>OY660881.1:14596484-24596484 GCA_962446985.1 Xyrichtys novacula | reverse complement strand
GGGATTAGCAATAGCTAGTTTAAAATAGCTTTACAGAAATAATCGATATCCACAGTGATGGTGTAATTTCCTCTTTAGGTGACAAAGATGCATCAGTATGAATTTCAGTCTGGATCATAACCAACTAAAAACTCCCATAATGAGCGTTAAGTCCAGTTACTAAACTATTTGTACTTTAAGTTACCTCACTCTTCTGACATCGGCTCCACTACTCTGTAAGATGGCTTGGATCTATTTGGCGAGATCACCCAGGGAACTTATCACTCACCTGTCCAAAGCTAATTCCACCTGGTGTCAAGCATGGAATTGGATTTAAGGACGGAGAAGCTATGCAGGTCCGTCTGCTGTCAGCAGGTCCCAGTGCCCCTCTCGTGTGTCACTTCAGCGCTGTGTGAACATGCGGGGTAAAGCGCCATCACAGGCTATCTGAGGCCCTGGGCAAATCTCTGATGACATTCTCTATTCCCCATATACCCCCCTGATCCTTTGGACCAAGATCCTGCAGTATCTCTAAGTAGAAGCAGCACATTGTGAGGGGAATAGGAAGTCAGAGGAGATCCTCAGCATGTGACAGTGATGGCTTGTTTGCTGTCACGCGAAAGATGTGTCTAAGTAAGGCTTACCCTCTCTGGTACAACAGGGGGAATCTTTTGGTCAAACTTTCGAAACGCTCAATTCTGATTGGTCAGTTATGATACCGTGAGGTCTGCTAATTCTTTGTTGCAGACCAAAAAACCCTAGGGACACCAACATCTACTTCGACACATAACTCACCATATCAGGGGGCTGGTTAGAGGCAGTTGTGGTGCAGAGATTGAGTAGATCACCCCCCCAATTGATCGGGCGATGGCTTGATCCCACATTTCATTACGCCCACAGGCAGAATACTGAAATTTAAATTGCTTCTGAAAGGATAGTCTGTGAGGTGTGAATATGAGAGGATGATTTACTGATTCATGGTCTGGCATTGCACCACATAAGAGTAGAAGGAGAATGTTAGTTTTGTATAAGAACCCTTTTAGTGAAGTAACTTTATTATATTGTTTCTGCAAATTAATTCAGTTATGTGGAATGTAAGTTGATATTTGACCATGTGATTATTTCAGAACTTTAGCTACACTGTGAAAATGAATTAGGTCATATGTGTATGTTGTTTGTATTGTTCTAGTTTTGTTGTTCTGTTTTTGTCCTGTAGGCTGTTGTGAGTTGTTGTGGTTATTGACGTTGTCTTTGTGTTTGTGGCCTGATGGTTTTTTTGTGTCTTTGCACTGCGATGGGGAGCTAATTGTTAATGTAAACTCCAGGAAGAATAGCGATGGCCTTAGCCGAAGCTAATGGAGATCTTAATAAATGACAGGAAATTATACCATAGAATTAAAAAAGATGAATTACCTGATCTGTGCAGAAGGAGTGAGACCTCTTGAGTCATGTACCAAAACAATCAACAACATGCCGACAAGAAGCTCACAGGTTGTATATTGAATATCACAGTTTTATACCTTTCATACAAATACAACTACAGCTTTGTCTTTTTTATATTCTATCTTCTTCTTCTGTCAATGTCTTGTTTGCTATCTGACTTCCTTCATTGCATTCATGCTGTTCATTTTCCAGTCAAATCTCAGCATGGGAACTTTGGGGCTTGCACAGAAATATGCATCCCCAGTCACATTATTCAGGTATGTAAGTCTGATTGTGGGAAAAACGATTCAGCGTCATATTTAAAGGTCTGATGCAAGAAATCAGTTTTTGAACATTTAAACAAACATACCAGTATTCTACTCTGATAATTTGCTGGTATGCTGGTTACACTGCCAGCACAGCCCCTACAGTTTCATGTGGCACTGAAATGTTAAGTCCATGTGAAGCTTTTACAAAGTTTAGCACAGAGCATGTGCAGAGGGCTCTATCTGCATCAATATCTGAATCAAACATAAAGCATACACAGACCTCTAGTGTCCATGATGATGTGATAACAAGCCTTTCACTGTACATGAATCCTGATATTGTTCATTCTTGGTCTTGATGCAGGCAGGTCATTCTCAAAAAACAGAATATTTTGTATTCTCAGTGGCATCAGTTCACACCATTCAGAAAGTCGTAGTTACCTCCACACAACGACAGTAATTGCCTCCGAACCCGTCTTGTTTAGAGACCGGTCAGGGTCAAGGGTGAGAGATTACCCTGAAATATTCTCCCTGAGAAGAAATGGCTGCCTGGGTCGTCAGCCACTGCCTGCTCACTGCTTTCGCCTTGAGGCATTCAAATTGACAGGTCTCATTATGTGTGAACTCCTGATATTCCCCTTCGGATTCAGCGGCCTGTCTGTCTCCACCTGCCTGTCCATCTCCTCAACTGCTGCACCCACTCACTGACAACCACCGGCTCCTGCACTGCTTTTAGACTGGAAACAAGCCGGTGTGTGTGTGTATGTGTGTGTGTGTGTGTATGTGTGTGTAGGCAGTGGCAGGCTTTATAGGAAGGGCCTAGCTATCTGCTGACAATCTGACAGGGGTCCTCTTGTAAACAAACTGCAACAACCAGTGTGATCTAACCTATAGCATTGTACTGCAAATTAGACTCACACCTCACATGCATACACACCTACAGATAAATACGCAGGTGCACACACACATATAAGCACACACACGCACACACAGAAACATGATGGTACCTCAGCAGAATCTTAAGTACCTTATGCAAACTGTATGTTTGTTGGGGAGGCACAGGCAGAGCACTGATGAGTGGCTCATTATGGCAACACCAGCACTACACACTGGGTATCGCATAATCAAAGCCTGGGGGTACGTATTAATTATCCTTTTGAATAGTGATGAAATTTTAAAAAGCTTCTCCTTAAGGCTCACATCACGGATAGATGAAACAAAGCGCGGCACAGCTTGCGCGCCCAGGCTCACATGTGTTTTTACATCTGTTCAGGATATTTCAATTTGATGCTCAACAAGCTGAGAGCGAGATTAAAGGATAATAATGTGTCATCCTGCACACAAGCATCTCTTCCAGAGCGAGTAATAGCACATCAGCAGGCAGGCAGGAAGGCAGGAGGCAGGCAGGCAGGCGGGCGGGCGGGTGGATGGCGGGCGGATTCTGGAGGAAAAGCTAGCTAACAGCCATCACAGGCAAAGTCAATCCAGTCACACGTGTCTCCTGCTTGTCTCCAGTCAAGGTTGCTGAGGCACTGTCTCTCTCTCTCGACTGGGAAAAGAGAATACAGGGATAAAGGGGAGGGGTTGTTGGGGGTAGGGGGGGCTTGTATTAAGATTTGCTTGAAAGAAATATTTATGAGCGAGTTTTCTTCTTCCTCAAGAAAGCGTTGTCTTTAATGAACATGTTTAAAGGTTGTTTCACCATCTATAATTTATACAGCGGGGCTTCGTCAGGGAAAAGAAAAGGGCGGCTAGTTGCAGTTTGTACGCGTGAATCCCTGATAAGGATGGTAAAGAGCATCCTGAACATCTGCTTCAATGGAGAGGTGCGACTGCTTGACACCGCTGCGGCACAAAGAAAGGCTCATGGGACACGGCGGCATTGTGAGGATGGTATTTGTTGGCAAACTGTGGGAGAAGCTGCTGATTGACCAGAGAGAGAGGTGAGAGAGGTTTGGAAGGCCTTGAATACCAGCATGACTGTCATTCTCAAAAGAAAAGAAGTGACGGAAAAGAGGAAGAGAGAGCAGATTTACCCATTGGTGTAGAGCGTCACAGTAATGTTCTGTTCCTAATAAAACTGATCTCCTTTCAGTTTTAAATTTCTCTAATGTTGCACAGTCCCATGAATAAACCAGTGACCTTAACAGCAGGCAGCTTTTCATCAAACAAAGAGTTTTAAATCTACTTTGAACGGCAGAAAAACTATTGATTTCTAATTAATGACATCCATATTTTGAAGTTTCCTTTCTGCTTAAAAACAGGATTTTTTTTTTTACATTGATTATTATTATCACAGCATCTATATGATGAAAGAGATCATCATGAAAGTTGCCTTCCCCGGAGGATCTTCAAAAGAGAAGTCTACTCTGGAAATTACGCTCTGCCAAAAACTTGATGGACTCAGTAGAAAAATTTAAGACATGCTCCTCCTTTAAGTAAAGGGTCAATCGTCAAAAACACATAATCCTACATTTCCCACAATGCAATCAAATTGTAACATACTACTGCCTTTCTGACTCCACTACCAGCTTGAATGAAAAGCTTTCTGATATAATCAGAGTTAAGTTTCCCAGATCTAAAAGCAGCATGTACGGCTTTACCTCAGGCTGAGTAGTTCTCCCCATCAAGAGTTACCAATTTACTTTATTCATGGAGTAGTCTCTTAAACAAGGAGTAGGCTTAAAACACAGAGGAGACTTATGGAGTTGCTTTTGGGTATTATGCATGATTCCTAAGTAGATCAGTTAGTTTTGAGAAATAGTAATTACACTTTGAATCTTCTTCCCCCCCAATTTTACAAACTGATTTAGCAGTCGGCTAATACCCACACCTAGCTAGAAACTTACAATTGCAATAGAATATGCAAACTGAGTAAGCAGGAGGCCATCACTATGAACTGTGTAAAACATGTTTGTAGTCCTGGTAAGTTTTAAAGCCAAACAATGTCTTCAGAGGAAATCCTCACTTAACGAAACTTTCAGTCAAAGCAGAGATCAGCCTTTTAGCCTCTTAGCTAACAGATACATATTAGCTGCACCCCTAAGCATTTCTTGATATCTTGAAAGCATATTATTTACAAAAACTGGCATCCTCCTTTACATACATAAAGAGATAGCTATTCAGTCTCAAGTGTTTCTGGACTTATCTGTGAACGGGTTTCATTTTCATTTTTCATTTGGCCTTAAGGGTTTTTGGAGCCACTCAAGAAACTACAGTTTTACATAGGGAATGGAGAACCTTTTTTAAATGGTTCAATCCATCGACATCATTTACATTTTATCTTAATGATTCCCTTAACGATTCCTTTCTTCTGGGTTCCTTGAAAAACAGTTTTGCGAGTGCCAGTCTACACGATTGAGAACAGAGACTTTAAGGAAAAAAACATGGCAGACGGTACGAAAAGTAGGCAGAGACGATCTGAAACGTGGCTCAAAATTTAGCTCATGACTCCGCCCCGCATAGTAGTGTCCTCTCTTTGGGGATCTAGAATATGGTCACCCTAATTCGACTTAAAACCTACCAAAGTAAATGCTGTACAAATAGTTCTGTTGTTTGATTATTTTTTTTAAGTCTCTCACTGAAGGTGGCATACATCTTTTCTGTTATTTTGAGTTCATGGTGAAAACCTATAGTCTACTTTTTTAAAATCAAAGAAAGGCATTGATAAAGGAATCATTAAAGAATTGAATCGATAAGCAGAATCGATAATGGCATCAATATCAATCATTAATTTTAATTTTATACCACTTTCACATACGCTCCATTTCTCAAGACTGGAGGTTGGTACTTGGCTGACACTTGCATACATTTAGACGAACATTTACATTAGTTAGCAAGCAGATAGAGAAGTTAAAACAATGACACAAAAGTAAGTTAACAAACAAGTCATGTCAAGTTAACCCCCTTGAATATATCCAAAGACTCTGGAGATACTTATTGTAATATGCAAATCAGTTTATCAAAGCTGATATGATTACCTCTTAAACTAAAACAATTTCAGCTCACTTAAAAACTCTCTGTGGTATGCTGAGGGGGTGTATTTGACAAGGCTGTAGGGTTACATCAACCAAACAAGCTTGGGAACCAGCTCGTCAGATTTGCAATAACTCAGATCCTCGTGAAGCTCATGGATTTGTCAGGAAGGTGCTGATCTGGCACTGTAATCATTCCTGAGGATTGTACTGAACTCTATCATACTGGAGTTTTTGTTTTGTCATGTATGAAAATGAAGGTTGGCTAATTTTTCCAAACACCTTTCAATGTTCTGTTTCCTGTACGATAAAGTATAAGTCACCTGTACGCGGGAAAAGGCTAATTTTTCGTGAGATTTTGAGAGCCGGAGTTTTCTCCCTCAAACAGGAAATAGGAAAAGTGTTTTTGCAGTTGAACAATATGAAAAGTCAAGGAGCCAGCCTTCATGACAACATGCATCAGACCTCCTTTGGTTCAGCGGAGCAGCGTTTGTCTGGATGTCTCCTTCTATGACCAGAGAGGATGATCTAATCGCCTGCTGCTGCTGCTCCCGCACATACACCCTCAGTGATGACAGCGCGGGTGAGCAGGTGAGGTCACAGCCAATTGTCACTAATAGGAGCGAGATCAGGCGCGGCACTAGCAACTGTGCAAAAACTCTAACCTTATTATTTACAAAGCTGCGCCTCCAACCTTATCAGACTCAAATGCACTCGGCTGAGAGAAGATTATCACAGTCAAAAAAAGAGAAGAGAGGGGAAAACAAGCTATACTGTAGCTGTCAAAATTTCATCCTGTCTGAATTTCTCCTTTACAAGCGCCTCACTATATGTAAACACAAGCACACACCCACACGCCAATACACAGGCAGAAGAAAGTACACACCAAAGCACACAAACTGTGATTTTTTTTCTAGTCTGGGATGTTGGAAAACCTGTCAGACTTCCACAAAGAAAAGCAAATTTATTTATTTATTTGAGTTCAGAGTAATTACAGGCATTACGGTAGTGCTTGGCTGTGACATCTCTTTATAAAATCAGGTTCAGAGTGCGCCAAGTAGAGACGTGCCAGGGAGGAAATGTGACTCTTTTCCTCCTCTAATCTCTAATCAAATTAAATAGGTGAGCTCTTTTTTTTTCTGCTCTCTCTCTCTCTCTCTCTCCACCATCACATGAGACGAGAGAGGATAAGCTTTGCCTGAAACTGCCAAGTGTACATCTACATACCATGAAAAATTCTACTTGTCAGCGCTAACTCCTATAATTTTTTGGTCCTGTGGAATTTTTCAACATGAGTACACACACACACAGCAAAAGCAGCAAAAGGAAAACACCAGAGCCAAGAATCCAATTGAAGGTATTTGTTTCCATTTCTGGCTATTTGGCAAAGACGAGACTAGATAAATATGTTATTCCTTCCTGCCGAACACAGTGGCTTCTGTGGAAGTATGCTCTCCTCTTGCCTCTTTTTCTTTGACTCTAAATAATTGAACAGAGAGAGGAAGGCCTCTGCAGGGTTCATATTGAGTTTTTACCCACTTTCCCCACATCTGTTCCTCTTCCTTTACACATAAAGATCCACGCTCGCACAGATCAGATGACAACACGGCTGTCTGAAAATTCCCGCCTTTGAGCTTTGGAGAAAATAAACGAGATGCAGGTACAGTATGGTCAGAATCCACTGGGTTTGCACATGCTAACGCTCCTCTGCTAGCACGAGCACCACCAGGCGCCTCAGGGCCCTGACAGAAAAGATGTGACATATTTAAAAAAAAGAGAGAGTAAAAGAGGGGGAGAATAAAAACAACTTCCCCCCATGAAGACAAAAAAAAAAAAAGCCTGTGTTTTACATCTTTTTCACAACGACAGCTTCAGGGACAGTTTATGTGCCAGAGATGACGATACTTTGACACTGTCAGCTTCTGACACTGACGTTAGCCGGCGAGGAGTCGCAGCTGCAGCAAAGCGGCCTGTTCCTCTTGTGTTGATCTGTATATGTGTGTGTGTTAAAAGATACAGTATGTCTTTTGTGTGTGTGACTGGATGTCTAGAGGCCTTTATGATAATGAACACTAGGTCTTCCCCCACTAAAACATATCAATAAATAAAACATAGGAACTCCTCCATTGTGGTTGAATCGCACATGGAAGAGGCACAGGCCCCCTTTCAGCTCACTGCCACTTTAAGGGAGCGCAGCGTAGCTGTGATACAAATACACCATCATAAACACTTAAGATGAACAATCCACCTGAGACCGAGAAAGCAGCCCCTTTTATCCACGGTGAAGAAGAAGTATACATAATTAAGAAAGGAAAGTGTAAAGATATAATTGCCACGTTGTTGATAATCTTGATTACCATTATTAAGTAGTTTTTAAAGATACATGACTCTGAGCCATATTTAGAGGACCTAACTTATTAATCAGGCAGCTGTTTGCTGTAGCTCTACAGAGAAATGCAGAAGAAGAGGTACAGTAATAACTCGTGTTAGAGGAGAGAATATATTGTTATTTTAAGCTGAATTAATAATGTAAATTAAAAGAGCTAGAAAGTGAAATGTGCTGCAATTAAACTGAACATTTCTGAGTATAATCAGAGAGAAACCGAGCTGACAGCGAGAATTAACACAATCAAACCGGTTATAAATCACTGGCTACTTGAAACAACATTCCTGAAATTACGCCAACACAATACCACACATAAGTTCCCCTTTATGTCGTCATAAAACTCTTTGTTTCTTTGTGTTTTTACTCCGCCTGCAGAGGTCACGTCTCAGGTCTTACCCTCAGGTACCAGGTTCGCTCTCAGGTGCAGTCTACAGCCCGGGTCCCGGCGAAGCTCAGCCCCCCCCCTCAAACCGTCCTCGGGCTCCAGCGCTGCTCTTCAAACACCGCTTGAAACAAACACACAAAAAAGAGGATTAAACATTGATTAGTGAGAAAACATTGGTGGGTGTTTATTTCCAGAGGCAGAATATTTGTAAGACGGTTTCAGTTGAGAGAAGAAATATCTTAATGAGTCTGTACAAAAATCGATGTGAAAACATTAAACACAATATCAGTGGACACATTATCCCATCTTTTAATCAGTAAAAATGATTTATTAAGCCCTATTGATCACTGATTGACAAATTAAATCATCAAGGCTTCAGTTAAAATGTATTACTCTGGATCAGAGGGCGATGCTGCAAAAGAGAAACAACTTTTAAGACACTGGATTAAATTTAAGTTAGTGTATTTGTACTTTTTACAGAGAAGAAATACACTCATCATAAGAAGGTGATTCCAGCACACTAAAGTGGTGAATTCTTCCCCTTTTTACCTTCATTTTAACCTAAAATCAAACATTTTATTCATCAGTTATAATTATGGGGACGTAAACCTTTAGGAGCCTCATGCTCAAGTGTCTGATGACTCAAAATTCACCTCTTACTCCATACACCGTTCATCATAACCGAAACACCAGCATTAAAGGGTGTTAAACACATCTCATTTGGGTTTAGGGCCTTTGTGATGATGCTTGTTATCATAGTCATACTGCCCTCCTTTGGTGAAAACTCATATTACAACAGGTTTAACTAAGTGTTGCCATTCCAGTTTGGCCAACAGTGGTTCAGGGGTTATTAGTGTCAAATGAAAGAAGACACTTTAGACAATTATCACAAGATTAAACTTCCTGCATGCAGCTTTGAATTGTGAATAAAGTGTAAGTCATGCTTTCTTGGTCTGTATCTGTTAAAAGTTCACATCCAAGTTTGAGTCTCATCAGTTAACTTACCACCCCTCTTTTCAATTCATCTCTCTTTAAAAAATGTCATCTCCACTGTGCACAAGTCAACATTAGCAGTGGGTAGCATAATAAAATTCTGCTCCATTGTGTTTGCCAATATTGATGAACTTCAGTTTGTGGTTTTCTGTATCCCCTTAGGCGACATTAAACCACACAAATCTGAATAAAGTCATCACTGAAACATCATTTTCAATTAGTTTCAAAGCAGTCCTCCTTTCTCCTCTAACTATTAATGTGGGAAAAACAATGATCACATTACTGCTCCAACTTGTTGCACTACACACATGGTTGTCATTGAGGGTGAGGAGATTTAATAAGCCATATATTCAAGCTCATACTCCTTTAAACGTTTGACTAAATGCTCAGAGTCTGATCAAAGAACAACGTGAGTCACCCTCCAAAGATCTTCAGTTATGATGATGATGATGGAAGGAAAAACTGATTCACCAATAACTTTTACGGTCTCTTTTTTGATTTATATCCATTATCTTTTTATGTAAAGATAAAAGGGGCAGTTTTTAACTTGTGTGTTTTATTTATCTTTATAATGCTATTTTGTAATGATGCCTCTTCAAGAGAAAACATGACTTCATGTTTCGCTTCTGTCTGGTCCTAAAGAAAGCAAAAAGAAGCAGCTGTTTTATCGATAGCTCTTCATCAGTGTCATAAATGCTCCTTAGACTGATGTTGCACTTGTTGCAGAAGAGCTACAGCTCTGTTTCATGTGGCTGCGTCCCACAATGCACTGCAAGATCATTGCAATTATAAAGGGGTTGAGTATCCCTTTCTTGGAGTGCACACTTATGAGCTGACTGAAATCTCTCACTAAAAAACGTACATTTATGAAACACAGTGAGGTTGACGCTCTTAGTAATGTCTATTCATACAATCATTTTCACTTAAAGCTCCTGTGTGGAATTTGTCGCTGGTTATAAATACAGCCTGAAAGACCATTAATGCAACTTTATGACTAACTAACTACCATTTTTTGTAAGAACTCTAGATGGGTGACAAATTGAACCGAAAGAGAGAAAAACTAAATCCAACTTTAAATACTGCAGTTGAATTGTACTATAAAGTGCCGCCTTCTCAGTCTGGGGCGCCAAAATTGACACGAAGCTTAGTTAAATTGGTTGACTTGACCTTTTCTTCTGCCTGTGTGAGATCCCTAAGACTGCACTCCTCAAAGTTTTCAATACACCTGTTTGGATGCTCATCGTACTGACTGGAGCATTTAGTAGAATGAGTTTAGATCATCTGCATCAGTACGTGTAAGGGAAAAGACTTGAGTGAAAGCGCAAGGCGAAGATCTGCAAAGACCAAGAGGAAAAAAGGAAAACTATATATTTTGAGATGACCGTTTTAATTGCTTTAATTGCTGGCAGTGAGAGAGCTCCTCACCAGCACTTACTGATGCTAGGTTTTCATGAGTTAACCTGTGGCACCTCTGCTTTCCTTAGCAACCATTCAGGCAGTTTTAAAATGCTCCATATTTTCTCTCATTCGATGGCGTCATGAAACCTACATAAAAAACAATTGACTAAATTCACATTGTAGCATTAACAGCAGCTCTAGACCTGGAATTTGTACCTATAAAAACATGTGTATGGTTTCCTCATGGACCTCCACCCCATTCTTGTCGAAAAAGTTGATATTAAATATCTGACCCTACTTAATCCTCATTGGCCAGTGATCAAGAAATGACCCCGATGAGCACAGTTCGTACAGTTGAACTATTTTCCCCTGAGTGCACTGAGAGGACTCAACAATGATGCTGAGTGCTGAAAATGCTGACTACGTTTGGTTAAAATAAAAAAAAGGCAGTCTACCAGCACAACAAGCTTTGTAAGCAGACTCAGTTTCTGTTTGCTGTATCCAGATTGCATCCGTATGTCTATGTTTACAGAAGCTAACACTAGCTGCGTTTACATGGGCACAAATAATCGGAATAAACGCCCGGTCGGAATAGAAATGCGTAAAAACTCGGCTCAATCGGGAGGAAATTGTAATCCGATCGAGGGGAGGTGGTTTATGCCGATCGTTATTCCAAAATGCGTCCATGTTAACACTTATTCCGATCGTGACTCTCTTACCTGACTCAGTCCTCACTCTTTAGCCTTTGGTTTTCTTATTGAGGCCAGTTCGGGACGTTTCATTGTTAACAGTCTAGCATATAACACAACTGCAGGCGCCGTGCCTGCTCTTCCGGTAGCATAACAAGGCAAACGTGCAGCGTAATGATGTCACATGTGCACGCACAGTGCAACCTTTGACAGAACAGTAAATTAAGTGAGCAAGGGCGCCATCCTGTGACAACATTTGACAGGGGGAAAATCCTGAATTGATGAAGTGAGCCACTACCGCGTTTGTTGGTTTGTTGACAGCACAGACATAAAAACGAACTCTTCTTCTTTTGCGGTTGTTAAAGCAAAATCAGACAACTCTGCGCATGTCCAAATGCTTCTCATCTGAATAAAACTTGGTGCTGTATACACACATTGTGATCGGATTACTTGATTTTGCGACCATATAAACTGGATTAAGCCATATATAACTGGCTTAATTAAAAAAATTTGCCCATGTAAACATGGCTATAACATATCACATTAGCCCCCTCCAAAAACTCCTCACAGAAGCTTTAATAAGTTTATCTGAGCAAGTTTTATGAGGTTGAATTAATTTTAAAATGCGCCTTCTTATGCTCAACATTTAGTTTAAAATTCAGGCTCCATTCAATCACAGCTAAAGTGCATTTGAGAAAATCAGGCGCACAAACCATTTGTGAAATCTGCTATAAAAAAAAAAAAAAAACAGAGAAATCAAGTTGGCAGAGATTAAAACACAGAAATTTCACGCAACATTTGCATCTACAACAACATTACACTTAAATGACTGCCATAGGAAGAAGATATTTTAGTTTATGTAAGTGTGTTTTGTGAATTGTAGCAGCAGCTCCAAACACTGTGTCATAAACTGGCAGCCCCCTGTTTGCAGCACTTAGTGGTGAACTTTATGGGAAATGTGGTGCTGATTTAATTGTGCATCTGGTACAAGACAGAGATAGACGGTCATATGGACCAAATAAGCAAATAAGCGCAACCTCAAAAGAAGAAATACTTGAAAAATAAAGAATTGGCTCTTTATATGATGTCTGTCCAAACTTTGGGTGAATATTTTGTATTTTTCTCTGTGTCTCTTTCTGTTAATCTTCTGTCAACTCAAAAACAGAGACTAAGAAAAAAAAACAGGGGGTATTCTTGGGTCATTTTGGCTTTATTTCTCACAGTTATGACACAAAAACCAGCATGAGTGATTGCAAGACTGATGGCAAACAGGATTTGTGCTGTGAGAAATATATTTAAAGGAAACTTCCATCAAGTTTTCTCTGAAGCTACAGGTTAATCTGTGAACAAATGTTAGCTGCTGATCTATTCTGCACTGATATGAGTAAAGTTTAAAATCATCAACACTAATTATATAACCCAACCCTCGCCCTAATACTGAAATAGATATAACCCTTTTGTTTCGTAAAGACTCTGATCTACTGTACCTTTGAAATCTAAAAATAGCTTTTAAAAAAGGTCACAATCACTTTTAGATGTGTACAAATGACATCATGGTTGAAGTTGATCTGTATGTAGAAAAAAAGAGTCACCTTTGGGTGTTTTAGTCACCAGGTTAAGTCACGTTCATAATATTTTAATATAATATATTAATGATACGAGTCCGCCATGCTATAATGGTGAAAGCAGCTATTTTTAAGTGGTTATTAAGTGTGAGAGAAAATCTGACTTCTATCCTGGCTGTGCTGCTGAAAACGTTGGACTTTGTGTAGCCGTGGAGAGGCCTGACTGGAATAATGAGTGCCTGACGTCTGGGAGGCAGGCCGAGGGTAGCTGATTCAAGAAAGCGGCCATGTTTAGGATATTGCTGTGATTGAAACCAGATGGTACAGGGAAAACACACAGTTTTCATTTTTCATTACACTCTCGTTTAGTGAAAGAAGTCCTTTAGACACAATGAAACAAGTCTTAGAACAAGTTCCCGCCAGTGGAAACACTCAGAATCAAATCATGTTTGTAATTAACCTGGCAACAAATGAGCAGACCCTGATGAGAAATGACCAATAAATCAGGCAAAGTTCGTTGGCCTAAGTGAGTGAATCAAAAGTCTGGACGTGAACAGGAATCTATCAGAGGAACATGCTGGAAAAGAAGCCTAAACCCTGTTACAGTCATGTAATGTGTATGCTTGTGCACATACAGAAACGCTCCCTTAGGGGCAGGAAGATGGTTTGGCAGGGGATCATGAGGAGCAGGTCAACTGGAGGAGCCGGGGAAGGCGAGGCGAAGGCGGAGGAGTCAAAAGCAAACCCAGAGAAGTCTTTGAATCCTGTGGAATTCCTCTCCTCCTCCTCCTCCTTCACGGCTCCTCTGGGAGGCGTCAGGAGCCTGTGGAGAGAGCGAGGTAAGACGGGGACTGTCAGGAACAAAGCTCCAAATTCACATGATATGTTTAGCTAAAAGGGTGAAAGAGAAATGAATCAAAGCTTGGCGGGATCAAAGAAACGCAACAATAAAGTCAAGGCGGTTGCCATGGGACCAGCAGGAGATGCATATCATTTATAAGTTGTTCTCGGGCTCTGTCAGATGTGGAGGGAATTGATTGTTATTGTTTGGAGGATGATCTGCTGCTGGAGGGGGTTAAGAGCAAGGGTTATCATCGCACAGTGAGAGGAAGATATCTCCTCGCTTGTTTTAAACAGCACACGCCTGTGATCCGTGTCAGAGGCCACCGCCGGAGCACCTTCAACTCACGATAACAGACAACCAGACAGACACAAAGACAACTTTGTCAACCCCATAAATATCTCGTCAGCACCAGCCATTGATAGGCTAAACATTTGTTTTGCATCTAAGACTGTCAGAGGTTACAATCATTGTAACTGTTTGAATGTGAAATCAAATAGACTTAAGCTGTTAGCTGGAGACTTTCATTTCCCTTCATGCAGAGTACATTTCAAAAGAACAACACTATCAAGGAGGATTTTGTTGTTATTTTTCTGTTTTTAATTCGTCAGCAGGCTTGTTGAACTCAATTACAAAAAGAACAAATTCCCACTTCACCCCACTGGTACCCAACCAAACAGAAAAATGTGTTTTAAAGCACTAACTTATAGATTCAGTCATCTTAAAGCTCCTCAATGGTTATAAAACAGACAACATTTAATGGTTATGCCTTTTTATGACAAAAGATAGGCAGCAGCACAAAGTGTTTGAAACTTGCACTGAAAAGTGATATACAATCTAAGTATTATTATTGTTTTATTTTTTTATTTTACAGTAGTTGGAGGAATGGGACACTATTACATACTGACACTTTGCTCATGAACATGCACTGCAAGCGTGCAAGTGTGGTCAAGGATGCATATTGAGACAGCCCTTAATGATGGCCTTGCACTAGATAACATCTGCGACCAGGACAAATTCATCACGAAGATCAAATGCACTGTTTTATCCACAGGGGGCGCAAAATTCAACACAAACTTTAAGTTTTCACATGAGCTTGAAAAGAGTCTTCTTTTGTCCCCTCACTTATGGAAGACAAATATATTTTTGTTTTTATACTCAAAGTATTACAATCTAACTCCATAAGCTATCACAGCAAATCAAATACAGCAATGTTTCCGGTTCGAGTCCCTCGGGGGAACATGTTTCATTCTTTCTCCTTCATTTCCTGCAATTTCCTGCATGTCTGTAACAGTTAAAAAAAATGAGAGTAAAGACCTACATATGTTTTGAAGTAGAGTTTTTGTTACTCTGAAAAAGTCTGAAAGCTCATACAATACAATAAAATACACAATATAGTACGATATACTGTATGTACATATGTATGATATACTGTATAATACAGTAGTGACACCTAATAAAGGGTGCAGCTAGAGCAAGGAGAAAAAAAAACATTTAAGCAACATAAAAAGTCTTAATGACTGGCATACCATGCAGCCAATCAGGACGGTGTTGCCGCAACGGTCACAACTTTATTCTTCTGTGATCACAACTTTGCTTAAATGTAAATTCACAAGATCACAATTGTTGATTTAGAATTTATTTCCGTCATTCCTGTCAGTTTACATGTTTTTCTCATACAACTCAATTAATGAAAAATCATAACCTAGGCCTAATTCTTGTCAATTTAAATTTATTGCTTATCATTAATACAATCCACATTTTCTCAATATACATATTTTTAATGATTTTTTTGTTTTGTTTTTGTTTTTATGAATCAAAAAGAGGCGTCAGTGTTTATTTTAGCCTATTGCATAACTAGTCAAAAATCATCACTGGAGCTTGAAAAATAGTTAAAACAGCCAAAATAGTGTCAAAATAGCCTTATTCTACTTTCCAAAACTATAAGATTACAGGTCAAAATTGTCTGTTATAGTCTCATAATGTCAGTATTCTTTGATTTGATTTTAATTTTTATCATAATATTTTACTTTTTATCAAATTTTCTTCTTGACACAAACAGGCTTTCATACAAATGATGTTACTACATACAGCATATCTGAGCAATGAAGCTTGTGTCTTAATTACTGAGAATAAATGGAATTTCCATCTGCACACCCGCCTCCTTAACCAGCCAACTTGATTGACATGACAGTGGAGCATGTCATTAATAGTTTTTAGTGTATGTTAGTGTGTGCATGTGTTTTTCTACCTGTGTGTGTGAGTGTGTGTTGGTGCTCGTGCAGAGATGAGACCCGTCTGTCTGCTGCACTCTCAGATTGCACCCATGAGAGATCCCAAAATAACAACAAAGAGCCCTCAGTGGGTCGGATGAAAGCCCTGTCACCAACTATTTCAGCGCTGAGAGTCTCCTCCCCTACTGTATCTCTGAATGACACCTCACACATCACATGGAGACAGGAAGGGGAGACAGGCGCTCGGATTTGACCGCAACAAATATCTCCATATGTTAATGAGGTTGTTGTTGGCTTTTGGCAGAGGCTAAATGGATTTGGAGTGTAAACTGAATGGCGGTGTGTTCTCAGTTTTGAAGCTGATGGATACATTTTCATCAATTTGGTAAAACAAACAAACAAACAAAAAAAAGTCAGGATTTACATCACTCAGTTTATAAAATTAGTCATTTTTATCACTCAAACTTAAATGTAGAAGAACAAGTAATGTGTTTTGATTTTGAAGAACTTGCTCTCACTACTGTACTTTGGTCGCCCCCATAGTTAGCAACCAACATAGCTTATTTACCAAAGTGGTGATATCTAAGTAAAGCTTATTAACTGTGAGGAATAAGTTGTTTGAACTCCTACGTAAACTGGCACGTAACAAGGCAAAGTTGTTGTGGGGAATTTGTTTGTTGCAAGAGAACAACCCGCTGTTGTTTCTGAATTTGGTTGCCGACCAAGTAGCGTTGAGTCGTTATTTACTAAAGAATGTGCAGGCTGAAAAAATCTCTATGACCCTTGGAGTCAAAGCTTCGGCTGTTATTTGTTAAAAAAGAAAAAAAAAAGCGAAAGAAAATATTTAAAAGACCGAAATTATTTGTTTGCAGGAAAATCAAGGAAAGGATTAGCTGTGCTCTAGCCTCGAATTAGCAGGTGATTAGCGTAATTTAGCGTAAATCTGGCAACAGCGAGCGGCTCTGTCTGAAGTTTTGAAATGAGGCCTTGCAGCATATCAAAAGCTTATTGATCAGGATTTAATTTTCCTCAGACGTAAGTTAAACTGTTTGCTAGTTTTTGTGTTTTTTTATATGGTGATCAACCAATTGTTTTGCTATGCCATATACAAACCATGAGGCAGCTGTGCAAACTCATTTCCACAAAAGTTGTTTATATTTGATGGTTTTATTGTTTTCAAGTCATTAACGCCTCATATTTAATTACAAATAATTCAAAGTAAAGATATCAAATGATGGAACTGATCAATTTTCTTGATTTATGATAATAAGACACACTAATTTTATATTCTCTGCAAGCAACATGTTTCATAACAGTTAGGTCAGGGTCATGTTTGCCATTGTGTTGCATCACCTCTTCTTTTGACAACACTCAGAAAATATGTGGGAACCAAGGAGACCAGTTTTTGGATCTTTTCATCGTGAAATGGTGTCCCATTCTTGCCTGACTAAGATTTTAGCTGCTCAACAAGTCAGGGTCTCTGTTGTTAGACTTTCTATCTTCAGACGCGCCAAAGTGACAAGTCAGGACTGCATGCAGGTCAGTTCAGCACCCAGACTCCTCAGCTATGGTGCCATGTTGATGGAATACATGCAAGACCTGGTTTGGAAGTATTGCTTAAATATGCTATCTGAATGTAGCATATGTTGCCCCAAAACCTGCATATCATTCAGCATTAATGGAGCTTTCCCAGATGTGTGAACCAGCCACGCTATGGGCACTCGTGCATAACCATACTTTTAGGGATTCTGGCTTGTGAACAGTGTGCCGATAACAAAGTGAGTGGTCTCTCTCCTCTTTTAAGCGGAGGGTGCAATGTCCAAAACTTCCAAAAAGAATGTTAAATGGGTTTGTCGAAATACGGGATGGTTTTCCTTCTCATATCAATCTATCTCAAGTAGACTCAGGCCCAGAGTAGTGGCCGGCATTTCTGAATCTTGTTTATTTATGGTTTAAATTGTTAAAGTTTTCACTTGCATTTGAGGATGCAGTGAAAACTACTCACATAGTCTCTCACACAGCGGTGAGCTCCCTCCAGCCTTTCCTCTGAGAGACTCAGTCGCTCTGATTGTCCCTCTTGTTCAAATTCATGTGACTCACCGACTATAAATCAACCTAATCAGATAGTTTTATTCTTCTCTGTGTTTTTTTTATTCAGCATTTCACAACTTTTGTGTAGCTTGTATCAGATTTACATGAGAATGTAGTATTTTTAATCCAAAAAGTGAAGTTTTTAAGTGTCAACATGATGCATTTGCTACATTTTTAATGAAATGTACATATGATTTGCTTACCCCTAAGATATTTTGTAATTCATCTTTTACATAGCATCAAAACTTTTTTTGGAATTGGGGTTCTACAACAAAATTGAGACTATTCAAGACACTAAATATACACATAAATACATTTTCAAAGTATTTTTAAAAACATTATAATTCCACCAACAACAACTAAATCACACAGGAAACCCAGTCTAACCTCAAATAGTCTATCCTAAAGGAACACAAGTTGTTTCGCTCTTAATTTCTTATATTTCAGTTTTTCATTTGAATACTTACCCTAAAAGCCTTTCATAACACTTTTTGTTTTGAAATTTATTTTTGCACATTATACAAATATATTTATGGATAAAATATTACCCCCAAAGGAGAACTGTTGCTTTAAAGTGTCTAAATGAAACAAATCAAGAGTTGTTTGAATAATCTGAGGCACTGAGATGAAAAGCAGCCGTAAATCGAGGACAAATATCTGCTGAATCACCGGGACAATGACTGTATATTTCACTAATCTGATACACCAGCACAAAGCCCATTTCAAGAAAAGTAGCCTTACTCTTTTAAACAGTCCCAATCCTCCATGAAAATCCCTCCATGTTCTACAACTGATGTCAGTCCAAAAAACTACAAACAGCCGAGAAGGACTCCATTGTTATTTCTAACTGGTAGAAGCCCTGAGGTTATTTTTCCTCTGCCTTGAAACAAATCAATGAAGCACAACTCACTTTGAACAATCGCACATTTGCTGAAATCAGATGTGGGTTGAGGAGCCAGCCATCATCGCGCTTATTCTGTTTGTTGACAGAGGAGGCCTTTGATAAACAAGCCGGTTCTTTGAAACAGGTGCCCGAGCATGAGTTCAGTTTTGAGAGGCGATTCAGGAATAAAACTGGCTGATTAGATCGTGTTTGTTATTCTGCATGCAACCATTTGGATTCTGTGTATCCCTCCCAAAGTCACAGAGATGCTTTTGGTATAAACAATGATGCTGTTTATTTTTTCGACTAAGATGACACAAGAGTTTGACATGGATATTTGCAGAAATTCAAATATCTCAGCAGGAAAATTGTCAATCCTTTGCTGTCACTTTGATGCAAGTGTCAACAAACAAGGGAGGAAAAAAAGAGCCCTGTGTTTAAGTTTTCTTTGGTCAACGTTGCCCCCTAGTGGTTGCACTAGAAGTTGTATGAAACTCAAAATACTACCTTTAACAAATCATTGCATTTATTACTATTAAAAAAACTTGGATTACACCACTTTATTTGAAGGAAAATTTGATTTTTTATCCAAAATGTGGAAAATGTGAGGCCATACTGTGTTTTTTTCCAACAGCAAACACAACAGCACAGTCCTCCTTGTTCCCAACTCGGCTTATCCTCCCTATCAACATGTGGAAGTGTTTTCAAAATCGCTATCTACGAGCAGCAAATGGTCTTAAATCAGTCATTTTAATATCAAAGCACTTAACACTAGAATGATGATTACTTGCAGGTGGATATCTGTGCTGCTTGTCAGGACTGCATTTGAAGAAAATGACTGAGCTCTTATCCGACACGTACAGTACAGCCAGTGTTCAATAGGCAAGATCACATTACAGAAGATTACTTTGGAGTTTGAGCAATTTTCCCAAATTACACTGGCCTTTGGTCTCTGCTAAACTTGATTGACTTGAATGGTTTTCATTAGAAAGACTCTGCAGAGGCTTTGCTGTTGATGCTCGTACACAATGAGTCGAGGCATTTGAGGGTGAGCGGGTGCAGATGGGACACGGGAAGTGAGTGGGTATGCAAATGTTTTCATGGGAATGCTTTGTCATGTTTTAAGAGAACACAGACTCATGCTCTGATCAGTGACTCGTCTGTTTCCACAAGATTTCCCCTCAAAAATGGATCTGTATTGAAAAGCGTATTAAAATATTGCTTTCACAATCACTCTGAAAGAAAAGCTTCAAATTTGACGTGTTTTCTAGCCCTCTAAATGTGTTCACAATACAACAAATCTTTTATGGTTGAAACTCAATCCCACATTTGAACTTCAGTCCACCCTCCTCTTGTCTGTCCTTGTCAAAAGAGCAAAATCCGAGTCATAAACATCAGTTAGATGTCACAAAAAGCCTGGGCTCAGACTGACAGGAAAATAGCTCTGAATAACATGACCACCCTTATTACCATTCTAGGAAAATACTTAGAGAGGGGTCCAAAATGAAGAGTTCTTCTGTCAGTGTCAGAGGGAATAAGAGATATTTATCCTGGTGGGAGATATTCCCGCTCTCCCATCAGCTGGTTGGCTGCTTTACTCGCTCCCTTAAAATTGAAACCAAACAGAGATATCTGAGGAACTTCTATGCACCCAGTAACCTCACATGGAAAAGAGAAATGATTGGCTTCACGGTTACATAAACTTTAATAATGACAACTGTCCATCTCTGGATCTCAAAATGATCTCTGATGAAGACGTCTAACCATTACAGGATGACTTTCAAATCAAGAAACTGGAAGTCTTAAAGATTGGCTTGAAAATCTGCAGGTTCATGGTGCCACCTTGAGGAGGATTGCTGACACAGCACAGAGGTAAGACTACATTTTACTCTCAGCTGTAGAATCAAAGTCTGGATCACATATTAAAGAGTATTAAGAGGTGTGGGGCACGTAATAAAAGCAAAACATGGACAGCATAAGGAGATTATAAGGCGTTTTGGGGCTCTCTTTTCATGAAAGTCTTGGTTTCATCATTTCCAATCATTTTGTGTGACTTCATCTTCTTTTATCTCAGCTGATTACTGTAATTGCTTATGTGGCTTATATGAAAACCCGAGCACCAAGTCGGTCAAGGACTTAATTGGAATCCCTGGGATTATTATGATTATAGGTCTGCAGTTTTTAAGATGTTTACATGCTCAAAAACTCATGAAAGTTTTGCACGTGCTTCAGATGTGGTGAAAAATTTGGTGTTTGGCTGTTAAACTTGGTGTTTTGTTTTTAGACAGGATGTAGTTTTTATAGATGTATATAGAATATATAATAATATATACAAGTTTGTGACTGTTCGGCATGTCTGCACTTGTTTTACGATGGTACAAGGTTATTTTGTGTCCCTGTTAAGACAGTTTTTATGTATCTTTTAGTTTTTTTTGCATCTCTTTGTTGCCATATTGTAGTATCTTGAGTTAGTCAATGTATTCTGGTCATTTTTACATTTCTGTGGTTGTTCTGCGTCTTTTGAAGAGGTTTTGCATCATTTAGAGGTGGCCTCTAGCTGTTTTGTGTTACATTGTTGGTGTTTTGCATGTCTTTGTATTAGTTTTTAGTTTCTTCTTTTGTTTTTCATTGACTGTCACTTGAAAATAATAGCGGCAGGTAGGCAAAGTCGGTAATCCATCCATGGAGAACCTTTTATTGTTAGAAGTTCTAATTCGATCTGGATTAGGCCAGATTAATTATTGCAAAAAGGGTATTTACGCTCAAACTAACCAAACAAGTGAATCTTAAGTGCCTAATTTGAAACAATGCTCTAATGGGTTTATAGATTAACTCTACTTAAACTGCATTTGCGGGGCAAAAGGTTCAACACTTGGATCGTAATGCAGGTTGAACAAGTTTAAAAAGTTTGAAAACTGAGTGTCAAACTTTAAACAAAATTCCGATCCCATCTGATGAGACCAAGACAAATGCTCCACCCTCTCCTCAGAGGCGGTTTGACAAGATGTCACTGAAGAAGATTCAGCCTCCCTCATCTCTGGCAATGAAGCTCCAACTGTCAATACGACTGACGTGAACATGAAGTCATATAGAAAAATGACATCTCTTCATGGGCGAAATCTCTGCTTATATTTTATCATTTCTCTTTAATCATCTCTCTGCCATTGCATCTGGATTGCATCATTTTAATATGACACTTCAGAGTGTTAAAGAGGCAGGATGCACTCTCCAGCCGCAGCCGTCATCCGGCTGACCACAGAGTGAGAGTTTTATGGAATGAAGAAGCAGCAACACATCAAACTATCCAGAGAGCCAAACTGTATCACAGATGCCACAATAACAACCGTTGTTTAGTCAACTATGATCCCCTGATGGAGATAAAGTGCATCACGTTTGGCCTGAACAGCTGAGGTGTTGACTAAAAGACTCTGATGAGCTGAGGAGATTCTGGATGAGATACAGGTCAAGAAAAGTCTGACTTTTGAGACTAATCTAATCCCAGGAGGGTGCTTTCTTAAAGCTGAACTGGCTGCTCAGGGGGAAGTACACCAAACTTGTGTGTGTGTGAGTGTTTTTGGTGTGTTCAGCGCCCTTTACTGCTCAGGTCACATGATCTAATTTCACCAGCTGTATGCACCACAATGAGATTACAGGTACAGTATTTAAAGTTTCTGTGACAAACTTTTGGTTTGTCAATTTTGGCGCCCCCTGTGGAAGAAAAATCTTTAAACAGTCTTTTAACAATCTTGATGGTCAGATAGATGTTTTTGAATATCACAAAAAGACAAAAATATCGATTTGAGTTTATTTCTTAGATGTCAAAAAATCCTCACATGAGCTTTAAGTGGTTTAATACATAAATAGAATATCCTGATGTAGTCTGTGCTGGACATTCAAACCCTCTCCTGAGTCACTTTCAGCTGGTCCTGAACACAGCATCTAGGCTTCTAACTGGTTTCATCAGACGCCATCATATCACTCCTATTCCTACCTCCCTCCGCTTGCTACCTGTCCACCTCAGGATTGAGTTTATTTTATTTTTTAGATCTGACTGATGATTTCTAACACTTATCTGGTGTTGGCTAAAGGGTAAAAATGTTGACTCTTGTTGAAACATTTCTACCCTCAGGTCGGGTTTTTCTGGTTGTTTTAAAGTTGGGGCCTAAACCTAAAGGAGGCTTCCTCAGTTTCAGGGTGACCTCCTTGAGATGAGGCGCAAAGAACGAGTAGTATCTTTTTAAACAGTTTTAAAATTAACTCTTAGATTTTTAGATTTAGAAAGCTTTTTTTTTCTTTCACTATTTTTGCTGCCTCTGATTCATCTATTTGTTCTTAAGGGCTTTTGATGTACTTCGTTAATTTTGCTGAATTTTGATTTTAGTCTTCCAAATCTTTTACAGACTAATTTTCTCTGGTGTGACATCTTCTTTTTAGATTGATATTTTGGCCTTTGTGTAGAGAGGACAGAACCACAGAGAGAGCCAGAAGCAGAGGAGAGATTAGGTAACAACGCGTGGGAAAGGGACTACAGGTCAGAATCAAACCTGGACCCTCTCGTGCCTAAACTGTTTTAGTCGCTTGATGCGGTAAAACAATCTATCTGACATCTACCCCACTCCAGCAGTCCTGAACATCAAAAATCCCTCTGTAGATCCAATCAGCCTCACCCGAGATGATCTCCTTTGCTGTTGTAGGTCATGTTTAAGTACCAGTATAAATGTTTGACTGTTTTGAAAGCAGCTTAAAACTTCACAGCAGCTGTAAGTATGTTTAATCTGTCACCAAATTTATTGAATTGCTTTCTCACTCCCAATCAGAAGACCCACGCATTAGAAAGCTGCCCGTCATAATCAAACGGGAGAAAAAAGTCTTCACTTTTATCCAAACTTTACATTTTAAAGGAAATAAAAGCATCAAGGAAGTTCCCGGTGTGAACCACACGTGTGTCCCCAAATCCATATTTGCTCAGCAAGTCCACATACTGTCTCTCTGTCCTTTCTTTCCCCTCAGACTGGGCGAGCATGTTCAGAGACTGCAGGGCAGACTGGGGCCTTCCTCCGTCCATGGTCTCAGCTATGAGGAGTGCACATCCTGAGACCCAACACAAGAGATTGTACAAAACCTTAGGGAATAACATAATCACAACACACATGATCAAGATAATTAAAAACCTTATTGACTTCCCACGACAAACTGCATTAATTTTGAGACAAAAGGCTTTTTATTGGTTCACAGATCCTACATTAGAAAATCTCTCATTTTAGTCCTTGATTCTGATAAAAATCTATATATTTTACAGTTTATCACAAGTGTAGTGTTTTTGTTCAAAGTTTTTAAAGGAGATGTCGGTCACTCCTTGATGCACAGCATGGCATCCAGCAGGTTGTTTGTGTGTCTGATATGCATCGTCGTGAACCCGTGGCTCTTCAGAAGCAGGCTGTACTCTGAGGCGCTCCTCTGTTTCCCCACGCTCATGCTGAGGGCCTGCAGCAAACCACGACTCGGACCGCCTCTGTCTTCATCCAGGAAGATCTCACTGAGCAGGAGTCCACCGCCTGGTACAATGGTGCAAGTGCATGATGTGTGTGTACAGATGTACAACTTTTTACAACAGTATCAGCTGATTTAAGAGTCCTTGTAATTCTCTGGCATTAATTTACTTGATGAAAAATGCAATATTCAAGAAAAGGGCAGAAAGAAAAACAATGTTGAGCAAACGTTTAATGTCTGAGCTGCTTTAGAAATTTCAATCATTATCAGCTTGAATCGGCCGACCGCAGATGATAAAAAGTTACAGCAGTTGCTCTTGTAGACGATTTGACCAAAAGGAATCAAAATGACTCAGTTAAATCAGATAACACAGGCTCACTGTAAAATAAAAAACCCCTCCTGACTCCTAAGACCACATTGTCCTTTAGTATCATAATAATCCTGCATAAACCGACCCAGAAGGCACACTTTCCTGTATTTACTTGAAGTGTTCAAATGCATTGAACAGTTTAATATTTTTCCTTTCATGTTTTTACAGGAATCGGTTGTTTTGATTTTATAATCTTATGTCTTTGAAGGAGCTGTGACAACTGTGAAAGCAGTCAGCAAAAGAATGAGAGAAAAAAGCTATCTTTTTCAGACTAAATACTCTACCATCTTGAATAAAAAAACTCTAACCGGTGAGCTTTTGAGGCTGTGTAATGATGATTTTTTTGGTTGGATGGTTTACAGTTTTATAGATTTTTCTTCTGCTCCAAATAGTAAACTCCAAACGGCAGAGACATGATGCTAGACACAGTGGCTTATTTGAGGTCTGACAGCTCATAACCAAACCAGTTCCAACCGACTGACGACACTGAGACGTTTTTTTATGAATAAACTTTCCACTCAGGCTGGCAGCCATGTTGTTTTTGTGTGTTTGTCTCTGCAGGAAGTAAAGGGACTCAGCCTAACCACAACACTAATGACTCAGTGTCTTGGATTCAGACTCAAGCACTGATTGCAGTCAGACTTGGGAGATGGGAAGGACTCTTTGTCGATTTTTTTGTAGAAGGCCCTGGTTATTCATCTTTATTTGGAGCAAGACCTGACATGTATTCAACTCACATTTAGGGTTGTCCCAAAGTCACTTATTTCCCATTTATTTAAATCGAACCAAAGTTAAAGTCCTGAAGTTAAATTTAACACCTTTTAAGAAATAATTCAAACCTAATCACCTGCTCTAGTTGACTTTTTCATAGCCATAAATTTTGTTCAATTTAATTTCATGGCTGATCTTTTTCAAGACCCTGCAGACACTTTGAAATACTGCTCAACACAGGATCACAGAGTCTACTGACTAATGTTTAACTGGGTTCCTGAGAGTGGTTGAAGTTATCAGAGCTAGCACCACCAGCCCTTGGTCTTCCTTACAGGTTACTGTCCACCTGTCACTGTTTGTCACACAGGGTAGGCGGTGCTGAGATAACCAGACACAACCTTTTTACAACCTTTCTGGGTTGAGGTACTGCTAAATTGTGTCACACTATGAGATACCATATTTGTTTGCATCCCATCTGAAAAGGTGCCACACTATGAGTGGGTGTTCACCGACTCTGCCCTCAGGCAAGAGACTGTGGTCCATCAAAACCAAAACCTCAGGCCACATGAGCTGTTTGTGATCTTCTAAGAAAAACCGCTGAACTGCTTCTTAACATCACAGAGAAGTTATGATGATATCAGACTTATCGCAAAAACATGCCTTAAAATCCTCTGTACATTGCACTCAAAGCACTCAAACCTCAAATACTCTCCAATTATTTTGGTATTAAAAGCCTAAAAACCGTGTGATATTTTACCTGGTCTGCATGCATCTGCGATCCTCTTCAGCAGAAAATGGACCCTCTCCTCAGACCAGTCATGGAGAATTCTCGCCAGGATGTACAAATCAGCTTTGGGTAACTCGTCTGTGAAGAAGTCTCCTGAGCACACAAAGGATTATGGTTTTTAAGCTTCTCAAAAGTTGATGTTACTGCATGAAGTTTAAGTTTGATACACAAACGAACCTCCCACAAATGACACCCTGTCGTCTCTGTGCGGCGGAATGAAACGCTCACTCATCTCAACGACAGCAGGAAGGTCAAACACGGTCACAGACAAACCAGGATGAGCTTTAGTAAACTCATAAGCCATGGCACCAGTGCATCCTGGGAAAGAAAACAGAGCTGTATGTTAAAGAAGTGTTTGTTACCAAGTGCTATTTAAAATCTTTGGGTTCTTCTTTTTACCTCCGAGGTCACAGGCCGATTTAAAGCCGGAGAGGTCAAAGGCTGTTGCTACTGCTCTCCCCGTGACTTTGGCGATGCTGTGCATGGCTTTCATGAACCTTAGCTTGACTTCCTGGTTGTAGTAGACAGTATCCTTTAAAACGTAAAAGGAACAACAGAATGATTGTTAAAGATTTAACCTTCTCCTTCATTTATGCATGCAAGGCTGGACTTGATTGAGAGCCACCTGAAACATGTCCTTCGACTTCTTTCCAAAGGCCCTATCATGCTGGTTGGTCCCCTCCTTTACTGCGCTCTCCAGGTGGGAGAAAAGAGGCCACACTGTGCTCTCACAATGCTGGATGTAGCCGTGCAGAGAGAAAGGAGCGTCTGTGAGCAGGAAACGTGAGGAGAAAGATCTGTGTTCTCATATACCGTCTTCTGGCAAGCTAGGAGTGGACACATGGAAAGTTTTTGAGAAAATGAAGAATAAGTATGTCTTTAAAAATGATACTCATGTCATGATCAGAACAGATAAACACTGATTTACTTTGTTCTTTGCTCTTTAACAGCCCCAGAGACACACAGGCTTCCAGCAGACACGCAGTCCCTTTCACTGAGGCTTTGATCTCCTGAGCGACCTGCTCTGCATCCAGCCCCGGTTTGTTTTGTAGCACGTCAAACACACGCAACTTGGTGGCTGTAAAGAGTGCCTGCAGCAAGAAAACAGAGGTAGATATGAGATAAAGATACAGGAGTCTCCAGTGCAGCGCAATACTTCTGCTTGTAAAGTTATCGCCATATCTTCATAGTTGCACACAGGAAGTCACTGCCCCACTAATCTTACACAAAGACGTTATTGCTCCACAAGTGAAATGACACTTTGTCGTTGCATGTCAAGACAATTGTACATGAGGTGCTATGGCACATGGAGTTTTTCTAACCACTTTATAATCGAAATGTTAACCACAAAAGCTCACTTACCCTCCCATGTCGTGTTCAGTGAATGTGTTAAGTTGTCATCTTTGACACTGTCACGAAAGAAGCTAAGTTTCCAAGAAGTATGATCGCTACAGGTGCAAAATGAGACTCGGTTTGACTTCCTGAGAGTTTTTTTTTTTTGTAACGTTGTGATAAAACCACAGGATTCACTTTTTTGAACTTTTTCATTTGAGTTTATTAAACAAGATAAAGCAAGTTTCTCAGAGCTTCAGAGGTGCTAGTTTCAGGCCTCAACTGAACTGTGAGAAAAACAGGGCGAACGGTTTCCCGAGTTCAAAGTCTCTGTCTTCTGCAAGCCTGCTGTACAGTAAAAAAGTGTCGTCGAGCTTCTCATCAAAAATCTCAGCAGACAAAAACAAAATTTCTCTCACAAACAAGCCTAAATGTTACTCTGTCTCTTGTTCTTTTGACACTGGGTGGACGTTTCAGTTATACTGTAGGAAAGATTAAGCACTTAATTCATTCTTCTTCTTTTCAAACATGTACTGTCTGTGTTTTGTTGACTATTCAAGATGAAATTGTTGTTTATATTTTATAGGTTTACTTTCTACAGTTGATCAAATTATTTTTACTGAAACATTTGGTGTATAAACACACTTTTTTCAAGTTTAGTTTTTGGCTTGTTATGCCGTGACAGGGAGGATAGGACAGTGGAAAGTGCAAGAAACTGTTAGAAAGTGGGTTAGCTCTGTGGTCGCGTCTGTGGTTACAGACAACGGCCCCTGAACATGACCTCTTAACCACCCGGTGATATTACACCCCCCCCCAAGCTGAACTTTGAATACCATTTATGTTATCTAAAAATTCAGCTGTGTCCTATTTACTGATGAAACCAGTATGTAAGGCAGAGAGTAGATTTTGTTTAATTTTTCTAAGAGTTAAATTACCTTTGAGGCTTTAAAACCATCCATCAAATCCATGATTCGCTGCAGGTCCTCTCTTTTGGGTTCACTTTCTTCATGATCTGTCAGCTGCCCCCTGCTGGTCACTGGTTGTAATGTTTTACTCTCACAGATATCTGCATGTGAAGCGGAGCTGTTGACCAATGTCTGTGAACTCTGACCAGCTTCACTGTCGCTGCCTGTCCTTTTTACCTACAAGAGAGGAACATATCTATTAATTTGGACAGAGGAAGTAAGATCTTGAGCTCACATAATAATAATTTAAAAAAACTAACTTTATGTCGGGGGCTGGTGGACGGGCTCTTCTTGTTGTGGTGCGTTTGACTGGACTTGGATGATAACGGGCTGTGTTTGGCTGACGAGCTGCGACTGTTACTGTGAGTCTTGTTTTCACTTGGGCTCACTGACGGGCTTTCCTGGTCTGAAGAGGAAGTGGACTGGTTGTAAATTACATCTAGCTGTTTGCAGAAGTGGTTCAGTGGAAAACCCACAACATTGAGGAAGTCTCCATGAACGTACTCCACCAGCATCCCCCCGAGAGCCTGAATACCATAACCGCCAGCTTTGTCCCTGAAACACATGTGCACAGATATTTCAGTCAAAAAGGAACAAATACACCAAAACACCTGCACAATTACATTAAAATAGCTCTGTGTAATAATACATGATATGAAAGCAGGATACATGTATCAGTGAGGACTCCTGTCAAACCCTGTCGATTGGGACAAAGCAAACAGAGTTGGAACAAAACTCAGATACCAAAGTCCAAAAAGTAAACCAGTTCATGCGGCCCAGATACATTCATATGACCTCCATTGACAAATGTCCGGTAAGGTTACAACACTGGGTGAGTCAATAATTTTGTGTGAAAGTTCAAGAATCTACACTCACATGGGTTCACCACTATTGATGTACTCCCAGAGCATATTCTCCGACAGATCTGCGAACTTCACCTTCGTTTCTTCATAGAAGTCAACCAGCTGGTAATCCACCTCTTCATCTAAAGAGAGAGACACAGATTTACAAAAGAAGACATGTCAACTAAGACAGACTACATTTGGCAATTCAAGCCCTCCACTACCCCTAATATATTGTAAACTTACATTATATCTTTCCTATTTCTGTCACAAGGATGTTCTGACTTTGATTTAAACAATATCAGTACCAAAGAAGGCTGCTAGCAGCGGCTAGTTCTTCATCTATCCTCTATTTAATGACACGTGGCAACCAGTTTGACTGTATGCCTAATTATGGAACAATATCAATATATTTATTTTTGATAACAGTTATCATCATAACACAGGAGAGAGATGACAAAGAAGCAGCAGCTGCCAGCGAGCTAGCTGTAGCAGCCAACTAAGAGACAATCAAACACTTAAAAACTTTCTTTTAAAGATTTATGGTGAACCCAAAATGCTTGGAGCTTTGTCCATTAAGGTTAGTTATAAATTAAAATACTTACTTAAAAAGTAAAGGCATGGTTTATGTCGGTATTGGCACTTATATAAGTCAAATTTTGTTTGAAAATATCAGCATATCAGCAAAGTCTAATATTGTGCAATAAATTATTTCTTCATTTTGGGGGGGACACGGGAAAGTCCTTCAAAGAGCTTTTAAGTTTGCTTCATATGATTTCCAAAGAAACTAAAAATGGCTGATCAGAATGACACTTACTTTCTTCGTCATGGCAGAGGACTATAGCTACACCAGTGTAGACGCTGTGCTCTTTACCACTCAAGCTGAAGGAGAAAAGAAATAAACTCATCACAGATTTTCCTTTGTTTTTTTTTGTTTTTTTCACGGTTAAAAATTCATGTGATAATGTGAATGTTTCTAACCTTGAAAGCATCCTGTAGGCATCATGTTTGTCCACTGGTTTCTCCAGAATCATGCCATCTATAGTCTGTAAAAATGAGACTGAATATAATAACTACAGTGGTGTTACAGCGCAGGAAATGATGAGGTGCTTCCCTTCACTTACCACTATAGTGTCAGCTCCGATAACTATGTCTGGAGTCTTCAAGTGTTTCTAAAAAATAATATGAATCAGTACATTAACTGAAGAGTATAATCCTGTGTTGTACGTTTATAAAATACCATCAGCATCAAGACTTACAAAGGGCATCCTTCTGGCCACCTCCAGAGCCTTCTGTTTGGCTGTCTCAACAGCATACTCATAAGGTGCTTTGAAGAGTTTCTTATCCAGAGTTTCCTTGAACCACGATGGTACCACCTCAAACTGTAAGCCCTAAAACACAGAAGAAGAATGTTTTACTATGACTAATTCTGTTATGTGTGGGATACTTTAGAAACAGAAAATCAAACTTGTTGGCACTTCCTGTTTGAGAGGTGTTTTCCTGATAACTCTTTTTCTGAATTACCCTAAACACATCTTCTGTAATGAAACTCTTGGGTACTTTTTCAGCCAAGGATTTTCAACTGATGTGTTGTTCTGCATTACTATACCAATACTGAAACTGGCATCATGACATAAGACAAAGCAAGAAGTGTGATTAATCAGCCTTATTCTTGGGCCTGTGAATGAGTTTGCCTTACATACAGTGAAACTGAATTTGTTTGATCACCTAGTATGTAAACTATTTAGTCAGATGATTAGGTCACAGATTTACTGATCAAATGGAGACATACAAATCCAAAAAACCTACAGCATTACGGAGAATATCTTGTCTCCTAGGAGAAGCACTTGCCAGCACAACCAGTTTATTGGCAAGTTTTGAGATGACAGGGTTCAGCACCATGGTGTCCTACTCTTCTGGCTGACCCCTACAAGGTAAAGAACAGAGTTAAACATTACAGATGTGGCCTAGTTGATATAAAAGACTCAGCGTTTCTGCATGGGATGACTGCAGCAGTTCAGTTATGATGACATAACACAAACAAAGCATTCAAACAAGTCACAAAGTAAATTTGCAAATTTTCATTCATCACAGCTTCAATTGGGATGTACATTTCTCTGAAATAAATAATGTTAAATCTAAACTAAGGTTTTCTTTCTGAAAGTATTCAAGAGCACAAATCAGCTGAATCACCAGTACCCTATTTTTAACAAAGCCTCTCTTGACAAAATCCCACCCACTTATCCTCTCTAAAAAATCACAATCTGCTGTACACAATGTGCTCTTTTTCTTTTCAACAAAGTAGTTAATGTTTGTTACTGATATTAAACTGAAAAAGTCTAAACATACATGGACCTTCATTTGATCACATCTGTGTTGAATGTACTTTATCTAGACTGTGTGTGGTGTTTGATAAGTTTGCTTGTTCATTGTAGAAACCTTGTTTAAGTGTTACTTTTGGTCAGGTTTTCCAGATCTCTGATTTAATACACTGACCTGTTTAAATAAAGGTTACATAAACTCAATAAATTACAACCTATCTGGATTTTGGCTGAATTTACAATGGAAGTAAGCTAGAGATATGACAGCATGCATGATAGGACCACACATATAGAAAGAATACAAAGAAAGTAGTAGCTATCAGTGGTGTAAACAGGATTTCTCTCATAGCAAATACACAAAACTGCCTTATGAGTTAACATGCAACGTTAAAATGACTGCGTGCAATAAGAAATATGTTCAATATGGGAGACGTGGAAACAAATTCTGGCTTTTCTGATATTGAAAACGCTATGTCAAACAACTAATATCCGTATAACGTTTGTTTTAACATAATTTCATTGCTCTGTACTTCTGAATGTGTTAACTTCGTCTTAGTTGTCAGTTATGTAGGCTATTAAAAAACTCATTGGGTTCACTTCACTGCAAGTTATCGATAGAGTTTAGGTAACCTTACGTTCTGCCGGCAAGTAGAGCTACAAGCACAGATATGAAGACGATAAATTACGTGTCCATAAAATAGCTTTTAATACAGATGTGAGTTAAATCTCTTACCTTGTTGTCAGAGTCAGGAAACTGCAGAGGAGAGCTGCTGGCTAAGACGTCGAGCGTGATGACGTACACGTGATGACGTAACAACGGGGCGGATCCAAATTTCATTTGGCTGTGAGAGCGCGACAGAAGTGTATACATCTGACCACATAACTGTTTTTTGTTGTTGTTGTAACAAAATACATTAAAAATGTGATGTTTATGAAAAAATAATAATAATACAGAACTATATTATATTATTTCTTTTAAGAGAAAAATGCAATAAAATTAATTGAAATATTGGTGTTTTTATCAGCATGATGAAGTACTTTACTGTACTCAAAGTGTCTATTGTATTTGTAGACATGGATAAACACTCATAAGTATGTTTAAAGCTACTGTAAGGAATTTTTCTGATATTTAGAACGTAGACTGAAACTCACATTGATGCCTTGTTATGATACACAAAAGCAAACATGACAATCAGAGACAAGACTAATAACTGTTATTTTGTAATTTTAGATGGCTGAAACTGTGTAACCTTGGCTCTTACATTTTTACATTATTATACACACAACTGAAATATCTTATGGCCAAAAGAGAGCAGAATGCGATTTATTTTTTCAAACAACACTACACAAGCATGAAGAGGACAAGATAAGCAAAGGCTGTTTTGTCCACAGGGGGTGCCATAACTCACACAAACCAAATGTTCTTTACTGGTGCTTTAAATTAGTGTTTGATTACTAGAATCTAGAGCTAGAGCCCTTTTATTTTGTTAAAATAAAACAAAATAACACAGCTGAGAAACCCGTGGCGACCGAGCTTTCTCGGCTGTGGCTCCCAAATTGTGGAATGAATTGCCACTCACGATTAAAACATCCCCCACTTTTTCTACTTTTAAATTGCGTCTTAAAACTCATTTTTATTCCTTGGCTTTTAGCTCAGCATGAGAGTTGTGTGATTTCTATCCTTTTACGTAGTGTTTGTTCTTTAATTTTTTTGTGCAGCACTTCGGTAAACTTGAATGTTTTTTAAAATGTGCTATATAGATAAATTGGGTTAATAACAGATTAATAACATATGCACATTTGTGTTTAATGAATGGCTATTTGAGATGCACTGGCTGAAAGATGAAGAAAAAGCAAATCAAAGAATGGCTGTTGTGCACAAAATAATTTGTATGGATAGACACTTTGATGGTAAAACCTGACATATGTAGGATCATACTTGTGAATCACATGATTTATTGCTACACTGATGAGAGGGGGGTGAGCTGGGGAGAGTTTCAGCCTGGGATCTGGTTATTATATATCTATATGTGTCCATTTCTACACGGCATACCTTTAAGATTGTTATAAAGTCAGCTTTGGCAAAGAGCTTATAAAAAACAAACTTTATTTACATTATATGTACACATGAGATATGATGCTACATGGTTTCTCCAAAAAAATGCTTTTGGAAGACATTTATACAAACTTAAAATGAATGCTTTTTGAAATGAATAACGTGGTGAGGTTCAAATGATAAAAAGTGATAAGAATCAGCTGCTTGTTTGTTCTGTGGTTGACATTTCGCACGGCATTTCTTCTTTTCCCTTTCCTGTTTTCTCTCACACCTTCATTTTTTATTAATTGCTGTTCTGTGCTACCAGCGATAATTTGGTGAGGTCTTTATCGTGGCCATCAAAGGTGAAATGTGCTGAGTGCATACTGTCTTTACGATCAGTCCTCATCGAGTCTGCACTGCTCTGGCTCTTCAGCTTCATTATGCGTCTCAGCTTTTGCCTGAAATCCTTAGAAGCAAAGTAGTAAATGAAGGGATCGAGGCAGCTATTGATGCAGCTAAAACAGAGGGTTAGTTTGTAGTACATGTAAAGGGACTGACCATAGAAGAGCCTCATGACTCCGTGAGCAAACAACAGGATGTTGTTGGGAGCAAAGCACAAAGTAAAGACCAGGATCACTACCACAGCCAAATTTATAGCTCTCTTTTTCTGAACTGTTTTGCAATCGCTGGCCAATTTGACTATCACCCTGATGTAGCAAAATGCCGTAACACAGAAGGGCAAGAAAAAGAGGAAAACCACCATGCTGAAGATGAAGGCTGCCCAGGCTGCCTTGGTAGGGAGCATCTTCCTCTTCAGCATGTCAAAGCATGTGGTTATCCCGAGTTCAGGGATATCAAAGGTCAGGTCTGTGGTCATCAGCGGGTGCAAGACACTCAAGACAATAGCCCACATGAGGATGCAGCTTAAGACAGCGATGGCCTTCCTCCCCCTGATCTGCCTGAACAGCATGGGCCGGACGATGCCCAGGTAGCGGTCAATGCCGATGGCCATCATGGTCAGGATGGAGCAGTACATGTTGGTGTAGAAGACCAGGGTCAGGACACTACAGGTGGATACAAACAAGAAGACAGTTTTATTTCAGTTTCAGTCTATTACCTTTTCACAACAGAAGCAGAAAATAATAGATCAGTAAAAAGTGGTAAGTCTACCCAACTGTGAGAAATACAAAGTTCTGATGGGTCAATAGTGATTAATTCTCAACAGCTTGATAGCACAGATTGCATTAAATGAATCTGCAGAAAGGAGTCCAAGACATTTCACCTTTGCCTGAAGCATGGTGGAAGTTTCTGTTCTTAATGACATAGAGGGTATTCTAATTTTGACTGAAGGGGCACAAAACTTAATATTTATTGTTAATAGCTGACCTGAAAAAGACGAAGTAAAGAAGAAGAGAGAAAGACAAAAGAATAGAAGCAGCAAAGGATGCAAAAACAAAAGTCAGAATGAAAGAGACATCAACCAAACTGAAGAAAACAGACATGAAGCAAACACTAAATGGATTACAGTATAGGCTCTGAAAGGGTCAAAGGACCAGTTGGGAAACGAGGGGCTTGACAACTCAAAGGGTGGCACTAAGCCGTAGCATCCATATGAATAGACAGTGTTTCTTTATCAAAACACTGAACTGGATGTTATACGACTACATTTTTTTTCATAGTTTAAAAAATTGACTGAACAGGATTGCAACATAGAGAACCTGCTGGCCTCTTTGAACTCAAACAGAAGATTAATGTCCAAAGCTAGGATTTATGATGTGAACAAAAGGAAATAAAAAATAAGGCTACCAGCAGCCTGTTGAAACACCTCCAATAAGGCAAATAGCCAATCATACATTAGGATTATGGGGGTGGTCAATCTGATTTTAAGGGAGGTGCTTTTTTTTGTGTGTGTGCATCAGTTTGATATGTCAATGGAAAAACACTCATGTTTTGACTTTCCTGGGAATAAAAATATGATGTTTACTGTTTATCTAGTTGTCCCACAACTATAATAATACCTGCACAGACTGGGTCCCATATTCCAGTGGTATCCCTGGAGCTGGTAGGCAATCTGAAAGGGCAGCGCAGTGCCGAGGGCCAGGTCTGTGAGGGTAAGATGTATCATAAGGATGATGGAGGGAGTCTTGGGGGAGGTGCGGAAGATAAGGATCCACATGGAAAGGCCATTTCCCAGCAGGCTGAACAGAGTGATGAACATGTAGATGACAGAGATGGCAAGGCTGACGTTCGCACTCTGAAACAGGGCCAGGGTGGCGTTGTCGATTGGGCTGGTGCTGGAGTTGACCGTCATGACTGGATGAGAATGGCTTCTCATCACCTGTGCAACAGGGGTTTAAAAAAGTCTCATTGTGGTTGTAATAAAATGTTTTTTCTTTTAAAAAGCTGGTTTAAAAATACTCAGTGATTTGACATTCATGCAAGAGATGAACAGTCATGTAGTGTTCTCATAATAGCATTACAAGAGGTGTGAAATAGATACTGTGGTCGTCAGACCAGACGCCTCTCTTTACTTTGCTCCATGTTGTTGTTTGCGTGCGACAAGCACATGTTGGGTGATGTTTTCACACAGGAAAAGGACACGCTTGATTTGCGGTATGTGCCAACTGTCACTGTCTACGGCTTGTGCGCTTTTGTCACATGTCAGAGGGTTTGGGGAGCAGATAAAGAACGGAAGCTAATTGTCTTTGAAAAAAAGATCAACGTTTTTAGTCTGTACTGTCTGATAGGAGATAGTAATTGAACAGTGAGGAGAAAACACTCAAAATGCCCTTAAGGAAAACTTTCTTAAAGTATTTTAAACCTTTTTCCAGTTACCACTCTAATTTTCTGCTCTTCTGGCTTTTGGCTTTTAATTTTAAGGAATTGTAACATCAGAGAGTATTTGTTGGTGCTTTTACAGAAGTTTAACCTCTGGTTTCTGTTTTGTCTCATCTAAATTTACTGTCACTTCTTCAGACTTCAATAGTGCATTATAATTCCTTAAAACAGTAACTCTTGTCATCAATTTATGTTTTTATTTTCAGAGGGTTTGTTCCTATTTTGTGCACTTTGGGCTGCATGTTGGTATGAGAGGTGCTTTCTCAGTAATGTTGTGTTAAAGTGATGTAAGAGTGAGGGGATCACCAATGTATAAAACAGAGGTGAAACCAACTGACACTCGTTATCGAGAACTGCAATTTCAGTTTGAGGTTGTGCAACGGAAAGTACCCCATTGCTGACAAAAGGACAGTTATGGGGAAAAAAAAGTAATGTGAGGCAATAATAAGTACTCTTGAACTATAAAAGTTAACATGTAGTAAAAAGAACCAGTGGGGATGTTATTTCTTATTCGCGCTGTGTGATGTTGGTATAAATAGATTTGAAAGCAGATAAAAAACATTATCTTCAAAACATTTTAAGAAAAAACCATACAGGGTTAATAATTAACTCACTTTTTAAACTAAATACAGACACAAAATCACAGATTAAACTTCTTTACATATATCTACATTCACTTAGAGTTTAAAAATGTCTAAATATAAGAAAACAATGAAAAAATAAAGTACCTGCCACGTGGTGTGGTTGTATTTCATGTTAATATTAAAAATGTAAGCGCAAGTATTGTTCGCTGGTTGGCACTTCCTCTGATAAATCTCAGCAAAAGTTGGGCTCACCTTTTTGAAAGCGGAGGCAGACGAGGCGGATGACAGGTAGGCATGTGAGTGTCTGTTACAGATGAAGGTTCAGATATTGTGACTGCAGAGGAAATGAGGTTGGAGCTGATTACAGTGCCAAAGAAAGGAAACAGATCACGTGACAACTTTCATCCTATACCAACTCTTGGGACTTCACCCATCAGAAGAGTCCGGTGAATCACTTTTTAAGACACAAACGTCCAATACGCTCCACGTGGTCAGAGCACAGAAAACACACATTAAGCTGTTTTGAATACTAGCATGATTGCCTTATTCCTCATGTGGAATTTACTTCTGAATTACACCTCAATTCTCTGGGAGGACTCAGATTTACATAAAGTTTTTTAAGCAAACCCGAAATATGAAGTTTAAAATAACTTTGTGTGTTACGTGTTTGGAGTTTCCTAATACCTCAAAAGATGCGACTTTCACTGACTCACACAAGTGTCATGAAACTGCAACAAAGACCATGGCAGAGAGAAGGAGAGAGGGAGAGATGTCACAAAGTTATACCAAGTTTCTGTACATGACAAAAAGTGCTCAGGCTTGTCTTCATTTGGGATTTTAAAGTACAAATTATGTTGAATTATGAGCAGAAACAACAGCCCAAATCATCTCCTGATCATTGATTAGCTCTCTGAGAAATGTGACTTCAAAATCAAGCACATCAGAAATTAGCTCCTAAAGTTCAGGTCAGTTTGCTCAACATGTATTTTTATTTTAGAGAACTGTATTTGTATATCACTACGCAACAGATAAACCAGAGTATTTCCATTGTGGTTTGCGGTTTAAAGAAAAATATGTCCAAAAATTTCAATGAGGGGTGAATTTGCATCTCCTGTTACCCACACAGCATACTGTATAACACTTTTACACAGACACACGTGTCTGCTTAAAAGGGATGTTGTGAAGTGAAGTGAGAACGCCAGATTTGAACTCATCGCTCACAAGATTCACATGTGCTGTGCTGCTGGTTTCCTGTTGATCTGATAGTTCTGCTTTATCTGGGTTATAGTGTGACCTTAACTATCACTGATCTTCTTTTAATAGCTGCCCAAGAAAAGACTGAGAGAGCAGATTGCATATTTGTCTGGTATCTCTGAGCATTCAGTGAACATTCATAAAAAGAAAAGGGTTGGGTTTCATATTGAAATTGAAAAAACTAACTGTGTCCAAACTTACTTTAATGTGCATCCATTCATTCATTCATTGCTCTTTGTAATTGACTCACACTTGCTGCTTTATCATGCGTACCAAAGGCAGGGCTGCAGCCTCACCCAAACTGTCAGAGAAAAACGGAAACACTAATTTATCACGCATAACACAAGGAAAGCTTTATTTTCTTACAATTTGAAGAAATAAAGGATACAAGAGGAGTGACAGACAAATGTTAGGTCGTGTGCAAAAATAACATATAAGGCTTGATAAAGAGACAATGTTACTTTATAAATATCTGTAACTTTTAGTTGGCAGAGTCACTTGATTACCATGCAGGAAGCATAGAAAATGGCTGATTGTGATACATTAGTGCCATTATTTGACAACTCTTTTTAAGAAATGCTTTATAGAAATGTAGAGAATGTGTTCTTCTTGGCTCTTGGTTGATCATGCACAAAGTGAATATCTCTGTCATGACTCTTTAAAGTAAGGTGGACCAAATGTACAAAGTGGCATCAAAGTTGTTTGCTCTGTCAACTATTTGTAACCCTGCTCATTCTCTCATTTTTATGCACAAAAATACAAACACAATTTCATCTATTACATCTTCTACTTTCATGTTTTTGTAAGTTATACTTACGATATATATTTAAATCTGAATAAAATCTATTCAATTATCACAAACACTGAGTTCAGTAGAGTCCACAAGGATCTTTTGATGGATTTCAAACCAAGCTTCCTCTAATTGGAAGGAGAATTCATAAACATCATGACCCAAAGATGAAACAGGTTTGATGGAATCCAAAACGAAATTACAGGATAAATTTAAGGAGAAAAAAAAAAGGACTTTTTCATCAAAACAGATCAAAATCAAATACCAAATTGTACTGTAAGAAATGCAGTTGTGCTGTCACCATGGTAACTACTTTGTTGGTTGATTTCAAGGATTCATGCTGCGTTCGAGTTACCTCGGAAGTCGGAATGCCCGAACTGAAAATGATGTCACACCCGAGTTACCAGGCGGAAACAAGATGGCTACATTGTTCAACGTTATTTTAGTGCTTATCGTGTCCGAATATAAGGCAAGTGCTTAAATGACCTTCCTAGATGTAGCCATCTTGTTTCAGGCCTCTGAGTTTGCTTTTTTCTGACTTGGTAACTGAAAGGCTGAGAACTTGGGTGTAACGTTATTTTCAGCTCGAACATCTGACTTCCGAGGTAACTCAACGCAGCATTGTACGACAGATACCTGGGATTATTTCAAATGCTAAACAGACTCACATTTAAAATTTCTATTGTGTGTAATATTCATGCTCCTGCAAAAGAAACCTTTGAAGCTCCTGTAAAGAGTTTTTAGCTGCTGGTGAAACAAACTGAGTTTTGAGTTTCACTGCACCCAAAACCCTTGAAAAGACTTCACAACTGTTTTCCTCCCTCAGGTGAGGTTTGTTTCTAAAAGCTCTCCTGCCATTACATACATCAATGATGTATCTTCAAATTGCCTCAGTGTCTGGGCTACTTACTGTTCATCTTTCCTTTTCTCGAACCCTTTTTCCAATCCCGTCGCCATAGCAACTACATCATAACAATGCTCGGCTCCTGGTTCAGGCGAGTGGCTCACAGGAATGCAGTCATAGCCTTTTCCTGCTGAGCTCATGCGCTTTCTGTTGCGAGCACCCGGCTGGTAGAGTTGCATGGCTGGACGGTCCTGCAGGGTGACAAGAGAACAGGGACATGGGAGAGACAGGCAGCACAAAGCTTAGACATAGTTATCAATTTATGTACATTGAATTTTCTTTTATGAGACACAGAGGCCTTTAGTTTGTTTGTGATGAACACAGACAGGGCTTGCAGGTGAAGGAAATGTGTTGGTTAGAAGCTGTTAAGTCACACCCAACATCCTGTGTCAACTTTCACTGAAGCGCCAGAAGTGACTCTCACTCAACACTACAATTTAAAGCTACCACAAAATAACATGGTGTAGGTGTCATAGATCTGTTTCAGATTTGTGAATCTGTATCATTAAGACTAAGCAAATTGACCTTTTTTGTTTGGCTACTACCATCATGTGATATCAAGATTTTTAAGTCAGTGACATTTAGCTTGTTTCGCTTAAAATAATGTGTATTTATCACGACTGAAATGCACTTAAGCACACAGTTCGTAAACAATTCGATCATACTAGACTTAACTGAGACCCTATCCTTGTTGTTTTGTGTCCATCTTTGACAAAGTCGAAGTAGAAATAAAAGTTGGAAAAGAGCAGCACCTGGAGGATACTGGCAGAAACACAGCCCAAACCCTGCGCCTCTGTTGGGAAATTACTTGCTTGTGAAAGTAAATGTCATGTTGAAATGATATTTACGAAATAACTTAATGTTCAAAATATGCTTACAGCCTGCAAGTTAGCTGCCCTCATAAAACTTGTTCTCTACTAATTTATGTAGTGGTTTCTGTACATACACAAGTGTTTTAACTATAGATGCATGCTGAATCATTTGCAGGAATATCTCTATTTGTGACTTCAAAAAAACTCTTGCTCTGACACAGACACACTCATGATAAAAGAAAAAATAATGACTTCAACCCGTTAATCATCAAGTGTGAAACCACAGGAAATGGATAAACATCACAGTATACACATCAGAAGAGAAATAATTAGTCACCACCTTCCCCCCTCTCATGCTCACCTTCTCGCTCACCTTGTTTCGGAGGCGTTCCTTCCTGTTACCCAGGTCATCCCTGTCCTCCTTCCCAAGTTTGTCCCCGTTGTCAGGACAATACGAGTATCCGTGATGGTGTCCCTCTTTCTTGGCCCGGTCCTGGCAGTAGCCCTTCCCCCATTTGGTTTCATCTTTGCGGCGCATGAACTTGTCAAACTCATAGTGGTGTCGCTGTCGTTTCCTCTCCTCGTCCTTCCCACGGTGATCCTTGTCCCTCTGTCTGCGGCTGTGCTGCTCTCTCTGCTCCTTGTCGCTCTCTGGCTGCCCTCTAGTGGTGAGAGTGGAGGATGCAGAGACACAAGACCCACCATTGTTTGTATTATTATATTATATCATATTATATTATATTATCAGAATTCTTGTTGGCATTTTATACTTAAATATACAATTTTTAGTCTCTTAAATCATGGAACTACAATCATATTAGAAATTAATTTAAATGTGAATGTTTTGTAGTTGTGTGTTTTACAGCCAGTCCTTTGCCTGCATGTATTTAAACCCAGTCATTGACATGAAAATGTCAATGAGTCTGGCTAAAAATTTTTCATTTTACAAGCTGAATTGCAGGTTTGTTAAATTCTTTACATGTAAGCTACAATTATAACTGTGATCATTTTGCGTTTCAAAGAGGCTTGACAGCTTTCCAAATAACTTACATAATAAATTTAAAAGTGACTTGTTCATGTTACCAGAAATCTTGACCACACCCCCTTAAAAAGTGAAGGAATTTCCCGTTTCTTACTTCTCTTTGAGATCCTTTGACTTCATCTGACCACCACTTTTCTCCCATTTTCCTCTGTCCGACTCCCCAATGTCACTTTTGTCCTTTATTCGGTCTGAATCCACGTCATCATCCCTGTCGCTCTTCTTCAGGAGCTACAGCACACATAAACCATGAGACGTAAACACTTGATCATTCTGAGACATCATCCCTGAAAGAAGAATAAACCATCTAATATGAAGCTTGTTTTCACAATTAAAGATCAACCTTTATCTTGATATCTTTCTCAGATAATTTCTTCTGCTTTTCCGCCTCTTTCCGTTTGCGCCTCTCCTCTTCTCGCCGCTTTCTTTTCTCCTCCTCTCTCTGTCGTTTCTTCTCAAGCTCCCTTCGTCTTCGCTCCTCCCTCTTCTCCTCTCTGATTCTCTGTGAAGACATATTCAGCACATGAGACGAAGTAATTGTTTGAATATTTTACTTCAACTGAGGCATCATGGCTGTTTTACCTGTTTCTCTATTTTCTTGTTTTTGATGTACTCTAAAAGCGGTGTTGTCCGTTTGGCTACAATCACAAGTAGAGAAGACAAAAGAATCTTAAATCTCATCACAATGATTCATAAGTGGGAAAAAAAGTAATTTTATAGATGTCATATTACCTATCAGCTCTCTGGTCTTGGCCTCAATCTCTCCCAGCAGAGTCTCAGGGTTTGCCATCGACTTCTCCTCATCACAGGAGTAATTCTCCAGGAACCTCCTGTATTCTGGGTCTGAAGGAGATTAAGATGATCAATTTGGCATACACTTGTGATACTGTTCATTTGAATATACTAAGAAATGATATATTGGCAGGTAAAATTGTGTTTTGTAGTGTATATCAGAACTTGGTCTTCGATCTCAGTACCTTCTTCGATGCTCCCTGCTTTTGCATCTTTCTTCTTCAGCTTCTTCTTGGAGATCTTCTGAAAGGGGGCAAACTCTACCACAGCAGGGTACTCTTGACCTGAGTAAATATTGGAATAAAAGCTGCTTATAATTTTACAGAACAGCTTACAAACAGTCACTATAGCAAATAAGTTTCAAAGCCACCCCTCTGTCCATAAAATCCCACATATAGATGTTAACCCTCCTCCTGTGTTAGGGTCTGCACCGACCCGTTTTTGTTTTTAAATGCAGTAGCTCAGGAGGTAGAGCAGTAGAGCAGTAGCTCAGGAGGTAGAGCGGTCGGCCAATAACTGAAAGGTTGGCGGTTCGAGCCCCGTCCTATCCCTTGTCTGTCCGTTGTGTCCTTGGGCAAGAAACTTAATCCACCTTGCTCCCAGGGTGTGTCCTCCACTGGTGTATGATAGTGAGTGTTGTGTGGTTGTGGTCGGAGAGGCCGTAGCCCCAAACTGGCAGCCACGTTTCCGTCAGTCTGCCCCAGGGCAGCTGTGACTACTAAGGTTGTTTACCACCACCGAGGTGTGACTGTGTGGGTGAATGAATGATGTATCCAATGTAAAGCGCTTTGAGGGTCTCTGATAAAGCGCTATAAAAAATCTGATGCATTATCATTATTATTAAAAGAACCACTTAAATTAGCTTTTTTGCATCAAGACTTTTTGACTTCGTCAGGAACCTCTATTTCAACAAAATAAAAAAATTTAATTGACTAAATTATAAAAGGCTTTTATTAAAATTCTGACACTTGTGGTGTTAGGGTTGCTGTTGACCCGGTTAGATCACTATCTAATAATTAGAGCAAAAAATGAAATCATAATTGCACTGACAGGCACCACACTGACAGTCAGATCCTCTTCCAATCATGTGAGATTTAGGAAATTCTCATTTTGCCATGGTTTTCCCTGCACAAAAAACGTCAGGCATGTCCAGACATGTGAGATCAATTTAGTATAGAAGTCTGTGTGAGGGGTACACCGACAAAGAAAGGCCCAGAGGACCACAACAAAAAATAATACAAGCAATATTTTCATGGATAATGAAGCCTAACAAGGTAACTTAGAGATGCAAACCAAACTGGATGATAGAGAAATTTTTTTAGTGTAATATACAGATGATTTAAGACACGGGTTGAACATGGTGGGTGTGTAGAGAAAGCTAACACGGGAGGAAGGTTAAACAAACTTTCTTTTGTTTGTATTTAATAAAGCAGACTGTGCCTGCAAACAAAGTCAAACTGAGCCTTAAAAGACATACCCTTATTGTCGATGAAGACATAACCATCAAATCTGTCTCTAAACAGCAGGATGTCCTCAGGGTTTTTAAAATTGATGTAAGCTCTGGAGAACAAGTGGGGATAGAGACTGTTTAGGAGCGAGAAGAAAGAGAAACAGGTTAGAGAAAAGAAGAAAGAGATTTTCTTTTGTATTGATCGATCAAAACTGTCATCGTGTTTACCTTTGATCAGCTGGAAAGAACTCAAAATAGTCATAAGATGGAAGAGGACTGAGCTGTTCCTCCAGCTGGTCTTTGGAGAGGTTAGGTGGAAGCCTTCGAATCACCACCTGTAGCAAGGACATAGAGGCATCTATAAAAATATCATTTTTAATAAATAATCCATTGATGAGGTCCTGTAAGCTAAACACTGGAATAAAAGAACTTAAATGCTGTTTTATAACACAGAAATAACAGAAAAACACAACAAAAAATGTGTTTACTACACTAATTTTAACAATAGCAGACAAACGACAGTGTAACCACCAATAATGTTGTCATTATATCTAATCAATCTTGTTGTAAATGACAAATATAATCTTGTAGCAGGTTGAGATGACAGAAAGGTGTGCTGCTGTGCTGTTGTGGTGGATGTTTCCTCGCGCTGCCCGTCGCTGTCCGCGGTGCTGAAATGTCCCCGCCTCCCTCCATGCCTCCATGTCCGTTTTCCACACGGCGTAAACAATGCGACACATCCCAAACATTCAGCTACATACCTTCGTGAAAACCTCTTTCTTCTCCTCCTTCTGCTTGGGGTTACCGGGGATGTTTTCCTGGTCTCTCTGGAGGTCTCTAAACTGTATTTCGACGACGCTTTTCTCCTTGCCCACGGTCATTTGATCCTTTTCAGACCTCATTTCTCTCCATCTCTCTCTCGCCAGTGTTAAGTCGCTGGGTACTCGCGAGAGCACAGGGATATCGCGAGAGGGGCAGCTCTGACGTTACTGTGTGTAGTCGACCTCACTTACAGATATAAAGAAATGTAAATGAACATGCAAGTTTAACTGTTTGGATGGGGATGGTTGTGGTTATTTTGGAGACCAGAATTTGTCCTTGTAATAGAAAGACTCTTTGGTCAAAATTAAAGCTGCAAATTTCCATCTCATGCTTTCTTTGGGCATCAATACATAATTTTTAAGTTGTAGTCAAAGACAGGTACTGGGTTAGCTAGGGTTCAATGTCAAGAAAAAGCAATTAGATAAAGTGCATTCCCAATATTGTTTTCTGCTCCCGTCTGGCGTGTGTCCTCGGATCAGGTTTGAACTCTGATTTGTCATACCTGGTGCCACCTCCAAATCCTGAACTATTACTGGCTGCAGAGCCGGCCCAAGGCAGAAGTGAACTAAGTGGCTACAGGAGTTTAAATAAATTTGACACCCCCTGGCTATACTAAATTAAGATTACAGGTAAACAGAGGATGAACTGGAGTCAAATATTCATTGGACTTTGCCCTCGTGGGACTATTAAAGGAACATCTTATCTTATCATCATACAGCAAACTGTAAGTAGCTTGAAAAAGTTTATAATGTTAGCCCACTGCTCTTGTACTGGTGAGGTTGGTGCTCACCCCAAACATGCATTTGAGTATTTATTCTTACAATGCAGGAAGAAAATACTGTACATGCTGAACCAACAACTAGGTAAAAGATGCGAACGATGGTAACTATTATAAAAGAACAATTCAGAATGATACTGCTCTCTCTGAGTGACCATAGCTCAAATCTGCTTTCTCTTTTACTCTGAAATGTGTGTGAATGTTTGGGTGCATTAACTAGCAGTCATATGAGCCAGAGCGAAGGCATTAGTAAGGTGTTAAAGGCAGAAAAAACATCAAGTTAGACTGTGCGCAGCGCAACTGTCTGTAATGTATTTACATGAAGAAAATGTAATGAGGGGTGTGTAAGAGGATAACCGTAATGGTTTTTCTTGTTGTATTACAACCATAGACTGTGTATACTATGGACAACTTGGTTCCGCCCTCCGCCAGTATACAAATTTGAAGCCAAAAAGCTCTTGGTAATTTCACATTTTCTCTCCATTTCCTGAAACCAACATTGTGCAGTAGCGTTGTACGCACTCCACCACTGGCGCCTTAGCATTGTACGCATTCGCCAGGAGAGTCGCCGTGATGACGCTCGATTCGAACAGCGTATCCCCTGGGTGAGCTACGCAATCCTTGTACGCTCATAAGCTGTATCAGGTGCCAATCATAGAAAACATGAACCCCTTAATAACTTTAAAAACTGAGCTGTACAGAAAAAAGAGGACTTGAGCACAAACCAGTCTTACAGTAACTACATGGCAACATCACAAGCAGGGGGGAGAAAAATGTATATTCTGTGTAATAAATTTTTAAAGTTTGTACACAGCCCCATAAGCTTTGCTGGCAGAGGCGGGATTTATGACCTATACTGCAGCCTGTCACTAGAGGGTGCTGTTCTCAGAGTGGCGTCATCCAGCGAGGAGGCAGACACTGTCCATTTCATATACAGTCTATGATTACAACCCACTCCACACCTGTCTACCAATGTTTAACTTAACCAGCCGTATTAGCCTTGTGGTTCGAAGATAGAAAAAATCCTAAAACTTTGCCTGAGAAACTATAATCCAATATTAGTCATGTGATTTCATTTGTACAAAAAAAAATAGGGTCATGACAAAAAAACAAAAACCATATACAGTATATCTCAAAATCTGTATTTTTCTTCTCAGTAGAAACAAAATTCACCTTTTATACAGCTTCATTTGGAACAGAGGAGATAGTGGACAACACTGAAATGAGTAAGGGACTGGAAAATGGTGGTGTTACAACCATCCCTGGTCTCCCCTACAAAAAATGTAGGCTGGATGGTTAAAAGATTGAAATACAATAAGAACCACTGCATCTCGCAAAATTAATTAATTCATTTTAAAAAATCATGGTTTCATTGTCTCACGTTAATCAATAGAAAAATAATCTTTAAATGGACCCTTGGCTTCAGATGTGTTTTTCCACTACCCACACCCGCTCCCATTAAACCAGATTTAGTCCGAGAGTCAGAGTTAGGCTGTCCCAAAGCCCTCCGTATCACTGTTCAGATCCGGAGTCGGACTGCAGGGCGTCAAGCTCAACTGATCCGCAAGGCACGAGCAACCCGGGGGGCTCCACGACTCTGTGCACGAGGACTGACTCACCGACCGACTGAGGGCATCTCTGCTGGGGACTGAGGGGAACAAATGACCAGAAAACTACATCAAAATGTGGAGTATCGCTCTACTAGACAAGAGTATCACATGTGGAAAAAAAAATAATGGATTTACTGACCGCACACTCACCGCTCAGAAAGGCTTGTCTGCCGCCACTGGTCTCCTCACAGTGCCGAGGTTTCTCCGGTGTGGACACCGAGCTCTTTAAGCTGGGGACAAAAGTAGAGCAGGTTTCCAGGTCCCGACAGACCCTGTCCTGTGTGTAAATGACGGCAGACTTAGACGGAGTACAGCCCATCTCTCTTTGAAGTAGGAAATCCGCTCTCCATGAGGGAAAGAGCCCGAGAGGAACAGAGAGGGTCACCTGCGAGTCCAGCTGGAGGATCATGGACCTCCGTCCCTTCTTTGTTCCCTCCTCACTCCTCCCCTCAAACCAAGTATGACAGCCTGGGGGATGGCTTGAGCTTGAATGTGTGCAACCAAACTACTGTACATCACATGACATGGTTGACAGTTTTAAAGATACAAACGTAAAAGTTAAAGTGATATTCCAGCATAAAATTAATTTAGGGTCAAACACACCGTAACACCGAGTTAGACACCCCCTCCAGAGATGAATGTTGCTGACCACTTGCTTCTCTAGTTATACCAACTTTAATAACGACCGCACGATAGCAGTACTCAGCAGTCTGAGGAGCCGGTAGTTCCTCTGTCTCAGTGTCTCGGTCTGATTGTATTTCCATGTATTTCCGTCTCTCTGCTAAAGAAATCAGGCGAAGTTAAAAGATGTTTGGTGGCTATATGCACTGTTGATGAAGTTAGGTGCTGTTCTGAGCATTATTTGTGTTTATAGAGTGGCGTTTTGGTTGAGGTTTGTGTATGGCTCCTGGGACCACTGTGTATTGCTATAATGCGGTTGTTAAACTTAAGTTGGTAAAACTAGAGAAGCAAGCAGTAGGCAACATTCATCTCTCAAGGGGGTGGCTAATTTGGTGTTACAGTGTGTTTGACCCTAAATTAATTTTATGCCAGAATTTCCCTCTAAAGTGAAGGAAAAGGGAGGACCTGCCCTGTTTTTTCATGTTCTTTACTTTAGAAATCAACCCTTTTTAATGAACATAAAACACACTCTCATATCTTAAGATAAATGCACGGTTTATTGTATTAATTACCAAGATGTGTTATTTTTTCAGCAAAACTGCTTGAACTGATCTGGCTCTTTATTCAAGGTGTAAATCCACAGGTTAAGCAACATGGGGGTCCTGCCATAGGCAGCATTATTAATAAGTGACTAGTCTTCTCTGTGAGGCGAGGTGTCTGGCTGTGTTTGCTCTGTTCAATCAAGCGTCAGAGGACCACATGTTCCCAGCGTCTTCGGGAGTAACCCAAGGTTCAAAACTATAAGTACTCACACCTAAAACCAAGGCACGTGTTAATTCCCCTTTTAAAGCGCTTTCTTGCTAAACTAACTCATACATTTCCTCAGAGTATTCAAAACTGGTGTGTTGCTCTATGTTTACAGCTCTTTACAGAAACAATCAGATCTGATGCACAAGAGGGGGAATCCACAGGAAACCTTTGGTGGAGGACGGATGCCACGGTTTTGGTTCGATTCACTGGGTTCTGTATTGTGTCTCTATGACAACATGTTGATGACAGTTCCACCTCCACACAAGATGACATCACGTACTAGTGTCAGACAAGGTGTCTAACATGACATCACTCTCGTACATGTCACACTCTAAGGTTAAAGAGAGCCGCAGGGGCGCCTCCAGCATCATCTTGTCCTGATTCGAGAGTGGTGTTTCCATTGACGTGATGCTGGTGTCTTCTAGCCTCGGTGTGGCCATAAGGTCACTGGACTCTGTGGTGTTCAGCACCTTCATCAGAGCTGGAGTGTTTAAGCTGCCTCGCACCTTATCGTTGATGTCAGTGCCTGGGTTGGGGCAAACAATGACACATCATTTTACGCAGTGATATGTACAAAAAAGTGGTCTCAATGGTACAGTGGCTGAGAACCGCCACTGCTGCAAATAAAAAAGAATGCAAAAAAAAAAAAGAAGCCACAACGGAAGTTACCAATGAAAAAAAAGACACCAAAGCCCGCTGCAAATAAAAAAAAAAAAGGCTACAACGGATGTTAACTACAAAAAAAAAGTGGTGATGCAAAAAAAAAAAAAAGTTACCTACTTTACTTACTGTAAAAATAAAAGGATACAAATAAAAAAAAAGCCACAACGGAAGTGAGCTGCCAGGGACCAATAATGAAAAATAGCGAGGGGTCTGTGTACTTATGTCTATGAGTAAAGCAACCGAACTGTACAGCTACCGTACTTTACTCTCCTCTTATAAGTGGTCTTTCGCGGCGTAGTGGGTTTCCTGTGTTAGCCAAAATGAACACTACACCGGCATCCTCCCGTTCAACTTCATACTGACTCGGGCGCAACATCGCCTAATCAAATGACAGATTAAAAAGCACATGAAGCGAAATTCAACAATAACCTTTCCACTTACTTCTTTGCTTGTCTTCTCGCCGTCGTCTTCTGTGGCTAGATCGTAAAACACCGGTGAATCATCACTATTGGTTTCCGCCAGCTCACTTCTTATTTGCATTCTTTTATTTTTGCAGGAAGTAACTTTTTTTTCTTTCGCATCGCCACTTTTTTTTTTTGCGTTGTTAACTTCTGCTGTGGCTTTTCTTTTTCCGGCACCGTTTCTTTTTTTATTTGCAGCGGGCTTCCGTTTTATTTTTGTTTTTTCTTGCATCGCTAATTTCTGTTGTGGCTTCCTTTTTTTTTTTGCATTCTTTTTTATTTGCAGCAGTGGCGGTTCTCGGCCACCGTACAATGGGAATAAAGCCTTTTTTCAAATATACAGCTCCTTAAAGCTTAAACCAAAAACCTGTTTCTTACCTATATAGGCATCCGTGTCACCGATGTACATCTCAATGCAATGGCCGAGCATCGTCACAGAGAAAGTGTCGTCCCTTTTCAATCCAAGTGCCTGCACAAACACCAACATCGTGTTTTACTTTTTGTGCCATTAAAAACCTTACTCAATTCTTTTTTTTGTCTGAATTTTCCATATCCAACTTTTTTGATGTGAGACAGAACTAAAAACAGAGGGGTAAAGATGATGAACTATACCGTGTGAAAGTAGTCAATAGCGCTCTCAAAGTCCCCCATGAGGCTGTGCACATATCCTATGGCAGCGTAGGTGGAGGCGTGCTGAGGGATCAACACCAGAGCCTGACGGTGGTACTCCAGAGCCTGGTCGTACTTTCTACAGACACAAATTTTTCTGTTAGTGATTTTACTCATGTGATCGAACAAAATACACATCAAACAGTAAACTAAGATCATGTCTTAATAAAAAAATTAAAAAAACATTTCTGTGTTTGTTTAGTCAGCTGAGCTGGCACTCTGACAATGACTTGTGGGAGATTTTCCCATTACACTCTGTTTGAAGTACTCTGTTTGACAGGCCACGCAGTTCTAACACTTTGCTCAACCCCGTCTTCCAAACAAAAGGCCTGACCCCTGCAGGTGGACACTTTGAACGAAGGGGTAGAGTCAAAAAGTAAGAGGTTGTCAGAGCTCATTATGAATGTGGACAACCTTTGATCACATATTTAATGTGGGTAATCCTTGGTCTTGTGACTCCATGATACACAGTAAAAACAAACCGGTATGAAGCCGAACCGAATCAGAGACATATGGAAAAAGACTTCTCTAAAAGCACATACACGCCTGCGTATTAATTTAGTGACATATAAAGGATTATAATTGTGGATGATGAACCGCAGATGAAGCCCTCTTGGAATCAAAACTATCCAAACCTTTTAACACAGCCACTTGTGTGGCGCACAATCCGCAAGCCCCCTTATATCTATTGAGTGGTGGCTATGCATAATTCATTAAAGGGTCTTTTCATGAATTCTAAATGAGGGCACTGCCTCTGCTGAATGACTGGAACAGAACAAGTGAGCACATCTGTGAAATAGTTTGGAGCAGGCAGGTGAAGGGGAAAAAAAAGGTAAGGAGAGGAATGAACAAATTAGAGGAGAGTGCACTCTGACCAATCTTCTTTCATCATCCACTCAGGATAAATTTAGCCTCCCGTACAAGCTCGACGTGTGCCCGCTCAAAAGAGGTCCTGAAATCTGTGATGCCATTTAGAGAAAAGGCACAACTTCAAGTGCAAGTCTGTCTCCTATCGAGCACTCGAGACCTTTCAAGATCACTAAAATTGGCACCATACTTACTTCAATTTCCGACACACATGACCCAAGTTGTTTAGCAGTGGCTCCCATTTGTCCACAGTGACCTAAAATTGAATAAGAACAAACAAAGGTAGCTTTTTAGTGATGTTTTTTTAAACGCTTACAGTTGCACTCATTATTTTTTTCAATAAATTCAATTTCATTCACCTCGTTCCCTATGGCTTTGATTTTCTCCATTGCATCAAGAAACAACTTCTCAGCTGTTTTCCAGCTGAAACACAAGATCAAAAACACAAAACACTTTTTGATGAACAGGATATTAGTATTTGTAATCTGTGTTGGCCGAGTAAAGTAGGGGTGGGAGAAAAAAATCGATACAGCATAGTATCACGATATTTTGTCTGGTGATATATCGTATCGTCTCATTTACCAAGTATCGATTTTTCAAATTAATTGCTAAGATGAAGTCAAATCTTTGATAATGAAAAAATAAAATCAACTTTTGTCCAGTGAGGTTGGCAGAGGTGACATAACACAGCAGGAGAAAGTTAGTGCAACAAATATATACAACATGACAATAAAAGACAGCATAAAATGAGACAAACACAAAGGAAAGACAAATGCTAAATTTGTTTAACAGTTGAAAAAATTGTATCAATCGCAATATATTGTATCGCAATACTCACTGTTTTCAAAATGTCAAAAAAAAAAAAAAAAAAAAAAACCAATAATATCGTATCGTGGCCCAATTATCGCAATAATATTGTATTGTCGGGCCATTAGTGATTCCCACCGCTGGAGTAAAGTGCTACTACAACCCATCTTTACACATCAAGTGCATTATAATCTACGTTTAATTCAGCATGTATTTGTTGTTTTGTTGCAGACATTTCTCTTTGATATGACAGTGATCATTTAAAACACAACCAGGCAAAAAGACCCTGCAGGTCAGGGGCTGAAGCAGGTCACCCAGAATAGATCATGAACCGATCCTCCCTCTACTGTTCTCAATAAACTCCCAAGTCCTTTTGTGACTTTATTTCATTGATTGCAGTAGATTGTAATCCTGGTACGTGGACAGTACATGCATTTATGTTTGAAAATAGAGTTCACAGTGTGATATAATAGCAGCTTCTAAGTTACCTCCGCTCTGTACCAACATTTGTTCCTGCAGCAATTGACGTTTACGTCGAACAAAAGGTCTAAATGTGACTGTGAGTGTTTTTGTGTGAATGACTCACTCTCCATTCTGAAAGGCGACCACGGCCACCTCGTGAATGACGAACGGGTCCTCTGGAGCGATACTCAGAGCCTGGCTGAAGAACCTTTCGGCCAGTTTGGAGTTGTTGGTCAGACCGTACTCCAGGCCGATGTAGAGCATGGGTAAGTGACATCTGGAGGAGAAAAAGCAGGAGGCGTTTGCTGACATCATGTTCTTGTCAAGTTTATCATGCTGTTCGGCCTCTGATCTTAATCTGCTTCTCTCAAGGACCCCAAAAAGCAGCCGAAAGTATCTTACCCTTTCATTAGCTGTGCAGCTGTGAAGTAGGCAGCCATGGCTTGGTCGTGCTCACTCTCCACTGCAAATGAATGTCCATAAGCAATCCAAGCAGGACCGTATGTCCTCTCCAGAGTGGTGGCTTTGCTACAGGAGACAGACGGTACCCTACATTAATAGTTGTGGTGTGCTGTTTACTGCACTCTCAGCAGGAAATTCATTTTCAGTGATCTAGAGCTGATCGGTCCATCTCAAACATTTTCATCTCATTGTCATCTTCTATATTTCTCAGGATTTTTGCAATCAGTGACATGTTTTAGCTCATGGTCTTGTCCTTATAACAGAAAAAAAGGATTGTTGATGAACATTTAATGTCATAACTTTGTCGTAACATGTCCCCCATACAGGAGATGATTCTGGTCCAAATAAGGACTCAGCTGCAAATGGAATACTGGTCATCTCAAAGGCGTTTTCTTCCAATCGTCCTGTAAAAAAATCCAACTCCGACCCCTGGGAAACCCTCCTACTCGAACTAACCTGAGGTATCGCCGGGCGTGTTCGTTTTTGTGGCCAACCATGAGATAGTAGCAGCCGACAGCAAACCAGGATACCTACGAACAATTACACCAGTTCAGTAAAATTTTAATGAAGAAGGGAGAAAAAATGTGCACTGATCGGACGAAACTCTTACCGGGTTGTTGGGATACAAGTCTACAAGTTTGTGCGAGAGGTAAAATAACTCTACAGGAAAAAAACAGACACACACACACAAAATAGGAGATAAGCATCATTCTGGTTATTAGAACAAATCATGAAACCAAATTCTCTCCATGTGCAAACTGAAGATGACTTTACCATTTGCTTTTCCAAGCTCCACCAGAGTTCCTATGTGGACTGGTAGACAGTTGGCATGGAATGGGTCTTTAACCATCACCCTGTTATTCAAAACAACAACAACAACAAAGCTGCATTTAACACTCCAGCATTTTTGTGATGACATCTGACTACTGAGACTTTGACTCTACAGGTATAAAGTCTACTAACCTACATCATCTTTGAATTAACCTGTCGCTTCAAATTTATTCAAATAAAACATTCATTTTGAGTGATCTTAGTAGGTTTCATTAACTATCTAAATCAGAGGAAAATACAGATGATTGATGGAAAATAAATAGATATGTAATGAGTGAGACGTCTTTTAAGCATCAAACTCATCATCTAAGTACATCTGATGAAACACACATTTTTACACCTACATTGATGTGAGTTTGTAGCACATCTTGAAATCGCAGTTATAATAATGCCTCTCTGCAAGAGACACCACTACATCCAGGTTGTCCTGAAGACCGTTGACCATCTCTGGCACCACCACATCACTGGGCTTGTTATACTGCGGAGAGAGAGAGGGAGCGTTCATGTGTTCATACACGCGTGTGAAGATGGGCGTAGGGTTTGAATGTGAGTGGGTGGGAGAGGAGGAGGCAGGAGATGGTTGAAGAGGAGTTTGAACAAAAACATGCTTGAATACTCATAATAGACATTAGCATTTCAATTAGTTGAAACCATATATGAGTGAACCTTGAGCGAGGCAACAAAGGGAAGAGGCACTTTTCTCCATATGAGCTCAGATGAACCAATAGGCAGAGCAGTGTATCTGGGAATGACTCAGGATAATATGAAGTCCTTATGTTCATTGTAATAAGGGAAGACAACAATAAACAACAATTTGTCGCCAGCACACACGAGTACGGTGGCCCTGAGGTGCAAAACACAAAAGCAAATCAGAAAATACAACACAAAAACAGGAAACACAATGGTTAATGCTGCTGTGTTTTCTCTTTTTGTGTTGTGTTTTCTGATTTGCAATTGTGTTTCGCACCTCAGGGCCACCGTACATGAGTACCCAAGTGTATAATTCTTACACGGTAAAGGCAAAACTTGGATTTTTTTGTGGGATTAATTTACAATAAAAATAGTATCCAACAACATTAGACTTATCATGTTATTAGTTATCTAATCAATGAGCAAAAGCAAGAAAAAAAAAGACAGAGCTCCCCCCACCTTCTTTAACTTATTCTCAAACAGGAAGTGTAACAGCTCCTCCTCCTCTTCAGTGCACTGTTGACTCAGAGGAAGTGAGTCAAGGAAGTCTTTCTCTATAAGGAAAAAAAAGGAAATGCAGATTTCACATGTGATGTCATTTAACCCGTAGACAACAAACACTCAAAGGCAGATAAGTGTAGAGAATTTGAAATCAGCCTCACCTTCCTGTGCCGTCAACATGTGGTGGGATGTTAAAAGGTCAAAAGCTTCAAAGCAGTAGACGTCCAGTTTCAAGGCCTCTTTGTAGCTGGAGGTGGCCAGTGGTCTGTTGTCCATGGCATCATAGATCTTACCCCGCAGGAGGCAGATGGAGCTGCTGACCTGGAGCATTTCAGAGGAAAACAGGAAGTGCGGAGGAGTGGGCAGAGGTCGGGATCGAGTTCATATCCTGAATTTAACTCTGAAGTCCATTTAATGTCCAAGATTCTCTCAAATGATCAAAAAGACTGGAGCAAAGTAACATTTTCAGCTGTAATTACTTTGGTTATTTTTGTAGTTAAACCAACAGATAAACTTGATTGTTTCCAGCGTTTCATACAATCTAAATTATTATCAAGGACAGAACCTCGAGGGGCAAAGCAATCATCTCATTATTGACCACGAGGAAGAGATGAATCCAAGAGTTACAGACACTTTTGCTCAAAGTGATATATTATATATCTGAGAGTAAATACAACTCAAGCAAAGACCCCTACCAGGCAGCAGGGGATATCGTCAGTAACTGCTGCTCACCGCTTTAAGGCCAATCGGACACAGGTGCTGACATGAGTGCTGCAGGCAAAGTACAAGCAGTTTCTTTTCTACACAGAGCCAGCACAGGTCAGTGTCTACATTCTGCGTTTTTCTCTCTCATTTTTTTAAAAATCATTTTGTTCGTTTCTGCGCTCACAGCACTCCAAGTTGAAAGCAGTTCAACTTTTGGAACCCTGTTGAACCTGCCAACGTCACATTTCATACATCGATCAATCAAAATCAAGAAAGGGCAGGACCTCTGCTATCAACTTTGTCAAAAACAATGGCATAGGTCCATACAGAGGAGAAACTAACCACATTCAGATTTTTGAGGGTACTGCTGATGCTCCAATGTGGTTTTTGTCAAATGTTTGCTACTTCCTGCCTTTGGTCTAATGAACTTCATCAGAGTTCACTTGGAAGTGAAACCAGACCCCATTTTCAAGTGAACTTGAGTTAATTTGTTCGGTCTGCACTAGAGTTCGCTCTGTAGCCTCCAAAGTAACATCAACAGCATGAGAAAAGACCACATCACGAAACATAACAAATAAGACCTGAGCTGTGTTCACTCTAATACAGTATTTCAGTAGCAGCCTGGACTCACAGAGGCTGGAGACATGTCCCAATCCTTGTTGGACTCTGATGTTGTGTTGTCCTCTTTCGCGCTTCTGTCCAGCAGCTTCTTACTAGCTGGTTCCTCTGCATCCAGGATATCCAAGGCCTGCTGGAACTCTTTGGCAGCATACTAAACACAAGAGGAGCACTTTGATTTAAGACTTTGAATAACTAGCAGGCTTGTCTTGATTGTATGTCACAGTTTTTAAAGCACTTGAAAGAAGGCTTACAGCTGATAAAGGTGTGTTTATTTCAGCTACTTACATGGCACCTAGCAGCAAGATACTGACACGCTCCATACAACTGTGTGTGAGAAGACAGATATCAATTTAGATTGAGTACAGGTGTAAAGGAAATTACACTGCTGATATTACTGTGATATTACTTTTGATGCTTTGATACCCCTCTATACTGTCAGCTTTCAAATGATACAGTACCTGCTATTTCTACCTTTAACTGTATCAAAAAGAACTGCTGCCTAGATATATAGATATAGATAGATATAGATGGATATATACTTTCAACCAGAAGCTGTGAGAAATTTGACCTTTTCATCAAAAATAAAAATGTAGAAGTGTTGACAAATTCGAATTTGGAGCTGTTGTATTTGGTTGCATTTGATTGCCCAGGTGTTTATAATATCACGGCTGGTTGGTAAATATGTTTACTTTATAGTCATGCCTCATAGGCTGTTGATTGAGGGGCTACAATGATGCCCATGAAGCAACCAAAGTACTGTGGAAATTTCACATACAGAGCGCACACTCTTTGCAGTTACAGACAACACCAGACAAATCTCATTTCACGCCTTTCATTAATCAACAATATGTCAAATGTTCTGATCTGTATGTCAGGTCTGTGCTCTGAGCCTTATTCCTAACAAAGTCAGAATTAACAAATACAATCATTTTTGTCGCTTCAGTATCAAAACAAATATCAATATCAATACTTCTAAAATCGTATCGAGATTAGAAATTCTAGAAACGTGACGAATCTAATTTGTATAATTCACATAAAATCTATCATCAGGCTGTTGTCAGAGAGTGCTAACCTCTCATTTGCACTTGTTTACAACAACTGGTTCACGACCTGCAGTTACCTTGTCAAGTTTCCTTGAGCGGAGGGCATGAGAGGCTCTGTGGTACTGAGAGGTCAGGTAAAGGCACTGAGCTAGCCAGTAGATATCCTGGGGATCCTCTGGATGACAAACAGAGTCAGAAAGCTGTCATGTCAACAAAACACCCTCAAGATCTGCAGCTATTATCACCTCATCAGGCGTCCATGAACACCGTTATCTAGCAGAAGTTTCACATAAGTTAGAGGCTGTACAAAGAGTAAATATCCCCCCCATATGAAAGGCCGATCCTCGTAGCATTAGCTTTGTAACTCTGGGAATATTAGTAGGTTAACTTTGCAGCAGGCTGCAGCTCCTTACAGAGCCTTACTTACCGTGGGAGAGAGATGCGATCTTGTCGGCCCAAAAGAGAGCACTTTGATACTGTTGCTGCAAATAGACACAGATAAACAAAACAGAGCAAAATCATACAGGTTAGTAGATTATTGATGTCCTTCTAGCTGAAATCTGACCGGTTAAAAAAACTGCTGAGGTTACGTTACTGTTGACGCCAGCTACGCTCTCAAGCTAGCCTAAGCTAACAGCTCATAAACTCTTCTTTCGTACCTGATCGATGTACTGTCGGACCCGCTTCCGAAGTCTGTCAAGATTCATGTTTATCTCCTTCACTTTTAGTCCTGGATATCAAATTCTTGTCATTCTTACAAACTATGTCCTGTGTAGTATAAAACAGTGCACAGCCCAGGATGTTTTAGCTTGCTAACGGCGTCAAATCAAATCCGCGGCTTCTTTCTGCACAGTGTGTTCCGCGATATTACGCCGTGCTGAAACTTGCACCGAATCCTTTGTTCCGCATAAGGTCTTGTATTCTGTTGGTCTTTCAGTAAAATAATTATGATATACAGTATATTAAAGAAAATCTGCAGGCACATTAACCCAGAGTGTTTCATCCACTGTTGAATTAATCACACTCAGTCACTTTTAAACTTACTTTTACAGACTTACTTTTATGTTATGCTGTCTTCTATCTTTTTTATCTTTTACCTCTATCTTATTTTGATTTACTGTTCTTTTAGCCTTTGTTTTACTTATAATCTTTTCTTATTCAAACTTTTAGTCCTTTTATCGATTTTATTGTTTTTTCCTGCTCATTTTTTGTTATCCCATTTTATCATTAATATTACTATCATTATTATTTTATTAGGATTTTATTATCATTATTAATATCATCTTTTTACATTTACCATCCTGTTTCCTGCTTTCTACGCCTCTTTTTATTACATTTCTTTTTCTTACCTGTTTTATTTTTTTATTTAGGTCTTCATGGTCTCACTTTATGTTGTAGGGTTCTTGTATTGTCTGGGTTTCTTATGACATATGAAATTGGCCTTCAGTTCAGAGGCCTTGTTTTTAACTGAGCTTTTGTTTTTTATTTGTTTTATTCCCATGTGCTGATGCTTTGAAACTGTTTGTCAAAGCACTTTGTAAACTTCTGTTTTTAAAAGTGCTAGAAAACTAAAATTATATAAAGTTATAAATCTCAGTACCATTTTTTAAATTCAAATTATGTCTGTTTTTAACATATCAAAAAAAAAAAACTCTGTAAAAGCCTCTGTGAGGAGTTTTTGACGTACAATGAAACAGATTCAAAGTGATATAAATGCTTCTTGATGAGCTACAAAAACAAACAAGACCATCAGATAAGACTGATAATAGGTACATTATTTTTTTTAACATTATTTTACCCTGCAAAGGGGTAGGAATCAAATCAGATTATTGAGAGCAAGCTAAAGAAGCATGGTTACAGATTTTTTAAACAGTAAATATCCACAATAAGCAACATATTTGACCTTTGAAAGACAGCACAATACATCTTTTTTTTTTTTTTTTTGGGGGGGGGGGGGGGGCAGAAAAAAACACCTTGGCATGTACAAGACAATACAACAATGCTTTAAAGGATGTTTACGTTTACTCACATGGGGCACCAAAATAAACACAAAAGTTCCTAAAAAGGCTAATCTCCAAGAAATAGGTTACTCTCAAGTGACAAGGATGGCTCTTTTAAGGCCTCAGAGAGAGCTCCTTTTGTGTGCAGAAAACACAAAATTGACAAAATTACAGGTATTATGCTGGACTTGCAGTCTCTGCTTGGTGTGATGCAGGTGTGAGAGGAGTGTTGGGCATTTCACATCCATTAGGGAGACGCTTAAGAGATGCTTGAGGGGCTTTATTGGTTGTAACTTGAATGGTGTTGCTGGGGTGGGTAGGTTACTCAGGGATCTCTGCTTTTGAAACTCCCCCATCGCCACCTCCCCTCTCTTCCTTTTTCTCAGACATGCTTGTAGTGCTGTGAGCGGCTGCGTCTTGACAGATCTTTTGAGCATTATGACAAACACTGGACTCCTTTGTGGATTTCTCCTGTCCCTGCACACATGATAAACTCATTTGTAAAAGTGCAGATCATTTAAGAGGTTAGACATAATTTTGGTTCTAAAATAACAGCAGCAAGTTACTCTACTCAAAAAGAGATGACCTTCTTCAGCTGATTTGCGCTTCCTCTGGGGTAACGTGAAATGCTGTCTATCAGCTTGAGATGTTTGTGCCAGTCTTTCAGCCAGCTCCCAACATCATAGGTTGGTCTGCAGTGGTTCAGGCGGGACAGCATCTTCTGATTCTCTTTATTAATACAGAGCTGCTCTTGTTGTTTTTTCTCCTTATTGGGGCTGAGATGAAAAACCGAAACAAGCTTCAGAATTGTGTTTTCTTAGCAATTCAACATGTTGTTTACTTGAATTTCAACCAACCTGATTTTGGTGTAATAATTCCAGTTGTCGACCCCTCCAGTTGTCTTCTTGATGTGGGAGATTTTATCGGAAATAATACTGTTCTCCCTCTCAATCTTACTTATCCTCTCCTTTAAAAGCGTAAAGCAATAACAAACAAAATGAATGTTAATAACTCACAGTAAGGTCCTGTAACACTCTTGAAGTAAAAATCTGAAGTGCCGCATTTTATACAGTTAGTTTGATGAAATTTATTTGATTGAAAGAGGTATTCTTTAAGTGCAAATAAGTTCCACGGTAATAGACTTTTAACCAAATAAAACTCCACTAAAGATGTTTGAATACCGTACATTACTGTAGCATGTTATAGGGAAAATTGCACCAAAAAATGGGGAGAAATTTTTTTAATAGTCAGTTATTTTATATATTTTTGTCCCCCTGCATTGTTTAAACACAAAACATGCTACGTGTATAACATAAGTAGAGCCAAAAACAAGAAGAAAACAAACAAACCCTCTGCTTCATCAGCCCATGAGCCTCGTGAACATAGGTCTTCAGCGGAGGAATCTTTATCACTGATTTTATCGACTTTACCTGAAGTGGGAGGAAACGTACAGCATTGAAAATGGTGACTTTTTTAAACACACTTACTGATTGTTCTTACAGACGCCTAAGGTCCCAAAAAAGATAAATTTTTGAATAATGTGCACTTAATTTACTTTCTTTTGCACTTGATAAAATTATTTTGTGGGCACAAGTTGTAAAATTATGATTCACAAAGATGACATGATATGTTAATGTTATGATTTACTCGAGCAGTAGGGGAGAGTTGGGTAAGATGAGCCATTTCTCATATTTCAGATCACTACATCAAGGCAATCATAGTTTTGTCTCTAACTAGTGTATCTGCATATATTTCAAGATGTTGTGCATCCCTGCAAACCAAACTCTGATCCTCTCATCAGACTTCTTTACTTTCTCAGTCGAGACACTGGCTCAACTTACCCCTGAACTACTATTATGACTTTATTAGTCCTCTAAGCAAAAATGGTGGACTTTTATGTTAGGTTTTTGACCTGATGTTGAAGCTCATAGATACCACAATTGATGTATAAAACAAAATTAAAATGATCTTTTTTGGTCTGAACACAATTCTTATAAAACTTATAACAGACTAAATTCACTTTCAAGAGTGAAAAATGTTTTTTTTTTTTGGAAATAAATGTCTAACCCCTTCACCCATGTGCTTCTAACCTGCACAGACTCCATGAATTGATGCCCATCTCCTAAATATTTGGTCACGTGATCAATTTCTTTCCAAGCAACAGGGGGTGGCTCAATTTACCCTTTGGCTCAACTTACCCCACTCCCTCCGATCAGATATGTTTCTTAGTACAGGCTAACCTTCTCCCTGTGTAAGTCATATGAAGCCTTGTCCCATCGATACTGCAGATATTTGTTTGCACAGGGGAGCACGGGCTGATATGCCAGATGTGTCCTCGAGGTCCTGTCAAGACTCAAATACAAGTTAGCTACCATAAGTTCAAATTCAGTTATCCCCCATTCAAATAACACATAATCTCCAGTGTTGCGGTTAATCATCACGTTAAACTAAACAGTAGTCATTTAATCTAACCCGGTCCATCTGACTCACCTTGCAGACTGTGGCCCCCCTGTCTTGTTCCTAGCAGGACTCGTCATTGGTCGATGGTGGTGTTGATGCTCCGAAGCGTCCAGCTCAGTCACCGCAGTCTGTTTAATGTCTGCCGTACCCGGTAACCATGACAGCAGCTGGAGATGAATGAAAGGTTTTCAACATAGACTGTACGCTTTCAAACGATGTGCTTGTTTGGCCAGTTTTTCGCTGGGGCACGCGCACAGGCCGAGCGTGCATGCGGCTAATTAGTGGGGAGCTCGTGGGGAGGGACTGAGAAATGAGGCACTGTGTGAAGACACCGATTCCCAGGAGCTCAAAGCCGAAAATGAACAGGAATAGAAACTGAGTGAGAGTTAGACATTTCCTCACGCCATTTTGATACAGAAAGGATGATAGGACAGTGCCAAGTCCCATTATTATCATCCTATCAAATTATTTTTACAAACTAAAGCTTTTAAAGTCAACTTCAATTTAAAATATTGTCAACAACATATCTGCCTGACACTTTTTAAGACTATCAAGTAGTTTAACATGTGTGTAAATATTTTCCTTTATAATTTTCTATATTTGATCATTTCAAAACAATTTGTTTATATATTTACAAAAGAACGTAAATGGGAGGTTCAGGTTTTATTGTTGGTCATTAATGTTTTTAGCCTCCGTGAGTGCCATAAAAATAAAGTTGAATTTTAATTTGATAAGATACATGTAAATGCATATGTATAACTGAATGTGTAATTGTCAATTATTCATTATTGTTGAGGTATATTGTTATGACTTGTTTGTAATTATTTGTTTCAGCAGTAATAGTCGTTCCTATTCATGGTGATAAAACACTCTGAACTTCTACATACAAAAGAGCAAAAGACATTGAATGTACAATAACAGTAGATAATAGCCGTTTAGTATAGCATGTGATAATGAAAAGCATTATTAAAGAGGTCAAGGTCAGGCAGGCTACTGTATTCTCCTTTACTGAGGCATACAAACAACAGCCATGGTAACAATCACCTGGACACCTTCAACATTCAAACTGAATATAAACTAAGGGAGATACACAGAGAATCTACTATTATTAACCAAACTATAATTGAGTAGTATTAGATTATTAAAGCCTCCAATATGTAAAAGGAAAGTAAACAAACAAAGCTCAACAAAAGCCCACACTGCTTTATGAATTGCTGCAAAATCATATTAAGTTATGTTATCATGTAAGGTTGCCTATTTAATGTTGGGGTTTAAATGACACAGTTGAACAAATCAGCAAGGGTTTGTTGAATGAGTCCCATTGAGCTGGTTTGACTTCATGAATGAACATTTAAGTCACAATACTCCCCCCTAGTGGTTACAGATGGTTAGGATGGTTTATGGTGCATTTGTTAATAATTCAAATCCCACTCCAGGATGAACAACCAAGGCACTCATGAAAACTGAAATAGACTAAACTGAAAGTGAACATTTTGTTACACTTTCAAACCCAGCATGATAAACCAAATTAAAGCAATAAAAGACTCAGTTGACCCTTGAGAACTGGTCAAATAAACTCAATATGAAACACCCACATATGACATTGACGCAATGCAGGCAAGCAATTACACAGGTATGACTTTGCAAGTATGATGCCAGACAAACCAGGTATATAAAGCTGCAGCTGTAAAACAAAAAGTGATTCTTCACGTTTGACATCTCCCAATACAAGCAAATTAATTGTGTCCCCCAGCACGGTCATATCTCTGTGCATAAAGAAGCTCTCATGAATGAATTATAGACAATAAAACGTTTCCAGTCCAATTTGCTACTTCATTGTAAAGGAGGAGACGTGCAGCTTGGAAGTGTGGCATATACACAGGAGATAAAATGGAGACTGATACTAAGGGGCATCCATGTTTCATAATGCAACTTCTCAAATGTATTCAAATAAAGGGAAACCCTTGAGAATATATACTCTGTATCTCTAATAACAACATGCACGTGAAAATCTCTTCGTCTGGTTAATTGTGGTTAAAAAATAATAATAAAAAAAAACCCCACAAAAAAGTCAAACATTTGTTTTGCCCCAACAGTGTCACCATCATTTACAAAGGAGGTAATGATGCATTTAAGATAATTAGTCTTGTTTTTATGTTCAAAACAGCAGGGGAAGCAAACTGTTCCAGTAGAGTCTCACAGGTGGATCTTCCATTGCACTGGTGTGGGAATAAAAACAAAGGAAGATACTCTCTTTGGGACAGGTGGGGTACAGAGGAGCTGATAGACATATAAACAATGTGTGCATGAACACAAGTCCAGACTTTTGAAGCAGAAATGCGTACTTTGAGATTTGTCTTTCAAATAAAATCTTACAAATAAAATCTATTATTATTATTATTATTATTATTATTATTATATTTGAGAAGTAATTAAAATGTATCTTTTAAAGATAAAGACATAAACTTAAATATTGGAAGTGGTTAAAGCTCCTGTAAAGAGGCATTATCTGACTATGAAATCTGGTCACCAAAATAAATTCTAACACCTTGATTTGACCATTGAAGCTGAAAAGACTCTTAAGTAAGAGGACTGGTTCTTTCTATGCTTATAAATGCTGCCACCTGGTATTAGACCAGGCAATTAACCATGAACATATACGTATATATACTGTATATATGGGGAGAGATAGAGAGAATTTAAATTGGTTTGTACTGGATTTACATGATTTCCATGACCATCAAATTTCATTTTGACCATCATCTACATTTGCCACTATTGTGGAAATGAGGTTGTTGTCCAATCAAACAGTCTTTGGTTTTTAACAATTGTGTGTCTGTGTTCCAGGAACAGGAACACACCTCCCCTGCGAGCAGCACTGTCACTGCTGATTGAGACAAATATCAGGAGTTCCCTCAGAGCTCATATTTTATTTTTCCCATCTGTACCTGGGGCCTGAAACACGGTGACATCAGCAGGTGGAGTTGGAGCTTTTCTCCAGGGTGGGGATTGAGTTCGTTTTTAGATCTGTGTAATGGAAAGTGACTACGGTAACAGATCCCATGGGAGGATGCTGTGAGGAGGTGGCTGCATCACACTTGCTTGTTGGCACCCACAATCAGGGAGTTCAGATTGTGAAAGGAAGACTTTCTCTTTTTTTTCTTCTTTTGAGGCCACCCCAGAAATATGGCAAACTATGATTTTGATAAGATCTGATTAATTTATTCAGTTGGTTTGCTGAATAAATTAATCAGATTTGATCATCAGGCTGCCAAAGTAATGCACTGTAAGAAAACCAGGACATTTACAGCCAAAAAGAGGTGTCTTGTCTGCCTTATAAGCTCTATCCTCTGTGATCATTTATTAGATTAAATCCGATGAAGCACCATTTTTAGAGCATAAACCACAGACTATATAGGAAACCAATGGCCTGTTCAGTTTACCTTGTTGTTGACGGCATTGTCAGTTATACCAGACAACAACATCACACTTTGTATGTGACAGCAAAGTGACAACGTGTCCACACACACAGTATACAAAATATTATTCTTCAGTTAAAAAATGATGTAAAACAAGTCTATGTAGCTAATAAACACCGCTTTAAGTACAAAACTGAAGTTCCTCACAGTAGCTTTAGGCAAGGTAGTGGATTCAGACAAGAATCCTTTATCAACATTTATATAAAAGTCACTAAAACTTTTAAAAATGGGAGTTTGTGCATCAAACCAACACAAAGATCAGTTCTGCTGCAGACTTTACTGAGGGAGTTTCTCTTAAATGTGTGCTCTTTGTGGTAGGATGCAGGACAGGAAAGATATATCCTGCTTGGGCCTGTTCATTCCTACTATGCAGACTCTGACTCCAAATGTGGAAGACATCGTGACTGTTCTAAGTGGTATTTTACTATCAGTTACAGTGGGAGGTGGTGGAAACACATTGCTCATCTCTTTTGACATTACTTTCTCATCCCTGAGTTGACCGTGTTTAGTATCTTTTATAGTATTGTAGCAGATGCTGTACGTAAAATGAGTTCATACCAGAAAATGTAGAAAACACACGTCATATATGGATTTAACACGGCAGAGTTACTCACTGCTTCTTCCTCTGAACAAGAAAAACCCACTTCCAACTTATCCCCTGGTTAGCCGTGACGAAACCTTAACTCTAACAAATTCTGAAAACCCTTCTCACTTGATTTATAGAAAGTACTTTCAAAGTCAACACAATTTTCAGCTAATGGATGGTAGAATAGGTAACGACTCTGAGGCACTATACCCTCAGCCCCACTGCTCCATTAATGCCGTGGTGCTGCGGAGGGATGGGTGCTTTGACTCGGAAATAGGCTTTATCCCTCTAAAAGTGGCTCTTTTGACGACAGTTTGGTGCACATGTATGCTGCACTTCCTCCTGAACGCAGGAAGTTTGTCCCATTTTATTTCTCAAACCCATACAGGCCTATATCCCAGATAGATCAGTGCTATGAAAGCATATGAATAATGGAAGATGCCGTCTTTACAAGTTAAAAAAGACCCACAGTGCTGTTACGTAACAGTGGAATGAGTTATGAGGATAACAAATTAAGCGAGTCACATGCAGAACTAATCGGAAGCACTGAGCTAACACAGGAGCAGACTGCTCAGACTTCTTTTAAATGTAACCTGGATTTTTTTTTTTTCATAACTATAAATGTTCTCCTGTTACCCCTGGCAACTTCACCTCTCCTTGGCATCTCAGCTTCCTGGTTACTGGCAAAGTCCCTCGTTCCTGTATCTTGATTTAAAACATGCATGAAAAAGGAGTTTTGTTATTTAGTAGCAGGTGTTTTTTTTTTGAAGGTGTGATCCGACCCACTCCTGGTCCATCTTTAAATTTGTAAATGATTCAAACATTTTGTTTTGTTTGTAACTGTACATTATGAGTCTGCGCACAACACATTTCTAAACATAAATGATGCATGTATATGGAAGCATAAAGCTAGAGTTTGAAAAGCACGGCAAGGTTACCTTCACACACATTCCCCTCATGTCAAAGGTAAATAAAAAAAGAAGAGGAGGAGCAAAAAAACTAATGAAACAAAGTGAAAAAAAGAAGAAAGAGAAGTAGAAGAATACAAGGAAGATAAAAAAGTCAGAGAAGAAACTTAAGACAAAGAAAATAAAATGGTAAATGTAGAAGATAAAAAACTGCAGATGAAGAAGAAGCTTTTGTGCACAACATGATACAAAAACAGCCAAACAACCAATCAAGAAATGCAGGATAATATTAAGTTATTTTTGAGTATATCAGCCACAGTCTGTTTACTTATATGCACATCATAAGTGTTCATGTACTGTGAAACCAAAAATGTTTGGAGCTCCCCCTGCTGACTTGCTGCAGTATAACCTTACCTTCCTTATGTGAGCAGGTGGAGCAGTAAGACCAAAATACACTTTAGTTAACTTTTTCTTTTTGACAGAATCTATAATTATAGTTCTTATCAAGCTAATTTATCTCTAAATGTGTATTTTTTGCTAAGTTTTAATATATTATTTTGAGGTTGAAAAGTCGAATGATTGACAGCTCTGTTGACGTATGTTCTTACAGTGACTTTTACTGAATTATCGGTGTAGAGAAAATGTAACGGACACTGACATAAGAGTCATCAAGTTTTCTGTAATGCTAATTGTCCATGTCCAATTTTAAAATTGGGCGGTCACAATAAACTGATATGGACATTATCAGCTTTTTTCTAAAAAAGTCACAGTGTGTTGTTGGCTTGTTCACTGTAAGGGGTAGTGGAAGAAGGGCTGTTTGTGAATAACATGTAACACAGAATAGTACACAGGAATAGATGTGTCTTTCTTTCTTAGAAGTTTCTGTCATGGGGCGGTGATGTGAATAAAACATAACTCTGAACACCATCAGAAATGGATGATGATGTATCAGTAAGTTTTGAAGATGTTAAGGTTTCGAGACACAGCTGATGATTAAAGTCCGCCTCAAACAGTTAGGTTGACTGTGGCGTCCGCTGTTGGTAGACCTCAAAACTAATTGAGTGACGTCTATAGTCTTGCTGGTCCACTGGTCATTGCTTCTGCACATAGATTGGCTCCACCAGACCAATGCATCAGTGGCCATCAAGGTTGTACTGTGGCTTCACATCTCACAATGAAAGAAACGCGTAGGTGCAGGGTTGTTATAAATAGACATGCAACATATACGTATATGAAATATTTTATTTCAATTTCAACTAAAGCTCCAGGAACTATGTGGGAAAAACATCATATGGACACTTGGTATGACAGTTGTATTTTCAATATCATCACTCATCTTCTCTGTGTGCACAACTGAAGTAGTTCAAAAAAGAAGTTTGAAAAAGAAGTATTATTGACCTAGCTGTCAAATTTCTGCTCCTAAATGAGTTAGCTCTGTTGTTTCCACTCACATGGAGTCAGGCTTTTGCAAATAGTGCATGAAGTAAACTAGTGTTTGAGGAAACAACCACCTCAAGCCTTACACTTAAAATAACCCGAGAGTATCACATGTTTAGTCCTCCTACTTGTTGTGTTTTATTCTGGTACCAGTAGTAAGAGAAAGTCTTCCATCCTCCCTGTAACAGCGTCTTCCTCTACAGCGTATGAACAAGATGTTCAGGATAAAGATAGTGCACAGAGCAAAGCAGAACGACAGATCACTGGCTGAACAGGGAGCAAAAAAGCTGAAATATTGATTATCCTATTGGCACTGCAGGAAACAATCAATCACATGACAGCACATGGCTGTATGTTGGGGGTTAACTGTGGCTTCATGAGCTAGACTACGTAACTGGACTGTCACAGCCACATACAGCAGAGCAGTGGTTATCACTGGCTATTTAGAGGCTGGTTGTAAAGAAACTTGTACAAAGGCAAAGGCAGAAGGTAAAGTCAGAATAATAAGTTTACACACAGGATGTATTAGAAAAGAGTAAGAATATGAAGAAAAATCACCAATTTAGGCCTTGATTTCTTGGTTGTTGTTTTTTTAATTGAAACTAAATAAATTGGACTTTTCACAAGCCATAAACCCGAGTTTTTACCAGAATTTGATTTAAAAGACAGAGATATTTAAAAACTAAGAATTCTTGGTGTAAATTTTGGTGAAAAAGTAAGATTACCAAAGGACCAGTGGGCTAAATATGTTACCTTCAGGAGCTCAGATTCAATGTTGGAAACATCCTCAAGATGTAAAGAAGTTGCTGTGGTTCTTTCAAATGAACCTTGAGTTCCTAGCCCTTGATTGGTTAGTACTGTGACATGTAATTAAGGTTGTCAAAGAAGTTGTTGTTATGGCGATGCAGCTGAAAAGTGCTGTTAAGAAGGTTACCTGTCTCCATCCTGCTGTTTCTTATCATTAGAGTTATCCAACCACCTCACATCGAAGCTTCAAGTTACACAAATATGAACACAAACCAAAGATTCATCACACATCTCACTTCATAAAGTGTTGAAAACTGAAAAAAAACAAAACCATCAACAATGGGATTGTTGTAATTTAAGTTTGTAATTTTAAATGTCTGTAACTGGTGCAAGGGGGTAGGTGACTTTCACAGCAAATATTCACATCTGTCTGTCAAAATACACCATTACAGGTTAGAAAACATTACTGACGCACATACAAGTCAAATCTAGTAGAGAGATAATGGATATTACTTTGTCTAAAGGGGGCGCCAGAACTGACACTAACAGACGGTTTCACACAGGAGCGTTTGAGTCAGTCAATCCTGAGGTATGGTTTGAGCAAAAAAACAATGTTGGATTGAATTCCCAGAAATCCAATCCTTATACAAAAATATTGAGTTTAAAGCTAGACCACAGAAAAAAAAGGGAACTCAAAATTTTTGTATTGGAACCAAGATTTACGAGATTGTCCGTTTACGAATTCCACTGAAAAATAAAACATAATTTTAAGGTTCAAGTCAGAATTCCAAGTCTGAATTCCGAGAATAAGTGCAGGGTAATGTTTGATTAAAAATATCCTAGGTAAAAAAAAGTCACATGTGGCCCTGGTTGTCTTTCAGGGTCAGGAAACTCTTAGCATGATGATGGGCTGTGACTAAGAGAAGACTATTTTGGGCCTTGGATTTCATTAGGACATGAGTGTTTATTCTTTAGGGTAAACCTTAGAAGGGGGTGTGGAGGAGAAAGGGCAGAGAGAGTCAGGACTGAGCGATGCTTGGTATGAGAGGGAGCGCTGCAGCATTTATCACTCACATCGTTAGACTGTGGCCTCTCCTCATGACTCTTCGGTGAATGTACCTCTTACCCTGCCCCGCATCAAAATGCTGTATCGATCTTTTAACCGCAAGCCTTTGTAACAGATGTCTCAACACGAAGACCACGCTGTTAGACTGCACTACAACCGTGTCTGATCTTTGAGTTCTCTGAGTTCGTGTTTTTTTAATCAAAGGAGGATAGACTTGTCAAACACACAGAAACTGCAGACATGAGGTTGAAACACACAACAACTGATTCATTCAACAGTAGAAAACGAAGCATTCTGGGAGGACGCTTGATGACATGACAGTTAAATCAAAAATCAATTTCTAAATATGAGACTGATTACAGGTCAGCTTCCTGTATTTACGACTATTTAAAAATTTTACCTTTTAAAAATCTTTAAAAAGCAAACTTCAAAAATTGTATCCCACCAGCTGAAGCTCAGAGCGTGAGGATGAGCTATTTCTTCAGTACTCTGGTAACTTCAACGATATGTTTACATAATTCAAACAGTGTTACCAGGTCATTCAACAGGCAGCAAAAGATATCCAGGAATGACACTTTAGGCCATCAAAGAGTGGGACCATTTATCTATTCATCCATCACAGTAAACTAAAAGTAATGACTGGATTTAGAACATGACAGCTTGTTAGCAATTGTGTTGAAGTGTGAAATATGTGGTGCTTTGCCCACAACTATAACATGATGCTGACTGTATCTATACTCATTCTTTTTGGCTCGCCATTTTCAGACATGACACTCTCTGCTGCTCTCTGCCCTCTTCTTACCGACTTGGTAAGTTGTTTTATCTCTTTTCTATGCATTGATAATTGTTCTCTTATAATCTGCATTATAACTGACCTCATGTTGAGTACTTCAGCTTACTTTAGAGGCACCTCCAGGAAATCACTGTGTCTCTGCATCTTTCGTCCTCATGGCACTGTAGTTGTGAGCGACAGCTTGTCTCAGCTATTTGTGGTACACCTCCTTAAAGGGATATTCTGGCATAAAATTAATTTGGGGTCAAACACACCGTAACACAGAGTTAGACACCCCCTCGAGAGATTAATGTCGCCAACTGCTTGATTCTCTAGTTATACCAACTTTAGTAACGACCGCACGACAGCAATACACAGCAGTCTGAGGAGTTATACACGAACCTCAACCAAAACGCCACTCTATAGCCACAAATAATGCTCAGAACAGCACCTAACTTCATCAACAGTACATATAGGGTCCCAGCCATAGCACTAGCCACCAAACATCTTTTTAACTTTGCCTGATTTCTTTAGCAAAGAGACTAAACACAAATCACCCACTCTCTTCCAGTAGCCGCTTGTTTGTGATCATAGATGTTCTTCCTTGAGCTGCGCCCCCCTGCTGTAGTCCATCACCGACCCATGACAGACTGGCCCGAGGTCTCGCTACAAACAAGCTGTTACAAACAAACAGGCTAGTACTGTGGCTGAGACCCTGTATGTGCTGTTGATGAAGTTAGGTGCTGTTCTGAGCATTATTTGTGGCTATAGAGTGGCGTTTTGGTTGAGCGCTTGGCTCTCTGTATTGCTATCTGCGGTCACTACTAATGTTGGTATAACTAGAGAAGCAAGCGGTCAGCAACATTCTTCTCTCGAGGGGGTGTCTATCTCTGTGTTACACCCTAAATTAATTTTACGCCCGGAAAATCCCTTTAACAGATGAGTGTTGCCATCCACCATTGTGAACATATAACATCATTTGAGTGCTAATCCTGAAAATGTGAGACGACACCACTTTCCAGTTGTATTTCAGGGAAAAAACTGACTAACATGTGTCAGTACAGTTTGACCCATGTCTGATCTGTTAACACGAAGAAGGCAGAGCTTATGACCTATACTTCAATCAGACAGCAGGGGGGCTGAAAATGTTTTGACCTAACTTTTGGGGAGCTTTCAAGTACTTCATCTTTGCATACTGTGTATGATTTTTAACTTAAGTCACAAGAAAAAGTGCTAAACTTAGTTGTATCTGTTTTTACTATTTTTGGTCAGTAAAACCATAACGGAGAATTAACTCTCAAGGGTCATTTTAAGACTTGCTTTGTCAAATTTACTGCCTGCTGAGCTGTTGCTTTAATCGACAAAATACCATAAATCTATAATAAATAAAAGAAAGGAAAATGTATACAGGCCAGGCTTTGAAACTCCATTGTAATCCTGATAGATTGAATTGGACAGTATAAATATCACTCTGCATTCAGTGAATGTGGGCTGGCTTGCTGTACAATGGAGAGTGCCTGAATTCACACTGGGCCAGTGTCATTGCCCTTATCTCTCTGAAATAATGAATGTTGTTGGTCACAATGGAATTTAAAGAGGAGTCGGTTATTATGTGTGTGGGATTCCTCAATTTATGCTATTGGTCTTTTGCCCTATTAGTCACAAATGTGGGTGCAGTGGAGAGGTTTTGCAGCCCATGTCTAAACATCACATATGGTGTTGCATTTTAACCAAGTACCAGAGAGCGGTGTCAGACAGTGAGTAAAAGCTTGATGCTGTTGAAATATGTGATTGACACATCAACTGCCCACAAAGCTGGTATCCACCTCATCTACCCATTCATACAAAACTTCTATCTAGATTTAAACTCTGTTCATAAAGTTTCCTGATAAGAAGCTTTGCAGCTGTTTGAATAGTTTGACACTGGCAAGTTTTGATGTAATGTGCTCCAGTGAAGTCTTTGGTTATGACTTTGTTGATGGGCTTCCCAGCAGCTGTTCATTTGCAAGCTAACATTTGCTCTAAGCTGTGCCAAACAATGCTCACCCTCCCTCTCTGATTGGTGGACATGCTGGCTCTGGGCATGCTGGTTGCGGGGCAGTGGATGGTTTTTAATGCTCTATTTTGACCTGGATGTAATATATGTATACAGATGCATACAAGATGAATAACAGTTTACCCCTGGACACTCATATGGATGCATAGGTATCGATTTAAAGGTCAAACTTGTAATGCTTTTCACATTAATTACAGGAGAGAGACATCTAAAACAGGTTATAGTGTTTCAACATATGACAGGCAGTTCTCTGACTTCCTTAATTGTCATGCACATTAAAGCCTTAGTTCAACTCACAGAAGTACTTCTTCATGCTCCCTTTTTCATTTTAGTTCATGCAAAAACACAAGTGTCAGGACATGAAAACCAAACCCACTGTGATAGCCACTCTAATTCAACAAGAGTCCTGAAAATGAGCAACTGATACGTGCAGTGAAGGCATGTATTATTCAAAGTAACTAATTAATATTATTACATAATCCACTTATCTCAGCACAGTTTCTCACACTCACTGTCACCTTTCACCTTCATTAAATTCCTTTTAATATCTCCATTCAAACTGAAAAATAACACTTCTAGTAACAGACCTCGAGCTCATTAAAAGTACATTGTGCTGGGACACCTGCAGTGCATGAACTCCATAGTAATGTAAAAATAACATGCAGGACATTGACAGAATTGAATGATTGAGAGCAAGTAAGTTGATTTTGTTCATTAATAAAGTGTATGCAGTTATGTGTTGCTCCAGCTGAACTCCTTCCTATGTTTTTTTTTACTTGAAAGCAGAAAACAGACAGAAATATTCAATTTATAAGCAGCCTTTTGCAACACCGCCTAAATGGTTAGTAACCACTCGGTCCAAGATGTCCGGTTAGTTACAGTTGTGACTGTCAGCGGGTGTTTTTGTCTGTATTTTTGACTTTAGTAGACATGTGCAGTAATCTCACTGCTGCAGGGAAACGACTGGTAACTTGACTACAACACTGAATTGCACACACTACCTTAAAGGTAATTTCACCAAAAATCCAATTAAACCATATTTTGCGCCCGAGTTGTTGTCTTCATATCCCACTTCGATCCTTTTCTTTTTACTAAAAGTGTTATCAGTGGTCTTAAAATTGTGATTATAAAGTTTTTAGAACAAATTGCGTTACCTGTGTCATTTTCAAGGGCTTTACTTCTGCAGAGCTCCAGTAGCTCATTAGCAATTTGCCTCTGAGTCGTGGGCGGAGACAGCACCGCTCTGCACCCTCCTCTTCACGCAAGCTTGCAGCCTAACATTGCCGAGGTAATAGAAGTGGTAGGTAATATAGGAACTATTCAGCTCTCAGGCACTAATGTCTTTAGAGGCTTGATGGAAGTTAATACCATGATAAGCTTTCTTACGGGGATTGCAATACACTACCGCACACACTCATTCCGCCAGTGTCCTCTCTACTTTTCAGGGTCAGGCCCTCAGAGTGGGGCGCCGGGGGTGGAGCATGGACTTGTGACGTACAAAATCCCACTGTGTCTGAACCTGCTGTTTGGGTCTGCCAGAGGTTCACAGAGACTTGAATTCAGAAATATTGAAAAATGCAATTTTGCACTTAGTTTGGTCATGATGTGTCCTATAGCATCAGAAAAATGCCAAATGAAAATATTGACAACAAGAAAAATAAGATTTTCATCAGAGTGGGCCTCTAAGAAAAAAATAAAAGTACCCTGAGTGATTTCATATCTACTCATTATTATCATCATTACATGAGATAATATATGAATCTCATCTCCAAATTTTAACACATACAATTCATGCATACTTCACACTCCCACAAGTGTGAGCCTTTAAAATGTGTACAGTCAGAACCACAGATACTATGAGTGAAACTGGAACCAGTCCATTTATCTCTGTGCATCTTAAATCAAGTTATTTTTTCCCCACCAGGAGAAAACAGGCTTTTAAAAACTCACAGGGGAGCCACTTTCCGCCGACCGCAGCCAGGGCAATCAAAAAGAAGTATTCTAATGATCTCTGACAAAATTGTCAGGCGATATCCTCCAGGGTGCTATGATACTTTACATTACTGTAGACAGATCGATAGAGAGGATGACATGAGAGGCCTCTGCAGAGAGAGGGAGAGAGAGCTGGAGAGCCTGCAGAGCACTGCTCCAGCCTGTGATCATCCCACAATGAGTCCAGCTGACCTCACAGGACACATGTAAGAAGCACGGCTCACACATGTAAGACCTGAAATGCTTAAATAATTACATCTAACCCCTCTCCTCAGCTGTGATTCCTGTGTGCGGGTGTTCTGCAGCTTTCTGTGAGTGCATCTGGCACCTTTACTGTGTTAGCAGGTACACAACGTGTGCAGTAATTGAAAAATTGACAGCCTCCCCTTAGAAATCAATAAGGAATTCTTTACAGTTGGCCTTTAAACAGTGACACAGCAAAATTAGAATGCCGTGGGAAGAAAGTCAATCTGGAAACATTTTGTTTCAAAGTGGCCCATGTCCCCCAGGAACCGGTTATCACAGACAACTGACAAGACCTGGGCGCCACAAAACTAGGTCATTAAAGTGGATTAATGCTGTAATTCAGAGATGAACACACAACTCAACTCCTCTAATGACCCCTCCAGTCTCCGATCAAGCTCACTGCGCTGTGGTTAATATTGTTTACTCAAATCTTGGCTTTTGCTCACTCATTGTTACGCTGCTCAAAAGAAACTCTCAGTTTCACCTGTAATTGCATGATATTGTGAAATAATTGAAGCCCAATTTGTGTAAGATTCTCAGACGGATACTGATGCTGAATTCAGAAGTTAAGATTCACAGATGATACAGAAGCCAAGGTTGTTTTTTTTAAATGAGTGAATAAAAATAGATCTCTTTTTTTACATGTATTTTTTGCTGATCTCACACTACTTTAATGAAGTGAAGGAGTTCAGAGGCCTACTTTTAAATAAGAAACAATATTATGCGTTGATATATCTGCTGACCAGTTCAAATAGAAACCACTGTCTGCTCTGCTGCAATATTCTACTACTCGTGCTGCAGAGTACTCTCTTTTTCACAGCACAAGTAACGCCAAGGACAACCTGACTACACACATCATACCGAGTCAATCCATGGAAAAGATTGATTTCACCTCTGCTTGTTGACACTGTGGCAAAATAGTAAGCTTCCAACAGCATTTCAAATTGGTAGACGTGGCATAAACATTATTTTCCATCTCGAGCTGGTCTTGAGAGTCTGAAAATGATGACAGTAACTGAGCGCATGTGTGAGAGGAATCCCCAGAAAAGTGGAACAAGAGCCTGTCCTGTCAGGGCAACGACAGTGGGACAGTGCATCTCTATGTCAACAATCACAAAGAAATGGACTATGGACTCTGACATCTAAGTGGATTTTTTTGCTTTTTTAATTTATAATTCATAAGTTTATGTTTGGGTGGACAGCTGTTCTTGGTCAGAAACTTTGTAAACTGTGCTGTTGCCTATCTTGGCCAGGACACTCTTAAAAAAGAGGTTTTGATTCTCACTCAGTACATTTACATGTTGTTCAAAAAAAAAAAAAAAATTATTGCATTAGTCTGACTGATATTGCACTAATTCTAACTCCTCATGGTTGGATGATCATACCTAGACATTTCGGATTGATTTTGTCTTCCATGTCTACAGCTCATTCAGACTGCAACCAGCCTAACCGATCTGCTAAAGCGCCAGAGTTGGCATGCCGGCTTTAATCCGGAAGGTGAATGGCATAAATGCTTTGGTAGAAAGCTGAGTGGTAAAAAAAACCTTAACGGAAAAAGAAGGGACATAAAAACATATAAGTCTGGCATACAAACGGTACCAAACGGTTAAAGTGGCAATGTTTTCATTGCTCAACGTACGTCCCATTAGCCAGTTGGTAGTGCTTTTGTCAACTGGGGGCGACCCCAGAGAGTTAAAAGAGGGGGCTATCGCTTGGCTGACCCTACCCTCTGAGTTTAAAGCATTAAAATTAGGATATAAAAATCATAAGTGTTGTCACTTGTGGTCTTGTTTTGTATGTCATGATAAGACATCAATATGAATTTCAGTCCATTTTATAAATGCCACAATCCTCCTCATAAGAGCTTTGTATCTCAAATCTCAAGTCTTCATTCTACCTACACCCCTATGCCTCAAAATGCCACACCTGACTGAGCCACTACCTCACCATTATACCAGCCAGCCCTAAGGCCCTTGTCTTCTTTTTTTCCCTCTAAACTGAAGCTGGCGTAGGGTTGTGAAGAGACAAAGAACAAAGAGAACCAAGAGATAAGTGAATCCTTTTGTGTTCACCTTTTTGTTTCACAGAGAAAAGCACGAGAAGCAGATGCACAAATAACAAGAAACCATCCACAACATTAATTACTTGTGAGTCAATATGTACAGTTAAGATGACTCTGGATCTCGTGTTTAATCTGCAAACATGCTGTTCTCTAAACCAATGGCAGCAAGCAATAACTTGTCAGGCTGTAAATCAAACTGTTTTTAAATTAAAAAAACATTGTTAATTACATGTTTTGTGTAAACTTGTTTATGTCTTTGGTTGGTAGCAAGATGATTAACATAGTATAGTGAACAGGTGATTATGCAAACTAGAATCCTGACAGGGTGAGCAGGATCACATTCATTTTCCATGCTCTCTTTTTATTCAAATAATGTCATACCAGTACAAACAGAATAACAACAAACTGATATAGATAAATCTGTGGTAATATCTACCAACATCAACATTATTTTGGTCAAATATTGAAAACAACATGATGTTCAATGTAGTGTTTCCTGTCTGTGTATTTTTCTTGAGCCTATCACTGCATGAGCAAAAAGTTCACGATTTATCTCTGAGTATTAGCCTCAAAATTAGAGCAAGAGGGTAGAAATGCTTTGTATGGATCAGTCATTTGTTCTTATTGAAGCCATAATGCAGGTCATTTGTACTGTATTATATTACAGGCCACAGGAGGTGGCTTACTGGCAAAGTGCACCAGTATTAATACTTGTTAATGGGGTCAACCTCCAAACACTGGCAGGCAAAGTGACTTTTGCCATTTACACAGGGAGGGGCGTCACACAGACAGACCTCAATAGTAAGCACAGCTAACCTACCAATACAGCAGCAAAAGAATACCACTTGTTACACGTGTTGAAGCAAAAACACCCCCACCCAGCACCACCAACACAACGCCTACCTGCTGAGGGCAGGCATAATCAGGGGAACACAGTGTCCTCTTCTTCCCTTGGTGTGTGTGATGGAAAATGTTTCAATCCTTGGAGGGAAGTAGTCCTACAGTGGAATAACAGTTGTCATGAGCAACACTCACTCACTGCTCTCTGGTCCTCTGGGGTGATGGAAACAAACACAGCCAGTTAATGTAGCCATACAATATTACTTCCAAATACTGTGCCAGGCAGATATACATCATCTGGATGTGACATTTAAACCCTCTGACAATTATATATTTTCTGGAAGACCAAATTAGTTTTACAAGATGTTGAAAGTCCTTTGAGTACTCTGGTGTATAAACTTTTATGATCAGAGCATTTGTCTGACTGATATTGGTTTTTCAGGGCTGATACTGATACCTATTTTTAGTGGATCGTGAGACTGATTTGATTGAATTTTGATTTTTTTTTCAAACGCATCTACAAAATTGGTGGCAAAAAAATAACTTAGTTCTATTCAATAAAAAAGAACCCCACATGCACCTGAAGGGCAATAACAAGGCCACACAGCTATGGTATAAAGTTTTAGATATAAAGTACTGGTCTGTGGTCATCCACACAAGCAGTGACCAACAACAGATAATGTTCCTTAGAGATAATAATAATGAACAATAACATAATACAGGATGGGTTCAAGAAGAGACAAGTGAAAACAAACCATCAAGGAAAGACACACCAGCGGTAAAGTCAAATTTTTTACTTCACTAACTTTATCGGCAATTGGCAAAATAAATGACAATAGGGGAGAGTGGGGTAAGTTGAGCCACCTCCTGTTGCTTGGAAATGGTAAAAGAAATTGATCATGTGACCAAATATTTAGGAGATGGGCATCAATTCATGGAGTCTGTAGAGGCACATGGGTTAAGGGGTTAGACATTTATTTACAAAAAAAAATTTCACTCTTGAAAGTGAATTTAGTCTGTCATAAGTTTTATTAGAATTGTGTTCAGACCAAAAAAGATCATTTTAATTTTGTTTTATACGTCAATGGTGGTATCTATGAGCTACAACATGAGGTCAAAAACCTAACCTAAAAGTCCACCATTTTAGCTCAGAGGACTAATAAAGTCATAATAGTAGTTCAGGGGTAAGTTGAGTCAGTGGCTCAACTGAGAAAGTAAAAGACTCTGATGAGAGGATCAGAGTTTCAGTTCAGATTGTTGAAATGTTTTACTTTTTCTTTTCAAAAATACAGCTGTGAATGCTCTGAATCACTGAAAGACATTCTCATGTAAAAATGGCTTTTTACAAAACAGCTTTTTAGCAGTTTATATGCAATAATAATAAAAACAATGATTGTACCAGCTGAAAAGCGTATAATAGATAAAAATACACATGAATGTGAAGAAGTGACTGTTATTTAGGGAGAGAGAAGGTGAAGGAGGGCTGGGGTGGAGAGTGGGGGGAGTAGTAGGGATACGGCTCAACTTACCCCATACACGTGGTAAGTTGACCATAGGAGACCACTTTTTTTGGCATGCTATATTATCAAGACAGTTATGTTTACACTCATTCAGTTGGTTTGCAGGGATGCACAACATCTTGAAGTATATGCAGATACACTAGTTAGAGACAAAACTATGATTGCCTTGATGTAGTGATCAGAAATATGAGAAATGGCTCATCTTACCCCACTCTCCCCTACCGATAACCTGCCAGAAGCCAAATATCAGCCTGATAATTGGCTTCAGCTGATAATCAGTGGACTCAATTTTCTGCAGCTGCTTTTGATTGAGTGATCTGTTGCAGTGCCCTGTAGGCTGTTCTATAATCTGCAGTCCTGCTCCAGAAAGGTGACTTGAGAAGAACCCCCACCCTAAGCTAACACAGGTGAGTCTTAACACCTGTGACTTAGGAGTTTTAAGGCACAAATTCACATCTGGAACCAACATGCAACAACTTAAAAAAGAAACTGAGGGCAAAGAAATGACACAGAAACTGTCCAAAGACAGGGGGCTGTAAATGTCGACTGTTTAACGTGCAGTGCACACGTGCCCTCCTGCAGAGAGAGAGAAAAAAATCCACTTCACAGACACTGTCATCTCCTGGAAAATCAAGCTGGAATCGGCTTGGGACAATAGTCTCAGTCAGATCATAAAAATTTCCGAGAGCATCACTGAAATGACGGCGCAGAAACCACGTGTTTACGTAATGGAAAGCCAATCTTTCAATTTAACCCCTCCTCCCCGTCTATTTCTAACAGAGCTCCGCCACTAAAGGAAATTCATGCAAATGTTTTTATAGGCGCACCGGACTTTTTGGAGATGCGAGTGGCGTGGTGCTGAAAACGGCTGGAGGAAAATACCCCGCAAAAACAAGGGAAGAAACGCACACTTCAGGAATCACGGACACACAGCAAGAAGAAGCCTGGCTTTAACAGAGACGTTGCAGTGTGGGACGAGAAGAAATGCAAACTGAGGTTGGTGTTATCTGACCTCGCCAAGCAAGCTGGTTTACAGGAGAAACGAATTGGACCGGATCCGGCAATGTGCTGTTTTGTTGGGGCTATCATTGCAGCAGTCTGTGCATAGGATGCATCCTCCCTTGGCTTTTGATGCTGTGCAGATCCACCCTCCTCTCCTCAGAGTGATGAACTAATAGGCAATGATTTTCTCCTCGGAAATCCACCGTGTTTTACTGTTTTCACGTTAGTTGTGTTTGTTTACTGGCGGCCCGTCTCCTCCCGGTGCGACACATGCAATTTATAGAGTATATTTTCTATTATCGACTAGTTGAGGAGGCATCCTTTATACGCCAGAAGAAGAAAACACACCGTTATTACGAAGTCTGACAGATGCTGACTATTTTGCCACGTGAATGAAAACGCATAGGACTTGGATATACCTATTTTTCTATGATACAATTGGTAGCCTTGTCCTGGAGAACTGATCCAATTGTGTTATTATGCAACCGCAAGGATCTCATCTATATCTGGGTGTTTAAGCCACTGGATTGCTCTTCGCCCAAATCAATGTGGTTTCTTTGGAACATTTTCAGCAAAGGAACGCATATGCTGCAGTGTCTTTGTGGCAAGAGTCTTAAGAAAAACAAGAATCCAAGTGGTAAGCTCATCACCATTATACCTACTCCTCCGATTCGCTGTGAACCGGCGTTGTGCGTGCGTGAGTGTGTGAGACATAGTGTGTGTGAGTGTGTGTGCGTTATTCGTTTGTTTGTTGTACTGGTGATAGATCTGCAATCATATTTATGCAGCGAGTGGATCATGCAGAGGCGCTGGGAGGGGGAACAACTTATTCTGTGCAGCTACTATCGGCGAGCCCAGGGTTTGGGGACGCGCAGCGCACAGACACACAATAAGCCCCCCCTGCATCACCACGGCACCATGATCTCCTAACTTTTTAAATAGCACTCACACACACATACGCACACACACGCTAGACAGGCTCGATGTCTTTTCAGCGGATCAAGACCACGCACAGTTATTCTGTCCTGCGTGGTTTCCCCCCTTTTTACCAGATTATTCCATCCCCGGGTTTACCGCAGCAGCATTCCCCCCTCTCTGCAACACCACTTCTCCATCAAATGGGCTATACTCGCTGTGTTTTCAGCAAGCAGGCAAGCCAGCCGGAGGAGACAGACTATTCTTCTTTCATGTCTTTCTCTCGGCTGTTGCAGGGCCAGCATTGATCATGCGGGCCTGGTTAAATACGATTTTACTCGAGCACTTGAGTTGATTCTGTCAGGGTAGTACAGGTGCGATTAAGGCACGTAGAGAATCAATCCCGCTCTCCTGCACTAATGCAAAACCTCTCGATTTCGACTGCACTTTTTGTCGAGAAAAATGCACAAGCCTTCCCCTCTGTATCACACAAACAGTTCTTTTTTACTTCAGCTGTAATTAAATGCAACATTATAGAGCACCAGTGAGCAAAGGCTGCGTATTTCAACAGGCTGCTGTAGGTAGAGAAGCCCCAGGTGGACAGCATGTAGTGCGGACAACTTGTTACCTCATGTTGTGGGCTTGAAGATGATGTGCTCAGCAGCAGTACAGTTCCTCCACACTGCAGCTGCAGTATAGTAGATCATCATAATACTGGAGCGGGACTATTTTACCTTGCTGACACTGCAGGAGCAACAACAGAATACACAGTCTACTATCAGCCACATGCGTAGTCGCTTTTAAACCACCATGCTTTTATGTTAAAGAGGGATTTTAGCATTTCACATGACTGTCAGGCCACGGAGAGCCTCATTTTGTGGTTTTCACGTAGCAGCTATCCCCGAGACTTTTATTTTGGTGGGTCACACATGAAACACAAATCCAGATGAGTGGCTCTTTTAGGAGCTCGCCTGACATAATGGATAAACCTGGTAGTTTATTCAAATGCACTTACCACTCATTTTGATGCATTTTAGTCTCCCATATCATTTCTGTTGATATCAGTGGCAGCGATAAAAAAAAAAACATAACTTGAACTAAAAAGTTACAGATTGAACCTTTAGTCAAACACAGCGTGGCAGGAAGTAGAAGTCTTCTGCTTGCCTTGTAAAAAAAATAAATAAAAAAAAAAAGTGAAAAGAACAATTTTATCCTAAATTAATTTGTTGTAATGTGAATTAAAACAACACCAGAAATCTTATCTGATTCGACCTTTTTTTATTTAGATTAAATTACACAGTAATATTTATATTCATGTTGTTTTCTTGAGGCAAGGTAATAACTACCTATGTGATATCAGGCTGCCATCTTTGATGAGGAGTATCACCCAAGTCCCAAAAGTGTAAAAGTAAACCTGTAAATTTCCTACTTTGAAAAAAAGTTTGAACTGTTGAATATGAGAAACCGGACTTACACACCTAAAGCAGTGGTAAGTGTTTTCAATCAGCATGTCAGTTTAAAGTTTGAGGATGTTTCAGTAAAAATGTCAGCAGCAGCTACATAGACTGACTGTTCCCCAGTGGAAATGCTGCAAAGACACTAACTTTCTCAGCTGGTGCTCAACAACATGCCGTCTACTGATCAAAGCATACGCTGCCAGGTGTCGGAGAATTGCAGATATGTGCCTTTCAAAGCGAGAGTTTCCCACTTTTTACCTTGAGGAGGCTCATTATTGAGTTATCACAAAGTGATGGTGTTGGCACAGTCGTCAGGATTTGAGCTGAAACAGCAGATAAAGCCAATATCTTACAGGTACATGAAGTAGGCCAAGATGCAGACTGTGTCAGAGGGGCGCAGTATTGTTTCTTATGACTAAAAACTGCTAACTCATCGAATAAACACCGTCAGACAATTCACAAAACAGCCACAGACTTGCTTTAAACAACCTTAGAGGATTTGGTAGTAGGTCTAGTGTCTTTGTAGCAAGACAGACAATCCTCTGTGTGGCCCTCTGTCAACAGAAGCAGGTGTTTCCAGTGTAGTGCTCACTAGGCCTGAGCTGCAAGGCCTAGATATAGTGCTCCAGCTCTGACTTATTTTTAGAAACACAACATAACTGAGAGAACACAAGAGAGACTAAGCCAAGTGAGCTGTATCAATAAGACTGACAGTATTGTCAACACAGAAACATCTGTTTTATGATTCACATATTGTTATCTCTTTCTCTTCACATGCAAAAGTCAGTACTTCCTGACTTCCTGGCTGTACTGTGTGTGATGGAACTTGTAGCTGATTGTTGTTGATGTTTCCTTGTCAGGGCAACATTGCGTTGAAACCTTTCGGCATATTTGTGTCTATGTATGTTGCAAGGAAGTGAAAATACTTGCATGGAGAGTTTGTCGATTTGAATCTGTATTTATTGGCACATGTTTGGCACAGTCAGTGCTGTGTGAGACCGTGTGAACTGACAAAAACTTTGCAGTATCATTTTTGGTGACTTTGTCGGCATCAAATTTAAAGTGATGCATCATTGCTTAATGATGAGTTAATTTTCAAGATTAATGTTAGTGCTTTTAAAGCAACATGACTGTAAGACTCCTGACATTTTCTTGGCAGATATGTCAACAAATGGTAAAATATTCAACTTCATAGTTTTTCTGTATAGAGTTGTTTCTTTCTATCTCGTAAGTTTGTCTCTAATTGTTAAAACTGCTTCTGCATTGTGAAATTCATACCAGTGAATCTACAGAAAGAGGGGGAAATAAATATTAGTTCTGTTGTTTCAAACTAGTTGGTGATAATTTAGTTTTTTTGGTTTCTTTTGTAACGTGGATTCATATGGAGGTCAGATGCCATTAATGTAGTGTTTCTGTTTAACTAAACCAAGTGCATGCTAGTGATATTACATTGAAGCACTTCCTCCCTTTGGAGCGGTCCAAAGCTATCGTAGTTAACACTGTTGCACTCAATCATTGTCCTCTAATAGTCCAAATTATTGTAACTGTTTGAGTTTCTTCTCTTTTATTAATGGTAGATTGTCCTTTGGGTTGATGGTCTTGAGCTCTGACATTGCTGACAAACCCTTAATGTTCTTAACCATTTCCCAGGGATGGATATACGAGCGAATATACTTCATTAAGTCAATTAAGTAATGAACCGGCTGAGATGTGGGAATGGAATAACCCTGCAGCCTTTGTGGCGTTTGGAGTTGTATAACTGACCTCAGAGTTTTAATCTAAAACTTTAAAAGCATCATTGAGAGGATCATTGCTGCGATGATAGACAGTGGTATGATGTCTGCCATTTGTAATGAAAATAGACTGATGTTGAGTGCCCACCATAGACTGTGAATAGGTGACAGGTATAGCATTTTGGTTCTAGAGGTGAAGACTATGTGCTATATGCGTGTCTTAAGCCTTTATTCTCTCCAATGGCCAATTTGGGCAACTTCACTCGCTAAAATTTGGGTTGTTGTTAGTTTATCTTTTAGTTAATTCATCACCTTTGGAATCATTCTCTGAGTATGTGGTGTTTAGTATTATTCAGCACAGCATGAGGACCATCTCCTCAATCATAGACCCACATTGAGTAAAACTGTCAAATAGGGTGAGCTTCAAGAAGGGATTGATTTAGAGGTTTTTACCAGGCAGTCATTGGCCGGGAAAGTGCTACACCCACTCGTATCCAAATGTGGTCATGCATGGTTCCAACCAACATGGCAGTGACCAAAATATGAAGCCTGTGGCTCAAAAAAGGAATTCACAAACCAGTGGGTGATATCATAAAGGCTTTAATTGGGTAAAACCAGACTACTGTGAGTGTAGCTTAGTTGCTGAGAGAGCAGGAATGCAGCAGACTTACAAAGTCAGTAGGTTGCTTCCTCAGAGTAGCACATCAGTGGTTCATTCATTGACAGCAGAGTGACAGTACAGGTCACAGAACAGCCAGGCGTCCACGTGAGGATGGTTCATAGCATATCAAGTGAAACTCAACTCTATTAACTGTGACAGAGACCAGGAAGCTGAACTCGAGCTTCAGTGCTGTAATGCTATTGCTGTGTTTGCTCTATGGCTACAGTGGAGCTTTTACCTTAAGCTTTAGCTTGACCTTACCATGGAGCTGTGACCCAGAATGAATTACTGAGATCTCCAGCAACATTTTGATGGTGTGAAAAAATATCTTTAGGAATGAACTGTTTTAAATTTTAGGCTAATTACACTGCAAAAAGTCAAACATAAGCAAGTGTATTTGTCTAATTTCTAGTCAAAGTATTACATTAAACCTGTTTTAAGTCTCATTTACTTTAAATTTACTTGAAATAAGGCCTGAGTTTAGAGTGTGATATACAGTACATGGTGTAAGATAATAACACAAATGTTGTGTCAGTGATGTACTAAATGACATCCAGTATGCAATGGAGCGCAGGTAAACGGGCTACATTGCATATGCATTGAGAACACATGCAATGTTCGCAAATGACTGTAAACTAAGCTAGCATAGCTACCTGCATGGCTAAAGTTGGAGATAAATGAACAAACAGCCAAGACAATAAATGTAATTGCTATACATGGCTCATCGTTACTCACATGGAAGTGGTTTGACTTTGAAGAGATGGAAGTTCCTAAAAAAAGCACAAGTCTGCAGACTACAGTGGGGAGTGGTTGCTATTAAAGATGGCTTAAGAACTCTTGTTTCACCACTTGTAGATTGATGATCATTCAGAATATGAAAAGCTTGAGGAGTCAACAGGAGAGATGGGGACTGAATACCAGTTTCCAACTAGTTCAAGCTTTAATGCTTCACAGTTTCTTTATCGATGTGTTCCTCTTAGTTCAGTGTAGCTTGCAAGACAATGACATGACGCATTGCTGGAGGCGGTCATCATGAACGACAAATGAGCAATCGTGAGCATCGTGAGCAGGAAGATGGATGTAGTCCGTGATACTGTTGTTTACAACTTAATATTGTAATGAATACAGTATAAGCTCTTGAATAAAATCCACTGGTTTAGTATAATTTATGTATTTAGCTTTGATTTTTGCTGTTAGCTGGCCATGCTAATGGAAGACTGCCATCTTTACTACGGTCTGTTGACCAATCAGAGGCTGTATCTACATTCATTTGACCTTTTAAAGCCCAATCAGAAGTCTAGCCAGAAGCCCTGTCTCAGCAGAGCATGTGACTAAACTTTTATTGTTTAAGCCTGTACATACCCACTTTAATCCACAGAGAAAATCTATAGGGATTGATAGAGAATATGATCAATATGTAGAATTGACTGAAAACTTACATTAATATATATCTTAATACTCATGATCTCAGTGTTTTTCCATTTATTTATCTTAATGACTCAGATTGAGCCAATAAATAAAAGCTGTTTGCAGGTAATATACAATCAACAAGAACGAGCAAGCACAATACAAGACTTGTCACACATGCTTTTTTTATTGTTTTTCCACATTTCGCAAAATATCAACAGTTATCACTAAATATACAGGAGATAAACCACAGGCATTCACACAGACAATTCCAACCCTCGCTGTTGTGTTTACACAGTCCGCTGGTATAAGCCCATAAACTAAACTGATGAGTTTTATGACAAGGCTGTTTGAAGAGCAGCGACTGTCTCTTGATAAGCAGCATGTTCATTTGTGAGCCATCATATTAAGCTTTAAATGAAATCTTAGTGTGAAATATTCCCCCACCGTGTACTATTCTTTGCTGAGCAGAGCCGTCTATAGTATAATCTAGATTTACATATGCAATGTAATATCTGAAATGTATGCCGCTGGTGTCATTTCCATCTAATTCTCACCTCAGAGGGGGAGCAATAGATCTCAAATTCAGCTTTCCCCCAAATCAGTCCAGCTCAAGAATCCAAAAGAGGCCGGAGTTTTAACACAGTCCAAAGCAGCATGTTTTATTTGTGTTGCAGACCCACGCCACTTTTAATTCCTGCTAACAAAGAAACAGCAGTAATAATTAAAGGGGCCGGGTAAGAATCAAACAAGAGCTCCTACAATTAGAGTAACAGCAGGGTTGGCTAAAAATATCCTCCTCCAACCACTGTGGCATGTCGGTAGGTTTTCATACAGAAACATTGCAGTAAGTTTGTAAATGGCTCAGCTGAAGAAGCTTCTCTGAGATGAGATTAAATGAATTTGTGGACCATGGAAATATTTCAAAAGGTTTTTGGGTAACAAGTTTATCAAATGCTTGTACCTTGAAGAGCCTCTCAAAAAGAGACACTTGTTAAAACTACATGTCGCATTCATGAATCTTTAGTCTCTAAAAATAGCGGAGTGTATGTATTCAAACTCAAAAAGGAAGATTAATTTTGAACATTGACTGATTAAACAACCATTTTTACAAGGGTAGAGTAAAATTCAAACAAAAAAAGCTCAAAAATGCGTTTCTGCAAATTTGGAAAGAGAGAACAGGGTTGCATGTAGCCGCAGTGGATATTTTACATGTCAGCAAAAAAATCGTCTCACTCTCATCTTTTTGGGCGTTTTCGTGGCAGCAGCATCATCAGTTTTCACCATGAATTAATTTTGGCTGTCTCCGTCCTGCTCTTGAGAAATATGACCTGCAGGGGTGATGAGATTCGAGTTCCTGGCTGCCATATACCTCCCTCTGTGAGACAATCAAGTTTACATACAAATCAGCTCAGGTAGGGGTAAATGTATAGAGAGTTTATGTGTAGAGACAGAGGGAAAAAGGAGAACACATACAGTTGCAGGGTAGGATTAACATATGGGAGTAATACATTTTTGTCATTGTAAAGCATCTTCTGGGATGCAGCGGAGAGAGGAATGATGGGACATGTGGTCCTGGCTGAGTGCCTTATAGGGTGACTCTGGCCACTGAATCTGCAGGTAAATGGCTTTTAAGGCCCTGAATGGAGCTGCTCTGTTTTTTTTTTTGTTTTTTTTTCTATTTTATTATTTTTTGGGGGGTTAGTAGGATTTCACCTGAAAGAGAAACACCCTCTATATTTAAATGCACACCATATCCTGGTTAAGGTCCATGTTCTGGCATTCAGACAATAGAGTCAGAGATATTCCTGTTTACATGTTCATCAGCTTTGATGAGGCTTAAACTCCAACTAACATCTATTTTGAATCAGTGCCGTGCAGCCTCTCATTTGTGCATGAAGAGACAGGGATACCGTTGCATGCAGTTTCTGTATCTGATAGTAGAATGTAAACATGCACATGGGTTGTCAAACTGCTACTGTCACAGATATCTAAAAAAAATAACTGATTAAACAAGAGAGATTTTAAGACAGTGTTGTCCAATTTGTTGTCGGCATGTAGACAGGAGAACAGTGTTTACTCCTAGCCTCTACACCCAGGGGTGAAAGTAGGATAAGGTTCTTGCAGGTATTGTCCCCTTAGGCTTTGTACAAGAGGAGCTCACCCAAGTTTAACGAGATGCTGACTCTGATGCCACAGTATCATCATCTGCTGCAGCTCTCACTCTTAAACATAAAGTCATTTTTTCTCTGCATTTTGTTTTATTTCTGCATGAAGATTGAAGCAGCTGTCTCTTTAAAAATTTCCCTCCTTCCGCAAAAGGTGGGAGGCGGTCCCCAGGGCCTAGGCAACCAGCGTCCAATCAAAAGTGCGTCCTGTGCGCTCCCACTCCTGGAGTTTGTTTGCGGATGTGAATACGTCTCACTCGCAAGCAGCATGGTCATATTGGATTTTTACTATAACAGTGCAGAGTGCAGAATGAAGTGCGGCAACACGGTAAGCAATTGTGGCCTACATCCACTGCAGGGGTGAAAGTTTGCGTACCGCTGCATACCGGCTGTAAACTGCTGTTTATGTCTTCCTGGTACGGTGTACCCCTGTCTGCACTTGTAGTGCATGTGTATCATAGTAATGTGAAAATCACATGCAGAGGAAGACCGTAAGTTTTTGAGAAGTTGGAAGTTTTGAGACCATTTCAAACATGACTTCTTAAAACATAGATGTATGAACTGATTATGTGTAAGTGAGTGGGCTCCATTTTTTTAATAGTGAAGCACATGTAGTCAAGTCTTGCTTCTCTTTCCTCAATGGGGGTGTCAGAGAAGCTGTCAGAGGACTGGACACTGTGTGATAAAAGTAGGAGGGGGAATTGATTTAAAAGTTAAAAAAAAAGACAAAGATTCTGATTAAAAAATTTGTTATTGAAATTTATGAAATAAATCCAGTTTCACCACTCTGTAGCCCTTCTCAGAGAAACTTGTACCTGACTCCTCTGGACAGTGTATTTTTGGCTCATTGGTTTAAATTCATTGTCTGAAGCTTTGCTTTTAATTCCTACAGCTAATATTAGCCCAATATTGAGTCACAGTTTGTTCCTATTTAAAAAAAAACCTCACTGACACTTCGTAAAGTCACCAGTCCAACACCAAACAGCAGACAGAAACAGTTGGAAACTACTTGGTGGGCATCGTAGAGCATTAAGCAGTCATGTATTCCCCTCCGGAGTTGGTAGTGTTGTGTTTGCAGCTTGTTTCTGCTTCCTACAAGTATCCAAAAAAAAATCCATAAATGCAACGTTCAGCACAGACCAAAAGCACAGAAGTCAAACTCTGAAAAATGTTTGACTTTTCAAAGCTGTTGTAGTTTTTAACCTCATCTGTGTGATTTAAAAAAAAAAAACAGCTTTAAAGCTGTGCTTCTCTATTTTTGTGAACTCATGAGGTCGATAATGGTTTACATATCAGTTGATTACTCACTGAAACTGTCAGCTGCTAATGGCACATGTATGCTGCCTTTTCCTCTAACTCGCACTTAGTGGATTGTTGACTGATACTGTAATATTGTCCTTTTGTAGCCGTGGTAACAGCTTTAAAAGGTTAGATTTTTCTTTGCTCGACCATCAAATGCACCGTTCCCTTTCACAAAGCATGTTTTTAAGATAAAAGGATGACATTTGTGTCTCGCTCAATGCTGGCGTACAATCGCACTGTCATTTAAGCTGCTTTAAAGCGCTCTTAATACCTGACATATTTCTTGCAGTCTTGTTTGAGGCCAAACAAATATCTTATGAATGAAACCACAAAGTAAAAGAGTGAGTGAGGAGCGAGGATTAGTTGATTGCTTTGTGATTTGAGTCACAGATACAGTTACTACCTGTGGTGAGAGAGGTTGCTGTGGGGAGCAGAAAGAGAACTACATCGCAGTGACTATGAGCAATGCTGATTTAACCAGATTAAACAGCTTTTAAACGACGTGTACTTTGTCATTACACTGGTTATGTTCCTCTGAGAAACCTCCGGTAACAAATGCTCAAGGTACATTTTTGCAGTCCTCGGTTTCTGATGGCAGCTTTGTTCCCATGTCTCCTTGGAGTGATGTTTACTTCAGAGTTTTAGTATTCACCGTTTGTGGATGGCTACTGGCATGTTGTTGTCTATTTGGCAGAATAACTTCAGATAGTGTCATTTATGGTTTCTCATTGGTCGGTTTTATGAAGTGTCTTGCCCTCAATCATTTAGTCATTAAAAGTAAGGCCAGTAAAATGTCCAAGTGAGCCAAGAGTCATACGTTGGCCTTTTGGCCACTGATTGCTCTGCCTAATTCGTAATCTGATCCACCTTTTTCTAACTCTCAACCAATTCAGTTTTTCCTCAAATCATTTGCCGTAAACATAATATCACTCAGTATTATGCTGCATTCCAGTTACCTTGGATGTCAAATCTGGGAATGACATTACACCTGAGTTGATGGTGTTACAGTAAATAAGTTGGAAAACCAAGATGGATGCCTGCTGTTGTAATGTATAGTTGTTGGCAGCTGTTGTTTGCCATTGTTAGCTGTGGTTAGCAATACCAGTTGAAAACAACGTAGAACACAATATTTTACTCATACCAACACCACAGTTAGATGTTCGGCAATACTGCATATATCACTTATTCAATTTTACAAAAACAAAACAGAAGTGCTAATAAATAATACATTATACGACTTCCTGAGTCAACTTCAGGGGGGCATTCCAAATAAATTTCTGACTAGGAACTTGAAAATTCCAACTTCCTAGTCCAACTGGAACGCAGAATGATGTATTATCTTTGGGTGTGTGCTACTGCGTGGCGATTTGAAAATGTGTCGCCAAGCTTGATGTTGCAGCTTTTCTGCAGCAGGTTTTGCTTCAGTCATTTTGAATAGCTTGTTGTTCATTCTTGGTGTACCAGAAATGCTTCTACACTCCCAACTTAACTTGTTTATTTAGTAGATTTGAAACTTATCTTCCTCCTCCTGCTGACATAGTTAGTCTAATTTGCATAGTTAAAAGTTAGTAGGTGAGTTTTTCATAACTTTATCTTTAATTTTTTTACATTGGTGCCAGTTACCTGATGAAAGAATACCATATGACACTCGTTCAAATGTTTTCAAGTGGACCCAGAAATGCCTGGGAAATTCAGGCACATCTCAAAATAGGGTATGTAGTCCATACATTTCCCACCTCTGTTTTCTTCCCATTGTCCTAAAAAGGCCTCATGAATCATCTTATAATTTGGCTCATCCTCTGCCCTCAATAGCGAGAGCTTTCTGTATGACATAACGTATTTCCCATCCTTATGAGCTGAGGTGTGTTGTATGAGGAACAGGGGTGCAACACACTCACAAGCAAGCACACCTTTTTTGACATATGACCATATCTGAACACTCAATCTTCTGGGATCCTGGAGTATTGGACATATGATAGCTGCTGTTAAGGAGCAGTGATTTTCCTGGAGCTGCTGTGTGGGACTGATGCACCAGGTTCAGACTCTCCATCAGGTGACAAAGTGAGGAGAGGAGAGATGAAGAGTGGGGGAGAATATTGCAGTTAGACTGTGAGATTATTAATTCAAAGGACAAGAAGTTGAACCAGATGGAGTAGAGCTTGTATGGATGCGTGGACTTTTAAAGTTCATCAAATTCCTGAGAGTACAACTCGTGTTATTACCAAAAAGAGGGTTTAATGTGGTGGGAGAAGGGCTTTTGCCTCCAGGGAGACAATCAAAGTATAAAACGGTTGCAGTGACAAACCAGTGAAGAAGTATTATTCAGTGTATGTGGTCTCAAGGAAATATTTGCAGATTTCTTATGCTGAGGTCAGAACACATGATCTGTTAAGATGGACAGAGCTATACGTTTGTGTCATGACTTAATCTTTTGAGATCACACATAACATGTTAGTGCCCGACCAATCGTTACAACCATCGTAATTTCATTGGACGCAAAGGTGCAGAAGGTCTACTCAACACCCAGGAATAGGATTGTTGAAATGTGTCTGTTGTATAACATTTCTCTGTTTCAGTCTGTTGTGATAGTCAATTGACAACACATTATGATGGCAGGGATTTTGTTGCCAAGTGGAAACAAAAATACTAATCAATTCTCACATTTGAAGGCATCATTTCACAATACTACAGAGGGCGGAACGATTGAGCTTCAGAGTATCTGGATCATGAAACCCTGCGCCTGCCTGACTGAGCTGGAGTTGTAGTCTGACCTCAGAAAGTCAGCTAAAACACCTGGAAACAAATCCTCTTTTAAAATAATTTTCTTTGCTTTTATTTTAGGATGCGATTATCACTGCTCACGGTGTAGCTTCACCCCAAGGATACACAAACATCCGGAACAAATGCACGCATATTTCTCAAACCTAAATCTGTTTCGTTTTTGTGTTCATCATCAAAAAAATATGTAATTATTTCCCATGTGTTATAAATTTTAGCAGTTGGTGCATTTACTTAAAAAAGCAGAACTTTAAAAAACTCCACACAGCAGGTGGCCAGTTTTCCTGTATGTAATCACATCAGTGACTCACCTCGGATGTGTTCCCCTGAATATGTTGCAGGAAATGGTCTTAGATTTATTCCACTTCTTGGCTCCCACTCAGTCTTTCCTTCTATCAGTAATTAAACTACATATTTCTGTTCCTTCCTGAAAGCCCGTGTTGTATAGATCTGTTGTGCTAAAGTCTTATTAATTGAAGTATACCCCAAAAAACTTTGAAAACATTTATGTACCAGTCTACCAAGTTTAAAACTTAAGCTGGTCTTGATACTGGAGTCGTCATTCTGTTAGCTCTTCACATTGATTCAGTGGCTCCATTCACCCTGTGCTAACTACATTACTCTTAATAGTCCTCTCACCAGCTGACATTTCCTCTTTAGATTGAAAGTTGATATGATTATAGTGGAGATGTTTTCAAAGGCATATTATAGCTCCTGCTGACAGAAACCCCTAAGAGCTGTAATTTCAGTCATGTAAGTCACCAGAAGAAGCTGAGAGGGTATGATTGTCTGTACGAAGGCTAGGGGGTCATTAAATGGAAACTAAAAAGCTGAGTCATTAATGATAATAATAATCATATACAGTATATATATGTACAGATGTGGATACCGTTTTATTAAATATCTGGACAGGAGAGAGAATCTGCAGTTCAGAGGATTTACTTTTGTGTCAGCAGGCAAAAATACATAGGCCTCTTCCCTCTGAGCAATAGATGGTCTGGGTTTTTTTAGACCTAATTTCAGCTGTCTAGATTCTGTATATTTTTAGACATTGCAGTTAAACCCACTATTTAAAAACTATTTATTTCAAAAAGCAACTGTGAGTTTCATAACTGATCTACAAGTACTTAACCAAAGTAATTATGATTATTGTCGTTGAGCAATATACTGTGTAGTATAGATTAGACGTCTAAAAAACTTTCATTTTTTGACCTGTGGTAGCCTGATTTTTGACCAGTTGTCTAGGCTACAGTTAGACATCTACTAGACCTCTTTTAGACCAAAAAATGCTCAGTGTGTGTTTGTAAACCTGTGAATGTCTGTGTGATTTTCGTCTAAAAGGAAAGTGTACAAATTTAACTCAGTGAGACATGTCCAAATCAAGACCATAGACTTAATATTTTTTCCAACCAATTACATTTAAACAGAGTGTATTTCAGTGCTATCACCTGTCAATATAGAAATGTGTATAAGGATAACTCTCTTCAAGACAATAGAAACAATTCAACACACAGTGAAACCTGGCTCGAATTTCTAATTGTGTTTCATCTTAGGGCTGGGCGATATGGCCTCAAATCAATATCACGATATATTGAGCAGTTCACCTCGATAACGATAAATGGACAATTACTACTCCACAAACTGCTCAGCCCCTCACACATCAACTTTGTCTACTTCAGCTGCCACTCCAGCCGCTACAACTTTTGAACTGTCCTCCATCTCCTCATCTGTCTTTCCCTCTTTGTTACCCTTTGTTTCCCCTCTTTTGATGGGGTGGAGTCACGCCTCCAACATAGGACAGCCTCTTAAAGGGACATGAGACCATAGCCTACCTACATACATCCAAAACCAACTTTTATTTATTTATTTATTTGACACCGAATATAGTGACATGTGCAAAATGACATCGGTATTTGTCGTTAATTTCAGTATTGGTAAATTTTCGGTTTATCACCCAGCCCTAGTTTCATCTCAAGTAAATTATATCTTGACACCTGCTTTTACAAATGATCAAGAACTAATCATGAACTGCCTGCCCTGAGATGAGAATCTGATGCAGCGGATGAATGTTTGGCTAATTTTGCTCAATACAGTTTACATACAAGAAAGAGAAAAGAGAGGAAATCAACTCAGTTAAAAAAGTGTAGGAGGCAAATATGTAAAAAACCCTCAAGTAGAAAGTAGAAAAAAATGGCAAAACACTACTATGATAAAATACAATAAAAATGCATGAGTATATTTCCACTGATTTGTCCACATTTCTTTTAATACCAGTTAACCTGATGCTATGGTAGAAAAATCCCCATGAAGTGAAGGGTGTGAAGGCCGACAGCATGTGCTGACTGAGCCCATGTGTTGTCGCTAATATTGTTTCCACTCCGTCATCTAGAAGCTGAATATGATGCAGTCACATTAGCATGTTGCTGCGCTGTACGGCCAGAAGTGTGGGTCATGTTCCCTGTGGCGCTGATGACAGGGATGTAGTGTCTTTAACCTTTATCAAACACACCACACTGAACGTACTGGCATGTGTTTATTTGGAGCCACGGTACTTGTTGCTACAAATCCTACAGCCAGAGGCGTGCTGCTTAACTGATGGCTCTGTACTGCACTGTTTCAGAGCGATGAGGGCTGTTGGAGGGGGAGACACGGCGAGGTCAGCCAGGCCCGCTTCTGTCCTGTGCTGGAAGTACATTTTAATGATTTGATTATGATTGATTGCTGATATGATTTCATGACTCACTGTTGGCCTGGAGCTCATTTATTACAGTTGTCCATCATCTGACTGGGCTTTAGCAAAAGTCTCTCACTCTTCGTCTCTCATTCTTTCTCTCTATGTCTGTAATATAGGACTGTAAAACTAGCAATCATGTTCATACAGGTGGGCTAATGTTTGAGTATTGAGAATGAGAATTTAATTCATAATTTCACTTTAGTTCCAATGAAACAGATGTAAAGAAAGTGATCTTACATCAATCATTTCCCAGCCTCCGATTTGATGCTTTATCTGGTGCATTTTGTGATCTCTGTAAAACAGGGTTACATAAGAAATCAAACAACTTTGTAATAATGTTAGATTTTTCTGGATGAAAACATGCATGAAAATATCTAAGAATATAAGACAACATAAGTCTTGTTGTGTTTTGACTCCTCTCTGAGGCATTGTTGCACATTATAGGAAAAAATACAATACTTAGTGTTGAATGAGAAGAAATTAAAGAACTTGCATCGAAAGAAAACACACAGAGAATCAAAAGGAGTCCGATTTTGGATAAACTCAGTATACTTTCACATGTTGTTTTGCTGGTTTTTCCCTCAGGCTGTGACCTTCTCTGACACACTGCATTTTACTGCTTCCATGGCGATGTCAGTATTTTTTCCCCAAGTGAATCTTAAATATAGTCTTGGTTGAGAGTGTGTTGAGCTTTCATAGTGAAGCATAGCTGCTCTCTTGTTGCCAGAAGAGCTGTCTCTGTATTCTCTGGGTTGCCAGGTCTAGGTCCCCATTGTTCAGGGTGGCTGTTTTTCAATCTTCCATCTATCATTAATCACTTAAAGATTTCCTCTGTTCAGGCTGCTTGATACCAACATGTGTCACATCCTTTTGGCATGTTGTATGGATCCTTTTGAATGCTGTTAATCTTGTCTTCTTTTCTAGCACTGATACCCTCTTATATTGATCACTTCTATGAATCCCATAAGCCACAGTTTGGAAACCCCTTAGCGTTTGTCTGGTGTGGTTCATCGCTTCTATTGAGGTACTCTTTTGACTTAATCATGGAAAACTTTGAAGGAAGTTCAGAGGTGTTTTCTCAGAGACAGTTTCAGCACACCTGAATATAAAAGCAGGACTAACAGACCAGTCTGGGTAGGTTGAGCCCCCGAGACTACAAAGGCTCAGAAAAGTGGCGAATGTGTGGTAATAACTTTTGCGATAATTACGAAATAGAGTAATTTTAAAAATATCACCATTATTGCGTTTTGGTTGGACATTTGATTCAGACCCTCACCTGTTTGGTAGAAGTCTTGCTTTTTTGGTCTTTAAGTCAACTCCAGCTAACATCCCACTCTTCATTTGCTGTTGAGCCTTTGATCAATCTGACTTTCTCTCTGACTTTAGTAGTAGATGTTAACTTTTTGAACTATCTTTCTCTTTTACTTCTGCTATCATTTGGTTTGTCCAGACTCCAGACATGGCTCTTTACGATTTGTGTTATGGGGCCACTTTAGGAACTTCCAAAGCCATTTTTGTTCTATGAAATCAAAATTTTCCTACTTTGTAATAACTTTTTTAAACAACACAACCCCTCTGAATAATTTGTGTGCTAATGCATGCCGTGTTTTGATGCCTTTGGAGCCCTCAAGCGTCTGACGCCTGCTGAAACTGGACTTCTAAGAGAATATTTCATTGACTCATCACCATCTGATACAGCAGCTCTTTGTTTTTTTTAAAATGCTGAGCTGTTTTTGGTCTGAATGGCTGTTTGAAAAAGCTGAGCTTGATGACCAACCTGTTGGGGTAATGCCTTGTCAACATGTTGGGCTTCTTTAACTGTATTTAATGCAGACATATACTGAGTCTTCTTCTGACGTGACTGATCAGTGACATGTTGAATATCTTAAAAAAAAATACACACGCGGATATCATACATTTCTTTCTAATTTTGTTTGCACTTTCCTCCCACTTTCATGGATGCACTTGGTCCGTCCTCCTCTGTCTAGATCAGTCCTTCTCTCTCTGTACAGGGGTCTGTCTGTGCAGTGCTGGAGGTTGTGTGGTGGCTACGTTATGCTGTGTAGATTTTTGCTGCAGTGCAGCAGGCAGCATTGTGCTGCTGCTGCCTCTGTCTCTCTCTCTCTCTCTCTCTCTCTCTCTCTCTCTCTCTCTCTCTCTCTCTCTCTCTCCCCACTGTTTGCATTCATTTTTGTGTACATTGTGATTCGTGGAACTCTTCCAAACAGTTTTGCTATAAAAGGGAAAAAAAAAAAAATGGCATTAGCCCCAGAGCCCCCGTCTCATTCATCACACCAACACTTTGTTGCATACCCTTCATGTTTGGGGACTTGCACAGCTTTGTCAACATTTCCCATGATGACCTTTTGGGAGTTCTTAGTTTCATTCTTGTTTTCACCTCTTGCACATCCACGACTCGGAGTTCAATTCCCACAGTTTTAGGCCGGTCCTCCTCCTGTGGCTGTTTTTCCTTTATTCAGACAGTGGGAAGGAGGGAGGATGGGGAGGGCAGTGACTAAGTAACCTGTTTGTGGCGGTGAGCGCAGGGCTCTCCGTGCAGAAAGGCCAGTTGTTTGCAGTTATACACACAAGGATGGAGACAGAGGAGCACTCAGGTACAGTGTGTCACAGAGCAGACAGACACAGTACCAGGGGACAGAGTGGGAGCTGAAACACTTCAGTACAAACAACAACACGTAGCTTAAGTCGCCAGCAAACATAATATTTTTCTGAAGCCCTTTTGTTCGGGGACTCTGTGCGCACGCTCTCTCTCACTGTCCCTTGTCATACAGTCGCCGTTTCACCAACACTATTTGGCCATGACGTGACAGCACTTGACATTTCTGCTAGCTAACATCCAGCCAGCTGAGAAAGTGTCACTGCTATCTGTGGGATACGGTTATCTGCATGCCTGGTTCGGGAGATGGTGGCGGGGTCTTCACTGGAGGGTGACGGGGGAGGTATGCGTGTGTGTGAACGTGTGAGAAGGTGGCGATGCTCGTGTGATCGGGTTAAAAGGTTGTGTCAAGCTCTGCTGGACATTATGTGGGGAAACTTGACCGAGGATATGTTAAATCTGTGTTTCCTAAAATTTATTCTCAAAGTTTTCTGACATTAATCCAGCTCGATCCAATATTTTGTTATAAATGGAGGCATCATCTTTTGCTAGGATTGTGGAGCGGCGTGTGCGCAAGGCACTCAGGGCTGAAGTAGACCATGGTGAGTCCCTTTGGGGAACTTTATGAGCTTTCAGCTTGGAGTCTTGATACAATGATATACAGGCTAAGGATTGGTCGTCAGCAAGGTCTTGCCCTGATGTTGGCCTGTCAGCAAATCATTTGACTTTCACTGGTTTAAATAGCAGATGGACCATAAAATATGTTACAACAGTTTTACGATAACAGTATGAGCCATGTTTTAGCCCACAGCACAGGAGGGTTTCCTTTTCAGAAACATATAACCTAAAAAAAAAAACAGAAAAGAAAACAATAAAAGCTAAATGATGTCCTTGTGTTTAGTCACCTTTAAAATCTTATATTTTACTTTATTCTGATGAGAACATTTAATCCAATTGCATATAAAAGTAAATGTTTTCAAAAAGACGGTTTGTGATTGTACAGCAGACTGAAGAGGCTTTTTGTTGTTGTCTCAGTTGGTGCACTCCTATTTTTATTTATTATTTAGAGTGATGCATAATGAACGGTGCAGTTTTTTTTCTTTTAAGTGTTTAATTCTATCACATCAACCTACTCATGCTCCATGTAATTTCTGTCACTGAAAATTAACTTTGTAAGATGAGAGGAATGAACATGTTTAGTCAACATTGTCAGTTTTGCTAGTTGGCACCAAAATTACTTGCTGGTTGAAGAGACTTTAACCTTCCTACTGTAGACTCTTAAGTTAAAGTTGCTGATATGAAAACAAAACAGCTTAATTTAAACCTCTATTTAACAGAGATGGGAATTGTGGAGTCACCAAGTCATCTCCATGCCGTGTATTTGTTCTGCTCAGTTACTGAACCAGGTGCCTTCACTAATGAGCTCACCTTCCTGGCTGCTCATTGGAAGCAGCTGGTTCAGTGACAGAGCAGAACAAATACATGGCATGGAGATGACTTGGTGACTCCACAATTCCCATCTCTGCTATCTAACCAGTCTAATCATTCATTCTAAATTACAGGTAACACTCAGGACAAAGTAGGACAGACTGTATGAATCTCTGCGGCACCCGATTGAGTTTTTTCACTCTAACTGTTCAGCGTGTTGACACGTCTGACCAGCCCTTAACTCTGACATGACTCATACTGAACTCCATATTTGCTTTGCATGTTTTCTGCAATTTTGTAATCCATCCATCCACGTCTTCACCCAGCTTCTCTTTCTATGACTGGACTCTTTCCACCAGCAGTCGGCTTTGCTTCCATACTCCGTTGTCATATTAGTTATCCAATATACAAAAATAGCAGACCATAGAATGCTTTTATTGACCAATCAGAGTTTAGTATTCAACATCCATGAGAAACAATAATTTAGGACTCCATCATAGCAGAGTGTATTATCCGTCCACTCAATTATTCCATTCATTCTAGTGAACGATAAATGAAAAAACGAGTTAATATTTTGTTTGTTGTCTGTATAACCAAAAAAAAAAAGTGTTCGTTTTTGTATTTTCAGCTCAAAACAATATATAATAGAGATGGGAAAAAAAACTAAATAATACATTTTATTTACAATTATTGATTTTGAGTGCACCTGTTTTGAGCATAAGTGCGTGGAGGCTACATTGGCCTTCCCATGATTCTCAGCGACAGTTACCATGGCGAAAGATGCGACAGAGCGGTTGAAGCGCCAAAATCTTAAATTGTAACAGAGCTCTGACTGTAATTTTTTCTACATTCATATCTTCCTCCTTCAGCGTGACCCTTCAGGCAGCTTTGAATAATACATAGGATGCGTCCATCTCCATGACAGCAGATTAGGCTGGAGTTTTTGGTCTATGTTGTTGGCTACTTTGTTGCGTAATGTACATGTGCGAACAGTAGAAAGGCACCGTGGGCAATGGGGACATCAATAACCCGAAAACGAAAAGTAGATTACTGTATTTTGTTTTCGTTTTCATCTCTATTATATATTCTGTTTTGAACTGAAAATACCAAAACAAACACTAATCTTTGATTTTTTGGTTATATAGAAAAACAAATAAACAAAATATTGACTCGTTTTTTCGTTTTTCATTTATTTGATTAAACGGAATAATTGAATGGACGGATAATACACAGACCCAGAGTGGTTGAAGTTGCATGTGGTGTTTTTGTTGTTCACAGTGTGACAGGAACTTTCATGTGACGTATGAAGGGGAAAGCTCATCGAACTTCATAGAGACAAGGAAACTTTTATCAACGCAGGCTCGTTTCCACACCAATAAACTAATCACTGCATTGCAGATGATCAAACCTGAAGGTCACACTTTGTAGTGTGCGTTTGCATGTGTGCGAGAAAGAGTACGTTTGCATGTCTGTGAGTGTGTGTGTGTGTGTGTGTGGTTCACTCTCCCAATTATTTTCTGTGCAGCAGCAGCATGCCAGAGAGAGTGAGGTAACTTCATTATGTATGCAATGCTTCTAGAGTTTATTTCGTATTATTTGTCCTGCATAAAATATGAACCCTTTTTGAGGCCAAGTGAGGAAGCCAAGATGCACGGCTGTGTATCTCCGACTCCTCTTTTCTGCTCTTAGTCTGCACTCAAGCCTCAGCAGCTTATCCAACATGTCGTGTATGAATTTCTCCTTGATAACAGCTAAGAAAGTAGTCACTTTGATAGACCTGCTGTTATAGCAACGGAGTCACGATCCACGGGCTCCAAGGCCAAACATCATGGCTGTGTTTTGTGATGCTCTCAATAGAATCATCTCCTTATTCTCACAGCAAGAAGTGTTATGTAACAGAGCAGCTCCAAGCCAGTGTTGAAACACTTCACGCCAAAGTATTAACAAATAAAAACTGTGCAGTGTTCAAAACAGAGACTCACCAGATGTGATGTGGAGACAGATGGATGGGTCTGCTGCTTGTAGACTAGAGGGAAGTTTGTCAGCTGAATTTGCCAACATTTTCCCATCAGCACACAGTAGCATTGTTGTTCTTTTTCCAGACCTTGTTTGGTTGTAAAATGACAATATTTACTCGGCTCTCTGTCTTTTAGCCTCTTGAGAGTTAAAGTAGAAATCAAAAAAGATGCTTCATAGTTTACATGTAGCTTTAAGTATGGTCCCTGAGCTTGTAACAACCTCCCTACATGAGGACAGTTTTGTAAGGGCAATGTGGGAGTGTGTTATAATGCTGTGTGTTCATCATAAATGTATACTGTATGTGAAAAACAAAAAACAAAAACAAGGTGTTTTCATCCACCCTGGTTATAATGCTTTTTAGTGAGTCTTTTTCCTCATAGACAAACTAAATCTAATGCCCATTTTCTTTTTTGATCAATCATCCATCATTGTCACATGGGAAATTTATGACTCATGCCTATGGTGACCAATCTATGACTGATCTGCTGTATTGATTTTTAAAAAATTTCATGGTGAAGAAGCTGTCAGGAACAATATAGATCTGCAGCAGAGACCGTAAATGCAGGAGCTGAAATTTCAACCATGTGGGGTCATTCCAGTTTGACTGCTAGCTTCAATGAGATCATCGTCAGTGGGGGAGGGATTGTAATTTAAACTATTTTTTCTGTCTTACTCAGAGCTGGATAACATTTTGAGGATTCTTAGCACTCAGTCTACCTTAGAATTGAAGGTACAAGACCTACTTTACACAGCTCCACAGTATAGTGTGACCACTACACCAGAATAAAATGTAAAGAGAGGTGTTTTATTGTGCAATGGTATTTGGACCCCAAAACATTTTTCTTGTTGTTCATACGCTCATCCTGGGTCCTCCTTAATGAGCTGCAAATCTGAACAGTATTCTTTAAACAGAGCGGTGAATGAAAAACTGCTGAGTATGACTCAATAATTCACCTGGTGTCACAGTATAGGCGGAAAGTAAAACTAGGTTTTTTTTCTGGATGTACAGTTAGTACTGAGCAGACGTAAACAAACTGATGCCGCCTATCTTGGCCCATTCATGTAAACAACATTTGCTGATCCCCAGTGAAGGTAGTATGGGCAACATCTTTCAAAAGATCTACTGTCTGCACAAATACAGACAAAACCATTTAGAAAATCTCCACCTTTGAAGGCATGTTTGAAACTTTTGTTTTCAGTGACCTTAAACTCTGTTTATGTAATTCTGGGCGGGAGGCCAATATGTAGTTAAAACTACATTTCTAAAGATATCCGCATACAGTACGTGTGGATGGAGCCCGAGATAGCAACTGACAACGAAGGGGAATGGTGGGAGTCTCAGTGATTTGTTTGCAGAAAGAGCAACACATCTGCATGCTGAGCACACATTGATGAACTTAATATTAGTCTCTTGTTCAAATTTTTTTTGTTCAGACCTTTACAAGGCAACAAGGCACCCATTCCACTTACATAGATTGAGACTGAGCGTCAGACTGTTGCTGACATAAAAGTCCTCAGCTCTCGTTGAGTTTGAGGAAATCTGAAAGTAGAAGAGAGCAGTAAAGTAAAACCCTCATGAATGGAACCATCCCACTGCTGTAGCACTGTATTATATATTTAGCAATTTTCCATTAAGTTTGTGTATGTTGTGTTGAGACATTAACAGTGTGATACAGAAGAACGAGGAAAATTGAAACTGTCCATATCCTGCTTTTTCTGCGTTCTGTAATTGAAATTTGTGGTTTGCTTTAGAATCTGTTACGTACTGAATAGAAACAAGATAAAACATTACAGATCCGACCTAATTACCTGACCTCACCATGCTATTCATCTTCGTGGTATAACCTCTATGCTCATCCCAAAAGGGATCAATAAGGAAGCAACCATTCACAGCGAATACTATTATACTCTGCCCTGGATTTTATGGCCTATAAGATGAAGTTACCTCATCTTAAATATTTCATTTAGTGCATAATGTATGATCCACTCACAGTAGACAAATTGATAAGTACATATGCTTTCAGTTAACTAAGTGTAAAATATCCAAGTCCTCATTGTGTGTATTAAGAAAAAGAGAGGTGGATGGGTTAGAGAGCAGTGTTCAGTTTTCCCAGGCGAGAAAAAAGGAAGCGGCTATTTTTGGAAGCAATTTGGAGAGGAATGGTGTAAAGTGATTTCACCCTTTTAGCATCACATGAGAGACTGACCGAAAGATGAGTCTTTTGTCATTGATCCGTAAAAAAATTCCAGTTTTGGTCAGAGTATCGTCATAGATAGCAAAGGTCACGGCTCTGCTGGTGTTTGAACAGAGAGCAACATTTAACTCTTTGCTCTACTAACACGTTGACCATTGATTATGTTCACTCTCTGAACTGTTCAACTTCGATGGCCAATTTTTGGGAGCCAGCGATAACGATATCAGACCACCGTCCAAGACATTTCCCCATGTATTGCTATTGTTTACATCCAGACGGCCAACACGAGGATCCAGATGGATTATGTGAGGAGAAGAGCCGTCTTACAGCAGATTGTAAACTGCTATTGCATGCTGATTTCTGTCTGAGACATTGTAATATGCCTGCAGTGGCTTCTAGTGTTGCATCACAGCAGATGTGCTCTACCTCTTTCACCCTCCAGACTGTTTTCTTGCACACAGCTGAGGCAAATTACTTGTGGATCACTTTACTCATACTTTACTACGTACTTTAAATTCCAAAAACTGGTCCTCACACAGTCAGAATCTGTACAGTTGTATTAAATGAAAACTGCCATGTAGGGGTATCTAGATCATGATTTCAGCACCTCTGAAAACCTTGGATTTATCTGTACACATGTCAATATTTTGATTCTGTTACATAAGAATAAAGTTAAAGTAGATGTGGTTCATGGTGAATTATCCTCTTTAGCTTGGGGTAAGCTGCTAATATTTATAATACATGGTATAAGTATTTTTGTGTGCTCTGGTGGATTTTAGTGGCATTTTGTTTGCACTAATCAACTCCTGTGATTGACGGACTGACTGATCGATTGAAGTGCTTCAGTTGTCTGGAGAAAATGTTAACAGTCACTCTAACACTGATAATGAAATCAACCAAGAAATCCCCCCAGCGTCCGGTTTATTGTATGTTTGTACGCGTTGTAATTGACCGGAGCATTTGAGTGTTTGACTCTTATCCTGAGATGATTCTTTGCCCTTTTTGAGGTAAAAGTCTAATCCCGCACGGCCTTCACGGTGGGCTCCTTATCTCCCTCTTATCTGTTTGTTGTGCACTTTATTTCCTTTTCCTCCTCCTCTGCTGTATCACTTTTCCCTGCAAGGGCAACATCGGCTCCCCTAGACCTGCTCCAAAATGTCCTGTCAGTAAAATCTGATCCTTTTAGGACTGAGCAAGACTGGTCTTTTGCATGCCAAAGTCTTGTTGATCGGGGCCAAATGTCCTCCGATTGCCCTCCAACTCACCACGGCAGCATGAAAAGGTCTCCTAATATCTCCACAGTAACTCTAGATTCTGTCGACACTGACAAAGAAGGTTGCGACAGAAAAAAGGGAGCAGGCATTTCTGGCTAACCAGATCAGCAGTCTTTTTGAGTGGGGAGAATAAAGTTGGAATGTGGAAGTGCGACAATCATGGATCAATGCGGGCAGGGGTACAATATGTCAGATCTGAGACTTATTAATAGAATGAGCATTGACAGGGGAACTGAGTCACTGCTGCTGTTGAACCTCTGTGATCTGAGAGAGGAGAGTCATCACGTTTTAGTTCAGCTTCAGACCAGACAGACTGCTATAGATGTAGGAACGTCCCGTACAAGACGAATGATCTGTCTGTGGTAAAATTGTTAAATATGGAATGAGACAAGTCTGGCAGATTGAGTGGAGAATGGTCTTTAAATGACTCAGGAACATGCAGGTTTCACAAGTTCGTCAGGTACACAAAGTGCCAACTGTACAATGCAGACTGTTTCGGCACCATTAATCCAATTTCGTCCCATTTGTTTGGTTAATGCTGGAGTTACACTTTTCGCTGTTTTTCTTCCTTTTCTTAACCAACCAAAATATCAGCCCATGATGATCCAAAGTGAAAGCTGAGTCCACCCCAGTCTCCTCACTAAAGGGTTGAACCGTCATTGAAACCTTTACGATACTCAACACAAAGACAGAAAGAGACATCTACACACAAAATGATGACGAGAAAAAAAGGGTAACATTAAAAAGGTAACATTAAAATTAAAACTGCTGCAAAGTCCTGTCTTTAAATAAAAGCAGATCTTCGTTTTCTTGGAGGTCTAATAGCAGAAAAAGAAGACATTAAACAATCAGCACCCAATTCAGTGGTTGGTAACACTTTATATGATGCCTATCTCTATAACGCATTATCACTATATGTATAATGCGTTATAATCATGTTAGAGCACTGTATAACTATAGTTATAAACACTCATAAATGACCATAATGCTTTATAGCACTAATTATAACACATTATAAAGCATTTTATCATGACTTACAAGGTCAGGTATTATAATGTCTTATAACTGTAAGCAACTCACTGACAATGCCCACATAGATAATGCAATGCAACTGTTAACAGTCATAACACATTATAATACCTGACCTTTTAAGTCATGATTTAATGCTTTATAATGTGTTATGATTATTTCTAAAAGGCATTATGATCATTTTTGATTGTTTATAACTATACTTATACAGTGCTATAACGTGGTTATAACCTATCATACGTATATTTCTAATATGTTTTAGAGATAGGCGTCCAGTAGTTTTACCCATCTGTCTTCAACTTCTACACTGTTTGTTTATTACTTTTAGCTAGCTAGATACAAGCTAGATTTTTGTGTTTTTCCATTCAGTAAAACAAGCTTTCCTAATACTCCACTATTTGTTCATTAATTTTAGCAAACTATTCAGCTCTTTTTCTGGTAATATGATGTTTTTTTTCTTTTTTGGACAATTTGTCTTTTAGTTCTAGCGAACAACTCCAACTCTTTATCCACAAATTACAACCATTTTACTGTTTATCCATTACTTTGAGAACTTATGAATTAAGGGTTGGAAAAGTGGTGGAAAAACAATAAGTCATAGCTTCTTTTCAAGCAGTTTTCTTCATTATGTCAAACCAACCTTGTATAAACTAGTGAAAGATTCAGCGAAATGACTTCAAATTTTACTTTTTTTTCTTGCAAATCTGTCAAATAGTTTCAGAAGTTTTTTGTTTTGTTTTACACCTTCCTTAAAGTTTTCAATTCCAACCATTTGTCTCGCACTTTCAACTATTTTTTCTACTCTTAATTTCTTTTATCGAAGACAATGGGTCATTCCTTTCAGTCCTTTTAGAATTTCACTGAGTCACATTTTTAGCCAGAAGTAAGACTACTATGTCCATTAGTAAAATGTTTCTATGATTAAAAATTGTTACTGTCTGTTAGGTTCTCTGCAATAACTTCTGGGTTTTCTGGTAGCAGCAGATGTGCCTTCTGGTTTGAAACAACTGATCTAAGTTAACGACAAACGGCTGTAGCTCACATTTTCGGTGTTTGTGGCCCACACCTCCACACAGGTCCTGACTAAATCCAGTTGTCAGATTTACTGATTCACACTGCTCCTTATTTGATTACCCCATTGATATTAAATGTTGGCAGCAATGTTGATGGTAGGGAAAGGTAAGAGTAACTGACAAGGACACTCAGCGAGGCACCAAGGTCCTTGTGTCATATACACCCTGCGGCATGCCACTCCTTGCTGCTGAGCTCTTCAAAAAACTGTCTTCTCGGACTCCCTTTATCAATACGTGTTTGGGGCTGATCTTATTAGAAGTGCTGGGATAAAAATAGATTGAGGGACAGACCACTGAACACAATTATATATAGCTGGTATTTATTAAGGAGAAAGTGGGTGACAGGACACCTGAGGGTAATGGCATTGTCATAAAACTACAAGCAAAATAAGAGCTTGAAGGAAGTGAGGTGCCAGGCAGTGTCTGTTAAAACCGTAAATTTTCACTTTGACACTCAATTGTGGAAACAGAAACTGTAAAAAATGCCCTGTGAATTTAAATGTGATTGTTTTGGTGATTTCTCAGGTGTATTATGACACTTCCTTTTGCCGTAAGTACAAGCAATGTCCCTGAGTCTGTAAGCTGAGTTGACAAATTGAACCTGTCCCATTGTTTAACTCAGTGACTCAACACAATGCACTTGTGACCCAGTAAATGTGGACACGACAGATATATGTCGTGTGAATGCATGGAAGTCTCAGGCTCGCCGTTTTATCCACATTATGTCATGATGAGCAAAGCATTATGGTCCTTTTTATGGCTCCGTAAATCACACATAAGATAGAGGGCCATATGTCCGGCTCCATTCTTATTGCCCCTGTGGTTCAACATGATGTATAGAGCATGACAACATATTGAGCAATAGATATAAGACGCTATATACAACCACTGCTTTGAGCTCGGCCACATAAAAATGGCTACAGGCTTTTGTAATAGAGGGACATGGAGGGTGATTTGTGTTGTTGTGCTGTTCTTCATCTCCTCGGACGTAGCAGTCAGAGAAATCATTGTACTGGGTGAGTTTCTTCATAAAATGACAACAAGTGAACACGGATAAAAATCAGCGTCATTGACTGTGGATTAAAAGTGGACATGGCTTGAACAATGTCAGTTATGGGTTAGCGGATTATAACACTGGGGTCTGGATTATGGCGTTTTTAGGGGTAAGGAGGGACCATATTTGAATAAAAGTTGAACAAAGATGGAAAGAAGTTGCTTCATAGCGATTTTAAAGTTACACACAAACTTCTCTGCAACTTGGATGTTGAATTTGCTGACTCTTGGTTGAGGATATGTGTATAAAATCACCAGTTGTCAGTTAAACTAACTAATACTTAAAATATTGTAAATATTAAATAATATTGTAGGGAATGATTTAGTTTTTTTAGGGCCCATACCAATTTGCAATATTTGACACTGCTGTGCAGAAAGCATGCACTCTGAGGATTGACACCTGGAAAGGAACAACAGCCATTCAAAAGGCAAGCATTCTACCATGTTTATTTCAGATGATAATGAGTGAATTTCAACATGGGCTTCATCTGTATTGACCATAGACTGTATGTAGAATGGACAGCGTCTGCCTCCTCGCTGGGTGAAGCCACCCCGAGAACAGCACACCCTGGTGACGGGCTGCAGTATAGGTCATAAATCCCGCCTCCGCCAGCAAAGCTTATGGAGCTGTGGACAAACTTTAGAAATTTATTACACAGAATATACATTTTTTTCCCCCCTGGTTGCATACATGTTGACATGTAGTTACTGTAAGACTGGTTTGTGCTCAAGTCCTCTTTTTTTCTGTACAGCTCCATTTTTAAAAGTTATTACGAGGTTCATGTTTTCTATGATTGACACTTGATACAGCCTATGGACGTATGAAGATTGGGTAGCTCACCCAGGGGAAATTGAGAAAAAACGCGGAATTACCGAGAGCTTTTATACTGGCGGAAAGTTGTCCATAGTATAAACAGTCTATGGTATTGGCCAAGTTTTTTGAGTCAGCCTCTAGTGGTCATTTGAGGTACTGCAAATTTTGCAACTTCTCATCCAAGATTAATATTTGATATTAAAAACAGTAGCAACTTAATTTACCACCAACTTCGCTATCATATCGGCTGTTCAGAGGCACAGCAGTGCTAGCACCAATTTGTTAGCATGCTAACTATGCAGATGTGCACAAACAGCAAGAAAACATGTTCACAAGGAATCTCTTTGATGGCTAAGTTGTCTCTGCTCTAAATAGAGTTGGCAGAAATAAAACATGAGATCTCACAGCTGTTTAGTTTATTATTTTTTTTCCTTAGAGACCTTTTAAAAGAAAGGGTCAAAGATCCCAGGAGACCGGGCCACATAAAGATTTTAAGGCCACATGTGAACTTGTGTTAAGCACCAAGTGATTACTTGCCACTTCCGTCTCCGCTCAAGATGTTGTTTGGCCTTAAATGGCTTTTTGTGTGGAGGCCGAGAAAGCATTACCTATTCAGCACTGCGTAATGCCAGAAAAAAAAGAATACAGTGAAATATTCATAATGGCGTTGTCGTGGCTCGGGAAAGTGTAATTTATTTATTTATGTGATGCATGTGATAGAAGTCGTGGAGTGGTTGTGTGTGGGAAAACATTCAGATTTTGCAAAATATTTCATTAACTTATTGAGCCCACAGGAGCCTTGTGTCTCATCCATCCCTCCATGTCCCGCATACTGTCGCCGGTCCTGATGCCAGCTTGTTGGGTGGTATCAGTTGCTATGAAGCTGCTTTTTGTAGTCAGCCGTTTGGGAGATATGACCTCTGTAGTTGATATCTGAACAGCATGCCCAGACTTGGAAGTCCCACCTGCTTTCACACGCAGACACCAGCAGTGAGGATGGGCTTTGATAATCTAATGATTGTACTTTTCTTTCTTCTCTCTCTCTGTTCCCCTTTGAACATCATTTATTACCTGATTTTTTTTTTTTTTGCTATTTCTAAGCTGCAGTCAATTCCCTGTACAGTTATATCTGAATGAATTCACTGCTGCTGTCACAGCAAAAGGCTAGCCACAGGTACAGCAGGTGTTGTGTGTGTGTGTGTGTGTGTGTGTGTGTGTGTGTGTGTGTGTGTGTGTGTGTGTGTGGCAGAGTACAGAAGAAATGCTGACAAGCAGGAAGTCCAACTGTTAGGTGTTTCACAAAAACCTGGGGATTGTGTGTGTTTGGGGGTGTTTGTGCACGCACTATTGTGTGTATGTGCAATGCCACTGTTATTTATTCCATCTGTGTATTTTCCCTGTAAACCACCTGTGTTCACCTGGGATTCACTCAACACCTTGGTGCACCTGTGGAGTCCAGAGATGACCTGTGCAGGAACAAAAGACCTCTCCCACGACATATCAGTCACACACACACCTAATCACATGTTTGTGCATGCACACACACTATACCATTGCTCCGCTTCTCACTTCTAATTGGAGTACATCATCCCCCCCACCTGAAGGCAAGTCTAGACTTGTTTGTACTTCGGCTATAATGGGAGGTGTAATTAAGTCTGGGTCAAGAATTGTGTGCGTGGTTTACGTATATGTGTGTATCTTGAGTATGACTCAGATATAATCCAGATTTGTTACCATATTTTTATCTGCATTTCCTCGCCCACTCTTCCCACATCTGCTGCCTTTAGGTCTACCTTAAGCTTACCTTGTTTTCCTCCGTGCTTGATCTGTATTCCATCAGGAGCTGCTTTCCACAGCGAGCGCGTCTTCATCTGCCTTTAAAATACGCATCACAAATAAAGCAAACAGTTTAAAGCAGCAGCACTTATTGCAAGTTTGTTAAAAGTTGAATAAGTATGTTTGTATGTGCGCCGAGCCATGCTGGTACAGTTGAATACAGTGCAGCAGCTGTTGCCTGCACTCTGTTGTGTTAAATTTATAATGGTTTTAACCCCCCCTCTGTAGAACATGAAGCAGGAAGCACTTCTGCTGCCTGTGGTGGGTACAGATGCATGGCAGAGAGGGCTCTTACGTAACAATAAGACACTGATGGGCCCTTCTTTAAGCTAGAAGCCATGTGCATAATGTGTTTTGTGGTGTTCCAGTTGGACTGTCATTATATAACTATTATTACTTAAGAACTTTCACTTTGGAAATGCGTAGTTGATTTAGAAAGTTTTAGAAGTCAAAAAGTCATTCAGTTTGCTTCCAGGCTGATTTTACAGAGGCAACTATTGGAGAGTAAAAGGTATCATCTAAAGCAATCAGCAAAGTGTTGGCTGATTGAAATGCAACTCAACGAATTGGACATTTCTTCTTCTTGGGAATGTTGTTAAGATACCAAATTTAGAAGCAAGAGAGTTGGTTCCAAAGCTTTAAAGTAGCTTTAAGTACCTTTTTTAAAAGCAACCCATTCACGTTTTTTGTACTCATCCAGGACTGTTGGGTTCATTATGGGCACTACCGTGGATGGAAAATGGACATGGAATTGTGCCTATTTTTATCATTTGATTCAAGATGTCGGGTGGGCCTGATATTAAAATGCTACTGATTTGCTGAGTGTCACATATAACAAATATCTAACAAACATCTGCTTTCCTATCACTGAAAGAGCCAAACGAACCTTCTGACCTACATATTATATATGGATGGCTCAGAAATTTTATTACCATACCATAAAAGTACTGGAAGAGTCCAGATATTTCAGTATACCATGCCACAGTTGCTGGATGCAAATACAACGGGTGAGGGTCCTCCGATTGAGCTTTGGAAATCACCCGATGCCTTTTTTAAACACCTTGATTTTTTTTAAAAATTCCCCACAAAAAAGCAAATATGAGGTCTATACGAAAGAAGATTAAAGTTAACAAAAAAAAGATGAAATTTCATGAATAAAGTCATAATGTTGAGATTAATAATGAATCAACAGCATTCTCGCTCATCCTCTGTAGAAGAGTTTGTAAAGTATTACTTTAGAATTGGATTCAGTATTAAGGACATCCTTGCTCTTTTAGCACACAAAACACAGTGTAGTCAAAAGTATTTAGACTCTGAAAAGACTGGGCCGAAGATTATGATGCAGATGCAGGGTTATCGAAGGTTACACCTATACAGCGAGGCTGTGTTGCATTGCAAGATACAATAAGACAACTGATCAAACTGATTGATCCTGAAGGCGTGGAGCACAGACGAGCCCATGTCCATAGCCTCGCTGTACAGCACGCAGGTGTAACCATCGATCTCATTCCTGTAATATTTATTTTTCCTTTCATGTAGCCCTAATCCTCTTAAATTTACCTAAAGGCATCATGTTTGTTTTTAGTCTAGTTTAGTGTAGTCTGGGTCAACTGAGTAACAATCAAGAATTCCTTCCTTGAGTCTTTGTTTTTCCTGTCAACAAACATAAGAGTTAGTATGCCTCATTCATCCAGCTTGTGCATCATGCATATCAATTTGATTACGATTACTAATATATTCTATTATTGTCTTGATAGAGAGAGTGAACACTTACTGTGTTCGCTCATTGATGGTTACGATAATAACAGCAGCGTATAATAAGATGTACTCTGCAGGAGCACTAAAATACAGCTACAGTGACTTTTATCATGCTTATGTATCTGTTTACATACTGCATCATACAGTATCTAACATGCATGCTGGCTGTGGCAGAGAGGAGAGTCAGTGGAGAAATGGAGAAAATGTTGTATTCAGGTCGTGACTCTTTACTCATTCAGAATTTTTGGCCTTGGGGGACTGAAATTATTGTGCAATTATCTCTCTATCATTTCCTGGCATACCTCGACACTAACAATAAACTATCACCATATACACCCACTGTATTTCTCGGAAGGACTCATTGTTTTCTCTGCTTCCTCTCTTAATTGTGTCCGGTTTGTGTTTTTTTTACAGTCGATGAGAATGCTACATTAAATACAGCTAATTGTTTTTCTGTGGTTGGCTTGCTTTGAACTCAAGTCAGCTTTGTCTTCCCATCATCTGTCACTGACGAGGAGGAAGGACCTGTTTGGTTCAGACGTCTGATTTATCACCGATGAATGTTAGCAACCCGGAAAACGTACCCAGACTCTCATTAGTCAGAATAAAAGCTGGCCAAGACTTGTCTCATTGAAGAAATGGTGGATTCATAGCTGAGGGGGAGTGTGTAAGGGAAAAGTTTAGGTAAGAACATATAAAGATAGAGGAGAAAATCTACAGTCCCAGTGGGCTAATCATGCTAATTTACTGTATTTTTCGCACTATAAGGCACGCCTGATTATAAGGCGCACCATCAATGAATGCGTCTATTCGAATGATACAATGATACAAGAGCTCCAGAAAGTGAAGCCAAAACATGTGGAGCTCCCCAATAACTGGCCACTTCCTTATTGTTGTTAGATGGCACATGGATCAAATAGAAAATAAAAATACACATCAGTTTTTTGTCAAACATGCTGTCTGTCATTAGATTGAGTACTTAAAGGGATATTCCCGTATAAAATTGATTTAAGGTTAAACACACCATAACACCGAGTTAGACACCCCCTCGAGAGATGAATGTTGCCGACTGCTTGCTTCTCTAGTTATACCAACTTAGTAACAACCACAGATAGCAATACAGAGAGCCATGCCCTCAACCAAAACGCCACTCTATAGCCACAAATAATGTTCAGAACAGCACCTTCAGCAACTTCATCAACAGTACATATTGGGTCCTAACCAAAGCACTAGCCACCAAACATCTTATTAATTTTGCCTTATTTCTTTAACATAGAGACTAAACACAACTCACCTACTTTTGTCCAGCAGCTGCTTGTTTGAAGCGAGACCTCAGGCCAGTCCATTACGGACTGCTGTGGGGTGTCACAGCTCAAGGAAGAACATTTATGATAAATTAATTTTAGGCCGGAATATCCCTTTCAGTCTGATTTATGACTCTGCTTTGGTTTAATGCCATTTACAGGAGGTTCATGTAGCCCTGTGCCTTCACAGAAATCTGACCTCCTCAAAAATGTAACTGTACACCAAAACATTGCAGATTTTGAACCCCCTTGACTGGCATACTAATTAGCGTTGTGTCCCCTGCATATACAACATTTACGGTATTGCAGCCTGTTTGTTTCCTATATTTAAAATGAGTGTCTCTGCATTAACTGAGTTTTGTAACTGCTTTGTGTCTTCACTCATATGTGTTTGTCTAGATCTTGAGCTTGATGGCTCTAAACTGCAAACAGACAAGAGTCCAAACTGTTGACTCTTGACAGCCAGTGTTGTAAAGCAGCATGTAGTGGAATTTTTGGCTATGTCCGCCGGTTCGTTTTCTCATCCAGCGCCTGGCTCTACTGGGTGTTCACTTTACAATTTGAAAGTCAAATATTAGTGGTCCACCATTCCCACTAAGGATTAGCTGAGTGTGGCTGTGTATAAGCTGAGTACCCTCTACCAGTGGGGCGGCAGAAGTACAGCAAGTGCTACCAAAGGTGAAGCGCTCTCTCAGCAGGGGGGGACGTTTGTTTGTGTTGCCTCTGTGTGTGCATGTTTCAGAGACCAGGAGAGAGTGGACAAAGTGTTTTTCCATTAAAACTTCTGCCTGTATGTCCAGTGTGTGTATGTCCTTTATGTAACTTGTGTATGTATGTGTGTGTGTGTATTCTGCCCCGCTTGTTCGCACATGTCCAACATCAGAGTGTAGTAGCCATGCAGTTAGTCTGAGGGGGCACGTTTCAGCTCAGTATTTATGTGCGTGAGTGTGCATGCTCTGTGAGTTATAGTAGTGGGCCGGCTCTGCCTTCAGATACAAATGGCATCCTTCCAGACCAGAGCACCGGAGATCTGATGAATCTGTTTCAGTGCAGATTCTCCCCACAGCAAAGCCACTACGCCACAGTCTAATGGAGCACATTGCATTAATCCCCCCCCCCTCTTCTCTGGACGTCTTTCCCTTCACATGTGCTTTGCAAAAATGCTGACATGCAAGAAAACAGTCTTCGCAGCACTTTCACTGGATGGATCTATGAGTCTTTCTGCATGTCTAAGCTCGTTGCTGACTAAAAAAATAAAAAAAATGCCATGATATACTAAATGATGCCAAAATTGAACTTATTTCTCTTATTCTGCTGCGTACAGATTTCTCTTTTCCACAGTATTGAGTAAATTAAAAGGGATATTCCGGTGCAAAATTAAGTTAGGGTCAAACACACCCTAACACCTAGTTAGACACCCCGTCAAGCAAATTTCCTAATGGAAATGCAATCAGACCAAGACGCTAAGGCAGAAGAACTACTGTGTCAGCAGTGCAAAATGATTCATATGGTAATTATTACTTCAAGGAAATAATAAAGTAATGATCATAAATGTTCTTCCTTGAGCTGTGACACCCCGCTGTGGTAATTGACTCGCCTGAGGTCTCTGTACATACGAGCGGCTGCTGGAAGAGAGTGGGTGAGTTGAGTTTAGTCTCTTTGCTAAGGAAATAAGGCAAAGCTAAAAAGATGTTTGGTGGCCAGTGCTATGGCTGGGACCCTGTATGTACTGTTGATGAAGTTAGGTGCTGTTATGAGCATTATTTGTGGCTATAGAGTCACTTTTTGGTTGAGGTTTGTGTATGGCTCCTCAGACCGCTGTGTATTGCTATTGTTCGGTCGTTACTAAAGTTGGTATAACTAGAGAAGCAAGCTGTTGGCAACATTCATCTCTCGACGGGGTGTCTTACTCGGTGTTACAGTGTGTTTAACCCTAACTTAGTTTTACGCCATAATATTCCTTTAAGTTGATTGGCCAAATTTTATGTTCACACTCATGCGCAGTGATTTAAAACATTTTTCTTTTTTGTCAAATCTCTTAAACTTTCAACTTTTTCTTCTTTTAAATTTGATTATAACTTGTATTTTTCCCAATCTGCCGCCACCTACAGTGCATTCTCCTTAACCCCATGACCAACTCATGCTTCTTACCTCCAACCTGCAAATAAATGAGGACAAATGCACACAATTTTGGAAAAGTTTTGAGCTATAACTGCCCAAAATAGCTTTGTTTTATCTAACAAATAAAGTGATTAAAAGTGCATTTTACATACCAGATTTTATCGTATTTATCATCTGATTTTGTTCACTCTGTCTGCTCCCAATGAATTCCTCTCAGGATCAAATCTGTGATTGTTGTTTGCAGTTTTTTTTTTTTACAGTGTTTTGCTCTGAAGGTGGATAACTTTACAGCCAGTATAACTCAAGGAGTGATTACAATGACTCCCACCTAACCATTACGTATGTATCTTATCTCAGGGGGGCTAGTGTTAATCTCAGCTAGTATCTCTTTAAAAAACTGTTGCCATGCTGGAATACGAAAGACCTGAAATGAACTCTAAACCAGTGGTGCATACATTCAACTCGCTTTAATCCATGTTCCTGTCCTCTCTTTCCCTCACATTCCTCTTCACTGTCACTTCTGACTTACACACACCGACACACACAGTATCCCTGTTTTCTGCTTTCTCCGTAGCCCCTCTCTCTCTCTGCTCTGTCTCCCCCCCTCTCTCTTTGGTGCATATGGAAACTCTAAGAATAGCCCTGTCACCTGATGGGCCTGATAATACTGTATTGATGCCAGCCCTGCTCTGGCCCTGCGCTACCCTGCTGCAAAGTGAGGGACTGCACAAGTGTGTGTGTGTGTGTGTGTTTCTGTGTGTGTATCCTAACCAGGAAGCTGAGGATCAGTGAGTTGTTGACATCCAGAGTCCTGTTCTGCAGAAGCTTAAGTCACCCAGGAGGGACACTGTGGTGCTGATTAGTGCAGCAAGGGGGCACACAACTGCAACCCCCCTCCACCACCACCACCACCTCTCCCTCACTCCTCTCTGTCTGTCTCCCTTCTCACCCTCTCGCTGTCTGTGTCTCTCATTTTCACCCTCTTTCGTCTCAACCTCTACCCCTCTCTACCTACCTGCCTCCATCTGTTTAGTCATGCCTCACTATGCGTTTAGAGAAAGAAAAAAAAAAAAGCTTTCCACTCCTCTTTCTTCTCTCTGAGTCACACGTCAATATCTTTGTGTACACTTAACCTTTCCACGTTTTTTCCCTGCGCCTCTCGCCTCCCTCTCGCTGATCACACAGTGGATCTTCTGTGATGACACATGTGGTTTATTCAGCGGAAAATACTGTGTGCTCTTCTCCGCGTGCTCTTCTATTATTCCATCAGGGAGAAAGAAAAAGGGGAGGATGGAGAAGCAGAGGCAGAGACAGTTTGCATTCTTTGTGATGATAATCCGACCCCCCCCTCCAACATTTTCACAGGACGCTATATGAGTCGAAGTTAATCTGAAGCTTTCCCAGAAGGAAGAGAGTCATACCTGAGCTAATGTAGTCATTCCTGTGGTTGTACTTTCTCACAGGAAAGAAACTTAATCCCTTTTAACTGGGCTATTTACAGTTGAAGTGGAGTTCACTCCAAAGTAGGACGTCTACATCTCTCAACATGACTTTCAACTTAAGACGTTGGATGTATCTGGACATCTGGAACAATAACAAAGTCCTGTACTTCACTAAAAGGCTTTTTCATTGCTTCTGTTCACATCCATATAACACGCTTGAATTTCTGTCTTTGAATGATTTGACTCCAGAGTCTATTTGCTGTGGAGCTTAAAAAGGGCATAGGTCAGATTTTTGGCCTTGTGCTTTATATGATTCCAACACAAAAAGTTAATTTTACAGATCGCTTACACCAGTGGTTCTCTAGTCTAGTCCTCGAGGCACACTGTCCTGCATGTTTTGGATGTTTCCCTGCTCCAACACACCTGATTCAAATAATCAGCTCGTTACTGAGCCATTACAGAGCTTGATAACGAGCTGATCATTTGAATCAGGTGTGTTGGAGCAGGGAAACATCCAAAACACGCAGGACAGTGGGCCTCGAGGACTGGATTTAAAGCTACTGTAAGGGACTTTTGGCTCGTGTCAGTCTTTGCTTATCATGCCTTCGACATGCTTAAACCGTGTCTTCTGACCAAAACTCTTAATGCTGCTGCCTTTTTTAGTCAAATTTATGATTTTTTTGTCAACATTTAATATGACAAATGTAAAACAGGGCTTTTTCTTCATTAGCTTTACTGAAACCTACCCTCTTGCACTTGTTTTAGGCATTCACATTTTCAGAAGAAAAATAGTCAATCTGGTCCTCATATGAATTTGTCCAAACTTCAAAATATGTTACTCCACACCCTGTATATATTGTCAAGCATTAATGTGTGAGCTACACATGCCATGGACATTTATGCATCCCTGTATTATCAGGAATGGTGGTTTCCGAACTCTGTGTTGATACCAAGTTAAGTAGTCCATCTGTTTTCAAGAGAAGGAAACACAGTGTCAATGATTTCCAAAAAGAGTCATTTTTTTCCCCCAGGTCCCCAGAAGCTGCTGGCGTTTCTGGATGAGGTTTATAGTTTTTTCTTTCCATGGTAGTTTTAACCTACATTTGTAATTGTTGTTACAACTGTGTTAACAGGTGGTGGTTTTTTGAAAGTGAGTTTGAGCCCATGCAGTGACTTCCACTACAGAGTCTTGAAATGCTTGTCTTGAAAGTCTTGAAACAAGGCTATTAAAATATTGTTGAGCTTTTCATGGTGTTAGGTTCTCTTTCAGATTGGTTCGTGGTCCTTTTGTGTTTCGTTCTCGTATGTCGGTCAAAAAAGTTCTTGTTGCTGTTTAAGTACTATGATTAATGTACTTACAAACTTGAGGTAATCAATGGTTTCAAGCTTATAGACCAGAGCTGTAAATACTATTTTGTATTTGTTGCTGTGTATAATTTATGTAGACATGCCATTATCAGGGGTCAACAGTCACTTTCCTTGCCTGTTAGGTGCCGTGGCAACAGCTGCTCGTTGAGGAAACTAATATTCAGTACAGGTCAGAACTGCTGTCACAATGTGAGGAGATTTCATCATTATTTCTTTCATTGAAGAGATCTAGTTCAGATTTGTAAATGAAAAATACTTTTCGTTTATTTGAAGAAATGGCAAAACTTGCTTTTTTCTGAAGCAAAGATTTGCAGCCTTGTGTTAGTTTTGAAGGATATTAAAGGATGTGTTGGTAAGACGAATTTTGAAGACATTACTTTGGAAATTGCCATGACCTTTTAACAACTTTCTAAGCTTACTTGAAGTTGAATTGCAGTGTAGATAGTCATATGAACAAATAAATCAACAAGGAGCATTTTCACACTTTCTGTGACAAAATGAAACAATCTAAGGAAGGCTACACTCCATTTTACAGTTTTAAACTAACATTTAAAAGACTTGTAACCGCACTGTAAAAACACAGCTAAAATAACTTCTGACAACAGTTTGTGTAAAGGAAGTAGGACTGTAGTTCCGAGTGTGTTGACTCTTTTAGCAGCAGAGAGGCGTGCAGCAGCCACCGCCTGTGTTTTACCCTGCGGAACAAACTTGTCATGTGTGTTATTCCTCCAGATTCCAAGTGAAGTGAGTGTTGTCCAATTATGACATAGTGCAGTTAGTGTGTGTCACTCTCCCTAATGATAAGTGACTGGACACAGAGGATAGGCCTTGTCGTACAGCCCGCATGCTTTATTCATGGGGGCTGTACAAGGAAACTGCATTGGGCCGGACAAGAACGTTTTCTGCCTAAGATCAGAGGAAAAAAGAGGTTCAATTTGGGGAAGAGGGGGAATAAAAGTCTGCTCATTTTCCTTCAAGTTAACAAGAAGACATAAGCTATTTTTGAAAGGCTTTAACAGTCAGTTTTTCACTCTCACTTACAAATGCTAGTTGGCCGACATTGTGGACTTTATAGCAGTTTTAAAAGCTTTTCTACAATGAAAAGAAATAGTCATCAAGCCTGCAAGGGTTTTGAATTAAAGATATGAATTATAAGACCTTTTACTTTTATTTTTCCCAAAAGATTTATCAAGCTTAACTTCTCATCAGAAAAAACCTAGAGGCATCCTGCTCTCCGCTGCGTATTCTTAACAATGGTTGAGTGACAAGTTGATGTCAAGAGTATGGTGGAAAAAAGGAGGAAAATGACAGAGATCCCAGAGAGAACAGCTTCTTAAAGCTCCTTTTAGCAGGTTATAAAATAGACTCAAATAATAGTGTTTTTTTTGTTATGACCTACACAAGTCAATGAGGTTATCAGCGCGAAGACTTATTATCTCTATGGACATATTTTGACATATGATGTAAGGGGGACTCAGCCTTTTCTTACATATTACATTGGAAAGATTCACACTCAGTGGTTCATTTGTTAACAGCTGATGTTGTAAATGCCAACTAAAGCGGGGCACACGTTACAAGATAATATTGTTCTGTGGTGTGAGGTGTGTTTAGAGCAGACTTGGGCATTTTACGGCATTTTTTCGGCCCCATATGGCCCCTTAGATGTCCCTGCCCGACCCTTCATAAGGTCCGTCAATCAAATAATCAACATACTATACAAGTGTGTTGCTTTTATTTTGAAAACCAAGCCATTGTTTTATTTCCATTCGGACGCATGTGTGTACATCCTAGATCTGCATTCGTGAACAAAGACAAGTTTAAACATCAGCAACATTTACGAAGAAGCCCTAGAGGTGCCAAGTCCGCTTATTATAAATGGCTTTAGGCTTGTTTCTCTCAGAGGTCGCTTGTAAAACTTATGAGTCATGGGTGCGCTTTTTTGGGCTTGTTTTTAACTAGTAGTTGCTTATTTGTGCTTGCTTTTCTGTATGTGTGACCACCCCACGATTTGAAGTTGAAATTATTGTTGTTTCGGCCCTCAGTTCTGGTTTCTCATGTGGCCCCATGTAAAAAATGACATTGAACAACTTAATATCCAATCAGGAAGCAGGGCGACTAAGGCAGGTAGCACAACAGATGCAACCATGGCAGAAATAGTAAACCAAAAGCACAAGCTGAGACGCACATCTGAAATAAAGATGTTGACCACTTGTTGACAAGAGTTTTTATGCAACCACATCCTGTCAAACAAACAGCATTTTAAATGACCTGGGGTTAATCTGTGCAAGCCAGTCAAATATTACCCACTTACACGGCCTCTCCTTGGACAGAACTGATTGTTTAATAAAGGTTTGATCACATGGCACCACCACAAACTTTGAAGTTGGACAGAACTATGAAAAACAGCCTACACCCAAATTATGCACATTGTCATGTAGTAGCTAAAAAGAGTTATTGTTGTTGGCATTGGGAGTGCAGAGCTGGTCCACCTTTTGTTGATATTAACCTCACCCAGAAAAATCTATTGTGATGCCCCTGAGTGGGTGATGCCCATGAGGAGAAAAAAAAACAGGATTCACTTTGATGTTTTAACAAAGACAAAACACACACACGCAGATTGAGGCGTTGCCATCCTTTCAATAGTCGGAGGCTTTACTCCTCTTCCCAGAGTGAAGTTGTGCTAAATTACAATAAAACTCTATGTTAAATGGCTGATCATGGAGCAATAGCCAAACAGATCTGGGTCTATTATCAAAGGAAGGTGAATAGTCTTCCCACAGACTGCTGGATCGACCATGAACTCTCACGGTCTGGTGTTAGCTTACTACCTTTGATCTTCTTTTTTGTGCTCATATCCACTGATACCCTTTTTCATTTGTGTCCTTTTTGGCATTTACCAACCAGTTATTCTAGATTTTGAAACTTGCCCTCTCTGTACCTCCTACAACTCAGCCTTTATTTTTGTGTCACCACACCTTGGAGCCCGTAAATGTCAGGTGCATTAGATTGCTCTCCTCTTTGCAGTGTTAACTCATTAGCCCTCTCATGCTGCACACTCGCACCTGCTGTGGATTCAGAGCAATATTGCAGTTGAAGAGAAACCTGTCATAATGGGAACGATGACTCTGATTTAAAAAGTGAAATCAAAGTGGAAAAACCTGCAATCTGCGTTATTTCTAATGACTAAAAGGTGTTAATACTACTGGTTGTACACAGGAGTCTGTGTGGTCATGGCCATGGGCTTATTCACATGTTCATTTTCTTTTGACACTAAGGTCTCTTTCACACCTGACCAAGTGGACTTGGTTCGATTGGGGAGCTGAAAGTCGCAACATTGTTGCATTTATCACTTGTTCCTTTTTTGCTTTCACACTGTGATATCTAAAGCGCACCGAACTTTCCGAGCAGCATCACGTGGTTGAAAGGGGCGCTCGCCGATTGGACAAAGTTGGAGGGGTATGTAACCTCAGAGATTACAAACAGGGGTGGACTAGCCGTCTTGTATTGTGCTTCGTCACATTGTTTCATGGAATGCTACAACGTTAGTGAACGCAACTGTTCCTATAATGCCATTGATAGGGCTGAAATAGTGTCGGCAGGTATGTTCTAGTCTCTCTGCTCCACCCTCCATCACAGCTACTCCACTGCCTACTCCCCTCATTCATAGGTCAGCACTTACTCAGGTTTTGTTAGGCCTTTTTAGCATCCAATAATGGTTTTAAGTATGCATATACAGTCAGGGTGATGCACTCGACCAAATATGGATTGTTTTAATATGAAAATGAAGCCAAGGTAGGTGTTGAAAGGAGGCCCATTTTTCATAGAAACAGCTCAAAATCCCAAATTGCCTTGTTTGTAAGTGATAAATTCACAGATGACTACCAGGTGCTATTTTCCCACCCAGTGAGTCAGCCCTCATCATGTTCCGGGAGGTGAGAAGCATTCCCAGGGTTACAGACACAACAGTTGCAATCACCTCTCCTAAATACCTCATTCGCTGACAGAAAGTGGCGCCCCTGAATGTCTCCGACAGACTGTGACTCCACAGTGGATGATTCACTGACGCAGCGTTACTGGTGGCTGCTTTTCACCGTGTCTTCAGGAAGGAGCCTGTCTATCAGGCAAAAGCAGTAAATTAACCATTTACCTGATCTGCCATCATCATGGCCAGCAGAGAGCAGATGGTGTTGTCAGAGGATCTTGTAGAAGTGATATATTTTTAATGTGCTGTAAGTGCTGAGGCTGAGATGAGGTAAGAAAATGCTGGAGCTGCCACTGATTTGACGGGTCAGCTCGAGTTCCCCTTACATTGAGATATCCCAGAGGAGATAATGGTGCCACCATACTGTCAGCATATTTGTAGGGTAAATTTGACTGATTTTTACAGCTGATGTTTTGTCGTGGTTATCTATCCCTCTTTCTGTGTTTGTTTGGTCTTGGCAGGTGACTGTTCACCCTGAATTTGGATCTGCTAAGTTTCTGCCTGTTCAGAGAAAGTTTCCCTAAATGTGGCAAAGTATTTGCTGATGTTGGAACTCTTTAAATAGCATTAAAAGTATGATCCAGACCTGCTCCTTTTGTACAGTGTCTGTAAATCACTTTTTAAAGACTTAGCATTATATTAGCGGAATATTCTGGTGTAAATTTAAGTTAAATTATGGTCAAACACACCGTAACACTGAGTAAGACACCCCTGAGAGAGATGAATGTTGCTGACTGCTTGCTTCCTTAGTTGCACCAACTTCAGTAACAACCGCACGATAGCAATACACAGCGTTATGTCTCCATGCGCAAACCTCCACCAAAACGCCACTCTATAACCACAAATAATGCTCAGAACAGCACCTAACTTCATCAACAGTACAGGGACCCAGCCACAGTACTAGCCATAGTTCTTCTGCCTTAGGGTCTCGGTCTGATTGCCTTTCCATAAAGTAATAATCATAAATGTTCTTCCTTGAGCTGTGAAACTCCCCTGTACTCAGTGATCGTCTTGTCAGGGCTCCCCCACAAACAAGCAACTGCCGGAGGAGAGTGGGTGAGTTGTAGAACGTAAAAATGCTTGTGTTTTTCCAGGAAGTAAAACTATTTAATGCTTGTGTGCAAATTAATCCAAGCAATGTTTTTACATTCAATTATGAAGATGAAACGAATTAGAATAAAGGTAAAATATCCCACACTGAGGAAGTCAAACATCAGGAGGAAAAACGTTCAAAATTTGAAAAAAAAAAAAAAAAAAAAAAGTCCCCTTCTGTTTTTTTTTTTGTTTTTTTTTAATACAAGACATCAAATTTTACTCTCAGTTTAAAATTCCAAGTGAAAAATATCTCCCTTTATTTCTCCCTGTTCCAACACTGGAAACCCTGCCTTTGAGTGCCTTTTTGAAGAAATCTAGTGAGGTTAGCGCTCTCTCCTTGAATTACAGATGAGTAATGAACAGAAGGATCCACCTCCTCTCCCCTTTTCACACATTATAATAGTTTATCCTTCTCTATAATTTTAAACTGGGGGTATGTTTTTCTGCTTTTTACGTTTTAGCTCCTCATTCATCAGGAAGCGTTACACCCATGACAACTCAGATTGTGCCTTTTTGAGCTCAAACTGATCCTCTAACTAAATCAACAATAATTATAGTTTTACCAGCACTCTTGTAGCTTTGACCCTGCTGCTGTTAGCTTCTTTTAAAAAGTCAACATCACATTTAGGGAGCGCTAGGGTTTCGGTCTAAGTGCTGGCTTTTATTTCTGTCGGGGACTGAGTCAAGAAGGAGCCTTAAATGTGAAGCTTTTAGATGATAGGTGACTGAGGGATTTGATAAAATTAGAGCCTTAGATCAGTGTAGAGCTGAGTTTACATGAAACTCTGTACTCTATAGCATGTGAGAAGGTTAAAAGATGTTAATCTGCAATTGAGCTTATACAGTTTTTCTGCTGACATAAACTACCAAATTTCAGGGAAACCTGGACTTTATCCTTAAATAAGCATGACTTTATTTTACTTTTACAGGACAGTGAAAATATTAATCTTTGTAAGAACTATAATGTAAAATAGGGGGCAGAAACCAAGGGCTGCCCTTTGGCCTGAGGTGTGTGATTCTCTTTGTACGTGTGTGCGAGAGTGTGTGTCCATGGGTGTGAGTGCATGCCTGTATTTGGGTGTGTGTGTGACTGAGATCATAAATACATTTTCTGGTGTGGTGCTACAGTGGCACATCGTCGAGCATTTTCAGAAACACTTGACATATTCATGCCCATCTGTTGTTTAGAGTCAACACAAGGCGGTGCTCCAGAGAGAAGGGGGGTGGTGTCAGACCACATCGGGTTTGTACTACACTGAAGGTCCAGACAAAGTCATTCCCATTTGTTTGGGCTTTGGACTTGTCATCCTGTTTCTTATTTGCATGTTGACGTCAAGAAGCAGACTGAAACTTTCTTAGTACTTCCAGGGTTTAAGTGCAAGACTTGAACTTTAACAAGGTAATTTTATCAGGCGTTTGTAAGCATGAGCATACTTCCCTCATACTGCAGCCCTCCATTGACTCACTGTCAGTTATCTAATTCATTTTTTTAATCTTATTATAGTTCGCCTTATCTTATCTTTACAACACCACTGCCTCTCAGGTCCTTCGACGACACAAAATGCTACAATAACATACTGTAACATGTGATATCATACTGCAGCACAGGGTTCAATATGATATAATTAGCACATTACTGCATTACTCCTTGTTTCCACTATATATGTGAATAGAGGCGGGTTCATCGCAGTGCTTTTCAGTCCTCTGATATGTTTGACACAATCGTATGAGAATTGAAAGAAAAATATATAATATGACAAGATATTAACAGCTCAGTACAATAAAATGAAAATCACTTTTGTCATATTAAATGATTTGTTTTGGTGCCAGATGTTTACATAAAGCTTTTCTATACGACTTCCCAATATTGTTTTTTTTAATTAGGGCCGGAGCCGACGCTGCAAGCAATGGGCAAGAGCCCTATTGAGATGCTAGGAATTATCATTTATTATTATCATTATACAGCCTACTTTTTCAATGTTACAACCCTCTAGACGAGCACAAAATTTGGCAGGCGGGTCGGGCCAGACGAAAATTTTTGTATTTCACCGAGCGCACAAGTCAATTACAAAAAAAGACATAACGGTGCCCCCTACAGATTATCATGCTCAGGGACTTTTTTGTAGCACTAAATTTTGTAGGTGTGTACAGCTCTCCAAGACCTTTCATTTTTTATTTATATTGACCACAACTATGCAAAAAGCCCTAAGCACCCCTCTAATCTCTTGATTTTTGGTGTCGTCTTTCTCACTGCTCAGGTCACTGTGTTTTTTCAGTGAAGCTAGGGTGACCATACGTCCTCTTTTACCCGGACATGTCCTCTTTTTGTGGGGCTGTCCAGCTTGTCCGGCCTTGTCCTTTGTATGGAAGTTTTGAGTTTGTGTCACTTGGACTTACTGAGTTAGAGGCGTGTAAAAAAAACACTTGATCCGACCCCAAAAACTCTCAAAATTAACTAAGCCTGACTCCGTCCCTTTGCCCCCTCGTAGTCATGTCTTCTTTTTGGGGATTCAGAATATGGTCACCCTGGTGCAGCCAAAGATGATATTCCACATGGTGGATGGGTGAGCAGGAGGAGTGTTTCAATTCAGGACGTTATCTTTATGTATCACCACATATTCCTTTTTCTTAACAATATAAATTTAGTATGTAAGAGTTTTGTTTTTTTTCTCGGTAACCTAGATCCACCGCAGACCAAGATCTACCAAAACTGCGCCATCAAACACTTTATTACTACATACAATTGACTTCACAGCAGGATTTGTCCTCAGCTACTTGATTTAAGAATTGAGAAGGCATTATGTGTGACAGCGTACAATTTCCAACCACAAAAGCAATCACAACATCATTATATTCTGTTTATTTTCACCTATTTATCTTTGGGAGTTTTTCTTGTAAGTGCAGATGTTATTACTTTAATGCGAGACTGACAAATTGACAACAAATAAAATGGATAAAATTGCCATCTGTCTCTAAAAAAAGACCATGATTCATCTCTTCTTTGTTGCTGGTGTTGAAAGCTTTTGTGATTTAATTTTCCCTTTCCCTCCCTGCTTGCAGTTTACACACACTGTACTCGGTATAATGTGGAGCTGAGTGTGTGTGAATGATAGCTGTGTCACTTTGGAGTGCGTGAATGAGAGACCAGGTTTGTGCACATTTGGGTTGAGTATCTGTGGATGTGGAGGAGCACTGAGTGGCGTTTGTGTGTGCAACAGCAAGACCCACTTACAGCATAATGAGAGGACTGTTGGATGAAGCTAAGCAGGCTGTCCTGGATAGCGTGGTCAAAATATAGGTCAAGACCGGATCCTTTACAGCTCCCTGCTTCACTTTAACCCTCCTGGCTATTGTACTTTTCCCAGGTTTTGAGTGTGTGTGTGTGTGTGTGTGTGTGTGTGTGTGTGTGTGTGTGTGTGTGGCAAACAATCATAAAACACTGCCTCCTCTCGTGAATTTATCATCCTGCCCTTCTCTCATTGGCTCATTATTCTGTATCACATTTTGTCGATTCTTTCAGATCTCCACTTTTCATTCCTGTATCAATGATGTCAGCTTTTTTTCTCCTATTTGCCCCCCCTGTGGTGAGTTCTGAGTGACCCAAGGGTGTCATGTTTAATGGGTCCTTGTGGTGAGTGTGTAGTCAGAGTGAGTGATGAACAGCACAGCTATAATAATTGCTGACAGATACCTTTTAATTCATCAATCAGAACCACAATTACTCTCACCCATCAAAAGGCCTGGTTAAGGTCTGTACACACACAGTATGCACAAGCAGGTTTTTTTTTGCAGTGGGTGATGGTGGTCATGATGAGTGCATATCTATAAAGAAGTCCTTAAAGGGATATTCCGGCGTAAAATTAGGTTAGGGTCAAACACACTGTAACACTGAGTTAGACACCCCCTCGAGAGATGAATGTTGCTGAATGCTTGCTTCTCTAGTTATAAACTTTAGTAACGACCGTACGACAGCGGTCCACGGGGCCATGTGCAAACCTCAACCAAAAAGCAACTCTATAGCCACAAATGATGCTCATAACAACACCTAGCTTCATCAACAGCACATATAGGGTCCCAGCCATCTTTTTAACTTTGCCTGATTTCTTTAGCAAAGAGACTCAACACACCTCACCTACTCTCTTCCAGCAGCCGCTTGTTTGTAGTGAGACCTCGACCAGTCCATCATCGACTAAGGCGGGGTGACGCAGCTCAAGGAAGAACATATATTATAGTGTCATCTTTTGGGTAAAAAAAATATCATGTCACAATTAAAAAAGCATATGTACATCTGCAGAGTAGTGTGGGTATGTGAGAAAAAGATGTTAAAAGTAGGTCTTGTACACTGGATTCGCAGTTGTTCTTTTGTGGTATCTCAATATTGCATTCACCATAACGGACTGTTAATAAAATCACTTGATGGTGTATGATTCCCGCACTACCTGCCCTATCGTAGTAAAAATGTGGATTATTTGCAGTTTGTAGATTTCATGTTAACTTGACAGCATCTTGCATGGAAGTAAAGTAAAAAGGGACATCATCTTGTTTCATGTCCTACCTGCTAAATGGATGTTATCAACATGCTCTATTTACAGAAGTAGGCCCTCTTTGTGTGAACTCATGGCAGAGTACAGTGCTGAACTTCAGACTGTACTCTATACATTTAAGTCTTCAGCCTTCAGTTTTATTTTGACAAGTTTCTAAGTTCATCTCTTGTATGTTCTTTACTTCTGTTTCAGACTTGAGCTTCTTATTCATTGCATGTGATGAACATCACGAGTTGCCTAAAATGCCTTTCAGTGCATTATTTATATGTTTTTTAGTTTCAGAGTTTTGGTCTGAGGCTTTGTCATGTTATATTTTCATCAAAGGCTTTCCTTTCAGACTTTATTCATTTTGCAGATACATTTTCTTTTAATAGCTGACAGTCAGGAGGCAGGAGGCAGAGACAGAGAGAGATAGCGAGATGTTGCTTTGTCTAGTTGTCATTTACCAAGCCGCTCTTGATTACCATTTCAAATTAGCAGCTCCATGCTTCATTACACCACTCGGTGCCCATCTGAATACAGCTCGATGGACGGTTATTGCTGCCATTTCCACATGGCACACGATGTTTGAAAGAGCTGCCTTCACAGGGAAAGAGCAGAGGAAGCTATTTCTTCAGTAAAAGTTACCTTGAGAGTAAAATATCACACATTTTACATCTATTCTTGTGTGGTATTTAATCAAAAGCAACTGCTGTATTGAAAGCTTACCCAGATTCAAACTGTCGTACACACTCACTCAGAGTTTGTTTGATATACCAGCCAAAGGTTTACTCAGCGTCGTGAGAAAATACAAGGAAAGACATACAACGGTATATTTGTTGCCTACACATCGCTGGCTCTGTGTTATGAGTAAACTTTATATGATATACTCTCAGGGATTGATAAGTGGAGGATGACGTGACTGTTGAATGGCTGTTTCACATAAACCAAGATTTGAAAGACAAATCATCTCTGAGCTCCAATAGAAGGACACGATGACAATCAGAGATGTAGAAAATATTGCTGTAGTTTTGAAGAACTTATCAATTCTTTGTTGATTTTTTTTGCTCAAAATCTTGCACACAATGTTTTTTCTTTGTTTTGTACAAAGAAGTCAAATATGTCAATTCTCCTGCTAAGCTTTGCAAAAAGTTACTCTTACATGTTTGACATTTTTTGCATGAATAAACACTTACACAGTACAAAGTTAAACATGTAATCACTTCAGTGATATGCAGTTGTATGTCTGTTTAACTTGACAAAGCCTTTATACAACTGAAACTCTCTGAAACCCCACCATATCTGTCATGTTTGCATCTGTGTAATGGAGCAGTAAAGCATTAAGGCAGAGGCCATTAATTCAGCTACAGCTCTGGCTTGTTGTGGGTAGCTGTGCTATTGCTTATACACAATACATATCTAACATTTTTGGCCTTTAATATCAAAAGTTTTTATAATCTGTTTGACTGACTTGTAATCCTGGTACCAACTAGCAAGGGGACCATATATAACTATTTTGTAACACCGAACAAACACATCCCTAATCATTGTATCATCACAATATGTAGTGCAATGTGTGGATTATGATGGTGGTATGTAACACAAAAATCATAATCATAAATGTTTTTGGTTGATGACGAAACCATGACTGTTAAACAGGACTACTTATAATTTGGCATCTACATCACATGCATTCATCAGTGTTATACACTCTTGTAAAACTCAGACTTTTAGACTATTTCAAAATAAAAAGTATTCAAAAGGTTCTCACTAGCATCCCTCATATCATGCTCACTCCATCCCTCTGCTTTACCAACACACGTCTGCTCCTCCCCCTGCTCTCCTCCCTCCCAATGTGACTGCATGATACTTTATACTGTTTATATAGATACCCCTAAACACAACAAAGTTAGCTTTTGAGTTAGCCATTTGAAGGGCAGAGCATTCATTAATCCCCATCATCTTATTTTTATGAACCTGGGATGCCTAAATCATAACTTAAAATTGATATTATATTAACCACCCATTGCTAATTTATATCCCAATGTTTTCTGGTTTCTAATGTGCTATTTATTGCACAGTGCTTATTCCAATATGTTTTGCAATAATATCAGAATAGGTGTTACAATATGAAGCAGAATATGTGCTACAACACAAATCACAATATGAGGCAGTGCATTGCAGTATGTTTCACCATGTGTTTCACAACTTGTATTAATATGCCACAATGTGCATTGCAACATGTAATTCATATATTTAGATTCTTGCTGCATCCCTGGTGTGAATGCGCAGTCATAATGGTTATTGCAAATTTCCGTCATGCATTTTGCTCACTTTGTTTTACTTCTAACCACAACAAAAGGAGAAAAGTGTAAGGATTCAAACTGTCCGGTGGTCTTCTGTTCCTCCTCAAATCTCTTGCTCTGTATGTCTCCAGTTATCATAGCTAAACTGTATCAGTGTGTATCAGACTGATACAGATAAAGAGATGGATGAAAGATAGAGACAGAGAGCACGCTGGGAGAGTACATCATGAGTAGGAGGAATGTGAGCCTCTTGGGAGCTTGCCTGCAGGTTAAGTGAGGTTCTTGGAGACACTGGAGAGCCTCTTTATTCACTTAATTACAGGTTGGCAGTAAGTCTTTGATTAAAGACTTTCTTATTGAATTCAGCATGTCTTTAACAAGCCACAAGTATCTACAACTACAGTGCAGTACATTACGTGCTAGATTAACATTGAAAACTTCACACTAAAGAAGGTGTGTAATGGGACGTTTTTCACATTTAAAACTTTACAGACAGTGTTTACTTTCTCGTCCTGGTTCTGTAGTTTTAAACACTCAGTTTAGTTTCCTGAAGCAGACACAGCCAGCTTTGTAAAGGCCCTGATGTGCTTGGCAAAGTCTCTCATTCATAAAGTTTTCCCCATATGTGTCTGACGGGGCACTTTGTTAGTAAAGCTGATCTCACAGGGAGAACATATAGATGCTCATAGATCACAGAAGCAGCCTTGGCTTGGCTCCCTCTACCAGCCCACCTTCCTGTCTTTTCAGAATGTGTGCGCCTACACACTCATTTGCTCGCTAAAATGCTTTTTTGTTTTGCATTTTAAGGTTTCAGTGATCAGATTAAGCAAAAAATTAACACTTGGAGCAATCTTCTGTTTCTTGATTTTCAGGTTATCTTACATCCAACATCAAAGCTGTGTTGAAATAAATTTAAACAATAAACAAGTGAATTTATACCTGCAGTTGAACAAAAGTGCTCCTGATCTTATGTAGATTCTAACACCATACTAACATGATGCTTATTACCCTCTGATATGATGCATATGCAATGAAATTAAATACAGTACAGCGGCTCTTTCTAACAGCTCCATGCTCTGTAATGTGATTAGTTACCGCATGTATGGCCAGATTCAGGATTCATCCTCTGACACCTTCTACCATGAAGTAAATCCCTTTACCATCTTTTCAATGGCTCTGTAGCTTACAATTGGAAAAATGAAATACTTTTATGATGGCGCGCTGCAATAATTATGACTCTTTCACAGCTCTAACTACCATGACGCCTGACAGTAAACAGTTAGTATAAGGTAAAACAACTCAGATTTTCAGAGGGAGAGATTCTGTTCGACTGGTGCATACCCAATTCATGGTATCTGATACCTAATAGCAGGTACTATATCTAACTCCTAAAACCAAGTAACCAATATCTTAACCGATAATTCTTAATACCAGATACCAAATTACAGGTACCTGATACCCAGTAACTGATCCTTAATATCCGATACCTAACGCATGATACTCAATACCCACTTATTGGCAACCAATACCCAAAACATGATACACGGTTCTGATTCCTACTATAATTCCAGATACCAGATCCCCATCTGTGGTACCAGTCTCTAAAACTGGACAATCAATTTCCTGATTCACAAAACCTGCTACCGATTTAGTTAGATTCTCCACCCATTGACTAATTAGTGGTTCATAATACCATTACCTATGATACCCAACACATGATACTCAAAACCCACTTATTGGCAACCAATACCCAAAACATGATACTTCCAGGTACCAGTTTTCATCTCTGACTCTGGACAACCAATTTCCTTATTCACAAAACCTGCTACTCATTTAGTTAGATTCTTTACCCATTGTCTAATTTGTGGTACATAATACCCTTACCTATGATACCCAATTCTTAATCCCAGTTCTTAATCCCAGTTTCCTGATACCAACTACTCAATATTTTGGAACCTGATAACCAGTTTCCAATACCTGACACACAAAACCTGATACCTATTAAGTGATACTGTCTACCCATTACCCAGTTGGTGGTACTAAATACCCATTACCAAATATTTGATACCTAGTTCCAGGTACTCTCTACCCATTTCTCGATTTTGTTTATATAGATTTCCATCTATAGACAGATAATATGAAATAATAATACTAATAATAATAATTCATTTTATTTGTACAGCGCTTTTAAAAACACCCAAAGACACTTTATGTAGTACATAAAACATAAGACCCAAGGTAATAAAACAAAGACATACAAACTGTAGAAATAAAATGAATAAAACAGTTAAATATTAAAAGCAATTTTAAATAAGTGAGTTTTTAAAAGGGATTCGAAAGTAGTGGGGTCAGGGCAGTGTCTGATGGAGGGTGGTAGGGAGTTCCAGAGCTCCCCCTAGGTTCGGTGCTTGAGCCGTGACTTTGGGTTGAGGAGATGGGCAGAGGAGGATCGGAGGTTATGGGGGGTTGCATGAGGCTGGAGCAGGTCGGTGAGATTAGGGGGGCTTGATGATGAAGGGTTTTGTGGGTGAGAAGGAGGCTGCATTTGCTCTACTTCTTGAACTCATACTGTGAAGTAATCTCAAGGATGTTTTTACCCTCCTGTTGAGGCCCCATTCTCTACTATACTCAGACTGGAGTTCAGTCTGAAGTGCGGTGAACTGTTTAGCTTGACGCCTCTTAAAGTAGGCTGTTTGTAATTTAGGAAGGTTTATAATAAGAGGCCAGAGGAAATTTTAAAACAGATAGGAAAGTTCTGAAAAAGCCAAGGCTAGCTGTAAAAGCCCTGATTCTGTCGGTGTGATTTACACCATGTAGTGTTGGTCTTCTAGGAGGCTCTTAACAGGAGCACTGGGCCTCTGCTGGAGCTGTAGACATGATGAATTACCTGCTGCTTATGAGATAACACGTCAAAGTGCTGCTGTCACATGTTCACAATGCCTGCACAGCGGACACACAAGAGGAAACAATGGTGTGTGTTTTTCTAACGCTGAATGCAGAATAAGTGATGACAGGGAGGGGTGGCGATATTGCAGCACCTCGCTGAATTAAAGAGATCAGAGGTGTTTATTTAAATATACGAGTCAGTGTCAGTGACAGGGAGAGGAGAGATCCAATAATTATCCCAGGCAACTTTGCTCTGCGTGGACTGAGAATGTTAATGTGTTAAAAACCTGAACAGAGGTCTTTTAACATGTTGTTGTTGTTGTTGTTGTTGTACACCTATTCTCACAGAAAACTCATCAGATCAGAGAGAGCAGTCTGAACTCATAAGAAAGACTCTGCAGGCACCTCTAGAGAATCATCTCTGGAGTTAGTTTTTTTTTTTTTTAATAAATTGATGACTAGTGTAATGACATTTGATTACAGTAATTAATTTTATTAAATAAATAAATAAACTGAAAAGTCATATTGATGCCTTTTCATGATATCCAAAAGTAAATGAGAGCATCAGGGACAAGACTCATTTTAATGCCTGAAAGTGATTCACAGGAGTTGGTTTCAGCTGAGTAGCTGAGAAAACAGCTGTGAGAAGTTTTCAAACGGCCCTGAAACAGACTAAAAATGAAAATGAATTATTTTTATGACCTTAAAAAGCAACTGGTTAATTTCTCTGTTGTAACCTCTGAGTGCCTAAAGCTGCTGTGAGGGGGAGGTGTCAGACTGGATGATTGACAGAAAACTAAAGAAACTGTCTTTTTATTTGACATTTTCCACAAGTATTCACAGTGAGTGGTTTGTTTCACTGTTAAAAGACAGAGAGGAATCGTGTAGACCACCATGGATGCCAAATGTAACACATCAGAATTTTTCTCACAGGAGCTTTGAATATAAAGCAAACACAGCTGAAAACAACTGGGTAACTAAAATCTGTATCATAGCTTAAAACTGTTACAACAACCATCTTCAACTTTAACTTCACTTAATATGCAGGGATTTTTTCCACATACAGAATATAACACAAGAAAGAACTTGGGCACATAGACTAATAAAAAATACTTTGACTTTCAGAAATAAAACAGTACATAACGTGTCAATGGGACCCCAAGAGTATGAAACACCTTCATGAAAAAGAATGTTAAAGCTCATTTTAACAACTTTCAGTTTGTGTGAATCGGTGCCGCCCTGTGAACAAAACAATATTTTTTCAATCTTATTCTATCAGTATGTAGTGATTTCTGACAAAAAAACCCTCATTATTCTGACTTTGGAGCATCAAATTGATCATTTATAGTAAATATTTATTATAAAATAACAACAGGGCTGTTTCTTCAGTTACTTAGCTGACACCTACCCTTTTGCACTGGTTTTGTCTATTAAATACTAAAATATGAAAACCATTAATCTTGTCGCTGATGTTCTTGTTTGCTTTTATATATCATCCAGAAAAGATTTGTAATAGAGTCTTTTTCATAAACCTAAAAATAACTCTACACAGGAACCATCATCAGTCATCAGAAGTTTATAGGAAATGCTGAATCTGTTGAGTCATAGATTTGATTTAGTAGTTTATGTACTGAGTCATAAAACAGTTTTTCCCTGTTAGACTTTGACTTTAGTGATCTATAAACCCGAGGACAGGACCTGAGGCTCAAATTCACCACGGACGATGATACTCTTACCCAAGTTGAGTCAGATCAGGGAGTTTATCACCAGTGATCTTACAGGCAACTCAAGTTTTTTGTCTTTTATTTAGCGATAACAAAGTTAAAGAACTTTCTCCCTCATATGTTTGACTAAAAAGACTAACCTGTAGGTTTTTACATGTATGCCAGCTGATCTTTAGAAATGATGTTGCTAAGTCAAATCAAACTTGAACTATTTTTGGATTTGCATCACAAAATCACAAAAATCATCTCAAAATCAGCAAGTGTGAACCTCATTTTGCCGTATTTATCTTTAAAATTATAACTTGGTACTATTTACTGTTATTTCTTGATGGATTTTTCCCATTTTTAATAGACTGCATAATCCTGCATGTGCAAAACTAAAACCATTGATTTCAAATGTCGAACCACAAAGCAAACTGTTTAGATGTTTTTGTAAAAGTGTTTTGCCCTCATGTGATCCCTTAGATACCTTTTCTCTGTGTGTGTGTGTGTGTGTGTGTGTGTGTGTGTGTGTGTGTGTGTCCTCATACATAAAACATCTTTCACCAGACCACATTAAGTGTGTGTGTTCCTGTGTTGTGCATGACTGACCTCCGTAGATCAACATATTGGAATGGTGCTTTTTGCCTCCCAGTGCTTTTAAAATGAAGAAGAGAAAAGAGGGAGGCGGGTGGGCAGGTGGGCGGGTGGGTGAGCAGAGTGGACCAGCCGTTGGCCTCACTGTCCTCCCTGATGCCCCAGTGTGCTCTCAATGACAGGCTTTTCTCCTGTCCACCTCCAGACTCATCACCTTGGAGCACGCAGGGTCATGAATATTCAACTAAGTGTCCACTGTTTATCACTATGCAGCAAAGATCAATGTGTGCCCTCTGCATGTGAACACACTCTTTCTCTTACTGTACCAGCCAGTGTGCTGGACAGCGAGAGATCAGAGCACGGCGAGCTTTCTCATGCAACGCTTCACTGTCATGTAAAGATGAAAATGGAAACCAGGAGAAAGTTAGAAGATTTGCTCTAATACAGAAAAGTATCGATACTGCCTTGGGTGCAGGATTGGGTATTGGCAAGTAATCCAGTCTTCGCGCCAATCCAATACCAGAATTTATTTGCAATTAAAAAAAATCTGCTAGTTTCCCAAGAAATCAATTGGTCTTTGATGCTCTTATATATAAACCTTTACATTTTTACCTTTTTTTACAGAATTTAAAGCAAACATCAAGTTTCATTCAAAGTCTCGTTTCTTTATAAAAAATGGACTAGGTGACAAAAACCAGAAAATACAAACAAAAAACTAAATAAAAATCTAATGTTTCATATTAAAATCAGCATCATCTGTTACTAATCATAGCCTTGCTTGTTTTTTGCGCTCTAAACAGATACAAAAAAAGACAAACACCATTTTATGCAAACATAAAAGATAAATAAATCCTTTAAAAACTAGTCTGTTACTGAACTCCTTATCTTTGTTGAATGACTGAAATAAAGGCTGTTTACAGGTCTTTGCAGGCACTGACACTTTTTCCTTCTTGGACTGAAATAATAACTCAAAATACCAATTAGGAGAATGATTGTTGAGATGGATGGGTTAATTGGGAGTGTATAAAGAAATCACTTTGTCTGTGCACGCGTGGATAATCGCAAATATGTTGTTTCTGACACTTCAGCGCGCTCTGTACACTTGTTGAGGCTCATTGTTGGTATAGACAATCTGTTCTTGCGAGGCTGTTACTTATGCATCACCAGCTGTGCATATTGGCAGAAGTGTTCATGTGTACCTGTCGAGATAATTAACTTTTTAAGCCTTTATCAGCTTATATTGTATCACACATAAGACCTAAATAAAGCAGCTCTTTGTTAAAAAAAAAAAAAAAAAGTGTTTTGAAATTCACAGCAGCTGACACAGATGCCTCTGCACCGAAGAGAGATTACTACTTTTGCTCTTTTTGAGTGAAACATCACTAAACCAGGGAACTAAGGAAAGTTCTAGGCCTAGCTTTAGAAAATAGACCCGATCAGATTAAACCTTTAATAAAAGATCAAATCTGGAGAAAAAGGTTACAGTGTTGGATTGGAAAAAAATCTCCTGTTGCTCAAAACTTTTGATTAAGATCTGGAAATCTTTGATCCGGTAACCTGGATTCAGGCAAAGTTTAAAACAGAAACTGTTTTGTTTTCAGTTTGTCTGAAAATTATCTTCCCCACATTATCTTTCACTGAACAGATTTTTCCTTGTTTTTGTTTGTTAAAGTTGGAACCTGTAGCCAAAAAATTAGCCAGGATTTTATAGTAAAATGTATATATGTCAAAGCCACAGATATTTAAACCATATTTAATTGGAAGATCTTGGCTTTAAATCGGATATCTGTCTGCGTTTCCACAGTAAAATATGATACTTCATTGAGTTTGACATATGTAAATGACTAAGGTCGGGGAAGCACGGGGATAAAGCAGCTGAAAAAGTGAATTTGAACCATAGCCTACCAATTTTTGTACCTTGAGCTCAGTTGAAAATTAAAGAACCACGGACATGAAGTAGTTCATTTAATCTGCTTAAACTGAACTTTAACTCCGTCAGGCTGTTATTGAATCAGTATTTCTACAAATACAGGTCTTTCAAACGCAGCCAGAGTGTAGGGACGGAGAGGAAGCATTTTTGTACAGCTGAAAACTCTCCATTTTCTCCGCAGACTCTCAGGACCTCCTGCACTCACTTTGTTACTACCTCTCTCAGTGGAAGTGCTGCCCCTCGTACAAAAGCGCTGCTAAAATGCTCCTGGTGAATAAACTGGAAATAAAACATTTGGCCCGCTTTGGAGTGAAACAACTCCCCCTCTGCAGCGTGCCAAATAAATATTGAGTTTATGAGTTTGTACTCACTCTCTAATTGGCAGCAGACTTTGACTGTGACACTGTAGAACAAATAATTTGAATCCAATTTGGTGCCCCTCCAATCACTTACTTTCAACTCTGAGATATAATAGATCATAACAGGCCACATATCCGGTTTGCTGTTGTAATTGCTGGAGAAAACAGAGATATCCTATCCACGTAGCCACATGTAGATTCCCAATACGAGTGTGTTTCATTGAACATGGGTTACACTGCACTGTGTTTAATCAGCTAATGCTGCGCCAGGTCGACTTCCCCTGATGAAGCCGTGCTAAGGCTTGTATCGAGTGTCCGCTGTGCTGAACAGCTGATCTCAGCCACTTACTGAATCTCACCCAACAGGGAGAGGGGCTCATAATAAAACAGCTTTATGGGGATTGCTAAAGCTAGCACATCCAGGAGGCCAGGAGGGAGGAAGGAGGAATGGAGGAAAGGTGGGTGGGCTTGATGAGGGACAACGTAAGGAAGCAGGACAGGGAGAACTCGCAGCGTCTTTGTGTGGTCTTTAAAATGTCCTTAAGTTTGAGGCAGAAGATGGATTTGCTTCATGTAAAGACAGATGAGTGTGTGAATGGGAGAAGGATTCAGAGTGGGCGGACTGTGTGAGTGTGTGTGTTTGTGTGTGTGTGTGTGTGTGTGTGTGTGTGTGTGTGTGTGTGTGTGTGTTTGTGTGTTTGCTTGTACACACATGCTTATATGTGAGAGCAGGAGGCGGACCAGTGGGTTCGCACACCAAATGATTCAGCACTTCATGGACAAGATTCATGTTTTATGACTATGGGCTTCCATAAATTACACAGCCTGGCTTTCTGCTGCTGCAGCACAGCGCCGCTCTCTCTCTCCTTCTTCTTCCTCTCCTTCTTCTTCTTCTTCACTTTTTCTCTCACATTTGTCTCCCGTTACCCTCCCTGTTGCTTTTTTTTCCTGTTGCACACTTAACGCCATGGAAATTGATGATGTCTACATATCCTGAGCTGCTGTGTGCTGTTATGTAAATGTTGTCAGAAAACAATCAGCCTCAGTGGAAGAAGAGCCTAAGGATGTTTACCACTCGGCCTACTCGTGCGGGGATAAAGCACAGCACGGCGGAGAGACGTGCAAACTTGACTCAGTGTGTTTACCTGTGCACCGTGTGTAGGCTTGTGACAAGCGGCTGAACTCGCCGGAGCGTACTTCAGGGAGCTTCCTGTGTGTTACTTAGCAACCAGCAGTGTGCACGCACTGCAGAGAGTGTTTTAGTTTTCTTAAGGAGCACTGTCTCTTGCTCTGTCCCTTTTGTAAATGTGTTTTTAGGTGTGAAAACAAACAGAGAAAGAGAGCAAAACACAGAGCTGGAGTTAAGAGGCTTGAATTGACTTCACTTTTTTTTGTGCTGAATCAACAAATGTGCGAGGGGAGCGGGTAGAAAAGCTGGACTCAGGGGCCTAGCTTTACCTGAATCTGAAACAGGTGGTATACCTGATCATTTCTCCCACCATCTCTCTCCATGGTTCATTATTTTTAGATGAGTTTCTCAACTTCTGATCTTTAAAAAGTCAGTCAGCCAGCTTACTTTTCCCTCTGTCCATCTGATGTTTTTCCTGTCTCTCATCACTTACTGCCAATGACTTTTTTGGCATGTATTTTTGTTTGCAAAAGATGAATATTCCTGTTTTTGTGTAACTTCCTGGTAGAATTATCTCCAAGTACTTAACAGTAACCATCATTAAGGGTTTTACAGTGTATGTAGTGTACTGTTATAGGTAGGGCTGGGTGACATGGCCTTAAATCAATATCACGATAACTGTAACCATGATAACGATAAATGGACGATAACTACTCCACAAGCTGCTCACCCCCTTCCACATTGACTTCGTCTACTTCAGCCACCGCTCTAGGCGCTACAACTTTTGAACCGTCCTCCATCTCCTCACCTGTCTTTCCCTCTTTGTTACGGGCTGATAGGGTGGAGTCACGTCTCTGATGTCGGACAGCCTCTTAAAGGGACATGAGACCATAGCCTACCTACACACATTTAAAACCAGCTTTTATTCATTCATTTTTCTGACAGCAAATATACTAATATGGGCAAAATGACGTTGATTATTGTCATAAATTTCGGTATTGGTCAATTTTCGGTTTATCGCCATAAGCCATAAGGAATAACCAATCGGAGCCCAGCACTTCTAGCCAATCAGAGGCGAAGGAGGGTGGGACCTTCCCCTACCATCCTACAAAAATAATTTCGCCTGGATTGGATCAGAGCTTGGATTTGCACATAGGAAATCTCATTGTATCTGAACCTGCCGTTTGGGTCTGCCAGAGATTCACAGCGATTTGAATCCAAAAATACATTTTTCTCATGATACCTTCTGTAGCATCAGAAAAATGCCATATGAACATGTAGACATCAAGAAAAACATGATTTTCATCAGAGCAGGTCTTTAAAAACTGCCGTTGTTTTTCCACCCTTAAGCATTTGTTTTGCTTTCATCACCGCAGGTTGCTGTTTGGGCTCAACAGTATCTCACCACAAACATTTTTTGTTTTCTTTGAGTTGGAAAAACTGCAGCACATTGTGTGTCCATGTTGTTTGCATCCAGCCAAGTTAAGTCGCTTAAATTTGTCTTAAATTTATAAAATCAAAGCAGTGAGAGGAAACACACCATAACATTCGGACATGTGGAGGAAATGAGGCTTTGCACTTTGCATCAGTTGTTTGCTCTTGATTTGGAGTACGGACCATGCACTTTCTGTCCTGTCAGCAGATATATTTTCAGATACTAATAGTTTCAGTCGTATCCTACTACAAACCTGATGTTTTTGCCGTGACAATATGCAGAAACAAGCCTGTGACCTCTCTATAAGACGGATGACTTAAACCAATCTAATTCAAGCCTGTCGATGAGAGAGGAGCGCATTTCCCTGAGCAGAATTGACCAGGTGTCAGGGGGGGCTGATGGAGAGGGCAGTGCGCTGTGAGTGTGCGCCTTAATGTGCCTGCTTGTGTGTGTGCGTGTGTGTGTGTCAGCTTTAGTGAGTGCAGGCATTTGTGTGCACCTGGACTTCCGGAGCATCTTACTTATCCCAGGAGCTCCCCTCTTAGTTGAGATGTTGCTATTTATAGAGCCGTGTCGAAAGGTCAGCTCCTCTATCGGCCGGAGAAAAAAAGCTAAACAACAGTTTAACAGGAGAACATACACTCTCTGAGGAGCACACACCGTTGGAGCACAGTCACCCACACACTGCTTGTCTCCGGAAACAATGCATTACCCTAATGTGGCCGTACATTGATGTTTCAGCTGTTTTTTTTTTCATGAGATATAGATTATTTATTTTTAATCGTCTACAGAAATGATTACTTCTCGGTAAGCTGAGCTCTCCGTCAAATAAATGCACTTAGTTTTAATATAAAAAATAAATAAAAATGGATTCAGGGAATATAAAGTTTTCATGTTAAAACAACTATCAAAACATTAAGAGAAGTTCTGAGAATTGCTGCAGCAGCTTCACTTCCTCTTCCTTTCACGTCTGCTCATATATTCATCAAAGTATAGATCTACTGCTTCTTTGTTTTACCCCTGACCTCTCTCAACTTTAAAAGAAGAAGCATATCCAGCCATGTTTTGGTACAACATGACAATAGTGGTGAAAGAGGTCCTTGGGTTATTTATGTGAGTGAAAGTTATAATGTCAAGATGTAAAAAAACTCAGTTACAGCAGCTTAAAAAGTCCTTCATTTATCATTTATAGCCAGTAAAAGAGCACAGAAGTATCTCAATTATCCACTTTGACATTTAGAGTTGAAGTCAGTCCTGCTTTTTGGTACTGTGGGTGTTTTCTGTCTGTGGGCCACCTGCATGTTCTTGGGTTGTTATCTTTTGGCCTAATGTTTTATAAAAAATAAAAAAAAGATACCTAAAGTAGGGCTGGGTGATATGGGAAAAAGTTTATCACATATCTTTTTCAAATCAGTCGATATTGATATATATGACGATATAAAAAATGAAATTTAACAGTGTTTGTTGGTAGCATGTCTTTTGCAATACAAGAAGCTACTGCAGCTGAAACATCTTTCTGTCTCTTTGGCGTTTTGTCGTAAGGCATTGCGCTAGAGAAAGCGGACTGAATGGTCAGTTGTTTCAGCTGCACAAGGGCCATGGGCTCCTTGCTCCGCTCAGGGTTTGTCACCTTTTGCATTGTGTGTGCTCTGCAGCGTGGCACTGCTTCAGAGGGGGAAAAGATTTGAGGTATTCCCTGTTATTGAGAGAACATGTTCTCGAAATAGTTTGCAATGAACATTACTCTGTTTCATGTCCGACCTCAAAAAAACAAAATACCTCCACACCACCTAAGTTTTTGTGCCAGTGTTGTCAACAATGTCGTCATCTGTTAAGCCTTCATCTGCATTTCTGCCGGGGGTAGCACTCATTTTCTTTTTTTCTCACTGTGCTGTCAGCTTCACGTTTTAAAGTGCTTTGGTTGCGTGTAGCTGCAGTCTGCTACTACTCAGTTGTTTGCTACTTGGCTCTAATTCAGCACGATTGGTTCAGCTTGAAGCGGACCCGCAGCAACTCCCCTTTTCATTGGCTATTTGTACCGGCTACCAAAACATGGCAGAATGCTGACTATTGAAAATGATATTGACCATGTTTCATATTGATATTGAGGAAAATTAATTTTCGATATATATCGTTATTGTTTTATCGTCCAGCCCTAACCCAAAGACAGGCTCACATCATATGTAGTCTTTTCCATTTCATCTATTATTTCTATAGTTTTGATCACTTGTGTTGTTTCACGGTTTATATCATTATACTGTGTTGAGGCATGTCATATCTCCTGTATTGTAACAAAATAGGTTGTACCATATCAAACTGTATCATATCCAATCACATTGTATCATATCTTGCCGTACCTTATCTTACAGTATTCTTATGCATTGATTAGGGCTGTCATAATATTAAATTTTAAATATTAAATATTCAACTATATCATGACCAAAAAATCAAGATAACTGTATCATCAGGATAGTCATGGAAAAGTTAAAATCTACAACAACAAAGTAAGCAAAATTAAGAAAAGGCTAGAAAAGGGTGGATCGTCACGATATATATGTTCACAAGTATCAAAAGTCCATATTCACAAATAAACACAGATTACTTATATGTTATCATCTCTTTGTAATTATGTTCAAAATTAAAAGTTATCCACATCACTGTTGTTGTAACTGAAACTTCTTCAGTGAAGACATTAACTCATAAAACGTTTTTTTGCATTCTTTTATTTTGTTACTTTTTCCTACATTTTAAAACTATGCTTTTATTTTGAAGAGCAAGCTATTTTCTTGTTAGTGATTTAAGAACTGAATAGAAACCAAAGAACTGTCCAAAAGTATAGAAGTATAGGCATATAGAAGTAGAAGTATAATGCACAACACAGGGGTTTTAGTGGACAAAGAAAATAATAAATAACTTTTTAAAATCTTCAAGTGAATGAACTTGAACTTTAAAACTAAAGAAACAGCTGATTTATGCTTTAGTGAAGTAGTTTGAACTTAATCTTTGGAAGATTTTCTCTTTTAGCCAAGAGATTGTAGCAGTTAAGTAGTTAAGTTATTGTGCATCATCATCATCATTACCATCATCATCATCATAATTATCAACATCTAATCTGCACATCTCTTTTCAGCCAAAACCTTCATGTTGTCCATCCTGAGGCCTAGAATAATAATAATAAAAAACATGTCCCCCTCTTCATTGGCATCCTCCTCCCCCTCCTCGTCCTCCTCCTCCTCCTCTTCCTCCTCCTCCTCTGTAGGTAGGCGTGATGGAGGAGGTGAGTGAGCTCAGGCCAACATCCCCGTCCACATCGCAGGCTTTGTCCTGCCAATTCCTGCGCTCTCAAATCAAGTCCCACCGCAACAGCCTGATTCACATGGAGAGAAAATCACAATCTTACAGCTTTTTTCTCTCTCCATATGAATTTAAAGGAACTTTCTATTTAATTTCGAGACGGTTAAACAAGCCCTCCCCTCTTTAAAAACTTGAGTTCTGGCATCTCACTTACACACAAGCTAATTATAGTCCACAGTAATTACAAATGTGTCATTTCTCATTACAGCCTTACAGCAGACATGCAAATGAAACAGTCGATTTGACAGAAGGTCTTTTTGAAAATCTTTTCCTTGACTTTATTTGATTTCTTTTTGGTCGAGAAGAGTTTTTAAAAAAGCAGCTTCAAGGTACTCACTGTTGTTTTATTAAAGCTTACATATCTTTGATTATTATTTCATTATACTAATTTGCAAATATGTTAATAAGAGCCTTTGGGTATAAACATAATGTGTGGCATTGAGGCTTTTGTTTCATCATCGTTCTGCTGAGTCTCCAAATTTTCTTTTCCTCTTCATCTGACTTGTTCGGCTTAGATCTCATTTAACTGTGAAAAAAAGAACAAAAGAAGCAAAAACAGGAAAAAGTTTAATCAGAAATAGTCTCCTTTTAACTGGGATAATAATTACTTTTTGTTGTTTAGTCTTACAAATCTGTTGTGAGTGATTTCTATCAGCAAATGTTTCTTTTATACATTTCTCAAAGATGCCACAAGTTTGAGATCTGATGCTTCCCTATTCACATTTGTAGTGACCAGCTTGTGTGTGTATGTGCGTGTGTGATAGCATCCTACGGCACTGCACCACTGACCGCTATTGGAAACTGTGTGTCCTGAGGCTCTGATCTATATATCACACTGCCCCGTGTGCCGCTATTACATAACACACGGAAATGAAAACAAATGACTCTTTCTGTTTTTTAAAAGTTAAGTTTTCTAACATTTTCTTTATTCTATTTCACTTTCCATCCATCTCAGTGTCACTCTGACATACAAATGAATGCATTAGCAGTAATTAGATCGGAAATGCATGTATACACCGTATCAGTCAGCAGTAAGAGGCCTGTTCATTAGCCTCTCGCAGCACCCAGACACAATCACATTATGGCTTATCTCTGTGATACAGCCTCAGTTTGTCCAGATGGGACAAAACTCCATGTTCAGTCAGTCAGTCAGAACTCTCATGAGTTGATTCACTGATACCTAATATGCAAACTCTCTCAACCCAGCGACACCCTGATGTTTTGTGTCATTGTAAAACACATCCAGAACCAGCATCTTTGTGGTTTTTGTCCACTGTACGGCTTCTTTGTGATTCTTAAAGGGACTTTTTTGTGTTAAGTGCTGATATTAAGGCTCATCTTTTCTTCTTTGAAAGTTTTCTTTCTAAATGCAACATTTTTTTTTTTAAATACACAAAAATTTCAGAGGTTACAGTTTGGACAAAGCACAACTTTGACTTTCCCCAGAAATCTGTCATGTTTAACTGGATCTTTATTTCCTTTTGTTTACTGCAGTTCAGTTTCATGTGAAGTTTTTCAGTCTTAACAGGGATATCTTTTGTGTAAAGGAAAACAAAACGCTTTTCAGAGCCAAACGGCAGACTTTCTTCTCTATAAGAACCGGTTTGCTGCAGGATTACAGTGTTGTTCCCGAGGAGGCAGAGTCCTGCTGAGCTCTGCGCTGCCCTCTAGTGGCTGAAAAGAAGTAGAGCACTTTTTGAGAAGCAATTTCAGCAAGACTGGAGGGTTAAATATCACTCAGGCAGGGTCTGCATTTTCATTACTGTTGAACAAGATTAGTAAAACCTTAGAGGTGCAGATATGTGCTTGGTGCTGACACGTTCTGTTTGACAGCAGAAACTGAGCTTGAGAACTGCTCCCCAAATGTACTTTTTTGTCTGTCTAAGCAACCGATGGAGATTATTCTTCCTCCTGTGTTAGCTTTCACTACACACCCACTATGGTAAGGGTCGGTTTTGACCCGTGTCTTAAATCAGCTGTAAATTACGCTAAAAACAGTTCTCTATCATCCAGTTTGGTTCTCATCTCTAGGTTACCTTGTTAGGCTTCATTATCCATGAAAATATTGCTTATAATACTTTTTATTGTGTTCCTCTGGGCCTTTCTTTGTCAGGATACCCCTCAGATAGAAATCTTTACTAAAGTGATCTCACATGTCTGGACATGCCTGACGTTGTTTTTTGTGCAGGGAAAAACATGGAAAAATGAGAATTTCCTAAATTTCATATGATTGGAAGAGGATCTGACTGTCAGTGTGGTGCCTGACATTGAACTTATGATTTCAGTTTTTGCTCTAATTATTAGATATTGATCTAACCGGGTCAACAGAAACCCTAACACGACAAGAGCCATAATTTTAATAAGAGTGTTTTATAATTTAGTCGATTTCATTTCTTTGTTTTTATTTTGTAGAAATAGAGGTTTCTGACAAAGTCAAAAAGTCTTGATGCAAAAAAAAACTTATTTAAGTGTTTTTTTTAAGCTTTTAAAAACAAAAATAGCTTGATGCAGACCCTAACACAGGAGGAGGGTTAGATGCATCAAACAAACTCTACAGGGGGATGTACGACGTAAGGTACGAAGTGACAATCTGGGCAAAATGCACAACCTTCAAGTTGCTCTCTCGTGGGCATATTTACGATTGCTATATGCCCATCAAACTTATTATCATGAAATGTAATAATGTTTTGAGCGTATTTGCTGCTTCAATTTTGCCATGGCTTACAGTCACTTAACTCCAATGAGTCAATGTTAAGCTGGTGAACATTTATGAGCTGATAAATACACTTTACATTAATGTTTAACATTCACACTGTACTGATGAAACACGAAACGGAAGGCTGGTTATCCACAAACCCATAGCCTGTCTTATTTTGCTCTTGAATGATAAAAAAGTGGCTATTATGAAAAGGTTTCTATCAATACTTTTCACTTTTTTAATCCAGGACACATCCACCTGCAGGTTAAAAGTGATCTGCCTTGTCTCTGACTGTAGTCGCTCACTAACATGTTGTAGCTTGGTTACTTATCATCACAGTGCGCTGTATGTCCAAAGGTCAGATTCTCTGACAGATGTCACGTATTTTGAGGCGCACCTCCACCAATAAAGTAGATCCAAGTTCCTTCTCCGCACACGAACGAGAAATCAACTGAGTTTTGAATTCAAATGCTTTGTTTCTTTTGACAGGACTGAAGCAGTGATAGTTTTATGGATCAATAAATTACCCGTGTTTGTTCTATAAAATGTCAGAGTGGTGAAAAATGTTTCCTCGGGCCCAGAGTGACATTCTTAAATGTCTTATTTGTCCAAAGAGACTTGATTTATAGTTTTAACAGCTGTAATAAAACCAGGGGGAAAAACCCTTTAAACAGCTGAGCTGGAAGATGGTATTATAACTATTTGACAACCAGTGTATCAAGAGTTTCATCTCTTTTTTGCAGATGTAAGAAAATCACTTTGATCAGAACTAAAAAGGAAAAAAAAACGAAATCATGGATTAGAGCAGAGACTTAAAGTAACAGGAAAAGATTTATTACAAGTGCGCTTTCACTATCTTTTTTAACACAAACCCAGCTCCTAATAGGATGAGCTTTAACTGGGAATGGAAAAAAGTGAAGTAGGATAATGAAGCAGATGATGATTTGATTTAAAATCAGAATCAGAGCAAAATAATGAACTACCAGTTAAAGATACAAACAACAAGACATTAAGTATTGACCTAAAGTTTATCGGTTTGGAAGTGTCACTGATTTTCTTGTCAGATGACCAACAGATCAAATGATTGTTAAATTTAACCCGCATGGTTAAGTCCAAACACTATCCTACTGTTGTGTTACAGATCACATTTAACTTAACTACTGACTTGATTCAATTTGTTTGATCTTGTTCTGTTTCTGTGTACAGTTATCTAACTATACGCTACATTACAAACTATCAATCAGTATTTATTTATTCTCTAAAGCTCCTGCCAGGAGTGTAGACATTGACTTAAATTCATATTGATGCCTTTTTATGATGTACAGAAGTAAACAAGACCATCAGCCTCAAGACTGACAATTTTTGTATTGTAATTTGTGATGTCTTAAATTGATGTGAGTGGGTAGATATCAGCCCAGCAGCTTAAATCAGCACTGTTTTTACAATATCCTCATGAAACATTCACAGTAAATTAAACAGCTGACTGTCAAAAGTCAGCAGGATCTGAATTTTTGACTGAAGACACTACCTTAGTACATAAAGGACAGTATAAGTGAAGATGATTTTGTCCACAGGGGGCACCAAACTTGACACAAACTACTCCGTGCAGGAGCTTTAACCAAATTAACATTTAATTAAAGCACAAAGTCCAAACATTATTCAGCTTTACGCTTATCTTTGTGTATGTTGTTAGCCTACTTCCTGTAGATGTACAAAACTTCTGAAGAAAAACATCTGCAAAATGAAACTATTACATTCTTACATTGTTAAAATTAAGGTTAATTGAAAGATTTTCCTTTATAGTTAAGTCAAAGTTGAAGCATTGTTTTTTTATCAGCATCCTGATGGATTTAGAAAATAATTGTGGCACCTATAAGTGGTCGTCTTCCTTGTCACAGTTAAAGCATAAATTCCTCTTATGGTACACATAGTGGTAGCTTCATGCCTGTTTTCTTCAATTTGGATGATGTCTCTTTGAATCAGCTTCTTGTGTGTTTTAATATCTCTTGCCATTCCCTTCACAACTTTTTGTCTTCTTTTTTTTGACTTGTCAGCTATTAACCACCAATTGTTATCTTGTCCTCTCAAAATAAATAAATCTTGACTTATATTAGGAATGATCTTTAAGTTGTTTTTATTACTCAATAATCACTGTTTATAACATGTGATGGTCTTAGTCTTGGTTGTTTTTCCATATCAGTGATATCAGACTTACAGTAACATCTTTGTGGTTCCCCTCTAATCTAGCTGAGTGTGTGCTTCTGTGATCCCGCACCTGAAAGACTTGATGTATTCGTAGCTTTGGTAACATTTGATCCAGCACAGAGTTAATGGCTGTCTGAGTGTCTGCTGTAATGAGTGCTGTCAGACTGGAGTATTAACCCCGTCACTTCAGACTAATCACGGTACTCCCTGTCCCCCTGTCACCTCCATTAGCCCACTGTCTCTCCCTCACACACGACATACACATGCAGTCACACACGTTATTCCTACAGCGGCAGGATATCATCTATTTTTACTCACTTCAGCCTCTTGAACCGAGAGGGTCACTGCAGCCAGAGTGTGACCCCGGCTAATGACGATTAGCGTCATAACTTTGGCCGTTACAGACATCATTAGTCTCCAGGCGTCTCTTGGGGAAACTTTATTGCTGTTCTCAATCAGAGGTGGCTTAGGTCCCACTCACACACTCTCAGTGGAGACCCACGGTGCATATCCTATAATAGACCTCCAGGAAGGAAACATTAAAACAGGAGTGATATGAAACACACTTATTGGACATCATGCTTTATGGGGTGTGTTATTTTTATGGTTATGGTTTCTTTAACAACAGGACATTAGTCATGTTGCCATAAAGTTTAACACTCACATGTTAAGTCTGGTTATATCATCCATTTCTGTTTCATTGAAGCAGATCTAACATGCACTATTTCAGTGTGAAATCAAGCAGTTGGTTTAAAAAAACAGGGTGAATATTGATGAGGTTTATGAGAAAAATCACATTTGATATTTTCAGCTGAACAGCTAAAGAAATATTCATAATACATTACACATTAGACAGTCAAAAGTCAGCAGGATGACATTTTCTTGTCAGTAGACACTTGAGCATGTGAAGGATAAGATAAGAAAAGGCTGCTTTGTCCACAGGGGGCGCTATATTTGACCAAAAGTCCCCCTGTTCCTCTATCATTAATGATCAGACCTGTAAGCTGTCAGCTCCCACTGTAGGCTCTTACATCAACTTGAGTCAAACAGAAACAAACAAAACCTCATTGTTACTTTACTGAGGAGACCAAGACCCGATTTATTCGTTGTTTAGAGTTTAGTCTATATGTAGTTTGGATAAGACAAAAAATATATACCTCTAGTGTTAATGCATCATGAATGGGATCAGATCTGCCCGTCTGACTGGAGTTATTCTGTAATACATTGATTTTAGGTCTTTTTTAGGTGGAGCAACATACCATGACACACGTCTTTGTCTTTGTTCTGCTCGGACTTTAGATGTAAGATACAGCGACACCAGTTTAGCCGAGTTGGTTAGGGCTTTAGTTCTTGTTGCACATGTCACAGGTCTGATAGCAGAGGGATTTGTTATAGTATTGGGTGCATGTCATTCATCCCTATTGTCCCCCCACTTTTTTAGTGTGTTTCTCAAGCTTTCCCAGCAAATAGATGCAAAAGAGCTAAAAAGCAAACTTGAAAATAAGGAGCTACAATGATCCTTTTTACTGTTTTGGGGCAATGCAGCAAAATGTGACATTGATAGCAGCTTTAATAACTGATTAATAATTAAAGCAAGTAGAAGCACAGGCTAAAAGAAGTAGGTTTTTAATTGAGGGTTTGGCCCCCCGTAGTCATTGTTTGAGACCTTCTTGATTTCTAGGAAAAGAAACGAGATCGAACCTTGAAAAAACTTTGAAATACAGGTCTGAGAGTTTAATCCCCTGGCCTGTAAAAAGCTTCTGTAAAAAGGGAAAAGAGGAACCGTATGACTATGCTTGTATGTCAACATGTCCGGCATGTAAAAAACAGAGCTGGAAGACAATCAGACACAATTTGATTTTGATTGGTTTGTGAAAACATTTAAAATACCTCCCAGCAACCAAATGAGATTTCATCAGAGTTAACAGTGTTCATGGAGCATTTTTATTTGTTTTAGGGCTTGTTACATGTCAATTCAGCTCATATCTTAAAGGGTAGTTGCTGAAATGTAGTGTAAAGATGACAAAAGCACTGAGCACAGCAGCTAGCTGGCCTACCATTATAAAACAGGTGTTGTGGCTCTTTGAATAACATGCTGGTTCTTATTGGTTGAAAAAGCGTGAAATTGAAATTTAATTACAACCACATTGACATTTCCTGTGTCCACGGTCGCATTCACTGACCTGATTCTACCCATATCACTTCTCTGAATTTACAAAATAAGACCTGGCCTGACCTGACTTCACCCTCATTACTATTCTATTAAACCCCCCAGCACCCAAACACACCCAGTCCTTCACCTGCATCACTGCATGATTAATATTAATGCGCTCACCTATACACTCTATGCATTTCCAAGTGGGTACACACATTGTCTCTGCCTGCCTACACACACATCCATCAACACACATACACACACTCGCTGGCAGAAATAAACACCAAAAAACCTGCAGACACACACTCAGCTACACACACACTCTCGGTGTCAGCCTTCAGCGAGGATGCGGGCCTTTCCAGTGGGGTTCGGACTAATTGATATTCTCCCACAATGCCGAGGGCTTCTCCAAGGAAGCTCACTCTGCAGAGCTGCTGACACGGCAAATTCCATCACTGCTGCAGACTTAAAAATAGGATCAAAGGATGAGGCAGTGTGTGTGTGTGCACGTGTGTGTGACTGAGTATGTGTATGTGAGACAGATAGAAAGAGATGGAGACGAAGGACTGTGTGTGTGATGAATCTTCAGTGGGTTGTGACAGTGTTGACTCTCTACATCTGGCTTTTGGTTCATGTCTGTGTGATTCACCTCTTCTTTTTCATCACTCTCTTTAGTTTGGGTTCTCTCTCATTTCATTATCCTTAAGGCACATTATAAAGCCTTTTTTACCTTGTTAGAAACAACAGTCCTAGTTTAATACTCAGTTTGATATTACTGCAAATATTATGTTTTTTAGAAAGTGTTTGCTGTTGACCAGAGGCAGATCCAGATTTTTTTATGACTGGGATAGCCCAGCTAGTGCACTAACTTATGCAAGGATGGCCTTAAGTATATGTGCACACACTACTGAATAATTCACCCTTTAAATCTGCAGTGATTGGACCACTTCAACTATGAACATCACAGTTTCTAATGTTCGGTGGTGGCTGGCCAATAGAGGGTGGTAGACGTCCCTTCACACCTATCTCTATAAAGGCAAAGGCAGACCAACTATATAAGATTTATGAAAATAAATTTGAAACTCTGTGATTAAAAGGCTTGGATCCACTGAAATCTTTTTAAATATCAAGGTAAATATTTTGTAGCTAGTAAGTAAAATTAATAAGCTGCAATAAATGTACATTAAATATATTCCATGAGGCAAACATTTACATCCCTGGCCCCTATGTTGACTTGAGTCCTAAAGTCCACGTACCCATGAATAAAAAATGCTTTACAGAACATTAGCCAGAGGGTGGCAGTGAAAAAGCTTTGCCCCATCAGCTGAGACATGATGGACGACTGTGGCCTCGTGCTAAATGCAGGCCAGTTTGTTGGACTGGGAGTTTTGAATCTGAGGAAGAAGTTTGAGGGTGAAGTCACAGAGAAAGCTATTAACAAAGAGCAGAGAGAAAAAAATCAGTTAAGTTGCTGAAAATAATGCAGCATTAAAGGAGATCTTTGCAGGAGAAGCTGGGAGTTAAAGAGCGTGGACCTGATTGGCCAGACGAAACTTAAAAGCTTTTTAAAGACAGTTGTGGAAATTATACGACAGTAAGAGCCGGGTTCATGAAGAAGACTTGGCTGATGACATGTAGGGATGCTGATGTTTTATTTTACTTCCTTTTAAAAAATGGCGCTACAGAGGAGCATCATTTAAACCTTAAATGCTTGTTTCAAAAGGACTTTAAAAGAAGATGCTGATCTTAAAGTGCTAGCTAGAGGATCCGCCCCCTATTGTAACAGAAGTAGCTTAAAAAGGAAAACTAAAAACAATCACAAGGTTTAAAAAGTTTTCTTTTTTCTTTTCTTTTTTTAACTTAAAAAATAAACGCAATCGCTCACTGGATCAAGATCAACAAGTACACCAGGTCCAGCCTCAAGGGGCCACTGAAACTGACGTGGAATATTCATATTCTTAAAGTCATAGAAAGCCTTAATTTTATTTTTATCACAAACGAAACATCATGTTGTTGATGTAATTTGGTCTATTATTCGGTAGTTAACTAAACTCTGCTGGTGACTGGCTGCAGGGCTGAGTTTAATTGCTGGCACTTAGACTTAATTGTGCTTCTTACAACTTCTTCTCTAATCAGTGTTTTTTTTTTTTTAAACTTTATTTTTGTCTCTTGAATGAACGTCAGAAAGCCCCCAGCCATGTGACTCTTTTTGTTTCCTTTCCAAATGACCTTCCTCCCAAAGTTGTATCTACCAGGAAAACTAAATTAGGTTACTTCAATCTTCTTTCGACTCATAATTTAAACAAGATGTCAACATAAGATATCATGTCTTGTTATTCCATCTCAAAGGCCCCCCTCTCTGACTAATATTTTATTTTTTTAAAACTGCAATTATTTTATTGTTTAATTCAGCAAATGAAGAGTTAATTCAGCCAATTCAGTGCGAGCTATTTGTGACACTAACTCACACTGTGTTTCATTAATGTCTCTGTTGGAGGCTCCACACCTCAGGCTCGCTCTAATCTTTGTCCCACGGGGAGGGGCAACACTCCATCACCCTCACAACAGAGAGACATATTGTAATGCGGCCATACATATTCTCTGGTGGCATATTTAGTGCGCCCAGTGGGGATTATGTGATGTACATTCAAATGGTTTTACGAGCCTCTGCGTGAGATGATGGAGCAGCTTTTTAAAGGTCTGTGAGCAGAAACTTAATGTATCAGCTCCTCGCCTCGTTTGGATCTGAATCTCCCAGGGCTTGTTGTCGAACCTTTTTGAATCTATTATTCATGGACAGGGGGAAAAAGGAGTGGCCATGTTAGTGATAAAGTATTGCTGTACCACTGATACACTGCAGGATTTTTTTCTTAGCTGATCATACTGTTAAACTTCTTCATTAATTCACCTTCATGTAATCAGGCTGTTTGAAGAAATAGCCCTGGGAAATCCTCATTGATGAGGGATAAAAAAGACTTAAATGCCTTATCGAGTGTTTCTAAACCCAGGACAGCAACCTTACTCAGCACAGAAGGAATGTAACGCCTTAGAGTCAGTGATGATGCATTTTACACCAGCTTTAATAATGAACTGTGGAATCATTTAAACTCATTTGTGAAGCTCTGAAGTGCCTTTTTAAGATCTCAGATTGGCATCAGGTTGCAGCTGAACTCCATTTTCTTCAGCCTCTTTAAATAGTAACTTTTTGCATCCCACATAAATTTCTCAGTCAGAAACCGAAACACATGGAGCCTTTTTCTCACTGCTGCAGACATTTAAAACCATCCTTTTTCACACTGCCTGACTGTATGTCATTTATCTTCATTTTAGTCAGATTTTGTTGTTGTTGTTGTATGTTTGTTTATCTGAGGATTACATTCAACCAAAGCTGGTGTTTTATTGGCTTACGGTGTCCATGTGGTGAAAATATTTAGGATGCCTTATACAAAAAATTTGACACATTTCCAAGGACTAAACCTGGAGTATTTTGCATCTTTGAACTTTTTGGCCATAGATTTTTTTCCTATTTAAACAGTTGATTAACTGGTCGTGAAGATCTTTAAGACACTCAAAATTAGGGCTGGGTAATATGGCCTCAAATCAATATCACAATATATTGAGCAGTTCACCTCGATAACAATAAATGGACGATAACTACTCCACAAGCTGCTCACCCCCCTCTCACATTAACTTTGTCTACTTCAGCTGCTGCTCCAGCCGCTACAACTTTTGAACCGTCCTCCATCTCCTCACCTGTGTTTCCCTCTTTAATAAGCACTGGATGGGGTTGAGTCACGTCTCTGATGTAGGACAATGTCTGAAAGAGACATGAGACCACAGCCTACCTACACACATCCAAAAACAACTTTTTTTAATTTATTTTTTGACACTGATTATATTGACATGGGCAAAAATGACGTCGGTTGTTGTTGAAAATTTTGGTATCGGTAAATTTTCAGTTTATCACCCAGACCTACTCACAAACTGTAAAAATAAAGAGTCCTTATGGTGATGATAGCCTGCAGAACAACAACAACAACTGTCTTTCCATGTTCAAGTATATCACTTACTCTGAATCTTTGCTGTGGAAAAAGTCTCACCAACAACACTCTTGTAGTTGGTGGTCTTGCTTGCTTCAGTAGGTTGTTGAGACAAATTAGTATCTGTTGAAACAGTCTGTTTCATAACCAGCTAAAATATCCTCATGGGGTGTCAAATTGGTTTATTGTTATCAAAAGAAACTCCGAACAATGAATCACTGCCCTGTATGCAGTTTATAATTCCTGGTATGACTAGCAGCTACCTTTTATAACTGCTATTACATCACCACTGTCACTAATTTGATTACATAATTAATATTTTAGATTCACTCATTTGCTTTTAATTTGTCTTGATCGCTTCATGTTCTCAAATCTGTCTCTGAAAGAGTTTTCATACAAACCCACAGACTTGCTGTAATATTGCCTGACATTGTGTTGGTCCCCCCTTTATGAGGTCAAGGCTAAAAATAACCCTGACCTGATGAGACACTGACTCCACCAGACCTCTGATGGAGTACTGTGGTATCTGGCAGCAAGGGGTTTGAATCAAATCCCCTGAATTGGACTTAGTCTATGTGAGCATTTGTGTGACGTGAATTGAGATTCAAGGAATCACTGCCCACACTGTCATGTTCCTCCAGGCCACTCCTATCTACCACTGTATGGTCCAGTCTGATGCTCAGGTGTCCATTGTAGGCACTTTGAGTGGCACGGTCGGCACCCTGAGTGCTCTGCAGACAGCAACAAACTTTGATTCGCTGTTGCTAAATTTGAGTGTCCTGAGTCCCCTCTCCTCAGCTGACCCGGGAGCCATTCCCCTCTGTCATCATGAAGGTTTTTTTTTTTCTAAATACTCCCAGAGGAGACGAAGATTGAGTAGAGAAGTTCCTGGAGGAGTTAAGAGAGGAGATATACTTGACGGATATCTTCTTAGACTGTAGGAGTGCAATACACATTACAACATTCAATACAAACCAATTTAAACTTTTCTCTGCATTCAATTTGTCAGAAAAATGCTGCAAATTCTACCCAACGAACCTTTAACTCAGAGCTTTATATACCGATATATTTAGTGGTGAAAATCTTGGTTGTGGGGTCCCCTGACAATACTCACCCTCCTGCTCCTCCAGGCCTCACCTATAACTGTTCACCACAGGCTCTCCATTCTCATCTCCCCTCACATGCCCTTTCTGCGCACTCGTCTATCTCCGCTCTCTGATTAGCTCCACTATTAGCCTCATCAAAATAAATGAGACGCACTTGCATGCACTGCAGTCCATAAGCTGGCTCTAAGCTGTTATTGCCTCTGTAGATGGGCTCGTGATACTCAGCGATTACACCGCTAAAGCATAGAGGGGGAGACACGACAAGCGTAAAAAAGAAAATGACATAAATCCCCACCATGCAAAACCACAACTCATCACAAATTCAATTAACTCTGTCTTTGATAATGCCGGGTGATTTGATTCAGGCAAGTTACGCTTCTTTTTTATACTCCCACATCCAAGAAGTGCTGAGTCTCTCTGTTTGTTTTTGCTTTAAGGACGGGTGATAAAAGAACAGAGCCCTGCAGCAAAGTAACGGCAATAATCAAATGGGTTGTTTATCCTGCTTCCATTGGGTGACATTTGCTGTTTCCTCTGCAGCGGGACATCTAACAAACAGTAATGCGATTTCCTCACAGGAGATTCGATTAAACTGTTCTGACCCTGATGAGGCTTTACAAGTCTGCATCTGATGCTGCTTTTTCTCCATGTTTTCCATACTGCGCCTGATATTATGATCTGATATTGTCTGTATAAAAATGCAAAGATAAAATAAGTTTTTCAAGTGTTTTTTTTTTCTTGTAATGGGCTAACGTCTTGCAAATTGGCTCTTTAGGTAACATTAAGTCATTTCCAATTTGCAGCTGGCCTCAGACATTATGTCCGAACATGTTAATCGAACTGCCTTTCTTTGTTAGTCGACTAATAAGGATGAATTAAACCTTTTCTAACGTTTAAGCTTGGGGCAGATTGTCAGCTCACCGTAACAATGTTAGGCCCTACACGGGGCAGTATAAATATGGGGTCTCAGAAGTCACAGGAAAAAGGTCTTAGAGGCTTGTTTGGCTTGGGAATGGGACTGCCATGGACGCCCACACATTCACATGCAGGAGGAAAAAAAATGTAGGTATGTGCGCCCTCGCTGCTGCCTCGTGAATGAATAATTCTCTGGGGTTTTTGATGTGCTTTCCGACAGCTTGCATTGTATTCTGTTTGATATGAGAAGGATTCCAGTGGTTGATAGTCAGGGATTATTCTTGCTCTGACTGTGTGTGTGCGTGCTGTGGAGGGGCTTTTGCATGTCTGCGCAGCTTGTGGAAAGCTTGTCAGACTGTCCGTGCTTTCAAACTCATGCTGTGTGAGCGAGACAGTGTCAGTCACAGTGTAGAGCTTCTCCTTTCACATGGATTCAGCCCATACTGTGGAATTTTGCTCTTTGCTAGAGCGTCACAGAATATACTGGTGTCTTTTTACTAAAATACATCAGTGCAAACCTATGCAACTTGCTGCTTTTTTCCTACTGAGGCTTTACAGAATAGAAACCATTGTTACCCAGCTTTCTTACATTGAAAAATACTTGATTCTAATTGGTCAAAACTCTAACAATGGTTTAACTCTGATTAGCAAGAGAGAACCTGATGAAACCATCAATCCATGGAAAAAGGGTTGTGACACATCTAGTTTGCTGTTTATTGTTTCACCTCTTCCTGGAGACAATTTACTACAGAGAGACATCAATAAAATTGAAGAAAACAGACACAAAGCAACCATAAACCACAACACAGTATGGGGTGTGGCAGTATTACAGGGCTGGTTGAGTAAAAAGAAAATGCTAACAGAAAATCGATGGGGAAAAGTATCTTCTACAAGTGCTACTGTTGATTTCTGGATCTGCTTATGATTACGAAGGAAAAACGCTGATGTTTAGATCTTACCGTTAATGAAAATGTTCATTTTAATATGATTTACAGGACAATATTGAGACTTTAATGTGAAGTTTGACACTAACTCAGTCTATATGTAAGCTGATAAGAATGCCATGGAGATACTTCAGAATGTAGAAACAGAGGGGCTACCTCATTTCTAAGCTTTATATACTGTAAGTGAACCATATTTAGTCAATAGAATTTCTTTCTATTGATACTCAGTGTAAACTTGTTTGTACACTTAGATGTATCAGATGATATATTGTGAAATAAGATCCCTCCGCTTTGCATTGGGGTCCTCTCTTACACTTCCGGGATTCTATTTCCCTTCAATAACGAACACAATCATAACACTCATCAGTTACCTTTATTTATAGCTTACTTCTTATAATCTATCACAGAAATTTGTTTCTAAGATATGGATTACATGTTTATAGTCTGCACTGCCCCTGCCAGCATGCACAAAGCTATTTATTTATTGTGTTGTGGTAATTTTATACTTAATACTTTCCTTTTACGCGACTGTGTGAAGTGCCAACCAGCCCTACACACAGTAAATCTTACAATCCAAGTCAATTACAGTCCAAATGAATGCAATATGACTCAAACAGTTGCACATTTGGTCTTCTTTGCAAACTCTCTAATTTTTTGCCTCTTTCTCATGTAATTCTCATCCCAAACTGTGTTATTGTGATTCCCAAAATTACTGTTATTGTCATCATATTTTTTTAATCTTGCTAAAATTAATAACCTGTATCTAAGAAGCAATATATATCTCCTAATCCCATGTCTTTTTTTAGGATGTAATTTCTCAATCAAGCCCCGGACTTCACTGTACATAGACTCAAACCCCACTCTGTTTAATCCTTATGAATTATTATTAACATGTGTGTAAAATCTAATCTGTGGATGCTGTGTCAGTAACAGTGCAGCTCTGTGCCTCACTGTGGGTGCAGGGACCATTGTTGAGCTGACAGTGTCCGCTGCTGGCTGGAGCGTTAACTGCAGTGTCTCCTCCAGCAGCGCGGAGCGGGAGGCTCCACTGCACTGCCACGAGACACATCCGCGTGCATCCACGGCTCGAGATCCTAGAGGGGGAGAGAGAGAGAGGCGGGGGAATGGGTTGAGGGGGACAAAGTACCTGTGCAAAAACCTAAAGCATAGACTCTGAATAAGCAGGAGTATGAATATCCGTTTATGAGAAACTGATGATGAGAGAGTTACATTGACTTAGATTCTTCAGGCAGTACAACAACCCCATCAGTCCAACACTTTCCTGTTTTTATTTTCATGTGGCACCTCAATCTTTGGACTCTTATTGTTGTGTGAATTATTAAAGCAGACCTTGTACAGTTATAGCGGCTCAACCCCCCCCTGCAGCAGGATATCAACAGGTGCGTGTCTAGTGCGCAGAATGAACACGCTCCACATATTACGATGTAATCCAGCACTCCTCTCCCCACTGAGCCCAAATGTTTAATTACAGCCACAAACAGCAGATGGCTCTCTTGAGTTTTAATTCCTGAGCCTGTGATTGAGTCTTAGATGATATTCAGCCAGAAAACAGGACAAAAGGATCACATTTTGCTTTTTGCTTTTCACCCCAGCTTTTATTTTGTAGGGGCGGTTTTTTTTTATGTTCAATTAAACATTTGAATATGGAGGAAAGAGGCAGAGTGGGGAGTTAAGTGGATCTCCTGGTGGTTGTGGTTCAGGTCCAGGAGTCTCTGGCGGACGTTCAAGGAAAGGTTATGGTGTTCATGAATGGCTCGGTGCTGAAAATAGTGGAGCTGTCCGTGGTGCTGAAACTACACAGAGTGAATCTATCGCACTGGTTCGCAGTTAAAAAGGAATGAATGCGCCTCGTTACCACACTACTGTTTCCCCTTTGAGAAGGAACATTAAGTGGTTGTATTTTTCTTGAATTTCTTTTACATAAATCATGCAGATGTGACAAGAATAAAACAAAGTGGAATACATTTTCACAAACGTAGCCATCCCTTTGTTGGTAATTTTTGATGATTTACAATTATTTTGAAAAGAAATGAAAGTTTAACGAACATAAGTTGATAATTTCAATGTATATTAATAATAAATCTAAAACTGAGGAACGTAATCCTTCCACTTAATGATCCGCGCGCTCATTCCCCTTCAAGCACGGGCTTGGCGGTCGAGAGAGAGGAGGGCAAAGTGGGGGAGGGCACCCTCCCCACTCAGGCGTGCTCTAACGAGTGGTTACGACTTGTTGATAGGGAATAATTGTTGATCTGAGGTTTATAGACTGACCAAAGCGTGTTTCTTTTTTCTTTGAGTGCGGGAAAAGGAATTGAGTAACGTTACTTTCTTTTTTTTCCGCCTTTACGCACTGATCGCCACACGTGCAATCTCCCAGCAATCCGTGTGCTCTGTGGGTGAACCCACGGGGTCGAAGTGTTACCTTCTGATCACCGAAGGGGGGAAGAGGGGGGTCTAAGTTTGTATCTGTGTTTGCAGCCTGCCACACAATGCAGACGTCACCTCCTCTGGATCCTTATCAGTTTTGGTGATATGTGTGTTTTTTTCTCCCTCTTTGGCTCCTTTCGCGCGCAGCAGCACGTTTGTTATTGTGGAATATAGTGACGGAAACATGTTTTGGGGTAGTTGGAATACAAGTTTGCGTTAATTCATACAGCTGTGCATATTTCTGACTCTTCCACGGGTGCGTATTTTGCCTCAATCTCCAAACGTAACACTGTTGATCAGTCGTCGTCGCGGATTTTTCTCCTCGCAAACTTGGAAGTCCGCTTCGCTCGGGCTGCTCTGCCTTCACTCGAGTGCCGATCTTCGTAGGAGGTGCCTGCTTGACTTGCTGGCGGCGCACATGCACGGGCGTCCCCAATCGCTTCACCCAAACAGCGACTCCTGACAGAGAACCCCTCGTCTGGAAGAGAAGAGGAGAGAAAGCGGAGGGAGAAGGCAGGAGAGAGTGGGTGAATGTGCTGCTGAGGACGCTGCTGCAGCCCGTTATTGAACATTTAGAGGAAGCGATGGCGCTGAACATGACATAGACAATGAAAAACATCACTGTGCAGGTATGAAAAATCCTCTGAATTCTCCGTGCGCGTGAGTTTGGCTGATAGCCCTTCACCAAGACTGCATGTATGGAATTACGCATGAACTGAGCTCATTTTTCCACCATGTCCAAGAATTTTCCGAGTGCTGATGATGACAGCTGTTTTAAAACCGCAGTTATCATGTAGTATTTGGACTAAAAAGAAAACCGGCTTCTGAAAAAATTCACATTTTTGACATTTGACATCACGGAACGGACCGCTCAGCCGCCACCATGGGACTGTGACCCGGGCTGCGAGCTCCGAGAGGCGGCTGTTTGTGTAGTCTGTGCTCCGTGTGCAGACTGGACCTGAGCAGTTGTGACATTTTGAGCCATGGCTGCTGCTATCGCGAGTGGGCTTATCAGACAGAAGAGACAGGCGCGGGAGCAGCATTTGGATCGGCCCTCGACCAACCGACGGAGAAAGAGCCCCAACAAGAACAAGGGGCTCTGCAATGGGAACCTGGTCGACATCTTCTCTAAAGTGCGCATCTTCGGCCTCAGGAAGCGAAGACTACGGAGACAAGGTGTGGGAAGTTTAGTGTGCAAGGTGTCTGTTTTGTGCATACACACAACTACAGCGGTCGCTCAAACAGGGCCCTTAGCAGTCATAATTGCATCACCAACTATGTCAAAGTGCAGGACTAGAATGAATCATACTCATTTATTTCTGATTAGACTCGCCAAATTGCGCCTCCGTGCGTAAAAAGTTAAATTAAGTGGGAGTAAGCGATCTATTTTGTGCATTTTCCTCCTTGTGCTTCAGAATAACAAGCCAGCCTCTGATTTTCATGAATTTGCAGGGAGCTGACAGGCTCCTGACAACTTGTATCAAATGGTTTTGACATGTTTACCGAGCTGTCACCTGGCTGGCTCTGAACACAGGCATCTGATCGTTTTGAAGCAAAAAAAAAAAGCCCAGTCTGAGCTGCTTTCCCACCCAAATACATCACAAAAAAGGCCAGAAATGAATCTCATTCATATGCATGTAAAAAGGTCATTCCTCCCAATGGAGAGTGGAGGTTACGCCTTTCAAATGTAATCTTTTCTTGCATAATTTTTTGTTCCAATTCCTGTGCCAGTGGCCTCTGATTGCTCCAGCTGAGATTCAGCTCCACTTATGAAAATGTCATGAGCACTTTTTGCTTTAATGTGGCAACCCGGGATTGTTAAAGAGCACTGTCAACACTTATTACTCTGCTGGAATCAGTGCCAACTGAGAGGATAATATTTCTTGCAAAAATGAATTAGGGTAATTCATTTAGGAAAGAAATTAGTCTGATTGTTTCCCCTTGTTAGGGAGTGATGGAAGGCGGCTATAGTCTGTGTTCCTCTTGAAACCATCAGGTGTCAAACCTGTTGCACCAAACAAACTGCAACTCCACAGTCATGTTGGATAATTTAATGGCAAACCAAGACTGTGGACAGCAGTTTTAGAAATAAGAGTACTGTACAATCTTTATTTTGTTCCACTTTTTGAGCCATTTAGCAGCTGATTGTCTCAGGCTTTGAGTGCAAATGTCCCTTTAGTCATTTCATGGATTAAAATGGCTTTAATGTAACAGAATTCACATTTTACAGTGTCACATAGAGGCCACATCTGGATATACATATGTCAGGATATAATCTGCTATTCTCCAGGCTGCCTCCATGTGTATGATTTTCCAGTTTTTGTGAGTCTGATCGTCTCTCCTCTGTCACCTCAGAATTAGCTTGTGGCGTATTTATGACTTGTTATGGAAACATACACAGGTGATGCTTTTGTTCTGTTTGTGAGATTTGATGTCATGTTGTAGGTTGTGATGTATATTATCGCCTTTAAACATCTAGGATTTACACATCTGACAACCCTCAAATGACCTCTCAATATCACACCTCCAACAGCCATTTTCTCGAGCAAATTGGGGATCTCTGAATAAAGATGATAATCCATAGTAACAGTGCCAACATTGGTGCTCTGTGAACGGTGTCGTGAGGCTCCAAAAAGCACGACCTCGCTGTCTGCAAGATGAGGAACACTCCCTCTAAAACTAAAGTAAAATTAAGGGGGAAGCTGCTCGCTTTGTCCTCCTTTTCTCAAATGCTAATCAGAAACAATCTGTTTTCTCTTGTGTTATTTGATGAGAGGCCTAATGGGAATATACTTCATTAATTTCTGCCTCACTCGAGAGTTTAGGAGACTCTTCAGCAAGCGACATCCCTGCACAACACTCACACCCTTTCCCTCTCCTTTTCTCTCCACATTATCACAAGAGCACACAGCTTAGGAAGACTAATGGCTTGTTTGGTGTGCTTAATTTGATATCAACCCTCCCAGAAGGACTCTTTTTTTTGTCATTTTGTGTTTCTGTTGAGTGAATTAATGCACCACCAATCATATCCCAGTGATAAGGACAGGCATACACACACAGTTGTCTCCATTTCCCAGGTGAGACATAGACATGGGGCTTCCCCCGTGACCGCTGAGCCTGCAGAGAACAGAACAGCTTTCTAACCATCGTGGCTGTGATTATAAATTGAAGCCAAATTCAAATTCCCACAGAGATCTGTCAGGACGATGGAGAGGAGGTGTCTGAAATGTACTCTCCTGCGGTATTCCCTTTGGCTTTGAGTATTGATCTTGCGAGTGAGACACTAGATTAGCTATTCTTATGGGCTGTATTGATTAGTGCCGACATAAATTGTGTTTTGGAGGCAGATTGCTCAAAGACAGAAATATCAAAATGATTATAAGTCAATCATCCAAATTGTCATTCTTTCTTTTGTGGAAGCCTGAGGGAGTTTGGTAAGGAATGGTGACAATACATACATGATAACAAGAAAAAGTATCTCCTGTGTCTTTATGCATCCACAAAAATCTGATTGTTAGTGTAGAATCATACCTGTAAGAGAGGACGGTATCAAAATAGTTTATTTTCTGATTGGACCATTTCTGATCATTCAGTGGGTGAGGCTGATCCCATTTTGATAGATATCTGACTTATTCATCTACACAGCAAAGGTGCTAATTATTATCAGTGGTTTGCAGCCCAAAGTCTATTTTAGTTTGAGTCAGAATCAGAGGCCTCATCATGTGTAAAGGATTGGTTTTTATTGGTCACTGTCTTGTAAGTTTGTATCAATTTAAGAGTCAGCAATGAAAGCATCATTAACTATGTTTTTTGGCTCAAGTTAGCACCATTTGATCATCTAAAGGTCATCATTTGCCTAAGTTTAACTTGAAATCCTAACAACCTTATTTGACTCTGAACACCTGCCCCTGATCATCAGGAATTACTCAGTACTTGGTGAATGACAGTGATCCTTGGTTTAAGAAACAGCTGTGATTGTGAATAATTACTAATGTTATTAAAACCAGAGCTAGGCCACACCCAATTGAAACCCAGTATCAGGAGAGACAGTCATGGCAGATTGCTGTTCACCAGCTAGTCTGGCTTTGCTCAGGGTTTCTGCCTGTTAAAAGAACAAAGATGAGATATTATGTTTTTTTTTTTAACTTTATATATTGTAAAACATACCAAGCCCAATTTGAAGTGGAGGATACCTGTAAAGTTTAAAAAACCTGGCTGGTCATGGCAGATGGCTGTAAACCAAACAATCTGGCATTGGTATTCTTAATTTTTTCACAAATCTAATCATGTAGAAACTATGGGATTTTAACAAAGCCCCATTTAAAATTGATAACTGTTAAATTTACAAAACCAAAGCAGTCTGGGATTGCACGATTGTCAACCCAAGAACCTGCTTCCATTTGAGGTTTTTGTCAGGAAGGTGTCTAAGATGGTATTATGGGGTATAGCTTGTTAAGGTCATTGAAGCAAAACCAAGAAGCAACTTTATGTGTAAAAATGGAACCAATGCAGAGGTAAAGAAAAAAAAAACACAGTTCCTCAAGTGTCCACTCGAGGCTGGCTCCAAAAACTCAGGAATCCCCATTGAAGGCCATGTTAGAGCACCAGATCTTACAACAAAATTAAACTCTTATACAGCCTGGTACAAAAGAACAGTTTGGTCTGAACTTCCATTTCTTTACTTGCACACTCTTTATGGGCATTGAATTCTTTTGTAACATATCCATTTTGAAGATATTATGGATACAAGTTCTGCATAATTAGACATAACTATGGACATGGTTGAGTTGACTGAGGGTGGGCACACGGTAGCTGTTTCTTCAAGGCACCTCTTTGCCTTTTCCTACTTTGGTCAAAATCAAGTCAGCATTTTTAACAGGGTAACATCATTGAGTCCATGCTCATAGTTGATACAGTCTGTTAATAGAGCCAAGCCAAGTTTAAAGCCAATACCATGAAAATGACACTAGTCAACCGCGGTAGATGGATGTTTTCCAGTGAGTCTGGGTGTGCTCCAGCTTTCTGCCTGTTAAATGGAAAACAATTTTCATTTTTTATGTGACTTAATCAAAGAATCAACTGCTGTATCTAATACATAAATAAGCTTATCAACACCATTTTTATACTCAACAGCAATGATTTGTCAGGGAACTCCTGGGTAGTTTGGTTCTGTTCGTGGTTTCTACCTGTTAAAAGGTCATTTTTCCCTTTTCCCTTGCTTTTTCGTAGATCAGTTTGGTTCTCTATAAATAATACTGAAAAAAAGGAGTCTAGACCCACTCTTTTGTAAAATTGTTGGGTTATTGTTTGATTTTGCACATCTTGTATAATCATCATACACAAAATGACTATAATTCCAACATAGATTAAAACTACTTAATTTGATGATTAGTGTTGAAAACAAAAGAGCCAATATTGCAGTTATTTCGAGGGAGGCTGCTGTTTTTGGTTTCCAGGGGTTTTAAATGTTATTTTCCTCTTCATAAAAACAAAGCACTTACAGCCCTACATAAAAATCACAAATTAAAATCATCCCTGCTGCGTCAGTCGGCTGAATATGTGGTTCCCTTTCCTTGTCCAAACACTTCAGGGAATACACCAACAACTGTTTGTGTTTCCTCTGTCATAGCAGATTTCACTTTAAACCATCCATGCATTCTGATGGCAGATGCTGAGCCACTGATCACTCTGATTTTATTTAGGGATTAGATTAGAGTTGTAAATCCTATTATGCTTCAACCCTGCAAAGTGAGCTGCAGGCAGACCCAGCTGGGGCTGCCCCATAATCTGGCTGCTCTGGCTCTCATTATCTCACCAGATTAGATCCAAAGATCATTAGATCATATTACATAGATCAGGCCGTTAGATTAGCTTACTTGATCTGGAAAACCATTTGAGATAAATTCTCTGCTGCTCTGCGGCTGTTTATTGGAGAGCATGTTGACAGGACGCGGGAGTGCGTCATCACTTCTTTCACAGCTGTCCGTATCTGATGAGCTATTGTTGGGATGTCAGAGATGTTGTTGATAAAAGAGGAACTGCAGAAGAGGGCGGGGGGTGGGGATCTACTTTTCCATGACAACAGAAGTTACAGAGAGGGGGTTCTCCTTCACAGGCTGGAAAAGCCCTTCTCTTATTCTAGAAACATCCTAAGTGGGTCAGGCAGGGCCGGGTCCACAGCAGTCTACTACTGCAGCTCTAGTTCTGTGTGTGTGTGTGTGTTCTCAAACTGAGCCCTGTTTGCTTTGTATGTGTCTTTGCACATATGCACATGGACACAGGAATGACAGGACAGAAAATAAGACAGGAAGGGAGCGATGGAGCTGCAGGGAGCCCACTTTGGAAAGAAACAGTGGGGAGAAAACAGCAATAACAACCTTTCTGTGACAGTTCGATTTATATGCAGAGGACTTTCTGCTGCTCGACAACATGATTTCAGATCTTACAGTTCAGATGCTTGTTTTTTTCCCCTCTTTTTTTAAAGGAAACCTCCCCTGCTGCTCCCAAACCACTACGCTGTTTCCCTAGAAACAAAGAAATGTCATTAAGAAACCTATACAGTGCTGCTCTGTTGTAAAAACTAATACCAGAGCAGCTTAGAAAGTCCGACTGCAGCACAGGCAGAGTACTCCACCGGTGATAAACAGTCCCATTTATTGAGCTAGAGTACATTGAAATACACAAAAAGAGTGAAAAGAAACAAAAAGACTGTGAGTAAGTGAAGAAATAAGGCGAATGAGTCAAAGACCTTCTCCACTCTGGGTATTCCTCAGAGACGTTTTAAAGCCATCTTGGATTTTTAAGAGTGCATTCACCATATCAAGCTTGTCAGACAAAACTGAAAATGCTGTGTCACTCTAAAAACACTTCACACTTATTTTTCCTTCCAACACGTCTATCTACTCGTTCCTGTGTTACCTTGTCAAAGCTTTAAAAGATAACTCTTTCTGTCGTTTCCTTTCGGTTTTGATAACAAGCCTCACACTTTGAAAACCACAGAAGCAGAAGAAGCACAAAAATAAAAATGTCAAGGAAAAGTGGTTTGTAAGAGAAAGGAAACAAAATCTCCCACACAGTAATGTCTCCAGCAATTACAGTTTTTGGAAACGTATCAAAACTAGTGTTTTAGTGCGAAAACCTTTATCCAGATATTTGAACAGGCAAAATTAAAGACTGCAAAAGAGGATGGATTTACCCACATGGACCAATTATATCACACCACAGAGTAAAAACTTCATACTAAATACCATCATGGTATCATAGAGGCTTCAACTAAAATGGATAAAAAGCTTAATGAGGCAAATTTGCTGTAGGTCTACAGAAAGCTCTGACAGAAGGATCAATCAACAATCAATCAGTTTTTTTTTCACAGTTACCCTTAGACAGTCTGTACATGAACATGCACACTTAAATCAAACTATAGTCATAGCTTGATTAAGGGATTTAAAACGACTTCTGTCTTTGTCCCAGTTTACAAGCACAGGGCGAGGATCAATTGACAGAAGCATGTCCGCCTCCGCTGCAGTAGGTGGTCACGTGTCCCCTTTCAGCTCGATACTATCTGGTCATCTCCCTATTGGCTTATTACATTTCAAGATAATTGACAAAACGTGGTGCAAGAGGCTAACTGGATGTATGTGTTACGATGAAAAGACCGTCACTTTTGCAGCTCTGTATAGTTTGTTTGTACAATAAGAAAATTTAGTCTCTGTTACATTTTTTCTTCATCTGTAGTCAAAAATGGAAACCCGTAACGCTAGTTTACAAAATGCTGCTTCTGAAATTACACATGATGTCTGATTTTAGGAGTAAAGATGGCAGCAGTGTCTTAAACATGCATTCTGTTTTACAATCAGAGACTCTTATCGACACCAGACAGCAGTTCTCGTCGTCGATATGTTACCTGTAATAAAATTATCTTTATAGCTCCAATCTTGAGTTTTACGTGTGCTTGATAGCTTGATACCATTTCTGTAAAAAAATGTCTCATTTAGAGTGACATTTAGAAAAAAAGGCAGGCTATCAGTTCTTGATAGATTGCAGAAAAAACAGCCTATGAAGCAGGATGCAGAAATAACAAGTTTTGTAGATTCATGTCACATCTTGTTGCAACTTAATGTCTTTTTATGATATATGAAACCTAACAAGACCATCAAGGACAAGAGTGATACAATTTGTATATTATGAAACTCAATGGCCAAAACTGCTGCAAGACGGTAGCTGTCAATGGCAAATCTAAAGAAAAAGCCCTGGTTATATGAAGTCCATGTCAATTTTCACAATAAATGACACATTTGACTGTCAAAAGTCAGCTGGATCAGATTTATTTGTCAAAAGACACTACCACCCAATTTAGAGGTCAAAATAAGCAAACATTGCTTTGTCCACAGGGGGCGCCAAAGCTCACAGAAATGGAAAATTTCCCACAGGAGCTTTAATGAAATTCATTATCAAACTTGTAAGGTCAGGGTACTTACGTCTAGCCCCTCTTATGTCATGTATGGTCAAACCCATCCGACATTAAAGCAGGTAAATGGAATTAGTGGATACAGTAGCAGTTGTCTATATGTCTGCATTTGTGAACATTTGAAAAGCTCCTCCTGTTTTGCAGCTAGCTCACTAAGAACAGTGTAAAAAAAGAGAATAAATGGCACCAGCTTCATCGCAAAGACTCGATCCGTTTCACATGAATAAGTTTGACCTTCACCATGAGTTGTATTAATGGGATGCCAAACCCATTATGTCCCTCTGATGTATGCACCAGCATGCATGAATGTCTGATGTGAAATTGTCAGTCATAAATAACTCCCTGGTTATTCTAGGACATGATTGAATTCGGGAGATTTCAATCAAACTCAAGATTGGGTGTCAAACATCCATTACTGAAACTCAATGTGAAGTTGTTTTTTTTACTCGCCATCGCTTTTGGATAACCTGCTCAAATTTACAGGTTATATTTCACGACTTTTGCAGCTATGATGTTCAAAAATCTCAAAACTCTACAGGGAATAATGCGGGAGTGTATGTGCGAGATACACTGACTGCCTTGCCCCAGGGATCCCAGCCAACATCACATGATTTATAGCATCATGGAGGAGCCAAGTTCACCTCCACACTCGCAAAAACACTGAGAGGGAGGCCTCACACAGCCAGCAATCAGTTACACTGTTTTAATTATTACTGATTGCCTCCCGCAGATCTGTCCTCAGAATCAATCTTTAACCGCCGCACATTGTTTAAATGCTGCTGATCAAAGTCATTAATCGATCGCAGGATGGCCAACTTTTGTTGTCCACACAACAGCGTTACCCCTGGGGAATTTTATGGTTGTTAAATATTCATGTGAAATGGTGTGTGTAAAGCTGGCGCTTGTGTGCAGGGCTGTGTTTTGTCTGCTGCATTTCCCTGCTGTTTGAAACTCACCTATCCTTACGTCACCGGAGTCTAGGGAAAGTATCAGCAATCTCGAGGTTACATTATATGCTTTCTGAAAAGTAGATGATGTGTTTGAGGACAGTTGGGCACTGTTATGATGCCTTTTTATCAATTACAGTGTCTGTGAAATTGAGATATGACAACTGAAAATTGGTAAAATGAAGATGGTGGTATATTTCAAGTCTTTTTTCACCAACTTGTATATGTTCTGAAATGTCTCTAGAATGTGGATAAAGTGTCAGATAACAGACTAAAACATTAGGCAGATGAAAAGTTGTGTGAAAAGTGTTTCCCCTGAGATCCCCACTGTGAATTCACACATTCTGCAGGTTTTGTTAACCAGCTTCAGCTTTGAATTTCTAATGAGCTTCTTTGTGTTTATGTTTTAAAGTCCTGGTATAATCCAGATTTGCTGCAGCATTAACAGTTATCAGCAGTACTTTTTATATCTCAAATTTCCCCTCCAACAAAAGTATAGTCAAGTCAAATAAGAGGATTTTTATTTGCTGACAGTGAGCCAATATTTTCCACTGGCCAAGCATGACGATGTCTGTCTTTTTCATGGCTTATTTTTATTGGGAAGGAGTTGACCAGGGTAAATTGTCTCTCAAATAAAAATGGCTAATAACAATTTTACAACTTTCTGTAATCAGGTTACTAAGCTTGACTAACAAATACTTTATAGTCTTAATTAAAACAGATTTCTTTTCTTTTTTACAAGGCAAACCTTAACTAGCAAAAATTGATCATTTCAAATTTGAAAACAGAAATAAAGACAACCAAAAATAAGACTGGCTAATGTTGGCCAGCAGAAGTTGGCTGATATACTGATAAAATCGCTAAAACTGAAATAATTTTTTGGTTGCTAGTAGATTAGCTTGCCCAAATTTCATCTAATAAACTAAGAATCACAACACTTTCTTTACAACAATAGATTTAGCTAGCAAAAGTTTGTCTAAGTCAAGTGGTGAAAAGATAAAATTTAGCCAGGATACATTATTTTACATTATTTTGTTATCTAGTTAATTAGCTTTCCTACCATTAAATTTGGTAAGTTTACGTTAAAATATCAACATTTGTAATCATAGCTAGAAAACTGATCACGTGTTTGACAGAGTTTTAGTTAACAGTAAACAGTCAATATTCAAAGCCAAACCAACCATCCAGTTTGTCATTGATACAGTGGAAGAATCTGAGTGTTTCATCCAGTAGCCATGTTAGTTTTTAACAAAAACCCATCTTCATGTCAATGGGTTTAAAATGCCAAGATATGGTTGTATGTTTTTTAGCAGGAGTCGGAGCAAAAATGTCAAAATAAACAGTCAAAACATGAACTAACAGTTTCCAGGTTAGTTAGTTGGAGCCCCTAAGTGGGTAACGACGACAGGATAATAAAGAGGTGGTAATTGTTTACTGATCACAGATGAAATAATCAATCTTTGAGTCAGTCTATGATCCCCAACCATAATGAAATAAAGTCAGTTCAACAGCTACTTAATGCAGCAAAAAAGAACTGATGGTGTCTGCAAAGGGGTCTCTTTTTACATCTGTTGTTCTTCAAATTCGTTCAAAAGTATATTATGAGTTACCTACACAAAAACCTGTCAGCCTGCTGAGTTTGTATGATGTACTCTGACAGACAGGTTTTCCTTCAGCCACCTTTTCAATCTTCAGCCAAGGAAACAAAGCAGCTGTACTGAATACCATTGTAGCTTAGATATATTGCTCGGGTACACCTGCACAGAGGCATTTTCTCTTCTTTTCAGGCAGCAGGTAAAAGGTCTCAGAGCCACCTAATGCCATCCCCCGAGAGAACAGAGCCATTTCAGGAGAGACTGCCTTGAGCTGTACACTAGCAGGAAAAAAAGCTCCTCGATGCCCTCAGCAAGACCTCTCGAGTCCTCCTCTGTGGCCGCGCTCGCTCTCTCGCTCTCTGTCTTTGTCTCTCTGTAACACCCACACATACCCACACACACTCATACACACACACACACACACACACACACACACACACACACACACAGATATAGAATCTTGCAAGGATCATGGTTTAAACCTGGGTGAAGTTGATTGTTGGCCTCCCTGGGGCTGTCTTGGAATGATATCTGGTGTGATGGCTGTCTCTACAATGAGAATAATGTTGATGGTGTATGACCCCAGTGGTCACCAATGCACACCGGTTCTCACACATGTGCACAAACCAAGAAATATGATTGCGTGGCTTGAGCGCAAGCAATATTTTCCCATAGATATTCCAGTGTGCAGACTTGGTATGTTTTCTTCACGGTTGCTATTTCTTTCTTTTTTATGCCACACACGATTAAAAAAAGACAAGATAACCTCAGCTGCAGTGTCTCATGAATTCATCTGTAGTTGTGACTTATTTACTGTACATTTATTTGACTAAATCTCCTATTGTGTAAGTGGAAAAGGCACAGAGCCCAGACGCTTTCTCATCCTGCCCACTGAGGACCCAGAGAGGGTGCTGTTGGGTTCATTATTGGAGTCAGACGACCACAGATTAATTTTGCTGCCTATAATTGGATGGCCTCTCTCTGAGCGGGGCAGGGCTTAAGTGCTCAGGAAGTTAGCTGTGGTATTTGTGAATATACAGTACAACAGGAGTTGCTAAGTCATACAACAGTACAGTTTCATGGTGTGTCACAGGGTCAGCAGCCAAAAAAACAAAATTTTCTCTTAAAGGATATCTCTTCTTTGTGTTTCTGATTGCTAACCGTTCTTTCTATCTCTGTCTTTCCTGCAGATCCCCAGCTCAAGGGTATAGTGACCAGGTTATATTGCAGGCAGGGATACTACTTGCAAATGAACCCCGATGGCTCTCTTGATGGGACCAAGGATGACAGCAGTAATTCCTGTGAGTACCTTGACAGTGTCTGTTGGCCTTCTACATCAACTGTTTGACAGGTGTCCGGGAACATTCAAAGTTTTGCTCAAAGGGTGAAATGTGAATCTGTTACTAGAAGAAAAGTTGGTGATCAAGTAACTCGTACAGGTCACAAATTGTTTTTATTGGATATTGCCCCCTGCTTTGAAAGTGCATAAGTGCGTTGAAACTGTTTTAGGGGGATAATCCAACAACTCAGTCAATCTATGACTTGTAAACATTTTCTCAAACTGTTTTTGGTCTCAACCAGTTTCAAGTTTTCCCCAAGGTAGCATGCTGTTTAGATATATTGCAAGTGTGGAAGTTTAAAAAAACTGCATTCCCTCAAAAGTCCACTTGAAGCCCATCATGAACATGTTTTTATCCTGATTCAAGAAAGGATTTACAAGAAATGAAAATTCTGTATAGCTTATTAGTTTTGAAGATATTGAGGTTATAATTGAGCAATTTTAGGCACAGCTGACTTGACCCAAAGGAAAGCATCCTGTAGCTTGTTACAACACCACCACTTGCGCCTGTAGTCAGGTTGACCCAAAGTTAAAATGAGTCAGCTTTTCCAACATGGCATCTTCCAATGATAGGCTTCAAAACTCCTCTTGAGAAATCAATGGGTGATGCCACTGAGGCTATGATCATGTGTTAAAGAGTTTACAAACTCAAAGATTTCAAACAGAGATGATTGGTGCCATATTGGCTGTGTTCACTCCTTAAATACAGGCTGTAGCACTGGTGTAGCAAAGTAACTTACCTGGTTTTGATTCTCCACCGATAAAGGAACGAGCAACCTTCCTGTCTACTTTCTTTAACCTTAGGGCCAATACCTCCACTTATTTTCAGCCTTTGGAGCCCAAAAGCCCTCTTACAGCTTTATCCTCCTCTCTTAGTGGAAAAGTGGACCAAGAAACAGTAGGCTTAACAGGAAGAAACGGGTATTATTAGCTTGCTCTGGCACTGCTCCTCCAGTGCCCCAGGCTAGGTGGTTAATTTGATTCCAGTGCTTGGTGCTAACTCTATCCTGACACTCTGCATTGTGTCACTTGCTCCAGCCACCATGAGGAGATGTGACACATGTCCCGTCTGATAGGCTAAGGGAGGCTTATTGAAACATATATGGAGCACAAACGATGTTTCATATCATTAAATGTCTAACACTGAATCAAGTGTTGGCCCTAAACATTTAATGCTGTGTTTTTAAATTGGCCAAAAGCCATCCAAAAAAGCAATGTGGCGCATAAGTTCTCTCAACCTTCCCCGAGGCTCCCAACCTGCCAATACCAATTACTTACAGGGTCAGCTGAGGCCATTCCGCGCCTTTAAGTCTCCAATATACACACTCTTAATGTCACAGCCAGGCCAGCCCTGTTGTTTCTCACCAGTACAAACAATAGTCATTACCTACCAGGCCCAAGGAGTCTGCTACAACAACAAAAGGGGCTATTAAATCTGCCTCGCTCCACTGGTGGCCTCAATTACTCAGGTAGAGCTGGACGGCTGCGGCTATGCTAGGCTAGTCACGTTCACCAGCTGTACTGTAGTTCATCTTCAGAGATTACCAACAGCTAGCTCTTGTATTAGCCATGCTTGGCGAAGCATCGATAATGGACAGCATGCATTTGGATGATGAATCACATATGAGATTAATGTTTTTGCTTCTTTCAGCCAATCTATTTAATGTTCTCGTAATGGCTGGATACGTCTGCGGTGATTATGGTTTGTATTATTTACATATATTTGTTTCTGCTTTTTCAAATGTGTGTTTTTCAGCTTTGTTCAACCTTATTCCTGTGGGCCTCAGAGTTGTCGCCATTCAGTCCGTGAAGACAGGGTTATACATCGCCATGAACGGGGAGGGCCATCTGTACACATCAGTAAGCAACCTAAATCTTATTTAATGCAATCAAAACACCTGAAAAGGCAAAGCCCACATTCATGATTCATTACCTCACGCTTTTATAAGGCCTTTTCCTGTCTGAACTATGTGGGTTTCTTGCAAGAATATGTAAATTAATACAGAGATGAAGATAAATACATCAATATTTGCATGCCACACAGGACACCATTTCAAATAAGGGTCCCTGAACATGTCTCAGATATTTACCACATTTGCAGCAGGATAATTGCATTCCACTGAAGGTTAGGGATCCCATTAAGCAGAAAATCTTGCACAGAGGTTTCAATTCATCAGGTTAAAATCCCCCCCGAGTTTTCCTTCCATATGAAAAACCATTTACACCCAGTGACATAATTCAGCAGGAACACATCTTTTGCTTTCCTGGCTTGGTTTCTGCTTTCATGCTGTTATATTGCAAAGAATAAATCGTTTAGTCCTGGGAGCTGCTGTGACACATGTGTTTAGCATAATGTAAACCCAAAGTAAATGAGATTCAGGGCTGTTTTTGACCAGATATCAGAGGACATGCCAGCCTTTCTCTAAGTCCTACTCTATCAGGCCCCTCTCTTGCAAATAAACCTCAGCTTCTGCAGGTGAGACAGCTGAGGAGGTGATAAGACTTGGCCCAGCACAGATAGAGCCTTTACTCTCCCTCTTCCACTCGGTCCTCTTCTGGTCTTCAGATAGATCAGCAGGAGGGACACTGGAAGAGATGTACCTCTTCCAGACAGGAATACCCTTCAGAATCACTGTCTCCCCTCCTCTCCAATGTCCTCATGTTCCTAATCCTCAGAGTGTGGAGCAGGAATTGCCATTTTATTCTTAATTCATTACCTCAGAGGTTTAGAGGAGCTACTTCTCTTACTGTAGAATATGCCGGTATTCTGCTGGAATTCTCTAATACTTAATCACAGCTTGACTTAAGCCATGAAATGAAATTCATTTTAGGAGGATTGACCCAGAAGCCTATGGATTTTGTTAAGGGACTGCACAGCAGGGATTATGGATTAATATATTCTCTGGGTGCACTATGCTGGATGACATAAAAAGACCTAATTTGTGCCATTTGTTGATAGCACTCTCTTGTTTCATCTCGCAGATGCAAATTCACGCATAGAAAAAAAAAAATTGTACACCAAAAAAATAAAGGCAATCATAATGATAAAAACTTGAAGCAACATGTGACATTAAAACAAAGACTGTTGCAGTTTACCAGTGTTGACAATAACTATAATTTTGTTGACAAACATGGTTGCCAGGTGTACAATAATTGTAGTATTTGTACGATAATTTTGCCATTTTTTAAAATTGCGAACCCTAAAGACATCTTTTTACCACGTGATGTTTCCATCCAATCGTAGTTTAAGTGGCGATTGTCTCCAAACTTGCATGATTGGCTGTAAATCATGCAAAGTCGAGCGGTCAGTTGAGAAAAATGAGCACCGCCGAAGAGGACGTTGATGAACGGGAGTATGAAGAGATGTGGGGCGAGGCAGTGAATGACCACAAAACTGTAGCCACAAAATCGTGAGTGCCTGAGGGACGCTAAGCAGAGTTACTATATGTGACTGTCATGCAACAGTAAGATTGTTATTTTGATTATGATGGGTGTATGATAATTTTCCCAAAATACGATCATTTTGAGTCTGGTACGATAATTCTTTATATCCCATCTGGCAACACTGTTAAAAAACAGTGATGTTGGGCAAAACACAAGCGTATGGGAGAACAGTAACTGGTTCACAGGTAGTCTAAATCAAAAAGCCTTGAAGATAATGACAAAGAAATGACTGGTTTCTTGTGAACTTTAAAAAGTGACAAATGCTCTTTTAAAAAAACTGAGATGTGTTGCATAGATGCTCTAAGTGTTGATAAAGGTCAGTGTTTGGATTTATACTCTCCCTTCATCACTGCTTTCTTCAGCAGTGTTTGTTTCTGTGAAAAAGTTACCTGTCTGAAGCACTTCTTCTTTGTCCCTTTGTCTGATTAAAGACATGTTTTGTTCAATTAGACGTACTGTGAAGTGTGTCTCGTTGAGCCATGTATTTCTTTAGCACCATTTGTCCTGCTCTCCTCTTCACGTCTGTCTTTGCTCCATTTGTGGCTTATTTCTGTGCTAATGGAGGTTCTGATCAGACCTCAACTATCCATCCACCCACTCCAGTGTCTCTTTTTTTGCTTCTTTAGTCTGTGAATTACTGCGGTAATGGCAGCTTGGGAAACGTTCCTCTTCTCTCCTCCTCTTTGAGCGAGGTACAGCCATTCCTCCCATTAGCACTCTGCTTCTTCGCCGTTTGCTGAGATCTGACAGTCGACCTTTTCTCCCCATTAAGAGTATTTGATTACAGTGCAGTAGCATTTTCAGAAAGTACTTGAGAGGTTGGACTAATGCAGAACAACATGTTGCTGTGGGAATGATTCTGAAATCTGTCGAAAACAACTTGTTTTTAGTAGAGAATGAGTATTTTTTTTTCTCATGGCCTCATTTCTCCTGAGCCCCGTCGTTTTTATTAACCAGGACCCACTCGGTCGGTCTTTCTTTCACTTTATTAAATTAATTACTGAGGCTTTTACTGCGATGACATACTTTGAAAATGAATGACACACATTTTTTTTCAGCAGATGAAGTGAATCAAAGAGGAAGGTCCTCACTCTTTGAGGAAAATAGATGGAAAGCCCATTCAAGGCCTCTGGTAGTGCATCATATTCTTTTGTGCGAGGAACCCAAAGGCGCAGCAAGCGGCTCGACTGACAGAGATAGCATCAAAGTGACTGTGCAGCCAGGCACAAAGGACACACCGTGGAATAAAGGAGAGTTCAATCATCTCACCCCTTTTTAATCTGCGCCTTTTGTATCTGAGCCAATAAACTCGGGGCTAATTTCTCCTGCAGGCTGCTCCCAGGATCAGGCACTTCTTCTGAAATGTAATAAGGGGGAAAGGAATTCTCCGAGCTTGTTGAAGGCAGTAGAGGAAACAGGACTTGTGAGTCTCCAGATAACTGTAATGGAACTCTTTATCCAAAAAGAGACAAATTCAAATGAGATAAAACATAAAACAGCTTAATTATTCTGTAGGGACTCTGATATTTATTCCCTCAAAGCAAACAAGGAAGTCTTGGATTGTGTACTTTTGTTACACATGATGAAATGATGGTGCCAGAAACTGCAACTCCCCACAGTCTTAGTTTTGTTGCTGGTATTCTTTCCTGCTCATACATCCTCCAACCATCTCTCAGGAGGAAAGGTTGGGCATTTCATGGTCGCCTGGTTTTCTTTACAGCTTCTTGCCTCTTTCCCTCACATCACTGGAGTCTCTCACTGCAGGCTTTCTTTATCAGGAGTCTGCACTTGTTACTGCTACCTTTCATGATTGTCAAATTGACTTGCCACATCACTTGAGTGGTCCCTTTTCAGATTGAAATCCTCGAGAGCAATCTGGAGCCAGCGCGGTGGCTTTAGCGTCGCTTGTTAGAGGCTGTGTTGCCAGAAGACTGACGGTGTCTGTTTCCTGCAGCGCTCCATTCAGAATGTTTGAAAAGTCATACAGGAGCTGGATGTGAGGGCTCTCTCAGCTTGCATCAGTATGAAAATGAATGTGAAGGGAGGCTGGGTGTGCAGGGAGGAATAGAAAGGAGCGGCTTATTCAGGAGTCATTGGTGTGAAACCAACAGAGTTCTTTCAGAAGACTAAAGCCTCCAGGGTTTTGGGTATTTGATATTTTCCCACCAACATTTTTATTCCTCTGTAAACCTCGCAGGCCATTTCAAGATGTGTCCCCATATATTCTGTCTAGTGGGAAAAAACGTCCCATGGATGTCCATCACTTTTGTCTTCAGGTGTAAAGATTTTGCATTTCATGGGTGGAGAATTCAGCTCCACCTGATATTCAAATAATATTTCAGTTTCAGATCACAGGCACTAGGATATTTATACTGTCTGAATATTTGATGGTAAGTAGTGTTGTAGTGCTTGAGTGAAAAACTCAAACTGAAGCTGTGGCTGCATTGTAGCCCGTTAGGTAGAGAGCGAAGCGTATTTATTGATGACTGCTGTTGGTCTGTTGGTTTATTATTAAATCTGAATTTGAGTCTTGGTTCAAACTTTTATACTCCATCTGTTATGAGCTGGTCAGATTAAAAATCACGGTAAACCAGCACATCAAGCTGTATCTAGTAATTCAACATTTGATACAGCAGCGGTGCTCACGTCGTTACCTGACCATTGCTTGGCACTCTTGACCTCAGTACATTAATGTAGTGATGTTTTCTAGAAAAACAGAAGACTTAAGAGTCCTAAGTAGACATATAAGACACCAAAACATTCGAACAGCACCCTGTGGAAGTATTACAAAGCAGCTGTTTCAGTCGTCAATGACGACAGTCAAGCAACACAACCATCAACAGATGATATTAAAAGAAGAGCCAGAGTCACCCCTGATGTTTCTAGTGAATAGTGAGCTTATTTTAGGTTGAGACTTTTTCTATCCAGACTTTGTAGGCGTGGTAGATAAAATTTTGATTGACATTTTCACGGTTTCATTGGATTTGATTGACATCTCTTTAGCTGAGCAAAAAATAATGGTACATGTGAGAGTAAACGCAGAGCAGCCTTAAACCATGATGTTGTCTGAGTCAGACTCCAGAATCAGAAGAAGAAGCAGAAGCCCATGCTTAATTCTATGTGGAACTCTTATCTATTATGGTAAGCAGGATAGTGAACTACAGCCATGGAAAAAATTATTTCACCACTCTTGTTTTCGTTAATTTCTCATTCATTTTAATGCCTGATACCATTAAAGGCATATTATCAAAGAATACAATAAACGTACGGCTAGATATCTGCTTTTAAATTAAACTCTTATGAGCTATTTTTGTTGTTATCAAATACATTTGTCCAAACAAATTCACTTATAGTTATACCAGGCATTAAAATGTATAATGTTTTTTCCATGACTGTATATGACAAAAACCTCATCCCAAATCATTTCATATTTAATCCCGTAAAAGCAAACTTTGGCCAAAACCGTAAAAGCCAAACGTATGGAATAAAAATAATGAGGCTATTCTAGCTGGGCTGGTTATGAAGCTTCTGGAACGAATATGGAAAAAAAAAGTGACACGATTCCTCTCAAGACATCATGCTAGCACATGTATGTGTGAGAGTATGTGTAATTACTACATACCACATCAGTGCCTGACAGATGGCGTGTTGTTAATGTGTTTTATTGGTGCTGATTGCAAACATGTCAGAAATAAAAGTGATCTCTTTTATAGTTTTTATGGAGTGCTTGATAGTAAGGGTGAGGCCTCAGGGAGATCCCAGGTTCTGTAAAATGACACTAGAAAGTTACAGGACATACTTATGGTGTTTTTGTGAAAACTCGCTGCCACACATTCAACAAGACAGAAGATCATGAAAATCTCTCAAAGAAATCAACTCACACTGTTTTCTAGGAGCAGAAAGGGGTGCTGACCGCAATACTTTCACATTCCTACAGATCTGTGCTACCTATAGTAATTACTCAGATGATTTCGCCTCCAGAGGAGTGTCAGGCTCAGGGTTAAGGTGGGGGGAGCCTCATTATTTCCAAAGTGTTGCTCTCTCCTGCCTTTAATGCAGTGTCAGAGTCGGAGAGGGTTGGTGGTCATAAGGGCTGGAAGGAGAACAGCTTCATGCATTAATGAACAACAAGGTTGGAGGTAGGCGTCAAAGCTGAACTGGTGAACTGTTGGTCAGGGCCAAGAGGAGCTAAGAATAGACAGAGCAATCCTTCAGCTATTTAATATCCCTGCTGTTTCTTAACAGCTTCCTAATAGAGAGACTTTCTTGGCTTGTTATAAAATCTTTAAGATTAGAAAACACCAACTGGTAGAATATTAACCGCCTGCCTCATATCTTCGTCCTTCAGTGAGAAATTTCTTTGTACCTTATCACTAATGGGCGTAACAAGCATGGCATCACCATCGATTTACAGTAATTTTGAAAATATTCACTAATTTTGAATTGAAGCCTGCAACATACTCTTAAAAAAAGAAGGGACAGGATCATGTTTACATCTGTGTTACTCCAGTTTTCAACTAGTGATGGGAAGAACCGAGTAGCCAAGTTGTGAAGGAAGAATCACCCCCCTACCCTGAAAAACTCACCTCTCTGTGTGCCGCTGATGTTGACAACACAACAACGCAGCAGTGAGTGAAACAACACAGCAGCAAGCAGCACGCTTGCTAAACGAGTGTGAGTCGTCGTTCTTTTATATGGTGGAAAAAGTGGAGAGATTGAAAATAAATAAACATTGCAGCTATAGTGGAGACTCTGATACTTTTAAAGATATCAAATAGCGCATTGCTTTAAATTGACTAAAGTAAATCCTTTTTACAGTAAAGTTTATAGACGTGTATTAATGTAAAGGCACTGTAATGCACTGTTTTATCTTAGCCTACGGTTATCCTCACAGTGAACGAACTGGTGCTCGGCAGTTCGTGAATGACGCTACGCCCCTCTGCCTGTCTCAAGTCGCTCAGAAGTCGTTCATTTCGTTCACAGTCTGACTGATCAGTTTCACTGCCGACCAGCATGACACACTCGCGGCTGAGCTCAACTGAACTGAGAAAGGAACGAATCAGGTCTCGGAGTGATTCCATTCACGTCGTTCACTCAGCAGTTCCGTTCTTTTGAACACAACGTTCATGAACGACACAACACTACTTTCAACAACACTCAAAACGTATTTGGGAGCTGAGGACACTAACTGTTGAATCTTTGTAGATGTGGACTTCAGTTGCCTAACGGTCTGGGGTCTCCATTGTTGTATTTTGCACTCCATAATGCTCCATACATTTCTAAACAATGAAGTCACACTGTTGTAACACATGCAGAACATGTCTGGCTTGGATGGCAGCGCGTGTTGCTCCAAAACCTGTTTGGACCTTTCAGCATTACTGGAGCCTTCACAGATGTGACAGTTAGCCATGCCATGGGCACTAACGCACCCTTTTGAACTTTGACCTGATCACATCCTGGATGGTCCTTCTGTGTAAACTGACTGTGGTTTTCTGAAGTCTTCACCCTTATCCTTGCTTGTCAACAATTGGGCCTTTTGAGATGCTCGTTAAGCACCCAATCCTGACACTCACCTGTTTCTCATTAACCTGTTCACCTGAGGATTCCTTAATTTTCTGAGTCTTTTGTTTCCAAAGAGTACATAATTTGCATGAAACCATCCACAGAGCTTAGAGGTGAAGTTTGGTGACTGAATTAGCCGAGGTGATACCCAACTGCTCTCACCTGTCCCCAATACTGACAAGCACCACAACGATGCATGACTTAAAGCTTTATTATCGTTGAAAGATTTAAGTTTTAGAAAAATGGGACTATTTAAAGTAAATTTGTCATAGACATCATCTATAAGTTGAATTTCTTAATGTAGATCACTCTCAGAGTCAACCTGAAGTGGTCACTGGAGTACCTGCAGATTTTTTTGCTGTGGCTTCATTTCTCAACCCCTCAAGATTGCTGCTTAGGAGTAACCCACCATAAAACAGGGAGAGTCCTCCACAGTTCATTCCTCCTCACCTGTGGGGATTACGCCTCTCTGAACAATAAATCATGAATACACTGTGCAGCTGATTTGTCCTCTATCTCTTTCCAGGTCATCAACTAAAGGTCTATTAATATCACATCTCCTCCCTGTTCCTCAATCACTCTGTTGTTCTGCTCTTTATTTAAGGCAATTAAGAGTCAGCAAGTGCAGCTGTTTTCTGATTCGCTGGTTTACATGACACTTATTTATGAGTATAGCAGTGAAGAGACTGCACGGAGGTGTAGAAGGACTAACATAATAGATTGGGAATGATTTAGTAACACTCTGAAGACCAGAACTTCACTATCAGTATCAACCCGCCAAGTTTGTTTACTCAAACTACAGCAGTAGTAGGGAGGCTTTTTAAATTCAAATGAGATGTTTTTCCTGTGATGCTCATTACATCATCTCACCCTTTCATCATGTGTATCTTGCAAATGAATTACTCTGAGAGTCCTGTAAAGTTTCCTTCAGTATTCCCAGTGGATGTGTACCGTATAGCTTATGAAGCACAGAGTTGCTTCAGATGGTGCTCCGAAGTTGTGCTTGCATTAGCTGATTGGTGTCAGCCGCGTCTTTCATTCCTCACCATCAGTACCTCATTTGTTTTGCGTCTTGGCTACCAGTGGACGAAAGATCAATCATACTTTATATGTACTTTACAATCAACTTTTCAAAGTGATTTCTTGGCTGATTCTCTTATGCCAATTTGTTCCCTGATGCATTACCCTTTTGAGCTGGTAGTGGATTTGATTTCATGTATTTGTTTGTTGAAGGGCCTTAGTATTCAAAGTAAAATATGTCTTGTTGATGTTGTTTACTTTCAAAATGTTCCTCTATTAAGGAAATTCTTTAAAAATTGACCTCTTTTGCCAAATGTACTAAATTACTATGAGGTATTTATTCTGTATAAATCCCCATCGATGTTCTAAAGCTTCCAATCCAATATGCCAGTCCATAGGCTGTGTTTCTTCTCTGAATCAGACATACTTTAGGCATCTTCCAGGTTACTTGGCTGATCACAAACCCAGCACAAAGCGTTTAGGCATGAAGATGAGTGTCATTATTAATTTTCATCTGGTCTGTTGTGTAAATAGAGTGCGAACTTGAACTTATGCTTGTGAGGTCAGGCTAAAGGTGGCACTTGCAGAACACATTTGCACCTCAGATCAACCGAAACTGGAGTAAAGTTCAAAGTTCATAGTGCAGTACTCTCCTGCCATTATAGTGAATTGTATATTTTACAAGGTGTAATACATTTCTTTATACACGTAGGAACATACAGCAGTGCCCTGACTTATATTAAGATATCTGCATATTTGCTAATAGAGTGGCATTGAGTTTTCATGTTGGGATTTTGGGCTTCTATTTTATTCCTTCCCTCTGATCTTGGGATGCCAGAAGTTGAGGACACCATCTCTGATATCTCTTCATACACCTGCCTCACATCAGCCTTTTATGGGCCTAAAACTCCAGCCTGAGATCATCACAAAGTACTCCATCATGCTCATGTTCTTCGATGTGCACTCTTTATGCAGAAACAGACACACCTACACTTATACACAACAAAGGGTGTGTGGCCAGACCCACCCTGATTCACTTAATAAAATGCTCTTTGAGAACATGTTTTAGATGACTAAAATTATATCCTCAGTATTTCTACAATGGAAGATAAGCTGTTATCTCCCCTTCTCTCCTGTAGCTTGGCTTGTTTTGGGGTTTTGATACTTAAAGTTCTGTTTGTAAGAATTTCATTTTTTGTCCTCCTTTTCAAAGCAAATTTACAAGTGAATAAAACAAATAAATTCCCAAATCACGCCGTGTCACATTGAGAAAACAAATGCTGCTCATTTGGCACAGGATGTTGAGCGCAAAGGCTGCGAGTTGAACTGCCAGTAACATCTTAACAATAAATTCAATTTTGCAAATTTTGGGTACCAGCTTCCTCATCCTTTTTAGAGTAACAAGAGTTTGCTGAACAATCGCTTTTAATCTAGATCTTTTCTTTGAAATTAGGAAATTGGCATGTACTCCCATTAGACTTCTCATTCCAGTCAAATATTGGGCTGAATAACTAGTAGTTGTGGCTAGTCCAGCTGTGTGATAGGCAGTTTTTTCAACTAATACGGATCAAAAATGTCCAAAGCTTTTAATATGCACTGAGGTCATTTTATTGCATTAACAAAAAGTAGATTGTGCACAAATTGAACTGGAACTGAAAGCCTGTCTTGAACCGAGGGAATAATTTCTCACCAAAGTGACAAGTTGTTCTCATAAGCTTTTTAAAAGAGCTGACATATATCTTCTGCCTCAGTGACTCTCATCTGCAAGTCACCTTTAAAACTGCTTCATTTTAAACCTGTTAGCTTTTCTCCACTGGATCCTTACATTAGTTTTAGTACTTCTGCTTAAGTGATGGCCTCACCTCACTATTGCTACACAATGTTCTTTCTCCATACCAAGCAGTTAAGTATGCATGCAGGCTGCTCCGAGAGACTGTGCAAGTCCCCGTGAGCTCACCAGAAATCCATTTTCTGCACCTCCGAAGCTGTTTATCTGTGTCTCCATAGAAGTATGTTCCAGCTGTATTTTCTTCCCCGAGTGGGCTGACTTTCCACTGTGGTGGCCATCAGCCAAGTATCGATCTGACAGCCAGAGCTTACCCTGAATCTCCCTCAACCATCTGGGATAATCCCTACATCTCTATTAAAATAAAATAGCCAAAAATACAAACAGTGGTAGTTAGTCAGTATGGCATAGATGCTGTCCCAGTGCTATAAATCATGTTCTGCCGATAGATAGTGGGAATACAAGAGACAGAGAAGAGCACAAGTATTGTGTTGACTGGATGAGAGTGGGCGACTTTGGAGAGGGAACTCCCCGGCCAGTTTGCAAGGAAAGCCCTGCTGTGGTCAATACAATCAGTGTTGCATGCAGAACCTCGATTTGATGCCCCCTATTTGTCTGATGTTGTGTTTCCATAAGTATCCACCATCTTAAAAACACAACAAACAGTAAAATCCAGCATATTTTATGAATTATGCAGTTACATAATTTTTTTGTTCTCACAGGACATTCTGTCTCCTATCTGTGAGGACCAATAGGGGGATACTATTAAAGATTAAAATAGCTCTTTTTGAAGGCCATTTTGGAATATTGCATGAAAACATCCAAAGATTGTCATGAATTATTGGCAAAATTATGATTATCTAAAATCTTACTTTCTTTGTAAAAATATCCTTTTCTGTACTCTTTGTCCAATCTTTCTGGTTCCAAGGCAATAAAATTCCGTCTCTGAGCAACAAACACTGGGGATTTTTTTTTCCCCCCTTTGAGTTACACAAACAATTTCTGTCAATAGCTCGGCAAAATAAAACCCCATTGTTCAGACATGAAGTGGATATTGTCCTGAAACCTTACTCACTGCAGCAAAAACAACCCAGCTTTAGTTTATCAAGTGGTGCCATAGAAAAAAAAGACAACACTCAAAGGGTTCTCTTTGAAAAGAAGTACTTAAAGGTATCTCTTAATTTATCTGAAACACACTGCAGCAATTTTCCCTGATGTGTTCAAGGTGGGGAGCTTGCAGTTGTATGAATAAAGGACCACGATCTATAAGTTTTGCAAGAACTCTATTAGAATCGGTCATCTTTTATTTCTTTAGTGTTTAGAGTGAATTGAACTCTGATCATACCCCCGAATTGAACCCAGTGCACTGTTGTGACAAAAGGGTACCACAGTTTTCCTTTAAAAGATGATTGATTAATCCAATGTCAATAATCCAAGCAAACAGAAACAGTGTTGTCTAGTAATCAGATGCATGAACTCACCTGCAATACAACATTTAGGGCAGGAGTTATCAGCCAATAACTAACTAACTGTTACTGCAAAAATAAAAGATAAAAGAAAGAAATGTTAACCTGCACTGATATACACGATGTTGCTGTCTCTACCTGCTATTTTCTCAAATAAAGTGTATTTTAAAATGACTGTATCCAAAACAATTTTAAGAGCGCATCTCTACAGATGGTGCACAGTGAGTTACTTTGCAGGGGATGCTCATTCTTTGCCTAGTAATGTCACGATTCTCATTAAATACACCCGGGAAATGAAGATGTTTTCCAACTGGACTCCACTGTAATATTCTTTGGAAACAGCCATGATTTGGTAGATAGGAAGCTCAATAAACCATCACCTGGCAACTGCTGCCTTGCAGTTCATTTCCAGGACCCCTCCAAACCTTGCAATTCCATCAAGCCCAACACATTTTGAGTTTCTGTTTTCAGACATGAATCATTTATTTGTGATGACTGTGTCTTCTTCAACGTTCGACTATTTTGGGCGCTTTTTCCTGTCAGCAGTTAGTCACCCACTGATTCAGTCATTTGCTGTTTATAACCGTTAATTTTGACTGACTCTTTCACCCTGAATAGTCAGTGGTAAACAGCCATGTCTATTTACACTGAGCAGTGTGTTTCTGTCCTTGTTTCCTTTGCCTCTGTTTTCTTTTACGCTCATCTTCCTCTGAATCTGTTTGAAAAATGCATGTTCAGAGAGTAAGCCCTTTAGACCACTTAGATTCAGGCCACTAGTGATGAACAAAGACACATTTTTATTGCTGTTGTAAGTCAGAGTGTTTGTGTGTTTACACCATGTAGCAGCAGAAATAAAGTAGAAACAGAAGAAGAGTAGGCGCCAAGAATTCAGGGAATTCAGATTATCATCTGTGAGACCCACAGAGGAAATGTTGAAGTGTAGAGATGCAGATGGCAGGGTTGTCAATTCTCCATGAATACATATTGAAGTAGCTATCAGAGCAAACAGATCTAGTCTGTTCACTGTATTAATGACCCTAGTTCTGGCCTAATTACTTTCCCAGTGTGTAAATGTCAAGCACCATGCAAATACAAATGGTGCACTTGTGTTTGTTGCCTCAAGAGCAGTGTAATGTGCAAATGAGTGGGGGAGAGATGAGGGCTAATAAAGCAACAAGTAGTCCTCAGAAATCTTGATATCACTTGCAAACTTGGTGTCATTTCATGCTTTTGCACAAAAGGATTTCTCTGTATTGTTCAAATCACTCCTGCAACAGCGTACACTCCAGGTTAGATGCCGACACTCCAGCAGGTTTTTCAACAAAAGGGCAGAGCTGACCAGGATCCCCTTTGGCTAAAACACTTACTATTGACAAGTACCTCATACAACCCCGCTTGGAGAGCACTGTGAGGAGTTTTAACTTGCTGAGAAACATGCTGAAACTGATACTAGTATCTTTATATGTCCTCCAAAAGCAACTGAAACCATCAGTTATCAGTCATTTTTAACGCTTGACAATGTTGTGAGGAAGGAGGTGTCAGACAGGATGACTGACAACAAGCTGGAAAAACAGTCTGTTTGGCTTGTTATACTGCAAATCCTCACAGTGAGTGTTAAAGGCATGTTTGACGATTAGAGAGATTGGTAATTATTATGAACCTCGTTTACATGGTGATCATGGTCCTATAGTGCGATCTCCACAAAGTGAAGAGAAAAAAGAATGAAAAAAATCAGTTCACCCGAGCAGGTGCAGGGCTGCAAAAACATGGACCATTGGGAGCCATCCAGCCCGGACATGGAATTTTTTTTTTTGAAGGATGGTTGGGAAAAGTCCCGCCCCCTTCGCCCCTGATTGGCTAGACAATCTGGAGACGTCATTATATGCTCAAGCCAAATGCGGGCTGTTGGCTCTGTACATCGAAAAGAACATTAAAGAACATTATCGCACTTCTGAATCCCCTAACCCTAACCCGACAGACAATGACGTTTCACAGCCATAAGGAATAACCATTGGAGCCTAGCACTTCTAGCCAATCAGAGGCGAAGGAACGCGGGACCTTCCCCTACTATCCTACAAAAAAAAATTTGCGTCCGGGACAGCTCCCATTGGTCAATCTCCTGCTCCGCTTTTCCATCCAATCACCTCGCTGTTTTCGACACATTCTTCTCCCGTAGTTCCGACTCATCCCCTCCCACTCTCTCGGAGCTCTGAGCAGCTAAATGTAGCGTAGCAGCTTAGCTACAGGAGCTGTGATGGAGAAGGACGGGGAAAAAAAACACTTCCGCTTGCCCCACCACCAAAAGTGGGAACAAAACGCAAGCCAACATAAGAAAGGGCAAAGTCGAAGAGGAAATGTGACCAAGCGAGGAATCTAACTCGAATAAACATTGGGTCATCCTTCGAGAAGACTTTAATATGATTAATTACTTCAACTCTGATCCAATAACCTGACCTGAGGTGAAGTTTGTCTTTAAAAGAAGAAACAGAAACAGACACCACAGCCTCTGTGATATGTTCAAACATACAACTGGGTAGAAACCAGTTAAACCAACCTTCTACTGGAGAGAAGAAATAAGACATTTAACAGCTGAGGTCTGATTCTTGTCTGATGCTGCCTCTGTTGTGAAAAACATGGAGTAGAGCAGCATAAAGTCACATCTGACATCTTCATTGGATATGAATCAAAAGCACCCTCGGGAAGTGTTTTTTTTTTCTTGCAGCGTTGAGGAAGTTTGCAGTGAAAATGTATGTTTTACCCTCCTTTTGGTTTATCTTTCATGCTATTTAGCATCAAGAACTGATTCATAAAAAAAACTGGAAGGTTATGACTATTTCATCACAGTTCAAGCCTCAGAAGGACTTTTGTGTCATGCCCATGGGGTTGCTGGTTCTTGTCTTGTTCGAGCTCCTCTCTGTAGCTGAATCAAAGTGTGGGTGTGTTTGTGTGAAGGATGGAGGTTGTTATACTGCGACAAAAAAGCCTTCAATGTTCTGCCTGCCTGCCTGCAGGTGTAACTGCTACACTCTTCTCCTTTTCTCCACAAGGATACTTCTTCCTTTTCTATTTCCACCCATGAAATGAAAGTAACATTTTATCAAGCTTCTACCCCGGAGTTGTGAGAATCAATACAGTGAGAGCTCTTACGGAGAAGGTTGTAAATCCTGAAAATTCATTCTCTTAAATCTGAGCTAATCCTTTCCCTGTTGTTTCTTTACACTGTGTATGGGTCAACACAAGAGCTAAGAGGTACACTTAAATATACTACTTTATTGGCAAATGTTTGTTCATTTACATGTTTAAAAGTCAGCACATCATCTGCGTAAAGTAGCGCTGAAAATTAAGGTCAAACTGTAAAATACATATCTGTTTTAAACCACATATCTGTGCGTGGGGTTGCGTTTATTCCATCTGGAAATAGCATCTTACTCCTTCGTTGAGAATAGCTCTGACCTGTAAGTAAATCTTTATAGCGTACCATCTCGTGGTTAACAGCACTTCCACCACAGCTCCACAGCAGAGACCAGCAGGTCAGGAGGAGTTATTGTGTGATACACCCACGCATGCTTTTTCTGAAGGCTATTCCGACGAGAAAATACTCACAGGAAAAGGAGGCTTCCATTAGTATTTGTAGCAACTGCTGAAAATCTGCACTTTCAATCCTTAGCTCACACATTTTCTTCTTGTAACATAATGAGAAAGTAACGTGTGACCCTGTGGGATCTTTTGCACATCTGTCCTCTCCATATGGACACACAAAGGATTGCGTTCTCCCAGAACACCATGGCTTATATTTTCAGGGACTTGAGCTCTGTCTTTTAAATGTGCAAGTTTTAGGATAAGGGCTGGATTCCCTCTCATCCAGAGCTGCCTGAAGTGAGGCAGGGACAGAGATACTAATGAGCGCCCAGCTGAGTGACAGTGCGGTACATTTTCCCCAGGAAATCTAAAGGTTTTGCCCGAATGCATCTGCAAGTCAAGTCCTTTTTCACCATTAAGAGCCAGAGAGCTGGGAATATATGCTCTTTAGGGAAGTTCTCAAATGGGCTCCTCCTGGGAACAGGTCTGGGGGTACATGAAGAGGGGGTATTATACATTTTTTTTCAGACTCTGTACTTCTTTTCTGAGACCTCTTTTAATGATTTTCATATCAAAAAAGGCCTCATGTTTCTCACTCTGGTGTGTTAAAATACCATTATTACAGCCTCTGCCTGAAACACATCATTTTAGAAGCCCCTAGAATCTAGAATAGTCAGTGCTTAAAATGCCAGTAACCCAAAACCATTGCAATGTCTAAGATGTCTGCTTAGATTTAAAGGGATATTCCGGCGAAAAATTAATTTAGGGTCAAACACACTGTAATACCGAGTTAGACACCCCGTTGAGAGAAAGAGACTAGAAACAACTCACCTGCTCCCTTTCAGCAGCCGTTTGTTTGTAGGAAGACCTCGGACAAGTCCATCATTGACTGCAGTGGGGTGACGCAGCTCAAGGAAGAACATTTATGATCATTTCTTTATCATTTCCTTGAAGTAATAATCATCATATTAATCATTTTGCGCTGCAGACGCAGTAGTTCTTTTGCCTTAGCGTCTCGGTCTGATTGCATTTCCATGAAGAAATGATCATAAATGTTCTTCATTGAGCTGCGTCACCCCACTGCAGTCAGTGATGGACTAGTCCAAGCTCTTCCTACAAACAAGTGGCTGCTGGAAGAGAGTAAGTGAGTTGTGTTTAGTCTCTTTGCTAAAGAAATGAGCAAAGCTAAATAGATGTTTGGTGGCTAGTACTATGGCTGGGACCCTATATGTACTGTTGATGAAGTTAGGTGCTGTTCTGAGCATGATTTGTGGCTATAGAGTGGCTATTTGGTTGAGGTTTGTGCTGGCTCCTTAGACTGCTGTGTATTGCTATCGTGCGGTCATTGATAATGTTGGTATAACTAGAGAAGCAAGTGGTCAGCAACATTTATCTCTCTCAAGAGTGTCTAACTCAGTGTTTTGGTGCATTTGACCCTAACTTAATTTTACACCCAAATATCCCTTTAAGGGTATTATCAGGTTTCCTAAAAATGTATGTAATGTTCTTGTTGAGAGTTTTGGACTAGATTGGGTCCTTTGAAGAGAGAGAAAAGAAAAGGACTATGGTCAAATCTGGGCGTTATCAAGATGCTTTTAAAAAGAAGAGTTATAGGACCAAGAACAGAAAATGCAGAAAAAATATTCCAATGATGAAAATTACCTCCGTGATCAAGCACGTATAGGGCTGGTTCAAAAGGCTATTTGCTAAAGTAAAGGGATTTTTTTTCATAATATTTAAAGTTGCAGATAAAAAAAATTTGGAAATGGCCACAATTATCGCTGTCCAAAGATGATTTTGCAAAGATGGACAGCCAAGTGTTCCTCCCTCTGATTTGTTCCTGCTCTTTTTGATTGTTACAGAGCTCATGCATTTCAATAGTCCATCAGACTTTCACACGGTAAAAGATTTTTTTTAAGAGCCACAGGTGAAGTATTTACGACATTCAGTGCAGTATTCCCCTGACCACATATGGCAGCTGACGTTCAGGCCAGCTTGGTTACGTGGCTCCTTTCTGGCTGACTGCTCGAATCAGTCAGCCTTCCAGCTGTAGCCATGCCACATTTCATCCTCAGAGACAGACAGACTGCTGGGGAATCCTCTGCTGTCTCTCCCTCGTTCACAGACACTCAGACTGAGTACTCTGGCTGCTTGTCAACAAGGTTTCAGCCGAGATCGACACTGTGAAATGGCCCCTCTACAGTCAAATTTCAACAAATACTAAAGGGAAAGCAGGATTCTCTGTCACCAAATCCCTCAATCCTATTACATTTAAACCAGGCACTTAAAGGAAATCCCATCTTTAACCTCCTTTTTTTTCAGGATCTAGTCCTGTAGGTTTTATGGTTTACTACACTACTGTCCAGACATCTGGCTTTGTACAAATCTGCCTTCAAAAATATGTCAGTCAGTACACGATATAACCTGTTAACAGCTCTTAATGCCAACAAAGTAGTTGCATCTACTGACGTAGGCCTGGCATCCAGATTACACTGAAGTCCAGCCACAGTCAATAAAAGATTACCACAATGACCCCTAACTTCCCCCAGACTGATAGCTTAATCTCTGAGCTGCTTTCACTCATACATAAACTTTGAGCTTAACCTCATGTTGATCCTCTGTAGGACAGAAAAGAGACAGTATTATTGTGTTCATCCCGTGAATGCTCTTTTTTGAGTTTGGCATTAAAGGGTAGGGCTGGGCGATAAACCGAAAATTTACCGATACCAACATTTACGACAATAACCGACGTCATTTTGCCCATATCGGTATATTCAGTGTCAAATAAATAAATAAAAGTTGGTTTTGGATGTATGTAGGTAGGCTATGGTTAGAGACATGACTCCACCCCATCCAGTCTGTAACAAAAAGGACAAGACAGGTGAGGAGATGGAGGACGGTTCAAAAGTTGTAGCAGCCGGAGTGGCGGCTGAAGTAGACAAAGTTAATGTGGGAGGGGGTTAGCAGCTTGTGGAGTAGTTATCGTCCATTTATCGATATCGAGATGAACTGCTCAATATATTGTGATATTGATTTGAGGCCATATCGCCCAGCCCTATTAAAGGGTCATGTTATTGCTTTAATGATTTATATAGGCCTATTCATGTTGAGATAGTTCCTCTAATCCCACAACTAGTAATACTTACATGGTTAATAAAGCCTACTGTTAGTTCTTGCAGCACATGGAGGTCTCAAATCACCCTCAAACCAATCACAGCACATCCTCACAACCAAATGCTGCCTTCACTCTGCTGCTGCTGCTGCTGCTGCTGCTGCTGGCAAAGTTCCAACCCCACCACTCCTACCTCCTCCTTTTCTCTAGTCTATAAGCTTGTTTGTACTTTTGCAATGCTTGTCCCCTGGAGAGCATAAGCATGCTGCTTTGCTAACCCAGAGACCACTTTCAAAGTGGAGTCAGAGATGCTTCCACAAGCTCTGCTGCCGTTGCCTGGATTGCAAGACAGGAAGGTCCAACATTTAGTAGTTCTTCAGGCTGCTCTCACATCTGTGCTCTTTAACAGCTATTATATCGTATCCCTGAAGACCAGCCTGAGGCAGAAAAAGACAGTTTTGCTGCAACGTTAACAAATTTAGATTGCTAACACAGATTAATGATTTTAATCAGCACTGGAGTATTCAGAGCTCATTTTCAGGGATCGATTTTATATTGCATGTGGGATAAGGTTACCCAAGCACATTTGTATTTCAAGTCACTGCTGCCACGGGATTTCGACCAATCACGGTCAAGTATTAGCTGCAGCAGGTAATTAATAGGTACTAGTAATTAGCAGGCAGTTACAAGTAATTCACTGGAAAAGCAAGGTAATAAATGGAGATAATGTGATTTGTAATAATCACAGATTAGTTGCAGACAGTGCTTATCTTTCTGTGATTGTATCAGAAATGATAATTAAGACGTGTTTTAGAGGTTGTGTTTCACTGAGGAGGTAAAAAGGGTTTTACCAGAAAATTTTCAGATTATTAAACGAATAAAATTGTCTCTAAAACTTTCTGAAAAACCTTCAACAACCACCCTCACATCACAATCACTGCCATGTTTCCAGAACCGTGTCTAAATTTGTCTCCCCGCATCCTTCAGGCACATCTTCCCTGAAACAGCACACCACTGTTGAAACCATGAAATTGTCATGGTTCCCTTTGCATTTGTGATGAGGGTTTGCACTCAGGCACAATTTCATGCCAAATCTGGTACCCGAAATTGCAATGCACTTTATTTCATCTGCATAAATACAACCTCTGCTGCGCCGTTCCTCTCAGTCTCTGAAAGTAGTAGTTGGAAGCAACAAAATTGGCAGAAAGACAAGAGGATGGAGTATGCCTGGAAAAAGAAATGGCATTGCACAAGTGTTTGTTCTGCCTCTGCTTCTATGAAAATAGAGTGCTTTATTCTCTGGCCAGTATGTACAGTTCAGCTGTTGCCCATAGAAGAGCACAATAGATATGTTAAACCCCTGAGTAAACTATGAAAAATGATTTTGTAGTTCAGGAGCGCAGAACATCCCTGCCCCATCACAGGACCCTGTGGGGTTATCTTTGAGAGCAGGGGTCATTTATAACCTACAGTGACAAAGCGAGATACAGCTTATTATACACGTTAGTGTGTGTACATTATTTTATCCTCATAGATAGTGGGACACTGCAGTGCCTTCAGATTAAGAGTCACCTGCTGTGCCATTTAGCTTGAACTATCTGTTCGTAGAAGACATAAATCATTCAGAAAAAAACTGTAAATGAATTATTCTGCCTAATTAGAAAAGTCCTGATTTCAGCGGCAGGTTCATGCACGGTTAGTGTGAGGAAGTATTTACAGAGCAGGATATTGGTAGCTAGAGCTTTACAAAATAGACTCCAGTGGCAATATCCATGTTGATGAAGGGATGTGTTCTTTAGTGAAAGAATCCCGAGGCTTTAAACTTGATTTACTTTACTGTTAAAATCACTGTCTAAATATGGTTATAATCATAGACTGCATAGAACATGGAAAGAATGACAGCTATCCCTCTTGAAGCCATAACTCCTGGTGACTGGATGCAGTATAGGTCGTAGAACCTTCCTCCTCCATTTTAACAGATGGCACATGACTGAAACTAGAAAATTAAAACTTACATTGTATGAATCTCGTTTAAACAAACTTGTTGTGACAGTTAGTTTGCATCATCCAGATTTATGTAAAAATGTTCATTATTATAGTTTTTATTATTATTTTATTATTTGTAAAATTAACAGTGACAAATGTCTTCTTTAAGTCTTTAACTTCATCTTGCTTCTTCTTTGAGTCATCTTAGAAGCCATTTATATTAAAAGTTAAAGCTTTAGTAGGAACTTTTGGTTTCTGCCAGTTCTTCTTCTTCTTTTAGTCTTCCTTTAGACAAGTAGTCTTTGTTCATTTTGTCATTTCCATACATAACTAGTGATTTTTGGCCAAAGATTTCATCTTGCAGACTTTTTACCGACCATAACATTATAGAAATAACTGTTGTTCTCGTTGATGAAGGCCTCATTTGCTGTCGTAAGTCATGATTCGTGATTCATGTGGATAATCTCCCCTCGGTTGGGGAAAGGTCTCTCGTGTTAACCACCCCTTTGGCCAATGCCTGAGTTTGGCCACCACAATTAAATAGTCTACCTCCATCCATGGAGAAGTGTAGTCTACATAAATCTTTTGATCTAACATAAACATAATTTTTTGATGGCTCTGTTGACCAACAAAGGCTACTGCAGCTGGATTACCAGAGAAGAGGAGAGACGATGAGAGAAAACATAAGTCAAAGATCTTTGATGCTTTATCAGTGTGTTTTGGTTAGTAGAAAAAGCTTTCTTCCCATTTTATGCCTTCCCTTCACTTGCACAGTGTGTCAGTGTCCATTACAGCAGTATTTTGGCCCCATTGGAGGCATAGTGTCCGTATAGATTGACAATCAGTAGTTCTAATAGGGTTTTCTGGACTCTCATGAAACAGCAAGTCCTGCATTGACTTCATTTTCCAACTCAAGGTTGCCACTTGCTGGGCTGGTTTAAACTAAAATAAAAATGCTCTACATAGACTGATATCCTATTAATCCAGCTTTGCATACACGTCTTTGTACTGGGTATATCAACAAGAATTACATAACGTACCATGAGGCTCATCCTTTGAATCTTTGCAATATCCTCATTAAGTTTATACAAGTACAGTTTGTTTAGTTGAGCCCTGCAGATGTAATTGGATGGCCAGTAAAACAGACTGGTGTCTGAATTTGTCTATTAAGAAGATTTATACAACTGAAGTAGGATCCAGCCTGGAGCTTGAGTTACAATAAAATTAGCAGCAATGTCACCCCTGCCACTTAAAATGAAATAACACTGCCAAGAAGAGTGGGGAGACAAATATACCCAATGATTAAACCTCTGCAACACATTGACATGAACTCTGGGTTGAAGAATTTGACAGTAAAGAAGTTTCTGTAACAAATAAAAGGGACGAGTTGTTTTCTCCTCACTGTCTGCAGCCTGCTTATTTAAATGAATGCAGACTGCAGTTAAGAGCTCAGATAAGGAGGATGTTTAGTGTCACCAACAGGTGCATTAACAAGGAGAGGACATGTACTTCCTTCATGAAAAAATACAGCGATGTTGTTCCCGAGGGTGTAAACAACCCGAGCAGAGCAGAGCTGAGACAGAAACACACAGAGAGGGGAAAAAAACAGCTCCAACACCTCTCACATTTCCTTTCTTTTTCTTCCTGTGTGTGTGTGTGTGTACACTTCAAGAAATTAGTGCTTGTGTGTGTGACATGTCTGATAGATGCTCATCAGCTTGTTGCACTGAGCAGACTGCTGGCTCGCCTGACAAGCGATGACGAGCCAATCTAGCAAAAAATCTGGCTGCCTTGACACCAATCTGGCACCAATTTGCAGTTCAACGGCAGCCGAGTAGACAAACACACTCATGCATACACTCTCATATACACACAACACAGACACGCAGAGGGGGTACTTGACGCCCTGCTGATCTGGGGCGTAGGTGGGTTTCTGCTTTATATGTTTGCTCAACATCAAGCTCTCCTACGATGTTGTGTTATTTTTGTTCGGCATGAGTGAATAAATCTATCTTTAATTTGAAAATTTTAATGCATTCGTCAAATTCAAGTTAATGCAAATGCTTTTGATGTTTGCATATTTGTGCTGTTTCTTTTATTTATTCATCTACAAGTTCTTATTTTTCCAGAAAAGAAAAACAACCTCGAGTGTAGCTTGTATAATTTACTTTATGATCATGACCTTTGGCTGCGACATCAAGTTGCCTTTTAACAGATTTTTTAGAGCACTAGTGAATAATTTTCTACTCAGTCAACATCAAAATATTTTAGAGGCTTTTATTTTGGCGGGGAAAAAAACTATACTCTACAACAGACATCATTAGCGCACTGTTGAGCCCCCAGATTGAGACCTAAATCCTACCTAGACTTTGCATGCAACAGGTTCATCACCCACTGGGAGTAGCTGCCCATCTCTGGAACATTTCTTTGCATGAACTATGTGTGTGAGTGCCTGTGTCTGTGTTTATTTGTGTGTGTGTGTGTGTGTGTAGCTGTGCTGGGCTTGTGTAAGAGGTTCCCCGCCTTTAGGGAAACTTTATTGAACCCTTAAGTGCTTCTGGTGGACATACAACTCAAAGGTGTTGGTGCTTTTTCTCACTCTTTCTGTTAAAGGTGCATTTTTGTTCAGTCTGGTAAAAACGGAGTGTTGCTATAGTGACCGCACATACACGGTTTAAGAGGAACAAAAATCAGTCGATAAATTGGCAGTCTGCTGGCTCACTGTTTTATGGCTGCAGAAATGACAGCTTTGTGTCATCCATCATTTCCAATAAATGAAGTATTAATGAGAGAGCAGGGTGAAAATAAAGAGGTGGAGGACGATTTCATTGAAATGCATCCCGCCGACTTGAACAGCGTTCACACATACAGAACTCCAGGAAGTGTTTTCTGAACATTTTCAGGGTGGAGTATGTGTCACCTGGACATTTTTTTCCTCCAGCCCTCTAAAATTTCCACAAGAAGTCAGGTTGTGCTGATGTGAGAATGAAGCAAGAAATAATCATTGCTTTTCAACATGACAGTCCCTCACATCCCATTCCCTCACTCTTCTGACAGGGAGGACTCAAGAGTAAATACACAAATAGAAACTTTTGAAAGGTGGAGCTCCTGAAAATTTCCAAAATTTAAGAAGGTGTTGTTTCATGTAGCATTTATAAACATATGATCAAAACTCAACCGGACTAGAAGTATTAAATCAGAGTAATAGATCGAGCCTTTCCAAAATGTGTCTTTCAGAACAAAACACGATAATGACTACTGGATTGAACATAATATGAAAGATTTTAAAGATCATGCACACATATATTTATACAAAGGTACTCAAAGAATGTGTAACGTTAGTTTTATTGAAGAAAAAAACGTTGCACAGTTTTGTAAGAATCAGAAATTAATGAGACTAATTGCTGTTTGACAAAGTGGCCATGCTTTGTACTTAGTAGTTCAATTGAACATCCACTGCACTATAAGGGTGCATTGATTCATCACATATCAATCCCCCCTGTTGCTTAAAAGTTTCCAAAGCTATCCACTGTCTAATCTCTCTCAATAAACACAAAAACTCTCAGATAATTTTCAAACCACTTTTTTATTATTTCATGCATAAAAGGGTTAGATTTGGAAAGTAAAACATCCTCACTTTTTGAAAAACACAAAACTTGATATAGACAATTTGTGACAGGTGAGAAACCTTGAAAATATCAGTTTACTGTAAATAGCTCAAACCAGTAAAAGTACTTGTAGCTCTCTTTACAAATCAGCTCTGGCAGCTGGATGTTTTCCTTCTGATTTTACAATACCAAACAGAGTTGAGGATTTTTAATCACAATTCAACACTATTTCCCCGGTTATTAAGAAAATATGGTGTTATTTGTATCGCCTATGAATTGCACACGTCTCCAAAACTCTGTGGCTTATAATTTGTTCTGACAAAACATGTTTGAGTCGGTGTTGTCAAGCATGACAACATCCACTTTTGCTGTCTGCAGATCCAAGTATCTGTAAGAGTCTGGAGACATTCTTCTGACGATGAAACTCAGCCAAGAAATCCTCCCTGTCACACTCTGACTTCTGTCCTCTGGTTTTATTCTTCCGTATTCAAATGTGAACTCTGACAGAAGCTCTGTAGGTGTTTGCCATGCACATATAGATGACAGTCCGATAGTTTGTATTCTCTTTGTGACACAATCTGGCTTTTATTCATGTTTTTTTAACCTGGTACCGTGAAACCATAGTGTACACAATCCATCCAGCTGTTTACCATTGCCTCCCCTCACTTAGTCTCCGTCTCCTCCTCTTCCTCTTCCTCCTCCTCCTCCGGGCTGGATAATCAGACAGGTCTACAGAAGCCCCCATTGTCTGCACACACTGCCGACGTGACTCTTATACATATGAGAGCGGCTTAGCATTGTGAATGCAGCTCAGCTTTCTGGAGGTTGACCTTTTTCCACGGATTAATAGGTTTTATGCTAGCAGCATTAATAAACAATTTCTTCGTTTCCACTGTGGGGTAGTGAGAAGCCATTCTGCATATTAATGTGAGACTCCCCCCTCCAAGTTCGAGCCCCCTCTCACCCACTTTTAGCAATCACGACCCTTTATGTGTTTTTTTTCAAAGGGCTGTTTGTTTTAGTGACTCTCTTTGCTCTCTTGTCTTTTAATCCCTATTCACTCCCTTTTCAGGGCTTTTCATTTAAACTCCCACTCTCCATCTGTCTCAATCCATTTGTCTCTTTTCTTTATGTTATTTTTCTACAGAAGCTTTTTCTCCTCTCTGCCCCTTCCACTCGACCACTCTCCTCGCTCTCTTACTCAATCTCTGCCTTTTTGGTTGCACCTCCACCTTACTGTTCATCTCTCCTTTATTTCCGCTGCTGTTTTTTTTCTCCCCTCGCTGTGGTGACGGCGGCTGATTATGTGGGGCTGAGCAGCTTTGGACCTCACGCTGTTGGTGGCCAAGGTCAATTATGGCCTTCCCTCTTTAAGCGCGGGGAGCCGCTGATGTGGAGCGCCAGGCGGGGGAGATGGAGTGGGAGGAAAATCAAGCGTTCGTCGCCTCAAAAATGATTTGATTTGCTGTTGGTGTGCAAGTGTGCGCTGTGTCCAGGTCTCAGTCTCCTTTCTTTTCTTCAATGTCACCCACATTTTTTTCACATATTATGTGCATAAAAGGCAGAAAAAGATGGCTGAAGGCTCTGAATATAAAGAAAAAACTTCCAGCTCTAGACATTTTTCTGTGATGTGCTGCTCCTTTGAAATTTCCTTCTTTATATCCGTATGCATAAATGCTTTTACCTGCATAAATACTTTTACCAGCCTGAAAAAAATGATTATTTTTATGATCTATCTGCTGATTCTTTAAGGAACAATTCCTTTGTCTTTTTTTATAATACATAGTTTAGATGTTTGGCTAATATTTCAAATTCTCAAAATACAACCCCAATTCCAAAAGGTGGAGATGCTTTGTAAAATGTAAAAAAAAAAAAAAAAGAAATTTTTTTTTTAATGGTTTACAAATGATTTCCTGCAAAAGCACGTCAAGTGTGGAAAGTTTTTTTTTAATTAACTAAATTAGCTCATTTACAAACCCCAGTTCCAATGATGTTTGGGCGTTATAAAAACATGACAAATCAAGTAAGAAAACCATGATTTGCAATTCCTTTTCAATGAAATATTCAGTTGAATATGTCACAAAGACACCATTTGGAAAACCATTGTCAGTTTACACTGTTTGTTTTAGACAACATCCCAACTTCATCAGCATCTGTGAAATTTGATGCCATCAGCATATTTTCAAGCCTTTATTCAGAGAAGATTAGACAGTAGATAGAGTCGGAAACCAGAAGAAAATGGGGAGTGATATGCATGAAAGAGTCTGCAAGTTGGAGCCAAATGGGGAACCCCTAACTGGCACCCTTGACAACACAGTTCAAAAAAGTTGTGACAGGGTGGTGTTGCCACTGTGTTGCCTGCTTCTTCCTTTAACTACATCAACTGAACAGACCAGTTTCTGAAGTTCAAACCTAAATTGTTCTGTTCTTGTCTGATGGAGGATTTTGGCTCCTCAGTTCAGGGTTTCCTTGTTATTGTGCCAAATGTTCCCAATGAGTAACAAACAAGGAGTTCAGGTAGGCCAGTTTAGCACCTGGGTTCTTCTCCTACATGCTGCATTTGTGATACACCTTTTCAGTGTCTTGCTAAAATATGCAAGGTCTCGATTAAAAAATATACTTTCTATATGGCAATTTTTGAGCTTTTCTGTAATTTTTAAAATGAATGTAAAATTAGGATTTTTCAGATGACTGGGCTTTTTTTTTTTTTTTCTTAAACATTGCCTCAGTTTTTGATTGGGATCAGATCTAGAGAAATGTTCCTGAATCCTGCTTATATATGTTTCCCTCTTTGCATACTACAGCTTGGACTTCTATTTTGATGATATAAGAACAAAGTTTGTTCACAGAATTATTGTTAGAGGTTATTTTTAGCTCATGCGGGGAGTTCCACTACAGAGCTGTGCGTGTTTTAAATGCAGTTCAGCCCAAGGGTTAAAAGATCACCCATAAAGAAGTCTGCTGTTGTGCATGTATAGTATGTATTACTGAAGACCTCCAAGTTTAAAAATACTTGAATAATTCAGATTGATAACAGCTTCTGATGTTTAAATAAAGCTTTATTGATCATAAATGAAGAAAGTGAAAGACTGGGAAGAAGGTTTCTTTTTTGTTCTGTTAGATAAATGAAGTTGATAAAAGCGCGCTGCTCGTCTTTGACATCTGACACACTTAAAACGCAATCAACCAATAAATGTGTCCCGGGTCAGCTGCCGTCATTTTTCTGTTCTTCAAACCAAACTGATTACTTAGACTGACTGTAAGATTTTTAATGTTCACAAACAAACATCTCTCCACAAACAAAACACCTCTCACTCCTGCTTCAGCAAACAAAGAGCGACTTTCGGAGTGTTTATGTGGAGGCATTTGATTAGCCACAATTACAGTCTTAGCTCTGCTTTCTGTGATTACTTTGACTCGAGGCTGTTTTGAATATACGGTTCAGGTAATCAGTGTAAACCTGAACCAACACTGAAATGTTGTGTCTAATTACACAAACCAGCCAACCTGTGATGCAGCTCACCTGATGAAAAAGTTAAATTAATTACCTAATTGAAGCAACTCGAGGGAGCATGAAGGTAAAACCGTTTGTAATCGGCTCAGAAACAGGGTTTGTTTAAGAGGATGTTTGAACACACCGTCAAAGAACAAAGGTTATTGTGAGGACTTTCAATCAGGTAGAAATCACCAAAGCAAGTGTTTTTAAAACCTCACCTTCTCGTGGATGAATGTGGTGTGTGATATCCTCCTCTGTCATCTGATCAGACATCCATTTCTGACACCTGAGTAGCCACTTGATAAACCTCCGCTTGCTGCTGACACGCAATAAATCCTAATGTGCATGCCCAAATGAATAACGATGGGGGTCGGGCCAGCGCAGCGTCCAGAGGGAATGTTTATTTATTTGATATTAAACATGCCAGACGGCCTCTCGCCCAGGCTTTTATCAGGCAATACTCAGTTTTTATTGCTTTGGTCTGCAGAGTGTCTACCTTTGAAGGGATTTTTCTGCTCAGCTGCCGTGCTCTTCTAAGGAAGCGGCATTAATAGTTAAGGATCTAATACTCATATTTGCCACTACAGTGGTCTGAAGTGAACTCTCTTGTCAAACATAATGGTTGGAAAAAGAAAACACAGTCGAGATTGAGGATTTCCCTTCCTGGCATGTCCCACTTTGACCTCTCAGTGCACGCAGTTTCAGTGTTTCTCTGCGTGATTATAATGTTTTTTTGGCTGTTGAGAATCATGAGTTTGCGCCATCTACTTAAAAATACCCTTGAGTCCTTAATCAAGGAAAGGGAGGACACTCAGGGTACGGCCGGGTGCTCGTCGGGATCATTACAGTGATCCAAAGTGTCCCTTTGCTTCCTTCCTGCTCGGCCCCACTTGCAGATGAGAACTGTCTGAGGATAAGCTCTGACAGGAGTAATACACCAAAGAGCTAATTACACTGTAATCACGGCACCATGTGTCCTGTGTTCAAAACCGGCATTTAGCCTGTAAATGGCTTCCTGCGCAGCAACAGTAGCGAACATTTATAAAGACAGAGAGCTTCATCATTGGTTTTATAAGGTCACAACCTGCTGAAATATCTACATGAGGATGGCAGCTTGTTATTATCTCTATTAATAATGCTGCAGATTATTTCATCATCAATTTTTACGCTGCAGAGAGTCAAAGTGTGAAAGTTTCATATTATCAAAGAAACCAAAAGAATAAGAGACGTGGACTTTTAATGGAAAGAAAGGTTAAAAGTAGTTTACCCTGCTGGTTAGTTTAAGAGTTATTGAACAATCCTCATTTTAACTACCTTGCTCTACTACCCAGAAAATGAGAAGTTTTGGATTCTCCCAAAAAATGACATCTGCCTTTGGTTAAAGAAAAATCTAAAACCCAATTACTTCTCCTTTTCCTCTTTCATAAATGGCAAGGAGGAGTATTTATCTTTTGTTTAAATAGCTAAAGGGGGTAAACGTTAACTTTCAGCAGTAAAAATGACCAAGAAAGTAAATAGATTTTCTTTTGACTTGTGTGATTTAATAACAGCTGCAGCTCCAAAGAAAATTTGAGCTACTGGTTAAACTTTTAAAACTATTTATCCCAGACTGGAAATGTTCTCTAAGAATCACCCTGACATGCACAAATCCCAGAAATTAGTTTTATAGACCTTCAGTCTTCTTTTCTATCTCCACTGTCATATTGTCATTTTTGAGAATCTAGCAAAACAACTTAAGGTTCATATATCTACAAAACTCCTAAAAACCCTCTAAATTTTTCAGGGTGGGCCATTGATAGTCTTTTATGTCATGTGAGGCCTGAAAACTCACCATAGCAAACTGTCTCATTTCATCCTCAGGTGATTGGTTCAGAGATTTGTTGTACAGTATTAGCTCAGGGATATCCATTTCAGACAATAATGCCCAAGCTGCAGCCATACAAAGGTATATTCTTCATACACAATCACCTATTTCATATTTAAGCAGATATATCAGTGAGATTCAGAGAGACAAACGCATTCAAACCTTCTTTAAATAGTGCACAAAAAAGTGTTTTTGTTGATCTAAAAGGGTTTTAAATTATTCATAGCTGCTTATAAGTTATAATAATTTGGATATTGTCTAGTTTTAATAAGACGATATAATATAAAAGTACATGTGATCTCCTATAAAAAATAATAAATATTATAACAAAACCTATAATAAATATACCTACCCTTTATTTTGTCCCTTTCCCCTCAAAAACTCCTGACCAAACTCTAAAAAAAAGCCTTTACAGGGTTATTACAGTCACTGTCAGTAGTTCTGAGCCGGCTCCATGTGAGCTGCTCAAAACAGATGTGGTGAAACATTGAGATGAGTGCGCTTTGATTAATACACCCCGATGAATGCCTTTATTTTTAGCCTGGCGGGGCGGACAATGTGGAAACGCTTTTTATTACCCTTCTGCTTGGAGATGAATAGGCAACAGCGGAGAGAGATGTGCTGCCCCGGCGTTCATCCGTCATTGCCAGATTGAGCTTTAAAGGATGAAGGAGTCACTGGATTAGTCCTATCATTATTCCTACTAAGTTCAGAAGGCAGTCATAGACAAATTACTAATGGAGGATGTGCTATTTGGAAAGAATGATTTCCTTTGGGTTTTACCAATTAGAGGAAATCTCAGAACAGGGCAGAAGCACCCTGCTCGACATCCAGGGTGGAGAAGTGCTGATATCTCCAGAGCTGGGGTGGCAGGGTCAGTGCCTAACAATATATACCTTCAACAGGGAACATGATCTAATTGACTAAACGAGTTCTCTTACAACTAAAGCCAAGGTGAAGGCCAAGGAGAGGGGGAGAGTTGCATTTCATCAGAGCAGGTCATTAGGTTTAAATCAGACGTGATTACAGCGAGACAGACTCTGCAGCGCTCATCCTTTTCAAGACAGGTGGAGGTATGAAGTCCAGTCCACCTGGTAAGGCCTTTTCTGTGCCCAGTGTGGACATTGGTTGTGATTAAAGATGGATGAGGTGTCCCCGCATAAAGTGAAGCCAAAACACCCATAACCCACAGAGAGTGTCAGTTTTCTTCTCATTGGTTTCAGAATTGTAAATGAAACTTGACCATGGCCCTTTGTTTGGTGGTCACCGGTTTTTCTGCTCCCCAAATGTCCTGTCTCTTTTTTGTTGTCCTATTTAACAAGATGCTCTTGGCGTTTGGATCCAGTGGACACCAAAGAAACTGCGGTTTATTATACTGCTGCATTTGCTTCATTCTTCCATCAGCCAAGGTTGTCGTCAGGAGCTGATGATGTAGTCAGAGTAAGAGTCTGAACATCGGGAGTGACTGGTAGAGCTTTGACTGAGATGATCCCTTAGATTAGCCTGGCCACAGCGTCTTGAGTCAGTCTGAAGCAGGGACCGTTTGTCAACAAAGCTGTCAATCATTATGTTCAGTTTTTGAAATAACATCCTATATTAGGGCTAGGCGATATAGCCTCAAATCAATATCAGGATATATTGAGCAGTTCACCTTGATACCCATAATGCTGTGTTCCAGTTACCTCTGAAGTCGGATGTCAGAGATGGGAATGACATCACACCTGAGTTGACAGCGTTCCAGTTAAAAAGTCAGAAAACCAAGATGGACGGTTAGCCGTTGTTAGCTGTTGTTTACAATTGTCAGCTGTCGTTAACCATTAACAGCTCTTGTTAGTTGTGCGATACCAGTTGTACAGAACACACAACAAAGTATTTTACTTTACAAAAACCATAGCACCGTGTTCACAGTTAGACATTGGGCAGTACAACATATACCACTTATTTAGTTTCACCAAAACAAAGCAGAAGTGCTAATAAATAATACACTATGAGAGTTACTGTTACTCTTAACTGGTGATGCTCTGCGCTGCTATCTTGAATTATGACGTTGTCGTCAAATCAGGGTTGGCAAGGATCGTCTGACTTTCTGAGTTAGAAATCTGACTACAGGGGGGCGTTCCAGATGAATTTCTGACTCGGAGCTCGGAAAACTTGACTTCCGAGTACAACTGGAACGCAGCATAAATGGACAATAACTACTTGACAAGCTGCTCGACCCCTCCCACATTAACTCTGTCTATTTCAGCCGCTACATCTTTTGAACCGTCCTCCATCCCCTCACCTGTCTTTCCCTCTTTGTTATGAACTGGGGTGGAGTCGTGTCTCTGACGTAGGACAGCTTCTTAAAGGGACATGTGACCATAGCCCACCTACACTACCAAAACCAACTTTTATTTATTAAATTTCTTTGACACCAAATTTACCGATATGGGCAAAATTATGTCAGTTATTGTCGTAAATTTTGGTATCTGTAAATTTTAGGTTTATCACCCAGCCCTATCCTATATTTTGATTTCAAAGTTTGAATCATTTCCTGTCTGTTAACATAACAGAGGCAAGTTCTTGACCGGCAGCCACAGAGAGCTAAAAATGTCTTGGCCTCATTTTGAGAACACTGTCATGTCGTTCACCTTTTTACAGCCAATGGCCATGACGTTAATGCATGCATTCTCAGTGGGGAAATAAAGTTGGAATTTATCCCAGTGACCTTCGATAAGTCTGAATGAATCTGGTATAACACATGCATCATTCATGAGAATCTGCTGGACTGTGTTTCACATGTTTTAGTCAAATTGAATCCTCTCTGTTTTCGTTGTCGTATTTCTAAGCTGTATGGTGCTTGTGTTTGTCTCTGCAGGAACTCTTTACAGCGGAGTGCAAGTTCAAAGAGTCGGTGTTCGAGAACTACTATGTGATCTACTCGTCCATGTTGTACAGACAACAGGAGTCGGGGAGGGCTTGGTTCCTAGGGCTCAACAAAGAGGGACAAGCCATGAAGGGGAACCGGGTGAAAAAAACAAAACCAGCTGCTCACTTCCTGCCCAAGCCATTAGAAGGTATGTGCCTCGAAGGAAATCTGCCAATATAATCATCTTTATCTTAGATTATAATGAGTCAGATCAGCCAAATCCAAAAATAATGTGCATTTTCACTTTGGCTCGAAATACCCCAGAATCTCTGTGGATTTTGAGATATCTTCAGTTTGATTGTGCTGTGCTGCAGAGACACACATTCTTGGACACAATCATCGCTTTGTATAACAGAGGAGTAATCCAATAATTCAATGTTTTGTGTTGAGCTGACCTTTGAAAAACAGGTAAAGTCAGAGTTAAAATAAATTAATAATACCAAAAATTGCTCTACAAAAAAGCATAACAGCTTTGTGTTTTGTTTTGTTGTTACATAGAGGGACTCAGGGGGCGTAATTAGCATTTCCTTCCCATTTTCTCTGCACTTTTTAGTACCTCAAGCAATTTTTCAGCTGTCAACATGGCAAGAGACCTTTTTACTGTAAACAATGGCATCCTCTCGCTGCAGGAATCGTAGCTTTCAGGTGGAGACATGAATAAATTTGGGCCACAAAGTAAAATCAGAAAAAAATTGACTTTCCTTTGTACAGTACAAACAATACCTATTACATGAGATGAACTCTTGTACTTATTAAAGCAGGAACCACTTGAAATTTCCATATTTGACTTATTTCTGTACATCTATGCTGATCCATTATGTCGCTGCAGTAAGCGTACAGATTAGGAGGCAGGGCGGCTCTGTAAGTGCAACTTGAAATGTTGATGGTCCAGCAGATGCCACCTTCACTCTCGTCAGCCACCAGCCTGATTGCTTCCATCATTGAAATGTGGAATCAAGCTGAAGTGTCCTGTCAAGACATGATACAGCTGGAGTCTAGTGGCTGCAAAGTGGAGGATAATGAGATACTTTTTGCTGTTTGGTTAAAAATGTGTGCTTAGATTCAGAATCAGCAAGTCAGGATGGTATCACGACGTCCAGAGGCAAAAAATCTATCAGCTTAGTGGCATCTGGAAATTAAAGGATTCCCTCGTAGCAGCTTTTGGGGATCACAATGAAACTATTTGATAAGGCAGCAGCAGCAAATGCTGTTAGTGCAAGTATGTCCCTCCTATCTCCTCTACTTGAAAGGCAGACATCTGAACTATTCTGAAGTCCTCAATGTTGAATTAAAACCCATGCAACTAAAGAGTAGGGGTGTCCCAATACATCTTTTTTACTTCCAATATGATATGGATATTGTAGATGTCAGTATTGGCCAATACCGGCATTGATCTAATATTGGTACAAACTTGTGCATGACAAGTGTTGCACTCAGCTGCAACATCTCTTTCGGACTTAAACAAAATTTACTGCCACACAGCCAACATCACTCCTCCTTGCTTAAAGGGATATTCCGGCGTAAAATTAAGTTAAGGTCAAACACACCATAACACCGAGTTAGACACCCCATTGAGAGATAAATGTTGCCGACAAATAATGCTCAGAACAGCACCTAACTTCTTCAACAGTACATATAGGGTCCCAGCCAAAGTACTAGCCCCAAAACATCTTTTTAGCTTTGCCTGATTTCTTCAGTAAAGAGACTAAACACAACTCACCCACTCTCTTCCAGCAGTCGCTTATTTGTACGGAGACCTCTGGGGGAGTCCATCGAATGCAGCGGGGTGACGCAGCTCAAGGAAGAACATTTATGATCATTTCTTTATCACTTCCTTGAAGTAATAATCATCATATTAATCATTTTGCACTGCAGACGCGGTAGTTCTTCTGCCTTAGCGTCTCGGTCTGATTGCATTTCCATGAAGACTTTTTTTTTTTTTTGGCTGATATTGGACCGATATCCAATATCAGTATTGGATCGGGACATCCCTACTAAAGATGCCTGACTCTGCCAAAACGCGAGCATATTTGACTCCAACATTGTTCTTCTATTAAACACAGCGCAGAGAAATTCTACCCCAGTGGACAGAGGCTGTAACTACAGAGTAACTCAGGATATGATACTTATTATACTTTATAAGACACAATTGCACACAGGGATCTCAGTACATTAATTTAGCGTGTGTCGTCATTTATCCACTACTTTTAAGAGTCACTTCACTGTTTCCTGGCATCAATTCTTCAACCTTCTTTTGGCTCTGTTGCAAAGTTAAACACAATCTTTGTCTGTGAGCCATAAAAAAGGAGGAGAGTGTTCAACTAACAGCGCCTTGAGAGCACTGTCAAGAGAGACGACTTTGGAGAACACTTTTAGCAGGATTTTACTTTTGAACAGTTTTTGTACATTATAATTTTGCAGCATTTTTGTCCTTGCCAAAATAAATACTGCTTTGTTAATTGGTTGATATCATAGAGTTAAGCCAATTTAAGTGCTTATAGTCATGAGAATAACTGTTTTTGCCACTTTGGGTGGATGTACTTCTCACATGTTTAATTAGATTTTAATAATGCAGTACAACAGATATCAGTGATGAGTTTATCATAAGAATTAAAGAGGAATGACTTAGAAAGATAGTTACCATGAGCTAACTTGATTTGCATCTGCAGATGTCACGGTTGTTCAGGAATTTGGACATTTTTTCACTTGAGTATGAATTCTTATGTCCAGATGTTCAGTAATAGCTCTTTTTGAGGTTTTTGTACAGCCGTTCTCAGCATTATAGATCCATTTTTCATCAGAATTTATGGTAATATTTGAGATTTTATGCAGATCAAGTATGAGCAATCAAAACAAACATCTTTGTATGTGAAGTACTTTCAGAATTTTAATGTTGAAAAGGTGAACTCTGTCTAACAGGTTTCCTTTTTCCACTCTGCTTTCTCCTTTTTCTCCCCTCCTCCAGTTGCCATGTACAGAGAGCCATCGTTGCATGATGTAGGGGAGACAGTGCCCAAGGCCGCGGTACCTCCCAGTAAAAGCACAAGTGAGCCGGCGGTGATGAACGGAGGTAAACCTGTCAGCAAGCCCGACAAGCCCCCCACATAGCCACACCTGGAGGGTACCCGGTGTGTGTGTGTGTTCAGAGGGCAGGAGGCAGGGCTTCTCTTGACTAGACTCCAGACCCTCTTTTCTTCTGCGGATCAGATCCAGGCAAACCTCCTTCCCTTTCTTTCCTATCTCTGCTCCTCCTTCCTCTTTTTCTCCCCGCCTCGTCCTCGTCGGATTCTGAGGGGGGGGGCAGAGTTTCTCCAGCACAGGAGGGGAGAGGACCTCCGATCATGGAATGCCTTTAGATTCCTCTGAAAACTGTGAGAATTCATATTTCACGGCGCTCGTGGTACTTCGCTTGCTGACGGTTCATTCAAGAAACTTCCCTCCTCCTCCTCCTCCTTCTCCTCCTCTCTATAATGCCCTGTCGCAGCAGAGTCTGTGTACCTTCAGATCTATTTTCTATACCACAGTTCACCAGCTATGTTCTGGGATAGAGACTGTATAGATAGAGTAAATATTTGGACTGTTGTCCTCTATTTTTTACGAGTATGTTCCCCTCTCCTTCTCTTTCTATCTCTAGTCACACACTTTTCTCTTTGTCAAGTAACCTAGAAAAGATAAAAACAATTTTGCAAGGGAGTTGTGTGATTTTCTAAGAAATACATTCACACAGATGTGGCATAAAAAGAAAACAAACATGTATAAAAATAAAAATAAAAAATCCAAAATTTCTTCTCGCCTACAACATGCACACACACACACACACACACACACACACACACACAGACAGACGTGTAAAAGTTTGTGGGGAAAATCCGAGATGTTGCTTTTTACAGCTGATAAAAACACACTGGAGGCTGGCAGATAGCTCCTGCAATCATAGTTGATGAAGTGCTAATTACCGCCACTGCAATCAATGCAAGGAGCTCCCTGCACACACACACACAAACACACACACATACACACGCACACACACACTTCTAGAAACAGATGTGTGTGTGGGTGGGAGAGCGCTGTAAAGGAATGGTGTATACATATCACTATTTAAGTCCCACCAGCGGTTCAATCCGCCTCCTCTGGTAAATAGAAAAAACCTGAAGTCTATTTTTCTTTAAGCTTATTTCCGAGCGTGGGCTCTAGGAATATCTCTAGGCCTTGTAGGCCTCCGTCCCTCACTCACTGACTTCTTTGGACTGCGAGGCAAGGCTTGTGGCTTTGACCCAGATGGTCTCTAACTGCAGCACTGGCAGCCATCTTGAGGCAGCGCCTACTTAGAGCCAGAACAACATGGCTGAAAACCAAGTGGGCGACATTTATATTGGCTGCATCCCTATTTGGTTTCAGCAAACTAAAGCATGGGCAAGGTTAATATTGTGTTCTCTCTTCTTGCAGCAGTTATACAAGAGATGGCTTATATTGTAACATTTTCACTGTATAAAACTTAGGGAAAATGACTATTAAAAACTTTTTAAATGACTAGATATTATTATTATTATTATTGTTATTATTATTATTATTATTATTACTACAAGAGGATTTGTCTCCTAGCTCAGCATGCAGAGTCCAGATCATCTTGGCCTATCACGTGCCTGTTTGGACCTTGATTCCCGGCATGCAAAAACAGGTTCCCAGTCCCCACTGGGCCAAAGGTGCCTCACCCACCCGATACATCCATGTAGAGGACACGTAGCATTATCCATAAAAACACACACACACACACACACATACACATACACACTCAGATGTACTCATTCTGAAATGACCAAAGTCTTTTCCATCCCAAGAAGAACCGACTCCTTAAGAAAAAAAACAACAGATCTGATTCTCTCTTTATTCAACCCATCGAAGCTTTCACTGTGATAGCATTTGTCCTGTGCGACTGATCTCACTCTGCTCAGACCCCTTTCTCCCCCCCGAGAGGTCTCGACTGATGTCATTTTTTGGAAGAAGTACGTACAGTATACCTTGAATTAATCACATGCATGTATTTTCTATAAGGAACAAGGTATGGGTACGGTTCTTCGCTCTGTGTTGAGTTTGAGATCCCGAAAGTTTAGTGTGTTTTGGATTTGAATGGGCATGTTGTAGGCTCCAGCACACTAACACACACACACACATATACACACACATTGCACTTTCTGTTGTTGCATCTTCATCATGACTGTTAGAGGTTTATCAAAGCCCTACCTGATCGATCACTTCATAACCTTTGTCTTGCTTTTTAAAGGTTTATCTCTGAATAGCTTTGTTTGATTTAGAGAGTTGTGTAGATGCTGTGTGCTGCTAAAACTGCAACTATTCTAGAAGATTGATTTGGTGAATATAATTTATTGGGATTACACGTGACCATTTCTGATTACAGGACATTAAAGCACATCAGTTCAAAACTCGTCCGTATACAAAGCTGTTAGTGCTGAAAGAGAAATGGCGCACTCAAAACTGCTGTATTTAGGGCGGAGTCTCGGCCCTGATTCCAGCCAATCACCATCCATTCTTACAAACTCTACATGCTGGGCTGGCTGCTGCTCCAGCCCTGCAAGGCTGACTTTATTTTTGTAAATGATCGGTGTGTAACTGTACATCTGTTTTCTTTTTTTGTTCATTTGATTTGTTTTTACTTTCTTTATTCGTCTTTATTTTCTTTGTGTTTTTCAGCTGTGTGTGATGTTGTCTCCCAAACTGGATCACTTTTATGTTTTTTGTCCCTCTCTTCAGAAGAATCTAGCACATTTCAGTTCTTTTTTCCCCCTTTTCTTTTTAAATTCTTATTTTGTACGTTGTCCCATCTGTTGCATGGGGAGAGGATGGCATCGATGAACTGCATGTAGTAGGCTATGTCTATCAAGAACTGTTGGTATGTACCGCTAATTTTACATACATATATGCAACGAGTTTGTCTACACTATACAGTTTGTGTTTGTTGTATAACACCTATACAACATATTGATTAAAATATTTATATAAAGGGTGTACTGTACTGTAATGTCAGTAACATACTTAATGCAATATAGAGTGCAGTATATTATTGCACCGTTCATTTCTGATGGGACAGAGAAAACAGAGGGGTTGGCTAGTTTAAGCATGAAAAAGGCCAAAGTAGAATTTACATTAAATTTTCTTTGTGACTTCTTATCAGTCCTCTTTTTCACCAGAGCTCTTGTGTCAATGCAGCTCTCATCCCCTGATGCCACCTTTTGAAGTGACATGGACATCCAGCATGCCACAACTGAACTATGTATGCCCTCTCTTTGTTTCCTCCACTTAGAATTTAACCTTATCACTAGTATGAGTTTGAGTGAGATACGTCTGTCTCGTACTGTAGCTTCAGTACTGTTGTGGGGTTTCATGGCAGGGTGTTTGGTTTGACCCCTCCCCCCTCCCTCCCCAAGTCGGAGAAGAATAGGCACTATTAAAAATGATTTATTTTAGAAATAAAATATATATACCATTGCAAGTATGCCCATTGGAGTTATGTCATGTTATAACAAATTTGTAACCATGTATGATTAAGGTCTTCGCATTGTTTTCCATGCAAAATGTTGTGTCATGCGGCACATTTAATGTTTTATTATTAAAAAGAAATAAAAACCTCAAACAGTGACCTCGGCCTCCAGCATTCATTTTCACTTTCTTTACAGATTTTCAGCAACAAATCACTGCATACCATTGACTTTATATCAACATGGACAATGAGCTCCCCTTGTGAAAAAGTAAAGCCAAGATACCGTCCTGATCGGTGCCAATTCAATATCCTGGTAATGTATTTTGGTACAAAGGCGTGCTCAGGGTGATGTCACAGTTACACAATTAAATGACCAATCAAATGTCAAGAATCACTCAAGCTGGTACAGTCCACAGCACAATAGATTGTTAAGTTGGTAAAAAGTGCTGTAAGAGCCACATTTGTAACAGAGCTGTAAATCAAGACACCACATCCCTTCTTTTTAACATCAAATAGCATAAATCAGTATAATAACAAAATGAGTTTAGTGCTAGTTCAGGCAGGCAAGGGAGTCAAGCCTTGAACACATGACATCAGCTGACAGCTTTGCCCCTTACTTACACATCCAATGAATATGTCTGACTTTTTCACAGTTTCATTGGTCTTATTTCTAATGCTGAGCTGTGCACCTGGGTAGTCTTTGCTGCTGCCCTCCCTGCCATGGCTTTTTATGCATGCACATGAATCATAGGGGGGTGTGCTCTTCCTGCCTTAGGCTTGGCTTTCCACCTAGGTGCATGGAAGGACAAGGAGCTCATGGAGCAGAGCCATATTTTCAATTTCAACTTGCTGTAAACATTGAAAAAATTGTCCTTTTTACCTTCAATGATCATGGTTGATCTAACTTAAATGACAGTAACCATGTATTTGATGTTTATATAAATTGTCCAATCAAGCCAATGTCATATATGTAAACTAGCAGGAAGGCGGCTTTATGATGCAGACTGCAGCCAGTCATTAAGTAGAGCTCTAAAACTTTTAGCTTCATTTTGAGAGGGGGGCGTTAAGGTGTCCATGTTTTTATACTCTGTACATGTTAAAAACAGACTTGCATTATCCCCCAGCTTTTCTTTCAAGACTGCAGAAATGGATGAAGCAGCCTTGTTTTCATTTGCTTGTTCCTGAGCACCTCCTTATCAAGCTGTGAGTTCAACAATTAGGCCATAGCCAACTTGTTTATTTCATTTTAGCTTAGTTTTTGGCAACAGAAATAGTCACTGGTGAAAGGGTGGTTATAAATGTTGCATATTTTTATTTAAAGGTAGCCACCCTTTAAGCACTGGCCCTTAACTGGTCTAGCGTTAGGACCCAGCAACTCTTTCTTAAAGGCATTTGCAACCCGAATTTCTGAAATCTGTCATTAAATGTATGTTGACAACCAGCATTTAAGCTTATTACTGCCACCTACTGTCTTGGGGTTTGAATAAGCTAATGTATGCATGCTACATCATATGAAACATGTCCTATAAGCTTAAGATTTTGTTTTTAAAGGGGCTACACATGCCTGTAAACCCCTAAAAATGGTTAGATGACAAACTTTTAGGTCCCGCTCTACTAGTTGAGAACCATAACCCAAAAGCATGCTCTGCTTTTTTGGGTGATTCTTCTCATCAATGCACCAAAATTTTACTTCATATTATTCAAAGAAAACTGAGCCCAAAAATCATTAACAAAACTGGCAAATCCTTTGAGAGGTAATGATATTTTTTGCAGCTAGCTCAGTCACCCCTACTGGCCAATTGGAAAAAAATGCAAATTTAAGGCACTTTGGCGTTGGCTTGACTTCTGCAACTGGGGGCTATGTCCACTTCTTATGTACAATTAATGAGTGTCCCACTTATTCCAAAGACCATATTCATGTTTCGTCAATTTTTCAAGATCTGAATTTGTGCCTGCATCTTTTTAAAGTGTGGTCATCTTTAATATTCAAGCATTTCTAAATATTACAACAATCATACAAAAGCTGTTTTGTGTACACGGCAATATTTTGTCTGTTTTTACACCTACAACTCCCAGTTTTACTGCTTCAGAAGGAGAATTTGTAACCAGTACAATAAAAGAATGAATGTTGTTTATTGGTAAAGTACAATTTCCTCCATATTAAGTCATATTTTCCCACCGGCCTGGTGGTGACCATCGGCGGGGATCTGGTCGCTCCTGGCAGCCAGTCCTCTTGTCTCTAAACTCAGTGTCCTCCTCCCCTCAGTACTCCGTCCCCACCCAGATCTCACAGGCGTTCCCTGTCCAGCCGTCCCAGCACTCACAGCTGCCACAGTTGCACAGACCATTCCCTGCGAGGAGGAAGTGAGAAGAAAAGCTGTGAATTAAAAGCTGTGCCATCATGCCTGACCTTTAACAAGGTTCCTCTTTTCACACTCTGGCTCCCTGGGTGCAGCTCTCTGCTGGTCGAGGGTGTGGTGATAGCGGAAGCTGCTGGCTGCACTTCTCAGGACAGTTTGCGGTTTTCCACTTGCTCTGCCAACAAAGCACCCACATCAATCAAGAGAGAGGAGCCGTCATACTCTAGATCAGCTGTCTTAATTCAAAGAGTAAATAGCCCAAAATCACCTACACCTGCTTAAAGGTGGAGTAGGCAAGAATCCGTTAAAGAAGCTTTTTTTTTTTTTTTTTTTTGTGGTATATACACAAAAAAGCTTTTAATATCATTCGATAGCTATTAAATATTGATGACATTTGGGAATATAATGATATCGCTGTGTTCTCTTATGTCTGTGTGGTCAAAATTTTGAAATTTTTAAGCGGGCCGCTCTTTCTAACAAAGTTATCTTGCTACAATATTTGACAGTAGAAATCAACCAGAAAGTACAGAAAATTGTCTGAATACTCCTTTGACCACGTCTGCCAACACAAGCAAGAAAATGAAGTAAATACCGGAGACTCTGGCGGAATAATGGGTGCTCAAAATGGAGGTGGACCGGACAGGAGCTAAGGAGCCAGGTCAACACCAGCATAAAGGATGGGGGAGGCTTCGGGACCTTACGGACCCTGTAACCTTTCTGCTAGACAGGTAAACCGCTTTAACAAAGTAAGCCAAGTGTCTGTAACAGAAGTGTTTATTGTCAAACGGGACCTGCTGCGTGTTGCCGCTAAACTCCTAGTTGTAGAAGTCCTGTAAACATTGTGTTTGCTGGTAGTCTCCTGGCATCTACAGTAGCACCAATGCTTTTTACTTTCACGTTGACTGGGCCTCATTTGTAATTATCTGAAGTATTTATCTGCATTATATCTGAATTTAATCGAAACTTCCTCAGATCCTACCTTCCCCACCTTTAAGTGCAGTTTCTCTCTATTGCTTTAAACACATTGTTCGATTTTGTAAAATTCACAGCACAGAAAATGAATTTCTGAAAACAGCTTCTAAATGTTTTGCTTTGTTCCAGTTGATCTTGTCCTGTGATGTTGCTACACCCAGCACCAGCTCTTCTACTACTGTTAAACTGGATGGGGATGTCTCTCTTCTTCTTCCCTCAACCCTGTGTGATTTCTGTTTGCACTGCGACACTTCAGTCTCTTAGTGAGGTTTCCAGGGTCTGCTGGAGCCCTGGGAGCAGAGTCAGCCTTGCAGCTGATGAGACAGCCCTGTTTTTGGAATTTCCACATGAAATATTCACAGTAATGATACAGTAGACTGTCAAAAATCAGCTGGATGAGACTTTTGGTCAAGGAACACTACTTGGTGATGAGATAAGAAAAGACTGCAGTGTCTACAGGGGCGCTGAAATTGGCCCAAACCAAACACAAGCTCCTCACTGGAGCTTTAAATCAGCTGTTATTTCGGGTTTTGGCGCAGTATCAGATTTTCTTCTCCATAGAAGTGGATCAACAATCCCAGAGTAGTTAATGTTGAATAGAAAAAGATATACATTTATATATATTGTTCCGGTATGAGTTTCAGGTCAGGAGATACATATTTGTTCTTTCAGGCTGCACTCACAAACAATATTGTTTAGGTGTGAGGAAATACCCAGAGTGGGGAAGCATCTTATTCTCTGTTATAATCCAGCAGCCCCAAGCTCTCCCTGAGCTCCCCGAGCTGTCAGATGGAGGGTGCCGAGGTTAGGAGGACTCCTCCTGCTGGCCTCCTGTCACACAGCTGAAAAGACATGTCTACTGCAAATTTACTGTGGAGAGGAAAGGGAGGAGTGTGATGCAGAGGAGAAAACTACAGAAGTAGGCTGAAAGAGAAGCAGAAGGGAGGACAGATTGATAAGTACATTAGAAAAGAGTAATGAAAGTAAAGTGGGAAATAGAGAGAGGGTTGCTGACGGAAAAGATTGAGCTGTTTGTTGATCTTCTGAATCCAGGTTGCAGACGACACAGACCCTCCTCTGATTAAAGGATAAAGCTGGCCTTTCATTTTATTTCCAGCTTATTGACAATAAATCCCCTGAAAAGACCTAAACTAACAATGCTGCAGTCTGTCACTCAAAACTTTCCTCCTTCACTCAACTACCGGGGGCTAACAGAGCTTTTTCTAAGGACTACTTTAATCTATGGAAGAGTTTACAGCCAGATCTGTCAAGTAAAACACATTTGCTCAAGTGCTGTGTTAAAGTACACTTATGAGGTCCTTGTTCTTTACTTGAGAATCAAACTTGTGTTTTACTTTATGGCTCTTTTCCACTTGAAGAGGGAAATTACCGCACCCCACTTTTCCTTCATTTTCTTGACCACTTGTATCCTGGTAATTCCTTCTCTTCTCTTGTATATTTAATTCACTTAAAAGTGAACCACAGTCTGAAAGACAGTTCTGTCTACAATGAGCACAGATCTGCTCGACTACCATCCCCAGCTCAGCTTCTAGCTGGGAGGCTGTTTATTGAAACAAAATACCATCCTTCCTCCTCTCTGTACTTTGCAACATGAGCACCAGATAACAGAAATTGCAGATGCTGTGAGGTAAAATCATAAAAATGCAGAGAAAATGCAACATACGCAGGGGTTTAGAAGTGGATATACACTGTATACTCTTCATATACCCTACACCAAACCACCAGGTTTGCAACAAAGTGCCATCTGATAATAATCACTGGGTTTTGGTGATGCTGAAGAGTCATGCCTAAAGCTTACATGAGGAGTTTTTAGCTGGTAATAAAGCAGTCTGATATGAATGCTTAAATTTAATTCATACGATACGAGCAAGAACGAGCGTCTGTTTGTGGGCGTGGCTTGCTGGAGCAGAGAGGGAGGGGAGAGGAGGAGCTGAGGATTTCAGTCTGATATGAATGCTTATAAAGCCAACAAGACCATCAGGAGGATAATTGATCAATTCTCATTTCTATTTCTATCAGACCTTTGACTCCACTTCATTTCTATAAATGCTCTTGTTACTTTCTATTTGTTTTTTTTCAATCCGATCAATAAACTGTGTTCACGTGTGTGGTTTGTCCAAGCGGTGATGTCGTATCTGTATTTTGTGTGTCTTTATGGTTGAATGCAAAGCAAACACAGAGTAAACATCATCCAGATCCCATTTGATTCCTGTCCATCTTAAGGAAATAAATGAAAAATTAAGTTTTGCATGATTAGAGAATACTGTACTTCGTGTTTCTTACAGTGAACCTGTGTGTTCAACCATTTTCTCTCTGCTGAAGCCGTCACTCACATCATATTGTCAGATCCAGAGCATGAAATCAACCAGCAGGCATTCCTAACATGCAGAATTTTCCACATCAGTCAACAGATGCATATGTAGAGAGAATCTGCAGCTTTGGAGGCTCTTTGAAACCACCAGATGCAGAGCAACTCATTGGGTAACTTGAAAAATACATGTTCAAACCATTAATATGGAAAGAAAGTCTTCATCGCCGCTTCCTTTGACTGATTTAACATTCAGAAAGTCTTTAAATGGCAAACACACCATTCGATTTTTCTACTTCCATTATATAAGGTTATTCTGAGATGTATTCTCCAGTTGGTAATATGGCGACATCAAATATTCAGCAGATATCTTCACACATTTTCTGTCTTTCCACCCGGTCCTCCGCATTTTTAAGCGGTGCTTTTTTCTGCATCTGGAGCGGCTGAAGCTCATTACATGACATTAAGGCTGACATTTGGAGTCATGGAGTCATGATGAGAACCACTTCTGAACAGCTGTCCAGATTTTGACAGGCCCCGGGGCAAAAATAATTATAAACATGTACTGAGATTTCCATTATCTGTGGGGAGAAGACGGCTCCTGTGGATGAACAGCTAGAGTGAGAAAAGTGTGTGTGTGTGTGTGTGTGTTTTATCTCAATTATTTCTTCTATTCTCTGACTCACACTCAAAGCTGTTCACATCAGGGGGATGGGAACAAAATCTACGGATACATTTATCTGTGGGAACATTTTGATATTCACAGGTTCACCTCGTTCAGATCATCCAAAGACCCGGTATGGAGCTGTGTTGGAACACAGTACCCCATAGTTGGGTTGTGTGGAGTCAAACTATAATACCGTGTTTTATCGTATTTATTCGTCACCATGGTAAATCCAAGCTGTCTAAGCATCAGTCCTTTTAGTACATAAAATCTCAGTGTTATGTTTTGGACCTCTTCCATATTTTTTTTTCCATTATGAAACCGTCTTTCGTTTGTGTGTGTCAGTGTCCTACCTGTGCAGATAAGGCCGTCATGTTTGTCGCACTCTCGGTCGTCACACTCGCAGTACTCGCCGGACACCCACCACTCTTGGGGGGAGCAAATGCATTGGCCACAGTGACAAGAACCTGCAACAAACACACACAGAAACACGTTTAAAACATACACACAATTGTGAAATAACATCCTACTTCCTCACCTAAGCTGGTAACACTTTCTCAGTGTATATTTTATATGTCTTCTAACACCATCCCCTCAGTGATTGTGTTTTTTTGATAAATGCTGTTTGTATTATTTCCTGTAAATTCTTCAGAGGATTTATGGTGTCAGGCACAGAGGATATGAGATACTCCTCAGGGAAACAGCTTCTAATATACTTCTGCCACCAGGAAACCAATCCACCCACACTTAAATCTCCCTCTCATCCCCACTTGTATCCGTTTGTCAGTATAAAGGGCAGCAGCAGGATAATAACATATCAAGGAATGGTAGAGGGAAACAAATCTTCTGGTGTCCGCTTCGTTTTTTTTTCTCCTCAAAGCTCACACAGGTTCGGCAACTGCGCTGCAATTTCTATCAACATCCACAAGTTAGAGGAACTCAACATGACGAGGGGAGAGAAAGTGAAACAGTTGTGAGAGAGGTGAGACAATGGGGAAGAAGCTGAGAGGGACATTGTTCTGGTGTTTGGATGTTGCAGAGCGTGGAAAATGAGCACGCTCATCTTTTTCTTTCACAGCCAATTCGGCTCTGCGGGGCTGAACCCACTGCAAGCGATTTATTTCTGTGGATTTAATGCCACAAACAGAGAAGAAATCCTTTCCCACAGAGTCATTTGCTGTCCAATGATACATATAATGTAGAGACAATGTGTCAAGCATCATTATAAACATATACAACATCATATACTGCAAGTCAAATAAGGCTATAGCTAATGATATTTTTGCTTTGTAGAGAAACGGATCTATCTTTTACTGATGAAATTTAAGAAATACCCTAATGATAAGGCTTCAGAGGGTTTATCTTATTAACCAAACCTTAACAAACCATAGAACAAGAGATTAAGATGAAGATAAAACAATGTGGCAGGAAATCAACAAATGTAAGAAGCTTGGACCATTTGTCTGGATTAGCTCCTCATCAATCAGATAATCTGTTAATCAAGTAATCTGTTTACTCACTGTGAGGTAATCAGATCATTGAAATATAACATGTGCTCTAATATTTCAATGGTAGGAACATGGTGCATATTATATGCTACAAAGTGGCTCATGTGCATCAAATCCCCGTCTGCAAACTATGAAAAGACTCAACAGCAAAGCAGCCAAGAGTGCATTTTTACCAAGTTAACAAAGAACAAGATCTCAGCCTGAAGTAAAGCAACACTACTGAGATTTGATTTTCATCTTTTGAAATCTGTTGTAAAGCCTCTCTTTCAAAGAGAAAATCCTTTTTAGCCGACTGTGGATTTGGTGGTTCTGGTTAAGATGTTTCTTGAGTTGAAAATGAGCAGTGAAGTGCTTATATAAATGTAAAGTATCAGCTACATCCTACATTTAGTAAAATAGGGGTTTTAGAGAGTTTGAAAGATCATCTGCCACCCTGGAAACAAAACAGAGCTGTGTGCATATGGTAATGAAAGTGACAAAAATTCACACCAATGATGGCAGATCGTAGTGCTTGTCAGTGTTTTGATCTAGAAAATGGAGATAAATTGTGTGCAGCCTGTGTCTAATGTTCAGGTGTTTCTCAGTAGAGGTTGTATTTTGGCCTTTCTGACCAAAACTACTAAAACACAGTAAGATTCCTGCACTACACGCAAAAGAACCACTGTGTTGCCAAAAGAAAAAAGTGAAATTGTGGTATAACAGTACCTGATTAGTGTTAATAATAGGAATGCATTAGGGATAACTGATGAGTGAAATGAAAAATAAATTGATATTTTTTTTTGACCAGCAGAGGGCAGAGTCTACACTGGATTTTACTCGTTGAGCCTCATTTCATCATTTTTGATGATTGATCAATTAATTCAGACCCATTAATGGCATATTGACGCAACAGGAAAATTATTAAAATCAGCCCTCACACTGCTGTTATCCCTGTTACATTTACTGAAGGAAAACCTATATTTCCGGTCTCCACCGACAACAAATCAAATCCAAACATGACTTTCTTTTTTAAACATTTTTCCCCCAAAGATTTACCTCTTATTATGATTTCAGATTGCTCTACAGTGATCTCAAAGTTCCTTGAAGCGATACTTATTAATTATACTTTTTTTAGTCCACATTTAAGTTCAGCTATTTCAGCCAATAAATTGTTGTATTTTAGAGACGCTCTGCTAATTGTTTCTATACAGAAGTCTGTTTACTTCCTGTTAAAGGTACCTCATACAACCCACACTTAAAAAACCTGTACTATCCCTTTAAGGATTGTTTTGAATTTCATTTTTTTTCCTCATTTTTTTGACCATATGATATTGTAATATTTTTTCAGTGTCATGAAAGGCTGTAAAAAAGTTCTCTACCACTTCCAAAAAGTGACCTCAATGGAAACTTTCACTGAGCAGAATCAAAACACGCTTGTCACCTTTTCCGCTGCACACCACTCCATCCGCTGTCTCGCAGAGCTCCTTGCTTTGCTCCTCGCTCATGTCACATGACCTGGGGAACTGGCAGAGCTTCCCGAACCATCCCTCCTGGCAGATGCAGCGTCCGCATGAACAGAAACCGTGACCTGGTGGTAGAGGGCAGAGGGGCCTTTACTTAAAAATGAGAGCGGATGTGAAGCATGGCCATGAAGGTAAAAAAAAGACAGAAATAAAGAAAAAAATAAATCACAGGCAGAGTGAAAGTCAAGAGAAATGCCACATTAGAGGATAAGGAAAGCAATAAAGCATATAAGCAGAGAAAGTTGACAGAGCAGACATTGAACCTTGACAGTAATAGGCAGAACAAGCAGGCAGAGCCACAGGAAGACGACAGAGACGCAGCAGGCTTATTGTATTTCCCCCCAGGGACATGAAAGAAACTGTCATCACTGGTCTTGTCCTGTCCTTAATAAATCTTCAGTGCTTCAGAGAGAGAGATGAAAAACATCAGAAAGCAACGGTGGAGGAAAACACACCACACACGCACACACACCAGACACGCAAACACTCAGGAAAGGAACCAGAGATGTTTAATTGGTAGGAAATGGGAGTTGGATGCTTGAATACAAGACAGCATCTCTGTGGTTTTAACAAACTAACACACACAGACACACACACACACACAGACACACACACACACACAGACACACACACACACACACACACACACACACGCACTCATTCGCTTATGTCCCCTTCATCTCCAGTCGGACCCTCGTGTCACTCGCAGTGTGCTCACTTCAACACAAATCACATCATGTAGAAGCAGTTACTCCGTTGATTGTTTCCTTTATGTTCACATGTGCTAACAGATGCCAGGTTGAAGAGGTGGTAATGAGCTGAGTGTTTTTCCATCATACTCACATGGCTGTGAATCCATACTGTGCCACTGGCTATTGTTTGAAGCAGGGCTATATTGATTCAATCAAACAGCTGTTTGATTCAGTTCTGATATTTCAGCCCTGATCTCACGCCTCTTTAGATCTCAGGCACAGGTGTGAGCGTCAATAAACAGATGAAGTTGTCCATTGACTCGCTTCATAGATTTGAAGTTTATCAAGGAACTTGTTCATAGAAATTACAAACAGAAAAACCCACCAACATTAAAGGGATATTCTGGCGTAAAATTCATTTAGGGTCAAACACACCATAACACCGAGTTAGACACCCTGTCGAGAGATGAATGTTGCCGACCACTTGCTTCTCTAGTTATACCAACTTTAGTACTGACTGCAGACAGCAATACACAACGGTCTGAGAAGCCATCAACAAACCTCAACCAAAACACCACTCTATAGCCACAAATAATGTTCAGAACAGCACCTAACTTCATCAACAGTACATAAAGGGTCCCAGCCATAGCACTAGCCATCAAACATCTTCTTAACTTTGTCTATTTTTTTTTTTTTTTTTTTTAGCAAAGAAACCAAACATAACTCACCTACTCTCTTCCAGCAGTCGCTTTTTTGTAGCGAGACCATAACGGTCCACAACGGACTACAGCGGGTTAACGCAACTCAAGGAAGAACATTTATGATAATTACTTTATCATTTCCTTTAAGTAAAAATCACCATATTAATCATTTTGCACTGCAGACGCGGTAGTTCTTCTGCCTTACGATCTTGGTCTGATTGCATTTCCATGAAGAAATTATCATAAATGTTCTTCCTTGAGCTGCGTCAACCCGCTGTAGTCTGTATTGGACTGTCTCTCTCTCTCAACGGGGTGTCTAACTCGCTGTTACGGTGTGTTTGACCCTAACTTAATTTTACACCAGAATATCCCTTTAAGTGCAACAACTATGTCAGTGAAAACAAGATCTCTACAAAGGCCCTCAGTGGATCTTTATCTCTACATTTTATGTACTCACTTTGTCCATAGTGCAAGTAATATCTGGTTGAGATTTTGACTTACTTTTCAATCTCACTGTTGGCTGTTTGCGGATGCTGCATACATGTGACGTTGAACGAACTGGGAAAAATGAATTTCTATATAAATATAAATGAACACCTGCTCAGGTGGAAAAAAATGGAAAAGAAGAAAAGACTCTCAGCTTCACTTGCTGACTTGATGTTCGACTTGTTCTCAACATGGCAAAGATGTTTGTTGCTTTGCACAGAACTAAGATATCCATCTAGATTTGGCTGCTTTACACTGTTACAACACAAGAGCTTTGCAGGAAAACAAAGAAGCATATTTTCAGATATGTTGAGGGTTTTTTTAAATTTTTTTTAAATCAATAAGTTTGATTTTTACTCTGCATGGAATAAGCTCAACACCAGCCACCTCATAGCATTAGATTGATTAAAATTCATCAATAATTCATGAACCTTGCTTTTTTCATATTTGCTGTTTTTAATCAAACAAAGGTGAAGCAAAGGTGTGTGTGTGTGGGGGGGGGGGGGGTGTCCAGGATGTGTGAGTGTGTTGTGTTTATGACAGTTCATAAATGAAAGTTATCTAGCGTCTGTCTCAGGTTGAGGTGGAGTGGCAGCTATGGCGAGCCATGCATGGCTGCCTCAATCAGCTAGCTTGCAAGAGCGGTTAATTGCTTTGGAGGAACAGCAACCTCGCCCTCATTCAATTAGTCTGCACCTGTCTTTCACAGAGCATGTATTGTGCGGTTGCAGTTAGAGAGGGTCTGTTGAGGGGTTGTGGTGGCGAATCTGGTATCTAACCAGGTAAAGACATGAAGTGTATGCAGAGAGAGACTTTCAGAGATGAAGAGTTCACTGACACAAAGAGAGGATGAAGCAGAGTGAGTCATACGAGAGGGAAACCCAGTTTGGAAGGTGGGAGGATAGACTTACATCTATACACACAATGTTGCTGCAGTGCAAATATTATATCCAGTCTTATATCTTTATATGCATTCAAAGTACAATGTTCTTCTTTTGAAAGAAAGAAAAATGGTTGGTTCTCCCCAACGTAGATCAAACTATTCAGTGATTTCAGTGTGTTTACTTAAAAAGCACAAAAGGGTAAACATAAAGCAGCAGGAACAAAATCGATGAGTCAAGCTGAATTTTTAAATGTGAAAATAACATGAAAAAGTCATGACAGAATGGCAAAATTTTATACTTTATCATTTCTTATTGTGATTTATAAAAGAAAATCACAATAAAGTACATCAGTTTTTCAAAAGAAGCAAATCTGTCTCAGTCTAGGTCTGTCATTATCAAACTTTTTTTTTTTTTTTACATTTCTTTAACCGTAAAGGATGGAGTTCAAAACCCTGTTTGCTAGTAATTGTGCAATTTGTTGTTTCCAAAGTTGGAAAATTAGTTGAAGAGAAAGCTTTTTGGTTTCTGAACCTTTTGCCAGGACCAATCCCACAGACTGATTTAAAACTGCAAAACTTAGTCATCCTAAACATACTTAAATCCCTTGGTAAAAGTCTGGAAGCCTGGCCCCCACCATGCACTTGTTTTACCTGACTTTTAACAACTTTTTAGTTCTAATGTTTGAGTGAATTTTTTTTTTTTGTCAGAACTTGATGTTGCAGTCATTCTCTTGGAAAAAAGATCTCTTCTCTCAAAAGGACTAACTCTACTCAGGATGGTATAATTCTTTGGTATAAAAGATGTATTGAATTATATAAGAATGTACACATGTACAAATGAGCCAAACAACGCTAAATTTGGCTGAATTAGAAAATGTATAAATAGTAAAATGAAAAGCCGTTTAGGGGTCTAAAGAGCCAGCTCTTCTTGGCGAACTGAGCTGAAAAATCTGGCTCACTAAAAAGAGCCGTACTTCCCATCACTACTCTGAGAGAGGCCCAGACAGCCTTCTCACCCCCAGCCCCTTCCAGCGGGCGTCATTAATTACATAAGTTTGGAAAAGACATTTTAACCCTCTATAAACATTCAGACTTTTTCTATACATTTTTACCTAACTAAGTTTTAAGCAGGAATTTTTCAGATTCATGGAAAACAACAAGGGATTATTTTTTCCGGCATCATGTGACTTTTTTACCGCCATAACCAACTACATTACACCCGGAAATGAGTTTTGTTTCCTCGTTTGAAGGCAGAAGCCGGCATGATGGTGTGAATGGACTCCTGGCGGGTAAGTGGAGGGGTGGATGTCTGTGTGAATGTATGTTTAAATTAGCCTATAGAGCCCAAGTGTGGAGAACAAGGAAGGAGAACAGGAGCTGTTTAGAAGGTAAATAGCGACACTGTCGGGGAGGGAAATGTTTGGCGTTTATATGTGTGTGTGTGTGTGTGTGTGTGTGTGTGTGTGTGTGTGTGTGTGTGTGTGCGTGCGTGCGTGCGTGCGTGTGTGTCGGTGCACTGCACGCAGTCAGTGATGACGCCTACTTCACAGCTGTAAACATGGCCGTGGAAAAAGAAGATATGCATTCATATTTACTTTATATCTACACAAAACTGTAATAGGCTTTATTGTTGTGTGCTGTACTCAAAAGTTATTGCAGTTGAAATATTGAGAATGTGGACATATGCTACAAACACAGACCTATTCAGCAATGTGTTGGTTAATAGTCATCTTGTCTGCTGTGCTGAACTGGTATACTTTTTTAGTCTGTGTGTGTTTGTGTGTGTGTAAACTGAGAAATTGGGCATATTTGGATAAATTCAGTTCACTGTGCTCTTCAGTTTGTTGGACCTCTTTAATCACATTTGCCTTGTCAGCTCTTGCGTGTACTGATGGTTATACACTGATGGGTCTGGTGGTTGCAAACCAGGCGTTTCAAACACATCACATTATGTACATCTGTGAAGTAAAAATTAACATGTTTAATCAAAAGCTCCATAAATTAAAAAAAAAAAGTATGTACATGACAGCCTATCAAATGCAAACAGATTTAAAAAAGCACCTCAAGCTACAGCACCCCAAACTTTAAGCCTTTTCCCATGGCTCCGGCTCTTAACATGTTTACATTTGTTATGCTGTAAGTAGGGCTGGGTGATATCGGAAAAAGTTTATCATGATATGTTTTTATCATTTCAGTTGATATTAAATCATGATATAAAAATTGAAATTTAACAGTGTTTATTGGTAGCACGTCTTTTGCAGTACAATAAGCTACTGCATCTGTGAGGTCCACTGCATCTGCTTCAGGTGGTGAAAAAGATTTGAGGTATTCCATGACTTTGCCAGAACATGTACTCGACATAATTTGCAGTGCACATTACTCTGCTTCATATCAAGCAAATATGAAGCCACCAACGTTTTCATGCCAGTGTTGTTGACGATTTGATCATCTTTTGAGCCTTTATCTGCATTTCTGCCAGGGATAGTGCTCATTTTCTTTTTTTTCTCACTGACAGTGCTGCCAGCTTCGGATATTAAAGTGCTATGGTTGTGTGTAGCTGCAGTCTGCTACTAAACAGTTGTTTGCTTTTTGGTTCTAATTCAGCACATGATTGGTTCAGCGCGAAGCAGACCCGGAGCAACTCCCCTCTTCATTGGCTATTCGTATAGTCTACCATAACATGGCAGAATGCCGACTATCGAAAAGCATATTGACCATGTTTTATATGATATCAGGGGAAATTAATTTTCAGTATATATCGTTATCATTTTATCGCCCAGACCTAGCTGTAAGGGTGGGCTTTTTTTGAATGAGTATGTTTAGCTGCTATCTGCCAGTAAAAGCCGTATCAGCTTCCAGCTTTCATTTCTAATATAGGTAGAGAGAAAGGAACACACCTCTGCACACTCCTACTTTTTTACTTTTCTTATAACTCACATTTTGTGAAGGAATACGTTTCTCTTATTTGTTAATTGCACTGGGGCCCAAACATCCAGAAGCACTTACAGCCCCCACCCTCACACAGGAAGTTTCCTAGACCTCCTCACCATCAAGCCAAGTTTCGTCCATCCTAACTTTTCACTCTGAGTACACAGACTTAATTATCAGCCTGACAGCATGTGTGTGTGTTTGTGTGTGTGTAACTGTGTGCAGACAGGCTCTCCCTGGACGCTCTCATGAAGAATTGTCTCTTGACAGCCAAGCGCACAATGAGCCCCACTAATCCATTCACATAAATACTGCATCCCTCCTTACAGGAGAAATGTACCCTCAGATGCTGCAGTGCACCACTGATACAGAATGGCACAGGCGACCAAATAACGATAAAAGATATGAATGACAGCAATGTCTGTATAGAGGCTGGGTCAAAGAAAATAGACAGATGTTGTTTTTCTGAATATGTGGGAGTTGTGTGTTATGGAAAGGTGTGTATTTGTTAGTCTTATAACTTTTCTTGCATTGAAAATGAGACAAAAGAAAGCAGCAAATTTCAGGGCTGTGTGTGTTTCTAGAACATACAAAAATGGATGTCATAACTGCTCAAATTACATAGAGGGAGCCATAAACATTACCGCAACAAAGAAGCTTAGAAATGTAGAACAGGAATGTGGCCTTTTAGCTACAATCGCCTTTACAATGAGAATTATGTTTGCCTCATTTTCCATCTCTCATCCTCTATCAGACAGCAGCAGCAGCTGCAAACTGAAATATCAATTTCAATTCAGCCTCTAATGTCTCTGTGCAATCTATCCATTACTCTGGTTGTGCCTAAATGGCTCAAATCAAGGGCACGAACTCCCCAAGACCTCAAACAGAAGCTTCAAAGGCTTGGAGCAATTTCTCGGATTCAGCTGAAGGGTTTAGAGGGCTGTGCCTTTGGATATCAAAGAGAGCAGATAGGATCACACTGTATTGATCTTCAGATTCAGCGTCTGCTCCTGGCATCATCTCAAAGTGGGAGAGTGGATGTGTGCACATGTGCTGCTAAATGCATGTAGATGCATGTAGATTTCTGTGCAGTAATTAGGAGATATTGATGAGGGTGTAATGTGCTACAGTACGGCTGAGGATGAGCACCTTATGTTTCTACTTCAGCAGTGAAGTTTCATGTGCTGCTGTCAGACAGTTTAAGGGATATTCAGGCATAAAATTAATTTAGGGTCAAACACACCGTAACACCGAGTTAGAAACCCTGTCAAGAGTTGAATTTTGCTGACTGCTTGCTTCTCTAGTTATACCAACTCTAGTAACGAATGCATGATAGCAATACACAACGCTCTGACGAACAATAAACAGACCTCAACCAAAACACCACTCTATAGCCACAAATAATGCTCAGAACAGCACCTAACTTCATCAACAGTACATGTAGGATCTTAGCCACAGCACTAGCCACCAAATATCTTCTTAACTTTGCCTAATTTCTTAAGCAAACAGACTAAGCATATCTTACCTACTCTCTTCCAGCAGCTGCTTGTTTGTAGTGAGACCTCGACCAGTCCATAACGGACTGCAGCGGGGTGACGCAGCTCAAGGAAGAACATTTATGATCATTTCTTCATGCAGCGCAAAATGATTATTACTTAAAAGAAATGATAAAGTAATTATCATAAATGTTCTTCCTTGAGCTGCGTTACCCCGCTGCAGTCGGTGATGGACTTGCCCGAGGTCTCAGAACAACCAAGCGGCTGCTGGAAGAGAGTAGGTGAGTTGTAATTAGTCTCTTTGCTAAAGAAATCAGGCAAAGCTAAAAAGATGTTTGGTGGCTAGTGCTGTGGCTGGGTACCTTTACTGTTGATGAAGTTAGGTGCTGTTCTGAGCATTATTTGTGGCTATAGAGTGGCGTTTTGGTTGAGGTTTGGTTATGGCTCCTCAGACCGCTGTGTATTGCTATTGTGCGGTTGTTACTAAAGTTGGAGAAGCAAGTGGTCGGCAACATTCATCTCTCGAGAGGGTGTCTAACTTGGTGTTATGGTGTGTTTGACCCTTAATTGATTTTACGCCGGAATATCCCTTGAAATGTATCATTGGCCAAAATGTCTATCGGGAAATTGCCAGTAACTGAGCATTGGTGCCAGCATCAGCCACTGAAAAATGAATCGGTTGACGACTCGTGTCTCTGTAGAAAATCAGGTTGTGTTGAGGAACACAGATCTTCATAGTAATGTTGCAGAAGTTTCTTGCCTTGTCAATTAGTTTGTGTATAGTTGTGTATGTGTGTGATCTCACCTCCACAGACCTCTCCACTGATGTCCTCACACTGACGGTTGTCACACTCACAGTTTTTACCATGAACCCGGTCGTCCCCTGGTGGGTGGCAGGTACACTGTCCACACCGACACTGACCTACACAAACAGAGACATTTGATCAGCGTTGAGCTCTTCAGCATAACAATTCTGATTCTCCTGAAGTCTGTCCACTGACATTCACCTCCTATTCAGCCCGTTATTATGACATTTGCATTCCTACAGTAGTTGTTACAAATTCAAACTAGTCTTTTTCTGCCTGACAACACTCCCTCCAGCCACACAGGGGGAAATCTTCTATGTAAATCACTCACTCCAACAAACTCACACGGGCACTACACACTTACACACAGCTCGAGATGTTGTGATCCCACTTCAATCAGCGAGCTGCCAGTGAAGGAGGCCACGGGGGAACTCGTAGAGTGAGCATGCTGGCTAATGGAGAAACTCATTAGAAAAACATCATCTATTCTGAACTATCGTTGGAGGTGTGCAGCGTCTCTTCTCATTGATCATCTGAGCAGGTTACTCAGAGTTATGTTTGTTACTGGTGGAGTAGAGGCCTCGTGTTTACAGGATTAGATGGAGACATTTCTTTAGAACTGTTGGTCTGGGTCACTTTGTTGTTGTTGTTGATGCAAATTCTTGTATACCGTGAATAATTTTCAGACTCCAAAAAAGATCTTTGCTCTTTGAGGGGGGTCTAGATCTTATGCTAGTTTATAATTTTGTTGCACCCAAGACATTTGGAGACGCTTCATGCTAAGGTTGCTGAGTTCAAATGAAAAGGAAGTCTGATTTAAGAGATATAACTGAGTTATTTAATGCCAGTGGTTTACAAAGTGTGAACTGAGCCTCCTCTGGAGGATGCAGAGACACAACAGGGGAGGCCTGAGTGGCTGGAGGGGACATATAGAGCAGAACTCTTGCCTTGACATCTGAACCATTTTTACAACAGACTGATAAACAGTTCAGACAAGCAAACTAGTGCTGAAGTTTATTTTAACATGGAGCTGACAGAAATGGAAAAGAGGAGACCAACAAGACAGATCAAGGAAATATGAAGGATGATGGAGGATGAGAGAGACTGGTGTATATTTGGTCTGAAAACTTATGAAACTACACCATTTTGAAACGGCACATAGACTAACGTAGCAATTTAGTGTCAAATGTCACAAAAGTAGTTTATTGAAGTTGAAATGGCTGTTGCTTTTGTGGCACTGTGATTGTAATCCCAATGCTACAATGGTAAATCACAATGCTGCAGTGCCAGTCGTAAATGTCACAGCAAACTGGACAGCACAAATGAAATTCTCAAATTTGTTGGCATGCCGACAAGTTAGACATAGTCGTTTTGTTTGGTGGGGATGTCCAGAAAACTTTCACCTTCCAAAAAAGGTGAATGGCTGAAAAAGTTTGAGCGCAGCTGGTTTAGGCTGTGCTGGTACACCTTTCCCAAGAAGCTTTTACACTGAGATTTTTGCCATTTTATTGCTAAGTTGAATGTTTTTAATGTTTAGCAGGAGAAGTGGATGACAAAACTACAGCTGGATGATCCTTTGTGCACAAGTTCAGGGTCTTAATGACTTCTCTGGCACAGTATTTTATCACTTTAGTGGTATTTAGTCTTCACTTTTGTTCATATGGATATATACCTTGAATATATACCTTGTTTAGAACAAAACAGAGAGATTAACAGTACAAAATAGGAAGCATAAACATACACAATTTGTTTGTACCCTGTGTGCTTCATGCTGAAATTGTTAATAAATGTTCTTATCCTCTGATGCTGCAGTCACCCAGCGGGGCTGCTAACAGGTGAGCTTCACACTATGAAAAATAATTGCACAAAGGGAATTTCCCAGCTCAGTGAAGACAGATGGTTAAAATGCTGCATACTGAGCACCTCTCTTTTTTCTTCTCCTTTTTTTTTTCGTGGAGCAGGGTATCTCCTTTTTACAAAAATCATTATTCACTCTGAGTGTTTCCCCTGTTCACAGCCCTGTTGGGTAAATTTTGTATTTAGTGCCACTAAATAACACCTTAAACACATCTGTAACGTGCATGTGCGGCGGCCTTGTTCTTTTGATGACTTATTGAGAGGAAATAGATGCAATAAATAGTGCCAGACGTTAATTTACAAGGCGGCGTCCCTTAATGTGATGTCCGTGTCACGTCATTGTCAGACTTTATGACCACACAGACACATATAAAGGCACACACACACACACAATACTCTATTCCTGCTACACATACGGCATATCACCATCTTCTCTGGGGACCCAGTTACCCTAGCAACTGGTGATGTCACAACACCGTGCCTTATCGATTATTGCTCTGGTCGTCAAGTCGTCTTCACCGGCGTGTGCGTCTGTGTTGGTGTGTGTTGATGTTTAATTTGTCACCCTGTCTGAGGTGAACAACACCTTAATGACAGATTAGCAACAGCAGACTGAGTCATGGCGGATCTATTCCCATAAAGCCGGGGACAAATCTGAGTATAAAGACAGGGCAGGTGAAGGTGAACTCTCTTTCCTAGATTTATTTTGATTTTTTTGTGAGAGGAGAAGCACTTTAGTTTCAGCGCAGCCCAAACTGGAAAGAGGCTAGAGGGCCAAGAATACACTGTTAAATAGATGAATAATAAATCAGTGGGGAGTAGGCGAGGCTTGAGTAATGGTCAATCAAGTGAGCTCCTCTCCTTTCATTTAAAAGCAGCAGATGGTTTCTTAAAGGGCCGGAGTCCTAGAAAAGCCTCTCCAGAGAATACAGTCTTTTCCCCAATAGGCTCTCAATGCAACCAAGCAATGCAACAGTACATTTTGATCACAAACACACAAAAAGAGCACTTCAATGCAGTCTGAAAAACTACGATCATAAGGGAGTTGGCAAATTCTCGCTACTTTTTCTGCAACTTTTTAAAATGCAAGACTGTGTTTCATTTTGACCCTGGTGGAATTGCATGACCATTTTTAATCCAAATGAGAACCAAAATGTTGGTGCACTTCATGGTGAATCTGGCAAAACATAACCACAGATGTGACACCTTTCTCTCCAGAAGGCTGCAAAACTGGAAAACAGGAAAAGCAATGAAAAAATCTTGCATTGCACCTGTTATCATTCGGCCACACAACAAAACAAGCTCATTGACTCAATGAAAAAAATAACTGTGGTGTTAAACCTCAGTTTGCTCCCTTGTAGTCACTGCATAACAAATAATAACAAGAAATTATCAAAGACATTCTCACATTGTTTTGGCTGATTTACAATCACTCCTTCCAAACTTCCCATCTGGCTTGATTTCACTGAAAATTTTGTGACAGCTGGAATTCTTTCACCATTTAATCAAATATCAAAACACCAGCTTACTGATGCTCTCCACCCACAAGATATGGTGTGAATGGAAGTATGACATTAGCGCCAAAATGGGGAACTAAACAGATTCAGATAGTGTTATTCATAAAACAGTATAATCCTGATGTGAGCTGGAGTTTATCTCTCTCTGCAGAAATAGAGGGTCTGATTTATTTAAGTTTAAGTTGGTTTAACTTGTAAATAGTGTCACTCTGATGACCTCAACAGCACAAGCAAACTGATGTTAAAGCTACTCTACTGACTCACTTTGTAAAAATCCATCACCAGTCAAGGAAAATGTGTTCAGTCTTTAAGAGTAACGTCATTGAGGTTATCCCAGGTGGGGTTTGGAGCATGCATCTGTATTCCAAGAGAAAGCTTGTGGGTGTGTGGACTGTGGAAGACATCTAAGTTCACTCGGCGGTCAGTGGCAAATGAATAATGTATTGTTGTTGAATTGTAGGACCCAGGGCTTTTTTAAGTACAAATAATGAATAGACCAGACCATAAACTTCAAAACTCAGGTTCTTATCCATTATACTTTATGACATTTAAAAAGTTTAACTCTCACTCACTTATATCATCCTGCAACTATCTGAATGATATTTCTGTCTAAGTTCACAATGAGCTTGGGGTAAGTCCAACAGAAAATTCTGCATAAATGCAAGCTCTCAGAAAATGTGTAATTTAGTGTCTGTATGAGAGACCTCAGTCACCTACTTTGCTGATTCATATTTTAACAAACACATATAATATTATTACAATGTTAGGTGTCCGTTCTAAACTGCAGCAAAGTTTCAAAACATGAGATATACAAATGTCAGCGCTTTTCCTGGACTTGTCAGGCCCCGCCTTCCACTGAAGACGATGTTACAAGAACAAGCCCTCCCAGAGGGTAGAAGGTCAGTTCCATCACTTGGCTTCCTTCTCCGCTCTATACCTAGTTACTGATCATGTAGCAATAGCTAGCAGCCAATAGCTATGATAAGTAGCTTTCTTAAAAGGCATAACTTTCGGGTTGCTTTGTGACTAGGAAGCTGTGTAAAAAGTAACACCCATTCGTTATGTCTAATTTAATATCTCTGAAGAAAAAACATTTACAGCAGAGGTTGAACAGAGCTGAAATAAGGATTTCTGTAAGTATGGGAATTGAGATTGGGTACATCTTCTTCACTGTTTGTTTCTTTACAGTTACAGAGTATCTGTCTTGAATGTCTTTTCAGGGTTAAGTAGTTTTTGGAATACAGCCATGCAAAAGAAAGTTGTGCAGGAGCCATTAAATATTAACCGTCACACATGGTTATTTTCCACTACAGCCTCCGAAAGCAGACAGGAATCCCGAGATTCAGCAGAAAGATGTTGAAAGCAGGTGTTTCCTTGAGGAAATACCACAGTACAAAGAATTTGCTCTCCACCAGCGTCTTGTCTCCACCTCTCAGGAAGACGAGCTCCAAGCTGCTGTTTCAAATTTCAAGGCTTTTCCGCTCAAGCTGCCATCTGTACCAGCCGCATTCATCCATGCCTAAGTGATTTTTTTAGTCTGTCTCCTTCAGTTTTTCTCCCTCTCTCTTTTTCTCCCTCTAGCTTACCTACCCCGCTCCCTGTCTCCCTTCATCGTTGTTCTCAAAGACCTTCGCTCTCTTCCTTCATCTCCCCCTCCCCATCCTTTTCCAGCCATCAAAGCCTTGCATTGAACCATGTTACAATCGCCTGTATCCGATCATTCACATCACCACAACACCAAACCAGATGGGCATCCAGTGGAAAGAACCCTAAAGTGAATAAACAACACATGGATTCACATGATATCTCACACTCAGGTATGCATTGACATGCATTTACTGTACCTGGCTCTGTCTGTCTGAACTGGGAGGAGTGGGGAGTGCATTCAGAAATTTCAGAAATAATAATGGAGTAAAGACTGTGTATAAATGGGCCGTCAACTTGATAGAAGACTCTTTTAACCATCTGGTTTCCTACAGAATCCTTTTGGACTCGTGTAAGCAACAAGTAGAGTCATCCTTATGGTGTTATTTAGAGTGAAGACAAGACATGATATATGATGGGAAACAATATTACGCTTAAAGGTGCTCTGCAAACCATAACATATGGATACTATATGGTACAATACCATTTGATAAGATTTAATATAATGCTACTCATATGGTACTAAAGACTTCACTGCCCTATGAGCATTACTGAGCATTATTTGTGGCTATAGAGTGGTGTTTTGGTTGAGGTTTGTTTATAGCTCCTCAGACTGCTGTGTATTACTATCATGCAGTCATTACTAAGGATGGTATAACTAGAGAAGCAAGTGGTCGGCAACATTCATCTCTCGACGGGGTGTCTAACTCGGTGTTACTGTGTGTTTGACTCTAAATTAATTTTATGCCGGAATATCCCTTTGAGGGTTAATGGTAGTTTTAGAGCACTTTCACATTTGGAAGTTTATAATCTCGGGTTGTGGTATAAATTGAAATCTCTTTATAAGTATCTACTCCTTAAAGTGTGTGCAAAGAACACAAATCATTTAACACTGTAGGTTGCGGTGTACCTGCAACTGCTACCTGCTACTATGACTGGAATAAAAATACACTGCAATTTCCGAAAGGAAGAACTTATAGATCCCTTTAATTGTTCTGATGCACATGGTAATTAGAGGTTCTATTTTGTTGTAGCAGTTGGAGATAATATAAAGCTATTTTTGCAGGAAATAAAGCTAATTAACTCTCCCAGCACAAGTTAATCTTTGTGCTTTTATTATGTGAGGTGGGCCACCATGCCCACACACAACCCTGCTATTTCATAATTGCTTTGAGCAAATCATAAAGTATATTATGGGATAGTGGCAGTATGTGATGAATAGGTCAGGTATTTAAAGTCAACAAAAGGGTTCCTAGATTGATTTAGCCAAAGTTGGGGCTTTACGTAGTTCTCCCTTTCCAAGTCAATGAAATAAAACACATTTGTGCCAGAACTGAAGCAAATATTTTCAAACTGCAGTGTAAAGGTTGGGCTGTGATTCACGGTTGTCTTTTTTTGGATATATGCTTGGCAGGTTACTTGTCATTGTGATTGGTATGTGCTGCAGTTTCAATCCTGTTACTCCGTATCCCTGTTTTCTTCTTTAATCACAATCCAATTGTATCATATCCTATTTTAACATAGTGCAATGCAGCTTCTGCTGTTGAATTTGATTCCTATTGTTTCCGTTAACCGATGTTATCTACTGATAATTTAACTTGCTAAAATGTCACCATGATAGCAGCCCCGCTCAGAGGCTTTAAGGTGCATGATCATATCAGCAGCTTTTCCCTTCCGGAGATGGTAGGGATGCTCTCCTGACATAACTTTCATCATGCTTCAGTGTACAGATCTTTTCTTTTTATTCGAAACACCGCAGCAACTCAAAGGCTGTGGATTCCCCAGAGACTTCCCCCACAGTCAAATGAAACAGGAAATCAATGCCTCCACATTAACCCTTTATAAATCAGGAAAGCCCTGAGACCAGGCAGGCTGTGCTTCTTTTTAAATCGCCCACCGCAGATTATATTATTAAGTTGAATCACTGTGAGACCATCAGATTGAGGCAGGTACTGTACATTTTCTTATCGTCTTCTAATCCTTCTGTGCCAGACACCAAACAATGGCTTATACAGAAGTGTAAGGCTGATGGATTAGGGCTGCTGCATTAGTGTAGAGTACAAGAAATAGAGATACCTCAAAGGAATTGTGTAATACAAAACTACTAGATAATTTATCTTACTTATAGATGGTAGCACTCTACTATAGAACAATGTTAACCTGAGCATTGTCTATTGTTGTCTGTGGATGTTAGCCAAGGATCCACTTTGAAAAAACTTTGGTAACCCTTTCTTTTATGGTACACTTATTACCAGGTAATTAACAGGTAATTACCTGGTAACAACATTAAATTATCTGGTAATTACATGATAACTACTAAGTCAATACTGTCTAGCTACCAGGTAGGTAACCTTCCATCATCAGACAAATTTGAGGCCGAATTGCTCTGGTATTTCCAGGAGTTTTTCCGCTTCCTGGAACCACCACTTGCGCGGTAGCATTGTACTCATTCGGCGGGTGAGTTGCTGTGATAATGCTCGGCTCAAACAGCGTATCTCTACGCAATCTTCGCACGCCCATAGGCTGTATGAAGTGTCAATCACAGAAAATAAGAACTCCAAATAGCTTTTGAAAATGGAGCTGCACAGAAAAAAGAAAAAAAGAATAACTAGACAGTATTGACTTAGTAGTTATCATGTAATTACCAGATAATTTCATGTGATTACTAGGTAATTACTTGTCAATTACCTAGTAATAAGTGTACCATAAAAGAAAGGGTTACCAACAGTATTGATTCAGTAGTTATCATGTAATTACCAGATAATTTCATGTTATTACTAGGTAATTACCTGGTAATTACCTGGTAATAAGTGTACCATTAAAGAAAGGGTTACCAACAGTATTGACTTGGTAGTTATCATGTAACTACTAAGTCAGTTACATGATAACTGACTTAGTAGTTATCATGTAATTACCAGATAATGTCATGTTATTACTATGTAATTACCTGTTAATTACCTGGTAATAAGTGTACCGTAAAAGAAAGGGTTACCGACAGTATTGACTTAGTAGTTATCATGTAATTACCAGATAATTTCATGTTGTTACCAGGTAATTACCTGTTAATTACCTGGTAATAAGTGTACTGTAAATGAAAGGGTTACCAAAACTTTTATTGCTGGGACCCCTCATTAATACCCTGTTACTCCACTTGTGAATCAAACTTTCAAACCTCAAATCAGTAAGTAAATTTCACAAAAGATTATAAATTTAGTGTTCTTTATTATCCCATATACTGTGAAAATATCACCAGCTAGGCTGCTTTTTTTGTCTTCACTTTTGATTTTCCAGGTTAAAAAAATGCCCTCCAGCAATGTTACATCATTTTAATCTTTACTCTTGCACAAAGATTATTCTTTGGATGACTGGTCTGTACACAGAGGTACAACATCTGTTTTGATATAGTCACATATTTCTTGTCCTTGGTACCATGTACATCCAATTAAACCATCAGCCCAAATGTTCACATGAACACTGGCCCTGAGAATGTGTTTAATCCTTGGCTGTAGCTATGCTGACAGTGATATCCAATCATCCACTTTGACCTCACTTCAGATGCTACATTTGTAGATAACTGTGGTTAAATTTCATTTTTACTTCAGTCCAATAGTTTTCAGTTTAACACTGAATGTTGTAGATGTGGCCAGGGGCGTGAATATCCTCTGCCTGTGGAGATGAATCATTGTGGCTTTACAAAAGGTTGATCATTTTTTCTCCCTTCACTGGTTGAGTAGCTCTGGGTTGTGAATGGTGAGCAGTGGTTTAGCATGATCTTTATTAATAATATGTGTCACTCAATTAAGCTGTTGAATAGTTGGTGATCTAAATAAAAGACCCCCAAGTAACTGAAGGAGGAGGCATAAGTGACGATACAAATGTCACTGGTAAAATCAGACAGAACAAAAAGAAGGAGCAGGGGTGGAGGTGGGATGCTGTGCGATTTGCGAAAGTAGCAGCAAGATAAGGATGGCCTTAAGTATTTTAAAAAGAGCACTAGTTTGACATTTGCTTGTTGGGTAATCAGCTAGGCTGTCAGCTGATATGGAAGTCTGGATCAATTGGTGTACGGTGAACTTCGCTTGACTTTACCTGAAATAAACCTATAATCACTGGAGATTGTGAATTGTGGGTGATGGTCAAGACAATCTTTGCCTGGGACACTTTTAATGTCACTTTTTATGGTGCCCATCGAGCTGTTTTGGCACGAGTTCAACATTAAGCTCATATTAATACAGTACAGACTGTGAAGGCCTAAGGCAATGTCCTCCTATGAGGATGGGGTCTTTTATTAACACACAGTTTCTGTCAAAGTTAAAAGAGTCACATTAATTTGATTGCTAGAGGAGTTCAGGTGCTAAACCGGCCTTCCTGCGGTTTCGGCTTGTCACTAACTGAGGCACATCATGACGCAGAAATGATGACAAAGGAGGCCCCAAACAATTAACACTAAATCAGAGACGAATGGGACAGCATTGTACTTTCAAAACTTCAAAACATATCCTTCAGTACCCAAACTTTTAAAGCCTTGATAAATAGAAGAAGTAATACAACACTGTGACAAACATGCTCGTGTCACAACGTTTTCGAAACATGTTACCAGCATCATATTTTAACAGACTATACACTGGATTTTATTTCCAATTGTTTGCTCTGTTTTCAGTTTAATATAGAGTTGAGTTATTTATAAACTATAAAAATCTGTCTTTGTTCACATTTTACCTGGCTGCACTGTTTTTGGAATCCGCATTTTTATGTGGAGCTGCAAATATTGACTGAAGAAGCCAATGTTATGCACTTCCTGGGATTTAGGAAATATAGTCTTAATTTTGATATCCATTAAGGGATGGCAGGTTTGTAACAAAGATTAACAATCCAATAGGATGCAGCCACACAAACACACACCTAGAGAAGCAGATGACGTTGACTTTTTTACTGTCATATAGTAAATACATTTTGATTTTTAACTCTGAAGTTGGGAGCCATAAAGTTTTTAAAGGTAAAATCCTTTTGTTGTGCACAGTAAATCTCTCTTTCTGTAGAGAAAAACACAAACACTGCCTCTAGTTATTGGAATTTCCAGCCCTAAAATTTACAGTGCTGTTTCCATAATGTATCTATTCGCCCACTTTCCTCTCACTGTCATCAATCAACAGACTCAGGATTAATGTCTAAGACACAACAATAGAAGCACAACCCAGACCCTTGTTTCTTGGCAGTATTGGTTTGCTGTGTTGCCTGAGTATCTAAATCCATTATTAGTATCAGACCTAACATTTAGAAGTGCCAAGAAAACAAGCTTCCTCTGTCCAGAAGGGCCACTAATGAAGCATACAGAGCACTGTAATAAATCTCGACACATCGACCCACAGCTTGTTCGAGTGAGAGAGACATCCCTGCCGAGGCTTACATTGTTGAAGGCAAATGAAGCACCTTAATCTCACATAGGCACATAACTTTGCGAATATATACACATATGAATGAGTACAATGGAAAAAAAACCCACACATTTCCAATTCATTTGTGTGAATGAATACAGCAATAAAAACGGTGTCTTGTTTTTTGTTCTAGGCTTGTTAAAAGATTCTATCTGATTTGATTGCTCGGCACCTTGGCATCTTTACAGCCCTCTTAAGGATGGATTAAGAGATACGAAAGACTGGAAATGGCCTATTTTACACCAAGAGGTGAGGACGGAGTGCCGGCCTGCCTCGGTAACCATGGCAACAGGACAGGGATGGGAAGAGCAGGTACCTCGTCCGAAGCAGGGCAAATTGGACGTTCCGCGACACTTCTTCAGACTGCTCTCCAGAGACAGCGAGCAAGACAGAGGATGCTCGCACTTCTTCCCGGCCCATCCGTCCTTGCAATCACACCTGCCACAATTACACTGGCCTTGACCTGCGGAGGGGAGAGGGGGAGAGGTGTAGGAAGCAGAGAGGTGAGACAAAGTGGAGGATTTTTAAGGAGGAAAATCCAGAAAACAGAGAGAAAACAGCATCCAGTGAAGTAGTCAAACAGACCAAGGTAGAGGAATGTAAAGGCTGTGACAGAGAAAACAGAGCAAAAGGGGAGTCAGTGTGTTTCAGAGAGAGGGAAAGAAGAGGGTGGATAAGAGGTGGTAAAATACACTTGGGACAGGGCATGCAGCCTGTCTTCTTTTAAGCTGTGAGGTGACCAGCCTTGAAGTGATGTAGGGGACACGAAGAGGAATTATACTGATGGAGGAATAATATAAGAAATCAGTTTGTAGTCTCTCAAACTGTTCGCTGTACTCGTAGGTGTGTGTGCCAAAGAACTGCTAACTTTGTAAAATGCTTCTAGAGGATGAATTATTAGCTTAACCAACAGTATGCAATGGTAGCATCCATCATATTTTCATCATTAATTCTTTAGAGAAAACATAAAAAGGTCATCGACACTCCTTCCCTTATTTGAGTTTACTTTTTGCAACAAAGTATGTAAAGCAGAAATGGAGCTGTTGTTAGTGTTACAGAAGTGCAAAGAGCTTGCCAAAGAAAAAAAAAGGAAGATGGTATTGAGACAAATACTGGTAGCAGTTGGACATTTTACGAGTTGGACCTTCTTCGACTGATATTTTACATTAGCACTGCTCTCAAAACTTTATAGTAGCTACTAGGGCTGTCAGTACAATACTAAAAACTTGTTTGATTAGCTTAGCAAAGTGGTTTTAAACAAGAAAAGTTTAATGTAAATGAAGTGTACTTAGCTAGTTAGCTACGATTGGCATTAAGACTTAAAACAGAAGGTGCATCAAACCTGGCAGAGTGCAAAGGTTACAAATTCTTCATAATTGTACACAGAAATATTAGCTTGACAAGCTAGTTAGCTTTACGTGACAAATGACTTCAACAGGAGACCAACCTGATATGGTCCAAAGCCAACGCTTAATCAAAAGTCTAGGTCAGCTATGAAAAATATTACTGTACACTCAGCCAGTCTGAATGCATGTTGCTATTTTAGAGCTTAGCAAGCTTCAAACCCTGTCTCCAGTCTTAACGCCAGTGTTTTGCAGTGCATGCTTCTTCAGTGATTCTACTATTTCATCTAATAATCATGAATACAGGTTTCTGACTTTTCTAATAAAAAATGAGCAGGCTGACCTGAGCAGAAGTCATCCGTGTATCGGTCGTAGGTTGCATGGCAATTCCTCTCATCACACTCGCATGTATCTCCATGAATATCTCCCCAATCACCGGAGGGGTCTACATCATGGCAGGTACACTCTCCACATACACAAGTACCTAACAACCACAGTAAACACAACCACAAAAACAGATGTTGCTGGTGTTAATTTGAAGAGTAATTACGCTTCATTTCGAGATGGAAAACAGCAAACAAACAGAAGATGATGAAAAATATAGCTCGTCTTCTATGGACTAATAACAAGTCCTTACACCAGTGTTAGTCAGGTTAGGAGGATTTATTTTACCACTTTAACAGAGCTGGACACCTCTGGAATGAATACCTGTTCCCCTTCTTTCTCATTTGACTTCCTTATCCATCTATCTGCCTTTCTTTTTCTCATTTGTTTTACATCTAAGACAGGGTGTCAGCTGAGCAGCAGCCAGTGGAAATCCCATTTTCTCTTATCAGCAGTGACAGAGCACAGGGAAACCCCGGGGGAGCCGGGCCAGCTGGCAGGCCTGTGGGCTGTGGCTGGTGCGTGTCTGGCCTCTGGCCCTCGGTTTCAGTCTAACTCACCACCTCATAACCCTAAAGCTGTGGATTATGGGCCGTGCACTTTTATGTGCCACTAATGCCACAGCCAAACTTTACCAGGGCAGATTTTGGCAGCTGTAAAAAAAGGCAGTAAAATCTCAATAATCGGGACTCTTCTTTTGAAATTGTTCATTTTCAGACCAGATTTCTGAATTCCAGATAGAAAACAAGAGGAAACATCCAAGGTGGTGTCTCTTGCAACAACATTATCTCCACTTAAAATACTTTTGCTCAGGAAATCATATATGATTGCATATATTTGGACTCTAGCATTATGACGCTTTTATCATTCTGACAGAGCGCCAGTCAGTTTATTATTAGCTCGACTGAGAAGGAAAGGTGAACCTAACAGACGGAGGGGGTTGACACTTTGTTGGAATGAAACAAAAAAATCTGGTGGGTATTGTCAGTCAAATCATTCTCTCATTCATGTCACAGTGTGAGCAGGGCGGGAGATGAAGGTGACTGTTGAGCAAAGTAAAGGAGAGATAGGGGAACATATTTATTTTCATATTCAAAACACATCAAATCTCTACATCTACACATGACGATGAAACCAAATCAGATGTTTTTATGTAATCATCTCCCTCCATTCATTTCTAAGTAATCACATAATGCTGTAGATAAGAATTGGTCTGGATTAAAAAAGCTACTTATAAAACATGTAGGAATGGGAATTAAGAGTTGATTAAATTATAAGCAGATATGGACTGAACAGAATGAGACCCTATAAGAATTTTATGAGATGTTGGTGTGTTTAAACTTAACGGGGGAGAGTTAAAATGGAGGATTCAAGAGTAATGATGAGTAAAAACATTTGTAATTGGTGCAATGGCCCTTCAAACAGACTGCAGAAATTCTACTATCTTACTTACCATGCATTTTTAATACATTTATCATAATGTTTCTATAATAGGAGGAATTAGCTTGAAATAAATGCTAATGCTTTTTTGTGAGTTAAAATAGCAAACAAGGGTATCTGCAAGGGGCTCAGTTGTTTAGATGATGTTGTTTTAATGTTTGAGACCTCTGCTGCAGACCAAAACATTTTTTTTATTTGTTAGATAAAAAGAGAAATCCTCTGCATGATAAGAGTTCCTCACAGGAGCTTTTATTTTCTGTTCTAAGGGACTTAACTGGTGTGTACAGATGAGTTCATATTTAAGCCCAAACCTTGATGTTTTCCCAAACAGTTTTGGTGCATTGATGTAACAAATCTGCAACTGTTTCTCACTAGAGGACATGTTTATGCTTGAAGACCAAAAGTCTAAAAGTGCTTTATTATTATTATTATCCTTTAATAATGCAGCTCATTCATGTCTCTGTGAAATCTGGAAAATGTTTATGTTGTCCTGAACATCTAGAGGTAATAAATTCTATTAAAATATTAAGTTTAGCTTTTCTTCGATGAGCAATAAGTTATTGTAATATTTGCTGTTAAAAAAACACAGTAAAAAGGCTTCAGGAGGACATCTGAAACCTAACCTCTCACATTAGTTTCAGGCATTAAGAAAATGCAGTAACAGAAATTTTCAGTGTTGTTCCTGATTGTCTCATTTGCTTTTGTAGGTCGTGAAGAGGTATCAGTATCAACTTCAATTTGTTTCACTTCCAGCTTAAAGCTGCTTTAAACCCCATTGATAATACTGCATACACTGGAAAGGATTGGAAAATGAAGTTGAGCTGACAACATAAACTGAATGAATACATTTGGTTTGACTTTAAAATTAAACTAGAGACTTTTTTTTCTTTTCAAACTTGTGCTATCACCTATTTCACTGCAGTCACATCTACTTTGTTCTTTTCTCTGGTTTCTCCAGGGATCTGCTGACCTTTGTTAGCCTTTTCCTACTGCAGAGGAGTACAACGGAATCCTACAGCATGAGCACAGTGGCTGGCTGGTCAGGCTGTGTTAGCTGTGCTGCTCTTAACCATAAATCATGAAGCTGGTCCATGAAGCCTACCATTTAGCCCTACCACTTAGCCAGTGCTCAGCCAGTGCACTATAATTAATATTAGAGAGCTTTGCTGAAATCCCCCAGGATCACTTGAGCTTGGTTAGATAGGCTATTTCTTTGACTGCCTGAAAAGCTCTGATGATTTTCAGATGAATTTTTATGAGGATTTCTCAAACCAGACCGTTTCTCCCTTTATCTCCATCTTTTTTTTCCACATTTGCACTTTTAAAGGTGAATCCTCAAGGTGAATCATTTCATTAGTGATTTTCCAGAAGATGCATAGAGCTTGAGTCCTCTTGTCATTCTTACTGGAAACTGTCGTGGTAATCTACTCAAATCTTGATTGATTGTGAAATTTATTCATATAATTTCTATTATGTCACCTCTTCTTTTCCTTTTTTTATTGGCAGAAATGTCACTGGTGTCACTCTCTGGGTGGGATGCTCAGATACTGCTAAATATTGTTTGTTGTGGTTGAGGTGCAAGTTTATAAATTCTTTTTAAATGGTCTTTCTACTTTGCTAACATGATAAAGATTTTTAAAATGATTGGTTTTATCATTTGTTTTGGAACCTATAGCATCCACACTTAATAGTTAGTAAAAAAAATGCACATTATCGCCAAATAGAGTTTTTTTTATAGCCCAGTGTTAAATGCTTGTGTTAGCTGTAGAGAAATGATCGCTTAAAGGTCATGAGGAGTAGTTTAACTTAACACATACAGTATATTTGTCCTGTCATGTCCCAGGTTTTGCTTTTTTTAGCAACTCTGAAATTCAGTAGAAACAAACTTATATTCACATTTTTGCAAAAAATACATGTGTAATATTAACATGCATTTTTGCCTTCTACGTCCGTGTTCGAAAATGGTTATTGAAAACAGATTGCTTTCTTTATTTGTTGATACAATTTTTGATTTATTTTAATTAATTGATATATAAAAGATAATTTCACCTTTAAAATCTGCAATCTCCAAAAAAACATCCATTTAAAATGGCATTAGGGACGACAAAAGGTGTTTCCAGTATTGTGCATTGGCTGTAAGACGAGTAAACAGACCTCTGTTACTGCAGATTTTGCCATCTGGCGATGTGCATCTCCGCTTGCTTTCCCATGGGCTGATGTCACACTGGAATTCACATTTGTCTCCATGCCAACCAGCGGCACAGTAGCAGTTTCCACAGTAACACTGGCCATGGCCTGGAAACAGATCAGAACGCAACAACTGTCAGTGTTATAAACCGATGGTCAGATAAACAGACAGTGAGATGAACTTGTGAACTCGCTTATTTAAATGTCCATATTGTAATGTATCAAAAGGCTGCGTAATTACTAGGAAAGCTGACAAATGAATCCAAGCAAAAACACAAACATCCAGTCTTTTATCAGAACTATAAATGAAGAATATTCCAACATGAATCTTTTTGTATATATTAAAACCTTTGCACATAGAAATGTATTCCTTGTTCCAGCTGCATGTTTGTTTGCAGCAGGAACAAGAATGATTTAATACAGTCAAATGCAGAGAGAAAAGAACAACAACAACTAACCTCAAACAGTCTCTGACCAGCAAAAGCCATGAGGCTGATAGGTTATCTCAGGGCAAAGTGCCATTTCACAGCCTTACCCTTGATGGCAACATGTGGGAAAATATTTGTGTGAACTCGATCCAACAACAAACAGAAGTTAAACTAACAACAAATGGAGACTGCTCCACAAAAATTGTTTATTTCCTCTCCTACAAGCTGGACGTAAAGATCAATATCAATTTCAACTTTGTCACTTCCCGGAGGACCATACAAAAAACAGGGCAGGCCGCTAATTCTGGCTTTGCAACTCCCTGACAGGCATTCACAAGTGTTTCTTTTTTTTTTTTTTTTACACATCATATGATTTTAGCTCTGTCACAATTACAAACCAGGTATTATGGAAGCCTTTGTTTTACTGCTGTTTCTTGCTGCCAACAACTATTAATTTCAACTAAGAATAATAGACAGTCCTTTTGGAAACATACCTTTTGAACTAAGCTAAAAGGGAGCATGGTGAGACTGGGATTTTGGGGGCATACCTCCACACACCTCTCCGGTGTCCTCATCCAGGCACTCGCTGTCGTCACACTCGCAGAAACGTCCCGTCACTAGACCCCTGTTGTCCTCATTGTCACACAGACAGCTGCCACACTGACAGGTGCCTGTGGAAAAATTTGGCCACTTTCAGACAGAGTTTAAATTCACTGCTGGAGGAGATGAAGTCTGTGAGTGTGTTTATGTGGTTTGGGTATAGGTGGGAGGATGTATGAATGTTTAGATGATTGCACTTCTAGACAAGAGAACCCAGCTGGTTTGCAGATGAGCATCGCAGGCACAGTCTAGGCATCATGTGTCTGGGCAGCCCTACAACTGGTGGTGGCAGTATGTGTTTGTGTGTGTCGGGACTTTTCAAATGATGCACTACAGGGACAAAACAGAAGGCTAGACAACAACCTACTGTGCATAAATTTGTATTTCTAGGCTGTTAAACAGGCCGCACACTGTAGTGCACGTGTTCAGAAGGACACACACTTTTGCATTTACCCTTCATTAAGCTGTAGGCAACGCAGGCCGTGGTGAGGTTAAACCCGTGTGGGTGAAGGGCTCAGTGTGTGGACGACAACCTCAGCCATCACCTCACAGTGTGTGCTTTAAGAACATTGTGCCAATGTGCGATTAAGTTTCCACAGATATAATCACACTAACCTGTGTATGAGGTTAGCTCTCTGTGGTGATATTAACACCAAATTGAATTATCAGTATACCTATATATACTGTTTATACTGTACTGTCTGACAATCATAGCTTAGATGGGGCGGAACCGGTCACCTAGGTAACCAGAGGAAACAGGTGTTCGTCATTAACCCCACTTTTAAGTTGATTTATAATCCCTGTATAAAACTGTGAACAACAGTTGCATTGCATTATCTATGTGGGCATTGTTAGTGAGTTGTTACCAGTAATAACACATTTAATAACTGACCTTGTAAGTCATGATATAATGTGTTATTTATGAGTGTTTATAACTAGTTACACAGTGCTACAATGTGATTATTATGCATTATACATATGTTTGTAATGCCTTAAAGAGATAGACGTCAAATAAAGTGTTACCAAAAAAACAAGTGCAAAGCCACTTAAATAAATGGGCTTAGCATGACTGTTTCATATCCTGACTGTCAAGAACTTCAGTCATTATTAATGGGTTCATACAGAGTTTTAACTTAATAAAAAGCCACTATTCACAATATAAAAACCTTTTATCAGCAGTGCACAAGTGCCAGGAAAAAGCAAAATTAGAATATCCAACATAAAGTTTTATGTGAATTTCCAGTGTTTATTTTATGTTTATATGTTCTCATTTATGCACAACTTTTGGCTCCCATGATGCAACTTGTTTTCTCTTATGTGTTCTTTCTCACGTTATCGCTGAGATTATTTGTTGAAGTGTTTGTGTGTGTACTAAAGTGTTGGCTTTCAATGGGCTACCTCTGTTGGAGCACACCACCCCCTGTGGGTTTCTGCAGAGCTCTTTGCTCTTCTTGTTGGAGAGGTTACACTCCTCCTGAAACTGGCAGGCATCTCCAGACCAGCCGTCATCGCACTCACACATCCCACAGTCGCAGTAGCCTCGATCTGGAGGGAAAAAAAAACACACCACATACTGTTCACTGAGCTTCCAATCACTGTATAAACTCAAGGACACAAATAGTTTGATCTTAAATGGACATGATGGCAAAACAGTGCTGAGAACAAACAAGGAAATATGGTTGTGATCCTGTTTTTATGGATGGGAACCATCAAACATTTGCATTTCAGATGCTTAAATATTTGTTTAGTATGAGTCAAGTTTTAAATATTTGCAACCCTTTTGTCACAAATTTTACAAGATCCAACATCAATCTCAGAAAGACTTTAACTTATTCTTCAGTATTTAGAGGACCTTCACACAGAGATTGGCATCAACATTTCTCCTCACTCTTAAGTCTGCAGTGAACAATAAAAAACAGGAGGAATCATACGATGCAAATGAAAGCTGTTGACAAGTTATTATAAATGTTGCTCCCATTGCATTTAGCAGCTAGAGGCCTTGTATGTCACTCTCAATCATCCTCCTGACACGTTCATCATGTAAATGCGGTGTCCTTTTTCAAGGGCCATCCATCAGTCATTAACTACAGATGAGTCCCCTGTCCCTCCTCATTTTCAGAACGTCTCAGAGGACACCTGGGGTCAGGTTCAAGGAAAATTGTGTCTGAGACACAAAGACGGTGAAATTCGCAGAGGGAGAAGCATGTTACATCTGAATCTTAAATATGATAACACATTACAATGAAGACATAAATCCTTTCATTAAATGATACTATACTGGTAACATGATGGTTTGATACTATAACTTTCACAATCACTGCAAACTAGGTAAAACCATAAACTAGTCAGGGGCACCACTTCCATGGACCATCAGTTGAAATGTTTAGTTAAAAGTGGGGTAGGCAGGATTCTGTTAAAGAAGACCCTTTTTTTTTTTTTTTTTTTGGTGTACATACAAAAACGCTTCTAATATCAGTCAATAGCTATTAGTTATTGATGACATTTGGGCATAAAATGATATCGCTGTGTTCTCTTATGTCTGTGTCGTCAACATTTTAAATTCTTTGAGCGGCCCGCTGTTTTCAACTGTAAACAAAGCCATTCTCCGCCTCCCCCAACCTGATTGATTGTGAGGCGGACGTAGCTCCCTTTTGTTGTGAGGCACGCTCCATGTCCTCCAATAACGTGCACGAGCCCAAGCAGAGTTAGCGTGCTACAACATCGGACAGTAGAAATCAACCATAAAGTACGGAAAACACAAGCAATAAAACAAAGTAAATACCGGAGACTCTGATGGAATAACGGGCGCCTAAAACAGAGGTAGACCGGGTCAACGTCAGCTTAAACGATGTGGGATGTTTTGAGATCTTACTGACCCTGTAACCTTTCTGCTGGACAGGTAAACTGCTTTAACAAAGTAAGCCAAGTGTCTGTAACAGAGGTGTTTCTTGTCAAACGGGACCTACTGTGTGTTGTAGCGCCGCCAAACTGTTTACCTCGGGTCCCGGAGTATGTCACTTTATCCTTGTTGTAGAAGTCCTGCAAACATTGTGTTTGCTGGTAGTCTGTTGGCATCTACAGTAGCACCAATGCTTTTTACTTTCACATTGACTGGGCCCCATTTGTAATTTCTTTGAAGTATATATCTGCATTATATCTGAATTTAATTGAAATGATACAAGCGAACAGGAGCGTCTGTTTGTGGGCGGGGCTTGCTGGAGCAGAGAGTGAGGGGAGAGGAGGAGCTGAGGGGAAAACTGGTTTGGAGGGGTAGTGTTTACATTCAAGATTTCTCCCAAAAACTGGCACTTCCTCAGATCCTGCCTACCCCACCTTTAAATGTTAATTTGTCCTGCGAGAGAGCACCGGGGGTTCGACCTCTTTCTTTCACATCAGGGCTGTGCTCCCTCTGTTGTAACTCTAACTTGCATAACCACTTGTTCACTTTACATGACCTCTTACTAAGTCTCAGGGTATTAAGAATGCAATAAAGTGTAAAGTCAAAAGCTTAAAAAAATCAATAGTAGTTTCTTATCTGTGATTCTTGCGCTGTATAACATGAAAAGAATCAAGTTTGACTCCAGCTGTTTTCGGTTTGTAACAGTCTTTTTGTTTTTGTCGGAGTTTCCGCTACATCGTGAGCACAGATTTAAGAGATAATCTGACTTTAAGTGCTTATATTTCTTTGTAGATTTACTGTTGAGTTCTACAGGTAGGAACTAGCGGATAAAGTTGTAAATCCGAGTTGTGTTTAAGCCCCTCAAACTTAATTCAGCAGAATATTACAAAGTAACAACCACCCACAAAACCCCATTAATCTCTGCTTTGGCAGTCACACTGACACATAAAACAGCCCCTCTTTGTCTGCTGGGGGGGGAGAGTTTATGTGTGTGGGAAGGTTCCTGTCTGTCGACACTTTATCTTCTTGGGTGTTTCCTGAGCAGTAATTCAGTGGCTTGAGGGTGTCAGGGTCCTTCCTACACACTGCCACACACGCGCCCAGCCAATCAGTGTCCAGCCATGCACAGATACACTCAACAAGGGTCAGACAGAGAGGTTGCATCTCCATCACCATCAGTGGCAGGGGTAATAACAAGTGATGTGGTGTTACCATGATTAACTGCTGATGAGGAGAGGATGGTGACTCATGCAGCTAATTTTAGGTTTGGGAGAAGCAGCAGCCTCCGGAAGTGCCGCAAACTGCAGTTCAACAAGTGTCCTCTGAAGCTGGCTCCTCATAAAGTCACCTAATCCCCATACTTAGCTGTCGTGCTTCTGTGTTGGCTTATCGCTGCTAGGAAGTCAGCAATGCGTTTTGAGAAATGGGCCTGTTTTCTGATGTAAAACTCTTTATGTTGTGCACATGTTAAGCACACTCACAGAAATATTTAGGCCTCATTGCATATAAAATTTCCATCCATATGAATTACTTAGATTTAACAAAAACAGGCCAATAAACTTTATGTGCTGCATATTCGTCAGTCAAATGTAAATGAAACAATTAGGGGTTACATTTATGTAATAATACAAATAAACCCAATATGTTCAGAATAAAAAATGAAGATTTATGTATTCATGATTGATTACTCCAATTTGTTTCTGTCTCATAAATTTTACCTAAATTAATCTTGGTTGATCCATAGCTCTTCATATTTAAAACATAATTATACATTTTAACTGAAATAACTGCATTTGAACAAATTTTAAAAAATGTAATAATTTAAACAATTTAAATATGTAAAAGCTTAAAATAAACTACGCCATGATTTATTTTGCTGAGTACATCCTCTTAATTGAGATGTTGAGATGATGAAACTAGCACATTAATAGCTGACTGCTTTATGACTGCTTAGTTCTTTTAGTCTCGCAAACCAACTAAGAAGCTGGCCGGCATTACAAAAACAATCCCATACCTTCGTAAACATAATAGGTAACCATGTAATTTCCAAGCTTATGCTGGTTATCTAAAAAGTTCATGATACAAAAATATATTTCTTCCTGCTAAATGGAAATATTCTATGTAATGTAAATGTAGACGTAAAAAGAAACCGTAGCATGGATCTTAATAATTCAGAATTCTTGGCTGGTTTTTACATGAACATAAAGTAAGAATCTCTTTGTAAGAAGAAAACAATTGCACTCTGAACTATGAGCAGTTCTCTTAAGTCAATCTTGACATTTCTTGGAACTTTTAATCACAAGAAACTCTATATATTAAACATTCATTACACTGTATAACACATATCCAAAACCTCCAAGAGACTGTCTCTGTGCTCATTTATAACTAACACCTGATTATTCTTCTCTTGATAACATTTCCCTCACTTACTTTGTTTAGATCATGCTCTCCATAACACTACTCGTTTCAGAGAGTAATTATTTCTCCTTGCTTTCTGCTCCCTGTGGGTTATGGAGCGTGAAACAACTGTACGTCAGCTCCTGTTCTCTGGAAAAGATGTAGGAGACACCTGTCTCAGGTAATAACTCATCCTCCCTGTCTTCCTGTTTAATATAACTCTCCATCCAGGTATTGAGTCGCCAACTTATCCTTTATATTACTTCCATGATAATCCTAAAAATGGTGTTGGGAGGTTGTGTACATGCTATCGGACTATTTTTAGTAGTGTTCTGGTTTTTTTTTAGTTACTTTTTTGAGTTTGAAATAAAGTAAACGATACAAAAAATCTCAATCATTCCTTTAAAAGTGCAGTGTGTGGAAGTCAATAGAGTTTAGCCAAACAGACTTGGTAGAAATGAGATAAAATTTTCTATGTACAGTGTTGTTTTGTTTTGTTTTTGTTAACATAGACATTCATTTAGAGCGACATTTTGCACAACCATGTTTCTACTGTAGCACAGGAGGGACAAACTAGTAACAGTTGTGTTTTTGTAATCCGTATAGGCCACAAAAAAAAAAGTTCCACGTGGAGGAAAAAGAAGAAAAGACGAGCTGCTGACAAACGGAGGATCATACCCGTCATACCTGAAGGGAGTTTCTCATCCTTGAAGGTAACTGTACTCACTTGCTCGGATAGGGAGGTGAGCAAGGTTGCATTCAAGCTCAAAAAACTAATACCACTGAATATTGCTATTTGTACACACTGTACCTTTGAGTTTTATGAATTTTTATCCATCTGTCAAAGTCCATTCATTGAGTCATTCCTTATTTTTTTTAAATTTATTCTTTTATTACTTATTTTTACAATAAGAACATTAAAGAAGCGCTGTATAAACATCAAACTCAACTTTTGTTTTTTTTTCTCCTTTTGCAATATGTGAGTTCTATATGTTATTTGGTCTAATATTATTATTATTTATTTTAATCACATGCTTAGTGTCAATTTGATAACCTTTTGTAATATTAGGTTACAACTTTGAACCACAAATAAGACATCTACTTTGGCTGGCATTGCAGTGGTTATTTGCTTCCACCCCTAAGTGCCATGTTGCCCATGAAAAGGTTATTACAGAGTAGCCTTTCCAACATAGCAAAGTGGTATAACAACACTTTATTTTACCACCATAAAGTCTGTTGGAGCTGTAATGGGTCCCAATCAAAACTGCTTTTACCAGTGGACTTGGACAGACTTAAGTGACTTTTTCTCCTTGCAGCCCACGCTGGAATCATTAGGTGACTCACCACTCAGGCACACTGCCCGGCAGAGCTCAGAATATCAAAGTAAGAGCACATCAAAATATACAGGGAATAGAAAAAAACAGATATGAACAATTTAATGGGCTGAAATGTCCCAAGGACTGCGTTCCACTGTGGCTAGTTTTTCAGTTTTTTTCCCTCTATTTTGGAAATCAGCAGAAATTATGCAGCAAACCTATTAGTCAGCTTTGACAGATTGCTATTAAGGATTTGTTCTCCCTTTATTTTGTTTATATTGCTTGCCTATAATGTGTCCGTGTTGGGAGCAGCACTATAAACTTATGTAATGTCAGCTGAAGTGCATCTGGAAGAGTTTGATTCGAAACAGCACTGGACAAACTGACTTCCTATGCTCTGCTGACATGAAACCCCCTTGGGTGGGATCGTTTTTGGCTCTGGCAGGGGTTACAGATCCTGGGGGCCTGATCCAAGAAAAGAACAGAGACTCCAAAAAAATAGCCTGGGAGGGAGGAAGAGGAAGAAAGAAAGCTAAAAATTATGCTTACAGACCCTGGAAACGACTATCCGTCAAGGGGGAGAGGCTTTTCACTCTGTTCTTTTGAGATAGGGTGAGAAGGACACGATAAAGACTGCCAAAACCATAAAGTAACAGATTGTTCTGGATCACAGAAATATTTGGCTGTCTCAGACCACATCAGTGGCTCTGGGGACGGTAGCTATAAAACTGTAGAGGCAGCCACTGAACTAAGATAATATAAATGTAAAAGACTATCTGAAATCTTTTCAATTCCCAAAACACACTTTATAAAATCTGCCTTTCTCTTAATGTTATTAAGATAATGCAAGTAGTGTAATGTAAAACTACAGTTTGATAAACTTTTGCTATGTAGTTAACCCTTTTTATGTTCACATGTTGTACACCTATTCTTCTAGACTGCAGTGTGAAGCCTATAGAGGTCTTTTGGTGGGGCAAGGAAGCTGATACAGAGCCAGTATCAACAGTAGTAACAACAGCCAAAGTGCATCACTATGAAAGGTTAGAGCACTGATTTTACTGCTAGAAGCATTTATTTCCTTTTTACACCTCACGGCCACCAATGCCAAATCGTAGACATCAATCAATACACATCATTGACAACATTAATGGTAGAGGTCCGTACAGGAAAGACTCAAAGCACACTTTATTTCTCCAGAAATCAGGTCTAGAGCTGCTTCTACGACACAAAAATACCACTGAATTTAAGTAAATGTGAAGCATACCAGTGACTACTAGGAACCAGAAGGAAATTTGAAGTTGTAAATTAAGCCAGCAGAAAAAAATACACTTTTAGACAAGGCCCCTTGATGTCAATACAAAGACATTTTTTCAGTCCTCCTCTGTCTCATAGGGAATGAGGAGAATAAATAAGCGTGTAAGTAATCTGCTGAGTCAGCAAAAGTGTTGGTAAAACACTGGTTTCAAATGTGTACATTTGATCAGCTGATTAAATACCATCATGGGCATGGGCTGTGTGATCACTGACAACATCTTGGTGCGCCCCCCGTAATAACCCCCTGTAAAAATTGTTGTTCAGGACTGCCCGCAACATGCTTCCTATGCCCACACGTGATTCCTATTTACTCAGCTACCATAAAAACTGTTGTTCTAGTCTACACACAACATTTTTGTTCTCATTCATGAAATGCTTAAGCCGGGGACAGGTCATCCAATACAGAAATCGGGGACGTCTGGTCACTGTAATCTAAACTGTAGCAGCAGCCACTTGTCACAAGCTAGCACTGTACTTCCAGCTAAGGGCCACTGCTACAATGCTAAAGCTTTACTTAAATATCTAGCATTTTGGCAGGTATAATGATGTTTATCTGCAGTATTTCCTAGTGTAAAAAAATGTTGCATAATTTTGACTGTTTTCTTGGTGTTTTCCTACTTTTAGACTAGTCAGTTTGTCAAAATTACAGTTTCTGTTTGAACAACTACGAAATAAATCACAATCAACAGCAGATATGGTCGTGTTGGAGATATTTCTGATATCGGTACCTTGATTCTTACTCTACCTCTATTTTTATTGAGAGCTTTATCAAAATATTTGATTAAGAGGCATTTAATGGAATAAGTCATTCTGTCCCAAAGAAGATTGAACTTAAATCTGATTGCAATTCAGGGGCTTCAATCTTGATATATTAGCCTAATACTGCTCAATATTGTAGCAGTAATTACTAACAAGTGTTATAATTACAAGAGTGTTTTCATTGGGACAATTCTATCCCGTGGAGCCCCAGGCCACCCTCTGTGATGCAGACAATGAAAAAGAACCATAAATTGCAGCTCGTCTGAAACACACACCAGAGGAAAACACATTGCTCACTTCAGTTCAGAGAGAAAGAGAGGGAGAGGTTGAGAGCACAAGGGTGAGGGGGAGAGGGAAGATATTCACGTGGCTCGACATCGAGGGGAAAAAGCGAGGCTGTGAAAGAGAGAGTGGAAACACTGCCACGTTGACCCTCATTGAAGTCAACTGAGGAGTCACGACAGCACAGCAAAAACAACACCAAAAGCTTAATTTTTTTTTTATCCCTGTTAAACACTCAAATACAGAGTTTAACACTCAATGAACTCATGTTTCTGGATCTAATTTTCACAATTTTGGACAGGAGGAGACCGAATAAGAACACTTAAACACAAACAGCAGAGAACAATGACAGAAGGATCATTTTTGCACAGTTGGTGGCCAGATGTTAACCCAGGTCATCACGCCTTTACACTTAACAGGTCTAGAAGGGAGAACACGAGAACATCTTAAACAAATAAGTCTGCCTGTATCCTTTATGGCTTGAGAATGAATAAAATACTTAAAACATAGCTTTTGCTCTGGATTAAATTGCAAGCAGACTTATTCACTCTCTCCTATTCATTTTGAAATAGAGCAAAGGCTGTTTCATAATACCACATACTTCCATATGCTTCTATACAATGGCCATGTCCCAGCATGCATTTTGCAACACCACCCTGGGCAGAACATCTTTTCTGTGTATATGTCAGCACATACACTTTAGATTTAGAGCTTCCAGTTCACTTGGCTTGCATGTCTTGGACATGTAATGCCCAGGACAAAAAGGAAATGGAAAATCCCCAACAAAAAGAACAGGATGTTGTCATGAGCCCAGCAGTAACCTCTGGTGTTGGAAAAATGAAACCGACATAAAAATCTCTATATCAAAATGTAGACATAAATGTTTCTTAAATCAGACTGTAAACATGTTTATTTTTGCTGTGGAGATGGGCTGTATATGTGAATTTCAGGACTTTTCAAGGTAGCCTCAAGTGGACAGTCAAGGAACTGCGATTTCTTACATCCTCAAATCAGCCTCATTTGGAAGCGTTAAAAACTACAATGACTGCTTGAATTTGTTTATTTGGACTAAATTTTTTATCTAATTCATCTATTTTGATTGGATTAAACATACATTTTTTTTAAATGTACGGGCATGGCCACCCAGAGTAACTCATGGATACTGCAGGGTGTTTGCCCGACCAACTTTGCCAATTTAGTAACTGAACTTAACGGGCTCTATTTTGGTGCCTCGCCGGAGACGTGCCGCAAGCGCAGCATCAGTCAGATCCGCCGCGCTGACAAGGCGTTCCCAAGCACATTTTGGTATTTTGGTGAGCCGCGCAGCCCGGCATAAGTATCCCCCCTCCCTAACTCAGCTCCTCCTAGCAGCATAAGTCGTAGACGGGGAGGAGAAAGGGCGTGTAGTGGGTTTAACACAGCCGAGACCTGTTTTCACCAATCACATAAGCTCCTCTCCTTGCCTTTAAATCCGCCCCAGGCAAGGCGTATTACTATTTTAATGAAGTAGTCAAAGAGATCAAGAGATGTCTTAAGACAGTTATGCCACAAGATGGCGACAGAGGGCAGCTGTTCAACAAGTGTCCTCCACACTCTCTCATATGAGCACAGATGGATTTAGTGTGCGTAATGTTGGACCCACTGGTAAGACAAACACCCTTTTCCACACAATAAAGACACTCACATAAAGTTGCTCATATTCAAACCTCACGTGACAAAGGTGGGTTGAGCGCACAGATCACAACATAAACTCCAAAAATGGCATTAAAATCGGAACCATCTGTGCGTAAATGACGCATCGCGCTCCGTGGCCTGGCTCTTTCATAGATGTTGGCATATAAAATAAATTTGGCTCACAAAACTGAATATTATAATATCCGTACGTCAGCTTAAATTAGATAACGCATCTGAGCGCTGAAACAAATCATCTGTTCAGCTGCAGCAGCAGCAAAACGGACAGAGGACACGGAGACATGTCCAGGTCGAGCTGTGCGAGAAATAAGAGGAAGAGGAAGAAAGAAAAGGAGGGAGACGAATTACATATCTTGTTAACTTCATCATGTGTGTTTATTTACTAGATATTTAATTTAATTTGATGCGGTTTCAGCTGTGTTGATTCCGTCAGGTTGTGTGTCCAAACGCGTGCCAAACGCGCTCATCAGATCAGATATAGATCAGAATATATCGATATAGATCTAAATATATGTGCTGACTCAGATTAATAGTTGATGATGATTATTTATTGCACTGAAATGTGCCTGACACTGTGGAAACCTGCCGGTGAGGCATCAGTGACGTATGTCGATACGCCGCCGGTCTACCAAAATACTACTGGACCAGCTGCGTTCCGCCTTGCGCTGAAAGCTGACCAGGTTTGAATCGGCGAGCTTTCAGCGCACTTTACACGCCGTTGGCGAGCACGGAAATGTCACTGCGCCTGCTGATTCTGTCGACACCTCCCCCTGCCACGCTACCACGCCCAGCTTGGCGGATCTCGGCTCGCCTCCGTGCGGCTCAGTCCACGAAAATACCAAATTGGCCTTACGCTGGGCTCCGCCAGACGAAAATACAACTGCGCGGGGCTCGCCGCCCTCCGCTGCCTCACCGGCGCGCACGAAAATAGAGCCCAACATGTTGGCCATGTCTGTGTTGGTGCATTTTGAGGAATTTAATGCAAAAATAGACAAGAAATGTTACTCACAATGTGGTTGATGAGAATAACCAGCTAAGATGTTTAATGAGTGAAAACTCATAAGTTTTGTGGCAACATTTTTGCCCAGTTTTTAAGCACAGTTCTGTATCGGTCTTATGCTTTTGTGTCGTATTTGTGTTCTATTTGTATTTGTCAAAGTCAGAATCATTGTTGGCTTTTTCCAAGAAGATTAAGTTGGACCATAGCCACAAGAAGAATCTAGTTATAATTTTTTGTTACCAGCTTTTATAGCTGATGAATTAACAAAACCTGACACCATCATAAAAAATATTCTGATTTTTCAGGCAACTCAAGAATAAACAAGCTAATTTTACATCTTGTTCATTATCACTGGGTGTAGACTGTTCAGCTTTGATACTAAAGAACAAGCTAACGTCTCGCACTCTCCAGCATGAACCTCTAAACCAAATATGGTCATTTCTGGCTCAGATGAACAAGCATGGCAGTGGTGAAATACCGGTCTCAAGACTTCATAATCAGTATTGAGAAACCAATGTACTATGACTATTTCATTTTTTTAACAGTTTAAGTTTGAAATCAATTGAAGACTTGTTCTACAGAGCCCTGCTTTAGTTGCTTTAATAAAATAAAAGCATCAGATTTCTAAAACTTTTACTGCAAATTTTCACTCAATTTCTTAAGCCATCAGATCTTCCCAAAAGAAGAATGCCGCGCCCAGCTTCTTGATCCAGCTTTACTTGTTGCTCTGACTTAAAAGACCTGAATTACCCCGTGTTTGCTTGATGAATGCCGTCCAAGCTAAAAAGAGCATCTCAATGCCAGGAAAGCTAATGTTTTTGGAAAGGAAAAACACACAGTTTATCCCCGAGGAGAAAAAAATCTATCGGATCTTATCAGTGGGCAGCTGTGAGAGGCAGAGATAAGGAAGCTGCGGGGAGAGAAATTGGCTGGCGATCTCAGACAGCAGAGCATGCATGCTGCATGGACCATTGAGTAACCAGGAGGGTGTGTGTGTGTGTGTGTGTGTGTGTAGTAAAGGGGGGTATTTTCCTCAATATGCTTTGAATGTATTGCTGGGCCCTGAATGACACAGCCATATGATTGTATGGGTATGTGCACATTGGTGGATGCCCAAGTGTGGCTCTGAGGATGAGCTTGATCCTGCATGTGTATATGTGAGTGTGTGCAAACAGTGTGTGCCTGGGTGTGAAAACCCATCTTTCTTCTGATACATCTAGGATCCATTTGGTGTGTGTACCAGTGAGTGAAACCCTATTATCAGACTGAAGCAGGGCCTTCTTGCTCAGACTGCTGAACCATAATGAGGTCTTCACAGCAGCCAACTTGTCTACCCAAATAAATCACTCCACCACTCACATGCACGAATGCACACACATGCACACATATCTCCATTAGGCTTGTTCTAGATGCACACATATCTCCATTAAATCCTGACACTCATAGCCTGGTGGCTGCACGGGACGAAGAACACAAGGAGGAGGCTCCTTTTTCCTCTGATCAGCATCAAGGGGACTAACCTCTCTTGCAATGATCAAGGTGTCTCATCTGTTGGAAATGTTTGTGCTGCTACATTTGACAATTTATACTCGTGACATCACACAACATGCAACCACACTGTTATAATACCTCCTTGAGATGATGTTATGTCACATTTGAGGCTGCAGTTTGACGGGCAATTTCCACCCCATCGGGGATGGCTACGAAAAGGCCGTATCTGCCGATCACACTCCGTGTTTCAGGCGGATTGTATTTCACACCATGCAAACGGGCGGGGACGAACAAGTGAAAGGTTTATAGACAACATTTCATCCCAATGACACCATGGATGAGGAGATGCTGATTTTATAAGTCTAAATGTAGATTTCCTCCTCTGGAAGGACACAGTCTACTACTTATATGGTTAGCCTATGTGGCTAAAGACAACTTGTTATCGCGTGATTGTACGTGAATCCATGGGTTCTTGTGAGTTCTTGCAATTCCTGCTGTCCGTAATCCGCCATGTAATTCGCCTCACAAACGGATCCAGTAGGAATTGGTGTACAGCGAAAATCTGAGCCATTGCAGATGTGGTGGAAATCCTGGGTGATAGGACATTAAGAGTTCTGTTGCGTTATACTGTGCTTTGTTTTCTCTGGGTATGTTGGTCCACATTACAATGTAAGATCCATCCATCCATTTTCTTCAACTTATCAGAGATCAGGTAGAGACAAATAAATCCAGACATCCTTCTCTCTGTCAATGTTCCCAGCTCCTGACCTCCATGTTTAATTCCCTGGAAAGGCCACCAGAAGGCAGGTTGTTTGCATGTTATCCTTTGAAAGGGCATCTAGTGGGCACTTTGTTCACATTTTGCCCACCAGAAGACAATCCAGGGGGTGTGTTGTGGATATTTTGTCCATTGGAAAGACTCTTCCCTAGTCATGGAGTGCAATAAGCTAACTGCTTTGCACTCAGCTGCAAACCACCCCAATAATCAATGATGGTTCCAGCCTAAAAAAGCCAACAAAACCACATCATCTGCAAAAAGTATGATTGGAAATCTGAGGCCCCTTAACTGGACACCCGCCTCCCTGTGGCTGTGCTTTAAGATCTCATTATAACCTTTTAAAAGAGTCATTAAAAACTACCCTTAATGCAACTTGTTATTACAAAAGTCTTCAGGGTGTAATGCTTTCTTCATTTTCAGCCAAAACCCACTTGGACTCTTTTTAGCTATTTAAGGTCAGCACAAGGAGAACTGCAACACCAACAAATTCAGTATCAACAACAAATGTTGGTTTTGCAACTCTTGATTAGCAAATGATGGCTTACTTACACATCAAGCGCAAACCTAGCAAAATTAGCATTCATTGGGCGTAATGTTTCTGTTAACTTCATGAAGAAAAGCCAATATGCACTCTTCTTTCCCCCTGTTGTGCTTTCCACTGGCTCCCAAGGGAAATATCAGCCTCTTTAGCTACTTCAATGCCCCACAAGTCACTTGCTAATTTCGTCTGCCAAGGATTGTTGCTAGGCTGGTTGATTCAGAGTGTTTTGGAGGTTTTATTTGGAAACTGTTGCCTGCTGCATTTGGAAATAAAGGTTATAAATTTAGTGAGATTAAACCACAATATAGCTAATCCAAACAATGATTTAAAAGGCATGATCTATCTATCTATCTATCTATCTATCTATCTATCTATCTATCTATCTATCTATCTATCTATCTATCTATCTACGCCTGAGAAAATTACTTGAAAAATGTCCTGATTTCTTCCCAAATTCAAAATTTGTCTTCAAGTAAAGCGCACAAACCAACTAACAAAAAAACCAAGCCCTTTGTATTTTCTTTTGATAAAAAGAGCTCTTTTGTAATATGCTAGCCTGTGAACTCTGCTTTCATCTTGGAAAATAATGTGCAATGTGGCAATGTCCCAGAAGGCAACTTGTTCTTCAGTGTTGATGCTCTCTCAAGTGTTCTCTCTGACAACTTGTAAAGAAATTCAGGCAACAGGTAAAGTTCAAAGCTGTACCTCTCTACAAAAGCTAAGCCTCAGTAAAGAAAGTGAACAAACCAGCTGTCTATTACCAACATAAGCCTTTGAAGTGTTGCCAAGGTGATGTGTGTCATCAGAGATACAATAATGCACATCTCTGATTTGGCGATAAAGATAAAACATAGGTGAGGCCAAAATATTCTCAATTCACATAAATCATATTAAATGAATTGGTTATTCACAGAGCAGGTTTTTGGATGACACCCTTAAGCTTTCTTTTTCTCTAAACACCTGGCTGAAACAGACACTAAACCTCTGAGGCTGTTTGCCAAGCTTCTCTGATGTAAGCCCACAGTGAGGAGCTCTGCTGCATCACTTACTGACCCATCACTAACAACCATAACAAGTAGTAAAATTTGTGAAGCCACGTGCACTACTTAGGAGTCACGCAAAACTTACCAGAAAGCCCTCATGAGAGAAAATGCCAATGAAAGAAGTCACTCCTGCAAACCATCTACCTCTGTTTTGTGTTAATTTGTGTATATTTCTACACACCATTGCATGTTTTCCCGTTGTATGTGGCACACACCCAGTCGTGGCACTCGCAGCGTGGGCCATAGAACTTCCCCGGGTCTCTTGCCTCACAGATACAGGTGCCACAGTCACACTTGCCCCGCCCGCTGCAGATCTTGCCATCAGGTGTCTTGCAGCGGCGCAGGGATGACTCAGTGGACAGCCTGCACACACCACCCACCTGGCTGGGAAAAAAGAGAAGAGGTCAGTTGTAATGCAGCTTTAAAATCCTCTGAAGGTCAAGGGTCAAATGTTTAGCCATCTGTGTAGGTTTGAAATATAAAATACCACATGTGGGTGAAAACGACATTGCTCAACTTTTATGTTGATACCTCAAAAAAGGGACTTGAATGGTTTGGTAATTATGATATTGTATGATGGTGTTTGTGAACAAATAATTGCGCTACATGCCAAAAACTGTTTTGCTTGAACTAAAATAAAGCATACACTTGTCATAAATCCAACATTTTTTACTAAATCTCAAGAGTACCAACCTCTAAATATGGCAGCAATGGTTGTTTGTTTCACATGATAACCATTCCCCATTTCCTGGCATTGCAGTCTCTTTTACTTGTCCTAAATTGGCCTTAATTTCTATATCATTTCTTTCAAGTAATAATCACCAAATTAATCATTTTGCACTGTAGACGCAGTAGTTCTTCTGCCTTAGCATCTTGGTCTGATTGCATCACCATGAAGAAATGATCATAAATGTTCTTCCTTGAGCTGCATCACCTGGCTGGACTCTGTAATGGACTCGCCCAGAGGTCCCACTCTGGAGGAGGGTAAGTGAGTTGTGTTTAGTCTCTTTGCTAAAGAAATCAGGCAAAGTTATGTTTGGTGGCCAGTGCTATGGCTGGGACCCTATATGTACTGTTGATGAAGTTAGGTGCTGTTCTGAGCATTATTTGTGGCTATAGAGTGGCGTTTTGGTTGAGTTTTGTTTATGGCTCCATAGACTGCTGTGTATTGCTATTGTGCGGTCATTACTAAAGTTGGTAGAATTAGAGAAGCAAGTGGTCGGCAGCATTCATCTCTCGAGGGGGTGTTTAACTCGGTGTTGCGGTGTGTGTTGACCCTAAATTAATTTTATGCCAGAATATCCCTTTAATATATCATCATACTCAGACCATGACACTAAGAGGCAACATCTTGACATATCCCAGAAGGCCTGGAAAATTTGCTGAATTTGGGGTGTGAATAGACCGTTGTATTTGAGTTCAGCTGCCAATTTGGCTTCCCTTACTGCTTTATTAACCTGTCAATCACCTACAAGCATCAACTACTTTATTCTAAACAATTTGGAGAGACTCACATAAAAAATAGTAGAACAGAAGTGAAGTGACTTCTCAGACCCTGGCTGGTCAATTTGGGTCATATCAAGGGAAAACAAAGCCAATGTAAACCACAACAAACAGACTTTAATGTTCTTAGCTTATAATTCAAACAAATAAAATAGCTCAGCAACCGCTCCCTCAGTTCATTGAGCCCACTCCAGCAGCTGTTTCTGAGCCTCGTCTTTCCTCTGTGGGATCTCTCTGTGAGATTTGTTTCATTTGGACGCTGTAGGACATTCCTGTTCTATTCCTGCCCTCCCAGACTGTCCAGATTGGAAACAGTAGACATATTTTAAACAATAAGCAGATAAAGTGTTCCTGACACTCCCATTGTAATAATGTTCAGTGTGTGTGTGTGTGTGTGTGTGTGTGTGTGTGTGTTCGTTCCATATGCTGTCAGGAGGTCATTCAAGTTTTATGTCACACAGACTCCACCCGCTGGTAACTTTTATGGCCTGTACTACACCTCTTTGCTGGTTTTATTCATATTATCTATAGTGAGTCTAAATCCATTATAGCAGCAAAACACTGAAATGACCTGTGAACAAGCATGATCCAATTGTGTCACCAAAACATACAAACTAACTTCTATAACTATAATAAGAGAGATCAATAAACACTTTAAGATTACTTTTACTTTTTTTTTTTTTTACATGCAATCAAATAGGAAAAGTTAAAGAGTAAAACCTTCCACATTTATAGTTATTAAAAAGACATCCTTCTTTAATGTACAAGATTTTTGGCAAATTCTAAAGGTGTAACCTTATTGAGAACAGTTAGAAGAAATGTTTCCCTTAATTTAGCATGAGCCTCATAAACTTTGCACACCATTCAGTTTTTGTATTTGAAATACTTTTGATTTTTTGCAAAGGGTTACAATGCAAATCTTCTTGATATGATACAACACAATTAAATATGATGCAATAAGATACAATATGATACTTTGTGAAACATGACAATACAGTAGGATGCGATATGCCACCATACAATGGGATATAATACAATACAATACAAAATGATGTGATATGATATGATACGAATATAGTTCAATACTATCCAATATGACTCTATATGATACAATTTGATATGATTCAATGTGATACGATTGGATATGCTGTGATACAATACAATATGGTGTGCCACAATACGCTGTGATACATTAAGATACAATACAGTAGGAAATTATATTATGCAACATGATAGAATACAATATAATGTGATATATGATCTGATATGAAATGGTACAACACAACACCATACAATTTAACATGACTCCATGTGATATGATTCATTATGATACGATGGGATGCAATACAATACAAGAGGGTATGATACAATATGTTATGTTATGACACGATTTGATAAGACACAATATGATAAGATCTGATACAATGCGATGCAATAGAATACAACAAAATACAATACAGTACAATATGATACTGAATATGATATGATACTGAATGCTGAATAGGGTAAGTCCAGTCAACTTTTAAATGCTCAACTGGAAAGTCTATTTTTTTTTCTACATGCTATTTATGCATCAAAACTGAGTCTCCCTTTAAATGTATAGTAGAGCATTAAAGTGACTTCACTCAGTAGTGAATGGTAATGAGGTTTCAAACACAGTACTATTATAATTATGTGTCTCCTCTGTAAACTAATTTACACCTCCCCATCCTGCTCTAAATGCAGCTGCCCTGCATCATGACTGCTACATCTGCTGTGAGCATGATTTCCTGCTGTCAGGGTTTGGTCTGCTGGGTATTTTCTTTGACTCAGCCTCAGCAGCATGGAGCTTTGTCGTGACTGGGTAGAGCAATATAGAAAATTAATAAAAAGACAATTGTGAGCATTTTCCCCCCTATCCAGGTTCTGTTGTCTTTGTTGCTGTACAGTCCTGGATGTGGGGAATCTCACCTGCTTTTGCCCTCTGTGTTGTTGAAGCAGCTAAAACTAACAGGCATGTTAACCGCACCAGGGAACAAACAAAACTCCAATATTTATGCATGTTCTGGGACTATAGCTAAAAATATCTGATTGCGTAGCTTATTTTTACATTTGTTTCAGACTAATTGGCACAATATAGTTTCCACCAGACAAGTAATGACTGCACCACAACATCATAAACCAGATCTGGGCATGTCAGCTTTTCTTGAGTCTGGCACTTATGCGCCAGTGAGACATTTGAATTGCATTATGTGGCCTAAAATGTCCCCTGCTTGGGTAAAACTGTTCTCCTGTCAGTGCCCAGTGATGTGTTTCTTGCACAACTCAGAACTAAAGAGCCTATGGGAAGGAGCCCAGAGGTTTTGCTCTATCTAAGAACAACAGGTGTTCCATCTTTACGCTCCCAATGCATTTTTCCATCTGCTGCTCAGGAAACAGGAAAAATTGCCTATACATCTACCCCATGTGTGCTACAGCACTGGAACAGACAGCCTCTGTGAGAATAGAAATAGCAGATGTTTTCGATGTTGATGCCACGCTGTAGAGGCCTGGAATGGAATTTGAATCCAACAACAAATCGGTAAACAAAACCAGCAACAACAACAAAGCTCACAGCCATCTGATCAGAAACAGGCATGCTTATTCTACCACTGCATGAGAGAAAATAACTAGTTAGAAATCTGTGCTCTTTATCCAAACAAAGTAAAAAAGACTGAGATAGTGAACTGTTTTCAGACCAAACAGATAAACATTAGGTTTTATTTCAAATACAAACTGAGGAACATGTCTGTTTTAAGTTTGTTGGAAGTCTGACAGTCTCTGAGCTTTGAAAGAACATATTCTCACAGTGGCGGCACTTTCAGTGTGGGAGGCCAAAGTATTGTTGGCATGTCCTGTTACTATGTACCAGATTGTAAGTCATAAAAACGTCACCAATCTGACAAATTGTGGTCATTTCACAGCTCCTAAACTGATAAATAGGCATACACAAAGCACGGCTAAAATTAGCATTGAGCTGCGGTCAAAATTATTTTCTTTCTTACAAAGATATGAAAAGAGAGGAAAAATTATTATTTATAGGCTGGTTCTTTGGAAGGGTTTATCTTTATGTTGATATCAATTTTAGGCATCACGATAGCTTGCCAACATGATTTAAAGCAGCCTACATAAACGTTGTATTGTTAGCTAGCTAACGATATGTAAAAATAGACATCAAAATAAACACACTGCTTCCAATATATTCCTCTATCATTTTGTCCCTCTTTGTCCACAGTGTCTGTGATTTTTAGATATAGTTGTTGACAAGTAGGTGGCTATATGCTAATGTTAGCTATATTCTGATGTTAGCCAATGGACTGTCAAATGAGCGGTGTTTTTATCCTAAAATATGGCCCAATCTCTTGTTTTATTATCTCTAATCTTTGTGGCTTCTAAACATTTAAGGAGTTTTGTAGTAATCATAATTTGTTGCAGATTATTCAGAATTACAGAGTTTATGACTCGGAACAAAGACATGATAACGGTACTTGAGCTTCCAACACAGGAATGAGGTTTCAGGGGGATAATTGTTAAGTTCTTCTTAGCTAAGCCAATCGTAGCTTTTACTCGTTGCTTAATTTGCATCACAGCCTATTGCCATTCAATTATGAACTGTTTACTGTTTAGCTATGAAATCAATAATGGAACAAAGCAGCTGTAAAGATATATTATGTTTATGTACTGTGACAGTACTTGTAAGAGAGTCCAACCTTTTAAGATATTTTCAATGTTGAGCTGGATGAGTATATTCTATGTTCAATTAGATGAGATGGATTAAATTTGACAGAACTTTATTGATCCTTTTGGAAAGGTTCCCTCAGGAAAATGAAAAACCTACTAATATGTATATATATATATATATATATGTATATATATATTGCATCTCAAACACCGTCCTTTCTTTTTTAGTGTGTAGCTGTAATGATGACTGTACCCAGGAAACTGTAAACATTCATTGTGGCAAATATTTGGATTAGCAGAGGTAAAACAATTGAAAACACCATAATTACCAATGTGATGAGGTTTCAATGCTACAGTGTGCGTGGGTTTGCCACTGCTGTCCAATAAATGCTATGCACTGTGCTCAGTGACATACACGATATAATCACTGCACAGCCAACAGTGCACCTGCTTGAAGTAAACACCCTGTCTGCAGCTGTGTTAAGTTAAAAATCATATGGGAGCATTTATTGTTGTGCTGACTAAGATGCTCCTCTATAGAGCCGAGGTAAACAGAATTTAATCTTTAACATCCATATTTTAAGTTCCAGCAGTGGAGTTCAGGTCATTTAAATGTACTTGGTTTCACTTTAAAGGTTAAAATGCAAAAGGGTTTTGATTGAAATATTCCTTCATAAAAATAGGGGATAGAATTAAGAGTGGCACAAAGAGTTTACAGTTGCAGTCACATTAGGAATTTTTTTCTTGCATATTTGTAGTTTTGAGGTCTTGGGTACAAGGAAATGCTGAGTGTTAATAAATGAAAACCTCAGCACAGCTCAAATATCATTTGAGACTCAACCACTAAAGTCGTCATAAAGTTATGTTTATTTCTGTCAGCTGACAAGTCCAAATGAAAACAGATAAAATACAAGTTTAAAAAAGTGCTTTAAACATGTTTAAAAAAGCAAGCTTCCCCTCCATGACTTGGCATGCAGAACTACTTGAAAGTAAAGCAGCATGAAGAAACTGCACAAAACAACTGCAGTTGCAAGCTAAACGTATAGACACAAACTTTCTCACATTGCACTTTCCAAATGTTGTCTTTGTCAGCAAAACTGTGCACCTCCTTCTTCCTCCTTACTCCCTACACTGGCCCAAAAATAAACAAGAAAAAACAACTCACCTCACCGACTGTAACAAAGTGTCCTCCACGGTAGAGAGCAGAATGAGAAACAACGGTACTAACATGGACTGTACCAAAACCTCAGTGTGCATGTTTAAATCCCACAGAAACCTGAAGTAAAGTAGCTTGAAGGAATTTCCCAATCTTTCTCCCCTCAAACAGACAGGACAGGAAGAGAGAGCGAGAGAGGGAAAGAAAAAAGGGGAGAGAAGGAGAGAAGGAGCAGCAGGCTGGCCCTGAACTGGCTCGATCCCTTCAGAGGCCAACAGTCCTCTCCATACAAGTGCCTTTGATTAGTCCTGACTCCCAGACACAGTGCTGGGCCGGAGCTGCAGCAGGGAAAACTGCCAAAATGAAAAGTTAAGTCACCAGTTTGAGATGTAATTAGAAGCAGACAGAATTTTTTTCTTGATAAGTTTTGTTCCCCCTCTTTTTCCAGATGATGTCTTTATAGTGCTAAAGTTTTCTTTGTAACTTACTCATTGACGCTTTTAACTGTAAATGACAACCACATCATGCTATGAACCTCTCTCTGGGTACATTTTTAAGTGCCACAATAAAGAGTCACAGGTGTGAAGGATAGCGTAATGATGGCTAAATCCCAAGTAGCTGCTATGTGTGTCTGATCCCATCATGGCTCTCGGGGAGATTTGTCATAACAGTGACTCATGTGAGGTCAAAATGGTGCTAAAAATGACTTTGACAGTGATCCAATCTCATATGTAGAGTTTCAAGCTTATTTAAATTTGAATGAAGAAATGCATAGCTGTTCTGCATGAAGTTACTCGAGTTTTGTTTCTTTAAGCAGTAGATTTGAAGCAGAAAAGCGATTCATTACATAGAGTTTCTCACCTGAGAAAGAACACATTTTCAGGGAACATGATTTCACCCCTGAATTGTTTTTCAAAAAGTCATCCAAAACCACATTGCAAGGAAAGCATTGTATGTTTACATAATGTGGTAAGCCACCAGTGAAGTTTGAACCTTGGACAGTTTTACCCCAAAATGACAGCGCTAACCATCTTGTCACAAGTGCAATGACAGTTCTTGTCATGCTAGGTTTTGTGATATCATCATTTCTCTTCAGTTCTTCAAAATCACAGCTTGAACTTCAGATGCAGTCAAACTTTGTAATCTTGTATCACATAGTGAGCCACTGGCAGGGTTTTGAACGATGAACCTTTGCTTTCAAAGACAACAGCAGTAACCACCAGGTTACAGGCTTAACATGGATTGCTTGTCTTTTAAGGTGCTTAAGTTGCACCATTATACTGTAGTTTTTTCAAAAGCACAGCTCAGCCCGCAATTCAAGCCAGGTTCTGTTTTTGTTCTGTACACGATAAGTCACTGGCCAGGTTTTGAACCCTGGACCCTTCCAGTCAACGCTGGCAGCACTAACCATGTCACCACAGGCATACCTAAGGGTGTGTTCCTCTCAAGGTGTCCTGATTTCACTATCTCATATCTCATGTCCTGTCTCATAGAGTGTTGCACCTCTGCATCATGTCAACAGCCCTTTGGGGGGTTTGAATCCAGTACTATGTCACATAAATATAGGGTACTAACCAACATGCCTGCCTTGGTGTGCTTGTGTTTGTAAATCTCATGATTTCACTTTCTCACTGTTGTAATCTGAAAGCACATTGTGGTAAGTGTTGCATATCGAACCAAGCAGTGAGCCACTGGCTGGGTTTTGAATCTAGGACCATCTTACTGAAAGATGATGGAGTTAACCAACACTAAACAGACTTGATCCAGTGAATGATTTAGTCAAGTTTGTAGTAATTTAAAAGGATAATCAACACTGCCAGAGCATTCTAGCTGCACCAGGAAGGACCCCTCTAGAATTTGAACCTGGAACTTGCTAGCCATTAGGCACCAGTACTTACTGCCACACTCAGGTGTCACTTGGAGCACTCACTTGTCCAGGCTCATTTCCTTTTCATTACATTGTATTGATTTAAAAGCACAGTCAAGACACTCACCCAATGTTTTTAACATGGCCATACTTGCTTTACGTAAGTAGGCCATTGCATGGACTCGACCCTGTGACCCATGCATGGATAGACATCAGTGCTAACCACCATATTATAAGGTAGTGCTGTGCTAAAGGGTCTTTTCTTTCTTCTTGTCATTAGCTTTAGCATCTCTATCTGACCTTATGAGAGTGAAGCCAGATAGAACCACACTGAAGAATGAGTTTTTTGATTTAAGCAGGTTTCAGTAAAACACAGGAGACTGCACTCACAGTATGCTTTCTTAGTCTTCACCAATATCTCCAGCTCACCGCTTATGTTGGGCAGAAAGTTGACGTTCCCCATGATGACTGATGAAAGAAAGGGCTTATATCTCCATTTCCTAGCCTTCAACTTTGTCTTCACCTTTGTAGCAGCACGGCAACCATGAAAAACACCTCCAGATGTCTGCTGGAACCAGATGCCGTTGTCCAGGCCTGCTTCATCTCAATGAAAGAAGCTCCTCTCTTGAGAAAACTCTTCTCCCAGCAGAAACATCCATCAGCAGGTGACAAAACACAACAAAAACATGAAAATATAGAGCAAAAAATTCCAGAAAATTCAGAGAGACCAGACTTTGCTGCTCCTTGGTTGAGCTCAGGTTCTGGAGTGGTAGAAAGGTATGGCTTTATTTGTTAACCAGTAACTCTTCACACATAACTGTCAAGGCAACAGCTGAAGTTCCGTGTTTGGTTTAAGTTACATTTAATTGGAATCAAGTTGGACTCACTGGAGAACATGGTGGAGAGATGCACACTGAGGAAGGTAGAGGCCATTCTAGAAAGATCAAGAAAGTTCTTGTTGTATTGTATTATCAAACAATGTGTAGGACACACAACAATAAAATGCATTTAGCAAATCTATTGTCATTCATTTGCTAATGCTTTGAAAAGTGCTGATATTATTTATGATGTGGTTAATTATAGTGTTTGGGGGATGTTGTTTAATTAAGTTATACGTCATTTTGTGTCATATGTCGTTTTTTCTTTCGTAGCCTAAACCTAATTAAGTGGACGGACTGAAATTCATCTTCCCTGTAGTATTTTACTTAAATGTGAATTGCTGTCCCAATTAGTAGACATTATGAATGTGTTGATAAATAAAGCTGTACATTGTCTCTGACATGAAAGCTCGGTGTGATAAATCTATACCGTTTTAATTTGGCTGGATACTTTATCTTCGTCTCTTTCTCAAAGAGTTTAATATCTACCATTGTTGAAAAAGAGATGTTAACTGGTGAAACAAAATAGTGTGTTTGGGGTTCAGTTGTGATGCAGCAGTTAAGGTGCCTCCAATCGTTCCCATGGAGACGGCTGCGCGCCTCCGTTGCACAAGCTGGTGCTGTTGATGTGATTGCAGCCTGCGCGCTCCCGCTCTCTCTCTCTCCCACACGATCCCAGCAGCACACCCGGAAAAACAGCTGATGTATTGGGCAGGACGAGACGTGGCAGATAAGGGAAATCCTCCTCTCGTAAGTGATTCAGTCTGTGTTTTTAATCTGCTGCTACACTCGTCGAGTGAGTAAGTTAACGGTTTACATCCAGCTGTTGTGCTTTAAGGATGCTGGCTGACTGACGCTGACTGGTGGTGCTGCTGCTCGTTAGCTTGGAGGTTTCTCCAGGAAGTGGACTGATTCTCATCCTCCCGTGCAGGCCTCGATGACACATTGTCGTGTATTTGATCGGCAGTCACCCAGCAAGGTTGTCAGTTATCATATAAACATGATTTAAGACAAAAGCTAGCCCACATGTTTGAGCATTTAGTGTGTTTGGCTTGTTTTTGCTCTATGTAGCGCCTTAGCTCCAAACCGTTTCCATAGTAACCTTGGCTCAGTCGATGTCATTCATTCAGGATTTTAATCTCGGTATGGACATGCATCTCCTGATTGACTTCGACGCTCGTGATGGCTATTTCAGTCATATGCTGCAGCAGATATTCCTGTTTTCAAAAGGATGGTGGGCAGCAGTTTGATGTTAAAATGGTTTAATTCAGTGCCCCATTGAAGCCTGTTAGGCCTGTTAGTGAGTGGCCTCTATATTTGAAATGTTTGTACTTTCTGTCTTTTTCTTTCTTTCTTTTGACTGGGCTGAGTTTTTCAACTCATAGGGGAAAGTGGGATAAGATGAGGCATCTTTTATGTTTCGGATCACTACATCAAGACAATCATAGTTTTGTCTCTAACTAGTGTATCTATATTTCAAGATGTTGTATGTCCCTGCAAACCAACAGAATGAGTGTAAACAAAACTGTCTTGAGAATATAGCATGCCAAAAAAAAATGGTCAACTTACCCTTACCCCGTGTATGGGGTAAGTTGACCATAGGAGTAGGTTGAGTTGAGCAGTATCCCTACAACTATCCCAACAACTGGTACAATAATTCCTTTTATTATTATTGCATATAACTGCTGAAAAGCTGTTTTGTAAAAAGCCATTTTAACATGAGAATGCCTTTAAGTGATTCAGAACATTCACAGCTGTATTTTTGAAAAGAAAAAGTAACACGTTTCAACAATCTGGACTGAAACTCTGATCCTCTCATCAGACTTCTTCACTTTCTCAGTTGAGCCACTGACTCAACTTACCCCAGAACTACTATTATGACTTTATTAGTCCTCTAAGCAAAAATGGTGGACTTTTATGCTAGGTGTTTGACCTCATGTTGTAGCTCATAGATACCACAATTGGTAAAAAAAAAAATTAAAGTGATCTTTTTTGGTCTGAACACAATTCTGATAAAACTTATGACAGACTAGATACACTTTCAAGAGAGAAAAATGTTTTTTTTTGGCAATAAATGTATAACCCCTTCACCCATGTGCTTCTAACCTTCACAGACTCCATTAATTGATACCCATCTCCTAAATATTTGGTCACATGATCAATTTTTTTTACCATTTCCAAGCAACAGGGAGTGGCTCAACTTACCCTTTGACTCAACTTACCTCACTCTCCCCTACCTGTCAAAGCTAGGGCATTTAACTCTAGGCCCTCACAGATTGGCAGGAAAGCTTTTAAATTGTACTTGTCAGTAGCTACTATGAAAATATTAGACAAGAATTATTACAGGCTTGCTACATCCAAACATTGCCATTACTTTTATATCAGTGCATTAGCAAAGGATGTAAAGAAAACTTTCATAAAGGAATTGAAAACTGCTCAGACTGACTCCTTTAGCAGTAATATCAAAACATCCAAATCTGAAAGGCTGTACTTATAGTTTTCAATCAAGACGAGATCATAATAACGGCAGTATTCAGAGAAAACCTGACCTCCTTGGCCCCACTGAGCAAAAAGAAGGTTTTTTTTGTCTCAATACATCATTTCAATGAATGTTATTTTCGGAGGCACTTGGATGCTGTTCAAGCTTCAAAGTTCAGGTAAACCAACTCTATACTGTGTGTGCAGTTACAAACAGTAGATTAGCACAATTTAATCTGAAAATAGCGCTCACATTATACTATTGTAAAGCTGTTCAGGGGCATGTCTGTATTATTTAATGTGGGTAGTCCTGCTGATCACAGCTAATGTTGTGAACGTTATTTGTGACTACAGTTGCAAAGTCAAATTCTCAGTGCTAAATCCTTGAAATGTCAACAACCAGTTATCAAAGATACTTGAATATTTCCTGACAAAGTTTTCTTTTTTTTTTTTTTTTTTTAATTAATAACATTCTTTCATGGCAGCATAATAGATATAACTAATGTTTAACAAGCTGAATATCAACATGCAGAGTAGGCTCAGTAAAGGTATTTCAGACCAACAGTTCTTTACCTACTTGTTCTTACTGAGAAAAATAAGCATTTTCTTTCACAATCTTAATACCTAAATCAGGCAAGGAGCAAATTTATCACATATTGAAAGGCCATAAACTTTAAGGAAAATTTGATTTAATTTCCTTTAACTCTGTCTTGGTCCGTACCATTGAAAAAATGTGCCAATAGTTTACTTTTCAAGCTTCTATGTCCAGTACTTATTCACAACCTTTGTCTGTTTCCTGTTTGGTGCTTGTGCCATGGTGTACTGTGTGATTATAATACTTAAGCTTTGAGATTTAAAAGATCTGCCTGCAGCTGCTTGAGACGAGGTTATTGAGAATGAAGTTTGAGTGCTGAAGTGACAAAAAGATATCAAGAACCACAGAGGATTAGGGTGAGAACTCAAAGTTCCAGAGCACCTTTATGTGACACTTGATAATATGAAGCACTGTTTATGTAAAGTTCTGATAAATGCAGCCTCAAATTAAGAGAAACTTTGTATGAAAAAGAAAGATCTAGGTAAGTGTAACTACTTTACCCTAGAAGGTGTATAAGTGCACCATTACCTTAGAAATGTCTTTATTCTTTCCAGGAACCAGAACAAACCACAGCTTTTTGAGGTGAATGTGAAATTATACTGTGCCAAATAACTTTGGAAATGTGTTCCCTATGTCAAACAAACTTTTTGTTTGCTGTAATCAACATGATACAACTGGAGTGTACACTTGAAAATTAAAACTTTAAAAAAGAAAGTTAGTACACTTCAACAAATAATCACAGTTACAATTAATCTGCCCAGCGATCTCATCCAGTCCGTAAGAAACATGCCCTCTCTCCAAATGGCAAAGTAATTGCAGTCTTTGCCACCTATACCTCCCACATAATAGCACTTAGACCTGCAATTTTATTTTCACTCTTCCTCACGTCTCCATCTGCATATGTTAAGTGTAGCAATTACACAGGGAAATTGCTTTTAACTACATGGGGTGTAGAGGATGGACAGTTTCTTTTCTTGGTAAGAGCATGAAAGGAAACAAGGGGTGATAATATTACATTGTTCCATCTGCATTCCCATTCTCACGGGGAGGCTTTGTTCTGATGCCAGTGTATTTTTTTGTCTTTTTAAAAAAAAGTTTTAAAAGATGTTCAAAGTTTTGTGCGTCATTTGTCAAGATGTCACTTGGGAACAAAAAGTTATTTGTTGACTTCCAGTCAGCTCTGTGCAGTTAGGATGCGACAAGTAGCATATTTTAAGACATGACTGCGTTGACATTTTAAAGCTTGGTTGAGACAGTGGAACTCATTTCAGACGGTTATCTCACTGACTGTTTCATTAAAGATTTAAAGGAATGTACTAATGTCATTTTCTTACCTGTTTTGTGTAGTCAGCACAGCCAAACAGACCCTGCTATGCTTATTTTACAACATATCCCTTTTTGGAAATTTTCATTGTCACACTTGATAGATAGCACTAGAATTACTAATGGGCTACACATTATGAATCATTAGTATTTTTATTATTGTAGGTACAAAATGCCAGCAAGATGTTATGTCTAAGTCAATCACCATGGCTCTGGTCAACAGAGACAGCCATAATACTTCTGCCATATACTTCACTACCTGGATGTAAACAAGCATGGATAACAGATGGCTTCTCGGCAGTGTTTAGATCCATAAAACGGAGATTAAGTTGTATGTAGGTTGTCAGCCTAAACTGGCAGTGCATAAACGGCACAGGTATGTAGATCTTAACCCGCAAGGAGCACTAAAGACAGGGGACGCTAGCTCTGCTAACTGTCAGCACTCTTTGCAAACTCATTTAGCGTAAACTATATGTGATCCTGTGTTTAGCCATTTTTATTAATTGTGATAAATTAGGACTGTCTACTTTCAAAGTAGTGGTTTAGTCTTAACTTCGAATTCAGTTGAAAAGATTAGGAACTAAGTCTCTTTGGGACACTTGTGTTAGAAAACTTTGCTTTTGTACTGGCGATCCAGAGAAAAATGTTCATTTAAGAATCACAGATGCACTCCAAGTTTACGTCCGTTCCTCTTTAAAATTTTATTTCTTTCATGTTTGTGTCTGTTACTCCCAAATAGAGCAGCAACATCTCTGCCTGTTGTTAGTTATGCCTATTCAGTTACGTTTGTTTCTGACGAGATGTTATTAAGTGAGCACCACAGTCCTATAGCATTGGGATGGTGTTAAAGATCTGTGATCACATCTGTGTGCTGACATCACTCTTGTAAAACTGTAATCTCACCTTCTTTACTGCTCTTATGACTGCTACCATTCACTGGACGCTGCTGCTGCTGCAGGACCTCCAGGCCTTTGGGACTCTCTCCTTCTTGCATCTCTAGTCTCTCTCTCTCTCTTTCTGGTTGGTCCCTCCACCCCTCTGTGACCTGGGGATGAACGCACCAATGAGGAGCCTCACAGTGAGTCCTCCTGATCCACCTTCACCCCTCATCTTCTTCTTCCTCCACTACACCTCAGTCACCACTCACTCACTCACTCACTCACAGAGTGTGTGTCGCATATATGCCTTGATGTCAGACGTGGTGGGCATTCCTGTCTCTATGAGCGTACTGTAGATGTGGGTAGTGTACTGTATACCATATAAGCCATGATGTTGACTAACTGTTGTGTGTTATTTACAGGGTATGCCTGATCGCATGTTATGTGCAGTGCTGGAGCAATTTCAGCTTTACTTTTCCCTTTGGTATGTGCGCTTTGTCTCCATTCAGAGTGTCATTTCTTCTTGTGTTTCTTACGTTGAAACAGCCTGTACAATTTTCTTTTCTGCATACAGACACACACAAACAAAAACATTGCACTGACTTGCACAAAAAAAAAAAAAAAAAAAAAAGTTTGGGTTAATATAGCTCTGACCTAACTAACTTTACCCACTACCAATGGGTTGTTCAGTCAGGTCCACTTTTCATCGAATGAATTCATCATTTGCACTGCAGTTATATTTGGCGGTATGGCTTTGTTCTGAGAGCTTCCATCCTTTCCATGCTAAAGTCTAAAGCTAAGAGAGCACACCTTGCCTCTGTTTCATGTGCACACATGAAAGGCCGAGGCAGGGGGAGCAGCAGCAAAGACCTTTCGTAAGAGAACAGAGCGGGCATTAGTGACAATACAAATGAGACTGGTAAAATCAGACTCAGCATAAACAGGAGGAGCTGGGGCGGAGCAAGGTTGCAAAGAGGTTTGCAAAGGAAGCAGCAAAAGGAGAGATGTTTAAGTAGTTTATATAGAAACCTGTTTTAACATTGGCCATCAGGGTGCATGAAATCTAATTAACTGAGCTTAACTGGGCTGGCATAAGGATCAACTGATGCACTGTGCGGCCTGCTTGAACTAATGCTACACTTAATATTCGCCAACTTCTTAGTTTGTTTTGTTTTTATTACTTTGGGGTTGTTTATCCTTTTCAAATATAGTCAAAAGAATTCAGAGTTTAACACAAATTTTACTTTTGAACTTTTACAGAGCTGATGTTTGTTTAAAAGTGTTTATATCAGAGGGATGGGGGTGTAGTGGTATCATCATCTCATTGAGTGATATTACTGTAAAAAGTCCACAGTACAGTATTTATTGTTGTATTTAAAAAAGGGAATGTGGTCAATAGCTTTGGTCAGTTTGTGTGTAACTTTGGCCTTCTTTTCCTTTTTTGAAAGGTTCCAAGTAGTGTTTACTAACCTTCTGAACCTTCAGTGGTGACCATGGAAAATGTCTGTAGGCTGTTTAGTTTAGTGATGATTCCTGTAATTTCTTAAACTCTTAAGTGTCTTTTGGCCTGGCTAGTTTATTCTTTTCTTCTATCTTCTTGAAAATTTCTGAGGTGAAGATTTGCCAAACGGCTTATTGTAATCATCTTTTCTGATGCAGTCACCGCAGTCTGTCAGTGTTAGCATATTTTCCTCTGTGTCCTGTCACCTTTTCCCTCTCCATAATTTCTTGACATGAGGAAATGGAGATGCTTCCTCATGTCAGATTTAAAACCCACGAAACCATTTAGGTTTTTGCTTCAGGTTTGTGCTTTGAATCTGCACATGCTTTGTTCACATGACCCTTGAGTGTTTTACAGGCCTGTTTCTCTTATGTCAGCTCATGTTGTGATTTTGATATTGGCACTGGGTAATGTTGACCTGTTCTATTGTTGGTGCTATATTGACCCACACTGATTCAGTTTTGACACTGTGATTTTTAGCCTGAGGCTAACAACAGCTCAATCCTCACTTTATTCACAAGGATGTACAGCTTAATCTACTGGTGTCTTGGTGCTCTGTATAAAGAAGATCACATGTGATCTTTTCCAATGGTAAGTTTATGAGAGCCTTCCCCGATTAGCTGTTCAGATACACTTGTCTTGTGTTCCATGTGTGCTACGTTGTGTATCACAGTGGCCATCAAACAATGCAACATGTGTTAAATTTTTAGGCGCTCATCTCTGGCAGTTCAAGTCAGGGTAGTCTTTTTTTGCTGAATACACATCGTAGTATACAAAAGCATGGTACATTCAGAAGCCACTATTGATACACATCTTATTTGATACAAGAGTACTACAGTATTTTGAAGTATTGGTAAGCATGAGCTCTTTACAGTATTAGACTTTTTCTGAAAAAGCACAAGTTTTGGGTCAGTTAATGCTAACATAGAGCTGCATTAATTACATATTCAAAGCATTTGTTCGGGTATTAATCCACCTGGTGGAGTAAAAAAAAGTCCTACTGCCCCTGCCCAGACTTGGATGTAGCCAGAGTGTTCTCTTGTTGCTCTTTTAGCTTTGGTCACTGTGTGGTCCGCCTCCCTCTCTCTGTTAGATCCACTCTCTGTATAGCACGGCAAGCCCCAGCATGCTGAAGAGGAAACAGAGCTCGCGGGTCGAGGCCCAGCCCATGACGGACTTTGGGCCGGATGAGACCCTCGCAGACAGCGCTGACATCTTCTGGATCAACAAACCAGTGAGTGGACTGGCATGTTCAGCGTGGTTCACTTACCAAAGTGAAATCCTGCACTGCTATATCTCTTCCATTTAATCCAGAGATTTAATCCAGATAATACTTTGTTGATGTTCTTTGAAATATTGTTCTGAAAATATGGGAAGAGCATCAAAATAGAAAGCCTCACAGCACTCTGGCATGTTTTTTTGTCTTTTTTTGCAGTGGGTGCATTCTCTTCTAAGGGCCTGTGCAATCATCAGTGTCATCTCCGTGTGTATGAACACTCCCAAGACATTCGAACACTACCCTCCGTTGCAGTATGTGACGTTTACGCTGGACACATTGCTCATGTTCCTCTACACTGCTGAGATGATCGCCAAAATGCACATCAGAGGAATCATCAAGGTAGATTTTGACTGAGATACAAGGTCACAAGAAGCATAGAGACAAAGACAACCAAGCATAGAAATAAAATCTCTGATTGCTTTGTTGTTTATGATAACTTTCTGTTGTGTTCTTGTTAAAATTGGTGATTTTTCACCTACAGTTGGCCAGCAACTGAAGAAAAGTTCAAAAAGTTAAAATGTGGAGGCATAAAATTTTTGACATATTCAACCATTCCTAAGTTACCGTTAGCTGTCATGCAACACAAGCCGTAGACACCCCCTATCTTATTTACTGTCAGCATTTGGACCATTAGAATAGCAAGGAATTAACAGACTTAAAGTAAGCATAACTTCAGCTTTGAACATTTAGTCAGTGAGAAACTAACATACTGTTTTCCAAGTGTTTAGTTTAAAAGTAATTTTAGCATTTGCAAATTTTTTATAATAATAATAATATCAATAATTTTATTTATATAGCACTTTTCAAAACAGACTTACAAAGTGCTGTTTATGTTTGCTTGTCTCTGTTACTGACAACATGAAGTTAGAAAAAATGTCAAATTGTTGCTCATTAGGTCTAAAAAGTAATCAGCATGTTTGATAATTTGTTTGCTTGTCATGCAGGCTAACATAGTAGCAAAAAAACCTCAATCTGTCCTTTTATGTTGTGTGACACTAAAACAGGTTTAAATACCAATCAGGTTGGCTCAGTGACATATGACATCAGAATCACTTTCTAGCTAACATACTAAAAAGGATACTGTCTGTCTGTTTGACAGACAGTATATTTTCTAAATTGGGGCAGCAGTAGCTCAGGAGGTAGAGCGGTCGATGGTCGTTCAATTCCCCCCTATCCGAGTCTGTCCGCTGTGTCCTTGGGCAAGACACTTAACCTACCTTGCTCCCAGTGTGAATCCTCCACTGGTGTATGATTGTGAGTGTTGTGTGGTGGTGGTCGGGGAGGCCGTAGGTGCAAACTGGCAGCCACGTTTCCATCAGTCTGCCCCAGGGCAACTGTGACTACGAAGGTAGTCTACCACCTCCAGGATGTGACTATGTAACCAATGTAAAGCACTTTGAGGGTCTCTGATGAAGCGCTGTAAGAAATCTGATGCATTATTATTATTATTAAATTGTGTGTTTGCTGGTCACTACTACTAGCAAACACCTAAAGTGCGGAAATTCCTCACTAACATCATGTGGTTCTTTCAGGGGAGTGGCTAAATGCTAATATTAGTGGAAGGATTATTACCATTAATAGCGAAGATGCTCATAAATCTCAGAAACAGTAAACTGTTGATGACTTGCAAGTTCCCATAAGTTCTTTCTTAGTTGGTACTCTCTTTATAAGACATAAGGAGACTGCTTTGATATTTAAGCCAGTCTTGTAATATCTTATAAATCAATGAAGGGTATAATTACCATCATCTCAGGCAATAGTTTTCAAAGGTATGACTCTTTTGTATAGCAGCGGATTTTCATCACTTTTTTTAGATTCAACCTTACTTGTTTTGATGAGCTGCAAATTTGGATGAATCAACGCTATTCATATTCAAGGTAGACAGATAATGTGCTATAGAACAGTCCAGGAACAGACAGCTGGCGGATGAAAGGACCGTAATTACAGCCATAAAAAGAGTGGACAGCTTAATTGGCAAATCACGAATAACAAGCAGGGAGGCACTGGAGGACACAGAACAAAAATCACCAGTACAACACCGTAAAACCTAAAACATTCCTTCCTCTTTTGTTTCTTCTTGTTTTTAAAGTAGAAAATACTTTAATCCATTAATGCCTATTTGTCTATTTTCTGTGTTTGCAGGTTGAAATGACCTTATACAATTGACGCATCACACAGTTAAAGTTCAAGATTTCAAAGTTCTAGTAATTTTCATTTTAACGTCAATGACATTTGATATGCTCAACATGTCTCAACTCTCAGTGAGTGACACTTGAAAGTAGCATTTTGGAGCTGGCGGATCAAAGTGCCAGCACGAAACAAAACAATCCCCACAGCCTGGTAAAATTGCATCTTTTGCCTTTTGTCAGTGTGTGACAAACATGGTGTTATCTTTAGAGTGTTTCAGAACACACCCTGCCATTTGCAGCCTTTCTTCCTGTGGAAGACTGACCCCTTAAGAGCTTTTTACAGACTCTCTCTGTCTCTGTAAGTGGTAATTAAGTATGCCCATTTCAGCTGGCCCCATGACATTTGAGTTTATTCACACTTCAGGGCCTTAATCATTTCTGTCTTATCGCTTTGAAAACAGGACAGTTTGAATATTGTGCTCTGCCTTTAAAAATGTGGAAATTTCTGTTCTGTTGTTTGCTTCAAACATTGCCACTCCATTACTTTTGCAAGCGATGGCCCTCCATCCCATAAAAGCTTTTCCTGTCAGAATGGTTGGTACTTGATATTGGCGACTTTCAGAACAATAAAAACTGGCAGTATGAAGTCCTGGAGAAACATCACATTATGTTTTGTTATTGGAATGCACTGTCTATCTTTAAAATATAAATCCTTGGATAAAAATAATATTCAGTTATTTGTGTACTTCTGCCCTTTTTTGATGAAAACTTCTTCCAAGGACATTTTGTTTTGGTCCTGTTTGTTTGTCTGTATGCCAGTGGGATAATAAAATCTCCTTTCCTTATTCTATTTGAAACATGTTGGAAATGTGTCGCATTGGCTTAGGACAAAGGGTTACATTTTAGATCGGATCCAGATTCTGTTTATGAAAATCCAGTTGTGACTAAATTTAAACAACCGCTGCCTAAGAAAGTAGATTTTAAAAAACGTGGTTGAGCTACAAACTTAACTCTGTTAGCAAACCTATATTCTGTCTTTCATTTCAAACATTTTTCCTCTTTCTACAGGGTGATAACTCCTATGTCAAGGATCGCTGGTGTATGTTTGATGGATTCATGGTGTTTTTCATCTGGGTGTCCCTGGTGCTGCAGGTAATTTTCTGCTATTAAAATTCCTGTGAAAGTTTTTAGGATGCTCCTTGTTATTAGTGAAGAACATCTATAATTAGTCGACATGATGAAATGTTTCTCATTGTCTTAGGTGTTTGAAATCGCGGGGCTTGTGGATCAGATGTCACCGTGGGGGATGCTGAGAATCCCACGAGCGCTCATTATGATTCGGGCCTTCAGGATCTACTTCCGCTTCGAGCTTCCTCGCTCACGTATCACCAACATCCTGAAGTAAAACAAAGCGTCACATTTTTCAGTAGTCTTCATTATTAGTCACAAATTTAAAACACAAAACAGATCAGACCTATGTATAACTTTTTTTATCTCTTCTGCTCTGCAGGCGGTCAGGAGAGCAAATCTGGAGTGTCTCCATCTTCCTCTTGTTTTTCCTCCTGCTTTATGGAATCCTGGGTGTGCAGATGTTTGGAACGTTTAACCATCACTGTGTTACCAACGACACACAGAAAGGGTAAGAAGAAAGAAGGAATCCTACATGACTCTTTTTTGTTTGTTTCTTTGTCTGCTCTGTTTGGAGTGAGCAGCGTTATTGAATATACAGTTTCCTGCTTGTGAATGAACATCTTCGTATGCTTTTAAGAAGGCTTTAATGAAGTCAACTTCATGTCTTCTAAAGCAGTAATGGCTAATATGGAGTAGTTTTAGGGAGCTAAGAGATGCACACATTTCTGTATCTTTGTTATCCCTGTGTGGACAATGCCAACACCAAATGCAAAACACTACTGGACCTCTTACACGGCACAGATTTACATGCCTTTAAACTAATCCAGGCAAACATCAAATTTGTGCAATACTGGAAATAAAACTTAAGCAGAGAAATCTTCCTTTTGTTGCGGAAAATATTCACGATGCTGAACTGCAATTTTTGTAATGTGACTGATAAAATTCCTTTTGTATAATAGCAAATAGTACAAATTCACACCATAGAGAATATTATGAAAAGTGTGCCACCTTATCAAGTGTTTAGCAGAAATAGAGCTCTGGAAACTTGTCCCTCTTTAAAATGATCATTGTGTGAGAGAATCTATTTGCATTGATTGTAAAGATAAAAAACAATGGTTAATATTTAATGTCAAACTTACATAAATCTGGTCTTTGACGCATCATGCTGCACTATTTGTAAGCCAGCTGTTTGGGGTAATATAACTGTGTCCTGAAAACAGAATCTCGTCTCTGCACACTAAAGCTCAGTTATACACAGCTGGCATTAAAAGGTGTATGCAGTGTGGTAAACTTGAATGTTTGTCTGACCCTGCAACTTTCACCTCGAGAAACGCTTTACAGCAGTTCAAGTACACGTGACAAGTTTTGTGTTTACCTGATTCACCTGCCAGGATTACCCAGGATTCCTGACTGTCTGAAACCGAAAACGGTGTCTAGTTTATACCCTGCTGGGGTGTTCTGCTTTGATTCATCCATTCAGAAAACACCAATGATGGGTCAGCCTGATCAGTTAGTATTGGTCACCTACTGAGCCACAATTTGTCTTTACTGAGCTTACGTACACATCTGCATAAACAATTCTCAACAAAATGAAAAAAAGAAAAACACTCTCATGCTGAAATTCTACAGAAATCCTTTGGAAGCTGCACCGTATGGATGTGGCTGATCTGAAGGTTTCAGAGTCTTTAAACATTTTCAGACAAAATGAATTTAAATTCAAAGCCATTCATTAAACGTTTGAATCAAATCATTCAGTTAAGGGTGATGATAATATGATAGAGAGAACGGTCTCGTCTTTGAGTCTAAAGATAAAATCATAATGGTCAAAGCCCCAGGCTGCAGGGAGAGCTAACACTGATTATGATAATTAAAGTTTCCTGCTCTGTCAAGCCTTTATATTAAGCTCACTTCTGCTCATCAGCCACCCATCTATCTCTCCTTACTGATTATGTGCCTAAGCTCCCCGGAGACTGAGCATACATTGACCATTAGCAGGAAGAAAGATACAGTAGCTCAGAACATTTTCACATTTATAGCCCTATCGTCTGGCTCCGACATCATTCCAAAAGTGGCACAGCAGCTGGTCATCTCATTCGTTTGCTGCTCTGCTCCTTCCCCTCAAAATCCCTCTTATACAGCATGTATGTGTTTTTAATGGAGTATTTTAGAAATGTGTCATACAAACACTGATGTGTCTAATCTCTATCGGCCATATGCCCTTGGCACAAAGTCAAAGCTCCTGAGCCTGTCACACACAAGGGATTTGATGGGAATTAGGGAAAAATAGCAGGGGTGACATTTTGTGATATGGATATTAGATGAAAATGGTTTTGGATTTGTGAACAAAACAGGGTCTCGTCCTCTGGATTTCAGGATGTCTGCCATTGACCTTGTTATTTAAGTCCTGAATAACATGCATATATTTGTAGAGCATTTGTAGAGCTATTTTGTATTTCTGTGAAGCTACAGGTTGCTGATCCTGGATTTAAAGGTCTTCTCCTGTCATATAAAATAAGCCTTTGTAAAGAAAAGAAAACCTATCTATATTGTGGTTATGATCAGAAATATTAAAAGCTCCTGTAAGCCTTTTTTTAAAGTGGTCAGAAATCAATTATGATGCCTCTAAATGACCAACAAAAGGATATCACACTATAAGCCATATGATTCATTATTTTTTAGGAATTATTTCATATTTATATCACCCCTCTAACAGGATAGGTGTCAGACAAGGGTCATTGCATCACACTGCACAAAACGCCTTCTCCAGATTTCTCCAGTGGCAGTGATTTTTTGTGAGAGGTCTTGCACATAGTTTACAAGAGTTGCAACAAAGCTTGAAAAATCTATGCAGGAGCTTTAATATCATGAGTTATTTTCTAAATGTGTCAGTTTTATTTTAAAACTTGTTTGAGGAGTTTTAGCTTTTATGCCTCTTATTGAGTAACTTAGGCTAAAGAAGTCACTAATTTTAAGTCTGAAAGAGACATTGCAGCTGAGTGCAAACTTGTCATGCACAAGTTTGTTCTAGTATTGGATCAATATCGGTATCGGCCATTAGTGAAAGCTACAATATCAGTATGGTATCGGAAGTAAAAAAGTTGTTTTCATTGCTTGTAAATCTTGGAGGGGGTAGGTGTAAACATACTGGACACTGCTGGAACAGGCTTTGTTTACAGTACCTGAGGTAAAGATTTATGGTTGGTGACTTGTTTAACTGTAAATTGGAAAAAAGAATATGATTTTTGAAAGGAAACAACATTTAGACATGTACAGAAAAGGCTCCTTAAAAATGTAAGACATGCTGTCCACAAGGAGCGTCAAAATCAACATCAACTGAAAGTTCTTTACTGGAGCTTTAAGGAGAGCTTTTAACAGTTTTTTTTTTTGAGAGAGAAATTGTATTTACTGGTCATTTGTGTCCAAATAGATAATGGGCTTCACAATTGCATAACTAAGTTTGAATTCATATGCTCAAGGCCCATTTTCTGTGAACTGTGAGTCACTGAGGGGGTGTTAGAAAAGGTGGGCAGAGCTTGTTAACGGCACCTCACATTTTCAATTATGCCTCACAAATTATTCTTTTGTGATCATATGACTAATTCAGTGTGAAAAAGCATCATAAATTATTTCTTATCACAAATATGTTTTGTTTTTCATGTCAGACTCACTAGAATGATAACAGCACATTAATACTGGACATTGGGTTTTTCATTTAAGGCTTCATTTATCACCCCTTTGTCATCAAGAGACATGATTTCTTTGCTGAGACACAGTGGTATTATAAAACCCAGCATAATTAGCTTTATCAGGATTCATCACTATGCCTCTGGCTGCCCTTTGTGATGGTGCAATAAATTATCCCCTCTGATCCTGTACCCCTTAATAAACAATTTGGATGAATGTCTGGGCAGCCAATTTATAGGCATTAATTTTCATTAGAGGAATCAAGCAGCTCCTGGAATAACACCTGTGGCTGAAAGACAGGGAGACATGGGAAGAGACAGGGAGGGGTGGCACGTGTCCTTAATCTCTTTTTGCATGCGAGTTATTGCTGCTAATTCTTCCTGTGTGTCAAGTTGTTTAAAATAGTCATTCACAAGCCATTTTGTGAGAAAGACAGAAAGAAGGTTTGAGTGAAAAAGGACAAGTTTGATCTGTTAGGAAACAGCACAAGCTTCAAGAATTGCATCGCTGCTACTGCTTCCTGTCAGCTTTGGGTGTTGAGATGTTTTCTTGTTTCACTTCAGTACAGCCAAACACAACTAGCATTTTACCACAGGGTTGGTTTCATCTTCCAGAAAGTATTTCCATGATTAGAAGTGCTGAGTCTTTTTGGCCTGAGCCTTTAGCTGTACATCAGTGGTATCCTCATTTTTCCTGTTTACAGTTCTCACTTGGATTAAATGTAAAGTTATAGAGTGCGGTGTAAATTTAAAAGGGTACCTTTGACACTCAAGTTGTGCACATGTATCTCATTTTCTTTTGTTTTGGTTTTCATTTTTAGACATCAATTCCATTCACAACAGATTGCATTAACATAAATTTAAATGTACTTTACTTTTGGTCAGAAATGTGTCGTGGAACAGCTTGGCCATCCCGGACACCCACTGTTCCCCTGATGGTGAGGGCTACCAGTGTCCTCTGGGCTTCAAATGCATGGACCTGGAGGAGCTGGGCCTGAGCAGGCAGGAGCTGGGATATAGCGGCTTCAATGAACTCGGTACACTACAAGTTAAACAGACACATATTTAAGGCATTCAAACACTAACACATACTGTCTGATGACTAATTCCCTGAAGAGCTTTACATAAAAACAACCTTGACATTCTTTGTATATATCACCTCATTACTGTATATTGTATATATGTGAAAGGGAGCCCACATCTTGAAAAAACTTGTTTTTCCTTTCACTGACACACAGGTATGAACTATTCTTTCAACAATCTTGGCAAAGAGTCAAGTAAGAGCTGAAGTGAGACCTGCATGTACCAGCTTTTAGTGCAAAGCTGTGCCATTCAGCAGCATCCTGCACGCTTATCAGCTGAACAGAGCTTAAATCCAGTGTCGGTGCACAGTGCAGTGTCCCTAATCTGTAGATAGCTGTGAAGGAGAGCAAGAGTTTCACGGTAAACAGGACTGTGGAGGGCATTATGTTCTGGAATTTGGCACAGTTACTGCAATGGGCAACCTAAACGCATTGAAGTAGCCAAACCTTTAGATTTAGAGTGCTGTGATTTAATATAAGGGGCTTATTTTGTCCATATGAATGGAGTTTAATGAGGATTTTGGTGCATTATTGTAACAACACTGAGGACACAAAGCTGTTTTTTTTGACACAATTAAAGTAATCTAGCCCAGATTCATTACTGTGAAATGAAAAGCTCAAAGCAGTGATATGATATGATTAATATTCCTGACTCTTTCAGATCTGCCAGCTGTCTATCAGCTGCTTTTGACAGCTGTTGGCTACTCTGATGCAAGTATACAAGTAAACACTAATCTGTCTGTACTTAAAATCACATCACACGGTGTTACTAGACGTTGAAATAATATAGAGTGATGTGTCTTTCCTGATTTAATCATCCCTGGCCCGGTGTTTTAAAGTGCAGACAGTTAATTTGCAGAGAGCAGCCAAGAGTTTCATTTTGTAGTTTGGCCACCGCTCAGTATTTTGGTTAATTAACTACATCTGACCAAATTTGTCAGTGACAGTGACAAAGACATGCATTAAAGATAATTTCATCAGATTAATGAGGTTGCCAAATAGTTAGGGCTCTTAGTCTTGTCAGTACAAAGAGGAATGGAACTTCGAGGGTCCTAGGAGGCTAGATTTTTCATCCTGTGCGCAGTCAGAATACGCTCCCTCTATAGACAAAAAGAGCCCAACAGTGACAGATTTCCTCTGTAATAGCTCTTTTCATGCTCTCTGTACATCTGTCTGATGATCCTGTCTCTGCCTTGGTTTAGGCACAAGCATCTTCACCGTGTACGAGGCTGCATCACAGGAGGGCTGGGTGTTCCTCATGTACAGAGCCATCGACAGTTTCCCTCGCTGGCGCTCCTACTTCTACTTTATAACCCTCATTTTCTTCTTGGCATGGCTTGTCAAGGTTAGAGCAAGTCTCTCTTTACTGCACTTTTCAAACTGCTCTCCGCTCCCTGGCATGGCTGCAGGCTGTAGCAGAACACATAAAAGGTTTTGGTTAATTGACATAACCTAATCTTTCACCTACAGACATTACCATTTCCCCTTGTTAGTCGAATGTTCTCCAGCTAATGAGAAAATGAATGGCATGTCATGGATACTGAGGGAAGTCAAGAGGCAGACCCGCACTTGGTCATTTATTTTTAATTGTCACCATGCTCTTTGTCTCTCCCTCTTTGTCCGTTTTACTCCCTCATTATCGTTTCTCTTTCACAGAATGTGTTCATTGCAGTCATCATCGAGACATTTGCAGAGATTCGGGTGCAGTTTCAGCAGATGTGGGGGTCAAGGAGCAGCACCACCTCTACTGCTACAACACAGGTAGAGCCATCACTTTTATGGGTACAAAATGACAAAGTAGAGCAACTTAGATAATATATAGCAAAGTCTATATCATACCTTACCCTCAAATGTCTTAAATACCTGCTTTCTTTAAAAGCTGGTTGAGGTATGGAGTGTTCAAAGTTGGTTATATCATCAAGGTTCAGTGCATAAATATTGCATGAATTCAGAAAATCAAAGGAATGAACACAAACACATTTTGACAGGATGACTTTCTTAAGCTTTGCAGGAATGCACAGTCATCAATTAATACCTACACTTTCATCAAAACTGGCTCCCTAAGGGGTCCACAGACCAACGGATGCCTTTTTTTTATAATAAACTGGGAATTTTGATCCTGAAATCTGCTTCAAAACAAGATGTAGGAGATATGAACTGTCATTTTTTTTATCTATTTTAATTCAACTGTTGATGCAGATTTTTAGCTGTTTCAATAAAACTGTTGAAACAGATTCATTCATTAGATGATGTTTGGGTTTTGGTAAGGGCTTCTTCACTGATTTGAAATTGTGTGTTTAAAGAAAGATCTGTTTATCACACCGTCTTAAAATGACCTGGGTCTTTTTTTTGTAATCTCCCAGTTATAAAAGCGTTTCAAAGGTTTTAGACTGAGGCTGTCACAACGTCAGATTTTCACCTCATGGTCATTGTGGCTGTAAAATATTGTTATGATTAGGGAAAACACATTGCTTCATTAACTTAACTAATAAATGCAATTAACTTACATGTTATCAACCATTTCTAATAATATTCAAATTTATCATTTAACAGCACCCCTGAGACTGAAACTACCCTAGAGTGGGCAGTGGTATAGCTTTTTGAACATGATATACCCTGCATTATCAAACCGGGCTTATATTTGGAATTATACTCTTTCCAGTCAATTGTGAGTTATAGAACTGAATGACAACAGTTAAAAAAAGGTCTGAAAGTATAAATATACAATTGATCCGTAACCTGAAGAGGCAAAAGTTATGATAGTGTTTTTGGATTTAAATGAATAAATCTTGAACATCTGTGTTATTGGTGCCCAATCATCTCTTGAAGGGCTGCTCTAGCAGAAGAACCTTCTCCATCTTCTTCTTGCCTACCCTTTGTTTTATGAGCATTGAGGACCACTGCTATGAACTCTGGGTATTACCTTTAGCCTATGTGTAGCAAAGAACTTGATTTTTTAAAAAGACAGTTATTGTCAATACCAATATATTGTAACAGCACTTATTTAGAATCAGATTTGTGTTACTCAGAGAGAGACCTGCTAAACTAAAATATATGCTAAAGATTGATGTGGAGATGTTTGTTTCAGGTCCTTATTTCTCTGATTTTATACATCCCACTTCTTAAAGATGCAGTTTGTAGAAGTGGAGATCTGTATCTAGCAGTAGTATTCCAGATTGAAACACTCATTCGCTTACCCCTCCCTTTGCTGTGGAAAAGATAGATAGAAGGAGTAGATAGAAAACGCTCATTCAAAATATTTGGGTGATTAAAATTAAGAAGAAGAAGAATTTACACATTCTTACAAATTAAGCTCCACGTCTACAGAGTCTGTTTTGATAAATGCTACCAAACACTGTACTCTGCATCTTTAAGGTCATTTCCTCATGTGTCTGGAATTTGGGAACATATTGTCCATCAGTGCGTCTATAGCACAAGGAAAAGCAAAACTTATGTGATAGATGTCTGGGGAAGCAATTTAGATGGAAGTTTCCTGGCCTTGGAGGCACGGTGGAAAAAGACTCAGAAAGTGGAGGCAGGGTCCTGCCACAGCTGGGCCTTTGCCGTGCCACCTGGTCCTCATATAACCTCAGTAAGAGCTGCCATCCTATGTATTCCAAGCAATAAGCCAAGCGAGTTATAGGAAACTTTATTTTATGGACATACTCTGATTGTGAATGTGATTTTTAATAGACCGTTTCACATAGTGATGCCAAGTGGAGAAGACTTTTAGCTGAAGTGACTCAAGATTCCATCACCACCTCTTGATTAATGTGTGGCTCTTCATGTGGACTGTATTCAAGCTGTTTCACACAAAACTAGTGGAAAGGGTCTATTATAGCTCAACTCAACAAGTACAACTATTTTAAGGCATTGTAACCAGCTCATAAGGAATGAGACGTCCACATTTGGGTTGGAGGGAGTTACTCCACTGAGGCAGTTCTGGTATCAGCCGATTTAAAGTAAAACGAAAGACTGACAAGCAGAAAAGTGCACGTCCAACAGCACCAAATTATTTTGGCAAAGAGCGAGCTGAGCCTGAAGGGAGAATTCTTTGATTTAACAGTCAGTCAGTCCGTGTTCAAACCATCCTCAAAGGTCACGAGCTCTGGGTAGTGACTGAAATTTGATCTAAGATACAAGTTGCCAAAAGAAGTTAATGCCACGGGAGGGGAAGGTTGAGAGTTTGGACACCTGGAAAGAGTTTGGAGAAGAAAAGCTTGTTCTGGTGTTTAAAGGAAACATTTCAGGTAGTTTTGGCACCTTTAATAAGGATGCTCCCATGACAGATCTCTTTGGAGATATTCTGGGAATAACAGTGTGGAGACCCTGGGGCAGACCCAGAATATCCCCCCTGGATCTACCTTGGAAAACTGTATAAGGCTCAGAAGAATCTAGGCTGCCTGGCTTCGTCTTACTTTGCTCAGTTCTACATAGTATTGTTTAGTCTAATATGAGCCATGTTTGTAGAGAACTGGAATTTAAAGGTGAAAACACTGACACAAGTTTGCTTGTGTTATTCATAAGTAGGGTTGAGTAATATGGCTACAACAAAATTTTAAACTTTTTAAAATAAATTTTTCTTTTCCCTTTGAAAAATGACAAAGAATGACTCAAAGAAATTACTCAAAGCAAGTTTTGTAGTTAGATAGACTTTAACAAAAGCAAGATTAATTTCTCCTTTGGGATTAAAGTGCAAGCTGTAAACTCTTCTTTAACAGTGCACTATTTATTTTCATATACGCGAAGTTGATAGATATTCTCATGCTTTTCTACTTTATAAGAATAAGAATAAGAATAACTTTATTTTGTCCCTGCAGGAATTTTCAAATGAAATATATGTATATTTAATATATGTTATAATAATAATAATGATAATAATAATAATAATAATATTAATTGTGCATTTTATAGTTAGTCACATTTCTCCTACTTGGGTGAAATGCTTTTACTTATGATGTAAAAAGAAATTTTTGGTCTGACCACTTTTTTAGCTTTTAAACAAACTTCGCAGTGGACTGTGGTTTGTTTGAAATCCGACACCACATAACTTAACTAGAGCCAGATCACTGAGAGGACTGTACTTTTTTGTAGAACAAGCTCTTCATGGACACTGGCAGCCACGGTGTTGTTGTTGTTGTTGTTGTGTGTGGAAGTAAATTGGAGGAAAAGTGTGGACTATGGAAGCGCAAGGGGAGCAACAGAGGAAGTAAACGAGCAAATCAAGATTTTCTAACAAGATCTTTACCGCAGAAGGTTCTTTGTATTAATACTTGCCCTGGTTCCTTTCCAATGATTTCCCATAATTTGCCATGGAGTCAGGTCTCTGAGGGAAACACACAAGGGAGAGATATAAGGAATATTTACAGATTTGGTTATGTGTGTGAAACATTCAGTTCAATAAAGAAGAGATCTGAGGAAAAAGAAAAAACATAATTATAAAAAGGTTTGATGTATTTTGCAAACTTCTTACACAAATGTGTGCAGATTTCTCACCTCAATTAAATCCAGACAGCACCAATGTGTGTTAGTGATTTCTATTGGTTTGACATTTTCAACTTTTAACATTTCGCTATCTTACAAATGCATTTTTGTTTATGAGGGAAGTTGATATTTAATTGCCTCTTAAACGTTTAACCTGAGCTACTCTGTATTGCTCAGGAGATGGCAAGGAAGCTGATTTGAATCAAAGAAAAATAAGACACATGAGCAAATTTACTTATTAAACTTTACAACAAGGTATTTATGAGTCTAGTGATTTAGCAATTCACAGGAGATATGCGTATCTACTTGAATGCAACAATTGAAATCACAGATGATCGGTGGGTGTATGCATTTGCATTTGCATTTTATTTTGCATCTGTTCAGTAAATTGTAAAGACAAATATCCAACATTTGTAACCATTATAGAGTTACTCTGACAAGCAGCAATCTGTATTAATTGTACCAATTTCCCCCGTAGTCTTTAAATGATGCATTTCATAAAGTCAAGAAGCTGGAGCTCTCATTCCTCCTGTCATGATGGAAAACAGGCGGATGTCACTGGCATGCATACACAGCTATAACCTTGAAAACAATTAACCTTTCTTCTCATTATCAAAATTAATTGTAATCACATAGCCATGCCCCAATCTTTATCTTAGAGGGGGGAAAACTAATTAGCAATGGTGTAACACTTAACCGTCAATCAAAGAGGCTGAAACAGTATGCGCCCTGCTTCATATTCCCCAGAGAGGTAGGCTGGTAGAAAGGGGGCCCCTGGGAGACACAAACCATGCCACACTCTTTACTCCTTGACTTTGACATACCATCTCATGGTTAATGATTCTTTTAGAAGAGATAAAGCTGGAAAGTCTTACTGTTTTGATTCAATGGAATTAATGGATTCAGGATTGATTTACAGGACTCTGCTTATTTATCCCACACACTGATGTGGAGTCTTTTTTTAGAGTAAACTGGGAGTTGCATCACATTAAAGTCAGCGTTGTAATTTCAAAGGCTGAATAACGTCAGCTCTTTGTGGTCCAAACGAGAGTTGAAATTGTTTTCATTGATGTCGCTGCTCTAAAAAAAAAAAAAAAGATGATCAAAGCTCACAATGTGGCATGACAGGTTTGCTGGGATATGACTCAGTGAGATGACCTGAGGGTCATAGTTTGGAGGCAAAACTTGAGAACTAATGAGTAGTTGAGGGTTTTTTCAGTAACAAGGCCACATGTCGTTGCATTGCTTGTGTTCTGCAAACAACTTAATTTAAGATGACTACGTACTTTCAGTTTTGTAGCCTACCATATAGTTATGCAAGTCTTCCACCACCTGACAGTTATCCCTGGTATACCAGAACTCCTCCCCTCCATGCCAGCTTCTGCTGTCCATTGTATACTCTAGTAGGATCTCCCTATGTTACAACCCAACCCAAGCAGCACTACACTTTTAACAGACCCACTAATGGACAAAGGGAGAGCAACAGCAAAGACCCCCCCAATGAACAAAACAGAGCAGGTATCTGTGATAAAAAAAAAATTATTAAAAACAGCTACATAGGATAGAAAAGGAGAGCGGGTGTAAAAGCTGCAAGAGAAGGTAGGCTAAAGCCAGGCTAAAAGTCCAGCTGTAAGCCAACGTGGGTTGGTGTTTGGATCAGCTGATGTACTGTGGGTTTTTGGCCTGCCTGAAGAAACTCTAAGCTCATTTTTTTAATTGATTGGGCTTATCACTAACTGTTTGCCTCCATGTTATAAAGAAAAGACTGTTATTGATGAGTGAAACAGCTGTTCTGTGAGTGTGAACGTCTCTGCTGTAATATTGGTTTTTGTTCTATTTCTGGAATTATGTCCTCAGGCTTACATACTGTATTTGGTATCTGTCCTGCTCTGTGTGTGTGTGTGCGTGTAAGAAACTGTGAGTATGCCGCCTTCAGACATTTTTTTTTCCAGGCCACAGATGTTTTATGGAGATGTAGCCAAAGGGTAGATATGTGCGTTTCGGATTTGTCCAGAACTTTGAATGGTAGGCACGGATTTTTTCTTGTGTGTTCTGGCGCTCATGTGGTGTCCTTGTGCCACAGATGTTCCATGAAGACGCTGCTGGGGGATGGCAGCTTGTGGCTGTGGACGTCAACAAACCACATGGCCGAGCGCCTGCCTGCCTCCAGGTAAACACACCACATAATTAATATGCTGCTGATGCTGCTAGTGTTAAGTGTTTCTTCTCTTCTATTTTCCCTTCTCTCTTTCACACATAAAGATCCAGGAACATATTCTAATTTTGTATGAAACTTGACTCGTGCACAAACATTTGAACTTAGCTGAATTACAAAATCGAAGCTGTGTTTTTGTTTGTGCTTTATTTTTATTCAAATGTCTCCCTTGATGTCCACATGCTTTGTATAACCAGAGAATCAGTAAACCTCATCCATTTAACAAGAGCCACAGATGCATGCACCATCACCTCATTGTTTCCACGTTTGTCAGTGTCAAATGACTAAATGATGTGTTTTTAAATGAGGGGAGGCTGTATGATGTGTAGAACGGCACTAATGATGTTGCTTCGGTGATAAATGACGTCTACATGATGGACACCACCGTTTCTATTGTGGTCAGTGTGATCCAAACGGTTGGGCTTTAAAGATAAGCTGAAAGCAGCAGGCGTTGCTTACAGCTGGCGCACTGTTGATAGCGGTGTAGAGTAGAAAAGCTGAGCCCTTGCTGTGAGAGACTGGCAACGGAGTCTTCAGCTATGGGAGGAAGGACGGCTGTCAACAAAACGTCACGTTAGAAATTACTATTTCAGAGCTGAGCGCATACACACAAACAAGAACAAAGAGAAGAAATCAAAACAGAAAAGTGGGGTAAAGGAGAAGGGAAGAACGTGAAATATGCAGTACTCCCATTAAGGCAGCGTGTCCCCTGGAGCCTCATCATCAGTTGGAGGCAAGATTTAGATAGAGGGATAACCAGAGGGATAAACACGGCTGACTTCCCTCTGAGCCCTGTGCTCCATTACGTGGAACACCCAAAGACTCCTTCATCTGCCTCATTCCCTTAAAGCAAAATAGCTATTACCGTGTCTCTGTAACAAGAAGGAGAGAACTTCTAACGATAGATTGAAGGGTAAACAGATTGACAAAGAAGAACTGGGCCAATGCTAAGACCACTAAGAGCACTGAGTGAAAAAATCAGGGCTTCCACTTCAAGGTGGATGAAGCCCCTGGTTTTATATGTAAAGCTTTAGTGAGTTACCATGAATTGCATGTTACTTAATGTCCGTGGATAGTGATAGAGGGGGAACTTTATTCTTATATTACAAACATAATCCAGTCCCCCGACTTTCACCTGTGGATAGCAGTGTGGTTTGTTAACATGATGTCAAGGTAGGTGATTTTTTAAATGATGCAGTGTGGACACTATGCGACCAAGCAGCAAGCTGTGGGCTTGAGAAATTAAACTGACATGGAAGTGCTAAAAAACGCAGTTCCCTTTTTGTCCTCTAGAGGCTGGCTCTGGAAACATCAGAAACCACATACACACCCATTCAAAGATGAACATGTTTACAACCTGGGACTAAAAAACATTTTGATCTGAATAGCTAACTTATATACTGGTACACAGTATGTGGAGGAAGAATATTTTAAAATTCATTACTTTGGAGGAAATTAAGGTTAGGGTTAGCAATCTGTTAGCAAGGAGGCTAAAGGCTCACCCCAACTTTTCCCTCTTAGCCTTATAGTTGGTCGACTGGTTCGGTTGAGTCATCATTTCCACTTGGCATCTGTATCCATATAAGCTCCAAACCATTGCTGTAGAAATGAAAGGGTAAAGTCTCTGGACCCTGACACTACATCCATGTTTTACATATTCTGTGGATGTGACAAGATATTCAACACAGACTGAAAGTAAACACATCTCTGCTCATTCAAAAGAGAGTGAGAGGAAATATGGCTGGACTTCACCTTCTGTCTGGGAAAGATAAACAGATGATTGGCTATCCTCAGTGCTATTTCCAATGTCATCCAAATATGTTTGCATCTCTCTCCAAAAGGAGATGTTGATGGCCAAGATGTGAAACTTAAGGCTTTTAGCAATCCAGTGGGTGACGTCACATTGACTCAATCTGTTTCTTTAGTACAGTCCTTGGTTGAAGTACATGCTCACAGAGTATCACTTTATAGAAGTGTCATATTTTAGCTGTTTAATGGTGAGATTTTAGCCAGAGATGATTGCATCCATTCTAACTTTTGAGAGCTCTAAAACCAGCGAAAAACACTTTGCAGTGTTATGTGACCTCTCCTGTAGCACTTTACCCACACCAGTTCAGACCCCTTGATTTTTTTATACTGCAGCACATTTTTTTTTTAGCCTGCTCAGTGCCTTGAGGATGTAGACTTTGTGATCACGACTCCCTGTGAGACGGACGGAGTTGCAGAGTGTTTTAGAGGGTCAGAGTGTAGAACAACTCACACCTCCATCACATGGACTGTTTCAGCTCAGGGCAATGGTCCAGAAATTGTGATCGATGTCTCCTGTCAAATGGAGTCTGACACATGAATAGCCCAACATAAGGTGAAAAAGCAGAGAGAAACACACAAAACAATTCTCAGCTTATTGATTAGGGAATTGTTTTGTTGCAATCAGAAAAATTCATTCCAACTCAAGTAATGTATCACACCTTCTCAGTTTTAGCCCATCACAACACCTCTCAAAAGTTGACTGATCAATCAATGTCCCTGCACTAATTCACAGATTACTCTTTTAAATTCAATTTTTTTTCTTCCTAAGGTATGCAGCTTTAGATGTCAGCTCAGGGTTTCATTGATATCTTTGGATGCTACGTGCTAAAGACTAACTTTTTGCCACTGACAGCTCAGTTGTGGATTGGGTCTCTTCACAAGTTACCCATTTAGGTCTTAACAATAGTGTCTTTAAAGAGGTGATATTTTCCTTTCCTTATATTAGGGATGGGAATTGATCTCTAGATTTTATCGATATCAATGCAATTATCGATTATGCTTATCAATTCAATTCTTTAACGATTCCCTTATCAATGCCTTTTTTTTATTTAAACAAAAAAAGTAAAGGTTTTCACCGTTAACTCACAATTTTATTGAGTCTCTGATAACAGAAAATGATGTGTGCCACCTTTAGTGAGAGTCTAAAAATATTATATTTGTACAGCATTTGTGGCATGCATTGGGCTTAAGTTAGCACAGGACATACGCATACCTGCCAACATTATGGTTATAAAAGCCGGGAGATTTTTGCTGTGCGCACCCTGCAGTTTTGAGGTTACCTTGTATCGTGGATATGAGCTAATTATGAGAGTATTTGTAATTAGATTGCTCATCCAAATAAGTAACCCCATCATGTGTTCCTTCAATGCCGTGCTGAGACAGAGCAGCAGCGGCTGACGACCGGTGGAGAGCATTGAATACATGTTACTCCTTATATTTGATGCCGTGCCCTGCTGAAAAATGTTTGAGCATGTTGCTGGTGTTTCCACCTTTGCATGTTATCTCTGCTTGAAAACGTTGCAATGTTGTTGTCTTTCTTAGTAAAATTAAGCCATGCTTTTGCTCGTTTCTGCCTACTTTTTGTACCATCCGGCATATTTATTTCTCCGTCTCTGTTCCTGTTCACGTAGAATAGCACTCACGAGACCGTTTTTCAAGGCACCTGGAAGAAAGGAATCGTTAAGGGAATCGTTAAGATAAAATGTAAATGATGTTGATGGATTGACCCATTCGGAACCGGTTCTTGATTTCCATCCCTACCTAATATTGAAAGCGTTGGATGTCAGCACCAAATGTAGGAAAAGTGTCAGATAGTGAGGTGAACGTGTTAAAACAAGTCCAGGTCAAGTCCTGAACAGCTTGTTTAAAAGGTCCCTTGAGAACTTTGCAAATTCTGCATGAGATTTGCTCAAAACATGACATTACCAATGGATGGATCTCCCTGAAAGGCCACAAGGGTTTTGTTTTGTTCTTTTTCAAACTTTCCAGGTCAGATTTGTGATTCAGAATATATAACTGTGTTTCAAGATTCATCAGACAACTGTTTTTGCATGCACAGCAACAGTGGAGGAGGGTCCCAGAGTGCTAGTTCTGGAGTGCTTTCAAAGTGCAGTAATGAGAAAGCTGAAATTAAGTGTCTGCACAGCACAGGGGCTGAAATGAGGGTTTGTAAAAATGTGTGGTTATATGACTGTGAAAGAAGCAGAGTGAAAAGAGAATCTCGTAGTGTTAGAGGAAGTTTGTTTTTGGTGATTGTGGTACATTTTTGAACTGATGGTAGTTTTTAGCTCTTCTAATCTCATTCTATTGGACATACATCATGTTCTTTGTTGTCATTTGCAGAGCACCTAGAAGTATTGCAAACAGTTAACGAGAAAAAAAACTGATATCCATTGTTTTGTTGCCAGTCTCAGATGCATTAATGGGTGTAGTCATGCTAACTGCAGCCCTTGAATTCTGATAATGATGGAGGAACTATTTTCACAGCCACATTTGAAGCTTAAACAGAGCAAGCATTTGGCACTGAAATTCAGATCGAGCCAGAAGTGCCACTTCTTTCTGCCTTTGTTTTTATTTAAATTTCAGCCCACTGGAGTATCAAACATGAAGCAAATAAAAACCAGGCGGTTTAAAGGTTGAATAGGACTCAGAGCGACTTTGACATGCATCATGCAGTACTTGGTTCCAAACATTGTTCATTGTTTGCAGTCACTCTTCACCCACTGACAGCATTTCATGACATGTTAAGCCATCACAGTTCTCTAGAAAATGTTTAAAATTTTCTGATGGTGTCAGGAAACTTTTAAGATCTGAGCTGGCTGTTCAATCCAAACCACAAAGGCCTCATCATAGATCACAGAGAGGAATAATAATGCAGCGGTTTCTTCTGTCTTTACAGAACTTCAGTCAGAAAGGGCCCTTCGTGACTAAAAATGATCCACCTCTTCAGAATTTTTTTCTTTTTTCACCAGAGGTGCTTATTTTTTGATGAAACAAAACACGAACTGTTTAATTGCTTTGATAAGTAATAAAAAGAAACATGAAGAGAAAGCAAATGTCCTGATTAAATTGATTAAATGTCTGGTTAAAAGGCTGTAAAATTCAAGAGAATATTTGTGCTGCAGATGGTTCTTTCATCAGAATTTTTGAAGTCTAAAATGAAATATATGAAACTTTTAATAACCAGATCAAACAATCAGATCAGTGCAAAATCATCAAACTGAAATAAAAAGGGAAAGAAGGAGCCGGATTATAGTGCAGTCACCGGCAAATGTACGTTAATTCAATTTGTGTAGAGCACACTTAAGGTTGGCAGATGGAGTTTTGGTTTGTTTGACATATAATCTACAAACACCTGCTTGATTAAAAGAGAAAGTGAAATTCTGTACATGTAAACAAAAGTTGAAGGCTACATACCAACTATAACCCCCACAACTGCTGTGTTTCTATGATTTTTCATGCTTTAATTAGCACTCAGGCACATCACCTGAGTCCAAAGTAAACTCAAAAAGCAGCTTTTTGTTCCTCTAAATTTGAATCTGAATAAATCAATTAAACTGAGAGTAGCAAATTGATAGTTTGATCTCCATTTTACTGCATCCAAAGGGTATGAAAGCATGGCTATCACACCTGGGCCTCTATCCAACAGATCAATAGTGTACATGCCAAATGAGAGAGCACTGATAAAATGGTTTTCTCATCCATCTGAATTAATCCTGACTTTGAAATGTGTTTGTAGTAAGGCTGTCAGAGTTAACCAGTTTGCACCTGTGGTTAACTAGGAGACTTTCTTGTTACATAATTTTTCATGGATACAATGACTCTTATTAACATTCATTAGCTTGGTAAAAAACCTATATAATGCTAACAAAAATATATGATATGTACTTATAGCAGAGAAAATGAGACAGCAAGAGACACAAAATATTTGCTATTGCACAGATCCTCTTTATGATGCATCTGTATCCTCACTCGCTGTAGAAACATGAACTTGTGGGTCACAACTCCTGACTGAGTCACTAAAGCATAAGCCTCCAACAGTCCCTAGGTGGTTGTCTTTTTGCTCCTGTGTTTGCATCTATAATTGTTGTGTATTACTGTTGCAGGCACCTTTGTATCTTTGTTGTGCTGCATTGGCTCAGGTAGGGTACTCTTGCCTGGGCGGCAGGGGTGGATCCAGGAAGTAGAATCAGGGTGGCCTTGGCCCAACCCTAATTCTACCCCAAAGTTTTTAAGAAATGATTTGAGCTTTATTGCACCAGTCTGCTTATAGCTTCCTGTGCATTTCAGTGTGATACATCTACACTAGTGAAAACAGTAGTATTTTGAAACTTCTGATTAGTCACAATGGCAATGTTTGTGAATTGTAATTGCTCGAATTATGATAACAATGATGCTGCAGTTATCTTGTAGTTATGCTACCACTAAACTGAACTGAACTGAACTGAGTTGTCTCTCTTTGTTCAGAGTAAGGACAGAGGTGGCTATGTTGTTATTCTTCAGCATTTTCTGCTCTTTGAAGTTGTAGAAGAGGCTTTGAGAAAGCACTTCGCATTACAGTGGCATCAGTTTTGATTAACGATGGAGATCCCATTTTCTCTCCCTCCAAAGCCTTGCCAAACACCTTATTACATTGCTTTTTCACCCATATCAGAAGGAAGCAGAGCTGGCTGAGTAGACAGGTAGAGTGAAGACAGACAGGCAGGCGGTAGAGATCCAGCCTGCAGGCCCATCTGCGAGTGCCAGGGAAGTGAAGTGTGAGTTTCTGTTCTGCTCTGCCTGCCTTCAGAGTAATTGGCCGTCAAATGATTAAAATGTTTCAGGGCTGGCAGGTGGGCGCTATCTACAGGCGGCTTGTGTGTGTGTTCTTCTGTTTGTCTGCTGCCAGCTCACCCGCACATGTTCGGCGTGTCTCTTGAACCACCTGTTCATGTCCGGTCGGGTCTCTGTGTGTCTCACTGTCAGTCTGTCAATCTGTCTGCTGACGTCTGTCGGTTTGAGGAAGTGTGTACGTCTGTGTGTGTACAGGTCTGGGTCTGTCTGGGTCTGCAGCAGTTGGAGGTAACACATAATTGATTAAACACCTGCTCCTTTTGGAGACAGAAGAGGAAACAGGCAACTTCTCCTGTTGAAGGGGATACAAACCAGAACAACCCTCAGAGCAGGGAAAACTTCCTCTCTCAATCAGGAAGTCATTTTTCAATGTTTTAATCAATCTAGATAACACTAAATACAAAGTATTCATTTTGACATTGGACAGTTTATGTTGTTTTATTATCTCTACTAAAATTAAACTTTTAATTGGGTTTGACTCCGAAAAAAGTATTACTGTCACAAAATGACAAAAAGCAGCAAATCTCTTAAATTATAATATGCAGCAATTTTTCTTTAAAAAAACACAAAATTGAGTCATGAATTTTGTAATTTTTGGTAATTATAGTTTCTTTGATTAATAAATCAATTCATCATAGAAATGTTAAGTGACATTTCTGTTATTCCTGCGGCTTAATTCACTTTTAGATTTGAAGATTTGTAGTTTTTCAAGGTCTTCATGTTACTAAGGGTTGCAGTCTTATATCACTGGCAGAGATTTCCCCACATTCCACCTGGCAGAGAAATATTTAGTTTTTTTTTTTTTTTAAACAAATTGAACCTACCAAGAGTAATATGATCATGATTAAGAGATAAACTAGCTATTTCCCTCTTTACTGTTTTTTACACTAAGGATAGCTAAGCTAAGCTTGTCATGTCCTTCCTTGCTTCATAATCATTATATAGGCAATGTATGAAAAAGTTAACATCTTACTCTATTCAAGATTTTGAACTATATCTTTAAAGCCAGGACTGCAGCTTGATTGTCATTGTTTTTTGTTTTCCACAACTGCAATGTAGTCATTGCTATGTGCCACGTTATCGCACAAGGGAGGTATAGGGAAACTCTTAGCAATGTCATTCTCGGGACTTGTAATGACAACCTGAACCTGTCAGTGGTGAAATAAAGCACTTGTATTGGATGCCGTTTGGCGATGTGCAATTGCCCCGCTCGAGCTGCAAACTACATTTAGCTTGTTTTGTGGTTGCCAGCTGCTCAGCTCTCCCTCAGTACAGGACCAATTTCAGAGATTGTTCTCCCTTTCAGTCAAGCACACACTAACACATGGGAAAAAAGAGCCCAGGTTGAAAAAGACAGAAGTTTCCTTTTAAAGGTATAGTATGTAGAAATTGAAATTTTAGCAATATCTAGATGTCAGATATTAGATGGAAGTGCTCCCCTGTTTACCCCTCCCATTAGTGATGCAATGGTGGTTTTCATGGACAAAAAGCCCAACAATGCTTTGTAAGAATAATTGAGCTACCATTTTTGCACAGCCACTCACATGATGCAGAAAACGCATTTGTTAAGAGTGTGTTAATTCTGTGCTAGAGTAGAAAGAAGGGGAGTCCTATGTGGATGGCTTATTCTGAGTTACAGAAACAAATATATGTCTATATATTTCCAGGTGATTATACACTAATTTAAACATTCTTGTGAATATTTATTTCATTTCTACCAAGTCTGTTCTGCTAAATACCTCTAATCCTCCACACTGCACCTTTTAGCTAGAAATGATATTCTTCATCTTTGAAAACCTTCCAGTCAGGAGTAGAATTTGAAATATGGTTTTATCAGACTGAATGCATGAAGTAATAGTCATTTGTCACACAACTGAGGTGCTAGAACAACAAATTGATGTAACAGACTTATATAATGTCTTTCTTATTTCATAATGCTGCATTAGTATCCCACTGACTTTAGTACAGACAATGTTATTTTTGAAGGTTCTTGAGTGCTCTCCTGGCTTTCTCAGCATATTTCTCATGTTAGCGGCACGGACCAGTGAAGGTTAATGACGCGTCCTGTTTTCGTCCCCACAGACGTGCTCTGCTAATTAGCCCCTGGTGCGCCTTCATGCCATAATTACACTACTGATTGGAGCTATAAGCAAAAATAGAGGGGGACACTCTTTACAGGTTTGCCTCCACTGGAATTAAATAAAATCAGTTTCATAACATGTGTGTTACTCCAAATAGAAATCAAGAAACGGAAAAAATTTTATACCAAGAAATTAAATCTTTAGAAGGACATAGGAGAGGTATAAAATCGAAATATCTTTGTAATACGGGGGAAAAGTTTGATGAATTCAGCAGGACTTTTTTTTTGATGAGTAGCTGTGTCTGCCACACATAGTCCAGCATCCCTCCCTGCTTACACAGAGCTAAATACAGAGTGATGGATAACCCAGCAGCCCACTGGAAGGGGATCTGAAGTCCAATGAAAGAAACACCTCTCTGACCTCTCCCTCCTGAGCAGGAGGTTATTGATTCTCTGGAACCCTCTTTTTACCCCTGCCACCAATCTTCACCCTCTGGATCTCCCTCAGTGACACTGCTTGTATCATTTGAAGCTCTTCTCTCTCTCCCTCTCACACACACATACAGAGAGTGTCAAGGTTAAGGTCAGTTTGTCTGTGTGTGTGGGAGGAGAGCGATGGCACAGAGGAAAGAGAAATAGGCTGCAGAGAAAAAAACAGCAGAAAGGAGCTTGAATAACTAAGAGAGCATTTTCTAGATAGCTATTGGGCATTTTGGAGTACGAATACTTGAACAAAGGAAAGAAAGAAAATAGCCAAACACTTGAACTGCATGTGAACCGTCTTCATTCACCAAGTGTTCCTGCATTGAATTGAAAAACTCTTATTTACATCAACATTTTCAACCCAAGCTTATTTTTTTATTTTTGATGACTTATATAAACCTTTGGACACCGTTTGAGTTACTATGCATAGCAAACAAGTTTTTTTTTTTTTCTAGAGTTGGCTAATTTTAAAGGCATTGGTATTTTTGACCCTTACTCATACCTTATCTGTAAGTTGGGAACACACACCTACAAATTTTTTTTTTTTTTCTCGGATTTCTTGAAGTGTCTGTGTGCCATGGTTCCATAGTGCACCTGGAAGCAACTGTAGATACCTTAAACCAATCAGATTAACACAGCATGTGATTGAGTGCATAGCAAAGACACCTAAGATAGACCCCTTTGTTACCTGCAAGCTCTGTATTTGTAGCTGTTTATTCTTACATCAGGGGGTCAAATCTTTGAGAATGACAGCAAATCCAGACATGCACCAGCCAAAATGAACATGGGTTGGTTATGTCTGGCAGTGCCAAGCGAGTTGAGGCCCCATTCTTGGGAACATCACATATTTTTTGGTCATCCAGGATGGTGTTCCTTATTTAGATTTCACTGATCTGATTTGGAAAGTTTCAAGTTTTCAGAAGCTTTATTTTGGGCGATTTCACATTTTCCTATATTGTGAGGTATGTGAAGAGTGATTTCCCTTTCCCTCATCTGCTTTGACAATAATTAGGGTTGTTTGATCAGAAATCATATAACGAAACATGGTAAAAACTAAGCATACTAATCATGCTCAGTATTTACCATCATAAATCATGTTGTGTGAGGGTAAGGCAGGGCAAACACTACAAGATCATTTTGCCAGTTTTGGGGCCTGACTCCCCCTTTCAAACAAAATCAGCAAAGGCTTACTCATGGATGGTTCTTAGAATTATCTCCTTAGATTATTTTGTCAGTTAAAGTAGATATGACTAGCAGAGACCAAAATATTTGCAAAATTTTATGCCATCCATTCCCCTCTGGGCTGGACCACCTTGGTTAAAACAGTCTGGACACACCCCTGGGTCTGGCTTTGGCTATGACTTTTTGGACTTCTTTCCTCCTCTTTGTAATTGTTTGGTTTTTATGATGAACAACAACTTCAGATCCCAGGCACACACAAGTCTGCGGTTAGGTAACGCATGTCTTAGACTTTTTTGAGGACAAATTCAAGAAAACAAAATAGTGGATATCGGTAAATGAGTCCAAAAGCTTGTTTTGTCTCAACCTCAACCAGCTAGATACAAGTTAAGTGTTATATATTGAAGTGAAATTAAAGAAAAGTCTATAAGGGACAGCCAGGAAGGATCTTAGAGGTGGCAGAAGCACAGCAGATCTTATTAAGAGTAGGAGGCTGCAGACAGGCAGGCCATCATGTTTTATTAAGACCTGTTTTCCAGCCAGACCCATGAGTCAGCCCGCTCTAGTCAGGGCCGTATTAAGCCAAGGTGGCTGCCACTTCACTAGATCCCCAACCCAGCAAGATTTAACACACCCACTCCTTCAGTCGTCCGGCACACACCACAAGTAGGCTGTGTGTTTTTGCCATAATTTGACAGTAGATTTCTGAATAAGCCTGCCTGTTCTTTCTTGTTTTGTTCAGACTTGTTTACCACCCAAACGCCAGAATCTAGACACTCTGATTATTGCCACTTGTCAACAAACACCAGTGGAATGACAAGTCAAGTGAAGCAGTCTGTAATCCCACTCAGTTTCTTCTTAATCTTGGTAAACATGAGAGAGAGAGAGAAAACTGTAGCGGGAGACGTTTGCCAGAACAAGGCCCAGTCTGTTGGTGACAATTCCTGTGTGAATGCTGCTACATCCTGCCAGCTCTGTGCACATGTGCCACACTCCTCTCATGTACCGGCATAAAGAGCATTTGTCCTTCTTGGCAGAGTGGGAGAACAGACGGAGGGTGAGGAAGGAAGCAGTGACTGGTCCGTCAGTCTGCTTCTTGGTCTTGGTGGTGTTACAGTCGATGCCACTCGAGATGCTCCAGGTATGATGCATTTAAAGCCCCCCTCTCAACCTCCTCCAGATGACCATCTTTTTATTGACAGCCAATCATGTTGGGACTTGTTGTTTGGATTGTCTCACCTCTTGTGTTAGATTGCCGTTTATCTCAGCCTTTAGAGAGCGAGGCTTTGCTGCGCTGTTTAAATTGACTGGGCATAAATTGAGTGATAAAGGAACCAGACGAGCAGACAGAAGGCGTGATGAAAAGAGACAACGGTGTTTGTTTCTTTTATCACCAGCGTTGTTTTGTTATATATTTCCTCATACAGAAACATTTTGAAATAGCAGTTTACCCGTATAGCAATATACATGTCGGTTAAAATCATGTCTATTTATCTACTAATTTCTTTATACATACTTTGTAGTGTTCAAGAATAAAGAGATGAGTACATGCTGTTATGCAGAATGTACTTTCCACCCGTTCCCGGGCAATAGCTCAGGGAATGGGCGATTGTGTAAATTAGAATTCTGACAAGGTGAGCTAATGTAGAAAGGAAGGTTTTGTATTACCCTGAAAGTAATGGTTTTGTTGACCGAAGAAACTATTCTTACAGCTAAAATAGATAGCCTCTCTGGTTCCACAATCGATATCTGAAATAGATATATGATAAGCATTTAAATTCTTCCTTTTTTTGTTATATTTCTGGCTGTTTTTACCTATATTGAATAGGACAGCTGAGAGAGACTGAAAACATTAGGAGTAGAGAGTGGGGCAAAGGGTCATGGCTGGGAAACGAGGACTTCAGCCGCTGCAAGTCTTAGACTGCTATGCCATTTGCACACCCAAGCACTTAAATCCATGGTGCAGTTAAAACATGAACCAGAATCTTTCGCATAATAAACTTACAAATTAACATTTCCATTGAAGTTTAGGTTCAACAAAATGAACTTTGCTTCTGCAGGAACTTTTATGTTGACATTTCGTCCCCCTCTCGGACCCTGACGCACATTAAATTAAACACAATTTTGATCAAGGATTTAGCAAAGCCAAGCTGTAACTAAATGAAAACTCTACAGGGAGAATAAAGCCTTGTTATCCATCTACTTTCTTGAGACAAACAATCTGATTTGATAGGTGATAGTCTATTTGAACCCTAGATTGTATAAATCCTTGACTGAGTCTCAGTAAAGCCGCCCATAGGAAAGCATGATTTTAAAGCCTGTTCAAAGCGTTCACCATGTCGCAAATGCTGGCTCAACCAAACTCTTAAGTCAACCTACCAAGAGGTAAAGAGGTGAAGTCGAGGCAGGTCTTCAGCCTCCCTGCTAACGCCTTGTGTGCCCACCTGTCAGTCAAATTAGCTGTGCCCCTAATTATACAAACTGGGAACCTTCAGGTCTTCAAGACTATTGAATTGTAAAAAAATTCTTGACACTTAGAGAATGTGACTACAACTCATTTGCAACTCAGCCTGCAGACATGAGGAAAATGTGGAAAAGACTGTTTTGGCACTGACATATTTCACCACAGTTTGAAAAAATCTGCTGTCTTATTTCAAGTCTTGAAACAAGAGCAGCAGCCTTGAGACACTGATGACAACAGTCTTTGAGTGTTATTACGGTAAAAAATTAGGGAAACTGGGCGAGCTTTACAACTTTTTAACTTCAGTTTATCATTAGATGTTAGACTAATTGCTGCCCTGATGTATAAGAAGTTTTCTTTTCTATCACCCAGAAAGATGCCGGTGATCCCCAGCCAAATGCCAGAGATACAACTCAATGTGTGGCTTCTTTTTTTGAAATGTGTGTGTGTGTTTGTGCACATTGAGCACCTGGTGTTTCAAAGAGCCAGCCAGAGGCGCCACAAATAAATAGCATCCATCAAAGAAGTGTGAAAGGTTTTCAGAGACACACAGGCTCACAAGAAACATCAAACAGCAGGGGATGGCCATCTTGTCCCACAACTGATGCTGTAAAAATTGATTTTGACATCTTAAGGCCATAAATGGTGTGACAGAGCCTTCAGCTGCACTGGGCAAACTCAGCCATTTTTACTCCGGGAAGAATCTGGAGAGTCTTATCTGGTGAAATGCACCAAAGATGGGGAATGTGAGGCAAATAGTTTAAGGCTATTCTGTGGCAGAGTTAGACGTGACTGTATCTCCGTATGACAGATGCTGCAAACATACGCTGCGCTCCAGCTAGCTCTCCAGCTTTTTCTTAGCCATGCGATTCCCAGAAGCTGACAGGAAATATGGGCAACTTCAGGGGCCTTGAGAAAGCCAACCATGTCATACACAGAGCCATGCACTTTCTGTTCTCTGTCAGTCTGCCTCTATTTCTCTCCTTCTCCTTCTCCTTCACACACACACTACCACACACAAGTCCTTTCAGCCAAAACACCCATGGGGGGAGAGCGTCTGGTTGCTGGAAATGTCAAACTGCTTTGTCACGTCCAATCTCAGTCAAGGAGCCTAGTATCCAGTGAGTGTGTAGAGTGGGTATGTGTGTACGCTCTGCACGAACACCCGATCCCACGGCTATCAGTACGGACCATTTGTTCAGCTAAAATTACGGTAAAAGCCCACCTTTGTGACTGAAGTGTTCTGCATGTTGTCTCTCATAAATCGGCTAATACCCTAAGATAACAAGGCCAGCTAGCCGGAGGGCCAGACAACACAGAAGTAAAACAATAACACAGAGTCGTGGGAGTAAAAAGGTGGCATTATAGAGGGACTCCTTTCCCCACAAGAGATGAGAAGATTTGAGGAACCTTTGACAGAGACTCTTCCTGCTATCAAGCTGACTTTCTGTCTGCTGTGAATGTGACGCAACAGGGTCTTGTCTCATCCTGGAGGGATTCCTCTGCTGTCTCTTCAAACCACTTTAGATGCTGTCATCTGGTGATTATATACTAAAAGATACCAGCAACTGAATGTTAAATTCTGTATCTACTGATAATCATCTTCAGTTTGGGGGGAAAAAAGAGTGGTCTAGGAAGCCAAAGGAATTATATTTTGATTTGATTTGATTTGATAATTTTATTTAAGTGTCATACACCAAAATTGGTGCCCAGCCTACATGGGCTTATTAGACACTGATCAACAGATTCATAACACAATGTATCCAAGACAGCCACGCAATATAATATACAACAACAATACCAACAAAACTCCACTAAGAATCATGACACATACAATGAGAATAATGAAAAAAAAAAAAAAGTTCATCATATAGGCTACAAAATACTTTGCCCCACATGCCAAGCCTTTTCAACAAATTTTGCCAAAACAAAAACATCCTTTTCAAACAACCAACCCAAAATCTCACCTTCACTCTTCCAAAATAAATCAGGATTTTTAAACTGAATTGATTAAAAAATGACATTCCTTAAGTCATCGTACAAGGGACAATTGAAAACAAAATGAATTATAAATCATTTGGACCACATTCTATAATCTCCATAATTGCATTTGATATAAATTGGACAGAGCTATATTGCAAAATGTGATAAATGTCTGCAAGTAATTGGTTATTTTGACAGTGGTCCTGCCTGAAACTTGTTTATAGCCTTGTCCACAAACAGTTTTGAGAATACAGCTCATTTATTTGTTCGTACACACTTTGAAATCCATCTTAAAGTTAAAGATTAGAGTTATATATTTGCAACGTCGTCAGGGGCATGGTTGAGTTGACGATGGTTGTGTTGAGTCCAGCTCAGCTCCACCTCTTTGCCAGCATTTCCAACATGGAGTTTGCTATTGTTGGACTTCAAATGTCTCTCTAGAAACAAATGGATGTTGTCCATGTTTTAAAAAGTCAATTGTTGATGCTTATACATGTCATTTTATGAGTTAAAATGTCTCCCTTTGCTTAGTTAGAATGGTCTTCCTAAATTTCTGGTCTTTTTTTGTAAACTCTTCCTTATATCTCCCTTAAAAAAAGAATTCTTTCTGCAATAAAAAGTTCAACTTTAATCAGATGATTTTGTCCACAAATCACCACTTGTTTGCAGAGCACTAAAAACCCTGCAGTTCAGACTTCAGAGACTTTTTACTGTAAGTGTGTTTGTGTGTAGGAGGTTGGATGGCAGTGGTCCCATTCTCTTGGAGAGGATTTGATCTCCTCTCCTCGGTAATGCTGCAAACACTCTTCAGCTGTCTAAAAGTCTTCCGCTCAATTTTCAGTCCACCGTTGCCTCTCTCGCATGCAAGTCTTTTTTTAGGGCGGGTGGTTCTACCCACTCACAAGCTGTTTGCTTTGCCACATACATACAAGCAGTGCAGGGCTGTGATCACATCTGTCATATTGTCTGAAAACAAACGCAGTGACAATCTCTGCAGGAATGAGGGGCGCATGATTGGTCTGATTTTAGAGGGGTTATGGGTTCAGCAGGGTTTTGGGTATTGCTTCTATTATGTGATGTTTTTGTCACTGTTTTCATGCCAATGCAATCCCCACAGGAAATAACACACATTTATTGCCCCTTTCCTTTCTTGTTTCGGCTGTCTGAATACACTCTGATTCTGCTGTCTGGGTGGGTGTTTTTTCAACCCAGAAGCCAATGAAAGGTTCTTGATTGCTTTGAATTTTCTGCAGTTTAGCTGCTGGCCTTCCCTGTTTCTACCTATTTATGAACAGCTCTGACTTTGGTTGGCACTTTGGGAAGGAAACAAAACCTGTTTGTGTGACTTGATTATGTATATGTCAGATTTTTCTGTCCTCAAACATTTGCCATCAATCATCTGTTTATCAGCCTGTGTACCTCATCTCATCTCTTACACTCTTAAATCTTTCTACATGATAATTTGCTTTACTTCACAGCTTTATAAAAGCTGCCAGTCTCATTTGCTTGTCTGAGGTATAATCTTCAGTCAGACCTGAGACAATACTATTCTCTGTCATGAGGATATTCCTGGCTGTCATCTAAACCAGATTTTAAGAAGCTTAATTTGAAACAAATGAAAAATGGTTGCTGATTTCCTCTGCACTTTTTCACAGGGCGTAATTTAAATTTGATTGTAATTGAAGACATCTCTGTTTCCACAGCAACTGATGCGCTCGTCTGTGTTCCACATGTTTATCCTGAGCATGGTCGCCGTGGACGTCATTGTTGCTGCTAGCAACTATTATAAAGGCGAGAATTACCGCAGGCACTATGATGAGTTTTACCTGGCTGAGGTGAGATGTTTGTTGTTTTGTTTTTTCCATCCTGGTCTTTACTTTTTTTTCACATTTTCAAGCTTTTTCCAAATGTTGATCAAACACTCCTTGTATCACAAAAGGGTTTCGACCAAGGTTTCCATGTGCCATGTTATACTGAAACAGACGAGGATCATGTGTATGATTTGATCTTTTGCAAAAGGACACACAGTATATTTGAGTGTGATCATCTTCAGCACACACACACACACACACACACACACACACACAGATTACTTTATTAGCTTTTACATTTGTAGGTTAATTCTCGAGATTTTCACATTCACATTAAACTGTACTGTGGGTGTTATCCTGGCTGGTTTGATGTCATCAGTATTCAGGTGGTAAAGCGCCAACTAAGACGGATCACATCCCCTTCATACCTCCCTCTCCCTCCTAAACACAGCTGAATGGAGGAGATAAGGAGAGGGAAAAAATCATATAGTATTACCTTCTCTAACTCCCTCCTTCCACAGCATACAGACATCGATCTGCAGATTTGTTCTAACTTGCGAGACGGATGTGAAGGGAAAATAGAGAATGGAGTGCTGAGTTTAGAGTTAGTTACAGAAATAAACCTGTAAATTGGCAGGGTACCAGATATACTTCCTCCATCCTACTGTGTTTCCACTGTTGATGACCATGTTAGTGGGGAAATCATGATACATACTTAGATAACTCCATCATTGACTGCAGGTTTTCAAAACTAGGTGACAGATTTAATCATGAAATTATTAAAAATGAAGAGAAAAAAACTGTGTGGTGTTCATTTATTTATTCAGTGTTTAAAAAACCACAGAAGCACAAATTCAAAATGTCTAAATGACAGTTCAAGGACCCATAACTTTAATAACCAGGGAGAGCTGTACTCCTGCCGTACAACAAGATGTGTGTTTGCTGGATGAAAATGCCAAAACTGATTCTATCATCTCTCTTCCCTCCCAGGTGGCCTTCACTGTCTTATTCGACCTGGAAGCCCTTCTGAAAATCTGGTGTCTGGGCTTCACAGGTTACATCAGCTCTTCGCTGCACAAGTTTGAATCTTTGTTGGTGGTGGGCACCACACTGCACATCTACCCAGACCTCTACCACTCTCAGTTCACTTATTTTCAGGTATGAATACAGGCCTGCAAACAAGCTTTCTTTTGCTTACAGTGAATCATGCAGACATTGATAATTTTAGGAAAAATCCAGTTAGGAATGAAAGCTCTGAATTATTTCTTTCTTGTAAAAATCAATCATGTCACTCATCTGTGTGAACTTTATTACCCATTCTTTTAATTGTCACGGCAGATGTTTTTAAGATTTGATTTTAAGATAAACTGTTTTCTAGGTTATGACAACCCTCTGAGGAACAGCTTGATGTGTCATCTTGGATGTTCTTAGATTTCTTAGAAAGAAATGTTGTACTACAAACAATAACAAAAATTACAATTCCAGATCAATCTAATAATTTACAATGCTTGAACTATGTACTTAAATACGGCAATGAAACTCAGTACTTCTTACTCAAGTAAATAACTAAGTTGTGAGAAAAACAAATAGCACTTGTCAAAACTGTAGCTTAGGTTTGTCCCAGGCATGCAGCAATCATAGAAGTAGCTTAGCTCAGGATGCTGTCTTTCCATTACAGCATGGTAATAACAGTATGTAAATGTTATAATACAAGCTCCACTCACACTATATTATAAGAATGTGTCTCCATTTAGTGATATGTAGTATAAACCAATGCTCAACTGTGTCGTCTTTGATTTCAGAGGCAGTGAGATGGTTAAATCCTGTTCATAACAGTTTTTTCTATTCTCAGTTCTCAGAGCAGGAACATAAATCAACCCTGAATATTATCACCCTTGTGGCAATGGTGTATTGTTCTATAGCAGTGTCATCCCTGAACAGAGCCTGTAAGTAATGCACCCAAATTGAACCCTGCGACCTAGCCGCGGGTCACATAATGTAACTGATAAAGAAGGGCTCAGAGGACGATCTGGTGGGAAAAGGCTTTTTGATATGTCTTTAATGAGCCTTGACCACACAAGCTGCCCTCATGTTGTTTAGCTCTCCTAACAGCTGCAGTCAACACATACCAACATACAGTACACCTCCTCATAAAGACTTTAGCCCTTGTGTAAAATACTGAAAACCCTAGATAAGTTGTCTCTCATAGTTTTCATGTTTTTACTGCACATTTGTATCAATACTTACTAATTGTAAATAACCACCCGGTGAAAAATTGATTTTAACAACCTCAATCAGTAAAACATTTACGTGTGGCATGTATCATCAAGTCTACAGTAATACCTAGAGTTTGTAGCAATTCCCTTTTTTACACATTTTCACACACCTCATTTTTCTATTCATGGTCAGTGATTCAGCCTTTAACAGCAGCTGTGAGTTTTTTGCCATACTTACTCATCACTCATGAAACAGTGTGTCATTCACCTTCACTGTGGATAAGCTACCAAGTCGATCTCTGTTTTAAGAGGCGACATCAAGTCACATGTGATTAACCTTCATGCTCTGTGTGAGAGACAGAAGTTCTGTGCTCAAAAATCAATGATTGTTTCAGGTTTCTACCACCAATCAAAGTGCGTTTCACCACCAAAGGTTAACCTTACTAATTGTCTTTCATTGTGAAGCAAATGTCACAATAGTTTTGATTTGGCAGGATGATTGGTAACACTTTATAATAACTATACACTATTAAGCATTAGTTAAGCGTTAAGCATTAGTTAATCCTTAATTCCTCAATGAATTCATCATTAGTAATGCATTACAAAGCATTAGTAAAGACAGTTTTAAATGTCCAACTAACACATTCTTAAGCATTAGTTAAACATTAGTAAAGTGCTTAATTCATCGTTACCTCATCATTTGTAAATAATTAGTTATACATTACTAAGCATTAGTAAACACAGTTATAAACGTTTTAAACTCAAACCCATTTATAATTACTTAAGCAGCAGTTGAACATTAGTTAATGCTTAATTAACTGCTTAATTCATGATCTGTTTAGCATTTATAATGTATTACTAAGCACTTAATAAACCCGGTTATAAATGTTTTGTTGCTCATTGATAACCTGAGTTGTTAATACTTTATAAAGGGTTAGCAACTGTGTAAGTATATATTTTACAAACACGTATTCATACTCTATGAATAACTTATTAATGCTTATGAATGCAGTTACTACTCATTAGTTACCCATTAGTTAAGTATATTCTTGAGCCCATCTAAAGTGAGGACTATCTATGCTTTATAAAGCATTTATAAATGACACAGAAGCAAAGATATACAAAGTGTCAGTTTTATTGGTCCCAAACAATACAAGCTCTTTTAAATACACACTTTAAACAAATACAATCTGATAATTTAATCAGCCAATGAATCCCATCTTGACACGTTCCCTCTGTGTTTTCAGAATTGCAGTAGCTTCCCATTTCACAGCTCCATTCAGAAAAGGCACTGCTATTGTGTCATTTTTGGACAGATCTGACAAGGGCGCTCTGATCCGATTCTGGTTATTGTTATTTGGCCAGTAATGGTTTGGAAATGCTGACTGGGATATCTGTGGTGCATAATGCCGTTCAATTTTACATTAAGCATTGCTTTGTCTTGCACCAAGCTAGAGCCAGGAGCTAACACAGGCAGCACAGCTGGAAAGACATTCTCAAGATTAATTATTGCTCTTCTCATGTGTGCAATTTAAGGGATGAAATATGGTTTCCTCTTGGAGAACTCAAGTTCCTTTTTTATTATGAACGATTTCACCATATGCAGTAATAAAATGAATAAACTCAACATCAGTGCTCTCCATTGACTGATATTCATGGTCCTTTGGCCTTGGAGATATGCAGACAGATGAGTTGAGTTCTTCATGGCAAAATCAGCATTCTCAAACAGGGACAAGAGCTTATTCCAGTTTCTGAAATTGGGGTGTGATACACAAAAACGTGATACTTCAGAACCAGTGTACTTGAGTTTAAGCAGATGTTGTCATTGTGTTAAGCCATGTTATTTATTTCCCTTAGACAAGTCAGTTAGCCACTTAAGTTCACGTTTATATGGCCAATTTTTGGAATTCCCCCCTGTGGGACTATTAAAGGAATATCTTTTCTTAAACAAACTGATTACTTCAGACTTTTTCTTAAGATTTGTGTGCATTTGCGGTATATCCTTACAGTTCCATCTATCCTGCCACAGAAGAGACTATATTTTATAATAAATAAATCCCTGACTACATATACAGCACTTTGCCACTTTGCTTTGATGAGAAGTCTTGGCCACACCAAGGACTTGAACTTCTTTTCATTGACAAACTCTTCGGTGAAGCCTGAGATAAAGTTAAATTTTATTTATTCTGCCAAGTTTTCTTTAAAGCTAGACTTGCGTTTGTGGAATGCATCAAACTAAATGATGTCTCTATTATTTAGTTCTTTATTCCTTCAATTGAGGCCTTTACTGCTGTAACTCAGATGCGAAAACTATGTGGTCTCGGACAAAAGATAAGAAAATAACTAGTTTTGCTTTAATGGCCTCATATCCTTTGTGGACTCACCCTCACAGCCTCAGAGCTGCATCTGCTGTGAAATGGATAGTGGTCATCACGGTCTGTCAGGACTAGAAGGTAGTGTCTTCTCATCCCATCTGTCATCATGCTGTGAGTGTTATTGCTGTATTTGTTTACTGTGGGTTCCCTTTCATCCAGCATCCCCTGTTAGGCTTCTTTATTTGGCTGCATATCTGGAGAATGAGAGAAAATTCTTTGGCCAGAGGCTTCACAGAGAGGGGCCCGATCAATAGCCACTCTCTGGATCCCCAATCAAAGGATGACCAAGATGCATTACCTTTTGGGGGTTGTTGTCACCACAAGCAATTTAGGGCCTAGGCCAGTTGACAGAGCACAATATCACAGCATCTCTAACCACCAGGTCATGATCAATGTTCTCGTCTTAAAAATCAATACACAATCAATGAGCTTCTCTTTTTCCACTTATGATTTATTTTAAATTAGCTTCAAAATACCACTTTCTCTTATAATGGGATTAAAACACCTAGATTTTCCAAGACCAGAGCTAACAATGGTTGTTTTTCTTCCCTTCAGGTGCTGCGTGTGGTACGTCTGATAAAGATTTCTCCAGCTCTGGAGGACTTTGTCTATAAGATCTTCGGTCCAGGTAAAAAACTGGGCAGCCTGGTGGTGTTCACAGCGAGTCTCCTCATCGTCATGTCGGCCATCAGTCTACAGATGTTCTGCTTCGTGGAGGAGCTCGACCGCTTCACAACATTCCCCAGGGTAAGGAGCCACTCAAGTTAAGATTTCATTCTAAGACTGATTAGTTTAGACTTTTAGACGCCAAGTTGATGGATAGAGGTACTTTAAACCTACTGTTCCTCTAGCCATCCTAGCTCTATCAGCGAGGGTAAATGTATAGTGGGTGGGTTGTAATGTGAGTTAGAACCGCAACCTTAAGTTCCCTGAAAATATTGATTTTCAGAGATTTATTTATCCAGCAAAAAAAACAGTTCTTTGGATTCCTTGGTCTATAACAATTTCGTTCTTATTGAGGGTGGGAATTGGTAAGAATTTATCCAAAGTGATGCAATTATCAGTTCTGGTTATTGATCTAATCCAATCAGCAACTAAGAGATGCTTTTACCACCTCTGCTCCTGCTGTCTGGATTACAGGACAGGATGTTTTACAACTTCAGCCAATCAGAAATGGTCAGGGCCCACTGGCTTCTCAGGCTGCTCTCACATCTGCACCTGCTTGCTCTCATAATTTTCCAACTCCCAAGTCCAGCCTTGAACAGAAATGATTTTTTTTACAGTGTGAACAGGCAGAAGTGATATGTGGCTGACTCCTTTCTTTCTGTTGAGAATTAATCACAATTTTTACAGGGTATGAAAAACTGTAATAACAAGATAGGAACATTTACTATAAAAGAAACACATTTAGCTCACATGCGACTTGCCACTTATGCTGAAGAATATATGAATAGTAAAGATGCTAAAAATAATGAAAAACGTGGTATTTTGTTTTAGCACATGGAAACATTCCCCCGGCCCCCACTCTCACCATCATCATCCTCAGCTTGCTCCAAGGATGACGGTATTGGAGTTAATCTTGGAGTGATAGCATTAGTAAGATCTTCACTGAATTTGGCCGCTAGCTGTCCGGCTTTGTTTTCCCCTCTAACTCTATTAGGAACCTTTTAATGAAAACTGAAGTCAACTTTTCTCATCACTTAATGGTTTTGTCCTCTGTTGCGTGGCGGCGTTGTAATGCAGTCAGTGTCTTTGGTTTTGTAGGGGAGCGGAATAAATAAAGGGAACCAAATAAAAGTACTATTTTTGTTGTGCAGTGTTAAGCTTCATGTGAGTCACTGCTTCTGAAATCGTGTTTCAGTATCTTACCTTTAATACAAAATCTGGAATTTTGTATTCTGCACTGGAGGATTATAATTCTCATTTTACTTTAAGTTGCAGTTGTATTGATTTTACCTGCACAGATGGAGCGGTAAACCTTCAAAACACTGCATTCAACAGCTATCAGCTCTGAACACGCTGGTCTAATTATGCCCTGATGTTCCAGTAATTTCCTCTCAGGGACAAATGAAATGTGATTAAATCCAAAAGATGCAGGTAGTGTGTAAAATAAGCTACATAAAATTTTAGGAAATGATACGAGCCGTTCCAGAAGGACACCTCAGACGAGTGGTGGGGAGGCCCACAGATGTTAATGATGGGTTGCATGATGGGTCGACAGATGTGGTTCCTCCTTTGATTCCTAAGTGCTCATGAGCTTTTTTCTCTCTCATTAGCCACATCTTACCATGCTCGGTTTTTTATCCTCCCCCTCCAACATTTCACTGATCCCAGGCACTGCAGGACGTGAAGATTCAGTCATTAACAGATGCCACTTGTATGCTGTATTACCCTTCTCTTACATTTTCCCTTCATTTCCATATCTGTTTCTGCCTCACACAGCCACATGTATGCACACTGACACACACACTCACACGTCATGGCTAATGATGTTTGGCTGCCTCCCCCACAGGCAGACCTGTTGCTGGGTTTATCTTTATCTGCAGTGACTGGGACGTGCTTGGGAGCAGGTGGGAGGGGCTGGGGAGGGAGGGGGGTTGGGTGGCGGCTGTCTGAAGGTGAGATACTAAGGAGGAGGCACAGGCGTGCCATTTGACTCCAGGGGCCAGAGTGTTGCAGCTGGCTGGTCTCTACACCTTCATCTGACCTCTACCGAGTAGATGAGAGGACAGCAGAGCAGAATGAACAAAACACAGCTGCTCCCTCACGTCTTCCTCTCTTTCTTTGGTTAAAATCTCCACTTCTTACAGTTATAGAAGGAAGAGCAAAAGGAGGAAATAGGGATTTGTGGGGCTTTTGGAGTCTACACAGGTGTTTATTTTTAGTATTGCTAATACTTTATTTTTGAATACTTGTTTCTGATTCGTAGAAACCAAATGGTTATGATTATGAGTTCTGAGTAAGAGCAACCCAAGAGTCAGCCAGCAACCCAAGAGTCAGCCAGTTCATACATGTCATTTCAAATCAATCCGTAGGAAAAGGGTTACACTGCAAAAAAGGAATTTCAAGAAAGCAGCCTTGTATTAAGGAAATAAGTCTTATTTTTTGTACAAAAAGAATATTAATCTTGTTGAGCATGTTTGGCATTAGAAAAATTATCTAATTTTAAGAGAAAATGGCTAACTTTTTCTTGATAACATATTCCAGCTAATTTTGAGATAAAATGAACCAGAAATAGAGTAGAAAAATGTTTTACAATAAAATCCAGCGGAGCAACAAGATCATTCGTCTCATTTTAAGAGTAAGACATATGTACAACTTCTCAATTTAAGAATGCCATATAAAGATGTCTGTACAACACACAACATAATACAATGACCAGATGAAAACTGCAAAACAACAAAGAACAACAAAGAACACGCTTGCTTGTGGAATAAAAATATATATTTAATGAGAATGTTTTGGTATCTTGATTTAAAAACAAAATCACTTATATTTGCTATGCTGTTTTAAGAAATTGTGTCTTATTTAAACTACTGTCATGCTCGTTAATAATCCTAGATTAAGGTGTAATTTCTTTAAGTTCATTTATTCAGGAGACTAAAATTCTAATTTTAAGTAACTTCATCTTAATTTTTCATTGCTTGCTGTAGAGTAAATTAGATTAATATAAGACTTTCTGTCTAGTTTTAAGTTTCATTTGAGTCTGACAGGGCCAAGAAATTTGTTCTTATTCTGAGAATTCTTATCATGCAAAAAAAGCTTACCCAATTGGCAGTTTTTTTTGCTTGATACAAGATTATTTGATTGAATAGAATAATATTTTGCTTCTTTCTTGTAGAGCTGTTTTTGCAGTGTAGGAAAAAAAAACACTGCTTATTGACTTTGTGGCAATAATGTCATTTTTTGTTGTAATGACATGGAGGACATTTCAGTATTCAATCCTTTCCTGCATTCAATCCACCACCTAGATGTGTTGAGTGCACATCTTGGTGGTGGATTGCTGCTAGGTAACCTAAACCATAAGGTTACACGCATTATTACATATGTACATTTAAACTAACAAGGAGCCCCTCTGTAATATGTCAAATATGTGTAAGTCAATATTTTTCAATCACTGGGAATGGTTGGCAAGTAAAAGAAATTACAGCTAAGGGACCCTGAACATACTCCTCTTTTTTGATTGTACACAGAAGTCAGTGCAGTGTCTCTTTATTTGAACTTTTTTTTTATGTCACAGATATTTGGCCTAAAGGTTTGTTTGAGGTTGTCTCAGGCTATTTCAGAGAAAACTCAGCAACCTGCCAGCCAATACTTCCTACCAACCTTGTATGCACATCAGCCTCGTGATATTTGCTCTCCTGTGAAAAAAGCATGTTCTAAATGTCAGACCTGTCGTTTTTCTCTCGGTGTAATTTCCTCCCGTCTCTGCCTTTCTTTACCTCCACTCACCATTTCCACTTTGTGTACTCGGTTGCCCTCTCCAGCCTTCCGCGTCTCTCACCTTTTTTTTTTCATATTGTGTTTCTCTCCCTGCAGGCATTCATGTCCATGTTCCAGATCCTAACACAGGAGGGCTGGGTGGATGTCATGGACCAGACTCTGGTGGCTGTAGGTCACATGTGGGCTCCCGTTGTTGCCATTTACTTCATCCTGTACCATCTGTTTGCTACCCTGGTGAGGAACTTACTTTGCTCTTTCAAATATAGAGGTCAAAGAAGTCAAGGACAGTGAGATTTAAATTAAATTGGAGTTTATTGCATATTGGCTGCAGAACTCTTCTCAAACTAGCATTCTTTTATTTCAGTACAAGCAGGTCGAGGAAATAAGTGGTGAAAGGCTACATTAATTGTTTTCTTAATGCATTCAATTAGTGCCCCCTGTCTCTCTGTTGTTCTCTCAAGTGGTACATCTAATCACAGTTAATCAGACTTGCAGGCATAAGAAGTGCTGACATTTCAGTGTTTGGCCTTCTGATATGGAGAGCCATCAGACAGCACTGACAGTCTCTAGATGACTCATGCTTCACCCCAGACGGACAGGGAGTCTTTGAGAACAGAACGAGCAACGAATCTAATTAGGAGGCAGACTTTGTACTTGTGAGACAGTCTTAGTTCTATTGGGGTAATCATATCATTATGTTGTGATTTTGATTCCTCTCCCTCTGGTCGGGTTTCAGATCTTGCTCAGTCTTTTTGTGGCAGTCATTCTGGACAATCTGGAGTTGGATGAAGACTTGAAGAAGCTCAAACAGGTAGGAAGCTGACACCGTCTGAACACATTTTTTAATTGTCTGGAGTGAGTTTAGTTTAGATATTAACACACACAGGATCAAAGTGTTAAATACAGAGAACAAAAGATGATCATTAAGGATAGTTTGAAGGTTTTTCATGTTAACTTCTGCAGTGAAACTGAAAAAAGTACATTCAGTTTTGTCGCATTAATGAAACACCACTGCATACACTGACAGAAGTCAGATTCAAACCTGTACACTTTGTACAGACTAGTCAGCAGGCATTAATAGACTGATATTACTCAGTGCTGTACCACCCGTGATTCAAGAACAATCAAGACTTGTAACAGCCTATCAAGGGTTTTGTGCTTTATGACAGCATAGCATGGCGTTGCAAAGCTGGGTCACTATGATGGCTGATCAAAGTGATCAACTTCCCCCTCTTGGTATTTGGTGCTTCAAGGGGTTGATTCAAATGTCCACTCTATTTGCACGCTCTTCCATATGGAGGCAGTTCAAAATAGTTTGCTTTCATTTTTAACAGCAATAAGGGTATCTGAGTGTGTTGGAAATATGACCTCCACTGTGTTCCATTTGAGTTGTTTGCAGTAAACATGGTCTCTTTTTAGGACACTACTCTCTTTAATGATTTAAAACAGATGCAAGGTCCATATAAAAGCAATCTTCTTATGTATTGTATGTTTAACTTGTGTCCCTGCACCCTTTTTGGGGAAAAAAGCCCAAACAAAATGGAAATTCTGGAGTCTTTAGCATTTTAGAAGCTTAAAGGAGATTCATTATACTCATTTTCATCTTTCAGTATATCAGTGTGGGACCCCCATAGAGGAGCTCAGCATGATTTGCAGTGAGAGCCCTTATTTCAGTACCATTCAGTGTCTGCCTGAAATGCTTTGTATTGGCTGCTTTTTAAGTTAGACGCAGCAGGTGTAACTTTCCTCACAGTCGTGTTCTACAAATCAAAGCAGAAGTTATGGCTTTACAGAAAACATCTGAGGCCAGCCAGTAGCTGTCCATGAACAGTCGGTTATAGTTAAAGGAACTGCTGTTATGATTTAATTTAGATCCTGCTCTTCAGCTTTGTGAAGGAAAATAAATTACAATTTATTTTGTAATTTATAAATTTTTTGTATTTAGCTGCTATTTTATGATAGTTTTTGTACAAAAAGGTAGAAATACATCAAACGAAACTACCTTTGATAGTTCAGTAACACTTTATTTGACGCCTATATCTATAACACATTATAAATATATGTATAATGTGTTATAATCACATTATAGCACTGTATAACTATAGTTACAAACTTACAAGGTCAGGTGTTATAATGTGTAAAAACTGTTAACATCTCACTGACAATGCCCACATAGATAATGAAATGCAACTGTTGTTAACAGTTATAACACATTATAATACCTGACCTTGTAAGTCATGGTAAAATGCTTTATAATGAGTTATGATTATTGTTATAAAGCATTATGATCATTCATGATAGTTATGCAGTGCTATAACGTGATTATAACACATTATAAATATATTTATAATGCGTTATAGAGATAGGCGTGAAATAAAGTGTTACCATTAGTTTTTTTTGTATCCCTACAAACATACATTGATTAATCTGAAGCTCACTGACATTAACAGGTTCAAATGGACACACATGCTAACATTAATAGCATGCTCTGTGTGCTTATAACTGTCTGCCATGTCTCAGCTTGCCTGGGCAGGTTATTTCCCACCCACAGCTGAGTGATTAGGCGCACTGACTGTAAAATTGCCTATTTTACAGGTGCTTCAATCAGGGATACACAGACTGACTATAAATAGACCATAGATTATGATCACCCTCTTATAGGAGAGGGCTTCTGCAAACATTTGATAAAGAACCAATGACATGACCATCCTTTCTATGAGATACACACACGTTGGCTGTGAGCGATGAGAAACCAATTATGGTCCATGTGATGAATCATTTTTGCCCGCTGTTTGATGAACGACTTCGTAGAGCTGGTAATGTTTGTTATTTGTCATTAATGTGACTTGTGTCCATGACAAGCTCTTTCAAAGAGACCATGTAGAGAAAATAGTACCTGATGTTTTTTTTTTCACTTGGCTGAACTGTTCCAGGGAGCGTCATGAGCGTGGAGAGGGTATCAATCAAAATATAGAGTGAGAGTTTGACACACAAAATTCACATGTGTATTCTCCTTCCCAAGACATTTTTAATCCTTTCCTCTTCACAGCTGGTTGAACAACCAGACAGTTGCTGTGTTCGAGTTAATTGGAAATAATGGAACAACAAATTGGAGCCGAATAAACTATTCAAAGAGTCTGTTCATGCAAATCATGGGATTTTTGTCTGAGTGTTGTTCGAAGTCATATAAGGTGGAGTTTGTGTGGGTTTCGGTGGAGAGTGGGATGCTAAGCAGAGAATATTTCATATGGTAACAGCGTTGATGGTACGATCAGCAGGAGTTAATAGCTATTATGTCAAAATTAGCTAATGACGGGTGTTTTTACTGCCAGACAGACTCCAGATTTGTGGCTATGCTGTGAAGAGAATCATGTTATAATAAACAGTTTGTGACCGTATCTTGCCTTAGCGTCACTGTTGCCTGTTTTACTGAAAAGGACATGTGCAGCCAAGCTTTAAACAATAAGACCTACTGTATCTGCAGAGCAGTAGTCAAAGATAATACTAAACCACTCTGCACTCTGCTTGACATTTTTTCAGTAAATTAATGCCAAAGTCGTGTTCGATGGAAAATGCTTTGGATTTAGATGGATGAATCAGTATCCTACCTCTTTAGATGACCAAAACACACATTTAACTTATCACTCAGATGGCAAATGGCAAAGACACCACCAACCACAGCAAAATAGCAGCTGAGTTTGTTGACAGAGCTGACAACCATGGAATAATACTCGGTCATATGATTCCTAAGCTTCTTGGAAATAAATAACCAATACATGAATAACTAAAACTATTTGGAAACTTTGTCTTGGCATGGAAATGACAAATTGAGAAAAATGATTTGTATCAGACCTTTAACATGTTAAATCTTGGTGTAGAACTTGCATTGCCAGCCTCAAGTGGACATTCCAGGAACTGCGGGTTGCTGCTGATTTTTTCTTTCTGCACTCAGGGCTCTCTGCTAAAAAAATATTCAACTTTGTGAAACACAAACATGCTTATGAATGCCACATCTTTATCACCAACCAATCAGAATCTAGAAGGTTTAGAGCCGCTCTAATGCTGTGACCTGTTTCTGTCAATTGTTTGTTTGTGTTTGTAAAATACCATCAAATGAAAGCCCGATATGAAGCACACAATGAATTTTAGAGCAGACTCAACAGTCAAAGTGCCATGGGACAACTTCTATCATCATTGTTTGTTGTTAAAGCAGATATGATCAGTGGGGGGAGAAAAGCTGGATAAATGCCATCTATTAGTATATTTATATGTGTGTGTGTGTGTGTGTCTGTGTGTGTGTTTGTGTGTGGATGCTTCAAGCTATTAAAAGAATGCAGATTCAGGGTTCTCCCAATACGGCTAACTTTTAAAATCAAGGCTCCACAGTCTGTGTGTTTTCATAACCCCAGGGTGCAATGGCCGGATTATTAGCCGGTAACTGTGAACAGTATATTAACTCTGGTGTTCAGTCAGCTAAAACTTTGACCCACCAATGTTTGAGATTAATTTCCCTTTCAGTCATAACCCTCTTTGAAAATAGTTCACTGAGGATGTTTCTGCACCGTCAGTTGTTGCGTATAGACTGGGAACTACCTGTGAGTCACAATGTTTAAAAAAATTACACACTGCAGAGGCTAAACACTCTGTTTGGCTGCAGGCAGGTATAGAATCACCTCGTGAGTCATAGAACTTAAAATAGAGTGAATGTTTGAAACAACTGCATAAAAGTAAGGCACCTGTGACAGACTGAATCGTAAAAATACAACCTTAATGGGCATTTAAAAGTGAAATTGAAGCGCTCTGACTTTCCTCAGGTAACTGTTTCGTTATTGCTCATAGATGAGATGAAATTCCAGACAAACAAATTTCTCTTTGGGGATCAATAAAGTTCTTGTTTTGTATTATATTGTGTTATCTGTTCTCACTTGAGCAGTTCTCAAGCTGATCAGCTTGGATCGTTACCTGGCAACAGGTTTTGCTTGTCATCATGTCGTCATCACAGCCGGTTTGTACATTTCCAGCTGTCACTCCACATGCATAAGCTCCTTTTCCTTCACTGCTGCCCTAACCAGGTGTGTGCAGCAGGACCCCACTGTGTCTGCCCATGTTGATGATTTGATAATGACATCATCAATAAGGCACGTAGCTAAAAACATCCGTCATCATTTGTATGCTGATTGCAGTCCAGCCTTTTAGGGCAATGACTTGCATCTGTCAACCATGACAGGGCATTTGTCTTGATTTGATGTTTTTTTTGTCCAAGACCTGAAGCTCAAAACACAAGGAGAAGCACCAGGGGGGATTGTGGGTAGTCTCGCTGTGATTGAGCAAATCGGTGTTACAGCACCCTATGGCTGGAAAAGCCGGCTGTTTTAATGCAATCTGATGTGAGCTGCTGTGAGAGTCAAACCGTTATTAATCTGTCTGTTTCAATCACAGCCTGAGAAGAGAAGTCCAGGTTGTTTTCAACGCACAGACTGAATGAACTGTATGTCTTCCTGCATATAAAAAGCGGTCATAATTACAGAAAGCAAGGAAAGCAGTTCTATAACTAATAAACAACCAGCCTATTCCATCATACTTATGAACCAGGAGCACAGATTTGGCAGAAGTTTCCTGATAGCATACACTCAGATGAACGTGAGCATCCTCGACTCATCAGCTTTGATTAGGATAACACATTTAATGCATGAAGTTAGATTTGCAAAGAATTTGTAATCAAATGAAACCTGAGAGAGAAGAAAAGTAGACGGTAGAGGAAAACACAAGTGAAGGGAGGAAGTAGACCTCCCCCAACCCCAGCCCTAACATCCTATTTCACACCCATAGAAGCCTCCTGGGCATGTTTCTGTTCATAGCTGATGTGAAACCTGGTCGAGGCCTGAACCGCTCATGAAATATACATAAAGCAGATTCTGATTGATTTTTGCACTCCCTTAGATTAATTATTTAAATAATAAAGCTGAACACATTCTCAGTAAGAATGAAAGTGGGCATCAATTTTTTCTTCAAATTAAGTCAAATTAATTTAAAACATCATGACTCATGAGGTTAGGAGGTGGCGCAAGTTACTGAAAAAAAAGAATGACCCATCCAGTTACCCACACAGGTTCTCAAAACTTCCACTAAATTATTGAAACACATTATTCTGCTTTAGTTTGATATGACAGAAATATAACATATGACTAACTGGCTGATCTTAAGGAAGAACACACAGAAAACAGTCACTATTGAGTAGGGCTGGGTGATATGGCCTGAAATCAATATCAGGATATATTGAGCAGTTCACCTCGATAATGATAAATGGACGATAACTACTCCACAAGCTGCTCACCCCCTCCCCCATTAACTCTGTCTACTTCAGCCGCTACAACTTTTGAGCCTTCCTTCTTGAACCTCCATCTCACCTGTCTTTCCCTCTTTGTTACGGACTGGACGGGGTGGAGTCACGTATCCGACGTAGGACACATTTTTTTTTTTTTGTTTATTTTTTTTTTTGACACCGAATACATTGACATGGGCAAAATGATGTTGGTTATCGCCATAAATTTCGGTATCAGTTAATTTTCGATTTATCGCCCAGCCCAACTATTCGAGCCCAATTTTGCTAACACAGTTGAATACAAGATCACAGAATATACTGATTAATGATGAATTGGTTTGCTGCTTATGGCTGACAATAGCTGCACTAGCACCACTAGCCTTCGGTACCTGTAGCAGGTTGATATAAACATGCTTTTGCTGATAACACATTGCTCTAGTGGAACAGTTATATGTCAGCTTTTCAGTCCATATATAATTTTTTCTGTTTGCTTAAAAACAAAAAAAAAAAAAAAAGAAATGCGAAACTGTGTCACTATAAACGATTCTGTCTATCAGCCGTGCTTGTTTACATCCAGATAGGGTGGTATGACAGTAGCTGTTCACAGGCCCGGCTATTGGTTGGTGGCAATTCTGGTCTACAATACTAAAATCTGTGAAGTTTTGTTCAACCCGTAGGCTAAAACATTGCCACTCTTTGATTTACATGGTGAGTCTTGGGCTGCCGCCACACTTTCTTTGAGTGTTCATCTCACAGAAAAGTGCTGGACAGGGTTTGTTGCACTCTGAGGACTTTTTATGCTCTGTCCCAAAAACTTGTACAAAAATCAATAAAAAGGCTTTTGAATTTTCTGCACCCTCGACCTGGAATTTATTATAGAATGACCCAAAAACTCAGGAGCTGGTGTCTTCAAATGTTTTCAAACCTAAAGTGAAAGAATTTGAATCATTCAAGTAAAGGGCATATTTCATTGCAAAGTCTTTGCAAACACAGTAAGAGGTTTACAATTTGTTTCAGACATTACAGCAATAGTGAGAAGATTTGAAAATAAGATGCCGCCACAGTAAGGTTGACTTGTTCCTTCCATTGCATTGTTACCTCAGTTGGCCGTGACCATAACGCGGCTGGTTTTATGCAGTCATGTTTGAGTGCAGAGGACGATAACAACACCAAGAAGAATCTGAAAACCAAGTTTGTCTCTTGGACATTGTTATTGCCCCGCCTTTATCTGCGGTGTCACAGGTGGGTGGGCTTTCTGATGGGAGAGAGTAATGACCCATCCTTATCCAACAAATCACTGCTGCCCACAGAGCAACTTCTGCAGGGGCCAGGGGAGGCGCAGGGAGAGGGGAAAATGTTTATCTTGAGCTGCTAGATATCAACCAAACTGAAAGAGGTGTTTACCCCTAAGGGCGCTGATAAAGATGATAATAGTGTATGTATGAGTGTGTCTGTGTGTGTATGAAAATGAATTGTTAAGACATGATAAATTTGTGTGTGCATGTTGTACACACAAACTTTTTGGGCATTTCTGTGAGCGTTTGTGTGAATGTGAAAATGTGTGGCAATCAAACAGGTCCTGAGGCCAGGAGGATGAGTCATGAGGAGCACATTTGGGAGACTGTGCAAGTTAAAAGCTGAGGCACATAGCGAGGGCAAGCTGAAAGCAAAGCTTTTGTCTATAGTCTGTGTACATAATCCACTCAGACAAACAGACATTTGAATCCTTTACACCTTGAACTCAGAGACCTCTCAGTCTGACCTTTGACGTCTTCTTTTTGTCTTCTTCAAAGTCGGCCAACCCTCAGAGCAGAGAGGAGAGGATGTATCATGGAAAACACTGTACCTGCTCTGAGGGCACCACAAGAGTTTTTTTCCCACTCTTGAATATTTACTCTTAAAGTAAACAAAACAACAGCCTGTGTGCTTACAATCTGATTTTCTTTGTCTGTCTTCAGGTCATATTTTATGACCCTGCAATGCCTGGTTGATCAGCTAAATGAGGTAAATAGGGAGTTTAACCTGAAGGCAGAGGTTTTAACTTAGCAGTCAATTTACAGTATGTTCCGTCTTTTACTCTGGTTGGTTACTGAGTGAATCATCGGTGGCTGGAATCAGTTTTCCTCTGAAGTGCAGCCTACATAAGATAGTATTACTCCTTCACATCCAAAGGAGGCAGTTGTGCTGCTTCATGTTACTGTGATAAGGATGCCTCTTGGGCAGACCCCACTTGTAGGAGACCTAAGGGTACTAAGCTTAGATGCAGAGTTCCCATACATCCCATCTGACTTGGAGGTTGCCTCAGAATCTCCAGAATTAGCTCAAATAGATCGTCAGTGAGAGAGTAATCCTGGTCAACTTGTTTGTCCTGCTGCTGAAGGGAGGGAAATGAGTGAGTGTATGGATGGGATTTGATAATATTTACTGGCCAGCTGATTGCAGACACTGATTGGTTGATCGACCAAACCAAAGATAGCAGTCTCTATTTAACTTTGCCAGCTAGTAACAAAAAAGGGCACTGATATATAAGCCATCATAGGTTACCTTTGTTTCTGAGAGATTGAATCTGGACAGTCTCCATTGAGCATAAAGGCAAATGCTGGCTTGAAATAGCTGGAACTAGTTCTTAAGCTTAGCTGAGTGAAGTTTAAAGATGTTCATTACATTTACATGCTGAGATATAGCTTGATCAGAAAATTCAACCCATCTTCTGTTCCATCCGTCCAGTTGGGACCTTCTTCTGGTTGACCTATTGTGTCAAATACTAAAAATATTGACAAGCAACTTGGTAAGGGGAAAACTGGTTGTAAGTTGGATGATGAACACACTAACAGCTTATTATCTCTGTACCTTTCATGCGACTCCATGCTTTCTTTTCCTTTCTTCCGTTTTACTTCTTGTGTTGAAGTTTAGTTTCTCATTCATCTTCCTTCTACATATTAGTTCTGCTCAGGATCAAAGTGCAATGTACTCTCAGCTTGTTTGGGGCAGATTGAGGGGTATGTATGCGGGAAAAAATCAATCCCCAACTGCATTGTGGAGGTTTGTTTGTTTGATTTAAAGAAATTCAACTTGATGCGATTTTACTCAGACTGATTTTCATGTACTTCAAAACTCCAGTTCAGACTTTTGCAGTGATCTTTCTAGCATCACTTTACCAATGTGACTGTTTACAACAAAAGCAATATATTCCAAGTCTTTTACTGACTGAATACAAATAGAAATGCCAGAGATTGAACTTTTTATAGATCCCCATATAGATCTTATCTGGTAGTGAAGATATAATGTTTAAGATGTTACTTTTTGCTACTGGTTGAGCAGCAACAGAGACCAAATAGAACAGAACTGCAGAAACATGCAAATCACAAGAGAGCTTTGGAGAATCACAAGTTTGAAATGGCGAGCTTGACATCTTTGTGACTGTATACTCTTAAATTTGTCTACAGGACAATGAAAAAGGCTTTTGGGGGGCATTTTGAATGTATGACAATCCACAGTCTCACAGGAGAAGCTTGATGACAAAATTCTGGTTCTATGCACAAAATTAAGGACCTCTCATCAAAAAAATGTGAATATTTTGTGTTGATTAAAAAATTGAAAGCCAGACATAATACAACACCATATAGAGGCAGCGAGGGGTAACCTTTCTTGAGGCGTTGTCATTAGTTCCACCCACATACTCTGTTCTTGTGTGTACCCAGAGTCCTCCAGCCTTGACTTTTTTCAAAGCTACACCCTCACTGACCTCGGAGAAGGATTTCCTCTGCTCTCACTTGGGGTTAATTGTGGTTTTAAATATCAGATTTCCCACATTATCAGAGCATGTTTGGCTCAGTTTAAAGCTGCAAGTGACAAAGCTGGACTGCTTTGTTTCATGGCCTGTACCAGCTAACCATACTGCCATCTAGTGCATGAGCTACACACTCTAAGTTTGAATTATGATCTGTTGTTGTTCAAGGATTTATGGCTCTAGCAGACAAGTGTGTGTGTTTGTGTTAATGATTGTCTTTTTGTGCAGCAGAGGTCTGCGTACGCATCAATTGTGCAATGAAGGAGCATGATGGATGACTTCTATTTCCATTCTCCAATATATTACCCGCGTAACCGACATGTTTTCGAGGGAGTCTCAGTTCCAACATGAACATCCTTAAGGAAGCACTGTGGGGAGTCCCACACGCCACAGACAGATGGTGCGATGCGACACCGAGGTAATCAGATTGCTGCCCCCAGCGTGTCAGGCTTGTCAAAGCCGGCGTGGAGAGATGCTCTACGGTGACAGTGTGTGGTCGGTAGTTCAGTTGCGTCTATCTTTTTGCTCCATATTTGTCAGCTGATGTGGCATCCATGGTGAGAGATCAAACGAAGATGAAGAAGGGGAGGGGGAAGGTGGAGATGGAGGAAAAGATAAACACACAGGGAGGTGAGAAAGAAGAAAAAAGAGGGGAGTTTCTGTTGGTATCACTGAGGTTTCTTACCGTATAACTTCTGCTTTACCCTAAAATTTGGCATGCATGTGTGTGACGTATTTTTACATGGGTAGTTTCTCTGCTCTCTGTATTTTATTCACACCTCATACTGAATGTTCTTTTTGTCAAGCAGTATTTAGTTTGAGCAAATAAGTCATGAAGAGGTTGTGTTTTGGCCTCTCACCGAGGATTTCATTATTTATGAATTAAACTAAAAGCCTGTCCTCCAGTTATGTGATTTAATGGCCCTAGGACTTATTTAGGGATTTAGTGGAGGAGAAGAAAGGCGAGGAAGACGAATAAAGGAGAGAAAAGAAGAGCAAATCCCTCAGAGAATCCAAATACAATGTGTTCTTATCTTTTAAAATGTCACCTTCAGTTTTCTGTTGGAAGACACTCTTGGCTCTTGTTACGCTCCTTACCCAGCATTAAGACATATTCAGCCACGGCCACAAATACCAAAAAGAAAAATCTGACAACGCAAAACATGCAAATCCTTAATTTAAAATTACAGTGTGAAGAAATGGGAAGACAGAAATGCTCCCTTACTCATCCGTCTTGTTAGTAAAAGAACGGAGGCCTTTGAGGACAAAAAGCTCATGTAATGCATATGGCAGCAGGAGACCCATTTCTTTGTAGATATAAAAGCCTCATTCTGAGTCACCAGAAACAAAACCCTTTTTTTTATATTCAGGTGATTACACACCAATTTCAACATTCATAGAAATATCATTTCTGCCAAGTCTGTTCTGTTAAATGCCACTATGTAGTACGACACTGTGTCTTTAAAGGTTACTCTAATCTTTATTTGTATACCTGAATGCTGGCAAATTACACAGACAGGCAGGGAACATGTGGAATGAAAGAAATGACGTCCAACAAAGGTTTCCAGCCAGGCATGCTGCCATTCAGGGAATCAAATTAGTGCCTGCCAGCTGCCAAATGCAGAGCTAATGTTGGCTGTAGCAGGTAAAGATCCCAGGCCAGCTGCCACCATGGCAGATAGGTTTCCTCGCAATGAGTGTGTGTGTGATTTTTGTTTTTTTTGTAATTTTATCATGCAATTCAAATAACCACCTTCTCTTCATGCTATGTAAACCTCCACAGTGAAGCATTGGTATGAAGCAGTGTAAATTTCTGTCCAAAGAAGGATAGCTGCAATAATGCATCTTTGTGGCACTGTTTTCCCACACAACCATTTCCCTTTTTGATGGTTTTGCAACTAAAATGAGAATAGACAGTCAATATATGGATGGACCACAGGTAAAAACACTGTGATTTGATAACCTTTTATCTATTTAGACAATAGCTATTGCTCACATCACATCTGGCCTCTATCTTGCTAATATTGAGGTTGAGGAGAAATGCAAATTGCTAGCATATGTTGTGTTGGCTTAGAAAAGGTTGAATGCTTATGTTAGCTGTCCATGAAAAATATGTTTTTTTACATTGTGTGACATTGATAGGGGTGGAAGAAAAAATCGATACAGCATACTATCGAGATATTTTGTCTGGTGATATATCGTATTGTGTTATTTACCAAGTATCGTTTTTTTTTTTTTTCAAATTAATTGTTAATATGAAGTCAAATCTATGATAATGGAAAAATAAAATCAACTGTTTGTCCAGTGAGATTAGACTCTGTCTCGCTAATTTACCCACTACTCAAGAAATGTCTGTCAAGATGAATTAGGCAGTGTTACATTTGGTTGAGGAGAAATGCGAATTGTTAGCATATGTTGTGTCGGCTTGGAAAAGGTTGAATGCTAATGTTATCTATCCGTGAAAAATATGTTTTTTTACATTGTGTAACATTGACCTTTAACCATTCGACTAGCTGTTGGCGGAAACGTCCAGTTACCTGACAGTGGTGCGTCAGCATCTTATGTGAGTGCACTCAGATACACAGTTGTGGATACTGAGGTGGAATATAAAGAGTATCTGCAGTTGTTCTGGGTGTTGGGGGTATAGAGGTTTACAGGCTGTGTGGTTTTACAGCAGCTCCATAGCATGGCTCATTACCCAGCTAATGAGAGGAGAGGGTGACCCCGCTGACTCGCTCTCGGCTTTTCCACCCCTGGGTGTTTCGGCTCGACTAGCTCAGGGCCTAGACAACCCAACTAAGAGAGTGAGAGAGAGACTTGAGAGTGCAAACAGGTTAGCATGCATGACAGTAACCACAGTTGTTTCAGGAATTTTCAGTTTTACACTTATTTCACCTTAAATAAGAAAGTATCTTGCTGAAAGACGGAAAGCATGGCGCAGTAGTCCATGATCACACATACACACACTCACACATGCACAGCTGTTATCTAGTGGTGTTGCTGAATGACAGGCTCCGATGTCTGAATGGTAAAATACAGAAGGCTGTACATATCCTCCCGCAGGCACTCAAGTGAGTGTGTGTGGGCAGCAGCTACGTAGGCGGCTGCTCATCAGTTCCTCATTGTTCTGTTTGCTCCTCTCACAGATATTCATACTTTTTTCTAAGCATGCCTTTGAGGCCCTTTTACCGAGAGCACCGAGGGAATTGATCTGAGAGTTTAGTGGAATTAGAGAGATGAAACGAGTGTTCACCAGCTTATCTGAGTCAACAACCAGTGTTTGTGCTTTTTATGCCAAAAAGAACAAATGACTCGAATGCTTTAAACATTTAGGCTGTTGTTGTTTTTACTGACATATCAGTGATTACAAGGATAATTTTGAACTTTTCCCTCTTTGCTGTTAAGCTAAAGTGAGGGATCTGTTAGCTCAATGCCTGTCAGCTCAGAGGTGTATGGTAATATAAGGGTTCTTTACTGCAGAGTATCAATATCATCAATACAGCTTTAAGTGTGGCTTGAGTATCAGCTAATAGACTATTCTCCTGGATGGATATGATACCAACAAGGATTCACTCCCCACAGTTTATTTTATTTTTCCCCTATTTTTTCTTCCCTGGCAGACCCTAAAAAAGAAACACTGTCATCTATTTTTGAAGAGCTGCAAGAACCAACTAATTTGGCTTGAATGACACATTTTCTCGTTGTTGAACTCAAATCTAAACTCTCTCTTGGCCGCTAGTCTAAAGATAAGAAAATACTCTTTCAACGGTCAAAATTGAGCACAGTTAATTGACATGGCTGAGCATATAAGTTGTGTCCCAATTTAGGGGCTGCAGCCTTCAAAGGATGCATTTGACGAGTGAGCGTGTTACAGTGGTGAGTCGAAGGCTGCTCCATTTCGAGGGCTTCTCCAAATGCTGCCATCAAATGTGTCCTATTTTTCCCGGGCCTTGAAAGCAGCATCAGGTGCTTCCTTCGCAGCCTCACTTATCCTCTGATTCTGCTGAGCGATACACTGTGAAGTAAAAGTACATGGTTTTAACTTAAAAAACTATACAAATGTTATAAAAGACAGACATATTACAATTTGAATTTATCAGAAACGTTGGCGATAGTGTTCAACTTCTGTGATGCTAACTGCATTAGCTACTTAGCTGGGTAGCCCTCTGTTTCGAGGTAATACGAGCGGCACTACGAGATGCACGCAATTCTCAGAGGGTTAATCTGTCTTAATTCAGAGTTTAGTCATTCAGATGAGTCAACGCAAACATTGTGTTATGTTGTGTGTTCTGTAGCTCTGTGGTCTTGTCCTGATTTCCTGGTTTAATTTGTATTTTTACCTTGTGCTGTATGTCTTTCTTGAATTCTCTCATAGGTTAGATTACGTTATTCTTGCATCACATTTACAGTATGTTGTTGTGTCCTGTATCATGTTCCTAGTGTTTCTGTTTTTGCCTAATTTGTCAAGTCTAGTTTCACTTCCTGTGTTTTCCCTCCTTTTTAAAGCACCCTGATTGGTTTCACCCATCACAACTAAGCTGATAGCATTTTACAAAAAGAAATACCCAATGATCTTTGGTGGACACAGAGTATTAATAGAGGCTAGCCATCATGTTGCTAACGTTGGCTCAGTTAGTATAAGTGCTTTTGGTATTTTGAGGCCAGGGTTCTTTTAGTGAACTAAAGCAGGCCCCCTCATACTGATCGCAATAATTTCACATTCATACAAGGCTAGCAATAGGTGTAAATAATGCAAATTATGTTTTTCTTTGTTTTTCTCAATGGTATACAATACAAGAGATACTCAATGTGGGCTAATACTGCAGCCATAATCGTTAAGAAACTTCTGAAGCATAATGCACATTTGGTAATATAGTCCTTGTCATGCTATCAGTGTAGTGCAGCCTGTGTGTCTTAACTAGTCCTGCAGCTGTATTAAAGCTGCTATAATAACCACAATAGCTTGTGTAGTGCCATAATGAGTGTATGAAGGTAAATGTATTAGTAAGTGTTATTATAAAAGGGTTTGTCCCTTTAAAAGAGTTTTGTTCACTTCTTTTAAAGGCATTTCATCCCAGCTAGTTTTCACTCCTCCATCATATTAGACTCCTCAGCAGCTTGTCTGAGACCATTTTAACTCAGACCACTTTATCTCCTCCCATGCTCTCGCTGAATAATAGCTATGACCGAATTTGGTCTAATGCTAATGGCCGGCATTAGCTTTTTTTCTTCCCTCCTTGGGTGCTGGTCAGGAAATCTGTGGAAATCCCAGACAGAAAGCTCCCCAGCTCAGCCGAGCCTGAAATTGGCTTGAATGGAGGGGGAAGCAGCAGCAGGTCACCTGAATGGGTCTCAAGGCAAAACACATTAGTCTCGGCTCCATTGTTACACCAGCATACACTAAATCTCCTCTGTGTCAAGTCAGGCAATACTTTTGATTTATCAGCCATTGACTCTGACATAAAGAGAACACTGAGACATTTTCTCCTGCTCAGACAGGTGGAGATGGACAGAAGAAAGGTTCAATTATGTTTCTCACAGACACAAACAGGCACTTCATATTAGTATTTACTGAAATAACACATTTTGGCCAAATAGCAACGTTGTTTTATTTTAAAGGAGCTGGTGTCCAATTAAAAGTTCTCAAATGTACTCTCTACATTCCATTTAAATGTCCGAGTACTCTTCTGAGAAAATCTTAAGTTTTATCATTAGCTCCGACAATTTTTTCATCTTTATTCACAAGATAGTTTGTCTTTAACTGTTATGCAGGTATTTGGTACTAGATTTTTACAGGGCTCAATGATATCAGTACCTCGCACATAAGGTCCATTTCCAATGTATGAACCATAGACTGTATATAGAATGGACGCCGTCTGCCTCCTCGGTGGGTGAAGCCACTCTGATTACAGCACCCTCTGGTGACGGGCAGTGTAGGTCATAAGTCCCGCCTCCGCCAGCAAAGCTTATGGAGCTGTGGACAAACTTTAGAAATTTATTACACAGAACATAAATTTTTCTCCCCCCTGTTTGTGATGTTGACATGTAGTTACTGTAAGACTGGTTTGTGCTCAAGTCCTCTTTTTTCTGTACAGCTCCATTTTTAAAAGTTATTAGGGGTTCAAGTTTTCAATGATTGACACTTGATACAGCCTATGGTTTGTATGAAGATTGCGTAGCTCACCCGAGAGGTACGCTGTTTGAGCCGAGCGTCATCACAGCGACTCTCGGCGTCTCTCCCGCGGAATGTGTACAACACTACTGCGCAATATTGGAACCAAGTTGTCCATAGTAGATACAGTCTATGGTAGGAACTTTCTCCAGGGATCAGGAACTTTAGCGGGATGTCAGAGCATCAGAGACCAAAGTCTAATTATGGTGAAAGATAAAGCTCCCAAAAAGGCCCTTAGAGGTTGGACTCCTCAACCTAACATTAAGACCTCACTTAATTTGCCTCATGTTTACACATCCCAAGGCTTTGATAGACAATAGCAAGATAAAGGAACCTTTGTGTACCATGAAGAGAGGTTCCTGGAACTTAAAGTTAGGATCCCGTGTCGCCATATTCATAACCCAAATCCGGTTAATCACCCAGCTCTTGCTGATGTTGCCAACAATCCAACCCTTATTTTTTATGCTTCACAACATCTCTTCAGACACCAATGGGTGATGTAACAGGGACTGCAGGAACTGTGAAATACATACTGTGGTGGAAATATGCTGCAAGCCCCGTGCATTTACAGCCGTAAATGTGTACACACTATGAATAATAATCTTGTGTATTTGTTGGAGAAAGTCATTCCTCTTCTCTGAAACAGTAACATGTAAAACCAATAATCATTAGAGAATAGATTTTGCTAGTAAGTGCTCTTTTCCTTAGCTCCTCCATGTCCATGTCTGCCTTATTGATCCTTTCTATCGACCTGACAGAAAGCCCTATGTGTTAGCACATACAGATAATAGTGATTTATAGCAGCTTACCAGTGAATCCCCTCAAACCCTTCACAGATAAGCCTTACACAGTGTCAGTGCAAAGAAAACTGTTATTTTAGTGGTGTATCCATGTTCTTACGCCGACCTCTTCTAATTTATTTTCTATGTTTTAAGGCCTCACAGCACTTCTTCTAATAAAAAATGTCTCATTGTTTCATGGTGGAGTGGATTCTGATTCGCTTTCTGGGGGTAAATTGAAATTAAATTCAGTGCTATCTAATTTATTTTCACAGTGGGTGGGTCCCCAGATGCAGCACATCAGTAAATAAACAAACACGTGAATTGAAGGGCACAAACAAGCGTGTAACTCACAGTAGTCATCTTTAACAATAAAAAAGAATAAAAAAGTTAACCTCTTTCTATGCAGCTACTTATTTTTCTGGAAGTAAGGAGTGAAGGCGAGGAGGCAGTGAACAGAAGCTGATACTGAGATCTAGTGACCGGGCAGCCTTGTGTGAAGAATGTAGACCGACGTGCTCTTTGAAGGAAGGAGCAGACATTTCAGAGAGCTAAAAAGGAGCAATTCACAGAAGGACAATAGACAGAGAAGAGAAACTTTAGCTGTAATAGGACACTGCTTGCAGTTAAGGGCGCAGCGCCTCGTCTAAACTGTACATCTCGCTGAGTTGGCCCAATTGATTAGGACCATTGGGAGCAGTACAGCCCATATTAATTCCTCACTGTGTGTGTGTGTGTGTGCATGCTTGTTTGTGGATTTTTTGTTTGCGTGTGTTTTGCTTGCAGGGAATTTCAGCAAGTAAATGTAAAGTTACTGTAGAAGATGACTGCAGCACTTTTCTACAAGTTTCACCAAGAGAGCTGCAGCACAAAAAGAAAAAGCTGACCAAATTTTGATTCTTATTTCCAAGCAATTTTGTAAAAGATGGTGTCTGTTTGTCATTACATCTTAAAAAGCTTTGTCTTCTGCTTGTTTTCCATACATTTCTGTCTGTCTGTCTTTTGCTTGTTCTAGCTTCATGCTCTGTTTCACTCCATCTCTCCATCTTGTGTCTATCTTGGGATTCAGATTATAGACAGAAAGCCTAGGCAAGCAAATACTGGTGCATAACTCTGTCTTCACAGCATGCCACTCACCACTCAACCCACTCAGGGTAAAAAAGCCGCTCCTTTATTTTAGTCTTGTTTGAGAAAGAAAATGGATAGACAGATTTCCATTCCCTCCTTTGTCAGGTCTCTTCCTCTACCGGCTGTTATCCCTCAAACACGAGAGGCTGTTCCAATCATTCAGGCGTGCTCACAGACAGAAATACCAATGCACAAGGACAGGGGTTTGCATTGCAAGACAGACAAACGTTCAGATAGCATGACTGACGGAGAAACATTCAGCGAGCCCAGTCAATATGTTTCACAGCGGTTTCCCTGCTCTGCATGATAAGCTGCCACTCACCATCGCTCCAAATGCAGTTCACTTTCCAGGCCTTAATCTGCAATGCATCAGGGGTTATCTCCAGGCACCCAGACAGAGAATACCTGCAAGGGAATTTCAATCAGCCTCCCTCATATGTAATTAAATGGAAATAATTGGTTCCATTTCCCTTTGTCATCTTTTTATTTCACCAACCTGCAGCCTGCTCACATGCATTTTTCTAAGTGTCTTTGCCTCTTTTCTTTTTCTCCATGAACCACTCCAAAATAATCTTTTCTTTTTCTTTTGTTGCTTTCTTCATTCTTTTTCTAAAAGTAAGTGGGATCTTGTGTTAAATGTGGTATATGTAGTGTCCGTATGTGTGTGTCGTAGGTAAGTGTGTTGCTGCCATCATCAGGCAGAAATACAAAGCTGCATTTATGAGACCTTTCTCTTGCAAAACCTGGCTCATTCACTGCCTTTTTTCTCCTGAAACACCAGAGGCTACCTTATCCAGCTCTCAGAGAAACCCTTAACTTTCCTCACCCAAACTGCTGTAACAGTGTCCTTCTTTCCCTTTAAAAATCTCATTTTATTCTCCCTCTTCTTTACTCTCATCCTGTGGGTGACTCCTTCCCTTTACTGTACCTCATATCTCACTTCTCTTCTGTGCCTAATCTGGATTTTAAACTCACTTCTGTCAGCTCAAGCAAAGTGAAGCCAACGCTGACACCAAAGAGAAGCTCCCCCTGCGACTCCGGATCTTTGAGAAGTTCCCCAACAGGCCTCAGATGGTGAAGATCTCCAAGCTCCCGTCTGACTTCACAGTGCCCAGGATCAGGTAAACAGTTCATTCAAACAGCGTTCATTTTGTAGATATGCATACAAATCTAGATGTCTGTCATAACACAATAAAGTGCAGTTGTGCGATCAGCATGAAACGATTTGAACTGAGTGAGAGACATTTTGGTCAAAATGTGAGAGGTATTTTTGAAAGAAAGAGAATAACAAATGAGTCATTAGGGTGTGCAACAGTACCAAAATACACTATATCAAGAGTCAAGCATGGGTAATAAAGAGTATTAAAACAGCACATTAACAGAGTGTACAGATTGTTTTACCTGTAACTGTTGCCCGTATATGTACAGCGTATAAGGTATGAAGTAGAAAAGGATTTTAGACCTGCTCCTCTCATAGCTAACCATTGATATTTTAAACAAAGTGTTTTTTTTGCTCTGAGGCAGCAGTGAAGATTTAACTGTGCCAAAAGAATGAAGCACAGTCAGAGAAAAACACTTAAAGCTTCAGTGGGTAATGTTATTTGATTAGTTTTGGTTAAAGGTCCTGTGAGGAGTTTGACTGTTTCTAGAGAGTATATATTTGAAATCTGAAACCTCTCCTGCTAGGCAGTTTGTCCGAGGCAGTGATTGATGACATGCTGCAACATGAAGCTGCTATTTTTTCATTCTTTTTACATCTGTGCAGCAAAGATACTTGGTGAGTGAAACTTTTCAGTGTTACAAGAGAGCAGGGAAAAATTCTTCTCTGTGAAACATCACAACTCACATATGTAGGAGACTATCAGCAAGCTGCCCATTCCACAGGGGGTACCTCAAATGATTCAAACCATAAGTTCCTGCCAGGAGCTTCAAAATGTGATAATTTTATATCACAGACAGTGTTTCACTTTTATGTCATTTAAAGCTCCTGTGAGGAACTTTTGGTTTGAGTCAATTTGTGTACGAGGCAGTTTGTGCTTACTTTGTCAGGCTTATCCTTTAGTCTCACCCTGACTCTGACAGTCAAATGTATCATTCAATGTGATTTTTTTTTTGTGTGTGTGTGTGGAAATGGTACGCAACAGGGACACTTTTTTGCTCCTCTGCTGACACCAATGCCTCACATCACTTTCAGGCATGCAAAATAGCAATATCAAATCATCTATCTTGTTGCTGCTGGTCGTATTTGCTTTAGATGTCATGAAAAGACACCAGTATACATTTTAGTCATAACATCAAAAACTCCTCACTGGAGCTTTAAGTACAGTTAGGTCTGATTTATGTCTTTGAGTCAACAGCTTGAGAGAGACAAGAAATATTGAGACAGAGAGAGAGAAAGAGAGAGAGAGAAAGAGAGAGAGAGAGAGGGTAATGACATGCACTAAACCATGCCAGGACAGAGAATCAATTCCTCAACAAGTAAGTACGATGTGGACCACAGTGGCACCCAGTCCACCAGCTGAGCTGAACTGACACTCTCTTCTGGGGTATGCACTGATGGGCTTTTAGTGCGTCTGTCCCCTGAGTCCAATATAACTGTCTGAATGGGAGTAACACCAGTTGGCATGTTTGGAGCATCATTCAGTGGGACAGGCTTGGAGGAGGGTTAAGAGGCATCAGAGGCAGAGGGATATTTTATCAAGACGTTCACTTTACATACTGATGTTTTAATACTACATGTATTTTTTAAATGCATATTGATCCAAAGTCTGTTGTACCACTAAGAATCTATCAAAGTAGATGATCTCAAGCTATTACAGTTAGATTGTTAAAATTCATGATGTGAAAACGGTGTATTTATTTAAAGAATCCTTTGGGATGTACAAAAGAATCCAATTATTTATGATTTATGGACCAAAAACAGCACTTCTTTGAACAAAAGGCACAAACTTGTCTGTAAAATGAGAAACCGTTTCCACTGTACTCATAAAGACTTTGAACAGAAAATCAATGGAAGAAACAAAACAATTGAACATGGAGCAGCAATTATCTTTAACCCTTTCAGAGCTGGCACCATTTGACAAACACTTTCCTCTGCAGTGACATGATGTGATTGATTGAATAAATGAATAAAGACAAGTCATTTTTGCTGCTATAATAGATAATTATGATTAGTATCCTGTAAGGACTCCTTTTGTGTCTCCTTCATTTTTTAGCAGGAGAGACTTACTGTGTCCAACAAAGTAGAGCCCATAATCAGTTTAATCATTTAGTTGCTGATTAGTGCACAGCGAGGTACTTCACTCCCCCAGAATTCCCCCTCCTCTGCAGCCCATCTGCCGGGCCACTGCAGCAAGAGCCTCCCCTGACATACTTTGCAGCAAGAATAATGCACCAAGATGGTTTGGCAAGATGATCCAACTGTCGGCACTTCTAATTTCTTTTAACACTTGGTTTATTTCTGTTGGGAAGCATGCATTTTTATTCATTGCGTTGTATGTGTGTATATTTTTTGTGGTGTCCTCTAGGGAGAGCTTTATGAAGCAGTTCATTGATCGACAGCAGCAGGACACCAGCTGTTTGTTCCGGCGTCTCCCCTCTGCATCATCCTCCTCCTGTGACCACTCTAAACGCTCAGCCATCGAAGACAACAAGTACATCGACCAAAAGGTACTTTAAGGCACTTACGCTCTCTCTCACTAACACAAACAGAAAGTGGACAGGTTCTTGATTATTTGTTCTCATCAGTTTATGACTGAACACTGTTTACAGACACACCATCTTTTTTCATGAAATCTAACTGAGATTATGGACAGTGTACCTCCCTTTCCTCTGTCATCTGCACTGCTTTAATTGCCACATGCTGAGGTAAAGGCTAGTAAGCCAGCCAATCACTGGGATTCCATTAAAGGTGGGGTAGGCAGGATCTGAGGAAGTGCCAGTTTTTGGGAGAAATCTTGAATGTAAACACTACCCCTCCCAACCAGTTTTCCCCTCAGCTCCTCCTCTCCCCTCCGTCTCTGCTCCAGCAGACGCAAACAGATGCTCCCTCTTGCTCGTACTGTTGCAGTTAAATTCAAATATAATGCAGATAAATACCTAAGATAATTACAAATGGGGCCCAGTCAATGTTAAAGTAAAAAGCAGTAGTGTTACTGTAGATGCCAACAGACTACCAGCAAACACAATGTTTGCAGGACGGCTACAACTAGAATAAAGTGACATACTCCAGGACCCAGGGTAAACAGTTAAGGTGCGCTACAGCATGCAGCAGATCCCATTTTACAAGAAACACCTCTGTTACAGACAACGGGCTTACTTTGTTAAAGCAATTTATCTGTCTAGCAGGAGGTTACAGGGTCCGTAAGATCCTGAAGCGTCCCCTATCTACCCGGCTTTTTAGCTCCTGTCTGGTCTACCTCCATTTTAGGCACCCGTTATTCCGGCAAAGTCTCTGGTATTTACTTCATTTTCTTGCTTGTGTTGGCAGTCGTGGTCAAAGGAGGATTCAGACCGTTTTCTGTACTTTCTGGTTGGTTTCTACTGTCTGATATTGTTGTACGCTAACTTTGTATCGGGAGCAGCGTCCACCTCACAACCAAACTGGTTGGGGAAGGCAGGGAATGGCTTTGTTTACAGTCAGAAAGAGCGGGCCACTCAAAAAATGTAAAATGTTGACTACACAGATATAACAGAACACTGCGACACCGTTATATTAGCAAGCGTCATCAATAACTAATAGCTATTGACTGATATTTAAAACTTTTTTGTATATACACCACGAAAAAAGATGTTTCTTTAGCGGAATCCTGCCTACCCAGCCTTTAAAACCAGGACTGCTTGGTCCACTTGAAACTAATCCTGGTCTAATCCTTCAAACAGTTCAGTACATTTTGAGCAGTGTGAAAGTTATTCCAGCTCTACTGCAGAGCTATGGTAGTTAGTTTGAGGTGTTAAGCAAAGTGGACCAACTTACTGAATTTTTTAAAGAGACGGATCATGAACATATTTAAACAATCCAAGTTAAAACAATCTGTTTAATTTGTGTTTGATGAAGTGAGCTCTGTTGGATAAGGTTTTAACTCATGAACTCACACTTTTGCCTCTTTCAGCTTCGCAGGTCTATATTCAGCATCAGAGCTCGAAACCTACTAGAAAAAGAAACTACTATCAATAAAATACTACGGTAAGAACATGGCCACACTTAAGTAGGCACTTGTTTTGTAATATGCAAGTAAAACTGAGCGTAATTGGGTTGAATTGTGTTTCTCTTTTTACTTTTAGCGACAAATAGCCCAGTTTAAAGCCGCATGTGTCGGCACGTGGAGACTGCAACTTCACACAGCTCCTCATTTATGACCCTCAGTTGTTTGTGTTCTTTTATTATTAATCAGGACATCATAAGATTTGGGATTGACACCATCCTTGGAGACCTCAGCTAGATGTGTTTAATATGCATCATCCAGAGTCATGAAACACATGCCAGCCTTTGTGTGGGTGAAAGCAATAACGTGTGTGCATATTAGATGAAGCTCTCCTGCAACAGCACTCATACATATTGTTGTTTCTCTCTCTCTCTCAAACACACACACGCACACACAGACCCACTTCAGAGTCATTTACTGTCACGGTGAGGTAAATGGATAATTTGCTGTTCAGCATGGCAGAGCTGGCACTAAGTGTAGATTAGCTCGCCGGCACCATGTCCAATCTACCCCCCCTTCCCCCCGCTACTCCCCCTGTCTCTTATTCAGTCAGTCTGAAAGATAGACAGCGCATCAGTAGTCATAACACGTTCTGTCTGGCTCGCCGTTTGCCACACAAACACACAATTGGGCCCACAATCACACCTACACAGCCTAACACACACACACACACACACATGCGCGGGCACTCATGTATGCTTACTTACTGCCAATAAACAAGTAATCACCCAGAGTCTCTCTAATGATTAAAGTACACACGCTGCTTGTGCCCACAGTGTCATTAGCTCTGTTCTGGTACATGACTCTGCTGTAGCCGGGACACACAGGGATGCCCGCACACACACACTGACACAAATACACACACTAACTAATGGAATGATTGGATCCTGACAGCCAGCTTCACCTCTCTTTGAGGTCAGAACGAGGAAAGACAAATACAGCCTGTTTTTCATAAACACGGTCCAGATCCGTCTGCGTTCAGATTACACCCTTATATTTTTCATTATACTGATTATAAAGAGAGAAAAAAAAGGTTTATGTGTTTGTTTGTTTGTTTTTACAGAGCGTGTACCAGACAGCGCATGCTAAGTGGTTCCTTTGAAGGCCAGCCAGCGAAAGAGCGCTCCATACTCAGCGTGCAGCATCACATACGACAGGAGCGCAGGTCTGACAACAATTAAACACGAGTACGAGATAATGCAACTTCTCTACCTCGAGAGTGGTTACTATCTGCTTTTCGTTTCCACAGATCCCTGAGACATGGCTCCACCAGTCAGAGGATCAGCAGAGGGAAGTCTCTGGAGACGCTCACCCAGGATGTAAGAATATACACACAGAAACAAAATGGGGGTCTTAAATCTTTTAGGGGTCGGAATCACTAGTGGCTCCACGATACGATGTTATCACAATACTTGGGCCACGATACGATATTATTGCGATTTTTAACATTTTGCAATACAGTGAGTATTGCGATGCAATTTTGCGATTTATATTATTTTTTCAACTGTTTAGCTAATTTAGCATTTGGCTTTCCTTCATGTTTGTCGTATTTACGCTGTATTTTATTTTCATGTTGTACAGATTTGTTGCACTGACTTTTTCCTGCTCTATGATGTCACCTCTGCCAACCTCACTGGACAAACAATAGATTTTCCGTTATCATAGATTTGACTTCATATTAACAATTAGTTTAAAAAATCGATACTTGGTAAATGAGACGATACTATGTATCACCAGACTAAATATTGCGATACTACGTGTATTGATTTTTTTTTCCATCCCTAGTATCCTTAGAAAATGGCTGTTTAAACTCTACCAGCAAGGTTTACTTTGTTTGAGTATCTGCCGTAACAGGTGATGATTGAAATTGGTGGGAGGAAAAATGAATAGTAATGTCCTCTTTTAAACAGCAGAGGGCGTTATCTTTCTTTGACTTCAGTTCAACATCGCTACATCTCATACGTCTGTAGCCAAACAAAGGGGTACAAACAAAACATCAGCAAGTGAAGATTTTGCAGTTTAGGATGCCCCGCCTGAGCCTCCTACACATATTGATACCAGGACAGTATTTTTATTGATATATTGTTATTGTTATTGATAAACCAGGGGGTGCTCTCTCTTTCTCAACTCCTAGCATGGGTGTTCCTGGTAGTGTCTCTTTAACACTCCCATACCTGTTCACTTTGGTGAAAGTGTTTGTGTCCTTTCAAAATAAAAGCTAGTCAATCATCATAGCAGTCAATCAATACATTTTCAAATTGTTTCACTGTTTACTCTTAAAGTATCTAGACTCTAGATACTTTAAGAGTTAACAGTGAAACAATTTCTAGATTATAGAGCAATAAATAGATAAACCTTAAAATCAAACTTTCCTAACTTTATTGTCTTGTCTCTTTCCCAAGCATTCCAGCACAGTGCGTTATCGTAACGCACAGAGAGAAGACAGTGAGATCAAGATGATCCAAGAGAAGAAGGAACAGGCGGAGATGAAAAGGTATGATCACACATGTGCGCCCAACATCAGCCAAGAAGGTAGCCTTCAGTCCTCGTTTTATGGTAGATGTTTGGTGTGATTTTTTGTCCATATCTCTGTTCCTTTAACTGATCAGAAAAGTTCAGGAGGAGGAACTGAGAGAAAACCATCCTTATTTCGACAAGCCTCTCTTCATTGTGGGCCGGGAGCACCGCTTCAGAAACTTCTGCAGGATGATTGTTAGGGCTCGCTTCAATGCGTAAGTTGGTCTTGTTAGATGGTAGTCTGTCTGAATATGTATTTTTACTCTCATGTATCTCTGAGTGGCCTTCAGCATTCAATAACTATGTAAAAAAACAAGCCACATTTATTTTTTTATTACACCTGTCCATAATATTTTCTTACAAACCTCCAGTCCCTCTAAAAACCCTTTTCTTTGTATGAATTCATGTCCAGATCCAAAACTGACCCCATCACAGGAGCTGTGAAGAACACCAAATACCACCAGCTGTAGTAAGTGTGATGAATTATTGATTCCTTCATTCTCTATTGATCTCTTGGTTCTACATGAGTGAAATCCTCATTAATCCTGTAGCCAAATGATGTGTCTGTTGTCCTCCTCTAAAAAACAGTGGTGAGGATTGAAAATAGTGAAAGTGAAGAGCTGCGAAATAGATCTCACCCATTATGCAACCTGATTGTAATTCAGCCGAGCACAGGGGCTTATTATTAAAGTGAGAAAAAGTCCTTTTGTATCAGGTATCGCTGCAGCCAGGGGATTTTTTTTACTGACTTCCCGCTGTAGAAAAGATTGCTCTGCATGCACAGAGACACACAATTTAATTCACTTTCACTCTCTGATACCTCTCCTCACATATCCTCCTCTCACTTTGTCTGCCTCCCCCTCTTTCTCTTGAATTATCCTTGAGTATGTGCTGCTTTGCAAGCCAAATATCTCCTATGACCCACTTAAACCAAACATGGTACTTTTCTCTGTGGATTTATTAAAAAAAAATGTTCTCACGTGGCTCTGCAGTGATCTTCTGGGCCTCGTCACCTACCTGGACTGGGTTATGATCGTGGTTACCATCTGCTCCTGCATCTCTATGATGTTTGAATCACCTTTCACCCGGGTCATGCATGTTCCCACTCTGCAGGTATTTTAAAATAGTTTCATGCTGAAGGAATGCTGAGCGAGCAGATGCACGATGGCACAGGTGCAGCTAATGCTCGTCCCCTCTGTTGCAGATCGGGGAGTACGTGTTTGTGATCTTCATGAGCATCGAGCTCAACCTGAAGATCATGGCGGACGGTCTGTTCTTCACCCCCACAGCTGTCATCAGAGACTTCGGAGGAGTTATGGACATCTTTATCTATCTAGTGAGGAACCTGGTCATATAAATACTGTTTATTTAATCATAGTTTAATGTATAACTACAACAAATTCACCTTTCTCCTTCTTCTCTCTTAGTGCTCAAGCAAACTCCTAACCAGGCCACACATTAGCACAAAATCATGGATTTAATAGCTCTTAATGGCTCTTTCTAGCTTAATAAGAGCCATTAAGTTATTATGAAATTCATTTCATAGAGTTAGTTTTAATTATCCATTTCAATAATTGATTACAAAATGTTCCGAACTGCAGTCCTAATTCAATAAAGTGAGTTGTTGTTGCAGAAAGGAGAGTATGTCAACAACTCCTGAGGCTAGATTTCTTGGTAATAAAAAACAAACTTTTGTTCAGGTGAAGAAATGCAGCCTGATGCAGCAGAGGCAGAAACATAAGCAAGTTTAATTAAAGCCAGTCTTGTTTTTTTCCCTTTCTTTGCCTCTTTGTTTTGATTTAATATTTGAATCAGCTTCAGTGCCATATCGAGTCTATTAGCATGAAACTGAAGACATAACAGCCGTGCCTCCATCAGTGACATTCCTGTATCTGTTACTCAGTAGTATTGATAGTAATGTGACCTGACTGAATTTCCTCTCTAGGTGAGTCTGATCTTTCTGTGCTGGCTGCCTCCTGACGTCCCTCCTGAGTCTGGGGCTCAGCTGCTGATGATGCTGCGCTGCCTGCGTCCGCTCAGGATCTTCAAGCTGGTTCCCCAGATGAGGAAGGTGGTGCGGGAGGTCCTCAAAGGGTTCAAGGAGATTTTCCTGGTTAGTGGTCAATCATTAGAGCCTGTGCAAAAGAGAATTTCCAAGTTTATCCCACTTTTTTCTGGGTTCAAAATTGCAGACATCTGATATGATTGCTGACCTTATGATAGGGATAAAATATAGCAGGGGTGCTCATAAGAAAACACTGTAAATGGCAACTTGAAGAGGCAGTATAAAGAATTATTACATTTCACATAGAATGCCAAAATGTTGTCAAGTAATCAAACCTGACATATCAGTCATTTACCCCGCTCAGTTTCTGCTCATGTTTGATTGGCTGTTGTGACATGTTTCAAATTTAGCTGGTTTTCACATTTCAAAGTATTGATTTTTTTTCACATTATAAACTATTTATTTCTTCACCACATTGGAACTGAAGAGGGAACTCAAATAAGCACATTAGATTTGTGTTTGCTACTATTAACAGATGCCCTAGGCAAAAATGTAAACATGCATTGACAGAGTTTTTCTCATTACTTTTCAGTAAACCTCCAAGCACTAAATTAATGTGATTGGATAAAGTAATATTAGGTTCTAGGATGGTCATTTGATTTTGTTTTCTGATCTGGCAGGTTGTGATTTGTGTAATTTCCACCTTGTTGCTTTAAAATGTTAAATAGAGTTTAGGTAGACTGATTGTGTTTCAATTTAACATGTTTTGAGAAACAGTTGTGAGAGAACAGAGATGTGCTACAAACCCTGGCGTGCTCAGGGAAAAGGTGAACGATGAAGTATTCATGATTTATAGTACACTGCTTATAAACCATGCAAAAATACAAGCAGGATTTGTGCACTGACGCATCTTATTCCCCTTTCTGCCAACCTTTTGCCTTTTCTATCTTGGGTTTTATGACATTACGGGGAGCTTGCAGCAGTTAGTGATTCTCCCTGTGTCTGAGCCGAGGTCTCTACATCCACTGCAGTCTGACACCCTCAGCTCGCTCTGTAATCTCTCAGGCTCGGATTATGTTGAACTGTGTGCCTTTAAACTCCTGATTGATTCTCTTGCAGGTTTCCATTCTGCTCCTCACACTAATGCTGGTGTTCGCAAGCTTCGGAGTTCAGCTGTTTGCAGGAAAGCTCGCCAAGTGCAACGACCCCCACATCCTTAAACGGGTACAGCAAGAAACATAATCTCCTCACTAAACCATCCCCTCCCAAATGCACACTCCCTGTAGAGAAGCACAAGCTGAATAAGTACAAGGGGTTTCCCCCAGACAAATCAATAATCCAGAGGGTCCTTTTTATCCTGCATTTCTAACAATAGTCATTATACTGCTCTCGCTTGCTGCAAGAGAGGCTTTTCCATTTCATGAGGACCCTGAGGGAGACTTCTTATTGCTTTTTTTGCATCTATCCTCACTTACTGTATTATTCTCATGTTCTCAGTATTCAGATTAGGTAGCGAACTGTTTAAGTTGTTTTCTCAAACACAGCAAGTAAACTACGTTACAGAAAGGATCTTTTTCTATTCCAATTGTTCCCTTATTCCGTGTTTTATTTCCAACCTTTTGTTTGTAGGATGAGTGTCACGGGATATTCCGGATAAATGTCAGTGTTTCCAAAAACCTCAACCTGAAACTGAAGCCTGGGGAGAAGAAACCCGGCTTCTGGGTGCCAAGAGTCTGGTAAATAATGTTTTTATGGCAGCTTGATTTAAAGTTATTCTTCTGCAGATGGAGATTTATGTTTCTGTTCTCTGTCCTCAGGGCCAACCCTCGTAATTTTAACTTTGACAATGTAGGGAACGCCATGTTGGCCCTGTTTGAAGTGCTGTCGCTTAAAGGCTGGGTGGAAGTCCGGGATGTCATAATTCACCGTGTTGGACCGGTACAAAGGCTTACCTTGGCTTAAATTACCCTTCATACATTTTACTGTGAGAAGACTGGAACATGTGAAATTCTTCTTTGCTTTCAGATCCACGGGATCTACATTCACGTCTTTGTGTTTCTGGGATGTATGATTGGACTCACGCTGTTTGTTGGTGTCGTCATTGCAAACTTTAATGAGAACAAGGTAAGAATTTAAAGGTTGTTTTTACTTTCATATGGTAATTATTAAACCGCAAAAGCAAAGAGGGAAGGCCAAATTCAAATGAAGTAACATGGTATTTATCTGGACTCAAATGAATCTGTCGCAGTAAAACATGTTGTGTCTCTTCTCACTAGGGCACTGCTCTCTTGACAGTCGACCAAAGACGATGGGAGGATCTGAAGAGCAGGCTGAAAATAGCCCAACCTCTCCACCTGCCTCCACGCCCAGGTGCTCACATCAAAAATAAATAAATAACAGTATATCAGTCAGCAGAGCGCTTTATATTTTTCTAGCAGTGGATGATGCAATATTCACCTGGTTATTATCTGAAATGTCCAGCTAAAGAAACCTTTTTGTAAATAACGAGTTGAGGATTTGTTCATAAAACTTGATTCACTTTCACAGCTGAGCCAACACTGAAAAAAATCACTACATCAGATACTTTATTGGCAATCTGTTCTATTTTCAAAAACAACCCCAGTACCACGCTCCAAAATCCCACAGCCTGCAGAAAGCAGTGATGAAATTGTAGGGTTGTGAAAGTCATGTTTTTTTTTTACCCCATTCCCTGAGCGATCATGTGGTTTCTGTGTGGGAACATCAACGTGTAGTAAAGTAGTACTTGGATGATTCATCCATATTTGATAGTCCGTGTTTTTTATCCTTCAGGGACTCAACATGATCCCTTAATGATGACTTGCTCCACTAATGAAAAAGCTGATTTTAAGGACAGATACCGCAGATGACTCAGGCACTGAATCATGCATGTTACCGCTTTCTGCACCGAGTTTATGAGTGAAATTTTTCAGAACTTAACACCATGAAGCGGAGGTGAACGATCAGCTTCATGCAAACTAAACTAAACTAGATGAATGCTGACTTGACTGCAGTTTGTTACACCATGTACTCTACATTGCAATCGATCACCTTTCAACATGGGATTACGATACAATTACACTCTTGCTCTTCTCTCTGTGATTAGAGCTGTGAGAATAGTTTTAAGGGCCTCAGAGGCATTGTGGGAAATCGTCTGTTAGTACAGTTGAGGGCTGAGAACTAACAGAAAATCAATGGCTTCAGTTTTCGTCAGCAATGCCGCTGACACCAGCAGTATCAACCTGACTTTGATCCACATCCAAAGGCCCTCGGCACTGGCACCACTCACTCACTCTTGGCAGTTCATTACAGCACCGAGCTGGACTTCCCTCACACAATTCCACTCAAAGTATTCGCAACAATCGTCCCTGTGGTCAACAGTCATGCTTCATCACAGAGTCGGTTGTTAAATTTCTATCTCATGTTGATTAGATAGAAGTGGATAAAACATCTTTAAATTCAAAGACAAACTGTTGACACATGACCAAAGAAAAGTCTGAGTGTAGAAACATTTGGTCGAGTTAGTTTGGGCTTCATTAATGGCCAATCACATCAGCTCCCTCAACCCCTTAGTAAAGCTACTGCACTCTCCTAATGGCCTTAAGAAAAGACTTCATCTCCTGTCTGTGAGATTGATTTCTGTTTAAGGAGACACGGAAACACAGAGTCGCCTTTTAAGCCACTAACATTATTGTGTAGTGAGTTAAAATCAAAGGCACCTTCGCTCCTAAAGTGATGTTATTACAACTCATCTTGACATAAAGGCGTTTAAATGTGTATCTATGTTTAAACCTGCAGCACATTTAAGAGCTTTCACACTGACGAGGACACTCAAACAATGCAAGAGTGCCATCTGCAGGACAGTTTAAGACATTACCACAGACCCAAGCGTCAGTTGAATCACAGAGCGCACTTCAGACAAATAGATCCAACCCAGACAGCAGAATAATGTTCGATTAATCACAGATTTTTTCTGTCAAAGTCATAAAGTTTGAACACATCACTCGTCTTTCACCTCCCTGACAGAAAATGGAGGTTTCCGAGCCAAAATGTACGACATCACTCAACACCCCTTCTTCAAACGAGGCATCGCTGTGCTGGTGTTAGCTCAGTCAGTGCTGCTGTCCGTAAAGGTACAGTCCCACCTATTTTACAGTTTTAATGAGCTTTTTATTCATTATTCTTCCTGCAGATTTATCCGTCTTTAAACTGGTAGGTAGAAACATGAGCAATATTACCTATTTGGCTCTTTGTGCTTCTTATGACTGATTTGAAAATGTTATCACTGACATTCAAATTGCTAATCAGACTAGCTCCTGCTTATCTCTCAGACCCAATTGTTTATCAAGGACACGCAAATCTTCAGACCAGTTTCTTCTGGGTGTCCTGAGGTCCAAATTGAAGCTCAGGAGGCATTGAGACTTTTCAGGTGCAGCTCCAAAGCTCTGAAATCCTTTGCCCCCATATGTTGGGCTGTCTTCCTCACTGACTATTTTTAAATCAAACCTCAAAACACACTTTTACTTTTACTTTTAGATATATTTTAAGGGAATAAAAACATCTTCTCTTAGGGCAATACAGTAGGAATGAGCTTTTTCATGATAAGCAAACTGAACATTTGTCAGTATTTAATCTGTCAGATGGACACAATGCAAACTGCTCCCTCACGTGTTTGAATCTGTCCTTTTTTAGTGGGATGTAGATGACCAGGTCACGTTTCCTCTGGCCACCATGTCAGTCGTCTTCACTTTTATATTTGTACTGGAGGTGAGCCTGTGATCCTTTCCTCTTACGCATTTGTTTCAAGGTTTTATTGTTTATTCTTGATTTAGAAACCTGTCTTATCTAACCTGTTTGTGTTGTTACCCAGGTGACCATGAAGCTGATCGCCATGTCTCCCGCCGGATATTGGCAAAGCAGACGGAATCGCTATGACCTTCTGGTGACATCACTGGGTGTCATCTGGATCGTCCTCCACTTCTCATTACTGGTTAGACAAATCACTCTCACAGTAAACAGATAGTTTTTGTGTTTTTGAAGAAGAGTTGTGCAAGTATAAATGTTTTCAGGCATGCACAAAGTTCCTGACAATTCCCCAGAATTACCCCGATGGGCTGTATGTGTAAACACAAACAATTTCACCAGACTTTACCCAGAATATTTCCAGCTAGGACTCCAGTATTATTTCAGCTCTTGTGATACACAGCAGCAAATCTTCCAGTGAATTCAGCAGGTGTTCTGGCTCGTTTGGCTGCTGGTTTAAGGTGCTGCTACTTCCTTGAATTAGACGAGTTTTGCTGTTTGATTTGATCACATCTGCAGTTTAAAAATAAAACATAAAAACTATTCCTCCAAGGAAACAGTGAAGGATTGTTTTTCATGTAAATGTCAACCCTAACGTTTCTCCCCTTTAGAACGCTTATACCTACATGATGGGGACATGTGTGATTGTCTTCAGATTCTTCACAATATGTGGGAAGCATGTGAGTAAATTTCACTTTAAAAATAAATAGATTTATACTCCATCATAAGGATATACTTCTGAATGTGTTTGTGTCTTTATGTGATGAACATAGGTGACTCTGAAGATGCTCCTCCTCACTGTGGTCGTCAGCATGTACAAGAGCTTCTTCATCATCGTGGGCATGTTCCTGCTTCTGCTCTGTTATGCATTTGCAGGTGTTGTTCTCTTTGGGACTGTTAAATATGGAGAGAACATCAACAGGTAAGGTTCAAATGTTCTCCTGCCTCTCCTGCCGGTAGACAGTGGTAAATTTATGCAGTGGAAGTAGAAATACATATTAGCAGAGTTGTCTGATTCTCCTTTTGTCCTCCAGGCACGCAAACTTCTCCACAGCTGGCAAAGCAATCACCGTTCTCTTCCGTATCGTCACAGGGGAAGATTGGAATAAAATCATGCATGACTGCATGGTAAGATGAGCTGCAGGTTTAGCAAACATCCCGACAGCAAACAAGCAGATCATTTTGTTTCAGTTGTGAATACACTTTTTTACTCTTTTTTTATTTGGTATTTTATTTTGAAAGAGTCGCCCTTCCTCAGTTTTTGCAGCAGCCCCACCTTAGAGCAGGTTTTTGTTTCTGATACTTAAAGCAAAATTAACAATAACCCCCAGTTGTTTTGTGTTCCTCGCAGACTTCACTGTCAGCAGTTTTATAACCTCAATGAAAACTGCTTACGTACATTACATTACATAACATTACAGTAAAATTTTGATACATAAGGATGCGTCGAACACTGATTTGAATGAGGTACTGTTTTTCCTGTCCCCCCAGGTGCAAGCCCCGTTCTGCACCCCAGACAAACATCGCTACTGGGAGACTGACTGTGGCAACTATGCAGGAGCACTGATTTACTTCTGCTCCTTCTATGTGATCATAGCCTACATCATGCTCAACCTGCTCGTAGGTCAGTGTGTGTTTAATCCCTTAAAGAGGACGAGTCTTGTTACACAGTGATGGAGCTCACCTTCATTTTAAGGACAAAAAGCAAGTTTACATTACAGCTCAATTAAATTTTATGGCTAAAACTTTTAGTGAGGTTTGGGTAATTTTCCAGTCAATGAAACATCCCTAAGTGTCAAAAAAAAGTGTGTGCATACATAAAAATGAGTCGGGAGATTAGGGACCTTGGGCTTCGGCAACAGCGACAACTCTATTTCATTTTTTGTCTCATGTTTCGCAACACTGCACAACTCATAAAGCACACTTATGTCTAGTTTTGTCTTCTCTCCAAAGAGACTACGGAGTGAGTTTAGTCTATTAAAGCTCATTATCGGCACAACGATCAAACTTCCTCATGCAGAAAATATTACTTCATTTTCACATCAGAGACTACAAGACACAAGGAAGGGAGGTATGCACAATGACAAGGCAGAAAAATAAAAAAGATGAACACTTATAGCACAGAAGGAATCAAAAAGAAACCAAAGCACCCATGTACAACTCTTTAAATCTTACCTGTGTAACTTGTCCTCTGGTTTTGTGGACTCTTTGTATCAATCATTCTTGTATGGGTCGTAATTTTGTTCAGAGAGAGGCAGATGGTGAGGCATAAACCACAGACACTTACCGTGATTTGAGAGCCATCTCTGACCTTTTGCAAAGAATGCTGTGAAGAATGAAGGGCTTAAAAAGTCACAGACTCCAAAGTGGCTGCGCATGAAAAATTGAAGAGGAGTTAGGGTGATTATGTGAGAATAAAAGGAAATCCAGAAGAAGAGAGTCAAAGGACTTATTTGTTTGTTTTTGATCATTGACAGATTGTCACTGTGTCTGTCTGTAAATACACTGTCTTTCAATCAAAGCCTCCCGTACCTGTTAACATGATTACAAACACCAACTTACTCTTGGTTACTATGGGTTTATGTCAGGGTGGAACAAAGTAGTTTAGAGAAGACTAAGGTGGGTTATGAAAGAGTTGTTTAGGGTGATACAGAGTAGTGTAAAACAGACTTTGGTAAGGTAGAAAACCAGATGGTAGAAGAGAGTAGGATAGAGTTATACAGGGTAGATAGAACAGACCCACTGAGAAATTTTTGGTCTAAAAGAGGTCTTATAGACATCTAAATGTAGCCTAGACAACTGGTCTAAAATCAGGCTACCACAGGTCTAAAAATGAAAGTTTTGTAGACGTCTAAATTTAGACCAAGTTTAGACCAAGTCTAAGTCTGGGTTATATCTATACTGTGGATTTATGTATCTACACTGTCTATTGCTCAACAGCTATCATAATTATTTTAGATCAGTTATGCAACTCACAGTTGCTTCTTGAAATAAATAGTCATCGAACAACGGGTTAAAGTGCAACGTCTGAACTCTGTCTAAAAATATACAAAATCTAGATTCTTGAAGACGGTGATATTCAGGATTAACTTCAAGGTTCTTGTTTTTGTATATAGAGCTCTGCGTGGTCAGGCCCCAGAATATATTGCTGACCTGCTTCACCCCTACATTCCGAGTAGGTCACTCAGGTCTGCTGACCAGGGCTTGCTAGTTGTCCCTCAAACTCATCGAAAAACAAGAGGTGACCACGCTTTTGAAGTGATGGCTCCAACACTGTGGAACAATTTACCTGCTGATTTTCCTTCAGCTGTTTCCATTGTCACTTTTAAAAAGCTTTTAAAGACTCACTTATTTAAACAGGCCTTTACCTCCCCCAGTTTTAACTAATGCTCTATTTATGCCATTGTTTTTTTATTGTTCTTTGATTTTACTTGATGTTTATGATTGTAGTTTGATTCTTTTACTGTGAGGCACTTAGGGAATCTTTTCTGTGAAAGGTGCTTTACTAAATAAATTTTACTTTCTTACTTCCTTGAAATTAGGTCTGAAAAAAATCACTAGACGTCTAATAGCTGTCTATTGCTCAGTGGGGAGTAGAGTAACACAAGGTGAAGGGAGGTAGAGGAGGGCAGGATGGTAAGGACAGTGTAGGGTAGGGTAGTACAAAAATAGAGTCGGGTGAAACACAGTAAGGTAGGGTAATACAAGTAGGATCAAGTAAAGCAGGGGAGGGAAAGGTAGAGTAAGGTTGGATAAAGTTTGAAAAATTAATTTCATTATTCCAACGGTCTGTTTCAGTTAATTTGACACTCTGAAAATATGTGTTCACTCTCCATGTGCCCAGGCTGTCCACCTACAACTGCACAACACTTGAATCACTTTTACGCAAAGAAAAGTTGATACACCCCAAGAGAAACTTGCTGTGCAGTTATATGTCTCTTTCTATCGCCACAGCCATCATTGTGGAGAACTTCTCCCTCTTCTACTCCACGGAGGAGGACCAGCTGCTGAGCTATAATGACCTGAGGCACTTTCAGATCATCTGGAACATGGTGGATGACAAACGGGAGGTGAGAAATTAGCAATAGGAAGAGAGATGAGGACACAGCAGAGGGGAGAGGGTGACGATCTTAAAGCCACTCGCAGAGGACAATAAAGAAAAGTTAAAAGAGGAAAGTGAGCTAATGAGAAGGCCTGGAGGAAATAAGTAATGCTCTGAGTTATAGGAGGAGAAGTAATTGGGGTAACAGTAAAATGTAAGACCCCCCTTCCATTATGTTATTTGACTGCTCTATAGGCTTCTCTTCAATTAAGGCGAGCTGAATAATGGGAGATGCATCCAGCCTAAGCTTTGGTTTGATACCCCATACAATAAAAGGTTTTACTCTCAGGAATAGAAATCATCTTTATTTAGAAGTTTTCCCAAAGCCCTTTAAAGCCTCTTAGTGATGCCGTTTTTTTTTTTCTTGTTTATTCAGCTCAACCCAACTAAAATTAGTAATATAGCCTCTTTAATACATACAAAAATTCAGCCAGATGGAGCATAAAAAAAGAATTGACTGGAAAATATATATATAAAAGAAAGAAAAAGAAGGGGTAACCGAATGATTTAAAAATGGTTAAAGCAGAAAATAGCTGAAATTAAAAAAAAGTTAAACTATTATAGAAACATTGATGATAAAGCAAACCAAGGCTATTTTATAACCTGATTTAGTTTAATATGTCGGGTTCAAGCCTAATTATACCTATAAAATTTAGTAAGTTAAATAAAAAGGCAAAAATATTTGGTAACACTTTATAATAACCATCCATTATAACTAGTTAATAGATCATTAGTAAACTGTTTATTAATGAGTTATTAATGACTTCTTAAGTGTTGTAAACAGTTTGTTAAGTATATATAACAATGCCTACAGATAATAATATATAATTGATAAACTGTTAATTAATGAGTTATAAATGACTTAATAACTGTTTTTTAATGATTTATAACTATACCTTATACATTAGTAATAGATCATAAACAAGGTATTAGTAAATTACTTACTAATGACTAGTTAAGTATCAGTTAATAGTTCATAGATGTTATTAGGACGTTATTCCGGAGTTGCAACCATTCCTCATTTATTAACTGTTAGTAAACGAGGAATAGTTGCAACTTTAGAATAATGGATAGGTATTATAAAGTGTTCCCAAATCTTGTTTTTCATATAAATTTATCTATTGAATTTTGAATACAAGGACTTTTCCAAACATTTCAGCCTAAGACCCCTTAAAAATAGTACCAGGTACCCCTGCTATCCATTGAGGTGGCCAAACATTCTCACTGCTGCACGAATCAACAGGCCATTTTAAGAACAGGTGTGAGAAAAACACAAAATGCACAAAAAAATAATAATTCAAAATTAATTAAAGGTTCCTGTGAGCGACTTTCTGTATGTGTTGACTTTGGCGCCCCCCTATGGAAACCCTCATGGTTGTTGATTACAGCTGGAAACTCTTATAGAGGCAAGGCTGGTTGAAGATGAACATATAGTTATGGTCTTTTCCTGTTCATTCCGAGCTCCATGAATATAAATCTTCTCTCCTATGACTGTTTCTCCAGGGTGTCATCCCCACATCCAGGGCAAAGTTCCTGCTCCGCCTGCTCAGAGGCAGACTGGAGGTGGATTTAGACAAAGACAAGCTGCTGTTCAAACACATGTGTTATGAGATGGAGCGACTGCACAGCGGAGGAGATGTGACCTTCCATGATGTGCTCAGGTGACCACGAAAAGCCTCATACACACTTAACCTGCACTTATGAGAACTCAAGGACCCACCGCGGCTAAGACCATGTTGCATCCATATTTAACTACACCCTCATGTCTTGTCGAAAGTAACTGGAAATGGATAAATCTCATGTGTGAAATCACTTCCTGCTAAGAATCAAGAGGTTTTATTAGTCCAGATTCTCTCCACCTTGGGTTCCCCTCATGAGTAGTTTCATGTGAGTAGTTTCATAGTCATTATACCTGGTGTTTTGGGGGTTTAGAGCTCTTTCAGCTCAAGTTAGATTGGTACACTGTTAACTTGTACAGCTTGTGTAAGGGCCTACTTCCATTTAGTGCCCTGCTTCTACTGAATTTAATTGAAGCAGAAAAAGAAACCCCTCTAAATCTGTCCTTTTTTTGTGTCTGAGTGCAGCATGCTGTCGTATCGTTCAGTGGACATTAGAAAGTCTCTCCAGCTAGAGGAGCTGTTGGCCAGGGAACAGTTGGAGTACACCATCGAAGAAGAGGTCGCCAAGCAGACCATACGCATGTGGCTCAAGAAGTGCCTCAAACGCATCCGAGCGGTTTGTCTCTAAACAGACGACACAAATACACGCCCCGAGATGTTTTAACTGTGTGTGCAGTGCCACATACTGACCACACGTGTCCCTGTGCTCTTGCAGAAGCAGCAGTCATTTAGCATCATCCACAGCCTGAGAGAGAGCCAGCAGCAGGAGCTCAGCCGCTTACTCAACCCCCCCAGCATAGAGACCACGGTGCCAAGCGAAGACCACAATGCTAACAACCCAGACAACCCCTCCCAGCCTGAGGTAAAGCCCCGCACAGTCATACACACACTCACACATCCTCACAGCTTGATATATAGCAGGCATGTCATAGGATCTGCAGGTGTGCGGTCACACTGCCGAAACAAAGGATGTGTCTTGTTTGTTTAGATGAGTGGTCTCCAGCAGCTCCTGAGCCCCACGTTGTCAGACAGAGGAGGCTACAGACAGGACTCTTCAGACCTGGGGAGACCACAGAGGAAGCTGGGACAGTGGCGGCTGCCTGCAGGTGTGTACGACTCTATAAAACGTCTGCTGCAAAGAGGCACAGCTTGTAGTTTTATTAACCTGATTTTGAACATGAAAGAAATCTTTTCCACCTGCACTTGACTCAGAAACACAGATAAACGATCACAAAAGTGGTCTGACCAAGAACTAAGCACCAAAGTAGAGCCTGACTGATATACCAGATGATATCGGCCAATGACAGGTACATTGGTATGCATTATTAACTCATTACTTGGCAGAAAATCATGTATGTGGTGGAAAAGGCCTTGTTAAGTATTTTTTATTTAAGTGTGCCCCAGCTGAATTACCCAGACTGCATTTATTCATATTAATAAAAATGGCATTTAACTATTCATATGGATCAAAACTGGAGAAACATTTAAACTACAAATTTTCTGACTTCCTGCTCAAATCTTTTTGGCTACTTACATTAATTTGGTTTTAGACAGAGCCTTTGCGGTCACCACAGGTAACCAACACACTTCTTCCTCCTCTAATATAACCTGCGGTGTGCCACAAGGATCAGTTTTAGGTCCACTTTTGTTCTCCATTAATTTGCTTCCAATTGTCACAGTTAATCTTTCCATTGTTAGGCAGATGAAACACAGTTATACGATATGCTGAGACCTGGTGATTCAAGAAGCCAAGATGCTGTCTCTGAGTGTCGTAGTTAAATGTTGGATGGCTCAAAGTTTCCTTCAGCTAAATGACTCTTATCGTCATATGCTTGAATTAGCCAAACTCCTTCATTTTACAGATAGAAAACTCCCTCTGTCTGTTTTACTCAAACATCACATCAACAGAATTTTGTATCCTTGTTGATTGAGGTATAAAAATACCCATGTAGAAATGCAGAATTTCAGTTCTGAATTGTTTCTTTCTCAAGTCTGTAGTTTTCCTCCTTTTAAAATCAGCGTCTGTTAAGAAATAAAGAAATGCAGACCCAAACTGTGAATTCTGTGTTGTTCATGTGTCAGGTCGCACAAGCGTCAAGTCCATCGTGTGCAAGATGAACCCCGTCAACGACGAGGCATCTTCAGGGTCAGAGGTGAAGAAGTGGTGGACCCGCCAGCTGACAGTGGAGAGCGACGAGAGCGGGGACGACCTCATCGACATTTAGAGGATGGAGCTCAGTGCATCCTGACGATTTTTTACAGATTACAGGAGAAACTTTCTGGTTGTCTGGAAGTGGTTTCATTTTCTTCTTGCTGATCAGTGAAACAGTGCTTTTTAACAATCTTTTTTTTATTCAGGTTCAGAACTGTTCAGTGTGTCATGCTATACATGCTATAGATGATACTTTAATTTCGCAGCCTTTTTGAAGTGCAGCAGTATCTCATACCTCTTAGCTAGGTAGTTTTTTTCTCTGTGATTTTCACTCCTTATAATTGCTGAGTGCAGTATTTCTATGCAGACACATATATGTTGATCAAGTAAATCAAAGCAGAAAGGGACACGTTGCAAAGAAGCTGCTTCTGTTTGTGTTTTCTACTGTTCTGCTGTTTCATGTGAGTTTCAGTCAAGTTTGTTGTGTTGTTGCACCCAAAATAACTCGGTGCTGTCTCTTCTTTGTTCTTCGGTTTCTGTCAGTGTTTTTAAAAGAGTCTACAGTATTTATTGTCTAAATGTTGAATTTCATAGAGTCACTTTATACTTCAGGCAGGCCTCTTGTTCTCACTGGTGGAACAAGCAAATTCAAGCAACTTTTAGATTGATGACTGTGAATGTAAATGAAAGTCAAATCTACTTTGTGAATTTGTGTGGAGGTAAAACATAAAATATTTTGTAAATTATTATAAATTATGAACTTTATTAAGAACTGGTTATTCTAATAAAGGCCTACAGTGTTAGGCACTTATGAGAAAATGTTTGTCCAACTTTATTTGTCTTAGACAGCAGTCCTCAGTCTACAGAAACCTACAAATACGACATTAAATACAAACACTTTTGCAAAATGAGTAATGCATTAAATGTTCAGTGTTTAGTATTTAGTGTAACAGACTTTGCAGAAACAGATTACAATTTGTGCAAGTATGTTTTAAAACTCCTCTAAGGAACTTTAGGTTTGTGTCAGTTTTTGCGCCCCCTGTGGACAGAGCTGTCTTTACCTCTCTTATCCTCTTCGACTAAGTAGCATAATTCTGACTATTAACAATTAAATTTATCATTTCTTTGGAGTGGTTGTTGAGCTGATGGTTGCCAAAATATTACACGCAAATATATACATATCCCCAGCAAATCCACTAACACCTACCCTCCTATAACAGCTTCAAGCATTAGAAATGTAGTGTAAAAATAATAATGTTGTTGCTGATGTACTTGATTACTTTTGTATATCCTATAAAGACAACATTATGAATTTTATTCTTTTTTATGAATATTAAAAAAAATACTTACAGGAGCTTTAATTTAATTTACAGGAGAATAATGTTTGTGCACAATTAAGGATGTTTATCTCTGTGATTATATTCAATTATTTTACCTCCTTTCTCTTCTCACAATATCATATCTAGGTTTTATCACTTTATCTGTTTTTAAACACATTTGTTGTTGTTGCTATTTCAGACCATGCTGTCAACAGTGCCAGGCCTAAAAACTTGTATAAAAAAATTGGACTTAATACTTATGTATATAAAAAAGCAAACAGATTTGTTTATAATTCTATATTTAGAAAATATCTAATTACAGTTTTGACTTTAATGACATTAATATGACTCCGTATGTCTCCTGTTTGAGTTCTGTTATTTTCACATAAACTGTAGACTCGATGTTGTCCACATCTTGAACAAAGGAAGGACTGATCGGTCTACAAAGATGATCATTGTTTACAGTACATGTGTTTCACTAATCAGCCTGTACAACCTTTGTCTTTCTTGCCGTCTTGATCTTTTCAAGGTCCCGTAAGAACGCCTGTTGCCCTCTTTATTTTGAGTTGGTGTACACAGTAATTCAATTCAATTCATGAGCAATTTAATTACCCCTCTCTGATTAAAAAAACATGGGATTAGACTAACGAAGGGGGTAATTGGGTGGACAGATGCTGTTTAATGATTCTCTTGGAACACATCTGCTCGCGTCAAACGCAGAGCCCTTCTCTGTGTAGTACTGCCCTCTACTGGATACACACTGAACTACAGTGACGTCTACTGACTGTGATCCAAACTTTGTTTCTCTATCTGTTTTATCATATTTTGCAATCAGACATACAAAAGTTTGAGATCAAATGTCTTTTTTTGTAACGCATCATAGATGAACATGCCTGCACTCATTCATATTCTGCAGTCATTTTCTCCTCTGTCTTCTGAGTCACTGCTTGTCCTGCTGCCTTGCTCTTTCTCCATTTGACAGCGACACCTCTTGATGACAGTCCTGACATCTGCCGTGTGCGCCTTGCTGTGGATCTAGATGAGTTTCCATCAAGCCATCAGGGTCAGTACGAGCCTGCCGTCCACAGAGTGTCATTTGTTTGATGGAGTAGACGGGCCCACAAAAACAAACCCATCAACAAAGGTGTGCATCTCAGCCTCTCATTTTAATCCCACTTCTCTTTGATGATGCATTTCTTTCAAGTTAATTCATCAGGATTTGATCTAATTGACTAACGCACTCAGCCGCCGGCTGCCGCTAAAGCATCTCCACTTAACAAGAGCCCTTAGACGCAGAATTAGGCCATTAAAACGGACAGGGTCTTCATTTGTCCATTCAGAAAGCTCTGTAAGTTTCACAGTTGATGGAGTGTGTATGGGGGCTGGCTGGATAATGAATGTGAGGGGAAAGCAGTGTAGAGAGTGTAGAGAATCAGCTGCCAGTGGGACGCCTCCTCGCTCTATAGAAATCATGACTTACTCACACATTCCAGTCTCTCGATGACTGAGTGCTCCCCCCGACATATGGTCCTGTAGGGAAACAGTGTGACATCAGCCCTCTTGCCAATCAACTGTCTTTTAATTTCTCCTTTCTGGCTCTTTTCTTCTCCTCAACCATCACCTCTTAAGCTCCACTTAGCTCAGAACTGGCTCATCAAAGGCCTTTTTCTCTTTTTTCTCATTTTCACTCTGCGTGGTGGAACACTTTTTTGTCTTTTAATTGCCTCTGCATCACGCCAGCTCTTACGGGGCCTGTTGTTTTTACCCTCTCTATTGTAATTTGCCCATCTCTCTCCCTCGTGCATGTCCACTGCTTATTTAGGGCCTAATTGAGGCACTTTGGTAATTGAAGAGGAAGTTCTTAAGAGCAGAGGGAGAGTGTCTGGGAGTTGAGATTACCTGTAATTAACGTACATGATGGCTTTGATGGCTCTTGCCCCTCCTGGTGAGACGTCGCCTTCAGTCTCTGACGACAGCCACGGCTTCACATAGGCTCGAAAAGGCCTTTTTGCCTGTACTTCAGCACTGCGAATACTGCATGCCTGACAGGCAAAGCCATTGGGAAAAAACGCTCACATCCTGTACCACACACCCTCAGTGCAGCTGATGATGGCTCTCATCAAAGATAATGAAATAACAAATTAAAAGGAAGACTTGCAATGAAATAGATAACCACATTATCAACCAGACACCTGGTGACTTTGCCCTCAAATACTTCAGTATTTTCTGTTTCAAAAGGCCAAGTTATTAGTGTTCTATTTAGTTTTCAAGTTTTGATCCAATTGATCATCCTCTGGTGAATTTTGAAGAAGAGGAAGACTCACTTTTGCGTCAAGTTTGTGTTTGCTTCAAACTGCGGCATCTGCAGAGTTAAACAAAGGTAGCAGACGTCATATATTCCCATTGTTCAGTGGCATTTTTCTCTGACTCAGAAACAGTGCACATGGTCCACCATAGTACAAACTAGTGGGCAGTGATCAAAAGGAAACAGAGGTGAATGCATGTCTCAGAGGGTATTAAACACAGGAGGACAAAGACACATTTGAAATGTCATTACAGTTCAAAGGAAACTCCATGCTGGGATTCTGATGCATTCCAAATATTCTGCACTTCAGTCCTTTCACCGCTGTGTGAGCCAGAGATTGTGGACTTGATGCACATGGCTCGACTTGAGTCAGACTCAAGCTGCAAATTCAGTCTTGAGACTTGCCCAGTCTGCAGAATATAAAGTATTTCAGATTTAACTAACGTCAAATAAATCAACATCAGCTTTGTATATGAGTTAGAAACATGAGCAGATTAGCTGAAAAGGAGCAATAGAAATTACATAAAAACTAATAGAGAATGCAAAGATAACGACAGACATCATACATTACTGTTCACGTGGTTGTGATTAAATGTGTCAAATACCAGTAAGTCAAACTGCACATAAAGTAAAAGTAGTTTTGCACTTGATGTAATACACTTAATGTAATAGACAAAGTTAAAGATAAAAAGACACAGTAATAAAAAAACACTTTTAACATGATGTGGATTAAAATATTGCACATTAGAGAAAAAAATTGTGTTGCACAAGGTAATAAATGTGTCTCAAATTATTTTGTAAAAACCCCCCCAAAAAAAAATAGTTTTGTGCATTTTGTGCATGAAAATAAAAAGTTATTTTACACCAAAAATTATATTCCAATGCCGCATTACACCTTAAATAATTAAAAATGTCTATGATATTGAGCAAATAATAGCCCGATATTGGAAAGTAATGCTTCACATGATAAAATATATGACTGTGAATAAGCAATCCTGCACATATTATGGATAGTGATTGTACACGATAGTGAAAGGGATATGATAGCAGTAATGGAAAGTGATAATCCACAAGAATATAGTGAGTAATATTGTACATGATCATGAACAATGAGACAAAACTGCAGTAAGAAAGAACCTGATCTGGAAAGTATGAACAGGATGAATGATGGACAAAATTATACAAAAATACTAAGAAGCAATATTTTACATGACAAAAAAATTCCAATGCACACGATTAAAAAAAAGAGTATATGAGACGATACTTAAATGTAACATTGCACATAATGGTGAGCACAATGTAAGATGATACTTTAATTGCATATCTGATCTCATGTTTGCCACCAGTAACTAAATCCATATTTGCAAACAAATTAAAAAATGGACTGTCTTTTACAACAGCTCTATTGCCTTCTGTCTACTCGTGCACTTTACACTACATGCCACTCACATGTTGGTGCACTAATTAAGATCCATGCAAGGCTACTGTACAATTAATTATTCACACACACACTCACTAACACACTGCAGGCTATTCCTTCAAGAGCCAGGGTGCCGAATCTAGACCAAAGGAGGTGGAGATCAAACCCACAACCTCCCAACTAGATAGAGGGTGGTCCATTTTACCACTGAGTCAGAGCCACCAAATAGAAACTTTTATTGAAACCAGAAGAGACAAAAAGTAATAAACTGGCCCTGACCTTAACCCTTAATGGAAGAGAGGGGCCATTATGACCAGTAACCCCCCCATACCACCAGAGCTGTGTCCCTGAACAGGAAACCCAATCAGAGTAAATACAGGGTAAATGTCTCCTCACTAAGCTCTTCATTATCATCCTTTCTAGGCATTGTTTAGAGTTTGTGTCTTCAGCCTCAAGCAATTGAAGCAAACAAATAGACGCCTCAAGAGGAGCTCATTGATTCTCAAAGGAAAAGTTGTATTACTTTATCTGGCTGATAGTCTGTATAGTAGTGACTAAACATTTTATCTGCAGGTATAAGAAACAGTCTAAATGAAGGCTCCTTTCCCTCATGTGAATATGGATCAAGTGTTTCCGTAAATCTAGTCAGATTGCCCTGTCCGCTCCCCGTTTTAGCCCCTCGTCGTGAATCTTTCCCTCCTTTCCACACATTCTTCGCCTCATAAATAAGGTGGCGGCAGTGCAAATTAGCCGCCTGTATCTCATGTCAACATCCACCCCAGGTCCGGGGCCCGATCCTGTCCCCATGTTTTGAAACAGATGGCTACTACTACAATAAAAAAGTAGCAAATTATTTTAGCAGCAGGCGGCAAAAGCAATTAACAACTGGCATAATGTGTTGATTAAAATCCATTCCAGTCTCAATGAAGGGGGAAAAAACTCTCATTTTCCACTCAGTCAGTTGGCGTACATCCACCACTCAAAGTACGCTGACCTTGACTCGACCACAGCTGTCGTTAACCTCTAACCAGTGCACGGTGTTGTTGCCTCATTCACTTTTAATGGAAGTGTGGAATGTGGTGTGAATATGCAGGAAGGAAGGGCCCCTTATTTTTGAGTGGGGGTTTTTTGTACCATGAACAACTGAAAATTATTTTCTTGGTTACTTCAACCAAAAACTGATGAAAATATTGCACAATTCGTGACATCTAGTGTATGTGGTTGACTTCAAACTGTTTGCAGAATTGCCCCAATAATTCAGTTGGTAATATCTTTGAAATACTTGAATGTTTGATCAATTACCTTGTCCTTTAAAGGCAGATATTCACTAAAAAGCTGAAAATGTTACAAGTATTTAAGAGTAAAGGAAAGTCTTGGTATAATCAGCAAGGACAAGGTAGAAAGAAGACTCTAACTAAGAATTTTTTTGTGAATGCCTCTGCCTTAATGCTCAAAAAAACTTTCATCATGAAGCATTGAGTCGTTAAAAACTGGATTTATTATTGAACATTTTCTGGCATTTAAACAAACGAAATTACATGCAAATTTTGGGGAAACCAAAACACGCTTGTTTAGCAAAGCGTGAATGTATTTTTTGTACCCTTGTCTTGGAATTAACTATCATGCATCTGTTTTATTGAGTTATACTGTGTGTGTTGGACCCCAGGAAGAAAAGCTGATGTTTATGTTGGTGCTAATGGGGACCCTAATCAAAAAAGAGAGTAGGAAGAGAAGTGATTCAGTCTGCCAACATAGACATTCATCTCATTTTATCTACAAAGCTATTCTGCGAAAAATAAAACTCAAACTTTTCTTCTTCCTTGAAAGTTTTGAGATCACAGCATTCTTTATTAAACTTTTGTTGCCCTAAATTGTCGGAGCTGAATTCAGAAGCAAAATGAAAAATCCACAGAGTGATCCTAAAACTGACCATTTCTCAATCTGTGCTGAAATCTGTGAAGCCTATTTGACATTTAACTGACTTTTAAATGTGTCTACAACTTGCTGTTTTTTTACTGAAGCTACAACCTGCCACTATTTTCTTTGACAAGTTTTACCAATCAAAATAATCTCTAAACCATGACTAGATAAACTTTAGGATTTAGAGGTGACATATTTTCCATGTTTCGAGAGCTGGTGGGATTAAACTGGTACGGTTTTACAGAGAAGTTGCACCAGTCTACACTTTTTTATTGTCAGGTTTCACCAGTTTCTTCGTGCATCTAAAACAGCTACTTTTCCCCCTGATTACCTGCCTGTTACATGCTTGAAAAGTATCTCTCAGGTTTTAACTCACACTTTGGCTCCTTTTGTAAATGCTCTGAATGCAGAAAGTCATTTTCAGGCCTTTACCTCATGCTCCTCATCAACAGCAGTCAATTGCCTCCCCGTCGAACACGGAGCAGCGAGTGAGAGGCTGCACTTTGTCTTTGAGCCAGAAAATCTCATTTTCACTAAACACCTAATCAGTCCCATTCATCCAGCTATAGTTCCCCAGTTCCCCCAGTTCTACACCTGGCTTTGGCGTCTTTAATTACTGGGAGACGGGCCTTTGTCTGATCCGGAGCCAAGATTGGAATATGAGTGGCAAATTCGGAAGGAAATCATACAGGCTCAAACCAATTCAATTACCCACCAATCAAAGTAGAAAGGCCTGTAATTGCAGTGAAAGGGTAACAATGAGAGGCTCTGCTTCAGTCCGAGCACTGAGGGTGTTATTAGGAAAGAATAATACGTGCCTGCAGGGGGTGCTATGCTCAAACTATTAAACCTCACTGCAGCGAGCAATCTTACAGATCACTGGGAGAGCATTTTTTAATGTGACTATAGCCCTCGGTGAGACATTACCTTATAATTTCCTGTTTTTAACTCTGCTATTATGTCAAATTGTGCATGAATATGGTGTTTGCGAGCGAGGAAGCAGAAAATGGGTATGACATTATGAAGAAGCAAAGCATGCACGCTGCAGTGTGGATTAGGAAACACAATTGTACTGTGCAAAGGATAACAGAGGAGTTTAGAGAAGAATGGACAATGATGGTCAAGTTCTGGCTTGGTTACATATCAGGTGGTGCAAACTGATTGGGAGAGAATCGATGATGAAAACTGAGAGAATCTAATTATTCATTTTATTGATTTTTTCAAGCAAAAACATCTGAAATTAGTTTGTTCCAGCATCTTAAGTGTGAAAATTTGTACTTTTTTCCAGACATTTTTGTATGATTTGTGTTTCTTTGTATTTGAAAAAAGAAAGCAATTTAAGGACAGCAATTTGCACTCATGGGAAATTGAGATAACAATTGATTCATAAAAAACTGTTGCTTTCCTGTTTCCACATAAATTCCTTCATTAGAGAAATCCTGATTACACTAGTTTCTTCACACAACAGCTGCATTTACTCCGATTTTTAGCACTTCAGTGAGAAAAAGGTGGCAAACAGTGGATTCTGCTGAGATGTAAGTGATGTGAAAGTAAGTCAGTGGGCATATTACCTTTTCTAATGCACTTTATGACCACTTTTCAACCAGTATTAACAAATAAAATCACTTAAGGAAACAGTTTCTTCTAATAGTCCTTATATAAGGGCATTTTTAGAGCTCTATATTTGACCTTGCATATCTCTAAAGTAAACAAATAAAGAGAAACTATCATGAGATGGTACAGAGGGTCAAACTGAAGACAAGTCAGTCTTAGTCTTTGTGTGCTCCAACATTCACACAAAAGAACAACATGCCTCCTCCTAAGCTTTACAAGCATTCATACATCATTTCTTTTTTCCGCTGAGATCAAACACCGCCTTTAATTTTCACCCTGCACCTGCCTCCTTCCCCCTCCTCTTCAGCACTAAATTGTGAATGATTTTAATATCTGTATTTGTCCTCTCACTGTGTCATTCTCATCCTCAGACCAGAAGCTCTTTCAAAGTCCAGACAAAGATCTGGAAAGGCGGAGGAGACAGAGGCAGAGAGATGCAAAAGTTTGCTGCCGACTGACAGAAACCCCGCCTGGCTGCAGAATGGGATAGTTTGGGACAACTCAGGTACAAACTGACAACTTCAATTTTACCTTTCCTTTGTTTGTCTCCTTTTGTTCCTCTTTGTTTGGCTGCATTTGAAGATTGCCAATCAGGATATCAAACGAGGACGCTGTCGTCGTATAGTTTGTTTTTCCAAATGTGACCTTTTTGCCGCTCTGCAGTCGTACTTCATTTTTCAGATTCCTAAAATTCAAACTCATGCATCCACACACACACACAAGCACACGCACATGCACGCAAACAAACAAAATCAAACGACATCAAACAGAATCAAAGTGAGAATCGGTGTCCTTCATGGATCGTGTGATGTTACAGATTATTTTCTGCTCAGCTTGGCACAGCTCTGATTTTTTAAGACAGTGTAGATCTGATTGGAAAATACGATTTTAATATTTGGCATGACAACTTCACAGCAATTAATTTCACACCAGGGATGAGACTCGTCAGGATCACCTGAGTGTCTGATCAGAAGATTATTGGGGGAATCTGTTTTGATCAGGTTTCCAGCACCCAAGAAAACCCTCTCATCACACGTCATGTGCTACATGTAATTCACAGTCTTTTTAGTTTAATATTAAGCAGTTACACAGACTCTAATTCAAGCATTAGAGAGTAAATAAGTGCACTTTTAAATAGTTTTTTTAAGATGGGACTGATCAGAGAGGACTAAGTCTTTATCCTGACACAAACAGATCTATCTATTATCACTGATTTTGTTTAGTTTTAATCACTGATGTTTATTAAAGAAAATAGCAGTTTTCAAGTAACCAGTGCCCTGGGTTTGGTTGTAAACTGAGTACATACTGTATATATAGTCTAAATGACTCACCCTAGGACAGTGGTAAGCAGTAATAAAGGCCGAGGGATGCAGACTCACTGGAGCGCAGACACAGATTTTTATTGCAGCTGTCTCGGGGTGGGAGGGGGAGGCAGTGTGAAATCCAAAAAAGAAATACACAGAAATGTTGCTTCTTTCCAGCGTTTCTTAATCTTTTTTTTTCAAGTCCTAAACTTCTAAATGGATTTAAGAAGAAAAGCTGTTAGTGCTGCAGCTTCATGGAGCAGACAGATATGACTCTGCATTTAAATTTTTGTCATCAGAAGTGAAACATAATTGTGATGATCAGAATCAGCTTTATTGGCCGAGTTTGTGTACATATACAAGGAATTTGACTCTGGTAAACTTTGCCCTCTATGTACAAACATTCAACATTATAAAAACTGTTGGAAAATTACTATTAATACAATGCAGATAAAATTAAAACCACCTAGTTGCAGAGGAATCACTCAGAAAGAGAACAGCGTTTTAAAAAATGAGCCCAAAGCATGTTCAGTCAAAAACACAAAACATTGAACTGAAAGGTATTTATGATCTTTCTGGTAGAGTAACACTGGCCGTGCTCATCTTAGATGATCGTTGTTCCATCGACACTGCGGACACAGTCACTGCGAACAGTTCTGGGGTCAGATGACTTTATTAAGGCTGCATTAGTGCGTGAGACCATATGAGTTTGAACCCTCAACCTTCTGTCTGAAATACGGTCATCTCAACCACTGAGCTACAATCACTCGCTCAAATAGTGTTGGCCGAATTCAGTTAGCTTGCCAATCTAATAATATCTAAAAATACTTTTAGCTAACTAGCTAACAGTAGTTAAAATTACCACTAGTTAGCAGTACGATAGTAAAAAACATGTGTTAAACATGTGAAACACTTCAGCTTTTGTGATGATTTATAGTTGTTTATTAATCAAATAGAAGCAAATGCATGGTCAGTATATTTCTGAAGATACAGAAAGTAATATTTAGTGGCATTAAGAACAGAAATAATTACATTTTCACCATGTTCCAATTAGTTTAAAATCGTTTGAATACAAAAATAGTTCTTCTTAAGTCATGTTATCAAAAGTGGAGGATCACCATCCACAGACGCTGCTATATTTACCATCGTGTTTCCTCAGTAGCACAGAATGGACAAGCTGGTTATGGCCATATTCATGAAGGTAATAGTGGGGGTAGAAGTGGGACAAACACCAAAGACCTCATGGGACCACATGGGTGTGGTTGTTCTAACTACCACTCAACAGAGAGCTGGTTCAAGGTTTGAGACCCAGCAGCTATGATGTGGAGGTGAAAGCAGCTGTCTTTGGTTGCTGAGATTCTGGGTTCAAATCCTGGACTGGGTGCTCTGTGTGAGGTGAAACAGAAATGCTTTCTTAGCTCTACAACTGTGTTGAAATGGGGAAATGAAAAAACCCACAGAGAAAAGCACTGTGAGGCAGGCCTGTGGTGTGGAGGTGAAAGCAGCTGTCTCTGGTTGAAATGGTTATGGGTTTGAATCCAGTGCAGGCCAAGAGCACGATTGGGCCAAGGACAGTGTAAAGCTTGGGAAAGGTTAGTGCAGGGTTGAGGCAAACAGGAAAAGAGTGCAGGGATAGGATACCTAAAGAAACCACCAGAAGGAAATCTAATATTTCCTCCCCTGAGAAGGGTAGGAATTATACAATAATAGAAGATTTGGGTCAAATCCCAGCTGGTTAAAACTTGTTAAAATATAATTCAACTCTGCTGCTTAAAGGGGAACATATAAACAACAAATGCAAGAAAAGGCGAACCACAAAAAACAGTTGAAAGAGCCTGTTCGCGCCTGCAACAATAGTTCTGAGCCACTACGGGTCCCAAAAGGTCAAAAGTAAAGCCCCTTTTAGCACAGTCTATATGTTAAATCATTGAAGTAGCTCCGTATAAAACTGGTTTTAACCCCTCAAAACCTAATGCACCCTTGAGGTAAATGAAGTTGTGAATGATAGGGAAACAAAATGATATATGAGGACAAAGCAGAATGACACGATCAGCCCAAAGTAGAGCATCAGTGTGGTACAGAAATAAATGAACATAGTTAAAAATAACTTCAACATTTTGCTCTAATAACACACATGTACTGCTTTCTAAAAAACAAAACAAGTCATCAAACAAAGGCGAGATAAAGTCATGTTAAAATTCACTTCAAGACACTGTACTGCAGACCAAAGGATCTAAAGTTACTTTAGATTTATACAGATTATGAATGTTAATGAAGTTTTTTTTTCAATAGAATAAGCTTCAAGTGTTGCTGTTTCAATATATGTACTTATCTATTTAGATCTATTTATTCTCAGTTCTTCCATATTCATTGTATTTGCATCAACTGTGGGCTTATTATCTTGTTTTTTCAGATTTATCGGATCAAACCACACCCAGTCTCAACGAGACAGTAAGTTTTCAAGTGTCTTAATATACCAAGGGATGTTTCTTTGTACTTTCAACTTTGAATTTATTCTGATTTAGTCATGAATATTTCATGTTATGTTTAATACCACTTGTACTAGAAATACTTCAAAAGTTTTTAAGAAGTTTAACATAAACTTGTGTCTACTTTTTTATCTTGGGGGATACAACATGAAAGACCAGAGGGGATGGGGTATTGAATACTTTTTTTGGCTTCATATATGATTGTTCCTCTTTTGTGCTCATTGTAATGTCTCTGATGTATTCCCACTGCATTTCTTTGTTTTTGTTATTGATGAAGACTTTAAATATAGAAAAATAAGTCCCTCAAACAAAAGATTTAGCATGTAAATGCACCAAAAACAGGGTCAGAACTCCAAAACAAACACTTCTTGCTTATTGTACCTACAATGTAGACTATATTATTATTAAAACAGTGGCTGTGTCATGTGTGGGTACTCACTTTAAAATGCTATTAATATTCCAAGCTAATGTGGCGTTAAGCGCTGCCAGAGTTTGTCTGAACCGATTTAGGGATCCTGTCTTTTAAAAAATCGGACAAACCTTTTCTCCTGTCCTTGTCTCTCGTCCTTCAACAGGAGGCATCATGTTCACAGCATGACCTCTGCTTGACTGTTTTTGGGAAGAGCACGACATCCATGACATCTATCACTCTGCATGAGCGAAAGACACTAAAACTGTGCAACTGGTTCTCCTTGTTGACACATGGATGGGGTTTTTATATGGACCACAATAAACGGAGTACATCTATGAATTCAACATGCAATTTAAAGTTTTACAGATTCAGAAACCTGTGCTCTGATCCATATATAGCTGTAAGAAAACAAGATGATAGGTGGATATGGAGGTTACAATCTGGAAACTTTAAAAGAAATTGCACTGCAAGTATCGCTTTCTTAAACTTCTACTACTTTCAAGTAGAATTGGGCTTACTTTAATAAACCAAACAAGGAGAAGGGTGAAGATGGGATATCCTGTTCTGTATGAGCAGCACCCTTGAGACTTGCAAAAACTGCAGCTCCACAAGTGACCACTTGGAGGCTTGCTCAAAAAGCCAAGGAATAAAGTACACACTCTGCAGAGATAGATTTTTTTTATAACAAATCAACTAAGATAGTGTGAAGGGGATGTTTTTGCGTAATGAGGGTCACACCTGGGTTGACACACAGGTGGTCATGTCAGTGGTTTGTCAGGTGGCTAAAATTCTGCCTCGGCTCCACCTCTTAGTCATTTTGTTTAGGTCAATCTAAAGTTAGGCTCCAAACATGGCAACTGTCATTGACGTGATCCAAAAAACATCTTTTCAGAGACCAATGGGTGATGTCATGTAGACGACCACTGGTTTGTTTTATGTAGTCAGTGCCAAATACCAAAGAATCCTCATTGGAGCCCATTTTAGAATTACCATCCTTGACAGCAGAAATAGATATGTTTACAGTCACATGTAAAAAACAGCTTTAGTCTTGGTTTATGGTTATGGTTTTCATGACAACACTGGCCCGGGTCATTTTGTTTACTTCGCCTCTTAGTAACACATTTGTGCTATTCAACTTTCAACATTAAAGCCTGGTGTACAAACACTGGAGAATGTGCAGAAAGTTTAGGCCAGATTCAGTCCTACTGAGAGAGAAAATCCACTGATCCCCAGGATTATGTTGGTGTAGGTCGGACTATATAAAGTTCGACTGAGTGCTATTCCAGTCAGACTAATGTATTAACATGTTTTTTAATGTTGCCAGTAACCATGGCAATAAATCAATTTTTTAACAACATGTAAAAGTACTGATAGTCTAAGGTTCAAAGTTATGATTCCTTTTAAACTTCAAGTTCCACATAGATGTTTAGTTGTTTAAACTGTATCTTGTTATACTGTTATAGGTTTCTGTTAGTTTGCACATCCAACATTGTGACTGGTTACCTGTACCATTGACTTATTTCAGTTAGACATCTGGTTCTCGTGTGTCTACAAGTACTGCCAGTTTGTATGTTTATCTTGAAGCTAAATTTTTTCTGATGTAAATCTTTGATTTCAGAATCTTCCTGCTCCTCAAACAAATTCCACTTGAGAACTACATGAAAAGAGATGTCATTGGCATTAAAATGTTTAATTTGACACCGACCTATGAATGTGACACATTTTTATGAAAGAATGATTTACTCTATGCTATGTAATTGAAGACAATCAATGTTGTGCAAGAATAAAAGTAAAAAATCTGCTTTAATGTGATGTGGCAGTAACATGTAATCTTCCCAAAGACTGATCCTGTACAGTAACAAACCGCTGCAGGCTGAGCAACTCTTGACTGTACCAACACTAATGACTCATAAAGCCTTGCTGCCACCTCAACTTGACAAATGGCAAATGTCAGCGGCATATTCTCCTGGTAGGCATAATTTTATTAAGTGCAAATATCACTGTGCTCCTTAGGAGACGCTCAAAGGTTAGACCAACAGCTGCAGCAGTTTCATGTGTATTAGCTGGGCTCTTTTTGCAGCGGGTCAGGCTCCCCTGAGTTGATGGACACAACCAGTCAAGCATGAGGAGGGATGCTCTAACTAAATGCAATAAGGACAAGCTAAGGCTAAGATCATGTTTATTTAAAAGCCTGGGACAATAATCCTAATAGAGGACAGTGAGGTACGGGGGGGAGAAAACAGGAAGGGAAAGGGAGGGGAAATAAGAGACTGGTGGCAGATCATTTTTTCCCATTTATTGGCTGTGGTAATTTGTTGACTCACTCATCCATGCAGGGTCTTTATGTTTAATGCAGGCCTCCAGAGGGGGAAAGGAGGGGAGAGAGGGGGCGGTTAGGAAATGGAAAGACAGGCAATAGGGGGTTAGGGGGGTACCCTGAGAGATTAGCCTCCACCTCACAGTGTGAGAGACGGAGGTGGATGAATATCAGCCCTTAAAGTGGGCCTCAATTGCTAATGGGGACTTCATATTTGCCTGACTCTGCTGATACACCTGCCAAATAATTGATGGAAAAAATTAACCTCACAGATGGTGTACATAGGGAAAATAAAATTACATACAGAATGACCAAAAGTACCTAATGTTGGTGTTAATCTGTTAGCAATATTGAAATAAACATCAGCCCTTAGATAATGTTTGGTATCAATATCATGGATTGATAATTGTATCAGGTATTGTCAAATACCATGACTTATTAGTCACCAAAAATCAAGTGTTTTCAGATAAAACTGTGACACCAAACAAACAACAAAAGTTTGGTCGCACTGAACTAAAGTTTCTGCAGTAATTGGTTGGGTTGCAGTTTCATAATTTTGGATCTAATCGAAGCCTGAAAAACAGATTAATTACTATCAATATTTGGTCAATTCCTTTGCACAAATAGTATTGGTATTGACATTGGTATCATTATCAATAACTGTTGAGGACCGAGTAGATGGTCAAAAATCATTATTGAGAGGAGAAAATGTCATTTTTAACAAATGGTTTCCATTACCAACATCAGTATTGGTAACGTTATTGGTACTAGTATCTATGTTGGTATTGCATCTGTATCTGTCAACACTTAAATATAGGTTTTAGAAATTGCTATTGGCCTGAGAAAGGGGTATTTTAAACCAATGTTTATTGTACCAGAATTTTACATCACTGTCAGTATCATTCAATACCCAAGTAAAATGTGAGAAATACAAATCTGGGAGAGAGAGTGGTACTGTGAACATAAAGTATTGGTGTCAGTATCTGTATCAGCTATGGTCATGTATTAGTATCAGTGGTAGTTTTAACATCAATATCTTACAATATCAAAACAAAAGTAGAGCATCAGCAACCATCACAGGGGAGAGAATGTGTTATTTCAGACAAATAGTATAAATACTAATGTTGGTTTCAGTATTGGTATTTGTATTGGCTGTACATTGGTATTGGTACAAGTATCAGTAATAGTGTTAGCAAAAACATTAAAAAGTTATTAGAAAGAAAATGCTGTTTTAAAAAATAGTGTTGGTATCAGTATCTGTATCAGTAACAATATTGTTATCAGTATCCATGATGTTGAGAACCAAAGTAGGGTATAAGAAACTCTTTCTTTTTGGGAGGAGAAAGTTGTATTTTAAGTAAATAGAATCAGCGTATAAGTGTATGTTTCTTTAGTAGTATTGGTATTGGTGATGGAAGTGCATAGTTGTCAGTATCAGTAGAAGTATCTGTATCTGTATTGCTCTATACTTAGGCAAAGATAAGAAATATTGTAATAAGTAATAGACGGTGATAGCTTAACAATAACAGCAGCATTATTCTCAGTATTGTTACCAGTACTGGTGTTGCTGAAGTGACAGTATTTGTATTTCTGAGTGGTTTAGTAAGAATATCAAGGACAAGATATATTATTTTAAAGTATTAAACTATCACATTTACTGACCTGTAAAGAAAATGAACTCGATGACAGAGTCTCCTTAACTCCCAGTTCAATGTCATTCAGCTGTCAGACGCTTGTCTAAGCTTTGACGTGTGGTCTGGTCTGACACCCATCATCCTCGCCCAGCTGTTACCAGCCTGCCTGCCCTGACCTGGCCCTTCGAAAGGGTCAAACCCATGTGGTCAAACATTGGTGATCCACTGCTGGCAAAGGTTCCCTGTGAGCCCCATTCACAGAGAGGGTAACTACTGTCTGTTTTACTTAGAGACCTGAGAACATCAACCTGTCCTTATCATCTTCTGACAGAGATTGAAGCCTCCAACATTTCATATTTTTAGTGTTTTTCAGTCACACTGTGAGCAAATAAGTGTTAAAATAAGTTATTTTCCAAAAACTTAGTGGCAGATTTTCACATCTGGTTCCAAAAGACGTCTGTTAAAAGTTACAGGAAGAAGAACTTAGCGGGGTATGAGCATGTGTAACCCTGAGAGTAGAGTTTTAACCCGAAGGATGACCTCCACACCCTAAAAAGTGTGTGGACAAATCTTTAAAAGCAATCAGGGACACTAACCAAAAATAACATCTCAAATAAAAAAAAGGGAAGGATGCTTTAAGAAATTATGCATTTCAGTACAGTAACATTGGCAATGATGTTTAAAATTAAACTAATTTGCTTCATCCCCCTCAGCCCATTGGTGGCTTATATTTCTAACAGAAAGTGGGAAGAAACTTGAGTCTTTTTATTACAATCCTTATACAGACACTACATCGCAAAAACACAGCACTCTTTCTGAACGACAGGAAGGTCAGACTCTCTGCCAAGGCTTTAAGATGTATTTCAGACTTGATATCAAAACATTGCAGAGTTTATTTTAAGATCTATAAAACAAAGCTGTTCAAAGAGGAGTTTTAATTATTTAACAATACTTCATTATGACTTTATGTAAATGTTTAACTATCTCAAAAGTACCTAAATCTCACTCACTTTTTGATCTAAAAAGTGCTCCTTTGTTTTCTTTCGTTTTTTTTTTCTTTGTAACTTGTAATCCTGCCTACATTTCCTTAGACTGGAGCTATCACAACAATATTTTTTCCCCTCAAAAATTATTATGGCAAACAAAACAAAAAAATAACAATGACATAATTACAGGATTTATAGAAAAGATGATCCATCATCCAATATTTTCCATTTTTTATGATAAGTTATAAGTTATTTTCATACCAAGTCACCAGCCCTGTGACACAAACAAAATCAAAAGTACGCCCAAACTGGCATAGACAGGGGTACTTTTTCTCTGCTGCCCCATACTGTGAGTTTATTTTTAGCACAAAGTAAATAGTATTTACTCTCTTTTTTTAAAGGCAGTCAATTGCTAGACTTTTTTTGTGTAAGTACAACAAATATTCAACAGAATTAAAGCTTCCGTAAGGAGCTTTTGTTTTGTGTCATGTACGTGCTTAGACAGTGTCCTCTAACTGAAATTCTGATCCTGCTGTTTTTGATAGTCAGATTTATCATTTATTGTGATTTTTTTTAGGAGGAAATCACATAAACAGGACTGTTACTTGATCTGCTTTGTTGACGTCAATGTAAATTTCAGCCGATTTCATCAATGTCAAAAAAACTTTATCTTTAAGCAGCAATATCTGAGCACTTCCCTGAGTACATCTTTTGTCAAATCCTTTATAAAAAACGCTGATTTAACTTCTTTCTGCCTTACATCTTCTGACACTAAAAACAAAGATGAGTTTAACATTCAACCCTCTTTACTTGACTTTCATCTATATTTAGTTCTCTTTGTTGATTTAATACCCCTTGATTCAATACCGCAGAAGTGACACTGCTACGTTAAAGCATCTCTTGGGTATAGGAAGACATAAATAAAAGCCTGAAGCCACCTCCAGCTATAGTCACCGATGTTCATCTGATAATAAAGGAATCAGCAGACTGTCCCATACACCCTGCTGCCTGAAATAGCATGCACATTGTACGAAGTGTGCAAAACATCTGCGCCCCTCTATGAACCTTTCCCCAGTGTTTGGAGAAATCTGCCTCCAGAGCATGATGCACACACACACACACACACACACACACACAAACACACACTCAGCTGCATACCATAGCAGAGATGTACATCCAATACGCAGCTAAACTGTGTAAGAGTTCCTTAGGGTGTGTTTGTGTCTGCTGTATAACTGTGCCTGCAAGTCCCAAGCTACTTCCCACTATCACTCCTCAGCTCTCTCCCTCCACCAGCACTGTCATAAGATAATGTGACAGGCTGTCAATCAAATCAGGGCCCGGGGTGCCGTGGCGACAAGAGGGTTTTTGGCGAAACACTTTTGTGAGCAACACCAGGGAGAAGGCAACAGCAGGGACCTTGATACAGAAAAAAATCAACTTTGCCTCTGCTAGGTCTCACACATCCATGCATCTTATTTCTACAATCAGCCTCTGGCCCCCAGAATGATGCGACCTTCCTCTTTATCTGAACCCTGACCCCTGTAAAGAGAACCCGTGGGGGTCGGGATACGGGAAAAGTGTTTTGCCCTCATCACCCTGGAGAACCAGCTCCGGCATCTGGAGACTGATCGGAGTATCAGTCTTGTCTGTGTGCCCAGGGGCTGACATTGTACAGTAGGCTGGCTGGGTGCTGCCACTCTTCCAGTCTGAGCCCTGATGTGTTATGAGAGCTCCATCACACAGGGAAGCAGGACCACAGACACCTGTGGAGCATTTGGTAAAATGATGGAGTTGGACAGGGTTGAATCTCTATCTGTGTCATTTGCAGAGTTTTGACGACTGCAGGTGTTGAATTGTGACAGTTGTTAAACATTTGGAGTTGGTTTTTGAGTTTTTGCTTTGTCTGACTTTATAGTGTTACATATAATTGTTTGCATTTTTGCATAAATTTGAGCTAGTTATTACTGTCTCCACACACCAAGCGCGAGTAAAAACATTCGTGTGAATGAATTACATGTTAAGTCAACGTAAAGGCGCAATTAGATGCTCCTACTACTCTGGCGGTGCGAATGGCGCGAATTGGGCAGCAGCTGAATATGCCTCAACTTGAGCTGATATTCGCGTTATGATAAATATTCAGGATGAAGGTTGCCAGGTGAAACATTAAAACAGACGGTTGTTCACTGGTATCAAAATGGAGGACAAACTGATCGTGTTGGTGTGTGTGTGTCCCGAATTATATGATACCTTTTCTTTCAATTACCGGAAACTGGAAGGAGCTCGCCTGGAGGCAAGTGAGGAGGTCGGGTTACCTGGAAAATTTTTAAAAAGCTTTGAAATTACCATTGACGCGCGAATAAAGCGAGGAAATAATATCCATTCACACGTCTAGATCTGTGCGAATTAAGCGAATAGATGATTTTACTCTTGCTTGGTGTGAGCGCCCCATTACACTGCCCCATTAGAAATAGGAAACACCACTGTAAATTGCAACGTTACTTGGGTACTGTCTTGGTTTCCACATGCAAATATAAGTCCAATTTTTGCTCATGAACCAGTGTGGTTTGAGAACCCAGGTCCACGTCAAGAAAAGTGTGAAGATTTAACCACGACAACTCAGAGTTTACGCCTGTTTTGTGAGCAGTAAAACGGAACATCCAAATGTAAATTTTTTCATGTCACTGTTGGAAAAGTTTTATGCAGCTGCTTACTGTTATTTTTCAACTAACCTAATATGAGTTTATAACATGATGAGTAAATATTCTTCAATCAGTGGCTATAAAGTGTCAAATATGGCCACTAAAGGGGCTGCAGGTTGGAGTTTTGAACCCACTTTCATCTTTCTTGCACACAACCACAGTTTTGCTTTAGACCCAGCACACCTCTGTTAGTTCAGCCTGATATAACCAGCATGCACCAGCCCCCGACAATATGGATGTGACATTTGTGGGTTTATATCAAGATCTACAGAAAACACCACACAAGTATTTTTTTCAGGAGTGCAGTCAGCACAAATGTATAGCTGTGCCATCACAGCAGAATGTAAATGGGATAAGAGGCGCTTCCTGCCTGCAGAGGTGGTGGATAGTGACTCCATAATGGACCTCGGTCTCCAGGGTGCTCATCTTGATGTGAAAGCCCCTATCATAGAGGTTCACCATCCCCACCTGGTTGTTTTTCGGCCTCATGGAGAGAACAAAAGAGTCCTTCACCGCCAGCCATCTACAGGCTACAAACCACAATCTCTCACACACACACAATGGTTGAATTCAGTGTGAAGGAGCTGAATCTGTTTAAGCCTGATGTAAGGAGGAACTGACTAATATGAGAGCTGCATTACATGTGACTTATTATGGATATTTAATGAGTTTCCTGCTAGTATTAACAGAAGATTACGAAACCATTTCTTCTTTGTCTTTTAGATACATTTCAAGCGCACTAATTCCATCAAAACACTTCTGCCTTTTTTTCACCAAAATGAAGATTTTCTTGTCTATTAATCAACTAATGCATGAAGTCTGATGCTTGTCTTAGCAACATAATATCACAAACACAGCAACTTTCAGGCAGTAAAGATTTCTCCTCTTACTCCCTGAGAGTGAACTGTGTAAAATAAAAGACGCTGCAATGACCAATTTCTTCCCTGAGCTTTGAAAATAAGTTTCCTCTGACACATTGGCAGCCTAATGAAGCTGCAAACTTTTCAGCAGGACACCTCTTTAAGTTTGTTGCACATATTCTTTGAAACAAATTTACTTTGTTCCACTCTAAAATGCTTACTTCGCACTTATGCACGATCATTATAATGTGTCAAGTCTTTGCTTTTTCTGTAGACAATGGATATTAGCGGCCATCTTAGCTCTTTCGGTGATAGTTTCTTTGCTCCTGCCCGCTGTGTTTCCTCCTCATTAATGCAAGCCATTCTCCATCAGTGAAGGGACTCTCCTCATGCAGGCCACACAACTCTTGACAAGGATGAAATTATTGTTAGCTTTCACACCTAATTAAAGTGTAGATAGCTTACCTTCAATGGATTTGGCTGTATTTATGTCATTCTTTTACAAGACACAGCTTTGACTGTAAGTATCCGCTCTTATAGTCACTGGATGGATCCTGAGCACGGTGCTTTTTGAGGATCTCGTACACTGTCCTGAAGCTGCATCTGATAAAAGGGTTCCAGCTGTTTTCATCCCAGCTGTTCAGAGCATACTGTTTATTATAGCTGTGACATGTTGATTTCAGAGGACTTACCATATTGGGTTTATTATAAAATGTTTTGAAAGTATTTACAAGATATGAAAAGGTTTTTTTTATTTTATTTTATTGAAAGTCCACAGTTTTCCCTTATACAAAAACTTCAAAGATTGTAAAGTTGCATCAGTAGAGGGTTTTTTTTTTCTCCTGTTTTTTTGTGGATCCTTATCCGTATAACCAGGGCTGTCACAGTATCACATTTTCAACATAACATAAGAGCGTAACCAGAAAAAAAAACAAGATAGTCACATTATTGCAGTAGTTATGGAAAACAACAAAATGAGTCAAGAGGACAACAAAAGATTGTGTTATTTCATAAGTGGGCTTACTCACATCTTACTGTCCATTTTTATTAAGGTACAAAGTGATATTTAATCTGTGTCACCAGCCCCCTGACCAAATAGTTTTTAGAAAAGAAATAGCCTCATAAGAGGATTTTTTAATACTTTTTTTATGCTTTTATTTTGAATTTTTTGACAGTTTTAATGTCTTGCAACTGGACCAGAGACAAAGAGACCATCTGTGATACCCTTATTGTTTACCATGCTACAAATTTTGCTGTAATCAATATGTTCAAGTTGAAAAAAATATGCAGAATTTTCCATTTCGACTAAATAGATGTTGCAATGTATGAATGAAATTTAGATCCGCTGCTCGGTGAACTTGTGTTTCCACTCACCTGCGGTCATTTTCCTTGAATGCTACTGTCAGTAAGTGGAGATGAACTGCTTTTATAGAAGTGTACAAATACATCCAAACTTGCAAGCTGGTTCAATTTCATGGGCGAAGGGTGACTGAGCTGTTTTACTGTATTATTAACTGGCAATTTATAAGGCTAGAAATTAACCAGTTCCTGACCAATTAAGCTTTTTTCTCATAATCAACCGTCTCCTCACTAATATCACTTAGTCTGCATTATAGAGCTTAATAGTTTATACCCGTGACATTGGAACTAAACTACTTTATAGTTTAATATTATCAGCTATATGTGAATAGCTAAATGTGAATAAAATCTTCCATATCACTGTAAAGTGTGCTGCGACCAAAATTTAAAAAACACTTAACATGGAGTCAGTTAAATTTCAGACTGAAATTGGCACAGGTGTGAAAGTTATTCACTCTAAATTTTAGTAGCTTGATGTATGCTTATATCCAAACCCAGGGAGCTTTCATGTGGCTGGAAGTTGCTTTTTGAAATCCTTCAGTGGGTTTGTTAAATAAATGAGTTTTCACTGTCTGTGAGTACATGCTGTATTTTTCCAAGCGGCTGAACAAGAGGAAATGAGAGTGAATCGAAGAGAAACTCAGGAATACAAGAGAGGAAGGACTGGTATAAATAGGTTTCCTTGATAAAAGTCAGTTTTGTGCAAGTCTACGTCTGTGTGAGGTTTTCGTCTACTGCATATGTAAGTGAGTGACAAAAGGTGAGCAAATTAGCAGTTCTTACAAGCAGGTTGGCAGGGGGAGCTTTAGAGGAGCCTTGAACATCAGCAGCTCCTGATGAAGAGCTTGGAAGTGCTTGAAACAGCGTTTGATTTTCCATGTGAAGTCCCGGTGGCTCAGCTCAATCGTGTAGACATTTGGATTCAGCACCTTTGAGGTTAACATTTCAAAAAGAGATGGTTCAGCTCCACTGCATCAACAGTCACTTACAAGAACTTTTGAGAGATGAAACATGTATAATGATACAATACTGTCTTTAAGGATAAGTTTGGGGATTTTGATATTAAGAAACTTTTGATCAGAGAGGGTGAGACACTAAGTTTTAGAGGAATAATGAGTGAAAAGCGCTTTTTATAAAGGTTCAGACAAGGGCATGTGACAAGCGATGACTCAGTACCCGGTTTATAGTCAATTATATCTCACTCACCTTTGTTGTAGATGTCTGTTCGACCTCTGTCACCCAGACAAAAATAGGAATGTTTTACAAGAACACTTTGGAGTCCAGAGACTTAAATGGGGGGGAGTAGCAGACAAGCACTGGTTCTTGCCTGCAGGAAAAAATACACACAACTATTACAAAAAGCACAATTGGGAATAGCTTTTCCTGACAGACATTGTAACAGACGTGTGTCCACTGCAAACATGTTTTATCACAAAATATCTGGAAAACAAAATCCTACCAGACAACAGCTGCACTCATCTCCCTTTAAATGAACTGCTTTTATGAGATTGTAGTTGTGATTTTAACTCATAAACAGCAATAATAATAATTATCATTATCAGTGAGCTTATTTCAACCTAAAACCTTTCAGAGCTGTCAGCAATCACTCGCATTTGATGGTTGCATTTATCCTAATACTGACATATTCTCAAAACCACAACTTTGACAGCAAGTAAAAAGTATCTCATGTTTGGCATTCAACTTCTCCAGCTCATGTCACTGATAAACTACTCATTAAAGAATTTCCCTGGGACAGCTCCCACTGTTTACATTCAGCCACCACCTCACTATTACTACCATTTATCAGCCCAGGGAGGTAGGTGTAGGCCACACTGAGTCCTTAAAGCTAATAGCTGTAAAGCTGAATTTCATACACACAAATTCCTCCAGACAGCTCTTTTCCTTGCCTCATTTTATGCCACATGGTTTGTTTGATTCCCACCAACTGCTGTTACTTTTATGCTTGATAAACCCAAACTGCATTTTTGGATCTTTATTGAATCTCTCTTATTTCACCCTGAGCCTTGTGTTAAAAGTTGCCAACCTGACTCAAGCAACATTCAGCTAAAATATCAAAAGTAACTTTTTGATCTAAAAGTGAATATTGTGTTAATTAAAAAATATTAAAGGTCTACCATCATCCAGTAATATAACGTTTTCAGCCTCATGTGTATGTTCCTATAGACTATTTTTCCATCGGATGGATGTTGTATTTTGAAATTGTTGGTCACATAAGAAAATAAAAGCGAAATGCATATTGTAATATAATGACGTGTGAAGTTTGTATGCAAACAGACAACATCCCAAAGTTTCTGACTTCAGTAGTTTGATACATAATCCAGAGGCAGAAGCTAACTTTTAAAGCAGTTCTTTTTCAGCGGGTTCAATCCAACTATATTTGATGTTTGGGGTCTAAAGGGGATAAACATGCATTAGCTTGGGAGAATAGAAGAAGTTCCAGAACATCTATTTTTGCCAGATATGCAGTCTTTAAAAATGTATAACGTTTCAGCACAAAGCATGTTTTACCAATATAAACTTTGCCCATCATTAGTAAACATGTTCCTTAATAAACAAGGCTTTGGAGAATATCATTGTATATCACCCACTGTGATCAGAGAGAAAGAAAACTGTGCCGACTGCGATTAACAGCTAATGATGAAAAAAACATGCAGGCTGCATCCTTCATCTCTGAACATTGTGTGATGCTCACCCATTTCCTCACTTTCACGCCATTTGACCCTGACCTTTCATTTTCTGATGTGACTCTATGTCAGGCTGCACCCAATCAATGTCTGTCACCTTCAGCCTGATCACAAAAACGCTGGACCCACCCTGACTGTGTCTCAACTGGCACCCCTGTCGTTGGGCCATGGCATTTGGGCCACTTGATCTTCTTTTGGTGGTACTGGGACATCCTGCCTCATTATCTTCTTCGCCCCGCCTTGTCCAGCCCGCTGAAAGTGATGCTAATAACATGGATTCCAACTGACTGACATGGGTGAAGAACCAGGAGATGAATTGAAATCCATACTTCATGCATTTTGCATGGAGTGGTAATTAGGTATTTTTGGGTTACTAAATGCTTCTGTCAAACTAGCCATGTTCCTGCAAGACAGGAAAAAGTCTGCTGAAAGCTTGTAGTACCAAGGCTAGATGTAAAAACTGACTAGATCAGGAATAATGTGGGCGCTCTGAACCAATCTGAGCATTTTAAAGTCAGAACTATCAGATCTTCAGACCTTGAAGATTCACCAAGTCCAGCAGCACCCGTAAAAATTGTAATTGATCCTGTCAGCACAAAAGGCCGATGTTTCATAGCTTGCCTTGATTATGTCTGCTTTCTTGCTGAATAAGCATCTGTTTCTCTAACTAACCCTGAGACCCATTTTTAAAGTCTGCGAATGTGCCCCCTTGTCGCCTTGGGCCCCTGGCTCTGGCCATTAGAGAGATTCCTCCTCTTCCTCGAAGCAATGACAGGTGAAGTGGAGCACAAAATCCCAAAGCCTGTGATGGGCCCCTCTACAAGCTCAGAACCTTTAATTCTAACAGACACTTATCTCTCTGTAAGCACTTTTTTGGGCCTGAAATATCCTATGACAGACAACAGATTACTCATGTTTAAGGAGACAGCTGCACTGCCTTGTAACAGCACTACACACACCATGCTGCTTTTCCGCAGTGATAATAGCAGTGGGAAATCCTAACAGAAAAAACATTCACGAACTCCTTCACACCAAGGTTTTGCATCTCGCATTCAAATGAAGAAAATGTTTCTTCATTAAAGAATAAAAATTAAAGTGAGGTTTTGCTGCAAAAGGACAAATATCAGACAGTTCTGATAACATTTTAGCTTCTTTTTTATTCAGAATATGTAGATGAAATAGAAGTCAGTACACTTGGATAAAATGTTATTTTTCATGCTTAATTTTTTTTTTCTTAAACTATTTGCAAAATCCTACAACAAATTGAATTTGGACACCACAAACATTCAAGCAAAAGTCAATCAAAACCAAATATCCTTTTTACACCTTTCAGAGCTCCAGAAAGGTGTAAGCAGTGTTTACAATAAAGTGTGCAAAGTTCAAGCAATTCCCTTAACAGCATCACTATGTTATCTTCTTGAAACTATCATGCAACATTCACTTAACATGTCACTTAGCATTCACTTAAATACTCATATTTACTTTCTTTGCCCTACATATTTTTATTCTTATATAGGCTATTGCTATATTACTGAAAATTCACAATGATAACTGCAATTGTTTATCTGAAAGTGATAGGAGGTGTAATACCACACAATATATGATTTTAGAATTTTTTTTTTGCAATGATAGCCTTTGTATGGTGGCCAAGAACCGCCACTGCTGCAAATAAAAACGAATGCAAAAAAAAAGAAGCCACAACAGAAGTTACCGATAAAAAAAAAGAAAGAAAGAAAGAAAGAAAGAAACCAAAGCCCGCTGCAAATAAAAAAAGAAATTGTGCAAATCTTTGAAAAAAAGCCACAATGGAAGTTAATGACACAAGAAAAAGAAGAAAAAAAAGGGCAATGCAAAAATAAAAAAGAAGTTACTTGCTGCAAAAATAAAAGGATGCAAAAAAAAGAAGCCACAATGGAAGTGAGCAGCCAGGGACTAATAATAAAAAAGCAAGGGGTCTGCGTACTTTATGAGTAAAGCTACTGAACTCTCGTAGGTGGTCTTGCGGGCCGTAGTGGGTTTCCCGTCTTAGCCAAAGCTAACATTACACTGGCACCCTCCTGTTCAACTTCATATTGACTCAGGCACTACATGGTCTAACCAAATTGAAAAGTACATGAAGCAAAATTAAACAATAACCTTTCCACTTACTTCTTTGTTCGTCTTCTCGCCGTCATCTTCTGTGCCTAGATTGTAAAACACCGGTGCATCATCATTATTGGTCCCCAGCAGCTCAATTTCATTGTGGCTTTTTTTATTTGCATCCTTTTATTTTTGCAGCAAGAAACATTTTTTTTTTTTTCATCGTTCACGTCTGTTGTGGCTCTTTTTAAAAAAAATCTTCACCGTTTCTACTTCTACCAATAACTTCCGTTGTGGCTTCTTTTCTTTTTTTTTTTTTTGCATTCTTTTTTATTTGCAGCAGTGGATGTTATCGGCCACCATACCTTTTGCGGTTACCAGTTGTATAAGAAAAGGTGCACATAATGATGTGTTACAGTACAAATTTTAATATTTTAATCAGATTCATTGCTCTTTAAGAGCAACAATAGTACCTCCTCATCATGTTTTTGTCTTTTATTGTCAAACATACTGTGCATCCTCTACCCCACACGCCACCAACTCCACTACAAAGCGGTCTCTGCTCAGCTTTTCAACTATTGGCTGATGACTAACACGTGACTGTGACGTACAACAGGAAGCGTTGCAGCCTGAGCGTGTATATTTGTTTACTGCTGCGAGTACTCCGTCTACACTCCACCGGTTTAGACTTTTATGAATGAAAAGTGTCACAATTTCAGGCAAAATAGCCAAAACTTGGGGCGTCTTATACCGACGGATAACAGTGTTGTGTCTGTGACGTTTAAGCCGTAAAAAATGGGAACAGCCTCCGCTAACAAGACATGCTAAAGTTACGCTTTATTAGTCTGCTAACTCCCAAGGTACCTTTCACTTTACATCGTCGACTGTCTCAGACTGTCACTATTTTACCCTCCTTTTGCAAACTGCACAGTTGAGCATCACGCTTGGGACTTTAATGATACTTCTTACACGTTAGCCTGCAGGCAGAGAAGCTAACATGGGACCAACACAGGACAGGGTGACCTCTCACTACAACACCCTGAAATGATAAGGTATGACTCCAGACTGTCTAAAGATAACAATATCTTATCGAGCTTCTTTTATAGTCATATAAATTCTCTGCTGTTGATACGGTTGCGTATAGAAAGATTAGAATATCGTCGTATGATTCGATTTACAACACAACTTTGATTCAAAAGATAAACTCATATATTCTACATTTATTGCACATAAAGTGGATTATATTAAGCCTTGAATTGTTTGAATAGGAATGAATCTAACATATAGTGAATTGTGGATTGCAAATGGCATGAGATTTTCCCAGATTAATCTAAAAAGTACAGAAATGTTCAACCTCTGCAATTAAAGTGCATTTATACTAGTGATGGGCATGGCAGTTCTTTTAGATGTACTGAATCACTAGAATCAGTTCACTATAAAGATTTGTTCAAAAGATTCGTTCATCAACTCACCATATCATTCAGTGCATGGCGGGAGGAGTCTGTGACTCCGACCTCCTGAACTGATACACAGCTGAACGGTTCAGGATTCAGTTTCGACAAGAGTGTTTGGCTGTGTTGCTTTGGCAAACAGGTTTGTAAAAATGAACTTGTTTACAAGTCATGATGTTTTAAGTGTACTGTCCTATGGTATGCTATGTATCAGGTCTGCTCGGTAAAATGGGCTCAATGAGTGATTTAGCAGTAAAAAATTCCAAAAAAGTTAGTTTTGTCTGACAAAAAAATGATTCCAGAGAGTGTAGTTTGATGCGTGATTCCTTTACCAAGTGATTCAGGCGTCGGTGCATACGATCCCTCGTTCGCCAGCTGCTCGCCTAGCAATGCTGTGTGCGATAGCATCTGCCCTGCTGACAGCTCAGCTGAAGTGAGAAACGAACGAATCACTTGAGGAAGTGATTCGGTTCAGTACGTTCACGTAAAAGATTTGGTTCTTTTGGACGAATCGTTCGCGAACGACAACACTAATGTATACTCTCAATACTCAGTTTTGGCACACTGCACTTAATGATGTTAGCCTTAAGAAGGTTTCTTTGACTGTGGCATTTAGCTGGTCTGTACGTCACCATCTTGTCAGATATCCCATAGATGTTCTCCGAGGATCAGAGCAGGCGAGTTTGCTGTCAGATCTTGTAGAGTAATACCATAAGTCTGAGGGATACACTTTCATGGCGACCGTTGTTCCCTGTTGTTTTAACAGATTTGGTTCCCAATTAAAAAAAGTAAAAACATTAGGCTGGAAGTAATGAGAAAGGAGTGATGAAGGGAGGATGTGATCTGAACTGAATCCTGAACCATTCAGCGAATCTTTTGAACAAATCTTTTTAATTTACTGATTCTAGTGATTTAGTACATCTAAAAGAACTGCCGTGCCCATCACTACTAAGTCAAAATATCTCCCGCATGACCTTTCATACCTCTGAATCTCATCCCTAAACTTACTTTTATTCCTCGGCTGTCTGTGCAGTCTTTGTTATTCCATGCTGTCTTTTTAAAATTCCTTGTACTGTGTTTGCAGGGGTTGTACCGGCTTCAATGTGTTTTTGTTTGTTTTTATGAGTTATTTGGTTCACTGTGCTCTATTTTTGTATTTCACTGCATTTTTAATTGTGCTTTTTTTGTCCTACTTTGAATCACTGGTGAAAATCATTGTTCAATTGTGCTGTACAAATATATGGATTGGTTCGGATCAGATAAACAAGCTTGCCTCGTTACAGGGACCAAATGATGTCACAGAATGACCAGAGACCCGGTGCATCATGGCATTATCTGAAGTTTACTGGGACCGCCACATACCCCTACCAAAACTTGCTCCAGTCCAGGCCAAGGTCACAGTCGCCCTGGTTGCACTCCTGTGCTTTATCAACAGTTATGATGGGGAGTTTGTGTTTGATGACTCCGAAGCGATTGTCAATAACAAGGTACTTTTATTAGTGTCCAGATGCCCTCTTTCATATGTCTTCATTTGTTCATCTGCAGAGTGATGTTCTGTTTATGTTAGTGGTGCTGTCATCATTCAGTTTTTGCTTTTTTTATTTGTTTCTGTTTCAGGACTTGAGACCAAGCACACCTCTGAACAACATCTGGAGCAATGACTTCTGGGGAAGCAACCTGAGTAGCAACTCTAGTCACAAATCCTACAGACCTCTCACTGTCCTAACATTTAGGTGAGAGCACACATCAACTATCAACTCTTCAACCAGTAGAGTGAATGGTGTTTTACAGTAAGTTCTGGTTTGTCTGGAACACCAGAATTTCGTCTGCACGTGTGTATTTGATGTTACAATCGCAGTTTATAGATTGCGCTAACTTTACAGTTGTATTTAAGGTCAACTGAGCAAACATCTCACAATAGTTTTTGAAAGCCATCCATGAGTTTGACGTATTTTGTTTTGCAAAATAGAGTCCATGCAGGTGCCTTAGAAAGAAGCGGTTTTGATCCCTGGATGGGGAGATGGCAGATTTGCCATTTTGGAGCTGATGGGTTCTTCCATTTTGTCCATCTGTGTCCGTGGTCTGTAAGACTGTACTAGCATTAGCTCCTAATTTCCAGATGCTTTAACCAGACTCTGCTTGGGCTTTGACTGAAAAAAAAAATACAGGTTGTAGTCCTGTACCAAATCTGTAGTTTAGTTGTTGGTATCCAAGAGACACAATGCCACTCCTTAAGTGTGGCATTGTGTCTCTTGGACCCAGTGCAGATTTATCTTCCTCTGGTGCAAAGGTGAGCAGCTGGCCTCCTCAGGCACTGCTTCACCTGCCTGTAGCTGATACTCTTCCTGGAAAGTATAATTAAGGGTTTCTGGAGTATTTATAAGTTGACTTGCTCTTCTTGGAGCAGCTTCACCAAAAACATTAAACTGTAAGTTTCTGTGAGGTTGAATGTTTTGCAAAGGCTTTACAGAAACTGCCAACCTGTTGAATTGCTGTGCTGCTCTGTCACAGAACCATTATCCTAACCTTTATAAGTTTCTTATTATATATGAACCTTTCTGCAGGCTGAGCTACCTCTTGGCAGGAGGCCTGCACCCTGTCAGCTTCCATGTACCAAACATCATCCTCCATGCAGTCATTTCTGCTCTTATGGTTGACCTGTTTGCTATCCTGATTGGTGGACTGGCTTATGATACAAATGCTTGGTTGATGAACAACGCCCCCAAGACCTCTCTGCTGGCTGCTCTTTTCTTTGCTGCACACCCCATTCACACAGAAAGTGTAAGTACCTTTCAGATTTGACGTGGTTAATTTTGTTCTTCAGAATTTCTGCATGCTGGTCCTTCACTTTCTATTGTTCTCTTTAAAGCAGTGCAACAGGCTGCGTGTTAGTACATAGGACAATGGAGGTAACAACAGTGAGTACTTACTGTATACAGGAAAGCATTAGCATGCTGACTATAGCGTGTTTTCCCAGTAGGTATTCCAAAGTACAGAAAAGTGTTGTTATCGTACCTGGAGTTAGAAATGTTGACAGTTACCGGCAAGTTATTCAAGTAACTTTTAACAAGCTCATCAAAGATAGATATATAGGTCATGGTTGTTATTCTGATGCATCAGTTGTGCTTCATAATGCAAGCCCACTTTCTTGTTTATGAACCTGGACTGAGTCATGAACTGTTGCTGATGTGTCCACAGCAATCCCTTTGAGAAAATGCGCTGTTCAGGATTTTGGGTCACAAACAAACATGGACTCCCTACAGCAGCACATCATGGCATCCTGGCATAGAAGTCTGAAGGTTTTAATACTAAACATGCAGTGGTACCATGCCAAGAACAAAAGCCCCGCCACAGCTGGGAGCGCAGGGCCGAGGATCCGTGTGTTAGCACGGCCTGACTATTAGCTGTGTTGGGATGCTTATTGACCTGCCAGAATATGTGTGTTGTTGCTGTAAAGCCTGGCTGGAAGGCAGCAGTTCCCCCTCTCCATTCGCTTTAATCATACAGGTCAAGGACTGGGTGAGACCTGGGGGGTGGGAGGCAGGCAGCCTGTTGGCTTTGGCCTGCTGTATGTATCAAAGCAAGCAACCCCAGGATGCCAACCATACTGTACCCACACACTGTATAGAGCACACACACAAATAAAGCCTGCTGGTAATGAGAGCTTCTTCCTGCCTCTGTTAATAAGCCTCCATTTGTTCCTGGATGTAAGACAGAGTGTGATAGAAACAAAATGTGCTAATTTATTAAAGGATGCAAATGCTGTTACTATTTTTTAAGTATTTTTCATCATGTAAACTTTCTTTTTCTTTTTGTTCCCTACACTAGGTGGCTGGTATTGTGGGCCGCGCAGATCTTTTGTGTGCCCTGTTCTTCCAGCTCTCTTTCCTCACCTACTGCAAAGCTTTCAACAGAGGTATGTACCTAACACAGCCATTACTCTTTACTGCAGCACCGTACTGTACAGGGAGCTGTCTATATGTGCTGATGAACACAGTGCCAGCATCAAACACTCTGGAGCTGTTTGTTTATGAACTCATCTGTTTGAACAGTAACTTTTTTTAAGCCTGAACTGTCCTTAACCAGCTCCGGCCTTTGTTTCCTCAGGGAGCGACAGAGATGACAGGTTTTCTGTGCAGTGGGTTATGGTCAGCCTCTTGCTGTGTGCTGCAGCGATGCTCTGCAAAGAACAAGGCATCACAGTCTTGGTACAAAGTCTTTTTTTTTGTTTGTCTGTTTTTTTTTAAAGTTATGATGACTTCATGGACCCAGTAAACACAGTGTTTTAAGGAGGACCTCAAAAAGTGAAACATGAGGAAAACTTGCAGAAAAAAAACTTGATTTAGGCAGTCTAGTTAATCTAATGTTATTGTTTTTTCTCTTGTTTTATACATTAAACTCTTGTTTTCCACAGTCAAGATAGTTAGAGTTGATCCTGTTCAGATACCAGTTTGGAAACTGCCTCAATCACAGCATTAATGTGCTGCCTGTTCTTGTCCAGTACGCATCCATCTGATCGTGTTATTTTTAGCCTAACCCTCCAAAAATATGAACATGAACTAACTAAACTGCAATAATATGCCACTAACGTTATTAAGCAGGAAAAATAACAGATTCCTGGTATCCTTGGCATAAAGGCATAAAGTTGAGAAGAGGAGGGAGACAGGAGGAGGTGGATTATATGTATACATGTATATATGTATATATGTATGGATATGTGTATATGTATGACTACGGGATTTAAGTTCAGGCAGTCTAAATGCATCGACAGGCTGATGTGATGAAATGCATAAAGCGTATGACTTCATTTTGTGTTACTAAAAATGCAACATTAGGGTTTTGACCTGTCTCATTTACGTCTACAACATACTGCTCCAGCTGCTGATCAGTATTGCATGTTGAGAGACATGGGCAGGTTGTATTAGATGAAAAGAGGACACTTGATAACATGACCTCATCAGGGTGAGCTTACCTTGATAGATTATCCAGGTAAGAATAAAGCAATCAGCTCTGGGTTTAGATTGAAGAGGCTTCTGCTCAGATCTTGCTCCATGTTGCAGTCACTCTGGTTTTAGGTTAACTATTAGAAAAATAATTACAACAGGGGACAGCAGGGAGGGTAGTTTAGTCCAAGCCGGGAAAATATTGACAGTTAATGTTATCTCTTTGGTATTTTGCACCCTTTATTAATTACACTTGAATGGGAGGGTTACTGGCTCAATAACGTAAGGTATTGGAAGAAAAAAGGTCGTGGGACATTCTTGTTTCACATGTCAGAACCCTCACACTGTCCCGGGACAAGCAAAAACAAAGTGAAACAACAAATAATTATGTGTATGAATCTTTTTATTGGATTGGTCTTATAGAGGGGTTGTATGAGGCATGAGCTCAGGTCTAGGTTTGAGAATCAGTTTCCAGAAAGGAGAAAAAAAAGGTCCTGGAACGTGTCTAATAATCGAAGCTTGAGCTCTATTTTTCTGCTGACCTATATACATTTTAAATGCCATTTCCACAACCTCCTCCATCTATTTTCCTCCAGGGTGTGAATGCAGCCTTTGATGTCCTCCTGATCTGTAATGTTAATGTGTATGAACTCAGCCAGAGGCTACTCCTGAGGAAAAATTCACTCGATGTGAGTTACAGTTCAGTCCCCCTCCCCCTCTTTTCCGCCATAAATTATGCACTTCTCTGTATGATTACTGTCATATCACATACATCCTCAATGTAAAGCAATGGGGCTTTTTGGTTCATTGTGATCATGTAACCGAGCCAGAGAGCGCCCACTACATGTGTAGTTTTATCTGTCAGTGACATGTGATTTTATTTTCCCTGACAGGTAAGTGAGATATTGCGAACAGGACTGCTAACACGGTTGGCTCTCATGGGTCTCGGAGGACTCTCTATGCTCTATGCACGCTGGAGGATCATGGGAACAGGACCACCAGCATTTACTGAAGTAGATAATCCAGCGTCTTTTGAAGAAAATCTATTTCTTAGAGTGAGTACAGTTACTATTTGTCATTTGGTGTGAACTGTAGCACAGTTTCACCCCGAAATGTCATATTTAATCAGAAATTTTAGTCTAAACATAAGTTGAATATGTCTCTTTCCTTATTAACCATCATTATTTTTTAAAAACACTGATTGACTTTTTTTTTTTCCCCAATCTAAAAATACTCCTCCCTTTCTTCCTCCCACTCTGCACCCCTCCTGTTCCCCTTTGATTGGCAGATTGTGAACTATAATTACTACTACTCTCTGAATGCCTGGCTGCTGCTGTGTCCCTGGTGGCTGTGTTTTGATTGGTCCATGGGCTGTGTGCCTCTCATTAAGTCAGCCACTGATTGGAGGATGGTGTGGCTGCTGCTGCTCTGGTGCGTCCTGATAGGCTTGATAAGTCAAGCCCTATGCTCGCAGGACAGCCAGAGAAGGAGGTAAGAAAGCAGAACCGGCTCTAACACACCCAGTGTGGACGAGACGGAGTAGATGTTGGCCTCTCTAGACTTGGACGCGATTATGAAAATTGTCTTATCCATCGCAGTGTGACGAGAACAAAATCTCAATTGAGGTTAAAATTCTCTGTTGGCTCACAGAGAAAGTTTTCTGTGTTTTTAGGAGTTTTTGGAGTTGATGTTGAGACAAAATGAGCATCAGAGCACGATGTCCATGTATATAATCCTTTGGCCTTTTCTTTGCCCTCTCTCTCCCTGCTAGGACACTGACCTTGGGCCTGGTGCTGCTCGTAGTCCCCTTTCTGCCCGCCTGTAACATATTTTTCAGGGTGGGCTTCGTCATTGCAGAGAGAGTGCTCTACCTCTCTTCGGCTGGCTACTGCTTACTGCTGGCCTACTCACTGGGACACTGCTGCTACCGCTGGTCTAAACACAAGGTTGGTCTGATAAATACCAAAAACATAACACAAAATAAAGGACACCACATCCTGCTGAACCTTTAGCTTCCAGCAAAGTTTCAACTCTGTGAACTTTCAGTTTCTGTCAGCATTGTCACTTTATCCTGTTTCAAACTCTTTTATTTAACCACCTATTCCGGCTGCTTTAAGGATTCAGGAAGTCAGTCATACAGATTTAGGCCTGACATTAGAAAACAGTTATGATTCACCTACAAATGGATGACAGCAGCAGCAGCAGGTGGTGTCCTCGTGTGACTTATAAACCTCAGGATTCAGAACAAAACGCAGATCAAGGAACATGAATCAAGTCATTTTTCAGATCCGCTTAAAAACAAAGACATTTGAAATTTAACTTTTTTGTTCCTCCAACTGTGTATTAAAAGGCCAACATAACACACTATCTCTTACATCTCTGTAACAAGGTTTTCCACTCGCATTATTCAACAGAAGTCGTATAGATGCAGTGGTTAAGATCTAAAGATATTAACAAAGCAGACTTGGTAGAAATTGGATTTTTAGTGTATAATAACCTGCAGATGGTTTGTTGTGTTGAGAGCCTTAAATATTTGTATCCCAGCTCTCCTCACCTTTTTAGGCTTCACTCACAGTGTGTAATGCCAACATTAAATTAGATAAATTTGCTCTTTTTGCTTGTAGCGTTGATAAAAGTGAAATCAAAAGTTGTGTACTTTCAGAGGAAGGCATGTTGTGCTCAAGTGTTTCCTTTTTTCTCCTCTCCCCCTCTCTAGAAGCTGCTTTTTGTGCCCATGTTCGCGTTGTTGTGTGTGTATGTAGCTCGCTGCGCTCTGCGTAGTCACCAGTGGCGATCAGAGCAAAGCCTCTTCACCAGCGCCCTATCTGTCTGTCCACTCAATGCCAAGGTAAAACCTCCCCCGTTTATATAGTCAGTTTAAGTCCACATGAATTATGTTCCACAAAGAAACTACACATACACTCTGATACCCTGTGTGTTGACTCCACAGGTCCATTATAACGTTGGTAAGAACCTGGCAGACCGAGGGAACGCAACCACTGCCATCAAATATTACAGAGAAGCTGTCAGGTATGTCCTTATAAAAGCAGCGAGGATTATTCTTGAGCATTTAATCATGGCCGTTTGTTTGAGAAAGCACCACGTCAGGTTAACCACCGTTTTTGTTGATTGCAGGCTTCATCCAACCTACGTCCACGCCATGAACAACCTGGGGAATATCCTGAAGGAGAGGAATGAACTGATCGAGGCAGAGCAGCTGTTGTCTAAAGCTGTTTCTATTCAGTGCGTCACCCAGCACATAATTACCGCTCCACCTTTCACTACACATCAACGACCATGTCATTAGATAATTCCAAAACTAAATTATCTTAAAACAGCTCCCTACTGATTACTTAATGTTGTTTTTTAATCTGTGCAGGCCTGATTTTGCTGCAGCCTGGATGAATCTGGGAATAGTTCAGAACAGCCTGCAGAAGTTTGAGGAAGCAGAGCAGAGCTACTGGAACGCCATCCGCTTCAGGAAGAAATACCCAGACTGCTACTACAACCTGGGACGCTTGGTGAGACTCTGACATAAGATGGTGTTTATCAGAAGGAGTTTGAAATACTTTACAACAAAAATCAAGTTTATGATCACTTAGGAATCAATTCAAATCCAGTATAGTTAATTATATTTTAGATGTTTTTCTCCTTCTTCTCTCCGGTTCTGATAGTACGCTGACCAAAACAGACATGTGGATGCCTTGAACGCGTGGAGAAACGCAACAGTGCTAAAACCCGACCATAGTCTGGCCTGGAACAACATGGTCATCTTACTGGACAACACTGGTGTGAACAAAAAAATCAAACACACTAACAAAGACACATAGACTTAATCATTAAGTCAAACTCCAAGTCATTGATATATTATTTCAAACCCAAATGAACAGCAATATGTTCTCCGTAAAACAGCAGAACCTACACAGTTAGTGCAAAGAGTATCAATGTAATGGTTTAAATCCCAAAAGTTAAGACTTTGGAGAGTAACTTAATGTTTTTAAAAGGTAAAAATTTACACAGGGTGAAAGTTTTAGAAGAAAAACATTATTTTATAGCGTAACAAAGACTTTCAGGCATTATAAATACAACACAAACATTTTCAGTCATGTTTCTGACAGTTGTATTGTTCTTGTAGGTTATAATAGGGAATTGGCTTCAATTATGATCCATTTCACATCCAGTTAAAAACTCTTTACAGGAGCTTTAAAATGAGTGTTTTGATCACTTAACCTTTTTAATGATTTTATCAACATTTTTTAAGCTTTTATTGTATTTTGCTGTTTCTCAAATCTGGTGATGCCAAAGTCTTATCAATCTTTATTTTGTTTTGTATTGTGATAAAAAAAAGAAGGTCATGCATAACACAAAACTTACCTTGTTTGGATCAGTAGCTGTGTAAAAGGTATAGTGACATGTAGAACTTTGATTTAAGAGACATACATGAATAAGCCAAAAAGATTAATTTTACAAAAATTTAGACATTTGTTCATTTTATTTTCAAACAGCTCTCTGTGTTCATGTTGATCCTGTTCCAGCTTTAACAGCCAAGTAACACAGCGTTTGTTATTTTGGAGAGGCAGGAAATCTAAATGGCCAACAAGATTAGACCGGAAGAGCAGGAATCAGTAATGCTTGAAATTTATGTATTAAAGCTTTGTGTTGTGAGTTTTGAAGGCACTCTTCCCTGCCGTGTGGAGAATGCTCTGATTTCCAAACGCTCGAGCCGTTTTGTCAGAAGCTGCTCCCGTGGGGGCGGAGTCTCCCTGGAGGGCACTGGAACTGTCCAATCAGGGCCCAGTGTGCTCCTGATCAAACGTGGGCAAGCACAGCCAGAACAGCGCCCCCTCAGAGTCTCCCCACCGCATTTGTTCCCCCAAATCTGACAGAAATAATTCTACCCCTCTCTCCCCAGCTCCCCGGCAAACAACAAAAAGAGGGAAAAGAAGAACAATAGGTGTCATTTTCAAATAGCACAGAATCCAGAATATTCTCTCCTCTTTGGTGTTCACCCCTCCTCTTTGGTTTTGTTCATTCCACAAACAAAAGGCAGAATCAGTGCAGATTCAGAAAGATCCAGACAGACATGTAGTCACATATTGATAGGCTGTGTCTGAAGGGCAGCAGCCATGACTCAGGACATGTCTCAGGACTGTCATTGTTTCTGTCTGTATGTGTCTCTGCCTGTCTATCTGTCTGTCTGTCTGTCCGTCTGTATGTATGTATGTATGTATGTCTGTCTGTCTCTGTCTCTCTCTCTCTCTCTTTCTACATTTCTGGCCAGACATCAGACGGCTCTGTGACAGAGATCAATAACCCAGTGGGCCTTGTGTTCAACCTTAATTAGGAGCTAAACCGCTCCTCCATGTGTGGAGAAGGAAAAACTCTGCTCTAGACACTGCTGACAAATAAAGCAAGCAGTCAGATTCTAGCAGATACCTGCTGTTATTACTGTTGTATCTGCGGTTATTACTGTGTGTGGAATTTAGCAGCAAATTTGTTTGAAATATCGTTTAGATTTTACTTAAAATACAGCTGTAGGTGTTGTAAGTATGGAATCAAAAAAGTCAATTTCTACCACATTTGTTTTCTTTTCTTTCTATCGTAAAGGTAACTTGGGTCAAGCAGAGCTGATTGGTCGTGAGGCTCTGAGGGTCATCCCTAATGACCACACCATCATGTTTTCATTGGCTAATGTGCTGGGGAAACTGCAGAAGTACAAGGTCAGTCAGTGCCATACAAATATTTAAACAAGTTATCGTTTTTAATGCACAGGGGAACTTATCTATTTCTCCAGCGTGTCTGAGCCTGTTTTTCTCGTCTTTTTTCCCTTTTAAATGTGAAATAATGAGACAAAATAATCACATGAAAGCTAAACAACAGGGAAACCTAACAAAACAAAGCCTTAAAGAGAGATGGACAGAAAATGAAAGTTCCAGTGGTTAATGGTTTATAGTAGTGATAGTACACAAAAAAAAACCAAATATTATATATACCCAAATATAAATATATCTATGCTTGAGAGCTTTTTTTATTTCTGTCATTAATTGGCTCGCTGTATTTCTTTGTCAGTCTGTTAGTCTTGTTATACTCTGTTTATATTTTCTTCCTCTCCCTACTCTATAAGGAAGAAGTTACCCAGCTCTTAAACCAGTTAATACAACTTACCATATTATACCATGATTAAATTGTAATAGTAAAGTATGATTGAAAAATGTTATAGTATAGTATGATTAAAAATGCCAAAGTATTGTATGATAAAAAAATATATATATAGTATAGTATGATAAAAAAATCACTATATTTTATAAAAAAAAATGTCGAAGTATAGAATGATTAATGTGTAATAGTATAGTATGATAAAAAATTGTAGTAAAGCATGATAAAAATGTCATAGTATAGTATGACAAAAAATGTCATTCTATTGTATGACTTAAAATGTAATAGTATAGTATAATAAAAAAAAAACACTTTATAGTGTGATAAAAAAAAATGTCAGTAAAGTATAAAAAAGTTTTCAAAGTATAGTATGATAAAAATGTCATAGTATAGTTTGATAAAAATTTTATGGTATAGTATTATAAAAATGTCATAGTATAGTTTGATAAAAATTTTATGGTGTAGTATTATAAAAATCTCATGATAAAGTATGATAAAAAAAAGTCATAGTGAAGTATGATAAAAAAATCATTGTATTGAATGATAAAAATGTCATAGAATAGAATGATTAATGTGTAATAGTATAGTATAATAAAAAAATATAGTAAAGCATGATAAAAATGTCATAGTATAGTATGACAAAAATGTCAAAATATTGTATTATTTAAAACGTAATAGTATAGTATGAAAAAAAATGGCATTCTGTTGTATGATAAAAATGTCATAGTATAGTATGATAAAAATTTCTTAGTATTGTATGATAAAAAAAAGTCATGGTATAATATTTTTAAAAATGTCATAATTTTTTATAGTAAAAAAGCATAGTTTAGTATGATAAAAAATGTCATTGCATAGTATGATAAATGATGTGATAGTACAGTATGCTAAAATATAGATATACATAAAGATATAAATTAAAATGTCATAGTATAGCATTATAAAAAAACATAGTATAGTATGTTTAAAAAATTCAAAATTAGTAAAATAAAGAAAATGGGACTCCAGAAATTGATAACTTTCAGAAATGAGGTTGAGCATATGATCATTTAAGTTCTGTGATTGTGTTACTTTCACCCTTTTTTGGTGTCTAGAATCCATAATAGTTACTGTTAGCTCTCCGTGGAGTTGTAGGATCAGTTGTCTATTAAACATATTTTTGTCATCAGGAGTCAGAGAGTTTCTTCCTCCAAGCACTTCGGATCAACCCAAAGTCTGCCAGTTGCCATGGCAATCTAGGTAAGCTCCTTCTTCTTGTACACAGTTGTTCAGAGACTGAAGGTACATTCAGAAGTTAAAAAAGTAATCCTGTACTAGCAGGAGCGTTAACGTGCAGCCTCAATGACCCATGTTGAACAAGCTAAGTAAAAACAATTATAATGATGGCTGCTTCTCAGCTTGACCACCGTTTTTCGGCCTCTTCCTCAGCTGTGCTGTATCATCGCTGGGGAAAGCTGGAGCTGGCAAAGAAACACTATGAGCTGTCTCTACAGTTGGACCCTGAGGCTCCTGGGACCAGAGAGAACTACAACATGCTGCGACGCAAACTGGACCAGCTTAAACGACACACACCCTGAGGGAGCCCACTGGGACCCCTGCCTGTCATACAACACATTTCCTCCATTGTTTCCTTTTTGTATTGTTTTATTTCAGTAATACTGGCTTTGTACCATTTGGAAATAAAGACCATGATCTGTGTATCAAATGTGTCCTTTTTTGTGGGCTGTGGTTCTTAAAGGAAAAAATTATGATAAATTATGAATCACAGTATAGTATGAAAAAAGGTCAGTATGATAAAAAAAATCATTGTACAATTAAAAAAATCATAGTATTGTATGATAATGTCATTGCATTGTATAAAAGAAGTTATAGTATAGTGTAATAAAAATAATCATACTATAGGATGATAAAAAATATCATAGTTTAGTACAATAAAAAAAACAGTATGTATGAAAAAAGTTATAATATAGTACGCTAATATAATCAAGGTATAGGATGATAAAAATGTCATTGTATAGTATGAAAAAAAATCTTTGTATAGTATGTTGAAAATCCTAGGATAGTATGATAAAAATGTCATAATATGGAATGATAAATTATTTTGGATTATAGTGTCATAAAAAAAAGTTTAAAGTATAGTATGATCAACAAATCAAAGAAATATATGATAAAAAAAATGATAAATATGAATATGTCACTTCATAGTATAATAAATATACTATATAATATAAATAATATAATAAAAAGTCATAGTAAAGTGATAAAAGTAGTATAGTATGATAAAAATGTCAGTATTGTATGACAAAATTGTTTTATAATAGTAAAATCAGATTGTCATCATACAATATGAAAAAAATTCATTGTATAGTATGATTAAAATGTCAAAGTGAAGTACAACAAAAAATGTCAAAGTATAATATGATAAGAAAATCAAAGGGTAGTGTAATAAAAAAAAATTCAGTGTAGTATGGTAAAATGTCATTGTAAAGTGTGATTTGAAATGATCGTAAATTAATTAAGAATGTCATACTATAGCACGATAAAAAATCCTACAATAATATGATAAAAAAATGTACTAGTATAGTACAAAAAAATCATATAGTATAATATAAGTATAGTAAAGTAAAAGTCATTTTCTAGTGTGACCAAAATTTAACGGTGTAGTATGATAAAAACATTATAGCACAGTTTTATAAAAATGTCATGGTATAGTATGACAAAAATGTGAGGTATTTTATGATTAAAAAATGTCAGTATAGTTTATTGTTTAGTATAGTTTAGTATGACAAAAAACTTTATAGTTAAGTAGGACAAAAAATTTCACAATATAGTATCATAAAAAAATCATTGTATTCCATGATAAAAATGTCAGGGTATAGTATGATGAAAAAAATGTCACAGTATAGTATGATAAATATGTCAGAGTATAGTATGATAAAAAAATGTATAATAGTAAGATAAAAAATGTAACTGTAAAATATGAAAAAAAATTAAAGTACATTATGATAAAAATTTCATAGTATAGTATGACAAAAAATGTTACAGTATGATATGATAAAAAATTTCATGATAAATTGTCAAAAAAAAGTAAGTATAGTATGATAAAATGTCAAAGAATTGTATGATAAAAATTTATAATTGAAATTGAAAAAAATCAGTAAAGTATAATAATAAATGTCACTTCAGTATGAAAAATGTCTTACTATAGTTTGATAAAAAAATGTCATGAAATAGTATGATAAAATATCAAAGTATAGTATTATAAAAATCATGGGATAGAATGATAAAAAAATGTCATAGTTTTGTAAGTTAAAAAATGTTTTATAATAGTGAAATAAAAATGTCATCATATAATAAAAAAAAAATTCACAGTACAGTATGATTCAAATGGCATAGTATTGTAAGACAGAAAAATGTCAAAGTATGATATGATAAAAAAAATCAAAGGATAGTGTGAAAAAAATAATGTCAGTATAGCATGATAAAATGTCTTGGTAAAATATGTTTGAAATGATTGTAAAGTACTATGAAATGTCTTACTATATAATGATTTAAAAAAAAACTAATATAGTATGTATGTAATAGTATAGTATGTTAAAGAAATTATAGTATAGAAAAATAAAAAATGTCATCGTAAGGTGTGATAATAATCTCATAATATAGTGTGATAAAAATTACCATAGTATAGTATAATAAAAAATCAAACGACAGTTTGTTAAAAAATCGTATGATATGATAAGTATGATAAAAAAATATCATAGTACAGTAATGTCATAGTATAGTACTATGAAATTTTGGAAGTATGAAATGATTAAATATGTCAGAGAGTAGTACAATAAAAAAAGGTTAAAGTATAGTTTGCTCAAAAAGTGAAAAAAATGTATGAAAAAAATGACAGTATAGAATCATAAAAATGTTATATAATAGTATGATTAAAATGTCACAGTATGGTATGACAAAAAATTTCATAGTACAGTTAGAAAAAATCAAAGTACTAAAAAGAATATCAGTAATGTTTTATATAAAAAAATGATGGTCAAGTATGATGAAAATGTCACAATTTAATATGATTAAAAATGTCATTGTATGTCATGAAAAAATGTCACATTATAGTGTAACAAAAAATGTTAGCATAGTATGATAAAATGTCAAAGTAAGGTATGATAAAAATGTCATATTATATTTAAAAAAAAAATCATTGTGAAGTATGATAAAAAATGTCACTTAAGTATAAAAAAAAATTCGTAGTATAGTTTGATAAAAACCGGAATAGTATAGTATGATAAAAATCATGGTATAGTATAATAAAAAAACTCGAGATTCATAAAAATGTCATTGTAAAATATGATTAAAAAAATCATAGTATAGTATGATAAAAAAAATCAGAGTATAGTATGATAAAAATGTCATATTATGGTATGACAAAAAAATTCATAGTATAGTTAAAAAATCAATCAAAGTACGAAAAAAAATGTCAGTTATGTTTTAAAAATGTCCTTTTGTATTCTTTTGTGAAAAAATTCACGGTATAGTATGATGAAAATGTAATAGTATAGTATGATAAAAATCATTTTATTGCAATAAATAAAATTTCATTGTCTAGTATGATAAAAAAGTCGTAGTATAGTTTGATAAAAACGTAATAGTATAGTGTAATGAATATGTCATAGTATAGTATGACAAAATATATACATGCTATGGTACGATTAAAATGATATAGTATGAAAAAAATCATGGTGTGGTATTTTCCAAATTGTCATAGTATAGTATGATAAAAAAAAATGTCATATTATAATATGATAAAAAAAAACATAAAATAGTATGGTAAAAAATGTGTCACAGTATAGTATAAAATGTCATTACATATTATGATAAAAAATGTCATAGTACAGTATGCCAAAAATACATTATTGTTAGATAAAATTGTTATAGTATAGTGTTATAAAAAAATCATAGTATAGTATGATAAAAATGTCATAGTATAGTATGATAAAAAAATATTTTCTAGTGTGATAAAAATGTCATAGTATAGTTTGATAAAAATGTCATAGTATAGTATGATAAAAAAAAAATTATAGTATGGTATGATAAAAATTTCCTAGTATAGTATGAAAAAAAATCATGGTATATTATTTTCAAAAAGGTCATAGTATAATATGATAAAAAAAAATCATAGGATGGTACAGTAAAAAAATGTCATGGTATAGTATAAAAAATGTTCTAATTTGTTATGATAAAAAAAAGTCATAGTATGCCAAAAAATATATTATTGTTAGATATAAATGTTATATTATAGTATTATAAAAAAAAATCATAGTATATTATTTTTAGAAAAATTCTAATTAGTAAAAATGAGAAAGAGGACTCAAGAGATTGATAACTTTTAAAAACAAAGTTGAGCATATGATCATTTAAGTTCTGTGACTGTGTTACTTTCACCCTTTTTTGGTGTCTAGAATCCATAATAGTTACTGTTAGCTCTCTGTGTTGTTGTAGGATCAGTTTGTGTATCAAACATATTTTTGTCATCATGAGTCAGAGAGTTTCTTCCTCCAAACACTTCTGATCAACCCAAAGTCTGCCAGTTGCCATGGCAATCCAGGTAAGCTCCTTCTACTTGTACACAGTTGCTCAGAGACTGAAGGTACATTCAGAAGTTTAAAAAGTAATCCTGTATTAGCAGGAGCGTTAACGTGCAGCCTCAATGACCCATGTTGAACAAGCTAAGTAAAAACAATTATAATGATGGCTGCTTCTCAGCTTGACCAATGTTTTTCGGTCTCTTCCTCAGCTGGGCTGTATCATCGCTGGGGAAAGCTGGAGCTGGCAAAGAAACACTATGAGCTGTCTCTACAGTTGGACCCTGAGGCTCCTGGGACCAGAGAGAACTACAACATGCTGCGACGCAAACTGGACCAGCTTAAACGACACACACCCTGAGGGAGCCCACCGGGACCCCTGCCTGTCATACAACACATTTCCTCCATTGTTTCCTTTTTGTATTGTTCTATTTCAGTAATACTGGCTTTGTACCATTTGGAAATAAAGACCATGATCTGTGTATCAAATGTGTTCTTTTTTGTGAGCTGTGGTTCTTAAAGGAAAAAACAAACAGGTAAAAGAAAGAAAGAAGTTGTGATTTTGTTGATTCAACTGTTACTTCAGCCTCTTTCATGTATCTAATTAGATTTCCTGGGTGTGAGATGTGTCTGGATGCTGGATGCAGGTGTGCCGGTTACATGGTCGTCTGTTCTGTGCTGTTTTGTTGCCCCTCTCGAGGGCCATGTGGAACTGATCCACGGTGAACCCCATCCTCTTTTCATCTCTGACCCTGTGTTGTGTCAGCTGGATGGAGCACCACACATGTGTGGACCCAGAGAATCTGTTGTAAAATGTATTTGATTTCTCTGGCTGCTTTTCAAGAGTTCAAAATGTTCCTTAAAAGCTGCTAGAAGTCTGCGCACACGGCTGCAGTTTTATTTTCATTCAAGCAGGAAAAACAGTTTGAGAGGCGTCAGCTGGTTACTTCAGACCACTGATGGGCTGATTTGGTTATCATGTTTGTTTTTTAATGCCCTCCTCTTTTGTTCTCGGGTAGGATGCCACTCTGAGATTCAAACTCCCCTCTGCCTCCTCGCTCCTCCTGCAGCCTCTGTAGTTAATGGGAGAAAGGTGTTCGAGCTGGGGAAGTTTTTCTGAAGTGTGCATGAGGAGATGAGGGGTCAGCTGAGACAGGAAACCACTGGCCGGTGCTGTATGAAAACAGCTCTGTAGCAAAGACCTTCAAAGAGAGACGGGGATCATCTCCCTGGGGACTGCTCATGCACACACACACACACACAGACTGCCCGCCTCTTGAAGACCGCTGCTGAGGGAAAAGGCGACCTCAGTGTGAAACATCAGTCAACAAGTGCGCACCCTGGGTCAAAGTTCAATGCACTTCTATTTTTTCACCTGCTTCCTACAGCTTGCAGGGAACTTTTGAAGCCACATTGGGCTGGTATGGCTCTGCTTTAGGGGCTGCTTAGTTTGTTTGCACATACAGTACAATACACCACTTTGAGCTTTGATGCTCGGACATTGTTACTGATCTGCACATCAGGGGTCTCTGCAGAACACACGACCATCAGAGTCCTCGTGTATGACCTCTTAAATATGCGACCAATATCACATGATGAAATTTCCTTCTTACTTAACCCTGTTTGTATTTTTGCTGCTTTGATGTAAAGAGCGAGTGGAAGATGTGTCTGAAAGCACAACAAATAGTCTTTGCACACACACAGCCTGCTCTGAGAGTTGTTGAGTTTAAGATAAAACCTGTTTCAACAAGCCCGGTGTAAAGGTCAGGATGGAGAAAGGGCTTCATGCTATGGAGCGAATGCAGACAGAATAAGATCAAAAAAGGCTTGAATAGTGACATTCAAGACTGGAAGCTTTTCCCTCACATTATTTTCCGTCATGCAGTGTAACATGCCGTGCAGCCGAGCTACAGCCAGCTACAAAACCATCAGCTATTCACTGTATGTACTCATGGATCCCTTTCTTTACTTTCTGTGTGATCATTTCATTGGGTGCCTGCAGCTGACTGTCGAGCTGCTGCACAGCTGTGCTGGCACATCAGTGGGGGAGCGCACTTTTATCATAATCATTCTTTGAATACCTTTCATTATCATAAAATATGTGAGTATTAAAGGGATGGATTCACCGGGCCCGCCAACATCTTCATTATCCATTCTGACTGACAAAAACCTGCTGTCCTAGGGAGTGACATTAATAAAAGATGGGATACTTCTGCCTTATGAAGTCCTCTCCTTGTTCTCGGGGTTTTCACTCTGCACCTTTTACCTGCTTGGATGCTCTGTCACAATGCTCTAATGAAATCCCGCCTCAGGAGGGGTTCTTTATTGTGTTCTATTAATCACACTGATGAGTTTTGATCATTGTAATCAATGTTTTTTTTTTAAGGGGAATCGTGTCTGATTGTTCCCAGTCAAAACCACTCACAAATCTGAAATGCTAAATTCAACAAACTCGTAATGAAAAGAAGAGAAGAAAAAAAAAAAAAAACATTGTCGTCCTTTTGTTGCTGCAGCATATTCAACAGAGGAACAAGAAGCAGGGGAGCACTAATTTGAACCCACTGAGGGCGTTTTGGAACAGCAGGTGTGCTATTTTGCATCTGATAAGCAGCAACAGCCAGCGCGCCAACAAAATAAAGAAACACGGGGCTTATCAAAACTGCAGAAATGAAATGTCCCGAGACATTAAATGAGGCAGCAGTGGGAATATGCTTGATGGTCACAATGAAATTTGAGTGACTGGGGGTTGAAAAAGAACAGGCCTTTTGATTTGAACAGTTTAGGAAAATGGGAGGCTAATGCTGTCGCTAATGTAAAAGTGTATTATTGCATTGTTTTCTTTCAGAGCATCCAATCGAAGGAATTCACAACAATTTCATTGTAGGAGAAAACACCTAACTATGTTTAATCATCCCGGCTGTAAATATGTTCCTAACTTAGACTCATTTGTTGTAATATAAATAATGAAGGTCTGTTGACGACAGTTATTAAGAAACACTGTGGGAGAGAGCACTTACCTTATTTATGAATGAAACCTTGACACCAAGGGGATACCAGCTGTACCAGCCATACAGGAGAACAAATAATAAGCATGAAATCAAATGGATATGTTGTACTTTCTATCATGAGCTGAGCTACATGGTCACCTGAGAATGGCTCCTTTTACAAGTTTTGAGGATTTTAAAACTCAGATTAAGGATAATCGAACCGTGACTGCTAAAATAAGTGAAAGCTGACTATATATTGAGCAGTGTATTGGGGTTATTTGTCATTTTCTTGTCTTGTTCCTCTTTTAAAACTTTTCTGTCTTGACCAGGACTACCTCAGAAAAAAGATTTTGTATCTCAAAAGGTAAATTTCGTATAAAATAAAGGTTAAAATGGCAAGGGGGACTGGTCGTTTATCCATATTTTCAGCTACTTTTTGTCACTACTATCTAACACTTTGTGCTTTTTTCCCCTTGGTGTTTTGTTTTTCTTTCCATTGTTACCTTTACAGCATCAGTTCTGCACACACCGCTGTATATTTCCCTGCGCACATCCAAAAAATCAATAATTATGCTGTTAAAAAATAATTGTTGAGTGTAATAAACTATATTTCATCAATACAAATCCCTGACTGACCAGAGGTACATGAACTGAGCTGTGTTACATGTTTGCTGAATGACTCAAAGTGTGTTCATAAATCTTCAGTCATCATAAATCAAGTTTTGGAAGAGGGAATAAACTGTAAGGCTCTTTTAAACCTAACAGCCGGTATACACGCGATTGCAAACGTGTTTTCTGTCAAGCAGCGCTACCATCTCTAGGAAGGGCTCAATCCATACAGAACTCTGAGTTTTGTGGACATTGACGGTTAAAGAGTCAATATATGGGATATTTATGACGATAAATCATCAAGCATCTTTGATATATATTCTTTTTTGTCTTAACATAATATCCAGGATGTCTAGGAGCAATGCAGTCAGTCTTACAGGACATAAAATGTGTCCACAGGACCTTTCTTTGTGATACCAGCTGCCAGTATTAATTTTGTTAGGTGTTTGATGAGCTAGCTTGTATCTGGCTAGTTTTTGATTCTTACCATCATGCGTCAGATGAAAAAGATGCTGTAGGTTTGGTAAATCATCAATATTCGTCAGGGTTTTATAACTAATAAACTGCATTTATTTCTGTCAGTGTGTTCACAAATTTGTTGTTATTTTTATTGTTTTTTTGTTGTTATTATTTCTGTAGATGATGAATTCCCTGAAGACATGAATTTTCTCACATATTTGCTTTTGCAGTCTCTCACAGTGAACCTTTTCCCACTCAATGGGATATTCCTTTAGGTTTCTTTTTTTGTAGCTTCACACAACTTTTTGAGTGTTTTGTCATTATCTCATTTTGTTTTTTAGTAAGCTGCTGGCACCACATATGTAAATACTTTTCATACACCAGTAAATATGTACCTCCAAAATTTGACTTTATCAACAATCATTTTTTTAGAACTGGGGTTATAAATATAAATGTACAACTTCTTCAACACATCTCTTTTATTGTTCTCAACTAGACTGAATGTGAATAAAGCTAATTTTACTTTCTTTGGATGTTGATTTTTGCAGGTTCTCTGTTTTCACATTTAGATGTTGGGAAATAAAAGAGTGACACACACACACACACACACACACACACACACACACACACACACACACACACAAACACACACACAAACAGATACTGTACTTGTGTAGGAGCAGCTTTGACAGAGTTCTCATCAATGTGACAGGATGTGATCAAGGGCAGTCCTGTGATGTGTCCGCTGGGCCTCCATAAAGCCCCCACTGCCCCTCCTTCTGCCCCCAACCACAACAACCCTAATGGGCTCTGATGGGCACCTCCATCTTGCTTGTCTAATTGATGTAAATACTGCGCATTTGAACCCGCAGTCCATCCCACCATCCCCGTCCTGTCTCCCCCTTCCTCTCTCTGTTTCATCTAACAGTAGGGGTCAAAGGTCAGGCTGACTGACTGATCATTAGAATGGCAGGCCTTATTAGAGGAGCAGCTTGTCTGACACCCCATCCACATCCCGGAGTGGGAGCCACCCTGTCCGCTCCATCTAGATCAGATTACATGACACGACCTCGAAGCGGATACTACCAGTGCTCTACGACACTGTAGGCCACTGAGGCACGGTGGCATTTTCAGAGGGGTCCCCTCGCCTGTCACCGCGCTTCCCTGACACCACTCTGTCCGTCTGGCTGCGATGTACTCTGTCATTTTAAGGAGGGCTACTGTCAGCGGGCATCGGGGCTGTTGTGTCTACATGCCCTGGCATTTTCAGCGGCGGTCCCTCTAACGGAGCATCGAGCCACCCTCTTGAGAGTTGGTGATGTCTCAGCCAGTGATTAATAGTTGGAGATGGGCTATAAAACGTCCAGTGTGGCCAGATGCTAGCCAGGGCTTTGCTGAACTGATATAATGGACAAAGTCTGCCAATTTGGCTCTCTTACAAAGCCTGGAAGTTCCCCAAGATTGATTCTGTTTCTGTGTAGCCGTGCCCCGGGGGCTGAGCGTTGAGGATGCACTCTTGTGAAAAATGTTTCGCCATATTATCTCCAGTTAAGAAAAGCACCAAATGATCACGGATGTAACAAAACGGCCAATATATTCGCTGACATTTGCATGCAACAGTGGAAATTTAAGCCGATTTTTTTTTCATTTCTTAAGTCAAGGAAAGGCTCAGTGGCTGCGGAGGGAAAAAAGATTAGGGAGGGGGTGTTGGGATAATTTGCAGCAGGAGCCTTCTGAGACTGTTTTGCAAAACAAAACGAAGCAGCCAGACCCTTATTGAAAAATATAGTGCAGTGAGACGAAAATTTATTAACTGGCACCAGTTAATGTGTGCATTATTCATTTCTGGCGAGCATGAAAAATGATCTAAAGAGGTTTGAAATTGCAGACGCGCAGGCTGACTGCACAGTGGCTGGGCTTGCTGGTTCGTTTCATCCCTCTTGCAGGGGCGTTCGGGGCAGAGGAGGAGAAGGTGGAGGGCTGGAGGAGCAGAGGGACGGAGGGATGGTTGATGGAGGGATGGAGGGGAGGAGTGGAGAGGAGGCCCTTTCTGGACAGTAGGGTTTTTCCAGTAACAGCTGTGCTTCTCTCACGAGGGGGCGGCAGCAGCACTGGGAGAGAGGCTGCTTGGGACAGATGGAGCAGCCCGGCACCACCTCCCCTCTCACCTCCCACTATGGCTTCTCTTATTAAAAATATATCTCCACCACCACTAAAGAGTGGATGAGGTGCATGAGGGAGTATGTGTTTTATTTGTGGTATCAAAAGTTTGCAAAATTAGGGCACACCCTTTTTTTTTTAGGACATGATCAGTTTGTTTTGGTTTTATCGTCATATGCCACTGTAGTCTCCTCTCGTCCTCTTGCTTGTCGCTTGTATCTTTTTTTAGACTTTCTTCTTCCTCTGCTCCTCTCCAGTGCTGCTAAAGTAGGAAGTTGTGGGCAGGAGTCGGTGCCAGTGGCATATGGCTTTCCACTGCGCTCAACATCCATACAAAAGACAGGCCCATCAGTCATGGCTGTGTCCGGATGAGGGGAGAGAGCAGGCCTCTGATGAATGGTGTTTAGGACTTACCTGCTGTTAAAACATTACCTCCCAAACACACCAGCTCCCTGATGCACAGGCAACATTGAGATCTGTAAAATACCCTGAAATTCAGCCCTTGTGTGCACACATCATGTACGCCAGGTTAGAGCAAATAATAAATATGCTTCTTGCACAGAAACCCCGGGTCAGGCCTTCGTAGACCAATTACTGCAGAGCATCTGCTGTATAGAGGGAGCACGCTAAAGAACTTCCTATTTAACAAGAAGGAGAGCTGCTTCCTGCTTGCTCCAATAGCTCGCAGTGCTCGGAGAAAGCATGGAAAGGGTCTCCTCGATTAGAGCAAATTAATCCATTCTTCAGGGATTCTTTTCTGGTTCTATGGTGGAACCGGCGCCTTTGTTCTTCCTTGAGCCCCGGTGTTTTTTCTGCCAAATTTAACAGAAGGCTCGGAGGGTAACAGGGGTCCAGCCCGGTATCACCTTCTGGAGCAGAGCAACTAGCAGAGAAAGACAATCAGGCTGAACCCTGCTGTCTGCAGCACAAAGTGAAAAGACTCTAATTGGGCTTTTTTACGCTGCATTTTACCGCAGGATTGCTGGATCATGAAAAAGCAATTAAACCTCAGAGCTGCAATTCATTCATTCTCATTTTTATCCTTTCATTGGAAAGAGGCAAATTTGAAATCACTTATGTGAGTCGAGACTTGTGCTTTCTCTGATTTCTTTTTTTTTCTTCTTTTTGTTACTAATGCAAGAGAGAGCAAGAAAAAGAGGGAGGGAGACAGAGAGAGAGAGAGAGGGAGACAGAGAGCAGCTGCCTGCTGTAGGGATCCTATCACAGATTTAGACAAGTGGAAAAGTAGTCATATTAACAGAAAATGAAGAAACTTTAGTAAATAACCTCAAAAGTGCTGGTGAAAATGTAAATTAGATAGTTACACTGTGATATTTTAAAAGAAGAATCACTCACTAGAAATTCTGCCTGGGCTGTAGTTCACTCTGTGACGCCTAGAGGCAGCGCTGCCCACAAAACCATGACCCCAGGTCTGCAGGGACAAAAGTCAGGAGCAGCAAGGATTTAATATTCAGAGGAAAGTGTTTCTGCCTCGACGAGGTTTGTGAAGGTCAAAGAGCAGGTCAAAGGTTAAATATCAAAGAGTAAAAGATGACACACTTGAATATCATTTCAATTTAGTAAGAGATGGCTCACTTTAAAAGGTGTGAGATGTTCAGAGCGATTACAGATTTTATTTGAAGGTAAAAATCAGAAAAAAATGAAAATATGTAACAGTAGAAGACTGTTCAACTTTAACACAACAGGGAATTTCTGTTTCTGTAAGACATCAGCTCTGAAATTAGAACCTAAACATATTATCCTCTAAAGATATTTCAGAAAACAATGCATTTTTTTTTCTTTCTTTTACCTGGAACTTATAATCCATGCATGCTTTAATTAGAGTTTCTCTTGCCGTGGTGTAAATGATTAAAAAACCTAATTATAGAGATCCTGTGTCATTTGCTTTAAGCTGAATAAATACAACATCTCATTTAGATGAAGTAATTAATTTTTCCCAGGAGTCATTTGAAGAAAAAAAAAAAAAAATCCAATAATCCAAGAATTTTGTTCTTGTTTAAATGATTAAGTTCATGTAATACTCAAACTTTCAAGAGATAAACGCTGTCAAAGGCAGATATTGAAATCTGAGGACTGACAAACATAAGTTTCATTAAAACTATCGAACAGTTGTGACATTTTTTTCAGATAAAAGTAATAAAAAATGACAGTGTAATCACTCCTGATCACAGACAGACAACATGAGCAGCAGATCTGTCTCCTCCTCACTCTGAGCTTTGTTAACCAAGCGCTTAACTGTCTCATAACTCCAAATGTTCCAGTCTGCAGAGTCCATACACTGTAAATTAGGTCTGTTAATGTTCTCCACTCTGCCCCCAGACACAGAGAGGGACAGTGGAGGGTTTAACCACACTCACACACACATTTTAAACACACATACACACACACACACATTGAGTCTATGCAGCAGGGCTGGCTTCGCACACACTTTGTTTTTTCCCACTCAGCACAAAGTGATCAGCTCTCACACCCCAGACGGTGAGATGTCAACATGAAATACCTTCATTTGCATGGGCTTTTTCAAACTGCCTGACTTCTTGTTATGCCAGCGACCCACCAGCGTCTCCATAAAATTCACTTTAGCCGCGGGGGTCCTGAGACCTTGCTAAATACTGGCCCAATACTGCTGTCAACAGTCCGTCAATCACATGACAAATCCTTGTGATTAAACAGAGAATCGCTGGCTGACTCACAATGGACCAGAAAGTACTGAGTTTACGCCTCCGTTTGCAGAATTATATCACTGTTTGGGGCATGTTTTATTTTATTTGAGTTACAAATGAAATTTAAGAACTCTCTTGAAAATCAGAAGTTTTTTATCCTCTTTATTAACGTTTAAGTCTGCAAAGGTATAAATTATTTTTACATTTTGTAGAAGAAAAGTTACATTTAAAGTAAAAGGGACAATAAAATATATCAAGAAATTAAATGCACTTTAGTTGAAACCCCTTTAAAACTTTTTAAGACTATTCATTTAGTCGATTTAATAGGAAACAAGCAAAAAGAGGCTCCAAATCCAATCTCAGCCGCCTGCAAAAAGCTTCAGACAGACAGCCAAATAAAAGGCAGCTAAAAAACAGACTGTAGTTTGGATAAGAGGCAACATCTAATCTGAGTCAGATAGCTGATACAGCCCTGCCCGGTCTAAATCCTGGAGGTTTGGTCTGAAGAGGAAGGATTTAACTTAAAGCCCCTTTCAACGTGCTAAATGTGTTTTTGTAATTAAACCCATACAATTAACGCTGACAAGCACAGGTCACAGAGAGCACGGCTCCTCCAAGAGGGGGACGGAGAAAGAGAGAGGAAGAAGAAGAAGAAGAAGAGAGAGAGAGCAGAAAGTTACCAAAGCAGCCAGAAAGAGAGAGAGAGGGAGAGAAAAGAAAGAGTTGGCAGTGATTGAATGAATGAATGAATGAATGAATGAAGGGTGAGGTGGAGGCTCCTTCATTGAAGCCGTATGGATTTCAGCATTCAGGCTATACGCTGCTCTGCAAGTTAACCTCCAGACCACAGTGTTTATTCTGAGACTGTGTTCCAGATCTGGGGGGATATCCAGTGTCCTGACTTCAAAGACGCAGAGCTGTTGGAGCAAAGCTTTTAGCTGCTCCTCAAAGCCCCACATTAAGTGAATTGGAGCAGCTGTGGCAATGTGTGACAATATTTTTACTATAAATACAGCTCCACACGGCTGTGGGGAACGGATTACCAGCTGCAGGAGGAGTGTAGTTTAAACACAGTAAATGTTTGTAATGGGACAACAACAGAGAAGAAAGAAAAACGCGTTATTTAAGGGTGAAAAAGGAAAGATACACTCGCTGGGACACTAGGAACAAAGGGAAAACAATGAGAGCAAATTGAATCAAACGTACATCCTTTCTTTCAGAACAAATTATTACAATTACAAATTAATAATTTTAATCAATAAACACATTTTTATTGCATATTTTTGTTGCAACAAAAATGTTTCACATCTTAAATTAAATCAAGAAAACAGAAGCATCAGTGGTCAATCAGATGATCGGAAATCTGTGATAAATTGTTTTTTCAGAAAAGGAAAATTGCAAATATTTATACTCTGAACACTCAAAATAAAGAATGTTTTTTTCTGTTCCTGTTAAAAATGTTTGAACAGACTTAAAAAGAGCTACAATCAACCATTAGGTTTAGATAAATGTCTTGTTTTTGCTTCAAATAAAAAAAAAACCTAAATTGTTTTCCTTTTGGATGTGGCTAATTTACTTGTTAAGTTTTCTCAATGGGAATTAAGGTTCAAATAAAAACTAACATCTAAATTCAAGAAATGGAGCTGTTATCTTTTTTCCTTTTTCACAGGCAGCTAATTTTTATTCTTTATAAGCAATTGAAGTCTCATTTTTGGCTTAAAAAATCTCAAAATAAGACTTTTTTTTTAAGTACTTGTCTGGTGAATGTGGTATAAACATCAAGTTTAGAAATAAGACACTTGCTTGAATTTGAGTATTAACCATGTATTGACTCAAAAATTAACAATATCAATTCAAAACTGGCATTTTCTGGAGTTTGAGACAAAATCAGACCCTCATTTCACCAAAAAATAGAAAAAGGATAGCCAGTTATATAAATAATATATCAAATTAAACATAATTAAAAAAAAATGTTATTTGGATATACAAAATAAGAAATGGGTGTTTTCCATCCTATCCTGGCTGTTCATTCTCTAACCCTTTATTGTGAAATATTTTGAGTTTATTTTCTTCATTCAGGATGTACAAACTCTTCTGTAAAAACACGTAATGCCACCTTTTCTTCAGTATTTTTTTTTTCTTTTGGTTTATCATGAAACGAAAGAAGCAGGTAACTCTAAGTGGATCTGACAACACCTTTTCACAGAGCATGCAGTCAGACCTCAGCTCACCCAGCCATGAAATCATAATGGATCTCATTCAGAGGCTCTGTGATAGTCCACTCATTATTTCTGAACCATTCAAAACATGAGTTCTTCTGCTGCTGCCAGCAACATGAAAGGGTTTAATAGAGGGAAGTGAGGCCTGCAAACAGAAAAATCTTTCTTCAGCCTCTCTGCTGAATGACTTCTCTGTCTCATTATAATTAAAGTTAACTACTGCCCTACATTTTGACCTTTCAATATTCTTAACAAGTGTGTTTCGATTAAATTATAAAGCAATTTGTCAGTCACAATCATTTGCTTCCAGCTGCAATTTGTGTATTTACTGTCTTTACACACTTACAGAGTCAAAACACTGGCGTCCATGAGTATGGACAGGATGAACTTGGAGCAGCGTGGATGGATGGATGGAGGGCGAGCTGGTAAACTGTGTATTTTTCACATTTTGATTCAAATTCAGTGGTACAGATTGATGGTTAACTCTTTATATAAGGGTCAGGAGCTTCTTCACATCTCCTCCCTGCACAAACATGAGGATGAGCCGCTCTGCTGCCATGATCTTAGTGGGCTCTTAGCGTGTGACCGATGTCACGGACCCCACGGCCTGATGGACACAGCTGTCTTGCCGCAGGCCAGAAAAGGGAGGAAGGAGGGATAGTGGGAAAAATACAGACAGGAAAAAGGAGAGAGGGATTGAACCGTGTGTGTGTGTGTGTGTGTGTGTGTGTGTGTGTGTGTGTGTGTGTGTGTGTGTGTGTGTACTTGGCGGCGGTGTCTGATTGTCCTCTGGCACTTTCTGGGGCATGTGCCCACTCAGCGTGGCATCCCGCTTATTCAGCACCCCACACCGACCCCGCAACAACTCCACACAACGGACAGCAGAGAGACACACAAAGTGGAGTGGCAAAGACGCTGAAGGTAACAGCAGCTTCTCATGTTGCTGACCATCACGTCACTTAAAGACTACATGGCAGGTAACAGCAAGGTAAACAGACACAGGTGTAATCAGCCTGGACATCGTATGGTTACAAGATAGGACACCAGAAATGGAGACGAGCTTGGACACAGTGAAGAGAAAATCATGAGACGTCTCAAAAGAAAGTCTGCAAAATCAAATATGCAAATTTCTGAGTTATGTTAAAATGATCTAAAAGAAGAATGATGTTGTATAAAGGAAGGTTTAGCATAAACTTGGAGGACATTGCTAAAGTTAGCTTTAAATCTGAGTGGATCAAATATTATTTTATTGCCCTTATGGTAATGGGTTTGCCCGGACAGTCCAAATTTAAAACAGTAGAAGGGGGTAACCATGATTTTCAAAATAAATAATTACAGATATATCAGTCTGAGAAAGTCCGCAAAACAAAGTTAGTTCTCAACTAAATCGAGAACAGTGTTTTTATAGTGTTGGTATTGGCAAACACATGAGGAAATAAAAGCCAAAGTGATGGTTTTAAGACATAAACATGAGAACCCAGGCTTTTAATTTGAATTTCAAGTCTGATGTTGACTCACCTTGAACTTTTCCGCACATTTTCTGTTAATGTAATGAAGAAGTACTGCTTTTCCTGTCTATTTTTATAGTGGACCAGCCCAAAAACCTCTATAATATTATGTAGGAAAGAAAGGAAACCATGAATTACAACAGAAAATCTGTCTGAGAAAGTCTGCAAAACAATGTGATCAGTTTTTGTATTACAAAAAAAATCCAACAAAGACAGGAAAAGGGCTCAACAGTGCAGGGTTCAGCACGTAGAGGAGTTGTAACAGGACACAGACACAACAGACTGAGATTTTAGGTTTAAATTTCAGTCCAATATTCACTCACTATAAACTATAAAATACACTGTTTTGGTCACAACTGTGGTTGAAAAAAAATGCTTTATCGTCTTTTCAAATGGATCGACCCTGAGAAGTGCATATTTTCAAGTAGGAGAGGAAAGTAACCTTGTTCTTTTCCATCCTTTATGATCTAAATATCTACATCTTTTAGAGTTCTGTCCAACAACAGGTCAGGTCCAAACTCATTAGGCCAACTTTGGACAAATTTGCTTTTATAATCAAGCTGTAAAACTGTCAAACAAGTGGGAAAAAAATGTCCAGGGTCCCATGCTGCAAAAACACGGAAAAGGCCAAGTAGTTAAAAGCTCTTACAGAGCACTTTGGGTCATACTATGGCAAACACATGGAAAATATGTTGAATGTGGTTAAAGTGATGGTCAGAGAAAAACACCCTCAGCTGTTCCTCTCTCTCTGTCTCATTCATATTAAACAGGTGTGGAAATAATGGCATAATCCAATCTTGGTAAAACAGAGTGACCTGCCAGCTCTGGTTGTAGGTCTATAGAATCTGATCCCCCCATCCCCTTCAGCCTCAGTAAACATCTGGCCCCTCAGTGAGGCCCTCTCTGTGGTGACCAGGGCCTCGCAGAGTCGAACGGGGCCGATTTGGACCGAGCAGGGATGAGGGAGGCTCAGAGCTCATGTCAGACACAGAGGAGAGAGCCACTCAGACCGGAGGAGAGCCACATGTGCCGGGGCCGTGGAGAGACACTCCGACACCACTCATGCTGTCAACATGCTGGCATACTGTATACATACGCAAACACGTATGTGTGGGGGTGCAGACACACACACACACACACACCGGTGCACATACACAGTGCAGGGCCAAGCCAATTAACACCCTGCCACAGCGCAGATCATTCTCAGAGCAGAGCTGGAACAGTAGGGCATATGTGGATAATCATACATGCAAATTGGAAAAAGCAGGGGAGGCCTCTAAAATTCTGATAAGAACTTAAGACGACACCTTTAAAAAAGAGCTGCAGGTTTATCCTTATTTAACAAAACTGGCACCTTTTCATATATTTAGGTATTCTTTTGCTATATCGCTCATTACATAGAGAAGAAGAGCATTGAAAATCAGTGGCAAGATGCTGTGACAGCAACTTATAGTAGAATAATGAGTCATCTACACTTTATGGGAACTCTATTATTAAAAAAAAGCATCAAAATTACCAAAGTTTTTAAAGATTTTTTTCTCATATTGTTAAATACATGAGTAAAAGAAGTTATCCAAATTCTGGGAGAAACTTGTGAGTGAACATGGACCTGAGCTTAGTGTCAAATTCACAGCCTGATACAGCAGGAAAAGGAAAACTTTCATTTTTCAATAATTAAAAAAAAATACTGGATCACACTTTATAAAAACCTACCTCTTATAATGCATCGTAAGCACATTCAAAAAGCCTTATAAATGCATCTATAAGGCTTTACGACAACCCTTATTAGTGATCATAAGCATTCATAACAGCTTATAGCTATAAACAGTGAGCATAACGCCTTACAAAGAAGCAGACCTTTACGCAAAAGAAAAAAAAATATTTAACATGAAACTGTATTCTTGTTAAGAAAGAAGTACATATTAGTAAAAAATAGTACATATAAACTCATTTAAACGTGTTTTAGGGTCATATATATGTTAATAACCTCATACAGTGCTTCAAATGTACTACCCAAAGTCATGTTTATGCATGTGGTGAGTATTAATAAGACATTTTATGAATTGGGAATCATAGAAGTTATAACTTAATGTTAATGAACCTTTACAACTAGGTTTTTAAAGCCATAATTCAAAAGAGGGTGCTATTTCATTTGCATTACAGTTTGATACCAAATCTTTATGAGGCATTATACTTACTGCTTATTACACCACATAAACACTCATATAAGCTGTTTGAATGTTATGATCACTAATAAGTATCGTTATAAAGCCTTATAGCTGCTTTTCTAAGGCTTTATAAATGTGCTTGTGGTACATCCTGAGAGATGGGTTCATATAAAGTTTTACCAAATAAGTCGTAAAAAAACAACAACAGAAAAAGTAGCCAAAGTTGACCCCAATTGAACCTGTGACTGTGACTTTTTTATGACTGAATTTTATTCTCAGATTTAGAAATTAAAACTTAAAAAGGACTGCCACAGTGCAATGAATATAAAGTTAAATTCCACCCTCAACTCAGTCTCCAATCTGGAACATAAAGCCCTGAAGGTCTGATTGCAAATTTCCCCCTTTTCCCTGAAGTTTGACTCCAAAACCAGAAGATGGCAACATACCTCTCTCTGGCTGAGACCCGGGGCCTGCGGGCTCTTCTTTTCCTCCCTCCGTTTACTTATTTATGCATTCACATGTTCACCTAGTGCTTCATTTATTTATTTATTTATTTATTTATTCATTTGCTTGAGCCGCAACACAAACATTATCGGGCTAGAAGAGAGGGGCAGGTAAATATAGTGAATTATTCACTTTCGGCTTTCTCAACTCGACTTCCAGTGTGGTGGTATGGGTGAGATAAAAGCCGGACATATATCCGTACAGGATGAGATTGAGTGAGTGTGTGTGATCAGAGACATTAAAATATGTGTGTTATCATATGTGTGCCAACAGCAGCAGCAGAAGCAGCAGCAGAATTTGGTACAAATGTGTTCAAACTCCTCACTCTGTAGAACAATCCTTGACATCTCTTGTTCTTCTTCTTCTTCTTCTTCTTCATCATCTTCTTCTCTGTATGATGTTTGTTACATAAGCAAACGCACACAGACCGCTACAGGGTTCCACACTAACACCCAAAAGGAAAGATGCCAGCGTCATGTCCTGACTAATGCAGAGTGGGTGCCTGGTATCCAACAAGAGTGTGTGTGTGTGAGTAAGTGAGTGTAGAAGTGACACAACAGAGTGAATGGTAAATGAGAGTCTCAGTTACAGTAGTAGGTCCCCGCTCTACGATGAGGGCTGATCCACTTTACCCACCACTCACAGCCATGACTGTCACTTCAAACAGACTGAGCCAAGACGAGTCTATTTGCCATCGTAAACAATTTAATATTTGATGTACAGTACGGCGAGCAAACCCGCCCCGCATCGTTTTTCCTCCCCTCTGCTCTGTTTGTTTAACAGTGAGTGTGTGTGAGTGTGTATGTGTGTGTGTGAGTGTGTTCAGCGAGGCTACATGAGGCAATGAGAGCAGTTGAGAGCATGCATAATAATGTCACAGAGGGATGACGATGAAGAAAACACGCTGGCTGCTAAGTAAACACTCAGTTGGTGATATAGATACTCACACACACAGTTTTGTTCATTTTGTAAGATTAGCTCTGTTATGATCCTTAAAAACATATCTTTACCCTACACAACACACTCCTCTCCAACATATGTAGCTCTGTGTCATCAGATCAAGATTGTATTAGTTTTAAGTAAGGGAATCACAGAGAAATATGACGGAGTATCAAGGCCACCTTTTGGAGGGAAAAAAAAGGATTTCAAGATTAAAGGTGTTAATTTGCAAAAGTTAAGTCCCAGATGTCCAAGAATGAAGTCATAGAATTATAAAAACAAATCTCCTTTAAGTCATGTTAGCTCATTTGTTATTTGGAAGTGGAAGACAAGAAAAACAGCCAGTCATGCTTGAATTAAACTGAGGAACAAGCAGCATACAGTAAAGTTAAACTCAAGTATAGTGTTTGGCTGAATCGTCAATATTTTAGTATTGTAGCATCACATTGTCGCTTCTATAGCAACTGTTTAGCCTCAGTCGCTGTGTAGGACTTCACAAGATGAATCATGTTATTTAAGAGCAGGTAGCTAGCCGTCTTGCTAATATCCCTTTCTATGTTATTTAAGCTGACATATACTGTATAGTCAATCATTCATAGCTAGTCATTACAAATTCTCTCTTTGAAAACTTTAAGTTCATTTTTGTGAGGTCACAACTTCATTCTTATAAAATCTCATAAGAACTTTATTCAGGTAGAGTTATTACTCTGACCTTTGATGAAATTATCATGAGAACAACAACAACTTAAATCTTGTAAAAGTAAAATGTTTTCTGCTAAATTTACAACTCCTGTCTTGAATTTTTTGAATGTATGTTTTTTTTGTTTTTATTTTCTTAAAATCATGACTATTCTTGTTAATTCAAACTTTGATCTTTATTGCATTTTTGTGAATTCATTTTTAGCTTTGTAAATTTACAACAACTTTCTTGTAAATTACAAAAATTTTCTAGTGATGTACTTTTTTCTTGTAGATCTACATCTCTAATTCTGAAAGTAATGAGTAAATCATCATAAATGAAAAAACTTTTTGTTCTTATTACTCTTCTCATAAAAGTATGACTCTGTTCTGTAAAATTGACAACTTTAATATAGTAAGCTTACAACATTTTGCTTTTTAATATACTTTTTTCTTGTTCATTTACAGGTTATTCCTCTAAATTTTCAACTCTTCACTCATAATTTTGGTATTTGTTTATTTATTGCGTACCTTGTAACTTGGCAGCATAGATCAGAAAAAAACTGCCGCCCCTCCCCCACTAGTTTCAGATCCAAGTTTTCCAAATGAAAACCTCAACATCTGTTACTTTGAATATGATGAACTTTTTGATCCATACATCCACTTTTCCCTTTGTATGACAGTGATATTAGATCGCTGTAGGAGGTAGTCAGACATAGCAAAGAGAAAAAGCACAAAGTCAAGCAGGTGTTAGGGGTGTTAGCAGGTGTTTTTGTCTCATTCCTAGTAAAAGATGCCCCATTCAACCTTATACAGGCCACACTTGCATTACGATTCCAGATATGTTATTTTAAGTTAAAGTTCAATACATTTTAAAGCCCCTTAAAAGCTAAACTAGTCCTGTTTCACAAAAACAGGCACCAAACATCATAGCATAAAAACAGAAAATATATTGGCAGAGATTAATAGAAAATCAAACAAAATCAAAGTAGAGACATGTTTAAACAAGTTCAACACAACAGCGAGGGAATAAAAAAAGAGAATGAAGGTGTTTGGATGACCCAGAATCTGAGGGATGTGGAGGTGCTGTAAGGGTTAAGAGCTTTGAGATTTATGTAAAAGTGAGACTACAGAGGGGCTCAAAAACAATCAGGATTTTATAAATGCATTTTGCAAAGGCAGGAAGCCAAAGTAAAGAAGCAAGGAAAGTGTTAGGGTGATGTGGGGAGTTTTTTATTTTTTTTTACCTTTTTAGTAACACTCTTCTTATTTCTAACAATTTAACAACTATTCTTTTCTGATGCTATTGGCATATTTTCACTTCCAACAAGCTTTTTTGTTTTGCATTTTGCCAGCAATATCTTAAAATTAGATGTTTATCTGGACTTGCAGTGAGAGCGGCTTTTAATGGATCAAACTTTATTAGAAATAAGATGAAAATATTTGCTTCATTGAGAGTTTTTGTAGTGTTTGTGACAAAATTCTGCCTTTACTGTTGCATTTCACAAAGTGAAGGTGCTTAAAATCCACATTGTTGAACTTGGGTGATTAAGAAAAAGCATGGACTGCTCCCACGAGCTGAAAAGCAATTTCTATCAATCAAGTTACAGACAGTCTAATTTTCTTTGCTGCATTACCTTAATAATGTACATAAACAATTATCTATACTTGACGTTTTTGTAGGGATACGGTATATCCACTGACAATATCCAAACGCTCAAAGGTTTCCCGATTATACTGAGTAATATATCAATGAAGCTGAGAAAAGGTGAGTTTTGATGAATCAAACCAATTGACCGTCGTTCATCTGAGAAAAATCCCACATCAACATCAATCTGTGCAGTTGTATTAAATCTCTGTGTCGGGAGGTCTGTGGGTTTGTGCCAAGACGACCCATGAGGGCAATGTGGCACGACCAGGAGGAAGGAGCCAGTTGGCTGGCTGGAGTGAGCTGGGAGCGGAACAATTACAGCAGTCACTTACCATCACAGTGTCTGGTTGAGGCAATGGCCCAGCGGGACGCCGCGGGGCACCAATGAAGCTTTCATCCAGCTGGTATCACAAGATCAGGCTGGTCAGGCCAGAAATGACAAAACAATATGCTGAGCCAAGGAAACGCTTTGAAATACTCTTTTTTTTTAACAATTACAACTAACAAATCACTGATCTAATGGACCGATTTTTCTTCAGTCATGTGAGTGGATGTCAGACTTTATCTATCACGTTCGAAACTGTAATTACTTCCCACTCCGTTTGTTAACTCATCACTTTTTAACTTGATTGGTGTTTTCTACTTCAATGTGTGTCATTTGGCAGCTGTTCCAGTTTTTGGATGGCCCAGTAGCAGACATGACAAACATTAAGAGTTGAACACTGATATTTTGTCAGCTTTCAAAATAAATATTTAACATCCTACAGCTAATGAAATACTTTGGGTCCAGATGGAGAATGTGACTGGTGTGTAAAATCTGAAAAAAAAGGCTTTATGTGCCAGAATAACCACCCACAGACATGGGCATTCAAACGTATGCATTGACACAACTGCTTAAATATATCAATGCAAACATACACTTATCCATACACAATGACTCACACATGCACATGGAGCTAAAGCAGCTGACCGCATCTGCCCCTCGTCCTCAGGTTCAGTGATGGCCACTCCTGCAGCCTCACCTCCCCCTGTCATGTCGGATTCTCCTGGTAGGATCCATCATCTGGTTGGCAGTCTGGGTGCCAGTCAGCTGCTTCCCGGGGGATTCACAGGCGATGGGAGCTGCGAGGCACTGGGCTGAAGCCTCCCCAGCCTCGGCAGCAGCTGTGTGGGAGACAGAGAGAGGTGCGGCACAGATGTGGGAGTCTGGAGCCAACAGAAGGTACGGCTGATTTCGATGTCGGCCATGTTTGTTATTCCACCTTTTCCTGGGAGGAAGACGCAGGCCCTTGATCTGGCTCACAGCTAAACACTTAGCTTTTGTTCCCTGAGATGAAAAACTGTGAGGAGAACGAGGCGCGAGGGAGAATCAGAGAGAGGGAAAGAGGCCAGAGGAGAAATTCGTTGACCAAGTGCAGAGTGAAGCTTGCAGTTCAACACCTGGTGAAATTTGAGTTTTAAAACCAGAGCTCATGATCTGTGATGTATATTTTTGTTCTGTTGCTACTTCTTAAAGCAAATGATAAATTAAAACTGTATTGTAATACCTGCACATGTCATCAAACTAAAGAGTAATTTTGACAGTTTTGTTCCAGTCAGAAACACAAATCTTATAATATTTGATGAAAACATTTGTGTTTTTTTGTGAGCAGAAACTGGATCAGATTTTGTTTGAAACCCTTTGAAATTTTTGAGCTTGAATAATTAAAATTCATGAATATGAAAACTGGAAGTCTCATTAAGCGCTTAAAAATGGATTGTAATAGAAAATAAACTCACATAACTATGAGAAAACCATGTTTGATGAAAAGAGGGATTTTGATTATGCATGATTGACATCTACCTAGTTTGGGAAGCCCCGCCCCTTACCAATAATTCTTTACATTTTGCATGAAATTGCCTGTTATGAATGCTTCCGTTTCTGTATCACAGTTATGCCTGAGATCATCTGTGTATAATATCATGTATGGGAGCACATAATGGCTGCTGTGCACTGGCTATACAAGTCTTTACAAATTAATTCGACACAAACAGGAAGTGCGGTGTGTACAAGAACAGTAGAGTCAAAGGGGGATGTGACGGTCAATGCAGTAGCAGGAAAACAATGGCGGAAAGCTTTTGGTCCATGTGGAAATCTGCAAACCTTAATGGAAGCAAATCCAGGCAATAATGCAGGAAAACATAGAAAACACTGAATGTGGACAGTGAATGTATAATTCATTACCTTTTCTGAGCTGTGTCCATTACAGCCATAGAACCAATACTCCTGTAGCAAATGCAGACAGAAGGGTGCTGATGGCCAGCGGTCATTGGTTCAATCACAGCTGAAACCTTTTGCTGCATGTCTTCCCCCTCATTTCAGGTCTCTCTACAGCTGACCTATCTAAAAAAACACAAAGAAAAAAACTATAATATTTGATGTACAGTACAGCGGAAAAAACTTGATAAATGCAGACAGAGGTTTTTTGTGTATGTGTGTTTCAGTATTTTACCCTGAAGATGGCGCTTGAGGATGAAAGCAGCCAAAGGAGCACAGGAGAGGCAGTGGGTCTCAGGTATTTGATTATGGGAATTATCTCTGTCTTCCAAACTACTATCACCACCACTGTAGGCTGAGCTCAACCAGAGCCGGCCCAAGGCATAAGCGAACTAAGCACCTGTTTAGGGCCCTGAGGCCTGTAGGGGGCCCCTGAGAGCAATGAAAAAAAATATATATTCAATATTTTTTTTATTTTTTGCATGTATGAGTGATGCTTTCTGTATGATCAAATATATATTATTGTAAAAATAAAATAAAGTAAAAACATTTTAGTGCTGCTGCTGATGTAGGCGTATGATTCTTACTGCCAATATGTCAAAGCTCTGCTACCGTTATGTGCCTCCTGCTGTGAAATGTGCTCTGAGCATGTAAAGCCCAGGGAGTTCCAGGGCAAAACAATGTCGCAAAAAAGGACATATCCTTCGGGAGCTGAGAAAAGAAATAGGAAGAGGAGAAAAAATGCCAAGATACAGGTATGTTTACATGTCATGGAATGTTAATGAAAGAGATTTGTGAAGGTGTGTGAATGATCAACAATCAATATTATTGGCAGAAATAAAGGGCCCCAAAATCACATTTTGCTTAGGGCACAACTGAGACTTGGGCCGGCTCTGAGCTCAACCTCCATACAGATAGTTGGTAGGGTGTGGAAAACATTGCTACTTAAAAGAGCTACACATGTGCACTGAAACTGAACGTTGCTTAATGCAATTAAATTGTCCAGTCAGAAAAAAAAAACAGATAAAACTTTTTCACTCTGAAGCAGACTGACAGATCTACTAAGTAATATTCTAGATTTAATTGTGTGTGATATCATAGTTTTATAGCTATTGTGTATTTTGGTTTCCAGTAGCTTTAATAACAACAAAATGTAGGTTTTTGGACCATAATCCCCCTTGCTGACAGCTTTCTAACACTCCTCCTCTAAAGGTGGGAAGAGATTCATCCCACTGTAAACAAACTTGCTCTGCTAATTCCCAGAGGACCCATGTGATGAATAGTACCAGTCAAAATCAGAGCTAACGTTCCTAACCAGATTTTCACAGGGAATTTTGCACAACTTCATTTTGTAGTAACACTATCCACCTTGTAAAAATGAACACCCTCTCCTAACAGCACAAGTGAGAAATGGGATAGTTTTCCCACTGAGTTCCCAGATGTAGGATTGCCATTGTATTCACACACCCGGTGTTAGCCCAAGACGGCACCCTCAAATACAGCTCTGTCTTTGCTTTGCAGAAAAAACAAGGCTGTGATATGGAAGAGGTGGCAGTGTGAAGCTGTCGGTACAAAATGTTTGTTTATACTAGAATAACCCCGAAAGCAAGATTCCACTTGAAATCTGACAGCCTTGTCTCATATTGCATCTATAAAGCATTGTCCTAATAAATATTTGAGTTCCCATGATGTGCCTCAAAAACGCTGTACATGTGTGTGTGTGTGTGTGTGTGTGTGTGTGTGTGTGTGTGTGTGTGCAGTACAGCGGAGCAGAGTACATCTGCAGTGGTAAGGAAACAGGCTGTTAGCATACAGCTTTGACAACTCCATCAGGCCAGTCTCAAGGTAGCTGTCAATCACAACAAATCATCTCATCCCTCAGCGCTGCGAGGACCTTCTCTCCACTACTACACACATGACAGGCCCCTACAGCTCTATTTACCCATGCACACCCTCCCTCTGCCAATAGGCTTGTAATTAGAAAACAGGAAAAGAGAAAAAGAGACGGGGGCAGGGTGGTAAAAGTGAGTCGGTAACAAGTTTGGATACAAAGCGGGTGAATGGTGCCTTTTCAGTGGCCATGTTGGCATTTGAAGAGTGGGTTGGCACTTGTGTTGTGGCATTGAAAAGCAAAGGCATTCACCCTCCTATTAAGAGGGCAATTTGTGTGTTTGTGTGTGCGCTGGGTGGGGGGAAGTGGTGTCTCACACACAAACACACTCCTGATTTGCAAGACTCATTTTCAGCTATCTATAATTAGATTAATGTGGTGATGGCATACACAATGCCAAAGCCACTTCCTCTTCAGAGCAGATGAATTAGAGACTAAACACGTCTCTTTATTTTCCAGGCAGAGAAAGTGTGTGTGAGTGTTTAGCATACCCTTTATGATGGGGAGCGATGTTAATTGTGTGCCATTACCTCAGAAACTGTTTGCTTGTTGTATTAATCACTGTGCTAATTGATGCAGAAATAAAATTGTTGCCACAGGCGAGGAACAGGAATGAACCAGAGTCAGGGATGGTGGATAAAAGATTATCGTGGTGAACATATGGAGATGGCACCGCTTTGAAAATCTGCTCTATATGCCCACCAGCACCACACGGGATGATGAGGAGTGCCAACAGCAGCACCGTCTCTTAATGTAAGGTTTCTGCAGAATGAAACAAAGCATGTTGGGGGATTTGTCTGCATATTTAAGCCGCGGACAACAAATGACTTCAGACAGAGCGGCTTTTATAATATGATAATCTGGACTTTGTCTGTGCTAGATGAATAAAACATTTTGTGGCTTACATTAGACACTATAAATTTCAAAAAGACTGAGCTCAGTTTCACTTACATTACAGGAGCTTTGCTAATATGCTCTTTTGTACAGGTGAGTGAAAAACATGAAATCAGGATCCATGAGCAGATATGATATATAACTCTGCCTGCAAATGGAGACGCTGAGGTTGTGTTCCAGTCACAGGAAGTCATGCTCACGGTTTTCTCGGCATTCAAGTGGTTCAAATTGGTTGAAGACTTTTGATCTCTGACTGACATGTAAAAATTTGTTTTTCTTTTTCTTGTCAAATTTGCCGTATTTTCTTTTTATGTTTGCACTTGCATTTGGAACGGTTGCTTTTTTCTTCTTTGCTTGATCACAGTTTAAAAAAAGTTAGGGCTGTAAAACAATAAAAAATTTTAAACTATGATTAAACAAAACTTTAATCATTAATAAATGACGGTGAAAACACTTGTTTAAAATTTCATTATTTTGCATTTTAAAACCAACTCTTACCAGTATCCTGATTTGGATATCAACTGAATACAAAGTAATGTATCTGTTGATCTCAACTTTTCAGCCAATTATTCAAAGAAATACAGCACTGCTGCATCAATGTGAACTTTAGAGTGTTTATTTTGCTTGTTGTTATTATGTTTTAAAGGTTAAAACTATTACACACTTAGAAATCAAAAAGATGTCCATGTAAACCTGTCTGGTTAGTGTCAATATGGTGTGCAGTTATTCCAAGATCATTTCAGGGATCACTTATGTCCAGTGATTCCTGGTTCATGCAACACTATTTAAGGAGATCCAGTCTGTCTCTGTTAGATTCAATCTGTGTGACAGCATTGTTCCCCACAACATTTGGGCATGACTGGTCACAACATGCCAACTCGAGGACATCCCTTAGATCTGTACCACATGTCTGTGACAATCCCCGCATTTCAAAAAGGTGCTCTGCCAATTTTTGTGATGTGGTTGCCTGCTGACATCAGTCTGAGCAGCTGCACCTGTATACTTAGCTCAAGGCCGAACTAGGCAATAGCTCCAAGTGTCACCATGGCACCAGCAAGAGCAGAGAGACACCACTGAGGCTACGCTACAGTGTGCCAAAAGGAAGGTGAAAACGCATTGGATAAAAATAAAAAATAACATTAATCTCTGATCTCAGTTACATCCTGATGAACAGGTTCTTTCTGACAACCCCTAAAACATGGTGAAAAAGTTTCTTGAGGGTTTGATAACATCTCTAAATGAGGTAAATGTACTGTTGCAATAGTTGAAGACTTTCAAAATTTCCTAGTGATTTTTAGAAGTGAAATCTTGCTTCCAAACAATGGAGAAAAAAGGAAAGAAAAACATGCAAAAAAAAAAAAAGCTGGTATAAATACACAAATTAATCTAGCTACAAAAACTATGGAGAGCTTACAGAGGGATGAAGCATCTTTGATCTCATTTTAGGAGATCCCCACAGAGACAGCTGTAGCAACAGAGAGTGCATTTGAAGCAGGTCTCTAAACAACAAGGATCTGAATAATAACCATATGGGAGAGCATTTCCTTTTACATAAATTTCCCATTTCATTATGTCATACATATTCTCTGTGTTGGGTTATAATTATGCAATATGTTGCAAGTAGAAGGGTGACAAAAAGCTGGTTAACAAATTTGTGCAGACTGCAGCCATGATGAACACACTGTATCCAAAATTCATGTTTATCATAATAGGTCTTAAAGGCACAGTGAGGAGTCTTTAACCACTACTGCTGATGCTACTTTACTAACCTACTGAGCAAAAATAGATTATCAGAAACAAGTTTGGTTAAATATTTATATTGATTTTCAGTCCCTGTGTCCAGGTTACATTTTCAGTGAAAAACAGAATTATGAAAACAGTGCTGAGTAACAATAAACCAGTACGACTTGTCAAGTTTTTCAACTAACAGAGATAAATCAAAGCTGGTAAAGTTTTTAATATTTCCACTCAGCTACAAATCAATATATCACCTCATCACTATGCATCATGTCTTAGACCAAAAAAGTATCATAACAAGACTTCTTTTCTATTTATCTGCTTTCCGCCAAAAACTTTTTCCTTTGATAGCGTGCAAATAAACCAAAAGCAAATGTTTGCAAGTGTCACATCTTTATGACAAGGCAGAGATGGTGCTCATGGAAAATATGATCTTTATCCTTAAAAAAACTCAAATTTTCATTCAAAGAAGTCACCAGAACTAACACAACATAAAAGTTACTCACATTGCTCTTCAAAAGTATGAGCTTAAATAAAGTAACTACACATTTACTTCATAATTTTCTTAAAAAGTTACTTTTAACTCATAATTATAACAGATTTCTGTTTTAGGATGGTGATCTCTGTAGATCCATGAGGTTGGGGGTGGGGTTGGGGCTTCTATGTTGAACAGAACCCCGATTTTATTATTGCGGCACCCCTTTTCGAAACTATTAAAAGCCTATACAAAGCTGATCACACCACAAATACAATTTAAACCACTTATAAGATATATTAGATTACTGCCTTTTAACTTCTGCTATTGCTACTTTTCAAAAGCATCTTCTACTTTATGTGTTTAAGTAGTGAAAGAACGCACAAGTGCCAGGCAGTAACACAGAGGATTTAATATGTGGCTGTTGGACTCGCTGCCTCTCGAACCTCCAATCTGAAAAGAGGATAAACAGAAGCGGCCATTTAAAGAACCACGAGTCCACAAGGAGCAGGCAGTGAATGAAGAGATTCAGAGAGAGCTTCAGAGGCCCTCACTAGTGGACCAGTCGCTTACAGCCTCCAAACCCGCTGTGTTTTTGTATGCAGATTCCCCTTGTCAGAACTCATTTGATTCAAAGAGAGTTATCTGAGAGGGCGGGTTATGAGACCAAAAATAGTCGCATTCACATTCGTCTTGAAAAACATTTGGAATGCTAATGCCATGAGACGATGCCGTTGATGTGCTCATGTTTGGGTAAGAATCTGATCCAGCGCTGCCCTGGCTTGCTGGCGGAAAGGCAGAGTTTACGTATACAGGAGAGCTCTGATACCGCTTACAGGGTTCAATAGTCTCAATCTGCTCTTAGGGAACACTTTCTATGTTGCCAGGAACATTCACCATTGGCACTCTCTGTATGAAGCTGTTTGAGCCGAAAAAATCCATATTTCTTTGAAGGGTTATTAGATCATTCTGCTCACAGCCAATCTTCATACAATTGTATCTTTGTTTATCAAAATAGATGTCCTAGGTGATGATGACAAAATTGCTCCACCTAAACGAAGAAACGATAAATCTTCCACATCTGAACCACACCATCATAATCTCCCTCTCTCTCCGTCTGTTTGTCTCTGTGTTCGTCTCCCTCTCTCCTGCTTTCTCCTGCTCTGCACAGGTGGTAGAAGCTTCCTGCTAGACTCTTTCTCATTCCTTTTTGTTCCCCTCCAATTGCTCTGATCGGGAGCTGTTGATGATGATGACAGTGCTAGCTGTCCATTGATTCGCAGTGGCCCCTGGTCGAGAGGTTCACAGCAGATGACACTCTTCTTTTGGCTTTAATTAGAGCAGCCCCCGTCTTCTCTTCTCTGCTGCCCTGGATGTGGTTCGACACATGAACACAAAAAGCTTCTACACACAGAACTCCCCTGCTAGGAAATAGCAGCTACCTCCTACTGCAGTGAGTATTCAGTTCCTCTACTCTCAACCTGCATGGTCAAAAAGATGTTTTGTCTCTTGTACTTAAAAAAGACCAAACTGTGAACAGAGGAACACTTTTGTTTTCAAAAGACAGACAGACCCTTTAAAAGGGATTTTGTGCAAATGTGCATTTTCAGCTGAAACTTTCTTTACTGAAAAATTTAATCAACTCAGAACTGCCAAAAACTGCAGTTCCCCTCTTGGCCACTGGAGGCTTTCTTTTGAAGTTACCCGGGAATCCCACTGGATCCGGAGCGGCTCAGCTCCGTTTCAGACCGGCAGGCGGCTCAGATACGCTAGCAAACATCGCCCATCGGACCCGATCTGCTGCCGCCATTGGAGGAGAAGCAGTCGGGAGATTACTGATATTTCCTGTGAGACTAGGCGAGATCTCACAAGATCTTGCGTGTTTCCCCGTGAGACATTGAATGAGATCCGCGGATAGGTGTATATAAACGGCGGTGTATATAAACACCCACATCCCTAAACCCTGGCCTCTACTATTATCAAGGGAAGAACAGTTCAATGTATTGACTTCATTTTATGTTAAAAATTAACCGGAAATTTTACTCTGTAGCTGCATACAATTTCCACTGCTGCTCGTGCTGCGCTACACTGAATTGATGCACCCTGCTGGGATTTCCGGCTGAAACAGAAGTCTTGCGTATCCGATCTGCAGCGAACCCGGATGGCGGACGGATAGTGTGGAATCACACACGTTGATTATAATGCTTGCGTATTTCATCGTTCCAAATCCTGTGGGTTTTAACCGTTAGTCAGTCCCCAATAATCAACATATTGAAACATCTAACTTTGGATGAAAATCCAACAGATCAATATCCTGATAAATATATTTTTTTTTTATGACAGCTGTAATAGGAATGATCCTTTTTTTTCATTTTTAACCCTCTAAAATACTTTTACTTGTTATTTTTGACCTGGTATTGTTAAATAAGAGTAACCCTTTACATGTTCATTTTAAATTTTCACAACCAACATGTGTCAAACTGATAGAAAATATCTGTCAACAAACTAATCTGCCCGATGATGCTTTTACAATCCTAAAAAAAAAAAAGCTCCTCTGCTACTTTTTTTAGATGACCATTTTCATGTCCTCCATGCAGCATTATATTTCTCTTTGCTCTGCCAGGAGATCCAGGGGCCTCATCTTACCATCTGTCCCAAACATGAGCCTCTCCAAACCTGGGTGGGAGTGGAGTGGAGGAGCGAGTGGACGGGGAGAGTCTGCAGTCTGGTCAGAGACTATTATCTCAGTGGTCATGGGTCCTTGCACATATTTCATGGTTGCACTAAGGGTGTCTCCTCTCAGCTATTAGCAGACTGTATTCTTTTAAGGCGCTTGTGGGGCACTTGTGGACTCTATACCACTATTGGGCTGTTTAAAGATAGATAAGATGTATAAAAAATGTTAAGATGAGATTTGAAAGCTGTTTATAATACACACAAAAAACTCTCATTACATTTAGAACTAAACTGACTGTGAAACTGACATGTAAAGAAGTAGGTGGAAGTTACACAAATCCTGAACTGTGAATTTGCTGCTTTAGTTTATCAGGTGTGTCTCTGACCTTTGGCCATCTCAGGTACTGTTTTTGTTTATTTATTATTATTTATTTTTAACCAACACTGGTGTGTCCGACACCTTTCTGACCTTGGTCTTTTAGAGATTAAGGATTTCCTTAGTAAATGTGGTTTCTCCTTATTTTTTTGCTTCAAACAATTCTTTTTGACTTGCACAAGCTAAGGACAATGAGCTGACATGCCTGTGCAAAACAAAACAAAGCTTACATTGCAGCCCATGTTGCAACTTTTGAGCAGACTTGTTCTTAATTTGTATTCAAGGCATGACAAGGCTGTTAATTAGGTGCACTGTAGCATAAAAATGGTTGGCTGTTAAGGCTTTTCTTTGTTTTAGGATGTCAAGTTTTGGTTAAAAAACACAAAGTACTGGCTCATTATTTTCTCACACACCGGTGATGATCATATGTGCATGTCAGGGGTCAACCAGCTGTCCCCTGATCACAGTGCTGTTTTTTTTTTTACTTTTTGTTACAGTACAACTTTAGATACCACACATCAGTCTACCTTGTTGCCTCTTGATCTTGGGTACCGCACAGTCTGATGGCTAAAGATGTTGTACAAGAAAAATTAAAAAAAACTCCCTTTTTGCAAGCCTACTTTTTTTTTCACTAGAAGTCCGCGCTCCACTGGATTTTAGACAGCTTTTTTAGTCTAATTTGGTGACATTAATGTGTGCTCTCTAAGATTTGGCCCCAAGTTTGGCAACTATTTGCTTTGGGAAACATGGTATGCCAAAACTGTGGAAATATACTACTAGACACATACACACAGTGATTTGAAAAACGTATGCCCACATAGAGCACGTGCAGATGCTAAAATGCACATGCTTGACTGCAGGCTTGCAGACAAGCACATAATCAATGCAGCCTTACAGCAGGGCTGACCAGTGGGGGGGCATGACCTGCCAGGTGACCCATGTATGTCTCCACTAGTGCCAGTCCATGCCTGTGTGTGTGAGAGAGTGTTTTTGTCTATTGGAGTGAAAGTCAGCTGCTCATTCATGCGAGTACTGTATATTTCAGTTTACAAGTTCAAAGTGGTACCAAAACATGAGGAAGCGACACGGACACAAAGCTTTAGACAATCACAATCTCACATATACTGCCAACTTATTCCCCAAAATTTTCTTCTTCCATATTTACCAGTGTATTTAAGCTTTACTCTCCTACCAGAAAACTTTCAAGAGCATCCGAAGTTTAAAGTAAAAGACCCCCAATTGGCAGCAATAGTCGAACCCAGACTGGAAGTCCTGTCATAAAGCCAATCAGGGGAGTCCTCGTAAATCTCATGCTTTGTAGGGTTACTGGGAGGTCTGGGAAGTGAAGATTTCCCACTCATTATTCCCAGGAAACCTCAGACAACCTCCCCCTGAACCCAGGTCACGCGAGGTTGTGACCTTGGGACGATCATCATTGTTGTTTCAGTAACTATGGCCACCAAGAGACTCAGTGGTGCAAGATTCAAAGCCTCTATGTAACAGAGGGTGAAAATCAGTCTCTAAAGAACTGGATTACACATAAATGTCCTTCACTGATTTCAACACTTTTTTTCTCTTAATTGTACGCTCTGCTGCGGTATCAAGACAGGATTCTGCTCCACCTTTCTCTATCAGAGGTGCTTAGGTCCAGTGACTCCTCAGGCTGCCCTCAAATCTGTGTACGCTATCACTGTTTTTCGACTCTCATGGAAACAGACACAAACAGTGTCACCAGTGTACCATATTGATCAAAGATGATGCCCATGATCTCATGGTGTTGCTTTGGTTGTGAATTGATCAATTAATTAATCATCAATCAATCATTACTGCAGGTAGGGCTGTAGCTATGCATAAGTTATATTGATATTGTGCTCAAAGTAAGCATACAGTAATACCGTCAGTTAGTAGAAAATAGAAATCAGACATCTTTAAAACTGATGTTCAAGATTCATTTATGTATAAAAACAACATAAGAGCTGATGCCTCTTCAGGTTGCTGATCAAGTGAATAGTTCGACTTCCTTATCTTTCTTCTGACTGTTTTCAGTCGGTTCTAAAACTTGTGATCTACCAGAAAGCAACCTTAAAGTAAGACAGAGAAAATATCAAGATAAGAGCATGTCTAACATTTGCTCTACTAATCTGGTAAGGTGACGCAATGATTTTGTATCATGCTCAAACACAATAAGAACCTCTTTACTTATAATAATGCAATCTTGTGGTGACTTCCATTTGCATCTCCACCTCATGGTATGAGTGTTTGTGTGTTTGTTAGTGTGTTCTCAGTGCAAAAACACTCCTCGCCAAAATTCCTGCAGACACCTTAACAGGCATGAGACACATTTCCAGTGGGACACCGACCATCTCTCTCTGTCTCAGCGGAGAGCAGCGCTCCAGTGCCAGCGCAGTGCCATCAGCACAGGGATAAGCTTCATGGCAGAACATTGACAGGCTTTCAGAGCCTCCTGAGGCCATTCCAGATCCCGAGAGGATCAGCGGGCTCCCAACAAGTGGTCTTCAGGGCAGTGCAGGCTTTCACACTGTGAAGGTCTCTGACAAGTGAACCACAAGAAAGTAAGTGACAGGAGCTGAGGACCAATTACAAACCGTATCAAAGGCCTCTTCAGTCTGGCTGAGTTTACAGCCCTGTGTTTGTATGTTTTCTTTTTATTATAGCACACTACTCAATGAAAAAAAAAAAAATCAAGTAAAAATACCTGATTTTCATGACTTTTATGGTTTCAGTGAGTGTCATTTAAGCTCAGTTACAGAAACACAAGACCTTGATTTGCTGAGGAATATATATTTTCTGGTGATAACAGGATTTATGAAGACTTCCACGTCTCAGCATGCCGTAAATAACAGCACCCTTTTTCTATAATTAACACAATGCATAGAGCAAAATAACAAATCAAGCTCACATTTTACCTCCAGCTCTTAAAAAAGTTTCCCTTAAAATATCAAAATGTCTTTTTATGACTTCTGTTCCACTTCTAGTCCCTATAACAGCCATATAGGCCATGCCAAATGTGCCCAGAAATAAGCTGGGCCTCCCCACTGTCTCTGAGATTGCCCACCCAGGAGTCTGGCACACGCCACAGCGAGCAGGAGGCCCTCTGGATTACAGTAATACACACTATCTCATAATGGAAAGCTGCCTTGCACATTTCCCTCTCTCCGCCCTCATTGTCCACACTACCAACTGCACAATCAGGATATGAGACTGTGATTGCACCCGGTAGCATCTGTGAGTTTGTCGGTGTGCTGCTCCCCTGCCACAATTTTCTTGGCTGGGCACTGCTTGGCTGCTTACAGGGGAGGGGGAAAAAAGGAGTCACAGACCATGTTGCATTTACTGCTTGTAAAAATATCATGCCATGTAATATAAACCTTCATCAACATTAAGCTGCAAGCTCAAAAGGAGAACAGGTACTGTGCATTCACATGCACTATGAAATAGATCTTTAATACTGAGTTAAACCTAACAAAAACAGCCAAAGGTTATCAAGGTCAGATGTGTATTAAAAGACAAGGTAACAAATAATGTTGAATCAATGTCCTGTCATGTATACTGACCACCCTCAACCTTAACGGAAATTTAAAAGAGGTTCCACTTGGCTGCAACAAGGTAAGAATGAAAGGAAAAAATGGTGACAGGTAACAGCAGTTTTGTTTCGGCTTAGCTAGCTTAAAAATAACTCATTGGCGACTAATAGTTATATAATAAAAAATAAAAAACAGAAACAAAACAGAAATTTAAAACTACATACAAACCACTTATAACTAAAGCTCTCTAAAAGTAGACTTAGCTTGGATGCTACAAAATTTAAAAAGTAGAAAAACTTGGTCCTGCACATTGCTTACAGCTGTCATGCTATGCCATGTTATGTTCAAAAACATGAATGAAATGAACTAAAAAACAGAGCTTTTGTTTTCTGATACTGGCAATGTCACGCCCTTATAAAGTGAGCTGCGATAAACACTGAAGCATTGCTAGCTAAAAAGGTGCTGCTTAGCTGTAAGATATGGAAAAAAGCAGACACGGACAGCGAAAAAAATCATGCAAAGTAAAAGAAGCACCATTCACAAAAAACAGTAGCTGAAAATAAAAAAATGAATAAATACAAGGCAAAAGACGGGTGGTGCTAGCTCTTGGTTAGCCACACTCAGCTAACCTAATTGGCATTGCTTAACTGCAGACTTCATGGCCTGTTTTTACCATTTTCCTAGATTTAGGCTAGTTGGTTATCTCAAGTCAAATTTTCATTTGACCGACTAGGAAATATATCACTTAACCCTTGGGTACTGCTCAAAATTGTCATGGACATTTTTAGCCACTAACTTCAGGTGTTATAAAAATATTTTGGCTAAATAATTTTTCAATTTTTTTTTGCTCAAATCTCTTCATTAATATCAGTCTCATCAAAACTATTATCATTTTTTTATTGTAATGGATTTTAACCCTTTAAATGCCGATTTTAGAGGTGATGTCACTGATTTGGTGAGAAAAAAAAAAAAGATTTTCAATATAAAAAATGATCAGAGGCTGGAGACTTTTTACATGCTATCACACCCTTGGATATGCCAAATATTAGTAACAACATTAACTTTTGATCTGTATACAGTGCATTTTTGACCCTGGAAAATTTTTGTAAAATTAAATTTCCTAACCAAAAATGATATCACTCAAAAAAAGTTAAAGTTTAGGTGAAAAATTAGTGCTTTTTTTTCCTCTACTGGACAAAAAAGGACACAAGTGTTAAAAACATTGCTAACAAACACTGAAACTCACTAAAATACAATTCTCCCTTAAAAAAGACACTATTAAGCTCAATGAAATATACACCATGACCTGTGCTAATCCATGTAAAACAAACCTCTGAAACACTGTTCTAGCCAAGAAAGGCGTTTGATATGAAAAATACCTTGAGCTCTCTGCAGTGGAAACCTTGATTAATTTCAGACAGTGGAGGTCAAAGGTCACAAGGAAACAATGGCACGAATACTTAACCTGAGATACTAACATAGTTAAATAAACAGTCAAAGCTGCCCTGTTTGGACCCGCCACACGCGAGGCAAACTCCGCCACTTTCCCTCTCACCCCGTAATCACCAGAAGCTGTAATTAATGGGGAGGCTGACCTACGGTTCAGGGCAGCAGAGAGGAAAGCCAAACAAAGTTGAAAGCCATTAAGAGGAAAAGGGGAAAAGAGAGACACAAGCATGTGCTTAGTCTTCCCTGGGTGGCTAACAAAGGGGCAGGTGGGCCAGGGGGAACAGAGGTGCACTCTGGCCAGAGTTTAGACCACCAGGTTACCACAGACTGCAGGTAATTACACCACACAGTTCATTTACACTACTAAGTAGCTTGCCTACCAACCTTACCAGTGGGTACACACTAATCAGGCTTGGTGCCCTAAACAATGGACCATGTGTGCCTCTGAGTGTTGTGGGAGGGACAGAGGTACCACCAAGGATCAACATGGATGGGATGTTACAAAAGGACACAAAAGCTTTAAAATGAGGGAGAGCTTGTGGAGAGGCCAGAGGCAGACAGACGGACGGACGAGGTATAGGGTCCACTAAAGTTGCAGACTGGCACATCTTCAAACCTGTATTTATCCAGGAGGTTCCAGAGGATCAAGGCGGATACAGTGACACTTAAGACAAGCGTAGAACAGATGCTGTCTCACATAAGAACAAAGAGGATTTGAGGACATTAACAAACCACAAGGCTCAGATATCCACTTTATTAAAATTGGTTATTGGCTTTCACTTCGCCAGAGAGCTGTATTGTGACATTGGTATGTCATTTTAACTAAAACTTCTAAATGCCCATAAAAAGTGCACACATATCACTGTAACAAAAAAAAACTAACAAATGGAGAAAAAGGTGTAAATTAGTTAAAACTCTGGACAGTTTATGACAAAAGTGAGCAGAGGTGCAAAGTCAGAATTATTAAATATGAAGCTAACTGCTAACATTAGAGACCGTTGCATGCAGCAAATCCAGTCTAGCAGAGCAAAGCCATTGGTTAAACTGCATAGTGTGAAATATGTTAGTGCCTCTTAGTTTCTGAGTTCAACTTTTTTTTTTTCCGAAGCAAGTTTCGTTTCATTTAGAAATACACAGTAGAGCGTACTGTTTTCTTTAAGGATGATTATGAAAGAGGATTAGGGCCACATGAAGAGAAAAAAATTTACGTTTACAAGAAGGAGATTAAAGTTGAAATTTCAAGATTAAAAAAATCGAGATTATAACAATAAAGTCAATATTATAAATTGAAATTTCGAGATTAAAATCAAAATTTCAAGATTACAAAATGTCGGAATGTCGTGAATAATGTAGAAATTTCAAGATGAAAATTAAATTTTGAGATTAAAATCAAAATTTCGAGATTAAAATTGACATGAATAAACTCGAAATTGCGACTCTTATAAATTTTGACTTTAATCTCGAAATTTCGACTTTAATCTCGAAATGGAAATTAAAAAATCTCCCTCCAGTAATTGTTTTTTCTCTTCTTTTTGTATTGATGTGACTTACAAATAAAGATTGATTTGAAGTTAGTTTAAAATGTTCTGATTTCCCTTAATGTCTTTTGTACTTTTTTGTCAGTATGGATGTAAAATGGATCTTAAATTGTATTTATTATGGTCATAAAAAGTCTTAAATTTTACTTGTTGAAACCTGCAGAAACCCTGAATTCTATAATAAGTACTGTAGGTGAGCTTTGTTTGATACAGATGCCTTGAAAAACTTTTTATGTCGATCATGCATCCATACCATGCTGTTGTTATGGGCTCTTTTCCTCATTACTGGTGAGACTCTCTGACTCTTGCCATCAAAGAAGCAAATGCCACATAACAATGAAATGATCTGACCGACTTAGCACTTCACTGACCCTGCTCTGCTAGCTGTGAGTTACACCGGAGTTTGGCAGTATGATATATGTGTACATTGCTAACAAGCCAATCAAGCCTGCCAACAGAAGCAGTGGAAGCACAGTGAGCCATTAAAGGGCTGGCTGCAGCTACAAAAACAAAACCTATCCACCTGAGACCACAGAGGGACAGGATGCAGTCTACTTATAGCAACCCAAAACCAGTCCACAAGAATAGCAGGAAAAACGGCTCAGTACGGGAGCTGCAGTTAGCCTTTTGAAGTGCGCCACCTCTAAACTATTCTGATAGGCCACCCCAGCATCTTTGAAGGCAGGTTATCCTCCATGGCCGTGTGTCCTGTTGTGGACGAATTGTTTCCTCTTTCACTTTGTCTCTATTTCCTGCAGAAACTGACACTGTTTTATTGTTCTCTTGGGCCAAACAGTTGTGTAGTGAAGCATGGGGAGGGACCGGACCGCTCGCTGTTCTCCTGTTGGTGAAGGAGAACCAGAGCGGGCAGGGCCGAGTAAATGGACAGTAAGTTGGTCACAGGTGAACCAGGGGTGCATATCCCAAAGAATCAGCAGAAGGATGACCCCCTGCGTACGGAGACCATTTCCCCTATGCTCAAGGTTGTGACCCTACAATGCCCTCGCTCTAAGAATGGGCCATTGGTGTAATTAATCAGTCAGCGGGCAGTGATGTCATTGCACAAACACAGCACAAGAATAGGGAGAACAGTCACATATTTTGTTGTTTTTGGTGAGGTGCTGAAGGTTGTGCTCGTAAATATTGCAGATTTATGTCTGAGAGGCATGCACCTGCCACTTTGTAAAGACGAAAAACACCCAAAAGACAACAACTTGGAGTCTCAGAGTAATCTCAAACTTAAAACCTCCAGCCTGTTTTGGGACAACAGCATTGAATTTGGCTTCAAGGTAAGACAACAAATGTCCCGCAATCGAATGTTTGGATTGGGCAAATAAATGTAGAGTAAATATATGATTGTTTTTATGAAGAATGCAAATGCAGATAACTTATTAATAAAAAACATTCACAGCTTGATCAAAGAATCTGAATCGAAGTGGCTGCCTCCGCCTGATTTTCATACCAACAAAAGTGGCTGATTCATCCAAAATTAAAGATAAAGCAGGTGATGGTGCGCACTTTGTGTATTTAACACAACACTGCATGCACATACAACCATCAATTTTAAACGTTACTTTACAAAACAGGATATATTATTAGCGGTTGAGTGTGTATGAAGCGTTGTGTTAAATAAACAGAGTTTGGTGTGATTCTGTATCTGGAGTTAGCGCCATCACTTTGACTTCAGCGTTTAGCCTGCAGCAGCTTTAATTTTGGACTGATCGGCCAATTTATGTAGTTACCCCTAACTATTGTAAATATATCCTCCCTATGCTCAAACCACTCCAAATTCCAGCAAAGCCACACCACAGGTGAAATAAACTAACTGATCACCACCGTGCCACCAAAAACCACATCCACTAATCAGTGCATAAACCAGAACCCAACTAGACCAAAAGCATCTCCAAAACTTACATGTTTGGCTCCCACACCAACTCTGGTACTTTTTAGCATTAATCAGTTTTTTTTTACAAAGTTTGCTTTTTTTTCCATGGACATCACTTGATAAATCTGCTGTTTCTAACAGCGATTACGGGTTTTTTTTTGCAACATTTGAGGGGGTACCTGCCTTAAATTTTGCCTCAAAATTAAAATACAGTATGCAGATTTGCACTTATTTAGTTGTCTTTGTCGTGTTCCCCTTGCCCATCTCCCTCTTTCTCTCCAGCGCCATAGGAGTGTAATATATATTTACAATAGTTAGGGGTAACTACATTTTTAAGTAACATTGAGAGCCCTCAAGTCTTGGTCACACAGTGTGACACATGTTAGTGTGTATGTAATTACAAGTTTGGACCTGCACAAGTATTGTAGAAGAGTTTATACTGAAAGGCTACAATTAGGTTACATGAATAGCTCGATATATCAATTTCTGTGTTCAAGAAATGGGACTGGGATTGAAAAGGGAACAAGTCTGCGATAATTCAATTAACCAGAAAAAAAAAAAAAAATGTGTCCAACTGTAGTTTAATAGAGAGTGAACATGTGGAGTAGGTTGGATAATTCATAGTTCTGCAGGGAAAGAGAGTGCAGTTTAGGAGACGAAAAACAATGTTTTAAAAGGCAACATGTGAAGAATGACACTAAATCTTCAAGAATGTGAAATTTGACATTTTTTAGTTAAATGCCATAAATTTTCTTTTTAAAAAGGGTTAACAATTTTTTTGTCAAATTGGTGCATAAAAATGAACCAAAATACAAGAACTCAAGAGTTTTTCCCCTTAGTTACCTCGGAGAGAGGCCCAAGAGTCCCTCAGACAAAATGGATCTTTAACTAGTGAATTAAATTTGGTTGAAAATATAATTTTAAATGAATAAGCCTTTACTAAAAGGTCTTACTTTATTGGATTAGAAAACTATTCAAAATTCCTAAAACATGCTGCTCCTAAAAAGCATATCTGCTGGTGTATGCATTTGGTAAAGGGGGCACCAAGATTGCAGACAGGATATTCTGTGAATTTGATAAAATGTTAATGAAAAGTTTCTTTTATTACACTGCAATAAAATATGTCATTTACTGGGTTAGAAAAAGGAAGCTTCACAAAAATATGTATGTAAATATGAGTAAAAAAGCCAAACTTTCGCTGCCAGTAGCATAGTAACCAAGTATTATCTGTGTAATCTGAGATGAAGGTACAGTACATGTGCTTCTGTGGACTCCTGCAGAGAAGGAGAACTCTTTTTAACACTCTATATCAGGGAATCTAATTGCACTTACAAAGTGTTGCCTCTCTGGAATAAGTCTGTAGCAAATGGTGTCATATCACAGCCCTATCAGGCTTATTACAGGTACCATTTCAGAAGCTCAGAAATACATAATCGACACTGTGATATGGAATCTGATTTCCTGTGTAAGAAGTTAATGTCAAATGTTCTCCATAGTTGAGAAATAGAAGAATGTAGATATTTCATTTGTAAAAATAAGTCAAGTGGTAATAATACACTTGATTTAAAAATGTCCTTCATTTTTCAATTCCTGGAGTTTATTATTTGTTTTGGTTTTAGTTTTTATACTTTTGTGGCATGTTGGCGAGGTTTGTGAATTAAATCCAGCTTCTTGGTTTTTCCTTCTCTCTATTTTCCATAAAATGTTGACAAGACAACTGCGAGATCCTGGCTAATACTGATTAAAGTCCCACGCCAATCATTTTCTTTTTACTACTTAAAGTGTTATAACTAGTCTTATAATTGTGATTATGAAGTTTTTTAACCTAAATTGCGTGACCTGTGTTATTTTCAAGGGCTTTTCTCCTGCAGAGCTCCAGTAGATCTATCTATCTATCTATCTATCTATCTATCTAGATCATCAGCAATTCGCCTCTGAGTTGTGAGTGGAGACAGCGCTGCTCTGCACACTCCTCTCCATGCTAGCTTGCAGCCTTACACTGCCAGTGTAGTAGAAGAAGCAGGTAATAAAGGAGCTATTCAGCTCTTGGACACTTATGTCTTTAGGGGCAAAATGAAAGCTAATATCACAATCAGCTTTCTTATGAGCATTGCAATCTGCTAACGCACACACTCGTCCTGGGATTGTCCTCTCTATTTCTTAGAGTCTAGCCTGCATAACAGGACTCCGGGGGCAGAGCTTGGATTTGTAACGTACGAAATCTCACTGTCTGAGTCTTGAGTTTGGGTCTGACAGAGATTCACAGCAATTTGAATGCAGAAATACTCAGAAATGCAATTTCACACTTATCTTTTTTCATGATATGTCCTGTAGCATCAGAACATGTAAAAACCAAAAAAAACATGACTTTTTTTCCGAGTGGGTCTTTAACGATATATGTTGTTCATGTTGATCTTTGTTTCATTGGCTTGCAATGTGATGATAATAACCTAACAAAACAAATCACAAACCAAAGATTTCTGAGTGATATTAAATAAAATAAATACATAATGAGAATGGCAACATTTCAAGGTATCAAGATCAAGGTAGGACTTGTTTGACATTAGTGCTCCCGGTGCAAATGCTTTTATGTCTATGCACAAAAAATACAATGGCGATGAACTTGTCACACTATCTTGATCACCAAGGTTTACCCTCAGCCTCTTCCTCTCTCTCTTTATTTTTCTACGTTTCTTGTATCCTGCACTATGACCAGAGAAAGCTCTGGTATTTCCTACAAGGAGTCCTCTTAACGTGAACGTGCAGATCAGCACTGATTTTCTCTGCTCTCAGGCACTGGATCAAAGTGCAGCCTGAATGTTCACTGGAGTTAAAAATATCTCATCTGATTCAGGCTGGAGGTTAATATGTCTCACCTCTGGCTTCCATATAGTTTACATTTTACTCAGACTCTGATTGGTGCGTTTGATTAGTTTCCCTTTTCTTATCTGTGGAGCCACTTCCACTCAAACACAATAATATGTTTTTTTTCTCCATTGTTTGAATGCACAGCTGACAATCATGCTCTTAAGCTGTGTATGCAGGGGTCCTGTAGTTAAGGCATTTGGCTTTTTATTATTTCTGCTCATTCTCACTCAGTTCTCATTAAGAATATATAGTTCGCAGCACACCTACCAGGAGTGCACACCATTTTCGATCTTGCACTCTCTGTTTTGTTGATTTAATTTTAACAGAAGCCGATAAATTGAGGACTGCACTTAACAGTTTATCCTCTTATACTGACAACAGAAAACAAAGGCCCATCATCACATCCTCGTGCATGTTAATGGCTTGATTGAACTACCATCCATCAGATTGGTAATTGACCTGCCTGACCGCCAAGCCACAAAACCCCAATATCGAAAAGGTTCACACTTTTGGTTTTGTATGAATTTGCACTGAAAACAAAGACACTGGGCCAGGCCATTATTTGTTTTAAGGTGAGAAAAAATCTACTTACTTAATCAGATTGTAATATTGCAACAATTTGTCATTGAAAAAAAAGATGTAATTTCTACGTTTTTTAAAAAACAATGTCAGTCGACCACTTTCGAGAACTTGGGGTTTATGAAGATTTCGGTGACCTTCGTGCACAAAGACATTACATCTTGTCTTGTCTTTTCTTTTCTCATCTTTATGTTTTTTTATTTTATTTTTTAATTAGCTGTGTTGGTACTTTTTTTCTTAAATTTTAAATCAAAACTCCTGAAATAAACTTTTGGTTAATGTCTGTTTCGGCGCCCCCTGTGGACAAAGTCGTTTTTGCTAACGTGCTCTACAAGGTATAATGAGATATAATTATATTTAGACAAAGTTGCTCTCTGGCTGGTTGACTACATCTTTGAGAGAATACTTCCTTTTTAACGAAACTTCTTCATGGACCAGAAAGAAAATTACAGAAGGTGCGATGTGAATTGAAATCTATGTCCTGCTCCAACTTTTAAGAATGACTTTAAACAACAAACATATAGCCTATTTGATTGTTAATTTTCTTTAAAAACTGAGGTCAGGGAAAAGGTTTTTCCATCACAGTATTGTCTCTTTTATAACAACATTAAGTGATTCTGTGAGTGAAGGTCCAAGAAAACATAATTTTACACATGCAATACAGAAAATCTATGACTCAAAGCCTTTATGCAAATAAAGTCTGTGTCAGTGCTTGCAGGACAGCAATTTACCATTCATCTAAATTAAGAGAGCCAAACAAGAGCACTCCAACTAATGGGGAATTGCTTACAGTAATGACAAAAGATGAGAATAATGGATTGTTAGTTGGCTTCATAATGACGTTAGATATCCAGGGACGTGTAGATAGGCACATTAGAAGTCAATACTGTTCCAGAATAATAGTAAGGCTCAGAGATAATGTACTCACACAAGGGGGCCTCGACATTAGCAACAGCCCAGCAGGACTCGGCTCGCACGTGTGCCAATGACGCATTAAATCCCTCAATGACAAAAGATAAAAGAAAGGTAAATGTGAAGGCACATTGTTTGGCCACTGTCATACAGCAGACACCATACTGTACACATGCCAGTGACACACACAGGGATGCTGGGGTGGTCAGTATCATTTGGCAATTGTAGGAGGATAAATAAATAAAAAACAGGCAAAGGACATATTAAGTGGAAATATGGAAATAATGTGTGTGAGGTAGGCCTCAGGATCACCCAAATTAAAACAAGGCTCTTTGCTGAGTGAAATTAAGAACACAAGCAAAAGTGATGGGACATCATTGTTAGCTATTTTAAAAGAGTTATTTTTGAGAAAAGGCTGCTAACAGGAGTCAGACATCTTTAATCAGCCCACACTGTGATGAAAGCGCAGTTCCAGCTTGAACCTCAGCTGATGAAAATAAAAATAAGACAAGAGAACAAAAGTACAGATGACATTAACTTGTGCTCAAATGAGCACTGCAGGAGAGCACACAAAGTATTTAGCACCACTCTTTCTATCTTTTGATGTTGTTTGTCAATTCACAGCATCCAGTGTAGTATTTAGCGTCTTCAACCTCCATCTTCCCTGATGGCATGAGTGTGGGGTGAGTGTAATCGCGGCCCTCTGCTTCATTAAATATTAATTTATTCATTACATGTTAACTCTGCGAGACCTTGGAAGGAGACGCCAGGTGACTCTTCTTCATTTGGTCCCCAGCGCTCTCCACTGGGCCCAGGAACACTGCAGTAATGCCACGCAGTCGGGGAAGTGGAGAGCAAATTATTCAGCTCCATAGAGAGGGACTCTTTGTGGTAAACACACGGTGGGACGCTTGTGCTGTCATAATTAAATCTGCAAATCCATAAGAGCAGGGTGCTTCCATTTTAGTGCACAAACACCTCGTGGGGTAAACACAATGAAGCTGAGGGCCATAACAGGCACAGGGCATACGTGTGTAATACACCAACCAATATCTATGTACAATATCAATGCATGAACAAGCTGCACATGCAAGAACTTTAACAATGTGAAGCTCTATTTTTGCTCTTTGGGTCTCTTGGACAAAAACATTTAAAAAATATTGGTTAATATTCCCTCTGATACTCAAGTAGAGCTACAAAAGTGGTCTTCTCTTCTCTTTTGACAGTTTTGTAAGTCAGAATTTTGGATTTTTGGCACCTTTTGCGCCCCCTTTGGACAAAGATGTAACCACTTTTTTGCTGGTTCTGTCATGGACATGCTTTTTTTCTGTCTTTTACCAGTCTATTATATCACTCACTGAGAAGCTTGTTATTAAAAAAGTAAATAACGCCGTTTCTCAAACATGCTGTATGACACATCTGACATGACAGTAGAGGAAACTTGATATTGTCCTATGTGAAATTTGGTTTCCAATTTTTTGTGTAAACTCTGTCTTTGTTTAAAGAAATTTTTTTTTTAGTTTCTTCCTTTTGCTCTTGAGAAGATGCATTTGTATAACTTTGAAGTCAACCTTTTTTAATTTTACAGAGCGCTATTTTAAACCTACAACTTAACTTCAGCTTTTGACAAAAAACAGGAAAAAGTTACGCCTTAATAATAATAATGCATCAGATTTTATAGTTTTTTTTGTCAGTGACCTCAAAGTGCTTTACATTGGATACATCATTCATCTGCTCACACAGTCACACCTTGGTTGTGGTAAACTACCTTAGTAGTCACAGCTGCCTTGGGTTAGACTGACGGAAACGTGGCTGCCAGTTTGTGCCTATGGCCTCTCTGACTACCCCTGCACAACACTCACAATTATACGGTAGTGCAGGACACACACACTGGGAGCAGGGTGGGTTAAGTGTCTTGCCCAAGGACCCAACGGAAAGACTAGGGATAGGGCGGGACTCGAACTGCCAACCTTTCAGTTATTGGCCGACAACGCTACCTCCTGAGCTTCTGCTGCCCTACAATAAATCATTGTTCCAGATTTTACATTCTAACACATCTCTTATTTTTATAACATGTTGAGCACGTTTTTTTTTTTAATTCTGATTTCAAATCAGTTATTGTTATTTGGTCACAGTTTTCACCTCCGTTTCCTGTCAGCAGATCTATTTATTTCTTAAGTCTGTGCATGTCCATAAAGTGGTTGGTTCTTGATCATCAAACAATGAGCGTGGTCTAGACCTGTTCTTGTTCTTTGAAAAGCATCTTGAGATGACGACTGTTGTGAATTGGCACTATATAAATAAAATTTGATTGATTGATTGAAAGTTATTACTGTGCGCTTAAAGGTGACGTTGTGATTTGTCTGTGTAACCCGCAGACACAAAGAGAATGAGTTTTTATCCACAAAGAATATAATATAAATCTCAAACTTTTATCATCAACTTTGTGAATGTTGATTAAATTTCACATTTTACATTTTTTCATTAGAGAATAAATGTATTGTCCTGATGGTTATTTTTGCACTTACTTAAGCTACTCTATTTTCTAACCTCATATCAAAGATGCAGTTATTCTTAGATTTTATATTAAATTTCTTACACGCAGTAATATGAGGAGTCAGACTGACTGCTTTGGTTGTATACAGTCTGGCAGGTAAAGTGTTTAAGACCCTTTAAAATCAATAACTATTTGAGACATTAATACAGCAATAGGAGAAGAAATGAAAGGATGAGAGAGAGGGACCTTCAAGAAGAAGTGGGGTAAGAGGGGGGGGTCTGATACTTCCTCATACAAACGCGAAAGAGTTCTCAATCTTTGACCAAACCGTAGCAGATCAGAGAGAAAGACGCCAGAGAGCATCAATCCCTGCTTCTCTCAGTCGCCCATCAATGGGGGGAAAATCCCCAGTGAACAGGCAGCCGGGCTAATCCACGGCTAAATGACACCTCCAGACACTAATGCCCAGACTGACCACAGAAGCAATCCTCGGCGACTCCTCCACACATGTACCCGCTGATGCTTTTCAGCCTGAGGGGGGGGGGGACTTGAAAGGGACCGGGGGCCGTCTCTGTCTCTCTGTGTGCCACCTGCTTAGCATCCCCGCGCTGCAAGCTGCTATAGAGAGACATCTCCGGCAGAGGAGAAAGGCCCATTGTGTCCAGACGCCTTTGAGGGCATTGTTCTGCTTCAGTGAGGCCAGGCCGACATCTGCACCATTCACACTGAAGGAAGTTGTAATCACTCCCCTGCTCTTAGCTCGGCAGCTCCAACTTCATACCAAGAGGGCCTGTGAAGTTGGGCCTGTGGTAAACAACCAGGAGAAAGGCGGAGGGAGAAGGGTGGGAGTATAGGATTTGGAAGGGTGGCTGTTTTTGTTGAGAGGCATCAGTTTAAATAGAAACTCTTACACAGCCCCCCGATCCCCCCCTCTCCACTCTTCTTTTCAATCCCCAACTCACCCAAGTGCACCCACTCTGTACAATACAAAGACGGCAAGTGATTCACAGAGTTACCTCTCCATCACAAGCACTCATTAATTGCCTGTCTTTCACAAGGAGGGTAAAGATTTCAAACGTGTCTGTGAAAAGTATTAAACCGTCTAAAGTAGCGGCTGAATTTCCAGAATGCTGTTTGGCTCTCTTTTCACGAGGAGGAAAACAGAAAGGAAGCATTGAGAGAGGGAGAATTGTTTCAGTGGTCAAGCCCAGAAGAGGTTTTTATGTAGTTTTCATTTACATATAATTACTCTTTAATGGAAGTCTGACTGGAGTGGGTTAGGAGGCTGGCCATGCACGCTGCCGTACAAACCCCCTCTGATAGAGGATGACAGGCTGTAGCGCTAGCTCCATCTCCGGCTAATTAAACGAATCAATTAAGAGACTATTGTCGTAACTGTGTAACTGATGTTCTGTAGTGGCAAAAATGGTCCCTTGGGGAGGCCTTCCAACCATATTAAAACCCCTATCCTCTACATCTCCATCTGATACCAATATAGACACTTATTTGCGCCGTGCTGTCATGTCATTGGAGGCGGGCACATTATGGAAATTGAAATGGAGGGGTTGAGGGGAGCAGGGCTGCGCTCAGTGTGAAGCGGCGGGGTTCACTTCCCATCACCCTCCAAGGAGAACGCGCTTCAGCAAACTCCAAAGTCCCTCAAAGTTCCCCTAATAGCAAAGCGAGAGCCGGCACACCCAGCTGTGTGCATCCAGTCACTAGGTAAGGGTCGTGCAATTAGCATACTCCTCCCTGCCAGGCGAGTCGCGTTGATGCAGATAAATTATCATATTAGATTTACCCTCCTCAGTTCAACTGATTGGCTCCCAAATTGTTTTAGATGGCCGTCATTAATCCTTAGCATAGGCTAAGTGCTTTGGCTTCAGATCTGATTGCATAGAGGCGCCTTGGGTCAAATTAACAGAATACTAATGCCTGAACTCTATCTCATTTGCAGTGTCAGGATGCTGCTTCTATTATAGGAAACAGAAGAGAGTCAATTGCCATTTATCTAATGCAAGGTTTAGAAACTCTCAAGATGATAATTGAGGTCTAAGGTAAGAGCAGAGAAGATGTTATCAACTGACAATCTTCCTCAGTAATTGTTTTTTTAAATATGTGTATATAGGAGGCTTTTAGTGGAGAAATTATCTAAGAATGTCACAGCATTTTGTGATTCTAAAGACAGACGTGGACAGTAAATGAAATCCCCCAACTGCAGCAACAATTTTCCTTATAACTCCCACAAGAAAAGCACTTTCAGGAGATAAAAGCATTTGAAGATAAAGCAAGAGCATTACACATCATGTCTCTTTTGGCATGGGTAATGAACCCCCATCTGCTATGAATACATCTGTGTGCAGGGAGACTGACAGATTTATGAATAGAGCAAATCTACAGACTGGACAGAGATTCCAGAGGATCCATGTCCCTCCTTTGTCTCTGTGAGCTGACCCTGTTTGTTTAAGGCCCACAGTGCTGGCAGCACATGAGTGGAACGGGCCTGCCTCGGCGCCTCGGCTGTCCAAAGTCAGCACCGGCATGTCGCTGAGACCTTCTGATGGAGATCAAGGGATTATCCGCACCTCACACACAGACTCACAATGGCTGCTTTATCAGTAATTTTATACATGTAAGTACAGTTTGACTGAAACCGTTCAATCTCAAACCTTTGGAAATGTTACCTCAGATACTTTTTGCACAGTTAGTCAGGCAGACCATCATGAGTAGTCTCTTAATATAATTGTTCAAACAAGCCACACAGGCACCAAAACAGAGTCATTAGACAAATGGCATCAGATTCCTGCAGAAGCAGGAGGCCAGACATGTAATATGACTCTTATATCAGTTATTTGAGCCACAGACTGCAGACAAGAGTACAGCGGGGTGCAGAGGTCTCTCATTTGGGGTTGGGATCAGCTCCAAAAGACAAGAACTGCACAAAGGCACAATGCATGCTTTCTTTATGCACATATGAGTTGTCTCTGGAAACGAGATATGGGCACAACGCAGATCATATTTGAAGAACATGAAAACATTCTTCAGTTAAATATTAAAAGAATTTTAGTCTCACAAAGCACCAAATCAAACTACAAGCTTCTATTAAGCTATGAGTGCCAGCAAGCCTGGCCATGCAATTACCAGGTGACCAAGGTGCTAAGATTGACTCAGGAGGCACTCCATCCAAACAGCTGTAGCTTGGTTTCAGTTCAAGTCCAGCTCTGCAATCTATGATCCAGGAAGAACGACATACTCTGATTTTAAGGTGTTTTTGAAGACGTACTTCTTATATCAAGCGTTGAGTCTGCTGCTTACAGAGAACTAATGAGTGAAATATCATTCAGACAAAAAGTAGAATGTATAAATAAAATTTGCATTATCACACAGGAACTATTAGTGATTCAGTTACTTTTTGTAGCAGTACTAACTAATTATTACTAATTTAAAATTTACAATAACTTGCCAAACACTACCAATGATATGTAGAGGTAGTCTTTGCTGCTCTAACCCAAGCCTGTGCTCTCTTGGTGGAGCCTCAGTCTACATTATCATGACAACAAAAGTTATTATATGATAATGAAACAGAAATACGGCCATTACTTTTTCTTTCTTAATTAACTCTTAACATAGACATTCATTTAAAAACAACAACCATTGAAACCTTTAACCTTCACTGAATTTAGATGTCTTTGACTTGCCATTGCAGAGAAACCAGACTTCAAGGCCGGGACGCAGCACTGTAACAGCAGACATATGCCCTGTGCTGGGGAGTCTAGTAATGTGTTGGTTGGGAGAAAAAGCAGATTCTTGATGGGCCAAATGATCTGAATCACAAAAAAGAGCCTGAATTCTCATTACTAGGAGCATCTGCACTAAGATTTCTCAGGTTTAACTGAGACATAAGGGAGAACCCCAGCTCCGACATAGTAAGATGGATCACAGACAACATGAGCATGAACACACGGCCTACAGTATGTAGATTCAATGTTATCTCAGGATAATGGATATACAACGGATGTAATGTTTTTGGATTAGATTTCCAACTGGACTTGGATCCTCTACGTTGTGTTTTTATGTTTTTATGTTAACCTCCTGTGGTTTTGAACAGAATTAACAGAATGTCTCTTACTTAAAAATCTGTGCAACAAATTGACTTATCTCAGATGCCCACTTCAGACTATTTCACTCTAAGTTATTCATTGTGACAAACGTGACTGCTGTGTGGAACCTTTTTTAAATACATTAGATTTCTAAGTCCTGATAAACAGGACTTAAGACAAACTTTAGTCCCGAAGCAGTGTTACAGTGACAAACTTTCTAAAAAGTCAAACTTTTCCTGAGATTGGTTTACTCTTGGTCCAGTGTTTTCCTCACCCTGTGATTAAAACACATCTCCCCTGAGGCTTTAATTTCCAGCTGTGTTGCTGAGGTCTGGGACCCTCATTGTCCTTCAGATGGCCATGTGTGTGAGCCAGTCTATGTGTGTTGAGGTGTGTTGATGCGGCCAGCCCTGTGTTTCTTTCTTTTTACCTCCTGAGTCTCTCTCCCCGCCTCCCTCATACCTGTCATCTGGCAAGGCTAACCCCTGGTAGCTCCCCGCCAAATGCGCACAGGCGTACACACACATACACACACTTTGTATATCCCCGCCAAATGCCCGCCCTTCCCGCCCCCGCACACGCCAGCCGGTGTCAGCGAATCAGCTGAACCGTCTCCGCCCCGAGAATAACCCCATGACAGACAGCCCTAGTGGCCTCCCCTTGTCAACGCAGCCTGCCTGGAAAGCTGACAGCCGGGGCACAGGGTGGACAGGCTACTGTAGACAGGAGTTTACACCGGGCTGGGCCTGGAGAGGACGGGCCTTGGGGTGCAGATAGAAGAGGGAACACAGGTATATGTAGAGAAGAAGAGTGGGCTTTGGAAAGGGGTTACATGAGTGCAAAGGCAGAACCAGAAGAGAAGATAGGGCTTATTATAAAGCTAAGGATATGGGCAGGGGTGAAGATGAGAATAGGGAGTGAGGCCCGGTGTAGAAACTTATTAAAGCTGAGCAACTTTTCTACTCTGCAGAGTGTAATATGTGGAGAAAAAGAGCAGCAATACATCAGAAAATAGGGATTATAATTGCAGAGGTCAGCTCCTGTCAAGGTGACTGCAGCATTCAGCGTTCAGTACTTGGCTGGCAGAGTTGAGTGGTCAGTCCCTGCAGAGCAAAGATTGAAAGGTTGGGTTTGGCTCACGGCCGGGAGACTGTCATTCTTCTATCCTCCCAGTAACAGTTCAGATAAGAGATATAACACACTGGTTTTTCTTCCAAAAGCCTTCTTAAGAAATCTTTGCTGAAATCCTATGCTAAATTATGTGTTTGTTGTGTGTCCATCAAGTGGCCACCTCCAGTGTTGGAAAATGAATCTGGTGCAAAGTTGCAAAAAGCTGAAGTTCCTTAAATGTCTAACAGCTGGCTACAAAAATGGAACAAAAATCTGATAAGAGCCACAAAAAGCCAATTTTTACAGTCAAATTATATATATTTTCAGCCATTCTGACGCTCATGTCTGTAATTATAGCGACTGTTTGTATGTGTGTAAGAGGGTGATGATATAGACCCTTTTTGTTTCAGTTTAACTACAAATCTATATGGGTGGGTTTTAGCTAAAGGAAAAACAAGTTGTTTGAAAATGTTTGCCAAAAGTTGTTTTTAGTTTGTTTTTCAACGATGGGAGAAAAAAAATCAATAGACATAAGTATCGCGATTTTTTGTTTTACAATTTTTAAATAGATTTTTATGTTCAAAAAACTTTTTTTATTTTTTTTCAAATTTAAGAATAAATCTTAAAAACTGACTTACATGTGATGTGTAGGGGAAACATGGTTCCTGAAATAGTCAGTAGACCGTCATAATCATTCAACTGTTTCACTGGTGTTTAAAAAACAGACTTAAAATCGAGAAAATAGACAATATTATAGAATCACAATTCAAATCAAATCGGCATCCAAAAAATCGTGGAAGAATCGAATCAGGAGAAAAGCATATCGTCCCCGCCCTCGATGATATGGATTTTTATATAAACTGAATGTGACTTGGATAAGCTAACACTGATGAATGGGAGCAACTGGCCAGCCTGTACACTTTCTCAGTGGGTTAATGATCCAACAGGACTGCCAAAAGTGCTCAATAAACAATAACATAATATTCATTTCATGCCATCCATCCACATAATAGAAGATGCACATTTTTTACATTACCTGATATAAAAAATTTACTGCACATGCTTTTAAATGGTCCACAACTTATCTTTTTTAACCATGAGAAAGTTAATAGTCGTGCATTACTGTGCTAGAAAGTAATGTATTACTCAATATCTAGATGAGCAAAAGTACAATTTACAAAGTTTTAATAAAGCTGAGTTTAACATAATATCTTATTACTAGAAGATGAAATAAGGGTGATGTGGTATCTAAAATTTAGCGTTATTCCCAGAACTTTGACTGGGGTGTACTCATTTTTACATCCTGATTTTAAATTGAAAAAAATATATACTTTTTTGTATGCAACTTAAAAATCTTGTTTGCAATCAATGGCCTACATTTGGGGGAATGTTTTGTTGTATAGTCTGACAGAGAAAATGTTGATTTTGAAAGGAAACTAAAAGTTTCCTGACAACTTTGCAGGGGTGTACTCATTTATGCTGAGCACTGTAGCCATAAACTAAGAGATGATGTAGCTGATGAAACTTGGGAGGCCATTGGATAGTAATAACCAGGTGATTCAACCACAGAAGACATGAGTAAGCCTGAATGGAGGAGTGAATAGAACATATTGACGATGACACAGTATGCAGAAGAAACAGCGTCATTCACACCTTTGTTTTAGTACATGCCACATGCAAAATACAGAAAAATATCTCCCAAGCCTCTCTGTCAAGTACATCATGATTCCCTTGCTAGCTGCCCTTTGATCAAGCACATGAGCATATGAAACATGAATGCACACAAAACTGAAAAAACCTAGTTACTGATTTCTTGGTCGCTGACTCTGAGTAAAAAGAAATGAACAATTACATAATCACGGAAAAAAAAGCCTCTTTTAGGGCGATCTAAAGGGCAAGGAACATGGTCTTGCTTATATAAGGGATTGCGCTTTTTGCTCCTATAGGAACCCTGGAGGGAATAAGCAGCACAAGCTATATTCTTCATATGGAATTTGTATCTTTTTTTCATATGAGATCAGTCAGTGCGCTGTTATTTAAGATCAGCTTTCTAACTTTAACTAGATAGCTGCAAAGGAGCAACAACGATGAAACCATCCTGCTGCCCTTTGAGCTTTTTCTCACTTTTTCTAACTATGCCATGAGCTGCACTTTACATTTAGAAATGACAGAATCAAAGCTTCCTCTTTGATGAAAGCCTAAAGCTATGTTTTTACAGGCAGGCATTAATTCTTGTTTGTTGGGAGATCTTCTGAGAAATGTCAGAGAACATAAACACTTGCTCCGTCTCAGCCTAACAATAGTGTTATAAGAAAAAAGGAGCGGGAATGGTCGCAAGAATAAATGAAGGCAAGAAAGGAAAGAAAGAGCAGCTTGACAGTGCAGCGCTTCTGATTAAGACAGCGCTTCAAATAGAGATGTAAAATCAAAGTGAAAATCAATTATTAAGAGGGCTGACATGGTTTTTAACTGGAGATTATGGATATGCACGTTCTCGCTAAGCTGACGGCAAATGGGCGACCTCGGAAACGCAAAGATGGATGAGTGTGAAAGACTGATAGAGAGATGGTTACTCAATGTTTGATGTGAAGATACAGCACAGAAACCCATGCACACACACACACATACACACACTCAAATGCTTACTCACACTCATGCACACACACATACACACTCGTGCGCCAACTGTGTAGATAAAAAAGGATCATCACATGACACGTTCCCAGCAGATTGTACATGCAGAGATCTTAGGTCTTAGCTTCTGTGCCTTTTGACTTGAAGCGCATTCAGAAAGACTGCAACCCTCAGAAAACACAAGCTGCAGCCTAAATAATAATTCAGGATCAGGATTATGAGCTCAGTCGGACATGTCTCAATTTTTTAAGGTGGAAAAATGAATATTTCAGATATGATTTTAGTCATTTTAAGCGTTTATTCCTACAGGGTTTGATTTTTGAGCTTAAAGAAATGTGATTTAAAAATGAATCCATCAAGCGCTAAAGAAGCTGTCAAAGGCAGATAGATGGATAGATAAATTAAATGTAGAGTACAGTATTTGCATCTTTCCAGTTGGATCCAGATTCTCCCAAGATTCCTCAGTCTTGACACAAATCTTTTAATCCTTTAGATGTTTCTATGTTGCATCATTGCCAAGAAAATGGTGCAGCTGAAGCAGTGGTGAGATCCAACAGACTGCTTCACTCTATTCTCTGTTTGAAATCATTTCTCTCACATCGATGGCATTTACCAGGATACTATCTCTGCAAACCCGAGTGACTCTCCCTCACCATTCTGGAGCAAAATCCCAGCAGAAGTGATTACCTGTAACAGAAATAACTCGCATGCATCAATCATTATTTTGATCGTTTTTTCAAGAGTATGCCTCGGGAAGGTGCTCTCGTAACTCACAAAGGGCTGACAATAGAGAGGAGCATAAGGTTTGGGTGAGTAAGGCAGAGCAGAGAGCAGTGGGACTACACGGCTTAAGCCAAATACATATTTATGAGGAGCATCCACCCACAAGCCTGACTTTTCAAACCTAGCCAAGCTCAGGAAGGCATGCGGGCACACAAGCTGGGCCAAAACAGGGGCAGGCTGATTGGGCCAGGATCAGCAGGGGTTTGGGTCTCCACTCAACTTTGTTTATGTACCATTGTGTCCTCTTCTTTTAATGGTGCCTCAAGAAAATGCTACTCTTTGAGAAATCGATGTTTTGGTTGCGGATTAAAGCCGAAATCTTACAACCTTTACGTAAAAGCTGCAGGGTCAAAGGACATGAGCGAAGGAGTTGGATGAAAGAGGGGCTGGTTAAGCATCTGAGAGAACTTCAAAGTTTCAAAGGTGTTCGTCCTTTGAATATTTTTACTACCTCGTATCTTTCTCTTCCTGAAGCTGCTCGACTTCCCTTTGCTCTCATGACCCTTTCCTCCACAGGGTTATGTGCTCTGAAAGTGCAAGAGGAGTAAAAAAAGAAAGAGCTGGGATACCAGCAACTTGTAGGAGCAGGATAGTCCGTCCAGAGTGGCTACAATCCAGCAGTTGAAGTACTGTAGCACTTCAGAAAGTACTACATTTGAGAGATTAATGTGTACAATAAACCATGGTGACTCAATTTGAGTGTAATATGGTTGTGTTGGAGCTGAAATATGTTGCGAAGACAAAGATAGACTACACAGCTGCTGAGGCGGAGGACAGGCAACATCGACAATGCCAGATATGTCTGCCACCAAGCAGACCAAGCAACACAACTTTGAGGAGTGTCAGGCTAAGTGTAGGTACAGGGATCACAGATCTATAGGAGCATGGGTCTGATGCTAAAGCTTGAACCAGGCTGAACACCTAGAGTGTGAACTCGCCTCGGTTATAGTGTAGAAATAAAAGCTCCAACAGCCCAAGGTGGTGAAATGAACAACATGTTCAGGTAACAACCTGTAGCAGGACTTTCAGCCTGGCTGCCTCAACTGACCTGTTTTAGTCTCTTGTTACCACTTCTTCAGAGAAAACTCTATTAGACTAGATTAGAAAATAAAATTACTCTTGTCCAATGTCATTTTTTATACACTGTAGAAATTCATACCTTAGATGCTGTATTTAGTCAAAATCTTGGACCTTCCTACATGAACGATGGAGGATAGAAGGACTCAGTGACAGATCATCAACCCGTTATTCAGGATGGCTACAACCACCAGTGCTTGGTTCCCTTTACCCTGTAATCCTGCCTTAAGTAATAAGTCAGATGTTCGGCAATGAATCTTGGATACAGATGAAGCTGAAGCTGAAAACTTTTACATAATCAGAAAACATCAACATAAAGCTAAAGGTTAGAAGTTCAAGATCAATGAGGTAGGAGGAGGGTAATAAAAGAGACTTTTTGAGAATTTTAGGCTCTCATAGGTGTTCACACTTTAAATAACATCTCTAAGTATCCCCCCGCCCCCCACACTCCCCTTACGTTTGCTCTCATGCCCCTTTCCTACTCAAGGTTATCGTACTAGTCCGTAAGCTCTGGCAGCCTCTAGAAGGAGAAAAAGCTGCTACGTGCTCAGATCGTAGCTACTTGCAGGAGCAGTGCAGTGGGTCGACTATCGACTGGCCTATCCAGCATGGCTACAACCACCACAGTTTGGTCTCCTTCACCCACTTCTTCAAGGCTGCCTTTAATCTCTCCCTGTGCCTCCCAATCCATGCCTTTGATGTGGTGATGCCCTTCCTTCACTTACTCAATATTTGATCTATCTCACTTCATACAGCTAAATCCAGTTGAAGTGGATTCACATAGACAGGGTACCCCCTCTTTCCTACTAGATCATCCTGCTTTTTTTCCCCCTCTCTTTCTCACTCTCTCATGTTCAGCAAAATGACCACTAACTGAGTACAGGAAATCACTGTTTCTTAGTCTTGTAACATAAAGCTGAAGTTGGTGTTAATTGATAGAAGAGTCAATTGTAACATAAAGAACATAGACCCTTGGATGGAATTGGAAAGAGGTTGAAAAGCACGCATTGCTTGTGCTCACTGAAACACACTCTCACCGCAATGTCTTAATAAAAGTCAACCAGCTGCCGCCCACCATGTCAAACCAGAGGTGTAAGTATCAACTCACCCACTGACAAGCCTACGAAGTGGAAACAGGATACAGAATTACAGCCTCTTTACTTCAGCTGGAGACCTTACACATGTTGTGTAGGAAGACAGACTTTATTGTCAGCGGGAAAAAAGGCTGTGGCTGTATTTCCATAAACATAACAGATGTTTCACAACCCGACACACTGAACACTGAGCGTACAGTCCTTTCATATACTTTGCAGGTCTCTGTCGACTGGCTGTGTGTATATAATTGCTGTCTCTTTATGGTGCACAGAACTTGGTGTCAAAGAGTGACCCTGCGGCCCATTCCCGAGTCTTCTCTTCGTCAAGATGGGCGATGAGACAACTACCATATGGCCTAGCCTTCTGCATCCTTGTCCCTGCATAATCACAAGACCAGTACTGTATGCAGGGTAACAACTCAGCTGAAACAGGAAAAACAATCGAACCTCAAGAAGTGTATACCCAACACGAGCAAGCTGAACAAGCTTTCTATCACATTTTGAGTTTCACTGGACCTTTTCTTTACCCATTAAGTTGAAGAAAGACCCAAAACAAACAGACAAGCTCAGAAAACAACAACAAACAAACCCTGTATTTGTTCCAGTCCTGATTCGGATCATTGAAGCACTCTTCCTACTTAACGCCAATCAGGGATTCCTTATTACAGAGCAGAGGGTTTGTGTAACACTGAACCCAAACCCTCCACTATTCTGCCCCACATTAGTTCCACTTAGTTGGGTCTCAATGACCTATTCAATGTAAATGTACAGAGCAGTAATGAGTGGCGGACCGCGGCAGCTCTTTAATGGGTGAGTACTTTTGGGGAGAGTGAAATGACAGGGCAGAGGAGAGGGAGAGGGGGGTTCAAAGCCTGTTAGTATACGGGTGTTTGGGTGGGGTAATAACAGGACAGTAAAACGTAATAGGACAAAATTTGAATCATGGCTGAATAAATACATCATATATGAACATATGGACTATATTTATTACACAACTTAGCTGAACACTCAGCTCTGATTGATTACAGAGTTCAACATTGTGCTATATCTGTATGTTATACCACTGACAGTTACGTCATACAGCAGTTTAGCAGATGAATATCAGCTCTTGAGTTGTTAAATATCCATGATGATATGGTTGAAAGTTGAACTTAAAGAGAGCGGGACATAAGAAAATTCAACCAAAACTGAAACAGCTCAGGGAAAGGGGATGTCCTATCGGGACAAATGTATTTGTTATAAAATGAAAACATACATTAAGATTTACAGACCAAACCAAGAAAACGGTCATCAATGAGAGTGATTTATTTAAAATGGATAACATGGAACCAGAGTTTGTGGGCATACAGTGTCAAACTGATAAGGCTAACACCTGCAGAGCTAGCACCACCAGCTTTAAGTCTTCTTTGCAGAGTAACAGCCACATGCAGGAGCTAGCTACCCACTGAGCATTTTTTGGTCTAAAAGAGGTCTAATAGACGTCTAAATGTAGCCTAGATGACTGGTCTAACATCAGGCTACCACAGGTCTAAAAATGAAAGTGTTTTAGACATCTAAATTTAGACCAAGTTTACACCAAGTCCAAATCTGGGCTATATCTATACAACACTGTATATTGCTCAACGGCTATCATAATTATTTTGGTTAAGTACTTAGAGATCACTTATGCAACTCACAGTTGCTTTTTGAAATAAATAGTTATCGAATAATGGGTTAAAGTGTAGCGTCTAAATTCCGTCTAAAAATGTACAGAATCTAGATGGTTGATATTAGGTCTAAAAAAAACACTAGACATCTAACAGCCGTCTATTGCTCAGTGGGTATGCACTACAAGTTTACAACTCGACAGTAGTGCATTATAATGTTGTAGCAGTAACAATTAATCAGAGCTTTAGCCCTAGCACAAATTATGACTGTCGTTATAGTTTTACCTCCATTAACGATAACAAGCTGTTTAACCAAGTGGTAAATCTGGTATAAATGACGATTTACATTTTTGATCAGTTTAAGTAGTTTTAGTGTCCTGTACCAACCTGCTCACTGTACATTATTCAAATATACATAATAAGCAGTGTCAATCTGGCAATAAGGGTTTTTGTCAGATTAAGTCAGATTTAAACAAAAAGACTACAGAGTTAAAAAAAAAAAAAAGTGCATCAGTGACATTATAACAACAAGAAGATCTCAGCGGTAAAAGACCTGCAAATCAGTCCAAGTCACACCTCAAAGCTTCACACTCTGTTTTGATTCAATTGCCGTTCAAGCTCGAAAGGACTCGGATTAATGAGCGAGGTGAACAAATGAGTGCATCAGAGACGTATTAATGACTTATGTGTTAAGAGGAGTGTGACAGTCTCATTTCTTCTTCATCCCAATTTGGCAAGAGAAGGTGTTGAGGGAAAAAGGCTTTTGACATAGCACTGTGTCGGCAGCCAGAGTGTGTTAGAAGAACTTGACTCAATCTGTCACGCTCTGGGACCGCCTCTCTTCATACTGCTTTAGCTTAATGGCCTGAGGTGTTTGTGTGTCTGAACTGTGTGTTAAGGAGGTGTATGACTATTTTTTTTTCTGGAGCATGTGTGTGGATGGTGATGGGGGTGTACCTGTAGGTCCTCAGGGTGCTGTTTGATGCTAGCTAGCACTCACAGATGCCAAGTTCTACTCATCGGACTCCCTCCTTTTCTCGCTCCCTCTCATCTGCCTGCCGTCGCTCTCCCCGTCAGATTCCCCCTCGTAGCAGCCAGGAGACAGGACTGTTACCTCTGAGACAGACACCGAGCAGATCTCAGGTTGAGCTCCCTGTTACCATGCGGCAGCCATTGGAAACAGATGGTCTCCAAACAGCCTGTCATGTTTACTGCTGCTGCCATAAAAGACAAGAGTCCAACAACACGCTCCCTCAGGAGCCCCACGGGATCGCACAGGGCCCTGCAAACAGCTGCCTAGGGGGGCCCATTGGCCCTGCTCACTCACTCATACACACTCATACACACCTTGAACTGACTCCTACCTTAACTACTATCCAAATACCTCTATTACCACACACACACATGCATACACACACATGCACACACGCCTCTGCTGTGCATACCGACAGAAAAATGGCCAGGCACGCACTCCAAATGTCCTCCGCCAACCTGTCCGGACATGCTACATTTACTGCAATTAAACAAGCATGCCATTTGAATATCTGATGACACCTTGCAACCTGCTCCATGGGCTCTGAATATAATGGTGTCCCTGCGGAGCCCGGGAGAAATTGTCCATGTCACAGTTAATGAAGGGAATTTGCATTGTTATCTCAATTAAGGGCAGAGGAATAATGAAGCTCACTTCTGAATTAGTTAATCGACAAAAACTTGTACAAATGTGTTTGCATGGCCCATAGGTATGGCCCCGCGGCTAATGTATATTCTTGAGGGTTAGCAGGGTTACGTCAGGCAGAGGGGGGGCAGACGGTAATGAGGCAGGTGCTACTGGACACTTATCTTCCTCTCCGAGGGAGTCGACGTGCTACTCTGACCTCCTAACACTTCATCCGCTGTCTCTTCCTCCCTGTCTCTCTCACGCCATGTCTACCCTCACCTCAGTCGATTAGTTTCCTCCCAGGTGCCCTATTTTTTCACCTGCACACAAAATCATACACAAATCAGAGACAGACAGCAGATTGGAACTTAAACCCTGGTACTGATCTTTTTTCCCTCGTGAGGAAGCCGAGGTAGACGATGAAAGACTGCTCAGGAAACAGAAAATATCTATTTGCTGTCAGTATTTTCAGCTTGAAAAAAAATCCCAGCTTTGCTATAAAGGGATAATGTTAAGTTTTTTCTTCTATTGATCCGCTGTGACAGTTTAAGTGGCTGCTTTGGTGCTGTTTGAGAGGAGTGTATTCTTGTTCAAGTGGCTGTTTGTAAGAAGTGACTAAAGACCGTCACTAAAGGCTTGCACAAGTGCTCCTCTGCTCCGGGGGCCTCAAATGGCCGATGAATTATTTATAACAACCACGACATGAGTTGATGTTAGGGTAGAGGAGGGGTGGCACACACTACACGCACACACACACACACACCATTGACATTCATTCACAAACAAACAGGGTTACACACACTTGCATGAACACACACTCACACAATGTGGCCTCTTAAGGGGGTCAGTGTGCCAGACAGCCACAGGCAAGGCAGACAGCTCATAGTCAGAGAGCATTGTGGGACAAGAGGGAGAACAGGACTGGTCAGAGGGGAAATGGAGGGTTTCATTGCTGTTTTCTGCTCAATCTGGTTACCAGTGAAGCTTAAGAGATTTGCGAAAAGACACCCTGGACCCTCAAAAGGACAGTGCATCATAAAAGGTGTTATTGTGAGCTGCAGAGGTACCAATGTGCATGCCAAATACACAAATCAGCCTCCAGTTAACAAAAATAAACGTCAGAAATGGACTCCAACTGGATATATGTGATTGAAAAAAGGCATTCTCTTGCTTCTTCTTAAAGTTGATGAAGACAATCCCTATGGAAGAGTTTAAGAGCCAAGTGTAAGGGGGAAAAAAATTAAGTAGCATCTATATGATGCATTTCAAGAACAAAGTTGCAATAATGAGAATTAAGTCTAAATCTCAAGATTATCGTAGAAAAAAATATTTATTCATCACAGTAAAGTCATAAAAAGTCAAGATACAATTTTGTGAAGATAGTTGTAGTGCCAAGAAAAAGGTCAAAAACTAATTTCAATGATAGAAAGTTGATAAATCATGACATTGCACATCCATACTGTGTCTGGGACCAATTACTGGTCACTTTTTCTGTCAGTTTACTTGTAAATAAAAAGTCAAAACAACCTCAGAAGAAGTTGTACAAATCTGGGTAGTCTGCCGACACTGTTAGGCTAGCACAAAACCGAGCATGGTTTATACTGACTGCTCACAAACACATTACACAAACGTTGCCCTTAGCTCCTTCTTCTTGGTATTGCACATCACAGTCCTTTTTAAGATTAATAATGGCAGAAATTGGAGCATTTTTTTCCTCTTGGCCTTCCTATACAGATCATTAACATATCTGCATTATTAACTGTCTCTAAGCTCTAAGTAGTAAAAGCTAAAGACATGTGTATGCATAATGAAGACTGAAATGTGAGATGAAGAAAAACTTACTCCAGAATTACAGCAGATTGAGATTTCCTCTTTAATTCCTGTTGGAATAAATCCTTCAGCCTCAGCTCAGGTGTGTAATATCTGAATACGACTGCAGGGATTAAACTAAACTTCCACATACTGCATTAAAGGACACATGAGGTTGTAGGCACACACTTACACATACATGCCCTGAATTACAATAGAAATCTTCTAAATCACATCATATTACTCAAGCCAAGGCTGGAAGGTGTTCAACAGAGAGAGATTCCATTTTTTCTGTAGTTAAAATATTGATTTCCAAATCACAGGGGTGTTGATATCCAGCATGCACACAAGGCTCATGTGTTCAGTGATGTCCAGCTCTTTCAGATTTCTATCCTCTTTTGAAGCAGAGTCAAACTTTAATGTTCACTTTCACTTTCGGGCCTCTGAATCTGTGATTAAGGGACAGTCCAGCTTAATTTCTGCACAGAGCATGGATTCTGCAGGGCATGGAGCCAGAGATGGTGAATTTTTCTATTCATTTTTTAACTTTTACAACCTCATGTTTTGCTGACTGTGTGGGGTATGTAGTTGTTCCGCTTAATGATGCTTAATTGTTGTAAACAAATTCAACTGCCTCATGTCATAATTTGAGAAATAATCTACTGTAAAAATTATGTGTGCAGTTTTAACTGTTTAATTTTTTTCATTGACTGAAAAAGTATTGTATTCCCCTTTTGTCTTTTGATATTTCAAAATAAAATTCCACCTTTTCTTTTTCTTTTTTTTTTAATTTCCTATAAAAAAAAAAAAGAAAGAAAGACCCTTTCATGGTGCCCCACCTAAATTTTATTTTGATACCCCTAACTACAGTGGCCCACAGTGGACAAAAAAAGAAATGTTTAATGTCTTTTGTGAAACTCAGATTTTAAGTATTAGCTGATGCTACAGCTAGTATCAGCTAACAGCTTTGAGTTAACAGCTCAGCAGATTACTTTCTACACATCCAAATGTCAGATGGGTGCTCAATTAAATCAGTTTCAGCCCGTGTCCTCTTGCTGCTTCCTCAGCAAACTACTTTGCATCCCACCTCCACCCTAGTGACTCATTTTTACCACTGTCATAAGTATTCTCACTGATGCCGGCCTTGTTGTGTGCTGAGGGGTTTTTGCTTGTGCTCTCCCTGCCTTGGCTTTTCATGTAGGCACATAAAACAGAGGGGAGGTGTGCTCTCCATGCTGCAGGTGTTTGCATTTCAAACACATAGGTGGAAGGGTTGGGGGCTGTCAGAGCATAACCAAACTATCAAATCTGACTGAGTGCATGAAAACAATTAATGTAACTGTCTTTGACAAAAGTGCTCCTGATAAAAAAGAAATGATTTTAAGCATCAAACGGACATCTGCTGCCTCTCTGGACAGATATCTCTTAGGACCAAGTATCTCAAGATGGGTGAAGATATTCAAAGTTTTTTTACTTAAAAAAAATAGTCTGAAATTCATACTGATGCTTTTTATAATATACAAAATTAAACAAGACCCTCAGCAACAAGATTTCAGATTTTTATATTGTAATTTTTTATGCCTCAAACGGATGCAAAGGGGTTGGTGTCAGCCGAGCAGCTGCAGAAACAGCTGTTTTAAAGAAAAAAGGAAAAAAAAAAAAAAAAACGTATAAATTTGACTGTCAAATGTAAGCATGATGAAATTTTTCTCAGAAAAAACTTCTTAAGCATGTAGAGGACAAGATAAGCAAAGACTGCTCCGTCAATAGGGAGCACCAAAATTGACACAAACCGAAAGTTCCTCACTTGAGCTTTAATGTTTTTATTTATTTATTTATCCATTTCTTTCAGCATTTATAGTTTATAGCCAAAACTTGTAAGTCTCGTCTGTAGTTGAGTATTTTTGCATTATATTTAGTGGTCACATACATTGGAAAGAGAGCCCACACAAAGTAAATCATTCTTTAACACGTTTGTTTAAAGTACAAATAAAGACAAAAAAGAAAAAAATGACGTAAAAGAAGAGAAAAATAAATCATGGACAAGAGGGCAGGAAGGAGTGGAGGGCGGGCAAGAGGAAATAACATCATCTCCAGAGTTCAATGAGGGTTAAGTTCAAAACAAAACAAAGTGAATGTGGATGTCAGTAATAAAAGCTTCATTAAAAGGTCAGAGGTTCCAGAGGTCACTCAGACGGGTTCTCCCCACCTCTGAATTGTCTCCCTCATTCCTCATAACACCAGAGTCGCATCCCGGCAGCCTCTGTGCTCTGATGCAACGTGGCATCTTAAAACAAGCACTTTACATTCAAAGGTCAGCTGGGGGGGAGGGCACCGCGCTGACTCTGTGGCTCCCAATGAAGAGGGCACCTCAGACACAACAGCAGCAATAAAGCACAAACACAGACACACACAGACAGACACTCCTGTCCGTCTTTTTGCTTTGTTTTATAATCTCATACTCAAGTACTGTATGTAGACGGCGCATCCATGAGCAGAAAACACACAAACTGCCTCTCTGACTCTCCCACAAAGCAGCACAAGGTACCCAAACACGTGTCCAAATACCAAAGACGCACAGACTCGCCTCGGAAAGGTTAGTGAAATCCAAAAAATCAACAAGAGCAGAGTTTAAATGCCAAACAGTTTCAGATGCAGACAAAGTTAGATTTCCATCAGTGTAAAAAAAGTCACAATGAAGGTTAATCTAAAAAGGTGACTAACATGAATATATTTCTCAGCTTTTGACAAAATGCACAATGACACCTTTTACTAATCAAGCAAGTTTTAATGAATTTTATAATGAGATGTATAAAACACATGTAGTTGCAAGGTTAAATATCTATATGTGTTTTAATTATGTGTGTATGTGTGTGTTCGTCAAGCGCTTCCTCCTCTGACACATACAGCCCCAGTGAACGGCTGCTTGATTAATTCTGATCCACTTAATTAGAAAGCTGACGATTTCCCGCGTGAATACCGATAACGCCGAGGAACTGCTGTCATTGACTGTTATTGACTGATGAGTTCATTAAGACGGAGGAGCGCGGTCGTCAAACTGAAACTTTACTTGCCTGGGAAGAAGAAGAAAAAGAAGAAAAATAAACAATAACAAAATCTGAAAGTGATAAGTGATTGGTGCCACATTGAGAGGTTTAGTTAGTTTACACACGCATTTATTAGCAATGTGATAAAACAATAAAGCTATTATGTTAAGTGACATTAACACTGTGGTGACATAGAGACCTCTGAGGAGGAGGAGGCTGTCACCTTCTTCATAAATAATGTGCTAAACCTGACGGGGTGCAAAAGTTCACTGCCAAAGGTGGAGGTGTGTTCATGCAATGTTTGCATCATACATACAACATGCAGGGTGTTTAAGTGTAAATGTGTGATATGCATGTAATAAACATGATTCCCCATGAGATCGAGTCTATGTGCATGTGTGCAGGTCTCAGCAGGATGTTTTTGGAGATGTAGGTGTAATTTTCTCCTGTTTCCATGAGCAGTGAGATGCTGTCTTAGCTAATGAGTGAGAAAAATCCTCCCAAAAAAGTAGGGCGCTGTAAATTTGAAAGCAACACGCGCAAACTGCACGATCACCGCATAATAAAAAACTTGTGATTACTTTTGTTCACTTCGTCAAAACAAGCTCATTCTCGCCTTCCGCTCCGTACACAGAGAGACAGACAGGCACATGTCGAAGTTTTACATGATGTGGAGCGAGATATCAGGAGAAGTTGTTCTTAAACAAAGGCAGAGGGAGAGAAAGATGGACAGGCTAATAGTGAGAGTATGTGAGGAATGTGCGTAAAGAGGTGTGAGGGCTGTGGATGGATATGTCAGGGGGGTATGTGGTGACAGAGGGCACTTTTTCCCCCTGTGGTGATCACTCCAGTGGGTTAGATAGTGATAGTATAGACCCCAGATCTCCAGCCCTGCAAACAAGCTCTGCACATCCAGCTCCTGCTGATCAGTGGCGACTCGGCTTGACAAAGCCAGAATTTAACGCGCCTGCCCTGAGTTTCCAGGTGTCTGTCAGTCAGTCCTTTTGGCTGGTTGTGGCCTTTTTCTAAGATTGAAAAAGGTCTCAACGCTCTGATTTTATGTTATATAACTACTCTACTTTGAGCGAGTACAAACCCCCGCTTTCTATTCTCAACATCTCTGGTCTTTCTTCAGCTGTCCTAGCTAATAGAATACGGTGACCATTTTCTGACTTCCCTAAAAGAGGACATGACTACTTGGAGGCAGAGTCACGGAGTCGCATGAAATTCGTTTTGAGTTTTTCGGATCTGGTCGAGTGTCTTTTATTCGCTTTTAACTCAGTAAGTCCACGTGACACAAACTCAAAACTTCACTACAAAGCCGCGGACATTTGAAGGATTCTTGGTGGACAGCCCACCAAGAAGAGGACATGTCCGGGTAAAAGAGGACGTATGGTCACCCTAAAAAAAAAAAGGACTTTGGATTTTGGAAACTCTAAACTTTAAACTTTTTTTTCCAGGGCACTAGATTGCCTCGCAGTCTGAGTGCTCCCTACATAATAAGCCTGTTGTACCTTTCCTACATTTCATTCCCCACTCTCCTCTGTTTCCTGCTACATCCCCTGACCTCTACCATTAAAGGGAATAAAAAGAAACCTTCAACTTCAACATCATTTGCAGGTGTAAACGCTTAAGCAGTGACACTAACAATACAGGTAAGTCACCATCGTCTGATGTCAAGCCAACCAAACTGTGTTGTGGGTGGGACGTTAAGTGAGACAGAGTGCTAGAGGGAAAGACATACAACCAGTGTAGCCAAAGTAGCGCACTTTTAAATGCACAAAAGAGCTCATTGACGCTGTTTTACTGGTTAATTTGCTTCTTTACTTGCATATAACCGCCAGTAAGAAACAGTCGGAGCATCTTGGTGTACAAGGTTAAGCCCTGACACACACATCAGGAAGAAAAACTCAGGTTGGTTGAAAATGAGGTACACAGCCTCTGATAGTCCAATAAACTCAACAAGTTATGTGACTGAGTAGACAGCCAGGGTTTCGACACAAATAAGTGAGTAAAATAGGGAAATGGTAAAAGCATTGAGTTTGGGATTCCCCATTGAACACATTTCTGGGAGAGTTATGGTGATTGGTCACAGATCAGTAAAAACTCTGTACTTGATTTGTAAACAACTGACGACACAGATGTCCCTTCTTTCAATGTGCTCATGCTGAAACTCAAGTCCTTCAGTTTAAACAAGATTAAACTAGTCAAAGTGAGTGATCGACAGGGTTTTCCTAAAATTTGCACCCAAAGTCAACAAAGATAGATTTTGACCAGCAAAATTCATCACTCTAATGTTTTTCTGCTTCACTATAAGGGCCCAAATGCATATGTACTCCCTAAGTGAATTGGTTACAGCCCTCTTTTCTCCTACACACCTCTCACACAAATCCACTTATGCAATATTGAAAAGCCCTGATTATGCGTAATTCTGATATATTGCTTTGGTTTATTAGCAAAAAATCACAGAAACCAGAAATATGATCTATTTCTGTGTTGCTCCCTTTGCCATTTTGGCGGCTCCCACTCACGTCGACAAAATCCACTTAATGGGTATCCTGCTCATAAACACACTCACACCTTCAAGTGTAGAGAAACACACACTTGCACAAAACAAAACAGGCAAAAACTTTGGGGAGGTCCAGTTTGGCATCGGGTTCCAGCTTTATGAGGTTTTATCCAAGCAATATTTGGGTCACGAATCAATCTGAAGGAAGGCAAAAAGTGTAAACAAACTATTTTCACGAGAGACGAGCTGTAACGCTCCCTTCTGAGAGGGGTCGTTTGCATAGTTCGACATTCGCATTGCTTCCCACAAGCCAACAGTTGTACTCCAGCCTCCTTTGAAGTCAGCTAGAATTACTTATGACACAATAAGCTGCAACAATGAAGCAACAAAAGAGGCTGGATTTTAAAGGGCATTCCACTTTACCAAACTCCACCCAAAACAACACTACAAAATCTCAAGCTGAATTGGCTTCTGGCTGGTTTTATTGAAATAGGCAGTAATCCAAAACAGCTTGCAGGTGGCAGATTCACCAGCACTGAAATGTGGTTCCAGTTTGGAAAGTGAAAATATATGATTGTGTTTTAATATGCTCTCCGATGATTAACATCTCCATGTAATCCAGACTTGGCAGAGCGACTTAACCAGAGCTTCCACACTGGCCAGGAGCCAGGCTGGCGCTGTGACTTGTCTTCCCACAGACAGAGGGATGAGCCTGGGACAGGATGGGAGATGCGGGGGCCTGGATCGACAGGCTGCAGACACAATACTGGCAATGTGACAACAGTCACCAATCATGACCACTCTTGCACTAACACAACACACATGTATTCTTGTTGGGTCTTTATCCTCTGTATGAAACATAAAAAATGAATGTTTGCTATTGTAAAAACTGCTTGTTGTTGAACTACCAGATCACTTCACACTAATGATCTGAACCCATTTTCTTTTTTCTTGTGTGTTTTTAAATCTCAAATACCAGTGAAGCGAGGGCAAAATGTAGGAAGCATTTAACTCCTAGAAAAATTTCTCCTCAGAAACCATAAATGTGCATATGGTATGGTCTGGTTTGGTATAGTTTCAAACCTAATGAGACTGTGTTATATCTAATCAGTGCCGCAATTATGATGGCTGTTAAATATGTGCAACATTTAAGTGAAAAGGTAGCATGAAGTGTTTTTATTGTGCTATTTTGTATCATATTGTGCCAAATATCATGTAGCATGGCATACGGCCATATTGTATCAATCAAGTCTGAGACACACTGTTGTCACGGTAACATAAAAATGTGCGTCATACTATATTGTTCCCATCATATCATAAAGTGTCACATTACGTCGTATCATGTCGTGTTGTGTGGTATTGTACCATATCATATCGCCTCCCTTCATATTGTATTGTATTGTATCGTGTCATGTTGCACTGTATCATATTGTCTTGAATTGTATCAGATCATGTGATATAAAATTGTGTTTATTTTGTTTGCACTTGTGTTCCACTGAATATTGGATTTTTGTGTGGATTATGATGGGGTATGTATGAGTTCTAATCTGTGCTTGCCTGCTGGATTAATTTAAAAGTTCAGGTACATACAGTGACAAAAAAAGCTTGTTTTACTTTGTCTTATCTTGCACTTAAGTGGCAGAGGCAAGTTTTTATTTCTTGATATCAAATTTTAACAAATTTTAAGGCTCAAAGATTAGAGTTTTAGTAGATGACTGGAGCACTTTCATAATATGCAACAACTAAAGGGCATTTCTTGCTTTGTATCCTAAAATGATAATAAAATTAGAGATTTGTGCCAAAAAAACTGCATGTCTCTAAAGTTGAAAGAGCTGTTTTGCAGAAGTGCAGAAGCCACCGCAGCGCACCATGTGAAAGCTCTTGAAAATTCAGCTACAGTGAGTTCTCCTGACAGTTATACTTGAACCCACTGTTATCAGACTGTGCACTTCACTCGGCAATTATCGCCATAATCAAACAGGCTTATGTATGTTTTACCAAAATCATGTCAGTGCAGATTCCCTGCTTTTCTTGTATCTATATTTGACCGCTTGGTTAGGAGAACGAGGGAGACATTTGGACATAAAACACTGTTAATAGTCAGAGCATCATTAAGGGATCTTTCCTCATAACTGGCTTCACGGGGGGCAGAGGAATGATCAAGAATAATGTGCGGTGCTTTGTAGCCACCCAGGTCACAGCCTGCATACAAATCCGCAATAAGGAGGAGAGGCGAGGAAGGAGGGGAAGGCCGGGGACGAAGCAGGGGGTCTCCAACAGTGAATGGCTTGGAGAGGGGAAGAGAGAGAGAGACAGAGGGTGAGGATAAGCGATCTCAATAAGGCGGGTCATTTCTGTGTAGCAAGTTCAGAGATTCTGTGGGTCCTTGTGGAGGAAAGAGGTGGAGGGAAGTAAAGGGGAAAGAGGGGAGGCTTTTTTGGGGGGGGGGTAAGCAGGGTATGGATGGGGGAGTCTTGTGCAAGGCGGAGGCCCTGAGCTGTATTCAGTGGGGGTAGGCTGCTCTGGCTCCAACACTACTACAAAGCTGGACTCCTAGGGTTCATGAATAAGGCGAGGAAATGATCAGAAAAAAAGGGAAAAGAACCCTGAGAGATGTTTAGACAGATGGCCCACTTGAAAAGACACGAGGACACAGAGTGGGAGAAAAGTGATTTTAATGAAACTTCAGATTTGGCAAATAATTGATCTTTATTCCACCCCCACCCCCCCTCCTCAAAATCCCAGCAGAAAGGTGAGCGTAAATTTGATGTGTTACAAGTGCCTTTCCAACAGACATTAAAGATACTGGTTGCTTTAAATGCTTTAGATTGAATTAAACTGACATCATGAGAAGGGGCTGGAAGAGAGAGGGAGAAAAAAAAGGAGAGAGGCAGGGAATCAAATGGAAGACGTTCAGAAACGAGCTGTGGCGCCAAAGAAAATAGATAGCAGGGGACTTCTCTCCTCCTCCAGCCGTTCTTAAAGGGCCACTGAGAGCCTTTGAGGGAGAACATGCTAGTCAGTATTTTTAGAAATTTCATTTGATGGGATTCTGGCAAACATCTCTGCTCTGGGCCTTAGATGTAATATCAAATGTTACTTGCTGGGGACTAGATGATGTTTTATGAATTTAGCGTACATGAATTATTAATGTCCAAACTGGTATCAAATATCTAAAATGTGCAACTAATTATTTGACGGAGAGAAAAAAAAGGTAGCGCTTTTGTGATTCTACCAAATTAATGCTGATTATTTGACCATATCAAACCTTCACACTCGAGTTCCCTCATAAGGGGGAAAAAAAGCCAGAGGAGGTTTCAAAGGTTCTCGGTTGCAGAGCGGAGCGTTATTGAAGGCTTTGAATGGAGGAAAATAAAGTGGAAGGTGTAGCACACAGGCACGCTATCACAGTAAAGTATGTACAGAAAAATGGCATAAAGAAAACCACCAAGCCTACAGTTTGGGCACAAAGGACGGGGAGCCCTCCTGCAGGGAGCTTCACCATATTAATTCGGCACAGTGTAGGTACGCTGCCAAGCCACTACCTATCCTTTATAATCATAATCCATTTCCACTGCTATTGTCCTCCATGGAAAAAGCTCACTCCATGAGATCACCAAATGAGAGAGAGAGAAAAGAAAGAGAAAGAGCAATAATAGTGTAGAAATACTCTGGGTGTGTGTGCGTATGTGTGTGTGTGTGTACGTGTTGAAGGGGGCAGCTCTCACCTACTGAATGCCTATTAGAAAGTCCCCCTGAAACCAACCTACCCATCCCACCCACAGTCTCCCCTCAGCCCCACCAAAACCCACCGAGGCCCTAATCATACGCTTGGATTTCTTTTAGATGACATGACCATAGCATTGTGGCAGTAGCAGTTAACCACACCACTTCTCCAACATGGAATTAGATTTAGGACGGCGATAAAACCCAAAACAGCTTGATTTCAGGGCCCATGTTCCAGTCTTAACCCAACATTTGAGCTGTTTTTATTAACCCCTCTAACTCAACTCTCCAAGATGTGTGTGCGTGTGTGTGTGTATGAGAGAGAGAGTATTTGCCCAAAGGCCCGTCTGCCCTGCTCAGGGTCTCATTACTGAGTGAGTGAGTGATAGCTGTTCTGCTTGGGCGACGACGGGAGCAAAGAGGTACGCCTCAGAAAATGGGTTTTCTGGATTTTGATTAATCAGATTGTATTTTTCTCGCTTAGAGGAATCAAATCAAGAGCAAGCGGATGGACTTTAAACACTCAGAATATCTGGATTCACTCTCCAGTTGTATGGTCCATGTACCCTCTGCCCAAAGATGTGATTCACTTTTGCGATGACAAGACTAGCAGATTTGCAATGAAATATTTAGTACATCCATTTTCTGTGCAGATAAAGAATGCCGTAAACATAATTTCGACATGACAGATGGGTTATGACATTGTCTATGTGGATATTTAATGGGAGGCAGACAATTTAAATATCAGAGAACGCATAAACAAAGTGTTTTTTATCTTATAAGAACACAAAATTGAAAAAAAGAATGTAGATTATTGTAACAGTTTGTGTATAAAATAAAACCATCTTAAAAACAAAGGTAGCTGCATCTTTTATACTTGTGAGTCCCATACAGAAGTAAAAATGTGGGGGGAGATATTTTATTGTATTTCTGTTGGGGGTCCATTTTGTCTTCTACGTATAAGGCTCGATCGGACTGAAATTGGCCTTAGAGTTCTGGGTGTGTACCAGCGCTCGCATGCTGACTTTGGCCTGGAAGTTGAGTAGCGTGAATGCATTACTAGGAAGCCAGGTAGTAAACAGAATCTGGACAGACAAAGAAAGGACGTTAAAAAGGGACAAAGCAAAGGACAAAGCTATGGAGCTGTAAAAGTGACATTGTTTCATTGTCGAACTTACAACCACTCAAAACGTGGTTTGTCAATTGTTTTATTATGTAACCAGGGGACAACCCTGTAGTAATGAGTTAAAGGGAACATGAGGTCAGCTAACCCAGTGAAAGTGCACCTGCTTTTGACAATAATTTGATTCTTGAAGGCGGTGCTTGCACACTAGATCAAGACAGTTGTCCAGTTAAAGGGCCTCATCAAGCTATACTCACTTAACTGTGCATGTGATTGTGTATTGAAAATGGATGTTGGCTCTACACAACCCGGTGAAAAGGACAAGACTGCCAATGGTGCCTTTTGACCGACTTTCTCCCTTGATCGCTAAAGAAGATGGTAGTATACCTTTAAGTAATTAAACCTCATGGAGTGTTGGTTTGATTGAAACGACACAAAAGTGAGTGAATTGTGAATTGGTCATGGACACAGAATCTGTACTTATCAACTATGTAGTGTAACTATAGGTTGACTATTATTTGTACCAATAATCAGCAAGATTACAAGCTCAATGTGGCAAAAACAGGTAGTGATGAATTACAAGGAGTCACACAGCAGCACAGAAACTGCACATTGTGGACTAAACTTCATGTTGCTATCAGAATTGCCACATGGTTAGACAAATTACACTTCTGCCTCTTGGAAGACCCCCAAAACACACTGCATCACATGAACAGGTGTGTTATAACTTGTACTTTAAATGAAGCATTGTGAATTCACAAATGTAAGAAATGTGGAGTAGTGCCTTGGATAACAAAGTTTCATTCGCCATATCTGGGGGGAAAAAAAACACTAATGTGCTATTTTTTGGAACAATTCAACTCTATTTTTCATCTTACCTTGAAACATAACATGCTAACCTGAATCAGGGAGCCAGAAATCTTAAGATCTATATAACATAACCGTGACGACAATACAATTGTAAATGTTCGGAAAGAGAGCTGCCATGGGGTTTTCAAAGGATTCAATGTATAGTGTACATTTCTCTTATTCTAAAAGTGTCTCAGAGGGTCCCAAACCAACTCTTCTTAAGTCAAGAAAGCACTTTTGTCTTTAAATTAGCTGAACTTCACACACGTTTAGTCACAGAAAATTGGGTTTTGGGTCCAAATGTGGACAAACTATAAATTAAACCAAGCAAACTGAACCTTCACCATCTGTTTCAGTACCTTTGGCAAATAAATCAAATATGGCAACTTATAAAACAGACCAGGCTAACAAACAAAACAGCTGCCTACAAATGCTACATGTATTTGTGTTGGGGGTATGGTTCACTTAGACCCAAACACAGTGACCTTTCTGGGTGTCCTGTTATTATGATAGCCTGTCATTACGGCAAACACTCCAGGTGAGCACACTGTATAGATGACACACATACAGACACACACAAAACACATGGTGGCCTCAGCAGCTCACCAACATTGATTTTCATTTAAGTCTTCCAGGTCCAGCACACACCTCTAACCCCTGAGCATCCACAATATTTACCTAGCTGCCAACAGGGGATTGTCGGGGTGGAGTGGTGACAGATAGGTGTACAATGTGGCTGAGAGGCCTCTCCTTTGACACTTGTGCTGGGTCTATTCATCCAGGCACCACAGGGGAGCCGAGTATGAGATGCCCTCTTCATTTGTTCGTTCCTGCTCCGTCGCAATCCACTCGCCCATCTAACTGCTCTATTTCTCCTGTCCTTGTTCTTCCAACCTATTGTCACCTTCGGTCTGTTGAGTGGCTGCTTTTATGTCTGAAGTAATAGCTGCCTTTCATAATGAACTGCGCTCTCTTAGTGTGTGCTTTATTGTCAAGAGCTGTAACGCCAACAGCCACAAACTAAATTATCATCATACGGGAAATGGGACCAGCACAACATACTTTGTGTAATTCTTGTTGCAGACTCTCAAATTGCAACATTTAAGGACGTTAGATTCTCAATTGACAAAGCTGGTGGAAAACAGGGTTACGATGATAAACAGTGTTTCTGTACTTCTTTTTCAGAGCAGGTCATTTCTCTGAACTCCGAAGTCCCAAACCCATTTTCAAAAACAAACTGGAGTGGTGATGCTGGGCTGCTATATAATGTAATTTAGTATTGCCTTGTATCATACATTTATCTTCATTGTTATTCGGTTTTGACTTATAGAGGGCGACTGAGATATTGAAATATTAAACTCGGAAAAAACTGATGAAAAGCATTAAAAATGGCCAATTCAGGCACTTGAGTCTGCTTGTCTATTTTCACAGGGTTGCCACCAATACCTGAGACATTTATCCTACATATTAGACAGCACAATTAGTGTAAACATTTGGGATAACTTACAAACAATGATGAGGAGTCGAGGCCTCTCCAGTTGGCCCCTGGGTGGTTGATGCTGTTGGAAGCTAATGGAGACCTGGGGCCAGTCCAAGGAGGAACCCATATCTTGTTGCAGGAACTCTGCTTTGGATCAGAAGCCAACCTGGAGGAGACAAGGAAGGTGACAGGCCATTAGACTTCAAATATCATACTCATATGAAGGATAGTGTATGCTCGTGTGTTCTTCACAGGCAAACACTGACAAACACACGTACACAAACACACCAGAAAGTTGCTTCTTGGACAGTTGGTGTGATCCGATCAGTGAGAGGCAAAAGAAAAGAGAGAATTCAGTCTCTTCTTCAGTCTGCATCTTCACCTGTTTGTGCAGAATGACTCAGTCTCTCTATCTCTGTTGCAGCAGGTAATCTTCAATATTACAGCAACCATCTCACCTGAATATTCATGGATGGCACATTTCCAAGTCCAGCGGTGAAGGAGAAATACGGGCCGCAGAGCAGATTAAAAGCACAAGTCAAAGTCCTGGGGAGAAAGGGTGGAGGAGTGCGTGTATGTGTGTAGATTTTAATGCATGGTCAGAAGCAGGCATCATTGATTTCAACACTAAGTGAAGGACAAGGAGTGCAGAGCTCGATTCCAAATCAATGACACAGTCCAAAATATCTGCCATGCCGAGTGCAAGGCTCCCAGACTAGTGTGCAAAACGCAGAGTGGCACAAATTTTGTCTGACACACACGTGACGGAACCTCGACGACGGAGAGACATCCAGGCAGACAGACAGACAGACAGACAGACAGACAGACAGACGGATGCTCCAACTGAAGCAGACCATCCAATCCCATGTGCCTTATGAAATGTTTGTTTTTCTCGCCATCATATCTAAAAAAAAAAAAAAAAAAAAAAAGGTGCTCTTATATGAAATTGCTTGGCATATGCAAAGAAGCAGCACTTACAGGGATCCTATGGAGACCAAAGCAGTGGGTGTGATGGACTAATTAAGTAGGGCCTGTGTACTCAGACATCAATAGGTTCCATCAGACTGCACATAGCTTCTATAATGGCACATGCATGCCCAATCAGAGAGGGAATTCTGCTGATTACACACCTGCATATGTGCACAAACTCAAACATATGCAACATATCGTAAAATCATTCTATGTGGTTAGAGCAATATATGGACTGACTAAATTTAAGTCAATAAAATGGCAAAAAAAAAAAGGAAACTGGAGAGACAAATGTAAATCAATTCACTCTGACTGGTTAAAGAGCTCAACAAAAAGAGTTGTTGGATGAAAGGAAAGAAAAAAAGAAACCTCCGACAGTTGTACAAGCGGAGGCGGGAGCAGAAATTAAAATGTTTCATATCGAGCAATCCAAAATGAATTGGGCGAGGCTTGAGGACAGAGAAGCAGAAAAAAATCAATGGTTCTCTAGCTCCGGTGAAAGGGACAGCATCAGGAATGGGATTTGCCGGTGGGGCACAGCAGCTGCCAAATAACCTAGAGCTAAAGAATTACAATAATACTGATGAAGTGTGAGGGCTTTTAGAGGCAAGGCTGGAAAATTGCTCTGATGGAGGCATAACAATGCTATCTAATTCAACTGCCCTCTCTGCTGCTCTGAAAAGGCACAACAGATGTAACACTACCTTCTCCAGTCCGAACGTACTGAGAGAAAGAGGCTGAATGAGACAGAGGAGGATTTCTCTCTTTATCCCCTGTGTGGTGTATGGATGAAAGGCTTGTAGCAGCCTCTTCTCCAAAATCTAACTCCAGTTAAGCTTCAGGAAACTACTACCTGTTCCCGGCCCTGGATCTGCTTTAATATTCCAGCTGTTTATGTATACAAAAGGCAAGAAATACGAAGAACAAGTGCAAGGCAGAGAAAAAGCAAACTACTCTCCCTCCGTTGCATTTCAAGCATCTGAAAAAAGCAGCACACAAAGGAGGAAGAGATGAGATGGGGTGAATAAAAGGATGAGAGGAAACAAGCTCCCATCATCTATTTTTATGCTGTGTTTAATTTACATTTTCTTTTTGCTGCCGATAAAAGCAGACAGGGAACACAAGGACAGTGACACCCGGAGAGCTCCTCAGGTCAGAGGGCAGCAGTTAACCTGTCAGAAGCAGAGTACTGATTAGAATAAATCTACACACACACTAGAGGTCAGCTTCGGCCTCTGCTACCGCTCTGACCCACCACTGTCTCTGAGTGTGTGTGTGTGTGTGTGTGTGTGTGTATGTGTGTGTATTGTCTAACGAGGATGTCTATGGGCATGTTAGGGTGTGCACAAAGGCTTTTAGGTTTTTAGGAATGTGACAGAATCTGAATAAAAGCATTCAGGTACATTTGAGTGAAAGTGTGGATGCATATTTCTTATTGTATTTCATTTGAGAGAAAATGTAATACATATTTGTCTACCAAAAGCTGAGGAGTAGAGAGGAATCAGGAGGCTGATGTTGATATTCATTTTTGGGCCTTTAATTTCCCAAATGCATTTAAAAACGTAAAAATAAACAAGGCATAAGTTCCTTGAAGACCTGAATGGTAACTTTTAGTCAGAAGTCTTGTGTCTTCGACTATTTTGTGTGCAAAACAAATGCCGTCTGCTCAGTGCACACCTTTCATAACGTGTCAGCATTCAACACTCCCAAGTTAAGGCATAAATAGGTGCAGGCTTTCATCATTCTCATGTTTTTGTCTCAATGTTTTGTATATTTTTCCTGTGAACTGTTTGTATTTATTGGTTAGTTTGTTTAGCAGTGAAAGAAAGTGAAATCGTAGTGATAGTAACAGTAACAATATTAAGTCCACCAGCAGCCATTTACTCCAGTCCTGTTTGTAGAAACTGACAGCTCCAAAAATGTAAACCAGTGAGCTGTTGTCCACATCTCTTCTTTAATGTGAGGAGAGAGGGAGGGCCCGCTCTGTGGGAGGGAAATCTAACGCACATAAACACTAGACTTCATCTCTAGGGCTCAGAGGGCAAGACCCTGCGGCCCTCTTACAGAGGATGAAAGAGACGTCCCTGAATAAAAGAGTGAGGCGGCCAGTATACACATACACACGTTCCTCGCCAGATGCGTGCGCGCGCACACACACTCACACACAGACTGCCTCATATGTGAAGAGCTGGAGGCTATCACAGTGTGAGCTACCATGTGGGATGTTTCTTGGGCCCACACCTATGGAGGGTGCAAAGCTGCAGCTGAACGTGTAGGGTGAGCTGAGGTTACCCACCAAAGGACTGAAAGGCTGGATTTGTGCATTTAACTAATAGTTAATGAATATATTTGTTTTCTGTCTCTTTTATATTTTTTCCGCGTTAAGTTTTTCATTTACATTTTTCAAACATTGAGGGATTTAGTGCAACAATCGGAAAGGCCTATTTTCCTTAATTGCCACAGTTGCAAGCAACCAATGCTAATGAGTACAAGAGTCATCCTCTGCATGCAGACAATACGAGGAACAAATGCCTCTATGTGCCTTGAATTTTCATTTATTAGAGACTACTAACAAGGCATCTCCACATATTTGCATGTCATCTGTTTGCAGGGACTGTACTCTATGTTGATGGTCTTGCTATCAATACAAAAAGTGTTTTGGCCTCCAGTCTGCATACTTTAATTTTCATGACCTGTTTTATTTATTTGTGAAGGGTGTGGAAACTCCAATAAGGCTACACACACTTTAATAGTTTATCACCGCACAAAAAACAAATTACTTTCGGTGTAAAGGTTCAAACTCGGCTCCCTGTACCTAAAGTCTTCAACAAAATCTATGTTTTGTATCTTTAACAGATGTCATTTCCAAAACTGTGACAATAAAACCGAAAGAGACCCAGAATTGTTCAGGGAGAGCAGTGAAGCAAACAATGAAGCCATCATCAATCATCTCTGCTGGTTTCCTGAAGGAAGCGACATGTGGTGGTGTAGCAGACAAGACGAACACACACTCGCACAGGTGGCTGTCACAAACACCCTGGTGGATCTGTACAGTGCTTAGCTTGACACTGTTGAATGTGCTATTGATCTGCTGCTTCAGAATTCCCCTGATACCTTAGGTTTTGCCTTTTTCATCAACATATTTAACTTAAACATATCAGAAGCTATATCAAAAGTCACATTTTTCTCTCATAACAATAGTTATACAGTGCTATAACGTGATTATAACACATTATAAATATATTTATAATGCATTATAGAAAGGCATCAAATAAAGTGTTACCTAATGATGCAACTAAAGGTCCTTACACGCCAGGAGCGTTTTTTCGTGCGGTTATTTTGGACATCAATATTTTTTCTCAAACCCGTATCCTGTCAATACAAGTGTTCATATCAGCGACGTTTATTTTTTCGGATCACGGACGGTTTTTCTAAAGTTTCGCATACTGTGTGTCCACCTCTGACTAATCAGATTGTGTGTCGTTGCAACGTCAGATTCACTGGTATATCCAACATGGCCGACCGGCTGATTGTTTACGTGTCAGAAAACAGAGTGCTTTTTGATTAAAGACACAAACATTACAAAGATAATGACCTGAAGGACAACTTGTGGAGAGTCACAGGATCGGATTTCTCATATGACGATAGTTTTTATGCTTTAACAGTTTGCTAAATGTCTTTGTTTTAACTTTCATCTGTGCTAAGAAACTTTAGCTCATAAGCTAACCTGTTCAGATACAACATACCATATGTATTTTCACTGTCTCAAACTCAATTGGGTTGCTGTCACAGCACCATTAGGTCTCGGCTGTTACCTTACATTTATGGATTATAGTTTAATGTGCTTATCTGGTACTGGCCCTGACTCAGTACATGCTACCCTGATTGCTGTTGGTGTCAATCTTCTCGCTTCCACCCCGGACGTGTATTTTTTCCCCCTGGAAAGTCGCAAAATCCCATTGGACTTGATGTGTATAGTCAGGCATGTCAAAATTTGCCTCCGAATATTTCGTAATTTAGCGTTGTATATTTGCGTCGGTCCCGGTGTGTAAGGACCTTCATTTGATTTTGTCCTCACTACATTTCTTCAATTCTTCAATAGAGCTAAGCTACTTATGTAACCGCTACCATTCTAGTTATGATCATTGTTGGCCATCCTCATAAGTAACAATACTTGACCCTCTATCTACGCCCTTGTACATCAAAAATGTGTGAATCATGAGGGTTTTCTGCCAAGGTGTATAACTTGAAAAGCTAAAAAAGTTAGAATCTTTTGATCAGCTATCTCATGTGTGTACATGTTTTTACTGGACTCTAGCCTAACTGTCACATTGCATATAGCAAGTACAACGAGGTGTCTTCATTTTGAAAGAGTGTATCTTATGATTATACATTAGCTGATTTTCCCTGATCTGCTTTTTTTTGTGCTTGATAAGCTAAAACCACAATATATTTGTAAATGAGGCAGGTGCCCATATAACAGCAGCCCGCAATGCCCACAGGTATCTGCTATCTCTTTCATTGTGTGAGTCAGCCGCAGAGATCAGTGGTGTCAGAACTATCAGGGCCCAGCCTCAACAGAAGGGGGGGTCAGGTCAGGGGAACTCTTTCTTCCACTGACCTATTGTTCTTCCTCGGTTTAAAAACACACTGCGGCTCTTTCATCCGCGGCTCTGCGCCCAGAGAAACAGGAAGTGTCTGCATCACAGACTCCATCCATCATCTCAGCCAAAGGACCTGTCACATTTATAGACGTTTGACTCTCATTGTTAACCACTTCTAACATGACTGACTCACACCATTACTCATGGCAGTATGAACATTGTCATGATAATCTTTCTCTCCTACGCTTTGTCCTTTTCCTTTCAAAATCTGCATTTTTTCCCCCCATTTTTCTTAATTATAGTTTCAGATTAAAATGTCAAGTATTTGAATCTGATATGGCCAAAGTCAGGCACATTTAAGCTTTTATTTTTTGATGGGCCATTTCTGGAAATTATAGTAATGAGCTCAAGGCTGGCACTTTCTTATGTCTGACTGTTAAAGGTAAGAATAAAAATGTGTTAAAAATGCACCCTTCGAATGACCGGACACGGAGAAGCAAAGATAAAATCAAGAATAAAAGTTGCAGTGGTATGCAAGACAAGGTTTTCTTTCTGCATGGAGACTTCCATTTCTTACAAATAAATTCAACAACATGCAACTTCAACCAAGCTGTAGAGCTCTTTCTTGTACTATTAATCTTGTTATGGCTTGCTTAGGAGATTTAACTGGACTACAGTCCTTGTCCCAGTTTACATGCACTGGGCAAAAATCTAAATATTAACAGAAGCAATTTACAATCTGGTCATCTCTCAGTTGAGTTATAACATAAAAAAACAAAAACCTTAATATTAACAGAAGCTATTTACTACCTCTTCGTCTCCCCGTTGAGTTATAACAAATCAAAACAGTTGGTAAAATGTGTTAGCAAGAGGCTAACAAGATGTACATTGAACATTTGTTTGCACCATTATTAAGTTTTGTCTTTTTTTGCATCCTTACTTTGTCCTTTTTTTTTTTTTTTTGGTTTGTTTTTTCACTCTCCAACTTCCAGGCATCACGTGCGTGCTACGCTTGCACAGAACACTTAAGCCAGTTTCAGTTACAGGTAGTTACTCCAATTGATGTTTTCACAAGTTCTTTAAAAATCCAATTTCAGTCAAATTTCAGTTTGGTTTTTTTTTCAGTTTGTTTGTTTGTTTTTTATCACATGTAAATCTATTGATTGATAGGTGTGAGGTGAGGACAATTTGCAGAGACTCACACAGCCCATCTACACTGTTCATTTGTCAAACTTCAGTCTGCTTGCTTCTTTTAGCACCATCTTCAGGGTAAAATACCATAAAGCGATAAAATACCACCCTCTGCATTTAAACTGGCATATGTGTTGCTCAGGTGTATAGGACAAAGCCTATTTTCTATATAATGGCTAAGTTACAAAAAGTGTAGCAAATACCCAATTCTACCATTTTAATTTTATTCAATTGACGAACTGGTGAGCTATATATATCCTAGAGTCAAGCATTAAAGGGTTCTGACGTAGCAATGAAGAGCTTTGACACACCTATAGTCTGCCATCATTTATTTTAAAATTATGGTTTTGGTCTTGAAATTTGGTTTTAATGTGTGATATGGTTGAAAACATTGTATAAAACCACAAACTCACCAACAGAAAGTTAAAAACCTCTCACTTTTACAGTTAAAACCCTGTTAGTGTGTTTCCTATTCTGTAAACATCATTCATAGTTGTTAAATCTTTTCAGCAGTGAGGTGGCAAAGGGCTTCTTGCTAGAGATACGTGTCTATGGGTGCGGGGGAGGAAATTGCAGTATTTTCCTTATTTTGACTATAGTTTTCCCTCAGGAAACATTCAAAATCATGCTTTAAGTCTTTCTCACCATTTTTAGGTGCTAAAAAGATCTTTCATTTCAGCAATGTCTAGTAATATTTTCGCACATTTGCCTGGAGGAGGGTGTCAAAGTTGAAACTTTTTTTTCCAACCACCTAGATTTAAAAAAAAAAGTGTGTTTTTGTAAATTTCATTGCTTCCGTACAAAATGCATCTTCAAAATATTTTCTTCACAGCAGATCAAACATTTACATACAGTATGCTCTTATTTTGGATTATAAGATAAACAGGTACCTTCCTGGACACTAAATGTTTCCCTTCTACATTTTTAAGTTTATTTTCTGCAGCTAACAACATCAGCGATTAGCTTAAGCTTGCCCGAACTTGCACTGACAATAGTGGTAAAAAAAGACAATTTTTTAAAGTAACTGAAAGGCTGCATTAACAGTTAGGCTGGTAACTTCTCGTACTGAGGAAATACAATAATTTTGATACCTGGAACTTCTCATTTGTACGTTTTCAAGAGTTAAGAGACAAGATTGAAGTCATTAGAGCAGCTCATAACAAACACCAACCACAAACTGCAAAAGTCTAACTTGAAATCTCCTCCTTAAGTTCAAATGGAGCAGTCCACTCAGACAGGCTTAACTCCTCTCGCTCACCCAGCTCCAGGCCAGCTCTAATAGCAATCAATGAAGTCCCAGACACAATAGCTAATTCAATTTCCCTGGACCAGTTTTCTCATCAGGGCTCAAGGTCCTGTCCCCAGCTGATAGGGCCCCAGAACACGTCTGGAAGAGGGAGGATTTATCCCGACCGTCAGCCGCCCTTCTGTAATAGACACAGATAACCGGATTGTTTGAAGAGGAGGAGGAGCAGGGTGAGGTGAGGAGCAGCTCACCTGCCTGCGTGCCCAAAGTGAGGCCCTTACACCCAGCCGCGAGACACATCCCACTGCCCTATCTGCCACCCGTTTTCTCCCCTTCCCTATTAAAAAAGAAACTCAATCAAGAGACTTCAACTCTGTTTGCTTTCTTCAATGAGATTTCAGAGACTTAGGGCAAGAGGGGCAAGAAAAAAAGAAGGAAGCGACCTAGAAGGAGGTGGAGGAGGAGTGCGGTGCATGTCTGAGGGGGGCCAAGAGGAGATTAACATCTGTGTGGCTTCGGTTCACTTACCTGGGGTTCCCAAATGATTCCCTGGGTGCAAACGTATCCCAATCGGCAGAAAAAAAAAAGTGAGAGAAGGGAGGATAAGAAGAGAGGCGGCACCCTCCTCTGGCTGTCTGACAGCTGGTGACCCATGGGGGCAGAGGTTTGAGGAGAAGGGATCAAAGACAAACTAAGAAAGAAGAAGAAGGAGCAGTATGTGAGCAAATATAAGGGGGCAAAGGTATAGTCAATGATGTCTTTCTGTCTCCTTCGATCTTTGCCTCTTTTATTCATCGCTCTGTTTGCTCGGCCTTTCAGCTCTCCTGGACAGTAACCTGCTGTCCACGCCAGTCAGAGTAAATAATACAAGGCTGGACTGAGGCCTAAGTGCGCAACAATCTCCTACATGCACTGGGACAACAGAGTAAACAATACAAACATCAGAGACACAACAGCCCTCAGGCTTTCTGCATTCTGGCTCTCACACAGCCTCTGTGAAGTCTGAGAGTGTGTTTGTGTGCGCACGCACGGAGGTTTCTCTTTTTTCTCTCACACGCACGTTCAAATGTCATGTTCAGCAGTGTGAAAGCAGATATACTTGAGTCTCTAGCGCCATTCGGGATCCCTGTTGAGAAGACACCTGATGGCAGATGCTGCATCTGATGGCAACATGGAATTATCCAACTACATCCACTATTATCTCTACCTCGCTCAAGTTCGGTGCGCGTGCAGCAGCTATTAAAAAAAAAAATGGGAGAAATTTTCATTTCCATTCATGCACAGAATCAAGCACTCTTTTACAACAAAGGTAAAAGCAGCGAAAATGCTTATTTCCATCCCTAATGCATCTGACATGCTTTAGAGATGTTGTTTTCTGAGGTCTTAAATGGCGTGCCGGCGGTTGTCATCTGGCTGCTGTAACACTATGGCAGCACGGCCCAGACTGGCATACAATAAGCTGGATGTGAGCCAAAATGTCTCCCTCTGAACATCACACATCACAGACGTCCCTTTTAACCCGCGTTGGATAAAGGAAAGGCTAAGTGCAACAAAGTAAAATAATAATAAGATAAATCAATTCTTAAAGGCGTGAAATAGGAGAAAGGGGGAGGAAATTTACAGAAACGTCTCTCAAATTTCTAAATAAAGTTGAAATTGTCAGATAATCGTCCTCTTTCTGGCGTTGCACTATTCTGCATCCTCTTTAACAAAAGCTTGAACTAAAGAAGAATTCATAAAATATGTAATTTAGCGCTGACCTTTGGCAGAGTTCAGCAGGTCCCCATCTGTGTGTGAGGAGCAGAGAGAGAGAGAAGAATGATGACCCCTTTAACAGCTTGCCTGCGACTACCTGCTGATCCAAAAACACTGGCCAGACATGAAGCCCCTGCATAGTCAAAGGATCAAACAGGGCCAGAGAATACTGCTTATTTCAGAGAAACAGAAAGAGGGGGTTTGGGTGGACGTGGGGGGGGTTCCAGCGGTACGTTTTGTGCTACTTTGGCCACCAGGGAAAGAAGGAGGAGGAGGGGGTGAAAAACAGGGGGATGTAAGAGAAAGAGATGAAGACAGTGAGGAGGACAGGAAGGACTGTGGTCAGGAAAATAACACAAGAGAGCGATAATGGGCGACATTAGAACTAACCCGTACCTCGACTGCTGGGCGAGTGAAGGAAACGACAAAAACGCTGCCGTTTGAAGCCTAATCCCCTTTTTACATTCTTAATTAGGAAACAACAAGCCATAAGCCCCTTTGTTGTGCTGACCCACACACATACTAAATGCCTATTGTGTGTGGGTGTGTTAAGATCTGAGGAGGAAGAATTTCTCTGTGGCGATGAACGAAAGCAGAAACACTTCGCCGTATGAAGTCATTTTCCTTTTCAGCCAGTTTAGCTCATTGAGAGGCTGAGATGAATTTATGTTCTGTGATTAGTTTATGAAATCAAATTTTATGACTGAGTGATTGACTGAAAGGGAAGCATGGGCACGCGGTTGTTCATGCTAGACATAGATTTCAACAACAGAGTTATAGTTTAATCAATGCAGGGGAACAGGAGTTAATGACAGACATGGGCTGGTTGTCAGACAGTCCATCACACTGGGAGAAAATTATGAGACAAACATGTCTGTGGTGGCAAACATGTTGTGTGTTCAGACTAATAGATGTCACAGTGTAAGACAGGTTAAAACCTCACACTATTTCTGAAATTAACCTGAAGAATTTATTAGGAAATAGACGCTACAAAAAATGAAAAAGGTGCTTAAAAATAAAGCGTAAAGCTCCTTTTATCCCATCATATTTTGTTAAAGTTACTTATAATTGAACAGTAATCAATTATCCTTTTTAAAAGACTGGATCTACTAGTGTGGCTCTAAACACAGGTGAAAATAGAGCTTATCCTTCAAAATCTCAAGTCAAATATTGCACATTATCGAAGTTTCCTGTGGTTACATGCTTTTCATCTGATGTGAGAGGGTACCTGAATTATACAAGCATGCGCTGTACATACAACTCTCTGTTCCTGAAATTAAATTGAAGATTTTATTTGGCAAATTGGGAAAAAAAAAGGATGAATAGGAAGAGAAAGAACATCGCTGTTCTTATCCTCAGAGGTTTCAGGACTTAAATCACATGTCTATGTTGTCTTGTTGAAGTTTTGTGAGGTTAAACACAAACGGCAAAAAAAGCCTTGTTGGTCACATGACACAATTCTCTCTGAAATCGATCCAAAGATTTTACTTTTAAATCTGTGGAGCAAAATATAAAAAAAGATGAAAAGAAATATGAAGTGTATGTCTGTTCTTATCACTAATGTAGCTCATTTGAATTGTCTTGTTGAGCTTTGTGAAAAATGATTGGACAGTCATCTCCTTTCCTTGCAGCCATTTCTACTAAGTGCTTTAAAAATAATTTAAAAGAAGTTTGTTAAGATTTAATTATAATTTTTTCTATATCTCTCTTCGTTTTTTTTTTAGGTTTAAAGTATCTTCAGAGTAAACCGTATCCTCTGTCTTACTTGGACTTATTTTTTTACTTAATTTCATCATTACTGGTAATGTCAGTGTATTTTTACACTCACCCTTTTTTCCCTTCTCAGTATGGGCCGTGCACATCACACACAGGCCACACACCACTAAATTTACATACACACTCACACACACTCGCACACACAGAGAGAGACACACCACCACAAGCACACAGAAGCAGCTGGGGAGCACGGTGGCGGGTGACGTGAAATGCCCACAATGGCTCCAGAGGGATTAATTTCTCCCACTTTATTTGTTTATTACTGCGTGGAGAGCAACTGGGGTGGCAGCGGCACAACAACCGGGGATGTAATAGTGAGTGGCTTCCTCCTGCGGTTCCTGATGCCTCATGCTGATCCCCATATTAAGATGACTCAATCTGCTGTGATATACAGTGCATAGCATTGTTCTCCTTCAATATACAGTACAGTGAGGGGGTAGTTGTTCTCTGCACACTACTGGAACTAAGATGGCCTCAAAAACATGTACCATTTATTCACTTCAATTGGATTTATACTCTCATGGTACATTTTTTGATTTATTTATTTTAATTATTTATTGATTGTTCCAAATGCCTACATACAGATGCTGATAGTTATAAGAGAGAGCTAGATTATAAGGACTAGATGGGTTGATGACTAAAAGGCTGTGATTTAATTTCTGCTATCATTAAGATCCAGTGTTGTTCAACAAAGGGACAGCAATTCATGATCAGATCCCCATTACATGTAGCAGCTTCCTAAAATAATATCTAAAAGACTTTTACCTACAATAGTTCAATACCTTTGCAAATCAATACCTGACATAAAAACTTTCTATACTAAACAGTAGTTGCTAATTTTGGACATAACTGATCATTTCAATACATGTAAACATCTCAATGACTCCCCATCAGAACTTCTATTTAAAAAAAAACTACAGATAGTAAGCTCCAGCACTCGCAATGGTATTTTAGAGAGATTTAAAAGGTACTACAGATAGGTGTTGGTTAAATAGTTCGCCCCATGCACAGAGTCCCGCGTCCTTGATTCCTGCCATTTGCCGTTATTTTCAGGACATTTTCTACTCTCTTTTCTCTATCTTATATCATCCACTTTACTGTCCTCTTGAAAAAATAAATAAATAATGAAAAATACAATTAACACCCCTCAATTGAGAAAATGAACCAAACACAAAGTCTTTGGTCCATTAGCATTTCTCATCAAACCTGTCGTATATGGACAATCATGTTGACCTGATTGAGAGAGTTTGTTTTAGGAGTGAAATAGATTAAGTATGACATCTTATTTCTTCAGCATTCATGGAGTAAACTATGTCAAAGTTCTCATGGAGCTCATGATTTTGCAGGGGCACGAGCACAGCCTCAGTAAGGGGACTTCCCCTGAGTCTAATTGCACCACAATTTTTCATGGCTGTAAATTTAATGACCCATCAGCTTTATGTTATCACATATAATACTATAAAACTTAACCATCAAATTTAACGTCTTGACTTGCATGAGTTTATTCAGTTTAGAGCCAGCCCAAACTATGTCTAAAAACAATAGCCTTTGTAAAAACATGGTTAACAGCCATTTAAAGCTGCATTACATAATAAAAAATGAAAAAAAGAAAGACTGAAATGAGGGTTATGCATGTGGAACAAAATGTCCAATTTGAGATAAACACTCTGGAAATCAGTGCGACTTAATCCAGTTTTCAGTGTCACCCAGGATGAGCTTGACCTCCTTTAGAGAGATATTTTTGTAACGTCTTAAGCCATATTCCTCCCTCACAGCGAGAGTCTCATACTATCTCATGTGGGACTTATTAAAAGTCATACTTTCACAGTACACACACATACTTACACATTCACACAACTTGGCATTGACCTGTGAGGACGTGAAGAATCAAAAATACCTGATAGTTCACATAAATTCTTATGAGAACATAGAAAAATGATGAAAAATGAGCATCAAGTAATGAAAAGTGCTCATTATGCCTAATGGAATGAAAATCAGCCCTCATCATCAGACCATTAGCGTTTGCAAGGAAAAGGCGTTCTTTCATATTCATTTTATAATGTCCATTTAGTGCCGTGTTTGTCCATGTTTTAATACCCAGCTAATTTCCAGCTAACTGGCAAAATGATATTCAATTAGTTAATTAACTCTGATCCAGCTGCGTGCCATCTCTCCGCACCGGGGGCTGTCTCCCTGTGGGCCGCTGGTTTAAGCCTCTCTGCACTAATTATCACACTGACATTATCAGGCTGTACCTGGCACTTTCAGTTACCTCCAGCTCTGCACCATTATGGGCTGCTATCAGAGCGTCACATTAAGGGACAGTTGGTGAGTCATGTAAAGTCTTACTGTATGAAAGCACGAAAAACTATTGACCCTTTCCTGGACTTAAAGGGGGGAACTCATACTTTTTTGGTCACTTCTTGAGTTTTGCAAAGGTCTGTTCGGGGATTTAAAATGATTTGACATGATGTGGAGTCATATGTTGAATAAACTTTAAGTAGGTTATCCAGAGATTTGGTGTAAATAGTTTGAATGCAAAGTTCAGATTTTCATTTAGCATGAAGACTGATCTTATTGAAACATCCAGATCAGAAAAAATAAACTCTTTTCAAGTTTTTCACCATTTTGTTCGGACTGCATGGGCAAAACCAGCGAGGGCTTTATTGGCATCTACCTGGCTTTGCTCATGGCAACTTTCGCTTTGCCAACATCAATCTGGTTACGAAAAGTGTTACTTGATGGGCTTCACTGAGTTCTTGTAGCTGAAAAAAATGTAACCATGGTTGACATTCAACATTGGCTGCTAGTTATACGTTACCATTTGGTCTTTTAGCAGTAACCTCTAATGTGGAGCGGCCATATTTGAAGTCTCCCTTAACTCCACCTTTTTGTCTGCTCATTGGCTGACCAAACGTTAGGATGAGTCAACATTTCCATGATAGCAAATGCCTTTGTTGAGCTCTAAACACACTCAATGGGTAATATAAATGTAATGCTGTTTATGGTCTGAGATTATTTACTGGGACTAATGTTTCGAATTTCATAACATTTTCCAAATAAACCCAGCTTGAAAGGAAAGCCATATATGGGTATTTACAGTAACTGTCTTTATCAATTTATTGAATATTGATATTGTGTCTCCACTTCAGGACCATTATTCTGTTTTCATGCGGCTCCATAGCTCACAGGAAGAGGCTTACAGTTGAAACCAAAAACATTGTTTTAAAATGTAGAGGAAAAAACAACAAAATAAAAGCATGCCAAAAAAGGCAATGTCTACTGTAAAGAAGATGAAATGACACCACCAATGATGTGGCTGAATCATAAATTAGAAATGGATGGTGGCATATGAATTATCCGTGTTTATTTGTAAGTGTAACAGACTTTTTACATATATGTTCCTATATATATATATATATATATATATATATACACATGTTTATCCTGTTGCTCCACCCTTTTCTTGCCTTTTACTTACAGTGTTGTTTTTAAGCCAACTTTTCCATAATTATGGTGATAATATCCTTGTTGTGATACATTTTTGCCACCATAATTATGAGGCAAAATGTTGATATTTTGACAGCCCTATTTTGTTCTTTAATTCTACTTTGAGATCTTCACAGTAATGTCTTTCAAACCCAAATGACACTACAAAAAGACTTTGTGGGTTTGGGTTTTAGCAGCCTTAAAAGTATGTACTAAAGAGGAAAACACGTTTGGATTAAGCTCTATAGTGATTTAGATCACAGTGTGGGCTTTGTCAAAGACCTGGAATTTGGGTACGTATAACTTCAACTACAAAATTAAATAGATCAATCTAAAGTACAAGCAAACAGAGGCGCATTGAGACAATGATTATGTTTGCTATGATATGGAGAGACAATGAGATGCTATAGATAACCACAAAGAGACATCCTGTGAGCTGTAATAATAAGTCCTATAAATGAACACATACAAAAACACGCAGTCCACCTACGCTCCTCTTCTGCAGTCACACAAAGGCATCTTGGTGGACCCTGCACTCCAATAACTGGTGGGGTGTTTGTATGTATCTTTCATGATTTGGAGAGTCTTCTCTTTGTATGAAAACACCTAATTAAAAACACTTATGGACCCAAGACAGTAGTGTCCAGCCCTCCCGTGTCTACCTGACAACTGACAGCCCAATCTGATTAAAGGCTGCCTGGAGGAGGGGCCTCCACCGGCCATCCACGGCGGGCCAAAAGTGATCACCATGGCGATGGGTAATTACAGCTGTCAACGCATCCTCCATCCTGCTGGCACCAGTTTGATTGCGCTGAGCAACAATGATGGACAAGCTTAGCATGCGCTCTCTTAACCGCCAATCACATCGTCCCACTCTTTGCCCCATTTAGCTGTCATGCAACATTCACATGGCCACACAACACAGGCCCGTCATGGCATCCCAGCCATGTTTTTAATTGTTTCTCTCTCCTCTCTTCTTTTTCTCCCTCTTCTTTCCAACTTCTTCCTCCTCCTCCTCCCCCGTGTTCCCTCCTCTGTTCTCCTGTCTCCCTCTCTTCTCTCGCTCTCATGTGGACAGCTCAGAAGTGCAAGTGTTATTACATGAAACTCCCGCTGTAGCATTAATTGAAGGGAGATATGGTGGGACAAAAGCGACGGGGGGTAGAGCGTGCCCATTATCACTCCTGCTTTCAACAGGTCTCACATTTGGAAACTGCAAATTGCAAAAACTTGCAAGGGCAAAATGTTTGACATTATTTGATCTGCAACCATATGGTGTGAGCAGGAAGGGAGGGGGGTAAACACAAAAATAGATAAATAAAGTAAACAAGAGCAGAGAGAATTACAGGCAGCACAATGGGAAATGTGGTCAGAGAGAGAGAGCAAACAAATCAAGAAAATAATTATCTTTAGGGTGTAATTAATGAGAGCCTTTGCTTGCGAGAGGGTATGTCATGGGCTCACCCCTAACTTCTCCCCTCTGCCATGCCCTTGCCTCCCATCCTATGGGCTGACAGTGACAATAGCCATACTGTGGATGCTAAACAGCCTATTGTGAAGGCTGGGAGGCAGGACTACAAGTTCACATTGAGAAAAACACAGCCTTCCTGCTAGCATTGTGACGGTTGATTTAAGCTAGCCGTATTAATGAAGTCAAGTGTAGCTGGACAGGGGCTGACTCCAGCGTCCATATCCTCTCTTAATTACCTGGCTTTGTCTCGGCATGCTTGTCCTTAATCTGACCTAATGTGGCTAATAACTAAACTTGAAAACAATCAAAACAGCAATTAGCAACAGCAGCACAGAAATGTTGAATTTTTAAATTTGTTTTTATCTTTCTTGCCAAAAGTGTATAGAAAACAGTCCTTGTTTTGGTGAAGAAGTAGTGAAAAAATGGTCTAATTTCAGTGGAATCATATAAACAAGAAAAGGCTTTTGTATGAAAAGAACTGAATCCTTTATCATGTGCAACAAAATGAGATCTGGACCCAAGAAGGAAACAGAAATATCACATCAAAGGTCATGTTTGAATATAGATTCTTATCTCCCCACTTCTCTGAATATCATGGCAGCCTTTTCAAACACTGGCCCAGCCGTTCTGAAAAAGCTCTCTCTCTTTTTCGTCCCTCTTCTCTAACACAAATACATCTTCAAGGAGGTCTTACTTGAGCCTGTAAATTCCTTGAAAGTGGATGACTGATACAGTCCCGGCATGGTACTGACAAAAACAGATGAGTGTTTTTCCTGAGGGAGAGGATTGTGGGTATGGAATGAGTTAGCGCTGCCTGTTGTTGCAGCTGATCATAAAAGGCTCTGTGCATGGGAATTCCACTGTAAAAACGGGAAAATGTTTGTCCCTGTAAAAACATGTTAATGCAAAACAGTTAGGTGAAAGACAAAACTTAACTACAGCCAGTAAGGTCATAAAATAGAAGCATTTTATATATACCTTGTGTTGTTTAAGGAAAGCCTGAACATGTACGTAGATACACAGAATGACATTAAAGCTCCTATAAGGAGTTTTTTGTCATTTACGAAACAGACTGAATTTTATACATTTGATTTTATTTCATGATATCCCAAAGCAAACAAGACCATCAGGAATAATATTTATGATTTTTATATTGTAATGTTTAATCATATCTAATATAAACTGGTGTGATTTCATGTTTTTATTATTTACCTGAGAAGTGAATGTGCATGGTTTCTGTTTAAAGGTGATAATTTATCAATCACTGTGTTTGGTTATGTTGTTGTCTAGTGTTTGTTGTTTGTCTTGCACGATGTGTGACATTTTTCATGTTGCTATCTTGACCAGGACTCTTTTAAAAAGACATTTTACATCTCATTGGCAATATTTCCTGCTTAAATAATGATTCATTCCAAAAAAAAAAACATTTACACTGCAAAAAAAACTTAAATTTATCTGATCTTAAGTCAAAATATTTCGCTATCAGTGAGTTTCCTTCACATCAGAAGTCTAGAAATAAATCTACTTTTATGACATTTAAGGCCAAAAAATAATGACTTAATTGAGAGTGGTGAGCAAAAGTATCTGTTGATATAGTATGCAATTTTTTTAAAATAAGTTACTAAAAAGTTTAACAGTTTGATTTAATGAGTAAAAACAGATAGTTTTAATCATCATGGGCAAACCAAGACTTCTTTTTATCTTTTAATAAATTGAAGTACGGTCTACAGTATATATTGACCTGTTGTTCAGTGTGACTTAAGTCTCACAAGATGTTTTCACTTGGTTCAATCATTAAAATTTGATTTTGTAGAGATTGTAGAGATAATTTCATTTTCAGACCAAACTAGTTTTAAAAGTTCATTTTTGTTACCAAACTCCACTCTGACTGCTTGCACAAAAACTCACCAGTGTTTGATTGAAGTCAGGCACCTCCTCTCTATGACCCCCAATGTTGATCCAGTCCACCAATGGGGCGTAAGCAGGAGGATTAGCAGGAATCCTGAGAGGAAGTTTAAACAAGAGGAAACATTAAGTTTGAAATAAAACACAGGAAACAGGGTTAACTGCAACTCCTCCCACTCAGTGCCAGTGGCTGGGCTATTTTTTGCCCAATTATCCTTGGTTAACGGGATTAATTACTCTAACTTCTCTGTCTTTTCTTCCCCTTAGAGCAAACGGGCAATACATCCTTCTCCCTGCAACCCAGTCTGAGAAGGCCGTGCTAATTAGCATAACAACTTACAAAATCATTACGGCCTTAAAAGTGCTTACAGAGAAAACAACATCAGAAGCGCACAGGATGCAGGGTGGGATTTAGGAGGGCTATTTAATTGAATAAAAATGGTTGGGGGATGGAGTGGGGGGCAAACACAACAGAGATGACACAGGGGGAGGACAGGGACACAAACAAACTGGGGCTTGACTTCCACAAGACTGACACATGCAAACAGAAAAGTAAAGCCACCAAGTAGTTCATGTCAGTTCGATACGGTTTTGTGCACAATCATTCGCATTTCCATCATAAACGAATTGGAAAGGGTGTCAAAATTATCAATAAGTACCACTCATCTTTTTTTGGCATCCGTCTGTAAGGGTTGTAAGCGCAGTGATGGACCAAAAAAAAAACTGCAGTGACTAAGAGATGAGAAAGAAATTGTACCGAATTACATCCTGATCCTGTCTTTCCCCTGATTTTATTTGATCAGTTTATTTTGTACTTAAATTATGACTGCTTCATGTGTATTTTTTTCTCATCAGGGATTGATTTCCAGAATTAAACAGCTGTCGGGGATTGGTCTGTCATGTATTTCACTCACAGATTATGGCAGAGCAGTGAGAGGGGCAGAGGCATGGATGCAAAGGAAGAGGGAGATTGTAAAAGAATATTTTTCCCATAACTTGATGGGATTTCATAATTGACCTGCCTTCAATGTGACAAATGTCAACTTTTTTCTTGTAAAAATTCACTATAGGCTCTAAAAAAGAGCTGTGCAGGTAAGTTATTTCACACAGACAAAACTTAAAAGTAAAAGCTGTGAACAATCTTTCAAAACTGTCCCAGAAAAACAGCTATAGTGTAATTTTCATGCTTCTGTTGTGAGCATAGCTGACACAGAGCTGATGCATGCCTATCTTATGTGGATCACAGAAACAGGACTTTGCAGAATTGTGTTATTCCAGAAAAAAGAAGGATTTGATGACCTAAAGGGTACATCAACAACAAACTGACTTCCCCTTATAACCAAGAGCTTCCCAGGCTTTTTTTCAAGAGCGTATGGTCAAACTGTAGGGCCTTAAAAAATCCACTGCAGTTACGAAACTGTTTGCTCGCTATCCACCGCCCTATGCCAGAGCCCACACCACAGAGTCTGCGGGCAAAAACAGCCGTTTTCCAGCCAACCTGTTTAGCATGAGTCCCACCCAGTCGTCTGCTTTCACTAACCTGTCCTGACAAGTACCCAGATTAACGTAATCTTATATCAGTGCAGAGGAGCAGAAGAGAGCAGATGGACCCCCTGTGCACCCCCCTTCTACCCGACACTGGCACACACGCACAAACACACACACACACACATAAGCAAGCGAAAAACGCAAATACAAACTCTCTCATACACACGCATTACAGACGTAGCTGCAGAGAGTGCTTAGCATGCAGAACCTGGGCCCCAGCCACAGCAATTAATGTTCTCGCAGCAAATTGCCACAGCTTTGGATGATGCTGTTTGGGGAATGTAACCCTGTATCTTCATATGCTGTGCCTCAGCGAACACTGCGGTCCTGCTGGCGTGTGAGAGTGCTCACTTTAACATAAGAAAAAGGGAAAAAAATCAAGGGCTTTTCAATTTATTTGCTGATGTATCAATAAAGAAATATATTAATAGATTGTAATTGAAAAAGAGTCTCAACGAGAGACGGCAGGCTGGGGAATTGAATTTGGGATTTCTAACACTTGTCATCTGCCGTGTGGAAGTGAGCTTGTCTTTTTACAGTTTCCGTGGTAAATCTCAACAACTTTGCTAAACTGAACAGATGGGCTTGCTAATTAGCAGCGCTCAGGCTGTAAGTTTGTTTATAAAGAGAGAAAGGGTTCCAGACATCTTGACACATTTTATTAACATATCATACCTTAAAGCTATGCTTCTTCATACCCACCAGGCTCTTTAGCTAAATGCACACACACACAGGGAGGCTCACACACACACATGCTTTCACACATGCACTAATGCTCTTATATAAACACACTCATGTGCGTCAGTGCACACACACACATACACTGTACACACCAGCGAAACAATAAAAGTCAGCCTTGCGAAACGGAACACCCTGTATGTATGCTCATGAATATGCACAATTAACTCTGTGTGAGTGTGTGTGTGTGCATGGGTGCATGTCTTTGCAGAACTGTAGCAGCACATTTTGCACATGAGTGTGCATGCACTGTAAAAATATGTGTGCATGTGAGTGCTAGTGTTTGTTTACAAGGGTGTCACCGTGTGTGTCATGCGTCCATGTCCTTGCGAGAGCGGTGGCATGCGTCTCTCGCTCCTCCTAAATTCGGCCCCCTGTGGTTTTGTCAGCTTTCACTATTGTGTGTCAGGACACAGACACTAGATGATGTCCCAAGCAGACGGGGACGGCAAACTCCCTCGGGGGCCCCGGAGTATTCAGCAGCGGGATGGGATGGACTGCGGCTCCATCAGGGCTATTTAAGCCTCCTGCAGGGCCCCTATTTAGGACAGGGGGCGACATCACAGCACCAAACCACCACGCTAAAGCAGTGAGACGTGAAAAGATGTACTCGAGAAAGACAATGACGAAAAAGTCCATCATCAGCGCCGGATGATACAACTCATATCCCATTTTTTTCTCTGTCTGACACACACACACACACACACACACACACACACACACACACACACACACACACACACACACACACACACACACATACCCACAGACAACATACCACAGATCTGTGTTTCGGCAGCCCCGTATTGCCATGGTGATCCTGGTTAAGAGGCTTACATTCGGCCCATGCTGATGGTTGCTGGGGGACACTCCCATTGCCATGGTGATGGCTACCAGGAGGACACTCACATTGCCATGGTGATGATGGCAGGAGCCAGGCATGCCAACCAATGAGATGATGGATGGATGCCATGCAGGAGGCGAGGGGGAAACGTGACTAGAATACCCGCTTGTCATGTCTACTGTCAAGGAGACTCTTCATAAATGGCCTCTTCACACATGCTTGCATCCAGCAGCAACTATTTTCCTTTAAAGAAGAAGCTTTTTGTTTAAGCGAGGCCTCACAGAAAGGTGTGATCATGTTTTTTAATCTAGCACAGGGGCTTCACCAAAGATCACAAAAGAATACACTGCAGATTACATATTTAAGATTGCAGATGACATGAATTATGGATAGGAAGCATGCAAAAGAGCAGCTTCGAATTCAAAGCATGTAGAAATGCAAAATACATCAGAGCAAAACACAGATCCAGTCATTGATGCTACAAGGTTGGAGCCTATTTGTGTGTGAAATATGTATGCCACCTAATTCCACATTCCATCAGTTATAGTAATAAAAATACAAAAGCTGCGAAAGGCGATAGCAATCTGGTGATTTAGCTGCAGATAATAGCCCGAGCCGTTGCTCCTGCCTCCCAGTAGAGGGAGGCTGGGGCTGGGTTTGAGGGCCAGCGGGACCAGGCTGGGAATCAAGGGACTGGAGCTGCCTGAAGGCATGGCCCCGGTCCAAATCTGGCCAAGCGTAAATGACTAACCAAGAGTTGTTGTACGTGTGTTTGTGTGAGGAACAGAGGAGGCAGGGCGGAGCAAAGGCAGGGGCCATGTTGGACTGGAGCCATCCTCTGCACACACAAACAACCGCACACATGCACACATCTCGGTTTCACCTGCCTCTGCTCTCCCACTGCGCTGTTTTTCTCCAAGATGGACGCCTAAAAATACTGATCCCCCACAAAGAAACAGGCCAACACCTTAAAGGTCATAGAAACATCTCATCCAGCTTTGCCCCTAATACTTTAAACCCGCCATAAACATACACACACTTACAAACACACACAAATGCGCCACATGTTGCTTGTCTTCTCTGTGTCATGAGAGCCTGTGAATCTGTCAGCCAATAAGAATCAGTGCAGTCTTATCACTGACCCTCAGGCTACAGGACTTTCAAAACCCACACTGACCAGAAAACCTGCGTGTGTGCATGTTTGTGTGTATTCATGCGTGTTAACTCATGCACGGGCAGGAAGAGCGCAATTCTGTTTAGCAGGGGGCGCTGTACCTTTACCTTTAACCTGCTTTATCTTGCTTGAGTTGACAGTTTGGTTAAGATAAAAGCTCTGCCTTTCTTCCTGACGAAGTGAAACAATAAACCAGATAAAACAGGTTTTTATAACAAATGCAGGAGTCCGAACAAAATCTATCTCTGCACTGGATGATGCACCGGCAGGACAGTAATTCTTGGTGCGCTTGAGGTTCTGAGAAACATCTTTTGCAAATGCATGCTGTTGTAAAAAATTACAGAACTGCTCTCTTTACATATAAAGATAAAGAGATCGTACAACCAACTCACGAGCACAAACTTGTTTTTCTTACTCTTGATATCAGTGACCTGCACTCTCAGGTGGAGCCAAACTCACTATGAAAATAGCACCTATGGCATGTAGCTTGATGGACAACAACTTCCCAACAGTGAGGGATCCTATAACGCAGCTTGTGGAGACATTGTATCATGTCAAAGCAAATCACATGACGGTGTTGTGAGAATGATATGGTTGCATGCAGATTAACAAAAACATTGGAAAGTGTTGGACTTTGGATGAACTTTCCAGAGCGATGAGTGTGCCACAAATCAACCCAAGGATCTGTTCTGCTGTGGACTGGACCCACTCTTAAAGTGACGCTTGTTTTGGTTGGCATTTTGGGTGTGACATCGGTCCTATAATGCCACCAGGATGCTTTGGGTTCACAAGTAATGATAGTCAGCCACAACGACCAAAAGTCATCTTGAACTGGAGGAGCTTTAACAAGGTTTTCCTGGTTGTTAAAGTGTGAGGTTGTCGCTCAAAACTTTAGAAAACCCTCTGACTCTATTGACTGGTGAGCAAATAGTTTGTCTTGCCCTGTTTTTGAAATAATGCTGCCGACATAAATACATGAACAAAGATTAAAACTGTAAATAAATGTAGTTATCTGTTCAGGTAATGTTTGGATGGTGTGAAAAGTGGGACATATAGTTGCAAGCATCCCTTCTTGGCTTTCATTGGATATAGCAAACACGTTTGAGCCTAAAACTTAAACTGTCTGTGTGGTACCAGTTGAAAAAAAATCCAGAATAAATAGAGCGATGATGAAAAAGAAAGGATCTTAAATTTTTAGTCTAGGAACACAAAACTGTGGAAAAGTAGGTGGCTCATAATGTGAGATTTGTAATTCTTTTGTGACTTTTTGTTTGTTTTAGATTTCCATATACAGGGCCTTAGGGAAGGGAATATGTGTGGATTACACCTTGAAAGACACCCCCAAAACTAGCCCAGCCCCTTAGGAGACCAATGGAGAGCCGTGTTACCAAAGTCCCCGCAGAGACAACAAACCATGTGAAGTGTGAAACCCCACGCCAACCGCGGTTTTAAGATTTCTGAAAACGTACATCAGTAAGAATGGAAATATTTGAGAGAGAAAGAAGAGAACGAAGGGAGAAGGAGAAAGAATGGACACACTGCTGTTTGACAAATATTGTGAGACGTGGTAGAGGGCTGGTGGTGTTTTCATTGCTGACATCAACATAAATTTTCCTGGCGTGGCTCTCCTTGCCCAGCGTGGGCTCAGCACTGGGAAACTGGAGAGGAAATTCTCAGAGCCGCAAGGGAGTGGAATCAAAGAGCCGGGGCTCTGAGACCTCTGACACACTGAACTCCTCGCTGACCCCACAACTCTCACACACACATAGAGCCACAATCCCACACACACACACACACACACACACACACACTGAGATCGACAGTAAGAAGTGCACAAACAAAACTCCACTTTCAAGAGCATTTGGGATCAATGCTCTTCACTTTGTGCCTCCAGTGTGTGATCTTTCTGAAAGCGGTGCATCTGTTTCTGCCATCTGATAAGCAGTGTTTGTCCCTGTGTGGCTCTTTACGGGTGGCACACACTGGCCCACATCAGAACTGGGAGGCGTTCGATGTTGGACCAAAAGGTTCAATGAGCCCTGTCTGAGGAGCCTCATTAAAACTTGACGGGCACAGATCCGTGCATGTCATACCGAGCATGTATGCGCACGTACGCACATGCAAACACATGCGGCCTGAGTTAATGATGATGTAATTAGCCCTGATATCCTTGAAATGTCGGGTGCCAGGAAGTGAGGATATGCTTCGTGTCATCTGCAGAGTGAGAATTTGTGCATGTGTGAGCACACTATGTGCCTTCAAAGTTCCCCGAGACTGTACAATGAACATGATGGTCACCCTATTCTGTGCCGCAGTGAGAAGGCTTTCCACCCCAGCTCCTCCGAAAAAAAGCGCACACACAATGGCTGCCATAATGAGGGGCTCTTCCACGCTGTTGCACAAACGCACAATTTGACAATTTGAGCAGGTGTGTTTGAAAAACCGCTGCAAATTCAGAGGATATTTCCAGACGTAGATTGTTGCTCGGATGGAGGTGAGTCTCAAGACTCCGTGGGTCCCTGCTTACGTCCAGGGAGCGTTCACGATTGGGCGAAAGAGGCTGCAGCTGGCTGACATGAATGAATGCTCTTCCCTCTGACCCCTCTGTGTATGTGTGTGTGTGTGTGTATATAGATAGAAAGTCTGGAGTGTGGGAGGGCATGATGAGTGGACAAAGCGACTTTCAGATGCCACCACAAAAACACATCATCGGAATGAGGGGAAGGGCACAGAGGTGAAGGGAAAAGAGGGTTTACAACACTGCTCAAGCATGGCAACTTGTTCAAACCTCTTTTTATTTTGTTCTGAACAGTCTCGCCCCATCACCCACTGTTTGTCAATGCGCCATACTCACACAGCAGCGATTTCCCCCTGACACCATGCGAGGGGAAGGAAGCTGAAATACTGTTTAAACGTTTCTCAGACCATTTAAATGAGATGATCTGAAATGGTAACTAACTGCCTTTCAATTGGTTAGTGACTGGAAATACAGTCTATGTATAATGAAAATCTGCAAGGCAACATTTCTAGGTTAAACACTTAATTTGACGACCAACAGCAACAGCTAATACGAGAGATCAATCTATTGTAGCTGGTTTGTATTAAGTTAAACTAACTGAAAGTATCTATACTTGTGTAATATCACATTTAGATAGCTAGCACTGCCAACAGTTGTTTCGGGAAAAGGTGTCAGATCAGAAAAGGCTGCCTTAAGAGAGAGCCACAAAGGGTTTTAGTTTTATTTTGTCGTTAATGTGAATCAAGTATGTCTAAACAACACTTAAGCTGCAGCGATTTTGTGTTTTTACTCCATAGTAGAGGTTTTTTTCCAGACAGAGAGATGATTTTCTGTTGTTGCCCCTCCTTTTGTGTGTCACCAACCAGAGAAGCAACAAGGTCCCCAATCACAGCTCAGAACAGACACTGGGGCCCACCGAGGTCTGTCAAAGTGTGCAGGCTGTTTTAATCCACTCTGCTGGAAGTCTCCTCTGTAGGCGTGTGTATGTGTGTGCATGTGTGAATGTCTGGAACAGTGGGCACGATAAGCCACAATAAGATAAAAGCCAGCTTGAACAATGATGTCATAGATTTCCACAGATTTTCTGGGAGGTCGGTGAAGTCAGACCCTGAGTAAAGCTGAGGCCCCCGTTATGCTCCGGCCATCCACCTTCCCTCTGCCGTAATAAGCGATAGCTGCAGGATTAGCCGGCGCAATGGGTTTGAAGCTTTCACTTATCCATCAATATCATACTCCCGAGTGTTAGCCTGCTCTCGCTCCCTCAGCATATCTTTTTGATCCTTAGTTCTCTATATCAGTAAACACTTGTTCTCCCCTTCCATCAAGGAGGAAAAAGGAGGGTGACTAGAGGACTCCAAATAATGCAATTAAACACTGACCGCAGGGTTCAGTGCTGCTTATCAATACACCCAGCAGGGGAGCAAAGACCAGCTCAAACCAGGGCTTCAGCTGTCTACTCTATGGAGACAGGCACTTTATTAGACTGCTGCTGCATTTTCTCTTTCCTCTGCTATCCGAAAAAAAAGAGAGCTTGGAAAACTACAGCTAAGACAGATTTAAAACTAGCAAAAGAAAGACAGGAAAGCTAGCCATGAAATTCTGGTTGGCACATTATGCAAAAGGTGCGCTTCAGGGGACTTACTCCCCACTCTGTGGTGAGGACAGGTGCGCTGTTCAACACGTTTCTTCCCTCTCTGTGTTATTTCACTGCCGGCACAGCTGACCTCCACGGGAGGCTTGTCTGAAGCAGAGCCAGGTTGAGAGCTAGCACACTAGCTTGGGAGCCCACAGAGCGCATGAACCAGGCCTGGATCAGGGCCTCTGCCGTGCAGCAGAGCCCCCCGACCACACCCACCTCTACCACCCCTCAGTAAGCAGCCAACAAACCCTGGGCCTCTCTCCTGGTTTTACCAACCTGGACACAGGCACCTAGAGGATAAAACTACTCATACATAATAAACACTGGCCCCGGGGCCTGGTGTGTGATCTCATCATGCGTGTGTCCTCGGTAAAAAGAAATGTGACAGACCGCAGTGAGGAAGTTTGTATCAGGGAGGGTGGAGCTGCAAGGGTGCCAAACAGGGAGGTAAACAACAGCAGCAGCACGCATCCTCTTCTGGCCGCGTGCACGCCCCACTGGCCCTCTCTCAACGGCATAAAGAAAATGTACACCCATCACACAGACACAGTGCTTTATCAGGAATAATGTCTATGACCATGAAAGGTGAAGAGAGATGAGCTGCAGGGCTAAATGAACATGAGTGGCAACAATCTGGACACTCATACTCAAAGATGCTAAAATAAACAGAAAAGGCCGAGTAATTGATCAAAAGAGAGGGACTTTATCCATCAAAGCTCAGCTGGATTGATGAGTGATTCTAAACAAACAGTGCTTCAGAGTTTAGCGAACAGAGCCAAGCACTTAGAGAACATGAAAAGCTGCAAAGCCCTTGCGAGGTGGTCTGGCTGTTTCATCGCTCTGCAGGCTGAGGAATCAATGGGAGCAGGGAGAGGGGGCATTCTTGGACGACTGACTAACTGACACACGGGAGAAAAGGGAGGACCTGGTGGACTTTCAGATAGAAGGGAAGATGCTGAAAGAGATTAAAACTATGTACTTGAAATGAATAAGACTGAAGTCAGTGGAGATGACTCGAATCAGAGTCACTGTGATGCACATGTTTGTTCTCCTGCATCACAAGAGCTTAGTGTGACAAAGCGATCAAAACCAGGGTGGGCCTGGGAGGAAAAATAAGCAGTGGTTTAAAAGCAGTCTTCTTCTATCTGCAGCTGGACAAATGGACTATTGAGACAGGTGGACAGCATACGGACCAGAAACACATACACTAATGGAGTGACAGTCTAATCCAAATACAAGAATATAACCGAGGCACAGATGTAGTTAAAAAAGACTCCTTTTTCTAAAACAAAGCCTGGACTTAAAGGAAGTGGTTTCCTTTAGTTGGGTTGTCAGGTGTGCTGATCCTCAGAATACTAAATGTTTAAACTACAGAAGATTCACAAGTACAAGTAAGGCCTTTTTTGGAGACCCAAGCTGGAGAATTGTCTTCAGAGCCTGATTTATTTATTTTTTTCCGCAAAGTTAGGGTGACCATATTCTGACTTCTCAAAAAGAGGACACAACTACGCGGTGGCAGAGTCACAGAGTTGCATGAAGTTAATTTTAAGAGTTTTTGGGGTCGGATCGAGTGTCTTTCGTGCGCTTCTAATTCAATAAGTCCACGTGACACAAACTCGAAACTTTGGTACAAAACCAGGATTTTATAAACTTCCCCAGACAAAGCTGGACAAGCCTGGACAGCCCCCCAAAAAAGAGGACATGTCCAGGTAAAAGAGGACTTAAGGTCACCCTGCTCAAAGTATCCCTTTGAGTGTACATTGTTCATTGTTTTACTTATCTGCCAACAGCTCCTCCATTGACTTCCATTGACTTCTGAATTGCATGTTAACCTGTTATGTTGTGCTCACACCAAACATGGAGTGTGAGTGAATTACATGTAAAGTTAGAGACTAAAGTTCTCATAAGGTGACCCATTAATCCTCCAGTTGTAGTCAACCTCAACCATGTTTGATGTGAACAGACTGACATGGCATGAAGGCAACCCCTCGTCTCCTGCATCAATGAATGTTTGGACTCCCGTAGGCGAGATATGGCATGTGAATGGGGTGTGCATGGGGGATGAGTGAACACACAAAATTCAGGTGTTCAAACACACGCGAATAAATCAACATAATACATTTATTTGTTTATGGCTAAGGTGACCAGATTTCTGTAATGAAATCAGGGGACATCCGGGGGTGGGGGTGCCAAGCAAAATCTGGTTTCAGGCCCTTTATTTCTGGAGACAAGAACTCGGTACTACTTAGTTGCAGCACACGCCCCCTGTAATAACCCCCCATAAAAACGGTTGTTCAGGACTGCGCACAACATGCTTACTTGTGCTTCCGACCTACTCCGCTACCGTAATAACCATTGTTCTAGTCGGCATGCAACATTTTTTTCTCATTCGTAAAACGCTTAAATTGGGGACATTTGCGAGGACACCTTTAGCCGGGGACAGGTCATCCAAAACGCGGACTGTCTCCGGAAATCGGGGACGTCTGGTCACCTTATTTATGGCCGAAATACAACATCAATCCAGTTGAAATCACAGTAGGTTAAATTTCTAGAAGTCAGACAAACATCCTGAGATAATGCAGTTGGAGATCAATTTTGCCTTGCATATCTACATCTCAATCAGATCCAAACTGGACTATGCTTTCTGTGCATGCTCCGCTGTGCCTTGAACAGCCTGAATACGTTAAATAGGCCTTGTTGCGAACAAAACCTCCACAGAAGAAGAAAACGTTCAAAGATGAAGCTGGTGTATCATCAAACAAACGGTACAGAGCTGTAAAGCTGTATATGGACAAAAGTTAGCAAGAGGCAGTGTTGTTTTATTTGCCAAGCGTTTTGGTGTATGACCTAATAGGTCAACCAGGTGACAGTCTAAAGGCAAAGTGGGCATATTGCCATCTAGTGTAGAGGTGGTAGAACCTGTTTTATGGATAAATCGTTTGCTGCTTTCATGACACCCACTGAACAGGAAGTAATTTTTTTTTGTAATGTGTCCCTTACAGGGACATCATGGTTGTGAAAGTGGCGACTCAGAGGCACGGCTGACTTGACCAACTGTTTGGGAGCATACTGTAGCAGATTGTTAGGAGGCTAAAGGTCTACCTTTGACAAGTAGAGTGATAACGGTCAATAAGCTCTACTTAACTGTGCATGTCAACGTAGTCTCTATGACTATGCATGCTACTCACTACAGTACAGATATGTTGATAACTGGAGATAATGACCTGTGCGTTGATTAAACCCAACTTCAAGAATCCAATCTCTTTCAGTTCAATGTCTGTGCTGTTTTAACAAATGAAACACAAGTTAAACACCCTGGTCAGCTGAATACACAACCATGCATCCCAGTCATCCTTTCCTCCAGAACTATCATACAGTAGAGGACACACAACGTCCAGAATTCAGTGTATATCAGCCAATGCAATTAGCCAAACAGGGGCTCACTGAGGTGGGCTTTGATCACACAACTGTGAAATATTTATGAAGAGATGTGGTTTATGAAATGAGCTCAGAGAATGAGGATCTGTGGGGGTCCATAGGAGCTCCACCTTAGAGGGACCTTCAGGGGAGGACAACCACTCGGACACGCAGTGGGGATTTCTGCGGGCCTGCTCAAAATGAAGGGCAAGAGGGACGGGACGGGCCTAAAATGGCGGCCTAGTTTTGGAGGCAGAGAGAGGAACACGGGGAGTTAATCCAGGGTTTGAGAAATAATGCAGAGGCAGACCCGGTGCTGGTGGTGTAAGCTGTATTTGGGGGGACGCTGAGTAACGTGAGTGTGTGAGTGTGTGTGCATGTTCTCCGCTGACGTGCTCAGTTCCACTTGGTTCCACTCAGACAGAGCGCAGGAGTTTTAACACACTCAAGCATGCGCTAATTAAAAATCCACACTCTGCATCACTACTGCAGCGATCAATATGCCTGATTAACTCATCTATACATCACTGCTGCACACAATGGACACTCATTTTTGGACACAGACAGGAAAATTACTGCTATTTCCATTTTTAATTTACAATACATTTCTCATTTATATTCATCTTCACCAGCGGCCTCTGTCATAATTAGAAGCATTATTAAAATTTCATTTTCTTATCATTCCATCTTCTGGGGGCTGTTTTGAACATGATCTCGGCTATATTTCACCTGTGATTAATGTTAACCAGGTTTGAAGATAACCGCACATGTCTCACTGCTCGTCTTTCTAATTAATTCACCCTGAGAGACTTGAACAAGGGAATAGTTTCATCCTCCAGCCCTGGTTACAATCAAGCTGCCCCCTGGAATAATTTCACACTTCAGCGTGGTCGGGAGCTTGGGATTCTTAATGCAGCCCAGGTTTCTTTAGGAAGTGCTAATTTGATAACATTGGAATATCAGAGGGGGAATAAAGCCTATTAATAATTCCTGTGGGATTGAAAACGAATGGGAATTAAATCTACAACCCAGAGACGTTACTTAAGAGAGTTTTCTGTTTGTTTATCACCTTTTAATAATTAAAGAAATACTAAGAACTCAGAGCAAACATGTTTAAAAAAAAAAGGAAACTTGTTTTACATACCGCAGCTGAAGGAAACTGATGTTTTGTGTTAGTTTTGGTTTATGTCTCATCTCTTCTGCATTCTGGTCACTTTGTCGGAATCTACAAATCTAGAAATTGATAAAGAACAAAACAAGAGTATAGATTTAGAAATATTCTTGCTAGTCTGGTTTATATTTTCAGAAACAGAAGTATTAAAATTTTCCTCAGCAGTTGAGTTTTATAAGTAAATTTAACCATGATGCGCTGTCTGTACATCTTCATATTCAACATCTAGCAAAGAAGTGGAAGTCGTGGGTGTGATTTTATTTCAGGATTAAATCATGTTTTTATTTTGCTGCAAAGTAACTCCCTGGATCCTGTTTGTCCACCTACAGACTAAATCATAGACATGCCCTTCTCTGTATAGTAGTTCCTAACTTGCTTTCTTCTTATTAATGTTAATTTTATTCATTTAAAAAGTGCTGAAAGCAACTATATTCTCTACATGACCCATTGGTGGGACTTGGTTTTGCTTTCTGTTTTCAGAGTGCATCTCAAAATAAAGAGAAGGGTTTTAAGGTGTGCTTCTTTAAGGGTTTGGAAAAGAGATGATCTCTTTAATATTTGCACCAAACTGAGGAAGTTTTGACTGGTGACTTTCTGTTATGTGACCCAGGATATGCAAGCATAGGTCATGATTGTCATGTGTTCTTAGTTTTGGCCATGATACTGTTGTAAAAGAGGTTTTTAAACCAAACTAGGCTTTCCTGGTTTAATTTCAAATACTAAAAAAAATGCATATTAAAGATCTCCAGTTTTAAATTTTCATATTCTACTTTCAGTGTGGGCTATTTTCCCTCAGCAGGCTGAAGCTACAGTGGTGCAGGTGGAGGTCTTTTCTACAGACACATAATCTGAAGATATCACATTTTTATTTGTGTACAAAACATTGCAAGACAGACAGGAGGGTTCAAACTTAACAAGAGGCACAGTAATTCTCTGTCTCCTTGTAACATTTGGATCCAGACACCATCTGAACTCTGGGGCAAATTGGGCATTCCATTAAACTACAATTTTGATACCAGAATAAGAACAAACTTGATCTGATTGAAAACCTACCAACCCTATAACCTACAAATGACGCAGAGAAAATTGAGAAGGTTAGACATGGTTCAGTTTTTGCTTGTATCCTGATGTGAGTCAATCAAGTGCTTCAACAGACTGACTTTTCTCATATTACACATGGCTGGAGTTCACCCTCTATAGTTAAAGCAGCTGTGAGGAACTTTTTAGTTGTGTTGATTTTGGCGCCCCCTGTGGACAAAGTGATACCTCCTATCTCTTGTTCCCACCCCTCACAGTAACATCAGGCATTTAAAATGACAACAGTCTTGTTGCTGGCAGTATCATTTACTTCTTTAGATGGGATTATGTTTTTAATACAATATTTAGGGAAAAAGTCCAACGTTGAGATTTAAGCCCAAGTTTTAAGAATTATGTTGTTAAATGATTTCCTGTTTAAAGTAGAAATTTTTATCAAATCAAAGTTGGTGAATAAATAATAACTAATAATTTGGCAAATGAAGTTCAAATGTTAAGAAAAAAGATTTCACTTTAAGAGTAGAGTCAACAGCTACTGAATGGTAATGCTGCACATACTTAAGAAACAAAGTCTAAACACTTGCTGGTTGAGTCACTTATTTTCAATTGAGAGTCCATACATTATCAAAGCATGCAGTTAGCATACGGGAAGGCATCATGTCATCTGTCCATCTGCACAAACTGTTATACCACACTGTAATGGTTTAAAGTAGCATAAGAAGCTAGCTCTGCTGATGGGCTAATATTGATAGTTTAGAAGCACTTCTATTAAAGCCTTCTTTTCCACCAATCTTAAACCTTCATTCATTTTTGTAGACTCTTGTGTATTAACAACACCTCAACTTTCCCAAACTGGTATTTCTGATAAGGATTCTGCATTTTTGACTTTTGAAAAGATTGTTTTTTTTTCCTCAAAATTTAGACTTCTTCTCAAAGTCCATAATGTGCAGAAAGATCTGTCCTCCTCTCGTGTTTTTCTCATCCTCACCTCTTAAACTCCTCTGTATCTCTCCCTCTCTCTCTCTCTCCTCTCTACTGTTGTTAGCTCAGCCTGAACCGGGACCTCAAACTCAGGCTTCATGTTCCCCTTGTGGCCCAGCTCTCCTTGAAGCGAGCCTGCAGCATTTTCTCTGCTGTTTGTTGAGAGAAAGCAGAGAGGAGAACCTTGAACATGACCCTCTGAAGGGCTTTTATTGTCAGTTCACGCAACACAGTTCACGTGAACTCCCTCCTTTATGTCCCACTCTTTACTTAACCCTGACTATTTGCTGAGTTTCTGCTAAAAATCCAATTAGGTTAATTTGAAACAGGCCTGGTGAGAGAACTTTATCCTTTTGGCGCATAGATAAGTAACCTAATTAAGACTAGACCTCTACCTCTGTCCTCTTTGAGCCTGCAAATTAAGGAGAGAAAAAGAAAACTTGTCAGAGATTAGGCCTGAGATTAGATTGCTTAGGTAAACACTGGAGGGGAGGCTACATCTTCAAATGGCTTCAAATTGTTCAGCGCTCTCAACACCAGGTTTTCACAGCCGCCAACACCATCAGAAGAAGATAAGAGGAGCAGTTAGATGTAACGTCATCATTTAAAATAACAAAAATAACGATAAAATGGAATAAAAGGGCCAAGAGAGAGTGGTGTGATTTCGATTAGACCACCTGTGAAAGTAGAACTTGATGGATTGTGTTTTTATAGAGAGCTTTTAGAGGTGCTGGGACATGTGACGCAACATAAGGGACACTCTGTTTCAGCTCACACACACACACACGCACACGCACACATATACACACACACACACACACACACACACACACACACACAGAGTAAACACAAACAACAGGCCTGCTGAGTTTAGTTTACTCCCATCAGCTGGCTTTGACCGGCCACACGGACCACCCCGACTCCTCAACTCCTCACTCTCATCGGGACAGGAAGGGGGAGAGAGAAAGGGGGGGCAGTGGGTGGGTGGGTGGGTGAGTCAGGGGGGGATTTGGATGGACGGAGGGGGGATGGGTGCAGCAGTTGAAGAGGGCCCTCCACCAAATTAAAACCCAATCAATGTGAATCTCTCTCTGCCCCGGTCAAAGCCCCTTTCCAGCTAAAGCCCTCTTTTCCCTCAGCCCTCAGCCCTCCTCCCTCCTCGATGCCCCCCTTTCCAGTCAGCCTGCATGTAACCCCCCCCTCATGCCCACCACCCCTCAACCCACAGCATATACCCCCATCCAAAACCCTCCCCCTCTGTGACCCACACTCACCCTGCACTGTCATGGAGCACTGACTTCAGGCACTGGCCTCTATTCCTCTGCTGCAAACCAGGCAGAGCGAGCAAATCAAATTTCAGCACAGGAGGGGTTAAACCTAGAAATATGAAGAAAAAAAAGCACTCCATTACAAAAATTAAACTTTTTTATTTGAGTATTTTAAGATTTGTGTGTCAAGATGAGTTAGGATGTTCTCCAGAAAGAGTCTAAAGGGAGAAAGAGTCTTTTTTGCAGTCCTTGAATGCATCGTGAATGAAGTTTAAATAATATGTTTCAGCTTTATTTTCAGTCGTGTCACCAGTGCAAATAAATCTGAATAATACAATTGTTTCAAGAAGTTTTCACCTTCAGCCAGTGCTTAAAAAGACCCTTGTACAATAGTGAGTTTCAGGTAATAAAACTAGTTATAAAAAATAATGTCTGTTGTTTTTATGTTTATATTCCTCTGCTGCTGATTTTCACATGTAAAGGATATAATGTCACTCTTATTACAACCTCCCTGACCTGACAAGTTTAGATGTCAGCCTTATTTCAAAATATCACCATCCAAAAATAAGATTGTAATGAGTAAAAATGTCCACCAGTGCAGCAAGCAAAACCTCCTTGATAAGTTCCTTTGAACAGGATACGACTGATATTTTGAGAGACTTGTTAAGAAAATGTTGCCTGCCAAATCAGCAGCCTTTTTTCACACTGCAAAAAAACTCAAACCTAAGAAGTGTTTTTGTCTTATTTCTAGTCAATCATGTTATGAGGGTTAATGGGGAAACAGATTTATTTGAAGAGTCCAGACACAAATCTTATCCCATCTTATTAAAAACAGAAACAAAAACGAAAGCCTGACATGTAAAAGAAAAATAAGAAAGATGTGCATGTTGAGCTACATTTCTTAAAATAAGAGTAATGTCCCTACAAAATTGATAAAAAATCATAGCACATGTCCACCCATTACAAGCAATACATGTTTGATATGAGGCTTTTTAAAGTCTTTAAAGTGCAGTTATCTGGAGTTATCAGGTGAATTTGGCTCATATTGACTTAAATAATATATTTTCTTCCTCAAGAAGAAGAAATGCTTCCTTACGTTTGATTTTATGTGTGTGTTTGTGTTATCTTTAAGACCTCTTGATTGGTTTGTAATATCTTGCAACAAGACCTAAACTTGTCGGGTCAGCGAGGCTATTTATTTTTTGACTCAAGATTCAGCAAGTCAGATTGAATAAGTGAGTAAAAAAGAGTGTATTGCAGTGATTTTAATCTGAAGTGCACATAAGGCAGCCTAAAATAAGGATGTTAGTCATTGCTGTTTGCAATGATGTCTCATTTTTAGATCCAGTTGGCTGCAGGATAGATAGAAAACACTGTCCCAATATCTGCACACATTTTATGTTAACACCAACAAGAATGTATGCACACACACACACACACTCACACACACAAGCCACCTGCTGAAGCAGAGATGGAAAGTCCTTCCTGGCTAAAGCCTAACAGTGGGGCACAATTAAACCAAAGAGCAGCCTTTGATCACTTGGTCATGTGAACATGACAGCTGACCATATGGCTGAAAAAAAATGTAGATGACAATCAGCTTTACAAACTCTGCAACAAGAAAAAGGGAAAGAAAAGGAAGCAGATATTCCTCCAAATGACTTTTACCAGAAAACATCCTCCTTCGTGCTGGATTTTCCATGCCCTAAGTGTTAAAAAAAAAGGTTAATGTTTTATGTAGTGAAAATGTCTGCTTTTGCTTCTTGGTCTGTTTTCGTTCTCATCCAATTTAGCAAACCGCCCCTCGTGTGGATAGTGGGAAACATCCCAGAGCACATGCACTTATGTAAAGACAAAAAAAGACACAGAGGATCATTAGAGTTTTATAGCAGGACAGGCAGACAAAAAGGCAGGCAGGCAGAGGAACAGTCAGCAGCCACAAACAATCGCTTGCAGATGCTGGAGCTGTTGTTACAGACCGGAGCAGGGGTGAGAGAATGGAAGGTGAGGTCAGGTACATATTTGTGGCAGGATGCAGACCTACTGTGTGATGTGATGGGATGCAGAGCTGTGCACGCCGGCTGGCACATGCATATGGAACCCAAAGTAACCCTTCTTTACATGCACAGGCACACACACATGCAGAGCTCTGGGAGTGTTACCGGGCCCAGAGGCAGTTTCTCTCTCATAGCAGCAGGGGGAGCAGCTCCACTGTTGTTCTGGCTGGATCCAGGCCCAAGGCACAGCACTGGGGGAGAGGGTGTTCAGAACTGTTGATGATTGTGGGGGTCTCTCTGTGTGTCTCCATACAAGTTTGACCTGAAGAAGAAGTGAAGAGTGGTAGAGTGCAATTACTATTTTCTGTGCTTAAATGACACTTTATACACCTGGAAAATTAGATAAGACATTTTAGGTCCTGACTGAAAAAAAAAATAGTTCTTAAAATAGGTATTTTGTATTGCAGGAGGCAAAAAGTGCATGTTGTATTCACACTGAAGCTAGTTGAGAAGGTGACTTACATATAAAGATAATAAGAGTAGAAATTAATCTCTTCTAAAGACATAAAAAATTACAAATTAATGAAATGCTATAAAGGGAAAGTTTGAAAATACTTTTTCTTTTCAGTCTGATTAACAGGGACAACTTATTGCTGAGAGAAGATTCTTGTAGAGAGGGACGTTACTGAGCATGCTCAGTTCCGGCTTCCTTGTCTTGCAGGAGTCTACACTCAGTGGAGTGTGTGTGTTTGATTGTTTCTGGACTACAGCGGAGTTTAGTAGCATTAAAGCATTTATTAATAAGTAAGTGATAATGGTAAATCTGTGCTCACTGTGCCTTGCATTATTGTAAAATATTTCACAATCCTTCACGTTGATGCAGTAACATGCATAATCCATATTTGTACACACCTAGTCGAAGAGGTGGGCTAAATTTAACGTGTCCTCATGTATTCACATTTATTTACATTATTTGCTGCTTATGCTTTTAACCCGCATTTTATGTCTGTTCTCATCTATTCAGTGTTTGCCCAGAGACAATCCTGTATTTCTTAGAGACTACAGGCTATTTTCAAGACAAACTTTTTATATCAACACTTGTTGCTGGATAGATGTGTAGAGAATTTCTCTCTATCATTTGAATGTCCTGTACTGTAGTTGTAAATAATCTTTTTGATGCTTTGTACACACCCACCAAAGTCCCATTCTCCCTCTATTGTAGCTGTTTTGTGTGCCTGTAGTCCCTTTTGTCTCTCCTTCACAGTTGTATGAGGACACTCGTGGTTTATAGCTGTTAACAGCACAAGTGTTAAAGCATCAAAATGCGAACAATTAAAGAGCCGTTCTGCCAGAAAAGACGGATGAGTGCTGTTGGTTCAGAGGAGAGCCTTTATTCAGCGGCTCACACTTTTCTTTTCTTTAGAAACGTCTGCGGTTTAACAGACCACTTTACTCTGAGCACTGTCGTTCAGTAAGAGGGGATACACGTATTCACAAAACACACATCAGCTACTGGGACACTTTTATTACAGTTTGTGACAAAGATTGCACTAGGACTTATTGTTTTATGCAGTGTTTCAATGTAAAAGGAACATTAAGGGGGAGAATAACAGGAGATATTTTATTTAAAAAATTTCCTACATATATTTATGTTTTTTTATTTCTCAAAGTATGTTTAATCAAGGTGTTTCTTTTCAAAATAAAATACACTCTGGTGTTTTCAAAAAGCAAATTTGTTTCATGAGAAGACATTTTGAAAAATTAAGGGCTTTTAAAATGTCTGTTTTATTTTAAGAATAAATCCAATGAATTAAATGTTTTTTACTTTAGTTTTGAAGCAACAGGAATGATTTGAGTAATTTGTTCTACAAGATCACATTTAGAAAAAAACATTATGGACCTATTATAAGAATTTTCTGTATCATTGCCCCTGAGAATATCTTTAGAGCAAGATTTAGTTACCTTGCTATAAAAGTAAGTATGTTCAAGTAGAGTCTAATTTTCAGATTAAAACACATTTTATTATAATTAAAAAAAAATTTAACAATCTGCACCAATACACACGTATTAAATTTGATTGATTTACTTACTTGCTTATTTATTTATTTACCTTTGAGAATTGTGTTCAGCATATGTTTAGACCTTCAAAATAAAATCCCTCAATGACTGAATTATGTGACACTGACGACACCAGTGGAAGAAACACAAGTTAGGGCAGATAGTTTGGTTGAATGATTGTGAACCTTTTGCCGTCAGTCCCTTTCACTGATGCAAACATGATATTCTGAAATTTCTAAAATCTTTCAGGGCAGCATCTTCCTGAACTTTTCCATTGTTGCTTATTTACACACGCCCTCAAAAGCAGGAGATTTTTCCTGACAACGGATGTAAGTGTGTGTATGTGTGTGTGTGTTGGGGGGATTTCAGGGGGCAGGACCTAATGTAAATGTGAGCTGCAAAAATCAGTGTCATTTCTATAATCACAAGATAGTGGATACATCTGAGTTTGGCGCTATGATAAGAGTTATATTTTGCCTTCATTTCAAATGTTACGTGCAAGTGGATAAATTCAGTGTCATTCACTGAGTTGAAAACTTAGGCGAGTGAAAAAAGGGTTAAGGCAGTGGCCCACGATCACTCAGTTGCACAATGAGAACCTCTGCTCACTTACTAGTGCTGACTTTCCCAAACACAATGTCTGCAGATTCACTTCCAATTGACATGGCTATAAAACCACAGTATAGCAAAAATAGGGAGATATTGAGATTAACCTTTAAAATTTTGATTAAAGTAAAAAATTGACAGATATCTGAATAATGGATACAAAGCATCCTGTGAAATTCAACCTAGTATTAGTTTTATAAATAACTAAATACCAAATCTAAAGCAGATCAGCAGCACAGTAATGTCTACATAAGTCTATACTCTGCAAGTCTACACTTCTAACTACTTCTTGATAAAACAGTCACCTTTTTACCTTAGATCATGACTTCATTCTCATTGATTTCCACCATATTCTCATAAATTGGACTTTTCTAGATAATATTTAACTTTATTTTTATATATTTACTACTCATAATCTTTAACCTTTTCTTCATTAAAGCTCTTGTGATGAGTTTTTTTATTTTGATGAAAATGAGTGAAATTGATACTGTTGTCTTTTTTTGACATACAAAAGCAGACAAGACCATCAGCAGCAAGATCTGCCTTTTTCATGTTCTAATTTTTGAACCAGGTGCAAGAGAGTAGATGTTTCTACAGTTTACACATAAAATGTTCACAGTAAATGATACATTTGTTTAAAAACTTCAAGAGGATGCAATTTTTGTTTCAAGAATTAAAAAAAAAAATCCTCTATCCTCAGTATTCATAAATGCAGCTCACCTTGAAAATGTCATGAGATTTTCCAGAGTGTTGCGCGTGTGTGAATACAGCTATAGAGCCTGGTTAAAATACGGGGTCCCATCAGTCTCATCCTTCATTTTCGCCATCACCCTCTCCTCCCTGCTGAACAACAGACTTGAGTCATTTGCCGCTGACCCTCTGTGTATGTGTTTGTGTGCGTCTGTCCCTTTGCCTCCAGCGGGACCCATCACCTTGACCACAGCAAACCCAAACCACACTGACCTTGACTTTCCCATCAACCATTAATTCTGAGTCTTTCTGTCCATCTCCTCCTCAAAGCCTTCATCTCTCAGCCTTGTCTCCCATGGTTTGAGTTGTGTGTGTACACAAGTGTGTGTGAATGAGTGTGTGTGGGCTCCCACAGTTAGGGGAGCGTGCATGTGTCAGGTCCAGTGAAGGTGACACCTTATGCCTCGTGCCGGGATAATGAAGGCTTTAACTTTACAACTCAAGCATATCAGATTGCAGCGGCACAGTCCCTGAGACACGCGCCCACAACATGAGTGATCTGAACGGGTCGCCACCCTCCATTTCATGTGCACTGAGTAGTGTGCACTGTAAAATTTGCCAAAAGGCCTCATCATCATAACCGTTGCTTATTTCAGAGCGGGTTTAGTGAGACATATCAGAGTACACATACTTACACATACTTGTGCAGAAACACACACCCTTAAAGGAGGGGAGACGAGGGGGTTGCACACTGTTTACCAACTGTTACGGCAGCCGGAGGCACAGAAAAAAAAGCATCTCTGTGTGCATAACCTCTGAACATGTGAGAGTCAAGATGTCAAAAATCATTCATGTAGCTCACAACTGGGCTAAGGAGAAAAAACATCCCTCCAAAATTCCCCTACTGCCTCTCTTCTCCCCTTTCTCCTCCACTCACCTTTTCCTCCCCCTTTCATTCAGGAAGGGTTCTTTCCATAATAAAAGGAACCTGTGGAACTAATCCTTGCAAATCTCCTGTGCTTTCTGTCCTATACCTCCAGGCAACACAGCACACTGAAATCCTCCATTTGCATGCCTAAACTGCACTAACTGTGAATAAACCCTTTTAGCTGCTAATGTAATAACATCTCCATTTCAGGAAAAGGAGCAGGGGGTTAGCCAGCCCTCAGAGATTCAAGCAAACTCACCCCCTCTCCCTCCTCTCGCCTATCCTCTCCCTCGCTCTCTTCCCCCTCTCATCCCTGCTCCTCTGCAGTACAATAGGCCTGGCATACAGATGCATCCAGCGGCCCGCCTTATCTGCCCCCATCTAGTTAGGGCCAGCTTTGGAAATGGAAGTGGAGTCCTGATTACAAGCAGATAAGAAGGAACATATACAAACACTTGACTGCCTTCACCTCTCCTTGGATAGGGGATTAAAAGTGAAGTTGGATGTGATTTCTGTCAATCAAATGCTCTATGAAAATAGTGATAATTATCTATTGCATCTCAATCAAAACTTCATCTTGGTGCTTGAGCTGAGACGCTTTTATATCATTTAATCATTTAAATCGTATTCAACAGGCTTTTACAGTAAAAAAGATACACGAACAAGTCTTTTTTTTTACCCAGGGCACACCTAAATGATTAAAACAGGGGTGCCTCAACAAGAGTAACTTAAAGGGAGACAGTATGACTTCAAACTCTAAAAATGCATACTAATGTAAAACCCATATTGGGATACCCAAGAACAAGTCAAAATAGAATTGCCGTAATAAAAGTCATTCAAAAGGACCAACTAGCCTTAAAAAGTTTGAATTTTTTTGCAAAAGTAAAAGCCATTTTTGTCAAAGTATGGAGTGCCAAAATAAGATTTTAAAAAAGGCTGCCTTAGTTCATGTCAAACCTAGGTTAATTCAAAAAAACGAACCACTAAATAAAATAAACAGTAAAAGAAAAAACTTTGTATTAGCTGATACTGGGGTGCCAGACTTTGAAAAAAGAGGGTAACCCCATTGTAAGCAATAGAAAAGGGCAAACTAACACTGAAACAGCAGATAAGTTAAGCTTTTATTTTAAAGTTGCACCACAAGTTGAAAAGGATTTACTTTCACTTTTACATAAAAGTTTTAAAAGAGGAGGGGGCTACCGAGGGTGTTACACCAGAAGTGATTAATGCCATATGGACGTACCCTTAGTGAGATGTTTTTTTAAGAGGTGCCCAAATAAAACTTATTCAAAGGGACTTAGGAAAAACAAAATGTAAAGAAGTAGAAGGGTGTCATAATGACAGTAATTCAAAAGGACACATTCATATATACCACTTTAATCAGGGTGCCCAAGTACAAGTCAACCAGGCGGGACATGAGGAAATTATTGTGGCTTCCCCAGTACATTTTAGAACAAGGCTGCTGAAGTATTGCTGGTGAAATATGGAGCACTAAAAAGTGGGTGCTGCAGTTCAAGTCATAGTGAAGACGCCCTATTGAAGGTTAAAGAAAATGACCAACTTGAGCTAAAATCTCTGATAACTTAATTCTATATTGGATTTTCATGTTATAATTATGATTATATTATATATTATGAGGTATATACATCTGGGTTTTTTTAAACTGAAGTTGGTTTCCACAATAAAAGTGAAAAAAGAGAAGATAAAATGAAATATCTCTGCATACAGTGGTGAATCGGGGAAAAGGAAACTCACTCTGTATTTGATTCCATTTTAGAGCATCTAATTGGACATACTCGCCTGTTTTCTGCAAAAATAACCCACCGGACCTTTCCACTGTCTTTCATCTTTCACTGAATTTCATTAACACTGCCGAGTAATGCAGGGGCCAGGAGGCAGGCACGCTTCCTATTTACCACACAGATAAGCTCACACAGACACGTAGAGTTACGTTGCATTATTTCCATCAGTTTTATCAAGAAAAGGGTCAGAATACATTACAACCCTCTTTTTTTCCCCTCTTCCTCAGAGCACTCAGCGAGAGATGCCAAGATACCGTTCTAATTGTCCAATTACATGGGATATAGCTGTTCCAGCACGCCTTGAACAAGCTACTCCTCCCCAAATTCTGTGTTTTTGGGAGATCCATTGGGTTGTTGCAGTGATTTTTTTCTCTCTCCCCCTCTTCTGTGAATTAGGGGAGTGAACGGCAGAGATAACTGAGACATCTCACACGTTTCCCCCTCTGAGAGTCAGCGTTCACTACCTCACAGAGTTCACATGAATTATATGAACATCAAAGAGAATTTCTAGGAAAGCATCTGATCAAGCTGTATCATACATGGCTGTGACATGCCTATAACACACACCCCCCTTCTCTCTCTCTCTCTATCTCTCCCCCACACACACGCATATGTACTGTATGCACTGACACGCCTAACATACATTGGTATTCTCTGAGTGTAAGAGGGAGATCCAGTTACTTCAAAGAACCCATTTCCACTACGACTACTACAACTACTACTACTTACTGAGACAATAAGACATCAAGTGCTGCTGCCATGCTGCACTCAGAGTCAAACACACACACAGTAGAGGAGAAGTGGAGTGTTATTACATATATGCTGAAACGTTTGTCACATAACTTGTTTGCAGCAGACGTATTCTGCTGACCCATTTTTTTTTCCCCCATTCATGCAGCCGAGCGTTTACACTCATTCTCATCGCCAGGCCTTGCGCCTACAACCACTCAAATCCACCTGCTCCTATAAGATTCAACACAACAATAGAGTGATTTTAATATCAAAAACGTTCACATACTCTGACAGAGTCACACAGGGCTCCTATAAGACAAGAATGAAGAATAGAGATGTATTATTTTCCATGTTTGACGGCTAAATAAATCAACACACGAAAGGCAAGACGCTGCATGAGAAAACACTGAGGAGGAACAGCTTGCAGCTTCGCCACTCATCCAAACCAACCAACCAACCAAATGCCAAGCAAGCCCCTCCGAAAAAACACACATGAAAAAGATGAACTTATTGAGGTCTCTATTTCCATGGCAACACAGAATAGTTTTGATGATGTTCCTTCCCAGTCGGCAGGCAGGGTTTGGCCGAATCACGGCACAGATTGGTGCTCCGTGGCTTGTTACTAAGGGCGGGTTTAAAGCGTTGCAGGGAGAGAGAGAGAGAGAGAGAGAGAGAGAGGCGCAGATGGTTGGAAGAATTGCCACTTTGAAGAAAAACCCCAACCCACACTCACAACTGGGTTCTGCAATATTGATTTGAATGGATGGAAGGGAAGAAAAACCTAGTGGCCTATGAATAAGTAAGTAATGGATAATATGGGCTAAATCAAAAGCCATTCAAACTGAATAGGATATGTGTTCTCAATGATGCAGAGGTCCAGTGCGTCTTTCTCTCTACATGAGGGCTCAGCAAAGTGTGGTACTGAACAGCACTGTCAAGCCTCCTCATGTCACATCTCTAATATCCGCCAACTATAAAGCAAAGAATAAAGACGGGGCTGCGAGAAAAAATCAAAAAAAGATGTCAAATCTTTGCTGAATTAATCTCATTTAAAGAACTAAACCCTTTTGCTACATTATGTAAAATATTCAGGGTTGTTTTACATCAGAGCAGCTAGGCAGGATTGTTGAGAACGGGGTTTTGACGGACAGAGCGACGAACCAATGTTTTGCAGTGATCGTACCACTACTACAGCTTATTAGATTGCTGCAAAGACTGTGTTGTATGACTTTTAAAATCTTAATTACACATTTCCTCTGAAGGCTTCAGTTCTTTTTTGAATAAACAACACGTAATCATCAGGGGTTTTAATTTACCCAGCAGGAGGAGCTGTGCTAAATACCATCTATCTGAAAGAAGCACCCCCTCCAAAAACCTTGACTAGTTTCCTTTTTTTTCTGTTTTTTCTCTGCTCCTCTTCCTCTGCAGGAAACAGCTCTGGAGCGCTGGGCCCCGCCAGGCCCCGGCTAGCTGTGATGCGTGTTCAACACGACAACACTGCTGTTCAGACAGACACGGCTGAAGACGCTCGGTTGATAGTGTGGCATCATTTACACAAGCTCCCGCACACCGTCCCTCTGTTGTCCCCTCCATTCTGCACCTTTTCAGCAGCCCCCCTCCCTCTCTTTGTCACTCCGACCCCACAACCCTAAATCCCCCCAGCACACGGCGACATGGCAGACAGGCCGCCACGCAGACAGGTGACCGTAAACAATTAATCAACATGGTGACACCTCTACATCTGCCAGGCCCAACACGGGGAGGGGAGCTGTCAGCTAGCAAAACAAAGCAGCCCCGGCACACACACTTTGAACACACACCTCAACACGTTCACACACAATAGTGTTGGTGAATGGCTCACCAGCTCATAAAAAATGTCACTCACAAAATGTAGGAGCTTGTGGATATGAAATATTTACTCAACACACTGGAGGGGTGGTGACATGACACTTCGCTTTTTACAACTGATTTCTTTCTTCGCCACTTTGATTCCACTCGCCACTTGTGGCGCAGCAGCAAAATGTGTCAGTATTAGATTTAAAACCAGTTCTCATTGCCTAAGATGTCGGAGATTTGGGCTGTTTCACAGTCTACTCCACATCTCTGAGCAGCAGCCAAAGTTTTAATTTTCTTTTTCTGTCAAAGGTTTTTGGCTGCTTATTTTTCTAGTTTTTGAAAGTTGCATTTAAAATGGAATCACCAGTCTCCATACAGCAACAAAATTTTTGTTACCCACTATCGTCTGTTTAAAGATGAAATTGCCAAATTACAGAAGATATGTTGAGGAGAATTAGTGCTTTGGTGCAGCTTTTAGGGAGTGGCAAAAACAAGTAAAAAAAACACTGTTGTCTTTCCAAACAGCTTCAGGGGGTCTGGTATCTGATAGAGAAATGTGTTTAAACTGAGAGAACAAAATAGAAAAATATCTCAATGTTCAGTATTAAGTAATTGAATTTTTTTTGCAATATTTAGCAAACAGATTTCAGATTGAAACGCTCCCCAGATTACTTCTGCTTTTGTAAGTATGATCCTCCATTTCTCAAGTCTTTACCATCAAAAACATCAACACTTTAAAATTGTTGCATGCACAAACACCACTTGCCTCTTCTTTGTGGTCCACCTGGTGCACTAATGATTCAGTGTGCTACTTTTATACAACAGTAAAAACATGGCGATGCAAAGTGTCAGCCTCCGTGATAAGGAACATGGTCCAGCTCTAAATCTAGGCTCATTCTGATTCAACAAAAACAAGTTTTATTCTTGGATGATTATATATGTATTCGTATAATTTGGATAATCATCCGCTCTCCTAACTGCTACATTCATGCCTTCACATGGCCAAACAGTGCTCAAAATTGCTGGATAATGACTACTGAGACATGAGCATGTGTAGAACATGTCATGGAGCTCTCATGGCTCAGAAGATAGAATTGGATGTTGGAAATCAAGGGTTTCAAAAGCTCTGCTTTGAGGTTTTCTGTGGTAATGCCTTTAGTCCACCTGTGTTATTATGCACTAAACAGCATGCTATTGGTGCCCCAGTGAGTTATTTGAAATTGTATTATGGCATTGTAGAAGCTGGTTCCTACATTTTCCTTCTTTAACTCCTCTATTGCTGGTTCAGTCGTTGAATGGCTGCTCTTTTATTATGTCTCTGTGACAAGTACACTGATGGCATGAGTAGAAGCACAACACTCCAGTCAAGATGTGAAATGCAGAACTGACTAAGTAGTTCTTGGGGCAAAACACTGAACCTTCAGATGGTTCTCAGGGGCGAGCCTAGAGCATGTCGAGTCAACAAACAAGTGGAAATTATTTGGTAGAAACATAATTTTAGTTCTTTACAATTAATAACTTTTGGAATAAAACTTTTAAACTCAACTTCTTTTTTCATTTCATTTTCCTCGTAACAAAAGGTATACGTCACGATCTCACTTATTTTGAAGTTGTGCAGAAGTCGTTTAAACAGAAACTGAAAAGTTTAAACGAGTTAAAGTTTACTCTTGTGTGCAATTTTTTATTTAAAATTACAGCTTTTCGTTGACAACAAACTCCCTCATCTATTCAAATAAATTTGTTTCACTAAACCTTCTTGAAGTTGATCTGTGGATATTCTGTTATCTCTTAAATTTGGTTCCAGGTGTTAAGGATGTTTTTCTTACTTTGTCCCCTTTGTTTTAATCCACCCCCATCCCCCTAACCCCCATGCCCTGGAATGATCCTGCAGGCCGGAGAACAGGACCGAGAGGCATATTCATATGGATGAATGTTGCTAACAGGTGATGAATGTCAGAGCTGCTGGAGGCCTATTGTCACAGGGGACAAGGACAATACAAAGTGGAGATGGAGAGGTCAATGCTGGGATGTCTGCTGACAAAGTTTAACCAGAGCTGACAAGAGTCATTCGTCAAAGCAGACACATTAAAATAGGGCAACAGCTCCCCAGGCTAGGATAAACTTACTCATTTCAACATGTTAAACTTTTTGTTTGGACTTCACTTCCCACAAGACATTTTCTATTGAGGCTGTAAAACACATGAGATATTTTCTTTATGAATTGTCAGAGATGGAATTTAATTTTTATGTCTTTTGTGTAACATTTCCTGGTTTGTTTAAGAGCGTTAGAAAGAGTGATTAGAATTTTTTCATGATACATTGTTTATTAAGTGGATTATGTTGACGTACAGATGTGAGAAGGCAGAGTGTGCCTGTGCGCACACTCTCCTGGGGATTCCAATAACAATGCTGCAGTCCCGGGGAGTCACAGAGCAGCGAGAGCTGTCAGGCCTTTTGTTTCAAAGGGGCCACTCATTACATTACAATCCCACAGATAAGGCTCCTTAAGGGGATACAGCAGGTCATGGAGGAGGATGTATTGTTCCTCTCTACATGCTCAACTATCTGCTTTTGCAAACCTACAGGAAACGGTCCTGTGAGATGAACAGAGTTTACAAAAGGAGGGATGCTATCAATGAGGAGATGGAGGCAAAAGGCACAGCTCACCTGGTGTTATTGAGGAGAAAAGAAGAGGAGGGGAAATTAAACTGGGGTTTAGATTAACCTGCCATTTTCATAAAGGGGATCATTATGCTGCCAGTGGGGAAACTTGTGGGACGAGAGCACAACACAAAGAGAAAGAACAACACAAAGTACCCTCTTGATTGTGTGTGTGTGTTCGGCACAGAATGGCCACCAGACTGAGGAGAAGGTGCAGCGTAAAGTGAGGAGGGCGATGTTTACAACGTTTTTGGCTTTTTTTAGGTATGGGGGGTTGGTTGGATGTTCGGGGTTTGACTGCATCTCACACATCAAATTGAAGCAAAGTATAACATGTGAATGTTTGTGACAAATGAGACACACATGACAGAAAGAAGGAATAGGTGAGAAATGGGAGGTGAGGGAAAGTCTTCCCTCGGGAATACGTGTGTGTGTGTGTGTTTCCCCTCTTTATATATATATATATATGCATGTGTGTGTAGATCATGTTGGTTGACGGGTGTCAGCTACTTAAATGTATGAAAGCGACTTAAATCTTAAGTTGGCATTTAACCCTTAACATTCAACTGATATTCAGTTACAAAAGCACTGTATTCATTACAATTTCAACAGTTTAAACAACACTTACGGGTATATTCAATATATTTATAACAATATCAGTACAACCCAACACAAGCTCAGTCTCACTTTTCCACAGAGACAAGAGGACAAAGGGCTCAGAGAGGGAAAATATTAGCTGTTGGCACGTGAACCTGACCTCAAAGTTAATGAACAGAGAGGCTCTTCTTCCTCCCTTTTCACAAATCTGCTCATCATAATCCTGTTTCCTACAGGGGTTGCCATTCAGAATTATAATAAATACAGTTACTGCTTTGATTGTATTGAGACACTTACTTTACAGATGCTACATTTTACCACATAAAGGTTTATGTGCATGATGATAGGACTTGACATTTAGTACTGTTACTCTGCTCGTAAGTTGTGCGTTGGGATTACTAGTGGGTATTGGTTAGAGATCAATAAAGTCGATGGGTTTAGTTCTGTAGTTTGTGTTTTTTCTCCCCTTTTTGAATATTAAAGGGGATGTGAGAAACTTTTGGTTTGTGTCAATTTTGCACCCCCTGTGGACAAAGAAATCTTTGCTTATCTTGTCTTTTACCCACTTAAGTTGTAACATTTGACAAAAATCTCATTCTGTTGAATTTTGATATTATGTAGATGTAAAAACTGGTCTTTACTTCAACATCCTTTATGTCACTGTTATCCTCATCATCAACTTAGCATCTGACTATTTAAGGAGAAATTAAAACAAGCTCAACTTCCACATTGTCTCTATTAATCACCTTTTATATTTCAAGGATAAAACATATGTATAGTGTCCATTTTAACTTGTTTAACGTTGTGGTCATTATGATCTGAAAGCTCAGCATGAAATGAAAGAAGGTGAGGAAAACAGCTCCATGATCCACCTCGCTATGGAAAAACCCAGACTCCACTTTCATCACCTCCATGTCTCTTTCTTGCTCTGGCCCTTTAATGTTGCACAAAACTACCAAGACCTTCTTTAAAGCAGAGATTAAAAGATCATGATTTCCACAAACGTTTGATACTTTGCTCTATCTGTTTTGCATATTTCTACGTGCATCTTTTTATAGGGCTCAGTATGTGAGCTGTGCCTTGCCTGCAAAAAACACAGCCTTAAAATATACTAGAAACTAACATTAAATTGATTAACATGCCCCTTTTCCCTCATTTAGAAATAGATAGTAGTGCCTAAATCCAACAGTTTTGTTGTGTACTTCTTTGTTGTCACACACCAGCAATGCTCTTTTAATCTGTTCACTACAATGAAAACATATTTTAAGGGTTTTGGTGCCGATAAATGTTCGAGCAGTCTACTCCCATGTTTTACTTTAGGGACCTCAAAACCCAAAGTGGCAAAGATTATAACCTCTCCTTAATGTCTTCCTCCGTGGTATCCATTTTAACCTGGTATAAGGTTGATGCTTTGTCTTATTGTTTATTTACTATCCCAACCCAAGTTCAGGGTTGAAGTAGCAGCCAAGCGAATGTTCATTTTTGTGTGCTTGTTTACTATAATATCAAGAAGTTGGACCAGGTGGTAGAAATTATTCCAGTTGCCGCTACTGTCAGTCTGATTGTATTTCAGGGTAAATTTATTGCAGCTTTGATTAAAAGACTGATGTCTGTTAGTAAACTAAGTTAATAGTTGTTTTATTATTGTACTACACAGGGACCAGACTTTGCATTCACATTAAGGTGGAGGTTTTGTTCTTTTTGTGTGCTTTGGGGGAAGTTGTGGCCCAACATCAGGATCTTTTGATGTGCCAGCATCTTCACTCTTACGCCTAAACCAAAGAGAAGCTCACCAATCATTATGGCATGAGGAAATATGTCAAATCTAAACAGCAGTGTAGGTTAAGGTGAAAGCTTCTCCGTCTGTTCAGTGTCTTTTAGAGGAAATGTTGATCCAAGCTCTGAGCCTTGAGGCAGTTTCTGTCTGGGAGAAAAGCTTGAGGGTGTCCGCCTGGAGAAAAAGTTGAATAAAGAAAAGTCTGTCACTCAATAGCGAGATCTTTGCCAGCTCTTTTTCTTTCATTTCGTGCTGCTTGGACATCCATTTAAGTTGTCTAATTACCCATGCAGAAATAATTGACCCTCCTCCATATACGGTGACCCCTGTGTTTGGTGCATATGCGTGGGCAAGCACACACGTGAATACGTGTATGTGTGCAAATCAAGTTTTCACCCTGACAACCACAGCTCTAATTAAATTACAGCAAAGGTGTTAAAGCTGTTGATTGTCAATGTGAGCGGGTGAGGAGCTCATAATACAATGCATATCAATGCAGCCGTGAGTGACTGCAGTCCCCCAGGTGTCATCCAAATGAGTGTGAATATTCAGCTTTTTCCCCTCCACTTAACTCTCATTTCACTCTGATGACATTTTATTAGCCTTCCCTTGGCAGTGCTGCCGGGTAAGTGATCCGCAGAAAACAGCTTCTTTGTACCGTTGATCTCAGCCTATTACAAAAAGATGCAAATACAAATAAACAGAAAAAAAACCTCTATTGTCCTAGTCTAGGACTGGCACTTTTGGGTATATATTTTGTTTTTTGGTTTGTGACTACTACAGTGAAAACACTTTACATGTGAAAGAGTAAATGGAGCATTTATAAATTTAGTCTTTCTTCAGTTTATTTCACAGTTCTTTAAAATGTATCCTAGTTTGAGGTATTTATTCTTTAAGTAATTAATTAGTACAGAAAGTGTTGGAATTGATCATATCGTACATTAGGCTGGGATGGCAGCTACTTGAACGGTTTGTAGTCCAACTGAAACTAAACTTTTAAGCAGATTTTTACACATTAATCTGACTGCAATCACACTGAGTCGGATTTCTTGAAGTTTAGCATGATGATGTAGTTTACCCTAGAATAAGTGGCTGGGGATTGATTTTCTCTTACATGAGTACACCTCAGTTAGACTCAAACTGGCCTAAGTGCTTTAGACATGCTCCACAGCTAGAATGCCAGGCTTTCACCAGTAAGTCAAATACTGGATTTACAGGAGGTGGATGGTCAACAAAAGAGGAAGAAAAGAAAAAGAAGTTATTATATCGTATATGTGTAGGGTACTGAGCTGTAGAGTTTTCTAAGTTTTCACTACTCAACAAGTTAGCCTCTTGCTCGCATGTTTGTTAGTTGTTTTACTAAATACACGAAGTACTGAGTCAACCAGCAGATTGCCTGATAAGTTGTATCGCCACAGAGCTCATTGGTTGTAGACATACTTTCATTGATAGATTAGCTATTGTCTTGTGCCTGTCTCCATTGTTTTTAATCTTAACTCAACCTCACTGTCTATTTTAACAGCCATATGAACGATTGTTAAAGTCTCTGTTTTTATCAATGTAACCTATTGGCTTTTAGGACTAGTATGTAGTGGCTCTCTTCTGTTTAACCTTCAGATCCATCTCTGCAAGGAAGCTCTCTGCAGTGTTGTATAACTTAATAAGCCTGTTGGTCACAAAACAAATACTTTAAATGTTTGTAGTTTATTCAAGTACTCCACAGTTTTTTCAATACAGGTGTGAGAGTTTGTTTCACAGTGTCCAGCAGACACAGTTTACTGGAGCTTTTTCAAGAAGTGGGTGCTCTATTGAGTCATTGAGACTCTAGGATACAAAAAATATATATACACAATTTTCGTATTAAATACAAGGATCCCACTGAAATATTTGGCCAACAGCAGTTCTTCGTGTCAAGTCAGATTGCTGCTTGTTCCTGATGGCCACTCCCCTCCTCTGTCCACCTTTTTCCTCACCCAAGTGCTGCGTATCGATTCAAATGAAAACAAGTTGCCAATCCAAATAAACACCATGTCAAGGAGTCATCCAAGCAGACAGAAATATCAGCCCAGCATGATACCATAGGGCAGGAAACAACGGGGGCCCTGGTGCTCCTGACCTCACAGGGGGTCCACTGAGACTGCTGAGGTGCACGTATGTGTGTGCAGGCACATGTGTACCCTCATATGTGCATGGGTGCACATATGAGTGGCTAATCATGTGTGGGCTTGTGACTCTATTCAAGACATGTATCTAGTCAATAAGTGCTATCACTGTTATTGCAGGCCATGCTCTGTGCTACAAGCTAGCCTGAAAGGGCTCTGATATAGATTTGCTCATACAGGAATGATCGCTGATCAAGTTCTGTCTGTAACATTATATGAGGGCCGTCTTTAATGATTTCTCAATTTTCCTGAGTGCTATGTGCTTCAGGCCTGTGCATTTGTGATCTTTTGTTGCAGAAAATAACTTGCAAAATGCATTGATTAGAAAACTCTGCAGTTTTTTGCAGCAACTTAAAGACTTCGAGTCTAGTAGATCATTGACTCTCAGCAATCTTTTGTACAACCAATTATATCCAAATAGTTTCTTTTGGGAAAGTGACACTTTATGTTTTTTGGTTAGTAGGAAGTCCTACATTAATGAAACATTCATGTGCATTTATGAAGACAAGGTTTCTCACAATAAAGGAGTAGTTTTCAGACAGGCGATCGGGCAGCTCAGGAGCTCAGCCCACTGTTTGCACTTCCCCTTGGAGCTTGATTTCTTCTGGGTTGTAAAAAAAGGGAAATACAATGATTGAAAGTGTTACCAAAATGTAACAAAAGTTGTAAAAACTTCAATTATTTTGTTAAAAGTTGTAGAGGTGCAGGCATTCATTTCTAACAAGTACTTCATGTGATATTAAGACCAGTTTTAAGAAACCCTTTGGTGCCTTGAAAAAAATGTCTTAGCATACCATAAAAGTGAAGTCTCCCTTAGAGGTTACAATTTAAAATCTAACAGCAGCCACTTTCTACTCAGCCCATTTGAGTAATGATGATTTGGGGTTAGGACAGAAGAAGGCTCCCTGGAGAAACCCATGGGGAACCTCTGACCTGTTCTTGTGCCCTGATATGGTCTCCCAGGGCCCGGCAGAGCTGAGGGGCCACAATAACCGGTTGGACCCCACTGAGTCTGAACATCACCGCAGCACACCGGGGTCAGAAAGAAGGACAGGCAGAGTTAGCGGTCCACAGGGCAAAGGGGAATGAGCGGGGGGTAATGACCACAGCTCGTATGGTGTTTTTAAGGTCATGCTAATTGCCATGGATGTGCAGCACGCCTTTAGTCAGCCCTCAGTCTGGCGCTGAGGAGGAGCAGGGGGAGGAGGCAGAAGATGGGGGATGAGGAGGTGGTGGTACAGGTGTGGACCTTTAATTAAATACCACTGCAAAGGTTAATGCATAGAACCAGGAACTGCAGCCACTGTTAAGTGGTGGACATTTAAACACGGCCAAGAATATGCCTCACACTGAGCGTGTGCATGTGCGTGTATGTGTGAACGAGGTACACGAAGGAGCAAAAAAAGGAGGTGAAAATTTAAAAATGAGCAAGATTCAATATCTACCCTTGGAGGTGCAAGAATTTAAGTGGCTGATATTTCAAGGTAATGAAGTTGGACACCCTCTCTATAGAAAAAGAAGCTAAAAGAAGCTAACTTAACAATTTGGTAGCTTATCCAAAAATCAGAGGAGAACTCTACCTTGTTTTTTCTTTATGGTGTCATCAATTATTCCCATCCTCTTTCACGTGTGATCTCTGGCATCTGTAGGTTTTCACAAAACATATTAAGAGCTATATTAAGAGCTATTGTCACTCCATGAATAACCTTAAACACACTTGTGTGTGTGACCCTTGATAATTAGAACCATCTGCCACATTAGGAACACCTCTGGAGAGATTGGTTGTCTACACAGATGCAAAAAGGACAGTTTGACATCAATTTTGTCTAGTGGCAAAGACGAAGTGAGGAGGTTAATTGCCGATGCTATTATGAATGAGAGCAACACCAACTAGAGACCAACCAGTAAAAGGAAACACATTCTTAAGGCGGCTGCCTCCTGGGGCCTCATTTAGACCAGAATGGCTCCATAATAAGTTTTTGCTTTGCTTTTTAAAAATAAAAAATTCTGAGTTCGTATGACAACAGTGTGAAAAGGGTGAGTTCATTTGTACAACAAAAGTGACTGAAAAGGCTGGAGTATGCATGCCGAACCAGTTGTTGGCAGAAACCCCAGCGAAGATCAACAAGTGTCTGGAAATACAGTTGTTAGAACAAAGAAGACAATTCTAAACCTTTCTAGAGATGCATAAAAGGCTTCATAGTTATTATCGTCCCTGTATTCAGGTATGGTTATTTGCATAGAACTAAGAAAGAGGTGTCAGTCTGTATGTCGTTAGTCTGTATGTCTTCATGTAAAGCTAAGTTGAGCTATGGCTCGATTAGGGGGTTTACCTGGACGACTACCTTTGTTTACAAGCACTGGGCAAGAATCAAATCAGTAATAGAAGCATGTCCACCTGTGCTACTGTAGGTAATAACATGCCCCCTTCAGTTAGTTGCTTCTGGATCATCTCCTGGTTGACTTATTATAGACCAAAACAATCAACAAAATGTGTTCGGGAGTGGCTGTACATCAAACATTAAAAAACCACCATTGCTTTTTCAGCTCTGTACCATTTGTTCATATAATTTGTCTGTTTTACCATAATTGTTTTATCTAAACACTCTCTAAAATGTGATAACTGTACCTTCATTTCTTCCTTCTTTTACCTGCATCCCTATCTACAGCACCCTGGTAAGCATTAGCATCACTTTACCAACATTAAAAAGTCTCAAGATAAGTAGATTTTAACCAGAAACTGTATTATCCTCAATTCTTTTCCTCTTCTTCAAGACCACATATTGCAAACTAGTCCTTTGCCATCAGAGGTGCAGCTAGCTTGATGCTCCACTAACTTGATTTTTGGTAAAGATAAATCCCTCCAAAACAAACAGTTCAAGTTAAATCTGTAGGTCTGCAGGTGTTTCTGTAACACGTTTTTGCCGGATTCAAGAGTTTCAGAAGGATTGTTTCACTGGCTTGCTTTTTGGTCGGCATTCTTTACCTGTTAATTGTTCACATGGTATTTTTTAATAAAGAGAGGTGTAATACCCCAAAATTTCACATCAAAACAGGCAGTCATTGTAATTTGAGCTGTTCTGAGTTATTGTTCAGTTTCTTCTTAACATTTATAGCACAGGCTAGCTACACCACCTGCAACCAACCATGAGTCCACTTCCTGTTCCTTTAGATAATAATATTAATGAAGGGAAGCGATACGACAAGAAATTAGTCAGTTGGGTATGTTTTTATGTGCAGTTCAAAGCCAGCATACATGGTAAAACATGAGACTGTAGAAGCTTTGAAATCTGATGCAGCTCTGGAATGAGGAAAAGTAATTAAAACATTCTGTGGCCAAATATCCCTCAATCAAACAAAAGTCTCTCATCTATCCTACATCACTTTTTAATTCATCATTGCTGCACTTATTCTTCTTGATTTGGTAAAAAAGTATTACTGCAGACACACAGCACATGCTCGTGCACAAAGACAACACAAGAGACTTACTACTCAGGTTCACAGCTGTGAGTGGATGTTAAAATCACTCAAAAAATATACAAGATGTCTGACCCCCATTATAATTTTGGCTGAAAATCAGCTCTGAAAATTAAGAGCACTCGCCCACACACGAACACAAGCACACATAATGTGTTCCTCAGAGTCACCGCCAGCAAACTGTGGACTGGAAAAAGAGCTCAGGGACCATTTCAGCACAACAAAGATATCCACAAAGCCAAAGAATACCCAAGCCCAAATCCACCAATTCAAATATGTCCTCCTTGGAGAGAAGACGCTTTCATCTCACATCATAAATTAAACAAAACACACAATTTATTGTCTTGGCACAAAAAAACGCAAGCTTGTATGAAAACTATACACGTAAAACTTCTATGTGAGCGCTCGTCCTGGATCTCTGCGGAGCTTGGCGTGTGGTGAACTGTGAGAGGGCTGCAGTGGTTTTTGGTTACTCCTAACCAACCCAAACATGCTATTAGGCCTTCACTCACAGCACTAATTGGGTATTCATGTGGCGTTTTGTTTGTTTATCACTGTGTTACCGCTGCAAGTCGTGGTTCAACACATCTCATTTTCATCCTCGACATGAAAGTCGGAGACAGTGGAATTTTTGCACTGTATTTTAGCCACGGAGCATAATCTCTGTTAACACAAGCCGGTCCCAGCTCTCTTTTGCTTTGAATCACCACCCGCAGTGGTTTTGTTGTCCCCCCCACCACCACCTCCCCATGTTTTGTTAAATTATTTATTCTGCCTTTAAAATTCACTCATAATAAAGACCGTTTTATTTTCAGAAGAGTGAAGAGGGATATGTCTTGTGAAACAAGGAGGGCGTAATAGTAGGCTTACAGCGTGACTGTGTGATGAGGATTTCCATGTGACCATTGATGTTGCTTTCACAGCTTGTTGTTGGACCTATGCTCTATCTCAAAGTCAATCACTTTTCAAAAACAGGTTATAAAATGTTTTAGCAAGATGCTGCAGTAGGAGAAGTATGACAGCAGAATTAATTCCCGATCCAAACAGGATTGAGTGCATGTCATCTTCTGCTTTTGTTTTACCGTTAACTCCCTAGCCATGTTATCAAATAAAGGGAAAAATCACCTTGATAATCTTTAATCAGAGGTATTACAAGTGAATCAGCTACACCAGTGGTTCTCAACCAGTGGGTCCCGACCCCAAAAGTCGCAAAAACAAACAGCTGGTCAAAAAAGTAAATATTTAATGCAATATTTATTAGATATTCAATATTTTCTGTATATGCAACTTCAGTAGTTGTTGTACTTATGTTGTCCTGTTCATGTGCTCAGAAATGCACTTTACTCAATAAAACAAGTGGATTTAAGTTAAAGATTAGAGTCTTTAAAGGTTTAAATATATATGTATATGTACAGTATATATATAAATTTCCCTGGTTTGAATTCTATGAAAGTGGGTCGTGACTTAAGGACCATGGGATAATGTGGGTCCCAGAGTGAGACCAGTTGAGAACCACTGATCTACACCAAATTTTACATGAATCTAGAGCAGCAAAAACTCAGAGTTTTAGAGGCAATCTGGATATTATTTGGTTTGATCAGCATTTTAATGATGCAAAATATTCGACAATCAGTTCATTAAAGAGAGCAATAATGGTTCTTTATGTTTTTTTGAGAACACACGTCTGAATGAAGCCAGTCAAAGAAAATTAAACAAGTCCCACAAAGTAAACTTTTTACTAATGGTTCCAAAAAGCAGTGCTATCTAAATTCACGCTTTAAAAGAGACTGTAAAGACATAAACGCTCCTTGGTAAGAGCAGTATGTTTCCTCCTTTTTAGATCTGAACCTCTGTACAGAAAAAGAACAGTTTTTAATTGAAAAGCAAAAGATTTCTCAGACTCACTCATTTTCCACCTCCATTTAGCCACCTTTCTTCACATCATCACGTGTTCTGGTTGCTGCTACCTGTTTGGAAATAACTGTCGTTACTTAGTACCTGTTTGATTTCCTTTTTCCTGTAGCTTAATTTGACATAGACATGCACATGTGTGAACTCAGCTGAGCAGCAGGAGCAGACAGATGTGCATCACAGTCTACAGAGGAAGAGGAGGAGGAGGACTCTATGATCTCACATATGTCACAAAAGATGCTAACAGGAAAAAAATCCTGTCACTGATAGGTGTGAAAGCAATGTGTTTTAGTACATCTAAAGCGAACGAGGGGGAGCTTTTTAATGGGTAGACACTCATCTCCTCTCCACACTAATCCCAACTGCTGTTTCCTTCCAATTAACAGAGTTTGCGTCGCTGAGGAGGCCCCTGAACACCAACTCCACACATGGATCAACTTGATTCCAAGAGAAATTCTGTTTCTTCTCCCTCAATACTCAAAACTGTCAGCCTTGGCCACAACAGGTATGACATGATCTCTGACTTATCACCAAACACACATTTACAGCGCTTCAAGTTGAAGCAGATGGCTGTTCTCCGATGGATCTATTTGCCTTAGAGGTTTCTACCTTTTTGAGGTAGGACATACACCTCTCTGCTTTATACATGTACCAATATATTAAAATACCAAGCAAAAAAAAAAACTGAATGCTGGTAATAAGTGCTGAAACATGGGATCTACTCAGAGGGAGGCAAACATGCCTGTAGGAAAAAGATATATTTCCAAAAAATGCCTCAAAATTACCTTGTCTGACTCTCAAGGGCTAAAAATGTAAACAAAGTGCCCTTTGGTTGTCCCTCCAGTGAATAAATGTGAACAAATAGCCCTCTTGATGTCATTCCAGTGGATAAATGTGAACAAAGTGCCCTCTGAATATCATTCCAGTAGACAAATGTAAAAGGAGAGCCCTCTAGATGTCCTTCCAGTGGACGGATGTAAACAAAGTGCCCTTTGGATGTCCTTCCAGTTGAAAAACATAAACACGGTGCCCTCTGGATGTCATTCCAGTAGACAAATGTAAAAGGAGAGCCCTCTAGATGTCCTTCCAGTGGACAGATGTAAATAAAGTGCCCTTTGGATGTCCTTCAAGTGGACAAAAGTAAACAAAGTGCCCTCTGGATTTCCTTCCAGTAAAAAAATGTAAACAAAGTGCCCTCTGGATTTCATTCCAGTGGATAAGTATAAACAAAGTACCCTCTGGATTTCCTTCCAGTAGGAAAAAATGTAAACAAAGTACCCTCTGGATTTCCTTCCAGTAGGAAAAAATGTAAATAAAGTGCCCTCTGGATTTCCATCCAGTCAATACAGTACCTGGTTATATTTGTATCTGCATCTCATTTTGTGTTATTCTCATTGTGTTGTACTTTTTTTTCTTTTTTGCTTTATTTCTATTTTTGTTGTTGTGTTTTTATTAATTTGTTTCCGGGGAGCACTTGATTTTTAGGATAACTTAAAAGTGAAGTTACCGTTAAAATGGTGTGCATATCTTATGTACCAGAAAGAGTTTATTGGTGATCCAGGCTCTTCTTGGCTGCTAACATTGTTTATACATGCAGATTGAAGAAGCAACTTTGAGATGCTGCTCTGTACCGGCACCCTGGGTGGACTTGCATAATTAAATGAATTGACTAAAAGGGATGCAACGAATCTCCCAACACAGTGTCAGGTCAGACTCACTCACAAATTAAAGCCAGGGGCCAAAGAGGGTAAACATTAATTTATCTGAAGAGGGAAAGCAGAGGAAAGCTTTCAGGCCAATGTTTTCCCTCATGTGTACATCATATTTATTCTTGTTGGTGTGGAATAACTTGATTTGATAATTTACATGTGAGTTGATTTATTCAGTCATGTTAATGGTTAAATAACAACAGATATGTTAAGGGTGTTGTGTAACTGCTTTTCCTACGTACTCATGTGGGAGTACGCTATACATAAACAAATATAAACACAACATATACAGTTTACCAAACAAATGGCTTTGCTTTTACTCATTTTCAGCTGCTTCTTCACACAAACACAAGCAAACATACCTGAGAAGCATGTGGTGATAAACTAGAGGCTAATTAAGTGACAGACAACAGCTCGCGGGGGAGGCATTCTGGGAATCATTTTACCAACTGCATCACAACAGCAGTGGCAGCAGCCTTAGCAAAACACGCAGAACTAAATCTGAATGAAGCTGTAGTACTGTAAATGTTCATTAAGATTTAAACCCTATATGAAGTCGGAAATAGTGAAAACATAAGTATGATTTTGAAATGGAAGAATTGTGTAGTGTTATAAAAAATTTGTTAATTTGTAGTCACTGTTGGGTCAGGGGCATGCTTACTGTAGCGTTGTATCTACTCTTTAATCACACCTCCTTAAATTGGAAAGTGGAAAGTTCTCCTGTTCCTGCCTATATAGGACAGCTCTTTGTCATAGTTTTAATTTTATTACACACTCATTGTTTCAGTGCCTGGCTAAGTCAGAACTGCAAGCTAGCCAGTTTAGCTTACGGTCTCTTCTTCAATGTATTTGGCATTTTTACTGTATTACGCAAGGACGTGCCTTTAAAAAAGCATAATGCTTTACTATGCTCCAAAACCTGTATATAATCTTCAGCATTAATAGTACCTTAAAAATGGGCACTTACACATCCCCATACCAACACATATGTCAGCACTTGAACTGTGTGATGATAGCAAGCTAGCATATTATCCTATTGACTTCCAAAACAAGAGCCAAAATTTTACCATTGTTTTTTTAAGAGTGATTTTCAGCCCGTACAGTGATTTCTCCTCCAGAGTCATGTTTGTTTTTGATGCAACATTAAAGCTTGAAAATCGTGGACAGTGGTGGTGAACCTCTTTACATCCTCTATATGACTCTCGACAATGCTTTTGAAAGAACTGCTGCTGGCTGAGCGCAGAAAAGTAAGCTATTGCCTCGTAGGACAAAGACAGAAACCAGAAGCACAGCAGAATGCGACACACAGCATCCAGGTTGCTTGACTAATTTTCTTGCTATCTGAGGAGTTCCTCTATTCAATCCAGACTAATTTATTCACTTCATTAAATTAAATGTGGTCCGGTCAATATGAGGTGGTTTGCATAAAAAATGTTGATTAACTTGCAGATGACACCTTGCACCTTGACACCATGCCAGCTACACATTTCAACCTCCCTGTTTGTGTATCTAAAATGACCCGAACGCTGCAGTATGCTCTGGGCTGTGATTGATAATAACCCCCTCTGTGAGGGTAACATGGAGCTCCATCTGTAGCTGGAAACAAAAGCAGCCAACATGTCCTAAAAGGCTTGTTGTTTCTTCAAGCTCTACAAGAAGGTGCATTTGCATTGCAGGCCCAACGATGCCTTTGTATTGTCATGGAAATGTTCTTTTGTAGAGTCATAAATCTAAATGCAGCAACAGGAAAAACACCCCGATCCAGAGCCAATGATTGGGGAAGCATCTGCATAAGAAATGTGTGGAGGTTAAGAAAACTTCTATCACCATCTATTGTTTAAGTCACACTACACCCTATATTCACTGCAGCCCTATCAGGAGAAAGGTGTCGAACTTGCTATTGCACATCTCCCTCTTCGATTTCCAAGCCCTCATACTGTAAGTGTCCTATTAACGGTTCCTTGAAGAGATTGGCGAGGACTCACTAAAGCTCTCCCCTTTGTGTGTCTAATGCATGGTGCTATTGTTGGCTTAGCGAGATTCTACGAAAACACCAAGCAATCCAAACAATAAAGCATTTATTTGAAATTAAAGGGAATCAAATGTATCATCAGAAGCAGAAATTCAGTCAGAGAAGGTCTAAAAATAATGAAAGTGCACATACAGGCCTGACCAGAAGGTTGTTGTTTATGCAGCTAAACTGAAGAGGCAGGTAACTACTCTATTGTGCAGGAGGCATGCCTCTTATTGCTGAGCAGAGCCCCTGCGTGTCAGGCAGAGGTGGGGCACTGTCCCTAGAGTCCACTATCACAGCAGGTTAACTGGGCATTGCTTTTCTAAGGACTGATTGCCCGGCCCCCCGCAGCTCAAGGTAAACTGACAATTTTCCATCAGCAGGGAACACAGCTTTATTAGTAAAATCAGGGGGGAGGGTGGGAGGTAAGAGAGAAAAGTGAAATCAAGTTTACAGCGAAGTGCACTCACAAGGTGGAAGGGGAATAAACAAGAAAAGGGACCACGATTCTGAAAATGATTTCTGCTAATTATTCAATAAGAGATTTTATTCATTTGAATTTTATTATCGTTTGACCACTTAGAACCATTCAAGCATTATTTTTGTTTACAATCCCCCCCAGAAAGTAGCTATAGTAGCTTGTATTTACTGTATTAAGGGAGCAAAACCCAATTCCAACAGGTTCTGGTGGTATCAAATTGAAATTCTAGACTTTTTTTTTATTTGAACCCTCAATTTGTTATCTTTATACTGTTTTCTACTTAACATTGGAGTTTTAAGGATTTGCAAACCATCTTAATCTGTTTTTGCTCACATTTCCGTTTCCCAACTAATTGGAATCAAAGCTGTGGAAAAACTGCCATGAAACATTTTTTAAAACGGCATGAGGTAAATATGGGGGCCAGTTTTGCTCAACAGTTAGAGCCCTCAGCAGAGACTGCAGTCCTCAACATAGAACTTGCTGGTTCGACTCCTGGCCTTTGCCCTCTTATTTTCTCATTAAGTACATTTACATGCAGTGAAGTTGAGCTACAGTTAAAGCTTGTTTATGTGATTTGACTGGACCACTGTCCTTGTCCCAGTTTATAAGCACCGTGGAAGAATCTAATTATTGACAGATGCATTTCCATCCCTGCTACAGTTGGTGCAACATGCCCTCTTTCAGCTCATTACTACTGGGTCGTCTCTCACTTGACCTTTAAAGTAACAAAACAATACACAAAATGCATGGACAACTGGATATACATCGAGTGATAAATGCTGACTACCTAGCCTCCTAGCCAGTTTATATTTTCTTTAATATACATGAAAAAGAAAATGGACCGCCAACTGCACCATCCACGTGTGTCGGTCCAACTATAAGAAGTTTGTTTCAATCACAGTAAGCCTGTTTACAAATACTGTATTATAACAGTCCAGCTTCAATGGGACTCATGCAGACAACATGTAAACGTACTGACAGCTAAACTATTTGTTAGTGTCTCACAGAGTTGTGATCCTTCTCCCAGCCTCCACTCCCCACATTTACTTTTGTTTCTTCTGCTGTCCCATATAGCAAAGGAAAAATGCAAGAAAAACAAGGGAATTAGATAAAAGAGAATAATGATTATGTCAATAACTGTGGATCCCAGGTCAATAATAAGAAAAACATAATAATATATATATTTTCAAAAATACAATACACATATCCAGAACACGGTTTGACCTCCAACAGACCAAAAGTTAGTGGGATGTCATGATGGGGACTCATGTTGATTTTTTGCGAAAAACACAAGTGTTTACACAACATGTCCACGATCAAGATGACAAGAAAAGGAGTTAAACAGAAATCCAACTGCATTACATGCATCGAGAAGCAAAGCATTGTTAAGCTTTACTATAATCCTTTAATGCACCACTTTTTTTTTCTCTCAAGGCCTGTTTGGCCATATGAGATTTTGCAGGACTCCCAGTTTTGAAAGTTGGGACCCTTGGTGCTAGTGAAAAGAACCACTATCATGAGAAAACCATTACATCTGTCATTATTTGTTGTCATATTTCAGGTATCTCACATTTCCAACATCTGTCAGTATGTTGATGGAAGCAAGGAAGACGATTGCAACCACGCTTAACAATTACTATTAGAAAATTAGAAATTATCAACAGTCTGATTATATGGCATGCTTGTTGAGATCTAGACAAATATGTTTTGTGATTTTGTTTTAGGACAGATTTTCTTAACGGGCTCTTGGGGATCTTACAAAGTAGTCAGAAAAACATGTTTTTGTCCAAAGACATGCTTGAATGTCACACAGGAGAGGACTTTCTGACAGGGGGAAAACATTCACCTGAATAAAAACTGCAACCCTTAGTTGTATCAGAGATGAGACAGACTCTCCAAACAGCAAATCAATATCATCCCAGGGCTACATTTGAATTTCCAACAACCAACACCGCCAAAGATTTTACATTTCTAAACAAAACCCAAGTAAATTCACAAACAAAAACAAGCCTCAGAGCTACTAGAGCAAAAAAAGAAAGAAAAAAAAAGAGAAAGAACAACTTAGAGGGCAAACAAGCAGCACCTTATGGTTTTCAAGGTCTCCATTTGTTTTTCCGTGTTCCTCTGTCAGGTTTGGAGAGAGGAGCGAGCAGTGGAGAGGACGGTGATCTGGAGAGGGTTAAAAGGCCATGGCTGGGATTATAGCACAAGTAAGGACCCCATACTGTGGCCTGACATGCCGACCAGCTTACAGTGCATTTTTCTCTGACAATGCAGGGTCACACACGGTCAGAAAGCATGAAATAATTTCACATACATGTTGAAAGACAAGGGAGATGCATGATGTTGAACTGCCGCTTTTATTAGAGGTTATTTGTTTGCGTTATGCTTTTTAAGACCAAAGTCATGCTGCAAAGTCAAAATATGACAGTTAAAGAGGTGGATTAGTTTTGTACATGCTTGTGTCATATCTGTCGATCAGTTTAATGTAAGACTGTGTATACAACGGGAAAGCCATTAAAGATTCACTCTTGCACGTACATTTCAGTCGAGGAACTAGGTACCGAATAGGTTATATCACAAACAACTTCTCAAGAGGCCGACTAGCTATATATCACACAAATTTACATCTCTGAACTTTTCATATATAAAACACCGCAGATTTAACCAATTTAACTTCCCTATTGTTCTCTTCTCGTTCTCCATCAACACATTTATGCTGTTTGAACTGCAGGTCAAAGCCTGTTGAGAATTTAAAAATGTATAAACTCTGACACAGATAAGAGCTTTATTCGACTTTGATTGAAAAACATGTGAAGATAAACTCCCAGAACTGCAAAGACACCAACATCAAATACAGCTTACCTGCTCTGTGCTTTGCTATGTATGTCGTAAGGCTTTTTTTTTTTACATTTAATGTGGACTTCTGTCCTTGTCCCAGTTTACATGCACCAGGCAAAAATCATAACATTGACAATAGTAGGGTGACCGTATTCTGAATCCCCAAAAAGAGGACACTACTACGCGGGGCGGAGTTGTGCACGCCCAAAATTTTGAGGGTTCTTCGGGTCAGGTCAAGTGTTTTTTAAGCCCTTCCGACCCAGGATTTCCACCACATCCAGAACAGCTCCAATCCGGAACAGCGATGATTTTCACCATAGGCCAATTCCTACCAGATCTGTTTTTGAGGCGAATTTTGTGAACTCATGAGAGATCATGAACCCGCGGATTCAAGTGCAATCGCGCAATAATGAGTTGTCTCTTAGTCACATAGGCTAACCATATAAGATGGATGTTTTATTTTGTATCCATGCCGACTTCCTTTCCAGCACAGGTTAATCCGTGCTGAATTTATCCGGCATGCTCCGGCATCCACAAAAAATAGAACTCTTGCGATCAGCTGCAGAGTCCAGCGATCCGCAGCAGCACAAAAAGAAGCCGGTGGAAATTGACACATTTACTTGAATGGTTACAATCAGCAGCAGATCAGCATATGGCCTTTTCGTAGCTGTTCCGGATGCGGTGGAAATTGCCTGTTACTCAATTAAACACATATTCTGAATTACCCAAAAGACACCTAACCAGGCCTCTTGGAGGTACTGAAAAATGCTCACACAAAGATGTGTTTATGAACAATATGTTCATTTATCTAAAGCATTTCTCCTCAGCAAAATTATCGGTCATATACAAATATTTCTCCTTTTCCTTCGCTCACCGTCAGGTAGTGCATGCGTGCATCTCAGCGGTGGCTCTGCTTAGAACTGAGCAGAGGAACAGAGCAGCAGAGGCAACTGCGCTGCACTGTTTTATAATAAATAAATACACGTTCCGGGGTTTGGCGTCTCAGATCGTGTTTCCAAATGAACCATTGAACATGTATGGTAAATAGAACGATCTGTGATGTGAAGAAAAAGTACACAATACACAAACTCAAAACTATGGTAGCCCAAAACCCTGGACATTTGAAGGACTTTATAAACTCCCCAGACAGGCTGGACAGCCCCCCAAAAGAGGACATGTCCACATAAAAGAGGACGTATGGTCACCCTAGACAATAGCATGTCTGCGTCCACTTCGGTAGCAGAATCAGCTTTATTGGCCAAGTATGTATACACATTCAAAGAAATTGACTCCAGAAGACTGAGTGACACGTTACATCTCAGTTACTACCACCAATGTTTTGATTTTGACATGTTTATTTTTTTTTTACAACTGTCCCCTATTAAACAGACACAGTAAAAGGGGCTACCGTGAGTAAGTTGGCATGCACCATCAGCACAGATGCGCTGATGTCAATACAGCGCATCAACAGCCACCATTTGTCTATTACTTGATTTGAAGCTCAGAATCAATCATCTTATAAAAGCCAGCCTTGACCACACCCACTCTAAAACTGAATCCAGACATGTTGGGATTTAAATCACCTTTTGAACATCTAATGCAGCATCCACTAACCATTTCTCAGAGCCTATAAGATGATCCTTCAGTGTACATATAGCACGATACTCCCCACTCTGTTAATGAGAGGCCACTGTGTGTGTGGACATGGTGAGGGCTGGGTGGTAGTTAGCGATCAGCATGGGAGCTAGCTAATCCCGCCACTGATGAACTCATCTGTCTGTCTGTCCACTCCACGCTCAGACATGTGCTAACATGCCATAATCGTCATAATTCTGCTCCTGCTCCGGGATCTGCCACCTCAGCCACCTGATTAGGGCCTAAGTCCCGAAGGTATCAGTGTTAAAGCTTTGGTAATTCCACCCTTAGCTTCACACCCGCCTGTCAATAGCCTTTCCATTAAGTATGGTAAATCTGAGGCAGTGAGAGAGGAACATGGTGTTAAAGCAAACAGAGAGGAGAGGGGCTGTTATTTCAGCGAGGCTCTGATAAAAACAAGGACTTTTTTTTTCTAAACCTGTCATCTACATTTCTCCCACATGCAGCATAGGATTGCCTTTGAACAACAGCCAGCAATGACACTTTCCAAATATTGAACACACGGGGAATTTCTCATTCAATCTGAGTGACCTGTTTTCCTTTAAAAAAAAAAAAAAAAAGCCCCCCTGAAACTCTATTTTTTTTCACCAGGCGTGAAAATACCGGTCATGAAAACCACTCTTTTCATGTAATTCCCCATCCTCCTGCTTTACTGTAATCGCCTGTCAACAGTATGTCTGATTTATTTCTCAGGTGTTGGTGGGACAGGGGCTCCCGCACGGCACTCCTGGACCCACAGAGATGCTTCTCCAGAAGGGAAAGCTAAGCCTCAGTTCCCCCAGCGCAGGAGACTGTAGGTGGGATATAAACTAAGCCAACACTGCTGAAACAGGGTGCCGTGCACCCATCAACGCCTTCTTTGCAGGTGAGCGGAGAAAAACAGGAGACATGAGGGGATGTCGGCCTGCAGCGGGGCGCTGAGAGGAGCCACGTGTGATGCAGCTTTTTGGAGTCATGTTTATATTCATGTTGTGCAAGACAAATATGGATCCTTCAAAAATATATGCAGAAGTCTGACACAGAGAGGAGTAAAAGCACGCTGACAAAAGTGTCACTTTTTTTACATTTCCAACACACTGACAGACATAACACACACGACTACCTGTCAGTGTTACAGTGCATTTCATTGTTAAACCTCAGACTATAAAACTGTAAGAAGAAATTTAAAACAGACCCTTAAAACTTTTACTAGATCATTAAAGTATAGTTAATAAGATCAATTCGCCGATTCAATTTCAATTTTGTCAGCCATGCTAGTCCCACCTAGTTAGAATGGAACAGTGATGTTAAACTTGAACTTGCTGTGAGGAGTGTTTTTTTTTTTAATTCACTTTTTCAATTTATTTCAGAGGTGCCGCTTTCTGAAGGTTTGATTCAGCTCTGAGGTAAACTGACTTTCGTGAAAACACCACCTAAATAATGAATCCTGAAAATCGACAAACAAGCTAGCAGCAGTGCAGCGCAAAACACGTAAAATAACATCATCGTCCAAACTGAAAAGTCCCTCATAGTGGCTTTAAAATAGTAGAATATAGAGATAAAACTCCCTACTGCTAGTATTAACGTGTAAAACGCACCTGCATAAAGACAATTTCAGGAGTTTTGCAGAAGTATGAAAAGTTTTGATTCTGCCATTTCGTTGCATCTAAACGTTTTTCTTTCTGTGAGTGAAGCTTGAAAAATTAGAAGCTCAAAGATCTGACTCACTAAATCTAGTCAACTCAAGGCCACTGGACTGGTGTTATGAACCAGCACCTTTTAGGAGGAACTATACTTGTTTCCTTTCCTAGGTTGCAAGATTAACACCTCAGATAAAGAGAAAATATAACATTAATGACTTTAGCAGTTTTGATGTTTGCTAAAATTAAACTTTTATTGACACTACTGTTAGTTCTCTTGGGGTAAAGAGGACGTCACTTGACATTGTTAAGTTTAACTTATCAGGGCTAAATGGCAGAGACTAAACCACTATTGATAAGAATAAAACAGCTCCACTTAAAGCTCCAGTGAGTAACTTTTGGTTCATGTAAATTTCTGCGTGGACTGAGTAGTCTTGCTCACTTTGCTGCTGACCTTTGATCGTGAAAAGAATGGTGAATATTTGATGTAAAATATATATATATAAACAGTTCTTTTTCCTTAGCTGCTGGGCTGACACCTATCCCCTTGCACCAGTTTCAGGCATTAAAAGTTACAACATAAAGCCCAATTATCTTGTCCCTCATGGTCTTTTTTGCTTTTGGATATCCTGAAAAGGCATGAAAATGAATTTCAATCCATATCATAAAAAAACACCTTATAGGAGCTTTAATACAAAGCAAATTTTAACAAAAAACAATTTAATTTCTTATTTTATCCCACGAAATTTGTTAGCTGCCATCTACTGAAAAAAAAAAACAAAAAATCAAAGAACACATGTTTGAACTACTCCTTCACAAAACTCTGATGGCATGTCTCAAGAAGCATTGTTCACTGTATAACACAGTCTTATTGTGTTATATTGCTGTCAAATGAATCAATCCTGACAAAAACACAGCAGCAACATGAACCCAACTGTATAGACGAGACCGGGCATTGACATGTCAAGTGCTAACTGACTGCCTGCCAATATACTCACTGACCAGAAAGGTCTCGCACTGTCAGGGGACTGAGAGGTATAAGGGAGGAGAGCGAGAGAGGGAGAAAAATGGAGGTGAAAGTCAATCAAATTAGCTCCTTCCAGTCCACTTGAGTGAAGGAGAGGAAGAGAGAGAAGAAGAGGAAGAGGAGGAGGCTGAAAAACAGAGCACTCTTCATACAGAACTGACAATGTCCATGGGGTGCAATCTGAGCGGCACCCCACAGAGAAAGGCTCGCAATGAAAAAACCTGGAGACCTCCTTGGATTTGCAGTGACATAAAACATATTGAGGAGTTGAATCTATAGCTTGTGACAATCTAAACGCTGGTTAAGATAGAGATAAGAGATAAAAAGTTTGTCAGTCCTGATTTGCATGTGACAAACCCTACACCAGTGTGTCATTTGTTTGTCTCCCCCCGGTGAATGGAACCCTCTGGAGAGAGGCAGACAGAGAAAATGCTGTTAAGATCAGAGTGATAATGACTTACAGAATGAGAGTCTGCATCACGGGGACCGCGACTGGTTTTGATCCCTGTCCTCTTTCATTTCTGTCTCATTAGACAAAACCTGTGGAAGTCAGACAGCCTTTTACCACTGATGTGTTTTAAGACATTAAACATTCAACACAGTCACGTCACAACACATCACAAATTAAATCATCTCAAAGTGACAGGAGATTTCTTTTTCTTTTTTTTTCTTTTTTTTCTTTTTAAGGGGCCGGAAAACTCGCCTTTTCCTGTAGATTGAGCTCGTGTCAAAGAGTCGTCTTGTTAGGTTTTAGAAGAAAATCAATAAGCAGTGTGTGAAAAGAGGAGAAAACGGAGCAGGTGACAGATGGCTGGTAGGCTAGTATGTGTGTTTGAGCGCGCGCGCGCGTGTGTGTGTGTGTGTGTAACAGGAGTAGTAGGGGGTATATTCAACTCATTCCTGTGTCATGTCATATAAATCTTTTTGAATATGAGCGCTGACTTTTGTCGTCTGATCACTCCTCAAGTGAAAGTGAGTGACAGCTGAGGGGGCGGGAACAACATGCTAACACCCAGGTTCACTAGCATGAATAGTCACCCACTTAAAAAAAAAAAATAGGGAAAAGAAAGTGCTTCAGAAACTTTCTAATGTGTCACCATGCATGCTCAGTAGGAAAGATCAATGATTGTAATCTGATTTGCAGTGATCGCGCTATTTCATCTTCTTAACTTTTAAACAGGGACTTTTAAGTCTGTTCTCACTGTCAGAAGCTAATCAAAAACGTAATAAAAGGCCAAAATTTGCGATTTTAATCAGCCGTCATGTTGTCTGTTTCATTAAAGATTCGCCCATGGGCAATAAAGTTGTGTGGTCCACCATGATCAGTCATAAAAACGTGGCAGAATGAGCCAAAAATGGTGTCAAAACAAGTCTTTCTACTCTGCCTCACATACCTGAGGTAGTTTCTATTATAATCTGGCTGTATTAAATACTTGATTCTGATTGGTCGAAGCCCTTTAACAATGGTGATTAATTCTCATTGCAAAAGTGAGGCCAATGACAACATGATCATACTCAAATCAAATCGCTGAGAGTTGCCCATCACATTTAACTTCTGCCTGTTTACTCTGTGGATAAAACATTGTTTTCCATCTCAGGCCGGTCTTAAGGGTGTAATAAAAATAATTATAATAATGACATAGATGTGAAAGCCGCCTGAGGATCCTGCAATTATGTCAAAGGCAGCAGAGCTAGTGAGTGCAAGCTTCAGACTAAACCATTCACCTTATTTATGTTGTTGTTGATCGCAAAGATCAGGAAAAAACAAGCTTAATGAGGACAGAGATGACAAATTAATTATACTGCAGGAGTCCCATTCACCTTGTCTTACACTACCTTAATGGAAATGTTCAATTCTTTGTGATTGATAAGAAATAAGCAGACTGTTTTCACTATGTTGAACCAGTCAGTTTAAAGCTCCAGTAAGGGACGTTTTGATTTGATGCCCAAGTCTTTTTTATCTTATCCTCTGCATGCTGAAACAGACTTTGAACAAAAAAACTTATCCTGCTGACTTTTGACAGTGAAATGTATCATTAATTGTGGATACTTCATATGAAAAATTGTGTAAACAGCCAAGTTTTTTAGCTGCTGGGCTGACATCTACCCCTTTGCACTAGTTTCAGGCATTAAAAATTACATGTATAAAGTTTGGCAGTCTTGTCCCTAATGGTTTTGTTTGCTTTTTTAGGTTATGAAATGGCATCGATATGAATTTAATTCCATAACATTAAAGTTAAAGAAGTCCTCATGGGAGCTTTAATCTTACAGATGGACTATTTTAACTGTATAAATAAATGACAAAAATCAACTTGTACTTTTGAACACTCAGTGCTTTTTCATACTCTTCACACATTCACACCACAATCATTCACTGGAAGCAGAGGACACTACAGTAAGGTACTATTGTTACCAACAATTCTGATTCATTTATTCTGTTATATGACTGCAAGAGCTGAGCACAAACTGCTGACCGTCTGATTAAAAGAGAACCAACTCTTACACTGAGCCAAAGGAGCATATTTGCATCATATTTAAGTTATATCTGCATCAACATGTGCGCACTATAATGTATAGTGAATGGGCAGTGATGCAAATTAGGAAAAATACTTGAAAAGTGCCAAATATACTTCTCAGTTCGTGTTGGAATAACTTGTAAACACTAATAGGAAACAGAAAACAAAAATTATATGTAAGTGATAAAAGTGAAATTTAAGTAGCCGAACTCTGTTTTTATAGGGTTCCATGTTAAACCAGATGAGCACAGTCCTAATTTAGCATCCTGACAGCTTTTGGTCCGTAACTTCATCTAAACTGGTCTTGATGATCTGGAATGCACTCTCGACACTTTTTTTTTCCAGCATTACTTTTAAATATGAAACACAAAAAGGCCACGAGGAATGTTCCATGACTTGCTGGTGTTCCTATAAAACAAAAAACACACACACCACCCAGTCACCTCTGTGCACTGAAGGTGTCCCTCAGGGCACGGTTCTGGTCTGTTTGAAGATCAAAGCGGCTGAGGTAAAACAGCATGTTTACAGGTGTTAGGAAATTGAAAATTTCCTCGGCTGAGTGTGGTTTTGAATGGAGGAGGAAGTCCAGGTTCTTATGTGTGTGGTAGAGTCTGTGTAAGGGGGTTGCTATGGCATTACTTGCAGTTTTTTTAACTGTATTTCCTCCTTGTAATCTTGTGTAAACCTGCTAAACATAGCAGATGTTATATGCACATCAAAATATGAGCAGGAATCTTTCCAAAAAAAAGTAAGATTTTGTGCATGGCATCACTCTGTGTTGTTTTTGCATATTATTGGTCTGTGATGGCACACCTGCACATGCCTTGAAGGGCTGAAAAATCCTTTTTATTAAAAGCACATCGGCCTTTGCGACAAGTAAACAAAATTTGGCAGTGTTGTGCAGGAGCCATAATGAGAACCCCCCTGCAAAAGCAACAACACAGGTGGATGCTGAGTTTTTGAGGGATTATTTGAACACTTTCAGGGAGGAGACAACAACAACAATGAGCACACCTCAGTCAAACTGGAGTATGTCATTTACTCTGCACCTCTCTACTTTTGTGTTTCTCTGTGTGCATGAGACGAGCAGCCATGCCAAGCTTTTCTGCATGAAAGGGAGAGTGTTTAGCTTTTGAGGCTATTTGTGCGTCTGACTCTGTGGTGTTTGTGTCCGATGGGAGGTGCCTGAGCCAGCTTCCTTAAAGGAGCAGGGGGTTTTGTTTGTTTCTGCGCCGTGCCAGGAGAAGTGACAGCCATTCCGGCTTCTTTCACAGAAAACACATTCATCTGTGTGAGAAAGGCGGCCGCTCAGCTCACATGAAAGGCCAACAGGGGCTGCACTGCACAGGAAGGCAGACTGTACATGGACTTCAGTGCAAACACAACACAAGGCAGGTCACAGACAGACAAACTGAGATAAGGGCAAAACAGAAAGAAAGAAAAAGAATGAAAACTGCTATTAAAACATAAGATGTAAAGTGAATGAAAATCTATTTATACATGCTTTTAAATTTACTGTATCCTGCTAATAAGACAAATATACCTTCTTGTATACTTTGTTTATCATTGTGGGTGTAGAGGCCCTCTCATTAACAGCCTGCTTTGAAGTATTCCTGCTTAAATAAACAAAATAATCACCTGAATTCCTCGTAAAATTTATATAAAATGTTTCACTCGGTGGATTTTATTGATGTGTAACCATCTACACGTTTTCTTTACTCTTATTAAAACAGGCTGCATCATTCGTTTTTCTAATTCCTTTAATATATAAAAGACTTTTTTACTTAAAGATATGGATCGTTTAGAGTCAAAAGAAAATAAACTTTTTTTTTTGAGTGGGGGGCGCTGTGTGAGCTGACTTTATGTTTCTATAAATATCACAGGGGCGGTTAAGGACCTCATTCGTTTCATTAAAGGCGGCTCAAATTCAATCAGAGGATATGGCGTTTGTTTGAAAAGTTTTCTCTCAAAACATGGACGCCGACAAAGTCTTTAAGAGCCACTCTGTTATTTCTATTTCTTTAGAGGAGGTCCGTTTGGGAAGGATCACAGACAGAAACAAGTCCAAAAGATAATAATTTGAGGTTTTGGAGAGATGGTGGACATATTTTTAAGTCTGTAATGAAATTAAAATGATTGACAGATTTCAAATAGGCGAAGTAATTGAAAAAGTGGAATAAGGAACGAAAACAGCGAGTTTAAAATATTGTTCAAAGTTTATATCAAGGCTAAATATATCATTTCCTTTCATGTAGGTAACGATTGTGCTTGGAGCTATTTAGGTTTGGACAAATCCAAACAAGAAATTAATTATAAGACATATGCAAGTTTGTCAACTTGATGGATAACTTTTTTTGATTCTTCTATACAGTGCATTTTTATTTTTTAATATTCAAATTTAAGGTTTTATTTTCATTTTCTGTCCATGTGAAAACACCTCAGTAATTTTTCTGTTTTTTTTAAATCATATTTTGTAAATTTGGACTCTGCAGAAAAAAATGTTTTCGTTAAGGTGGATCAAAACGTCGCTTTAATGACTTATTTATTTGTTTCTTGGGATTGTTTTAACACTCTTTGGTGCATCTACACTTAGATATCCATCTCTGTACTGTTTTTCTCACTCCTCTCTTCCGACCATCATCCCATTAGGCCACCTATTCCTGCCTAAACGCGGCCTGTGCGTCATTACGCTCCTCACTCTGTGTGACACATCCGAGTCGCTTCAATTTGACCCTTTGACGTACATCTGAAGAAAAGGTAAAACAGGTGAGGCTATTTCATTCGGTTTCATTTCAATTGAAAACACACACACAGACTAAATGTTTGCCTTTAAGGCCTTTCACAAACACACGTGGAAAAACAATTACGCAGCATCTTTGATGACTGACTGACAGCACCGATGGGCGCTCTGCTCAAGAGCCGATGTGCACTATTTTTGCTTTCCTCGTGATAAAAAACTATTTAATTATGTAAAGAGCGAAAAGCATGCGTAATTAAAGAATTGTAAATACTTTTAAACATTTTTTTCGTGTAAAAGAAATTGAGACGTTGAGTGTACTCAGAAAGAGAAGTTTGTGTCACATGAGTGCGTGCGTACGTGTGCAGTGATGGTACGAGACAGAGAGGAAGATAAAGAAAGGAGGAGACATGGCATAGAGGTGTGTACTCAGGAGTGAATTGTGCATCTATTATAATCAAAACACAACCAAACAGCGATGATCGCACTCTCATCTGAGTCAATACACCACCTCACTTCACCTGGAATGATTGACAGCTCGCATGGGTGGCTGCGGTTACACAAGCACAACCACGTAACAAGTACACACTCACGCGCGCACATTTCATCCCCCTGGAGGCCTCCAATCATCTCTATTTCTCCAACTTCAGTCTCAACTAATTAATACAGCAAATATCAGCGCGTAAAGAAAACTATGGCGAAGCTAAATTTACGCATGTACGTCCCAAATACGGACGTGGCGAAAACTGTCAAAAGGGTGTTGATCAAAAATGTGCCCCCAGTACGGCCTGTTAATGCCCCCACCTCTCCCCCTCTCTCTCCTATACTTACACACGTACACACACAAGCGGGGGCGCAACACTCATCTTTTCTGACTCTGTGGTAAATATAGTTTGGTGCCATAACATATCCAGTCATCCAACAGAAGTTACACGAAGACATAGTTGTCAAACGCTCATTTTGAGCTCGAGCTACATGCACTCAATACACTCTGTGGGTGTCGTTTTCTTAAAGTAGCCTTTAAAATGCATCCAGGTTCAAATAAAAAGCTGATGTTTCCCTGGTGATGTCTTCCTGCATGAAAAGATAGAGTTAAAAAAGGAGAGAGAGAGGCGTTTTAGGGTGTGATTTGTGCGAGAAGAGAAAAACAAGTCGTTTTATGTCTGGGTGTTCTTATGACAAATTAAACGCACTCTGCACAAGTATTGTTTTGCTAATGTGAGCAGGTTTTACGCACGTGGTTCTCCATTCAGTCCACGCGTAAAGCAACTCTGATTCGACTGATACAGGACAGGTTAGCGTGAACTTATCACATAACCGCTAAGGTTTCCTCCTGACCTTTGGAGACCGAATGTGACCCCTGATAAACACCCCCTGAACCCTGCCTCGCAGGCCCATTGAGGCGGACTGGTGGAGTGTATACAGTATCCTCGCGGTACAGACAACAGTGCTGCCTACAAGGAGCTGGGAGAGGAAAGAAGAAAGAGCAAAAAAAAAAAAAGCTCTTCCTCCTTCTTCTTCGCGGATCAATATCAGCGCAGCTGGAGCCGAACAGGAACCGGCATCGACGCACTGTGGAGCTGACCTTTCCCACTCCACACAAGGCATCCCTTCCTGCGCCGGAGAGGTCAGCGGGCCGGCCAAGACAGGGGCCATTAAAAGGTGATTGCTTATGTTCACCAAGATGCAAACTAAACAATGATTCACACTGAATTTTGGCGGCAAACCCATCGTTCATAACTTCTTCTTTCTTTGTTTATTTCTCCTTTTTTTTACTTTAGCCATTAAAATTTAATGCTGCCTCCCTTTGGCGCGTGTGGAAATGTGCCAAAGGAGACTGAAAAAGAAAACAGACATCATTTTTAGTGGGTTCTAATAGATTACAGTTCCAGATATGCCTGCCTGGTTGTAATCATCATCGCCTTCCTGGATATCAACATTTTATTTGCATCTGTCAGCCAGTTCGTTTACGCAGGAGACGCACATTCGCTCAAAGTGCCACTTGCTGCTGTACAGTGAGAACTGGCCTGGCGTGCAGCGGATCTCTGGCATTGTAGAGAAGTCCTACTATGTGCTTACCATATTCTTGAACTCAGACAACAATAATAAAAGCAAACAAGAGACGCAGAAGATTGCACACTTTGCGCAGAAGCGGAATGTCTTACAAAACAACCCAAACACAGCTAAAAAAGTTGCCTTTCAAACATGTTTCTTTCTCTGTTTTAATCGTCCCTGCCTACTTACGACTGTTTTATTTACTCTCCAAAAATCAACAGAACTCAGAGTATGTATGACAACTATATACACAATGTTTCCCTGCTAGACAGTCGGTAAACATCACAAATAAAAATACCTCCAACTTCCTAAAAACAGCGAATCAAAACCAAAACACACAGCTAACCTTTCAGAGCAGAGATCACTGACAGGAGCTCTAAGCTGAGTCAAGTTCAAGTTCATCAACTCCTGAGCATTGGGGTGCCCAGTCTGCATGTGTATTCGTGTGTGTGTGTGTGTATGTGAGAGAGAGAGAGAGAAGGGGGAGGGGAGGGGTTGCGTTCACGGGCTGCAGATACATTCAGTTCTGTGAAAATATAAAGTGACAGGATATGATAAAGTGGAAAAGAGGAGGTTGCTGTTTTCAGTAAGAAAGCAGACTTGCAGGCATTGAGTTTGCATTAAGTGAGGGGTAATAGTGTTACATTTACAGAGGTTTTCATCTAAATATGCAGGTTCAAGATGAAAACAGATTATTTTCAACTCCCTAGTAGAGCTTTTATTATTCCTTTAAGAGCATTCACAGTGTAAAACAATAAAACTTGTATTTGCACTGTTGAATTAGCTCACTTTAACTCTTATTTTTCCAAGTACTTCTGCAGCCATAGTTTCTTTATGGCCTTAGGTATGTTCTGCAGATCTTAGGTTAAATGCCACCATGCATTATAGCCAAAGATGTCAAATTTAATCTGAGTTTTGCATTTAATTCAAATCAGTTTAAGACATTTTGTGCAGCTGTAAAATAAAAATCCCTGACCTATTCTTTTAAAAAGCCTCGAAAACAATCAACCTACTCCGACATCCTCCAAAGCAAGAGCGTGAAAAAGCAAAGCGATCTGTAGCACTTGCAACACCTTTTATTATATTTGTATGCAGTAAAATTCTTATCACAATAAGGAAGAAAACACCTCTTAAAACTTTGAACAAAAGCACAGAACGAAACAACTGCCCATGTTTAGCTCATCATTGTACATATTTATAGTAAAGAAACATTCTTTATAAATACTGTTTCATCTGTAGCAAGTAAATACCATAATTTAATTACAAATGGATAAATATGGCAGTTGATATTTACAAAAAAAGGAAGGAAGGGTGTAGTTACAGGAAAAAAAAATCCAACAGCACAATGTTTATTTCCTCACAATCTTCCAGATAGTATTTCACAAACTTGCAAAGCACAAAAACATCACAAGTTAAGCCCAGCAAACTAAAAATATACATTCACAAGCATAATATTGTGGTGTGTTGGAGTTAAATGTTAACTTTGGCACTCTTTCCAGTTTATAGATGTTTAGTATAGTACAATCAGTTTGCCTTAGGATCACAATATTCATCATTATAGTACAATTTTTATGGTAATATGTGCACTAAGAGTCCAGTTAGAGAAATAGCTACCATTGAAGGAACATCTATACACCAAAGACTGACAATCTAGCACGACCAATGGGAATGTGGGCTTTTAGGAATTATTTACAATATGAAACACACCTCTCTATTTTACAAACTCTCCTCTGATGGTAATCGCCTTCATCCCCGGTGAGCCAAAAATAAAAAAGGAAACAAATGTTTGTGTGTCTCCTGTCCCCCCTACCCCGAAATTAAAAAAAGCATCTCCTGCTGGATGGTCCAGTGCTGTGAAGTGAGTGTGTGTGGCTTCGATTCAGCTCAGTCCTACACATACCATTCACTGAAATTGGAAGATAGGCCACTGTGGCTGGTGGTGTTGTGCACAGCTGAGGCAGGGGACAGGGTGGTGTTGCTTTGGGTCTCGGTGGTTGGAGAGACCAGGCCCGGTGGTGTGGAGGACTCATAGCCGGAGCTTGCTGCTGGTGAGGAGTCTGATGCTGTTGGGGTTGATTCATGGACCTTTGCAGAACAAGAAATAACCACAATTAATTATCATGTTTACAAAAATCAACACCTGGAAATAATCTCATGTTTGCATCAAAGAGGCCAGAAGTAAAAATCCTGTGCAACAATATTTACCTTCATGTGTTTCCGTAAGGAGCTGGGATGTGTGTAGGACTTGTCACACATTTTGCACAGATATGGCTTGTCCGATGTGTGCACGTGCATGTGTTTCTTTCGGTCGCTGCTGTTTGCAAACCTCCTGTCACAGCCTTCAAACTCGCACTGGAACGGCTTCTCTCCTGCAGGCCAAAAAAAAATTTCCAAAAAGACAGAGTCAGATTTTGCAGAAAGAGGCGCCCCAGGCAAGAAGAACAAGGAGCTGTTCTAATAAATAAATATATATAAAAACCAGTGCGTAACATACAAACATGAAGTTGAGTGTGGAGATGTAATTCCTAAAATCTCACGGCTGCAAATTCAACACGATGCATTCAGTGGTTACAAATTTGTGAGCTAAACTTTAAGTCGTATTTTGCACAAGAGCAGGGGGGGGGGGGGGGGTTGCTCCATCTACTTTAGCCTATATAAATAATGCGCATAGTGATTTGGAGGGGGGCAGGGACACAGAGGGGACACAGGGCCGTCCTCAGTAGGCCCACAGAAGGCGAACCATTTGCTGGGAGACAATAAAAATCTAATTAGCACCTGACCAATTTCATGGCACGGCACCAGAACGTATTTCCCTAGAAAGAAGGTCCAAATGTGAGAGGCTTCTGATGGCCCTGTCTAGCACCTTGGATCCTATCAAAGGGGACGCATCAGATAACAAAAGGCATTCTTTACGCATAAACACTAGTGCTTGTGCGGAAATAGAAATAGAAATAGAAATAGATCTGAAAATAAATTCTAAAAGGCCACAGAGGGAAAAATATGAATGGAAAAAAAGGACTTGAGGGGGTTGTTAAACGCGCACTATCAAGATCATACAACATTAAACCGATTGATAAGATCTACTACCAGACTGGCTGCTCCACGGTGCACGCAACGCGCTCTAATTCCCCCCCTTTGACCTGTTTTTAAAGTTTATTCTGCGGAATAAATCCCACAAAGGCCTAATGAAATTGTTTTTGCGCAGATCAAGAGTGTTAAACGCAAAAAAAGGATTTACAAATGTTTCCAGTGTGGGTGGAATAATTCCGCCACTCCAAACTGGTTTCCTGTTCGTGCTGGATGTTATCCTAATTCTACTTTGTTTCCACAAATACTTCTCTACTTTAGCAGCCTGGAATAGCCTCTGATAATTAGATCCTTATTTGTGTTTGCTCTTGGCATCGCGTATGTTTACAGCAGCGAAATAAACGAACATGTAGGCTTAGTCACAACAACACCAGAGCTCGTACTATTAAAGGAAAATAAAACTCTTCTTTCATAATTACCTGTGTGTGTTCTTTTGTGGATCTTCAAGTTTTCTGACCGCGCGAACACCTTCCCGCAGCCGGGGAACGGGCACGGAAAAGGCTTCTCCCCGGTGTGCACCCGAATGTGGTTCACCAGTTTGTATTTCGCCTTGAACGGTTTGCTCTCCCGGGCGCAGTCCTCCCAGAAGCAGACGTGGTTGGTCTGCTCCGGTCCGCCGACGTGCTCCACGGAGACGTGCGTGACCAGCTCGTGCATGGTGCTAAAAGTTTTGTTGCAGCACTTCTTGGGATTGCTGAGCTGCTCGGGGTCGATCCACTTGCAGATGAGCTCCTGTTTGATGCACTGCTGCCTCATGTAGCGGAAAAAGGCACCGGGGTGGTGGTGGGCTGCCATATTCATCCCCATGTTCATATTCATGGAGCCGTACTGGTTGTGAAGCTGCGCGGCCGAGTACGGGTCGGTCCTCGGGCTGGAGACCTGGTGGTACTGGTCGGAGCGTCCAAAAACTTCTCCCGGTAGTCCGAGTCTCATTTGGCCGTTCAGGACGTTGGGGGAGCCGTGGGAGCCGTGCTGGTCGTGGATCCCCGGGAACAAAATGTGGCCTTGCGTGTCTGTGTGGGAGTGATGGAGGGATCCCGCCGTGGGGCCAAAAATAGTATGTTGGCCGCTCGCCGGAGAGGATTCTCCGAAGCCTCGGCTGCGAAAGAGAAAGTCCCTGGTAGAGTTGAAAGGAGAGCTCGCGTACGACGTGACATGGGCGGCGTGAGCCCCAAGAGCCGCAGCGGGGTAGCCCGGCGCCTGGGTGGTGAAGGCAGAGCTCTGTCCCGGGGAGAGATCATGGTTGAGCTTAAACGCACCCATGTGTGCGGAGTCCACAAAGCTGTTCTGTGCCAAACTCAAGTCTCTGTCCTGCATCTCGCTCGCTGAGTGATGCCTGGCGAAGGACCCCACTCCCAGTCCGGGAAACTGGTGACCAGCATCCAGTAACATAATGTCAGTCAGGAGGAAACGTTTGCTTCAAATCAGCTGCAGTAGGCAAGTTCAGAAAGAGAAGAAAAATCAAATGTTGGTGCTGGTGGGCAGCGGTTCAACTTCCAGCCTTGGAAACACCATATCAGGCGGGATTCAAAACGCAGCTCCGCTCATCAGGAAAGAAAAATTCAGCTCAGATTATCGAATTTACTTCTATTAACTTGTGCGTAAAAAAATCCAAATGTGACGAAGTGAAGACTTTCCCCGCGTCCTCTTCTCCCAGATTCGTTCTAATGCACCCAAAGAATTAAATAATTATCTTACTGGGTGTCCTCTGCGCGCACAGAGCGAGAGTTCGTTGGAGCATCTCAGAAATCGCTGCTCCGATTGGGTATGTATTTATGTCTCTGGCTCGCCTGTGTTTATCGCGGAGGGTCCCTGTTTCTCCGTGGACTGGCTCTACCTCCTCTTCCGCCCCCTTTAACTGGAGCCCGTGCATTCATTGCGCGCAGTCTCATTGGCCACTGCGCCTCATCAATCCCAGGTGCCCCTCCAATAGCAGGTAGCGCTCGGGCGACTTAATAGTCCAACGCCATTTTCGACTAATAATTACCGCCTACTTTTAGGAGAAGATTTAGGGGGGGATGTACGAGGGAGAGGATCACGACGAGAGAGGAGAGGACGTGGTTTTGTTGTTTATATTCTGTGGGTGCCAAGTTGTAGTGGGTATGAAAGATAAATATGTGGAATTTGATGTGAAGTTTAGAGATTTTTTAGATCAGGAGAGAAAGAAAAAGTAGACCAGGGAGGAGGATCGGAGAGGTGGTTGCTTGGTGTTTACTAAATGCAAATGTAAAGCAACAGCTTTGTGGATTTTTCATGTAATACAAAGAATGGACGCTCCCTCCTTTTTTTGTCATACCCTGCTTTTAAATATGAGCCAAAATGGTGTCAAAAATGGCACCAAAAGCGAAAAATGTTCTTTACGCACAGCTGCAAAATTGACAAGATTTTAAATTATTTCTGATCTTCATCACTCCTTGGACCCATTACACATTTGTTTAATACTTGTGCATATTTTTATCTATAGATGTTAAAAAAAATCTAAAATTTGTTGGGCAAAAACACGCCAGGAGATCTTGAAGTCCTCTGCCAAACACAATGTTCCATTTTCAGGACATTGTGTCCTGCAGTAGCACCTCTTCTTTTTCATTTTTAGAGATGGTGTAAGTCCAGAATTTTGGGCAATATTCTTTAGAAATTTCAGAAATATATCCTAAATTTTGGTCTTTGTATAAATCTTTTTCTGAATGAATAAATGGGTAAAATTCATCATCACCAGGTCTCCCGAAAATGATCCTCTACAGCTGAAACAGCATTTGTGGCTCCATATGGACTCCAGCGGTTTGTTCACTGCTTGTAGAACCACAACTGGGCCTTTAGTGGTGCTCACTCACACATACACACACATACACACACATATACACAGGCTGGTAACCGCTGTAGCGGTTGCTGCTGGTTCTTTTTTTTAATGCTTCCATATGTTGCTGGTTCTGCTTCTTCCTTGGTGGTTCTCACGTTCACCACAACAAATTAGGCGACATGTTCTGGTGGCAGAAGTTAACCATGAGTGACCTGTTAGGTCGAGTGTTGCTTCGACCAGACTAGGTTTCGGGCAGTATATATTGTCTTTTTAAGTTTTAATTAAGACGTTTTGTTGCTGTCTTTGGGAATATGTGCGCAGTCATGTTTTGTCGCAGCACACAAGAAACCTCTAGTTTTTACACACTCCTCTTCGTGATATTTCTTTTTTTGCACACTAAGCTTCAAACTGCCAGAGGGAAAGCAGTTCTAACAAAGATTTGCTCCATTTACTGGCAATTTTCCATGACAAGCATGCACTCAATCTGCGTTTCAAATGGGGACACACAGGCCACACTCCACAGCTGCTCATTCACGCACAAGTCAAAAGAAGTTTACTCACATTTCCACCAAACCAGACTCCCAAAATTCCTTTTCCACAACACGATTCATGGCCTGTTTCTGCACTCCGCTGCTCTCTCTCCCTAAAACGTGAAGAAATATCTATGTAAAAGGGAGGGAAAACGTTTTAACAAACTTTTTTTTCTTTTCCTGTAAGAGTGTGTCTCTTAGCTCAGAGTGGGACAGGCTGTGCGTTGTGTGTGCCATTCTTCCCAGTCCTATTGCAGCCCGCACCACAGGAAACTGCAGGAGCTGATCCAAGTTCAAAGTCACGTCTGCCGACCCCTATAAGAAGTTCTTTATTTCTGTGGAAAAGCACAAAACCTTCCCAGATAGGGAGGAAAGAGAAAGAAAATTAAAAAGAGGGAAAAATCTACCGGGTATAGGGGCACATGGCTGCGGGTTTTTTCCTCCTGAGAGGGGGTCTGGGCTATTGAAAATCCCCCAAAGACCACTATTTCAACAGGTTCCAGGAGCAGATATGCACACTGGGACAAAGCCAACAGATGTTTAAAATAAATCATAGAAGAATAAGGGAATAAAAAGTGATCTGAAGTTGGAAATATGACGCAAAGATGATCAGAAAGGTCTTAAAAGGGGCTTTACGTGTGCGTAACAAGGGGCCCAAACGCCTACGTCTCCTCTGTGTTATCTGACAATATCAATATGTTGACACACTGGAAAGTTACTTGTGTGGCTTCCGTGACCTTGTGTTTCATGGATGTTTGACCCCTGACCCGTTAAGACCACATATGTTGGCCCCTTGACTCCTCTTGGTAAAATAACCCTGTTTATGACAAAGCGTCTTTGTTTTAAAGGGAGCGAGGGAGGGAGAGATAGAGAGAGAAAGAGAGAGAGAGAGAGAGAGACAGAGAGAGAGGGAGTTTAAGGTGTCCCTTTCCTTCGTCTCTCAGGCATCGACAGCTTTAAGGTCATTGGGAAGATATAAGTCAATAAAAATTAACCCTTTCCTTCCAGGAAATCAAACTCAGCCTCCGTGTCTTCTTAAATTGTTAAATATTTGAAAATGCGTAAATTTGGCAGCCACTTTGACCAAGTGGTGTGACTTATTTTGCGCAAAATCCCACGTGCATGCTAGTGACAAATTCTCCAAAATTTAAACACTCACTCAGAGTGTGTTAGGTCTCTGTTAACGTGGTGTGTAATTTAATGTGGATGAATCAGGGGCCCCTGAACAAATCATAAACAGTGCACCCACTGCTCCTCTATGCTGCTTTATGGCTTTCCAGAAGCTTCCAATGGAGCTGGGCACATTTTATTTATTTAACTAAATCCCAGAGACTATAAACGCTATACACATGTGGCGAGGGCTGATTTTATTTCGACTTTTGACTAACTTTTAAATCGTGGTTTAAGGATAACAATGTCAGATTTTGCGCACAGAAGGTGAAAATATGTGCAAATAAATCAAGCAAAATTTACCAGTGGGTAAAAACTATATTTTCAAATGAGTTTCATAAAGCTTAATTAGTCGCATAATTAATTGTGTACATTTTTTAAAAACGTATTTTTAATATTTTTTGTGGTGTGACGTTGAAGCTTTCATTAGTGTCCGTGGCATGTTCATAAATCATTTGAGGGGCACGTGCAACAGGCCCCTAACGTGTACACCCTTCCCCTTTAACATGATGAAAATCAATTATAAACCTGTTCATGACTTTGTAGAGCTTCCTGGTAGTTATTTTCTTTACAGATTTATCACCGAGGTCAGGTTCTGTTAAAGTTACTCCAACTTTACGCACAGGTTAGGATGTCGTGATGCTCTGCTGTCACATCGATTGTGAAGGTGAGTGAATGAAGACATATCAGTGACAGATTCACGTCCTGCTGTCAACAGGAGGGACTCTTCAAATGGCGTGATCCGTCACACTGAACTTCAACACACCCTCACTTTGAAGAAAGTTTAGAAAAAGGTGGGAATATAATCAATGTCACATTTTACGAGAGCTGCCAAAATATTTTTTTTTTCTATTTTTACGCACATCCCTGTGTAACACCTTTGGAATCTGCATTTTTTTTTCTTAATGTACTCCAAGGGGAAAGTATTTGAGTGAATTTTTTTTTTATTAGGGCGAGATAAAAAAAAAATTCCTGAACAATAAAAAATGAAGTTGTGTTCATTGGTTTTCCAAAACTTAAGCATAAGAGGACAGACTGCACTCCAAATATATTTTTCTACCATTGAGAATTAAGTAATAAAGGAATGTAAATTTATTAACATGTTAAAAAATATATATTTTATACACATAAGTTTGTAAAATAAGTGTGAAAGGAATAAAAAAAGCTCAGAATTAGAGGAAACACCTTTAAAACAAACAACACTAGAAACGCAGACGCACATCAGATTTCTTGAATTGTTGATTTTAAAAGAGATCTGTTATTTTCTTTTCGGTAAACTATTTTGTGTAATTTAGCAGAGTTGCCTCTCATGTGTGGGCCTTTTCGTGTCAGTTTTTTATTTGTTTTGTCTTGTTTCTTTTTTATTTATTTAATTATATGATTGTTTCAAATGTGCTGTTTTTTGGAGCTGCATGCTTTACAGAGGACTCATGTGAATAAAAATGTTTCCACCATAAAACAATCAAACTTTACGCATCTGTTTTTGTGTCTTTGAACATAAACACACAGCCAAAATCTTTCAGCAGTCACATCAGCCATCCAGCAGCAGCCCTCTTTATTTTCTCTTTTTAAACTCAGCACTGCGACACCTGGTCAAACCAGAGCAGAGAGACGTAAACCCGCCTCCGTCACACTAACCGACTTGACGGTCATCCACATGGACCCGCACCGGTCAACACAGAGCCGCACAAACAGATCCGCCGCTAACTTTGTGAGTACAACTTTTTGGAGTCAACAGCGATAAAGAGAGTGAGGGGGCGGAACCCTGCTGAGCCCCTGCGCTGAACGACAGCCAATCGCTTCGTTCTCCTAACTGCCAGTCACCGAAATCCGTCCAATACCCGCAGTGCCATTTCTAAACTGTATTCCCCACTGTGTCCTCCAACTGTTGTATGTTCTGCCAATCGCTTGAGGACAGAGTGGGAAAAGGAGCAAGCAGAGTTAGACGCCGGACAAAAGAACTTATAGAGCCCTTATATACATATTTTCCTAATGTTTTAGAGCGGGTGGTGTGGTGGAAAAAGTAGTGCGCCGAGTGCGGATGGACTTGTCAGTGTAGTTATGGAGCCCCCTTTAAGCAAGAGGAACCCGGCGATAAGATTAGCGGATTTGGCAGCGACTCAACCCCTTCCTCATCAGAATATGACAGGCTTCCCGGGGCTAGGGGGGCATCACCCTCTCTCCCACCATGCCCACCTCCACCCTGGGGAGCTGGGCAACGACCCCGGAGTGGCACTCACTCCATTTGGACCCGAGCACATGGCACAGACAAATGCTCTCAAACTTAGCCCATCTCAGCACATTCAGAGCCATCCCGAAGCCCAGACCGCGGCATCTTTCACTTCTGCTCAGACCACAGTTGGTTTCCCCGTGGCTCACCCCCACTCAGGCTACTCAAGCAGCAGGGACTTCATCCTCAGGAGAGAACTCTCAGCCTCTGCTATGCATGCACTTGGCGACCAGCATAGTTCCGCCTCCTCCCCTCATCACCATGGCATGTTCATCTCCCCAACAGGTGCTTATGGGCACGCGGAAAGTGGGGCCCATTCACTTTTCACTGGACTTCACGACCAAGGGTCCCCAGGTGCCCACCACCATGCCCTCAACGGGCAGATGCGCCTGGGTATACCGGGGGACATCTACGGCAGGCCGGAGCACTTCGGGCACAGGCCGGAGCACTATGGACCTTCTTCTCTCCACAGCTACAACTCCATGAACCTCAATGTGAACATCGCTTCTGCTCCTCACGGAGCGGCGGGGGCGTTTTTGAGATACATGCGGCAGCCCATAAAGCAAGAGCTAATCTGCAAATGGATCGACCAGGAGCAGAGTCAGAAGAAGCCCTGCTCGAAAACTTACAGCACCATGCACGAGCTGGTCAACCACGTCACAGTGGAGCATGTCGGGGGACCGGAGCAGAGCACCCACGTCTGTTATTGGGAGGAATGTCCGCGAGAAGGGAAGGCTTTCAAAGCGAAGTACAAACTGATAAACCACATCCGAGTTCACACGGGAGAAAAGCCCTTCCCGTGTCCTTTCCCGGGCTGTGGAAAAGTGTTCGCTCGCTCAGAGAATTTAAAGATTCACAAGAGGACGCACACAGGTCAGTGCTTCAAAATGAGTCAAACTTTTACAAGGTAATCTGAAAAACCTCAGCCAGTCAGAGAGCATTATAATCTTTCCGAGTAGATCTTGTTTGCTATCAAAGAGACAGGCAGGGCGGTCGTGCGTAAATGCGCACACAAGCTGGCAGAAAAAGTTTTATTCAGTGACGCATTGGCACAGTGAGGAAACGTGTTTCATTTCCTTTCTGAAATTCAAACTCTTTTACTCGCTGAGACGGCTGCAGTAGGCGTGAGAGGATTAAGGCATATGATTTGTAAAACGTGCTTACGTACGTGCAGGACAGCGCTGGCACACGCGTAAATGTAATTATCCTCAGGCGTAGGACGGTTAGAAGCCGAAGATCAGTTTCTATATCTGCGAGGCTATGCTCATCGTTTTGTATGTGTTTAAATGAGCCACATGTGGTAGTTTTCAGCATGCACACTCTGTGAAAACATTCTGGGGTTGAGATTTGCGGGAAAACTTGTTTGTAGATCAACACGATCCCTCCGAAAAATACCGTGCAACCAAAACAAAATCACCGAGATGACATGCTCGTGAGAGGAGCAGCGTTTAAAGGTCAGGACGGTGAGTTTTTGCAAAACAACTTTTAGATGTGTTGCACGACCACAAGTGCTCATTTGGGGATCTACTTGCGTTCGTTTTTTAATTCATCATGAGACGCGTTTTGGCTGAGATAGAGGATTAAATATTGGCCTGATGCCATCTGCATCAGTAGGCCCCTACACCTCAGCGATGAAGTAAAATCCCAGGGGAAATAAATAAGTCATCCACTAACCTCTAAGTGACCAAAAAGTCAACCTGTTTATCAGTTATAATTTATTAAGCACTTTACAAATATATCTAAAATTTAAATGCAACATTTTCGACTTTGATTTGGAAAAGTCTTCATGTTTCCTGTGTAACTGTGCCAAAATGTGGACGTGTGTGATGAGTTCCAACCGCCACGGTATATAAACTGCTCCTGGTGGTCTCTAGAGAACCTCCCCTCCTTCCTCTCTCTCCCCCAAACATACACACATACATGTAACCATAAGGCCTTAAGGCATGTTACACGTGTTCACACAGGAAAATGCTTTGGACAAGTGGGTGTGGAGGAGTGTGGCTCTGTGGTGCATGTTTGGTGAATAAGCTGTGGTGGAGAAACAGCCCCAGAGGAGAAGTGCAAGCTGCTGCTCCTCCGAGAAGTTAATGAGAAATTCCACTTTGCGTGGGAGTTTTTAAAGTGAGAGAAGTTGTTAAGAAGGTTTTAGGAGGTGGATTAATTGCAGGTCTTTTATTTTGAAAGGCTGGAATGTAAATGATGTCCATAAGCGTTTTAATGGCAGTTGTTGAAGGCGGTGACATGTTTTGCACGTGACACTGACTGCATCTGTTTCTCGTTTCTTCAAAAGGGGAGAAACCTTTCAAGTGCGAGTTCGACGGCTGCGACAGAAAATTCGCCAACAGCAGCGACCGAAAGAAGCACTCCCACGTGCACACCAGCGACAAGCCTTACTACTGCAAAGTGCGCGGCTGTGACAAGTCCTACACGCACCCGAGCTCGCTGCGGAAGCACATGAAGGTGCACTGCAAGTCCCCGCCGCCCCCTTCCACCAACGTCACCTACATCTCCTCCACGAACCCCCTAGGGGACCCCCTTTCGCCCAACTCGGAGCCGCACAGGAACCGCTCCTCCAACCTCTCCCCCCAGGTCACCAACCTGAACGAGTGGTACGTGTGCCAGGGGACCGGGGGCCCCAACCACCTCCACACCCCCTCCAGCGATGTGCCAACGTCAGAATCAGACGACGAGGACTCTTTCAGGAACTCAGACCCGAGGACAATGCTCTGATAACCCTGTTTACAACCACGTGACTGTCAGACTTGTAGTTGACCCGGTAAAGTGAGCAGATCCATGCTGGCCCGAGCGCCTGGGGTATTGATCGGTTATTTTCACTGTAGTAATACTAAACGACTGTGCTAAACGCAGATCATTCGCTATTGCAGAGGGAGCAATGCAGGCCTAATTACAGGAGGAGGAATTTTTAAGAGGTGACCCCTGACCCCCCCAAAGCTGTGGCAGAAAACCACCAAAATAAAACCCAATTCTTTAAATGTTGATGAAACTATCAAAATAAAAGTCACATAAGAGAAGATGTGAGATCATTTAGCATTTTACTGGTGCAATGCAGGCTTGATCATAGGAGGAAGAATTTTTAAAAGGTGACCCTTGACCCCCTTAAACTGTCCACGAAAACCACCAAAATAAAACTTTAAATGTGGCCTAAAACTTTCAGTGTAACTAACTTAAGTATGGAGGCCCTAAGCAGACATGCATCCAACTATTCTTTTTATTGTTTTCCATGATAACCACTGATTCAGATTTTTCTGTACTTTTCCCCCACACTGGGTTAAAAAAGCAGATATTCCCATCTTGACTTATTGATACTTGTTGAGGTAACAAAGCTTATTTTCTCATACAACAGAATAATTTTCAAGACCCCCACCCAAAATAGACTGGGCAGTGTAATAGGCCAAAACGCAACCATGTTACCATTGTTTGCGCTTGCGATATAAGTGAAGCCCATTTTTACATTTATTTTGCGTTATGATCATATAATGTTAAATCAGGATCTCAAGAAAACTAGTCATAATTAAAAACCAAAACATTAAACAAAATGTAGGTAATAAGACTTACGTGTGTAAAGCGAAAATTGGATACTCCACTTTTCCTTCAGTGCAACACAGGCCTGGGGACAAGGTGACACCTTTCCTTCAATAAAATGGTGTTGAAATCTGTCAAAATAAAACACCTTTTTAAAATGTGACCAAAAACTGTCAAAATAAGGTAAACACTAGATCACTCAGTTTTTCAGGGTGCAGTGTTGGCCTTATTTAAAGGAAAAAGAATTTATTTAAAGTGACACCTCTCATTTTTTAAGACATGAGTTAAACCTGCCAAAATAAAACAGCGCTCATTGAATTTGTCAAAATAAAACTTAAATGTGAGCTAAATACAGATAGTCCACATTTCTATAGGGAACACGCAGGCCTGATTTTAGGGGGAAATTTATAAGAGGTGACCTCTGACCTTTTTCGTTGTAAGGCAGGAATAAAAACGCTTCTCCTGAAATGTTGCCTAAAACCGTTAAAATAAAATTTACACAAGAATTAGAATAAAAAAACTCTCTTTTCTCATAGGTTTAATATAGGCCTTGTATCATACATAAGAATTTATAAAGGGTTAGCACTGATCTTTTTAAAGGGGGTGGATGACAACTGATGAACTTTTTCTAAATTTGGGTGGAAAAATATCAAAATAAAAGTCCCATCTGTTTTTTAATTTTTTTCCTTTTTTGAACAGACACAATGAAGGCCTGATAACTGGATAGAGAAACATACTGGGTGAACCCTGCCCTTTCCAAAAATGTAGATATAGGGAAGTGTAACCACCAAAAGAAAGCACCTTTTTTCACAAATGTGGCTGTAAAAAGTGTCCAAAATTAGGACTCAATTTGAGGGGAAAAAATCAAAAAGACCAAAAAATTTTAACGTGGGACTTCTTCCAGATTAACCTCATGAAATTGAAAAATGTTTTCTTGTGCAGGGTTTAATTACCTGCAGGACTTAAGGCTGAAATGACATCTTTCATGTGACCTCCCATCATCCCCTTTGCAGTCTAATAACCCGCCTGCTATCAGTCTCTGTCATATCCCAGACATATGAGGAGACTAATGGTACCGCTTTAACCCCATGAATGGCAACAAATGTTAGAGGACAGAATGTGGAAGATTTTTTTTTTTTTTTTTCAATTAATTTTATGAGATTTTTTTTCTTTTTAAGTTGTGGTACAAACTTTGATAAGGAAAATAGAAAAAAAATAAGAAGGCGAACATTTTAGTGTCTTAAGGGTTCTCTTTAACCGTTTCAGATTTATACATTACCTGTGTTGGGATGGAATTTTGTAATATTTAAGAACTATTTAAGACTCTATTTTATGCAAAATACACAAGTGTAATGCTCGTTACAGAGTACGAGTATGTCCCCCGAGACCCTAAATGTCTACACTGACAGGCTTTGACCCTGGACCATTTGTATATATGTAATTGTACTGATGCTTGTGAATGTTGTGTAGTTTTAATTACAAGGAAAAAGAAATGTTGTTTTGTACATTGTAATTTATTTGCTGGTATCAGTGTCGTACTGGAATTACAGGAACACCAAAGAATAATAATATCAGTTTTGGTGAAGCATAATACCCTGCTGATGTTTGTTTTTGTTTTTCTAATTTTATGTTCAATTTTCCACCTTTTATTTTTTAATTTTGTAATTGTGGTCTGTAAAAGAAGCAAACATTGACTTGAATAGGCTGTGTAATGTGAAAAGTCTTTCTCGCATGCCTTTTTGTAGTGATCTGTCTTTCTGTTCCTGAGGTGCATGGTGCCGTTTCATGATGGATAAAAAAAAAAAGGAGACTCAGCTATGATTGTGCAGACCCTTGATGTTCAAAATTACATTTGCAATATAAATTTCATGCTAAAATTAATAAAAAAAAAACAGGACTTATATGGTTAATACTTCAAAGGTGTCACATTTGGATGATTTGTGAGCGGTGTAAAAGAAAGAAGAGTTGTGGGAGAATGAGAGAGCTGGTTACACAGATATTTTTGTTGCTTTTTTTGGACATGTGGTAGGAAATTATGATTCTTTTGCAACTAAACATAAATACCATCCTGACCTGAGAGATGAGAAAAGCAGGAGTGTCCACTTCCTGTGCAGACATGAGCAGAAAACATCAGCCTCTTATCTCAGAAATAGGCCTGTCGGGCCAAGGAGGCTTCTATAAACTAATCAGCGAGCTAATGGGAAAACTTATAGCCCCCTGATGGCGCTACCTCTGAAAGGCTCGACAGCACAAAGCAGCCGAGGCATGAATCATTCATGGGAAAAATAAAAGATAAAAAGATATGTGACAATGCGCAGGGCCTTGTATAGAGTGTAGAAAACAAGTTCCCCCTCTTATTTCCTCCATTAAAACGCACAATCTCACTTTCAAAGAGTTGCCTGTCCAGTCTATAGAATTAAAATTGACCAACGCAAGTCCTGCACCACTTCAAAGGCTGCAGCTTCACAGGGGAAGGCCGGCCGCTTTGACAGTCTTCATGGTGCGTTAGGATTTCTATGGCGATTGGAGAGCGAGACGCGCACATTTGGATGAGTCTGCATGGAGAAACACTAACTGCCACTAAATGAAGTCCAATCAAAGATCAGGATGCACCTTTTCCTCGACAATGTGTGCTTGCAACAAACACACTTGGCAGGTACATGACACACAAGTTACACACACTTGGCTGCACTTGTTTTGTGAGAAGTGCGCAGATGCAAAAGAGGTTAAAATTGCAAATTACGCATTTGGATGAAGAGAAGAAGAATTTCAAAAAAGGATTATTGGGGGAAAAAATAAAAAAATCATTATGATCATTATTATTTTGTTGAATCAATTCTAACACTGACCCGAGAGGATGTTGGGACAAAAGTGCAAACACAAAATCACCACAAAAGTGTAAAAAAAACTTAATTTTCTAACACAGTTTACAGGCTCAAAAAAGCACTTGAGCAGCATTTAGAGGCTTTAATAAAGAGGCAACAACTGCCCGTTTGTTCAGCTGTATTTTATGGGTTTGATCAATTTAACAGCTGTCCTTTAAGCATTTCTAAAAACACTTTCTGCTTCATTCAGAGCGGGCCTCTTCTCCTTGTACACGCAGACTTTTACAGGATAAAGACCAGAGGAGTAGCCTGCTCTTGTAAGGTCCTGTTTGGCAACAAGAGCTCAATGAATGTTACTAAATAAACACGATGAAAAATAACCAGAGACAGTTCCTCGGGTATTAAAAGGGAGGGAGACTTAATAAAAAGGAGTGAAGCAGTCACCCTTCAGTGAGAAACGCTTTGAAGTCCAACTTATTATCTGAGAAATACTTTTTGGTTGTCCTAACGACGCTGCTGAATGGGAAAGGCGCTCCTTTGTCAGCGATTTGTTCTCCTTTAGTGGGATGCCCGTGGAAATCACTTACATGGGCCACCTTAACACACTGCCTGCAAATCAGTAACCGGCGGAGTCAGACATGCAGACGCCACTTTGGAGAGGACAAAGCGAGAAGTCGCAGTGAAAACGCCGCAGCTTCTCAATTGCGCCCTTTAAAGGGGTTGAAAGATAATTTCTCAGACGAGCGTAGAGGCAAAACAAACGCACCCTTGTCAGACTTTACAAGCATTATCCATCTCCTGAATGCTGCGGGCACAATGCGCACGAAGATGGCTTGTGAAGTGATCATTTTGGGCACAAAAGTTAAGAGGCTCTGGGAGAAATGCAGGTCACTTGATCCGAGCACCTGCGCCTGGAGACGACAGTGCGCACGGATCTCCAGGGGCAGAAAAATGCCCAGATTTTGGTTTCAGTAAGAAAATAAACTGCTTTTTGGAAAATATATATTTTCCTTCAATTATTTGACTTTGATTTGGTGTCTTTGTGGGCAGGGGAGCAGGTGTATGAGAAGAAAGAGGACCCCCACTACCCTTCAGATATGAAATGTAGCAGAACAGCAGCACCTTGTGACAGCTTTCTCGCCCAACTCCAGAGTCAAACACACTTTTCATATTCTTAAAAAAAAACGAGAATTGTAAAAAGGAGGAAATCCAAAGCAAAGACTTCCAGAAAATGATTTTTAAAAAATAGAACATCAGAATAGATGGTGAATTATTTTATAAAGTACATCTATAGTTAGGTTCTCAGAAAAGGGCCATGTTTCTGAGGAGAAAAAATGTAGTTTCATACATTTTTCAGAGAGAAAAATAAGTTAGCCTAATTTTTTCAGCATACTTAATTGGGTTTTTTCAGTCGGTTATTTCCTGCCTCCTGTCCTGCTTAACTTTATGGAGGAAAAGCTGTGAAGTGTCCAATAAAGGAGACTTTTAATTTGTAAAATAAAAAAATACATAAACTGTAAAAAAAAAAAAAATGCACTTTTTGGAGTTATTTTCTCTGGGACTGATGAAGCAGTGTTTGACAAAATTATGTGTCCAATAACTTGGATGTGTACACACCTGCTTCTAAACTTTCTCACAGTGTGAAGTCTCTGTTCTCCACATTCTTCCCCGTCTTACAAACACACTCCTTTAACGGCCACATATTTGCGAACCAGGCACTTTGCCAACTTTTCCCCTCCACACTCCCTACCTGACTACTGTCTTAAGTTTCATGACTAAGTCAGAAACTACACTTCGGTTCCTACTGCAGCTTGTTTCAGCTAACTCGTGTCCATACTGGAGGAGAAGCTGCTTCCTGAGCTGTTTTTTTTTTTCTAACAGAAGCAAGAGCAAACTGTTTTTGTTTTTTGGTGTTTTTTTTTTTTTTGCAGCGCACGCTCTCCATCATGCAGCAGAAAAGTCAGCAGAAAGTTACAGCATTGACTTAAAACTTTTGAATTTTTCCTGCAAGGACTCTTTCCTCTCTGGTGCACGGATTGCGGAAACGAAAAGGGGGGGATCTGGACATTCCTCACCCGGGTTTGACGCTCGGACTCTCGGACATGAGCAGGGGGGAACACCGCTCCTCTCCAACCCAACTTCAGCAGCTGTGCCTTCACCTATTAGCCCCGGTGTCTCTCCCTAAGGAGCGCCAGAGTTAAACATCTGACAGTTTGCTCGCTGGGGGGCTCAACAACTGACCTGTGCTTGGTTTTTACTTTCATAGCAACTTCATTAAATCAATTACCTACTGGGCACGTCAGGTTTTTTGTATTTTTAATGACAAAATGTGTTTTTTTAATTCACATTCTCAGCCTCTCTTATAGGGAAACCCACAGACATGATGGTGCCTTGCTGGTTTAGATGCTTCTATAATTCAATATAATCATAACCTCTGCAGCGTGCGGGGGGACTGGTTCATTGCTGCTCTGACAGCAGGGTTGTTTCTCACCTTCTTTTTCAAGCTCAGTTGCATTACGCCAAAATGTCAGGGGACATATTTTCATTTTCTGAGGAAGTTTTCCTCCTTTAAGTTTCATTCAAAAAACAGAGAAGTATATATTTTCAAACTAAAGCACAACTAAACTTTGCTCCATGAAGAGATTTGCACTAATTTGACATTACAGTATAAAATTAATTTAGGCTTTTAATTTGAAAAAGGTGAGAGGAAGGGGGCAAACAAAAAAATTAAAAAGGATAAAGGACTGCTGAAACTTACTGTCAAGCCATCTTGTTGCAGGAGTTAGCATCAGAAGATTGCTTCTCCTTTTGTTTACAAATGTGCAAACTAACAGAATTTAAGCTTCATATATTTTTAGCCTAAATGACTTTAAATTTAACAATATAAGGTTTATTAAATCACATTTACATCAGAAGTGCTTCAGACTTTACTTTGAAAATCTCCCCTTCCCAAAATAGCAGATATTTCCCTAAGCTGTCCCACTCCATCAAGCAGATTTACTGTATTTTTGGTCCATTTGAAACAATCTGGTTACTATCCTTGTTTTTTCCTCTGTTGTCATGAGTATCACAGCCACTTTACAGGCTCTGTTCAGAGGAGCAGCCTGATACATCACTCAGAACCTGACATAATATCTGGTGGCTCAGTAACATCTGTGGGGGTAGAGACTTGGTGCCGGTCCAAAAAGCCCCATCCCAGGACTGGGAGCCACTCCAAGGCAGTAGGTGAGGAGAGCAAGGTCGTCCACGGACAACCGCATGAGCCGGGCCCCGCTACCTGGCCCTGGTACAGCCTAGCGGCCAGAGAAGTGGAAAGTAAAAAACGCAGATAAGCGTGCAGAGCATGCTGCACCGGTCGTCTCTTAGTGGATGACAGGGCTTTCCTAAAAGGCTCTAAATGCAGGATGTAGGCTTCAGCGTACTTGGAAACTGAGGCTGGAGGGGTGGAGGTGGGGGGAAATGGTGAACTGTATACTCTATCAAAGAGAAGCAGATGGACTTTTTAGTGTAGGTTATTTCTGATTTGTGCCTAGGGATGAGGCTGCTTACAAGGTACTTTACAGAGGACTAAAAGAAACAGATTCATTTCTGGCACCTGAGAAAGCTCCAGCACGACTCTGACCCCGCTTCAATTATTCTAAAATACTAATTTCCTTGTGTTAATAGGCTGTTTTTATAACAAAAACACCTCAAAATAAGATTTAAACTGCATTTTATGATCTACATTGAAGACAAATTAATATATATATATATATATATAACCTGGGATTATAATACCAGGATGTATATAAACATTTATCTTCGCCACAACCATCCCCATAAATCTAAATCTATCCATCTCCTTTCCATTTCACATATCTTTAAAGCTATCAGTGATTAGTCAAAATGATTCAAAAGCATAGCGCCAGTCCGCCCTTTTAATCCACTACTCCATCCCTTTGGCTCATCTTTCTCACCACCACCTCCTCCATTGTGGGCAAAGATTGGTATCAGCACCAGATTTGTGCAGAACCATCCCGCCTACAACATCAGAGGGGTGGGGGCTGAATGTGTCTGGTTTTATTGCAGAAAAGGTCAGTGTTTAGAAAGGAGGGAAATCACTCTATCACAGTTGGAAAGAAGGGGGTGGGAGGAAAGAAAGATGTCCAGGTGAGGAGAGATGGAACTCAAGAGTCAGTCTTCCAGTCTTGGTAATAGAAAAAGACAAGACATGCCATCAAGAGATAAAGCTTTGACTCTCGTTTGGGCTGTCTCCTCATGGTTTGGCTACTAAAGTCCATCTTTGGTGAGCTGGTGAAGCTGGTTACCAATCATCCTGAGCTTCCAGCCTCTCTGTAGGAGCTCTAATTCAATGTGATAAGCCAATGCACAGTAGAAGTCTCCAGTGTGGAGGCCACCAGTGTCCCTGAACATGCAGCGCCAAGACCTCCCTCTGACTTTGTGGAGGTGTCCGCGAACATCACAAGCCCCACACCCATTCTCTTTAACCAACCTGGGTTTGGAAGCGGCAGATATGGCTCTGGATGGGCAGAAGAAAATGTGGTGTCTTGATGTTTTCCAACTGACCAGGGATAAGCCAGAGCGGATATATGGCTGGATAGGCAATGAGATTGAGATATGGGGTCTCCATCTGACCAAGCTTCAAAGGAGACGTGGTGTTGGGCTTGCTGAGGCCCCAGATGAGGCTGAAAACAGAAATGATTGAATAGCAAGATGACCTATGGTTTAAATAATGTCCAGGAATCAGCTCTCCATCCACTTTTCCATTACTGACCTCGCTTTGTAGCAAAGAAAAGTGGCGTTCAAGAAAAACTGTTTAAGAAATAGAAGCTTGAAACGTGTTGAATCAGAGAAATGAAAGCCTTCCGCCTCATTGAAGGACATAAGCAGCACGATTATTAGCCTGAGCTCCTCTACGTGCTGTGAAGACACTGATGACAGCCATAATGTGTCTGCGTGTCCCACAGGACACTTAGCTCTGGACTGTCCCAATCACAAGACTAATTGTATAATTAGGCCAGCTCCGTTGGGGATGGGGCACCTTTTGGCCCTACGCAGACATTTGCCATGCTAAATGACAGTATATCGCACAAAACTATCAAAGCTTATCCATCTTTGTGACACTAAACCTTGAGAGATGGCAACATTTTTATTAACGTGACTGATAGTTTGGTGAAAGCTAAAAAAAACACAAGATGGACCTCTCTGGAAGGCTGGATTTCTCATCCCGGGTCATGAGATATGGAGGTTTTGTCACGGCTTATTGGCGTCAGACACATTCCTACATAATTAGCTTTATAACTATAGGTCTGTATTATTGATTTTTTATGTTGCTGTTTGTTTCTCCCACGTCTATCTCTCAGCGTCTCTGTATGTTTGTCTTTGTTGCAACTATTCCACCTTTTATGGAGATGGTGGTCCAGTATTTGGTCTGGTTCCATTCTAGTTTTCTGCCTGTTGCAAGAAAGCTTTCTTTACCACTCCCATCAAGTATTCAATCATGCCATTTATTATGTCTGCTTGTTTTCAGTTGGCAATCACTGGGGTCATTTATTTTGTTCTTACTTAACAGTGTTACACAAAAAGCTGCATGGTTGATACAAGGGCAGGGGCGGAGCCAGACTTTCATAATTGGAGTGGCTAAAGTAGGACACTCACTTTGCTTGGGTATGTATGCGTACACTCACATGCTGAACAGCATCTATTTACCCTTTATATCACCATTTAGCTTACTTAAAGCTGGGACAGTTTGGGTTTGTGCTAATCTTGGCGTACCTGACGTACTTGTAATAACTTGTAACTTTAAGACAAAAAAAAGAAAAAAAAAAACTATCCAACTTTTATTTTAACAGTGAGATATTTCACTTGTTGCGAATATTTTGCAATTGAAAGTATAAAAAAGAAAAGGCTGTTTACCAAGTCTGCTGTCAATTGTCGGATCAAATATCGTCTCGTTAAATAAAAATCACAATGTTTCTGATAATTTGATTCACCTTTGTATTGCATAGCCCCTATTCAACTTTACTTACAATAATACAGGATGCTATCTGTCATCTGAGCTTGTTTATGTAAGGGTAGTAGAGAATTACAGCATTATGGGCGTCACCATCTAGCATAGTTACAGTGCTAGCAAGTAGTGGCTGTGCTACAGTTTAGACACCATGCATGACTGCTATTTTGGGTCAAAAACAACAAAAATATTATCATTTCCTTTTACCAGCTAGCGATTCTAATGCTTACTAGCAAACGGGACAGTTTTTGATGGTTTATCTAAACTAAAAGCACATACTGTTTATCATGATTTAAAGTACCATCAGAATAAAAAGATGCTCTGTCTAAATGCAAAGACTGCTGCAAACAGTGTACGACAACACAGCCAAAATAGTTATTCTTTTAAACTTAAGTGCAACCTCTGATGATGTAAATATAGCCAATCATTAAGTATTTAGGGGTGGCCACTGGGATGGTCACTCAGATTTTAGAGGGGTCATGGCCACCCCTGGTGACCCTTTGGATCATGCCCTGTGAGAGGGAATTCTTTCTGGGGTAGAACTGCACAACAACTTTTTTTGCACTGAACACGACATAGAGAGAACTGTAATCGGCCATGTCTCAGTGGAAGAGTTCATATGTAGTTAAAGTCTGCAGCATCTCAGTTTAATGTTGACAGTTTACTAAAATGAAGCAGGTACCTTTCAGTTTGTGATGCTGAACTTATGAGAGTGAGTTGATTATATTATGGAAAATATTCAATTTTTAATCATTCTTTGCTCGATTTAATCATTTATTCTTTAGTCTTTTTATTATTAAGTCGTCTTTTACATTTTACAGCAAACGCCTGAATGGAAACTGATAGTTTTCCTGTGGGCTGTAAGAGAACCAGCCAGCAGATTATGTATTCATCAGTTCAGTGGGAGGCTGCAGAGTGGTGCTTTTCCATCACAAGTGAAATGGTCCTGAGGAGAAATGTAAGTGCCCCTCCTCTGTACGGACATTGAGAGTCCTTATTTCCCTACAACAGCCCCTCCTTAGATTTTCAGCATCACCATGCACATCATTATCGTTGTCAAAAGTTGCGCGCGGAGTATGAACTCTCGGTGACGGGGGCTGCCCGGAGGGGGAGCACAGAGAATAAGGGGGGAGGAGGAAGGAGGGAGGGTGACGCGCAGGTGTCGGCTGCTTCAATTCTGACCGGCCGTGGCGAGGTTAGGACACCTCTCCATCCAGGAGGGCCCCATAGGTGCCCTCATTACGCAGGCCCCCGTAGCACCGAGACGCGCGCGCATGGAGAGGAGAGGTGCGGCTCCTCTGCCTCTCCCACCTGGCCTCTGTCTGTCTGTCACAGCCCCTATAGGGAGAGCTCCTCATATGAATTATAATAAGCATAATAATAACAACCCCGTGGATGCAGCAGAATTTGGAATGAGTTATAATGGCGAATTAGGCAAGCATCGTTTCCTACAACAAGTCCGAGATGTCACCAAAACTGACTCATCACTTATAAAGTTAGACCTCCACGCGCTAATCTACCGCCAAGCTTTTCACTAATAACTCCATCCTTCCAAGAAGAGTCTGAATAATCGAAATGTTCTAACCTCCGTGGCGCAGTCACCGCTCCAGACCCTCTTCTCCGCATCTCATGACGCACGCCGGGGAAGTATGAAGTTTCTCCAAACTTCCCCGCTGCACACTGTGACCGAGATTCAAAGGGCAAGTGGTGCTTCATTAACCGTATCCCCGTTTACTTTAGATCCCCCCTGAGTCTGAGAGCGAGCGGATTAATGTCAATTACCTGTCATTTTGCAACACCTTCAATATGTCATGGCGGCTCGGGCTGAGTGGAATTAATGTCGCTTTTTCACCACTTTAAAAAATACAGCTGCTGCGCTAATTTTATTACTGCTCTTATTGACTGACTTTGTCGCAAAAGCGTGATTTAATATTCTTATATTCTAAGAGTTACGGTCATTTGCTTTGGTCTTTGAACGCAAGTCTAAAGATTAATCCGAAAAGGTTTTTTTCCCCCTTTTCTTTTTTTTTTTTTTTTTAAATAACTTGCAGTAGCTTGTGTGTGGGTGGATTTGACAGGGGTTGATTAAACTAAAGACTGGATGTCATCTTTTTTTCCCTCTAAATAAGTCTAATCAGCTTAAACAATTTTAAACAAACCACTTAATAACACTTACAATAACCTAAAATAGCGCGTAATTATTTACCAAACCCTCATTAGCTGCCTTTATGGATTACACCAAGTTCAAACTATTAAACAGGATAATTAAAACAGACGTGTTGTATGTATTAATGGAGTTTTGACAGTGTAGATTCCTCCCTAATGCAGACTAATAACTGTCACCAGCCCTCTATAGATGGGATTTCCCTCTAATAATGGGCTGCTATGCATGAAGCGCGCGCTAAACAAGAAGCCAGAGTCCTGCACAAAGAAAACACCATCAAGCTCGAGGACCAATGAGGGGTTTCTTTCACTTTTCAATCACTTCTCGTCGTGGCCCGGGATTAAGAGAGGGCTCTTGACTCTCGCTTTCACACAAAACCAAGAGTGCTTGTCAGCAACTCGAGACAGAAAAGGAAGAGAATAATACGTGAGTCCAGGGTTATCGTGTTTAATTGGATTAGGTGGTGTCATGTTGAAGTCTGGAGCATGACAAACAGACAGAGAGACGACTGGGACATTTGTATAAACCTGTGCCCTATTTGGGGGAACATTAAAACAAACAAATGCAATAATAGAGAGGTTTTATTTGTGTTTTCAGAAGTGGAAATGAATTCTAAGCGTCCCAGATCATTCATAAAAACGTTGTGCGTCGTGGTGCGCCTCCACAAAAAAGAAGTGAAACACGCTGAGGTGCAGGAGAGCTGGTTTATATTGTGGGGATTGTGTTGTTGTTGGCCGTGTGCTGCGCTCATCTGTGCGTCAAGCAGCGGCAGCAATAACAAGGTGCGCGCAGCTGTGCGTGCAGGTGCGCGGCCTCCACCTGCTCAACGGCACAGAGAGAGGGGGAGAAAAGAGACAGGAAGAGAGAGAGAGAGCGAGAGAAAAAGAGAGAGAAAGAGGGAGAGAGGGGAGAAAAGGAAGAGGCGGAGGCTGATCAAAAGCGTGATTTTAGATTGTTTAGGGAAGAGGGGAAATGTTTCAACGAATTTACATCAGTTTTATCAGCTTTAAAATGCGCAAAATGAGAATTAAAGATCCTAAATTTGACAAGTCTAAGAGAAATGAGATGGATATTTTTTGTCTTAAAGTTTGTTACATGAACTTCAAACCTTTTATGTGACATTACTGAAGTTTCAGATTAGCATTTTAGATGTAAAGCAGAATTGCATCCGCGAATAGAAGAAAAAAATCGCGATATTTAATCGTATCTAACGGTGCATTTATCGATACGCATATCGATTTCTGACAAATAAGACAATCAGAACATGGCTAGAAGGAGGATGAAAACATCATCCCACAAATATATTCTTATATCAGAGTTGTGTCTTTTCTGAATTAAATTTCTATCAGAGAGAGAGAGAGTTCAGAACTCATCTTCATTTGTCTCATTATTCCTTGACTAATTAGCTCCCAGACTGAGACAGGTGTGAGGTCTGATCCACGCTCGTGTCTGCGTGGCTGCAGACCTGCGTGTTTTATGAGCCGCTGACTCTCTCTTTTTCTCTCTCTCTCTCTCTTTTAAGCTGTCTGCGTCGCTGCGTAAACTTTCTATTGGTCTGTCTTGTCTGGTGCGTTCAGGGACAACAGAGAACAAACAAACACATAAACAAGATCATTAAAGAAGCGCCGCTCTTCAATTGATCAAAGGGGTCGAAAACGAGTCGGTTTATGACTCAGAGGTTGCAATCAGAGCTTTACCTTTCATCTACTTTTTAATTAAAAGAATTTCGGACTCAGTTTTGTTTGTTTTAATCTAAATCTGATGTGACACCCTCAAGAAATTCAGGCCGACTGATCTGTGCCGTGATCAAAAGCAGACCCGCAGCTTCAGAGTCACATCTGGCGACAGATGGACACTTGCTGGAAAAAAAAAAAAAAGAGACAAAAGTTGTAGGGACTTTTTGCCGCTATGTAACGACTCTCATTGCCATGTCACCCCTCTCCTTTTCCCTTCCCTCCCTCCTCCCCGACACCCTTCCTCAACTCCTGGCAACAGCAGACAAAGCGGGCGGGTTTTAGTGGTCTCCGCCGGGGCCGAGCAGCCTTTGATCTGAACCCGTTAAGGAGAAGGAGCCTGGGGGGAGTGAGACCCGGAGGAGGAGGTAAAGTCACCTTAACCTACATTTTAAACATTTTCTTTCTGAAGAATCTAACCACCCTGGTTGTGGTACAATTAATTTGCATACACACCCCTCTTGACTGAGAAGATGCTGCAGCCTAATGTACGTTTCCTTTCTGCTGATGTGCTGTTTGTCCTTACAGACCAGGTAAACAGGCCCCAGGCAGCCTGGACTTTCACAAAAGGGACCTCTAAGCGATTAAATCCGCAAGAAGGCATGAAGGGGCCTTCAAATGAACAGAGGCCTGCAGGTTTGGTGGGATACATGCATCAGAGAGAGAGAGGCATCCATGCTTATATTTAACATGGAAGGGTGCAGACACAGACGCACAAATTTGGTGCACAAAGAGGGAAAAATATCGCCAAAACTGGAGCTTGATGGGCAAAGAATTAAAAAATGAACAAAAGAATGTTAAAAAAATAAATTCTGTAAAAAAAAAAAATCAAATCATTTTGTCTTAATCTATGCACACAGGCCAAAAATGGAGTACAAAATTAAAGCTGACAGAAAAAAGAAAAAAAAATCTCAACATGGGATTTCTGCTCCTGATTCGTGCTTCGCCGCTCGTCCTGCCCCTCTGACAGGTTCACTCAGACACAGACAAAAGGTCTGCTCTTAAATGAAGTTAGTGATGGTCCACATGTGCCAGATCAGTCAGGCATCGCAGACAGGCCGGCGAGCTCTATTTCAGATCATGCAAAACGCACAGGGAAGAGGAAAATGAGGAGGAAGAGGAAGAAGATGGGGCTGCACATGCGCCTGTCTGCAGCAAGAAGGAATAAAATGACGAAACGAATGACTGGTTTGGAGAGTTTCATGAAGGGATAGCTCCCGACATTGCAGAATTAATACAGTGTGTGGTCTTGAACGCCTCATTGTCATTGCAGAAAAGGAGCATGTGAAGGAAACTGCATTAAAAAGTAGATTGGCATTATATGATCGTGCTTTGAATTTAATCAGCGTTTGAGGCCCTGTCGTTCAAGCTATTATGGCAGGAGTCTTATTTTGAAATTTCGTTAAAATGTGCTGTTTTCTTGGCAGGTAATTAATTTGCAAAAAAGTTTTGTGTAATTCTCGATGTTTGACAGTATTCTACTCACTAAAAAAACCTTATTAATACTATTTAAAAAAAATTTAATCCTGAAAATTAAAACCTCATTCCCTCTCAAAAAGTCCATATCAATTTATAGAAACATTTCTAAATATGAAGCTCAATGTTTCATGTTGCTCAGCCCTGAACCCCTCTGAGCTAATAGGTTTACTCTTCTCAAACTGTGCTGCAGCTACAATAACGAGGCATTTTATTGCTTCAGAATCATCTCTTTTTTTTGCTGCAATTACTTGGCCATATATTGTCATTAGAAGTCTATTAAAACATCAAGTCATTATTTGGGCATCCCCGGGAGGAGGGAATTAGAATAAAACCATCTCTGCCACACGGGTCCCATTTAGATTAATGGAAAAATATGTAAAACATTTCGTTTTAATTTTCCTCTGACGGTGTTTTGCATACATGCGCTGTCCCTCATCATTTATGAAAGCAATCTCCAGCAGCACATTAGCGGCCTGTGAAACACTGCTCGCAGCCTAATTGATTCCCGTCACTATTTTTGGTGAGGTTATAATCGTGTTAATTGTAATTTACTCTCTCAGGGAATAGAAAGGAGAGATGTGTTTAAAGAAGAAGCGGCGCGCGCGCTGAGGAGATTATATCAGCTGCACGCATAATAGAAACGTCATGTAGCATTACACAGAGGAGGAAGACACACGGAGGCATTCCTGCAATCAAAAGAGACGTCAACGAGATGCTGCGTGGGCTTTCACGCTGTATTATGTGAGCTGTGCGCCAAACTAACTTTATGACACGAAGTCGGTTGCACATTTCTGATATGGAGTCTATACATTTTCATTTTTGGCCAAACTTTATTACATCTGAGCAGTTAAAACAATCTGAATGAAATCACAAGTTTAAGTTGGCCTATATCTATCAGACTGAGGTGTGCTTGTTATTCTACACATACAGAATAAAGGGAAACCAGAACCATAATGGTAAGTAAATGTATGTCTAAAGCTTTGAAAGTCTAAAAAAAGAGTTACTTAAGGGAAGCTGGTGTTAATTCACAGTTAATTTTTTGCATATTTGCTTGTCTTTTTTTGTCAGGTAACTGAAGAATAAAAACCGTAGTGGACATAGTGCAAATATCAGATAACTAAAATGGAAAAAAAAGCATTTCTATCACAGAATCACTCAAAGGTCTGTTTTGTTTTGCCAAACTTGCCAAATTATTTCCTCATCCTCTTCTGAAGAGTTGCCCTTTTTGCCTCATCCCTGCATGAGTCCTTTTCTGATTCCTCCGCTCAGAGATGTTTCCTTCTTCCTCACTGTCTGTGTCTGTCTGCAGGACACCTGTTGGTGCAGAGCAGTCATGAGAAGCTGAGCAGACCGGCCTCCTTCAGCACTGAAGTCACCTGGTGAGCCTGTGTTCAAGTCTGAGTGCTGCACATTCACAGCAAAGGACTCTGTGGTCTATTGCGCTGCTTTGGACGGACAGTCCAAGTGGGTTTTAATTGAACGTTTGAGAGGAGAAATCTTTGAAACTACATATTCAGGCACTAAATGTTTGAATTCCTGGTGATCACAGTTAGATGCCAGAATCATAAGATCAATGTTTATGAAGCAAACCCTTTTTAAATTTGAGACACAGAAAAGTTTTAATACTTGGGAGTCAAAGTGGAAGGTGGTGTGGATTATTTTGAAATGTGTCTCTATTTTTTTTGCCTCCTAACGTCTGAAATGTTCACTTCTCTGCATAAAAATCCTTGCAAACCTAAAAACTACAACTTCAAAAATAAATATGTGAGTTATCATGAAGACTTTGTTGAACAAAACTGAGCAGGGCAAAATTCATGGCAGAGCATTTATATCAGTTTGCACAACATTGTGCAAGACAACTTAACCAAGACGGTAAATGTGCAAATAAAGAGAGGAGGTTTTGTATAACACACTAGGGTAAAAATGTCAAATAGCACCAGTATAATTTAAAAGTCTGCATGTTCAATTCTTCATGAAACATAGTAAGATTTCTCTTGCATCTTCTGTGCATTGTTTTTTAGATAAGACTGCAGCATCAAATCACATGCATGAACATTTAAAAAGTCACAAATTCGGACATTCCTGTTTAATGACACAGCACAAATCCAGATACATCCCCAAATCAGAGTGATCAGTCCAGGCTGCTCACAGTCTGCAAACCGACGAGTGGATGAAACATCCCTGAACCCACATTGATTTTAAAGTTCTGCAGCAGCTCCACCCAAACAATGTTTGTGGATTTATTTCATGAGAGGCAAACATAATTGCAGATTTGTAGAGTATAATAGTGGTAGTTGGCGAAAACAAACAAACAAGCTGGATGTGAATTACCGACAGGCACAAAAAGTGAGCCAGGGGTGAGAGAAGTATGTGGCTGAATGCCAACGAGACGGCTTACTGTTGGGGTCTTTGGCTGGGCGCAGGAGTGGTTTCGATCTTTTTTGTCTGGCCTGGCCCTGGCACCGACCGCCGTCCTGCCCCAGACACAATAGCTCATACAGTAGGAGAGAGAGAGGGAGGGAAAGAGAGAGGGAGTGAGGGATGAGTGGATGAGGGGCAGGGGAGGTGTGGTGCCTTTCATTACCATGGTCACCAATGGCACTATTAACCATTCAACACCCCCCCAATTATCCTCCCATCCGCAGTCAGAGAGACAAAGCCTCAGTCCTGGTCTGCTGGAGCAACATGGCCACTAATCTGTCTCACTTCAGCATCACACCCACTTCACTTCGCTGTCTGTGGAAGTCAGACCAGCTCAGACATTGCACACAAATGCATTGTACTCCCTCATTTATTGACTGTGTTTACAATTCGTCTTCAGAAAGTGCCCCAAACCACTAACCCCTCAGTGGGACGAGTACAGTTATTTAATCTGAATACTTACAAACGTGACCGCACTTTAAAAGGACTTCAAGAAACCTCTTCAGAGGTTAATTGTCTTGCTCCACTTAAGAATGTGAAGCTGTGCAAAAAAGGGATTTTTTTCTGTTGACGCCAAATAAAGGTGAATTGTCTTTTATGTAAAGTTTAGTATAAGTGGCACAGATCGAAGTGTTGGCATGGGAGGTGTTCAAGGAATCAAAACCTGTCCACATTTTCTGCCCTTTGGATAACATGGGAGAGGAATCCCCTATTTTTGTGTTTTTCAAATACAAAATACTACTTTGTGTCATCCTGGAAATGATTTGGAGGGTTTCAATCTTAGGTTTTCTTAATTTCTTCAAAAAAAATAGTGAATCTATTTTGTTTATGTTTTGGGGGGATGTGTTCATGCAGTATTTGTTGCAGGGGAAGAAATCATTTGAAAAGCAAAAGTGATAAAATAGGTGCGTGTCAGGAGTAAAAAGTTCCCACTCCAACATCAGAGGTGTAAAATGAGGTGTACAAAAAAGAGGTGTTCAAGAGAAAACATCTTTTATAAATTCTTGAAGATATTTTGTTTATTTAACGGAGGAGTCCCCTGTGCTGCTCTTCAATTTTTGTATTTGCTGCACTGTCCTCACAGTTTCATTTTTGTGGCATCTTTTGCAGGGGAAAGGGGCTGCAAATCTCAGTTTTTCTTAATTTTCTACTTAGTGTTTCACAAAATAGTAAATTACTGTTTACTGTAAAAATATACATAAATATTTGTTGCAATTTTCTCTGAATTTGTAGAAATACATAAAAGTTAAATCATAAAAATCAAACAAAAACGTCAGTGGAATAATTCAGTGTGAGGTTCCACTTTCCAACAACAGAGGGACAAACTGAGGCGTGAAAATGAGAGGCATTCGAGGAATCAACTTTTCTGAGACTATTCAGAGCTGTTTTCTAAATTTTGTTGATATGATGGGGAGTTTTCCAAGGTAGGGGTTCAATTTTTGTTGTCACTTTGTTTGATGTCGTGGACTCTGCTTTTGTGTTGTCATGTTGGTGTTTCTCTTTCAGTTTTAATTTTAGTGTCTTATTTTCATTTGTGTCATAAAAACAGTATTTTCCTGTTGTATCCAGATACACGTGCTGTCATCCTGAATGTTTGTAGCAGCTCAGCTTGTAGGAGTTTTAATCAAACGTTCATCATAAAATACAAACTTAACAGGTGAATCTCATGTCAGAGCAGTAGCTGAAAATTTAATGCAGAGTTTGTGTTGAATGAGAGATCAGTAGTGAAACAGTGCCGCAGCGTGTGCATGTATGCACTGTTTATTTTTCGTGCAGGTCATGGTGAGTCAAACGCCGCACGCCTTCTCCATCAAGACCACAGGCCCGCAGCTGCCACAGAGCGAGCTGCACGTCTTTACTAAGCAGACTGACACACAAAAAAGCTAAATGGTGGATTTACGCACTTCCATTTGGGTGTTATTTTTTTTTAAGTGAGTGAGACTTTGATGTTAGGGAGTCAGGGCCTGAGCGGGGGGGCCGAGGCCTGACTGGAGGACTGGGGCCTAATGAATAGATCCCACAACAGTGGCTTGTTGTGTTTGTTTACCCTTTTTTCGCCCAGCTGCCTGGACCGTGGAGATGGGAGAGCATTCATCATGACCTGGGACACAGACTGAAGAGTGACATGGTGGCGCACACACTCTGAGGAGAGTGCCAAGAAAGTGCCCACACAGGGACAGAAACTTTAGCTCACACTCCGAGATGCAGATATCTGCTGTTTCTGCTCGCTTTAAAGAACTGAAGACATCTGAAGGTGTGTTCTCACATAATCATCCCCTCCGGAAATGTCATGACAATCACATGAACTTAATAAAAACATTTCAAGAACTCCAACAAACTTTAACATTTAAACTACAATTTTCACCACAAGTGAGTTTTTAAGTCTTTAAAAGTGCCCTTTTTCCCGTTCATGAAACCTGCAACAGTTCCAGTGTCCTTTGACTTCTCTTGTCAGGGTCCAGTCATGTCGTTCCTCGCAGGTCTTCTCGCCGGTTGTGTCATTTCTGCGGCACCACGTCGGAGAGCGAAAGGATGTTCTGTGCCTGCTTCACAGAGGGCATGTCGATCATGCTGCCGCGGAAGGTGAACGCACCCTGAACAGGTTTTACAAAAACAAGGGAGGACAGGAGAACTATTAGAGCAGAGGTACACAGAAAATGTACTTTAGATGGTATTAGATTGTTAGGGGGAGGAGATTACTTTATACATCAATTAGATACAGAGAAAGTTTCTATTTGAATCCACAGGAAATAGCACTACAGACTAAGATATTAATTACAGTAAACGTTGCTGTAGGAGAAGAAAACCCCTCGTAGAAAACATTTTTAGTCAAGTCAATGCTCCAAAATCTCAGCTCAGAAGAACACAATGTATCTCTGGAGACAAAAATTACAACAACAAAAAAAAAAAAGAAAAAGAAAAAAAAACAAGCACATGTCGTGTTGAAAGACAAAGACACTGACCCTGCTTGCTTTTCAAACCCTCAGTCACTCGCACGCACACACACACACACACACACACACACACACACACACACACGGAAACACACACAGTGCGCTGCAGAGGGATGGGTAGGATATGAATCCCTCGGGCGATGCTTAGCAGGAGCGGCCCTGGCAGTGAGAGAGGTGTGGGCAGATTGTGTATTACCTCAGCAGATAGCCCACAGAGCTCAACACACAGGATCCAACCATGCACTAAATTAGGAACAATAATATTGTACACTTAATTGGCCCGACCCCCCCCAACCCTCCTCCTACACCAGGGGTGTACAGTACGTATTCTCTGGGAGCACAGAGGTGTGTCAGAGGGTACACAAAGGAGCCAGGCTGAGTCTTAAAGCAGGAGACGACTCCTAACAGCCCGACACACACTCACAGGATGTTGTGTCATCGTCCTGTTAGTTTGAGAAGTTGATAAAAATTCTCTGAGCTTGTGCAAAGTCTAGTAGCTTCTCTTAAAATTAGTCTCATTTTGAAAATCTATAATTTTTTTTTACATCAAATTTGTGGCTGTAGCTATCTGCAGAAAAAAGCAGGAAAATCTCAAAAAACTTTGAAAAGCACGATGGAGAGGAAGTGTTTTTGCATTTGCATTAAAAATGGACTTCAGTTCAACAATGTAAGCATGACTTCCTGTCAGTACATCTCTGACTAAATTCCTGAATTGTCACAGCGTGAGTAACCACGGTTAGCAGTGTGAAATAAAAACACAAACATCAAATCGAGACTTAAATTATTTTTTAACCTCGAAATAAGGTTGTTTAAATTTTGGCAGAGGATGCTGACATTACCTTCCCCTCCTTTTGGTGCTGGTCAAAAGCAGCGATGAGCTCTTTGGCCCACTCGACCCTCTCCGGACTGGGGGAGAACTCCTCCTGCACAGCCTGGATCTGCCCTGGGTGGATCACCTGCTTACCTGCACACACGAACAAACACACACACACACACACACACACACACACACACACACACACACACACACACACACACACACACACACACACACACACACACACACACACACACAATAAAAGAAAGGAAGGAGGAGGAAATATGCTAATGTTAACAGCAGGCTAGCTTTGGCTCCAAATAAAATTAAATTCAAGAGCTACTTGAGTCAAAAACAATGTTTTTACTTGTTGGCACAGAGCTATTAATAAATGAGTTTGTGCCAATTACCTGCCTGGATTATAACAACATCACTCTGTTTTTTCCTCCCTTCTTTCTTCTTCCATTATTTCTAATGGAAACTGATGGGAAAACAGTTTAACAGAACTGGCTGGAAAATTTTAAAAGACTGACAGCTGGCACTGTTTCCATGAGAGAGGAACGACACAGCAGAGAGGAGAGAAGAAAATACTGAAAAAAACATGGTGTGGGTGTGTTTATGTGTCAGCACGTCTTAACGGCACTGAGGCCAGAACAGGAGCAGAGGATGATGGGAATGATGAAATTTATCAAGTGTTTTGTACCTACACGCAGCCCCGCTGTCAAATGGAAACTTTGTGGAGTATTTAGTCAGATTTCATGAAACATACACAATCAAATTAATTGTTAAACAGCAGAAAACCACAAAAAAGAGATGATAGATAAATGTGGGCAAAGAGGAATATTTTAAACAATTTCTATAAAAGTTTTTATGGATCCGACCCTAAAAAAAATTCAGTGATGTGCAGGAAATCTGTGTTTTCTATTCCTGTAACGGTTCATTGTCAGTGGTCGAATCAGCACATCCAACTGAAACAGAAGCTTAACATGGAGTTAAAGCTCTGTCTGACACAGTCCTCACCCACCCACCCCTCATGAATCCCACTCCCTCTCTGTTAAATGTGGGCTAACGCCGCAGACATAATCCCGTGTACATTTGCAGATCAAACTTGTAGCGATAAGTTAAGGTTATGAAGCGTCTGCTTAGAACGGCGACTCAGCTGCAGACAGCAGGAACTCGACACTTCGGGGCTTAGCTGTGTCGCTGACAACAAATCCTTCAAGGTGGCCGAGCGGGCGGGCTGCACGGGCAAAAAAAAAAAAAAAAAAATTAGGGGAGAGGAAGGGAGGAAAGGAGGACAGGAGAAGAGAGGAGAGGAGAAGAGAGGAGAGGGGGAGGAGAGAACCCACTGCCTTCATCCAGCTCTGCTCACCCCAGTTAACCTCAGAGAGACACACACTGCAGTTACACAATCGACACGCTGTACTGTACATGAAGGCTGGGACAATTACTGAAGAGAGCACATAACTCGTTAAACTGAAACTTGTGATTACAGCAACATTACTTTTAAAGCCAATTAATGTGCGGACTAATTTTATAGTTAATTGTTTGGTTGATAAAATGTCTAAAAGTTAATAAAAACACAATTTAGTGGAAGAATTATCTTCACACTCTAACAAACCCTGACTGGAGCTGTGCAACATGTAGTACACTGTTTTAATCTGAGCTGCTGCACACTCCTTGAAATCAAATTTAAGACTTTTTCACTTTTTTATACTTGATCAAAGAAAATTGTTGTTGCACAACAGAGAAGAGGACAAATGGTGCAGGTGTAGTGTGGTATATTTACTGAGTATATTTGCATGTTTGGTATCATAATGTTTCCTTAACTCTGTACTTTTTTATCGAGGCCAAATTTCCTTGAACTTCTCTTTTTTTTTCTCTTCCCTCTTTTGTTTGGAGTTTTTGAAAGCACACATAATAAGCTGTGGCAAATATGATATTTTTCACCTGAACAAGCAAATCCACAAAAAAAGAAAAAATAAATAATTTTATATCAGGCTATCTGGACTGTGTAGGTCTGATAAAATAGTGTCCCATCTACAATCTATGCCTTAAAATTCATTAAAATAAGACTTTTTAGACTTTTAATGACCTTAGATTTTCAAAATTTGATTACAGACTTTTCAAGAACCTGCAGAAAACTTGTTAATGCAATATTGCGTTTGTGAATTTTGATTTTTTTCATTGTTCTGGATTTAAAATTTTTCTCATATTTCTCACAGGAGCCTGCGTTGTGCACATAGAAGTTCAAATAAAACCCTGCCCATGTCATTTATAAGGTGTCAAAAAGCATCAAATTCTGCAATAAAAACATTAAAACCAGCAAATAGTTGTTCTATTTTTCTCAAAATAAATCTCCAATAATGATCAGCTGATTATCAAAACATCAGTCAGCAAATTTTATTTCAGATGATGTAGCTGCAGGTTTACCAGCTGTGCATGGATGCATTTTGGAGGAGTTTGCAAGAGGATAAAATATTATATGTCTTAAAAGCATGAATACCTGTTTGTGTGTGTTTGTGTGTGTATTTTTGTGAATCTAGAGGCAGAGATTGAGTTATTATGTCGGAGCCTGCAGACTGCCCAGGGCCACACTGGAGATGTGTTTGGATGTGTGTGTGTGTGGAGAGTGTGTATTTGTACATTATTCTGTGTCCGTGAGCCACACTGTCTGCAAAAAACAAGTGTATTTTAGTTCTCCCTCTTCTCCTTTGCTGATATTATGAATCTGTTTTGATGCACCAAGCTGTGTGCGTGTTTTTACGATGTTTATGTGTGTGTGTGTTTTTGCCCGTATTTGCGTTCCTTTGAGAGGCAGAGTCTGCATTCTCTCCTCTGCCACCTGTTTACCTCTGGTCTGAAGACATAGCAGCATGTTTCCCCACTGAAATCTGCAGGCTAGAAAAAAGTGTGTTTCTATGTGTGTGTCTGTGTGTGTGTAGGACAACAGGAGAATGACAGAGCTCATAGACAGACAGAGTGACTCAGGTGCCCTCAGTTACAACCCATTGGTTCCCCTAAAATGCATCATTCATGCCCTTCAGCCAATCGTGGCCTGCCATGTGGTGCTGGCGCCTCATTGGAGGATTGCTATTTAGCAAAGTGCTCTCAGGCGAATGATGGGCAGGGTCCCTGGGATGGAAGTGAAATGTGGACCCTGAAAGCAGAGAATTTTGTGGAAGCGTGTCTCCATTTCTGTGAGGCAAACATTTTTCAGGAGGATCACTGAGGCTCAGCAGCAACATGTAGTTTCCAGCACATAAAACAAGGCGCTTGTAAAGCAGAGCCACTGCTCAATTAAATCCCCAAAATTAACGACTTTCCCTCTAAACAGATTTGATCCCTGAATTCTGCCTTCACACTGACTTGTCTACCATTACGAAGCACCGGGTGTATGTGTTTGACCAGTGTGTTCTGTGCTAATGGGTGCTGGTTACGGCTTAGGCACTGCCAAGGTCAATTACTGCACAGGTAGAGGCTTTTGGCCGCGCCATATTATTGCTTAAGCACACTCGGGCCAGTAATAGCTACTAACTAAGATTATACAGAGTGCCCACGGCTTGTAAGCCACTAATCCAGTGCTTTGACTGGTTCTGTTCCATATCAAATCAAACCATTTATTCCGTCAAGCCGCTGCTCCCCACCTTTAATCTGTTACCTCACACAAACCACACACCTCCAGTCTTCTCATCAATTTCTGATTGCCAAAAATCTATCAAAACACTATTGTGCTGCATCGTTATACTGACATATGCATTTATTAGGCAGATTCTTCACCCTTGGAGCATATCCAAAGCATCCAAGTGTTCAAAAGTTAATTGCAGAGTTGCAAAGAAACACTTATTTGGTGTGAATCCTTAAAAAAAGAAACATGACTAAGATTGAATCATTCCAATACAAACAGAAAATGAACACAGACGTGCTCACATGAATCACAGCGACAGAGAAAAGAGCCAGCAAATGAGGTCACCTGAAAAATAAGTTGTCATGTGAGATGGCAGGAAGCGCTGCTTTATGATGATTCATTGATGCGAGGTGCAGGTAAGGTGTGTTGAGGACTGAACAACATGAAGAGTGTGCTCAGGGTTTCTGTGAACTCTCGGTGCCAAAAAATGTTTCTGACCTCAAATTTCTTTATAGTGCAACAGCTTATTTTCTGTCGTATTTACTGTTGTCAAATTTGGAAAGATGGAAACATTAGATGTATAATAAATAAAACAGGAAGAATCCATGTCCACCACATGCCAGATTTTGAAATGATCACTCGTCAAGGGATGAAAATACCAGAGCAAATATAAGAGCTGCAGCGAAGGAATAATGAATGAATTTGGGGAAAAAAAGGGGGCTGCCCTGCCTTCTGTGTTTCTGTGGTCTGTTACATGCCGTCTGTAGGGCACAGACACACACACACACACACACACACACACATTCTGAAAGCAAGCGTTGCCTGGCTACAGACACACACAGAGCGCTGTAAAAGTAGAGGCTACCACTCTCTGCTAAATTTAATCACACTCTCAGGTACACACATGGACACAAAACCGTTTACCACTGGGTCACCAGAAATATCTTTTTCCCTTTTTTTTTTAAAGTAAAGTTTTCCACAAATTAGAAGCACATAAGGTGATTTAACCTGAGAGGAAATACCCACATTTAAAGCACGGTCACATGTTCATTTTAGGAGCAAACCTCATTACACTAAACAGTGCGTTACTGTCAAATGAGAATCAAGGTGATATCTAGAAATCTGCTGGTGCGCCCCAAAAAGAAGTGAAGGATAAATGATGGGCAAATGCAGAGCAACCAGTGAAGCACATGTTTGGACTTTTTTTTATACCCTATTTGAGGAGATGGTTCGATCAGGGATTTAGATATGAGGAACTCTACCTGTGAATCCCATGAGGGCTCCCTCTCTGGCCTGCTGCCTCAGTCCCTCCACGTCTTTGTAGTCGATGTACACCAGGTCGATCGCCTGCAGCCCAAACGCTTTGGTGGTCACAACCACCTTCTGCCTGGCATAAAGGAGCTCCCTGGCATCTTTGGTTCGCGTGGCACCTGGAGAACAACACAAGGGGTGCACATTGATGGGGGGTCATGTGAATTCATGCACGCACTATGAGGTGCAGAGGAGGTTGCATCCAGAACCAGGAGATTCACACTAGTAGACAACAAATGAAATAACCTTTTTCTCCTTTAAATGTATAAGTATAGAGATAAATCTGCTATTATTTTCTCAATCAGACTACCTCAGATGGTCAGGAAGTTCACTAGACTGCTGATAAAGACAGAAATATTCAGATGACTTGTAAATAATAGCCTTGTTAGATTAAATGTATCTTCACCTGATTCTATCAGAAGCTCACATCATCTCCTGTTTCAATAAAACAAAGAATAAATGCGGAAAAAAACAGACGTAATGATGTATTTTCAAACACTTTCCCTGCATTATTTTCATCAGCTACTCAAAATACTCGTGAGATATGCCATTCAGCTTCATGGATGGTTTCAAAAGGTAATACAACCTGATGTTCTCAATACTAGAACAAAAGGAAGGAAAATTACACATCTGAGCTGTAAAACATCCAGGAAAAGTGAAAAGGTGTCAGAGTTACCTATGCTGGCACAGAAGTCATCAGAGCCAAACACCACACCGTCGTGGTGGAGACCTGCTGCTGGAGCCAGGCGACGGATTTCCTCACACACCGCCTGGAGAGAACACATCACACCGAAGTGCATGCTGGCTTAAGTTATATAGAATTACTCTGCTGCATTTGTGTCAATATGTCAAACACTTTCTTCTTTATTCATATACATGTCAACTCAGTATGTCCACATTTGTCTGAAGGGTTCGCTCTTTATTTTCTTTATTTTCTCTTTTCAGAGTAAACACATTCAGACATCACTATACTACTTTATCTCAGTGAAATGTGCAAATGAATCCACTATGAGGGCTGCACAATTAATAATAAAGAAAGTGTTATGGCAGTGTGAGATTTTGCCAGAAACATTCCTGAAGATGTCACAATAGATAAGGAAATTAGTTTGCAGCACTTTCTAACTCAGCATATGTAAATATTAGCAATCAGATATCCTCTAATAAATTGGTGCTAATTCAAGGGTGGAAAATGGTTCTTTTAGGATGCTGTTTGAAACCAGGTGGGAAATGCGGGGAACACAGATACTACGTGAAAAGGAAGAGCAAAAATTGCAGCTTTTAGCTAATATCAGGGCTGCTGCTCTTTTCCCAAGACTTCTAGAGTATCTTACAGGACCTGTCCAGGACATTTTTGGTGAAAATCGATGCTACAACAGGAATATGTGCCCATATACTACCGTTATACTTAAGCTACTATCGCTTAAATGGTGCTACACAGCACTGCTACAAAAGTTACACTTTTTCTTTTTTCACGATAGTCTATTTTACCACAAAGTCGCAGCACCGCATTGGACAATGCCAACAAAGACAAAAAAACGTTCGTCAGTATTTAGTTGGTGTTTGACTCTCTTGTGTTTTAGCTGCCTTTCATTGTCAAACTCACTCAACAATGCCACAACACTCACTTGAAACCAGTGCCTTAAGCGCGAGCTCAATCTTTAAACCTTCACCCTTGCATGCCAAACAAGCTGGCGAGCATGTCAACTTTAGTAAATGAAACATGCTAACCAATGTCAAATTCCATTTTTTAAAACAACACGTGACAATATTCTATACACTTACTGTAAGCAGCTAGCTGTGACTCATAAGGTATTTTCAATATACAGTATAAAACATAGTACTTAGATTACTTGAACGCTCTCATTAAAGCTCTTGTGAGAAAATGTTGACACCTCTTGTAGACGAAGTAGTATCCCTTTCCTTTGCTGATTTTGTACTGTATATTTGTTGTGTTATTTCACAAAAGAGAATCCAGATAGTCAAATCTATCTCTCAGAATCTGTGCTGTGGAAAACATAAATCATGACTGCTTTTCGCAGGCTGCTGTCTTGACTGACACCTACCCTATGTTACCAATTTTCAACATAAAAATAAACAACATTTACATGATCAATCTTGTTGCTGATGGTGAGGATTACTCTTGAATGCCATTTAAAGACACCAGAATTAATTTCAGTCTGTTTCATACCTGTATAAAAACTCCTCACTGGAGCTTTAATTTATTAACACCACATTCTGTATTGTTATCATGTCATACAAGCCAATTTGGTATCAATCAATACAGGGAACTCAGGCTAGCATAGTTACTGTGCCTTTAAGACTGAGTGCTAAAGTCATGTTTTTTTAAGCCTATGACTCAGATTCAACAGATGTACCCTTCATCACTCTTTCTGTGACCGCGTTTTCTTATTGCCGTCCTATTATGGACTGTATTCTGATGTCTCAAGCTGCGTCTGTCACATTAATTATTATACTATGAAGTAAAGATGTGATTTTGTTTATTAAAAACCGAATAAACCTGCTCGATAGAAAAGCTATTCACTCTCAGGCAGGTCTCATATCTGCACCTGCTCTGTAAATGTCAAGCTAAAACAAACCCCTTTGCTAAGATTAAAGTGCCAGGCACAATAACACTTGCCTGACAGTGTACTTGAAAATCTGGAATGTGATTGTCTGAGGAGAAAAGAGTGAAACAATAAGAACATGTCTCATGCTTTTGTTGGCCCCCAAATTAATTTCACCACTAGCTGTGCCTCAGAGTTTTTTTTTCCTCTTGCTTGAAACAGGAGGTTCAGTCTGGGCAAAGATACAGGGTGTTCTCAAGAAAAGCTCACAGAGGCACCCCCTGCCATCAAAACACACACACATGCACACACTAACAACCACAAAACACAGACACAGAATCAGAGTGGAGGACCAAAAAAAAAAATAAAAAAAGACAAATCAAAAGAAGGAAGGACAGCTTGTTTCTCCCCAAATGCCCAAAACCGTGGCCCTTTTTCCCCGTGTAGCTGAAGGTCGTGCTGCACTGAAACAGGAAGTTCTTTGATGCTTGCCAAAATATCATTAAGAACTTTCCTACTATGATGATATTAAAACAGTTCTAATTAAAAAATGTCAGCATGTCTGGAGAGGGAAAGAGACACGCAGACGAACAAGAAAAAAAAAAAAAAAGAAATGGAGAAAAAAAAAAAGAGGCTCATTTTGAGAGACTGTCCGAGAGCTTTGAATCCCTTTCATTTTGGACATGTGGAGCGCCCGGCTCGCTGACGCACGCTTTAATCTGAAGTGAACATCGGACAAACAGAAAAATGTCTTACGCAGGCACTTTTTGGGAGGCGTTTGTTTGTAATTTACCTTAAAATTGAGCAGGCCCACAGCGGTTTCCACAAAGGTGACCAGGCGGATGGGTTCTGTCAGCGGCCGTCCTTTCAAGTTGTGCTGAAACCTGTCAACAAACTAAACACACAGGGGACAATCTTATGAACAACTCATTAACAACACCCACTGTTTCTGTTAAGAGGAAACAGCCTCAAACCTCATCAAATCTGAATCAAATCATTTCTTTGTTTAGTTTGTGCTACACTTTTATTCTGTGCTCAATATTTGCTGCTCAGTTGAAATCATTTGATTCTGCTTTATTCTATAAAATGTGAAAATTTACAAGGGGACATCATGTTCTTTTAAACTGTATTTCTGCTCAAAGTTGTGCATGTGCAGTAAAGCACAGACGCCACTTTATCAATAAGTTATGCACAAGAAAAACAGGAAAAACCCACACTGAGAAACTGAGTGTCAGTGAAACTAAAACTAAAAGCTGCAAAACCACATAAATGATATGTCACATCTTTCAAAATCCACTGTGGGATAAGACAGACAGACAGGAGAAAAAAAAAAGGAATCTTATCGAGCTAAAACTCACTTTTGATACGAATCTTGACACCTTTATTACCTGCACCGTTCCCATTTGAGTCCTTATTCAGAAACACATCTATGAGGGGTTCAAACAGCGGAGGGAGCCAGCGCAGGAGAGCAGCAACAAAAGCAGGTGAAATGAAATATTTTACATTATCACCAGGGTTCCCCCTTCGTCTGAAGTCTTCTTTCTCTACCTCCTTTAACAGGCTCTGCCCTACTACAGCATGCGTTCCCCTGAGAACGTGCACGCATGGAAATGTTCGCACACATGCACGGGCACATGCATACACCCGGTGAGCCAAAGAAGAAACAAAATACAGAAAAAAGGGGAGAAGAAACAAGATTTGGGATGTCTTTGAGTGTGTTTTACTCCTACATTATTCTGCTCTGCACCCCTTCCTTCCATAGCAGGGAACAGGGAGACTGGAGCAACAATCAGAGTGTGATGTGACACTTTGCTGAGGCCTTTATTCTGCACGACTCCTGCTAATATGCAAGCTCACCTAAGTAGGGCTTTAAAACCAAGTTTAATTCTTTGAAGACCAAAGCGTTTCAATTTTTTCCAACAGACCAGTTCACAGCTAGCCCTGGACTGCCAGTGGGGTTGCCCAAATTCCAAAATCTATCATCTGGAAACACACAAAAGCCCCCTCCGTCAGATATTTCCTTTCAAAGCCAGTTGAAAAAAAAAAAAAGAGGAGAGGGCGCAAAAGCTCAGAGGAGAAATCTGTCTAACCTCATGTCCCCCCCTTCCTCTCCTTTTTCTCGCTCCCTCTTTGACACACCAGGGAAAAGACAGATATAAATAACCTCAGGTACAGCAATGCTATTTTCCCAAATGAAGAGCAAAATAACCCCAGTGCTCACACTCACCACTCTTGCTCTCCCCAAAAAGAAAAAAAAAGAGAAAGAGAGGGCCTCCATTGAAGGATTTCAGAAAAAATAGGGGCAATTTTAATCATCTCTCCATTCAATCTCAGTTGGATAAATCATATCTGAGAGATTTGCATAAATACAAACCATCAAAGACTTTTCATCTTCAAAGAGGTTTTCAAGACCCAATAGGCTTTGTACTGTAATCATCTGAGGTCACAACCCTGTGGGAGCAAGGCTGCTATGGCAACATAAAAACTAACGCTGGGGGCTTAGCATAATATCCCTCCTCTTTCGCAAACACAGGAAGGGGTGGGGCTGGGGGGTCCGAGAGGAAAGTGTGAAAAGAGGGTGTAGATAAACCTATTTTGGTGACAGAGGAAACCAGATATGGGGAAACCTAGCTGATATTACAAACAGAGATTACACCAAGACAAGGCTACGGCAAGCAGGAAGGCTGTTTGGATTCAGCTGAAAGGAAACACGACGATATGAAGGGCCTCCGAACCTCTCTGATTACATGTTTCTGTCCGTCTGTATTCTCCACTGCAGCTATTATACACTTGGAAGGCCTGATTTCGCCGCATAAGAGCGGCTATAGTGCTCGCTCATTGTTCCTCAGGAGCGTACCGCAGCCATTAGCTGTCAATGGCTCTCAAAACTAGCACCCTTTAAGATGTTTGAATTGGAGAAAAATAAAAAAGAGAAAAAAAAAAGAAGAAATAACATCTCTTCTTGCCATTCAAAGCCACGCTACAAACAAGCCCTCTGACAATTTTCGCCACCCAATCATGAAAAGAGAAGGAGGGCGAGATGGAGCAAGAGAAAGGAGGCTATAGTGGGACAAGTTTCAATTAATTTTCTTCAAAAGGGGGCCAGATTAAATGTTTCCGGCCTGCTGAAGTGTTCATTTCACAGAGGGGAAGCGGAGAAAGGGATGAGGGGAGGGGACGGGAGGAGGAGTAGAGGAGGAGGAGCGGGACAGGGTGCGATTCTTTCGGTCCCACTGCACACCAAATAGTGCGGTGGGCAAAGAATGCACACGGCTCCGAATCTGTGTGAGAATTGTCCTCGGACAAAAGGAGGGAGTTACGCCTGTTAAAGCCCAATAAGGCCTGTCAGTCACACAAGAGCTGGGGGAAGAGGAGGAAGGCAGAGCTAAAGGTTTCCACACAAAGGGAAACAAGCAAGTCCATCTTTTAGAGACAAATCAGTCTGGAGGATCCTGCGCTGATATCAATAAAAAGGGAGAAAAATAAACAAGTGAGGGATTTACTGCGCTGCCTTACAAGAGGGGGGGAAATCAGACACATGCTTACAGCGCAGGCAGATGAATGCAAACACAGACGCAGAGGAAACACGCATGAAGAAGACAGGAAAAGTAGGAGGATGGCACTGGGATTAGATGAGCAAACATGAGTGAAACAAGGTCCAATCCAGAGCTGCAGAATTCACCCTGCTTCAGGATAACCTGCTGCTGCAGGAACACCCTGACAAATACAGCGTAAATCTGAAGTGCAAACAGATTTACAGTGCACTCGGGGTCTCTTTTGGCAACAAGGCTGAAGAATGGCAAGAAAATGTACATGAAAAGGCAAAGAAAGCTCCCAATGCCTCTTCTTTGGCGCATACTTAAAAATTTCCAATTCTAAAAACCTCTGGACACTGTGTAGAATGATATAAAAACAGAGTCTGATGGTGTGCAAATCATTTTAACTGGTGCAAAGAAAATATTTTAAGAGGTAAATGAGAGAAAAAATGTTTTTTTCTTTTAAAATATCTGCTATATATAACATATAATAACGTTTCAAAGTAGCTAGTAGTTGCATCATTCTTCGTATGAAAGCACCTTTTGAAGTGAAATGTTCTCCCAGCTTTGTCTCCTTATTTCATAATGCATCGAATGTTCTCAGTAGGTGACAAGTCAGGACTGCAGACAAGCCACTTCTGCCAGCATCTGGACTCTCCTACTACACAGTCAGTCCATGATTTTAAAAAAGGCTGTGAAATCAAGATTCGTCAGCCTGAAGGACAGATTTCCACTTTGTCTCAGCTCACCTTAAAGAAGGATGCAATAACATTATATATATATGATTTATGGTCTACATTTGGCTATTTTCTCTGGAAAAGTTTAAGTTTTTGCTTACGCACTCTCTCACAGGCTGGTGAACTCCTTTCCATCTTTACCTCTGAAAGACTCGGCCTCTCTCGAGTGCCTTTTATATCCTCAGTCATGTTGAAAATGAACCTTAATAGTTGGGAGATGTTCCTCCGGGGGTGTTTGTTTTAGCATTACACAACTTTTTAAAGTTTTCCTGTCCTGAATGTTTTGAAACATGTTGCATCAAACTCAAACTAAATACACTCTTCCATTAAAAAAAAACGATCTAACTCTTGTTGTAATGTTTTAGCAGTATTTAAAATTACTTTGAGGGTTTATAAACAATCAAAATCATCATTTCACAGTCTCTAGTCTTTTAGGAATGGGGGTTGTACTAAAACTTACTTTCTTACCCTTTTCTGGGAAAAGCAGCAGAGGTAGGAACAACCGCGCCAAGGCAAAGAATTAGTGAGCACCTGTCACCAATTATACTTGGAAGAAAAAAAGGCAGCAGGAAGTATATGTGTTCTAATTAAAAGCACTAGTTAAAAACTTCCTGCCCTCTCCGCAAGAACATGTACGAGAGTGTGTCATACATACAGAAACATCGACTAAATCAGCCAATTAGGAACGCTTAGGTAAGCGGCTTGCTCGTGTGAAAGTCTGAAGAGAGCAAAATGGTTGAAAATGAGGCAGATCTAAGCGAGAATCAGTTTTGAATTGGAAGTGAATAAAGCACCTTTGAACTGTTTTAAGACAGAAAAAAAGCGCAGGAGGCAGACAGTAACCTGTTTCCCCTCGCTAAGTTGAGCCATCTGGAGCTGGTCAGAAAGGCCTACATTAATGATGTCACTGTCTCCTGACCTTTGAGGACCTGACATCCGTACAGCGCCCCTTTATAGCAAGCCAAAGGGATGGAAGAGTCCAGACAAACAGTTCTTAACTAGGGCACAGCTACACTTCTTTGGGGACAAATTGCTAAAACACAATGAGGTAAAAATCATTTCAAACATATTAAGAGTGATAGTCCTCAGCCCTCTGGCATATTTTTATTCATTGAACCTGTCTTGCTGAGTCTTTAAAGTCTGATTATTGAATTAATTCCCAGACCTTATCCAGACTGTCTGCAGCAGTCTCCACTCAGTCCAGCCCTGGCAGAAGGCACCATTGTGTTATTACAGAAAACTATCAAGCTTCTGGAGCTAATCTGAAGAAATGTCATCCGCTTCTTGAGCAACAGCCAAGAAAAACACTCGGCCTGTCCCCGAGTCCTGCCAAGGGATCGATTCCCTCTTTTACTGGGACGTGGAAAAGTTTGTTATGATTGCTTTGAAGATTCCTGCGGTTTCTTCTTACAGCATGACTTTGTATAGGATCACCAGCATGTTTTTAAAAGACACCCCAAGGTAAAAGAGAGAACTGTCAGGGGTATTTCTGGTCTTGTTAAGCTTTTGGATGTGTTGCAACTTTGTGTTTCGTTGTGTTATTTCAGGATGTGATCACACTTGGTTCTTCTTAGTACTTTCTTTGGCTTGAAAAAACTACAGGACCTCTTACAAGGTGGCCAGTGTTTGTGACTTACCCACTGCACCTCCTGTGTGTCCTCCACTTTGGGCAACATGATGGCAGGAGGGAGGACTTCAGCCTGCAGGATGACCTGCAGATCAGCCTCGGCTAAACCGCTGGACACCGAGTTCACCCTCACACACTTCTCTGTCCGGCCCAGGTCCAGTTCTGCTAGCATCTTTGGGATGGTCTCCCTGGCTTCTGCCTGAACCAAAAAAAGAAGAAAAAAAACATGAAATCAGAAACAGAGTTTGACATTTTAAAATGAAAATGCTATAAAAGTTGCTAAGTTAGTTTGAGTGTCTATTTCCTAAAGAATAAAACAGAAAATTAAAGAAAGATGGGAAATATTTTCTCACTCAGATAAACACTTTTAGTGGATGCACGTTGGCTCTGCTCAACAAAAGCAGTGCTAAACTGGAAACTGCAATAAAAGTCCAATTTCCTTCAAGGAAATGTTGCCACATAAATGATATTGAAGGTTAAGTATGATAACAAGAACAAAAAGATGTTGCTTTAAGGACCCAAATTACATGAGATCAAAAAAGGTGATTGATAAATTATCCTTCAGTCTGAAGAAATAAAATCAACATATGGCTTTACAAAACACATCACTCTCATTTGGCTGCAGCACATCTATATAAAGTACAGTTTACTACAAAATCAGTATAACAGAGGCTGCACCCTTCTCTCAATGCAGGCTTTGTATGAGCCGAGGAGGAAGAGACATGAGGAGGATGGGAAAATCAAAGAGAAACCTACAGTCCAAACTTCTATCAGTAACACAGTAGCACACGCTGCTCTATTCAAACCAGATGCTGGGCCACGAGAACGGAGGGGAAGAGGGATGTAAAGGGGAGAAAAGTCTGGAGAGGGAGGCTCTCTGGGAGAAATGTGGTCTGAGTTAAAGCAGCGTGAGGAAACAGTAGCTTAGGAGTTGTCAGGTCAGATCAGAGGCCGGGGCCTTTAAGTGTCTCTGTGAGTGTACGTGTTTTCATGGAGATGTTTTACTGTGATTCTTTACCTGTAGCAACTCTGAAAACTTGGAAATTATCTAGGAAAAACTTTGATGATGAAGCACGTAACAGTCTTTTGTTAAGGTCTATAACAGTGGGTTAAAAAAGAGGAACTTTTATCAGTCAAAGCCCCTGTTAGGAACTATTAGTTTCTGTCCTTTCTGGTGCCCCCTGTTGACAAAGCAGCACCTCTTATTACTTCTCTGATTTTGTCCTCAGCAGAGTGTCATAGTGCTTGAGTCGAGGACTTGGACTCCGGTCTGACTCAAGGCCCAGATATCAGATATATCATCAGTCTTAAACAAATAGTCCCGCTTGCTTTTGATGTCCAAAGAAAGATACCAGCGTTAATTGTAGTCTGTTAAACTGCCATAAAAGAAAACTCAAATAATTTTTTTTCAAATCAACATCTGAGTTGAATATTATCTAAAGAGGCGGATCATTATGAGACAGATCATTGAAGTAATGTGCATGAAAGAGAAACTGGAGACAGATATAACATGGAGAGCCCATACATCACAATCTCTTGTAAAACCCAAAGTAAACCTGGCTTATGAGGACCTCTCAAGGGTCACGGGACAGCTTCAGAGACAAAACAGGCCTCGCTCTGATCTCCTGGAATGCAGAACTGTACTTGATATTACAAACGCCCCTCCAGTATCAATAAAATATGGTATCAAAGTACATATCAAAGATTTGCTCAGATTTAATAGGGGTCATGAGGGGGCTGGACTGCTGCGTGTCATCTGTGTCTGTCTTTGCTTCACTGGATGAGACAAGAGGGATTGTCACACCGTATGATGAGTGTGCTGTGATCTTTGACTCTTACTCAAGTTTTGCTGTAACCTCTCGGTAACTCTCCGTAACTGGCAGCTTTCACAAGCCCAGATAGACCCCTAACTGTATGGAGGTAACTTAAAACGGATGGAGCGATTTACGCAGCCATAATTCAGTGTTCATAAACCTGCTACTTGGTGGATAAAATTCTGTCTGTCCTCAGCCTGGTTCATGGTGGCTGGAGGAAAATTGATCTGTGAGAACTGCTTGCTGCCTCATGAGTGAGGAGTCACATTGATCCCTGACCAAACTAAATAAATAGCATTGTAGACATGATCAAAAAGCAGGGTTTACAACGTTCACAGATCAAATAGACAGCAGAGGGCTTAGTGTATCAGAATGAAACCAGACACTGCTCATTGCAAGGTTTGTCTCCATGCTTTCTTACTTTTTACTGAAACAAGACGCCAGGAAGAGCTCAGAAGATGGCCAGGTCACTCTGCACCACCCTTTCTTTTATCCATATCTCCCTCTAAAGTGAAAGAGAGATTATTCTGCCAGACACCTTGACCCCTATAGGCTTGGCTACTCCGAGCTTGAATAAAGCCCTTTGAAAAGCAGATATTTTACATTAATGGACAGCCATCCAACAAGTTGCTTCAAAGCTCCCTCCCCAATCACCTGGTGTCCCACGGAGAGCCCGCCCCGACGTCAGCTCCATCTCTTCTTTGATTCCCTCCATCGCGCTCATCATTAGAGGCTGACACACAGGCAGGCAGGCGGGCGAGCAGTCGGCCAGAGCAGGCAGGGCCGCCGAACGCACGGACGCACACGAGAAGCTTTTTCAAGTGCAGAGAGGCTGACCTTATAGAGAGCGAGGTCAGCTCCTTAACACACAGCCTGAGCCTCGACGCTGAGCATCCTACAGAGCGCTGTGCATACGTGACACAGCATGGCTACTGCCTTGTAGACACCACATCAAGACTGGAGCGTCCAAACCGATGTGTGTACAGTCCACAGCGGGACTGCTTTCCTCTCCAGCAGCAGATCATGGATGCCGAGCCATGCCGTCATGCAGCTTGAAACAAGCAACGTCAAACATCGCCTCTGGACAAACTCGGGGTGTAGACTTTTACACACTGTCCCCTCATTCAATTTGAATTGGATCACAGTGTGGTAGTAGTGAATGAACTGTTTGCACTACAAAGATATGAGGATGGATACATAAAAAGGTACCACATGTAGGCACTGAACTACTCAAGATTGGTGTTAGTCTGTGAAATGATCTGAGGAACACCAAAACCAAGTTCTTGATCTTGTCTCTGGATCGAGACCAGTTTTACTGAGCAGCAACCTTTGATGCTGGAAAACGAAGCCAAAAATGAAGTGCAAAATATGTGGTACCTCAAGTGTCCACATGAGGCAGGCTCAAAAAGTGAGAAAACCCTGTTAGAGCCTATACTGAAGGACTATTTTTATAGTAAAATTACACATATACAATGAGGTGTTTGGTCTCTGAACATCATTTTTATTGCGCATCTATTTTGATTACATGAAGGCCAAGAGTTTCACATAATTGGGGGCATGGCTGATTAGATGGGCAGGTATTGCAGCCATATGCCAGGCAGCAAGGTTTTGTTGGTTAGTCTAGAGTTACCATGTTTGGTGTCCATACTAGATGTATGCAAAGTATAGCATCACAAGGTAAACGTATATTGTCATAAACCTAGAAAATAGATGTAAACTGCTCAAAATGGTACCTAGCAAGAAAACGCAAGACTCACTAAAGTAATTGCACTTTCACAATCAGCTTATCTGCGCTTCCACCAAAACGGAACAACCTTCCTCCAACAGCATGTGAGGTGACACCCACGGAGGAGCAGGATAGTTGCTCTACTGATTGACCACAATAGAGGGGGCGGGGCCAAAACATCAAGCTCTGCCCTCAGCCGCCCCCCCGGAGAGGCAGCCAATCAGAAGAAAGTAAGTGCATAGGGAAGCGGGGGCTTAAAGAGACAGCGGCTAAAACGAAGTGTTTCAGACGGAGGCTGAAATAATGACATTTTAACACACCAGAGTGAAAAATTTGAGGCTTTTTTAAATCTGAAAATCATGTAAAGCTATAAAAGAGGTATCAGACAGGAAGTATTGAGTCTAATAAAATAAATAAGTTCTAGACACCACTGACCATCTTCTGACATTTTGAGAGTTTGTATTCATCAGGTCTTCTACTCTTATCGAAGCGGTTCTCTTAGTTTGTAGAAGTGATACACAGGTACAAACTTTTTTCTTCCAGGTGCTGTGAAGTTTAGTGATAATGTGACTGACCTGTGACTGCTAGCTTCACTTCTCTACAGAGCATTCTGGTTTTAATAATGATTAATGCTACGTTACACTGGAGTCACTGGACTTGCTCACAACTTGGTTAAGCCTAGAAAAGTCTACGTAGACTGTAACACTGCAGCATGGCATGCAATAAATATAGAACAAGACTTAAAGCATGGACAAGATTTCTTATGAAGCAACAATCTTTGGGGACACGTGTCTACAACCTTGAATAGAGGACTGTTGGCCTGAATTAATCTTGTACACATTATAAAAATTGCTACATTATCAAAAGTAGCTCAAATTTACAGTACACCCAAACTCACTGACACTGACACAGTGCATTCAAATAATATGGTGCTTTTTCTTTGGAAATGCAGGTATGTTCTTTTGTGTAAAAAGAGAGGGTAAATCATGAGTCACAATGACAGTACTTCTCGCTTTTCCATCTTTTTTTTTACTTTTTGAGAGCTGGCGTTTTGCACCCCGCTGTGCAACTCGCGCTGCCATTTAAAATGAGCTGTAGAGTATCTCAGGTGAAGGCTGCCTGCCTGAAGTGTGACTGTGTACACATTTGTTCATCCGCCTTTGTCAGAATGTGTGTGTGTGTGTGTGTGTGTGTGTGTGTGTGTGTGTGTGTGTGTGTGTGTGTGTGTGTGTGTGTGTGTGCTTGTTGGCAGGTTTCAAGTCATCCTGGATGGGGTTTGACAAGTGACACGCTGCACTCCAGAAAGCAGGAGTGAGATGACTGACTAATTCAGGCTGCACTGATAACTGAGACGTAGCAGCAGCAGATTTAGGCCTTCACTCTTGTCAGTCGGAGGCACACCGTGTTATCCGTATTCCTGTCAGGGCATTCAACAAGACATAACTAGCAGGATAGAAAAGGGGGGATTTGTAAATCATGTAACCTGCTTGTCATTGTTGGTCAAAACTGACAGCCTGAAGTGGAAAAACAGCTAGTTATTACACAGTATTTGTTCACTTTAATTGGCCATGAAAGACTCTCATTACAGCTCTTTGGTTACAGTTCATTACAAGTTGCATTGCCATGTTTGTGAGGGAATTAATTCCCAAGGCTTTGTCGCCATTTTGGAGGGTGAGATGAGAAGGTAAGGCTTGTCATTCAGCAGTTTTGTAAACATATAGAGAGTTGCGAGTGTTCTGCATCATTAAAATGATTTACTTAATTAGGCTCATTAGCGATTATGCATCAGTTTGTTTCCTAATGATTCATGTCTCATTTGCAACTCCCAGTACAGCTGTCTCCAGCAACAAAGTCAACCCAATTTACTGTTAGTCCAACTAACACAGGACTAATTATGCTTAACATTATGTCTCTCTTTCAGCTAACTAATGATTGATTTATTTAAGTATGTCATCAACTAACTCAAGACTTCATTAGTGAGCTTTAGTGCATGGAGGAGCTGGAGGGCATGCTCAAATCATAACTCTATCAGATTTATTAAATCTGGGCAGGCTAATGGGGGCTTTAGGGTGCTCTAAACAATGCTGAGTTTAGTTTGGTGGTGTTTGATGCTAAACTGAATGCAAATCCAAACAATGGAAAGAGGCACGAGAGAGGAAATTGAAGGATTCATATCATATATTGGGCAAGAAGTCAAAAGACTGCAATCTCACTTATAAATGCAACGGGTAATTTACATTATCAAGGAAAACTTAAACTAGAACTATTGATTTTTTCGTTTCATTTCACTTTTATTGCAAGACAGGGACTTAAACCCTAAAATACCAGAGCAATCTGCTCTGTAACAGACGAAGGTGCAAAGATGGTTTGCAAGTCTTTAAACTAAAAGCGCCATGGGTAATGAAATACTCAACAGACAAAAATTTAATTACTTTCCCATCTCAAAAGGTTGTACCTCTAAGGAGCCCATTGTCATTAATCCTAAGTTGTTCATGAGACTACCTTAAATTTTTAACAGAACTGGCTTTATGAACACCTGCTAAAAGTTAGAAGCGAGATGCGCTGGATACAGTACACCTGACTTAACACACAGCGCTCAGCAACCCCGAGTAACCCTTGAGACCGCTCAAAAAAGTCCCTAAAAGTGAGCAGCCGTTTAAGGTCTGCAGAGAGAACAGAGGAAATAAGAGCGTATCTGAAGAACATGTTCATTTTATGCACGCACAAAACTGATACACTACATGATGTTGACAAGAAGATCTAGGGATATTGTAAAGTGAGCAGTTTTCAACCTTCTCCCTTAGAGAAAGGTGAAAGAAGACTGCTGGTGCTGATGTGGATGACTGACACCTGGTGTTTCACTGGAGTAAGGTGAAGATCACGGAGTTGAGACTAAACTACACCCAATCATTTGTTCTTTGGTGCTCATATGTTGGTCAACCATTATGTGATGAATCCAATGAAAACTGGTTTAAATATATATATGTATAATGATATCTAAAAATCAGCATTAAAAACACTTTTCTGACCATCTTCAAAACAGTGGCCAGGGCTATTTTTCAACACCTACTCAACAGTAAAATGCTCACTCGGCTGTGTAAGCTGCTTATTGCTGTTACTAACCAGGAGCTTTCTGCTGTTGTGATTCAACACATCCTTGATGACTCAGACTAATAGATATACAAGTCTTTGTTCCCTATTTATCTTAAAGCTGCAGTTTTACCAGGTAAAGCATGACAGAATTTCCTAAACTGTACAACACTGAGTGGACGACACTGACAATAACTGAACAACAGACGAGATTTTCCTTAGGTACTGTTCTTTGGAAAATAAAGTTGACCTGGTAAGAGGAAGATGGTAATCTTTGGAAATATCAGTTTAATGCATATCATCAAAACTCTAAACGTTTCAAACAAAAGACATGAATGGGATTGTAATAACATTTCCTAGAGAGTCGCTTAGAAATGAGACAAAGCCAAACCATATGTCGGAGGCTGCTGCATCATAACAGAACAAAGCCATGATTACAAGAACCAAAGGCACAAACACGTGAAGAGAATTATTAAAAAATAAATAAATGAATACATGTAAAGACGGCTTCTCTTAAGCAAATCTGCTGCAGGGTTTTTCTAAGGCAGCAGAACTGACTCTGCAGATGTACAATGACAAAACCAGAAACCACTTATTCTCAACTTCATTTTACTCTCTCTACATGTGACTGAGGTACTGATCAAGTGAGGTAGGTGTAAAATCACAACAAGTAAACAGCAAAAACATGTCTAGAAGGATTGTAAAAAGCCAATCTAACTGCACTGTGACAACATCTTGCAACCAACATTACATTATGGTGATACTAAATTACGCTGATGCATGGGGTACCTCAGGGCTCAATCCTCTGACCTCTCTGTTTTTGATACACTTAAAATGATTCACCCAAGGTTTTTAATAATGCATTACCTTTGTTATCTGCTGATGACACTTGTCTTTCTACAAGCTATCCTTTATTTCCAGTTGGTTTCAGAGCAACCAAGTCTCACTCAATAGAAATGAATCTGATTTCATCACATTCTATAACAAAATCTTTTTATAAATATGCAACAGAAATCGCTAAATATTAAAAGATAATACTGAAATAATTTAAGACCACTACATCCAATTCTTATTACTCATTGTGGATGAAACATTAACAATAAATGTGTTGAAAAGCTGGCTGGTCTGATGATCTTGTGGTGCCAGTTAAAAATGGGATTAATGGAAATTTTACCCAGAATGCAAACTAAAGCGTTGCTCATTTTTCCCTTCTCCTGCACCAACATCTGCACCATTCCTTTCCACCTCCTCCTCCTACTCTTTCATGTTTTCCTCTCCTCCCTGCCTTCTCCATCATCACTCCTCCAACTGGGGTTACTCTCAAAGTGTTACGTTGCGAAGCCCACGTAGCACAGAACGGTGCGGGCTGCGGCTCCGCCAGTGAAAACACAAGAGTGTAACAGGATAACGAGAGAAGAAGAGAGGGCCTCTCTGTTCTCTGTGTCTCAGCATTTTCCGATCCCTCTCTCGACCTCAGTACTCGCCTGTAACCCAGGGTATCTTGGGAAGCTGGGATGTAACCTATGACTTGTACTGATATCCAGAAAAACAGTTTCACTTTTTGGATCCCACTATTTTTTATGTTCTCTGACAACAGACGAGCCTTTCCAATGAATGCTAATCGTAGCGCTGTCATCACTCGCATATGCACCCTGACCTCATGTTGGCCTATCATGGCCTCCCAAAGGACTCAAATCGATACCTGGCACATGACACATAACACACAACACATACACAGTGACAGTGGGTAAGGTTTGGAATCAAGGGACTTTCTGATCTGGCGGGGACAGGGTCTATTTTCTGGCTGAGCGGCTCACATCCCATTTGTGAGTCTTGGCAGCCTGACTGGGAGTTTCTTTCAAGTCTCCTGGGCCCTCAGAGATGTTGAGTACACAAGTATACGAACACACACACACCAGACACAAGAGCATGCATATACACGGCTGACACACACTAAATACAAATGTTCAGTATTCATAATTCAACGGGCTAACATTATTTCCCAGGAGCTCTTTCTGTCAAGAGTTTAGTCATTTGAATCCACTTAAATGGAGAGCAGATCTTTCAGTGTCCTCTGAAATAACACAGTGAGCATTGAGCGGAGGTCATGTATCAGTTGGCAGTTGGCTGCATAATTTATGTTAAGTTGCAAATCTCTGGTGTCAGACACAGTTCATGCATAGAGCATGGCTCATATATTGAATGTGACGCTAACAGAAAAAGGGTAATAGACTGTAATAATGTCATCCACTCTACCATGTGCCATCTATTCTTCGCTCAGCTGCTCCTACCGCCACCGCAAAGGTCTGGCTACAGATCAGTGGCCACTGGTGTGGAAAACAGCAAATGAATATATGAAAATAATGTGAAAATCTGTAGTTTGCCCAAAACACAAGGTTAAAAAGTCCAGAATAACAGATAAGTTTGTGATTTGACTTCCTCACGTATAAAATAAACATGCGCTTTTTAGTAACATAGCAGTCTCTGGGCAAGGGTCTGGCAATATGGAGGTATAAATGACCTATTTGGAGAAATCATGGCCTCTACAAGAAATGTATGTAGTTTTTGTAACGTCAGCTATTGATTCAGAGAAGATGTTTCAAGCCCATCAATGGGTGGCATCATGTTGGCAGAAATGCTGACCCAGTCTCAAAGTCTTATCTCTAATGTTATCCTTAGAGTAAATTAAATTCACAAATAAATGAATAGGCTACATATCCTTAACAGGTTGTTGAACCAAGCTGTAAATATTAAATTTGGCTCTAAAAGCAGGAATTTCAACATGGACCCTGTTCAGGATACTTGGCCTTTTAGAGCCAACCTCAAGCAAACATTCGAGGAACTGCAGCTGGGTTTTGAACATCCTTACTGGCCTTATTTTGAAACAGTGGTTTCCAATTGGTTTAAAATGTAATTATTGAAGGGATTTAGCAATTTTACAGAGTGGATCTTAACAAGTGGTCTTGTCACTCTTGTGTTAAGTTGCAAATCAAGCTTAACTGTATCCTTAAATGGGGAGACACTATAAATATTTGAAGATATAAATCTACTATTCCTTTTATCAAGTAGTTTCAGGAGCTTTGAAATATTCCTTTTGGAAATCAAGTGAGACCTTTACTTAAATGCTATTTAAGACAGTGGGTTTGCCGGTGACACAGTCTCTTATATTGGTAGACATCTGAGGGAGTATACTCTCTATTTCAAGCCTGCTTTTATTAAAAAAACTAGAGAATTTTCTGTCAAGTTTTATGGTGCAATACTTTCCCGTCATGTTAGGGTTATGGATTAGGTATCATTAAAGCTTATTTGCATTTCATAATAATGAACATTATGGGGGGTTTTCATGCAGTGAAAACATTTATTTTCCAGGTCGTAGTAACACCACTGTCCATTAAGTCAATTTTATCTCTAAATAAAATCACTTGTCTGTGATCTAACTCTTTAATTTTGCCAATTTAAATTACCATACAAGACACTTTCCACACTAGCCCTCATTAAACAAGTACATGTCAGTGTGTTTGTTGGATGTAATCTCATTAATTCACTCATAAGTCTAAAAAAACCCAGGAGTTAAAAGGTTTTGGTTTTCACGTGCTTCCAATAAATGGGTACAGAAAGGGCTGATCATATCAGCACAGGGTTTTTAGGATTGTTGATAGTAAATCATTTCATTTTAAGCACTAACAAGTGCTCCTACTCTGAACTGACTGATAGTGAAAGCAGGACACTGGTCCTCTGTCACGCTTGACTGATGTACAGTGAGCTGCTGACTATAACCATTTGTGTATGTGCCCGCCTGCCTGTGCCTACATTTGTGTGTGACTGTCTGTGTCTACATGTGCACGCCTCCCCATGTGCATGTTTGTGTTCTGCATTTCGTGTCTACTTGTGTGCGTTCGCAGGCGCGTGCTTGTGCACGAGAGGTGCTCCCCGTCGTGTCGGCCGCGCCACCATGCCATCTGGAGAGGAAATCGAGTGTGAAGTACAGTATAGTTTGGGACCAAGCTCCGTGGCAGCGGCTCAGCAGTTAGTTCATTAGTTCCAAACTTCCAGGGATTAGGAGAGAATCTCTGCGGCAGGGAGGCAGGGGCGGTCAGGGAGGATGGAGGGACCCATGTGGGGAAAGGAGAGGGAGAGGGGGAGCGAAACACCAGGAGGAAAACTGGACCATAGGGCACAAGGAGAGAGAGAACATGAGAGTGAGAGATAAACAATCTTAACCCCGAGGACCCTGGCAAAGGGGAGAGAGGGACAATGAAAGAACAAGACAGCGAGGGAGAAAGAGGAGGAGAGAGGACAGGTGTAGCCGTCAGTTCCGCTCCGGGGTTTCAACCTGCCCACCCTCTTCCTCCACCCCACTGATCATACAGATATGATGATATGTGTAAGAGTGTTAGAGCAGTCAGCCTTGTCTTCCCTCCCCTCTCTCCTCCTCCCTCTCTCTCTCCCCTCTGGGTCTGTGGTGACAGTTAGCAAGCTCTGGGAGGCTCCTACCCTTTACTCCTTCTCTCATCTCCCTGCCTCTTAAGCAGCCAGTGTTACTGCCAAGATGGAGCGCAGACATTTTTAGGAGTCAAAGCGGCAGGCAATTAAAGCAGGCACTCCTGGATTTCAATTTTCGGGGGAAGGGGGGCGGACTGACCTTCATAGCTTTCCTTTTTGTCATGAATATCTTTCTTTGTTTTAAGGTGAAGGTGACATATAATGAAAAGAATACATTAATGAACACATAATAGGAGGGTAGCTGTGGGCAGTAGCCCCATTTAAAGCCTATCCAAGCATACCCAGTAACTAACCTCGCACTTCACCTATTAAAACCCATTGTTAAAATGAATCCAAACAGGAGCTCCTGGTTGGTATTTAGTGAGCTCAGTCTCTGATTTCCCCTCAGAAAAAAAAAGACATGCGGTTCTAGACTATTGTTGAAGCCTGGCATCTCTTGGCACACACACAGAGCTGACTGTGTGGTTGTCATGGTGAATATAATCACAGCCACTGTATTCACTGTAGAAATTGACCAAGCTCACACCTTTTATAATGTAAAAGAAAATCTCTCATTCCATAAGTTGCCAAATATGCTCATATTCAAAATTATCATAATCAAAAGGACAGGAAATCAAGCTACTTTATAAAAATGAGACCACCACAATTTTACTGTCTGTAAATCTTCATCTAACTTAAGCCCCAATTCTTTCAGTCAAGTTTTAAATTTGCTGACACAAGCTAATTAAAATCAAAATACTCAACAGACCGATACGATACAATATGATACAATATGATACGATACAATACTGAGGATGGGAGAAAAAAAATCCAGTTATACAAGTATCGCAATTTCTTGTTTTACAATTTTAAAATTGATTTTTTTTGTTCAAAAAATTTTCAAATTTAAGAATAAATCTTAAAACTGACAATCATAATAATTCAACTGTTTCACTGGTTTTAAAAATGCAGACTAAAAATCAAGAAAATCGACAATATCGTAGAATTGCAGTTTAAATTGAATCAGCATTCAAAAAATCGTAGACGAATCAAATCGGGAGAAAAGAATATCGTCCCAGCCCTTTATGATTTGCTACAATAAGATGATTTGATACGATATGATACAATACGGCAACAAGGGGATGATGGGAAGGGAAGGAGATGAGTTTTGTGAGTTAGGACACAACATTGGAAGCACATTAGGGAAGCCGGGTGTAAAGTTAGCAGTATAATGGTAGACAGAGAGCCTTTATATCAATGTTACATGCGAATGTGAAAAAATCGCCTATTTTCTCGTCTCAATAACTGTCCCTCTTCACTTTTTTACCCTGTTGCATGTCAGTCTTCCCGGTCAACACCATGCACAACCTTTGCCCGCCTGACCCAGATCAACTTCCTGCTGTGTTCTCAAATCAGCTCAATCCAGACGGAAGAGACATTTTAAAAAGGAAAAAAAAAATAATAATACTGCAGGCGAATAAAAGTGATAATTGCCGGTAGTGTCTAATGACTTCTGTAAAATGAGTGGGTTGAGGAATGATACATGAGAACCAGAGGAGGATACTTTTGTTTAAATAAGATAGAGACATGTGCCTGTCACACGCTGACAACTCAAGAGTCCAGTGTCTGAATTCTTCTGAAGCCTGAATGGATGCTTCAGTGCTGCATTCCTTTCCACATAATAAAGACAGGAGCTCTGACATCCACCAACTCCATCACAGGGTCACATTTTTAGCCTGTCAGTCACACAGGCCATCATCTTATTGTCTCCTACAGGAACAGCCTCCAGCCATATCAATCATCTTTATTATCATGACTTAAAAAGCTTTGTTTGTTAACTTTTTACCCAGGCCCCCTTCTTTATCGCGCTCTCCAATCACAATTTCATGGGCAGTTCAGCTGGGCCAATGGGGAGCCAGTGTGGGCGGGAGGAGAATGCTTTTAACCTGCTGCATCTGGTGCTTTCCCGCTGCTCTCCCAGTGGGACGTGGTCACCTTGTTTTAAAGGGCTCCCATAGGGGGCCACCGCTGCCTTAATCCCATCATAATGGGGTGAAATGTGCTTGTTTTAAACATCTCACTTAGGTAGTTTTCCTTTCAGTGATTAAGACCGAGCACCTGTCTGATGGAAAAAGACAGAATAAAAATCCCGAACAGCTGTGCAGGAGTGTAAGTGACCCACAAAGGTGCATTTGATTCACACATCTGTGGATTTGTGTGTACCTTTTTGCTGAGGGCTACACCATCCTCGCAGTCTAAGACAGCGCAGTCAACATCCAGCGAGGCCAGCTTCCTCAATTTTCGCTCATCATTGCCGGGGCAGTAGAGAACGGCCCTGCGGGGTACGTAGCGCAGCGAGGGGCCTGCAGAGTGATGGTGATGACGCCATGCTTCGGTACACAACTGCCAGGCTGCGGGCAGGAGCCAGCCGCTCTCCCTGTCAACACAAATATATACAAACATAAGCACACGGTGGCACACAGCATATACATACTTTGTGTGCACACTCGCAATATACACAACCCCCAGACAGAACTAGCGTGAATCCACAAATACATGTCTGTGGTGCATACATTACTCATGAGCACACAGCATCCATACAGGGCTAAGGGCACTGAATAATTAAAAGTTGCTCCTGCATTCATCTTCATAATATCTATGCTGCTTTTACTATGTTTGTAGATGTGGAGGGAGGCCTCTCGTTGCTCCAGACCAGGGAGAAAGTCTGGAAGCGTTTCATTTCGGGGAGTTCTGTTTGCCCTTCAGCTGTCTATTGAAGTGGATGAGAGACGTTGACCTGAGCTTTGGCGCTCTTTGTTGGGAACAAACTTACCCAAACACAGAGCCACTCATATGCTAATGTTGCCACACTGCTGAATATGTAGGCAGGGCAGAAAGTGAAGGAGGAGGGGAGTCTATAGTGGTTGGAGCTGAGTCATGGAAAAGTCTAAGTTTGGGGGCAAAAACGATATATTTGTGTTTAATAAATCAAATTCTGATAGTCTGATTTGAAAGTTAGTCATTTTTTATATATTTTTTTAGAACTGTTAACTGCTGGATCAAAAATATTGATCAACGGTGCTCAAATGGTTATTGATTGCCTATAGTATGCTAGGTTGATTTTTGGAGTAAATAAAAAAATAAGTACTTCCAATACTACACCTTCAAATAAAGTCTTTTTTGCTGAAGTATATTCCTCATTCATACAATGACTAAATCCTCATGTTAGTTGCTACTGATTAGATGGACATTACAGTACATCTACATCTACAGTACAGTACACAACTATTTGCATATGTTGTGTACTGTCTTTGCCATTCCTAATTACTGTAAAATTTGTTGTATAAGACACACTTTTCGTAAGTGGCTGTTACTGAATAATTACAGAAGAACCTATTGAAACACTGCCAAACTTTACTGCAGTGCAGGATGCCATCCATCATCTGTGCTTGTTTACATTCAGATAGTCGAGTATTACAGCTGTACTGTAGCCATTAACCAGAGCCACAGCTCCAGCTAGAGGCAGGTGGCTGTCCTATTGCTCTAACATATGATCAGCATTTTTTGCCTTCAGTAATTAAAGTATTAACAATTAACCAATGAGCAGTTTTAGTGCCAACTAGCAAAGTTGGTCATGTTTAGTCATGTAATCTACTTGACACATACATTCCCAGTGTTGAGTGTTCACAAAGTCACAGAGTGAAACATGCTTGTATTCACCCTCATATCCAAACACACATGCATGTGCAAACCAACACAATTGTGTACACAAATAATCACTTTCCTGCACACGTTTCACAGTAATTATTTCTTTTGCCGATCTCTGAAACAATTAGCCCTGATGAACAGCTAAATGTTAAGGACAGATATAACTTATTACACATTCTCTCTTTGCCACTTGGTATCAGAAACCCTTCAAGGGATCATGTGTAGATAGTGTCCTTCTTTGCCTAAGGAAACAAGAGAAAGAAAAAAGGAAAAGAGGAGGGGGGGATTCCTTATTCTGTTCGAAAGGGGGGGTTGAATTATTCTCTTTGCTTGTCTTTTGCTCTCTAAAGGAGCTAAAGTCACTTCAATAGCCACTTAATCCTGTCTACTACATTTCCACACGCCCTCCAGTCCCAATCAGGCCTAATCTGCTCTGAGATGTAGCGGTCTGCGGCTGGTGGTAAAAAAACAATTCAGGTTGCTCGCAGTGTTTCAGTGCTTTAAGGTATATACTGTAGAGCCTTTTTCACACTGGGAACAGAATTCACAAAAGGCTTGGGAAGGAAATGTTGAAAAAGCTCATTGTTGCTTTGCAGACAAAAGGCAACAAGGTCTAATTTAGTATGGAAAAAAAAAAAGAAAAACTGATAAATTTGAATTAAAATACTGGGACAGAATGTTGGTGGGAGTGCTGAGAGGAGGGGGCAAGAGGGGGCCGTTGAAACCTAAATGAAATCTATTCTCTTCATGCTGCTCAGGGGAATATCTAAAATAGGAATATTCAGTACCCACAAAATATATCTTTAATATGATAAGTACAAAAGCAGGTCGTTTCAGAGTAGGTTTTATTAAGAAATAAAACAGGGGGTGGGGAAAGAGAGTCTACAACCATGGAGGGTGGTGAAAGTTTTGCACGGATAACCAGGAAAGACTAAACACACTAACTGTCCTCTCAAAATAGTGGCCTGATGAACTCCTTCTACTTTGAAGCTGCAGTGCCTTTGGGGGAGTCATTTTCCCACCGTGTCAGCAATATTTTTACTTTTCAACAGAAAACCACAACTTTGTAGTTTTGGAGCAGCATTACTTTCCTTTTGTCAATCATTACCCCATTTAAATTTTATCTAAATGACAGAGCAGAGTCGGTCTCCTCTTACTAATTCCAATGGAGCATTTGAGATTTTCCATTTGCTTGCCTTGGATCCATATTAATGTCCACAATGATACAATAGCTGTCATCCACTCTTGCAAATGCTCATGAGCATTGGGAAAACTAACGTTGTTTTTATTCACAGTGGTTGCCAAGACTTTGTGGAGAATTTTGAAAACTTTTACACCTCTAAAGAGGGATATCTTCTTTCTTTTTCACCTTTAAAACAACACAGTACAACATCATAACATCAGTCAATGACTGTTTTGGGTTTGATATGCCGTTAATGGGTGCTGGGAAAGATTTGTCAACAAATGCCAATATGATATTATGTCAAAATGCCGATCAATTAACCAGTATATATACCTAGACATGACACAACATCATTATATGGTATGCCATGGTTTAATGTTACATGCCATGATTTAGGACATGATCGGCTACAATATGACACCATCAGGGATTGAAAACTTATTGAAATAGTAAAAGTGCTGGCCAAAATTAGACACCAAGGTTTAGCCCACCCAAAAAAATGGGAAAAGGAACCAGTAGGGAACAGCAATCAGTCATAACAATCACAGATATATTTAATTAGAACTGGAGCAGCAAGGATTTTAGCACAGCCGTCAAATGTTATCATTTCTTTCATAACATACAATAAGCATCACTGCATTTACATACCCCCAATGTCTGGTAAACCTTTCGTCTTTATCAAATCAACATTTCGGTGTGATCCATTTATTTTATAGTCCCCCAAAGTACCATGTACACCTGTATTACCAGTTTATTCTCCATTTTTCTAACATGAAAGGTTATGATAACACAAGGCTGTGTGGCTAAATTAGCCGCTGTAAAGTGGTCAGACCCGGCCACAGTGACTATGTTTACTGGTCTGAGATCAGAGGTGAGTGTGTGTAAGTGGGTTTATATGGTGCTGGATGGGACTGGTTCTCATTAGCAGGGAGGTAGTTGTAGACCAAGGCCCAATGGCACCTAAAGGGGGGGAGGAGGAGGAGGAAGCGTGGGAGTAATGTAGTCAGGAGGTGGTGAAATCCGTCTTAAGACTAGATGTAAGCCCTCCAGTTGCTGCAGACGACCAACAGCACAGTCAGTCATATTTGGACCTGTTTTCTAAAGAGTCATTATCACTAAAAGCCAAAAGAAGAGATCTCAAGGCTCATTTTTTGTCTACAGTATGTGGCACTTCTCCCTGCTGGCTTGGCGGCATGCAGATTTGTGTCTGTCTTCTTCCAACACCAGAGAGAGTCTTGGACAAAGCAATGCACTGCCGTAGAACTATTAACTGATCTTCAATCCAACAGAGGGGACTCTGATGATCTGACACCCACTGTAAGCGTCTCACTACAATAAATCTACCTTGAACCAGGTATCCTTGAACTACACATCTTATCTTCAACACTTTCAGACAACACTGATGTACACTTTTACCCACATTGAGCTCCTCTTTCACGCCCCGGTTTCATCTGCTTATCTCTGAAATCCCCTATCATGTAATTCAGACAGGTGCACCAATTTTTCTCAAGGTAACAGGTAAAAGCATGTCATCAAGAAATGACAAACTAAGAAAGGATTATAAGAGGTCAAACTTATATACTTCAATTCGGAGAAACTTGCACCTGCATCATGCCTATTTCCAGTGTTCAATGATAAACATCTCAGCTGTTCCCTGATTTCAAGGATTTCTAGACTTAACACCATTATTGTTAAGATATGGAACATCTTCAAATTATAACAGTCCGCAACCACTTTCAGGAGAAAGCCATCTCTTTTTATAAGCGACTACCTATAAATGATATTTGATCAGGAGCTCAAAAGATCAGGCTTGCTGAACGGATCAAAACTACTTAAGATGAAAACAGCAGTTCCTGTTGTCAAATTCTGGTTTTCTTCCAGAAGTCAGTGTTTGTAACCATGATTATATTTGACCCTAAACTATAACAAAGTTTTAAGGCATTTGTCTTTTAGCATTTGTATTGCTCAATATTCCAGTGAGTTGTAATAAACCTAAAAGTGTGTTACTCAGATGCTTAGGAGACCATTGTCTTTGTTTGAGATGGCACTTAAACTGTCATGGTAAATACTGGGTCCCAGGTGAAGTAGGACGTGTTTATTGCTTGCGTTTGATTGGTCTTCAAATTCACCCTTTAAAAGGATACATCCCCTGAATTGGGCCACAGCCTATGACAACTTGCTACCTAACCTTAAAAAGCTGAAACAAAGCAGCAGAGTTACACTGATAGATAAAGTCAGAGCTGATAATGCTGTTTCAAGTAAAAATTTAGTCTGATGTGTTTGGTGTTACTTCTCAGTGTGTTTGATTTTAAATGAGCTGTGAGATTACATGCTTGTCTTCTTTGTCTTCTCAGACCATGTTATACTCCCTCTCTGAACACACTTTATTTTATGTTTGATCATCAAAATAAATCAGTTTTTGGTCTCCTATAAAAAACTTCTCTGAATTGGCAGTATAGGGTGTAATAGCCTTCCATCTTGACTTTGATGTGAAGATAAAGGAGCACAGTTACACATTGTTTACCAATGTGGCAAATTAATGTCTGTCAACAGAGCTGATATTTCCTAATATTGATATTCAGCAACACACATCAGTGCACCCCCACCAAGAAGTATCACATTCTTATCGTATTCTATCATATCGTATTCTGTCATATCGAATCACATCCAACTGTATTGTATAACCATAGCATGACTTTTGGTAGTCACTGACTACTGCAGACTGGACACACCCCACAAGAGCTGCAATTTTTGGAAATGCGTCGACCCAGTTGTCTAGCCATTGTAACTGTCAGATGTTCAGTCTTTAAAAGCCCCTATTTTTTCTGCTTCCAGCACATTAACTTTGAGGACAAAATGTTCACTTGCTCAACATATTCCACTGGTGTTAATCTTTCACTCTAAAACTCATGTGAGATGATTCCTTATCCAAAGTCAAAGATCTACACGATCACGCTCTCGTCATGTCTTATGCTGGAAGCAACATGTGCATGGATTGGTAAAGTCCTTAATGAATGTTTGACTTGACATATGACCTTAAGTGTGTCACAGTTGTTTGCAGTCTGGCAGTAAATATTATGCACTGATATTTGGTGGTAACTGCTCCATTATCATGTCACAATGATCACTATTTCCTGTCACTCTGCCGGCCTCCACCTGGCAGGGTAATAGCCTAATTCAGGTTGTAAAATTCATCCTAGCACATGAATCATTGCAGATAACAAGAGGCCGGCACCAAAACAGACCCTGACCACGGCCTCCCTTTCAATATGTAGATTTTCACAATTATCTCCAGCATGGCGGAGCAGACAGAAGCTGTGTCTAAAATGCACAAAATTAAAGATCTGTGTTTCGAGTCCATGATAATCAGCTGCTTCTTAATATGCAAACTACATTTGGAGGTCCGTGGTGCTCAAGATTCCAGATTAAATTAGGTGAAAATGAAGATGAATACAGAGTGGGGGGAAAAAAATCAATGTTCCTGAAGCATAAACAGGCTCCCAGTCTGCAGAAAGCTGTCGGCAGGTGGGAAATAAAATGGTCAAAAAGTCATCAATATTTACCTAGCTTTGTGTCCACCTGCCTCTCTGACACTTTTTTGTTTTCAGAATGAAGAGGAGAGCTGAAGCATTCCCCACACACGCTCCTCCGCCCAGCATGATGCAGTACGTGTGGGTTTTCTTTTTTTCCACACTGCCTCAGGTCTGAAGACACAATTGGATGGCAGAGAAATGCTGAAAAATTAACCAGAGACACCAAAGATATGGAGAGGAAAGAATCAAACACTTTTCCTCTACTTTTCTCTTCTCTGCCCCCTGCTTTTTGGCTTGCCCTCCAGCAAGTTGGAGCTCAGGATGAGCAATGTGCTCCCCTCTGGGCTCGACCAGCTGGGGGCTACAGTGTTTACTGGGGCCAGTCTCTCTGACAAAAGTTTACTGGGTCTGCAAACAGTTTGTGGATGATGGCTGAATTGACTGTACTGGGCGACTCTGTTGCCAAACCAACGATAATTTCATCATGTGCAATAAGGAGGGTTTCAACTCCTTACTGCACTAGAGATGCACTGATCCATTTTTTTCGGATCTAATCCGATACCGATACCTGGGCTGAGCATATCGGCCTACATCCAATATCAATCCAATACTACTGCTGAATGAATGAACTGTATACCTTGCCCTGTGAGTGAAGGCATCAGGCTTGACATTTGCCTTGTTAAAAAAAAAAAAAAAGGTAACAAATTAACACAGATATAAATTTACTTATTATAAAAATTAATTAAAGAAAAGAAAGACTGGATCGGAATGCTGGATCGGCGTCATTCATCAGATATCCAATCCAGGAAATTTGTCAATATCGGAGCTGATATCCAATCCAAATATCAAATCAGTGCATCCCTAATAAGCACCCTCAATCCACAATACTACAACACCTTTTACTGATATTGATCTTAACTATGACTCAAGATGCCTCTAATCTGGTTAAGCTTACTGGTAACATTCAGTATCTTGTTTTACATATTAGTGCCAGAGTTTCATAACCTGGCTATCAGCTTAAATGTGATTAGCTGCAGTTTTAGACTCAAGTAGTGTAACCTCCTCCCACAGCTCTACAGTTATGACTTGTATATATAATCTTCTTTCTGTCAGAGGATCTCAGTATACAAGGTAAAATTTTAGGGGCTTTCATTGCATGCTTTATACTTGTTGATTCCTTATATATTTCAGGCAGTACAGGAGGCAGAAACAGATATAAACAGCTGTCTATTAGGGGTGGGAGAAAAAAATCGATACAATATAGTATTGCGATATTTTGTCTGCTGATATATTGTATCATCTCATCCACCAAATATCGATTTTTTTAAGTAATATAAACTCAAGTCTATAGAAATGGGAAATTAAATTAATTGTTAGTCCAGTGAGGTTGGCAGAGGGGACATCATAAAGCAGGAAAAAGTTAGTACAACAAACATGGCAGCACTCGGGGAGGGACATTAGGAATGAAAGCAGAGCACAGATGAGATGGACATGACACAAGATGTGCTAAATGAAAATACGATACTGTGTAAATAAGACAAACACAAAGGAAGACAAATGCCATATCAGCGAAGCAATTAAAAAAAATAGTATAAATCCCAATATATGGTATCGCAATACTCACTGTATCACAAAATGTTTAAAATCGCAATAATATCAAATTGTGGCCCAAGTATCATGATAATATCGTATCGTGGGGCCACTAGTGATTCCCACCCCTACTGTTTAATATAGTTGTGCATGAAAAAAGTGGGGATTTTATTTTTAGACCATAACCCCAGCCCTCAAAACAAGGGGGCTAAGAGACATCCCTGCCATTGTTTAGCTCTGAAAAAAATCTATTCCCTCCTCTAAGGTCATTTCTGTTATTAAAGTAGACAAAAGAAACTTATGTGGCGTTTCTATTTGTTTTAATTGTAAGTCATTTGTTATCTTAAGCGTAGGTAAAAAATCAAAAATGCTGAGTCATGAAATCGAGGTACTGAAGAGGCACAAATTGAATCCGAACAGATCCGAGAGTCTACAGCCAAGATCTTACTCTGCTTGAACTTTAGTCATTTAATCAAACCTAGCATGACAGGCTTGGTGTAGAGCTTGGAGCATCCTTTCTTTAAAAGCTTCCTTCTTCTGCTTATATCACCACTGGACCCACATCTTCTTCTTCTCGCTTTAAAAAGCTAATTCAATGTCCCTCCACTATCAACAATACCCCTTCCTCCTCCTCCCATCCATGCCTTCTCCCCCTTTCCGGTCTCATTAGTTTGGGTTTTATGCCTTAATCTACACAATGAGGATGAAGTCATGGCGGTTATCTTCAGCAGCCAATGTCTGCCTACCTGTAATCCTTCTCAAAGTCCCCGGCTTTCTCCCAGCTCACAAATCGGCACACAATGCTTTTATGCAAGGCCTCAGCAGTAATGCCCGGGAATGACAGCGGACTTTTTTCTTGTCTTTCCTCATCCCTCAATATAAAACTTGTTAAATCCCACTTCTCCTTAGAAGAATGGATGTCTTTATCTCGGTCTCAGGACGGGGAAAAGTCAGAACGTAGAGGACACCAGACCTGTCTGTAACAGTTACAAGCTGGTACCAATGGAAGCTCTGTTTTTGCATTTTATAGACAACTGGACTGAAGTCTGTTGTTCTCATTGTGTAGCTCCTGCCAAACACAGTGTAAAGGTTAATTTTAATTTGAAATAACCAAACAAACATTACATCCTAGTAAAACGTGGACAGATTAATAAATAACAGAAAAAAATCAATGAATTTATCATTAAAAGTTAATTGAGAGGGGAGCTTGAAAAGGTCAAACAAGTCACTCCATTGGAGGAGGGCATAAGGGGGTTAGCTTTTAACTTAGCATTTTTATTGACTCTGGCAAAACAAAATGAGCGGGCTCTGTAGGATTGTGCACTCTGCATTGGCCATTCAGGCCTTCAGAGCCCCATTGTACTACTTTGAAGAGAATGAAAGGAAACCCCACTGGTGGAAATGCAGTGGAACAGCCCCACAACAGGCCACAACTGTTCCCTTATGCATGAAAGGCAGGGACATAAAAGACAAGATGGACTTCTGAGGTAGGGCCAAAAACAAAGGCAACAAAAGTGCTGATCACGAGGGGATGACACGACTCGTCTCAGCAGAAGGAGCAGGGAGAAAGGGAGAAGAGGACAATAGCACTCCCGGCCAAATGACATGTTGAAGAATTGAAAAATCCACACAAGAAGTGTCTTCTCAATTCACTAAACCCACAAGAGCTGGGTGACTGTCGGCTGGCCTTGGTCAGCCAGAGGGGGGTGGACTTTAACAGCCCACAGCTTTTCTCCTCCTAACTTTCTTTCCCAAATCTTGCCCTGTTTTGGCAAACAACTTGGCAAGGGCAGGGACTGACTGGGGTGATGGCTTTAGTGTACACACACCAAACCCAAACCAAACCAAACCTAATCAAAGCGTGGTGGGTTCCGCTCCCGCAGCTTCCGTTTTGATCTGTTGGCTGTCTGTGTGTCTGATCCGTTTCTGCTTGTGCTCTAAACACAATTATACCACTGCCTAACCTCCATGGAAACAGTCGGATGGACAAAAACATGTTTGCTCTCATACAAAAAGCATCCTTGTTTTTAGGGACACAGTGTAATGACCGCTGATATTTACGCCAATGTTTTAGAAGTCGAACCAAATAATGCTTCGTTAAGAAGAGCACTTCCTGCTGATTTTTTACCCTGTTGGGTTCTAGGCTGGGAACCACTTTTTTTTTCTCTCACTGTAGGATTTCTTTTTTTTTTTTTTACACACGAATAAGTAAACACACAAATCTGTAGGTCTGTTTATGGCTGTGACACCTTGATGGACATCTTAGCTTACTTTAAAATCGTTGTACGTCTTCTCCCATAACTTTCCTCACATCCAGGACAAGAACTGCCTGAGTTGGTAAAAAAACACCAGGTATCACCTTTACAGAAATGTGCTTTGAATGACTGCTAGATTGCCAAAAGCACCAATCCATGTCATTATTTATATTCTACAAAACAGTAGTTTAGACTATTACAAATATTACTGCTGTAACTGTCAAAGAAGCTAAAGAGAAATTATTTTAGGTAAATCATAAGATACTTGCAAACAAGACAAGCCAGAGCAGGAGCGACATAATACTGAGTTCAATCTAGCATGCAATCCCTTCTTTCCCATGATGCAGTTTAACACAATATTATTTCAATATGAAGATAACTAACTAAATTCACTGCCAGTAATGGGAGTCATTTCTTATTCCTACAATACAGTTTTGGCATCACCAGTGTGAATGTTTTTTGCAGTTTTAGTGGGGGACAAAAAAAGCCAAGCCCTACCAAAAATGAGCCAAAAAAAAAAAAAGTTTCAAACAATCACTTGTTTTTGAGTCATCTGAAATGTTGTCTCTGCAGCAGAGATGTATTGAGGAGAGCAGAGGTAGCCTCAGCAAGTAATACCACACAAAAAATAAGGTAACTCAAAACTGAATCAACTGATAACAGCACTCTCACACCCACTTTCTTGAGGTAACAGACACAGTATATTGTGGACTTCAGGTGTTTCTGGAGCAGTGTGTCAAGTTGTTGCTGTTGCAGATATACAACCAGCAGCCTGACACTGTTGTTGATAAAAGTCTGAGATTGTTTCACATACAGACTTCAGGCGTTCGCCAGGTGAGTATGCTTCATTTGGTGGTACAGTAGATGGATGTAGACTGATGAAAAAGGTTTAAAATGTATATACACAGGAGTGCTCTGGTTCACAGCAGAAAAAAAAGACAACTTAAGAGTCAGAACTGTTCTGTTCTCTGTTGTGATTTTAGTACCATTCTGTAGGTACATAAATCATGTAATTTAAAACACACAAAAAAAGCATTGTGAAAAAGTCAGGATTGTAATCAGATTCCTAGTGAGAAAAAATGGTGTGAGAAAACTCCAAGTTTTGTGGAGAAGATGGGCGTGAAAGAAACTGCTTGTGAATTTCATGCACTGCATCTCAAGAAAAACCTCTATCTGGTGAAATAAAGAACCTGCAGAGGCCTCTAAAGTAAGGACTTGTTGAAAGGCAAAAGCCAAACAGTGAACTCAACAGGTGAAGGCCCTCCTCCACACTAGCCCCAGGCCTATCCCACAATTCTTCACACATACCCACGGGCCCTTTCACTGGCCATCACCCTGTCTGATTAATGGATCGATGTGGTAATTGATTAGTGAGGAGGAGGTGGGAATAAGAACATAGGTCAAACGTCAATAATGTCCCTGTGACAAAAGGTGGAAGACGTAAAATGTACCAGTGATAGCCTGCAGCCAGACCTCTACCCATCAAAGCGCTGGCAGGGCAAACATAAAGGCCCCGGCCCATTCTCCAGCCTGCCCTGCCCTCCCTCCCCAATGCTCCTTTTCTCTTGGTAATGTTGTCTGTTAAAGTGACAGGAACCATTCTGGGAGCTGCTTGTCAGCTCACCTTCATAAAACAAGCCATAAAGCAGCAAATGACAGGCTTATATGGCTTCATTATTCTGGCCATGCAGGATCACAGCCCAGGGCTGAGGGTTTTAGGGGGTGTTGTGTTGGATGTGGAGAGGCGGGGAGAATCTTGGCAGGACGGCCTAGTTCTCGTGGAGGTTTGTTGTCCCAGCGGCTGTCACCATGTCCATGTTTGCACAGGATAGAGGACCACTTAACCCCCTTCAACCCTGTATTCTCTTGAAATCTAAAGCAGGACAAACACAGAAGTACAGCTCACTTTAGAGATCCTGTGACAGCTCAGATTTCTCTGTGCTTTTTTAATTTATGACTGTGTGCCCTGCTACACTTCTCAATCGCTGCTAAAGATAAATGATAATAACCCGAGCCCTCTTTCGAATATCCTCCATAATCAAGCACGTACCCTGACACTGTATCCGACAAGTTAAGAGTCTGGAGATGAGGCGAGCACGTCCAGATGGGGCATGCATCTGCGACAGTAAACCTTTGGCCGTGGTAGGGCTGGACGTGAGAGAGATTCTCATTTATTTCATGCAAATATCTTCGGCAGTTTCACAGCCTGACAGAGGGGGCTGAGAGGTGGTCAATATCTGAGGGTTGGGTCTCCAAAATATTTCCCCTGTTTTTCACAGTCAGCCAAGGGGGCCTGGCAAAGAAGTCAGCAGTTAATGCGTGCGTTTGTGCGTGCTTACCAGTCTATGACGCAAATAAAGCAAGGTCAGACTTTTCCAACAAAACTCATCACCGCAGCAGAAAATCATCAACTTCTTACATATTTAAATGTTGATTTTAAACTGTTAACAGAATACAAAAATTCATATAATGCGCAAACTGTAAAAAACCTGATAACTCTACATATAGAGAAAAGGGGACAGCTGGAAAATAGACATTTACAAAGGTGATGAACTCTGGCAAATGTCGATCCATATGGACATGCACAGCCTATCTCACAGCAGAAATGGCAACAAAAGCCTGTTAAACTTTATGGTGTTTGGTTTTGACATTAAGCGCACAAAGAGGCACAAAAGTGTTCATGAAATGAACTTGTTTTTCATCTAATATGAGGAAATCATTCAGGGGAAAAAAGCTCAATTTCATTGTTTTTTTGCCAAAAAGTTAAGATGAGGTTTTTTCTGTTTTAACATCGAACATGATGTCTAAATCCAACTTAACATAGGCTTTAAATGACTTCAAACAACAAAATCGAAATCTGGATTGTATATGGTGGGGAGCTCAACTAGTCCTCTCATTGGACACTCCCTGTTCACCAAAGAGAGCTTGAAAGACACCAGCTCTCACTCTGGTCTCTAGTGTGTTAACTTTTCTTAATCTCTGGAAGAGTTTGTGATGAAGAGGAGAAGAAAAAAAGAAAATTCAGCTCCAAATAAAGCCCTTTGGACGACAAACTGGTACCAGCAGCAGCTTGGTATGCAGTCTGCAAGAATTTTATACAAAACTACTGACAAACATAATCTTTTTTATCTATGAGATTGTCCTAGACATGGCAAAGAAACCAAATTATATCATGAAAGAATAGAGATTCTTCAATACAGGTAAAAAGTCTCAAGATAGACAGCGTATTGAATCCATATTGTCCGGCCCTTATTAGGCCTCTATTTGGCTTTTAAAGCTTCCACATGATCTATAAATAGACTGCTGATATTAGCAAGTCAAATACACAGCATAGAAAGCTTGCCGAACATCTGGTGTGCAAGCTTACTCTATTTTCACCAAAAGTAACTGTCCCTTTATGTGCTTATCTGTCATCCACTCAGTCCCAATTGTGCCCAGATCAGTCACTTATCTCTTTGGCAAAGCTGTGAGGCGGCGGTACAAGCGCCATCTCTGTGATCATTGTATAGTTAATTGTCACCTCCATCAACATTAGCACTCTCTTACATGCTAACCAGAGGGGGAGAAGAGGGGGAAGCTGACTGCACGCTCTATTCTGAGGCTGACACTTGTTCTCTGAGGGGCGGTTTTTTGGTGTCAGGATTACAGTGCACAGGAGAAAGGAGGGCGGAGGAGAGGTGGGGAGCTTTCTTCACAACTCATGTCACTGACGTCTGTGTGTAATGGCAGCTGAGGGAGGAAGAGAGGCAGAGAGACAGGGCGCCGGCGAGGATTGATTGGTGTTTACTTTTAAGCAGCCTCTCAACCAATGGCAAAAGCAACCAATGGGACCATCTTCTCACTGTGAAGTCACGTGACCAAAAACAGGTCACATGGATATAAACACACACACAAGGTTGGGAAGGGTTCAATGCATAGACAGTGATACACCAGCAGGCACACGCACACACAAATATATCCGTTACATACATTTGGCACTGGTCCAGATTGATTCAAATGTGTCGCCATTGAACCATATGGATACGCACATTCATGGCTAATCTAACAAACACTGCCGCACACACACACATATTCTGGCCGGCACACAGGCACACGTATCCGGACTGTAAAACAGCATTGCCATCTTGAGCCCCATGGATCAGTGGGGCCATCTGACACTGTGGAGCCTGAATGCATTAAGACCGGCAAGGTGGTCGCACTTTCCATCTCAGCTAGCACAGTTACATAACCCTCCATGATATGAATGTGTTAACAGAATTAGTTCTGCAGGTGAGGACACATGCATAATGGATAATGTTACTCCTGGATGTCACACTATCTTATTTAGTTAATTATTGAAAGTGGAACAGCTGATACGTGCAAAGCCAACTGCCATGTCAAACAGGATGCAATAAAACCTATGTGCCAATTATGAGGACACTGAAACTCGTTCCTAGTGCAACTCTGAAATTAAAATGAGGTTTAGCTTGAAATATTCAGCTTTAATTCAAAAACAAACAAATAAAAATATAATCCAAGGATGCTACAGTAGGCCCTTGACAATTGTGACGAGTGCTAGGCCCAAGTTTTCAGATCTGAAAGACTCAATAGCTGATCAGTTCACATAAAAATAAGAGATTAATCCACAGCAAAAACTGTTGTTGTTTCTTGTACAGTAAAGCAGAGAGATGACGGCTGACTGACTCTACAGGTGTCAAAGGAAGAAAATTAATAGAAACAGAAGGAGAGTTAGGGTGAAGGTGGGGTGGATGAAGGAAAAGAAGATGTATTGGTTGAGGAAGAAAGAGAAGGCAAAGGTTGGATGAGCATGGTTTCATGGGTACGAAACAAAAACCCGCACTAGGCGTTACAATCTGGGCTGGGCCGTGCCTGGGCGAGCCCTGGACATGGATGTGACTGGGACAGTAGATCAGATGGTACATCAGACTATTTGGATATTTGGCCTTCGATGTGTTATGTACTACGTCTGATCTCTCGCCCCCACCCATCCGCCCGCACCAGGCCCAGACACAAACACGCCCCCGTATCCCTCCTCGGACCTCGCCAAAAAGTCTGACAGATGGGTGTACTGGAAAGATCCACTCAGGAGACCAAAACATACTAAGGCGCTGTCTGTCTGACGTTTGGATTTGGAGAGGAACGACGACCAGAGAAAAACACAGGACCGAGGAAAAGGGACATCTGTGGCATTTGTCTTATTTCCCTCTCTGGTGGGACATGATGTGTCATGAGTGGGCTCTGAGTCTTTTGGATCATATTCCGTTTAATTAATGAACCCCCTCAAACACACACAAACACACTTAAACACACTCACACATACACAACATCCAAATTCCAGACCGCAGCTCCTCATCTCTCCCCTGTAAGTTGCCTGTGCCCCCAAGTGGTCGGAAGGGATAACTGCATCTGCTTTTGACTTGAGAAACAACAACTTTAGGGGAGGAAAAAGCATAAAAAAACTCACAACTTGACATGATTTGACTTTTAGACTCAATCTTTCAACATTTAGGGTGCATGTTCTTGTTTAAGAGGCTCCTCAGAGGAATGACTGTTTAATAAAAGGTTTCTCCCAAAATTTTGAGATTTGCTTTTATTTTTTAGAACATCTGAGAATGAAGGTATCCCTTACTGCAAATTTTAAAAAAAATTCTGGATGGCAAAATAAAATTTTAGTAAAAACAAACAATATGCTAAAAAAAAGGCTCCTTACGAGTATTCTCAAATCATTTTTTGCCACTCTTTTATTGTAGATTCATTAAAAATAAGAAATTGTTCTCATTAATGGCACCGCTTTTATTTCTGAACAAACAAAGGTATGTTCAAACCATCATTTGTTGTCACTTTGATGGTCAGACTTTCCAAAGAGGAATTTTAAAGCAATAAAGCTGATGCTCCCTAAAGTGTTGTAATGACATTCACTTCATTCTTTTAACCAACAGGGATGCCTTTTGCCCTCGACTTCTGCCCAGCCCCGAGCCTTTAATTAAGACTGGCTTAGACCCGATTGATCCTGACACACCAGGAAGTTTCTTAAAAATCTGACTGCCAAAACCATGGAAGTATTATATAGGCCACAACCCCCCATAGCAGCCCACGGCCCCTCCCCACACCCCACATAAAAAGGATTGTAGGCTGAAAGCCCCTCTGGTCAGTCCATGGGACCTTACATGATTGAGGTATGCCTACGTATTCTACATTAACCCTTAGATACCACAATCATTTACCCTATCTTTAACCTTTTTACCCCACAAGATCTTTCATTAAATGTTCTCACTTATATATTCATCAACGCCAGAGAATGGCCAATTGATTTTGTGCAAAGTTGGTTGTATGTTTGATCCTCACACCTATATTGTTTTCAGCATAAAAGCTCACAGGAACAGAACAGCAAACCATTGCATCTTGAAAAACGACACATTTCCTTTAGCCAAGGCGATGATGCAAATAGGAAGCTGGGACTAGTGCACTGCATGTGTTGCTCCCCACATGGGGAGAGTTCTTGTGCTCTCCACAACGCAGCCACTTATGAGTCAGACAGCCTCATGAACATGCATCATGTGCTGGTATTTAAAAAAACAAAGCTATATTACTTACAGAACACTGGCATGATTATTAAAATAAAAAAATATCAAAAAATGATCTTTATCTGTAGCCAAGTCAATGAAATGTTTTTGTTGTTGGCCCTGAGTCTTCACAGTGTGACATAACCTCCATCCAGGGCTCGTACGTGTCCAAGGGGAGGAGCGACCCTGGCCTGCTGGAGGAGGATTCAAACCAACCAGCCAAACTGATGTCTCTCGGGTGGACAAAGCAAAGGCCGTGCAATGTAATGCAACTGATTCGGTTAAACTGATACTGCCAGCATTTTCAAACCATACTACAGTGTTAGTTTTAAAAAAAAAAGTTGATCCCCGAAAAATTCCGGTATTAGGAGTGTATAAAATGATGATACACTTCTGTTTAGTATCATCCTGTGTCCTGATATTCCATCAATTTCCAAAATCAGCACCCTAAAATACAAGACTAAAAGCTGTTCGACAGTTTTCTTTTTGATCATTTTGCATAACATACTAAAAAAAGACCATGGTGTTAGTTTATCTGGTAACTGCTCTAAATAAAAATCCACATCCTGTCCCTACCGACTATCAAAAGTAAAGAAACAAACAGATATAAAACTTCCTCCTAACTAAATACCTTTTACCTACAGTATTCTCGTACAGCAGAGGGTCTAATGATGAACTGAGGATATCATAAATATTTATACTTAGAGTAAAATTTTTTATTGGATGAAACATTCAGAAACATAAACAAAGAGCCAACGAGAACGTGGAAAGTGACAGGCACAGAGAGCGAGACCTTACCCTTGGCCTATTCCTCTATTAAGGGAGTGGTGTGGGTGGGTGTGGGCGATAACCAATGCCCCTTCCTTCCTTTACTGGGAGGATCATGGAAACGCAATTGAACTTGTTTGGCACATACGCATTCCAGGACCGGATGAAATTGTGTATTAGGGCCCCCAATACTATGGCTACTTTTGACATTCAGATGTGGGTCCTCTCTACAGTCTTCTCTACAGTAAGATTCATGTTGTCAGAGCTTAGGTTTAACTTCTAAACCCTTTGCACAAATTTCATTGAATGTCACTGATATTTTTTTTCCTTTGCTCAGTTTCTAAATGGGGTGACAGGCGCAGTCCAAGAGTGAAACTGAATTTCTTTCTGAAATACAACCAATGATCCAATATTCATGGTTTGTAATAGATGCTATTTACTAACAGCTGACAAATGCAGTTGGTTGCCATCTGAGTAAGGGTTGCAGCACATATTAAGTCAGCAAACTCCAATAGTTTTGCAGCTATCTAAGTCTTAGACAACAATAGTCTCTTTAGTCGCATGGTTCCTTCACCTGTACCCTAAACTGTTAGAGGCTCAGTTAAAGTTTTCTCATATGGTTTCACAGCCTTCTAAAATCAATGAGCAGTCAGGAGACACAGCTGGGCCGAATAAGACTTACTCTATGTTTTCAACTCCTTTAAATGTTGCTTTTTTGACCAAATTCTACCAGACAGAGAAATTTTGCTTTAGTTTTCTTGTCAGAAAGAAAACAAAGGAAAGCGATGCTGCCCTTTTTGGTGCATTTAACACTGAAACTAATATTTAGGGATGCATGGTATTGGAATTTTGTTGATATCCAATATGGTGATGTTTCCAAACTCAACAGTGATATAGATAAATATATGCTGTCTGTCTTGGACATTTTATAAAGCAGACTGTGCTTGTTAGCACACATAATCTGTCATGGCCAGCTCATAATTAATGTGTACCTTTTAAAGCTGTTTGCACTAGTAATCAACAATTTTAAACTACTATTAACTAGGGATAGGGATGGATACTTGGGTAATCAAGTACTTGTTACCGTCATTACTCGACTCTACTCACTTTAGCAGAGCTAGCACCACCAGCTTTAAGTTAACATTCACATGCCTGTGCTGGTTACTACAGGTGTGGCATCAGTGCATCCACTTTCCCACAATCCACCAGTATTGATATGTAACTGGCCATGCCACACTTCAAAAAGGAGTACATTGATTCAGAATTATCTCGCGAAGTAAATCATCCGTTGCAACAACACAATCCACAAGTCACACTTTTTATGTCCATATCAAACAACCTGAGTTGAGAACATGTCGGGGGGTCCACTCTTCTGTACTAACTGTAGGACCTTGAGGCTGAACTGAGAGGTCACATTGACAGTACTCTCACTGAAGATTCCTGAGAACAGGAGCTACGTCTAAGCCAAGAGCCAGGAGTTCAGTAACACTGAACTGCTGCTGGAATCCAGGTATCAATAGGAGGCATCAGGTACAGGAAGTCATTAAGAAGATTCCATACAGAGGTTTCCTGAACACCGTGCAGAATGGGTGTTGGCATATTGTTGCTGGAAATGTCTGTGGACTGACATAGGGCATGACAGTTGACACGCTGCAAACTGTTTTGATTGGAACGGAGCCTAATGACCAAAGTGTCCATAAAATGTTATGATCGATTCCTCGAATCCACAAAAAAATAGGATGTTTCCCTATAAAAGGTGATTAGGATTTACACCCAAAAGAAAACAGCTGTAGAGACTCTTAAACTTTACAGAGATACCAAGAATGAATGAAGATAATAGCCGAAACTTAAAGTTCATGGGGGTAAATGTATCTGAGTTTTCTCTCCTGTTTGGCGGCTGCCAGCTGGCTCAGTCTCTCTTTAGAGGTCCTGCAGTAAAGCTGGACTTCAAAAGGACCTTATCACTGTCACATTCTCTCGGAAGAGATCACAGTAATGGAGACCGGATGCACAAGCTTACACTAGGTTAGGCTAACACAAGGAGGAGTGTAGAAATGCTTTGAATGTTGGCTTGTAAAGGGAAGAGCTCCTGAATAGGCCTCCTGACCTTCCCACTACACTTCCTTCCCGAGAAGTAAAAGGAATGCTGTGTCAGGTTTTAGAAATTAGTTGGGACGTGCTTTTAAGCTTTTCCTCAGAAGTTCACTGTCTAATCAAAGCTTTATATGTTCCCACGGGTTTCTCTGATGCCATGAAGTTTGAACTTTTTCATCAAATTAAAGTACTTTTTTGGATGTAATGTGTACAGCAAAATGAGAGCAGCAAAACAAGTGAAGTGTAACTATTCTGAATTATGGCACTTGTGACTATTTTCCCTATCAATATCAAAATCCTAGAGTTTCATGTAATTTTGTAATCTTTACTGTTTAGGGGTCAATAAAGGCATAGAAAATAGACACCAAATCATCAGACTCTGACATAAAGTTCATTAACATATGATGCATCTGTATATTACACAGTTAAGATCTGTTTCTTTCCAAAGAATCTGATAAATTATTATCAGGGCTTAGCATTAACTTTGGAGAGCTTTGCAGCGATAACACTAAACACACGTCACTCTTGAATAGTGGTGCAACGGATCATCATTGATCCGTGATCCGTTCGGATCGACGTATTCGGTTCGGCACACATGTGATCCGCGGATCGATTTCTGAAAGCGGAGAAAGGAGGAGCTCGAACGCCCCGCGACACTTAAATCCCCTGTATGGCAGCATTTTGGCTTCCCTGTCAATTATGATGAAGAAGGAAAGAGGTCAGTGTACAAAACTGCGACGGAGTGTAGGCACTGTGGCATAAGAAAGCCATATGACAGTGGAAACACATCGAGCATGTTCACGCATTTGAAGCGACATCACCCGGGTGTTTTACTGACAGGTGTTGTGCCGTAGATTGCACCCCTGCCGTAGAACGCACCCCCTGCATCCCCTCCAACCGTTAGCTTCTTAAAGTGGAGATAATGATCTCATATTTGATATGAATAGCCTGAATTAAATTATTAAAGGCAAACGCTGTTGAATACATCCAACGTAAGGAAAACTTGTATTATTTCGCCTTGTTATGTACTTTCAACCGCGCTCCCGTTAGGGGGTGCACTATACGGCAGGGGTGCATTCTTTGGCATAACACCTGAGATAAAACGAAAGCTGCCGAACAACCGCTCATCACCGCAGCGTTTAAGCAGCCTCTTCCTGCGCAATCCGATCAAGCTAAAGCTTTCACAAACTCTATCGGTGTGTTTATAGCTGCAGACATGAGGCCGTATTCAGTTGTGCAAAACGAGGGCTTTAAAAACATGCTGAAAGTGCTTGAGCCACGTTACGACATCCCATCGCGCACACACTTCATTTTTGGTTCATTGTTACATTTTAAAGGAAGGAGATATGCCTGTATATTGTACTTTAAGTTGTTTTTCATTAATAATTATGTTAAAAAGAAGATATTATGCCCTGTGCACTACTTTTATATATTTTATTTGTCTTGTTTTTTTTTCTTTTTGCTGATCCGAAAAATGATCCGATCCGTGACTCTTGATCCGAGGAACGATCCGATCCGTGAGTTTTGTGATCCGTTGCACCACTACTCTTGAATGTCATCATAACACTGTGACTAATGACAGGCCTCATTTAAAAATGTTAGAATACTAAATTTAGCCAAGAAGAAAACAATGGGAAGTGTGTCTCTCTGATGACTTTTGACCAACACTGCATATCCCAGGACAGCGAGCTGAGCTGCCTGAACATCAGCTCACCTAGCATCAGTTATTCTATCTTTAACTGACTTAAAGGTTTTTGTATTATCTAATCCCTATGGTGTCTTCCATGTTTTAGAACAACAAAGAAACAGGAAATTGTAAAACATTAAAATAAATCAGAAATACTACGCTCAGTGAGGGGGCTGATAGCTGAGCTGCACTGACATCAGCTAAGGTTTCCTTGGCGCGCAGTCTTTTTGGTGAGTGTTTTTTGTTCAGCAGATAATCTTATACTGGCTTGACAAAAAACTGAATTATTTAAGTGAGGGGGTTGATAGCTGAGCTGCTACTATCGCAACTGATGTTATGTTCCATTATTGGTTACAACTTCCTCATCTTTTAAGGATAAGGAGTGCGGCAAGAGATGTGCTAACTGTTTTAAAACTAAACAAAACACAGAAAAGAAAGCCAGACCAGTTGTGGTGTGATGAGCATAAAGATGGAGGATATACTCAAGTCTGCAGAGGGATTTTCATTGGTCTGTTGAGGGTGAACTTCATCACGATCGCCACTGCTTATTTTATTGACAGTGAGAGGGGGAAAGTTTGACTAAAGGCTGCAGAGGATTGGAAGTCGTCTGAAAAAAGACCAGATACAGTCATGCAAGTTAGCGAAAAAACAAGTCTATGTTTGAAGTTTGTGATCAGGTTTGAATACATAAGCTAGTCATGATTGCTCAGCATAGTAATGTATTCAACAAACTAACAAAAAAACTGACTGAATGGGACAGAAAATGCAAAGCCTATGATTGTAAAAATTTCGGCTTTGATTTCAAATCATATTCATTCTTGCTGAGACAACCATTCAAATCTGCTCTGAGGGGACTACCTAGGCCACAGGCTACATCTGATTAATAAGGCAGCAAATCTACAGCTCAGAACCTGAACAGCATCCACACTACTCAAGTATTTAACTTAGGCTCCTGCAGACATTATTAATAAAGACTCTTTCACCCCAACAAATGAAATCTGGACTCTTTCAGAGACTCTAAATGGAGCTTATATTAGACAAATAAAAGTGGACTCAAATCACGTCATGTATTCTTCCTACATCTCTCCTTTTCCTACTCGCCTCCACCTTTGCTACGGCTACCTCCGTCTAATGCAAGGTCCCCACTTTGACTGTGGCTTCATCCTGTATTTTCCAATTATCACCTTTTAAAGGCCAGCTGGGTGCATTCCAAACCATCAGGGGGCAATTCCATTTGCATTGCTCTGAGACAAAGTCATGCCCAAGTACTTTCATGCTAAAGTTCATAACACACTAAAAGGCTGCAGCTTATACTCTACAATTCCTCAAGATTTAAACAGAGGAACAATGTCGTCGCTGTTGTTGTCGTTTTTCTCTTGAGAAATTACATGATCAGGAAAAACTGAAAGGGAAGAGAACTTGAGAGTCTGAGAACTTCTCAGGCCAAGTTTGTTCCAGAAACTTGAGCAGCAGCCAGTCTCAAACTTTTTCAGCTCAGACTGATCAATGCAACTCTCCTGTGAGTGTTTGGCTCTGTTTACAATTACAGCTCATTATGCTAATTTTATTCTTCTTTTTCCATTAACTTGATTTTTAGGGCAGCTTCAGGAATATTTTACATCTGTTTTATTTTGTGCCTGTTCATATTCACTGCAATCAAAAAGGTCTTTCACTCCTTTGAAATGGTCATTACATAGACGCGTGTGTATGTGTGTGCGTGTGTGTTGTTTGGAGGGGGGAAAAGGGAGGGATGTAACTGTTCCATTTGCTTTGCACATTAATGAATGCCTTCTCCGCCTGCCTTTAGGCTCTCTTTCTTAATGCTGGATCTGTTCACTGGTGTAAACCTGTGTTTGATTTCTTCTCTCCTCTCCTTCTCAGACTGCATATAGCAGCATTTAGCTGTGAATTAATTTTCATGTTTGGATATACCCTGCTGAGGTGTGATGCCGGTGGCGCATAATCAAAATCTGCAACACTACATATGGGTGGAAAGGCCTTGTGGGTATTTTCACAGTGCAGATCTGTAGCAGGGCGGGGAGGCTAAAAAAGAAAGAGGGGTCAATGGGCAAGAGACAAAATAGGAGTCAGTGAGAGGACAATGGGACATAAACACAAAAGAATAAATCTATTGTCTTATAGAGGCAGAGGATAACTTTGGCTGAGTGGTGTGCAGCTGTGTGTGTGTTTGTGATAATGCGCATGCCTTTTGCTATGGGACAAGACACGCACCCTCACCGCAGCTCAAACACCAGCAGCCCTTAACACGGTGTGTCTAATGCTCCTATTTAGTGTTTGGGGTGCAGCGGCGCGTGGCCTGAGGTTTTTGGGAGGGGAGCATGGATCGCACCTAGCCTGACAGCTGTGGCCCAAACTGGAGACAAAAGCCTGAGGAAGTACCGCATCATCGAAGATGGGACAAAAAAAAAGCCATGCCAATTTGCTTGTGGTCTGGCTGATACTGCTGTCTCTTCCAGCGCATGAAGTCCACTTTTCATGCTCAAAATGGCAAAACGGAGCGAGCTGAAACGGGGGTATCTTAAAACGAATTCCACGTTAAAGGATAAAGGACAAGGTTTGATGTCGTCCGTGTAGATCAAACGCTGAAACACAAACTACAAATCCAAAACAGACTTCATTTCAAACAAACAAACAGAAAGAAAATAGGCTACCTTTTGTGCACCACTCTTTTCTTTGGAGTTTATTTGTAATCCTTTGATAGGAGGGAGTCTCTTTGTCAATCGGGATACATCAAAGATAAGCCAACTTACCATGCTGCTTGTGTTTGTGTGTCTGAGTGTGCATGTCTGTATTCTAGCCTTTAACATCACAGCGAGGCATGCTTTTAATCTATTGATTTAATAAGCTTAGGTAGCAGGCTGTTGGCTAAACAAATGAACCAGTAGTGAGGTGACACACACACTAAAAAAAATGAGGTTTACAGTAGATGACAAGCTATTCCTCTGTGGAAAACAATGCTTTTTTAAAAAACATTTAATTTTCCACACACAGGGGGGACACACATGAGAATAACACATGAAGAACAGCTAATGCAAAACCACAGTTCTTCAGTGAGGGGAGGATCAGATTAAAAAACAAAATTAAACCAACGTGCATTAAACTCCTAGGGTATATTTCATAAACACTAACCCTTTATGATCATACGCAGAGGTGCCTCCATTCATAGCTTCCGCTAATAGAAGCATAAGAGATAATTATTACTTGTTTGTTGCCAAATCAGCTATTAGGTGATAATTAGGCCTCAGTGAGAATTAGAACTCTTTCAAATGCTTTGTTTGATCTGAACATGTGTTCCCAGATGGATGTCTGAATATTCTGCATTCATTAGTCGTGGAAATAAAAAGGCCAATCAAGCCCTCGCAAAACTGGGTCTGAGGGTTTCATATGCAGTTTTTCCTCCTCAAAACAAATACAAAACAGCACCCTGAAAATCCTGCAATTGTGTTTGATCGGAGTTCTAACTGGGTGCTACACGTGGAGGCCCAGCGAGGTAGATGAAACACCGGTAAAAGTGATCTGCTGCTCATTTGTCACTCACAAGAAGGTGGCGCAGTCATTACTGGTGTCTGTATCAATGAGCAGGTCTGCTGTGAAATGGAAAACTAAATATTTAGAATAAAGCTTCACAGAAAAATAGGAAAACCATCCAACCCTGGCATAAAAAGAACTTCCTCTATTACGCCCCTGTGTCCACACACACACATTCAAAAGACGTCAGGGGATTTAAAAGGCTCAGAAATATCCACTGGTTTAAATTAGACCATCAAACAGCCAGCTGCTGATTTGTTTCCTCTCTGTGTGTGTGAGTGTGTGTGTTGAGGTTTGAGGGACAGGGCTGAGCAGGTTTCTGACCTCCTATGGGTGCAGCAGAGTGAGTGCAACGGTATCACTTCACTAAAACAACAATGTGGGTGAAGGTTCCACTACAAAAGAGGACCACAAACACACCCACATAAGCTAACAGTAAACCAGCATCCTCGCGTTTCTGGTAATAACTCGTGTTTTATTTAAAGTTTTATTCAAAAAGCATTTTTATCTAGTTCTAGACAACATTATCTTGGCTAAAAATGTGACACCTGAGCTGAACTGAAAACCACAGCTGCATTTCTACTATGTGGTCTGGTCCAGCTTGGTGCAAGATCATTTGCGTTTCCTTCATCAAAAGTTGGGAAAGGTCCCAAAATAACCGATCAGTGATGTCCTACTTTTACACACAGTATTCTTACTTCCTTACTATTATGAATTAGGCAAATGTCACCACTTTTAACACTACCACTGCCTATGGTTTCAGTTGCCATCAAGATGCACCCACAAGCTCTTCTGCTGTGGCACGGATTGCAGAACAAGATCTCCTCCTATATTTCTCACCTCCAAAGACCAGCCTGAGACAAAGACTAATGTTTCTCCACAATGTCAACACGCAAAGGGTGGAATATTGACCGTCCTACTATGTAGTCCATCATGTTAGTTAAGTCGCATGACAAACTTATGGTTTTAATCAATTCAGCAAAGACAGTGACCTTTGAAAAGACATAAAGACTGTGTGGTCTGACATCAGCAGTATTAGTCCTGTAACAGAAGATCAAACAGGACTTGACACATGAAGGTTGGGGCTTTCTGACTGGCTGTGATTCACTGGCTGTTTCCCCAATCTCTAAAATATTCTCAAAAATCTGTCTTTCCTACTCCTGCTCCAACATCACACTTTCCATACTCTTGAATATTGATCTTGTCTGCCTAGCATACATGCGTGAGTGGGTGACATCACCCAAACAGGAGCTAACCCTCCACAGTGAGAGTGTCTGTGTCCTTAGAGGACATTACAGCAGGCTTTATCTTGTTGTGCCAGACAGTTCAGTAGTAAAAACCCTGGCAGAGGGCCTCGTAGTAAACTCTGATGGAACCACAGCGCTGAAGCCGTCCTGGCACGCGGATATGGGTCATTCTAGGCTGTCCTCTCCCTCACCCCGACACCAGAGCCCAAACCCTGATGAGATTAGCCGGCCAGCCAGGCGCTCAGTGGTGGTAAAACACAAACACCACTGATTACGTGGACATTTAAGTCAGATCCCCTCACACTTCGGCTTGGATCCCCTTGTGCAGGGTCACAAGCCGGTTAGTGTGGTAACTGTGCCGCCAGTCCCAACACTAGCACAGCCTCCATCAGCGTGCTAACCATGGACCCTGGTAGATCCTGAACAAGCTCATAATTATCCTGTGATGTAATCTGAGATGCTGACTTTTAATGCATGAAAAGCCTGCGCAGCCGCGTTTTCCTGCCATCTTTCACAAGATGACTTTTTCATGCCAAAAATCCATTAACTCTGCTGTTAATTTGCTCGATTGCGACAATAAAGAGTCACACAGGTTGACATTTCCCTCAAGTGATTACTTTTGTAGCTAGGTTAAAGAATGGAGAGCCCTGGCCACTGCTTCTCTGTGTTAAATCACTGCTAAAAATGGGATTAGTCAGGTTGGAATGCCTGGGTAATCACTCATTCAGCAGCGGCCAGAGGAAAAGGCCTCCTTAAGGAGAAGGGGTGGGTTTTATATAGCTGAGAGCTTTGATTACTGCGCCGTCTTAAAAACCGCATCCGATGAGTAAAAGACATGCACTGGTCCTCCCCCACGTTTACTGGGCAAGTCGCCCTCCTGGGTTCCTGTAAATAAGTGATGTCACAGAGCTTAATGATGCCCAGACTAGACTCTGAGGGGGGAAAAAAAAAAGTACAAACTACCAGCTTCAGCACTACTTTGAGCACGTTGCCCAGCCGTCATGTCAACAAAGAATTACTTTTGCACACTGCGGCCCTTCAGCTGATGATGCAACTGAAGTCTGAAGAAGGGAAAACAATCTCTTGCTGACTCCGAGAAGCTCGTAACCCAGCACAGAGGAAACATCGTCCTCATATTTAGACAGGCTGCTCTGTCACTTACGAAGATGTTCAAATGCACAGAAAAAAAGACACACTTTCTCTGGGCTTCCTCCAGCTCTCCCTGACGCAGACTGGTAGTGACAGTTGTTTCCAGTTGCTACGTATAAAAGGGCCCATCATAAAGCCCCGGCTAGAGGAAACAGGATAAGCGCTTGAGCCAAGGCAGTAAAAAGCTCTCTGGGAACTTGAAAGCCACACAAATGAAGTCTGCGTCTGCCATCTGGAAACAATAAACAAACAAAACCCAGCAGCCAAACAAACACCCTGATCGCATGAGGGAGTGGAGGAGAGGGAGAAGAGAGGGAGAAATGGAAGCAAGGCTTGAGAGTGTGAATGAGTGATGGGGAGAGGAGGGTGTCAATGTTAAAAACGTGTGCGGCATGCATCATTAGCAGACACTGATGGGAAGACAGACACAGAGACAAGCCTTTGTATAAAACCTGCTTTGATGCTGGGGAGATGGCCCCGCTGTTTGAATGTGTGTGGTACCACTGAAACCTGGTTCTAATGAAGTACAGTGCTAACAGGAGGCCGCCTGTCTGCAACTTGTGCCAATGATGTGATGGGAAGCTCTAAAGCCGCTTCCAAACATGGAAAAAGACCAAAAAGGAACCAGCCAAGTGCCCACTAAATGCCCACTTAAAGTTAGAAATATTATTTTTGATCATGAAAATCCACTGAGGCCGTCACAAAAACATTTGCTCTGTTATCGCATTTTTATCCAGTGTGGACTCATCATGAGATATGTTGTTATTGGACAGAGAGACTTTGGGATCACTGGAAAAATAAGGTCAGCGAGATGAAATCAAAGGACTACTGATTTACCCTTAGTGCTAATCACTTATGAAATACAAAACAAAATGTAATCTGTAGTCCTAAAAATGCAGGAGCATATCCACAAAGTTATGCCAGGTCACTGACAGCCTTCACGCAAGAGGATCTATTGCTAATGAGTTGGGGTACAACAGAAAAGATGTTTTGATATCTTGAATATCGCAAATAAAGTTCAGAGTCTAGGTGCCTTAAGTCACCATATCAAGAACGATACCCAAGTTGCTGCTTGGTGGAGGCAAATCATTTCAATATACAGTGGCCAACTAGTCTAGAGCTAATCATGGGAACAAACCACCAAAGATCCAAACTCATCGACTTTCAAAAATGGTAAACGATATCAAGATTGGTGTGATATTAATTAGTGGACAAAAGGCATCAGTAAGCAGACAGATATCAGAGAGAGATCGAGCAAGTCACTTCACACTTATCCAAAATTATCTACAGACATGTTCTGACCCTTAGATATCAAGATACACAATAGGTTTACCTGTCATTTTGTCGTCGTCCGGCTGAAACTTGACTTTCAAATTACATGTTAACACATTAATCCAACTGAAATCACACTACATTGAACTTCTCATAACATGCCTGGATATGGTACAAGGTAGGGCTGAAACGATTACTCGAGTAACTCGAGTAACTCGATTAATAAAATTCCTCGAGGCAAATTATATGCCTCGAGGAATCGTTTAAATCCGGAACCATGTGCAGCGCACGGTGTTTGACACGGACGGTTATTTCTGTTGCGCAGAAGCGTGCTCTTTCCGCTCCTTCCGCTGCCGCGCGTTTGGTTCAATCATGGAGGGAAACGAGGACAGACAGAAGCTGTGTCCGAAATGGCATACTGCCTGCTATCTACTTACCTACTCAAGCAGTAGCTACTGCCTACTGACTACTCAAAGATGATTTGAGTATGCCGCGGCTGCCCGAGCGTTTACACACATACATACTAAATACCCCAGAATGCATTTCGTGCCGGCCGGACGCAGCGCCGGGAAAATTTAAAATAGTCCTACCACAAGCTACATAGAACGACTGCATACCGGACAAATTATATAAATTCATTCAATAATAATATTTTTTCTAGCGAGAAAGTAAGTGTTTACATCACGATTATGAGCCCAGTTGTTTGAAATAGTGGCTGTTTGTAAATTTGTCTCGGCGTTTTCGGAGACCGAAGCGTCCACTTGGTCGGTGTTTGCGTCTATTTACCGTAAACACCGGGCAGCAGCAGCTCCCCCTTCACGTTTCCAAATTATTGCGAAGTGTTTTCATAATCAACATCTACACGACACAAACCGGGCGGCAGTGGATGAAAAAAATCACACAAACATCCGTGTATCCATGGTGATAATGCTATACACCACCTGCTAGGCGTGTGATGAGCAGCAGAGGGCTGCAAAATGACCAACACACAACAACATGTAAATAAAAATGTAACACTTTTATATATTGAATAAATGTACATTTGCTTGTCAAATTATGTTAGTATCCAAGAATTATATTATTTCAGCCTATTAATTAAACAAGTAAAATTAGATCCAAAGCCTGGAAATAGTTGTGACTGGTTTAGTGAAAACTGCAAAGATCATTACCATAGCAATTAAAAGACCATCTGCAGACCTTGCCTTCAGTAGTTTCATGTGAACTACATGGTAAAATGTAAAACTTTTGGTTCCTGATTTATGCAGTAAAAATATTCATTTGAAAGACCTGGCCTATTTCAGTTTTGTGTGTTACTGATGGTTTTTAATGAGGCAAACGTGATTCAATGCAAAGTATTACAGTGAGAGCAAAACATTTCTTATCCGATTACTCGATTAATCGACAGATTAATCGATAGAGTACTCGATTACTAAAATAATCGATAGCTGCAGCCCTAGTACAAGGACAGTAGTCCAGTTAAATTGCCTAATCAAGCTATGATCATCTCTCAACTTAACTGTGTACAAATGTAATGATAGAATCTCAATTTTGGAAGAAATCATCTAGAGCCAAACACAAGCACACAGAACTACAAAGTAAGATCTGGGTCAAAATACAGGAGCCAGAAAACTACATCCATACAGAAAACTGAAAACTGAACCTGCAAATCTGCCTGTTTTTGGCTGCCTAGCACAGTTATTTGTTCGAGGATATAACTGTAATGTTAACATCTGCTTCTGTAAACTGTAATCCCAGCTTTCACTTATCACTTAGCTGTGCATATTGGGTCCTAGTTTTCTTACCCCTATAACTTACTTCTAACCAGGTCTTACAACAACTTTTCCATTAACAACACACAGTGAAAATTTTGTTCAGTATTACAACATGCAATATTTGTAATTTGTTGTCAAAACTGGTTAGCTCTGATGTTGGATTTGGTAAAAACAGTAAAAGCTTGCTGCCACAGATCTCACTTCTGTTTTGGTGTAAATTGCGACCCTGTAAACTGGTGACTCTCCGCTATCATCAGAGGAATGATATGAGGCTGCTGAAGGTGCTTTCACAGCAGTGAGTAAAAATAACAACCTCTAAGAAGTGGCTCCATCTAGTAACACCTTAATTAAATGCCTGGCTTGAAATTTTTTGAGATATTTCAGGGTTTCATCCAGGAATGTTTCAAAACGTGGGGGGAGGCTGTAGTGAAAACCCTGTGAATATATAACTCCACTGCAAGCAGATTTTGTAAGAGTTCGCCAACTTTGCATGCTTGATGGAAAATATTGAATCTGTAAGTTTTCATTATTCATATATAAATAGTTATAACCTTAATGTGTGTGATGAGCATGCGCAGGAAAACTGATGTAAAAAATTTGGACAGCGGAGGTGAAGCCGGGTATTGATATGTATGTTGAATTCTTACCTGGAAATAGGCTACAGATGCAGGATGGACAGATTCTGTCAGAGTGGCCAATCACAGGCCATGTTGCCTTCTTTCTGTTCTTATATCTGACAGGAAAGAGACTTGCGCAAAAGTCCCGATGTTGTATATTTTGTGATGTTGTCCTTTCCCAATAAATATAAAAACGCAAACTGGACGTCTAAATTCATTCAATGTATCAGCAGCATGTTATATGTTTTAATTCACAACACCAGCTGTAACAACATGTGCAGGGTTTTTCCTGCGTTCAAAATTGCGTGGCGGCCGCCTCCACCTAATTTTGTGCCGCCCCCAGCCAGAGCGATTGATTCCGCTCAACACAGCGTAAAGCTCCAGCTGTGTTGATTGAGCGATTGATGTCCCGATGCAGCAGCAACGTATTTTAACTGCAGTTGCAGCGTTGCGCCACTATAGAGGCGCTATATCAACAGCAGTGCACCGGAAAGACCTGAAGCATCTACCGAAGAAGAAACGGATCGAATCATGTTTTTTCAAGTTTTTTTTCCCGCTAGTTGGTGCTGTCGGCGTCCTGATTTTCGCTGGCGGATGGTACAAACAGGTAAATACTGCTTGTCTTTTTTGCATCCAAGCATGACGTGTTTATTTAAAAAAAAAAGTTTACTCTGTTTTTAGCGTTGCAGTTATGACAGGCAAAATCACCCAGTACTTTAAAAAGCGACCTCGCGAGGAGGAAAGTCAAGAGTCCAGGTGAAACACAGCAGAGACAAAACGCAACAGGCAGTTAAAATGCTATAATTCATGTTGGTGACAACGTGGACATTTGTGTCAGGTCTGAAAGTACTTCACAAGGGACTGGTGATCGCGAGGGTCAGAATGCAGGACAGGACGAGTCGGCGAGGCGAGGGTAATTAATTAATTAGTTTCCAATTAGGAGCATAACAACGCAAAGCCGACGTGTACGTGGTTTTTATTCCTCTTTCTAGATCTTCTCAAAAACACAGAGCCAGTGGCTTTGACATGCAATGGCTCAATCAATTTACCTGGCTCAGGCATACTGAGGAAGGCATGCACTGCTATTTATGCCAAAAGCACTGTGCCCCAACACAGCAGGCAATAGCTGCCTCCTTAGTGAGACAGCCATCAACCAACTACAGGCTGGACACATTAAAGAGACATGAGGTGACAGCCATTCACAAAGCAGCAGAAGAGAAGGAGAAGTATATTAAAGATGGTAGTACCTAAAAACACTCAACTAATAAAGTTACAAAAACTAAAATAACATAGTTTAGACAGTTTAAGAAATAATTGGTTGTCGTTTTTTTTAGGGAGGACACTGCAGCGTATACATATATATGATTGAAAACACTATCACTCTTCATGTCTGTATCAGAATAAAAACAAAAATACTTAATGCATGATGAATTGTTTTGTTTAAGGTGAAGACACCTCTGTGGAACAGACTGAAGGAGAGGCACTTGGATGTCTGTTGTAAGGTGGCCGTTGATGGACCAGACCAGGAGGCCTTGGACTACAAGGAGTGCATGAGGAGGTTCTACAGAATGAAAAAGAGGAGGCTGAAATGTTCTGTCTGGTTGTGAGATGTGTGGATGAAGTGTACTTTCAATTTAAAGTTGCCAGCTGATTTGTGTATGTATATAGTTTTAATAAATGAATGCTTTAACATGATAATGGTCACACTCTTTTTTTGAACTCTTAACTTAAAGTATGTTGCCTGTAAAAGAAAGTGAATCGGTTGAATTTACAAATACATGCACGTCATGGCGCATGGTCAGGATGGTGCCACCTCTGCCTCAATTTGAGCCAGGAAAAACCCTGATGTGTACTGGTTAACACTTTGGTCAGGCAGTATCTACCCTATCAGCAAATAATGTGCAATGATGTCAGCAGTAGATGTTTTCATATCTTTATGTTTTCGCAATTTACCAATGCAATATTGTCAAAGTCAAAAGTTATTCACCGTTTCTAGACATTATCAAATCGCATTTTATTCGTTTTCACTGAGTTGATAAAAGGGTGACTGATTCTGTTGAAGCCAACAAGTTGCATCTAATCCAAAATCTATTGAAGACGACATTGTGAACAGCCACCATGGTCCCCAAAGACTATTTGTTTTGAGACGTAACGTGATTTACACAATTAAACATTTCCAAAGTATTACAGTGCTTCTGTTTTCTCTGGTGTCTCCCACAAGAATTAAAAGGGTCTTTTTTGAGGAAGAAAAAGTTTATCGAGCTGATATTCAAAAAGAAGGTTTATAGATGGTTTCTCAGTAAAAACATACCGGACCTTTTGTGAAGACAAGTTCACAAGGTGAAACCTCACTCTGTACAAGAACAGAGATCACACGCTGATCTATGAGTCCTCATCACTGAGCACACTGTCAATACTGACACCGAGGGGTCACACCAAGTACTGCAGCCATGTGGCCTCAGCATTGACCCTTGTATTATTACACATAGTCCCACCTATAGGTGTACATGTACTTAAACAAACATTTTAAGATAGAATGGCAGGCAAAGACACACGCACACAAACACGCACGCACACACAGGCACACACACACACACACAAACAACACGCCTGCTGTGCCCTGTTAACAAACACTCTGCTATAAAAGCAGGGCTCTAACTCATTAGGGTGCTGTGGATCAGACAGGAAATGCTGGGTAAATTACACCTCATCGCCCTGGAACTACCCGACCATCACCATGGCAATGGGCCAAGCTAAGAGCTGTGAGAAGACCAACACCCCCTCATGAAGGCAGAGAAAAAGGGGGACGGGACAAGACAAAATTTTCCAAACTAAACTGAACCAGAATTATGAATAAATGTCAGTGATAAAGATGTTCTCCTGCAGGTTGAGGGGTAAACTGATCCCAAATCTGTATCTTTTTAACAGCCAAAACAACCCCTATGGCCTTTTGACAGCCAAGCTGACTCCAGGTCTGGAAGTAATATCCTGCCCACACACACATAACTTTGACTGCTATCCAATTAATGGTACATGGGCTAAACTGTACCAGCCCAACACAGTCTTTATTAGAAATTGTGAGTCATCATGGCTACAGTAAATGCCCTAACACTGCTTAATAAATGGATCAACAACACTAGTTACAAGGTATCAGGACAGTCGAGGAAAGTGGGTGGTCTTTCTGAGGTGGTCTTTATTTAATATTTGAAAAAAAAAAGGATATCTAATTACTCATAAATAGATGAAAGAATCTGTTCTGGACACTGATGAAACTATTTATAACCACAACCAGAAAGGTTATGACACAAAAATGAAATGAGGTAATATGGCTTCCCATGGCTGTGTCACAATTTCTTGACACCAAGCACTTAAAAAAGGATCATTTCACCACTGCACTTGTATTCCCTCACATCTGTAAAAAGCAAAAACACAAGTCTCCCTTTCATGTTATCATTAAAAACAGAGAATATTTCCACAGCTCCTCATTCGATCCGACCACCACGCTCAAACTCTAAACCACACAAACCACTCATTAGCCAAATCCACCCCACGTTTCTTGAACAAAATTCTTTTGTTGCATTGTTCACACATTCCTCCCCGGCCATGTTTTTACAGATGCAGGTCCATGTGCGCTCAGAGGTCCAGAGAAGTCCCTCTTTGCAGCCAGAGATGTGCTATTGATCAAAGGCTTCAGAGCTGGATCAGAGACACTTGTTTTGGTTGTGTTTTTTTTCTTTTTTTCTTTGGGGATACAGGGTTACATATCCATCTGTTGGCCGCATGGATCCACCTTGGTCAGCGCTGCCTGGGACAAGTGTGGGCCTCTTTTCTCTGCCATCACACACACACTGCTCCCTCAAGCACGTTTACTCAGCTGGTCGCCACGCCGGCCGCCAGAGCTTTGTTTTCACACAGCAACATGTGTTACTTAATGCTCTGTAACACATTTCAAAGGCAAGACTAGCTGGGTCAACAACAGGTAATAGAGCGATTTATTGATTTACTGGCTCGAAAAAGGCAAAGAGTAAAAAAGGAGTGTGTGCAGGCGCTGCTGAATACATCCACAGGCAGAGGCATCAGGGCAAAGATTTAGATTCTTTTTTTCGGCAGTTTAGCGGTGAGGCACTTTTGACAAAACAAACAATCCCTGCTTAGCTTTGACGCTAGTTTACAAGACCATAGACCCCCTTTCTTTTACATTTCAGGGAAGCTTGGGTATCACCAGGCAGTAGCCAAGAATCTGTCCAGCAAAAAGACAAGATAAACCATTAAATAGTCCAAGAAAGTCAAAGCCTGTAAGGTTTAAGGTTTCTTAGCCAACCTCCTCGCCCTCTCTGGTTTAAGAATTTGGTAACACAGTCCCCTCAGTTGTTTTCCTGCTTGATTGGATTATGGCCACACACCTCCAGCTCGGCTTCCACCACCAATCAATGAGGAAATGAGGTGTCAACACACTGGTGTTTATTCAGCACTCATTTATTTTTCTACCGGAAGCCAAAGCAAGCTGAAGCACAGAAGACACCAGATGATTGAAGGGATTTTCTTCTCAACGTTTAGAATTAGCGCTTATTTTTAATAGCATTACAAACAAGGGGGTCGTGGTACACAAGAGTCAATTACACTAACAAATAATAATCTCCTCAGTTTTATTTTGTTTTCTTTAATTGCAGCTCATTGTTAGTTCCTCCTTTATTATGAGATGGTTTTAAATGGAAATGAGCTCATTTACTCTATAATGACTAATGCATTTATAATGACACTTTAAACTGTTATTAAGATTGTATAGTATTCCACAATACTGCCTTTACTTGTTTCTAATCTCTTTCACAACTGAGAAGACAGGGCTTTTAAACTTCAGGCTGTGCGTCCATATGACCAAACTAAAAGAGCTGGTAATGGAAAGACACCAGGAAGTCGGTAATGCTTCCAGTCAGCATGAAGTACCATCAAAATAAAATTCTGCACAGTAGCTGCTGCTTTAAAACAACTGGGGCAATTGAAAATTCCCCCTCCCAATTCATGCCAAATGCCACTTTATAAACATTCTAGCTCAACTGCCAAGTGTCTGCGCTGCTTTATGCCCTTTCTCTTAATTGAAAACGTTATGGGGGTGCATTACACTTGAGGTTTTTATAAGCTGTGCTATAAAGCCCTAGCAGGCCCTGAGAGGGGAAACTGCCCATTAACTTATAAGGTCCAGGCCTTGGCTGTCTTAATTGACAACCTCTAGGCTACTTTCATCACTTGTCGACTTCATAGCGGCAGCCAATGCTTCCTCCAGGATGCTGTTGCATCTTTGACACGAGGGTGTTTGTGACAAAGAGCAGTCTGCCGCCAATGCCAGGGCGAGGGCTCTAGGCTGTCCATAAAACAAGCACACACATTCCTCTCCTAGTTCCAGCCATCTGAGGGTGCTGCGTTTAACTGTCTAGGTACTGCTTCCCAGAAACAACTGCCATAATTTAATATGAATCTTATTATAAGAGGCTTATATGTGCTTAACTGTAAGCAAGTCTTTTCTTCATAAAATGGATGCAATTTCCCAAAAGAAATTCAATTTTAAAAAAAGTTTTAAAAAAATAGGACATTAAAAAAAAAAGACCATTTAAATAAAGTGGCCTGGATGATCAGTTTAAAAGTAAGTAAAATTAGATCAAAAGTAGGAATTCAGCACAATTTGTTCAACACAACTTTGAGTAAACCATGTCTCTTGGTTTGCTGAGTGTGTCTAATGTTAGCAGAGCTAGCACCCCTAAACTCAGATCTTCCCTTCATACAACTTTATCTCCATTTTGTAAATCTAAATATCCCAAACTGCACTATGCTACACAGTGATGTCGTCAACAGGGTATGCAAACACTGTATACCCATTAGAAAAGTACGCACATTTCTGTAAACCCACTTAAAAATCTGTAAAGACACATAACAACCTGAGTTCTGACCACAACTTCACAGCTGTTTGTGGTAACTTGTTGCTTTTCAAACACTAGATCGTCTTCACCACTGAAGAAATTTTAAAACGACCTGTCATTCTTAACTTTTGGTCATATAGCAGACTCATCAAATCCAGTACTGTTCCTGAGATCCTGGATTAAAGCTGGACTTCACTTCTACAGTATCAGAATGGCAATGAATATAAGTCAAGCCTCTGTGGTTCAAGGTCAAAAAAATATTTTAATCTATTATGCCGTGCTGGTGAACCATGAATCCAAAATCTTATTATTGACAGAATGTGTCCACCTCCACTACATAGGGTGGTGATACAATCCCTTTCAGCTTGTTTCTATTGGGTCATCCCTCAAAACAGAGGACAAAGTATGTTAGCAAGAGGCTAACGGAAAGAACGCAACACAAATAAGTCTGACTATGATAAGTTCCATTTAGTGCAATTTTAATCAGACTAAGGCAGTAAAACACATTTTTTTAACAACATGTAACAAACTACGTGGTTGTTTGGAAACAGAAGGAGTCAACATTAACTGAAGCTACAACCCTGGCTAGTGGCAGGTGGATGCAGTACAGCTAAAACTGTTGAGGACACTCATACATAGTACAATACTAATACATTGTAAAATAATAACTCATTTAACTGAGTTGTAATTCAGGTGTCAACAAATAAGGGTGACGACATGTAATCGTATAGCTGACTAAATGTGCATATCTCCTGTTTAATTCTAATCAGCTCAGGCTCTCACTTCATCCATGATAGAGAAATACACATGAACACACACACATACACTACACAAGCACAAGCACACACACACACACACACACACACACACACACACACACACACACACACACACTAGAGTGGCGTGACAGTCTCTTCACACTCTGATTTGGCAGGATCATCAGCATTGTGCCTCTGGAAATTCATGTGCCCTGAATTAGAGCCACATGTCACAACATGGTTGATGAGGGAAGACACATTACTGGCATACTAAACCATCTTTAGTAAATTCAGAGTGTTCAAAGCTTTTATTGAACCTCATGTGACATCTGTGGAAATCTAATGACAGAGAGGAGCACATGGTTAGTTTGACTGATAACAACATGTCGCTTAAACTACATACTGTTGCAGAAATGCCATCAATATTTATACTCAGTTGAGGACTGTATTTTTAAAATTTTCTTAAAACAAAGTACAAAAAGATGGTGAATTTGTTAAAATTACAGCAGCTTTTAATTTTTCCTTAATGAAGCTCAGTCTTGAAAAATGAGGTCAATGTGAAAAACTGCAGTTCCTCAAGTGTCCAGGGGCTACAGATGCAGCATATCTCCCATTTATAAAAGTCCATCTTTATTAAGAAAAAATACATGTTTCAGCCTGGTATACATCCGATTCTGGTCTATATAGCCTATCTCTCTATTTGCATTCACTGTATGTGACATGGGTGTTTTTTTAGTAATCATTACCTGAAAGTATTGAAGGTATGAGTTTTGCATTACTATGGGAATGGTCTGACTTGACTGACAGACAGGTATACTAAATGTTTAACCTCAACTCTTTGCCTCTCGCCAGGCCATCTTAGAGTTAAGCTGAGTTAGCATTTTTAGTATGGCAGCAGCTATTAATATGCATAAAAAAACCTCTTCTTCAGAAACCAATAGGTTATGTAACTGAGACTATTCATGTTTTATACAGCCTATGTGTGTGTCTGGCCATATGGTAACTGAAGGTTCAACTTATCAAGGAATAATGTATGGGAAATCAGAATATAAACAAATTCTGCCAGTCATACAAAAGACAGCAGCAGTGTCTGCGAGCAACAACAGACTGCTTAACTCTGACAATAAAGAGGTCACCCTTTTCCAAGGTGATACCAAGTTACAAGGTCAAAAACTTAGTTAAAAAAAGTTGGATGTCATGACCTCCTGGACAGCTGTCCTGACAAGGACATTGCTAGGCAAGTTTGTCCTCTTCTTTTGAATATGCATAGCAAATAAAAAAATCTGACATGAGCCTATGGATGAGCACAAAGTAGACAGCCCAATAGCAGGACACTCAAGTATACTCTTGTCCACAGCCACATAAGGACGGGATTTATGACCTATACAGCAGCCCGTCACCAGGGTGTGCTGTTCTCGGGGTGGCTTCACCCAGCAAGGAGGAGGACGCTGTCCATTCTATGTACAGTCTATGGGTGTAACAAAAGCAGGTGTCACCAGACTCTTTAAATTACCAACAGACTATTAGTTTAACAAAACAATCTTACAATTTAAGTGCAAAGCAATATATCATTTCTCCTGTCCATAATTCAGCATTTTCTGCCCAAATGGGTTTTGTCATTTCCAGTTTAACAGGGCAACCATTTTGTTTCGTTGTGCTACTACTATTGGGTCTCGCTTAATAACAATGTTAGATGAATGTTTTGTGGTAATATGGCAGGCAGACATGCTGGAGGGCCCAGGTTCACAGAAAATAAGCATGTTCTACATTTGCAGGCAATTCATGTTTTAAGTGGTAGTAGGTCTGCAACTGATACTACAAGATCAGTAATATTATTTCATTGCTTCCTCCACAGTTACATATCTTCATACTGCTTTTGAAACAACTACAACAACCATGCCTCATTCACAGAAAAGAAAGGCACAGTTTGATAAGGCAACACAAGCTGAGGGTAGAACTACATTTATAGCTTAAATCAAGACGTAACAAACGCAGTTACGAGCATTTCAACACACTGCTTCGATCCAGCTCATACAACGGTGAACGCAGACAAGTTTGAGCCCAGAAAACAGCTGCCAACTGCTGAACTTTTACCCTCAAATACACAAACAAACAAACAAACCAAGTGGCATGAAGCGGCCGACAGCCACTACCGAGAGTTGGAGGGAAACTATTCGACCAAAAATGGCGCCGTTACATGTTTGCCTTTTGAGTTTTTCCACAAGAGAAACAACACAGACGGCAGAAAGAGAAATAAAGCAGATAAATTGACTTACTGTGGGACAAGTCGTCTCACCGCTCTGGTGATGTGCGCCGCCATGTTTCTTTAGGTGACGCGCCAACAGAGAAAGCAGTCATTGGGTGTAGAAGAAGTTCCCTCTTTCTCAGCGGGCTCTGTGATTGGCTACGGAGTGAAAGAGGGGCGTGGTCTGGAGGACTCCTACCACATGGGTAAGAAAACAGCGAAGGAAGAGTGGGACGGCAGTGATTCAAGGGGAAAGGGGGGGAATGGGAGAGAGATGAGGAAGAAATAAATGTCAACTAAATCCAAAGATGATTTCGTTAACAACTTAAAGTCACAGAAAAATACCACTGTTTTACATTAATTTTTAATTTTGTTATTGTTGCTGATAAATCCAAACTGTGTTAAACTCACAATTTCAGAAATGTCCCCGTTTTATATTACTTTAGTGTCCTTCTGCTATACTATATAACAGAAAGGACAGATAGAGGCAGGCTGATGCTTGAAAGAGAGAAAGAGAGAGAGAGAGAGAGAGAGAGAGAGAGAGAGAGAGAGAGATTTGAGCACCAGGCTCGTCACCCCAGGAGTTCTCCCTCACAGCAGTGGTGAATTACTACCACTACCATCAGCCAGGTCCAAGTGTGGAGCACGACTGACACGCAATATTTGCCATGATTAAGTCAGCAGGGGATTTGCTCCAAATGTCAGCATTCAGAGGGCGGCCATTGAGTTGTGGGTGTATTTAAATCTGTATATGCTGCTGGACATATTTTGCTTTATGAAGGTTGTAGAGCCAAATGCACTTGGCATTAGACCATAAATACAATAACAAGCATGTCTTTTTTGCTCTTGAGATCCCATTCTTGACATCACTACTATTTTCACTATCATCACTATTTTATTGTATTGTATTGTATTATATTATATTATATTATATTATATATGTATTTTTACAAATTTGCTCATCTTAAGAGGTTACATTTCAACAGCTAGGAGAAAAACATTTCTCTTCAGTCATATTTGTGATTTATTGACATGTTAAGCCTGTTACAGGAGGCCACGTTTTTGTAGTTGTTGTTGTTGTTTGTCTTTTGAGGTCACAATCTAAAATAGTTGAGAAACACCAAGGTGTGACTGTGTGAGCGAATAAATGCTGTATCCATTGTAAAGCACTTTGAGGGTCTCTGATAAAGCACTGTATGAAATCTTATGCATTATAATTAGTATTATTATTTACTCTGACTATTTTAATGTCATTTTGAACATGACATATATGTTAACATGTTTTTCTGTCTTCTCAAAAGGGAAAAAAGACAAAGACAGATATATGTAACAAAGAAATGACCTTGGGAAATGGCTACGTACAGCAAATCTACAACTATGTGTGTTTGCAGTTTGTCTTTCATTTTGGACCAGATAAGAGAACTTGGATTATTTCAGACAGATTTTATCTTTTAACAAAGGGGGCTTATGTGCGCATCTATTCCTACATGGGATCAAAAATGCAATAGAGTTGGAAAATTCCATCCATGGGTTACTTGGAAACTACTTCTCTCCCTCCCCCCTCCGTTCATCGAACACAATTGTTGTCTACTAATCCAGTTTTGATAGCATTTGGCACACTTTCTTTGGATCACAGCAAGATGCTCAACTTCCATTCTGGTCTCCCCTAGGAACCTCTGAGCCCAAGAAAGAAGCCGACACCAGGTCGCGCCAGAGCAGGGGGGTTCTCTGTGTCCTCATAGAGCAGAGAAAATTATTTTTTGATTCAAGTCACCCCTTTGCCACATGCACACACACACACACAGACACACACACACAGACACGCAGAGATTGTCAGTCTGGTTTGTTAATTCCAGATATATGCCGAATATGTGTTTATTCTTGTCAATCTGTTATGTTGTTAAATGTTGCAATCACCTAATGACCCCCCTGTAAGGCAGTAGAATATAAAATTTTATGTCAAAGGCAGAAGCTTTTTGCTTTTGTCCCCCCTCTGCACTCCCTGATCCAAATGGACAATGCATCACTAGGCCTTGATGCCTCAGAAGTCTGGGTTCATTAAAATCTTGAATGAGTGCCAAAGCTGTAGTCATAGATAAAAGGAATATGAAAGGATAACAAAATTTATGGATGGCAAGTCACCACCTCACCCTGGCATTTATAATAAACAAATGGTTTCTGTTTCCAATTTAAATTTCTCATTATACTGTGACTTTTGGAAAATGTGTTTTGATTTACCAACATTTTATCTGAAAAACGGTATAATTGATTAGATTTACATGGCTCTGATTTTAATGCTGATCGCCTGCCTACCCCGACAGCCCACCCCCCTACACCCTGGGCCCAACACTCACCAAAAGGGAAGGATCTGAACAGCTCCTGAGGCACATTCAAATCATAGAAAACAAACCTACATATCAAACAGTTTTTTTACTGATAAAATAATTGGCTTTAACCAGCATAGAATCCAATTCATCCCTTTGAAAGAAACTTCTGTGAGGCCACCAAACAAAAAATGGTGAGATAGACTTCACAGCCCGGGTGAGATGGACATCAATGCGCTGTGCCAGCAATGGCTATATTAACCCATGGCTAAATCCCATCACACAAATGTCAGTGTATCCGTTCTGAAACCATGACATTTAGATCCAAGGTCTCCATTGTGGTTTTAGAGGGAGCTGATGTTTGTCCATTCTTTGCATCCATCAAACCTGCACACACACAACCTCACAACAAAACACTCTGTACACACAGAAAGGTTAAAGATCATAAGGCTTTAAATATCTTATTTTATTGCATAATACATGATGTAACATTTGAGTTTGTATGGTGTTAATTTAGTGAAACTGCGGTTATTGTATTGTATCTTTCAAATGTCAAAAATGGCTGATTGAATGTTCAGGATGATGATTTTGATTCATGACAATGACACAATTCATTAAAGCTCCTATGAAAAGTTTTAGGTGGTTACTAAACAGACCTAAAGCAAAACGGACATATTTTTATGACTGGCAAAAGCAAACAAGAACCATCTAAGTAAAGATTGACCTTTTCTATACAGTTAAAGTCTGAAACCAGAAGCGGGGGTAGGTGTCATCTGAACTCACCAACTGACAAAAAAATGTGACACAAAATAAAGCTCCTCTAATGACTCGGTGACTTACTGCCCGGAAGTAGAGTGGGCCATCTCAATTGGAAGCTTGAGGGTTTGATCCTAGGTTTTGCCGTACACCTGTTGATGTGTCCAAGGCCTCAAGTGGCAGTACCAGTGGTGCGTGAATTGGATTAGATATTACCAAAAGATGCTTTGAATTGCTGCCTCTGTTGTCAGTGTTTAAATGTAGTGTGATTGCTTGACTGTTACACACAATGTAAAAGAACTTAAATCTGAAACTCCAAATAAGATAAATTTCATATATTATCATTCATTTTTTGACATATTGGAACTGTACCACTATGTATTTCTTTCATATTTGTTTAGAGACCACTTTGACACAAGTTGCCAAGATACAGCACTTGTATCTTAAGCTTATTTGCAATACCAGTCCTCAGATGAGTCCTTTAAATACAACTAATTCAAAATAGATAGCATGGAAAAAGTCAACAATCAAATTACATGTAAATTTCATATACTAAAATTATGTTGACAAAAAATTGACCAAAAAAGATCATTCCCTGTGAAAAGTTATTTCTTGCAAACTCGTAACTGTTTGGATTGGTTTGAGATGTAAACTTATAGAGTTATACATATTTTTAGCTTTGAGAATTTTTTTTTAGGATAGGAAGTGATTTCCAATCGCATTAGTTGTTTACATATATTTCTTGTAAATCAGAATGCATATACTGTACATTGGTGCACATACATTTGGATCCTGTTATAGAGCAAATTGCCGCAAATAAAACATAATTCTACTTTTTATCTATTGCTAAATTGGTTTTTCATGCATCTCCCTATAATTGGCTATGGCATCTTTTTTTCTGTCAGTCTTTTTTGTCAAATAAATATGTACTTTCTTGTTTGAAAAATATTAAATGATGGGGAAAAATATGCATTTCTTAATAGCACCTTGCATTATCTTTTTATTTAGTTCTTCTGTGGAAAAATAATTTCAAGCATAATGCACTGCATTCATACTCAGCATCTTTAATATGTCTCGAGCTATTTGACTTACTCGCCAAACATAACCACCATCAGGACAGGCCCAATCTGACACATCAGGACCACTCAGGAGTCATGTGCAATGAGGAGCAAAAGCCATGTTCAAGAACAGGACAATGTGTCATAAAGCTCACATGTTAAGACTGCAACACCTATAAGCCACTTGGCTTTAGATCACGAGATGTTTAATTATTGCCTCCTTACATTAGCTCTTACAGATCTGCCCCTCAGGCATCAGTTTTGGGGCCAGGCTTAGGGGTGGTGGGGCAGTGAGGGAGCTGGGGCTGGTGGAGATGGTGAGGTGGAATAAAAACCGGTCATTACTAGATCTCTTTCTTTCTCCCTCTACTCCCTCTTTCTCCTTCTATGGCAGTCCAGATCAGGAATTACAAATGATATCATGACAATTTTTCACGCTCTTCAAGCCAGTGATGTTTTACCGACTCATTTGCTATGATACCTTGTTACGGATCCAGCTGTGAATCAGGGACGTGTCATGGGGCTAGAAGCCCGCCGCCTGCTGAGTCTGGCCAATGACCTGGAAGGCAATAGGGGATGCCAGTGCCTGCAGCATGTGCTGCACTGACAAAGCAGCAGGGCACCGTCAAAAACCCTCTCATACAAACTTTGCAGATCACTCCGTTTTTAACAGATGAGTAAGCACTGGTACTGACTTTTTTTCTCTGCCCTTACACAAGGTTTATGGATTTCCCTTTGCGAGTCTGTGGCTCAGGCTGACGTGAAGCAAAACCCTTGCCCACAAGGGGAATAGTGTAGTGGTGGATCTTGGATCGAGGGATGCAGATAGCATGTGGCAGGGTCACTGCGCAGGTTAAGCAACAATTCACTCGAGTGTCTGTAAAGGAAGTGGAGTATGGTTGGAAAAGACCAGCGTACCAGCTAAAGAGGCCACACAATCCAGATTAAACTTTGGCCTTTCAACATACATTACAAAATCCACTCTACACTTTCACTAGTGTGTGCGCGCATGTGTGTGTGTGTGTGTGTGTTTATGGACTTAAAGGGCACAAAGGTAATGCTCCTTTATCTTTTCTTGCACTACTAGATCACAATACAGGGACATTTTAGAGATGCTCCTCCAAGAAAAAAAAAATCAATCCCAAACAATGCAGTGTAATCTAGTGAGACAAAGCTTAATCCATTCATTAATTTTTGCATTCTTCAACAGGAATTCAATGAGGTTAAGGTTGTTTGGGTTTCCAGATGAGAGCCCTCACGCAATCCCAGGCCCCGATGACTTCTGCATTACTAGAATGATGCGGCCGGGACTGATGGAGCTGAGAGTGTCAGGAGGCATTAGCCTTCACAGCCCAAAGCTGGTGGACAAAACCCGACTGCGCCCCCTGACCCGATCCACCGCCAAGCTACTGACCCAGCAATCATAGTGAAACAGACAGAGAGGAAAGGATGGATGGAAAGATGTAAGGTCAAAAGAAAGTTTAGGAGAGAGCAAGGGGAGAGAAATTAAATGTATAGGTGTTCAAGTTGTGATAAAAGGAAGAGAGGAAGACATACATGGAGGCTAAGACTTTTTCTGCATATTACCCAAATCACAGGAAATGGTTTTAAGGGCTTTTTTCCCGTTCGGTTCACTCTGATTCCCCCTCTCTCACTTCATTTAACTGAATTAATGAGCAGGTCCAGCCAGACCTCAGAATATTAGCCTCTTGAGCTCCTGTAATTCTGATGAGGGATGGAGCTTTTGTTTTTCAGACATTGTGTTGGTAATTTTACATGTTCGATTTGTTTGGCTGAAAACAGGAAGACTTTGGTTGGTAAATCAGAGCTGTAGGATCCAGTAACAGATAAAAATCAAAGCAAAGAACTTGTACATTTTTCAACCATGTGTGTGTGTGATGGAAGTTTATGAATGAATGTTCCTGTAGTACTCCTCTCAGCACTCTGACGCAGAGTGAACACAGTGGGAAGGTGGCCTCGCAACACGACACTGGCGGGCCGAAAAACACCTACATCAGAGAGGACCTAAAGCTGCGTACACATAGTTCACCTCAGGACAGACCCGCTCATAGCACAATGTCAGCGCTGGACTCCCTCTGTGCACTCTGTTGAATGCATCTCTGTGATGGTACAGTAGACAGTGGTGTTCCCGGTGCATGCTGGGGGCTATATCATACACTATCTCTGCTGTACAGCAGAAAGAGCTGGTTTAAAATGTGCTGCTTTTATTTAACAGTAAAACCCAGCTGCAGGAATATCCCTGCTTATTTCCATATGTTGCACATCTCATCTGATTTATGAAATGATATGAGTTCATTCATTATTCATATTGGTAGTGGAATTATTACCATTTCCCCGTCAGGCTTGCCACTGACACCATAAACATTATGAAATCACAGTTCGCCCAAGGCGCTGCAGCCGCTGCTGTGAAAAGTGGTCACAATTGACTAGTTAGCACGGGCATGCAGTACACTGGAGACAAGCACTAAATGCCATACAAGTGACCCGTGAATTTTTAATACAAGCAAAGTGGTGACAATAAGACAAGTGACAGGGAGGAAAAATGACTGTGGGACTGAATATTACTGAGGCGTGCTCTGCTCTAAACTCCAGGCCCAGCTCGGGATATTCAGAGCGGGGTTACGTGAAGCACAACCTACTCATGGAGTCTATTAGCCACAGAGGAGGGCAGACAAAAATACGACTTTTCAGAGAGGATATGGGACCTGCATTGTTGTAAATGGATGTGATATTCTACATCTCTGTATGTCTTTGCCCCTGCTGTCAAGAAGTCTTTTTATTTACTGATACGGTTATTTAATTTATACCTCTATTTATTCCTACTCATACTTCAGAGAATGTCAAAGAAGCTGTTCAAGATAGCAAGCAATGAAAAAATGAAATATGATTGAAATGACAATATGATTTTTGGGAAGAGATTAGGGAACGTATCAGTCCTTTTGACCAGTTTGTTTCTGATGTTTAGTCTCGCACACAGTGTCTTGGGTGCAAAAAAACCCAAAAACATTTCACAGTACTATTTGTTAAAAGTGTTTTAACTGTTGGAACACTGCCAGACTCATCCATGTCATATTTCCAGCACCAATCAATCAAGATCAGTGAGAGATGTAACTTCTGATGTCTACTTGCAATACTTCAACCAGACAGAGAAAAAAGTAACCAAGCTCAGTTGTTTAAGGTTCTGTTTCCAGGTCTAAAGGCGTGTCTACAGGAACATGATCTCTATCAACTGTTTGAGCTTTTCTTGGCAAAATTCAATTGAATAAGAGTAAGTATGAGGTCCAAGGAATGTTTAAAAACATACACAACAGTCAGGACTAAAGGAAATAGGAGTGCCGCAAGAAAACGTTTATATAACAATAATCTCGGAGAAGTGCTTTAAAATGTATGACATAACACGACACAATGTGATCTAAAACACATGAAAGTAGAGGTTGGGGTCCTGCTGGTGCAAAACATCCTGAGTGGATGCAGGCCCTTATTCCACGCCATACAGAACAATGCGATGCGACTCAATATGACACTATACAATTCAGTATCATGTAATAAATACGATACACATGAAAGTCGAGGTTGTGGACGCTACCAGTAAACGATATGCTGATAGTGGACACAGGCCCTTATCCCATAGCGATCGCTGCAGATGCTGAGATGTCTTAGTACAGTGCAATCTCAGCGTTAATACAGTATCTAGTGTAGTTGGCTGATGAACAAAGTTCATCCCAACTTTAAGTATAGAGTTAAGTATAGTTTGGTCATGTTGGCCTTTAAGCCAACTTTTTAAACGGGCTTTACCAGCTATCTACCGTAGGTTACTTAAAACAAACCAACTTCAAAAAACTTGGACTGTTCCTTCAGGTCTTACAGAAGCGAAACTACATCCAGCCAGCTCTTGGTCTTAATGAAGTCCAGGTCTGTGTTGTACAGTATGTGTGCATTATTTAGGTTCAGTTTTTCCATTTTCTACTTTGATTTTAACGCAAAACTCTGTTAACATGAGTTAGAATTTCACAACAGACATAGTTGTAAGCTAATTTGTCACAGACTTATCATGGTCTATTCATCACTGATCTAGTAATTACCAGAACAAGCTACAGGATAACCAACCCCCCTTTGTCCCCCTTGTTCTCTCCCCCCCAGCGATGGTCAGCCTGTAAAACCAGGATGTGTTGGCACCTTTATGATATAAATACTCACACACCCTGGGCATAAGAAAGCTGTCAACAGAACATTTGTTTTCCATTTTTCACCACCCAAAGCACTTCAAGCTGAGGGGGAAAAGGAGACAAGGCGTTAAAAATGTACCGCAACACTAACTATTTTGCCCCTTGGTGAATTTTGGTGCTTAAACAGATGGGGCTCGAATTGGTTCCTCCTTTTTATTTAGTGCAACAGGATGGCTCGTTTTCCATTCATCAAGATCTCACCTCTGCACATGCTTGCTTTGTGGTTGGCGCAAACAGATTGAAGGCATAAACACGCACGCAGAACATTCGCTCACGCACACACGGCAGCTGCTCTCTCTTAATGCGGATTCATCACTGAACTTTTTGCTGATTGGAAAACACAAGTGCATGTCAAGTGAACTGAAAGACAAGGGGTGTGAGAGGTGCGTGAGCTGACCCAAGCATGGAAGTAAGCTGTTATGACCCCCCCGCCCAGCCTACCGTAAATAGATCAAAGCACATCTGTTTCTGTGTCCAGCAGCCACACATCTATAATTGCAAACTGGCCCTAATGGCTCAGAGCGACCCATCAGATGCTGAGTAGTTTGGACACTGGAGATGCTAAAGCATATGAGCAGAGAGCAACCATCAGTAATCGCCGGACAGGGAATTCTCTGGAGCCACTGTGGCGGCTGTCTGGTCTCTAGTGGACTGAAATAGATATCACAACTTCAGCCCAGGGACGGAGACCCCGAGGGGCCCAAGCTGACCGCACAGCTGGGATTGTGGTGCAGGGGTAGACCAGTGGTCAGAGACAGGGATACCACAGCATTAAAATGTGGGGGCAAAGTTGCAGTATTGTTCAGACGGTGAGTTCACAGGATTAAAGGAGAGCAGTTCACTGGGATGGCAACACCTAATCTAACCTAATCTCCCTCTAATGGGATGTGTTTTAGGTAAAAGACAGAAGCCAGAACAGTTAATAGTTCAAAATGAGGTCCAGGAGAGTCCAAGCTGGTTTTGGCTGAACGGTGTAAGCAAGAGAGTGAGGAGAGCAGCCTCAAGTTGGCCAGTTGTCACAGTGTGACACTGATTCGGCCTAATGAGCGTAGTGCTGTCACCACACATCTGCCTCTCATTCACTTGTAGAATCTGGCAGACTCAGAACCTGCCAGAGTCACTGCTAGATACTGGAACTCCACTCCAGACACCAACACCACACTGCATCAGGCCTGGTTACTAGATTACAGGAACGCTAGCTAAATGCCTTTAACTACAGCACAGAATCAAGCTCACAAGCAGAATGGAACCACACATTTTTGAATATCCAAACACTGAGGAATGACGAGAGTTTCTGAAGTTTAGACCAAAGTTACTTCATCTTGCAACACTTTTTATGTGTTTTTAAACTTAAGACTTGCAGGCCTCCTGACTAATAATAAATCAGTTAAAAAGAGTTTAAAATAGTGTGTAAATTTGTGGTTTGTAAATCCTGATATTTTTCTTTAACTCTATAGGAATGTTGTCGATATCTTGAGTATTTTAATCATCACTTCATTAGCCTTGTCTTCTACTGAGAGGTCTTCAGACCAGTCCCTCCCCAATGGTGAGTCAATGAACTATGCTTTAACTCAACTTATCATTAAAAAGTTGGGAACTGCGAGTTTTGTGTGAACTTAAAATATAATTCTATTTTCTGGGTTGTCCTGTTTAACAAACTGTCCCTCAAACTTTCCGCAATGATCAAGTGACCTTTGACGAAGTTTATTTGTTTTCCTGGTATTTTTGTTGTCTGGAAAATGCAAAATACATAACTGTGTCCCATCTCTTGCAATCTTTCTTATGATCTCCACTCAAAATGATGATGTACTGAAATTAATTTAAATAACAGCACTTTTAATTTGGAAAAAAAGCATATGAAAAATTCTCAACTCTGCTTTTACAAACACATTTACAGCCTTTCTTGATTACATATAAATTTTTTCTTTTCTTCAAAATGTGATTTTTTAACGTACTCCTGTCCAAATAATCATATGTTAAAGATTTAGTTTATATGAGTTAACTCTGCTCAACCTCATTATGAACCATATTATAAGTCACTGTCTCTTAACAACCAATGTGCTTAACACTTTGGTGTCAGAGCCTTCTCAACACATTTATGTAACTTAAAGCTCCTGAGAGTAGTTTTTGACATTAAAAACTAAGGCTAAAATCCCTACTGTTGCCATTTATAATATGCAAAAGCAACAAAGACCATCAGCTATGGTATTGATGATTTTTATTGTACTTTTTTCCCCCCATGAGTGATGCAGGAGGGTAGTTGTCAGCTGAGTAGCTGAAGAAACAGCCCTGTTTTTTATGATTTGTATGTAAAGTATTCAGAGTTAATCCTACTTTTATTCAACTTTTTAATCCTACTTGAAATTTTTGTCAGTGGACACATCTTAATCATGAAGTTGACAAAATAAAAAAGCCTGCTTTGTCCACAGGGGGGGGCGCCGAAAATGAATAAAACCTCAAGTCACTCACAGGAGCTTTAATCCATCCATCTGATTCCATATCTGCTTCTCCTGTTCAGGGTCGTGGGGGCTGGAGCCTCTTCCAGCTGTTACGAGGTGAGAGGAAGGAGATATGATAGAGAGGTCACCAGCATGGCTATTTCATACATAAATAACAATTGTAGAAATGTAAAATATGTCCAAAGTGAAGGTAAAATGCAGATTTTAAATTTTTTTTTCTGAGGTTTATATTTCTATATTTGCGTTTTTGTGTGTATGATGTCTAAGGTTTGAGACTACAGCCATAATGTTTGATATACTCAACAAACTTTGTACCGAACTTGCTCTCCTGACTGCTTTTACATAATATTTAGAGTCTAACATGTTGTAATTTTTCACTAAATTTGTAAACTTTATTGTACTGCAGTCATCAAAGCAGTCTAACAATTAATTTAAAGGGCGGGAATATCATACCTCAGCATGCAGCAGTCAGGTAACTTTAAACGCTTTTTCTGACGAATTGAACCTTCAGTTTTGATGTCTGTTCTTATGCTACATTTTTCTTCTTTTTAACAACAAGTTTTTTTTTCTCATGGTCTTCAAAAAACAGAAAAAAACCAGGGAACAACTTTGAAGCTTCAAAAGTGATGTCCTGCTTAAAGAACTGCTCATTAAACTTTTTTGCCATCACATCATATTGTTGGTCTTTTTACTGCATTTTTTCACCTGGTATATCTTCTCGAAATTGCAAACAAATTTATATTTTTTTTTTCCTTTCTTTACAAACTTGTTCTTTTCTTTACAAATGTGCTACACAAAATCACTGAATTTCAACAACAAAAAACAAAATTTTTATATGTTTTTCTTGCCAAACTGTATTTCTTTGTCTCTCCAGTGTGCCACAGCTACTTGATGGGTGATGTCTGTCTCATATGATCAAATGCACGTATCTAAATGTGCTTATAATAACAAATGCTGCATTGTTTTCGCCTCTCCCTTGTGTTTCACTTCAGATGAATTGTTACAGTAATAGAAGTGGAGTGTATGTGCTGGATATTAGCCTCTCCACTGATCAGAAGAGACAAGAAGAAAGACTGTATGTCCTGTATGTGATAATGATGATTAGGTCGTGGTGTCTCTGATCTGCAGAGGACAGCAGTCCTCCCCATCTGTCCTGACTCTGAAGGCGTCTGTGCAACTCGAGCAGCTACTCAAAAATTCCTCATGGGCATCCTCCTGGAAAATAGCACAAAGGTTTACTAAACATCATTGTGGCGGTGGCACCAATTATTGTTAATATACATCAAATAGCCTGAGCCGAGTCCGAGAAACAGACTGATCACTCCAATGACGGCAACTGTCAGTCTGCTCCCCAACGAGGAGAGCTGTTGAAATAATTAGTCCATGCCCTGTGAATAAAACAATAATACAACAGCCGAGATGACATCCAAAATATGCACATCGCCTCAGATGACCTGAAAACCTGCCACGGCACGGCCCGCCGATCAAGGACGCATCTTCAAACGCAGCCTGAGACGCTGCTCAGAGATGAATACAGGCTTTGTTTAAGTGTGTATGTACATGTTTGGGTAGCACCAGTGAAGAGGACGGGTACTCAGAAATAAAGAAGTAGTTTGGAGATCTTTTGTTTGACCTTATGTTCATAAATTTTAATCGGTGCTCATTGGTGTTGTGTTGTCACTTTGTTTTAAGAATGTGCTACACTTAAAACTCGAAGTTCAGGCTTCATTTAATCATAAAATAGAGCTAAACACTTGGCAGATCATTTTTATCACGCAGTAACTTATAATAGGAACTCATTATAAAACAGCAACAAAAAAGACATCAGTCAACAGGGAAATATCAAGAGGCAGAGCTCAGAACTTGAAGGATTGTTTCCACCAGATCCTGAAGATGGTGCTGCTCAGCTGCGTTTCTCATCTCAGCCTTTTGAAAGTCACTCCAGCAGAAGTACTCACCCAGCACGCTGCATCGAAAGGACAGTTTTGTGAGACCTCCTGTTGTCTGGCTTCAGATCCTGTATCGGCAAAGTACCCATGCTTTTTAAAAGTCCCTGACCTAGTCACGAAACCTCTACCAGCCACAGGGGAGCTGCACTGGAGCCGACCTCTGACCCCTGATTCACCTATGGAGAGGAGGGGGCTAATCGGCACGAGAACTATATTTTCAGACTAGGGTTTATTGTAATTGTAAATGTATCTCAGACTAATTTAGTCAGTGAAACAACATCAGCTCTGTAGGAGTACATATATAATAGTTGTAAAATGTGGTTCATTGTCTCAGATTGAATCTTTATCAGCCTCTGCGTATGTTCTGAACTCTGTTATGGCTCTCTTATAATTGTGACTGTCATTTTACTTAGGTGGGAACTAAATACAAGAAAAACACACAATATTTCAAACTGGGCTTATTTTTCACAGCCCAATCACTGCTTAATCGTTTTCCATTTACTTCCATACCGTCACCCTATTAAAATAATGGTCTAAATCATTTTTTGACAAGAATGAGTTTTATAGGGTGACGATACTGTAAAGGAGTGATAGGTATCATGGCACACCACCTTGTTTCATTATCATTGTGCTAAATCCATTCAGTTAAGAGGCCACTGACTTCTAACCAATGGTATGACTGTAGTGCTGCAGACCGTAGGACAGGTGAGCTCAGACAGGTCAGCGAGTGATTTGGGAAAAATTGAGTGGGGATTATTTACTTTCTTGTCCATTCTGTACTATGCTTTATACACTATTCTATTATCTAAATACAGGACCCTAAAAAGCCCAGAAATATACACAAATGGATAACTTTGGAGAATCTACTCGACCAAATCAGCTTAGAGATGGAGGTCCTGCTTTGTCAACAGGGGGCGCCAAAGTCAACACAAGCAAAAGTTCCTCACAGAAACTGTAGTTATTTTAAAGACGTTGATTATCATTTCAAGAAGAAAAAGCATAGTTATCTATTAAACAGCGTTATAAATAAGGTGAGGTTATTTGTGGAAACAAGACTAAAGACTTTGAAAATACCCCAATCTTTTTAAATGGAAACAGTCAGAACCAACACTGACTCCCTCCACATCCACAGGCTAATCAAAGCTCTTTGTCTCGGTGCGCTCTTGTGAGTTGTGAGTCTGTGATGAGCCCATTAGACTGATGTGTTTACGTGCCATGAGCCTTTCGCTAAATGTGGGAGAAAGGTGGAAATCACAGCATGGACGTGGGTGTGAAGTCACAAGCAGTTCAAAAGGGACACCAGGCAATGAGCTGGTGTGTTTTTCACAACCAGATACACTAGTGTCAACACTGTGACATATTGGATTAAGAAAGGCTCAGATACGGCTCCACAGACACTTCTGACAGTACGCAAAAAGACACCACAATAAGTCAGAATAAGGCCTGTGGACTGCTGTATGGTATACTTGTCTCTGAGAAGGTGGGGGTTTAAAAGTGTCAGCCAAAAAACAACAAATAGTTACTGGGTGAAAGGGTGACAAGTGTGAGGCAAAGTGTGAACGGAGAGCCTTCACGCGAGTGTAGTAGAGCAGGGCACAGGGCCTGAGCAGGGCAGGGGGCGGCTGATGCGTAAAGAGGAGGGGTGAGGTGAGGGGGGTAGTGATGATGAGAACAGACACGAGCCACATGAGGCCCCCCTCACAACACAGGAGTCCCCTGCGGTATGTCCAGCAGACTACTTATGTACACACACACTCACACATGTACAATTGCACATGTCCACACAGGCACGCAATTCAAATACTGCTGCTCTGATTTTTTTATGCTGAAAGTTTCAAATGTTACAAAAATATGAAACTTATTAGAAAAATTGAACATCCTCTCTTTCCCGCTAAAATATCAATTAACTATATAAACAGCGTTGCGATTTGCCGCCCACGATTTGTAATGATTGCATGCCCTCTAGTGGTCATGTTTTGTATAGCCGGTATATGTATGCATGTCCTGTCACTGCACATGTAACAGACAACAAATTACCTTTATTTTATCATGTTTGTACATACGTATACAGAGAATCTGACTCTTGTTTTAAGTTATTTCAATGTACATGCACAGATATAATAATCCTGCATGTACATAAAAAATTATACAAGGACAAAATGCTTGACAAGAGCAACACAATAAATGAAAAATAAGAGGAAAACTGACAAATCAAAGTTTGCAGTTCTTTTTGGAAATCATGGATGTTGCATCATTCGAAGTTTTAGGCAACAGAGCAGCTACTTTCAAAATAAGTAGATACAGCAGTAAAAAAAAACATTTACAGTATGTCTAACCAGGTGTATTTAGCCGGTAATAGAATAATTTACAGGTACTGCGGATATTTGTGTGAAAGGGTTTTTCCACTAGGACTGAAACTGAGACTGTTCACACACACACACACACACTGTTTTTTTCATGGCTATGTAAATGTGTAGAAATAACCATCACAGAAAAGCGTTTGTCTCAGTTTCCACTAGAGAGTCTCTCTCCTCTGGATCCTGCACTGGGGCCTCATGGGTCCTCAGCAGCAAAGTGACATTGGTTTGATACACCAGACTTAAATTCAAACTATGTGGGAGAAGTTTCATACAAAATTCATTCTGGCAGCAAAAAACATCCCAAATTCAGCCAGGCACCGTTTGTGGAACCACGCTGGCTACTCCACACACGCTGCGGACACCAGAAGTCATTCCCAGTTTGCCTCACCAACACACCACTGGTCCCCCTTCCACCATGAGGGTGCCTTTAAAACGATATGCCTTCTGGGGTGTTCTTTTATGGGGCTGCCGTTGCACCATTGACTATTGTATAATTCTCTTCAAATCAGTTTGTACCCCCTCCTCCTCCTTCCTCTCATCCTCCTCCCCCCTTCTCCAGCTCTCCCCTGACTTAACAACCAGAAAAAGGTCACATTTCTGAGAAGTGACTTCCATGCGTGTTCCATGCTGGGTCGTCACTTTCGATTTCCTAAGACCTTTCATGTCACACAGTCGTCAACCCAGAAAACACAGCACATACTACCATGTGCCTTATTTGAATAATGATCGTGTGATATATAAATAGAAAACTAAAGAGCTAGTTGCAATATTTTTAAACTTCTTCTTTTGACTGGGTGTGTTTACAAGTGAGAAAAGAAGTGCTACAACTGCAGTTTGAAGCCCTTTCTGTTACTTTGAGCAAGTTCAATTTGCATAAACTTAAAATATGAATATTTTTTTAAGGTTACTTGAAAGGAGAAGTAATTTATATAAACTATTAATCAGTTTTAATGTTTACAGGTTTTTTTTGTGTGTCGGTGCGTTGCTACTAAGTGAGAATGCAAAAGGTTATGCATAAGCAGAAGTGATCCCCTCCTTCTTTCCACGTCCTCCTGCAGCATTTAACACTGAAAGACCCTCAGGACACCCAGCAAGCGTTCAACATACGACTGTCTTTTCCTCTTTCCAGCGCCTGGAGAAGATGTATCAAGATGTTTAACTCCGAGCACAAAATTAATGGAGCATGAAATGTAGGCCTGAAGTGCAGCAGGCTCCGGACCTGCAGGTGACATCCCTGCACAACGCTCTTATTGTGACCTAAGTGAGCCGTATTATAACCGCATTTGACTGGTGACAATTAGTGACCTTTTGCCGATCCAGCAGCCATCCATTTCAATTACAGCAGCCAAGTGTAATTGCACTGAGAGATACAGAGGTCAACACACTTCTGTAAGAGGTTACTGAGCTGCTGTTTTACTGTGGGGTTTTACACATTTTGTTCAAATGCAAACTGACTGGAAAATATTGGGCAATTTTACTTTTAAAGGGTCATCACGCCTGTGTAATTTTAGCAAGAAAACGGCTAAAATGAAGAAGAATTTATTTGATTTGCATACTGAGTTGGTTTTGTTTGCCACAGTGAAGCTGTGGCACTTTCCTTTGCAGTCGCAGACTTAGCGAAGCCACATTTCTACGATTCTCAGAATTTCAAACCGTGCTTTTCTGTTTATATTCTTTGCATTTATTTAATCTTTTGGAGGTGATGGTGTTTGAGGATAACGTAGATGGGACTTTCTTCAAACTGTCAGTGATTCATCCACACATCACAGGATGGTGAGAGCAGTACTTCAGCTTCCTCCTGTATCTTCCATCGGCTTTACCTCGGGTCTGCTTGCCTTCACCTCAGCTTCATAGAGAACAAACTTGAGAAACCTCAGAGACAGGAACAATGTATAAAACCTCAGGCTCTATCACTTCATCTAACCTTTCTCTCAAATACACGTTGCAACCGCTGCAGGCAGTACTGCAAATACAAGCTCTGATCTAATAAACTAAACCACTCTATGTATTATATTGCACACATTTCATGCAATGCAATTGTTTAAATGTCCATTCCTTCCTAATCCTTCTCTATGGTCTTTGTTGTAACAGTTTCGCAGTTTACTCTCACTCTTCAAGCAAAAGTTTGTCTCCTATTGGGCTTTATCATCTTTATGGAACCATTTTTGCATAATTTACTACTGGCCTTTTTATTACCTGGTCTTGTTTGTCAAGAAACTTTGACATCATTTGCATTTATACTGCAAAACAAAGTTATATAGATATGTTTTACCCAGATGGTTTACTCTTTATGTTGTAGCTTTGGTTGGATAGTGCAATCTAAATTCCTCCAATGGGCTGAAAACAAAAGGAGATTGTATGTGAGTAATTCTGTGAGTAATCCTGTGATATGATGGATTTGATATTTTCAGTTTTGTTCTTAGGTTGCTTTATTTTCCGCACTATAAACCTATGCTTTTATTTTGAAGTATAAACTTCCTCTGGCAGATCGTCTGTTACAGAACCAAATAAAAAACAGTTGAAGGAACTATCAGGGTGAAGAAAAGTTTGATTAATTAGTAACCCTGAGAAGTACAAGCTCTAACATTGCATCTGCATTTAAAAAAGTCATTATAAATCAGTTTTCATCTCTTTGACAGCTGCTTCAAGCTAGTTCACATGCAGTCTGCTGCTGCTTCTTCCTATCTCCATTGTTTCATGAAATGTTGCAACAAACATCAAGGACCTCAACTATGAACTTTAATATCACCATTTCTCTATTGGATATCAGAATATCAGCATTAGTTTAATTAAGATGACTCAGTGACTCTTTGGTAAGAATCACATTCATGGTCTTTGTGCCATCTAAAGACTTTAAAAGTAGACCAGGGGTCCGACACGCTGTACTTTCAAGCCTGCTCTTATAAAGTGAAATGTGTAGTATCAAGTGCATTTAATCATGGCATTTAAAGCACTCTGAAGAATCAAAATTAAGAGGATCATAAATCATTGAATCTTTCTATATGTTGAGCGTCTGCCTGGTGGAGTTTTATGACAGACTACTCCTGCACAAAGTTTGACAGACACATGATGTCAAAAAGGAGAGGTGGGATTTGTACTTCACAGACAACGTTTTCAGAAGCATTTCAAGTGTTGGAGCTCAGTTTGAGACCACAACCCCAAAACTCTGGAGTACTCACACTGAATCCAGTCAGAAACCCTGTCTACTTTTGTAAGTACAATAACAAAGTGAATCTTTATCAGTAGCTCTGCTGTCTTTTTCTTTCTTTGCTTACGGTTTGTTTTTTCTCTTGCATAGTTTACATTATGACCTTCTTTTTCATATCTATATATGACAGGTATTATGGCTGTTGAAAACATCACCTTGGACTCAGCTGAAGCCTCTCCTAATCAGAGCGGTTGTGATGTGTTTGTTTACCAACGAGCAGCCGTCGTCCTCTTCCCCATTTTCTACTCTGTGGTTTTCGTCATCAGCGCGTGTGGTAACAGCCTGGTCCTCTATGTGATCTGTCAGAGAAAGCAGAAGTTCAACTCTACCTCCATCTATCTGGTTAATCTCGCTCTCTCTGACACTCTGTTCACACTGACCCTGCCTGGAAGAATAACTTACTACATCCGCCATTTTGACTGGCCCTTTGGTGACCTTCTCTGCAGACTGACCACGCTGCTCTTCTTTGCAAATACTTATGCAGGTAATAGAAGTGTGTATGTTGATAATACACTGTTGCGTCTGTGAGCCCATCTCTTTGAAATGTTCACCTGTATGCCTGTGTGAGTACAGATAAGCTAGCCAAACAATTCATTTAAATTTGTAACATTCATACACCCCATGTCTAAGGAATATGAAGAGCATATCAACTTTTTTTAAGTATTATAATGGATCATAACTCACTTAAAAAAAGTCATGAAAGAGCCTAATGTATTAAAAATCTTTAGTTTATATTTAATTTGTTTTCCATTTCAGTTCATTTTTAAGTGTTTAAATAGTTTAGTTTGATCAGTTAGATTTTTTTTTTGTTTTTGGAAAATGCAGAGTATCTTTGTCTGCGTCTCCAGCTGGAGTATTATTTTAACTTTGTGTAGTTCTGGGGTTAGTTTTTACTTTTTTCTCTCAACTTCACCTGCATCACCATAATGCCAGACAAGGACAGGTAGAGACAGGAGTGCAAGATCACCTACTGCCAAAAATCACCCACAATAGAAATAGTTTCTCTCTACATCACTTGATGTTTCGTCACATCACGCCATGTCATATCATGTTATGTTCAAGTTTATCATTTGACATTATGCTACATCAAATTTTGACATATTAAGTGATATTATGTCATGTTAAACCGCATGTAATTTCCTGTTATGTTTATGCATATTAATTCATGTTATGTCACATCATGTTATGTCACCTCATGTTTCATCACTTAGTGTTTGCCAATGTTTCTTTTTGACATGTCATTTTGCAATATGTTACATCACAACATATTATGTCATGTTTCATGCCGCATTACAGAAACCTACATTACGTTAAGACACCGCATTTTGTAATGTTATTTCATATCAGTTATTTCATGTTAAAATGCATTAAAATGCGACTCATTACGTTAAATAATAATGACAAATTTTTAAGGACAGTTTGATCAGTTGGTCACCTGACCACTATCTAAACACGTTTACTCTGTCTGAATTCTTTTATACATTTTAGTACCACTAACACAGCCCACATTATAAAAGTATTCAAAAGGGTGGAAGAGTATCGACAGCATCATATTATCACACATTTCATTGAACAAGCTCCTATCTTTGATTACTAGAAAGATAACATGCTGTACATTTGTGATTTTTCTAACAGGTATTGGCTTCATGACTTGTATCAGCCTGGATAGATACCTGGCCATGGTGCATCCACACAGGCTGCAGTGTCTGCGCAGGGTCAAGGTGGTCCGTAAAGTCTGCTGCCTGGTCTGGGCTCTTGTATTCATGCAGATAGCGCCTCTGATTTTCCGCAGCATGCTGCATGAGCACCAGGGGAGACAAACCTGCATGGAGTATTTCAACTTCGACGGCTCCCGCTTCACTCCATATCTCCTCCTCCTGGCCTGCGTCATCTCCTTCTGCTGCCCGCTGGTCATCATCATGGGCTGCTACACCAAGATCAACCTGAAACTGAGAACTGCAGCCAAGCAAAACTCTGTGACCAGTCGATCAAGGAGGAACCATAGAGCCAATACCATCATTCTCCTCATCCTGCTCACTTTTATCATATGCTTCAGCCCTTATCATCTTAATGTTATGCAATTTATGACCAGGAAGATACACCACAAGCCAAACTGTGAGGAACTGAGGGCCTTTAAAGTGTCATTACAGGTAGAAATCATGCTTGTTCACTAGATTTTAAAACCTCTTTATGAATGAACTCATCATAATCCACCTTCTCCTTGCAGATTACAGTTTCACTTATGAACTTCAACTGCTGTTTGGACCCGGTCATCTACTTCTTTGCCATCAAGACCTACAAGAAGCGGGTGTTGAGTCTGTTCAAGGACTTTCTGCACACTTCTGGTGCTTCCTCCAAAGTGACAGCTGAGAATAGCAGCAGTAACACCTGAGAGAAACCACAGCTTTGCTTCCAGGAGTGAAACCTAAAACCCACTGTCACAGAGGAGACCGAGTTTGCTCTGTTTCACTCAGAAAATGATCTGTTTCACTATGACGTAAACTCTTTTATAAGAAATGACAAGTCCTGCATTCTAAATATTTTGACATAAAATTTATGTATCTTTTTTTTTTTTTTCAAATGGTGCATAAAACTCAATCTTTGTTATTTTTTCCCCACTGAGCCGCTGTATTTCACTGCTTTATCTTGTTGTTCTTTGTCCTTTTTTATTCGTCTCCAAGGTAGGAGTAATCTAAAGCAGACTTAGCATTTGTTTTTGTGTGTACTATAATGGCTTTTGATTAATTATGTATGCATGCATGGTAAGGGAAATATACCAACCTAGATTAAACTGCTTTTTTTTCCAGCAATGCAAAAGAAATTCTGGTAATTAATGCAATTCACAGCCAGGTCTTAATTTTGTGCGGAGGTGCCAGTATGCAGATGTCCTGATCGTGTGAGACATTGACGTGATTGCCTCTGGGGTGAATATTTTATATTGGGTAAGAGCTTGGGTGAAGCCAAAAAATAAGAACATGCCACCCATCTCTTCTACGCCCACATCTGAGTGGTGGGTGTAATGCGTAGAAATTAGAGTCACCACTTCCTCACCCACCTTTCCTGTTCCCCCTCACAGGCCTTATTCCTGCCAGGCCCCACATCTAGAGCTGTGAGTGGGTGTCATGAATTTAAACAGGTGCACGTTGCCTTTTTATGGTGCAGAGTACCAGAGCTAAATTTAACATGAAACATTTCTTGAGGTTTTGAAGAGCTGCCCTGTTTTTCATTCCTTCTTTTTTTTCTGTGTGTATAAATTGATCACAAACTAACAAAACACAGTCAATGCAGTCAATGGCCAGTGCAGTCTCAGCAGATGACTAACATGAGTCAGGTTCTGCTTAAGGTCTCTGCCTGTTCAAAGGAAGTTTGTCCCCGCTACAGTCACCTGCATGTGCTGCAAAGTGTTATACTTGTGGTTGAAGATGGGAGTGGGTCTGATCTTACAAGATGAGGCTCAGTCTTACATTGTTGTAAATATAATGCTAAGGATGGTGTAGACCGACCTTTTTGTGAAGCGCCCTGGAGATAACATTTGTTGTAAATTGGTGTTATGTAAATAAAGACTGATTGACTGATTGATTGAAGTGTGCATTAGGGGTTATCAGAGTCAGGGTGACAAAAATACCAGCATGAAGGGATGATGACCCCCTAAATCATTTCACACATCATCTTAGTCAAAGCCTTCCTAGCCTGGGATCATAAAAATCAAACATTATTAATAATCAAAGTTCCAGGTCGGCCATATCTGATCAATACAAGGAGCACAGGGAAGAAATGGAATCATCTGCATAAAGTATTACCCTAAACACAGATTCAGAGCAAGATTGAAATATTTAAAGGTGAAAAACAGTCGAACAGCTAATTAATTATTTCAGCCCTTCTAACATCAGGTGTTTAAAAGAGTACAGTAACAAAGTTCTACAGTCACTTTTCGTTTACACCTAGAGATGCAGCTGCTACAAATCGCATCAACTTTGCAACAGCGTGATATTGGTGCTCCAACGTGTGATTTCATATCACATCATGGGCATGTGAACACACAGTCGATGCCAGAGTTGCAACTTCAACAAACGTCCTCTAGCATGTCCTTGAAGACAAGGACCTGGTTTTACTCTCCACACTCTCATAAAAGAATAAGTCACTTTATCTATTCTGGCAGCCTACTTCATGTGTCTGCTATACTGGCAAATAATATGTTTTTCTTCTAATGTATAACTCAGTAACCAGTATAAGAGTGGTAATTCTTGTTTAGTTAACAGACTGGAGAACGATTTACAGTTTCAGACCTTTTGTGTGAAAAACAACCCAAACCTCAAGTTTGTCTCACAAGGAAGTTGCATCACAGTGATCTTTGTTGAAAACATTATGTCTTCTCAGCCATTTCCTGGTGTATTGTGTTAAGTTTTTGGACCAATCAGAGGCCATGTATCTGACTTTCCATCAATCACAGCCCTGTCACAAATGTGTAATTTCCCGGTACTGTTTGTAAAGAGTAATATTACGTTTGTCTCTTTTTAATGGCTCTAAAAAAGCATGGCATCAAATATTACAGGTAGAGAAGTGATAAATTCATAACTTCATACCACCCTCCATTCGTGTAGACTGAGGTTAGTTTTAATGGCAAGTTAGTTTGCATTTCCATCATTTTTCTGATTGTATCTTGTGTCTGGACTTAAAAATGTACATCAGCTCGTCAGTAAAAAGTTTGCTTTCATTGGAGCTTTCATCCTGGTGGCTCACAGTTGACATTTGATGTCTAAAGAGAAATCAATGCCTTTACAAAACTGCCACTTTTATGACAACTTTGGGGGAAAAATCTGGCTTTTCTGGCTGCAACAAACACAGAGATGCCAGAAGACTCAGAGACTGCCAAAGTGAACCAAAAAATTGTAAATTTAAACCAACATCAACAAAGAAGTTGTGTTTGCTTTTGATTATAAAACTCAGATTAAATAAACTATGTAGATATGCTTAAAAGCCTTGAAAGGCTCTGACCTCTCAGGTACAGCAGAGTATTAGGGCCACGTCGAGGATAAAGTCATTACAAACCAGAATAAACTCATGATAAAGTAACTACTTACGAGAAGAAAGTCATAAAAAATCATTACTCATGAGAAAAAAGTCGTAATAAAATCATTATGATACTATGATAATGTGGTGCTGATGTGCCAAAAGATTTGTTCGAGAAACTTATACTGAAGTACATTTTCACAAAATGCTCCACAGCTCTCATTTCAACCACTAAATGTGGCTCTTATACTCCGATGTACTCAGGTCACTTTTTTCTTAGACTTAAGAAAAGATTTTTATTATTTATTTACTTTTTTGTATGAGTGAGTTGTAGATACTGAAATAGACAGCAGGCCACACTCCAATTAATAAAAGTGTCACACATACTTAATCACTAGATAATCTGAGTTTTTCAGTGTTAGTTTGTGTAAATCTTATATCTATCAGAAGAAGTGTTAAAACACTGTTACAGATGGTTACACTCCTGTCTAAGCTTAGCCTGCCCGCCTTTTGGTATGAGTCAACTTTGTTGTTGATTATCACTGATAGTTGCATGACAGATTGCAACATTTTCACTTCCTCACCCAGGAAAGTGTCAGTTTGTGGCTTCTTATTATGTAATCCACTACAACCTCTTTCTTTAGGCTCATGCTCCTGTTGTAGGCATCTTCAGCGTTGAATGGCATTATTTTCGTAGTGCCATATCATACTCTTCGACACTTCATGCCCTGACATGAAAAGATAAATGTCTTTAGCTCAGTATTCCCCTAAACTAGACGCTTTTAAAACAGACATAAACTCAAACAATGCAAGTGTTATATATTTTCTTTCGAGTTTGTATTTTTTTGTAAAGAATGCATAAAAAAGATTTAATTTATTCAGTTTATTTAGCTGATGTGCCATTTAAATTAAATCACATCACAAGATAAATTGAGGAACTTTGTTGTACATCATTTTTGTCCAGCAGAGGGCAACGTTGCGCTGCTGACGCTGATCTAAAATCAGGTCCTGTGTATTAGTCGTGTGCAGAGGCATGCTGCTCTTACAGTGAACTACATCAGTGATTCAGATGGAAAGTCTTAAATTAGACTGTACAACATCATTACTGTCTGCTTAGAGCAGAATGATCAACCATGCAGGTGCGTAAACAGTGTGGTGACTGTCTGTATTTGTGGTAATGGTTGCACCTCTGTCATACTTATTAAATGGACCACTACTTTTTTCATAAAAATTGCTTTATAAACAAGAAAAACAAAAGTCTGACCCTAAAGGTTGAATGAAAAACTATGTAAAAACAACATATCTGATATAGAAACGGATTCATTTTTTCTTTTTCTGATACATACATGTTCAATTTTAAGCAAGCAATGTGCCTCCTGTCACGTTCACCAGTGTGTTGCATCACCTCCTCTTGTTATTGTCTAGAAGTGAAAGGTGAAAAGCTGTCCTTTTCCTGCTTGATACAGGATTTTACCTGCTCAATTTTCAGGTCTCCCTTGTTGCATAATTTACTGTGTCAGGGTGTGCCAACACCTTTTAATAGGTGACAAGTCAGGATTACAAGCAGGCACTAAGACTCCTCTACTACAGAGCCATTCTGTGTTCATGCAGTGTTGAAATGCAAAGTGCAATCTTGATTTGGACCACAGGGCAGTTTTCTACTTTGCCTCAGCCTTTCTGGGATGACCTCTTGCCCAGAGAAGTTGCTGGCCTTCTGTGCCATTGGTTATACACACTTCCATCTTTTTTATCATGCTACTGTGGATGTAGTAACAAACTTTGTCCACATACTGCTCTGTTTTTTTTAAAAGTAATTTTGAGCTCATATGTTGATTTCCACCACAGTCATGTCTGCTTGTGCAGTGCTGCCTGATGGCCCAAAGATCACTACCATCCTGTGCAGGTTTTCCACCTTACATTTTTTTAAACAGAGGTTTCTTCAGATTCTTTGGATCTTTTATTTTGTAAATTCTTTAAAGTTTTTCGCTGGGGGACTTTATTCTGAAACTGTTGAAACTCTTTGCTCTGACTATCTCTAATGAAGTGGTGAACTTTGTCCCTTCTGTACTTCTGAAAGTGCCAACCTTGATGGCTGCCCTTTTTCTACACAGTCATGACACAAACCTTTTGTGAAACAGTTCAGAGATATTCTACCAGGTGTTTGCGTGTGTGCGTGTGTGAGTGTATTTGTGTGTGTGCGCGCGTGTGTGTGAGTTGCATAACTGTTCGGTGGTTTTTGTCCCTGCCCAGAAGTTTTGAAACACGTTGCTGACACCAACTTTAAAGTGAGCATATATTTTTCATGAAACCATCACACTTTTTGACTACCAAATTTAGGTTTGGATGATTTATAGACCAACAAACTGTTTAATCAACATTTTTTACAGCATCCCAACTTTTTTTTTGACCTGGGGCAGTAAACAGCATCAATAAACACGAAGAAAGATCCCCTAAAATATTATGCATTATGCATTTTTGTATTTCTGGCCTCCTACTCCTAAGTCTCGTTGTGGGATTTATCTTACGGAGAAATCAGTGAAATGGTAACTCACTAGAAATGAGGTTTAACTTGTGTCATAGCTGTCACACAGTTGTAGTGTTTTTTTGCCTTTTCTTCAATACCATAGTACATTAGATCTTCGATTTCAGGCCTACTGTAAGTTTTAAAGAAGTGTAGGGGTGGTCAGTCGGGGCCTCCTGGTTTGTTGGACTTCTTTAACATGAATTTTAAAAGCCTTGAATTGTGTGTGTGTGTGTGTTTTTTAATCAATAATGCAATATCCCAGACCTCACAAAATGAGTCACTTCCCCATAAACTGAGGCCGCATTTTTCATAAACCCTGTGCAGTTTTGAACAAAGGTTTTGTTTAATCAGCTGCCAACCAAACTTTAAACTGGACAAAAAGCACATTGATATCAAAACCACATCTGTACTGCAACTTTTAATCAAGGGTTGGTTAGTCATCTCTTCCAAAGTCTATTATTTCTCACAAACAATGAAAGGGTAGATTGTAAATGTCATCAGTTAGCAGTCTGATGTAAATTTTGTTGGCAAACCAAGTGTTGCTTTCTATCTGCTGAAGTACTAAGAACTGTTTCCTGTTAAAACTGTTGCAATCTTATCATCATCGCCTTCTCAGCGACAGCCTGTAGTCACACTATTGACAGTTTTTTCATCACCTTCTAGTAAAAAGCTACTTTTTTACTATGTACTATCCTAACAGTAGACTGATAAAACATTAAAGATGATAATGGGGTGCTTGTGAGATATTGAATTGGCCTTTTATCTAATCATGGTGGTTTTTTGATGTTTAAATGAGGTGAAAACGCCTGGTTTACACCTTCCTCTTAATGTCACAGAGCAAACAAAGTGCTTGGACTGTTTTCTTTGTACTGAGTCCCATCATGATCAAACTGGGAGTGTTTCTAAGTGTTACTAAATCCTTCTCATACATGTGATTTTGTTAAAAGCTGTCTTTGCGCTCGACTTGTCCTCCACCACATCTGGAGCAAACACTGATGAGTCCAATCACCTGCATATGGACTTAAAGAGAACCACTTTATAAACAGCATCAGTTTAAGGCTGGAGCAGACTAAACATTCATCCCAGCCAGATAATTTCAACAGATACAACTCAAGAGGAAATCCTTTTTTGAAGTTTCAAACTTTTCACTTCCTGTGTCATAAACAGGATGTTCAAACGACGATTAGTATCAAAAAACTCAGAAAAATCTGCTCAAGAGTCATTTTCTTCAGACTTTTGTTTTCTGCTCATCATGATACAGATAATTAAATCCCGTATTAAAAAATAAATCCCAATAACGCCAGGACCATGTGGTAAAGTGTAAAGATGATATAGATGACTATTCTTTACACTCATCATTGTTTTCTATGAATAGACCTGGCAGAAAACAGTGTCTGTTGTCTGTCAGCACTGGCTGTGATCTGGCCGTCTGAGGTGCAGTGAGTCAGACCCACATGGCAAGGCCACGAGGAAGTTAAACTGCTTCCTCTGCTGCGCTGCCAGACTTGTTTTGAACAAAGGACAGCTTAAGTCAATAAAAAAACAACGTGAATCTTGTACTCGCACCACGTACCAGCTACTGCCCCCATTCCCACTTCCCCCATCAGGTCAGGGCTGTGGGACATGGACTCCAGCGGACCTCTGAAGGTGCGCTGGAGTATCTGCCACCCAGATGTATGCATACTCTTAAGAGAGGTCTTCACAGAACAGACTGTTATATTCAGCACATCCCAAAGATTCACGAATGGAGATCTTGAGACCATGTAAAAACCTTTAGGTCATCATGTTCCTCTTGGTCACCTTTTCCATCACTCTGAGGTCCAGATCTGACACTCATGCCCCCATCTTCAGGCGCACACCATGTCAAACTGTGGCTACGTGTTTATGTTATTTCTTTTTATTGGTGCCAGCATTAACTTTTTCAGCTGCATTCAGACAACAGGAAAAATTGAACCGAATCTGATTCTTGTAGCTAGGTTTTAAGAGCTGTATCACCTCCCGATTTTACAGTGAGCTTCTGATATTATATTTTGGGCGTCAGGATAAATCCACTTGTCAGACTCTGGAGCAATTTGATAGTTCTGTTAGTGCAGCAGAAGAGGAGTCCTGTCCACATGCATATATATAGTTTTAGGTAACTAAAAAAGGGGTTTTAGAAATCCCTCTCCAAGGCAGAGATATTTAAAATTTAGGCTAAAGCCTGGCACACACTAAAGATCTTAACTGATTAGACCCTATACAAAGGATGACTGTTTTGACACCTCTGTTACTAAATCGTGTAGTGAGCAACAATGTGGTTAACACAATACATCATGCAGACTCTTAGCACATGCAGCTGAGGGACCCGACTGTAAAAACAAGAAATATTGAAGAATGTCACGTGGTCAAACTTGACTTCAGAGGCATGGGAGGGCATATGAGAGCTAACCGTTGCCTGCTGCTTAGCTTCCTGGTGCACCCACTGCTGTTCCAATATCTGGTCAATATCTCTGCTGTCATGTTGGAAGCAGGACAGTTTAACAAATTTGCTGCGTAAGCACTCGTGTTTACCATGTGGACACAATTACTCAGATTTTTGTTGGAGTCCATGCCTCCCGTTTACTATTGCTGCCATGGCTGCATTAGTTGCGCTTCCTTCTACAGTCAGCTTGCCTTCTGATTAGCAATCATTTTGCTCCACGTCCCACTAGCCAGAGTTCATGCTTGGCTGTCATTGGGGATTCACATAGAAGGGTCTCATGTCATAGAAATTGAACATGTTTAATATTTACGATTTGAAGTCTGGGGGGCTCCGATCGTCTTCCACACAGTTCAAAAGAAGGAAAACTCAATCCCAACACCTCAAAGCACAAGATAATCTGGATAGATAATCTGCAGGACTATACAGTAATCCAGCCTTTGCTGATTTTTTTGTTAAAATGAGTTAGGGAAAGCTGACGTACCTGCGCATGGTGGAATCATAGACTGTATATACTATGGACAACTTGGTTCCGCCTTTCGCCAGTATACAGATTTGAAGCCAAAAAGCTGTATCAAGTGTCAATCATAGAAAACATGAACCCTCTAATAACTATATATATATAACTATACATGTTTCATTTGTTTTTCAACCACTGCTTTGTACAAAACAGTATCCAACTAATCAGGAAGTGTTTATGTAATAAAGACGCAAATAAAAGGGCTCTCATGAACAATAAAAAAAAACCGAAAACATGCAACATTATTCAGAACCACATTTTATAAAGCTGACAAGGAAAAATCCCAGAGAGGCTTTTCTAAGAGCACAAAATAACCTCTTTTCATCAAAGAGAGTCAGTGGCCCACTTGTTGGCTGGCATCTGGGTTGCAACGATGACTGACGTAAACACAAACCACAGCCTGGACTGCATAACTTGGAACCTTTTATCCAAGCTTCATTGAACACCAACAATGAAGAGCGGCATTTCATGTTAGTGACACAGAAAGAGAAGCTAGACTCAACAAATTACAGCCACAGCTCTGCAGTGGTTACTTCAAACAACAACAACAAATCCAAGATGCAACACTTAATTGAATTTCCCTTTGGGGATCAATTAAGTTCTTCTTATCTTATCTTATCTTGCAATCACTGTCCTGCACACTTATGGTGTCCACCATGCTTTTTGGTTGACATCGAAGAAAATGAAGGTCAACATTACTGAGGTACTTCTAAACTTATGAATGTTAAGCCATTAGAAGTGCCCTTGCCTCTGGTATCATTAGGCTGTAAAGTGCCATTTTATCCATATCTTAATGTCTATTGTAAACGGCGCCTTCTCAAGGTTAAGGCAGAAAACTAGTTTAATAACACTGATGTTTTTGTTGTCCTTCTTTTGCATGTGCAGGTCAGTTAAGAACTGGGACTGTGCTGACATGGAAATCTGATACTGGTCATCCATAAAAGATAAGGTTCAAAAGCAAAAGTAATGAAATCAGATCTGAGCAGTTGATCAGATTTGAGCATTGAGGCCTGCAGCATGAACTTAGTCTTTCACATCCTCATGCTCACCCTGTGAAAAAAAAATTTTCATTTGCCGCCTAACATACTCCATCCACGAACAGAAGTCATTACACCAATGAGCTTCTGACGCCTTTATTTAGGGGGGGGGATAGTGGGTGAGAAATGACAGGGCCACAGGTCACACTTGAACCTGGGCCACCCACTATGATACTACAGCTGTTGGGTGTGTCCTAATTACAGCTGAGCAGTACAAGAATCACATCTTATTTTTCTTCATTTAAAAATTTTCTCATGCACTCACTGGAAAAACAATGCATGTGAACGCAAACATACCCTCACACTTATGCCCCTAACGTGCACAGCCCTCACTTCGATTGAGTAGGACACACCCAGAAGAGCAGAACTGATTAAAAGGTGTGAAAACCACAGGATATCTCAGGTTCAAGATCAGGAACGTCTGCTTTCATTGTCTGAAGATGTTTTTTCCTCTGAGTTACACTTGACAAGTTACAGCTAAACTCAACAAAACATTCATTCAACTGATTTTTTTAATAGTTCGTGATTATTTCCTTTTGCATCTTGGGGCCCTGCCTTTATTTTAAGGAGATATTTTACATTTATGAAACAGATTAAATTAATATTGAAGTGTTTTCATGGTACTCAAAAACAAACAAGACCATCAGCCACAATGATGACCTTTTTTTTATTGTGTATGTTAATGTCTGAAACCGAAGAGAGGGGGTAGGTGTTAGTCAAGCAGCTGAAAAAACAGCCCTGTTTTCACAATTTCATCAAAAAATGTTTACAAGAAATGAGACACCTGACTGTCAGAAGTCTGCAGGATGAAACACTTCTTGAGAATATGAAGAAAAAGATAAGTAAAGACTGCTTTGTCAGAGGGAGAAAAAGTGACACAAACTGGAAGTTGCTCAAGATAGATAGATAGCTTTATTGGTCCCCATGGGGAAATTTATCTTTACTGTAACTGTACATTACATAAAAGGAGCTTTAAATATTAATTTAAAATCAGGACTTACTTAGAAACACACAGAAATATTGCAATGAATCTTTTCCCTTTTGTATAATTAGACGTTTATTTTCTTTTTGTGATCATGCTCCCCTAATTATGCTTTTGTATGCAGTCTTAGGAAAACAAATAAAACAAGGGTGCCATCCTGTATGGGGGGAGTTAGGATGAGCCCCAAAACTGACTGACAGGGACCCTAAAAAATAAAGAATACTTACAGTAAAGAGGTGGGCCCCACTGTGATATTTTAATTTTCCTGGAGCCTCAAAATCCTCAACAGCAGCGGTGACTGTTAGCTAGCTGCTCCTTCATTTGTGTCTGAACTCTTAAGGTGGCTCATTTGTTCAGTGTGTGGTCACATTTTCTTTGTTTCTTTCACTTTCTTGTATAATATAAAGCTTTAACCACATCTTACACTGGAAATGGTTTCTGGTCTCTCTCTCTCCAAAGTGTTTCAAGACTCTGCTGCTTCTACACTTCAACCATAGGTACTGTGAACTTGTTTGAAAAACCTTTTGATACTGCGACACCAGTCCAAGACCAAACATATGAACAATGATTCATCTATGATCCTTGATGTTTAAGTACATGTTACTATCTGATGTATTTATGATATATAAAAAAAAAGAAGATCCCTACATTTGTATCGGTTTGAGTCATAAGTATAGTTCTTCATTTTTGAAAGTCATCCCGAGCCCAAAACATCAAATCAAAAGGTGCATCTGAGGCTGAGGGGAACTTCCTAACCACTCACCCATAAACAACCTCTAAAGAGAAGTTCATCACTAACTGAAGATCTCTCTGAATCAGGAATTTCAAGAGAATATTGTAAATTAATTTTGTGCAAAAACACAACATAAAGCTAACATAAAGCTAACTTTCATTAAGAACACTTGTGGACAGTCTCATGTGTGCAGCCAAAGCCACATCCTCCCTAGAGACATCTCACATGGCATTACCTCCCCTCCCATGTGTATGAAACCTTAATGTTCCTCATCCAAAATATGACACACAGAGCTCAAACTACAGCTTAGTAAAAAAAAAAAAAAAAAGGTGAAATAATGAAACATCAAGTGCGTCACTATGGTGTCACATGACATTTTTGGGTGAAACAAGGTCTTTCAAAAGCGTGAAGTGACAGGTTGTAGTTAAACAAAAGTGAGAGGAGACACACACTCACATGGCCATAGAGGGAAAGAGGAGGGGATAGAGAGCTACAACAGGATATTTTGTCACTATGGTTACCCGTAGCAGATACAGATCTTGATTTCTGTATGTCATGCTGTTCTCATTCAGGGCAACGTGGTTGTGCTTTCAGGACACAGCTAATAAAACTGTGAGAGACTTTGCAGCATCAAGTGTGATGTCCTTTGGATCAGAGTGAGCTCTGGGAAACAACACAACCTCTTCAAACTGTGAGGTAAGTTTCTTTGAATACTGTTTCTTTAAAAGGGGGGGACATGTATATCTATATATTTCTGTTTCAGTTAAACTTCTGTTGGATTCGTGTTAAAAATGTATTCGATTTTCATGTCAGCCATGTGCTGACTGCTAACACCCTCAACCAGCTGTTGCAAAACAAGTGTCGGTTTGCACGTCTGGCAGGGGGGTTTCACGTTTACAAATTTCAACACTTTTACAAACTTAAGCCTGCTGTCGTTTGGACATAACAATTTATTGATGGTAATACTGATGATAATTGAAAAGTAATGCTTTTTTAATTGCTTTCAAGGCAAAAAAAAAAAAAAAAGCTGTGATTTTGTAATGAGTAATGATTTTGCCCACACACTATTTTTTTTTCTTTTTATGATGCAAACAAAAATTAAAGTAAAAGTCTGAAAGCAAGACAAACACATTACTCTGATGATCAGGAAACAAATGGAAAATAAATATATCTCTATATATAAATACATATGTAGATATGTGTGTGTGTGTGTATATATATATATATATATATATATATATATATATATATATATATACATGCCATCACTTATATGGAGTAATTAACAACAGTCAAACAGAGACCACTTTCATACAGTTTTATAATTGATAATAATTGAACTTTCATAAAGACCTTTACTCTGATAGCAAATGCACAAATGTGTGCCACATATTTGCCCTAGATACCCCTCCACTTCTGCTAACAGGACAGGAAACAAACCCTCCACTACACCATGTGCTGGAGGACACGGCCATAGCTGCAGGGTGGTGTAATTTTGGCTCCAACAATATAACTTTCCAACGGCGTGCCATTCTGAGGCAGAGCACCCTGGGGAAGCTGACTTCCTCATATACAAGCGTGTCTCTCAACACCAAATGTTTTTGTTGCACAAGTGTGAGAGTGCCGCAGCTGCATTCAGAATCTTTGTAAAGCTGGCTTATTGTTCACACACACTTCCTTCATGTCACTTTTAGCAGCAAAAACAGCAGCTATGTCCTGTGAGTCACTGGGTGCATAAGCTGGTTCAAAAGTTGGCTGTAATCTGTCCTGAGAAAAATGATTCATGTATTAAATATTATTTTAATCGTGAATTCACCATTAAAGCAGATTTCCTCTTTATAGTTGTCTCAAATCAAAACTAACTTCAATACCAAAGGACATTATGGTACAAGACTTTTCCATAGAGACTCAAACACAACAGAGAATATAGTATTCGGTGCAAATTTTGCTTGAATTGATTGGACAACAAAAGACTGACAGAAAATTTGGGCCAAAGGTCATAGCTGAGAGTTGAACCAACCACCACTAGGCTAACAAGCACCCCACTTTTTCTACCTGAAAGAAATGTAAAACTTGATTGTGTGAGGCACTGGTTTGTGTAACCAGCTCAAAATAAAGGGTTAAGTTTTGCCTTATCAGATTTGCTAGAAAAAACCACAAGATGGCACCATACACCACAGAAACTACTCATACAGCACAGCCACAGACTAGTGGCTTCTATGTACCTCTCGGTTGGTTACTGATGGAAATCAGAGAGAAATCAGATAAAGGACCCAGGGGCAGGTCTAGGGGATGAAGAAGGGTGGACGTGCCCCCCCTTGAAATGCGATTTATTATTTACTTTAAACACTGTATGTGAGGCCTCATAGATAGTCTGTGAAATTTGAAAATTACATGTTTTTTTCTGTGGAAGAGGATTGAAAAACTTCAGCAGAGAAAACAGTGGCTGAAAAATTGTTAAATGAAAAATATCCTTAAATTCTAAACAGTTTTTCTGTCTAGACAGAATTAAAATGAGGGTTCTCAAACTTCCGTTTTTAGAGACTCCAGTTTTCTTTCGTTTTTGTTACTGTAATATAGGTTGACATCTTAATTGGCCACCTAAAAAAAGCTTTAGCCATGTCTGGCTATATGCCTTATCAGGATTAAGACCAGCTGTTGAGTTGCAACAGGCTGCCAAGCGCTGTTTGCATTTCAATTTGACACATTTCCTTTTTTAGGACTTTAATAGAGGATGCTTGTCCAAAACCACTACTTCGATTTAAATCTAAATATTATCATTTCATGTTACTTTTTAAGGTTAATCACATTCACAGGGATAAAATAACTTGTGGTTACATCAATGTAAATAGTTTATGTAGCTGTAAGTAGTGGAGGTAGGAGGGGTATATAAATGCTGGTCATATACTGTGAGTGTGAATGTGTCCTTGACACCATCCTCACAAAGTCAGTGTCCTTGTTTTGCCACCCTTGTCAAAAAAATCTGGAAACACCCCGGAGGGACTTCCCGCTTCACTGAGGGGAAAAAAAATCAAAATAAAGTCATGAATCCATTCTTTGTCCGAGTCAGATTCAGGGGAATTTGACTTCCTATTTGGGTTTTCTTGCTCTTTTCATTCTCTGGAAACACAAAGTGATTGAAACTGACATTAAAGATGATACCATGTGATAAAATCAATTGATGAAAGTTACACTAAATCGAGTTTTGACAGTGAGGCTTCACTTCCTTTTCTCACCCTTCATGTGTTCTGTTTTTTTTTTCAATTATACTACTCTGAAGAGTTTCATTTCACCATAGACTTTTTTTTCAGTAGCACTTGCCTGATCTTCTTCCCTTAAAATACACATTTCCTGAATCACATTTGTGAATCATTGTGGGGGGAAAAACAAGAGGAAAACCCTGTCTGAGTATTTACACTCTATTTTGTTCCTCTTTGCAGTACCTGGCTGTGAGAACATCAAGATGAGTTCGACCACTGTGCCTACAGCCTCGATCCTCTCCTCCACCAACAATTACTCCGACAACACTTCCTGTGACACCCTCTACGCACACCGCAACTATGCCAGGGTCCTCATGCCTCTTTTCTATTCCATCGTGTTCATCGTTGGACTTCTTGGTAACAGCCTCGCTCTACACGTCATCCGCCCAAACCTGAAGAAGATGAACTCCACCACCTTATACTCCCTCAACCTGGTGATCTCAGACATCCTCTTCACCTTCTCTTTGCCTCTGAGGATTGCGTACTACGCTCTGGGCTTCCACTGGCCTCTAGGCGAGCCGCTGTGCAAGATCTCAGGCCTTGTTTTCTACATCAACACCTATGCTGGGGTCAATTTCATGACCTGCCTGAGCGTGGACCGCTTCATCGCTGTGGTCCTGCCTCTGCGCTATGCTAGATTCAGGAAGGTTAGCAATGTGAAGTACATTTGTGTTGGGGTGTGGCTGCTGGTCTTAGGGCAAACCCTCCCTCTCCTGAGCAGTCCTATGACGAATGATGAGCCTGATGGTATGATCACCTGTATGGAATACCCCAACTTCGAAAAGGTCGACAACATTGCCCCTGTACTGATTGGAGCAGTCTTCCTTGGTTATGGCATCCCCGTGGTGACCATCCTAGTGTGCTACTCCGTCCTGTGCTCCAAACTCCGTCTCACAGCCAAGAAAAACCATTTGACTGAAAAGTCTGGCCGTAGTCGCAAAGCCATTGGCGTGATCTGCTGTGTATCCTTAGTGTTCGTCATCTGCTACAGCCCCTATCACATCGACATCCTGCAGTACATGATCCGCAAGCTGATGTACGAACCCGACTGCGCTGAGCTTACAGCTTTCCAGATATCGCTGCACATCACTGTGTGTCTGATGAACCTCAACTCCTGCTTGGACCCTTTTATCTACTTCTTCGCCTGCAAGGGCTACAAGAGGAAACTCATGAAGCTGTTGAAGCTCCAGGTTAGCATGTCGTTCTCCAGCGCTGTGAGGACATCACCTGAAGGTTCATCTAAGGATTTTATCGACGGTAACAAGATTCAACTCAACAGCACCACTGCTAGTGTAACCGAGAGACTAACAGATAGAAGATCAAGGCTGCAAGAGTGAAAAACCATCACCAAGACCTGTGCAAGATGAGGGGTCCCTTAAAGCCCAGGCCTACTTAAAATTATAACCGGACAAGAAATGTCACACTCTCTGCATCAGGGATTTCATGCAGCTACTCAGCATCTGAATCCGTAGGAATTCAGCTGCCCTTGGACCGGATTAGTGAGCACAAGGGAAGGATTTAAAAAGAGCATCAACAGAATGACTTCCTGTGCTTACACGTTTCCTTATGGATATTGGGGACTTTCTCAGGAAAGCAGAGATTAATGCAGCTAAGGAACAACGGAGGAAACCTCTCCTAAAACATGCTCGTCTGCTGCCCATTGAACAAGCGTTAAGGATGTAGAGCATGCTTAAAAAGGCCAGTTAAGTGAGACACTGATACAACCGCAATGAGAGCCGCCCTCTTACCCTGACTGCTGACCTTATTTTTGAAACAAACAACTTGATATCTGCATGCAGTGACCTCAAACATGGTTTCATCCTCAAAATGCTAAATGTGTGATGTACTTATAGAAATGAGTAAAATGCCATCACAAATCATGCTTACAATCTTACCTCTAGTTTCAGTCCAGCACACAGATGTGAAATCTCAGGAGAAAAGAGCTAACAATATTTTTTATCACTTTAGCTGCCTTCAATATGAGTGAACAGAAACCTCTTGCTATGACATTCATCTTACCAGGACTAAACTTATCTTTGTATTCTGAACCTTAATGCATTGTGTGTATCCATGATGTTCGACAAACCTTTTTAATGCATTTCCTTCCATACCTTACACACGGACCACATCTCAGTGATGTTATCGACTGGTTTAAGCCCAACAATGGTGTTCACATATTTGTATTGCAGATTCAACCTAGACTTGTATTTATGTATCAGTTGAGGCAGGCCTTAAACCTCATGTTGAACAGTTATGACACACACACATGTAAGTCAACCACCAAGTCTGTAAATTTATGTATAGCCCTTAGCTTTGTTGTAATCAAAAAAGGTTGATTAATGGAAAGAAAATCCATTCAAGAGCTTTGCGAATAAAACAGGCTGTTAACATGTTGAGGATCTCATAGAGTTTCCTTGGCTTTAAAAACCAGCCTCAAGTGGACACTTGAGGAACTGCAGGTTATTTCTCCTGTACATTGTCTCCATTTTCTAAAACCAGCAGTTGCTGCTTTCCTCTACTTTGATGAAACACTTGAGCCTGAATTTTTTTAAATTTCATGTCTCATTTTTACGTTTTCCAGTTAGTTATCTTTGTTTTTGTCTTTTCCAGCTTGTGGTGGTGTTTAATCTCATTTGTTAAACAGAAAAAAATAGTACCACTGGTGGGCTTGTGTTGCAGCATCCATGTGCACATACAACAAAAAAGACCCAGTGACTGGAAAATAGCTACAAAGTGCTGCTACAAATCACATTTTTAAAGCCCCTCAATTAGCATCGATAACTTTAAGATTTGTGTTTTACACCAAGTGTTACCAAACAGTTATTGCTTAGCTTACAAAATTGCGCATATAAAAATCAGGTGATGTCCTCTTCAATTATTCCAAATCTATTTGTTTTGTTGCAAATTCAGTTTCATGTTTCATATTAAATCTGTCATGTTGTTGGGATATGCTGTACTTCCATGTGTGTTCTGTACATATAGTAATAAAATGTGTCTTCTAAATGAAACGACAAAAAAATTCACGTTTCTTACATTACTGAACGCTGGACTTAGGAAAACCAACTTTGAAAAGGTTGTGTGTGTGTGTGTGTGTGTGTGTGTGTGTGTTTTGTATTTTTGGTGAAGTTGATGTCCTCATAACACTTAATTTAAAAAAAACACAAAAAAAAACCCAGCAGATCCAAGCAACTTCAATATTCTTATTGGCTGGCTTTTTTTGGCTTATGGAGGAAATTAAATTTAAAAAAAAAGTTAGTAAGTTAAAAAAAGCTATTATGTTTGACCTTTCTATGAGTTTTGGAACATGTTTGCCTGTTTACCTCTTGATTTTGAGGAAATGGGTAGCACCAAATTTAGAAACCTTTTTGACTTTGACTCAGTTTTAAGACACATTTAAATACAGTATAAGGGAAAGGTGTATTCCCAAGTGATTCTATCTTACTTGTGTGGAACATCAAAAAGCATGTCGGAAAAGAGAAGTGAGAGTTGACAGTTACTCAATCGTTCACTGAAAAAAAAAGGAAAAAGAGCCATAGGCAGGTGTTGAAGTCAGAGTAAAACCTGAAATCAAAACAGTTGAGGCCTAAAATACTCAAAATCCATACCAACAAATGAAGCAGCATTTCTAGTCTTAGCATATCTGCATGATCCAGCATGCCAACACTTACCATCATGTGGCTAAAACATGCTCTCAGGTCCACCCATCCAATTCTGCTCATCTTGGTATAACCACTCTTAAATAAGTCAGGTGTTTCCTGTGAACCTTTTACAGCCTGATAAGGATAAGTAAACACTTGGCCGAGATCTTCCCAATCAATTTCACCCTTTCTGAAACACAAAATCTGCATGTATTCTGACTCAGAGGCTGCATCTTTCACATCTGAAGACTGATCAGAGTGGTGTGTCGAAGGCACTCCCATTTCAGAGGCTCCTTTTGATGCAGCTGACAAATATGTCCTAAGTACCCATGATTCTTTGAGCTTGATTTTAAACACAGTGGTGGATTTCCAGGCAGTAAAGGTGAGGATGTACATTCTTAAATATTAGTAATGGGTTTTTACTCAGTGGAAGAGTAAAAAGGATAAATGTTGTATACAATAAAGAGAGTCACTTGAAACTGAAACCAAATAGGGAAGGTGGTTAAGGAATGTGTTTCTAGCTATGTTTGCGAGTTAGCCAGGATGGCACTATGTGGTGCAAGCTGAAGGAGTGAAGAACAGTGAGACAAAAAGGGAATCCTTCATAGCCTTGACTGTCAAATTTCAGAGGTTTCTACTTTTGAATCAGTGCACAGCCACTCTAAAGCTAGCCAAGTGACTAAAAGTCAGGGTTCGTCACAGTGACATTGTACAGTTTGGACAAGAGAGATGATCACCACATCACATGTAGCAACTCTTTTAAAGTTATAATTTCAACTGCTTATGCATAGACTGTATATAGAATGGACAGTGTCTGCCTCCTTGCTGGGTGAAGCCACTCCAAAAACAGCACCCTCTTGATATTGAACTATCTGGAAGCAGACTTGTCTGGCTGTAGGTTTCATGCCTGGTCTACTTGTGATTCAGGTTGATTTGGACACATACTTCTGTTTCTCCAGAATTTTCATTTTCATTGTTTGTCGGAAAATGTGCTAAAAGGATGCTGCCTATCTTGGCCACCACTCTCTTTACAAATAGATCAATCTCAAGATTTCCCTCCTTGTTAATTAAAGGTTGAATAAAATAAAAAGAGAATTATTCATAGTAATTAAGCAAAACACAACACAGGGTGTCATCAGATGTTTATTTGCACCTAGACCTTGTCATAAGCTTTATTTAACACTTCTACATTTTTTCCTCTTGTGTTTCTGAAACATGTCCCTTGCTAATAGTCTGGCGACTTTTATTCCAAAGAGCTGTATTTCACACATATAATTGCCATCTGCTTCATCACTCCTATTGTTTCTATCGTCTGATTTCACTGGGGATTAGGGGGATAAGGCAAGAAAGCATAAAGAGTTTTATTTACAGATCTAAAACATGCACATCTAAGAGGTGTTAATCAGTCTGGTGATTTATTATTTAAATGATTCAAATGAATTTATCTCCACTCTGTCTTTGACTCAGCCCTCATTAAAACTGTTTCCAGGGTATCTTACTTTGGCATTAACCGAACTGAAACCTGTGTGTGCGCAGTTTGAGTTTACTTTCACAATCACCCACTTTTATGCGCCCTTCTTGCAAATAAGTTTGAGATGTTTGCATGTGTAATGTTGAAATATTACACAAGTACTTTGGAAATAATTGTGGTTTATGATGCAACCTCTAAGTTATAAAAACAACAGATTCCTCTAGTGTATAAAAAAACTCTTTTCAAAGAAGTATATAGAATCCTTGGCGATGAAAGATGCTATATGGAAGATTGTCAGATGAAAAATGAGATTTTGTTTGATACATTATTCTTCAAATTTTGTGATACATGCATATTGTCTAATTGATATAATTATATTCCCTTTACTTTTTTCTTGTATTTCTCAGCTGCATCTGATTACCTCGTGTGTTTTTAATATGTTCTCCGCCTGAGTCATATAATTTAAATAGATTCCTTGCATCTCTTTTAGGACACTTGGATAGGATCAACTCTTTCTTATCGATTTGTATTGGATAATATGATCCCATCCTGTCTTTTATAATGAAAGTAATCCAGTTTGTGTTTATGCCTGATTTCGGCTGGATTACAGAAAAAGAAAACAAGAATTTGGTCAAACAAAACATTTTCAGCTTGATGCATTATGCATTTGTGCTTATTTCTAAAAGCCTTACATGGTCAAGTGCCACTCTTCCTTTGTGATCTTTTGACTTACATGCATCTGATCATTAGGCTTGGGTATCAGGAACCAGTTCAGATGTGAAACCTCATTTTTTCAACATGTGAATTTCGGTTTTGCCTCTTGGTTCCTCACAGCGACATACATCTTAAGGGATTGAACTCCAGTGAAAATTTTGTTGTCCTAATGAAGTTGAACATATCTGCAGGGACCTGTTATGCTGAGGTAACATACAGTCAACTGTGAAGCAGTGTGTAAAACAAATCTGTGACAAGATAAGGGACTCTGCGAGCAATTGAAAGTTTAGCAAAGGTTCAATAAAAAAAGATAATAACACAGCAAAGGTAAAAAAAAAACATCTAATATGACACCAAAATGCCCCTGCCACAGCGAGCAGTTTTCATAAAATCAAATCACAGTCAGACTTAAAACATTTTTTAACTCATGTTACACTTCTATTAAGGAAAATGAACCATGGCCAAAAAATTTCAAAAATATTGTTGGTTGAACACCAAGAGAGCACCCATCCACTCCTGGTTCCTACAAAAACACCCCGCTGTGCAGAAACTTGATTTATTTTAGTGATGGAGTGCAACATAAACAAAGGGGTAAGTGGGAGACTGTCTGTAACACTTATTTATATCCACATACAAAAGAGGCCTGGGTCGGATTTGAAAAAATCAGAATTGCACTGTTCACACTTACATGAAAAAAATCAGATATGTGTCACATACGGATAAAAAATCGGAATTGATCTGTAGTGTGAACATAGCCTAAATGTTACAAAAATAATAGCAGGCTCATTTTTATATTTGAAATAATCCTCATTTATATTTTCCAAATAAAACAGAAATCAGAATGAATAATCAATAAGTGAAACTAAAATAGGGAACACTGTAAATACAGTTGAAATAGTTCTCTAGAGGAACCTTCTCAGCTGAATCTTTCTTCAATCTCAGCAGGTGACTGAAGATAATCAGACCTTGACTGTTCAGGCCCCCATGAGCTCTTCAGTTCCCTGCTAGACGACTTCAGATAACTCGGCCCTTTTCTACATCATCAATGAACACTTCTTTCATAGGTCCTTTTCTTAACTAGTGGGCTATTTGATCATTAAAGTCATTGAGAGTATTTACATTTAGATGCAACTTCCTTTTACTTGCTCGGTTATTCACCCCCTTGTTTTTTAACGTCTGCCTGTGAGGCTTTTCAGCCTTTCAGTGTATTTCTGCTGAAACAAGAGTACCACCATCATCTTGTCTTTGTTGCACATTGCACTCTGAAACAGTGTAATATTGGTGTCCCAGTGTGTGAGTACACATGGGGAGTGTGAGAGGCACGGCTTGTCAACACACAGCGGGAGCTCCACATACACACACTACAAGACATGCAGGTACACAGAGAAGTGCTCTACGCCACACATCATCCCCTTCTCCCCTCTTCAGCCTCTGTCACTAAGAAACCTCTCATCCTGAGGGCGGTTTGATTATTAAATCCTTAAATGTGAAATTTATGGACTTATGAACTTATTACTATTACACATTTGGTTTACAGTGCAGATGAGGCATGACAGTGTTGAATTATTATTATTATTATTATTATCATTATTATTATTATTATACTGTTTTAAGGACATGATTTCTGTCTTCTTTTTATCTGATCATTTTTAACTTTCATTTGATTTTTAATGGTAAACTGTGTTTCCTACCCTTACATATTCCATTGATTTTACAGCATTGATTTTATTACCATTTTTATTTTCAGTCTTCCAGTAAGCTGCATGCTTTTATGTATTAAAGGTGCTATATAAATAAAATTGATTTTCCTTCAGTCACACTCTGATTTAGTGAGTACTTTAGCCACAAGAGGGCAGTATAAAACAGAACAAAGAGATTCTGGTGTAGGAAGTTAGGCCGACTCTTATCAGTGTTTGAATACATTTGGCTTTCACATATACGTTGAGTTTAGTTGTTTGTATTTTCTGATGTAATATTAGATCTTACTGAGCAGGAAGATCAGATTATGGTATAAAAAGGTTTAAGAGAAGTGCTAAAAGAAGGAGTGTAATTTTGGCTTGAAAGATGCCTGTAAGTCTGAGTGCTCTTATTCTAAACGGGTGAACAATAAAGGCCCAAGATTTATGAAGCAGTGGGAGACTTGCAGCGGCACATGACGAGAATCAAAGAGGAAAACATCACACAGACTGTTGTCATAACAACATATTGCAATGAACACAAGTACCATCTGGTCTGAGATTTTAAGACACATCGAGAAGACGAGCCGATAGGTAATTATTTCCCAGATATAAGAATCAGACTGTCTGAGAATGTCTCATGCTAACATTGTTAAAGAGGCACGCTGAAAAAGCGCAGAGTTAAACACTAGTCAGCTCTGAGATGGGGAAAAGTGGAAGTCGTGGGAAAGTGTGATTTACTGTGCGCTTCATAAAATCTATAATAAGAACAGGAAGTAGCAGTTATGAGATCAGGGGAAGAAGTTTTCATTGCACAATGTTCTTTGAGCCAAACGTCCTAATTCATAGTTGTTAGCGGCTCACACGCACATTAATCACACACATTAATCTGTATTCAATGCAGGTCCACACTGACCTTGAGCTCTTCACCTGAGCTATGCGCTCTGCATCCATTAAGTGGACGTGGTGTAAAACCATCTCACAGCATCAGCGTGAAGTGTCTATTACCCACCGTCTTATTTCCTGTTTATATGGCAACTGCCTCAACATCCTGTTTTTAATTACTTCTCTCCAGCAGCAGATGCTTCTCACTGCAACCTGCTGTGGATTACTCCCCTGAGAACTAATGTGCTGTGACAGACCCCACTTTTCCAATCAATAACTCGCCCTAAATCTGCCATCTCTCTGCCTGCCAAACACACTCCCACTTCTAATGGCACATCATTTTCTTTAAGGGGGTGTAATTGCAGACAGTGGAAAGCTGTAGCCTCTTTGTGTTCCAACTACGTAGATACTGTAAAGGAATCTGTAAGTGCATCACAGAGAGTCGACACAGGAAGTGCCGGGGGGGCTTAACACAGTGCTCAGACTCGCCACCGTTTCCATCACATTACCCTTTGAGAAAGCCCTCACTTCCCTATTTTGTCTGTGTGTTCAGATTAATCGCAGTTGCTTCATAGAGCTGGTGGTGAGATGCATATCGAGATGTTTGTGTGATTTTTGTGGTAAGTTCAGTCTTTTATTGTTCGGATAAAACTACCTGATAAGTTTGACCTTAAACAAGTAAGGGGGGGGAGTGTTTTAGGCCGCCATGCTAAAGGGAAATTGTAGATCTGTTTGATGAAAAAGTTTGTCTGAAATGTCTTTTGACTGTTTTTTCTCCACAATAATCACACGAATTAGTGTTTTCGAAATCTTATACATAGTTAATTTGTATTTTAAGTCATTGATAAGTATAGTTTAGTAAAGTACAGTAGCTAAATCCCCAAGAGTGAAACAAGGAAGTCATGTGATTTCACATCAAAACACAGCATCAACTTCTTAAGGTGAAAAGTGTCACTTCCACATTATTTACTTTCACAGCAGATTTCATACATACCTTCTCTTCTTCTACATCGTCTGTACATGTAACTTTTTAATTTAACTTCCTGTTTATGCAATATTTACTTATAGTTTGTCACATATAGACAGAGATGGTCTGTCGCTTTCACTGTCTAGCGCAGCTGCACAGGTTTTAAAAATATCTATTAAAATTAACAAGCAGCAGGTTCTGCAAATTGCAAATCAGTTACCAGCCGCATGTTCGCATTAAGACACAGCTTCTGACTGATTCAACTTCAGCGTTATTTTTCTGCTTCTCAGAGACTAAACTTTAAACTGTGCTTTTTCAGAAAGAAAACTCACATTATTTCATAGGATTGTTTAAATGGTAAATATAGTAAATTACTGGCTATTGATTTGCATTGCTATGACAGTTGAATGTAAAAATTACTGTAATTATTAAATTTATGTACAGCAAGGTACTGTTACAGCTAAATGCTACTTTATCGCAGTAATTCCATGAACATGGCAACTTTGAAATAATGTAGTTAATTTGTAATGCACTGGAAAATGTTGATTGTAACATTCTGGGAAATTACTATGAACGTGATGTATCTTGCAGTCAGTATATTACTGTATATTTACAGCCAATTGAACTTTTTTTCTAAAATGCAGTTTTGCCATGTTTTTTTATGTTATAATGTGGATAATCTATCAATAACTTTGTGAGACTACTGTTTTATCTGGTCTTTTTAATCAGAAAAGGTAAAAAATTCAATTCCAGTTGATTTAAAATCAGTGGACTCCTTATTTTACGCCAAGTTAACTTTCACAGCACATTTCCAACAATCAAACTAAACTACCTTACGAAGTAAAAAGACACAACAAGAAAACAATACACAATGGGTTACAATCATATTCGAAAAATAGTCAAACCTTGAGGGACTTCTCCTCGTCTTGACGGGGAAGCCAAAGAGAAGAAATTGGTCTTCAGCAATGATTTTAAAAAATGACTGGTGCTCCCGCTGGGGTATCAGCATGGTAAGATTTGGCTAAAAGACTCCATTTAGAGTCTCATGGGTACACAACAACAAAACAAACCTTCTGACAGACCTGAGACCAGAGGGGAGAAACCAGCATGAGTGTGATGTGGGCTCTCTTTTTCTTTCCAGTCATAAACTGAGCAGCTGCAGCATTTTTGCTGTCACCGCTGTCAACTGGTCAAGTCCATTTACAAAGAATAACAATAATCAAGATGAGATGTTGTAGTGACATGTATTACCCTCTCTAAATCTTTAGGGGGGAGATAGGCCTTTGCTGTGGCTATCAGTCTAAACTGAAAGATGTTGGACTTTACGGGAAAGGAGTCATAAAAATAAACACTGAAACAGAAACTCTCATTTCCAATAAATTTTATTGTTGGATAGAGAGGGAAATGGAGAGTGAGAGAGAAATACGCTGTGGGTTGGAGTCCTACCTCGGCCATCCACTTTGAGAGCAATAGCCTCTTTGTAGGGTTTACAAATGAACTGCTGAGCCAAACTGGCATCCAGGTTAACATCATTTTTGGTGTTCATTATGTTGCTGGTCAGTATATTTTTTGACTCTTGAGAATGAAATGCATTTAATCTATGAGAGGTAGCCCTGTTGGAGGAATAATGCCAAAGATGTTAACCAAGGTGTCAGTTTAGCTCAGCACTTCAACTGTGAGAGACCATAGGCCTCACAATGGCATGCCTGGTTGGTGTGTGTACAAAATATATCCCTATCCATAATGAGACCATACTGTAGGCACAGAATTTTCAATGATAAACTTCACTTGAAAAGTCAGCGTAAAAACAAATGGGCTATAATGTAAAAAAGTATAGCAGAGCTCTCTAAAGGCACTCATCAAAATAACCATATAACTCTGTCATGTTGTTTACAAAGATAACAATTCACTATGAGTAAAGCACTTTGCAATATTTAGCAAAAGAGTAGCAAGGAAAAAACTTGCTTCAAACAGGCAGAAAACGCAAGCAGATCCAAACTGGTGTTGATCAGTCACCTGCTGCGACTGTGTTGGGTTTTTGGAAAGAGATGGACAAAAACAAACTGAGAAACAGCAGCTAAAGCAGCAAACTGATCGAACAGATACATGACTAAATGGGCAGAAACAGTAAGTGTGGTAAAAGTAGGAATGGCAAAGAATGATAATCCACTAATTAGTAGGTTTAACATTACCAACAATAATGACAGTAAAACAAAAAGCACTGATTATGTTAAGTATAGTGGCAAGATCTGGGGCCTATTTTACAAAGCAGGATTACTGCTTAGCGAGGTAATTTCGAGGGTAAGTTTCCTGTTCTACGATGCAGGTTAACTTATTAGCGAGGCAAGTCTCCATGGCAACGTACGCTGAACGGCTAACCTACTCCAGGGCATAGCAAAGCTGGATCCACTTACGAGGTTGATAACCAGCGTCGTAAGAACGTTTAGTGAGACCGCTGGCTACCGCACTAAGTTGAGCGTGGTAGCTCCAAGGCTACCTCGCTAGGTCGAACTTGCTTCGTGGAATAAGCCCCTGGGCAGCCCTGATATCAACGGTAGCTGTGTTCACATGGGACATAATATTCAGATTGGTAATGTTTTAAAAGGCCAAACTTAACTAAAATGCTTCTTAACCCTTTAATTGTAAGAAACTAGCCTAAACCAAATAAAATTTTAGCAATTGCACAGGGGCAGTTAAAGCCTTTTCATGTACAGTGACATATGAGTCTTTGCACTTACAGAGTACCGTATCTTTAAAGTCAAACTGGATGATGATAGAGTCCGTTTTTAGTTGAATCAATCACAGAAAGCTTTGACAGTGGGAAAGTATGGACTTTTTCAAAAAAGCCCATTACAAGCAGTGTGAGGGTGGAGGAAACAGTCTGCTCCTCCTCTTTGTAACCAGTGGGAGTAAGGCTTGGTCTATAAAAAGCTGTTGCTTGACTAAGAGCAGCGACATAACAGCAAGTATTTTGTTAAAAAGATGGTAGATATACATCATTGGGGCAGGAAAATGATCTAATGTGTCTATAGCATGAACCAGAAGAGGAGAGGGGAATAACATCTCTGTGTGTATAACTCATCAGTTCTGATTAAAATAGTGGGTGCAAGTAAAGACCAGACCACAATTAATCATATGTCACACTTATGTAATTATCTCCAATCAGAATTATTTAAAGTTCCTGTAACGAACTTCTGGTTTGTGGTGACCCCTGTGGACAGAGTAGTCTTGATCTTTCCTCATGATTAAGCAGAGTCAGTGTTATAAGGAAATTGTAAAAAGGAGTGTTTCTTTAGTTACTAAGCTAGAAATTCAGTGAATTATAAAAATATTTGAAAAAAACCCTGACAGGAGCGTGAAATCATAATGAAGAGTTGTTGTTCATGTAACCATGTCTCTAAATATTTTTGATCAATATAAAATATGATATATACAGTAATTAATATGCAGTAATGATGACATTAACACCAACTTTCTGCTGATTTCTGTAAGTTTCAGGATGAATCTGGAAACAAACTACTCCAACATGTCTGAGGATTTTGTTGCTGTGAAACCAGAACAGGGGCCGGTGGAGTACCGCATAGCTGGCCTTGTCTTCTTCTCCATCCTCTTCATCATTGGAGTCATTGTCAATATCACTGCTTTATGGGTGTTTGCCCTCACCACCAAAAAGAGGAACTCCGTCACTGTGTACATGATAAACGTGGCAATGGTGGACCTGACCTTCATCCTGCTGCTTCCCTTCAGGATGGTGTACCACCACCATAACTACTGGCCCTTCGGAGATATGTTCTGCAGGATCATCTCCGCTCTCACCATCTTCTACCCCTGCATAGCTCTGTGGCTGTTTGCTCTCATCAGCGCCGACCGCTACATGGCCATTGTCCAGCCGAGGCACAACAAAGAGCTGAGAAATGTCCCCAAAGCCGTGGTGGGGTGTTTGGGAGTGTGGCTCATGACTCTCGGCAGCACTGTGTCCCTGATTTTCTTAGATGAAGACCCCGATCGTGTCTCCAACTTCACCACCTGCGTTAAAATGCAAGACATCATCTACATGCGGCGAGACAACGTGGTCAACTTTGTGCGACTGATCTTCTTCTTCCTGGTTCCCATTTGTATTATGATTGGCTGCTACATAGTCATTGTGGATAACCTCATCCACGGCAGAACCTCTAAACTCAAACCAAAAGTGAAGCAGAAGTCTATTCGGATCATCGTCACGCTGATAATCCAAGTTTTGGTGTGCTTTGTGCCGTTTCATGTGTGTCTAGTCCTGCGTTTGCTTGGGGATGGCAAAGATGGCGGCTTTAGCCCATGGGCAGTCTTCACCACATACCTGATGAACATGAGCACGGTGTTGGACATCATCCTGTACTACATCGTCTCCAAACAGTTCCAGGACAGGGTGATTAGTGTGATTCTCTACAGGAACTATCTCCGAAGCGTGAGACGGAAGAGCAGGCACACGAACACAGGCAGCGTCCGATCAATGAGTAACCTGACCAGTGCGATGATATGAATCAGCTATCAAACTTTCATGCTTTCACACGGCTCACGCTTTGTAACACTGAACGCATCACTGTGCACCGGGCTTATTATCAAAAGGATCAAAACTTGCAATTAATTTCCAAGGTGTAATTTACACTCACAGTATGGGATTGCTGCTGTTGTGGCAAAAACATCTGTGTTCAGAGCTGATTGACTCACCCAGGAGACTTGAGATGTTTTCTGTGCATCTTTGCTCTGGCAGACAGAGCAGGAATAACTGTGGCTCAGGTGTAACACATGCAGGCGAAAATAAAGCTCATAATCATTAAAAACATAGCCCACAGTAACGTAGTGTTTGCTTTGTAATTATGTAGAAACTCCTATCAGTCACATCAACCAACAACTTTAACAACTGACAACTCTCCACAGGGGGGAAACCTACAGGAAGCACGGTGGGTTTTTTCACAGCGCAAAAACATTGCCTCTGCAGAACCTCAGCACTGCAACAAGGCATAAATATAACCATCAAGGCTGAGAGGTGTCATGCAAATGAGGTGCAGATAAACCATTTGACTGGTGCTACTTCATTCGAGACAAGACATCTTCCTACCACCACAGCACATGCAGTAAAGGGGAAGCTACTGGTCTAATAGGCTTAGCTGACTACTAACCAAACAGATAGAATTTAGACTATGTAGCCAACAACAATAAAGATATGGTTTCTAAAGCTACTTAGAGAAGTGGTCACCATGACTCAAAAATAATCAAAAACTGATCCATAACATTCAGAAATTTCTTAGCTAATCTGTTGGCCAAGTACAAGTTCTTAGAATCGTACTGAAGTCCTACCAAACACTAAAGCTAGCTGTGAACTAATTCCTAGCTTAAACTTGACGATTTTCTATGAATTTCTAAGAAATAAGCAGATATTCAACATCTGCTTATCAATATGAGATTTGTGAAATTATGACGAACAGTTGAGTTTACCATCATGCCTGATGGCCTACAAGGGGCTAAGGCTACTTAGTTTGCCAGTTTACTTCTAAAAAAACCCCCAAAATTTGTTGATAAATGATAGTTCCTTTTTTTGGGCACATCAATCAATCAAACTTTATTTTTAAAGCACTTTTCATTCATATAACGTAGCACAAAATGCTGTCCATTCAAGCAGGATATTAAAAACAATGAAATAAAATAAATAAATAAAAACACAAATACCAAACCCTGTCCACCCTCCCAACCCCCATTCAACACATACAGCATTCACACTCACACACACAGATGCATACACAGAAGACCAGGTGAGGACTCTTCAACTTGCCACAGATGACTGAGGAAGACATGCTTTGTCAAAAGGGGATTCACACATAACACAATCATAAAATAAAATAGGATAAAACTCATTACTTTTCTTTTTGGGTAGTTTATTTTAGTAGAATCTCTAAAAGGGAAATGGCAAAATAATGTACCGATGAATTACCATAAAATATGAGTCAAATGAATCTATTCTGTGAAACTTCTAATTTAGTTCAGCTGCCTGTATGTTGCTGTACAAATGCTGACCAGGTGATGGCAGCATGGCACAGCTAGATCCTATCTAACTGCCACAGCAGGACTGAACATTGCTGCCTTTGCTCTTCAAGTGGAAGAGTTTTGACTGTCTGCTTCACAGTTCTTTATACCTTCCTGTTTTAGCTTTTGAGTTCATTTCATGTTGGTTTATCGAAGCTTGTGTTTCAGGTTCTACTCTGTGAAATATTTAGCTTTTGTTGTCACGGAGAGAACTTGTTAACTACAGTCGTAACAGCTTCCTGAACATGAATCCAACTGGAGTGTGTTTGTGGAGCAATGTGAATCGTATTGATTGGATGTTAAATGATTCAGTCACTTAAAGTGCATTTACAGTAACATCCTCATGAGATGTCAGTAAGGCTTTTTACTAGATTTAAAGCAAGAGAGAATCTTTTCTGCACAGGAATGCTCTTACGTCTCTTCTCAAGCTCTGCAATGCAAAATACTGCAATCAGTTTATCTTCCATCCAACAGAAAATGAGTTGATGTTACAAAATGTCTGATATTTCTACCCCTTCTATATATCTGAGCAAAGAGTTAATCGGTGTTTCTGTAAAATGATCAAGTTGGTGTGTCTGTCGCATTAACACAGTCAACACTAAGTTAGGAAGTGAGTCAGTGTTGCTGAGTAACTATGTACTGTCTCATACAATTAAACAGTCAAAGTGCTCAGGGGTGTAACCACATGTTCAAAAGAAATATTTGAAAAGGTTATGATGTCTCACAAACAACTTTCAAAAACTGGGTTAAAGTGCGCAACTCTTTGAGGACACTGTTTAATTGATGTTGTCGGATAAAGTCTGGAATTTTTTTTGCACCACAGCACCACAGAAAAATGAAGACTAAAGACCGCACCAACAGATACACACAGAACAGAGTATACAAGGTCTTTAGATGAAGATTTAAGCTCTGTATTTAAAGGTGCAGTGCGAAGTATTTAGCAGCATTTAGCAGAGCAAATAGTAGAAATAAGTAATAAATAATAAAACCTAAATAAAAAGTAGTTTTGTTTCCTTAATGTAAAATGGGCCTTTCATATTTAGGTGCAGGTCCCCTTCTAAAGAGGTTGCCATTTTGCATCCCCATATTTCGACTGAAGTATAACATGGACAAATACTGCTTGTGTGAATTCTGTAAGTGGCAGCACAAATTGCACCGCTTGGAAGCCAAATAAAGAGAGTGAGTTTTGTGTCCAATATCAATGTTTTTTTTATGGGAAAAACTTGAAAGCAGGGATCATACTTTTCATACATCACAGGAGCTTCTTGTCCTGAAAGGCCACCATCACTTAACCAACAAGTGGGGTGAGCATGAGAGTTTTTCAGTGTTGTATCTGACTGCTAGATTTTGCAAAAACTTACAGTTATCCAGGATTAACAGGCGAGTGAGTATCTTGGTCCAGTCTCCTTCGAACAAGTTAAACCACTGTCTCCTTTTTGTCGGTAATCATTAGTATTCACTGTCCAAAACATGCTATCCTTAACAGGTTTATATTGGGGCCTTATTCTTAGTTTCAAGTGATCGGCTGACATTTTTCAAAAGATTTTTAATTGGAGCAGATTTGGCTACAAAGAAGTGGACGCACACTTGCGCCAAGTCTTGTTTCATACTGAAGGGCACCTAATCAGAGGTTTTTTTAGGAGAAACTTTTTTTTTCTCCCCCAAATCATCCTGAAGATGTGTAACATCAGTGAAAATAGTTTCTTCTGTTTACTCTCTTTGAGAAAATCTAATATGTTCTACCAGGATGACAAAGCATTAATCACTTCACTCGTGTTAAAGGATACCTGCTTGATAATTTTTCATTTTGGGAAGCATTTGGGTCTCAAAGTTACTGTGGAAAGTTTTCATTTTGTGTCGAACTTTTTGGAAATAGTGTTACATTGATCTATGCCAGTCATCCTATGCGTGCATGAGCAATGACAAAACGAATCCCAAGATTCAAGATGAAAATGTACAGCGTTTTGCACATCTTTGCTTGGAAGATGTAAAAAAACAACAATATTGTATGTTCAGTATGCTATTGACCTCAGACATGTACAATATACTTAAATCCCCAAAGCATTGTCATTATCTAAGATCAATATAATGATGCAGTCTTTGTTTTTGTTTTTTTCTTTTTTACATGGAGGGTAAAACCATGGTCGAAGAGGACTTGAGTCCATATGTTGTTGAATGGCTAATATGGTTTTTATAGGACAAGAATGAAACCAACTGTGGGATCTAGTCGGTTAGATTTACACTTTGTTTGATAGGAGGAGGCAGACTACAAGATTTCCATCTCACATGGAATTCTGGGAACTGCAGTTCATCACATGTTGATAGGTTTATTGGACGGCAGACTACAAGGGGATTTATAACCAAGAGGTCAAAGGTCGAATGAAACATCAGAGGGTCGTCTATCTGTCCCACCTGTTAGACATCAAAGAAAAACCAGGCACGCTGCTCACAGCAACTGGCATTTAAAACAATTAAGTTTCCTGTCAAGTCCCTGTGATGAATTATCCGGAAGCTTTACCCGCTGTAATTCTAAATCTTCCCAACAAGTGCCTTTGTTGTAGAGAAATTAATGAAAACAAGATTGTCTTTCATAGGAGCTGATCTAACAGCGCGACAGCCAGCTGCTCTTCTTTGGGAATAAAAACAGTCAGCATTAAACACAGCTCACACAAAATACTTTTTTTTTTTTCTCCTACCACTCGTGTGGAAAACAAATCAGGCGGCAAGCGCAGTGGCCATCTGTTTTGTTATTTGATATGTGTGAATACATGTTGTAATGACTTTGTTTGTGAATCACTCTGCGCGGCAGAACACACGAGAGCTCTCGAAGTGCTGGAGTGTTCAAAGCTAATCATATAATTGGACACAATAGTCGATGACAAATGGAGACGCTTGGAGCCAGCCAGCTGGGGAAGTGAATATGTAATCATTGTAAAATCATATCATTTTTGCATATTTGAAGACAGCTTAATGGAGTTTGCGTGTCAGCACACTATCAGATGATGATCAGAGACTGGGTCGCTGTTTTTTTCTCCTAATACTGCTTTGTTGGACGGTTTATCTTTATAGTAATTTAAAGAGTTTTCTAAAGAGTTCATCATGTTCATTTATGCTGAATGAAGGAACAAATCTAAGAAAAAAATGACCTCTCTGCTCATGAAAAAAGGGTAATAGTACAGCAGAAACAGCCCACAGCAGCGATTCACAACCACAGCTTGTACCTCAGGGGTAAATCTGCAGTAACCAGAGGGTGTGTGGAAAGATAGTGGAGTGGCTCCACAATTAAAAACAACAGAAATTACAATTTAAAAAATGTGCATCAACTATGCGAGTCAGCTCTAACACACAGAACTCAGATTGTGTTGCAGGTGAGGGAACCAAAATACTAAATACTGGTTATCAGGTCCAGACAGCTGGCCTAAAGTGGTGGATTCAAAGGCTGACAAAGGTTTCTCTCACTGTCCTCCAAGACAAAAGTAAGAAATAACATGAAGTTTAGTTAGATTAATGGTCATTATGGAGTTTGACAAGTAATGAAGTCTAATGTTAATAGCCCATGGATATGTTACTCGATACACAGTTTAAATATTCAGATTCAGGTCTGACAGTGTTGTTAAGGTTGCTCAGAGTAACAGATTGGTAAACTAGGAGTTAAGGGCTATTGCTGTAACTGTCAGTGGTCTGAAAGTTAAAGTTTACTGGTAAAATTGGTCAGCTTGAAGCAATGGAGCAATGAAGTCATGGTTAAAAGTTAGCAGAGGGAAATTTTAAATAATTTAAGTGGTTAGCTGGTAGTAGTAGTAGCAGTAAGCCCATTAGCAGTAGTAGTAGTTAGTGGGCTATCTGGCTACAAAATAAGGTTTAAAGAGTTTAAATAGTTGGCTTAAAGTTCACGATGAATTCATGATAAGCGAAACAAACCATATGGTTAAGGGAATCCCAATGGATAAAAGCCACATGATAAACTTGAGTTAGCTTGATTGAATGGATTTAGACTTAAAATGGCTGGCTACTGGTTGTTGATTAATGACTTGATAATCCGAGGCTGAGGTTAAAAACTTTAGCTTAAAGTGACAACATACCTTTTAAAAATGGCCAGAGAACTTAATACTTGCATAAGCCTAACTTTTTATTGAAAAAGGTTTAAAAAGCTAGCAAAAAGGTAAATAGTTAGCCACTAGCTGTAGTTAAAGCTGCGTATAAAAAGGTGCAAAAGTTAGCTTTAAGTAACAGTGTAATGATTAAAATAGATTGCCTATTTGGTTAAAGCTGAAATGGCGTTGACAATTTCCCTGCAATGTAACAGCTTAATAAAAGAGGTCTTTACTGAGATTTCAGTCATGGATATTTTTAGAAAAGTTTGGTAAATTGTAAAAACAGCTTATAGTTACAGAAAAAACAGAAAACTATTGACTTAAAGCTTCTGTATGGACTCTTGTGTCAATTTTTGTGACCCCTGTGGATGAAGTGATACCTCTAAATTTTTTGCCTAACTATGTTCAGTTTATGCGCAAGAAGTTTTTTCTTACAACAAAATCTCATCTCGCTTGCTGTGCTGACACCTACCCCCTCACAGTGGTGGTTGTTGGCATTACAGTATGAAAAAGTCCATCTTATTGATGATTTTTTTTTTCTTTTGCAGAAAATAAAGAGGCAGTCCTGTTCAATTCTGTCTTTCTTTGCAACCAGCTAAAACGGCTCACAGTAGCTTTAAATCACTGTAAGTGGTTGAACTGTTGACATTTCAATCTCGATATGTTATGTGATAAAATATGTTTAGATAACACTTTGTGGTCAATATAGTTGAAAATAAACAAACTATACTGTATTAATATGACTAATGATGATGAAGATAGAGAGGTACTACAGTCAGAGACTTTGAAAGTTCTTGGAAAAAAAAAAGGTATGGAGGCACTACCTATGTTACACCCCATTACTACAAGTCATCTGTTACCACCTGACTATTAAATATCAAAACTAATCAGTATTAATAAATCAAACCACACAGCTTGATCTGTTTTCACATAGAAAGTGTATTTCTGTGTCTAAAACAACAAAAGAAACAGAATGTGTCTCAGTTCGGTCTGAAGCGCTGTTTCTACACTTTTACTATACCATTAGTGTTCATATTGTTCCCATTAGAGAGCAGGAGGACATGAAAGAGAGCCCATAATGTTATATAGATACTGTACACACACATCCAGCCTTCGCCAGGGCCTCTCGCTCTACTGTACAGCATTAAGCAACAAGCAGCTGCCTGCATTTACATCATTTAGCGTTTCTCTCAGGGCACTTTAATACACTGAACCTCTCCCCTGGTAAACTTTACAATAGGATGTTGAAGGATACTTCTGGACCGCCATAGGAAATGAGAGGCACATGTGCGTGGATGTAGCGCCGGGTTCCCCCCTGTGATGCTGAGCTTGAGGGCTGCACAATAAGACTAATGGATTCCTTTTGTGGACAAAACTAGGTTAAGCACACGAGCTATTGTTCTTATCTGTGTTAGATTTACGGCGATATCTTATGTGTGAGGTATTCCTCTCACACACATGCGGTATTTAGCCGGGATAGCTCTGCAGAGGTAATCTTTTCCTTGGGCAATCGCAATCTACTCCTGCATTGTCTTTCGTCTCCATTAAAAGGAGATAATCTACTGCAGGAGTTTCAAACACTGCTAAACCGACTCCAATTGACCCCGCAGTTAGCCAAGAAAAAGGAGAAGGAGAGGAAATGTATGGCCTTGATTACAGCTGTGTGTCTATTTTAGCAGATTGTTCTGTTGCTGATTCACACACACAGACAGCCACCATTAGCAGGTATAAATAATGTAAGGCCCTCATCTCTCTCCCTCTGCTTTTTTTCCAACTCTCTACTCAGCTAAGTGCCTGCCTGCGTCGTTGAAACCTTGGCCTCCTCCTTGTCGGGGGTTCTCCATAGATTAGTATGAGATTTATTTTAAGTCTAGTAAAGCGGCATGTTCTTGACAAGTGTTCCTGCTCAATGCATGTGGGAATGTTTTTAATTGTATCATGTGAAGTGGAATAGGAGCTCCGGTGGGGACTGTGTCAGGTTGTGTTAATATTTAATCCGGGTCTCACTTCAGTTTCCTCATGATCCACGGTATCGTAAGAGCAGGATGAGAAAGCAACATTACGAGAAGGATAAAGAGACACGAGCCGAGGTATTGTAAGCTGCAGGATGCTGTCTCACTCAGGGTGTAGTGTTGTGGAGACACTATCTGTTCTTGTGCTCGGGCTTTAGTGCAGAGAGCCCTGATATTATTGCAGCTCATGCTAATGCACTCATTTCAGCTGATGTGCATCTAAAGAGAGCTGACTGACAAATTTAATGTAAAAGCAGGTAGAGAGGAGAGGGAGAGGGAGAGTTGTGTGAATGTGTGCGCATGGGAAAAAAAAAAGGAGGACACATGGAGGGAAGGAGGGAGGGAGAGAGTGAAAAAAAGAAAGGGATGGAGAGCGAGGGAGGCCTTTTACTTCCTCTGTGTGCACATCACGTCTCCCCTCCCTGAGCTCAATTACAGGATTGATACTCAGAGAGGAAACTTCATCATGTCGTACAGATGTCTTCACCAGGAGGAAGAGGGAGACGCATGTTGTCATTTAACGTGACATGGTCTGCGTTTATTCAAAACAAACAAAATGAGAAACAGTCGGACTATAGATTTCATCATGAGGCTAATAATAAACATAAAGAAGAAGTAAAGTGCAGGCGGAAAATAGTCAATGAAGTGGAGGTGGCCATGCCTGTTAGAGAGTTTAACAGTTCGTCTGAGTGAATTAATCTAACACAATAACTTGTACACAATAATCCTCTCTCAGTGAGCCATTCAGCTCCATCATAGTAAACATTTTTTATAACCCAGACAGCTCTATAAAGCGCTTTAGGCATCATTGGGCACAACCGTCATTAGTCAGTGCCTGTGCGTAAATGTGAATAAAAGCCACAGTGTTGGTGATGCTGCGCAGACACAAGCCCATATCTATTTTACACTGTTTCATTTCAAACGTGACACACGCGGAGAACACACTCCACAACAATGGCCGTGTTTTGCTTTAATTTGATTAGGTTTTGTCTCAGTGAATGCCAAGTCCTGTTTTGCCTCAAGAACATATCTCTTAATCACGTTCCATCCAGGCTGTGTCTTTCATCTAAATCTCACAGCCGTGGCTCACACCCAACTTTATTTCGCTGAAAGGTAGAAAAAAAAAAAAGAGCACACACATACACACACACGCGCGCATACACACATATTCAAACACACACACACACACGAGTAGCAGCATGTGTGCACACATCCAACAAGGGGGAATACAATGACAAAAGCCTAGCTCTCATCTCTGTCACATAAAGTGATGTTTTGTGTTTAGCTGTGTGCAACTGAGGTGTGCGTGTATGTGTGCGTGTGTGTCTGAGTGGGTGTGTGTGTCTGTCTGCGGGGCTCAGATCCATGTTGTTTGGTTTGCTTCTCCATTAAGAGAGCTGTAAAGGAGAGGGAACAGATGGCTGCTGGCCCGCTCTGTCCTGCATCCTCTCACAACTGCCACACTTCCTGTGCGTCCATTAATCTTCCCTCACTACTCCTGCAGCACAACTTTATTAAAACAACTCAGGAGAGAGCGAACAACAAGCCCGCGCAGCTGTCAGGAGCAAAAGACAGAACCATTCGTCCACAGAAGAACGGCCTCGGATTTCTAGACGCATCTGTAAAACAGCTCGAGTGGAGGCAGGTTGGCTTTGAAGGCGGCTCTGCAAAGCGCTCGCTGCAGTCGAGACACAATAAATGCTCATTAGAACGCAGCTGGAGTGGCTGTTGTTGCCGAGTTCATAGGCTCAGTTTGTCAAACTTAAACATGTGAGGCCTGAACTCACTACCCGAGATGGACTACTGTTTTCTCCTGCTGTAAGGACAGGAAGTGGTGCTGCGTCATATCATAGCCTGTATAAAAGGTGGACGTGGCAACTGTGACGTCGCCATTTGTTTAGTTTACAACTGGTGAGAAGTCTAGACTTGACATTTACTGGTGTTTTGATTTATTGGCTTTGTTCATAAATTATTTAAAACATTGACGCAGGTTCAGTGACATCAAACAGTGGTGTCTGAAGAGGCTAAAGAAGCTCAGACACGATGTTAAAAATGCTGAGTCCAACTAGCTTCCTGCCTATCTGGTGTTCTGATGACTTTTGCATCCCTGCCAAAAAAACATGCTACCATTGGAATCAATAACAGAGGATTTCAATTTGTGCCATTCATTTTCGGTTTATTTTAAATAGAAACAGCAGTAAGTGAATTGAGAGACTGTGGCGAGCAAAAAAGACAAATTTTTCCGCAGGGCTAATATTGTCTATCAAATAATGCTTTAGGTATATTAGTATTAGTATCTGGAACATTGATGCTGCAGCCAATCACAAAGATCTTAGAAGACGCGTATCTCATATTTGATCAATGTGCAGTGTGGTGGCAAGTGCCTCGGAGTGTGCACTATTGGATAGAACACCAGGACAGAAGTAGAGATGACTGTGGCCTCGCCTCCAAGCAGTCGCAGAACAACCACACGTCAGTCAAATAAGCTGCACTCCTTATAATCAAAGCCAGGCACAGTTAATTGAAAAACTTAACACTTCAACTGTTGATCCATTAACACTCAATCTTTCTGTTCAAAACTCATGTAAATTAACATTAAAGTTGAAACATGTTGATAGTCTAACACCCGCCCCAGTCCCTTCTATCCAAGTCCAGTAAAAGATTTAATCCAAATATGTTACACCCATGAAGTGAGACAGATTAGCTCAAATCTCCAAAGACAGAACACTAATGCTCAAGTTGTCTGTGATCCACCTCTCCATTTAAGAGCAGGGTTTGGATCCTTCTCCTCTCTCTGGTAAACAACCACAGAGTAAATGCTTCTAGTGATGGGGATCCAGGCTCTTTTTAGTGATCTGGATCACTTGGCTCAGCATGAACCAGCTTTTTCAGCTTCCAAACAGCTCTTCATAGTACCAATTTGGCTTAAGTTGTTCATGACTAACACATCACTATGTGGATGCTGTTTACTGACACAGTACTGCATCCCTGTTGTAAAATCGAGAGACACCAAAATGCTGTTAATCAAACTGAATCTGATGGAAGTTTAAGGATTTGTTAATTGTTTTACAAATCGATGTTTATGTTCGGAGATAAAAGATTTACTGATGTGTGCCAAGCTCTGTTTAGCATCACCATATCTTGTAACTTTGGCATTTAAACACAGCAGAGAAGTTAGAAAAAAACTAGGCCTCCTACAATTTGTACCAATGAAAAATAAGCAAAAGGTGCTACTATGCTCTTTTCATATTAAAACAACTTATATTTAGTGAAGTTGTTGGTGTCCATATGAAATGTAGGGAAAGTTTGAAGCTGTGAGGTAAATGTGTAGTTGGAGTTATCTCAGGATAAGACTGGCAGCTGCTCTGAATGGCTTGTCTAACTTTGTTGTCACTGACCAGTGAATTTTCTGAAAGAGGATAATGTAAAACGTACCAAGCAGAGGGCAGCACTGCAGCAAGGCAACAGTGAAGGAGGCTTCAGGAAAGGTGGTCTAGTCAGAGGACAGTAAGCTCTTGGGAGGGTGGGGGGGGCTTTCCTTCTCCAACCTCAACTTGTTACTGTAGTTTTTGCACTTTTGCACTGGCATTCTCTCTTTATGCGGGGAGTTTTGTGTTTCTCTTTGTTAACAATCCCCCATCGCTGTGCCCTAAAGAATTTCTTGCCTTATAAAAAAATTCGCTTTCAATTAGGCAATCACAAAATACCATCATGCTGTGTTGAAATATACCTGAAACTAGTATCTGTGACGAAGAGCTCATTTGGAAAATGTTAACAAAAGCAAAAAATAGAAATTTTCCTCAGGTTTCTGTTTTAGAAACGGTGGAGTCACCCCCTGTTGGTCATCTGTAAAACTACAGCTGTAAGGCTCTTCTGTTTGATTTACGGCTTTTGAAATAAAGACATCATTTCACTTTGTTTCAAAACAAAGTTTGGTCAGGGTGACGGCTCAATTATGAGTGGTTTATGCAACTTTCTTTCAATTTTAAAATTGTCTTTTTGTAAAATCAATAAAGTAATCCAAAAAAACTCCTTTTTGAATTTAATGATGAAAGTGTTGGAAAAAAGATTGAATTACACAAAGACCAAAGAGTGAGAACATAAAGAATAAAAAAATTACCCTGAATAACACCTTTTTTTGTTTGGTTACTCAGAAAATACATAAAAAGATTACCTTGGCCTGACTCTTACAAAGGGAAAATCTAAGTATCTTCTACTAAATCATAACACAAAGTGAGAGGTAAATACCTGATGCTTTAATCACAGAAGGCCTACATTTTTATGCCTTTCTGTTCTCACAGAGGGAAATAAATTTTCATTTAGGAGGGCTGTGAAAATTTACATGTGGCGTGCTGTCATGACAAACGTTCTGGGGACACAGCTATATTTGGCCCTGCGCTCTGTGTCCATAGCAGTCAGCGGGTAAATTGAAAAATCAATTCCAATTTAAATTATTGGAATAAAGAACTGCAGGAGCCAGAGATGTAAAAAAAGAAAAACCCCTCTTCTTCTAGAGCCCCTTTAATTGGAAAGTCATTTCTTCAGGGTATTCTAATGGTTCTGAGGGAAGATTGCAAAATAAAGTTGATGAGCTGGGGGGGAGGTTAATAGCGCGCTTGTGTTTGTGTGTGTTCGACTGACCCTGTGTGTTTTCTTTGCTCTGCCACGCAGTGTTCAGCCGTCCCCTCCCTTATGACAGAGGCACTAAATGAAGACTAATCCAGCGGGCTCACACACACTCAGACACACACTCCATATCGCGCCTGTGGTCACTCGTCTCATCCATCTGCTATCAGGGGGAGTGTCGGGGGCTCCTGGGTCAAACTAAATTAACTATCCCTCGCTCACAATTGTAAAAATGTAATTGACTTAATGTAAGCAACCCTGGTGATTTGGAAAGTCTGGCTGTGAGTCATTTTGAGAAAGCTTACTGACGCCACTGCAGATCTGAAGCATTTGTCTAACACTGCATCAATGTGCCAAGAAAGCGCTGTTTAAAAACCTTGACTGATAACTCAATGGTGGGAAATATTTCAAAAAATGACAAACAAATCAAGGATATTTATTTAAGGCTCATGTGAGATGTTTTTATATCTATGAAACAGGATGAAACTTGTACTGATGCTTTTTTATAATAAGCACTACTTAATCATAAAGGGGACAAGATTAGCAAGGCCTGTTTTGTCCACAGGGGGCGCCAACATAGACATAATCTGAGTTCCTCCCAGGAGCTTTAAAGTGTAGACGTTGGGAACATCCTCAAGCATACAGTTAATCAACTGGATGTACATTCATTCCTATGGGAATCTCTGTGATCTGTTACACCTGCCAGACTCCTTCCCTTACAACATGTCCGTTCAAAATCTGCCTTAAGTTTCAAAAAATTAGACTTTTTCAGTGAACTTAAAAGAGACTATATAAGAGGTAGTTTGACAGTTTAGCTAGGGGCTGCTTGCTAGCTTTCATGCTATTTCCTTCAATTCAGGTACATATGATGATTGCCATGAGTTTACAGGATTAAGAAAAACTTTGATCCAGTTTTAACACATTATGAATCGGGGTACCATAAACATTATATTCAGTCAGTGAGATTGGAGAGCGTACCAAAAATTCTACTTATCATGCTGTAATAACATTTCACTTAAAGCTCCTGTGAGGAGTTTTTGACAGGTTATGAAACAGACTGAAATGAACAGTGAGAAGTCTCTATGATGCACGAAGGCAAACTGTCAATGTACTTAGATATTTTGGCTGAATTTTCCCAGTAAGATTTGAGTATTTTGCTGTGTAGACATCTGGTCAGTTCGCTATCATGCAGCAGATGGAAATTTTTGTGTGTTTTAAAAAAAACTTAACTGATGCACTATAACTTTATCTAAAAACTCATTGATTACATTATAGTGACATGAGTAAACTGAATTATTTACTTTCCAACAGCAATGGACTGACTAAACAGTTGGCTGATTAATCGGGCCGGCTTCATATCAGCATTGGCCCTCACAAGGGCGATATCGCTACTGGCATTTCTTTAATTCCCCAATAACAGCATATTAAACCTGAATCAGCCAATGGCAAGTGCTGATTTGAATTCTGTTGTGTATAGAATAAAGCAGTTCCATAATGATAATTATTATGACCTTGTGTATGTTTTTCTTCCTCACTGATGTCAAAAATCTGGGCAGAAATCCAAAAGTCCTTCATAGCAATACTGTACTGAGACGAATATTTTTCCATCACTTGGGGCTGGACGATTATGGCAAAACTAATAACTAATAATTATGATTATTGTGACTGACATTGAAATCAGTAATAATAAACACAAATGTGAATTGATTTTAAAATGTGAGTATTAATTGAACAAACAAAACTTAACTTTAAATATAACTCAAAAAACAGCCGGAAACAAATTTGTAACAAGTAAACAAGCAACAAAATAAAAATTATAGCAATAGTAAATTCAAATAATGATAACAATACAACATACCAAAACACAAAAAAAGGGGCATCAACATTTGCCACCGCCATTTTGGCAGGAAGGAACTATCAGCGTCAATAGAGAGACATGTAAACAGTGATTCTTTCGTGTTCATTTTTGCTCTAAGTTATCAACTTACAATGGTGGATATTTGTAGTGTTCAAAAGTGCTATGACAGGAGAGCACATCGAGGGAAATTTGTGGAAAAAAGTATGTTTTTTCTGCTTTCTAACATGGAAGAGAAAACAGCGCAAATGGAAGGGCTAATGAAGAGAGAGAAAGACAGGCAGACACGTTTGTGTGTGATCACCTTCCATTGTGCGAACGACGGTTTTGTTGTTGACACTGTGCATCTGCAGTTTGTGTACCCACCCAGATGTGAAGAAAAACATGGGCTGAGAGAGACTTTTCATTATGGAAGGAATTAAATGTATAATATCTTGTTCATTTGATGGGTTACTGCATCAAATGCACTCAGTTAAGTGGTGGTAGCATCTCGGAATCATCTTCTGACCATACAGTGTGTTCATATGGGTCGAGTCCAGCAATGTCGCAATTTGCTAAGGTAACGCTCTCTTCCTTCATTGTTCAGCTTGTCCCTGTACTGTACATTGAGTCCAAAATTTGCTCTCGACATTCCGTTCTCCGTTTACTGTGTTGTCAGCTGATAAATAGTTGGTTTTTAAAACCGAACGTCATCCTAATGCCATTCTTTCCAATGCGCGTAGTGTTGTTACGTCTGTTAAAATGGCCGCGCTGGCACGTCACGCACCACTGACGTCGGCGCTGCGACATGTTATTATACAATAACGCTAAATACCCAATCTACATGCACTCCTGCAAAACTTGCAACATGCAAAAAACACTAACACGGCCAAAAAACAAAATACTCTTTGAAGGTTTTTCAAAAACCCTTTTAAAAACAAAGAGTTGGCAACCAGGTGCTATACTTCCTCAGCTGTGTGATCGCCGATAACTTGCTAATGCTTATACTCGGTGCGCGCGTGCTCTGCGGTGCAGCGCCCATGTGCGTGCGCTTATGCTTATAAAGTATTAGTCCGATGTAGAGCGACGTAAATAAAACAAACTCCACATTTTCTAAGAGTGTTAGCTGTGGCGGTGCGCCACAATCAACTGCATAGCCTATAGGGAAAAGCCTGAAGTTGGTCGTGTTGCCTTGGGGAGCTGACGCCACAGCGTGACAAACTTTGCAAATAATTTCCTTTGGCTCCACATCCGTCAAATGAAGCCAAAACATTTCCAGATAACTGAAGTTGTCCTACCTTTCTTCTCAACAAAAGGCTGCCTTTCTGCCATGTTTTTAATCGCTCGCTCCTCGTATTTTTAATCCACACAAATTACACTCTTACTGCAGCTGCACATAACAGGGGTGCGTTCAAGGTGTTTTCCAAACTCAGGAACTTTTATACACGCCGCGCCGTGCGGCACAGTAATAGTTTCTCTTCGATTAGGAAGATTGATAAGTGACACAGACAGACTTATCAGCAATCAGACAAAGCGAATCTCAGGTAGTTATCAGGTGTCAATCCATCTGTAAAGAAATGCACTTCTCTGTGGTTGACACTAGGGGCAATATCTGTTCATTTTTGCAACGCCTCCATCTGTCAGTCACATCAGTCAAACCTATTTTGGAAATGTATGCATGAATTCTAACCTAAAAATGACCACTTTATTTCACTTTAAAAGTTATTATTTTTTTAGTTTTCTTACGGGTTTCAGTGGTGCCTCCAGTGTACACTCGAGGAACTGCAGTTTTATGCTGTCCTGTATTGGCTTCGTTTTTCAACACTGAAAATTATAAACTTGAGGCTTCTCACACTAAGTCAGAGTTGTTTTTTAGCTGGTTTCTTTTTTCCATTGCCCTGCAGCAGTAAAGAATCTGTTAAGTGTAGCTGTAAGTAATTATCCAGAGTGACAGGGCAATAAGTCTCCAAGAAAAAAGGTGTTATGAGTTCATTCAGAGTTTCTGGAGATGATTAAAAAAATGACAAAATGGGCTGCAAACAGAAAAGAGTTTTGAAATAAGTTAAGAAAGAGTAAGATATTCAAGATAATTTCAAAATAAAATTAGTGAAGAGCAATGCCCAATCATCATAGAGCTGATGAGCTCCATTACTTTAGTGGTAAAATGATCAAGCTCCAGTCTGCGAAGGTATTCAACACTCAGCGTTTGTCTCAATGACAGAAATCAGTCTTGTATTCATCAACACGGCGTTATACTATCTCCAGTCTTGTGTAAATCATTCTACCTTTCTCTGAGCCTCTCACACCAACCTGTCCCGAGACCTTTCTGCCGCCGTGTTGACATTAAAGAAACACTGTGCCGAGACATTTCCATTCAAGAAACTTGTTGACATAGTTATCAGACATCAGAGAGCCTTGTGTCATTTTGAAAAGGCCTTATGAGAGTAATGGAGATGTTAAAGGGCGTGTTGGCCCCAAATATCACAAAAGGATGAGAGGGGATGAACAACTGAAAGACTGAAAGGAGACAGAACATGATAAAGAAAAAAAAAAACAGATTCTCTAGAGAGAGAGAGAAAAAAGGGGAAGCGCTCGGCTCCATTTCCGCCTAAGAAGCGCGGAGTTAAAAGGTGGACCCTGTACAAATGAAACTCAATTTCACGCCACATTATCCCTCCCTGTTCTCTTTCCTGGCTTTCATTTTCATTAAGACCAGAGACAATCATAAATTAATAATTACTGCCGAATGTCTAAGCGCAGGCCGCAGTCCGGGCCCTCCCCTCGCCTCCGTGCTCTTCCATGTTCACGCTTGCAAAATGTTAATTTAGGTAATGTGGCCTGGCCCTTGTCAGATAAAACTGTTTTGTAGTTTCACTAATACATAATGGTCTATCTGATTAGGTGACATTAGTCCTATCTTTCAGACGATCAGCCTGCACCTTCCTAATGTCTCTCTGCAGACTCGGGGCACCGCTGAGACATGCAATATTACAGCCTCCACTAAATGGCCTTCGCCTGGACGTGATGACGAGCCAGGAATTAGCTCAGCCGGGGTTAACAGAGTGGTTGACATTACGCTGGAGTGAAGACACAACTCCACTCCTCTGCTGTGAAACTTTCTCTACCCTAAAAAGAAAAGAAAATGTCAGAAGTGTCAGGAAAAGCTGGTCGAGCAAGCACGAAAAAAACAAGAAAATTGTGCAATGTGATGTGTAACAAACCAAAATAAAAGGCAGGATGATGCGGAATAACCCCGTCTGGGTGATGTCTTCATGAGCACGTCTCTGTGTCAAGCCAAGGAAACACAGCACACACTGCTCACACAGCTCACACGGATTGAAAAATGCAATCAGCATATTTTTCCACAGCACAGTGAAGTGAAATGTAACAACACAGCTATAATGCACATTTGGTATTTAAAGTCTGCGTGCCTCATGGTCATATTTGTACTGAATTGAATTTATTACAAAATGTGCAGTGATATGAAACATGTAGCTGCAGGGCCTCTTCTCTCACATGCAAGTGCAGGAAAAAGGCATCAGATAGAGAAATAAACAGAATATCTGAGTAAGAGCTGCACGTCTCCGGAGCTCATTGGAGGCCTGCCGAGTGAATCTTTCCCTGCGTGAAGAAAAAAAAAAGAGTGGACGATTGAGTCATTAAATGGATAAAGTAGACATGATGTCAGAGTTTCTTTCTATCCACTGTGAGTCTGAGTCTGGAGAGCTGCTGTGACTGTCTGAACTCCACGAGAAGCATGGCTGCATGATTGATCGCCCATTGTGTGTCATATTGTTCTTTCAAGGTTGATTGAAACTTTAACCTCATTTTTAACAAAAAGTAGAAAAGCTTGAAATATTTTCAGGCCTTGAATTTTTACAATGCAGCATTGAATTATGCAGCAATCAGTCAATTATTCATCCGGGCGGCTGTGTTACGGCCACGCTTTAAAAAGCATGCAGAATGGGAATGGGCTGAGCATGCTGTGTCAACACATTTCACTCAGAATTGCTTACTGGAGAGATTTGTCTCTCAATGTCGATTTCATTTCTTTCTTTAATGCGTTTTAAGAGCTGTACCTGTTACAGTTGTTCTGGAGTGATCCCTGCGGATAAGTAAAACAAATAATGTCACTCCAGAACAGTCAGCATGCATTATCATTCAAATCAAACACAAGGAAACATGGATGAAGTGCCATAAAAACTGACACTTTTACAAAACAGAATAATTTCCTAACAACCCCCCTCAAAGCTGGAGTGTTATGTAAAGTGTTTTATATTATGATGCATGACCCCGCAGCACGTATTACTGGTTAAAGGAGCGCTGTTTATTTTATAGCGCTGTACTGTGAATCAGCGTCATACACTTGAAAGTACACAAGAAATAATTTATTTGCAGAGGGTTTGGTCACAGCCGCATTTAAGCATTTACATAGTTCATCTGGGATTAGCCCACGTATGAAACACACACTTAAATAGAAGAAAAGCACACTTATACGAAGGGTTTCTTTAAGGAAAGGTTAATCCACAAAATTTCCTCTCATTTCACTTCTTTTCAAAATTATTAAGCGAGTGTTTTCTCCGTGTCCAGACTTTTTAGACTCAGTTTATGCAACAAAAGCACTGATTTATGTCAGGGTAGCATGATGTTTGCGCGCACACACACACGTAATATTATGCAATTCATTTTCTTTATTATTTCTCCTACTTGTATCTACTTAACGTAAAAAACATGACAGTATCAGACTGATGGGACATCCCTGTTTATATATAATTTCATATCTGAAGTTTCCCCCCCCCAAACAATATAAATTAGTGAGCTAATAAAGAGGTTTGTGACATTAAAGCACCTCTGTGGAGTTTAAGCTAGTCCTAAAACTCACTGAAAACAATACAGATCCTTCTTCATCGAACACAAACAAGACCATCAGCATCTATACTCACTATTTCTATATAGTTGTTTTCAATGTTTTAAACGACTGTAGTGGGGGGTAGGTGTCAGACTATAGTATTTACTGCTAAAACAGCCAATGTTTCACAGTAAGACATGTGTGTAAATATAAAAAGAAAGCAGTTTGAGATTTTTCATAATAAAAAACACAAATCAAATATGTCTAGGTCAAGATAAGCAAAAAGAGCTTTTCCACTTTGGCCACTAGGAGTTGTAAAAATCAACACAAACCAAAAGTTCCTTACAGGAGCTTTAAAGGATGAACAGTTTTTGATGAGCTTCTATTTTAACTTGTCTAATGAATTGGATGTGTAAAGTATTTCTCTACAATTAAGGGTGCTGTGATGGGTCAAACATACGAAAACTATGCCATTTTCAAGACTTACTTTAGAGGAGAGATTCTTTGAGGATCCTGAATTTCATGATTGAAAAAATGAAGGAAAAAAAAAACTTATCAAGGTTATTTTTAAGACTTTTTAAATAAAATTATAATTTTTGTATCTTTAAAAAATAAATTGTCACATTTAAATGGAATCAGATATGGTCTCGTGTCTAAATGAAACACTAATGGGTTTTGCCTTTTAACGCTACTCTGGGGAGTTTTTAGATGTTAATGAAATAGACTAAAACTCATATTGATGCCTTTTTATCAGCCACAAGACTAATGATTTTTATGTCCCAGTTTTAATGCATTAAAACAAGTAGTGAGGGGGTTGGTGCAAGCCTTGCAGCTGAAGGAACATAAAATATCCACAATAAATGAAATATTTGACTGTTAAAAGGCAGGGATGAGATTTTTGTCAAAAGACACAACTGAAAAATGTCAAAGACAAGAAAAGCAAATTCTACTTTGTCCACAAGGGGCGCCAAAATGCACATAAATCTTAATTCCCTCACAGATGCATTATTACCATATTTAAAAGTAAAATATATTTTTTTTTAATTAAAAGCTATTGATGTTTTCATCACCCCGCTGCATTAGTAACCTTTTTTTTTAAGACAGGCATTGTAACTCTACCTCAGTTGTTTGTTCATCTAGTCTCGCTCTGGTCATCTGGTCTCTTTAAATTTTATACCCTGTTGCCGTTTGTTGTGATGAGTGACAACTGACCTCTGTCATGTGAGGAACACTAACGTTATAAATAGGTGGCGCCATCCACTGTTATGATAAATATTGGCATTTAATTAGCCTCAAACTATCCCACCTTTTACCGGTGTATTAATAACTTATCTGGTATTAAGACCAAAACAGTATGACAAAAGGAAATGAGGTACATTTAAATGAAAAATAAAACTCACCAGGAGCCTGTGGTAACACTGTCTGAATAGTTGATATTCACATTAAGTCCCACTTCTGATGAGGCAATTAGTCATCCACAGTTTAGGATTTTTTGATGGTATCTGGGTTGGCTGGTATATTTTAAAGGGGGCCTGTGCCACCCTGGGCGAACCCTCTGGTCACACCCCTGTGTGTATTCAAGTGTGTGACTTGGACATGAAACATCTGGTAAAAGTGCAGCAAAAGAATAACGTGTTCAAGATCTCAAGAAACAAAGTTTTATCATCAACATGTTAACTTTATTTGAATTTGAAGTACAATGAAGAGATGATTCGAGAAGCTATATAAGTTATCAGTGACAACAGACCTAGACACTCCATTGAGAACAAAAAGAACAAACACATTGTGAACATGGGACACTCCTCTTCCTCCTCCTCCTGGTCTTCCTCCTCTTCCTCCTCTCCTGATTGTAACACATAAGGTCTAAACTGTTTGCAGTTAAAGGACTGACATCAGCTCATGTCTAGAGAATATACACAGGTGTTTCAGCACCAAAAGTCTTTAGGGAAAGTAACAGAAAAATCATAACTTAGTATGAGTTTTTTTTTTTCTTCTTCTCATCAGGATATCATGAAACACTCGAAGAAAAACAGAAAAAAGTGTGTGTGTTGGTTCAACAGGGATTAAATGGCATTCAGTTTCCAAAAAAGTTGTGTCATGGCTGATTGTTTCTCAAGCTGACACGTGATCATAATACGTCTGGATATTTTTTTTTTTCTTAAAAAAGCATCAAGAGGTGCTGATTTTTGAGTGTGTGTTTGTGTGTGCGTGTGTGTCATGACAAAAAATGTACAGTAAAATCCAAGAAATATTACCTCTGTTACAAAGATTACAGTACTATTGACAGCAAAAGTCTTCATTTTGAAAGTGAAATGTTGGATAGTTATGTTTTCAAAATCATCCGGGCTTGTGAGAGTCAACCCTAGTATTTGTTCAGCACAATATAGGATTTATTAAATATCATAATTCCAGGACAAACATTTACATGCCTGCATGCTTTCTCACCAAAAATGGCAGCTATAGGAAAGAATGATGGCTCAGAAATAGAACGAAACAAAACTGTAGGTTTATATAAATGGTGGTATTGTTTGCCTAATAGCTCTACTGCATACACAATACCTCTTAACGTTATATACACATACCTCATCAATCCGCTCGGGCTCGATAAAGAGGCTTTTTCCTCTCATTATCATCAGATCTCATATATACACAAATGGTAAAAAGGAAACTTGATTGTATTGTCATCTAATTTAGAAAACATGAAAATCAAACATCAGTCTTCTCTTTTGGACAAACAGGAGGATTGCTTTTCTTTTTCTCACCTCCACATGTGTCTTTTTTTTTTTTTTTTTAAGCTTCTCAAAATTCAATTTGAAATACAAAAACAAAAAAATCTTCGGTCCAATTTCTTTTTCGAAGCTTTTCTCGCTGGCTGAGATACAGTATAAAAAATCTTCAGTGCTGTGAAATTTATGACCAACTGTGTACCACGGGTACGTTTTTACTGTGCTCAATATATTTATTCATCCTTCACGTTGGCCAACCCGCTACGTCAAAACCTGCTTCATCAAACTATTAACCGCTGTGAGAGAAAAAATTCTTATTCTACATTCAGACACCTCCTCCAGCATTTTGGGTGAACACAGCATTTTCCCACTCAACTCCAACAAGCAGCTTCTCCTCTCACTAAAACCAGCCCGGAGAATCTTCATGGTGTTTTTTTTTTTTCCTGTGACTCTTTTTTTTCCAAACTTTTTTGTTTTTTTCTGAAATTTTTATTTCCTCCAGCTCCTCGCGGCCTTATCAGTACATCACTGTGGTTTTCAGGAACAGTCTTCCATCTGCAACAGAGGACACACAGGAGCCCAGAATTAGCCAACAGCTAACTTCCTGCTGACGCAAATGCACTATTCAGGATGTGATTGTTGATGAAACGTTAACTTTAAATGTGTTGCCCTGTGGGGATCTGGATTTGTGTTGCTATGGATTCGGAAACAGATTTAAGGGTTAGATTAAATTAGCATCCACAGTGAACAGGATTAAAACTCATAAACACGTTTACGTCTGCTGCAGCTTTTTTTGTGTCGTGAAGAAGGAAAGAAAGACAGTAAAGCAAAACACCTTCACCTTTGCATGACAGATCATACACAGCACATTAGTCAGGACACACAAATATCATCACACTTTTACATGCATATTTTATTAGCACTGAAGCACAGCCTGTAAAAACAGCTATGATAGCAACACTCCAGGCATCAGAATGGTACTCCACATGTGTTTAAGACATCTCCACTGATCCGCTTGTTTGCACATAACACTGCACTAGTGAAGTGAAGCCCCCTCTGAGTGACATTTCCTGCATGGAAATAGTGTTTATTGAAACCGGCAGACATTCCTCTGCTCCGTTATCTCCAGACACCTCCAACCTAACGAGCTTTGTCCATTTCCAGCACAAACACGCGCACACACTCTAGTCTGAGTGTTCGCCTGAGCGAGCAGCGCCGCTCCGACGCTGAGCTGGTAAAAGCATCTGTTAGGCACAGCTCAGGAGCGTGTTTGACGTTTATTACCTTCACAATCCCTCCGCCGGAGAATGCTACAGTAATGCCTTTAAGAAGCGCACTTCTCTATGGCAGTGCGCTTAAATTATTTAATGTTCAAAGAGGAACGCACACAAAGACAGTTAGCGGCGCAAGTTGTTGGACATGACACAAGCGGCGCAGGACATCAGAGACGACGCTTGACTTGTATTGTGCAGAGAGGAGGAGAAAACACCTGGTTACACTGTCTGAGGGTGTATTTATTTCTGCTGGGGAGCTCCCTTTAAGTATGAGGTTGTTGTTTATTATCATTTAAAAAGACTTTCTTCTTATTTCACCACTGAGAATTAAACCAAAGTTAAAATCAGTGCTCATTATTTCATAAATATTTTATCAATTAGTCCTGTTGCCCCTTTTAGTCCGTGTTTTATGTGTTGTGGTGAGGATTGGAGACAACAAAGGCTTGCGTTGTGTGTGTGAGTGTGAGTGTGAGTGTGTGTGTGTGTGTGTGTGTGTGTGTGTGTGTACAGTATGTGGATGCAGGGGGGGGAGGAGGGCTGGGTGGTGTACAAACACACAGGCTAATTACCCAGCACTGCCGAGGGTCTCAAAGGCATTGCACTCTGGCTGCTTCTGTTCAAGCAACAACCGGCGAGTTCTGTGTAAAAGTCATTACAGCATGAACGCAGCGCTACGGAGAAACAGACAGCTCAAAAAAGAGGAGGAGGAGGAGGTGGAGGAAGAGGAGGAGGAGGGGGAGGAAGGTGGGGGCTAAGAGTGAGGGCCCGGGATACACAACTTCATAGAAGAGCTGCTGAAACATCACACACTACCTGTCACAGCTGGAGCAGTTTATAGGGGTGTTAATGAAAGCGATGAGGGTTTGATTATTTGACGTGTGCTGACATTTAAGACGTCGCGGAGATGAGGTTAAATATTACGGCGTTTCAAATCTAATAGTTGAAATTACCATAAAAGACAAGGGGCGGCTTGGAAAGGATTTAACTGATTCAATTTTTGGTGCAAATGTTGAAACATCTGCTTTACATACGCAAGAAGAAAAATGGTGACGTCTTGACACATTGTTTTATGAAAGAGCGCCTCATTAAAATATGTGAAAACTTTAGTATTTTTATATTCAAATCAAGATGAAAAGTTCATTAAAGAGAATAAATATTTCATTAGATGCTAAATAAAACAAAGGGAATTTTTGGCTTCTCTCAGCATAAAATTCCTTTGAAAGATTAATTAATACATGTAAATTATGCAAATTATGCCCATGCAAATATTTTATGAAGACAATTAAGGGATCCATTAATTACAGTCTTTTTTGCTTCAGTGACATTCATTCATTTAATTTTAATTTCACTTTAACTGTTTTGATGTTTAATCTTGCAACAAAGAACTTTATCTCGGCGCACAGGGTCGTGTAAACTTGCCGAACACATCGAGTGGGAAGCGGCGGGGAACCGGAGAAGATACCGGGGGAAGATATTCACATGTGCACCGTTGCCAGGCAGTAACTGGCGAGGTAGAGTCCCAGTAGCTTTTTCGCCTGCCTGTGAAAAGAGCCGCGCTCCCTCTTGGACCCGATTCAAAACACTGTAAAAGCAATTAATAAACACAGACTGTGTTAATATCGCAGAATTAGAGAAGTGTGACAAAAGACAAATAGAAATAATTAGTTCTCTAAAATTATGCCCTCATTATTTTTTTTTTCCTCCTCTCCCTCTCCCTCTCTCTTCACGTTCGTTTCATTCCTTTACTTTGGAGTCGTACCCACACATTTCTCTCGGCTTTCATGCGAGTGATAGGCTTGTTTTTTCTCCCTTCTGCTCGTGTAATTTATCAACATCATTTTTTGCCATTTGAGGTTAATTATACAGCGAGGCTTGCAGAGTCGAGCAGAGGAGACATGGGTGGCAGACAAATGCTTCTCTAATTGAACAAAAACACAAAATGCAGCCTGTGAGTCGCTTTCCTCCTTCATTCTGCTCTTCAAGGCGACGATCAGAGTGATTGAGAGATTGGCTGCAACAAACTGTTTCGAACAGGAGGTTTAAAAAGGAGGAAAAATCTGCTCATTTCACCCCAGACTAAACATTTAAGCAGGACAATGGCTGCTGTGAGTGTTCAGCTTTAACACATTTAATTTGATACAATTACACGACAAAAGATCCGCTCTTCATGTGAGTGTAAAGCGGCTAAATACACTAATTTGGTATGAAATAGGGGGCTATAATTACACTGTATCTGTGAGTTATCTTTGTGTTTAAATGATGACATATGGATTTCCTTTTTTGGGACATCAAACTGCTTCAGATCCCCGCAGTGACTGAATGACATTTAATTAAGGAGGAGTCATCATTTCTCTTAGTGCGTTTTCTCCCCTTTTTTTTTTGAAACGCCCTTTCACAAAAATATCAGTTCAAGTAGACTAATCAAACATTAAAGAGTTAAAGAGAGCCAACTTCTCGAGAAAAAAAAAAAAAAGATGAATATTTCCCACTTTTCACAGCAAATTACATGGAGCATTTCTCCCGCGGATAAATTGGGACCTCTCCCACTGATAAGGGCGGTTGTGAGCAGACGCAGCCGAAGCGCATTAAAGGAAGACGTTTCGAGTAATAATGAGGATATTCAACCTCTGCAAGGTGTCTTGTATCTGGGTAAACACAGATAGCAGACGGTCTACAGAGGTTATCGCTGGTGCACCCCTTCCCCAAACACATACTGCACCCCCTAGGCTAACAAACAAACAAACCATTAAAAATGTACAAGGCTTATTCATAAAATGGATTGATTTGCCTCGTTTATTGCTATCAAAGGGGGGATTCCGCTGCTTTTTGTGGTTTTATGACTCATTAATGCATCCTGAGCTGTAAACAAACCGCCTCTTTTATTCCGTCTCTTCCAGCTTTAGTTTTTTATTCTGCTTTTTTTTTATCTACTGAGATTCAATCTGACAAAGATGTGTTTCCTGAATGCATCACGGCCACTAAAAGTCAAGAAAAAGAACAATATTATTTCTACAGAAAACCAATGATCTTGACCTAGTGCTGTGGCCCAGATGGTGAGCTGTATGCCTGAACAGCAGGCACAGAAACACTAATGTTCATAAACTGAAGCAGTGTGTGTGTGTGTAAGTGTGTGTGTGTGTGTGTGTGTGTGTGTGTGTGAGGGAGAGCAAAAGAGGAAGCAAAGAGGAGGGTAGAGGAGGAGGAGGGGGGGGGGTAGTGAGAGAGAAAGAGAGCAAGAGTGAGAGCCAGAGAAAGAGAGAGAGATTTATTGTCTCATCTGAGCCCCTGTACCTTGTATTGTCCTTTCAGCATCTGTTCTTCCACTGCTGCGGTCACTCTCCATCTCAGGGGTCAGAGAGTCTGCGAGAAGAGAGGGATCACCGCCGTTAAACATCCCTGACATCCACACATCACAATGCCACTTTCACAGCATCGTTCATTCAAAACAAGAGCCTCAGCCTTCCAGCTGAATCCCCGCCGCACTACACCGAGTCTGACTGTGTTTGGATGAATCGTACTTCGCTTTGTCTGGATCCACCTTACAACGTCAAGAAACTTAACATCCTTGATTTTACTCTGAAATAACTTCCCTTTATATTTGCCCCTGCATTCAAATATTAGCTTAAAAGAAAGTGAAGATGTGTGAAAAGAGGTGTTAAAGGTAAAATGAAACTCCTTCTCCGTTATAATAAAAATATTTGGATTTGGTAGCTGATCCAATAACCCTGTGGTGTGAACTGCTGAATTGTAAAGCCCACAAATGAACCCATCATGAAACAATCACACCAAACGCACGTTTGATTTGACAGATTTTATGCAGAAGAGCTCTGAATGACTCACTGACATATTAAAATTTTCTGACACACTGGCTTGTTATAACTGTCAGTAAATCAGATTTTATGAGCTCATCATGTTTTGTATGCAGATCCTGAACCGAGACCCTGCAAACCATCGTCTCCAGTTACTCCAGGATACCTCCGTTTGAGTTTAGGGTCTTTATGGTACGTGGATTCACTTCAAATGTGCTTAACGTGATTTCAAGAGTTATTTAGGGGTTCTGATCTCGCTTAATCTGCATCTAATTTGACATTTCTTCCAGTTTTTTAAAGCTTTTTGCAATTTAACATAACTGCAAACAGAACATCCGGGTTTGGGATTGTTTTTGGACAAAACAAATGCAGGAGAACTGTAGAGAAGAAGGAACTCATATTTTCTTGTACTGGTATTTGACATTTGAACTTTTTTTTGTAGGAGATTTTATCTGCTGATCCTGGGAGAAAAAGCAGAATACAATACTGAAGACCGAGCCGTTAAAAGGACATGCTGGATTTGTGTGAATGACACAGAGATTCAGCCAATAACTCAACCATTGACAGTCTAAACAAATAATCCCAAAGGAGTGAAAAGATTGGGGTTAATGTGAAAGTTATCGTGTTTGTGCACAGACAAAAGTTTATACTTTATATGAATAAAAAGGCAAACAGGCAAACTTCGACGTCTATGAAGTTACACTTGAAATGAGGAACAGTGATAATATTCTGCAGTAAACAGCATCCAGATTCTCAGCTATTTTAATTAAAAGCTCATGATAGGAAAAAAACTTAAAATGTGGGTTATTTTTATGATTTTCTGAATTTGAATGATCATGTCTGAAGAAGAGAGTCACACAAAATTACATCTCTATCCTCATTTATCCCAGAGGTGTTAAGTTTGAGCATTTCTCCCTTCTTTTTTTTCTTGCATAACCCACAGCTCTCTGACAAAGTGAAATGTGAATCAAAAGCGTCTCACGGTGGAGTATCTGACCGTTGAGTGAACGCATGCTGTCAGAGGGCGAGGGCTGCTTCAGGGTCTGCTCGGCCTGCTCTCTCCTCTTGGATTCGTACTCCAGAGCTTCTTGGAGTTTCCTCTTGGCCTTCTTCTCCTTCTTCAGACGCTTCTGAACGATTGCTGAGATAGCGGGACAGACCACAGCAGAAACAAATGAGCGATGGGGCGAAAATTAGTGGCGTCTTACTGTACACTGATATCTGATAACTGTAGCGACTGCAGGACGAGATAATAACCTAATTTGAAAAAGCTATAATAGAAAAAGGAAAATCAATTAAAGCTAAATATTTCATAACAGCTGAAGATCTTCGGTAATAAAAGAAAATACTGACTGTGACTTAACAAACTGCTAGAGGGAATGAAAGCAAATTGAAAAATTTATTGGGTTATTTTTCATGAATTTCTCTCATTAAACATAAACGACACAGTTAGCTTATGAGGCTAATGCATTTAACATGAGAGTCTGAGTGAGTTTGTCTAAGTTAATGCGTATCACCAATTATGTTAACCGACTCAGAGCAGATAAAGCAGCACTAAGCAGATCATTGTCTGTGCAGCCGGGGAAACATGCTCGCTAATGTCAGTGTTTCAATAAGAAACATTAAACATACATGCAGAGCTGTGTACGCACGCTCAGGAGCGATCACGTCTACATGAGCACAGGCCTGTAAAGTCACAACGGCTGTGGAAATACACACTTTCACGCGTGCCCACACACACACACACACACTGACAGGGAGGACTCAGAGCCAGGTATTAGCCGTCAGACTGTACCTCTGTTCTTCTGCTCCATGGCGAGCTGCTTCTCTAGAGTCTCCCTCAGCTCCCTCTCCCTGAACAGCTCCATCTTCAGCTCCGTCTTCTCCAGCTGCACCTGCTTCTCCTGAGCCCGCGCGTTGTCGATTGCCACTTTGAGCAGGCCCTGTAAAACACACACACGCACACACACGCGCACACAAATAAATACAGTGGGAAACAAAAAAAAAAAAGACTCAGAGCTGGGAAGATGTGAAAGAGAGAGAGTGATGTGGGCTATTTAAGAGCCTCACCGTGAAGTGACAGCAAAGCAAACCACAGTGTGAGTGTGTCACAGGCAGCAGTTCTTTGAGCTGCCCACAGTGGTGAAGCAGAGCGTCGGGCTAAAAGCTGACTGATGCTACATGACTCCTTTTAGGTGTGTTAGTACCTTCAGAGCTGCTTTTATCTGTGAGGATGTCACTCTCTTTCAGCTGCTACACGCTCACCTAGGCTCTGAAATCACTGACAAAGATCCACTTTAATTTTATACTAATGATTTTTGAATGAATAATGATGTGAGGAGACTCCGTATGCTGACCTCTCTTGGTCAAAGCAGTAAAATACAAGTGGAATTAGATTACACTTGGGATCATCTAGGGGGAACATGGTCAAGTATTATTATGCTTGTTAGTATGGAGCTAATACTGCTTCAAATGTGGCATCAGGTATTTGTGAGTATGACTACAACCCAACACTGTTTGTCTGCCCCCAGTTAATATAGTCAGATCAGCAGTGAAATTTAAGATGATAACTTCCAGTGGAAAGCCCCTTTCACACCGCAAGTTCAGACAAAATTTTGACTCTTCTGTTACTCCTCATCATCAATGTGATCGGAGGCGTACCAAGTCCTCCTACAGAAGTGTAACAGTGATGTAGCAGAGTTACAATACAGGTGAAGCAGTGTCATGCAGAGCCAACAGGGCGGGAAAGCACTGTGAGTGTGAGTCTGAGTGTGTGTGTGTGTTAACTGTCTATGCTAAAAGTGTCTTGTGCTCTGTAATGCTCAGTCTCATACACTAATATTACGTAAGGCCTGTTACAACACCACTTTAAACTTGAAATGTAGAAAGGGCTAAAACCAGTAAAATGCCAGTAATCAGTTTTTTCCTGTCGAAAGAACAATTTTTTTTATGTAATCACACTAGTGTTTCAGGGGAACTCAAAATCTACTAAAACCCAGCTTGTAGACTTTTGAAGAGTCTCTGATTTTGACAAACTAAAGATTAAATCGACTTTTTCCTTGGTCAGAATTAAAACTCATTAAAAGGGTAAACTTGTGCTTTGGCTGCATCCAAATTTAACTCTGGGCCTCAAGCAGACATATGACCATATTTGGGGATTTGTGGACCCCAAGGTTAGCCAATCAAAAATTAATATTATTTTCCTCACTCTCATCTTTGCAATCACTGGTGCTGATCTATCTCTTCACTCTTGATCTGTATTTTTGTTGTTTTATTAAAAATGTGCAAGGGGGAAATGTGTCTTATTTAAGATGTTGTTTGTAGTTTTTGTTGCTTTGTGTGACTTTGTTTTTATGTAAATTAATATCACTGTGGAAGCAGCTTAATGTGTGCAGCACTTGAGTCCAAGTCACATATCCCTGAAAGGCAATAAAGTGTATTAGATTATACCACACTGTATTGTATCGTATCCTATTGTATCGTGACGTATCGTATCCTATTGTAACGTAACAACATGAGTGAATCCAACTGTATCAGGTAATGTTTTATAATATTGCATTTAATGTACTGAATTGTATCTTATCATAATGCATTGCACCATATCATGACATATCGTATTATACTGCGCCATATTGAATTGTATTGTATTGTGTTGTACTGCACTGTACAATCCAGTATTGAATCGATGCCTCTCCTACACTCATGCTTTTGCATCCTGGTGTCACAGTCTTGATCAAACATCTGATCACCAAAGTAAGATCTCTGTTGCCACTTTTGACAAACATGCGTATGGTGAATGAGGCTGTGATAAAATTACAAAGCAAGTTTGAGGTCGAAGAGAGTCATGAGATAAATTTAGTCTTTTCCTGATTTCATCCATGTGTCTACACTAAGTTCAGTCAGCACCTTTTGATTCAAACAAATGTAAAATAAAAGAAGACTTTACTGTTTTTAACTCATAGTATAAGATAAGTATCTAAGTATTAAAACTCCTGTTTATTTTTTCAGGAAATATAGCATCTTTACTCTTTAAAGAGACTTTGTATATGTGTATTTATATTTTCACACTTCTTCCACCTCTTCAGATTATAAGGATTATAACTGGATTGGTTTAAACATACAGTATTAGGCTGTAGCCCATTTTACAGCTCCTGAAGCACAGCGGGAATGAATAATATGAATGACAACTATCTCATCATGTATCAATTACATTACCGCCATCGCAAATATACTCCTGACAGTCTGGGATTGAAATATCTTGAGTTAAAGCAGTACACTGCTGCAGCCATTTTCATCACAATTATTCCCCATCCACACACAATTATACCAAATGCACTGGGCTATATCTTACTAATTGTTGATTCTTCTGACCCCAATTTATTCTAAGTTGCTTTATCTTAATTTTCTGCTTGGTTTCATTTTGTTGATTTGTATATAAATATTCAAGGCGAAGATCATTATCAAAGATGACTTAGTGGAGTGTTGGGAGACTGCGACGGCTTTACTTGTGGCTTTCTAATTACCGCACGGAGCAAAAGGAGAAGCAGGACTCTGACGCCCTCAGTATAAGTGCAATGAGAAGGGCAGCGGTGTGCACACATCATTACGCTCAGACAGAAGGCGAATACATTCATCTTTGTGACTGAGGGCGTTTGAGCTTGGGCCTAAATGGCACCCAGAGTTGATGGGTAATGTTAAGGTATGCAGATTTACAAATGAGTGTATCTGTAGTCCTAAAGTCCATGTTAAGTACAGTGGAAGGGGAATGTGAGTAATGTCAACTGCTCTGAATAAAAAGGAGCCCTGCTTGGGCGCCTCCTTGGTGAACGGTGCTTTTACAGGGATTATTTGGTATGAGAAGCTTAGACAAGAAATACAACAGAGTGAGATTCTGCAACAACTCAAATAAAACGATGAAGACCAACTCACTCTCTGTTTGTTAACCACAAAAAATAGTTCTATAATGAATCACAAAATGACTGGTTTGGTGATGATGTGACCCTTTATGGAGCTTTAGCTCTGTAGTTTACATAAGTGAAATCGCCAATAGAAACAGCAGTTGTAGGAACATGTGCTGTTAGTCAATTAAATGATTAAATGTTGTTGCCCTTGTTTGCACCTGATGTTACGATTCAGTTGAGTATCATGTAATTATTGTAGGTTGACAATATACTACAGTGCAGTCTCTGTCCAGGACTATAGCTGCTGTGAATGACAACCGCTACAATGTTGTGATGCTCGACTACTCGAATGTAAATACGCACTTATGTGAGAAAATCAAGATCAAGTTGTATGTAGACTGCCTAATTAAACTGAAATATATGCTGAAGCTATATTTAATAAACATGGGAATGTAGATGTAAACTTGTAAGGAGGGCTGAGGGCTGGTGGTACTAGCTCTGTCATTGGTAGCCACATCCAGCAGACCAACATGATATTGTTTACGCACAGATTCTATGATCTCAATGATGATCTGTTGAGTTGAGACAGACTTGACTTGTGCAATTTTCTGAGTGTTTCCTCACCTGTAGTCAGTCAGAATTTGGATTTCCATTTAAATAAGTTGGAAATAAGCCGAAAGCAGTTGTCCGGAAAGATTGGTTGATTTGTAGTAAACCATAATTGGTAAAATATTAAAATTGACAATGAAAAGTTCATCGCTACAGTCAAAGAAAAGTTAGGTTGTCTACATGACTTCTTTTGCCACCTGATCTAAACGTTTTGAGCTGATGAAGATTCATTTTTCAAATATTAAACTCACACATTAGCACCCCCAAGTGGTACCTCAACCAAGGATGCTGTTGCAGACACATAAACTTGGTTCAAGTAGTTTCTTTTATCTTGTGGAGTCAGAAAAATTGACCATGGGGTACTATAAACCCTCAGAAAATGACTCTGTCAGTGGACATACCTGTATGTTGGTGAGGAGAGTCTCTATTGACGACAGGCCGTCTGGGAAGAGGAATGGTGAGGGGAAGCCTGGTGGCAGACCCTGTCCAGCCAATGACAACCTCTCATAGCTGTCTCTTGCTGTCGGGGTGCACATTGGGTTGTCCTCTGCAAAAAAATAAAACAACATTGAATAAAATGAATGCTTACTGAGAGGATGTTTTTTGCAGAGCTGGCTAAGTGGTAGGACATTTGAGCAGTTTTGGGTTATTCTGACAAATATTGATCCTGATAGAACACAAAGAATGACTGGGTCTATTGATCTCCAAGCAGCAAAACCTAACTCTCCCTTCCTCAAAATAAAGAGGACCGTCTGATCCCCGGGAGATTCCTTTCTGTAGCTTCTTCCTGAGGCCTGACTGTGAGGTTAAACAAAATCAACCGCGACATAAATCCAGCTTCCACCATTTAAAAGATGTCATGTGGATTCCAAAAAATCAGAAGCAGGCCTGCAGTTCGACCCCAGAGGCTCGGGCTTTCCTTTGTGTATGCACGCACGGGTGCCTGTCAAACCGAAGATGACATCATCCACCATTCATCACCGGCGGAGGGGTAGGGCCCTGCCATCTGCTGTCCAGCCTCTCCACCGGGCCTCAGAGGAGGGAAGAGGAGCAGAAGAGGGAGGGAGAGAAAGCGGGAGGCAGAGCGGCAGACACAAATACAGCCTGGTCAAACTAAAACAGTATGTCACGTTGCTGTTTGTTGCCCCATCAGATGTGACACATGTTTCTGTCCGGCGAGCTTTTATCAAGCCAACGGTTCAGAAGTGCGACCATGCTGCAGACTGAGTTTATTAAAAAACGCCTCCGCAGGAATTCTGCCCCATCAGCTGTTAAATCGTTAATTTAATGAAAATAAAGTTTTATTTGTAATGTGGAACCCCGGCTGTGTTGAGAGCAGCACCTCTCTGCTCTCATCCACTATTCATATCTGTTTATGTGGCAGCCTGAATCTTGTACAAACAGCGAGTGGAGCTGAACAGCCCTGCCTCTCTCCCTCCCATCAATATTCACCAACGCTAGCCAAGTGCTGGGAACAGCTGGTCTTACATTAATTAGTTTAAAGTATTTATTTCACCCATCCTCAGAGCAGATTGAGCAAAAACATTGGAGATTATTTCAAGCATCTGCAAATGCCCTGGAAACATCTCTGCGCCAAAAGTCGAGTGCGAGGATTCACAGTTTAGGTTTGTAATTTGGAGAGGCTTTTTTTTTTTTCGGAGAGGGGGAAGATGGTGAAATATGCACCGCTGGTCCGTGGAGAGAGTAAACAACCTTTCTCCCTTTTCAGATGGAGTTCACTCCTGTTGATTAATTAGAATGGATGGTTGCCTAATGGATTAAAATTTGTTTATAATTTGACTTCATAAAAATAATGAATTACCTACTTTTAAGAAGCCACTCCTGTGGTAATTTGTTTTGTTCGGTGCAGTCCTGTCTGCGTTTTGAGGTGGGCGTCTGGGTGGAGAGGTAAAACGCTCTCTCCTTACACAGTGGCACAACATGAAAGTCCCATTTTATCTCAATAAAATAACTAATCAAAGATCAAAAGCATTACAGTTGGCTCCAGCTCAGGTTGATATAGATGTATTGCATGCGTTATATGCTTGCATCACCCACCTCCAATAAAATCACCATAACAACTAGAGACGTTAGTAGACCTCGGGGAAAGGTCTGCTGTTGTAGCTTTGTAATTGATTTGTACTGTAGGCACTTTGTCCCTTATTTAGTGTTGGCATTAATCATAAATCATTGCTTTAACAAACTCCGGCTTCCCACTCAGCAGGCCTCCCCTCCAACACAATGTTGGATCACACAGAATATTTGATGGCTTTGTTGCAGGGGAAACAACCTGTCATGCTCTGGGAAAAGCAAACAGCGTGTTTTGTTCGACAGACTCCAACTACCGTGCAGCACCCCCCTGTCAGATAACATTTCCACCAGGAGCTGTGCATAAAACCCGACATTTAAAAAAAAAAGGGGGGATTGGAAGCTAATAAGTGGCTAATTTAATCAATATAATCAAAAGTGGCTTAATGAAACTCAAATGTAAATTCCAGCAGAACACGATCTAGATCTGTGGTTTCTCAGCTTCTAATGTGATCCGCCCCCCCTTCCCTCCTTCCCCCCTTCTCTGGCTGCAAATGCTGGCATGTGTTTGCATGTTTATTTCTCACCATCGCTCCAGAATCATTGACTTCAACTTAATTACAGCGACAGGCGTTGGAGTGATGGGGGCCGGTGGAATGGAGTACTCTGTTTCCAGGTGATATTTCTCCACTAGCAAGGCTGCCAACAGCAGCTGTGACAGCTTCTTGTGCTTACCGTACGCTAAAGGTACAGTTAGGGCCCCCCGACTATGAAATACTGCGTGGAAAAACACTCGCGGGTCACCCCTGTCACAAATAACATTTCATGCACAACTGTTTCGGCGGATAATAGGAGCCACAAATAAAAATGGGACGCTGTAAATACAATGCATTCTGAATGAAATGCCATAATTTAAAACAACGCCACCCCATCCCACCCTCCTTCTTCTCCTCCTCTTCCTCTCTCCGTCCTCCTCCTCCACCCTGCTCTCAATAGCTGCAGAGGGAGTCCTTGACAGTGTGCTAGCAATGATGAATCACCTATCCAGTTAATTTTCTCACTCCTCATGTGTTGTGCTGCTAAAACAGGGACCCAGGAATTGACTTGACAAACTATGAATGTAAAAAATATCACTTGGAGGGATCTGGGCTTATCTCCAATTTACATGTTATTAGATTTGTGTTGCGAGCGGCACTTGGACCTCGCAAAGCTGAGGCAAAAAAAAAAAGAAAAGATGGGGCACATGATAACCAGAGATAAAACATGTCTAAAACCCACTTGAAAGTCCTTTGAAATATTTGATGGAAAGTCGCGAGGATGTGGAGGGAAGCTGGAGAGGAAACTGGCCTGATTTAAAATGTGACAGACACACATTGCAATCTGCGGTAAATCTAGAAGAAACCTTGGGAAATTTAGCTGCAATCTCTGGATAAATAGCTGTAATTGACCTTGGGAGTTGAAAATGTGCCATATGTTTCTGGTTCCTGTGTTTGAAACTGGGTCCCTCAGGACATTTCAGCTGAGTCCTCACACGAAGGAGAGGAAGATACAGAAAGACACACAAAGAGGGAGAAAAAGAGGAGGAGAAGAATGCCAGGAATGAGAGATAGATGGCCGAAGACAGAAGATGGATGGATGGATAGATAGGTGAGGCTGAGTCTGAGGATGAGGAGGCTGTGCGGAGAATGAAAGAGTGACAGAGAGGAAGAGAGATAGCAAAGAGAAGAGGGGGGCAGTGAAAGAAAAAGAGAGGGAGAGAGCAGAGGTACATTTGGCCGGCCAGTCAGTGTGATATATTGACAGGTGAAGCCTTTGTCCTTGCAAACCTGTGTTCCTCCCAGCAGGAGAACTGAATGCTAAACCTGGAGGTTGTCAGCACGGCCAAACACAAAGCAAGGAACTGCTTTTCACTGCACAATTACATTTGATTTGACCTGCCAGGGCCGCGCCGAGAAAGCAGCCTCCTTCAAATGGAGTAGTTATGACCTCTCGGACAGCCATTAGCAGCCAACACAGCATTATTCCACCTGCACTTAAAGCGCTGGATTTGGAAAAATCTTGTCAGGGGAAATATCTGTCTTCTGGTACGCAAGAGCTGATGCAGAGCTGTGCAAAAAAAAAAAAAGTAGCTGCATGCAATTTGAGCACTTTAAAAAAACATGAGCTTATCTTGCAAATGATGTCTGCACTCTGGAGGGTCTTTCAGGCAAAATAAATTCAACTTTATCTGTAAGATAGTTTTGAACAAGTACTTCAGTGTGTGGCAGGCTTATTTTGGTGACTGAAGATGTTGTTTGATGTCTCTAGTTTTCTGCACATTGATAAAATGTGGTTTTCAAGTGTTCGCAAACAACATCTGGACAGCAAAATTGTTTATGATTGTACTTAATCCAACTCTTGGAGGCTTTGATTGACTTGTGCAGACGCGCACACGTTTTTCGAAAGCCTCCGGAATACTTACTTGAAAGTGTTCAATGCAAATATGATATCAAAGTTTAGAATGTCATTAGGCATCCAAACTAAATCTGAGTGATAAAATGAGTGTGTTTGAAAATCAAGTTAGTAGAAAAGCTGATTTTGCTGTCAAAACAATATGTAGAAACATGTGGGCATGGCTGATTTACATTTGCCTGGAAACCAACGACATTTAGTTGTGGTTTCCCAAACTAAGAGTGATCTCTAGATCAGTGGTTCTCAACTGGCGGGTCCCGACCCAAAAGTGGGTCGCAAACAGCTGGTCATAAAAGTACATTTTTAATGCGCATCTGATGTTTGACATGTCTTTTATCTTTTAAAAAAGTTGATTTTGTGCAATTTGATATTTATTTGATAGTTTCTGTTTATGCAACTTTAGTAGTTGTTATCCTCAGTTCATGTGCTCTGAAATGCACCTTACTCAATAAAATTGGTGTATTTGTATTTGCATTAAAGATTTGAGTGTTTAAAGTTTTTCTTTTCTTTTTTTAATAAATTTGCTTGGTTTGAATTCTGTAAAAGTGGGTCGCAACTTAAGGACCATGGGAAAATGTGGGCCCCAGAGAGAGACCAGTTGAGATACTGGTCTGGATGATGGCTCTCAAGTTTTAGACTGTCTCAGTCCACGGACTACAGTTTCACTCTTTTTGATGGTGTCCATAAGACCACACTAGCCATGAGCAACCAGATCAGTCTATGGTTTTTAAGACTGAAACTGACTGTGTTGTTTCCATTTTTGACTTTTGGAAACAGAAAAAAAAAACACCCTACATGCTTTCCATGACATACTGTAGTGTCACTAAACCGAACTCCCTCCACTGACTCTACACTAGAAGAGCCCCAGCCTTCAAAGGTCCACACTGAGCAGCCTAAAAGGGTCTTAATGGTCCATCTGTTTTAGTTAAACTCAATACAACATAAGCGACTGTCATCCCTGCTGGCTGCAAATGGCTAAATAACTTCTTTGTGTCTCATAGGATTGCTCAGAGTAAACAGTGGAGTGATTTTCTTTAGAAATGTTTTATCTCGACTAACCAAATCCCACGTAAGGGAAGATTAAAGTAATTCAAATCAAATATTTTAAATTTGGATTGAAACTATTTTCTCTTCTTTTGAAATGCTGACTTCTGTGTGAATAAGTGATAAGTGAAGGGAATACAGCTTTGGGTAACCAGCAGCTTCAAAGTGAGTCGAAATCTTCATGAATAATTCTCAGTAGGGGTAGACCGATTGTTTGCCCCGGCTGGTTATTTGGGACAGTATTTGACATTTGGCTGATTATCTGTATCGGTGTTTTCCTTTACTGATGGCTGATAAAATTGATTAACTACAAAGTGCACTCCAATCTGAATCTGTTCTCACTCTACCTCTCTTGATGTCCCGCCCACAACACAATCAGATTGGCTAGATGACACAAAACCGTGTGACTCACCTGTTCTGTTCAGTGTAACTAGTTAATTGTTTACTTTTGCAATAATGTAGAAAGTGTTGATTATGTTGCGTTCGAGTTACTTTGGGAGTCAGATATCGGAGCTGAAAATGACGTCATACCTGAGCAACCAGTGTTTCAGTTACCAAGTTGGAAAAAAGCAAAATCGAAGGCGGAAACCAGATAGCTAAGTCTATGAAAGTTATTTTAGCGCTTGCCGTGTCTGAATATAACAAGGACAAGGCAAGCGCTCAAATAACTTTTGTAGATTTAGCTATCTTATTTCCGCCTCTGATTTTGCTTTTTTCCGACTTGGTAACTAAAATGCTGGTAACTCAGGTGTGACGTCATTTTCAGCTCCGATATGTGACTTCAGAGGTAACTCGGACACAGCGTTTGCGTTTTTTGTTTGTTTTTTTCGTTCATTGGAGTTTGAGATATTCCAAATTTAGACAGGAAGTTACCAATTTTTACCATCTTTATGATTGGTACCGATAACTATATCAGTGAGTGTTTTTTTAATTTGACGCTTGACAACACCAAATTTAGATCTAACATTAGGAAAGTAAACAAAAACTTAATGTATTACATTTTCCATTCCGATAAAAAGCTTATTTCTACTGCTGTTCTGTCAATTTCAACTGCTTTAATGACTTAAATTACATTTTAATACTTTATTGATTTTAAGTTGACAAATGCTCCCTCTGTTTTATGTTTCTCAGGGGAATAAAACCACATTGGGACCTGACTAATGAAATGGGGGGAACAGGTAAAAGGCTAGGGAGCTCTGGGTCACGGACCCACTGTGCACTGAGGTCTTCGGGACCTATCTAGTCTTGGGAGACTTGGGCTCAGTGCTGGGGAGCTCTGGGTCTGAAAGCTTGTGACTTATTTCATTTTTCTAGGAAACAATGGTTTTCATAAATAATCAGGACAAACATGGAACAGACGAAAAAAATTATGTTTGTTTTATGGATTTTGAATCATTTTAATCTCTCTTTTTTAATTTTCCATGTATTTTCTTGCATCTGTAAAGCACTTTAAATTTCGTTGTGTATGAATTGTGCTACACAAATAAAATTACCTTGCTTTTTTGACACCATTTCAAATATATGCTCTAATATTGTTAAAAGGTTTACGTAAACCTGGTTTATAGTGGCCTCTAAGGCATAAACCTGTGGGAGTACCTCGAGTTTGATGGTAAGAATTCTTGTGATGGGTTTACGGTGATCATGTGTGTGTGTGTTTTTTGTACATGTCAGAGCCCAGACCAATCGAAGCACATTATCAGGAAAGTTTACTAAATCTTAAGCCTGTTTCAATTTGCTATGAAGCTAAAGTCTGATCCCTTTAAGATGCTTACTTTAGTGCACGTACCATCATAAATTTCTTGGTTTCAAAGCTTCGGGGGTTTTAAGTGTCTAAAGAATAAGAGAAGAGAGGTTGTGTCTGAGGATCAAAGACAAATTCCTCCAGAAAGGCCATCTCCTGCATATGTTGTGCACATGTATGTGGAAGGTAATGTATACACTCTGAAGGAAGAGAAAACACACCAAAACGTATGCAAACAAAAAGAGACACGTACACACTCATTACGCACACATACACACTCACACTAATGTGCCCTCATCACATTTAAGCTAATTTCCTTTTCATCACGGAGAGAGGAAAATGAGTGTTTGCCCCATCCCTGCTGGGGGACAAAGTCAAGAGCCCCGGTCGGTTTGGGCTAGATTAACAGGTAACATTTGGCTCCCACTCTCTTATCACAGCATGAAAATCAAACCGCGTGTTTTCCTCTATCGCTCTCTCCTTCTCCCCTCCCTAATGTTCCCTTCACTTAGAGATGAAATCGCTTGCTGCACAAACCCATTTGCAGAGAGGAGAGAAGGTGAGCGGGATAATCAGGCTGGCCACTGGGCCGTGTTTCCTAAATGCTCTCCAAAACATTACTGTGCACAGGCATAAAATTAGCGCCGGGACCTTAAAATGTTGACATTTAGCATGACTTTTTGGAGAGTGACACCCTCATATTTTCTTGTAGGATATCATTAAATTTCAACTGCCCTATGGCTGTGCCTTTCCATTAATAACCAATTCAGTGTGTCACTTCTCCCTCTCTCTGCCTGCCTCTCTTGCCACCTTTTTAAAGTAATGAGTCCATTGCTTTGCCTTAATAAATTGAATCGTATTCTCAAGGCCGTATGAAGATAGAGCCACAGATGGACAGGCTGCATGCAGGAAATAACCATAAATCCTTTACTGTCAGAGAGGCGGTGTGAGGTGACAAAAGGAGACAATCGCGATGCTCAATTGGGATCACAGCGAGATTACAAAAGACATAGTGAAAGGTTGATTCTCTCCGTTTAAACCGTCTTTCTCTGCCGCGGATAAAGAGTGGTTTAAGCGCTTTTATTGCAGCAAAACACCCACTGATGATTAAATCTTAACAATTCAATCTGCTGACAGATTGTGTATGATATTCGGTGTTGTACATTATGAGCAGCACTACAACAACAGAAAGAATTATGATCTACAAATCGTGCTTTTGCAGCATACATTACAGAGCCAGGGCGACAACAATTCACATTGATTTCATCATTTGTATAACTGTTAGCCGGAGAGAGAGAGAGAAAAAAACGAGAGGAAAAGAGGGAGAGAGAAATGGAAACGGAGAGAAAGAGAGCAAGAGGCAGGGGAGCAGAATCCGTGTTGACTTCCATTCAGGAGGAAGATATCTTGTCTTTTTATGCGGCCCATGTCATATTTATTGCATAAAGGTCAGAGTGTTCATTTGTTCAAAGTCAGCGTTTTCCCTCTCTCCTCTCCTCCATGTAATAAATGCAGGGGCTATGTCATTATCGGACCTCTGAGGATTACAGGCTTGGCTGACTGTGATGACTGCATAAAAGCATACAGGACTTTTGTTTCTGCCAGCGCACACCTTCAAATGAGCTCTTAAAGGGAAACAGTAGTGGAGACAAAATGGCATTTTGTAGAGAGGCGGTGGCGGTTAGAAAAGGTGGAAACTGAACGGGGGCGAGGTGAGTAAAGGTGAGAGATTTTAAAGCTGAATGTCTGACATTAAAAAAGGCTCAAGTTAGAGGAGCAGGAGAAAAATAAACCTGTAGCTAGGCTGGGATCTGTGATTTGTGTTTGACTGGGCATGTCAGTTTTCTTTATGCTATCAGTTGAATAAATCCTTAAGGATCAAACCACAGTACAGTCAGGACCAGCATGCATTAGTGTTATATGGCGGTGTGGCTCTGGTCTTCCAGCTAGCTGGCCTTTCATATGCCAAAGCCCAAAGTGGAGAGAGCCACTCTGCCTTTCATGTCACATGAAGAGCTGAGGCAGGGAGAGCAGCAGCAAAGACAATCAGGCTAAAGAATAACAGGTAGAGCATATGACAAAGTTCAACTCAGACACAGCATTAAAGAAGAAACTGAGGGAATAGAGAGAGTGAGTCGGAAAGAGCTGCAAGCTGAAATCCAACCTGGACCATGCAGCTTAGGCCACGGTCTGGATAACGGATGGAAGTGAAGTCTGCCATTTGTTTCTGAAGTGGAGTTTTGAAGCTTAGTGGCCACGGTTTTCATTACTCAACCTAAGTTTTGGTCCAACTACCAGAGATGGGCCTTTAGCTACAGTGTGCCCACCTGTCAGACAAGTCAGCCTACTTTTGATTCACCACTCTAGTGCCCCCAACACCTCCCAAACAAATGTGTTACAAAAAAAGTGACTCACCTCACAGTGGGTGGTGTGGGAGCCCTGGGCTATTCAGACCAAATCTGTTTTTGAATCAGGTTTTAAACATGTTTATTTTTGCTTTTTTATTTAACTTGGTCTGTATGTGGTTTCCCTTGGCACTGTGGGAAATGCAGGTTTTACCACTTCCACATTGGCTTCTTTCTTCAAGACCAAAGGTTGTCACTTGGGCAAGACCACTTGAGGCAGCTGGACTCTGGTTTGCTCTATGTTTCAAAAATATCCTATTCATATATATTTACAGATGATATGATTATATATAGAAATATTTTTAAGTACAGTCACAGAGTATCCCTCTACGTTTCTACATAGAGTCCCTTTAGTACAGAAATTTAGTTCACTTTAGCGGTGAAGGGCAAGATAAATAAAGACGAAATGAAAAAGGTGAATGTCGAGAGTGTTAATGTTCCAACTTTCAAGCAAAAAACAGGATTGATTTGTAGACATGCGACCAGAACCAGAACCAGAATAGAAATGGGTAGAACTGAAATGGTACCCAGCCATACTTGTGACTCAGGAGAGAAAATCACAGCCGCGCAGACTCGAATAGATTTGTGTAATTCACTTATCGACTGTGAGCCCAAACTGTCAGGGAGACAATATTAGAGGAAGGACATTATAGTGAGCCACTTTGAAGGTGTTTGGATTGTCTTTGCATATTGACCTCTGTTGACCGGGTCCATTTATTGACAGAAGAATCCTCGGGATTAAATTGGCCTAAACTATTGATTGAGTATTTTGCCTGAATCATTCCCGTTTCAGAAGGGGATCATTGGTACTGTATACCCCACTAATCTCTCTGACCCACTAATCATCAAGCCATTTATTTCTCCCTCTTTGTTTAGTCCTCCTTTGTTTAGCATTTATTAATTCATTAGAGCAACTTCTCATGCAGCTTAACTTAGACAGTGACTGGGGAGTCCTGTTTCCACCCGATAGCAATGTGCATTCCAGTAAAATATGCCACCGGAATATGCACCCAACATCACAATACACATGCCAATTACATATTGATAATTAAGCATTCAAACAAACAAACAGAGAGGAAATCCCCCGTAATCACCAGGTTTTAATGGAACAAGTATTAGCTTGGTGTGGTTGGCCAGATAGCCTGCTGCTAGATCAGAGCTGTGCTGAGTTTGGGAGGGGAAGGTAGGAGGTGTGTGTGTGTGTAAGTGTGCATGCGAGGGGGGGTTAGTAGACACATTGGTGTCATTGCCTGGCATTGCAATCCTACAGGGAGAGGCGGTGCCGTTCTGTTGCTGCCGAACAAGCGCCGACACTGGCTGGCACTAATCCAGACTGGATATACTGAGCTGCTTTTAAATGAAGATAAAAGAACAAAAGAGGAAACGGGAAATGTAAACTTTAAAAAGGCCAGGCTTAGGAGCACTCACTCTGCTGTAGGAGCTTGAAAAAACGGATGCAAATCCATTAGCAGTCCGGGTTTCACAGTTATAAAAATACTTAAGGGGTTTTAATAGGAGCAACGTGTTAAACGTGTGGAAATCTGTTTTGATAACATTATTCATAACACTGGCTTTGCGCTGTGCGAATTAATAACACTTCATTTACAGACGGAAGAAAGCTGGCATGGTATTTCCAGTTAAAGAGATTAATTTTTAAACACCTAATTGACAGGCTGGGGTTAGGCAGGATAAGCAACAGACTATAAGGCTGCAGCTGCAAAGTCAAGGTGACTGGAATAGTCAGAGAAAGGCTTTCAAATCGCAGAATAGAGCGCAGAGAGGGAGGGAGTGAAGAGAATTAGTCCTCAAGCACTTTTCCCTCCGCCCCCTATTCTTCCTCTCTTTATTAGGAATGATTTACTTTCTCAGTGAAAGGATATAAAAGCTCAAGTATAGCGGCGTAATTATCGCAGAGTGAAAATTTAAAGGTTTGACTCACAATGTCCTCAAGTCAGCGAGCAGACTGCCAGACGATAAGAGCGACTGTGTTCAACACCCGGCGTGCAATCGGTGGTGTTTTATGGGCTTTGCCAAGGCAGAGCACACAAACAGCACTCGGCTCTGCAAGTCTGTAAACATGATGGACTGTGGCAAACTACTAGGCCTGGTGTTTACCTTGGCAGAGCCTGGCCCTGGCATGTCTGCAGCATCACTTAATTACTGTTTACATGTAAATATTAAATTATACAAACAGCCCTGCAGAATGTCTCGAAAAAGTACAGAAATACACACTCAGGGTCAACCTTATCTGTCTGCAACAGTTGCGGCGGCTAAGAAATGTTTTGAATCGCAAATTTCCTGCATTGTACATAATCTTCATAATTGTTTAATGCTGTTGTCCAAGGGCATTCGGGTAAATGTGTTCTCATAATCTGCATAATAGCAGATGCTCAGATATGTAAAACGCACCTTGTGTTGTCAGAGAGGGGGAAAAAAAGAAGGTTATTGTTCAAAAACAGTTTTATCAGGATAAAGACTGTGATCATTACTGTCTCCAGTCAAGACTGATAGATGATTGCTTTGATTACAGAGCTGCTTTCCTGACAGTCCACAGCAGCGGATAGAAGAGAGCACCAGTGCCTACTGTGCATCTCTGGTATGGCTGAGTAAAGCACTTGTTCATTTGCAGTGAAGGGTAACATGAAACAGGCCTCAGCCTTCTGATGGACAGGGAGATTTCACCTTCGCCAGTGAATGATAATGCATTATTAAATTTGCCTCTCTGCTCACTAGATACACTTAGCTGACCACAGCATATTTATCTCCCCATCCGAGGCTCACGTCTTGGCAGGAGAAAGCATTCTGTCACTTTTGAGGCATTTCAAAGATTAAAAAGAACCTCTCTCTTTTCAACGTCCCTAAAAGCATCCCCCCTTTTCAGTGAAATGTGATTAGCAGGAGATGGTGTCACGCAATGGAACATTCATGAGGGGGAGAACAAATATCCAAATGAACTCCCGTGTCCTCGAGGAATAGCCCCCTCTCTGCACCATCAGCAATCTCTCTCACGCCGGCTGGGGGGAAATTTGATTGATCCTCTATTGAATTATTTTTTTGCACTCTTTCATTTCAACAGGACGCACTGACAAGTTGTTTGATCATAAAGCATTATTGTCTGCCAAGTCACATTTCAGGGTTGTGATGGCTAATGATCTTGCCTCCTGACTTAGGGAAAGTCAGGTAGTCAGCATGTGTTTGAAGCTCGCAACGCCAAGGACATCGGGAGGGCTGAACAAAACACTATGCATTAAAGTCAGGAAGATGAAGAGAAGGAGCTTACACCCAGCATATCCAACTTTTAATGATACTGTACCGAGATACCATCAATGTCAGTGAAATATTTACACCGCAAAAAGAGCTCAAACTGAGGCGGAAACTTTACGCCCCATCCAAAGTCCCTCAACTTCCTTTTTATCACTGCAAATGGTTATGCAAAGGAGGCACAGGACAAAGACTACAAAGGCTGGAAATCACTTTTTTGTCTTTTTCATCCCTTTTTTTTTTAAACTCTCTACATGAGCCCATCAGCGTCCACAGGTCCTTGCCCAAAGCAGCTGTATGTAATAGACTGTGACACTGGTACCACTTCATCATTCAGACAGTAAACTGGGACTGCAGATAAAACTCAGGCGCACAAGCCACAAGCAAATCAACCGAACATATAGAGAGCATCCTGACAAAGAGAAGGTGTAGTGAGTAGATTTGTGCTGATATCAAAGCCGGAACCAGTATCTGCCTCCAACCAGCAAGCTAGATAACTTTGATTTCATGAGGATTTTGTCTCAACTATAGTTAACACTTTTTATTGGTGTTGTTCATAGACTGTATACAGACATAATGTATTTATGGTGGTGTCAGCCATTGGTTTTCGAAGAACGGTTTCGAGGCTTAACAGCGGTGTTCGCCATCTTGAAAATGCTGACCCTACCTAGCTTTGTCAACCTAACAAAGACCAAGCTAAGACAGGCCAAAAGCCTTGATAAACAGCTCAATTGTACAAACTTTCAAGTCAACTCAGGCACAACCCTGCTCACATAAATCTATGCATAACTCTTGGTCTTAATTTTTCTTTAAAACTGTCAAGTCATAAAAATCTCCTGGCCCAATGTTTTGTATGAATTCTTCATGGACATCTGTCTGACCCCGCTTGTCTCAACACTCTTCTTTTCTCTCATTTTCTTCTTTCTTCTTTTGTTTATGGTAGACGGCTGTCACCCAATCAGTCTCTTCCATTGTAATGTTGCGAAGTGCTTGTTAATTGTCGAATAACATTGGATCTCTTAGGGGTAAACCAATTATTGGCCTTCACCGATAATCAGGGTCAATATTAAACCCCTGACCAATTATCTACTCCAAATATTGTTATCAGTCTAATTGACTCATAATAATAAGAATTAGTATTGGTCCTGAAAAATCTTGTTTTTCTTTGTGTATGATTTGGTGCTTTATAAATGATAAAAGACTGAGTAAGTGATTTTTTGTTTGATATCAACCTCTAGTACACCCTTAAACAGGTTACATCAAGAATGCAAAACCCAATCAGCCCCAAATGTACAACTGGTTTTAGGTAAAATATTGTTTGATATTAACAAAAAAAAGGAGTTAATTTGGTGTAAGGTCATAGAATATCCACAATTAGTGTAATAATTGAGTGATCAGAAGGAAACTGGGTATTAACCAATAGATAGTAAGGTTTCTTGCATCACAACAGCTCCACCTATAACTTAAGATGAAGACATGATATCAGGATAGACTGAGTTGATTCAACAATACAACAGCACATGACAGTATTAAAGGCATATTTTTGATCAGGGACTAAATCTGTGTATAAAATGAGTAATTCGTATTTACTGTTTATATTATAGTCATAGTGTTGTGTCGAGCATTAACGTGTATTATTGTGGGCTGATTTATAGGGTTTCTTGAGCAGTTGCCTTACAGTCGTATTTTCATTATAGTCTGGGTTTTTCAATCAGTATCAGGTTAAAAATATAGTTCCATAGGATCTTTGGTGGCGGGTCAGATTGTGCATTGTTGTGGTCATACTGGCGCTCAAAGCATGAAAGGAGTTATGAAAAGATGCACCTCTAGGTGACATAATACACCACAGGCATCCATTTGTGCTGGGGAGCGCATTATGAGTGCATCTCCTGTTGTGTCAACAAGGATATATAATGTTTACCAGGGAAGTGCCAATATCATATTACCGATGAATCCTACACTTTCAAAATATGGTTTACAGAATCAGTTTACATGCTGTATTAGATTCTCCTGCCAGGCGTTTTCAGCTCTGTGTTAAAGAGACGTGGCGTCTTTAACTGCAGTGGGAATGTTGAAGGTAAGTGGAGAAATTTGTTGCTGGCAAAAAGCTTAAACCACCACATGGTATGTACAGAAAACTCCTATACTTGCACGTACATACATATGGCTTGAGTTTCAAACACCTTTTTCCCCGAGGAAATAAAATGATGTCAATTGTTTGATGTCCAAAGTGAGTTTACAGCCAAAGGCTTCCGTACCTTTCAAACTTCCCCTTGTTTGTCAGCTACCTGCTGTTTCACGAGACAGAGGCTTGTCGGAAGCTTTCGCCACAGACTTTCTGTTTGAAGCAATTCAATTAGTCTCATGTGAGATAACACTTTGCTTTCTACTAGCCCCTTTTTTCTCACACAACATCTAATCTCCCACTTTTTTTTTCTTCTCGGGCAAAATTTGGACAAAAAATAGTCAAGTTCAAACAACAGCAGTGGAGAAAAAAAAAAAACGAGTTACCATCTGGTTACTGTGCACTTGGTGACACAACTTCGGAAACAGGCTTTTTTAGACGACAACAAACAGCCTTTGTCCTTCATCAGCAGAGATGACATGAAAAAGATGAGACGTGTTCATAGGATATGAGTGATGTGACATTATAGTGGCTGTCTCTGAGGTGTCTGGCTATTTAAATAGCCTCCCTAAGAGCCGGGGCACTGCATCCTTCCTCTGCGCCCGCTGTGCTCTCTTCTAAGAGTGCATTGCAAGAGATTAATTTAATGCTCTGCCAGGATCATAAAGATCAAACAAGTGGAGAGATATCATTAAACCATTGGAATGTTATCTCATTTATCTAAACAAACTGATGCGATGAACAAGCCTAATTAAAAAGCTCGCCATAAACAAAGCTTCGGATGGAGAGGCCTCTCCCCTCCTTTAACAATGGAAGACATTTATTTTATTAATCTAATGCATCATGTATCATATCATTACAGTTCAATATATCTATCATTAATTTTATTCCCTTCACTTAAAGCTTTTATTGGAATTACTTTGGTTATTAGTTGGTTCTAATGTATTGGTTACCTCTGAATCTGGCTGCTACAATCTCTCTTATCTCGCTGCATAAACCTGTGCATGTTATTCAAATTGCCTCATTTATTATGATAGCTTCCTCATGTAAATTGTGCTGACTGCTCGCCCTTGCACAGTCCTCATTAGACTAATGAAAACCTTCAAACGAAAAAACTAAACAACCTGCCAAATAAAGGTCTGGGGTTATTATGAAAATTACAACTGTGGGAGCCGGGAGAAGCTCTCTTCATTAATTCATGCTCAGCAAATTGGTAACTAATTTAGTTGCACTCCTCTGCATTAATGGGTTATTTTATAAAAATGTTTTCCGCAGCCTGAGACCTCTGGTGCACACGCTGGAGAGCTCAGAATCCTAATCAAGTCCAGTGACATATTAGGAATTGACAATCTCAAAGATAATATAGCGTGTTTGTGGAGGAATATGCCTGGGTCAACTAGATAGCATTGGTGTGGATTGCTCGGTCATTTGCTTTCTCCTCTAATACTGCGAAGGAATTACAGTCCATTTGTGTTGATTACGTGGGGATGGAGGAGGCACTCAAGCTGAGAAGTTAGATTTCTGCTACTGAGGAAACATTGAGTTGATTTAGCGTGTGGATACTCGGATAAACCTCCTGCTTTTTCTGTTTGCGCTGCTCTGTTTGCCCGACTCTCTTTTTGTCACACACACGCCGACACGCACACATGCACACACAGACAGTTAGACAGTTTGTGACCCATAAATTCAACTCATGATCCCGCTAATTATTACTATTCACTGCTTCACACCCTGTGAGTGAAGGTCTAACACTGATCTTCACGTCAGCCTGGCCAACAGGGAACATACAGCCCAATGATTTCCACAGTGGTTTTCATATCATTATCAGCCTCACCCCCACCCTGTCTCACCCAGAACAGCACAGCACAGCACAGCTCTGCACAAAACCAACAGAGAATACTAAAATCTATTATTTGCTTCATTTTGTATTTAATCCGACACGCTTGGCAGAGTTCGGTCTTTTCTCATCTCTTCTTTTTTCAAGCAAAGCAAAATCATAATGAAATAATGTCAGCAATTAATAATAATAATAACATCTTCTCTGGACAATGTGACCGAGGTTCAACACTGAGGAGATGTTTTTTTTCTCTCAGTGTTTAGAAATACGAAACAGGGTAAACAAAACTGATGCTCTTTATTTCTAGAGCTGCGTTAAAAGTATTTATTTTGGTGTTTTTTTCAATGTTTGATCTAGAATTTGGTTTTGTTTGTTATTTTTTAAGATGATTCTGAATAAGCTGGAATAGGCTATAGATGTTCTTTCTGATAAATGTATGATTATTTATTTACTGGTTTATTTATTCTTCTCCACAAAGGTTCCCTTTTTAATACTCTCCCATTCCCCCAATAGTCAAACCACACTTGCATTTTTGTTAATCATCTTAATATTATCAATTTGGTCTCTTTTATGTTTTTTTTTAATGTTCAGATTTTACTTTGGTCAGCTTTTGCTGTTTTTAAACCTGCTTCATAAACAGATTTGAAATGAATTGATCTGAATAGAATATATATTTGTTGATTTTACTTGGTATTTGAAACTTTTTATGTATTATATTTAGTCATTGTGTATTATGCGTAAAGAATGTTACATGCATTTGTATGTAAGGCAGTTCATTGCTTGGTGGAAACTTAAAACTATGCTGCTTCAATCAGTCTTAAAGTTACGTCTAATACTGCCTGAAAAAGGTTTTGGTAAGTAATGGTATGCAGAATTTGAGTGGTGGCATAAAGTAAGCTCTATCTCGCAGTGAGAAACGACTAAAAAATCATAAATAAAATGTCAGAAATTTGTGAAAAATGTTGATCAGTCCTCAAATATCTTCTTTTTTCAAACCTCAAAGATACCTGACTTTCATAGAAGAGTAGAGACAAAAGAAACTCAAATGTCAGAATCAGAAATATGCAACTTCTAAGAAAACTTCTCAGAGTTGTAATCTAAAGAGTTGGCTCTTAGTTATTTTAAGAGTCCACATTCACAGATTTGATCATTTCTGTTTGGAAATGTAGGAGAAAACTTGGTTAAAAAACAATTCACTCTCCGATTATGACAAAATCTATGCAGTTGTTTTTTTGTGCTGAAATCATCCGTCGAGATTTATGTTTTTAATTAGGTAAAAAAAAAATTCCTTAACCAGTTCATCTACCACCTCTTTTGTTACATTATTTTTTCTGTCTGATGTCTGCATCTCCTCCTCACTGCTGTTTACAGAGAACATGAGAGCATTGTGCAGAAAAATATCAGTAAAAATTGGTTAAAGGTAATTTGAGCTTTTAAAGAAATGGTGGTACTTTTTAACTGAATAAATGTATTAAATTAAGTAGCACTAAAGATGTTGATTGCAAAAGCAGACAAAAAGATGTCATATTTCAAATACTGTCATAAATAATCAAGGACATACGAAGAGTTTCCACTGAGTTGATGAAATCTCAAGTATTTCTTTAGATGAAAAAAAAATGCATCAAGTGTGCTTAATGTCTGCCGCTGAGTCTACAGGTTCTTCTTTTCATTGGTTTTCTTTTTCACCGACACAAATGTCTCTAATTCCTCTCCAGTTGTTAAATGAAGGCTTTTATGTTGTATCTAACTTGTTAACACTTGAAGGCATCCTGAAGAACAGATGGAAAGAGCTGTTCAGCCTTTAGTGACACGTTAACTCATTTAGCGACTGATTTAGTGATATTAACCAGATTAAGATTTGTCGTCTTTGTGGCAATCAAAGCTTCTCTTTAACGTTTAAGCCTCCGTCTTTGTTTGCAGGATTTAAACTTACATTAGAGGCTCTCAGATTAGACCCTTTGAAGTCGAGCCTGTAAATATGTTTAGCATCCTTACACATGGTACTAAAAATGTTTGTCATTTTCAAACGTCGTGAACACTGGAAGGAGGAACTCGAAGTAAAATCTGAAACTTGGAAATCAAGTCTTTTCTTATGTTTTAAATAAAAAAAAAAGTGTGTATCATGTCGACTATCTTTGAAAAGTGTCTCACCTTTGTCAGTGTGCATCCTCTTTGCTTCATGGCTCATGTCGTGGGCCAGGTCTCCCTCTTTAGGCCCAGGTGGGATGTTGGGGGACAGGCCTAGCAGGGCATGGTTCATGGACAGGCCGTTGTGATGCACCGCTGAGGACAACAATCAAACAGAAGTGACATTAGAGTCAAGGAGACAAGTATCTGCACAGTCTTTGTGAATTAGACAAAATGAATACATTCGGTTTGAGCTCAGTCAGCTTTGTGTCTTCACCATTTCTCTGTGTTGTGAGGTTACAAGGAGACGTACGTATCCTGTCTGAGGAGCTTTCTGTGTGGGCCGGGGAGCTGGACACACTGCTGCTGCGGTGGGACGATGGGTGACTGCCGGGCCTCCTGTGGTCTTCTAAGGAAGGCGCAGGGGAGGGACTGTCCGGCACACGTTCCTGCAACCCCAACAACAACAGATATACACGCCCCAAGATAAATCTCCAGTGCAGGTCAAAGTATTACAGACAGTAAACACAGAACTGAGAACTGTCGGTCAAACTGTTCCAACGCCACTATCATATAACACCATCAAAACCACATTATTATGAGAAAAACCACGACGGGTTGATATGTAGAAATGTAACCTGAATCACAGTGTGATTCTGGGTTCAAGTTATGAAAGAATAACTCAAGAGAAATAGATATTTTCTCAGATGTTTCTTTTATAAAATTAACTTTTTTTTCAGTCAGAGGAGGTTCACTTCCTGTTAAACAAACACTGCTTGTTTTTGTTGCCGAAAATATCAAACAAAGCATCTTTAAAAAAAAGCAGAAATTGTAACACAGGTCAAATATACTTTTCTTACTAATACCCATTTCTTCCTTCTTTCCCTCAAATCGTGTCTATAACTGGATCTTACTCTCTGCCTCTGTGTCTTTTCTGCCTCATTTTGTGCTTTTGTTGAATGTTTCTCACTCTTTAATGTACAGGTTGTTTGGCTTCTGTACATTTCTCGTTGCTAGTCGCCCCCAAATTTATCCTGGCTCTTGTTAGTGAGCCATATTGTTTCTAGTGTGCTACAAAACACAATCAAAACACATTTTAAGGGAAAAATAAAGTAAACATGTCTGAAATATTTGTGTTATAAAAGCTGCAGCCTGTGTTTCAGGCTCATATACTCAGCAGATCAAATATTGCAGTTTGGTGAAACTCTAGAAATGAAACATCACTGATAACTGCATTTTTGCAAGTTAAAGTTTTAAAGTTTTTTATTATCTACTAGCCTGTCTTTTGGAGATGATTTGCAAAGCTTTTCATACATGATAATTCAATGCAACATGTGCATTTAAACAGCTTTATCTCCCAGTGTACCTCTGTCCATTCTCCAGGGTTCCTACACAAGTATAGAAAGTATTGGAAAGTATGGAAGTAAATTGATCAATTTCCAGGCCTTAAAAAGTATGGTAAATGAAAAACAAAGTATGGAAAAATATTTATGTTAACAGTCTATATTGACACAGTTATAAAAGACTCTTTTCTAAAATAGGAAAGTAAGTATCTCCAAAAATAATTCTAAAAAGTAGGGTATGGAAAGGATGGAAATTCCAACTGTGTAGGAACCCTGATTCTCACGATTGCTGAGCTGCATGTGGAGGTCCATACTTAATGTACAAAATCACATCCAAATATATATTTAAAAAATATAACAAGAGGGGCGTATCATAGGAGGTCTCTGCACAAGGGTAGGTAGGGAGAGAGAGAGAGAGAGAGAGAGAGAGAGAGAGACACTGGTTTATCAACACAAGATGGCAATAGTTTATGAATTTAAAAAAGAGGAGTTGTAGGAAAATACATCTTGATAGTCCAACCAAGTATCATCTATATGTAAGGAAAGTGGTGTTACATTGTCGACGGTAAAGTTTTCACCTGCTGCTGCTGATTTAGTTCAGACAAAAGAGACGTCATATCGTCAGATAAAAGCAGTCGAAGGCTGATAACACTCACTGATTTTAACAACTGTCACAGCAATGAATTCTTCTCGTGTAACTGTTTCACAAGGTTTTGATGCATCTTTAATTTTAAGGAATAAAAGTCTGTGTGTTGGTTGAAATTTCTACATGTCAGAAATGTAACATCTGCATCATCATGGTTTAATTTCTGCATGTTTCTATGTATAGTAGATGGACTTACCCTTCCTAAAGATATTTCTCAAAAACAGCAGAAAGGAGTGTTTTTGTTACAGTATGATGTGCTCCAGTTTTAAAATTTACCTTTATAACAGAGGTGACCATTCTGGAGGGCAGGCTCTGGCCCTGTGCTGCGGCGGCCATGTTGGCGATGGTGCTGAGGTGGTTCATCTGGCTCATAGCCATGGTGACAGAGGCAGGGGGCAGGCTGACTGGGATCAGGGGGTGTGGCATCATCATGAAGGGGAGTTCCAGGCCTGAGACACATGAGGAGGTTGTTGGTTACTCAATGAAGCGGATTATGAGTGAGATATTCACGGGAGGAAACTTCTGCTAGCTCTCTGGCTGAAAACTCCGAAAGCTGCTGCAGTTAAAATTCAGCAGTCAGAAATTCCCACCACTGAGATCCCCTTTAAAATCTGCGTCCAATAACACTAAAGCTTTACACGGCCGTCCATTAGGAAGAAAATGGAATAATTTGAATTAATCGCTTCTCGGGTATCTTTCCATGTTAACATAATACGCATAAATGTTTTACAGCACACGTTAATAATAGATACTACTGCAATAATAATAAAGAAAACGGGCATGATAACTATATACACAGTCATCCAAAGACCAAAGTTTACACAGCTATAAAGATGCATCAATTATTCTGTGATGAATAAAAGAGCACATTATGGAAATTGTCTCAATATTTACATATAAAAAATATCTCTGTAAAAACAATCTTGAAAGCCATTACCCAAATGACTAGTTAAATGTGCTAATGACAAACAAGTACCATCAGACCACAGTATGGCAATGACTTTAGGCTAATTATAGCAGCCTATATTCCAGACCAGAGAGGGAGGAGAAGAAGAGAGCGAGCCCAAGAAGAGAAAAGTCACTTTCAGCCCGCACAATAATGGGATTTCCATTTCTTTTCTCTTTCATATGCACACAAATTATTCCATTACAACATCAGAGATATCTTACAAATGTTGTAAATTATTCAATTGCTGTCTGGCAATGGACGCCTAATTGGGAAAATTGAAGCATTAGTAGTCCGAATATGTAAAGAATGTCTAATAAAGATACCATAGGGGGTTTGCAGTTAGTCATACTGTGGCCCTGCTCTCTGCTTCTGAATGGCTTAATGAAAACAAGCCAACTTTCAAAGGACATGAGCGCAGACAGAAGGTCAAAGCTAGGTGTCTGTAACCCCCCCTCTCTCTCCCCCAACCACGTCCCCCCCTCTCTCTCCCTCCCCCCTCCTCCTCCGTGGGGACTTTGAACTGGCAGGATCAAAAGTGACTGGGAACAGTTTGGTCTCATTCCTCCAACACTCAGATGCTTTTTCCTCAAAATGCTTTAAAGAAAACCTCATAGACACTATTGGATCTGATTGAGCCTCTCTGTTGATTTTTCACTCCTTTTTTTCTCTTTTTCTTGGCAGCCCGGTTCAAGGTAAAAAGAAAAAATAGGAAAGAAAAAAAAAAAAAAGCTGCGTGAAAGAAAGAGGGAGAAAAAAGATACTGCACTACAGAAAGCTGATCCACAAAACAACTCCACTCTTCTTTTCCTGACAAAACATCAGTAGCCAAAGGGCAAGGAGATCTGCATGGCGAAGCCTCTAAAGAGAAGGACACTGGTTGAAAATGAAAGGACATGAGAAGTACTCCTCTCTGTCATTCGGCTCCTTCTAAAAAGAAGCATTGATTTCCATAAGAAAGATGGCATGCAGTTTCTCAGTGGCGAGTATTCCCAAACAATATAAAGCAGGGGAGATTAAAGAAAGGCGGAAGCCAAGCAGCACCTTGTATCAGCGCCTCTGCTGTAGCTCAGACTGAATCAATTACCACTCAGCAGGCTAAGCTCAATTAAAAAACACCACAGAGGGCCTGATTGCAGGGGTACTTACTGTAGGACAACATGGAGAGGTTTAGGCTACCTATCAGCCTTTCAAGGCCACTCAAGGGCCAGACTGAAGAGACTTATTCTGCCTTTGAGGTGGATATATTACACCCATTCAATAAGACACAGATACACACATAGAGACGCATGTCCTCGCCAAGGTAATAAACTGTGAAGAAAAGGTGAAGGATCACCTAAAAAAACAACTCTTGTCCCTTTTTTATATCATGTACTTGATGTTTTTTGGACTCTAGTGATGTGTCTCTACCTGACAGACAACGCCGTGGGGAAACACTGGCCCTCTGTTCGCCGTAAGGGGTATTAGTCTCGCTTTCAGTGCCTGTCCAGCCCCTTTCATGTCACCCCATCCTAAAGCAGTGTTTCCCCAATAAAGGCCCATTCAGACCACTGCAGGGGAATGTGCCACCGACCAACTAGGTCCCACCAAATCCTTTTCTTTGACACTGAAAGGAGCCAGGTGAGGAGGTTATTGGGCTTGTTAAGGAATCTGGCTTTTTCATTTTGCCAAAAAGTTAAGTGGTTTTATTCATATGCAATTTCCTTTTTATTTGCTGATTTTTTTCCTCATAAAAAAAAGCATTGCTGCACATTTTATAAAAAAAATGTGAAACTTTTCAAGACCCAAAATGAAGTTAAAAAAATATCACGTTTGCTACACTTTTTTGCTGCTTGATACCAAATTTCCACAAACTTCTATTTTTTCATTTTGTCCTTCTTTCCGCTTCTGCCCTAGATTTATAAGCTTCCTTAAAACAATGTAGCTCTCATAAGCAAACCCACAAGTGAAGGATTATGCACAGAGAACAGGTGGTTATGCAAATCAAATCCCTGTCAGGGTGAGCAAGACCCGATGTAGTGCGAAGAGGCTTTATCTCATCCTGAGCTGGAAACTAATATCTTTGCCACTGTGTCAACAGGCAGAGCTTCTATATTTGACCATACCGGTGCATATAAACAAATTAGTGAACTTTTTAAGAAGTTGAATCCTTTCAGTTCCTTTGAAAGTGAGTCCTGGTAGAGGTGTACCAACCAATTTTGAGTTTATAAACAAACTCACTTTTCAGAAGTTTTGGATTCCTATATTTTAAATCCTATTTTTGATTATTATTCAAATAATCTGGGAAAACTTTTTTTCTGATTTTTGCAAGCTATAAACTAAAATTATTAAAATCTTAAAAAAATGGTTTGAAATATCTTACTTTGAATGTGATGAATGTCAGAAGTCAGGCTTTTTTTGAAAAATAATTGACATCAAAATGATCTTTTTCTTCTTATGTAAATCTCAGATAAACCAATAGACCCTTTACTAGAGTTGATGCCATTACTGTTCACTGACCATAGGGCCAAAACATTTAGAGCGCCCCCTGCTGACTGGCTGCAGCGTTGTGCTGTGACCGGGACCAACCAACAAAATTTAAATGCATATTAAATACATGTTTCTATTGTCATATTATCCTTATTTATGTCAACATGTAGTTTAGTTTCGACTAGTAATTTGATGTCAAAAAGATGATTGATTGACAGCTCCGTTGACCAATGCAGGCCTTCTTTAACAGATTAGCAGAGTAGATAAGGAACAGCATTAACAACTGCTAACAAAACAACCTCTGAACTTTATGTATCTGCCCTCAAACCAACAAAAGAATCCGCTCCACTGTGGACCAGACGAACTTCAGCAATCTTGATTCTGTATAGGACTGTTTAATGTGTGCTTTGGTTTACTGATAGGGTGACTCTTTAGAGAGGTTGCTTCTGCTCATGCCTCGGTTTTTGGATTTAATTCCTAGCTATGGGAGGAGAACAGAGGCATAGTGTCGAATCAACTATTAAACACAGCTGGGTGATCAGAAAGAGACCCTGGTAATAAAAAGAATTTAAATACTCATATAATTACTATTTTTACTGTGTAAATTTGATCCAGATTTGAGACATGTCTCATCCACAATTCAAGACCTCTAACAAGTAAGACCTTTTCATGACCTTAAATTTTCTAAATCTAATAAAGGACTTTTGATAATCCTCTACAAAGAATCAACAGTGAGTGCACTTCACAATCTCAACTAATTCTTCCCTGATAGATAACAAGAAACAAGGACTTCATGCTTTTATTACACCAAACTAGTCAAGAAGCATTAGTAAGGCTCATTTATCACCTTGATTTTGTGTGGATATTCCAGCGGGCAAAGCGTTAGAAACGTATTTGTCAGTTTGCGTTTATCTCCGATACAGAAGTTCAGACCTGATGAGAGGTGAATTCCCACACGCTTCCCTCCCTCCTCTCTCCTGAAGGGCATAAACAATGCATTTGGAGTAATTTACCTGAAGTAAGCCTGAGGGACCCGCAAAGGTGAACTCCTATTTACCATCATTAAAACTACAAATCACTTAATACCAATATAAACAGCTCAGCTATTATGTCGTGCAGTGCCTGGGAGTTCACGCATGGATAAGCAAAGATCTGAATCGCCCAGGATGAATTGAACGAATTAAAACAGCCCTTGGTAACAACATGATTAAAAAGCTGTTACATCAGAATCAAAAGCGCTCGGCTGACGATAGGTCGGATACTTAAAAGAATCACGCTGAAAAAAAAGATTGAATGTTTTAAAATGATTAAAAAGAGAGCAGTAATTTATTTTGATGACAGAAATGATAACCTGCAGTGATTTGTGCGGCACTTAATCTTCATCTAAACAGGATTGTAGCCCTTTTCTGGACGCCTAACTCTACAGAGGAACATAAGAAAAAAGGAAGTAAGCTTTTGTCATTGAGAACGCTATAGAGGTAGCAGCCTGTGCTTTAGCCTTAACTCTGTTGTGGACAGATTTCCCCTGACAAAAATTAAACTAGCTCCTACTTGGCACTTTATTATCTCTTCAACTGAATGATTTATTGTTTGTGGAGCGAAAGAACCAAAGAGAGGGGGAAGATTACATTTCCAGCCAAAGCTCAGGCCTGATCTCGTTTTTTACTCCCTCTGTCCAGGAAAAAAGCTCCCGACAAACAATAATGTCAGCTGTAATTGATCGGAGGTCGCCGGCTGGGCCTGCAGTAAAAGCGCACTATTTAAGCGACAATCGGCCCCGCGCTCTTCAGACGCTGGCTAATGAAGCTGTCTGTCTGGGCTATTTACCTTCTCTTAAATGGAAGGGGAGAGATGTACTGTAAGAGACAGGGCTGGAGAGGATCTGCCTCTCGCTCCCGTGAAATAGGACCTGCACATGCCTCAGGAATGTATAATTGGTTGGCGCAGCCAAAGCTGGGGATCCGGTGCTAATTAAATGACTTGTTTAAAGCCTATCTGTCTTTGTTTGGGAGGCTCTGGGCTTCAGAACAATGCATTGTAAATGCTGTTGTCAAACAAACATTCCTGGTTATCCTTTGATTTGAATTGAACAAGACAAAGGGCTGATTTGCTCAGGCGCTAAGCCTTTGGTTTTCATGGTGTTGAGATATTTTTTCCTCTTCTGATCTGTCAAACTGAACAGGACCATTCCAGTCAAGCAGCTAAATGAACTGACTCACTGCACAATGCATATGCAGCCCGCTGCCGCCGCCGCAAAAACAATCCGAGTTTTTCCTCCTAATTGCGCTTGTAAAATGCCCCCATGTCGTGTATGTATTTCTCCAACAAAGGTGAGACGGCGGTGCACACACATGGAGAGTCTTTGTTGTGGTCATATCAAGGATTTGCACACCGGTCCCAAAAGGAAATGAATGGCTTATGACAAAGTGTCTGTCATGCAGCGAGACATTTAGAGGTCTCTCCGTAGCGCTAATCAGCTATTCATCTTTACTATAACTCTTAATCTCCTCCAGAATCTGAGATGGAGGGAGCCCTATAGCCATTAGATCAAACATGAGACCCAGCCTCCATAAATACACTGCCTGGCATTGTGGTGCCACTTTACAAAAAACACAAGCACATGCTAACATATGCACTAAAACACAACTGCTCCTGCAAACACACACACACACACACACACATGCAAACAAGAATAAACAGACACACACACAGATGGCAGGTTCAGTCAAGGCTGGTGAGTCCTGTTTCTCATTAAAATGGGGGGAGAGAGGAAGGTATCGAGCTTTGATGTAGCCACCCACAGCCCCACAGTGTCATTGAATGAAACTTTGAAGCCTTTTGTGTTTATGCAGTTAATGTTGATAATAAAGCAAACATCTTGCCTTTGTTAAATACCTGCTGTACACTCATGAAGGCGGGCACACGTAAGAAAGAGGACACATAAAAAGAAGCGGGTAACAAGGAGATGTAAACATGAAGACATACGCACTCAGACAATGATGCAGTGAGGATAATTGTGTATAAGTGCATGCACACATGGAGCCTGTGAGACATAAAACACATGCAAACAATATCCTTTACATTCCAAAAGCCACGATGATTGGACACATTTCAAGGCAACAAATAAAATATGTGAAGCACGCCAGGATGGAGAGACACACTTTCCAAAGATTCAGGTGGGCAAAAGATTTCCTGCCAAGATGCTTGATATAACATAATGTAAGAGAAGGCCTGATAAGAAAACGTTTCTGGTTTGATGAGGTAACATAATTGCTTTCCTACCCAAACCACTGGAGTGTAACATGTGGTAGAAATTATCAAGGAGACAGACAGAGGTGTTTGTCCTTTAAGTGTATGAAAATCTAAAGCAGGCAACTTTTTTATAGGATAATTTAAATCCTCGGCTCTAATGGCACGCATTCCTTCTGGAAATTGAAAGATCAATCATCTCCGTGGCAGATCTGGTGAGAAAAAAAAAAGTTCTTGCTATCTTTGAGGAGAAAATGCTAAACACGTTTTTGGCCCCACCCGCACTCCTGCCCCTGTTTTAGCTGTCTATTTGTCTCTTTGCTGAAAATGTTGACGAACAGGGCAATAATCAAGCCATATGCTTGCATGTGGCAAATCTCATTACAGTAAATGACCTTTACCAACCAATGCCAACATCCTTGTGCTGGATAACACAGAGCGTTATAGAGTAGAGGGAGACAATGGTGGGCTTAGTTAACACGATCATGCACATAAGCTAGAGGGTGGTCAGGAGAGCCAGGGCCTTCAGGATGCATTAGCAAACGCTGCTTTCCCGCAACTCTAATTTGGGTCGGAACCAGGCTCACTTTACATTTGTCACACATCACTCCTGATAAATACGAAACATCGGAGAGAGAGCAACAACATCTGATCGCTGACAACGAGCCGTGGCATGGAAAAGTGCTGCGAGCAGAAGAGGAGAGCAGAAGGAGAGGGGAGATATTACCAGCAGCTGTTACTACTGCGGGTGCAATATATTCAAGCCCAATCAATAAAGCTCGTACAGACAGTGACACCCAAGCAGACAGAGGAATCATTTTCATCTGATACTTAGCAAAGGCTCCCCTTTTAAAAAGATTGCTTTCAGTCAATGACAACCAGTTGTCATTTGACTAAGGCTCCTGAAATGAAATATATTGACGAGCGTTATCAATCACAGCCCACTCTGCCGTCATATCACTTTGGTGGAACAGGGGATGGGCTAGGGGGTGGGGGGTGGGGGGATCAGTTTGCATGTGGTCATCAGATCATCTGTTTTAATTACAAAATTAGCATCACTACCTCCTGGGCTCTCACTTCCTCTATTACAATCACCTCATGAGGGAAAATCAGTAATGCAGTGTAGAGTTTACAACGCTGCTAATGAGTTCAAGGTGAACTGACTGTAATGTGTGAATTTTACAACTCTGCAGTCCCAAAAACTCATTAGTCTGACTGAATTACTTTGAAGTTACTGATAAAAGTTGATATTTTTCATTCATCACATACAATTCATTCTTTATTCTGTCCCTAAAAACAATAAAATTCTCTTGTAATGCGGAGATATACAATACAAAAACACAACAATTGATATAAGAACTATCATTGGTAAAAACAACAGCATATTTGCCTTTAACGAAACACATAAAGATGAGATTTATGTATGGGCATTGGTACAGATATCAGGACCAAACCATTAGAAGAACAGCCATAGATGTGGTTTCAGGTTTACCTCCACTGCTATTGGTATTAACATAGATGCCAAAACCAGTACCAAAAAAGGTCACAGATATTGCCTAAGGTGTGGTAACAGATACACCGATACCAATATCAGTACCAATACAGATGTTAATACCAGAACCATCATCAGAGTTAGCCTCCAAAAGTGCCTTCAATATGGTTTCAGGTGTACAAATATCAATACGGTTATCAATACAGGCACCGAAACCTATACCAATCAAACTGGCCCCTGATATCGTCTGGGTGTGGAATCAGACAAACCAGTACTGGTACTGGTTTAAGTACAGGTACCAATACTTGAACTGGTACCTATACTTGTCTTACATATGGTTTCAGGTAAACCATTAATCACCGATATTGATTTTGACACAGATTTTGGTTCCATTACCATTATTGGAATTGGTCTCAGATACGGCCTAAGATATGGTGTCAGATATACCAGCACCTTTGCTGTACAGATACTTAAACTTTTCAATATCAAATTTAGAATTGGTCTCTGATATTGCCCTATCATGGGTTGAGGGATACCAGATAACCAATACTATAATAAAACTGGCTTCTGAAATAGATGTGCAACCAGAGTGCATGTCCCTTGTGGCTCCAGTACCATAACCATTTAGCACCCCCAAAAGTCAACTGGTTTCAGGTAGATTGTCCTGGAATGGTTCCACAAAGCAACATCATGGTTAGAGTTTGAAGTTGATCTAAGCCAGCACAATGTTAGCAACTGGTTTTCACCTATTCTACTTTTTTAAAATCCCACTGGCTCTAATACCTGTCGATAGTACGGACTCTGAATAATGAAAAAGTAAAATCTCGACTCAAAGCTTAGTTTAAAGGGATTTTTGGGTGGGTACTGTGATGCAACCCAGTATAAATGTCCATTAAGGCATCTGAATCTATCTTTGTTTATCACGCCTCTTTCCAGAAAACACCGGGTTATTTCAATTATAATGTGGTGTTAGAGTTTATTTTCAGGGATTCTGAATTCAGTTCATCAAAAAGCACCTTCCTCTGTTTGTCCCCACTGTGAAGGACATGCTAAGATTGTGAAATTCCTTCACATTGTTTGAACTTGCTCGCTCTCTCCCTCTTTATCTTTGTCCCGGAGGAGAGGCGGTGTGATGGTGAAGATGTCTGGGCTCAGTATGGCTGATAGCTCTATTCGGATGAGGGTTCCCATATCATAATTGAGAAGAAACACCTTTTGGTTTCGGGTAACCGGCGGAATGAAAAGAAAACCAGTAATTTCTATCTCTGATTCTCCCACTGATTGCTGCACACTGGCGCAGTTTTTACAGCGTAATCACAGCGAAAGAGATTGTCATTTTGTTGTCATCACTGTTATTGTGTTATTGCTGTGTGCTAATGTTCCCCTCTTAGAAATAATCACAGTAAAATGAGAGCGCATAACGTTCAGGCTCCAATGCTGCACCACCATCTTAGCCGTGTATGTGCAAACTGCTCCACATTCTCTGCAATTACACGCCGTGCATATTTTGCATTACTCCAACCTGCGAAAGCTCATCATCACTGAAAGGTTGAATGTCATTTATTACACGTATCACATTTACACCAAGTGACATTGTCTTTTCAAATTGTGTTGATCTCTTCACTTTCAAAGGTCAGCCCCTCTCCTGGCTAAATTCAACCTGACAGAGAATAGTGAGGAGGGGACAGCCCAACGCATGCATCACCCCCGCATCAAAGCACTCCAAATTAATCCATCCAATTAATGAAGAATGAGGCCTAATGTTGATGAGGGATGACAACTCGACTGGTCAGTTGTTTTTTTATAGCTCTGCTCCTGCTATTGTGAACTAACCACATGAGACAATCAAACAAATATTTCCATGACACGAGGTTTGTCTGGCGTGTCGTCTCCCTTCGTGTCTTTCCCTCTCTGTAACTCTGCTGCCACTCAAAAGATGATAGAACTTGATATGGATCATTACGGAAATAATGTTTAATCAATTCCCCCCCTGTTATTGTAATCTATTTCTGCAGTTGTCGGCATTTGTGTATTTTGTAGCTACATCTGTGTGCCACACAATTTCCCAATCATGCATATTCAAGTCTCAACGCCGATGCTTAACAGGCGACGCAAGCGGAATTAGAACGAGGACATTAGATTAAAAAGAGAAATGATTATCAGGTTTATCTTTTGAAATGTCTATTAAAATGTGTGTGTCGTTCTTCACTTATCTGTCACCTGGCTCCCATGAGCCTGGCAGACTAATAGAGAGATGGTGAGGGCCAAAGCCCAAGAGAGAGACAGAGACCCATCAAGCTCTTTACTCAGGCTGGAAGGCTGTCTGTCTGCTCTGCCACTCTCTGTCGCGCTGTGTGTCTCACTCCGTTACTCCTTTTTTTTCGCCATCACTCGCAGCTTAAATGGACTCTGTTTTGTCCAGCTTTGTTTGAGGGTAAAGAAAACCAACACAAGCTGCGTGGCGATTGCATGAATCAGACGTGACGATAATCTGTGGCAGGGAAAGAGGTGTTATGATGTGTTCTTAAAATGAATTCCATTCAGCCTATGGCTACAATCTAGTCTCTCTCAAGAGCTTCGGCTGACAAAGGCTCCCACAAGAGAGCTAGAGAGGAAGATGGATGAAGTTGCCCCTAGACACTCATATCAGGTCAGTGTGTGCTTTATCCCCTAATGGTTAAGGTTAGGATTGAGTAGGGGGTGATACTAGATCTGAGCCTGAGGGCCATTGTTCTGTCTAGAGGAGCAGGAAGTAGCCACCATCCTCCATCATGGCCCACATTTAGCTTTACACTGGGCCACCAGCGCTAGTCGCAGCTAGCAGGTTGGAGCGCGCAGCTAGCTAGTTGGACGTGTCCTTCCACCCAGAGAGCTTTATTATTAGAAAGGACATAAACAGACTAATTAAATCGCAGCAGTGGAGCTGGGCTGACAGCTGGCGCAGAGAGTGTGACCAAACAGATCCCTATCAAAGTGCAGGAGCAGAGTCTCTGTATGTGTGCATGACTGTCTCTGTCTGCTGACACGCATGCCTGTGTCTTCTGTAACCATACATACGTGTGTGGCTGTTAATTTCACCCATTTTAGCTTTGTGTTTATTCTATAATTGATGACTATCAATTTTCCACTCTAATTTCATTCACACACACTGTCATCTTAATGTCTTATTTATCTGTGCAGAGCGGAGCGCATTGACTCGCTGATATGATCCAAAATGGTACAAATGCTATCCAGCAGAGCAGTAAACACTCCAGTAATTAGTGCATGGTCTCCAGGCTGACTCCACTCAGCTCTGCAGCATGGCCAAGCACGGACCCCATATCGAGAGGAGCCTAGTTATGCATTGATCTTAGAAAATTAAGGCTAACTGCCCCAGATTGCAGCGTCTTGATGTACCTTCTGGATGAGCAATGTACTATACTTGTGTTGTTTGTAGAGTAAACAGGATGATTTGGACTCGCTGTGCTTTAAAATGAATACATCGTGAATAATTAATGGCGGCCCCTTAAAGCGTTGTTATCAGTGTGACCGCAAACGTAAAACCACTGATGATGAGAAAATATGGTTTTAACAAGTCAATAATGGTGAGTGCAACAAGAACGGTCTAATCAATGAGGCTGCAACGTTTGCAAACAAGGACTTGAATTATAACGCCAATAATTGATCCCTTCCATTTTTCCCCCTCTCCTCCGTGTGATGTCATTGTTTATCGATTGCTTCCTGCCAGTGAGGGATGATGGGAAGTTTCAGTTTGTTTTTGCTATGACTTTTGCCCCCCCCTCCCTCCTCTCCTCTCCCCCCCTCCACCTTTTCTCCCCCTCTTCCTCCACCCTCCCTTCTCCATTTGAAATTTGCAAGCTGTAGCACCAGCTTAACCAAAAAGGATTAAGTCCCATACCCAACTGAGAACACAGATAATGCTCAGTAATTGGTAAAAAATGAAGATGAATGGGACAGCTAGATAAGGACCAATTAGCTGCTGGGAGTGTACAGCTGTGGTCTCCTCACAGAGCGCTCTCAGGGGCCAAGGCCCCCTCTTTCGCTCTCACGCGAGCATGCACACGCGCGCACACACAGACGCACTCTAACACGCAGACAGACATGCATGCAAACATACAAGCAGGAGGGTGGGGCTTGTGGAAATTAGCCTGATGACCCTGGGAAGAGAGAATGATGCTTCCTCATCATCTCACCCAGAACCTTTTTCTCTCCCAGCTCTCAGTCAGGCAGCACTCCAGGTACCTGTCACCATCCGTCCAGCCTCCGCCTAGCATGTGGCTCTGTCTCTGCTCCCTGTTGGGCGCAGGCAGCCTGGACCGAAGCCACAGAAGCGAGACAAAGGGCTTTCAGGGTTTGGATGAAGTGCCGTAGGATGTAACTGCTTATACGGCTTAGATGTGGTGATTCGGGTTTCGGGTCGGTCCAGATCGCGGTATAAATCTGACACTAAGCAGCGACTGTTGTGTCTTCTCCTTTAAGTGCGGCGGCTTGTTTGGTCGGCATGTCGTGGCATCATCTGGCTGATGACAGTGGAATTCCCATATCTAATTACAAACAGGATTTCGGCTCCATTAGATGTGTGTGGTGAGGAGTCAGATGAGTGGCAGGGCAGCACCCAGTGGCCAAAGAGAGAGAGGGTGAAAGACAAGGAAGTAAGTGAGACAAAGTAGAAGGAAAAAAAGAGGGAAGGTTGAAATCTCTCCTATCCTTTCCTTCAGGTCTAAAAACACTTTATTTTCCTTCCACAGCTGGAAAAAAAGCAATTCCTTCTCTTGAAATTGGCAGGTGTTTGTTAGTGGGCAGCTGACAATATTTTCTCTCCCAGTAATGAAGGTTGTGGCTGGGGTCAATGCACTGGGAGGGAACGGCGGGCTGTTTATCCCCCTCAAGGCCCAGCGCCACACGTGTTTTGCTTGGTCTGTGATCTGTAATTGTGGCATTTCCTGAGAGGCGCAGGAACAATCCACATTGTGCTTTGAGAGGGCTCCCTCTGACCGACTAAAGAGTGTGAGGCAGAGGCAGAGAAAGAGACTTTTCCTCCAGCTCTCTTTACATTTTTACTCGTCTTTCATACACTCCCATAAACAGATCTATTTCTTCTCCTACTCAGGATGTTTGGTTATTTTGGACTGTTGAACCCGCCGCTTTTTTCCCCTTTTAATTAATAACATTGATGCAAACAGGAAGGTCTAATTGCGATGAATATTTAATGTGAGGGAGAAATATTAGCCCGTTCAATTTACATCAACACAAAGACAGCGACGGGCAATCTAACTCTACAAACAGAACAGAGTGTCCTTCACTGGCTGCCTCCGCTGTGCTCGGCTTTAAGCGCTCCACAAAGATCTGCTTCACACAAACACTGAGATGAGGCACCTGTATTTTAGCCCTGAGGAGGCTTTCTTTCAATGGCTTTATGTAGTAGGCTCCCTCTCATTAAATGGATCTATGTCTTTAGAGGTATTATCAAAGACAGGCGCATTATCATATCAATTCCTATCACGGTTTGGTAACATAATTTGTGTAAGCAAACACATCCGTTTGTTGAGTCTTAGTTTAAGCTGCGTGATTACAAAACTTGAGTCCATTTCCTCCGAGCAGCTGTGGTCTGAGTGTCTTACAAGCAGCATGAAGTCATTCTCTGTGAACAAGTCCAGTCCTTACAAAGCTGCAGCCAAATACAGTCCCCCTTCTGCCCACACCATGCTAAATCAGTCGAGTGAGTTGTAAGTTTGGATTGCTATTGAGAGCTGGACATATTAGGCATTCAGAGTCCAAAATAGTTTGTGGAAACAAGCCAGAGTCGGACCCTTTTGGAATGTTAAACAATTCGCGCTTCCTTGTAAGTCGCTTCATATTTTGGTGAAATTACAAAATGCTTTTATTAAAAATAAACATGTGAGTGGAAGGCCCGGGGCTAGATGAATAAGACAGCGTGCTGCTAGCTGTGTTTCATGGCCCCGCCGCGCCGAGCAGGCCATATTTCTCCTGCGTATTATCAGGATGACTCCTGCTGGCCACCCTGTCACAGGAGAGTGCTTGATATAAACAAGAGATTGCTGCGACACCCGGTAATCAATATTAGGATGGTTTCAGTACCAAACATCATTTGTCTCTGCGACCATTCCTTTGACCAAACGAAGCATTAATTCAAATCATAAATCTGAGCTGATTTAAATCCGGGGAGAGTGAGGGAGAGAGAGAGAGAGGCCCCTGTCTGACTGCCTGCCCCTAATGATTTATTTTCTACATTTCTGCGAGCGAGAGATTTGTCCATACTCACTGACAGGTCACCTTCAAACGCCAGTGGCAGACTGTTCATCACCATGCAGACGAGCATCTCATCGCTGCGAGTAAATATTAAAGGAAAAGAATCCAATTGATTGTGGATGGGGCCGAGAGGCGTCACTGCCATATATTTCACTCAGAGAGCTAATGCTGTGGCCCGTTCACCCACACCTAGAGCTGCTCCCCCCTGCCAGAATTATGATTCCAGCGGGAGCCTGTGTGGCTGGCTGTGGGCTCAAGGTTACAATTTAAATTGTAAAAAGATAAAACAGTTTCTTATTAGCTCCATTGCCGTAGCCTTGCTGTTGGTACTCACATTTATCTTTATTTCCGTGACCTCGTCGGCTCGTATTCTTCTCTTTTTTACATACTCCATTCTCTGGGAGTGATGACCTCACACTTTATGCATTTTGCATTGTTAAATCTGCTTAGAAACACATCCTGTTTTCATCTCGCGCACCATAAGCTCCATGGTGTCAAGTATTACTGATGAAATGTATTCAGGAGTCGAGCCATTTATTACAGGGAGTGAATCAAAACCTCCATTTAGCAACCAAAGCTACAGGGATTACATTTGGTTTATAATTTGGAGCGGGCTCATGAAGCCGCACTAACATACATTATCTTTCTCTTTAATACACTAAGTGGTTCTGTGTGATACTGTGAAAATCCTTCCACATTTTAGGGCTAATAATTAATTGAAATGGCACATGGTGAAAAACCAAATGCTCTCACAGCAATTCAATTAGATCTTGTTAAAAGCTGATAGCTTTGGGAAACTGTGCTCACTGTTTCACTTAGCTGTTTTCAATGTTTTTTTTTTCTTCCTCTCTCTTTCAACACAAAATTGTAATACCTGAGGAGAAAACAAGACTTACCTCACCAGAGGGGAGAGCAAAGTTAATAAAAAGTGGGCAAAAGCAGGAGAAACAACAATGTAACAGAGACGGACGTGCAAGTCTTTGGTTCAAGTCAAGCTGTATGTAGAGGATTATTGATATTCCCTTTGCAAAGAGTTGTTTCAAACACATTTGGCAGTGGGTAAGAAAGTACATCAGTTAAACTCCATAAATGTTATCAATGTTTTGAAACAGATTAGAGAGTTTTTTAAGAAAAAAATCATGGAGGTTTGGTTGTAATTCCTGATCATAGCGTGCCTGTGTAGGGCTGTCACAACATCTTTGGATTTATGATTTTCAATCGTCATACTTAGAAGGAGTAAATGGTTGGGCTGTGAGTTTATTGTAGTGGTGCTTTATGCTGGTTCCCACATGTCATAACATGGGGGGAGAGAAGAAGAAGAAGAAGAAGAAGGAGGAGGAGCAGCTGCTAGCCAGCTAGCTGTAGCAGCACTTTGAAAAATAGACATTCCCAGGATTTATCATGAATACCAAAACAACATCAGCGCTTGTGCTTCTTCTAGGTAACCGATCAACTGAATTTTTAGACTTTCTGTCTTGTTTTTATTTAATCCTGTCAATTATGAAGTAAAAGCCTGATAAACGATCCTTTCATGAGATAAGGTCGGCTCTAAAGAAGTGTTGCTCACAGGGCTGCTGATTTGGATCAGTTATGAATGTAAACATTGTTCGTGTCGACATGTGAGATAGTCAGGTTAATGAAAGTTTGCTCCACCCTTGTTTTTGCCTTTCCTCAATTTGACTGACTGTGTTGTTTTCATTTTTAGTTTTTCCTTAAATATTGTCATAATATTATTATCATGATAATCTATGGCTATTAAATGCTCTGCTTTATGCTATTTTAGGGGTTGTTTGCTGATACTGGTCAGCGTTTACACAAGACTAATTAACTCACTGACTTTGGTCTGAGCTTAATTCTAATTAAACTGAGATTCAGACAGAAAGAACTCCATAAATTTAATTAACAGAGGTTTACAGAGAATCTAAACAACATGAATATCATGCCATCCAAGCTTGGAGGCTCTGTCAGAAGTTTTCATACCTGTTGACTCCTTTGGACAAAAAGGGAAGAGGTTTTCTGGGATGAAGACTGCTCCATGAGCACTATTGCTAACTGTTGTACGAATGTGACTCTTGTGTGCATTTGTTGAGGGAGAAAATTAATGGAATACAGATCTTCTTTGTACTCTTTTGGTAATGCAGTGAATTAAAATGATCAACTCAATAAAAAAAGCTCTTAAAACTTATTTATTAACTTATAAATGGTGACCACTTGACTGGTGCCTGTCAAAGAGCCAATGAATGATGTGTGCTAGTGTCTAAATACATCTGAATAACATAACTACCCATACAGTTAAACTTTTCAGAACTGACTGGCAAAGCCTGACTGTAGAGTTTCACCACTTAAAACAACACTTGAACAGGAGGCATACATCTGTTTGAGAGTTCAGTTCTGTTCTCAAAGCCATTTCCAGGTTAGTGATGAATATGGACTCAGCTTTTGTTGTGAAAAATCCAAACTAACCTTAGGCACTAGCTTTCAGTTCCAAGAAATAAGTCAATCTTGTCCTTGACTACCTCCTTTAACTCAGTGAGCCAGGAAGAGGCATCAGTACAAAAGTAACACTACTTCAAAATCATCTGAAAAAAAAAAAGTTTTGGATATTTAGAAACTGGGTTTTTACAAATGGAGGTTCTCTAACTCCAGAAAACCAACCTAGCGTCTCACTGCTAGATATTGTTAATTATTCCTATTTCTGCACACTGTACCTTTAAAAAATGTCCTCAAAAAGCACTGCTGCTTATCATTCATGAATTAAAATAGTTAAAGATGACTAAATATTTTCTCCCTATACATAAAACTGCACTTATACGTATTAAGTTGTGAGAGATCTCTCATTTAACTTATGAGAAAACAGTAACTCTTCTTTGAGTTCAGTGTGGGACATTTGTGTTTGTATCTACAGGCACAGAAGAGAGTTTAAAGGAGGGATTTGTCTTCACGTTATAAGTGTGAGTGTGTGTGTCCGTGCGTGTGTGTGTGTGTGTGTGTGTGTGTGTGTGAAGGGCATCCTCACCGACAGTGGAGCTCAGGTCTCCATTCTCTCCGTCGGCCCCATGGTGGTTGGCGTTGCCGTGGTAGCCGCTCATCGCCTCCAGCTTGATCTTCTTGACCTTCATGGCCTCCGCGATGGCTGCGTTGGCAGCTGCTGCCGCCGCCGCTGTCAGGCCTGGAGAGAGGAGGCAGAGGAGACAGAGCTGCTTACAGAGCCGCTACATGTCTGCTGGGGCTGAGCCACTGCACCTGCAAAACCTTTTCACAAACCTGACCTAGCAAGGGGGAAAAAAACAAAGGGAAAGGACTTCTGAAATAATAAAACAATGAATAATTTTATACACTATGGGGAATAAGCGCCTGTGAGATCACAGCTTGGTTTTTCATCTTCTGACAGGGGATATCTGCACAGCAGGTTATCATGCTGATGGGATGGATCCCCGTGTGTGTGGCAGCATATGATTTTTATGAATGTTTCACTGACTCCGATACTCCTCGCTTTATATATTGATGTATTTGAACCTTGATGGGGACAGAAGCAGTCGAGATAACAGCGCATGATGCGAGCATTTTGAATGAACAACTTTCAATATACAAAGTAGGTGTATATATAAAAGATGAAGAGTGATAGGGGAGGGTTCAAGAAGGGAAAAGGTTGGGGAAAAGTTCGTAATGGGAACAAATACAGACAGAAAACTGCCTGTCTCTAAAGATCGTCATATCGAGTGCATTTCAATGATAGCTTTTAATGTATTCAATAGATCTAATCACCCTGAATAATGCCTTTCAAATTCCTTCACAGCTATAAACTGTAGTGTCTCATGATAACAAGGCTTTTCTGAGAGTCAAGGCCAGTCATCAGGCAGAGAAAAAAACACTCTTCTTAAAGTATGAATCCACTTTTTTCACTTCTTAAAATATTCTAAATGGCTTTGAGTGGATTCAATACTTGGAAGGCCATGTGTTACATTTAAATAAAGACCCGGATTCATAATGAATGTGAAGGAATGCATTTAATTCAGTATCATTTCTATCGCAGTCAGAAAAACATGACATTCTCAGGACCTTTGAGGCAGGAAATTAATGAGGTAACAGGAAAAAAATAGACCCTATTGAGTGCATGGTTATCAAAGACTTGTACAGAAAAAGGTTGGACAGGATTCAACAGAACAAGATGTTTTTTTAAGGCCTTAAAAACCAGCCAGTGACACTTGAAAAACAGTTTGTAGAGAAAAGTAACAAAAGATTGATAAAAACTGAACTCTCCTCGTGTCTTTTACCCCTGTGAGAAAAAGATCATGCTGATTCAAGGCAAGTTAATCTTGCAAAACAGCATTTATTTCAGTCTACAGTTTGCATACTGCTTAAAAAATTCTGACTTACTGCCAATTCTCTCTTAGAATGTTGCTCAGATCCTCCTCGGCCCCCGGGCAGCTCGTTTGAAAAGATACTATTGACGTCCCATACTGAAAAATCATTCACATTTCCTCTCCCGCCTCTGCATATAAACTGAAAACGCAACATTTGACATTCCCTTCCACCTCGATCAAAATGGACTCGATATGATTGATACAGTGAGATTATAGACATACATATGCCGAGCACACTGCAGAGATCATAAAGCATTGGTTTGTCATTGTGGTATTTGCAGGGTTCTGGTGTATTGAACGTGACTGAAATCTTTATTCATGAGGCTGGTCTCAAACAGCAGGGACAGATAGCACTAAAGCTCCTCTAGGCCCGGTGTGTCTCAGGAGAGTCCTACGAGTCCTCTTGCCAAACCGGGCAACAAAATCAAAGATGCACGGCACAAAAAAAAGGGGGAAAAAGATACGCACCTATTAGTGGAATCACTCCTAAGCACAATACGGTATATCAGCTGCCCTTTAAAGAGGCTGCTTACACTGGATGTGCAGGTTTGCCTCACACAGAACAAGGCAACGTCTGCGTTTATCATCACTAAGCTGTCACGACTCCGTGATGGGACTCAAGAGCAGCTATTAGCCATGCATCTGAGGGGAAGACACAAGTACAAGGAGAGGTAGAAATCGAACATGTGGCTCTAATAGATACATGCGAGCATGTGCACAAGCACACACTGACAAACACGCACACAGGAACATACCGGTGTGGGCACCCTCTCCTCTCATCCCCCCAGCTGATAGGCAGATGGCGAGAGTCACTCTGAGCCTCTGACATGGAGGTGCATATAATTTAAAGCCTTGTTTGCATCTTAAAATACATCAGTACCATATTGACGTACAGTATACATCATGTCAGCGAGGGCCCCTCTCGTTTGCAACAGGCCCCGGCTTGCTGTTCAATATGCATAGGCAGAGCAGGGGGAGAGGAAGAGGGGGAAAAAAAAAAGCCATTGCCTCATAAGAAGGTGATACTTCTCCACATAATGAATGTGGCCTCTGCCCAGTCTGAAGGTCAGCCTTCATTTGTGTATAATGGGCAAGAGTCAACTGTTTTCCAAATGAGACGTATGCAGAACAGACTGCCGAGTAAATATTGAAATCACCTCTGGGCTGTTTGTGTGATAAATTCCCCCCACAAATCAGGTGCCGCTCAAAGGAGTGCCGCAGTGGTGCTTTCTGATGCTCTCTAACTTTGGCTGTGGTTTATTGCACTGCAGACTGAGTGTCCTCGACGTTTCTTTTGCCAGAGTAAACGGGGCTATATTTTAAGACAGGCAAAACAAAACTGGGGAAATTTATGAAATTACAGGCCTAGTTCTATTACATTTGGTGGATAAAGGCAAAAACCTGCACCAGGCTGTGTTTGATATAAATCATCTCAGTGTGTATCTTCAATGTTGTTAAAATAATGTGCAAAAAAAAAAAAAAAAAGAAAAAAGAAGTATGCCACTCACTTTGCAGAATATAACTGAAACATGCATTCACTCAATATGGCTCATCATCAAGGCAGACTACAGCGCGTGCACGATGGGAGTCCATACAGTGTTCGCACATAAAAACAAGCTGAGTTACCATAACAGAAGTTAAAATTCAGCGCAAGGAGACAAAGCACAAATACCTTTGAATCTGCAGGCTAGCTTGCTGTTGCTGTTTAAGGCATGAACCATTGCAAATGATCGATTGTATGAAGGATATGAAAAGCTTTAAAAGTCAGTGGCCGCAATCCAGCATCTGAAGTGAAGGCTAGAGATGTGCACGTTTGGTCAACTCCAGGAATAAACATTGTTATCCCCACTAGGCAGCACCAGGGTTACATGTCATTTAAATAAGTGTATATTCTAATAACTGCAGGCACAGTCACATGTTGTGTCTAAACTGTAGTGCAGCCTCCAGCCTCTAGTTGGAGCTACTGCTGTACTGCTAATATGTTCTGCTTGGATGTAAATGAACATAGGTGTCACACTGCGTCTTGTGAGGCTTTTCTGCAGTATTTTGATCAAGAAAATGGAGATTAAGTTGTTTGAGGTTAAATTAGCATATTACCGCTTGACCAGAATAATTCTTAACCAGCACAAGCCTGAGGTTATTAACTACGACTGCAGGCTGGCAGTAGTCACTCTCCGCAAGTAACCATTGTTTGCCTGCAGACTCTGTGATTTTCCTACTTTCAGGCTAGTTGCTAGGTCACATTTCAATATTTTTTGTTTGAACAACCGGGAAATTATTTTCATTGGAACTTCCCTAGAGTCAAAAAAATATGAACAGACTCAATAATCATATTTTCTTTAAGAGCCCATGAGGATCTTTCAGTTTTTCACTATTTTGGCATCCTATTTGGACAAAGAAATCTTTAGTTATCTTGTCCCCTTCAAGTTTGAGTTATAACTTTTGACAAAAAAAAAATCCTGCTGATTTTTGACAGTTAAAAGTATCATTTATTATAACATTTTATGTGGAAAATGTAGAAACAGGGCCATTCCCTAAATTGCTTGGCTTACACTGAGTTCAGGCATTTAAAATGATGAGACACAACAGATAAATCTTGCCCCCAATGATCTTGTTCGCTGTTGGATATCATGAAAAGGCACCAATATAAATTTCAGTCTATTCCATGGACATCAAAAGACTTCTTATAGGAGCTTTAAATGGCTTAAATTTGAGTTAAAACAACCTATCTACTGAAATCAGTTGTTTTATTAATATTTTTAACAACTTCTAATATACTGCTAATAACAGCACAATAGCACCATGCAAGAGTTTCATCAACACTTTATTTGATTTTATTTTTTTTAAGGAATACAAAATATTGCCAATGATTGTTAGAAAAATCTTTTTTTTTTTTATATATCACACACTCTTATTGGCAGCATGGAGAAACAGATGGAATAATCACTTCTCAATTTATCATTCATCATTCTGCGTCATCCTCCCCCCCTGTCTTTGACAAAGTGACACTCTCCATAAATCGAAATCTTTGTTCTGATAATTGTTTCATTCCATCAGAACAATTGTCATATCCACATAACACACACCTCCACACAGAGGATGTAATAAGGAAGCCAGGGAGGTGCTGCAGGCGCCCAGCAACAAGTCTATTAAGCCACAAGAAGTCTAAACGTCAACAAGACCAATCCCACTCAGTGCTAATCTGCATTCATTACTATGCAAACAAAACAATCTTGCCTCTTATATTCTTTCAAAGTCACCTTTAGATTCACACACTTTCCTTATATAGACGGCGCACGGGCAAGTCACAATCCTCCTGAGCAGAAAACAAACAGCGCATCACGGCTGCATGTAGAGAGCCACACCAGTCAGAAGACAGAAAAGGGAACATTTTTAACAAATAGAGAATAGCATGGCACTGTCACATGGGGAGCACAAAACAGCAAATAACAGAGACAAGGTCTGATGGTAGCCCTTGGAGCAGCTGTCATATTAAATAATAATGAAGGATCTATTAATATGCAAAGGAAGCAGCAGCCGACTGGCTTAACGCTGTCATGCCTCTGCATATTGTCAGGATCTTCATCATTAATTAACATGCTAGCTGCCCCATACCTGCGCCAATGTCAGAACATTCTTACAACAAACACCCCAATGCCTGTGCCCTCCGCAACTAACTGGTATAATTAAATTAAAATCAGATTAACTTCACATCAGTACACAAAAGACTGACTTTTACGACTTTCTCTGGCTGGGATTATATAAAAAAAGAGAAACAGCTAAAGCTTATCTGTTGTGTTTCAGTTGTGTCTCTGTTAGGGCCTGCACCATGGGTAACAATGAAAACACACTTTATTTATCAGCTGAGCAGGATAAGAAGGAGAAGAGACGCTCCATGTCAATGAGCATGGCCGCCTAATTTTATGCATGGACTGGTGGCAGCACAGCGATGACAAACCGGGGTTGGGAACGACGCGACTCTTAGGTACACTGCGCCACTTGAACTGTGCTATCCACATCATGACAAATTTAGTATCAATTACACAGCGCGCTAACCTTATGACAAGCAGCGGACTGGAAGAGGAGGGGCACAGACACAAAGAAGTGACACTAAATTACCTGGTGCATACTGGATCTATTTTAGAGCAGCTTGAAGTGGCACCAGATTAGATGATCCACTCCAGAAGCTGACGTGCTAATTGTACATCAAAGGGACATAAATATTACAATACGTCTCCACCTGCAGCACTCAGGAACAGAGACCCGGCTCTCTGAAATCCTCACACATGCACATACAGTGAGGCAGAGCCGGACAGCATTAGAAAATATTGTTTTTATCAGTAAAGTACAGGATGCACCCCGGATGGATGTAGGTGACATTCATTTCTCTAATGGTAAATGCAGTACTCTTGCGTTATTCAAAAGGTTGAAGCCATATCCAGGACATAAATGAATTATATTGAAGCTGCTGCTTAAGTAGTGGCCAGAGTGTGAGTGGAGGCCCTCTCCACTTTAAAGGAGATGTCATCTCAGTGTGGTGTCAGTCCACAGCAAATAATCCGATTTGGGGGCCAATCTGCCTGTAATGCATCAGCAACTGGAAAGGCTCCAGCGCATACCCCCCCCTACCCCCACCCCCCGGGGGCACGGAGGCAAGCATGCACGCATTCAGACTCTCACACATACACACGTGTGCTTTTACACACGTATGAGGGTATTTCCTTAAATGGAAACCTAAGCATATTAAGACGTCCTTTTCTAAATGGAAGCAGCATCAAGGGCAGAGATACATATGTTAACAATGTGTTTCACAGAGGCCTCTCTGGTCTGCTTAGAGTGTGAAGAAGACGTCTTTCCACTGTGTTGAAGAAAGGCATCGATTTGAATCTAATATGATTTTGGGTCTTTGTCTAAAGTGGATGTGTGATATCTAATTATAGTTCGTATGAAGAAATCAGAGCAAATGAAAACGTAGAGGAAAACGCTCAGGATTGCACTTTTAGTTTAGTCGTGTTCCACTTCTCTGTAAGACTGTGCTGGTTACACATTTCTCCAGTTATAAGCCAGTTTGACCAGACACAGCCTTCATACAACATTACCTCAGTTTTCTAGATGAATATACTCCCAAACTGTGTCCTGCTATGAGATGCCATCGGTGCTTGTTTACATCCAGGTAGTAGAGCATTACAGCAGTAAAGTAAGAACCTGTTAACAAGAGCTACAGTGACTGGTGGGGGTTTAAGACTGGTAATTTGGGCCTACAATAACAAAAATACAAATAATCAGTCAAACCCACTCGCAATTCCGGTGTCAAGTATGTTTGGGGATGTTCTATGACTCAGTTTAAATGTGTGCAAATGCCATTAAAGTGTCAGAGCCAGGGCCAAGTCTGAACCAGTGCTTTAACAAATTGTATTACTTGTGCAGTCAGTGTAATGTAAAAAAAAAAAAAAAAATTACCCAGTCTAAAAAATGTTATATTGCGACCCATAAATGATCAATGTTTTCCCATCATCTGTGATTCTCAAGTTTAAGAATCACAGTTTCATACTGTTCCTTGTTTTCCAAACATCTCCGATGTAAATCTAAAGTTTTTCTTTTCAAACATCATAAAGGCAGCAGTTAATCTAGTGATAGCTGACTGCTGCCTTGTGCCTCTTCAGGTGGCATAGAAATAGTCATGGCCATTTTACTCAAACCTTCATCCAGTCATTGAAATACAGCATACTTATTTAGACAGCATAGTTGTACGAATCAAACAATCTTTATCATCAGTCAGAACACAATTAGACTTTGCTGTGCTCATAATGCCATCGATTACAAAATTCAGATTTATTATGCAGCTTCTTAATCAATGGTATCAAGTATCTGAGTAATAAACCAAGAAGAAAATCAAATTTTGATAACAGACGCAGCTTTACTGGTCAGAGGATGAGCCCTTTGCTAGATATTAGCTACAAGTAAATAAAAGGAAACCAAACTAAAGCTCGGGCACTAATATTGCTCGTAGATAAGGCGTGTAGCTGTGATCAAAACATTGCATGGATTGTTTTTTGTTCCTTCTCTGAGCTTGAACTAAACCGAGCAGTGGCTTTTTGGAGACTCGCAGCATTAGCAAAGCCTCAGGAAAAGCCTTCGTTCTGTGTGTGTGCAGGCGCTAACTCATCTGCAAACTGATCTAATATGACATGACGTGATAGTGTAACTATTTAAGACAGTCTCTCAATGTCGCCTTTTAATCATCAATCAGTATATCTGGACATGACAGGAAGATCAATTAGTCGCCCACTTAGATGCTAACTTATGTGTGGTCAATTATACTTAATTATTAATCCGTCAAAATCGGTAACTTCTCTGACGTTTAATGCTTAATACTGTAATCAAAAACAATAAACGCTTTAATCAGAAGACAGAAATTGAGGGAAAAGTTCTGTCTCGCCACAGTTAGGAAGCTTAAGGCAGTTATGAGAAGACCAAAAACCTCAATTACTTTATCTCTGCCCCCTGAATACCCCGACTAAATGTCAAGATCATAGAGTCCCTCTGGGCTTAAAGGGGGTGATATCAAAAGGCTTTCTCTGTTGCTTTATGTTCCACTAAATAACACGGCTCTTTCTCATCATTGTCCTCCTCTGTGTTCACGCCGGCCTTTAAGTTTGCCTTCTATACGACAGAGCAGATAGCCAGTGACCTCACTCTATTCCCAGAGTTCAAAGCAGCGGCCTGTGAGCCTCCATTGTACTGAATCACAGGGATGGTCATATCTGTGTGTAACACACAATTTGAAACAGAGCACGGACGCTGGTTAGCTGACTCTCAGTGAAAGAAACTAAATAAATCCACAAATATGAACTGGAGTGTGGCTGGGGTTCTTCATGAAAAGCTGGAAAGTCTGGTTATGTTTGTTCACTTTTCTTACTTTTGATTTAATATTTTTTGTGCGAGTGGTCAGAAACTTTTTTTATCTAAAGATATTTAAAGGTCTGTTACAGCTAATATTGCTGAAAACAATATCATCATTATATTATCATCATCACATCCATACCTGTTTTTGTTCGCACTGATATTTTTCTATTTCTATTTCTATATATATATATTTTTTCTTGTCTTTTAAACTGTTCTTCTCTTGCACTGCTCTTTCTATTTGACACTATTTCAATTATCTTTATTTATTTGTTTTTGTACCCCACATGTGGGAAATTATATGTTGTGTGTATTGCTGCTGTCAACAATTTTAATTTCCCCACTACAGTATGAATAAAGGAATATCTAATCTAATTAGGATTACAAGGTAGTTAAGATTTTTGAGTAGAAACAACACTAAAACTTCTAAAACTATTTATAAACTGCTTTATGATTCAAGTTTCTGTGTAGGGTAAATCATCTTCTTCTGTCAAACTTCTGTTTTATACCTGAATACCAGCAGTGGAGCTTGATCGATTTGCAAAATATTACAGTTATTAGTTGTACTGGAGTAACTATAACTCTATTAATAAACATTGTGCACAAAGGTTGTCATTAAAAAAACTGCAGTTACTTTCTTATCTATTTGTAAAATACTTAAATTGAAAGTTGCACAGTTAGATGTTTTGTCTAGAGTGAGTTTAACCCTTTATACATACTTTTATGATACTTCTATCAAATTAAAATGATCAACAAATTACTAAAAAAACACCTTAATACAGTCCGGTAAATGACAAAAATGTCCTCTTGTGGTTAATCAGTTTCCAAAAACATCTAATGTATCAAACAGGATAAATAAATATATTTGTTAAATTTTAAGGACATTTTGATTTTTTGTTGGTTTTCAGAAAGTGAAATAAACATTTCAGCTCCAAAAAAAATTTAAATTTTCTGTCCATAATTTGTGGTTTCAGGCATTAAAGGGTTAAAGGTTGATACATTTTTATGCATGAACAATTATTGAAAAAACTAAACAATTTTAAAACCAACTTCTACGTTTATAACTCTTTTAGAAACACTTCAATCAAGACTTTTGCAGATTTTGTAAATTTACTGAGGACCAAAAATTCCTGTGAGAAAACAAACCATTGTGTTAAATTTTACAGTTAAGAGTTAAACAGTTAACATTGATAATTATTAGTTTATCAAATTTGTTTTATATTCATTACCTGTTTCATCTCTCAGCTAAATACTTGAAGTTGATAGTTGGTTTAGAGTGAACAGTACGCTGAACGAGCATTCAAAGAGCTCCGTTCAACAGTACAATATCATTAAAGACATATCAAGAAGGAGAGCAAAATATGCAAATGAGAACACTTAAAGCCACCAACATCAAAGCAGCCACAATGAAGCAGGCCACAAATAGAACAAAAGCATTAGTCGCAATAAGACTTGGCCCCGGGGCTGAGTTAGGGCACAAACGGTTGTTGTTGATTCTTGTGGCGATAAGCTTGCTTTAGCATCACCACTGCCTATGTACATATACCAGTGGAGTGGATTTAATCGCACTAATTAGAATGCACTCAAGGCAAAATGCAACATCTACTGGAATAATCTGAGAGAAAAGATCTCCACTCCAATTTATTCTCCCCCCCCCGCCCCCCCACCACCCCTCCGCTCTTTGGTTTCCGGGGGGTTGAGCAGAGGATCTGTTTTTGGTAAACGAGTGAGCGGCTGGTGTCTGGTGGTTGGGTGCATGTGTCACTTTGGACTGGTTGCCATTTCGAGGACGAGCTGCGGGGAGGCCAGTGGTGGGAGAGGATGTGTATGTGTGTGTGTGAGCATGTGTGTGTGTGACAGAAAGAAGAAGATAGAAAAAAAAAAAAAAAGCCAGACAGAGAAGATTAGAGCCTTAGCAACAATGACAGAGTGCTACAGACGAAGACTTAACCATACCTGTGGGTGGGATCATGCCAGGGGACATGAGGCCAGGGACCGAGTGGGGCATGATGTGGGGGTTCTCCGGCGATGTCACGCTCTGGGTCCTCTTTGGGGGTCGGCCTGGTCTGGAGCTGGAAACAAGAAGAAGAAGGAGGAAGGAGAGGTTGAGAGATTGGCAAGAGGGAGGAGGGGGCTGTGTGGGTGGAGGTGGTGATGGCGGCGGGGGGTTGTGTGGGGGGGTGTTAACATTTGGAGCACTTCAGAATGCAATTCCACTGCAAATAGCTAACATGTACTGTAAATAAATTTCTTTTCAAGGACAGTTGCTTTCTGCAGCTCAACATAATAGACTTCCATAACTAATTAGATTACACGCTGAATTCATTTCCTTTATTGAAGATCAACCACTTTTTGATGCATAATTCATAACCCGTACCTCGTTACCTGTTCCTCCGTATTAATATCCCCACACTATTTGAATTGCCTCGTTTGCATATGCTAAAATCCAGTGCGCGGCCCTCGGCCTGGAAATTACATGTTAACTTGTTATAATTATTGCAGTCAGGCCACTATTGATTTATGAGACTTTTAAAAACCAAATATGTGTAGTTCTGGTAATGAATGATATTTTAAGGTTCTTCAGGAAATTAAAAGGCAATGGCTGCCTTAGGAAATGTTCTGCTTGCTTGATTTAATGCATGCCTTAGCTGGAAGGTGGTGTGACAGAGTGATTCAGACCTGTTGGACGGTTCTGATGGGGGAGTTTTATTACACCAAACGAGGGGCACAGATCCAGCCGTGATAAATGACTGTGCCACCTTACTGTGCAGGAGAAAAAGGGCCTCTGAAGCAGATACACCCCTGACTTTCCACACACCTTACTCGTTCACTTATTAATACAGCTTCCAGTTGCAATCAATACCTACTTTGCTGGCTTATAGTTACAAACAAAAGCCTACAGGGTGAAAAAATGAACGCAATGAGCCTATAATGAGGGTGGCTAAGATCTTATAGAGGTGTTCTCTTTATGAACAAGGAGCTGGATGTCTCAGCTGAAGATGAATTATGGTGACTTGACTCAGGTGACATATTGGCTTCATACATTATTTCACATACAATAGTCCATTTAGAAGCTTAACCAGGATACTAAGTTCTCTTTAATATCAGCTGAGTTTAATCCATCTTTAAAACACCAAAGGGTTTCCGTAGCGGGCCGTAACTATGGGAGGAAACAGGATAGACTGGAGTAAATCATATTAGAAGAGAACAAACTCAAACCTGCGTCATGTTGGCTAAGATTTTAAGCTGCCCCCTTAAGACTGCATTCAAGCTCATCTTTATTCTGTTCATGGACTTGAGTGGAGTTTGCCAGCACTTGTTCAGTTATGTCTCTCAGAAAGTTTATATCAACGAGTAATATCTTTTTCCTAGTTTCAAGGCAAATATATCACCCCTAATCTATCTTTAGAAGTATGAATTCCTTTGATTTTGACACTTTACTGGAACAGAGAAAATCCACCTTACAGATTTTGTACCTTTTCGAAAATGTTTGTTTTATTTTCTAAAGTTTTCTCATAAAGTTTTTGTAAGTGGTGAGAAGATGATGTTTATTTGTGATGCATTTTTATGTTATTTTTAAGTGAACTATTATTTTGAATATTGCCACATCCTCCAAGATATGCTAATAATTTGGTTTATTAAAGTGGCCTGCAAACTAGGAATTATCACAGGATCCATATGATTCTGTATTAGACAATACAGGCTAATATTATAAAATAAGACAAAGTTTGATACAGTAAGCATACAGTATGATACTCTAAGAAACAAAATGATAAGATATGGCAGCAAGAAATACCCTTAAAAACCTTACACTGTGACATGACTCAACACATGATAGCATAGAGTATGATTCAATATGATACTATACAATAGGGGATGATATGATGCAATATGACTCAACGTGATGAGATTCTATTGCTAACAATATGACACAATTAAACCTGATATAATACAGGATACAATATTTAAGCAGCGGCGGATTAATATATACAAAGATTTGTTTTGACACGATGATACAATGGGATTTAATTGTTCAAGTTATGATACCCTCAAATACATAATATGATACAATATGATACAATATGAGATGATACGATACCATTCACTATGAAACAAGAAAATACGATATATGACATGATATAATATGATACGATACGATACAATACAATACAATACATGTTATAAGATACAATACAGTAAGATATAAGATACAATACAACACAAAGCACACATTTCAGGCTTTACCATGCTGCCATTTTGGTAATATAATGGGAGGTGTGTGTGGGGGGATGCCTTTGTGGTATAAGTACTAAAAGAGGTAGAAGGGCGAATGGCGATGTGTAGCTGAGCTGGCAGATTTGATCAGGGTTACGTGAATGTGCATGTCTGAGTGTCTGGCACCGCCACTGTGTGTTTATAAGACACGCCTCTAATGCTCGTGTAACAGGATGTGAAATCACCCTCTCTATGACACCAAAATTACACCTTTTAGTTTGTAATGTGTTAGTAGAAAAGTGTAGTGATGATGGAACTGTGTTCAAGCCCGGTTGGTGAATTGCATAAGAACTTCATTATACCATAGGACATGATACAAAACAATATGTTGCGATACAATACCCGATACGTAGCCCGCAATCCCAATAATATCACAGCACAGTGGTTTTTTAATAAATGGTCAACAATCCCACTAAAGTGTAGAGTAATTATTTTTAGCGCCACCTTGTAGAGTCAATAAGCAGCGACTGTGTGAGTGATATTGGGGAAAGAAATTTGTTTTAAGAAGCTGCATCATTTTTACATTAAATACTCAAGTTTTGGCAATGGTACAATAATTGAGACAGAATGACAGATCAATATTCTGAAACCACCTTTTGAGAGACACACTGGCATAAACCTATATATTTCCGTCAACTGCAAAATTCATCTACAACTTAGTTTCCTAACGCATAAAAATATCTTGTTGCTTCATACCAGAGGATGAATTTGTCTCTCTGTATAGACATAACTACATTGATGATCACTGAACTGATACATTGATCCATATCAATTTATTGTTATGTCCCTACATCGCAGTAATAACTGAGTAATAGAGACGATAAAGAAGTTTACAAGCTGCTTACCGCCGACAAAGGTTTCAAATTAAATTAGTCAATGTATCCGACTGATGAGCTGTTTTTTAAACATTGATGGCTCATTCAGGACTTTATCTACCAGCTCAGAATATGAGGCTGTTTGTGTTACAGTACATTTCACTACATCTCCCAAAGGCAGTATCCACAGAGAGATGCAGTGTTTGTGTTCAGATACCACACAGCCTTAGTAGCTGAATTTATTCAGCCGTGTCTTGTGAGGTTTATTTACCTCAGTCCTGCTAATAGAGTGCACTCGCTCTATCTGTCTGAATGTGCTGACTCTCTCATATAGCGGCTCCGGAGGTTTTAGGGACTAAAAGCAGACCTTCACCCAAGTGTGTCCCTTTGCTGGGAGAACACAAAAGTGATAGAATGAAGTAGCGAATGACAGAAAAGTGAGAAGAGGGCAGTGAGAAAAGGAGAGAGAGGAGCAGAAAGAGAAACGAATGCCCGCTCAACCTGGGAACGTCTAGAAATGTAATTCCTATTTCTATAGAAGCACCTCTTTGATCTTATGAGAGGGAGAGATCGCACACAGTTTTGCTGTCATCACTTTCACTTGTACTCCGGCTGAATTATTTATGAAAGACCTCAATAGAGGGTATGTGATGGGTAAAAGGCTTTTTACCAACAATACTAAAAGCAAAAAGGGCCCTCAAATGGACAAAAAAATGTCACATCAACCTTGGATCATGTCAAAGGATGTGAACCCAGGTACAAAGACCCAGTTAAGTTGAGGTAATGTTTGGATAGGCTGCCGTAGAATCTGTCTGTGTGTTTAAAGGGATAGTATTTCAGCTTTACTCTCTGCAGACAAATAACACTGGCTGGCCATGAAAGCAATACATCCACAGAATAGGAGCTTTGAACTGAGGAACCTCCAAGCAACAGGAAGGTCTTTCAAAAATTAAGGTCACTCTTTACCTTTATTAAGACCGGGATTATACCTGAATGGACAAAGACAACATAAACTTTATCATAAAGACTGTTTCCTTCTTTTATTCAGCTTTGAAATTCGTGAAGTTTGTCAGCACTTATCTTTAAATTATACAATGCAGTTCGTTGCTGCGGCATGTATGCTAACATCAGTGCAGATCTGCTATGGTCAGAGCCACGCAGGCTAACTCACAGCGTCCAGAGAGGAGCTCAACCTGGCCTCAAACAAAAGAGCCGGGCTATTTATCACGCAGCAGATGCTGATTCCCTAAATAGCCTGGCACAGAAAACTGCTCCAAAGTAGGCCATTATTGCAAAAAAAGAAAAAAAAAAAGAAAAAAAAGAAGAAGAGGGATAGTACAACTGGATTTATGATTGGAATTTTAGGTTCTTCTCATGTCTTTTCCGCTGTTGGCTTTTCTAATCTTTCTCGCTTTCTTTTCATTTTAAAATGTTTCCGAAAATAAGAAGCTCCAGGTTTTAAATTGGACTTATTTGGATAATATTATTCTTGTATTGGAGGTCAAACATGGAAGAATTTTATTCCCCGCTTTGTTGATATTTATACAAAAGATATTCAGGGCCCTCATATCTCTGGCTTTAATTAAGGAAACAAAATAGGCCCCACCAGCTTTGGGCCGGGGCCACAAATATGTTACACATCTATTCTCTCTCTTTTCTGTTTGGCTACCATGGTGAAAAGAAAATAGTGGTGAACTTTCCCTGAACCAGACTTCCTTTAATGGCCCGGCCGTGTGTTGACCCAGCAGAGTCGGCTGGAACATGATACTATCCAACACACTACGCTGCGCAGGCAATCAGATTACACGGGGCCCAACAATACACTCCACACGAGTCCAATTTCAGCGCTACAATGCAATAAAAGCACAATAATTAAATTCACGTTCTCACCCCGTTTACAGGAAGCCAACACGAGGTGATAGGTATAATAAGAGGTATAATATCACATCAGATATCAGGATGCTGTTTGATCTCATTGCAAAATTCTGACATCTCCATATCAGACTCTTTTCTGTCGACGGAAGCAGTGACTGAGATCTTATTACTCAGAACGCCGTTAATGCAGTGATTATGATCTGTTATAAATCAATTGAAACCACAAATGTAATGTTTAGCCCGGGCTGGCGCAGTCCCTTAGTGGATTTAGTTACACACAAAAATCATCTGCTCCTCCCATCTTCGGATATCTTTAGGAATTCAACCTGATTATGTCAATAGAGAGTTCAGTTTGCAGAGAGAGAGCATAATATTGTTTCCTGGTGTTTATGATTGAGCCATTAACCTTTTATCTCGCTCTTTTGTTTGACGTTTCTAAAAGGTAAGGATGGAGATATTTATTCCATTTCCGCTCAGTCGGCCAAAACAAGCGAGTGAATCATTCCGTCTGGGGCTTGTGTAAACAAAAGGCCTCTCCAGGTCTCTGCCAATCAGGCCTTATAAAATATTAACCCAATGTCATTGCCCTTTTAAAATCTCTCACCTAGAATTCCCTAATTGTTCCTTTTCTTTATCTCTCCACTGCAGAGAGTAAATAAATTAACAAAATAGCTTTTATCGCCCTGTGTAACCTTTTAACTGAAGGATTATCTGGGGTTTATTTTTCATTTCTCTCACAGCGATAGCAGAGCATGCCCCATTGATTGGTTTGCTGGGGTGGTGACCAGCCATGAAAACAAGGTCTTATTGATAAAACAAAGCAGCTTCTTACCTTCTAAGTGCCAGGTCAGGCAGAAATTCAGAGGCCTCAGACCATCAGGGGCCGGAATATGCTGAGTTTATAGTTTTTGTATTATTTGGTTCAATCAAACAGTTTAACAATATGCGTGCAGCTCCCCCGAGAGGTTAACTATGTTTGTTGAAAGACAGGGATAACATGGCTGTGGTGTATTACTACCAATTTAAATTCCCTGCAGATCAGATAACAGGACTGGCTGAGGCGAAAGGATGAAAATGTTTGACTTAAATTCTTGAAATTAGTTATTTCAGAGACAAGCTTGTCTGTTTGTTTCCACGCTTTGAAGAAAACAAGTTTCTCGTGGCTTAAAGAAAGGCCGACGAGCTGGCAGCTAAAAGAACAAAAATTACATTTCTAGTTGGAGCCAAAAATGAAAGATTTCACACTGTGAATTTATGCTGATTATGTGTTCGCCTTAATATTTCTGATCTGGTTTGAATGTGAGCTTATCTCTTTGGTTCCCAGCACTTTATATAAGCAAACACTGAAGGACAGATAACACCCTCACCCATGCAAAGTGACTTAAGAGGAACCAAGCAGTGTACCCATTGACCCAAATACAAGATACTTTTGTTTCTTGAAATACATTTGAAAAAAGTGGAAGCATATTATAGTCAAGGATTTGTAATTAGATGCATAATTCTAGTGCCACTTATCTGTTAATCAAGCGGACTATACTCACTCCACTCACAACCCAAGAGCCAGGGGGATGAATGACGGACAGACACAGTGATTGTTCTGGACAAAGTAGCACAACATTACTAACTATGACGGATTTATGATGCCAATTTTAGATAACAAGACTGCCGGTTGTTTTAATTTTTATGGTATTTATCCTAAACACAGATAAGTGTTAGATTTCACCATCAAACAGGAACTCATACAGTCACCAAATGTGACACACAGAGGGAATTTGATAAATGTTTAACTGGTGACAATGGCCTCAAGGAATTAATTAGCCGCACCCTAAATTGTCCAGGACTTTGTACTTTGCTGAGCTACCACATCTTGACTAGATCAAACCTCAACATTTGCCAAACACAGATATGCATGAAGGTGCAAGGGTCCACTCAATGTTGCTTGCAGCTTTGATATACAGATACGATCAGGTTTTATTCAACTTGATGATAAGAATTGGATTGAAAACATGATTTTATTTAAAAGTTGTTGATTCATCCACTAACCTTGTTTAATTCATTGTGCTCATTTCAGGGTTCCTACACAGTTGGAATTCCCATACTTTACCATACCCTCCTTTTTAGAATTATTTTTGGAAATACCTACTTTTCTTTTTTAGAAAACAGTATTTCAGAGCCATGGTAATAGTCTGGAAAAAAAACAATATTTTCCCATACTTTATTTTTTATTTTCCATACTTTTTAAGACCTGGAAATTGATCAAATTTATTTCCATACTTGCGTGGGAACCCTGTCATTTTATCATACTGTCAAATGAAAATGGTACTTTGTGTAGAAAAAGGTCTTCAAGTCATAGTATAAAGGCTGTTTCCTTGGTGTGCTGTCGACCATTCAGCCTGACACCTATCCCCTCACAGCTGAAACAGGCATTCAGAATCTAAATATAGAAACTTTAAGTCGAGGTGCTGTTAATCACCACTGGTCTTTGAGATGCAGCACTATTATTTTCATTTTATTTCACAACCAGTTAAAAACTCCACACAGTGGCTTTAAAACCGCAAACATATGCCACTTAAAAAAACAAACAAAAAGAAAATCACATATAATTCTAAAACTCTTTTGTGAAATGAGTGATGAAAATGCTGCTTTTGAGCTGGTAAAGTATATGAAATTCTCAATAATCCGGCAAAACAAACCCCCTGGAAATGACAGGTATATATGTTGCCTTCAACAAAAAGAGGGGGAAAAAAGATGATTTATATTTCCTGCTGACCTTGGCAGTCTATTGGTTGTGATGATCATAATCTCAGAGTCACAGTGTGATACATGAGAATGTATTCACTCATCCATCTTTTTCATGCGTCCATCTATCCTCACCCTCATCTTGTATCTGTATTTGCATTGAACCTATTCTTGGATTATCTCAATCAGCTTCCCCTTGCACCTGTCAAACACCGCCTCGCACAGGTAGCCACACGGCGCTTATCTGATCCAGATAGCTGGATTACAGCGAGTTTGTGAGCGCGAGGAGAGAGGGGAGGAAAAAAAAACACACTTTTATTTATTAGGGGTAGGAACAGCTGCATCCGCCTGCAAACTGTGAACCTTTGTTACGGAACAATATATCACAGATCAAATGGTGTGAAATCAAAGGCGGGAGAGAGTTAGCATCAATCCCACTAAAACCCCTTTTAAAGTGCTGTCTGTGCTCTGATCCCTGTGTGGACTAATGTGCAGGGTTGAGATCAGTAGTAGTTGGGAGAGTGGGTGCCTTCCTGGTGCCTTTGTCTGGACTGGGGCCTGATTAGAACCACGCTGGGTGAGACCGTCATAGAGAGAGGAACGTGGAGCCAGCCGCTGTCCTCAAGCCCGTGTCATGACACCGCAGCCGGGCCGCAGGAGAAAAACTACCACTGCAGCACAGCTACAAAGAGCTAACTGGTGTAATCACATCCTATTAGAGCTGTTTGAAGCTGCTCAGCTGTGAAATAGTATCTAAAAAAGATCTAAAACACGATAAAGTGCTGATTATTCCCATGCATCATTAATGTTAAAAGCTGATTTCATAATTGTGTGTGCCATAACTACAGAGTCCGAGATTGTTTAGTATCACATCAACAGACTCTGATAATGAGTAAGCAGACTTCCTACATCACGGGAACTGATGAGGAACGCCTAATTGGTTGACTTTTCCATGCCTAATGGATGATTCTCTTAATTAAAAAGATACTGTACCAAATGTTAGAAATCAGATAGCGCTTAAACTAAACGCAGTTAATCAAATGTATGAGAACGAGCAGTTCCAGGAAAGCCTAAATGAGATTGGTAGATATGATTTTGCTGCAATATTTATTAATTGCAAGTGCCTTTGGTTAGCAAAACAGAGCAGGTCTTATCTTCAAACTGCGAGGAAATTTCATCTAACCGCTCGCACTGATCTCTCTTTTTCATGAACTGCGATGCATATGAAACAAGTCTTCAAAACAAGGCTTTAAAAACTTACCCAGTCAGGGTGCCTTTGAGGATATTTAATTAAAATCTAATCCTGCATTCATTAAGGCTCACATAAATTAAGCTGTCATTCATAAGATTTATGGATTCTCATTTGCATATTGCATACAATTCATCAATTACTCAAGTATGAAAGGAGCGCATTTCCCTTGGAGCTGCCTGCTAGCCTGCCAACATTTGAAATGAGAGAAAGAGCACGACTGTCAGGCATTCACTGCAAACTTTTCCACACAATGTCTGTGCGCTGATTAATCTCATTTTCTAGGCATCCCTTACAAGATTGTACACAGTCCAGCTGCACTTTTCAATTATTTCTCCTGTCCTCTCAACTAACTCTGAAAGCAGGACGGGCTAAATGTGGACTGGGGGCTACTTTAGTCTTTATGTATATAACATGTCTTTTTGCCAGGGTAATCATAAATTAGAGAGAGGGGTTTTAGAGATCCTAATGGAAGGGAAATGTAGTAATTTTATTGCAAATCCCATCAGGCAAATATTCTGCATGCTATAATAGCATATTTCCTGTCACATTTAGAGAGGAATACATCCAGCAGGCATTCTGACAGAGGGAGAAAGAGCGAGGGAAAGATAAAGGGGGAGGGTTGGAGGGGTGGGTGCAAGAGAGCGAGAGAGTTGCGAGGAAAAAACAAAAGAGAGGGGGAGAATCTTAGTGCTAAACACATAAAAAAACTCCCTTTTTGGACGTGAGGCTATGGGAAACACAGTATGGAGTAAGTGCTTAAACCAAGCGGAGCGTGAACGCATCTAAGATAAAAGGTCAGGCGAAAACAAACAGACCACTCGCGAGGACGAATGGAATTAATTGACTCATTAATATGCATGGCTAATAAAGCTCAAAATCCTAAAACAAAAATCATTGTCAACCATTCCCTTTTAATGGCTCTTATTTTCAGCTTGAGAAGAGCTGGTCTACAGGGTGTATCAATCTTAGGAGAGGGTGGAGTTCCTCCAGCAAACAGGCTCGGGGTAACCTCAGTGTTGTCTGCTCATGTCCTCCCCAGCAGACAAAGGCAGAGTTGTTCTGGTGGAGGGATTAATTGAGAATTAATCCCAGTTTCTGGCAGTGGAACAGACCGGCAGTTAGAAGTGAAAGTCATCCTGAAGGGTAGTTAATTGGTTCCCCATAGCAAAAAGCTTTGGAGAACAGAAATCAAGCTGCATTTTCATTAATCCTCCCCATTGTTTTGTGAAATTGTTGTGGAGAGTGACTTCAGATGGAGTCAATAGTTAAGGCTTTTAATTTGCTTTTAATTCTGCCAGTGGGGTGACAATTAACAAACCCCAAAGAACAATAGCGGTGAAAATTATGCGTTCGATTGACTCTAAACGACTCTGAAATCAAAAACCGATAAGCAATTAATACACTGTACTCTACAAATGGTAAGTACCTCCAACATGCTTGATGCGCTCCATCTCGTTCTGTCTCTCCCTCCAGCCCTCTCTCCTCTCCATCTCTTCTCTCTCTCTCTCTCTCTCTTTTTCCCTCTCTCACCACTAAAGCTTTTGAACTTTGGGAATAGCACCACCGGATTGTCGGATGTGATTAATTTCAGGTCTAAATGGACACAACAGACAGAAAGGGGTGATGTAATCATAACACGAGGAGACACGGTGACTAACAGGAGAGGTGGAGGAAGAGGGAAAAAAAAAAAAAAAGAGAGAGCGAGAAAAAAAAAGATGTCGAAAGAGAGACAGCATCGACTCACAAACACACTCTGAGTTCAAGCTAAACAGGAAGGCTGTGGTGATTAGCATTAATTGCACTGAGGATTGGAATCCTGTGTGAAACATTAAACAAAAATTATCTTCTGTTTATCCTCTTTTTTTTCCTGCTTTTCTTTTTTTCAATAATTAATGAAAAGTAAATACTTGGAGGAGTCCAAAAATGATCTAGGGAGGAAAAGAAATGTTTACATAATCAAGAAAAATGTTCGCTCTCTCTTTCTGTATACATGGAAAGGTTAGGGCTCGAGCCTGTTTCTCACTGTTTCCCCATCACAAGTAACAGTGTCTGCTCCCCCGAGTGTGCACTGCTGGGAGAGTGTTTGCATATTTAGATACAAGCAGCCCTGTTTATGCAGCCCCACTCTCTGCTGCTCGAGTTCACTCCAACGCAAGCCCTGATCAATTTGGCCAGCTGTGCTTTAAACGCTGTTTACAACAATAACATTGCGGCTAACAGAGCAGAGCCTAGCGTGAGAGACAGACAGAGAGAGAGCGAGAGAAAGAGAGAGAGAACTTCAGAAGGGAGCCCCCAGCCTGCGCGCATTCCCAGACGAGCATTTGTACTGAGTTAAAGACGAATCAAAGTCCGACTCCTCTGCGAGACACGGAAGAATTGGATTCCGTCTGTGTTCGTCTCTGTGATCCTCCCGGAAGAAGCTCTTCACTACAAGCAAAGACAGGAAATAACAAGAACTCAAACTAGAGTCCCACCCTGAAGTGGGCCAAATTGAAGGTGGCACGTACCAGTTACAGGCTTTATTTCCTGACGAGTGAGTGGCATTGAGAGCAAAATACAGCATCAGGCTCGGTGAAATCCCCGAGCAGAAAACAAATGCTTTAGACAGGCTGCTGAGGGTTTCACAAATAACTCTGTTTGGATGAGATAGTGCGTTCTTTAAGATGTCAGATTTCTTTTAAAAGAGAGAGAGAGAGAAAAGAAAAGAGAAAAAAAGACTCCATCTAAGCTTTGCAGCAGAGCAAATAGGCCTGCTCAGCAGATAGCACAGAAGCTGCTGGTGTCCTCCTGCTTGATGATATAATTCTTAATGTACAGCCTGACTAGACATAAATCTTACCCAAGCATCACCTCACCTGAATTCTTTCTCTCTCCCTCTTCTCCTCTCTCTCTCATGATGAATTGTTTGCTACATCTCGGAGACTAAAACCCTTCAACCTCTTCAAACCCGGGTTTCTAATAACGCGTAGGTGTTGGGGAGAGGTGACAGCATGATGAATATCACAACAGACAGCTCCAATATGGGACAATTTTACCAGATCGATATCTCACTGCAATATCAGAGAAAAGGAGCTGATATTAGTCTACACAGTGTATTACAGATGGGGTACATTTCTTCTCCCTGCACTCCCAGTGAACCTGGGCTATATTTCATCCATGTCGGCGATGGTTTACACACTCACAAATGCTCTGGAAACTAATCATAGCATGGTAGCCACGAACAGATGCATCTGCTTAAAATTATCCGTATGTGTGACGCGCCCATAACCCCCTCGTTCAACACGGCGACGGACTTGCAAATAAACTGTGAATCACATTAGAGGATGTTACAGACCATTATATGTGGTGAGAACAAATGTTTTGTCACGTTCTAATAGAGAGATGGCGGGTCCCATGAGGCAGATGCAGTTTTTAAAAGGAAAGCTGAGGGGAAAAAAAGGGTTTAACGTGTTTGAGAAAAAGGAATTTAATAAGAAAACAAAAGAGCAAAGTTAATTTGAGCAAAAAGCTTCAAAACTGGTAGAAACATGGTTTATTTGAGGTTTATTTATTGGGGAGTATATCCAGACGAGCTGAAGCACGGATCAAAATGTTCACAGGTTAAGAAGAGACCGAAAATTAAATAAGAGCAAGTTTGTTGTTGAAGTAACCGGGGATTTGTAGCCCCCAGGCAGGGAAGACTGCAATAAGTTTCAGTCATCAGGTAGAAAGTTCCAGGATTTTTGCTTCTTTGACAGGAAATCTGTCTGGGTTAAAGATTTTTGCAAAATAACTGTACAGCTACAACTTCAACCCCCCCACATTGCAATGCTGCTGTACTATCCCTGCTGGTTGACTAAGGTAAGGGAAGTACATCACACACTGGGTGAAGAAACCGAGCGCTATGTCTTTGTTTGGACACTGCGGCTGTTTGGTTTCTCAGACGTCAAATTTAAGTGTGTGTGGGTGTGTGTTCTTAATGAAAAGAGCTGATTTGCACTTTTACGATGGTCCCTAACTGTGACTGCAGTGACAAACAATCTGGACACACAGTTCAGTTCACTGCACTCTTAACTGCATCATCTTTGATGAACTAGAGCTGGTTGAAACAATAAAAAATCTTACCAAATACATCCCTAAACTAGAGAAAATTTAGGTTTGCAATAAGACTCATGATAAAGAGGCAAAAACTGCTAAATTTAAACTGATTGTGGATGTGTAATGTCTGATAATCCACCAATTCCATTTTTGTCTTATCTCATCTTAATTACAAGAAAAAGTCCTTGATGAACATCATTTTAATCATTTTAATTTTCGTTTACAATATTAACACTGTCAGATATTTGTAGGTAGACTCAGTAGCAGGTCCTTTTAAATACTCAAACATAAGATTTTGCTGCAGATGTCAGTGGTTGTTTTTGACAGATGAGTAAAACTGAGCTTAAGATTTAGAAGAAATTAAATAAAACTTAAACTGTCCAGTGCAATATCAGTAATATCAGGTACTGCTCTGTCCACAAGGGCGGCTAAAATCGACACAGTCGGAAAGTTCCTCACTGGGGCTTTAATTTGTCTTAAAAATGTTCAAATAAGTGCTTATAAACAGTGTTTTCTAATCAAACTGTACGTCCACGCCTGCGTGTGTCATTAGAGGTCTGAGTTTAATTTGCAGTAAATTACGGTTCAGGGGATTCATCACAGTACAAACATTTGTTGAGCCCTAGATGAATAAATCAATCACACACACTCTCTGACAAATTAACTGACACGATTCTCTTTGTCGAGCTCCGTGCCGAAACAGCATGGTCAAGTAACGAGTGCCTGCGGAAATGGGATGAGACACCTTTTACTTCCCAGGGAGACAGATGCATATGGGGGGAGAGAGAGAGAGTGAGGGTGAGAGAGAGAGAGAGGGAGACTGGAGGAGAGAGTGCAGACACTGCTTACGCTTAATATCTTCCCTCTCCAGGGGGCCGCGGCTGAGGGCCCCTCTGCTGTCAGCTGCAATAGGACCAGCCTTTTTGTGAGTGCCCGAGCTTCCTTTAAGGGCTATTAATGGAACACAGATTCCCTTGTGCGGAGAACTTGTCAGTGTTTCATTAGAGACTGATAAACATATAATACATAAGTGTCAAACAGTGTGTGTGCAGACAACGGGAGGGAGAGCAGGATTTTGGGATAGCCGCACGACAGTCATTCCCATGCTCTGCACCGACAATATTAATGATTCCACCAAGAGGGAGGAGCGTGGGGGGACAGGGGCGACCTGTAGAGCGTGCTGCTGGCATCACAGAGAGAAAATCTTTAACTGGGGTGCAGCTTGGCAAACATTAAATTGTATTTAAGTCTTGAACGGTGATCTAAGTAAAGAAAAAGTAATCTTGGGTCGATATCTAGCCAAGATAAGATAGGCTGGCATTTCTCTGTTGTTCTCTTCTCGGCCCAAAAGTAGAAGAAAAAGAAATACATCATATTCAATTAAAGTTCTTTTTTCGCCACTACTGAACAAATCAGCCCACAGCTGGGACTCTGGGTCTAGTTCACAAAGTCCTTTTGATCATTTTGTGGCAGAGAGAGGGAGCTTGGAGTCCCATGGAGTACGGGACCAAGCTGATCTTATTATGATAATTGGGATACATCAACTTCAGATAGCTCTAATGGAGTGAGATTTCAGTGATCAAGAGCACACATTCGACTGTAGAAGCAAGTTCACTTTTTTAAGAAGGAGTTATTATGCAACGCTCGGGTTGTGCGTTCCCAGTAGGCAGCTACTGAGACCGCCAGCACAACCCAGAGTGTGCTTTTAGCTCTACCATTGGAAGCGAAGCTGCAGTCTGAAGAGAAGCGTTACCCCGGTGAAGTTACATCTATTTCCCCATGAGTGAGTAATTGGTTACCGTGACCGTTAATCAGTTAATCTTCTCTTTTTACCCCCACTCTTCAACTGAGAAATATCAGAGGTTCAATAATTAAAAACGTGTCAGGTGAAAGTCCAACGTGCTTCCTCACACTGTATGTTCTCACATTCCCTGCTTTGTTCATCTTATTAACCTCCTCTCCGCTCGCCGCGCCTTTAAATGAAATCTTTAGCCCCTTACATGTGAAATTAAAACTGCCCTCCCTTGAGCGCTTTTAATTATTCTTCTTCAGGAGAAAACTTCCACTTCCACTTTTGTCAGGGCGGCCTTCTTTCTTTCTTCCTGGTCACCCTTTCCCTCACTCCCACTCGCTGCCCAAGCCCTGTCATGCTTCACTCCTCCCTCCAACCCGTTGCTCCCCTACTCTTTTTTTTTTTTCCTTCTCTTTCTCTTCTTCTGCAGGTCTGTTTAATTCTCACCTTGCTCTGCCCTTGTCATCAAGCCGTTGAAGCACAAAGCCAGGAGCAAGGGAGTGTTTACTCATTTCCCCACTACATTACCCCTCCTATTAATCACTGCATGGAAACTTCTGGACACTGAAACATCTCTGCAGTCGCTGCCCCCGCTGCCCCCCTATGCTAACAGGGCAGACTTTGAATAACAGAACGTGATCCTATTTTATCTTTGAGTCCTGAACAATTTGTTTATCCAGGTAAAGCCCTTTAAGTTAAAGGTGTTTAAATTTGAAGGTTTCATAAATCAAATGTTTGAATACTTACTTCCAAAATAAATTTTCCAAATATCCTGGTGCTGGTAAATCTTCAATTTTTGTTCTTTTCTGCTCAAGACCTGTTTATGAAACTGTTGAATGCTCAATATCATTACGTCTTAAATTCAAATTTTAAATGGTGTTATTCTTGGATTAAAAGTCAGTTTTCATTGGACACTCACTGTCACAGTCATCCAGTGCAAATATGACCTGAGGGGTACCTCAGGGGTCAGTTCTGGGACCACTCCTGTTCTCTACTTTTATGCGGTCCCTGGGACATGTGACGTGCAGACATGACATAAATGTTAATTTTTTATGCTGATGATACCTAACTTGCCCTCTCTTGACAATACTGACCAACATCTCAATTTTCACCCGTGTTCTGTAACGTTGATCATAAAACTGGCTAACCCTCAACTTTATACAGCTAAACATTAACACGGCAGAAGTTAATGTTTATGGTCCAGACTTCACTTTATTAATTTTTTGATAGATTTTGGCTTATCTATCAAGACTATCACTCCCCTTTCATTGTCAGTAATTTTGACTACTTTAATTTTACTGATCGTCTATATTTCTATGTTCTAAAGTACTTTGTAACCTTGTTTTGAAAAGTGCTGTATGAATTAAGTCTATAATTATTATTCAATGTCTGGAATTGCGCCTTTGTGGACAGGAAACATAATGACTGCATTTTGTAAACACAAAGTTGAAGTAAACATGAGTTGGTTGACATTGAAATGCATGATACATGATGTGCACGCAGGACGGGCAGAGGTTAGTGTCTCTAATTAATCAAATTTAATTGCATGTAAATTGTATTTTAAATGCAGATGAGGGAGAAAAAAGGGGTTTTGGAGGAGGAGAACGCACCCTCTTGTTACTCTTCGCTTGTTCTATTTGCTGAGATCAGAGAGGAGAAAAATTAACAGTTTGTAAAAACGAGCTCAGGCTACAGCCGCTGAGAGAGACAGACTAGATTTCTTTTGAGGTCTTTGAAAAACAAGAAATAAATCGTGAAAGAGAGCCTGATTCAGAAACCCTACATGTCCACACTGCCCTGTGAACACAGCAGAGCTGCTGCTCCTAAAGGATTCTTATGAAATTCAATTAATACACCAACAGCTTTCCTTTTCTTTCCTGCCCTAATTCCCACATTCCCGCTGAAATGACTGCATTCCCGGCGATTATGCTAACCGCTTGGAGTGCACCATAAATTCACAGGTCTGGGAAAGGCTGTAACGAGAGCTCCTTAAATATGGGAAGGAGACGTTTGAGAAGATGGATCGCCGTGGGCTAGTGCTCCACCGGCAGTGGGCAGGGGGGAAACTTGTTTGCGAAAACACATGCTACTGGCTGCTGTACTGCCTCTAATGAGGCTATGGACATAAGCAACATTATCATTAATGATTGAGCCCCTCCTTATCCGGACTTCTTTCTATTTTTTTTCTGCCACAGCCTCATGTCCTTTTGCAATTACTGGTTTACTGGATAGCCCAGGGCAGCCGGCAGCATGTGTGTCGGCTATATATGGGAGAAAGAAAGAACCCAAAATATTTGAAATTCAAATAAATGAGTAATGTAAATAGTTTTGAGAGAGTTTACCCAGTGAACAATGGCCCCTTATGAGACACAAGTGCGACAGAGGGAGAGAGAACAGGACTGCTGGTGTGGGGATCGGAGCGGAGGGGGTTGGAGGGATGATCCAACACAATGTGGCCCTTCTCCTAAAGCAACTTGTTATCAGGCGCTACGCAGAGCCCCCCATTCAATCTGCATTTAAATACATTTCAGTCCACTCACTCATTTGCATTCATTTCTCCCATTATATTTGAAAATGGCCAAATGTCTAGCCAGCACAATGTGGGAGCCTATCACCGGCCAGGGGAAGCCCACACCTGATGCCAATTTAGCCCGCTTGGATCTATTCATTGCCATGGCCTGATCTGACAACTCCAGCTCTTCCCCATCCAGGAGACTTTTCAATTGGATCTGCTTGTGGTGACAAAATTGTTTTGCTCATTGAGTTTGTCTTTCTTCTTCTGTTTGCCCCCCACTCCCAACTCCCACCCCTCCTTTCCGTCTCGCTCTCTCCCTCTCTCTCTCATCGACACTCCCTCCGTCTGCGAGTCTGGGTGTCTATTTGCGAGCCATGGGAAAAGGAGAGGCAAATGATTCTCAGTGGCTTCTGATTTCCACTATTTGTTCAGCATTAGGCCCACTTATCTCTGAAAGAAAAAGCAACATGTGGAGAGAAAGTGACAGGCAGAAACTCAGCCTTGCTAACAGGCCTATTGTGTGCTGAAGATCTGCATTCAAACATGAGGGGCCCTCTAACTCTTTCTCTCCATCGCTCTCCTCCCTTGCTCACTATGAAACGCTCACATACTTGTGCATAGACCTCTGTCGCAGTCAATTACTGCTGCTAATCTGCGCTGCGATAGAGAGTAAATATTTCATTACTTTTTCAAATAAACAGTTGGTCTGAGCCCGTGAAGTGTCATCTATCCTGTGAAAGGAGCGGTGACGTCCACATTCAATTACGCCATAAAACTCGCCCAGCTTCTGAAGTGGAGTTTTTGTGCCGAGAGCACACTACTTAAAATCATTAGACTTCGTTGCAACATCTTGAGATGAAAAGCCGCGCTGAGAGCTCGCCATTTACACTACAGCACCTTTTCTTCGTCCGAAAAAAATTCTCAACACCCCACCTCCTCCTTCATTTTCTTTCCTCTACAAAGCTCTCTTGCCTCGCTCACAGAAAACTTCAGCGGCGCAATGAATTAAAGTAATAGTGCTTTGTTTAAGTGCTTCAAGTATTTTCTGGGAGGATGTGTACTTTATTGTTTAAACTACTTTAAACTTATACTTTTACTTATTTTCTAAATAAAATGTGTCCACCTAGAATCATCTCTTTCAGGGTGGTGAAAACCTTAAATTTTCACCACCCAACCTTAAATTAAAGGAAACTAAGGGGTTAAAAGCAACACTGTAGATGCTAACTTGTGTAAAGAATAAAAATTAAACATATGCAAGTGAATGGGAGCCAAGAGAGTAAAGCACCACTCCTCAGTGACAGGCGCCAGCTACTCTTGTGAAAGATTATGGTGGTGATAGTTACCACAGGGGCCACAATGGTGACAATGGTGATGGTGATGACAAAGACTAAGGTTGTATCCTTGGTACACCGCACTTGTAAGGTTGGACATTTCACTCATGATACATATTGTATTATATTATTGTTGATACAGTTGAGCATGTGTGTATTGTATCGTATTTCTTTGCTGACTTGGTCTTGCATGTTCACGTGGTGAGTTCTGACAAAAATCTCACCCTATCAGAAGAAAAAACAGCTGTTATTTAACGCATCAAAACAACTGACATCTACCCTGAGCAGCAGTTTCAGTTATTACAAATAACCACATAGAAACAGACACTATTTTTGCAAAAAGTCTTGTTTGCTGTTGGACATTAAAGCTATGGTCTACCATTTGGAAGCTTGGTACTTATTAATAACACTGTTTATAAGGCCGTTATGGTCCTATGGTCTGATCTACGCAATATAAAGATCAAAAACAACGAAAAAAATCCATTCAGTATATCCACTGCAAAAAGGCATGAGTGGTCTGTGAGTCCATCCAATCCCCCTGTCTTCCCTGCTCCGCCCATGGTCCCGCCTCTTCCCTACTACCCCCTTCACGTACATGTGATTGGCTAGCTGCACAGCTACTGAAGCGTGATGGAGCCGGAGAAGACAAACACCGAAACCAGGAGGCAGCTTCTGTTACCCTCCACATCGAAGGGAAGGAAACCTAAAAGTTTCGAGGAAAAGGCTGAAGTAAAAAATGTGAGTGATACAGGTGCCAACGGAGAGTCTACACTGGAGAAACGTACAGCCAGGCCGGTTTTCAGATCGTAGACCTTAGCTCTAAGAGACATTGATTTTAGTTTGTCTCTTTCGCAACGAGTTAAAACCTTCACACAGTAGCTTTAAATTCTAGAGGCCCAATTTTATCAAGGTACACCACCTTTTAAAGTGTTAATAAATTAAGCTTGTAATATTATTTTCTTAAAACAATTCACCTGTTTCCTTTAACTTTTAATTCCTTAGTGCAGCAAATATCAGTGAAATACTTTTCACTCTTAAAGCTCCAGTAAGAAAGCTGGGGTTTGCATCAATTTTGCCCCCTCTGTGAACAAAGCTCATTTCTCTTTTTCCTTTTTTTTTTTTTGAATTAAGAAATACTCCTTTATTTTACAAGTCATTTCATCTGATGCCTTCCCCCCAGTGGAGGTTTTATATAACCATATAAAAATGGTGATTCTTTACATCGATGGTCTTGTTTGATTTTGTAGCCCAAAAAGTTGCACCAATATCAGTTTCATCTAATTTCATGACAAGTTCAAAAGTCCTTATAGGAGCTTTAAGCACAGTTAATGTTGGAAACTCTTACTTGGGTACTTTCAGAAACGCTGACTTTCACTCATTTTCTCATACGATAGCTGCACTTTTAACCAACCATGGATTTAAGGTGCTTCATCCACCACTTACAAACCTAATCAGATTTGGTGTTTGAAGGTAAGCAATGCTGTTTTCCGTGCAACATGCTAACTAAGTGGTGTTTTGCAAGATTAGCAGATGAAATAATGCAAGGAGTGGGGGAGGGCAGAAAGGGGGAAAGGGGGGCTGGCGGGGGGTTGACAGAGAGATCCCAGACTCTACTGCTCATTAATCACTGCAGCGTCTTTGACCTTTCATTTGCCAAGGGCGGCAAGAGAGGAGGAGGAGGGTGGCCGCTACTGCTGCTGCTACTGCTGCTAACTCTGCCCAGGAATGAAGGAAAGCTGAGCTGGAGTTAGCAGAGAAGCTCGCAGAGATGACCAAGAGAGGGTTTGGTGGTAGAGAGTCGAGTTGAAGTCCAAAGAAGACGCCACACCACGTTCTTAATGAAGAGTGAAATTAATCAGCTTCACAGGCTGTTAGATGAATCAGGTGTTTCCCAGCCCCTAGGTGGTATCAGCTGCTCGGCTCAGCTCGCCAGGCCTGATAAAGACCGATAGGCCCCTTGCCCATTTACACATGTTATTAAAAGAATTACAAAGATGTCTGCCCCAGCTCCCTCCCTTCACACCAGTCTGGGCTTTGGGAAGCGGGTGCTGGAAATGGCAGGGGGGTGTGACATTAGCGTGAGGAGTATTTTTAGCGTCTGGATGCTCAGCTCTTGGTTACCAGGTGGGGTGTGCGCACTGTGGTGCTGGTGGTGGTGGTGAGAAAAACTTGACACACTAAAGCTCATGAAGAAAAGTGTGTGTGTGTGTGTGGAGGAAAAGAGACTTAGTGAGAGGGAGACTCTGCACACCTTCAAAAGCTCAACAGTGACCCTGCTTTTCGACTCTTGTGTTGATTGAAATGTTGAACGATTCCTGTTATACATCATTACGTCTCTATTGTCTATTGTAACTTGGAAACACACTCCTGTAATTAGATAATGAAGTCTCAATGTTGCACAACGAGAGCGCTATAAAAAGTACCCTGGTCTAAATAATTAAGCTACAAATAAACACGAGGGAAAATAAATGCTAATGCAGGCTAATCAAGTGAAAATAACTCCACTTACGGAATCAATACATGGGAAATGAGTGATGCACGTGTGGAATAGCTTAGCATCAAATATAGTGGGCAGTTATTAAAATACATTTTAGCTTATTTTTAACCCTAATTGATGTTCAAGGTTAATCTAATCAGACCAATTGTACCTCTGAAGAGCCTGCTCCAATTTAATTGGCTATTTTTATTGCCTCAGCGAGATTTTAATTGAAACCAAAGGGGATCTAACAACAACTGTGACATGTTGATGTCTGGGGGATAGTTATAAATATGTGACAAAATATGTGCATTATTAATGTGATTTCTTAATGCATTATTGTAATGTGTCCCCAGAAAGACAGAGATATTACTTCACACGACAAGAAGGGGTGGTGGGGGGGCAGAAGAAATCATTTCATCCTGAATATGTCAACAAAATAATACAGAGACAATTTTTCCTCTGACTGCAGGCAAATCAAGAGATTTAAATCATTAACATTCAAAAGAGAAATTTGAATTTCTCATAAGAAAAGCTAGAGGTTATGCACCGTACTTTGAACAATGCAGAGGCACAAAACTACTCTATAATGTACATCTTGAGAGCAGCCTTCATCCAGTTTGTACAAATTGCTGTTTTTTTTTTTTAAGTGTTAACTCAGCTGTCAGCACATTCAGAGCTTTTTTAAGAGGGTTTTGATGATATGATTCAAGACTAGTGTTACCATCCACACTGAAAAAGCGATGAGACCATAAAAAAGTGTCATTGATTCAAAAGAAGAGATTACATTGTGTCTGACACAGGCGTGAACATTAGCATGAGACTCCTGGATCAAATTCTGCTCGGCAGCAGTAGCCATTGATGATATCGATCAGAATCGCGGCTACTATGAGAACAGCTGGGCCTGAAGTTGGCACTTTGAGACTGTGCTTCCCCTCTTCTCTGTAAGAGTGTCCCTTCATTTTCCCCCTCTTCGGCAGAAGTGTGATATTAAAGGTAAAAGGCTCATTAATTGCATGCCTACTTCCTGCTGACAGATCCACTGAGAATTCAGAGCCACTGAGGATTCAGCGCTGGTGGACTGTTGTTATTTGTCCTCTGAGGGATGACAGTTACTTTTTTTTTTCATGCGCTTTAAATATCAGACCTATTTCCAGACCTGAAATGACAGAGGTTAAGATAAGAAAGATCAAGGAAGAAGTTCAAACAAAGAGGGAGAAAAAGGTGAAATCTTCGTTTTGCTCGGTCCTCTGAGGATGAAAAGTGAGCAGAATGAGGCCTGTAGTTGCACAGAAAGAGTGGAAAACACCACCTACTCAAGCCTGACATCTGTATAAAAACAAAAATAATCTGCTGTCAGCAGAATGTTCAATGACTCCTATCACCCGGCTGCTGATAAAGACTCTGGCCGCTCTAAGGATTGGGCTGTTATGCGAGGGGCTCAGTGGATCGGAATGCATGCTAATTGCCATCAGAAATATGTGGTGAGCCTTACAATTTCTGGCATTGCTCCGCACCTTGGCGAAGGACATGCCAGAAGGGTTCTAGCAAAACAAAGATTAATGAACAGTGTTGAATTGCTGTAATGCCATGTCAACAGCGCCATACATTTCATTACAGAGGTCACCAGTGGCTCTGTGTTTAATGCCATGCGAAAATTTTTCACAGCGCAAGTCTTAGTCTCTGCAACAAGCTGAAAGCAGGAGATAACCATTTTACTTGCTGGATGATATTATGCTGTTGATGTGATTATACGGGCCCTTCTGCAGTGGCCAAATGCACATTTACTCAGCCAAAAGGTATAAAAAAAAAAGGGCTTTAAAATGGAAAAGTTCACAGCATAACCACAGGAAAATGTATCCAACGTGTCAGTATAATCCAGTGTGTCAGTAAAACCTGATGCTCTAAACAGGAGCAAACCTCCCCTTTTAAATAATTGATATTTTCTGATTAAATGTGGCAGTTTGGAGATAATGAATTCTTTATAGTGTGCCTTGAGCAACTCAACAGCTTTGCCCTGCATGACAGCTTTATGGGGCGTCTTTTTTGCCGAAAATTTTGAAAGTTTAACCTATGTAGATCAATGTGCTTCCTTAAAAGAGTTTAATAAATTAAAGTGCAGGGGGCTTTTTTTTTCCTCAGCGAGCAGAAAAAGCTGATGAGACAGGTTTAGTTTAATCTCAGGCAATAGAAGTCATTAACCATTCTCCCAGGAATTAAAATATAGCTTGCCCTTTTCTTCTCTCACTTATCATTAGCATCACTTTAATCTCCCCGCGTTTCACACTGCTATTTTAATCATTACTTACTGCCTTTTGACAACTGAAGAACATGGCTTCTCCCCGCTCAGGCAATATCCTGATTTTAGCTGACAAAATGTAGGACATCATTTAAAAATATCTAAATTTCCTCTTCCTTTTTTATTCTTCTAACTTCCACTCACCAGACCCCTGAATGTCTGTCTATTTATATCAAAGAAAGCACAAAAAGATAAGAGGAGATTGAGTGGACGACATTCAGAATGTAATTTGACTTAGCCAGCAAGGGTACAAAATGTAAAATACACTTTATTTATGTCCATCATGTTATTTTAATGGACGGTGAATTGCTTGTGTTGCTCTATGTGGGTCATGTAGGGTGTAGGGGGTATATTTGTCTGCCCTTGAATCAATGAACATTTACAACAGAAAGCACATATCTCCAGAGCAGAATATAAATAAAGTATTATGGCCGGTCTTTCAATGACAATGACAGATGTAGGGCAAGCAATTTCTCTAACTTTTGTTTCTTTATTGTTACTGGTAACAGTAAAATTGAACAATAGGAGTGGATCTGGAGCATGATTAATTTGGATATGGTGACAGAAAAGGAGGTACAATAGCCTACAGCTGATTGTATTATATTTCTAAATTTGGTTTTATGTGAAATTTGTGGGTTGGGGATTTCTTGATCCAAATTCGGCACGCTTTAGTAACATCGTAATACGGGCTCATACACCTCGTAACACACAACCAACATACTGCATTAGCCTGAATACAAGACCTTCCCCCTTTTTTCAAGACAAAATTTTAGAAAGAGACTTTTTGAAGACCAAAACATGTTTCAGTAAGAGTATTTAAATATGATTAAAAAAAAAAAAAACTAAAATAAGCTGCAGTCTATCAAACTGACAACAGGTCTGCTAATTCAGATCTTAATAAACCTACTCAAGACAATCTTTTAATGAGGCCATCTTCCGGCATTGCACTTTCACCATATTGGATGGTTATTTACTGCCTCTGCTACATTGATAAATGTGTTCTTTAGATAGGTACCACAACTCCACCTAAGTTGCTGGTTATCTTCTCCTAATTTTGACCAACTACACTCACTGTGTCGATCCATCTTTCACCCCTCTGGCATTGTAGCAATGAGTCACAACTGATCTCAGTCATCATGGGTTTGCTTATTTTTAAGGTGAAGGTACAATCTGGAGAAATGTTCAGATTTCATTTTCAAATCAGTGTGTTTTCAGTGGATACTCACTAAAAATAAAAACCTACATTGTTACTAATTTATTCATTCTGTGCTATGGTACGATCAGGGTCGCCTGCGCTGTAGAGGACCTGCTCCTAAGAAGACAAAAAAGACTCACTGTAAGTCTGATTTTTACATACAGGAGAGTAGACATTAATTTAAAGATACTCCTGAGTATAATTTTCCATTTCCACCAATAAATAGTCCCCACTGTACACTGCAAGTGTCCCCATCTGTTGTAACAAATATTGACATTTAGTTACAAAACCCTCAATTTAACTTTTTCAGATGCATTTCATGGAAAATTTAAACTTTTTAAAAATTCAGTTCAATATTGTAATACCCACAATTCCTTGCTTTTGCTTTTGATTGTCAATAAGAAAGCCAAAACAGCTGCATGTCACAATTTTCTGACATTTTTACGTCACTGCATTTCAATTCACTGATTTAAGTGTAATCCATTTAAGCTAGTGTCGTTCTCTCTTAAAATACATGAAATTGAACTAATCTGCTTTTCCCTCTGTGACTCAGTACTTCACCGCCTTTTCTCAAACTGTGCCAAGATTAAAGGCATTACCAAAGAACAGAAACCTCAAGTCTTTTAGATTAGTGTTCAATTACTTAATCCTTTAATAGAATTCCAGTTTTGTCAGAAACAACAAAGTACCTCAAATGCACATTATGACGGCTGTGGAAAGCAACAAGCAGATTAAGTTGGACTGTTACAGGAAGGTTTAACCTGTCAGAATCTGTGCACATGCTTGTCTTTAACAGGAGGGAAAGCTAATGTAATGATCATTAAGTGTAACATATGGATGGCATATTGTACTAATGAGCCACAAAAGTAAATGTGGGGCTTGTAACTTGGATATCGTATCTAGGAAATCTTCTCTTTGAAGGAAAAAGAGCTGTTGTTTTCTTTCCCTTGTCACTGGGTGCACGTGAACATGAAACCGGCACCCTCCCTCCTCTCCTCTTCTCTCCTCTCTTCAAACCCCTGCGCCTCCCTCCCTCCCTTTCTTTCTCCTGCTTCAATTTAAAAATCAACACTGAACTTGTTCTCTAAACGGTTGGAAGCAGTTTATGAACATTTCAACAATAAAAATCCCCTCCTCCTACATCAAAAAGAGGCTCGATTCATTTTCTGATCTCCATCCAAGTGCAAAGGCTAAGTTAAAGTGATACTTCAAAGACGCCAGTAATCAAAGACATGCAGCTGTTAAAACAATCTTTTGTTAGTTCATTGTCTTCAGACCAAACTCTTCACACCCAAAAAAATCCCCAAATGAAGGGAAGCAGAATCAAATAAGTTATATTCAATCACTCTGAGTGGGGAGGCTTTGGTGTCATGCTAGAATAAATGCAAGTCTAAAGATTTACTACTATTTACAGCAGCTGAGGCAGTACAATAAGGCTGGTATCCTGCCGCAGGAAAAACTACCATGGTCCTCTTAAATATGCCAAGGGCTCCAGGCGGTGTAAAATATGCCCTCGACAAAAGTGAGGCATTTTGACAAATTAAGCAGCCAGTTATGAAGGCTACATTGTTATATTTGATGGTGTATCCTTGCCTTTCTGCAAGGCTCTGTGTTAGCAGTATAATGTCCTATCAGTCCTTCCCTTTTCACCTGCTGCTGCTCTGTGCCTTTTGATTTCTCCACAAGGGCAAGTTGCGACTATATTAACAAGTCCCTATCACTAGTAGATGCTGTTAAAATTCTAATGTCAGACCATCCGAAAGGTAGAAGAAAAAAAAAGGAGGGGAGGAAAAAAAGGAGCTTTGCCAGTCCACTGGCTTGGCTTAATTTTTTAATATGCGTTAGCACCTTGCCTTAATCCGACTCTAATGTACATCGTCAGGGGTTACTGTTGAGATAGAGAAAGGGGCTGTCAATCAAGGCTTGGTCAAATTATACCCAGACTCCATTAGATTTAAAATAGAGCGATGAGGTCTAGCGTGAGTCAATCAAATCATTTAAGGATGGCTGTTACGGTTATTACGTTCCACTTGTTATGGAACCTGCTCTTACCTTTATTACCATCGTAGGCAAGTGAAAGTGAATGATCACTGAGCTGCACCTGTTGTTTTCATGTTCAAATATTATTGTAAATATGGTGCAACTCTGCTTTATAGAGTTACTCATGCAGATGCAACAGAAAGAGGGCAAGCCATCTGTCTCTTACCAACAATTGCTCAACATTATATCAGTATTGTAATAACAAATAAGTGTTTTTTAAACAGCCCTTGTTCAGGTGGCATACAAAAGAAGAGAGTATATTAAAAAACATTCAATTTTAAGGACAGAATAAAAGATGTTTGTATCAAATGCCCAAACTGAGGAATAATAAGGACTTAGAAAATGTATTTAAAATATAAGTTGAAAAGTTTGGGGGTTTATAGTCTATGTTTAATTATGTACTTTTATTTTGACAGTGTTCAGATATGTAACCTGTACATCTGAGGACATGAGAAAAGTGTCTTAAAAACATAAAATTATGAAACTAAAGAATGTCAAAATACAGTATCCTACTGTAAGAGCTAATTTTTGTTTTATTCATTGACTAGTTAATGATCTTTGCACATTCCATATTGCTTTTTTTATTATCTTGTTTTAGATGATGGCTTTTTATCTGTTTTAACTGAAGGTTACCCTTTTAGCATTGACCCCAGTCATCACTTTGTCTCATGTATCTTTTCTTGTTTTGTAGAACGTGTTTGTTGAAGAGGCTGACTCACTTGCTTTAGTCCTTAAAATATGAACCTACAGGTAGAAAAAAAATAACCCAAACTAATGTAATTTAACTATAGGAACACTGAAATATTAAGAGTTTGTGTCAATTTTGGCGCCCCCTGTGGACAATGCAGTCTTGTACTTGCTTCACTAGAGTCTTCAGACAAAAAATCACATCCAGTTTCAGGCATTTAAAATAAAGAAATACATCACTGATGGTTTTGTTTGCTCTGGGATATCATAACAAAGGATCAATATGAAATTCAGTCAGTTTTTTGGATGTCTTAAAACTCCCCACAGGAGCTTTAAGTTACAGTCATGTCTTTTATTTTGTCAGTTTGTAACCCATGAAAATAGAAATAATAACTTAAAAACCTTAACCTAAAAATATGAAACTATATCTCTCATAAGATCAAGTACAGTTTTGGTTGCAAAACATGTGATGTGCTATAATTCAATAAGATATGATGTGATTTATATATATATATACATTAAGCCTTGAACTGACCATGCTTGTGTCTGTTTACTAGTAGTTCTTGTTTACAGAGAGATATCTTTTCCTTTGTGGATTAAAGCTCCTGTGATACATTTTTAGCTGGTTATGTTAGTGTCTGAAATTATTTTTTTTCATGACCTACAAAAACAAAGAAGACCATCTGAAAGAGGACTGTTTAATTCTTATTGGTTATTCTTTATTCTTGTAAATGCTGCTGCAGGGTAGGTGTTGGAAAAGGCAAACCACACAGTGGCGTAACATCCACTTTTTATATTCCAGTGTTTCAGACATTAAAACAAATTAAAAACACAACCTTTTTTGAATTAGAAAACACTGCTGACAAGGTCAGCAAAGAGATAAAACACACTGCTGTGGCCACAGGGGGCGCCAAATTCATGTCATCCTGAAAGTCGCTCACAAGAGCCTTAATTAAAAATGTTTGCATGGAGAAAAAAGATAATACATCATTTAATTTAGCAGCCCTGTTAAGTTTTAGTCATGTGTAATTTAATTTGAGAGTGTAAAGAATACAAATCTCTACATGAAGGATTTGAAAAAATAGTTATGTGAAGTAAAACTTCAGAGATGATGAGGTATTTTTGGAGTTATGTGTACTTTTTTTTGGAGTGTAAAGAATGCTTACCTGGACATCAGAGGATCCAAACGGGAAAGAAGCAGGAAGCCACATGGAAAAAGAGAAAACAAGAGAAAAAGTTAGTACAATGATAAAAGAAACCTACTTTTCCAAAGTGTAACTTAATAACTATTTACTTAGTGGACAAGAGGAGCCATAATGTGTTTCATCTGTGGAAAAAAGGCTTCCTCGTTGTGTTTTTGCCTTTTTGGGCATAACTCCTTGGATGAGAGTAATTGCCAAATAAGACAAAGCACATGCATCTGTTCGCTGAAGCGTCCACAAATTTTTTGGAGGGGAAATCTGTAAGTGAGTAACAGACCGACTGACAATATGCGTGAAACTCGAATAGTGTTGTGAAACATTTTCATTTGGACTGTTTGTAAACATGTCATGGGCTGTTTAAGTGCCAGGCAGCTTTAACAGCCACATTTCCAACAAACAGAAAAGAAAGGGAAAGACAAATTGCCAAAAATGACATTATCATTTCCGTATATGTCACAAGGCAAGTAGATCTATGTCAACCATTGAAAGGGAAGTGTGTGAACCTGCCTGTGAGTGCCTGTGTGTGTTTGTGTGTGTGTAAGCGAGTGAGTCTGTGTGTGTCTGACCTGCTCCATCTGGAGGATTGGAGCACTCGGGGGCTGTCACACAATAGGGAGACGAAAGCCCGCTGAAGGATAACAAATGACTTCATGGCAAAACAGCCATTGAAATTCTTTCAGTATGTGGCATTAAAAACAACTGAACAAATAGAGATAAGAAGGTGGGTAGGATTTGAAATGAGATTTTTTTTTCACTCTCCCCTCTCCCTTCCTCTCTCCCTCAGCTTAAAAGCTAAACAAAACAAATGGAGCTTATTACTGCAGATTACCTTACACTGGACAGATTCACCGCATGAGGCCCAGTGTAAACAATGTCTTTCTCTCCGTGTACTAACTATGTGCCATTTATAACAGTGAGCAATCATATCCACAGCGCCCATAGATAAAGCAAAATACATCCCAGCCAGCAGTTTAAAAATATAATTGTTTAAGGGGCTGTTTCCATGTGTGTTACCATAGCAAACACTGATAAACCAATTAGAGAGTGTTTTATTAATGCTTTTATTACCTCTGCGTAAACTGCGGCTGCCAAAGGGGACTGACTGGGTGACTGTGAGCGAAGGGAAAAGCTGAGCCTGCCATCGTTTTCACAGTGTCACTCAGAAGGTGTCAGGACATGTTGTCACCACAGTCACGACCCAAACAGTCTTTTCTCTCTCCATTAATGCGTTTATTCTATTTTGGATAAATTCAGCCGAAGTTTAATGTGCTGTAGATTCTTTTCCCTACTAAAAACCCTCACCTGTTTGTGTCCATGAGTTTTCTAGAATATGATCTCTAACGCTGTTTTCTATGAAAGGCTTTTGATTGATGAGAGCACATTTCTGAAGGTGTTTGGGTTGGCGTTACAATTAGCACATCTTTGAAGCCGGGCACATTAGAAACGTTTTTTTAATTAAATGTTGAAAATAAGGATGTGCAGATTTAGTCAGCTTAACATTTGGACCTCATCACCCATGTTCATCATAAACACAACTGTAGGTGAGTTAAAAGTAGTATGTAACAGTTTTTAGTACTAATGCACCGATCCGATATTTGGATCGGATATCGGCCCTGATATTGACAAATTAAATGGATTGGATATCCGATAAGTGACCCCGATCCACATTCCAATCCGGTCTTTTTTTTTCTTTTGATTAATATCATACACAGCAACACATCAATTCTGTTCACTCTATAATCTATGTCCGTCTATCCTTTTGCACTATTATTATATGTTATTAGTTTATAAAAAATCTTGAGTAAATTTATATCTGTGTTAATTTGTTACCTTTTTTTCACAAGGCTAATGTCAAGATCACTCATTCAACAGTAGTATTGGATCGGTATTGAATATCATCAGAAACGCTCAGCCCAGGTATCGTATCAGATTGGATCTGGAAAAAAATAGATCGGTGTATCTCTACTATTTAGCAAAAAGGCTTGTTAGAAAGTAATATAATATTCATTGGCTGGTTTAAATGAGTATATAATCAGCTGACTAGAATATCATTTTGTTTTTGTTCATTTAGAGTGAGTCTTCAACAGCAACATAGGTTCCCTTCTATGGCAACCACCATCTTGCACTGCTGTGTTTCTCCAGAAGCACAGGATGGACAAACTGGTAACATGCGTGTTTTTGTGCTCTCAAGAAATGCATTACTGGGAGATAAGAAAGAAGAAGAAGAGAGTTGCTGCTGACAAAGTGACAAATGGAAGATTATACTTGTCATACATCAAAAGAGCCTCTTGCCCTCGAACCCCACCATAGCTTCTCCAATGTGAGTGTTTTGATCTGTGAGGATGCTACATTTTCTATTTCTATACACAGTAGCTTCATAACAGTTTTTAATATTTTTATCTTTATAAATCATAAATGTCAGTCATATGATGTGTCTAAATTATAGCGCAGCCACCTGCTATGAATCAGCACTGTAGCTCTGGATCATGGCTTGTGCAATTATGCTCTAATGCTCAACCACCCTCATGTAAATAATCTCTGATCATTGATAGCATCAAATCAAATCAAATCAAATTAGGATGTATTTCAATCTGCCTCTTTCTTTTGCACGTTTCATGCTTTAGCCAAACTCAAAGACTATTTTAAGTTTTTTTGTATTTTTCTGAATTTCAAAAGTTTGATTTAAGCCAAATTATTTCACAAAGAAATGACTTTATGACTAACATACTGCATCAAAATTATGTTGTGGGGTTGTCGTCCTTATTTTCTTTATATTCTTCTATCAGAAAACGGTTTTCCGCATTTTGTGTAAACAGGCAAAAGGAGTGGCGTTCAAAAGCAGCATGATTCACAATAGGTACACAGGGCAACAAACACACAGCTATTGCCCAGACACAACCTGCTCAAAATTTATCATGCGACCTAGTCGGCCTAACAATCAGGCGTTAAAGAGAACAAAAGCCCATTCCAAATAAATTCCCACTGTATTTGTGCTGGGATTTGATTTACTGGCCTGTGGGGAGGCACCATTTGGTAGCACAAGAAGAGGCGGGGAGAGGTAGGTGGTGTCTGAGAGGAGAGAGTGTGTGTGTACGTATGTCTGCGAGTTTGTGCCTGTTTGTGTGTATGTGTGTGAGGGGGCTGGGCACCAGGGGATGGTGGGTAGGGGGGGTGCTCATGTGCCAGAAGTGTTTATTGTGTCATGGTGATTTATTGAGTGAGCTTCATTTCACTGAATGTTCTCAGATATTTATTTCCCTAAAGGCCCCACAAAGATATGAACAGGCCTGCATCCACATATGTCATCATTGCCCATTTTACAGCGTCAGGAGATTTCTCTCAAACTAAGAGGGGGAAGAAAGAGAGAGAGGGAGAGAAACAGCTAGTGGCGATCAGGGCACCTCTCCATCAAAGCCCTGTAAACAATGGTACCTCAGCAACACGGAAATGGCATTTTGGAATATGGCTGATGACTTCTCAGCGTTCATCCCTGCCGCTCTCCGCACTCTCTGCTGCCAAATACATACTTACAGAGCATACATAATTTAAATCAAGACTCTGAAGGTCTACTCAGCAAGACTGGAGCAATGTTTGAGAACTCCTTGAAGCTTTAAGTTTTTACAGTTTGTAGCTCCTTCAGACAGACCGGTGTTTTCACTTAAGACTTGGACAGCTTTAATACCTGCAGAGCACCAAGGACGAAATCATCACTGAAGAGAAAAGAGGCAGAATAATACATGCTCTGCTTAGATTAAGAAGTCAGAGGTTTTTTAGAGATATACGGTGTTATTCAAAGAAAATGGTTTGTTTGATTCTGCACATTGTCCTCATAAAATTAGTTTTTAGTTACAGTTATGTTTGGGTGCAAACTGATGAATAGATGTACAAAATGAAATACACAGAATTAAGCTATAAAGAAATGTAAATCAAAAAATATAAAATATACTAAATTAATCTATTGAAGAAATATGAAATTTAAAATCTGTGAAAGAAACATTTCTAATTCTTTGAAATGAAAAGGTTTTATCTTTAACTGTAAAATAAAAATACATGCATTATTATAAGGTATGTAAGGCCATCATGTGCTTCTCAAGCAGATGTGTGACTGCTTTAAAAAGTATGAACAAAACAAGAGTGATAAATATTAAGTTCTGTAGCTGAACGAACAGCAGTTATATTGATGTCTGATTCAAACAAATTATTTTCATATAAATGCAGGTCAACTTCATCGGCTGGTTGTTCAAAGAAATGCACATCAGAAGACTTCTTTTTAGAGTTCAAGAAGGTCTATGGGCTCGTTTCTCTTTTTTCTTTTACTTGATTGCTCTTTTACCTGACTTTTTTTCCTCCAAAAGGCCAAGGAGTGTTATGGCAAAAGTCCTATCTGCTTGATTCTTATTCTGCGGGGGTAGAGAGTGGGTGAGGCAGCCAGATGGTAGGAGTCTTTGATTCTCCAGATGGCTGTTCTGTGTGGTGCTCAGTGACACTGGGCAGGCTCATTGACATGCTGCCTCCCTCCCCTCCATCTCTTCACCTCCTCTTCCTTCGCCTCCTCCTCCAACACAGTCACTGTTACGAAGATGGATACCAGCCCCCTGGCCTCTAGCTGCAGATCTTCAGATGGGATGGGATGGGACTCTCCACTTAGCCCACCAAAGAAAATGTCAATGTTTGGGCTCATATTGATGACACCAATTTGCCACTGTCAGATCTAACTAAACTATCAATGTTATCAAATAAATGTTATCAAAACTAAAATGATTTGAGGTCTGATCTGAGATCAGCTCCAACTGGTTAAGTTTTGTATTGGGATGCTAAGAACAACTCTTGCCTCTGGAAACCTTCAATCCCACATGAAGGGACATCAAAAACTTTGTTGTTTTTTGTTTGTTTGTTTGTTTGTTTTTCAAGTTTAGAGATATCAATTTGGAGTTATCATAAATTGGTGGGGATGTAATGGAATTCCCAGTAGGATGTGATGGCATATGACTTCATATGACAAAATCGAATGCAATATGATAACATATGATACTGTACAATATGATATGACACAAAATGATATGATTCAATGATACGATACGATACGATAAAGTAGTGCACATTATGATATGATATATTTATGTATGATACAAGAACACAAAATGGGGCTAAATGTTATGATACAAAACAACAACATCATACCACAGGAAACTATGCAATATGATTAATTCTTTCCTGTATACTATGATAAAGTAAAAGTTAAAACCATTCAATATATTTAGATATTGTACAATAGGATAGAATAGGATACTGCATTTCACAACGTTGTACAAGACAAGGTGAGATAATTCAATGCATTACGATATCCATTAGTACAACAAAAAAGATCCTACAAGACATGATACAATAGATAGAACATCAACGATACAAAATGATAGGAAACCATTTCAAATGATATGCTTGATAATAAGGGATGAATCGATATAAAACCATACTACACATAGGATATGAGATGACATTGCACACTACGATTAAGAAGTTAATACAATACGATATGCGGTACAATATTACAACATGACAATACTGTACAATTTCCAATGCCGCATTTATGATAAGCTTTTTTACTCCTATTTTAAGGATGTAAGTCATCTAGTTCAAACTTCAGAGAATAAATTGCCTTGTTATACTGTTATTTGTGATGCTTTTGCCTTTTTTGCTGCCTCTGGCCCCACATCACTTAATCACCTTTTGTGATAACAATATGCTTTTGAAAGAACACAAAAGCTACTTCTTCAAGATATATAAGTAACACGACTCCCAAAGAGAAAAATTAGACGGCTAAAAGAAATGACCGCCCAGGAACTTTGGTAGTGCCAAAGCATCGTTAACTGCAGAATCTTCCAGCCACTTTTAACTATCTTGTCTACTGCCTACAGTTATATAAGGTTAATACTAAAATCCATAGCCTTGTACAAGAGTACAGCTCAGACCATCACATTGTTGGTATTGTAAGTTTTTTGTCACAGTGAAAATTACCATATCAAGCACTGACTGCTGACATAGAGAAAATTGTCGTCTTGACCCTAATCATTATTTTCATAGGTGAAAAAAAAACACACCCAAGCTATACTCAGTGCTGGAAATGAATCCACATTCATGCACATCTAAATTAGCCAGTTAAGAAAATCTTGGCCTAATTTGAATTGGACCAGCTCAGACGGTGTTTCTGCAGATCAGCCAAGCTCTGGCATTAAACGCTCCCTGCTTTTATTCCCTGACCCCTGGTGCACCTCTCCTTTTGGGGTCATATCATCATTACCATAGTGCAAGCTCAGAGACTGAGTTTCTGTGTGCCTTAATTAATGTGTGTTTATAGGGGGCCACAGGAGTGAGTGCACTTAATGAAACATTGCTACGGTAGCCTCCGGGGTCCAGAAGAGACAGCTTCTCTATTGTGCTGCTGATTCTTACAGGCTGTAAACACTTAATTGATCTGAGGAGCATATTTCAGTGCACATTCAGGGGAAATCCTTTTCGAATTGGGACCGTTCATGATTACTTTTTAACGTCTCTTTAAGGGGGCTGGAAAAAACTCATCGCTGTCTGGTGTCTGTTTATTTGTGCAAAGCAAGGGTTAATTAGTGGTAACTGCACACAATTGGATGGCACAACAAAAAGACAGAAACAGTAAATAAACATCAGAATAATAACCCGGGTTTGCGTGCGTGTGTGGTTATGATGACGCTGCTGAAAGTGATCTCCGATTGTTGTGATGTCACGTCTGGGAGTCTGAGGGGAAAGTGTTGGTGCTGCTTTGAAAAGGCTCGCAGGTCCTTCTCTTGTGGTTGGATTGCTTTCCACTAGCAGAGAGTGATCCCCGGTGTGTGTGTGTGTGTGTGTGTGCGTCCGTGCCTTTTGTAGTGCGTGCATGCGTGCGTGTGTGTGTGTGCACTGGGGCCGATGACAGGGGCCATGGCCTCCACACTCGGGGGACCGCCAATGAGAAAGAAGCATTTCCTCTAACATTCCATGGGTCACAAAAACAATTTGCCCAGAGAAAAGTGGCTAAACAGCCGCAATGCTACTCAGTAGTGCCGAGGGCAAGAGGGAAAAACCTCTAAATCTAACTGTTTCCTGTCTTTTTTCAACTTTAATGGGGAGAAATTATGTGCAATATCTTGCAATTAAGCAGAGAAAACATGGCAGCATTTAAAAATAATGTTCTGCTGCTGCGACAGAGCTGTGTAATTAGTAAGTTTGCTGTGTGTGTTCTGGAAAATGTTCTGCATTGGAAGAAACAAATTCATTTTTCATGCTTGAATTGCTTTGTGATTACTGTTAATCGAGGACACAGAATGATTCCCTACTTCATTACCCTGTACACATAGCATGCCTGCTGCAAAAAAATGTACAAACGTGACTCTGGAGTGTCCCCATCCTGGAAATTCATACCCTAAATATGTCCACTTCAGTCGGATATTTTATCTAAATTTAAACATAGACCAGGCAGCACATGCGCGCACACACACATACACACACGTGATTATCTGGTGTCCTTTAATCAGCACAGAGCCTGGACCCCTGGAGAACATTCATGATGACATAACATCAGGTCAAGTGAAACCCGGAGAAGATACGCCAGGCTAAGCCCAGCACAAATAAGCCAGAGCTGATAGAGACGCATAGTTTGGATGCTGCTGGAGCACACAGACAACTTTCTCTTCCCTCCTCACAACCCCCGCACGGGCCCGACTTCTGGGACAGGTACAGAGAACAGAGCGGACATTCCTCAAAATACTCCCGATCTAGGACAAGTGAAAAACAGACAATGACAAGTGTGCTGCTGCAGTGTTACTAAAGCTGTAATCTGAGCAGAGAGAGAAAAAAATAAATAACCTTTGTCAAATGACCGTGAGGCTCTCCCATGATAAAGTGCTGTGTTTGTGCGACACAGTGCTTTTAGAGAAACAGCACAGCTTGGCTTATCCTTTTCCGCTCATCCAGATAAAAAGTTGGCGAGAGCGTGAAGTGGAGTTCTCTCGCTGGCTGGCTAAGTATGAAAATGTGTTTAGCGGCAGTCTTAAGAGGAGTTGATTGGGGAGGGGGGTGGGAGGAGGGTGGGGGGGGGGGGGTGTTGGAGGATTCTCCCTGAACACAGTGCTTTCCCTGGGAGAGTGAGGCCAGGTAGTTAATAGGGGTCAGAGCCAGGGCTGAAGTGTAAATTGGCAGGGGTGCATCAATTAGAGGGTGGCAGAGGCTAGGATAAGGAGAGGAGAGAAGAGCTAGATGGAGCAGGAGACAAGCATATAATCTTTATCACCGCTGTGAGATGCTGCAGGAGGTCTGTGCAAAGGAGGGAAAAAGAGAAGCAAAAATATTGCGCAAATTAATGAGACAAAGCTGCAGCTTTATATTCGTGTCCGGAAAGAGGTTTGAGTAATCACTGAATTAGCATGTAGTTCTAAATACACAGAGCCCGCTTGCGTCTTTGTGTCTTCCTCTGAAGAAAAATATGCTTATTCTACTTCTGGAGTGTCAGTATTTGCATGAAAAAGATAGAAGTGCGCACTGAGCCTCCCTTAGACACAGAAGAAGCACTTCAACATATGTAGAATTACACTGAAACCCAAGAGAAAATCACTCAAGTAGGCTCCTTTTCTCTTCTACAAAGCAACTGTACTTACTCATATATACATTTGTGCATGTGTATGCCAGTGTGCCCTCTTATCTGCTTACATGTCCTTGTGCTCCTGCGCAGGAGTTATTCAAAAGGAGAGATATTTGATTATATTGTGTTCACCTATCCAAGTGATCCACATGATTTGAACATTGAGCATTGGAGCAGACGGCCACTGCGGAGCTTACATTTGCAATCTTATACCGTTTAAGTGTATATTGGAAAAAAGACAATCTCGCTTATTGAACACATTCACCCTGGAGGGCAAACTGCTACGGTAATGAACACCACACTCTCAGAGAATTACAGTGTCCTTTATCCTGCTGTAGTGGAGGATGAAAAGGGATCTGGCCGGCATGGACACGCGGACGCGCACGCACAAACGCACGCTCTCAGAAGGAGAAAAGTAGAAGAGAGAGGGGAAGGAGAGCAAACACGCATTTCAAGACCCCATAAACCTGTAAACAAAATCTGTGGAGCAGATAAATTATAAACGCCACAATGCAATTAAAGCCAAATTCAATTTGAGCACACACTGTCCATCTGTCACGGTGAAACAAAAGCCGAGAACCTCCATTATTACCAAATCCCTGCTCCCCTTAATTTGCTTGCTGGGAGATTTTTAGTTTCTAGGAGCCGGCCGTTCTTAAATGCCAGGGTTGCTCACTCAGAGCTGTGTCCTCTGAAAACAGCCTCCAGATGCTCCCAATCAGACTTCATCAAACTGTCACCTCTTTTTCTTCAATACCAGTATTTTCTCTTTTTCCCTCTGATCTTAATGAGGCTTTTTGTTTGACAACAATGCGAGCAAAACAACGATACCTCATGAGAGTGGGCGCCACGATCTGCATTTTGTTGATGTCGCAACAAAATCAACAATTAAAAAACAATCTCAGAAATAAGGTTGATGTATCAGAGCGAGAGTCTGCATTGGAGTGTGCTTTGTAAAAACTGTCTTTTGATCACACAAGAGTCTTAAAGAGGATGTCTACAAGCCCCTCTAACAGGTGAGAAAATAACAGCTGATACAGTCACAGTGTGCATCTAAGATCTTTAGTCAAGCTCTGGTGAATCATTGTGTACGCTTCCTTAGTCTTGGTGAAATAGAAGCACTCCTCTTCCTAATCCTGTTTGGCCACTTTAGAATGAGAGATAGAGATCTGTGCCCTAGAATCTGAGAGTGGGGTTCAAGGGACCGAGCTTTCGCTGCTTTAAGCCAGCGGGAGAAAGAGCGAAAAAAGAAAAAAAAAAAAAAAAAAAACTATCATCTTCAAAGGTGCGAGAGTGTGTCAATTTAAAATCAGAAATGTATCTGGCATCTTTATGCTTCTTAAACTACAATACATCTCGGCTGATTAAAGCACATCAAAGAGGGCTCATTCATTCCTCAGAGCAATGAGGGGAGATTTTAATTGCAAAATGTTAAACCTCACAATTAAAGGCTTTGTGCTGCTCAGAACTAACCCAAACACAACCATTAAGGACAGCATACAAATTAGCCTCGGCGCGAATTAGACTCAGGGACAAGGATGGTACTGAGAAGTGTGCGGCACAAATGATAATCTTCCATCAGAACCATCTAGAGGCACCATCCACGCTATTAGAGGCTGTAGATGCAGCAGGAGATGAGCTTTTCATGAGCTTCACTGAGGGGCAAACCTGCTAACGAGGGCAGAAAATCTTTAATCTTTTTCTTAGACAAACAGATTTCAACAGTGGGCATAAATACATATATCAGCCAAACACTTCAGATAAACCAAGGCTGAGATGTGTGGAAAAGACTCACAATAATGAGAAGATGTCAATCAGTATTTCTGCATTACATTTAATATAATGACACTGCAAAACTGGGGATTATCCTATTTACGGTGGCAGCCTAATAAAAACAGATGGTTCAGTCGTGAAATTTGTAAATACGGTGAATCAACATGGGCTCCAGTTCACACAATCGTGGGATTTCAAAGTCGATGAAAACTTGAATCAAACACAAAACAAATAAGTTCCATGTTCAAAATCTGTGTTCCTGGAGGACTATTAGTTCCTGGGGGCTGCCAGCTAAGCTGCCACAAACTTATGCTGGTTTTTTTTGTAATAAGTTTTGCCCTGATGATGACGAAATTAAGAAGTTTTAAAGTACCAGTCTTTTCCATGCTCTTTGGTGTATAGAGGATGTCCAGTAAGGGGGCTGCTAGCTGAGCTGCCACTAACTGTAAAATCCAAAATATAAGCCGCACCAGTATTGAAGATGTTTGTTTTTTTGTTGTTTTTTATGAGAGGGTGGTCAGGGGTAGGGTTTAGGCCATGTTTCTGGAGGACTATCAGTTCCTAAGGGCTGCTAGCTGAGCTGCCACAAAATTTAGCAGTTTTTTGTTTTGCAATACATTTTGTCATGACAATGACGAAATTAAGAAATTTTAAAGTAGAAGTCTTTTCCATGCTCTTTGACGTAACGAGGATGTCCAGTAAGGGGGCTGCTAGCTGAGCTGCCACTTAACTGAAAATCCACAATATAAGCTGCACCAGTATACAAGATGCTTGTTTTTTTACGGGGGTCGTTTGAGGGGGGTGGTCAGGGGTAGGGTTTAGACCATGTTTCTGGAGGACTATCAGTTCTTAAGGGCTGCTAGCTGAGCTGTCACGAACTTCCGCTGTTTTTGTTTTGCAATAAGTTTTGTCATGTCGATGACGAAATTAGGAAATTTTAAAGTATGTGTCTTTTCCATGCTCTTTGATGTATAGAGGATGTCCAAGAATGGGGGCTGCTAGCTGAGCTGCCACTTACTGTAAATTCCAGAATATATGTTGCACCACTATGCAAGATGCTTGTTTTTTTACGGGGGTCGTCAGGGATAGGGTTTAGACCATGTTCCTGAATGATGACTTAGATTGTGTTTAGCAATGTGCAAATTCCATGCAGGTGTGTAGCTCTTTCAAGTACTATTTTTTATCCCCAACTACCGGATAGCCATGAACAAGCTAAGACTTTTACCACCCCCCTCTACTTGTCCCTTGTTGTCTACAAGTGAAAAGTCTTTTAATCGAATCAGCACTCCACACAATTTATTTACACCAGAGTGTACCAACATTTTATCCGAAAGCATGATTATGACCAAGTAAAACATGCTACTAACAATTTTACATTTCTCCCTCAAATTCTCCAATTCTTGACCAAAACCTGTTGAAAGTCTTTTTGCTGCTTTCATGCTTCTTGTTTCACTGATCTCCTTCTTTTCATAAAGAGAGATAGAGACACTTACTTTCTTCATCAGCAGCTCAAAAGATGCTTTGCAGTGAAAAGTAGTCGTGTGCTTTGGTGCGTGTTTTACATGTAAGCACAAAACAACAGACAAACTTGCCTTTGTTGCTTCATCACTTGCCAGATAGGCGGTTGATCTACCCGTATCAAAGAAAAAAATAAAAGTCTACCTCTTTTATCAATGTCAATTCTATCAGAATCACATATTAGGCGCATTTTTAACGCCCACCCAAAAATAAACACAAGAGTTTTATGTAGATATATACGTGTGCACGCAGTGGTTCTGTAAACACACACACACACACACACACACACACGCCCCAGCACACACAAAAACGCATTGACACACACCATTGAGGTGTCAGTATGTCAGAAAGGGCTGCGCCTGCCATGATAAGAGGCTGACAATGATACTGTACAGCTATTAGGCTGGAAATAGCCTGCCAATGCAAACAGTTGTCAGGCCAGCCCATTGTCAGGTTCTGGATTTACAGTGAAGCCCGAAGAATTTAGTCAACTGCACTTTTGTAGGTAGTTTCCTGAACATATTTAACTACATTGTTACTGGAGCAATAAAGAAGAAAAATAAACACACTGAAAAGGTGTGACAGTATAAATGAAGAGATAAAGCTCACAGTTACCTTACACGCACACACACAGACGCACACAGTGGATACACACACAAGCCTCCTTGTAACAAGCACAGAGCCCCCTTTTACAACCCCTCAGAGTAACAACCGTGTCTAATTAAAATTCACATTTCAACCAAAAAGGGAAAACAAGCCATCTTTGAACAATCCCGTCCGTCCTCGCCCTGGTCATGAATTTCAGATAAACACTGTGATACAGCGAGAGGAGTGCCACATTAATTAAAAGCCTTGATAGACACGGCTTCCATCTAACAGACCTATCAGGAATTAAATTTGTATCAGCGGCAGAAAGAGCAGTTGAGGGGTCCCTCAGGGGGATTAATGAAACAGACTTTCATAGAGGAGTCATCAGAGCCCCGGACTGAGGGGAGGAGGTGGGAAAAGAAAGGGCCAGCAGCAGGATGTCATGTGTGGGACCGTCGCGTCACTGACCTCTCATTTCATACTTTAATAAAGTCGCACCCAGGTGTCCTTGATGCCTTCCAGTCGCCCGGGGCTCTGGGAAAAAAGCTAAACAGGAGGCAGCCATAACATAATTCTGAATGCTCACCCCCTCCCCTTACTGTGTTCCCTCTGTGGTGTTATGTTATACATCCACGGGCATGCACACACAAGCACAAATGTATGTTGCCGACATTTGATATGCTTTGTGTTACCTTGATTGTGCAGCTCTTTTATCAAGATGAGACTATGCTTTGGTTGAGAAATGTTCAGCTATTTCCTCATTGAGGCATTGAAGTAATTCAAGTATTCAACTTGTGCAATGTAAAGTAGCAGTATTACATCAATACCGCCTGAGAAAAAAAAACCACTCAAATTCAGTTGAGGTGGTTCAGCCTTTGCTGTTGGTGTCACTCCGGCTTCATGATTTACTATCATGTGCAGTTGGTAACAGGAAATTGGAACAGCAGTGACTTGCTTTTGAATTGTGGTCGAGACAGTTTTCTGTTGAAAACAGAAGCAGATTATCTCGATGAGAAGGCAGCAGATTTAGAGATGTACAGTATGCAATATGTTATCACAACACAGTCAGCCCAGACAGCTGCTATCTGTCATAAACTCTGCTGGCTATTGTTGGCCACACTACACACACACAGCAACATGTGACCTAATCTAGATGAGCAGCCACTGAGCAAATACAGAGTGGAATGGTGTCATTTTTAATAAAGCTGTTTTATGGACTCCAGTCAACAGAGCCAGAGGAACAGGCTGAAACTTCCTTGTGCAAATGATACAGCAGCAGGAGTTTCATAACTTCCTCTGCTCAGACAAGCCTGTGGCAAGTCTCCTAACAGAGCACAGAGCAGAAAAAAAAGAAAGAAATAACCTCAGCCTTATCAAGATTTCACAGAGACATTTCTTTAATTAGTTTTAATATTTCTTGTTTAGATAATGTCAGCCAATTGACAATTCAGTCCCAAACGGAACAGGAGGGGAACTCTGCACTTCTCTGATACAGAGAAAATAGCTGATTAAAAAGATTGCTTACTTCATTTGATTTAAATTCACTCGCATATTTTGGACAGGACTCAAATACCTTTGCAGGCGTAAACTCTCACTACAGATTGTATCGCTGATGTTTGAATGCTATCACGCTACAGTATTGGTTGAATCAGGAGTAAACTGTTGTAAAAGAGAAAGCTATCTGAGAAACATTAATTGTGCAAACAGCTTTCTGCTTTTGCCGGTGTTACGTGCTCCATTTGCTGCCTGGAAGGCGATGTGGACGTGAAGAGTCCTCGCTGGTGACGGCGGGGTGATGGAAAAATAATTAGCGTTGCTGAGGAAAAGTTTCCTCTCGCTGAGCTCTCAGACAAACACGCTGGGCCTCAACCCCAAAACAATGTTGATCAAAGCACGTAAACATCTGGAGCAATGAGACTCCCGCCTTCGGAACAAAGATATCTATTTATATTTTCCGAGATTACCACCAAAGATAACCAGACTGTTTGCATGAGGGAGCACTTAGAATACCAAAGGTTTTAGCCTGTGATACTGTAGCCTACCTGCATATCCCCCCACCTGTCTCTCCTCTCATCTTTGTTTTTTTACAATCCACACTCCCACATTAACACATTCTCAGGCTTTTGTACTCATGTCGCCTCTCCCTAACCACCTATCTTTGTCTCTCCCCCTCTCCCTCTTCTCTCCTGCACACACCTTTTCTCTTCACCGGGCAGCAGGTGTTGAGTGGTTGTGTTTACTCCCCCCGCCTCCTTCATACCCTTCCCTCTCTCATTCCCTCTCTCTATCTCTCTCTCTCTCTCTCTCTGGCAGCTGGTAGGAGGAGGGAGGACGCTATAACAGCTGCACATGAGGGTGGGTGGAGAAAAAAAAAAAAAAAAAGAGCGCACAAGGCAAACAGCTCCAATCCCCTCAGGGTTGTCAACTCCAATCCCCCCAACCTCTGGCGTTTTTTAACCAGGCAAACAGAGGGAAAACTGTTGCAGTCGAAAGACATCAGGGTCCCCGTTCCATTAGCCCTACCTGGTGATCTCAGCCACACTCTCGCTCCCAGAGGGTTGCCTGAGCCGAGCGGTCTAGTAGCCTGCATGAGAAGTATCCACTTAAATCCACTTACTACCATTTAATTATTTCGAGTTTGAAAAACATGTCACTTCCAAATGGAAATTTAGCTGGAGGTACTTACATCTGTTGGAGGAAAACACAAAACAGCGGACACCATCAGGGTGCTTTTTTTTCCCCCCTCTTCTTTTTTTCAGCCCTCTCAAAGTCTGCGTGTGTGTATGTGTGTGTATGTGTCGTTTTCACAAACAGCATCAAAATACATGAGATCAGCTCTCGGGCTTTGTTTGGCCCTGGCAAGGTTAGGCCAGCCTCATTCCAAATTTCCTGAGGGGGGAACAGAGAGAAAAACGATTCCATGCAGATAAATCACTCGCACAGATCAAAAGACAAATCAGTGGCAAAGACAAAAGATGCTGACTCGCAGAGAACAATGGAGACAGAGAGACGTAGGTATCAGAGGAGCCGGCCCTAAGATCCCCGGCTCCGCTCAATCAAACCTGCTAACCAGGGTTTGCATACTAGGTCAAACAAACTCTGCCTCTGCTTCAAAGAAGGTGTATTTAAAGTGGGGCTGTAGGATGCTCGGCAGATCCTGCTCTCTGGATGTTTGGTCTAACAGAAGAAAGGGAAGGATCGAGTCTCTGGGTTGGGACCAGAGAGGACATGTCACACAAAAATCATGTACTAATGTGATCACTGCAGACATTAACATACCATGAATAAATTATTAACCAAAACTTAAACGCTTATTTGAAAAAACACGATGAATAAGAAGAACCCGACACAAATTAATCAAAAAATTTGACAACTTTGACAAAACGTAAAAATATTCGACAACAGCAACAAAAATGATTAAAAGATTAAAAATCATCTGAAAATTGGGGACGGCCTACCTGACACAATTATCACTAAACACGACCAAAGCCAACTCGACACATCATGAGTAAAAGTGACAACATCATACATGAAGCAAAAACTCAAACAGACCTTAAAGTCTAAAAAAAAAACATCACTGTACCTGACATAAAGACATCGAAATATGACAACCACAGACTTAACGCAAAATCTATGTTTGCCAACTTATCCATAGATTTGATTCATCTTAAAAAAGAAGGATAGATCCCAGGTGTAGAGTAAGAGAAAAAAGAAAGGAAGAGGGTAAACTATTTGATATAGAGCATCTGTGAGAGAGTGAGGGGAGGGGGGTTGTTGTGCACACGCACATCTGTAGGGTTTGATGTATGCGTTGGGCCCAGCTTTCTACACTTCTGCATCTAAGACAAGAAGTCCTGTCCCGTGCAGCCCTTCACGCATCACAGCCCCCAGTCTTCTATTAACTTCTTCAACACGAGCAATAAATAAATATATGGAATCCACAACTCTTTATCATCCCGTCATCGCTTTGGAGAAATCGAGGTGTCACAGAGAAAAGAGCCCTTTGGGAAGTAACGTGTAGGAGACAAGACCCAGCAGCGCCCCTCGCCAATATTACCTTTTGATCAAACTGCTTCGCGGATATGAGAGGAAGCAACACATCACTTTTACAGCTCTGTTCTCGGTTTTAAAAACAATTCTCACAAAGAGAAGGGTCATGTGAAAATCACCTTGTGATTTGGCTTTAAAGCATGTTTTATAATGTAGGAGGACCAAATTATATTCAAAAACAGAGTTCAGCGTGCGCGGCTGACAGTCGTTATTTGATCCCCCTCCTCTGAGATCCATGTATGATAACACATCAATTTAGATTAAGGTGATATGAAAGAGAAATGTAAAGTAGGTTTCAAAGAGGGAGGAGCTGATGCATTTGAGATGAATAAAATGATATTAAAATTAACATGTTGAGCTTCAGCACGGTCACAATTGACCTGTGAAGTGTGCTTAACAAGAAAATATTTGAAAACTGAAGCGCCGGGTCCAGATGGGCTGTAATAGCAGAGCCATAAAATCTGCTGAACTCGCTGAAAAAATGTCACACATGTCTTGACATCGGGCTTTATTCAAATATCAGTGGGGATAAGGAGCATGATAAGGTCAGAGGATTTGCCTTAATAGATTTGGAAGAAGGGTAAGAGCGCCCGTTCAGGTGTCGCAGGGAAAAGAGAGGGAAGCATTAAAATATGAGCGTTAAACCGAGCTGGGTCAAGCCCCCTGATGAAACACACTCCAGTCGCTATCTCCAGTCCAAACAAGTGCGATTTGATAGCGCTGTTCTGGCCTGGAACAGAGGGAAAAAACAAGCCCAGTGCCACAACAAAGACAGGAAATTCAGCATAGATTCCTACTTCTCTCTTTTCTCCTGCCTCTCTATACCTAACAATGCTGGTAATGGAGAGAGAACAGTGCCCGGGGCTGGCAGAGACACCTGCGACATATTTTCTACCCCCCCCCTTCTCCCGCCAACACCCCCCGCCCCCCCTCCACCCTCCCTGCTCTTCCCACCCCCTCGACATTAAAGTCCTTCACAGAAATCAGAATTTAATAAATCACCCCAGAGCCTGACAGAGTTTATCTCCGGGGGTCGCCTCCACTGTGCAGAGACTCACAGACAGACAAAGCCCGGCCCGATAAGATGTGAAATTAAATACAGTTAGCAGTTTGAGACAAAGGAGGGAGAGTGTCACAGTGAGCTTTGTACGGCGTAAACGGCTGGCTGCTGGTGCGCGCACACACACAAACGCGGCACAGACAGCGGGGTGATTCATTTCAGGTTTCCTCTCACATTTAGCCTCATTTGCATCATCCACTGTCAACATATCGCCTCTCCCAGATATGTTCAAGAGCTTTCATTAGACGTCCAGGGGATGACATCCTTTTTACCCAGATGCACCATTATTAATCACTGGCTCTACTCCTATGTGGACTCATCTCCATCACGGATCAAGCGCTATCTGCCCGTGTTTCCTTTCATTCAGCAGACATCCCTGACACCAGCCATCACTACAGCTAAAGGAGACTTATGGGAGCGTGTTGGGGCTCAGACGACCTTATGAATGCGGTACATAAGCATTTAGCACTGAGCGGATATAAATGTGAGGATTTGTTCGACACTGGTAGGATCTGTCAGAGCGGACTAGCGCACATACAGTACGGTACAACAACTTGTGGGCTCTGTAGAACAATTAGCGGCACATGCAATATAAAACCGCAGCCCGGTGTCATGAAGCGTGATTGCAATGCTTTCATATGAGTATACAATTATATTCTCTTCAATTAGCCGTGGTCTCCAATTCACATCAGGATATGGCCGACCTCAGCTGTTCGAAGCCGGTTTTTCCCCTGCTCGGTAGTTAAGAGAAAGCACAGTCAGGTTTCCAGGAAGAAGCGGTGCGGGTTGTTTAATAGGCTTAGCCTGGTCTTTGGACCTGACCTTTCCCTTTAACAATACTGAGGCCGACGGGCTCGGGCCTGCTCTGGGAACACAATGACCTGTGGGTGAAGCCTAATCTTCTCCAACTCCATTCTCTCTGCTGACCAGACGGCCTTCATCCACAGCCTCTCTGTTGCTCCAACTGATGTCTTCCTGCTGAGACAACAGTGCCAAGGAACTGTCAACAGGCCCGGCCCAGCATGGGGCCCCGACTGGGCCTCTTACCCGAAGCCCTTCAGGGTCCGCAGGCACCGACACTCCGCGCTCAAAAGTGCGATTGCTGCTCGGCAGAATGTGGAGAATGACAGGAATGCTGGGTGCCATCATGCATCCTGATAACGTCCTACATCTAAGAGCATGATTAGCCGTCTCCGCAGTCGGCCCGTCTCTGGGTGTGATTGAAAAAATGGGCTGCTGGGTATTGTAGGCCTGTCATTACATTGCGGCAGCTTGTCATTTTGAACAACCTGAACCTGAACCTCCCACTTCACACATATAACCATCAACTATAAATCAGGTGGCAGTAGCTTTATTAATGCAAAACCTGGCTATTAAATGTGTAAATTGGGGCTTTAAGACTTCAGACCGCAGTAAGGAAAGCTCAGAAACTTAACTCTAACTGAGCGCTATTAAGAAACGAACACCATGAAACTGACAGCTTAACATTTCATCCTCAGCTTTACCATTTTTGGATTTGTTTTGTGACTTTGCACTGGAAAGGCTTTTCGATGGACAACATCGATTAGATTCATCATGTAAGAACAAGAGGAGCAATCAGAACGGCTGTATGTAGATATATACCCAATAGATGTACTCTGTTGTTTAAGAAATGCCGCCATTAAATCAAAGGCAAAGATAGTTACACATAAGACTTTATGAAGCGCCAACGGCTGAGCAACTAAAAATGTTGTCAATGGATACCGTTTTGAAGTCAAACTTGAGATGATTGAGAAACGGTACTCAGTAATACACCAGTTTTTTGTGACACTTTGGGGTAAACACAGAATGATGAGAGGAGCTGAAGGCTGAGCTACCACTAATGATGTAAGATGACAGTTTTTGGTTTGGATTACAGTTTGGATGGAGGAAAATAAACAAAAAGGTCCGGCACAAAATTAAGCAGCAGCAGCAAGAGGGCACAGTAAATCTATTGTGACAATCTACACTGTATATTGGATGCCAAGAGGGGCTAACAGCTGAGCTGCCACTAATGTTATAGGTGGACTTTTTTTTTTATTTAAAGTTTAGATAATTTTTAAAAAGTTAAAAAGGTTCACACAAAAAATGGAAGTACCATAGTAATATGTAAAGTTTTCACAAATAGCCTACGAAAACAACACAGGTCATCAAGAGGTGCCGATAGCTGAGCTGCCACTGATTTTGTATGTCCACAGTTTTTAATTGATTCAAAGGTTGAAATTAGAAAAAAGTAATGTGAAAAAATTTGCCGTATCAGGGTTATACACTGAGCTTTTCCCAGACACTTTAAAGCAAGAATGGGGCCGACAGCTGAGCTGTAATAAAATTTGTATGTTAACTGCCTTTCTAAAAGGTTGAGATAACTTAAAAATGTTAAAACAAAATATGAAGCTGCATCAAGGTTATTTACTGGATTCTTGTAACTACACACACTAAACACATGGGGGCTGACAGCTGAGCAGCCAATAGTGTTGTTGGTGTATATTTTTTTCTTTAAAAGGTTGAGATGATTTTAAAAAGTTTCACAAATAAAATCAAGCTGGACTAAGGTTCCTTGTTTTGATTTTCCATGATGTGCTTCAGTAAAGACAGGGCATTCAGAGAGGCCAACAGCTGAGCTGCCAGCTAATTCAGGTGACTGACCTTGTTTCTACATGCTTAGCTTGTTTTTTAGGTATGATTTCTTTAGTGTAATTTAACAGGTAATTTAACAATTACAGCAACCCTATCAGATCTGTGCAGGCTTAGTAGGTTACAAATAAAAGGAGGGGCTTTTGCTAGTTTGTTTTAGCTCACTAGTATCAAGGGCGTGCTCAGTGTCGCATAATCCTCAAGTCTAGATGTGGGAATTGGTACAGCCATGGAAAAAAAATGGTATCTTAACATCTCTGGTTTCTATTATACCTCAATGGCAGTGCTGTAAATGCATGTGTACATGGATATACACACAGACACATTCAAGAGCCAAGTCCCAGCTGACTATGAATGCCCCCATACAAAGCCCATTGCTGTGGCAGGAGCATATCAGATAAAGGAAGAAGCAAAGAAATGCCTCAGAACACAAATGTACGCGCTGCTGCGTTATTCTAACTTTTTAAGCGTTTGATCTGTGCAGGAGCTGACAAGGCAGTTCATTCTTCTCCAAATATTTCCTGGTGTTATTTTTTCCTATGTTCAAATGATGTGCTGTGAAAGGTTGTTCTTTCTTCTCTGTGCAAGTAAACTACACAAAGAGATGTTTGATCTCTGAAATCCGATCTGTATTTCTAGCATTGTCTCCAGTTCCTACTGTGGCATCTTAAAGGTCAGGAGTGAAAGGCCATTTGATAACTACAGAAAGACCTTTTGGCTTTATTACACTGCCTTTCATCTCCTTTCCTGCAGAGGTTAAAACAAAGCATCACATCCTTTGAAAAAGAAAGGATAAAATGGATCGCTTTGGAGCCTCAAGCCTTTTTTTGTGTCACTGGGGGAAGTCTGGCATCCAGTGTACAAGGAAAAAAAACTCTAGTGGGGTGTGTTTCTGAGAGTCTTCTCAGGCACAATTAGCATATGTCCTCTCAACCTTCTACCAAACCTCTCCATGAGACCCTGAAATCCTATTGAGATATTATTACCTCTCAAACAGGGCATTACACAAAACATCCAACGCTCCTACAGGTGCACACATCCCAAAACACACACACACACACACACACACACACACACACACACACACACACACACACACACACACACACACACACACACACACACACACACAATCACAGCTCAATGACACCCACTTCCAACTGAATATTCCTTTCTTTTTAATGGTAACCTTGGGAGACGGAGCTGCACCGGCGCAACACTTAACAGCCACTAGTCTGAGAAAAATGTTTTTGATATGCTTGTGTCATTTAATCATCCACATTCTGCCGAGGCTGTGCAGGACAATTTTGCAGGATATTAACTCCCAACTAAACCCTGGCTTGTATCATTTGTGGGGCCAGTCAAGCAGGAGTCCCAGGAGGTGCTGAGACTTCCTCCTCACAGTCGTAGTAATCTCAGCTTGAGTGGGCACACACACACACACACACAGGGAGGGGAACACACGGCTAATAGACAGGTAGAATGAACCATAAAGGAATGAAGGAATCAGGAAATGTTAAGGCTCTTTACAGACAGTCACAGCAGTAAAAGGATGAGTGTATTTGTGATTTGGATGGTCAGGTAACAACAATAATACAGCCTGTAATGCAGTAGAGTAAGTAGTAAAGGAAATAGCTGGAGATAGAAACATTCAGAGTGATTAAATTACTTCCTTTTTTCTTTTTTATTTCCACACCAAAGTTAGAGATTGAGGAGCATTCGTAAAAACGTCACTTTAACGTGATCCATTTGGACAGCTCACATTGCTTAATGGGGTAGGAAATTCATTTTTTCTGCTGTGGAAAAGACATGGTGGAAGATGTGATTCTATGCAAAATATATGAAGCCATTACGAGAGAAATGCATGAGTTTCAATAGTTGGGAGAGAGGGAGGGGAAAGTATTTCACTGAACGGAGGCTATCCCTATTCTTTAACCGGGGAGCGTCTCTCTCTCTCTCTCTCTCACACACACACACACATACACAGAAAGACAGACTCAGACACACACACAATGCGATAGACAGCAAAGGCAACTGATGAAAACCATTTTTGTTCCATCACAAAGAACTAGGTCACCCTCTCATAATTGTCAATCATGCAATAAATCTCTCTGTGGCACTAAATGAATACGGCATTGGAAATGAGACAAAGCTTATTGGCATGCTATGTCAGCTTGACTCAATTCATCCTCTTTTCACACAAGACCATTCATATGTGAAGTTGTGCGAGGGTGTCTCTCTCTCTTTCTCTCTCTCTCTCTCTCACACACACACACACATTCTCTCTCTGTCTCTCTCACTGAGCATCTCACACACTCTAGCGCACCAGAAAACACACTCACCCGCTCCTAATGTGGAAGTTTCAGAGGGTTAATGTATGTGGACAAACCGTTCCCGCGCAGACGGCTGCTTTATGATAATAAGCGTGTTTATTTCCATACAGAACATGTCTAGATGTGTTTTCTGTGCTTGTGTGGATTTGAAAGAAACGCAAACATTCGTAACACACTGCTGCGAAGGTTTGATCGAGTTTAACAGCTTAAAATCAAAGTTAACAAACAATACGACAAAAGTCAGATGGTTTTTCTTAAAGTCCCCGAGCTGACTCTTGACTTTTCCTCTAACCTCACAGCATACCAGGTGTACAGTGCTCTCTTCCGTGCTATCTGATTGGCCGGGAGCATTGCCTTGACACAGCACTACAGCTCCATCCACACAGGTTTGTGTCACGTCTCCGAGGACCCGACTGTCACTCTTTAAGAGGAGGGTAATAATAGCCGGGCGCCACAGCAAGTGGTGGCACAGGCGATTTTAAAGAAACATCAGGGAGACGGTGACATTTGAGTCTACGAGGAGAGAAACCCAAGCGCTGCAACCAATAAAGAGTCCCACCAATATTCTCACCAGGCTTAGAGGGAGAGACAACACGAGGAGGAGGAGGAAGAGAGAGAGAGAGGGAGAGAGAGAGAGAGAGAGAGGGTGAAAGGCAAAGGGAGAGATGTCAGTGTTAGATGAAAATGTGTTGACCTGGTGATATTGATACCCCGCTCATAACCTCTACAGGTGTGCAGTGCCGTCAGGAAGCCGCTCTGGGTGTGGCTATCTCTGTGGATAACAGCCAAAATTGCCGACATTATCATTTTACAGTACAGTGCACAGGCGGCCTTGTTCATATTAAACTGCTGACAACTGAAAGGATTCTCTATTAAATAAAGAGCTACTGTACAAATAACACACTCAGGCTGGGTAATGGAGATCTGCTTCCACATGTTTTCTATGTGTTTTTCAATATTTCTTAAAGATTTGATTTATCATTTAAGTCGAAAAAAAATACAATTTAGCAGCGAGTTTTTTTTTTTTTTACTTTATTTGATCTGACTGACAGTAGAGCATGTGACTCTTTCTTAATTTCTAATTTTAACTATGTCTAAATGACAATGACCTTAAGATTAATGAGCGAGTTTGGAAAGAGCAGATTTAGCAAGGTTACATTTTTTTTCATTACGTGAAAGACAGATCTGGAACGATCTCCTGATCAGTGTCCAAGGGTGTCGCTTTAACCATCGTCTTGAGCTATAAATACGCTATAATCATCGTTTAAAGTTGAATTTTTGAGATCTCTTCATATCACGGAACATTTTAAAACACAGGAAATAATCAGCCGGTGTTGACATGGTGCGACCGGTGATTCCCGGTCATGTGCATTTTTCAGGCGTTCCAGTTTGGTTGCTTTCTCTGGTTCATACAGGTCCTGCATGAGTACAGCTATCATCCCCCACAGCGGTACGCCATGACTTCATGTCCCTTGGATCTGTGCCACAGGTCTGTGTTTCCCCAAAATAGTGCTCTGCCGGCATTTGTGATGCATTCGCCCCCTGACATCAGTCTAATTAGCTGCACCTGCACGCCTTGCTCGTAGGTGTTTGCTTAAACTTGAAGAACTCAGGTGATATTTGAAGTGCGTATTGACACAAACGCATATTACTTCAAAACTGGTCAACTGAGCCATCTGGGAGTTGATTTAAGTGAAATGCATCTTTTTCCAAGCATGGCCGTGCAGCAGGAGCTTAACTATGGTGCGGAGTTAAGGATAAAAAAGGGACACGACTGAAAAATCTTTATAAAAGTCAGACAAAAAATAGGATGTTACTGGGAAAAAATCCGACATGAATCACTGTAACTGCTGCCTTTTTAACATGCTTGCCAGTGCTTGAGAAGTTTCACTTAATTTGAAATATTTTAGTTTTAAAATCATTTTTTTAAGAGGCAGAGCTCCTAAAAGCAGACACAAGAGAGCTTATAAACAGTCTAGCCAGCTGCCTCAACATGCCCCCACTTGAAGCACATTGTTAGATATAATTCAATGCAACAAATTGACTGCATAAAGTGTTTCTGGTGTCTAAGTGAATTCAGACTTCACATAAATAGCTTTGGGGCCGTTTTCTTAGTTTTTCTTTTTTTTTTCATCACAAGGCATTGACTGAGCAGATGCTTTGAACCACCATAGAAATGTGCTGCTAGTCTCAAGTGTCATTAGCTTCAGGGCTTTTCCAGCTAGCGCCAGGTAAAGATTAGATAACAATCAGCCCCTTTAATAGATACTGTTGGAGGCACTGGAGCCGTTCCTGTGCCGCGCCGTTCATCTGAAGCTAACAACAGAAGAAGAGAGAGTGGAAACCCATGTCATTTCCTCCCTGGTTTTCATCTGTGTGATGTGCCGCTGAGCCCAGAAAGGAGCACAGCTGATGTTAAATTACATGTAACTGCTGGTTCAAACTAGTATCAGTGTACAGTGGGCCTGTCTGCCTATCTGTGTTAGGGGAAGTCTGACAAAAAGTTGAAATTACACACTTCTGTTCAGTGTTCAGGCATTTGGAAACCTATTTTAAATAGTTGATAAACTTTTCAAAAAGCATCAATAACTGCTGATATTATTAAATGAAAATCTTATCAGAATGTCTTCATATTGAACATTTTTTTCTTGTTATTTTAAAGGGAGAACATCTGCGCAGAGTGTTTCCGTCAGTTAAATAAGAACTTATGTTGTGGTATAATAACACGATGTGCATTGCTTCACTGGATTCCAAAAGTACAAAGGGCTTTTTGTTGGATGACATTCCTTTCTTAATATACTTCAATTATAAGGAGGAGTTTTTTTGTGTTGAGTGGAGAGCTCCGAAAACATCCACAGTGGAGGAATAACATCTGCATGTTTACTCAGGAGAAGATTCATCCCTGATAGCCTCCACCAAAATGAAGAGGGGGGGGAGAAAAAAACAAGTGGAGGAAATTTGTGGAATCCCATCTGAGATTGCTTCCCTGATGGATTCCTTTTCCTGTCAGCTCAGACGAGAAATGAAGCCGGGGAAAATTAACTCCTGATACAGTTACGCTGAATTAGACAGAGAGAGGAGGAAAAAAAAAAAAAAACCCAACACACTTTTTAAGGATTCCAGCCTTGTCATTTTCAATTTTCTGCTCTTTGGACATGCTTGTATTCAGATTCCCCAACATCTATTCGCCATATCAATCCTAATTAGACAATCTGGGCCCACGAAGGATGAGAGCAGAGTTATTTGCATAATTTAATCATAAATACTCAGTGATACATATTTCCAAATGCATTTGTACAATTATCTTTTCATCCTTGGGGCAAAAGTATTAATATGATTAGGCAATAATTCTTTAAAAAAGGGGGAAAATAGGAAACCAGCAAGTGTGCACTCTTTTTTAAACTCCAGCTTTGGGCTATATGAAAAATTAATTAATTTCTGAGGAAAATCAATTTCTCTATGTGACCATATTAGACAGAGCTAGGCAAGGGCCTGCATTCCTCGTCCAATCAGGAAATCTCATCTGCTCCTGCTAACTTCTGTCAGTAGCGTTTAACGTCCTGGTGCGAGCGTCAGTGACTTCCGCCATGCTCCCTTAAATGCGCCGTAATGCGAGGGAGCCCGCGAGTAAAGACGAGCAGGGGAGCTGCGAGAAGAAGACTGATATCAGAGTGACCCAAAATCTATCGCTGAGCTGCCAGGCAATCAGTCTGACGTGTGAAATCATCAGGTGAAGTCTCAGTTAACAAATGGGGCTTAATATGCAGGAAAAGTCTTACTGACAGATATTCAGTCTACTGCCTATCTGATCGCCGTTCATGGCTAGAAAACATGGAGAAGACAGAACATTTTGACACACTGATCAACGTGCTAAGACCTGATGTCAATGTGTGATTTCGAAGCCATTTCATTTGGTGCAAGAATTAATTAGTAATTCAATTGCTGTTGCAGAGCCAGTAAAGGCATGCAAATAAGATAGGAGCTTGGACAACTAATGCATCCAACAGGCAAATTAACAATACAGGCCTCTTTGCCATGCAAATAGCCTCTAAATCCACAAATGACATTAGACAGTGTCAAACAAAGCCTCTTTAACAAGTAAAATCTGCGGTTTCTACACTCTTGGCTCAGCTTCCTCATAGGCAGCATAAAAAAAAGAAAAGATCTTGTAAAAAATGAAGAAAATTAATGTTACTTTTTGGCCCGAGCTTATCAGTGGATTTTTCTTAAGAAATGTTTTAATTTGTGCTTGTTCCAGCTGAATGGGTGTCAAGTCAATAAAGCAATTCTGATTTTCAAGGAGACTATTTGTTTGCATAAAAACACCTTGCCGCCATCTGCCAACTGCACAGTTGACTTGAGCACATGTACTGTACCTAATCAAATTTAGCAGAGCCCCACTGAAGGATTAAAAACTGGAGGAAAAAAAAAAGATGGAAAAAATGCTTTTTTTCCCCTAAGATAAAGGAACAACACACAATATGAGAGCCAATTTGACTTTCAAGAAAGTACTTGAATAGATTTGGATTTTAAACAGCTTTGTATACTACTCTCTTCTCTCTCTCTCTCTTTCTCTCCCTTTCTCTCCCTCTCTCTAATCAGGCATCTGTCACTCTGTTTTTGAAGTTATTATCGCCCAAGCTCCCTCTTGGATGTGGTTGCTGGGTGACGGGTATCTTAGCACCCACTCTGACTGGGAATGATTTGAATGGAATCCAGAAATCTCCCCTGAGTACCTGTAAACACATCCGTGCCTTGTAGAAAACAAATATATTATAAGAGAGCTCAGCGGAGGAGAGGAGGGAGAGAGACAAGCTGGCACCCTCGGTGGCAGCTCACACTGAGCGCTAAACAAAACAATTACCGTCATTTGCAAATATGTGTGTTTAGGCATAAACACTCTTGAAATAAGGAACAAGAGAGGTGATAGCTCTCATAGCACTCTCACACATCAGTATCAATTAAATATCTGTTTGAGAAAAAGTCGTTTCGCCGCGACCTGTCAGTCGTAACATCTCAGAGGCAGGTCTGTTTGACTGAAGCGAGCCGGGGAAAATCTATTTAAGAAGGGCATGTAAGTGAAAAGCCGTCCCATTCCCAGTGGTGGGACATTGTCTGGGGCGTGTGGTTAACCTTCAAGGGTAGACAATGATTGTCAATTAACTGCTGCATTTCTGCGCCCCAGCATCGGATAGCCTGCCTCCACAAAGCAGACCAATGAGAGATATGCGATATCTCCGCACCAACCCTCACACACACACACACACACACCCCTCCCCGCACATACACACACCCCTTGTGTTATAATAACCTTTCAGAGAGTTCAAGTGTCACACAGCAATAAGAACCTTTTCCATCCCACCACGGGGAAAATGAAAAGGAAAACAAGTAGCTGGAACAGAGGGCTCCTGGAGGGCCAGAGTCATAATGTAGGGAGGGGGGGAGATTACTGAACCTGGATCAGTCTGGGAGCAAGAGCCAACACTGCTAATCTGGCACAAGAGTCCTTAAGAAAATGAAGAGGTCAAGAATGAGTATATTTCTAGTATCTTTAAAGGAGAATAATTACTTAAACATGGTGTTGTCTAACAGGAGAAGTACAGGTAGTTCAAACACAGTTTTTACCTCTGTGAATTCTTTCGCTTTCTATCAAATGGACTTCAAAATCAAACCCTTCCTGCCCCACATTTCTGACCGACACTCTTTTTCCGTATTCAAAAAGTGTTCTGCTAAAGTAAGCATAGTAGGGAACAATTTGGTCGGAGCTTGTTTGTGTCCACATCAAAACTAAAGCAGCGGGACATAGCGGTGCTCTGTGATGCTATTCACATTCACACTGTGTGCAAAATGAGAGTAGTGTTGTTTTAACACAATAGACCGTGGGAGGGAAAAAAACAGCATGTGAAATAGTACGAGCCATTGTACAGGAGTATTATTCACTTCATTGTTACCCCTCTGCCACTGTATAAAAAGAGTAGTGACATTGTAGTAATGGGGCGAGATGAAAAGCTAAAGTATCTCAGGCAGCAGGCTGTTGTTGTGTAACCTGAGCGGGGTTAAACCCGTGAACTCAGATACTTTTTAGCTGACAGAAAACAGGAGTTCAAGTTTAGACAGGGGAGACGTGTTTTCACCTACAGGCCAACCTGCGTCCTCTCTGCTCACACTGATCATTTTGTCAGCAGCGATTCAACGACAGGCGGTGTAAAGCACACATCCCTGCAAATAAAATCAACTCTTTCTAAGTAACAGAAGCCTTTTATCCAGCGGATGCCTCCCCGTTCCATGATGTAATTCTCCAAATGGGGCAGGCAGGCGGGCAGGCCGGGTCTGAGTGATTGATTTCAGCCCAGCACCGGGAGTACCTGGCTGCTTTCAGAGACAATTACAGTCCTGTCCATGTGCCCGTAATAGCCCAGCACTTTAGCGTCATTAAAGCGACGCGAGGCACTGCATTATCCTTTAACCCCATCGCTGGCCATCCCCCCATTGACAACCCGGAGAGTTCAACCACGTACTTTGTCACCTGAAGCCCCACGCCAGGCTTGAGAGGAGGTTCACTGCTCAGAATGTCTTTCTCTACAGACAGACAGAGCGAGAGAGAGAGAGAGAGAGAGTCACAGAGAGAGAGAGAGAGAGAGGGAAGGGGGGTGGTGGTGGGGGGGGGTTGCTCCCTTGATGCTTTATGTAAATGATGCTTAAGCACCAAAGTGCACAGGTGAGATGTTGAGACAAATGCTGCAGCAACGGAAATGTATAGAGCTGGAGCATATTTACAGGACTGCTCCAAATATTGAATGCAGAAGAGTGAAGCTGAAACTAAAACACAAGAGTCTCAAAAAGACTGAAAAACTGTTATTTACTTAAAAAATGTGCATGAGAAAAAAAAAAAACTTATTTGACTTATTTGAATATTTGCAGCAGGATGAGGAAAATGTAGCTGAGAGTCCAAATTTGCATTTTTGATCAGGTTTGTTTGTGCATTTTGCAGGTACAGCATCAAAATATCCTAAACTTTATCATTAATAAAGGTTTCTATGTCGCAAAAATTACGCACACAAATTCGCCTGTTTGCACGAAAACTTTTTCACAAGAGTGTGTGCACTTTTCACAATAATCTGCAGATCAGAATTCACCTGAAAATTTGCACTAAAAAAAAATCCCAAATTGCAGTATGCTTTTAAAATTGAGATAACAAAGTCACTCTGAGTGTTTATTGCTATTCCCCTACTGATGTGAGCCTTTCCATCATATTTGCATTTCCAGCTCATTTCTGGGTAGCAGATCAATAAGAAATCAATCATAGTGACAGGTAAGATGGTAAATTTGACCAGGCTGAACCATCCTGTGAGACTGAGCGATACATCAAAGCTGAGAGCAACAGGACAGCAAAAAAATGACTTTTAATCAAATATTGATCCTCACTTTAAATCACAGCGTTTTTAAACATATAAAACAGTATTATCGGTCCACGCTGTAATTTCCACACGTGAAGCCATTTACCTCACTCACTCTTAAAATTAATTTCTCCTTTAACAGCTATCAAGGATGTTTTATTATTTTCCCGAGTGTGTGTGACAATTATCCACAGCGTTTGGAGTGTGCAAAAAAATGCTTTCATACACACTTTTTTTTTTTCTCAAGGAGCTGAGAGTGAACTCTAACCTTCTTAAGAAATGTAGTGGCTTTCAAAACTAATGAAACAATTAATACAAAAAAATATTTCATCTCCTCTAATTATAAAAAATCTGGGTTTGTCTTGTTTACTTTTCAAAATCAGAGTTATCGAGAGTGAAATTGTTTTATTGCCCCTGTGGCAAGGGCATAAAACAAGACCTAACCTACTTTGACAAAAGAGACTTTCAGAATTAAAGTTCAGCTTAAAGTTTGCACTAATTTAATTGAATTCTAGGAAAGTGATGAAGACTGTGGGCTCTTGTTTCTGGAGTTTTCTTTGCAGGGGCACCTTAAGTTTATGGTGAAACTCTTGCCCAAGTGTAGTCTACATTATCGATTCATTTGTTCTGAGGCAGACAGGCTATCCATCATGGCACAGCTTCTCCCTGCACGTGTTTGAAACTTTCACTCAACTTTTTTCTCTGATGTTGCGCGCCGGCCTCTTCCCCCCGTCTTACAAGTCCTCTAGGAGCACATTGTCTGGATGTTTGGATGCACTTTGAATCCCACTCTCACTGCGCTTGACAACCGGTCGTGAAATTCGGGCTGATAAGTTAATCACACCACTAGAACCACTTGTTTCGTAAAGGAAAAATGTCTCCCCCTTCCTTGCACCCGCGCCTTTACGCACGGCTCTCCGTACAGACATTTAAACAACAACCACAACCAAAAAGAAATGCTCGTCACTAACCTCGCGTTGGTGCAGTCGTTGTAGAGCGTCTCGAAGTCTTTTCTGGAGATCAGTTTGCAGCGGTTCACCCCGGGTTGGATGGCGCCGAGCCCTCTGAGGATGCGGACCTGCTCCACATTGCACACCACCGGCGTGATCTCCAGCCGCTTCAGCTTGGTGTAGACCGTGTGCAGTCCGCCGACCAGGTGCTTCAGGAACAGGTCGAAAGCCTGAGGAAGGCAGATGAGCTCGCAGCCGTCCACGGTGAAAGAGGCCACTTTGGCACCGCGCAGCTCGACCATCTTGCACTCGTTGTTTTGCGGTATGTTTTCAACAGGCGACGGGGTCGAGTACACGGGTTTGCTGGGGGGCAGAGCCGCGGACGGGATGCCCGGGCTGCTGGTGGCGAGGAGCTCTGATCTGAACAGGTTCTGTCCGGGTCCGGATGGGGGGGCCAGGGATGGAGACGGTGATGAAGTTGTCGACGGCGGGGACGTGGTCGCGGAGGGAGTCGAGATCGGAGGCGGCGGAACCAGAGGAGTTGGTGGGATCAGAGCAGCCGGTACGGCCATGGTCACCTACAGGAGGGGAAGAGAGTAGCCGAAGTTCAAAGTAGAAAACCCAGCCTGCCGAGACACCCCTAAATGAAAGAATCCACCAGAGTTTAGCTCCTCAGATAAGTTGGGAAGTAGAAAGAGCAGCCGAAAAAAGGCGTGCGGAGTGAGGGTTTGTTTTGGGGGGGCTGAACGGCGGGACAATGATCAAAGATAGGAGGAGGAATGACAGGAGGAAAATGAGCTGAAAAGTGCAGCTCCGCTCTGTGGATGAGTTGTTGTTGTCACACGGTACAGAGAGGGAGGAGCTAGGGGACAGTGGAAGCCTTTGAAGAGCAGATAACTGGGCTCGGGCTAACACTCTCATCTGTCTCAGGTCTGCTTAAATGCTGCATTGTTAATTCCACTTGAAAGAAGGACAGTTAAAACAGATCAGGAGCAGGTATGGATGATCAGTCCTGTGCTCCAAAAAAACCTCCACTCTTCAGTTTAACACTTCTATCTGGTGTTAATGACACTTTGAGACACATTCATTACACCTGCAACAGCTAACACTGAGTGTCAAAGTGCTTTTTACAGAAAGTATATCGCTTTCGAAACTTTTTAAAAAACCCTTAATATTTTATTAAGGTGTTTCAAAGTAATTTTCATACTTCTATATTGCCTTTCATAGTTTTTACAGCTAATTCTGATGTCATATTTGTGAAATTTTCTGACTGAGCTGCCAGCATGAGTCACTAGTAAAGGTACACCCAATTACAGAAAAAGGAAAATAACTCTTATTTATTTAGTCAGAGAGGCTTTTTCTATGCGGCAGCAGCAGTTTTTAAGGATGGATGCAAAAAAACAATGATTTTATTGCACTTTTTGCTGCACTGAAGTACATGTACTGCTTGTGTATTACAATTCAGTGTGCTGATTGGTTTAAAATGTGTCTCTTTGCGTACTGTTACCCTGTGTTTCATGGCATATATTTGCACATCCAAGTCGCAGAGAAACATCTGCCCTTTGCTGGAGAAAAGTTAACATTAAAGTTATCTCCTCAATCTCTTTCTACTGTTATTTAAGTTTGGACGCTGACAAAGTTTTGAGTAATGTACCATTTTTCTACAACATTAAAAAGATAAATATCACACTTTTTACTACCTTTGAGTGAATTCTCTCATTGCTTGCTAGTTTTAGTCAGTTGGTGAAACTCAATCACAGATGTTCATGTAGTTCTGCGTGTTGTTTGTCCAAGGGGTGTTGCCGTATCTGCACATTGTGTCTCTCCATGGTTGAACCTAAAGTGAACCCAGCACAAACATCAGATAATTTAGTGGTGGTTATGATAACCACTGCAGAGAGGGATGACGATTCTCCACCTGGGCACCCATGTCCATATTGCTCTGATTATTGCGCACAAACATCATCATGGCTTACTAAAACTTACCATCTAACTTGTTAGGGCATGTTAAGGTGTAATATATGGCTGACCATTTGTTTTATTCCAGATAAACATTGTAAATTAAAGTACTTCAATAAAGTTGTCAGTGCTTGAAACAACTTTGTCTCTTATTTTATTCAATGGTAGGTTGTTTCTGTTGTTGATCCTCTTACTGTAGAGCTGCAAATCTGGGGATTTATGGTACGTGAGTTTACAAAATGTAAAAAAAGCTTTTCCAAATAAACACAACATAGCAGAATTTATACTTTTTGTATTTTTGACTGCACTGGTACTGAAAAAATATATGATTTACTTTTTAAAAAGTAGTTTAGACACTGAAGCAAGCACTCCAAAACTTTAACTCAAGTAATAATATGACTGAGCAACTTTCAACTGTATAGGAGGAAACCCTGACCTGGAGTATCCAAACTTTGACTCAAATAATAAAGTTAAGTATGTTGTCCGCCACTAAATGCAAAAAACAAATAATACTTTTATTTATTACAGGTTTATTACTACAAATTTAGCAGCATATATTCAAAAGTTAACATACTTCTTGAACGTAATCTCCAAAAGAATGACCTGTATAAGATGTATTATGTGAGGAGTTGTTTTACCTTAAATGTCCATAAAGTTTAACCAATACGATTTAAGAGTACGTTTACTCTGAGACAGCTATCAAAAGTGTAACTGCCTCCAAAACTTTCTGACTGGAGTACTATGAAAAAACGTAAGACTAATTAAATCTAAATGCCTGTCTTGCTGATTTATCCTACTAAACCTAAAAGGGAAAAAAACACTGACAGTGGAGTTTATATCTGTTTGCTTTTCGGGTTGTCTTGCAATATAAGTGCAGTGTCTAATACAGCCATTGTACACATACAGGAGCCCACAACCTGCAGACTGAAGAGCTGCTTGTTCTGTTTTATGATGCAGAGCACTGAAGTAAGCTTTACCAGCAACAACATGAACTCTCAAACTTTCCCTCAGTCTCAGACAGCACAGGAAGGAGGGATAAAGACAGAGAGGGTGAAATGTAGCGCTCTTACAGAGGGCAGGGTTGAGTCTATATGCAGTAAGGGTTCATACAATTCAACCACTGGCACCATCATAAATTACTGTACCTTTCTCTCTGCCTTTGAGCTCACCAAATGTATTAGTCCTTGACAAAAGTGAGCAATGCAATCATTAAGCCAGGTCCCTAAATTAACAAACTCAGTGCACCCTTTAATAACGAGGACTTGTTAGATTTGCTGGATAGAGTGAGTCAAATAAGCTAATTTTTATGAGTAATTCAAGGTAAAGCAGTAATTCAAAAGTAAGCTTATTAAACCCTGCAGGAAGTGTGTTTGCAGTTTTACATGAATTAAAGCTCGTGTGTGAGGCTTTAACAGGTGATACTGATGCCATTTAAAGAGCTGCTCGACAAGTTCATTGGACATGTGTCTACTCAAAGAGATTAGTTTGATATTTGCTTCAAATTGCCTCTTTTACTTTTACCAGACTTCATCAGTACGAGAAAAAATGTGTGGCTTTTTCCATGTGGGGGCAGGTTCCAAAAAGTCCTGGACTTTAATTGGCTATTTGCCCCATAAGAGGCGGGACTTTAAGCTATAGTGAAGAACTTTCAGTTTGTGCCAATTGTAGCACCCCTGTTATTAACGCAGTCTTTGCTCTTCTTGTCCTGAGTCATTTGACAAAAAAATCTCATCCTGCTGACTTTGGAAAGTGAAATCTATCATCTACTGTGAATATTTTATGTTGTAATTGTAAAAAAGGATCTGTTTCTTCAGCTGCACAGTTTCAGACATGATAAAGCAAAAGATGCAAATTGTCTATTTCGTTGCTGATGGTCTGATTTGCTTTTGAATGTCTTAAAAAGGCATCTGTATGAATTACAGCTCTATTCCAGAGACATCAAAACTCCTATGAGGAGCTTTAAGTTAACTATTGCTGATTCACAACAAAGACCACTTTACTTTTTAAATTTCCAAATGGTGCATTTTTTAAGGGCCTCACACTACATATGTATATTACCTGTTTGTCTATTTGATGAAACATGGCAGCACTACATGACAGCTTCAGTGGAAGAGGACTCATTCCTACAGAAATACAAAAGTTTCATTTCAAGTCAGTGAAATCATTTTCATATTTGGATGATTGTATGCTTATTTAAATATACTTACAACACTTAATTTTTTTTCCACGTCTGTCCTAATACATGCCACTGAATTCTACATAATGCACCTTTAAGATGGTAGGATTTAAATATTTCCAACACAGTAATATAAGTGTGGTCACCCAGTTAAAAAAGTCTGGACACGCCCCTTCATCAAAATCCAGTCAAACGCTGAATGTTCCAAACTGGGGCTTTAAAGTCAGCAGATGTGCATTTTAAGCCAGTGTATATCCTAGAAATGCTGTTCTTGACACTAAAGTTCAAGTTCAAGTCTTATGTTTGCAGTTGTAACTCTTACTTTGTTCAGCTTTAATTGGCACTGAAACTTTTCTACTACATTCTGTACTTTTAGCAGCTACATTCCACAAGAGTACATCAGCACCACCTATGTGTTCTTATTTGGAGAAAGAAAAGAGTTACTTATTGATGCCTGATTTTTCCTGAACATTCTGCATATTCCTGTCACCCCGTTGTGTCAGATCAGCTTTAAGATAAGCAGTTTGCCTTTTCAAAATTATCATTCAGGGAAAGAGGTAGCTTGTAGTGTAAAATCAATACCTGCTTAAAATTCATTGCCAGGCAATCCATTTGCCCTTTATGTTGCTAACCTTTCACTTAAATATGCACCATATTAAGATTTCATTATATACAATGAATGTCACAACAGTTTGCCCACTATTTCTCTTGTTTGCATGGGTTAACGGCGAATCATTGTGCTTGTAATGCCTGAAAAATGACTTTCATTAACACTTTGCAAGAAAAAGTGAAAAATATATGAGCCTGAGAAGCCTAATAGGTATTAAAAGGCACCACAGGATATGCATGATGTTTTAGATACAAAGGCTTTTCAACAGACTGGGTGGGCTGCATGTGCCTGACCCCAGTTATGAAAACACAGCAGAGCACAAAAATAAAGTCTGTAGCTGCTGCTGCTGGACATGACACCACAATACTTTGTTGATACAATTCAGTGCAAATGCAAAATCATCACTACATGTATAAGTCAAGTTATGTTCAAGGAAACGGCTTACAAAGAAAACGTTTAACTGTGAGAAAAATGTGTCAAATTTTCCTCACAGGAGAACGAGGTTTTAAAGTGTTCTTGAAAAAATAAAAGTCGGAAAAAGTAAAGTGGAGGAAGTTTCCAGGGTGGCTGGAGTAACAAACATTTAACAGAGTTTTCCTTAAAGTACACAGAAGAAGTACAGTACATGTGGATGAGATTGCAGTAAACAAATGACTGTGTCAAAAAGTAATCACCCTGTATGATGTATTGCATCAGGAAAGTGTTTGAAAATGTATGGATACGGGACAGGACTTGTGTATGATCAATGACACAGTATATTGTTTGATGTAATAATTTATTCACCCCATAAAGCTTTGATAAAACAATGTTGAAAAGCAATTTAAATTGAATTCATTTAAATGTCAATTCTCATGGTTAGGATTTTTCTATAATTGGCTATTTAATTAAAATAATTTTCATAGTCATTAATACAGCCGGCAACTTGTAGCGCCCTGACGTGTTTTAATTACATGGTATTAACAAAATTGATATGCTTTAGAAAGCATGGTGAATAAGAAATAATTAGACCAATCATACATCATCCTCTTATGGACATTAAGTGTATCACAATATAATTGATGAAGTTAAAAAACAAGAGAGATAAATAACTTTAATTGAAGCGAGTTGGTGTACAGAGAGCCTGGAACAAAGAATCATACTCACGATGTATTATATTTCAGAGGCAATTCATTATCTGTAACATCACTTAGCTGTGTGTGCCCGGCACTCTCCCCTAACCTATGATTACATGACATTTGAAAGTACTGATACTGTGTAGTCTTCTAAAATGTCCTTTTACCTCCTCTGCATAAATCTTCAAGCTGCATGTGCAAGTAAGGGGGGGTGGGGAGGTGGAGATGCAGCCTGAGACATAAGAAGCATTTAGATGCTCGGAATAAAGCACTTATTGATCATGAATATTTGTTTCTGCAAGGTTACACTGCTTTGACCCCATCTATCCTTAGACGCTGTCCAACACAAACATGCCACTTGGGGTGAAGGGGAGATGTCAGGGAGCACACTAATGGTGGACGCCATATTCTACACTGGATACTTACATTAATTTAAAGCTACAAATCAAAAGTGCACAAGTTCAACTTATAATTTTGAACTTTAGAGGGTTTTTTTGAAGGTTTTTTTTATGCCTTGAAAGAAAGATAGTTATATATGCTCGGGTGCTGGTTTGGCATGCCAAGTGTCAAAGGATATGAGTATTATTACGCTGGTCGCTGGTTCAACTCCCCGCCACAACCTTTTGCTCTATGTCTCTAAACCCAGATCCCTGTGTCTGATATAGAGCTACAGTCACTACTTTTGAGTATGATTGGTAGATTTATGATAGTCAAATGACAGAAAATCCATCTCCTAACTATATTTCTTAAAGGTTACATCAAATAAGCTAAAATTACACACACACAAAAAATAAAAATAAAAAATCAGAATATTCTCGAATGTCAGCATTTTATAACTGAGGGTTCAATTTCTGTTTGATACCATTGTAATTACAGGTTGGTATGTTGCCAATGGCTGACAGGAAGCTGATAGAGCCACACTGTGAAAGCCAGTTTGAGTGAATTTCTGAGACTATATGGTTTAATTAAAACAAAAGTATGATAACCACACTTAATTGTTTTTAATTAGGAACAATTTAATTGGGTTAGTCTTTATTTGTACCACTAAACTGAAATTGAAAACCTACCTAATGGATAGTTCTCATGCTCTTTCCTGGGTGCCTCTATTACATAGTGATTAACCTGAAAGCAGGTGGCAGACCCTATCATTGGCTGCTTTGAGGGTTTGGACAAAAATTCATTTAAATCTAATCAGTGTGTACATTTTTGATGGTTGTACTTTATTACAGATTTTAAAACTTACCCCTGGCTCATTGATTTATTTTAAAGCTGCTGTGAGGAGTTTTAAAATGTTCTTGAAACAACTGCAATCCAATATAATGGCTAAGAAAGACCATCAATAAAGGGACTAAAAATGATTTTTTTTTTTTTGCATGATCTTAATGCCAGTGCAAGGGGGTAGGTGATTGACAATGCAAGTTACAGCACAGTGAAAAAATAAAAATAAATTAAAAAATAAAAAATCATGACCCCTGACCGGAAGTTAGTGTCAGTCAAGGGGTTTAACTGCAGGCTATTGAAACAGTCCTTCATTTTACGCTTGGTACATTTTTTTATATGTGCTACTTGAAAGTGTTAATTTTTGTGGGGTGGCATAACTTTTATATACATAAGACAAAATCAGCAAAAAAGTCAAGCTTTGTCCAACAGGGGCCGCCAAAAGTTATAAAAACAAACTTAGTGGGTTTTACAGGAAACCCAGATTCTTAAAGCTCCTCTAAAAAGTTTTTCACTGGTTATAAAATATACCAAAATTAACTGTGAGGCAAAAATAAACAAGACCATCAAAAGAGAAAGGTGTTTTTTTGTTCTATCATTTCAATGTCTGCAAGGGGGTAGGAATCAGACGAACTAATTTACAACAGAAAAAGGGAAAAATCCCTTTCTTTTACTTTTCTACATTCAATATTCACTATGAATGATACAACTGACTGTTAAAGTAACATTTTTTAAAAGAGGTGCCAAAATCAACATGAATAGAAGCTTCCTTACAGGAGCTTTAATACAAGGATTTATTAAAAAAACATTTCTCAATAAAATATCAGTGGCTTATTGAATAGTCATGTTAAAGGAAACCTTGGTAAGTGCACTTCAAACAGGAAAGAAGAAGTTAAGGAGTCCTGCACTTCTTGTTTTTGCTGTAACAGGCAGGGCTGGAATTCAGCTTGGCTAATAGACTGCATCTTTGCACAAAGTATTCACAATAACAGCTTTCTGGTAATGTAACTGCTCAAAAGAGGAGCAAATGAACCTCACTTTATTTTCAAAGAGCCAGCCTCACCCACAGTCCCACAATTAGAGCAGTCACGGCCCACATCCTACAGCACTTCATTTGATGCCACGCAGCGTCCAATATAACCGGGCTGCAAGAAACAGAGAGATTTGTGGATATCTAAATTGCTAAAGCAGAAACCTGTATAAACAGCGGTAATTACCGGGCCATTGACAGTCTCTCAGTGTTGTGCTCATTCTGCCACAGCCGCAGTGATTAAAATGAATCCTCATCGACTTCTCCATTAAAGCGCTGGCAGGAGCGATCCCGTGACCTTTCCCCATTGATTGAACATAACAATCACAATTCAATTGTAATGCAAAGAGAACATTTGTTATAATGTACACGAGATGCATGAGCCATTTCCTGGGAGCGGGGAAGGGTAATCAATGGAGTGACTCTTGGCGTGATGCAAGGAGAATGAGGCTGTGTTTGTGGGCTCTAATTCATACAGCCTGCAGTGTATGATGGAAGGCAATGATATGCATGTAAACACTCTGATTTCTCCCTGCTCGTCGTTCAATAGGATAACAACAAATCCTGATTTTAGCTTCCATCTGCACTTGCAGCAGATGCTACGAGTGGCAGCGATGTGCTTGTACGCACAGCCAGAAACACTACAGATTTAACCTGAGATCAAAGTTTGATTCATGTATCACATCATGTGGAGATATCTCTTCAAATAACCATTCAGAGAACGGCAAGTGCCATCTTTCAAGAGGAGTGACTTCATGTAACATATGACTTCAGAGTATTCAGCCTCTTGGATCTGCAGAATTACTAAACAGAAGACTGAGAGCCAACATAAACCTATACACTACCGGATCAGCTTAAAATGCTATATGTTCCAGGGATGGTGAAGCAAGGACAAGCCTGTAAAAGCGTAATTACTAATGATTAGCAAAACTAAAGCAAGTGAAACCACAAGTCGCACAATCCGCGTGCCACAGAAAAGAAAAAGCATGATAGGCATAACAACCCATCACTGCTCAATCCCTCTTTAAAAGCTGCACTCGATCATGTCTTTCAAAAACTGTCTTATGAAGAGTGTATGCGAATGATGTCCTTAAGGGATTTCTTTTTAGAATCGGGAGATTATAGTTTACACGGACATTAAACAGATTAAACCAGCCAGCTCTCTAAAGGCAGTTTATCTAATGGAGAAAATGTGGTATGCTAATTGAGAAATTCCGATGGTAAAATTATATTTAAACCCTCTCTCTCGCCTCGCTCTCTCTCTCTTTCTCTCTCTCTCTCTCGCTCTCTCTCTCTCTCTGCTAGAGGATTTCAGTTTGGCTTGATGAAATCAAATGGCTAATCACAGCCATAAGCTGTGAGACGTTAGCTGAGTGAAACACTGTTTGCCATGCTAAAAGGTAATTGTCTGGGAAAACTTCATCGATGACAGATTCAATTCCATTTAGTAAATGTTTAATAAATGCTGTACAAACAGGGCCGCCCTATCTGGCTGTGCTTAGAAAACAAAGGGAAACTTTAATTGCTTTAATCATCCCTTGCTTTGACGTTGTTATTGGCCTTAAAAATAGCAGTTAACAGAAACTGTCCTGCTGAGGAAATTGAACCACATTTGGAGTATGATCCGTAATTAAGATAGGGGCATCCCGAGCAGCCGGGTCCGGGCGAACTGTTGTGACTAGGAAAAACATTCGGAGTCATACAAAGCTATTCAATTAACAGAAGGACCCAAGGAAAACAGCCTCCCCATTATGTATCACTTACTTTAATCAGATTGAAAGCGATTGTATCCCTTTTTGAAAATCCCTTAACACAAACACGTTAATTAACAGATAGGAGGGTGGAAAGATGTATTTTTCATTAGTGGGTGAAATAATGTTCCCCTTTAACATCAAGGAAAATCAACTGCTTACTGCAGTTAAACCAGTCAGCGGTGTAAATTCCCTGCCAGCATTTTTATTTAAAACCTCATTAATGTGTTTCAAGCCAGCATAGCTGTACCTTTAATCTGCACTAAAAGGAAATAATGCGTTTCCTGCTTTATTTACCAGCCTTACTTAACAAGTGTTCCTGTACAATTAGAATTGTTAATAGATCTGGAAACAAAAGGACTTTGAAGGTGGGAAAGTGCTGACATTATTTCACAGGGGAAAAACACTCTTGAGAAAAAAGATCTGCTGTAAATGTAGTTTCCTGGAACACAGGCGCACTGCAATGTTGGTCTCTCTCATTAGAAATGCCATGCACAGGACATAAATCAAGGCCCGTAAAACATTTCATTGCCACACCACACTAAATTACACACTTGCTGCTTTGCCACACTGATTGTGTTTAAACATTGTAATTTTACTTTATTCCCATTAAATCTATGCAGAGTTTTACAATCCATAAACAGAGTATCTGTAATAAAAGTTAATAAATGTCAGAATTTGCATTCGGAAAAAAAAAAAAAAGAAAAAAACACCACGCTTCATTTTTGCAAATATCAATCTATGAACCTTTCAACATTTCGTCAAACAAAATGCTAATTGTACCTTTAGGAATTTAGAGGACAAGTGACAAGAAATGAGATGCAATGTCCTTTAGAATCAGGGAATCAGCTCGACTGGAATACATTAAGAGAGGAAGCAAAGCAAAGTGGAGGAGGACAGAAGACAATGAGAGGATATGCAATTAAGTAATAAGTCGTAACCCTATACTGGTATCTGTTTAAGTGCTCAAATGAACTTCGCCCCAGTTCTTCCATTTGACCTGGATTTGTTTTCTTCTCATTTTGTGAACTTTTAATTCCTCCTCTCATAACCTGTTCCACTTCCTCTTGCTACTGAATGAAAACATGTTCTTACTCACAGTATCATTACAGATGAGAAGTCCAAATTTCAACCTTCTGTGGCAGAGATTAAAAATAGCACACCGATTATATTAACTTGACATGAATCTGTTATTTTAGCTGGCAGTGATTGCCTAATAATGACTGTAGATCAACATTTTTAAACTGGAGAAAGCAATCCAGTACTACTCTCTGAGAGTAAAGAGAAAAAAAACAGACGTAGCCCGCAATACTTGTTTTTCTTTTGTTAGTTGTTGACCAAGCAACAACATTTGGTGCTGACAAATGAAGCCAATATGAGAGTGGTAAAAACTGCAGTTCCTCAAGTGTCCACTTGAGGCTGGCTCTAAAAATCTCAAGAACACCCAATTAATACCCTTATCAATTTATCTAGTAAAGCCCATTTTTAACACACCATACAGGGGTTTAAATTTAAGAAACTTGAGTGACTTTGAAACTGTTGCCTGTGTCCGACCAAAATTAGGCTTAGTCAGTATTTCCAACATGGGGACCACAAAGCCTGGCTTCAGAAACCACTGGGTGACGTCACTGAGACTACGCCCTCTGTTGTCTAAGAGTTACATGCCTTACTTGGGCTGTTTATGTGTAGAAATGTGACAAACTGATACACTTCATAATGCTAAGGTTATGTGTCTTAATATTGCAACAGACTGAAATATTATCAGCAAGACACTATTTTGTGTCTTTTGTGACTTCAAATAGATTTCTGGGTTTTTTTTATCTTTAACATGAGTAAGCAATGTGCTCACTCTACTTCTAGTAAGGTGCTTAAAAGGCTAAATATTGATTTAACACAACTGCACACACATTACCCATTTTTACCACTGCAATGAATAGAGGTAGAAGAATGAATAGCTTATTTCAATCAATGCATTTTTGCAAAAAAAAAGAGGTGCCAAGCCCACATGGGCTTAAGATACTGAAAAAAATGACAAAAGCAGAAACATAAAGACAAATAAAGAACAAATTCATTGCAGCTTAAGTTAAATTAGCACAGAGAAAATATCCACACTATGTTGCTCCAAATATGATACAAAACCATAGACTGTATATATTATGGACAACTCGGTTCCGCCTCCCGCCAGAATACGGATTTGAAGCCAAAAGGCTCTCGGTATTTCCGCAAATCTTCTTCATTTCCTGAAACCAGCACTGCGCAGTAGCGTTGTACGCGTTCGGCGGGAGAGTCGCTGTGATGACGCTCAACTCAAACAGCGTATCCCCCGGGTGAGCTATCCTGAACGCCAATAGGCTGTATCAAGTGTCAATCATGGAAAACATGAACCCCCTAATAACTTTTAAAAACCGAGCTTCACAGAAAAAAGAGGACTTGAGCACAAACCAGTCTTACAATAACTACATGTCAACATCGCAAGCAGGGGTGAGAAAAATGTATATTCTGTGTAATAAATTTCTAAAGATTGTCCACTGCTCCATAGGGATTGCTGGAGGAGGCGGGATTTATTACCTATACTGCAGCCCGTCAACAGAGGGTGCTGTTCTTGGAGTGGCTTCACCCAGCAAGGAGGCAAACGTTGTCCATTCTATATACAGTCTATGTACAAAACATGTTTCCCACAAAATCATTTGACTTGTATTTTAATTTTCTAGTTTGGCTCATGTTTCGTCTGTTTTGTTGAAGGAGGCAGGATCTACGACCTGTACTGCAGTCAGTCACCAGAGGAAGGGAGCTGGAGAAGTTTTGGTTTCACTGGATAGTTTTTGCTCTAATCCTGGGTTTTTACAAACTACTGTGTGGTCACAACTCGTGCTGAAACTGAATTTAATCTTGATCTCTGTGGCCAATTCCTCATTACTGAATCCATTTTCATGATACCTTTGGAAAGTGAAAATGAAGCTGTGATAACATTTTTTAAACACAGGTAACATGTGTCAATTTGACATACTGAGCCGGAAACTGCTTTCAATGGTGATCACTATGGCAAGATCCCATTTAGCTGATGAAAGTGTCAGTAATTATAAATCAAATTCACCAGTCTATTGGATCACTGTGTTACTCACATGGACACCTAGTAGCTCCACGGTTAAAGAGAAGCTGTTGACCAGTTGAACAGCATCAACAGGAGGTGACAATGGAAGGAACCAGTGATATATAACCATTTTAAATGTGCCACATTGCTCATGTTTATATTTAGGTATCATGATCACCCTATGATACTGACATTATGGTGCATGGTATTATTCTAGAGTTTTATACTATGACTTAAAGGAAGAAGTCGTTCCTCACTGTAAAACCCAAGCTGTAATACATCAAAAAGTCTTGGCAGGGCAGCACCACGCTCTATAATATCTCTCAGTTTGCAGTAGGTCACTATGCTCTGCTGACTTAATAAACTATGCATCCAACAACAATGATTATTCATGTCATTCTTCAAAGGTCCTTGAGAGGATCCCGATGCAGCAGCGATTCAACCTTTCGTATTAATCCAAGCTTGGCTAAGATTGTACCATCTGGGCCCTTGTACTTCATGATTAATGCCAAAGAGTTGATTCATATGTGCAATTGGAGTTTAATAAACAAGGATTTCAGAGTTAAATGGCACATACAAATGCTGGGGATGAACTCATTCATACTATCTCATTTGTGTTGTCGGTAATAAAGCCCGCTCGTAATTGCTCACTACAATCATCTCCAAGAAACACAAATATGGGGATTTTGTGATTAACATAATGTGCTTCTTCCAAAGAGGGAATAATCCCACAAATTCTAAGATGCCTTCAGACATATGTACATAAGAATCATTATTTGGTCCAAATTAACTTACTACTGGAACAGCATGATTAACACTGGCACTAAATATAATTACTGTTAATCATTGTACAGATTAGACTCGACAAACTTTTCCCTTTCAAAACAATGTTGTTTGTATTAGACATTGTGGCTCTGCAGACAAAGTTAGCTCTGTAATTCTTCCTTTACTAACATTCACTCTTGGTCTGTTTCAATGTCACAGTACTTGCTGCAGACTTCATGAAGAAGGGTGCTGATAGGATCCCAATCTAACTGAGAGGCACCACTCAACAGTGACCTCTACAGGAACAGAGAATACATCAACTCCAGTTCAGTTCATGCTCACAGTGATGAGAGTGGAGCCTCGTTCTGCAGCTCTCACAGAGGTTTTTGAGTCATGGACGACAGAAGCATTCAGTCTTCAGTCTAATAGACTTTGTTTGAGAAAAGGAACTTTTTTGTCACTAATATGACATTGCATCTTATTTTATTTATCCTGTCATCAACCCAAAGTTTTACGACTGTTTTGAGAGGCGCTTTGACTAAATGAAGTGTGTCAAAGGTGCAGTACTTTATTAGATGTCAAGAAAGTGTGTTTTTAGCTGTAAATGCTTATCTAATTGGTCCTTTTGTCATTGCATCTTTCTGAAAATGATCTATTTTCAAATAAATAATTTAGATGAGTGGCAGTTTATGAACTCACGGTCCTGACATGGTTATGTCAAAATCTCCGTCTGCTTTTCTTTTCTTCAGTTTAACTTTAATTTTGACCTCTTTTAAACGGGACAAACTGATATTTACTCCATGTTGTCTTGTGGATGGGTTTTTCCTATAAGCCATTTGCTGGTTTCTACCACACCCGGACACATCATAATATTTTCTTTCTATTTTTTATTCCTTTGTGGAAAAAAAACAAAGAAAACTATGTGAGGAAGCAACCTTTCATTGGCATACTTATTCCTTTGGATCAGGTTACATGAGGACTATTGAAGAGGGCTGTTTGGCAAACAAGGGCAAATTTCAGTAGAGGTTATGCACTCAATAATATAAGAAATCAGGTGAGGAAAACTGGACTTCTTTTTTCTATTAACTTATTTATAGTTGTTCAGGCATATTACAAACAAAACAGAGTTTAGTCAAACATTGGGATCAGGCCTGTAGATCCACATAAAGTAATACATGTTAAAAAAAAAATGGAAAACAGGTTGAGGGGAAAATTTGACTTCAGATCTAAAATTAACTAGATTTTAGTCTTAACAGCTCTGGGGAAAGGTGTCTTTTCCTATTATTCACTTTGAGCATTGAAAAATCTTAAAGCTCCAGTGAGGAGTTTTCAGCTGGTTATAAAACAGACTGAAATTTACAGTGATGCATCTTTGTGGTCAATAAAAGCAAACGAGACCATCGGCTACAAGATTATCAATTTCTACATTGGACTTTTTAATGTTGGTGTCCACTATGAGGGGGTAGGCCCCAGATGAGAAACCTTTTCTTCACAGCAAGAGTTATGAGTGAGAGATAGAGTTGGCTTTGAAAAACAAACAACACTGCTTACAAACATAAGGGACAAAATAAGCAATAAGAAGTACCTCTTTGTCCATTGAGAGTGGCATTATCAACTCGATAAGAAAGCTAAAATTAGACCCAATAAAATCAGGTCCAAGAGTATCACAACGAATATAGAAATGGAGGTCACGTAGATGTCTTTACTACTAGATTGCTGTGATTTTGATATCTCATTTCATTTTTAAAGCTCATCTGAGTGGATCTGTCTGTGTTGACTTTGTCTTCACTACGTGTCATTTTACAGTGAAATTTTGCAGCGGGAAAATTAAAGAGTTTTTTAATGTACCCACTCCTCGCAGCAGTTACAAGCATTATAAATCTCATAATAGATATTGGCAATTTTGTTGCCAGTGGTTTCATTTGTTTTTGTGCACTACAGAGACACATCGTCAATACTTTCAGTTTGTTAAAGAAACTCTATCAAACACCCCCCACATGAGCTTTAATTTGTTGTGATTTTCTATGGCATGGTCTTGTTTTTTTATTATTATCATTATTTTTGTTAGTAATTCTGTTTGGCTGCTACTTTGAACACGTCTTTCCCATAAGTGAATATTTGATGTCAATGGACCTCCTAAAATAAAGTAAAATATAACTGCTTTTATATATAAATTTCAAGGTGTAATGCAAACAGGTGAGGCTGCAGCATATCAACAAGTATTGCCCTCACACACCCTGATCCCCTCAGCTTTTGCTTGGAGACAAAGAACAGTGCAGAGCAGTGTCTTTAGTGGGGCAGAGGAGGAACAGGAGGGTGCCAAGCCATGGAGTCCACAGCCAAGTGCAGGATCACGGAGGAGGAATGAATGATTCTTAGATAAGGGGGCAAAGTAAAGAGGGCAGACCAAACAGGAAAACTAGAGGGGAGAATGTGCGGGGCGTAGCCTGCCTGAGCAGGAAAATGAACTGATACGAATATATGTCTCTCAGCTCTGCTTTGCTTTTTTTTCCTCGTGTTTTTTCAATGTGCCCGTTTTTTAACCTCTGATTATTCTGTAGAGGGTGCAAACTCGTTTCTCTAACTGCTTTGTTGTCTTCCTTTTAACAGCTGCTGTTATTGACTTGATATGATTGAACATTAGGATTGCCCCCTCAATGATTTACAGTGTAAATAAAGGTTGACTTATTAAATTGTCAACTAAATATCCTTACGGTATTAAAAACCAAATCATTACAATTTGAGATTGGATTCTGTATCAGAAAATCCTCAACTCGGACACTACCAGAATCTAATCCTTACTTATTTGGCCAAAGACCCATCTGTCTGGCAAATTTTGTGAAAATCTCAGGAGTAAATCTGACGGCAAAAGAGGCAGAACAAAAAGGCTAAAACTTGCAAAATCTTTAGTTGAAGAAGAAAATTCTGTAAAACACCTTTTTTTACGGTGAAATGCATAAAAAAAGGATCTGTGAATGTTCTGGAAATAAATCAACTCTTGGTAAAGACATGAAAGCACATGAAATCACAGTAAAAAGTGTTCTATGCAGAGGTAAAGTATGTATTTCTTGAGTTCATGTACTCACGGCACAGTTGGAGACCTTAAAAGGCATAATTAGTTATTTAGAACAGGGCCAGAATAGAAAGAAGGAAAAAAAAGAAGGTAGGGTAATCTGCCTCTTTTCCCACACAAGGGACCAGCAGAACACAGGCTATGTTGTACCCCCCTTTCCTTTCTTACCCGAGTTCTCCTTTATGTATTCAAATTCACTTCAGCAGCATAAAATTCTCCCAAGAGACAGCATTGTCCTCCTGCTTGTCCCTTGGGCTCCCCATCTCTCGCTAACATCTCTTCACTCCGCACGATTTAGCCCTACACCTAGCAGACAGACCTTTTTCCACAGAAACGTCTTTCTTTCCAAAGAGTCCAATCATGAAAATTAATTAAAAAGCTTTTAAGAGCCACAAACGAATGCATAGAATGTTTAAAGGCTTTGTGCAAATTACTCCAGTTTTCACTTTTTCTTTTAGTAGGACAGTCTGAAACAAATGCACTGAATAGCCTTTCACTGGTTTCACCCTCTGAATAATAATCTCTGTTGTCTTATTATGTGTGAAAATAAAGGGTACACACATTTTTCCCCCTGCTCTCTTTCTCTCTCGTTGCATTCAGGAAACTTAGAATGGCAAATTTTACACCGATGGCTGAGTTGCAATTGCAGTTACAAATGTTCGAACACTATACTTTCATAATAACGCGGTCCAAATGCTTCAAAAGGCGCGTAGGTCTGCTCTAGTGAACTTGAATATGTGGTCCGTGGTGCATAAAGTAAGCATAAGGCCAACTCTATAGCAATGAGGCTTTAGTGAATAAAATGAAAAGCCTAAGGCATCAGAGTTAATACATTTACACAGTGGAGGACTAACAGACAAAAATACTAAGGAGTGGAACAGATCAAATGATGGAGGACAGGGCTGAAATGATAATCATTGTGGCGTGCGTTTTGACAAGCCTTTCACGCCGAAGTGGAGATTGAAAGTTTTAGCCCAAAAGTGCAGCTCTGTTAAATTCAAGGTAGAAATAAGTGAATATAAAAACGCAGCCTCTGATAACACGAATGCTTTTTGCATTGAACCACATAAAAATCATCACGTCAACTTCTTTTTGTGATTCCATAAGTGTCAGAATATTATCATATCTATTTGCTGCTGGCGTGATGCAAATAGGCTCAATGGCATGTTCGCCCCTACAAAACTCTCCCACCGGGTTCTAATAAAACAGTACAATTTCCCACTCTCCGTCCTCCCTCGGAAACGTAGCAGTCTGCAGCTCTGTGATCTGCCACAGACGAAATGAGACGCAGCAGCTACAACAGAACTGAGACACAGCCAGTATTCCCTGCGCTCCTTGAATAGATAATGCTTTCCCTTCACATTCCTTTATTCCTTCAAAAAGAATGCATCAGAGGCCAAATATTAATTCTTCTCGTCATATGGAGGAGCTACGCAAGTGGCATACTAGGATGGGCTTTTGAATGATTAAGGGAACACATAAAGGGTTTCTGGTGGCGCTTTGAACTTTCTGTAGAGTTCTGAGAACTCTCCACTTATTCCCCACTCTGCAGGAGACTTGATGTTAAAAGACAACATTAATGAAAGCTGGGTAACAGGTAGAGACAGAGGGATTAATGCAATCTAAACACAGCAAGGCGCTCACAACTGGCTCTGGCTCGTAGGTGAACGAGGGAACCACTTTTCCTCACTTTTCCTCTGTCCTCCCACCATGAATCTCCTTTAAAGAAATGCCAATAGATCTGATCGCCTGATTCCCTATTCCCTCCCTTCCCTCCCTCCTCTCCTTCCTCCCTCCCCGGGCCCATGAAGATGCACGTGTGGGGGGAATCACTTCAAGGAATGACATTGACTGGGGATGTGCTGACTTGCACCACTGTTTGTCTTTTGATGTGAGAGATCAAATCAATGTACGCGCCGTTCTCCGAGCAATGTGCAGCCAGATTAGCATTAGCCCGAAGGTGCCTGCTCGCCCTCGATCATTAGCGTTTGCGTCTGACTCTCCAAATAATCAGGATTTACTCAGTGCTGGTGTGGCACGGCATTGATAGCTGCAAAAAAAGCAGCCCAACATGATGGTGGAGGCTGATGGAGGCTAATGTTAAGGCTGTCATAATGAGACTAACACCTTCATAAGCCGTAGACGCTGCCTGACACTGACATTTGTTATTGGTGTGAGCTGTGTTATTTGTCACTGGTCTGGTGTGCAATGGTGCCTTCACATGGAAAATACCACGATGAGATCTCCTGAGTGCTTAAGTCAGATGGATTGAACGCTCTTGAACGCTGATAAAGGTTGATTTCAGGTTGTGCCAACATTGTTGTGGGTAAACTAATGCAGAATAATTGTCATATTTTGTCCTGTCAAAACCGGGAACAATGATATCTTTAATGCTCTCGAGTTTGACTTTGCATCACAAGCCGAAAATCAGCACATTTTAAACATCTGAGCGGATTTTGATTTATGTCTTCAAACAGTTTTAGGGACATTCACCCTTATAGTTGTGTGAAAACCAGAGACAATGAAATCTTAAATAATCCCAAGATAAATATTGCATCACTAAGCCAAAATCTTAAACTGTTGTTAATATATAAATCATATCTTTGTAATCTGTTTCAATAAATGAATTAATCTGTATCCTTTAATTCAGTCAGACCCGGGGGGTAGTGAAATTTCAATTGCTTCAAATCTTAAAGCTTCTATTAGGAATTTTTCATGGGTTGTGAATAGTGATGTGTCTCTATGATATACAAAAGCAAATGAGACCATTGGTGACAAAATTTGCAATTTCTATATTGCAATTTTTTATGCTTGAAACTGCTTCAGGCAGGACACGGGGTAGATCCACTGACGAAACCATGTCAAATATTCACATTAAGAAAGAAATTTCACTGTAAAATGACAAAAGGAGGAGATTTTTTTATCATCAACTAAAGACAAAATCATCAAAAATATGAGAGTTACTACTTTAATTATAAGGGGTGTCAAACAGCAAGTTTCTAACAGGAGCTTTAATGTTACATTAAAAGTACGGAAGTAGCACATTTGATTAAGTGTGCCTTGATTCAAATTGTATGATTAATATGTTTATTCATGTATAAATACTTTTTTCAAATCTGTAACCAAGACCGTAACAACTTTCACGCTCTGATATTTAATTTAAGTTAAATAAAGTGTTTTTATTTATATTTGCCAGTATCAAATACTTGATTCTGATTGGTCAAAACTCCCCAAAAAGAGTGATTTATTCAAAACCGCAAAAACAACGCTGAGGACAGCCTTGTGACCTGCATTATATAAAGGGTTTCACCAGCTAAATGACATGTGTACAACTTCAACCAGTAGTTGGCGCTGTACAGCAGACAAAATGTCGGGTACAGCAGAAGGAGGGTCCGTTTTTACCGTTCATAAGGATCCTTCTTTCAGGTCGACAACTACTAGAAATTAGTCATATTCTACCACCTATGTGGTATTGAATCAATCTGCATGTAGGGGTTACAGCATACTTCACCTCTACCTGTCGACAATGTGATAAAGCAATAGTTTAAATTACACTTCTAAATTTAGAAACATTGGGGCCAAAACCTTTCTGTCTGTTTCTGTCTTCAAGTTCTGTTCACCTTGTATGGGAAAAAAAAATCCAAACTGTTCTGTCAAAGGCCAGACCATCTTTTATCACTATTAATGTCTTCTTTTGCAAACAAACCAAGAAGTCAAGACAATTAATCAACATTTGAGTGTTTGAGATTTCTTGGCTTATTTAAAGTCTCTGACAGATACACATCCCAACTGACTGTCAAAATGTGGGCAATTATATTTTAATCTGCGGTTGATCCAAAGTCTGATTTTGCATTTGTGATATCTTTTCATCAATCTTTCATTGTATTTGTGTTTGTTTTTATATCTACTCCCTGACAGATACAAATCCCAAATGTCACTTCATAACCATCAACAATGGTATCTTTAAATCTCTGAAGTTTGACTTTGTATTACAAGTGAAATATCAGCATACTTTTTATTAATATTTGAGCGTATTTTGATATTCTTTTTGATTTTGCATATTCCCTCTGTTCTATCAGGGTCTGAACTAAGTACTTGTGCAATTATTGTGTAAAGAAACTATTAGGGGAGCAACTTTGAGATTAAGTAGGCATAAGGATCTTAGCAGAGCATTTCTGCCACATTTGAATTCACACTGTTTGCCTGTAACTTCATGCTAATGATCAAAGTTGGGGGGTGGGGGGGATTCTCCTGAGTGCGAGTTATGAAGATGAGATGAGGAGAGAGAGAGGGAAAGTGAGAGGGAGAGAGAAAACTGCTTTGCTGCCCTGCTTTGAACACTTTTACACTTTCCAACAAGCTTTGTTTTTTAATTGGCTGAAATTAATCTTAGGGATGTAGATGCCTGATTTGCATTCATTAAAACCCAACCAAAAGAAGTCATGCTTAATTCCAATCAAATTTGCTTAATTATGCATGGCGAGATATTCCCAAATGAGCTGTGGATTTTTGTTGGACCCTTTTTTTCTGTTTCCTATAGCAAATAAAATGTAATGAAGCTGTCTTTTTGTGTTTTAGTGAATGTTGAGGAGCACATGAGGAGCACCTTGAGCCCAGGCTGAAAACAATATTACTGCTAAAGTAATTATAAGAATCTGCATTTTTCATTGTTAATTGTGGATGTCAGCGTCATTAATTTTAATTTACGGCAGGCAATAAAATTAAGAATACTTTGTGCTGATGTTTTAAATCATGCCTGTGAAGGGGACACATAATGCAACTTAAATCTCAAGTAGATATTGATTGGGGTGGATGGTCTTTTCTATGAATCTTAAATAGGCAGACGCTGGGAATCTGCTTGAGACTTCACTTTTACGAGTTAACTCCGGCACCAGATATCACGAGTGCAATACAATTAAAGAAGTGTCAGTTTATGCACACACGCACGTGGGCGCGTGCACTGACACACTTAATCAGCACACTGCAGAACAACAGAGTGATATGAGGGCAGATAACAGCCATAAAGGAGCAAAGGCAATAAAACTTTGTCTAAACAGAACCAGAAAAAGGATATGCCGACATACCTAAATAAACCGAACCAGGATTTTTTAGTGTGTTCTTCAAATTCTGACTCTTACCAGCTGGAGTGTCTGACATTGTAAGGTTGTTTTTTCAGACAGACTGGAATTAGGATGGAGGAGTTTGAGGTGTAGTTCTGTACAGTACGTGGTCTGTGGGGGATGACATTATGTGTTTCTGCTCCAACACTTGATTTATAGCTTCATTTGGACCGCGTTTGTACGAAACACATCCTGCTGCTGCGGGAGCTTTAGTGCATTGTAGTCTGAAAACAAAGGAAGAATAAAATTGATCTTTCTGGACACACACAAAATCAATGGATGGCTATTTCCTGTTCCATGGCATGTTAGTCCAACTGACTTGCTCAATCCTTGAACTTTCCTTGTGTCCTCCCTCGCCAGAGAGGAAAGGTCTGCAGAGTTCAGTGGAAACTTAAGATGATGTCATGTCAGATCCTTTGGATCAGAGGATTTTTTGTTTTCACTCTTTTTGACCCTTAAAAAGGAGACATTCAAGAGGGCTCGGGGTTCATATGTGTGCTATTGTTTGCATTCTTATTATGACTGGGAATGTTGAATGTTTTCTTAGTGTCCTGTTTTTCATATACATATCTCTGCCTCTGGAAAAACAATGAACAGCGATGTGTTTAAGGTGCTATGTAAATAAACTAGCCTTGCTTTGCCTTATTCAGTGTTTTGAATATGTATTTTGTTGACTTTTGGGGTTGCTTCTTTTTCTCTGGAATAATATCGAGGAAGCCACACAGGCCAAAGGGATTCAAAACTAAACAAAAGTGTACTCATAAATATATGATATGAAATATGCGGATGGCTTTGGTTGGATTCCACCTTCTATTCTTCCACCAGAGGATGTGTCTGTACCTGTTGTGCGATGCATTCTGTTCTCTAACAAGGTGATTGTGTTTCCAGCACAAAAAGACTACAGCGATGTTCAATTGTTCTCTTTCAGGCTGGCTGTTCGCCAGCAGCTCCTTCATGACACATGGAGCTGCTCCACTATCAGCTCCCCTCTCCTCTTCCTGTCTGCTTTCCTGGCGGTGACTGAGGCAAGTCACTCTAATGCAACAATGATGGTGATTTCACTCTGCTTATCGAAGCGGGTAAGTACTTAAGCAGCTGCTTGTACTTTGATCCAATTTACTTCCTGAATGTGTGCTTCCTCATGCACAGTAAACAGGCCTGCCTTAGTTGTCATTAGTTCAAAGCCAAAGCGAATAGTTCACATGATTATTGTTTACTTTGTTGTTGTTTTTGTACAGTAGCTCTGTTAACACAAGTGAGTTAACTTTAGTGACAGACCTTCTTGATGTGGGACATATTTCAGGTATCAATTTGTACTTTATGGCAATGGCTGTAATTCAATATTGCCGGCGGGGCTCTGGAGGTTGAATAGAGAAGCCATAAGTTGAATACCGCAACCTTTAACATTATTGTGTGCTTGACTCATCCCCAAGGACAGGACAGATAAAAGATGATCAGTAAGAAAATTGATAGCACTGATTTAATAAACATCCTGGAAATGATCTCTGTGACCTGCAGGCAGCGCGGCAGTCACTCGTACTTCGCCCTGGTTAAAGAATCAAGTGAGATGATTCATTTGAGTGACTGAGGTAGTTGAGTTTGATGGATCATTCCTAAAAGCATCATTGCTAATCTTCAGCTCCTCTTTTTTAGGTTATTCACAGATCAGTGAGTTTTCCGGCTAATCCTGGACCTGACGCTGCTCTTGTCTGTGTACATGGTATTCATCATACGCTGACAGGAGGAGTCCTTCAGACGACAAATAACCTTCAGAGAGGGGAGGCAGGCAAGCAGTAGGTGTGCAGTTATTTTGGATACATTTCACAGTGGAGTAGGAAAGCTGCATGGGGAGATGTATGGTGTCCTTGTTGGGTGCGGAGAGATGGACCCCTCTCCGTTTCCAAGCATAATCATTCTGAGCCTCAGCCATGCCTTCGACAACTCAATCAGACAGCCCTCTACCTGTAAAGTGGCTGGGTTGATTTGATTGCCATTTTTATTGGATCCCGGTCACATAAATCAAACCAATGGGGACGGCTGTACAGACGTGACCACTCGTCATTCGCTAGTAGCCTTGGAAACATTGTTTCGGGGGCCGCGTGGCTGTCATCGGAGGTAAATCAGGGGTCTGAAGTTTCTTTCCTCCAACACAGAAGCATGGAGTTAAATCATCTTGAAAATTGATGTCGCTGTGCCCAAGTGTTTTCACCTATCCCTTGGATAGAGTCCCATCAACTGGTGACAATGTCAGCACTTTTACCCTTCTCTCAAAAAACGATGTTTCCTGTCCTCGGGCCTCAGAGGCCTGTCGGGGCTGATAAGAAGTGTTAAAGTTGAAATATAAACTTCAAGCTTTTGGACTGTTGCCTTTTGTCTGCTTTTTTTAAATCTTATGAAATACCGAGTTGCTGATCTAGACAACTAGAAACTTCAAAGTTTGACTGGTTGATATTAGTATGGTGGCCAACGAGTGCAAATGTACTACAATAGCCCAAACTGTTTCAAATGGGGGAAAGCAGCATGGAAATTCAGAAAGGTTGAATCAAACGAGAAAAAAAAGAGTAAAACTATGGACATGAAGTGGAGATGAAAAAAATCTGCTGCTCATAGAATTGGCTGCAAAAGCTAGGCATACACGATATTATCAGTATAGTATCTTTATTAGGGCCCAACCGATTTATCGGCGAGCCAATTAAATCAGCCAATTTTAGCCCCTTTGAGACTAATTGGTAATCGGCCAAAACTTTCCGATTTTCGCCGATATTTTTAGAAATAAAATTTGGAGAATAAGATTCGGTTTCACTTCCAAAATGTTTCGCCATTTGAAAAGTAGTTGCAAACGCTTTTCTGGTCCGAGTTTGATCAATCGGTCTTCCTGTCAGCGTGAAGAGCAGTAGCTTACAGTATATAGTATACTGTACATATCTACTGTAGATATCTACGTATTTTTTATAACTTCATAACAGATTTTAAAAAATTGACCAATTAATTGGTAATCAGATTTTTTTTCCCCCTAATAATCAAAAAATCCATATCGGTCGGGCCCTAATCTTTATCACTATAGTTATTTATGATATGGCAGGAAAAAAAGGGTTGCATTAAATGTGTGCATGCAATGTTAGCTCAGCACACTCCATACATGACTGTAAAGAAGTATTTTAAAGTGTCGATAAAAGACAACAGACACGTCACTTTCTGCATTTGAAAAAGGACACATTTATAGTAAAGTCATATGTTTTATCTTGTTTTATATGTTACTTAAACCAATAGACTGTTACAATGAATATAAAAGGTCAATTCTACTACTGAAGAGACTTGATGTTCTTTCCATTCAAAAAAAAGGTGGGTGTATATGTCAGTGAGTTCAAAAGTAAAGGCGTATTAAATATATCAACAAATAATGTTTACTCAAAAAAACAAAGCACATGATGGAAAACTACCAATCCAGACATTAATGTGAAGTTCTCCAGGCCTCTAAGGGGGCTCAATATTAAGAGTGTAAATCCAAGCAGCAACCATTGGTGTTAAAAAATATAACCACCACGGAGAAGAAACTAAAGTTGTTTTTGTCAGTTTGAGGTGAGCCTTTTATCTTCACAGGAATGGGTCTGCAACCATCAGATTTCATCATGCTTCTTCAGACCATTTCCAAGTTTTTAACAGTCTAGGTGTAAACTAGCTTCCTTTACTGTGACATTTTGCATCCATTTTTTGCCAAATGGTAATTAATCTGTAAAAGGTGCTCACACACAACTCGTCACACACACTCATCTAGACCACACTGACACGCCGATGATGGAGGCTCAAGTGGGGGACCATTCGTATTGACTAATCCTGTTCATACTCATTTACACACCGCTGACTTTGACTCTGTGAGTAATTTGGGGTTCAGTGTTTTGCCCAAGGACAACATAGTATGCGACTCCAGGAGCAGGAACTGAACCACCGACCCTCTGATTGAGAAACAACCCACTCGACCACTGAGCCACAGCTGCCCTCAGGTGTTGATAATAAAACACGTGCAGTCCAATTTCAATATGCTTTAATTAAGGGGCCTGCAAATGGCATGAGATGAGAGAAAGCAGACCTGTAAGTGTATTTTCAAACCAGAGCCTTCCAAAAATGATGATGTGGAGAGGAGTTTTCACCCTGCTATTTGAACTTTGATCTCTGATGTGGTCTCAGATGGCTGTGCTGTTAGCTCGTAATGAAAATGAAATGATCTCTAAGAAGTAAATTTGTTACACACTTTCTTTCTCACACGACGCCTCCGTTGTAATTTAAACAACTGTAAATCATACTGTTAGTTCCTTGTATTGTGAGAGTAATTCATCCTGTAAAATAAAGTAGGCCTTCAGATCCTGTCTTTGAAACTTAATACATTGTCCCTGGCTAAGCACTGTCTGGCGAGCTGTTTGATTCAGAGTGAACTGATTAAGTCTATCATGTCCACCAGCGCTTACAGTGGGAACATATTAGATTAAATACAGGTAGCTAATTTCCTCCTCTGCATGGGTGAGTGGGAGTATGAATGAAAGTGATGTAAAATTAATTTAGACCTCTAAAATTTTGATCACGCCGAGGCTATTTTGGTTCTCCTGATGACAAGTAATAGGAGGTTGTTGCTTTCTCACCTCACAATATTACAACGTTTGCCTATAGGGCTTTCAGGATCAATTTCATTCAGCATAAATATCACTTGATCTGTAAAACAAATTAGAAATAATAAAAGCAATAAAAATGCAACCAAGCTCTATTGAGATGTCCCTCCTAGCCATGTGTCAAGACTGAAGACATTAATGATACACGCAGGAGAGAAAATTACCATCTAGGATACGTCCGAACCAGTAAACTGGTAAACAAGCCAGCCGTTAGGAGTGGGGATGATTTGAATCAACAAGGGTGAACAGATATGGATACTCGGCGCATTAGTGTTAATAGGAATAGATTATGGAGGGATTTCGTGGAGTGACCTTCAGTGCACTAATTGAAATAGTATTCCGAGTCAGCAGTGGAGTAATCAACTTAAACACAGAATCATAAATCATCATGAATAGCGCTGTCACAACCAAGCCATTAGCCTTGTGTTTTTTCCCCAGCAACCTCATGAAAATATCTGCCACACCGATCCGTAGGTTAATAGGAACAGAAATGGCATTTAGACTCTATTTGGATCAAATGTACTGTGAGCTTGAAAGTAGAACTTTGCTAATTTGCAGGTAATGTGAATTGATGTAGTAGGGGTTGAGGATAGTTCAGGCAACGAGTCAACATAATAACGCCGAGGAATAATCACAGGAGCTTGGGAAAGCCTACATCATGACACCGCAATGTGACAAGTCATCCTTCTGCAGGCCCAGCAGAGGCTAGATATGTTATCAGGCTTTTTTCGTTGGGTAATCATGTTGGCTTGCTGTGACCTTTGTCTTTTCTTATTAATTATAGCTGACAAAAGCGCAATAAACTGTGGGACCTTGGGTGTTGCATTTGCTTTGGGATGTGCGCTGTGCAACCTGGATGATGCAACAACTCTGGGTTAGTTAAAAAAAAAAAAAAAAAAACACTCACATTATTAGGTCTAATCTTCATAATGCACATTTATGAACTCATATTCATCTAATGCCACAAGTATAAGTATCAAAACAGAGTGCTTTGTCAAAGTTTACAACATCTATATCAATATCAACAAGTGCTCTGGCAGTAAATAGCTTTTTAATTGCAACTAAAGTGAACGAATTAGATTCTAAACAGTCGGTTAGTGTCAGTAAAATGTCTTTCACACAACAATACCCCGCAAACTTGTCAGAAATGCTGATAAGAGGGCCGATCCTGAGCGCTTACACGGCATTAATCAAATAGCAGGTCTAATTAAAAGCGCTTTAAACAAAGCTTTTTTTCTAAATGTTGCTCAGGTATGGCAATAATTTTTGATCAGCCAAGCCTGGAAGACAAATAATTAGAACTGCCACAGCGGCCTGATGAGTGATGTCAGCATCTCCGAGTGACCTTCCCCTGCTAATTAATTTTCATTCCAGGGAAAAAAGACCCCGTTGTTGCACATTATTAATTGAGTTCATGAAAAGATGCACCTGATTAATTTTTGTTGATAATACTTGTCATTCTGGCCGCCGTTCGTAATCATTTTATGGGTTTTCATCTTAGTGTTTTTCAAAGTTGATCTAAGTCATCTTCACTGGAGATTAATTTGTCCAAAGTAGAGCTGCCCCGTCCCAACAGACAGCAGAGCCTCAGTCTGTCTCATTTAGACGCCTGCTGAACACAACGTTTTCTCTTTATCAACGTTTGTTTATCCTTATTTAGCCTCACCGACACATTTATAGCAGCCACATTGTGAGTGAGAATTATCAAACCTACCTATAAATGATTAACTTTTATAGTTAAAACATGCTTTGATAACATATAAATGCCACCACTACACTGAGTAAAAGAAGCTTTGTAAAATAAAGTTCAAACCACTATCTAGGAGGTGATATTTCACCTGTCTCATGTATGTAATAAAACAGAGAACTGTCTGCACAGCAGGGAAAATGCCGGGAAAAACTAACAACTACAGAACAAAGATGCTGTTCCCCTGACTGTTCCTGCTGAAACAAAGTCTATAATATTTTTACAGGCCACATGGTTGGAAGTGCTTGACACACTTTCCTCAGACTTGCAGAAAAAGGTAAGGAGGTATGATGAGGTTTATTAAAGATCAACTTTTATGAATGAGGAGAATTTTTTAAACTTTTTAAAACAAAAATAGTCAACAAGGAGTTTCTGCTTGGGCAAATTCTGTATATTTTGGTAATAATGTATGAGCGAACATGTTTAAAACTAGTCCCTATTCTAAAAATCTGTTGGAATTGTCTCTCCAGCTGGGCCACTGTTGACCCACTGATCGAGAAACATGCCATGTGCAAAGGCTATAGTACTCGCTACAATGGTAGCTGGTTCGACTCCAGACCACAATCACTTTCTGCCCTCTGTACTCCCAACATTTCTTGTCTTTCTTCAGCTGTCTTATCTGATGAAGAAAAAAATAAACACGTTAACAAAAGGAAAAGTCCCTCCAGCTAGAATGTTCACACCTCTCTATTATTCGACAGATTTAACATCAGCACACCTGAGATTTGTTCTTTTGTATTCCAGTTTCCTAATCACCAACTTCCTATCTCTTTAGCAGCTCTTTTATTGTCAACGTCTCAGAAGTTCATTAATTAAGAACTGTCTCCCTCACATTTCAATCTTCTTTTTTGTTTTTTAAAAGCTTTTACATTAATTCCTTCTCTCGTGTATGCTGGTACTTTAAAGAAGTATTCTACTGCACACAAAACCGATTTTTGTTTATGCTTTATTATCAGTGCTTGATAGATTTAATCCTAAAAGCACTGAGGGGTTTCTTAGGCCTACCTGTGCATTTTGTAAGCAGATGTCTATTTCTGACTTTTTGTCTCTTTTTTCAGATGAAGAACGGAAAAAAGGTTTATGTAAGAAAAATAAATCAAATCAAAATGGTTTTGTATTTTTTTTTTAATCAAAACACCTCAAATTGCCACATTTGTACTCCTGTTTCATAGTCATTTACTTCCATTTGTTTTAAAGCCTGTAAAATTATTTATTTTTAATTAAACACAGGCTGTCACGGTTTAGTCAACTAAACTACTAACTGCTGTCATGTGCATTAACATCACAAATATTTGGTTTAGAAGTTGAATAAATGAGTTATCAACATTTTTATTATTATAGTAGGCCTAAAACGCCGGTCATACATTGTTCTTAAACTGTAATGCACCAATTCACCAGAAGCTGGTGCTGTAGCTCCAGTTGATAGCGACTCAGATGCTCTACCATCCTCATGTAAACGAGCCCAGATGACTTGGTAGTATTTTGATTAAGAAAATGTCGATTAAGTTTTATGTTGGCTTAGTCTGATTAACTTGACCAGTGTTATGTCCAACAAGCACAGGTGTGACCCTATAAGTCAGTGTTTGGCCTCGTCACCTGAAGTGTGCACAACCTTGTTTACATAGGTTTCTGCCTGACTTCAGTGAAGTTTGAAGACTTGTCAGTTTTTCCAAACACTGCACAGTAGCTTATGATGCTGTGCTATTTGATTTTACAACTTTCTCACAGTGTACTTCAAAGATATGTAGTTCACATAACATTGTCAGATGATAATGCATTGCATTGTGGCACTAGCTGGGCCAGATGTAACTTAACTAGTAGGAGGTCCCTGCATTCTTTATGTTATGCCAACACAGTGGCCTCATTCTGGCTGGTAGTATGATGGAGTTCAGGAGGGAGCTAGCTCTTTGTGAAACTGATGTGCCAGTTCAATCCCCACAGCTTTTTCTCTAGAAACTGTCCCTGCTTTTACTGATGTTAGTTTGTTCTTGTATTATAGGACCATTTGATGTGCTCGACAGATGGGTTGGGGTTTGAAAGCTGTACAGAACAAAGTATCAAATCTACTACACTGACTTTGTTGCTTTCTAAGGTTCATAAATATGAACATATTTTGTCTGACTCTTACCTCAACTTGGGGTTGACTTGTCACATCTTATCAGAGATCAGAGCAGCTTGCTGATATACTCCAGCCAGGAGGAGTGGATGAAGACAGCAGCCTCTTTGCTTAGATAATCCCAAACACTGTAAACATAAAGAATATTGTCCCGGGTGGTCACAGTATTATCCATACCAAATATAAAACTGTAATGCACAGACTAAGTGTAGCTGTATTTTCATCTACCTTTCTTAAATCCACCATCCAAACATTTTAAAGTATCCATTATTACAAATCCACAGAGTGTAAAAGAAAACAGATAAGAGTCACATAACACTCCAAACATGTCCATCATGAGTGGACAGTAACACACGAGGGAAAAAACTTTTAAAAGCTAAATGAAAATAGCTATGCTTGGATGAGAGAATAGATGAGACTCAGTAAAACCGTAGCACTGAATGCCCATGAGCATGTCAATATATTGTCTCTGACCAATCAGGAGGGACTGTCTTCATGTTCTGACAGACAGTTTTTTCCTCACCTGCTGCTGCAGCAGGTCACTGAACATTTCTACTGCCCACTCAGTCTGCCACTTCTGAAATCCCACAGTATTTAAACTTAAATATTGCTTATTAAAAGTATAATGGATTCTATCAGTAAAATAGTAACATACTATCGTACTGTAATTCTATAGTTAAACCAGTCCATTGAACTTGATTAATGCTGCCTTTATTTCTATTTGAGGATTTCCAAACAGAAAATACAGCATTAATTGCCACTCCCTATACCCTCCAGATTGGACTTTCTCTGAACAGTTTTTAAAACGGTTTCTTTCCCCACACTAAAGGACTAGCTGTGCTATTGTGAAGGGCTTAATGGTGAGGTAGTGTCACCTCATGCAGTGAAAACATAATCACCCAATAAAGCATCATGAGCCATAAAGGTGAATCAACACCTCTCTGACAAAGTCTCAACAAAATCTCTTTTACCAAGTCAGAATTTACGACCGAGCTCCTGCGCTGTGTGGCATTAGAAGGCACAAGGGGTATGCTTTCTGGTCGCTGACTGTAAAATATTTAGACTGTAAATCGATGCATTTTAATTTGGCCAATATCTTATCACATGGTTGCTTCTAATAATTCACTAAACTTTAAGCAAAGCATACGCTGCCATTCACAACAATGTGATATTGCCTTTCTAATACCCCAAAGTCAAAAAATAAGTGAAAAAGCAATTTATAATCTACATACCTGAGTAATGAGCAATGTTGGTGTGGCAGGTCTTCCATGAGTGTTTCGTTTCTTTTGCTTTCTTCAGTGCTTGTTTGACTCATGAGAGCTGATATATTTTTTAGACCATCAGCCAGAAGTTCAGTTTGAGTTGGAGTCAAACGAGAATAAAGGCCATCTGAAAAATAATGTCATTTTAGGTTAACAGATTCCAGCCTTCTTCCATTGTTCAAGTTTGACAACTTAATGAACTTAAACAGCTGAACGATTTTAGGAAAAGATCGAATTGCAATTTTCGGACAGAAATTTCTTATTTGTTTACTAGCGGAGTCAACAGAGAATATACGGGTAGTATAGACTGTCTATAGTATAGATGGGTTTCTTGTGTACAAACAATACTAGGTGCACACACAACCAGGAGGCAAAAGCCTGCCTCGGAGTGAACTGATATCAATGAAGATGCTGTATTGTTTGCAAGTTCTCCCTGACACAATTGCAATAAATTTAATTTCATTGAAAAATCGCTTTGTCTTTCACTGCATCAAAATCAGAAAAACACTTGCTGAAATCTCCATAAATTTCACTCAATTTACCAGGTTGTGACATTGTTTTCGATGTTTCTAATATCAGGAGCAGGGTCGTAATGTTTGCCGATTGTTTGTTTTGCCGATTCGTGCAGTTTTCGGCACAACAGCTCCTTGTCATTTTCTTTCTCCATTGACTCCGATAGTGAACAGATAAGAAATGTCTCACTTTCTACCCCTGGCTGCGCGCGCATACCTGCGATGATGTTGCACAGAAACCCGTCTATTGTTAGTACACAAGAAACCCGTCTATATACACAATGTGAACAGTAACATTTACAAATCAAAACATAAAAATCTATTGCTTTGACATACGAATGAAAACTAAAGGTAAGAATTGTGGATGGAAAGCCAGTTTTCAAATTTAAAGAAAATAGAGTCCTCCCTAAAGGTGATATGCTCCAGAAACTACCCACACCACAGAGACTTGGTGGTTCAACCAGAAGGGAGCATAAATTCAGATTTCCCTGCAGCATTGTTAATTCGTAGCTTGGTTTAGAGAATTGCAGCTGGTTATGTTCTAAATGTGCTCATGTGGCTCTATAGAGAAGTGGGCTTTGATGTTGTAAAATCTTTAAATAAGTAATTTTGTATTGAATTTGTCTCACTTTTATGCCGCATTACTGTTTGTAAGATTAAAATTATGTAGTTTACTTCAATAACCTATGGCACAATTTGCCCCAATGTATTCTCTCCACAAGACCACTTATTTTTCTAAAGTTAATTTCTCAAACAGTTTATTTAAGATCCAAAGTGATTGTTCCCAAGGATACACCACATCCTAAACTATATGTACATATCTTAGTCGGAGGTATTACTGTCATCCCCTTGCTTTAAAGACGCAAAGTTAAAACTGGCACAACTCACCCCACTCTCCCCCATTGTGTCATCATGGCTGTGGTTATCTCCCGGTGTCTTCAGCTGCTCTTGTCGTAAGTGCTTTCACTGGCAAAAGATATTGTAATTGTAGTCTGTTTGCAACAATGGACCTGAGACTCATGTTTACTAGACTTTTCACCGGACTTCTCCGTTATGCAAGTGCCTGTAGTGGTTTTTCCAAGTGTCGGTAAAGGTATGTTGTGTTTCCGCTCGATGTAGCAACTTTAGCGCGTCATGTTTTGCACAGTAGCCTACCTGTTTCTGGTGCACGTCTGCAGCCTCAAACCCAAAAGACCACCCAGATGACCGCCGTGCCACTTTTCTTGTGGATTAAATAACCTAACTCCGCTTGTGGTTGCGCAAAAGCCGTTTGAAAAGAACGCTCATGTTTCAAATTACTGAGAGCAGGAACACTGATTGGTCAATGTGACCTGTCCGTGAGTAGCATATGCCGCTTCTGATTGGTGAGTTTGGAAGGACGGTGGGAAGACGGCGTGGATATTCAGAAGAGTTGACACAGCAGATCCTGAGTCAGTCAGGTGCGCAGAAAAAAAGCAGCTTCGGCTATCACATGATCATGCTGTCTGAAATCACAATTTCGATCAGAAAACGATAAACCGTTCTGTCCTTGTTGGTCCCATAGATATTTATATAAACGCTAGATGGATTACGCACGCTGTTAGCCAATGGAGACCGACGTCCGCACATGGCGGCCATTTTGCTACTGGACGTTCGCCCACTCATAACATTACAGTCTAGGGTGCATGTAGCATTAAAATAACCACAGATTGCTTAATTTTAAACCGATTTTCAAACGGTTTGGTTTGTAACAAACCTCAGAGTTTTAGTTATGTTCCCGCATACTCAAGAATAATTTTAACTATGGATTTTCATAAATAAACATTAAGCTGATAGGTAGAGCAATAGCTATACGCCCACACACAAGACAGTTATAGTAAATCGTTTCTATATAAAACATTTAATCATTCCATGTATGTTATATTAGTAATATTTCTATTGTAGGGATAACTCTAATAACATAGCAATAACATATATAGATATTTATTTTCAATATAAATTTCTGCCTCATGTTGCCATTTTAGATGTTTTTGGACAGTTATTTCCATCTCTCCAACTAATGTACAATTGCTGGGTCAACTTTGTAATATGTACTTGGTCTCACTCACTGCAAGCCTGTTAGCCAAGTTAGACAGCTGATAAACACAACGTCCACAAAAAACTGTCACTTAGACAAAATGAATGTAGAGACGCCAGTGACTCCACCTTAAGTCATCTAGTCTATCTTTTAGATAGATCTTATAGATAGATAGATAGATGGATGGTTGGTCCACTTATGAAATGAAATATAGAATGTGTGGACCAGTTCACACCACGCTAGGCCAATGCAGTAGGTTATATGGACCAAACTAAATGGTTAATTATGGCTTACTACATGTCCATGTGTACTATTTACTTAGATCTAGGTGTGCTGGTGTTACTATGTCTATGACTTTTATCAGTTCTATGGCCTGTTTTTTATTAGAAAATTTATTTACACATTGTTTTCAAGTGTTATTTTTTACATTTAATGGAAAAGCTGAACAGTCAAAGAGAGTAAGGTCATCTGCAAAGTTTCAGTCTCCATGTTTTAGTGTCTGAAAGTATCCACTCTTGCATTTGCAGTCAGGTGTCAGGACTTCCATTTGCCATTGTGCTTTGTCTATTTTTTCTTTTTACCTTTAGACACCTGAAAGAGAAACCTCAACAATGCATTGCAGTTCTTTTTTCATCTTCATGTTCTTAATGGAAAATACCTTTACAGCCACAGAAGCCTGCTATTGTATGATAAGCTACAAATGTAGAGAGGTGTCTGAAAATCCATTTAGAATTAATAATACCAAAAGCATTCGGGTTAATGAAAAAGTGTAATTTATCTGAAGAGGCTCAGAGTCGTCTTTGAAATGCGAGATGTCACTGAGCTGGTATAAATGCGGGCTTTAATGGATACATTGACAGTGCTGTGGTATTGTTCTTGACCATGGAAAATGATGTGAATGGTTTGCTTGTCATTGTTGTGAAACTATTAATAGATCTGTAATTATGGTCGGCAAATTGTTGATTTTTTTCCGCCTCTGTGGTATTTGATATGCTCAGCACAATGCAGAGATGAATTAGGACTAATAAACAGGTCTCATGATTCTGTCTCTAATTGGAGGATCATTATATCTCTTCTAGAGAGATGCCCACAGCTAAAGCCTTTAACAGCACTATTTCAAACAGGACACAAAGGCCTTAATGAATACTCCTGTGACTTCGCACCATCTCGCACAAAAAGGAAGCCCATATTCTGTTTTTATCTTACACAAAGTTTCCTGTAATTGTTGGATTGAGGTGTAAGATCAACCAAGCTTCCCCTGGAAATCACAATAATTATCCAGAGGTTGTGTTTGGGTTAAAGAGTTATAAGATCATTTAAAGATATGTTGGCAAATTGAGCTGGCAGTGGCATAATACTTTATTATTTTTAGGGGAGTGGGGATATTTCTAAAACAAGGGCTTATATTGCTATGGTGCAATTTGAAATGTTTTACAATGTCCGTACATGCATAGTTATGCGTCGCCATTACAATGCAATAACGAAAATAAAGAGAGCAAATGTAATGCATGCTCAGGGAACACGTTGAAATCTCTAGGTGCCATTTGCTCCCATCAGTGTAGCTGATAGAGTCATTAGAGAGCTGCAGCGGCTCCACTCCAGGGTCTCTCTCCTGTAAATGGCCCTGTTGGATGGGTGAACAACCTCCGCATGGCTCCGTGGCCTCCCAGCACTTCACTAAAGCTAATAGGTCACAGCTGCAGAGCTGGGTGACAAAAGCATGAGTGTTAACAATGGATAATGTGAGAATGGATTGCAGTTATCTACTTCTCTCTCTGTCTCAAGATTCAGAGTGTTTGACTTTGAATTGCATGAGTTAAATCTGATTGTTTTTTTTTTCTCTCCTACTGCAGTGACAGCAAGGTTCAGGAGTTCTTACTGTACATTTCACGTTTGACCTCCATGCTAATGGAGTAGCCTCTTCTTTATCTATTAGTGACGAACGTGATCACCCTTGCACGGCTGGAAAACCAAAAGTGCTGAAATCGTCTAAATGATGAGCGGAAGGATCTGTGGGTTTTTGCATATCACACCTCGTCCATGGCTTTAAGAAAAAGGGTGAAAGAGGTCAGCTCAATATGCATATAATTTGGGGTTACAGTTGAAGTTTGGGTTCTAAGCTTCTTGATGAAAGACAGCTATGAATAAATGTAATCTTTTCCCCTCACATTTGGTCATTTGCTGAGGGCTGTGAAAAAGGTCTTTGTATGCGCTTTTACTATTAATGTTTCCTATTACAGTTTCTTTAGGCTGGCTGTCCTTCGGAAACGCCCTCCATGGCGGGCCTTTGTCACTGAATGTGAATTTTATTTACAGAAGTTATTGCTGTTTTTCCTTTAAAATGAAGTTCATTTGCATTTAATAAAAACCTCAAGTCTGCTTGTAATTTATGAAGAAAATATTTTTTTGTCTATTGCTTTTGATTTTTCGCTGCATTGCTGTACACTGAGAAGTGCAATAGTAATAGCATGGCAGATAGCAAACTATGTGAACCACATCCAAAACTGGCCTTTGTATTTATGGTGCACAATGTTTAGCCTGAACAGACCTGTGAGCAGAAGTGTCCTTCTTCTAAAACAAACTGAGTTGGTGATTAAATCTTATACTGAAACTTCTTTAAATCCTGTACTAAGTGGTCCAGGGGTAAAATCAGTGTCCTTTGGATACTCTTCTTCATCAGACACAGACAGTCATCGACAGAGCTGTGTGTGACATTGTTTCTTTGATTCTTTCATTTATTATCACTCAAGAGGTTAGAGGCCCAAGCTTATTTTTGTCTTTCATCAGTGTTTTTTTTGTCTTGTTTGTTTGTTTGTTTGTTTGTTTGTTTGTTTGTTTGTTTGTTTGTTTGTTTGTTTGTTTGTTTGTTTGTTTGTTTGTTTTGCCAGGACCCAAATTTAAAAAAAAAATCAAAATTAAAAAAAAGAAAAGAAAGTGAAGCAGTCCTCTAAAACCTGCTGTCTGTATCAGGAATGTCCTCATTTAGTCAACAGAGTGATGGACTGTTGTCATCCTGTCATTTGTCCGTTGAATAACTTGTTAATATTTGATTATTGTTGGCCTAAAATATCAACCACGTGTTGTGTCTTAAGCTGTAGACCAGCAACCCGCCGCTACCTAGAGCTAATGTTCCTGTTAAGGGCGACTGTCATGATGCTGTGCTCTAACCATCGGGATGCAAACAAGCGTAGAAGACAGGTGGCATCTGTTAGTGAGGCACAGTTTAGCAGTATTTGGATCAGGAAAAGTGTTATGTTGGCTAAGTCTAGTTAACATTACCAGAGTAATAATAGCCAGTGATGGGCAGTAACAGTAGTACAAATAGCGGCATATGTAGCTTGACTACAGATGTAGCTAAACTTAGCTTAGCTTGAATTTCCTTTGACTAGTAGACCAGTAGAATTTAAACAGGCTGTTTTGAGGGATATCCCCCGTGTTGCCAGCTCAAGCTCATTAGTTATCTTAAAGTACATTATTATGTCTAATGTCTCAGTAAACATAAGACCAGGACATGGCCTGTGTAAAAAGAAAGGAGTCAGTGGAGATAGCTGATATAAATGTGTGGTGTGTTGTTGGACTTGTAGAAGAGGAACAAAAAGTCAAAGCTTTGATCAGCTTAGTGTGATTTAACTGACAGAACTTGAAGTCAGGTGCAGCCCTACACTGTTAAATGCCCTCAGCTCTTCATGGATGAATGTATGGGAAAAGTTTAAGCCACACTGGAGGGGAACTTATTTGTTGAGCAAGGGAAAATACGGGGAGACGAGGGCAGACTGTCAAAGGACTGAACGCCATTCATCTGCTAACCTGTTCAAGGTGTGCCTGGTTGATGTCCTCCTCCTTTGGTGGGGAACATATGTCCACAGCAGCTGTGCCACCGTGAATAGGCAGTGATTGTGTGCTAGCTAACTGCATTCCTGGGAGCCAGGCCAAGTCTGAGTGGAGTGAGCTGTCCCATTTTTTGATACGAGCACCTACTACATTCCACCTGATTTAAATGTCTGTTTTTTACTCAAATCTACCGGCTATTTACTCGACACCTGACCTAGAAGATCTCATTATTTTCACTCCAAAGATGCTGAAAAGCTTAGACATATTTCAGAGAGCACTATTAGACATGTGGCGTGAACAGGTGTGTTACTGTATTTTTCCACTCAGTGACACATTTTTAAGAGCTTCAGTGCAGGTTTTGTGGTGAGGGTCTTTTTGTCATGATATATGATATAAGATTGATGCTAGATCTGTAAAGCACTATCTGAAAATGTTGGTCTAAATTTTCAGGCCAGGTCTGTGAAGATAAAGTTAGTATTGAAATATCTCTAGTTATCACTACATAGATTGTGCATTAAAGATAGTACCATTCTGCAGTATTAACACTATCAATAGAGGGGCTGAGAGCTGAGCTGCTGTGGAAAAATAGCTTTATTTCTTCTTAACTCAACTCAACTCAACTTTTTTTATAGAGCACTTTAAAAACAATCAAAGCTGACACAAAGTGCTGTACATAATAACATAAAAACATAAAACAACAATAAATCGTTGTGTTAAAATATAATAAAAAGCAATAAAAAAGGAATAAAACAAATGCCATCTCGTGCTGGGTCAAAAGCCAAGGAGTAAAAGTGGGGTTTTAGACGGGTTTTAAAAAATGGCTTCTATGGTGCTCTGCTCAATTTTGCGTTAGAGTTTGGACTTAAAGGTGCAATCTTTCGTATAAAGCAGAATTTAGTCAAACAGATTTGGTATAAATGAAATAAGGGATTCATAAGTTTGTTTAAATGGGTGTATAGTCACCAAAATAGAAAAACTATTAACTTAGAATAAATCTTTCATGGTTACATAAGGGGCAGGTCCCATTTTATTGAGGCCCCTGTCATGTATCGCCATGTTTCTGTGGTAGTCCAAAAAGGACAAACTAGTAACAAACAGTTGTTGTTGTTGTGTGCACAAAAAAATTGTGTTGCTAAAAATTTTTGGATGGGAGATTGACAAATAGTGCATCATACAGATCATGCATCACAGGAGCTTCTTGTCCTCTTAGGCCACCATAGCTTCATTGACAGTAGGAGTGAGCAGGGGAGAGTTTCATACATACGTCTTGGTGCTAAAAATTGCTAAATGTTGACGTCATCAGGCTGGTAATGCCGCTCCTTAAATTTAATCTGTACAACTTGAAAATATTTGGGAGTATTTGTGAGATTTTCTTAATAAATAGGTTGATTTTTTTTTTACCCATGAGGGAATAGATAAACAACTGGATAAACAGAATCAATAATGGCATGCATATTGATAAAATTGTGTCAATTGCTGTCCTTATTTATCTTGACAGGCATTACTAATCAACCGCCATTTCAGTCCGTCCAGTGCTTACATGTTAAATGAAATGCAGTTTGACATTCTTAAATTTCAATGCTGATTTTGGATTGGTTAATATAAGCCTTCAATCACTCCCTTTCACTGAGCTCACTGTTAGATGACAGAGGGCTAACTAGCATATAATCAAATGAGCTGAAGAGAGAAGATGAAGAGATGTCCATTCATCTCCAGGCAGTGTTGTTTTTTAGTTGTAGAAATGTTGATAGTAAAATCTTATTGCAGCTCTCCTTAAAAGCACTTTACACTTATGCTGTCCAGCTATTGGATACTGAGACAATGAACAAAACATGTTATTTGGGCATCTGTGTTTATTTCTAAATGAAAAGGTTTATAAGGGAGGAAGCCTCTGCAGTTATAACACTTCCATGACCTTAAATAATCGTAGAAAAACAGACAGATTAAATCAAACCTGGTGATTATTTCATCTCCTGTAATAGACACAACCACCTGTAATTGTTATCAGACACTTGCTCAGGAAGCCAGGAGCTGTAAATGCAATCTAAATGTAAACATTAAAAGGCAGAGGCGAAATGGAAATCTCATTTCTGCGTGGGCTGATGTCTGACCACAAACAAACAATAGACATCTGCAATATTTCTCTCGCTGTCCTATCGCAGACCTTCATCCCTTGAGGAACAAGGTCAATAGAAGAGCTGTGAATGGGATGGCGATCCCAAAATAACAATCCCCGAACACCAACAAGCCCCCCCACTCTTAAACAACACAATCACACAATCAGAGCCCTACTGCCGTTCCCTCATTGTTTAATTTCTGCTGGCTATCTTAGATATCTCTGCGGCTGTTCTTATCTTTGACCTTCAGCTTGTTGCTTTGTCGTCAACCCCCTCCCTCCACCCACCTCGTACCTGCTCCCACCCCCCACTCCAGTGTGCTGCGACCTTCAGAGGGGTGTCATTACTCCCTGACCCATTTGACGATCCCCTCATGTGGAATGTGCATATGCCGAATCGCTGCGGATCGGCACAGTATGGGGTGAGGTGAAGTACTTACAGAAATATGACTTGACACGCTTTATCAAATGGGGAAAGATGAAGACGAAACAGCTGCTGGTGCTGTCGTAAGCAATCTGGCCGTGATTGAATAAAAGTGTCAGGAAAAGGGCCGCTTGATGGTCTTTTGTTCTCCCCCATCCAGCTTGATGTTAGTTTGAGCTGTCAGGAGGGAATCACAGCTGGGTGATTTATCAATACTTGGAGTGACCTTGCAGCCACACTGCTGTGTGTACGTATGTGTGTGTGAGAGGCAGAGATGGTGTGTGCGTTCGTGCACACACCTCGTATCTGTGTGTGGCTCTTGTGGATTAAAAAGACACAAAGTGGAATATTTTCAAAATAGTTGGCACAGGGAGACAAAGACTTGGCTTGACTTGGAACAAAACTCTCTCTTCTTCTCTTAGACACAGTAAGTGGATTGTTCTGCCAACACGATAAGGGTATTTTTCTCAACATCAGAGCACTCAAAGTACCACCGGCAAATGTTTGGAAGAAGTGTTTCTCTTTTAACTATCGCTGCTTTTGAACAGGTTTTTTCCCCCCAAAAAAAATCTCTTTACTATTTTTCCCTAACCTGTCCGCGCCGTCTCATCCCCTCAGTTCTACTTTCTTTGAGATGTACTTGGACAGCCTGTTTTCACAGCAGCCATTGACTGTCTCTGTTGTGATTAAGCAGATGTTTTATTGCAGACTGGAACAGTCATTACTGCCATAAACCCATCTGTGGAATTGCTTTTTATGCAAATTTACAAAGCATCTGCATAAATAAAGTTCTAATTAATACCTTTCTGCAAACCTCTGCGCTCTTTGATTCCTAAGTGTTCTTAATTGTGTACAAGCAGGTAGAAATCAATGCGAGCAACATGAGAGGGTTTTGTTCTCCTTGTACGCCATTCGTGATTTTCTTTTAGTTACTGTTTTAGAAGAACTGTGGAAAAATAAGGGAGTGTGTGGCAATATTTAACACACGTATAGATCCCTGAAAGCACAGACCTCAGCTGTTGTTTAAAGATATACCATATATTCACATGTAATTGGATTCTGACAGCCCAACATGGTTAATTATTGACAAATCTTTGATTAAGAATGAGCTCAGAGCGATTCCAATCAAGGATAACATTTGTGTAAAGTTGCAGTGAGTAGCATTTTCAGCTCCTGTTGTAGGTTACAAGGGAAATAAAACTAAATCTGCTGCTACCGGTTGATTGGGAACTACTGAAGAGTAAAGTTTCCAGGAGAACATTAAGGCTGCTTTATAGATCCCTTTGTTGTGAGGGTGCCAATGGAAGCTCATTAATTTCCCCAGGTTTTTAATGGGGGAGTGTTGAACATGTGGCAAGAGTTGTCTTGGTGGGACCCTTATGAGTTGCACCTCTGCTGTTGAACGGATGCCATGCTTTTTAATTGTAAAGGTGTCCCTTTGCGGAGTGATCAAGCGCATTTTATTGTTTTGAAATTCTACAAACCTATTTATTCAAACCATGTGCTTCTGGATTTAATTTTTAAAGTCCCGCTTTTTACAATGGACCCTATACGACAGGCTGCTCTATTTCCTGTAAACCGACAGCAGTTTTTTTTGTTGTGATTGTAAAATCCTGCTGGTGTTTTCACTTCTCCTGATCAATTCACACTAACACTCCCAGGCAGATTGTGGCCCTTTCACACACTCAAATGTAGTGATTAAAAAAAAAAAAAAAAATTGCAGAAAGACACATCATCCATCATGCTAGTATGTCAAAAAGACTGTTAATTTGCCCTAAGCAAATTGAAGCAAAGACAGAAATGGGGTTTAAATGACTATTAAAGCTGTTAGAATAAATAAAAATTCTTTATTATATTATTATTTAGAAAAGCTAATATGGTGCACAAATTTAGCCCAGTAGCCAAACCCTTTGCCTCATGGGTTCAATTTCTACCTTTGGCCCTGTGCCGTTATGTGGCAAGTCATTTTTACACATCCTAATCTCTCCTCCCTGTTTCCGATTCTCTCATCTGTCCTATCTCTCAAGAAGGGGATGAAAAGCCTCCAAAAATCTAGACAAAAGACAGACTGATACTATTCAGAGTCTGTTGTTATTCAAAGTGTTTGATAATCTCGCTTTAGTGTAAGGTATTGTGTCTGTTTATAAGTATATCTGCTGTACATCTTAAAAACTGAAATTAAGTGATTTTTGATTCCTGCTTTGTAATGTAAAAAGAGAGTGGACGAGTTTGAGCAAATTGGTTGTGGTTGGTGGGTCCATCAATGCTTCCATAGGATGAGTACAATTACCATCTACACATCTGCATAAAAACTGTACGTTGCTAAATGCCATGAAAGTCTTCAAACTGGAAAACGGTTTAAGCTTCACCAAAAGCACACAGCTGCCTATAAATCCATGCAACTTATTCTGGATTTATTGCAGTCATTAGATATTATAATGCATGCTGTTAAAAGCAAAGGCAAGCTGAGAGACTATGACTAGACTATGATAGAATAGGTAATAAAATGCAACACCATGTTTGTAGAAGTGAAGGGTAATCGAGGTCTTAAAAGCTGCAGTGTTATCTGATTTAAAGTCCTGCATTGACTGGTCAGGCTTATTAAATGTTACTGCTGATCCTCTTGACACTTTACTTTTCTAATTTTGGCAATGCCTTAAAAATTCTGAATAGGTCTGACGTAAGTGGACTTGTATTTTCCAAGTTTTCTGACCACTCAAAGGGCTCTACATCGATAGCAGAGGATGTTATAGGACCATTACCTAAGAAAACAAAGTTAGTGTCATAAAAAAGCTCTGATGCTAAAGTACAAAAGCAGAGAGCAGTTAAAGAACCTGAACCTCCATTACCTCTTACATCAGAAGAAGAAAAGAAATATTTGTGAATAAAGAAAGACTTTGTTAGATGATTAAAGGAGCAGCGAGTGAGGAGGAGGAGGAGGAGGAGGGTTGTAGTCAGAGAGGTCAGAAGGGAAAAATGAAGAAAGGCTGAAAAATGTGAGGATGAAGGCAGGTTTTCCTCATTTAACTTTTATTTAGTAGGGTTAGAGAAACATCACTGTTTCTGAAACAAAATGAAATCATCTGCTTTTCTTTAAAGTGTGAAACAACAGATGATGTGGACTCGAATCACTAGATGGCAGTGTCACTTTTTAAACCCATTAGCCTCTGACTGACACTGTTGCACCTCGACTTGTCAGCTACTGTACGTATCTGAAACACTTCAAGTTCCAGCTAAACTTAATGTTTAATTTAAGGTTACAGCTTCTGTAAATAGAAGCTGGTGCCATTTACTTTTTTAAACTTGCTGAAAGCTCCCCGTAAAAAAAGTGCAAACTGCTGTCATCGACATTGCAAAGCAGAGCCAGGATTTCTTTAACAGCACAAAATCCAAACACAAGTTCTGCCACTCTGTCTCTCTCTCATCAGCTCGTGAGATCTAGCAACTTTTAGCATAATGAATTTAGCAGGGAAGCCTTCTCTACACAGTCCATCAGGCCTGCCATCTAGGAGATTAAATTATGTCTGTAAGCATTAAAGCTTTGATGCTGTATTTGGGCGGCATGCATGCATCCATTTGCAAAATTCTATATAACAAAATTAAAAACATGGACACCTATGGAAAAAGGCTTGGCACGAGCACTTAAACGCAACCACTCCAAACAGTCTGCTGACTAATGCATTTCTAATCATTTCTGTGATCAATGTTAGCTACTGTGCAATAAGATTAATCAGCCATATGCAAAGCTAGGATCACCTTGAACAAGGCAGGGAGACAGAAAAAAGGAGATAAAAGGAGTGAAAGAAAGCGTCTCTGCTATTATGTATGATAAGCACACTATACAGAAAGAAAGCGCACCTGCATTATTCAGGTTTTTCATGCCGTTGGTTTTGTGTGTGTGTGTTGGAGCGGCATTACTCCGGCGTTTCGCTCCCCTCAGCTGTGCTTTGGCATCTGTGCATGGCCATCTCACTGCTGAATAGCTGCCTGATTATTCCAAATCTAAGGGAATATTCAAACAAGGCCCATAATGCATTCTTCCATATGATTCTCCAGAGCTGGGACAGCTGTTCAGCAGCTTTCAATGCCGTGTTCAGAAAGGGGACAGATTTCTCCGCTCAATTAATAAGCCCGCATTAAAAAACAGGGAGAAGTTTGACAAATGAAGCAGAGATTTAGTTTGTCTTTAAAACAAGCATCTCACAGGGCTGATGAATTGCTACGCTTTCGCAGAGACGACTTGGAAATGAATGTTTAACTTGGAAATCAATGGCAGAGCAGGATTTCAGTGGCTTTGTACGCAAACTGGGCCTTCGCATCGGAGTCTGCTTCTCTTTGCACACAAAGCTGGCACTATACGAGCAGTGTCGTTTACACCCCTACAGTAGACAATAACTGTCAGTAACTTTGTCACCGGTACACTTTCTAACAGATTACAACCCAGTCAATTTTTACAAACCTGTCCTACAAAATGATAAAACTTTAATGACAAGAATTTGTCAGCTGTATCAGAGGGGAGGAATTACAGCAGATCAGTGTCTCTTTGTTCGCTTCAGTCTGGCCACACAGTGACTTCAGAGCGGAGCTGCTGTGCCGCTGCCTTGTAAAGTTTCAACTGGCAGATGAATTCTTTCAGTCTGGCTTTCCCGAGAACAACGAAGAGGTTGTCTGTCCAAGGGCACACCTGTAAGGTGCAGACCCTCGACAGGCTTACCTCAGTGGCCTCTCCTGCTGTACTCAAAAGGCAATTATTCCTCCCAGAAGATAGAGCACTGTCAACTTCAAACACAGGACATTCTTTAGGCAGATTAGACTAAAATTATGTTTTATTATTCGGGCCCTGAGGAATGAATTGGACTCTCTTTGGTCGTCTTTGCGGTGAAATCTAAGACAGTTTAAATGGCAGAGGTATGTTTGGAGTCGGGGTAATACTCTGGTGTCTTTATGAAAGGGCAACAGAGAGGATCAGATTAGAAGCCGAACAGCGAGAGTCTTTCAGAGCGGCTGTGCTATCATCTCTGCCTTCGTGTCCGAGCCTGTAGAGAGGTTAAATTAAATGGCTGTAATAAATGTTTTGGTCTCGCTGATGTGCTATGGCCGCCTATCAAAGGAAAACACTGTGGAGAAACGGCATGGTGGAAGATCAGAGAGAGGAACAAATGGAGGGTGGGAGAACTATGTCAGCACATTACCAACATTAGAAACGGACTTGTTTTCACTTAAACCTCAATTATAAAGCTGGCTCCAGAAACAATTATATTGATGAATGCTTTCTAAGTTACTGTAATTAAATTATTCCATTTAATTAACGAATTATATTGAATTTCTCCCCAGAGGACGGCATTAGCCTCATCTGCTGTTTTACAAACAGGAGTGCTCTAATGTTGTGTGCTATGGAAATGATTACTAATGCCTAATGAAACTGTGTCACATCAGATAAATGCTGTACACAGTCAACAAGGCGGGCTTGTAACACAGCCAAACTTGAGACGAAATAATAAAGCCAAAGAAGGAATTATTGATTGTTGTTTTTTCAAGGGCAGGCTTTGTAGAGCTGACATCAAATAAATTATAATTCTGAGTGCCTACTCGAGGTTTAAAAGAGAAAATGGAAAGTCAAAACAAAATATTACTAAGCAAGCATTAAAAAAAAAAAATCATCCCTGCGTATATCCTTAAGTCAAGAATCTAATTCAAAATGAGAATACACGAATTAATCAGTGTTTGTCATTAAAAGTACACATAAAGAGAGGGAAAACATTAACACCACTTAATAAAAGTGTCTGTTTTGTAGAAAAAGCATGCCATAACAGTTTCCACTCACTGGCTTTAGATGGTAATTATACACATTATAAATTCAGATACACAGTGTTACTTTGATGGTTCAGCAGTACAAAGCTACAGCACGTAAAAGCTCCAATGAAGTTTCACTGCAGCTGACCATTGCCCTCTGGTGGGAGTGCCATGCACCTGCTCTAAAAATACTAAATATAGACCTTTAATATTTGAACATATTTTTTTGTGTTAGATTAAATGTAATAACATTAACCGTTATTTGTAGACAAAGATAACATAGCTGCAAAAATTATATACACTGCTATAAATTGCACAAACAGGACTAAAGAATGTGACCTGCTTATTAAAAGTTATTTTACCCTTTCAAAATAAAACCCGTCAGTGTGCTTACAGTAGCAATGTTCTGTATGTGTTTATTGTCCTTTCCCCTCTTGGCTTGGCCATATTAGTCCATGTGAGACGAGAGAGGAGTTGTGATGCTGTAAGCACATACCGTGCATTCCCTCTCCTCCGCTGTGCAGTTGTTGGGCATATTGTGAGGTTTTAATACGGGGGATATGGAGGAGGGCTCGGCTCACATTCGCTGCACGGGAAGAGCCAAGAATGACAGTTGCTCCTCTTGGAGCTGAGACATCCCCGGATTTAAATTGCACTCTGAAAGGTCAGCACATGACAGGCAATCAGTCAGACCCTAATTGGTTGATCAGCAGACATTTAAATACGCTTCTGATTATTTTGCGTCATGGAAAATATGATCATGTGAGCATTTCTTATGCCGAAGATTAGTTTCATTCAATTTAAGTACTCTCAGTGGTTATAATCTATTTAATACTACCAATTGATCAAAAAAAGTAACCAGAGAGGTTAAAGAAAGCTTGAGAGTAATAATGTGGTTATATTTAATTTATGAGGCATATTGCAAAGTAGCTGCACAAAGTAACAGGTCAATGGAAGGTATAAAATAAGTGAAAATAAAATGTTACAAAGTAAAATCACAAACAAAAACATTGAACATTTATTTGTGTAGGGATAAATAATAAATAAGCAGCATTTAAATCACTGTAACTTACCACTGCGTTTATAACCTGAGCTTATTTTCAATGACCTTCCCCGTCAGCTTCTGTAATATGTAAAAAAAACTAACACAAGCCACCCAAGAGAGAGAGCACAAAACACAAATTTGACCTTAAAAAGTTCCATTAAAAACACAGAGAATCCAACATGTGAGGGAAAAAGGTTCAAAGTCTAGTACATAAAATAGTAGGTGAGTAAAAGAATGAAAGAGAGAGTAAATTTTGAGATTCATTGTTGGTCATGGAGAGATCCACAATTCAAATTTTTATACTTGTCAACAATCCAGCAGACAAAAGTATTTCTTCTTAGAACAATAATTAACTAGATTTGATTCAAAAGGTCATTTTAAGGCAGCTAACAACAGTGTGAAGAAGTAACATAGGAAAGGAAGTTTTGTTCAAAAGCTACAGTAAGACAACAGACTAAAATTGACTGAAATTGTTCTGACCTTCAAAAGCTAATAAGACTGTCATGTATGAATGGTCATGTTTGACCAAAAAGATCGCAAGTTTTAATATTGCACATTCAGTTTTAGTTTCTTTGATTTTAAAATCTAAATTACAGCAGGATGAAGAAAATACTTTTTTTGTTTCTCCATAGCAAATACTCACAGCCAGGAATACATCAGACTGTTAGAAAAAAATGCAACTTACACATTAAGTTAAATAAAAAGAGGTTTGTTTTGTCCAAAGGGGGCGCCAAAATCAACACAAAAAAATCTTGCTTAAAAAAATGAGGTCAGAAAAAAGTTTTTCAGTTGTTTTAATAAAATTTATGATCATAATAATAATATCAGTAATTATGTGTTCAAATAACTACAAGAACCCAACATCAAGAAAGCCCAACAAAAATTTAACCAGAACAACAAGAACGAGCAAAAAAGAACCCAAACAACATGATGAACCAGAACATCCCAAGAAACCGTAAGAACCTTTAAAAAGGCCGTAAAAGCACAGGCAACACAAGAGCCTGACACTTTTGAGCTGAGACTTGTTTTTAATCTGTATGTATTGGAATAAGTTTGTAGCGTATTTAGCCAAACACTAAGCAAATTGTCAAATGTAACTGTAACTGTAAGGGCCATATTCAGGGTTTCTATAGTCATTGTACTGTAATTTTTGTACATACTGTAATGGTCTTTACACTTTAAAACTGGAGTATAAATATGAGGACTTTTACTTTGTGGGTCAGGTGTGTGGTACCATAAGCCACTATGATCCTCTGCTGAGTTTCTTTCACCATCTGATTAATGAAAGAACTGTTCCCTGCAAACTGTTTTGGTCACTGATCATATGTTACCTTTGACGACAAATCACAGCAAAGAGTATCAATCCTAACCCTGGATCAAATGTCTCAAAAGCCTCAGTACTAAACTTCTTGAGACAAACTTCTTAGAAGAAATAACGAGAAAAGCTTTAGATATACATAAAACTAAGCAACAAATAAAGAAGAAAGATATCAAATATGCATTTCTATTTACAAATGTTACAGAAAAACTGTGAAGGTAAAAAGTAAAACTGCAATAAATGAGGTAAAATCAGGTCACGTTTGACTAAACATAAAACAGGAGAGAAATAGGAAACACACCTCTTGTCAGACCTTAAAGAAAACAATAGACTGAACAATACAACATGTGTACTGTCTAACAAATAATGGTGACTCAGGAGATAAAAAGTTTCAAGTGACTTTGAAGATGGAGAAAACTTTTATTCCTGGTCTTTGATTTTGACTGATATAGGTCCAGTCCTTCTTAAAAACTAGATGAAAAGCAGTGATTTTGTGTGTTTCTAAATACATTTACATCCACCAATATTTGTTTGTTTCTTTGAATGTGTTTCCATTTTAACCCCATGTAACCTCAGTGATACTCGTGTTGAGTCAAGCCTGTAGCATGTGCAATTATTTTAATAAGAGGACAAAAACTGCCTGAAGAAAAACAAATGGGAGTGGCATTAAATGCCACATTTAAAAGGAAAAAGTCCTTTGACACGCATTGATTTTTTTTTCCCGGATCATAATGAGCTTTGTGCAAATCCTTGCCAACATCATACCTGTGTATCCAGTTCCAGCATGCTGTAGTGGCACTGTTAGTGACATGTGCAGACACCTCATACACCTGTGAGAGGAAAAAAAAAAAAAAGCTCAAACCCCTGTCAAAGCAGTTGTGTTTTGTTAAGCTGAGGTTTAAAGCTGCTGCCACTGTAAGCTCGAGAGTGCTGGAGGTGGGATTACTGACTCTTTTTCATTGCTGAGCCACAAATCTGGAGTTTATCCAGGGATGTAAAGAACAAAAAAGGCAGATAAAAACACCATATGTCAAAAGTTCCTACGAGGTCACCACAAAAGGTACGTAAAGAGAAGAAAGGGGGTGCTTGAACGCGGCGTTCGCAGTTAACTTCAGGGCAAAGTTACAGCAACAGGAGGCCGGTTTGGCGGGGATGATCATTACTGGACGTTAGTGCGACACACAATGCGTTTGAGTGAAATGCTAGTCTATTTTAATGGAAACATCCACCACCAGTACACTGTATACGAGTGCAGGCTTCACTGCTGGCTCAGGAATGTTGGCATCAAGTATGCAGTCCTGACAGACAGCTGCACTGCAGTCAGTGGCGTTTTTAACATGCCAGACGCAGACCCAAGCATGCTGGAGGCTCCGAAGAAAATCAGAAAGTGTGTCTAAAGAGTTACAGCAGATTCGAATAAACTTGAGTCACTGTGGGAGAAAAAAGACAGAGATAAATAGCTAGTTTTGATTTTTCCATGAAGGCCTGAGGGATCAAAAGTGAAATTTTTCATAAAGCACAACTTTAATTTCGTAAGAGTTATGTAAAACATTCATAGGAACAGATTTAGAGCACAAACAATGAATAAAATGTTGATATTCACGAACAGTGTTTTTTTAAATGTTATTTCAAGGGCATATGGTGACTTCCACTACAGAGACGTGTCTGTTTTTAATGCAGTACTGTCCAAAACCATCTAGTATGGGATTTGTCGCTTTTGTGGAGAGATTATTGTGATTTACAAATCATCTAATTCTGTTTTATCAACAATTTACACAGCAATTAAACTGTTGAAATAAAATATGTCAAAATGTGCAAACAAGTCAAACTTTTCCTCTTGAATCTGAGAAATTCAGGCAAAAGTCTAGCCTCACTTTCCTCCTCGGTTAAGGACTAACTTGTGGACACGCTCGTCTTCCTCGACTACCTTTTCATCTCCACATGTCAAGTGATGTTTCTGCCCTCTGCCATTTCACCTACACATCATACTACACACTGCATTCATTGCATTAGGTGTCTTCCTCCTGATCCCCTGCCAGTCCTGTTTATTTTGCACATGTTCAGCCCCGCCCTGCAGACGCGCTGATATCACGCAGTTGCGTAATTTGACAAGCCAGCGCAAAAAAGGCAGAATGAGCGTTTGACAGCTGCCTCCTTGCTCGTATAGGTCGTTCCGAAACAAAAGAATACCTATGTTTAATTTATTTGTGAAAGGTTTCGGGTAGTTGCAGACCGTGTATTTTTGCTTTTATGGCCGCCACCGTGAGAAGTCATAATGTTTGGGTCGCTCCAGGGCAGGACGCGCAGTTTCTCCATAGAACAGCGGACGGTCTGAGAGGTGAAGATCACGGACAAGTGCTGTGTAGCCCGAGGGATGCCGTCCTGGGAACTTCCTCTTATCAGGATTATAACATGGTAGGAGATTGCTTTTTCCTCTTTTGCTCCTCTCTCGGAGCATCAGTGTGTTTTCTTGCGTCCGCTGATTTTGACGCAGAAAGACAATGTTGCTGATCAAAGCGAAAACCGACTGTTTGCATGCAAAGATGCGGGAGGCAGGCCTGGTGTGTTTGTTTAAAATTCACAGCTTCTATCCGAAACCACGTGACTTAAATTGGCGTTGAATCGTCGGTGTTGATGCTGACATTCAGGCTGAATCACGCGCAGCAGGGCACGCATGGTTGGGATGTGAAACGTTGCACCCGCTCCAGAAACTTGTGAGGAAGATGCATAGCGGCACAGAGCAACTGGATGTTCTAATTTCAGACATGTATTTCCAAACAGCTTAGGCTGGAGCGTTTCAGGAGGGCGTCTGCTGCTTGTGACGGCACAGGGAGGGAAGGAGGGAGGAAGGGGAGAAAGGTGGGGGTCTTTGATGTGGCAGAGTCAGACAAGTGCAGGCCCTGAATGCATCCTTAAATGCAGTCACATCAGGTTTTTCTCATGTATGATGCATCATCTATTAAGCCTCTTTTTGTAGCTGTCCACGTGTTTTTCATGCAGATCTTTCGATTTTAAAACTTTACAGGGCAGTATAGCACTGAGGCATTCATGAAAAACTGGGCTGTATCAAGGTTGTTTGTGCATCTATCATACTAAATTTCCATTATCAATGTCAAAGTCATCTAAAAGTAGATATGTTTGGATTTTCCAGCCTGGTACACTTTCAGGTACTTTGAGTATTAGCCAATGTGCCTTGTAGGATTAAATTTGATTGCTAACAGTGTGACATGGCCTGATATCCTAACCCAAAAACAAGCTTAAAGGATATTCTGGTGTAAAATGAATTAAGGGTCAAACACACTGTAACACTGAGTTAAACACCCCCTCAAGAGGTGAATGTCGCCAACTGCTTGCTTTTCTAGTTATACCAACTTTAGTAACGACCGCAGGATAGCAATACACAGCGGTCTGAGGAGCCATACGCAAACCTCAACCAAAACACCACTCTATAGCCACAAATAATGCTCAGAACAGCACCTAACTTCATCAACAGTACATATAGGGTCCCAGCCACAGCACTAGCCACCAAACATCTTTAATTTTACCTAATTTCTTTAGCGAAGAGACTAAACACAACTCACCTACTCTCTTCCAGCAGCTGCTTGTGTGCAGCGAGTCCATCGACTACAGTGGGGTGACGCAGCTCAAGGAAGAACATTTATGATCGTTTCTTCATGGAAATGCAATCAGACCGAGACGCTAAGGCAAAAGAACTACAGTGCCAAATGATTAATATGGTGATTATTAATTCAAGGAAATGATAAAGTAATGATCATAAATGTTCTTCCTTGAGCTGCGTCACCCCACTGTAGTCCGTAATGGACTGGCCTGAGGTCTCGCTACAAACAAGCGGCTGCTGGAAGAGAGTAGGTGTGTTGTGTTTCGTCTCTTTGCTAAAGAAATTGGGCAAAGTTAAAGAGTTGTTTGGTGGCTGGTGCTGTGGCTGGGACTCTACTGTATATGTACTGTTGATAAAGTTAGGTGCTGTTCTCCGCATTATTTGTGGCTATAGAGTGGCTTTTTGGTTGACGTTTGTATCAGACCACTGTGTATTGCTATCTGCGGTCTTTACTAAAGTTGGTATAACTAGAGAAGCAAGTGGTCGACAACATTCACCTCTTAAGGGGTTGTCTAACTCTGTGTAACGGCTGGGTTTGACCCTAAATTAATTTTACGCCGGAATATCCCTTTAAGCTAATGTTAGCAACAACTCCATTTCTGAACCTCTATCAATGTCATCTATCAATATCCTCTTTGAGTGATGGCCAACTTTTATGGCCTCCAGTGTAGCCAGATATAGGACTTCCCATGAGCAGTTCCTTTTCCATGAGTTGCTTTTGTTTCAATGCAACTGGTGACCTGCGAAACATAAATTGGGTATGTTTTGAGACATAACATCCTCAAGTGCAGAGTGAGGCAAGAATGGTCCTAAGAATGGAAAGTCTTCCCTTTGCATTTTTTTAATATCTCTTTGTATGAAAACGGTGTGAAATTGATCTAGATGTACTTGGATCCCCGAAAACTATTGAAAATGTTGGATTTTAGTGATCCAGACCATGTGGCCCAGCTAGAACAGACACTTTAGTGCTGTTTGTTCACATACAAGAGCTTTCGTTCCCGTTCAACTCATCAGTATCTGCTTACGTCTCAGTGTATAGTGTCTGCTGCTACAGTGACAGATAGGGCAGGGTGTTATGGGCTAAAAACATTAAACTTGATTTAAATGTTTTCTTTTTCGTCTCAAATTAAAAATACTAATGACAAGGACACAACTCTAAACACAATGCTTGTTGACTGAAAAGACTAGGCCTTCATGGAAATAATCTCTTCACTCACACTAGCAGCCATGTTGTTTTTGTGTGTTTGTCTCTGCAACAAGTGAACTGGGGGGTACAGGATGCAAATGACAGGAGAACAGAACAGAAATTTTTATTTCTGTAAATCTTACAAAAACCTCAAAAAGCAATTATTTAATTTAGGTCAATGACTGCACAGCCCTAATGATGGATTCCTGCAGTAGAGTCAGGTTACAGGAAAATGTCTGCAGGAAAGAAAACTAATCAGATTTAGAGGATTTATTTGTTCATTTACCGTAATTAAATAAAATAAAAAATGCAATATCAATATTTTTAATCCAGCTATTCCATACTGCTATCACAGTTTGCAGATGCTGAGTTACCACTGCGGTCATGGCTGCCACCAAAGATGGCGCTGCAATGAAACTAGTTGCTGGATTCATCTATAATGTTACTGTTCGCCTCGTCTCTTGTTCGTTAGATACCTTTTTACTTTCAGAAACTTTTAACTCGTCCTCTCTAGTGTAAATATTTTCACACAGAAATGGAGCAAAAACCAGCCTTAAGCTGACACTGTTCCTTTCCCAAACCATCACATTTCAGATTAATGTAGTTTAACTTGGTTGACATGATTATCTCATTCTCTTCCAGGGTAAACTAGATATGGACAACTACCTGTCAGCGCACCAACAGGACATGAATTCCAAAATGTTGTGCAGGGACAGCACTCTGACGCTAGAGCCGCCTCCCACCGAGGACTTTGCCTCCCCTTACAGCGTCAACATGAGTCTACTCCTTCCTGAAGTCACGTACCTCCGTCCTGGTCTCTGCAGGACTGTGAGACACATCAAAACCGAGCCACAGCACTCCCTGATGCACTCCGCCTGCCAGGGTAGTGGAGCACCACCAACCCTCCCCGAGTACCCAGGTGTTTTTACGGTAGCTGACGGTGCTAGTGGCAACTTTTTTATCAAACAAGAGGTGCCAGATTTCCAGGATGTTCCCATGTTTCAGCTTTTGAACTCAGACTTGGAGCAGATTGTTCACGGGTCACAGCTGAACTCCATCCCCATGGCGCCCTTAAGTCTACCTATTGGTAACATCCATGCAGGCTCAGCGCAGAGTACCGCCAAACACTCGAGCAGTTCCCATAATTTCCCATTTAATCAGCATACAAGCCATCACCAAGGGCCAACCTATCTGCCACCTTCTCCGCCAAACTCTGAGCCCTCAAGTCCAGACAGAGGGAAGGAGCTCCTTCAAAATCTGTCCCCGCCTCCCTCCTATGAAGCCAGCATCGCCTCCAAGCTAACTTTTCAGACCCACAATCCTATTAATCCAGGACAGACGTCTAGTGCAGCTCTGATTCAAAGCCAAGACCAGAATTCTAATGCAGGATTAGTCCAAAGCCCAGGTCCTGTGCCAGTCCAACGTTCAACCCTGACACCAGTTCAGATGACACCGGGAGTTGGACCACTGTCCCCAGTTTTGGCCCAGTCGGCTCAGGGCAAATACAATCGACGGAATAATCCTGATCTGGAGAGACGAAGGATACACCACTGTGATGTCCCAGGTGGGTTTTTAACTCAGTCTGCACAGCAACACTAAACTCGTCTATGAGAGGGTACCGAAACATACATGTATATTTTAAGATCCTGCCAAAATGATCCTAATATGCTTTTTTTCAGGGTGCAAGAAAGTGTACACCAAATCTTCTCACTTGAAAGCTCATCTACGGACACACACAGGTAAACAACAGTCGGAGTTGCTTTTCTTTTTTGGGGGGTGAAAGTGGCAATGTTGCCAGGCAGAAAAATGCACTTGGCATGCAAATGCATTCTGTCTGCTGACAGACCTGGAACACATCTCACTGCTGTCAAATCACATAAACCCCTGCAGCTCCATAAAGGCGGCACAGAAGAGGACAGGCCATGCCGTGATTTATGACTGAGGCATGTTTTTAAAAAAAGAAAAGGTGTCAGCTTTTTTATCATCAAAGCAGTCTACTAAGATTTGGGATTTTTTAAGACACCTCACACTTTTAAATTTTGTTCTTATTTTGGGAAATGTGTCCAAATACGTGTTGTAATTAATATTTTCGTTTTCTTGTTTTTCGTTTGCTGAAGGAGAGAAGCCGTACCAGTGCTCGTGGGAGGGGTGTGAGTGGCGTTTTGCCCGATCTGATGAGCTGACTCGCCATTTCAGGAAACACACCGGGGCAAAGCCATTCCAGTGCGGTGTGTGTAACCGCTGTTTCTCCCGCTCTGATCACCTGGCTCTTCACATGAAGCGACACCAGAGCTAAACAAGCCAATCCTTTTTTTTTGATTATTATTTTGTCAGTGAAAGTGGACAAAGTAGTGGCACTGAAATATCAGCAAACATTAAAAAATGTGGAGGCATTCTGAACAGTGCTGCCCATATTCGATTACTTATTTTTTGTAGAAAGTTTGATCTCTACTGTTGCCTTAATTTATTTCCACATGTACTCTGACATTGAGGGAAAGTAGCAAAGATGTCAGTCAGGAATTATTTGCCAAAAGCGATCACAAAACCAAGCCTTTAATTTTCTCTCTATTCATTTGATGCAATGCAAAGTACACAGCCAGCTCCAAATACATGTAGTTACTTTTTCATTGTACAGAAGTTTATGTGCATGTTATGCAAACTGATTTTCTCAACATGAGTAGCAAACTGCCACGCTGTAAGTGCAGATATAACATTAATATTACCTGGACAGTTAGAGAATGTGCTGTTTTAAGTGATAGAAAGAGTTTGTGAGTGTGTAACATAGAAAGTCACAGAAGTTAGTCTGAGTTGTGTGTCAGTAAGTTTCGGATTGAAGAAGAGAAAGCATTTTTCCAGCTGTGGGCAGTGCTACAGTACAATTCTACACTGCCAGATTCATGAGTTACTTGACTCCTCAAAAATGTACCTTCTTATTTACTCACAGCTGTTAAATAATGGTAGGATTATGGTTTTTAGATTGAAGTCAGATTTGTTTAAACAGCACTTTGAATGTTATACATCTAAGTATGTCCCTTTATGATAGCATAGATGTAGTCATTACTGAAAGTGATGAATGTCTTTCATGCAGGTGCAGATAAAGAACCAAACAGTGCATTTTTTTTTCATTTTTGTATCAGGACAACAAGAGATGAAATTATTTATCAAAGTTTAACTTATTTCAATGGATGTATGTTTTTTTTTTTTTATGTAGCCGTACTCAAATAGCAATATCTAATTTTGCACTGAGAGCAGAGTAACAAAAGTGCTTAAACTAAACTTTGTGCACACGACGTTTCATCAGCAGCTTCTAATTCTCCTGGAATTTGTTGTGATGTACAAATTCAGACTCATTCATTTAGACTTTGTCTCTCTTGGAAATTCTCTTTCCCAACATTAAACACCTTTTAACAGGATTACAGCATCACATTACTGGATATTTGTCTTTGTAAGTGGTTTCAAAGTGATGTCTGAGATTTTTTTTTTAGACTGAGCACCTGCCAGTCTTAACATCTGTGGAGGCTTTTGGTTTCTTTGACGACGATCCAAACACCTTTTGAAGTGCCTTTAAATGCTTTCTTTGATTAATGAAAAAACAAAGTTCTTTTATCAGGTACTCGTCTCTGCCAAAATGCTTCTGTATCTTGGCTAACCCTCCTTTTTTTCCCCACAATATAGCAATCTCTATTTATGACCAAGTTTCTTGACAAATTCAGTCAGGTTGAATTCAATAGGTTTTTAGAGCCTCTATAATTTGTTATAATGTGTATATATATTTTTTGTATCTGCTGTTTAAGGATACACCCATTGATGGTTTTTTTTTAATGTAAAAAGGTTTTAAACTTTTTTTTTTTTAATCACAGAGACTGTTTATTTTTATTTGTCTAAGTTTAGGAGGGATCAACTGATATAATATTGTAAAAGTCACTCTCCAGCTGATCTGGTCGCTCATTAGAGTGTATGCCTTTGATTTACTGCAATACTTAAGAATGTACTAATGTACAAACACATCATATTTTGACATGAGAGGCTGTATTTTATGTCAGACCATGAAAATGTAGCCTAAAGTTATCAAATGTGCTCTGAAGCCATGTGACCTTCACAATAAAAATAATAGTTTGTGTTGAATATCAGATCTCCTCCGTCTGGTTTTATAAGTAATTTTCTTAAATCATGCCTTAGTATACAAGTTTTGGATGTTTTCACTATGTGGTGACAGCTTTTCTTTAGACTTAATTATTATTTTCTCATTTTTGACTACTATTAAGTTTGAGGATTTTAGGCAACAATGATATAGAGCTTTCTGTTTGTAAAATATTTTTACAGTTTTAGCACATCTATCCATTCATTCTGGCATCTGCAGTGGTCCTGAAGGTCAATTTCACTCGTGTGAAATGAAATGCTAACCAAGATTCACTAAATGTCAAATATATTCCATCAAATATACAAAAGACAAACATTTTACATGATGCAAAATATGCAAAAACATTTCATGAGATGAACTGGACAGAAGCTTTCTTAAAATACAAAGACATTTCCCCGGATGAAAAATTATTTCATAAAACAAACAATATTTAAGATATTTCAATATTTTCTTCCTTTTTCAGTGAGCTTTATATTCTGGTTATGAAACATTGATGCATTTTACCTTTAAGGCCTCCATACAAGCCTGCTGTACTAGTACTCGAGTTGAGGGGGGATGAGGGGGGAGGCATCCCACCTGAAATGAAAATCACCCCCTTTTTACACACCCACATACGCGCCAAACATTTCCCTCCCCGCGAGAGTCGCTAATTCCCCACTAAACAGCGATACTTTACCTTCTTCTTTCCCTGTTGGATAGGGTATCTAAGGGTGCACACTAGGAGCCCTACCGGCTGACTTAAACATACATTCACATAGATAATCATCTCACCATTTACTTGCCGGGCGTCCATTCATGCCATCATGCCGGATCAGGTTTCCAAACGAGTAAACAGAGCACGTGATTTCCGTACGTAAAATAGGTGGGTATGGAGGGTCAAAGTGGTCACATGATGCATGAAAAAATAATTCACTTGTTGTTTGCCGTGAATCCCAAAAAATTTGTGCTCTATTTATTTGTGTAAAAACTTAATTAAAGTGGTAAAAACTTACAGAAAAAGGTCTTAAGGTTAAAAATGGTTTAAATGTGAATAAATGAGTTTTTTCTTTCAAACTTATTTTATCAGTGACGCCCACTGGGAGGGGCTAGGGTTTTTTTAAACCCCCTAGCCTGGGCTGCCTGGGCCTTTCTTTGAGTCTGGAGTTTGTTGCGAGGAAGGTAACTCCAAACTGACTTTTGTAGTGCTGCTGTGTTTTTTTTTTTTGTTTTGTTTTGTTTTGTTTTGTTTTGTTTTTTCTTGAGGGAGAATCCAAAGTTATAGTGGAACTTCCGCCTTATTGGCATTTCTTTTTTGCCTTGTACATTTTGTAAATGGTATTTGACCATTTTTTTTTTTTTTTTTTAAATATTTTTGCACGACAACTTGGAAGGCCGGCTGTAAATATATATAACCTATATATACCTATATAGCCTGTGTTTTTCCACTATATTTTGATTGTTTAAGCGAGAACCCTGCAACAGGGGGCTTTGTGCATATTTAGTAAAATACTCTGGGTGAGGAGGCACATTCGAAAAAGACACTTTTTCCCCTTTTTAAATGACATCAACGGTGAAGCAGCGCTGGTGACGCTGTGGTGATTTCAGTATTGTGGCCAAGAGACATGGATAGCTCGATCCGAGGGATAATATAATATAATAATTATCTTTGTGCTTAAGCAACAATAAAATTTGGTTTCCCACTTTGTACACTGTCATTTGAACAAAATATCTGTCTCAAACAATAAAATCCACTATCCCCCCTGATTTTTTTCACAACTCGACTACTGCTGGTGCCAAAGAGTTTGTTCTGATCATAAAATCCTGTTTAAAATGAGTGTGCATACACATAAATAAGTGAAGTACTCGTAAATATTTACCGTTTGTACAGTTTTCACATCCAAAGTTGCATCATAAGGTTTTTTTCAGCTGAAGTTCTTATTGGTTTTTCATTGGATAGAAATGCATTTTGGCGTCAGTATCTAGTAATTATTTGAGTGCACACCCTTCTCTGCACTTGACTGGAATCCAAATGAGATCCAAATAAAACAAGATTAGTCCTTGTTTTGCTTGTTTGCTTCTTGTTAAGTGTCCTTATCATGAGTCATAGCAGAGGTGTAGACAAAAGGTGCCAGGAGAAGCTGTGCCAGCCCCTGAAGTTGTCTGAGCTTGTCCTGAATTATAATAGCACCCATGCATGCTCACGGCTTTACTTTACACTTTGCTTGTACAGTATAGGCTACACTAAAAGGGCTTTTGTGGGAGATAAATCACACATGTGATATACTACACACTGAAAAAGCTCAGTGGATTGGGAATTGAAACCTTGTTATTGTAATCATCTGAATCCTTTGCTGGATGACAGAAACATTAATCCAGATCCAGTTATTATAGAGCAGTGTACAGGATGTACTGGGTGTATTCTTTTAAGTGCAACCTGTTCTTAGAAACTGTACTCACTACACGCTGTGCTAAAACATAGCAGGGCTTAAAATATCACCCTGTGTGGGTAATAGATAATAACAAAACATTATGATACTACAAAGGCACACAATGTTTAATAGGATATACATATATATATATATATATATATATATATATATATGCCTAGGAAATCGGTTACAAAATTGTTGGAACATTAAAAAAGTTTTTGATTTTCTTCTATGGACCATTTTGGGTCGTCTTAGTCTGTTTTCACAGCAATTGATTTACTCTGTGATCTGCAGTGCAAGCTTAATCCTGAGCTGGAATTTGATTGCTTTTGTCTTCCATCAGGTAAATGGGGAAATTCTGGTAATCTCTTAATAATAAACTACAGTCGTGTCCTTCTTTTTCTGAAAACTGTGAATAAATTTTACAGTGGCGCTTCGATAACGTTTTAAATGAGAATTAAGTACGTTTTATGCATAAAGTGAAGCTAGCAAAAGTCCAAAGCCCATGCAGGTGGGCGTGAGAAACCCCTGCTACATTACAAAAGACAACCTCTGGCTGTATGAAGTGTCATGATATTTTGCACTGACCTTAAAGGGACAATGTAAAGTTAGACAGTGGTTAGGCTATTATATTTTACCTATCTACCACCTAAATGTAAGTTTTTTTTTTTTGTTTGTTTGTTTTTGTTTTGTGAATGCATTATTCATACAGCTGTACAAGCAGTCCCTCTGTTTTGAAGGTTTGTGGGTCAAATTAACATGACAGTGAACATTTTCAGTCAATTTAGTCAGTGTTTTCTCAAGGTGTTTTGACCAATCAGGTGTGTTTAAAGAATGCTGGGTAATAAACCACTCTGTCATTAATGGTAAAGTGTGTCGTACTCTATATTGGAGCTTAATTTTATGTGTCTTTTTGTGTATTTGATGTAACTTTGACGAGGTGCTTACTTTTTGCTTTACCTTCCTGTTTACATCTTGATGTGTGAACTATTACGTCTTCGTAAAAATACAGTAAATGTCACTCTGTTTGAGGTTATTTCACCTCCTCTTATAATTTAATTATAGAGCGGTAAATCTAAGGTCGTCTCGGATTTTGTCCCCGTCTGGTAGTGAGTGTGTCAGCGACTAGCTTCTGTGCTGAACATCACCGATAATTTAAAATGGTTTCCCTAATACCAAGATAAGGTTTCTGAATGCCAGAGAATGTGAGTACCATGCTCGAATGTCCCAGTGATACCCAAACCACATACCACCCATCTCAGTCAGAGATAGAAACTAGCTCCAAATACCAGTGTGTTACATACAAAATGCAACTTTATTAACCTTCATGCCTCCATTCATATTGATATACATGTATATGTTTGAACTTATTTTAAATTTCACAGCTCCATCCATATGAAAAATACAGAGAAAAAGGCAAAACACTGACTGGATACTTAAACAACTCTTGAAGAAAAAAAAACTGTAACAGAAAAAAAGGACACCTGTTCTTGAAGTTTTTGAAAAATATCAGGTTAAAAATTTCTTTTTCAGATGTGGAATTCCTTGAGCAGAATCTCCCTTTTGAAGCGATGCTGAGCAATATCACAATTTTTTTCGTTTTCATTTTTTTACCAGTAAGAATGAAAAGATCTGAATATATTTACACTACACTCACTTTACATAAATACAGGAACAACGATTACTGTACGTAATATCAGCAAACTTGAAACATAGGCATTGGCTTCACTACTTAAATTTTCAAAAACCAGGAAACAAAAGCAGATGTTAACACAGAAAGTAAAATTAGATATTGAACCGATAAAGAAGTGTAAGATCAGTATTCATTAACAAAGGCGCCACTCCACAGCCACAGGAATATGTTTTTTTATTCCTGCGAGTAAGATTCCTCATCATCCTCCATCAGACCACGGCGTTGAATTCATATGATGGAGCAGAAATATCAAGAGGCCTTTGTAACTCAGTTTGTCCCCCTTAGAGGAAGTGACTTATTGCAAGCAAAGTAATAACGCGAGCTATAAAACAGCCGGTGAAGTGTTATGGGAGGATGCTGTGTTTGACACAATGGCATAAGGCTCAGTGCGAAAAAGAAAGTTAAACATTAGAGGTCCGACTTGCATAATGTTGTCTGTGCTTTTTCTAAAAACAAAAAAAAAAAAAGGATGGTTTCCCATTTGAAATTTTATTAATTTGAGCACACATGTTGAAATCTTAACTCTGCACGGAGCAGCTGATATTACAAGTTTGCAATATGAGGCACTATTTATTATTATTATTGCATAACTTTGACCCTGGTTACCGTTACAAAATTATGCTTTAAAATGAGGAAAGAGATGCTGGAGGGAGATAGACCACACCCTGTCCTGTGGAGACACCGTATTCAAGTCTCGCTGAATTTAGAGAAAAGTGGCGTATTAAGGCATGCAATGTCATTTACTGAACACGAAAAGTACACGTGTTGTTGATATGTGCTTGATCAATAGAATTTCTTGTCTGGGTATATCAAAATAGCAACACAGGGAAATCGAGTACCTTATTACGGTTATTGTATATAAATAATTTGTTGATTATAGCAAACACTGGTTCAGCCTTAGGAATAAAAATGGTTTCGATCATGAACTTAGTTAACCACAAACCGAAAGAAAGCAAACTGTTATATAACATCACATATGATAATTTACATGATGAAACACCATTAGCCCCATTTCACTGTATATCAAATTAGATAAATTACAGTCTCTGAAAAAAGACTTTACATGTATAAATGTATTTCCTGCATCTACTAATCAAAAGCCCTATTTTTCCAATGTATATACAGGCTGTAGAACTTTGTAATAAGTTTTTATCTTCACTATCACATATATTACAACATTTCAAAAGATCCTTTGTACAGAAGAAAAAGAGTTATATGCAATGATGAAGTGCCCCTCAATAATAAAATGTTCTCATACATTATATGGATGATAAAATAGGAGGATTATTTGTTTATAAATCGACATCTGAAATAAAATAATTTGAAAATCATACTAATAAGACAAACAAGGTGCTGATATGCTTTTTTGCCAAAATGATAATACAACTGGGCATGATGACATGTGCACAAACAATATACATTAAATAATGATAACATACATTACTAATCTTCATTAAACCAAAGGGCTGTCACATACTGTGTGTGCATGTGTGGAAATGACTTCCTGGATTTGACTGCTTTACGAAAAAGGGAGGGTGTAAAATACAAATGTGCAGGTGTGTGTGTGTGTGTGTGTGTAAGTGTACGGTTTTCAAGGTGCTATTAACAAAAAGGCTGCTATTTTTTTTACTGGCTTCTGTCCAATAAATGCATTTAGCAGCACTTTGAAATAATATGAAGTGGCCCTGGATTCTCTTGGGTTTATGTCTTACACAGGGATTGGATATTTGAGATAAAAGCTTGTTATTATGACTGTAAAAATATACCTTTTTAACTCAGTTTAATTTCCTGATTGAGTCGAAATAAGATTCTATAAGAGAGCCAATGTTTATGCCAGTAAGAGTATCTACAAATGTAGTCTAAGTGTATTTTGTTATGTATACGGTCTCTAAATATATGCATTTAATTCCTCCTAATTTCTACATTTTTCCAGCCAAATGTCAGGTAGATCAGAAAATAATCTAAACACATATTTTATCCGAGGTGATAACTTTTCAAGTGACTGTATTTGAAAGAGAGAGAGAAAAAAAATGCAAACAAAAAGATAACTTGCTCACTGAAACATGCATCAGATCAGAGCCTTGTGCTGAAGCTACAAATCAATCAAAACAGGGAATCACGGTTGAAACGTCTCCGATATGTTGACATCAGCAAACAGACCAAAGAGGAGGCCGACTCTGCTTCTTTCGCTTTGTTCTGTATGTATTGCTCTTCTGTGTTTGACCTCTGGTAGCACTCTATCCCTGTAACACTGCAGCCGACCAAAGTTTCAGCTTATGGTCTGTGCAAAGAAAAAAAACCTTCAGTACTGAGAGAACAGCTAAATAATGACAGAGAGTTCTGGACAGGATGAAATCATGAGTCTGTAAGGTGCCTCTATTTTTTTCACATACTGAAAATCTCCTCTGATTGTTTTAAAGTTCACTGTACATGAGGGGTTGTATTTTTCTGAGTCAAACATAAGCAAAGAGCAGGCATTTCAAATAAAAAAAATCAATAAACAAAACATAGTCATACTGAAAGTATATTTATCTTTTAAGATTGCACTTTACTGATTGCTAATCACAGCACAAAATCCACCAAAGATTTGTTTTAATAAGAAAATGCTTTGAAAAGGCTCAACATAAAGAAATGCACTGATGAGACGTGAGGTCGTCTTTGAATGGTGTGTTTCCTTGCTGGTGTGATGATATGACAGTCCGGTTTTCATTGATTGGAATGAAATGATGAGTTTTCTAAAACTGTAGATGTATTGATGAGGTCGATCCATATTTGAATAAATGTCATTATTGTTTGCCAGAGATGGTAAAGGTGAAAGTCCAGCCCTCTTTTTGCTTCTGTATGGCATGCCTCCGTTTCGACAGCAGGCTCCAGCAGGCAAAGGAGACCATCTGTGGTAAAATGGCGCCATCTGCTGGTCAAAATTCAGACTCACAGGGAGGCACGGCGCAACAATACTGCCTTAAACTCCAACAAGGCCTGACAACTCTTCTGTGATCCAGTCCAGGCCTAACCTCTGCTCCCGTAGGAAATCCATTCCTTATGATGGGGTCCTTCACATTATGAATGCTTCGAAAAGCAGCCGTTTGAATGAAAAGAAAGATACCAAAAAAAGACAGCTGCGATTGCATTATATTTCTTTTCTTTTTTTTGTCCAAATAAGAGAGCAAGTTCTTTAAAAATCAAAGTGAAACATTTACAAACAGTGCTGTAAAAGACAGTTCCCTAATAAACTCCAAACAATGACAATAACAGATCCTGCCGTCTTTTCCTTCCAGCCCAAAGAGGATCCAGAAGTGACCCTGTTTTGTGCTCAACAAGCCCTGTGCACGTCTCCATCTTCTCTCCTCCCGACGGATGAGAGTGTGTGTATGTGTAAGTGTGTGCGCATCCAGGCCAGCTGAAAAACATTCACAGGGAGAACCCGCTCCCCCGGCTGCCTGAATATGTGTGTGTAGGTCTGAATCATTGATCTCTCTCTCCTTCAGATCTCTCTTCATCTGATTCACACCAGCATGTGTCTCCGTCGGTGCAGGGCCAAGTGGTCAGATCTGGAAAAGCTGCGGTCACAGTCTGCACACTTGAAGGGCTTCACCCCTGTGTGTTTTCTGTAATGCCTCGTCAGCTCGTCGGAGCGGGCGAACTTCCACGTGCAGCCGTCCCAGGTGCATTTGTATGGCTTTTCCCCTGCAGAGAAACATAGAAAAACAATTCAGACGCATGTCTATCGAACGAAAGCTACTTTCCAGGGGTTCCCCAAGTGTATTATAAGAATAGCTTAATACCTTTTAAGTATAAACATAATAAGCTATTGTTGCTTTAAAAGGAGGCCTACATAAGACACAACCTTATTGGATCACTATTCGTATGGTACTATATCATACCCCACAACACAATAGGTGTCTATATTTTGTGGAAACTTGAAAACACTTCTTCTTTGGGCTTCCATTTTCTACCCTGTAACATCGACTTGTTACTCTTCAACGTCCTTTCCAGCCAAACTTTCCCAAAGTTTTTGATTATAACCCAGGCACAGTGTTAGTGAAAATGAAATAATGAAACAATTTCTGTCAATAAAACCAGAGAGGTGAACAAGCAAGAATAGAGCTGAAGTGATAAAGTGATAGTTTCTACACTGTCCTTTGGTGCCAATCCAGAAAGAGGAGGGTCTGAGGGTTGAATGCCTGTATTAGTGATGTGTCCTGGTTAATCCTATCACAAGTGGACAGCTGTTCACACCTGAACTGATCATTTCAATGAGTAAATTCAATTTCACAGAGCTAACAAGGCTCATCTCCTGCTTGTGTTATTCACAGCATGTGGAGACATAGTTAATATCTGTAACTGACTGAGCCCAAAGTGGGTCTTGATTGGCGGTACAGATACCATTATTTAGAGCTCCACTCTAACGTTCTTCATTATTATTCTTTCCATTTATGCTGTGCTTGCATGATTATTGTATGTCACTGTCATAGAGAAAATTTTAGCGTGACAAGCAGAGCAAACATGGCTAAGCACCGACTTGACGTAACAGAGAAGTGAAATCATACTTCATATTTCCTCAAAATGCAGAAATCTGTTGTGTTTTTTACAACATATACAAGACATGAATGTATGAGAATCTCCCTCTGGACATTTTGTTCATTTAGTCAAGTCACACATCATAACTGCCCTTGCAGGAACCAATAAGTTTACAAGCTTCCATAAAGTCATTCAAACAGGTCTTTATATGCTGTCCTTGTTAAAGATAGAGGGTGTGGTGGTTGTTTCTGTTTATTACATGTCATTGTGTAGTTAGGCCACACCAGTGTTTGTGCATGTTTCCACTCCTTACTATGAACCAAGTTGTCCAATGTGGGAGCTTAAAGTACTCCCCTTAAAGTAGGCATGGTTATTACCTTTTATTTCTACCTTACATGTACATGAACTCTACACAGCGATGCCTCTGCTGGTGAGGCAGAAAATTGCACTCAAAAAAGGGCATACTCCAGCAGATTTCACAACATCTGGATTTTGTACTAACGCAACAAAACTCTGCAAAAGTCTTGGCTGTGTCATCAGATGTTTTTTTTTTCTGTTAACAGGCTAAAACATATCTCTTAATATGTTGACTTCAATAATGCTAATAGCTGCTATCCAGTAAGTAATAGTTCTACAATTTTAGTAGTACTTCCAAATAAATTGATTTCATTGATAATTCTGCTTTTTTAAGACTTCAAATTGTTTGGTTTGACCACAAAAGCAAATCAGTTAAAAAAGTGAATACATGTTAAGATTATCTGGGAGAGGTAACGTGTTTGGGTTGGACTATCGACTCCTTTTTGAGTTCATCCGTACAGAACCTTCATGGAAATCTATCCTTATTACGATTTTGTGTCTGATTAGATTCACAACATGAAAGATGTTCATGTTTGACCTTTGACTTTGAGCCGAGCTACATGGAGAATATGTCAATATATTGATGTTTGGTTGTGTGAAAATGTCTGTGTATGCACATATTAGTCATTTTGCTTGTAGTGATGAGGAGGATGCTGAACGGCACCAACACAAAACAACAGTATCGGTTTTACATCTACAATGCAAGTTTTACCTTCAAATTTCATCATTTTTTTCCCCCAAAATAGAACAAGTTACATGCCTATTATTGTCTTATTCATGTTTTGAGGTTAAAGCCTGACAAAGCTCTGGTCTCAGTCATGATTTAGAAGAACATTTCACTATTATTCTTTTTTGACTTCTTCAAAAACACAATTTAACAAAAATCCAGCGGTCGTACACTGGTTCTGAGAAGTCACTCACCTGTGTGCGTCCTCCGGTGTGCTTTTAAATGGGAGCTTTTGGTGTAGACCTTATTGCAGCCCTCAAAGTCACATCTGTGGATTCTTCTCTTTTTGGAGTCTGGAGACTCTGACCTGCGGGGGCGCCGTATGCTGTCAATACTGAACGGGGACATCGAACTGAAACAGAAGCAGATAGAAAGAGAGAATCATTAGACTTTGATGATGATGATGATGGTGATGATGATGATGATGATGGTGATGATGATGATGACCATACTTAAAACGGTCTTGTTGTATAATTAAAAACATTGATTTTAGTGATTCCCTGTTTATCTTTGCACCCCCCAGTGAGCATTTGGCGCATTCCTGCTAAGCTGCGAAGCTTTTTCACTCTCAGTAAGAGAGTGACATTTTCTCAGTGTATGTATTGTATGTTTGGATTCGACAGAAATGGTAGGGGCGCTATATTATGAACAATACAGTAAACCCAAACGACATTTTACACAAAGACCAAAAACAGCCCATGAGATTTGATTTTCCTTTCGTAGCTCTGGAACATTTTTATTAAAAAGTCTATGTTTTTGTGCACACAAGTGTATCTGTGTGTTTTGTGCATTTAAGTGATATCAGACAAAAAAGTACTTCATAGACAAGAGTGATGCACAGTAAAATACTACTACATGTAAGTGCTTTTAGTTCTTTGTGCTGAGTGACATTTTTTCACTGTTGCTGTACAAGTGCTGATCCTGGGAAGTGTTTTTGTTGCACAAGAGTATTTGGGATGTGAAACTGACTATTGTGGGAAGCTGAATGTTGGCAGAGAGATGTTGAATAAAGCAAACTCCTGCACACAAAAATAGGAGTAATAGTAATAGTAGTTGCTAAAGATCGGAAAGTATTTTTTTCTGCTGATATAAAACAGTTAATCTCCTTTGTCAGAAAACTTAGAAGCGGAAATATATTGTAATGTAGTGCAGTAGCTCTGCCAGCAGGTGGCAGTGCAGCACTGCTGTGCATCAACTAAAGAGGTAAATGAGGTAAGAAGGCTGGTATTCTTTCATCCATCAGAGGAGTTTATTCTCAATACTTGAGTGAGAATGATCATGACTTTTGCATGACGTTTTCCCCTCCATCGACTACTCAACGTTTCTCTTGATAATAAGATCAATCATTTTAAACTGTGACATCCAGCAGCAAAATGTGTGTTTTTGCATACAAGACTACAAGGAAGTGTCTCTCTGTGTCTCATTTTAGGATCACATTTGCGGTTAATGTAAATGTACTCAGGCGTCACTTCTCTGAAAATAATGCTGCACACCCACCGACCCACCCACACACCCACACACACACACAGACACAGACACACAAACCATTCTCACACACATATAAACCCAGGAAGGAACTAAAAGGAGGGTAGGGTTGTTGTGGTAGATGGTCATGTCTGGTTCATGGTTCATGTCTCAGTAGCAATTGTCAACTGTAAAAAAAAGGCGAGCACCTTTCACACAGTGATCAACCCAACAGCAGACGCACATATTTCCACACAACAAAAGGAAAATAAAAAGAGAGATACAGTAGAGAAAGAAAAAAGACATCTCTGTTTACTAGAGGGGAGGAGTGCTATCTGTGGGATAAATTTAACTGCACTGGAGCAGAGTTGCTTTTTTTTTTTTTCCAGGTCTCAGAGTCTCTTCTGTAGATACAGAGAAACAGGTAAGAACAGAGAGGGGAGAAAGGGGGAGAAAGGAACAGCTTCAGTCATGTTAAAGGGATTTGAAAGAGGAGCAGGGGCTGCCAGACGAGCTCTCAAGTGAACCTTCTCCTCCACTCACAAACCCGCTTCCTGTCTGTGTGTGTGAAGCACGATCTGTCAAACGCAGACGCAGATCCACGCACGCAATCATGATACTTACATACGAATGCACAGAAAAACAGAGGAAGAAAACACAAACATAAGCATCACCTGTTGATTTTGAACTTCTGCCAATGTGAAGCTGAACAGGAAATGAGTACATGGGTCAGATATGAAGTGAACTTTAACTCCCCTCTCTTTTCTCACTCGCTTCCTCCCTCTAAAGTCTGTATTCATCACTGACACATGATGCCAAAACCGAAGATTTATAGAAAGAAGTGTAATCATAAAACTGAAGGAAACAATGTAGACAAGAGCCTAAAGTCTCTCTCTCTCTCTCTGTATGTGTGTGTGTCTGTGTGTCAGAAGCGAAGAGGAAAGGCAGGATTTACAGTGGAAACACTCTGAGCTCAGACGCTCAGCAGATGAGGCGGATATTTACACTCTGACTTCATCCCTGAAGTGACTCTGTGAGTATGATATAATTTAGGAAGGTCTGAGTACAACAGCTCTGAAAACAAAGACCGAGTGACGACTCATTACTCATCAGATATTAATTCATCTCATTTACAACAACTGCTTCTCTACTGCCGGCCATGACGCTGACAAAACCCTGCTCTGGTTCTGAGGCTCACGCACAGATCTCTGCTTTATTACACTTTGGGTAACTATTAAAAACATACAAAATGTTCATGTCTTTGTCCTGAAAGAAACGTAGATGTTGAAATAAAAAAATGTAGTGGTGCTTCTGAGGGAATCAAGATCAAATTTATCGAGTAAAAATAAAATTAAGCTTTATTTAAGTGTAAAACTGTTACATTTTTAAGGAGATTTCATATCCAGGACATAGACAAACTACTCCCATCGTTTTCTTCACACTTTCCCATTTTCATAGCTGCTTGATATCCTCAAAATACTAGTGGTCACATTATTTATTAGACTCGAGGATCAAGATATTTTGGGACAAAAAGGTTTAAAATCCCTTCAACACACCATGTTTTAACTGTGGCTGAAGGTTTTTGCTTCTCTGTGGGTTGAAAAAATTTTCACCACTACTGGTCTGCTGGAAGATGCTACTAGAGTAGAGTTGCTATTTATATCAGCAGGCTGCTGTATGAGTAAATACACAAAACAGCCCTGTGTTGCTGGTAGTTGGTACATTTCAACCAGAAAAATCAGCCAATACACATGGACTTGTGTCACCACCAAGTATGGAAATCACTAGAGACAAGGCAATATCACCATATCACCCACTTCACTCAGGACTACACTTACTATTATATGCAACAATTGTATTTGGTGGTACCGCCCCATTATGAGAGCTTCCTGCCCTTCCACCTGAGGAACGCCAAACCCACAGTGAGGAGAGCGCAGAACAGAGTCAACGTCAGTGACAGTACATACAACACTGGGAGGATCAGACAGCACAAACGAAGGAGCTGAGGTGGAAGTGGGTGGCAGGCGATTGTGAAGGAAGCAGAAGCAGTTTAAACAGAACGCCCATTTTGACGTTTGCCTGCTGGATGTGAGGGAGGTTACCGGCTGAGCTGTCAGCTGATATTGGCTGGCTTGATGATCAGCTGACTTTCATGTCCTGCCTAAACCAACACTGTACACTCGATTACTTTAGTAACAATACAGTACTACTGCAATATGAAATCATTAGGATTACATATACTGCCTATTTTTAAGAGTCCAATTTCAGTCTCATAATTCCTTGTAATGCATCTGATTTCATATAGCGCTTTATCAGAGACCCTCAAAGCGCTTTACATTGGATACATCATTCATTCACTCACTCACACAGTCGCACCTTGATGGTGGTAAACTACCTTTGTAGTCACTGCTGCCCTGAGGTAGACTGATGGAAACATGGCTGCCAGTTTGCGTCTACGGTCTCTCAGACCACCACCACACAACACATTCACAATCATACACTAGTAGAGGACACACACTGGGAACAAGGTGGGTTAAGTGTCTTGCCCAAGGACACAATGGACAGACTCGGGGTAGGGGGGCATTGAACCGCCAACCTTCCAGTTATTGGACGACCGCTCTTACCTCCTGATCTACTCACGCAGCCATAGCCAATCTTGAGAGTTGCCATTGTCATAACAAAAACAGCTGACCTTGAAAAAATGTGTGGCCTCCAGCAGACTGATAAGCAGATGTACTTATTACTTAAACACAAAACAATATGAAAACAAAAGGATATGATGCGATACATTAGGATATAATGATCAATACAGTATGATAGGATGACACAATATGATTCAGTTTAACACACTTAGCTCTCCCAGTGCTGACAAAAAAGTAGAAAATGGTGATACAACCATGATATTTAAAAAAGAACAATAATAATACCAAGGATAAGTATGTATTTGTATAAGTGGCTCAGCTGATCCGCTTTCTCAGTTTGAGACTCGAGCAAATTCAGCTGTAAGAGTGTTTTTTTCAGCCACTGCCCAATGGGTCTTCATGTCTTGTAACTGCATCTTTGGCTGAATGTTTCATAGATGAGAATCGGTTGTTGTAGTTGCTCATGTGAGCCCAGAGGCTAGAGCTCACACTGTCTTGAACTCTGTGTGTCACTTCTGCAACATGGCCGTGTGAATGTGTGTTTGTGTCTCATGAAGCAGCAGCAGAGAGAAATAGGAAGTACTGCAGAGAATTATTTCAAACACAGCTGACCTCTGTTTGGTTCCTTTGTTTCCTCTTTTTTTTTTAGCTCCTTTTCATCCGTGACGGGGTCTGAGAGGCAGCGAGGGAGTGTGAGTATCTAGTGTATGTTTGTGTATGTGTATGTGTGTGTGTGTGTGACCTGTATCAGGGGTTTCCCGCCGTGTGAACACAAAACATATTTTTCCAACTTCTCATAGGAAACACGGACATAACAAAGAAGAGTTTCAGCACAGAAACAGGATTGCAAGGTTCCTAAACAGACCTACAGCAAGAGTGGATTTATCAGGAAAACAGGAAATAAAGTGTGTGTGAGTGTGTGTGTGTGTATGTCAGTGTATGTGTGCATTGGAAGACTGCCCACTGGGCATTCCTGTACCTGTCTGAGGATACTAACCCCCCTGCCCTCCCTCCACCTGCTCTGCTCCGTGGCCTCCAGGTCTTTGGGGACCAGCCAGACTTCAGCAGAGACAACCCTTCCAACACAAGCCCCTAGACCTGTGCATACACACACACGCACGCACACACACTCCCGTGCATACACACCTTCTCTCCCTCTCTGTGTAACTGTCTTCCCCTCTTTTACTCGTGCTCTCCCACAATAGCCTATCCACCCGTCCCCAGGGAAACGCATGAATATGGAGGAGGCTGCCCAAGGAGCACATGACATACACACACACACACACACACACACACACACACACACACACACACACACACACACACACACACACACACACACACACACACACACACACTTACACTCTCTCCTTTCACTCATTTATTTATATATGGATACCTGGATTGGAAGCTGCAGGCACTCCCATCCTCCGCCCTAACACTCCTCTCCTCTGATGCTCTGGATGGCTGCTTGTGTAAATGTGGATACTGAATTACATAAAGCTGCTCTTTCTACACTCACTGTGCACACGTTTTCCAAAAAAAAAAAAAAAAAACGGGGAACAAAGCAACACAAAGGACAGATATGTTTCAAATAAGCTCTGCCAGCCTCTGTCGCATGTGTCGTGTCAACACAGAACGTACATTTCTCCTCTATGCGGCCAAAAGTCGGGGAGTAACTGACGAAGACTACAGACTGCTTTGTTTTTCACAGACAAACATGCAAGTGTGTGTTCCTGTTGACAATGGCTGACCTCCTTCTGGAACCAGCTGTTCTGTCCACTATGCAGAAACACGTGCGTGCATTCGGAGCAAACACACAAACAGACACACACAGGGGGATTAATAGTTACAGACGTGCACACACACACTTTTCACGCACACACATGAGCACAGTCCTCCACACAGCACAGTCTGCACTTTGCACACAGAGCAGTGAGTGTGTGGGCAGGCCCTGGCAGGGCATTGCTAAAGCCTGGCTGGTGATTTCTCTCTGTGGTGAAAGCTCGGGCAGTGAAAGGTTGGGTCCTGCCAACCTCTGTTCTCCTCTGACCACCCGGTGCCCACGTGTGGCACTCAGGGGCACGCCTGTCCCTTTCAATAACCTGCACGGAAACCTGAGTCCTCCAGTGAGCGTCTGTGCGCATGTGTGCGAGTGTGAGAGAGAAGAAGAGAGTGTGTCTTCCCTAGAACATAACAACCTCGACTTGTAGAGCAGAACAAGCTCTGCCAGAGAAATACTTTCTAGCTCAGTGTGTAGCAAACATCGACTGTAAAACTGAAGCAGCAGAACTCTGTGGACTGTTTATTGCAGCCTGGATTTCAGCAGTGTAGTGGTTGTTATCTTGAGTCTTTATCAGAGCAAAAGTCAATTCAGTCAATTTGGATCTTTGCTAATTTATACACTTTGTCTGATATGCATTAATTTACAGTCAAAGCCCTCAGTCTGTCCTCTGAATTCATTTTGTCTGTATTTCTAGAAAACATTTGGAGATGGACCAAATGTTGCAGTACCGCAAAAATCATGGGGGCAGTGTTGAGTCCCGTTAACTGAGAAAAAAATGACAGCAATTTCTGAGGAAAGACGTTCAAGTCAGTGTCAGTTTGGCGGCAGTGGCATAGTGGAGAAAGCTCCTGTGAGGAACTTTTGGTCAGAGTCTATTTTGCTGCCCCTCTGTGGATGAAGCAGGTTTTGCTTATCTTGTCCTCTTCATGTTTAAGTAATGTCCTCTGACTATCAAATTTAACATTTATGGTGACTAATGTTTAAAAAATTGCTGTTTCTTTAGCTGCTTTACTGATGCCTGCCACCCCACATTAACAAAAATGACAGTGTCGAATGTGCCAATTAATCAATTAATTAATCAATCGATCAATCAAATTTTATTTATATAGCACCAAATCACAGCAGTCTTTATCCCAAGATGCTTTTAAAAAAAAAAGAGGGGGTCTAGACCACGCACATTGCTAGATGAATTACCAAGACCCAACCTTAAGATAGGACAGATTTGACCCATCTCATCTAACATGAGTGACAGTGGCGAGGAAAAACTTCCTTTAAACAGGCAGAAACCCTGGAAAGGTCCAGACTCATGTTAGACAGCCACCTTGCTGCTGCAGAGTTGGGGAGCCAATCTTGTCGCTGATTGTCTTGTTTGCTCTTTTATATTCTAAAAAGGCATCAACATGAATTTCAGTCTTTCTCATAACTGTAAAAAATGTCCTCACAGGAGCTTTAATACCCATCCTGACCTAAAGTGCATGTTAGTTAAGATAGGGTTCTGGTTCTGGTTAAAAATGTGCATACCTTTTTCCTACCTAAAGGAAGTACACATACATACTTACAAGAATTTTATTGTTAAACTGAATCACAAAAAGTAAACTTTAAAATATTTCAGAAATCAGTGAGCTGTTTTGGAGGTTTTCCCAAAGGAAAAATCTCAAATATTTGCTCATACAAGTTCCATAAAAATGAGAAGTCACCACTGTTTTTGTCCGTTAACTACAGGTTGATTGGCACTCCTTCAGACCTTCACTGTGAAAGACTCAGGTCCAAGAGATATCCTCAATTTATAGTTAAAAGACAGCACAGTTGATCAATGTTGAATAAGTTAATAACCTGTTGGACCAACCCTTTTGGTTCTGGCTGGTATTGGCTTCACTTTTTCTATTCAGCTACTCAGTTCCTTAAACAATACAGCACCACGTTCAAACAATACATTATTTGTATTAAAAGTCAACCTTGAAGCCGAATCCGCATCAACAAAAAACAAGCGGTGAGTCTGAGCTACCATCAGCCTTGTTATTGCTGCTACATCATTAGCAGGATTTTAACAAAGTCCTGGAATACTTCCCTTACAGTGAGTCTAAATAAAAGTCCGCAGGGTATTAACTTGAGTCTGGCAGTGCTGCTGGTTCTGACTGTTCCGAGTTTATGAGTGGCGAGGGGAGAAGGGCAGGGCCGAGCCAAGTGTTTCACTGCGTCTGATTTCCTGTTTCTGATCAGGATGGTGTAAGCTGTCGTCTGCTGGAGAGGGAAGTCTTTTCATTCAACACAGATGGACTGGCACCACAGGAGTTGCGATGTATGTAGGCCGTAAGGGGCACAAAGTATGTCTGAGCCATATGCAGACGGGCATATAGATACACGCCCACACAGAGGCATCCAATATGGAGGAGCAGGCACAGAAGCACACAGAAATGCCCTTTTTGAGGTTCTGCACAGAGTTTTTATGTAAATAATGGTCCCATCCAGGGTGACTAACAATGAGCAAATGTCAGGGAAAACATAAGAAACCTCTGTGCTCATAGCTCTGTAATTTGAGAGCACTGACTTTTAACTTAATGTGAATTTATCTTTCCCTTATTTTTTACAGTTTACACAAACTTTCTAAAAATTTCATGTTGTTTGTTTTCATAATCCTTTAATCGCTGCTTGAATCCTTGAAATCCTTGTAATCTTACCCTATAAATTCGGAAATTCTCATTATATCGTATACCACAACCCTCCGCAGTTGATAAACAATGGGTGATGGCAAAAAAGGTGGAAAAAGTGACTTTTCCACCACGGCAGAGGACTGCAACTTCAAAATAAAAGCCCCTGCAAAAAGTCTGCACATATGCGTAATCTCAGATGTTATATCTATTCGAATATTTATTAACTTATTTAATGTATAGAGTGTAAATTTAATCATATAAAACTTTATTTTTTATACATGGTTAAAGATTATGTATCATTAACTCTTATCCAGCAACATCACATATTAACAATTAGCTTTTGTAGTCCTGCAAAAGGACAGATACTTTCAAATTACAGACCTTACAAAACAATGAAAGTCAAGTTATTAAAATGAAAGCAGCTGGGAGTATGTTGTGTATTTAGACTAAATCTCCTAAACATCCTCCTTTGACATAGCAGAGTGGAAATAAACGCTCTAGATAGGGGTACAGGACTTTTCTTTAAGAACTGTGAGGGCCCATAGAGGAGAAAAGTCACTCATGAGCATAGATCATAATACTCACTCTTGTACAGCGCGGGCTATAGACAGCGCAGTGGAGCCAGTCTCGTTAACACTGTCCAAGGTGACGTTTGGCAGGTCGTCATCGTCGCTGTCGCTCTTGATGTGCCGTGGCGACAGGCCGTTTGGGTCTAAATGTGCTGTGGGGAGAGGACACAAACATGGGGGTTAGGAGAAAAAAAAGGCCCGCAGTGTGTGCGAAATGAAACCGGTCGGCATCGCTGTCATGACATGAAGAGTGAAAAACGAATAAATGTTCAAGAATGCATTTTTCATGTTTTACACCAAACCTATCCAAGATACATCTAAAGAAATTGTTTCAGCTGGTATCAGTCAATGTTAGCATCGCTGATAGATAGCTTAGGCTTTATCTGGCAGCTTTAAAATCTTGTAAAGGCAAGACCTCTATCCAACAGGTATGATATGCACACCTTGAGACAGAAAGCCTTACTTTAAATATTCAAGTAATGAAAGTATCAAAATAGATAAAACATTTCTTTACTAATCTATTTGAATAAATGCAGGTTTTTGTGAAGTGCTTGTTACAAATGCTTACATAGAAATATCCACGAAATTCTGCAGCCCTTTAAGGAACACTGTGTATTAGCTTTCAATCGTGTGGATGCTAAGTACGTCTGAGAAAAGAATAGAAGAGCGTGCTCCCTGTTCCCCTACATGTGCAACTGACAGAGAGTCGTATTCACAATAATGACAAACTTCAACATAAAAGCCCAAAGACATCATGAGTCTAAATCCATCCACTCTCTGCTGGACCCTTTTCACAGAGCATCCTGATAATTAGCAAGCTAGCTTTGTCTCTCTCTTTGATTCTTCTCTTTTTGCACAGTAACCGAATAAAAAAAAAAGTCCATCATTTGACTGGCCAGCATGCTATCAACCTCCACCCTCTGAGCCAATGAGCGCAGGGTTTCTGTGTCTCTGGAGCTACATGACAGAGTTACATCTTTCCAGCAAGTTGTGACAACTTCTCCCCTGGACAACTCATTGGATATATTGCCAGAGCCTGCAGCCATTCTGTCATCTCTGTCTCCATGGACACAGGCTGCGTTCACCCTGGAGAACTCAAGAGATGGAGTTAAAAAAAAAAAAATTAGAGCCCATCGGAGTCTAGTTGTCAAAATAAAGTTGATAGAAATCCTCTGGGTTAAACACTGATTGACTTTTGTGGTATTTTAGAGGAAATGCTGGAGAAAATCCCTCCAAGAAGGTGTCAGGTAGGGAAACATAAATTATATGTATGTTGGGAGTGAGGGTTGAGTGTCAAACCTTTTATTTACTGGTGTTTTTTCATGCACTAAAATAAAAAAAACTGTTTCCTTTTTTGTAGAGCATGGGGGGGCCGCCATGAAGAATATTCCTCTTACAAGAATATATATGCACAGACTTCAGAAATACACCTCCAAGCTATTTATCGTTTTTCATCATTTAAGCTTTAATTTTGACACAGTTTAAACTACAAGCACACTCAAACAAGAACATTTGTAAGTTTCCTTTTGTAAATTTATGTGAATATTTATACAAAAGTATGTTTTCATGAATAAATTGTTTTTTAAATCAAGTTAGAAATAGCTGCAACTGCCTAAATGATCTCTGTTAGTGCAAACATGCAACAAATGTAGATATAAAGTAAACTACAAAATGCATGTGTGAGTGCAGAACAAATACAGACACAAAAGTGAGCTGCAAAAAGACAGAAGATCTGCATTTATAGCAAACCCGCTGCACATACACTGTCTATAAAAAGTCAAAGATACTGTACATGAAATCAGAAAAAAGGGCTGAAATCCAGACTTTATATCTAAGAAGTTCCAGGCTTTTAGGAGTGCAAAGTTTAATGCAGGAATAATGCAAATCCTAAATCCTGTCCGTAATGGTTCATAAACTCCAAACTATATTCTTTATTTCATTTATATCCCTAATCCCCTCCTTTACCTGCATGTATCCTTACTGTTCCTTTTATAATACCTGGCACTTAAAGCTTTTCAACCTCACATTAAACCAATTTTACACACACATGCACAAAGTATAGTATATTTACTTGATTTTTCAAACACATTATGCCAGAGAAAGAGAGAGACAGAGCTGAACGATACCTTGGCATATCTCTGTTCAATCTTATTTGTTTTTAGGAAAATGAAGGCTTAGGTTAGATTACATTAAACTTTACACTTACTTTATACATTTTTTTTATGTTTGTTTCTAAAGATGTAATCATCATAAAAACATTATTCGTGATATATTTTTCCTCTGAGTTCTCCGACATCCACAGTCACAGAACGCCTGCTGCTTTTATGAGCTATCAGGATTTCACCTCCTCTGCCCTCTCAGCCGAGACTGTGGCCATAATGGCCCATAATAAGGGTCTACAGTTAGGAGCAGACATGGTGTTATTACTGAGAGGGGGACATAGAAATGCTGGAACTCTGCGGGAGCTTTTGCTTTTAAGGGTTTCTAACTATTGTCATGGACTAAAGAAGAAGTGCGGAGTGGTCACCAGCCTGCCTCCCTCATGGAAAACCTGTAATTAGTTAGAAATGCTTCGTGTGTCGGGGAAGAGGAAGGGTATTTTGGAGCGAGGGGACACAAAGGAGGAGTGGTGGAGAGGTGGGCAGAGCACCGGATTTCTTTTCTTTCTCTCCTGTTGTTTCTAGTCAAGCCCTGTTTCCATGGCAACCTGCTGCCGGAGACAGGGAGACAGCAGTGGAAGGAGAGGGTACCCACCCGCTCTCAAAGAGGATGGCCAACCTGTGCGTGTGTTTGTAAGTGAGTGGAAGTGCACGTGTTGTACAGTTTTTCTTTTTTTTTTCCTTATCTATGTTGAAGGTTTTTGGTATGACTGAGAGTTTCATCATCAAATATGGTTGTTTGGTTTGGATCAAGCCAAACACGACAAATTACGGCTCTTGATCCCACAAATAAAGCTATTAGAGAAGGAATGGGCTCAAAGTCATAACTCCACCGGTTTTTAAAAACATGTTTTTCCTACTATTAACCAATCTGGGGACTCATTAGATGGGAGTGACAGTGAACTCTTTGGGTATTCCAGTGTAGCCAGGGGCTGGTTGACTTCCGGCAAAGACCTTTATTCATGCATTGGCTTGTTTACAGTCCAATCTAAGCAAACACATTCAGATCATTGACTGGATACTAAATGGTCAATGTGTCTCAATGCTCCTTTGAAATTGAATAACAAATTAAAAGTACCCAGTCTTGGATAAATGAATAACTGAACATCAATTAGCGTACGTGAATATCAATATCATGATGCATATTTAAATGTTATAGTTTGGCTGCAGTTCATCTGTTGTCAAGAAGAAGACAGGGTTACTGAAATATCCTGCAGCCAGTCAGTAGGGGGAGCTCTAAATGTGATGACTTCACAGTTTGCGAACTTTTACACTGTTCATTTTAATCTCATATTGTTTATTAAAATGAAAATGTAAGTGAAATACTTGCAAAATGTAAGTTTAACATGTGTTTTAGTTTCCAGATGACACATCTGTGACTCAACCAGTCAAGTTGCTTCTGTGGATGCCCTTGGTACATGAGTGCATTAAGTGAGCACCCATGGGGGTGGTCTTATGGCTTTAACGCTCACTGTGGATGGAAACAAAGTGACATTGTCCATACCAGTGTCAGTCAAATATTTTAAGATACAGTCTATAGTTGAGATCAAAAGTAAAAAGTCCAATCTTAGCAAGTGTTTTTCGTCAAAATGTCTTATTGGGCTTCATTTTAGCCAAATTTACCCAACAAGTATCCTCATTCTAGGATATGACATAGCAAAAGTAAGACTTGACGTGCTTATAGTTAGTGAAAAATCAGCCAATGGGATAAAAAATTACTTTTCTTTATATATATTTCTTTAATAGAAGAAATGAAATGTGTCACAGTCGGCTCTGTGACACAACATCAAGCAAATTTGTCCCCTTAGTTTAATTTTCATTTACTCAGATTAGATCATTGGCCACAATATCTGTTTATAGAGAATAGAGTGAAGTCAGATTACTGCCAGTGGGTATGACACAAACCTGAACACTTGATATTTACACACAGACTCAGTTTACATACTGTATATTAACTTTCAAAATATGAAGTGAAATGGACACAGAAAGACTAGGAAAATCTATTTATCTCCAATTAAAGATGTGATTTCTTGAAGTGCTTCATTATTTTTACATTGAGTGTAGGAATGTGTAATTAGATGTTCTCATTAAATCACATTAGGTGCAATAAACTTCTCAAAGTTCTGTCTGTCCTCTGGTCGCTATAGCTCATTAAAAGTGACTCTAGCCACCACACCCATCATCCAACACTCGTTCACCACACTTCCTTTGTGTTTGGTGCCTTCAGAGCTGGGCACAGACAGGATTGGACTGTGTGTGTATATATATATGTGTGTGTTCATGTGTTTGTATAAGTGCCACCCATCTTCAGTATCCATCCACACCCTCTTATGCAACTCTTGTTTTTCCTGTCCTTTCCTCTCGTCTCCTCAGCGCTTAAAACGCCCATCTCTAAGGAGACCACCCCACCCAGCTGGCTGAATGTCCATCTCCATGTTCTGATTACACATATCTGTTTGTTTGCTTGTACATAAAGAGCATGCAGAGATGTGGGCTGAATTTTTTCTGTCCGTCCTGCAGGGATTCACAAGCAGCAGCCTCTCTAAAAGCCAACAGCTGCCTTGTGTACGCCTCAGAGTTGGACAGAAACACCTTCTGTAGACCCACTCCCAGCGGCTGGCAGTAAAAACCACACCCAGAGAGAAAACCAATAACACAGAGTAAGCCAGGCCAGAGAGGTCTAATGCTCAAACTGCCTCACATGTTTGCTTCTCGTCAGCAAAGAAGAGGTAACGACTGGTGTGGCCCTGGTTACCCGCGCCAGAGGCTGTTTAAGACAGCCGAGTGAAATCTCTGTCAAGTTAAAGATGGGAGAGCCTTTCAACCTGTGAACCTCATCTTCACTCAGAGGAGGGAACATTACCGCCTGAGGGGCCGTCTCTAAAAACACACACACACATACACACACAGTCAGCTCTCACAGTTGTGTCTGCAAGTGCTTTGACTAAAGACAGTAGGGCACCTGTGCAGACAAATAAAGCATCATAAACAGCTTGTCATCAGGAGATCTCAGGCCACAGCACACAGATATTACAAGCATTTCTTTACAGGCTGATCCCACAATGGACTTTACTTTAAAAATGATTTTTAACAGAAACAGCCGACAAACAGATCTACCTTTTTATTCTACTCTAATAAATATCATTTTAGATGTCTTCACTTATTGCTTCATTACAATCCCTGAGAGTAGTGTCCAATAAACTGATTCAAGTAGGTCTCAGTTTCATTGTTACTATTACTGTCTGTGTTAAATAATTGTTTCTGATGGTCCAAACCCCTTGACTGCCCATTAACAATGCTTATTAACCTTGCATAACAAGAGCAATATCAGCGGTCACATCAAGCACATCACACTCATTGAATTAAATCAATCCCTGAAAAAAATGTTCCAGTATATTTTGTTTCTACTCATTGACAAAAATTAAAAAAAGATGACAGCCTCATCATAGAAATGCTAATTTCAACTGACTCAGGTGTTAATAAGTACTGACCTCCTGTGCAATTTTCCAGGTGAAAAAATGGGGGACAAAAAGCAAAATGACTATCAGTACCAGGCAGTAAGTATTTTTACTTCTACTGTGAAAGTGTATATTTAAAACGGGCTCTAATGGAGCTCTGCTGACTTTTGGAAACAGCCTCAAGTGGACACTCGAGGAACTGCACCTGCTTCATTTTCACCAGAGGCTGCTGCTTGCTAGAAACAAATCCCCTTTGTGTTGTTGAGTAAAACTGAGCACAGTATCATGATGCATCATCATTTCTTTTGCAGGTCAGTCAGCGGTCAATATTTAGGCAACCAAGACAGTCATTTTTGTCTGTTTTGAAAATGTATGGTGTATAACTTTGTTGAAATAAAACCCAAGTAAACATATCCTTATTTTACCTTTAATTAACAAATAGACAAGAGTATTGGATATTTCTACTCTAAATGGAGGTGATAATTATTTTGATTTTTTTTGCTTCTGTTTCAGTGTTCAACCCTCTTTCTCACTCTTAAAGATGCATGTCATTGTTCCCGAATGAAATGTGTGTGTATATTTTTTTATTACCTATCTTAAAATAATAAATTCAACTTTCTTCTTCAAGTCTTAGCAGTGAATGTGAAGTCTTTCTCAGGTCTAGTAGTTGGGTAAATTCTTAATAATTGTTAAAACACCTTCAACAACCATTCCTAACTCCAAATGATGAAATGCTTGAATAGAAATCCCACCAGAGCACGGTCAGCTGTATGAATATGGAGGAAACTCAGAGTGTGCCCTCACCTTTGCCCTGGCTTTTGGCCTCGTCCAGCAGAGGTAGCATGATGGCGTTGTTGAGGCTGGAGGGGGATCGAACGGCGGTGGTGTACATGAGCGGCAGTGACTGAACCACAACAGGGATGCGGTGAACATGGCTGGCCAGCTTCCCGGCTCCCTGCAGGCTCAGAGGGCTGGACGGAGGCGGCGGCACAGAGTGCAGGATGTGCAAATAGGGCTGACCTCTGACCCCGGATCCAGGGGCAACCAGAGGGCCCGGCGTAAGCACCGATGAGGCTGAGGTGATGACTGAGGGGGAAGAGGAAGAGGAAGATGACGACGATAATGAGGATGGGGAGAAGGCGGATCTCAGAGGGGAAGAGGATGAGGTGGTAGTGGGGGTGGTGGATAAAGAAGATAAAGGGCGGGGCTTGTTGATTGACAGATCGACAGGTTCAGTCTGTGTGTGGAAGTGTAGGTCGTGAGCTAGCAAGTCCTCTGGAGGTTCAGGCTTGACTCTGCTGAGGAAGAAGGGGACACCGTCCATCGCAGAGTAAGGACGCACTTTAGGCGACTGTGGAGAAGAAGAAGAAAAAAAAAAACTAGTTAGATTTAGATCCTCTTATCCTCCCACTCATCTTTATTGTTTTGTGTCTGTGATTCAAGTTAAAGCTCCCATGACACGTTTTTTGATGTTCATGAAATAGACTAAAATTCACACTGATGCATTTCATGACATCCAAAAGCAAACAAGACCATCTGGGACCAGATTTATCAGTTGTATCTCATCATTTTTAATGGCTAAAAGCGGTGCTAGAGGGGTAGGTGTCAGCCTAGCAAGTGTTTTTATAACTTCCACATAAAATAGTTTAATAAAATGTTTAAAAAAGGAACTAGAAAATCTGGAACAACAAAGAACGTAAAAATCATTTTTATTCTGCTTTTTTTTTTTTTTTTTTAAGAGACTAACCATCTGGTGATTTGAGCAGATCTCGTCTTTATCATGCTTAATTTGTGGTATAACTTTTAAAACAAGCTGATCAGAGCGGCCAGCAGTCCTGTCCTGTAGTTACTCCAACATGCACTTGCCTCACATTTTAAAATTTTCCATACGTTTAAAATGAAATACGAAAAATAAGAACATGAAAAAGAAGGAAAAATATCTGACACGCTATATGTTAAATGTCTAATGCTGCTTTGTACATGTTTAGTCAGTGTTTGATGTTTGTGTGTTGAGAGCGAAGTTAAAGGGATTCAAATGTGAGTACAGAAAAAAAGCAGACTCTGTTTCTGTTTTTTACTCTGAAGCACTTTGAGATTTGTTTGAAATGCAAAACGTTGAATAAAAGGTATTATTATAGTTGTTTGTAAAAAAAAAAAAAAAAAAAAGAACACAGGAGAAAATGTAGGAAGGGTTTAAATTTCAGGTGTTTCTCAGGACAGTGGGTCCTTAGCTGCAAACTGACAACTGTGAAATATAATGACTAATGTTTTTAGGAATTGGGATGTTCATTTGTCAAACTAAACTCAACTGGGTCCTCTTTTTTAAATGTATTGCACTTTTATTACTTTTCAAAATACATATTGTGAAGTTTCTCTTTAAAACAAAAGATGCATGCCATAATATCATCATGAAATTGCTAAAGTTAAAGCTTTGAAAAATAGGTTTTAAAAAATATATCAAAATTTAGATTGGGAAAATTAGAAAAAGCCTGTCTGATTTAAGTTTTTCATCAAAAGTTACTGCACCTCACAAATATGGTACAAAAAAAAACATAAAAAAACAACTGTACGCTGTCAATGTGCTTATGGCTGTACATGTTCCTGATTTCAGGTTATAAACGCTGAACTTTGTCCATCTGTTCATCTTCAGGAAGAGAAAGCAGCATGAAAGAAACATGTCAGCGAGGTAAAGAGAGAGAAAGCAGCCGTTCATTTCCTCGTGTTCATTCAAGCCTTCATCGTCCTGAGTGAGCATGATGTCACACGCTGATGAAGCGCAGGAGTAAAGATAGAGTCTCTCACAGCCGCCCTCTTTCACCGTATCCTTCCTCTCTTTCTTTGCTTTCTTGGCGTGGGCTGCTCTCTCTCTCTCTCTCTTTCGCTCTCTCTCTCTGTTTTCCTGCTGTTTTCCATCACTCCCACAGAAAACGTCGCTCTCTTGGCTCCCCTCGTATCTCTCCTAAATCTCCTTTGTGACGGTGGAAAAACATCATATGGGCTCAATTTCCTGACCGTCTCTCTCTTTCTCTTTCCCTCTGTCTCTAGGCGATGGGCCTCCTAAGGCCAACGCTGGTGGCTCAGTGTATCCCTCAACACATCTTTCACTTAACACCAAGCAGACTGTAACACAAGCGCTCCATCTGTCTGCATGAGTTTCAGGAACCTGTGTACTCAGAAAAAGATAATGAAGAACATACACAGTAGGAAAACGACTCTTGGGACCCTTTGGCTATTTTTCTGCACCTGAAACGTAAACTTTAAACCTTCCTATCGGTCCAAAATCTGGTTTTATAGGCTTTTGAGTGTGATGCAGCAGACTAAGACTGACTAGGCTGGGTGTAGGAGGGGTGCTGGAGTGTGTGGTGAGCAGTGTTGATCCTCACAGTGGAGCCTTTCAAAGGCTGAGTCACACTTAGGCCATCAGGGAATGGGCACATCCAGGATTTTTTACTAATCATGCAGGAAAAATTGTGAAAGTAAGGGGAAAAATTCAGACTCGCAGCTGCAGCAGATAAAAAAAGTGGGTTTTCTTCCTCTGGTTTGTTTTTAACGCTCACATATCTTTCCCCTTATGTAATGCTGGCTCACAGAGGATCTGCGGTGAGATTTTCGAACTGTTCTTTTACGTAGTAGCTCGTACTATTTTTACTCCAGACGTGTTCGCCGGACTACAGGAAATGTTACGACCCCGCATGAATCAAAGTGTGCTTCTCCCTGAGAGACTCCTCCTCAGCTGGAAAACAAACCTAACCCCATGAAATATGCCCTCGGATGATCTCTGGTGAACCTCTGTGGGGTTCAGATGGGGGCCGGTAGTGTCAGGTCAAAGTTCACTGCACGTTACGGTCTGAGTCATCCTGCGAACCACCCACCATGCATTTTTGAAGTGCTTTTACATTGGTTTATGTATGTAAACAGGCTGTTTTCATATCATGAGAATATAAACAGCCTTAGGTATCCCAAGTGAAAAAAAAGCTTTGTGAAAAACATCATGAGATGATTATTTCTGTTGTTTTACTGCTCCTCAGTCGGAGACTCTCCCCTAAAGGAATTGACCATTTTTAGTAAATAGTTTTAAGTTATATTTGGCGAAAAAAGAGGCTTTGAGGGAGCTCTCAAATAATCCAAATCGCAGTGAGGATTCTGCTGGGAGAACTAACTCCCCTCTTAATAAAGGAGCACATACATAAAGGCAAAGACAACAGTACCAAAAGCTTCAGAACAACAAGAGGAAGGAGGCCTGGGCGGAGGAAAGATCTGCTTTAGAAACCGTGTGGCATGAGAGTCTAGTGGGGAAATTAAAAAGACCGTACTGAACACTATAACTATATGATTAGATTTGAGCTGCTGGCCACAAAACTAATGAATGAATGAGTCACTGATAATAAAGAATGGATGAGGCAAGCTGAACTTTTTTATTGCTCTGATTAAATTAACTCAGTTCTGAGTTGTAACTGTTGGCTGTAATGTTGATTCGTCCACTCGTGGGGCTTAATACATCTCTGGGGAGTCGTTTTAAAACTTAGATGGGTGGAGTTCTTTAAAAACACAATCATATGACAGCAGTGACATGAGTTTTACTCCAGTTAACTTTGATGTCATAGTACTTTCATGGTGAAAAAAAATCAGCTTTGGCCTGAAGTGAAACCTTGTTAAAGCTGCTGTGGGTGACTTTTGGTTTGAGGCAGTTCTGGTGTCCATTTTTACATATAGTGAAACTTTTTATGTCTTGAAAGTAAATGTTTCAGACAAAAACCTCATCCAGTTGTCCTTTAACAGTAATATCTATCATCTACTTTAAGCAGTTGCCATGAAAAATATTAGAAATAATAATTTTGAATTTTTTTTTGCTAGATTGTCACCTGTTCTTTGCCATATAATATATTATGTGAAGATCAATTGTTTTTTATGATACCAATAGAATATATTTTCAATTTATTGTCATTTTTAAAGCTTCTATTAAGAGTTTCTGATAGACCATAAAACAGACTGGAATGAATGCATATGTGTCTCTATGATGTACAAAACACTACACTGTAAAACTTGACACCTGTTACTGCTATAAGAGGGTAGGTACACTGAAAAAACAGCAGCAGTTATGGTTTTACGTCAGCAAATATTCACAGTGGGTAACAAATTTCGTTGCAAAAAGACAACAGGAAGAGATTATTTGTCAATTACCCCCACATTTAAAAGGATGGGATGAGATCAGAAATGATACAAGGGATCCCAGTTTGTCCATAGGGGGCACCAAAGTCAACACAAACAGAGAGTCACCCACAGAAGCTTTAAAGAAGACAAAACCCTGGAGGAGTACAAGAGGACGACTCATGATGTTTAAGTACTCTCAGCATTTTTATGGACTTGAATTCCTGTTTTTCTTTTGGCACAAAGAACAAACTGATTCAAGCACATTTTAAATCAGTAATTACTTTTGGTCAAATCTATTATATGCTTGCAACCTCATCTTCTTAGAAAATAGAGTCAGTACATTGAGCTTACTTGTGATGTTTGTTCTTGTTCAAGTTTTACGCATCATGTTGTTTTCTTTTAACCACACTGCAGTGCTACAATGGTGCCTTTTTCTTCATGAGGCAACAAGCTGATCTCTAACCTCGTTTCCCAGTTTGCCCCTAAAACATTTTAGTGGCCCCTACCTTTTAAAGTTCAGTGTCCTTTTCTGTGTTTTATCCTTCAAATCTTCTTAATCTGTAGCAAAAGTCACAGAAAGTGTTTTCTCCCTCAAGTCTGAGAGCTGGAGTTCACTGATCTAGGGTATTTTGTTGATATACACTTTTGAATGTAAGATTGTGTAAAACATTTGTCTTCTCATGTGAAACTCTATTGTGATTCTGTCTTGGCCAAGTCTTGCTTCTAGAAAAAAAGATACTGTATCTAAATGAAAAGAAGTCGAGTTTTTACATCACTCTTTTACTATGTGCATGCATTAACCCTTGTGCCTGCAGAAAGTTTTAGCTATCAAAATAATTAAGAAACACTTATATCTGTTCGTTGTACATTATAGCATTTATGAATTGTTTACGTGCCTTTAAATGCAACTTTTGGTGACTTGTCGAAGACTCTATAGTGCAGTCTCTCTTCATGAAAAGATTCCTCCCCCAGGCTACCAAAGTTCTCATTTTATTTTCTCCCTGGCTGTATATCTGCTCTCTAACTACTATGTTTATCTGCAGTCTCTGCTCCACAACTCTACCTTGAGAAATATGTCAAAAGAAATGTCCACAAGTTGATAATATGTATGATTGTGATGTCAAATGTCCTCTGTGGCTCCCTTACATCAACTCCCGCATCAGCTCCCTGTCGCCTTTCTTGACAGACCCTCAGGCGATCATCCAGCTGCCTCTGCCTGCACTCGCTCTGTGTTTGCATGTTCAGTATAGGACGTGAGCGTCACAGACTGCCTCCAGCTATACTGCCTGCAGGCTTTGAAGTCATAAGACCCATTGAGACTGATCTCAGTGTTTGGAAATCTTGTTTTTCTCTCCAAGAGTGTGTTTCACTGGCAACTCAAGTTCTACTGAAATGCAAGATCTACCTACTGCTGAAATGAGAAAAATTACAGAAAAAAATCTATACACACGGCAAGTGTTGTTGAATGCTGGTCAGTATATTTAAATGATTGTCTAAGGATGGTAAATATGTGTGTAAAAAAACAGTTATGATAAAGTTTGATAAAATAATATCAAAACGTGAATTTCTCCGAAAACTATTTAGCTTTTAGACTTATAGGCTGCAGAAAAATACTCTCCTCATCCATATGAAAATGCTGTAGCCTAAGTGGATGGTCCTGAGCAAACCACTACTGCCATCCTTGTTGGCACTAAACTAATCTGCATCTGACCCCTTTCAATGGGATCAAGTGTAAAAACATGTACCTTGAACTCAATCAGTGCTTTATGAAAGCAGGCGTGAGAAAAATCAGATGAGTGCTGAATTTCTGAAACTAAGTCTGTGTTCGTTTTGCTGAACAGAGGGCTTCATGCCAACAAAATAAGACTAAACTGAATTCCCCTTGTTGTCCCTCGGTTTGTCTCAAAGACGTTATCCTTACATCACCTGTATAACTTAACTGTCTACGCTCAAGGCGACAAAAGTCTTGTTATCTGAGTATGTTTGGCAAACAGCTAGCATCAGAGCAGGTTAGCAAAGTTAGCAAACAAAGTAGCTAGCATGTAGTTGTTATTTTGATGACATTTAGCTAGCTTTGCTGAACTTTTAATAATCTGGTTCAGTCATTGTAATCTTTAAAAACAATTTGGATTTAGTGAAAGAAAGATACAGAAACAGTTAAGGTTGTGGCTTTTTGCTAGCATAAATTGTAACGCAAACTTTTGTGTTAAGCTGTTAGCTGTTTTTCTAGTCTTCTTATCTGAGTATGTTTGGCAAACAGCTAGCATCAGAGCAGGTTAGCAGAGTTAGTAAACAAAGTAGCTAGCATGTGGTTGTTATTTTGATGACATTTAGCTAGCTTTGCTGAACTATAATCTAGTTCACACATTTTAATCTTAAAAAACAATTTAGATTTAGTGAAAAAAGATACAGAAACAGTTAATATAGTTGTGGCTTTTTGCTAGGATAAATCACAAACTTTTGCGTTAGTTTGGAGGTTATGTGAGGCAGAGAAGGCTTTAAAATTCTCCAGAACAACTCAAGCCAAATACACTGTTTTGTAGTGAATTTCAATAAATCAGGTGTTATTTTGGTTCTGTTGGAACATTTTTTGAAGTGACAGCTAGTCAGGAATCTTGGAAATAGGAAATTGCTTTTGCTTTCAATCTCCACACGTCAATTGTTTTGTTTTTGCTTTACAGGTGCCATCTCTTTATTCAAAAGTGCTGTTTTTCTAACTGGTAAAATCGCCCAATCCTGTGAGGCAAACAAACCTAAGATTAAAGGTCAAACTGGCACAGTGTTTCAAGAAAAAAACTGATATTTGCATTTGAGGTTCTTAGTTACATCTGAACTGGAAACTTGAACCACCTCCACTCTCATTCTGACTGATAAAAACAAACATACGCAGGCTCTCAAACTTACACCTACTCACACAGGCTGACACACATACACAGATATCCTCGACCCGCCTGCATGCCTCTGTCCTCATGCCATTGTCTTTATTAGGGGATACTGGTTAGCAGGGCATATTTTCCAGCCCCTTGCAGGAGAATTGTCTAACAAGGCGGACCATTTCCAGCAAGCCCTTGGCCCCCCACCCCCCAAATGAAGACCACATTTCTGCAGCAGCCTAAACTGTCTGTCTGTCTGCTGCCTAAAGGGAAGCACACACTCTGTTATAGGGCAAGATTGGATCTCTGTGCTCTTCAAAGCCGTGTGGGCTGAAGCGCTCACATCCTGTCTGTGGCTGACATCACTGTAAGTATGGAGAATGACTTCAAACACCAGGTATTAGGTAGCACAGCTGAGAGCAGGACACCCAGAAAGAAACCACCTGCTGCCCCTCTGTCATGTCACAAGAGATGGATTCAATACCTATCAATACAGAGCACCAACACAGCTGAACAATTCAGGATAGGAGCTAACCTGATGGGTTATCAGCAGCTGCTATTTCTCTCATCCATCATGTGCTAATGCTCTCGGTTTCATCGCAACAGAAACTATTTTGCTCTTCTCCCCGTAACATATCAGGGGGCGCGTTATTATTGATATGTTATGAATGGAAATCAATAGTAACTGTGCTCTAATTCATCATGATAACAAATATTAAGTGGCCTGTGCCCACTGCACATACACACATACACACAGCTGTGGCAGCAACACAAAGCCCTTGTAACCTAGCAACAGCTTCTCCATAACAAGACCACTTTATTTCGAGGTATGTTGGACCGGAGAGCTCTGATGCTGCTCTGTATGTGGGCCATGAAAACCTGCATGAGGTAACCATGTTATTCCTAACCGCCTTATATACACCCTTTAATTGAACATTGTGCTCGAACATTTTCTCAGTTGCGCTGACTGGTCTTTTGAACATGGGAGTAGATGAAAAATGTTATTTTAGCATTTTATTTATATTATATTAAATAATAATAATAATCATTTACAGTACAAATAAACACCTATACCACCTCACAGAATTTTGTTACTTAACTCTTACAGATATTTAACTTGAAAACTGTATTTTTAGTATAAAGAAACATATTTTATTTTATTGATACATCAGATGGTGAATCTAACTCAAGACAATGTGCTTTGTTGTTGTTTTTTTAATGCAAATCCCTAGACTCTTGTTCTCAGGTTATTAAATACTGATAAATGGTTTCTACCCTTTAGTGTTTCAGACCTCATTCTGACATACTATGAGCACTGCTGCATTGCCACAGAGGAAATAATGTTTTATTTTATTTATGTATTTATTTTTTTGCATTGGATTTCTCCCACTAACAGAGAATCTTTAATGTTCATTTTTGTGCTCTTTATCTTAATTTTCAAGACAGGACAAATCCATGAATATCCGATAACTGTTTTCCTGTTCACATGGTTTGTGAACTGTATTGACGCTATTCTGAGGTATATGGTCCTGCATTATTTCCTTTATGTCAAACACATGGATAATCTCAGAACCAATCAGTAAAGGTCCTGAGGAGTGAATAGGCCTCTTGGTGCAATGGCTTACTTTTCAGGGTTGTCCTGACTTCTTACTAATCCTTTCTTGTGTGTTTCTATTGTTTTCAGACTGATTTGCAGCTAAAGAAGCAGGACACTTTTTGAGAAACAATGTTGAACAGAAGTTAATTTAGCATTTAAGATTGATACAGTTATATCTACTATGATCAATTTTAAACTAATTATGAAATAGGCTGAAATTTTCATGACCTGTATGAGCAAATAAGAGTACCAGTGACGAGACCATCTACACCTAAGTTGTACTTTTAGTGCCAAGTACCAATGTGAGGAGGAGGTCTTAAGCCAGATGACTGACAGGATGTTTAAAAGTCTGTTTTTACTTTTTCTACAGCAGTTTTCCAAAGTCTGTCTAACTCTTACTGTTAACAGACAATTGAAGGTGGTTTTTGCAAAAACATCACTACAGATAAGATCAGAAAAGAGAGAAAAAGGTGTCAAATTGACACAGGGAAAGTTCCTCACAGAAGCTTTAAGTAATGATATTATTTTAATGTTTATGTTTGGATAAACATCATAGACTCCTGTGTTCTTTCACCCATCTATTGCCCCAGATCAACAACCCAAGAGGACTTGGCCAGCCTTTCTACCATATAACAAGGTCCAGTTTCTCCAGGAATTAAATGATGGTGCAATGACATTATCGTCTATTACATTACATTTAGTGCACAGCCCAGTGTGTCCCCTATTGACCCTAAAAGATACCTTAGTCTGCATGAAATACAGAGGAAGTTAAAGACCTTCAGAATAATCTCATCAACTGATATCAAAGCACCTCTGCAGCCTTACTTTTGTTTACAACAAAAGATCACTGATCAGAGTTGAAAAGAGGTCACAAAACTTCAAGTGGCCTCCTCTCCTACTCCTCTGTGGTGGTTTCATTTTAAGTGGGGGAAACAAAACAGAGGTGACAGAGAGCACTGTGAGAGAGGACAGACATGCGTGAGAACAACAGGGGAAGAGATGGAGCTGTGATAGTGTCAGAAAAGAGAGTGAAGCCAAGTGTGTCTGTGTGCAAAAGAGAGACTATTCATTCATGTGTGTGAGTGAGAAGGGAGGGACTGGGAGGATGAAGGGAAACTGAGGGACGCACAGAGGCAGGAACAGACAGAAGACGATAAGATTTAAGAGTTTCCCATGTGACACTCCTCCTTCCCCCCCGGAGCAGTGACTACATCTGCACGATCACCCCCATCCAGCACGGACTCCCTGCCGGCCCCAGTCGCCTCCCCGAAACTCCCCAATGCATTCCTGCTCCAGCTGTGCCTCTCCTCCTCCTCCTCTTCCTCCTCCTCTTTTTTTTTAGCTGGGTTCTTCTCCTCTTCCTGCTTACTACCATGCTCTCCGACCACTCCTCTTAGCCCCCACACTCACTCTCTCCCTCTCTTGCTCACTTGCTCAGGCCTGGGAGTGATTATCGGCCCATTGCCGGGAGGAGGAAAGACGGAAAGGAAAAAAAATAGGGGAATTGTCTGGAAAACAACTGCTCTCTTACCCCTTGTTCCGATTCCAGGGGCTCGGCTTTGACTCGGACTGCAGGCATTCCGTCAAGCATTAACATCCTGTTTCTTCGGCTGCCTGCAAAGGGATACAGAGGAGGTGTAAGACGGGTGTTTTAGCATGACTAAGCAGGTCCCACACTCGCAGTTATTCACACATGAACATCAACAATGTTGTGCACCCACTGAGAGATAAACACATTTTAAATAGACACAAATTTTATGCTTCCAAACCATCAGAAGCAGACTGACAAAAAAGATGCACACAAACTGTGTAAACTCAGTCAGAGCACAGCATGACTCCCTCCTCTACATGTTTAAGGTTTTAAATTGCCTAGTGGGCTGCTGCAGGGCTAATAACACTTCATAACACCAAATAAAATCCTCTTAAGACTTCAATGGAATACAAATACTTGCTTTGATTTACGGTTACTTAACACCAGCAGCAAACCGTGGCAATGTTTTCTTTCTAAATGCTGCAATAATTGAAAATTGTCAGAGGAAAAGTGAAATGTCAACATATGTTACACTTCTGGAGATAATGTCAATTATGACACCACAAAAACATGCAAAGACACATGAACAAATCATCACCAGCTTCGAATCCCAACTAAATTATAATAGTATCATAAATACTTCATGCTTCTTGTTTTGAGACAAACAATGATTAATCCTACGGGGAAAGTGGCCGGGGTAACCTGATCACACACATCATATCAAATCAATCCATATCAAGAAGTCCAGAGCATTTCATCTCTGCCTGTTGACACTGTGGCAAAATTACAGGTATTATCAATCAATAAACACTGATGAAAAAAGAAGCTAGTATCTGCCTCAGGCTGGTCTTGAGATTTAGATAATGATGACAGTTCCCAGGGACAGGCGTAAAGCAGACTGAGGAGCTAACACACCCGAACAATCTGAAAAAGAAGAGTTGACTAAGATAAGGGCTGGTGAGTGCATCTTGATATTGTTGATGACTAAAGAAGAAAAAGAAGTAATGTTGGCTTTATTTATGTTAAAGGGTTTGTTAACTGTCATCTTTGAAGATGATAATATGTTGTATGGTGTTTAGTCAACAGGTGGTTTTACAAATCAGAATCCTCAGCTTTACAATACTTCACATTTTTCATCAGAAGGGTGAAACAGATTGATATTAAACACTAAGTGACCAAGGAGCACAAACTGGGCAACACTGCCAAGAAGGAGCTTTTTTTGAACGGCAGAAGCCTCAAACAGGACCAGACTTTGTGGTGAATGGTTGTTGGTCTAGACTGGCTAAGCAGACCAAGTGGGGTAATCCAAATCAATCTAAATGACTTCACTTGAAGAGAGTGTCTTCAGACTTCTGCGATGTGGAGAACATGGACAGATCAATTTAAGGATAAAATAAAATTGTGAATATTGCTGAATTTTACTGAACGGGTGTAATTTGATGATTACCAGCACTTTTAGAACCACCTGTTATCTGTGATTTGGATGATCTCCCGTAGCTCTCTGCCTTTTGCATCTGTTAAACTGCAGCACCTTAATGCTCCATGAGAAAGAGGTCCTTCAGTGTATTCCACCTGTTAATGCAGTGATTCAGTGGAAACACCTCACGCTATGAGCTCTTTAAAAATGCTTTTAAAAAAGTTATCTGCAGCTGGTTGCTGTTGATGCCATTTTTGCAGCAACTTCTGGATCAATGCAACAACAAGCCTAGTTTATCTGTGGATCACCTTTTATGATAACGGAAAACATTTAAAACATGAGATAAATATATTTTGGATGAGTTTGTAAAATGTAATGATAATAGTTATTTGTTAGCATCCCTGGGATGGATAACAAAGCATATTTACTCTAACAACTGACTTCTTAATATTTGATCAGTGATATAAGTGAGAAAAAAACATATAAAGAGTCATGTATTTAGTTCTTTTCTGCAAAACAACTGACACAACAACTTAATGGTTAGTGATTCAAATAGGACACAAGATATATCCTAATCTACACAATACATTTTGTTTATATTTTATCAATACTTTAATTAATACTCTGATGTTATGGTCACATTTTAAAACATGGAATTCAGGAAAAAAATTACAAGGAAAGAAACTAAAATTGTAGAAAAATGAAAACTGGAGAAAATTACAGCTGATTTCCTCAGACTCTACATTTAATTTATGTACCAGATTTAAGAAAAAGGTTAACTTTTTGCTGTGACATTGAAGAAAAAAATCTGTTAACTATGTTGCATATTATTTCTAGTCTCTATTCTGTTTCCTGAGCAGTCAGCTGTCCTGTCCTCTCAATAAAATGATAAAAGCCTTAAATAAAAATAAAAATTCTAAATAAAGGAGGAAAATATTACCAGATAATTTAAGATCAGGGTTGCACTGCCAACAATAACAGACATCAGACTTACACTGACAATGTAACAACTTTAATCCTTAAGGAATAATATCTCTTCTTCTCTTTGATCGCTGCATTTAAATAACTGGACACTGTCCTGCACTTCAGCTCTATGCTGCGGCTTTAAGAGAGATACTCAGATGGAGCCAATGACAACAATGCATGTTCCGTATCTCCTCAGCTGGGGCCGACCTGAGGTAACCCTCCCTCTTATTATTTTAGCAGCAGTACATGGAGGAATGCAAGCACGGCAAATAGACTCTAAACATCTCTATTACTCTCTGCTGCTGGCACCAGCAGCAGGATGTGTGGCCCAGATCCTCGCATTCAGCAGCCACCGCTGCAGCCACCATGACCACTGAAGACAAGCTGAGCCAATCAAGAATGACGTATAGCCTTTCTATGCAGCCCATATCCCGTGATCCTCTGACTCCTCAGACCTTGTCAGTTTGAAGAGAACATCCCTAAGGCCTCTCCAGAAATCACAATTTTTTTACTCACCAGAAAATCCACCCAAGATAGTTATCAAAATAAATGATTTTTACAGAATCCAATAAAACTGACAAAAACTCATTTATTGCTTCACAACCTCTAAGATTCTCCAGCAAAAAAGCCTGATCTTGACTGTGTTTGTGTGTGAGGAAGGTAGGGAGGGGAGGATTTACTTGCTCAATCTGCACCCCCCCACCCACCCACCGACCCACCCACCCGTTCACCACCCCCAGATCGTGCCTCTCAGGTCTAAGTCCCTCAGGTACCCTGGCTGTGCTTTGCTGCTATTGTATTGTTGTCCAGGATGTCCTTCGGCTTCAGGTCTTTGGTAGGCCCAGATAGCGTTGCCATAGTAACGGCTGTGCGGGTGGAGCTGCAGCCTCAGTCCAGCCTCAAGCCATGATGTGTTGAGGAGGAGAAAGAGAGGAGAGGGGCAGAAGAAGTGAGGGTTGCTTTTCTTAGGATGACCATTAGGTCTTTTTTTCATGACATTTTACTTTATCTAAATTCTCTTTATTGACCCTACAAGGTTAAAGCAAATTTAGATAGGCATGTATTTTGTGTTCACTTTCAAAGAAGACACCATTTAATTAAACTGTTATTTGTGATGCCTGTCAATTGCAGCAGTGATGCTGGTGAGTGATATCTGAGAGAAAAGGTCAAGAAGTAAAATATTTCAGAATCCTTCCAACATCAAAAGATTGTTTTCTGCTGGAAAATAATAACATGTACTATATAATCCCACAATCAACACACAATATACGCTTTCCAGTCAGGTGTTTATCTTCCAACTTGACCAGACACAGCTTAAAATCAGCCTCATACTACAAGCTGCCGTCTGTCATCTGTGCTTGTTTACATCCTGGTTGTTGAGCATTAGAGCTTAATGGCAGAAGGTTTTGACTGCCACAGCCCAGGCTAGAGATGGGTTGCTATGCTACAGCTTGGACACGATATTTAACTGGCCTGCATTAATAAAAAAAAAATGTAATAGTGCAACCTATAGATAATTCTTGTACTGACCAGCAAGGGTGAGGATGTTTAACTGTTTGGTCAACTCTACCCCCACATCCCATATTATGAGAATAAATCATGATTTCATAAGAAAAACATTGTGATACTTCTGCCTATTCTTCAGAGTACACAGATTCTTGTTCAGTCTTTTCAAACTCCTCAAACTTTGCCAGTGTGTGTTTTAAGCGCCAAAGGAAGAGATATTTTTATTGTCTGTGAAACCTACAGTAATGTATAACACAGGTTTCTGGCTGCTCTTCTGATATTCCCTTTTGAAAAATATGGGCCAACAACTGCACAGTGAAAAAATACCTTTGTCTGATCAAACGCCATCTTTAGTTTGTAGTATTGTTGGGATAGAATAACTGTGTATTTATCAGTGTTAACACAATAATTTTCTCAAAATCACTGATTTTTTCTTTCCCTAACACAGCCCTATTGCTGACTGTCGACTAAATTGTGCTATCTGGTATTTTATTTCCTTTTTTGTGTGTGTTTGTTTACCAGCTCTTACAGCGGTTTGGGGATTTTTCAATAAATTTTAAAATCATAAGTCACATCTTAAGTGACATCTGTTTATTGGACATTTCATGCTAATCAAATTTCTGATTCTACGCTCAAAGAAAATCTGTCTTGCACAAAACAACAACCTTTCCCAGTGTGCCTCCAGTCCAGTTAATCCACCAGTTTGTGATCACCTTCCTAATGAACTAGCCTGCAGCAGGCCGCCCATAGGAAATCAATAGCCAGTGCATACCTCTGCTTGTGACTGTAATGACCAAAGAGCTAACAGCAGAGAGATAAACCCGGGTAATGAGCTAACAGAGGTCACGTTGAAAAGCTTTGACACAAGTCGACTGTCACCTGCTCCAATAAAAGGACCACAACTGCCAGTTAGAGGTACAGGATCAAAAACTCAACAGATAACAAGGTGAACAAAGATTGATTTTGAAATGAGGAGAATAAACTGCTGTGGATCCAGATCCAGTGTCCTCTATCACTAAATTTGGTGTGCAGGCTCAGTGGTGTGATGTCCATCAGCGGTATGAGGCTCCGTGTGTGGGAGATGGGGGGGGCAGGGTAGATTAAGATCACCTTTCCATTTGCTGCACTCTGAAATGAAATGGCCATCCCAGGTGTGTGGGGGAGTTGGATGGAGAGAAGAGGGCAGTGAAGTGTTGAGGCATCTCATTTCTCCCTCACCACCCCTTCCTGCCTTACCCCACCCCTTTCACCCCTTTCCTTAATTCACCGGAAAAATAAAGGTAAAGAGAGCAGGTGAAGACTGAGGCCAGACATAGCAAAAAAAGAAAAATGCTGAAAATCTACATATTTCACTGTCTGCTGCTCTCATTTTTGTCTTTGTGCTTATTTGTGTGCCTCTGTTAATGCATTTTACAGTATGAACTCAAACTCCCACCACATAGCCACATGGGTGACCTCAGGTTCATTGTCTGCGTGCTGATGGAGGTGATAGCAAATAGCTGGAGAGGAAGGATAAAGCCCAGGAAAAACTACTGTGAATAAACTAGCTTGATTAATAAGAGGAAAATCTGACGCACTCTAACACAGACTACTGCCTGAGAATGAAGCAGCAGAGGCAAATTATCAGAGGGGGCAGTTATGCAGACTACCAATAATGGATTTACAGGGCTTAGGTGTAAATATTTACAGTTTGAGGGCTGGAGCACAAAGAATATGACTTAAAGTGGGTTGTCAGATGTGTGTATTAAGGCCTCGATGTCTATAAAGATTGATAAAAAGCTTTCTTGTCTTTGGCTGAGAAGCCGCAAAGATCTGAGATTCCATTAACTCTCGACAAGGACTGTTTTGTTATGATCAGTCATAACCCATAAAAACACAAGGTAATACATGGACACTAAAACACTACCATAAGGGCTGCAGGACGATGGTCAAAATGCTAATCAAGATTATTTTGATCAACATTGAGATTCTGATAACTAATCATAATTGATATGTCAAGCTACTTGCTTATTGACAGGGCTGGACTCAGACCAAGCTTACTCTGATACTCTAACTCCAAGCTCACTCTGTCCCTCTGCTTTACTAACACACATTACTTACCTAAGCTACTTGTTCTGGGCTGGCTTTGCTGCAGATGTTTCTTTATGAACTTTAAGTTTTGGAATCTCAGGACTTGCTCCATCATCAACAACAAGTCTCGACCATTTACAGTTTTATTATATGGGTGATTTCTCTAAAAAACAGCAAAATATTGTCAACAGAGCTAGTGCAAGTAAAGAAAAAAGGGTGACACATTTGAAATGCTACTTTGTTAATGACTACTTACCACTAAAGCTTTGCACAAGCATAGCCTGCAATAATATGTAAACAAATGCTGTCAATCATGTCTCTTTGATAGTCGAAAGGCCAAAACTGTGATTGAGATTAAAATTTAATTAACTGTCTCCCAATAACAAAAATGTTTTCCATGCGTTCACATTATTTATTCATACGCAGAATCTGATTGCATTGTTTTAATTAGCAAAGGCAGTATGATATGAGATGATTAACCAATATTGAGGAGTGGCTATAAGCTTTACAGTCTTTGTCTTTATGCTGTGACCTTATCTCACACAGCAGCTGTGTTTGAAATATCACTCCAGTCCATAGACTGCATAATAACACGGACCACACGAAAGTTTCTCCAGAGTGAAGCCAAAACTTTAAGAGCTACCCCTGGTGGCTAGCTGCAGAATAGGTTATTCAGCCCCCCCATTGTAACAGATGGAACATTAATCACACTAGAGATATTAAAATGCACTTTACTATTTGTCAGGCATGCATTCAGTTACAGCAGTCCGAGTCATGTTGATTTGAGTCCAAATGTTCACTTTTTGGTACAAGAAGACATGACGAACAGTAACACAAGAATTATTGAACTTTCTTTAACCGTGAGTATCTTTGTTGAATCAATGTAAGAGTCTGTTCTGCTGCAGACTCTACCAACTTGAGGGATCTTTGCTGTTTATTGGTTTAATGGTTTGGTCAGAAGAAGAAGTGTGACGTCAGTCCTGCGGCTCTACAAGCAGGATTGATTTTGTACAAGCCTTGGCACAAGAATATGTCACTAACATGACATGTGAGAATCTACCAAGGCAGTATTATTGGCTTATTTTCTTAATAATGGGAGGACATGGAGGCACTCTTTGGTCGTATTCAACTACAGGGTTTCAAAATGGCAGAAATGATTTTCTTTGTCAACACAAGGTCCCTTAAGCTCTCCTCTTGAAATATCATACAGAGATGAAACTAGGACTGGGCGATTTGGCAAAAAAAAAAAGTGATATATTTTGTCATGTCGTCCAAGCTCAATTATTATCACTATTTTTTTTTTTTTTTCATTTTTTTAAGCTGCCAGTTTTAAAGCATCTGTACTAAAAACTATGTGTTCAACATTTTATTAACATACATAATAAATAACAAAGCAAATTAAATAAGATAAACATAAACATAAATATCTAAAAAAAACATTTTTACTCAACAATACAACAAATGTAGATAAAAAATAAATAATACAGTGAACTACTTTACAGTGCTGAGTATTATTGCAGATATACAAGACCTATAATTGCCCCCTTGGGGATAATGAAGACGTCTTAAAATGTAAACATTAGATGATGTAAACGTAGATGATACGATTGATTGCTGCTTTGGTTTGGTGGCTGCACCATGAAAGTTGTGGCTAAACTGCTAATGCTACTAGTGCCATCAGCAGATTTGTTGTGTTGTTGGTTTTTGAGGGCACAGACCGCCAACATACCTTGCACATCGGCTTAATTGCTCGACGTCACTTTAGAGAAACCAGAACCACCGCCACACAACCAAGGTTATGGCATCTTCGGGGGATGACTCAAAGTCATGGTGGACATCTATTTTGCTGTCCTCAGCTCCGCGTTTAGCTCCACGTTCGGTCATTCTGTTTACTTTCCCTGTTTACTTCTCCGGCAGCTTACAGAAGTGAGCAGGAAAAGCTCGACTCTGATTGGCTGTTGTGAAGCACATTTCCGCCATGTTTGATCAAGTAAATATGCTAACAGCCGATCACTGTGATCAAACTAATATTTATCACGATCATTAATCACGATGATATAATCGCTCAGTCCCAGATGTAACCCTAAAAGCTGCTCACAGCTAGTTTTGAAAGCATGACCCATGCATTCATTGGTCATACATTATGTAAGCGTACCAAACTTCAATGCGTACAAATTTTTTTTTTTGCATGCATGCATGACTCAGTGCATAATTCTTTTTATGAAGTAACAGTGACAACACCTTTAATTTGGAGCCCTACAAAGATATCAAGAAACCACCTTCTGGGACCCAATTTTGACCCTGAGCGGTGGTGACATCATTCACACCTCTGTACGCACCATTTATGTCGTGCCACAGTGAAAGTTAAGCTAAAATAAACCAATAAAATCAGATACAGTATGTGTCTGTGAGTGCTCACACTTCTTTCTCCCGCTTTCTTTTTCTCTCCTCTGCACACAAACACCACACATCCTGAAACACACGGCAACAGACGGCCCCGCCAAGGCTTCGTTCCCATGTTGAGCGCCCAGAGCAACTGGGTGCATCTGTGACACAAAGGCTGGACCTGCTGCCACGGGCTGGGAGAGGGCGAGGGGGAAAGGAAGCGAAGGGAGGAGGAGGCAATGAAATATGGGAGATACATGAGGAGGTGTTAAGGGAAGGTGATAGCAAGAGAAGTGAGTTAGTGAAGGCGGGTGGAGCAGGTTTGTTGTAGAGCAGAGTTGCTGGCAGGAGCAGCAGTTGGGGAAGCAACCAAGGGGAGTTGAAGAGGTTGAGGTGGGGAAGAGGAGGGGGGGAAGGGGCGGGAGTCAGAGAAGCAAGAGAGAGGGTAGAGAGGGGATATGGAGCTGAGCCAAGGCCCGGTCGAGCGCAAAGCACACGGTGCAAGAATGCCAACAGACCCCCCCTCCTGCCCTCCCACCCAGTCCTCCACCAAAGAGAGGAAAGAAAGAAAGAGAAGACGTGAGAGCAAGAAAATCTGTTAAAAATGCTGCAAATCAGAAACAAAAGATTAACACAGAAAGCATGTAGGTACAAAAACGACACTGCTCTCAGTGACATGACACCAGCGTTTCCTGTGCCTGCCTTTACTTTGTGCTGCTGGCCTTTTAGCCTGAGACTCACTTCCCTTTTCTGTGCCCCTGGACACCCTGAAGTGACACATTGGCCTGATAACCAGCCTACAACTGCTCGCTCACCAACTCACTCCTCCGCTTCCTCTCTGTTCAGTCACGCAGAGCAGCAACTTGAAAAAAAAAAAGCTGACTGCTTTCACTGCAGACTCATCAGACAGGTAACAAAGAAAAGCCTCAGAAGAAAAAGTGACACTATGACTTCTTTAAACTGCAGGAAATGAAGGTGAAATATACAGTATAATGATGTTGTTTGCAAACAGTGCAGACACAATACAGCTGCAGCTGAATCACAGCTGATTTTCGATCTCGGTCTGCTTCGTGTTAAGCCGTCTGCTCATGACCTCATCTTCTTGGCTTCACATCTTGAGAGCCCATTCATTTAGTTTCCTGCACAGTTAGTACTTCAAGAGAAACAGCACTCGGGCAAATATCGGCACTCAGTGTGGTCAAAGGTCTAACAGACCTGAACCCTCAGCCCACAGAGGTCAGCGGTGCCTCATAAAGCCGGGACATATGAATACATATAAATTTGAAACTAAAAACTGACTGACATATGTTTGGCTGTGAATAAATGGAGATGTACCCTCCTGTGGAGTTTGGTTTTAGCTGGCTGTGATGTTAGCAAAGCAAAGAGCTAGGAAACACAAGACAGTATTGCTATGTTTGTTTTCAGGATTATTTGACTATCCCTTACATAAAATTGTGACCCCCATTTCAGTATATCACTGTTTGGCTGGTAGGCTGCCTTCTAAAGCTGTTATTAATATGAGAGAGCGAGAACAGCGGTGGCCAAGTTAAAAAAGAGAGAGCTACTCATTTAAAGCTCCACATCTTGATTTCTAAATGTTCGTAATTGATATAGAGTATTTGCAAGCCATCACGCAAATCAAAATGTGACCCATATGGTGTGATAAATATCGTATTGCTGAGGATGTGCAAAACAGAGCAACAGAAGTGTGTCTTTCTCTCTGGAAAAGAAGATCCTCTAAATATTTCCTTATAATTTCTTGATGTGAATTCCAGCAATTTAGGATTGCATCATGTTGAACATCTGAGAAGTGTCTGCATCTTTCAAATTATTTCCTCCAATTCGTAATCCTTCAAATGTGTCGCCAGCTTTTGATGAAATGATTGTTTGAACTGTCGTTCAGCCACCTGTGCGACTTTAAAGCACGTTCTCACAGGTTGAGTAGTGAACCTAGGATGAGTCACTTGACCTTTATGAATAAGAACAGTGGAATTCCCCTTTAGATAACCTTTCTGACCCAGAAAAAACAGGTAAACAATGCAGATGCTGCTTGTAATTTGTGGGGAAACATGCTCCCCCTCATACTTCACTACTGGATGTACCAAGATGGACATACTCTTTTTCAATCATTCCTGGCACTCTGTGAATGGTCTCAGAATTTCCATTTCATAAGCCGTGTTTTCTTTGGCGGGAGCAGTCAGTGAAGTCTTTCGGATGCTTCTGGGACATTTTTGAACGGGGCTCAAGAGAGCAAAAGTGCTGCTACAGACTTTCTAACCCCCGACAACACAATGGCATCAAACCACAGAATAAATTCCATCCCTTTGATAAAAAAAGGGAGAAAAAAAAAAGTTCCCTTAAGGGTTAAAACCCCTTAGAGATGCACTCAACTGATGCACTTTACCTCAAAACACCCTAGCCATTTCCACTGGGAATAAATCAGTTCCACAGAGAGAAAAACAGCTTTCTTCATGAACACGACTATTATTAGACAGAACACACTTCTTATGCGTTGGATGTTTTTCATCTCTGGGACGTACAGCTGAACACGGAGAGCTTATCAGGTCACATCAATTTAAACTGAATGTCATCCCCTATCTGTCTGTCTGTCTGATAGGATCCAGGCTTCAGTCACTCTTCACTCGGCGTGGCATTCATGAACGACCACCCTCACACATATAGCCAGCAATTCAAAAACCATCTAATGGCTCTGTTTCTTGACGTCACAAAGTTGGCGGCTCGATAAACACATAATAAAGTGTAATTTCACTTGAGGAGCCTGTCACCAGCAGCAAAATTCTCTGCGGTTCATCACTTCATTGAAATGCTTCTATAGCCGCTCTCGAAGCTGGCAGAAACGGCTGAGGGAGGATCTTATTGACAAAATGCTCAGTGAAAAATGCCACATATGGGGAAAAAATAAGCATTTATAAAAGCCAAACTGAAAGGGGAATTGTCCAAGAAAGCTCTAGGATGGACACCGGAGGGAGGCTGAATTGTGAAAGCAAGAGGTGAGTATTGATCTTTATGTCAGAATTGACTCAAGCTCAATGGTGGAGTAACCCTGATTCAGAAAACCTCAAAAAAAGGTTTGACCCAGTTTAGAAGTCTGACACGTTGTTGTTATCTTTCTCGATAGCAGACCTATTCTTATACAGTGTGAGTGCTCCAGCCCTTATAGCAAAATACAAGTTTTGAAATCATAAATAGAAAGTGGAAACAGACTTTGCTACAATGAAGAGCACATTTTTCCCCTGCACAGTGACCCCTTCCTGGTCAAGTTTCTGTGCAAATAACTGTTTCTTTTATTTACAGGAAATATGCAGTAAATTCACTCTACATCTAGACTTATCACTGAGGACTTTACTCTCCATTTAGAGGAAACAAGCTCTATTTATAGGAAGAAGACACCCTTGTCAATACTCACAACATACACGCTCACAAACAACAACACATTAGGACACCACAGCAAGGCCCACGGAAGTTCCCATATTCTGCTGGATTGCCCTTGGGTCTCTGCTATTTCTGCCAGGGGCAGGGGGATCCTGTGTCAGTAATCCTGTCGGGATGAGGGGGGATGAGGTCGCCGGATACAGCTCAAGTCCACTGCCTTCGCAAGCACACACACATAAATTATTACTCATATTATTAAGGAAACACTACTAATGTGAAAGTGCTGTTTTTGCTCATCTGTGTTTCTATTTTGTTTATTTTTGTTGAGTTTCTGTCTTCGTTTTCAGACTAGGAAAAGAATATTTGTTAATGGGGTGATGACAAATGGGTATCTTGATTTGATTCATACATATATTAAAGCTCCTGTGAGGGACTTTTGGTTTGTGTCAACTTTGGCGCCCCCTGTGGACAGAGCAGTCTTTCCTTTTCTTGTTCTTTACATGCTAAAGTAGTGTTATCTTGCAAAAAAAAAAAATCTAACCTCCTGATTTTTGATGGTAAAGTGTGTCATTATTGTGTGGAAAATATTAAATTAGGGCTGTTTCTTCAGCTGCTCGGCTGACACTTACCCCCTCGCACCAGTTTTAGGCATTAAAAATTACAAAATAAAAATCATCAGTCTTGTCAGTAATGTTCTTGTTTGTTTTTGTATACCATAAAAAAAGCATCATTATGATTTTCAAAATTAGGGAACTCCACTGCTGAATCAGTACTGAATGTTTGCACAGGCAAACAAATGCTATTTCTTCTAATAGACAGTGCTCAAAATGTAGACAGACATGTAGCAGCAAGACTGAAAATATAATTCGTATTTAATTAGAAATAGTTTGCCAAAAAAAAAACACAAATTCAACCCAGGATTTGTCACAAATCCGGGCACTTGTCGGCTAAATCTGTCTGTCATAAAACCATAACAACCAGATAACTTCCTGATGTTTCTCTAAATTCTCGCAAAGTTGGCATTAACTCTTAACATTTTGCACGATACTTCATATGCCAATGTGGAGTATCATATTCATTAAAAAAAAAAAGAAGAATGGAAATAGTATTTGTTCTTTAGGTGACTATTTTGTCTTTGCAAAAGCTCAAACAACACCAGCCTCTCTTCTCTTCTAGGGCAGGTCTTGTGAAACTGTGGGAAAAGAAGAAGCTACTTATTCTGAGAGGAAACACTCAAAACGAAAAAGAAGAGTCGGTGGCTGTCTGGTTTGCCTGCGTCTCAGTCTGTGTGTCAGACGCACTACTTATAAAAGCTGACTTCCTGAGCCCCTGCTGTGTTCTACAATCTGGCTACCACACACACAAACCTTGTGACCTCTGTCTGCACCCACAATGAACCATGTACGTCTATCTTAGATTAAAAAACACACACACACTCACACTCAACTCTGTGTCTGAATATTGCAGCTCTGCTCCATGAAAGAAGAATAAAGATGCCCATTCAACACTAACAACCACCCACACACACCTACAGTATGCACGCACACACTCGCCGAAAAACACACAAACACACATGCACACACTTCCACTGAGAGGTAAACAGAGGAGTCTGACATCCTCTTGCATCATGTGCCTCAAATGCAGCAGAGAAACAGCTAAACAAGCTGTGACCGTGACAGCGCTAAAGTGAGGTGGCATTACTCAAGTGAGCGTCGGCTTACAAGTCAAAGCAATTTGCGACACCGTTTGAGACAGTTTATGTCCAATTGAAGATCATTTTGATGTAATCGTGAGAAAGAATAAGTTAAATATTCAGTGCGAGGGCTGCGCTGAAGGAGCCACAAACAGACGCCTCAAAACAACGCCTGGAGCTCCAAACAGACTGTAAGGTTTTCTTGCTACAACATAATCATCTGACCTCTCAAGAACACCCTTCACGCACACACACACACACACACACACACCAGCACACACACTTCAGTAAATGCAGTAGGGTCAGTGGCTGTGAATCTAAAATAGCCCCTGACACAAAAACCTCACTTGTACCAAAGGAGGGGGAGGAGGTGAAGCAGAGCGAACCAGGATTTAAACGTGACAGTAGTGTAATTGGCTCAACCTTCACGGAACGTTTTTGCATGTTTATGGTTGGTCTGCATGGTATGGGAAAAATTCTGCAATATGCGATACCATTTGTTTGGTTTATTGTGATATATAATGTGTTAAATTAGCATATTTTAGCATGCAGCCATTGTTGCTGTCATGCTTCTGGCTGTTGATCAAATAGTCCTTTGAGGGGTAACAGAGTATTTTTTTGTCCTTCTGACCATTGGCTAAAGCTTTCAGATCAGTCATGTATTTTCACAGTCCCGCATAGGAGTTTAACAAAACATTTCAACAATAATATGATATGGTCTGCAATACAATACAATAATGCCAATGGTCCATTTGGAGCAAGACTATGCATTATGATTGTGAAATATACTGGAGCATGCACTTTGGGTTGAGGTTTTCAGCCCCGTCAATGTTGTATTGTGCATGTCACACAATTAAGTAGCTTTTTGACCAGTATTCACCAGTACCAGTAATGTTTTAACCAGTATTGACTTCATCGACAACTCTGGTTTGCAAAACAGGGCTTTTCTTATGCCATCCCTGATCAATGTGATAAGAGGTAATAGTCATGTACCCCTTTGTTTTCCCTTAATAGCCACTTTTTCAGCTTAGGAAAGTGACAGCACAGCTTTCTATCTACTGTATAATGCAGGTATGCATTCATTTTTTAAGAAGTGTGGGTGGCTTAGTTTGTTGTATTCTTGCTCTAAAGTTTGGATCATGTCATGGAAACCATTGTTTTCAACCACATTGTATGGCAACACATCTTTACAGCCAAATTTGGGGATGGATGCCATGATACTTGCAGCCCTTTGTGAGTCTGAGTTAAGACTTGAGTGATGCCTGAGACATTTCTGCCTCTGCTGTTACTGTGGGAACAGAGCTTGGTGTTTCATGCTAATGTCATGCTGTCTAAAAGGTAAGCACAAAGATTGGTGATTATGCCAGTTTATTCAACTTCACCTTTGCAAACTCTGAAATATTTACTGGCTTACCAAGGCTGGCTTCTGCATAAGGAAAGCCAAAATGCATTCACCCAAAGGTGCAAACTTCAGGTTTGAAAAATAAATCTGATGCAGCAGTAGTGTCAAAAACTGCAGTTCCTTGAGTGTCCACTTGAGGCTGGCCCCCAAAAAACAGAGAAGCCACATACACACCCATTCAAAACGCCCATCTTTAGAGCAAAAATACACACTTACAGCCAGGTTCAAAAGACAATCAGTCACAACAGCTCATTTCTCTATCACCACACACTGTAATCATTAGTTTTGGAGATTGTTGGTTTGCAAATTTTGCATAAGTAGAAGCACATCTGAATTGATTGGCAGGCGGACACACAGTGACTTTTAGCAAGGAGGCTATGGGTGATGTCACTGAGTTTATGTCCATGTTTTATACAGTCTATGGTCTGCACTAACACATACATCATCTACTGCATAATCCCTCATTTATCATTTATTAATCTGAGGGTCACTAATGGCTAGTAAGAGCCTAGATATCTCCCCATTTCTTCTGAAAATCAAAAATGGCTCTGAAAATCAGTTTTTATCATTAATTTTCAGGCAGTGTTTTTAATATTGTTTACTGCATACTGCATGTTGATATTGCAATACTATGAAGAGTGGTTAATTTAGCAGATTAAATGTTTGGTTTTCACGCATAGCTCTATAATTAAGTTTTCCTTTCCTGTCTTCATTTCATTGTAAAGCATTTAAACTACACCTCCGAATGAAAGATTCTGTGCTAATATTTCTTTGGTGTTGTGATCAAGGTCTTGTCTGTGTTGAGGTTTACACACTGTAGGGCTGTACTGTACTGTATGTGTGCCTTGGAGTGAGGGAGGGTGATAGAAAAAAGAGGTTAGCTCCAGTAAATCAATAAGAAATGCACTCAGTGACTCTTTTCTCCTCTCTTATTTACTCTGGGTGCACGGGTCCGAGGTTGAGGTGACCACACTGCTAAATAATCATCTCAAGCGGACATAGGTGGACGGTGAGCAAAGCATAAATAAAAAGACTCAAAAACCTGCAGTTTTTCTCTTATACATGCTTTGATTTCTGCAAAAGCAAATACTGTGGACAGTCCTGTTATATTACAAAAACTACATGGCAATATACCATGAGGGAATGAGCCATCATTTCGTGTAAAGGTTAAAGCTGTTTCCTGTGCTCTTCAGAAGAGGGTCGGAGTGAAACCCTGCTCTCATTTCTTGCCCTTACAGAGAGGTGGGATGCATTACATTAGCATCCTCACAATAACCTGCATCCTTCCTACCCACCACCACCATCACTACCACCCACACACTCTCTCTCCTTTCCTCCCCTCCCCAAGGGATGACAGAACACTCCTGCCCTAATGGGGGATTCTTTGCTACTGCCTCTTAGCCCCCTGGGCTCTTCTATGTGTGTGCTTGTGTTACAACATGTATGTCTGAATGTGTGTGTGAGTGATCCCCCTTCCCCCAACATATGCAGTGTGTACATACTACTCACAATAGCTTGTCTAACTGAATGCATCACAGCACACGTGCACTCAAATGCACTCTGAAAGATCGACCTAGATGTTTTACAATAACTGTACAATGCAAAAGGCACCGATACACTGACTCATACAGTATCTACTGTAAACAAGTCACACAGAAATAATAGCAGCCCAAACACTTTAACACACTTGTTTTTTATTCCCTCGTCTCTCGGTGCCCTTTTCCTCTCACTCTCTATCTTGTGGCACACACAGCTCTCTCTCTACACATACACACATATAGACATAAACACACACGCATTTCACTTAAGAGTCCTGCAGAGTCCTCTCAATGCAGCCTACCCTATCTAACCTCCCTTTCTGCTGACACAACCAAACCCACCTCAACTCTCCGCACACGGAAACAGACTATAACGGACCAAGCTAAACATTCCAACACACTGACACTTGTTACATCAAATGTGCGCTTGTGCGGTTATTTTCGCTCACGAGTTTTTCCCCTCAGTTTGACCCATTCCAGCTCTCCAACGCCACTCAATAAAAGCCAGCAGCTGTGTTTACCTCTATTACTCATCTACTCACGCCTTCACTTCGATTGTTTTTCCTCTCTTTTTCAACTCTTGCTGTCATGCCGTGCAGCGCTGATACCTGGTTGAAGCAGCTAATTGAGAGGAGTTATGGTCCATAGCATGAACCCACAATCGGTTTTGCTTGAGTCCAAAAAAGCCTGTGGAATGCCACAAGCACCCCAAATGGATTCCACATGTTGTTTGAATAATTTCCTCTCCTAATAGTTGACCTAAAGCACAACTGGAAATGAGGTTCACAGTAATCTGTGCAGCATCCTTACACAGGTCTGCTGGGACCATCTGCATATTCAAACATTTACAGCAGCTCAAATAAAGCTATAATGTTGTAGACCTACACTCCAGGTTAGCTGCCCTGACAAGTTTTACATTTATTTTTACAGACTTCTTTTCGGTATATCTACATCCAAATAGGTAAAGAATAGTTAGGCTGTGAGATTATGAAACACAGCTAAACAGTAATGTTAGCTAGGAAGTGGCGCAATGTTAGTTATTGCTAAGCACAAGCTACTAAGCTATCATATGTTGTTTTTGTAAAATCATTTACGTCTGAAATCCAGCGTCCATTAGGGAATGACGTTGGACCAAAGTTGAATTAACTCCTAAAATTATAAAGCAGTTGTTGTCAGCACTGTAAGCCGATACCAAGTAATACTAACACTTAATGTGGTGGTTTGCAGACGAGAGCAACATATCATGATAGAACGTGTACAATACTATTCATGTGATTGACTGATTTTGCTTGTAATGTATGGTGAAGCCATTCTGGATTGTGAGGATGAATTCCCTGAAATTGCTCCAAGTCTCCAAAAGGGAATTCTGCATCGTGCATCTGTCCAGCATCTTCAAACTTTCAGATGCCTTTCCTTCTGTAATAATAACAAATGTCAAGGTCAGTGAGGAAGTGATTGGAGGTGAATGTTAGCTGTCAACCAACATTTGCTATTTGGCAATCAAATATGTTGATTTTCTTCAAAATCAGGTTATTGGTCCACCATCAAACTATTTACGACAGCTAATGCCAGTTTCAACTGACTTCTATCCAACACCGTTTTCAGTGGTTAAGTTGGCAAAGAGTTCTTAAATACTGGAGATTTTATCTTTGGTTCAAATACTCAACAGCGGTCAATCTGACAAAAGTTAGACCACCTATGTTTGTACAATTTCCAAACCTAAGACTCAACAGTTTGTTATTAATAGAGCATTTTAGATTCCCACTCTGAGCAGGAAGTTAGAGGAAAATACTCTCTGTGTGAGTTAAGTGAATTGATGCTACAGATGCAGCTTCCCAAAGTTTCTATAAAGGGAAACTCTTTCTGTAGAACTGCCTCAAAAAGGGTCCAAAACCCTTAGAAAATGCTGACTTTGAACGCTCTTCCATGCTCTTTTTCTTGGCTTCCTTCCTTTTCTTCTTTTCTCCTGTTCAGTGACCATATTTGGCTAAAGTTAAATACACACTAGGTTGATAGGGGAAACATCACCACAGATAGACAGGCCCTTCCACCGACATACCTTTCCATCCTTGCCATGGAAACATGTCGAGCGACCTTAAATCAGAGTCTGGGGGCAAGCGCTGCTAAATGAGTCACTTCCAGTAAGTACTGAGTGTGCTGCTGTAAAGATGGTGTCATTATGAGAAAAGACCTGGATCAATGCTTTGGCCGGGGAACTAAAACTCTGCCTCCTCAAAGTCTGTGTTTTGTTTGAAGAAAGCTTTCTTTCTATCAGGAGTTACACTTGATTACAGAGGCTCCAACTATGTCCAACTGTTGCAAAAATTTCAGATATACAAATTGACGTTTTACAGCTCTGTAATCTCCCATGTTGCATTGTCATTCTTTTTGTTTGACTTCACTATTTAGACTATCAACCTCAGCGTCATTTGCTGTTGCACAATACTTTCCGTGCTCACTCTCCCCACCCTCTCTCTCTTTCTCTTTCTCTGTCAGTCGCTGAACACACTTGCTCTAGCACTCCATGTACACCCTTAACTCATTTTTTGGTAAACAAACGTGGGCTGGACATGGGGGTCAAAGGCTGAATCCACAAGAGAAATCGCAAAGGGAGAGAACATTTTGTCAACTTCTGACATGGTGAAATAACAGCACAGGGAGTTCAGCTTGCAGCCATCATCAACATACAACAGCCCTGTCTCACAAGAAATCAAGTTAGCATCACCTAATTAGCAACAGGATGTACGGATGTTTAACGATGTTTAACTTTAACTATAAATTTAACTTTCCTGACAAGTCTCAATTTATAGCTACAGACTTTATTATCAAGTAAACCATTGTGACCACAACATCAGATCCTCTATGAATGCGTTAAATAGAACAAATGTGCAGCGGCTTGAAGCAAAAAACTTATAGCACAAGAAAAACAAAAAAACAGTGTGAAATTAGTACTGATATCTCTATATGGCCTGTTCAGGCAGAGGACCATCGTACAGAGAATAGACCATTTCTATAACATTATATTCACTGTCTGTCAAAACAATGTACAGCCTGCTGCAGCGAGAGCCTTTGTTTACTGGGTAGATCCTGCACAGTTCTTCATTAAGTACGTTAGGTGTTTCAAAAGGGGGTGGGATGAGATTTTTCACCACGGATTATGAGCGACTCAGTTTGAGAAAACAAAGAGAAAGTTTCTCACAGTTGCTCAAACTGATGTCCTGATCAAGATTCATCCCTGACTGGAATTAAGGAGGCTTTAGTTGCCTTACTTTGACTGTTGTTTGACACTGATGCAGTAGTAATGAACGCAATGTGCCCCCCATTGCTCTCCTTGCACCTCCAGAGCTGTACATAACTCTAGTGCTTTATTTATTCTTAATAAGTTTTTTTGTGAATATGGTCCTGGCTACAAGTATTTGTTGCAATGACACCTTATCCAATACTTTCTAATAAAACTACGAGAAACCAAATATTTGTCCATGGATGCACTTTGTTTAAAGAGGCAGAAACCTCAAGCAGAACCAGACTCACTGATACTGCCATCTGCTTGGACAAGATAGTCCGATAAAGTGGAGTATATAGAAAGAGAAAAAATCTAATGTAGTTGGTTTCAAGGACACATAGATGCCAAAAATTAAAATGTAAAATTAATGTACCCCGAGTAGAAGACTTTAAATATATCGTAATGCAAAATTAAAGGTGGTGTACAGCTGGTGATTAAAGTATATCAGTGTAAAGATAGCGTAAATAAAGCAGCCAATGTGTGACCAGCTCCGCAAGTAAAATGACCTTTTATTCGCCATTGTGATCGCTTTATATTTCTCAGTGTTGGATTTCCTATTTAATGAGAGGAAAGTAGAAAATAAATGATAATTGACACAACCAAAATCTTATTTCACACTTGGGAAGTTCTGAACAACTGTCTGCATACGCGTATCTTTTTGTTCTGTACATCAATACATCAAGTCACCCATCTATTTGGGTGCAGTGGGACTGACATAATGCAGATGTGTGCCCTTGACGTACTACTTTAGTGTAAGTGCTTGTCAGTGAATATGTCATTGTAATTGTCTTTTAGGTTTTTTGTGTATTGGCAGTTTCTAGTGGCTGAAAATCTGTCTCTGCAACCCCTAAGTAGAGAGGCCACACAATATCCCACAATGCACCTTGAGCATACCAAACCTCTATAATCTGCTCTCTGGCCTTGGCTGACAGCTCAGGGACCCAAATGAATCCAACCTCACAGTGCACTGCAGTCTATCCGCAATCAATGACGATACACTCCATAACACCCACCTAGATCAATGGTACAGCAGTCTGTCAATATGGCAGCAGTTAACCCAGCTGATTAGGGGTAATACAGGGAATTTCACATCTCCTTGTATAAGACAGTGAGCGTTCATGTCGTCAGACCGCACAGCCACCTCTTCCTGAAAGATTCCATCTGTCAACACACGACCAATTTGTGTGTTGTGATCTGTGGCAGACAGATGATGCCTTTAGTGGGGAATCCTGCCATGCAATTAAATGCGCCGGGCAGAGTGCTGTTGATGGACAGATAGAGTCTATCGGTTGATGATTGGGTTTTTAATTGAGTCCCCCCACCTGCACTGATCTTTATCATAAGTCCCTGGACCGTGTCTGGGGTAGAGGTTTGTTGAGCCATCGAAGGAAGACAGTGACTATGGCAGCTTGAGGCATTTGTGGAGGAAAACAAACGCAGATGTACCACATCATATAACACTTGATTACGTTTTTGTCCTTTGGAGGAATATACGAGTTATTCTAACTTTTCCTGATTTATGCACATAGACAAAATATAGTCATTTATGGTAAAAGAAGAGGATTGAAAAAAAAAATGTAACAATTTTTAGCACCTGGTTGGTTGTGAGGAGAGACAGAAATTAATTGTCAAATCTGTGTTGCAAATGTTGTAGGAAGAAAGCAGCTGGAAAGAATTCAAAATTACAGATGTTTAGAAGTGGCTAATTTGTGATTTATTGTTTCTCTTTTTAATCTAGTGAACCAACAGCCATATAGAATAGAAAGCACTGGAAATTCAGTCAAATTTATTCACTAGAGCTAAACAAAAAGAGTCGGATTGGCTTGCAGAGTGTGCCTAACATTAGCAGAGCTAGCACCACCAGCCCTTAGTCCTCCTAGATACCACTTATATAAATCTAATTTCATTACCACCATGCAAGCTGTCATCTGTGCATGTTTACACCCAGGTAGTAGAGAATCATCGTATCACAGTGGTGACCATTTATACAGGCTACAGTCCTGATTGGTGGCAGGTGGCTGCACTACGGCCTAGACTCAACATTTGACCAGCACTTTACGCCTACAATAATAAAACTAGTAATGATTTGCTGAACTGAGAGGTAGTTCTGGTGTGTAGACTAATGGCGGGGATTACATTCAAAACATCTGCAAAAACTTTAACACTGTCTGTTGCATTCAATGATTTTTCTATTTTTTAGGATTTTTTCTAGCTGTATTTTCTCTGTGTATTTAATTTGAATTATACAAATGAAGTTGAATGCGCCATCACTCGACTTTAATTCTGGCTGTTTGTATAGTTCAGGTTATTAGGTTTTGGGTGCAAATGTAGCTCGTAACTATAAAAAGGTGAAATATAAGTTTCACAGCTTAGTCATAGTTGTCACATTAAGACTGTATTTTATGTCTGTAGAGTTCTTTTGACATGGTTTCAACGGAAAAGTTAACACTCATCAGTATGTTCCACTACTTTATAAAACATAAATGTAGTCTCAGTGGTGTCACCCATTACTTTTTCTTTGGAGCTGTCAAACAGTGGTTACCATACTGGAAATGCTGACCATGAGGCTAAGAGGCTGAGTTTAAGGTAGACCTGTAGTCCCCTGGCCAACAGCTAAAAGGTGCCAGCCTGTCAGTCAAATCAGCCAAGCCCCAAACTGAGCCCAACTGTGCAAAATTTGCAGCCTCAATATTTCAATTCTTTGAAATCAAATGATTGGTCCCCCCTCCGTCCCACTCCACTGAAAAATTCTTGTTTCTGCAGGATAATGGGAATGTCAATACAGCAGCAAATGGAGTTTCCTTGAAGCCAGGTGGTCACTCGAAGAACTGCAGTTTTAAGCACTTCTGTAAGGTTTTATTTCTAACACCAAAGACTGCTGTTAGATCATGGCTGAACTGAGAACTGTGTTTGGTCACCGGTAAGTTGAGCTTTGCAGCAAAATAACTATTTCATTGTTGCAAAAATACCCAAAAGGAAACAGATTATTTCACCCTCTGCAAATAAAACATTTCACCTATTTGGACAGCACACCAGCAGATATTTGCAAGGTGTAAATTTCAGAACTCTGACACAGTTCTTCTTTTCTGTTCATAAAAAGTGAAGCTGCAGAGTTCCGTCTCAATGTGAGGTAATATCAGCCGGCTAATTCATGCAGACGGCGCCTTTATAAATGGATTTAAGCGAGAGTTTAAACGGCCGCTAATCTTACCCGCTGAACATCCGAGAGCAGCAGGGGGTCTCCTCCTCACACATAGCCCAGCCCCTCCTTTCTACTTCTTTATGGTTACTCTTTTTTTTTTTTGAGATGAGACCCCCACTTAAAAACACACATACATAAACACACCCTACAGCCGCCACACATTTACAGGCAGGGCAGGGCCCCTCAACTACGCGGGGGTAAAGTCACAGAGGTCAGTGCTCAGTTTCCACATCAAACCCAGGAGCAGAGGCCAGAGTCTCATCTCCCCCCTCCCGTTCTCCACCCTCCTCCCTCTCCTCCTCCTCCTCCTCGCCAACACTCCCTCCTCCTCCTCCTCCTCCCCCTCTTTGCTGGATGTACAAATGCCTTTGCTGTCAGCTCTGCCCGGGTCCCCTGTAATTGAAAATAACAGCCAAGGGCCAGCCCCCGGCCACTCTCCCCAACCTGGTGGCTCTCTGCCTCTCTGACAGCCACCCATCAATACCAATGACTATTACCCTGCAAGTGAGAGCGCTGCCGATGACATCCAAGACACCACCCCTGCAACACTCCCACACACATACACACACACACACACACACACAAACACACACACACCTCCCCCCTAGTGTCCTTCCTCCGCTACCCGAGCCTCCTAATGTTTAACCCGTTGCTAACAGCCTCTCTGAGCTGCTACAGTAGGCAAACAAGCTCGTCTCTCACACACACACAATTCTTCACACAAATGCACACCCACACACACACACACTCAACTCTCTTAAGGCATGCACAAAACTCTGACAAGCTGCAAACTTTTTCCAGCAAGAGAGAGTTTGCAGCAGTCTCACTTCACACTCTTTTATCCCTCACAAACACAGACAAATTCTGAAAAAGTTACGGGTTTGGAAGTTTTCAAGTGACACATTAAAGATTTCAGAGTTGTAAAGTGAAGATGCTGCTGCTCATTCACTAGACAATCACTTTTTATGACAGCTTATGAATCTACACTAGGGGAAAAGGTGTCTTATGTCCAGCCAGCACCATGCAGGGTCTCTTGTTTCCCACTCACACACACAGTGACAAGACACCAAACACAATGCCATAGGTGATCAGAGCTGTCATCTGCCCTGACAGAGAAATGACAGCTGAACGAGACGCACTGAAAGCAAGCACAAAGCCCCAGCAACGTGACAAATGAAGCACACAGCGGCGAGCCAGCACAGGAACAGGACGGACACACACACACACACTCACTCACTCACTCACACTAACAAAAAATAAAAGCACAGACCTTGTCAGAAGCTGCAGAGCCGTGGAGACAAGGAGACTGTTTTCCTCTCTGTCTCCTCTCCTCCTCTCCCTCTCCTCTCACTCTGCCTGTATGTATGTGTGTGTGTGTTTGTGTATGTGTGTGTGAGTGTATGTGACTGCTCCCTCCCCTTCTGCCTCTCAGCTGCTCGGCTCAGGCAGTTCTCAGGAAATGAATGGGAGCGCACAGAGAACTGTTGTACTTGCAAATGACTTACCCCGAGTCACATGATCCGCTAAATGTAGGGTGGGCCGGTGGGTGGAGGCTTCATAAGCAAAAGGGAAGACAATATACTCTAAGCTTTAACAGCATGCATCGAATTACACGGGGCCCCTCCGGGGAGGTTTCCGACGCGTCCGCTCACAGTCAGCCCGCTCTCCCTCTCTCCCCCTCCCGCAGCGCAGCAAGGAGCCCCGGGCTGGGGGTGAGCACCGGAGCACCTCCCCGTTTAAAGGGGACGGAGAGGAAGGTGTGCATGAGGGAGCGGAAACACTCGATTATGTCAAAGTCTGTGAAAATGATCAACTTACTTGTTTGGACGCGTGAATTTCAAGTTTTTTTATTTATTTTATATTATTTTTTTATTTTTTGCAATGATTAAGCAAAATAGTGAAAATGTGTACCCTTACTCTAATTTTTAGCTCCTCTGAATTTCTTCTTCTGCTGTTGCTTCTCCATGTTTGCTTCGCCACCTTGGAAGAGGTGGATGTGTTTTAGTGTAAAATGTCTCTTTAGCACTTTTTAATCTCAGTATCCTTTAGTCCCATAGAGTTAGAAGTTTTGCCATCTGTTAGTACACTGATTTCATTTCAAAAGTGTTTTCAAAGTAAGCAAGCTCGTTAAACTCCACTAAAAGTCAGAAAATATTTATTGACCCCTCAGAGTGCTATACTTCTGTTTGCACATGCGTACAAGGATCTCGTTATCTGGAAATCAAGCATCTTTATCTTTATTGTGGTTTTCACAAGTTTTTAAGTGAAAACATAGAATTTAACTTTCTGACTTTGATATTTATCAATTTGGTTTTTGTAAAACAACAGTTTTGTGATAAGTAGGAGGTCTTGTTTTATTTTGTTTATTTGATTTTCTGTATAACAAAAAAAATAAAAGATTAGTGTTTACTTTCATATTTTCAGTTCAAAACAAAATATATAATAAAGATGGAAACGAAAACAAAATAATGAATGAAAGTGGTAGAGAAAGGCTAACCTGCTGTCATGGAGATGGATGCATCCTACCTATTATTCAGAGCCACCAGGAGGGTCACGCTGAAGGAGGAAGATATGACTGTAGAAAAAACTACAACCAGGGCTCTGTTACAACGCAAGATTTTGGTGCTCGAACCGCTCTGTCGAATCTTTCGCCATGGTAACTGTCGCTGAGGATCATGGGGAGGCCAATGTAGCCTCCAGGCACATATGCTCAGAACAGGCGCACTTAAAATCAACATTTGTAAATAAGATTTATTATTTAGTTTTCGTTTCCTTCTCTGTTATATACTCTGTTTTGAGCTGAAGATACGAAAACAAACACTATTTTTTTATTTTTTGGTTATACAGAAAAACAGATAAACAAAATATTGACTTGTTTTTTTTGGTTTTTCGTTTACTAGATTGAATGGAATAATTGAATGGACGGATAATACACGGACTGCACGTCTTAAGATGATTCAAGGTGGCTAATTTCCAGGTACTGTACCTATTGGAGTACGCCAATTTTTTTTTAATTTCGGTCTATTTTAGGTTATTATTGCACTGAACAACCATAAACAAGCAAAAGTAATACAAATCAGCAAAGTAAGATGACAATATAAATATAAAATTGGAGTTGTGGGTTATTTTTAGGGCTTTTTCTCTAATAAAGTTAAACTGGTTGATTGATTGGTCAACACATTGAATGAGTTCAACAAAAATGGTTTGTCCAACAAACTTATTAACACCAAGTCAGTTTACGTACAAAAATGAAAGGGTTCCTGCTCCTCAAAGTGTATAGTTTTGAATCTTTTTACTGGTTTCTTTTATCAACTGGACTAGCTTTATGAAATGACAAACTGGCCAACTAAAAGTTTTAATTTTTGATGTTACAACCATCCCTTAAAGATTCTGATTGGCTGCTATACAAATCAAACATTTATGGAGGTACTAAAATATTTAGTTTACCAACTTATAATATATGTACATTATTCAGTCCTTGGGTTCCTTATGTTCATAATGCAAGTATCAAGTCTAAACTGAAAGATTTATATTTAAGATTAAAAGATAAATAAATCAGTGTCAGATAAAAGAGTTTGTTCACATCATTGTTTACAAATGACAAAATCAACAGATATAGAAAAAAACAACATATATATTATGGAAATAACCCATTTGTCTTTTTTTGTTGTAACCAATAAAACACTTAGATTTTATCATTTTTTTTGAGAATGGTTAATAAACATTTGAAAGGTATCAGAAATTTGTAAAACTATTGTATAACTTGTTTAATTTTTTCAAAATTTTACATATTTATATAGGCTACAATAGTATAAAAATTGTAAATTGGTTGTATTTATAAAGAAATTATCTTCAGTGACTCATTAAAGGTTGCTAATCTTTCATGTTTTCACTCAAAAGATCAATCTTTACATGCAAACTGTCCAGAACTGTTAAAACCGCACCTGATATTTGTTTCTGTGAATCATACACCTTGTGTTTCTCTTCTCTCAGATGTATTTCAGTTTCTGTTCCTGCAGTAAAAAGCCTCTTTTCCACCTGCTGTTTAAGTGAGCAGCCTTGAATACCATGCTGAAACATTTTCCCATAATGACTGCTTTTAAAACCTCTTCTGTACAGAGCCTGAGCCGCTGCACCCATGTCAGTGCTCATGAAAAGGTATCTCTGTGGTATGATGGGGAGGCTGATGCTGATGCCGCTGAGTCCTCTGGGAGCTCTAATTAAGGTAAAGGAAGCAGGACTCATCTGCATGGCTGATGGAGCTCACAGCGCTCTTTATTATCATGGAACTGCATGGAGGGACATGATTGGGAGAGCCACTGATGAAAAAAAAAAGGAGTGGGGGGTATTTACAGATGTACAGTTAGCTTGGTCCAACTGTTACCCACTTAATATTCATTCTGTTTCACTTTAGATACTGTACGTTTTCTATTTGGGGTGAATGGAGGATGAGACGGTCGAGTGGAGACGAGGGGATGGGGCCAAAGGAGATTATTAAGGTTGGATTGGATAAAGGGATGGTCGGGTGAGTGTATGTGGGTGAATAAAGAAGCCTATTTCGTGGCTGCTTGAATGGGAAGTGCTCCACGTGTCCAATGAGAGGAGGGGTTAGGTAGATGAATACATGAATGGATGTATAAGGTTTGTATAGTCTAATGGGAAATGATGGCAGATGAACCTTAAAAGGAGGAGTAAAATTTTACTCAAAGTGTGATTTAACTGTCTTGTTAAAAATATCTTAAAGTTTTATAATGTGATTTTGCATTTAAAATGTAACAAAATCCATTTTGAAAACTGCATCATCCCTAATTCAAACGTTATTGAGAGTTTTACATCAGTGTCACCCCCTCCTCTGTTGAGTAGGGTAAAACAAGGCTGTGTTACTACCATCAGTGAACCTCCAAAATAAGCCTTTTTTGTGTGTGGTTTCCATGACACCTACTACAATACCCGTAAGCACAGCCACCTACCAACCAAACACAGCATAAGAACAGCTCTCAGGGTGAAAAAAGCAACAAACAGAAATGGGCTCGAACACAATTTAACTGCTGCTGAATATTCACACTGTAATGAATGAGCTGAAATACAGTGCTGTGGAGGGTGATGAGATGCAAACAATAGTTAAACGATGTCATGATAGATCTGTCAGGGATTTTATTTTGTGACATCCCTGCAGACAGACTATGTTGGATCCCTGAAAAACCTGACCTATGAGAAGTGCATCTTCAATACGCATCTGTGAAGATGATTCAGAGAGAGGTTTGCATATCCGTTCAATTTCACATTAATCTATATGCAACACTGTATGCATGTATTTGCAACTGAATAGACCTCTTTACAGCCTATGTCATCCAAATATGTGCACGCATGTTGGCAACAGAAGTGGTGTCTTGTTTCATTCATTCAGATGAGCTAAAAAGCTTTAAATACAAAAACTTAACCAGCATTTCAACCGGTCTAGTTTCTGCATGATTGGTTATCAGAATCAGTTTTACACCGTTGACTTGAACAGGATCATGACTGTCAGAGCAGCCGGTGTTTTGGTTGAAGGAGTGACCCTGCTAACTGGTGACCAAACTGCTGTACGCTTTCAACCTTATTGACTCTGTCTGACTTTAATTTCATCAGGTTTTGAATGCAAATACATAATTTTAATAGACAATTTACAATTAATTGACAAAATTCTGAACTTAGTTTTTTTACTATTTGTAGTTAATAAAAAAAAGTGAGTTAAGCTCTGTTTATGACTTCCTCACAGCAGTAAGATAATTAAAAGTTGAGCAATAGGTGGAATCACAGTTGACCAAAGCAAAATTTATGTTTACTTACAACTAGAGCTTATCATCAAATAATAACTATGCTAGCTAAGCAGCCAAAAATACAGTACTACTGTTTGACTTCAGACCATGACCCTTTATTACTTGTCTTCCTCAGCTCTCTGCTCCCCATGTCTCCTATCACTCTACAGCTGTCTTATCAATAAAGGCAAAAATACTAAAAATATAACAAGTAAAAAATAAAGATTTCATTCTTTTTGAATATCTGAATCATACCTAAGATTGTTAGACTAAACTTAGGGCCTGAAAATTAGTACTGCAGATCAGTGAAAATAATACATCAAACTTCTGGCAAACTTACACCATATGCTGGCAGTCTTTGATAGCAAACCTGGGATTTTTTTAATAATTAATCAGATACTCTAACATCTTTATCATATTCAAGTATGCGTGACAATATGCTGTCTACGTTCCAGGAAAAAGTTAAAGATATATGACAGGTCTTCAAACTTGTGTATATTGCAACACTCTGTTTTACTTGTGCAGTGAACTACTTGCCTTTTGGGAAAGGGTGGGTGGGTGTGTGGGTTAGGGCAGGTCAGAACATAAATCTTTTATTAAGACATTTTGCACAGAAAAGACCTGATATGAAAGGAACTTGTTTTGAACTCGCGATATTACCCACAAAGGTGTGAGGAAAAATAGGCTCACGTGGCAAAAAAAAAGTGATATTTTGCTGACTAAAAGAAAGTGATGCAACTGAAACTACACAAGAATGTAAATTCAGTGCACACTCTGGCCTCTGATGGTGATGCAATATGCTGTATTGGTTGCAGGACACTGTCAAACCCTGTTACTGTCAGTCCAATAGGAATACTGTACTCAGAGCTCCTTACTTGAGTGAAGTGTTCATGACACTGACAACATTTCATGTATGTGCCCCTCATTAAAACACAGATTACAAAACAGGCTCATAACGATTATTTTTACCGTAATGCCTTTGGGGGAAATTATTATCTAGTGTTATTTGCATCATTGTCTGCTACCTTTCCAGCTTCAATACTAATTTAAGCCTGAATGAATGGCCAATGTCACATCAGAGACAACCTGAAACCCATTAACAATCATCGTCTGTTATATAAAGAAGCTACAGGGTTTGCCAATTGGAACAGATGCCACTTCTTCAATTCTTGCAAGAAGACTTTTTATGTGACTGCAGTCAGCTTTTTGGTCGATTACACCCCCTAACCTATTCATACGTCTCAAACGTCAGTAGATCTCAGTTCAGCACTAAGCAGTAAGTTACTATGAGGCTTACTTTAGTGGAATGAACTCAGGAAAATCTATCTATCTTTTTATCATGTACCTAGAATTTTGGGATTGCAAAATAGCACCAAGATAAAGGTTGGTGAAAAGCAACCACTGCAACATATAGCCGAGTAGATTTTTACTGATTTGTTATTGACATTTTGGATCGATCACAGATTGTTAGTTGCATTTGCACAAAGATAAGTCTTCATATAGATAAATTTGATTGCTGCTGGTGGGAGATGGGATGTCATGCCTTTGCACTTCATATAGACTGTTTCCCTGCATATAAGCCAAAGAGATTTGTGATTGGTCAAAACTTCTTAGACAACAAACTTAAGACAGAAACCAAAAGACTTCCCAAATCCTGAGAGCAGATTCTACCTTTAAAAACACCAAGCAGAAAATAAAGATTTGGTAACACTTTACAATAACCATAACTTACAAATGGTCAGCAAATAGTTTATTAATGTTAAATCATCATTAATGAATAGCATATAGACCATTAATGAATTGTGCATTTTACAATTTTAAAAGCCTAACCCTAATCCTAACTTTACAACGACCATCTAAGTAATGTTTATCGATTTATTTACAAAGTGCTACTGAAACACATTTTAATCTAGATATTTTACAACCCCTATTTAAACCCTATATAAACCTTTAATAAATAGTCCATTAATAGTTACTGAAAATTATTAATCATAATTTCATTGCTTGTTAATGGGGAAGTGACTATTAACTTACATTAATAAACTATCTATTTGCCATTTATAATTGTTCTGTGTGCTGTTTTTAAATGATGATTAAACAATATTAAATTATCTATTTACCATTTATAAATAATGGTTATTGTAAAGTGGTACCAAAGACTCAAATCTGTATTGATGGCTGTATAAGAACATTTGAAAATGACCTTTATTATATTGCTTTTTAAATCTTACAAGTTAGAACTATTTTAATTTAATATTTTCCCAAATGATCCAAATTTTAACAGAAACGAGCGGAAACTTTTCACTTTCTTGTTATGTATTTCTTTGTGATTTTCTCTCCTGTCGAGAGATAACTGGATCTTCTATTTTTTCAAGAATGGTTTCTTAATCAAGAATCTAAACTTGTACTTGTGAAAGGAAAATGAGCACCTCTGCTTCCTTTGCATCCTAGCACATTCTGGCATGTTACCTGTTGTTCAAGCAATCAGTGAATCTGCAGGATGCTGTACAATCCAATAAAAGCTGCAGGCACTTGAATTTATAGATGTTTTGTTATTCACCATGAGAGCAGTCTATTATAGAGTAATACAGCATTACAGATCTCAGAGAAAAAAAGATTTGTGTGATGAGAGCTCTGGTTAGTTAATAAGCACTTTAAAGGCTGCGGGTGTATGCGAGAGTGTGCGTGAGATTGTGATTGAACACTAATGTTACATCAGCCATAAGGCCCAGTGATGATCCTCATAATGACGTCCTGAGGAGCTTTTCAAATGAAACCCTCGCTGTGTAACTGCTGCCCCAGGAGTGCTGGCATGTGTTGAAGAGAGACGGGCGGAGCAGAGCGCAAATAGGCACTACGAGGGAGGAGAAAGAGGGAGGAGTGTGGTCATAGATGGGGGGGAAGAAGACGTAGGGATCTACTGAGGAGGAGGAGGAAGACAGGGGGATGATGAGAATTGGTCTGAGAGACATGGGGAAGAGGTCAGGTGCTCGAGTGGAAGCTCCCAGCTTCCTTCTTTCGAACCCAAGGAGAGCTTATTGAACACCTGAGACACTGCTCCCAAAGGCTACTCTAGCTATAGGTTGCTAATGTGTTACCCCAGGGTGGGAGCAGTTCAAAGCCAGCGTGGGTGTCTTGGGTGATCATTTGTGAAGCAGGCATAATAAGCCTAAAGACATCAAGAGGAGCATTATCATTACACATGTCTGCCTTGCATCATCTGACCCAATCTCGTCAAATTATTGTAACACCATTCATCGTTTAGTCACACACTGCAAAATGTCTACACACTGAGGGGGCGATGTTCGCTCTGTGCAGAGGAAGCTTTGTTTGTCTTGTGTGTTGTGAAATGCTTCGAGTGAGCGATGTGATGCTCGCTTCCTGTTGTCTCTGGCTGAACTTTAGACTCTGGACTGAAAGAACAGACGTGCCAGACGAGGAAGTAGGGAGCAGAGAAGCTAAACACAACCTGTTACAGCACAGGAGGGAGGGAGGAGAGAGGAGGAAAACGGGAGGGAGTGGGAACAGGGTGAGAAGAAACATTCAAGAAATACAGGATGTTCTCTTAATGTTGAGGTGGAGGACATCACCACACTTAATAGATAAAACATTTTACAATATACGCCTTTTCTTGACTTTCCTGACTCTGTAAATAAAACCTAGAGCTCCAGGGTGCAGAGATCAAGCTGACAGGAGAGTCCCAAAAACTGCAGTTCTCAGAGTGGCCACTTGAGGCTGGCGCCAAAAGTGAGTCAGCCCCCATTGGGCTCAATGTTAGAATACCCAACTCAACAGCAGGATTTAACATGCTTTCAGTCTGAAAAAAGAAACTTTTTTGGTCTTTACGGGTCATTTTTACCTTCCTAAAATCTTTGTGAAGGTGAATTTTTTATTTAACCCACCTAAGTTATAATGAGGCACTCCCCCTGAGTGACAGTTTTTTTTTTTTTTTCGCTCACGGTCTTGTCAACTTATTCAGACACTTAACCCTTTTTGCTGTGTTTGTGTTGTAGGTGCCTTTTGAAGTATTTTCCATGAAAAGTAAACGGCAAATAATAAGTTTTGCTAACAAAAACCCCAGTATTTCATTGAAGATATAAGGGTCTGTGTTGTCTGGCTTGTTAGCTGGTTTCATTTTTCAAGCAATGATTAATGTGTGACTTCAAGCTCATTTTCAAAAATCTTTGAATTGTAATCTCAGTAAAACTGGCAGGATTTATATACAATGAAATAAAATAAAATGTGATGCCTTTGTGGGAAAAGTGAAAGCAAAGAAACCTTGAAAACAGAGAGGACAAGAATGTGTATTTTATCCTGTCAGACAGCCGTGGCTTCTTTGCGATAAAGTGCTCACCTCTGGAGCTTCTCTTTATCCCCTGCTCTCCCTCTCTGTTCTCACTGTGAAAGCCAACACAATGGGGCCACGTTGACAAAACGAGAAGAGCCTACTCCCAGCTTCACAAGTCAAGGTTTTTTGTCCTCCAGAATGAAATCTGGGAAGCACAATGGTTTGGCCCCTGCCTGTTCGTCTGTCTGCCAGCCTTTCATGCACAATGTCTGCTATCTTTTGACAAAACTTTTTGTGGATTGGTGTTTGACATGACGCTCTTTTGTGACGGTAGAGAACAGAGAGAAGAGAGCACAGAGAAACTTTGACCCTTCAGTAAGAGAATGTGAAAACTCTGCAAAGTCAAGGTCAAACATACGCAATACAACAATAAGGAAAAAAAATTTCGAAAGACTTTCTGGATCAAACTAAAGAACCAGAAAGTCAAATATTTCACCTCAGTGGATATTTGGGTTTTCCTTGCTTCAGAAGGGGAAATTGAAATTATTTAGCATCACTTGAGAGGCATACCTCTACATATTAACTTTGTGCAAGGGGCAAGTGTTGAGTGAAAAGAAAACAGAAAATGGTGACGGTAAAAATGGGGTCTAACATTTCTCGAGTTGGTGGCTGAGGTCCGTCTTTTGAATATTTTGTGCCTGGTTAAATTGCTCTCCTATTGGTGCTCATTCAGTTTTAGTTCAGATACCAGGTTTGCAACACACAAAAGAGGAAAATAGTCACATATATACAGCAGGATTTAACCCATTAAAATAAGTCTTGAATGCCAGACAAATATTTCATATCACAAGCCTCTTTGTAGGGGTGGTTATAACCTCTTCACCCAACTATATTTACTATCATAACATGACACAACACGACCCAATGCAATACAATAAGATACAATAAGATATGATATGGTCCCATACCATATGATGTCCCATTGGTGAAATTTGTCCTGGACTCCAGACAAAACAACATACCACAAAATTATTTACCGATTTGTTTTCAATCTTCCCTCAAATGATATCGCAGACACGGTCACAACAAAATACAATAGGATGTGATGGGATACATCAAAATCTAATTTGATGTTTTTTGTTAATTTTTTGGTGATACATTTATTTATACGCCCAGCTCTCCACATGAATATCACCTGTCATGAACTTCTTCCCAACTAACTCAATGGTATCCATAGTATTGATAGCGTATGCTATGATACAATATGATATGATGAATAATTTTTTAACCTAACAGAAGTCCTTTCAAACAAAGCATTTACTGCAACAAGTGGACCAATGGAAACCCCAGGAAGATCAAAACTGGAGGGATCCCTTTTCCAGGATGCACAACCATGCCTTCATTTTTATGTGTACTGTACAAAGCAGCGCAGTACAGCTACCATTTGTATAATTCTGATGACAACACTGGGTAGAATGTAAAAGTTTGAGAAATGAACCGGGGCGGACAATCAAACAAGATCCAAGACAGCCAACCTTATCTCCACCATTGAAAGCAGGAAATGTGAAAGATAGGATAAGCAAGGAAATGAGAAGAAAAAAGGCTCCTGTTACACTTTTGGTCTATTTTTTTCTGTAAGACACAGATTTTCAATTACCTTACCTTACTATTATTTCATAGCTCAGTGCAAGAATATTCAAGCATGGACTGTGTAAATTAAGTGTACACATCATGCCTTATTTGAAACCTATACAATTTTCTTGTGCCTGAAATAATCTGAAATGAACCAATGACTTTCCTTTTATTCTCTTTCATACATGTTGTATTTCATGGTGTTTCAGCTTAATGACACTGATTCAAGGTTCAGACATGAAAGTGGCTGTAGTGCTTACAAGTCATTCAACACTCTGCAATTGGAGTAATGAACAGTGATGAATGAGACTACAGGGATAAATCTTTGATTCACACATTCATTCATACTTCTATATATTCATGTGCATCTATCATCAGCTAATAGGTTCTGAGTATGTGATTTCTAGCTTTCTAGCACATGGCATTATATGGTTTGTGACGTAGGCTGGTGTATTTCTGAGCTTTAACTGTAAGCTAGCTTTTTGTTAAAATGGAACCATTGTTCACTATTTCTGGAAATAGGACGAATCTTAGCAACAATTTAGCTAGAGGAGGTAGGCCACTTAATATTAGCGCAGCTCAAGGTTTGCACAAAACTAAATTATTAGCCAAACGCTAGCATAAATGAAAAGTAATGACACTATGTACAGTTGATGAAAGGAGTTCAGACACATGTAATAACTGCCTGTTGACTCTGTGGCAAAAAAAAAAAAGAAATTTCTGATTGTGTTTAAACTTGGCAAACATTTTTTAGCCTTGACAGGAAAGGACTGTGGCTAGGACGGAAAATACAAGGAGAGGGCAGAGAATAACTCACAAAAGAAGCTTTGGGTTAGCATCAAATCCAAGGCACCCACCAACATAGGGCTTGTTTGGACTGCCAAGCCAGTGGTGCCCCAAAGATTCATTTTAAGTTAAATTTGTCCTGCAAGGGACATGATATGAATCATTTACTATGGAAGAGTTATTCATAGGACTAAATTTTAAAGTGCAAAGATAACTTTTAATCATTCCAATCAGCTCTTTGTCGACTTGATTGTGTCTTTGTTGGCTATGCAAATTTATCTCCCTTTTAATGTGAGCAAACCACTGAGGGCCTAAAGCCTCTTTCAAATAGCTGTTCCACTACAGAGCTAGAACTGGGTTTCACCATCAGCATGCCTTTACACTCATTCATTGCACTCCAAAACAGCGTAATATTGTTATCATTGAATTACGCTAAGAGGCAAAAGAATCTGGAAATAGTCAAAACCCTGAAGGACAAGAACAAGGGGAACAAAAATGGAGATAAAAGGACAGGGACAACATGAAATCTTGAAGAAAGGTAACTTAGAGAAATGGAGCGTTAGGACATCTGGTTGCTCAAGGGGCCTCCTCTGGTCCACTGGCTGTGTGTACTTGTGTGTATGTGTGAGTGTGTCCGTATTTGTCCAGGCGTCGGTACACCTGCACAGACTGAGTGGGTTGGCTCAGTGGGTTGGCTCAGTGGGCTGGCGTGGAGCTCCATGGATCCCCCTCCAGGCCGGCTCTCTGTTAGGCCCTGCCAAGGTCAGCCTCCTGCCAGGAGGGAGGGGGGTGGAGGCAGGGAGGGAGAGGGAGAGCGGGGGCGGGGAAGGGGGACGCTTCGGCATGACCACCGGGGCCTCAGCAGGCTGTGTCTAATAGCAACCACAAAGCTCTTACATACACACACACTCCCAGAATGAACTTTTACACCAATACAGACACACACAAGTAAGTCGTAAACAAGCTGATGGGGACAAATTTGAGTGAGAAGGGGGAGCCTGTGGCAAGAATCTCACATTTTTGACTCCGCAAACAAGATAAGAACAAAGAAAAGGTACAGAGGGGAGGAAGTAGTCTGGATTAGCTGACATAGAAAGTATGGCTGCTGAGCTTAAGAGGATGAAAGAGAAGCTGGGAAAGTAACAAGGAGACCTGTGTGTTTTAAAACCGCTCACTCCGTATTATGTCCATTCCACAGCTATCCATTACCCTGATCATCTTGCTGGGCGGCTAGACACAGGGTGGAGTCTGTAACACTGAAGCCTACCTGAAATACCTGAGTCAGTCATGTAGATTCAAGAGGAACACTGTGAAAATGTTATGACTGAAATCAACTCAACAAAACCCAAACTGAAAACGTGACACTTTAAGACCTTTGATGAGAAGGTTCACACATTTGCGTTATCAAATTACAAACCCTGATAATAAGGTTGGGGGTGGGTTTCCTCACGTATGTGTACACTGAGGTGGTCCTAACAGACTCCACAGTTTGTAGGCTTTGACCCAGAAGACAAAAAGCAGAAATATATGATGTATAAATGTATGATAATTGGACATGGCATTGGTGACGTCACCCAATTGTTTATAAGGCAGAGAACAGAAGCTTGTCACCCGTGGTCGCGATATTGGCAATACTGACGCAACCTAACTTTCAGGCAACCTTCAGGAAGCCGGCCTTCAGCCTCCCTTCAAATAGCTACAGTGTGCCAGCCTGTCGGTCAAGTCAGCCGTGCCTCTGATTCGCAAGTCTTGTAACCTTAATAACTTTTAAACAAACTGCACATTAAAAAATCACTCCCCATACAGTGGGCGCCTCGGGAACCCTGATCAAAACTTTTCTTTGAACCAGGCTATAAATGTGTTTATTTTTGGTCCAGTTTTAGCTGTTTTTGGGGCTTAGTTTGAAAGTGATTTCCCATGTTTTTGCAGCCAGCCTCAAGCTGATACTTGGGTAACTTGTTTTTAACATTTCTGTGTTAGCTTCAGCTTGGTACAGAACTACATTTGACCTCTTGGTGCAAAACGCACCACTGGACGAGTGGCTTTGTGGTTGCTTCTCAGTAGCCACACCCCCTTGTTAAGGTTCTTTAATCTTGAAAGTGGTGAAGTTTTTGATTTTTTTATCGGGATGAGACAGCATCTTCAATATGGCGACCACTGCAGACTGGCTTCAAAACTCAGCTCCAGAAACAAATGCACAGATGCTAAGTCTAGTAATTAAACAGTCCGTGTTCTGTACATTTCGGTATGGCTTGGTACGGTACACCCTGATCTTGCTTGTCTTCCCACACCACATGGTACCCTGACCATGCAGGAAGCCTGTTGGCTGTGTGAAATAGCAAATTTTTGCATGCATGTAAACAAATTAGTCTGTATTTAGTCTCCAGTCCCTCTCCCTCTGCAGCCATCTCTGCCCCCTTTCACTGCAGATGTCTGTGTGTGAATAAGACACTCCTGGACTCCTGACAGGTATATAAAGCATTCCCTGATAAGGAGAAAAACATACACACAATGGAGTCACTGATCCAATAAAATCAGGAAAGCCAAATAGTTACGTACCATACTGTTCCAAACCAGACCCCTAAATTAAAACTCTTAGGTTGTATTTATTTTTAAGAATCCTGCTAAATAAGTTAACTATGTAAATCATGTTTTTACGCATAAACATAAACTATTACAAACATCTTGAACTGCATTTAGGCTTCTACAGCCTCCGTCTCCTATCTACATGCCTAACTTACTTTTCCAGGTCGTACAGAGGCATCAAAAGTCTGCTTCCTCAACAAATAAAACTCCTCAAAAGGAGCTCTATTACAAAACTTGACTAAGAAATGTATACTCATGTAAAGATGCATACAGAGTGAAAGTGTAGGTAAAAATGTACATGTTCTTCCATACTTCCCACCTCTAAATGCACGGATGTCAATCTCGTGGATTTTTCTTTCTTCAACCCTAAGACAGAGTGAGCTCTAGCGAAGAAAAAAAGCCCACTCAAAAGCCAGTGGAGACACCTGAATTGTGCAGCAGTATTGAAGCAATTATCCCCTGCCACTCCTCCACACACCCCCCCTACTGCTGTCAAGCCTGTCATCAACAGTGTGTGTTCTTGTGCGTCAATTTGTGTGTGTGGAGCAGAGGTTGATCAGCCACCAGAGCCCTGAGTGTTGCTCTTTTGTTGCTCTTTTTGCAGCCTGCAGCCCTTTGGTTTTGGGCGGTGAGACCTCGTGTGCCCCCCCACCCTCCCTCCTTTCCCTTTGGCAGCTCGACCCCTCCCGGACTCAAACCCACCCACTCACCCACCCATCCATCCACCTCCTTCCTCTCCTCACCTCCTTCTCTCCCTCACCTCCCTCCCAGGCGTTGGTTGGAGAGGGAACAGCCAGTGCTCTCCAAACACAAGGACAGAAGCTGCCAGCAGGTAGCCATGGCAACAGCTTCTCTCTCACCCGCCACTTCCCCGCTCGGTAAAAAAGGGAGTGTGGAAAATCGCAGGGCCCCTCACTCTCTCTCTCTCTCTCTCCCTCTCTCTCATCTCTGCGCTCTCACACAGCCCAAATTAGACGGGTCACAGTGTTTTTCTGGCACCCGTTTAAATAATCACAGAGATGGATGTGCGTAAAGGGAAGAAGGAGGAAGAAAGAGAGGTGAGGCGGGGGCACGCCAAGGAAGCAGAATGGGGGTGTTAATCAAAAAGACGCAGATTACCGCACAACAAATGATTTTTTTTCTTCAGACTTAAGAGCATGGTGGGTGGAGACGAGAATGCTTTAGATATTTGTGAGCTGTAGTGCAGAACTTATCACGCTAATACCAGTGCAGGAGGGAAGGATCAAGCTGAAATGAACTGAATTGCTGCATACAAGTGAAAGGATGTGAACAAATCAAATCCTCCATCCAACATTCAATTTCCATCTTTAACTTTGAAATATAGACTGTATAGAAGGATGGATGACATGAAAGCTCTGTTAAAGTGAAGCCAAAACACTGAAAGTCCCCTCTACTGAGTGGCTGGAGTAAAGGTCAAACAGCCAGCGACCTCTATGTTCAGAGGCAGGAATCAAGCAACAAATTTAAGTACACACCAGATAAGTACCCAACTGGAGAAATGTCAAAGCTACTACCCTCTCCGCCACTCTGTTCAACGAGAACACTGGACAGTGGACATCAGTAACAAACGTAAGGCACAAGTAGAGTTAAACACAGCATAGAAAGGAGAGCCTGGACTGTTGTGGAGAAGTACACACCATACTGTTGTTCAAGCTGAGCTTGAGGTCTTTTGGAAGTTGTTGGCAATCTTCAGCCCGTGGTGGGTGGTAGTTTAACATTAGAAATGCAAAATGATGGATGACGCTGCAAGTGAGGCAAAAACACTTGCAGCGAGTTTAAATGTTGTTCAAACATCAATTAGTCCCCTAGTCTAACTGAAATCCCACTAAATCCAGCTTCTTATAGTCAGACCAACATACTTGGATAATGTGGTTGGGATCATATGATTGGTTTTCTTTGTCATGAGTGGCTTAATTGAACTGAAATTGGCCGAAGCATTCTGTGTATGCTCCAGTGTCGATACACCGGGTTTTGAGCTGGAAGTTGAATAGCATGGATGCATTTCTAGGAAGCAAGATAGTAAACAAAACCTCAATAAATCAAGAAAGGATGTAAAAAAAACAAAACTTGTGAAAAGATGTAAAAAGAAATGTTACAGAGCTGTACTGCTCTATTCAATATTCATACTGTTAGCCTCTTGCCAGTGTGTCTTGCGTCTTGTTAATAGGTTAACTGGGAGAAGACCTGATAGTAACAAGCTAAAAGGGGGGCATGTCACTTCCCACTGTAGCAAAGGCAGATGTGCTTCTGTTAAAAATTTGATTTTCATCCATTTCCGGTAAAATGGGACAAGGATAGCAATCTAGTTAAAATGTGTAATCACGCTTTACCTGTAGCTCGACTTAACTGTGCAGAGAAACATATTGTTGGTGTTCCTGGGTGCAATATAGTCCATAAGCCCCACCTCCTCCATGTTAATAGATATGACATGTGTCAAACTCTAAAATCCAAATACATGTTGAATAGGGTGACCATATTCTGACTTCCCAAAAAGAGCACACGACCCTACAGGGGGTGGAGTCACAGAGTCGCATGAAGTTAATTTTGAGAGTTTTTCGGGTCAGATCGAGTGTCTTTTACACGCTTCTAACTTCAGTAAGTCCATGTGACACAAAATCGAAACTCTCATACAAAACTGCAGACGTTTAAAGGATTTTAAAAACTTCCCTGGACAAAGCCGGACAAGCCCGGACAGCCCCCTAAAAAAGAGGACATGTCTGGGTAAAAGAGGATGTTTGGTCACCCTAATGTTGAATATACTTTTTTAAAAACATGCTTTCTGTTATTGTTAGATGTCATCGGTCCTACTGTTCATTTTTGTCTGAGATTTTGTCACATGATATTAAAAAATGGGTTAGGGTTACAGGATTGACAGCTCTGTTGAGGAACTATATGAGAAGACATAATAAACTCTAACTTTGGAGCCAATGAACTTCCTTTAACTGCTCCAAAGTGAAACAATAATCTGATTCACTCTGGACTGTACAGACCTGAGATATGTTTGTCTTATGTGAAAGTTATATATGTGTTTCAGTTCGCAGGATGCTAAGAGCGAGAGGGTGAACAGGAGTTGTTTTTCTTTTTTAACAGTCGATGGTCTTGAACATCACAAAGCACATGTACAGAAGGGTTCATCCAGACCTCTTCATCTCTCAGTTGTTCAGACATCTCCAAACTCACTGAGAAACAGCGCTCCCATATGCTTTTTTGGGCTTCTCTACTTTTCTCTACCAGGCTGATGTAAAGCTCTTGTCTTTCTGAAAGTTTATGTGTCTAAGAAGAGGTGCTGATATTAAGAACAAGGAACACTATGATGGAAAACCCAGAGATGTTTTCTTTTCATGAGCTGCTGCCACAGGCCTGCTCCGGCTTAATAGCACGCTGGCTTTCAAAAATAATTCAACCCTGCTTATTTTCTACTTGATTTACTTTGTGCAAGCCTCCCCTCATCAGACCAGGGTTTTGATATTAAGCCAAAGTAAATCAGTTTCCCTTTTCTGAGATACATTGAGCCTGCACCAGCAGCAGAAAGAAAAACTTATGAATACAGCCGAGGGATTACATCACAACCAAACAATGTCTATTTTTACCTCGGCTCCAGTTTTTCTTACTTCCAGGAATTTCCAAAACAGGAGAAATCTCAAAGATTGAGCAGAGTGCAGCACAAATTCAATTAAACTGCAGATATAAAAGCAGGGTCAAAACAGGGATCAAACATTTGTCCATGGGGGAGTTTGAAAGTGCAATCTAACACAAGTCTGTGTAGGAGTTTCTGTATTTCCAGGGGTCTGTATCGGAAGCCTTTCTTGTTGCAGTAGTGTGATACAGTGATACACGTGCAGAACAGTGAAACTGTATTGTGAATGAATTGGCTGGAGTTAGAGTTGAGTTAGAGCTCCTTCTGTATGACCTTTAACCCTTACAACTACCAGCTATATTTCACTATTTTTGGTCCGCCTGTTTTTTTCGTTTGTGAAAATCTATGTAGCAACTCTGTCCTTTCAAGCACAGCAAATATATATACCTTTTTTTCAGGACAACTTCAGCTGTCAGTTTATGGGTGCAAAAATTATGTCAAATGAATGTGACAGTAGATTCAGAACCATCAAAGTCAACCAAAAAACAAAAACGGAAATTGATACCAACAGTACTTTGCTCAAAAAACACACAAATCTACAGTGACCACGCCTTTTCTCAACTGCACATCATTCTGTTGAGTCTTGGCTATCAGGAGAAGAAATATTGGGATTGGAACAAACACACAGAAACTAGTTACATATTTACATTCATTTGTTTTTGGCTATGTGACGCATAGCAGTAGTTCAGGGAGGACACAGAGTCAAGCTAAAGGCTACAGTCAGCTGATCTTAAGCCAGCCATCAGTCAGCTGACAGCTCAGGTGATCGCCCTTTACACATCCTATTGGCTAATTTCAAAATGGCGCCCTATTTAAACTGCTTCTCCTGCCTACTCTGCCTGCTACCAGAAAAAGATGTCATCAAAACAGCTTGTCAAACCCGGAAGACATTAGTGGCATTTAACAACAGCGATCTTTTTTTATCACAATATGATAAATAATCATGTTTTAACCGGTATATCACTGTGGATTTACAGTGAGACAGGTGCACTGAGACAATCACAGAGGAGGGAAAACTGAGGAAGTAAAACAAGACTTGAAACACAGGGAATTAGCTACTACAAAATAAAACAGGAAACACTGAAAACTGACAGAGAATAGAACACTGAGGGGGAAACCGGGTCAGACACAAACTTAAAACTTACAAGACAGGACTACAGTAACAATAAGGAACAGAAACACTACGGAAAAATTCACAAAGAAAATAACCAAAACCAGGGGAAAACTAAATACCAGAACATCTCATGACATATATCTAAGTGGCGTCTTTAGACAAAATTCGAATCCTGCTGACTTTTATCAGTAAAATGCATCATTTATTGTGATTATTTTATTAGGAAAATGTAGCAACAGGCTGTCCCTTCAGCTCGGCTGAAACCTACCACATTCAGGCATAAGAAAGATTGTAGGTCTTGGCATTGATGGACTTGGTTTCTGACTTTCAGTTCAATTCATTGATGTAAAAAAAACTCCTCATCGAAGCTTTAATGTGCAACAAGTGATCTACAGTATAGGCTGCATGAGTGGTCATGCTGAATGAATGCACAAGCCAGTACACAGGTAGATATCAGACAGGAATGAGAATTAAATGATGAGATGACCAACAAACACTATCACTATTTTCTCTGTTTTCAGCAAATAAAACAAAATATCAAGATCATACTAGAGAATGCCCCAAAGAGCTAAGAGGACAAGCCAGATCACATGTATTGGTGAAGTGGTGTAAATTATGTCATAATGTCAATATTTTCTTTATCAAATGAACATCAGTTTGCATAAATCCAGCAGTAGATAGCTGCATGCTAAGGGTCTCTAAGCTGAAATGTAAAAGGTTACACAGACATGTGCTGCTCTAAATGAAAGGTCGCTGACATGATGTTCAGGTGCTGCCCTGAATCTTTTACAGATTCAAAGCAACTGTGTGTGTTCCTGCATGCATGGTACGTCTGTGTGTGTGTCTGTGTCTGTGTGTGTGCACGCGCATGCACGTTCTCACAAGCTTGCTTGACTTCCCCACATTGATACCAGATGGCCCTTCCCATCACAGCCAATGGAGGAATTCAGCTGGCAGGACCCCTTCTTGTTCATGGTCAGTGTGCATGTTTGTGTGTATGTGTGTGTCCCTCCCTGTGCCCCTTTCCTCCTCTCCCACCACACACTGACCTATTTGTATTCTGGGCAGAGCAGATGAGGCTGCAGGCCCGCTGCCCTGCTCCCCTCTAGCCTGTCCCCTCGGGAGGGCATCTGTGGGTCTGTGCTGGGCAGATAGGGCAGCCCCGTCATGGCAGCTCTTTAAAGACCACCTCACTGGTCCCCAGAGAGGGAATGTGTTTGGATTTAGGTGTGTGTAGGGGGGCTCTGGGTTTGGCCTGCTGAGATGTTTCTCTGTGCATTTCTTTGTTTTCCAGCGGTGTTCGTGTCATCTTCAACAGGGATAAAGAGAGCACCTGATTCAGAGCTGTAATAGTCTCTTACTATTATCAGGAACCATGATAACAATTCATTAAATCTGCTGTAACTTCTCCCGCAATAGAGCCAGATATTAAAAAGAACTGATTATTGCGAGCCAGTGGGAGTTGAGAGACATCTCACACTGATTAGTCACTCAGAAGGTGCACGTCTCTCCTCTCTCCAAGACGATGCGTGGTCAGCCCATATGTGTTGTGCGAGTGTGTATTTCAGTTTGAAACTTACACAGGCTCATTTAAAATCACCCAAGCATCCTTGATAGACTCCTATATTTAACCCCCACCTCCTCTCAGCAGCCATTCACCCTACAAACATTATTTGTTGATTTGCGGTAGCACACAGAAACCAGGAAAAAGCACACACACACACACACACACATACACACACACACACACACACACACACACACACACACACACACACACACACACACTTACACAAAAGCAGAGGGTGCCGAGCCATAGAGGAATGCAGAGCGGTATAATCACAGCATCATCAGCTCTGTCCTCTGAGAGAGCGGGCCAATAATGCCCCTCTAATTGAATAACTTATCCACAGCTATTTCCCAGGGGGCCGAGCTGCAAGGCACAGTCGCAGGGAGAGGGGGGCAGATGGCACAGAAGAGAGCAGATCAGCATCCTCCAAGTACCGTAGTGAAAGGTGGAGCTGGACTTACACAGGGAATCATTCAAAGGCAGCAACTTTTTGTTGTTTTCATTTCATATTTCCAACATTTTATGAATGAACTATTATCCGCACTTACTATCAGAAGCACTGTGTGTGATTCTTGAGTAAAGAACATAGCTCTGTCTTTGTTTCTCTCCTTTCTTTCAGCATTGTTGAATCTTGCTGCAAGAACACAGCTCCTCTCTTATGTGAAGCTGAAAAGCTCGGCTCTATCCCCGAGCCTAAGGCAGAGGATAATTCCCCTTAAGACCTCCCAAATTCTGGCTCCTTGCTCAGACACCCTTGGGCTCACTACAGGGGGTAACTATACATTCTGATTCCCTTTCTCCCATCAGACAGCCGAATACCGCCCTGGGAGAGAACACACACATGCTGTACATAATACTTCCTTGGTCGGTACCGCTGCCTTTCGATCATTACATCCCTCTGATGCTGCAGCTGCGGGAAGACAACCTATCTGCAGACTGATGGGAATTGCACTGGCTGATCATACAGAATTGATACCCAAGGCCAGACTCAGATTTTTGGAGATTTTGCTGGTTTTACACGAGATAAGCTCCCTCTGAAAATCAGGGGAAGAATCTGTTCTGGGCACTTGGTACCAATGTTCACTCTACATGTTCTCGTAATTTGAGATATTCTTGAAGTCCTATCATGAGCTTAAACTTAAAATTTGATGGTTAAGAAACACTTAAGTAAACAAAACCAAAATACTGTATTTTCACACTTTAAATGATGCCCACTTCACCCTCAGCTTATTTTTTTTCTTACACATGTGGCTTGGATCACTTCAATGATAGTTTCAATATCTTTTCTTGTTTTTTTTCTGTAATAATGTCAACAACTTAAAGCTCCCTTGTGCGACCTTTGGTTTGTATCAATTTTGGCGCCCCCTTGTGGTCAAAGCAGTTTTTGCTTATCTTGTTTTCTGCAAGCTTAAACGGTGTCTTTAAACAACAAAGTCTCATGGTCTTCTGTTGACTTTTGGTATTCAACTGTGTCATTTATTGTGAATATTTATGTATACATTGTAAAACACTGTTTTTATTTTAGCATATGATTATTAGCATTACATTTACATTCAGTCTAAATACAGTTTCAGAGGGTAGCTTGCAGAGTATTTACAGTCAATTTTGATCCCCAGTACTACTGCGAATGTTATTTTGGGGACCCTGTCTGTCTCCCTTTCTTTCTCCCCTGTAGTTCCTCTGAAGGCTACCAATTTCTTGGGATTAATTGTAGACAATTTGAGGAAAATGTAAATATATTTCACTTGCTAATCACACAATATTGCATAATAGCACTGGGCTTTGATGACAGTAGTTTGGGGTTTGGTTTGTTATGGTACATTTTAGCAACAAGTTAATTCAAAGTACCTGACACACGGCATTAAAGCTGCTGTGAGGAGCTTTTGGTTCCTGACAGTCAACCCAACTTTGAAGAAAACCAATGTTTGACGATTTTTTGCCATTCTTCACTTAGTATCTGGTTGATTATTCAATTGTCCTTCATAGAAGTTAAAGAAAAGTTAGAGTAAGAGACAACTTTGGAGATTTCGAGTCTCCAATTGTAGTCTGAACAGTATCCAAAGCAGTTTTGCAGGCTTTGGTTGTATGCAGGAAAACAAATTGTTTGGAAAGCAAAGAGCCAAAACATTTCGCCCTGGCTTTAAATGAACCATCAACACAGGCCTCTCCTTTAATGTGCAGCTAACAATTTCCCAAAAATTGTTCCTAGACTTCAGCTAAACTCTCCTGTCCAGTGTTATTTTTGTCAACGAAAATGATGATAGGTTTTCATTGACCCTCTAATTTTCCAGCAAGTACAAATTCTCACCACCTCTATTCATTGTTTCCATTGTCATTGGATGATTTTCCACCGAGTGCAAGTCAGCAAAAGGTCTGTTTACAGTCTTTTGTTAGAAGCCAAAACCAGCTAGCTATTAGCTATTAGCTATCCTATCAAAACAAAACCTTTGCTGAAAGCTGGCATCATGAAAATTAAGAGCTTCAATTCAACCTGCAGCCTGAGGAACAATGTCAGTGAAGCTCATCCTTAGGTTCATGTTTTAATCTGGTTTTCGAATGGGATATAACTCTAAAAACTTATTTAGTCTAAGCCTGTACAGTAAAGTTGACTCGGGTATCAAACATGCCACCAGCTGACACTTCCTGTACCAGAGATCTCCACTCTGACTTTTCACCACGCTAACTAGCCAAACTTCATTCTGGTGAGCTGTACCTCATCAGCACGCATGATGTCTACCCAGGTCGATACCTTTATGCCCACAAGCATAGTTGAAGTCAATGGAATTTTTATTAGGAAACAATAATGGAAGGAGGGGGGTATGAGGTGGAGGAAGAGGGAGAGCGAGGTGCAGGGAGAGGTAGTACATTGATTTACCCTTCATAGTTCGTTGCACTACATTTACCCAGCAGAGTGCTCAAATTAGTGCCCTCCAGCTCTCTCCCAATTAGTTTCCACAGAGACGAGGTGTAAAGCCAGTCACTGGCCTCATTACCTCTACTCTCTCTCTCTCTCTCACCCCCTCCACCCTCTCTATCTCCCTCTCTCCCACAGTAAACCATCCTCTGACTCTTTCTGGTTTTTAGTTTTACCCCCTCTCTCTCCACTTCAGCCTCTCTCTCATCTCCTCCACTTTTTTTTTCCATTTCAGTTCTCCTGTGCCTTTATTTGTGCTTTCTCTCCCTCTCTCACCCTCTTTCTCTCTCTCTGCATGTCTCTCCATTTCAGCGTTTGTGTATTTCCACCCTGTTTAAAGTGCAGAGCAGACTGAGGAAAGTACATTCATCTCCAGGAACATGAAGCGAGGCGGGCTGCCAGGGACTCAACTATCCCTGATAAAGAATAGATGATGTTACTCTTTTGTCGCTCTGACTCCATGGAGCACTTTAGTTCAGCACAGTCAAGGATACTGTGTGGATCTTTCTGTTGGTACAACACAGGAATACTGTTGGCATTCATTTTAATCATCTTCGTGCATCTACTGACAGCAGAACCACAAATGAAAAATTCAGTAAAAATGTGACTATTGGTAATATATGCAGTAGTTAACAGCACCAGTGTGTCAAGTTTAACTTTTTTCCCCCATTTTATCTAATCACATAATAGTTGTGATAGTCTGGCAGTGTCTTATTAAGACAGTATCTCCACTGCTGTTGTTTTGTACCTCTATAGACGAAACCAGAAGTTAAGAAGTCACCCTTACTGAGATGGCGTTTCTCTATGACAACTGCAGGGTTTATATCGCAGCTGTCCTCAGAAGGGAATAACTTTATACTTTTAACATTTCTTTCTTCACATTATTTAAGCGATGGAGATAACAACTTCAGCTGTAACTTTGCACAATACACCAGACTGTGCATCACAAAGAGTCAACCCTTTATGCAGGGACCTTTTTGACTGGGGTGGTTTCACCAAGGCCCTGGTTCATCGAGGGGTGGCATGAAGTCTGTGTGTGCAATAAAATGAATGATGAGCAATTTACTTACCCTTTGTATTTTAAAGGGATATTCCGGCGTAAAATTAATTTAGGGTCAAACACACCACAACACCGAGTTAGACACCGCCTCGAGAGATTAATGTTGTCGACCGCTTGCTTCTCTAGTTATACTAACTTCAGTAATAACCGTAGGATACCAACGCACAGCGGTCTGAGGAGCCATAAACAAACCTCAAACAAAACGCCACTCTATCGCCACAAATAATGCTCAGAACAGAACTTCATCAACAGTACATATAGGGTCCCAGCCAGAGTACTAGCCATCAAACATCTTTTTAGCTTTGCCTACTTTCTTTTGCAAAGAGACTAAACACAACTCACCTACTCTCTTCCAGCAGCCGCTTATTTGTAGCGAGACCTCAGGCCAGTCCATTGCAGACTGCTGTGGGGTGGCGCAGCTCAAGGAAGAACATTTATGGTAATTTCTTCATGGAAATGCAATCAGACCGAGACTCTAAGGCATAAGAACTACCGCGTCTGCAGTGCAAAATGATTAATATGGGGATTTTTACTTCAAGGAAATGATAAAGAAATGATCATATCCCTTTAATACAGTGATACTCCTGTTCGTCCACCTGCCTAGGGACAGCAGGTGGAATCTTGCTAATCAGCTAAACCTTGTGCAACAAGTCTCTTCTCATACAGTGAGTTGCAAAATTGAAATCTTAGCTTAATGCTCCTATGAGGAACTTTCGGCTTATGACCGTTCACAGTCATATACCATTTAATGTGATTATTTAATGTAGAAGATGCAAAAACAGTGCAGTCTCTTCAGCTGCTCGGTTGCTAGCACTGGTTTCAGTCATTAAAAAGCACAGCTTTAATTGAGGATTTTTATTGCAGATGGCCTTGTTTGCTTTGGTATGTCTTAAAATGACATTAATATGAATATCAGTCTGTTTCATTAACATCAAAAAAATTCTCACAGGAGCTTTAGGTCTCTTTCAGGACTCCAAAAGGCTGTGTATGCATGGTTAAACAATCACAAATACCAAAAATATGCCACATTTAAATGCATTGAAGCATAGAGTGGTATACTCCAACACAGCCCAAATATTTGATTTACCCTAAGGTGTATCCTTGTAGGACCACACACAGGTTAACCAGCTAAGATACTAAGAATAAGATACTGTTTACAAAATGTTGTTGTGTATCTGTGTGCATGTGCTCATTACACACCTGCTACATGAAAAAAAGCTTATTAAACTGGTCTGTGTTTTACTTAATAATGTGTGCTGACATTTTTATCATGCACAATAATTTCATGTATTACATTTAATAATTATATAAATTTATAGCATCTTTCAAAAGACACAAGACTTGACAAGCTTTCCTTTTCCCACAGTGTGTAATTATTTCACAAAAGAAATGTAGATGATGTGAACTGATGTGTAGCCTGTGGTTTCCTGTGGTCTGGGGGCAATATACTCTGAAATCTGCCATGCGGAGTCTGCTGTGTTCAACAAGATGCTTGTGAAACACTCAATGAGAGTTGGGAGAACTTGATGCCCATGGGGCCTGCAGCTCAATTTTGCCCTCAAGCCTCCTGGTAGGTTACTCCAGCCCTGGTAAGTTAGTATACAACACAGAGTCCATTTTTTATTTCAACAACCAAAGTTTTTAACTCATAAGTCTGTCAGCTCGGAAAGATTGTCTGAGGGGGAGGTAAACAAGAATCTCAATGTTCTTAAAGGGAAAATATGTCATCCTAATTTTGAACTGAAAGGATGGTTCAAACTCGGTCTTCTGGTTGTAACTGAAATAACTCAAATGTTGGATGTATATCCATCAAATTTTGTAGAGACAACTCTGAATTAATTACATGACTTTTGTAATATTGTGATTGTACGTGACAAGTCTCATCACATCATGTGCTGAATGCTTGACATGAAAACCAGCTCAAGAACAGTCACATACCAAAGATCGAAAATTGCCCATCATCTTCAACAATCTCTCTGTTTAGTGATATGAAGTAAATATTGGCATGCTCACTCTCTGAACTCAGGATTTGGACACAGTGTGTATCATATCTTTTAAATAATGGCTTTTAGCTTTAATACTTTAAGATTTTACATGCTAAATTAACAATAAGATAAGAGTAAAGATAGCCTGAGGAGTGGTTTCATGTCTCCTGTAGTGGGACATGTAGTTTGACAATATCTATATATTCATAGGCCAATAGCTTTAGTGGATTTGAAATGAGATGAAGTGTATTATCATGCTTTAATGTTTTATCTGTATAGATTATAATATTATCTATAGGTTTATTAAACCTTCTTGGCAATGGTTTGGGTGTGAGGGGTTTTTGGTTGTTGTAGTTGATTGTATTATGTATGATATAACAGGTTCATTCAAGAACAACAGTCATAAAAATGTTCATGAATTTGACCCGCATTATTTCTTATTTTATTAGTCGATCATACAGAGGAGCAAAACCCGAAAAAGTAAAAAATTAGGATCCATTCCCCTCAAAAACTACGCTACTAAAACTCTGGGTAACATATCCTTGGCCTTGGAACAGACAAATTTTGCCTGCAGAAAAACAAACACCTCTCCCTCCACAATCACACCCCCCAGCAATTCCTCCTCTTCCAATCCCTTCCCTCCCCTCCCTCCCCCCATGTAGAAACCCAGAGAGAATCTGGGTGAGGTGTCAGGCCAATGTACTGCCTGCAAACAAAAGCCGCCCTGTCCACCCCAAACCCAGATGTTCCTTATTGATCCCCCTGTGGATTTGGCTGAATGTAACCGCTCCAACATCCCTCTCTCTTTCTTTCCCTCTCTCACCCTCTCTCTCCCTCTCTCTTTGCTTACACTGCTCACACTGTGTGCATATGTGTTACTCTGCGCTTTGTTTGTATAATTATGCATGTCCAATCAAAGCTGGAAATGCTGTTCCCTCTGAAGTTTGCAACAACCACCAGTTTGGAAACACACACCCCCCTCCTTGTTCTCCTCTCCTCTATCTCACTCTCTCCCTCATGTCCGCGATCCTGTCCTCGACAGCCCTTCTTGGCTGTTTCTGGTTAATAATGTAGCATGCCTCACTGTCTGATGTTGCACTGGGTTCGCTGCGGCGCACAGGGAGGCTGTCTCTCTACCTTCCTGGGAGACGCTGCAACTGGTTGCCAAGGAGTTGGTTTCAGGGAGGAGGCGAGGGAGGAGGGGGAGTGTAAAGTAGAGGTCTGGCAGGAGACAGGGCAAGAGAAAACAGCAAAGACAAAGAGAGTGAGAGGAAACAGAGCAGGAGAGAGAGGGGGGGAGAGAAAAAGCTCATGAGTTGGAGAAAGATGGAAGACTGAGTAAGCCTTGGTTTGAGCGAAAGAGTTGCGTATCCTATTCTGCACAGATCTTGTTTATAAAGAAACCAAAAAAGCAGGTGGAGCATTTCCTTTAGGAGACTCAGCACAAGGCTGGGGATTTTCTTTGTCTTTAGATGTGACGTTGCTGGTATTGTGGAGTTGATATATTCATTCTGGAGCAGAAGACAAAAAAAAAGAGAGAAAAAAGCTGAGCAGGTGGAAAAAAAATGTCCCATTGACTATTGAAAGAGATTTTAAGCTCCATGTTTTACCTTTCCTTCTTAACTTGAATCTTTCCATGTAAGGAAACAAAGTATTCATAGGAAGACTTTGTATGGGTGTCCATTGTGGGTGGAACATGTCTTTCACTGCGCATATTTATGTCATTACAAGCATGAACATGGCTCCTGAAAGAATTGACGCATTGAGCTGCTTGTCAGTGTTTCAGTTAAAGGTCTTACCCTACATCCACCAGCTCTATGGCCATGTTGGCGCACATATTCATATATACAGATACACCATAGATGCTCCATATGTATGTAAAAGCTCACCCTACCCTTGCAAGCCTCTAGCACAATCATTTTTGCGGTAGTTAATCTGATTCTGTAGCAAGGCTAACGCAAGCAGGGTTGTGTCAGAGACGTCTTCTTTTTCACCAGTGAGCTGCTCCTACATCAATGAGATTGTCTTTATCTGCCTGCTTGCAGCTTGGGCTCAGATTCTGCCCTCTATATACGGGCGCTGGGTCGTGGGAGGCATGTGGGCGAAGGTGCGTGGCATCCGGCCTAATGCACAGCCTGAAGAGAAATACTAACACTTCATATTCACTGTGACTTCAACACCGCCACAGTTGAGGCTCTCACATTTGGAGAGAGATTTTCAGTGAATGAGTCACAGGTTTGAAAGATATTCCATGGGACATGGTCTTCTAATTTAGTTGTGGTGTGAAATGAAAAGAGTCAAATAAAAAAGCGATTGCAGGCATCCATGTCGTGTTGTCAGCCGCACAAGAGCCTGGTGCGCTGGGTGTCATCTCTCTCAATATTAAAATGCAGTTTATAAAAGTCTTGCCACAAAAGTGCTCCTCCTCAGACCCCAGGACTGCTGCCTTGTGTTTGACTCAGGATATTCCCCGCTGTACTGCATTCCTCTGTTGTTCCGTTATTCTGGACCGGGTCCCTGCCTTTTCCTGCCAAAACGCTCCCATAAACACACATCCAACCCTGAAGTCCTCACGCTGCAGGGGGCATTCCAGAAGTGTTAGTTTTCGGAGCCCTCCTCCATATTCAGAGACACACATGCACACTTACTGTACATGCAGACACACTGTGCTGTCACCTTTGTCCTAAAAATACAAGATGAATCTCTCGTGTGCTTTTAAGACAGGGAGACACAGCGGTGATCCAACAACTTTACAACCAAAGACAGTATAAAAGAGAGTGATGTAGCTTCTTGGCTTTGAAAGGGATTTGCTTCAAACCTCTTGTTTTCTAATGACCAGCAGTGGGCGACTACACGTCTCAAAAATGATTGAGGATGTTACGGACTAGATTCAAAATATCCCTTTTACTGAGCTGATTTGTGGTCTCAGTCTCTACCTTTAAGCCACTAAAATGATGTGTAGCGTGTAATTTAATGTATTTCTACCTGTGATTGAAAAGTCAATACCTCCCGTCATATAATGTCATGAAGAACAAGTAACAATCAGTGTGCTTGATTCTTTAAGAGCTCAGACAATTAGGGAAAAAACATGGAAATATTCAACTGCATATCGTTCACAGCTGATATTTTAACTCTGATTTAACCTCATCATAGATTTTCCGGCGTGGTTCAGCTACAGAAAATTTACAGGTAACATTTATGAGATAGTATTTGACTTCTTTTATCATAAAAAGGGAGAGATGGTGTTGAAATATTTCCTAACTTCTTTTTTCTGCCTCTCGTTTCTTGGCTGTTTTATCCTGTCAGCTCCCATTACCCATGAGGCAGTGGGAGGTGTCCCGGCACTTGTTGCTTGGGCCTATCAGTTGTAGATATTTGAGACACTTGGTGTCTCTTATCAGTCTGGGTGAGAGGAATGATTCACTCCTCATCGTGCTGTTAAAATAAAGTTTTTATCTTCTGATGTAAGTGGGAATTGAGTATTAAGTAATCAGTGACATTTTTTAAAAAGTAAATGTAAATATTTATAAGAGAGAAAGATTGTGTGATGATTTTGCAAACTATGACAACTCTAAAGTTTAAACACGCAGCATCTTGGTTAAGCACAGATGGGATTGTAGAGAACAGACAGCACATGCAGTGGTCAGTGTGTTCAGACAAACTCTTGGAAATGTTCCTGAGCGAACTCTGCACATCAATTATTCAGTTCAATCACCTTCCCTACTCGCTGTCTCTGTCTAAGGCTTCCTCCGTGCTGCAGGAGGACCTGCTCCATCGTACAGAGGATGGGGGGGTGGGGGGCAGCCCTGAAGATAGCCTGACTGGAGCCAGAAGAGGGCTGGAGAAGGAGTATTCATTAAAGTCGCCCCGAGAGCGCAGGCAGGGGAGAGGATAACAAGACCCAAGGGTGGCTGGTGTGGACCCTCACAACTCAAAAACCATAAATGTATTCTCCTTCATCCAGACAAATCCACAGTCGACTGTGTCAGCAAAAATATACACACACAAGTCCACCTCGAGACATTCCTTCATTTTTTTTCCCTTACACTTTGTTGACAACTCAAAGTTAAGAATAATGGTATACTCTTACTTAACCTATCAGCTTTTTTTTTTACTGGATGTCTTCACTCTGGAACTTTCTTATTAGGCAAGACTTGAATAAACAATCTGATTCACACAGAGCTCCTAAGTGAAGTGGAGTTTTAACCAGTTTTTAAGATGACTGAAAACGGGGCTAACGACGATAACGCCATCACTTTTTAAGTAGGGATGCACTGATCCGTCATTTGATATTAGTATCGGTCCCAATACTGAAGAAAATTCTAGATCGGGTACTGTGATAATGGGCCCGATGCATAGGGGCCGATCTATTCAGTCTAACTCTATGCTATGTGGCATGAGTGGCATCTGCAAGTAAACACGCTGAGCAGTGGCTCACGTTGTTTTCAAAATGGAGTGGGCAAAGGGGTCTGCTATCTTGAACTTTATTACAATAACTCAGCCTACAAGCCATTTGCAATACCTGAGCAGTAAACGTTCCGAGGGGCAGTGGTAAAACTTCAGGTCACAATAAAAGGTAATTCAGCGCAGCTTTTCTGTATCAGACCTAGATCGATATCGGTAGATACTAATCTATTTATATCTGTATCAGTACCGGAGGTGAAAAAGCAGATTGGTGCATCCCTATTTTAAAGCTATTTATCTTTTTCACATGGATATGACAGCTTTGTCTTTTTTGATCTCTTATGTCAAGGTATTCTTTACTACCTGGCCTCCTGGCAATGCAGTTATGCAATTCAGCTTCCTGGTTGAACCTGGCGTGCTATCATTGGAGCCCGCCCAGAACACCTATAGGCCTGTTTCAGCGCAATTCGGCTGTAATCATGGAGTAGAAAATCGTTCCTTAACTGCATCATTGAGGTGTGTTAGTCCAACAAGAAGCTCAACAGTGCAGTTTCAGTAGGAGTAAGGCAATAAATCAATGTTTTTAAACTGTCTGTACTGTGTCTTATACACTGGAGTGACTTTTACTCACAATTTTACAGACAAACATATTTATATTATAACACACCTGCGAAGAAGCATCTCCATTTTCATAGTGTAAAAACCTGAATAATGACAAATAAAGGCCGTTCTATTCAATTCAATTGTATTCTATTGTATTTACAGAAAAATGGACTCATAGATAAACATTTCATCATGCTGGAGAGCTTTATGACCCATAATGCAGTCAGTTAACAAAAGGAGTAACACATATTTTGACTTCACTTTTCTGCAGCTGTCATGTCATGTTGCTTATGTTTCACAGGCTTCAGGGTAAATTGAAGGAAATGTGATTAAATAACAGGAATGAATGCTGTGCCAATGAAAAGCAGAAGCAGGACTTATTATCAATATTTTTAGCTGTCCTGCGAAAGTATATTTTTGCTGCAACACCAAAGGACAGGGGTACAAAAAATAGAAATCTGAAAAAAAAAAACAACTTTGGGCAACACATCCAAAAGATGGTGAGTCTTTAATGGGTTTTTTATCCAGCCCTTGACAACTGGCTATCCAACAACTCTCACCTCTGAGTTTGAGGCAGAGGTGCAGAGAAGCATTTAATAGAGCCATAACTAACCCAACGACTCCCGAGGGAAGTAGCTCAAACTGACGTGATGTGTCTCTGGGGTCTCTGAGATCTGACTGCACAGGGCTGTTGTTCTCCCTTGCCTGCCTGCCTGGCCTGTTGGGCCCCATACCACAGCTTTCCAGAAAGACCCCCAAGCGATGCTGCATTGAGCCAGGCCGAGCAGCAAGCTGAAATTAAAGCTGTTTCACTGCGGTTAGTTAAATAGTTGGACAGTGAGAGCATGGGGTGGCCCAGAGTCAAGGCTAAGGCTGTCTGGGCTAGTGAGTGGAAATCTCAACAACAAAAAAAAGGAGGGCTAAGGGTTGGGGAGGGGAGAGGGGAACATGCAAAATAAAGGATTAGAGGAAACTCTCAAAGTGACCTGGTTAGAAGGGTTTCTGGGATTTTGGTCAGGGAAGGCTGGGAAATGGATGAGGGTGTGTTCTGTGGTCTGCAAATCTATTAAGTGTACTGTCACTGCTTCTTTGCTGCTTGTACAGCAGCGCACAAGGAAGGAATGCATTACATAAGATAGAAAGAGACTCACTCAACGGGACATACTCAGAGTAAGAGTTAACATTTAAAGAAGTCATGTAGGAGTGACACAGAGGCTGGATGGTATACGGTTATGTTTAAATAATGAAATGCATTCTTAAAGGTGTTAATGCTTTATTTCATATCAGCTGCATCAGCCAACATATGCAATAGTACTTAACATTTCCCCTTCTTGCTTTACAACTAATTAAGAGAATGGAAATGCTGATCATGTGGTTGTCTGAGGGTTTGATGGCTGGGCTTCTGCAACAGACTTGGAAGTGTTTATTGAATTATATAACTGTTCGGCATAAATCTGGGCTAAGGAGCAAGGGGTGGATCTACTAGGTCCCTCTACCCCCCATGACTCGCGGGGTTTGACCACAAGTCCAACCCACATTCTTCTGCCTCTGCTCATTGCATTTTGAGGAAATCTTTGCACTTCCTTCAGTCAGGCAGGCTATGAAATGAAACCACATCAAACTTGTCAGCAGTAAGTTTTCTGACAGATGATTTCATTGCTGCCTCTCATCCCAAGCACAAACTGGAAGATGTATGCATGATTGTGATCGCAACTTTGCCTTCGCTATTATTTTCTATTTTTATGCATGTTGGATGCCATACAAGAGGAACATTTTCCTAATGTTTCCAGGCTACAGCGATTTGGCCACACATAATGGCTGGAATAGAGGCGAGCAAATTCCTAAGCCAAGTTCCTTTAAATCCACAGGGGTTCACGCAATGTATGGATCAGTCTTCCAAGACGAACAGGAGCCAAGACATCTGTGTGACTAGCAGGGACTGATCCCCTCTACCAGAAGACTGGGAATAGGAAACCCAGGATTATCTGGTCACATTGCATATCACGGGCATATATTCTCTGCATAATGGTACAAACCCTGCCTCTCCGCTACTAGCAAAGTGGTCGGTGTCAAATTCATAATGCAATTTGAATAAAACATCCTAATTAGCATGTACAATTGGACGTGAGCACATACTTGTGAGGTGGAACTCTGAGTGGACAGGCATTCATAACCATGTCTGAAACTGTGTGGCACTCAGTGAGAATGCGTCTTTCTCTGCTCTAATCTGCTCTGTATTGAAGTTTTTCATTATCCACTATCCACTGTGTTCCTGTTCAGTGGGGTCTCTGTGTCCATTTAAGAGCCCCACTAGCCTGAGGGTAAAAGGATGGTAATGGGCATGACGGAGGAGCTAGGCTTAACTATTTCACAGCATAATGTTTTACTCCCACAATAATGCAGTAAAAGTAGAAGATTATTTCATCACACTGTGATTATGATATCAAATATTCTGGTTGTCATTTTTTAGTTAGGAAGCCAAAGCTTTTTTAAGGAATGGATGAGTGCATGAGTGGAGGCTTGAAACTATTGATCATATTCTCACAATATGTAACGATTGTAGGTGAGTAGCTTAGCACAGATTGTTACAGGCAGGCCCTCTCCATCTTCTCTAACCTCTCAGGGATGAGGCTTTTTCCTATATTTGTCTTTTGATTTCCCCCTTCTCTCCTTTCCTTTCCTGCCTCAACTTTGCAATATCCCTGCCTGAGTCTTGCACTTTCCCTAAGCAGGAATTGAACTGAGGACCATTTCATATTCATTGCACTATAGGCCTGCGTGACTCTACATATTTTTCCAGGTCTTTTGACCATTTTGTTTTTGTTGTTCAAATGGACAGTGCAGTGCTGCAGTGTGAGGCAATCTTTGCAGTTTTATCTCACATAGAAAGTTCCTTCCACAGCCTGGATTTGAACCCAGAACCCTCAGACAGCGAGGTAGCAGTCTTAACAACCACACCAATGATCAGCCAGTAAAGGTTCACTTCTACAAGGTTTCTCTACTTTCCTGTTCATTTTGTTCATTTAAAAGATGTTTTTCCAAACTCCAAATGGATAAGCCCAAACCTGGATTTAAACCCAAGATGCTTTTATTGCAAGACAGAAGCCTCAGCCTCTATCCCACTGATTTGCAATGTTCAGGTCAGGTTTTTTCCTGGTCAATTAAAAGCAGTTCCACCTCCAAACATCAAGGCCTGAGCTGGGATTTGAAACCAAAACTCTCAGACTGTTGGGCACTACTACACCACAGGCCTGCCAGTCTGTGTCTATCCTTTCAAGATCATATTTAACAATCTCATTAAAATTGTTCGAAAGCTAGATTAGGACCAAAGAATAGGGAAAGCACTTAATCTGTGTTGTTGTAGAATTTCTCTGTTTTAGGATTTGAACCCAGGACCATTTTACCCACAGTCAGAAGCTCCAACCCTTCTGCCACAGGGTCTGTCTGGCTTTGGTCACCTTTTTTGGTCTTTTTGTCAACAACTTCCGAAGAAATTTTTTAAGGCTGGGATCAAATTTACACAAATATCCTTCACAAAAGAGGATTTAAACCAAAAACTACTGTAACTTCAGTATGGGCGGCTCTAACCATCATACAGCAGGTCTGTCTTGCTGTATTCATCCTTTTAGCTCATCACATTTTACTTTTTTTGACACAGCTTCGACTGCAGAGTCGGAAAAGATTATAACTTGATGTCATATGAAAAGTCCAAAAGCTCATCTAAGACTGTAGAGAGAGAAAGCCCTTTGCCCCTGCTTGGATTCAAACCCAGAACCCTCTCACCATGAAGGAGCAGCCTTAACCACTTCACTACTATGCCACAAGACAGTTATTTTTTTCACGTGTTATATGTCATCCACCGCAAGTTAAAACTGCAGGATTGTAATCATATTTCAATGTAAAATATGATTTAAGTAAGTAGGGGTGGGTTAGAAATGCTATTTTTTAGTGTTTAAAATCTAATTTCACAAATGTAATAATCCAGTGAATGTGCAAGACACTTTGCTGAATAATAACATGCATTCAACGGTTATGTCATGAGAAAAAGCACCCATTTCATGGAATAGCCCAGGAGCATTCCGGCTGATTTCTCGAGGAAGATGGCCACCGTATGATTACTATGACTGACATGAAGCACTTTCCATTTGATTTATAGCTTTGCTGAGGTTTGTCAGTGGACATTGTGGCTCCATTTGACCTCTTTGCATGTCAAATACATTGTAAAATGCACACATATATGACAAGAGTCTGTTTGTACATGCAGAAGCGTACAGGAATGGAAGCTTGAGCTCTCTCATATGTGACCTCCTGTGTCCTAGAATGCTGCCTCCACCCAACCACACCCCCTGCTGCACGCACACAAACACACACAAACACACACACTCACACACACGTATTCCACCCTAGACAGGCCAGGTTGCCAGAGCTACACAAACTCCCACCCATTAGCGGCAGGATTCCAGGATAACCATGGCAACCAGTCTCTCACCCCCGGGGAGACGAGCAGTAGAACTGAAAGGCTCCATTCAATTTCCACATCCCAGTACAGCACACACAAAAGGACACACATGCACACTTTCTTGCAGACTAACACACACTCAGTGACGAGCAAACACTCATAGATCCACACACACACGCACGCATGGGCGCGCGCACACACACACGCACAGACATGGACACGTCCAACGCAACCCACTTGCTCTAACAGCCTCGCAGTCACTCCAGCCTTCCCTTTCTGCCTCCACTGGGGTGAGTGGGAGCTTGTTAGAGAGACCGCACACTACATCCTCTCACCCACGGTCCTCGCTGCACATACACAATGCTCCAGTGAAACATTAATTACACCTCACTCATTGTGATTAGACACACTTTTAGAGGGAGATGACGGACTCTTTTATTTCCTGCACAAAGATAATGTTTCTCTCTTTACACAGGAATGAAGCACAGCTCTGTACTGGGTCATATCACCTGCATCCCCAGTGACTGTGGCATGTGTGTTCTTGTCTTATATCACATGCCAGAAAGCGCAGAGAGGTGAGATTGGCTTCGCATGGAGCAATTTTCTTTGGGATCTCTGCAATTATGCATCTGAAACCAAGGTAAAAGAAATATTTGTATATGTTAAAAGAGCGGCATGTGGTTGCAGGATCAATTCAGAGACTAATAAGGAGGTAGTTACGATCACAGGAAAATCCAACATCCAACTTGACTGAGCACAGCATGCTCCCAGTCTTCTCCGTCTCAAACAGCAGAATGTACTCGCAGGGTTTAACCAAGAGGAGAGAGAAAAGGTTAATGACGCTCAGTGGGAAATCAAAGATCACAGATAGTTTCACAGGAAATGGAATAGAGAGGTACAGGGGTGGAGAAGGATGGTGAATATGAGAGGGAACAGATGATGACATCCTGAGAGAAAAATACAGCAAGAGAGAGACAGTCCTAGAAATAAAGATGACAGACAAACAGAGCTCTGAAATGCAGGGTGTTGATTATCTCCTGTTCACATTAGAGCCCACACAGACCATTAGATGCGAGCCCAGCTTGAATCAATTTAAAGATGGTCTATTCAGGAAAATCTTGAGTGGCATGCACAGAGCACTCAGCCTCTTACAACACAAAACATCTCAGCGGCAAATAGAAGTGAGGATGTGCGAGGGTGTCTTGTTGGGATGCATGGACAGGTGCGAAAAAAGGCAGAATTTAGGTCAGCAAGTATTATGAAGGGTGTGGTGTTGTTTTGGACAATGTTAGAGAGGGAAAGGAGGGAAAGAGAGATATCTGGAACAAGGGAGGGTTGGAGGAGGAGTGGAGCGAGGCTGGCACTAATGACGGGTGTGCCCAGGGCCACACAAGTACAGCTGTCTCCCCTCCCAACTTCAGCAATGTCAGATCGGCATAATAAAAGCCAGTGTGTTAGTATGTGCTCGCAGGGAACAGCTGGGTGGCTTGGCCAAAAAGGAGAGAAAAAAAAGGGAAACGAGGAAGAGGAGAATTGTGCATCGCTGAATCCTATCAGCTCTGCCTTCAGCTGGAAGAGTTTCTTGAACCAATACAAGAGATGCTTAAGGAGAGGATCGTTTTGAAAGCAGCTAAAAGAACAATATCTTCGACTCAATTAGCTCATTGGCCTGGAGTGAGGGGAAAGGTGGGACTGACTACCTGTGGCCCTAGAGGGGAGGTGGTCTGTCATAGACTGTCACAGTAAAACTAAAACTTTTTGATGAAATAAAAAGATACTCAAAATTTTATGAGGAGAATGAGTTCATAAGTTTATGGATAAACGGCGCCCCTCTTGTATACATGGGTATCTACTGCACTCCAAAGATATTCACGCAGTAAGACAGTACTGTTTAAGTGTTATTACCCACTGTTGCTGCAAGATGGAGTGTGCTGCTTGTGAATCTTTCTGCAGGACATAAACAGTATCGCTACACACTGTGCTGTAATATGAAGCCATGCTATCAACATGCTCTTCTGCTTTTGTGAATATTTGCAATATTGAACCCAAATTCTTTTAGAGATGTACCCCTACCAAATGGTGGGGAATGGATGGGGATCAATTTTCTCCTCTATGTTTACACTTCTACCAGACTGAAACTCGGCTTAATGCTCTGCACATGCATGAGAGTTTGCACACTGGGCTTCATCTCAAAAGTTGAACAGCATAAAGGAGTTGCTGGGAAACACTAAACCAAACATAGACCGATAAAGAAGGGACATGGAAGGAAAAACTGTCTAAGGAACAGAGCTTTTAAAATGAAAATGTTTTCATCTTACAACATAAATCAAGTAAGCCACTAGTTAATGTGCTTAGTTAATTGTATTCGAACGTAACAGGTAGTGATGAAAGACAACATGTCGCAGGGCTCTCAAGTCTCACGCATTCAGCGTGAGACACACGCATTCCCACCTGTTCACACGCTCACACGCCGCACATTGTATTTCTCACGCATTTAAATGAACATGGTGATGTCCACCAAGTTGCACCTCTTCAACTATGGAACAGGGGGAAATCAACGGAGTTTCTCCGAGAGTTCAGAAGCTGCGTGCCACGCGCAAGCCAATCAAATAAAGTATATCTACTGAACAGCCAATCAAAAAGCAGCATTGCTGTATCCGGGTAGATTTTGATATCTTGCGGTTTGACTACAGAAGAAGACAGACACTTGCTGAAATAGAGCAGGTTTTTATAAGGACGAGATAGACCCGATGATTACAGTAAGTCAGTAACCTACACATGCAGAGACCTCAACACCTCATGGCAGATAAACTCATATGATAAACTAAAGCCCTATGCTATTGCTATTAACAGCTGCATTGATGAATTTAGCCTCTGTACAGCCATTTCCCCTCCACAAAAGCAGCATTTCTCATATATTCTTTTTAAAGTTCTGATACTCGTGACAGTGTAATGCTGATATACCAAAGGATTAAGTATCTCCATGTCTGTGAAACCTGTACTAAAGTACAATTCATCTAAATGCTCCTCAGTGCTGATTTTAACAACTCTCCTCCACAACAGGTAACTTGACTACTTTATTCTTAAAGTCATTAATGACTTTATTCTCCTAAATAATAACTTTAATCTCAAAGATTTAAAAATGTTTTTTTCTTTCTTAATGTGGCCCTCATACTCCATTGTATTTATTAGATTATTATACTAATAATTATCTTCAATCACTGTCCAACCCCCCCCCCCCCCCAAGGAAATCTCACTCTAAGCTTAGTTCAAAACTTGAGAGCCCTGATGTCGCCACTTGCGGGCGGGCATGCGTCTGTCAGCTGCGTTTACATGGGGGCAAGTAATCGGAATAAATGCGCGATCGGGATAAAAAAAGCGTCATGTAAACATGTCGATCGGAAGATTCTGATCCAATTCGTCTCATTCGGAAAGAAATTGTATTCCGAGCAAGAGGGGTCGTTTATGCCGATCGTTATTGCGAAACGTGTCCATGTAAACACTTATTCTGATCATGACTCTCTTACCTCACTCTGTCTTCACTCCTCAGCCTTTGGTTTATTTGTTGAGGCCAGTTCAGGAGCTTTCATTATCAACACTCTGGCATAAAACACAACCGCAGGCGCCATGTCTGCTCTTCCAGTAACATTTTTTTCTAATTTTTTATTTTTTTCCTCTTCCGGTAAGATAACAAGGCGTACATACAGCGTAATGATGTCACATCTGCACGCACAGTGCAACCTTTGACAGGACAGTAAAATAAGTGAGCAAGGGCGCCATCTAGTGACAATATTTAACAGGAGGGGAAAATTCATGAATTACATGGAGTGAGCCACTACCGCTTTGTTAGTTTGTTGACGGCACAGGCATATGTACAACTTGCTATGCAGTTGTTCTGGTGAAATTAGACAACTCTGCGCATGTCCAAATGCTTCTAATCTGAATTAAATTTGGTGCATGTATATGCACGTCATGATCGGATTATTGATTTTGCGCCCATATAAACACTGGATTCATATTATCCGATCCCTCAAATTTTTAATCGGATCAAGAAACTTTGCACATGTGAATGTGGCTAATGATTGATTCTTGCCCAGTGCTCATACACTGGGACAAGGAGCTATAACCATATCTTGACTTCACTGTGCATGTTACCGTACTGTCTGGAAGTTTGGCAGCTCTTTATTTGGCTGCCTTGGACTGATGATACTGTAATACCGCCACCCCTGAAATGAACTGTCCTTAGGAAGCAATGTACTTCTCACAAGACAGCACATCAGCTCAATGAGTTACTTATCGTGCTTTAGTGTCATGAGGTCTTGTGGCACAAGATCTCATCACACCTTTGTTTAACTCAGCAATGCAATGCTACAATTGTAAGTTTCTAAGGGAACATTAATAAGATAAGATATGATGAGATAAAATGAGACGAACTTTGTTAATCCCGAGGGGAAAATTTGATGGAGACTAGTTCAGAACCAGCGAACAACTCTCCACAGCAGTGCAGTTTGTAGGTGCAGTAAATGACTATTTGTACTTTTATGTTACACCTTAGTTGATGTTTGACACTTCCACCTCTGGCAGTCTTCACTTGGCCATATCAATCTGCTTTTATCGAGTTTCCTGAGGTTGACGTCAGTTGTGTCCAGAGTGCATTGAGTCACTCTTGTCACCACCTCGTCTTTGTGTTGGTGCCCTTAGTGGCCTTGTATAAAGAGCCCTTATTACATGATGTCAGATGTACTTCTTCAACTTTACCTCACACCCAGAGTCCCTTATTGCTGATATCATACACTGAGGTCTTACAGGGCTTAACCCTGAACACCCAAACATAAAAGTGCGCTTGAAAACTGTCTGGACTTTATCTTTACATATTATATGCACTTTTATTGGATGGACCTACATGTAGGAGGATGTCTGCCTGTCTGACTCACTCCTTGTCTGTCTGACCACCCCCTCCTTCGAGCCTGCCAGCACCCTCTTTGTGTCTCCAGCCATCTCTTCTTCCTCCTCTTCCGACTGTGTTTGTCTTAATCATTGCTGAGGTGATGTGGGCCGGACAAAGACAGTGGATAATGTGATTAGAAGAGGCTCAGGCGCAAAGTCTCCGCTCTGATCGTTCCAGTCATCAGGGACTTCTGTCACATTTGTCAGGGATTTGGCATAAAAAAAAGGCCTCAACAAGATCTTCTTGTTATTTACGGAGTTTGAGCCTCACCTCACTTTTTCTTTGCCTTGTTTGTGTGCTTAATGTGCACCAGTCATGCCTGGATTTTTGCATGCAGGCGCAATACCCAATCCAGAATTGTATCAGTCAAATAGTATTTCACTGTTAAAGGCATTTAAGTCTTACTTTGTTTAGCCTGTGAGGGGGTAGGTGTCTGCTGAGCAGCAAGACAAACAGGACTGCTTTTGCAATTTCCAGATTGGATGTTTGCAGCTTATGATACATTTCACAGACTGTAAGCTAAGGTTACTCAATCCACAGGGGGTGCAAAATAGATAAACCAACCAGTTTTCCACAGGAGCTTTAAGATGTGCTTTTTTCAACCATAAAATCAAACCATTCCCCTTTTTGCCGGTGAGTGCCATCATCCTTGCTAGTTGTAGATATTTCTATCACTGTAGGCCTAAAATGCAAGTCATATGTTATGTCTAAGCTGTGATGCAGCTGTAGCTGCTCACTGCTATAATGCTCTACTACCAATATGTTGGCAAACATATACACTATATCAGAAGGTGAAGTGTAGCACGGTGCAGTTTGGTAGTACTTTGATCCAGAAAGTGCAGATGAAGTTTAAGTAGTCTTTGTTTGTTATACTGACCAGAGCGATGTGTAACCAGCATGAACATATGAATGTTGACCTGCGAGAATGACCCGAGGCTGGTAGTGTTTGCTCTGCTAATGTTAGCTGCGTTTAGCAAACCAATATGAAGTCATATTCCGGCAAACTCTGTAATCCTGTGTGTCACTACTTAAAGGTAAAAAGGTTTCAAAAGTATCCATATATATAAAAATCTTGAGTGCACAACTGTGGTATTTTTCCTGTTCTTTTTTCTCCAATCAGTTCATTTCACAGTGCCACTCAAATACGCAATGTCAAAGGACCAGCAGAGCTACTATTGAGCATCTCTGATACATCAATTGATTATTTTTTTACATTTAGCAGTTGATTTAGTGGTATTACTGGCTTGTCTGACCTGGTCCATTTAGAGTGGGAGGGACCAATGCAGACTACTTGGCCCCCTTTAAGACAAAAACCCCATGCAAACCATGGCGACTCAAAGAATTCTGCCCCAAAGACAAGCTTAGCATAGACAAACAAGCCAGCAGATGCACCATAATGGCAGACAAATTCAGTTCTCCAAAGACAAAGCATGCTTATGTCCAAAGGGTTTTGTCTCAATGACACAAAACATTACAAACTGTCTGCTAAAATGCAAGCAACTTGTGTCCCCCAACGGATGAATGAAATTGTCAGTTTATAGGAGGCAGCTCTAGTACTTTCATATCTGTTCCTAATCCAAATGTAAAAGGACAATGAGTGTGTTTCCCAGGCCTCCAGAGGCTGCGCACATGAATGAAGTATTGGATCAGGTAAGCTGGGAGATTCATCCCTCCATATACTGCAGCTGGCTCCTGGGAATTGTGGGTTGTGTGTTTGCCACACTGCTGGGGGGTTTGAGGTGAGGAAGGGGAAGAGAGTCTTTCGTCAGGAAAAAAATGAAGGGGGTTTAGACATGACAAGCGTGTCATTAATCACAAGATTCTCCAGGCAGGATTGATGGATCTACCTGCGCTCAATGGAAGGAACCAAAGGGATGGACAGGGGTAGCCATGGGAATAGGAGAGAGAGCGAGTGTGTGTGTATATGTGTGTGTATATGTGTGTGTGTGTTTGCTTCTGTGTTACTTCTGTGGCTTCATTATTGCCCAATTCCTTATTCCCTCTGCCTTCCCTGGCTCTGGCCATTTACAGTAAGCCCCTCTGGCAGTTACATCCATGACAGGTACAGAGAGAGAAACACACTCTGCAGGAAGCAAATCTGTCACCGTGCTAACTAAAACATGTCAGTGTGGTGGTGCGGTTGTATCTCGCATGCCAGTGCCAAACGGAGAGCTGATTGAAGCCCAAGGCTGCTGTGGTGGAGAGTTTATTTTGTAGCTTTGGTGGAGAAAAAGGCGAGGAAGAAGCAGACGTTGTATTTGCAAAGTATGGGGAAAGATTGGGGGAGAAATCAAGGCGCAGCTAAAACTACGAGATGTGGGGAAATGTGTTGGTGTATGTGTGTGTTCCTGGCCTCAGGGGAGCTGCGTCCTCTCTCAGGGGCTAGACTGATCCCACCTGAGTCTCTCCCCCACCCCTCCAGATGTTCCCCTCCCTTCATCACCCAGTATCACCCTTGTCTCCATCATCTAAATTCAGCGACTCCCATCTCTGCCTCTCAATTCTGATGCTACGTGTGTTGTACATTCCTGATGTATTTCTGCAGTTGTATAACATTTGCGTCTTTGCCTTTTTGAACCACATTATCGATTCGAGTAGCAAAGTAAAAAAGTTGAGCAGTAGCATGGATTTTTTTGTGCTGTGTTTTACTGCAGCACAGTGTTTCTACTCCAGCTTTTAGACCGTGCCACAAGAGGAGCAGTATGAATTCCCATATAAGGCAGGAGGACCCTTTCTAACCTCTCTCTCCTCCTCCTCCTCCTCCTCTCTCAGTCTTCTACCCCTTTGCTCCTTTATTGCAACAAGCTCATACTGTCTTCCCTTTCTGGTGCGACCGTGGTCTTATGCCAAGGCTTAGACAAAAACATAGGTATATTTTTTTCTGTTTCAGTACTGATGCTTGTCGTTTTCTGTTTTCTGTCAGTTATTCACAGGAGAGACTTGGTGTGGAGCTGCCTCTTGTGTTGACACCTGCCAAGATATCTGCATTCTTAGGTCGTAGTTTCTTCTGCAAACACTACGATACAGTAAATATTAAACCAAAGCTACAAATCAAGCCTCACAATTCCAATGGGAGAGATCAGGAGAGAGCGGAAAGCTTGCAGAGTGGGAGGTAGAGATGGATTGAAAGATGAAGACAGTGAAGACAGAGAGAGAAAAAAAAAACACAAACAGAGCTGATAAGACCTTCGGCAGAGGAAGTGTCGTTCTCAGCCGATCCCCCAGTGGATTTCCCAGCATCCCACTCTTCCCCTGCTGCAGGATGTAACCTCGTGTGGGAATACGTAAGGAATGTGACCCCTTTTGTTTAGCATGCGATAGGCTCCTGCTTGGCGGTCATTTGTGTGTCTTATGTGTGACAGGCTCCAGGCTTGGCAGAGGCTGATCAGAGAGACACTCAACAGTCCTTTCTCAGTAAGACCCTCCTAGGAAAACAATGACTGCTGTTATGGCTGCTATCTCTCAAAGCCCCTCCCTGGCTGATGGGGCTCCTGCTGGGCTCTCACTGTGGCTCATTTTCATATACTGAAGACGAAACAAAAGGCTTTGACAGTTTACATTAGTGTCTTCCTTTCTGTGGTCTAATGTTCTTCCAAAGACATGTTTGATGGACTTAAGAACTATTTCATTTGCACCATTTGACATCCTACAGAACTGGTCTATTTGTTGGCCTGCAGTATTTGTACTGTACTGGAGGTGTCAAGTGATCAGACCATTGACTGTATATACTAAGGACAACTTGGTTTCACCAGTGTATGGATTTGAAGCCTGCAAAGCTATCGGTATTTCCACGATTTTTCTCCATTTCCTTAAACCAACATTGCGCAGTAGCATTGTGCGAATTTGATGGGAGAGTCGCCGAGAGTCGCTGTGATGATGCACCAAAGGCTGTATCAAGTATCAATCATAGAAAACAGGAACCCCCCTAATAACTTTTAAAAACAGAGCTGTACAGAAAAAAAAGAGGACTTGAGCACAAACCAGTCTTACAGTAACTACATCGCAACCAGTGGGGAGAAAAATTCATATTCTGTGTAATAAATTTCTAAAGATTGTCCACAGCTCCAAAAGCTTTGCTGGAGGAGGCGGGATTTAAGACCTATACTGCAACCTGTCACCAGAGGGTGCTGTTCTCAAAGTGACTTTAACCAGGGATGAGGCAGACGGCGTCCATTCTATATACAGTCTATGGATCAGACCTGGAACAGTTAGGCCTACAGCCCACGTGCTGTATCATTTCATATTGTTTTAACATTCATGTTAATTTCAAAAATGGTTAAAAGGTAGCTTTTTAACCGTTGTTAAACTGGTTTTCTGCAAGGTTGTCACATGGCTCAGCACTGTGGCAGCAGACAGTATCTGCACTGAGGGCAGGACTTCCAGCGTACAGCAAACAAATCTGTATAACAGCCTTTATACCCATCAGTAGGATCTATGCTGAAGTTTTTGCTGCAGAACCATCTTCATGCTCTTCATCCACAAAAAGTTATAAGTAGCATAAACATTAAAGCGTTGTTAGCATTAGAGCATCATTCACTACTTTATGGCTGATACACTTGGCAGATTTTTTAGATACTTTAGCTCATGAGGGGTTTTATTTTACAGCCTTTTTTTGTTTGCAACACCTGTAGCTGTCTTTGCCCAGGGCGTTAACACAAGTACAACTCTTAAAAGGCTGTAAATGGATACTCTAAAACTCTTGGAGTACCTTGGTCAATTTACCCAGTAATATGTCTGCACATACAGACCATTTAGGCTGGAGGCTACAGTGTACCTGGCGCTCCACCTTGCAGAGAAGCGAAGGAGCATGAATTCTTTATGAGTGTACCAAGCAAGGAAGACAAGGTCAGAAACAAGGCAGAGTGAGTTTTATTGAAGACTTTTTGACAGTTTTTCTTTGCTTTTGTGTAGCCCTAATGCTGAAAGAAAAAACAAACTTTCCTCAAGAGTCTTTTCTTAAAATACAGCGACAAAAGCTCATTTAAGCAGTCAAGACCGAGGGAAACTAATGCACATCACAGATTCTTCACTGACTACAAGGATCTGCTTATTTCCCCCAGTAGGTGATCTCATACCTCTGATAAAAAGAGAATTAAGGCTGTTATTACCTTTTGGCACAAGGGAGAAAGAGCTATGAGAATACCAACCTGTTACTGTCCTTTTTTTGTTGAGTATTTTTATGTCCGTATTTGGTATTTTTTCAAGCTTTTATCCCAAAGACGCATAAAATGTGTGTATTGACAGAATGCTGATCACATTAACACACAATACAATGACATTACAGCATTTTGAATAAAACCATTCACTTCTTTACCATTCATTTTTTGGAAAAACAACCACATCTTTGGTTCCACTGTCAATATGAGTGTGACACAAATACTGTAAATATGTAAAACACACACACGAAGATAGAGGACAGCACTGTTGAGCACCGTATCTTTTTGACATGTCATGAAACGAGTTGTCTGATATGTTTCCCTCTCTGCACTCTTGAACGTGACCCTGCTGTTTGAAGGTAAGAATTCCTCTATTATTAAATTTACCATGACATCAAATGCTGTATCAATCTATTGACCTTTCTTTTAATTATAGGAGCCTGGATCTTATCAAAACAGGAAAAATTCTCTCTGTACATGCAAATATAGAAGGTTGCGTAACACAGGCATATCTGTACACAGAAGGCAGTGTCTGCTCAGACTTTAAAGTTTGTGGATAGAAACTTTAAACAGACGAATGTTTTCACCACAACTTGTCACCAAGGACGGTAAGACTGATAAACCCTTTTGTTAAGCACTTTTTCCACGGTACAGACATCACCTTGGTTTAAATGTAAGGGTGTTTTATGAAAGCAGAGTCAAGCCCAAGTCTGTTTTTCTTTCTTTCTGAACCAGTGATGGTGAGTCAGACACGGAGGTGGGACAAAACAGAACTGAGGAGCGAGCCAGGGACACACTTTACACTCATTTGAACTGTCTGTCCATACAGCCAGACAGGTCTCTGCACTGCTTGTATGTACATGTACTGTTTTTTTTTTACCGCAGAGACTTATCCACTCAAAATGAAACTCTCTGTTCAACTTCACAGCCAGGTTTCACAGCAAACATCAGATTGTGACTTCAGATATGTTCTTATAAAATCTTTAGCTGCTTGTAGTTCACTGTCAAGAACTACAAGATATAAAAGAGACCCTACGTCTGTCAGAAACACAAATGTAACACAGACTCTCAGAAAGCAAGTGATGTACATTCAGACCTCTCCTCCACCTTCAGCCTTTTTTCTTTTTTTTTTAAGTGCCTCCTGCAGGGTGTGAACTCTGCTTCAGCGTCTGAGCGTGGTGCGAAAGCGAGGCGACGCCGCGGTCACTCACACAGGAAACTGAAAGTCAGACAACCTCACATCCTGCCTGAGCTTTGGAAGAAAAACTTCCTCTTCTAAAACAAGCAGCAAGTGCAAGTAAGAAAGTTCTCTTAAGTGAAGGAAGTGGTGCTGCGCCTCAAGAGGAGCACTAAAAAAACTATATGTCTGTGTAAGTTTAAAGCCTAATGCTGCAGCAGGTGTTGCACCGAGATGTCTCTGTTTTTAAAGACGGAGCCTGTTTTTGCGATGATCTTACATTCACAAAAAATTCAAGTCAACAAAAGGAAATAATGTCGCAGTGTGATTACTCAGAGGCATAGTTTTCATGCCTGAAATGACTTCAAAAACAAGTGAAAACAATAGGGTCAACTCCAGGATCATACACACTGTTAATGGCTTTCAGTGGAACCTGAGGTCCAGAGGATTGTTTGCCAGTAGGCACCTTCACTGACTTTGTGGTAGAAAACACATCAAGGCAGTGGAAAAAAAAAAGAATTGTAGAGGCAGACACTCTAGAAAAATTCCCCTTTGATAACCAAAAAAGATCTGAATAAGAAGGGAGGTTGTGTATCCTGATTTCACCTTTAATCTAGTAGTGAAACAGATGAGACACAACAGCAGCTTTGAAGCACTCATGGAACAGTCTGTTTGCTAGCATAACTGAAATCATCCTCCCACAACTCTTTTACACGCTGACAAATATCACGTAGATATTTCCCATACAGTCTCAAGGCCAGACATTTACAGAATGCTGCTTCTCTCGTGCAGCAGCAGAACAATAGCTGTGTGGGCTCAGCAGTCTCCATTTGTTCACTTCAGTCTGTGCCTGTGTGTCTGCCCGGAGCAGCCAGCACCCAGTTTGCCATCAGGGCTTCTTGGCTGCAGTTTTGGCTTTCCCGTTGGGTCCTGTTTTGATCTGGGTCATCTCCACATCTGTCAGGGCGTCAGGGGGAAGGCATGAGCGCATGCGCTCGATGGTCTTCTGGTACGCTGCCCTCTCCTGCTCCAGAGTGCGGATCATGTGCTTCATTTTGCTCTCCCGAGAAAGGAAGTTCTCCACGTTCGTCTCCAGCGTCTGGATCTTCTGCCGTGCGGCCTGGAGGACAGAGATTGTTCTTCAGTATGTGCAGGAAAGACACAAGTATGGAAAAAAAGGGAAAACAGAAAGCACAAAACCTACAAAATCTGAGAACTACTAAAAGTCAGGGTTAGTGTGACCCTGAACTCAAAATCTGAACTGAAGAGTGTCAAACAAAACTGTGCCACACAAAGAATTGTCTTTTACAACTTTGACATTAACACTGTGGTTACAGTTCACCATCAGCATTAAGATTCACTTTACCAGCCCTACCACATACTACTGATCAGAACAGAGTACTGCAAACTGCTCAGTCCCTTTGTCCTGCAACTCTGGTTTTAACTTGTGTAATAGTGCCATCTATAGGCAGTTTAAGGCATTACCAAGAACAGTGTCAGTGGATCTCCAGACAACACCGTTCATCAGACTTTAAAAAAGACATTTTAACTAACACATACAACAAAAACTGAATTTCATTAATGAACTTTAACTGCTATATGTTGAAAACTCCTCCTAATGAGGATAAATGGTAAAGAATAAATGAGATATGTGTCACACCCCAATCTAAATGTGCTTCTCTCTTTCTGTCTTACTTGGAGTTTTTCCAGCAGGTCCATGTTCTGTTTCTTCAACTGTGCATTTGTCTTTTCTACTTTGTCGAGCCGGTCTGAGTCATCAGCCATTGGACCTGGATCTAACATCTCATCCTGCAGGACGTGGTACTCCACCTCGTACGCATGGAGCTGCTTGGAGATGTCCATCTCCATCACCTGGAAAACGACACAGTGAGACAGATGGTATCAACTGAAGATTATTCAAGTTTGGGGTTTTTCTCCTGGTCCTGTTTAACCTCTCTGTCTGTTCCTTTGTGAAGCATCCTGCATGCCTACAGCTATTACAAACCATTTTCCAATGTACTTTTTGCAGGACCTGAAAGTGATAGATGACATCTTAAAACATTTTTTTGTGTGTCAATGTACCAAGAATGAAAATACAATCAAAATATTTTCTCAAAGGTCTTTTGGCATTTAATCTAAAACACATTTCATTTATGAAAAAAACAGGCTGGTCAAGAGGGAGCGAAGACCACTTAAATACTGATACACAGGAAAATACTCAAAGTATAGAGAAACCATTTCCTTTGCTTTGCTTTGGGTAAAGCAGTTAAAAGTGAGATGATGAAGATAGTTCAAAGCCATGAAGTAGGATGAGAAATTTGGTGTGTAAGCGGGGCACACACTACAACATAATGGAGAAAGACCTGTATGCATATACAGTGGACCTCTAAAAGTGCATGCACAGTTGAAACCTCTGTACGCCCAAGCACAGTGGGAAGGTGGACCTCTGCTCAGATCTCATATATCAAAGGAATTAAAGTAACTTACCAGTAAAATTTGTTCTCAGTCATGTCCTTTTTTACAAATTTCATAAAAAAGAGTTTTTGTGTTCAATATTTTTGTGTTAAATATTGGACTCTTTCTTTTAATCAACTTGTCTCCCTTGTAATATCATAATCATGCATTTAAAGCAAACAGTGGTCTACTTTAATTCAAGACCCTTTTTCAGAGGGTTGGTTTTATTAAAGAGAACTTTGAATTAAAGGCAATAAGTGACGCAGCCTAAGTGAGCAGGCGTCTCTTAACACCCTAGCCACCTCTGATGAGCAGCAATTCACATTCACCCAGATTTGATTCCAGAATGCAAGTTACAATATTCAACTCTCAAAGTCTGTTGACAACAAAGAACAACTTTACTGGTGGGTTGACATTATTCCCTCATAACAGCTGAGTTATCCCTGCGCTTACAGTTCATCGTGTCACTCCTGACATAATCACGCCGATTTTGGGCCTGACTCTCCTCTTCTAGCAAAGGACCGATTATCGAATGATTCATTAGATTATTTTGCCAGATTACCCTGTGGTGTGAGATGTGTTAGGAGTGATTTTTCATCTCTCCAGTCTCCAGGAAGACGATCCTCCCTAACCCTTCTTGGACTGGTATATATAAAACATGTCTGATGTTTACGATCATAATTCCTTCTGTGTGGGGGGATCCCCAAGGACAGCTGATCATACATGCTGTCCTTTGTCACGTGGAATAACTTGGTAGCCAATTGGGAAGCACGTGCCAGAAATGCAGCCATGGCAACAATAGTTATCTCTAAGCATAAACTCAGGTGGACATAAGAAATACATGACCCACTTGTTGGTATATGGAAACAACATGAGTGTTCACACAAGTTTAGTAAAACACAAAATTACAAGGGGAAGTGCACAAGAAATTGCAACTTCATTTGAAGTACCACAAGGCTAAGCAGCTAGCAACGGCTAGCTCCCATAGTCCACCATGTTTGTTTACTTTAGGATCACGTCTGAACGGGAGACTTCACAAGATTTCCAGATATGAGAGTGTGTGTGGTGTGCTTATTCACCTCATTGTTGTGAACCACACTACAGGAACAAAACTCTTAAATCTGTCATCATTTTTGGGGGGCTCTCTAAGACTTTTAAAATCTCTTGGTGTGCCTGACTGTACTTTAAACCATCCCACTTTTCAAGGAGAGTGAGGAGAGCCTGGAGTAAATAATAAATAACAGCTTTACCTACAACATCTTAAAAAATAGAGGACTATAAAGTGCCTCTACTGACAGAGCAGGGCTGAAACTGGAAAATAACAGGCTGAATGAGTATGAAAAATATGAAAACAACAGAGTGAAAACATACGATAAAGCGCTCATAAAGAGTCTCGCTTTTAGATATGTATTTAACCTAAAACATGAAACTCTATTTAATACTCTATCAGCTTTCTTCTCTACCTTAGCAATGGTCTGCTCCATCTGTGCAGGGGTGAGGGTGGGAAGTGTAGTTTTCAGATAGTCCACGATGCTCTCAAAGCTGTCACACTCCACAATCTCCTTCTCATGGCTGCTCAGCAGACAGAGGGCCACTTTAAAGATCACACCCGTGCCCTGGGAAAATACAAAATCTGGAAAACAAACACAAACAAAACACAGACGCATTTTTAAAACATGTTTGACCAACTTAGCCTTTTTGCTGAAATTGTTAAAAAGCTTTTAAAAAGGTCATCTTCTCAAAGAAAAAAAAAACATTGTACTGATAAGCCTCGGTGTGTGAGCAAACACAGAAGCCATTATTCTAAAAATATACCAAAGATGCGGGACACGAAGCCGAGGGGGAACTGTGAGGCGAAGAGAGTGAGGAACCAGGGTGCTGCGTAGAGGCTGGGGCAGATCTCGTGCTCCTCGAAATGATTGTACAGCTCCCGGTGATAGTCATGTAACAGTCTGGAGAGCTGGTACATCTGAATCTGAGAGTCAGAGTGCAGAAACAGAAAATGTTACAAAGGTAATACTCACAGACACAAGCCAAAACGTGCTGTGTGCCAGAACAAACTTGTAAAGTTGGATCTCAGGAGTTACACACGCCGATCTAATAATTACAAGCTGGCAGAGGAACTTTTAACCAAGCATGGAGAGTTACCAGTACTGAGCTGAAGACTTGCTCAAACATGCAGCAAAGCCAAAAGTCTGATAAGCACAGCTAACTCTCTAACAGTGAATTACGGTAAAAGCCTGAAAGGTGCAGGAGTGAAATGCAGTAAACAGAAAGGAAAAGCAGAAGTTAGCTCGAGCCAAAACGAGCCTGTTATCAGTTTTGCAGTTTCCTGACCGTTACAGAGAAGACAGGCAGTACCTTCACCTCCTCGTCACTGAAACACAGTGAGAAAACAGGCCAGATTCCTCTTTCCTTGCAACCTTTGGGTTAGCCTATAAAGAAGAAAACTGCAGCGCCAAGAGACCCGCTGCTCTGCTAAATGGTTACCTGATGTAGATTAAACATTACCACGCCTGCTGATACTTTCACCCTGCTGTGGTCAGCTGATGTTTAACCGAAGCTAACAGAGCTGGCATGCAGGTGTGGTTTAAGGAAGAGGTAGAGAAATTACTCTTGTGTTTGCTCACTGACAATATAACCAGACTATTGCTTCTAACAGCACATGGCAGATTAAATAAATACTTTGATACTTTGATGTGTCTGCTACTGACGTATTGTTTCTGATAGGTAGGATACACACTGTACATACAATAAAATACAAAAATTTGAAGCCATATTTAAAGGTTCAAAGAAAAGTGAAAAAAAAACCTATCTATCTATCTATCTATCTATCTATCTATCTATCTATCCATTTTTGAAACAGGAAGGGAAAGAAATTCTGAGGTAATTTTCTGAGCCTAATTTTTACAGGTAAGTACATGTTTTTGTCTCTATTTTTTTACAGGAGTGTTTTTTTTTTTATTTTTTTATCAGACCTACATTGCCATAGGAGACTGTGTGAACATAGTTTTAGAGGTAATATTAAAAGACCACTGACAATGTTTTACTCCACTTTAAAAATGTGGATACAGAGAAACCCTTCAGCCTCTTGTGGTTGTAACAAGGATTACAACAACAAACACCTCAAAAATACACAGGCAAACACTTTTAGAGTCCTGGTGAAACTACAAAAAAAGAATCACATTCAGTAAACATAACTTAAATACGAAAGAAAATAGCTCAGAAAGATCTCCTATTTGCCTTGTCATGTGTTCCTCGAGGCTTCTTTCATAGTCTTGACTTAATTCCAGATCTGTAAATGTTTTGCTCAAAACACTGAAATTTGTCTTGACCTATTGATTTATAACTAAGCTGTAAAAAACATAACCTCTTATGATGTATTGGAGCAAGTCAAAAGGTGTACCAGAGACATAACAGGGGTGAGACAGCAGCACTGGTGAACTCACAAAATAAAAAAGTGCAAGGGAGTGGTTATGGTGGAGCTACGTTGATGCAAACTCACAAAACTAAGGAGTTATTGTGTTCCTGTTTAGAGCCCTCAAGTAAGATCCGTCCACTGAGTATATTTTGTTTTTCTCCCCTTTTGCCACAGACATACTTTTTATTCATCACCCTGTGTTTGGTCCAAACTTTGAGATATTTGTATAAGTACAGATGCAGTGTTGAATGATTTGATTGACTTTTAACACCATCAATGCAGATGATAAGATTGATGCACATGATAAGATTATTTTTATTTTTTAACTTTTCTAAATGGCGTGGTGACAGCAACCCGGCACCAGAGTGTCCTGGCTTAATGCGCAGTGAGGCTTTCTTAAGTTTGCTTTTTAAACATCCCACTAAATTTTCACACACTTATCAAATGTTTTATGTATTTATATCAATTGGAACATTATTTTTGTCTCCTGAGGATATTCACAATGTAAAAGTCCATCTGTTGAATCATACACTGACCTGCAGAGAGATCATGTCTGGTCTGAACTGCTGCCTGATGCCGAGATCGTACATGAGGAACTTCAGCATGTCAAAGGCCTGCTCTTCACTCATGTGCAGCAGCAACACTCCAGCTACAAAGCTGATACCCTGGCAATAGCCCACCTGTGGAGAGTAAAAACAGAGAGCATGATGTGTTATACATCTTTCTTTTCATTCACACACTATAGCTTTATAGTGCGGCACAGTGGGGGCAGAAATGGAGTGAGTGTGTGTACCTCTGTATCCAGCAGAGAGTAGGCTTTCAGGAGGTTGTAGAGGGAGAGCTGCCCTGCACCCAGCTGGGCGGAGAAGTACTGATGGGTGGGAAAGGTCCGACCTGAGCACAGATACAGAAGATCAAATTTAATTTTCAAGCTGGTAGTATAACAAAAGACAGCTTCAAGGATAATTTCAAAAGATTTTATATTGATATCTTAAATTCATTGACAATAAAGTCTGAGAGACGAATAACACTGAGACGACACTTTGCAAAGTCTCCCATGACGCACATTTTCACAAGTAGTTTACTTTTCTAAAATAAAAAAACAATCCAACTCTCAGACTCTTGGAGCACTCTTTAGAGAGACCACTTTTCAGAGTAGCACACACCTAGATCCACCAGAATAGCGTGCTGCTGAGCGGTGAGCTGCTTCAGCAGGTCATGGTAGAGGGTATCAGGGGCCTGCTGGCGCTGAGGAAGTCTGTGACGCAGCCGGTACTGATGGGAAAAAAGCAACCAGACCTCCCCTCGCCTGCTCTTGGGAACACCTGCACAAAACAAACAACACATGCTCAAGACCTCACACGTCTCGCACTGCTGTTTATAGATTTGAAGACACAAAAATACCCCGGCAAGTCATCACAGCTCTTTTGTTTGTCTGTCCTGTACACAGACATCTCTCACCTTGGCAGAGAGCTCGATACATCTCCTCTTTGTCTTGTGGGACTGTCGTCCTGCCTGGGGCGGTCAGTTTTCTCTCCCACAATGCCTGTGCATCTTTGGAGCACTGGCCCACTTCCTGGTAGTCCAGCTTCATCTTACGGATGTGCAGCTCATCCCTGCTGGCTGTGAGAGAGACAACCACAAGAGCAAAAAGAAACAAAGGAGGATTTTGAAAAATATTTCTTCATAAAAATTTTTTTTTTCCGTCCAGATGATAAAGACAAGATACCAACAAGATAAGACTGTAAATCCCTCATGTTTAAGCTTTTCTGTAAACTGAGGTAACTGATCCAAAGACACCAGATCTGAAAACAAGAATGAGGACAGCTCCTGACACCTTCAACACCACTTACCATGGAAAGCTGCTACACAATTCTACACAATTCCCATATTAGCACCAAATATTCATCATGAAAAAGCCAGAAACAGACAGATAAGAGGAATACAAAAGACAAAATACAAAAACACCAAGTATTCGAGTCCCTGAACATGCAAACAAAAGAAGCTGAGTCGAATGAATAGAACAACCAACACCTGAAATCATGCAGAACATCTATCTGCCTCATGCTTACCTTCTATTGAAAATGGTTAGTCACTGTTAGGTCCTCAGACCAGCATTGGTGTCATAGTAACAAACACAGGGAAAAACATGTATTGGTATGATTGGATATAATATGAGGACTACACAGAGACAAATCTCTCCTCTTCTTGAGCTTCGTCTTTATATAGAAATGTTAAAGTATGTGTTGCTCTTGTCCAAAGTTTGGGATAACATTTCAAGCCACTTCACTGTAAAGATACCTTTTTTATGAAGAAGCAGACCCCCCGCCCAAATTCCATTCCTATCTGTTAAATTCCTGAACCAAGATAAGCAGTAAAGACTAATGATGCAGATGAGCCATTAGAGGGCGCTATTTCCAACTTCTAAACCCTGAACTTTAAACCATCACTTTGAATTTTCACCTCATAAAAGCAGTGACCCTCTGAGTGTTTGTTCTGAGTGTTTGTCTGCGACCACATGATTATGTGTGTGTATGCGAAACAAAGCACTCTCCTCTAAATATAGCTGCGCTCCAGAGTCTCCAACCAAGATTGCAGAGATTTGACTTCTCAAAATAAACAGTAATGACAGCGTGTGGCTAACCCTGAGCCTTCTCTCTACACCGTTGAAGCTTTAGTTAGAGAGGGCAGGACTTTTGGTGTTCAAGTGTGATACGAGGGCTAAGGTGAAGGGGAAAAAGAAGCAAATACGTGATAAATATTTGAATAACCAAAAAAAGAAGATCCAGTTTCTAGGCGCAGTGTCTGCAGGGAAACAAATGCACTTAGCAGCAATGAATACTGGGTGCTCCTCATCCTCAAAGTTCATGTGACTAAAAGAAAGGATTCGTTTAGGGGAATTATTACAACAGGAACTCACCCTCCAGCCTCTGGTTCTCCTTCTCCATGCGCAGCAGGAGGATCTGCTGGTGGATGGCCGTCTTCCAGAGAGCCCGATAGTCAGTGCTTGTCTTTTTAGGCCTCTCTCCAGTAAAGGCAGTCCCTGCTGATGGCAGAAGTCGCCCCAAAGGATCCAGAGTTGAATCCATGGCACGGGGAGAGAGGGGCAACAGCTCCGTGCCGTCAGAGTGGTCTAAAAAAAACACCCAAAAGCATCACTAAAAGGTTTGTATAGAAAGTAAACCACTCAAATTAAAAGCAGGTAAACCTGGTCTACCACGAAAATTGGAAACTGTGAAGTTTGATAATGTTTTACATACAGATTGTAAACAGTGAGTGTCCCCTTTCTGTACTAAATAATTAAAACCATCCTTAATCCTTGTGTAAAAAAAGCTCCACAAATTTCTTTAAGTGTATGTTCCTTTGTATGATCTTAAAGTATGAAAAGCTTTTCATTCACACCTTTTTCACCAACCCCAGTAAAGCTTTTCAGCCTCTTTTGGCCAGTTCTAGTCAGATCTCATAATTAGTGATAAGTTTTGCCCATTGCCTTGGAGCATTTCACGGCTAAAAAGCAGATTTTTTAAGGTCATCTCGACGCCCTTGACCTGTGAACAACCTGCTGGGTACTTAAAAGAGTAAACTAAGAAAAATTATTTTGAATGGAAGAAAACTGGCCATGAGAGCATGTAGGAGGACCACTTTCACAAGCTCTTTTATCATCTTTTATCTGACAAGGATGAAGAGGGAAAATTCCTCGCACTTGCTTTAACCTTTCACTTTATTCTCCCTGTACAGTGCACACAAGTTTAAGAATAGCAGCATTTCCTCTGCCATGTTTGGTCCTCCAACCCTAAACTCATTTATTATGCACTGGATTAGTCGGTCTATACATTGAGCGTCATGCTGCGCCTACTTGTAGGATTGGGTTACCAGACCTGTGTGCTGCATGGAGGCAGACGGCTTGTTCATGGGCGAAGCGACCCTCAGGAAGATCTTCTGTCTCCAGGAGACCCTGCGTGGGGTCGGAGGGAGGCTCACTGAGTCGTTGCTGCAGCCAGACAGTGTCCTTTTCCTGCCTTCCCCATTGCTACGAGAGAAGCACGAGAGCCACAGACACCCGATAAATGAGCGAGGTATCGTCTTACACTGACGGGCTTTTAGCAGCTTTCACAAATACAGGCAGACACTTAAGCTTCAGTACATTAACACACTCTGAAACAACAATAGAAACCTTATATAAGCATCTCATGGTCAAATACCCTGAGCTGAGGAGAAATGGTTTGAATAAACTGTAAACACACAGAGCATTGATTCTCAGTGTCCATGTTAATAAAGCGAAGAAGGCGACAGTGTGTAAAATGACAACAGACAGCCACAGCTAAAGTGCATGCATGCTTGACGGTTTCCTGGAAGAAAGAACTCGTTTTTGATAGTGAAGATGAATGATTTGTTCATTGGCTGACAGTCCTGCAAAACATCAAGTTGACTGTCTCAGTTGACTAAAAGATCATATTAACTCAGCAACATTTAGGCCTTAAAATGCACGACATAACAGACATAGTGGAAAACCTGACAGGTGGGAAAAAGAGCTTCCCAAGCGATCCAAAACAACTACTATATAATAATGCATGGTCTTTATGTGAAAAGGCAACAAGGATGAATGAATGTTACATGTATTTAATATAATTTGTGTCTGATACTTTAATATCTTCATGCAGCAGTCAACAGGGGCATGTCCAGACTTTCTAAATTGGGGTGGCAACACAAGGAAACTGACACAGACTGGGGTGGCCAACCTGCCTATGCACCTACACATTTTAATAGCATTTATTTGGTCTGCCTACTTTAACAACTACCATTTAGGTGTCATTAAGCTGTTACACTCTGGTGTATAACTTTTTGACTTTCAGGAAGTGCAGGGCATTAATGTTCATTGAAGGCAGTAGTAAGTTACTGCCAGCCTTTCAATCCATCCCAAATGGTTGTTTTTTTTACTCAAATCTTGCCCCAGACAAGGCAAAAGCGTAGGATTTTGGGTGGCCAATAGCATTTGAATGGGGGCCAGCGCCATTCCTGACCACTTGTCTGGACATGCCCCTGGCAGTCTTGGCTTTATAGTTCAAAAGTGTTGTTCTCCTTCCCATTTATTGAGATCAGTGTAACTGTTTTGTGAAATAAAAGAATTGCAGTAAAATTTGATGTTCACAACTTTTTGTTTGATAAATCCTATCGCTACAAAATAACTCCAAATCAGGAACCTCTCATAGGAGTTAAAAGCAAACTGGAATTATTTCTCACATCCACTTGTGGTTTAAAGCATTCATACTCTGGTCCACAGCTTTATCTATATTGAGAAATAAAGTTTAAATAAAGTTAGTTACAGACTATAAAAAGCCTTGGTGTCTGATCCATGATGTATAATAAAATATGGATTACTCTCTGTGATGTTCCACTAGTTGTCTGAACATCACACTGAAGCCTTACAACACCATACTTGAAATCCTGACCCCACTTTACCCTCAATGGGTGAAAATGGAGCTGAGGCAATAGCTGTAACACACCCGTCAACTTTTTATTATCTAAATGTGTAATAAAATGTTTCACCCTAACCCTGATCCTGACCTCCTGACAGTGTGTGAATAAATAAATGAGCTCATAACACAATACTAAATTCAATCTAAGCTGTAAACATGATCATTTGGTGTCAGATGTGTATTTTGAAATGGGTGCTAATGGGGTTTAAAGGGCTTTGGGAGCCAGTCTTGAAAAGTCTCACGACTGTCTCCTTTTGCTCTTCTGTATTGACCTGATTATTCATGCTTGGTCTGATCTGGTCAGTTAAAAACAGGAAGTGACATTTACTGAGAACTGTCCCTGACATCATGTTTTCACTCTCCCTGTTTCCCCCTTCCATTTGCTGCCTTTTAAACAGATTTATACTCTTCGCTTGACATATAAATCTCCTGAGGTTTCCCTGCCGGTAAAGTTATAAACAAATAGACGGCTCTAGTTTAGAGTAGTCCCACTGTGCTGCAGAGAAGTAAACCCGGCTGTGAACATGTTTGCATATTTGGACCCTGCAGGTGGAGTTTTTTTTTAAAGAGGTCAGTGTTCATCCATTGTGAGGGGCAACATGGGCTGTAAAAGCTTTTCTTGAGTTCTCTGATGCATTCTCAGTGTCAGAGCTTGGAGAGTTGGACTGCTGTCAGGGGAGAAAAGCATCCTGCCTGCTTCACTGAATCTCATTATTAATGGAAATGTTAACCTTTACTTTCTGCCGTCCAGACACGAAGCAGAGCCTGTAAAGGTAGAGCTGCAAGAGAGGATCAGAGTGTGGCTTTCTGGATCACACTGGGTCAGCTGAATTATTGGTGCTACAGCACATTAAAAGCAACATTCAAAAAGATTTACCCTGCATGAAGGGGTAAAGGTGATGTTTAAAGGGATATTCCAGCGTAAAATTAATTTAGGGTCAAACACACTGTAACACTGAGTTAGACACTGTCGAGAAATGAATGTTGCCGACTGCTTGCTTCTCTTGTTATACCAACTTTAGTAACGACCGAACAATAGCAATACAGAGAACCAAATGCTCAGAACAGCACCTAACTTCATCAACAGTATATATAGGGTCCCAGCCACAACGTGAGCCACTAAACATCTTGTTAGCTTTGCCTAATTTCTTTAGCAAAGAGACCAAACACAACTCACCCACTCTCTTCCAGCAGCCATTTATTTGTACGGAGACCTTCAGGCCAGTCCATAACAGACTACAGCGGGGTGACGCAGCTCAAGGAAGAACATTTATGATCATTTATTTATCATTTCCTTAAAGTAATAATCACCAAATTAATCATTTTGCACTGCAGATGCGGTAGTTCTTCTACCTTAGCGTCTCTGTCTGATTGCATTTCCATGAAGTAATGATCATAAATGTTCTTCCTTGAGATGCGTACAAACAAGCGGCTGCTGGAAGAGAATGGGTGAGTTGTGTTCAGTCTCTTAGCTAAAAAAAATCAGGCAAAGCTAAAAAGATGTTTTATGGCTAGTGCTGTGGCTGGGACCCTATATGTCCTGTTGATGAAGTTAGGTGCTGTTCTGAGCATTATTTGTGGCTATAGAGTGGCGTTTTGGTTGAGCGCGTGGCTCTCTGTATTGCTATCTGCTGTCGTTACTAAAGTTGGTATAACTAGAGAGGTGGCAACATTCATCTCTCGACTGGGTGTCTAACTTGTTGTAACAGTGTGTTTGACCCTAACTTAATTTTACGTTGGAATATCCCTTTAAGCGAGAAGTGCAGTTAATAAAGGCTTCATGCATAGATTAAAAACAGTCTTGCCGTGCATTACAGCATCAGTCAGCATGCAAAAACAACATGAAAGAGGTGATTCAGAATCCTCTTCAGCTTCAAAGGAAGAGGGCAAATCCAGCTTAGGAAATGACAGGAGGAAAGAAAGTATTTTCTTATAAAAGAAAAGATATGAAGAGTGTTAAAATTTCGGGCAGCTAAGATGTTTGCGGCCATGGCCATCCCAGCAGAGACCGGCTCTTTCCCTCCCACCCATCTCATTTGTGTGTTTAGGCCTAAGCAGGGGGGAGCTTGTCTGAGCACCCCCTCTCACCTCTTGAGGCTCCCACTGTCTGCCAGGGAGCCGAGGGAGCCCAGTGAGCCCTGGTAAAAGCTTTTCAGGAAAGTGGGGGCGGGGAAGGAGGAGGGGAGGCTGAAGGTGGATTCGCCCTCTGAAATGCTGCGTGTTCTCGAGACAGCCACGGAACTGGGCGAGCCACACAAGAAATGCCCGTAAAATTAAAAAAAAAACAAACACATGACACAAAACAAAACAAAGCTACTGGTCAGCTCAACACAAAAAAAAAAACACAGAGGAACTCATGAGGGATCAAAACAGAGGCAGGAAACATGTGATGCTATTGTTTGAGGACAGTGGAGCAGGAGGTGGACGGGTCTAGGACTGATCAAAGTGCTGCAAATAGATGAGATTGTCCAAGTGTATCAAAGGTTAGCTAAACATGTAGTGTTAAACTCATTTCAAGAAAAGCAACAGATTCTGATTTTTTTTGTGAATTTAGCATTAACCATATCTTTAACAAAACACAAAAACGCTCTGTATGTAAGATAATAGCACATTTACTCAACAGGTTTAGACTAGGAGGACAGACAATGAAAGGTCAAGTATGAGTTACCTGCTCTGCAGCAGTTCTGGATTAACTGACTGTTGTCGGCGTAGTGGTTTGTTCTGGCTGGTTGGCAGGCTTTCAAAGGAGATGCGCTTCTTCACAGGTGGATGGCTGAAGGTGTGGGCACGTCGACGGAATTGCACGCCACCTTCGGGGTCGTCTTCTGGAAAAGCAGGAGGAGAACCTGGAGGGGAGTAACCAGGAGATTCTTCATCCTGCTGAGGGGGAAACATAGGAGACAAAGCCGATATAAGAGCTAAGGGTGCTTCGAAGCAACAAAGCCGTATAAATAAAGATAGGTTTTTACAGGGTAGATCATAAAGCTCCTGAGAGTAACTTTCTGTCTGTGTTGATTTTGGCGCCCCCTGTGGACAACATGTCAATCCTTACTGGGTTAAGTAACAAAGGCTCTTTCCTCAGTGTGTTAAAGGCGTTAAAAAATTACATAATAGTCATTTTCTTTTGGACATCATAGAGATGTATCACTGTTTATTTCGGTTTGGTTCATAAACTATCAAAAACTCCTTAGAGGAGCTTTAATATTTCAAGTACCTGACTAGTCTTGAGGTGAGAAAACAGTCTGGAAAACAGCAAAAACTCAGCAAGCTGTCTTTAGCACAGCTACATATGGGATCCCAGGTAAGCAATGTCAGATAAACCTGTCAAGTTTAACTAAAAATATCAGACTTCACCCCACCAGTCTAAGGTCCTCCTTGCAGCTTAACATTAACATGCTTGTGCTGGTTACCAATTTCTCTGGTCTTGTGGTTATATGCCAGTTTAGCATGACACAGCTTACATTCACTTTCATCTCCGCTTTGTCAAAATATTGCCAAACTGAGCTTTTCTATGTAAAGCCATCTGTAATCTGAGATTGTTTAAATTACATGTTGTAAAGTATTATAGCATTGTGGCAGTAAGCTAAAACCAGAGCTATAGCTTGGTTAGAAGACTATATAGATACATGTAGAGAAGCCAAGGACCACCTTGCCTTACACTGTTTGTATTGCAAACATTTCAGTATAAAGGTTCATTAGTTGAGCATCTTGAATAGGCAGATTGTCTCATCATGATGATTGTCTGATTCTCTTGAGTGTTTTTGTTTACAGGTGTATCATCTCATTATCCTTAGTACTCAAAGTTTGTTTCCCCCTGACTGATTAATGGCCTGCAAATGTGTCATCTTGGAAACTACAACTTGTTTTGTTTCGTTTTAAATGGTGTAATCATCTTATGAAACAAGCCATCAAGGCTTGTTTGTTAATGCAGTGGGATAATGAAGATAATGAGTGGATTATCTCTTTGTCTTTAGAAAACAAAGCCTGTCTTTCCTTGATTAATGGCCTGATTATTCGTTATCTTGGATATCAAAACTTGTTTTCTCTTATTTATGGTTTGGTTATCTCCTTCTGATGAGATATCACAGCTTGCTTGTTTATCAAATGTGTTGAATGTCTGATCTCAGGTAAACAAAGCTTCTCCTACTAAGAGCTCCTGTGAGAGACTTTTGGTTTGTGTCAACTTTGGTGCCCCCTGTGGACACAGCTGTTTTAGCTGACCTCCTCTACTTGTCAAAGCAATGTCACCTGACAAAAGTCTCATCCTACTGACTTTTGTCAGTCACATTTATCTTTTATTGTAAATATTTGCAGTGGAAAATATTACAAATGAGCTTTTTCTTCAGTAGCTTCAGCAGCGGTATTAAAAATGACAAAATAAGTCTTCTTGCTGATGGTCTTGTTTGCTCTTAAAATGTTTGCTATGTGAATTTCAGTCATTTTTACAAATGTCAAAAAACTCCTCATAGGAGCTTTAAGGCTAATAATCCTGTTATCCAGATCTAACCTGGTTACGTTTCTTCAGACACCAGGTTGAATATCTTGGTATTAAGTCTTAAGTCTTTTATGTTGTCTAATCAGTCTTGTTAGTTATCTTGTTAACTAATTATTACTGTCTAGAGTCAACAACAAAATTACCTTGTGGTTAGCTCCAATTTAATCATTTTTCAGCAAGATTGTTTACGTCCTTGAACAAAACTGTGAATATTGACCAGCCCTTACATCGTCCACTGACTAATATCTGTAAATTATATCATGAATCTAGAAAAAGCAGGTAAAACTGATGGGTTAAAATACATTTTTGTATCCTGGTTAATTCTTAATTTTAAAAGTCAAAACACACAGCTAATCAGCTTATAACTGTGTCCTTAAGACAGCCCATAGACTGATAAAACCTTAAACCCTGCCTTCATTCCTGAAGTTACAGGTCTGCACTCACCTAGGCCACGCAACCCCAAAGCAAAACTCGTTCCAGGTTCAACTTTCCACTCGACACTTCTGCACTCAGCATTGCCTCATGTCTGCTGGTACAACTCCCACATCTATTGTATTCTAATGGGTCAAGTCCTGTGACTCACATCATCTTACACTATTGGTGGAGAGGACCTTGGTGCCCAAACTACAAATGACAACCATCCAATCTGCTTCTGTGATGATTTTTTCTGACTTCCCTTCGTAAAATCTGCCAGGACAGGAGAATTCAGCAACGTTCATGTGACTTCTCTTACTTAACATCACAGCTGCAAAGGTCTTACCGTGGTAGAGTCACTTATGCTGCTGATCAAAACGCAGATTACAAAAAGTTTTGTTTCTTGCATGCATGTAAATCATGCAAGACATTTCAAAGTGTTAAGTTGTAGATTTTAGGAAACGCTGATAAGATAACAGTGCACAAACACTCCTGTAGTACTGTGTCAGATGACATGGCTGGAGAGAGGAAGCCCGGACGAGCATGGCTCAGCTCATGGACATCCTGACTGAATTTCCTGCTTGCTAGGACATCAGTATCCAGACATAATTCTCAAATGAGTACTCATTCAACCTAACACAGAGCAAACAATACCCAAAAGGAAACACAGGTGAACCTTTACATAAAAGATAAAAGATTTATACTTTATCTTTAAAGGAAAACAACTTATGGAAGTCTTTATGTTATGTAAGTGGCTAATAAAAACATGTAAGTTGCTCATAAATTGACCAAAATTTGCTCCTTATAAGTAAGTTAATTTGAAAGTATTGCAGCCTGATGAAATCCTCTGACATGATGCTAACATTTAGGGCTGATGTAAATAACCTCCTTGCTATGGCAGCTTATATTTCCAGTAATCAAAGAACAATCATGCAGAAAACTGTTTCATATATCTTTGTTTTAAATTCTATGAGCAACGCATCCTTATGAAGCACCTGCAGCTTGTTTTAAACGCTACTGCTCACATCCTGATTGAAAAGTAAGAAAGACCAGAGTACAACTGTGCTGCTCTCTATCCACTGACTCCACTTGGATCTCAGGGTCAGATAGATTATTATTAGACTGGCACCACCTCTCTTAGCAGAACATCATCTGTTCAGACCATGAAAATTTCTGAAATAAATCACTGCAGGTGAGTTTCTAGCTTTTAAAAGAGGTTCTATTTGCTGCTACTAGCATAACCTTTGAATTGCAAATTGAATTATTAGTAGCAGAGTTGCACTTTGATATAGGCATCATATCTTTAAAAGGGAGGTAGTGATTCCCCTTATATGGGAGCACCAGTGATTTTAGACATAGGTGTCTATTTACATGTTATTTGGAAAACAAGTGCACATGTGAGGAAAGCTGCATGAAGCTACTGAAGGCTGACTTTTTACATCGGCTTCAGTGACATCTTGAGTCAGATGGGGTTAAATATTATAAATGCAATCACTGAAAAAAAAAGAAACAGATGTGTAGATTTCACATTTCTGACTGAATAACATACAATCAAAACAAAACAACCCAAGCTGAAAGTCAACTGATGTAAGCATTGTTGAATTGTGGGTTATGTAGTAAAACAAGTTATGACAAAGAGTGTGTGTACAGTTATGTCTCCAGATCAGCCGCATTGATCTATGATTAAAGTGTCAGATGTTGCTCCAACAGTGTTAGAGGATTGCATTGCTAAATGGGCGTAGTACACCTTTAATTCCATCCTAACTGATGCAGGGTCAGAGAGACTCCATCACACCTTCTCTCCACATTCTGCACAGATAATACAAACTGGAGCACACAACTCCAAATGGTTCTCTAACTGCTCTGCAAACACACCCCCTGCTGTGATGATCTAACTGCAGACCAACACAACTTCATCATAGATTTACAGTACATGGGAATAATTCAGTGTAGAGTCAGGTCTCCATGTGAGAACCCAGCCTTAAAACTACAGCTGACGTGGAAAGAAGTGAAGGCTTTTTTATCACACTTGTCCTTTTCTGAGGACAGGGCTGAAATAGAAAATGCTTTTAGATGCCGCTGGGGAAAAAAAAGTGAGAATTCCCAGAGTCCCTCGAGGGGAACTTCTGGGAATTCTCATGTTACTCTTGCGTGGACACTTACCCTTTCAAAGCTGCTCATGCTTCCCATGCTTCCCAAACGGCCACGCATTCTGTTAGCACCCTGGTGACAGAGATGACATTTAATGAAGATGGTAAACAATACCTCTACACATTATAAAAAACTCTGGAAAAAAAATCGTGGATTGATTCATGGACAGAGCAAAAAAAATGTACAAGTGCAGGTCATAAAGCTTACCTCCTCAATGTAAACAGATAAGACTTAGTCCTAATTCATATGGGAAATCTGAATTCTAATGACTTATTTGAGGACATAAAAAGGGTATAATCCCCTGAAAGATAGCTCTGTAATTAATTAAAGCTCCTGCAGAGCTGGTTAGCAAAGTAAGGTCAGAACAGAAAGAGAAAACAAGACAAACATCTACACGAAGCTTCTGTCACGTTGTATATCTGAGAGTGACAGCTCCAAACTGATGTCTGATGAATAAATTTGAAATACCTCTGTAATAAATCACTGCACCACTTCAACTATATTTCTGCTGTCTTTTAAACACATGAAGGATGGGCACTTTGTGTGCATGACACGTAAATAAACTACAATGAATCAGTCAATAAATCAATTCTGTCAGCATCTATTTAGGTAGTTTTCTGGCTTCACATCTTAGTGTGAGTGGATGTGAAGTGACAATGTTCATTTCATGCTGTTGAATATGAAAAAAAAAACATATTTATAGAGGTATTTCTGTAGTTACTTTAACAGTAACTAGAGGTAAATCAGAAAATAATGGTGAACGGTTTTATAGTCTTAAACATTTTTTATTTCTTAATAAGATTAACTGTGTCATTCTTCGGCTAAGTCTCTGATACAACAACAGATGGTAGCAGAGGTCTCTGATTGCCTAGATGCTTCCACAAAGGAATTATTCTCTCGTCTCACTAGCAAATATGGGTCAACTCAAATCCCCAAGATAACAGTGACACACAAACAGAAATGGATGCGCATAAGGCACATACAGGGGAAGAACACAACACACGGGCTATTTTCTGTCAAAATACAACATAGGGGTTAAATTGAAGAGAAAAAAAGGTAGACAAAGGATGTGAAATAAAAATAAAGGCAGGAGAAAGGTGAGAAAACATGCTATAAAAAGCCGTCTGAGCTCAGACCCACCCTTGCAAAGATGTTCTCCAGGGAGCTGGTAAGAGATGAGCGGGCTTTGTTTTTCAGGATATCAAGTTTGAAGCGACTGCTGGTGGCAGCGCTGTCACCTGCTGATGGGCTGTTAGCAGCGTTCTGGCAAACAACAAAAGATCACAAGAGACATTTTTAATAAGAATGAGTGTAGAGGCTTTCAAAGAAGCTCTTCATTGCACCAACTATGCAGGCATACTGTAGTAAAGCACATGATCATGAGTAATACTGACGCTGGTGTTGGAATTCTGCTCTGTGAATAATATTTAACATGCAACCCTCGGGCTGTATCACATGGGAGTAATAATCCACAATCCTGTTATACTTCACTGCCATGATTTCACCTCAGCTGTACGAATGTAACACTGGTTCAATCAATATCAAACTCCGCTCTTTTCAGGCACAGGATGCAGCATGGGAAAGGATTAACTTTAGAGTCATGACCTAAAAAGTGACCTTTTGTGTCAGTGGAGCCATCATAGGACTCTGACTGGTCTATTTGATGGGATTCAAAGGCTAAACCTGCATGTTTGCGTTTCTCTGTCACAATCAAATCATTTTCTGTGTCAAGGAAAAGTACAAGGTACTGTCTCTTTGCATATTTTCCTTTTTTGTTTTAGTGTCTGATTTTACAATGTTTGTTCTTTTCATTGTCCATATTCTCTTATATTTTTGAATCTTATGCCTGAGCTGAACCTCGTTTTAGCCTTGCAGTATGACATCTTTGAAATATATTGCCAAAAATGGGCAAAAAAATTGACTTTTTTTGAAACCCCAAAGGTCCAAATTGACATTTTACAATGACAAGGATTTCAAAAGCCCTAAAAATACCTTTAGTTTATTCATGCAACATTATTTCATTTTGGTATTAGGAAAAATGTGCTTTCCTAAGTTGTTAAGTCAGCATAATACTTTGGATAAAAATGTTTCAATATGCTCTTATGACATAAAAATACTCTCTTTGCTCTATTATTATGTTTTTGAAACCACACAGAGTCAAGTATTTACCTGGGGAACCTCCCCGATGTGGAGGTGTGACTTTTGTTTGGATTCACAGAGCTGCCTCAAATGGAGAATCACCAGTTCATTCTCCTCATGGTCTGATCCAGGCTTCAGCCTCTGCAGAGAAGGATATACAAACATTCAAAACCCGATAAATGCACAAAAAAAACTGCACTTATGCACACACAGACTCTTAGTAATTTGGCGATTACCACAAATTAGTCCCATAAGACATTGTTAATGTGTCTGTAATTCTTCAGATGACAGTGTTTATTTTTCTCTTGGCAGGGCTGCCTTACCTGAACTCGCTCAAAAATCTCAACCTGCTCATTGTCAGTCAGCTGGGAGAGATATTTTTGGATGGCTAGTTTAGCTCTGGGTGGATAGAGACCTGGAAACAGAAAAGGGAATAGAAACACTCTTTTATGTGGCTTTAACTCTGAGGAACAGGCAATCCATCAATATATCCTACCCACAGCACAGTGCGTGTGGCTTACCCTCAATCCTCTCGCAGAGCTTGTGCAGGTCGTGCATGGGGCAGGCCTCACATAGCTGGATAGGGGTTTTATTGCTCTGTAGGGCTGCTGCTGTGGAGAAGGCCTGCTTCAGGGTCAGCATCACCTCATCCACCTGATACACAGAGCCAAATAATGGAGTGAAACAATAATATAAAAGCACATATGTATGGTCTTGTTTAAGGAAAAAGGAGAGTGTGACTCACCAGGGACTCACTGGCACACTGGAATATGTAGCACACATACTGACTGGGACCAGACTCCAACTGGTCCCTGCAGATGAATCCAAAATGATCGGACTGCTTGATGCCCTGCATCAGAAACAGTAAATGGGTATCAAAAAATAAGTCACAGTACAGGAAAACTGAACCTTTTTGCCTTTATATTTATTTCTGTAATGCAGATAAAAGAGCATCAAAAACCAGACATGACAGGGAAACAAAAACTGCTCTCAGCATTTTTCTATTTTCCATTCAATTAGTAAAATGGCCACTTTTGTCCCACAAGACATTAAGGCATTACCTTAATGCATAAAGTCTATTTAAAGAACTGCAATAGCACATGTCTACAGCACTGATGAATGTGTCATTTGCGCTCCAATTATAGATCGGAAATTAAAAGCCTGCAGTACTGTAAGGAGAGGCACTAATGCAATAGATGTCTAGAGAAGAAATGCAAATATATTCTGAGTTCACTCTCTACCCAGGACTGCAGCAGAGACACGGGACAGAGAAGCTTTCAGCACGTAAAAATAAACCGACCTGACAGCAGGATGAGATATCTTTGAAGTTCTTCTCCAGCACCACGGTTTTACTGTCTGGACTGATGAGGTTTACTTCAAAACGCCCGACCTGTGAAACACAAAATGAGGATTCATTTAAGAAGATAGAGGAATGGAAAAGAGTTTATAAACAGCTGATAGTACATAAAGCAATCTGTGTAAAATGGTAAATTACTGTAGTCTGTTATGAGACAGAGTCCAATGTGCTTTCATGTCATCCATACTGTTAATCTTCAGCTGCTGAAACCCAGATTTTAAGAATATTTAGTGTTTTTGACGAATCCTTATCATTTCACAGGAGGTTAAATGGACAACCAAATTTATTTATTTATTTACATTTTTAACCAGAGCTGCCTTGTTGAGATTAAAAATCTTATTCCTTATGACATCTCACCATCTAACAAAGTTACAGATGTAAAAGCACATTGTTTCAAATTGGATAACATGTTCTGGGTCATATACAACGAAATCATCAAAAAGCTAAAAGGTAAAATTATTGGGGGAATAATTCAAGTTTAGCTCCATACATTAGCTAACATCAGCATTCGGCCCGTCACCAGTTAAACTTAGCGTGTTTTGTACTCCCTAACAAAATAAAAGTTAATGTAAAGTAAGCTGAGGATATACTCACAACAGTTAATAGAGAGCTAGCTACAAATGTACTGCCTAACTTTAGAAAGAACAACTAATGCAGAGTTATTTTGAATGTATTCCCTGGCAATCACAGCTAGCTAAATAAGAATCTACTTCCCAAGAAAAACGGGACGTTAGCTGTTACTTAGAAGCTCATGATTCATCAAATGCTTTTCTTTTATTGCTGCATGTTCCTCTTTTTGGCCTGTAAGTGTCTTTTCAGCCGCTTATCAATCATTATAAATCAAACGCTTTACATTGGTATGAGCAGTAAAACAAAATAGATGCACAAGAGCTTCCCACCACTATCATGACATCAGTGGACAATGGCTGCCTTGTGAGTACAGTGACTGACAGACATAAACACACTCACACACTCTCACAATCAAGGTCAACCAGCCTACACCAACGATTTTTCCCATAATTGACTGCCATGTGGGGTATCGTATTGAGTGCCATGCTCTCGTTTTTAAATTTAGCTCCATGAGGAAATGGGCATGGTGTGCGAGGAACGGCTGCTGGCTCTCTCTGCAGCCTGCATGCTGCATTTCACAAAGCAGGGCTCTCCCTATGTTCTCTCAGGAGTAGCTCTGTAACACTTAAAATTTCTCCTCAGGAGTTACAGCCTCTTTAACTGCAGCTCTAACACCACGCCAAGCTGGTCTCCAATTATAACTGCCAGACATGTGCACATAAAAATGATTTGCAGGAGCAGGGGGCTTGCAGGCTGGATAAAATGCAACTACAGGGGTCAACAATGAAAAAAATCATTAAGCACTGGAGCACTTGTTTTTCTGATGTAACAGATTAACTTAAGTTCCTCAAGATGACAAATCAGGACTTGGCAGGCGAAAAAAAACATTCATAAATCTCACTGACAGAGGGAGTATGTTTATAGTTTAACCCATAAACTTTACATTCACTTAAACCTTGGATTAATTCCAGAATATTACAATTTATAATGGATGTGCACAGTGCATTTTCCCACCATAACACGATCACGCATGGTAATCATGTGGTTTTGTACACTGCGATTGCTGTAACTCATAATAAACCCCCCTGTCCTGCCAAGTGCTTGAGAGCAAGCATACCAAGTGTCTGGCTTTTAATGAGATGACATCGCTGTTATGATAAAGCTCAGCTGCACACAGAGATAAGGGGCCAATAAGCCTTTAAGCTCATTCTAAAAACCAGGACATCAGCGAAAGTACAGCAGATAATTACTTCTCATGGAAATGTACAGCACTTTTCCTCCGAGTTTTCTACCTGGAAGAGCATGGTGCGGTTCTTGTCTGCATCCGACGGCTGGACGTGGTTGGGTGCACTGGAGTGTCTGCGTCTAGTGGGGCCTATAATGACGCCTTCCCCCGGCTTCCTCTGAAGGTTCCCTGCCAGGCTGCTGCAGCGGGTACGAAACTCCTGAGGCTCCTCAAACCCTGAATCCTCTAAGATGCATTCTGGGAAAGTTCCTCGCAGACTGCTCTGACTGGAACTGCAGGACAGACTTTTACCTGAAGCAAAGATTGACCTTTTGTTAGATCTTTGATGAATGTAAGAAACACAGCACCTCAAACTATCAGGTACCTCCATAGATTTTCTTGACATTTCTCTCATAACTATGTTGCTTTTCTACATTTCCCTCGTCTCACATTTCCCAGCTTACTACTGGCGTGTTTTGATTTAGCGCTCTGTAAACAGCCATGGCCGTCTGAGTCTTACCCTCCTTGTAAATGGTGTCCATTTGCCTTCTGGACAACCGTCAAGTCAGCAGTCTTTCCCATGATTGTGATTTTGCATACTTAACTTGATTAGCTGGTACACTGTATTTAAAGTGCTTGAATAAGAATTGTATCCTACTGTTATTTTTACATTTTTGGCCATATTTGTTAAAATAATAATAATAATAATAATAATAATAATAATAATAATAATAATAAAACTGAACATTTTGACTTCGGGGTGAATTAAAATTCCTACTTTCTTAAACAACTGATTCGAAGTGATAAACTTTTCTGACAATGAGTAACTCAGGGTTTTAAGTCTTAAACACAACAGCATCTTACCTCCAGGCGGGTCCTCCACTCCAGGCCCTTCAACACCCTCCCTACTCTCACTCAGAGCAGATGACAGAGGGTCTCCATCTTCCCCCATGAGGAAGTCCACAGGTGCGTTTTCTGTGGACCCTCTCTGACCGTTGAGCAGTCGAAGGCGCTTTCGCTCCACCTCATGCTGACGAAACTTATCGATACAGTCATCTACAAGGGTGGATGGAGCCTTTTTGTGCATAACTGTAACCTGTAAATGAATCTTATTAAGCACCATTGATTTATTGCTTCATCAAATAACGAGTTAAATTGAAGCTTTTTTTATTTGTACCTTGCCGCAGTAAAGCACTTCATACTTCTGGGAGTTGTAGAAGGCATCATCAGCTTCCTGTTTTGGTTTGGCTTCTTCCTTTAGGGCGGATTTGGACACTTGGCGAATCCTGCTGATCACCTCGGGGACCTGTATGAAAGGAGAGACGGCCAGAGAGACATGATGAGTTGGAAAACAATGCAAAGGAAACCAAAACAAAAAAGAAAGGGAAGCGGGGTGGAAACCAAAACTTGGGGAAGATTCCTGCACAGCTCCTCTGTCGGGTTAACACGAAAATATGACTCAAAAAATGACACAATAGTGACACAAAATAAGAACTGCAACCTACAAGTAACCAAGTAGAGGAATGGTTTTGACTCGTTTTTATCCAGGATGTGCTTTCAATTTCAAACAGGATGCAAAAAGTTTTGATTTTCAGGCACTTACAGTTACAGGTGTTTTGCACCATTTTAATACAACATTTATCTAAAGATTGCAATGTAAATGTTAACCAGCCAGTCCCAGTGTGACCAAGAACCTGTTTTGATCAACAAATAATCCAGCCTGGCTTTATGCTGTGACTTTAAATAACTCAAGGCCAACGCAACAGCACTAGAATTTCACCAGCCAAGGCCAATGAACAACAGACAGACCAAACACTTCACTTGCAACAGAAATATGAGGCAGGAAACACCTTCACTTTATAGGGCAGAAGACAAAACAGCAGGCCTGAAGAAATCAGACACTCAAGGGTCACTGAGGCTGTTTATGCTTCGGTGCAAGAGATCCGTTTCTGTGCCTCACAAGCGACAAGTCATGGCAAAAAGTGTGATTCTTCTTTCAAAGCTCGCTCTTAAGCAATAGCTGGGAATAAAAGCCAACTGAGCTTAGTCATGCAGCATTTTTACTTTTCAGATTGCAACAGCTTTGGCAGACATAACAGGAGCAGCAATCTCAGAGTTCCTGCTCCCTTTTTTAACTGTCAAACCAGGGCTGCAGTCAAGGTCAGCTGAATAGCATGTTTGAAAAAACAATGAGTGCTTAAACAAACACACACGACGCACACATCTGCTATCTGATAGGACCTGAAGACTGACTGACTGTCAAGCAAATAAGTATATTTTGTACACGAGGAGGAGGAGGTTATGTAACACAATACATAAGTCTAACATTAGAGGTGTGACCAGGGCAGGATAGAAGCAGGAGGGCTAACAAACAGGAAGCTAATGATTAGGAATAATATGAACATCCTGATAAAAGTCTGTCTTTTTCTGCGAGTCATTTCAAAGTCCCCGTTTTCCAGGTGCCTGCCCTCCCGAGGGTTGAGCTGTGCCTGGCTGGTGACAGAAGGCTGCATTGAGAGGAGGTTGAGGGCAAGTGGTGGGGGTGGTGGCTGTTTGTTTTATACATACTCAGCCATGTCTTCAGGCAAACTAAACTCTGACCTGTGAAGAAGTTTTTCTTACAGCCAGCTGGCTTATTTTTCTGCCGTCTTAAAGGCCTCTTTAATAAAACTTTATAAGAACCCAGCTCTTATAATGCATCCTAAGCCCCTGTAAATGCATCTTTAAGGCTTTATTACAATCCTCATTGGTGATCATAAGCATTCATAACAGCTTATATCAATGTTTATGAAGCTTTATAAGCAGTGAGCATTACACCTTATAAATCTAAGGTTTATAATGTATTGTACCTTTACACAAAAGAGAAAACAGCATTTTTCAACTACATTTTTTAACTCAACCAATAGAAAGTTAAGTATAGGAGGTCAGTAGTAAGTAGACTTGATAATTAACAACAAAAATAACTGCTAGCTAGGTCCTGTAATGCACCTCCGGGGTGATAGCATAACATTTTGATCAAGTGTTCCACTGGACACATATTTAGTGTACCTCTAAGAGAGCAAGGGTATCAGACTGGGTTAAAAAGGGGGGCAGCTGGTTATGTGGTGCCCACAAAGCTATTAGAATGGACAGCCATGGGTGCGCACAATGCCAATTATTTTATGCTGTACCCTTGTGTCCAAGTGTAGGATGATTCATCAACCTTTTTACCAATTTGTGCAAGTAAAATGAAAATCAACCTAAAGGAGCTATCTTGCATCTGCAAAGCATACCAAGTGTAATAACGATATAACATGTCCAGACAATATCTGTTGCTTTGCTTTTTTTTTTTTCAGGTATTGGAAGGACTTAGTTTCCAGCATTTGCTCATGTGCTTATGATAATGGGTTCCCTTTGAACTGGGAATGTGGCCATAATTCTCTGAGACTGAAATCAAAGTGTGTGAAATTAGACTGGGGAGCTTTGCGGGAGTTCTGCATTAGAGAAGAGAGAGTAGACTCTGTGAGGTCAGGGGATGTCAAAGGCTTTGGGAATCACAGCTGCACTGCCTGGCCTTTGATCTGCACACCTTTGTCACAGAGGAAAAGATGATAGCGACATCTTAACATTTAAAGAAGCCGCTGGATTATGCATGAGCAAGATGATGCCCAGCACCTTTTGATCTGATTAATTATTTGTGGTCAACCCAGAGCAGAGCTAGTACGCTTGCTCATTCCTGGAGTGGAGGCAGGCACAGACAAGCAGAGAGCTGCAGCGGAAGAGAGAAAACCAGGTGCTTTGCTTTTTCACTGGAACTTTTCTCACACAGTACCTCCAGATATTACTATTTATCAAGCTGCTTACGCGTCCAATCTCCACCTTCACGCTTCAACTTTATGGAGTATTATCAGTGACACTGATTGTGTCCCGAAGCCAGTTTCTATAAAATAAAGACAGTTGAGCACAGCTTTAAAGCATTGGAAAAAATCAACATGAAGATGGTCCCCTGAGCTGGTAGAGTCCTGAGCACGCTCAGTGACTCAAATAAATCATAATATCTGGCTAAACAGTAGCAGGTACACAGTTCTGCTACTTTATCAGCACAGTTAAGAGGCAGTAAACCTTGACAAATTATACCACAAAGCCTGCAATCAGGCGTGATTAAACTTCTTTAAGAGACACACAGATTATCACTGAGTCAATAATACAAGATAGGGGAGGAAGCTGGAGTAGAGTGGATCAAATCACACAATGTCGAGTGTGAGGTCATCGATAAAAGCCGGCAAATTACTCTAATTATAAGAGACAAAAACATCCAATTAAAGCTGATTTCCTCAAAAGTCAAACTTAAGCTACTCTACTCGACTGGGAAAAATCAATTGCATGTCATAAAACTTCAAGCGCAAACCTGGATAAATCTTGTTGCACTGGTAAACAAATCTGTCTTTGTGTGGCTGAAGGGATTGGTTCAAAGACTCTCTGTTGTCACGTGTGTGCAGCTGCACCTCACTACAACCATGACATCCTCCCAGTGCTTTTCCATCTGCTGGGAGACTAACTTGGTTAAACAAAAGTTCATGTCTCAACTCAAAACAAAGCCTAACAAAGGCTCTTATGTCACCTTAACATGGGTGAAAAGCTAATGTCATAACTGGAAATCAAACTAATGTGTCAGCTGAAGAGGCTGCAACACATACCCAGATTTTTCTGATCTTTGTTTCAGCACCAGCACAACAGAAAGAAAAGAAGCTAAATTTCAGTTAAGAGGTAATCAGGGCCACTAAAGTTTCTCTTTCAACTACAAACAGGAACTTCCTTGATCCTGTGATCTACCAACAGGATAAACATTCGACTATGACAGTGATTATGTAGATAATTGTGGGTTGTTTTCACTCATTCAAAGCTAGATTAAGTACATATTCTGTTCTTGCTTGACAGAGAAGACTATACATTTTAGTCTTTCATGACAGCCAGGTAAGAATACAGTACACAGCCATGAGTTCCTCATTCTGGAAGTAACTTGATCATGTCAACAGCTATGTAACCAAAGCCAGCCCAAGACTCGCCATATGGGCTTATCAACCCCTCTCATATGCAGAGAGGTGAAGTGTTATGTCTGTGTTCTGTCAAACTGCTGATGGGAAAACAAAAGCAGTATTCAAATACAACCTTGCTGGCTTACAGACACCTGGTGACACAATATGATTATGAACAGGAAAAATACAGTGATGTATTCGAATATTTAAAGAGGATCTTTTCGCTGTGTTGATTTTGGCGCCCCCTGTGGACAAAGCAGTACCTCTTACTTTGTCCTTTGCCTGTATAAGGTGTATATTCTGATCTTTAAAAAATCACTCCCTTTTAACCATCAAATATAACACAGACCATGTAATATTTTCTGCAGTAGGTATACTGTGACATACCTCCTAAAGTACTATGGCCCAGTTCCACAAACAAGTGAAAAGGCACTAATAGATATGGGGAGGTGCCAGGTGCAGCTGACAAAGAAAGTGGAAGGCTGTATTGCAATGCATTGATGACAAATTCATTTTCTTCTACGCTGTTTTCCATGGAGATTGTTGATGTTTTGTATCTATTTACACAGAACAGAGTCAAGGGCTTTGCTGCTGATATGCTTTATTTTGTTGATATAACAACTTAAACTTTGCCCCCATTCTCCTGTCTAAGCAGGATGCACTTAAAGCGCAGGTAAAATATCATTTTTTGCTTTGAAGTGACAAATAAACACTGTCCTTAAAAAACTTGCTTAGGATTTCTCCACTTTTTCACTAAAATGTTGTGATTTCGTTGAAAACACCTAATTTTCAAATACTAATTTTTAAAAAATGAATGGAAAAAGCAAAAATAAAATGATTTTTTTGTAATGAAAAGTGAAGCTTTATACTTTGATGCATTAATTCATTGCATATTTATAAGACAAAAATATTTAGGAGTTTAAAACGTTTTGACCTGGAGATGTTCTTACACTCTTACTGAAGTCATTCCCTCCTGTCTACATACATTTTGAACAGTGCCTCTCTAACCAACATTGTGGTACTAGCTATATAACATGTCATTATAATAAAAAGCTTTTAAACTTAAAGACAAAGACTGACACCGGTCTGAGAGATAAGTATCCTAAAATCTAATGTGGTAATTATATATTTACTCTCACACCCAGTCAAGTCAAAGCTAACCTTTACTGTTGCCTATTTAGTTTTCTTAAGCACTGTCTGGTGTTACCCTAGTCCTGTCTTTGCTTATAAATGCAGTCCACTGTCATTACATGTCACCAAATGTGCCAAGAGGGTCACCAGCTGTCAGTGAGAGATTTCACTGTGGGTTGCATCCAAGTCAGAGCAGAGGTAGGAAGCACACAGGCCTGTGGTTTACACTTTTAAGGCCTGATCTCTTCAAAACTGGCCTGAAATCAACAAAATTTGCCATTTTTATGACGCAGTTATTTCTCTTCTGGGGGCGGGAAGCTCAGACACTGTTAATATTGAACTACAGGGATCCAGTTTTTTAGGTGGATAAATGTAAGCCAACTGCGACACAGTTATAATGTCACTTACTCTTCATTGATCAGTAACCAAAAGTCAACAAATCATGAGAACTGAAAAGGATATGTGAGGATATTTCAAATATGCCTGATACACTTTGCAGCAGGAGCACACACTACATAGAATTTGCTATGTGAGTGAAATAATGATTTGTCAGGTACCTCAAATAAAAACAGCTTTTTACAACAAAATTAGTGCCATATTATAGACACTTTTCAATTGCCCTCCTTTAACATGATATCAAGGGGAAATGGCTGCTGTGTGAATACGGTAAGCAGAGTTGAGTTGGGTCAGATGCAAATTTATCACACTCAAGGTGTAAATGAGTAGCTGACACTCTGAGCCAAGTAAAATCGAAGTAAACATTATATTAAAGTGTGTTTTTCCCATCTTCACTGCATGTCCTTGTCATTGATAAACCAGTCAAAAGTCCAATAACTGCTGAGTAAGCTTTAAATGCCAGTGTAGCTAAACTGTTCATGCACAAATGGTCATAGTTATATCAAAAACTTCAGCAATATATAGAAGAGGACAAAAGTTGTATTTCAAGTCAGACTTGAATTCAAGCACCAACCCTCCAAACAAAAGAGCACACACAATGAGACATTCCATGTTTATCTATAGATGATGCTTAGTTGGCATCAGGTCAAGTTGAACCTTTTTTCACTCATACAAAATCTAACAATAAAGCGATTCTTCCTCCTAAAGACAAAGAGCATCCTTTCATTTTAACCCGTCACAGTTCACATTATTTTAAAAGATACCATGGGTCCTTTAATTAGGTTTTACCTCATGTACCCTGATCTTGTTTACAGTAGGTCCGTCACATGAAAACAAAGTATGGAGTTACCATGTCCTCAAGTTCAGATGGGGCAAAGAAAAAAAACACACATGCCCAGTAAAAATCCACCTGACAATGACTACATGATTAAAATCACTGCAGCAGGGTGTTGTACGTGGCAGTAATGTACTGTTAAAGTAAACCAAGCATTCCACATGGTTCACCTTGCACATGTTGCTAACTCACTGGCTGTCAAACCAGTTTTCTGTTGCGCAATCATGCAAAGCGGGGTATGTTCAACATGCCTTTCTAACTGCTGCTGCTGCATGCACTTGAATCCAAGAAGAAGAGGAAGAAGAAGAAGAGGAAGAAGAGAGGACAGACACCTCGAAAGTGTTTGATAGCTCTTCTCTTTGCATCTCAGCTTTCAGCAGCAGACAAACAGCCTGCTTTGGCTGAGCACAGGAAACAGGATACACTACAGGCATATATGAGAATCAATGCAAAACGTGAGCGTACAACTAGATATGTGTTTGTAAATGCTGCATGTGAGGGTTGTCTTGTTTATTAAGGAAACACAGAAAGGTGTGAACTATGGGCTTGTCTTACAGCAGATGTAGAACAACTCCACAACATATGACATCAATTAAAACACATAAAAGGTGTGCAAACCACAAATGTCACCATGATGTGACTCAATACTGATTCCTCAGATTAGAATTCAAAGTTTGCAAAAGCATGGTAGGCCTAATGATCAAAGTGGATACCATCAGTCTGTTTAACAAAATTATAATCAGTTCAAACTATTTGAAATCAAAAAGCAGTGAAAATGCCATTTAAAAATTATTGCTTCACTTTTTGAGACAATTTAAAGCTCCCATGAGGAACTTTTGGTTGATGTTTATTTTGGCACCCCCTGTGGACAAAGCAGTCTTTCCTCATCTTGTCGTTGACATGCTTAAGTTGTGAGTTTTGACGAGAATTTCACCTTTCTGACTTTTGACAGTCCGATGTATCATTCATCATTAATCATTAATGATTTATATAATGATACATCTGAAATTAGCATGTTCTCTCTTTTAAACCACTGCAATTTTATTAGCATTTTTGAGCAGCACATTTCACTCAAAAACCTCTCAAACACCTCACAGATCAAGGGTTATATACACTTGGGGGCAAATGGATTAAATATCACCAAGAACTTCTTGCCAAAGTTGCCATCTATGAGCTAAGCACACTTAGCAGACTGATGTGATTGCATAACAGAAGAGGACAGACAGAGCTTTATTTACTAGAGCATGATGAAATGCTTTGAAATACTTTGCCACATTCAATTGAATAATATATTTTTGTGAAGATCATCAAGTACATTTCACTGCATTTATTTGAGTACCAAATCAAGACACCAGGACAAAATGCTTGTAAAGCTCCTGTGAAGAGTTTTGATGGAACAGACTTATATGAACAGTGATGCTTCTCTTCGATGCACAAAAGCAAAAACACCATTAGTGACAGGATCTACTATTTCTATGTTGTAATTATATTGCCTGTAACTGCTGTGAGACAGTAGGTATCCTGGAGAAACAGCCTTAGTGACATTTCCCGTTGCATGTATTCACAGTGAGTGATTTCAATGCAAAAAGACGACAAGGCACTTTCACAAAGGCAAGACAAAATCAGCAATAGTGTAAGGGTTAATATCATAGACTGTATATAGAATGGACAGTGTCTGCCTCCTCGCTGGGTGAAGCCGCTCTGAGATCAGCACCTTCTAGTGACTGGCTGCAGTATGGGTCATAAATCCCGCCTCCACCAGCAAAGCTTATGGAGTTGTGGACAAACTTTAAAAATTTATTACACAGAATATACATTTTTCTCCCCCCTGCTTGCAATGTTGACATGTAGTTACTGTAAGACTGGTTTGTGCTCAAGTCCTCTTTTTTTGTGCAGCTCTGTTTGTAAAAGTTATTAGAGGGTTCATGTTTTCTATGATTGACACCTGATACAGCCTATGGGCGTACAAAGATTGCGTAGCTCACCCGGGGACTAGCTGCTTGAACGGAGTGTCGTCATAGCGACTCTCGGGGAGTGTCTCGCCGCACGCGCACAACGCTACTGCACAATGCTGGTTTCAGGAAATGAAAAAAAAATCACGGAAATACCGAGAGCTTTTTGGCTTCAAATCTGTATACTGACGGGAGGCGGAACCAAGTTGTCCATAGTATATACAGTCTATTTTGTCCACAAGGGGCGCCAAAGTCAACACAGCCAGAAAGCTCTTCACAGGGGCTTTAATATGGACGATAAAATTAGATAATGGATCTCAAACATGCAGTACCGTACAATACACTTATTCAGTTATTCATCATGATTTAAAAAAAATCATTCCTTCAACAGCCCAACCATTAACTCCTGTTTTGCTCCAAACAATTTGTCGAGCAATAATCACTGTTCATCCACACCCATGAGCAATCACATACACACATAAACAAACAGGCCATTGGAGAACCTTTAGCGCACAGTGCCCCCAAACACACACTGACCTAAACTGCATTTTAGCAGAAAGTTGTGCACTGGTTTTAAGACCTGACTCCTATGTTCCTGATTTTGAACTACATTTTGATTTGTTACACAAGAGTGGCAACTGATCAGATCAGCCTATAAATGTGCTGACTTTGCACAGTTGTTATCACATTATAGGGATGTCTGATCCTCTGGGGAGGAAAACACAGACTGAGGTGGATTAACTTTGCAAAAAAATCCACAGTGATCTCTTTATCATTCTCGGTGGCCTAAATACTTAATACGGAAACAAACATGTTTGGATGACTGAATAATCTACTAAATGACACCGCTATCACCCCAAGGAGAATTAAATCTGTCTGTCCAGGGTTTTCCTTTGTCTCTTGTTTACACTTACAGTCTTAAAGCTGAACTTCACTGTAAATCCTGACATCATGGTTCATTTAAGGACCCCTGTGCCTTTCTCATTTCTGTATGGATTGCAGATGTTTCCATACCCTTTTTTTAAGTACATGCTGATGCCAACCATCCATTTGATACTTCCCTGAACAAAAAAATCTCTATGAAGCCTTTTTACTATCCAATATCACATTCAAGACTGTATCCAAGGCCAATACCAACATGGTATCTTAAAAGTTGTGATAGGTGGATTCATAGTGAGTTGAATTCACACATAAAAGTGTAACAGAGTTGTTTGAGTACTTTCCTGGAACTCTTGAGCAGTAAAAAGTAACTGAACACTACCTCAGCTGTGTGCATAATGTTTTGTTAGGCTCCTGCATTTGTCAGCCTATTGCTGTTTATCTGGTACATTTCTCAGTTGCTGCTCCTGCGTGTGCGTAAAGGTAAGCGTGGCACCTGGACAGGCCTACCTGGTTGGGGTCGCAGGCCTTGAAGACATGACAGGACATCTCAGACTCGGGGTTATCCGGTTGTCCCCGCAGCAGATAAGCGAAGTATGAGAGGTCATTGCTGTTGTGAATGAAGCGAGAGATGAGCTGCGCTTTGTGCTCGAATATAAACACTGAAGAGTTGTTGCTGCTGGAGGGGACACACCGCACGAAGGGGGGGTTGAGGACCAGCTGCACCTCTCTAGGCTGCACCACGGGGCCGCAGTCGTTCTTCTCACCTCTCCGGCGAATCTCAGCCACCAGCCAGGGTAGCATAGGCAGAGTAGTCCGCCTATCGAGGGAGGAACCGCCGATGTAAGTCAGAGAAAACCTCCGGTCTGACTTAGGAGGGCTGCTCTCCCTCTCATCCTGACTCTCCATGGTTGTGGACCCAGCTGGCTTACAGAGAATTTACAAAGACAATTGCACAAAAGTAAGCCCGTATATCATTTCCTTCATCCAAATGTCAGGCGCAGCTGTAGGGCTAGTTTGCAACACTCTTCATGTCCACATTCATCATAAAAGTTTATCCACTGATCACTATCCTGCTGCACAACATGTGCTCGATCAGCTGCTGCGCTCCATGTTTCCAAATCTCTCCATATCTCAACCGGACAGCTCAGCCTTCAAGGACTTCAAGTGAATTCGTGTGTTCGTGTTTCCCCCTCTCTTGTGTTGCTTCACTGTTTGCATGGGCAGGGAGTCAAACCCGAACACTCCTCCACTGTACTGTCCCAACCAGACTCGCTTGCTAAAACGTGGCTCTGGATGGTTCCTGTGTAAACAGAAGTCGCTCAGAGAAATCTGATGTCTTTGAGGGGTCGCACCCCATCGAGCGCGTTATTACAGTCCGTGCGCTAAGATCTTGTTACGCGCGGAGCGGATGCATTTTTCTCCTTTGACGTTCAGTTTAGTAAATATGTGATTCTACTCCCTTCTTGTAGTGTAAAATCCAGTCTTCTATGATCCTTTCTTCCACATCGCCTTGGAGGTGGGGCGGCTGTGCGCGTCGTTGACCCGCCCAACCTCCCACGTGCTGGAGGAGTGGGCAGAGCACAGTCGATGTGAGGAACGTGACAGGCCGGGGCTCCACCTTTCTTTAAGGAACAAAATAACTGGAAAGCTTGTTTCACAGAAGTGTGGAGTGTTTTCAGCCCCTGTGGCTCTGCTGGTGTACTCTATCTTAGTTGTAAAATCCATGAAGTCAATATTAGACTATTCCTTAAATCTGCAGATGCAAGTCTTCAACTTTATTTACAATTGTTTTTATGCATCCTGTACTGAATCAAAGCTATAAACAAATCTGTCCTCCAACACTCTACATGTGTTCATTTCAACCAGGTGCCATAATTTAAGGCCCTCTGCCTCTTCCCAAAATAGCTGCCGTGCCATATATAACCTCATCACCAAGGCAGAGGCCATTACAGCTCTGCACAGCCCTCTCTACAGCTGAGGACACTTTGGTTTACATGTTAGAGGTGAAGATGAAGCTGTTCACCAAATACACACAACTGAATAAAATACAAATAATGAAACAGATTTTAAACTACGTTGAATGTATGTAGTTCAGGTCCGGACTGGAAAGCTTACCAAGATATTCTTCTCAGGTGAAAGTTCAGTTGCTTAATTTATGTTTTATTCAGGTAAAGTACCACCTTATTAAACTAATCAAGTAAGAATAAAACGACTATATTTAAAATGTACTTTAGGCTCCTATTAGGAGGTTTTTGACATGTATGAAATAGACTTATAAGATTTAATAAGCAAACAAGACCATCAGTGACAAAACTGACAATTTTGCACTCTTAAGGTTTTGTTGCCTGTAACTACCACAAGGGGAAGGTTTCAGTGAAGCCGCTGAGGATCAGGCCCTGTTTTTGCCTCTCCTCATTCACAAAAAAAGATACATTTGACCGTTAAAAGTCAGCTGGATGAGATTATTTGTCAGAATATGTATGTGAAGGACAAGATCAGTGGAGACTTTTGTCCACAAGGAGGAGCCAAAATGTACACAAACTGGGAGTTCCTTAAAACCTTTACTTCTCTGACGACTATTCAAAGAAGTATAACTACACAAAAAAGCTATGCAATTACAGTAACATGAGTAAATATTGTAACTTTACCATCCTGGTTAGGATATCCCTTAGGTTACCACAGACCCTGTCAATTCCCCACCAGAGAGCAAAGACACCCAGACTTCATACTGGTTATACAAACTAAAAAATACATTAAAGCAAAATTAAGAAAAACAAAGACAAGTGCTGTAAGACTTTGTAATTTATACGTTCACAAAAAGCACGACAGTCAAGGAGAGATAACGAGAACTGTTGGACTTTACATTGAGAATCGAAGTATAAGCTTTTTGGAAAATTCAACATCAAGGGGGTCTCAACTTGCAGTGCAAAGTGTCTGACACTGAAAACTTGTCAATAATTTGATGTAAAGCCAATTTTGTCAAGCCATTTTGTAACAATGTAAAAAGGGAGATTTCCCTTTTTTTCATCTCTGGGCCACTCTGACACAAATCCTGATTCAAATCCACAGTACCAAGACTTGTCAGACCTGGACTAGGTTAAGTGAAGCAGTCTACATACTTTTTAAAACAGTTTTTTCAGTTGTTGTTCAGATTATGGAAATGCTCAGAAGAGAGATATCACTGCTTTTTTTTTTATACCTCAGACAGTTCAGTTTTACGTCTGTCAAACCATAAAAGTAGGAAGTGCGAAAGACAACAAATCAAGAGGCTCTGAACTGAGAGTCTAGATCCTCTTTTTCCTCGACAGAGGGATTAGAAACTGTGAATCAGAAACTGACTTCGGCATCAGGTTTGAAACAAAGCTGGTCTCACACAATCCTAAATTCCTAAGTGTTAAAAAAGCTCTTTGTGCTTTAAACTTTTATTCTAAAAAGTGCTGACTCAGCTTTAGTAACTCAGGCGGTTGAGATTGCATGTTATAGACAGGTGTTTCAACTCTTGTGTGTGCCTAAAATTACAGAAAAATTTTCAGTGGAACAGTGGACAAACACCTGTTCCTCAGCTGATAACATATCAACTGTGGTGTAAACATCATATAGTCTCCATAACAGACACAGAAGGAGACATAGGCTAATGGCAAAAAACACAGTGTCAAAATAAATGCAGAATCTTTCCCTGAATGATAAAACATGTATGCTAGATAACATATAGGCTGCATTGATATGTTACAATATTGACATTGTATTTGAACCTAAGAATAAGAAGAACTTTATTAATCCCCTGTTGTCTCACAAAATATGACTCTAAAAAGTAATCTACTATTTACACAAGAGTTATAAAGTCTGATAGCTGTTGGTACAAAAGATCTTCTGAATCTTTCTGTCCTGTAGCAAAGATAGAGAGGAGTAGTCCACCACCATTGGCCCTTTGGTCCATCAAGGTGTTGTGAAGTGGGTTATCCATGTTCTTTAGAATAGACTCCACCTTCCTCAGTGTAGATCTCTCCACCACTTGAGTCCAGCTTTGAGTCCAACCATAGAGCCAGCCTTTTTCACCAGTTTAATCAGACATCTTGCATCTTTGTGTTTGATGCTTCCTCCCCAGCAGACTGCATTGTAGAACAGAAACAGAAAAGATGTAAACAAGTAAAACAAGTAAACCTGTTTACTTGTTAAATAAATTATTCTTTTTTTTTTAATTCAACTTATTTTTGTATTTTTATGTAACATTTGTTTCCTTTGTATATATTTTTTGCTATCTCTTTAATATAACAGGACAAAAATGTAACATTAAGCAGAAAAAACTTTCTAATTTCCATTAAAAGTAAGAGGATAAGGGTCATTTTTGAATTCATTTTAATGACATTTCAAAGTAACTTCAAATTTGTTTGTAAAAGGACAAGATCTTATTGGAACCACTGATTTTTGCAATTGATTAGTTCAGAAAAAAGGGTGCTCTTATTAATTTATAGGCTTACAATAAACTTTAAACTTGCTAAAGAAAACAAGTTCACAAATTTTGAAGAAACAGAAACTACACTCAAATGCCCCAAACTTGGAATATAACATTTTCTTTATCTATTTATTTGTTTTACATTGAACATGTTTAAAACTGCACAGTAATAGAGCAGAAGGAGAGCCCTTTCAGCCCACAAGCAACAACGTCGCCCCCATCTGGCAATCAATGACAGGGCTGTATACCTCGAATTGAAAGTGAGATTTGGTCCCTTTCTGTCCAATCTGTAAATCACTTTGCGTAGTGGTTTATGTGTTTCCGTAAAACACGAAAGCTGCCTGTGTCATCACAAATAACTTCCTGCGCTCAATATCATCAGACTAGTCACATTGATCATACAATCTGAAGAGCAAACGCTCATGATCAGTTACGAACATGGAACTGTCTACTTTAGAGCTGATGTTATGGGTAACACAGAATCTAAAAAGACTTAATTGTGACAATATTGAGCTATTAAATCACCACGTAGGACACAAAGTAATGGTAGAATTAGTTAATGATTCGGCTTGTCCTTTGTATGCCGTAATTTACTGGCGCATCAGGATTTGATGTTTTCTGCAAATGGAAGCCCCCCTGCAAATTTCCTTAATGGTATGATCTTCATTACACTCACGGAAGCGATTTCCAGCTGTCAGATTTTGGTGAACCAGTTTCAGCCCTCAGTAGAAGGAACATATCTGTTAAAGTCACTTCAAAATGGACTGTCCACGCTGGTTGCCTCTTGAGTCGAATCCAGAAGTATGTGTGCGAATATTTTCCGATCTATATCGTTCAGTAGATGTCATTCATTCACTAGCATGTGAGTGCTAGCTAACCTGTAGCCAACAGATAGAACAAAAGCTAAAACGTGTGTAACTGTTTTTCTAAACCTGAGTGGCATTTTACTCATGGGTTTTTGTGTTTTTATTTCAGGTTATGACCAAGGTAAGTACTCATTACCTTACTCAGTTTAGCTCCGATTAGGTTTTGTTAAAAAGCTGCAATGATACAAGGCCTACTCAGAAACAATGCTACATCTAAGGTAACGTAAGCATTAAAATATAAGGTCGATAAAAAGCACAATTGTTTGAGTAAATATCATGTGATCAGAATGTATTGCTAAGTGATAGTGAGAATATTTTATGAACTGTGCTAGCTTCATGTAATTTTTACTATATATTACTCTACAGTTGTGCATATCTCCTTGATAATGTCGATGTAGGTGCTATTTACTGTGAAACGCCATCCTCTAGCTACGGTGGCCGAGAACCGCCACTGCTGCAAATAAAAAGAGAATGCAAAGAAAAAAAAATTAAAGCCCGTTGGAAATAAAAAAAGAAACGGTGCAGATAAAAAAGCCACAACAGAAGTTAACGGCGGAAAAAAAAAAAAAAAAAAAATGGCGATGGAAAAAAAAAGTTACTTACTGCTAAAATAAAAGGTTACAAAAAAAAAAAAAAGCCACAACAGAAGTGAGCTGTCAGGGACCAATAATGCTGACGCACCGGTGTTTTATGATCTAGGCACAGAAGACGACGGCAAGAAGACGAACAAAGAAATTATTGGAAAGGTTATTGTTTAATTTCGCTTCGTAAACTTTTCAGTGTGTCATTTGGTTAGGCCATATAGCGCCTGAGTCAATATGAAGTTGAACTGAAGCTAACACTACACCGGCTTTCTCCAGTACAACTTCATATTGACTCAGGCGCTACATGGCCTAACCAAATGACACACTGAAAAGTTTACGAAGCAAAATTAAACAAAAACTTACTTATTTCTTTGTTCGTCTTCTCGCCATCGTCTTCTGTGCCTAGGTCGTAAAACACTGGTGCATCATCATTATTGGTCCCCGACAGCTAACTTCCGTTTTGGCTTTTTTTATTTACATCCTTTTATTTTCGGAGTAAGTAACTTTTTATTTTTTTTGCATCAACCCCTTTTTTGCGTCATTAACTTCCGTTGTAGGTTTTCTTTTTCTTTTTTTTCTTTTTTTGCATCAGTAACTTCCGCTGTGGTTTCCTTTTTTTGCATTCTTTTTTATTTGCAGCAGTGGCGGTTCTCAGCCACCGTATCTATCAAATGGTAATTTCGTAACTATCTACCTTAACATAGAAAATTAGGTTTTAAAGGATTACATGCAAAGTGGGGACAACTTTTTTTTTACTTTAAAGGGTGTCTTCCCATTATATACCGTACAGAATAACAATCGGAGAGTTATGGACATACGTCTACTTTTCAAACTAATAATATGTTACAGGCTCACATTCTGGTCTTTTAAGGGTTGAGTAGAACTCAGACCCTGTTAGGGTAACTTTTTTTATCCATATGCATACAAGTTACTCTCAGCTTTTGTGTAGTTTGTCAATTGCTTGGGCATGAGACCAACCTGGCAATTCGGGGACGTGTATGGATTGGATCCAGAGCTTCTCAGCATGGTTCCAAGACCAGTGTGTGCAGTGCTGCTTCTCTTCCCTGTGACCGACAAGGTATATCTTATTGATGCAACTTCTTTAGGCAGTGTTTGACATGCTACAAGTGTGAACATAAATGAATAACATCCTTTATTTTGGCATCACACAATAGCTGCCCAAATCCTTTTAAACTGATTCCTTTTGTCTTCCTGCTCTGTCAAGTATGAGGCATTCAAGAAAGAAGAGGAGGAGAGACTGAAGGATCAGGAGGTTTCTCCTGATGTCTACTTCATTAAGCAAACTATCGGGAACGCCTGTGGAACAATAGGATTAATCCATGCTGTGGCCAACAACCAGTCTCACCTGGAGTTTGGTGTGTAGTAATTATTTGGCTATTGTTAAGATGGGAAATGGGATGATGTGAAAGTTGAATGTGGTTAACCATGATCACAATATGACTATTACACATGGGGTTTATTCCCTAGAATTTTACAGGTATTTGGTTTTATCATAACACACATGACATAATACCTTGCACAGCACCTTTTATTGTATTACAATAGCAGTGTATTTGAATGTCTTTCAAACACTCTTACATATTGTTTCACTAGATTTTATGTTTTGATGTCCTCTCTCTATAGAGTCTGACTCACCTCTAAAGAAGTTTATTGAACAAACCACAAAGATGACTGCAGAAGAGAGGGCTGCTTTTCTAGAAAAAGATGAAGTAAGAAAATGGTGGATTTTATTTTCCTGTGATATTTCCATATCAATCATTTTTGTGTTTGCACTCATTTAATATATATTTTTCATACTTGTTATTTCCTGTTACTTTGGTTACAATTCTTATTGTTCAGCTCTTGGGTTGTTCTAGTAGGGTAATATGTTTTTTGAGTTTTCTACTGATGTTTGTGCTCTTCGGCTACTTAAGTGCCTCGAAATAAGATTTAGTTTGAACTTTAGCGCTATAAAAATAAAGACCCACTACCCAAAATGTCTGTTACAGAACATTAAAGCTACCATTGACAAAATTCCAAAGTTTTGAAAATACATGACTGTCTCTTTTTCCGTCCCTCTTTTTCAGAGTATACGTGTTACACACGAATCCAGTGCTCAGGAGGGACAGACTGAGGTCTGTGTTGAGTTTCAGATGTTTCGGATATTGCCCTCAGTGGAGAAATCATTTTTGTGGTGCTGACTGTCTTTAATTCCACAAACTTAAAGATTTCTGTTTATTTCTTGCTTGTTGTAGGCCCCAAGTTTAGACGAGAAAGTGAACCTGCATTTTATAGCTTTTGTGAATGTCGGAGGACATTTATATGAACTGGGTGAGTTTCCATAAGTCTGCTCATAAATAAAACTGCATAAGGGGATTTGTCATGTGGTTGATTACTACAGCTGAAATTTGACTTTGATGAGGTTTTGTTTGTATCTAGATGGCAGGAAGCCTTCTCCTGTCGTCCATGGAAAGACTTCAGAAGATAATTTCCTGGAGGTAAGACATCACCGTAAAGAAAAAATATCCTCTTTGGATGTTTAATGTATCATTTTCCTAACGTGTTGAATCGTCCTGCAGGATGCCATAGAGGTTTGTAAAATCTTCATGGCTCGTGACCCTCAGGAGGTTCGTTTCACCATCATCGCCCTCTCCAAAGATTCATACTGAGGAAGCTCCCTCATGACCCTAGAAAACAAAGGAAGCATGACTGCCAAACATTCTCAAGTGCTGTCTTAATCGGAAATTTCATATTCTTTTTCTAAGCGCTTAAGCAACTGATTTGGGGAAAATGATCAAATGTCAGGGAAATCATTCTGAGTAGCATTGTTGTTATTCTGCACTTATTCTGGTTGGAGAAATTTGGGTGCTGCTTTGTGGCTAAAATAGATCAAAATCTTCCATTTTCTCTCTGTTGAAACATTTCCATCATTGAAAAACAGATGTAAGCTGTACAATATTGACGTTGCACTAAATTTTGTTTACATGGCTTGTTTGGCTTTCATTTGAAAGAATTTTGTTTGACACTGAGGGATCCTTGGATGTTTTTGATCAGAGGTAATTTAGTTTTTGATCATATGTCGAACCACATGGTCAAATTCTGCTGAAGAAACACATTTCGCTGCTGTAAGTGCAGTCATGGCTTTTGAAGCAGCAGATATGCTTGATGCTGTTGAATGCAGTAATGATGCTATAAAAGGCTCTTAAAGAAATTAGAAAGGTCTTCTGTAAGTGAGGCTCACTGAGACTGTACATCCATGAGGAGGTGCCTACATTTTTGTAATAAGAATCAAATTCTGACAAATAAAAGGCAAATTTAATAAAAATGTACTTCTGCTTCCTCTTTGTGACACATACAGCGTTTTACCTTTTGCATTTTGGATTGTTGTCAGATGTGTTCAACTTTATCAGGCGTACTGAGGAAAGTTAAACTTTTTGGCCTTTTGTTGGTCAGTCATGGAAGGAGAGGTCCAGAGACAAAACAGTGTCTGCAATCGAAATCAAAAACCCTAAATTACACTAAGGAAGCATCTGTAAATGTAGCATAACTCATTAACTTGTCTGACTTTGGTAAATGTTTTTTTTTTATTTTTTTTTTTTAAGTGCCATAACAAACAGCAAGAACAATTACAGCCAGTAAATCCTGTTCTTAAGTTCACATAGTAACCTGACTTGCTTTCGCTGGTCCTGTGATTTGCCAAACTCTTATCTCAATCTGAACTTAGAAGCAAAGTGTGTCTCAGGTGACTCTTTTCTTGTGTGTCTTGTCTGTTTAATGTTGGCCTCACCTGAAGTGAACCTCAGAGAAAAGATCTCCCAAGTACCGACATTATTGCTGACCTGATGGCCTCAGTTTAAAATCAGACATTCACAAAATCTGCATTTGGTCTTCAATATGTACCATGCTTTCAAAATCAACAGCTGAAATACTGTCCCTATGTGTCTATTAATATAGAGGGTGTAGCCCAGGAAGTGAGTGTCGAAACTTATACTGATTCCAATGTTCAAAAATAATTCAGCTGATTCTCATACAGTCTCTTTCTTTTAATTGCTGCTCATTTTATCTTCTTGTTTGTAGTTTCCTTAGGTGAGCCTCATAAGAGAAACACAAGTGAACATTGTTCGAGTTATTCAGGCCATCACTTTATATTTGATAATTCAATTTTAAAAATTTACTAAAGAAGCTTTTGTATTGTCATATTTTACAAGGTTACAATCTTATTTGGCAATAAGAAGCTGTTTTTACTATGTATACAAGTGCAAAGTTTACACTTTCTGTGTTTTCCAATGCAAAAAAGTCAGACCTTAGTGACAATACCTGAAAATGCTCAACACAGTATTATACACTACCTGTACAGCCATTTGAAAACTACAGTAAAGTTACACATCACTGTATTTAGTGAGGTAACTGAGTACAAGACATGTATTTTTCACGTATTTACTGCGTATGCTCTTTGCAAATCTACAGCATTGTGCAAAAAAAAAAAGAAATTCACATTCACTTATTTAGAACAAACATAGGAAATACAATTTTGGTTGAACTGTACACAAATATAAACAACATAACAGTACATATTACTGTAAACTGAACATAATTTATTCCTGGATATTCACAGTGGTTCTCCCTACATTTGGTCGCACCCGTTACCCAGCCTCAGCCATAATGAGGCCGTGATTGACAACATGGTCCACAAGTGTAGCCCTAATCTCATCAGGGATTTGACTATGTGCTTCACCTCTTCTTCCTCTGCCCCTGTTTTGCCCTCCTACAAACTAACAACTAATGCTTCACACACCTCCTCATGAGTAAAAGCTGAGGTTCACCTGAGAGCAATTCTTCAATTTAGGAGACATTTACAGGAAAAAATGATAAAAGAATGTTTGAAATCAGTTTGACAGATTTTGACATCTAGTTCAACAATTTTGTATGTAATGACTCGAGCAATGAATTGAGGACTGTTAGTTTTATAGGGAATAACTATTCAGCATTCATAGGTATAGTTCATTTTGACTGACATGACATAAACAAATGATAATGTTATAAAACAGCAGAATTGTATGAAAGTAACTGACACATGTCCAAGAGCATTTGCAATTTGTTCAGAGGAATGAGAAACTGCTACGAGGGTGTGCACAAATGACTCAGTGTTGTGGAGGTTGAACTAATAGTCATAAGAACTGTCATTCTGATTTAAGAAATGCACCTAAGCAACAGAGAAAAACTATATCAGGGTTCAGTTCACAGGCTCTGCAGTACACTCTAATCACCGCTGGATGGCAGTGTAGGAAAGGTATGCGTTAAATCAGCAGAACTCCTTCAAGTAGAAGAATTTGCTCAAAGACGAAAACTCCTACAACTCCTAACTTAACTGTCTACACACACTTCTTGTGGATGATTTTCGTCTCAGGAGAAAGTTTTATCACTTGTAATGATCCACAGTAGGAAATAAAAATGCGAGAAGCAGTTTCAACCTCAGTCGAAGAAAAAAACACCTAGAAACTGATATCCTGTAACTGCAGACTCAGGCTTGACTCGTTCACCTGGAAGCTGCTGAGAGACCCGTGGGTGGTCCTCGAACCCCGCTTTGGAAACGACCCCACCTCAGCCTCCTCCTCATGAAGCTTTGGAGTAGAAAAGTCAGCGCTCCTGTGAGCTCAGGTCGACTTGTTTTACTCCTGCAGAGGTGGAGTGTGGAAATATCTGCTCAAGAAAAGCAAAAACCGCAGCACAGGTGTGTCGGATGAAAGAAAAGGTAAGCAGGAACAGAGAGATGCAGAGGGAATGTGTCACTGTTACACCTTACATTCATTCACTGATGACCTGCTTAAAATGAACAATAGACTACATTTTACATGAATGAGGAGTGTGATTAAAGGTGCACCTATGCTTTTCCTGACTGCTTGACGGGTTTTTAAGTGTGTACTTGTTTAAAGTTTCCCACATTTGTTTCTCTGGACTTGTACCTTTCACATGCTGTGACACTGCTAGGAAGCCATTGGACATTATCCGGTGCAGCTCGGATAATAAGTTTTTGTGATGGAGTGGCGTGAGCAGTCTGCTGTCAGCTGTGATGAAGCCTACTTGGAGGCGCAGAAGTGGATAGAGGTGAGTGAAAACATTTTATTTCATTATCTTTCGAAACAGTTTTGGCAGGGTTTTAGCTTTGGAATCGTTGGAAAAATGTTCATTTAAAAAAAAAAATCCCATTTGAAAAGAGTGTTGTTTTATTGTTTAGTCTCTACCCTCATAGATAATGGGTGATTTGGCTATTCAAAGTTACCGAGCAAGACCATCATGATTCTAAACAGGCTGCAAAACTGAGGTTTTTCTTTCCAAAACATCTCTCTATTCACTTTAACTTGTTTGTGTTACGCTTACCTTCCCTCAAACTTAGAATAAAAATCTGCACAAACAAATGCATGATGAGAACTATCACCCTTGATTTCAAGTCTCAGGCTTCTCACAAGATAAGATCAGACTTGTTATTTCATTACAGCAGCTATGCACTCCTCCAAGCATTCAAGTGTTGTCATTTAGGTACAGGTAAATGAATTTGAGCCCTGTCGTCATAGTTTTCTCTCTGTTTCCTATGATAGATCTTGCCCAGACCTGCTCTAAACCTTTATATGTTTCCCGGGGCTGTTACAGTACATTAGTGAGCATGTAATGTGGAAATCTGTCAGGCAGTTTGCTTTGGTGTCATAAAAATATAATGGGAATTGATCAATCCAGATAAATAACTAACTGGGCTCAGTTTTTGTTTATCTCTATAATATGGTGAACTCTCTGCTATGTGATCTGAAATGTTAATGATTAATCAGAAACTTGCAAATTTCTTGTGAATGTGTAATTTTAGGTAAAGAAGTGCTACTTGTATGATCAGCCGTGCAAAAAAAGCTTCCAACCTCTTGAAAAACTTTCCATCAGTCCCTTTTCATTGCCATAACGTTACATTATGTTAAGTTTCCATCCCAACCTCCAGATTCTTATTCTTTTTTCTTTTCTTTACAAGCAAGTGGATTTAATGTTTTCCCCTTTCTCAAATTCTCTCCCCAGCAGGGAGGCGTAGAGTTGCGGCATGGCTGTAACTAAACAAATATTGTTCTAATTTCATGAGGGGTGAATCTGAATGTTTGTGATGTGACATCAGTGTCTCTCACTCTCGCACACTGGCCCATTGTGGTGGCTCTACCTCGTGGGCTACGAAGGGGGGAGGAAGATTAGGGGGGAGTGAGGAGGAATCTGAATAGGTGAAGGTATGGGCTGATGGATTAGTTTATGAACTGTTTAGATATGAGAGGTCTGGCATTATGGGAGTAAAAAAATAATCAGAGAGTGAGTTCTGGCACAGGGGGGACAGTTTCCCTTCAAAGAGAACACTTTGTGATTATTGGATTCTGCCCCTGAATGATTAACAAGCTGCTGGGCTTCACGGCACTTTAAACAGTCGCATGTGTGCATGGCGAGGTTGGTGGTATTGTTAAAACGAAATGGTCTGGAGCCTGTCACATGGACGCATTCCTGCATTAGCTGCCATGGCTGTGAACATAGTTCCCCTCAGAGCTAGCCAGCTGTCAGCACAGGGCGCCGCGTCCTGCAACCACAGGCCCGACGTGAATAATAGAGGTCCTTGTTAATTGAACAGAAAGGCTGTAAGTGTGACTGTTATGACCGTCAAGAACAAGTGGCAGTGTTGATGCTAACCAGAGGTCAGGGGAGCGTGCATATAGCCGCCTGTCAACACAAACACAGCCGGTTATGAATAATTAGTATGCTTTTTTGTCACATTTCGCCTCTTTCAAAGCAAATGTAGGTAATTATAATGGTAAACAACGAGCATGGATACCAATGCCAGGAGCATCATGCCAGTTTTTCTGGTCTACAGCTCGTTCAAAAAGCCTCCAATGAGGAAGGTGTTCCTCAGAATGCTCGGAATACCTTTTGAAACAGGTTTTAGGTAGAGTTTCACTACAGCCATCGACCTAGTTTGAGGTCATGTATTGACAATCACTTTAATCCTTAACCTCTATCAGATTTCAGCTCTAGGTTTGATCTCATTCCCAAGCATTTTTGTGTTCGGCTTGTTGAAACAGTCTGGATTTAAGCAACGAATCAAAGGCAACATATTCCCCTAGAGAAAATAAATTCTGAAATTCACACAGTAATGTCTCTGAATGCCAAAAATGATTTATAAGATTTATAATTTCGATGATATTTCTTTATAATGCCTTTCACTACTGTGTGGGGTAAGTGTCAGGCAAAGCTTTTTACGCAGAACTAAGGGTAAAAAAAATGCTCCCCTCTTTTTTTCCTCAACTATTCTTCATGATGAGTGACTGTTTGGAAAGCAAGATGACTTTCAAGCGAATATTACAGAGCAAGCTCTGCAAAGGATCGAAGAGGTGTCACTTTGTCCACAGGGGGCGCCAAAATCAACACAATCAGAAAGTTTGTCTCTGCTTTTTTTTTTTTCGTACTGGCACATTTCTGAGAATATATGGTCATAAATGTTGCCTCAGCATATGAAATAGTTGTGGAAATGCATTGTCAAGAATAGGTACAAACCTTGTTCGGGTTTCATCTTAAATGTAAGGGGAGACATTCAACAAGGAATAAACAAAGTAAGGAGTTCAAATATCCTTTTTTTTACCTCTTTTATGTTAGGGACAGATGTTGCCATCAATTTTAAGAATACCCTCTATAAATCCAAACATTCTTTAAAATGTTGTAGTCATTACAGATCATGTTAGTATGTACACAATACACAACAACATGAAAAACTATGGACTTAGAGTGCACAGTATAATCAACAAAAAACAAAGCTTTGCGCTAAATAAACAAATCATCATAAGAAGTCAAACCACTTTTTGTCTAAATTTGAGCAAAATTACTGTGAGGGAGGGTAGGATGTGTTGCTAGGTGGTCCTTTTTATAAAAGATGCCTATTTACAGCAGCAGAATAAAAGAGAAAGATCCACAAGTCCTGTTGTTAAGACAAACTAACTTCTACTCAGCATCAGTTAGTTGATTTGCTGCCTGAAACCTGGAGGTTGATTATTTTAAAACGTCTGAATAAAGACTTAAGCTTGGCTTGATATCAGTGTTATAGACCATGTTTTTGTATCCTCCCCCCTTCATTAACCCCAACCCATTTAAAACTGGATCAGTGTTGTTTGTTTTTCCCGTATATTTGTTCTATAACTTGTTGGTCCTGCTGCCCTCGACCCTCATGAATGTCTTTCCGTGACCCCCGTTGCTCTGTATCTGCGTTGTTGTTCATACCAGGATCTGACTGACTGGACCGATCATTAGTCACCTCACTGTAGCTCCATTCTGTTTCTTTGACTGTCTTGATTGAGAGCAATTAGAAAGTAGGACACATGCATTCAGATGAACTCACGTGAAGCAAAAACCTTGCACAAGAAGCCATTCACCCGCTGATACATGTTGTTTTACCCTCAAACTTGGATTGTGTTACCCCCGATGGTAAATTTTTCTTGTGCTGGAAATATTTGTATAGTGTCCCAGCTGACCTCTGATGACCCCTGTCCTGCGCAGAAGAAACAAAGAATTTTGGGAACAATTAGTGGTGGGGGGCTGCACCCGCACAAACCTTGAATACTGATTTGCCTCAGTGCCCTGCATGAATAAACAATAGCTGTGGTTGCGAACCCACAGACTCCTTGATTCTACCAAGACACCATTCTTGATTCACTGCAATGATAACAATTAATTTCACATATGTTTAGAAGCACTTCAGCTCTGTAGATCCCTGTATAATTTTTGAGAAGTTGCTGCGGCTCACTTCAAACCCTCATTGAAATGAGCAAACAAGCAGCTCTATCTAAAAAATAATGTAGAAATGAAATATAACAAGTTATTTTCATATCACATATCACAACTTTTTGTGTCATCTTATTGCAAAAAAAGAGTTTTTACCCAAGAGTTTGAGTAACACACTTAAAAAGGTGTAGTCATGCCACATCCTATCAGTTTCAGTTTGTTTAAAAGTTTTAGTGTTTGACTTAACCCCCTAGTGTAGAAAAATGGGTTTATTATGGGAGTGGAAGAACACGCAGTTCCTCCAGTGTCCACTGGAGGCCAGCTGTAAAGGCCCATAATGGTGTGCTTAATTTTATAGTAAATTAAACATGTCTACAGTCTGTTTTGGGCTCTATAGCTCATTTATTTATGCTCAAATGTTCTACTAGATTCATTTGACCCCCCTCAGCTCCATCTCTTTGCTGATTTTAAGATGAGCTGAAAGCATCTACCTGTCTAAATGGAGTTAACTTTAAGTCATTATGTACTGCTATAAAAGGATCCAAGCACTTCTTCACTTAACTTAAAGAGCTTTGGCTTAATTTTGGTGATAAAACTTACTAAATTAAATGCCAGATTTCACTCACAGTTAAGTACTTTTACACTGTGTCATAAAAAATGTAAAAAGGTTTTACATTTTATCCAACAAATCACACAGTCTTTTCTAGCTCATATGACTTCCTTTACAGTGTGAAGACCTGAGCTTGTATTTTATTATGAATCATTATTATGATTCAGAACAATATCTTTTTTACCACACAGTTGTTACAGCCCATCTCCTTTAGTGTACATTTTGTCATATATGGAAGTACACACCTGCCTCCTCCTTCTCCTCTCCCTGCTCTCCTCTTTCAACATGTGGCTTCCTGATAGTTTGCACCACTGTATCACAACATATTGAAGAAACGGCTGTCAACCATTCATCTTAATTTGAGTGGCAACTTCCTGATACTCCCAAAGTTTCATTCACATTGACTCAGGCTGCTTATGATGAAGTACAGTAGGAGCTGTTTGAGGGGAGGGGTGGCACCCGCGCTCTGTTGTTTTGGAAGAGAGGAAAGGTGTGCTTGATTTTACATACAGGACATCACAAGGGTGGGACACTCAGCAGTTGGCTCAAAATCATTCAGTCTTGATAATCTCATTTTTATGGTCGTGGGAAGCCATAATTGCAATTGACATTTAAATCTGATTAAGATGTAATATCAGTGTCTGTAAAAAAAAATAAGTTTAATGGGCTTAGATGCCATGCCATCAAAATCTATTTAGACTTTATTACATAATCCAGGTTGTTAGTTTAAGCCTGTGCATTAATACTTTGACTCTTTACTGACTCATAACAAAAAATAGTACTTGAATCTGGAAAAAAATAATGTTCCTGGTCATTTAGGTTTACAAAGTAAGAACATTTACATCATTATGTACATGCTCAGGTCTTTCACAATAACCTCAAGTATCTACAGTACAACCACCTGACTTTATTTTGTGATTTTTATACACTGAGTAGGACTTTAAAAACTGAACTCTATAATGGAATAAAAACCAGGGTATCCAGGTGCCATGAGTTGAAAAGATTTATATCCTGTAATGAGCCACATTTCAATCTTTTATTGCAGTGGGTTGTCATGAGACTCAGTTCTTCCACACGTTCAGCAGCACATTCTTGAGGGGAGCGAGGGTGGGTTTTGCAGGAAGGCAAGCTGTTTTTGAAAATCCCTGCCCCTGCCTTAAATCTCCCTGTTAAATCGGAGTAGCAGTATGTTGCTGCAGATTAGACTTGTTATCCCTCATGGCAGGTTCAACAGGAGAGACAGAGGGGAGGGGGCGCACAGCAGGCTGGATCTGAGGGGAGTTAATACCTCTAATGATGACGATAGTGAGGAGAAAAGTATTTTGTTACAGCCAGATTAGTGCCAGGGAGGGTCCACATTACACACACGGACAGGGAGATAATATCTTGATTACTCCATTCAGTCTGCTCGGGTGATGTCATGTGTTATCTTTTAGAGGAGAAACTTCAAAGTAAAAACCAACGAAGGCTGAAAGAAGTGATCAAAATGATTGTGCTGCTTCCACCTCTATTATGTGCAAGCGTGCATATGCATGTTCCTCCTGCCCCCACATACACAGAACAGTAGGGGTCAGGATTTCATATGCCAACTGCTGCAGCACTCGACTGATTCTACACTCTGCTGTACAGACAGTTTACTCTGTGTGTTTGGTTGTTTGTCTGTAGCCTCATATTTCTTTGTTTCTTTTATATTTTTAAGTCCCATGTTTTTATCTGTGAAACCTACAAGGGTCAAATTCTCCATGCGTTTGAAGACAGAACTCTTTCCTAACTCTATTTGATCATATTTTGCAAACTTAAATCTCCTATTCGATCTATTCCAACATTGTGTAATCTCTAGGAATGATGGGTATTTGAGGACACAGCCTTCTCAAGTTTCCCAGGGTGTGTCCTGAGGTGTAACACGGCCTTGTTTGAAAGTAATAATAGTGTCCCCTACTCAATCTGTCATTCCACCCAATTACTCTGTATCTAGCATTTCTCGCACTACTCAAAATGACAGCCTATAGTTAGCGATGAAGAGGTAATTGTCCCGAACTTCCCTGGAAATGAAAGGGGACAAAAGCTTTGAAACACAGTACATCTGATCAATTTGTTGGTAAGACCAGTTAGGCCTGTTCTGCCATATGCACACACCAGTTAGAGAGCAATTTGTTTACTATCAGCCTTACTGTATACTCACAGTGTAGCATGTGTTCTCATCCATTATGTTTGCCTACTGAGTTAATAGATTTCCTGGCAGACTAGCTCAAACACATACAGAGGGTTATATGAGGTAAGTGAAGCTTCACACAACAGCTTTGACTTGATAACTGAATAATAACTTGCCAGGTGTTTTTTTTACATGCCTCATCAAAAATAGGCTGAAAGTTAAATATTAAGATTGTAGTTACCCACTGAGCATTTTTTGATCTAAAATAGGTGTAATAAACATCTAAATGTAGCCTAGACGAGGGTCTAAAATCAGGCTACCACAGGTCTAAAAATGAGAATTTTTTAGAAGTCTAAATTTAGACCAAGTCTAAATCTGGGCTATATCTATACTACACTGTATATTGCTCAATGGCTATCATAATTATTTTGGTTAAGTACTTGGAGATCAGTTATGCAACTCACAGTGACTTTTTGAAATAAATAGTCATCGAATAATGGGTTAAAGTGCAACGTCTAAACTCAGTCTAAAAATATACAGAATCTAGATGGTTGAAAACTAGATGCCTAATAGCCGTCCATTGCTCAGTGGGTATAAACAAGAAGTGTTGCAGATACCACACCAGAAAAGATAAAACAATAGTGTAAAAACCAGTAGAGGCTCCTGAAGTGCAACTATCAACAAAGAAGTAAGAATAAGAAGAACTTTAGTGACTTAAATTAACTTTATTCTAGTGTTAAAATCTGCTCAAAATACGATATAAATAAGAGGTTTATTAGAAACTGTTCATTTGTTTTTTAATGTAAGTATTTATGTTGTATGCTCATCCCCCAATAGGTCAAGAAGTTGATTGTGAAAGCATAGAAAAACAACTAAAACAGAACAGGAAGCTGTGTTGAGGAGTGGCCTCCAGCGTAAATGTGATGTCCCATGACAAATAGGCTAAACACATAAAGCATGCATAAAGACTTAAAGTGGTAGATACACCACAGATGAGTGCTGTGTTTGAATTTAAGGTTTGTTTCTGTGTGTGTACTATACATCGCTGTGTGTTTTAAGTGAATGAGGCTGCATGTCTGTCATGCATGCAATGTGTGTGTGTGTACATTTCCCTGCATAAAGACTCTTGGTGTCCCTGCAGTGGTGGTTTGAGATCATGGGAAAGGCATGAAGCTGTAACACAGCGCTGTGTTCCTCCAGATGCTGCCATAGCTGCCTCTGCTGCTCCAAGACAGATTTAGCACAGCTTTCACGTTTCCCAGCAACTTTTAGCGTTAAAGTGAGAAAAACTCGAGCCGCTGGAGAACTTCTGAGAAATACCTGAAGAACTCAACTCTGTCCTGGAGACACTGTAGGAACTCAGGAGGAAATACCTCTGACTTCCTCTGCTACTGTTCTCAACATCCTACCTTTCTTCTCCAGCCTCCCCACCCTAGCGCACAAACACAAACCCCCGCCTCCCCTCCTTTACCAACCCCTCTCAGTATTTTTCTCACTGTTCTGTATCCTTTTTTTTTTTTTTCCAGGCTGTAACCAAGAAAAAATTTGGGAGCAACGACTTCCGATCAGCGCTGGAGAATGGCGTTCTGTTGTGTGAGTAAGTACGCTGCTTTTTTCCCAGGCACCTCTCTCTTAAGCCACTCATTCATATGGAATCCCACTGCTCTGCCCCAGGTCTACGTAAGTGTCGCTGATGTTTCCCAGACGGACCCCCTGCTGGGCCACTGTTTGTTTGTGAGCAATATAAAGTGAGCCACTGTTTTCTAGACAGCACAATAGAGGCTGTTAATAGTAGTTTTTTAAAGTTCTTTGCGTCTGATCTGCCCTCTGTTGTTTTGTTTAAGAAAATGAAGTGTGATCTATTTTTAAGAGGAGTTGTTTTGCATGTGGGGCAGATGTTAGAGATCTGTGGACGGGGCAGAGTGCCATCCTTACTCTAATTTGAGCTGTGCAGTGAATGGAAAGCTTCTTGCTGAAACCACATGGAGGAGCGAGGGCAGCGTGCTTTTTCATTAACTCAGCTGCATCAAGAGTTCTGATGAGCAAATTTATCTACATGGAAATGTTTTCATTCAACGCCTGCTCTTCTAAGAGTTGCGGGTTGTTTTCGTGTGTGAGAGGGTTTGCATCATGTCTCTTTCTGCATGTGTTTGCGGGCTACGCTGGTGGATGGGACACGGTGATGTGATTTGCACGAATCAGCAGGAAGCCGTAATTACAAGCAGTCCATGCAGAATCCTCCAAACCTCTGTTGGCTTCGATTCAGAGAAGACGCACTCCTTTCTGCTGATCCGAGCCTGACTCCACTGTTTGCTCACTTGAAGAGAACATCAGAGACACTTTCATTCAGGGAGCTGTCTGTGTTTTCTCAGCATGAGGAAGAGGAAGACAGAGATTAAATCGCTTTCACCTAAAAACTCAGCCTCCTGTCCCATTGTGTTGTGGTTATCTTAACAGCTTGGGGAGGTTTGTTTAGTGCAGGTCGTGCACATGATTATATCCTACTTGGCTTCCAGTGTGTTTGTTATCTGATGAAATCATCACAGCTCTCTATTGTTTCACGGCTAAATGACTTACTAAGACCGAAATACCTTTTGCATTCCTTCTTAACATCTATTGTCTTAACTCTCCTCATCACACACATCCACCTAATCCATCAGCTCAGAGTAAAAACAGCACAAATAAGCACTTAACTTATCATATGTTTCAGTCTTTTGTGAAGATTGAAGATTACCTCCTTTACAAACAGTAAACCTGTTTGCAGATTTGTACAGATTGGGATCTTACTTGAAAAACGGTGTCACCCAACAGCATTTTGAAAATGCCAACCCAAGACATTATGTAATGTTGTTTACTTGTTAGTAAAAACAATTCAGTAATACACAGTATTGATTATGTAACACCTCAAATGAGCCATTTTATAACAACAATACTAAACTTCTATTCAAGAGCTTTGATGAAACTTTTGTTAAAAGGAATTTCAGACTTCTGCTGGTGTTAGAGTATTTTCACACACTGTCATTATTAAAAAGAAAAATATCTGAGCCCTTCCATTGCTTGCAATTTTATCAGAATTTTCAAGCCTCTGTCTTAGGCTTGTATTTAATGATCAAACCGATGAAGTCACTAAATAATTATTCTCTCTTCTTTGCCTCTCTGTCTCATCGTGCTCACTCTGTTCCTCTGCTGTACTAACACACACACCTTCTCCCCGCTCTGGCAGTGCTATTCATTTCCCCTCACTTTACCTGTGGCTGCATTAAAGTTTGTACCAATGTTGCACAATATGCTTGAAAATACAGCAGCCCTCACTTTACATACTCTGAGCTGCCGGTCCCTTGGTGCGTTGGCACACAGGGAGATGCCCAGTCATTGCCACGACTTCCTTTTCTCCTCACTCTCAATACAAAAATAAAAATAAAGGCAGAACATGATCTGTTAAGGAACCGTGCAACACAGTCAGAGTTAGTAAATGTTGAATCTTGATTATCATTAGAAACCAAAACTGATATTCATCAATGGGTCTTCACATCCAGCATCTGCGTTTGGTTAAGATGTCCCATAATGACCATTTCCAAGTAGCAAAGTGATTTGCTATGTGATGTTTTTGCGTATTTAGTAGTTTAATGTTGTTTTTAGATTGATTATCTAATAATTATTGATCCATTTGTTTGTCTTGTCTTGCCAAATAGTTACTATTACTTTTACCATCGCCTCTGCACTACACTCTCTGTGACTTTTCGGTATATTTCAGTGTGCTGCTTTCAGGCTGCTTCAGCTTCTGTTTCAGTGTGGTTAAAGTATATTGTCTGCACTTGAACTGTGGTATTTTTGTTATTCTATTTTTATGTAATTTAAGTCCTGTGCTTCGTTGTCTGCTGCAGACCCTTTTGACTTAGGAGGAATAAGTATGTTAATTTTAACCTAGAGCTGCAGATCAACCAGGAAACAGGGGATGTGGAGTATTTATGCGCTTTAATGCACTCAGTATTGGTATCAATGTACCATAGATAGATATTTTTTATATTTTTTCATTTTTAAAAAATTTCACCTCACAAATCCATTTTCCATCCATCCCACTGCAGTTTTCCTGAGTTTACCACTGCAGTGATTTCAGGTCTGTCTGGGGTAAATCCTGTATAAGAGGGCATGTTTAAGGAGCAAAGGACCTGGTGTGTTTACATCAGGGTGCAGCACCGGCCATTTACTAAACTGGAGCCAGGTGGCCACCATTAAACAAAGTCGTAAACACACAACACCCAGACTTTAGCAACACTTTTTTGTTCATTCCTTGCTAGTTAGAACAGTGGAGCCAATGACCTGGTGCTTTCACTTATCCCCTTTTCTTCTGTCTGATGTTTTGTCTCTCTCTCTCTGTCTTTTGTCCTCAGTCTGATCAACAAGATCAAACCTGGTGTTATCAGGAAAATTAACCGGCTGCCCACACCTATTGCTGGACTGGTAAGTCTTCCTCTTTTTTAAAGATTTCTATTTTCATGACGCTTCACAGACACGTGTTACATTTCATCCTAGCCAACTTCACACGGCCTCCCCCCTTGTTATTTCTGCTTCATGTTCGCGCTAAAGTAAAATCTGTTTAATGTGTGAAGCGCAGCAGCACTGGAGTTGACTGGTGACGGATCTCAGGCTCAGCTGCCAATGAGAGCGAGGTGTTTGCCTCAGTGGTCTGTCGCTCCTCATATCCATCCACGCTAATAAGTTCAGTAAACGTGGAGCTGCTTGAAAGGCCAACAGCCGCATTTGAGTGCGCCCTAACTATGATGTCTGCTATGCTCGAGGCTGCAGTCAATCAAAGTCATCTAGACAAAAAGTCCTTGTGCAGCTCTGATAATGGAGTTTTTGACTGAGTGACAGGAGTTCAGAAGGCGGCAGACTTTTCTTATATAATAACCAGTTATTGAATCAGTGTGTCAGTCTTTTATCAGCATTTTAGGCCTTTGAATGTCTTCAAATTTTCACCGGTTGTGGCTCAGTTGAGATAAATGTTTTGGGAGTGCCTGCATACAAGTGGCTCATGAAGTAAAGGGTTGAAATCCCTACCTTAAACCCATCCCTCACAAAGCCTGCTCTTGTGGGAGTAATTGAGTCCAGCTGTCTGGAGGAATTATAGAGAACCCCAACCCTCCACCAGGCAGTCTGAGTGCGTCAGTGGGCTCAGAAACACTGTTTGGCAGGACAATGACAAGTCAGGGGTAGGAAAAGCAGACTGGCCTTAGGGCTGGATGTAGACGGAGAACATTTGCAATACCACACAGTGTACCATCATGTGTTTGTTATGACATAAATAAAACACTCTTCCATTTTGTTTTGGGCTGTTGGTGATAAAACTGCAGGAGCACCTGCTGAGGTTATGACGTAAACGCTCTACTCTATCATCCAGTAGTGCCTGTGTGGTATTTCCAAGACTTGGACAAAAACCTAAAAACTACCTGATCATAAATCCTCTCACAAATGTGAAGACTCCTGGTTGGCTTACAGCAATCAGTTACTGCCAACCACATGGAGAAAAATGAAGTTTTCCAAAGATTAGTCACGTACACACTGCAGAGGGTGGATTGTCTCGATTACCCCATCAGCCCCCAGTTTTATAGCCACACATCTAACTCTTTATTTAGCATTTAATGTTTATATCGAGGGTCCTGTAAGGTTGAGTCCTCAAGTATCTTGACATCAGTATTCATTGTCCTCATCAGTACTTCTGTTTTCCTGACTTTTTTCCAACAGGCTTATTGATTTGGCTTAAACGCCTCTATGGAATTGGTGAATATTTTTCTTTTTCAACATTGACAGCTATGTTAAACCCCCAGACCTATTGTAAACAAAAAAATTCAGATGTTGACTCACAAGAAGGGTTTGTCTTGTTGTACTATAGTGTTGTACTGGCATGATCCTCTCCTAGACCAGTGTAAATGGTGCTTTCTTTGTTTGTCATGTGAAATCCCTTTGTAAACACTCTTCATTAATGCTTCAATTTTTCCACCATTACACTCATAACTGTTGTTTTAATTTTACTGTGTGAAGAACTTCAGCTCTCAAATCATTACCAGGCTTCATCTCAGGAAAAGCAGAAAGCCCAGTGAGGAATGAGAGGGAACGAACGGAAATCTCTCTGGTTTTGTGGAATATTTAGCAACATTGGCTCCAGACTGGGACTATTCTTTGGCTTCACTTTTTGTTCAAGGGAATGTTTCCCATGTCAGCACACTTCCATGCCTGTTTTCAAGCAACGAGAGAGTTGTGGGTTTGGGTCATGGTACCCTTGGTTTGAGCCTGGTTCTGCTTTTACCAGTACTTGGCAATAGGAGGACAGTTTTGCATAAGGGCAGCCAGCTATATGAGCCTACTTGGCTGAATCCAGAGGGGCAGAGTTAAAGATGACTCCACTGGCCTCTGCCCACCATAAATACACTGTAATTGACATGGAGTTGGATGTTCTGCATACACCAACTCCTTGGTGGGTTGAAGCAGCAATGGGAAGAGATAAACAGACAGTTTCAGTGGCCCTTAGGGTGTCTTTACTTCTCTCGATGTCTGTGTAATCATCTGTGTAAAGACAGGCATCTGACCATGTTTTGTTACTGTGTTTGCGTTGTATGGGTGCATGTTATGACTGGATCTGACTGCAAGAACAGGAGGCCTTTTATTGGGTCTGTTTCAAGTATTTCATCTCTTTTGAGTTTGTTGTTGTAAAAACGTGTAGCCTGATATTTTAACTGTAGCTCTGCTTGGTGTAGGAAGCACTGCCAGGGGTCATTTAAGGGTAATTGCAGAGTGTGCCCATCTACGGCGAAGAACGCAGCAGAAGAGTGACCACATTGTGACCAAATGGGACTGAGATCCCTTTAGACCAAATCAGATACACTGAGAGTAAAATCTTTCAGTTTCTTGGTGTGAAGCACTTAAATCAAGGAGCTCCACTCAGCATGAGAGGATTAGAGGCTGCATGATGGGTACAGCATATTTAGCAGGATTATGTGCAAGCCCAAGTCATCATAACATTCCTTTGACATCATTATCTCTGCATGCTCTGGGACTTACTGTTGGGGGGAGCTTTTAATGTGTTCATAGGGGCTCTTTTAAGCTAAATGACATTTATACTACAGTGATATTAAGTCTGTCATGTAGATCTGAGGTTAGGGGGCTTCACAGGGGGAAGACATTATCCTGAAAATGTTTGAGAATCTTATTCACACTGCGGCAAAAAGGGCTTGTGTCCACTGACAGCATTTTTATTGCACTGCTGACACAACTTCAGTGTCAGAACACTCAAGCAGAAAACATACAAGATCCTTATTGAACACATTCCGTATTCGCTTTGTAGAGCAGCATTAAGTATCGCATACAGGATGCATATTTGGAGTGTAGCAGCAGCGTAGTGCAGCCCCGGTCAGCTGGGCTCAGTATAGAGGAAACAACACGCTCACAACAGGTTGTTTTGCCTTTCTGTGCTCTATTTTTTTGCTAATTTTGATATCATTCAGTACCATATGTGAAAAAGCAACGTGATTTTACAGTTTTGGTTTTTACAGGTTTACTCGTGTTTGATAAAGTAAACTATGTTCCTTTATGCTGTGCTGTTACCGTCAGACAGAGTTAGCAGCTAAAAGTCCTGTTGGCATCCACATGGATCAGGGATTGACCATCGGAATTTTCTGTGTGACTGATAAATCCATAACCTGGAAGTATTTCTCATCTACATGAACTGATAGTCGGGAGTTCGCATATGGTGTTTTATTTTGAAATACCAGATGACATGCATGCTTTGCTGCACTGATTAGAATGGCAACCTATTTGCTGTGTGATATGCGACGCTGCTGCCCCGCTCCAAAGATGCATCCTGTATGTTTTATCCTTCAGTGATGTGTTACAAAGAATCTGTTCAGTGTTTCTTTTAAATTGCTCTGCATACCTATGTCTTAAGTCAATAACATTTTAGAAAATTAACATGAAAACAATTGAAAGTAAATGTTTCACACCACCAGCAGCAGCTCCAGACCTTGAAATTGTTCCCTCGGGAAAACAAGTGTGATTAGTTCCTCATCTGGTTTTCCAATAGTTGGACCAACTCAACTCAGAGTGAGCACTGAGAGTTCTGCTGCACTGAGATTGATGAGCGCTAAAACAATAAACTAAAAGTGTTTTTTCCTATGAAAATGGATGCTGCCAACACAAAAAATGCTGTCAGTGGACACAGGCCCTAAAGCTTAACAGTGTCTCTTGATCTGCATTCCTTCAGAATATTAATAGCATGTCTAGTTTTATGCCAATACAACTTACCAGATAAACAGTATCAGAGACCTATAGCTAATACAGATAAGTACATTCTAACCCTTACACAGTGTGCTAATCAGTTAACAGCTACAATTATGATAACAACTATGATAAACACAAGAGGACTCTGCTTCACAATAAGGATGAGAATCTAGTGAAGAGTTGTATGTCATTCTACCCTTTTACTAATGAGTTTCATAGCCTCACACATGGCTCATCATGTCCTCCACAGGCCAAGATAGAAGAGACTAAAAAGCAGCACATGTATATATCAAATTCTGCTGTGAAGTTTGGCTCTATAACCCAGGGCTCAATTTTTGAGTCAGCCTCAGGTGGCTGAAAAAGAAGCTGCAGTTTTTACACTTGAATGTGTCCTTATTTTACAACCCTGGAGGTTGACATGTGAGTATTGTAGGGGTATAAATCTTATGTCTGTTTTGTTATTTTTTTTCATACCTGGCACAGACAACCTGTACAGTTACGACAGAAGTAATGTGGTCTGTACAGTTTTCTCAGCGATCATACTAAAGTGAGGAGTGGTGAACAAGATGTGACGTATAGTTTATGTGGTTTATGACTGTACTAGCTGTACTTGTTGATTTACAAGATCATAAATGTAGCGTCAGTGAAAAATGCTTATGTGAACAGCCTCATATTTACAAATGACGAGCGTGAAGATAAGGTTCAAACTCTTTATCATCATTACATGACCACGTCGGTTGTACAGACAAATCAGAGGATGAAAAAAAGAGGTGCCCCAGTGCCTGAAAACAAAGGTGAGGAGTTTAATCCTTTAACTGTAGGGGCCCACTGTGACCTGTAGGGCCCAGCAAAGTGCTGTTATGAGACAAGCAAATCTGTTAGCAGGGGATTCCTGCAGAGAGAGGTCAGCCCACCGTTTGCTAATAAGCATGTTTGCCATTTAAATATAGCACTAGCAACCCCGTAATTATTGCAGCCCATGTTGAAACCATGTGTCATTACATGAAACCATCTTAAAGCGGAGCTGTCCCAATGGGAAGTGCAGACTTGCAAACAAGCCCCGTGGGATTACGACAAATGCCTGGAAGGAGTGGTGTATGAGTGGTTGAGGATGAGTGTTCATTAATAGAGCATTACATCTTTCTTTAAACCCACATCTGTACGTGAACATCTACACTTCACTCGATTTATGAAAAGAAAAGAAACCTTTCTTTCGCTGCCATTCCTCCATGAGTTGCCTCAGGAAGAACATATTTGTCAGTTTCTGTCACCCGACCTCATGTTTCTTAGCAACCAAATGTCTCCAAAATACACCACCGCCCTGCAGACTTCACAGGTATTCTCGAGTGAAGGGTTTGGCAGGGAGGGGAGGGGACAGATTCAGGGTGTGATAGGAAGAGGGACGCCACAGCAGGCATTGTGCTCTCTCTTACGTGTGTGTGTGCGTGAGTGTGCGTGTCAGTTCTGCACTCGCATGGCCGGTTGGGTGGGACTTGTACACACAGCTCTGATGTCATTCTTCCTGGTTTTGGCTTTGCACCCACCCTAACCCCGCCCACAGGTGGCTCTGCTGCTGTCAGTCAGCTGCTGTCACGCAGCCTCTCCCCCCCGCATGTGTGTTTGTGTGTGTTCTGCTCTGGGACGCTTCTTATTTGCTACACACATGCTCCTCCCTCCCCTCCTGTCCGTCTCTGCTCTCTGCTGATATGAACTTTGGAAGCAATGAGTTGTAGGCTGTGTTCCTGCCAGGGAATTCTTGAGTGATTATTCTTTTGCCTCTAAAGGTGGACAGCCCTCATCCCTGCTTTGTTCTTTCTCCAGGACAACCTAAACGTCTTCCTCAAGGCCTGCGGGAAGCTCGGACTAAAGGAAGCTCAGCTCTTTCACCCAGGAGACCTTCAGGACTTATCCTCAAGAGTTACAGTCAAGTAAGTTCTGATTTTTGTAAAATACATATGATACTACCACAAGATTTTTTTAACTTGCTCCCGCTGCTCAAAGAGTGTGGTTACAGCGTCCTGTTAACATCTTTGCTTTTGAATGATCTCTGACTGAACAATCCTCTGCCTCTGTTTCTGCTGTACTGGAAGGAAACATATAAAAATGTAACTGTCACACTACATAGTGTTTCAGAGCACATGCCCCCTCATGTGAGGCATGATTCAAGCTGCAGTTAAAAAAGGTCAGTGCTATTCTCAGTGTGCATCCAGTCTTGTGTTGGTAAACACCTGTTTTAAGCAGAGCTTGCATGTGTCTCCTACAAAAGTGTATGAGGGGGAAATGATGAATGAAGTCTGCAAGAAGAGCCAGTCACTTATTCAGGTGTTCACATCTGATGGTAACTGATCAGATCCAGCCAGATCTGGCAACTTGTTTACACAATGGAAGGAAATATTCAGACGTGCTCCAAGTTCTTAAAAACAGCTAGATTTTTTATTTTTTTAATGAGACATTCAGTTCAGTTACTTCAATGACAACAAATATTTCCAGATGTTGCCAAAGTCGTTGTCATTTTTCCATGTAACACGGCCGCTTTTGTGTGTGCTGCATGCCAAGCAGGGATGAATGCAGTATGTTGAACAACCTGTTCAGTTGTTACACAGGTGTGCCTTTAAGATGGAGCGAGGTAAGGCAGAGCTCAGGCCACAGTCCATCCACCGTTGCACACTCTCTGTTGCTTCACAACAGTGCTGTGCAAGCAGAAAGAAAAGTGCATCAGCAGCAGTCCATGCAGGTGGTGAAACCTGGAGATAGTAGGATTAGATAGGCACTTGAATATATCTCTATAGGGGTCAGAATGGCAAAAGCCGTGTCAGAGAAGTGTAAGGTTTATCAAAATGATAAACAACATTGTCCCTGTGAGTGTTTTCACTTCATCCTCAAATTAAAAATCACTCTGGAGGCTCTTTTAAGATGATACCACAACTTCCTGATACATCTTTCCCATGATCCACCCAAGACTGCGTTCGTCATTCTTCAGTAACACCGACAATGCTGTCGAAACCGCAGCCCTCACAAAGACGCTCACAGAAGCAGATGTTCTGTACATACACTGGAATATGAACTCAAAATAAACAAATCTGCCTGCCGTTTATCAAGACACACCCTCCGCTCCCCGCAGCAGAACTCACCCTACCCTGAAATATTGCAGTAGTCGATGTCTGATTCCCTGCCATAGATCTCGAGATAATTCTTTTATGGATCATGTGCCCTTTGTGCCATCAGACATTTCCTCTCTTACATAACCTTTTCCCATCGTTTGGTAGTAAACGACTGAAGTTTCTAAACGACAACTGGCGCTGAAGTTCATTGTCAGTTGAGCTCACATGAAAGCAAAACTCACACTAGATTTAAACTAAAGCTAATACTATAGATTAAACTTTATAAAAGAACAGAAAATAATCTTTAAAAGTCTCCATGAAGACCTCAAGTTTGTGACACCCAATCTCTGGAACTCACTTCTCTGATAGTACGTGCAGGGGTCTGTTTCAGAGGGGCTCAGGCTCCTATTTTTAGGTCCTTGAAGTCACTTTGAACAGCAGGACTGATTGGAATGGTATCAGGACTGAAAAGGAAGAGCTTTTAATAGATTGTTTTCCTCCTGTCAGGACACCCCCCTACTCTCCCCCCCTACATGTGGTCTTGAGGAGTACACCTGTGTGTGCTTGTGTTCATGTGAAAGTCTAGCAGTGGTGTGCATTTGAGGTTGTGGATTTGTGATTGTATTCTTTGTGGGTATTTTTTTGAATGCAGAGTAGAAACGTCACCTGTTTTTGTGGGTTTTTGTGTTTTTTCTTCTGAGATAAATTGGGGTGATAAGATGTGGTTTCCTCATAGATCATGCACAACTCATGCAAAGGGAGATGGCACACACAAAGTGTAACATGAGGAGATAATCCCAAAGAAGGCTACAGACAAGCAGCCAGTGGTTTAATTTCACTGTCTCTTATCAGAGTCTAAGCAAATGAGCCTCTGAGAGCACAGAGCAAAGAGAGAGAGTGAGAGAGTGAAGTTGTCTCTATCAGCTGTCTCTGCTTCTGGTGTGCGTCCAACCTCCACTCCCTCAAACCCTGTCTGACAGGTGCCTCGCTCAGCTTCCCTGTTCTCTGTTTCAGCAGCCACAAGCTTGCTGTGCTGTTTGTGCCCTATGTTATTTTCCTCTGACTGTTTTCCCAAGTAAAACCATTCATTTATAAATCAGAGGTTAACTATATATATTCTGATGGTATAAGTAAAGGCTTTGTGAGAACATCCAGAGGTTAATACTGATGCCTTTTCATGGCCCGCCAAAGTAAAAGAGACTCTCAGTGTGAAGTGAGTTGATACTTTGAACGTCTGAACACATGAACAGCACTCTGCCAAGTATGCAGTTTTTAAAAACATTTTCTACTGCAAAGGTACAAAAATATAAAAGGAGAGGAGTGTGAAACAACATAAGGATAAACTGTGCTGCTTACATGGTTACAAGACAAGAGATCGAAGTCACTGCTTTTCTACAGGGACCATCAATATTGACCCAAATCGAAAAATTCCTCCCAGGCGCTTCAATTTTATTCTTCTTTACTTTAAAAGCTCATGTGGGGAGTTTTTAGCTGCTTACAAAAAGGACTGAAATTGGCACTGATGCTTTCTTACATGCTACAGAAGTACATAATACCATCGGCATTAAGGCTGATCACTACTGTACGGTTATTTTTAATGTCTGAAAATGCTACCAGGGGGTCAGCTGTCATCTGAAGTGATAACTACTTGCTTCAAAACTGTTTTTCTTTTTTCCTCTTTTGTAGTTGTTTTTTTCACATTCTCTAAGTGTCTAAGCGTAGCACCCTGCAGGAGAAAAGGGTAAAAGTAAGCTAGCAAGCAATAAATCATTGTCCATCCATGTAATTTCCACAACTTGCACATAGAACTATTTCTCAAGCTAAAAGGAGTCAGAATTTCTTGTTGAACTATTGCTTTGGATGGAGAAACTCGACAACTAAGGCTTTGCTTGGTGAAAGAGCATATTAGCTCTGAGAACATGAAACTGGTACGTCCGGTCACCTGTTGTGAGCTATTTAACAGTTCATAAAGTTTTGTGGTTGTGTTACAGTTAATAGCTCCATGTCGCTACAAGTCAAAACAATACAATACAATACATCAACAGTTGTCTCAAACAAAAAAAGATGCATTGAAAAGAAGATGCCAAACATAATTATAAACAGTTCTAAAATAATTTTTATTTTCTATTTTTCTTGGATTAAACAGGAGTTCAAACTTTTGACACATTTCAAGACAAAAAAAAAATGAATGGATAGATTAAGAAAAAGCCAACAGGCTGGTCAATCATGAAAGATGATCATAAGAGGCCGCAGTAATGGCCCCCACCTTGTATAAAAGGTGCTTTACAAGAAACGCTTTTTATTGACATGCATTAAAAACTTGTTAACCCTTTCTGAATACAAAGAAAAGACTCATCGACTCATTGAGGACTGATTTAAGGTATTGGACACCACCTTCACAAGGAATGCCAAGACTCTCACACTAAATATTTGAGCCTTAATAACAGTTATTAGAACGGCTGGTATGAAGCTGGAATCAGTCACTTGAGTCTTCAGCTTCAGTTTGCTGAGCACATTTTAATTCAAGCTCGTCTGCGTTGTCCCAGCAGCCGTAAAAGATTATTGGCTGTCTGTTTTGACCTTTGAGCTCAGCAGTTGCTGTAGGTTTGGCCTTAACACCCTCAGCACTTCATGTTGCTCTGTCCCCCCGGATTAGGAAATCTGCTTCCTGATAAAGTCAGTTACAAACTCATTCAGGATCAAACTTATCAAACAGCAGGACAAACTGTTGTAACAGTGACATAGACTGATAAGAGGTGAGAGTTTGCTGCTAGGTGACGTGCTTCCCTTAAGAGTTCCTCTCATCATCCACGTGTCAGTGAACTGTAATCGAGTGCAAACCCACTCTGAACACGCAGCGGTGTAATACTGACCAGGCTGACTTTATTCAAGTCTGATTCACCTCTGCTTTAGACTAACTGTGTCAGTTTCCAGCAGCTGCCCAGGAAATGAGAGCATTAGAGTGCTGGGGATGAATCATTCCATCTGAAAGTGCTCCATTTAACTTCAGCCACTTCCTTTAGCCCCTTAGCTGTCGTTTGGAAATTCAGCAGCATGCAGCCAAGTCTGGACGAGACCCACAACTTGACACAAGTGACATAAAGGAAAAGGCCAGACTGTGCAGGGTTTTCCCTAATGACACTAAATGTCAGCAGATTACTCGACACTTGACCCCGTGAATGCTTTCACAAGGATGCAATTGTCACAGAGCTACTTTTACAGGATGAATGTCTCAAAGGGTGGAAATTGCAGCTTGTGGAAGGAAGGATGTGTGGTTCTCAAACACAGTATTATACAGAATGCAAAGTAACTGCAGGGCTCTTCAACTTTTTGAGTTTATTTCAATGGGTACACTGCAATTTTGATCCTTAATCCCCCTTTATACCAGTTTGTTAACCTTAAAAATATTTGCTGCGTATTCAAACCATGCAAGATATATATACTAAAAGTGTTGCTATAACGAAGTAGATTTTCCTAACTACTATATCGAAGTACCAGTCCAATCAAAATCCTCATAATCTACCAGGAATCATCACTGGATTCTTCAGTTTTCATTGACTTGACTTAAATATATAACAAGTTTCAGGTGGATTTTTAGATCTTTATCCCTCTTGTTTTCACCCAAGGCTGTATAAAGCCGGACAACATACCTGACCTCATCCATCTGTTTCTGAACAAGCGTCATGAAGCCCAAACTTGGTGGCCACTGTTCTGGAAATATTGACTCCACAGCTCAACGGCAAAGAGGTGAAGTTGAGGCCATACCCAGTCGCCTGGCAGGTGGCCACAACTCGTCCACCTGTCTGCCAAATCAGTTGTGCCCCAATAATACACAACTGTGCATAACTCCTAGCCCTAGAATAGTCAATATGTTCAATTCTGTGATGAACAGGGACATTTTAGAATGGGTTTTGCAAGCTAGTGCAGATTTGTTTTAAGTGTCCACTTGAGGCTACGTGCAAAAGCCAGAGAATCCCCTTTTGGTTCCATCTTAAGATGCCAATTTTCATACAGTGTTTATAGCCTAGTTCAAAAAACTTGCTGGGAATATATCCCATTGATATTTGTGTACACGGATTAGGGGGTGACTTTCTTGACCCATGTGTTGAGTTAATATAAAGGCTTGGCGTTATCATTCATTTGGAATAATAAGAGGTGTGGTTGATTTGGCAAGTAAAGGTGTTGTATCTGTTTGCCAGGAAGCTCAAGCCCTCTTCAGCTCCACCTCTTTGCCTGTTTCCTGGTTAATCAAAAGTTCAGTTGAATTAGCATTTCCATGTCCATTTTTGGTAACTAGCCTCAAGTGGGCACTTGAGGAACTGCAGTGTTTTGCATCTCTGCATTGACTTCATAGGTTGCACTTAAGGCAGTCTCATACTTTCTGTTCACTTGTTTCAACGAGACAGCAGCAACGTTTGTGTTACCTTTAACATACCATAGTAATTAATTTAAGCAGTATTTATAGCATATGTAGAACGCCCTCCCCTCCACATACTCCATGTATAGCCTGTAAGGGCTGATACATCTGAAGGTTTGAAATTGTGCAAGATCCAACTTTTGGGGGTTGGTGGAGACCAAAAATGGAGATAAAATATAGTGAATATTTGTCTTAGAGTTCTGAAGTGGCCAAGTTCACATAATTACCTAATCAATTTGAAAAGATGTTCAAACTGCTGCCCAAAAATGTCGAAGAAGACCTTTTTTTGGGAGGCAATAATACTTCTTTATTTCATTACTCAGAGTTCCTATTTCTAATTGAAAACTATCACACAGTTCTATTTCTCGGTTTACTGTGGTCAAGAGTTCCTGACCAAGAGTCCAGTTTTTCCTCATTGTCCTCCAGAAACAGGCAGAACAGATCCCCCGCTGAGATGAGTCCAAAGTCTCACTGTTGCCGCCATTTGATTAAGCAAATTATTGACAAGGGTTGACGGCACACAAACCTAAAAAAGAGCTGAAACCTCCAAGTATGGTAGGTGAGTCAAAACTTAGAGGAATGCTTGTGACCCCTTTGAACAAGTGATCAAAAGGAGTGGCTGTTGGGTAATTACACGGTGTGAATTATGCAATAGTTTTTCTGGCTGTGGATCAAACCAAATGTTTGAAATACTTGAAGGAATTTGATGTTTCGAGGACAAACTTCAGGACATGGTTTCATGTTATTCAACACTTACATATATTTTCATGTATGAACTATTATTTCAAAGAGTTTAAAGCACCAAATTATGAGTCCATAATACAAAAGTTACAAACCCTCCTGGTTGAATGTTAGTTTTTCGGGTGTGGCACCACACATTCTGGTTTCATAGTTTTTTTATATGGCACCGCGGCACTTCTTGTTACAGCGCTGTGTGAACTGTGAGCAGATTGTGAAAGCAAACGAGTGATGATGGTGAACAGCCAATAAAAGTTCTACGGCCTGGATGAGGCCCTGGCTGTAAAAGGCCAACACAAGGGTTATATTTGTGCGCTGTAGTTGAGTCAGGGAGAGAAATGCCAGCCTCACCCTGTTCCCTCCCTCACAGAGACGGCTCTGTCTCAGATAAGCACAACACAATGATGCCCAAGACCGTCTCACCCACAGCTGATTCTTTTATACAAATCTGTCATCCTCTCTGAGTTTTTAGAGCTCTTCAAGCATGAGAGTGTCAGGGTGTGTCGTTAACTCCAAACTATTTTATTAGAATGAAAGAACATTTCTGAAGGATGTTACATATGGTGTCGTTGAATGCTGCAGAGCAGGTGATCGTCGTCTCACAGGTATGCGTCTGATCACACGTGCACACCCATTACTTTAGAGCTTTGGTTGCTGTGTTTGTTTGTCTTTTGGATGTCGGTCTGACAGAAACCGTGACTCTTAATCTCTTTTGTACATTGTTGATGACAAACCCGTGGTCTTCATTTGGTCAGTACACACTTGTAGTTGTTCCTCTTTTCAAGGTTTTATTTTGCTTCAGTGGCAGCTCTGGGAACTGACTGGCCAAGTCTGACAGATGATAACTCACCTCACTCGATGTCAAGGAGTTATTTATCTAACATTTAAATAGTGGCTTGTGTTGCTTTAGTCGTATGTGTGTCTTTTGGAGGCTGCTTTGTGTTGGCAGAACAAACTCTTTAGCGTCTTCAGTAGACTCAGACAAATGCCTTCTGCACAGCTCAGTTACAGTTTTAATGAGACAGAAAATATCTGAATGCTGGTTTAGATAACTCGACATCAATATACCAAGCACCCCTTGTTAAAAAAATTATATGCCTTTAAAAACGATATCCTTTTTTTAATAAAATACAGTCTGTAAGCTGCACAAATCTTCAATAAGTTCAATATTAGTGCTCATTTTTGTGTTTTATTGCCTGTATCATTACTCTGATAAAATTAACACCTTGCAACTAGCTTAACATATTAAAACAAGAGTGTCTGTCAGCTGTAGTTATGTCTATCAAGGTTACAAGCAGTCATATTTAATGAAAAAGTGTCTGCTGACTGGTTCAACGTTGCTGTTTGGGTGATCGCTCTGGAGGAGAAGAAATTGGTAAAGCTAATGCTACTAAATTGGCACTATGACTGAGGCTCTCGCTGAAATCAAATTCTGAAATTCACGTTGTAGCTGAGACTTCTCACTTCTCAGAAAACTCTACTCATAACTGTTTTGATAAAACTGTTGCCACTGTCTGATATTCCACCTGTGTTATGTTGTGAGATGGAAGGTCACACTGATTCAGTGTCGTGTTTCTTCACATTTCTGCCTGAAATTCCCAAAAGGAAGATTTCCCTTGCTGCTGAAGGATTGACTGTCTCTCACCCTTTCACCTTGCAAAGAGAGTGATGGTGTGAAAATTTGTGTAAGCATGCAAAGGTTGAGCCAAGAGTGTCCTGATAATTTGTCAAACTTGGAGGGTTTCCTGTCAGAGCTTTGTGCTCTAACTGAACTGTATTTACACACTGACTGTCAAGTGTTTAAAGGGCTCTGTCCTTTCTTTTTTATCCACTAATCCAGAGTTTGTGTCCTATAGTGATTCATAGGTGATTCACACAACATATTATCACATTATTGCATTTCAACACTATTTTTGTTGTGTTTGGTGAGATTGAAGTGGAGTTAGTTCAGCACATTCACACTCTCTTAACTGTGCTCATAACCATACAAAGGCTCAGCTTGTTTTTTTCTTTGGTACATTAATTACCAAAAAGCAAATATGGTTATATGAAGTGTTCATGATATTCTGATTGAAGTTATTCCCAGCCTGTGCTCTCTGCGACTGTGTGACATCCTGCTGATGATTGTGCACAATCATATGAGCGCTCAGCTGATTCTTACAGACTACAGAAAAGTCCTGAGGCTCTGCAGGCTAAAATAGCCGTTATGTATTTTCTCTTCCGTTCAGCTATTACCGTGAACCATAAATGAGAATTACGAGAAGCGGTGTGGTTGTAGTTTTGGAATATAGCTCATTTTCTGCTGGACTTGGCTTCAGCTGCTATAATCTAAGACTTTGTGACTGTGCTCCAAGCCACACAAGAAAGGGTATTTTTTCTCAGGACTCTTTTATTGGGCATTTAACTTTGCAATATGCCTGACTGGTAAACATCCAGTTGTGCTCTCATTGTTGTGTGTTAGGAGCTCCTGGTGTGAAATAAAGCACACTGGTGACAAAATTGGACCAGTCATGCAATTAAAACCTGTTAGAGGTGGAAGGAATGAGATCCTCTACTTGAGGGAAAGTTTCAGTACAGAAAATTAAATATAATCCTCTTGAGCTGAAAGGTCTTTAAGGGCTGTTGTGGGTTAAAAGTATTTTCAATATACCGTTTCTATAGTAAAAATACAGACGATGACAATGTTAAGTGATCCCTCACAGTATAGGAATCTGCAACGCACCTCTACTTTAAGCAACATTATCCTCATTATTTAACTATTTGGCCCACTACCTAATCACTTTGGTTCTCTTAGCATTGTTTTGAGCCAGTGCAGGAGGCTGATTCAGCATTTAAAAAGCACTAAAAAACCCACTACTTACTTCTTGCTTGATTCTCTACTGGCACACAGCTGGCTCAGAAACATAGGTGAGCATGTAGCATCTGATCTCGATATTTTCGCACTGAAACACAAACATGTTTGACTTAAATTCATCGCCAGGTGGCCTCATGTAGGCTGGATATCAGATATTGTTTCTGGTTAAAATTTAAGTACCTGTTTGATAAAAGTTGCCCCTGTGAATGCACGTCATTGTGATGCACTGATACATAAGAATTTAAAGCTCATGTAAGGAGTTTTTAAGAGGTCTTGAAAAGGCTGAAATGAACAATGATGCATATCAATGATGTACAAACACAAATAAGACCATAAAAACAAAACAATTTACTTAAAAAAAGGCTTTATTTTCAGCTGTCAATCATTTAGTCTAGCACCCTCCCCCTCACAGTGGTGACAGGCTTTAGAAGTTTCACTAAAGAAACTGCCAAGCTTGATTGTTTTTGATTGTTTTTAGGAGTCGTCTGTCTTCATTTCGGTATAAGAAGCTTAAAATTCCTCACGGTTGCTTTAAGTACTGTATTTGTTCGGCTGATATTTTGAAAGTCAATGCCAATGTCTGAGATGAGTTTCTCATCCAGTCAGCAGCTGGACTAAACCAAGTCCTTAGAAAGATCTGTTGGAGGTTTAACATGTCTGATGGACAGACATCTTCTCAGGTGTCAACACAACACGTGCATCCTCTCTCAGCAGGTGCATTCGCTATATTGCATGTTAGGAAGTGGCAGTAAGATCCCATAACTCCTGTAGAGAGAGGCATGTGTGACTATTGTGTTACCACATGATAGCAGGAATGTGTAGCTCGCAGAGGAGTTGTGTAGTATCTCTTCCTGGGTCACCATTAGGGTTACCTTATGAACTGCAGCTGTTTATCTCTGTTTATTGACTTTTAAATAGACACTACAGTCAGGGTAGGTGACAGGAACACAATGTACATAGGTAAAAGGTTAAACCAGGCATGCAGGTTGACACTGGGGGCTTTGTGCGGCTTCACGGCAGCAACACTGAGCTGACATTTTCCAGGAAAAGTGATTTACTGACTGCCAGGTCAACTGTCAAACCCCAGAAATATGAGTGAAATTCTGTACGACCTCCGAAGCACGCGAGGCGCTTTATTGCTTGTCCCAACAGTAGACCCTTGTTTGGTGTTCACATGTTTCATTAGCACTTATTAGTTTTATCATTAATAGAAATCAGAAACAAACCCGCCTTTTGTGCCCTTAAAATGAATGTTTTTACAGCTGCTTCATTTTGTGATTAGGGTTGAAACACACACAGCATTTTATTTTATGGCCTGAAATGGTTTCTTTCTAAAATGAGTGTTTGTTTTCCTCTCAGCCTTTGTGTTGTGGCGAGAGAGAGAGTGTGAGTGAAGGGCTGGCAGTCGTCTGGATTGTGCTCTCACTTTCCAGCTCTTTCACTGTCCAACACACAGACCCAACAAGCATGCCCTCTGTTCTTTTATTGTCCTTCTCTCTCACACACACACACCTCTGTTTTCTGCTCTTTCTCTTGCAGGGATCAAGAGACCAACAGGAGGCTGAAAAATGTGAGTGGAAAATGTTTTTCCTCTGTGAACCTTGGCCTTTGATTTGACTACAATAAATTATAATTTAGCTTCAGGTGTAGCTTTGTTTATGTGTCACTGGAGAGGAAAGTATAAGAGGGGAACTACACAGATTTACGGCATCAAAGTCTGGTAACAGGTGTTGGCGAGAACCACATGTATGGAAAAAGCTGTAACAAAACACATGTGCTTGTAGAGGGATCTGTGAAAAATCTGAAAAGTCGACTTGAGTCGCTCCAGACTTGAGATGCGGTGTCTGATTTTCAAGGGGATAAAACTGAGCGATGACCAAAATACAAACAAATGTTATCACAACTTCACCAAAAAAGGCCGGAGGCTGTATGGTTTGTTTACAGAAATGCAACATTAAGATTAGATAAGGTTTAATCTTATCTCATCTTTATCCACCGTGAGCAATGCTCTTCTCTGAATTTAGTAACTTACAGCGGCAGAGAAAACATGCAGGAACCAGACACATGTCAAATCAACTTTCTGCTGTGACTGTGTTTGGATTGCAATGAAGGGATGGAGAGGGATGTAAGAAGAAAGAGATGGATAGACAAACCACAACAACAATAAGAAGAAGAGATAGAGCAGCTCATTAAGACTTAGAGTGATAATAGTTACAGTGTTAGATGTAGGCAAGAACAGCTAAATATGATCATCGTCTGACTAGATGTTGAATAAAACAAGAATCGTACACGCCAATAACACGTCAGCATCTTAAAGAGATTATTCTCACTGTGATTATTTTATTCAACCACCTCAACTAAATCTAAACAAAACATCTAAATTTGCACATTTATTTCAATGTCTTTCCGGCACATCTGGAGAATAACAACCAAGCGGTTAAAGTTGCACAATAAGGGGTTAATGCTGCTCTCTTCCAGGAAGTTTTTGGCCCATAGACGAAATATCAGCTAAAGTTTAAATGATCATTTAAAAATTCCTCACCACAGCTCCATTACTTTGTTCATCATGTTTATCCCCCCTGTGTATGTTCTCTGTTGAGTCCAGCTGGCACATTTATGAATCTCTAACTTAAGTTATTAAAAAAATCAAAGCATTTACATGTCAGTAGTAACCATTACTAGTGCACTTTGGGGATATGATGCATCTTTGGTGTGGCTGTGATTGTTTGCTGTAGTGCAGCACATTTACCTGTCCCTCCTCATAATGCACACACAAACAACAACAGAGGGTTCTGGATGAGCCTGGAAACATGAGCAGGGCAGCAGCTGATATCACCTTGTGTTTGTGTAGAGCTGCAACTACAATAACAATCACCTGCTATGGCAGTGGACAGAACATTCATCAGGAAAGGGTGGAGGTATCACTGTAATCGGATGTCATCTGTCTGGTGATTGTAATTGACTTCCGAGTGAAGGCAATTGTTTTTTTCTTTCTCTCTCTCTTTACAGGTATTAATTACCATCTACTGGCTGGGTAGAAGAGCTCAGAGCGACCGTTTCTATGATGGACCTTACCTGAATTTCAAATCATTTGAAGGTTTACTTGGCACAGCGCTATACAAGGTAAAAACTCTTTAACAGTCAGAGAATAACCACCTCATTGTGCTCACTTTGTCTGTACTATTGAGAAACGTAAGCTTAATTTTCTGGTGGAACCGGCGAATAACATGAATGAAATCCTCTTTAACAGCCTTTGCCCAGTATTTTCTGTATCCTCCCTGGTATTCAGACTATGTGCAGAAGAATGGCTGTTAAAGACTGCGGCGCCTCAGATTGCTGGCCGCTAGAACCAAAGCTGTGTTAAGTCATAAACGAACCTGATCCCTTGACTCAGCTATTTTAATCTTGTTTGCAGCAAGTTCGAGTAGCTTGCACGAGAAAATTGCGGCTCCTTTTTCCTCTCACTGCTCATGCCGGTGTTGAATTTGGCACCTTGCGTTCACAGAGATTTATAGGTGCCGGTGCGCGAGGCCTCTATAATTCAACAGACTACAGGGATTTCAATAATAGCAGTCGGTTTCAGCGCTTCTTGTACGTTTAGCCACAATAATCCAAGTTCACAGGCGTAGGTTTAGGGTGGGATTTAGTTTGTGGATTTGTATTGTCTGGCAGGGTTCGGCAGATTAAAGATCTGAAAATCATTTTCTTTTTCAAGTGGCTGACAAGTTTTGACAAGTTGCCATGCTGGTTAGACTATTTACACAAAAAATTATGTATGCGGTAAACATTGCCATCAAGAGAACCTGGAACACAGCGCTTTTTTGTTATGACAGATTTGTCAGTGAATAGAAAACAATGAGGTTGTTCCAGTGACATTTTAGCATTATACATCCCCCATTATAGACCGTATAGGAGCGTATGTTTACTATAACTGATTCTACGGGAATAAGGAGCCAGAAAGCACCGAGTTCACACTCTGCCTGGGAGATCTCTCATGCACCACACACAGCGGAGCTAAATATTGTAATTGGCACTCAATTATTCGACTGTGTGTGTGTTTTTTTTTGTGTGTCTGCGTGTGCATGAAAGGCTCTGCACGAATCACCGAATCAGAAAGGCAGCAACATCCGAGACAGCGGTTTTGGAGATAGCTGGTACTCAGAGCGAGAGGAGCTCCACCAACTCAGAGAAGAGGAAGGAGGAAGAAGAAGAGGAGGCGGACACAGGAGAGACGACTCCCTGGATAGTTTGGACTCTTTGGGCTCCAGACCCCACAGCATCTCATCTGACACCACTTTGAAAGGCAGCAGCGAGGGTAGGTGGTGTCATATAATCTACAGCTTTAACACACACAAACACACCAAACAAAACTAAACACATTTACCACAACTCCTCCGGAAATATTTTGAACCTGAAGAGCTGACTCTCAGCGTATTTTCTTTCATTTTTGGGCCTATTTTTTCAAGTTACTCTCTGATATCCTTGTATCATAGTAACCAGACTTTCTTGTATTGTTTCTCTCATGAAAAGTTATCATCAAGTTCCTCTGTCTAGAACTTCAAATATTTGTAAAGAGGGAAGATATGCTGCCTCACAGCCAGAAAGTTGCCTCCCATTTGTGAAAACAAACACTCATCGCCATCTAGTGGTGTTATTTGGAGGTGAATATTTTCTGTGAAAATTCACACAAGTCCCAAAGGAAGTCGATATGATAAATCAGTGCCAAGGCTCCTCTGTGTTCTTGTTTGAAGACAAAAATATGCTCTCAGAGAGGGAAGTGCTGGCCAGTTATTCCCCTGTAAGAGACGCAGTGAGACATTCCTCAGCCGTCCACACCGCCTTGTAAATGAGGAGGCCTGCGATCCCCTCCCTGCACCCCTCTGTTACTCCTCCAGAGTCAACACACAACACACTCCCCCTCACTCTTTCCTCTATTCTCACTCGGTTTGTCTTTTTTTTGCGACTTCATTACTCTCATGAGACTTCTTTTACACCTGGTTCTTCCTCCTTCCTCTCCTGTTCAGGTTGTTGCAGTGACACTGAGGTGGACTCTGTTTTCAAAATGGCTGAGAACAAGGACAGTGCCAGTTACCGCCGGTCGGTATCCATCACACCAAAGGCCACCGCGCCGTTTAACCAGTTCCTACCTACTAAAGACAAACAGGCGGCTTACGTTCCTGCTCCGCTGAGGAAGAAACGAGCTGACCGCAACGAGGACAACCGGCGCAGCTGGACCAACCCCTCGTACTCAGAGGAGGAGGGAACACTAACCAGGTACTGTCTGAATACACACATAGCTCTGTCTGAGGGTGCTGATTCCCATTGAAGCTAATTTTATTTCTTTAATCATCAAAAGAACAAAACAAAAGAACATTGAGTGGCTTTTATGCACAAATCTTTGGTTTGTGCTTCAAATACTCAAAGTTTACATTTCCTCCTCTCTTATCGCTGTTGGTGTTTGTGGTGTTGTCATGTCGTCTGCAAATGGTCGATGGTGTTGTGTTTCATTTTGCTTCCCTGTGGAATGGCGACCTCGCTGATACAAGGCCCTCCCCTGACTGGTATGACAACAGTCAAGTATCCCAGAGCGCCTCACCTGCGGCTCATCTTCAGTGGGCGTACGAGTACGAAAGCGGCAGCGACTCTGACACAGACAGACCAGACCCGGATCTCGTTCTGGATGACCTTGCCAGTAGACGCTTCCACAGCCCCTCCCCGGCTACCCCTACAAACTTTGCCGTGCCTATCAGTCCCGTGGCGGGGAGATCAGCATCAGGAGGTAGAGGAGGGCCTTGGCCGAAGGTCACTATGAGTCCCAATGTTGTCCCTCAGCAGAATGTGACCTTCCTCAGGTCAGAGAACATGAAGCGACAGTGTGACTTTGATGTGCCTGCCTGATGAAAGCAAAAACGCTTCTCTTACCCTCAGTTTGCATGGTTACTTTAAACCATGAGCGACGTCTCTGGTCGTATTTGCTGCTTCTAACAGAGTTTGAAAGTCATCTGTTTGTTGATTTCTCTTTGAGTTAAGTTTGTAGCTTCAGCACTTCCTTTTTTTTTGCTCCCTCTGAATTTTACGAGCCTGGAGGAGTGATTTGAGTTGGCAACATAACTCCTCAAATCACATTTCCCCTCCGTTTCATTTTGGTTTGAGCTTGCATTGGTTTGCTAACCCTTGCGTCATCTATCTTGAGGTTGTAGTGCTGGAGGATTGTGTGTGACTGCCGTGCTGTACAGCCGCTAAAAATGCCTTTTGACACGTGTGATTGGCCGTCTCTTTTGAGCAGCAGTGCCACCGACAGCGGGGAAAAGCAGCCCCCCAAGCTCGGCTCTGTGAGAGTGGACCACCGCCGGGCCGTGTCCGCTGACAGCCTGTTCAGGGACATATACGATGACTCTGAGGATGAAGACAATGAGGTGGGCTACGCAGACCCCGTCCAGGATGACCTCTATGCGCGCAAGATGGGCATCAAACCCCAAAACCCTGCCAGTGTCTCTCATGACAAGTTCCTGCCAAAGTTCTGGACGCCTGAAGAAGATGTTCACATACAGAAGATCAAACTGGGCTCTCAGAGGAGACCCTGGTACAAAAAGATGCAAGGCTTCAGGTGTGTGAGGGATCCAGAATCCAGAGTTAGATGGAATTATCCCACACACACTTCCTTTCAAACACATAACAGTACATTTTAAAGACATGCATTATCAAAGATCGCATGATTCCCTGTTTTTATCCACTTTTTGCTTTTCTCCCAGACACATTGAATTTTGCTAATCTTAAATAATACTCCCATGCAAAAGCCTGACAATCGTCATAAATGGGTTTCTGTGATTTAGAGCATTTTCTGTATGGTTTCCCTCCTGCTTACTTTTTTCTCTCTGCCTCCTATCTTTCCTCTCTCTGCTTCTGTCCCCTTTACTTCCTTTCACTCTCACTGTCCTTGGCTGTAGCTATAAGAAGTCGGGCTCTTCGTCAGACGATTCAGACTATGACATCAGTCCTTGGCTCTCCTCTGCCCCCTCTCCCTCCAGCACCTCTCCCTCTCACCCCCACACACACGAGGCCTCGGCTCACACCACCCTCGTAGTGGGGAAAAGGTCGATACAGCTGCATGATTGTGACGATGAGGGAATGTTTTAGAGCTTTCAGATTTGAGCAGAGAAACATAATCGGCTCCTGTCGGGGCTGGATGCCCGATGAGCTGCTTTCTAACAAACTAATGATAAGATACACCTGAAGGTTTCTGTAACACGCTTCAGAAAGTTTTGTGCTTCGCTGACCTTTGCAGAAAAAAAAGCTTTTTTCTAAGCATAGTGCAATTTTTTATCACAGCTAAAATTTAGCGTTTTAAAGCTACTCGCATTGTAGTTTTATTCTGCAGAAAATCCATAAAAGAATTCGGATTTGATCAACGTCTGTTTGAATCAAATATTAGAACTTTGGCTGCTTGAAGTTTCTCTTCCTCCTTTTCTTGCTCTTTGACCCGGTTCACCTGCATGCACTCATCAGCTCTCTGTCCTTTTCTCTCCTTCTGCCCACCCTGCAGTCCTCACATCCAAGCACACTCTCCCCCACAGCTCCCCAAGATACAGCCCCCTTTGTTACAGCCCCCTCCTCTGATATTCCCTCCAGTGGACCCCACTTCGGGGCCCAGACTGGTCAAATGTGAGAGGTGGCCCTTGCTTGGGCGCCAAGACCCCCGAGAGCCCCCAGATCCTGTTGATTATGACAGTATCATCCCAGATTTGGAGAATGATGACATGTTCACCAGGCGCACTCTGGCCTTCCAGTCCAACACAGACCTGGTGACGATGAAGACGCAGCTGTCCGCCCACCGCCCGCTCTACACGTCTGAGCCGCAGCTCAACATCATCACCCAGCGCCACACTAACATCAGCACAGAGGAGAGCGATTTCCCCGATATCGAGCAGGATGACGTGGTTCACCGCAGGGAGAAAACCCAGCAGGCTCAGGAGCAGCGGCCGCTCTCTGGAGCCCCTGACAACTACACCCCCATGCCCATCCCAGAGCCGTGGGCGCTGCCTCCTGATCTCAAAGCCCGCCTCCTGTGCCCCCCATGTCCTCTGACTAAGGAGACCACAGGGAGTAAACAGGTTGAGAAGGAGACACGCCCAAAAACAGATGACATGCTCATCCGGAAACTTGGGGTTTGTTCTGAGCAGAGCACACTGAGAGGCTCGGCGGCCAATCAGATGACACCCTCGGTGCCTTCTTCCTGTAGCGAGGGCGACTTGCAGAAATGGCAGGCTATCCGAGAAGCCAGTCGGCTTAGATATAAGAAGAAGCTTTTAGTGGAGAGGCTCTCTGCTCTGAAGTCATAAAAATGGATTGCTCTATCTGTTCCTGTAGTTTCTACTCACACTGCAGCCTTTTTTTTTTTCATTTTTCTGGCGAGGGATTTTGTTGTTTTCAGTCAGTTTTGGTCTTGAAATGTTTTCTGTCTGATAATGAAGCGGTCTAAAATGCATGTTGACCCAACTTGTATATGATAGCTTTGAAGACTGATGGGAGTTTGATTCAATTATGCTCTTATTTATGAAAACTTCAAGGTGCCTTCAGCATTTGCGAAAAACCAGATTTTCAACACAGACTGCAATCAAAGGAGCAGCAAGACCTTTACATTGGACCTTCATTTGTATTAAATTCAGGACGAGTCTTGTTCCAGAAAAAAATAACAAATGAATAAACATCGTTAACAGGCCAATTTGGCTAATTTTACATCTGCAACACATGAAACGGAGATGCTCTGAAGCTGCTGGTACCATATTCTGAAGTGTGATTATTTTGCACAACACAACACACCTCCTTTATCTGAAAACAAATATGAAGGTTTGTCTTGAGCACTGTTAAACAGACCCATATCCTGCATTTCATCTTCAGTTTTGTTTCCCTTTTAGACCCAGTTCACCTGTGAATGGACAAAATACTCCAATTTAATAAAGAAAATAAGAGACTTCATGACCTTGTGATTTAATCTACCGCAGCACTGGCCATTTGTTGACCTGGCATTATACCTCCACTTACGCGTATCTGACCACAGTACAATGTTGTTTTCCTCCACAGAAGACCTTCACACTGACATGTAAAGCTCAAAAGTTCAGTAGCATACGAGTGTGAAAAGGTTCAAGCCTGAGTAATATCCAAATATAACGTCTTGAACACACTGACAGCACTGAGCAGGGTAATTAGATGTAGTCATGTCTTCTGTGGGCCCATGAAAGCTTAAAGAAATTCCTCACTGCTCTGAAAGACTTGTGGACTCCATAGCTTCTCTAAACACAAAACTGCACCAGAGTGTTTGCGCACAAGTAGTCGCACAAAGCAACCATATAACCTGAGTCAATGCCATCTGGATTTACTTCAAGTCCACATGTAAAGCCATGTTTCCACTGACATCATGTCGGAGTCTCCAGAATGGCTGCATTGTCTGAAGGAAGATACAAGTCTGCACACCTTCCCCTGCTTTATGTCAGGGAAAGGAAAGCTGATACTGCCGACTATATAACATAAAACCCTCTATATGTACACATCTTAAAGGGTAACTCAGGTATTCTTCAACTTTGACCTTGTTTTATTATGATTTCTTAAGGGCTTCTTAAAATACAAAGTTGTGTGTTGTGCCTTGGCCACTGGCTGCATTGGCTGCAAGATAATAGTGCGTCAAAGAGCTTGTTTCTGCCACGTACTGGTAAAGATTGTTCCTGTTAGCGTTCAACAACATTACAAATAAGATTTACACAGAGACAGGCCTTTCTGTTGGACAGTAATTCCGTTTTCTTGAACTAGACACAGCAGAAGACCAGAAACTTCCATATTCTGTAGAGAAAAAAATGACTTTATGTCAATTAAGTATTGTGGCGACACAGAAAGCGTGAAGCTAAACACTGTTCCTGGGCAAAGTTATAACACTCAGGGGCGTGTCCAGGTTTTTCTGACTGGGGTGGACCTATATTGGAGCTCTGACATAGGTAGGGGTGGTCAGATTATAGTTGGGCAAGTACAATAGCATTTACTTATATGATACAGTTTTCATTTTACTTTTTTGTTTTTTAAAGCACAACAGAGTAAAAATGTGTCAATTTTAAGCATGCCAAAAAAAGTCTAAAGTCTTAAGATAGTGAAAAATGCCCAAAATAGTGGATTTAGGAATAAGTCCCCAATCATAGTTTACGATTTGAAAGTAAAACCTGGGGTGGCCAATTTCAGTTTCACTAAGTAGGTAATTATATGTTATTCTGACTCTTAGAATAACAACCTGAGCCTATAAGTAGCTAAAAACAAGCTTTTTTACTGGACGTACTTCAACCGGACACTGTTGTTGGACTACACTGCAGCCTTTGAAGCGGGTCTGCCAGCTGATACATGAAACACTTCAAAAATGTTTGTATCTACAAGCAATTTAGATCCCAAATTAAATGTAAGAAAATACGGGTTGAAACGCGGCAGAATACGTCTTAAACCCCTAAAATCAGCAGAGTCATGTTAGAGCTGGATTTACTTACATTACTATTTGAACTTGGGTTTGAACTCTCTAAGGGTCACTAACTTGCCTCCAGCTCTTGACCAGACACCTCCAGACTCTCTCAAAGCCTCATGAGCCGGAAAGTGACTTTGTTGTGTGTGTGTGTGTTTGTGTGTGTGTGTCTGTGTGTGTGTGGTTCTCTCTGGTTTCCTAGACAGGAGCAAATGCAAGACAGTATCGAAGGGTGAGTTGATACGGGCTCCCAGGAATGTGGCACGTTTACATTCGCTCTGGCCTCTTACAGTCGCACCTCGCTGAAACCCTCCCCTGCTTTTGTGCTGCTGGTCTCACTCTCTAGCTGCTAAATGCTGACACACAACACTGTGTATTGTACGGCGCAGGGCCAAGTTCATGTGGTGGAGGGAGGGAGGGGTTCATTGCTCCACATCACAAAGCTCTATTGACAAAGCAACAAAGTGAAAAGATGCAGACAGTTGCAATACACTGGGTCATCTACCATTATTGTACCGTATCCCAGTGACAGTAATGACTGAGTACTGGCCTTAGCACCTTGTTAGAAATATGACACAGGTGTAAATTTTGACAGGTAAGTGACAACAAACAAGGCATTTTTCTGTCAGTCTGTCAGGTTTTAATAACTTCTGCATGACGGGAAAGGCTGGTTTACATGTTACTAACGGACTGAGCTTTATCACCTAACAGTGGTTTCAACTGTTTGCTGTGTTTGGACACTAACTCTTAAATGTCTAATCCGTTTCATTTCCAGCAACAGGGGTTACAAGGTGGAGTTTATTCTGACTTTTTGGATTTTTAACGTGTTTTTCTCACAGTGGTAAAAGTTGGTGCATGCTTGATGTGGATACAATTTGTCTAAGTTTTATTTTTTTTATCTTGAGTAAAGCTGGAAAGTTAGCAGACTAACCCCCCCCCCTTTCTTTCCACAGGAGTAAATCAACAAGTGATATACTCGCTGACCCTTCAGTCGTCCGGCAGGCTCGTTTCGAGGAGCTGCAAAAGTATCGCGAGCAGATAAAAGAGAGTGAAGATAAATGGCAGGATGTGAGTATTGCGTACAAACACCGCAGATATCAAAGTTGAGTTCCCACATCCAAAGCCAAAAAGTGAGAACATGATCTATAGGATCTCTGCTGCAGGCAGGAGAGCAGGTGTTACGGCGCAGTTTGTGTTTGAGGGGTGAAAACTGAGCTGTTTAGATAGGAGCCAGAGACCGAGGCAGACAGTGATTGGTGCAGCACTGCCCTCTGGCTATTGACTGTCCTCATTTCCTGATCACACTGTTTATGACCAGAAACACGACAATCTGTTAATACTAATAATACATGTCAAACAGAGTGAAGATGTTGCCGAGAAGGATGTAAGACAGAGAGTGTAGAGTAGAGAGAAGATGGCACGTGAACGGGACATGGGGTTTGAAGTTATTCCTGGACAATAATTCAGGTCATGCCCCAGTTTGAAACAAAATTTATCCATAAATAATTGGATTTTTGAACATAAAGTGTAAGAATGATAAAACTCATTGATATAAGTATGGGTGTCTGGAGCAGTTTGTCAAGAGTGTGGTGGGATCGTGGCAAAATCTTGGAGTTTTAAAGCAGCATTTGGGTCACACAGTCCTTGATACACAGGGGAGGTGAGCCAGGAGGAGCCTAAAGCACACAAATAGAACACCTTCAAATGAAGCTCTTTTCCTTTTTTTACTCTTCTTCACAACTTCACTCCCCTCAGCCGTACAAATAGCCATGTAAAAAAGCCAGATTGTCATATAGATTAAAGTAGTAAATCGTTATGAAATATCACATGAGGTAACGTGATTTAACTTTTGCTGCAGGACCTGAGCAAATGGAAGAGCCGGCGCAGGAGTGTCAACTCTGATATCGTGAAGAAGAAGGAGGAGAGGGAGAAGTTTGAGCAGTCCACCGGCAGCAACAGCAACAGAAGGTCCAAGACCTTCAAGGAGATGCAAGAGGAGAGGTAAGAGAAAACACAGCTGGTCAGAATTTTTTCTTGCTCTTTGTGGTGTTTGTTTTTGTTTAATGATCCTGAAACACAGACTGAAAATCATTCCTTTGTTATGCCTCTTAAACCCTCGGAGGGGGATCAGTTCCTAAGGTAAAAAAAAAGAGTCAAGTGTATTTGCTGCAGAGTTATTTGTGAGTGAGGACTTGAGTCAGTGTGAAAGTGTAATCTAATCGTGCCTTACAACCTGCATCCTTTTTTTTTTTTTGCCCTACCTCTCCCCACCCCTCTCTTTTCAACCTGCTCTCCTTTCTGTGATCACTCCCTGTCCTGTCACTTATCCCTTTCATCTCTCTAAATTGTCCTCTTTTCAATGTTTGTCTTTAATTTTCCCGTCACTGTCCACTTTTACTTCTCTATCCCGCCTCTTTTCTCCTCTCCTGTCCGATCCGCAGAGAAAATAAAGGAAACAGCGTTGGCAGCCGTCTCAGATCTCTCTCTTACCTGGACGACGAGGACGTGTTTGAGAAACCTGTCACATCCCCTCGTACTCGAACCCTTCCCGCCCGGAGCTACACTATTGACACTCCTTTATATTCTTCAGAGCCTTCTCTAAAAGAGGAAGAGCCCCCTGCTGCCTTCCCAGCTATAGGCAGGGCTGATTCACCCCCGACCTCACGGGCAATTGACATTGTGGACAGTCCTGCAGGCAGCGACTCCACCACTACAACCATCTACAGTACTTCGGTATCCAGCATCACTCCCAGCGCTGTGCACCGCTCCCCCTCTCCAGCAGCTGCACCTCCACGGAAGAGCGCGGTCACAGAGTTTACCAGCACAGTCAAAACAGAGGACACCACAACTGTTCTACCCTCGTCTCGCTCCACGCCAAAGGTGCCAGAGCCAAGGCGCCCATTGTTGGTCCCACAAACCGCAGTGGAGGCTCCTTCCTCTGGTTCTCTGTACAAACGACAACCACAGATCAGCTCAATGGAACCCAAGCCTCCCGGGGCGTCTCGAGTTTCCGCCTCCCTCCCCAGGAGCTACCAGAGATCGGATAGCGCACGTATAACCTCAGTTGTCACACCGAGGCCCTTTGGGACCCAGTCGTCCCGCATCACCTCGCTTCCCCGCGCACACACAGTGAGTACAGCATATTTTTTAAGGCTAATTACAAACTAGCAGAGCAGGAAAGGGGCGTGAAAATGTAAATGTAGAGGACAGGAGGAGGCTGTTTGTTTGATAATTAAAAAAAAATCTTTAGTTTGTTATTCAGGTACAGTTTCTGTTTTTGGTGCATCAGTTATTCCTCAAGAGTCCGATCTGATTACTGTATAAATAAATAATGCATGGGGTTAGTGTTTTTACAATGCCAAAACAACAGGCAGAGCTGCCTTTCAGCCTCACATTCATTACTGATACAGTACACAGAGTGCCAGTCATCAAAAGTTTGTGAACTCTTCAACCAGCCATGAGCTGATTTCCCTCTATTTTAAGGTTCTTGATTGATACAAATCATTTGTTTTTATATTGAAATCTCCGCATGATTTAAATTCAGTAACATTTTCCCATGCCCTTCACTCAAATTCTGCACACCTTCACTTTTTACTTTCATCTTCTTCAGATGGATGAACCCCAAAAGCGTGTTAATGGGGACGTCGATGTTTCCAAAAAGTCATCAGTACCAAGCCGCTATCACCAATTCATGACCTCTGAGGACGAGAATCAGTCCCAGTCCAGCTCGGCCCACAGCAGTGAAGACGAAGAGGAGGAGGAAGAGGAAATGAAGTCAGCACCCAAGAGCATCACCTCTATTCAGAGTGTCTCACCTGACCCTCCTCGGGTCAAAAGTGTCTCACCTGTCGCTCCTCCGGTCAGAAGTGTTTCACCTGTCGCTCCTCCATTCAAGAGTGAGGCTCCTGTCAGTCCTGCTGCAGCCAAAGAATCCAGTCAGGTACTCGAGTTCGCCTTTGTTGACAAAACAGATCAGCTTGAACACTGAAGCAATTCAAAAATGATTCATAGTTTGGCATGAATGTTGTCTGAATCAGTTGAATTGAAAACTGCAACAAGTTGGCATATTGTGAGCTGTTACAAAGGATTAATCCAAGACTTTTCTGAAACATCACACATTTCTGCAACTAAAGTTTGCAAGTGGCCCGCTCTCATTGTTCCCCTCGCACTTGTCCTGTTGTGTTGTTTCCAGGAGAACTACTGTGAGATGCGGATTAGCCTGAACCAGAAGCCAAACAGCAGCAGAGACTTTGGCTTCCAGACAGCCTGGGACTCCACAGGAGCGCGCGTCACGTCCGTTCAGCCAGGTAACAAGAAAAACCTTCAAACAAAAAGGGATTTGAATTGTTTGGGTAGAGCTTTTACTCACTCTCCAGAACAATCTTTGCTGGTCACTTTGAGCTGAAACATCCCCCAACTGTTCAACCCAGTGGAAAAAAAGATCAGTCAGGCTTTGGTTGTATCTCCCTTTCTGTGAAGGTGACTGATTTAATTCATAGGAAATATCAGAGGCAGCGCTCAGGCTGTGATATATTTTCAGCCGGGCTCTGCTGGTGAGTCGTCAGCAGCTTTTGGGTCCATTGCAGTGGCAGTGCCAGACCTATGTAGGGCAGCATCTATCTGGGTCACATCTTCTGGGTCTGAGCCTCTCTTTCTGCTCAGGTTTTCCCACCTTCACTGTGACTCATATAAACTCCATAAACACCTCTCACTCCAATATATTAACTCTAGATTTGTCACGCCACTTTTGAGCTAAAGGGGACTTTGCCAAGATTGTGTTTGCTCTAATCATCCTACATATCATATTTTTGAGGTCCACACTGTTTTGTCGTTTTTTTATCTCTAAGAACAAACATGAATCTTCACTCCAGTTTACGTCTTACATCCAGTGCCAAAAAAATTGTTGAGGCTACATTTCTGTTCATGTGATATTATGGTGATATAGAGTTTATGCATGCATTTTCATCTTTGCTCTAATTTGCTCCTCTTCACTGGACCCTGAGTTCTGACAGACCTGGAGTAAACTGCCCTTTAACCATCAAAAAGAGACACATTCATATTTACAAGTATTAGAAAGGATGTGGTTGCAGAGGTGTGCATATTTTTTTCTTATCCCTAGATGTGTAACCGAACAGATGTTTTAGATCAGATCTGCAGATTTTCAACTGCAGATCTTCGGCAACATTTGGAGTAATAATACCAATCAAGAACATAGATAATAAACATGAGACAAAACAAAAAAAGCAAAGAGTATTAAATTTCATATTTTTCATGTTTCATCCTGAGAGTGACTTCATGTTGTTTTGAGATGTGTATTTATGTTTGCTCGCCGTTATTAGGTACGTTCCTGCTGTCTCAGGCCTAGAGCTTTCTCAAACAAATGTCCATCCTGGTTAAATCAGCTGAATCCACCTGTTTTTTACAAGAAAATTAACTCTTGTTGTGATGACTAATCTGTCCGCACATCAGAACTGTTTACATTCTGCGCTGCCAATGATGCATCCTTTTGTCTCCTACAGGCAGCTCTGCTGAGATGTGCCAGCTCCAGGTGGGAGACGAGATCCTGACCGTGAATCAACACCAGGTGGCAGACATGAGCTACAGAAACTGGATGTCCTGCATGGAGGAGGCTCTGCAGGAGGGCAGTCTGGTCATGGATATACGCCGTCATGGCAAGAACAGTGAGTCATCTCAAGGATGTGTGTCTACATGTATGTGTCGGTGTGTGTGCGTGCGTGTGTTTGCATGGGTGTGGAAAATTGAATTGAACCACTTTAAGGGTTGCATTCCTGGACTGACAGCGCTGCTTACGCTGCCTGCGTCGCTAAACAGTTTTGACACTTTAAATTGGTCCGTAAACTGTTGTGAAATCATCCATGAATGATCCCATGACAGCTGAGAAAGGACCTGAAGCTTTTTTTCTCTCATCTTACAAGAGGAGACTGTATTTTGTTGACCTGAGTGGGTTTTCATTTCTCCTTTTTTCTTTTGTACATACTTTGATTTTGTTTTTTCATTTCTTTTTTGTTTCTGCTGTGTTTTTCTTCATTTACCCGCCTTTGCTGTCTGGTCAGCATTTCTCTCTGGTGTTTTCCTTGTGGAGAACTAACCCAGCTCAGGTCCCTGGCCTTGTGAGTGTGCTGTTTTTACAGTGATAGTATAACAGGCTTATTTATTCCAACCACGTCGGTGTCACCTTACCTCCCCAAAAACAATAAACCAGCCAGAGTAGCTCACTCAAACTAACACACGATACTTTTTGAAGTAGCGTAGTGAAGCCCTGTGTGTTGGTGAGCCTGTTAGAAACACTGTGTGGGTTTTATGAAAGCTTTAATAGGCTGCATGGCTGGGGAAGGTGTTTCTCTGTCACCCCCTGCTGCTCTCTATAACAACACCATAACAGCTACCTTGTCCCTGCTTCATAGTGGTCTTTAGGTAAAAGGAAAACACTCATGTGAAAAGCTGAGTTTCATCAAAGACTGTATATAAGAAGTGGACAAAGCTACCGGCATTGGAAAGTGGATTCTCACACCTGCATCCTGTTTGATGGCCTGCTAGAAAATCACAAAAATAAATCCAGATGATAGATTATAAAAATATGAATGTTTTTCTACTGACTTCACCTATTCGTGCACAACTCTTGCCCTTATTACAATAAAAACTTGAATAAAAAGTATTCATTTTTCAGGAACAGATTTTGCAAACAGACAGAAAGTTGACCCTGCTTTTAATTTGATTTATGTCTTACATTAAAAGTTTTTATCTATTTTTTTCTGAGTTGTTGTTCTCCATGCTTGTTTACAATTCTCCTCTATACAGGATGATGTTTACAATGAAATTGTCACTCACATAGGGTAGGTCTGCCTCGATTAAAAAGTTGTTCCCTCTTCAACAATCTGATCTTCAAATATGACCACAAAAACAAGATGCTTGAACTCGGCCAAACTTGACTCTTCAAATCAGGCGTTTACTGACCTGTGGGTGAAGTCTTTGTCAGGATGACCTCTTCCTCCTTTTTTGGCCCCTATTTGAGAAGACAGGACAGTGGGTAGAGCAGAAAAAGAAAAAGTTGAACCCAGGCCACCTGCATTTGTGGGGTTCAAATTGACTACTAGGCCAGCAGCACTCCACTTCTTAATACAGTCTTAGACAAACACAACAAATACTAGTACACATACATTCACAGAAGAAAATGTTGTTCAGAGTGCCTACATCTATTCTTTACCATTGCATTGACTGCGCGCAGACTGGGACAGAGATCAGCCTTCCCTGCCATTTAAAAGCCATAAGACCATCAATCTGACCAGTTCGGATCATCCAATACTTCTAGGTTCCCCTGACACAAACATTGTCAACCCCAGCCTGGATTTCACCTCTCGCATTTCCCCGGAAAAGCTGTCATCCAAAGAGACCCCCGTCCACTCGGTCATCGTAAGTAACCCCGAATAGCTCAGACCTGATGAAGTTTTTTAATCCTGTATTGTTTCTTCTCGCTAATGAGCCTAAACCCTGCTGTGTGTCCCCGCAGGATGTGGCTTCAAACGGAGTTAATGGAGGTTTTCGCGAGGCATCGGTGACCATGAGGAACAAAGGTAAAGAGCAGAGCACACAGCCAGAAAGGTTATGAAATTGATCCCTGTGACTATTTCTGCACCGAATACAAAACTGCGCAGCCAGTGGGGAACTTGTTGTGGGCTTAGCAGTGGGAAGAAATCTGTGCAGACACTGGATTGTTGTGGGTAATGTTAAAGCATTTTATCCAAAAAACAAAACTTCTCCACAGAAATAAGACAAAAACCGACTAGTTGTGTTTATTCTACTGTTTGTGTCTACTAGTGTGTTCCTTTATTACAGTGAGATGTGGTTTAATAATCATATGATATTTGCTTTTCAAGCCTACCTACAGAAGAAAGACGAAAAAGTTCAATATTAAATCTTAAGGAGTATTTACTGTTTAGTGATTCGTGTATTAATGAGAGTGGTTTGTATCCTGGTGAAACTTGTTTTATCCTCCTGTACTGTGCCTCATTCTTTCCTGTTTTCTATCCCTCATGTAGAGTCAGAACCCATATCTTTGAAAAACTTAAAACGGAGGTCAGAGTTTTTTGAACAAGGTAAAAAAATAAAATAAAACAGAATGACTCTTAGAAATTAGTTGACCTCTGTGTAATCTGGTGGCTGGGTCTTCTGTGCTTTCTGTCCCACTGAACTCCTCAGATTCTTAAAGGGAGTTTTGCATGTTTCTGATCTGTCAAAGCGCTCATGTCCAGTTGATAAGTCAGTCATAATCGATCGATCCTGAGCTGTTAGAGCTGTGATTCTGTCATGGCTCTGTTCTGAGGGGCTGTTCTGTCTTCTGCTGTCTGATGCTGGAGCTTAACTCTTATGCTATGCTCCTCCCTCCCTCCTTCCCTCCTTCAGGTGGTTCAGGGTCCAGTGTCAGTGCGCTGGTCTACCTCTGTGGTAAACAGGGTTGATGTGCAGTGACCTCCTCACCTTTGCTTGGTACAGACCGGGGATGCTGACATGCTTTCCATACCAAGAAAATGTGATGTTTTGAAACAAATCAAAAAATTGATTAATGTTATAGTTGAAAATTCGAAACATGTTCATTTGGCTGTGAAAAAAAAGAGACAAAAATATATAGAAAAAAAAAATCAATAGAAAGAATCGAGAGTCTGGAGAGCATATCAAAATGTTGCCGGTGTACCAACCACAAACCACAAACCTGTGAATCATGTGGTGTTTGTGGTGTTCCTGAATGGTGTGCAGGTTTAACTCAAGGTTACCCTTTTGACTTTGCTGTGCATGAAGTCAAAAGCGCTCGTGTTGCTCTCTTGACGTGCATGTATTGAAGCGTGTGTGAACCTTTCAGATTGGCTGCATCGCATTTGTGTGCATCCCCCTGCATGCTGCTGCTGAAATGTGTGTTTTTCTTACCGTTGGTTTGAGCTTCTTGTCTCACAATCAGTTTATTGATTTTTTTTTTTTCCATTCAGAACTCTCAGACTGGCATCCAAAGTAAATGTCAGACAGTGGGTGCATCTTGAATTGAAAGAATCGATATGTCCTAGTGGGTGAAATTTGACCTTTACTTTAGACTTGTCTAAAACATTAATTACTGTTGAGCCAGTTACACTGAGAGATGGTACGTGACTTTAAAAAGAATGAAGATAACTTTAATAAGCCTGTCAACTTAACATGGTTGACTTCTGTTCTGTTACACTGCTTATCCCTGTGTTGACTAATGACTGTCTGTTTTGAAGGTGGATCAGAGGCTGTGATGCCTGATGTGAGTAGTACTGTTTCAGTTTTTTTTTATGTAGCTTGAGTTTGTTTCTACGGAAACCACAGTTACTATAAAGATCAGACCTTTGATAAACAATCTCAGATACGACCATAGACTGTATATGAAATGGACAGTGTCTGCCTTCTCGCTGGGTGAAGCCACTCCGAGAACAGCACCCTCTTGTGACGGGCTGCAGTATAGGTTATCAATCCCGCCTCCGCCAGCAAAGCTTATGTAGCTGTGGACAAAATTTATAAATTTATTACACAGAAAATCAAATTTTCTCCCCCCTGCTTGTGATGTTGACATGTAGTTACTGTAAGACTGGTTTGTTCTCAAGTCCTCTTTTTTCTGTACGGCTCCCTTTTTGAAAGTTATCAGGGGGTTCAAGTTTTCTATAATTGACACTTGATACAGCCTATGGTACTTGATCGCTCTCCTGGGGGATATGCTGTTTGAGCCGAGGGTCATCACAGCAACTCTTGGCGACTCTCCCACTGAAAGTATACAATGCGTCTACGCAATGTTGGTTTCAGGTAGTGGACAAAAAACGCAGAAATACCAAGAGCTTTTCGGCTTCAAATCCGTATACTGGCAGAAGGCAGAACCAAGTTATCCATAGTATATACAGTCTATGATGATTACAACCAAACTTCAAATGCAGGTCCATTCTGCCCTCTAAGACCTTTGTGGTTTCCTCATTACTCCACAATAATGACTGCAGGGAGTCAAATGTTTGTGTGTTTAGAAAATAAAAGCATCCAAGGGTCAAAGGATCATTTGTGGTCTGTTTTGCACAAATTATTGAGCACTCTGAGATTTAAAAAGATATCCCAGACTCTCCAGAAAAAAATAGACAAGCTGTTTGCAGGGTTTTATCTGTCAGCTTGTGCATTCACACCACACACCCTTATGTGTCCTTCTGTAGATTCCTGTTCCTGCCATCACTCCATCATCCAGATGGTCTTGGGACCCAGAAGAAGAGCGCAGAAGACAGGAGAAATGGCAGAAGGAGCAGGAGCGCCTCCTACAGGTATACACAGGCATGCTTTGAACAGTTAATGAGATTGTCTTAATGAAAATTGATCGAGGCAAAGAAAATTGTTTCAGCAATCGATTCTTCGTCATAATTGTTACAAATTAGTGGCAGGTGAGAGGTCTGGTTTAGAGGCGCTGTAAACGGTGCTCCTTGATATAGAAGAGAGAATGAAGTACACAGCAGCGTGTACAAAACACACATCATAAAAAAAATGGAAAAAAGTCTCAGAAAAAAAAGATTTATTGTGGGCTGTTATATTAGAGTGCTTCAGTTTTAATTTGGTGTACCCAGTGAACTTGAAAAGCAAGTGTTAAATCCAATTATAACACCAAAAACACTAAAAACACAACTGTCACAATCTATTTGATCAGAAATACCAATTTGGAAATCTGTTGCATGCTCTGTCTGACAGCGAGACGAGCCGCTGAGAGCTCGAAATGAAAGGTTAGGGACTCCTCACAGTCAGACTCCCTCTAGGCTCCAAACAGAAACCTTAACAGAGCGCTCAGGCAGCCGAGAGTAAAGCATCTGTCGAGAATCCAACTAAGATGTGGTCGATTCCTGTCAAAACTGTTTTCTGAGGGTCTATTTCTGGATGGAGATCAAAGGTGTCCAAGTAAAGTGCTGATAGAGACGGGCAAGGCTCGTTACTCCTCCAGTGTTTCTCCCTGTTGAATACGCGGCCTGATTTTATGATGTGCTGCAGAGACTTCCAGCCCAGGGCGAGCTTCTCTTGGTTTATCAGCTTTCACCGTGGTTAGATAACATGTAGCTTTGAAAAACCTGAAATAATACAGCTGTGGTGTCTGTTTAGTTTCTACTCTGCTTGTTTGTACATCATGGATGAAAGAGTGGGGAGGAATTTTGTACATAAATAACATAGGTAGAATGACCTTTGACTCCTCCCCCTGCGTCTCTCAAGCAGGACTTTTTAGTTTCCCCAATTTTTTGCACAGTTTGGTAGCAAAAATTATCCTGTTCAAAGATTTTAAGCTTTATTTTTCAAAATTTCTTTTTGAACGTGAATCTTCACTCTGCATTTTTAGCAAAGTATGATCACCCAACGCACCCTCTTCAAAGACATGAGCTCTTTTCAGTCTTCATGTGTGTGACTGTGCACGTATCTCATCACCTGGGGTAACCTTTGCCTTCCTCCCTGCTTCTATTTTTACAGGAGAAATATAAACGCGACCAGGAGAAACTGCAGGAGGAGTGGGAAAGAGCCCAGGAGGAGATTTCAAAGAGCAGAGGACAGCTCCAGGTAATAAAAGCAGATAGTAGCTGCAGAGATTACTGCCTAATGTCTGGGGCAGTATGAGAGTTCTCACAGGCAGTGATAAGTTCAGGCTCGAGGCAATAAATGGTCTAAAATTCACTCATGATTGCTGTAATCACAGCATGCAGGAAAGTGTTGGTATTTCTGGCCTTGAAAGGCATTTTTTGGCTCAAGAGGTAGTGAAAGAGAGAACAAAGCAATAGTTGTCATGTGGCTATCCTCACAGACAGTTTTGTGGTTTTGCAATAAAAAAAAAACTTCTGTAATCTCAGGGAATGTCAGAAGTTGCTCCATGTTTGTTGCACTTCCTCCTGTAGATGAAAAAAGGTCAGACTGCTGTCATGTGTCCATGTGTCCAACTCTTCCTCTTTTTCTGGCCTTTCTTTCCCTCAGCAGCCGGAGGTGAACAGCCGCAGCCTCAGCCCACACCCTCCAGCCAGCCATGCGATCTCTCCTCCGTGGGAAGAGGAAGAGAGAAAGAGGAAGGAGGAACAGGAGCGCCAGAGGCAGGCAGAGGAGAGGAGGAAGAGGGAAGAGGAGGAGCTGGAGCTACAGCGCCTGCAGGAAGAGAGGATGAGGAGAGAGAGAGAGGCAGAGGAGGAGAGGAAGAGGAGAGAGGAGGAGCTGAGAGAGCAGAGGAGAAGAGAGGAGGAGAGGGAGGAGGAGCGGAGGCGGCAGGAAGCTTTGGAACAGCAGCGCAGAGAGAGGGAGAGGGAGAGAGAGAGGGCCTTAGAGCTGCAGCAGCAGCAGCAGCAGCAGCAATGGTCAGTGGAAATGCTGCTCCTACTCTCACCTCACTTCACCCACATGACTCTTCATCCGTCTTTCATGATGAAAATAACACATTCAAGTTTCACTTAGAACCTGCTTTACTGTGTGCGCATGAACATAAGTGCAGCTAACATCTTTATGTGCTTTTTGTCTTAACCCTCGTCCCATTTCTCTCTAACCATCTTCACTGAAGGGCTGCTGGCTCCCATGACTTTGTCCGTCCTGCACTGTCCTTTGCAGACAGGTCAGTACAGGAGGTCAGACTGCCTCGAAACTCACACTTGAGTTATAATGCTTCTCCTCCCCTCTGCAGAGAACTAATATAAATGCAGTTTTTGCACTTATCCAACCTCTTCTGACTTCACATGTTTAAACCCAACATATATCCAATTTTTGCCGTACTGTGATTAGTCACAGGATTTTTTTTTTCAACGTCCTCTGCTTCGGCACTAACAAGCACTGCACTACATTAATAAACAATACATGGTTTATATCATATTATAGTGCAATTTTTGCTAATTTAAGGGCAAATGCACCAAGGGAGTTTCATTTGAAGAAACCAGCTTGAATTTCAGAAATACGTGGTGAAAATCCATCGTATGCTCACTCACAAAAGTTTAGTGAAAAAAATGCAAAAAATGGCACAATTGCACTAACAGCTGAAAACAAATTGTATAAACAAGGCTCAGCCAAACAAAGAAAAACTTCGAGGAAAGAGGTTGAACAAATAAATAATGCAGATCTCATCATCCCAAGCTGAAGTGCTAAATTTATGACCTGCTTCTCCAAAACAAATTCTTTATGGTATTTTCTTATACTAGTTTCTTAATTGCTCATAAGCCTTTGTTTTTGGTCATATGTTGTGTTCAAACTGTAATGCAGTTGGCTCTTTGATAATGTCAGATGCCTGTATGCTTTAATGCTCTACTGCCCAGATGTAAACAAGCACAGATGATAGATGGCATCTTGGAGTGGAGCGCAGTTTTGTAGTATTTCGATTTAAAAGTTTAGATAAATTTGTTTCTGGTCAAACTAACAAAGAACCACAAGACTGGAGTAATGTGTAGCGAGCAAAAGTGGACGTTAACTTACAAGGATGACTGAAGGCTGGTGGCCTTTGCACTGCTTATGTTGTCCACACCCAAGATTTGACTCTGTGATCCAACTTTTAGCTTTGTGCTTAAATTTGACTGTTTTCCAACCATTTGACCTGTGTGTTGGTCAGACTTTCAACTTGCATTCAAACAATTAGAAAATGAATCTCTTCAGAGCATCAGAAGTTGTAGTTCTTGAAATTTGAAGCAGAAGTCTGATTAAATTAGTTTTTACTGAATGCTCATTGTAAACCAAAACAAAACTTTATCTACTTCCAGCTTTGTTCTCATAATATAACCTTACTTTGACTTTATTCTTGTTCTAATGTGATTTTACTACAACTCTATTTTGAGAAGGAAATGACTGAAACAGACTTTGTCTAAATCTAATATAATTATCCACCATCTTTGATTTCATTGTTCAATTCTTTGTGCCAGGAGATATCTAGACAGCACTTTTTTAAAAATTAAAAACGTCCAATAAAAGTGACTTCCAAATATGAAACCTGCCAAATACAAACACCATGTTATAACAGACCAGGGCCCACGTACTGTACCTGTGCCTCCAGCGTTACACTCATTTGTCTTCATGTTTGTCTTTGACGCAGTGTTGTTGTTTTTTTTTTCAACACATTTCCGAGCACAAACCAAAACTGGCACATCTGAAGTGTACAGCTGATGTGTCCAACTATCCACTGCATTGTTTCCTGCTGGTTCCATTTGGACCAAATCATTCAAACATTATGTCTGTATATTAAAAGTGGAAGTCCTGCAGCTAGTGAGATTGGCCTCCAGCAGAGACGCGAATTACGATGTGATTTTTCTACAATCAGCCGAGCAGTTTTGCACACCGTTTGATGGTGATAACAGATAATAAAAAAAGCTGCACTCTGCAGCCATTAAAGGGCCACTTTAGCATGATTACTTTAATTATTCAGGGTTATTTTGACAAGAATTTGTTATGTTTTGCAGGGCAAAATCAAAATCGTCTTCCCAGCTTGATGAGGAGGAGAGACTCCAGAGAAGAGGTCAGATTTCTTATTTTATCTTTGTATTTCTCATAAACTTTACCTCAAAGAAACAGGTGATGGATTGGAAGACTGCCTGGAAATATAAAAGCAACACAAATCCAGATTTTATAATATTGGTGTGTGTTTCATAACTGACTTCACGTTGGATCATTGCTGCACACATGTGGGCTGTGCTCTGCTGTAGGTGTTCATGCGCCACTGGGGGGCATGGCTCAACGGCTGCTGGAGGAGCAGTTCAGGAGCTTGCAGGACGTACAGGCCCAGATTGATCAGGCTACTTCAGAGCTGGAACTGGAGAGGAGATACATCCTCAATGCCATGAGATACAGAGAGCCTGAGAGAGGTTGGCGCGGCCCCTGAAATCTAAAATCTCCGCCTCTCAGTTCAATCTGAAACCAAATCGATCCCCTTTTGGTAGATTTACAGACGAATAATTGATCGGCAAATCAATCAGTCAGCCAACAAGAAAATGAGAATCAGAAAAAAATGATGAATTCATTGATTACAGAGCAAATTTAAACAGGTTGATACAGTTTTCTCTTGTGATTATATCCTACCATGAATTATGATGAAATGCAACTGAAACAAATATATCACAAATTCATTTTCTCTACTCAACATTATCTTTTTGAAAGCTTTAATTTTATTTGCTGTCTTGTGGACCCGAAAACAGCAAATAAAACAAAAATTCCAATAAAAATCATGTTTATACATTTCTCAACATCCACAATATCCACATTTTTGTCCAATTTTTTAGACTCTCTGCCAGAGGAGATCTACCTCTGACTTGACAGAGACATCCCGTCATTTCAGCTATCATAATGTCTTTTATCTGTCCTCCCTGGGTGCAGTGACAGGAAGTGGAGCACTAGACAGGAAGGGTCAGCAGCCCTCATCGCAGGCTGAGGCAGAGCGGCAGCAGATCCTGAACGAGATGAAGAAGAAGACTCCACTGCTGACTGACGGCAGCTGGATTCGCCAGCGTGCCTCTGAGCCCCCTGCCAATAGAGACCCCGATATGCCGCCTATGCGCAGGTAGAGTAAAACATTCTGTTGTGTGATGGTGGTGGTTGGATTTTTACACCCACTAATCTTCGCTAAATTGAAAACATTTAGACGTCTGGCTACCTCTCTGATTCTGCCTTGGTGGATTTGTTCAAAGTTTTACTAAAATTTGAACAATAATAAAAAAAACCCTCAGAGTTAAGTGGTAGCCAGACAGCCTCTACTAACGGGCTAACGTGGGTGTGGCGTGGGTTGGCTTTGCAGGGGCGAGTCGCTTGACAACTTGGACTCCTCCTATAACTCCTGGCGATCATCGTGGACTCCAAGAAGCAGCTCATCCATCCCAAACTACACCCGCCCCAACTCCGCCCTCTCTGGAAGCACTAACTTTAATCAGGGCTGGTCAGGGGCCCAGAGGCCCCTCTCCTCCACTTTGCCCTCCTCCTACTCCATGGGCTCACTGCGAGGTGGGGCAGGAACCCCCTCAGCCCCTTGGTCCCGACAGTCCAACTCCCCCTATCTATCCTCTCCATCACCCACCACTTCTCCAGAGCCCACATCCGAGGGTGGCGCCCTTCAGCAGAAGAGCAGGTAATGTCAACACTGCTGCTTTGCCTAATCCCCCCTAACCAGCTGCCTCTAACCTCTCCATGGTATACTGGGTTTCATAGTCGTGTTTAAGGTGGGGTTAAAACCATAGTTTTGGATGGGGACTGGTGGTAGATTAAGATTAAGTTATAGTCCTCTGTTAAACGTACTGTCCTTTCCTGATGAATATGGCATTATTTTCACATCTGTTCATCCTTTATTCACACTCAGCAGGTACCTGTTAATGTAAACAGTATTATTCAACCATTTCTACTCATATTTTCTCTGTTTATTTTCACATATAGTAAAGTATTGTTGAGTCTGTTTGTGTGTCGGGAGGCTTGACTGTATTTAAAGATTTGTTCAAGTTTTTTCAACCAAATTTTTCTTGGTGTGAAGGTCGGTGGTAGGCTGGAAGGCAGGAGATATGAACTGTGATCCCAGTTTATGATCAACTTACAATAAATAGACAAGATGGGGGGAAAGCAATCAAATCATAGAGAAGTACAATCTCAAATAAATGAAATTAAAATGATAAATCAAAAGATGATCATAATGCTTTATAGCAATAATCATAAAACATTGTAAAGCATTTTATCATGACTTACAAGGTCAGGTATTATAATGTGTTATAATTCTTAACAACAGTTGCATTGCATTATCTATGTGGGCATTGTCAGTGAGATGTTAACAGTTATAACACATGATATCTGTAAGTCATGATAAAATGTTTTATAATGTGTTATGATTATTGCTACATAACATTATGATAATTTATGAGTGTTTATAACTCTAATTATACAGTGCTATAATGTAATTATAAGGCATTATAAATATACTTATAATGTGTTATAGAGATAGGCGTCAAGTAAAGTGCTACCGAAATGGGACATACAAGAAATGAAGTTCATAAAGGTGAAAGCATGTAAAACAAGTCTGAGTTATGAGAGTTTAATATGTATAATGCAGCATTATATGACACTATAAAGTAGGATACATTCAAAATAGAATAAAAATTCATATTATTATTTCAGTATCTATTTATCATTAGTTAGTGCTTTCTCATACTTTTCAATTAAGGCTAGACAAACAGCTGATACTGTCCAGGTGTTAAACCATGTTGTATACCTGTGGGATATTAGTTCTGTGTGTGTCTGTGTTTCTGCGTGTGTCTGTGTGTGTGTGTGTGCTTACACACATGTCTCATGCATGTGTGCCTGACTCTAAAATCACAGCTGTGCGTTCTGTAATCCAGGTCAGTGAGTGGAAAGAAAATCTGTACGTTCTGTGACACCCCGCTGGGAAAGGGAGCAGCCATGATCATCGAGTCCCTCGGGCTCTGTTATCATTTGGGGTGTTTTAAGGTGAGAGCTGGGCTCCCGACAGGCCCTCCCCCCCAAGGAGCACTTCGTCAACACTCTGCAAGCGATCCTTAAAAGCTAACCTGATCACTTCCACCTTATTTCTATCTCTACTAACCTGGTCAATCTGGAGGTCATGAACGACCTGTTCAAAGAAGATTTCCTGCACGTCAAACTTCTCATCCTCTCACTTTGTTTCTCTCTATGAACACAAGTCTGGTGGCTGATCCTGGAGCTTTGGTTTTCACTGCACTTTCAGTCCATGCATCCTGCTAATTTGTCTTTCTTTCTTCACTTCTCCCTTTCAGTTTTGTTCAAGGACTTTCTGTCTTTCCCCAGCCCTTTCGTCTTTGGACTTGGATATTCAAGTCGAGCCATGTTTTTCTGAAACTCCTCTCTTTTCTCCTCAGTGCATCGACTGTAAGTCAGATCTCGGGGGATCGGAGGCTGGGGCTGAAGTCAGAATACGAAACAAACAGCTCTACTGTAACTCCTGCTACATGCGATTCAAAAGTGAGTGTGAAATCAATCCCATCAAAGGGATGAAGCGTCTGTTCCCCTTTTTCTTCAAGCGTAATGTTTGTTTTCTTTCAGGTGGCCAGCCCACCGCCATGTGAGATGACCATGCTGCAGCAGATCGATGAGGAAACTACTTGTGACAACAACCCATGAACTTTAAAGCTGAACATTGAAGCCATTGTAAAACAGTTGGGACTCTTTGGTTTGGACCTACTTCCATTTAAAATTTGCAGATGAGAATTATATTTGTGCTTATTCAGTGTGTGATTGAGAGGGTGAGCTTGCAAAGACGTTATTTACTTACCGTATATCAAATTAAGTATTACTGTTGTACAAAGTGTAAGCGTCCTGCATGCACCAGAGATTTAATGTTTTAGCCACAAAAATAGTAACACATTAAATTGTCTTCAGGATTTCTGAGGCAGATATTAGCATATTGAGAGAGAGTTTTCTGGAGGGTCATCTCTTCCTATTCATGATTCTTTTTCGCTCCGTCTTGTGGAATTTACACGTTTGTGCACCGAGGTCTTCTTATCATGGTCATGTGCCTTTGTTGTTTGTAACAGGGAGAAGTTATTGAGCTTATTAGAGCTTTCTAAATATATATTTAAAACTGTCTGCTTGGATAGCACTTGTCTTAAGGTTTCAGGAGAACTGTACACATGAGCAGGTTTCTGAGTGAAGAATATATCATCCTGAATGGCATTGAACTTTAAACATTTGTAAATAAAACAACTAAACGCTCAACTCAGGTGTTTTTGTTTTGTTCTTTTTTTTTCCCCCTAAATGAAATCGAATAATTCTTTGTAATGATATGCCAGCATGTGATGTGAGGCTTTTCCTGCCTCTGTAATCAGAAATCATTATACTCCTCTTCTCAGTCTGTCCCCTCCGTTCTGTTTCTCTGTAGTGCCACAGTCGTAATGAAAGGAATTTCAATGAGCTTTTGTGCCAAGGGTTCAGAGGACCTGCCTGCTCTGTGTTCTCCAAAGCCAATTTGTCATGCATATTTCATCCGGCGTGCATGCATTACATTTGATTACACTTTGATAAGCTATTTTCTTGATGCATTCTGTCGTTTTTAGCTGTTTCATGGTATCATATCTGCATAAACGTAGACTGAATATTCATACAAGTAGAGGGGCTCCTGATCACTCAATTCAAGCTCCAAAATGCATTTTTAGACAACAGCCTGATTTCTTATAACAAATAGAAATGAGCTGAAGCGACATATGGAAAAAGGTTGGATGGAGCAGATATTGGCTCAGTATTCTTGAGGTGAAGCACAAACATTCCCTGAAGGCAGGCTTCTCAAATTCTTGGATTCCTTTTTTAGATTTTTCTTGGCGCTCTAGTGGGAGGAAGAGATTTTAATCCTCACGCTTAGAAAACAAGCAGGGCCTGAATGGCGCCGCGCAGAGTGGAGTGGCTGAGAAATTCAAAACCTTTCAGGATAAGTATGCCATCCTTTTCTCTCCAAAGCCAAGGCCACAACCAGACTCTGACGTACAGAATCAAATGGCTTGTGTGTCTGTGTGTGTATATGTGTGTGCTGGGGCTTACAGAGAGACAGTGTGCTTGGCTGCCCTGAAGAAATAGAGTCTGTAAAGATCTGGGTGAAAGATGGAGGAGCTTATACATACTTGTTCTCCCAACCTCAAAAAGTCATTCCTATCTTTAAGCTTTTTTTTTCAATGCTATCCTTCTGAGATGGAAGCCTTATTATTTTCAAGAACGGTTTTTCACCTCATGATCAACAATCAGAAGAAAGAAAGCCACATAGCCGTGCATCATTAGTAAACTACAGTCAAGTGTTGAGTTCTTTTGGTCTTTGCTGAAACCAAAAGGGGGCACTGTGATCTAAGACTTATGCAAAGAAAGAGTGCAGCTGGATCAGACTGTGTTTAAACGAACCATTAAGCATGTTATTGTACAATACTGAGGAAATATGGAGCATTGGACACGACATTTATAACAAAAAAAACATTCCATTTACATTTACCTTACAAAATTGACAATAAGATCAAAAACACAATACAACAATGAAGACCAAACACTGGGAAATAATCTGTCTAGCCTTGCATTTATCTCTAAAACGGGAGCAGAAAAACAACACAGTAATATAATGCTCTAAATTATTCCTTGTTTACTGTTGACGTACTCTTTGCATCTTTGGTTTAACATTTTCTGTTACTTTCTGCCTCAACTCCATCTTTGCCTCTTCTGAAGCCAATAGTGACTCAAGTTAGGTTGAGTCATTGTTCTTTTAATGATAACCGCTATTATTGGACTTCGGAAGAGTGCCTCAGGAACCAAAGGGTGACATCACTGAGAATACACCCATGTTTTTACACAGCCTGATTTTAGTACTCGGTGGCAACAGAAATCAACCCTCTGATGACTGTGGAGTAGGATAATGGATATGCAGAAAAAGGATGCTTCAATAATCCCCTCTCAGGAGTTGTTTTCGGGGATATTTTTAGTGAAGCAACACAGAAAATAATGCAACATGAGCTATGTTTTTTAGTATTCATCTAACTACCTTTTTTAGTACAGAAAGTTCTAAGCAAACCAAGTGTGAAAACACAATACCCTGGAATAAATGGTCAAAAAAAAAAAAAGATAATGTAGTTCGTAATTTTGTTTAAACTGACTGCAAACTTTGGCTTGAGTAGCATTGATGTCATAGCAGAACAATCTGTGCTTTTCAATCCAGTTCACGCTGTGAGGAGAAGAGTAGAATATAGAACAGAATAGAATAGAGCAGAACATAATAGAGCAGAACATAGTAAAGTAGACTATAATACAGAATAAAAAAGAAAAGATGAGAGTAGAGTAAAGTAGAGTATAACATAGAACGGAAGAGAATAGAGCAGAATAGAGTAGAGTAGAATATAAAACAGAATAGAATAGAACGGAGTAGAGTGGAGTGGGGTAGAGTAGAGAATGTGTTAGAGTAGAATAGAATATATATCAGAACAGAATATAATAGAATAGAGCAGAGTAGAGTAGAATTTAGAACAGAACAAAATAGAGTAGAACAGAATAGAATAGAAAAGATTATATCTCACTTACAAAAACCACATTTGAAGTATTCCTGACCCTCTTTTTGACTCGGTTTACTCGAGGAGTCTCCATAGCAGCACCTTTTGCCTTTTTGACATTTGAAAGGTAAGCTTTTCACACTGAAGGGAAGCCATCAGGCTCTAATTCACCTGCAGCTTGAACTGATGCTATAATTAGTCATGTAATTGCACACTTGTCTCACCAGACCTGTTGCCATGGCTTACAGGAACCGTGTATATGACTTGAAGTGCTGTCAGGTAAAATTAACTGCTGCGATTACAGGAGATGAATTCTAAGTTGACTAGGAAATTCCCAGGAGACTGATACTGTGAGACTACTCTCCAATCACAGAGTCAATTCCTACAACACTTTTATTCAACCTGGAAGAGAGGTGGCAGCAAAAATATGAGCATAAGTCAGTGAAATATAAGCCTTCAACATACCATGAATGAGGTACAAATTGCACCTTTATAGTGTTCCTGTATGCTGTGATTACTTAGGCAGTTACAGCCCTGTCTGCAACATGACGAGTGCATCAGATTTATGTAATTACAGTGTATATGTGCAGCTACTGGAAACAATTTTGAAATGGTAATAAGTAAAGATAAATATGGCCTTGATGTAAATTACAGTGAATGCATAATATCTTGCAGTGCCATAGCGGTTCCTCAGAAGTGTATAGATTTTTCACTCAGCAGTATGTAATCCATAAATCTACATTATGCACTTGCACAGTTCATTGATTTATTTAATTTATATTCTTAGAGCAGTCTTGAAACTAAAAGGTTTCCAATTTTTTTTTAAAGTGCTATCTTTCAGATGTCCTGCACAGGTACTTCTTTTTGTTGTGGATTTACTGTATCAGCGACATTATTTTGATGTTTCTATTTGGGAATACTGACAGATTATATGAGGCAGAAGGTCCCCTGAGCCTGCACCGCCCACGTAGGAGCGAAAGAGACAACCTTTTCGATGTTTTTGTGCCTCTTTTTCTTCCTCTTTTTTCTGTGTCTGTCTACTGTGTCTCTGTTGAAATTTTGTCTCCCTTTATGGCTGTGTCTCTTTTTGTTATCTTATGTCTCTCTCTTGACTCATTTTTCCTAAGTTTTGGTGTTTGTACTCTCTGTTTTCTTCCTTTATTCCTTTCTTTTACGATTTTTGTCTGTTTATGTGTCTTTGTTGCTCTTTTTAATCATGCTCTCTCTATTTTTTGTTTACTCTTTCATATGTCATTATCGTGATTTTAGCTTTTGCTTTAGGATAATTTTGCGTCGCTCTTTGTTGTTTTTCAATTGACTGATTATTTCAAGTTATTTCATGACAACGGTTGGTTTGTCCAATGCCTTTTTGAGGTCTTTTTGTCTTTTTTATCCTCTTTTACTAGTCTTCTATCTTCTTTTTCTTGTTTTTCGATGTTTCTGTTCATTTTTGTCCTTTTGTGGTCATTTTGTATCTTATACTGGTCATTTGGTGGCAGGGGTTAAAGTATAATAAGATTCTTGCAGGTACTGCACCTATAGTCTTTGTACATGAGGAGCACACCCAAGTTTAACAAGTGCACCTCAACAAATAAGAATAAATATATTCTCATTTATCAAGATGGGATACTTGAATAAATTGTACAACAGAAGCCTGCAGATGATTATGAATTTGATTTATTAGCTGGAAAATACCATAGGGACATAGTTTGAAGCCACATACAGTTCTTTAAATAATTTGAGAACAGTAAATCACATTTATAGTCATCTGCAAGCTTCTGTAGCACACTTTATTCAAGTATGTCATAAATAGAATATATTCATTTTGATTTATTGAGATACACCTGTACATAGATACAAATGAAAAGATTCATATTGAACCTATTGTTGTGCTGATACAATAACATTATCAGCCATTTGTCAGTAGATGTAATCCACTCCTGGTAGCTTTGCTGCTTCCCCCTCTGCTCCTTAACTTGCTCTGATGCCACAGTATCACCATCTGCTGCATCTCTCTTTCTCTTGAACATAAAATCATTTTTTCTCTGCATTTTGTTTTATATCTGCATTAAGATTTAAGCAGCTGTCTCTTTAAAATTTCCCTCCTTCCGCAAAAGGCAGGAGGCGATCCCAAATTCCGAGGCAACCAGCGTCCAATCAAAAGTGCGCATTTAGCGCTTCCAATTCCGGGGTTTGTTTGTTTGCGGAAGTAAATACGACTCACTCCCGAGCAGCATGGATTACTACGGTTACAATGCAGAGAGCAGACTGACGTGCGGCAACACGGTAAGCAAATGTATCTTATGTATTGCAGGGGTGAGAGTTTGCGTACCGCTGCGTACCGGCTGTAAACTGCTGTTCATGTCTCCCTGGTATGGTGTACCGCTGTGTACGGACTTACTTTCACCCCTGCTTGATGGTCCTTTTAAGGTTGTTGATTCCCCGGTGCCTCTTTTAACTTGAAGCCTCTTAGAAAATTTTACTCTAAAGTGCAGTTTGTCTGTTCATACTTATATTTTCTTTGGCTTAAAGAAACAAAGTCAAAGTGCTCAAAACTGCAGTTCCTCGAGTGTCCACTTAAGGCTGGCTTCAAAAGCCCTAGGGGCCACATGCACACCTACACTGTAGTGTACAGCCCAGACCGGGGGTTCTCAACCTTTAGTGAGCTTTTGTGTGACATTTTATGTTTTTTGAGGTCACGTTTCCTCCTTTATTTTAAATCAGATCTCCGTTAAACAGTGGTGTGGTGTGATGAGTTGCTGTGAAAGCTGTAGCTTGGTGAACAGTGAGCAAGTGTGTCTGTGTGGATGAGAGGAGACAGGTGTGTTAATGAGGGAGACTCTGGTAATGAAGTTTATACACTTAATACTGATGTTTACTTCAGATCGCTGCTCTGTGTGTATGTGTGTGTGCCTGTACATAACCTTGTGAAAGTCACACCGGTCGGTCGAAGCAGGATGCTTCTCTTGCTTGGTCGTTTGAGTGGCTGGGGCAAAATAGTAGGCTGCTTTTGTTGACACTTGCCATGCTGTGCAGGCAGCGTCTTGATGAGGTAGGCTGTAAATTGATCCATCGTCCAACCACTTGGGCCTAGACCAACAAATGATTTTGCTCTGAATAACTTCAGTCTTTATTCATAGATACTGTACTTGGTGCTATTATTTTATTTCATACATTTTGGAGATGTTGAAGTTTCAAGATTTTCGCAGTTAAGAGCACAAGGACTTTCACTCACAAGCAGGAACCCTGTAACTGTTAACATGGAGGCTAAAAGCTTCAACTTCTCCTCCTACCTTGCTAAGTAAGTAAGTTAGTTAGGCTGAGTTAGCATTTCCTACCCAGCTTCCAAGTAACAGATTCATGTAATTCAATATTCAGAACTCAAAGCTGCCATGGACCAGTTGAGTTGGAGCAAATAAATAAATCAATTCATTGAACAACATATTAACCACCCGTTTTAGTTTATTTCTTTTCTCTTTTATTTGCTTGTTTGTTTGGCATTTTTCTTTCACTTTTCAGACCCTCTGAGCTTTCCTTTGTTTGGTTTTGAATGTCTTTGACTTTTTAATTAACTTCCAAACAAGAGAAGTTAAGCGTCACTTCAAACAGAGGCTGTCCCTCAGGGCCCCCTGATCCCTGAGCCTCTCAGCAAATTATTAATCCATCCGTGGAAATACATATTTCTAATAAAAGTGTTCATCAAGTGGAAAAGTCCTTCTCAGTGAAAGTCCCTGGTGGTTTGCACAGGTGGTTAATCAATTGCTGATTATTAGCAGATAATCACCTCTCATTGCAGACATGAAAACATTTTTTTTTTTCAAACTTGTTGAGAGATATTGATCTGTGACCTTTTGTTCAGTGAGGAAATGATCAGCCAAGATCCCTGCCTGTCCTCATTATGAACTCTAATCCCTGACTCACAAAAGGGTAAAGCTTCAGGGATTCAATTCATTTCAGAAATAAGACCAGATTAGATTGACTGAGGGCTTAAAAGTGAACTGAAGTAAACATGACACATTCAAAAGAGCAGGTTACTTTTCTGTGGATGATCATTTAACATGACTCATCATGAGCGACGATGTCATCCCGAATTTTACCGTTTCAACAAAAGGGCCCATTTGTCATCCAGTTTTCTAAAGAACAGAGCTTCTGCATGGAGACAGTCCAACAGCCATGAGAATAATTCATCCAAATACACAAAGGAAAAAAAAAAGCTTCACTTAATCTTTCTTCCTCAGAAAGAAACGCACAGCCATGTTCAATCAGGAAAAAGAACATCTGTGATTTCTCTCCATGACCTTAAAGAGCACTCTGATTTATTTTCCTTCCTCTCCTCGATGGCTGAAAAAAGGAAGAGTCTTACTGGCAAAGACATTATTGGACTTTCTTTTTTTCCGGCTGGTGGGAAAAGGCAAAAAGGGTGTAGAAAGGGTTACATGGCTGAGAAATGATAGGACTCCATGGTCACAGCTGGGGCACCCTGATATGCTGGAGACCGCATTATACCCATGGGTGACAGGGGACCAAGTTTTCTGTCCTCATATTAATCCGTCCTGTTTCAGTCGAGCATGAGCTGGAATACTGATTCTCCGTTAAGCATTTCCCACTCCTTTATCTGGTGTTTTTGTGCGTGTCAAGCAGGAGAAGATGAACAGGGGAGAGAAGTAATTTGCCGAGAATGAATACTATCAAATTTATCCGATATTAAACTCACTGCACATTTCCTATTTGTAGTCTGGAGGCTCTGCACTACCCATTCATTAAAGCAGCACTACCTCACAGTCTGCTGCATCTGTTCAAACATTACTCTGACAGGAAGACAGGTGTGAGATAAAGGCAAATGATGAATATTTGGTTGTACTCTATGTCATTTGCAGGGGAATTTACTTTATAAATCACAAACGGCTCACAACTTTACTTGTGTAGGTGTACGTGTTCATGGAAATTGCAATGCCTGTCTATCACAAACTGACAGGGACCCATTTCCCCCTGTTGCCCTCACTTGTCATCCAGGACTGAAGTTAATTAGAATTTTATCAGAGGAAAAACTTAAAAGAGAGGATGACACACACTCAAATCTGGCCGTCATTTGATGTCCACAGATTCGTTTTGACGTTTGCACTACGCACATCGCAACATAGCAAAACAGGGAGGAATGATGGGGGACCTTTTTGTGCCATCAACCGTCATCCAGCTCATCGTCACGTCACGTTAGCTAAATGTCGACATATACCTGTAGCAATTTTTATCATAAACACCAGGTACACTGCCAACGTACTGACATCAAAAGAGACTTGACCTAAAACAATTCTTGAGTTAACTTAAAGGGATCGTTTGACTTTTAGAAGCTGGGTTGTGTACGACACTTTGTGGTAGTTGGTAAAGTTGTGCAGATGATACCAAGGCGCTGAAACTTGTGTGATTTGAACAAACCACACAGCTTCAATCTGAAGAGTTAGTACTAGGTTTGTGATAACACGCAGATTACAATTTATTTGCAACAAATTTACACTAAAACCTATCAAAGTATGAGTATGCCAATATAAGAAAATTCAGACCAGAGATGGATGTAAGTAGACCGATGTTTGGATAACAAGCATGAGTACTTTTTACAGGAACAGCATGTCAGTTATAATAGACTGATCTCAGTTCGGTTTTTTGGCAAATTTAAGACATCAAATCTATGGGTATAGTATAACAGTAACTGCATTTTAATAATGAAATTAAGAAACAGTGCTAACAGTGATAACAATTGAGAGACTTGTGCTAATAAATTAACAAAAGCTTTGTACCAGTGTTAAAAGTGGTGGGACTGCATGTTGAAGCAGCTAGACACCTGGCAGGAGGTCTGCAGCAGCAATCCAGGGGAACTTACGACATGAGGGGGCTCAGGGATTCCCAGAAAAGACTGTGGTTTGTAACTTTAATGGGGCATGATGATTTAAAGTTAAAGGGATATTCCGGCGTAAAACTAAGCAAGGGTCAAACACACCATAACACCGAGTTAGACACCCAGTCGAGAGATGAATGTTGCAGACCGCTTGCTTCTCTTGTTATACCAACTTTAGTAACGACCGCAGATAGCAATACACAGAGCCACGCGATCAACCAAAACTCCACTCTATAGCCACAAATAATGCTCAGAACAGCACCTAACTTCATCAACAGTACATATAGGGTCCCAGCCACAGTACTAGCCACTGCGACATTTATCTCTCGACAGGGTGTGTCTAACTCAGTGTAACAGTGTGTTTGACGCTAATTTAATTTTACGCCGGAATATCCCTTTAATGACACACCAACAGATAGGGAAGAGAAAGGGGCTCAGGATAAGCCCAGTGACTTGCATGGCTCTGTTGACCAACAAGGACTAGTCTTTTCTGATACATTAAAACAAGAAAATGGAAAGATTAAAATCAATTTATTAGAATTTCTTTATTTGATGTCAGAGCTTGGACACTGCATTCACTATTATTCTAAATGAGCAGCCCAAGCACCCCTCAAACTGCTGTGTCACACACAAAACAAGAGCAAATGAGGTAAAGTGGATTCATGTCGAACTGTGTGTATGTTTGTGCGTGTGGGGCGATGCAGTGAAGGAGTGGACGCACAGAGAAGCAGAGCTGTTAAATTCCTCTCTGGCAGGCTAGAGTCACAGTCTATGAGCCTGGGGGATCTGTGGAGAGAGTGTGTGACTGTGCATGAGTGCTGCTCATTCACCACTAGATGTAGAAATGCCAGGGCCCAGCTTTGTTCCACTCTTTCTCCCTCTCTCTTCGTCTCTATCTTTGAGTAGCCGTATAAGGACAACTCAGTAATCCTCTGGAGAGCCTAAAGCCAACCTGAGGCTGAAACAGACAGATTAACACATACTGACAGCCAGACACTTCACTGTCTTTGTTCTAAATGATTATATAACAGAATGAATCAGAGACTGGCAGAGACTGAAGCCCATATGTTTCGTGTTGAACAATTCAAAATGTAATATACAGTATGTTGAAGGATACAACTGTATGAGATTTTTTGAAAACTGGGCATGAGGCTTCTCAAAATCTTCCCTGAAGCATTAATTCGTGGATTCCCTTTTTTCTAAACTATTCTTTTATTTGTACAAATAAAGGATCTTTTTGTAGAGCCGCAACCACTTAAAGCAGAACAGTCTGCTGTGCAGGTTACATAAGAGGTAACGCTAAGTTCAAAGTAACAGAGAATTTGGTTGTAAGGTTTTGACATGTAGATAATCAGGAGTGAAGCCAGATTATTTTAAAACAGAGGGGGAAAATAAAAACACAGACTAATACAGGGTTGCTATGAGGTAATCCAAGTATACACACATTCATATGTTTACCCATTATATAGAAGATGTTATACTCCTGGGAATATTTTTAATAAAGTAAAAATATTCCAGTCTTGATAAAGTTGATTCTAGGGTGTCTGAAAAGAGGCTTGGAGGAACAATGAAGAGACATAAGAATATCAGACACTGGTATATAGTCTGTCCTTGTGCTGTTGGATTTAAATGCAGCATTCGACACAGTCAACTGCAACATTATGATTGAGAGGCTGCAGCACTGGGTTGGTATATCAGGCACAGATTTATGGTCTTTTGGTTTTATAAATTGAAGATTTTATGTGTCAATTGGAGAGCATATTTCCCCTCACTCTAAAATGAACTGTGGAGTGCCTCAGGGGTTATTTTCGGGACCAATTTCATTTTCGATGCACATGCTGCTGTTTAGTCCCAGAATACAGAGACACAATATTTAATTACATCGCTTTTCTGATGACATTCAGTTGGATCTACCACACAAAGTCTCTAAAATCTTACAAACTGGCTCACTGGTATTAAAAAATGGATGGCTCATTACTGGTGCAGAGAAGTTACACCCCAAAAGCCAGTCCTCCCTTGGTTCTCTCTCACTACATGTAAAAAATCAAATCAAAAGAAAGCTCAGAGTTACTTTTAACTGCAGCCTCACTTTTCAGAAACATTCAGTTTTTCAATCATGCTATCACCATTGAGGAAACATCACAAAAATTAGATCTGTGCTGACTTTAATGACACAGAAGCAGTTATTCATGCTTTTATTTCCTCATGATTAGATTACTGTAATGGTCTTTTAACAGGAGTAAACCAGAATTAATTAATTGCCTCTAAATAGTGCAAAATTCTGCTGCGAGATCTTTAACTAAAACTGAGGAAAGAGAGCTTCTCACTCTTTTTCTAATGACCTTACACTGGCTTGATTTTAAGGTTTTACTCATTACTTTTAAAGCACTCCACGGTCTGTCCCCAGAATACATATCAGAATTTCTGTTCCTTATCAACCAGTGCGTAGCCTCAGAAGCAGAAACCTCTTCAAAGTTTCCACCTCAAACTCAGAGGCAAAGGAGACCGGGCTTTTGCTGTTCAGGCTCCTCACCTGTAAAACAACTTGCCTGTGGATCACTGACTAACTCCATCAGTGTCTTCTTTTAAATCACTTCTGAAAATATATTTATTTCCAAAAGACCTTATTATACATTTTTTGCATTTTACTTAAAGTGGTTCCTTTATTTTGTGTATTTATTATTTCATTTCTTCTTTCCAGGCACTGTTTCGAGTGCTTGTTGTACTTGTAGTTGCTTTTTCTTACGGGAGTGTTGACCCGATTTTAAACACTCAGACCGAACTGGAAGATAAACAATTTTTCCCCTGTTGCCTAAAGGAAAGAGGGATTCATATTCAATGCCAGGCACATGTGTGGTTCTTGAATGGTGAATTTTAAAGTTATAGCACCATGATAAGTAAGAGTGGCACCGTAGTGCATTGAACTGGAACTAGAGAAGTAACATATTAATGTGGTGGTTAGCACTTCCTCAAATGTGTATTCTATTAATGTAACTGAATAATTTATTACAAAAGTGTGTTCACCACATGTGAGTTACAGCTAAGAATTGAACTCATAGTACTTATTTTATTGCAGGAGGATTTTTTAACGTTATTTATAAAGACTATTTATGTGTAAGCTGTGAGGGAAGGTGTGACCGTGATGTTCACCAGGAAGGTAAAGATGCTGAGAAGGTAAAGATGCAAGCTTCGTTATTAAATGAAGAGTACAGAAAGTGAATATTTATTTGATAATGTTAGCATCGTGTAGACTTTTTTACTCTGAGCCGGTTCATTCTAGTGACTAACTTGGAACCAGTTCTTTATTTTTCTTATGCCAAAGAACTGGCTTTGAAAATAGCTTTCCTGTGAGCAGACCTAATTCTCTGGACCATTAGGCCTGTCACGATAACAAATTTTGCTGGACGATAATTGTGCTACAAATTATCGCCGATAAACGATATTATTGACACCATTTTTTTAATTATAGATAATCATATTATATGGCATAATAATGCGAGTACACCATGTCAAAAGTGATAAACTTTAATTTCCACACGAGAACAACACTGGTTGTTTTCGTTGACTAAAATATTTCCCTTTTCTCCCACGACGAAGACGTAACGTTGACGAGCTAAACATAAGTCGGAGATGACTAAAATGTGACGAGACGAAAGTGCGTTTACGTTGATGGGACGAGACGAAAATGACGACCAGAGTTGCAAAACTCAGTCAGTTAAACGCTAAACATATAGGAGCAGCTTCAGTCCGCTCTGACAGCTCTCATCAGCCTGCTGTGCTCCTCCAACACACAGACACACACGCACGCACGCGCGCGCGCACACACACGTGGAGTTTTGTGGTTGACGAAAACAAAACTGGTTTAAAGCCGAAATATTCCCACACTTGGGCTGTTGCGTTCGGTTTAGACACCAAAGCTGTCGTGTTCATTCTGTTAGCTTGCTTTTCACTCACGACGCTCACTTGCAGCACTGTATCTAAAAAGTCTGTGTCTGTGTGCCTGTGCGCGCCAGCCCCGTCGTGACAAAGACACTGAATGACTGACAGGAGGGTTCACTAACTCCGTTCATTCCGCTATAGAGCCAACGCCCCCAGGTGCCGAGAACAATGCGCAGAGTGAGACCTCTTCTCTCATCCAGCGTGTTTGGTAGCGAGAGAGGAGGAAAACAAACGCACGTCAATTATCGAGGCTGGCAAAGTTATCGACCTCGTTTTTATTTATCGAGCAATAAGGCGATTTATTGATTATCGCGACAGGCCTATGGACCATCCATGTGTGGATACTGATAAATGTTTTTAAAGTTAGGAGCAACACTGATGTTGTGCTGCAAGACAGCGTGCAATCTGTGCTGGGAAATAATAGACATATGTAGTGACGCAATGACGTGGCTTCTTTGGAAAAGTAAACTAGCACCAGCCCAGAACTAGCACTGGCAGCAGCTTGATGGAAAAGAGGTCACAGAGATGAACCTGGGTTCAAATCCTGGCACTGGTCTTTGGTATGACACTGGTATGAAGCTAGACTATTCTTGCTTTCTCCCACTGGATAGTGGACTGTAGTGTTAAACGACCAAGAGTGAATGCAAGGTAAAACTGAAGTAAAATCAACTCATGTTTGTTCCATAGTGCTGTTATTGATGGCAATAAGCAGCACTGGCTTGAATTATCACTTTCCAACTTCCTTCTTCTGTCTTAATCATACTACTGTTTTTTTTTTTTCTGTTTCATAACTGATTTCATATTTGTAGAGTTTAGGTCTAGACATTTAGAGCAAAAAATGTTTCCTTCAATGAAATTACACAAAGGGGACAGGCTGTAAACTCCTTCAAAAGAGAGTCAAGTCTTGATCGTGAGTCAGAAGCCCTTTTATCACACCTTCTAGGATTAACCCTAAAGCTTCAATCAGTGAAAGATAAAGAGAACAATAGCTGACAGAAAGAAAAGATTTTTTTTTTTTGCTTCTTTTGTAGCAACAGAGGGATCAGATAGTATTTTCTCCTTTCTCTCACCTGAAAAGCTTTTAAGCCAGAGTAACACAGTCCTCCAGTACAATCAAGATGCTTGGTGTCTGAATGGTGGGGGTGCTCTTCTATTTTCTCTGCTTCTGTTTCTTATGGAGGATTGAGGATGTGTAAAGACCACACCAATGACACATCAGCTCACGGCATATCTTTGTCAGTGTACCTTTTCAAAGCTGCAGACGTCACTCAGACAGAACAGCCCTGTATGTTCCTGACAGTGACTCTGCTGCCTGACATGGATAACATTTACACCAACATGTGTGTGTGGATGTTTTTAAACAGCTATTTTAGGGATCTGTCCTGCGTTATTGGCTTTTATCTGAGATGCTGAAGAAATACACTCACAAGTTGATGTTTTGGTCTATGGTACGTCATATTTTCTGTCACCTTTTCCTTTTTAAAGGGTCAGTTTTCATGCTCCAATAAATAACATTTGGGAAGATCAAACCACAAAAACAGGAAATAAAAAAGGTAATTTCTTAAAAAATTGTATTTATGATGTCCGGTGATTATCTAAAGTGTCTTTAAATGACAATTGTACATAACTTTAAGAACAGGGATTTCTAATTTAACTCAAACTTTAGGTATAATGCATTATGAACAGTATCTTTATAAGGCATTATGTTGACTACTGGAAATACTTTCTAAACATTGCTGTAAGCTGTTATGATTTTTTATTATCACTCATACGGGTTGTTATAAAGCCCTATAGATGCATTAATAAGGCTTTATAAACATGCTAGTAGAAAGTAGTAGTAGAAACCACCTTAAAACTTTACCATGGGATTGATGATCATAAAAGACAGAGAACTGAATAGTTAGCAAAAATCAAAAATTAAAGAGCAAATTAAGAGGTCAACTCTGTTTAACTCTATTTGAATTTGAAGCACAGATTCTACTTTGTCCTCAGTGTCCACTCTGTGACTGTGTCACTTGAGTGAACAGTTTCCTGAAAAGACAGCAGGCCAGTCATGATAGGACTGTATTGTTGCCAGAGCAGCAACCAGGCAATATTTCATCTGAAAAGCACCACTCGAAACATGAAGCAGTGAGTCCAGTCTTTTGTTAGAGGTCCATTCAACATCATTATCTCCCCGTAGAGTAGTAATTACTGTATGCTGAATGGCTCTCTAGAAACCATCATTTCCTGCACTGTAAGCGTCTTGTTTTGTTCATGTTACAACAGAGGAGATGAGCCTTTGTGGATGTATTGATATTGACAATTTTCACAACAGCATCTGTGGAGAAGAATGTTTTAAGCCAGTGCAGTGTACGATTAAAACTAAAGCTGTTATTAAAGAGGAATTTAAGTCTCAGAAAAATCTCAGCAGACTGAAGCAGATTGAAGACTTGATCCTTCTGTGAACTGTATTCACACAACAGTCATTTTCTATCTACAATCCTTTTTATTATATTAATGCCAAACCTCTCTGTCCTGTAAATGTAAGAATGTAGGAAGTTATCATATCAGTGCTTCAGTATAAGGCTGAGGTTTCAATTTTATACGACTGTAAACTAATAGATTTTCTCTCCTCATTCACTGCTCAGCCTCTTTCTGGTAAGAATCTTTCCTAATGTTTAAAAGATTGCATAAGCAGGACACAAAGCAACAAAACTAAAGGTACACTGTGTAGAATTTAGCAGCATTTTTCAAAAAAAAAAATGGAACAAATTATGCAGATGAACATTTAAATTGGTTTATATTCAATGCAATATAATAACTGCTTCATTTCTGATGATCTAAAAAACTCTTCAGTATCACAGAAGCAGCAGGTCCTCGCTCCAGATGCTGCCATATTGTACCCACCATGTTTTCCACAGTAGCTCAGAACAGACAAACTATCAGGAACCAAACATATTTTGTTCATTTCTGGGTGTGCAAGGTGTGTTAGTAGGAGAGGACAGCCAGAGATTGGTTGTTGCTCACAAATGAATCTGTATTGATAAAGTTTTTGATTCTTAAAACCTGACATACTTATTACAGGGACTTGAATCTGAGTGATTCTAAGTTTATGTCGTCAAATGAGGTCGGGATGCCGCATGTCTCAGTCTTTTCATAGTCCTGATACCTATAACACTGGGGTGCTGAAGTGGTGAAACAATAGAGACACTTTAACTAAACGTTCCATGTTACTTATTTGTCATATGTATTGCCACTGATGTCAGTTTTGTTCTGCTCTGTGATTTTTGCTTCTCTTTCTTTATTTGTGTTCTTGACAACTCGATCAACAAGTAGCCTTAATATCCTCCTGTTCAATAAAAGATAGAAACTAACTGAAAGCTACCCCTGGCTGTTGTTTGTTGACTGGTTATCATGTTACACGACTGAAAATAGTGGGGGGATTTTCACCATATTGCCCTTATTGTAGCTCATGGATCAGGGGATACTGAAATGAGTTTTAAATCCTCTTTGTGGTTGTCCAACTTCACCTCTGAAAACACAGCACCAGTGACAAAACTGCAATAATATTTCAGCATTTTCTTATGGCTGCCACATGGGTTTAGTGTGTGGGAGTTGTTCTAGGTCTGAATACTTGTGATATTTGAGACGACTTTTCCCCCAGATTTATTTTATTTCCAGTAACATCACAAATTTAATTTGGACCAAAGCTGCAAATGTGAGTTCAACTTTCTGAGGCTTCTGCCCGAAACTCCCAGAGGCTCAGGACGTTGATACGGCAGCTGCTATCTCTTCATACTTGACTGCAGGCCTCCAGGGACTGGAGCTGGATCTGGAGCTGGGACAGGGCGCCCCTTAGGTATTCCTCCAGAGTCCTCGCTCCTAAATCACTGCTCCACTTTTTGTTTGTTTTGGATGAATGCTCATAATTCATATTCACATTCTGAGGGCTCTCTGGGGAGATAGGAAATGAAACCTCAATTGACTTGTCCTTTCATATCCCAGTTAATTTAATATTAATACTAAACCTTTTTTTTTTTTCAGTGTTCAGCCAGCTCAAAGACTCCCCATCTTAAGAAACCTGTGCTCACTGATGAGTTTAATAGGCACTATATCCTATCTTGGTTTTTATCTCAATTAAAGTCCGACTGTGCATAAGCAAGTGATGTCCTCTGGCAGATTCAAGTCCCCAAGATAATGTTGTCTTAATTAAACTCTTCTGTAGACATTCATTAGTGTGCTTACCTCTCTTCCAGGTTCCCTCAGTATGTTTTCCATCTGACAGACTAAACCACAAATTCCTCAGTTGGGAAACAAAGTGATATGCTCAGACCACCAGTTGCCCCCCGGCTGTATCCAGGTCTGTTTTTGAAACCCAGCCATAGCCTCTGTTCATCATTAAACCCAGTAAGTGCTCCACAGTCATACACAGAGCAAAGAGAAGAAAGAGCAGCTGATTAGACTGTTTGGCTTGTTAACTTGCTAATGGCCTGGGTGTTTGCTTTAGGTTATCGTTGAAACATCACTTACTCCCATTTGTCTCCAAACTCAATTTCATGCTCTCCTGAGCTGATACTCTGTGTCCTGAGGAGGAGGAGGAGATATGAGGTTGAGCAGACTGGATGGTCCACTCACCAAACATGTGGCTTTACTGTGTTCATGCAGGAAAAGCACTTAAAGGAAGAAATCTAGACCAGTGGAAAATGCCGCTGACAGATTGTTAAAACATTGAGAATGTTCTGCTGCTTCGATACACGTCTCACCTCGATCACTTGAACCTAAAACAAAAAAATGTTGAGCACAGAGTAAAACTGGCAGGCTACTTTTAGAGAATTCACTGGAAAAAAATGTCAAAATAAAAGCATAACAATCATTTTATAAGGCGTATCATCTTCAAAGAAGTTTCAGTCTCAGAGCCGATGATCTAGATAAATCATAAATCCTCAGAGATTGATGATAACACTTGAGTTAACTGCAGTTAAAAGTCAAGGTTATAAAGTAATGAGTTGCTCTGCCCTTGTTTTGTCTTTCCTCAATTTGATAGACTATGTTTTGATTTTTTTAAGCTGTCCATGACTCTCATGATGATATCATGATCATCACATTTTATGACAGTGTTAACCCACTGAGCATTTTTTGGTCTAAAAGAGATCTAATAGATGTCTAAATGTAGCCTAGACGACTGATCTAAAATCAGGCTACCACAGGTCTAAAAATGAAAGTATTTTAGACATCTAAATTTAGACCAAGTTTAGACTAAATCTAAATCTGAGCTAAACTACAATGTATATTGCTCAATGGCTATCATAATTATTTTGGTTAAGAGTTATGCAACTCACAGTTGCTTTTTGAAATAAATACTTACTGAATAATGGGTTAAAGTGCAACGTCTAAATTCTGTCCAAAAATATACAGAATCTAGACAGTTGAAATTAGGTCTTAAAAAAAATTTGATGCCTACTAGCCGTCGATTGCTCAGTGTTAATCAAAAACCTGAGGGAAATATCTGAACTCATGTCAGACGTACGTGACATTATATATTGTCAACTTTAAATCAACTGTGGAAACTAAATTAAACAAGTAAAATAAACTAATCTTCAGTCAACATTTATATAAGTTTTTTCCACATTTCTAGACACTCACCTGGTAACCTTCTAGTTTAATGATGTATAGAAATAGCTTACTGAATATTGCTTGATTCGTAGTCACAAGATCCACATGTCTGTAATTAGCTCAGTGAACTTATTTTATATCATCTAAAACAGTTTAAGTAATAAAGATTCAACATTAAGGACAAACTGTCCAGTTTAAAGTGGAAATTATAAAACACACACCAGTTCTAACGTAAAAATGTCACATATTTCCCAAAGAAGTCAACAGAGCTATAATGATTGATGTATTGATGCGAGTATTGGGTTTGTATTTTCACCTCCGGGATTGATTTTGGCCACATCATATTTCACACATGGTGTGCTTTACCCACATGTGAGTCATTCTTCATTATGAAATGTGATTATGTTTTTATCTGACACTTTGAGGCCTAAAGGTGGAGTTTTTTCTGCTCTTCATTTCATATATCTTTGGGGCTATGGGACTTAATTCCATCACAATAAATCTTTTAAGTGCCTTTAGCCATCTTTATGTAGCCATGGTTACTAAACTTGTAATGTTTCGGTTTAAATCAAGCTTCAATCTTCAATCTATTACCAATGTGAACTTAAAAACCTCAGCTGTCTGTCATGTCAGTACACCAAAACATCTCCCAGCTATGGCTGAACGTCTTTCTTGTGATAAAAGTTATTGTACTGTGACATTTCCCTGGCACCGTACAGTTATGTTGGAGAGAATAATCCCTTTTCTTAATTAACAACTCTGTTAAGCTGGGCACTTTTTGATAAACACCTGCGTCTCTCTGTAATGCTGGCCTCTTGAGGTTTTTAGACTGAGCATTTTTCTCTTAAGTGCTGATTGATTCTTGGAGGGCCCTGGCTTTTTATGGCTCCACATGAATCAAGTCAGTTGTTTCTAAAAAAAAAAAAAAACTTGAGTTATATTTCCACCAAGTGGGACCAAACACTGTAGTGTTTTTTCAAGAATCATAAGTTCCTCTCTGCTTTAATAAAGTGACTATAGGGTCCTGTGGTTAGAGGAATTTTTCTAACTTTGGTTTATTCCCTTTTCGTGGTTCAGGAGGAGGAATTGAACCAGACTATTCCTCATCTGAGCGCAACAACCTGCTGAAATATTCAGTAGTGACTCCCAAAGTGAGGGTCGCGATCCCTCTGGGGGTCGCAAAATATCAAATCAGGGAACTTGAGGCACTTTTCCAAAAAAACAACTAAAACGGTTTTTTTTATTTTTTTTTATGCGTGTTAAACCTTCAATTGTTTGTGAAAATCAGAACTCACTTTACCAAATATTAACCTCAGTTTTGTTTCTTCAAAATTTTGTCGACACGTCTTAAGCTTTTATTATCTTGACATCATTAAGTATTGAGGCCCCACTAAAGAATCGAAGTCATTTTCTTACAGGAATAAATTTGTGGCAAATTTATAATGAGAAAAAAAATCATACTAAACTAAGTAAGCCACAAGAACAACATCTTTAACATCTTTGCATTATGAGACTATCGTCAAATGTTACAAAGATTAAGTCATTCATTTAGTCAGCAGTTAACAGCATAATACTGTTTCCAAGGAGGAAACTACACGGACTTCACCAGCATTCTCACAATTTTATTATTTTCCTTTGAAACAATATGCCTTTTATTTTACATTTTGTCACTTGATTGTCTAACCAAAAAAAAATCAAAATGTCCTTAAAATTTAACACATATTTATTTATCTCGTTTGACACATTAGATGTTTTTGAAAACTGATAAACCACAAGAGCACATTTTAATCATTTATCGGACTGTATTAGGTGTATTTTTAGTAATTTGGGAAAAATAAATGGCTACCTTTATTCTGATCATATTGATTGATAGAAGTATCATAAAAGAATATATCAAATATGATACAAAAGGCAATAAAGGGCTACCTTTATTCTGATCTGAAAATAACTTTACAACAGCTCTATTCTCATATCAAAATGGTTTTACTAAAACTTTTTTTTTCTTGTAAAAAGATTTAAAATAACTTTTCTTTACGAAAGAACAGTTTTCCTCCAACTTAAGTCTCATGAGAAAATGATTTTACCACAACTTTTTACTTTTTAGAAAATGATTCTACAACAACTTTATTCTCACAAAAAAATTACCCCCAAAAATCTTAAAACCTTCTTATTAAAATGTAGGAATGAACTGAAAGTTATTTGGTTAGCAGAGTCACAGAATTGATACTTTGTCATTTTTGTATTTGTTATTTTTTATTTTTTACTTATTTTCATTTAGGAAGTTTGATCTTTACTATATTTCATAGTTTGTTGTTAACTGTGGTTTTTTAAATTAACTTATTCACTGTCCTAAAACAAAAAATATTTCACTGTAAAATGTTTTTAGAGTTAACATATAAAAAGCAAAGAATGGAATCTTAAAGCTGTGGAGCTGTGGAGAGACGGGTGTTCCCAGGGAGAGGAGGCTGTTTCCAGTCTCACGCTAAACCAAGTTAAGCTAGCTAATAGCTGGGAGAATGGATTGAATGTACAGATAGGATGGATAAACTGATATTTCTGATTATTACTGGTCCTTTCACTGCAAATAATTCTAAGTGAGATAAAGAGTTTCTTACAGAATTAATGCTGCAAGTTCTTTTCAAACAAAAAGCTGGGGACATTAATGCGGATCAGCAGAGTACATTGTTTTGTTTGTTTGCTGTTTCTCTCCCTTCTCCTTGCTGCTCATTAATCCTCCTTTGCCCTTTAGTAATCTCTCGCTGCCAGCCTGGTTTCCTGACTGAGGAGTGGCAGCTGTTGACCTCCACTATGGAGATAGATTTAGCTCTGATTTGAGAGGGTTTGTTCTGACTGTCGGCCATGATGAAGCAGCTATCTGCTGATTCACCAGCTGCTGTAGGCTGCAGTTCCTCCTAAACACCACCCTCAGTCTTCCTGACAAACCCTCTCAGATCTAACAAGTAATCAATACCGCTAATATGCTTTACCATCTGGTCTCATCCTGCCTACAGAATGTTTTGCATTGGGTCAATGGCTGCTCAGGTAGGGGAGGAAGTGAGTAAGATGGGGAGGAAGATCCATCCTGGTCTTAGTTGGTTGCTTACCTCAGGCCTTTATCGGCTGATAGAAATCCTGCTGCTTCTCTGCTAAGTTTAGAGATCAGAGCACAGCCGGGGTTCACATGTGCAGACACAGAAATAAATGGAAACACACCCTCAAGTCTGATTTCTAAATGTTATTTTTCTTTCAGCGTCAAAAACTCTGCTATAATAGAGTCCATGAATATTTTAGAAGTCTCCGTAAACAGGCAAGGGAAAATAATCAATCCTCAATAATCACGGCTCATGTACAGATTACCAAAGTGTCAAAGAACTGCTCTTAGGTGCTGATGAAAGCGTCAAACACTTTCCTCATTTCCTGGCACCACCACTAGGACATTATATAATTTTTTTTTATTATATAATTGTACTTGTTCCCCAGCAGTGTAACAGGAGAAGGAGCCAAGCTGACAGCCAAGTACCAGCGAGCTCTGATTATACCTGTAATTTAAATCAGCATAAATGTCCCAGCATGAGCCAATGAAAAGCCTGACTGCAGAACACACAATATCATCGAACATGGATGATTATCATGTCCCCGTGAGAGGATTCAATCAGGGATGACTCGCTGTAATGATTCTTTAGCCACCTCTGCATTTCAGCATCATACATTGGACTTTCCATCTATGCTGTTTTAAATCAAGTTTACATGACTGGATATGTAAAGATGGAGACTATCTGCATTTTAAATACTTCCTTGTGATAGTTTAGAGATGTAAAGCAATGGTATCTGTGCTTGAAACTCGCTCCAAAAAGATTACCTAAAATGTGAGTTCAGTCGTCATATTTTGTGGTGGCATTGTTCTATAATATAAAGTCAAAGAGCAATAATGTGTTTTTATGTTTCTGGTAATAACAGTACAGTAGTAATGGTAATACTATGTCAGCAAAACGACAAAATATGGTCATTTGGTGTAAAAAGGGGAAATGAAAGTACACAATTGCCTCCAACACTCTGACAGAAATGTAAAAGGAAACAGAGACCGGTAATTTCATCCTTTAAATTCAATTAAGTTCCCCACAAATTAAGACAAGCATTAATTGTAAAGGGTTGAACCGCACAGCACATGGGTCCGTTCATTAGAAGTGGATATTAATTTATGTTGAATCATCTACTGTCTCCTCCAGCTGAGCTTCTTACAAATGGTGCCAAGGCTCTGACTGCAGCTCATACAGAGGACAGATATTCCTCCAGGAGGTTCATGCAAATCCAGCTACTAAGAACAAACAAACAAACAAACCAACCAGGGGGAGCTGATCACAGAGCAGCCATGTATCATTAATGCAGAAAAGACAGGAATTTGTACACATATATTTAACAGCATAAACGCTGCATTCAGACTTTGTTACTGCGTCAGTCCATCACAACATAATAGCATGAATTTTACTCAGAAATAATAGCAAGACATCAACTAGGGGTTACTACAAAATTAGAAACCCTTCACTTAAAGGGATATTCCAGCATAAAATCAAGTTAGGGTCAAACACACCGTAACACCGAGTTCAACACCCCCTCGAGAGATGAGTGTTGCAGACTGCTTGCTTCTCTAGTTATACCAACTTTGGTAACGACTGCAGATAGCAATACAGAGAGCCACACGCTCAACTAAAAAGCCACTCGATAGCCACAAATAATGCTCAGAACAGCACCTAACTTCATCAACAGTACATATAGGGTCCCAGCCATAGTTCTAGTCATCAAACATCTAGACTAAACACAACTCACCTACTCTCTTCCAGCAGCCGCTTGTTTGTAGGGAGACCTCCGGGCAAGTCCATCGACTGCAGCGGGGGGACGCAGCTCGAGGTAGAACATTTATGATTTTGACGGGGTGTCTAACTCGGTGTTACGGTGTGTTTGACCCTAACTTAATTTTACGCCAGAATATCCCTTTAACTGTCAGCACGACCTCAGACAAGTTGGCACACTGATTACAAATATCCCCATAACAGAGTATGATTGTTGTCCATCATTTAAACCTTGTTTAATTGCAAGCAAAGACCACAAACCATGCACATGCGAATTTGTAAATACAAATGCACAGAGATTCCTGCATAAATATCTAAATGTTTGATCGATGTTATGTATTGTAGGTGATGTAAAATCTTTGCGTTTTTACACTGAGGAATTTAAGTCCAAATTTGTTGAAAGATTTGCTCATGCACTGTCTCACAGATGAAGAACCATCTTTCCATCTTCACCTCTGAGAGACTAAGCCCCTCTAGTGCCCTCTTTATACCCATTTATGTAAATTACCCCATTTATTTGGGACGTGTTTCTTCAGGTGTTTTCCATTAGTATTACACTATTTATTCCAGTGCCCTTTTTATACCCAGTTATGTCGTCAAACTGTCCCAACAGTTGTGACATTACTGGCATCAAATTAAAAGTGAAAATGTGGCATTTGGCTTTGCACGATCTTCAGCTGAAAACAGATTTTAATGGTTTACAACACCTTTGAAAAATATCAGCTTCACAACATTTTTTGGAATTAGGGTTATTTGGAGTCTAAAAATATCAATATCACAAATTTGTGTGTTGAGATTTCAGTGAGTTGAGACACCAGGAAGAACATTTTGGCCCACACAGCATGAACTGAGCCCCTGGTAATGTGTTGTCCTGTGCTGCTGCTGGCTGTTTTTGGTCACCTGGGCAAAGCTACAAGAGTTAACTTGTTTTCACATGTTGCCTTCACCTCATGCTGCATCTCAATCACATCTCTACATGACTCCCCTTCAGCTCTCTCCCACCCCCCTGGTTTGCTCTGAATTATTCACAGACCTCACTGTGGTGACTTTTCACTGCTGTTTGCTGGATGAAACATTTCAAAAATAATCAGCGCACAAAGAGACTCTGCATAGCCAACTATAATTCAAATGAAGGCTGAATATATTTTTGCAAATTAAGGCTTGCTTGACTGATATATATAGAGATAGAAATGCAGCCACAGGGTGCCAGCAAATGCTTAAAAAAATTCATTGAAAACTGATGTCTAAACAGCAGTAAGCTCGGGGCTGTCTGTCTGTCATGAAGGGTCACATGCAAAGTAAACATGAGGGTCATAGTGGGGGGAGGAAGCGAGATCTCAATTTGTCTTAAAAATGACGATTTAGTTTGTTTAATTTTTTCTCCTTAAGGTATAAATTTTAAAAGTAAGACAAAATGCCTGAATAAATGATTTAAGAGAGAGAAGACAGAAATCAGAAATAGAGCAGGGGGGTTGAGAAGAAGAGTTAAATTTTGGTTAATTTCATGAAAAGAGGGTGGGCACGTCTTGAAAGATTATTAAAGCAGCAAATTAAATTAAAAGAAATCAGCCGTTCATCTAACATGGATTCAACTGGCATTATTTACCAGTCTGCTTTTGAATGAATATAGTACATGCCTTTGAATCAAAAGAAAGAGTGCTTGTAAATTAACTATTTTAACTTAGAAAGTGAGTTAATCTGAACAGAATAGCAGGGCAATGTCATGATATGTTCTGGTATTTAGTTTTCCCCTGGTTTTGGTTATTAGAGTGTATTTTCTTTGTGATTTTTCCCTGGTGTTTCTGTTCCCCTGTAGTCCTCTCTTGTAAGTTTGTGTCTGACCCGGTTTCCCTCATGTTCTCAGTGTTTTATTCTTTATCAGTGTTCAGTGTTTACTGTTTTATTTTGTAGTAGTTTATTCCCTGTGTTTCGAGTCTTGTTTTACTTCCTCAGTTTTCCCTCCTCTGTGATTGTCTGCACCTATGTCATAGTGTTTCACCTGCCTCTCGTTGCTCGTTTCCCTGTGTTTATATATAGTCCTTGTCTTCCCCTGTTTCTTTGTTGGTTCATTGAGTAGTATGTATGAATGTTTGTGTGTGTATGCCAGAGTCTCCATGTGGTTTTTCCCCCAGTGCATTTGTTGGACATTTTTGGAAGTAAGTTTTTGTTGTTTTAGTTATTTTTTCATTAAATCATTTTTTTGTGTTCTGGATTTTGTGTCCTTTCCTTTCTGTTTAACTTAATATCGTGACAGGCGAAGGGTGATGAGGTTGTAGTTGTTAGAACTGCCAGCTCACAGATTGCTGGTCTTATGTTTGAACCTCATTCTATTCTGACTTAAACCATACCATCACGTACTGGAAGTTGAATGAACCTAAACAAGAAGCCCTGAATATCAGTGAATTACTGTGGAGGTAAGCACAGATGGGTGACAGATTGTGAGTGAGGGAAAAATACTATTCAAGTTGTGAGCAGAGGTTGTAAAATATCAGGAGCGTGGGAACACTTAGAAGATAATGTGGCGGATAAGGTCACTGTGATTCTGAAACTATACAAGGACAGCAGATGCATACTGAATAGGATGAAACCAAGAGCAAGGGCGATGGAAATGAAGTGAGGTTAAAAGACTCTGACACTCCTCAGTCGAGGAACACTTCTGTCTATCTACTTGATGAAGGGAAGGACTACCTGCTGTGTTTCTGGGTTCAAGTCCTTTACATGATATTTCCACGTGAGTCAGGCTTAAAAGGCTTCCTTCACACTGTAGTCTCAGCCCAACTTTGAAACAACCGTAATACAATTTTGAAATGAAAAGACCTAAAAACAGCAAACACATTCAGGCATGACTGTGGCATTGTGGTGAGGAGTTCTACTTATCGGTAAAAGACCCTGGGTTCACATCCTGAATAGGCACTATCCATGTGAGGCAAGAATGGAGTGCTTTGTCTGAACCCAGCTTTTCAATAACTCTAATAAAATAGAAAGACCTGAAAAGGCAAACGCAGCAAACCAGGGCCTGTGGTGTTGTGACTTGGACTGTTGCCTTTGAGTAAAATGGTTCTGGGATCAAATCCAGTTAAAGGAAGGAAGGCTGAGGCAGGGATTAGTGCAAGGTCTCTCTTGACAAGACAGGTTCCTCTTGAAAATAAGACCCCATATCTCAGTGAGATAACTTGTATGCAAAGGTTAAAAATGAAATAAACAGCGTGAGACAGGGAAAGTGGAGGGTGGGGCCAGAAAGGGGGAAGTGGGGAAGGTTTAAGGAGGAGGCAGAGAAAATCCAACTGGATTACACAAAATCAGATTATAGCTAGAGAATAGCTGCTTTGGAAAAAGTCATCGGATTACATGTGATCTCAGTACTTTGGAAAAAGGAATCCTTTCTCTTTTCTTTTTTTATACCTCTTTTCTCTTCTTGTCTCTCATTTAAGTAGGGTAGAGCTGGTCAAATAGGACACACAGCTTAATTTGGTGAGGGTGCCCAAACAAGCCTTTTTACCTATAAAGTACCTTCCCTATCGTCTTTCTAATATCTCTCTGTGTACCAATCTTTTCAATATGTCTCTATTTTCACTTTTTTACTCAGTAACAGGAGGGCATTGATTCTGGGATGCTGGAGCTTACTATCCAGCCTCTCTGGGGGGGCTTCTGGCCCAGTTTAATATCAGTATAGGAAGGTACCCACTTGACAACCTAAGTGACATACTAGCCCTCACTGTTCATCGGTTCATCTATCCCAATCTATTTTCATGTATTAATTTGTAGGGATATGAGGTGTCATGTGGTGGGTTAGGTAGCTTATTGATAGGGCATAAATACTTGGATGAGAGCATGATGGCTCTGGTTTATGGTCTTAGTATCTTATGAGACAAAAAGAGTACAATCTTTCTCAATTAGGTCCCTCCTGCTAGCTTATTTTGTTGTAAATGTTCATTTTTACCAAATCTAATCAAACTGACACTTTAAACATATAATGCTGTTGCGAAAGAATTCAACTCTGTGGCACCTCCAAATTGTCTCTATGCTGTGTGTTAGAGAAATGTTGATCTTCTTATCCTCTATGTTTTTAAGCATGTTGCATCTAGCCATGAGGCCCAACATCACTAGTCATCACTAGTTTAGACGATGATTTGCAGTAGAAGGTATGAATTCAAAGTTAGAGATCACATTTAAGGCTCATTTCCCAGAGATGGGTCTTTTCCAGTAAAGCTTAAAACACGTGACCTCAGTTCAGTCCCCCAAATTATCAAACGCCCACTCAGGTTGCCTCTGAAAAAAAGAAAAAACAAGCAGCTGGCATGTTCTTTATGTTTGCTGCCACCCTGGCATCATTTGACCTTTACATTTCCAGAAAAAACTCAGCCACTGCAGAGTGTTTAAATGTCACCTGTCTCAGTGTGATCTGAGCTTCACAGCGAAAAAGGAATGCGTGAGTGAGACTCCTCAGACCACCTGTCGCATTGTCGTCATCGACTTTAACGTGAGCCGTGTGCATCAGTGTGAAGCAGTTACTTACAGCTAGGCAACATCTTCACGGGTCAACTAAGGCTGGTGTAAGTAGGGCAAGATAATTAATGCCCTGAGAAACAAATGTACTGAACAAGACATAGTCAACAAGCACATTAATTAATAAAAGATTGTCTCAGCGGCGCTTCCATTAAAGAGTGAAATCCACCCGGCATCTTTCCACTGCCCTCTCCACTTGACCCACATCACACTCAACCCTTTTGACTTTCTGCCATCTGCACTGGTGTGTTTTTCTTTGTAATAGTCAGCATAGGCGGTCTCCTTGACTTCTCAATAAACTCCAAACACAGATTAAAGGTGCGTTACTACAGTATAGTTGCTCATAAATCACAGTCATGTGTTAGAAATGTCTTCAGGGGAGCTTTAGATGTAGTGATCAATGACATATCGGCACTAAGCCGGACAGCTCACTGGTTTCCATACCCGCCATATCTGACGAGGCCAAAACTGCTTTTGTGAAGCACTGTGGGGGATCAAGCAGCAGACCTTGTGAACAGGAGAAAATATAGAGCCAGAGTCAATATATAAGTGGTGTTCGATTGTAGACTGCTGAGCTGTCTGAATAAACGGCCAAGATTGATGTTCGGGTTAAATGAGAGGCGAGTCATTAAACCTCCGGAGTTTTGACTGAGTGGTGTTGCTTTCTAACAGTTCAAAACGAAGGACCTGACAATTAAATTGCATTTAAAATGTAATACTTTTCATATAGTGTGGGCAATTTTCTGCATATTTTCTAAATGAAAGTGTCTGAATTTTACTCCTTAGTGAAGGAAAAGCCACAATCATAAGTCTTTTCAATTAAAACAATTCAGCTTACAATATATTCATCACCTTTTATGACAGCCCCGGTTAGGAGAAACCACAGTGATGCCTCATTTTCTCACTTGTCTGTAACAAATGCACTGTTTGGAACAAATACTCTTTGCCTCCATGTTTCTTTCTCATTTCTATCCCCTCTCCTCCCCAACCCAGTGGTAGCAGGTAGCTGTTTAATGTGAGTCCAGTCTGCTCTAGGTTTCTGCCTGTTTTTCATTGCCACTGTATCTTGATAAATACTGGAAGTGCTTCACTCATATTGGTCCGACATGGGTTACATCTTTTCCCATCTTGTAGTTGAGTCTTTTGTAATACATCAAACAGTAGCCATGTTTACATGGGCACAAATAATCAGAATAAATGTCCGATCGGAATAAATATGTGTCATGTAAACATGTCGATCGGAAGATTCTGATCCAATCCGGCTCAATCGGAAAGACATTGTATTCCGTTCCAGAGGAATAGTTTTTGCCAATTGTTATTCCAAAATACGTCCATGTAAACACGTGACTCTCTTACCTGACGCGATCTTCACTCTTTAGCCTTTGGCTTATTTATTAAGGTCAGTACAGGGGGTTTCATTATTAACACTCTGGCATAAAACACAACCGCAGGCGCCATGTCTGCTCTTTCGGTAACATAACAAGGCGTACATACAGCGTAATGATGTCACATCTGCACGCACAGTGCAACCTTTGACAGAACAGTAAAACGAGTAAGCAAGGACGCCATTTAGTGACAACATTTAACAGGAGGAAAACTCGTGAATTGGATGGATTGAGCCACTATCCCTTTTGTTGGTTTGTTGTCAGCACAGGCATCAGTACAACCCTTTTCTTTGTGGTTGTTTTAGCGAAATTAGACAACTCGGCGCATGTCCAAATGCTTCTAATCTCAATAAAGCTTGGTGCATGTTTGCCCCCGTATAAACAGTGGATTCAGATTATCCGATTCCTCAAATTTTTAATCGGATCAAGAAACTTTGCCCATGCAAACGTGGCTAATGAGTGAGGGGTTAGACCTGCTCTTTTGGATAGTGTCTTGGGTTAACGATTGTTGCGATTTGGTGCTGTATAAATAAAGATTAACTAATTGATGATAAATCATGATCTTCAGTTGTGCTCCATGAATGATTCATTCCACCAACACATTTATAAAGGGGAACAGTGTACGCCAGGCCTAAAAAAAAAAAAAAGCCTGTTTCAGTCATCGCTCTTTAGTATCATGATGCCAGTTTGATGAATACAGGTTCAACACTCTTGACTCATTCATTCCCCGTGTTATACAACCAGCATCCAAGACGGACGCACTTCACATTCTGAGCAGACAAAACAAAATCCCACTGAGGTGAAATAATACAGAGTAGCAGCTATTGCCAGTACTGTATTTACAGCTATCCACCAGCACTGACACCAACGCCCTGACATGTTCCTGCTGTGTCACTATATATGTGCACAGAGGGCCATCCCAATGCGAGGAGTAGCACATAGGAAAAGTGAGATGTGTTTAAGTCAGTTTGTTTTTTTAATTCAAATTAGTCTGACACAACATGATTGCGGGAAACAAAATACTTTTTACAACAAATTAAGCAAGACTTGGCTCTTCATTCCTCACAGTTGTCTGGGATCCAGTCCAATGTTGACCGGTCCATCTCAGATTGTACAGTAGCGATGACTGACATGTGAAAACAGTGGGAGTGTGTGGTTTTTGCACTCTTGAACTGACATGCTTAGGTTGACCATACATCCTCTTTTACCCAGGCATGTCCTCTTTTTTTGGGGCTGTCCGGGCTTGTCCGCGGTTTTGTACGTGAATTTCGATTTTGTGTCACATGGACTTACTGAGTTAGAAGCGCATAAAAGACAATCAATCCAAACCGAAGAACTCAAAATTAACTTTGTGGGACTCCGTGACTCCGCCCCTGTATTTGTGTATTTGTGTATTTTGTGTATTTGTGTATTGTGTATTTGTGTCCTCTTTTTAGGAAGCCAGAATATGGTCACCCCAGACATGCCCCCATTGTCTTCGAACAGACATGCCTGTTCATCTTTCATAGTTTTAATGCCCAATTTTACAATCTTGGTGACTTTTAAAATAATTCAAATTTAGGTGGGTGGTTAAAAACACATTTCTGTGGTGTGACAACCTCAGAAGACACATCTTTTACCACCTCACACGAAAATCTAATATTTAAGATGAAGTAATTTAGTTCACTTGGCATATTCTGTACCTTATGCAGGAACAGGCAGATGTCATGTGCAACAAGCAACCCAAGTATATTCACAAAAGTTGCTCTTTCTGTCTTGCCTTACTAGCATCAACGTAGCTTCACTGAAGCTAGCTCGAACACCAGGTCTAAGCTTAAAGGTTGATGTTGTGGAGTAGAACATTTTATTTCTGCCAGCGGACTTTGCCTCACAGCCTTAATAAAGCCGTCCATGTTGAGCTTATTCGACCTAGTTATCTAATCAAGCTAAAACCTGAAAACAAATACAGCAGAGGAGGCGAACATCTGTCAGAACAGTCAAGCAGATGCTAGATTTCAGGAAAACGATCTCTGTATCTGTCTCTTTTTGATCCTTCCTCTGCTGTCCTTGTTTGTGAACATGCTAGCAGTCGTTGCTTCAATCACACAGACTTTAGTTTTGATCTGCTGACAACATTTCAATAAGTTAATGTTGGCTTGAAGCTGTCCATCTGTCTGACAGTCAGCCTGATGGAGCTCCCTAGAGAGACTTCCTTTCCCAACATTTGTGCAAAAATTGAACTGAAAAACCTCCCACAAAACACACTCTACCCAAAGTGTGCTCCTGTCGACTGATATTGATTTAGCGAGTGTTATATAATATCTGTAGGGGCTTCCATGCACTCCTCCAGTATTTTATTCTCGAGCTACAAATAGAGGATTGTTAGACAGCCAGTGTGCAGATGAGCAATGCAACAGAGCTCAAAAGAACTGCGGATGAAATCACCTGTGAAATACTGTGGACAAAATGTTTTTTTCTCCACCAGTACTTGCTTTCATTTTGATATGATAGATACAGACAGATCCTTTTTATCTCGGCACCACAGCTGTTTCTGTGTTTATATCAACTTTTGTGAGTGCTTTTGAGATTTGCAGCCTTGAGACTCATATCCTCTTTTTTTATTTAATCTAGCTCGCAGAACAGACAATACCAAGATGTTTGTTTTGAATCTTGTCTAACACAAAGTCTGCATTATGTTACAGATTATTTAGAGAAAAAGAACTTTTTTGACTCCTTATTGTTGTACCCCTATTGTTCTAACTCTTAAAGTAAATAAGTATTTTCCTTTTTTTTCCCTCTGAACTTGCAGGATATCAATCGATAAGATTTAAAAAAAAAAAAAAAAGTTGTGCAGAAAGATACTCAGAGAGAGGAGCACAACAAATTGGTCCTTCCTCTTTTTTGGTGTTTGGATAAAACCCAACAAAGCATGGTTTTCTATGAATCAAAACTCTCCAGCAGCATGATTATTTTGAGCAGAAGTAGGTCACTGACCACAGCCGTTGTTCCATAATAGAAAAACATTTAAAGAACTTGGAAAATTTGACTTGGTACAAATATTACTTCCCTAAAAAAAAGACAGTGACATGCAGAAAATCTCATCCTGCTGCCTTTTGAAGGTCCAACTGTGTCATTTATTTTGACAATTTCTTCAGAAGATGTAAAAACTGTTTTTTTTTTTCTTCAGCTGCTCACCTGACACCTACCCCTTCATACGGGCATTAAAATTAGACATCAAAAATCACTCGTTTTATTTTGTATGTCACAATTAAAGGGATATTCCAGCTTAAAATAGGGTCAAACACACCGTAAAACCGAATTATGCAGATCAACTCGTCGGGGCTCCCCCAAAAACAAGCAGCTGCTGGAAGAGAGTGGGTAAGTTATGTTTGGTCTCTTTGCTAAAGAAACCAGGCAAAGCTAAAAAGATGTTATGTACTGTTGATGAAGCTAGGTGCTGTTCTGAGCATTATTTGTTGCTACAGAGTGGTGTTTTGGTTGAGGTTTGTTTATGGCTCCTCAGACCGCTGTGTATTGCTATCGTGCGGTCGTTACTAAAGTTGGTTTAATTAGAGAAGCAAGCGATCAATAACATTCATCTCTCGAGGGGGTGTCTAACTCGGTGTTACGGTGTGTTTGACCCTAACTTAGTTTTACACCGGAATATCCCTTTTAGGATCAGTATGACAACGCCAAAAAAAATAATTGGGACTTAAAAGTTGGTGTTAATAGAGTGATAAGGCAGCTTTTCAGGGCAGTCCAAAGACAACAAAGCTCAACTAGCTATTGTTTTATGATTTACTTCCTAAATATTTGATCTGCACTTTAATTGTGCCAGAAAAACTTAACTTGTAAAGAGGTGCTGTAGAGACTCCAGGAAGTCAAAGCTCTTACATCCTACTCTCATTATGCAATAACTTTTCAGACTCTATACAAGCTTCAGACACTTTCTGCAGCCTATTAAATCTCAAGAGGAGAAAAAGAATCACAATCCTTTAATTTGAATCAAACTGGAAAGCTAGTGGATATCCTTTTAAACACTATCTATTTCAATACAACAACCCTTAGTTAGGGATATATAGCATGAACACAGTAAGAGTTCACATGTCAAGTTCTCATCATCACTTTGAGTGAAGTGCTCTTATGTGAGTCCTTGGTGCTCTGTGAATACTGTTTAACAAGCCATCTTCAAACCACAATGAAGAGACTATAAAGAGAACCAGAAATCCTGAGGTTCATACACAAGCCTGTCATTTAAATCAGTTCCTGCCATGTAACACACAAGCACAGATTTTATTTAATGGAGCCTTGAGTCTTGTTAGAAGTGCATTTAAGAGAGGCTGTTAAAGGCTAAGTTGCTCTGAGGTGAAAAAGGAGCCGTAAAGAACAACTCACCTGATAGCGCAGTTATTAACGCTGTGCTCTGTTAAGTGCACAGTTTCAGCAGGTATCCCGCAGCTTGTCTGGAGTCAGCAGCGGGTACATTAAACAGGACTATTTCTAAGCTCTGACGCAAGCATTTAATTTGATACTTTGCCTTTTTCATTTATGCTTCTGCACCCTGTAATTTTGTCTCTTATTCACAGAGGTACATCTTTTCAAAACCAAAGCAGATGTGAAAATCCAGAAACTAAAGCACTGGCTGCAAAACCAAATCCTCTGAAACCATGTAAAAACCACTGGAAGTGGAACCACATTCGTGCAGACATTATCCTGATGTGCTGGACTCAATCCACTCCTACAGGATGATTCAGACAACTCCAGATGATTTCCCAGAATCAGCAAGAAAAAGGAAACCATTATGTAGTAGTCAGGTCACCACACCTCCATCTGGATCGACTCAGGTCTGAGTCTGAGTCTGGTTTACCTATGAAGGATCAGAGTCACGTTTGAGTCAAATCCCTTATACCCAAGTCCAGATCTGAGTTAAGTTTTCATTTCTCCAAGTCCTCAAGGCTGAGTCAAGGATGGTGTGCTTCAGTTGTCCATTTTACCACTTATACCGCCTATAAGAGATTAAAGATATTTTTAAAAGGTCTACATTTAATAAGACATATAATTGTCACTTCATCATCTTGAGCTGATTTTCTCTGAAGTGACTCTGTGAGAGAATTAAGCCAAACAAATACATGTAAACATGATGCACACATGTTCCCTAATCCTAACCTCTAAAATCCCCAAAATAACCACAGTCTTTTGGGTGTAACAACATGAATTATAGAAGTGTACAAAATTAGAGGAAAGAAAAGGCCTTTCTCTGTGTTTTTGATAAGCGAAGTGAACACTTGTCTGTGTGGACATGTATTTATTTAGCTTTTACTGTGCTTTAAATGTGTCATATCAGTTTGAATCAATGATGGATCTTATCCTAAGGAGGTTGGAGTTACAAAATAAGGGAAAACATTCCTAAATACCCATATCCAAGCCCAACTAGTGTCTTGTAAACAACAGCTGTTTGATTTTCTTGCCTGGCTCTTAAACTCTTAGCTTTTCCTGCAAAGATTTGCTCTTAAACATCAGTATTTTCAGCTTCTCCTGCAAAGATCTCTTTCCAAACACCATCAGCCAAATAAATCAATGTTCTTTCCTCATTTTAGCTCTAATGGTCACTCTAGTCTCATACAGTTATACTAGAGCAACTAACCAGGGTTTACTGCAGCGTTGCATGTCTTGCCCTTCATGTCACGACTTAAGGATGTTACCCTTTTGATGCTGCCTCCTGACTAGTGGTGTGTGATGCAGTTTGAGCATAATTAATTGCACCTGTGTCTTGTACTAAAGAGAAGTTACGTGTGCCACTTGCAGTGAGAGTTAAAGAGTGCAAATACTGTATGTGCACTTTGAACCAGTGCTTGTGTATAACTTAACATTTTTAGGTTTTATCATTTTTATTATTTTAACTCATTAAAAAATTAATTTAACTTAACTTTTCTTTTTAAGTTTTTGCAGTTTTTGCAAATAAGAGTTACAAAGTGCCCTATTTAAAATACTTATTAATGCATTTAATTTCAGTAAAATGCAGAAAGGCTCTGATAAAAACTGCATTGTGAACAGTACAGTTTTTGTGGCATGTATCTAACAGAATATAACATTGAAGGTATCTGCAGTCTTGTCTTCTGAAAATGACATCTGGTTTGCTATAAACCCATGAAGGCAGAGAGCACTCTTATGAAAGGCCTCCTCCATGTGAGACGAGCGTTTCCAGCATATAAGGCTGCATTTATACAAGTGGAAAGAGCATTTTCTACTTGATGACTGTAATTTTCAAAAGAACTCAGCTGGGATGAAAAGGTGGGAGGTTTAATGGCCCCGTGAATAAAAATGGAGCAGCACCTGAGCTCAGCTGATCGGGACACATTTCATCAGTCTGCATACATGCTGCGCACATACAGTAGCACCTGAATTCCTCGAACAGAACTATGAAATCTAAAATCTCCTGTAGACTCCTGAAAATGATTTTTTAGTGCATTGTACTGTATGTGGGATGAGCTCAGTCTGATGGTGCTGGTGTTGTAAAAATGTAGTCGTGGTTTTAGGGACCATGACATCCCGCTGAAAGTATCACTGAGCATAATGTTTTGTGGTCCTATCTTGGTTTACATTTTAATGGTTACATAGTAGGGCTGTGCGATATGGCCTTTAATTAATATCACAATATATTGAGAAGTTCACCTCGATATGATAAATGGACGATAACTACTCCACAAGCTGCTCACCCCCTCCCACATAAACTTCGTCTACTTCAGCCGCTACAACTTTTGAATCATCCCCCATCTCCTCACCTGTTTTTTCCTCTTTGACTGAATGGGGTGGAGTCACATCTCTGATGTAGGACAGTCTTAAAGGGACATGAGACCATAGCTTACTCACACACATCCAAAACCAACTTTTATGTTTTCATTTTTTTGACACCGAATATATTGACATGGGCAAAATGACATTGATTATTGTCGTAAATTTTCGGTTTATCACCCAGCCCTATCACATACACATACAAGTCTTTCATGTAAATGCCACTGCATGCAATCTTACTGACTCCACTGACCTCAGTTGCTGGCTCTTGACCTTATTTTGTTTTCTGATGGATAAAAACCTGATTAATACTGATCATACATTATTATCCTTGTTCCTCTGCCTGCTATCCTCCTCTCTGGGATTTTTTTTCTGCTAACATAGAAAGGGAAAGCCACACCATTAGTCATATATCACCAGTCATTGGTTACCTTGATTTCACTTTGCTGCATAGCCTCAAAGCTCTCTTTCCTGTCTGAATGAATATTTTAAAACTGTAATTCTGCCATTTATTCTGAGGATTTCTCATCAGTGTTTTTGGTCTTCAAATCTCTTATTGTGTTCCCCTGCTTGCAGAGTTGTGCCTGCAGTGATTTCCTGTACCAGGATGCAACATGCAGGAGAAGCTGCAGCCTCAGCCACATGCTGTTGTATTTCTTGGGCCCTATACTCTGCGTCTAAAACCTCTCAAAGACCAAGACAAGGCTGAAAATAGGCAATCAATCAATTTGGGACTGCAACTGTTGGCATGTGGGAGCTGTAGGAGGACATACCAATGCTGAACAATAGGTGAAATATACACTGCAAATTCAGAAATCTGACTGAGTTATCTCAATACTGGTCAAACATTTTAAGAAACTTATTTAGACAACTTTTGCTTGCTGCACTGGCAGACTTTTTCACTCATTACTATCGATTCAGCCTTCATTTTTGGCCTTTCATATCTTGGAGAAAAGATTTATTTATGTCTGGTCTTGTCAGGTCAGCGCTGCTCGTAGTTTACTGACGTGTTTTGACTAATAATGAGACAAACACGATAGATTTAAGATTATTGAGTGTGCAGTTTACAAGATATGATGTTGAAAATATCCAAGAATATAATCTGAAGTAAATTATTTTGTTTCATAATAGGGATTCAGTGTTAATGCTATAAAAGCAGATTGTGGGTTTAAAGCCAAAAAGTATGTGTGGAAAATGTCTGATGGATCCCTGCAGAAACACACTCACTGACTGGCTGCTCCAGGGACCATCAGCCTTGAAACACCAAATATTAGGCTTTTACTTAACAGCTGGATTTCTCCTCCTGTGAACACTGACTGATGCATATCCCCTGCTGCAAAGTCAAGTTTAAAATGTATTTCTGACTCAGAATTTAATTAGAATAATGAGGCCTTTGGTCTGGAGTTACTGTTGTGATGTGCTAATGATTCTGACTTTGATCTAAAATAACTCCAGGAAGTTGAAACGTATCCTGGACCCACGCGTGCAATTCAAACAGTCCTGACGTCCTGAGGTTCGTGGCTCGCAGCTTGGTATGGAGCATGGGTACACAGAGAGATGAGAGCGAATATGACAAACACAGGCGATAAGCAGATCTCCTTATCTTGCTGTTTTCTTCGAGGCTTGATTCAATTTGTCCCACAGCTTCCCTCTTTTGTTGCCTGTTATCCTGCCATTACTCATGCTGAAACACCTGACAACAGTCATCGCATTTCCATGTTACTAAACACAGGAGTGGGAATTTTACAGATTTGTCAGTAACTGATTTATGTTTATCCCCATTCAATCTTCTAAAATTCTTCCTTTTCTAATCTCACAATGAAATGCCCAAACATTCTTGTTTTTTTTTCCTTTGTTTAGTATGGAAATCCACAGCCAGAATACCACATTAGTAGTCAGATACTGTGGCTAAAAAAATCAACAATTTTGACATTCATCATCTGTAGCTCAGCTCCAAAAATACCCCTTGAGTGTAAATGAAGCAATATCCCGACATTAAGAGAGATATAAAGTTGGAGTGTAGCAACAGCGAGATGTATTTAATCCAAATGGATTCTCATTTGCGATTTCTTATCATTTAATTAAAAATACAGATCATTTGCATCCCCAGGGAGATATAAAACCCTCCCACTTTAAGCTGGCCTGAATGTATAAATGCTTTATGAGAGCAGAGTGAGACTGCAGCTGCATGTGTTGCAACAGCTTGAGCGACTAGTTAGGAGCTGAATGACAGAATTTGCTGCACATGTTAGGGTGGCTTTCCTCCCACAGCAGAGAGAAAGAGAGAGTGAGAGTTGTGCTGTGGGGGCTCTCTTGCTCACTCTGAACTGTGTGTGTATGTGTGTAAATGTGGGTGTGAGTCAGTGATTGTTGGAGGTTGATATCTGTGACGGACTGCTGACTGGTCCTGACAGAGTTTCCTGTTTGCGCTCCAATCAAAGCTGGAACGAACAATAACAGAGTAATTATCACCGTCTGGAGTGTTTCTTTGTTTTTGAGTTTTATTATTAGCTGAGTATGAGAGAGCTGTAGCATGAGGGGTTTATGCATACATACTGGGGATTTATAAAAAACTCAATGGGGTAGGAACAGGGTTGGTTTCATCATTATTTCTGATTTATGTTCAGTTTCATCTGATAGTTTTACCGCAGTTTCCCAAACATTCATAGGAATAACTTATCTGAAACTGTCAGCTTGTTGAATACAAACATCCCCATCTGACGAAGAGTAATCAAACTCTGATGCAAGACAGCATTGAAGCTTTCGGTTTATATTTATTAAAATGCAGATAATATTGCTACAGGTGATTTAAGAAGAATTTATTTACTGCTGTCATTATCGCTATAGTCCCCCACAAATCTGCCAATATCACAAAGCTCCAAGACAAACGCAATATTTTCTCTTTTTCAAATAGTGAAAAATTTGAAGTTGACCAGGAAAAAATCAAAACTGCTTTAAGGCAAGTTTCATAATATCTCTTTGAAACTTTCCTTCATAAAACTACCACTTATTTGTAGGATTGGGTCTTTTAATGAAAATATGGACAGTTTAGACAGATGTCCAAGTTTGATATGATTATCAAAAAGAGTCAGCAGCCTCTGGTGTTTTAAAATGAAGCGAATGAAAATGCAATGAAAACCACAGCATCTATTCATTTTCAGTCCATGTTCTTGGATTTGAAACACACTGTAACAGGTTCACGTTTTTAAAGACTGCATGGGTGACTTATTCCAAGGCTGAGGAAGGGGCAGGACTAGATCAGCTTCATTCTGTTCCTTCTCAAACTGGTTGTTTTTGACAAACATATGTTGTGTAAATTTATCTTTGACATGTACAGTTGTTTGGTGCACATATGCATTATTTTGTTCGATGTTTCTGTTTCTAGTTTTTTTTTTTGTTCGTAAAGTTTGAGATAAATAAAGAAGAAAGAAAAGAAAGAATATATGAATTAACAATGACCACCAAAATATTCCCTAAATCTCCAAACAGAACTATTTTTTAAGGTTTATAATGTGAATCAGACTTCAGACTTATCTATTTATCCCCCTGAACTGGGAGCAATTTCTCCTCTGAGGACATATTTATACCATATCAGAGATTATTATTGCACTACCTCTGGCTCGTAAACCCCTTTGGACTATAATCCAACCTCTGACCCTGAATGTTGGAACATTTTTTTTTTTCATATCTGTTCCAGTGAAATTGATAATCCAGCACTGGTTTCACACCGGCTGCTCTCACATGCAGAGGTGCACCAATCACGTCTCACCCATTCATTCGGTGTCTCTGGCAAACTGGACCCTCCTATTGGTGTGCAGCTGCTGGACCCTTTCATTATTTACACTTGAAATGATAATGACTTCATGTGTGCACAGCTGCACTATTTGCATCCACGCGGCACGCAGGCAGTCGAATTTGTGTGACAAAACGGGTCCTCATGCAGTATTTACATGCAAACTAGAATAGGATGCGAGGGTTTTCTGCTCGTATGAGGACAAGGAGAGGAAACAGAGAGAAAGCTTTGAGAGTTCAAGTTTTGAGGAGTTACAAAGTAAAAGGCAAGGGAAGTTCACGGTCAGGGTTTTCTTTGAGCGTTTCAGTCGCGTGTGTCTTCCTCAGGGGTAAAACAGTGTGACAGATTTTGTTGAGCTGGCAGGCTCTGTGCCATGGCGGGCTGCGGTTCCTGGGTAGGGCATCTCTCTTTGAGGCTGACTCCTTTGATTCCCCACTGAGCAAAGTTTAAATAGTAGGAGGGGGATGAGTGCTGGTGTTTCATTTTTCTGTCATGCGGATATTAGCGATAATTGGGAAAGTCAACTGAGAGAAACCCAAGTAAAAGATTTTATTTCATCTGAACAGAGTCAACAGATACAACTCTACCAAGCAAGCACGTACACTTACAGCCATGTCAGTGATAGAACTGCTCTACGAGGCTATCATCAGAGTACAAAACTGGTGACCAAGCAAGCCTAGATGTTACAATGACACTGAATACTAATGCTGCACTTCTGTTCTTGGATGGAGATCAATTCACGCAGCACTGAGTCAGAAATGACAAAAACATTAACATGCACGTCTATGAGTTGGAGATGGTGGCATTTGGTGGTTTCTTTGGATGGGTGTGCGTCCACTCAGTCAACACTCTAGCTAATTGAGCTGCAGCATTCTCCAATTACAAACACTCCACCTTTACTAATGAGGTAAAAAACATAGACGAGAATATTGGTCGTAAAACACACTGTTGACATTTCGCTCGCTTTGACTAACGTTAGACTCTCTGCAAGGAACTCTCGGTTGCTTTTTTCATGATCACATGAAAATTTACACGAAACAAATTGATTCTTTGTGACTTCAGCTTGAGTTGGATCTGCAAATTTGACTGGCTTACATGCTGATACCCTTGTGTCATAACAATTCTAACACTGGTTGATCAGTTGAGTTGAAAAAGCATGAGTGCCATCCATCTTTTCAGTCATTTTTCACACACGTCTCATGATACTAAATCAAGAGTCTTTTGGTTGCAGCATCAAAACTTGATGTCGACTGCAATTCTGATGAGCGTTTTGACAATTTTTGGCATTTCAGCAACCAAACAATTCATTAATCTTGAAAATATTTCAATTTTGCAGAGTGATCTGACTCTAAATTTCCAAGTTCTCTCAACCTTCACTTCAAACAAGTCAAATCCACAATGTAGAATCAATGTCCACAATGTAGAATCAATGCAGGGTCATTTCTGTCAGTATTCTTGTAAGAATGGAGCAATTTTTGCAGCAACTGGCTCAGACAAACCATTCAACACAGTAAATGCAACACTTTTTAAAGACATCCCCTTTGCTATTATGAAATTTCTCTGCACATGAACATGTTTACTGATGGTTATTCCCGGCAGAAGACGTATTCAGTGTAACTTGTCCATATTTTGTCCTCGTTTGGATCGTTGCTGGTGTAGGCGCAGGTGCCTGTGGAGCTACAGGCCACCATGTGAAATCCCGCCTCTGTCAGCTTGTCAAACGCCTGCTCTAGGAAATTATACTTGAGGTAATATCGGGACGTGTATCTCTCTGGAGGCCTGTCCGGGTCTCTGCTCTCATTCAGCGTTTCTCCAAACACTTCTTTGGCCAGGGACGTCTTCCCGCACACTGTGATGCGCGCCACTCTCCTGAACTTGGCGTCAGTTTGGATGTCTCTGCCGATCGTGTACGAACCGCGGTATCCTATCGTGATGTAGCCTGACTTTCTGGAGTCCAGAGAAGGGGAGCGCATGGCCCCGCTGGAGCTGACCGTCATCGTGCGTAAAGTCTCCATGGTGCCGGAGGAGCCGCACTGCTGCGCGCTCTCTTCAGTGTCGCTCTGGCTGATCTCCTCGCTGATCGAATTGTCCTTGCTCACTCGAGGGCTCAGGCGTTTGGCGAGGTCCCGCAGCTGGAAGAAGTCAGCCTCCCTCTGCAGACGACTTTTCTCCGGGAAATAGTCCGGGAGCACCAGGTTCAAGTCCCGGAGGTAATCGAGGATGTAGCGGAACAAAAAGCCGTCTCTATCCAAGAAGTAGCGCCCTTTGCTGTCTCTCGCCAACTCCTTGGGGGACTTCTTGCTGAACATGGTCCACAGGAGAGAGTCTGGGACCGCGATGAGAGTTTTGTGCCTCGTGACATAAACCTGTCCGCCGACATTCAGCTCGATAATCTCTGTGAAAGGAGAGCCCGAGTCTCCGCAGGTGGACCCTCCGAGCTCGGTGTCGGCCAGTGCCATCTTCTCTGCGCCGCTGCACTGATGTGGGATCAGTGGGAACACTGAGCCAGGCTGTGGCAGCGGCTTGTTTATGAAGCCTGGCCTCACCACGTGCGTGGGTGCGCGTGCACGATGGGGGGGATTGACTGCTAAATTATAATTTAACTATAACATGACTGTGCTGCCAAAAATATTGGCAAGCGGTCCCCTGTGTGTGTGTGTGTGTGTGTGTGTGTGTGTGTGTGTGTGTGTGTGTGTGTGAGGGAGAGAGAGAGAGAGAGAGAGAGAGACCCTATTAAAGCAAGAACTCATATTTGATGATGTGTCATTTGTTTTCCCTGCCCTGTTTGGCATGAAATGCAGCCCTCTCTCTGATGTTTGTTTAATTCATAAAATAAATGATGTTTCAAAAGTCCCACAGGAACTCTCTAAACCAAGAACCACACTGATGAACTGACTTACAACAGCCTTGAAGTCAAGAAAGTGCCGGAAAATATGGAAAGAGTGACACCCATTGCAACTGGAATGGAAATGCAGCCATGGCAAGCACGTACACACACACACACACACAATCACACTCCCACACACACACTCATATAGAGCCTTAACTCTCAAACAGCCCTTTGAAGAAGTGAGGACTGTCAGAAATGCTCCCTCTCTTGGTTTAAATTTCAAATTGGGACATAGTCAGATGTAGAACAGCAGAAACACTCTGACAGTGACAGATTTTTTTTTATTTTCACTAAAACAAAATGACGTTTACTTCCTAAGGACTTTCTAAAAATAAGTCTGAGCCATTACTGCCTAATCTCTGTAAACAGAAGACATAAGAGTGCATTTGTTATGGCAAATACATTACAAGTTCACTTTAAGTTTAATCATATCTCACCAAAACTCTAATCTTAATCCAGAATTGTGATGGTAAAGCCTGTCGGAGCTGCTTTCAGTCAACAAATCAACCTTACTGACAATATCAGTGACTAGTCTATACATTTATTTGAAATATATCTTAGAAAGGTTGTATTCAGTGATGTTTATGTAATAGACTGAAATTCATATCAACCCCTTTTTTCTGATAGAGATGCACTGATCCATTGTTTTCTGATCCAATCTGATACCGATACCGATACCTGGGCTAAACATATCGGTCGATATCCGATACCAATCCAATACTATTGTTGAATGAATAATCTTTATACCTTGCCCTGTGAGTGAAGGCATCAGGCTTGACATTAGCCTTGTTGAAAAAAGGTAACAAATTTACACAGATATGAATTTACTTAATATTATTTATTAACAAATAACAAATTGCACATTAGCACACAGCAAAAAGAAGTCTTCTTTGTAAACCTTTAGTGCAAAATGATAGACAGATGTAGTGTGACAGAGTGAACAGAATCGCTGTGTATGATATTAATTCAAAGAAAAAAAGACTGGATCGGCATCATTCATTGGATATCTGATCCAGTTAATTTGTCAATATCGGAGCCAATATCCGATCCAATATCAGATCGGTTATTTTATGATATATAAAAGCAAATAAGAATGTGAGTGACAAGATTAATCCTTTTCATATTGTAATTTTCCATGTCTCAAGCTAGATTAGGCAGGCAACTTGGGCTGCAGTAATTTCATGATTTTCATGCACCATTCTCACCAAAGTTGTTTGTCTATTCCAGCTGCAAGACTTCCCTTCACCACTGTCTACTGTCGCTGCTTCCTCGCACCAGTTACTTGTTATCATCATACTTTCAGCTTCACCACCTCGGCAGCAATCACCCGCAAGTGCCAGCTAGGGGCTTAAAGATGAAATCTAGTAAGTTCTCAGATGTCTGCTTGGGATATCAATCTGAGACAAGTGATAAGGTCAGAGTCTATACACCAAATACAAATGATGTTCTGTTTCTGGGATAAGATAAATGCGACGATATTTATCCGACTGAAATGATCAAATGTTGAAACAAATCTATAGAATCAACAGTTTCTGAAGTTTACAAAGTTAAAACGCTCTTAAATGTATCTGTAATTTAACAAATTAGAATTTCAAATAATAATGATGAAAATAAAAATTATGTAATGGAAAGATGTCAAATAAAAACCACTCAGAGGGCTGTTCCTCTTTGCAGATTTAATTAGGTCTGGATGTATTTTTGCCAGTTTGAGTGTGGTCTTAACAAACTCTAAGTAACCTCACAGCTGAGGTCAAAGTGATCACTTTGTCAGTGTGATTTTCTTTGCCTTTTGTCACATGATTATCTGTGAGTGTTGTGACTCTGTGAAGAAAAAAACTTCCCCCTAAGGAGAGGCAAAATTCCAAAGTTTGTTGTCTCAAAATGTAAGTGAAAGAAAAAGTTTATTCGAGCCACAAAGTCTTGTAACCCTCTTTTAAAATCTTTAAACTGCTGAGTTTTCAAAATAACTGACCCCAAGATCCTGCAGCACAAAACCAGAAAAGAACCTGGATTTTCCAGTGTCACTTAAAACCGTGGTCAAAGAAGCACAGATGACACCCAGTCAAAGTGAAAGTTCCACTTCTCATCACGAGTTTTTTTTTTCAAGTCACTTTGGAAATTTGGTATCACAGCCTGAGGGTTAAGTCAGAACATATAAGAGCCGAGAGCAGGGAGAGGTTTTATCACTTGGAGACATTAGTGAGCCTGCAGCAATGCTACGCAAGGTAATTGTTTTTTTTTTATATGAACATATAATCCTGATTTACATTTTTTAAAGATTTTACTAGATAAGAAACCATTTGAAGGTACTGTGGGACAATATTTTTGGATTTCTATATGATCACTTGCAGTATATTTTAACTTCTTTCTATGTCTGTAAAGGTTTGCACTGATTTGCTGTGTTTCACCTGTGCAGGGTATTACAGAAAGCTTCGGAGCTGCCGTCCACTCTCTCAGCCCCTCACAGCTGACAGATGTGGTGGTCAACAGGAGCAAAAGAATGATGCTGGACACTCTGGGGGTCGGGTTGTTGGGGACCAGGACAGCTGTATTTAACAAGGCTCTCAAGTACAGCCAGGTACGATTGCCTGTTCCATATGCACTATTTCATAACACCTGTAAAAATAAAAAACATAAGTATCTGAACGTGCAAAAAGAACTAATGTAGGAGTAATGTGCAATTTGTCATGGTAGAGTTGAGTTTTATGTTTTATGTTTTTTTACAAATATACCATTATAACAAATCAATTTGATAAAATTATTAAAGTTCCTGTGAGGAGTTTTTGGACTTTTATGAAATAGACTGAAACTCGTATTGCTGCATTTATATGATATACGATAGCGAACAAGCCCATCAGTGACAAGAGTGATGACTTTATATTATAGTTTTTGATGCTTAAAAATAAAAGGAGTAGGGCAGATGATATTTCACATGAAATATTTGCAACAATAATAATAAACTTGGAAGTAGGATGAGCTTTTTTGTCAGGTTCTGTCCACATGGGGGTGCCAAAATCAACACAAACAGAAAAGCTTCAAAGTCATAAAGTAATTAAAGCTCGACAATGATGAGTTTTTACCTGGTTAGAAAATATTCTAAACTTATACCTGGTGTCTCTGTATGAGCTGAAAAGGCAAGCTCATCGTGAAGTCAACCAGGTAGGTAGATATCATTTAATGGTACACTGACACTTTTGTTCACTAAAGCTTTTGTTCACACATTCCACTGCAAAGATTCACAGGGAGTCACGCAAATCACATTCCTTACAGGAGCTTTAGAGATGGCACCATGATGTTGCATCACTGAAGTCCTAAAGGTTTTTGTTCCTAATGAGATGACACATTCTCTGTAGTCCTATGAAGTTAAGGTGGAAGTTCCTGTCGGCCTGTCACAACATCAAATCCTGGATGTTTGTTTATGATATTGTGCAAAGCTGGAAGTGAACTGAGGAAGTTCAATCCTGACTCAAACCTCTTGCCTGTTTTTTGTAACTAGGGTCATTCCTATACAGTGACTCTCTCCTTTCAAGAACATATAGAAATATATGTGTCTGTGTGTCAGTTTGTAAACATCATCAAATCTTTCTTTGACAGCTAAGAAAAGATTTACCCACATCCTTATAAGCTGGTGTAATCCTTTCTTTTCTGTTGTTATCTGTATGTAATTTCATTTGTTAATTATTTTGAATCCCACTGAGATCCCTGAAGTACACCCTCATTCAATTATACACTTCCACTCTAATTTTTCTGATTGCAGTCTTTCATGTCATATGAGAGGAGCAGCGTGTGGGGCAAATCGGAGCTCTCTCTCCCTCCTCATTACGCTGCATTTGTTAATGGCATCGCGGTAAGCTCAATCAAAATAAATTAATCCTAATTTGTGGAGCATTAACTTGATATGTGTCTGGATATTTGAACCACTGATTATTCTTCCCATCATGTTTTATTGGTAACAGGTCCACTCCATGGACTTTGATGACACTTGGCACCCTGCGACTCATCCATCAGGCGCCGTGTTACCAGCGCTGCTCGCCCTCACGGAGACGCTGCCATGCCGGCCCTCTGGTCTGGATTTGCTGCTGGCCTTCAATGTGGGCATCGAGGTGCAGGGCAGGCTCATGAGGTTCTCCACCGAGGCTTACAACATCCCAGAAAGGTACTAATACAGGTCCCAGACGAAGGTTTCTATCTAATTGTGCAACACTGACCTCTGGTGGCCATACTTATGATTGGTGTAGAGGTTACTTTTGTGGTAGGCCAGTCCTGGTAATAAAAAATATATATATTGAACAATCTCTCCAAGGCAAATTGAAAATCCAATCACCTCACTCTTAATGTCTCCCTTTTGTAGAAAATATTTCTAATTGGTTGAAAGATTCCTCCTCATAGTCTTGCTTTGTGTTTATGCGTTTCTCCTTGAAACAGCCGAATTAAGCAAAACTCATCTTCATACCTCTCCTACTCCAATGTATTTCTTGTGAAATAGATTTTCTTTTGTTCTTCAGCTCCATGAAAACAGCTTCTTTCTTCATGCTCCTCTTTGTTCTGTGAATAAATCCCTGTGTTTCATCTCTCCTCACTCAGATTCCACCCTCCCAGTGTTGTGGGTGTTATGGGCAGTGCTGCAGCCTCAGCTAAGCTCCTGGCTCTCTCCCCTGCTCAGTGCGCTCACGCTCTGGCCATCGCAGCCTCCTCCGCTGGAGCTCCTCTGGCCAACGCTGCCACACAAACCAAACCTCTGCACATTGGAAACGCTGCTCGGAGGGGCTTGGAGGCAGCTCAGCTTGCCCAGCTGGGACTGGAAGGTAACCCAGAAATCCTGGATAAGAACTGTGGGTTTGGGGTTTATTACAAGGACTACAGTCCTTCAGCAATGCCAGACTCTGGATCTGGGGACTTTAAATGGATGCTTGAAGATCAGAACGTGGCCATCAAGCGTATACCGGCTCACCTTGGAATGCACTGGGTTGTAGATGCTACATTAGCAGCTCGTGCAAAGTTTGAAGAAGCAGGTGAGAACTTTGACTTGAGCAGAATCAGAGGGGTCACACTACGAGTGCCTCCATCCAAATACATCAACTGCCCCTTCCCAACCACAGAGCATCAAGCCAGGCACTCATTCCAGTTCAACTGCAGCTCTGCTCTGCTGGATAACAAAGTCACAGTGTCTTCATTCAGCGAAGCTCAGATTAACAGACCAGCACTCAGAGGGCTCCTCTCCAAAGTAAAGGTAGAAACTCCTGAGGATAACACACCCAACTTTGACAAGATGTACTGTGAGGTTGAGATAGAAACAGATCAGGGGCAGACACACGCAGCCAGGTGTGATACTTTCTATGGCCACTGGAGGAAGCCACTGAGCCAGGAGGATCTGGTGGAGAAGTTCTGCGTGAATGCGTCTTCAGTTTTGTGCACAGAGGGCGTGGAGGGAGTGATAGATATGATAGGAAACATGGAGAGAGTGAGAGACAGCTCACTCCTGAGTTCATATCTGAGAATGAGCAGCAGTCAGCACCAGCAGATTTACAGAAGGAGGAGACTGTGATCGACAAAACTATTGTGGTGTAATGTTTTCATATCTGTGGAATTCATTAGAAATCTGATGTAAATATTTTAAAACTGATTTTTAATGGAAAAGAATGTAAAATAAAGAGAAATTGCAAAGTAATGATTTTATTTTTGATACTTTTGTACAAGTTGCTGCTGATTTTCTTACATTTTAACACTGCTTTCTTGATTAACTGTATGACAACTTCAGTTGGACTGAGAAAAAATTGATTTTGTTGGCAAAGTGAATCGAACCATGTAGCGCACAACACTTCTACACAGATGTACTGTATTTTAAAGAGAATCTGTAAGTGCTTTTAATCAGAGAGTTAATGAATCATTCTATAAATATATCAGCATAACAGGCAGCTGCTATTAATCTCTAAAAAAAATAACAGCCCAACTTTTTTTTCAAAAACTTTTAAACATTGCTACATTCAAGCCATTTTCAGCACATCCTTCACCATTGATCCAATCCCATCAAAGATCTCGTGAATTGGAGCGTTGCACATGAAGGCGGAGGTGGTGACCAGCTTGTTCTTCTGGTCCACGTGGCTCTCACCGACGCTCTTACTCACATGTTTGCAGCCCAGCTGGTTGATGGCTTCTGCACAGCCAGTGGTGTCAGGGTACCTAAAAGAAAAGGAGGACACAAAGTAGTGAGCTGCTGCTGCTGCTGCTGCTTCAAAAAAGCTGTATTTAAATAGTGTTTTAAAATCAAGCAAAAACAACGCAGCAAGACCAAAGTTATCTTTTTTCCCCACATTTCACCTTCTGCTTGGTTTCCAAAACACTGTGTCCAAAATACCCACAATGCATCCCAATCAACAGTTGGAGCATGTAAAGTTTTGCAGCTCATGTAGCCTAAATATTGCATTTATCTGAATATAAGACAACCCTGATAATAAAATGTTCCAGCCCCCCTTTCAGGACACACTGTAGGATTAGCCTTTTTTTTTTAGTAGTTACACTTTTGAATAAAGTATTTTGAGCTACTTAGATTTTTTTTTTTATCATTATTTTATAAAATTCAGTTTCTTAGGATAAAATTTTCACTGAAAGCTTAATTGAGTATCTCTGTGTGAATTTTGTAGGAACTATGCTGCTGCCCTCTTGGCCAGGTCTCCCTTGTTAAAGAGATTTGTAATCTCAATGGGACAAACCTGGTTAAAAAAAAGGTAAATAAAAAAATAAAAATTTGGTGTGGACAAAGCAGTCTTCGCTTATTTTGTCTTCTACATGCTTATGTTTTGTCCTGTGACAAAAAAATCTCATCCTGCTGCCGTCTGACAGTCAACAGTGTCATCATTTATGAATATTGTAAAGATTTGGCTGTTTCTTTAAATAAACTGCTGACGCTTTCCTCTTTGCAGTGGTTTGAGACATGAAAAATTGCAATATAAGAAAGATTCATCTGGTCAGTTATGTTCTTGTTTGCTTTGCCATATCGTAAAAAAGCATCAATAGCAGTCAACGGCTTCACACCCGTTTCATTTCATTACCAAACCCTGTCAAACCCTGAATGAAAGAGGATCCCCATCCTAAACTCAGTCAAAGGACATAAGCGTATAAATTCTCTTCTAGTGTCATGAATAAATCCTAAAGCTTTGTTCACAGTGTGTAGCTCTCCACAAGTCTCTTCTTTAAGCACCTGTGAGGAAATTTCTGATTGTGTAGATTTCATTCACCCCATGTAGAGGATTTCTCTTTATGCTGATCTTGCCCTATATGGATAAAGAAGTGTTTTCCAATGACAACAACAAAACTCATCCTTTTTTCTGGAGGTCTTGTTTGCCCCTTTTAGTCACAGAAGCATCAGTATTAACTTCAGTCTGGTCCATTTCCAGCTAAACCTCCTCACTGGGGCTTTAAAGACAGATGCTGCATCATCAGGACAGTTAAACTCACTTGTCATCCTTCTCGATACCGACAGTGACCTCACAGCCGGGGAACACCTTGGCAGCAAGAACAGGTGAGATGCAGCAGAGGCCGATGGGTTTCCCCTCACTGTGGAACGCCTGCAGGGTGGCCTTCACCTCCTCATTCACAGAGCAGTCCTTCCCCTGCACAGCCCAAGTACAGAGGTTCTTAGCTGCCCCAAAACCACCTGTAAAACATCAAAAATACACTATTGGGTCATCAATTACATGAAAAGATGAAGCTTTTACTCAGGAATAACATTTGCCACTCACAGCAACAAATTTCAGTCCCATTGGTTGTTTATTAGGGTGGACTGTTCTTACACTAAATGTAACAATGATCTGAAGGAATTAAAAAAACGGGTAACAACAGGATGTTTTCATGTCGGTGTGCCCAAACCTGGAAATATAATAGCATCGTGGTCTTGGACACTCAGTTTAGAGAGGTCCTGTATGTTTCCACGGGCCAGTCTTGCACTTTCCACCAACACGTTTCTCTTCTCCTCAGCTGGTGCACCTTTCAGGTGATTGATGACGTGCATCTGATCAATGTCGGGAGCAAACATGTTAACCTGCAGAGAATGAAACAAAGATGACATCCTTTACTTCACAATATTAAAAGGATGGCAGAAAATGATCAGTTTTCTTAATTTAAAATGTAAATTTTGTACATCTCTAATCTATTGTTACACAAATCTTATATAGTCCAGGTCTGGCTGCTGAGATTTCACTTTGTGTGTTTTGAACCCAGAATAAATGGAGGTTTTATTTTCTTATTTTTGTATTTGTAAGTTGATATAACTAGAGAAAAAGGGAAATTCTGGCGTATAATTAATTTAGGGTCAAACACATCTGAACTCTGAGTTAGACACCCCCTCAAGAGATGAATGTTGCCGACAGCTTGTTTCTCTAGTTATACCGATTCAGAGAGTAGGTGAGTTGGGTTTAGTCTCTTAGCTGAAAAAATCAAGCAAGGTTAACAAGATGTTTGGTGGCTAGTGTTGTGGCTGGGACCCTATATGTACTGTTGATGAAGTTAGGTGCTGTTCTGAGCATTATTTGTGGCTATAGAGTGGTGTTTTGGTTGAGCGCGTGGCACTCTGTATTGCTATCGTGTGGTCGTTACTTAAGTTGACATAACTAGAGAAGCAAGTGGTTGGCAATTTATCTCTCAACGGGGTGTCTAACTTGGTGTTATGGTGTGTTTGACCCTAACTTAATTTGATGCCGGAATATCCCTTTGAGGTGTCTGATAAAATTACTTAAATATTGTGCAGCCTGTTTTTGCAACAATTTGAACATTTTAATATTCCCAATATTAATGTGGTAACATCCACATTACAATGTTACTTCCTATGAGGGGGCCTTTTTCAGGTCCCAGGCCCTGAATTAGTAGAGTTCGCCTCTGGCCTGCAGCAAGTGTCCAACTTTCCATTCACTCAACGTAAACAACAACAAAAAAGAGCAAACATAAGCAGGATCGTCTTCAACAGCAGGTCAATTTAGAGGTTTTCATGATAAATTTACAGTGTGACATTCACACAGATTTCCTGTCCCTCTCCTATCAACCAAAGCAGCAGATCAGAGCTTCACAAACTTACAGTCGCTCCTCCTCTGCTCAGGTGCACCAAAACAGCGGAGGCCTCGTGGATCTCGCTGCCGTCATAAACTCCACAGCCCGCCAACACCACGGCCACTCGCTTACCCATCTGTGTCGTGTAATAACTTTGATGAACTGCTTGAACTGTCCTCAATGTCAGCAAGTTCCGGCCACAGTGCTGCAGGAGAGTGAGCATGGCGGACTGTCAGCGAAGAGGACGCCCCCCTTTTTTCCACTGTCTTCTTTACTGCTCTAAAAGAGGTTTGAATTAAAGCTTCTCGGTGCTTTGACGCCCTCTAGTGTACAAACGGAGGACTATGGCTTGACAGTGATGGGCACGGCAGTTCTTTTAGATGTACTGAATCACTCGAATCAGTTCACTAAAAAGATTCGTTCATCGAATCACCGAATCGTGTAGCGTTTGGCGGGAGAAGCCAGCGACTCCGACCTCCTGAACTGATACAGAGGTGAACGGTTCAGGATTCAGTTTCTGGGACAAGGAGATGAGAGTGTTTGGCTGTGTTGCTTTGGCAAACAGGTTTGTAAAAATGAACTTGTTTATAAGTCATGATGTTTTAAGTGTTTTGGTAGTTTTGTCTGATAAAAAGATTCCAGAGAGTGTAGTTCGATGTGTGATTCGTTCACCAAATGATTCAGGTGTCGGTGCATGTGGTCCCTCGTTTGGTCGACTGTCAATGCTGTTTCTTACTTCAGCTTAACTGAAGTGAGAAACGAATCATTCGAGGAAGTGATTCGGTTCAGTACGTTCACTTAAAAGATGCCGTTCTTTTGAACGAATCGTTCGCGAACGACCCAACACCATGGCTTGATTTTTTTTTTCAAGTTTCAAAATTGGAAGAAAAATAAATTTAAATGTAGATAAACGTAAATTGACTAACATGAATTCAGAGTATTTACAGGCGAATTTAAAGGAAACTTTGTTACCTTTACACAGGGCATGTGTAGATCTGAATATAAGTTTACTGTTTGTAGAGAAATAAATAGAAAACACATGTAAATGGATAAAATGTAAAACAAATGTACAGACACAAATGTAGAGGTTTAATGGCCTGAAATTAAAATATATTCTAGAAAAAAAAGATAAATTACCAGTTAACATTTGTTATTGACTTCATATTTTTATGATTTTTTCCCCCTAGTAATATGTCTCATTTGATAATTAATGCCTTTTGATTTATTTAATTTTGTTCCATTTTTAATTCGCCCCCAGTGGCCCACATGATTGAAATTGGTATAGCTGCATTTTTTAAAAATTTTTTACTCATCTTTTTCATTGTAACCTCTGCATTTGTGTCGTTCTCCAAATAATCTTTTACCCTTTCTCATTCATTTCCTTTACCTAAGGGATCCTTTTTATTCCTGCTCTCTAAACTTGGTCCTCCATATATTCTTGTACTTTATGAACAGCGCGGGTCTTCTTGTCATGTGACTTGCTGTAAACAAAACCATGTGACCTCGATAAGGAAGTGAGTACTCAGCAGCAGGAGGAGGAGGATCATGGGAGGACTATCTCCATCATAACTTCTGCTTTTTCTATCTTTTCTTGGACTTTTCATCATGACTCAGTGGGAGGTGGTCGTGGGTTTGATCGTGCTCTTGTTCCTCCAGGTGTTGGCTCAGTTCAGGAGTCACGGACGGACGCAGTGGCCGGTTCCCTACAGGTACGAAGAAGAGGACACCTAAGTTTTCTGTCTTCAGTTTAAAGTGGAGTCATGTGACGGATAGAAAATAAACTTTTAGAGGTTTTCTTAAATGTGGGCCAGTTAGTCTAAATATGCATGTTAAACCTTAGCTGATTTTTATGTATAATGTTGATTTTAAGGAAGAAAAAAGAAAACACTGAGCTACTTTTTATAGTAGTGGACTTTTTGACTGACCTGTACCCTGTAAACCAAGTTACTGCGGGTACATTCACATGACTTTGTACACTTTGGACTACACTGTAACTCTCCTTGTAAAATCATTAAGTTTAATTTCGACTGAATTAGATTTTTTTTTAAAGTTTGAAATGGGATTATTTTTGAAAAGTACAATGATTTAATGTTGCTCATTCAACTAGACACTACTTGTACTTGGAGATTTCAAATTTACTGCATTTTATGCTCCTGGGCAAATATTTGTACTTAAATACATCTACTGCATTTACTTTGTGACTTTCTTAAAAGCAGGAAACATAATAAAGTCAAATCAAGACAAAGGAATTCAGATACCTGAATTGGTGCATAAAAATCTCAGAGATTTCCATCTCATCTCAAATCAATGTCAATAAAAATATTTAATTAGTACTTACAGTAGAGATGCAAACTTACTAATTGCCAAAGTTGAGGTTCAAAACTAAAGGTGATAGATCTTTCTCCATCAGAGCTCCTCGACTTTGGAGCGACCTGCCAGAGGACATAAGGCGTGCAGAAAAAGAGACAGTCACTTTTTTTAAGTCATATTTAAAAACTCACTTTTACAGGCTTGCTTTTATGTGATGCCATCTTTTATCTTGTATCTTGTATCTTTTATTTGTCATCTCTCATCTCTTTTACCTCTATCTCATTTCAGCCTCACTTTAACTGTCTACTTTCACACTTGTATGTTGTTTTTATTTATTTTAAAAGACTCTAAGGTCTGAGAGGCTCTAATATGGCCAGATAAACTGTTGCACAGTCTAGGGGCAACCGCTGAAAAAGCCCCATCACCTCTAAAATTGAGTCTGGTTTTGGGGACGCTCAACGGTAACTGGTCAGAGGACCTTAAGGCTCTGGCTGGGGAGTGGTGATGCAGGAGCTCTGACAGGTAAAGAGAGGCAACACCATTGAAGGCTTTAAAAACCATTAAAAGAATTTTAAAATCAATACGAAAGTAGACTGGAAGCCTGTGAAGGGTCACTAAAATTGGAGTTATGTGGTCGCTAATGAACTCATGAAATAACTCAGCCAAGAATTGATCAAATGGTCTGCAGGGACTCATTATTGCCTTTTTCAGCATATGTTCTGACCATGTATTCTGTGCACCTCTGATGTCATATTTTATGTTGCAGGTTTCTTGTCTGGATTCCTTATAACATGAAAATGGCCTTCAATTCTGTTTTTACTGAGCTTTTTGTTTTTATCTGTCTTTTTCCATGTGCCCTATGACTACATGTCAAAGCACTTTGTAAACTTCTGGTTTTTAAAAGTGCTATACAAATGAAGTTATTATTATTATTAGTACTAATTAACTTGTATATGAACCTTTGGAGTTTTTGTTTGTGCTGTAAAAAAGGAAAAATAATAATACTTTAATGTAAAAGTTAAGTCAAAGTTTATTTATGAAGCACCTTAGGATAAGATACTGTTTTCTTGTTACTTAGGTGATAAAACTGGTTATATCTGACAAAAAGGTGACTAAATAAAGCAGATCTGTGAAAACAGAAGCGTAACTTTCTAGACAGTAAAGGAATAAAAGCTACAGTGCCTATGATTTGTGTGTGCTCATTTATTAAATGTAAGGGAGAAAAGGTGGGTCTTTTAGGATGATTTAAAAGACTCTAAGGTCTGAGAGGCTCTAATATGGCCAGATAAACTGTTCCAGCTGGGGAACTGCACTTTCCCTCACATCAGACCTGAGGTTTACGCTCCGTTCTGGTGCAACCAAGGGGCCGCCTGCTTCTTTGACGGTATCGATGACCTACACTGGTCACAGAATGGAACACCATTGAAGGCTTTAAAAACCATTAAAAGAATTTTAAAATCAATAAGAAATTAGACTGGAAGCCTGTGAAGGGTCACTAAAATTGGAGTTATGTGGTCACTAATGAACTCATGAAACAACTCAGCCAAGAATTGATCAAATGGTCTGCAGGGACTCATTATTGCCTTTTTCAGCATATGTTTTGACCTTGTATTCTGTGCACCTCTGATGTCATCTCTAGGCGGTTCGATCATCGGCCTGATGTGGACTCTTACTGTGAAGCTCTCTATCCTTTTTGTCCCACTGGAGACAGAGACGGACGGATTACATGCAGCCAGATGTACTCTCACTGAAAAAGGCTGAAAGCATAGGCTGAGAAATAAACTCAAACTTGCTGAAAATTGCTGTTTTGTTTTGTTCTTTTACATAATTTTGTTTCACCTTGAGTAGCAACAGTCAGGTTTTAGAGATTCTATTTTTTGCACAAAACTTAGGATAAGATACTGTTTTCTTGTTACTTAGGTGATAAAACTGGTTATATCTGACAAAGGACAATGAAACAGGGATCTATTATGAGACATGGTCCGTTCATTCAGACCCCGGCCTGAACGCCACGGTGTGGTTTGAGTCGTACGACTGCTCACAGTTTGTCCACCGCACATACAAAAAACTGACTGAGTTGGGAGCAAAGCTGTCCAGCAGGTCGCAGACTAACTACACAAAGATCTAACTGTTCCAGCTGGGGAACTGCACTTTCCCTCACATCAGACCTGAGGTTTACGCTCCGTTCTGGTGCAACCAAGGGGCCGCCTGCTTCTTTGACGGTATCGACGACCTCCACTGGTCACAGAATGGCACCTTGGAGAAGATAGGAGAAATCACAGGTGAGATTTCAAATGTGAGATGTTATTTTTTTGTGGAAAAAAATATAAATTCAGTGTGAGTATTTTTACTCCATCTTCCTTCTAGAAAAGTGATTTAAAGCCAGATCCAAAAGCTTTGACTTACCGTGACGTGCATGACTTAGAGCCTTTTCAGACCTCATAAATACGGCAGATGAAAATCAGCATTTTTATTTCTGTAGATAAGCTCAATGCAACATTCAAGACCAATTTCATCTCATTTTCCTCAAAGTTTAGACTTTTGAGTCAGACACCAATACTTGGACTTGAGCTGATATCGGTGTTTAACTAATAAGCTAAATTCTGCCTGAAAATTGCTGTTTTGTTTTGTTCTTTTACATAATTTTGTTTCACCTTGAGTAGCAACAGTCAGGTTTGAAGGAGATTTTTAATATTAGGTTAAAAAAAAAAGTATTAGTATTCTCTCTCTCTCTCTCTCTTTAGGGGACCAGTTTAATGACCTGGCCCAGTGGATCCAGAAGGACAATGAAACAGGGATCTATTATGAGACATGGTCCGTTCATTCAGACCCCGGCCTGAACGCCACGGTGTGGTTTGAGTCGTACGACTGCTCACAGTTTGTCCACCGCACATACAAAAAACTGACTGAGTTGGGAGCAAAGCTGTCCAGCAGGTCCCAGACTAACTACACAAAGATCTACCTGTACAGCGGAGAGCCCACCTACCTGGGCAACGACAGCGCCATATTCGGCCAGCCTGCCCTGAAGAATCTGGCCGAGGACATTCGCGGTTTTTACCACACATTCAGACCACACCAGTCGTTTACAGACTTTGCTATCAGCTTGTTGGAGGCGTATAAGAAGACTGAACGAAAGAGCATGTGCCTGTTTAAAGAAACTCATTTAGATTAAATCATTGCTGGATGACCACCGATGGGTTTTAAGATTGTGTTTTCATCAAGAATTAATTATTTTTGATTATTTACTTTTGAGTCAGACACCAATACTTGGACTTGAGCTGATATCGGTGTTTAACTAATAAGCTAAATTCTGCACTCGATGAAAGAGCCTTTTGATCACTATTTTGGATTTAACAATTTGAAACACCAGCTCTAAATCATTGCAGTAACCACTTACAACTTTTTGTTTTTTTAACTAGCTGTTTTGGTAAAATGAGCCTGAAATACTGAGTCCAAATAACCAATACATGAACTAGTCATGATTGGTGCATCTCTAATAAGTGTGTTTTGTTTTTCTTTTATTGTTATCTCTGTGCCAAAGACATCAATTCTAAACTTCCAGAGTAGCCAGAGCTGAGGACTGAAGGACCTCCAACCAGGACCACCTGATTTGTGCGTTTTTTTTTACAGTCTGTTGAGTAGCCTGGTAAAATAGATACTGAATGAAAGAGCATGTGCCTGTTTAAAGAAACTCATTTAGATTAAATCATTGCTGGATGACCACCGATGGGTTTTAAGATTGTGTTTTACATAATTTGTTCTTTTGCCCCCCTCATAGATTGTTTACTTGCTCTCAGCCAGCCCACTGAGACATTTGTATTACAAATGAAAAAACCCAAACACCTCTGTTTCCAAAATCCAGCACTGCTCCTGGAGAGTCTTCATTTTTATAAGAAATCTGTGAGCAGAAGTTAGAATCAGACTAATCTCAAATAGAAGTATCTGATTGGTGCATCTCTAATAAGTGTGTTTTGTTTTTCTTTTATTGTTATCTCTGTGCCAAAGACATCAATTCTAAAAATAAAAAATGCAAACAGTTGAAAATGTTTGAAGTTTTTTGAAGGTGTAGTGTGTAGAAATGGGAACATTTAATATCTTGCAGATTCTAGATCAAAACGCTTTTTTGCTCAATCAACCCCCCTGCTGGTGAAGATCCTCAACCTCCATGTCAGATATTAGACTCCATTTATCAAGCTCATTTGAGTATTTTTATATTCAGGTAGTTTTACAGTAATTTAAACATTGTAATGAATATTGTACACTCCTACCAAGTTGGTTTTACTTCATGATGCTAAATAAAACACCCTGTACCTTTTAATATACAATTTAAAGGATTAGTCCGAAAAATTCAGTTTACTCTTGACCTTAAACAAATGCTGCATGGTGCTGACATCTTTCAGTCTGCTCATATTTCCCTGCTCATTTCAGGGTTTTTTTGTAATTAATTTTTATTGTTTCAAATTAAAATAAAGATGCAATATTGATCATGTTGATATTGACCATTTTTTCCCGGCTGACATTCTCAGACATGATGTTTTTACAAACTTGTTTTCACTGTTTTTCCACAATTTTACTGTCTAGTTTTTTGGGGGTGTTTTCAGAATTTTTGTAGATTAAAAGAAAAGACAAACACGAGTAGTACATTCACAAGTTTTTATTACCAGTATGAGATCACATGTCCAAACCAATAACTTTAATTTCAGGACAGGTGACCAGCAGTAAAGCAAAGAAGACAGAGCATTTACCATACAGGAGTAAAACTAAAGGACAGCGGTATCAACACCAGTGTAATCCTAATCAAAGTTACTCTCTGAGGTTAAGATAGCTGTAGTTAAGTTTCTTTCAAGAAGAGCCAATAAAGACAGGAAAATGATTAAATCCAGAAGAGTATTATTGAGACACAACCTTCACTTTAGAGCTGCTTCTTCCACAGCACTGCACAAATGATGAAAAAGAATCAGGAGATATGTTATGGTACCACTGAGATGCTAATGTACATGAGCACAGACAATCAGCACAGGTATCTAATTCAGTGAAAACAGACCGATAACATCAACAGGCATTTTTAGTTATGTTCATTTAGACTCGAGGGTTTGCGATCAAGATGACTGTGTCCGTTTAATCTGATGAGACTGCCTGAGTGAAATGTTCAGTGTGATGGAAATTAAAAAGAAGTGAAGGCTGAGAGAAGAAAATAAATCAGGGTGGTTCTCAGATCATGTTGACACGCGGTGTTGTCAAAAAGTTTTTCCATAACACTTCTTAAAGATTCGAATGCTTGCCAATGTGCAACCAAGTGCATGTCATGTAATCAGTTCTTGTGATATGGGGGCATTTAAGAGCCTTGTAAGTAAAAGAAATCTTATCAAAAACAGGTCCGATTTGTAAACTTACAGATTTAAATTAAAATATTCTCTTGAACTTTAATCTCAAATGGACACAACAGCGTAAAATGATTTCTTGTCGTAGAATCACTTCACTTCAGTATGATTGTTCGAGCAAATTCTTGTCAAACTTTTGTTAAACTTGTACATTTAATCTTGAATTCAAATCTCTAAATGTGCTCGATTAAAGTTTTGGCTCAAAAATTCTGAATAGTTAAATGTCCTCTGATGCAGAATTGAATTATGTTATGACGTTAATCAGTCGAATTTATATCTCATGACTGTTTAGAGGAAATGATCCAGGAAAGGGAACATTAACTCTCTTTTGTACAGAATCAAACCAAAGCTATGATTCCCTCACTTGAATGTCAATTTTAGTTTTCCTGTTTGTTTGTTTTTGGGACCGGGGGTTAAAATCATTGTTAAAATCACTCTTAAAAAGACTTTTGGACAACCTGCATGCGTCAAAACCTTGAGTCACAGATGTAGATCAGAAATGAAGGTGTTGCTGGTAGGCTGCTGGTTATATTGATTGCTTTTTTTGTATGACTGAAAACACAAATTTACAAAAGCAGAATTCATATCAATAAATTACGCTGTTGCTATCTTCTCTAGCGACTACAGTATGAAAAAGATCCATCTAGTAAAGGAGAACTCGCACTCTGGTTTTATAAAAGACACGAGCTGTTGGTTAAGGAAACTTCAAACCCCGACAGAGGGCGAAATAAAGAAATAAGTACATTTCTATTCATAATAATCAAACACACAGCGTTTTATATACAGATGCATTTGACTTCCTTATTAAAGGAAAAAAAGTTTGTTTCACTCATCTGACTTGCCAAATCTCTTTCGACTGAAATGGATGGATTTCTGTGTTGGACAGAAGAACTCGCAATAACTGTAGAGACGAGGTTTCGAATGATGAGATGAACACTGCCTCCTCTGCTGTGCGCACAAAAGTGGTGACATGATACAGAGTAAATGTGGACTAATACGAGTGGGAGGGCAGATATTCACAAGAGGTTTTAGAGCTTTAACAGGCAAATAGCAGAAGATAAAAATGAAACCTATTCAGGGAAATATATAATGCAACTGAGACACACAAACAGTTAGTTTTGCTTTTCCCAGAGTGCACTGCAAGCTGCAGGGACTAGATTACAGAATAATTACAACGTAATCTGTATTTAAAGGTCTGGGAACTCACCAATATCTACCTCCAAATTCAGACAAATCTGTGCACTATATCTATATTTACATCAATGATCAAATCTGTTCTATTAGTTATTCATCTTTATCAATTCAATAGACTGTCCCAGGAATCTGATTGAGCGTTTTCCTGGTAAATAATTATCAATAAAATCTGAGTCCAACTTTAGTAAATCATGGCAGAAGGACTTTAGTTTTCCTGACTATCATTTGGTTTTCCATCTAAGGTGCTTTGAAAATCTCTGACTGTACAAAACGGAGAAATCTATTCGTAGAGCCAATATGATTTGTGATGCCGGACACAAAAACAAAAAAAAATGGCGAAAAATAAAAATCCATGACATCAATCAACACTGTACACCTTCACATCACAAAGATAGAGACCTATATACACGTGTCTGTTTCTATCCTCGGCTGACTTCCGACATTTTCAACATTTCTCTCTCCTCAAAGCGTGACAGAGCTCTCGTCAAACACCGCTGCTTCTCTTTCTTTCTTAAATACGTTTTGAAGGTTGGTGTGGGACCCTGCCGCTCCTCTGCACGTTTAAAACCGCCCCCAACCCTCCTTTTATCTTCAGCTGACAAACACAGCCGGTCGCATACACTATGTACAAAAAAAGCCGTGTGGAAACCTCCGATGCTGAATATTGTTAGAGTGCAGAGCTGCTATCTGAATTGAAGGAGGCTGAGTGGTAGTGTAACAACATGCGATTGTGCATCTAATCTTCCCCAATTTCTCCACGACATTACAAAACACTAGAACACGCATACCTACACACACACTCACGCACACACACATTCATTCACTCCTCATATTATAGAATATCATACCCAGGCTACGATGTCCATATTACTCAATTTGCAGTTATAAAACATTGCTTTTTTTTTTTTTTAGTCGTATATTCCCCCTGGACTGCTCGCTCGCTTCGCTGGCTGTTTATTAGCTGAAGAAGCCGGCGTGGCGAGTTCCGTCTCCACATAAAGCAAAGCAGGATTCCACAGTCCGTGTTGAAGCTAACAGGCAGAGATTTTTTTTTGTGGTGTTTACACGACATGTTCACATTGTGTAGCAGTCAGGCGCCACAACTACATCCCTCTCTGTCTCTACGCCCCCTCGCAGGAGTTCAGCACGTTTGAGCTCTCCCAGTTGGCACCGAATATGAACACTACAGCTCAGCGTTTAAAGGCTTTTTGACGCAAAAAGAAAAACAAACACAAACGGTCCACACCACAAATTGAAACTCTCGTGCGCCTCTTTGGCTTCTCTTTACCAGGTGGGCATCATGTCAGGGAACCACACCCGACCCAGGTGCTTCGAGACCTCCCAGTGGATCTCATCCAGGGTGTATTTGTGGTCAGGGATCAGCACCTCCTCCATGATAGACAGCTGGGAAAGCCTCCGGCCGCACATCTTGACGAACTCCACGAACGCGCTGCAGGAGACCTCGCACTCTCCCAGCCCGATGGCCGACAGCTGGGTACAGTGCTTGGCGATGCGGATCAGCTCCTCATCCAGAGGGCGCAGGCCGTTGGCGCACACCACCAGCTCCACCAGACGAGGGCAGTGGAGCCCCACGCGGCCTAAGACCTCCTTACTGACCGAGCGGCCGAAGTAGAGATGAGTGACGGGGATCTCCTCGTTGAAGAAAGGGCCGAACTCGTCCTCGTACAGGAAGAAGTACATGACCAAGTTGAATTTCGGAGAGTGCCGCACCATGGCGTCCCAGCTGCTCTTTTTGATGGTGTGGAAGTGCTGGCCGGGGTTCTCGCTCACCACGTCGATCCTCAAGTGCTCCAGGTGGACGTGTTTCTCCGAGGAGAGGGCCAGCAGCAGTTCATCGCTCAGGAGGTGGTAGTTGAGAGCCAGCTCTCTCAGCCCATGACACTGATCAGCCACACACAGGATCCCTGCGAAAAACAGAGATGGATTTTTAAATACCTCGCCATGAAATTCAGCTGGGTTTCTTTTCTTGAATAAGCAAACTGTTCCTGAGATGTGGCGATTAACAAGGAGAAAAAAAATAACCCTTCTCAGCTATAAAAAGCACTTTTATACGAGCCAGACAAATTGTGGTCAAATCAGCAGTCAATATCAAAGCCAAACTCAAAAAACAGTTCCAGGAAAAAGCATGAGAGATGGAGAAGTGGATAACCACGCAACAGCTCATTTAGAACGTGTCCTGCAAACGTTTAATTACACACTCAGAATAACTTTGTAACTCAAACCAGAAATCAAAAACACTGGAATGAAACTGAAACACGGGCAGGGCTCGAAAATATTCACCCCTGGATATCATCCAACAGCAGCAGCAGCAGCAGTAGTATTAAATAAACAAACCGACGTGACAAGGCGGCTTCTGTGAATGGAGGGACTGAAATGTTGACAGAGGGCTTCTGTACCTGCAGGAGACACGTGAGGGCAGCTGCTCATCTTCAGCAGTTTGAGGGTGTCGCTGTTGTTGGCCACCAACACCTTTAATGAGGGATCGTCCACGGGCGTGTCGTCGATCTTCAGAGAAGAAAGCGATTTGGAGTTGACAAAGACCACAGTCAGGGCTGAGATGAAGTGAGACTGTAGGAAAAAGAAAGACACAATGAATGATAGTATTGTCTGAGACGCTCAGCTGCTCTCAGCACAAACAGACTGGCACCAGTGGTTTCAGTTTTTACGAGTGACTCAGGATCAGTATGACGAAGTTTATCTGTAATCAACATGCTATGAAATGAAATAAGTGCGTGAATAATTCTGAAGGTTTATTTTTGAATTTGTTTTGACCACACAAACTTTTACAAGTTTATGATCTAAACCAGTCCTCAAGGTCCACTGTCCTGCATGTTTTGGATGTTTCCCTGCTCCAACACACCTGATTCAAATGATCAGCTCGTTATTAAGCCATTACAGAGCTTGATAACGAGCTGATCATTTGAATCAGGTGTGTTGGAGCAGGGAAACATCCAAAACATGCAGGACAGTGGGCCTCGAGGACTAGACTTGAGAACCACTGATCTAAACTGAATTGAGATCTATGAGTGTGACAATCAGATATGTGCCAAAAATTTTAATAAAAAGGTTCAAATGGAGAAGTCTCTGCCTCCTGAAATTTTAGTGATAACTGCAAATGTGACAGCATTTACTCGGGGGCTCATAGTCTCATTATGAAGTACAGGATTGATTAGGGCTGGGCGATAAACTGAAAATTTACAGATACCAAAACTTACACAATTACCGACATCATCTTACCCATGTCAATATATTTGGTGTCAAAATAATAGCCCTAGGATTGATGACTGGATTTCAACTTGCTAGCAGTGTACGGTGATAAACCTGCTTCTAGAAAAGTCTGGCTTAGTATCACTACATTTCTTGAACAGATGGAGAAACCTACGAGTCATTTAGATATGAAATATAGTAAAAAAAAACTAAATCAAATACGAGGCTTTTGTCTCTTTTTGCCTACAGCTCTTCTCTTTGATTATCATTCGCACACAAAAGAACAAAACAATGGAGAAATTTAGTTGAGTATTTTGGAAGAGGTCAAGGATCAGAAAGATCCCATGAATCCCTGCAACCAAAGCATGCAAAAGAAGAATGTCGGCATTGAGTTTGTCAATAAAAGGGGAAAGTGACAGATAGTGGCAGACGTGCAAATGTCCTTCAGGATTCTACTGTCTCTAAAGACAACATATAAAAAAACAAGGAGGCTAGACATGTGATTAGGGGTTTTGGGTTTCCGTTTACATCCCCAAGTGTCCCATACACTGAACTCCCCTGACAGTATAATCATATAATCGTCATGAGTTCATATCAAGGATCTGAGAGACAAAACGAAGAGGAGCTAAAATAACATCCTGCGCCCTGAAGCCTTGGAAGTAATTACATCCTTGTCCTTGGCTGTGCACAAGAACAAACACTGCTGCTTTCAGCCTCACACTCAGATAAGACATTTTTTTTAAAGAGAAGACATCCCTTCAACAGATTTAACTTGCTAACTCTACAACACGACTATATAAAAGGCATAAGACGGAGCGCTACCGCAGGTCATTCCTCCCTTCTGCAATAAGACTTTACAACAAACTGTAACAAAACTGGACTCACACCTGTATCTATTTAATAATCAACATTCATGTACAGCTACTTAACCATGACCATCCTGATACCTCATCATCATCTGTTTTTCATCTCCTTATTCATTCATTCATCCAGTACTTAAATTGTCTATATTGTATATAGTCTTATTTTCTTCTCCCTTTTTCCTTTTTTAAATTTTTTCTTAATTGTAACATTTAAGTTCTTAATATCACCATCTTTCTTTTTATAACGGCATTTTTGCACTTTGTCTGTGTTGCTGCTGTGGCAAAAAAAATTCCCCCATGAGGGAACAATAAAGGAATATTCTATTCTAAATACAATTGGCCATTAGACAACAGCTGTGATTCCCCCTCAGATCCATCTCTTTGGTAACGTTAGCTTTACCTTTGGAACCTCCATGAAACTAGGCCTGGCTGTGGAGATGAGCCCCAAGGTCTTCAATGAGCAGTTCACTAGCTGAGACAGAATGTCACATGCTGCCTCTGCAGACTCTGTACTGCTGTCAACCTGCCAATACAAAACAAAGTTTAGTTGAGGAAAGAGGAAAATTAATATGATGGTCCTCAAAGAAGTCAGAGCACTGACTCATTGATGAACAAAAGCATCATGCCATGGTTTCTATCCGTACCTTAAAGCTGACATACTGCAAGTGGTTGGAGTGCCTCTTAATGATCTGCTTGATGAGATCTGGATGTGTGGCTTTCAGGTAAGAGCTGGCGGGCTGGTTCAGCTCAAACTCAAAGCACCTCCACAGCTCGGGCATGTGGAACGCCTGGTTCCAGCCGCGGCACACCTGAGAGGCATAAGCTCGGTCCAGCAGTGGGAGATACTGGAAGATGTGGAGCAGGAGCTCCTGAGGCAGTCTGGCCCAGTCGCCGTCTGCGGACTGACTGGCCTCGACCAAAGCCTCTGACTCCTCGCTCATCTGCTTGCGAACCTTCTTGCGGGCTTCCGGTGGACTCTTACTGGAGGAGCCGTTGCTGCCCTCCTCTCCTCCTTTCACCCTCTTCATCCTGAGAAATAGAGATAGCGAGCTTGTATTGACGCTTCAACGACAAAGCAGACAACATTACCATTTTCTACAGGGTTATGAATCAACTGAACTAAATCCATCAGGTGTCCAAGGACAAATTCCCCTATTCTTGTAGGCATCCTGGGAGTAATAGTGACTTACATACACATTCCTACTTTTCAGAATAGATATCACTTATTCAGCCTGGGGATATGAGTAACTTGACTGATTCAAACCTATCTATGCCTAAAAACACATTCTTTTCTTGAGCCTTGCAAAACCTGACAACTGCACTTAAAATACTTATACTGTGGTAAAATTAGTAACTCACCAATTACAAATTTCAGGCAGAAAAAAAGGTGCCTCTGTTCATCCAGACAAGGTAGCACAGTGATACCATATGTGGCATGAACTAGTGGCTAACTTCAGATAATCCCACTCAGGTACAGACTTCTCAGTCCTTGTTTACTCTGAATGAACGGACATATGAAATCTCTTTTAAGGACCAAGATGAGTCAAGAGGCAAGTACCAACAAATGCCAGCAACCTGAATCGTGATTGCACAGATGATGGCAAGCATACATGACACACCGTGACTAGAAACCCAAACAGGCTCATTCGTCTCATTGAAATGGTATTACTTGATCTGGTAACCAGTAAAATATGTACAGGGCAAAAGAAAAATGTACCACAGCATGGCAAATTCAATTCACAATATGATCGTACAAATACTGTTTAACGAGTGCATGTTGGTTGTATGTTAATGAGTTAGCAGAGTATTTACCATTTTAGAGTAAAACATGATCAAATATGGAGAACTGAACTTTTAAAATTTGTTGATTTGTTAAAAGTTGTTGTCTTTTTCATCGCACAAGAGGCAAACGAAAACAAACCTATACACCCTAGCATGGCACATCATGACTGAAGATGTAAACAAGATTCTTTATCTTCAAAATTCATCGTTTTAACTATAATCATAGTCATAAATTACATAATTAATCAGCAAGATGACCTTTCTATTGTTAGAGTATTAAAATCTGCATTCGGCCAACTAATTTGGCTGATTGATGGCATTTTGAAAGGCCATCTTTACTGACTTTTGTTAACTAAAAAGTCTGTCCTGATGTACTCGTAGGATAATGCAGTTCAATGCCACTTCAGATGTAAACATTAGTCATGAGCTACAAATCACAGCATAACGCAAGAGTGTAATACAAACACAGAAGAATGAATATCTAATTATTTTGATTTGTTTTTGTATTTTCTCAGTTTTAATGATTTAAGTTGGCAAGTTTTTTATATTGAGCCAACGCCAAAGAAGGCTAATAGTTATATTATGTTCATTCAAATTCAGCAGTTTTGTTTTGTTTGTTAATGTGAATGATACATTGTAGAAAAATAAATAAAATCAATATGATATTGGTATTACATATCAGCTACTGGCCTCTTAATATCAGCATCAGCAGTTGAAAAACTAATATCAGATCATCTGTATTAGAAATTCATGGTAGTACAAGACGGTTTGGTGTATTTGTTAAATTAATAATAGGGCATATTTAACGCCACTCTTCTAACAAATCTGAGTATATATTGTATAATCAGGTTTGTTTGGATTAAGTTGTATTCTTCTGTTCACTTATTCAATTAAAAATCTCTACATTTAACAAATCACCTTAAAACTTCGCATTAAAACACCTAAACTTTATCTGCTTGAACAAGTGGCCCTTCCTGCACTTCATTATTACCTGTTATTATGTGTAATCGTTGTTAACATGTGCCCCTCTCTTTCTCTCTCAGATTGGTGTTTACGTGCAGAGGAAATGTTAAACTGTCTCATATGACACTGAAGAAAACAGTCTAGATAAAGTAATATTACTCATTCATGATGATCTCAGCTCTGATGCTGCAGATTTCAGAGGAAATGCTGCTGTTGCGTGATATTACGGTACGCTGCATTAGCCAGAGGCCACGCTTCAGCAGGTACCCGTCAACATATTGATGTTAGACGGAAGCAAAACATTCAAACTCTGTAACTCGCGGAGCTGCGTTTAAGTTCAGGAAAAATGAATGATCTGAATATTTCAACAATCCCTTAAGTTGCCCTAAAACACAGACTGAACTTGCGCAGTACTAACGTGCATTACTGTAGCTTAGTTAGCACGGTTTACGCTAGCTGTAAACACACTAACTATACAACAGCACACTTAATCCTTCACTGGAGCAAACTTAATCTACAGAATGGCTCCAGTCTCATTTCATTGTGACACATTTGTGAGTTTACCTAACTACAACACAACTATCTTACCTTGTTGTTGACACTCAGCTAGCTCTCTGGCTGTTAGCAGGGAAATCCAACTGACTTTGACGCTTCAGCCCGGGCCCGCACTAGAAAAACTCATCCGCATCGGCCGGGTAAAACGCATCTGAACACAAGAACGAAGCCTTGTGGGTGTAAAAAAGAGACGAAGTGAGAGATGTTTTCAATGAAGAAACAGCCAGAGCCTGGCACCTCCGCTTGACTGACCTAATTCCTTCGCGGGAGTTAGAGCCCCCCCTGAAATGGCGAAGTGTTGTTGTGACAGCAGAGGTGCATTGTGGGAGATTGCAATGCGAAATGGCTGGTGTAAAGATCGTCTATGAGGGAGAGATGAGCCAACTGAGAGCTGAAAACGTGAACACAAACACGTACAGAGGTGGCGCCTGGGTTGACTATCCTGAAGGCTGTGTTATTGGGACATTTCCTTCTGCAAACAAACAAATATAGACGCCAAGTCACCAGGTTTCAAATTTGGATTGGCACCTTTCCACTGTTTAACAAATAGTTCACATTTCCCCTTAAATGCCTCTTTTTGGGTTTATGGACTTAAAAATCCTCTCATTTTAGTTCATGTAAATATGAAATGAATGTTCCAAAGTGGAGGCTCAAACCTAAAGATGTAATGAAGGCTTTTATGTGATGCCGTCTTTTCTCTTTTTTCTCTTTTTTCTTTTATCTCTTTTACCTCGATCTTATTTCGACTTGCTATCCTTTTAGCCTTTGTTTTACTTGTAATCTTTTCTTATTTTACCTTTTTAGGTCCTTTATTGATTTAGCTTTTCTGCTCATTTTTATTTAATCATTACTATTACCATCATTATTGTTTTATTATGATTGTATTATTATTATTATTAATATCCTCTTTTATATTTACTATCCTGTTTGCTGCTTTCTGCCCCCCTTTTCTATTACATTTCTTCTTCTTACCTATTTCTTCTTACCTACCTTCTTGTATTGTCAGGGTGTCTTAGGAAAAAAGAAATTGGCCTTCAATTCGGAGGCCTTGTTTTTAACTGAGCTTTTGTTTTGATCTGTTTTCATTTTTATGTGCTGATGTTCTGTGCTTTGCAACTGCTGTCAAAGCACTTTGTAAACTTGTGTTTTTAAAAGTGCTATATAATTATTATTATTATTATTATTATTATTATGAGCCATTTCAGTATGAGGTTTTGATTCTCACTGACTATGAGTTCAGTTTTATTCATAATTGAGTGGCAATTTACAAACATCTAAGTGTCAAGAATTTCCAGTTCACTTTGAGCACCACTTAAAAGTTCTGAACTTCTCCCTGTGCAAAATAAATCATCTGCAAAAAAATAAACTTTTTTTTTTTCTATCTTGGGTGGGTTGGCCTAAATGAAGCACAGACTTTTGAAGAGGTGGCATGAAGCATGCTTTGTATGTGCAAACACTCATTTTATAAGGTTCCCAAAGATCCCCTTCTGTAAAATGTGGAAAATAAAAACTCTACCTATCTACATGTCCTGTTGTCCTACTAATTAATCACCGAAAGTAATAACATAAAACTAGAGTTAACTACTAATAAGCCTGCTGACTGTAATCACATTAAATTAATCTAACATTGTCCATAATTACTCATATCCTAACCCTGTAAACTGAATTAATTTTGTTTCATCATTACATGAGCTGTTGCTGTTGTTTTAATGTTGCTGTTGTCCCCTGTCTCTCTCTCTCTCTCTCACCCTCGTTCTCTACTCTCTCTCCCTTCCTCCCCCTTACCTATTCCCTCTCTCCTTCCCTCTATCTTGTTCTCTTTCTCTCCCCCTGCCCTCTCTCCACTCCCCTCTCTCTCTCTCTCTTTCTTTCTCTCTCTCCCTATCTCTCCGTATTCCTCCCTAACCCAGCAGCGGCCTGGTGGGTGTCTAGCATGAGTCTGGTCCTACCAGGTTTCTGCCTGTTAAAAGGAAGTTTTTCCTTGCCACTGTTACTCATGTTAGATGAGATTGGCCAAATCCCATCTTAAGTTGGGTCCTGATTTATTGATACTAACCTGTCATACACTAGTGTTAGTCAAAATATAAATTTAGAAGCTAGATAAAGTATAACTACAACGGTAAAACTATTTAAAAAATGACTGAAAAGTTAAACTTTCAGTATGAGTGAGACCGTCTGGGTAGCACGTTGGTATGAAGTTTGTAGATGTAAAGGTCATGAGTTTTGCATATGCTACAGTTGACATGGCAAATAAACAAGCACTGCAGCTGTGACCATTTACCATGTCCATGTATCAGACTATGGTTTGAGAAAAGGTTGCAAGAGTGAGGGTGTTCTGGTTTCCTTCCACTCAATTGTGAACTGGGATTTAGAACTACCATCTGTTCTCAAAAGTCGATAAATCCAACTAAGAGAGAACTGTCAGGCAGTGCATTGGTAATATAACGCTGCTAACTAAGACTGACATTTAAGATTTGATCAAGCCTTTGCAGTAGTGGAAGGTGTCATTAAAACAGGTGTTTCGTGTCTCAGTGTCTCCTTACTTTTATTTTGATAGGGTGTGTAATGAACAGTGTTGATGAGGAAATGGATTTGAAATTGAAACTTAACTGTATAAGAATCTAAATATACAAAGCAGAGCATTTCTCAATAAAAATGAGCTTTTATTACAGTTAAAAGCAGAAACTGGTAATTAGTTTCGCACTTTGACATCGAAAATAAACTAAAGCTCCTATAAGGAATTTTTGTTTTGTTTTGATTTTGATGCTCCCTGTGGACAAACTCTGATCCTGTCGATGTGACGGTAGTGTCTTCGGTCAAAATTCCAATCCCATCATCTCTTAACAATAAATGTACCACTCAATGTGAGTTGTGAACGGTTACCATGGAAAAAAAATAAGAAAAGGCTGTTTCTTCAGTGTGCTGGTTTGACACCTACTCTCTCACAGCTGTTTTAGACATTAAAAATAACAAAGCAGAAACTGTCAGCCTTGTTATTAACACTATTGTTTGCCATTGAAGGTCATAAAAGAGGCATAAATTTTAATCTCTTTTTCCAACCATTTTAAAACTCTTGCCTTTAATGAGTCACACATTCTGCTCAGCCAAAGTAGTTCTAGATTTGATATTGATAGACACCAGGTTTTGTCTCCAGTATTAAAAAAAACAAAAGGACCAACTGTTATAGTGAAAAGTTCCACATCAATTTCACCACCCATTCAAAAAACAACACAGCGTATACTTTGCGAAACAGAGAACCTGGTTTATTACCATTCAACTCCATCCACCACAGATATTACAGAGCAGATTCACAAGTATTAAGCTTTTTTATATAACAGCAGCTGTTTTTTCAACACTCTGTTTCCCTGACCCCCCCGCCCCCTGCCTCCTACAAGGGAAAAGCATTACAGGTGCACAAATTTTATTTGGTGTGAAGACTGGCCCCCTTCCAATCATTCAGCTGTAATCAGTCCCACTGTGAGGTCTTTTGTTTGTTTGTTTTTGTGTAACTGTAGATTTTGGTACATTTTATCTTGACAGAGCTGCTAACAGGATTTACATCCACCTTCATTCACTGCAGGCGCCAGGCTCCTCCTTCTCATTTCCAGACAACAGAAGAGATCTGACATTTAGAAGAGGGGGAATCACGACTGTCTACTGTATAAAAATGTACAGTGGCTTTATTGACATACATTCCATAGGTTAAACAGCTGCAAAATAGGAGGCACACCCAGTATTGCACTTCATTAAAAGTTCTGGCTCAAAACATAACCCAGAATATCAAACAAAACTGAAGTGAGAGTAGCAACTTCGGAATACAGCTATTTTTGAATAGTATCATTATATACAAGATTAGATAAATCGTACACTATTTTCCTCCCAAACATAATATTCTTAACAGTCTTATTCATCGACTTATCTTTTTTTTGTCCGTCAACCCACGATGCACTTGACAGTGGAGAATACTGTACAAGATTACGAAAAAAGTTTACATACAACAATATTTTAAATTTATAGTTAGGAAGCTGGAAATACGGCCTGTTCCTTTTTTTTTTTTAAACCCACTGATCCATGTTTGCCTTAGAGCAAATTTATTTCATATTCAAAGTTACACTTCAGTGATCAGGAGGTGTGCAACGTCTATAGAAGCCGAGGGAATACAACGGCCGCATGCAAACACGTCACAAGTTATTTTCTTTTTTCATCTTTTTAAATTTCTATTGTTCTTTTTTTTCCGTTCAGGTCACTCTGCGTCCATAAGGAGCCACAGCTCGTGTTCGCCACAGCCTGGATACTGATGTTGGTAGAAGAGCAGACCTGAGGACTCTTGGCGTGAGAGCAGAAACCCGGTCCAGTGTCCAGGAAACTTGACGAATGCAAGAGCCAAGCTTCACGGCCGAGCTTCAGCTGCAGCCAGAAATCACAGTAGACAAACTGGTTTTCAGTTAAAGTCTTTGTTTCGTTTAGAAGGTGTGGGCGTTTCTGCACACTCCGCAGCCCAGTGCAAACTCCTCCCCTGTTGGCGGGTGAACCACATGCAGAGGGCACTCAGTTCCCTCCAGCTGCTTGCCTTTGGGCCCTGTGGTAGTAAAAAAAAGGATAACATCTCACTAAAGTGGTTTGTTCAGGAAGAGATGCGCACTGTGTGTGTGATTTCACATTTTCCAGAGTGAACGGTCAACATAATCATTAAGTACCTGCAGGACAATGGGGCAGTTCCTCCTTCGGGACGCTGGTCATCCTCTGGAAGTCATCATGGCAGGCGTTACAGAAGTGTGTGGTGCCAAAGCAGAAGAAAACAGCCACAGAACAGCAGTACCGGCATTTATACTCCAGGAAATCTGTGCCATGCTTAGAGCACATCTGGTGGAACAAAAACAAGGGCGAAAGGAGGTGTTGGATTTCTATTTTTGCACAGAGGAGTAGCTTTCACAAAAGGAACAGACAAAAAAAAGTGTGTAATAAGTTTTTTTCTTTCTGGAACAGAAATCAGTACTAGTTCATTCAAAGCAGTCTGAGTCGTATTGACATTAAAGCAGAAGTTAATATAAAAATCTAAGTATGGGTATTCAAAGAGTGACGTCAATCCTTCAATCTTTCATTTCAACCTGCAGCAACAAAGTTCAAACATGTAAAAACTTTCTTTAAAGTTTCCACAGTAAAGCCCAGACCTTTTCAGACATCCTTCACCCACCTGTGCCCTCGAGACATCTGAGCATGCTCCACAGATCAGCTCACTGGGGTCGTAGTCATCTCCCTGTCCTGCCTCAGCATCACAGCGAGCCTCTCCCCCAAAGTAAGCCTAAAAACAAGAGAGGGCATTACCTCTGAGCACCTGAACACCACTCCATTTCACGAACAACCTCAATTTGTTACTGTACCTTCTTGCACTTGTAGCAAACATAGTATGCATATCTGTTCATGGCAAAGCCTGCAGGGTCGTTATGGAAACGTGCGCCTGGAGTAGTGATCGCCTCACTCTTGTGCAGACCTTCATACTCCAGCCTCATCAGAGCCTTTCTCCTCACATCCTCATACAGGTCCTTGATGGGGTCCAGCAGGTCCTTGATCACCGAATGATTGATTTTGTTCTGTAGGAAAATAATAAAAGAAACCGCCTGTCTTTAACACAAGAAGGTAGATCTGCTGAGTTTGACTGTGTGCGTGTCAAACGAACGTCACAGAAATGAGCATGAACAAAGCATCCAGAAAACGTCTCAGCTGGCTGAGCTTCTGCAAACTGATCTCAATCAACTTCGGGGAGTGGTGGAAAAGATTTGAATCTCTTTGTTGTCTCTCGGTCACTTTGGTCAGAGCGGCTCAGGTAACAGCTTACCTTACAAATGGGACACAACATGAACCCAAATGTAATTCTGGGCCCGAGCCAGCGGTTTTCAAGCACCCGACGAGTACACTGAAGGTGGAACACATGAGTGCAGTCCAGCTGAGAACAGAGACAGAGTCACAACATTAAAAGAGGAAACAGATGAGAAGTCTTCCGGCTAATGAAACGCAAACACTTGTATTTATAGTAACCTGGACTGCAGGAGCAGCAGAGAGAGCCTCGGTGAAGCAGATCATGCACATGTCATCTGCATCCTGTTTCAGACAGCCGGTGTTTTTGTCACAGCCGTGCAGACACGGGAGGCAGGTCTCCTCGTTCTTCACTCCTCCACAGGGGTGTCCACAGGGATGAGTTTTACTGCAGGCAAGTTTGGCGTACTCCTACAGCAGGAATCATGAGAGGGATTGACAACAGTTAGTGAGTTCAAAACTTGTACAACACAAACTTAACTATGCCACTTCAGATCGCTCAGTATGTATCTTGTGTAGTTATTAACTTGACTCTGAAGTACGTAACTTTAACTAAGATGCGCTCCACAAACTAGTTCTTTTGGAAGAATCTAGTAAGGAGTGTCAAGTCCACACTAAACCACACACTTAAACTAGTTAAGCTGTGACTTGATGTGAGGTTCATCTTACCTAGTGGACTGCAACGTCCAAACTAACCAAAATATCGTCACAGATATAATGTTTACACTTCCAGGAGCCAATGAGAAAAGCTTTTCTCCTTATAAACTTGACAGACGTAATGACTGATAATGTGTTTAATGGTTATCTTAAGTACCTGACAGTCTGGGTCTGAGCAGACGCTGCCCACTGCAGAGAGCTCAGTTCCATTCCTCGTACCACAGAACCTGCAGGCGTCTGAGCTGCTGGATGCTGGTTTACCTGATAGAATAATGGAGTAGAGTCAGCATGCATGGAAGAGAGTCATGACACTGACTTTGAAGTAAGTGCGATTCAAGACTTTGCTTAAGGTTGTGACAAAGTTCCTTTTAATTAAACATGGAGCGTGATTTGTTACCTGTGTGCTCTCTGAACTCCACCATGGCCTTCATCGTCTTAGAATCTGCCAGAGCCATGAGCCAGAAGAGCTTAGTCCTCCCGCAGCCTTCATGGAGATCAACCTTTATGGCCTCCTCTTCTTCTTTAAACACCTGAAAACAGCCAATAACGCACAATTTCAAGTCTACAAATTTCACCTCATTTGAAGTTTATAAATCACAACATATTATTGGAGGGAAAGTCATGAGAGAAGATGCTACGTCAACCAAGACTAACCTGTCGCTGGTGGGAGCGTGTGCGTCGGTGCAGGTGGAGGAAGCGGTCGCAGTCTGTGCAGAGGTTACCGCACATGTTACACAAGATGATGGCTGCTGTCTCGCCGTCGTCGTGGTTGTCACACATGGGCTGAGGGTGAAAATATTTGTTAGTCGTGTTTATTTACAATTTGTATCAAACTGTGGATATCTCTTCTTTTCAACTGCTCTCACCATCTGCTTTTGCTGTCCATCTTTGCCCATCCAGCGACCAGAGGACAGCCTGTCGACATGGTCCTGATCCAGCACGCACAAGGAGGCGAGGGCCAGCCACAGCTAAAAAAACAGAGACAGATTTAATGCTAACTGATTACCAGCACCTCTAAAGTCATTGTGATTGACGCTGTCTGACATCTTACCCTAGTGGTAGCGATACAGCGGACGGGAGACCGATGCTCCTCCTCCATTTTGGTCAGGGCTATGATCGTCTCAGCAATGGCGTTTTTGGTGACTCTAGACCAAGCATCTGAAAGGTGACCCTGAAAAACAGCCAAAACAAATCTCTTGGGTACTTTTTCAAGTAAAGGCAAATTTGGTTTCATGTCTAATTCAGCTTGTAAAGGTTTCTAAAGAAAGACGGAAACTTACAGCTGCCATGTCTTTCACTAGCTTTATGATGATCTCTGCTATCTGAGGAGGAGTAGAGCCTTTCATCCACCAGTGGCTTTCACCTCTGCGAATGTAGCTAAGAATCAGAGTGAAGTATGTCAACAAATCAAACAACACTTATGTTTAATCTTTGAAAATCTCTTCATATCTACAATATATGGCTCACCTGGAGTTAAAGATCATGGGCAGAGTGACAGTTGTGACTCCTTTTCCTGCAGTCATGCCGGCCGTGCCAGAGATGGTGGTGCCTTTGGCTTTAAGCTGCACGGTGAGGGCTTTGGCGATGCAGCCCAAGAACATGTCCAGGATGCAGAGTTTGTTCCAGTCGCCCTTTTCTGTGGAGTGGATGATGTCGCTGATGTCTGCTGGTGGGAGGGCCTTGACTCCGATGATGCTGGCGAGACGCACTGGCGTGACCTCGGGGAGGACTCGTCTGAGCAAAGATGTGACCTGAAAGGAGGTGAGAAAACCAGAATGAACGACCAAAAACGGACTTCAAAAACGATTCGATATTCTATTCTATCTATTTAATAAAAAACAGTAGATATAATTTTAAAAGTTTGTATGTATTGATTTTAAATATCACTGCATGTGTGAAAAGACGATGAATGAAAAAGCGACCATGGAAAACACTCACATGACAAACTAGGCATCATTTACATGGATATCTTTGTTATTCAGAGATGTCAACAACATATGTCATCATCTACTATAGAGCAGTATCACATAGATGTCAACTATCAAGTTCTTATAGAAGTCAAAGGGAACTCCTCTTCCCACAATAGAGCAAACAGCTTTATTTTGTTGAGAAATGGTTCTTGTGTCTAATCATTGTTTTGTTTGCAGGAGACTTCTGCAGTCAACTCCAAACAGATTCTGTGTTGTGCGTGTGCCTCCTTCGCCCACCTGTCTCTGTACTCTCGGGGAAGCCGTGTGCAGAAGCGAAAACAGGTCTTGCATAAGCGTGAGCTGCTGAGCGAGGTACTGGCGGCCCACGTTGGAGCCGCTCAGAGCCAGAACCATGGAGAGAAGCTCGAAGCAGTAGGCGTCTGAGGAGGCGTCGTCGTCGCTGGGCTGGGAGTTTGCGTTCTCTTTGCTGGAGATGGCGTGCTCCCACTCCTCCCTCACCCGTGTAGCCTCCATGCGGATTGCCTGGACGATGTGAGCACACACCTGGAACCAAAAAACAAGCAAGTTGAAGGGATGGGAGCGTAAGACTTAACCCTGCAAAATGGACTGAGGGGCTTAATGCTTACCTGTTTTTGGAGGTTGGTCAGTTTGCTTCTGCTGAAAATGATTCCCACCATGTGCTCTTTGAGGTCTGCATCAGATGGCGCCTGTCAAAAAAAAGAAACATACAAAGAGGGAAAGATTAGGTTAAAGATCATTTCATATTTGGCTTATTTGTCAGGTTGTCAAATTGCAGACCTTGTCCTCTCCCTCAGGTGATGAAAGCAGATTTTTCTCCTCCTGCTCTGGAGTCGGCTCCGCATCTCCACAGATAAGTTTTCCAAAGACCTAGAAGTTCACAAGAAGTCAGTAAACTAGGACTTAAAATTGGAAAACATACAAGTATCCTACAAAGAGTACTACAAGGTTAAAGGATATGAATAAAAGGAACCTGTGAAGTGATGAGGCGAAACACTCGGAGAGTCTCTGCCTCACAGTTCTTCTGCTGGGCCATGCTGGCTGAGATCTGCCCGAGAATCTTGATGCTCTCCCCCTCTTTCCAGCCGAGGACCTTCACCTGGCGTACCCTCAGAGTGTTTTCTGGACCCTTTAATTCCACTTTGATCACATGATGATCCCCTCCAGGAAGCTCACTGGTCACCCAGCCCATGTGACGTGAATCAAGGTCAACCTTGGATAAAAAAAGGGTATTCTCAGTATTCTGCCACATGTGCGTGTAAACTGCTGAGTCAGATCTGCTAACCTTGCAAAAGCAGCCCTCTAATTTACACTGTCTTCTCGTATATTAAAAAGACTCAAAATGATTCAGAGAAGAAACAGGGAAAATCGACAATATGCAGAGCTCTTAACGAGAGAAGACAACATAGAGACTGAAAATGACTTGGATGTAAGAGAAGAAGATTTGATTAAACTTAATATTGAGCTTACGCAGCAACACTGTCACACTATCAGTTTCAGTACCTTCAAAAAACTGCTGTGCATATGAAAAAGAAGTGCTGAGTTAAATAGTGTTTATCTGGCTCCCTTCTGTGGGTGAGTTTTCAGTCAAAAAGAAAAGAGAGCCACATGCAATCCCAAGCACATCTTTTGAAAATCCATAACCACAGTTGGAGACGTCTATAAAAGTCAGCATCACTCTTTTAAAAGAGACTCCAGTCATCAATGTTCTTCACCCACTTCCCTAATAAACCCAGAAACACGCAGACAGATGTGCATCTGAGCTCTCTCACCCTCTCATTTGCCCTTTCTTTCAGAAGTTATTCTTAAGTTATTCAAAAAGTAATCAGTGTGTTTTGAGAACTTCAATGTACTTAATTTTGTTGTTATTGTTTCATCATTACATTGACAGCACGCCAATTTTAGAAATCGATAATTTAGGCGTCTCCTCTGAAGCCTTGCAGCATGATTTTAATTAGTGACGGTAAAACCCTACACCCCAGGGAAAGGTGGGGAAGGTTCACAAATTGGATTTCACTCAACTCTTCTCAATAAACATATTTGACTTCAACACAGTTCACCCGAAGCTCCTGTGACAAACTTTCTGTTTGTGTCAAGTTTGTCACCATCTGTGGACTAAGCAGTCTTTGCTTATCTTATCCTCTAAATGCTGATGAGACAGACAAAAAAATATCCTGCTGACCTCTGATGCTCATAGTGGATATTGTGAATATCTAAGTGTGAAAATTGTAAAAACAGTGCTGTTTCTTTAGCTACTCCACTGACACCTACCCTCTCACACCAGTTTCAGCATTAGAAATAAACCGACTGATGGTCTCCTTTGCTTTTGTTTACCATGAGAAGTGTCAGTATGAACTTCAGTCTTTTTTATTACATCAAAAACTCCTTTAAAATCAACTTCATCAGTTTTATTGGTTAAACTACCGTACCTGTTTGATTCTGCAGAGGTCCTCGATTGCTTTCCCACACAGGAAAGTCACTGATGTGACTTTATTCTGTGAATTTAACAGAGGACAAATAATGTCAAAGAAATACTAACTTAACATGAATCCAAAATTTTGTACAAAAACACTAAAAATGACGGTAAAGCCCTGAGGCACCCCCCTTACCCCAATGTCCCTTGAGTTGTCCACATGCACAGACACACTGGAGGCGTTGATTCCTTTCACACAGCTGATGGTGATGCTCTTTGTTTTGTTCTTGTCTTCATCTCCAGATTCCCAGAAGGTCTCAGTGGAGCCGTCTGTGAGGCTGCCAATCATAGCGGGACGACTGGACGTCTTGATGTCCACCACGCTGGTCAGATCTTTCAGGCAGGTCACTAAGCAGAGATCCTGTAATCACACACAATTATGTCAGCTACATTTTGATTTGTGTGGATTGAGAAATAATGTCTCTGATGTTTGTTTGAGTTAGTCAGAGGAAGTTTTCTTGCCTGGCTCATTGCTTCGTAGCCTGACTGCACGCTGATGTTGAAGCTCTCCTCACTGTCTCCATCGTCTGACTTGGACAAGATGTTGTTGATGTGGTGGAAAACGTTGCTCTGGTGGAGGAACTGGTGGTCGGACTGTTTGAACTTCAGACTCCAGCACCTGAATACCAAATCAGAGATGATGATTCTCACAGTTAAAGGCAGTGATAATATCAAACAGTATTGCTTGTTGACTTTTGACTCATTGCATCACTAGATAGTGAACAGATTCTCATGACTCAGGGTTCCTATGCAAATATGGAAAGTATGGAAATAAATTTAATCAATTTTCAGGTCTTAAAAAGTATGGAAAATTAAAAAAGTATGGAAAATATTTATGTTTCCAGACTATTACCACAGTTCTGAAATACTAAAATAGAAAAGTAGATATTTCCGAAAATAATTCTAAAAAGTAGGGTATGGAAAAGTACAGAAATTCCAACTGTGTAGGAACCCTGATGACTCATTTTCTATATTCACTTTGAATTGAGTCTCATTTAAATTCATAACTACTCCCATAGTGAGTTTGCATTTCTATAATGTGAAATCGATCCACCTGAAGTTGTTCACAGTGGATTAGTGTTACTGTTCACTCATTCATCAGTTTTACCTGAGCGCCATCTGCTGAAGTGAGCTCCCACTAGGAAGTGACATCATGAGGTCAGAGATGGTCTGAAGGAGGCGGTGGAAGGTGTGGGGCAGAGGATGAGCAGCCTCCCCGGCGATAACGATGTCTGATAGAGGATGTTCACAAACACCGAGGTCCCTCTCCTGTGCGATAAAGAGGGGGAATCAATCTTTCATTATTAGAAGAACTACAGACCGAACAGAAGTGAGGCCTCATGCTTTGTGAAGCTAAACCGCTCAGTACCTGTTCTACAACTTCTTTGTTCCCCTTGTTCTCATCTTCTTCCTCATCCTCAGGTTCGCAGGGTGACGGAGTGAGAGATGCTACAAAATGCCAAAGGATGTCGTGCAGGGATGTGGTCTGGATCACATTGCATAGAAGCCAGTTGAATGCCTGACAGAGACAAAAAAATATCAAGTTACTCTCCTCATTATAAACATTACTAGAGGTCAGGGTTGGCGCATTAGTTGTGCACACATAATTAACCGACTGGCAGACAACACCCAGCCAGATAATCACTGTGCAAATAGTAACAAGACAGATCTGAGATTGAAAGACATATAAATACCTCCATAGCAAACACCCTGCAGGCCGACTTTCTCAGTGCATGTCTCATGGCCACCTCAAGGCCCTCGAGGTCATGGTGCTGGATAACAAAAGCGAGAACAGGCCACTGGAAGTTCCTCTCCCCTTTACTGAGGGAGCCATGAGCTGAGATCAGCCTGGAGAGCTCAGGAGACGGGTGCCGTAACAGAGAAGATCCCACCTCTGTATGGAAAACAAAGCAGGTTAAAGTTGCACACGGGGATCTCACTTTTCTGGTGAAGTATCTCTTCACTATCATGATATGTCATTACCTGCATCACCACTGTGGACCCTGCGTCTGGGAACAGCTTTGACCCTGGCTGGTGAAGGCGAGTGCTGCTTGTCGTACTCTGACGCGACCACCGAGTAAGACCTCTGGAACACTGTCCGCTTGGCAGTGTCGCTGTCCGTGATTGGACTGGTTTCCAGGCTGAAAGACAGCCAGTAAATGCAAAACCAGACTCTTATTGTTTAGCGCTGTAACGCGATGGCATAAAACCTCCAGAGCAGTAGCAAATCCCCAGAAAGATATACATTTAAAGAATCAACAATGGCTTGAATTCATGTTGATGCGAAGGAGCTGCTGAGAGAAACTTTTTAAACAGCAAAGACAATATAGTCAAGAGCCAAGAAAACTAATTTCACGCCACACTTAATTCACTTATTTTTTAACAAAAACAACTTAATCTGCGCTCAAAGGAGAATGGAGCAGCTTGGCTATGTTGTATTTCATCAGTTGAGGGAGCTGCAATAACAAGGAATAACAATTAAAGCTGTGACGGAGGGCGCACAGGACAGAGTGGGAGTTTGAATTGAGGAAGATATCTGTATGTAAAAGCAATGTAACTGCTCTGGTACTGACATGTGTAGAAAAAAGGGCATGCATTTGCAGCCTGATCTTTTATGGACTCAAAAACTTAATCTGAGGTAAATTTTTCCATCTTTGGAAGAATGAAAGTTTTTTTTAATCATAGTACTAAGAATTATTACCTAGGAGGCATTGATTTCATGTTGCTCTCCGGTTCCTCAAACACATTGGGACAGGCATCGGGGGTCACTGAAATGTACGGTGCAGGAACAGATGTTGAGCGCAAATACCTCATCTCATCCTGAAAGAGGTTTTCATCCTGGTAGGCTCCAAAATTCTCAGTGTGTTGCCTGCGGGATGAGAGAAAGATTTAAATGATTCAGAGTGTTGTTTTCTGTAAAAGACACTCTGTTATTATTCACCCAGTTGTTAGATACCTTGCAAGTGTCTGAAGGTAAAGGCAGCCCATTTTGTTGGGGATTTCGTCCGACACGCCCTCTTTGAGACTGGGAAGCAGCTGGGAGTGTAAGGGCCGTGGAGGGTGGTGGCACAGCATGCTGGGCTCTGCAGCACTGCTGAGGGAGAGCAGGAACAGAGCATTCGCTCGAATCACCTGGTGGGCCTCCATTGTGGGCAGAGCTCTTGGAGTCTTGACCTGCAGGGGCTTCTTTCTGGATTGTTTCACCTTGAAAACAAAAAACAAATCCTGATGAAAAAGAACTCTTTCATGTGAGAGGAACATCATGTGAAGCTGTAAACACAAGCAGCATGTTACCTTCTCCCTGGCTGCAGTCTGTTTCTCTCTCAGGTATTTTTCCCGGCAGCGATCACACACCAGGTACCAGGTGCTGCCTCCGATGCCTCCATCTCCACAGTTTCCAGCCCAGCCACCACAGAAGTGTCCGATACTGTTGTAACCCTGGCCTCCAGCATAGCGACCACAACCTGCAACAGGAATACAAAAGACGGTGTTACAGTAACAAAGTTAATTTAAATTGAACACAATCTGTCAGAGTTAAACAAAAAGTTTTTCTCTTCTCACCTGGGTGAGCCTGTCTCATGTGGTAGGTGACAGGATAAGGGTGAGACTCCCCACACAGCTCACAGATTGTGTCTTTCTCTGGTCCGCCCATGGCGAGTTGTGCCATCTCTCCGAACAGATTCCCCCGTGGGCGCACTTCTGCCTTCTCCCTTTTCTTCTTCTCCTTCTTCGCCTTTTTGCTGTCTTTCTCGTGCTCCTTCTTTTTCAGGATCGCGCTGGAGCCCGGGCTGGGGAAGATCATGTTCTGAGTGGCCGCCTTGATTGTGGCCATGGAAATATCCTCCCAGAACGCCACCAGGTGTTGTAAAGTCAGTGGCAGGATTGACTTAGACCTCATGGAGGGATGAGAAGTCATCTCATAGGAAATGGCGTCTCCTTTCCCGTCCTCGCACTTCTCTGGCAGTGGAGGTTCCTTCAGCATGGACAGCACCTTGTTTTTGTTGATGCTTCCCATTTTGGAGATGTCTGGACCGTGTGGGGCGATGTTGAACATGTTAAGCGCGGAGGAGATCTCCAAGGAGTGGCGGTTCTTTAACTTGCTCTCCTTCTCTTCTGCACCCTGTCCTCCCAGCGAGCTGCGGATTGGGGCGTGCTCTTTGGTTAAGTCTGGGTTGAACTTCAGGAAAGAGGAGCAGGCCATTGCATCATGGACGATGCCTTCATGCCACAGGAATGCTGCAAAGACGGCTCGCGCGCATTCGGCCACAGAGGGCGACATGGCCTGTTTGGCTGGCTCTGTGACCCTTGATGTGCTCTCGCCTTTAAACAGAGGCCCGGATTTGTCTTTTTTAGGGCGTGTGTGTCGACTGGAGGTTTTCCTGCTGACCTTAGGGGAGGAGCGGCTCTCTAGTTCCTCTTTGACGGGGGCTTTGCCGATGCTAAAGTGCACCTTGCATGATCCTTCTTCAGCATTACGGACCTCCACGTTCTCGTCATTGCCCTCCTCGTTGGAGAGAAGCGCACTCGAAGTGCACACCTCCACCACCTCACTGTGCAGATTCTCTTGGGTCACATGTGGAGAAGGAACACGGTTCTCAGCGTTATTGGTGATTCCTTTGTTTGGATCTTTGGGAGACAGTTTAGGTTTTGGAGAAGTAGACCTGCCCCTGAGCGGCTCTGTCAGTGGGACCTTCTTTTTTCTTAGTGTGTCTGGATCCAGAGTGTATGAATCTGACTTGGACCTCTCTCTGGGAGGGTCCAGCCGGGCTTTGGAAGAGGGGCTGACTTTAGGCGGCAGGTTCTTGTCATGGAGAGTTGAGGAGGAGTGCTGGGAAGAGGTACTGGAGGGACTGGACCTGCCTGAGGAGGAAACACTCTTTTGTTTGGGAGAGGAGGAGCGTGAGCCAGGGTTTGGAGACTCAGCACGGAGTCCAGAGGTTCTCCCGTCTGCCTTTAGGGCCTGCAGAGTGTTGTGATTGGGCGAGTGAGAGCGGCTGTGGGAGTCCGATCTCAGTTTGCCAGTGTCTGAGCGCAGGATGAGAGCTTCACTGGCAGAGAGTCCACCTTCCCCTATCTTGACTCTCCCCTGCTCAGATGTGCGGCTTCCTCGGCTCTCTTGTTTGGGCGAGCGATTCTCCTGGCGGTGTTTGGACGCTGGAGACATGGGCCGTGCACCTGGCATCAGGTTACCTCGCTCGCCTGAATGTTAATAATTGAAAAATGAGTACACTACGAAAGAGAACTAAACTAAAAGAGTGGTTAACATGTTTCTACAAAACTCTAGGCACAAAAATTCAGACTTGTGTAAAAAAATGTAATGTTAGAAGAACAGAAAGCAAGATAAAATGAAAAGCAGAAAGACAGGAAAGTCTGGAAAAGATGGTAAATCTTGTAACGCAAAAGAAAATAGTGAGTGATATATTCTTGAATGAGCTCATTTAAATCACTCTGGACATTCAGTTTATTTCAGTGTAGAGAATTAACTCGAAAATAGATGAAGAGAACTGGAGGATCATGGAGGAGCTGATGACAAATGGATGCCAGACCAGGCTCAGGATCTCAGCTACTGATGTTGGATCCAGCCTTGAGTGTTCAAAGTGTTTTAAACTTGTAACTAAGTTTGAAAATAAAGTTTGGCAGCTGTTGAAACCCTCTCAACAGGATTCAAGATTCATCCAAGATTAATTTCAAACTTTAATCCAAAAGCCATGTTTTCATTATGCTCCTGCAGTTTTGATATTGAAGAGTCCACAGCTCTATAACGGCAAACATACAAAATCACAAACACGTGTTTGTTGTGCTTGAGTTCCTTCCCACCCTCTGTTCAGTCTGAGGGGATGCATGCATGCTGTGATTACCCACCCTTTTGCCTGAGAGTGACAGATGAGAGAGCAGTGCCATGCCCAGCCACGGACACACTGCTTTTGTGCACACGCTCACGAGAAGCAAGGCTGCGAGAAGATGAACCATCTACAGCGGAAAACAGTGGAGCAGGTAAACAAACCAGGCATGGAATGCAATAGGGCCGCCACAGAGAGAAAGACAGTCAGCACAGAGAGGCAATGGAGGTCGAGTCAAGAAAGTGAAACAGAGAGAGGAAAAAAGGAGAACATGTAGAGTCATGGACCGACAGAGAAATGGCTACAAATGGATAGAAGACCAGTCAAAGGAAAGTGAGAGATTTCAGAGCCAAGGAGGTGCTGTTTGCGCTCTCAATTACAAATCATTACATTCACCCTCTCCCTTCAAGTAGAAGGCAGTACAATCATTTGGCAAACAATATTTAAAGTAGAAAAGCCTCTTATTTCTAAGGACGGCCACCCTTGGCTAAGTTAAAGCCTGACGTGTCACTGGGTAACTCTCTCCTGCAGCAAATCACACGCCTAAAAAGACGGAGTGTTTTAGTGAAACTGGAGTAATACAAATAAAACAACTTCAGTCGTCATCAGACATGGATGATGATGCGTCAATCAGTTAATGGGGTTTATCAAAGTGTTTATTAGGAAAGTTTATGAAGTCAAGTATTGCTCCACCTTTGTCTCTCATTCCCTAAGTGAACAGATAGGACTGCTTCATTTTTCTTTTTTTGAAATCAGGTGATAATAGTGTTATTGTCAGGTGAAAATGTGGTACTTTGACAGCCATAGTCTGGTTAATCTGGCATATGACAACTCGACTGGACTGATACATAACCAGCACAAGCATATGGATGTTTACCTTCAAGAAGGACTGAAGGCGGGTGGTGCTAGCTCTGCTAATGTTAGCCACAGTTAGCAAACTGATTTGACGTTGTTTACCTGCAAACTCTGTGATCACAGGTTTAATAACTGAATAACGTTTCCTGAATGTATTCTTATTTTTAGACGAGTTGGTTAGTTAGAATTTAAATTTCTTGTCATGCAACAAGGATGACAAGAAATTTAAATCTGCAGCAAGGGGGAAAAGTACAAACTGGATGAGTCTAATACCAAAAAAAATTATACACATTTGTTTTGTGGAAAATTATGAGTTGATTCTACAAAATTATGGACAGATTAGCCCTTTTAAGTTGAAAACACTTTCCGAGGCTCTGTAAGAAACGACAGCAACAAACAAAACAACAACAACAACAAAAGATTAGAGAGTAAGTGGGAATACAGAGAACAAGACTGACAGGGAGAGAAGAGAGCTGTACAGGCTGGAGGAGTTTCAAACATACAGATTTATATTTTAATCCTGTTCTAACTTGGTCTCTTTCATGATTGTACTAAATTTAATCCAACCTAACTAAAAAACACCTTTTATTTGTTCCTTTAATAGAGTTGATATTTCTTAGACTGAAACACCAACAACTATTTGGGCTACTGGCACTGGCTGGTTGAGGCAGAAAATGGCACAAGTTGTTAATCAAGGATGAAAAAAATGCAGATCTGAAGATAAAGCAGCAGAGAAGATGATGAGAAAAACAAAGAAATGCTGATTTTAAAAGAGCAAGCAGAAAATAAGCAGCTTAGCTTATCACTTCAGCGCATGGCATAGGTATAACCTTAACAAGATGTTGAGTCTAGGATTAATGTTTGCACCTTGTTTCTGAGACTAAGTGAAGCTGCCAGTTAGTGCGTAAGAAGGCGGTTTCACTTGATTTGCTCTTTAGGAACAAGATTCAAACGATTAAAAGTAGACATCGTGGCTTGTTAGGTATATTTGCAGATATTTTACATAACTGCGTTGTTATGTGTCAAACGTCACTCCTGCACTCCCAAGAAAATACACAAAAAAAAGACTAAATACAAACAGGAATGTAAAACAAAAAGCTGAAAGGAAAACACCTGTGCAAGCAAGCACTGTCAGAAAGCAGGACAGACTTACTCAGAAGCTGTGGTTGTGGCTGAGACAGTTGGGAGGGGGATTGTCCAAACACAAATGGGCTGTGGACAAGGGAGGAGGAGGAGGGAGGTTGGGCGGCTTGCTCAAATACGGAGGAGGAAGAGGGAGCTGCTGAGAGGAAGGGCCCAGACTGAATGGAATTCAGTATGGCACTCAACCGGTCACCTGCAAACATGGAGACAGAGGATGGGGAAAGACTACAGCTGGTGCTATGGTTTAAGGGGGTCAGGGTCATTCAGAGTTTATTGACTAACAGTCATTCGGTCGTGTGCCAGATGGGAGGAGCTACATTAGCCTACACAGTCCAAGAAGTTAGCCAGCAACTTCCTTTCTGTGAAGACAGGTTGGAAGGATAGACAGTAGGCTGAGAAGAATGAGTCAGATGGACTGATAAACTTAAAGTAAAGACGAGTGTAAATCCTTCCAAACAAAAAAAAAGAGAAGCACCCAACTATCGAACTTTAAACGGTGTTTCTAGTGCGAAAACTGACGAATTTCACCAGAGGGGTTGGCAAAGGAACAGCTCCTTACTTCACTTCTGTGTCAATGTTTGATAAAAACAGACGCCTTATTGTTTTGGTGTCCTTTGCAAATACAAATTAGTATCCACAATGTCATCTGTGGCTCGAGGGTGCAGTGCTACTCTACTACACAAACACAAAACAAGACTCCACAGAAACAGAAATTACACTGTGATCTCTTCCTTCAAGACAAAATATTATGTCTCTGCAACTGATGAACTGGGTCATGAGCTGAAGTAGTTAGATGTACTTCTTGGACCATAGGTTCCTCCCATTTAGCAACTCTGCAGTATTTGGGCAAGAATGTAAAGAGGGGGTGGGGGGGCGGAGAAGAGTCTCTGCCTATTACGTATCAATTTTATAAGACGTGTGTCCACATCAGAAATCGGACATGTCCGTTCCTCCTACACTAAGTTGACACTGACACTGCATCAACCATCACTCAAAAGTCTTCCAACTTCCTGTTTTTCCAATCAGACCCAAAAACCAATCACTGTGTGGTTTTTGAGCTGAAAAAAATCAACCACCACGGCTGCATATTGAAGCCTGAGAAACCTGTCATGAGGCTGCTGACCAACTCGTTTAAACGTCTCAAGCGTCTCAAGCACAGGCTCAGCTGAAAGTGGCGCTGAAAGTTGCTGCCTCAAGCACGACTGTTCCACTGAATAGGTGGTTTAAAAAAGTGTAGATTAAAAACAAGCGAGGCACATTTGGTTTGTGAAAGAAAATGCAACATGAGGCTTTGGAGGAGGTGATGCCAAAAAGAAGGCGTGATATAAAAGGTATGAATTCATCTCCATGTCAGAGGTAAGAGCAGATAGCCACACACACGGGTTCTGAGACCATGTGGAGATAGGTATTTAGCCAAGTATGAAAATGGGATTTGCTTCTATCCTTTAGTCACAGCCAGAGAGCTTTAGTTGCTGGAGAGCGAGGCATGACTTTTTCTGAGCAAGTTCGTGTCCAAACCAGACAACCTCCTTTTTTCAAGTGTTGAAGCAGAAGTAAGTTTTTTGAAGGACATTTGACACAGTGTCAGCAGGACATTCAAGCTGAAAGATACACAGACAAATTTGGGGCCAGCCAATCTCTGATAGTGTGGCAGAAGTGATTTTCAGAATTAAACCATATCTTGAAGAAAAATAATGATTATGTGTATGATTGAATGTTCTGTAAGAGATTAAATTAAGCCAACGAAGGGTAAAGAGCGAAATAACAGACATCTGTTCATGGTCATGGGTGTTTTACTAGCCCACTATACTCATTTAAATTCAATCCACAGTATTCATAATGACTGAAAGCACATTGACTGGCCCATGCACACACACAAAGGCAAATGCCTGACATTGCAAGTAGATGTTAGGCATGAAATAACAGTAGAAACCATAAAAAGCATGCATAAATAAAAGAGTGACTGATGGCTTGATTGACTGACCCATCCTGGATCACAAACACCTTGTGGGTGGACTCTGATTGATTTGTTGTGAAGGGATTTTCAATTTGTCATGGTTTTACTATGAGAGAAAAAAACTTGCTATTGTACCTGCATAAGAAGAAGAAAAAATACAGTGATATAGACCCAAAGAAGGTGATTCAGTTCTATTTCTAAAATGAGATAATTCTATTTATGAAATGAAATAATGTGTCAAGCTACTTGTTAGATAAGTCTCAAAGCAAGGGCAGGAGTCGGTTAAGATGAATCTAAAAATAAAGCAGGGAATCATAAAGACAAGGGTGCAAAGTGAAGTTGGAAGTGTGGTATAAATATACAGACATATACCAGTAGTTGTAAAACATGTAATATCACTCAAAATCTTTGATTAGATCCTAAAGAGTGAAGACTTTGAGTAACAGCAAAAAACAAAGCAGATGTTGAAGGGAAGTGATAGAGAGAGGATATTTCTTTTCAATGTTCTCATTAAGGATCTCTCAAACCTAATTTGGACCTTACCTTTGTTGTTTGAGATGCCATAGTCAAAGCCTTGTGCTCCATTTGAAGTTGCTGCTCGGTTGAAGGCCTGCACAGAGAAGGGGCTGGGGGGCGGGGTCTGAGCCCCATGCTCAAGCAGTGCTTGTTCTAGAGTAAAATAAATGATGTTATCATACAATTGATTGAGTTTCTAAGTTCAAAGATATTTCCCTGTTGAGCTTGTCCTACCATCATCGTGACGCAAGTACTGATTCCCGCCGCGGTCTCTGGCCAAAGACCAGGCCTCGCCTTCATCGCTTTCACAGAACTCCACCACACTGTTCTTATCCAGCTGCACCCAGGTCCCCTCTGAGTTCACCACCTGATACACAAACAACGCTCTTTATCTGCACTCACACCACACTCGCACACCCTGCCAACCGTTATCTATTAAAAAACAGTCAAAGTTATCAGAATTATCATTACCGCACAGACACAATCACGAGGCAATATCTTTCACATTAGATCACAAACATGCAAACAGTGATTTTATCTGATTAATGCAGTCAAAATCCACAGCAGCAGATTACATATATTTGATTTTGTGTATCAGTGGGCACTGCAGGACAGAACTGATGTAGCTCATACAAGAATCAGGACTTACTCTAATACAGGGGTGGCTTATTTAAAGGTAAAAGCATGAGGTTGTTTGTTCTCAATTCCCTGAAATATCATTTTGGGAAAACAAGACATAGACGGAAGTATTAGTATGTGCAGGCTGACCCCCTCTCAGATCCAGGCAGGGCATCCCAGTACAGGCTCAGAGAGAAAACTATTGAACAGCATGACACACCACACCAGCCACTGACAGATCATATCCAAAGTGGGGAGGCTTCACTCAACACCAGGCCAGAGATGATTTAGAAAGTACCAAGTTATTGACAGAATTGTTACAAATGCAAGAAAGATACAGTCAAGGCACAGAGAGGCTCCAGCATTTGGCGATCAGACTTCCACTGAGAAGTCTCAAGGCAGCTGATCATGACACCTTCAAAAATGCAATGGATGTATCAAACTGGAATTAGTAAGTCAGGAAGCACGTGAAAATGTTGCAGCTATAGGAGCCGGTAAAAGCTCAATGAGAGGAAAAATACAGAACACACACCCACACCCAAAAGCACCTGATGTATTTCCATTAGGCAGTGATTACATTCTTTACATTCAAAATCAGAGCAGTTTTTAACAAAGAGGGAGCTCTTGATCTGACCCCAGGACCTTCCAATATTAGCTCTGGTACATTAGGTGATCTTAACAGACTGACTTAGACAAAAAACATTTCATTATTTGGGGTGAGTGCGTACCTCGCCTATGGCCTTGACCTTGTTGCCAAGTACTAACATTCCAATGGGGATACCCCTAAGGTTTGGGCAGCTTCTGATGTTGTGACCAGAGGGGCCGGTCTTCACTACCTTATAAAGCCCCGGGCCGCCGCCCTGCCCTGCCCTGCTCTGCACCCGAATGGGGGCCTCGTGGGAAGGGCAGCTGCTCACCTCCTTTATGTTCTCCTCCGATTGGCCCCTGACCTCCTGCAAGAGGTGAGAGTATGGATTAGAGCCAAAGTACAGGAACAAAACAGGCTGTAAAAAATGTCAAAGATCAGGACAAGTTACTGTCTTTCCGGTCCTGTAGTAATGTGTCGAGAAATCATTACTGGCAGTGAAGCACAAAGTCGTTGTTGAGGAGCATATCAAATTGAGCCAACTAAAAATTCAGATCTAAAAATTATGTATTTTACAAGAAGGACAAATATTCAGTCTTTTTTTAATGATGTATCTCAGTTAGTTTCTTATATGAAGCAGTTATGAAACAAGAGGAACTGCACATTTGACCACTAAGGCCTCGAACAACAACAAGCACTTGCAGTCTTTTAGAGAGATTGATGGATGAGATGAGAAGATTGATACCACTCCAATGTTTTTCCACAAAATATTATAATGGTTTTGTTTAATCTTAACTGTATGTGGCCACAAACAGTCTGTATAGCTTACATTACTTAACATTAGCAAAGCTGGCAGGATTAGGGAATTAGTCAACTTGACATTTAAAAGTCACCATCCTCACTAGTCAGCATCAGAATTACTCATTTCTTGGACAGTTATTTGTATTTTTATCAATACAGAACCCAAATGCCTGTCGTGAGTTGTGTCCAAGCTGGAACAGCCACCCACAACTAGCTGTAAACAAGCACAGGTGGCATCTTGTAGTACGACACAGGTTGGCTGTATTTTGATCCAGAAAGTAGAGATGAAGTTGTACATTGGCTGAGTCTGTTAACCAGCAGAAGCATAGGCATTTATTTACCCCAGTGATGGCTGGTAGTGCTAGCTCTGCTGACATTAGCCACAGGGGTCAAATCAATTTACATAGTTTACCCACAGACGCTGTGATTCTGTGTCCAGACATTCTTCTTTAACAAATACCACAGGAACATGTAGCCGCTTTCGTAAAGTCCTTATGCACGATATGAGAAAAATACGCACTGAGGGAAAACACTGTATGATTAAATAATAAAAAGATTAAATAGGGCATGTGAACTTAAAAATCACAGCTGCTGTCTACATGTGTTTGCAGTATGTCCCTCCTGAATCCAGAATGAATTAAAAAAAGTTTATTTTCAAACACTTAATTGGCACCGACCAATCTGAGAGCCAACATAAGCCTCATCTGACTGCCTCTAAATGATGTGAAAGCATGGCCTCCATCCACTTGGTATAACCATGCATCCTGAATGAGAGAGCACTCATGGTTTACATGAAAGAATTGTTATTATTTCTTGTGATAGCTAAGTCTTTTCACACATTTTAACTGTGCATACTGTTGTAATAATAAGTGCACAGTCCTAATATTTAACTGGGAAGATATGGGATTGGTATCAATCTTCTTCTCATCCCACTCTCTGCAAACAGTACACAAGTACATTCCCCAAATTGGTCTTTAAGACTGATAACCCAAAATACGGCTACTATACAGCACATTTTGTGGATAACTCAATTCCTACCATCCTTAACAGAGGAATGTGATATTCCAAACTTAATTTCACACATCTTGTGTACATGCACTTTAAGAAACCTTTAGAACAACAATTCAGGAGCCAAATACAAAGCACAAATAAACTCAATATTCCCGTTAGCACTGTAGTGAAGCGGTTTAATGACTCCTATTGAGAAGGATGTTCACTTATTTCCATACAGTCTAGCAGAAGGCATGCTATGAAACACAAGGATACAGGACTATATATTACAAGCCTGTCAAACACCTCATGCAACAGGCTGAACATTAGTACCTTCAACCCCATGCAACATACAAGCTTGAACTGTAATTACTTGAAATGTTCCACTGAGAGAGTCTATGGGAGAGTGGTTGCTGACATACTGTAAATCACTGCAACAGACAACCATGCAACTGTGGTTCAACCTTTTACTGTAACACTGTGGGGAGACTACGACGTCACAGAGGGTTCAAGAGGACAAATTAAGCAACAGACAGATGATTCGCTATGGGGCAGTCAAGCTATGTATCCCTCCTTTATACAACTCACCTGTGGCGGGAATATAGTTAAGGGGGTCCATGACAAAAAGCCGTTATCCCTGACTCCTTGGCTAGCGTTAAAGACATTCTGAGCAACAGATCGTGAGACAGTCAGGAAACAGTAGACGACTCCAGAGAGGAGAAAAACAGGATGGGGGAAGACGCTTGTGTATTTTTTTGGAAGAAGAATAAATGTTTTTGGGCTTGGTTCCTCTGTCAATTCCAGCATCGGACGTGATTTGAGAAGGTGAAGAAGAGAGGACAGACTCTGACTGGTGTTAGGTAGGCCAGATAGTGAAACAGTGAAGCACTGATAGGACAGGAGGCCATGAGGAATACAGACAAAGCCCGTTTGCAGGGGGGCGGAAAAAGAATTGACAGTTCACTCCAAACACCACAGGATTATTGTTTCCAAATCCACGACCAAATAAAATACAGAGAGTCGAAACTTCCAAAAAAATTCCCCACTTGGATGATGTAGTGTGTCATGCTGTTCAGACAGAGACCTTACATGGAAGCCACCTAGCAATTATAACATCCCAATGCAAGGTGGAATTGTGGAGCAGTAGAGGTACAATTTCCTATTGAAACCTTTCGTGGACCAGTGATTGCTTCATGACAGAAAACCACCCAAACAACATCTCATCTTTAGATATTTCACCTTTTCACCAAATCACGCTCCTTGTTTGTTTGTGTTTCACTCTGGTGGTTTTTGTGGCATGGAGCAAAATATGAGGGGAAACCCTGTAATCACATGCTTTAGTGCGCAAGTGTTTCTTAAATTGTGAGTGAGGGGGCAATGAGGAAAAGACTGAAGAGTGTAGAGTAACCAACTTCACCACAGGATGAAATTGTTCCTTTACTACCTTATATTCTTGTCTGTCAATTCCTGCATTGGGGTTTACTTGAATGCGCTAAACATAAACTACCTACTGCATGTGACCATTTGCAAGTGTTGTGTCCAACTAAACACACAATGAACATGTTATGGTTATTTTTTTTTTGCCTTCAAATGTGAACAAACGCATGCAGGCTCCCAGCTGCTGTTCCTGTGCACAGAGTGTTAGTGAAAGTCTCATACTCAGTGCTGCTTAAGTTGTTGTTTCATGCAAGAGAACACCCCGACACTGTTCTTCTGATTCAGTTCTCAGTTTTCCATGCTTTAAGTACATTGGAGGATTAGGCGCCAAACATTAGAGACCTTGAAGTACACTTATTTAACAAATATGACCTCTGTTTTTTTCCCCAAATGAACAGCACAGGAGCCTCTGTCATAATTCAACTGACACAGACCGCTCCCTCAGCAGGCCTTCTTCTACTTACGTCGGCTGGGACCAGTAGGCTCCTGCCCAAGTGCTGGTTAAAAGAGAGGCACCAGGCTTCAGTGTACCCATTCATGCTGGGAACATACTTCTTTACTGTTTCATCATTGAGCCTGAGCCACACACCATCATCATTGTGGATCTATGGGAAAACAAGCAATAGGGCAGAGCAGAGCCATGCCGTCCTGTTACTATGGGAACAGGATGGGCAGCACCCTCGTACACACACACACATTCAGCACATCTGAGACTACAGGAAAGTCTAAAAGTTTAAGGAGTGAACAAAATGTTCATGGGGACTTCTACTTGGTTTGGGTAAGACCACTGACTGCATAAAAAGATGGACAACATTAGAGTGAAAACACTTGATGACCTGCTGAAGTTATAAGCTCCACCCTCTCCATGTAAACAGATGGGACATGGGCCAAACTTCACCAAACTTAAAACTTTCTATGTATTCATGTCAAAGTTAGTATCATGTTGATCTATGACAAAGCATTTAATTTCCTGATGGGATTACCATAAAACTTTTAGTCTAAGATGCATTTTTAAGAACTATTCTAACATCAAAAATGTGAGCTGCATCTAATTGCTTTGCAAAACTTTTCCCAAGAGGCAGTGCTTGAAGAAGCAAGCAACGGTTTGGCTGTCAAAAATGTACTGGATGACGAAGATGGCTCTTGCATCTTTTTTTCTTTTCTTAGGTAGAAAAAAAAATTGAGGATTCCTCAAATTATGAGACAAATGACAAGAGGAGGGACTCGAGTCTTGGTGAATTGATTGCAGGCAGTGGCCATCCCATGGCGAATGCTGGCGTAAGCTTGTGCACTCTACTGAACTCAACCACTGAACTAGTAGCAAGTAGGACAGCAAAGAGATTGAACTAGAAAAAGCATCACAGTTGCACAGACACTGCTCATTGTGAACTGTGTTTAAAGCATTAAAAGTCTTACAGGATGACAGCTTAAACCTTTTCTTCTTTTGGACATTCAGGGAAACACCACATGTTATTAATCAGTGCAGCTGATACATTGGATTTTACGGTACTTTTTAGGAGTTATTGATGACATGAGAGATCTGTTTGCTAATGTTGCTCTTGTGGTGCTGGTTTATTTAACTGTGAGGATCCTCTTTAAAATGCAAGACGGTTTTTTTGGTTGACTGGACAAATGGGATACTAATACCAGATGATCATTTTTGCTCAGATCTTGGCTTCTAATGATGTCAGAAGAATGACTGGTCCATCTTTGTACACAGTCAATGAGTAAGATGATAATAACTGTCACGGTGCTGTTATCAAAGTGTGGATGTTGTGCAGGACTGGCAGGTAGTGTAAATATGTGTTGCCTAACAGTTCAACCAAGTAGTAAATATGTGCAACACCTTGGACTTTCTATTGTTTGGACTGGAGACATTCCAGCTTTCGTGTAGCCCCAGAGTGCTTTGCAAGAGTATGAAGCAAAATTAAAAGCAACAAATTGATAAGCTTTGAAGAAAAAAGTTACCAGAATTAAGGGAGATAAAAACACATAAATCATGGAAGCCATTAAAAAAAGAAGAGTACTTAAGGCTACTTATCCAAACAAGAAACTTGATTACAATTCTGATTTAAAGAAGAATAGAAGAGAAAACAGAATGAAGTGGAAAGTGCTACAACTACCAAACATATATAAGTTTTATTCTGCCTGGTCTGAAGTCAATTACCTCGTCAATGAAAGTGATGGTGCCATTGACATGCACTATGCCTATCTGTTCACTCTGCAGGGAGGGGTGACTACGCACACGCAGGCCTGCGCTGTCCTTGGACACAAATTTGCGGACCTGAGAGAAGCAGAAGGGAGATGAAGACCGTGAGCGGCAGGAGCAAAGAATAGTCAGAAGGAACAAAAGGGAAGAGAGGTGCAGCAGGAGGAAAAAGAGGAAGCAGGATCAGTGGCAGTTGGAGATAGCAAGCTTTTCTTCACACAAAGCCCGCTCCGAGTACACACAAGGAAACAGCGAAAGAAGAGGAAACTGTAGGGGCTCTATTTTCAGCAGGACCAGATGTAGTGAAGCTCATATGGTGCTTAGAAAATAGAAAATACAAGGAGGATACTTTTGCTTGTTTCCCCATTATGGATTATAAAACATGGATACCATAAGTTTCACAAAATGATGATGACTGCAACATGTCCACTGTTAATTTGGGACTTTTTTCAGTAGACAGTATGTAAACATACACACTACAACCTGAGTACAGAGAAGAAGAAAAAAGCTAAAATTCACATTTAGAGATTTTTTTTTTTAACTCAATGGGAAAAAAAGATGCCCAAGTATCACCATCCTGTTTTAACCTACCAAAATACAGATATCACTCTTCCTTTTTTTACAATCTCTGATTTTATCGAACTGCTTTGGGATATTCATCTTTACCTCAAATAATTGCTCTATAATTTTGCTATTACTTTGTTTGTCTGGGCAGCAAACTAAAAAGCAGCACAGAGGTGCAAAACAAGCTGTTGATTCTCAGTGAGAGTGGCGATAGCAGCACATGTTCTGCGTAACAAGAAGGCTCTTGTTTTATTAAATATTTTGCTTACGAAGCTAAGAAGGTCAGAATTTAGTTGATAGTGAACAAGACAAGTTGTTTCAGTTAAAACGTGTTTTGAGGGTGAACGCGAGCATGCCTTATTCATGTGTTCGAACGCATCTTCATGCCCCTGCTGGTTAGTCAAAAGAAAACACTCACCTTGCTGGGCTGAGGTTCAGCCTTTGGTTTAACCATCTGTGTGCCTGGTGGGATCATGCCTTTGGGAGGGTCTTTGACTTCAACCTCCAAACCAGCATCTGAAAGAGAATCCAATTCATGGCTCAACTGTGTGAAACATCACATATCATCACAGCTCGTAGTCCATTCTGAAGGAGCATCAAGTTATGTTTTCAATGTCGGTGATGGTCATTTGTGTATGCTTCTATTCCCTGTGGATGAATCTTCAAGGGGACAAACAGGCTTTTCTAAAATATTCTCAAATTGACAAACCTATTTCAATGCCATCAATGGTGACGTGGATTGTATAGAGGCCTACAGCTCCTGGAGTCCAGTTGGCGCTGTAGGTTCCGTCAGTGTTGGCACGAATCAGCATGTTCTCACTGGGTCTGTGTGAGGCAGAAAATCAGTCAGCGGACTGTATCTGACTTGAAGCGTTTTTTCTCTTCTTTTGCACTTGCTCACTTACCTCTTTGGGGTGGGGGACGCAAAGCGCAGCTCTTCAAAGGAGTAGTTTTCATATGCCTAAGACAGATGAAAGAGTCAGTGTGCAGGTATGTTTGCACTTAAAGTATGAAGGTGTTAAAGTATGAAGTTTAATAAGATCATTTAATTAAACCACAAAGAAATAACTTCATGCTCCACAGAGCTGATATTTATCTCCTTACCTGTGAACAGAGATCATTATGTTGTTTACTTCGCATGAATTTGCCATGTTGTTTTACCTGTTGTATTTTGTGTGCTTTTATTATTCCGAATACATCGAGGACGTGAAGATTCTCGTAACTGGCTGTACTGACATGTCTACATCAGCAAACCTAAAATGCAAAGACCTGTATCTCCTCTGGAGGGCACAAGTGGCCTTGTTTACATCAGATCTAACAATGACCGAACAGCTCCCCCCTGTGGAGCATCTGCATCTTCCCTTATGTAAAATGGTGAGTGAGATATGAGATTGTCACATGGGACCCACCTTCATCATAGTGATTGCAATGTATCGAGCCTCTTTCACAATCATGGGCTCATAGGTGGCCTCCAGCTTGGGCATCGGCAGACCTCCGAAGGTCAGGTCAGGACCAGAAGATGAAGGAGAGGAGCTTCCAGGTAAACGCTGCAGTTTCTTCACATTCTCAGGCTGCATTGACTTCTTCTGAGAGACAGGTACAGCTTTCACCTCCACCTGGACATTTAAACACAAGATCAGAAACATGAGTCAGAGGTGTGTGATACAATGAGTATGATGAAATATCTGTTTAGTGGACGCAAAAGGAAACAACACTGTCATCCTGACCTTCATGTTGGGAACATGCACCACATCTCCGTATTGGTCTTTGGTCTGAACAACGACAGTAGCCGGCCAGCCACAGCGGATGTCATCTTTATTTAGGATCAGAGATGTCTTCTGGGGGTCTGCGTAGGAGTCAGGCTGCAGCCACCTGGATGGAAGAAAATAAAAAACAAGAGAGGAAAAAATCATGACAACCTTTCAAGAGGCAAATCACAAACAAAAATAAAATATGTCTCAGTTGCCTCCACCAACATTTACCTGGCCAGACGTCCTCCGCTTGAATTCTGCACGCAGGTGATGAAATCCTCAAGGAAAGAGTGCTCATTGGTTTGGAGGTGCAGAGGCAGATTTCCTTCCAGGGCCTCAAGGATAGTGGGGGAGTGAGACAGGGCCAGACCTTTCCCCAGGATTCCTGAGTGGGCCTTACACACCTGAGTGTGATGTCAAAAGAAATGAGAATCAAGGTAGGAAAAAGTGATCGAAAAATAAGAATACCTTATTACTACCCACAAAACTTGTTTTTCAAAGATATCTCTGAATTTAAAAGATGGCTCACCTGAAGAGAGGCTTCCTCAAGAATCTCTAGATCCTCCTCTAATTCATTCCCTAAAAAAGGATAAGAATAACATTTTAATCACCCAACCAGGATGTCATCTTTGTTTCTACTAACTTGACTCAAATCAAACAAAATCTGACATGTCCTTACCTATAGGGAGGGCCAGATCTTTCTTCATCAGGGCTGCAGCACACACGCTGCCCAGGTATGCCAACTCCTTCTCAAGCAGGATGGTTCCCTGAAATGTCCATAAAGGGTTTTCTAAGTCAGATAAAACTTATTTTTTATGCCTGGACAACTGCACATATTAATGTTGTAAAGAAAAAAAAAACAGAAGGAGCTGCAGGAGTGTTTGTACCTCATCATGTCCAGGGTTAAATTCATACCCTACAGCCACACACTTAAAGCCATAAAAGCAAGCCTTTTCATCTTTCACATAGTCTGAGGCTGTCTCCAGGGAAAACAGAACTTCATTTCCTAAAGAGAGAGAGAGAGGACATAAAAACAGAAGATTACAAGAGAGTAAAGGTGGGCACGGTTTTGTAGGTAATCACTGGTAAGCTAATAGCCGCCTCCTGCTGCAGGGGATCCAATAAAGCATCATTAACAAGATTAAAGCACATATGGGCACAATAAAGATCAATGAACTACCACTGAGTCCCCAAATAATACTTAAACATTCAATTATGCTTCATCAAACTACATATTTCAAGGAAAATATTACAACAGTACGTGTTTGTCTGCCTTCATTGCTTAGCATGGATTCTTGCTTCTTCTGTGTCACCACAGCAAATGCAGTTTAGTCGACTATTTTCCTCCTTTGAAGATATGTAACGTCTCAAGACTGTGAACTAAAGAGCGCTCCTCATAGTAAGAAGAAAGGCTTGTGCTTAGAAGGCTAAATTGAGGGTAATGTGTTGCTTGGAAACTATACACCATTTCTCACCAAGAGCTGTAATGAAGGTGACAAACATTTAATCCTCATTAAGCAGCTAAAAGCTGTGGGACAAGCAGTAAAGAAGAACGCTTTGAATAAATCCAGCGTTCACTGACAAGTCTGACAAGCATCTGGAACGGCAGAAGCAGCATTACGAATAAATAAAGAGCTGATAAATTCAAGTGTCAAGGAAGTTAAACATCCTGCGACTACAGCTTTACTTTTTCTAACAAGAGATTTGGTTTAAAATCATTTGGTGAAGAACAATTAGTTCCTTTTTATGATTTTGACACACTCTTAAATGCTCTTACCAGGCAGTACCAGGACAGTGGTTGGCCAGCCTGTGGAGCCTGAGAACTTCTTGAGCTCAGTCCAGGTGTTGATCGTGTCGTGGATCAAAGGTTTGCCTCCTAAACTGGACAGGTGGAGGGTCCGGCTGGGGATGAGGAGGCGTAGGACGTCTTCTGGCTGTGCGGTGCCACACTGTGGATCAAACTCAATGGAAGTCCAGCGAACGCAGTCCGGGAACGATACCTGAGACGAGATGAGAAGTAGGATTGGTTCATCACAGTTTTTCACATGTATTTGCAGAGTAGAGGACATGTCAAAAGAGACCTTACCCTGTATTGTGTGACGCAAGCTTGTTTGTAGGGGTGGTCACTTTCGATAACCGAGTAGTGGTTTGAGGTGGTACAAGCAGACAGGCCTTGCTCAGGCTGGTTGCCAGTTGTGCTGTCTGTTGACTGGTTGGGGTTAAAAGTGGGAGGGGCGTATTTCTGGTTGAGGGCTGAGACAGCGGGCAGCAGCTCCTGAACGAGTCCAAAGACCTCAACAGCAGCCTGGAATTAAAAGAGAGAGAGAAGCCTCTGAGTCAAAAAGATGCAGTCTCAGGGATTTTGAGAAAACCTTGCAGTCTTGGATCACCTCCTACCTTGGGCACAGACGCAGCTACAGGGCCGATGTAAGCCAGTATGAGAGGCAGGAGCATAGAGAACAGACTAGAGGAACTCAACAGCTCAGGGATATCATCCACTAGAGATACAAAGAACAGAGATGAGATCCAAATTAAAAATAGGAAGGTCTTTGACGTGTAACAATGCTTGTCAAAGTCTGTGGTTCTTACCATCGACAGCAAAAGCTCTGTGGAGCAGGTCCTTTGCAGCTCTGACCACAGCACTGACCACAGATAGAGCTCTGCTACAGTTCTTGTCCTCCTCATTTGCTTTGCTTAGCAGCTGAGACTGTAGATCCCCATCATACTCACTCCTTTAGCCAGAAGACAAACTCCAGTCAAATACTGACCAAATATTTTGAGAGATGAGTTATCGCAGATGCTTGTTCTGTGTTTACCTGTAGTAGAGAATCTGTGGGATCTGTCCTCTGGTCTGGTTTGTCCCGTTGCTACTCAAACTGCAGGTGCTGAATGTGAATGAAACCCCATCAGAGCACTGCACTGTGGTCATACCGCCGTCTCCGTTAGCTGTCCTGCTGCCGTAGTTTCGCAATCTAACAGCATACTTCACCCCCTCCTGGAACAACATGAGTGAATTTATGAGATTATATGCATGGCAAACTACAACTAGCATACACTTAAAAATCATCCACATTATGTTACATCTAAAGTTTGAATTTCAGCTGTAAATTATATGCATGTATTATTTCCTAGAGGGGAAATGTACCTTAAGTGGCACAGCTTTGTCCAAGCGGATCTCTGCAATGTCACTCGGAGAATCATCAGTGCTGTATGTGCCCTTCACAAGCTCTAAAGATGTCCACCTGTGAGAATGTGCCGAGTCCCCTGGGTGCTCTGTCTGTGCCTGGAGAACCAAAAAGAGATAAAAGAGTGTATAAAGATAAAAGATGACATGATTGCAGCAGGTGACAAAATATTGACTGAAACTATCGATCACGACTTACATCATCAGCCAGCACTTCGAGTTCATACTCATGGATGCCCCCTCCTCCATACACACAGACGCCCACAAGCACAACGCCTGGTTTGTCCACCGTCATACAGATGGCATCCGGCGAGCCGTTTCCTGTATTCCAACTGCGGCCCTGGCTCGTTTTGGTGAATCGGTTTGGAGATGCTTTCACAGAGTGGAGTGAGTTCAGTCCATCGACCTAATAAAACAGAGAAACAATGAAACATGTAGCCAAAACAGACTGATAAAACTGCATTATTAATTTAGATAATCATAGACAAATCACAGCCTTGAATCCTCCAAAAGAATCATGTAAAAAACAAAACATCTGATCCTTTATTTCTGATGTGCTTAGTAATACAATCTATTTCTATTTTTATCCGCTTATTGACTACAGAGAGCCAGACACAACTGAAGAGCGACATATCCAGGAGCTCTAGGGAATTTAGAGTTGTCTCCCTGACAACAGACAGTTGGGTGAAAGTCAGCACAGAAACAGGGCTGCCGTCTAGTACCAGTTACCATGGCAATGAGACCTTATGTGTCCTGACTGCAGTACATAGGTATGCATTTGAGCAGAGGGAGAGCGATAATAGGTAAAGGAGGAGAGTGAGAGCAACATCAAACCACCAATTAAAGGCTCGGAACCACCCTTCATGCAATCAAGATGATTAGATTCCATCCTCTCTGTTTCGGCTCATTGGCAACATTATAAACATTGGTAACAACACTATGCTGCTAGCACATGCTTACATTATCAGACAATCTCCCTCTCTTTGAGTATTAAAAACAGTTCACATTTTTTTATCAATGATAATAGCTTCTTTAAAATCAAACTGATTTATTGTCTTTGTTTGTTTTGTGGGGTTTCTATTTCACTTTTTCATTTTAGTTCATCTTTTTTTTCCCTTTGGTTCTCTTAATACAGCTTATATTGTTCTACCCCACACCCCTGCACCATCATGTTTATTTAAGCACTTGAGTTCTGTTTGTATTGCTCTAAGTGTAGTTACCTCAGAGCCCAGAGCAGAAGCGGTGAGCTCAGAGACGATGGAGGCCAACAGACCGCAGGTATTGGAGACCAGGTGCGGGGAGAAAAGCTCCACCTCCTTCCTCAAACTCTTCCTCACCGGCAGCACCACAATCACCAGCATCTTCTCCAGCACCTCCCGGAAACTGGTCATGCCCATCAAGTTTTCTTCAGTCTGACAGAATCAAAAACAAGGAAATATTACCACACTGTTCTGATTTTGTAAGTTAAATGAGGACGAGGAAATGATGCAGTGATATGTATTCACTCACATGGCTTAATTTCTCCATGTGGGCCACCAGCAGAGGGAAGCGGTGAGCAAGCGCAGAGTCATTCTCAGTGCTGACTTGTTTGACCAGAGAGCGCAGCAGCACTTCACCATCATATGCAATGGGCAAGATGGATGTCAGCTTCACAGAGGTGTTGCAGAGGGCTGACATCACGGCGGCCAGCAGACGGCTACTGGAGGTGCGGAAGTTGGCCTCAGCGATGTCCTATAAGGCAGCAGAGACAAGGGAGAATCTCTGATTTTGTCATTTTCAGGAAATATTTTGTAATGTTCAGTTAACAATCTAAGACAATGCTGTCAGTGAGTTGTGATTATGCAACTTTTGTGTGTTGTTCCAGGTGAGGGTATCACTGTGGTGTCTAAAATATAAACTTGAGACTGCTAAAGTATGAGATTGCTGAATTTTTAAGAAACTAAAGATCCCAATCGCTTTCAGAACCTGATATGTTTTCATACTCAAGCCCCCCTGTCATTTATCAATCAAGAAAATAGTCTTTTTTTATGATAAATACAACCATTACTGTTTAAAACACCTTGTAAAAAACACTTGTCAAGTTCTACTGCCACGTACCTGGTCCAGGCAGTTGAGCAGGTCGCAGAGACAGGCCCACTGCAGAGCCGGGGTTGGGTAGAAAGAGTGGAAGCAGGCCGTGAAGGTGTTGTGGCACTCCTGCAGCACAGCTTCCAGCAGTGTTAAAGGCTGAGACAAGTAGCCCTGGGGGTCATTGTCCAGCTTGGTCAGGCAGTTGTCCATGCCTTCTGACAGGATCTTCTTCAGCAGGCTGCGTGTCTTTCCCACGCACTCTGCCAGCTTGCTCGACTCCTCCACCACAGCTTTGGTGCTTGCTGCAAATTTAGAGAACAGATAGTGCAAAACATCAACGTGAGATCTTATGTGAAGCTACAATCTAATAAAATCAAAATCATTTGAAATGTCCTTCTTGAAATGACAACTTCCTGATGTTTATATCTGTATATCATGAAATTATAAGACAATCTAGTTTGAATTGGATTGTAATATTTTCTGCAAAGAGTGTTTGAAATCAGAATCAATGCAAGGATGAATGTTTTTCATTCAAATAACATTCATAATTAAATCAGAAATCTTAATCTTTTTGGCAACAAATAACACAAATCAACAAGAATTAAATGTCTCTTCATTCTCAAAGCTCTTACCAGCGATGGGGAAGATCTCACAGATGTAAACCCTGAGCAGGCGGAGGCAGCAGGTGCCGACAAAGCGTAGTCTCTCCAGGTCCAGCAGAGTGGCGGTATACTGGAAACCCTTCAGCCCTCGCAGCTCCTCCACACCTAAAACCAAGGTGGTCCAGCTCCAGTGAAGGATACTCAGCAGGGACTCGAAACACTCCTACAAGGAGGCAGAGGAGGACAGTCACACACAGAGCTGTGAAGTATCACCTGTTAAGACAATTACGCAGGCGGAAACAGAGAAGTGGCCCAAATATGGAGAGTGAGCTCACCACGGAGACTGTACGAGCAAATGAGCGCTTCAGGATGTGGACTGGTTCACTGGTCTGCTGTTTCCCTTTGGATGCGTTGCCATCATTTGAAGGAAGCCTAGTATTAAGACATAAGAAAATATAAATCCTTCAAACGAAAAGTGGCATGATAAGAACCAACACAAAGAGTTCTGCTTACCTGTATAGCAACTGAGGTATCTGACCTGCGTTGACATCTGTACCGTTGTTTGACTTCTTGGAGCTTTTGAACTGAAAGACCACACTAAAGCAAAAACAATGAAAGACAAATTAAAAACGATAAAACCTAAATTATAATTAAACTGTTTAGAGAACTAGACTGCCAATTATATATTTAAGTGTTTAACTATTATGTTTCAAGTTCAACCGCTTTTACCCATCATCAGTAGTAATGGTAGCCTGTCCGTGGGAGCCACAGTCGCTGCTGGGACCCGACACTCGAGCCCACGCAACATACCACCAACCCAGCTGCAGCAGCACCGGCTCATCAAACATCATCGCGTATTTCTCCCTGAACAAAAAAAAGATCTGAATTAACCACCGGTAGACATGGAGTGTTGTTTTTTTCAAGGTAAGCAATAAAGAATTGGGAGATAGAAAAATTCAGCGAGCTCTACCTGGCAGCACAGTCATACGCTAGAACATCAGTCTCAGCCAGCAGATCGCCGTCAGTCTCATGGTCGCCCCCGTCAGGCCCAAGCTCAAAAAGCTGCACCAAAACAAGCCATAAAAAACATACTGTGAACACACAGCATTTCCAGCCAGATTATTACAGCCCATTTATCTATTATTAAGACATTTGCTATAGCCAAGGTCACACAACTTCATGTTTTAGCCTTTTATTTTCACAAGCTATGCAGTTTCAATTTCAACAGCTAACTAAGTGTATTGCCGTTTCAATTTGTTTTTCATTCATTGCTTTTCTGTCATTTCAATGTAGCACCCCCCAGCAGCAGATTATGGATTAGAGACTGATTTAAATCAAATGAATGTTAAACTGTCAGCCAACATAAAAAACAGGAACGCTGTATAAATATGTCACATCCAGCTTACCTTGATCTTTGCAGTGTACTCCCCTCGCCCCCCAAACAGACCCAGCCCACCCAGCAGGATGTCTGCATCAGCGCAGAAGCGGATGGCCTCCACAGAGTGGGCTGAGTAGCCCCAACCGCCACCATGACCTAGAGAATAAAACACGGGATCGATTGGTCTCTACAAGTTGATTTGAACATCGGTTGATGAATATAAAATGATTCTATTATTTTCAGCAGCACTGACTTAAAAGCTGGAAAATTAGCACAGAGCTTTAAACCAAAGCTTATCAGTGGGTCCTCCAGTGCATTGCATCATACATCATTTACCATGTATGCAGTAGAAAGAGGCCACCTACTCTCAAAGCGGTTCACCACACTGTAGTCCTCCTTGGAGTAGACCTTCATCACTGCTTGGGTTTCTTCCTCTGCACTGGCTACGCCCATCTTCAGCTCTTGCATGGCTGCCAGTGTATCCAGGCAACCTAAGTGAACAGCCCAGTTTAAGTCCTCTTAGTACAGAACATATATACAGAACCTGCATGAAACCATATGATTCATGTAAAAGCAAAAGGCTACCCTAAGAAATGAGAATGGAATAGATTGGTTTGATGTATATTTATTTTGATAAAATACTACAATTTAATATATCATCATAGATAATAGAAAACAAACAGAAACTAATGAAGATATACAAGCTTTATGTAATATAATTATAGTAAGAGCGATAACTGACTTCTGATGTCATGAGAAGACCAATGGGTTCAAATTGACAACAATAGAGCCTGATCTTAGGAATAGTGTTTAGACACAGAAGCCACACTGACCATCATTATTGGAGTAGAAACATTTGCAGACATTCATTAAAGATTTATGTGACCAAAGAAACATTGACGCATTACCGAGGATATGCAGGGCTCCGTGAGAGCGAGTAGTGGTGGCATGGGATCCCGAGGGCAACGCAAGCTCCGGGCTGAGGATGCTACAGCGGGCCTGGAGATCTGTGACGGAGGGCATCCTGGCGTCAGCTATCACCGCGTTGTAGCACAACATTTCTCTTGAGGCTGGGAGGAACCTGAAAAGCACAAAGAAAGATGAGAGTCAAAACCAGGGGAAGGGTTTCAGATTGAGAACAGCTAAATCTCCTTTGGGTGAAGTTTATGTAACTCTCGCAAAAGGCTTTTAATGAATTCAAAATGAAACCAAAAGGTCTGCGCTAAATTTGTCTGCACAGTCCTTTGACTGACCTCCATATGACATCATACACCGGGTCCAGACACAAGCCAAATCCCTGCAGGTCCTCTTGCTCAGAGTCATTGAAGGTCCTGCAGCTCCCGTCCATTTTGTTGATAAGCAGGCATTTAAATGGAGGCGGCTCAGACACAGAGGAGGGCACCAGGCCAATAATGTGTTTGCTGGCAAAGATCTCTGAAGTAGCGAGGACATGGGAGTTGATAAGAGCCTCATCGATCCGCAGGAATGTCTGGTCCCCGCTGGCTCCAATCCAGGTAGCCTTCCGTCCATATTTGGCACCGATGTTGGGCATGGGAGATGGCTTGGCATTCCAGTACGGCATGTCGAGGATGGGCCGGCCCAGCTGCCCTTTCTATAAAACACACAGACACAGATTCAACAGGCATTCAAAATACTCTCATAATTACTATATTGATTTTATACTCGGTATCATTCTTACCGAGAAGCTGCCGAATGTGAAGACCTGCCCATCCATGAGGAGAACAGCTGTGTGGTTACTGCCTGCTGTCACCTGAATACTGGGACCTGGAAGGGCCTGCACCAAGGTAGGAGAACCCCTAAGAGAAATACAGAGACAGATTAGGCTGTTTGTCAAGCTGTTCAATTAACGCTGAATGACAAAGTAATAATCTGAGCTCACATTTCTTAATCCTTAACTACACAATTGATTAACTGAGCATATGCCAGCTTGTTACACCTTTTGTTGAAGAACATCAAACATTGTTGGTTTGTAGCATACAGAAATGTCATTTTTTTATGTAGACATTTACAATTTCTCTTTCAATTTATCAGTCCATTTTATTGCTCTAGGAATGCCTGATAATTAACCACATAATATTGATAATGGCAGATAAACCTTTAAGTTTTCATCACAGGCATTATCTGACATTATTATTGGCTGGTATGTGCTGCCAATCATGTGATGCTGCCTTATGCATATGCAATGAGAGCTGCGCATGCCAACAACAAGCTTCAACATGTCGGCGTATGGGAGTATTTCGAAGTATCATAAGCAGACACAAGACATATGACTGAATGTCTACATTTGAAAAAGACTATATTCATCATTTCCAATAGAATAAACTTGTTTGTCTTGTTTTATGTCTATTTTCTAGAGCAGATTATATATTTCTTTAACCTTTATTTAACCAGGAAAAAAAACACATTGAGGTCAAATTCTCTTTGACAAGTGTGTCCTGGCCAAGACAGGCAGCAGCACAGTTACCACGGCATTTACAGAAAAATTAACAGCCATTCATAATGTGGAAACGTCAGGTAAATATCACAGTTAAAACCTTAGTCGATCACAATCCAGTAGATTATCGTACAGGAGAGACGTGGTGTTGTTTACCATGACAAAAAAAAAGGGGAAAATTTGGTATCTGCCAAAAATAACTTTGTCAATACCTGCATGTTAGACATCAGCAAAAATCCAATATCGTGCACCCCCATTTCAATATTTATACTGTTATGATAAATAGCTTTTCTTGCTTAGAAATATCTCATTTAATTCAGTTTATGTCACAAAAAGAAGCAGAAGCAGCAGTACCTTGAGTTGACATCTCCATGTCCCAGCTGCCCATGCTGACCATAGCCAAATGTGTAGACATCTCCGTTCTCCATCAGCACCACTGTGGAGAAACGGTACCATTGTGATCTCCTCTCTTTTATCTTACATAAGACGTATCCAGTCCAAGTTTGTCAGAGGTGATGCTCTCAAAATAATGTGGTGTAAGTATTCACAGGTGAATCGATAAGGGAGATCAACTCACCTGAGTGGTGAAAACCGCAGCTGACCTGCACAGCTCGCATCTCGCAGTCAAATCTCACTGCCCCTGGAGGGTAGGTGGTGATTTTGCTGGCATCCTTCTCGCCGCGCTCACTGCTGCCATCTATAAGTCAAACACTCAAGTCAGCACATTCGAGTTGAGAACATTGGGATAGTGAGGTTTGGGCGGCAATGTCAAACCGCAGAGGTGGAGATCTCTGCTCAGACCTGGAAAATGGAGCTGGAGAGAAAACAGGGTTTTTCGAAATAAAGAGGGGAGAGCATGCCGAAGGGGAGACAAGGGAAAGACACCTCTGTAACAGAAGGCTTTTGGCAACCAGTCCCAGGATGGATGGAAATCTTTGTTTTCGTTACACAACAATTAGAATTTGGATGAGGAGGAGGAGATCTGGTTCACCCTGAGCCTTGTAAAGAGGTCACAGCTGTGGTTTGTGAGCAGAAAAAAACTGGAGAAAGGCCCATGCATTACAGTTAATATTGTGATCGTCAATACCTTTTGGGCCAGGAATCAAGGTATTGTGGTTAACCTCCATAAGTGTGGCCAGCCAAATGATACAACAGTTTTAGGTTTGAATTGAAGTGTAAATGCAAATTTAGGATACCAGTTCATGGCCCAAACTTTGATAAGGAAGGGTTGAGGGTTTAACTTGTGGACACAACTCTCAATGTCAGCAAAAAAAAAACAAAAAAAAAAAACAACAACAAACACACAGAAATTAAGGAGAAATTTCTGGAAAGTCACAAACAAAAAAATATCCATCCAGTCCTCTTCATAAGAGCAAAACCATGAAGAGAGGCGTCCATCTGAAGTACTCTGAATAAAGCTTTCAGACTTGACCAATCAACATAAGAAAAGACAGTCCTCCTTTTTTCAATTAGGACAAACAGTGTCTATTTCACAGGGTTTTAAAAATAGTAAAAGTAAAATGGATGCTCAACAGTACAAGAGTACCCAAAACCAGTCATTGTTTTCCTTTGTTGCGAGCCACCTATTGTAACTAAAAAAATAACAGTAGCAGCAGCATGGGCAGATGTGGGTCATCCAGTCAGGGCTCTTAAGTGTGAGTATTTCACTTGTGGGGCCCCTAAAAATAGGCACATAGTGACTGTAAAATAATTTATGAGCACAGTGTTCCAGAAAGAGGTGCAGCCTGGCTTATATTTTTACCCATGCTGCAAAGTGTTCAGACACAAGTTCAATGTTTCACATGCGCCTGTGTGCCGATCAAAGAAGCTTCCTGTGATTGCCCAGCCCGTGTCAAAGGTTAACACAAATGACAAAAGTGTCTTTGTGATGGTTTGACACTCTTGGGCATTTAAAATAAAATAAAAACAACAGAGGAGTAGAGAGGGAAAAGTGGCAAATGGGATTCACAACTGGCAAGGTTTGACAAAGTTAAACTAGCTAATGTTGATTTTAATATAATGACAAGGAAGGTGAAAACAAAAATAGTGAAAAAAGTGTCGCTTCAGCATCCACTAAAGCCAAAGCCCGTAAAGTGTAATTATATAGGTGATAACTGTTATCATGACCCCACCAACCTGGTTGACATACAAAGAATAACAGCTGGGGTTTCTGACGACACAAAGCATAAACAAGTTCCTGAGAGGGGGAGTCCTGACAGGCTTTGTTTCTTCTGTAATGGAATAGTATTTGTTATGCATATAGTCCAAAATAAGGGCGGCATTCAAAAGGTGTCTATGTATGTTCTCAGTGGATGCGGTTACAAAGATGTGTTGTCACAACCACAATTTGTTTTTCTGAGGGAAAGTCTCTGCGGGGCTGAGATTCGGAGGACAAAACAAAAGTAGGTTTGCTCTGTTTTTTTTTTTTTTGTTGTTGCTGCTGAAACATAATCATTAACATATGAGCCGCTCACTGGTGATATATTAGGATTCAGAAAAGATGTTCACTGCAGCAAACATGTAGACTTGCTTAACAAATAAATGCAGGAAACTCTTAAATCCATGACTGCATGTCTGTTATATAATTTCTAATCAAATTCCATGATGAGTCACATGTAAAATATGTTTTTTAAATAATCCTCTTTGCATCTGTCAAATCTAATGATTTTTATTTATTAGCTTGTCTTTCATGAAGCTTGCTCTCCCTTGTGCTGTTCATCTGTTTGTTATGCAGCAGTTGTACGAACAAAGTGACAAATCAGCTGCTAAGGGAGTGGTGGTAAATCCGGTTAGACAAGGACAATTGATTTCTATTAAGGTCTATAGAACAGCCGAGTGCAAAGCAGGCGTAATATCTGAGGTTTAGAAACGTTGAACTTGAAAATGAATCAGCATAACAGATCAAGTCTCTGTTTTACCTCAGTCCCTGCTTTATATTAATGCAATTAACAAACCATCATTTTAATGAGATCTAGAAGGGAACCAGCCTGCTAAGATCCGTCTTTGACCCGGTCACGAGGATTCACAGTCATTTCTCTTCTGTGAGTCACAACGATTGCTTCCTGCCAGCAGCCTACACCGTTTGTTACCATGAGACCAGGTGAAAACATTAGAGTCCTGCCGTCAGAGAGTGAGAGAAGAGGTGGGCGGGACAGCCAGACTGGGAGATGAGGCAAAGGGGGTGTCTCTGCACCCGTTGAGTTAGTGAAAACCGTAGTACCTTTGTGCTTGTCCCGCTTATGCCTTAGTGCCTGAAGGGGTCTTATTCTGGCTAGGGCCTGCTCACGCTGGTTCATAAAAATGGGACCAGGAAAAACAAGGGGGCCTAGGGGAGAAAGAAACTTTCACATGCATGCACAATGCTCACAAATGGGAAAGAACACATGATAATACTACACCACAACAATACACTTACACACTGAAATATTATACAAGACACAAGCAAGGGGGAAGTCACCAAGGCACAACACCCAAGCTCACACAGGGTCTGACAGCCTGACTGTAGTTTCACCTTATTTATTAACCTCCACACCCACCTATTTTTGATTTTTTTTTGTCATATATTTTTTAACTTCATAAAGCCAAAAATCAAAAACAAAACACACAGCGCTTCCCTAAACAAAGCCCCATCCTTCTTCTCCCTGACCCATACCTCTGCCCTCCTCCAGTCTGTGCCGGCGGTTGATCCTCTGCCGTTTCTCCTCCTGACGGATCTGAATGTGCTCCTCGATGTTCACTCCTGGAGGGGGAGGGACAGGCACAGCTGAAAACACAAAAGGCCCCAAGTACAGGCAGCCCAGACAGGATGCAGGAGGCAGGAGGCAGGAGGCAGGATGAGGTGGGAAGGGAGGACAGAGCAGAGCAGAACAAAACAAGACACACATCAATGAATGATGGAAAGACGTGATGGAGAAGCAATGACTGCATGATACAAAGAAAAAAAAAAACAGAGGACGAGCAGCGACAAATGTGCAACATCCAAAGGAACGCAGCAGACTGTGTGAACTGAGTGGCACAAGCAGCAGAAAGATGCACAGCTTGCACATAACATCAAAACCCTCATTTTTCTGATCAGTTATGGAGGATCCACGAATTCAAACTGCTGGAATATTACATTAAGTGAGAAGTGCATGAGGTGTTAACATGCATATGATTCATCTAACTTTAAGTGAAATGAAGGATGATCAAGGTAAGATATAAATTTTCATTGAATGACAGAGCAAAACAGCGGTGGTATGAGATCAGGTGACAGGTGGCATACCTAGCAGCAGGTCCAGTGGAATCATCTCCTTCACAGCATCAAAGATGCCTCTCTGTCTGGCCTCCTGACCATCCAGCTCCCTGGCACAGGCCTTGCAACAACCACACGCTGAACAGCCAGACTCTCCAGACCCACAGCCACAGATACTGTTAGACGGATAAAATGGAGAGAATAGTATCACAACGAAAGCACCTTTACTATACACTGCCTGTTTTTGAGGGGTCAATGTTGTAAACACAAGAACTTTACAGATAATGTCATGACCACCTGTACCCCTTCCCCTTTCTTAGAACTTCTTACCCTCCTGGCACTCTGTCTGGCCGCCCACTGCTGACACAGCTGGCACCATAACCCGTGCAGTCTCCACACACTGTGCAGACCATACACTGGTCCAGCTTCCACTTGTGCATGCCTGGCTGACACATCATGCTCTTCTCTTCTTTCTCCTCCAGCTCATCCTCCAGGTCTTCATCCATGGCTGTGGCCATGCTCTCCACACCGAATGCTTCAACAAAAGAAAGCACAAAGACAGAGGGAGGACATCAGATTTAGCACAATAAAAAAGGCACCGTGTGAAAAATGTCAGTGTGTTTCTGTTTATTCTCACCTTTCCCCGCCTGGCTCATGGCACCAGTGTCTCTGCCACATTGCCCTTTGTTGTTCACCCCAAATGTCCACACTTCACCGCTCTTGGTCAAAACACATGTATGGGCCTTACCCATAGCAACCTGAGTTACAAAGTGACCTTTGAGGTCTGTCACCTGGCCTGTAGCAAAGAAAGTACAGAATGTGATAAAAGAAAAAAATACACAACATATGGAAACTTTAAAATAAAACTCTCTGAAGTTGTCCACTCACAGGTGCTGTCACTGTAAATAGCATCTTTGCCAAACATGTAGAGCTCCCCATCCTTGGTGACGATGCTGCTGCTGCCGTTGTTGCATGCCGTGTACACCGCCGTCTTGGTCTCTAATTTGATCATCTTCTTGGGCTTGTACGGCTTGGGCTGTCTCCGGCTTTTAGCTGGAAAAGAAGGACAAAAAAAAACAACAATATTTCAGAGCATCAGCTAAGACGGCTTTGATAACATGTTAGCTCAAAGCTGGATAAAATTCATTCTTGAGTTGTCACAGATTGTTTGAAATTGCCGTACTAGACTCTCCATCCTCTCCTTTGCTTGCAGAGCCGGTGAAGAACACACTCCCATCCTCAGCTACGAGAAGTGCATGAGAACCATCATGGCCGACTGAGAACTGAGCAATCTTGGGAGACTTTGTGACTGGCAATTCCACCCACTTCCCTGCTGATGGTCCACCTTGCTTTATCCCCAGGCTCTGGTACTTTCCTGTGTAGTAGATCTGTGAAGGTGAGGTGACAGAAAAATACACATTACGAACTGTTTTGCTGGGGAGCATTCGAGGCCCTACGGCAGTGTTTTATGACATCAAATGATAACCAATGGGTTCAAAGATGCATAGCTCTTAAACCATTCCCCTCAAGGTTTCTTTGAAAACTGCTGGGATAGTTTTTATTTATTATTGACTGAAGATTATCAATTTAGTAGGATACAAAAATGATTAAATGCATAACTAATTTTAGTAAACCACATTTCACACTGTAGAGTTTTTCAGCTGATTATAAATTGGACTGACATTAACATGTGTGTCTTTTTAAGAGCTACAAATGCAAACAGGACCATCAGTATTAGGACTGATTATTTCCATATTGTACATTTAATATGGCTGGGAAAATATTTCAAAGGAGTTATTCACAATTTGAGAACATTTGAATAAGTCAAAAAGCATGGGTAGCTTGTGACTACACAAGGCCTCTACTGAGGGTGAGAGGCTTTGCGAGTCAAATAATCAGAGATTCAAATGCAAATTACACAAACAGAAAAGCAGTGCATTCAGACGGATAAATTATTTGCAGACCTCTGACTCACTTCTCTAATACCAAACGTGTGGCATTTAGTCCGGCCTGAGTGGCCAGTAAAGTTTGTGCAAAGATAAAGGTCAGCTGCTCCTATTTTTACCCATACAGTCTGTCACTGTTAAGGTAATCTGTAGATAATGGGAGCTGTGAGATTAGGCTTCGACACAGACACAGAAATGTGCAAGAGGACTGCTATCTGCAAAAAAACGCTGCACCACACCTACATGACAGACACACAAAACCACACCCTCCACACACACCCCATCAAGCTACATAGTTGGCATTCTCCTCTTACTAAACAGGCTGGATAAAAATGTGAAAAATCCTCCTGCCTCCTCACAGTGACTGGATTTACTTTGCCCAATCAGCATGACTGTGTAGTCTACCTCTGGATCAAGAAGTTAATACCAAAAGCCTCTGAACAAACATTTACCTTCATTATAAACTAACTCTTGATTTGTTTTGGTGTTTCTACATCAAGCGTCACTCGCGGGAGAGCCTGGTTGGGTCTCCTGAAAGTTGACATTATACTGACGGCCAGAGCCGCTGCTTAATCGGCTGGAAATTCTTTAATCGCATCCAGTTGGTTAAGCAGAGACGTCACTTTAAAAGCTCATCTATTCATCAACATTACATTGAAAATGCCAGGTTGTAAAGGTTTACAAAGTGAATGAAGACACACACCTGAGGCTCAAAGCTGGATTTTTGGATTTTTGACGTGACATTTTAACTTCAGACCTACCAATGTCCTTACCTCATATTTATTTCAAAATCAGAAAGTTGTTTTCCAAGTGATATTTTTTGAGACTGTTAAACTATTTGCTCACACAGAGTGGTAGCTCTTGGTTTTTTTTCTTTTTGGGGAGTCCTTTTTTTATCCAAGTCAAGTTGTTGTTTCTGCCGCAAATTGATCCTGTTAGTTTTGGTTTGTTCTTCCAAATGTGTTTATTTTATAGTGTTTATATGTCCCTATCATTAACTTTTTAAAACTGTTGCTGGAATCAAATTTAGAATAAGAACATCTTTTTATTTTAAAAGGTTTTTTTTCAGTTTCAAAGTTCGATCTATTGTCTCCGCATCACTTTGACATTTGACAGCCTGATCCTACATAAATGTCACCGTAGCTTACAACATACAGATGCAATTAACTGGGAAGATGTCTGTTTTGTAAAGTGATGGCTTCATTTGGCCAAAATTTAAAACAATTTATTGAAGTATTTTTCCTTTCGAGTGCAGAGTCTGTCGTGGGCAAGTTCAACTCAGCTGTTCCATTTTACTGCTCATTTCAACAGAACAAGCAGAGATGTAAATGGAAAAACTGCACTCTTACCTTTCCGGAGGCAGTTTTCATCAGAGCAAACTCCCTGCCTGCTCCAAGTAACGCAGCCTCTTCATCAAAGCCTGTGCCTGAGAGAACAAAATATTATTTTGAGACAATTATATAATGAGATAAGGTTTTCTTTTTGTTCATTTATGTCCTGACAGATTGTAGAGAAACATAATAAAACAGCTTGTGTACATTTACATTAGAATATTACTAACTAAAAGCCTTTACAGAGATATGTATGTTTTAATTGACTCACTGATGATGTGTAGATCCTTCTCGAGGTCAAAGAGAGAGATGCCGCAAGCATGCAGACATTTCCTTGCCAGCTTCAGCTGCAGTTCCTGCTGCAGGGCCGGGTCTGAGCTCATCGTGTAGATCCGCACCACAAACCCATCCTGAAGGAGTCAAGGCCAACAGAGGAACAAAATTTGTTAAGTTTCATGAGTCAATATTTTTACAGTAGTAGTCCTTTAATAACAGAAGAACACTGGAGGAGATTTCATATTCCTGCTTCCCCTGACTGTAAGGGACAGTGAAATGGATCAAGCTCAAAATTGCGATGGTTCATGTTGAGGGAGACTTTAAACTTTGTAAAATTCAAACATTAAACTGTGTGTTTTGGTTCACTGGGGATAGGGTAGGTCATTATATACTCCCCACACAATCACAACTAATGTGCTGGATGAAGTAAGGATTAACCCAGGATTATACCTTATAGATGAAGCTGCCGCCTACTGGCGTCAATCTACAGAGAGTGTGGCGGTGGCTTTCTTTTAATCAGCGCATCAATTTATGTAACATGAGCGGCAACTTTAAACCCTGGCCATGTCAGTATGAAAACCACATCCATTTTTCTCAGCAACACCATTGAGGGTGTGACATCCATGCACAACTCACACACAATGACTCAAAGCTGAGCACAAAAAGGATGACACAACAGTCAGAAATGTAGGTTAGTCAGACTGCAGGGGATGTGGCTGAAAGTGGGAGTATACAGTAGAGGAACAGAGAGGAGAGTGGGCCAGAACAGGGAAATAATTAGGAGACAGCAGGGGTATAAAAAAGGATAAAAGGTAGTGTGGGGATACTCTGGTTTCTGCTGTGTGGTCATGATGAGACTCATCTGTGATGCTTTGAGTCCTGGGGACAAGCACGTGTGCAAATCTAGTCATTGAAACATAAGCTTCTATTTCTTCTTCCTCTAACCATCCCCCTGACCTGATCTACCCTGACCACCTCCTTTGTCTACTTCGAAGCACCTGAATCCCTTTATTGTGCCACATATGTTTTTTCCCAAACCATGAACTGGTCTTTGTGTGTTTCCTTTTCTGCCTGCTTAACAAAGTGTATGCAGCTGAGGACCCCCCTTTGCAGTACCCGCCCCTTGATTAGTCTTGAAGCTGCTGTCTGCGAGGAAGGCTAGCCGCAATGGCAGATATATGGATTTCACATCCCCCGCCCTCCCCCACTCACATTACAGAGTGCTTATGCAGATAACTGCTTGAGAGATTAAGCTCTCTGGAGAATACCCACATCTGGTGCCACTGCCACCGCCACACCCACCCATACATACACACACTTGCACACATAGACACATGCACGGATATAGACTCAGACAGAGCAACAACCCCTTCTGTGTCACAGCTGGTGATCAGCTGAGGGCCTGTCACAGCGAAGCTGGGGCCTCTTATGGCAATGATAGATGATTCATCAAGCCTTTCAAGGGGCTGACAAGTACCCTCATCTTAAATTAGAAGAGTTCTGTTTTCATGAGGGAAAGAAAACATATTGATACAGAGCATAAGATTAAAAACATGACTAAAGAGGAGCAGAAAAACACTTCAGCAGATGAACTGTGAGCAAAGGAAATCAAATGATTATACTCTTATTAGCAGACAGCTGCATAGACACATGTAGTGTGTCTCACTGTGTTGGCAGATTCTGAGTTCATTCAGCTATCTTGAGTTAGTTTAAGTTCCCTTTAAATTTGTGTAAAAGATCATGCTAAATCTCAGTCAAGATGGTGCAAAACACTTACACCCCCCATAAAATGACATATCAACTTCTCCTCGTGAGTTGTACGGAAGAAATGTGGTTCCTGACACAGATATTGACCCTATTTTTATAAAACATTGCGCCATAATCTTGGAGCTTAGAGATTTTTCAAACCTGACTCTGAGATATATGTACCTCCCTCAATTGGCACTGATCCACTTCACTTTTTCAATTTTGAACTTTTCTCTTCTCTGAAAGGAGCCAGAGACAGATGGTATATGCTGTTACCAGGATGATGAGCTGTAGCAGAAACATTAAACTCACATCTTTACAGGCTGCGATCTGGTTGATGTACTCTCCATCAGTGAAGATGATGTTCTGTCCGTCAGCATGCTGACCTGCATGCAGAAGTAAAGTGATGGTGAGTTTAGTTTTGCCAGAATATGAGACTCACCATGAAGGAGTCATCATTTTTTCAATAGTCTCAAACAATTTTGTGTTTTCATTTTGAATTATTGGATCTGCATCACAAACTTTGGCATAGAGTGCTTGGTATTGGGCTAGAACTGGCACTAACAAAAGGCCTAATTCTTCACAAGAATACTTCACTAAATGTTTAGATATAGTGGGTATGAACAATGAATATAACATTATTACATTATGATAATACATACAAATAATGATAATGTCATAATAGAACTATGTATAATGAAAATAATAATTGCATATGATAGAAGAATGTGCTCCTTTTTTCCTGTGGCTAACAGTTTGATCATTTTTACCTGGCATGGTGACAGTCCCCTCATGCTCCAGAGTCTCAGGGTTGATCTTGATGGCTGACATTGAGTGGTTACTTGCATCCTGATACAACAAATACCCCTGCAGACAAACCACAAACACTACTTATAATCTACAATCAATACGCCTTACACTTAGAATCAGTGTGAAATGATGAAGAATACAGTGCATTTGAGTGAACTAATCAATATGCTGTAATTCAACTTGCCAGGATGTGCTCATCGTAAGAAGTATCTTTGCTGAAGGCTGTGTGACTTACCTGAGCAAAGCCCAGCCATGACCTCTTCTCTTTTCTATTCCTGATACGAGACGTGGAGTTGTACACATGGCCCTGTAAAACACACGAGGTAACATTTACAAACACAGATCATTGAATTTGACCTAAATACACTCAGAAAAGTATTTGATTATAAAATCTCCATAGCAAAACTCATTATTTTGAGCGTAAATATGGTTGTCTACTAGCATAACATTCTGCTGCTAACATAATACTACCTGCAAGCTTTATTTCTTGAAGTGATGAAAATTAAATAATGAAGCCTTTAAGATTAAATCGGGTTTTGTGTATCAGGTCAGGGTGAAGATTAAGTCTCTGTTTGAAGCTTTGGCACTCTATGACTCTGTGTGAGTGCAAAGACCAACATAGTCAGAATCAAATCCACTGAAACAGAGTGATTGCCAGTCTTGTGGCTAATGGTTTGCTTTGCATTTTAGGTAGTATATTGCCAACAGTATTAGATATCAGTTAAGAAACTCCACACAATAGACAATTTCAAACAATCAAGGTTAACCCCATTTTTTCACAGCCCACAAGAAAGCACATCATAAACTGTGTATATGAGAAATTCTAAACCACCAAACTTGGATATATGTGTTCATCATGTTAAATAACCACATGTAGTTGTGAGTTTCACACACCCTGACGGTGCCGCTGTATCCAGAGCCCACTTTGTAGAGTCCATCCTTGCACAGCAGGTACAGGAAGGAACCATCTGTCTGCAGGAGACAGCGCTCATCATCATCGATGGACACCTCTTTCAGGACCCACTTGTTCATCAGGGCTGCGCGTTTGATGCCATTCCCGAACCAATCCTGGATTTGAATCTTTCCCACCAGGACAGCCTGTACACTCCTCTGGAGCGCATTCAGTATGGTTGGCACCTAGTGAGTTTGAAGGAGACAACAAGGATGCGGGGTGAAAGACAGCAGGACTGCAAACCTCTTATGCAACATATTTTGGCGAGCTTTGTGAAGCAGACAATGTTCGAGGTGGGAGATGAGCTATGGCTTCATTGCTGCTTGTCGAGTCAGATTCTCCTACTTGTGACTGACCCCGTGGTTACTATAACTCCATATTTGTCCTTTTCGTACTCTGCTGGAATGCCTTTTCACACGTTGGGGTTTCCCCCATAAAAGTTGTAAGTCCCTTAAGGAATTTTCACATAATTTCCGTAGCAGGGTACATCACACACCGCTGATCTCACCATTCACACACATACAAACAGACACACAGACTCATACGGCTCTTAAGCCCACACTTAAGCCCACACATCCCGCCAGCCTGCCTGCTATTGTGATGACTCACAGTTCAGTCAATGCTTACAACATGAGGAACCAGGAAAAAGAGAAACACAGTCCTATCTCTAAAAGGAGGACAAATGTATGAGGCTGAAAAGTCCCACTCGAATGTAGGGATTCTTTCTTGCAGGTAAAGGGGAATGTTTTTTTTATTTCTTATAGTTGACAAGCAGAAGCAACACAAAAGAATCATTATAAGAGATAAGACGGAGAGAGGAAAGAGAGAGGACAAGCTCGAGATAGAAGCAACCAGAAGGCCGGCTAATTAAAGTAAGAATGCAGACGGGTAACATAATCAAACAGGAGAATCAGAGAGGCTTGACATTTTCCAAAATTCAATTTGTTCTGTCCAGACACTGCTTGGAGTCTCTCTGCTGAAGGCAGTGCATGTAGCATCCAAAGGTCAATTTATCTTTCAAAAAATTAACTTCAGTGACCATTTTTTTTCTGTCAAAGAAGAAAACAGGAATGGATAACAAAACTGGATTATTGTACAAATTTCTTTGTTATTGATATGTACGGAAAACTTCAGAAAAAAATGGATTCAAGCGTGTGAAAAAGATGCAATTCTGTCTTGCACTTTATTAAACTCAACCCTCGTGATCACCGGGAATTCATCTTCAAAGATAAAAGCATTTGTTCACATCTGATTATCCGTAGTCTCTCTTGCCAAGAAAGCGAAGCATAACAAGATAACCCAAGTGCCAAAAACAATTAGGAATGAGTAACCTGCGTTTTTTCGATTGCCAGGAATGCAAACTAAAAAAAGGAACACTGACAACTGTGCAGGTAAACTGCCAAATGGTGTGTAATTGTCTATAATTGGTTAATTACCTGTATCGTCTGGCAAGCATGGCTGCCATTGTTGGTCAAGATGGCAGATACAGCCTGCAGGATTTTACCAGTGTCTCCCCAGGCCACCACTAGACTGAAGAGGCAGGCGCAGGACAGGGCGGTGATGGCCTGTCCTGTTGGATCATTTGGCCCTGTGCTCCGAACCGTGGTCTCCAACAACAACTGGAAAAGGGACTCTGAGGGAGGGGCACGAGCAGATGACAGGTCAGACGTGTGAAAACAGGGAGGCAACAGTGTTGTGTAATAGAAACAAGCAACAACACATTGATAAGTACTGGGGCCTCAAAATGATCATTAGGAACAGTATATAAAACCCATCTTAAAATTTAAACATTAATTTATACACGTCATCAACATACTCCTGAATAATTCCTTTTTATCATTTAGACAGAATTTTCTTTGAAGTTAACAGTAGCATCTTTGTTTGGACTGCACAAAAACAGCGTTGTGACATTGGACTGAGATAATTAAATCCCTCTTTTCTGACATAAATAACACAGTTTTCCACTTTGAGTTTTCTACATTACGTTTTAAGAGCTGCAAATCATTACTTTGCCAACACTGTAGCTATGCATTGAAATATATAAAATCATAACATGCCCAGTATCCACATTACAAAAATCTTCCATTGTGTAGATGCATTTGCAGCCTTACCTAGCACATCAGGAGGTTCAGTCTGGAAGCCCTCAGGCTGTTGTCCCTGCAGCATGTCCAACAAGGCCTGCAGGCTGCGCAGGCACAGGGAGGGGTGAGAGAATCGGGTCTCTTTTATCAGCTCAAATACCCCGCAGAGGCCAATGCCAATGATCTGCACACACAGAGAAAGAAGCACATTTCAATGAGCTACTGAATATCATGCTGTCATAAGCACAGCTAGAATACAGCCTCGCTGACTGTAGGGCCACTTTAATATAGTATTTGAAGAGGAAACGGGCTGACATTGAGCATGAGAGTGATAAACAGAAGGCTGTAGTGGACGTTTTGTCTGCATAACATGGCCTCACCGTCCTGTAGTTAAAACAACCTACATTTAGCCCACTGTGTATACAGTCAATACCGCTGACTTCAACATCCACCATTAACATTTGTATAATGACAGACCCACTTGAGTGCATGAGGAAGGGAGGCAGGCAGAAGAGTTTGGCCTAGAAAAGGAGATGTGTTTTCTTTTGCAGTGCGGCTTGTTAGTGAATCGAATAAAGCCCCTAAAGACCTTCCTACCTCAGTGAAGAACTTGGTTCGTTACAGTGAAATGGAAGCTATGCTTGAGTGTAATATCAGACTTCTGCCCATAAGAAACTATTGAAAAGCTTAAATTCAAACAAAACTGGACTAAAATATTTGATGAACAGTAAATGTAACTGGTCTGAAGAAGAGAATATTGACATTTTTATCAAAAGAAAGCTAAAAATTAAATTGATTCATCTCTGTGTTCTTTCTGCTGTAGACTTTTACCCATAAACTGGTCAATATCTTGCACAATCCTGCACAGACTGTTCATATTTGTCTCACTGTATTCACTGCAACGCACCACAAAAAGTGATTCCCAAATATTTGGAAAACTATATGGCAGATTTCCAGGGCACAACCTATACACATTTATCATTTAAGTAATTACCTTAACCAATATGCTTCTGAATCGGCACATCAGAAAATATTCATATAAATCTCAGGCAAACATCATCCTTCAAAGATCGGACACTGTAATCGTGTTTGTGCTGTTGTTGTGAGCATTTTAAAAGGGCAACCCAGTCTGCGTGAGAGAAAGTAGGGCATAATTCATGTATTCTTAAGGCATCTCCAGACTGAGCCTAATCCTTAACCACAATGTACAATTTATGTTCAGCTCATTTTCGGTGCCTCTGCTGCTTCACTTCCCTTTATTATGGTGCTGTATGGTTGCAGCTTTTTTAGAAAGACAGCAAAAACTCTTATCTTTATCCCTTAATTCAGCTACTTATGTCATAGACACCAAAATAATCCTTTCAAACATTTCCTCTTAAATGCTCTGCTGTCTTATGTGATAGTTAAGGGAACAGTTTATTACATTTCTGATTACATATCAAAGGTTTTCACTCATGTCCAGGTGGAAGTGAAGATTGATTTTAAATAAAAACTGATGAGGAGTGGGAAAGATAAGACGGTGAAAAAGAGCAAGTTGGGGGATTTAGAGCAGAGGCTGTAATCCGTGATGGGAGTTTCAAACCTCTGGTAAAGTGACACCAATTATCACAACAATAAAAAGGATGAGTCCCACAGAAAAGCCGGGGAGATAAAGGATTGTAGTATCCTTAAGATAAAGGGCACAGGCCAGTTCTTGCTTTGATACCATGCTCTGCTGCTGTCATATACGCAGCAGATAACTACCCCCTGCTCTTACCTTTGGCAGCTTAACCGCCGGCTCTCGGTACTCTTCCTCCTCCTCGCTGTCTGAATCGCCACTTTGCACCGAGCTCCTGGAGGCGAGTGCCAGGGAGGCCTCTCTCTGCTGCCAGTCCAGCACACAGTGCCGCACGTTGCAGTAGACATTGAATGCAGACGGGTTGCTGTGCAGCTTGATGTCCGGCACACAGAGGGCTCCATCGAGACTCTCAGCCTGTTGAAGGAAAGAAAGTACAGACATGAAGTCATTTATAAACAATCTTTAAGTATGTTCAAAACCTGTCGTTTGGTCTTTGCGGTCAGGACAACATGTTTGAGACACTAAAGGTCCTTTTTGACCAAAAGCATCTGGAACATTTAGTTCCACAAACTTCTCTTTATGGAACTACATGGTTCCTGTGGCCCATTGTTGTCTATTTCAATCACGTAGGCAGCAAGTAAGCTGTATTTGATTATTAAATAATGTCAGGTTACTCAAAACATTTGCTACTGTACTATTGCCCTTCGGGGCTACTACCTGTTTAACTTTCTCTCTGCCTAACTGGTGTCTGTGCATAAATTGTGTACCAGCTCATAATGTAAACAAGATTGTTTCTTGATGAGATTAATCCCTTTAACTGTTAAATTGCCAGCAAGTGTCCCTGAGGTGGAAAAAGGGGGGAAAACAGAGTCAAAATTCATGTCTAAATACATAATTATACGGATCAGACAATATTACCGTCCAAGTATCATCCAAGCTCTCTGTGCTCTCCTGTGTCTGCGCCTGTTCTGCCAGTATTTCACATGTACATTGACAACCTGTATTTCCATTGTAAATGAAATTGTAAGGCGCTGCCTCCCCAAGTCCCTGGGAAGTACTACCCTCTTGGGTAGTGCAACGGTAAGAGTCTGGGGATGAAATACCAGAGACTGTATAATACATGGATGAAGTCTCAGTCATGTCACCCATTGGTTCACAAAGAGGTATTTTAAAGCCCAAACATGGCAGATGTCATATTGAAAATGTTAACCCCATCATACTTTGATAACCTCAAGAAGAGTTCTAACAAAGAGGTAGAGTTGGGGTTATATGACCTTGCTGCTGCTACAACAGCTACAACACCCCCACCTGTCAGTCAAATCAACCATGGCCCCAATTAAATTCCCTAAATCAGACGAGTTAGAAAAATTCCCAAGTGAGATGCAAGATACAGAAACCAAAACTGTTAATTGTACCAGGCTGTAAACATGTTTACCTCTGCTGTCAAAGTGAGCATTTTGAAATGGGTTCGAATGGTGTTTCTTTTGGTGTCAGCCCATATCGTGATATATATGGCTGTTCTACCACATGCCACATTGACTCATTTATGCCACACTCAAACAATGACAGCAGACAGTTCAATTCAAAGTGACCCATCCTTTAATTATGCTCACGTGCGTTTATATGCAACTGGCTATGATACCACCACAGGATCAAGGACACTTTGGTGTGTGACTGTAAGAGGTGAACTTTCTCCACCGACTTTTAAACCGATAGAGAAAGGACACCGCTGCCCTAAAGATGTGTAACTACAATATGTTGTTAAGTGTAAGAACACTGTTGACAGTTTGTCTTGACACCATCTGTTCTGTCACAGTCCTCCTCATATCGAAGTCAGTGAGAAACTAGTGACATGAAATCACTCCCTAGCAGGCTCACTTCTGTACACACTGGGCTTGGCAAGTGTTCACCAGCTCAACACAGCTATCACTGTTACAAAATGGCTTACCCAACAATTTTACATAACCAAAGCAGAAAGAGTTGAGTTGCATTCAAATTAGAGTCAGAAAATCAAAAAAAAAAAAAATGGCCAAAGTATGGTCGCTTTTTCCAGTAGACATTAGGTACCGTTGTATTCTTCTGCCTCACATCGGTAGATGTTGTAGGATCGAGTCTGCACTAATTGATACAAATGAACTAGACAAGCCAAGGAGAAAATCATTGAAACAAAGCTCAAGCATTTAGCACCGAATAATCCTTATGATTGGACAACCTAGACTCCACACAGGAACTTGATAGGCTAACTAATTGATAAGCGTTCTCCATCCCACCAAGCAAAGCAGTTTTAACTACAGTCCTGAGGCAACCTCTGGAGAATGCTATTGACTGATTGTACCTCTCTTGCGGTGTTGTGCTTTTGGCTTCCCAATCACAGGAGGGTGATGTCATCTATTTGGGGAGAGAGGTCATTCATCCTCAGCTCAAACCAGCAGGGAGTGTGAGATATTAGCTGCTCTCTCATCTAACAGCACTGTCTACTGCTTTCCTGGCTCACTGCTTGAGAAGCACTTGTGACAAAGTGCCTATACAGCATTCACAAAGGAACGCATTGAAAAAGGGCACTTTGTTCAACTTGAAATGTTGAGATGCTAGAACAACCCTAACCTATAAAGCAAGGTAGAGTAAATTGATTTCTTGAGATGACAATGAAACAAAGTGGAATAGAGACAGGAATCCAGCTCTTCTCTGAGACAGAAGACTCTGCATTTTTGTGTCACACTTGATTTGTCTTACGATAATGCTTGTAATATTTTGGTTATCTCTTTCTAACAGCATTTCAAACCAATCATTATTTTTACTCAACCACGTGTACATTCAATCAGACATGGTGTTACATCATAATATGAAGTCTCAGTTTAATATCATACAATAATAGTAGCACTACAACAAAAGGAAGCCTTTCCAGCTGAGTCAGAAACATTGTACTCGTGTTGTACTCCCTTACCCTCAGTTATTTTCTGTATGACAACAACTTCATAGAACAAAGTTATAAACATCCCTGAAAAATGAGCTATTCAGACCAAAACAGGTTTGTTGTACCAGGTTGTAAATATGTTTCAGTCACTCTTTTCTTTTTTTTCTTTTTTTTTAATGGATGAGCACGTGGCTTTTGGTGCTTTTGCAGCGAACCACAGTTTTGACACTTCTGCCTCGGCTGAATTTTTCAGAACCCTGAGGTTGCCACTTTGTGTTACAGCTGCAATTTCATTCAGAAAGTATCTATCCTTTTATCCTTACAATTAGGGATGTGTATGTTAAGTCAACTAAACCAGTGGTTCTCAAGTCCAGTCCTCGAGGCCCACTGTCCTGCATGTTTTGGATGTTTCATTGCTCCAACACACCTGATTCAAATGATCAGCTCGTTATCAAGCTCTGTAATGGCTTAATAACGAGCTGATCATTTGAATCAGGTGTGTTGGAGCAATGAAACATCCAAAACATGCAGGACAGTGGGCCTCGAGGACTAGACTTGAGAACCACTAAACTAAAGGATTAAATGTTGCTTGACTCTAAGGTCAGCACCAAGTTCATTTGTTGGTCAGACAAATTAGTCAACTGGTCAACAGATAATGCTGTAAAGCTATAATTCTCTATTAGGGTGGTGTAAATAAGTACAGATGCCGTGTTAAAAATAAAGCTCAATTTGACTATTTTTGACTGAAAAGCCTTGATCTTTAAGCAAGTCCCTCTGCCTTCACTGATTTCCTCTTCATGTCAGGACTGAAATCTCTAGACAGAGGATGAAAAGCTTCTGCACTTGAGCTGCTTCAGGGTCACTACCATACAGGCTGCTTGATAAGGTGTAGAACTGTCAATAAAAACAGGTGTATGAGCACTTATGTATCAAGCATTTATTGGCATTTAAAAAAATGTCGAGTGGAATTTTTTTACAACTAGCAGGTAGGCAGTGGGAGAATAATGGCCTTTTAAATGTATTGAAATTGTGGTGGCTGTTATTTTTCGAGCCTGTTGATGGCAAATGTCTGTTTGTGTATAAATCAAGACCCCAAGAAAAGCACTTAGCTGTGACGTAAATCTGACGCAGCTGCCGGAGAATGTTGCATTTAATGACTTTGAACAGCGCTGACACTTTTTTATGTAAACCCAACAAGTCATCAGCAACGTGATCATTACACCTTCAAGGTCTGTCTTGACGCACACAAGTTGAGGCAGACACATATATGCAAAACCAAAAGGACCTGCTCATGGTTTGTGGTTTCTTCTCCCTTTGTAACAGCACAGACCCATCACCCAAACATGCGGCTCATCTGATGGTTTCTTTTTTGTGTCTGTCTGCACTTAACTGATGGTTTAATGGCCATCTAAAAGCTTTGGCTTGTATAGGAGTCCTGACCGCACTTTGACAGCTGCACTTTCCAAATGGCTCGCTTTATGGAAAAATGAGAAAAAGAATAAATGTGTTTTCCGAAGCAGATGATCAAGCGGAGTCATCACGATATCAGGAAAATATACATGGACTTTATGATACTGTCTTTTTAACAGCAGATATGATTAGAGTGTACAAAATGTAAAAAAAAAAAAAAAAAAGACCTACAGGGGTTACAAATAGAAATCATCTAAGACCTCCCTGAAGGGTCTTTCACACCGGGAGCGTTTTTTTCGTGAAATTATTTCGGACGTCAATCATTTTTTTCGAACCCGTATCCTGTCAATACAAGCGTTCATATCAGCGGCATTTTCCCGTCCTGCGCTATTGCGGCATGTATTTATTTGTGTCACAGTTGATTTTTCTAAAGTTTCGCATACTGTGTGTCCACTTCTGACTGATTGCGTGTCATTGCAACGTCAGATTCGCCGGTATACCCAACAAGGCCGACTGGCTGATTGTTTACGTGTCAGAGAACAGAGTGCTTTTTGATAAAAGACACAAATATTACAGAGATATCGACCTGAAGGACAACTTGCAGAGAGTCATAATGTTGGATTCCTCATATGACGATAGTTTTTATGCTTTAACAGTTTGCTAAACGTCTTTGTTTTAACTTTCGTCTGTGCTAAGTAACTTTAGCTCGTAAGCTAACCTGTTCAGATACAGCATACCATATGTATTTTCACTGTCTCAAACTCAACCGCGTTGCTGTTACAGCACTGTTAGGTCTCAGTTGTTACCTTAATTATAGTTTAATGTGCTTATCTGGTACTGGCCCCGACTCAGTACATCAGTACCATCATGACAGACAGCCATCTCAACACTAGTGTCTAATCAGAACTGAAAAACACTCAGTCTGCTGTTGTGTCAATCTTCTCGTTTCCACCTGAGACACGTCTTTTTCCCCCTGGAAAGTCGCCAAATCGCATTGCGCTTGATATGTATAGTCAGGCACGTCAAAATTCGCCTCCCAATATTTCGTGATTTCGCGTCGTATATTGGCATCATTCCCGGTGTGTAAGGACCTTGATACTGGATCAAATATCTTTTTGATTTTTTATTTTAATAACTACAGTCTGTCATTTTTGTTTGGAAAGGGAGCACAAATATAACTCAAGAGATGTGTCAAACTTTTCAGTAATCAGAACCAAATTATTTTTTATCCATAAAATACATTCAGAAACAACCCCAAAATTGGAGTATGTTTTATGGAATGAACCACTGAGGTTCTTTTTTTTTTTTTTTTTGCACCATCCAACATAAGGCTCGGCAAGAAATCAAATACCTTTTTTGAATTTCACGGTCCAACTATCTGGCAAAATGGTGAAGCTACTGGCGCCCAGTTTTCCAGACTGCCTGCCTGTCTGTCTGTTTTGGCAAAATGTGAAAATATTTTAAATTTAAAGGCAATGCCATCAAAGTTAGGCGTTTTTGAAATTCTCCAGTGGCCTCACCCAATTTCCCCATCCCACTTTCCGCCACCAAAATGAGATCTGGTTTGTAGACTACCATCTGTCTGCATTGCTGGAAATGCAGAGTTGGTTTCAGCCAGGCTTTGACATGTTTGCTTCAGCTCAAGCAAAGATGAGGGAGTAATGGTGCAAAATAAATATGGTCTACTGACCAAAATAATCATGATTTTGACTTTTGCTGCATGTTTGTGCCTGAGGAGACAGATTTTTGTCAGAGTTCTAAGCTAATCCTTTTAGCTTTCAGGAAGGTTTTTAACATTATTATCTTAGATGTTAAAAAGGATGACATGCTGTAAATGTCATTATGTTATTTTATGGCGCATATCCTATCATAGAGTTACTGTGGTAACTTGCTTAGGGTGTGCCATTGTTTCATTCATCTTTACTGAAAAACTACTTGTCTTATCTTATGGAGCTTGGTAATGGGAGGAGGGGTCATGGAGCAGCATATAAGTCATTGATTATTTAGAGACTGTGGGCCAAATACAAGTCATGAAAAAGCAATTTTAGAGTGGAGGAAAATTTAACACTGGAAAGGAATAATAATCAAGAAAAAGTCGTTATAGTGGATGAAAATTTACACACACTCTAGAACAAGCTGAAAATAATGGTGCATTTAACTCAGGAACCAATGGAAATACCTTTGCTGTGAGGTGTTATCCCTTGTAAAGACCTTTTCATAGCAAACTTTAAATGGATATATGCAATATACAGCATTTTCACATTTTTTTCAGCTTTTCACTTAAGCATTTCCATAAGTAAAATATCTCCAGCCAAGAAGATGGGCTCCAGCCGAGTGCGAGCATATTTCTCAGATTTGAAAATACATCTAAATCATAAAAAACTGGACGACTCGCTTCGGCAGATCTCTGAGCTCTGCAAGCCACCTTCCTAATCAAATTATAGTTCTTAAAAAAGACCCATCACACATCTGCTGGTTCACAAGAAGACATCGCATCAACCTCTTCATTAGAGTGATAGGTGTTTATGCTCTGTCTCTTGTTCTGACTCCACTTTCACGTTTGTAAGCACAGGCAGACAAAGAGGGAGAAGAGGCATTTTCAAAACAACACTGTAGTCTGACTGTGTCAGTGTGAGAGGCGTGACAGTGCAAGAGTGAGCACAAATACACACAAATACAGCATGACTGCTCGTGCAGCTACCCACGGGTTTCTACCAGCCAGCCTTTGCCTTTGCCGACTGCCGACCACTTCATTTTCAGACTCTATCTTGTGCTGATCCAGGAATTCAACTCACAGAGCAAGTGAACCTGAAGGGATCCGAACTGACTCATCCACTCGACAGAGAATTTTCTGTCTTGCATAGTTTTTAGATGAAGGATGCAAAAACCACTACAGCCTCTGTTCTCTCTATCACGTTAGCCTCTCTTGACTTTGCTTGCCAATAGGCCTGAACAAAACGACAGAAATATGACTGTGGCAATGTCATGGAGCAAAATAATAGACACGAGATGAGAATGAAAACTAGCTGTAACTCACAATTTCTGTATTAATCTGATGTATTTTTGTTCCAACACCCATGATTGCAACAGTTATCTTTACATACCCAAAAAGCATCTTTTTTCCATCATTGAATCAATCTGAGGGTAGTAGATAGCAATATAGAGCTCCATCTGAGAGAGAAATATGCATCACTACTACGCCCAGACCTCGATCCAGCAGATAAAATGAACATAATCCTGAGTGAGAAAGAATTGCTTGTTTACATACAACACTTTCCACACATATTGGGACAATTAGACTTTCGCAATGTGTTTGTACAGCAACAATAACAGAAATTGCAATTTACGGCACAGCCTTAGTTGCTTAGGAAAATATGTGTGATAATATTAAATCCAGACAATGACTAACAATACTACAGACTTGCCACAAAGCAGTAGACTCTCTCACTTTGAGAAAAAAACAGCAAGAAAATGAGTCATGGTTATCTGAGTGGATTATATCTGATGTCTACACCTGTTGTGATGTTCATGCGAGGTCCACAGGAGGAGCAAAATCACAACCACATCCATCTACTGGTACAGACAAGGTTCCCTCTTTGGATGAAGGAGATGGAGGCAGGCAACTGTTGCCGTGGAGATGGTGAACACATTAGGTCGCTCGGCAACAGGCCATCATGCACACGCCAGAGCCACTCCCATGTGGCTTTGTTTTTGCCTCACCACCTCTCATGCACGGACCAGGCTTCGTGGCACCTGGCCAGCTCCGCTTAAAATCGTGTCGCTGCCAACCACCTTCAAGATGGCAGATAATCTAGACCTTTCTTCAACCTAATCCTCAATCTGTTGCATTGATTCAGATAAGAGTCAAATAACTGGAAAGGATTTATTAATGCACACAGGGGGTGTGACCTTTCAATACCTCACTATTTGATTCCATTATGATTTTTAAGGGCAGAATTTGCTCCACAACAGACACCAGATTCAAATACCTCCTAATTCACAGTAAGTCCTGTATTTCTCACACTCTGGTATTTTATTTAGGATAGGAGTTTTATTTAAAAAATTGAAAACATAGATAATATTAGTAAACGAAAGCCAGCTGCCTCTATTTTTCGGCAATTTGCCATTTTCAACCCAAATAAAGTCCTAAATCTCCTGTTGAGCGTGATTTTCAAAACTGACACATCTAATGCTCAAAGGAACTTTGTCTCGGTCTAAGGACTTACTGCCCATCAGCAGTTCAATCTAAGTTCTTTAACAGAAAAAGAAGCATATCTGCATATTCTGGAGTTTGACAGTTCACTGTGCTGCCAATGTATTCTAGGGCTGCAACTAACGATCATTTTGATAATCGATTAATCTGCCGACTATTTTAATAACTAATCGATTAATCGGATAAACAGGCTAAATTCATCAATGCAGCTGTTAATAGCAATAGCATAGGGCTTTAGTTTATCATATGAGTTTATCTGCCACGAGGTGTTGAGGTCTCTGCATGTGTAGGTTACTGACTTACTGTAATCATCGGGTCTTTCTCGTCCTTATAAAAACCTGCTCTATTTCGGCGAGTGTCTGTCTACTTCTGTAGTCAAACCGCAAGATAACAAAATCTACCCGGATACAGCAATGCTGCTTTTTGATTGGCTGTTCAGTAGATATACTTTATTTGATTGGCTTGCGCGTGGCACGCAGCTTCTGAACTCTCGGAGAAACTCAGTTGATTTCCACCTGTTCCATAGTTAAAGAAGTGCAACTTGGTGGACATCACCATGTTCATTTAAATGCGTGAGAAATACAATGTGTGGTGTGTGAGCGTGTGAACGAGTGGGAATGCGTGTGTCACACGCTGAATGCGTGAGACTTGAGAGCCCTGTGCTCACGCATCATCGATGTACACCTGTGCCATGCAAAACGGGCTTTGCAAATGTTGCACTGAACACCTTCCTTTTCAGTCTTGGTAAAGTTTTCCCACACCACTGATGTTTTAGGTCGGGATTTGGGTTGGGTTATGTCCATGTTTTTCTCAGCCGCTGCCTCGGCCATGGCTGTTTCTCTTCTGTGCGTCCTGCTGATGTTTACACGCCGGTGTCCATGGACATATATAAAGACCCGACGAATCGATTACAGAATTAGTTGGCAACGAATTTTTTCGTCACGACGAATCGACTTAATCGATTCGTTGTTGCAGCCTTAATGTATTCCCAGCAGTAGATACATAAGGCTTTGACAGATGCTCATTTAAACTTTAATTCATGCTGTTCCCAGGGATGTACGTATGGAGAAACACATGTAGACATTTATTACTGCCGTCTTGGCAATGTTAGGCATAAGTTTGTCACACTAATTCAACACAGCAACATTTACATTGTGAGGTGTTGTGTAAACTGTAACCATAAAGAGATCTTGACAACTAGGTTTCAAGATCTTAGTTGTCAAGATCTCTTAGTTATCATATCATATTTGCTGGAGAAACAACCATTCTACAAGGATTTTATAATCCGTAAATGTCAGTTACTTGTATTCAAATACACAGTCAGCAATAGTTGCATTACACAAGACTGTGATATTGAGTTACACTTGATCTCTTACCTTTGTTCTTGACTTCACTTTTGACTTGACCTTCTGTCGCCTCTTCAATTTCTTCTTACTCAAAGCCTTCTTTCCCCTGAAAGCAGAGAGTGATCACTCAGCAATGGAAAACATGAATCTACAGATGGTTTAAGTCAATCATATACATGTCATGAACGATATTGTGTGTCATTGTAGTATATATTTCCTAAAAAGGATTAAGTGACATGAGGGAAAGGTAAAGCTCCCTGTCAACAACACTTTCTCCTCTAGGTCTCATGATGTCGTACAAAACACGCCATTAATCCTTTAATTAGTTTAGTATAGCTGTTAGCATTGTGAAATTAATTCCAGTGGAATTTAATGGTAATCTGGATTTCAATTTTTCACTTGCAGAGTAAGGCCTCATCTTATGCAGCTGGCAAAGTACATGTCTTTTGAAGTGCAGTACATCCTACTTAACTGCCAGGGGTGTAGCAGTTGTCACCAGATTCAGTGTTACTCATTCTGACAAAGCAGCAAAAACAGGCCGTAGTCTGGTTTTGCAGACTTTCCCCTTGCTGCTGTTGAAATCTCCTTGAAATCTGTTTTATTGGCTTTTCAAGATAGATTTTACTTTCAAATCAGGCTGTCAATGACTAGACAGTCCTGGGGACTAAAATAGATCTACTACTAAAAACAGAAACAGGACATGAATAAGAAAACTTTGCAGTCAGTGAAGATAAAAAAATGAATCTATTTGTAATGTACTGTTTGTTTGAAGTAAACAAGCTGAGATAACTCCTCTTTTTCAAATGCTTCACCTTTCCTTTGTATACTATGTGGTTGTTACTGTAGGTGAGCTGTTTGTGCTGGGATTTGAACAGATTGGAGTATTCAGTTTTTTATTTTACCAGGTGGCCTCTGGAAATTGACATCTAGAAGCTTGTCAACAAACAAGAGACGCCACAAATTCTGAAAGAGTGAACAGTAAGGGGCTGGGTTGATCCCTTTGACGTGGCCATGGCACTTTTCTTGATGTTAGTGTTTTTTCTATAGTATTTCATTTTACAGTAGTACCAGTATTATATTATTATTATTACCTGTTAAGCGCTTTGTGGCATCTGTGAAAAGCAGGCTAAGATTATAAATGATTGCCTTTTCTCTCAAACTTGCACAAATCAGGCATTCAGGAGGTATGACAACACTAGTATAACACCAGCGAAAACATTACAAACACCTGGACAACAGGATAAAAACAGCTCTCCCAGCAAATCAGTTTTTACTAGCTTTTACACTTCTTATTTTTGTTGACGTGTTCAATACAGGTAATAATGGTTTGTTAAAATAATTTCAAAGGTTGGAGTGGGCATTGGTTGGGTACTGCAGCACAATATTTTGAAAGGTATTCCTATTGTTTTGCTCCCATAAATTATTGATTATGCAGAAAACATATTGAGATCACCTTTAATTACAATACACTCCAGTACACCACCATCACTTACTACATCTTTAATAATAAATACAAATATGATGTTAGGACTGGTCAGAGTCAGGTATCAAAATATATCAGAGAATGCAGCAACACATAGAGGAAATCAGAAATCAAGTTGTTTTAACAAATTTGCAACTACATCTTCTGTACAAAGCCTAGTATGTTAGATCAGATGATAGATTAACCTGACATGACATATTTGAAGAGACTGAAGTTGAAACTGAATTTCTTTCCTTTCTCACAGGAGGCATGAAAACACTGGACATTTGAGGACATTCATAGCAACACTTCACAATAAGCAGGCTTAAAGGAGAAACTGTATATGGGGGGGCGCTGAGAAAAACAACTAAAGGTCTGGGGGGGGGGGGATGCTGCAATGATCAAGCCACTCAGTCCACAACCTGACAGACTGACTACAATGACGTCAGCGTATTACCCGCTTATGCCAGAAAAGCAAATGAGTTCATCCACCTACAAACACACTCACACACACCCTCACTTATTAACACGTGTAATATTTAAGCAGCTTTTCTTAAGAGTTGCAATGCATTGTGTTGATTAAAACGCGTTATTACTGGCCGTGAATGTTTGTAAAAACACAATAAAGTCACGAGTAAACGTTCAGATAACCTGGGAAGGGCTGATGCTCCTCAACGTCAGTTAACGTTAGCTAGCGAAACGAAACAGTGACGCCGTTGGGCCTAAATACACACACAGCTCGCTTCATTAAATTACATTAAATGACAAAGTAACACAAAAAACGATGACAACACATGCAGTTGCTGTTTATAAATGTGTGACATTATCTCATGTATTACAGGAGCAGTACGTTTGTTTACGTTGAGCTGCTGCTAATATCAATTTGACTAACCGGACTGCTGTCATGACATTTAGCAAGCTAGCTTGTTTGTGAAATTAACCGAAGGGTTTTATTTTTAATTTCTACGTCCTGCAGTTGGGGTATTTATTGGAGTTGAAATTGTGCCAATATTTCACAAAAAACCCAATGTCTACAGCCACCATAGGGCAAACCTCTCCCGTAAGGGTGAAGTAGCAGCTTAGCTTAGCAGGCTGTGGTAAGCTAGGGAAGTCAGAGCCAATATGCTATATAACAGACTGACCCCCGCAAGAGAATGCACCAAAATCCTGGAGTCCCTTGCATGTTTAATGATTTAAAGATAGTGAATTATAATAAAACGTCTTTCTAGCGTTGGTTAGCGTAATCTAAAATAACACAGGTGTAGGTTATGTTAACTGACGTCCCGCTATGTAAGGGTTAAAGTTAGCACACGGTCGTTAGCTCAGTTAGCCACACAAATGACAGACCAGCTCCTATGATATCAGATGTGGATTTTCACGTTAGCTTTCACTCACCTTCCTTGATTTATCCCCTGCTCTTTATCATTGATAGCTGTGGTATAAATCCGCCTGTATCTTTCGGCCAGAGCTCGCCCTGAGAGTAAAAGCTGGTACCGAGTCCGACAGTCCGACTGGGCTCCAGGTGTCGGACAAGAACCCATTCCCGACCCGATGGTAGAGAGATCGGCTCCGGCTCCAGATATGACCCTGACACCCAGCCCCATCGACGGCGATGAGTTGGGGAGAATCCCTCCACCGGCAGCCGCTGCCGCAGCAGCACACATCATCGTTTTGGAGAACAATGCATATATCACACAAAAGATATAACAGCTAGATAATATCTAGCCATCAGGTGCAATCCATTTGTCATTAAATCCACCAAATGTCACATCATTCGATCATTCCAAGTTGCAGAAATACCACAATTAGCATCCACGGTCACCGGTTGTGAGAAGCGCAAATTGTAGCCTGTATCTGGTGGTGCAACTACTGTCTTCCGATCCGGGGCCACGGCGTCAACACGGTGCTCGTTTCCCGAAAATGTATTTTCTCAAGCCATAGCAAAGAGCCTCGAGAAACAGCAAAACCGGCAGCATTAATTTCCAAAATCAGCCTTGTCGTGTTTCGTTTTTATTCGTTCCTGGAATATTTCTTGACCCCAGAGAGGCAGCACCCTCAGTTGGGCTGCCATCTTAGCTCCATCATCCCTCCCCTCCCTAGCGGAGTCTTGCGTCGCTAGCATGCCGGGATATTTTCATACCACTAAAACAGGGCGATGCTATCATTGACTTATTTCAGTTATTATCTTTCCTGTATGCATTATTTTTATGTATTGTTTATTTGAAAACAAGTATAGACAAATGAAAAATGCACAATGGATGTCAGATGGAGCCATGAGGCTACTCTGCAGACTGTGCTCAGTTGGAATTTGGACATTTAATTTGCAGATGTCAGTCCAGGGCCCCTCCCAGTTTGATCGGAAACTGGCAAACTGACATAGCCTACCTTTAAAGCAATTGAAACCCTACAGCTCTAATTTGCCAATAAACAATTTGCTTCAGTGTGTTTACACTATGATTTTCTCCTTTACTATCATTCCCCTTGCTTCTATCATTTCCAGTCCTCTCACTATAGATTTAAAAAGAGCAGCAGGCATTCTGTTCAGTGTTACTATTGTCCCCTTTTCCCCCGAAAGACCACAGTGTAACTGTGAAATCTTGTGTGATCTCAAAGAGGTCAGAAATTTGCACAAGGATAGCAGACATCCATTGGTAACTGGTAACCCAGTCTTCTTCACTGTGCAGGCCCTGTTCAAGGCCTACATTACTCTACCTTCCAGCAGCAAATGATGCAATTTTTTGAGAAATTTCTGAATATATTAGATAGATAGATAGATAGATAGATAGATAGATAGATAGATAGATAGATAGATAGATAGATAGATAGATAGATAGAGGGAAATTCAAAATTCACTCTTGATTGGACAACAGATACACCTTCATCTATTATTACTTGGAAATCAAATTGAATCGGATTACTTAAATTCTTTCATGATGCAAAATGCAGGTTTTATTTCTTGATATCTCGTGACAGCGCCCACAGGAGGGTGTAGGGGATGCAGAAGTCACTAAGAAGCACAGTGGTTATATTTATTTGTCAATCAGGATGCAGTATGGGCCAAAAAAAAACACTGCAAGGCAAAAAGAACGTGTGCAAGAAATACCTTTTTATTTGAGAAATTTTTATTAAATACCCCTTAGTATTTCTGACAAAACGCAAATGTCTTTAGCATGAAATTTTGTTAAATTAATGTCATACTTATAGAAGGATGCTGTCAGTGCATATTGATTTATATACACATTTGCTGAGGGAGAGAGAGAAAATAGAGTAAGAGATGTACACAGGGCTGAGTGTTGCTTTATTGGCTGCGAGGCATTGCAATGATCCAATGAAAAGAGAGGGGTAGGTTCCCAGTCTCTTCTCATAGCAACCCAGGAAGCTCAGAGATTATCATGCGCAGTATTAGTGTGCCAGCATGTATAAGGGATGACAAGTGACTCCTTACGGAGGAATTTGTTCATATTTTCAAAAGGAATTGTCCCTTAAGGATTTTGCTTTTCAGTAATGAGGCATAAAGCTTTAAAGAGCATTTTAAAACGCTGTAGACAGCAGGTTTGCAGATGACCTAACAAGGTTAAAGAGAGAGCGTCATTCAGTGTTGGATTGTGTGACCTAAGGATGTGTCCAGAGGCTGCTGGTTAACTCTTTGGATGTCTCATCTCTGCCCTTGGAGCGAGGAGGAAGGGAGGGCGTATATAGGCCAAGATGAAGCCAAGGGTCAGGCATTGGTGTCACAAACATAAATTGAACAGAGCTGGAGAGCTGTTAAAATTCACACATTCACAAACTGAACTTGGGGAAAACAGTTTCAACAGGATCAAAACAGAACCTCTTAATACACTTCAGTTTACGTGTATCAGTCATAATTCAGAGCTGAATCAGTTTGCATTCCTGCGCAGGTATGAAAAACACCATTTTCAGTCCCTTTTCTTGATTTGAATATTCAGTCACAGAACAGGTTACACTCATTTTTTGCTGCTGCAACTGAGCAGAACATGATCAGGACGTGCATTGCCTTGGGCGACTTGTTAGCCTAAAATTATTTATTTTAACGGAGTTGTACAACCAGAATTGTCACTGAAGCAGTTGCGCCACCCAGTGTTAGTCATTCACATAATAATGTAACCATCACAACAAGAGAAGACTACAGAGGGTTGCATTTTACCTGAGGACATAACACAACAGCTTTTCACTACTTTTAATCTATAAGATTCCATAGTGCTCATACTGTTTGTAATTTTAGTCATCTGAATTATCTGAGAACTTATCCAAAGGATTTGAGCCCATTGATTTCTACTGCGTGTCTTTGCTGGAGTTAGACTAAGTTGCACTGCTTGATTCAGCAATAGCTTTCTATTAAAAAAATTGTCCTGACCTGTTGGCACCTAGCCCACTAGTTTATCACAGCAGTGTAGTCTGCATTCCTTTCCTGCTGTCATCATGATAGGAGGGGTTCACTTCAGTATCACATCGTCACACCTCTCTGTGCTATGCACCTTTCATACCTTTGAACGTCCAAAACATGACACACCCAATAATGAGGCTCATGGCCACACCATGCAACATTTCTGGTTTTATGCATGCATCAGATGATAACTCTTTATTTTTATGAATCAAAGGGCCTTTTATTTGTCATGAAAGAATTCCTAATGAAACTACAAGCGTTTTGGTTTTGGTCAGTTTGTAAAAGTGTCCAGATTAAAGCTGATGACTGCTGAGGTGTCAGTGGCCACTGTGTAATATTGATACTGTTAACAGGCTGTTGAAATTAAATGTGACCGTTCCCATTCTAACATTTTCATTATCTCATAAAGAGAAAATCATTAACCCGAGGCTGGAATTCAAGTTCACAGTCACATTATTAGCATGCTTGAAGCAAAGTCCACTCAAAGCTTGGTATTGTATTCAAAAGCCAATGGGATGCTGTTGTTTTTTTTATCTGCATGATACAGGGTAATACATTTTAAAGTGCCTTGTTTCTCAATTACATTTACAAGTGTCTTTAAGCTCCTGAGATGGAACTTTCGTTTGTGGCTGTTTTGGCTACAATTTATCTCTTTGCTGATCTTATCCACACATGAATCTTTGACATGGTAAATTCTTAGACAGGATTGTTTGGCAACATGCTTCTTACCTCCTCATTTTGAACCCACCCCATGACAGAAGTGACAGAAATTACTGTATGAAAAAATAATCAGTCTTCTCACAGATGGTCTTGTTTGCTTTTGTAGGTCATAAAGAGGTGATAGTATTCATCTCAGTCTGTTGCATAACCAGCTGAAACCACCTCACAGGAGGTTTGAATATAAAGGGTCTTTATAAAGTACAAGAAACACTCAGTACAATGATTGAGATAGTAAATACTGTTCTCTAAATCTTAACCCCAAACATTTCAACTATATTCAGTTACTAAGTTCAAGGCCATTGAAGGTTAAAGTAGTTCAAAGCCCCACACCCACGCTGCAGCGCTGCCTCACTATGTCTGGGCTGAATGTCAGGTCCTTCTGCTCTCTCCACCCAGTTCCTTTTTTTTTCCTGTCAAGCTTGAAGCAGGGTAATTAATAGTACGGCATGAACGGTGATGACGGATAGAGACAATTCTAGCGCAGGAGGAAGTGAGAAAGAGAGAGAGTATTCTTTGATTCTTGTCTGAAGCCACACCCTAGGGTGGCCTTGGAATCTCCTCCCTTAAGGTTAAAAGGCAGGTGTGATTGGGTGTGATTGTGGAGTAACAGACAGGTGCAAGTCAGTGACAGTTCACTTTGACTGTCCAGCAATTCACAGAGCCCCTTGTGCAGGTATGTGTCCGCTTTCTTTTAATTCATCTGTTTACACATGTGGAATTATGTCCCGATATTGTTCACGTTTTTAAGCATTAATTGATACTTAAGTTTTAGGCGACTGAATCCTCTGGGATACTGGGTTGTCTTAGACGAGATGGTTTGAGAAATTTTTTGAGTGAATATGTACAAAAGTATACTTACAGTCAGGGTAATTTTACAATGTATATTTAAAGAGTCACTGTAAGGAACAAAAATGTTATGAGTTCTTTGTATTAATGTACATGGGGTCATCATACATGCTCAAACATAGGGCTTTAATATTGAAGCTGACGGTAATATACAAGGATATATAATGCCAAATATTGAGGATGTTAATATAACTTACTTTTGCCATGATTAAAGTAATACAACTATATTAAATAGAAGTAAGGATATGAACAGTTTCAGATATACCTTTTTTAGAACAATTTTCATTATGACCGTGATGTTATAAATCCAAACCTGACAGACAGCTCAAGACAAGCTCTGATTTTAACACCCTAATTCTTGACATGTGTTTGTAACAACAATCCAGAGCTCGTATCAACAACCCAGAGCTATTTCACACAAATCAAAAGTAACCTAATGTGTAATGTAGTTTAGGAATTAAAGGCATTAAGCACTCTCAATGGAAAGTTTATTGTAACTGGGTATTGTGTAATGTGTATACAGTCCTAACTCCCTTTACAGCTGTGGTTGTCTACCTTAAGGCTGCTGATAAGGAAGTCTCAGCGCTGTTGAGTGCATACGGTTGAAAGGGCACAGGCTTTATCATCAATAGCTAATGGCATGTCACAGTAAGCCCCTCTGTTTTGCTGACAATGGTGTGTTTTGAGAGGGTGTGTTGTGGAGGGTAGGTGTGACTTGTCAGTACAGATCAAGACAAACCAGTTTAGGGCATTAATCTGTCTACTGTACGGCATAATTTTAGTGGAATACCTCAGGGTGAGGGACAAACCCAACATGACAAATTCACTTACAAAACAACCTAATGAAAAGCTTAAACTGAGTGTGTGTACTGCAGATAAAAGGTAAAGATATTTAACATTGTAAGATGAATTTGCATGTGTGATGATCCAAGGGTAAACTTTAACACCGAATACACAGTGTATGCATATGAAAGCTCTTGACTTGCAGTGCCCCCTAGTGGTTAATCATATGTAGTTTTATAAAATAATCATATCTCTCATTTGAACTTACAGGTGAAGCTGCAAAATGAGCAGGTCAAGTAAGTATTGAGAAAATTCACTTCTTAACATACAACAAATCACTCTGAATCAGTATTTCTTTTTATCCATTCCTCTTCTAGCTTTTGTTCTTTTTCTGTGTGTATTTTACTGCACATGTTATTTGAAGATATCACCAGTAAATTTCCTCAAAATTCAAATATTTCTCAGGAGTGTTATGGTGGCGTATTAAAGGGTATGTGAAGGAAGCAATTAAAGGTTGAGGGGGCTGAATGCAAACATTTTAATGTGCATTTTTATACCATTTTAAAAGTGTTAAATCATTTCTTCAGCATCCATTCAGCTGTTTTCTTTTTCTGTAGTTATTTATCTAACTATGTAATTTAGCAAATAATAATCAGATTCTAAGGTAATAGGTTTGAGTATTTTTTGCTATCTATAAAGATGTGCAACACCTTTGAATATGCAAGTATTTTTGTCTTGTGTTTGCCTCAGGGTCAAGTCTTCTTAAAGATGGGAGCTGGATCAGAAAACTCGATGATGAGGATGAGTCTGTTGAGTGAGTCAGGTTAACTCATTGACTAGCTGAGATTTTTCATTAAAAAATAACTGACATTTTGTCTAGAGCAAGTTATTGACATGTGTTTCAAATAGATGATTCATCCCTTTTCAAAAGCGTAACTCAGTGTGCTTCACTTTTTTTCTCCTTCAGCCGGGACCCAAACTTTGGAAGATCCGTTTTGAGCCATCTCACTACTGGGGATGGTCTTTCAAGGTGACTCAAACATATCAACTGCAACTCGTAATAGTATGAATAATGTGGGGTTTTTTTCACTTAATGTGATGTATTGTTTTTGCTATTAGTCCCCAGACTGAAGAGGTCACATCCACCAAAAGTATAACAACATCAACATCTGTGCAGGCTTTGTCCAAGAGGTATTATTTTCACAAACTTTATTGTATCTATACCAGTAAAATAATAGGAAGTGAGAAATTTAGTTCCAGATTTAGCAAATCTAACAAAACCCTTTTTGTTGTTGCAGATTCACTGGAAGTCAGGATGACCTGTCAAGCAGGTTGGTACAGCTACACGATTAAAAGAATTTTCCAGATCTTTACAAGGCTCTTTCACACAATAATACATCCTCCTACACCAAAAGATATATTTTTGTAATTGATAGTAATTAATTAATCAATAACTTGAGTAACTGTCATAATTTTAGTGGGACACAGAGTCAGATTTCAGGACTCTAATTTATTACAAATCATAAAAATCAACAGACAATGGACACAAATTCTGTGTATGTTTGTATTTATCATGTCACTGCAGCTTCTATACATCCAATACTTTCACAGATTAACCTGATTTAAGGTTAATGAAAAAACACTTATCACAAACCAACACACACAAAAAAAAATACTGTGACTATTATTATATTAAGTTGTTTTATTCATCTCCTCCTTCAGCACCACAACCACAACCACAACAGTTACCAAGGATGGAAAGACCACTGAGACCACTGTCACCACCTCTGGGGATCTTCGGTAAAGACTATAACAACATTAAACTTTTCCCATCTTTAGTTTATGTCAGTTTCAATGACAGCAGGGTTGTCTTGCAGATCTCCCATAATCAAGAGCCCCACCAAGACTGACCCATTCAGTGAGCGGGTGCTCAAGGCCTCAAACAAAGGGTAAAAATATCACAGATAACATAACATATTTCAAAATATAACATAAAAAAGATATCATTATAACAATTAATTATGGTACAAGTAAGTCGGTCCTTTAACAAATAAGTAAGTCAGTGTATACAAAAGTAACAAAACAAGTTACAACAATCAGGTTGATACTAAAAATATTCCATGACATGTCTGACTGCTTAAAGCTCCTGTGAGTAACTTTGAGTTTGAGTCAAATTTGGCGCCGCCTGTGGACAAAGCAGTCATCTTGTCCTCTATATGTTAAGTAGTGTCTTCTGGAAGAAACAAAAGCCTTTCTGCAGTCTTTTTACAGTCAAACATTAAAAATTACAGTAGAGAAATTTACAGTCTTGTCACTAATCGTCTTGTTTGCTTTTGTATATCAAACAAATTATCAATACAAATTTCAGTCTATTTTCTATTAATGTGAAAAAGTACTCACAGGAGTTTTGAAATACACATGAGTTTTATTGAACATTCATTGTAGAGTCCAAAAAAAATCTAAAAAAGCAAAAATTGGAAAATATTCTTGTGGAGTGATTATACTTCATTTAAGTACTTTTTGAAATGTACTTACAAATCTACTTTAAATTATACAGGCTACAGGCACCTTACTCACCTACCAAAACAACCAAAGTGACAGAGACAACTGTCATCTCCAGTAAAGAGTAAGACACTGCTGACTGATGTAGAAATATACGCTAATTTTGGATTTATACACTACTTACTATTCGACTCATTTTTCTGTGCAGTGCGGAGGACAAACTGTATGACACACTCATCCCCAAGACTTTTGGAGATGGTCTCTCACCCATAGACAGGTGATTTTTAAAATATGAAAACAATTTTTATCACAACACAATCATGATACTAGGGAGTCAGTTATATTCGTTGTATTAAAGTCTATTCTCTTCTCCAAAGCAAAACAACTATCTCCTCGACTGAGACTGTGCTGGTGAAAAGCAGCCCTGACGTTGTGTGAGTTTCATCTCATTATGGGCTTTATATAGTGGAGGCTTTATACTATCTTTTTTGCAAAGTATTTTCACAGAAACACACATATAGGAATCGTTTGTGGATTTGATCATTCTGCACAGTTTGTGTGTATATGATTAGATCAAGCAGTGATCTCTAGTGGCCATAGTGAAAAGGGAAGTCATCTTATACAGTGGTAGTGGATTGATAAGGTAGGTGGTGACAAAGGACCAAGTTGTTATAAGAATAAGAACTTTACTCATCTCCAAATGGAAATTCAATATGTTTATTTTTTATGTGCTACAAATCCAAAGTAACACCACTTAACATAACTTTTGGAAATCAAAAATCTGATAAGATATGATCCTATTGCATCATATATTATCAACTTAAATCGTATGTATCATATCATGTTTCATTGTATCATATCTTGAGTGCATTTTCCAGTCACTGAGCACATTTGCTCCAACTGGAACTGTATTATAATCCAACCATGACTGTGTCTGAAACCACATATTCACACATCACTCAACACATCCTGAAACAGTTTGTACAAGAAACCGCCTCTTACACCTAACAGTTGGGTTACTGTTAACATTATACTTAGTCCATATTATATGACTTTATCAGTCATATGTTTCAGGTTCAAGCTGCATCAGCTGCACTAGCATACCCATCAGGCATGCTAGTGAATATGAAGGGCTGTGGATCAACCAGGATTCATTTGGTTAAAATTTATGAGACAGAAACAAATTGGATTTATCAATGATGAATACATAAATCTGACATTATTTATTCAAAACACATTGGGTTTATTGGTATTACTACATAAATCTAATTCTCAATTGTCTAATTTGCATTTGACTGACAAATATACAGCACATGAATTTTATTGGCCTTTTTATGTTGAATCAAAGTAATTCAAGTGGATGAAAATATTATCTGCTATAAGGCCTAAATCTTTCTGTGAGTGTGCTGGTACCTTAATGTTTGGCATTATATCTCCTGGTATACGATATAGAGATGGAGTTATTTTTAATTTATGTCCAACCTGTATTTTTATTGATCTTTTTGCTTCTAAATGAACTTTTGTGACCTTCCTTCCCTTGCTTTTTTTTCACCAGTGTGGAAGACACTCTCATCCCTGCTTCTGTCATGGCCTCTTACTCACCAATGGACGGGTAATCTTTCCATTCATCCTAGAAAATGAATTTCATTGATCATGGACAAGGCAATCAATAATGAATATTGTCTTTTTGGTTTAACAGCAAATCCTCCTACTCCAGCACTGAGACTGTGACAGTGAGAAGCGGCACTAATGGGTGAGTTACTGTGGAAAAAAAACAACAACACAATAACATTAAACACCAGACAGAAAGATACGAATATTCTGTTCTGTTTTTTTTTTCAGAGATTACAGAACTACAACCACAACAAGATCCTCCTCTTCAACGTATGATCTACTAATGATCAGAGAACAAACACACCAAATAAACACTCACAGAAAAGTATCACTGAGAATAATCATGATGTTGTCTTAACAGTGCTGAAGATGATCTGTATGACAAACTGCTGCCCAGAGCCATAACATCAAGCCTGAACTCTCCGATCAGGTGAGATTTCTCTATAAATACATTTAAACAAAACAAACAATCATTCTTTCTAACTGTCAGTTAAACGTTATGTTGCCATTGCAGCAGTAGCAGCAGCAGCAGCACCATCACAAAGCGGGAGATCATCTCTGTAGACAGCGGCAGAGGGTGAGTGCTGGAAATTTATGAGTCAAAATATGAATTATATCTTTGTTTAGTCAGTCTGATCTCCCCTGACTTTGACTTTTGACATTTAGATTGGAAAGTCCAACTTTGTCATCACCATCCTCCACCCGCAGAACCACCAGGTAAACAAAATGACTAACACACAATGCATTTCAATGGAAATTAACCAGAAGAAGCTAAGGGCATGGAGAGTTCAAATCGACAGAAACAGAAAGTTCCTCACAGGAACTTTAACATGCTGATGTTAAAACTGAAGTAGCACCTACATGTACAAACTGCATAAAGAAAGGCAGTATTTACTTGCTACAAAATCCACTTAATTGTTATTCATCTTTGTCAAACAGCTACAGTTCCTACAGTGATGACATCCCCTCTCTTCGCACCACCTCCTACACCGTCAGTACCAAGTCCAGGTAATCTTCTTTCATCTCTGCTTCTGCATAAACAAACAGATCTAAGTATTGCTGCAATCTTTCTTTTTTATTCAAATAATGACTTATGTCATTCCAAACAGCGACCCCTATGATGTTGACAGTAGAAGCTCAACCTACACCATCGGTACCAAGTCCAGGTAATCTTCTTTCATCTCTGCTTCTGCATAAACAAACAGATCTAAGTATTGCTGCAATCTTTCTTTTTTATTCAAATAATGATATATGTCTATCCAAACAGCGACCCCTATGATGTTGACAGTAGAAGCTCAACCTACTCCTACTCCAGACCAGACTCCAGGTAAGAAACAAGGAAAATAAGGACTGTAAGCTACTCTCTTGTTTTCTTTAAGTTCACAGAAAGTTCAATGTTTTTCCAAACTCAATGTATGATATGTGGTTAATTTTGTCTCTAAATAGTTACGAGTACACCAGTATCACCGGACCGTCTTCCTACAGCTCCACAACCTACAGGAGCAGCAGGTATTCAATGATGTTTGATGTGGTTTGCTTTCAAATAAGACTTTGTTAATTATACAGGCTGATAACTATGTTACTCTCACAGCAGCAGGTCGGATGACGGTCTGTCAGATTCTCTCTACTCCAAATCCTCCACAAAGAGTCTGTACTCATCTTCAGACAGGTAGGAGAAGTGTGAAAACATTTTGTCTTTACCTTGGGAATAGTAGTCTAACAGAAAAGACTATGCAAGTATAGAAGGAAACTAGTTATTAATGGCGTTTCCATAAACCAACAAACTCAAGGAGGGCCTTGAAATCAAGTCTTTGGGAACCATAAATGTCATGGATATAAACATTCATATAGATATGTTCCACTCTACTATTAATGGCATTTTGTTCTAGTTGAAGATGTTTAACTAAAATGGTTAACCAAGAGGTGGGGTTAAAGAAAAGTACAGAAATTGCCAGGTACATGAGTGGTGGACTGATGTACCAATTAAAGGACATAGCCAGTCCTTCAACTAGAGCATGGCCACAGATCTTGTCAGCATCAGCATGGATTTTTTTCATGTTTCACAAGCAAAATAAAATATCTTGGACCGAAAATTTTGATAATGTTTTTAATTTGTTGCACTTCATACAGGGCTGTGCTTGAGAAGGACCTGTGCACCTACTGCCATAAGCCATTCGATGGTGATGCCAAGATGGTCCTGGAGGAAATGAAGATCAATTGCCATGCTACCTGCTTTAAAGTAAGCTGATCGGTTTTTGTTGATACAAACAAGCAGTGACTGAAGAGTACTTCCCTGGATACCATGCTAAAGCCGAAACAGTGATACCACATACTATATGATAACTTATACAATGTGGTGTGACAGAAAAGCACATTTTAATTCAGTGTGACCCAAATGAAACCTATGCAACATGCAGCGGACTGCTCAACGTATATTTCCTTTTCACATTAGTGTTTGTGTGTGTCTTTACAGTGTGAGGTGTGTAAAAGCACTCTGGCTCATCTGAAAGCTGGGGACAGCATGTGGGTCTACAAGCACATGGTGCACTGTGAAAACTGCTTTGAGACAACCAGAGGTAAAAGTTTTGTTTGCTTAAAAAAAACAAAGAATAATACCTTTACAGTGATGGAAACACTTTGTGATAACACCTAATTTTATTTTTCCCCACAGAGAGATGGAAGCGCTGAGTTTTTCCCAGGCCTTCTCTTGGGTTACAAGACAAGCAGCCACAAGAACACAAGGTTTAATAACAAGCAGTCAAATAATAATCGACAATTTGGGTTACATGGGATCTACTGGACTTATATTTTAACCAGCTTGCAAAGCTCTGTCTGGCTCATTCGACAGATATATTTTGAATGTACTTTTTGATATCATTGCAAGTAGTTTTATCTGTGCTCTTCACACTACTGTCTCTGTTTCTATCCCCTTCATAAGTTTGACATAGCACGTCTTGTTTATCTTTGTCTGGACCATTAGGGGGACTTTTGTGTGTTACCTAATATGACATATTACAGGATTTAGGGCCGGGGGGTTTTTCTTTGTGCAATAAAGAGAATTGAACATCCTGACCCAAAATGTGGTAAAGATGTGTCATATAAAAGGTGTGTGCTTTCTTTCAAATCAGATAATTATTGCCATTTTCATCTTTCATGTGTGTTTAAGAACAGTGATTAATTATATTTCTCTTTGTTGTAAAAAAAAATAAAGCCTGCAGTAGTCAAGTGGAATAAAGTGGAATAAAGGCAAAGTAAAATGTGTTACAAAAAGGGTCTTTTCACACAAAACGGTCTGTCTTTTACAGTATTTTTTTAAATTCAAAGTTTATTATTTTTCCAATGTTGTAAAAGGCAAACGAACATCAAACAGAGCAGATATAATGGAGGTCAAAAATAGTATTAATAATAAAATAAATCAATAAACAAAAGAAAATAAAAATAAGACAGGCAGGTAAGTTGGCAAGGCACGGAAGTTAACATATCTGTCCACCATTTTCACAGTTTAATCCCCAACAACTGTGTTTTCCACATACTCAGTGTGGGCACTTGGGGTTCCCTCAAACAGTTTAAGAACAACGTTTCTCAAAGTACAATTGGAAGGAATTTAGGGATTTCAACATCTACGGTCCATAATATCATCAAAAGTTTCAAGAATCTGGAGAAATCACTGCACATAAGCGGCACAGCCGGAAACCAACATTGAATGCCTGTGACTTTTGATCCCTCAGGCGGCACTGTATCAAAAACCGACATCAATGTATAAAGGATATCACCACATGGGCTCAGGAACACTTCAGAAAACCAATGTCAGTAAATACAGTTTGTCACTACATCTGAAAGTGCAAGTTAAAACTCTACTATGCAAAGAGAAAGCCATTTATTAACAACATCCAGAAACCCCGCTGGCCTCTCTGGGCCTGAGCTCATCTAAGATGGACTGACGCAAAGTGGAAAAGTGTTCTGTGGTCTGATGAGTCCACATTTCAACTTGTTTTTGGACATAGTGGACGTCGTGCCCTCTGGGCCAAAGAGGAAAAGAGCCGGCATCTATGATGGTATGGGGGTGCATTAGTGCCCAAGGCACGGGTAACTTACACATCTGTGAAGGCAACATTAATGCTGAAAGGTACACACAGGTTTTGGAGCAACATATGCTGCCATCCAAGCAACGTCTTTTTCATTGACGCCCCTGCTTATTTCATCAAGACAATGCCAAGCCACATTCTGCACGTGTTACAACAGAGTGCTGGTACTCGACTGGCCTGCCTGCAGTCCAGACCCGTCTCCCATTGAAAATGTGTGGCGCATTATGAAGCATAAAATACGACAACGGAGACCCCGGACTGTTGAACAACTGAAGCTGTACATCAAGCAAGAATAGGAAAGAATTCCACCTTAAAAACATCAACAATTAGCCTCCCCAGTTCCCAAACGTTTATTGAGTGTTGTTAAAAGGAAAGGTGATGTAACACAGTGGTAAACATGCCCCTGTCCCAACTACTTTGGCACGTATTGCAGCCATGAAATTCTAAGTTAATTGTTATTTTAAAAAAAAAATGATGATGATAAAGTTTATGAGTTTGAACATTGAATATCTTGTCTTTGTAGTTTATTCAATTGAATATAGGTTGAAAATGATTTGCAAATCATTGTATTCTGTTTTTATTCACAATTTCCCACACCAATGGAATTGGGTTTTGTAGTTCACAAGTGAAAGAACATGTCAGTAACTAGTGAACTAGTAAGGGGAGCTTCTAAATAATCTATCAAACCTCAGATAGGCTGCATACTTTTTATGGGCTCTGATGTGTGTTTAATGTGCCCATAATGAATACTTCCTCAGCAGTGGTGTGATGGGAGTTGAACTTCAAGCTGCTGACCAATCAGAGACCGGCTGTGCAATCATCCCAGAAGCAGCAGCAGCATCAGTGTGTAGCTGAGTGTGTGTGAGTGAGCGCGTGTGTAGTAGCTTTATACGGGGGAATCTGGACACCCTCTCTGAATTGAATAGGACCCTCTGCAGGCAGGCCGTGCTTTTTTGCCCCTCTCAATGTGCGTTTTACCAAATGGAAGCAGAGGTGTTGAGCCCCCAGATGATGGCAGACGTCAATGGCAACAATAAAATCACCAACGCAGAGCTGGAGGTGCTGAAGCTTCAGGAATTGGTCCGAAAATTGGAGAAGCAAAACGAACAATTGCGGACCAGAGCTAACGCTGTAAACAATTGCTCAGTCGGCCCTCATCTCCAGACCTCGTTGTCGTGTTTGCACGTCGGTACGTCGTGTGCGAGTGACAATTTCTCCAGTAAATATGACATTTCTAGTCCGACCCAGTCGCATCCCTGTGCCCCCGCTGGATCTCGGGGTTCACCGGAGGAGCTGTTCGCCTATTTTCAGCCCAGCTCGTCGTCTCCTGACTCGGCTGGGGAGGACAGCGGCGCCGATGGGGAGACGACTGTTTTGGATGAGGTTGATATTTTGGACCTGAACATCGTGCTCCCTGTTGGAGAGCCTGATAGCTGGTAAATACTATGTATCAATCTCTTTACATATGTTACATTTTGACAATTGACAGTATAGTAATACATCTGACGCTTGTTTTTGTGAACCCTGAAAGATGCCTTACAGGCCACTGGATTGGCAATTAGCCACAGTTTTGTGACATTATGTGAAATTCTACCCTGCCATGTATCCCACTATTGATCTCATTATTGATTCCTCCTCTGGTGGAGTAGACTTGCAGACACCTTGCAAACAGTGAGTCTTTCTGGGAGGAGAGAGAAAAAGAACAAAAACAGATTTGACACAAGCTTTTGTGCATCCCACAATGCACTGTGCTTGCAGCCTAAGTATTTATTCAGAGTAAGACAGCAGTGGGATGAAATTAGAAACAATGACCCCCTTCAGCCTGTGATCAAACAGCCTGGCTTAGCTTGTAGTGTTTAGCCCCCGGGCTGAACTACTTTGAAGCTGTGTATCTGCTGACTTAGGTAGCACACTCACTGACATGCTGACTACTGAACCATCTCCAGCTTTATGTATCTGAAGTGATGATGTGGAAAATGTAGCACACAGTCAAGTACAGAGTCAGTATCCTTTCTCCATTTAACTCGACTAATTGACCTCAAGTCAGTGTAATATCATGGCCTAGTTGCAGCGGAAGAGCTCACTTCTGATGGTTCATTGCTTTGACTTGAGCTTAAAAAGTGATACCATTTTTTTTTTCTAGTGTCATTCATTACTGGACTTATGCACTCTTTTGGAGCATACCTAGACGTATTTCTGTTTTTCTTCATGAACTTTTACTAAATGTGAAATTCAGTATCAGGCAGCCTAATTTAAACTCTCTATTAACTCCATTATTTAGCCTGTAGGCTTTTAATTATGCCCTCATTTGACCTGCTGTTTAAAATGTACAAAAAAAATCTAATTTGGCTTCTTCATATTCTTGTATTATATGATACAATTTTAATATGCCACAGTCTGAATTTTCTATTGGTTAATTTTCTCCCTGCAGCACGTTTTTTACACACATATCATGCATCACTCATGGTTTTGTTGTCAGGAAAATGGTGATTTTGAATTTCTGCTTTGCATTTGCAGTTTTATTTCATAAGCTCCCCTCACAATACGCACATTAAAAATGCAATTATCTGTCTGAGGTACTCATCTGAGAGATATGGCAACTATGAAATTCATCCCTACAGATCTATTGAGATACATAGAAAAGCAAAACTGTGCAAACAATGTAAATGAATACAGTACAACCTGAACAGGCAAGCATTTCCTTTGACTGCACATTGACAGTAGGAACCTCAAGTAAAGCATTCAGTACTGGTATTATTTGTTAGCCAATCATGAATTTAGGTAATAAAAAAACAGTTGTCCTTCATTTTTTAAATAAAGCATATGAGAATGCTATGATGATAGGGGCCATGGGCCAAACATTTTCAGGTAGAAATAACACAATTTATTACCCATTAGGTACCAAAAGCTAGGCTAAACAGCTAACATTAGCCTATAAACAAGTTTGATGTGTACCAAGAACTTTGCAAAGCTGTTGTTTTAAAATTTGGCCTGATTTGTCTGACTTTTGACTTATAGGCAGCTGATGCAGTCTTTCTGTTTGCTAGGAATTAATGCTTCCCTGTTTTAAAATGCTGTAATATCAAGTCATACTAAAATGCTAGTTGTAGCTGTTTTGTAATAGTAGCAAGTGGGGTATCAAATGTAAAGGCGAGGGTAATATTACTTTTAGCTTGTCAGTGTTACCAATTTACCAATTAAAAGAGTTTATATCTTCTTATTATAAAGTGCTGTAATATGAAATAGCAGGAGCTTGGTATTTGAATGATAACTGTAGTTGTTAATTCAAAGCAGCCAGTGGGTCATTGAGAAAGTAGAAACATTTCATCCATTTTTCCCAGTGTTTGATAAATTTGGCTTTTTATGCTCTCAAATAAAAGTTATTCTTCACATCACAAAGATGATACATGAGACCAGTCCATTAATCTTTACAAGATCTTTTCTTTTTCAGCCATTCTTAGTTCAGGACTTTTTACTCTTTACGCACCACCAATAATATTCATATAAGATATTTTTGTCATTCTCTCTCTTCACTCAATTCCTCTAGATCTACTTGATAAAATAACTTTAAATTGAAAGGATTTTTAAAATTAAAAAGGCAATTTCTAATGTATTATAAGATTTTATCTATTCTTTCATACATACCTCAGTTTAAAACAGAAGTATATCTACCTCAGCTATTATATAATGACCTATTTATATATTTTTCTGTCACTCAGTATTCCTCCGCACTCCTCACCAGTGCACTGCTACTTAAAACAGTCTTGTATGTCTAAGTTAAATGTCTAAGCTTGTACACATTTGTGTAATATTTAATGTTTAATGTTTGTACATAGAGAGCAAAGTCTACTGGAGTCAATTTCCTTGTATGTGTACACATTCTAGGCCAGTAAAGCTGATTCTGATTGGATTGGATCACAATTCTAAAAAGTACTCCTATGTGGCCTGAAGCATGTGTTTTTTTATTATTATTATTTACTGTCTTTTAGCTGTTTATCAATAGGAAAATTGTGAAATGGTGGCTAAAGCTTCTCAGTTAATAAGATTTGCTAAACTGGAAGTTAACAGAACAATTTAAGAACAGCTTTGGATCTTCCTATGCTGACTGACTGACTGCCAAGTAAAAATGACTGAATTGGCTCATCTGTAATGGTATCAGTATTAAACTGTGTGATATGTTATCTGCTCCAGGTTGTACGTTAGCCACAGAGCCAAACTGCAGGGTGAGAGTGTCCTCAGCCCTCTTCAGTGGTGCAGGCAGGTCCTGGATCACCCCGGGCCTGAGGCGGAGCTGGCCAAGATGACCCTCTGTCATAGACTGGACCAAGGTACTGTGTGTTTTCCACTCTCAGATTAACAGCTGTCATCCGTTCCCACATCTGGACATCTGCTGACATGTGATCATAAGCCGTGACACACTTTGCCCACAAAATGTCTCCACGTGCGGCAGGATTTTATCAACAGCGTCTGAGCCGTGGGAGTGTTTCTCTGCACCCAGCTCAGTTCTTACCACCATTTGACTATTTAACTCACTCTTGTTAAATTTATGGGTTTTTAAGTACCTCAAGTTTCCCACAGAGTGTTTTTCTATCCGTGGTTGCAGAATTGGAGAGGCTCCCATTTACACCTACCAGTGTCTCCAGAGAAAAGTGAAGATCAGTTTAAGGGATTTGTTACTGGCTGTTATTAGAGCACAACTCCATTTGGAGGAAGTCATGCTGTGCTGTTGAACGGTATTACACCATGTTAAGTAGAAGGCAGTGTAGAGGGGATTATAAAGCTGTGGTAATAAAATCACCATTCAACTAAAACACCAACAAGTGGTTTAACACACATGTATTGTAGTTTTAACAGAATGTGAACAACATCAATCCTGTTTTCATATTCTTATACATTTTCATGCTAACAGATATGAATACTGATGCCACTCTCATGTCTGTACTTTTTCCAATCTTGAACCAGACGTTGGTAAAACAAGCATATCACAAAGATTATAAAAACATGAGTCAAAGAATGAGCACTTAGTTTCACCTTAGATTTCCTAGTCTTACATAATCAATGAGTTTTCAGGATGTAGTCATGGTAATATGCTTGGAACTGAGTCTGTGGTTCTCACAAGCATTGCAGTTTTTCACAGTTTGTGCTTTGAGATGAAAAATAAATCCAGCCAAGGATAAACTTGATACATGAATTTTCCAGTCTTTAAAAAAAGTGTTTGCCAACTAGTGGCTGACAGCGACTGTGATTTTGTCGCAGTAGTCTGGGGTAATGCTGTGGATCTCCCAAAAAGTAAGACTTTTCATATTGTGCAAACAAGATTTTAACTTGTGCTCATAATAGCTGTGGGTTTCCAGTTTGGGAGAAATCTCTGCTCTTCGCAGATGATGTGGTTCTGTCCTGCTGGGACCCCGCAGCGGGCATTGAGGCGGTTTGCAGCCAAGTGCAAAGCTGTTGGGATGACAATCAGCACCTCTAAATCTAAGACCATGGTTTTCTGCCGGAAAAGGGTGGATTGCTCTGGGTGGGTGGGAAGCTAGTTTTCGCCCAAAGTGAAAGAGTTCAGGCACTTTGTGGTAAAATGGGTCATGAGATTGGCGGGCAGATTGGTGCAGTGTCAGCTGTAATGTGGGTGTTGTCCTGGACTGTTTCAGTGAAGGGGGAGCTGAGCCAAAAGACTAAACTTTGGAAATACCCATTAATCTAGGTTACAACCCTCACCAATGGTCAGGAGCTGGCAGTAGTGACCAAAAGAATGGGATTGTGGATACAATTGACTGAGTTTCCTCCAGAGGGTGGCTGGGATCAACTTTAAGGGTTAAAAGCTCAGACATCCAGAGGGAGCTCAGTGTACAGATGCTTTAAAAGGAGCCAGCTGAGGTGTTTCTGGTATATGATGGGGATGCCTCTGAGGGGCCTCCCCATGGAGGTGTCCTTGGGTTCGGCCACTGAGGTGGAGAACCCAAGGTAGGCCCAGAGCTGGAGGGATTGCATGTTCCATCTGGCCTGGGAGGGCCCTAGCATCCCACATGAAGAGCTCTGAAGCATGGCTGAGGAGAAGGAGGTCTTGTTGACGTGCTGAGACTGCTGACCAGATCCTGAATGAACAGAAGAAAAAATAACATCTGTGCACAGTGTAGCTGTCTTGTGGGATGAATAGACATGAATAGATATCGCTTGGATGTACAAGGTAAAATTTTCAGTTTTTGGAACTTGGTGGGCCTGTTACGATACTAACTTCCAGGTAAAAAATATATATTTTTAAAGACCAATCTTTATCCTGTGTGAAGCAATGTGTAGTCGTCTTTACCTTTCAGTTTTTACACTCTAGTTTTAAAGGATGTGGCTGGTTAAATTTGTCACTATCTGGTTTAGCCAGCTTAGCTATTTTCTGGGTTTTCGTATCCTGATGCCAAGCTCAGCAAACTAGCTGCCAGCTCTCATCTTCTTATCAAAGGATAGACATGAGAGAGGCATTGTTATTTCCATCTAATACTCTGCAGGCTTGAAAACTAGTTTGTTTTTAAAAAATGTAAAGCACATACTAGACAATAAGCTTGGTCCCCATCTCATTATTGCCATCATTAAAAAAATGAATCTATTACAGCAGTCTTTCAATTTCTCACAAAGCAAACGTTTCACTGAGGCGAAGACTGTCCTCTCAATCCATAATCATCTGAAACCTGATATATTCTGTATTGATTACAGAGCAGAGCTGACACAGCATGCACAGCTCTCGGTAACGGCTACATTAGAGTACATCTACATGCTCATCACTGTTCTCATAGGGAACAAACAGGAACATTTACTTCACTTGATGATATATGAGCATGTTGAGAGTTTCTGAAACAAGCATGCCATGTTAGGATTCATAACTGTGATACAAGTGTGGACCCTGTTTCAGTATCGGCGCTATTCAGTTTCTACAACCATGCAAGGACAGGGGTATGGTTGCCATAGAAACTCTGCTTATATCAAGTAGGTTTTTGAGCCAGATTTGACCAGTACTCGCTGCCCAAACTGCCTTCAGAAAAGGCTCCAACACTGCTGCACACACGGATAGAAGCTGTATGTGTCCTCACTTCAAAATATAAAGATTTTTCTGGGATCAATTATCCTCACATTATAGATCTCTTGTCCCTAAACTTTGTGTATTTATTGGTGCTTGTTTGGTTGTTCATTAGTGTGTTTGTGTACGGTCTTCGGTCCTTCTCTTGCTCTAAAGCTGTATTCAGAGAAGGTTGGCTCTCCTCCTCTGGGTCATGAATACATCCTTGTCTTTGGGTTTCAGTAGCTGTTGTTTGTGTAACTTGCTGTGAATGCTAGTTTTATCCAGTAGTAGTTGAGCCTAATTGTGTCAGGAATGCCAAAAGCTCCACTCTGTCAGACTCAGGTGTGCTTCTCTGACTGTCAATAAGGCGACAGAAGTCAGTGTTTACAAACTAAACACACATCATCATCATCTTACATAATCTCATGCAAACTCTACTCACTCATCCTCAGCAGTAGTTTCATATACAGCAGCTGAGAAAAAAACATTTCTAAAAAGGCAACATGTCTATTTTAAGCTTGGATAGGGATGCTTTCTCTCACTGAAGGTGGGATCACACTTATGAAAAACCTCAATTTTTAAAATGTTATATAAACTTCAACTCTGCAGCCCTGCAGCAAAGATGATTCTGGTTTTGACTCACAGACAAAGCTTTACCTAGAGGAGGTCGAATGTTGAAATTTCCACCACCACTATAAACAAGAGATTGCTTGAGGTGCTACATAATATAAGTATCATGGTTCAGTTGTGTTTACAGATGAACTGAATAATACATTTGTGTAACATTCCTCCTCTGAAGTTGTGTGCATCTCATGAACAGCGCTTTCCTCTAACAGTGCAGTTGTTTTACAAGGACTATTTCAATATTCCTTTTATGTTATATTTCTATTACTTTGAAGCACTACCATACAGGTAGCTCACTTGACTCAATCAGCTCAATTTGTTGTTGTCTTCTGTGTGCGAGTGCGTCTCACTGATGTCGGATGTTCTCTGCAGGCACTTGTAAAGTGTTCCTGAACTTGTATCACTGTGTCTAAGTGAATGAAATGGCCTTGTATTACCACTCTGCTCATGTTTTGAGAGCATATTTATTGTCACTGCTCTCACTGTGTCTGCTGTGTCTGCACGAGTGGAGTGATGATTTGTTTCTGGCCAGCAGCTCAGAGGAGGAGAGGACTAGTACGTCGTTATGTACGTTTAAATCAAAGCTGCCCATTTGATTTCTTCGTCCTTTTCCGAGCGCAGCAAAATGCAGTGATTCATCTTGTTCATAGCATCCTTCTCATAATCATATAAGTTTAAAGCAGAGGTAACTTAATGCTTTTAAAACAGTAAAAGCCAGTTACAGCTTGGTATTGTACTCATTGATTTTTTCCATTGTTCTGCTGATACCACACAGTCCAAATGGTGGAGGGGGGGGGTTAGCGCCGACAGGTGGCACAGTGGCTTGGTGGTTATGGCTGCCGCCTCGTTGCTGATTTTGGGAATAGGATGAAGCCTACATATTCAATCCCTGCTTATCCTGAGATCCCCAGCAAAAAAATCAGTAGTTAAGCCCAATAAGCTCCAGTGGTAAGCCAGACCTCTTCTCACTGTATCAGCCTCCTCTGCTGAGGCCGTGACCCAATCATATAAAACATCAACTCGTAGCTTTTGGAAGCAGATTAGCATTAGAATCAACTATGTTTAGTGTGTTTGTGTTTGGATATGTGTATGTGTCACTGTGTTACTAATAGAGCAATCATACTAACGTATCTTTTCCTGCTATCTTGTGTCCAGCTAAGCGGAGGCGAGGGGTCTCCTCAGTCCGTCCTTACAGCTGCATAGAGGGGCTTTCCGCCCTCAGCTGCCCCGTCCTGCCTTACTCTAAATCTGCTGCACTAACCGAGTCCCCAGGTAACACTAACATGCACCTCTTATAACTCCGACTAACCATAACACACTCAATCTGTCTTCTGATAGGCTTAAAGGATTATAGATTATTGGTGTCTAAAATTGAACAGGTCAGAAATGATAGATGTCAGACTTTCAGTGTTTGTCCGGTGCAGCTACTCGCCAAATCCAAACATGCCATAATGATTCGTAATCTCTCTGTCACATCGCTTCAGATGCTGCCTGTCACATATCAGTTTGAACCATTTTTACTGAACTGACCATTGGAAGAGGAAATAATGAGACCACAAAAGCATCTGTTTTAGTGCAATAAATCATATTATTATGTATATTCTGTACATTGTAAATATGACTCATGTACATATCTTTTTCTTAACTTAACTCTAAGTTTTTTTATCCTTTAATTTCTCTTTTTGAGTTTGTACTATGCTGCTGTAAATTTGGAATTTCCACCTATGGAAGTATTAAAGGAACATCTTATCTTATCCTGTCTTATCTTATCTTATCTTATCTTATCTTATCTTATCTTATAAATATAGATCTAATAAATAAAACAGCTGAGTGACAGAAAGATGGTCGTTATTGAACAGTACAACTATTTTGTTTCGAGATGAGATATTTATTTAAAGGTCAAAATGATTATTTAGTGGTTATTAATAGTATTGAAATATTACTTTGTCTTGTTATGGCTAATAATTCTTAAACCATTAACAGTGTGGTTGAATTAACACTAATCATCAACACGCATTAAGTATGAATCCTACTGCATTATTTGTTCAAATTAACCACCAGTGAGCTTTGGTTCTGGCCAAACATTGAACTTAAGATAAAACAAGCTTCACTGCCAATTTAAAACCAACTCTTTCTTTTAACCTCACGACCATTTCTCCATTTCATTAGCTGAGTAATAAAACACACGACCAAAAGCATCTGTTCCTCCTGTAACCCAGATACTGGGTCAACCTGTTACTTGCAGTTTACCATCAGATTACAGCAAAATCTCAAGAAGAGATTATCAGGTTGCTCCGTGAGACAGATGGATAGAGGAAGCTTAGACCCCCTGAAAGAAAACATTTAGTGTGTTCCTCCATGTTTTACATTAACATGAATTCAATTGACTGCAAGTTGACCTCACATTAGCATGCCAGCCTGGTTATTTTGACTGAGTATTCTCTCTTTCTCTCTAAGCCCCGTTGCCGTCCTCCAGTCCGTCCTATATCCAGCCGTCTCTCCCTATCAGGACCAGCTGCAGCCTTGGAGACAGAGCGCCTACCTTCCTATCAAACTCAACTCTCCACAGTAAGACCCTCCTGACAGATTGTCTCCTTCTCTTTGTCATCCTGTCTGCTGTTTTAACACGAGTCACCGTGTGTCAGTAATCATTAAATACACCTTACAGTAGTCGCATAAACACCCTCTCTCTGCCTGGATCACATTTGTGTCGTTCATGACGCTTCTGTCCTCTGCTGTAGACGGTATATATCTAAAGAGGAGAGATGACGTACTTCTTTGTGTTTTTGTAGATGTTGGTCGCAGGCACGCAGCAATCAGCCCTCAGTCTTCCCTGGACAGTGAGGTGGGTGTGTCAGAGCTGGAGGACGACTCCATCTCTATGAGCTACAAACTGCAGGACATGACAGATGTGGAGGTCATGGCACGACTTCAGGAGGAGAGTGAGTGACTTTTGTTTTTTTGAATTGATAAAAAAAGAGGATGTGTTTTCAATTGTTTTAAGATATTAGAATTGTGTTTCTGCTTCTTGTCATGCTTTGTAGACCATCAACTGAAAATTTATTCAAAATAAAAACAAGTACGAAGTGAAATGTAACGCTGAGACCAACTGGGTTATCAAAGGAGACATAGGTGAAACACATGGGGGAGCAATCAAACAAGGAAGAAACTTGAAATGGCAAGAAGTAAAACTAAACCTGACATGCTGAAGTAAGAACTTATGAAATAAAGCTAGAAAGAATCAGGGCATAGGACTGAAGAGACAGTGCACACAAGGAATAGAAGAATAGAAAGACAATGACATGAGAAAGTAACACAAGATTTAACACTGAAGTAATAGGAAAGCTAAAACAGGAACTACCCTTCTTAAAGGGTAGAAGACAGGGTATGAACGACAAAACAACACAATAAATGCTGAACACACAAAAAGGAAAAAACAGAACTGAACTGTGACGATCATAACTCTTGTTTCTGTCACGTTTAATTTGAGGTTACATTTTTTTAACCCAGCTGTGTATTTTTAAGACCTTGATTATACAAGTGTGAAGTTTTATTCAATCTGTGATATTCAGCTCTCTGGAAACCCTAAAATGTATCATTTCTGATGTATGACTAGAGCTGAGTTATTCTGATAGATGTTTGACCTTTGAGCTATTGAACCTGAGCAGGCCATGGTATCTTGATGAGCTGCTAAATTATGCAGCAGATTTCAGAAAAAAAAGTGCATTCCTGTATAAGTCTGGACTCCAGATTCATTGACTGAATAATAGATGAGTGGCGCCCCCAGAAGGAAATGTATCGCGCATATATGTGAAGCTGAGGTTGGTGTTTCACAAAGATAAAAGCATTGATCCATCGCCCCACAGGTCTCAGACAGGACTACGCCTCTACCTCAGCTACGGTCAGCCGTCGCAGCTCCAGCTTCTCCTTACACTCCCTCAGGCGAAGTGAGATGGATCTGGAGGAGGAGGATGAAGAGGACGAGGTGTACGACCAGCTCCCTCCTCCCCAGCCTCGACTCTTCCGCACAGGGTCTATGCAGCGGGGCAGCCTGCCCCACTCCCACACCTTCTCCAGTATCAGAGACTGCAGACGCAGCTCCATCACCCCTCAGTTTTCTCTCAGCGGACTCTCACAGTACTCTGGACCCTCTAGCCTGACCACAGAAACACACACAGCATACAGGAACAGCACAGGTGAGTCCTCAAGTCCACCTCATAATTTAACATCTACGAACATCAAACGTGACTACACGGGCTCAGATTCAGAGAGCGAGATTAATATGAATGTCCTAATTCAGGCGGAACAGATTTACCCACATTCAAGATGCCCCCAAAATTTTCTGACTAGACAATCTTTGTGTGTGCCAGGAAGGGTTTAGTGTTGGTTACAGGATTTAGAGGAACATCCGTAGTTTGGGGGTCAGTGTCCCTTCCCACTCAGTGACATGACTACTTCATGTTTTTGTCATAAAAACAGAATCTGCTTTCACATTGGTCAGATTTCAGGCTGAGTGAGAGGAAAAGTGTTGGCTTATTTTCTTTTCATGCAGTAAGTTACATGAGTAGATCTGTACAAAATATGTGATAAAAATGTTCTTTGCAAAGCTGAATATATGAGCCTAGCAGCTCTAAAGCTCACATTATATCTTGTTTGTTTTATACTTACAAAAAGAATCATGTAAAATGAACAAATTTTAAGGATTATTTATTTACGGCGATTATTCCTTCGGTTTGTGAAACTCCAAATAGAAGCGACATTAATCTGGTTTCTTGAAATGCTCACATAGACAAGCTACGGAGAAGCATGCCTAACCTGATCCGAGCTCCCAGCATGCCCAGTGTTCCCAGTATTCCATGCCTGGCTTCCCCTGTCAACCCCCCCTCACACGGCCCCTCCTCCTTACCAACGATCCCCTCCCTCCGGAGCAGCCAGAGCTTTGACTCGTCCAATGGGCTCGCACGGCTCCAGTCCTCCAGTAAGACTTTTCCTCCAGTCTATGAATAAATCAGAATAACACGGCTCTCTTTCTTATTCATGAGTGAATGTAGAGCACTGTTTTTCTGATATCACAGTCATCTCTACTCTGTCGTATTCAATTGACCTTTTTTCTTCTGTATTTCAGTTCCTTCCCCAGGTCAGCTCAATCAGAGGGTCCAGAGCGTGGGCAACTTCCCCACTACTCCCAGACACCCTCTCAAAGCCACGGCTTACGTCAGCCCCACCGTGCAGCAGGGACCCACCTCCACCTCCCTGTCGTCCTCCGTCAGTCTACACTCCATCCCCAGCAGCGCCGCTCTGCCTCAGCCCCTCAAACCCAGCAACAGCACCAGTCTGGTACCACAGCCCCTCAAAGCCAGCACCAACCAGCCGGCCGTCCCTCGCAGTTCCCTTCCTCGCCCGGCCTCTTTTGTGGGAACAAGTGGAGTCCCTCGTCCAAGTAAAATCGGCCAACCAACACGCAGGTAAGAGCAGAAATACTAAGTGAGTTTATTGTACGTGGTGTTACGCCCCATCCGAAGGAGTGATTTATTGTTACAAAATAACAAAATTATGAACTAAACACAAAGAATCCACAACACAAATGTGGGGCAGCAGGGCAGCCATTCCCTCACCAATTGCCTCTGCAGACTGCAGGCAGCTCTGGGTCTTTAAAGTCTCAGCACCAGGTGAGTCTGATTGGCACTCAGTGATTTCACCTGGGCAGCTATTGGGAGACAAAAGGGGAGGGGCACACACACAAAACACACAGCTGTAGCACTTGGGCTTTTTAATAAAGTGCACACAAAATACTCAGTAGGGCTTTCTGACAAACCGTAACTTATGGAAGTAGTGTTCTCCTTTCATGAACCACACAATGACAGTTTAAAAAAGAAACGTGGTGAAACATTTTGAGGAGTCTCAAACAAAATTCGTTTTAGAAAACACGTTTTACAGTCAGTATTACTCAGTAAAACAATAATCAACAACCCACCATCTCAAAAGATTAGAATATTCAGAAACACCAGAAATGTCAACCTTCTAGAAAATTATGTTCATTTGTACTCAGGACTTGGTCACGGCTTCTTTTTCATGAATTACTGCATCAAAGAAATCAGTCTGCCGGGGTGTTATGAAGCCCAGGTTGCTTTAAGAGCTCCTTCAGCATATCTCTGTTATTGGTTCTAGTGTTTCTCATCTTTCGCAGAGATTCTTCACTTTGTATGTAAAGAATCTAGAATATATGTAAGTTTTACTTTTTTAATGAAATTGTGTGGGAAAATTAACTTTTTGGGGGGAAATTCTAAATTTTTGAGCTGCAATAAAAATAGAAACAACCATAATCAGATTTTGAAGCTTGTTTCATCTTTAAGCCACTTTTCAAGCAACAATGAAAAACATGTATTTGTTCAAGAATTTTATAAAGAAGTTACCACTCTTCTTTCGCTCATATTAAGGCAAAATTATGTACTTTAGTGTTCTTACAAAGAAAAAAAAACATGTAATCATGTCTCCTCTTCTAGGGTATCCAGATATCAGTATTATTAATTGTTTAAGAGTGTTTTTAGAAGAAATGCTAATGAAAAAAAAAGCTGCAGTTTATCTTGTTTAATAGATAAAGGCAAAATGTAATTAGTCCTGTTTTAAATCCCTCTGCTACCTGGTTCAGAACGAAGTATGAAACTGGGTCTTACACAGGCATTTCTTTTGTTTCTTATCAGAGAGGTGATATAGTTTAAGGTATTTAATTAAAGACAAGCTTTAAATATCTGCTTGGTCATGAAACTTATTAATATAAATGTTATTTATTATGTAATTATTGAGCTTTTTTATTGCCGTGTGTCCCCCTCCTACAGTTTGCTGACTCCTCCAAAGAGCCTGGCTGCTCTGAGCGCCCTGAGGGACGGCAGCTGGAAAGATGGCTGCTACTGAATCCAAATGAGCAACAAGGTTAAAGAGGTGAACAGGGTAAGGCTTCATGGGACCGACTTCTTTGAATATTTGCCGTCAGTCTCGGGCTGAGACCCAAGGGAGAAGGACTGTTAACATTTGTAAAAGACACTTGACTGAAGGGCAGAATAGAGACTGAGGACAGTATGGGTCCAGCAGGCTGGATCTGAACCTTAACACCTGCTGAAACACAGAGTGACACACTTGGAAACAACCTGGCAATATTCTGATAATCAGCTGTTTAATGTGAACTGGATCTTCTTTAATATGTTGTTTTTTGATTTGTCATTGTGGATAGTTAAGGCTTTCATTCAACTGAATGAAAATTTCTCTCCAGCTGAACGACAAGAAGAGGAAACTCACGCTTTTGTACATGCTTTTAATGATTTACTAAGACTAATTCTGCGACTTTTCTTTTTGTCAGATTGTGGTGTTGGGTATGAAGGTATATCTGGAAGTTTTTTACATCCTGTGCCTGTTTGAAAGTTGTATAATTCATGTCACTATTGTGTATCTATTGGCTGGACCTCACAGCACTTTGATCAAACTTAACACAAACACTTTAAAAGGAATAATCTTTAGTTTCTTCAGAACAAGACGACATTGGTTAAGTGTGCACACATTATCTTTTGACTACCTTCTTTTCATTATTTACATACAAGCTGATATTTCTAATGTTCTTTGATAAACATAACCGCTGCAATGAAATTGCACATGATGCTTTTTATTGACGACAGAACTTAAAGAGGAGGTGAATTTTTAGAGTGAATAAAAGCCTTTCAAAAAGATTTCTGGGAGTGTTGGGACTTTATTATGTACTTGGGTTTTTACACACAAAAACGTCAGTGTAAATGATTTGTCATTTTGGAGTCTGGAAGTTAAAATTATGTCATGTGCGAAGAGCTAATTTTGACTCAAGACAAACCTTGGATCAAATTTCTCTAACCTTCTGAACTGTATAAACCAATATAATGACTTGAAGGTGTTTTTTGTCCCACAGCAAATCTTCAGGATATCTTTTTAATTCAATTCTTAAAACCCCATGCTCTTATTCTCATATATTTCCCGTTAACTATTTAGGCCTCTTAACAGTAAAGGGGCCTAAGTGCAAACTCCACTTCTAATGAAGTTGGGATGTTGTGTTAAGTGTGAAAAAAAGAAATCAATACAATGATTTGCAAATCCTTTTTGACCCATATTCAATTGAATACACTACAAGTGTATCAGTTTGAACATTAAATATCTTATCTTTATCGAGTAATACATTAAATACACGTTGAACAGGATTTGCAAATCATTTTATTCTGTTTTTATTCACACTTTTCACAACGTCCCAACTTCATTAGATTTGGAGTGATTTGAGTCTTCTAACAAAAACTCTTTTCTCAGTGACTGTGCTTTGAATTTTAAGAATTAAAATCCAGATTAACTTGTGAATTAATCATCTAACTCACTTTAAAAACACCAGCCATATTGCTTTTTCCACAGACTTCATTGGGAAGATTTCTCTCTTATTTAGCACACTTGTTTACATGGTAGTTTGTCTTGGTGGTTTAACTTGACAACTATTAACCACAGAGGAGACCCTAGAGTTGGATTCACTAATGTTTAACAGATTACTCTGTTGATGAAGAGTCTCCCCAGCAACACTTGAAGCAGGCTTGTTTCTGGCTTACTGTACCCCTGGGTAAGTTCATAACATCTTTGGGAAGTATAATCTTTGTTTATAATATTATTATTTATGCAGAGAAATTTTTAACAGGATGTGTTTTGAATTTGGCTTATGAAAACAGGCAGAGCTGATCCTCGAGAATCTGAGATAATGCCAAACAAAGCTCAAGAGGTAAATGTTTTCATTTTCTTTGTTAAATCTAAGAATTAAACAAAGATACTTGCTGCAAGCTGTTACTGAGGCTTGGATAATTAAATGTACATAGGCATGAAGGTTGGTTTTTTTGCACATCTTATTCTTTCTTGTTTTAGGATGCTGTAATCAACCTAAAGACTCTACATGACCTTTCAAGGCAGCTTGGTTTTGAGTGGACAATTTTGGCGTACGAGCTTGGCTTCAGCAGAACTGAGATTGCACGTTTCCACACGAAATCATCAGAGAGGATTGTCCAGGCTAGGACCATGTTAGAAAACTGGTAAACTTTGTATATGCATGTGTTTATTTGTTTCTATGCTTTCTCAGTATTGATGTATAAAATTTTCATATTATTTAATGATTACGTACGGACCATCAAGGTTTGTCTGTCCTTCAGTTTCTCCATTAGCTTACATTCTGAGTGGAGTATATCAAATAACTGCATTATTGACACTCTAGAAAATGTGCTCAGGATTTATTTTGTAACAAGTTGAGCATATTGTGTTTTTCTCTTGAATGTTTTGGGGTTTAAAACATCATGGTCCACAAATATTGAGATGGCCTTGTATTCCCCTTCTCGGTATGCTTCTCAAATTTCAATCTCAACTTACAGGTATGAGAAGTCATGGGATAAACCCAATAAGACTAAAGTCCTGCAGAACGCTCTGGAGCAAGTAGGCAGACGGGACCTGGCTGAGAGGTTGCGCTGCCTCCACTGGGGCCACCAGAAGCTGAGCCAAAGGGTCGAACTGCCCTCTGCCTTCCCTTTCATTATCACAGTCCATAAAACCATTCACAACAAAGATGCACTGCGCAGGATCAACAGCCTCAACCGTAGATACACCTAAAACTGGGTACAGTTATAGAAGCTATGACCCTGGCACACAGTTTTTAAACAAGTGATAGTTTATTCTCTACTCTGTAATTAATCCAAAATAATCTTTTTAAAACTTTCCTTGATGAAAAAATGTGAAACATGGGCCATGTATTGTATACCTCATGTTTATGATTAAAGCTTTGCAATAAAGATTTTAAAAACAATATGTTTTTTTTAACAATCTTGAATTCCTTTTATTCAAAATGACAATTTTACCAAAACTTCTTGCCAAAAAAAGTTCTTATACAAATAATCAGCCTAATTTACAATGAAATTATTGTAGATTAATTTGTAAATGTTGGTTGACATAGCAGTCTTCGCTTATCTTGTCCTCTGCAGCCTGAGTAGTCACCTTTGACAAAAATCTCATCCTGATGACAGCGCAAGGAGACATTTATTGTGACTATTTTATGAATAAATGTAAAAAGGGCTGTTTCTTCAGCTGACACCTACCCCTTCACGCTGGTGTCAGGCATTAAAAATCAGGACATAAAAAAAGATTAATTTTGTTGTTGGTGGTCTTGTTTGGATTTAGTTATCAGGAAAAAGGTATCAATATGAATTTCTGTCTATTTTATAAAAGTAAAAGTAAAAAAAACAAAACTCACTGGAGCCTTAACCACAGCCATAGGTTGATATAAAATAAGCAGGGCAGAATGTGGTAACAGAAACTTTTTTATACCCTCAGATATCTTATTTCAATGTTTGTTTGTTTTGTTTTTTTGTTTTTTTTTATTTAATCAAACTTTAAAATGCATGTTGAGAATGTAAGGGGAACCGACACACAACACTTCCATGTAAGAATTGTTATGAGGTTTTCCTTCTGAGACAGTTTTTGGATTTTGTCAGTTTTTTTTTCTTTAACAAAATTACAATTCCAAACATAGCAGAAACAGTTCAATACAATAATTTCAATATTAAAATAACATATCAGTGAGAAATATAAAGGAGATAGTGAAGAACAACAAGCAAACAAAGCAAACAGAAACATAAAAGTAACTTAAAATTAAAAAAAAATATTTATGCTATGTAAAACTTTACAAGGATTTTCTTTCTTTTTTAAAACATTTTAGCTGTTCATATCAGTGGGAAAACTCTTTAAGTTATCATATAACTTTTGTTCCTTCAAACCAAATACAAATACATGTTAAATTCGTTCATGAAAACAATAAATCTGGGGGATGGTCTCATAACTTTATTCTCATGGATTAAATAGCATTTTGTCAATGGTTCCTGGGTTCCGCAGACCCCCGTCAATTTGACTCAATTTGACCCAGTTATACTAACCAATCACAATGAAGGATTTGCTAGCAAGGTTGTACGAACACCAACTAAGCCTGTGCGGAAGAGTAGCCAAAAGACCTTCAAATTAAGATAAAGTACTTTTAAAATATTTTAAAAACTGACTTTACAGTTAAGAACCCTTTATTGATAAAACCTAATATCAATACAATTTGAGAATTCATTTCAGGAAAACATAAACTGACGAAAACCTATTCTGTGCAACCGTTTCCAATTTAAGTGCGCTTTATTTTGGTAGTTTTATTCCGGAAAACATGGTTCTGACCCCGACCCATTGACACTGTTATTTTACGAGAGCCCTGGGTGGTGTGTATGCTGACAATTTACGTGACCACAAGCCTAAACATTCAACCAAAATGGACACAACAGTAAGAAAGGTATCTGAGGGTCAATTTGAGGACGATGTCTAATCTAAACGCATCTTTATCATCATCTGGGGACCGTCCGCAGCTGTTTTTTACACCCACAGGCGACTCTTCAGCTGGTATGTGTTTTGCACAGCCTACATTTGCTTTTCTTTGATAAACGGATGTGTCATTTCCATCCCTCTGACTTGCAATGATAATTGCATGACAGGTGGGGATTTCTGAGGCCTACGTTAACGTGGAGTAGCAAAAATTCCTCCCTGCAGTTGCCACAATGGCCTCGGTACTGAGTTGTTTCAGTGGCCCCGAGTTGTTGGAGGACGTGAATCACGCTCAGGGTTTAATGAAGGAACTCAAGTTGATGTACGACTGTCGGCTGCTGGGAGACATCACCATTGGAGTGGAGTATGAAGAGGAGCAAAGCGGAGACTCACTCGGAGGTGACATCGACCAACTTTTCTTATGCAGCCGCAATGTCCTTGCAGCTGCTAGCCCCTACTTCAAAAGCATGTTCACCGGGGGGTTAAACGAGAGCATGCAGGAGAGAGTGGTCATCCGGGGGGTGGACGCTGAGTCCATGTCCGTCATCATCGATTACTGCTACACAGGCAGGGTCACCATCACGGAAAGCAATGTGCAGAAACTGTACGCTGCTGCTAACATGCTCCAGCTCGAGTACATTAGGAAAGCTTGCTCTAGTTTCATGACCAGGAGACTTGACCTGTCCAACTGTGTGGGGGTCCTTAAGTTTGCAGACACCTATGACAACCCCGAGTTGAAGGATAATGCACAAAACTTCATTGCCAGGAACTTCAGTCAAGTGTGTAATGGAGGAGACCTTTGTGAGCTGGATTTGGTGCAGTTAAAGGAGCTTTTGTCTTTAAACATTTTGGATGTGGACTGTGAGAGGAAAGTGTGCTCGGCTGCGTTGCAGTGGATCGAGGTGAATGCACCGCAGAAAAGGGAGGATGCATTACAGGCTCTGAAGTGTGTGCGCTGGAACTTGTTCACTGAGAAGGACAAGTGTTACCTGGAGAGCCTCATGGCGAGGCCTTTAATTGAGAAATACCTTGCCTCATTCTTTGATAGGTCTGCAGAGGACAGCTGTGGAGTGTCTGCGAGTCTTGACCTCCCAAAACACAGGATAGGTGTGAGCGCCAAAGAAATGATCATTTTCTTCGGCCTACCAAATGACAACATAATGTGCTGTGATCCATACTCAGAGGATTTGTATTTCATGGCTCCTCCTTTAGAGGATCTCAGCAGCCAGGATTACAAACGTTCCACCATGGAGTCTCTAATTGCTTGTGCCACACCTGAAAACAACCTGTACCTCGCCTCCCACCTCTCTAAACACTTCTGGCTGTACAATCCTGTGCTCAACAGCTGGCAGGAGCTGGCAGAGAGGCCTCTGGGGAGGATACACTCCGGGATGGGCTATCTTAACGGGCATGTGTACCTCCTAGGTGGAAGAAATCCAGTGACAGATGCGAGGCTGAAGGAGGTTGAGTGTTACAGCGTGCAAAGGAACCAGTGGACATTTGTGGCTCCTCTGCCTCATTCTTTGGGTAAAATGCAGGTAGTGGCTCTAAATGACCACCTGTATGTGGTGAACAAAAGAAGAATGCTTTGCTACGACCCCAAAAGGAACCGCTGGCGTCACTGTGGCTCGCTGAGAAGAGACAAGCTTCACAAAGCCTGCGTCTTTCAGGACCAGATTGTGTGTGTGTGCGACATACCAGTGGTGAAAGCCTACAGCCCTGCCAAAGGGGAATGGAAGAGGATGGGCGACATTCCCATTGACAGCCGCGCTCTGAATTACCAGGTGATCCAGCATAACAGCAAGCTCCTCCTCCTCACTCAGACTCTCCTGCAACACAACAAAAACAGAGTCCTCATCCACGAGTATGACCAAGCTAGAGACACGTGGAAGAATGTTATGGCGGTGTATGTGTCCACTCTTGGGCCTGTGTGTGTTTCAACTCGTGTATACCCAGCATGCCTCGGTTCTGCTCACAGCTTCTCCACAGAGGAGGACGATGACAGCGGATCTAGTGCAGACTGGGACTTTGACGGGTTGACAGACCCGGACTCTGACTCTGGCAGCTCAAGCTCCTTCTCAGATGAGAACTGGTAGTGAAATGTGTCAAAGAAAAGTTAAACCTATTTATGATTTATCTGTTTTTTTTTCAGGGTTGAGACTTTCAGGACAGGTCACAGATTCGCTCTGTGAATCTTCAAGGTTTTTCCACCAGTGTGGCTCGTTGTTAATTACAAAAGAAGAGAAGAAATGGATCCTCCTTTTTCCACACAGTGAACTAAAAACCAACAGGGCCTCTTTCTTCTATCTTTGCCTTTTCCTAATAGCATGAAGGACATTCAAATGTCCTCTGCAGTCTTGTTTACACTATAACTCAAGACAAACACACAATAGAACAAAAACTGGTCAGTGTTGTTTCCGCCATACTCAAGGGAGTAATTGTAGGATACTCCAAAGATGTAGTTTTATACATCTGTAAAAGTAGGGGAAGTTTTGGAGAGAGGGATTAAAAGACTAGATCCTACAATACCCACCATGCAATGCTTTGCAAACTGAGCCTTGAAATGGAGATCAGGGGCCTATTCTACGAAGCAGGATTACTGCTTAGCGATGTAACTTCGAGGGTAATTTCGGGGTTTCCTGTTCTACGACGCGGGTTCACTTCTTAGCGTGACGAGTCTCCATGGCAACGTACGCTGAACGGCTAACCTGCTCCGGGGCAGGTTAGGTTCCAGATTGAACTCACTGAGTATAAAAACCCCGCCCACTGACCAATGAGCTCTCTCGAAAAACGACTTGTTCGTTCTTGGAGGATCCTGTAGACCTCGGTGCTCGCATTGTCCAAGGAGCACTCCGGAGCGCGAGAGTTTTCAGGGACCGCACGGACCCACTTCCTTTTCCGGATGACCACCTTTATGATAGGCTCATATGGCCGACATATCACACAACAAATGTAAACACGATAGGAATGAACAAATGAATGAATTCATCTTGGAAATGAATTAGACGTGTCTGGTGCGTGTTAAAAGCGCATGTTGAACAGTGCTATTTCAGGGTGATAATGGCATCAAAGATTTTTTGCACACTTTACTTACGCATTGAGACTGTCTGCAATTTTCTGCCAGCATTCCTTCCATGCTTTTGCAGCGGCGACGGTGTTGCTTTTGAGGTTTATGATAGCTTTGATTTCTTCATACTTTCTCATGATTGTCTCCTGCTCTTCGTTTTTAAAGTATGCGGTCCTTCGCTCTCTGGCCTGCTCTGACGCTCCAGACTGGTCCATGTTCGCGATTGGTCAGATGCGGCGGGCTCCGCCTTACATGCGTGCACACGCTCATAGCAAAGCTGGATCCACTTACGAGGTGGATAACCAGCGTCGTAAGACCGTTTAGCGAGAGCGCTGGCTACTGCGCTAAGTCGAACTTGCTTCGTAGAAGTGGCCCCAGGGTTGTGTTTCATTGTACTAACTTGATCACGCTTTTCAAATAAAGGTGTTGACATTTATATTACTTGGTTTGACAGCAATGTCACAAATAGCTTAAACTTTTGAAGACTGAAAGCTGCTGAATCAATAATTGTCATGAAGGAGCCTTTGCTACTCTAGTTTTCTCTATGTCCTCCTTCAGATCTCTCTTTCACAACCTGAAAAGTGAAAGGACAGAGACATGCTAGCATATTGAAAGCACCCTAGTGTTGAGATGTTTGCTGTATCGTTTGACTTCAAAGTTGTTAAAACTTTAAAAACACATGTAACCAGTAAGATCATGAATTCCTGAAGCTGAGCCATCCTTAATATTAATACTCTCATCTAAACTTTTCTTATGATGAGTAAAAATATGTGCTGCTGAAAATACTTTCATGCTACCAAGACTATCTTGAATCTTCAAGGTAAAAACGATCCATAAAGATTTAAACATGTATGACAGGGTGAATCGGAGGAAACAGGTGACGCCATCAGATAAAACAGTTTACATTCATGTCTGATTTGCTGTTGAGGTAGTAGCCAGCATGACAGAAAAAAATTGTGTTTATTTGTCAGAGTTTCTAAAAGGGGGTCCTGATGAAATTTTGGCAGGAACTGCAATAATGCAACTGAATCACTCCTTTTAGAGGTGATTCCTGTTCGACTAACACCTCCCCTCTAGTCCTGCTGGTTTGTCATGTTTGTGAACCCCAAACCCATGCTAAGATACCCAAATAATGCAACTAAGAGTGATAATTTAGTTTAATCTGAATATTTAAATGATTTATTAGAAATGCACATACTTCCTTGAATCCAAAGTGATTTCTTTAGATTGCTCCAAAGACACCAAATGTCAAAGGCTTAAAAAGCATAAATTAACATTTAAGATGCCAAAAATGGCAACTGTTGACTTTATTTTTTTTTTAAATTGGAACACAATCCACGTACTGTTTTTAACAACTATGTATCACCTATGAAAATGCTTGGTGATAAAGTGTTTTTCGGATCGGAAATTGTCTTTTCTCCGAAAGCTTTCTTGAGAAATGTCTTCAGACTTGACAGTGCTCCTTTAGAGCTGCAGAAGGCACACAGTTAAAAAAACTGTATTAGCACCTCCCTTTACAGATACATGGACTTAGGAAGACACTGTAATGCTTGTGTTATTAAAAAATGGACTGAATGAGCTTATGATTGTTTTCAAAAATCATGTGGGGAGTGTCCCTGGATTATGACTTGAAACAGCTGGTCTCTCACAGGGCTTTAAATGTGTAAATGCTGTCCCTTTATTTAAGTCAGTGTTGCACATCTTGACTTCACAAGTTGGGGTGTTGTGAAAAGAATATATAAATATATATATAGAGAGAGAAAGAGAAAGGGTGACGCCAATGCACTGAATGCTCACTCAGGTTTAAGCCTCAAAAAGGCCTGAATGCCATAAATGAAGTGATGTAGTGAAGTTAGATGTTTTGATGACGAGGGATACATTTTATGAAGTTTATCTGAAACATTAGATGTTAACTTTTTATGTCCTGGTGAACTGCTTTAGATTGAGGACATTTTGCCAGCATGTTACGAAATTGCACCCATCTCATTCACTCATCTACCAGTTTATTACCTGTGTTTAAATAGATGGAAATGTTTAATAATCTAAATTTTATAAACAATTAATTAGGCTCACTTCTCGCTTTGTGATACAATACCCTGAAACACAGAATCTTAAGATATCTGTAGGTCAATCAGTGAAAACAAACATTTAGCATTATAACTCTCATGAAGGTAATATTTTTTTGGAACCAATAAACTGGTAAATGAGTGTGTATTTTATTGTTGTCTTGCTGTATGATGGATAATTGACATGTTAAATTATTTTGCTGTGTGTATGGGATAGGGTTGGGGTTGAATGGTCTGAATTATGAAGCTGTTTTGGTGTAAGTGTCAAATAAACTACGCTGTTTGATGCAGAGAAGCACTTGTGTATTTTTGACCCATTTTTTCTGTAGCTTTATTTAATATATAACTACTCATGGTGTAGAAAAGGAGAGTAATGAGAAAGGTACGTGTATTAATGTTCGTGTTTTCTGGTTTATATCAAGCATTCTTTGAAGAGTTTCTATCCAGATATCATTTGAAATCAATACTGATTTTAGTAAAATCTTTCTCTGTAAGATATTGATACATTTTTTTTCTTTTGACAGAATCTGTTAGTCCCCATCCAAAAAATAAATAAATTTAAATTAAAAATACATAGCATTTGAATTATATACATATAATTCATCAATATTGGCTTCTACGTCCCCCTGAAAAAATCTCTTACATGATTATCTATAATCTACACATGGTATATCTTGTAGCACAGAGAAAAGACAAAAATTGCAGTTTCATAACAAACATTCCTTTTTTATAAACCAGAGACTGGCATCTTTTATTATGAGTAGCTGAAATCCCAAATTCATTCAAATTAATAGAACTTTATTTTTATGGCACTTTTCAGACAAGAAATGCAGTTCAAAGTGCGTCACAGAGGCTAAAAACAACAGTTAACAACAATAAAACCCGACCCTCCCACTTACACACCCATGGATCCACACACACACACACAGACACACTCACTCACTCACTCACTCACTCACTCACTCACTCACTCACTCACACAAGCACACACAGTGTGAGAATTTGTGACATATTGTCTAAGAGACATGGCCTGACACCGAGACATTATGTCAGTAAAAAGCTACCTTTGGAAAACACTGGAGATAAAAGATAAAAAAATACAAAATGGTAAGAGGAAAGAGTAAACCTGATGGACTAAAACAAGAAAAAAATATTAAATGAACAGATAAGAGCTCTGTCTTTACCATATAAAAGGGGTAAAAGAAGTTAAAACTTCTATGGTAGGAGTTGAGAAAAAGACTAAGAACAGAGATTATTAATAAAATGAAATAAAATGAACAATAATGACTGATTAAAATGAACATTTGCAATAAGAGAAATATAAAAAGGCAGTTAGTAAAAGACATTATCAAGAAATCCGGTGTAAATACGGCCACGTCGAAGTAAACCAATATTAAAGATTATTTTTATCAGAAATAATTGAGTATTGAATCGAAAATAGAAAGAAAATTTTCGATTTCCCAAACATCTTTAGGGAAAATGGTGAGTAGAAATTTGGTTGTATTTTGGTCATGTTACTGTGACGTGTGTACCCTCTTTGGAAACTCTCGCGATGTTTCGGGACCGTTACATCCAGACCGCGAGAAGATGAGCGATGGCAATAGAAAACAAACCTGGGGACGAATTTGACACCGTTTTCAGTCAAAGCGACGCCTTAGAGCTGTCTTCACACCATGGATATGACACAACCCAGACTCGGTTATTTAAGATAATAGTCATTGGAGACTCAAATGTTGGAAAGACGTGTTTGACTTATAGATTTTGCGGTGGGACCTTCCTGAAAAACCCAGAGGCAACGATCGGGGTCGATTTCAGAGAGAGGACGCTGGATCTCGATGGGGAGAACATCAAGGTGACTAAGGACCTAAAATATTTACCTATGTGGATGTTTTACAAAATAAGATCGCAGTTCATTAACATAGTCGTTTTCTATGAGTGTTTGGCATCACTGGAAATAGAGGAGGACTGACCTGGGCTTTGCCTTCATATATTATTGTGGATTGAGATGACACTACAAATTAAAGGCCTGTCTATATTAAATGTGCAGTAGATGAACTTGATGACTAACCATCCTCTATCGAGCTAGAGAATAAGTAGACTGTGGATAAAACCCTACTAGAAGACCTGCTGAGCCAAGTCAACAACCCAGCAGACTAGCAGAGTATGTCATATTCATATTTATAGCCCCAAAACTGCCTTTTTTGCACGTTGTTCCACTATTTCTCACATTAAAGACCTGTAAATCATCAAGCTTAAGCCTCTTTTGTAATTTGTTTGCTTTGGCAGATGGATTTTTTTTTTCTTTTAGGATTCTTCAGCCACTGTTAAGGGTGATTATTTGAATCAAGATTTATTATAATTAATTATAAAATTAAAGAATTCATCTGGCCTGGTGGTGCATACATATATATATAACATGTAGGTAGAGGGATCTTAATATGAAAAACAAAGGCAGGATAAATTCAAATGATTTGGAAAAAAAAAAGATGTACAGTTTTTTGAGTAAACAGCTAGAAAGGCGTGCAGAAATGTTTACAGTCTATTCATATATTCATGTACTGATACAGACATTATTATGATTAAAAACCCCACATCCAGTTAAACATACCACATCTGCTGCAGAAACAGGTCTCAAGAAATGTCACATTTTCTCCTGTTTGAACCTTGTTAGCTAGAAACTCAAGTGTCTCCCTGTTTCAAGAAATTAGATTTGATGGTGCAGACAGGATGAGGCGGTAAGAAAGTATCAACATTAAGACCACCACTATGTCTGTTAGGATTTGATTGACGATAAGAAAATGTGTCACTGCCACTGCACATTTTTCTGTTTTTATTTATTAAATATCTGTTTCTGCTTCACTAGTTGCAGATCTGGGACACTGCAGGTCAGGAGCGTTTCAGAAAGAGCATGGTGGAACACTACTACCGCAGTGTTCATGCTGTTATCTTCGTGTATGACGTGACCAGCCTCTCCTCCTTCGAGAGCATCCCCGAGTGGATCGAGGAGTGCAAACGGCACTGTGTAGGACCTCTAGTGCCGCGCATCATGGTTGGCAACAAGTGTGACCTGAGAGACCGCAGGGAGGTCCCTACATCTGCTGCACAGTGTCTCGCTGACAGCTACAACTTCCCACTGTTTGAGACCTCAGCAAAAGACCCTTCTGAGAAGGATAATGTAGACGCCATCTTTCTGACTTTGGCCTATAGACTGAAAAGCCACAAACCCTTGAGGCTGAAGCAGCCAGATGTGAACAGACAGATGTGGAACCAGAACCAGAGGGAGCAGGAGTCTGGAATTTGTCAGTGTTGAAGTCACCTGGAACCTGTTCCTGCCTTCAGGAATAGTAATGCTGCTTAGACAAACATGGTTTCTCCCTAAAGCTGAAGCGCATCTAATTATTTAAGAAAGAAAAGGAGCAAAGGTCTTGTTGTTTTACACTTTTACCTGCCTGATGCAAGGCACCACAGGTGACATACTGGTCCTATAAGTTTGCACTATAATGAATCAATCTTTCAATTAAATGCATGAATGACTATGGAGAAAATCCAAAACTTGTAGCTAAAATCTCACATAAATTTCCAAAGTCGTCCAGGATACACTCTTGTCTGGTGAGAGTTCATATGCAATCAGCTGTCAAGTAGCATGACGTCTCATTTTCAGTATTCAGTGCAGATAGTAAAAAAAAAAGACTATATAGATTTCAGTGTGAAAAATGGGAACCGATAATGTCAACCAAAACTGTGAAGAAAACTTTGTGACCATTTGTCAAAAAGTGTCTTAAAAGTAGATTTTTTTGTTTTTGTTTTAATGATACAGCATGGGTCATGGTGCTGGTACTGACTATGAATTTCCTTCATATGGACAATATCCTGTTATGCCTCAGCTCGTTTTCCTCCATGGTACTGTTGGAAAGAACACACTAATGGCAAATTGTTTGTTTTTTGGTCTTACTGCAAATCCACACAAACCACTTGAAAGCACGAGTTAATACTTAAAGAATTGTAATGCAGGAAGATTACAATAATGAGACCGCTGTTTCTGTTTTATGTGTATGAAATTGCTAACAGTATGGGTATGTGATACAGCATAAGCTGCAAATCAATAAAAGTCCGTATGTACAATTTCATTTTTCTGGCTCAATGTCCTTAAATAAAGACAAGTGTTACCACATGACCCCTTTTTATAAACCAATTATACGCTACGTGTTTAAGTTTAATCACATTATCTTAAATGTAGTCAGAGCCGGACCAAGCACAATTTGATTTTGGGGCTCTCTATTTCTGCCAATAATATTGATTGTTGATCATTCACACACCTTCACAAATCTCTTTGATTAACATTCCATGGCATGCAAACATACCATTATCTTCTTCCTCTTTCTTTTCTCTGCTCCTGAAGGATATGTCCTTTTTTGTGACATTGTTTTGCCCCACAACTACCTGCGCTGTGGATGCTCAGTGCACATTGCACAGCAGGAGGCACATAACGGTAGCAGAGCTTTGACATATCGGTAGTAAGAAACATAGGCCTACATCAGCAGCAGCACTAAAATGTTTTTATTTTATTTTATTTTTTACAATAATATATATTTGATTATACAGAAAGCATCGCTCATACATGCAAAAATTATTTTTAAAAAAAATATTTTTTTTTTATTGCTTTTGGGGGGCCCCCTACTGACCACGGGGCCCTAAACAGGCACTTAGTTCGCCTATGCCTTGGGCCGGGTCTGATTGTAGTAGACCTAGCTGTTAAAGTAAGAGCATATTGCTGATCATACCCAGTGTAATATCAGCTTTTATCTCATGCATATATTAATTACAGTTTTAGTTACTTAGACTCACTTATATCAGTGTTTCTCAAGTCTAGTCCTCGAGGCCCACTGTCCTGCATGTTTTGGATGTTTCCCTGCTCCAACACACCTGATTCAAATGATCAGCTCGTTATCAAGCTCTGTAATGGCTTAATAACGAGCTAATCATTTGAATCAGGTGTGTTGGAGCAGGGAAACATCCAAAACATGCAGGACAGTGGGCCTCGAGGACTAGACTTGAGAAACACTGACCTAGATTAACATTAAAAATCAATTTAATAAGGATTAACAAAAGTAAAATAACTTCATAATCCGTTGACTGATTCAGCCAGTGCAGACCAGAACTCTGTCCAGAGTAATATAAAGCTATCTGCACCACAATAAAAGTAAATCTTACGATGAGCTCTTGAATTAAGGAAAAGCCCAAGAACAGCTATTGAACATTTATGGATGCTGTGGGCTCAGCTCCTCTGGTTTCCAGTATTTGACTGGATTTTAGCGACGACCAGTGGCCAAGTGCTGAATTTATGTGTCTGATGTTGAGTTTGCGGGAATCTGGAATCCGGCAATTCATCTGGTTATAAAGCTCACTGGTCGTTAGAAAATATAGAAATCGCGGGAAAGCCTTGAAGTTTATACAGTGCAAATAAATTTTCAGGACAATAATTATGAAGAGTAGAGTTATTTTCCCTAAAAACTCTTTGTTCTCAGAGGTAACTCTACAGAGTCGCTAAATTACCAGTGTCTATGAATGCGGCATATTCGTCTGTATTCCTTACGCGGCGTCTCTTCGCGGCCATGGTAACACTTCCCTCTGGACCTGTGAATCAAAAACCAACTCATACAAGAGCTTTTCATGCGGGTAAGATCAATATTTCCCTGTTTACCTTCAGTCAAAACATCTATAATGGTCTGCTGGTCGGCTGGTTTTTGCCCCCGCGCCTGTTTGACACATGGCCGGGGGATTAAGCCGCATGTAGGTTATTTATTGACTCGGGAGTCGTTTGTTGTCTGTCTGTGGCCTAGCAGCAAGCTAGCAAAGCTAACGTCTGCAAGATGAGAGGGTGTAGGAAAAAAACAAACAAGCTCAAATGAAATTTGGCTTAGTTGGGTTTAGTTTATTGCCCTTCACGATGGTGTAGATCTAAAATCACAGTTCCTGTTATCAGTGAGTGTAAATAACCTGCTTTGCTGACTGTTTGATTTCGCCATGTCTGATAAGCAACTCATATGTCAGATTCACAGCAGAGGACAATATGGTGTAGACCTAGTTTGAAACATTTGAACTAATACTTGTACTTTAATTTGCCATTTTATCTCTCAGTCAATTCAAATCATTGTTGTATTTAATACTTGAACTTCTCCTTTTGTCACACAGCTGTTATTCAGCATGAACTTAGCAGACATGTGTGACAACGCAAAGAAGGGTCGTGAGTATGCTCTGCTGGGGAACTATGACTCCTCCATCGTCTACTACCAGGGGGTCATTCAACAGATCCACAAGCACTGCCAGTCCCTCAGAGACCCTGCACTCAAAGTCAAATGGCAACAGGTGAGAAATCCAAAAAAGAGTCCTTCAGGTCTGACACAATCATCATCATCATCATCATCATCATCACAATTTTGAGTCCTCATCGCACCTTCTTTGTGTGTGTTCAGGTAAGGCAGGAGCTGACCGAGGAGTATGAGCAGGTGAAAGGCATCATGGGAACACTGGACAGCTTTAAGTCGGAGAAACCAGCTGATATCTTGGCTCCACAGTCAGAGGAGAGACTTGAAGATCCAGTGGTTTGGCCCCCTCCCATCGCTGCAGAACACAGGTGAGCGTGTAAAGGGTTATTGAGACACTAAACTACCTCAACTCTAAACCTAAACTGATAAAATACAAACAGAAACTTCTCATCTCAGTGGCTATATAGACAGAATATCCTTATTGTATATTGCAACAAGAACAACCAAGTGTGATTCTAGGTTTCCATGTAATCCTGATTATCTTTGCCATGTCTTATTTTATAGAGCTATTTTCTTGAGGGGCACACAGCTTTTAGTCACTCATCCAGCAAAGTGGAAAAAAATCTGTGACTAGTTTATTAAAGCTGTCAGTCTTGATGCAATTAAGGCCCAAAATTCATGAGTTTTTTCTAAACTGTACCATAGTTAAGTCACTGAAATAATGAAACTCAAACCCAAGGTTCTGTTATTTTAGAGTTACATTTTTGCTATTTAAATGGGATGATACACAGCTAAAGCAAGAACATACTTCCAGACCAAAGTCTTTAAATGCCTCAAGCAGGGGCGAGGAAACTGGAACTTTTCTATTTGACCTTCTCTCAGAGGTGAAGTCAGTGTTACTGGCTGACCTAGACCACAAAACTGTTCTATAGACATCAGTCACATTGAGATCAACCATGAAAGTATGCCATAGCATGTTACCTACAAATAGCACAGAAGTGGGGGCTGTTGGTTCCAGTATTTTGTGGAAAATATATTAAAAAAATGAAAACTTTAAAGACCATTGAACTGTCGTAGACATGTTAACCAATCTAAAATGGGCACATGTGCGCTCAATAATGCTCTTAAATGATGGGAATATGCCCTGAAACAGGAGCTATGCCTGCTTGCTGCTGCCCTTGTTACCACTCTGATGTTAGAAAAGACCTCTAGATTAGACTGCTGTCTGTGGAGTGTTTTCTTCTCCTTGAGTTTTGTTGCTTCCCTGTGGCCTACCGTGATCGGCAGGCCTACTCATGGTCCTGACAGAACAGATGGTTACTGATACTGCTAAATAGTTTAGAACAAAGAACCACCATAAGGAAGCACTTTGAAGTTCAAAGAGACATATTTTGCATAATCTCTCTCATCTCTATGAGCGCAGTATGATTCACAATGTTGGATCTTTGTTTCCTTATCTAGACATTAAAGTGGACATGTGAAGCTTTTCCTCTACAGAGAACTGGCAGGCAAAGTGAGGCGAACATTCATAGCAGGGGACATGAGAGTTTGGGGAAAAGCATATGGCTCTTAGTTAACTTCTTCATCACCCTAACCCTCTAAAGCTGTCCTTTTGCATATTCTCAAGTGTTTACTTATGTTTGTTGACAGACTAGGTCACAACTCCAATAGCCAATCTTAGCCAGTTCTGTGGCAGTAGACTGTACTGAAGTGGGGAGTATGTGCTGGGCCCATGTGACATAGCTGTAATCGTCAGTTCTAGAGAGCCAAAATGGTAATATGAAGCTATGCATACCAAGCTCAATTTCACTCCATCTTTGTGTCAAAATCATCCATTCAAAGAAAATTGAAAATAGACTTTTGAGAAAGTAAACCTTCTTGCTCCCATTTTTAAAAATTTACACTTAAATTTAAAATAACAAGTAACCAGCAGATACTGGCTACCATCACCACCTGATGCCGCTGCCAGGCTTGAGCTCACACGGCGGCCAAAGAGTTCTCCACCTTCTAATCCTATGACCATCATGATCATATCATGCTTCAGTGCTCCTGCAGCTGCTTCTTCTCTTTCAGTTTTATTTTGCCTCGTATGTCCATAGGAATCCAGTAGCATTGAAGCGGCCCAACAGTGCGGTGAAACAACAGAGGAAGGAGTCCCCTGGTCTACAGCATCGAGGGGCAGGACCTGGAGGCCGTGGCCAGGCCAACTCCAAACAAGACCGGCAGGGTTTTAGGGACGCACGTGGCCCAAAGGGCAAGGATGATAAGGTCAGACACCAGCAGTTCTTTGGTTGAAAGGATGGATAAGTTGATGGCTTGGGTCTTTGTTTAATACCCACTTCATTTTTGGCTTGGTTCTTTTTTCATCAGGGAAAGAAAGGGGCCGGAGACACACCAGGGGATGTAGAGCAGAAGAAGTTTGACAGTACTGGATATGACAGTGACCTGGTGGACTCACTGGAGAGAGATATCGTATCCCGTAACCCTAACGTGCACTGGTATGGCAGACTCTTACATACTTGTGAATATGTTTTGCTCTCAGTGGATTTTTTTTCCAGGCCCTGCTAACTCAGATCTCTAAATGACCTGCAGGGAAGACATAGCTGATCTGGAAGATGCAAAGAAGCTGCTGAGAGAGGCTGTGGTTTTGCCGATGTGGATGCCTGACTTCTTTAAGGGCATACGTCGACCCTGGAAGGTATGTGCCGGCTAGTATACCCGTAACCTTCTGTAGTTAGCCTTTAAAAAAATAACAGAAACCAACTAAGAGATGTTTGCAGCAGTGAGCAACATACATTTTTCTGCACCTCAGGCAGAACTTAAGGTAGATTTAAAATCTGTGAGGCAACTGACCTTTTAACAGTGAGCCATGATGTCTTACAGTGTGGAACTGTCACACGGCCACTGCCTGCTGCAGCTGTTACAGAGGCTTAATTTAAGTGTAATCCAAAGTCAACACCAGCACTTATGTTGCAGCAAGTCAGTTTCATTTTTGTTGAAGAGAAACTTTTCACATAGTGTAGCATGAAGGCATGATATGCGTTCAAGAGCAACATCCACAATTAAAGTGACAAATAGGAAGACACCCCGAAGCCAAATGGTTACCACGAACACAGTGATTGTGTTTTTTTCCTCCATGCCCCTCACTGGGTTTTTTTTCCTTTGTACAGTTGATTTTCCAGGAAAAGACAATTGAAAAAAAAACTGTTAATTGTTTTTAGAGTGTGACAAAAATTCAAAATAGAGGAAAAACAGCATAGTCAAAGGACCTCAACAAGTCAGATGAAAGTGCTGTACAGTGAAGGTAAAATAAAGTTGAGATACGATAAATAAATAGAGCGATAAATCAAGGTATACGTCAACGACTAAAAACGGTATAATTAATTAAAAACAATGTAGTGCATTAAACTCAGGATACACTAGACTTTAACAGCAAATTTAGCTTCTTAGTAGCAACAGAAATAAAAGAAGCTCTGGTACTCCTCGATTTAGTTCTGGGTATTCTGGAGTGGTGGCCAGAGGGAAGGAGATCGAACCCTCCAAAAAGAGGGTGGTCAGGAGAGGTAAAAATCTGTTAAGCCTTTCTGACAACACACTTACTGTAAATATCATGCAGCTGGGCTTGCTCAGCTTACCTGCTTTTTTTGAAAAGCTTGTCCAGCCTGTTTTTACTCCACCTCATCACATTTGACTCATTTATGGCTTTGTTGTGCTGTAATTTTATAATTTATATAAAACAAAGAAGAATAATGAGATTACAAATACTTTAAGAATCATAAAGCGTTCAATAAAATACAACTAAAAATTAAAAAACTGGACTGTACAACAAAAAAAAAACAAGCTTGAGTGATAAAAAACAGAAAATTCACTCCCTCATGCATCACTGTAGCATCTTTCTTGGACTATAATTTGAATACAGTACTAACTGTGTGTTTGTATCACTTATCTCAGTTATTCATTGGCCTGTTTTTTCATACTACCTCAAAGTATGACTCTACTAAATGATCACTAAGAGGGTTTTTCTCTGCACTCCCTCTGTTGATCATCATATGAGGCTTTCTACCTCCAGGCTGACCATGTGAGGATCAATAAGTTATTGGTTCTCGCAGCAACACAGTCTCTAAATTGAACTCTTTATTTAGTTTCTAAGAACCTTTTCAGTACACCGAGAATACAGTCAAATCAGGGATCAATAAAGAGCACAAAGATCCTTTCAGTTCAGGATTTTTTATGGTCATAAATGAAGACATACATTTTTGTCTCTGTCTTTAGGGCTACAGAGGTCAAAGTAGTTTTTGTTGTTCCTTTCAAGCAGGATATTGAAGTGTTAAGCCATCTCAAACCAAACTGCTTCTTCTGGGATTCTGATCAATGCATTACATGTTTTATTTCGGGAATCCGCCTACCCCACCATGCTGGCAATATAACACACACATCAGCCCATACAGACTCTGAGGCAGAGGGGATTAATTAAATTGGGGGCTGATTTAATCTCTGCAGCAGCAGCAGCAGCAGACACAAACCAGATGCAGAAATGTCAGAGGGAGTAGCAGATATGGTCTTTATGTTTGCAGAATCCTCTTCCATAGGGGGTGGCAGTTCAGTTTGGTATCAGGAACTTCAGATGCAAAAGGAAAGCATGAAAATAAGAAAGCTGTAGCAGTACAGCGACAAAGTGAGCAGAAAGCATACTGAAAGGCAGTTCATTCATATGCATGGCTTAGCACAATAACAACAGTCTCTCATACTTTCAAATACCAAAGTTCATCCTGTGCACATCCAGCGATGATGATGATGATACCGAACACCGGCATTATCCTGAGTCTACAAAAGCAGGGTTGTGTTCGCTTCCATGTCCTCTATTCATCCCCTTGATTAGGTGCAACACTGACATTTACAGGCAAGACTTTGACTAAACGGTTACAAATTTGTTTTTGGCATTTGCTTTGTTAAAAAAAAAGAAAAAAGAAACCCTTTAGAGAAAGTAGAGTTCAATGACTTGTACTTACCTCGGCATCGGGGACATGACTGTCATTTTGACACCACTTAACAGAGCAATAAAGCTTGATTATAAATGAAGATTAAGACCATAAGATTTCAGCTGAAAAATGGAATATGAAGCATCTTTGAACATATTCTTCTTTATAATAAAGTATTTGCTTCCTATTTGCTCTCACATACTGAGAAGCACAGGCGGATTTCAATGAAAACAGGTAACTAAGTGTACCATTTCTAAAGAGAAGCATTGATAAACTCATTTAGTACCTAGCACAACTCTGCATTCTCTTGTTGATCTGCTCTTAATGCTTTTGTTTTCTTACTTATTTTCCTCTAATGAACATGTATGACAGCCAGAACTCGCAGCAGGTAATCTCTAAAAGGATGAACTGTAACTGCTGTTCCTACCTGCTAATGGTCAGCTTATACTCTGAGTCATATTTGATGAATTTGAAAGCTTGCGTAGGAGATTTTAAATGCAGAAGATGAACACTTAAATCAGTGTTGTCCCACAACATTTAACCATTCTGAGAATTAGTTATTTGCTGTGCCAATCTGAGCTTTTATTTGAGTAGATATCATTTATTTATGTCATTAATGGCATGATAAGAGTCCTCTGCCCTTTCTTTATGATGTGTGGCTCTAATAGACATGAAAAAACAGTCATATTGGTTCTAGAAATAAGAATAAATCTCTTGTGGGTGGTTGATCACTAAGTGCAGGCTTATTACTAAGTTTCATTGTATGAAAAATACAAAAAAAATTTGTGTTTTATTCGGCTGCTGGTCTAATAAGATACTTGGGATGAAATGAATAAAGCAAAGTTATACCAGTCAAACTTCTAAGTTGTGCTAAGAAGACATTTTTCAGTGATTAAGACAGTCTTCTTAGAATTTAAAGTCCCAGCATGTCAGCTCAGGACTCCCTCTTTGCAAAGTGTCTGTGTGTATTTGTTTTTCATGGCTTGTGTGTTTAAACAGCTTGTGACTCTTTCTCGCAGGGTGTTTTGATGGTCGGCCCCCCAGGGACAGGAAAGACCATGTTAGCCAAAGCTGTGGCCACAGAATGTGGGACTACTTTCTTCAATGTGTCCTCGTCCACCCTCACCTCCAAATACAGGGGCGAGTCAGAAAAGCTGGTGCGGCTGCTGTTTGAAATGGTAAGCGTTTGCAGAAGGATGCTGTCTGTTCTGGGAAACATCACGATAATAAAATAAATGACTTTTTATGTTGTGGTTTGGCAGAGAAAACACTGTTTTTGTTTCTGTTTAGGCCCGGTTTTATGCACCAACAACCATTTTCATAGATGAGATTGACTCAATTTGCGGCAGGAGGGGAACATCAGATGAACACGAGGCGAGCCGCAGGGTCAAATCAGAGCTTCTGGTTCAGATGGATGGTGAGTGGAATAGAGATGTGGGGAGATGAGGATATGAAGTGAAAGCACAAACTGCACAGTGAGGCTCTACACAGTACATCTTTTCTGATTGTGTGGTTCACGTTGAAGTTCAAAGTCATATTTTTGTGGAATCTACTTTAAAACCAAATCGTTGTTCATTATTGAACCAAAATAAGTCCAAATCTATGATCTTGGAACACAAAAAGTACAGAAATACACATCTTCTGAAATAGTGGGTTGGTGTTTTTGATGACCAGGTGTCGGGGGAGCCCTTGAGAATGATGACCCCTCTAAAATGGTGATGGTCCTCGCTGCCACTAACTTCCCCTGGGATATCGACGAAGCGTTACGGCGGCGCCTGGAGAAGAGGATTTACATCGCACTACCTACAGGTGACCTAATCAGCTGTACACTGAACCCACAACACTTTACAGCAACCTCTTACTATGGGCCATAAACAACAGTCCTGATAACTCATTAATGCCGTTCACTGTGTGCAGCTGTGGGTCGCGTGGAGCTTCTAAAGATCAACCTGAGGGAGGTGGAGGTGGCTGCTGACGTGGACCTGGACCTCATCGCAGAGAAGATTGAGGGCTATTCTGGCGCGGACATCACTAACGTCTGCAGGTCTGAGTGATCGTGTTTAGTCTGCCAAAAAATGAAATGGAGGGATTGATCATCAGTCATCAATTGATCCATTTAACCGCCAACACACAGATAGGATGACATTTTACTGGAGACTAATAAAAAGCATACCCAAGAAATTTATGGATTTCTTAAGTGTGTTTGAAGTCCAACAATATATTATTAAACTCATCCCCATTTTTGAGATGAAATAGCTCTTAATAGGATCAATTAAATGGCTCTACTTCAGACAAAGGAATACCATCAACACTGATGTTTTATATGTATATTTATTCTTTATTCTGTGTGTAATGCATAATGACACTAAGATTTAGTGGAACATACATCTAGTCTTTCTTCTTGTTGTCATTTCTGCCTGGTCTATGCTGGGAATGGCAGATTTTTATGTCGTTACAGTTGTTTCTGATCAGCTCTGGCTTGTATTATTTCGTTGACCTTGTATGCGTGTGTTTATTATCCGTACACTGCCTTAAGCCTGCAGGATTTTAGTCTTGTTGCAGCCATGACATCATCCGTTTAACAGGAGTTAAATTCTTGGAAGCAATAGAGTGTGAAGTGTATTTGAGGGTGTATTACATATATGTGTATTAAAGCAGAAGTACCTTATATGGGTCTTAACTCTGCTCCTGTCTCTTCATGAACCTCAGGGATGCATCTATGATGGCGATGCGTCGTCGAATCCATGGCCTGACTCCAGAGGAGATTCGAGCTCTGTCCAAAGATGAGCTGCAGATGCCTGTGACCATGGAGGACTTCACCCTCACACTGAAGAAGATCTCTAAATCAGTCTCTGCTGCAGACCTGGAAAAATACGAAGCCTGGATGGCTGAGTTTGGGTCAGTTTAAAGAAACTGTGGAGAGAACATTAAGAAGCGGACTCAGAGCTTTGAAGATGGTGAAAGCCTTAAAGAGAGGTACTTGAGAATGTATAAGAACTGGGCAGCACACGGTGGGTTGAAGACATACATGGGAACATATTCACTTCCCCCCTGCCCTTCACATGTCGTCCTTTTATGTTTGTCTGCCACCAAGCTGCTGACTGAATAAAGTCACTAGAACACGGGACTGTTCATGTATAACATAGCCTGATACACACAGGTAGACCTGGGAATGCACTACTTTTACTCTTGTTTTGGCCTCTTGCAAGAACATTTTGATCATGCCGTAAATTTCTCATCCTAACCTGATTAATGCGAACTCTTTCTTTGAGTGTGTGAGACTCGATAATTGGGATGATTAACTCCCCCTCAAGTTCTCCTTGCGCCTTTTGTTTGCTATTTTTGTCTTAGATGTAAAAAACTAAATTTCACTCTGCTGAGCCAAAATATAACAGCTTTTTTTGCAGTGTGAATACTGATATATACTTTTTAATCCTTAAAGAGCTGCTGACTACGTGCAGTTGTATTGTGACAGAAATAGAGAGGGATTAAGACATTAAAATGGTGCAAAATACAACACATATCTGGTCATCCAGCTTTGTGTAAAACCAGAGATGTTTGTGTAATCTCCAAACAACTACTGGCTTCTCATGGTTGATGTGCTAAAATCTACTATTCAAACCTCATAGTTAATGCCAAGTTATTTTATCAGGATAGGATGTTGAAATTCTGAAATTCTCTACATGATCAGCATTTCAGATGGAAACCAGGGTACGAATGTCTTTAGGATCTGAAAGTTGAGAGAACTACAACACATTGGTGATTCTTGTGATTCTTGCAAGAGGCCCACTGTCTTCAAGAACTGTGTGTTTGAGCACTTTTAATTTAATGTAATGTAATGTGTCGCTCATGAGAGCTCATACTACTGACTGAAAACACTTGAAGAAACCACAATGTCTGTGCTGTCTAGGGACTGACTATGTTTGTGTTTGTTTTTTTTTATATATGTATGTGTCTTCAGTTTTAGTCCTCTTGAGTCAAACTAATGTAGTAGCACACCTGTAACTGACACTTAATTCTTATCTGGAACCGCACCTACTGAAAGAGTCAGATTGTGTTATCTGTAGCGACTGAAACATGATTTATTATTTACTTAATACTCACTCATAGTTTGACTGGTGTTTATTTTTTAGCTCTATTTTTCCCCACTGGTTTTATATCTAACTTCAGGCCACATCAAGTCTTAAGAGCAAATAATAAATTACTCAAACTCCACTGACTTTGCACCACAGGGTTATTTCCATTTCATAGTCCCTAATTACTGTAGTCTTTCCATGCAGTCTCACCAGAATTTTACCCTGATGTAGAGACAAGAGAAATATTGATGATGGAAAAAAAAAATCAACATAGAGTCTTTTCACAAGATCTTTCCAGCACTTTTAAGTACATCACACTCCCTCAATCAACAGATGGCGTTTGCATCAGGAAATGGTCTGTTGACATTTTCAATTCGACTAGAAATCCATACAGATAGCCTCATAACAGCTGCTGAGCTCGCCTGTCAACACATCTGTCTCCATGATTTTAAAGCAAACCACACATAAGTCCTTTTAAAATTGTGAGTCACAACAGTGCTGTAGTGCAGCATATTACTGGTTTGCTGTTTTACAGTGAGTCTGTCTCGCCAAGGTTAAGCTCCTGTTGCTACTGCTGATGCCAGTTTAGCAGTTAGCCAACCTGGTCCCACTATTACATCTCTGTGCATTTGACACTGAAAGCTCACAGTGAGTAAATATCTGGCCTTGATCTGAAAAGAGCCAAACCCATATGAATTTTAAAGTTTGTTTTTAGGCTTAATATACCTTGGTTGTCTGTGGTCCATGTTTTAAAAAATGACTGAAATTGAAAACACTACAGAGGGAGTATTTATCTGCCAACAGCAATCACTCTATCTCTTGTTAAAAGCTCTGGAAAGGGCGAACAGAGTGTCACTGAATTAGCATTATTTTGCTGAACTACTCCTCTACAATTTGGAAACAGTGAACCTTTGATGTCAGCTGCATTGTGAAGTTATTCAACCTGAATTCCCGTGAGTATGCAGAGTACTTTACAGACTCACTTTAGATTCTATTTTGCACAACTATTAACGAACAAAGGCTTTCTGCAGGCATCCCGCTAGCAAATGCTGTGTCTTTTTGAAAGGTCTGAATAATAAAATTGGACAGAGAATGATTGAATTGGATATTAAATGTTTTCTTTGTCCTCTGGTTTTGAAATCTCTCCTGAGTCCATCAGCCAGCCACATTGGTATCAAATGCTGGAGTGTGAAAGTATCTGCGCAACAAAATGCTCCACTGATTGAAGCTGGAAAGAGACCCGTTTCCTCACAGTTTTAACAGGTTAGCCTATCCTATCTTCCTAACTTTTTACACTGTCTGTCATACTGGCTTGAACCTAACAACAGGATGAACTCTAGGTCTGGGTGTGTGTTGTAGTGAGTTAAAAGAGATGAGCGTAACCTGTCTCCTTCTAAATTTGTTTTTGTCTTTTTGGGGACAAAATAGTCAACTGGTGGGGCCTGTCTGGTTGTTCCCAGGCTAACATAGAGAAGTTGTGTTGCAGATTAGGTTTTCCCCACATTTTGGTAACCCAAACCATAAATAAAGCCAATGATTCTTGCTTATAAACCATTAATGAAAACTGACATACTCTTCTCTTTAGGAACAGGTAGACATATGGCTGCATTTGTTCTTTCCAAAATGAATGAATAAATAAATAATCCTATTCCATCAATTTACTTTTCCTCTTTTCCTTGGCATTAGCTATAGGGGAAAGTGGGGTAAGATGAGCCATTTTTCATATTTCAGATCACTACATCAAGGCGATCACAGTTTTGTCTCTAACTAGTGTATCTGCATATATTTCAAGATGTTGTGCATCCCTGCAAACCAACAGTGAGTGTAAACATAACTGTCTTGATAATATAGCATTCAGAAAAAAAGTGGTCTCCTATGGTCAACTTACCCCGTGTATGAGGTAAGTTAACCATAGGAGTGGGGTAAGTTAAGCCGTATCCCTACTACCCCACCCCCCACCCCCACCCACTCTCCACCCCAGCCCTCCTTCACCATCTCTCTCTAAATAAATAACAGTCACTTCTTCACATTCATATGTATTTTTATCTATTATACGCTATTCAACTAGTACAATAATTCTTATTATCATTGCATAAAAAAGCTGTTTTGTAAAAAGCCATTTTAACATGAGAATACCTTTAAGTGATTCAGAACATTCACAGCTGTATTTTTGAAAAGAAAAAGTAACACATTTCAACAATCTGAACTGAAACTCTGATCCTCTCATCAGACTTCTTCACTTTCGCATTTGAGTCACTGGCTCAACTTACCCCAGAACTACTGTGATGACTTTGTTAGTCCTCTAAGCTAAAATGGTGGACTTTTATGCTAGGTTTTTGACCTCATATTGTAGCTCATAGATACCACAGTTGATGTGTAAAACTAATTTAAAATAATATTTTTTGGTCTGAACACAATCCTAATAAAACTTATGACAGACTAAATTCACTTTCAAGAGTGAAAAATGTTTTTTTTGTAAATAAATGTCTAACTCCTTCACCCATGTGCTTCTAACCTTCACAGACTCAGTGAATAAATGCCCATCTCCTAAATATTTGGTCACATGATCAATTTCTTTTACCATTTCCAAGCAACATGGGGTGGCTCAACTTGCCCTTTGGCTCAACTTACCCCACTCTCCCCTACCACAGTGCAATGCAAATTTGCTTAAAATGCTTATTATATTTTATGCATCTTAAAGATGAATGGCATACTGTCCTTATGTATAAAGACAATGTTTGAACTGCAAAATTTAAGAAACACAGATTTTCAAATTTGTGCCTCCAAGTAAAGCAACAAATTCGGTGCATAGAGGCTCATATTGTGAAAAAGAAAATGTGAAACACCAAAAACAAGGCAGCTATAAAGGGTACAGAACTGCTTATTTCTCGATTTTAACAATGTAAACTCTGGTTTTGATGCTATATAGGAGAGCCATTGACTATAATGCAAGCCTGTGGCTATAATGCGTTGCTCCAGTGACGCTGTGTGGCTGCATCGGCGCATGGTTGCAGCGCAGCAGAGCCGTTTTTTCCTCTTATCACCACAGTGGGTCTAACGTTCGCCCCAGAATGGAGACTAAACCGGTCATCACCTGCCTTAAAACTCTCCTCATCGTTTACTCCTTCGTGTTTTGGGTAAGTAGCGTTTTATACATCTCTACCCCCCTTCATTGCCGCAGAGTAATCGTTTATAACCCATCCGAATGCCCCGTTGTGTGTGTTTTTTTGTGTGTGTGATGAAGGGGTGGACACACCGCCAGCACAGCATCATCGACGGATTTATGCTGTTGTTTCAGACATACGCCAGTGATACACGGCGATAGCTTCACCACTTTATCGCTAATTCGTGAATTTAATCGTTTTGTGTGACATAGGTTATGGTAAGGTTGCACACATCGTGGCTGCTGGCTGGGCGTCAGTGTTGAGAGGACATACGGCGCACACATAGCATCATGGTTGTTGTCAGTTAGCGCGGTGGAGGAGGAGGAGGATGTTCAACATCACCATCTGATAAGAGCGACGTTAGAGGCCTGCTGTTGTTTGATGAGGCCCGTGAAATGACCATTTTCTCTACACACAGGGAACATTTAGTGCCCGTTGCATAGGTTTTCTTAAAGGAACATCGCACCGTGACCATCGTCTCCTCCATGAATGAAAGAGCAACACCCTTGTAAATCAATTGATTCCTTTAGGAAAACCCCAGCCAACGCATTAAGTTATTATCCAGACAAACTTACAGCATCTAATGCAATCAAAATACCACTGCACCATAGCCATACCATAGCACTGAACGTGGTCAGTCAGTATTGAGTCTTATATTTATGACTGTGACTGTAAATGTTGAAATTGTAGGCTGGTTTTGTGTAATGATACCCCAAAGTTTTCTCAGTATTCTCAAAAATATGTGAAATGTTCCCATTAGACTACTACATCATAATATATGTGAGCCCATCCATCCACTTGTTTTGGATGGAAGTCATTTCCAGTATTTTCTTTTGTGCCTGTGAAACTCCTAGTATCATCTGCTAAATGAAAAACAATAAAAACTAACTAAACAGGGGTAAACAGTATATCAGTATACAGTATGTCTGCTTTAGGCTTCTGTAGGATGTCAGTAAAAGCAGTATATTTCCGTAATGGATCAGCTGACAGTGGTTGGCATTTTTGCTGATCACTTAAAAAAGTCTTGCGCCCTAAAGCTCTTAGTTGACCAGTAGGTTTGTGGACTGATTTCTGATGGAACTCAAAATATTAGTATTTATTTTTTGTTAAATGACATGTCTACAAAAAGGTTAAGATCAGTGCTTAAAGTGCAGACTTAAAAGTTTAAGGCTGTGTTGTTGTATGATACAGCAGCGTATTGAGGTTAGGGCTGCAACTTATACCCTCTTTTCATGTCGGACATGACATGAATAATAGACAAGGGAAGACAACAAAGCCTTGCGGTGGACTGGTTTTTGTGATTGACTTGCATGATTGTAAGCCTATTAACCCATTTATTTATTTATTTATGTGGGACACTGCCAACATATTTTAATGCCCCATAAATTGATTTTTCTTATTTTCAGCACATTTTGAGACTAAACTTTTGGTTGTTTACTCAAATATTGTATAGAAGACCTAAGCATGTTGGCTTTTGTTTAAAAGTAACAAAACTTCCATCTAATGTTTATTTTCGTCTGACAAGAGGTTGTCATTTTCTTAGCGACTAAATAGATTCCTTTAAGTTAGAATGTAAAAAAACACGGAGTGTGTTTAAGAGTGACTTTAGCCATGCTAAGCCTCTGACAAACCTTAGTGCTTCTGCGATTTCCAGGTCATAAATATTTAAAATTTCTACTTAAACTGAGACTGCTACTTGTTTGTTTTCCTAGCTGGACTTTGCTGTTTGACACAGCTTTGTTTTTTTAGGAAGGACCCCAACTGATCTGTCATTTTGAATGACTCATACATTAAACATTGCCATGGTAGAAAAACAAGCCAACTACAAAAAACTGTTTACGAAATCCTAATGTGATGTCTCAATGTAAGACCATCAAAAAGAACTTAAATGATCTTTTAGATTGAATCAAGTGTTTTTTACACCTTAAACACACACACAGATGGGAGGATAAGGAATGAAACTGGCGAGTTTCCATAAAGAAGATGGTTAAATGACAGTTCTACCTTCTGAATTAAATGAAGACAACATTTTATGAGAGTTTTCAAGCACTGGCAAACGTCTGAATCAAACTTCTGGTGGATTTAAACTTCAAAGCCCGCTCTGATTTGAATTAATTAAAAGCTTTTACAGTGCTAAGCAAATAGCATATAATAAGACCCATTTGGAGAATACATTCTGATATTTTCACTCTATGCTGGCACTTTGTCTCTGTAAGCCTCCTCGGGATGTGAGGCAGCTGATCGCACATAAAGCATAATAAATGAAGAAGTGGAGAAGTAATTCTCATGCCGTTTGGCTCTCAGTGGCTTGGTTTAGCAGGTTGTTTACCCTTAGAGTAGATTTGATCTGTGCAGGCAGCAATCAGTCACCTTAACACCACATATCTGAATATGCGCCAAGCAATTTGAGGAACTGTGAAAGCTTTTGACCAGAAAACTTGACCATAATTGTTGGTTATAAACTGCAGACTTGGAGCGGCCAGATATAGTCGCACTTGAATTAACTAATAAGAACACGTGGGAAAGATTTATCTGTTCATGATGTGTTTAGGACCTGAGGAAAACGTTCTATTTTTGCCCCCACATTTCATCTGGATTCCAAACGAAAGCGAAGCAACTTGATTCTGCAAAACCAGAAATAGAGATTGAAGAAGAAAGTTGCGGGGCTGAAATAAGCGATTCAGTTACATGCCCAGGATGAGCCTGAGCAGACACGTGAGGTGATATAGATATGAGGTTTTATATTTAGTCAGGATTGGACAGTCTCTGGATGCATCAGGTTTCAGGCCTCTGAAGTGTTGAAGTATCTCACAGCTCAATGTGGACTTCTTCACCCCTGAGGCTGGAGCACAGACTGGTCCACACTGGGCACAGAGTTCAAAGGGAGAGAGTTGTGCTGCTTCAATGTCAGGCTTAGTTTCGGTGTCATCAACTTGTCCTGGCAAATAATATCCTAAGTGTGAATAGCTGCATTGCCATACTTTTAATACGTACACACATGCACACACGGGATGAATAAATGCTGAGCAGGTGGTGGAGTCTGCGTGGTGTCCTCGCCAGCATATTTTGTCATCGCACCTTCTGTTTCTTTATTAGACCAGCGGGAGAGGAGGAGGGGAAGAGGGGTGACCTGTTTTAAACCCTGCGCTGTAACCAGGGTGGCATTGAATTTCAAACAAAACGTGTGGGGGGCTGCTCGGCTGTAGGAGGAGGAGGAGAAAGGAGGGAACAATCTGAAGCTGTTTGACATGCAGCAGCAGACATGAAAGTCTAGATGACTTGCCCCCCCCTCCACTTCTTGGACTTGATTTCCCTGTTGGCTTCAAAATGAACACTTTAGCATTGACAAGATCGTTCCTTATTTGTATGCAAGAGCAGCTCTTAGAGGTCCAGACATTTTGTTGCTGATGATGTAGGCCATAAACAGTGAGGACATCGTCATCTCGAGGACTGTTCTGTGAAATGACAGTCAGCCCCGGCTGTTAGAATCCCTGGTAATAGAAACAGTGGATGTCATTACACACGAATCAAATCATCGGCCCGCAGTCCTTCAGTTCAGTCAGACAGCGGCTGAGGAGCAGGAATGTAAGAGTTGCGATGATTAGTCCACTGACAGAAAATGACTCCACAACTATTTTACAGACAGAATTGAACAGTTTGGTTACTTTGTGGGCGAAATGCCAAACATTTACTGGTTTTAGATTTTTGTTTTTTTAAATTTGCAATTTTGCACATGGCAGTAAATTCAATATCCTTTTGTGTCAGATTATTGCTGTGAAAGACAGGAAATATGGAGATGTAATTTTTCAGCCCCAGGAAATGAAACAGAATATGATGCTTTTTAGATGTAACTAGGGCTGGGCGATAAAACGATAATGATATATATATATCAAAAATTAATTTCCCTAGATGTCGATAAACATGGTCAATGTGCTGTTTGATAGCCAACATTCTGCCATAGCCAATGAAAAGGGGAGTTCCTCGGGTCTGCGCCGCGCTGAACTGTTCATACAGTCTGCTTTCTCTAGCGCGATGCCTTACGACAAAACAACGAAGAGACACAAAGACCTCACAGATGCAGTAGCTTTAGGCCTGTCGCGATAATCAATAAATCGCCTTATCGCTCGATAAATAAAAACGAGGTCGGTCATTTTGCCAGCCTCGATAATTGACGTGCGTTTGTTTTCCTCCTCTCTCGCTACCAAACACGCTGGATGAGAGAAGAGGTCTCACTCTGCGCATTGTTCTCGGCACCTGGGGGCGTTGGCTCTATAGCGGAATGAACGGAGTTAGTGAACCCTCCTGTCAGTCATTCAGTGTCTTTGTCACGAGGGGGCTGGCGCGCACAGGCACACAGACACAGACTTTTGGATACAGTGCTGCAAGTGAGCGTCGTGAGTGAAAAGCAAGCTAACAGAATGAACACGACAGCTTTGGTGTCTAAACCGAACGCAACAGCCCAAGTGTGGGAATATTTCGGCTTTAAACCAGTATTGTTTTCGTCAACCACAAAACTCCACGTGTGTGTGTGCGCGCGCGCGTGCGTGTGTGTCTGTGTGTTGGAGGAGCACAGCAGGCTGATGAGAGCTGTCAGAGCGGACTGAAGCTGCTCCTATATGTTTAGCGTTTAACTGACTGAGTTTTGCAACTCTGTTCGTCATTTTCGTCTCGTCCCATCAACGTAAACGCACTTTCGTCTCGTCACATTTTAGTCATCTCCGACTTATGTTTAGCTCGTCAACGTTACGTCTTCGTCGTGGGAGAAAAGGGAAATATTTTAGTCAACGAAAACAACCAGTGTTGTTCTCGTGTGGAAATTAAAGTTTATCACTTTTGACACGGTGTACTCGCATTATTATGCCATATAATATCATTATCTATAATTTAAAAAATGGTGTCAATAATATCGTTTATCGGCGATAATTTGTAGCACAATTATCGTCCAGCAAAATTTGTTATCGTGACAGGCCTAAGTAGCTTATTGTATTGCAAAAGACATGCTACCTATAAGCACTGTAAAATTTCATTTAAGAGTAACAGGAAACATTTAAGATTGACAAGTGATTTTTTTAATATCGTGATATCAGCTGATATGAAAAAAATATATATTGTGACAAACTTTTTTCCCATATTGCCCAGCCCTAGATGTAACCCTACTGTTTCACCTTTGTTTATATACACCCTTGTTTGTATTAATGTGGAAGGTTTGAGAGGTAACATTCCTGGCATGAATGCACCCCCATTATAATTCTTCAACTGCTGTTCCTTGAATGGCCACTTGGGGCTGGCTCCAAAGTGAATCAAATCCTGTAGACCCGTGTTGAAATGTCAGACTTTACAGTTGTTGTAGGCATCAATAGCAAATTTCTCCATAATAAATAATTTGTTTCCATTAAAGCATATCAAGGCGTATAACCATACAGAAGATTTAAACTTTACAGTATATCATAGAGTCATTTTGGGGTTAAAAAAAACCTAATCATTATGATGCAACAAACAGGGGTCTTGATTTTCAACATGGAAACTGTTCTGGTTTCTATTTGTAGTCCCAGTAGGATTTACGAGTTTGAAGATGTTGTCCTGGGGGATGTAATGGAGCGAGAAATGAAAGCATTTAAAATGCAGACATCAATGCTGCACAGACAGGAAGGTGGGAAAAATAATGCAAATATTTCATAGATCGAGAGCTCACAGCTAGATGATTAACAGCCTTTATGTTCATTCATTATATGGGATATTCTGAGTTATCTCAGGACGTCACTGTGGTCACAGTCATAACCTCACCCGCTGAGTGTGATGATTCATCTTTTAGTTCTTGGCTATGTTTTTTGTTGTTGTTGGACCTGACTTTTCAAACATTTATGCACATTTATTGTACAAAAATATAACACAATATGGGCAAATGCCAGCAAAATTAAACAGACAGTTCTTGGAAACATTTGAAACACACTAATTTAATCACTCCATGTTGTGAGTATGTGGTCAATCTCCATCAAGTGCCATGCATGCCTCAGGAGATTCATCATTTTAACTGCCCTCATGGCAAAGGAGTAATTGACAGGTTTTGCTAATGTCATATCAACCACAGTGAGAGTAACATGTCATTTAAGTTAAGTACAGACTTAATGGTAATAGGCAAAACAATCTAGTTCTAATGACCTACTAACCAACTCAATACTTTTCAGAGCAAAACATGTTCATGACAGCCTTTAAAATATGGTTCATAGTTTAGAGTGGTAATAAGGTGAATATATGTTTTATGTAGATTCTCAAGTATGGGTGGACTTTCAAATGTATGGACAATAGTTTCAGCCTTAACTTGAATATTTAGCTTTAGGTTGTTCTCTCCTCTAGAGCAGCCACACAGTGTGTTTTCATGCCTGTGTTCCCTCTCCCTGCGATTCTTTCTATAAACTCACCCTCTGCTGAAACCCAGTGTCCTTGTGCGTCATAGTGTTTATGGAAATTCATGCGTGGATGTTTGCATGAGACACGATCAAGTTCAGGCATTTCACACTGCAGCTAGAGTACGCATCTTAACGTGACTCAGATTTTGATCCCAAAGTGACTCCTGAAACTTGGAACCGAATTCAGATCAGTGCGGCGGTGAAATCAGAGGCACGCTGATGAGCAAATGTTTGTCCAGTTGTTGTATACAAACCCTGCCAGGAGTTCAAAGTGTAAATGTTGTGAAGACTATTTTACCTTCAAGCGGTGAGAACCAACTTTTCAGGCTTGTTGGTGAAATAAACATAGCCCTCTTTTTATGACAACCATTAATGTCCTACCAGTGAAATTTTAATATTTTTTAGAGGTTTTGTCTATGAAACCACCTTAACTAAACCATTTTACCAATACTCAGCTATTTAAGCTGGTAATCATGTCATTAAAGCCACCTGAGACATTCATAAATTCAAAACTTTGAGCTTGTTATTGTCACTCACTTTAAAGTGGTCCAAACTGGTCCTTGTTTTTAGTGCTTTAGTATAACAACTGACAAAAAAAAAAAGACCTTTTATAATCTTGTAATTGGTTGATCCCTATAACCATACCAGGAAACCAATGTCAACTCAACTGTCAAAACAACCTCAGGATGCTGGTACAACTGCGTTAGAATCACTGCTTTGACCTTTAATAAATGAGGGAATATGGGAGCCAAAGTGTTTGTAATGATAAAAGATTTATCTCTAACAGCTCCTAATCACTCGTTCATCTTTGTCATTTTCACATAACACGACATTTAACCTTGGGGAATTATTGACTGCTTCCTATGAGGGAATTTATCATCTTATTGGCTTATTTTCTGTGAAGAGTTGAGGCGATCGGTTTCATCAGTCAGAGAGGTTTCAGGGTGCACAGAGACATTTTGTACATGCTGCGCCATCTCTAACCAGAGGGCCTGGCAGCGGGACGGCGAGCAGCCTCCTCTTGGAAGAAAACAGGGTAGTATGATGACTTGGCCCTCGCTAGAATCAGATCATCAGCAGCCGTTCCACACCCCGTTCTGTTTCCAACGCCAGCAAGACATACCCAGCTGAGACACACGCCGCTTCAGCTGCCTAGTACAACACACTCTTTTATCCGCAGCCTTCATTTGAAATGCTAAGAGAGGCGCAACAGGAGGAAGCGTCTCGCTTGGGATCAAAGAGCTTCTTTGACATGGCCCCTTTCTTTTTCCGTTTGTGTATGAGTGAGTGCAGGCATATTCATAAAGCAGGTGATCGCAATCCCGCACTCTAGATAAATGTGTGTCTCTGTCTGCCGTCTCCTCCCCCTCACTCTAATTGCTCTCCTTTCTTGTTCCACCTTGATCCTCTTTCTCCTCCTCCCCCTTGCAACGCTGCTAAAACACAGCTTTTGTAACGCTGCAGCAACACAGAGATAAAGGCCTGTTCCCCTGCTTTCATTCTGTTTCCTGTGCTCTCTCTCTGTTACATGCAACTCTTCAACTTCTGCCCCGCAGATAACAGGAGCCATCCTGCTGGCAGTTGGAGTATGGGGGAAGTTGATGCTGGGCCCGTACATTTCTCTGATAGCGGACAACTCCACCAACGCTCCGTACGTCCTCATCGGGACCGGGACTGTCATCATCGTTTTTGGCCTTTTTGGATGCTTCGCCACCTGCAGAGGAAGCCCATGGATGCTGAAGCTGGTAGGAAGGATGGGGTGTTATGTTGCAGGGAGCGCTTAGAGCTTTGTGGATGCTGAATAATTAGCCTCAGGTCACATGATAGAAGGAATAATGGTTGACCTCCATCCTGTGGAGAGGGATCAGAAATCCAATAAATGCTACAGGGCACTTTGTTCAGTTAATGGTGGTCAAGTGTGTGCGCTGGAGTATGTGTGTGTACATGTGTAAGTGTGCAGGCATAAGCAAATACTGCCCAACAAAGGTAGAGGATTTTATGCAAACCATGCAAATCTTCCTCCTCTCTCTCTCTCTTTCTCTCTCTCTCTCTCTCTCTTTCTTTCTCTCTGCAGTATGCCATGTTTTTGTCCCTGGTCTTCCTGGCTGAGTTAGTGGCAGGAATCTCTGGATTTGTGTTTCGCCACGAGGTCAGTAGACAGATCACAGACGTTAATTGAAAAGCATTTAAAGCCACGTATAAAACCCCCTCGTCTGAGTACATGTGTATGATGTCATGGTGTAGATAAAGGGGACCTTCCGCAGGACATACAATGACGCAGTCCTGAACTACAACGCTGAGGACGAGGCGAGCCGTGCCGTTGACAACATCCAGCACACTGTGAGCCCCTTAATACAAACTCAACCTACAAATACATAAGCAAAGATGCACTTTAATGCTCAGGGTTTTGCAGTTTTCATACTTTATTTGATGAAATCCTGTGAAAAAAAAAGTAAAAACAACCAGCAACCTTATCCTTTACAGAGAAAGCTTTTCTATGGCTTTATAAGGCATTACACTCACTGCTAATGTAGGGATACGCTTACCTGTTTTGGTTAGTGGACAATAGAAAACACATAATGCCAACCTTATGTTTCACTCTTCATCTGTTCTTGTGTCTCTCCATATACGTGTAGCTGCGCTGCTGTGGAGTGTATAACTACACCAGCTGGCTCGGCAGTGTGTATTACCCATCTAATGGCATTCCTGCCAGCTGCTGCTTTAACTCCTCCGACTGCAACCTGGAAGACCTTCGCAATGCAACCGTAGCCCCGAGCAAGGTCTACCACCAGGTCGGTATCTTATTATATTTCCCACTTCTGGCCTGTCTGCTCATAAGTGCTCAGTTTATGACTGACTGTCTCACCAGTCTGAAGATTACAGGTCCTCATTCACCTTTTCATGCCCTCTTCCTCTTCCATTCCTCTAACAACTGCCTCAGATAATCTCCCAGTTATCCGTCTTGCCCCTCATTTGCACATATAATTTGTCCCTGTTCCCTCTGCCGACTAACCTGCCCCCTGTGTTTCAGGGCTGTTACGAGCTTGTCACTTCATTCATGGAGACCAACATGGCCATTATTGCGGGAGTGACGTTTGGGATTGCCTTCTCACAAGTAAGATTTCACTGTATTACGTATCACTGCATTAGTGACTCTCTTATTATTTATAAGGCTGCTTTTTTTTCTCTAATATCGGGTGCAAAAGTTCTGTTGACTAAAAAACATTGTGGTAGTGTAGTGTTGTGTTGTTCACGAACGATTCATTCAACAGAACCGAATCTTTTAAGTGACCGTACTGAACTGAATCACGTCCTCGAGTGATTTGTTCGTTTCTCACTTCAGTTGATCTGAAGTGAGAAACAGCATTGCCAGTCGAGCAGCCGGCAAACGAGGGACCCCATGCATTGACGCCTGAATCACTTGGTGAACGAATCACGCATTGAACTACACTCTCTGGAGTTTGCAAGGAAACGGTGCATGTTCAGTGTGAATTCTTCTAAACGTTCAGTGAACGGATCACTCACTGACCCCAACTTACTGAGCAGACCTGATGAATACCATACCAAAGACAGTACACTTCAAACATCATGACTTATAAACAAGTTCATTTCGAAAAACCTGTTTGCCATAGCAACACAGCCAAACACTCTCTTCTCCCGGTCCCAGAAGCTATGAATTCAACTGAACCCTGAAACATTCAGCTGTGTATCAGTTCAGGAGGTCGGAGTCGCAGGCTTCTCTCGCCGAGGGCTAAACGATTCAGTGATTTGGTGAACAAATCTTTTGAACAAATCTTTTCAGTTAACTGATTCTAGTGATTCAGTACATCTAAAAGAACTACCATGCCCATCACTGTGTATCTTATTGAGCAAATCTGACAAATGTCATCACTTTTAGACTGATCAACAACTAATAAAACAATAATTACAGAGAGTCTGGAGGAACTGTGGGATTTTGAGTTAACACAACCTCTCCGGTTACCCATTAGAAACTGTAAGGCTACAGCTAATGTTAGCATCAAACCACCTCCTAGCTTGAATCATTGTAGGTTATAGGATATGAAATGAGGGTGTAAATTCCTCGCTAATGTGAATTGCTTAAATGCAAACGTAAGCTGGGAAGTCGTTAAATGCTGATGTTTCCTGTTGTGTCTTGGAAGTCGGACTCTAATGAGTTATAAAAAATGTCTTTTACAGGTGACAAAAGTAACAAGAAATTTATATTACTGTATTTCATATAAGAACAGCTTTTGTAATAAAACTTAATAGGTAATAAAACAAGGTCTAATTTTACTGGCCCAGCGACTTTCGGTAATGGCTCACTGGGATGTTTAAACTGAATGGAGCTATTGTGTTATTAATAGCACTTGTGCATTAAGTCGAAATGTACTAAATATATTGGAAATGCCAAAAATAGACAACTTATTAACTTCTTGTCATTAGATAAAAATCAACAAATGAAGAGCAACAAATGGTTTTCTTCTCAAATTATGTAAAATTTTTTAAATGTTTTTCAAAATATTTTTAACCCCAAACATGAAAAAAACCCAAACAAAGCCATTGTGTTTTTCTTTCAGCTGATTGGCATGTTGCTGGCCTGCTGTCTGTCCAGAATCATCACAGCCAATCAGTACGAGATGGTGTAGCTGATGTGACGTGGCAGGTGAGAAATCAAAGGTACACACACACGCACACACAGAACAAACATATTCATCCAGAGTTAAAGCTGCTGTAACAGTTTTTAAATCTCCTTTTTTACTTTGCTAGTAAGTGTTTTGATTTATTTGGTTTTTTCATATGTTTAAGTCTTGCATTTGGTTGCATGTGAGCAAAAAGTACCTTCAATAAACTCAGCATCCAAACTAAGATGAACAAAGATAGCAGGTGTCTGCTGATGGAGCAGAAACTTGAGCTGCAAAAGAGCTACACACTCTCTCAGATCAGAGTAAAACTAAAAAAAACAGACTTACCATGAGACTAAAATTTGGCGGTTTTCTAAAACACATTTTCGGACAAATACAAATGTTAGCTCTTGTTTTATGTGGATCTTAACTCACACTTTTCCCCTGGCAACTTCTCCTGGTAATAGCAATGTGTTTTTTAGTTTGTTCTGCTGCCCCCAAGTGACCATAAAATCAAAAAAAACTGCAGGTTTCATTTCTTCTCTTACCTTTACTCTGTGTTTTTGTCATCTTAGGGAGATGAAGAGAAGAAGAGACAAGGAGCCTTGACACATGAAAAGAGTAAATTCCTGAAACCATCACATGTCTGAATTGGAATTTATATCCTCCGTCTCTCTGCCTGACCTTAATGTAATATCTTAATGTATCTTATTGTAAAGCACCATTCCTCGACTCACTGCTGTTACATCAAAGCATTCTACACCGCACATCCCACTGCTGCTTGATGTAGAAGTTGCTCATTGGCTCATATCTTGGATCAGTAAAGCCTTGAACAGGCAGGTAAACACAGCACAGCTATCTATGTTGACAGCTGTGTTGGTCTCCTAGAGGCAACTGGATGACACTTTTCCTCTGAGTTGGTCGCAGCATGTTTCATCAGAAGAACACTGCACATCTTTGTACAGACTGACATGACTTAAGCTTGAAGTTAATACTTTAATAGATAGGTTTAGTTTTGCATTTGACTTTGCTATTGCTTACCATTGTATATTATTAATATGGTTGTGACATTTTGTGCACTGATCATGCGTACTGAAGATATTAATTTACATTTTTATGATAACAAAGAAAAGTGAGAAAGTTAAATTTTGGAAATGGTCAGCAGTTTTTAGGCTTGAGACTCTTTTTTGACTTTTTTAAGCTTTACTCCCCAGATGAATACACGATTATGAAAATACTTCCTTACTGCACACCGATACTTTCTGGGTCAGAAAAAAATTAATTAATCCAGCAAAAGAACAAATAAGTGAAGCTTTCGAACAAATCAGTTGTGTTGTAAACATGAGGGCGGGTCAAATCCAAATAAATTTATTTTAATCCAAAGACCAAGTCCTACCATAGAGTCCTCCCTGTGACTATGCAACAATTTAATGTAATATGCTAAAACAGCCCCCTATAATTTAGCTCTCTGTTGCCTAAAAGTTGGTCATGGGATTACATCCTCAGTCATGAAATCAAAATGACTTGCTTTTGGTTTAATGCTGTGTGGCTCCTTGAAAAAATTTGATAGTGTGGAACTTAGGCTGTGTCCGAAATTACACAAACATCCACTTCCACTTGCAGCTTCCTACTCAGTAAGTTTTCTGTCGTGGACCCTCTAATCGAGCTCATAAACACCAGATATGGGTAATGTAACCGCCCTATGTTGGTCTGGGAAAAAAAAAAGCATAAATTCAAATCAAAGTTACATAGATCCATTTTGGTTTAAGTATCCAAATATTGCTCTTCTTATTACACCTTTTTTCTTTGCACAGGTAGCTTGGTTACAATGCATTGTGGGACAGTGAGTCCATTACAAAGGGTATTGTAATTCTTGTTCATAATTTGGACAGCACTTACAGTTGCAAATCCTCTTTTAGTACACTACAAAGTGAGTTGTGGGTGATTTTGGACACAGCCTACGTGCGAACATGTGCATTTTTTGAAGTAGCCTCTACAACTGATAATAACAGTAAAGAGTTTTTATTGTAATGAAGTGATTTTTCAATTTTAAACGCTGATGTGACCTTTCAAACCAAGTTTAAAAGAGGTATGATTAACATGCCTCAAAAGTAAAGTTTTAAGCTGTTTGGGACACCTGCGATTAAAAATTAGCTGTCACCTGAGTGCACTCTTAGACTTTCTGTCCTTAGAGTTTTTTCTTATTTAACCCAGAGGAAAGATGAAAAGTGGAGAAATTTGTCAATTAAAGAGTGAAAATGTAAAGATTGACACAGAAGTTTATATCCTGCCAACTTTCACATCTTCGCACACCTCAGGACTCTGTGTGTGAAGGGTGGCCTTAATTATCAGATAGTAGGTTCTGGAATTTGCAAAGACTGTCACATCAAGCCCTCGAATACCCATGTTGGAAAAGTTTGTACAAACCAAAAGAAGTTGACAATTCAGCAAGCTTAATGTGAAGCATCCGTAAACCTGAGAAGTGGTTCTGAATTTTTCCTACCTATGAACAAACTTAATTCCAAAATGTTTATCTTTGAGTATCAACTCAACACCAGCTAATATCTTGTTCTTGCAGACCTCTACTGGTTACAGTTCTCACATTGTTGCTGTAATATACAGGTGTACCTGAGATCACTGTCGAAAGAAGGTTTCAGTGAAATGCGGTTAAATTCCCGCCCAAAAGAGGTCAGCAGAACCCTTTATATTGGAGTCATACTAAATTATGAGGCTGATAAGTTGTTGTCTTCAGGTGGAAAAATTAATGCCAGCTGTTTGTACAGTGAGAGAACTCAACAGTGTTCATCTAGTATTAACAGTATTCTCTATAGTTAACCAACATCCCATCATCATCACTGTCACCTGTAGATATTTATTGGAAATGTAATTTATATGATGTAATGTTTCTCAGTCTAATATGCTAATCAGTATCAATGTCGTGTCACAGTTTTGATTCCACACTTGCTGTGCTGTTAATCTGTATTTGTTTGATAGTTTGTAGAAAAAACTCGCACTGAAAAAATACTTGTGGCTACTGTTTTAGTTGAGTGTAACTTGTAGCTGTTGGAATTTAACTGAATATTTATTATGGTTTGGTTGGCATTAAGTTTACAGTTTAACCAAGTGATTTTTTTTATCTCTCTTTTAGGATGTGTGGACGAGTGTGGGTGATTTCTTTACTTGACTGTGTTCTTAACCTTAAGTGTGTGCTATTCTTTGTATGATATGGTGTGTAAGTGAGAGAGAAAGAGACAGAGAGAGTCTAGTTAGAGCTAGTTGAACCTTTTGTATTTACTTTTGGTCAGTATTATGTTGTGGCTTTTCAAACCTCATTGCTTTTAAAGCTGTACATTTATTTGGTGAATGTATGTTTTTTTTTTTCCAACACTTCTATAACTTTTTTCCCTTCCTGAGCTGATATTGTCCTGTAAATACTAAATTGTAATACCATCTAGCTTACACATGGGGTCACCAGACACTCAGAAGCAGTTTCACTCGCTGTCTACTATTGACTAAGTCACCATCAGTGGTCTTATTATCAATAAATATACTGAATAACAGATGTTGGTGTGTTTATTTGACTTTTACAGTTGAACAGTCACATTATAAGGTGGGTTTACATGTCTTGACCAGATCAAATATTTACCTCAGACTGTTGATGAAACTGGAACCTGCTTTAAAATGCCATACAAAGGGGTGACATATCAATGCCACATTAACATTGTAATAGTAACACATTATTTATAAGCCTATGTAACATTTGCAGAGCTTCAAAAAACAGTCTTAAAAGTCTGTTTGCATACAGAAATGGACAATATTTATAAAAGGAGATTAGTGCTAATATAAAGATCATGAAAGAGCATTTAGTGAGCAAGTTTACTTTGTGTTGAAAAAATTAGAAGAAAATAATGCCAAAATATAATATGGGAAGAGCTAATTGGAAAATTTAAGATAAACTTTGTATTTGAACTTCAACAGCTACAATAAATGTAACAGTACCTCAGATGAAGTATGCTCTGATTTCCATTCAAGTCATGCAAGACCCCACAAACAAAACTCTAGTTTTCCCTGTTTAAACAAAAGTGTCCACGCTTATCTTGATCTGTTGACATAGCCCATTTGCATTACATATAGCCCATGTTCTCTGTGTTTTTAAACAGTACATAATGTGTCGTATCTAGTAGCGTACTCTACAAACTGACAGTCTAAGAGTTTCCGCAAAACTGTTGTTGACTTCAGATTAGATGTCATGTTTTGGGCGCTTTATTGGTATGTATGGTAACAACCATTGTTGCAAAAGCAAAATGATCAAATCAATCAGTAAGACTTGAGAGGAAATCTACAAATATATCTGGCAACAAACACCTATTCCCTAAAACAAACAGTGTAGTTTTGCCTTCATGTGTAATGGGTTCAATGCTCCTGTGAGTAACTTTCGGGGCCAATTTTAGCACCCACTGTGGACAAAGTAGTCTTTGCTTGTTTTGTCCTCTACATGCTTAAGTTGTGTCTTCTGATAAAAGAAAATCTCTTCCTGCTGACATTTGAAAGTCTACAGTATTATGTATTGTGTATATTCTATGTGGAAAGTGTAAAAAATCAGGCTGTCTCTGTAGCTGCTGGGGTGACACAGAGCCCCTGGCGCCAGTTTCATGCATTAAAAACAATATAACAAATGTCAGTCTTGCAGGTAATGGTCTTGCTTGCTTTTGGATATCATAAAGAGGCATCGATGTGAATTTCAGTCTGTTTCAAAACATGGAAAAACTCCTCATATAAGCTTTAATGAGGCAACTTCCCTATTACCTTTTCAGTCATGGAGGGTCCGTCATACAACAATGCTAAAATAGGTTCGTTTGTTACTTGGAGCAACCAAAAACTGACAAAGACAAATAAAACAGCCACAGTTTAGAGAAAATAGGCCATCAGGTGTGTCAGAGGTCAAACCAGAGCCAAGTTTTGTTTGAGCCTTCCAACTTTACCAAACACAGACGCCATGGATCCAACCTTACGGTGGCCGAGAACCACCACTGCTGCAAATTAAAAAAGAATGTAAAAAAAAAAAAAGGAAAAAAGAAGCCACAACGTAAGTTACTGGTGAAAAAAAAGAAACTGAAGGCCGCTGCAAATTAAAAAAGAAACGGTGCAGATATAAAAAAAAGCGACAACAGAATTTAATGATGCAAAAAAAGTGGCAATAAAAAAAAAGATACTCCCTGCGAAAATAAAAGGATGCACATAAAAAAAAAGCGTACTTATTTCCTTATTTCTATGGGTAAAGCAACCGAACCGTAAAGCTACCAAACTTGATTCTCTTCTCGTGGGAGGTCTTTTTTTTTTTTTTTGAGTTCCTTTTTTTTTTTATCACCACTTTTTTTGTTTTTTTTTTGTTTTTGCATTGTTAACTTTGTGGCTTCTTTTTTTTTGCACTCTTTTTTATTTACAGCACAGGTGGTTCTTAGCCACTGTACAACCTATAGAAGCAACAATTTTAGACCAATCTTCTTTTCATTTTGGGAAAAATTACTCCTGCTATAGTTAACATCCCACTGAGCAATAGACGGCTATTTGACGTCTAGTTATTTTTTAGACCTTATTTCAACTGTCTAGATTCTGTATATCTGTAGACAGAATTTAGACGTTGCACTTTGACCCGCTATTTGATAAGTATTAATTTCAAAAAGCAACTGTGAGTTGCATAACTGATCTCCAAGTACTAAACCAAAATAATTATGATAGCCGTTGAGGTAGACCTCTGTTAGCTGGCTAGTCTAAACTTGGTCTAAATTTAGACGTCTGAAAACTTTAATTTTTAGACCTGTGGTAGCCTGATATTAGACCGTCGTCTAGACTACATTTAGACGTCTATTAGACCTCTTTTAGACCAAGAAATGCTCAGTGGGATGTAACATGTAACTGAAGAAAAAACACAACCCAAAAAACTAGAGTTCAAAGCTTGCTTTTTATTTTGATTTGTTGTTTTCTGTGTTTTTACTGAGCCAGTGTCATTTTAACGAATCAAACAGGTCTTTAAAAAAACTGTCTCTTTCAAATTAATCTATACTAAATCGTTTTATTTTATTTTAATGTTTCTGCTTAAAAAAATCTTTCGTTTTCATGAACTTCCAGCGCGTGTCCAACTATGACATCACTGAGTACCGTCGTCTTCCATATGAGGGCGCACGAGTATCAGCGGAAAACGGAACTGCTGGTAATGGAGCGTGTGTGCCGGGAATAGAGCACTACGCACACACACATACACACAAATACGCAGACACACACGCACGCGCGCGCGCACACACACACACACACACACACACACACACACACACACACACACACACACACACACACACACACACACACAGTACGTCTCTCACTGTGTCTCCTGTTCTGCTGCGCTGCTGCGGGCAGCATCTGAAACAAGGCCGGAAAGCGAGGCTGTCACTCGGGCAGACCGCGCTCACCGGGCTCGCTCTGTCCTCGTTACGCAAATTACCGGCGGAGCGGCGCAGCAGTGGGTCCGTTAATGGAGCGTGCGTGCCCCTGGCCGGCTTCCGCACCCCGCCTCCTCCTCCCATCTCCCTCCGCCTCGTGAATAGACTTAATGGGATACAGGCGAGGAGGCATTCACCGGGGAAGCGCTATTACTCACACGGAAACACGGAGACCCGGACACACGAGCGCACAAACACGTTGACGTACAGCTTGCATCGCCATTGAGAAACACGGCTGTTCATACTTACGCTAAAAAAATACAAAATGTTTGAAATTACAGCACTACTTGTGAAGCTCTCGAGGCAAAGCTTTTATAGCCTAAAACGTAAAATCAGTCAGTTTAACCAGAACCGGAACAGCTGTCATTGAACTTTAATAGACCCAGTCCAGAGGCGGATTCAAAGGGTGGGCAGGGGGTGACTGGTGGCCACTCCAAAATCAATAAATCCATCAATCCTTGTCAGAAGCAGGGCTTAAAGGGATATTCCGGCGTAAAATTAATTTAGGGTCAAACACACCTGGGAGAACATTCATGATCATTTCTTCATGGAAATGCAATCAGACCGAGACGCTAAGGCACAAGAACTACCGCGTTTGCAGTGCAAAATGATTAATATGGTGATTGTTACTTCAAGGAAATGATGAAGAAATGATCACAAATGTTCTTCCTTGAGCTGTGTCACCCCGAAGCAGTCCGTAATGGACTGGCCCGAGGTCTCGCTACAAACAAGCAGCTGCTGGAGGAGAGTGGCTAAGTTGTGTTTTGTGTAGTCTCTTTGCTAAAGAAATTAGGCAATGTTAAAAAGCTGTTTGGTGGCAAGTGCTGTGGCTGGGACCCTATATGTACTGTTGATGAAGTTAGGTGCTGTTCTGAGCATTATTTGTGGCTATAGAGTGGCGTTTTGGTTGAGGTTTGTTGATGGCTCCTCAGACCGCTGTGTATTGCTGTCATTCGGTCATTACTAAAGTTGGTGTAACTAGAGAAGGAAGCGGTCGGCAACATTCATCTCTCGGGGGGTTGTCTAACTCGGCATTACGGTGTGTTTGACCCTAAATTAATTTTACACCGGAATATCCCTTTATATTGTGGGTGGCTGGTTGCCACCCACAAAAGATACCAGGAAGACAGAGTAGCAGCTAACTTATTGTAACATCTCTCCAAAAATGGTCAAACATTAATATAAGTGATGGTTAAAAATTTATTGTGAATCAAAAAATGTTTTTAAAGCTTTTACTTTTTACACTTCTTTTGACTGCTTTTTTCCCATTCCATAAATCAAGATCTACTACCAGCCGTGAATTTCATATCAAAATATTTGCATGTTTTTACAATAGTACAGTTTTATTTTTACAATAAAACACAAGACAATAAAAATGTCTAAAACCAAAGCATTAAAAAAACACTTGTTTTATGGAGTAGTCTTTTATTTGAGGAAGTTTCTGTTGCTCAGCTGGTGACAGGGAGGAAAGCTTTTGAAGATGCAGAAACCGCAGTTTTTGCGCTTCAACGTTACCTCTATCCAAAAAATGTACGCACAACACCATTTCTTTGAGCGTTGAAGTTGTCGTCTTCTGGCTTGCATATGACCTGTAAACAAAAATAAGACTGTAAATCTGTTACGTAAGTTCCACATACCGTCTCTAGATGCCACATGGCCTGCATCACTTTTTACAAGGGGGCATGGGTTCTATCACTGTGCTATCTGTAGTGTTGAAAGATTCTTAAAAAGCAACAGTTTCCTTCAACAGAAATCTTCATGAATACCTCCCCATTGGCTCTTCACCTTCAACATTGTGAGCCTGCCTTTTCCTCGCATCTGTTTGTGATGTAAGCTGTTTTCACTGTTGTTCTAACTGCTGTTGCTGCCTCGCCTCAGACACCCCTTCCTCACACTTTTCAGCAACATGCAGTTGTGATGACAAGTACTAGAGTTCCCACTCAAGCTGCCTGTTCTTGTGGTGTAGCAGCAGCACCGCAAACCTCCCTCCCTCCTCTCTAACTCTCTCTCTCCTTGAAGCCTTGCGGGATGATGATGACACCCGCCGTAATCGCTGGATGCTCAGCTTCTGACATGACACACAATCAGGAAACCCTTTCACGGGCTGATCCAGGTTTCATTGTTGCATTCAGGTGTGGCACGTCCTCTGACAGGTGGAAAAGGCCGCTTGCAGGAGAGTGGAGGGAGACAGCGAGGTGGGGCTCTGACTGACAGCCCTGTTTAAGACACAAAACCAGCTCCTGTTCCTATATCTGATCTCCTCTCTGCTGTGATGAACACTCTGCTTACCTACTTTCTTTACACTAACTGGATTGTGTTTGCGTAGGTTTGCTTCCAGGGCAGACTTTGGGATTGAGAGGATGTGAATAGAGCAGGACGGAGGCCAGGCTTTAGCGGAAATCACATAATTACATTAACTTAACTATGTTTAAATACTGCTCCCAGCTCCTTAGCTTATACAGCACCTTTTTCTTATACAGCAGCAGATTCCTGAGCAAAATAATGCAATTTTGCTGCATATTTGATAGCTATGGTGTAAAAGTAAGGCTGAAGATACAAAACGTACATATGTAGAAGATAGAAAGTTAGAGATTACAGTACAATACCTAAAACAGTGTGGGCCAGTAATCAGAATTGTCTGCTATTTGAGTCTGGGTATTATTCAGCTTTGTTTCAAATTACTTAATTCGTCACAAACAAATTTAAGACTTAAAACTGTTGAATGGGTTTTACTTGTTATGCCCTATTTTCATATTGAGTTCGAATCAAGAGGCTAAATTGAGTTCTCTCCCTACTTAAACTATAATTTCGATTCTCCAAAAATTGGGATTTTATGTCAGATGTTGTTTAAACAGAATTTGATGGTTTGCAAATAATTTTAACCCTGTGTTCACTTGAAAATACTTCGAAAACACATTATTAATGTTTACGTTTAATGAAGACCTTTCGCTCATTTTGAAAATGATGAAAGAAACATCTTAAGGGCTGGGACGTCAGGCATGTTTACGTCACACTTTTTTGTTAATATGGTGACATGATGCAACAAAGTTTTTCAGAGGGGTCAAGTCGGGACTACAGGCAGGCGAGTTAAGCAACCATTCTCTTCTACTGCAGAGTCATCCTGTTGTAACACATGCAAAATGTGGTTTGGCATTTCCCCTCTGAAATAATCAAGGTCTTCCCAGAAAAGGCATCAGCAGCATAGGTTGCTCAGGGGGCAGTCCGATCTGCATAAATTGGAACAGACCAATGTCAGGAAAAGTCACGTCCCTGACAGTATCAGTGGCCGATTACTCAAAAACTGTGTCCCATTTCTGTGTGGTATTTATACATTCATCTTCCAGCCTCCTTGTCACAGCAAAAAGTCCCTGAATCCACTGTGACACAGATTACCCAAATCAAAATCCCCAGTGTGCTAAATGATTACCACCCTGTGACATTCCCATCTTTGGTCATGAAAGCTTTGAAAACATTGTGAAAAGGAGCGTATTAAACATGTCCAAAAATATAACTGATCCCTTTAAGTTATCAGGTAAAGAAAGGTTTGATAATGCTACTTAAAGATTGCTAAATCTAGTTGTTGGGCATCTAGAGGGGTTTAAAACTCATGCATGTTTGTGTTTTGATGATTTTACACCTGCTTTTACTTGCATGCAGTCCAATATTCTCACTAAGAGGCTTAAAGAAATACCTGGTTTTGACTTTGCCAGAATCTGTTGGTTGGTGGACTTTTTTAACAATGAGGCTACAAAGGACCCGTGTTAATGGAACATGTTCAAAGCCACTAATGTGCTCTACAGACTCACCTCAGACCTGTGTCTTGTCACCATTATTGTTTGTAGTCTATACTAATAAACGTACGAGTTGCTTTGAGTTGAGGTTTATCATCCACTTTGCAGATGATTTAGTCATTGTCAGCCTTTTGCAGGACCATGAGGTTAGCTATGATCCAGATCTGAACAGTTTTGTTAAATGGTGCCAGGAATCCTACTCGTATCTTAACATGTGTAAGATGATGGTATTGCTGTGGAGACATAAGCTGACCTTTGACACCAACACAGATGCAATTTGCACAAAGGCCAATCCGAGACTTTTTCTTAAGAAAGCTGAGAGGATTCAATGTTGACAAATCTCTTTTAAGTATATTTTATTGAGTCCATTTTAACTTTTGCAAGGATCTGTTGGTTTGGTGATCTCAGTGTGGTTAACAAAAACAGGCTGGGAAACATCATGAAACCTTGCAGAATACATTTCCAGAGCCAACTTGAATGATCTTAGTCGTGTTTTTCATGTGAAGGCCACTCAGAAGGCAAAGGCCATCTTGAGAGACCCTCAGCTTACTCCTTTTGACAAAGTTTCCTCCAGATGCTTGAAAGATTCTAACAACATGAACTGAGGGTGACTAGATGCCTGTGATTTTTTGAAAGTAACATTTTTCTGTAATTGTTGACTTATTTAGTCACACAGTGTCTCACAAATGAGTAGAAACTCTGCCTCTCTGGGTTACCCTTTTAGTCATATTACCAACTTTGCAAAGTAATGTTGTTAGTTTGGAGACGTTTGTCTGTGTTCTTCTTGTAGCATTGCACAACCTCTTAAGAGTTTTGAAACATACTGCTTGCAACAAATTTAAAATTGAGATTAAATTTTCATGAACAATGGTAATTTTTCAGTTTTAGCATTTAATATGTGAAATTACCATTATTTGAAAATAAATTTGTTTTTTAATCATTAAAAATCTGTTTTAACCAACTTTGTACAGTCTTCATTTTTTGCATTAAGGTTTTGGGACTGAGTCAGACTGGTAGTTCTGCTTCGCCGAGTATGTTGATTTGGTATCAGTTTCTTCCCCTCTACATTTTAGAGGGTAAAGTTGTACTTTTCATTGCTCTCATTGTAAGTAATGGATGCTATGTGGTAGTCTAGTTACTATTACACATATTTGGCGTTGTGAAATGTAAAAATCCAATATCATTACTCTTTAAAATTTTAACCTGCTCACTCCCTACCTCCAGCTCTCCAAAAGATAATTTTTAGATTTTGCTAATAACGCTGTCATGGTTCTGATTGCATTATGGGAAAAGAGAGGAACAGGATGACCCAGTGATGGGAAATCAGACTGTTGTGTCCACATCCCATTAGACCTGTCTCTGTCGCAATCAAGCTCAACAGGCATACCAAGTTTTGGTGGGGGGGGACACTCTGTGGTTTGCGCTGACATACTTTCTGGTTACATAAGTGTGTAGCATAGATGGTGTCAAAGTATAGGGTGTAGCCTTGGGGCCTGAAAGGGAAGCCGGCGACTGATGATAGATGGTGTACTGCTGAAACAACCACAACAAAAACTGGGGCTGAGCATAACAAAAGACACTCTGAGAAGTTGGTTGTCTTTTAAAGAGCGACATTTTGGGAAACCTGTTTCTCTTTCAGCAAAATTTGCCTCTTAAATGATATCACTGTTTTTGTAGCGTACTGCAAAACAATTTAGCACTAGCATTAGCTTTTAACTGACTATTTTCACACCTATTACTTACCTCTTTGTTTAAATAGGGTTTCTCCTGGCTGACACAGATAAGCCAATGTCAAGTTGATAGTATTATGTTATATTTCACCTAGTTTTGGTCTAGATACTTTGTTATATTGACAACGACTGACCTTGATTCTTTGACTGATACCAGGAGGAGACGGAAGTAGTACAGGGCCGACAGAAAGACTCATCCAGCAGGTTTTGCCGCCTTTGTTCACATTCCCCCCATTCTTGCTGAGCAACAATTCTGTCATGACAATTCATTGGCTGACTTGAAGAACAGACTGTGCCCATGCATAGATATCCCTTTATGGACATAGAGAATCAATTGGTTCATCTACCACTCCCTACCTCTTTAATATCATTCCAATGAGCCTAACCTTTTATGCCAGGGGAACTTTTTAAATCTCACTGAGAGTGAATCCGTCAGATGTGTTTGGATTAAACATAGACAGGTGCTTTTCCTTTTTGTTTTTGGCAACACAGTGGGAAAACATGTTTGTCGGAGTCACCCGAAATGTTTACCGAAGATCAGATTACAAACTGCTTCCAACAGTGACAAACAGTGCTGAGTTAAGTTCTGGTGGGGGGCTATTTTTGTAGCTTGGGGGCATGTGCATGAGTCCCCCGTTTACAAGTCCCTCCAACAGTGACAAACAGGGCAGTATTAAGTTTTGATATGAGGCTATTTTTGTCGCAAGGGTGCATGTGCACGAGATCCCCTATTTATGATTGCTTACAGTAAGGAGAGTCATGAGGGCATGAGCTGTCCACGATGATGACTGCTGGACACTGGCTGGTGCAACAGTCTGTTTTTAGGGGTAACCTGGAAAACAACCAGGCCTGTGGTGGTGAGCTTGGTCTTTTTAGTTTGTGTGTCATTTGTGTGAGTTTTGATTCAGCGATTACAAGTCTATATACTGTTGGGGAAGCTCTTTGATGCAGCACCAGTTCTCACGTAGGCCTACTCCCTTTATAAAACTGAGGACAAAAGTCAAATTGATCACAGCCATTGTGCTGTAAATCTCTACTACCTGAATGTACACAAGCACAGAGGACAGATGATGTCTCATCACATCACATGCATCAAGTTCCAGGACCTAACTTCTTGTTCTTAACATCTTGAGTGAAAGATGTTTTGCAGATTGAAACTTTGCAATCACCTCTTGAAACTGAGGACAAAAAGTCAAATTGATCACAGCCATTGTGCTGTAAATCTCTACTACCTCTATGTACCCAAGCACAGAGGACAGATGATGTCTCATCACATCACATGCAACAAGTTCCAGGACCCAACTTCTTGTCCTTAACATCTTGAGCAGATAGAAAATTTGCAATCACCTCTTGAAACTGCTCTGGTGGATTTGCTGCAGATCTGTGTGGTCTCTTCATGCATTTGCAGAAAAGCTGAGAAGCAAGTCCATTTTAAGATTTGAAGACCAACTTCAAATAAAACCAATCAGTGCAGTTACTAAAATAAAACTTCAGCACCTCCAGACCCTACAGATTTAACCTCTGACTTTTTAAAGAGGCCAGGCACTCTTAATCTGAAACCACTTCTCTAAACTCTCTTTAACCTGCACAGCAGCTGAGGTATGTCAGAGGCCACCTTCCATGTGGATATACTTTTCTTCAGTGACATTGGGTTCACTTTGCTGATCATGCTTGTGCACTCTCTTTTATTGAGGAATTTTGGTGGAGTTAAACTTGTACTAAGATTTACATTCACGCAGCAGTACTCTTACTCAGGGGATAATTACAGCTTCCATACCACAGAGATGACACATTTATTGTCAGTCTGTGAATTAAATCAATAATCTGTCAAACGCTTTGGCACTCAACCACGTGTTGCTTCTGTTTTCTGTATCCAAGCGACTCCACAGAGCGTCTCATTGGTCAATCATCGGATTGTCCCGCCTTGGGAGACGGCATGCATCCTTCTTATTGGCTCTTCTGCAAGCCTGAGCAGTGGGCTGATGGCTGGGTCATGAATATTCATGACATAGGTCTGCCGAGTCCGACGTGCCTCACCCTGCTGTTTGTGTCTGCGTCTGGCTCATCGCTAGAGAATGTGGGATGTGAAGTCATGTAATATCTGCCTTTCAGTCTTTCACCGGAAGAGAACCCATAGCAGATGAAGACAGGGCAGTGCTTTGCTTGGTAAGTAAAGTTTCCAACGAGTCACGTTGATGAGGAAACTTGCAGCAGCTGTGCGTAATTGCGCGCCTATCTGAAAAAGTTAGTCAGTTCCTTTTCTTTCTTCAATGTTTTAACTTGGATGCAGGCCAGGTCTAACTGTCATTTTAAAACCACTCCTCCTCTTGAGAATTTGTTAACATCTCTGCTCTGCTGGGTGCTATTTCAGGTCATTTGGATCCGGTTACAGCTGCAGTCGAAGAACTTGCCAAACAGGTTCTGGTACCGCCTTAAATACATCTCTATATAAACGCGCCCCGGTCTTCCCACAAACTAGAAACTACAAGAAGCGCACAAACACTCCTCAGAAAGGGGAACTCTATCATCATCACCGCAACTCGCCTGATTCACAGGACAGCCAATCCGTGCCTCAGCATTACAGACAAGCAGCTGCCCTCTTAATCCGATCAACCCGGAATTAAAGCAGGACACTCACAGAGGAGACGCAACCAGACAAGAACTCGGACTCGCTTTCATTTTAGCTCCAAAGAGTAACAAACAAACTCGCCAAGATGATGATGCAGCTGACAGAAACACCTAACCAGAAAAACTCCCTCTTCAACGCCATGAACCGCTTCATCGGCGCCGTCAACAACATGGACCAGACCATCATGCTGCCCAGCATGCTCCGGGACGTCCCGCTTGAGGAGGACCGGGAGTTGAGCCACCTGAAAACAGAGGAAGAGGAAGGGGACATGTACAGCTACTACCAGCTGCTCAAATCCATCCGCAGGGACATCGAGTGGGGGGTCAGGTGCGCTGCGGCTGACGAGAGGCGCATGGAGAAAATGAAGATCACCCGCATGAACTCTTCCGCGTCCACCTCTTCCTCTGCATCAACTTCATCATCATCATCATCCGAGGAGGAAGACGAGGAGGAGGACGAGGATTTGGAGAAGACGTTCCAGTACCACCTCACCGGGCTGCAGGATGTGCTGTCCAAGCTGACACAGCAGGCAAACTGTCTCACCAAGCGCTACAAGCAGGAGATTGGAATCGGTGGATGGGGCCAGTAAACCCTGAAAAATGGACTTCTTATCTCACTGGCTGAACTGATTTCTTTTGAAAGGCCTTTTTATGCTGCTGTTTACACTACTGATGAAATACAAGGACAAAGATTTGAATGGTAGAGAAAAAGGCAGCTTAATCTTCTCTTTAGGCCTACATGGTGTTGGTCTACTCTGTGGTATGGACTGTAGATGTGTTGATCCCCGAGAACGCCTTTGTGTACTAACAACAAACTTTTATTTTTTTGCACTCCATTGTGTTGTACACATCATGCATTCGGCTCCTGTGATACACAGATGAAACGTATTTATACCTTTTTATTTAATGTAATTTATTACCTCAGATTGTGTGTCTTAGAGCCACATGTAATTTCAAAAACAAGAGAAGAAGAAGACTGCATGAACTACAGGACCAGCTGTCTGAACCGCCTCTCTGTGGGGGTATACTGACAGAGGATTCGGCTCTCTGTCTGCACAGCTGATGATGTCAGTGTGTTCAGATGTGTGTCTGTGTCTGTGTGTGACCAGTCTGTCTTTGAATCTAATGTGTCCATGTCTTTAAATTCTGCTCACATGGAAGGAGGCAGATGCTTAGTGTAGCCGCCTGTGATCTCCTCATGTCCTACATGGTCAGTGAACCAGAATCATCTGCAGAGATAACAATGAGGTTTTTCTACAACATGCTTTTGTTGTTGTCTTTTACTTGCTGTTTTCATGGTATTACTGGAGATGTCCATCTGTTAAAATAAGGAAATGCTTTTATATGCACCTTCTGCACAATTTTTGTACTGATATTTTGTTTCAAAAATAAACTTTTATATGAACTTAATTCACTTCTTGGGTCTTATTTTATCATAAGTGCAATAATGCACAAGTTTGGGGCTTTAAAGAACAAATGAGAATAAATCTGGCCTCTTCATAAATACAAAAATTGCCTCACCTTTATGTTTCTACTCAATTCCTCAGGGTGGATTTATGTCTGAACTTTTTTTTAAAGAGTAAAACATTTAAGCATCTATTTCATCTCCCTTCTTTCCAAAGAGTTTTCTTTGAAACCCTCGTGGTGTGTTGTTGCATCACCTCATTCATTAACAAAACTCTGTGAAACACTAAATATTTTCAATGGGTGACAAGTCAAGACTACAGACAGACAGACCAGCTCAGCACTAAGACTCTCTACTTTCGTAAGGCCATGCTGCTGTGTATGTGCAGAATGTGGTTTGGTATCCTCTTGCTGTCATATGCAAGGTCCTCCCTTAAAAAGGCATGGTGTGGACAACAACATTATGTTGCTCTGTGAGCTGAGAACTTGTGCATCTCTGTACCATCACAGATTGCTGGTGGTCTTTCCTTTCTTTGGAGTGTTAGTCAATGATTTCCAAAGAGTATCAAAAAATGTAGTAAATTGAAAATATAGCGTTTAAACATTCAATCTATTGTCTTTACAGTGTTTCCAATACAATAGAAGATTAGAATAATTTGCAAACCATCAAAATCTTTCTTTTTTTTTCAATTATGTTCTCTGGAGTTGAGTAAATCATAAAGCACCTCTCGAATTGACTCACTTACAGGAACCAGCCCTTAAATCATCTACCATTTTGGCAATTGGCAGCTTTAAACAATCAAAGAGCTGGGATATCTGTTTTATAATTCCTATCAAGTTTACTGCCATCTTTTCTCTAAACAAATTATAAAGAAAGCTAATGCGAAATGAACTGATCTTATAAGTCAGTTTTGAGGGGATAGTAGAAGATTTGGAGGCAGAAGAATTTTACCTCTCATCAGCTGCTGGAAACACCATAGGTAAGGTTTCCTTCAGTAATCAGCCATGTTAATAATGCTAAGAGAGAGGGTGGATTCTGGATTACCTGCAGTTCGAGGAATGTTGCCTGTCAGTTCAGCTTCACTTGACAACACCTTGAACCATTTTAACACCTAAACTCAAGAGCTGGAGGAACAGGGAGTGTTAGTTTCACAATTATGCAACTGTAAAGTTGTTCTGAAGGCCATACACAAGTCAAATTTGTTTCCATGTTTCATCAAACTGATTTGGTTTATAATAGAAATAAAAAGCTGTGTGACGTTGGATGAATGGTGCTATTTTAATCACCATCAAATGGTACATGCAAATGCTACAGTCTGAAAAAAAAAAACTGTTTAAAGTGCAACAGAATCATGTAGGTTTGCTTTTATTTTCACAGTTGTTCAGATGTATTTGTGAGGAGATATTTTTGTGTTTGTGCACACACAAACAAGCATGCATGCGCAGCTTTATGTAACATCTCACCAGAAAGAAGAAAAACAGACTTCCCTCATTGTTTGAGTAACCGACAGTGACAGCACCCTCAAAGGCCACCGAGTGAAAAGGGTGCAGCTGGAGTTTCTGTGTCACAACAGGTCAAAAAGGTGCAACACACCCACTTTCCACTTACATTCTGCTAAAGACAACAGTAGAAAAAGGCACTTTAACAGCATTGGAAGCAATTGCCATAGAGGATACAAATATTTTGATGAGTTGATGTTGCTAAATGCATCCCAAAATTACATAAAAAATGATTTCTTGAATTATATATTCAATTGTGTAAGATTAATTTAAATAGTTTTATGTACTAATCTAATTACAATAACTTCTCTGTCTCTTTTTAGAGTAACAGAAACACTTTAAGATTCCTCTAGTTGGAATCCCCATACAAATGCAGCTTTCTTTTCTCTTATTCTCACAGTTCACAAAAAATTGTTTACACCTGTTGTTTTCAAAAATTAGGTTAAAGGTAACATACCTGACTCTACCTGAGTGTAAATGAGGTTTCTGGTCTTTATAAACATCCGGTTAATCTTATCTTCCACCTTAAGGAGAATGCCGGAGGCTATCACAAACATGCTTTCCCTATCTCATGCATGTATGTAGTGTCATTTGTAACACTGCAAGCGTGGGCTACTGAGGTTGACACAGAATTCCTGTTGTGCGGCCTTCTGTTTGTCTTACTAATGATGGGGTCCTTGTTTTGTTGTGAACATAGGGATGACAACAGACTGTGAAAAGATCACTGTATACTTTTGTAGAACTGTGTTTATCTTTGAGCGTAGACCAAAGGCCTGTAAAGTCTTCAAATAAGTATCAGGTTGAAGTTAAATGTGCTCAGAAAATGCTCAGATAAAGTGGACTAAGTGCAAAGTCATCAAAAATGAGAAAACGTCTTGACTACAGTTTTTAAATCTTTTTTTTAACTTACTTATCCTATCCATATTGAGCAAATTGCCATTTTTCAGTTTATACCTTTAATATAAACTCTTCTCTCTCTAAGTATACAAGTGATTGTAAAGCAGCAGACTTGCTCAATGTTGTTTCCCTTAAAAAACTTTGTCTACTGTTACTTTAGACACAGTTAAGTTTGTGTTTTTAATTAACACATGCTCATGCAGTGTTAATGTGTGTTTTCCTGCCCTTTTTTGACTTAAAGTGAAATTGACTGATACGTTAAAATGCCACCAAAACCCCCTCCTCAAATTTCCAGTATCGCAAGTTGAGACTGTGAGCTATTTACTTTTCGGTTTTGGATTTACGAGGCTGCAATAAAACGACAAAACCGGAAACCCCAAAGACTTCAACGTTGAGGACAAACCTCACTCAACCCTCGTTGTTTCCGACGACATTTGATTCCGAACGGTCGGAGGTACTTTTTGTCCCTCGGCCCGCCATGTAGAAACAGGAAGTTGAGAAAAGCTCCAGCAAAACAAAAACAACGTTGAGGCGAAATTATCCGAAAAAATAGTTTGAAATGGACAATCACGAGTCTAAATCAATAAGTAACGATTCACGCTGCATATTTTTTAATACAGATTCAGAAGACTATCGATGCGTAAGTAAATATACACGATTTCACCCTTGACTTTTGATCCTAAAACTAGCTTCCAGCTAACCTCCCAGCGTCTTCAGCGTTTGTAATAATGTGCTCGAGATGGTTTTGATCACTTTATTGATTATTTAAGGAAGATATGGATGTAATATATGTATCTAGTACCTACTGTGTCGGTAAAATTATGCTGTTAATCGTGCCAGCATCATAAATTGGCCTGTGGAGTTTAGTGCAACTTAAGAAATTAGTCTTAAGACCTGTTTTATTAGTCAATAAAGGAGTTAATGCAGTGTTTTTGTGAAAGCTGAAGCAACAAATTAACCTTAAACTGAGAAAGATCAATCATACCAGGAGCCTCATGAAAGATAAACTTATCAGGACAATGTATTTATGTCTTGGTGTCATGGGGTTTCTTGCTGATAACAAACATAAAAAGGTGAAACTTGAGTTTTCTTACATCCACTGGTAATAGATACTCAGTGAGCCATGATAGGATGGTTTCTGTTAATGGTTTTATGGTAACAACAGTGTTTGTCATGTAAATTTAAGACACAACAGTACACAAGTCTTTTTGTATGCCTGAAACAAACTCTTTAAGATGGCAGACATCTGCATTCAGCCACCATTTTGATCCAGGGACAGACTTATGAAATATTGAAGGAGACATCATCTTTATTGGCAGATCAAAAATGAAAAAGAAAAAACAAACAGCAGAGAAAAATCAGATAAAAATCAAGGTAGAAACAAACAACAGACAAAGAAAATACCTCCAGTATAGTAAGTTCAGTGTGAAGTGTGATTTAAAGAGAACAGACCAGAAACTTAGAAATGGGATTTAATATTCCAGAATAGGGATGGGATGGGAATGGAGAACCGATTCTTGTTCCAAATGGTTCAATCCATCAACATCATTTACATTTTATCTTAACGATTCCTTTAACGATTCCTTTCTTCCAGGTGCGTTGAAAAACGGTCTCGAGAGTGCCAGTCTACATGAACGGGAACAGAGACAGTGAAAAAAAACTGAGTTAGACAGAGTTAGACGTTTAACCGAGTTAGAAGCGCATAAAAAACACTTGACCCGTCCAAAAAAACCCTCAAAGTTTTGCACACAAGTCCGCCTTGCGTAGTAGTGTCCTCTTGTTGGGGATTCAGAATATGGTCACCCTAGTGTATGTCCTGGGTTAACATAAACACAATGTAGGCCAGAAAAGCTGCACAAACAGCATTTGTTTGATTATTTTTAGACTGAAGGTGACATACATCTTTTTCTGTTATCAGAGACTCAATAAAATTTTGAGTTAACGGTAAAAAAACCAATAGTCTGCTTTTTTTTTTACAATTCAAAGAGAGGCATTGATAAGGGAATCGTTAAAGAATTGAATCGATAAGCAGAATTGATAATGGCATCGATATCGATAAAATCTTATCAATTCCCATCCCTATTCCAGAATGAGATGTATGTATCCACACAGAGCCAGTGGGTTCCCTCCCACAGAAGCCACCAACTTGCACTGCCATGTTTCTACTGTACCCCAGGATGGACAAACTAGCAACTCAGGTTTCAAATTGTACATAATACACAAACAAAAATGGAAAAAGTATAGGAGGTTGTTTTAAGCAAAAACAAAAAAGTTGCATTGATGAAAATTTTTTAATGATAAAAACTGAAATGAAGAGATGACTCACATTCTCATCTACTTCTTGTTGCACCATTCCTTTCCCCTTCCAGCTCAATTTTCAACTCACCAAAGTGTTTTTTTTCCCACACCCAGACCTCTGCAACGATCAAAGAATGCTGCTGCCAATTAAGTGTTTAACCTCCCTTACTTTTCCCACAACCTCACCTGTCAGTTCAGCCCACTGGCGCCCAGCCAAAGATCTGTCAATGCAGTCGAGGTTTAAGTTTTCTAAACCGTTTTGGTCAAAATCTTCGCCCAAATAAATTTACCAAAGTAGTTTGTAATGTGTGTAGTATTCACTTGTGTCAAAGGTATCAACCCTTTTCAACTGGAGACCACACAGCTCTAGCCAGGCAGTCAAAACTGTCCGGATGTTAAATGAGAAGGTTTCAAGAACTAAAACTATACAGTATGAGTTTAAAAACCATGGCATAAAATCGAATCAGGTCAGACTATGTCTTCGGTAATGAGCCCACACCTGCATGATTGTGTAAGCGGTGATGATAAACCTGTTTAAAAGTTATTTTATCTTTTGAATAACCTAGTTAGGAAATCAGTTGGATCAGTTGTTGCCTGTCGATCAGCCTAGCATGACATGCGGGCGTGTGGTTGAGTCTCTAGAACATTTAAATGACAGTAGGTGTAGCTTTGCATGCTAGCAGGCTTCGGCCTTTTTTGGCCTAACGAAATCAGAGCAAGAATGCTGTAGTTATGCTGTCTTGCTTTAAGCCCTGTTCCCCACTTTACTGACAACCGATCGCTCATATTGGAAATGATCGATCAATGTCCTGTGTGTTGCCCGACTAGCCTAGATTCGGATGGCCTACATTTACCTAGACAGGGATTCTGAGTTTTCTATCAAAGTTTCAAATGAAAATAAAGTAGAACACATTTACTAATTCCCTTAACTCTCCAATCTTATTAACTTTTTTTTTTTTGTCTGACATTTTGAAATCAGGGGGAATATTCACACTCCTGTGTGCAGCTTTAAAATTCCAAAGCTGTCTTTGCTCCAACAGGGAAACATAACTTTTGCATGAAACTGGACTGTCCTGGATTAATACTTCATAGCCTTAATGAATAGTTATGTTGTGAATGAAGCCTACTCTTACAATTTTGGATTTTTATCTTGGGAGTTCTTACAAGTAGAGAACAAGCCTTGATAAATTATATAATTTTGGATGAAAAAATTAGTCGTTTAGTGCTAATATCACATGGTAATGGCTCATTATTTGACCCTTGTCGAACAGATATCTTATATTTCTAGTTCTTGCTGTCTTTTTAACATAATGAAACAAAAGTACTCTGGTTTTGATTGTTTGTGCAGTTTTTCTGATTTTATGCACCACGTAGTTGAGAGATAATTGACAGATTTACTGACCAGGAGTAATTGTTGGTCGCAGCTCTAATCACTTTACTTAGTCAGATTGAACAGTTGGATCTTTGTAAATTTTTAAGTGCAAGCTTCAGTTGAATTTTACTGCTCATCTTTCTTGTAGATGTGAAATTGAAAGCAAACTCATGATGAATGCAGTCATCCATTCTCAGCACCATACCAAGTTTGTGTGTCAGCAACAATACATTCAGAGTATAGTCTAATTTAGTTTTTTTTTTTTTAGATAAAAGTTAGATCACTCATTAATTATTTATGGAACAATTTGTAACAAAGAGCAAGGTCTGAGCCTGTCTAACTCTCCTGCAGCTCCATGTCGGGGTCCATCATTCAAATTTAATTAAAAAAGTAATAACCTGATGAGCAGGAATGTCGGACTTTATCTCTTTTACTAAATCAAATCTTTCCTGCCCGTTCAATTTAAGAATATCACAAAATTTTACTTAACTGCTCAAAACGAACTACTTCATAAGGCTTTATGTGTGATTTATATTTGACATGATACGATCACTTTTCTGGCTTTTTCTGGAAATCTCTGTCCCTGATACCTGTGTAGAGTAGCGGTGTTTTTCCAGTGGTGATAATGACACTGATTGGATGTAGTACTTTGTTGTGACCACTCCAGGATGACAGGTGTATGATGACACCTTGTGCTGAATGCCACAGTAATGATGTTACACTGCTAACACACTGTGGACGTGCCCTTCTGTAATGTCAATGTGAGGTTGCTCCTGGCCTCTCCTGAAGCTCACAGAGCTGACTCGCACGTCTCTCATTCTCTTCATTCTTTCCCCCCTTCTTCTCATACCAGTTACTTTCCTAGTAGCTGTCACTGCAGTTTCTGCTCAGGTGTTGCTTTGCACTAAGTATGCGGTGCGTCAGGTTTTAATACACCTGCTCCTCTTTATCGCACATCTCTCAGCTGTCTGTGGTCTAAAATGAGGTAAAAAGGGTGAAGTGCACCCGACTGTGTGACGTCCTTAGACGCTGAATGTGTTGCAAGTGTCCGTGCATTTCAATTTTTTTATGCGAATGTTTTTTTAATAATTTTTTCTGTTGAACACATGTTTGTACACGTGTACACAAACACAGTAAAGTACATGCTTGAACAAATAACAGTCTTGTCTACCCTGTTATTTCACCGTTTGTGATTGAGGTGATGACAGAGCAGTGTTTGTGCTGCACTCCTTAGGTTTGCACAGTGCTTCAACTAAAACGAAAACATAACATCAATTAGCTAATGTATATCTAAGCTATTCTATTCCAGTTTTTTTCTCACGTAGCTGAATGCTAATACATGTTTTCCTTGTTTACAGGTGCTGATTTTAACGGTAAAACGAGCCACAGGAACCTTCTCTTTAGTAGGATGGTAAATATCTCCTCAAATTTGTATTATTTCTTATAAAGTTAGAGTTTGAACCTTTGACATGAATCATGCCGTATTGTTTAACTTGTCATAAGTGTACATGGCAAAGTGCTATTTGATAAGATTGTTGAGTTAAACAGCAGTTGAAGGTCGAGTAGAAGTTTTAAAATATTCTCTAAGATTTAAAAGTAGTTAAAGTCAAAATGAATTCAAAATGAAATGAATATATAAATACCGTAAGATCTTTTTCAAATAAATAATGATGTTAATATAGAGAAAACTAGACCTATCGCTCAGATGTAGATCAAATAAATTGATAGACTCTTAGATTCATTGATTGATTGATAGAATAATGAAACTGAACCACAAACTGAACTGGAAGGAACCAGTCTACCTTGTCGAGCAACAGCCCAGGAGGTTAAGATCACTCCTCAGTAGCAAATCAAGCTGACAGTGATAACACACATGAATATGACGTACACTGAGTCTGCTATCAGGTGTCAGAAAAACTTAAAGAGGACATAAACACAGCTGTGTTATAGGATATGTGTGACGTTCATCTACTGTGATGCACGTGCACATGTTTTTCTTAACATTCATTACTTCTCCTATATTAGTTTTTTTTCTATCGTGTCAGTGTCTGTCGAAGTGATGCGCATCTTTTTATCCCTCGCTTCTTACTGGTACTTTTACAACAACAGATTTTTCGAAAGTATATCTTCTTCTCATAAAAGTAAAATAATTGTTGCATTAAAGCCTCCCTTATCGTGCTGGTATTACATTTGAGCTGCTTTTTAGTAAGTCAGTCTATGTGTTTTGTTGTTGTTGTTAAAAACTCTGTCCTAAAATAGCTGAAAAAGTTTTTTTTAGGTATAATAGTTGACATGTCTGTTGAATGCACTAAACGTTTTGTGTTGAGTTTAACTGAAAGTCAACCTTTCCATTTTTGTTACAAAAACATCCGCAGGGACATTTCTGTCTTTCCTATAAATAGTCTGTTTCCCTTAAAAAAACAACAACTCCCATATTATCATTTAAAAGTTTATAAAAATGGATCTTTGTGCAGGTTTGTTGTGTTATGATATGACCATAAGACTATATCCAAGGATCTCAGTTTACATACTCGCATGTCTGTGACCAAAAGGTCAGGTACATACAGGTGTAATGTGGTCTAGTCTTGGTCTTTAGTTCAAGTCTGGCAGCTGAATTCTTGACAACCTGGAGCTGATTTCAAGTTTTTAGGTCGAGTCAGGCAAAAAGGCTGTTGTGAATTTTATGAGGATGAGAAGAGATAAAGGCATGTGAAATGGCCCCTGTGTGTAAGTGTGATCCATTGATGTAACTGCAGCATTAACCCTCAAGAGTTAAAGTTTAATGATTGATTAAATAAACTGAGTCATCTTGAAGTTTCTTCCATCCAGGACTGGACTGTTGAGTCTTTGCAGATGAAGAGGAACCAGCCCAGCAGAGATTTAGATGTACAACTTCTTCACTGTGATTGACTTTGCACATACAGTACAGATGTATACCATAGTACCATAGCTTATAGAATATATATGCGTTAAGGCAAACAGTATCAAGTTTCTATAGGCACAGGTGGTAAACAGCAAATCACTTTAAAATGAAAAAAGGCAAAAGTTGCAGAAACAGTTTGTCCTCACCTCAAGAGAGAGTCAAAAAAGGTTCAGCTTTGTACCAAAGTTTTCATTATACAGTTTAAATTATCAAGGCCTGATAACTTACTCTCACATTCATGTACTATGTGACAATTTCAATGTCAAATCTGTGAGCAGGTAGAACAAACAGTGTCAGTACCCCCCTTTACTGTAAGCATGAAGGAAGTAAATACCTGACACGTGTTTTTTTCTCTCTCTCTTTACAGCCTTTTCATGCTATTTATGATCTGGCTGCTGCGCCGGTATCATTCTTTGGCTCAGGTAAATTTGCACTACAGTGTACGGCTCGTTTTTGACTCCCTTTGTTTGTTTGCTTTTACATTTCTCTTTGGTTCATTGCCACAGGAAATATGTTCAATTAGCCATGGCAAATCTTAACGCAATTGAACCCAATTAAAATGTACAGATTAGTCAATTGTGGAGTTAATTGACTCAAGTCGTTTTGTGGTAATGACTCCCTTCTTGTGCACCCCCTACTCCCACCCCTCCTGAAATGAAGCGGTTTCCTAAAACTCTAACTCTACACTGAATATGTACATATGTTTTGTTGGATCCAGATATATGTAAAAAAAAAAAAAATTGGAGCACATCAGCGTTTGAGAGCAGCCTGTGTTGCGTTTTTGAAGCCGGTCCAGCGTGTCTGTCAGGTTTAGCAGCGCTCCAAGTTATCGCCTTCTAATCTGAAGTAAAAGACAGCTTAACATAGAGCTCTGTTGGATCCTATTACCTGTGGACCAGGTGCACTTCAACCTCAGCCCGCTCATATTCCTCCTCTTCCTCCTCCCTGCATGCCACCTCCACCTCCTTTAAAGAGGTTACCTTGAGTCAGTAGTCTCTTTAGTGCTCTGCTGTGTTCTTTTTCCGTCTCCACCTCTCTCTACCACTTCCTCCTCTTCCTTCTCTCTTTTCTTCCTTTCCTCCTCTTCCTGTGCGGCTTTGACATTGTGGTTATTTGACAAAGATTAATAAAGGGCAGTGTTTTTTTGTTACTACCTGAAATTTAGTTTGCAACCACATATAGGCTGAAAGCTGGCGTTCATCCCAGCTACCTATTTAATATTCTGAGTCCCAAAAGCTATTGATTTATATCATATAAAACATAATGGCTCCAGTTTGAACAGGAGGAATTAAGGAGACCCCCTCCTCTCCTGTGATATTTGCACAAAGTTGTCACCAGGGACGTCATATGCCAAGCCGTCAGCTGCATCAAGGATCATTTGATCTATAATTTGCCCTTCTCCCCTAGGGAACAGAAACACGGGTATAATTTTACAAGAGGACATTTTTGTTACAGAATCTCTCTTCCTGTCTTCCTGTCCTTCTCCCCTGCACAGAAAATGATTCTCAGCTTGACTGTAGCAGCCTTCTTTGACAGCACAGCATACGTCATGGTGAGTTACTGCTGTCTGTGTCATTAAACACACACACACAGAGGATTTTTTTCATGCCAAAGTTGCGAAAATGTCTCTCTTTTACCCCCTTTTTCTTTTTGTCCTTGCTCAGGGTGAGTCCCATCCGGAGGGATCGCTCTGTGACTTCCAGGCCTGGTGGCTAACCTACTTTGGTAAGACAGATCAGAGTTTATTAATTAGCCGTGGGCACCCTTCAACAAAAGGGTTCAGGAAGCCAAAACAAAAGAGCAAAGACTCAACTAGACATCATTTATCACAATGAAAATTAAAGCTGCTGTGTCATTTGTTTAGGGGCGGAGAACGAAGAGTGCCCTGACAGAAAATACCGGTGTGAGAGTATCAGGAAAGACTTGTGTGAAACCACGTTAGGTGATAGTAAAGCAAGAATGAAAAATAAACACATGAATTACTACGTTAAAGCTGCTGTGAGGAACTATCAATTTGTGTTGATTATGGCGCCCCCCTGTGGACATGGTATCCCCTTAAACTATTTCAACTGACATCCACACTGCCAACTGTTTTAAATACTGAAAGTAATTTTATATGTATGTGTACAACTATATATATACAGGATATCACATTTTAACCTCACAATTGTAAATAAAAAGGTTTTATCTGCATTACCAGCTCTATGACAGAGACTTTTATTTTGATAGTTTTACTGTCTCATGAATGTTGCCACATTTTTTGGTATTGTAAAAACCTACTTTTATTTTGAAATAAAGAAAACTACTTCTGGTGGATTATAAGTTATGTGACTGAATTAAAACAGCTAAAGAACAGTTAAAAAGCATCACGTATTAAAAAGGCAGAAATTTCCATGTTTTTTTAAATAAACAATACATTTTGGAATTTTAGGTTTTATCGTGAACCAATTATCCGGTTTTACCATTGCTGTTTTGGTCTTGTTTGCTGTTGTAGGTCAAAGATAAAGCCATTGATATCATTTTCAGTCTGTTAATCAGTTAAAACCTCCTCACAGGAGCTTTAATATAATGTTTAAATTGACATTTAGTAATTTTAGCTGTTGTGATTCTAGTTTTCAAATGAGGGTGTTTTAGTGCCTCTAATGATACTTTGGGAGGGCGCTTTTAATATATTTGAAATAACAAAACATCTTGTGATTGTACCACGGTAACTGCAACAAGGCATGTAGATAAAACTCTGAATGACAACCGTTTATGGTTAACAGTCTCATTTTATACAATCATTGTCTGCTGTGAACTGTCAACTAGAGAATTGTACAAAGCCGGCACACCCCCATGAAATACTTTCCAATTACAAGGTTGTTAAACAAATTAGACACCAGTGACTTTTCATTTTGACTTTTTTTCAACCTGAAGTAGAAGGTGAGGTAGTATTCATGTGAAAAAAAAACTATTTTAAATGGGAAACTTAAATTTAAAAAAAAATAACCTCGACAATAGCTTTTATTACCTGGGAGATGACAATCCTGTGAGTGTTTAACTGTTTACATTGGTTACTGTTTACACAGGTATACGTAGGAAGGTGTGTGAAGTATTCGTAAAGTCATTGCCGTTGGTCAGACAGACTGCCTGTATCCACTGAGGATCCCTCATTGATAGATAGTCCAGCTTTTATAGAAATTTATCATTGTGTCATACTGCAAAAAATATCTGTGATTATTTGGCATATGATGCATTTCACAGTGACTTTACGATGATTCTCTCTTATTGCGTTGCTATAATTTTAATGCAAGGACTTTTATGCGTGCGAAAGCCTTTCCTCCGTCCTTTTACTGCTTTAGTTTTGTCAACTCAGCATGCATTCTCCTCCAAAGTTTTTCCGAAACAAGGGGGTAGAATATTTACCAGCATTTGGATCGGCCCCAGCTGTCAGGGGTGGTAACTCACTGGTTAAGCTTTCTCAGCATTAAGGACTATTCACACACCCATACCAGGAATACCACGCCTATGACGGTGTTGTAATACTTGGGAATCGAGCGCCATGTGGTGAACTTATTGGCCTGTTGCAGCCATTCAATAAAACCGCCCTTAAAGTTGACGCCTCTGAGTTTGATCACTCCTCTGTATGAGGAGATAGTTTTCCTCCAATGACAGCCCAGCTTTTAATTTGGGTTATTAAAGGACATGCTCTTTCTCAGTTTCGTGTTAGACTTTGTCAGATTTCTTAGTTTTATGTGCATTTGTGGCTTTTTGCATGTCTCTTTCAGCCTTGATTAACATAAGGGTTCTAGGCTAGGACCTGCTGCTGATACAACACCACACCGCGCTTGTTTTTTATTACTCTTGCACACTTACACGCGCACACACACAGATGGATACTGGGGTAATGGGCAGTGAGTTAGTGCAGCCGGGTCTGCGCCTGTCACCTCCGTTAATCACCAGGATCCTCACGCTGAGGACAAACGGCCGCACATAAACACTGGCTGAACGGGCACTCTGTTCTGTTGCGAAGAGTCGAGTCTAGTGGGAGCTCCCCGCCGAACAGCTCAGCTTTTAACTCGGACCAATAAAATTTTATGAAATGTGTTTGAAATGGAGGAAGATGGTAGCGAGGGCAGCAACAGGACAGGTGGTGAGGCTGAGCCGCGGTGTCATCAAGTCAAAGCTTCAGCTGCTGTCTGGTTATGTAAGACACGTTTGCGATCCCAGTGACGGTGATTTATTGTGATGGAGGCAGAGACAGCCAGCCTCCTTCTTTCTTAGGCACTGCAGTCGACTCTTAAAGGTTCTCTGGGTGTAAAAAAAAAAGAAGAGTGTGTGGTTAGGGTGTTTGTGTGCACTAGGAGGGGGTTGTGTGTAACTGAGGAAGCTGAGTATGCTGCTAAGAAAATCCATCATCGTGACGACTGGCCCTGCCTGTCCTGTCAACAGAAATACACACAAAAACACACACATATGTGCACACAAATGGCTGGAGATGAGAGCAGAAAAGGGAAGTGAGCTTTCGAGACAATCCTCCTTGTCCGGGCTAAATTCATTCAATTTTTCCCCTCTGCTGACTTCGCCTTCTCTCCTTCCCCTCATTTCTTCTTTTCTTCTCAGTTTCTTCTCCCTCGCTCTAGTCCACTCATTCTGCCCCCCTCCTTCCCGCGCCCTCCTCTTTTCTTCTCGCTCGCCCTCTGCGTTATCTCCCTCCGCTTCTCCACAGTTCATCATTATCTCTCTCCGAGCTCCCCCCTCTCATCCATCACCCTAAGCCACAGGTTTCCCTCATATTACTGCAGAATATGCCTTCATTTATCAAAAAGTGGAACACACACACACACACACACACATGGAGTTGTTTTACACAGCGTAAGGCTTGGACACACAATCGCAGGTGCGTTTTGTGTAGCTGGGGAGCTGTTTTGTAATTTGACCTTGTTGTTTTTCTGTGCGTGTGTGCCCCCGCAGACTGGAGTGCCTTGGCCTGGGTTTGCCTCATCACACTGAACCTGTACCTCAACCTGGTTAGAGAAATAAGCACCAACAGATATCAGATGTGAGTACGAGTGTTTTTCTTCTCAGTCATACTTATTACTAATTGATGTGTTTACTGATTATGTTTATACCTCTGCAAAGGAAACGGCTGTATCAGCATCAGAACCAGGATAGTTAATTTATCCCAGGGGGAAATCTGGTCATTTCACTTACTCTTAAAAATAGAAATATTAATAGAGGGAAAATAGAAGTAGGGATGGAATTAGGATAAACAAGAAATTACAATGTTTAGGACAAAGTATGGACTATTAGAAATAAAGCTATTTACAAAAGAGCAGAGTGTCTAAGATAGGGCTGGGCGATATGGCCTCAAACCATTATCACGATATATTGAGTAGTTCACCTCGATAACGATAAATAGACGATAACTACTCCACAAGCTGCTCACTCCCTCCCACATTAACTTCGTCTGCTTCAGCCGCTCCAACTTTTGAACCGTCCTCCATCTCCTCACCTGTCTTTCCCTCTTTGTTATGGACTAGATGGGGTGGAGTCACTTCTCTGACGTAGGACAGCCTCTTAAAGGGACATGAGACCATAGCCTACCTACACGCATCCAAAACCAACTTTTATTTTTTTGACACAGAATATATATGTACATGGCCAAAATGACGTCAGCTAGTGTCGTAAATTTCGGTATCAGTAAATTTTTGGTTTATCGCCCAGCAAGTCCAGCTCTACCCCCACAATGTCACTGGCCTTCTGGATGAGTTTGTTGAGTCTGCTGGCTCAGTCTGCTGCCCCAGCACACAACAGCAAACAGGATCACAGTTGCGACCACAGACTTGTAGAACGTCCTCAGCATGGTCCTGCAGATGTTAAATGACCTCAGCCTCATGAGGAAGTAGAGACGGTTTAGACCCTTCTTGTAGACAGCTTCAGAATTCTTAGACCAGTCCAGTTCAGTCCATGTGACTAAGTTATCCACCACAGTCCTGAATTCATTCAGCCTCACCACTCTTCCTGATGCATCCAACTACAGCAGAGTCATCAAAAACCTCTGAAGGTGGCAGGACTGAAGGTGTTGTAGTTGAAGTCTGTGGTGTGTAGAGGGTGAAGAATAAAGGAGACAGGACTGTTCCCTAGGGGATCCTGGTGTTTCTGACCACTCTGTGATCACACAGGTGAGCGTAGGTACAGTTGAGCAGGAAGGTGATGGCATCCGCTACTCCCAGGTGGAGCTGGTAGGCGAACTGGAATAGATCTGACTGTCGGCCTCAGCTATTCAAAGGTTAACATCACTGTGACCTCTCAAAACAAGGTCTTTCCAAATCTAAGAAACCCATATTGACTGCAAGAAGATGGACAACATGATAGCTTACCTGAAGTAAAGCCAAAATATTTGGAGCTCCCCCCACTGGCTGGTTGCAGTATAGGTCATGAGGTTCGCTATATGATAAAGCAATTACACAGGACTATCATTAAAATCATGGTCAAAGAGTGGACTATTTCTCCTCACTCTGCTCTTTTCTCACTTGTGCGTTCTGCATGCATGATTAAGATGTAGGAGACAACCACAAACTCAGGGAAAATAATGTGGAGAGAGCGAGGAGGTGGAAAAGGAGTCTGGTTTTTGAAAAAATTTCCATTGAAACAATATTTAAAAACCGACAAAACATAGGGGCTGTTTAGTGGGTATCGTCAAAATTGTAGCCGATTGTTTCCCTGACCTACAAATTAACCAAATAAATTATTTTTTTATTTCTGTACAAAAGCACATAATTCCTATCAAAGTGTCTGATGCTGTTTAATATGTACGTTAATCCGCCTGTAGATGATTTCACTCTGTATCGTGTGTGTGTGTGTGTGTGTGTGTTTGGTCTGCCAGAGCATGTGTGTCCCTGCGGAGCATTGACAGCCCCTCTTTTCTTCCCTCCTTCCCACCTCCTCCTTTTCTTTTCCAGCCAGCCGACGCTCTAATTGAAAAGGGAGTGAGTGTCAGCCGTTAAGTGTGTGCGAGCGTCGGTGTGTGCGTGCCCGTCTTCACGCTTCGTGGCTCTATGTTTCTGTCGCTCAAACTCCCATGAGCGCTCTCCGCGGCGCGAGTGCGAATTTGCTTGCGCGCGTGTGAGATATTGTCTCATTTTCCATGCCTCGCGCGGAGCCGTGAGATAACAACACATACTCAAAAAGGAAAAAAAAAAAAGGAAAAGTTATGCGCTCTACGGGTGGATAAGAAAGCTTTAACAAGTTAGTGGCAGTTTTATTTCGTAGATGTGTGCTGGTGTGTACAGCCCCTCCACCCTGATGTGTGTGTGTGTGTGTGTGTGTGTGTGTGTGTGTGTGTGTGTGTGTGTGTGTGTGTGTGTGTGTGTGTGTGTGTGTGTGTGTGTGAAGGGGAGGGTTGGTTAAAAAGCTGCCCTCCTCCACCTCCCATTGGGAGTTTCCCTGCATTGATTAGCAATAAGCCAGGCGATTTAATGGAGGTATAACTCAAAAGGAGACGGCTTTATGGGCGCAAAGAAGGGGGCAGGCTAGGGGGCCAAAACTAGCTGGCTCCAGAGCTTTATCAGCTGCATGCCTCTCACAGGTCCAGAGGGACTAGGTAGGAAAGAGGACATGTCTGTATTTTCCAGGATTGGTCACCCATGGCGCAAAATAAAAAACATCTCAACACGTAATGAGATAGAGCGAGGCGAGGCGAGAGGAGAGAGCGTCAGGGGGGTTGTCATGTATTGACTGCATAGAAAAGCCGTATGTGTTTAGGCAGGCGGGTATGTTGCTTTGCATGCATGCACAATTACCCCTCAGCCCCCTAACCAAACCTTACATCCTCTCTCCCTCTCTCTCCCTCTCTCTCCCTCTCTCACCCTCTTTCTCTCTCTTGCACATAAATTCACACACACTTAGAGTGACGGCACAGTGTGATGGTTTATAAATGAACAAATCGCCAGAGGAGATGGAGAACGCAGGCTGGATGATCTAAGAGTGATTGAAGTGGATGCAAGAGAGGATGGGGAAGTGTGGCTGCGCGCATGTCTATGTCTGTGTGTGTTTGTGTGTGTTTGAAGGACAGATCCAGGCAAGTGAAGATTGAGCCTCGGGAGACATTTCTATACAAGGCAGCGTGTGTGCATGACTGCAACACGCAGGTGTGTGAAATGCCGGGTGCATAGCGGTCCTGCTGTGCCTCATTAAGCCCATGTTGTGCGCAGCTCCGGACCCCGACGTCTCACACTCACAGCGCTGCGAGTGCGCCGTGCGTGAGCTGCGGAGTGTCTGTTGTCTACGAGTGTGAGTGGGTCTGTGAGCTCTCGACATTGATTTCCTGACAAGCCCCCCCATTCTACAGCAGTCGTCATGCCTTAGAGGGGAGGCACTGATTTCACCATTTGTATCTCTCCTCCCACAACCATACACTGTCTCCCTCTCTCTCTCTCTCTCTCTCTCTCTCTCTCTCTCTCCTTTGCATCCCTTCCTCTCTAACTCTCTTGCCTTCTCCTCTCTGCGCCTTCCCTTGTTCTCCCTTTCTCTCCCACTCCCTCTTGTGTTTGATCTAATCTCCCTCTTTCTCTCTCTCTCCTTTTCTCTCTCTCTCTCTCACTCTTCATCTACTCATTTCCTATGTCTCTCTCCCACCCACTACTCATTTCTATTTAAACCACCAGCCGTCTCTCTTTCTCCACCACCTCCCACACACTCGCGCACTGCTGTCTATCAGATGGGGGGCAGAGAAGGAAATAAGAGCGAGAGTGTGTGTTTGTGTGTGCGCGCTTGGGAGTGTGTGTGTGTGGCACACAACTCAAGAGGGATTGAGTGTGTGTCAGCCGTGTCGCCACCGCTCGATTGACCGCACTTGGAACAAGTCAGGGCAGGACTTCCACTCTATTGACCGGGCGACGTTGTACGCTCTATAAAGTATCGACGCCCACACCGACGCCCGAGACACTGGAGCTCACACCTCATTCGTCTCTCTCTCTCACACACATACACGCACACACATTTACACGCACACACACACAACCATGTTCAGTGATTGAGACTTTTTGAACTTGTTAGAAAGCTGCCACTGATCCCATGCCTTTCAGAGGAGGCCGACATGAGCTTCGACATCTTTTGAAGTCGTTTCCTTTGCAAGACAAAAAAACAAAAAGTTCAACATCATGTGTTTTTCTCTTTTTAGACAGCTTTATCCATCAATTTTGCAGCCACCAGCCCCCGCTGAGGGAAAAATCTGCATCTTATTTCTGGTTTTGATTCTCACATCTTCCCTTTGAATTATTTTATCCTCAAAATTGAGAGTATCTCTGGTTTAAAGGCTGCAAATGACTGAATCATTGTGGGCACTTTCCTGCAACTGAAACATGACCTTAATGCAGGTGCCAAGGAGGAGATGTGCTGAAGAGGAGGTGAACTGATTCAACTTTGATTTCAGCTCTCTGGTTCTGGTGCTCATTATGAACTACGTTTCGTCTTTGTTTATCAGGTTGTACCATGTTATGGCGTGGGGCGTGCCTCTGGCCATGGCGTCTTTGCCGCTCTTGAAGGGTTACTACGGCCCAGCAGGAGCCTGGTGGTGAGTACAGCCAACAATCAGCTACAGCATCATTTTCATGTTTTTACAGCCAGCGACATATTTTCCGTTAAAGGCCCTTTCTTTCAAGGAAGGCCACAGCTTTGGCATCATACCAGCTCCAGAAAGGCTCTTTCCCCCATAAGATTTTATGTGATAAAATTGGTCATTATCAGCACATCTTTGAGCAGTAAAAACTGCCCCCTCAGGCCCTCCAGTTCTTGTAGTGAAAAAGAAAGGCATTATTTGTTTGGAGGGTAGTTAGGGGGTGAGAGAAAAAGGGGAAGAGGCCAAGGAGAGGAGGCGGTGGAATGAGAATTGGGACAGAGCCTTAATCTCCGGGCTCGGCTCTCTCTTTCCACTCTCGGCTTATTAATAGCTGCAGCTGCACAGCTTTTCCCCTCCGCAGTCACATAAGTTTCTCTCTTCCGCTCACGCTTTCCCTTTCCTTTGTACAACCCTCATCGCTCTCTCCCTCTCTCTCTCTCTTTCTCTCCCCCCAGCTGGATCACAGAAGATCACGTAGCCTGGAGATTTGGGATGTAAGTAGACCCTTTCAGCGCCGGCATCAAAGCTTCCCCCACTGGGGGAGATGGGGAGGAGGGGGGTCTCTGCGGGGAAATGTGAAGGGTTGCGTGTCAGGGGAGCCTGAAGGGTTTTTTCCCTCTTGGTGTATGGCCAAGACGTGAGTGTGTGCGTGTGTGTGTGTCTGAAAGTGTGTTTGCGCACATGGATGTGCCTGTGTCTGCCTCTGCCTTGTCAGATTTAGGGGAGTTGCTACACTGTGTATTTAAGTGTTTAGGATGGCTATGAAGGATTATGCCTGTCTGCTGCTTTCTGCAACTGGCCCTAAGTCTGCGAGGGCTCTGCCAATCCCCGCCACAGACGTTTAAACACATACACACAGACACACACACACGTACGCACACACAACAACACTTCACTGTGAGCCAAGGTAATCGTGTTGCTGCTCACGGCATCAGCAGGGAATCAATCTTTCTAAACAAATAAGCATGCGTACACACAGACAGACTCCTGCAGACAAACACGCACGCACGCACACGCGCACATGCAGAACAACACATAGCTATCAGCTGTGCTAAACGAGCCCATGTCTCTTTTATCAGTGCTCCTCTGCTCCCCGGCTCTTTCTAGTTTTCCGCGCTGTCGTGGCCCCGGGGGGACGAGCCGCTCAGAGGATCAGGGAATCTTCATTAGCTCTAATTACATCAAACCAGACGAGAGATTAGAGGCCAAGGCAGCGGCACCCGTCAAGGATAGGAAAAAAAAAAAAAGAAAAAACACATACGCTCAAACACACGCTCTCTCCGCTGACAGCTGGCAGGGAGAGTCACGGGAGAGCAAAGGTTTCCGTATTAAAGGTGAAAAGTGGAAAAGGTGGGAGGGGAGACATACGGGGTACAGTTAGGGAGACAGGGAATTACTCAGCAGGGGAAGGAAAGAGAAGGCGGCGTAGCTCAAGGGAAGGGAGGGAGAGCGAGAGACAGAGAGAGAGATATATAGATTGCCCTCGTCTCTGCCCACGCCCCGTAGTGTGTCTTCATCAGAGTTCAGTGAAGCGCGCGGACAGGACAGGAGAGGAGGTTGGAGAAGCCGGGGTGAGGGAGGAGGTGTGAAAGGGGATGAAAGAGGAAGGTGAATGAAAAGCAGAGGACAGCGTTTTGTGACCAAGGTGCAGATTTTCAGGTGGTTGAGTCAGCAATTGGAAACACTCGAGCTGTGCTGAGTCACCGCTTTAAGAGTTTCCCATTGGCGTGTATCGTGGGCCCTGGTGAGACTTAGCAATGGAAAACAGAAAATGACGTGTCGAAGTGGAAACATTTTATTACGTGGCTATTTTTATCCAAATGAAAACAGGCAAAGTAGAGTCAGTTTGTCCAACTCTTTGGCCCAACTTCTGGTTGAGCCAGTTCACTCAAACAGATGTAGTGATCCTGGCTATCGTGTTCTTGCTAACCTTTCAAAACCACACCAATCTCATAGACTAACACACCTGGATAATGCAGTCAGGGTTTGATTTTTGTCTTCCAATCGATCAAACTGAAACTGGTATAAGCGTTCTGCGTATGCCCCAGTGTTCGCTTATCTGGCTTTGAGCTGGAAGTTGAATATAGTCGCGTTACTTGTAGTAAACAAAACCTTGTCAGTTGAACAAAACTCCTCTATTGTACAAACAGTAAAGAGCTGAAAAAGTGACGTTTTTGTAGTTTAACATACATCATACATAGTAGGGCTGGGCGATATGGCCTCAAATCAATATCACGATACATTGAGCAGTTCACCTCGATAACGATAAATGGACGATAACTACTCCACAAGCTGCTCACCCCCTCCAATATTAACGTCGTCTACTCCAGCTGCTCCAACTTTTGAACCATCCTCCATTTCCTCACCTGTCTTTCCCTCTTTGTTATGGACTAACGTAGGACAGCGTCTTAGAGACCATAGCCTACCTACACACATCCAAAACCAACTTTTATTTATTTATTTTTTTGACACCAAATACACTGAAACTGGCAAAATGACGGTTATTGTCGTAAATTTCTGTGTGGGTAAATTTTCTATTTATTGCCCAGCCCAACCACATAGCCTCTTGCTAACATGTTTGTAAACTATTTTGATCATCATATGTCTACTGGAAGACAACCCGATGGTAACGAGCTGAAAGGGGACATGATTCTGTCAATAATTTGATTTTTTTCCTCCTGTTTGTAAACGTGGAGACGGACAGTAGTCCAGGTTAACTGTAACGTACGTGTAAACACATCCAGTGTGTACCTGCAGCTAGTATTGTTATCTAAAAACTTAGATTGTACCTTCCTTGTCTTTTTTTAATGATTTATATCTGGAGACTTCAAGTGTTGCTGTGCTTTGTGTACTTGTGGTAATCAAATCTATTGGCACCACTGAGAACGTGTTGACATCAGCCTGAAAAATCCAGCCTCACAGATCTGCTGCACAAATGAAAGCTCTTTGTCTTGTTATGCGTTCACACCCTGCATCGCCTCGTCTTTGTGTCTCCTCCTCTTTCAGTCTCTCCTTGTTGTCACGTTCCCGTCTAAGTGGTTGAACAGGTAGATCGTGATCTTTCACTCAGATGTAGGATCTTGTTGGTCAGAGTTGACGGCTGCAGTCGAGCACTAACCCTCACAGACGAGTCCCTGCCGTGCTCTCATCTCCTACAGAGCCCTTCAATTAAGGCTCCTTTCAGCCGGGCCTCATTCTTCACTTCTGAGCGGCACTGGAGGGAAGGCCAGGCTGAGGCCGAGAGATTCAATCTGTGCGCCTCTGTGATGATCTTTCATTCTGCCAGTTTCAGGCTTCCTCTCTTGCTCACTGTTGTCCTCTCAAACCCCTCTGGTTCCTTCCCATCCCTCTCTTCTCTATCTACTAGCCGCAGCCCCTTTTCCTTTCATTCTCACCAACCTCATCCCTCTCTCTGTCTTTTAATCACCCGATTCTTCTTTTATTTCTGCTCTTCCTGGTCCTGACCCACACTCCGCCATCATCCATCCACCTTTCCATCCTCACCTCTATTCTCATCTTCACTTTTATCATCCTGCGCCTGCTCAAAATCCGCTCTCTCTCTCCCCGCTTTATTTGATTCTCTCTCTCTTCGCTCTGTCTCTCCCTCTCATTTCCCATCTCGCTCTTACTCACTCTCTCTCTCTCTCTCTCTCTCTCCGGGTAGTGCTCAGCTGTAGAGCACAGCGGACTCTAATGGCAGATCATTATCATGCTAATTAGAGCACTTTGTAGCTGCCGCCCGTCATTCTCTCTCCCCCTCCAACGCTATCGTTAAAAAGGCCGCCCCCTCCTTTCTCCCCTCTTCCCCGCCCCGCGCCCCCTCCCACCCCCACCTCGTCTCTCCATCATTAACGGGACGTGCGCTGGTGTAATTGGACGCTGTTTATTCCGGGGAGCGGGTTATTAAATCACACCGAGGTGACGCTCGCACAGGTCTCCCCCTGAAACGCTTTCATCATTGTCCCGTGTCATTATTGAACCTGCGTGGACGCGCACAAACACACACACACGCACTCACACACATGCGTTCAAAGAGGGGGATTCGTTGTATATTGATGTTTCCTACACGATGTTTAATGCAGCCTTTCCCGTTATCTCCTGCTGTGAAACAAATGCCTGACACCTCAGATTTCTCTGCCAGTAAAAAATATAATACAACAACATTCATATGATATTCAGCGGGGATTTTTTTTCCACTCACAGCCTCAGAAGTAGGGCAGAAAAATGTACATGTTATATTCGGTTTGAAGACATATTCATGCTTTATATATCACAAAGTCTGCCACAAAATGTATTCCAGTTTGTTCCAATTTAGTAACCTGTGATCAGTCTTCATAAAGAGCAGTTGTATTTATATTTATATAGGTTTGTGTTGATTTTGGCGCCCCCTGTGGACAAAGTGTTATTTATAATACCCAATTCTTGGCCCATGGGAATGAAAGTATCATTGATATATTGCAAAAAAAAGTGTTTAAAATATATTTAAAAAAAAAAAAAAAAAAAAAAAATATATATATATATATATATATATATATATATATATATATAAATAACAAAAGTTTTAAAAAATATATATATACATTTAAGTGCTCAGAAAAACATAACCAGTGTAGCAGCCAAGCTTTATCTTAAAGCTGCTGAGAGACTACAGAAACAGGTTAATTGGTAATTAATGTGCTCACTGTTGCTTCGATTCATCTTGTGAAAATTAGACAGTTCTGTATCTTTCTATTGGGAGATTTATTTCTCCTCTGTTGGTCTTCAATTCATACAAAAGCAAACCATGAACTTCCATTCAGAGATTTAAAGTTCACCAGATTTATCTCTCAGCAGTCAAAAAATCAAAGTGCTCTTCTGCGTCGTGCGTCATCGGACACCTCAGTGAAAGTTCCTACCCATAAATCACATCTACTGAGCCTGAGAGTGACACCTCCTGGGTAAGTTGCGCTCTGCAACCAGCTTTTGTACGTAAACTTGATCATGTTTTCTACTTAAAGCTCCTATGGGTAGTTTTTTCTATGTTCATGCAATAGACAGAAATTCACATTCATGCTTTTACATCATACCTGAAGGAGATTGGCCGTCAGGGACAAGATAGATCATTTTCAATTTCTGAAGTTGGTGTGAAGGGTTAGGTGTCCGTATTGTTTTTCCGTAATACAAAATCATCACAAAAGGGAAAGATTTGGCAGCAGGATGGGGTATTTTGTTTAAGACACAACATCAAGCATGTAGAGGACAAGATAAGCAAAGACTGCTTTGTCCAGGTGGAGCGCCAAAGGTCCCGAAAGTTCCTCACAGGAGCGTCAAACATCAAAAGATTCATATCTTAGCCTGTAGGACCGGGCCTCCAACAGCTACTGTTGTTTTCACCTCAATGGGAGAAACTACAGCCGGATGTTTTCCAGTCACCCTCCAGTCTTCATTGAAACTTTTGTTGCAGCTACAAAGGTCTCTTGAAAAGTGATAGTTTGTAGCACTCAGGAATGTGTTTCCTACCCATTGTAAATAAAATGGGCAGAAACTCTTATGCAGGATTCTGGACCACACAGTCCACCCATCAAAGTGGAGTGAAACTGCAAACTGGTCCTTCACTTCTCACTCGGTATAGCTTCAAGAGCTCGAACAGCTCTTCCCTGTCTTTCTTCTTTTTATATTTGAAGAAGGATAGCACATCTCTGAACTACTTTTTACTGCTGTTTGACATCCTGCTGTCTTCTTCTGGTGTTATGCAGCTGTCCACTTCAGTCCATGTTACCCTCACACATCGAGTGATGAGGTAGTGACACAGTGAGACACTTTGACAGGAGTTTTATTCAGTGAAAATATCGACACTTAGTCCAGCTGTATCGATAACTGTTTCACCTGCCTCAGGCCAATGATATACAGCTGTACCTGTCTTGTACACGTGTGCTGTATATCATTTTTCTGACACTTACTTAGTCACAGTTTACATGCAAGAAATACTATTTAGAAAAAGTCAGTCTGTTTCCTGGTGGTCCTGTTTCCTTTACAGTCTTTTGCATAAACAGTCAAAACTCCTCAGAGGAGCTTTAAATAGCTGATAATTCAATCTGTGTGTACAGACGTTTTAATAAACCCTGTTTGAAAGACATATTTGGACCATAGTATATACGTCAAAGGACCAATATTTGCCTTTTGAGGACCTCCTAGCAGAGGATATTTCATCCTTATCAGATTTTGCGTGTCCCTGTATTTATGGGTGAGAGATAGATTCAGCTCCCCTGTTTTTCATGTCACTTTTCCTCTAAATCACAATGAGGCCCTAATTTTTCTCCATGTTCTTCTTTTGCACAATCAAATATGTTTACCTCACAGGTGCATTTGTTCCAGTACCTCCCTGCCTGTGCCAGGTGCTCAGACTGAAAAACTTGGCTGTCACACAGCTCAGGCCCCGACTGCACAAAGTTACTGAGGCTGAACAGAGACGAGGTGACCAGGAACCTGCCTGTCAGAGCCAGACAAAGGCCTGTTTTATGATTACAGGGAGAGGCTGAAACTCCTCCGAGCTTACATCACCTCCCCTGAGGTTGTATAACACCAGGCTGCAATTGCAACAGAACCACCGGGTTCCCTTTGCTCATCTCTCTCTCTCGCTTGCATCTGTTTATAAATACCTGAAATACCTATAATTATTTAGCCTGTGCCTCCCTTGATTGTCGAATACTCATCCCAAAGGAATGCCATGCATTTCCGGCATTGTGACTTTGTTTGCATTTCTTTTGTTGTCTGTCAGCCCCTCACTGCACGTACTGAACCCACGTGCCGCAAGGTCCAAGAGTACTGAGTCAGGTCTTTTCTATTCTGCTGTTTGTATGGGTTCTGTGTTTCCCGGGAGTAATACACCCCTGGGACTTGGGCCAGGGAGTCACACCTTTGCATAAATCTTCCACGCTGCGCAGTTTAGTCTCAGTTCCCGTAAAACTGATCAAACAGATAGTGATAACTCATAAATTGGAGTGTGTGCAAAAATTAAGGCGATGAGCAGTAAAATTTTAAGGTGGAATAGCAATGACTCGAAAATGGGTTAATGTTTTTCAATTTTGTTCTGGTTTATAATGAAATCCTTCGCAACTGCTTCAAACTGTGTGGAGGAAAACATACAAAGTGAATGACTGTCATCTATGCAGCTCAAGAATTGATGTCCCCCAATTTTTTCCCATAGTTGAATTCAAAAAGTAAAACTTCTGTAAACAAAATGAACATTTTCAAAATTTTTTGTTTCAATCTTGATGACAACGGCTCACAGCTCAGCAATCTTATTTCATCAAGTCCGCAGCCTAAAGTCCAGCATTTAAGATCACTTTATGCTTCCACCTGCTGAGAAGCTTTTTAGAGATACAGATTTTCATTTTCAGCAGGACCTAGCTCCTGTCCACAGCGCCAAAATGTGAGCTGTAATCATCAAGATTCAAACAATAAAGTCTTGGAATATTACATTTTGTGTGTGATGGATCTAAGATACAAGAAAATTTGACATATTAAAGTAAATTATTTACAAAATTAACTTTTGGAGAAATTCAAACTTTTTTAGCTGCATCTGTATTACATTTAAAGTGCTGCAAAATTAAGTCTGAAACGCTTGACCTTATTTAATATTTTTTCACTTCTATACTGTCATTTGATGTTTTTTTTTGATCGGCTGTTTGTTGTTGTCGACTGCATCAGGGGCAAAAATTGTGTAAAAGAGATGTCTACATACAGATTCCTGGACTATGACACTACTTAGTGAATTTTGAGGTTTCTGCACGAGTTGCAAAGAGGTCATTTGTGGGTATAGATAAATAAGACCAGGAGGTTGTTGGTAATGTACATTTTTATAAGGCTTATCATAGAGCAGTTTGAAATGTAGTGTAGTTGGCACAACAACAATCATGACAACTTAGTGTAGTTCATTCATAGAAGCTTAGTATCACCTTTTTACTTCAGGTGACCACACTTCTGCCTCAAAAGTCATAAAATGTTGTTCTTTTGTCAGGATTGTGTTGCTGAACTAAATGTTAAACTTTCCTGCAACAATGCCAAATTCGTCTCTCTGTGATTCCTGCTGCACTTATTGTTAAAACTTTTAATACCTACTTTTTAGTGTGCAGTTTAAGTGTCAACTCCATTAGAATACAAGAAATTTTGTGTATGTGGTCATTTTCTCCTCATTTGTCATTATCTCTCGGCCTAAATAGTTCCCCAAACCCCCTGTGCCTTCTCTATCAAGAAAGAGGACTAAAAGGAGGCCAGGATAAACAGAGAAACAACAGGAATAACGCTTTTAATGACATTGCCCATTTGGTTTCTTCTGACTGCCTGCTCGTGTCTGTGCTTTGCAGATGGTACGTGCCTCTGTTCAGCCTCATCCTCCTGATGATCTGTTGCTACGCCAGGATCATCTGCGTGGCCAATGCAAGGGTGAGTGCTCAGCGTGCATCCATTTAGCAGCAGCCAAAGATGTCGCCTGAGATATTGGCTATTTAGATACGTCCAAATGCATTGTGACCTTTTAGAAAAGTGGCATAAGTGGAAGCTGATGACTCTGAGAACTCAGGGAAAAAGCAGTTTGTGTGTTTTATATCTCTTCTTTGGAGTGATACTCTACAAACTTCCCACATAAAAGCGAGTCCGAAAAAGATCCCAAGACATTTCCGGGTCAAGAAAAGGTCAGATATACCAGCACAGATGTTATAAGCATTGTTGAGGCAGCGCTACTGGGACATTTTTGAATGAATTAATCCTTTTCCAGCAGTGAAGGTTTTAATTTTTGAACTCACGAGGCAACATTTTCAGGAATAATCATAAAATTGTACTTATTACAGTACCTTCCAGTTACTGATATTTGGAAACATTTGGAGACACTTCTCAATGTCCAATTTGGCGCGAAAACACAATATCTCTGACTCTTAGCCAGGTTGTAAACAAGCCAACAGTCTAGTCACGTTGTCTAAGCTGCTCGATTTGGATGTAAAACTTGAAGCACGCAAGCAGGTGAAAGTTGAAGCAGGACGTCTGTTTGCTCAGTTCAGTACATGTTTACAACACAGTGTTTGGGAAATTATTTCACAGATGCTTTTGTTTTCTCTCCAAGTGTGTTTGAGCCCGGGGGTTTAAAACCTGTCAGATGGTGTGACTGCTTTTTGGTGAACTCCTTTTGCACTGAACCAAGTCAGCACAGAAGAATCCTCTTTAAATTGGTATATGTAAAAATATTAAAACAAGAGCCAAGTTTTTAAACTTTTTTGGAGTACATTTACTCCCAATGATGTGTTTGAAATAAGAAACTCCCCAAATTACATTCTACTTCATACAAAGTGGTTTTAATTGGTTGTAAAAGCATCTATTATTCACTTATTTCGGAAAGTTTACCTTATACCAGGTGATTTTGAATTGAAAGCATTTGGCCTTTGGATGGTCAATTGGAATTTTCAGTCTATTTATTTGGAGCAAGGCCACTCAATACTGGTGTGAGGGGTATTTTCCACAATTGTTATCATTTTATACAAGATGTGATGGAAATTGATTGAAGTGTTTTCAAGTCCTTCAGAGTGTTTTCAAGTATTTGAGTATGACTAATTGAAGAAGCTGTTCAGCTTTTAGCAGAGATGTTTTGCAGAAACAAAAGAGAAAGGCATGTTCAAAGTCTGTTATGTGAGGCATGAAGAATGTCTGCAAAGTACAGGTACATGATGAAATGCAACACATTTAGTATATAAAGACACTTTTGATTTTCAGTCTGCAAACCCACCAGCTGTTCAACAGTGTATGTCTCTGAGAGCCACAATCCTTTCCACTACTGTTGGTGGAAAGTTAAGACCTCTTTCTAAGGCTTTCTTTACTGCAAATTTTATAGTCTCATTAGCAGTTTGAAGAGTGATTGTGTTTTTAAATCAAATTTTCAGTGAAATTAGCCCCTCTAGATATGTCTCAAATTAATGGTGTCATTATTTTGGTTCAATACACGCCCTAGGTAAGCGCTCATTTATCTATTTTTGGTGAGTCCCAGTTTCACTGTAAATAGGAGATCTACTGAGGCTTCAGTCTGGCTCACTCTAAAACCAAAACAGAAAACGACTGTCCTGTGATTTACAGTAACTGCAAAAACATACTATAAGTTTGATAAAATAACAACATTATTAAATGTAATAATGCAAGCTTTGTCAGGTCTGTTTTTAAGACTGGCTTTGGTAACACCAAGCAGATGAAATGCTCAACTTGAATACTTAAAGCTCCTGTAAGGAGTGTTTTGACATTAAGGAAACAGACTTAACTTCATATTCATGCCTTTATATGGTACACAATAGCAAACAAGCCTTCAGAGACAAGATTCAAAATCTTTTTACTGTAATTTTTAAACCAAAGCGAGGGGGTAGGAGAGGAGTCAGCTGAGGAGCAAAAGAAACAGCCCTTTTTCTTCGATTTCCACATAAAACATTACCAATAAAATGACACAGCTGACTGGAAAAAGTCAGCAGGATGGGATTTATTTATTAGAAGACACTACTTAAGTATGTGAAAGATAAAATAAGCATAGACTGCTTGGTGTACATAGGGCGCCAAAATTAACCCAGACTCAAAGTTCATGACTGGAACTTTAACTTGTCTTGGTGAGATAGTTGGCTGGATTGCATGTAGATATCTGATTATAAAGTTAAATAGATTATCACTAGATTACCACCAATGGAAACCATTTGGACAGAAGGCGTTCTGCTTGCGTTTGCTCTCTATACTGTTTTCTGCATTCACTAGAGCCTGATGATTTGTGATTGGACAATACTACTTGGACTTTGGAGACAAACCAGAACACATTTCACCAAATGGAGGCCCTTGTCTGTACATTTCAATGTAAAACTGCTTTTATAGAATTATCTGTTAATTACATTTGGGTTTTAGACAGCTGGAAGATATTTAAAGACAACAACATGCGCTTTCTGTAACTTTGTGATTGACATATGTCTCTTTTCTGAAACATTTCATACTCTTCAGCACTTCATTTGAGTAGCTAACTAATTATTTGATGCACCGCTCAGCTGATGGTCCTCCCTGCTGCCTGGTAGGTCTGTTGTTTTCCGTTGTCAGACTACATCGAGAACCCACAGGCAGGATTTCATTTAAGTCCACATAACTGCCATTCCCCTGATCTGACGACACGGCACACGGTGCTGCTGTAGTGTTGGTGATAGGGTGCTGGCAGACATGTGTTACAGCAATATGTGTGTGGGTTCCTGATGTGATTCATCAAATGGAAAAAAAAATGAAGTAAGGAAGGGAGAATCAGGCCAAAGCCACATCAGACTCACAATGGATTGTCTTTGTGCGTGTTAGCAGTCTTTGTCAGACTTGCAGATTGAGCGATGGAGCGGTGAGACAGATTCAGAGATAGCGGGGCTGCAGACAGACAGCACCGGAGACAGACAGCAGGTAGCTGAAAGGAAAAGAGGCTACACAGCTCTTTATCATGAATGTGATAAAGGGAATGAGTGAATGGAGCTGGTTCGCAATCTGCATCTCATAACTCATTCAGCTCACAGTGCTCAGCTGTCTCCCCCTCAACAACCTGTCTCTCTCTCTCTTTCTTTCTTTCACTCTCTCTCTCTCTCTCTCTCTCCCTGTGTATGTTTTCCTCCTTTCTTGTTTCTCTCCACACCTCCTCTATCGTTGTTTCTTTCCTCCCTCTCTTTTCCTCCCTGCTTTTACATCTCTCCCCCCTTCCCCTCCTCTGCCGTTTTGCTTTCTCTATCATATTTATGAAGAGCTCAAGCCTTATCTCTTTTCAGCTGCAGGCTGTCTCACTTGAAAGAATTTCAAAAGCTTTGAAAGCGGGGTAGGTGGCGACGCATTGGGGGAAAAGGGATAAAGACGAAGGAGGCTCAGCGAGAAGGAAAGTGGGATGAGAGACGGACGGGGAAGTTTTGCCTGTTTTCCTGAGACGGGAGTTATCAAGGGTGAAACTAGTGCTCGAGAGTTCACCAAGCCAGTCGCTTACAAAAAGATTATCAAAGAGAGCGTGGATATATTCTGAATCACTGTGTTAGATTCCACTGACTGGTGGGATTTGGAAGCTAATGAGTCATTATAAAACCAGACAAAGACGTCTGAGAGTGTTATGGTGCGTTTGTTTCATGAAAGTTATGTGTATGTGCCCACTCCTTTCCTTCAAAGCCTTAACACTTGACTGGCTGGCTGAAATGTTTGCCTTTCTGTGGGGTAGCTCATGGCAGAAAGTACGAGACAAAACTTCTCAAAAAGGAAACTCCACACTTCAGAATATGTTAAAGAAAAGTCGGTGAAAGAGGGTGACCTTTTGACGATAAACAAAGGCTGATTGAATGTGTGTGTAAACTTTAGTGGAAATGCACCTACCTCAATTAGGGATGTATTGATAGACTCAACACATAGTTTGATATGGATCATGAGGATGCCGGGTTCAACACAGTTCATGTTCAAGCTTTAGAGAGGAGATTCGCTCTTGAAGCTGTTATTGTATTTACCGTTTTTAAAATGTGCTTTTATTTTGAAAGAATGCAAAGGTACATTTCTAAACTCCTAATTAACCGTCAAAAGAGCGACCAATGGTAAAAAAGTTGGGTGTCAAAGGAGCTAAAAAGAGGTAAGCACTCTTAATGTTGTCCTAATGTCACCTGACACTTTTCTCTTGACTCTTTGCTACCCATGATGTGGGGACACCACTCCTGACATGAGGAACAGAGAAAGAGAGAGATTGTCCACTTGTTTTGTTGTATTGTGAATGGTAATCATAAATGGCTAAGAAATCTCCTTAACTGGAAATGTTCTAAAGCTGATCATTTCCCGGTCAATAAAATGGGAATTTGAAATTTTACCAACTGGCTCATTTGAAGTTAAGAAAACAGTCAAAATTTAAACACAGTTAAATTAGTAAAATCAACTTTTCAAAACAAAGGTCTGAAGGTGATGTCTAACTGAAATGTGTCTGTTTGGCTAATGTTAGCAGAATTATCACCACCAATCTTTGGTCCTCCCGACATTTTCACTTGACGAGTTGTTCTTGGTGCCGACAAACAAGGGTGACAGCATTTATTTGTGAAGTCGAATAAGTGCACACATCCCTGTCCTCAACTAAAAAATCTTCACCTCCTGTCCTCATGTCTGCACGCCTCCTTTCAGCCCTTGACTTGAAGTGGTGTAATGATGTCAAACAAGACAAGCCAAAGGCAGGTACTGCCCTCTGCTGATTGAACAGGGAGCCAATATTTATTTTTTATCTTGCTGATTTAAATCATTTTGTGTGTTGACTATTTCACCTGTCTAACTTAGTGTAAATCACTAATTTTAAGATGTGCTGAATTACTTTGTTAAATTAAATCAGGAGACATTTTGCAGCATTTGTATAAGTTTTATTCTACTTCTGCTTGTGAAAAAGCACCTTCTTTGTTTCTTCACGAACATCCTACAATAAAGTTTAAACATATTGAATCACGTTATTGTCAGGGGAAAGGGTTTTTTATTTTGCATCTAAAGAAAGATGTTTGTTAAACTCTAAACCACGTAGGTTAAATATGTAAGAACCCTGCAGGTAGTTGAGGTGACAAAACAGGAACCCAGTTATTCTCTCTTATATTAAGATCCAATGAAATTTGATAAAACACCCTCAATCTTGTCTTTGTGTGGAATATTTTATTACTGGCACAGCCTCTCCCAAATTGTTTTTAGTTCCAGTAATCTTAAACAAAAACTTGTGGACTGCAGAGAAAATTGAGTTTTTTTCCTCACTGCTCTGTAACCTAAACCGGCGTACAAATCCAGAAAGGGTTTCAAAATATGAACAGATCTTGCCGAAGCTTGATGATTTGGCCACTTGTTATCAGCGGTTGTTAATTTTGATGGATTGTGGTGCTCTGCTGGACAACAAAGGCGCCGCTCTGGAGCAAGTTCAATCAAACCAAACGGCTATTTCTTTTTTTTTTTTTTTTTCCGCCAGAGCACAAACACACCGCGGCCGCACATACACTGGATTTACAATGACGATCACGTCAGCGCAGAGAAACCATGGCAACATTGAGTTAATAAATAGCAGAACAGAGGAGCTGTTAGAGCGTATCGTTTGTGTTCTGCGTGCATGTGAAGCTCACTGGGCCTCCAGAGATTTGTCTCTGATGTCTTGGGTTACATAAACCTTCTGGCTGCCTGTGACCCCCCCTTCCCCACCACCTCTTCACTGTCCCACCATATGAAATCCCATTCCAGTCTTGTGCATGTGCGTGTGTGTCTCTGCGAGTATGTGTGTGAGTTCCTGCTCGTGTCTGTTGACATTTTCCCTGCATTCCCCTGAGAGAGGAGACGGAGGAAGAGCGAAAAGTATTCCCACGTTCTCTCCAGAGAGCTCCAATCTGCCAAGTTTGCTCCAATTTTCCTCTTTCTTTCACACTTCCTCAAAAATACTGTCTCTTTTCTCTCTAACCCTTTGCCTTTTTTCTTCTTCTTTCTCTACCTTATGTCACATTGTGTGCGCTGAAGCTGATCAGTCCCCTCTCTCTTTCGTGAGATGCTGGGAGCTCTGTGAGTGCCTCCTTCTGTCTCCAAGCGCTGCACTTTTCTACTTGGCTGTAAATTAGGCAGTTTGGCAGGAATGGCTGAGAAGTCTGATGGATTTTGCGTTGCCACTTGTCCCTGCTGGTGCTGACCTCTAAACCCGAGGCCACTCATCTCTAGGAAAGAAACAACTGATTTGAAGATCAAATCACTTTTAGCTTTAGTTTTTTTTTTTTTTGGATAGAGTAATTGCTCTGACCTTTTCCTTCCTATTTTGTGTTTTTTTTTTTTTTTGCACAGATGCAGTCATGGCTGGGGACCTTCAACCCTGAGAGAGAGAGACGAAAGGTAACAAACACCCTGTCAGAGCACTACTTGTATACATAAAGAGCATGGAGATAAATGTGTGTGTGTGCAGGATTATCTTAGTAGGTGTCAGTCAGCAGGGGGAAATTCTGACCTCATGATACCCGCCCTCTTCACAGAGTGCTTGTCTGTCCATGCACATTTACAGCTGCATGATAAATCACAACTAGGTGAATATTCCCAGAAAAGCTTTCATCTTAAACACATCACAAGAGGCTGAATTTACTGCAGTAAATAAGAAAAAATACTCAAAAATATTTTATGAAAGCAGTCAATAGTTTCTCACTCAGCATGCTTACATTTTGCCTATTAGATAGAAGTTTAGATTTAACAGTCTTCACATCGCTTTGATGCATTTAAATGAGCCAGAGTAGCTGTTCAGTCGTCCTCCGGAGGGGTACAGTGCGTACACAGCATACTGAGCACGATGAAGGATGGTGTTAAACAGGGCTGTGGCAATATAACAGAATTGGGGGGCGGGGGGTGTCTTTATTACAATATAAAATATTGATACCGTGCTAACAATAAGCAGTCTGTAATACCGTGAGTTGTGAGCGTAGGTCTTAAACACTCGTTCTGAAATTGAGAAAAGAGGAAGAAGAAGCAGCAGACTGCCTGCGATCTAGCTTAGATCAGCTCTCTAAGAACTGATCGGGGACTTTTAAAAAAGGAATTCTATGATTATTTTCAGTCCAAAAGCAAAATTAAAGCTTGTGCCTCTCAGGGTTCATTTTTCTAACAGTTTTAATTCAGTTCCATAACTCTGATCGACCAGAAGTAACTTTCTCTTCAAAATAAGAGCTTAGTTTGACAATTTAGGAATTAAAGACGTTTCAGTAACACAGCCAGTGATGTGGATAAATCATAAAATTGAACATAATTAGAAAAGGGAGGATTACATGTATGTTAATTAGGTTTACTAAGTTACTAATTAAAATTTATGGTTTTAAAATGCTTATGCTCTTGCTAGATCAGTTTTATTTATCATGTTGCTTTAAGTTTCAAGTTTTCAAGTTGATAGCAATGATATCGTTACTGTGATATTTTATGGTAACGTTTTGAAAATCTTATAACGTGACAACCCTTGTGTTAAACGTGAATAAATGGCAGATTTTAGGGGGAAAAGTTTTAATTTAAAGTAGCATTACTGGCATGAACAGATTCAAACATAGTCCCGACAAAGTGGTTCAAAATAAATCCAAATAAATCTGAGAAAAAACAAACTATTTGGGGAAATGTCAGCTTACTCTAATTAAATGTAACATCTCTTCTTTCTGGATGAAATGGATAGATATTCTGTCCTGGTTTAAAATGAGTAGAGCAAAACTTCTCCAACGAATTCACCTCCTAACAAGTGCAGTCAGATAATGGCAAAAATCAGAACTATTTCTATTCTTCTCTTTTTTTTTTTGCACAGTCATCCTTCAAAAAGAGAAAAAAATACACCTGTCAAAGAGAGGGACGAGATGCCATTTTGTTAAAAAATGAGGATAACATTTTCAGACAGTCTCTCCTTGAAGGCATTCACCGCGTTTCACTCAGTTGTTGACAATGAAAAAGAAAAAGTGTGGAAGGACGGAGAAAGAGGCCTGATCTCATTTCTCACCTTTGTGAACTTGCCAGTCATGGTGGGACTTTGCCGAAAGATACAGAGGTGTTTGTACACAGCTGCCCTGTACTGACATAATAAAGGTATATAGAGGGAGAGAGGTCATCCAAAGTGAGAAGAGTAGCAGACATTTGGACAAAGTATACATACACCCCCTCAGAACGGTATCATTAAGCGTTTTCAGCTCAGATTTTTGGACTGCAAATTTAAACCAAACAGACCACCTGCAGGAAAGGTTATGAAAATAATTTAACTGGTTGCATTATGGGAAAAGGAGTACTTTTTCTGATTAGGCACTCATGAGAGAGTAAAGCTTGGATATCTTGTGTGCTTGTGTTTTGACATGAAACGTTTCTAAAACATGTCTCTTCTGAGTCCCATAACTTTGCACAAGTGCAGGACTAAACCGCTGTAGTTCCCCGTTACAGTAAATAATGTATCCCTCCTTTAAATTAGTAACACCGGGAAGTGTCTCCACCTTAAAACTGTCATTAAATCTAACTTACAGTTGTAGAAGCTGAATTTTCTCCCTCAGCAGGAGTCTGAACCTTTATCCACACAGCCTCATCATTAAAAAGTGAAGCCTTACATCTGCCTAAACCAAAGCAGTCCCTAAAGTAAAAAGCTGATCAGTGTCGTGTTGCTGCTCGCAAAAAGCTAGAAAGCAGCAAACTCTTGTTGTCTTACTCTTAGTTTCCTTCCTCTCCCCCCTCCTCCTCCCTCCCCCCACCTCCCTGCGGGGTGAGGTGTGGAAGGGCAGGTTAGGGTTAAGGTTATGTAGATGCTGCCCCTAAGTGGCAGATGTAATTACTGCACACTGAACTGGCGTAACCCTCACCACTGATGCGTGTGTGGGCATGATTGTGTGGCAGCAACACACACACACACATGCACGCACTGTTCATGTGGGCTAATTGCTGTGTGTAGCACAGAGTGTAAATAAGTCAGCAGTGGTTTTTATCACACTCTCCTCTTCCTCGCTTTTCTTTTTTCCCAGTCGCCTCTCCAGTTTCCGTCTGTTTTTCTCTCTGCCTCTCACTTCTCCTCTCTCTTTTTCGTTTCCTCCCTCTTTCTCACTTCCTACCTTCAGTCTCTTTCTCTCACTCTTGTACTCACACACAGCATGAATAAAGCAGCAAGCCAGGTTCATGGACATGAATATTTATGAGAGTTTATGCACGCGCTGCGATGCTTTAAAACAACAACAACAGCCTTGCAGGTTGCGCCTGCCAATTCACCCAGCTCTGCTTCACGTGTGTGTGTGTGTGTGTGTGTGTGTGTGTGTGTGTGTGTGTGTGTGTGTGTGTGTGTGTGTGTGTGTGTGTGTGTGTGTGTGTATGTTTTTTTGTGCATGATTATGTGTGTGCAGCAGCAGGTGTAAACTAGAGAAAGAGATCCCTGCTGGGTGTCCGCTGGCTCCGGTGATTTCCATCAATGCTGCTCCATCTCCCTCCTTCTGGGCCTCACATGCTCTCTGTTACTGTGTCACACGCAAACACACACTCGCTCGCTCGCACACACACACACGCGGACAAATGTTTTCTTGTTTTCTACTTGCATGTATTTTCCTACATTCGCCGTTCTTGATCTATTTTTCTCTTTCTATGACTCAGTCTAGTACACCCCTCCCCTCATCTTCTATCTTTTTCTGCGTGTGTGTGTGTGAAGTGTGTTTTTTGAGCGTGTGTCTTGTCTGGGAGATGACGTACATAACTAGTGTTGGCAGTTATCAGGGCCGTCCGTCACATGGCTGTGACACATTTCTCTATGTCTCCAGGGATTTGTTTGCGGTCATGCTTGAGTACTGACACACACGCTCACACACGCTCACGAGCGCACACACAAGCATTGCAAGGTCTTGCAGCAGCACGGGTCAGCAGGAGGATATTCTGAGGAGGGCGTTTTGTCAGGTTGCTCAAACACGCACACGCTGACACACAAACACCTCTTAACACATTTGCACACGCAGCAGCTCGGTCCCGTCGGGTAGCAACAAAGCTGGCTGAGTAAACAGTGAGCTGCTTGTTCGTTATCTTCGCAGGGTGTTTGTTTACTGATCCACACAAGCTTTGCCTTGAGTCACAATGTGAAGTGTCTACTTCTGTGCTCGTATATATGTGTATGCGTTTGGGTGTGTGTGTCAGTGAGAGTTGAGCAGAGGTTTTACTGCCAAATTTTACTTTTACATGCGGTCAGCATCCTGAGGAGCTTCCCGACTGTGAGAAAGCTGCAAGGACAGTTGGGTTAGTCTATTGAGGGCTCTCAGTCAGGACATGTGGCTTTGACAAAACACATCTACGGATCCGCTCTTCAGCTGCTTGGGAGGGTACCGCTTTGAGCCTTCAGTGTTACTTCTGTGTTCCCTCACATGATGCCCTTGGGTTTTAACTTTCTCGGAAAAAAATCTTAGTGAGGGGATTTAAAATAATGAAATTATGCAAGTATCCGGGAATATTTAAATGTATTCGATGAAGGAAAATATAAATGAAGAGAAATAGGTTTTTTTTGTACTTCTCAGAACTTTGAATTGTAAGTAAGATTTTAGTGATTTCTGCAGCAAATGGAGGTTGCTTTGCTGCTTTGTTAATGTTTCAGTTCTTTTGCAAGGACTTCTCATTTAAAATCTCTCAGAAGTTGAGGTCCAGTGGTTGAAAACAGTATACAGACGAGGAAAGTACCTTTTCAGTTGTCCCGTGCCCTGGGTCAGGGGGGCAGAACTTGGGTCTCTAACCATTCAAATATCAGTGGAATAATTTGCCAAAGTTTTGCTTTAAAAATCATGTTGTATTTATTCATTGAACTCAGATTTATTTTTTCTATTTGTCCTGAAATAGACGGGTTTCTGTGCAACGTCATCGCAGGTATGCGCGCGCAGCCTTGGGGCAGAAAGCGGGACATTTCTTATTTGTTTACTAACGGAGTCAATGGAGAAAGAAAATGACAAGGAGCTGTTGTGGTGTAAACTGCACGAATGGGCATAACAATCGGCAACCATTACGACCCTGCTCCTCATATTAGAGACATCTAAAACAACGTCACAACTTGGTAAATTGAGTGAAATTCATGTGTTTTTCTGATTTTGAGGCAGTGAAAGACAAAGCTATTTTTCAATTAAATGACATTTTATTGCAATTGTGTCAGGGATATGGCATCTTCTTTGATATCATTTTGCTCCAAAGCAGGCTTTTGCCCCATGGTTGCGCACGCACCTACCCACCAAACATCGTCGCTCTGACGTTTAGAAACTGGACGTCATCTGAAGACCAAATCTAGACGTCGGCACAACGTGCAAAATGGATCCAAGATTTAGACGTCATTATTGGACCTCTTTCAAACGTTGAAATGACGTCCACATTTGTACCTCATCGTAAACCGTCATAACGGGAATAAGTGCTCAAAACACTGGACAAAGGAAAAAGAAAAAGAGTTAGTCAAAGGGAATTCCTGAAATTTTTTTGAGAAAGATATATGAAGTTGACGGTGAAGAAGAAGTGCCAAAGGATTATCGACAACAACGTAAGACGGTTAATTATACAGCATAGTCGCTAACGATTTGCTCTAAACCTTGCTGATGATGTCTTGATAGCTTTTATAAACCACACGTCCTTTCTGACAGTAGATGACAGCTGAGCAGGCAACATAACCGCGGCCTGTTGAGACAAAGAGGGAGAGACCGTGACAGGAAGGGCTGCAGCCTCCAGCTCCGGTCACAGAGAGAGAGAGAGAGAGAGAGAGAGAGAGAGAGAGAGAGAGAGTGAGGTACGACGATGCTGCAGAGGCTCGCTGTTAGAGAGGGTTATAGAGATGAGACGTAGCGTCTGATTCTGAGTCAGAGCAGCAGAGATCAGAGACAGATGTAAGTAAAATTCATGAACCAGGGTAGTCTCTGGGCATGGCATATGATACTACAACCATCCCCCCTACACTGTTGTATTTGAAAGTCTGACTGAAAAAATTTTGATTGACATAATTGATGCAATCTAAGAGAGTGTTTCTCGTGTCTTTGTGGAGGAGATAGGTTTTTTTTGTGTGTGTGTGTGTGTGTGAGAGAGTGGGTGATACTTTCTCATTTTTGATTGATTAATTGTGTGATTGATGGGCAGTTGAAGCGGCACTCTTGGATTAGCCTGGCTGGGCCATCCAGTTGAATCACTTGCCGTTCCTTCACACAACAGTCTGGACTTCGACCCATTGGGAGCGTGTTTTAGCGATCAGAAAATAACCGGGCCAATCAGTGACTGTGTTTCCACTGTTCCCCGGACAACAGGGAAAGGTAGCCCCTGACTGGTCCATGTGTAGATGGTGACGTCTAACACATGCTGCAGGACTTTTCAAAGCCCCATTCATTCAGAACGCTGTTAATTCTGCAGTTGACTTTGCAAAGTCGGCAGAAATCGTTTATTTCCGGTGTCTTCTGCAGATACTGTTGTGTGAAGGAATGGCAAGGGATTCACGCAACAGGATGGCCCGGCCAGGCTACTCTTGAATAGACTTGTCCCAGGCACAGGCAAACCTAGCCTGGCTGGGCCATCCAGTTGCGTGAATCACTTGTTGCGGTTGTTGTGGGAAGGAACGGAAAGTGATTCACGCAACTGGATGGCCCAGCCAGGCTAAGGCAAACCTACCAGCTGGCCTGATTATAATGCAATACAATATGATACAAAATGGTCTAATACCATATGGTATAGCGGCATAGTATTCTGTACAGTACTATACAACAGGATACAGTATATAGTGAAATAGTATGATTATACGCAATGTGAAGCAATACTGTACAATATGGCAAAATTGTACATCAGACGATATGATATATTATACAATACCCCCATACGATGATATGGTGTGAAACTTCACAATATGATTCAATACTGTTCAACATAGCATAATGCAACATGACCCAATATGATTTAATGGAAAAAATGATACAGTACCTTAAAATACAATATATGACATGATAAGATGAAACAGTTTGATACCGCATGATATGATAGGCCACTGTACAATACAATACAATACACTGAATCAATGTATGATATGGTTTAACAATAAGAAAATGATACTGTACATTACAATGCATCTAAACACAACATGATCTAATGAGATAGGATATACTACAAAACAATCTAATACAAAATAATAAGATATGATACAATATGTAATGATACGATAAGATACAAGACAATATAATGCATTACACTTGGCCCTAAAGGGTCATTTTTCATTTGCTCATTGATACATACATTAATTAGACTTCGAAGTTGTGTTTTTTAATTAAGAAGTATAACAGCAAACAGACATCTATATAAAAACATAGATGTTCATTTACATATGGCATCTTATCCATTTCTGCTTGTCCTATATAAGATATTAGAGTTGTGAGCTCAAGTACAAAAGAATCATAAAACTTCTGCACCAATCCTGCAGCCTCACTGGACACTAAAAAAATAATAACTTTTAATAATAAACACACACAGAAGAAGAAGCTCTGGTTTGTGATTGTTAAAGGTTTCAGTCATTGAAATTCACAGCTAAAAGAGCCCTCTGAAAAGTCCTTGAATTTGATGTTGGAGAGCATTGGGAAACCTGGCACTGTTATTTTTACTTTTCTTTGCGAGCGAGGGTGAGCTCAGTGGGTGGTGGAGGGGATGGCTTTCTCCTGATAACCGTCTGTAATCTAGCGTGCGTCATTAACGTCGGGGCCGCTGCGCCTGCCGCACATAATTACGGTTTCATTCCCCTCTGCTTCCCGAGCAGCGCAGGGGCCTCTGACACGGGAGGACTGTGATTAAAAACACGAGGCTCTTTAGCCGCGCTCCTTCCTCTCCTCCCCCTCCCCACTCCTCCCATTCCTCCTCCTCCACTCTTCCACATCCTGTCTCTTGCACACTGAAATTCCTCAAATGCCTGTCTCTACACCTCACTGAAAATTTTATCGGAGACTAGCAGCTTTTTAACCCCATTTCTAAATCTTTTTTTCCTCCAAATATCACACACAAAGGCTCACACAGCCACAAATCTCCTTTTCCAGGAAGCGTCCTTCAGGCTCCTGGATTGCCCTTTCCCTCTCTGCCAGTGAGACATTCCACCAAGTACACACACACTCACACACACACGCACACAGTAGAGGTGACAGAAGAGCTTGACACAATCAGTGATGTCATACCTCCCCATTACAATCCACTCAGAGTGACGCTCTGACTGACCATCCGATCAAATCCATATGTCAAACTTTGCTCTAATTTTCACTCAAACACACACATATGGAATTAAAAAGAAAAAAAAACATTGGGGGCTCTCATGATGTTCATATGAATTGTTTAAAAACCGCCTGCATTGGGGGCTTGCTCGCCGCAGGGTCTTTCTGGTGAGTAATTAATTTCCAGCATGTGGGGGTAGAGACCGGAGCTCGTGGGCCTGCCTGCTGGCTCCGACTTTGTGAGAGAGAGAGGGAGAGAAATAGAGGGAGGCTTTGCCCTGGCTTGGCTACCGCGTCCTAGCCTTGGGGAGGAGAGGGAGGGGGAGTTGTTGAACCAGCACGGCGCAGAAAATCGATCCAGGGGCCGCGCTTCTCAGCCTCTTTCCGGACGCGAGAGTCCTCTTCTCTCGGGAATTAGATAACGGCTTGTAAAAGCTCTCCATCGCTTGCCTCTTCTACCCCCCCTTTTTTTTCTCGATATTAAGCCGCTCCTGCATCTTTCTGTCTTCTTTCCCGTACGCTCATACAGTTATTGAATTCATCCTGTTAGCGTTTACTGCAAAGTATTGGCTTCCAGTTTAATTGGAATCCCCATTTCTTCTCATAACTGTGTGGATATTGCGTATTATCAGCAGGTTAATATTTTATTAGCTTTTAATTGGCCTTTGTTGTTTGCTTCAGTGCACAGATCTTCCACTTAAGACCCTGGACCCTGTGTGTGTGTGTGTTTGAAAAAGCGAGAAAAGGGTGTTAATGTGTGCATCCACTTTTCTCCACATGGGTCAGCAGTCTCCTTTCTTTTCCCTCAGGTTTCTTTGGCGGAGGAGATCAAGCCGTTGAAGTGGTATCCCTCCGTCTATCTGCTGGTGTCTATCTTCCCACTCATCAACAGGTAACACACACACACCTCTACACACAGTGCACTACACACCTGTATGGCACAGACACACTCTCTCTCCCCGCTTTGTTGTTTTATTTGCATGTCGGCTTCACTCTGCCGTCTTATCTCCCTTCAACCCGTCACCCTATCCTCCTCCCCTCCCTCACCCTCCAACTGTCTCTCCTGTCCTCCTTTCTCGCTCACTCTTATCTGAACTCTCGGAAGGCTTCGCTCTCTCTGTAGCAGCACCGACATGAAGGAGATTGTGCGTGTGTGTGTGTGTGTGTGTGTGTGTGTGTCGGAGCCTGGGAGCCTTTTATTGGCTTTTTTAAAACCAGGGCTTCTCCGGCTGATGGTTGGAGGGAGGAGGCGGGTGGTCCAGTAAATGATAACCCCAGCGCTGTTATTACTTCTTCACTCCCTTCCCTTTCCTCCCGCTCTCTCTCTTTCTCTCTCTCTGTCTCTCTCTCCGTTCCTTTCTCTCTCCTCCCTTTTTTCTTTTATCCACACACACACACACACACACACACACACACACACACACACTCCCACCCCCCGCCCCCAAGTGGCACCCGGTGTGATTGACAGGTCAGGGTTACTAAGTGATTAGCTGCGGCGGCTCTGCTTGTCGCCACGGCGATGTAGGCGGAGACACAGGTCAATTACAGGGTCAACGTCTCTCAAAGGCTCCGCTTAAACACCACCCATCCCCCTCCTCCCTTATCCTCCTCACCCTCACCCTCACCCTCTCAACCTCCTCCTCCTCCTTTGCTTCCTTCACCTCTCCATCCATTCCACCCCCCTCCTCCCCTCCTCTCCCATGTCCCGGCTGTCGGCTAAAGAAGATGACAAACTGCATCCTGCGCTAACCCCAAACCCTCCCTCATCTCCTTACCTCCCACTCCCTTCTTTCCTCCCCTCTTGATGACAATTTCCTCTTCCTCCCTTTCCTCCCTCCGCTGCGCTAAAAACATCTCTGTTAAGCTCTGTTATTTCCACACTTCCTCACTTAGGTTTCTGTCTTCCTCGCTCGTGTTTTCATGTCACCTTCCCTCCTCCTCCTTTTCCTCCTCCACTTTTCCTCTCCTCCGCCACACAAAGCCCTCTCTCTCTCTCTCTCTCTCTCACTCTCTCTCCCCCTCTCTTGAGCAAACACGCTCTCTCCCGCTCGCTCGCTCGGCTCAGCTCCGCTCCCCTCAGCCTTTCTCCTGAGAGCGAGCGAGGAGAAAACGGGAATGAATTGCTCTCTCGTCGTCGTCCCCCTCCTCCACCTCCCCCTGTTCGGCAGCGCTGGCTGTATATATCTCCGACTCCTATTAATTTGTTAGCCTCCCCCTCCTTCTCTCCCTCCTCTTCCCCTACTCGCTCACCTCCCTCCCCCCTGGCTCATATCCTCCTCCTCCCCTCTCTCTCTCCATCCTTCCCTCCCCTCTGCTGAGTGCTGGAGTGTGTAAAGTGTTTGTCACGGTGCCGTGCCGATGTCGCTGTGCTCTGCCGTGCGGAAGCAGCGCACGGCAGACTGCCTTAGTGTGTGTGTTTTTCCCCGCATGTGTGTGTGATTGTGCGATTGTGTGTGTAGGCGGGTGGTTGGGTTCGTGTCAAGGCGAATGTGCTGTGGATGCTTGTTGCCGCGCACGCATGTGTGTGCACTTATGTGCGCGTTGTTATGCCTCATAGTGAGTGTGTGCTTTTGTATGGCTGTCTATGAGCATTTCTCTTGTGTTAGTGTGGTGAAAATGTGTGTGCGTGTGTGTGTGTGTGCATGCCTTGCATGTGTGTGTGTCTGAGTGGGGGATTATTTCTATCTGAGCCCCAAAGCCTCCTAAACAGGGCTTAGAGAGACGGCCCAGGGCAGCAGCTAAAGCCGTCGGGTAGAGCTCGCATCCCCACCACCCCCCCTCGCCCGCCCGCCCGCTCGCTCGCTCGCTCACTCGCTTACCCTGCCTCCCTTTCTGCTCTCTCTCTCTTTCTCTTTTCTCTCTCTGCCATTTCTCCCTGCCCTGATCCATTGCGTTAATACACAGACACTCCCACACACAAACACACTCTTGTTTTTGGCCCTCATCTGCTACCGCGCACACACACACACACACACACAAACACACACACACACACAGACAGTCACACGCCACACACAATTTTAATCTGTTCCAAATGCACACTGGTAAATGTGTTAATTCGACACCAGCTGTTGCGAATTGAAATGGGAAAGCGCTCCTACTCTTCCTCGCCCGCGCTCACTCGCTCGCTTGCTCGCACAAACACGCACACACACACACACACACACGGCGGAGTCATTATACATCATTTTGCCGCACACATCTCCCTCTCCTCACTCATTCACTTGCCCTCATTTGGCAACACAAAAGTAGCACCAGACACTCACACCTTCGCACTTCTCCCTCCTCCTCCCCTCTCTCTCTATCTTTGTCCTTCTTTTCCCTCCCTCTCTGCCACTTCAGTCTCCTTCAGCTCTTGTGAGCGTGTGTGTGTGTGTGTGTGTGTGTGTGTGTGTGTGTGTGTGTGTGTGTGTGTGTGTGTGTGTGTGTGTGCGTGTGTGTAAGCGCTGCCCGGGCACGACTAGAGTTTTCACAGTCTGCTTCTCACATCGCCTCCCCTGTGTGCTTTATGGTGTGGGTGTGTGTTTGTTTACAAGGCTTGTCTAGATTCCTACTGTGCGCGCTTGTACGCCTGTTTGCATAAATAAGCCCTCTCCTCGGAACTTAGCTGCCGATTTCTGCAGGGCGGCGCAGCTTGATGTGGCGAGTGCTCCTCCTGGACGGCCTGCTTGTCTTTTATGAGGACTTTTCCCTCTCTTCAAACACCCCCTTACCCCGCCTCCCCCCTTCCCCTCTTTTGACACCGAGCAGCGAGAGATAGGCTTCCCCATTTAGTGTCTGTTTTCCTCTTCCTAGGGTTTTGTCTCGCACCACATAGCAGGAGAGTTAGCTGCCTCTTAGCAATCAGGGTTACGTGCCCTGCAGAGCGGTGCATCAGCGCAGATAGATTGGCCCTGGCGGCTGGGCTTGAACCGGTGAGATGTCTGCAACCTTGGGTTCACCGTGGCGCTCCAGGAGGCGGCTCGCATCCTGGTAGTTATTCTTAGTTTCCCTCGATGCTACGTGTGGGTTTTCTGGTGTGTATAGCTCCTATACGTGCTTGCAGGGGATTTTTGTATGAGCTCCCTACAGCGCTAAAGCCCCCCTCGCCTTTCTCTGGAGGAGATCTGATTTCCCTGCTCCAGGCAAGCAGCGAGAACAAGACAGCGTGTGCGTGCCTCTGTGTGTGCTAAAGTGTGTGTCTGCTCCTTTGTGTTTGCGCGCACGACGCGCAACTCACGCGCAACCCGGGCCAGGCAGACCTTCCCCATCTCCGTTCTGCGCTTTGAAAAACGAGGGAGGAAATCTCAGAGCAGCAGTTATTATTCATCCCTCAAAGCAAACGGGGAGGAGGCGGAGGAGAAGGAGGAGGGAGGGAGGGATGTAGGGAGGAAGAAAGAGAGAGCCAAACAGGAGGGATGAAGGAGGGGGGCTGGCGGTGGTGGAGGGGGGGATACATTAACTCTTATCTCACTGTATTTGGCATTCTGCATCCCAGGATGCGCTCTTTCTCCCTCTCTGTCTCTCTCTCTCACTCCGGCTTTCTCTTTCCTCTGTACACTCCCTTCCTTCCGCTCCTCGCCTCTACGCCTCTCGGAATATCTCGCTCTCGGCGCTCGGGGATGTGTGTTTGTGCCTCGGCGTGTGTAGGCTGGTGTGTGGTTTGTACTGTATACCCTGATATCTTTAGTGGCGCATTTTGTTTACTGGAACAAGTGAGCTCCTCAGATGCTGAAAGGCGGTGTGTAAGGCTCCAACTCTCATCTTTTTATTTGTCTGCGAGCCCTTTTTCTATTTATCTAACTCTTCACTTTCAATTTACTGTAAGAAAGTGGCAGCACTGGCCTGTTTACTAAAATAAGTTTGGAACTGGATATAGCTCGCAGGTATGTGATGTTTTTTGGAGGCGAAACGCGACCATTTTTTGTGTTGCTTTGATCTGGGATTTTTGCAGGATGTGATTCCAAAGCTCCAGGTTTCCATGACTTGGCTCAAAGTCAGAACCATCTGAATCTTAACAAACAAGAGCTTTAAAACTTACCTGCTCCAATCATGAGTTTTAATGATCTCATTATTTCCACATACTGTCTGTTGCAGACGTATCCAAAAAAACCCTGATCAATCTGAGGTATCTCACATCTCGTATTCGGTTTCCTGCACTTTGAAAACCCTATGCGATAGCCTGGCCACGTGTGGCTGTGTGGCCTAGATATTATTAGTGTGGACATATGAGCGCGTCTACTTGTGCTTTTGCGTCTCTCCGGCAGTGATCAGTGTGTAACTGGAGACTGGAGAGCCCCGTGGCTATTCGTCTCCCGTTGAGCAGCAGCGACACTCCGCTATTCATCCCCATTTAGCGAGACAGAGCGCTGGCCTGCAGGGCTGTGTGAAGTGCAAACACACACAGGGCAGGCGCCCGTGCCGAGACTGGACACACATACACTCACACACACACATACACACAAAGTCTCTGGGTTTAATATCCTAGCGCACACATAAATTAATATACGTACATTTGCACGTATATAGAGTAATATGCAGACATAAAAGACATACAAATTATAGACATACGCACATGTCCACACAGAGACATACAAATATTTATGGCACAGAGGAAAACAAACTGTATACGGACCTATAAGTCCCTTTAGACATACAGTACATATAAGCCATATGGACACGTATTCTCTCATACAGACAGGCACACAACCTACATACAGGCACATATAGGCATGTATATACATTCATGGTATACACCAGCACACGCAAATGCTAAAGGAGATACTAGATAACCTCTGTCACACACACTTGGGCATGCGCACGCATTCAGGCGCATGCAAATACAAACACACACACACACACACACAAACACACACGCATGCTTGTATGCACACACATACACACTCAGCCTCCCCCTCCCTCTGCTCTTTCAGGCACGTCTTTAAATATTCATCACTCTGGCTGCTCTGAGAGTGCCGTAAACGCTGCCTCACACTCCAGGGAATCGCTAAAGCCTACTCTATCATCTGCTCTCCCTCCCTCCTCTCTGTCTCTCTCGCTCTTTCACACATACACACACACGCACAGACGCACACACACTTCTTGCCACAGCCACTCACAAGGATAAACTCACGTGCACCAACACTCGAAGGCTCAGCCAGTGGCATCGCTGGACACACACACACACACGCGCACACACATCGATACATGAATCAGGCGCATGGAAACACAGGCGCTGAGATATACAAAGAACAGATTTCTTCTGTGTGTGTTTGAGTGTGTGTATGTGTGTGTGTGTGTGTGTATACTGGCTTCTCCCAGCACGGAGGGCTGAGTGGTGTTGTGTTCCGGGAAACAGGATGTCTCTTTGTTTGGGTTTTATTCTGTTGTTGAACGTTGGCCGCTCTGGTCCCCAGGGTCTCTGGGTGCCTCTTAGTGTGTCTGTGTCTGAGCGTGCTTAACCGCGCATGAGCTTACATGTTCATGTGCATATTTTTTTTTTTCACTCATGCATACTCGTTTGTACTTTTTTTTTTTTCCCTTTCCCAGAGATATTTATTGAGATGTTCGGCAGTTGACAAGAAATCTGCATGTGTGCGATTGTGTGTTTGCGTAAGAGTCCCGTTCTTCGCTGTGAGAGCTCTTTTCATATTGACCCCGTGATCAAAGAAGATCATTGACACGTCCATATTATCCACACAATATCCTTGCAGATAGTTTACAAGCCTTGGAGCGCAGTGCTCATTGAGTGGCTGATCACATGTTGTTTCTGAACAATGAAACGTCTGTGCTGTGTCTGTGCTGCCCCGAAGGCTGCAACACATGCATAAGAGACAAATGAACCACCAGCCGAACCATTTGAACCAGCGAATCTACATGTCAGGTCAACTTTTGATTGGTTGTCACTCACTTGAGCAGAAGAAATCAGTTATTTATAACTTTCTTGCTCAAAAACTCATCCATGCCCCGCCATGATTCTCCTCTTATCAGTCGGGTCACATTGATAGCGGTTTGAGCGAGTCAGCCCAGACTCTCCTTTCCCCAGTTTTCTAGCTCTTCCTGAGGGATTCAGAGGCATTCCCAGACCAGGTGGGATATGTTATTCCTCCAGCAAGGTCTGGCTCTGCCCCCGGGGTCTCCTCCCACTTGGAAATATCCCCAAAGGGAGGTGTCCAAGAGGCATCCAAATCAGATGCCGGGATGACCTCAACTGGCTCTTTTCCATGCAAAGGAGTAGCAGCTCTGCCCCCGTTCTCCCTCTGGATGTCTGAGCGTCTCATCCTATCTCTTCGGCTGAGCCCAGCAACCCTTTCTGAGGGAAGGACGACTCCATTCTCCATTGGTCGAGCAGCCAAGGGTGGTTGTGGGAATGTGGATCTAATGGTAAATCAAAGCTTTGCCTCCAAACTTTCTTCTCACTGCAGATGTGTGAGTCCAGTCGACGAAATGATAACACACTCCTGTGATGCACCACAAGACAAGTGATTTATATTTTTACAAAGCTTGAAATGCCAGTAATAGACTCTGAATACGCTGTGGCCACTCGTCACCAGCCAGAGCTGTAGTCAGGCAAATGTTAAACTGTAAGTAGGATTGAAGTGGTGAGAAAGGTACGTTTCTTTCCTCTTCATGCCGTTGTCTGTTTCACTGTTGCTACACCCTTCATTACATGCTGTGTTAACCTGGTTTGTTGTAGGTCTGTACAATCACTTTTTGAACCCTTTTGGATGCCTCCGTTATTAAAGCCCTGTGGAGAACTGAAATCAGTTGAGCATTTACAGACTCATTCAATAAACTAAGAAGGTTTGGCAATACCAGGCAAGGTTGGAGTTGCTCGATTGGCTACTGCTAGCCTCACTTGGCAAACCAATTTGATATCATTTTTACCTCACTGCTGCCAAACTACGCTACGCTGCTACATTCACATTATGTTACCCCCGCTACTCGCTCTATACACCGTGTATAAGCTTGAACATTACCTTTCACGTTGATGGAAGAGGGTCTAACAGGACGCGCTTGTTGATGACTCAATACAAGTTGAAAATAACGTTGTGTGTTGTCGTGCTCACACAGCACGAGCAGGAATCATTAGTGGCACATTGATATTAATGATCATGTCAAATTTCAGTAGCGGCGCACGTAATTCAGCAGCAGCAATGCGCTGTAGGGGTGGCGAATGTAGGGAAAACACTGTAAAGTCGTTGCCCATTGGGCGACAAAGCGATTATATTGTTCACCAAGGTACAGCAGGAATGACAACATTTATTCATTCATTTTAATGTTTAAAAACTGGTCACAATAAATGAAGCATTTGAGTCTCAAAAATCAGCAGGAAAAGTTGTTTTGCTAAAAGACACGACTGAAACGTGTACAGAGAAAGATGTGCGAAGACTGCTTTGTCCGTAGAAGGCGCCAAAACTGATCCAAACTAACAGTTCCTCATAGAAGCTTTAAACAAGCCAGTGGGTAGTTTGGTGGGTAGTTTTTTGGCAGGTTATGAAACAGTCTGAAATACCAATGCAGCTTTATTTAGACTCCGGGCCTCGGAGTGAAAATGCTGGGGAGGTCCTCTCCTGGTCTCTGGTGGAAGTTCTCACAGTGGAAAGGCAGCTTAAGTGCTTTGGCAGGTACAAACAAGGTCAAAACGTGATGCCCAAAAGGATTGCTTGCTTTCTGTGATATTTGGTGACTGAGATCATTTTTTATTCCCGTGGTTTGGAGTCAATGTTTGTCATAATGCAGTAAACATTGTTTTCTTGTCTTAGACCTTGATTTACTTTGAGATGCAATCGAATCATCTTATCTATGAGTGTCCTTCCTTAAAAGCTTTCTGGTATCTGAAGGTCACGATAAGCAACTTACACTAAGTCCAACTTCTTCAAAATTCAATTGCATAAAAACTGTAGCAGAGCAGCAACTTTGACAACGTTTCGCTTTTGAAACCATCCGACGCCTTTCATATTTGGAGGCAGCAATACCCGAAATTGACCTCACACTGAGTTGTGGGACCATGCTCATTTTGGCAAAATTACCCCTCCTGAGTCGGAGACAATTTAAGATTTGCCGCAGGCAGAAATGGGGCCTTGTTTTGACACTGTGAAGCATGTGATTCGTCTGGAGGAAAGCGGCGAAAAAAAAAGAAGTCAGGCACTCAGCCCGTGAGAGGAGGAAGTGTGATCAGGGTCAGGATGACTTCTCTGTCTGGCCGCACTTCACTCTCGGAAAAAGAGTTCCCGTCCTCGGAGCTGTTTCCCCTCACAGCTTTTGAGGGTGTGCAGCACAACAATTAGAGGCTGACAAAAAGGTGAAGGAGGGTGGAGGGTGATGGGAAACTGATGACTGGAAAGTGGTATAGACTGGCAGGGTAGGATATTGGAGGAGATAGGGAGAGGCAGGGATGAGGGATTTTGCGCAGAGTGTGGCGGGTGAGAGGGGTTCAAAGAGTGACTGACAGCATGATAGATGGAAGGTCTGAATACGTGAGCGAGGCTCCAAGACGCCGTGCGAGTGCTAATGATTGACTGCATGCTAACAGGTGGTGGCAGACTTAGCCTTTAAGCTACATACTGCGCTGTATGTGCTGTGTGTGTGTGTAAGTGTGTGTTTGTGTGTTTATTGTTGCTGACCGTTTTGCTCTTGAGTCATACAGTATACACAATATCATCCCTGTTGTCCAACACCAGTCAGCCAACTGCGAGACTTGCTCGACTACGCGGCGCGCACACACACAAGCCTCTGACAAACACATACACACACGCAGCAGCTCAGTGAGGCATCGCCCGCAGCCACACTCTCCTTCCCACCACTGCCTCCCTCATTCATCTTTCATTAGCCCGGCTCACACAGGAGAAACAGCCTGCCTCCCCCTCCCTCCCTCCTCTGCACGCCTCCACCTCGTCTCTCCATCTCTCCCTTTTCTCTCTATCTAACCTCGCCGTCTCCTCGCTCTTCCCCTCTCCTCTTATCTTGGTTTCTCTCGCACCTAATCGCTTTTGTTTGTCTCGCTCGTGTCTCACAATCTGTCTTTTTTGGATACCTCTCCTTCTCCTCCTCCTTCTCCTTTTCCTCCTCTTCCTCCTCTGCTTTTTAGTCTTCTCCATTCAGCTTCGCTCCTTCAGCCCTCCTCCTCCTCCTCCTCCTCTATCGCTCTCGGCCCTCGTTCCCCTTCACAGCCTCACTCTCACATTCTCACCTCTTTATCGTGCTCTCCTTTCCTCCTCCACTCTCCACTCTCCTTCTCTCCTTCCTGTTTCTCTCTGACACTCGTCTCTGCCCCCCTCTCCCTCCTCCCTCCCCCCTTTCCTGTCTCTCTCTCTCTCTCTCTCTCTCGCCTCTTTCTTCCTTTCATTTCGCTCTCCGTCTCTCCCTCGATGGAGGGGAAAGGCTCTTCGCCTCTAATTGCGGCTGTTCCGTTGCCATGGCGCGTGTTGCTCGGCGCTGCGAGGTGCTGTGTGAGTGTGTGTGTGTGTATGTGTGTGTGGCAGGCAGATGATTGCTTGCTGCCAGCTCTCGTTTCCCGGACGCCGATCGCATTTCTTTGCGGCAGCAGGAAAAAAAAAAATGAGACTCCAGAAATAGCCCCCCTTCACACAGACCCACTCACTCTCTGTGCTGCGCTGTCAGAGAAGCACACACACATAGAAACACACACGCACGGACAGACACACACTCAAACTCGCTGCATTTCATCCTCCTGACATCCTCAATGCATATGACCTAGGTTACACTGCATGCGCACGCCTCTCCACGCTCATACGGGCTCAGATGTGTGTGTTTATACTCGTCCACATGTGTCCAACTTCCTCCCTCTGCGCGCATGTGTGTGTGTTTTCTGCGTCTCTAAGGGGGTTGTGTGGGGACTCCTGATTTATTTCACCTTTAATGGGAAGTGAAATGAATGTGAGCAGCAGCTGGTCTGGCCCTCGGAGATACAGCAGTAGGCTAACCCAGAAAATAGGCGACACCGCTCTGAAACGGGTCCTTACTCCAGGACACGCCGCTCTCTGCTCCACTAGCTGCACTGCTGGCTTTATTTTAAGCTGTATTTAGAGCCGTAGCTGAAACTGGTCCGCAGAATGACTCACAGCAGGTAGGTTTTCATTAGGGGCCGTCCAACCCTACTTGTGGTTTCTTTCCTGTCATAACTTTTTTTAAAAAAGGTATGTGGAAGTAAGTGGAGCCAGATTACTAGCAAATAAACCTTGCAACCCCGTGCCGCAAAAGAGGATAAGAGAGGATTATAACCAGATTTGTGGATGAATCTCCATAATCATCTTCTGTGCTGTTCACCTGCAGCTCTCACTGGGGATTTAAAGGAAGTGAAAAACCCAGATCTAAATGATTTGCTCGCTCGGTTTGACAAAGTAAAAGTGCCTCTGTTCTGCAATTTCAAAATTCTGCATTTGGACCACGTTGAAGTGGGACACAAACCAAAAAAATGTGCGAAACTGATGACGTCTAACGCCATGTCAGATTGTTTGGCCAAGATAGGAATTCAGGCTTTCGTAACTTTTCCTCCGAGCATCTTAAGTGCAGTAACGATAAACTTGTCAGCAGGTTCTTGGCAGTGTCCCCTCTCCTTGTTTTAATGATGCAATCAACCAAAAGCACCCCAAAGCCTCATTCTTAGAGCGAAATGACTCAAATGCTGAAGAAATTAAACCTCAAATACACAAGTGGTGTCTGGCGAAAAGAAAGTCGTTGTCAGGATGGCAGCAAAGCTTTTACACGAGCTCTCCTAGAAGTATAAGCCACCTAAGCCTTCAGCACCTATGAATCCACATCCCATCATTGGTGCCGGTTTATAACCTGTGCACTGATAACAAGCCGAGCAGTCTCTGTCCTTCTTAGAGCGTAGGACACAGCGTCCATGATTTCCAAAAAGAATGTCAAATTTTCATCCTTTGACTTAAACTCATCTTACGTGAGTCTAATGTCATGAGTAGACACCTGTTTCTGAATCATATTTGTACATGGTTTCCTCTTTTTATGGTACAGTTCTAACCAGCGTTTGTGGGCACAGTAATGAGCTGTATTCACAGACAGTAGTTTTTTGAAAATGTTGTGAATCTACGCGGTGATTTCCACTACAGAATGATGCCCGTTTTTGATGCAGTGCCACCTGGGGCCCTAAGATCTTGCCACCACGATTGTTTCATTGGCATTGTCCCATTTCTACCAAGATCCAAAACTTACAAAAACTAAAATTCTCATAGTTAGGGGAATTCTACTTATGTACAATGAACACAGATGCTGTGGTTGATTTTGGGTCAACAAGGCAGCACATACACGCGCTCTAGACACTGTTAAATATCACCTCAAAAGCTAAAAACAGTCTTCAACACGCACACTGTTTGTCCCCGCTTGAGTCATGTTTACTGATACTGTGTTTCACAAATTATTTAGGCTTAACACATTAATGGAAGTACTCTTTTGTGAACTGCTCTTAAAGGTTTTTGGATAAAAGCAACATGAAGAAGTTGGCTCCCTGCCGTGATCAGAAAATGCACTCGGCAAATGTGTTATTTTTAGATATTCTAATCTTTTTGGTGCCAAAACAGGTCTGTTACCAGCATTTCTGCGAGCTGCTGCTGCTGTCTTTTTCAGCTTTTTTTTTTTTACCTGTGGTTCTCAGGAGTAGACAACATTGATGTAATAGTCGAATAACAGCCCATATATTTTTATGTAACCTTTATCATTATGAGTACATTTAGGGAACGATGTATCCAATGTAAAGCGCTATAAAAATCTGATGCATTATTATTATTATTAGGGTTCAATATCTCCACACCAGCTCCTTCAGATTTGATAAGCTGATTTGAATAAGTATGAAGAGCATTTTAAACCACCTTTGCCCTTGTTAAGTACAGACTAAGGCCTGTGGGTGTTGAGTTCTTGGAGAACAGACAGTTACTCATAGTTTTTAAGCGATGAATCGTTAGTTCAGTCATGGTGGTAGGGCATGAAAGATACTTCACTGAAAACCTTGCTTGGTTCTTTGCTACAGCAGTATCGTTGTCTGTGAAGTTGACAATGTGTCCAACAGTCAGCAAAGTCTTTATTTGGAGGGTCTGTATTCACTCGTTCTAGGCTGTTCTCTCATCTAAGGTAGGCCACTCTTGTCCTTTGCATCAGCAGATTCACCATTTGTAGGAGTTTTCTGATGGCTTTCTTTTACACTGTCATAGTTACCACTGAGCTCAGCCTCCGGTAATTTTTTTTGGGGTCAAACTCTGTGCATGCCTCATGCTGACGATCCTTTTCCTCTTTCAAAAGCGCATTTTGTCAAGAGTTAAGCCATTCCATCCATCTTGTTCAAGACCTCCGCAGCAATTTTCAGCCTGCTGATCCTCCCTGTTCTTATCAACGACGATGCCAATGTCTGTGTCTCTTTTCCAAGTTGGCAACCAGCTTTCAGATTTGTACCCAATTTTTCCAACCTTCTTAAAAAAAAATTTGTTGAACTCAACGGTGGTGCAAATATGTTGCTGCTGGTGACCACAATAACAGTGCAATAACCATAATGGCACTTTTGCATGAAACTTTAAACCTTGCACTCTGGGATATTTTAAGATTATTTCCACTTACATCTGCGCATGGTGTCTTCTAGTCCTCTAGTGTCCAACACAAGGAAAAACATTTCTTTACAGATGGATAGAAACCATAGAAGCTACCTGTAGCTATGGAGGACAGGCTAATTTGGTCTGATAACTAATGAATCTTGACTGTTTTTAATACCAAACTAATGTATATTATTTGAAAGTATAAAATGTCTAACCATATTTTAGCAGATAACCATCAAATAGCGTCTGTAAGCGGTGATGAGATATTTCTATTTTTTTATCCTATAATCTCACTGGACCATCAAATGGACAACTGAAACAAAGGAAACAGCCTGTTATCCAGTTAGGAGGCTGTTAGCCTGGAAAAGCACAATGCCATATGGTTTCTCTGAAATGCGCTGCAAAAACTTCATTTTTTTTAAAATGTACTCTGGGGTAGATAATAAACCCTGAAAGAGGGGAGGGGTTTTGCAGACACACTGGATATCACAGAGATTCACAGAGGAGTAGATGGGATTCTGGTTGACTCACCTCTGTGCACAGAGGAGAGGCCTGAAGTTAGAGCACTCAAAAAATGTATTTATTGAACATGGCTGACTTCAACGATTACAGATTCTTTGAGTGGAAAAATGTCAAATTTATTTAATGGGTGTGGCTAATATTAGCAGAGCTAGTACCACTAGCCTTTGCACATAAATATCCGTCTTCCTGTGCTGGCACGATGTTTTCGTTTGCTGATACTGTAAAGTACTTGCTTTATTTTTGGTGTAGGTTTGGGCTTGATTAAGGCCCCGCCCACATGAAAACAAATTCAAGAGTAACCGCTAAAGTTTTTTGTCGTATCGGCGCTCCATCCTCACGAACACTGCATTTCAGATGACTGTAAATGATATTTTTTGAACACCAGTCCCAGAGTGAGTGATCTATACAACTACCTTTTCGTCTTCGATCTGCGAATGCCGATGCGCAGCTTTCTTGAAACGATGATGTCACACATAGCGTAACTCTCTTAAGGCGCCTGTGCGGGACCAGCCAAAGCACCTTTCTACGCATTCTCTGTACGCTACCTCTGTCTTTTGATGCATTTCGGGGGAAACGTTACAGCGCCACTCACTGGCTCGGCATGTGCACTACATTGTTTTTGTCGTGTACGGTGGTTTCGTGTTTATGCGGATATTTCCTGAAACTGTTTTGTCTTCAGGGAAAACTTTTTCAAAATGAAATGGTGATATATCGTTTTTGTCTCCATGTGGAAAAGGCCTAAATTGCTGGTGTTACTGTCCCCCCAAGGCTTGTTTGTCCAGGGTGTTAACATATCCAGAACAATATGTCACACAGTAAGTAACTCTGTTTTTGAAGCAGAAGGTGAGGGAAACAGTGAGACAGTACTTCCAGCTCAAACTGGAAACTATGAAAATACACTGGAAACATGTCAAAGCAAGGAGTGACTGTGCTGTCTCATGTGACTGCTTGTAACCACAACACAAGAGTGGTTCATCTCCACAAATGGTTGGTTTTGTATCTCTCTCCCCTGTGGGGCTCAGGCATCTCGCGGATGACTCCCCTGACCCCGAGGTCAACCACCGTGGCCACTTAGTCCACACGGCACACCGTACCCGGGGACACCACACACGTGGAAAACGCTGTGAGCCGTGCGTAGTTTTGATTCTCCTGCTAATAGATCAATAAAAGACATTAGCGCCGGGCTAACCCAACCAGCAGTGCTAATACAGGGTTAATCCAGGGTTAATGGCTGAGCAGCATCATTCTCAGGGGCAGCCGTTCGTTTGCAGCCGCTCCTCACAATATCAAGAAACCCCCCCCTCTAGTCATGCCCCCGGCTCCCGGAGAGATAGACGCGGGGAGGGGAATTGAAAAGAAAGAATTGAGGACCACCCCCCATGATGAAAATGAGATATCCAGCTAGATGAGAGCAAAGAAACGGGAGCGATATCAGAGAGGAGGGGAGGCAGTTTGCATGAAACGTGCATGGAGTGAATAAGAAAAAGTAGATAAGGTGGTGCTGAGATGAAGAAGCAGGAAACTGAGAGGAGAAAAAAGGGGGAGAGAAGGAGAGAGGAAGGGAGTTGAGCGCTACACTTCTCCCTGTCCTTGTAAAGTGCTGCGTGCTGTCGAAGCGGCAGCCAAGAATGTGTCAGCCCAGCCGTCTCACGCTGCCTAATGGGCTCTTAAACGCTGATATAAAGCTCACTCGCTCTCTCGCCCTCCCCCTTTCCCTCTCCCTCTCTTTTTCTGCCTCCGCCGCTCGCTGTCATTACCTCTCGCTCTCATCCTGTCTCTCACTCTGTCACTCACTTGTCCTCTTCTTCTCTTTCTCCCTCTTTCTGTTACTCCGTCCATCAACCTCTCGCCGTCTCTGTCTTCACCTTTTTTTTCCCGCTGCTGTCTTTCTGCTCCCCCTGACTTCTCCTTCAATTACTTCATCCTCGCCCCTGAAGCTCTCTTGCAGGTTGTCTCTTTATTTACTACTTTTTTTTTATGGTTGAACTCAACACTTCTGCCTGTTTCTCTCTCTCTACTTCCAACAGGCTTCATAACGCCTTCTACCCAAAGGATCCCTCCTTCCCTCTCACCCTGTTGCACGTCCTGTCAGCACCACTCCACGGCTTGGCCAATGCCTTTGTCTTTGGTCTGGATAGAGAGATGTGGAGCCTCCTGAGTCCTACTGGCATGCAGGTACAGCAGCTGCGCACGCAAATACCTAAAAACATTTCCACAAGATTTCTAATGCCATCATGTGAATCTTTGTTTTGAAAACAGCAGCAGACAGAATTGATCTTTCAGTGCATGATGTTGAACTGTGGCTGCAAACTAAAGGTTTTTCCACAGTGATTAATTTGCATTCCGTTGTTTTGTGCTTAGTCCAAGAAAACAGATGTACTAATCATATATCACCCAATGTTCAGCTACTGTCTGTTGCTTATTATGTACAAAAAAATCTTGGGTTTACTTTTTGTTAAGCTGCATCAGAGAGAGTTTGTGACAAGGACATCTTTTATCTGCTTGAGAACAGACGAGACACAACAAAGCTCTGTGTAGTTCGACCAAACGTTCTTTCAGCGATAGGGCGTTAAGATCTCAGATGCGATACATCCTTCCTGAAGTTGATCCGTTTCCAGCATCAGAGTTTAGAGCAAGAATGGCTGCTTTTGTGAGTCTGTATTGTTGCACTACATGGTATAAAGATCAGCAAGCCAATATGACGACAATGAAAATATTATCACGTAATGGCATAGCAGGTTTAGTGTTGTAACGCTGACATGGCACTAAGTACCAAGGGGGTCACATGGTGATTATAATGAGAGAGTCACTTTTGTAAATATTAAGTCATAAACCACGAGACTGGCCCAAAAATGAATATTATGTCACTCTACAACAAGACTACAAGCTTTCTTGTTCCAGCAAACCGACCAAAAAACTAACTCCCTATCTAATCATCCCACTACCTCACTATCTATCTATGGCCCACATGCTTTTGTAGAAAACGATCAGTCTCAACAGTCGATACAGCAAAGTATCACGATATTTTGTCTGTTTATATATCATATCGTCTTGTTTACAAAGTATTGATTTTTCAAATTAACTGTTAATATGAAGTCAAATCTATGATAATAGAAAAAATAAAATCAACTGTTTGTCCAGTGAGGTTGGACCTTAAATATATACATATATTTAAGGTTAGCAAAACGTGCTACATGAAAATAAAATACAGCATAAATAAGACATAAGGAAAGCCAAATGCTACATTAGCTGAACAGTTGACAAAATGGTGTAAATTGCAATATATTGTATCGCAGTACTCACTGTATTGCAAAATGTTAAAAATCGCAATAATATTGTATCGTGGCCCAAGTATCGTGATAATATCGTTTCCCACCCCTGGTCAACAGTGTGCCACATAAAAATCAAGTGGATCCATTACAAGTATTTCAAGAACCACAGTGATGCAAATCCATCCAATAGTTGTCAAGATATTTCAGTCCAGATCAGTGTTTTGGTCCAACTTACTAACTTCCCTATCCCTGACGCCACATCCATACTGTAGCTTTAAAGACATTATTGTAGCAGGAGGATGCTGAAAACAGTGATACACACTCCTTGTCTGACAAAAAAGGTTTTGGAAAACACAACCGGCCATCTGTAGCCTGCAGTTTTACCTCCCCTTGATCTTGTCAGGGTCACATTTGACCGAAGCCTATACCCGCATTCTTCCTGCAAAGTCCAGGACGAAATATTTGAATCATCATTATTTTCCATTTTCCTGCTCTGCACAACCTTCAAATGTTGTAGGATATTTTGTCTGTGCTTGGTTCAGGGAGTTTGCCAATGTCAGTCGTTGCAGAAGGATATTTACAGACAGAGCTTTCAAGGACGTATTCAAAACCAAACTCGCACAAACAAAATATTTTCAGTGATATTTTGGGTGATGAAGCCACTTGGGCAACCTATGTGAAAAAAAAGCTGTTTTCCAATTTTGTAATGACGTAAATCAGGCAGCGTTACTTGTATTGACCATCCTGATTTGGGCTTTATAGGGCTCTATTAAGGTAATAAGGTGTTAATTAATGATTTAGAGGAAAATGTGTGTATTGGAGGATACTGGCCCCTTGGTAGGTTTAACCACTCACTGTTTAGAGGGAGCAAAACAAAGAAGATAATTGGATATCATCAGTGAGCCCCAGGTGAATCATATCTAAAGTCATTGCTTTTACATTCAACTAATGCTGGCTGTTGTTTGTTGGGGGTTTTAGAATAGAGGTTCCATCACAAACTAAAGACAGGGGAAATGTTTTGACACTTGAGACTTTCAGCTAGGGCTGGGCGATAAACCGAAAATTTACCTATATCGAAATTTACGTCATTTTGCCCATGTCAATATATTTGGTGTCAAAAAAATAAATAAAAGTTGGTTTTGGATGTGTGTAGGTAGGCTTTGGTCTCATGTCCCTTCAAGACGCTCTCCTACGTCGGAGATGTTACTCCACCCCATCCAGTCCGTAACAAAGAGGGGAAGACAGGTGAGGAGATGGAGGGCAGTTCAAAAGTTGTAGCGGCTGGAGCAGCAGCTGAAGTAGACGAAGTTAATGTGGGAGGGGGTGAGCAGCTTGTGGAGTAGTTATCATCCATTTATTGTTATTGAGGTGAACTGCTCAATATATTGTGATATTGATTTGAGGCCATATCGCCCAGCCCCATTGTCAGCTATTGGTAACAGTTCGCAAAATTTGCAAAATCTGACTGTATGTGAGGTGCCAGTTTTGCCCCGTGGTTAAGTCATGCACCTCATTTATACAGGCAGCACTCCTCAAGCAGGTGGCCCAGGCTGTATTCCAACCTGCAGTCCCTTTTCGATTCCTCACTCCCCACTTTCTCTCCCAGTTTCTGATATATTCACGTTCCTACCTTCTCTAAATAAAGGCACACAAAAACATAAAAAATACACCTTCTTAAAAATCCTGACTGAAGTCTTGGGTTGCGGTCAGGCCACAACCGAGCGATCAGAGAAAGAGAGGGTATAAATTTACCCGTGCTTATCCAACTATAGATTTTTACTCAAACGCTTTTAGCTCTCTTCCAAGCTCGAAATAATCACTTCAGAATTTGTAATGAGACTACTTGCCTTTCCAAATTAACCAGTGCCATCTGTCACAGGTGTTTTCACATCTTCTACACAGGAAACAAGTGTTGGGTAGGATTCCAAAATCCCCTTATTTTCAGAATTAAATCACTAAACACTGACTTTTTCTTTATCTTTTTTTTTCACAAATTGAGCTTTTAGGGAAATGTAATGAGGACAAATTACCAGAGAAATTATGTTTTTACATTTAACCGCAAACCTCATTGGCTGTATTTCACTAAAACCCCACGATCAATACAGTTCTCCACAGATTTGTCTCAATCTGCAAACATTGACAGAATCTGCGGATATGAGACTGAGCTGGTATTGAACCACACTCATGAAAAAAATTCTCCATGGTCTTAGTCCCTGAGAACACACACATACACACACATACACACACACACACACACATTGTCACCTTCTCGGTATCACCATGCAGGCTGATAACGGGTCACGAGGACAATGTGGACGAGTGGAATGTGTGGTATGACCTTCAACCCAAATGTCAATGCTGCACTGTGGTGAGTCGGGAGAGAGAGAGACACAGGGAGACGGAGGAGTGAAATGGAATCTCAATGTGTTCGTAAATCACAGAGAAAATGTGTGTCAGAGAGACGGAGAGTGAGAGAGGGTGAGACAAGAGGGAAAAGAGAGAGAGAGAGGGAGACGAGCGGCGTGTGTGTTCGTGCTCTATCGTGACTAACAGCCGGTTGTTATTCATCTTGGCATGCGACTCCCAGCAGCTCCCACACATCAGGTGTGAGATTGGCGGGGGAGAGGAGGGGTAAGGGGAGGGGAGGAGGTGGTGAAGGGGGGTGGGGGGGGGGATTTGTTGCAGCGTCGAAACATTCCTCCCTCTACTAAACAAATCTGTGCTTTTTCTTACCAGACGCCCCCCTCAATACCCTGCGTCTTCAAACCCAGCTCGTTCACCGAGCCGGCGCTCTCTTTCTCTATTTGTTTCTCTCGCTGTTTGTCTGCGTTTACTTCACGTGCATTCAAGGGGAATTGGCTCTAATTTTTTCATAGTCCATATAAATGCACCGCTCATTTGGCATATTTGTGCTTGATGGTTTGTTGGTCCCTCCTCGCCAATCTTCCTAACATGAAGCTTGAAGAAGGAAGGTATTTGGAAACAGCTCCAGAGGACAAAATCCTCCATCAGGCTTCTTGTTTTCCAAGATCTTGATTGGGTCACTGTGTTATACTTGTGCACAGCAGGCAGTGTGAATGAAGAGGACGGACAGGCACGTAGGATTTCAATTTCTTAGATGGAATAAGTTCAATCAGGCCGGCCACCAAAACAAAACATAAAAATTCATTGAGTCTATACAAAACATTCTTGTTGGGGAAAAACTGACCTGGGGATTCCACAGGATCCGGAACAGCGCCACTCAAGCAAGCATATAGCGCCCACCGGATCCATGCCATTGGAGGAGAAGCACTCACGATATTACCATTATTTCTCGTGAGACTGGACGGGATCTCACGAGTTCTCGCGCGTTTCCTGGTGAGACATTGAATGAGATCCCCCGATCAGTGTATATAAACGGCGGTGTATATAAACACCCACATCCCACAACCCTGGCCTCTCCTCTTAACAAGTGAAGAACAGTTCAACGTATTGACTTTATTTTACTTTGAAAATTAACCAGATATTTCACTCTGTAGCCGCATACAACTTCCCCTGCTGCTCACGCTGCACTGAATTGTTGATGCACCATGCTGCGGCGTCCGGCAAAAATAGAAGCCTTGCGTATCTGATCCAGCCGCGGAGCTGCACGGCGGACGGATAGTGTGGAATCACACACATTGATTACAATGCTTGTGTATTTGATCTGCCTGCTGTTGCGGATCGGAATGCAGCCGATCCGGATCTTGTGGGTTTTTGCCTTGGTTCAATACTGATCATAACATGGAAAGACTGGCTCTCCCCACAGCTTTGTGTTCAGTAGTAACAAATTTGGACCATCCTTTCACCTTGAAGTTACCTGACCGGATCTTGAATCAGTCAGTATGTTTACATGCTGTTAAAAAAATTGATATATTGCCTTAGTCCGACTAAAACTATCCTTTGAAATCATGTGAACATTTTAGTCTATATTGAACTCCTCATCATCAGACTTAAATTACTGGATAATGCAGTTGGGGTTGATTATCTCTCCCATGTATATGTCTTAATCGGGCTAAAACTGGCCAAAGATTTCTGCTCATGCTCCAGTGTTCGCGTGCTGGATGATGAATTGCAAAGAAGCTCTGTAGTCAATAAAACCTCAACAGGTGAGGAATGTAAAAAAAAGATCAAACTATCCTATCGTGCAAACAAACAGAACAAAGCCTTCAGAGTGACCATCTTTTATCAGTCTATTAGCCTCTTACGATTGCGTTTTCTTCGATTGCTGTGATACATAATAGATCAAGACCCGATCATAATTAGCTGAAGGGGGCATGACGCCACCAACCGTAGGGATGGCGGACATGCTTCTGTCAATAGTTTGATTCTCGCCCGGTGTTTGTCCCAGTTAACAAGCAAAGGTGGAATCAATCCCTCCTTGCCTTAAGTCAAATGGGACTTGATTAGATGAGAACAGTGCTGTCATAAGTGGAAAAGTGCATTCTTATGACACACACGCACACGGATCCACAAAAAGGACTTAAAACGCAAGGGTATGGTTGTCCGTTCAGAAGCTGGTGGTCCAACAATGTAATGAAAAACCACTGAAGAGAAGCTTTATGGGTAGATTATGAACATACAGTAGATATCCGTGCTTAAACATTTACTTTTGAATAAGCAGAAGTACACCTTCCTTTAATACTAATACAAATTTTTCAGGATTTTTGACAATTCTGTACAGGAGATCGTGGGCTTCACAACACGCACACACGCTTTCCATAGCAATCTGCTCTCTCTGAGCTAAACTGGTGCAATAAAAACATGGAACTTTGAATTGGTGACATCTCCCAATAACTCAAGCAATTGGAAGCATTTTGGGTTTAATAACATCAAAGCTGATTTGATAAGAAGAGAGTTAAGTATCATGTGAAGTCGCTGTATAGTGCCATTCAGAGACTTGTGCAAGTGAATTAGAAAACAAGAATCAGGCCAGCCAACACACTGCAGCTCTGTAAGTTGTTCTAATCTCATCCCAAGGTTTCCCATGTGCTTGTGGGAGAGAGTCGAGATGAAAATACAGCATGAGGCGAAAAGAACAGATGCATGCTGGTGTCATAAAACCAGTAAGAAGTTAAGCACTGTAATTTAGCCCACTGATTTCCCTGCTTGTCAACACGGTCAGCAACATTAGCAGCTCATGTAGCTAATTAAGATAGTCTGGCTAGACTTTTCGGAGTCATAACTCAGTCAGATCTGGACACTCGGACAAGTGATCCACATATATATTTAGATACAGTGAAACTTAGACTTTCACTGGATACAAGGTTTTGATGTCCGTCAAGCAAATTGCTCATAAATCGGCTTTGAGATTGTAGAGGAAAGAGGCTTCTCATCATTTCAGAACATCCTCTAGAGTCTTTTACACTGGCGAATTTATTCAGCAATCTTTTTTTTACTTTTGTAATAAACACTGATCACCCCCCCACTTACTGTGGATGAGGAAGGTGGTAGTGGGTTTCAGCTGTCTCCATTTTTGGGGGAGGAAGAGTCTTAAGTATCAGTTTCATGAAAGACCTGGTCAAATCTATGTACTCTAAATAATATGTCTTTTTCAAAGCCCTGCCCCGGCAGCCTCATTCCAGATGGTGAAAGTTTCTCTAATTGGCTGGTGGAAGGGCAACAAGTTAGAGTTTTATAGATTTGGGGGATTAAAATGGGGATATGATTTTGGTAATTAGCAGCAGTTAGAAAAAATAGCCACATTGATTAGCAGCAATTAGTATGTAAGAAGCAGGGTGCAATTTTCACTACCTCCCAGCCCTCTGGGGACAATAGAGGATTTTTGTATTGACTCTTCAGACGCAATTTGACCTAAACAGGGACATTTACAGAATGGTCACCTAATGCGGAAAAAAATACACCCTCAAGTACCATCGAGAAATTAGCTAATTCTGACCCCTATGTTCAGCTACAAAATAAGGGAAGTTATACAGAACCAACTCAAACTTCTTTAATGTGTGCACTCTTAGAAAAGATTAAGATCTTTTGTAGCCACAGCCATCAGATTTTACAATCCCTCTGTGAATAGTAGATGACTTTTGAGATATGACAAATAAGACTACGGACAATTGAATTTCCCTGTGGAGATAAATCAAGTTCTTCTTATTCTTATCCTTAGATTTTCAAGAAATTTTCAGGCACTCGATGGTGGATATAGACCTTGTCAACCTCAGATGTTTTAATTATTCCTCTTCTGGGTTTGAACTGGTCACATGATACAAATGTTAATGCCCGTGCCCAATCTCACTGTGAAATTCTCTCACATGAGTTCACCCTGACCTTATGTGGAAGTTTTACCAGTGCAAGAAAAATCTGGGCAAATTTGGGATGAAATCTTTGGCTGATTCAGTTTCTGATGTTTTTAACAGATTCACAACTAGGAATTGGAAACAGTGGCACAAACAGCCTGGATTTTCACCCTGATTTTGCACAGACATTTTTCAAAGAGGATGGCAGGAAAAAATCTGGGCAAAGTCAGGGCAGAAATTTTTGCCGTTTGCCTTCACACATACACTTCCTGACCTAAAAAATACATAAATAAATGTGTGACACAAGATAGGAGCATTTCTGTATTAAAAATAAACCATTGCAGGTGAAAGACATGAAACAGTTTTTTTTAAATAGTAGTAGCTAACTTTCTAAAATGAGAAAAAGCATCCTACTCCTACACACATTCCTCTACTTCTTCTGATTGATCTGCCAGTGACCTCTTTGTAGCCCTGTTAGCTTAATTGTCAGTTAGTTTTCATCCTGCACAGTCGACTACAAACACAAGTGAACAGCTTTGGATGAGGTGCACTGACGTGAGAGCTCCTTTTCTACTCATTTAACTGCGAAAACAAATCTTAATGCCAAAAATCAAAGTCAAGCCAATGTTTTCAAGTCCTTTTTGTTTCTGTGCTGAGAGGATTCCCAAAGTTCAGCCGGAGCTAAATACGGGCTTCAGCTGTTCAGTATGCCTCCTCTGCATTCTGCAAGAGTGTGAAGATTTTATAATAATCAGTTTACTTCAGCGAACATAAACCTGATTTCTTATTGGCTGCATATCTAGATTTTTGATTTCTGTGTGCATGTTAATGTTCTGCTAACACTCTGCCTTGTATACCCTTCATTTTCAGCCCTGTTTTCTCTTCTATCCCATCTGCAACTCTTCTTCTTCTCCCTCTCTCTCTCTTTCTCTCTCTCTCTCTCTGTCTCCCCTCTGCTAATCTCTATCTGTGCCTCTCTATGTGTCTCTTTCCCTGCCTCTTCTGTTCCCCGAACCTTGTTACAGCATCTCCGGAATTTATCTCTCTTACATGATTTCTGCCGCCCCTCTTTTGTGTTGTATCTCCCTCCCACCTGTGTTTTCTTTCTCTGTCTTTCTCTCTCCTTCTCTCTCTCACTCAATCACTCTCTCCCCCCTCTTCCTCTCTTTCCTTCCCTCGATATTGATCTGCATTCTAGCCGTACAGCTGAACCGCCTGTGGCTCTGCAATGAGTTCACCTCTCGCTTCTTCTTCTCCTGCGTGTATGCGAGTGTGCGTGCAGTGGGGAGAAAAAATGCTCCAGATCCTCATGTTGCTGAAATCGTAGACTATACGTCAGCGCTAAGCCAACGGATTTGAAGATGCTATTTCTGTGCCAGAACCATGTGCGTCCGTTTAAGGGGTTCTCAGTTTGTTTTCTGTGAAAATCTTTTTTTTATATCTTCCTATTTCAGCCAGTTAACGTCAAAACTTAGTGTAACGGCTTTCATTATGAGCACCTCGATACTCTGCTGACTCTCAGCTGGTTAAACATTAATGATTCTGCCCCTTCTTGCTCCCTCTGATCACCTGCTCTGTTTTTTAAAACTGCTTCGATTCAAGGCTTTGATTTGCAAGTTTTTTTTCTGTTTGATAATCCATCCTTTGGACCACAATTCTTTCTGTTATCACAGAGTGTGCCAGGGTACATTCCTTTTTCAGCTTATGCTGCATTCAGTTACCTCGGAAGTCAGATGTCGGAGCTGAGAATGATGTTACACCCGAGTTGACGGCGTTCCGGTAAACAAGTCGGAAAACCAAGATGGACGCCTACTGTTACCTGTTGTTAGCTGTCGTTAACCATTGTCTGTTGTTGTTGTTAGCAGTTGTCAGTTGTTGTTGGCGGATGTTAATTGTTAGCGATACTTGCTGTAAACAACGCATAACACAGTATTTTACTCTTACAAACACCATAGCACCGTGTTCACAGTTTGACGTTGGGCGGTACAATTTATACCACTTACCTAATCTCACAAAAACAAAAGAGAAGTGCTAATACATTACGAGAGCTTTTACTGTTACTCTTTACTGTTGATGCACTGTGCTGCCATCTTGAATTATGACGTTTTCGTCAAGTCAAAGTTGGTGGGGATCGTCCGACTTTCCGAGTCAGAAATCCGACTTTAGGGGGTTTTCCAGATGAATTTCCAACTCGGAGCTCGGAAATCCCAACTTCTGAGTGCAACTGGAACGCAGCATTAATCCTACGCTGTATAATTAGCATGAGACAGTATCACTGACTATGTAATATTAAATCATTAAGTCCACTTACTCATCAGTTAAGCTGTACAGTTACATCCTACAAGGCCAAAGTTTCATGCATACTGATGTCTGGGTATTTCATCCAACCAAAAGTAAAACCTGAAAACATGCAGCGGGGTTTGGTCATGTAACAAAAGAATGCCTCTGCATGCAGGGCTGTATGTAGGTGCTGGAAGCAGGAGGTAATAACTAGTTGAGTGACAAGCTGGCTGTCAAAGAGACTTTCAGCGTGTCCATAAAACAGGCCATCTCAGAACCTGTCAGCAAACGTCTAATGACTGTATACCCTCCAGGAGTGACAGCCAACATTTCAGGGCTTCAGGTGTAGCCAGCATCTGGTAGTAAAGGATTTCTGGCCATGGCTGCCTTGTTTGCGTGCTTCCTCTGTTTACAGTCGGACAAGCTACTTGAGATGCAAGAGCAGAGATGACGTCTCAGGACAGATCTTCACTTGCACTTGCATTTGCATGCAGATCTCTGTTTGTAGACAATAATTAAAGCCAAATTGCAGTGGAATGACCACCAGTGGGAGTCGGGGTTATATTATGATCCACCTCTTTGGCTTTCCACACAAACTGCTTTAACTATACATAGCCAGAGCTCGCTGAAACAGTCGTGGATAATATTATTTGTGCTGCTAATGAAAACCAAAAGGCCATTCATGGTCGTGAGTCCACAGAATCTATGATTTTTAGAGTTATCGTCTACAGAAAGAGAGGAAATGTAGAGAGCAGAGAGTGGGGCATGATATGTAGCAAAAGGTCTTTATTCTCTAAAGACTGGGCACGTGCTTTAACCCCAAGGTTCTCAGTTTTTATGGAAGATAAAAAAATAAAAATTAGCTACTGATACCGATGATTAACTTTTTAAGCTATTATTTGCTGATACCAATAATATACCAATAATATTGCGCACCCCTAGTTAACGTTCAGTTACACAACAAGCATTTTAGGGTTTAGCTTCATGTGTAAAACTACTTTGTTAAATATCGCTGATTTCCCACCTTCCCTTCGTCCCCTTTTGAGGACAAGCAACAAGTGTTGCTTGCAATAGTGAAAGGTTTTCTGTTTAACAAGCATGCTGAATCTCTTTGACCAACTAGTTGCACTGAGGGTTTTATGATGTGTACCAGTTCCCTTGGAAGTCAGATGTTGGAGCTGGAAATGACGTTACACCCAAGTTGACAGCGTTCCAGTAAACAAGTCAGAAGACCAAGCTAGACGCCTACTGTTAGCCATTGTTAGCTATTGCTAACAATTGTCAGCTGTCGTTAGCTGTTGTCAGCTGTTGTTAGTTGTAACACATAACACAGTGTTTTACTCTTACAAACAGCATAGCAACATGTTTACAGTTGGACATTGGGCATTAGAACATAAACCACTTATTTAATGTCACAAAAACAAAAGAGAAGTGCTGATAAATAATACATTTCGAGAGCTTTCACCGTTACTCTTTACTGTTGATGAACTGCGCTGCCATCTTGGATTATGACGTTGTCGTCGAGTTGGGGTTGGTGAGGATCATCCGACTTTTGGAGTCGGAAATCTGACTTCGGGGGGCGTTCCAAATGAATTTCCAACTTTCCGGAGCTTGGAAATTCCGACTTTAAAGTTCAAGTGGAACAGCATTAGTTTTAACACCACTTGCTTGGAACCGTAGCAAAGATGTTACCTAAAGAGTGCCAGGTAGAAGATAATCATGTTGAAAATTTAATTTCAGTTAAGCCCCTTTTAGAGGAGCCTCCTTATACAGTAGAAATGAGTCAATTGGAAGAGAAAGATTAAACAGTGCCTCTTGATTGGTCAGTCATGACTTGAAGTTTAAGTGAAAGTTGCAAGGCACAGAAATGGTCAGACAAACTCTGCTATTTGCATATTGGATGATCTGACAGACACTACTGATGTGTACAGACTGAGAGTAACACTCTGGAGTGATTCACACAACCTGGAGGCTTTCAAGCTTGTTTAGCACCGAGCATGTGAATTACAGCTGATTTTTTCCCCCCGCCATACTGCCGCTTGACGTAGTCGTAGAGATCAAGCGACATATTTCCACACATCGGCGATTGTTCTTGTTTAAGTCCAAGGAGTTCCTTAAAGCTGAATCAAATCAAGTGTATTTGAGCGTGTCAATCAGCTCGTCCTCTTCTTTGTTTGAAGTGTGGGACTTTATGTAAGTCGAATGAAGTGGAAAATGAAAACAACTGTGCTTCTGTGTCTCGAGGGAATCGGAACAAACAGAAGCGATTGGTTGCATTCAGCTTGTTGTTCTTGTTTTGTCAGAGGACGTTAGCATAAAGTCAAACTTTTCTCAAGCTCTCTCCGTTTGTGGGGCTGCTATTTGTTCAGCATTAAATCATAGTGGGCGTTACCAGGATGATATCTGAAAGGTTGAGTTCACATTGGGCCTCCAGTGTTTCGGTCATAGAGTAAAACAAGCTGCCGGTGTTTCTACATTTACCAACTCAGGAGACAGTTTTCAAGAGTGTGAAACACCAGCTTAGTGTGGGTGGATCCCCCCAGAACGGAAAGAAAAAGATGTATTTTCAAACAAAGCCGGCTTAGTGTAAAAATACTCTTTACACCAGCACAAAGACAGTGCGATAATCTTGGCCTCTGTGTGTCTGTTTTCTAGCTGGCTCTGCAGTCGCGGCTGTGTGACAGGACCCGGATCGGAGAGTACCACCCCGGGGCGGTGCGCTACACGCAGGCTGACCTGGTCGACCTCAGCGATGACGACGACGATGACACCAACGTGCTCTTCTACTCCCCCGACATGACCCTGAAAGACAGAGGACCCTGAGAGAGAGAAAGGGCAGAAAAGAGAGAGAGGGAGAAAGAGGAGAGAGAGGGAGAGAGAGAGAGAGAAAGGAGCACGGAGGAGGGTCAGAGCTGCAAAGAGAGACGCAGCGGATTAGAAACTGAGAAGGAGGAAGAAGAGAGGTAGGGAGGGAAGAGGAGGGAAGATTGGGGGGACAGTCAGGCAGATAGAAGCCGGAGATGAGCTGTCAGGTTCCATTATTAATCCCCATCCTTTACTATTTAATATCCTAAAGACACACACACACACACACACTCCTATACTGAGCAGAGTAGTGCTCCCTGCTATACTACCATCACAGAGGAGCGGCTCTAAAGATGCTCCTAATGTTAAAAGGCGTCCGCAGCATTCATAAGGTCTTAAAACAATTTCCCTCTCTGCATCGCCCTCTTGACTCTTGGATTCGGCTGCGCTTTGGCGCACTACAAAAAAAAAAGGAGAAGAAAAAGTCTTAAAAGAGCGAAGTCTTAACAAGGTGTTAGTTCAGCACTCGCTGCAATTACCTACTTCTGCAGGGGGACGAGGTAGAAAGCAGGGTGTAAAAAGTGCCCTGTGTGTTAGACATGAGAACATGTGTACTGAGATTGGTCTGTGTACTGAGGAGTTTTCCTGGTGATATAAAGAGGGAGGTAGGGTTCGATTTGGCTACATAAGGGGGCCTGAAACAGACAAGACTTGGATGGGCAAATAAGTCCCAAAGCATGAGTGTTTCTTGCAGTGAGTCTCTCCTTCCTCAGGCAGTATTTATTTTCTCTTTATTCTCTTTACATATGGTATTGTTAAAAAAAATGTTTGCACACCTTTGAAAGGTTGTTTTTGTATTTTTTTAAAGAAATATTACATCTGTTTGTTATACTGTATTTATAACAGATCAATGTACCCTATATATTTAAGTGAACTCTCTATTTTTGTACGTGCCTTGGACTAGAATACGAGGAAAATGCTTCTCTTGGTCCGAAACCTTCTGCTCTGTTGTGACAGTAGAGCAGAGCCTGATTCAAGACATTCAGCCTTATGAACAACTACAAGAACATGTGAAATTAGTCAAGTAAATCCCCCCTCACACACAAACACACACACGCGGGGGCAAACACACATTATTTCTCTTGTCAAAGCAGGTTGGAAAAAGATGACACACACATACACGGTTCCCACGACATCGCAACAGCCCTCAGTGCTCATCATCTCTCTGCCCTCGTCTTTGGCACTGAGGGGACGAAGCTGAGGTGTGATTGGCAGAATAAAACACTCACATTAAACTCAACCTCAGTCCTTTCGGTTTTGCACATATCAGAGCGGTTTTCATCGCTGTTGGCACACACCGCTGCCTGTCAGCTGCCTCTTTGACGGGGGTGAACTAATGAACCCACACTTGACCCCTTCTCACCCCTCAGGTGTTGAACTTTTCAGCTGAGGTGTCAGCAACACCCGAGTGCAACTTGAGTTTGCGGATCACGAGAGCCCCCCACCACTGGATAACACACATCCAAACACGCACACACACTTGCTCCGTGCCCCTTCCCCTCTTGTGGCACTGCTGCTGCTGCTTTTACTTGACTGTGCACTCCATCAAATAAATGAGCAGGAAAGACATTTCATAACAAAGCTGAGACTGGGCGTGTTTATTTCATTTTCACATCGAAGCAATCCCTCATTCCCTCATCTGCCGCCTGTGAGATGTGTGTGTCCATTTCTGTTCTGTATGTGTGCCTTAAGATATCTCTTACACCTTGGCTGCTTAAATAATGGATATTAATTATTGCTTGGACCCTGCTGGCCCCCTTTTCCTGTCTCCAAATCTGGTTAACTGGATTTTGATTAATGAAATATGCGCTCCATGTCCTCCAGAAAAACCACATTTTCCTCCACACACCTCAGCAGCTCTCCCACAACAGCCTCTTGAACGCATCGAGCCCCGCACCCCCACCGTATAAAGAGCCCGGGATATAAGCGAATCTCCCTGTCACGCAAGAAGAATTATTATCCCCCCCTCATATCGTCGCATGCGCCGTAATTGGATACAATTTAACACCCGCGGCCCACGGGCATGTCGGCAGGCGCACTGCCTACTATTAGCTCGCCTCGCCTCGCCACCCTATCATTTGTCAGATCTGTGTTTGTGTGCTTCTGGTGCCTGTGTGTGTGTGTGTGTGTGTGTGTAGGAGAGAGAGAGAGAGAGACAGAGAGTGTGTGCGCACGAGGAACTGGAGCCATTGTTGGAGTCCGGCCATGACCTAGCTGTGACGCACGGAAAAGGAGAGAGGTGAGGGAAGAGGGAGGGGGGAAGATAAGAGAGGGAGGCGACAGAAACAGCAGCTCAGACGGCGAAAAACAAGCTCGCGCTCTGACAGCTCGGAGCCACCGCAAAGCTGCAGGGCCTGAGGGCTGTTTTTGTAGGTCCGGCGCTGCGCAGCTTCTCTGGGAGCCTCGTCTCTGTTTATTAGAGCCGCAGCAGTATTTACTGTGCTGGAGGAGAACCCCTCCTAAACTCAGCTCACCCGCCGCTTACAGTAAATATAAGGCTGCAGAAGGTTAATGGGGAGATTACAGGCTGCATGAATGATGCCTTTAAAGTATAAATAATTGACTTGAAGTGGTGTGTAGCGCTTTACAGCTAATGTTTTAATTAGCTATCTGCGCTGTAGGCTGTTGATAATGAGCGGGGGCTTTACATGCCTGATGACTTATATGATTGTATAATGTGTTCACGCCCCAAAACGTAAAAAAAGCACACTTTTAGTCCGAAACAAAAGCCATTATATTCTACAGACTGAACGTGTATTTATTTATGATTAGGTCTGTTACTTACAGAATTTAATACCCCCAAAAAAGCAAAGCTGGAAAAAGCAGGCTGCTAAAATATTCTCCTTGAGTCAAAGTTTAGTTACTTTAATGTTTTTGTAATTGGGCAGAAATTAACGGTCTATGAATCTACTCAAGTAAAAGGTCATTTAAATGGAGTAAACCTAAGAGGACTTAGCACTAAATAGGCCTGCTTCATTTGACCCCTGGCAACAGGATTGAGGGCATTAGATGTGCCTCTAAATTTGCGTAAAAGCACTATTTTTGCACTATTTTCCTAAAAAAACTTATGTAAAAACCACAGCATGAATATGTGTAGTCATGTTGACTCAGCGCCTATCCAGAGTTGAGTTTTAAACATTGTTGCAGCATCTTTTGTCAGTGTTGCACTTAACACTCAGTGGTGATGTACAATTGTTGCAAAGTACAATACTCCCCTCTGGAAAAACTTGAGAAGTAGCCTATTTTAAAGTGTTCAACAACTACATTAAAAAGCGTGAACAAATGCAACTTCTCACAAATACATTTCAGTCATCAGTCAAGATGACCAGAGTTGACTCCATTAAATCTGGACTTTGATTTTTTTGTAGCTGCATCATTTTCCAAGTAGCATGGCAGACTGTTTACTTAACTCAAACCCCGAGTCTCAAAATGATCCTCAAGTCTTCATCATTCCTGAGGTTTTTTTACCAGGAGCAAATTATCAACAGATGTCTCCACCTCTTCTATTAAGGGTTTTCATGTTTATACTAAGAGGCCCTGAAGAAGACAACTGGAGTAAGAAGGGGGCTGCCAGCTGAGCTGCCGCCCGCTTGGTTTAGTTATTCAGTTATTCATACTACTGTAAAACATTACTGCAAAAAAATGGTTAAGTTATAAACAACATTGACTTCTATGCTAGTCATAAAGATTACAGATTAGAGGCAATATTTCATATCAGGAACCAGGTTGTTGACTGGCTAGAGTAATTAACGGTTTCTCATAATGTTTTTCTTTTTTTTCCGCAGACCTAAAAATTTGACTTGAGGTGACTGAATCATTGGTTTCAAGCCAGCATGACCGTACATGAGAGTGTCATTTGAATAAACCTCAACTGTGACTTTCTTTAATGTCACAGAGCGAGAATTATGTTATATCGTACAAATCCAGTTTGCTCTTTTGAGAATAATTCACTCTTTCTACATAAACCCTCTTTTTAACTATTGGACACTGTGCACATTGTTTACCTTAACCTTTTACTTACAGTACATCTGAAGCCAATTTGAAAATTCCCCTTGTAGAAACCCCCCACCCACTTTTGCTTTTAGTCACCTACCTAACTCAGCACAGTTTTCAGACGATTTAAAAAAGTTCACCCGAGTTTCACAGTCATTTTCATATTCTTGTCATACTTAATCTGTCTACATCATTGTCTCAATTATGACTGCAAACAGAACATCTTGATATCTTTTAATTAATCTGATACACTCTCATTTAGCTGTTTTAAATATGTAGCCTAGAATGCAAATCACTCTCACCCACATCCCAAGGTGAAACTCGTATAGATTCAGCAACAGAAATTCAAGCCACCAGAGCTATTTAGTTTAATATATTAGGAAAAAAGATTGCTAAAAGAGCAGAAACACCTAAGACGTTCAACAAAGAAAATGGATGACATGTATTAAAATAAGGGGGAATGCAGGCCTACTCTGGAGGGGGGAAAAGATCCATTGATCTTTGAAAAAAGAGGCAGAAAATGTCAAATTAACCTGGAAAAAAACATGTTTTGGGTGTGTAAAAATCCACAATAATGCACCAGATTCCCCCAGCCTTGAAAGAGAACATGCCCCTGCTAAAAAGGACCCTTAATATCTCATTTATGTCGTTCGTTTAATGCTCCTTTTCTCCTTGCAGCCTCGTAGCTCAGCCGTGCTGCTGCTTCTCTGAGCGGAGTGCAGCAGCGAGCGGAGCTTTTCCTGCGCTACGATCCGGCCCCTAAAGAGTTAAACTAATCTCTCCCTCTACCCTTGCTCTATCTCTCTCTCTTTCTCTCTCACTCTCTCAGCGCACACACATACACACACAGGCTGCCACCGCCCCAGATAACAGAGGGGCGCCTCTCCCCAGCCAGCCAGCCTCCGCTAATCGCAGTGGCAGGAGGGGGGAGTGGAGTGCCGGCGGCCTCTCACAGCGCTGGGCTTTTTATTGACGCTGCCTGCCTGTGTGTCATCCGAGTGTGTGTATGTGTGTGCGTAAGTGTTTGTGTGTGTGCGCGCAAGGCCGTGCATGCTTGTGGGTGCGTGTCAGAGCGAGAGAGCTATAAAGAGAAGGGTGTGTGTCTCCCTCTCTGCGTGTATGTGTGTGTGTCTGTGCGCGGAAAGCAGGGAGAGGCGGGGAACTGGGAGGGTGGGTGGCGAGGTTATGAGCGGAACTCGACAGAGGCCGACAGACGAGAGAGGAGGAGGAGGAGGAGGAGGAGGGGAGGGAGGGAGGAGGGAGTAGGAGGGGGAGATCTTTCTTGTGCTGCGCTGAGAGCCGCCACCGCTTCTCCTTCCTCTCAGATAAGGTTCGTTTGAAGGTTTTAATCTTTATTCCCCGTTAAGAAAATGACATTTCTGCTCGCGCGTTTTTGGAAAGAAGTGATCGCTGTTCATAATCCCCAAGGTCGAACTGAGACAAGTGTGATAGATCGCATTGGTTATTCTCTGTCACGGGCCCACTGATTGATTGCATCGATGAATTTAGCAGCATATTGATTGGAGCTTAATCTATAGGTCTCTCACTGCTCCAATAATCTCTCTCTTTCTCTACCCCTCTCTCTCATCGCGAGCAGCAGCAGCAGCAGCAGTGTTTGGCTCGCGGCCACGCTCGCCCTGCCGCGCCAGGCTGTAATTATCCCCGGTGAGGCCGCGCTAACGCAGCGTGGCGCGCCTGTGGGGAACCGGTTAGCTCTACAACACCGGTGGGGGTGCATGAACGTGCGTGTCCCCTTATGCGCGTACTCGTGTAAGAGCGTGTTTTTTGTGTTTGTGTGACACGGGGAGAAAAATGAAGCTGGGATCGGAGCGTTTGCAGGTCCTTGCCTGAACTTCCAGAGTTTTGGGAAATGATGTAGGACTGCAATTCCGGCGTACGATTGATATACTCTATTGAAAGTTACAATTGATTATCAAAAAAACGAACAAAAATAAAAGGCATTCTCTTGTTGTCTTGCAGTTGAAAACACATTTAAAATGTTTTGGTTGGTGACCTTCCAAGGAAAAATATTTAAAAAAGAAAAAAGTGCCCTCTGGATGCCCTTCCAGCATGTAGAAAAAACTCACTTAAAATGCCCCCCAGAGTATAAAATATGGATAAATAATGCACACTGGATGCCCTTCCAGTGAAAAGTATGCTAGAAAGACTGGATGCTCTTGTTGTGGTTCAAACATGTATACTGGATGCTCTACCTAAAAAATAAAATAAAAGAGAACTCTGGATGTCCTGCCAGGGATAAAATGTAACAGTACATTGGATGCCCTTCTAGAAGGTAGATCACTAAAAACTGCCCTCTGGATGCCCTTCCAGCATATAGAAAATGCTCAATCTTAATGCCCCTCCAGTAGATTTAATATAGAAAATTATGCACACTGAATGCCCTTCCATTGAAATCTATGCGAAAGAGTCCCTTGGATGCTCTTGTTGTTGCTCAAACATAATGAAAGGTGTACACTGGGTGTTCCACCGGTTAAAAGTATTTTTTAAGAGAGCCCTGGATGCCCTACCAGGAATAAAATGTAAAACTACATGCCCTTCTAGCATGTAGAAAAAGCTTACTATAAATACCCCCCCCCCAGCGGATATTATATGGATAAATAATGCACATTGGATGCCCTTCCAGTAAAAAGTATGCTTAAAAGAGTAACCCTGGATGCTCTTGATGTGGCTCAAACATAATGAAAAGTGTATACTGAATTTTTTACTAGTTTAAAGTATTAGTATTTTTTAAGAGAACCCTGGATGCCCTTCCAGGAATAAAATGTTAAATTGGATGCCCTTCCACCATAAAGAAAAAAAGATTACTCTAACTTCCCCTCAAGTGTATAAAAAAGGTTAAATAATGCACACTGGATGCCCTTCCAGTGAAAAGTATGCTAAATGTGTTCCCTGGATGCTCTTGTTGTGGCTCAAACATAATGAAAGGTGTATACAGTTAAAAGTTTAAGTATTTTTTTAAGAGAACACTGAATGCCCTTCCAGGAATAAAATGTAAAATTGGATGCCCTTCCAGTAGATAGATTTCTTAAAAACTTCACTCTGAATGTCCTTTCAAATAAGTCAGTGTGATAAGAGCCTTTGCTGGTAACTCAACCTTAATACGGATGTGAATTTTGTTGTTATATTTTTGTATCAAGAAATTGAATTTTATTAGTAGATCAACAACGCTATGATGCTTTGTCAGCATAACGAGTGAGTGTTTTAGAGGTGTGTTCAAGCAAACATGCATTGATTGTCCTCGTGCACAAGTTCGAGCACGTGCGTGCAAGTGAGTGTTCGGGCAAGTTTCTGTGCGCGTTTTTGTGTGTGAGACTGTGTGTGTGTTTGTGTGAGTTGCAGTAAGCGATCCATAACGATCTGCAGGTGGATTGTGCTGATTAGTACCGGCTGCTGTGGACTGAGCTGCGTGCAAAGAGCTTCCTGCAATCTGAGCCTGCCGACTGAGAGTGCACGCGCCATGTGTGTGTCTCTGCTTGTGCGCTAGCAGGCAGTCCTTTTGAAAAGTGTGTGTCACTCCTAGGTGTGTGTCTGTATTTCGAGGGCAGCACGTGTGTATTTGGTTAAATATGCTGAAGGTGTGTAGGTTTTTGTGCACATGTGAACTTGCCCTAAATACGTGTGCATATGTGTGTGTATGTGCATGTGTGTGTGTGTGTCAGTGTCTGATTGCAACAGCAGATGGTTGGATCACCATGACCTCCCAGAGTGCAGCTCCTTCTACATCTTGGTCCACAGAATTTTAGGTTATGAGTTAAACATGAATTCACGAGTTCCTGACAACACTCGGAGTGACAGTTGAAGGACATTATCACACATTTTAACACGTTTTTTTGCCACCATTAGCCACCACAAGCATTTCCAAGGGCACACGCTGTTCTCAGGCTGCCTTTTCTAACCACAAAGTTCACACACAGTCGTAAAAGTGCAGCCATAAAAGACACCGCTCTCTCGCTCTCCAGACCTGTTTTTTGTTCCTCTCTTTTAGACTCGCAGGCAGCCTAGGTGTTTCTCCTGTCTGTGTGTATTTTTGTGTGCGTCTAGCGTCAGAAACTGAGTTTGCCCTGCGGTCCCCTGAAGCAATATTCATCCTAATCCAGTTTTCTAGTGAGCGATGGGGCTGTGAGTCAGAGCAGGAGGGAGAGGAGGAAGCCCCTGTGTAGTGCGGTGTGCCGTCTCTCGTCTTTCTGCATCCAACACCCATCTGACCTTTAAACATGCTTATTAGCTGTGTGTGACGTCAGCACTAGTCTGTTTTTATCTGCTTCAGAGCAGAAATTTGTCTTTGTGTTTCCTGCATTCATTAAGTACAGTTTATAAGAAATTCTGGTGCCTTTCCAGGCTGTTTGCTGATGAAAATCTGATTTGGACCTGGACGTATCTAAAATCTGTTCATTGTCCTGTATTTACACTAACAACACTCACAGTAGGGGTTTTAGTAGCGCAGGGTTGCCAGGTTGGATCCTACCTGCAAAAATCTGGGCAGAGTCAGTGAATGGGACATATGGTGCTACATTTGTAGAGTATGACGTGCGCATTGCCAAGGCTAAAGATGGTGGTATACTTCCTGGGGAAATACATGTTGGCATATGAAGAACATGCTAGCAGAAACAAACACAGCACTGTTTTGACTGCGGAAAGAGCATGTATGCTTGTCCAGGGAGTGCAGTTTTTCACATGCCAGCTACTGCTATGTGACAGCATTACAGGGGAAATTTGGTTATGTTTGATGTCTGATACATTTCCTTTTTTGGTTAGCTTTTATAGGAACTTCTTTATCTTTACATATCTTGAACAACTTAATGTAGTACGAGAAAATATTGCAAAGAGTGAGTCAAAATTCCTCTAAATACCACTTTGCAACCCACAACCAGCCCAGCTCCTCCTTTAATGCTATCTGATTTGACCAGTTTCATTTGTATTGTCACTGATGCCTGCTCTGTTTTGTCCACCAGGAGTCTTTGCCGCTGTTCTCCCACCTTGGCTTTCCACGTGCACATGAAATGAAGAGGAAGTGTGCTGTCCTTCCCACAGGCTTTGGTATTCCAGGTATGCACATGGAGGGGCAGGGAGCTCTCAGAACAGAGCCTTACTACCAAATATTACTGTTTCACGCAAATCATTAATTTTCTATGGAAGAGTTCCTGATTCAGTTTGGTGTTTAGGATTTTGCCTTTGAACAATAAGGCAGTTTAAAGCATTGGTTCCCACCTTGGGGTCTGAGAACCAATGCTTTGAGGTGCTAGGGATCTCAAGGGGGGTGTGAGGCTTTGACTTCTTTGAGGTTGGGGACCATTGGTGTAAGGCATCTGTACCAGTGATTTTTTTTCTTCAGTGGACAACCCAATCCATCTCCTGATCCATAGCCAACCCAGAATCACTATCCCCTTTTACATTGCCTGTTCAAGGCTGGAATTTTACATCCCTGTCTGCAGTGTGTAAGGCACAAAGGCTGACTGGTGACACAAGCTACCGAAAGAGGTCGCAGTACAGGGGTAATGAAGGAGAGATGTAGGTGAACAGAGCAGAACAGTACAATGAGTGCATATGTCTGTTTATGTTTATATGTGGCGACACCACCATGTCTCTGTTGTGCCTCTAGTGCAGACGTGGACAAACTAAGGCCCAAACTAATCCAGCTTGCTAACATGTCCTCTCAAGAAAATGGGGCCAAAGATCCTTTAAAGCGTCATCAACTGTCTCTGGAGGGGCCAGTTTCCAGGCTCTTCAAAATGTTTTCCCTGTCATCAAGCACGATTATGAGTTAACCCTCAATCCACATTTGGGGGCTTGTTTTGTGCACCACCTGGCCGGCCCATCCATTGATATCTTAAACCCAATGTGGCCCTACAGACAAAATAATTGCCCACCCCCGCTCTAGTGCTTTCGCACAGTGGTTCTTAACCTTTTTTGGTCACAACCACAAGAGTCACATTGTTGGTGTTTGTAACCCCATCCTCTGTAGCTGTGGTGCAGCTTGTGTCAATTCCATGGCAGTGTGAGTCAGAGCCGTTACCTGCAGCCGTCACTCTGCTCACACGATGCCAGTCTGAAACAGCAACGCAACTTGTGTCACTAACACACCGCTATGTATGGTAAAATCCATTACCCAGTTAAAATATAGTATTTCCTTTTTCTGGCATCTGGTAGCTCTAGAAGCTATCTGTCAACCTCCAAAAGCATTGGGCCTAGAGTTGAGTATCTGCTTGGGCAACAACATCCTGCAATTTGGAATTTCCCAGTGCAGATGCAGTGTGTAAAGACAAAGGTGTGAATACGTTGTAAGCTTGGTATGGCACTGCTTTTGGATTTGTGTTATGTAAGCAGATTCTGTGTCATAGAGGCATATTAGGGGGAGTGGTCCCACTGCTAAGTCAGCATCCAAGAGTAACCATGAAACAACAGGGTTAGTGGGCGCCATCATAAAAAGTATCCAAGCACACAGGGTGGAAAAAGATACAATATGACTTCTGACTGTCTTTTTACTATCGAAAAACTAAAGTAGAAGATTGTTTTAAAGTCATCAGCAGCCTCTGGTAGTTAAACCAGCAAGCTACTTACCTTAATATCTGGCTTTTAGCTTTTTGTGAGAAAAAAAAAAAGATTTTTCAGACAGTAGTGCACCAGAGCTGACCTGTGCTTACAATGAGTAAGAGTTTTTAGAAACAAAAACCTTCAACTGGTTCAGACCTGATTACATTGAGTTCAGACGTAGCCAGCATTTCACCTTCATGACTGATCACGACTGATTATCTAACCCTTGCCACAAGCATTGGCATTGATAATTTGTCCTTGTCTGTGTACACCATGAATCAGGACCAGTGACTGCTGTTAAAAAAGAACAACTTAAACTTGACAAACAAATTAAATCTCCTCAGAAACACTCAAATTTTCTCCCCTCTTTTTAACCTCTGATTCTTCCACTCCACAGTCCTGCATCAAGATTAGCTAATACTCTAACTCCTGACAGAGCTTCACTGGTTATTCACCCAAACTGTGATGATGAAAACACTCCCTAACTTGCATAGTGTTTTTTTCCAAATCATCTAAATCTTTGGCCCTAAATTTGTTTGAAAACTGAATGGAAGCATAACTAACGGCACATGTTTGCTTGGCCACTGTCTTGTCTTGCCAATAGACAATTCTCCACAGCCTTTCTGAAGTTGAGCCAGGTTTAACTTTTTGCAGATGATGCTTCACTCTTTTTTTGTTTGGTTTTCCTCTGTAGCTTCTTTTGTGCATGCACTGCACTACTAAAAATATCCTGACATTTGCTGGGGTGGGTTGCATGTGAGAAGGAAAATGTCCCAATCCTGACTGGGTCCAAAAATGGATTTTTTTAAGTCTGTATATAATGCCTAACAGTAGACTAAACACTGACCATAAATGAGCTGCTGGATTGATATTTGTGCCGAGTTCTGTTGTGCTACTTTCAACTATTTACTGCTTGCTTTTAGTTAAGGGTATCTTGTGTTGTTGGGTTTTTATTTTTTACAGAAACCTCATGTCACATGCTGTGGTGATATTAACCCAGAAACAGTCTCCATTTAGAAAGACTCCTCCTTCTGTTGCAGATAATATTTTGAGCTGTTTTCACACATGCATGCCAGGAAATTTCAGGAGCTCTGCCACACAAACGTACCTGACTCAACTGTTCACAGGCATCGTCTCACAGTGTGAAGTCTTCTCTAGTGGTCTGGGGATGTGAGGCTCAGGGCATGTGTAGAACTTGAGATGCCTTTCTCCTGAAATCTTGAGGATTTTGTCATCAAAATACACCTTAAACACTTGGACAGTGCAAATGTCTGAACGGGGCTGTTGTCTCGTCCCTCACCTACACCAGACTATCTCTAAATAGTTGGGAACAGGTCTCTCAATGAAAATCTCCCACTTTTAGCTGTGTGTGAAAGAACAAGTCTAGACAATGTCAGGACCTGATTGTACGGAGAATGTCATATGTGTTGTGGGGAAAGGCGTAAGTTGGCAGAAGGGCTGATTGTAATCTATACTACCAGTTATCCTCCGAGAATAAGAACAAATAAGATTAAGTTGAATTTTATCAAAACACAGTACAGTTTGTCACAGAGGAGTGTGAACTGAGACTCAGAGGATTAACCCGTCTGTGTCCTTCACTGAGACACACTCTTCTGAGAAGAAAAGAATAAACTCATTTTCAGTTTCTCAGGTGTCAAAATGTGGATGGAGTCACCGTGAAAATAGTCAGCATGTGTATCTTTTCCATGCTTGAGGTACGATTTGAGACGCTCACGGTGAGGTGTGAAGGTAGCGGCTGCGGTCTTGGTGGGAAACTCCCAGTTTTGAGTGGTAGAGGGTGGGGCTGATATCAGCAAACATAACCTGCAGTTCACCCTGAATACATCCAAGTTGATGATGCACGCTGATTTTTTGAGGGACTGGTTTCTTTTTTTTTTGTTTTGCTCTTCTTATCTTGCACACCCTCGCTCTGCTTTTTCAGCTCGAATACTTTGAGCACTGCATGGCCTCAAAAAAGTGCACTTTTCCCTTGAAGATCTGCTTTCCTTTTCCATACAACCATATGTGAGTTCTAGTGTCTTTGTGTGTGTGTGTTTGTGTACGACTGTCTGCTTTAACTCCTACTTTCAACAGCTGCAGCAAATGCAGTCAGACCTTCCGTTAACAGGTCTCGCTCTCTCTTTCTACTCCTACTCCACTGCTGTTTGTCTGTCTGTCTTTTTGTCTGACTGTCTGCTGGATTTTCTTGTTCACCTCCTCTCCTCCTTGCACACACACACACAATCACACACACACATGCAGGCACATGATGCACACACACACCTCAGGCGGCTTGATATTCATAGCCTCCTCCTCCTTCACTTGACATGGGAGCCTTAACAGATGTGCCCCAGCCTTGAGCTGCCTCTCCCCTCTCTCCCTCTCTCTCTCTCCCCTCTTTATACTGCCTTGTGCCTCACAGAATTATCTTCTGTCTAAATGGAAACAAAACAATAACCTGACACCCAATTTAGGATTTTTGTCTTTTTGTCTGAAATGTAGAGATGTTTAAAATTTGCATGCAGTAAAAGGACCAAAACTACACCAAAAAGATGGCCTGATGGGATGGACAGAATATAACACGAGTTATAGAGGTTACTATATTCAAATAAAGCTGATTTGGGAATGAATGGATGTGCGTTTCTTTGTCTCATTGCTCTAATTAGACTTACTTTCCCTGTTGGCACATAAATCTGTTTTTTAATTATAATTTCCAAACATTTCCTCCACCACTTTTGTGTGATCATCATTATTTTTATTTCTCCTACATTTTCCCTGCCGTATTTCTGCTGTAAAAACCTCGCCAGTTCCTGTTTTGGACTTTCAGCGGAGCCTGTGTATGTGTGTGTGTGCGCTCCGCTCTGTTTGTGTGTGTCTCTTGTGTGTGCGTGCGCGCGCAGCCAGTGCCGTGCGCTGGAGGCTTATGGTAATTGCGGTCTCCCGACTGGCCTTCTGGGTAGAGTCTGCGCGAGTGGGAGTGGAGCGAGTCGCTCGGTCTCGGCAGCGTTCATCCATTCTGTGCGGCACTCCCCGTACAGCTCCGCGCGTCCTCTCAGCGAACCGGGGTGTTCTCTACCGCTTTACAGGAAGAAGCAGAAAACGCGGGACGGAAAGCTTCACGGAATAACCTTCAACGAACCTTCCCAGACACGGAATTCAGCGCCGGGGAGGACATGGAGTGACGGAAAGCGGGAGAGAGGGGCTTTTTCCGAGCACGGCGTGCTCCGCTGAAACCCAACATGGCGCTGCTGCGAGGTACGGCCGAGCTGAATTAATTTCTCCGCGAGTCCGACGACCTCGCCACCTGTATCCTGTGGGGGCCCGGGCTGCACGGCACGGACACTCCACGACTTAAAGGACCACAGCGGATTGTCTTTTGTGGATATCTCGCTCCGGACGTTCGTTTTTTCCTCCGCGTAGGATCTTTTTGTTGCTTTATTGCCTCACAAGTGACATTTGCAGCAGCAGAAAAGTCCGCTTGAAATAAAAGGCGAATGGATGAGAGTTTTCTCCGGACAATAGAATAAAGACAGAGAGCTTTTTTATGTAAGACTTGCTTTGTTTCGTGACAAGTGGATAACCTGTTAGACACTTTTAGTTGTGTTTTTTTTCCTCCTCCGGCCGGGATTGTCTCCAGCAGGCAGGACCATAACCGGGTTAGTCTACGTACGCACGGATCGCTGTCCTCCCAGTTAACTTGGAAAAACAGGAAAAAGGCGTGAGTTGCTGCGCACGGACGACGACTGGAACTATCAGCAATTAACCAGGTGAGACACTCAGTCACAAAGAAAATGTTTTTTCTTTTTTTCTTTATGAGGTTTGTATCTTTGGCGATGTGGAATCATCCGCTGGAGTAGAAAAACGCACACTGCTTTGTTTTTAGTGGTTTAAGTGAAGAACCTAAAATAAGATGTGTTGAAGACCTTTATTGTTTGAAACTGTGTGTTTCTGATCAGAGACGGCTCTCCTCTGAGGTTGGTCTGAACGTTAAAGCCCGCTGTTGTGCGCAGAGACTGGGAGAGGATCGGCCACTTCTAAGAATAGCGCATAGGGTGGTCTTTGTGCGTTTCGGCGGGGCAGTGGCATGTGCTTGATAAATAACACGCACGAACACATAATGATCCGACCGTGATCTTGGCCTCTTTTTTTTTTTTTGAACAACTATCCTGTCAGACGGGTGGAGGTGAGAAGGACGTCCCAGAGATTAGCGGACTTGAAAGCGGCGCCGTCCTCGACGGTGAATATTCAGGCTTTTCGCACTCTGCTGAGTGACGAAGTGTGTGAGTGTGTGTGTGGGGTGAGGGGGAGAGTTTGTGTGTGCGTACGCGTGTACGTGCGCGCACACGGAGCTTCTGCGCTAAACAAGGTTACGGAATTCAGCCTCGCCCTGCCAAAGGGAAGCGAGCGGTGCTGCTCCGCTTCTACATGGTTCAGTTCAGTTGGAGGGCATCCCCGGGGTGTGAGTGTGTGCGTGCTTGACAGCTGTATATGTGTGTTCGTGGGGGGAGGTTTGTGTGTGTGTGGGTGGGGGTGTTTGTTTGGCTAGAGTGGACGTTGATCAGTCGTCTCATCAGCCCCAAAGGTAGTGTTGGAGAGAGGTGTGGGGGGCTGCACCGTTCACCTTCCTGTCGAGTTGATGGAAACCGCTCTGGCATCGTGCCACACACACACACACACACACACACACACACACACACACAGAGGCTACACACACACACACATACACACGCTGTCTCGCTCTCGCTTCATGTCTTGCAGGTGTTCTCCACTCTGACTTTGCGCTGCAGTCTGTTGTCTTCCTCTCTCGCACGCATGCTGTGTGACTCGTCTTTGCATTGCGGGGGAAAATCCTTTTGCGCACGGAGGATCCACGCAGCGCCAGTTAACCCCCCCCCCTCTCCCCACAGCTCTGATACGCGCTGCTCTCTTGTAGGGAGAAAGTGTCAGCTGAAACTCTTCGGAATGTGAAATAGTTTACAAAGTAGGACCTTTTACTGTTTTTATTTGTGTTCTGGCGTTTGCTTGGATGTCTCGCGGTGAACACATGGCAAATATTCTCTTCTCTGTCGTGGATAACTTTTAGAAATTAGTTTGGATACTTGTTCAGCCGTCCTCCCCTCGAAACACATCGCTTCTCGAAAAGTTGTCTGACTGAAATGAGCGCGTCGACCCTTGTTGGCTGTGATCCAAAGTGAATCTTCGTTCCTCACGATTTTCAAAGCTCAACACCCTGACTTTCACGACACACAAAACAACATTTCACCGAGACTTGTTTCTTCACTCTTCCACGGCATTGACTCGGTTCATATCACGGGAGCTTCTTCTCCCTCCTCCGCGTGCATGCCTGCGTGCCGTCTGTCCTGGAGCCACACAGGCACTAATTAGGGGACGCTCTCTTAGGACGATCGATGTGCCTCATATTGGCTGGCTCCAGCTCATTGACGAGCTTAGTGAGGGAAGCAGCTACTAAAAGAGCACTTCAGCCCCGGCAGGCAATCTGCGCAGGATATACAGTATATGGAGAATCTCTCCAGACGCTGGAGCAGGTTGGAGGAGTGGAGCATGCAGAAGGACCTCGTGTTGGGACCTTTTTTTCGAGGGAGCGGAGCGAGGGGGATTAAGTGGTGGGGGGTGGAGGCTACTTCAGGGGGATTTGCTGCGGAATAAAAGCTTAATTGTATTTAAATGAAAGCACGGTCTACATCGGTGTGGAGATATTAAGGACTCTTGTCATACATGTAGAGTTAAATGTGCGTCAGGAGTTTTGAAAAATCAAACGGAGGATAGTTGTAGAAATGCAAACCTCACTTGAAACTACATTTGGGGATTAGGAGCAGTGATCCATTAGAGCATGAGGCAAATTAATTACCAAACGGTCCAAATACAGCGCTGTAATGAGACCTTTCAACTAGGACTGGGCGATTATATGATCGGAATTAATGATCGGGATAAATTAAAGTTCGATCACGGTGATCAGCTGTGAGCTTATTTACTCCGTCAAACATGGCGAAAATGTGCATCAACAGCCAATCAGAGTCGAGCTTTTCCTGCTCACCTGTGTAAGTTGCTGGAAAAGTAAACAGAGTAATCAAATGTGGAGCTGAGGGCAGTAAAATAGATGTCAGCCATGACTTTGAGTCATCCTCCGAAGATGTTATTGTTAGGAAGAAAAGTTATTTAACGTCTTATTTAGTACCTATGTATTCATTTTTTACTTTTAATACAGATGCTTTAAAACTGGCAGTTAAAAAAATCGGGATAATAATCGAGATCGGACGATATGACAAAGTATATCGTGATCATTCTTTTTGGCCAAATCGCCCAGTCCTACTTTTAACTTCATTTCATATATTTTAGAAAGTTTGGTTTGAATTTTGCTTAAGTGGGTAAAAACTTCACCCTGGATTTGGTCAGATAAATCTGTTTTTGGATGAATTTACATGCCACATTCATCCTTTTCTTACTTGATGGTCCTTCATCTACAACTCTTGAAATCTTGACTGAAACCAAGTGGTTGTCACCCATTACGCAGCTCGGTCTAAGGTCGTCCTGCCATCTCTCTGTGTCAAAGTCTTTGTGTCGAATGCAGCCTGTTCCCTGAGTGCAGCGTGTTGTGGAAGCATCGAACAAATACTTCACATTTTGTGTGGGCCGAGTTTATTTATAGGGAGCCCCCGTTGGACTGTTTTTTGCGCATCATTTTTCCACTGCGCGCTGTGATGTCAGCGTGGGGCTGATCTGTTTTCCAGGTGTTGGAACACAGAGGGGGAGGGCTGCTTATACCAGAGATTGACACACTGATTTATTTTCTTTCTCCTTTTCATGGGAGAGGACTTCACGCGTCTTCCAGAGAGGGTGTTTTACTGCCAAGGCCTGTGAAGTGTCAAAGTGTGGTTTAAGGGTGGTCTCAAAACAAAACAGAGATTCTCCTTTTGTTTGGATTAGTCATTATTTTTCGTTTCTTTTACCAAGACGCAGTACGCCCTTTCATAATATCTAATAATGAAAATATCCAAAATAGTCCCCCTTTTACGCAGCATTTAGTGGATAGATGTTCCTGTGAATGATATCTGTACGTTGCGGGGGGAAGGTGCACCTGAAGTACACACGAGCCTCGCGCCTGCTGGGCCCTATTGTCATGCTGAGTGATGTGTGACAGAAGATGTGTCAGCGCACAGCTCCGTGGGGTGGCTGCGTGTAAGGGGACAATCACATCACTTCCATTCTAAACCCATTAACCTGCTGTTTGCCCGCTTTCCTAATCAATGGGGAGCACGCGGGGAATATTACGCACAGGCAAATAGCACGTCAATAAAAAACTACGAGCCCGCTTTTGCAAATCTAATCAATGTTGAAAACAGGCAGGAAAGAACCCGTTTAGAAAAACACCGGTGTTCTGGTTCAGCTCCAGTCAGAAGCAGGAGGTCTGTCTTATTGTTGTCGCGCTTGTTTTTTCCCTCCTCTCTCGCTTACGCCTGGATATAAAACAACAGTGTCTTCGCTGCCGGCGCTGCGCTCGCTGCTAAGGCGAGCTGCGTGTGAACAAAAGCGGAGGCACGGCAGAGAGCCGAGGAGAGATCGGTTTTCCAGGCGCTGCGCAGCTCCCGGAGGAGACGTCACGGTTTGATTGAAGCTATGCTCCGTGCTGGCCTCCCGGGACCTCGCGATGAAACGGGAGAGCCGCCCTCCCTCCCTCCTTCCTTCCCTCCCTCCCTCCTCCTCCTCTCTATTCCTCTCTCTTTCTCTCTCTCAGCGCTCCACAAAGCTTTTAGTTTCGACGAGGTCTGGAGCGCACGGATCACTTCCCCACAGAGATGTGTCGACCTCCAGTGCTATTTCCCCGGAACAGGGGTGGATAGGACGCTTACGCGAAGCAATATTTCACCCCCTCCCTCCAACTGTCTGATACATTAACTCTCCAGCCCATTACGCACCTGATCAGTTGAGTCATTTAGTTTCCCCGTAAACCCCTAAATGTATTTAGGGGTTCACTTCCCTTTTGATGGTATGAATCTAGATCTCTGCGTTCAGTTTCCTTACCTCTTGATTGATTGATTGATTGATTGATTGATTGATTTAGCTTCGCCGTTATGACGGCACACCTCGCCTCTCTCCCCTGCCTCTCAGCACCTCCTCATTTGTTTTTCGATGTCGGTGCCTCGGGCTTCTTTCTATCTATCCATCTATCTGACGAAATCCCGCAGACGCTTGGCAGCGCAGCGGGGAGGATGGCGGTGGATGCGAGTTTATTACACCAACCGTCTTCAAAGCAGGAATGCTGTGTCTGCCGTGCGTGTTTGGCTCGAGAAGCCTCTGACCTCGACTTGGGGATCATCACGAGGCTCCGTATCTCCACAGTAAACAATTAGCCTAGTAAATATTTTGCTCTAATAGGATCTAGGGCTCATTTTCCCTCACAGTAACACGTGTGACCTTTAAAAGCTGAAATCCAGGCTACGCGCGAAGCTCGGTTTGCCTCACAGCCTGTTTAAACTGACGTTCATTTAGCCTAATTAACGTCATTACGCACTAATCATTAAGCCTGCTCTTTAAACAGACTATTCATCCTATGTGAGGAGGGGAAGGGGAGGGGAGGGGGTCATATGGAGGCGGATCAGTCCTCAAGCGTCATGCGCTTTCATTCGGGACATCCAACACATGAAAGCAAAGGGAACATTTCAAAGGAGAGTCAAGAAACCTCCGGTAAACGCGGGCCGGCTCATGCATGCGCATCCCTATTACAATCGGCTCCTTTGGTGGCATAAAGGCCCATTTAGTCTCCATTTGGCCCGGGATGAATAGAGCCCAGTTAAGCAGCCGCCGCCCGGGCCCTGGTGACAGTACGGGGGGCCTCACAATGCGCCCGTTGTTGACGGCCGTGCTGTCGAGGGGGGGAACTGAACCGTGCACCGACTTGCATGCGGCTGTGCAGCGGCCCGGGAGGACGCAGGGGCCCCTTGTTTACAGCTCGGTCGCTAATAATGTGACAGCTGAAGAGATGCCGCCGGCTGCTTCAGGCTGTGAAGGCGCTCTGAACAGCGTTTATCTGCTCCATCTCTCCCTCAGCCTCTCTGTCTCTCTGTTCGAGCTGCAAGACCAGAAACTCGCAGACATTTTGACAACTTTGCATAGATTGTATTGGAGTAAACTTTGAGCAGAAAATTGGAGCCGTTGGCACGTGTCAGTCTGATAATCAGGGAGGGTGCTATAGGTGTCATTATTCGTAGAAGTGTGGCCCTGAGGCTCCAATTTTGGTCCGCGCTCTTCCTCCATTCTCCATTTTTTGAACGCGCAGTATTCCTTTCGTAGACAGCCTCATGTTGGTGTGTATAGTTTGAGGCAAAGTGAGTATTTGTGTGTTTGCGCGCGCCCGCATTTAATCCGTGTTTATGCCCACCCCGCCCCCGCCGCTGCGGAGATTATCCTGCGTCACACTGCATTTTTTTCGAGCTGATCGGAGCTCTGCGCTTCACAGAGTCTGGCAAAGCTCCAGGGACAAAGAGCGAGAGGGTGCCTGCGCTTACAGCCAGACTCGCAGACCTGCTTTCCCGCTTATAACTAACGAACACACGTGCTAACCTGAGCGTGCAGCGATCTTATCAGAGCTGCTGGTTCGTCATTTCGAACCCGTACACAGACAGGAAGTGGCTAATGGGGACGGAACCACCTTTCACTGGTATCTCTCACAGCGCTACGCGGCCGATCCACAGAGGCCTCAGTCCAGGAGGAAATGATGAGCCGAGCTAGAGCGCACGCACACACACACACATACACACACACACAGCACGGGTCACGCAGAGTTCAGGTCATTGTCGTCAGAAACAGGAAACGAGGGAAAAGAGGGAGCACGGGTTTATTTTCTCCCTCTCCCTCTCTCTCTTTCCGTCTTTCTGCTCTTTTTATCGCTCTCTCCTCACTCTGTTTTCTCGTCCACCTCGAAAAAACGCAAACACACGCAGAGCCAGCCTATATGAGGTTCCGCTGAAACGCCCGGTGGTTTTCTGTTTAATGGTGCGAGTCGGGGCTCCGCTCCAGCGGTCTGCTTTATAAACGCAGCTCAGACCGCTGCGCTCCCCTTCCCCCTTCCCCTGCTGCTGCTGCTGCTGCCGACCGCTGTGATGGATTGGACGGCCGTCGGGAGTTGTTTGTTGCGCAAACTATTCTTAGCAGCGGGGACGAGCGTCAACACCCTGCCTTTCCTCCTCTCATATCTCTGCACACTTTCTCCTTCCTCGTCCTTTCACTCACATGGTGACATTTTCTCAGCATTTCTCCTTTTAAAGGGTCTTGTTTAGGAGGACGAATATAAAACGCCGTTTTACTGCGCAGACTTCAAAGTAGGACTGGGCGATTTGGCTAAAAGGATGATCACGATATACTTTGTCATATTGTCCGATCTCGATTATTATCCCGATTTTTTTAAAACTACCAGTTTTAAAGCATCTTTACTTAAAACAAAAAAATAAGTAGACAAATACTAAATAATACGTTAAATATTTTTTCTTCTCAACAATACTCTGTTTACTTGTCCAGCAACTTACAGAAGTGAGCAGGAAAAGCTCCACTCTGATTGGCTGTTGTGATGCACACTTTCGCCATGTTTGATAAGCTCACATCTGATCGCCGCGATCGAACTGAAATTTATCACGATCGTTAATCACGATCATATAACAGCCCAGTCCTACTTCAGGGGATATGAAGTGCATAATCACAAAGCCTGCTGAAGATTTTGTTTTAATCCAACCCCCATCCCTCAAGAGTTGGGATGTTGGGTAAAATGTTGATAAAAGAGAATTTGATGGGTTGCAAATCACTGAGACCCTCGTATTTGATTGAAATAACACAAAGGCAACATATAAGTTGTGGAAATTTGTATTATTTTATGTAAAATAGCCTACATGCTTGTTTTGGATTTGGTAATTTGCAACAGATTGGTAAAATGACATTTCTGGAAGGTTTTCACCTCTTTGTGAGAGACTGTGCGAGCAAAAAGTTCTCCAATGTCAGAATAATGTTCCTGAGTTTTGGGGTTTCATTTAACCCAGCTTTCTGACTGTCTTATGAAATTGGAGTTGTAACTGTGAGCAGGTCAAAGCTCTCCAGATGGTTTCCTGATATGTTGTGTACAGTCTCTTGTAATCTCCAGTTGATTAGTTATGTCAGGAAGGTTTGGACGAGGTTCAGACAGTTCTTGTAGCACAAGGAGAATATAGCTCAAATGCGGCTTCGAACACATCAAAATGTGGGTTTCTTATGAGTTACGACTTTAGGCTATCAGAGCTGTAAATCAGATCTTGACAACTGGTGTATGAGATTCAGTCTGACAGCATGAAAATAGCATACAAGGAAGAAGAGGAAAGTCATCACTAAAGAAAATGTGTTTTGTGAAAGTCCTGTAAACACCAACGTTTTCTACTTTAATTTTCCAGATTGATTGAGAAAATCAGACCCAACATTTAAAGTGTAGTAATTTTTGCAGTAGCATCAAAATTTAAAAGCACCTTGCAAATTGACTACACTTATTTTGTATAAGTTATTAAGAAGCAGATAATATAAACGAAATTTCTATTAACAAAGAGGAGAGAAATGTCATTGAATACCTTGAGAAGTCTCTTTGGGTTACAGGACTTTAACTGTAGCAGCATACTTGTGTTCTCATTTCCCTTTTAGGACATATATGTCACATAAGTGTTCCCACGCTGTTATGAAAACAAAGTCAACCTTATATGTTTGAATTCATGTCTTAAGCACAGAGACTGCTGGTGTCCATGCTGCCAAAAGCATGTTTTTTATTCCTGCTGGTGTGCAGTGTCGTTGATTGCTCGGTCCTGACCTTGAGGCCCAGTACAGCCTCTCATCTTCGCCAGACTACTATTAATTTCACGAGGATGACGGGTGCTTTGAGTGCTCAAAATACACCGTCATCAGCACAGCATGGTTACAACGTGGCGTAATAACAGGGCTTAAGGAAACAGGGCCGTCCGTTTTGTTGTGCTGACCCGAATATGAACAAATGTTCACCAGTTGTTTCACAGCTGTGTTTTAAGGTGAAATCATCATAGATGTTTGCTAAATTATAGGACAGAGGCTTGACAGTGAAGGTTGGACAGAACATCCATGTAATTGAATATCTGCATTCCTGTAAGAGGATTAATTTTCTTTATCATGTTCAGTCTTATTGAGGAGCTGTTCGGCGTATGTGTGTGTTTTTTTTATGTGGGTCAGTGTGTGAGAGAAAGATGGAAAGCTCCAGGAGATACGAGAAACAGCACCGATGTTATTTCCCCATGTCTGTGAAATGAGCGGACGAGCATACAAATGGCTGAATGTACCTTTAGTGGAGCACTTCTTCTCATGCACGTTTCAGTTCTGTCACACGCTGATGTTGTTGAGGCAGGACTGGCTCCGGGGAGCTGTGTTGGGGGATGGGAGTGCTGGAGCAGGGAGGAGCTGTGCCGAGGGGCCCGCTACAGGCTGATTAATGGGCCCCGGGTCACGGCAATAAAAGTGGCGTGCCAGCGGCGCGGCAGCTAGGCTCAGAGGCGTTTCTCTGTGATGATCGAGGAGCCAGGAGTCTCTGCTGCTCTCAGCAGAGCACAGAGAGGCTTTACTTTTACTATTTAAAGGCACTCCTCTCACTCCGTCTCCCACCTCATTCCTGCTCGGGTACCTTTTACATGGCTTTTTTTGCAGAAATGTCTCCTCTTAGGAGTCATCAATTATACTCAACCCTAGTATTATTTTTACAAAAATATTTCAAGTGGAAGCTACAACCAGTGACTTTTACCTGTTTGAGGAATCTGAAATAGTCTCTTGAAATTTGCAGAGCATTTTATGAGCATAGAGATGTCACTTACCTCTCTAAAGCTCAGACGTGGTCTGGAATATCTCAGTTTGGCCATTTGTAAAAATAGTTTCTGTCTTTCTTTTTTTTTTTTCCTTTTGCACTTGATTATTCTGACATGTTGTTTATATAATATTACTCACATAGGGGGTTGCAGAACTCTACCGTTTCTTGAGTAGTTGTATCTTTAAACCAAAGAAGTAGAAGACGGTTGATAAGTGTACAGATGAAGTTATGAACTTGAATTTATAAATATGTCAGCATCTCAAATGTTGTATGAAATAACTCTTCTTGGAAATGACCCCTTAATATGAAGTAACAGCTTTATTATCCTCCTCCTTAAATTTAATGTAATTCATTTGGAGGTATTTATTTATTAATTCTTTGTTTTATTTATGAAATATCTTAACAATGTGAAATATTATTCAATGCTATGAAACAGCACTCAAAGCATTACATCATGACGGGCTTTCCCAAGCCGGTTGATTGTTCATTCTTCCTCGTAGTTTCTGGTCTTTCTGTAATGCCATGCTTTTTGCATGCGTTTGTCGGTGTGAGTGTTTGTTGATCTGTGGCTCTGTGTTGGCGGGCGGTAAATGGGCTCCCACCGTAGTGGTCTCTGATGTATAATCTCTCCTCGCTTCACTGGCCGAGGCAGCCGAGAGAGCAGGTCAAAGAGGGCACGGAAAAACCAGTGTGTAGGGAACGTGACTGAATAGATGCAGCCCCACAATGCACGTCTAGCCCACAGGGTGGGCAGGATAGGGGTCAGGGGAGAGGGAATAGGAGGATGGGGGGGGGTTGCTGTGGTTTGTTGACGGATACGAGGGGAGGGGAGCCCACACAGTGCTTTCATCTCTGGTGACGGTTTCAGCGGAGGCGTGTGTGTATGTGTGAGAAAGAGAGAGGTGGTGTGATGACTACAGCTTATGATACTATTATCTTTCTTTTCATTTTCATTCATCACCTGACTCCTGTTGCGACGTTTGATTGATGTTTAGCAATAATTTATATATTTATTGTGTAGATTAGAGGAAATTAAAACCATGTCTTGGAGCTGATTTCCATATAATCTCTCTCGTGGAGATTTTATAAACTAATATTTTTGCCCTGTCTGTTTTTTTTTGGCATTTAGTTTAAGACCAAGCTGTAGTCTGTTATGTGACCAAGCCAAGACACTGACTGCTTACTGTTTGCTCATCTCTGCAGGGCAACATCTGTTCGTGATGTCGATGCTGAGACACAAACCAACCTGGAACTAAGACAAGGCAACCACATCACACAAAACATGGCAAGTCCCCAGTGCACGTTCTCAGTACTGTTTAAACTAATCTGTCAAATGAGTCAGTATTATCTGGAAAGAAACACTTTCCCTCTGTTTCTGTTTGTGTTTGCATGCAAGTACCCAAGAAGGCAGAGAGGCCGTTTATGACTTTTACAACAGCATTTGTGTTTCTGTCCGTATTTTTGTCAAACTAGCTTTTCTGGACTTGATTTTGGTGATAGCAGGCAGATTAACTCTCCTGGCTTCTTTTCTTACCTTAGGTGGATGCAAGGTTAACACCACTGGCAGCCATGGGGCTGGACCGAGGCGCTCTCATGCATGATGGTCTTCGTCTCCATGGCGGGGTTGTGTACCCAGGCATCAGAGCTCTGCCTACAGAGAAGAGCCGAGAGACACCAGGCATCCCCCTCAGTTATAACAGGGATGGTCTCCCAGAGCTCATCTACAAGCCTGATGGCCCTCTGGACAGTCGTAAGTCCACTAATGGATACCTGGGTCTCTATAAGGGCACCCCACCAAGTCTCCACAAGCCTATGCTGGTTCCTGGAGCAGGAGCTGAAGGTCTGGGCTTGGAACGCAGAGTAGGGCCTGGAGAGAAAGCATCTGATCTGGGCTTGGCAAGTGCCGGTGGCAGCTATCTCCGCCTGCCATGGCTCACTCCTTACCCGGAAGCAAGCATGTACCCCTTCATGGACACATCCAAGTATGCTCTAAACATGTATAAAGCCTCCCTGCTGAGCCAACCCAGCCACTATCTCCCTCAGCACCTGCCCTACCCTTCTCTGTGTGCAGCCCAAGGAGGCAACCCTGCTGCAGCCGCTTCTGCTGCCGAAAGGCTTTACTACATGCCCCCATACCCTCCCTCCCCAATCTCCTCGCCCTTGGTGGCCCCCCCTATGAGGATTCCTACAGTCACAGTTGCCCCCTCATCACTGGTACATTGCCAGGATAAAGGGCTCGGTGTTGCACCTTCATATGCACAGCAGCTTCACCAACCCCCTCCTCATCCTCAGCACCATCAGGCTGCAATAGACAGGGACCGGTCCCCGAGCAGAAGCAGCAGACCAAGTAGGCCCCCGTCTAGAAAGGGGCCGAGCAACATCAGTAACACCGGTAGCACTAGAGACACTAATGGTGGGAATAATGGCAGTCTGCCCCCTGATTCCTCTCCTCATGCATCTTCTCGCCTCTCTCAGCCTCCCCCACCGCCGACTCTCATTGATAATTCACTGGATTTACAAAGGCCAGTTGCAAGGATCGGACAACCGTCAACCTCTTCTGCTTCTTCCATAGCTGCCTCATCGTCATCGACACAGTCCATTCCTCATCCGTTCTCCGTGAGCAGCATGGCATCAGAGCAGCCCTCTCCTGCTCGGCCCAGCCCACACAAACCCAGGCCACGAGATGGAACACCGGAACACAGAAGTGTCGGGGCTGAGAGGAGACAAAGCAGATCACCCTCCAAACCAAATTTTGAGAGACCCCCTCACCAAACCCAACCAACCAAAGACTCAGCTGAAAAGCCTTTGGATTTGTCCGGAAGAATACTTGAGTTACTGCCTCCGAATGGATTTCCAGTGAAAATGGACACTATGGCATCGGGCCCACGGTATGGGATCCCCCCAAGCAGAGAACTGCTAAAGGAAAACCTATCCTTGTCTCCTTCCTCTCACCCTCACTCTGTGGCCAGCAGCACTTCTTCCAAGGTCCCAGAGAGGCCGGAGATGATCAGCACTTTACACTCCTCCTGGGTTGTACCTAGCCCATCTCCTTCCTCCAACGCACAGCACACACCAGGCTTGCCTCCCTCCCCGCGGCCTAACCCAGACCTTTCACAAGCCAAAGGTTCTTCCCCCTCTGTCATCAAACATAAGAGTCTGGAGAGAGTTCTCCCTCAGCAGCGTAGCTCATCCTGCCCCAGGATAGGAGAGTCCAACCACAATGTTCCCTCCACCCAACACTCCTCTATGGTCAACTCAAGGCCTCTTTCCCCCAAACCCAATGGTGAGTGGGCCAAACAAAGCCCCAGCCAACCAGAACATCCACCAAGCATGGGCCACCACAGAGAGGGGGCAGAGAAGTCCTCCCAGGGCACCAAGAGAAGTGAAACCACCCAGGATGTTTCGTCTTACAAAAGGCCCTGTCTGGAGAACGGTCACCCTCCTGGCCATCTGTACCTCCCTCAAAATGACGCTTACCTGAACCACAGTTTGGCATACACCAATAGATACCTGCACTACCCAATCCCTGATGGCATGGCTCTACACTCCCTGCCAATAACAGGAAAAGGTCCAGTTTATCCTCATCCAATGTTGCTGGGCAGCAACAGCCTTTACCCAACCCACCTGGCAGCAAAACATCCGTTACCCTACCACAACCTCCAAGCTGGTCCAGGAGGGGAATACCTCACATATAACTCACAGGAGATGGCCCATCCTCTTATGCAGAGTCACCCAGACAGTAAGCCGCCAGAGAGGGGAGATGCAGCTTTGAAGCCTCGGGGACAGGAGAAATCCCGGGGAGGTACTGAAGAAAGCAGAGATCCCAACATTGGGAAAGAGAACGGAGAAGGAAGTCAGTCAAAGCACGAGAGGGAAACGGGAGCAACAGGACATGGTGGAAGTAACAGCAAAACCTCCTTTTCTCCTGCAGTATCTCGAGAAAAGATTGTCTGCATTGACCTTGTACACTCAGACACAGATATTGAGTCTACGCCAAAAGTCCACAAACAGTCCTCTGCTGAGACTAGCACAAAGGTTAACCAAAATGAATGTTGTCATAGTAACCAAAATCTGACAAAGACTGACTTTGAGCCAAAACACCAACAGCACCCTTCCCATCCCTATCCCATCCACTCTGTACAGAGCCCCACCCTGAAGCCCAATCACATTGAAAGACAGCCAGAGACTCCCTTTGGGAAAACAAGCGTCTCTCAGGACACAAGCTGTCCTGCAGTAACATCCGGCACAACCCAAACTGCTCCAGGGGAGAATGCCCAAGCAGAGGAGAGCCAGGATGAGCCTCGCAGCCCCAGCCCCGACCCTGAAGACCAGGATCAGAGCACTCTGCGCTGTGCCCGCACATCTGGATTGTGCAGCTCTGGTAAGGACAAAGGGGTCAGAGACCGTCAAGCTTTTCACATCGCTCAGCACTGCACGGAGGTGGTGAAGGAGGAGAAACTAAGCGAGGCAGAGACTGAAAAAGAGGACAGTATCGTTGATTTGGGGGAGTCACACGGAGAAGGTGATGAGGAAGAAGAGGACGGTGGCCATGCTTCATCAAAAAGCTCTCGTAGATCCAGCCTGGCCAAGAGGATTGCAAACTCCTCGGGCTATGTTGGCGACCGCTTTAAATGTGTCACCACTGAGCTGTATGCTGACTCCAGCAAGCTGAGCCGTGAACAGAGAGCTCTGCAGGTAAGGCCATTAACACTTCTGTATGTGTGTGGTTATAAATAGCACAGGACAAATTGGGCCAAAAGTTGATGGTTGACTGGAGAATGTGCAGATATTTTCAACATACTTTGAGTCTTAACATCCACGCAAGAATTAACCTCCATGGGCTAATGCCTTTATTTTATTTTTGCTGCAAAATTCAGAACACACCCTGCATGGAATTGGCACACACTGCATTTATAGCACAACACATAGTAATATAAGTGCTGTCATGCTACTGTCCTGTCCAGAGGCTTGACTTTCCCCCTTAGTTTATCATTGTCTGTGAAGGCTAGTGCAAGGCCTCTATCAGGGAGAGCAGTTCAAAGGTTAACCGGTGCTGCCTTCTCTGTATGTTGATTAGTGAGCAGTCATTGTAAAGGTTATTTCTGTGCGTGCGTGTTTGTGTGTCCGTACATGCCTGTCCTTGTGCGACTGCCTCCGGGCTAAAGCATGTGTTAGTGCTGACTGTGCTGTAGAGCTGTACACTGTAGATCCAGAGCATGACTGTGGCAGCCTTACAGTTCACACCGCCTTTGGCAATGCTTAACCCCCAAGGTTAGGGGCGGTGGAGGGTTCGCAGTGGGCTTAAAAATCCCGCAGCTGCCCTCCTCTGGGTTCCTCTTAGGCTTCCTGCATGTCCCACATTTACCAGACGCTACTCCCCCCCCCCCCCCGATGGCCTAACGCTGCCCTGCCTGGCTGCTGTCCAAGTTCATAATTCTCCTCATTCCACTAGCTTTAAGACCCTAACACTCACCTCAATTCATGTAGGAATGCATAATTACAGAAAAGCCCCCTCCTCTTGGCTATCATCCCCCTTGTCATTCATTTTCACAATTAAGCTATTCATTTTAGGCCGTTATCGCTGATTCCTCACGCTCAATGTTCAGCATAGAAACACAAACAAACCCTATGCTTTATTACCCACTGGCTCAGAGGCAGATATGTTAATAGGTTGCACATGTCCGTCTGTGTCTATGTTGTGAATGTACTCTAGAAAACTGTGGTTTTGTCTGTGTCATGCTTGTCAATGCGCAGCTGCAACGCAAAGCTATCAAACGCTCAATTTCTGGACGTGAAAAAATCCGATGAGGAAGTATGTTTGGGGAAAAATAAATAAATGAGACCATTTAAACTGAATGAGCATTATCAATCATGCTTAGAATGAAAGCCTCGTTTGGATTCTCTGATTTCCAATTCGTCACTCACACAGTTCAGAAATCATTTGATAGTTTTGATGCTCTGTTAATTGACCTGTTGCGTCTCTTTGATTTGATTGTTATTTTGTGGGATTGTGGCTGCCTATTGTGTCAAGAAACATGTGGAGAACATAAAGTCTTAAAAGAAAGATGAAATGATGGACAGATATATTGAGCCCCCCCATTCTAATTGCTTAGATGGAAGTCATATCACGAGAGGGGAGTAATATAAGTCAACCTGCAGCTAACTGGGAGGTCAGTTCTTTACATTTCTTATCACATCTGCCTCTGATGGGCTCTGTCTCCTTTGTACTCTGTATCGCCGCACACTCCTTTTTCCCCACTCCCTTCTTTCCTCTTTCTTCTCTCTCTCCCCTCTCTCTCTCTCTCTATGCCTCAGGACTTAGATGTATATGTTTTCTAGCTATGTTTATGTTTCAGGAAGGGAGATGCCAGGACTTAAGCCCCAGAGCGCATGGACTCACAGTGGCTGCAGTAGTCTAATCTATGTCTTGATGCCATGCTTGTGATTTATCAGTCTATCTTTTTGTCCTGTGTGCGTGTGTGTGTTTGTGCGTGTGTGGGTTTTTTTTTAATTTCTTTGGCATTTTCTTTGATTTTGAGATAATGCGATTTCTGACGCAATTTTTTTGCTTCTGTAGCTGTTGAGGCCAGATTGAGGCTTAGAGAGGTGTGTGTGTGCGCGGCTGGGGCGGACGATGAGTGGTTTTCATGGGGTTTTTCCTCTGCGTTTGTGTCTGTGTGTGCGCACAGCGGGCTATGATGCGGTTCTCGGAGCTGGAGCTGAAGGAGAAGGAGGGCGGCGGTGTGTGTGTGTCTGCCTCGGCAGCGGCAGCAGGACGGGAGCTGGCAGACGGCCAGCGCAGAGAGCGAGTGCTGGAACACTGCCAACACACCACCAGGCAGGGAGAGAGGGAGGGTGAGTAACCCAGCACCACACACACACACACACACTTGTCATGCATTCACACACACACACATGCATGCATCAACTCTGCAAATACACACACGGGGAAGGGACACACACAAACAATAGATGCGCGTGCACGCTCACACGCACTTGCAGCAAATGCTGAGGCAAGACCGGGTCACTCTAAAAAAAGACAGTCTTCCATACACACACAGACTCAACACACACACACACACACACACACACACACACACACACACACACACACTCACACTCATAAGCGAGGCAGCGCAACGAACAAGCCAGCGAGAGAGACAGAGAGGGGGAGTTTTATTTTCAAGAAGTCTTTTGTGCTTATCTGCGCCGAGAGACGATCGAGAGGGAGGGCAAGAGGAGAAGGAGGGGAGAGATTGCGTGAGTGAGAAAGAGAGAGAGAGAGAGAGAGAGTGAAAGCAGGGGGAGAACTAGTGGGTGAAAGCGGATGGGAGAGCGCAACGGAAAGAGAGAGAGAGAGAGGAGGAGGGGGGGAGGTGGAAGGGGAGGAGGGGGGGTTAGTTGCGTTGGCTGGGAGCCCAGCTGTGTGTTGGAGCGAGGCCGCGGCTGACGTGTGAGCCTAATTATGGCATGGAGAGAGACAGAGAGGGAGCCGAGGAGAAGGGGGGGGGGGTAGAGTCACGCTCAGTGTGAGAAGGGCGTGGTGCGGTCATGCCGTGGGGGAGGACAGAGAAAGGAGGAAGGGGGAGGAATGGGAGTCGCCGTGCGCAGCGAGTGTGCAGGATGTTTTCTTGCCTCCCCTTCGCTGGAAGTGCGAGCGGCTGCGCTGAAGCGGCGTCGGCCCGCTGGCTCGGCTCACATCAGATTAAAAAGTCTTTACCCCATCAAAGTTTTACTGCCTGTCTTTAAAGCAGAATAAAAGCTGGCTGGTGTTTAACTGGCATTCTCCCTCTGTCAATCCCCCACCTCGCCTCACCCCCGCCCTCTTGCTCCCCTGATCTCTTTCGGTCTGTCTGTCTGGTTTGTGGTTCGTCTGTCTGTCTGCAATTTCTCCCCGTGCCCCTGTCCCCCTTTCATCTCCTCTTGTTTATTTTTCCTCGTCTCTGCCTCCTTCTCTTCCCTCCCCCCTTTTCCATCTGTCTGTCTCTCCTTCACTCAGGTGTACGACCAGCTTTCCCAAACAACCGAGTTCCAGTCCTCCAGAGGTGTACAGTCCAGAAGGAGCCTTTGTCCCCCGGGCACGGAGCGCGAGATGGGGCCAGAGGTGCCAGCCAAGGGGCGCACAAGGACGGAGCCAGGAGGGTGACAAGAGATTGTGAGGGAGTTCATTGTGTACCCCCTACTTTGACACCGGTGAAAGGTTACCCCGAGGAGAAGATCAGCCCCGGTTTCGTACCCAACAGAAAGCGCCCGCTCAAATTGGAGCCGGACGACACGGAGAGAGAGGAGGAGGAGGAGAGGCTGTCCCACCAAGAGAAAAGAGCCAAGATTTCTACTGGTGAGAATTTCCTGAACATACTTCTTCACTCACATGCCACTTCCATTCTCCTCATATTCTCCCTGGCTCCTCTTTTCTTTCATCTGCTTTCCATGTTTGTCTCTAATTCTGCCCATTCTCTCTCGCCTCTTCATCCCGTGTTACGCTGAGCCCCGTCTCATCTCTCGCACTCAGGAAAAAAAAAAAAAATCTGTTTCTTTTGTCGCTTCCTCCTTCCCAATCAATTTCACCTTAAACTCGCTCCATCACAAACCCCCGCTCTCCTCCCCCTCCCCTCCCTCACCACTCTCTGTCCCATCTTTCGCTCTGTGTGGCAGCCAGCGCGGAGAAGTGTTTAATCCTGCCTTTGAGCAGAGTGCGAGTGAGAAGCGAGGAAGAGGGACAGCCATTCTCTCCCTCTCTTCTTTCAGCTCCGTCGTTCCTCCGCTGCGCTAACCCACCCCTCTTCAAAGCTGCTCTTTTCTTCTCTTTTCATCTCTTTTCTTTTTTCCCTCATCTGTTTGGGTTCCCTTTTTTTTCTGGCATGCGGTATCACGCTCGCTCTCCCCGGCACTGGCAGACGAGTCAAATACTCGTCCCCCATGAATTTAAAGGGGGGAGATCTCTCCCTCGGCTTCTCCAGTCTTTATTGCTTTGTGTCTCCTCTGACTTCTCTTCCCCTTGTACTCCTCAATCTGTCTGTTTCGCATTCACTCTCTGTTCCTCTCCTGCCAGAGTGCATGTGTGTATAATGTAAGGCTTAGAGGGGGTTTTACAAGCCATGAGAATGTCCTGATTAATGGTCTTTGTTCTTTGTACTCAGTCGTCTGCAGTTTGGTGTGGATGTACTTTACATACAGTAGATTTTCATTGTGGAACTTAAAGTGTCAATCTTTAGGGAAGAGAGAGGGAAGAATGTAAACTCACAGACTCTTGTGGATGAAGAAGTTCCGATTTAAGCATCACTAAAATAAATTTCTTAGTTCAGCTTTTTAGTTTTTGTTAAATTTTCTTTATCTGATCTTCTAAACTGACTTTAAACTCAACACAGCGACACATCAAGGTTTAACAGGAAAAAAAAAATCACAACCCGCTTATTCTGTGATTTCGTTTTTGCAGACGTGCGCGATCAGGCCAATCCGGAAGAGGAGGAAGACGACGAAGTGCGAAAGCTCAAAGTCTGCATCGAGCTGAAGGGACTGAGGCTCAGCAAGCCAGCAGCCGGCGCGGCGTCACCCGACAGGTTCCACATCAAACAGGAGAGGCCCTGGCCCCAGCCCAGACTGGTACCTCCGGCCCAGAATGTGCGAGAGCGGAAGATCAGGGCTGGCGAGGCGGAGGACAGAGCCGCCGCACAGAGAGCCGAGATCAACAGGAAATGGGGCTGCGACAAGCTGCTTAATGGTAAGAATGAACCGCCAGCCGAGCAAACTACCGCTGTATCGAAGTTCAGCTAGGGTAACGGAAATCTATCTTGGGCTTACGTTTCACTCTCGTGTTGAGCGGTGTGTCTTTGCGGGGATTTCCCATGAGCCGTAGGTAGGGGAGGAGACCGAGGAAACAGAGGAAATAAGGCAGAGGTTACTTCCTCTTAGAGGAAAATCTTTCTAGAGGGAATGAGAAACAGGACCTTGGGACTAAAAGCCAAAATCTCCCCCCTCCCTTGTGGTTTTGGGCTTTTGTTCAGCTGCTCAGTAAGAACGATGAAAGTGCTCTGCGATCGAGGGAAGTGGCTGGTGGAGATACGCGTGGGCAGGTGTAGTGTGACTAATGTGTGATCAATGAGTTTTCTTTTTCTTTTTTTCCCCTCAAGACCAGTCACAGGGAAAGGAAAAGGCGGTGAGTGAGTGCGGTGAGCGTGTGTGGGTGGGGGGTAACTTATTAAAACCAGGGCTTTCCCTTGTTCATGAGCCCAAACTGAGGCAGAGGGAGGCACAGACGGAGAGAGAATGAAAGAACAGGCGGGAGATCAGAGGAAGTGAATAAAGCAGAGGAGATTTTGGGGTTTTATGTTTCCTGCAGAAAACACACGCTTGATTGGCCACTAAGTTCCTCTTTTTTTGCTTTCACTTTTATAGATAACATTACCCTGGCAACAGCTCTGATTTTTATACGATCAATATGGTTATTTCACTGCGTTTCTGCCTGAGTCTCTCCCCTTTTCCCCCTCATTTCCTCAGGATTCCCAGGATGCTTTTCCTGCACTGTGGGTTACATAGAAAATGCATATCTAATCTAAGGCAACGTGATGAACGATCACGCTTTCATTCAGCCCTGGTTTGATTCAATGTAAAGCTTCCACGTATCAAACCAAGATCACATTTCTGAGTAGTTAGAAATGCCTTTTGATGATGTTTCCATCGAGCCATTATACCGACTCTATGGTTTCAAGGATAGGTTTTTATATGTTGTACAAACACGCGCTGTAAGAAGCCGATATAAGGGAGGACCGCGTTTGTTTAAGTAGATTACTCATGCTAGTGTCCTTGCCGCACAAATCGGGGGTGTTTATGTGCGCCTGCTTTGTACGTGCGAGTGTGTGTTTTTATTTATTTTATATTTTCTCCTGAGCGAGAAGGCATGCTGCGCTCCCAGACAGCTCTGTGCACTCATTAATAAACCAACAGAGGGTGAGAGATGGCCTTGCAATACCTTCCCATCCTCCCCTTCCACTGAGCTCTCACACTATCAGTCGCTCACTCTGCCTCCCTCTCTCTCTTTCTCTCTCTCTCTCTCTTTCCTCTCATCGTAGGAGTAGCTGCTTCTCCCCTTCCCCCCGGCCAAGTGAAGGACAGAGCGCAACCGTTGGGCCCCTTCTCAGGTGACCGAGGCCTCAAGGAGCCCAGGAGGGGCCCCCCCTCTCCTGCGCCAGAGCCGTCTGTGGGAGGCCCCCCTCCCTTCAAGCCCCGTCGCCATAGTGACACCGACAAACCCAAGGGCAAGCGGCCGTGCAAGACCAAACACACTAGTCAGAGAGAGCGGGAAAAGAAGAAAGAGGCCACACCTAGCAGCCCGGGCCAGCGGTGTGCAGCTGATCTGGGAGCAGCTGAGGATGACAAGGTGAGTGCTGATAGGCTGTCTGGCTGCGATACGGGCGTCTGGATTTTTGTAACGGCGGAGTCTGTTTCAGTATGCCTGTCGGCGCCTCTGATTATGCAGCTGGGAGAGCGAGAGGGGAGGGAGTGAGGGAGAGAGGAAGGAAGTATGTTTACAATGTTTAGAGTGCTGCTGGAGCTTTGACCTCCTCGTGCCCTTTGTGGCTCCCTGCGGAGCGCCTGCGTGCATGTGTGTTTGTCTCTGGCCTTAATTGTCGAACGTGTGTCATCGCTGCCGTTGTGTGTGTGTGTAGGTGCGTGCCACAGGCTGCAAGTGTATGTGAGCGTTCTTGACATTACAACAAAACCCCGGAGCAATTAAACATCGCACTCGGCGTCCACACACACACACACACACACACACACGCTCTCTTACTCTCTTAGCGAGGAATGTGGCAGCCATGGTCGAGCGTATGAAGCACCAGAGTTCAAAAGAGGGGGGAAAAAAAACGCGCACGGGGAAAAATCGAGGGGGGAAAAAGAAGGCTAGTTGTTTTCCGCCCACACTGCTCTCCTCTTCAGCCTGACAGCTGCTTCTACATGGAATTCCACTGAGAGGGCACGCACTGTACACACACGCAAAGACACACACACACACACACACAGAGCGAGGCATGCAACTCCCTGTCTGTGGCGTGTTGCGCTCCGAAGGCTGTGTTGGTTTAGCGGTTAAAGGAAAGTGGCGTGCCAACCTGCAGTGTTTGGGGCGTGAACAGTTGGTGTGAAAGCTGTGTGTGTGGGTGTTATTTAGTGATGCATAGTGTGATACATAAATATCATGCGGAAGTAAGCCCGATTAATCATTTTGTAGGTTTAGGCTAAATGTAGACGGTAAACAAAAGAATTTAGAGCCATAGAAGGAGAAGAGAGGAAGCGACAGAAAACCGTCTTCTTGAAATTCCGATGAATCTCTCGTCCACATGGTGATGATGTGAACGATCCTCGATCAGGGGCTCCAACTTTTTGATACGAGGTTGGCACAGTTTGGTGTGAGTGTGCCCCATATTCGCACAACTACGACAGATTCCCTCTAAAGTGTGTGTGTGTGTGCATGTGTAATTGTGCAGCGCATGCATGTGCCCTTGAGTGTCCATGTGTGTCTGCAATGTGACAGTAGCTGTAACACTCTCCCTCTCTCTCTCTCTCTCCCTCCCTTCCCCTCTCTCTCTCTCCTTCTCTCTCTCTCTGTCTGTCTCTCCTCAGCTGAGCGAGCAGCGCGGCGCTCTGAGGAAAGGAGCCGCCTCTCCTAATCATTATCCCTGCTCTCCAGTCAAGCCCTGCTCCCCCGCTGTGCTCTGTCCGCCCTCCCTCCAGCCCCAGGCCAACGGCAGAGCGGGCACCGTCCCTCAGGAGGCGGTGGGGGCGCACAGGACTCCCCCTGCCGAACCCCCCGCAGTGCGTCCCATCCCACCAGAGGCTCGCCGGCTGATTGTGAACAAGAACGCCGGGGAGACTCTGCTCCAGAGAGCCGCACGACTCGGCTACGAGGTAATGGGATTCGCTCAAAGTCATCCTCGCTCCTTATCGCTTTCTCTCTTCATATTTTACACTCTTACACTTCATCTCTTCCAAATCTGCGCTCTCTCTCTCTCTCTTCTTAAATTGAGCTCATTTTCTCCCCCTACTTTGTTCCCGTCTGTGACTCTGGCAGACGTAGCTCGACTCCAAATTGTCTTTCCCCGTCTTCTTCTGCTCTCGCATCTCTCCCCGCTCTTCCTCTTTCTAGCTCTCTCTTTTGCTTTTTGTATCATTTCCGTCTATTTCGCCCTTACGCGTGCTTTGTTCTTCCCCTACTCCATCTTTTTCTGCTCCTCTCCTCGCCTGCTACTCTCTCTCGCTCAGGTTTCCGCTCCCCTCCCTCCCTCCTCTTTCCTCTCAGCGCTCTCTTTCTCTTCCTCTCTTTGTGACTCAGATTGTCGTTGGCACCCCTCCTCCTCCTCCTCCTCCTCCTTCCCGCGAGCGCACACACACACGCATACACACACACTCCCCCTTCGCCTCCCCTCCTCTTGCCTCTCTCCGCTCTCACATCTCATTAATTTTCCGTGAGGCGAAGTGTGACACACACACACACACACAGACACACACACACACACACTCAGGCAAGCGTACGTGTGTGCAGACAGCATGAGGGATCGGTGGGATCATTATACGGAGACTGATGCTCGCCGCCTCTCTCCAGCATCGGAAGTTTTTTTCACCCTGCCTTTGTGCGTAGTCGCTGCCGATCGCCCGCTCCTGAACCAGATCCTCCCGTTCTCGCCACGAAAGCGTGAGATCGGCATATTCTCGTGAAACTCTCATTCCTCAGAAAGCTTTTAATTAAAGTTGGATGGCCCGCTGTCTGGTTCCCCCATCCCTCGTGTTTCTCTTCATACCCCCTAATCGTTTCTCCCCCCCTTGTTGACAGATTTTACAAATTGATTTATTGATTCAGGTGGCTTTAATGCCACTTGAGCTGCAGATCGTGCTGCGCGCGTGTGTGTGTGTGTTAGTGTGTGTCTGTCCACTCCTCCTCTCACCCGTCTTCGAGGCAGTCTTGTGTGTGTGTGTGCGTGATCATTTTTATCGCCAGCAGAGGTATCTTCACAGAACTGTAAATAGGTGTGGGTATCTTTTGTTGCTCATTAACCGGTTGCTTTATGGTTGTGTGTGTTTGTTGTACACGTTTATGATGATTAGGGGTGCGTGTGTGTGTGTGTGCCCGTGTGTGTGTCCGTGATTATGTGTGAAGTGTGTGAGTCAGAGAGGGAGAGCGAGCAAGAGTGTGAATGAGAGGTAAGCACTGGGAGTATAATCGCGTTCTAATGGCCCTCTAATGTGCCGTGGTGACTGTGGTTAGCAGCGGCGGCGGCTGTTTTTCTCCCTCCCTTGCTCGCACACACACACACGCGCACACACACAAACACGCGTGCGCACGCAGGGCGCAGCGCAGCAGCAGCAGGGTTCAGTCAGCCGTGCTGGAGAGAAGCTGGCTCGTCTCTCTGATTTATGCGTCTCTCTCGAACGTTTTTTTTTTTTTCCCTCCCTCTCCTTTTTTTTCTCTCCCCCTTAGCATTTTTCCCTTCCTGCGCTCCGCGTGTGGAGAAGGGAGGGAGGGAGGAGAAAACCTGAGACTACACAAACAAGGCGCTGACCGCTGCGCAAACAACACCCCCGCCTTCCCCTCTCCCGCCCCCCCCATCCCTCCCTCCCTTTCTTTCTCTCCCCCTCTCCCTCTCGCAGGAAGCTCGTCTCTCACTGCCTGTGTGTGATAAGCCTGGGGCAGACCCCTGGGGCTCCCACACACACTCACACACACTCAAACCAGCACATACACACACACAAGGACGTGCGGAGAAAGACACACCAATTTATGCATTCCGCCCCACACACACACACACACACTCAGACACACACTCAGACACACACACACTTGCATACAAGCCCGTAGACGCACAGAGAGCTTGTCTCACGCTGGTGTTTTAGCGCCGCAAGCTCCGGGCTTATCACACACAGGCAGAGAGATATGAGGGCCTGAGAGACAGAGGCATGCACACTCACACAAACACACATACACACACATGCTGATTACAACACACACACATACACACATTCACACAGAAACACCGGTTATGACCCAATAAGCACATGCACAGGCATCCTGATGTGTTCCTCTCCATATGCCGCACCAAGTGACGAGTCTCACTACTCGCTCGTGTTGTGCACCCACACAAACCTGCACATGCAAATTCAAAATCAGCTCATGCACACACGCTCGCTGCAAGCACACTCACACACACACAAAGTTAGAGACACACGTTGTTACCCTACAATCACACACACACACACACACAGGTATCCTTTCCTGTACAGACCTGCATGCAGGGCACAGAACCTCACGCACACATGCGTGTAATTTAACACACGCGCACTGTTCTGTGATGTTCTTGATGCCAGGCCGACACTGTGCATATTTCATGTTCGTTTAGTTTTGCGATCCGTGCCTCTGCACACGAAAGCCCACTCTTTCTTTTTTCCTCCCTCTGCTTTCATTCTCTCTCTCTCTTTCCATCTCTCTCCGTCTCTCTCTCTCTCTCTCTCCCTCGTCTGCCGCGCTCTCTGAGCATTTGAAATGGTAATGAGGAGAGATTCTGCGGATGTCTTCATCCCTCTCCCCCTCGTGCCGGGGCCCCTCAGCTCTGCCCATTGAAGGCGCAGATAAAGGTGCAATCTGTAATTTATTCTCCTCACATGAATCACGTCTGATTTTCCTTTTCCGAAAACCACGTATGATCCCAAGAAAGTGAAAAACTAGATTGCATTTTAAGTGGCCAGTTAGACCTCTATTTATGATCGCATAAATTAAAGGCCAAAATTGGGGTAATTGGTAGATTCACTTGAGGACTTGAAATGAATTCAAACTGACTTTTAAAGTTCAACTTTGGCGAACTTTGACTTGCAAATGTGTACCTTTAACCAAAGCGGTCTTGCTGAGCTGACCTTTTGAAAAGAGCTGAAACCAACAAATTCCCAAATAGGAGGAGCTGTCACACGGCTGTTAATCTGCAAACATGTTTTGCTCCCCACTCTGGAGCAAATTAAATCCACCATATTTGTGGTACATTTCCACCGAAAGCCAACGGAGACGGTTGAGAATTTGACCCCAAAAATTTGTTGTATTCAATGTTTTTTTGAAAACTATCTGATTCACTGTTCCTGGAATACCGACCAATGAGAATCAAGCTAGCAGCGACACTTTTAAACAGCGTTTCTCCTTCATTACGTTGATATGACCTCTGTAAATAAAACTGTGTTATACTGGTTAGAAAAAGCGTTGTTGGGTTGGTGTTTGTTTAAAAGTACTTAATTTGAGTTGTGAGGCACTAAATTAAGCTTAATTGTCGCTTTTTAGGCTAGCTACTTTAGCTTGTGTTATATTAGCTTGTAAAGCGTAATAGCTCATTAGCTTGCCGCACGGGTCACCAGGATGTCAAATTTAGCTCTTTTGCGTTCTAGCGTCGATTAAGCGGTATTTTCAGTTCGCATAAGTGCAAGATTGATTAACCTTACCAGGATGATCTGGGCTAGATTGACAGGCTTCTTCTGTTAAACCAGCACATTAATCCACAACAGGCTGTTTCCTACGCACGCACACACACACAGACACACACACAAACATCCACACGTTTTACTTGTCTAGGCACGCATCCTCTTTTTACCGCTTAGTCTGTTCATTGCACAAGCAAAAGTCACTCATGCGTTACCTACTACATGTAATACGCTTTCACACACACATACACACACGTATACGCACGGTTGTATGTGATGAGCATACAGGGCAGCTCCGCAAGGGGTTAAATGTCTGAGTGATGCATTGATTGCAGGCGAGCGCAGGGAAGCATTCTAGAGAAGGAGATTAGAGGACGGAGGGAGAGAGCAATAGAGAGGAGGGAGGGAGGGGAGGGAGGGGAGGGAGGGGAGGGAGGGGGGTGGCGGTGTCTCATTTTACTGCGGAGGAGTTTGTGTGTGTGTGCGTGTGTGTGTGTGTGGCGGGAAGCCAGGGCTCTCGTGCTAAGCTCCTCGCTCTCTCCTTGCGATATTAAACACGGCTTCGGAGGTTTAGTGCTATGCCTCCTCCACAGCCACACACACACACACATACGCGTCGGCTCCACAAAAACACTCACCAGCGCGCGCACACACACACACACACACACACACACTTAGGCAAGCTGCATATCAACACTCCCTACCCGTCAGTCTCTCTAACACTTGCTCTCATTCACTCACACAGACAGACACACGCTCGCACACTCACACACGGAGCGAGTGGAATCCCCCAGAGGGGAGCTTCGGCACAGCGCTCCTGAATCTCTCTCCAGCAGGCAAACAGAGTGTTGGCAGTGAGCGAAAACCAGTTGGAGCGCCGTCCCACCCCCCCCTCACCCAACCCTCCACCCTAGTTTCTCTCCCCTTCTCGCACTTTTTTCTTGCTCACACTTGCTCACTTTTTTCTTGCCATTCTCCTTTCCGCTTCTCCCCTCCTTTCTTTTCCTTCATTGTCTCTCCTTCCTCCCCGGCACAATCGTCCTCTGTTCGTTCCTAACACCAACACCACCGCCGCCGCCGCCACACACACTTCACACTACCACTACCACCCAGCCTTTCATCTCTTGTTATTATCAGCTGCAGCCCAGAGGACAGCCCCGGCAGATTCCATCCACAGATTCATTAATCTGTCATCTGTTGGGGTGTTGCCTCTGCTCTTCTCCCGTTCTTCCGCTCTCTCTAGCTTCTCCTCTCATCCCTCTGTCAGTCTGTTTTTCCCCTCACTGCTTTTCCTCTCCGTTCCTTTCCCTCCATCCGCCCTGCACTGAAAGAGAAGGAGAGAGAGAGAGAGAGAGAGAGAGAGAGGGGGAGTGAGATAAACACTTGGACTCGACGGCAGGCTGGAATTAGCATAGAAATGGAAGTTTGGAGTCATTCCCCAGGTTCAGATGAGCAGCTTTCCTCCCTTCGGCACAGGACTGTTAGCAGGACACAGTTTGCATGTCTCTGGATGTATGAGCCTCCCATTCACATAAACATGAATATATATGAGATATGTATAAAAAAAATAAAGGTTGTTTTTTTTCCTGTTTGTTTTATCCATCCGATCCCACACTAAGTTGCATTTCCACGCAGATAAACATACCTGCAGTGTTGAAACACAGACCCCCTCTCTGACAGGCCCGATATCAACACATGGCTGGACTCCTATCTCTCTCCTCTCTGTTTTAGAAACAGCAGAGGTAGCTCAAGTCCAATAGAAAACCAGTCTGACTACTTAGTGCTGGATGGCCAACTGTCACAGCCCTAGACCAGAGAAAACGCTTCCAACTCTTAAGCGCCTCTATCAAATCTCTTTGTTCCGCTTCCATTACGCTGTGTTCAGAGCCCAACCATCGAAACTGGCTGCCACAGCGGCGTCTAGGCCCAACCGTGGCACACACATACACACTCACACTCACTCACACACACACACACACAGGAGCCGAATCTGGCAGGCTAAATACAGTTGAGTCACACTTAGTCTCCTCGATGTGTTTTGGCGCCAGTGTTAGCATTATGGAGCATTTGTGAGTGAGCGTGTGTGTTTGCCCGACACAGGAACACACTCAGTTCCTCCTCTCCCTAATTTCTCTCCCACAGGACGCGTGAAGGGAAGGACTGTTTGCGTACGCGTCTGCTCCGTCTGACATGTGTGTTTGCTCTTGTGTTGCTTGGGTTGTCGCCACTAAACCCTCCTCTTCCTCTTTGTTGGCTCTCTCTCTCTTCAGGAGGTTGTGCTGTACTGTCTGGAGAACAGAGTATGCGAGGTGAATCACAGAGACTACGCCGGGTACTGCGCTCTCCATGAGGCGTGCGCCCGCGGTTGGCTCAGCATCGTCCAACACCTGCTGGATTATGGGGCTGACATCAACTGCAGCGCACAGGACGGCACCAGGTAACCGAACGCTCGAATTCACATCGCGGAAACTCCTGCTTGCATAAACACGTCTCCCTTGCACAATGACATTAGGGCTGCTTTTTCCACATGCTCTTAAAAGGGCAAGCCAGCACTGAGTCATCAATCAAATCACTTGAGTTTGCACATAACATTCGTGGGGATTGATTTTATATTTGCTTGGCGGGAGCAGGGATTTGACTGCTTTGATGCAGTTTAAAATGGGAAAGGCTCGAGCTCTCATTGATGAGCCATTAAAATTTATAAGTCTGCTTCTGATCCAGGAAACCGTGCACAGGCCTCAGAGGTGCATTGAGCAACAGTTTAGCCCTGCTAGCCATTACAGTGTTTGTGAAATTACAGTTTTACTAGAACTGTTGAGATTTTACTGAATGTCAGACGCAACGTGTCGAGTCTTATCTGTAAATCACCGAAGGGCAAATAGAGCAGGAGCAGTGATGTGCAGGAGAAGGAGCATGTAACCTGAAGGAGAGCGATTTCATGGGAAATTAAAAGTGATAAAAACATGAATCTATCAGTTATTATGATATCAAAGTTCTTAGAAAGTAACACAAAATCTTTAGACTACTAAGATCGTTGAGAAAGGCTCAGTTTCCTGGGTGAGCCTGGGTGCCACCCCCCTCAGTCTACATCTCTTCTCTGGTGCATGATCTCAGGACTCTGTGTGTTCATATGCTGCCTTTGGGTTACTTCAGAAGTCAGATGTCCAAACTGGGAATGACGTCACACCTGAGCTACCAGTGACACAGTCACCAAGTTGAAAAAAAGCTAAATCGAAGGCGGAAACAAGATGTTGCAGAAGTTGCTTATATTCGGTGAAGCCAAGCGCTAAATTAACTTTAATAGATGTAGCCATCTTGTTTCCGCCTCCAATTTTGCTTTTTCCCAACTTGGTAACTAAAACGCCGGTAACTTGGTTGAGATGTCATTCCCAGCTTCCGAGGTAACTCGAACGCAGCAATATTTATGGGTATTCCAGCCGTTTTGTGTGTGGCGTGTTTCACCAGCGTAAAAATGTTTATAGACAATCAAAAAATATCATCGTCTGTACCCACTTGTTGATTTGTGTGGCTTGTGTGCTCAGGCCGATTCACGACGCTGTGGAGAATGACCATCTGGACGTGGTGCGGATCCTGCTCTCTTACGGCGCCGACCCCACCCTCGCCACTTATTCTGGCAGGGGGCTGCTGAAAATGACCCACAGTGACAGCATGGAGCGTTTCCTCACTGGTAAGATCCCAGCTGGACTTGCATACTGTTACCTTCACTCCCCCCCCCCCCCATATTCAGTCCTAATTTTTAACTCTATACCTGAATTGAGCTCGTTCTGATGTTTTAGTAGAGATCATAAATATCCCAGTTGTACGGATGCTGCCAGTTTAACTTTTCTGCTGTAGTCCAAACGGAGGATATGAGTCCCATGGGAAAAAAAGTGAAGAAAGTCAAACTGGTTTTGTACCTGAATTTTCGGTTGCCAGTGCTGGAGAGGTGTGAATGAAAACTCTTGGAGATTAAAAAGACTTTTTCAACAGCAGCCACACTTGAGTGTGGATGAGGTGTGTTGAGGTTAAATTTTTAAATGGGACTGTTACCGAGCCAGTATCCAAAAGTCCTCACTCCTGGCTCATTCACTGTTTGCTGTTCTCTCTCCGCTCTGACCTCCGCGCAACCTGTTGGTCTGAGTCCCTCTGTGTAAATCCTCCTCCTCCTTCTTCCCCGCCGCCGCCGCTACGAGACATGTCCGTCTCTGTCATCCTGTTTCCCCTTCAGCACCCCTCCCTTATCCCTCCTCCCTCCCTCGACCACCTGTTAGACAGGGAGTCTCAGCCTGCCGGGGTGCGTGCTGCTGCCTCTGAGCTCCTCTATCTGGTTACTTAGCAACGCCAACTGTGTTTGCTCAGCGTACGTGCGGAAATGGGCTCCGCTCTGGCTGGAAACTGCTTTTGTGTGTGCGTGCGTGTGAGAGCCTGAATGTGTCTTTTCACTCCGGTCTGACGTGGTCTGTATTTTGGTTGTGCGTGTGTGTGTGTGTGCATGTGTGTGCTAAGAGAGGAGTCATCTGAATGTTTGTAGTTAAAGTTGAGAGAAGCAGCCAGTTTGTGTACAGGAGGAGGAAATGAGAGCACATACACATGCAGACGCTTCCTCCAGAGCCAGCTGCTTAATATTACATGAACATCTAACAAGCTAAAACCGATTATCTGAGACACGCCAGAGGCTTTGGAGAAAAAGACAAGACGGGGGCGCGGGAGACAGGAAGGGAGATCAGGGTGAAAATGAACAGGTGTAAGTTCACGGTGAACAGGTTTGCAGCAAAAGAGGGAGATTTATACGTCGACAAACGGAAAGATGGTGTTGAATTTTGAAGAGAGCGTGAAGGGATGGATCGATGGCTGCTAGATTGACAGAGCAAGGAGAGAGGGAGGGATAGAGGGGAGATCGAGCAGCGGAGAAAATGAGCGAGAGCGAGCGATCGCTGCCCTCCCTCCACCTGGTCCCACTCATCTGGAGGCCGTTAATCCCTCCAAACACACGCCAGACGCCCCACGCCTCAGCACTGGCACAAAGCCCAGCTCTCACTCTGCAAATGTGTGTGTGTGTGCATGCGTGTGCTGCACACTCACACATACACACACACATACACAGACACACACACACACATTGCTCTGGCTGTGTGTGCTTATCCAGCTCCCTCTGCTTGTTTGTTTCCAGCCTGTGTGTGTGCGTGCGTGTGTGTGTGTGTGTGTGTGTGTGTGTGTGTGTGCGCACAGCGACTGTGTGTGGTTCTTGTTTGATTCCTGGCAGCCCGGCTCTGAACTGAGCCAGCTCTCACCCAGCGGAGACAGTCGCTCTCCTCCCCCGTGGTACAGCCGCTGGCCCCTGACCATCACCACCTCCCCCCTCCCCTCCTCCTCCTCCTCCCTCCAAAACATTTGCTCTGTTTGTTTCTCTTTTCTCTTTTGACACCACCCTTCTCCTCCTCCTCCTCCTCCTCCCTCTCCTCCTCCTCCTCCTCCGTTTTACTCTGCTCTTTATCCATTTTTCTGCTGTAGACTTTAAAGGGCAATTGTATTTGCCTGCTTGTCTGTCCCCGGGGCTCTGGCTCTCGAATAACACGCTCTGCTCCTCTCCTCTCTCCATAGATTATTTTGCCGACCTTCAGGGCCGCTCGGATGACGACCCAGGGATTTATTGGGAATTCTACGGCAGCGCTGTGTGTGGTGAGTGCTAATCATGTCTGTGTGTGTGTTTTGCTGCTTTCGGAGTCTTTATTTTTCAAGGCCTCGGTGATTCGGACTAAAAATAATCCATGTTTTTTGTGTGTGTGTGTGTGTGTCAGAATCAAGCGAAGAGGGCGGCGTCTATGACATCTTGGCTGACCCTCCAGGCCCAGAGGATGAAGATGAGGACGATAAGAGGGAGGTGTTTGAGTTCGAGTTCTCTGACCGACCTCTGCTGCCTTGCTACAACATCCAGGTTTCCCTCTCCCAGGGGTGAGCGTTGTCCCGAAGAGTCAAACAAACCTTTGTGACTTTTTCTGCCCGTTTCATCTGCTAAAACTTTTTACTTCTACTTCTCTCCTTCAGGCCCAGAAACTGGCTGCTCCTCTCCGATGTGCTCCGCCGATTGAGGATGTCTGCCCGAGGTTTCCGACAGGCCTTCCCCCACATGGAGGTGGTGACGGTGGCAGAAGCTGAGTTTTACCGGCAGGCCTCTTTGTCGCAGCTCTTCTCTTGCCCCGAGGAGCTGGAGGGCTTCCAACCGGACAGTAAAGACCTGTTGGACCTGGTGGAGGATAGCGCCGAGCTGGCCGCTCTGCTCGGCTCCTCACTGGAGTGTTTGGACGACCACTGGGATCATGTAGGGGACAAACTAAAGGACAAAATCAAGGCTGTTGGCAAGTTGGGCTCATCCTGACCCCTAAGACTACTACACCTGGACTTAAATCCTTAGTGACTGCGTTTTTCTTTAGAAACCATGCAGGGGTTGTGTTGATTTGCCTTAGCCCTGACCCTTAGTTCCCACTTCTCAGCTTGGCTCTGGACCAGCACCGGTGCACTGTACAGACGGACTGACCTGCTGGTTGAGCGGGCTGCTGAAACCCCTCTGTTATCTGAGTTTCAGAAGATTTGTGACTTAATAATGGTCTTATTTTTATAAATTAATATATGTATAAATTCATAAATATATATAAATAAATATATAAATAATATCAAGAGATTTTGTTTTTCCGTTCCGACGTTGCTCACAGCTCCTCTCTTAGAGACTTTGTACGGCAACAGGATGTATTTATGTTGTCAGCGGAGTGTGTGAGCGCAGCACACTGTGCCTGTGTGTTGCTGTACAGGATAGAACTGAGGCTGTGCTATTGAATGTGGTATTTGTGTTTATAGGAAGCACATGATGTCCTGTTTTTTTTTCCTTCAGACTTTAGCGCTGGCTGTGGCCTCAGGGGCGATTCTGTTGTACCTTTTTTTTTTTTCTCCCCCTTCATTTTAGCAATGGAGTTTTGCTTCCTGTTAAGTCTGTAATTTAACTTTGCAAAACTACAAAATTGTTTGTATGATAAAGTTTGAAGATAATGTTGATATTCACCTTGCAGCACAGAGCTTGTACATAACAGGGAGGCTACTGCAGTACAGTAATTTCTGGTGTGTTCATTTTTTGTTTTAAACTTTGTAATTAAAATATCTCATAATTTGTATTTATATTTTACAAAAGAAGTTGCTTTAAATAAATATACAAACTGCAAGTGAAACCAAGTTCTGAGCCTTTTTTTCTGGCATGTTTTTTAAATTAATTGAAGTTGTGGGGCTGAGATCAGACGTTCCCACTAAAGTTAAATTTTTCCTACACAATCGTCCTCCACAGTTCCAGCATATCGCCAAGATGCGGACACTTAAAACAATCCTGTATCGCCATCTCTTGGAAGACTTTTGTATTGTCTGTGTCTTTCACTTTACCGCTGTAGCCATGAGGGGGCAACCCACCAGCTACCATAATCAGCCTCTTTGTGTTGAAGGCTTGCAGCGCCCTCCAGTGTGCAAAAATGGTCTGACTCTTCATTCAATTTAACTCCAGTGCTTAACCAAATTCCTTCATGGGTATTTATTTGACATTCCAAGATATGACAAAAGCAGTCCTGCTAAATGAAGCTGAAATTGCCTCCAAATCCCCCCTTCCCTCAAGACCCATTACAGGACTTTTGGTACAGATAATGAAATTGATGGATAACAAAGAAATGGAATTGTTACTTAAAGCACAAAATCCAGGATTTCTCCATTATCACATCTGATATGAAGAGTAAAAGAGATTACAGAGCCCCATTTTGGCTCAGTTGATGGAGCAGGTACCCCATATATAGAGGCTACAATCCTTATTGCACATGTTCTGGCATGATTTGGTTCAGGTCAATCCCTCTCTGTCCCCACATTTCTCTCAAGCTGTTCTATCAAAATAAAAGGCTATAAGCCCCAAAACATTTTAAAAGGACTGAAGGGATAAGATTATGTTGTCTGCAACAAAGCAGGATCGCCAGCAAAGTTGACCCCATTTTTTGGTCAGTACTTGGTGATCTGTGCAAGTTGGCAATCAAAAATATACAGTGTCAAAGGAAGGATTATGATTACTGAATTTTGCCCTGTATGATTCAGGTATAAAGAGTTTATTTCACTTTACACTCTTCATTTTTAGAATTACATCAACAGCAACAAAAGACCAATATCCACTATGAGCGACGTGCAGCTCAAAAAAATTAGCATGTTATGAAAAGTTCAGTTTTTCAAATAATTTTATTAAAAATGTAAAATTCCCATATGCTCTAGATTCACCATGTCAGATTTCTGGAAAATTAGGTTCATTTTTGCACTCAGTACTTGGTCGGAGCTCCTTTTGCAAAAATTACTGCATCACTGTAACCTGGCATGGAGACAATCAGTCTAGAAACCGAAGTTACTTTGATTGCTCCTTCAGCTCGTCTGTATCGTTGACTCTAGTGTCTCTCATCTGTCTCTTGAGGATTCTTTAGAGATTCTCTTTGGGGTTCAGGTCAGGTGATTTGGCTGGCCAACAACTCTCAAGTCAGCAGTCTTCTTCATGATTGTGGTTGTGTGTACTGAACTAGAGTGAGAGAGTAATGGTTCGGTAAACTTTTGCAGGTGTTCAGAGTTAATAAGCTGATTAGAGCTCTTTTCAGGACTGAGAGAAGTGACAAGAAACAGGACTTTTCCAGGATATTCTAACGTTCTGAGACAGTAGATTTTGGATTTTCATGAGCTAGGAGCTGTAATTATCAAGATTTAAACCAACAAAAATCTAGAAATATGTTGCTTTGTGTCAGTTGAATCTTGATTATTTTGAAGTTTCACTTTTATAATTAAATCATGGAGGAAAAAAATGAACTTTTTCAGGAAATTCTAGCTTTTTGAGCTATACCTGTATGTGTAAGCACACCCACAAAATGAATTAAAACAGCTTTCTGAAAGACAGCAAACTTTGCTGTCTGCGAAACATGCAGTGAAAATGAAGACAGTCTGACTCATTTCAGGAAGCTCTATATTTTATTAACACGTCTTAATTCACACCGTTGAAAAAAAGTGATTCATATCCTATCTTGTAGTGATTAGTTATCATCTATTAAACCTTGAGTCATACTAACAAACACCGCTCCATGCCAGAACGGAAGAAATAATTCCCAACAAATTCTCTTTGCACCTTTGTTTAAGTCAGGAAAACAGTACTTAGCCTCCTCTTTGACATCTTCTGGAGATATTCAAGTTCATATTTGTCGCTTACATTTTCTTTATATGTTCACAGCCTTGTCAGATCAGCAGTGAGCCTCCGAGATGCAAATGTAGGTGCAAAAAGTCCAAACGAAGACAGATAAAAGTCATCTTGTTAAAATGGTGTCATTCTATGGTACAAAGTCCCATCTGATCTAGGTCTGTGGAAACATCTTTAAATGTGGCATCACTCCTGTGCCTTCAAGTGTTGGCTTACATTTGTGTAAGACTAGTACCTGTACTTCATATGCCCGTGTGGGCTAAGCTCTCATGTGTCACTATCAAGTTAAAGTCATGAAACCCTCGGAAAATGTTCTAACTCAGTTAAACGAGAACAGTTCACTCTGTCTGCTTCAAGATGAATTTCCTATCTACACAGAGTGAGAGATACATGAGTTTGGGTTCGAGATTAAAGGCTTGGCAGTGATATAATTTAACTTCTTGGATATTTTTGAATGTCCATATCAACAGTTGATCATTTCTTAAAAGGACATGTCCAGTCAAGCCCTAAATATAAAGGCTTCAGTGGCCTGATGGGACTGCTGTACGGCTACACATCAGTCTGAGAGGCTCTGCAAAAACAAGCTGCATGATGATCTGGCTGAGATTCAACAACAATTGCAACATAACTTAAGAGGAGCTACAGAAGGCAGTGGGAATCGAAACTTATTTGCCAACAGCTCTATCTTTGCTGCAGAGTGGGTGCATGAGAGATCTGCTGGACTGCTGCCAAGAAACAAGCCAAAATTTAGAAGGAGTTGAGTTGATCCACAAGCTGACAATGAAGCTTCAGAAAGTGACATGAGCAAATCATCCCCTCTGGCAATGTAGGGAAAATCTTGAGAAATCTATTGTTTAAAAAAATGTTAGCAGATTAAAATCAGCCTCAAGAATCAGCTCCATTATTTATTTTTACTCTGAAAACCATCAGCAAGAATCTGCAACAGTACCTTTCAGCGTAAGAGCTCAGAGAGACTGATGGGGTTAGGTCAGAGCTGGAGCTGTTGTCTCCAGGTAGAGAGGAGTGTGCTCATTTCACATATCCAGGTAAAGGTCATGGCACGACTATGGGCTGTCAGACGGCTAATTGAGATCCTAAAAAAAGAGCTCAGTCTGGCAGATGTGATTTTCTCAGCCCAAACACTGAGTCAGAGAGTCATATCCTGAGACAGACGGTGCAGGAGGTTCACGCTGGCCCTCTCCACTGAACAGCAGGATGGAATTTTAGCGATTAAGGCATGAACCTGAAAGCTTTGCAAAGCCAGCCGGACGTCATAAAGGTGAAAAAAACAACAATTCTCTGTGAGTAGCTGAGAGGCCTGCATTTTCACTGTATTACAGAAAGATGTAATCTGAAATCTTTTATTGTTTATATTTAGTTTTGTTTGAAATAACTGTATGAGAAAGCTTTGAATGTGTTCTGTCATAGATAATACAATCCAACATAGTTTTACTGCAGCCTGGATTTTAGTGCCAAAATCCAGGCTGCAGTAACTTCACATGATTGAGACACTGCTGGTTTTTGAACCTCGTATTGTCATGTAGGACTCACTTGTCCAGGCTCATCTGTTTCATGAAAGATTGTAGTGATTCAAATGCTTTCTCTGTCCGCAAGTGCTAGGTCTGGGGACTCTCTAACTCTACACAGAGGGCCCGCAGTATTAGAACTCACAACTGACCCTACTCACTGTGACCTGTCTGTGTTTACCTCCACAGTGATTCATTGCTGCTTACTTGTTCAGGTTAATGTAATTTCCTGTACATCATGGTTAAAGTTCAGAATACTCTAATTTATACAGATCTTCTTGGCTTAGCTCCTTCTTATTTATGTGCTCCTCTTCAAAGGACTGAAAGCCACTACACTCTGTGCTCACACAACACTGTCCATTTGATTGTTCCGTGAAACAAAACTGAACTGGGCAAAAAAGCGTTCAGTTCTCTGCCACTTCAGCATGGAATACTCTCCAGACTGACCTGAAATTGACAGAGTTAGACACCCCCTTGAGAGATGAATGTCACCGACTGCTTGCTTCTCTAATTGTACCAACTTTAGTAACGACTGCACGATAGCATTACAGAGAGCCACGTGCTCAACCAAAAAGCCACTCTATAGCCACAAATAATGCTCAGAACAGCACCTAACTTCATCAACAGTACATACAGGGTCCCAGCCACAGCACTAGCCACCAAACATCCTTTTAACTTTGCCTAATTTCTTTAGCAAAGAGACTAAACACAACTCACCCACTCTCTTCCAGCAGCCGCTTGTTTCTATGGTTTATATGGAGACCTCTGGGTGAGTCAACTACAGCGGGATGACGCAGCTCAAGGAAGAACATTTATGATCATTTCTTTATCATTTCCTTGAAGTAATGACCGCCAAATTAATCATTTTGCACTGCAGACGCGGTAGTTCTTTTACCGCGTCTCGGTCTGATTGTATTTCCATAAAGAAATGATCATAAGTGTTCGTCCTTGAGCTGTGTCCCCCGCCCGGAAGTTACCGTAGGCTACAAACAAGCAGCTGCTGGAAGAGAGTGGGTGAGTTGTGTTTAGTCTCTTTGCTAAAGAAATCAGGCAAAGTTAAAAAGATGTTTGGTGGCTTGTGCTGTGGCTGGGACCCTATATGTACTGTTGATGAAGTTAGGTGCTGTTCTGAGCATTATTTGTGGCTATAGAGTGGCTTTTTGGTTGAGCACATGGCTCTCTATATTGCTATCTGCGGTCGTTACTAAAGTTGGTATAACTAGAGAAGCAAGTGGTAACATTCATCTCTCGGGAGGGTGTCTAACTCAGTGTTACGGTGTGTTTGACCCTAAATTGATTTTACGCCGGAATATCCCTTTCATTGGGATCCTATGAAGTCAGACCCCTCCTCTCCCTTGTGTCGGTTTCCCAAGTTTTGCTTTCGCTCCTATTTGCAACTGACCTCCAGCTGGTGGGGCTGATACCCGTGTGAGCGGTTGCATCAACTCGAAATAAACACCACAGAAAAAGAATCCTTTGCAGCACGTTGACGTCAGGTCAGCTGATCACTTCTTACCAAGGAGAAAAATGTCGCTCACAAACTGGCGAAGGATGGACGCGGTTTTCACTGCGGCGTTTCTTCTTTGTTTCCTGGCATCAAACGGTAAGCAGACACATCGATAGAGGTAGATGGTAACCATAATTCTTGGTATTCCCCCACCACACCCTCGCTAAACTAAATAACATCGATGATTGGTCAGGTTTGCAATTGAGAAACGTCGTTAGCATCGCCATTAAGCCTTACGTTTCTAATTCCTCATCATGTGTAACGTAAACACATTTTTTTTCACATATATAAAGAGGATTTAGTCATAATAAAATCAAATTTTCTTGCAGTACATGGATTGTTGTCTTGCTTTGTTTATTAACGCGCAGGTTTAAAAAGCGGTGCGGATATTGCTAGCTCATTGCTAACCTCAGTAAGCCCCAAAACGCTCATCAGAAGTGATGATCTGATCATATGTGGTTTTCTTGTCACGAGAGTTATGAATTTATAAGTGTAAGTTTGTAATAAAGTGAAGATAAGCAGGCCTGAAGCTAGTAACTATTTGACACAGGGCTGTCAGTCATGTGACCCACTGTAACCTGGTACTTCCTCTTTGACATTCACCAGCTCTCTGTCACGAGTTAATACCATCATTTAAGACACTGTTGGTGTTCATGTTTTATCTTTGGCTGTGGATAAACTCATCAGATATTTGACAGAGCTTTACTAATGTTGGAAGTTCTTTTTACACACAAATGAGAACTAATCACAGCACTGAACCACAGGAGTCATTTTGTTTCTCATTTCAGGATTCATACTTTTTCTTCCACTATTGCAAAACATTATCTAAGGAAGGAAATGTTATTACTCTGTCACTGTCTGGAAGGTTTGGTCACAGGGTCATTTATAAAACTAAATCACCAAAACACTTGGTCTAAATATCTGCAGTCAAAAATGTGATTTCTAAGGGCTCTCTTTATGTTGTGTAAATGCACTAAAAACAGTCATGAAAAACTGTCAGATACTGGTGACCCCCCTTAACTGATAATGTTAATGCATAGAGGCCTCCAAATTTTTTTAAGGTATAGATTGGTTTCACAAATGCAACATGTGCACTTACAGCCGTTTATCATTTCTACAGAATTAAAAATCACTCTGTCAAAGGAAGTCCAAGGAGGCATAGAAACAGTAGTCCTGGATAGTTACAGTATATTTTCCTTTATTAAAGGGATATTCTGGCATAAATTTAATTTAGGGTCAAACTTACTGTAACACTAAGTTAGACACTATTAGTTAGTGCTATGACTGGGACCCTACTGTTGATGAATTTAGGTGCTGTTCTGAGCATTATTTGTGGCTATAGAGTGGCGTATTGGTCGAGATTTGTGTGTGGAGCCATAGACTGCTGTGTATTGCTATCATGTGGTCATTACTAAAGTTGGTAACTAGAGAAGCAAGTGGTCGGCAACATTCATCTCTCGAGGAGGTGTCTCACTCGGTGTTATGGTGTGTTTGACCCTAACTTAATTTTATACTAGAATATCCCTTTAATGATGGTTTAGGTATTGAAATTATAGATGCACAGCATTATTGGTGTAATATTAGCATCAATAGATAAAAGCTGTAAAAGTTAGATATCAGGTTGGGCAGATATGAATATTTCTGCTGAGAAAAGTGACGGACAAATTATGCTCACCTAGTGGCAGCTTATGCATATCAGCATCTTGCTTTACCCTGCGCGCTGTTAAGAGGTATTTTCAAGTGTCAGATACTACAGCTGTTTACAATGCTTTTAAAGCTCTGTTGATTTTAGGAAGAGCAAAGTAATGGTCCTCTAACACTACTGATTTCATTGTACATCGCAAGAGCTGTAGAATCAGCACCAGGGAAAACCTACCTGTAGCTTCTACCTTAGTCATTCAAAAAAGTTAAAAATAAAGCCGGAACCACCCAAAGGTCAAGGAGAGTAAAAAGACAATCATTGCTTTTGATAACCAGCCTTGCAGTGTCAAGTCAGAGTCACCAAGATGAGTCTGAAAATATCAGCATACCAGAAGAAAATCCAGTATCCTTCACTTCATATTGTAATGCTATATTTTTGTTGGTGTTGTTGAATTTATAAAAGATTTTATTAATATTGTGTAAATTCCAGCAAAATGTGCGAATATAACTTTTAAAAACACAGTAAAACAAAGTTTTACTGTTGTCCCAAACTGTTTCATCCTTCTGGTAGTAGTTGTATAAAACTCTGAGTTTTACAGAATGTCAGTTTTACCAAAGTTGACAGTCGTTGTCTTTCTTCCAGGTGCTCATGGAGACAGCCTCACTGTGCTGCAGGCTCCAGAGTTTGTGTCCTTTCAGAAAGGAGACTGGCCCGTCTCTGGAGAGAAGATCCCGGACTTGGTGGCTTTAACCATGGGCTTCTCAATTCAAGAGGTACTTCTATTTTTCTAAAGAAGCCTCTGCATTTGTAATGTTATTGAACAGAATCATCTTTTTTTTAGTTCAGGTGCCAGCGGGACTGAGACTTGTAAGATCCTTTCATGTTTACAGACCTTTTCCTGTTTCTGAGCCCATTTTTAGCTGCCTGGCTGCATGTTTACAAATGTATGGTTCACTGTCACTGTTCACTTTTTCTGCTGTAGATTAAAATGCTCTGAAAAAATATTAAAACTAATTAATTTGAAACTATAAGCTACTAACTGGAGAACACAATGAAGCATTTAGCAGCCAGAGATTAGGATATTTCCCAGGACTTTGTTACATAAAAACCAAAAATCTGAGAGGTCATGATGTGCAATTTTTCCACAGTTTGTTTTTTGGCTGCATCATGTGACAAAATCAGGTCAATGCAGATTAAATGCTCCTGTGAGAACTTTGTAACTGGCTGTGAAACAGGATAAAATTAGATTAACATGTATTTAAAAAAACAGTAAGACTATAATAAATGGAAAACAGCAAAAAATATGCATGATTTTGTGAGACCTCATCTTACCAATGTGTCATACAGGATCTGTCCTGGCCTGGGCTGAATGCAGGACCACTGTTCCAGCGTCCCCGGGCGAACGTGCTGGTGGTGGTGAGGGGAGTCGACAGCCTGGACCTGCCTCAGAGTGTGGCCTCCTACCCTCTGGAGAATGTGAGCTGGACTGAAAATAATGCTTTGTATTTTGATAATAGCGCTTTATAACAAAAGCCAGCACTCTGACTGAACAACTCTCGTGTCCTCTTCTTTGCAGCCTGTGCCCTTCACTCTGGATAGCGTTGCAGAGACTGTACACTCCCTCTTTGCTGAAGACACACCTGTAGTGCTTCAGCTGGCCCCCAGTGAGGAGGTGAAGGAAATATACTCAGACTTAACAGTACCTTCTAACTTTTAGTCTCTTAAAAAAATATGATTGTCATGTTTTTTGTTGTCTCTCTCAGAGGTTGTACATGCTGGGCAAAGCCAATGCTGTGTTTGAGGACCTGCCAGTCACCCTGCAGCAGATCCGAGCTCGTCTGTCCCAGGATGGCTCTGTGTTGGCTTCCCTACCTCTAAACTCCCTCAGCAGAAATGTAGAGGTCAGTGTCGAGCCACAAAAGAGACGGATTGGCTTTTGATAGCTCATGTGTTATGAGCAAAAGTATGGCGTGATGCTACACCATTCTGTCCAACATTTCTCTACACAAACTTTTAAAGACAAACTTGTGACTGTCAAAGATACTCAAAAGCTGACTTCTATTATAGCTGGTTCCTTTTCACTGTCGCTAAAAGAAATCTACATTGACAGATGTTTTTCTGCTGTCAACCCTCACCGTTTAGTAAAGGCTGTGTTGCAGCTAGCATCCCTGTGATTAATGTAAACATACAGGTAACCTGACAAGGGTTTCCATTTGTTTTCAGTTTCTATCTCTACTCATATTAACAGCTGTTCTGTGCCGTTCTTGCTTTTGCTTTCCAGGCTGATCTGCTCTTCCTGTCTGAGGTCCAAGTCCTGCATGATATCACAGCTCTGGTAAGTCTTCAGGGAGTCCTGAAGCTCTTTTTGCCTGTGCTGTTACTGGAACCAAGTGTTGCCTTGCATTGCGCAACTGAATCTCCATATTCTTCATGTTTTGTAGCTTTTGAGGCACAAACACTTGGCGAAGGACCACTCCCCTGACCTGTACTCTTTGGAGTTGTCTGGCCTGGAGGAACTCAGCAGGGTGTACGGCAAGGACTCTCCCCAGTACCGCGATGCCACCTCCATTCTAGCCTCTGTTCTGCAGAAAGTAAGTTGCGTAGCAGTGTAGAAACAGACACTGTCTAGTTTTTAATGTAATATCTGCATCTAATAATACCTGTTTCTTTTGTTGTAGTTTGCAGAAGATGTGTACAGTCTCTACAGTAACAGTGCTGTGGTGGAGGTCGTCACAGTGAAGACCTTTGAGGCTCCTTTGACCAGGAAGTCCCGTTCAATCCTGGAATCCAAACAGATTGTAAGTGTGAGGTAGACAAAGTGTTTGGTAATAAATCAGCACAATATCAAAATTAAGGATTAGTTTGGTGCCATAAATGAACATTGAATGAGCACTTGTTTTTAACTCAGTCTTTAAAAGCTGAACACAGAGCTGTTTCCTTCATACTGAAATGTAAAACTGAATCTGGCGTAACTGACCCGGAAAAATAGTGAGACTTGATGACAAACCACAGAATGTAAAACGGGGAGTAAAAGATAATCGCCGTGGGAATACTTAGGAATAATATTAAATGACAATGTATCCCAGCATGCGTGTTTAGTATGAGGGAAGAGCAGTTAGTAGTTGAAAATTGACTGTACTACAGATGTTGGCATCACAGAGGGGCTGCTTTAAACCCCAATTGGTGAGGTATAAAGTCAGAGCATGAATTTTAGGGTGTGGAAGTAAAGGATGCCTCATTAACTCATAGAAATGAATGAGGCAAAAAGAGGTAGTGCAAAGGTCTCATGCCATATTATTCTAGTTTCAAATCAACCTATAGGATATTAACTTTATACACAGTCATAAAAGGGAAAAAGATTGACATGTATTAAAACAGGTGTCTTTAATTTTGGTGGTCTAAAGACACAAAAATTCATCAGACGGACTTTGCTTGACTTATTCTTTTCTCTTGACAGAGTAACCCTGGCAGCCCGTACAACCTGGCCTACAAATACAACTTCCACTACGCCGTGGTCTTTAACATCGTGCTGTGGCTCATGATCGCTCTGGCCCTCGCCGTCATCGCCATCGCCTACAACCTGTGGAACATGGACCCAGGATACGACAGCATCATCTACAGGATGACCAATCAGAAGATCAGAATGGACTGAGGCGTCCTGTCCATCAAACACTCCAGCTGTCCTCTTAGACCCCTCTAGTGAATGTTTGTGTTTGTGTGAGGTCCTGTTTAGTGAAAAATACTGTGACAGCTTGATGGGAGGAAGGGAATAATTCAGAATCACTTCCTTGTTTACACGTAGAAAACAACAATATTTCAGAAATGGTTCTTAATTTTCCTGTGAAATGATTCTTTATTATCCAAGTCAGACTTCCTCCCTTCAACCTCACATCATTCCTCATGACTTTGACCCCTCACTAACCGTGTTTCATGTGTTCCCCCTTTTGATGAAAATGTTGTGATGTGACGAAAGAATGAGGTTTGTCTGGTGCCTGTGTGAAGTTGTAGTGCTTGTCTTGCTGTGTGAAACTGTTTTAAGTTAAATGAAATCTATGTGTATATATTGAATATACAAATGCAATATGAGAAACTGCTGTTATTAAAAGATTTGCGCTACGATTATTCTAGGTAGGTTTCTCCCTACTTCAGTTCAAAATGTTAATGCATATTGGTTTACAGAATGACTTGATGACAAAGATGGTTGTTGTGATTGAAATGAAGCTCTGTAAAATGTCTGACAATAAATTATTACACCGATCACTCTGATTTGTGTTGACTTTGTCAGTCTCAAGCACTAATGAGCTGCTTTCTTAGACACGCCAAAAGCACATTTTCATTTAGAGCATTTGTATTAATTTTGGAAAAAAACATTTGGATGCCTCAAAATAAAGGTTAACTTATTAAAAAGTAAATGATATGGAAAATGAAAGTAGCTGCGGGGCATTCTGATGGAACAATTATTTCATGAGTGTCACATTTTCATATAATTTCCAAGAAAGCTGCTGATGAGTAAACTCTTGAAGCTTCCTGGAAGCGACCATTTAGATTAGTAATAATTTTCAAGAAATTGAAGACAGCCAGTTTATATACTTTTAATTAAGCACATCCAATTAACTGCTATTTGTAGCTTTTGAATCATATTTTTAATTTTCTCCTCAACATTTTAGGCCAACTGAGACAAGAAGTAAAGAAGCTTTTCAAAGTTGTGAAACTTTGTCTGAGAAATGTTTAAACTGGATCTGTAAAGCATGCACCCACTAGGTGTCCACACATTGAGAATAACTGGAAACTTTTGCAGGAGAAACTCCATTGACTGTGCTTTGGGGAAATTTGCTCTTAGGCCCAATGTAGAACAATAAATACAAATACAATGATATAAGAACTGTGAACCAGAAATAATGCTGCTAATATAAACACTCTGAACAGAGGAGATATTTTTAGGAGTATTGCATGGTAAAGTAGTTGATTAAATTGACCTCTGGTGTAATGCTGGTGTAATACTAGCCTGTACATCTACATTTTGTAAACAAACAGAGTTTTTTTAAATGATATGACTATATCTCTTGGGAAGTTCCTTGCTGATCAGTTATTCAAATAGCCTACTGCCTAAAGCACGGATTAATTTTAGGTTTCCTCAGATGCTAGAGCTGTCAAAGTGCATATCAATATGAGCATTTCAGTCCTGGAGAAACAATTTGATCAGAACAAGAAATTATACTTTTCATACGACGTGTATGTTTAGTTGGTAACAATTCTTTTCTTCACTTAAGTTTGATATTCTTTTCAGTAGCTTTTCTTGGACCTGAGTGGCTTTTTATATTTTGTTATTCCTAAGAGGCACTCAAACCAGATCATCCATGTCCAAGAATAGCCCCTGAAGCAGCCCACGGCCTTAAGGGTCCATAAATACACCTGTAATACCACGGCAGATGATTAAAATGATATTTTTAGTTAATTTTCTAAAAATCAATTTGGCTAGTCTTTAATTTGTTAAAATCTTGTTAGACACAATGTATTCAGATTGGTTATGTTATTAGAGAAAGGATCACTGTATCCTGAATCTTGAATGGAGTACTCCTACTTGAGTTCTTCCTTTACAAACTACTGAACACTCCTTTGTACAAATAAACAGTGACAGTTTTCAAATACACTGGATGCTTGCATTGCACATCAAACTTATCCTAATTCTTTAAAAAAAGGAGCTAATGCACCCAGATTGAGATTTGTTTAACATCTGTTTTTGTTATGAAGTTATATTGAAACTGTGCTACTTTTATAGAGAAGGTGTTGGAGTTCTACACAACATATAATTTATTAAAAAAAAAATAATAATAAAAAATCAAGGGACAATCTTTATCCTCCTTTCTGTGGTTTCATTTCACTATTGGCTCCATGACTTCAGTCCTGGCTGCACACTGCCTGACCTGCTTCTTTCTTACGTTATGCATATTTGCGTAACAGCTTAGCGAATCAATTATCGTACTGAGCCACAGGACCCGCCCCCTTCTTCATACACGCCAGTAGTACTTCCTGTTTGCTTTTATAACAAACGAATATTATAAGAAGGGGGAACAGGCGAAGCGGGCGACAGACGAGGGCATTTATTATTATACAAGAAATAAACAACCCCAGGAAACAGCTACCATGGTCTGACTGTTGATAAAAGGTAGGATTTATTTTACGAAATGTTATTTCGAAAGCTTGACCACGCCTACTCGGAGTGATACTGATGTTTATATCGTATTAATCTGCTTTAGCCTCACTATCTATCTATCTTGTAAACGTTACTTAAAGGTCTACATGGCCTTTAAACTTTAGATACCATTATTTTCCACTGTTATTTGATTTTACTATGATATGATTAATATGTTATCGAGAAATACAACCCTCCCGTTCCCTTCATGATGAATTTGGTCACATGTTTCTGTATCCCATGATCACTTACATATATCCTTGGTCAGCAGCTTACTTAGGATTTTATATTATTCCCCTAATTCAATTTTTAAAGTTGTTGAAACATCATCAAGTAAGTCAATTTTTGCTTGAAAAAACAAAAACAACAAACTAACAGAACAAAAATAATTCAGATAACCAAATAAAATTAATTATGCTGATTAATAAAGTATCTCTCTCCCTTTTGTCTCACATCTCAGCCAGCATCTACGTGGTGCGGAAGATCCGGGCCTCCATCGCTGAGGGGGAGCAACTGGACAAGCCCATCATTACACCATGTAGTGCTAGAGGTAAGACATCAACCACTGGATCATAAGGTTTACACTGATATTTAAACAATTACACTTTTAAGAAGAAACAAACTTTGATTGAGCAAAGTGCATTTTAATAGTTATGAGCTCTTAGGATTTTATTGGATGGTCTTAAGAAACATCAGTCCAACTTTCTAACCATTATGTCATGCTGCATGTCCTGAAGATTAGAGGTATTAGAGGGGAGTGAGGAGTGAATGTGTAAGCTCTTGGAGGGGCTTTATACTGCATGTTACTGACTGACATGAGTTTCTCTTTTGTGTTCAGCTGAAATAAAAGCAGGACATGAGGAGAGAGGAAACTCCTCAGCAGCGATGCTCAGCTCAGGACCTGAAGAAGGAGTTGGTCTAGCAGCAGGCTCGGGGATGTCCTCAGAGACAGCTGTGCAGAAATGTAGCGCCTCCTCCTGACGCTAGAGACCCTGCTGGACACAGGGACTGTGGCCACCTGAATGGAAAGATACAATTTGACATCCTTGTAATTTTGCATTATTGGATTATTCCGCTTCTGTTCAGGATTGTACACGTCCTCAGCGGTCACCAGCTGCTCTCCTCTCCTGTGCTTGTTTAGGCTTTTTTTTTATAGACAACATCTAAATTAATCACGGACAAAAAAAACAGTTGAAACAAAAACAGAATAAACTTAATTATTTTTACCCGTTTTGGTGCTATTTACTGCTACATGCACCTGAATGTAAGGGAGACATTTAAAGAACAGAAATTATCTGCTCAATCAGCATGTTGTCTGTGGGAAAAAAGCCTTTATATATGTACTGCAGTGTTTGAAGGCTGTCTCACCAACCCCTCTCTAGGGGCTGAGTAGGCCTGATGTCTTTGCTGCTGTATCAATGAATAAATACAGAAAAACTATGTCTTTATGGGTGGCATTTTGTTCTTGAATGATGTAGTGTTTATTTTAATAGTTGCTCTGACTCAGAGAAGTGTTGTATTTTGTCAAATGCCAAAAACAAACTAAACAACAAAAAATGAAACAAACTGAAAAACAACACAATGTAGTATCAGCTTTATAAATCAGCTGACCTGCTCTCTCATAGTCAGTATTGGCCTCTAAAAATCTGCAATCAGTTGACCACTGGTTGTTACTACGCTTACACATTTGGTGTTTTTTTGTGTTGAGCATTGGGGCTTGTCAATGAATGCTGAAAATACAGGTTTAAATTCATGCCGGTCCTTGATAGGGAGTGGTTCTGTAGTGTAGACTATTACAGGGGAGACCAGGGTTGGTTGTTTCACAGGTTTGTTTTCCAAATAGTAATTATACTGCCAAATAGACAAGCACTGACTCACCATGTTCACACCAAACGTTTGATGCCGTGCTGGTTTCTTTTTGGACAAACTTGGAGGCAGACACTAAACGCTGAGGTGAGAGGACTTTTTGTGGTCTTAATGAGTCAGAGTACTTTTTCAGTTAAATGTTGCAGCTAGCATTAAAACCTAGTCCTGGGTCAGGTGAGGACAATTGTCTAAGTGTATGACAGCTGTTGTCATGCATTTACTTAAGTTCATCTTATTAATAGAAAAAGTTGGTGATATTATTTGGGCTACTTTTAAGGCTAACTGTATGAGTTCCTCTTGATATTTTTATTGAATAAGTTTATGAAACCTGGCATTGCAAACTCCAAAAATCTATATGATAGTGTGTATGGTCTCAAATGCTTTTGATAGAAGACACACAGACACTGAGTAACTCTCTGAGTGAAACGTATGACTACCAACCTCTGTGTCCCATGATTACTTGCTTATTTCTTTCTCTTGTCTACAACACCAGTTTCAACTGAACTTTATTTATACAGCACCTTTCATAGATAACAGACCACCAGCCAAAGGTGCTTAATACCCAAGAAGACTAATATCAGTACAAAAAAATTGAATTCATGAAAAACCAATTAAAACAAGTAAAAGTTAAGCAAAACAAAAATAAATGTACAGTTTTTCTCTGGCTGCTTTAGCACCCACTAAAATATTTTCTTTCTGTTTTTTCCTCCTTCAGTTTTAAAAAGATCTTAATCATCCAGAGCCGAACCAAGGCATAAGCAAACTAAGCACCTGCTTAGGGCCCCGCGGCCAGTAGGGAGCCCCCAAGACCAATCAAAAAAAAATAATAATAAATATTTTTTATTTTTTTGCATGTATGAGTGATGCTTTCTGTATGATCAAATATATATTATTGTAGAAATAAAATAAAATAAAGTAAAAACATTTTAGTGCTGCTGCTGATGTAGGCCTTTGATTCTTACTGCCGATATGTCAAAGCTCTGCTACAGTTATGTGCCTCCAGCTGTGCAATGTGCACTGAGCATCCTGAATTTGTTATATTTTGAGATTAAAAACCATATGTGGCACCCTGAACATTATTCATCAGTCATTCACTGGTATTATTTGTATGGTTGCATTGGTATTATTTATTTTATTACCTAGGCCACCCCCTTAAATGACTAAAGACATGTCAGGTGCATTAAATTTATACTATCGTAGGTGTGTGAATGATCAACAATCAATATTATTGGCAGAAATGGAGGGCCCCAAAATCAAATTTTGCTTAGGGCCCCATTGAGGCTTGTGCCGGCACTGTAATCATCCACACATCAGTGTCTGTAAGACAGGGCAGAAGACACCAAAGTTCATTTGGGTCACTTGGACAGGAAGATAAGGACAATTAAGATATAAATGTATTATTTGATCAATAAAATTACATAAAAATAAACATCCCTAATGCCAAAGCCGAAGAAATCTAACCAACAGACCTCCGAGAACCAAATGTCCTCCTCTTTGTTTCTCAAGATTTATTTTCGTGATGCACGTCCGGTTATCAGCGGACATCGCTTGGCAATGTAGATTTGCCTGTAAAGTGCTGAATTAATTCCTGCTAAAATGTGTTTAAACTGTATTTTCAAGCTGCCGGAGGAAACATACATCGGAAAATAGTGTAAAACCTTCTCTAGTGGCAGAAAGAGACGCTCTGTTTTGGGGTAAGCTTTAGCTCTGCCGTTCTTAGCATCATAAACTAGCTCTAGCTGCTAACATCATCGCAGGTGAACGAGCTTTCTTTCTCTCTCTCTGTTTGTTCAACTCCCAGGAAAATTCAAGTAAAAGTGCTGCAATCTGCTATGAAAGGGCTGCGATTGAAAATGTATATTTGCACGGGTTATGTTTTAAAACGAAACAGCCACTCCTTTATTTTTATGTCAGTCTTTATTCAACCTGCCATGAAGCTTCATGTTCTGAGAATAAAATCAGTTATTCCTCAATCTCTATTTCCATAAAAGAGCAACCATAACAAGGATATGTTAGAAAGCTCCCTCTGCCTCTTCTTTTGTTGTTGTTGATTGTCATGAGGTTGGCCTGTGTCTTTCTTGCAGTGTTGTTGTGCCTTCTCAAACCTTCAATGATGATGGAGCGAAGAAAAGCCTTAACCATCCCCTTCACACTCAACAAGGATAACAGGGTATGCTTCAATTCTGCGTGTAAAACATGCAGTTTTCAGGCCACACTTAAAAATGTGATGCTTGTTTTGCTCTGTCCTTAAATGATACAGATCTGACGCTTGCTTTGTTCTCGCCAAATGTTGCTCTTTATGTACCATTGCAGACTCTTTGCGAGCTGGCTTTGCTTTGTGATTGCTTACATGCACGCTTACTTTCCACTTTAATGCCAGTCTGTTTAGAAGTAAGCATTTCCTCATTAATAAAAGTACTGGATCACACCTGAGGCATGAGCAACAGGAACCTGTTCAATTTCATAATCAAATCTGCTAATTACCAGAACTTTATTCAACAAAATCTGTTGTGCAAGTTGTTCAGACGTGTATAGAATATGAAAAATTACACTGTGTATAATATCGCGTCTAATAATCATGTCCTAATCAACTGTATAGACTGGAAATAACACAACTACATAACAAACAACATAATTGAAAAAGAAGGAACTAGAAGTTGACTGATGACAGCTTTTCAGCAGCAAAATTTAATACATAATGTGAGAGCAGTTTGGCCAATATATAATCCTGTTTTCTTTCTTGTTTTGTTCCAGTCAACAGAATATCTAATAATACTAACAAATAAAAAACAAAATGACTGAATGTAATAAACATTTGATTATATAAATGTAGTTAAAATAATACTCATTTCACAAACATATTGTCACATAAGACTGGAGGATTTATACCAGCAACCTGAAATTGTTGGAAGAGAAAATATTATAATGTAAACATTGAAGATAAAAACGAAAGTTATTTCCAGATTTATTATCCACACATTCAAGTCTGATATACATGGGCTTCTTAGCCTTTAACATGTGTTTGATGAATAAATAATCAATAAGTGACAAAGATTTTAAGACATACTAAAGATGTCATAAACTGGTCGATTTTGTATTTTTTCATACCTCCTTGATATAGTTTAAGTCAAAACACTAAGTTGCTTGTGATAGAGTGGTAGAATACTATAGATGATAAAATACTATTTAAATAAATGAAATACAGTTTATCTTGATAACACTTGAATAAATTTTGTTTGTGATCAACTTTTTATCAGAATTTAAGAACAACAGTCATCATTCAACAGCACATATAAATAATTACAAGTAATTGTAACCATGTGCGTATCCATGTACACACACACATACAGTAAATTTATTATTATTAATAATAATAATAATAATAAAATGAAAGCGTAAAAATAAAATGGATATAACAGAAAATCATAAATAGTAACATACAAAAGGCAAATAAACAAAATACATAAAATAACACAAATGCAAAAGGAAAGAAAAAAGTGCCATTGAAGTATAACCTCACAAGATCTATTGAACGGTTAAATGTCAACTATACATTGCAGAACCCAGTAAAAAACACTGACAGGGAACATAAACCAAAGCAAACAGGACCAGAGGGGAAGGGGGGAGGAGAGAAACTTGAATTATTAAAAATTTATTATTTATTGAATTGTGTTAGTTTCCTATCTTTTACACATCTGTCTGAAAAATAAATCTGTAAGTCACACATTAGAGGTGTCTACAAATTTCTCCCTCACAATTTCAGAGTGCATCTGTTGATTATGGTTTGGTATTACAATCATTATCTTTCACGGGAGGGTCTCTGCACACAGTTTTGAAAAGAAAGTCTTTGCTTATTTTATTATAAGGCAAGAGAAATTCTGCATTACATGTTTTTTCTACATAGACAGAATCATCTATATTGAAAGAGGGGCAATGGTATGGTCAGGGTGTCTAAATAGCTCTTAGTGCATTTTACTATCCAGTATTAACCCCCCGATAGTAGTAAAGAGAAACCCAGGTCATCCAAATATATGCTTTGTGATAAAGGCTTATGAATCATTTACTCAGTTAACCTTGTTTTGCATTTTTGAACCTGCATGCTATAGAAACTTTGCTGGAATAATAAAAGCTGTACCTACAACATGCTTGCAAACACACACATTCAATTAAAGATCAGCGTAATTGCTTTGCTTTGGCTCTTGCTCTATCAGCACATCCTTGAGGTTGTTCAAAAGCTTATGGATGTTGCATTAACTCATTCAAGCCTGGTCATTAACCATTCTGTGAATTGTAGATGGGAAACCCTCTCAAAATCCCCATCACACCTCACTCATCAGATTGTGGAAAGTTAGAAAAACAGGTACTCAACATCTGTGCTGTCTGACCACATGGAAAAATGTTATGTATGAAACGTGGCTGCTCATTGTCTTTCATTCTCCCATTGTTATTTTACTGTTTGCAGGTTTCTTGGACTGCTTTTGCAGGTTGCAAAATCAAACAGTGTGATTCACTGCATAAAAATGGATCAAAGCTGTTTGATCACCACCTCGCTATCATGGAAAGGTAAGCAGGCTCTGACCTGAGAGATATTCTTGCTGTTGGTAATTTAATTAAACATTGGACTGTTATTCTATGTATCAGAATCAGAATAACAATCAGGGTTGTTACAGACTAATTTTACTCATTCGAGAAATCAATTTATTGTGTTACGTGGAAACAGTAAACATATGATAAATCGACCTTCAAGTTCAGGCACTTGATTTTTCAAGCTTTGTGCCTTGTAATAGTGGAGATTTCCACTGCCTTGCTATTTATTGTCTGACTGATCTCTGCTAAAATCCATTTAAAGCTCCTGTGAGGGGCTTTCTGCTTTCTCTTGTGAAAAAATCAGCAGTGTTGGAAACACTAATATGTTACACCCATCTCATAGTGTTTCATCTTCCCTCTGTCTAATAGCTGAACACAGGGAGCAGGTGGTTGTGCTCCAGTTAAAGTTAATGTGACATAATTTGCCTCTGCAGTTGCCAAACTCATCATTCATAATTTATTAGCAGAATTAGGTTGGTAATTAAACAAAACTTGAATCATATTCAAGCACAACAAATGCTTAAGTCTGCTTTTGTCATGCTGTGAGTATCGAGCCAAAATAAACCCACAGAAGTAAATGTAGGATCTTCTGTTGCATGTGTGGTAAGTCTTTATTTTGCACTACTTGTGTGAAACTCGATGCATAAGCACTGAGGGGAAACTTATCATGCTTCTACACATGGCTTATCTACAACTAGAGACATGTCAAACCCCTCCCACTTGAGCTGCTGCTTTACATAAACTTTGACCTGCATCGCTGAGGAATCTTTAAGTAACATTATCAAGTGGAAATGATGCCGAGAAGACACGGCTTAAGGAGAGCCTGCTTACCTGTTTTTTCTTTCAGGAGGAAACCCTTTGTGATCCTGGAAGATGTCCTAAAGACAGAAAAGGGAAGGGATTTCATTGAAAGGAGAAAACAGAGCCGCATGATGGGGAATCGTAGACACCTATCAAACACGCAAAAAGAGAGTGGACAGAGCAGAGAGGAGCCCCTGACCTGCAGAGAACCAAGGTCGAGTCAGACTCCTGATGTCAAGGCTGGTAGAAACAAGACAGCGACTCTGAAACGCAACCTGAAGACCCCCTCCTCGTCCTCTCCAAGGTAGGAATTAAATTTGAAATGAATTTTATGAACAGCATTGTCATAGATTATTCAAGCCTTTTTTGGGTCCTGGGATGTCAAGTGGCTGCTAAATCCTCCTTTGGCATCAGTAGAACTCAACTTTAGCGCTTTACGATTTCAGCAGCTGAACAAAAACAGTCAAAAAGACTGAGAGTTAGACGGGTCTGTATTTCTCTAGATGTCTTGTTCCAGGATCTGGGTATTTCCTCCCTCTTCTCCAAAATATATTTCACCTTGTAGATCCTCATCCTGTGCTCTGTTGAGACCCTCAAGTTTTGGTGGGTGAGATTGTCTCCTAAGACTGTAAAATTGAGATGCACCACCTCTAACCCTTTGGTTGCCCTGTCCTAGTTTTACTAACTTTGATTGAAGTAACAGGGGGAGTTATCGTTTTGTAGACATTAAGCAGCTCCTCAAATGCAAATGTTTCCAAAAGTCTTGTTTAGGGGTTCTGTATTTAGTAACCAGTCCACTCGTGGTAGGTTCGGGCCTCTATCTTCCTTCACAGGAAGATAGAGGGCCTCCCCATTAAAATGTATGTACTGCTGCATTTTTTTCCAGGCATACATTTTTGAATTTGGAATAAAACCACATTAAAGGTTTAACAGCATCAGAATCTTGGTAAAAAAAAAAAAAAGTGTCATAGTTTGTGTTTTTGTATTAAATCCTTGAATTTTTGGTGGCTCTGGGGTAAGGTTGATCAACTTCTTTGTTGTGAGGTTGCTGTAAACGACATGAACTGTGATGTTTTTTTTTCCTCTTTTGTCTTCAGGCAAAGAACCAGGAAAAGGTTACAAGACTCCTTTGAAGAGGAAGACATAGAAGAGCACAAAGACATCAAGGAGGTCATAATAGGCAAGGACATCGAAGAGGATGACAAGTTTGCTGGAGTTGTAGGTGTGTGAACATGATGAAATACAGACACAGTTACTGTTTACATGCTGCTTGTTGTGTCTGCTGCTGTTCAGTTCTGCTGTCATTTCAATATGAGTTTTGAAAAAATGCCCCAAAATAATCTGTTTTTCATTCGAAGTGAAAAATTGAATGTGAAGCCTTTTAGAGTTTGGAACATTTAGATGTAAGAGCCGTGAAAGTCCTTCAAACATGCCTTGACTTTCTCACTTTCATTACCTCCTAAGAGCAACATGCTGACTGTGTCTCCTCACTGTGTCAATGGTAATGCGGTGGTTCTTTTAATGAGACGGCTACTCTGAAATGTTGGAAAAATCTAGAGTTCTATAAAATGAAACTCAGTGAAGTTTTCTCAGCTTTCCTTTAGCGAGGTTATTCCAGTTTCAAACGGACCGTTTCTGTGGTTGCCTGGTTTTCAGGCTTTGGTTATATTTGTCACGGGTGACTGTTTCTCTCTCTTGTCAGATTGTGGGTTTTCAGTGAGCTGGGAGCGTGCAGAAGATACAGGAAGTTGCGATGAGTTCTCCCCAGAAAGAATCAAAGACAGATTGAGTGATCCGGAAAAAGAAGTACAACATGGCGTGGTGAGCCTCTTGGTGACACTTGATATAATCCATAAGCACAGATCGCTATGGGAACATACCTTTAACCTGTCATACGAGCCGAGTCATGTCTATATAAACCCTCCATTTACTCTTCATGCTACAGCTGAGTTGCTGTTTTCTGTATTATTTCCAACAGAGGAGAAAAAGAAAGGAAGTGCCGTCCCAGTGTAACGGGACAAGCAGCCCCAAACGCCACCGTGAGAGCGTACTTCGCCTCACCGGAGAGAGCAGAGGCTCGACTCAAATCAGTCTGGAGGAAGAGAGTGAAGTAAACACTGATATAGACGGCTTCGACCACACTATTGTTCAGTTCACAGTGGGAGGAGATGATCCGACAGAGGTTCTGCTCCCAAACCTGAGTCCTCATTTGGAGTCTGGAGACGTACACAGTACCACAGGCCAGGACAACACAGCCCAGACAAGTCCATCTGAACCCAGTGAGTACAAAACAACAGGAGGATTTTCTGTCAAACATAAATACTCTTTTCATGTTGTTTTGGTAAGCTAAAATCGGTTAATTTGTCAGTCTATAAATATTTAAAATGTTTGAGGCCTGGAAAAATATCTTTGCAAACGCAGAAGTTTTATTTTTTGTGGCTGGTCGTCATTCAGTGATCCTACTAACAGAATAACAAACAGACAAACTAAGGCAAACAAAAACCGACCTTTGGTAGAAGTTATAACCAAGGTCTCTGTGTTTGGACTAATTAACAACATCTAAGTGGATTTTCCCTCTCAGACGTTTGGCTCCAGTATCTTGTTTTTGACATCAGCCTACCGTACATGGTGTTTGTTTGTTTTGTTCTGTTTGTTGTGGCTGGGCTTGAAGGTGTCCTGCCTCTTACCACTTACTGTTTGTCTTCTTTTGAGCCTACCCGATTGTCTTTTCCAGGATTACAACTATCCTAACCTGCCGTCAAAGCCCATTATACCTCCTTCATGCTGTGCCAATCAAGGGCATGACAGTTCTTGGTCGTGTACTTGTGTTTGAAAACAAAAATCTGAGTATGATTTAAAAGATAAACTCACAGTTTTCTTTACACCTGTTTTTCAGTTGTGCTTTCCAGTGATGATGAAGAGGGCAGTGAGGTTCCTGTGCGCTGCATTCAGGAACTGGACAGACCATCACCTGTGGTGGACCCAGTTATAGAGAGGCAAACCTCAGAGGAAACTTTTGAGGTGAGTCCTCAATAATATGTAACATCACAGAACAACGGCCTTATATGCATCATTGTTGTCACCGAGTATTTTTGTGCAAAGAAGAGGCACACAGTTTTTACCTGTTGAGTGTCCAGGGTTCACTTTAACATCCAAGACTTTAGTTTTGGTTTCAGGGACTTTAAGTCTAATGCAAATGTTGAAAATCAAATGGATTATACAAAAAAGATCCTTTTTTAAAAATCTCACTGTGCATAAATGTTCAAAGGACAATGCCCAGAATTATGTTAATGATTTCAAAAACTCAATGAGAGAGCATGTTGATATGAAGGCAGAGTAATCAATTACTAAACAGGGAGGTTATATAGAGATCAGAGGAGTAAAGTTACCGACAGTGAAAATGTAATTCTTGGTGCCACCACAAGATGGTAGCAAAGTCAGGGATTTTTCAAATGCTGCAGAAAATAGATTGTAGAATTACAAAAGTAGTATCATTAGTGTTGTAGTGTTGATCATTACTTGCCCTTCTTAGTGTCACTGTAGTTAGTTAGTTGAACTCTTTCTGTGTTTTTCTCTTTCTGCACAAACCTCAAGCATCTTTTTCCTGGGTAGCAGGTGATGAGTGTAATCGTCGAAGATCTACCTGGTTTAGTCTCTGTGATCCCCCCTGTGGACTGCCTCTTAAACGTCCCCTTCTCCACGCTGCACTGTGGGGGCCTCAAAGGGAAATCCAATGGAGACATGATGGTAAGCTGTAGAAACCTCTGATACTCAGGTTTTGTTGATGGCACACATTCTGTTTAACATTTCTGTGCTGTTAACCGTCTTCTTGATACGTTTTTTTCAGATTAAGGCCGAAAAAATCATCATCCCACTGACAGGTAATACTCTGACTTCTTTGGTCTTTTTTTAAAATAAACACTGAAGCGTAACAACACTGTCTGTGGAGCAGCTTTAGCCCTACCTTTGACCTCTGGTCTGGGTTGTATTTACTCCAGCCCAAGAGGAAGCTATCTCATCTTGTTTTGGTGGAGCTGTCTGCACACCATCCACTCCCAGATTACTGGTCTATTTAAAATGCTAAACTGTGTGTGTTGGTGGATTAGGCCCTCTAGGCTGTGGTGCACTCTCACCTCTGAGCCTGTGAAATCTCCCCTTTGAGGATCTAAGCTGGTTGTTCTTTGAGATTTGATCTTTGCTGTCTGTGTGTGTAAGAAATATGTCTCATGTTTATTGAACAAAAAAATTCAGCTATTCGTTTAGTTTTAACATGACAGGACAAAACGAGCAACAGTGTCATGGAGATACAAGTTTATGATAAAGCTTATTTAAAGTTCTGGTTACTTTAGCACCAAGATTTTGGAAACTTCCTCTGTGTTTTAGGGGAAGAAGTTAGAAATGCCCTGCTGTCCAACTAGCACTTTAAAACCATTATTGATGTTTAGATATCTCTTCAGAGGAGTCTGTCTATCGTTACACTACTGTACTGTACTGACTAGGGGTGTCCCGATACAACTTTTTACCTCTGATACGATACAATACAGATATTGTAGCCTTTAGTATTGTTCGATACTGATATTGATCCAATATTAGCACAAACTTGTGCATGACAAGTTTTTTACTCAGCTGCAGCGTCTTTTTCAGACTTTTATGAAAAATACTGCCACACAGCTGACATCACTCCTACTCCTTGGTACTTTGTTAGTACCTTAGTACACACTGTTGTTGTGATCACATGGGCTCTACATGCTGGATATGAGTGCTGCTAGATAGAGGTACTGGAGCGAAGTCTGGAATGGACTGCTCGTATCGGAGTGTTAATATCAGAGATTTTAGATGCAGACTGATTTAATCCGATATTTAATTTTTTTACGATATCGGATAGATATCCGATATCAATATTGAATATGGACAACCCTAGTACTGACCCGGGTATAAGACAAGTCTGATAAGAGAACCCACTCTTTCAGGACTCCCTTAAAAAATTAGGAGAAAAATGTTACGCTTTTAAGGAAAATAATAAGTGATCAATTAAAAGATTGTTGTCAAAACCCTTTAAGTAATATTATATTTTCAACATCTTTTCAAATCAATCAAACAAAAAAAGTTCTGAATAAAATTTAAAGCTCCTGTGAGGAACTATTTGACTTGTGTCAGTTGGTCTCTATAGAACAGAGTCAATAAAAATGATTTAAAATGACTCAAGTCAATATTAAAAAGAGTAGTAAGATACTTTGGTGTGCTCCCGGACATCTGTTATTCTTCCTAATGTATTTTCAGACATTCCTAGAAGCCTCAGCTTTTCCTTGTGCTAATTGGCAAATGTGAACATGCTAAAGAAGCCAAACACAAATTCCATCTGAGGTGAACAGTAAAGCCAATCACTTCAGTCATCTGTCAGTCAATGAGTCAGTCAGTCCAGCTGTCGATCGTAATTCAATCATTCAATCAATCAGTCGGTTAATCAGTTAATCAACCAAACATGCTTAACTTAAATGGTTCGCATAGTAAACATTGGACGCTTACCATCTGACATGAACACAACAACTCCTGCGTTCAGTCATCTTACCTTGTTTTCAATCTGTGTCTTTCTATTCGGTATTTGCTCCTGAAGTTATGGCCAGTCAAACCTCACTAGTGTGCGCTGGGATGTCGGATCAGAAAAAACATCATTATAGGATGTCCCCGTTTTTGATGCAGTAAAGCTTAAATTCAGCCCACTTGAACATCAACACAGAGGAGTAAGTCTGGATTGGATGGGACTTTATCTGGATTAGAGAAGAAAGTTGCTGAGACTCTATTTTTTTGTGTGTAATTCAGTATTTGGATAAAGATAAAGACACTTACACTTAAATAGTATGAATATATAAATACAGTGAGTATCTCTCATTGTATTTATATATCTGCTTTGTCGAGATAATGTTGGGGTTTATGCAGAGTCTGAAATTAGCATCAAATGTGAGCCGACATAAACAAACGAATACTGATGCTCATAAATGCACACAGGGATGCCAGCCGCCAAACGCCACGTCAGTGTTGGCCGACCTGCTGCATTTGTCATTTTTTCAGTATCAAGACTTTTTGTTTGTCGTTTTCATTTGATACCAACTCTCTGAGCTGCTAAGCTAACCTTGTATGGTTTCCCCTCCAGACCCCAGTGAAAAGGTGGAAGTGGTGCTGTCCTATCAGCGTAAGGAGCTGGGGAGGTTCAGTATCTGGATGCAGGATGACATGAAGGCTCAGGGGCTTCACTTCAAGGACGACAAGGACCCCTTCCCTGCTGCAGTTCTTATGCTTTTTGTGTCTGAATCTGCTGCGGCTGGCATACAGCAAGACCTCCTCCAGCTGTGTGCAAAGCAAGACAGAAACACTAACACTGGTGAGTCAATGAGGACTCTGAGTCTCACATTTCTGACTGATTTTAGGAGACAGGAAACATTTATGGTGCATTGTGTTTTTATTTCAACAGAAAAGGCGAGCCCCTTCATCCTGTTGACTTTTAGAGAACCTCCGGAGAGAATGGTGGCGGCTTTATTGAGATCCAATCTGCAAATAGACTGTCTTCTTGAGGCTGAGCCAATGGTTCCTTTTGGTGCAGAGGACATCACTGGTCTTGAAGACAACGTAGATCCGGATCTGAATCTGGCTGATAGCTTAACATTGATCAGAAGGACTAGTCAGGATTCTCACTTACTCTCTTTGCTGGGTCTCGAGAATGCAAGCCCTGGTCCCAGCACAGACCAGGATGGTTCAAGTTCGGATACAAATGAAGACACAGCACCGCTCATCCAGCAGGAGGACATGTCACAGAAAGAGCTGGAGAAAGAAACAGACAGGGACTCAGGGACACAACTCAAACCAGAGGAGGAACACAAAGAACAAGAGCCCGAACCCCCCTCTGAGGTAAGATACTTCCAACCCTTTTAGCCCCCGAGCCCTAGAAAAAGAATCACATCTGGGGATGCACGTGTTTGAACGGGGGAGGGATGTCCTTGCCTTCACTGAATCACAGAAAGGTTGTCATAGAAAGGCCAAACCATGCTGAATCTACAAAAGCAAGATTTAAGATCAAAGCTGTAAAGTCGTCCGAGGTTAGCACAAACTTCATTTTGAGATCCCTCAGGTTTCAAATTTTTCTCTCTGATCTTTTAGTTCATACTTTTTTCTCAGTAAAATATTACAATGTGAATTTCCTTCCTCAGAAGAAAAAAGAGGAACCCACTCCTGTTTACACAGTGTGCCATCGTAGAACCAAAGGATCCTACTCTGTGTCTCTGTGCCGACCCGACCCCAGCTGGACTAAATATAAACATCAGGGTCTGGCTCACAGGTATGCAGTCTTCCATTTCGTTTACTTTCAACTTGAGGAATAAAAATTGACAATGTAAGGAAGCACAGAATCAAGGCTGACTCATCCTTGTCCTCCCACCTCTGCCCAGGTTGATCCAGTTTCCTCCCCCACCTTTAAAAGGAGGAATCACCGTCACGATGGAAGACCTGCAGTGCCTTGACAGTGGGCAGTTCCTCAACGATGTCATCATTGATTTTTATCTGAAGTAAGCGGCACATTTTCAAAGAACAGGACTCAGGACTTTGGTGTTTTCTTACATGTTTTTTGGAGAACAGATAAAGTTTTAAATGGATGTTTTTTTTTTTACTAGATACCTCCTCCAGAATGCCTCCGAGGCTGTGGCCGAGCGTTGCCACATCTTTAGCAGCTTTTTTTACAAGCAACTGACACGTAGGGACAACGCCAGTGAAGGCATCACGAATGACACGTAAGTAGTGATTAAAAACTAGAGATGCAAATCCAAAGTATCCAATTTGATCCTTCTTTGGATTTGTTAAGGATCTGATTTTTCTTGTGACAAAAATACCAAATGTGTTTTTTTTCCCTTGGAGATTTTTCACTGGAGTAAAATGAAAATAATTGCGGCAGGCTCGTATCATCTCTGTGGATATATAGTCAGACAGAGTGAGCCTCCAACTACAAAATGTGGTGTTGCTACAACAAGAGATCTGAAAAGAAAACAGTTTCAAACTCACAGGGTCCAGTTTTTTTTTGCATACTTGTTCTTATTGATAAAAAATGACAGTGTCCACATCGACATGTGTTGATCAGGAGTGCAACCAGCTTACAATCTGTTCTGCTTAGAAGGCAATGATGATGCTGGTACGCCGAGACACTGATGTGCCTGTTTTGCCAGTCTGGGAAATCTCTGTGCATGTCCTGTAAAAAGTTCCCAGCCTTCATGTCCACTTTGTTACTGTTGTGTGGTGGTCCCCAAAAAGAGAGCTTGTGCAGACCTGCAGCAGGCCACAGCTTGGCTGAGCATCTCTGCTGTGTGCAACGTGTTTAGCCAGTTGGTTTCCACTGAAATATGAACCCCATCCTGATAACAACAGTAACCATGTATGTTTGAGCAAGTTCTCAACTCATACTCAAGTAATTGTCAGTATATCATGATAAAAACATACCCTTTGTATGATATTTGTATTTGAGTGTTCTGAAACTGCGCAGCATGTGAGTATGTGGACGTGATCACATGAAACTGTTTGTTTTCTGTAAACTTTCAGCTGTCAGAGACAGAGGCGGCACCAAAGGGTCAAAACATGGACGCGTCATGTGGACATTTTCAAAAAGGATTTCCTGTTTGTGCCTGTCAATCAAGAGTAAGTAAAATATACAAAGAAGTGAATTCAAAGTTTTTTTAAAAATGTATATCATGTGAGATTTAAAAACCTTTTTCTTGTCTGTTCAGGGCTCATTGGTATTTAGTCGTCATTTGCTTTCCTGGACTGATGGAGCCAAAATCGGAGGCGTGGATGAGTTCAAACTCAGAGAATGGAAAGAGCAACGATGCAGCAGGAGAGGTACCGGATCAGGAGGTGGCTCAAGGTTCTAAAAGCCCAAATGAGAGCACAGAGAAAAACCCAACACTAGAAAAGAGTGACAGTGCGGATACAGAGATGGGTGAGTCTAAACAAATGAGTCATGACTGTCATTTATCACTTGGTGGCGTACCTGTTGATCACAGCTGGTTTTGTTTGTTTAGAAAAAGCTGGAGAAAAAGCCAAAGACCCACCGCCTGGTCCAGTGGTAAGAAAAAGTTCTGTTGTACTCATGAGGAATAAAATATGTATCCCTTTATAGTACTGTATAAAGTTTTATTAACAATCTTGTGTTTCTGGTTCTGTAATATCAGCTCACTTTGTTGCTATTTTTGCGTTTGTAGACCTGCACAGAAAAGACCTGCAAGGCGACAGTAGTTTGCAAACGGTAAGCGTGCTGGTCCACTTAGTTAACGCTGTTCACCTGTAGCATTTACTATCTGGTATATTGAGAAATGTTCAGTTTCTTGCATCAAATCTTAGATAATGTGTCTTGAATTTCAATCATGGAGGCGTATGGATATTTGTCAAAAGTGATATATTTCCCCCTGCTGAAAAAAAACTGGCTGTAATAAAGCGTCTGCTGTGTTTAAGTGATATTAAAGGTGTGTTTTGTCTCTGCAGGCCGTGCATTCTTATCATGGATTCACTTAAACTTTCTCTTCATGAGCGAGTCTTCAAACTCCTGAGGGAGTAAGTATGGCACTTTGAATCCATCAGTCTTTTTCCTGCAGATGTTTTTGTGAACGTTTTTAATTCAATTTGTTTTATTCCCTCAGCTATTTACAGTCAGAGTGGGAGGTACGTCGAGGTTCATCACGGGACTTTAGCACTGACCAGATGCAAAGCTCACACTGCCAAGTTCCCCTTCAGGACAACAGCAGCGACTGCGGTCTTTACCTGCTGCAGTACGTTGAGAGTTTTTTGAAGGTAAAGAACTTTTTCACCCACAGATTAGATTGATAATGTAAAGATAATTAGAGTTCTTAAAATGTTAAATGGTAATCTTCTTCCTCTTTCAGGATCCTGTGGTTCACTTTGACCTCCCTCTATATCTACAACGATGGTTTCCTCGGCAGCAGGTGCGAAGGAAAAGGGATGAAATCCGAGATCTGGTACTTCACCTCTATAGAAAACAAAACAGTTAGATGCACAGAGCAGCTCTGCTGTTCAGTGTGTCACATTCCTGTTGCCATGATACATCTCTGCTCATACTGAGTGACGGACATTTCAGAGTGAAATGAAGATATTTTTGTTATATTAGCGTTCTGTTTTTTAGTTTTTTTGCATTGACTTGTAGGGCACTTGTAAACTTTTGACTAAGTGTGGGTCCTGTGAGGAAAGATGAAGTTATCAGTTAATTTAAAACAAACAGGTAGCAGACCTTTAACAAAGACGAGTCCGACTGTGGGTCATACCGAAAAACGTTGTACATCCCATGTTCAAGTTTTGTACACCCTCTGGCTTTTTAAAGATTGTTTTGATGTTTCAGGGTATTTTATAAAAACATTTCTTTTGTATTTAATTTTTTTATTACATAGGAATGAAAGAAAAAGAGTTGTGTAAAGCAGTGATACCTAGTTTAGACATCGGACTGTAAACAGTTTTACTTGCTTTGCCAATATTTCATGTCACACGACACCCAATATTTCTGTCCCGTTATGGGGTTTTCCAATCAGAGTTGTTGCATTCTTTGCATTATTACTCCTCTCTGGATGTTTTAAATTTGCGAAACACATCGTACTCCATAGATTTGAAAGATGAGCATTTTACTTCAGTGTCACGCTCAGGGTAGGAAGCTCAAACACTCATGTATTCTGTTCTCCAGGTTTGCAGTTAAAGTTCTTATAATGATTCTGATACATCATGTTTATTTCACATCTTCTAGTGAATAGTGAAATGCTGGAGGGACATTTTTAAAGGCATCAGCAGCTGTAGTACAGAAGCTTATACTAGCACTTACCTCTGGCTAGCATCTCTGTTTTATAAAGTTACCAAAAAAAGGAGGTAATCCTCAGATAATGGGAGTCTTAGCTTGCATTTGTTGAAATTGGCTGTTGAGACTTAACTGCCTTTAGTTTTAATGCTTTAAAATGAAACCGTTTCTTATTGCTTTTCACTCTCTGGTCAATCAAGAAGCGGTGAAATTGCTAAATTTTTTGTAATTCCCATATGATTTTAGCACTACACGATGACAGTATTCGAGTCCCCCCCGAGTGTGATGTGAGAGGAAACTGATAATCACTCGAATGAAGTTCGTGAACATTGAAAAATGGTGGTCCAGTGTGGAAACAGATGATAAAAATTAGTCACTTGCTGACTTGCAAAGTTAGCCTAGATAAGAATCAAAATGAGTCCAAAGATGCTGACAAACTAGGATCATCCACTCAGTTCTCTTTACAGCTAAACTGGTCTGGTGTATACGAGCAGAATTCTGTATATTCTTCTCATAATCAAGAGTCCAAATGTAATATTGGGAGACAGACGTGGTGCCTGATCTTAACTCAGCCCGCCAACATCAGCAGGATTAGACCAAACTGGGGCTGGCTAACTGACATTAATCAGTGTGGACAGATCACACATTGACAGAAACACCTCTCACCTTTTTTGGCATCATCAATATTTCCTTTGGATTCAAATTGCTGACTCACACAGAGCTGGTCACGCACATTATCCTGCCTACCATAAAACCTGAACTTACCTGTGGTCTCTGCTTGACTCAGAGACATTTCATCACTAATGCTGCCTCCTCAAAAGAGATCGATCTTTGATAGCCTTTAGTTCAGTTCATTAGTGTCTCTTTAATGTTTTGTTTAAAATGTTTTTAACATTGTATTGGATGAATGTACAGGAGCTGAATCCACATGAGCTGTGGTTTCGATAGTGTAATAAATCTTGTAGACCAAACGACACCTGTTACTCTTTTGTTTTTGACTGAAGCCACAAATCTTGATACAATAAAGCTTAATACCTTTTGTTTCTTTTATGCACTTTGTGACAAATTCCAACCAGACAGTTTTTGGTTGTGGTCCTGGCTCTTGACATTTTGACCCAGATGTCCTCATAACAAGATGAGGATTAAAAATCGGTAACTAAAACAGAGACTGAAAGTCTGTCATAAATCTGTCTATTTATTCATTTTTATGTATTACTAAGTTTTCCTTGGCTGCTCTTCTGAACATTTTTATAACCCCACAGTAAATAATCCACTTTCTGACCAGACGAGCCAACTTTGTTCTTCCGGAGCCAAAAGGCTTCATTAGGAAATGCCCGAGGAGTCCTGAACAATGCTTTCCAATGTAATCTGTTCAGAGGTTACGTGGTCGGCTTAGATGTGTTTACTGTCTGTCAGATCACCTCAGCGTCTGTGCCCCCCCACCCCACCACCTACGCACACGTTTACACACACACACTAAGGATCAGTTAATTAGATACATTTTGCTGTTAGACTTGCAGCCATTCAAATCAGTGAGAGAGGTGAAATAGATCAACACTTCATAAGAGAATATTTTCTTACAAGAATGAAAAATACTTCAATGAATAGCCCCCTCCAAATATTTTAACAGGACTGCGGTTGTATGAATTGCTTTTCTTAAGTATTCAGTCAGTTAACCAAATAGCAAGCCCTGTTTCATGCCTAAACACACTCAATGGTGTTTGATATCACTGTAAGAGATGCTGATGCTGGGTATATACACTCTACAGTAAGGGTTAAACCACTGCCTTTAAGGCCTACTTGGCTGCCTTGTTTAGTACTCATGATATCAAGGTGCAGGTTAGAGTCCTCTTTGGAACTCACTAAGTTAACATTTCCTTACCATCTGCTATACCCAGACAAAAGGTCCAAAACCCTCAGAGGAAAAACAGAAAGACTTTACCGGGAGGTTGATATTGTGTTCCTAACAAAATAATCCCCAAAACTGGTGGACAAATGACCAAAATCATGTGGAGGCCTCAAACTCCTAAATCTAAGATAAAACTTGTGGGTCTTACAGCTCAGGAGACCCCTCATGATATGGATTCAAGATGTCATTGATACATTGATACTCTACCCTTTATCAATATTCCAGTAACAGAAACTGTAATAAGTGAATGAAGTTAAGTCACACTTCAGATATGGAGGTTCATTAAGATGTCATTTGGACTATCTTAAACAATTTCTGCATTAACTGATATAGGGCTAATAAAGGATTTCACATCATGCCATACAGATCATATAATATGGACTTTCGAAGCAGTATCAGCTCCATAAAGATGAAAATGTCAAATCCTTTGAGAAGATTAAAGAGGAATTCTCGCCTCCTAATACAGACTTCTTTAGATTTTTACAACTAAGATCATTTTAACTAAACACAACGAATGGAAGAGAGTCTTCCATCCCAATCCTAATGAAAGATTCTTGATAAAATCACAGGTAGCAGAGGTAGAAAAATAATCCGCCTTTATAGCACCTTCTAAATCACGAGTTTGTACAATAAATGTAAAAGAGAAATGGGAGGCTGGGAAGCAGGCATACTGGAAGATGGTAATGTGATTCTTTTGCACACCAGAAATAGTAGCTAAAATTAATCCAACACATCAAGACAAAGTCTGGAGGAACTGAGCAAAACCTGACCCTCCGACATACAGTGTGTGGATAGAGGAGGTACAGGAAATTTATTGTATGGAAAGAATAACGTACACTCTGAGACTCCAAAAAGAAATACTCCTTTCCAGATGGAAACCTGCTGACTCTGTAAAAAATGATCTGAGTCTAGCCCAGTTACTCAGTCTATACCTGCACCTCATCACCCTATTCCTCTATGAACACCTATTGACATATTTACATCTAACCCTGCTGAATACAAACATACATTTATAAGCATGTACACATTCATGACCCCCAGAGGATAACCCTTTATGACCAAAAGAAGCCCCCTGACATTTCTTCTGGTGCTACCATCAAGTTGTAACAAGGATTTCAGTGAGATACAACCCCATGGTTATAATATTTGTTTCAGATATTCATGATCCCCAGAGGACGTTGGTGAGCACCTGGCTTCAGGAAGGGTCAATATTATGTTTCTGAGTATACTGCTACAACTTAAGGAGATTTTTTCATTGGATTTGAAAACCAGTGTTCATGATTACTCAAGGATTGACAAAAAAACCCCTGATATTTCCTCTAGCCCTGCTTTGAGGCTCAATTCTGGTTCTGGTCAAAGTTTCCCAACAAAGCGACTTCGAAATTTGTAACAGTGTTCGCTATCCCAAGACGGTATATACTAATGATTTTCAGTGTTCCCTGAAAAACTGTGCTGACTCATTAATGCTAATTGGCTAATTCTAGGAAAACTCAAATAGTGCACATTCATATGAGCTTATTGGTACTTTAGTTTTGGCTTGTTGGTGCGCTAACGTTGTTGATATATGGTCATCATCTAGATTTTTAAACGAATGCATCACTTGACGTAGCACTGAGGATAATAAGATGTTAGCTCTTATTTCTCACTCCCCTCTTTTTCTTTTCCTGTAAAGCAGCTTCTTTAAAGATTTCCCTTTTAAAAACAGGATAAACCCAATAGGAAGTGTTTGGGGGTTAAAGGTCGACTCCACACTAAGCTCCAGGACTCTCACTGTTGTTAATATATACATACTGAGAGGATTTCAGTCGCTACTCGTTGGCTCAGCGCCTCAGTACCTACACCTACCTGACGCACGGTGTGTGGGTGGGGCGGGGCGGAGGTGGGGGCTGATTTGAATACACTTCCACTGCTTTGTTGTAACAATTTAGTGCACTTTCTTTCAACTTGTAGAAAGAAATCATCACTTCTTTATTGGCAAAGAATGCAGAAATCGTGAACTCACTACCAAAAATCAACATTCTGTCAAAGCAGCTCTATGTATTGGTGATTCCAAGTCCTTTGTTGCTCCTCTCTGTCCATGTTTCTTCCAGTCTGTGTCCTCCCTTTCCACTGTTGCTCCAGTAACTTCTTGGCGAGCTTCTCTAAAAGGCTTAGAGTAAACAGGATTACAGGGCATTAAACAATCCCCTTCTCTCCTGGAGCCATCTGCCTTTCTACCTGACCTGGGAGCTGTCCTCTCAGCACCATGGGACACGCCTTTCATCAGCTGCAGAGGAAACCTGGAAACCAACATGTTGTAGTGTCGTCAAATTAGATCTTTGTGGACCTTTGTCTTTTTTTCCACACCTGGAGACTTCTGAACTATGCAAACTTGTAGGAAACTGTTTTTGATGCTGTTACGCGCCTTGAGAGGAAGTACACTTGACCCTTTTCGAAGCCTTCGGAATTAAGCACAATTACGGATTTACCATGAGGATTGTATCTTGGATTTGTTTTTTCTACTCAGTTTTGTTTAGTTTTGTAGCTATATTTTTGGACATCAGGACAGGTTTGTATTACAAGCTTTTGGCACACTACTCATATGTGAAACAGTACATATCAAACTTAACTGCTTTTTTGGTTGTTGTTGTGGTACTCCAGATGCAACAGAGGAAGGGTCTGCCATGGGTTACCTGAGTCTGGAGCCTGAGATATTACCAGGTGTTGATCCTGCGTACGATGTCAAGATATCGTATGATGACCTCGCAGTGTCGAGACGGAAACGAAACATTCTTTTCCCGAGTGGAATCAAACTCTGTGCTCAAGAGACTGCAGAGCAAGTTGCTGCAAACCACCTCAGCTACTTTTACCTAAGAGGTAAGACTGAACCGTGGAGACCTTTGTAAAATTCAGGTGAATCTTAATAAAGCAAGAAGGGACCTTAGCAGGAACCAAAACAGGAACTTTGATTCAGTCCATCAAGATTTGCGTCAGCAGTTGGAATTAATTGTCTCACTGGCAATTGTGTTAACCTTTGTTACATTTACTCAAAGAGGCAGGTGTCAGCATTCATCTATGTGACCTGTGTAGACAATAGTGACAATTAGGCTTTATGAGATTTGTATTTTAAATAGACACTAGCTGTGGAAATATATGTATATGTATATATATATATATATATATATATATAAGTTCAAATATGTAGCACAAACACTGCTAAGGTGGCATCACTTGAGTCCACACTTTTTGACTCCTGCTGGTCGCCAGGGAGAAACAAAGGTCTAGATAAATACATATAAGAAGTAGGACTCCTGCAGACCTGTAAGCAGACCTTAAAACCAGATGTTTACATTTCTTTGACCACTGAATAAATGCAGAATGATTATGAATTAGTGTGTACTATTCATTATTCATAGGGTCTTATATCTTGGGAGAAAGAGGTCACAAATTAGGAGCGAGAGACATGTTTGTGAGTCAAGCGGAAGCTGGTTCATTGTCTTGTATTGTCTGTCCTCTTCATTGTAGGGTTGCAGCATTTAGGACACACTGAACCAAATCTTTCCACAAGGCTAAATGCCAGTCATGGAATCTAATTAATGAATTGTTTGATTATTTAAGTACTGATCTAATATACTCTTCCGAGGCCATTGCACTGCAGTATCATAGCTGCATCGTACAACATGGTTCTGTTTAATGACATTTCTGAGGGATATATCTCACTTTTTGGACGCATGAGTGATTCCAGAGTGATCAGTTGTTCATAATGGAAATGTAAACATCAACTTTATGAGCAAGAACAAGAATATGGCGAATAATGGTGGAATAAACCATAAACCAATACAACTAAAAACAACTTCTCAGTGACACCTTAGGTACATTTTGTTGTTGTTGCAGTTGTACTGTTATTTTGTCAACACAGATCCAGTGTTTCTTTCGGTCCCACATCCACAGGTGGGCTGAAGATGTGAAGCTAAAGCTCAGGATGTATTTATGTGCGCGATAGCAGAGATCAAGGTATCATTCCTCGGTAGTCAAATATAGACAACTGCTGGTGCCAAGAGACAGTCTGTGACTTTGTGTCTGTAAAAAGTTGAGGTTCGTTAAGTAAGCTAGCTCTGGATTTGGAGATGACCCCCGCTGACTCAGCCTCATGGGCAGCATTGATTAAGAGAGTTGAGAATACCATCATTGTCTGTGGATCAACACCAAGTAGGCTGACTCAGGGAAAGAGCTTGTGTCAAAGAGTTCACATGGCGCAGGACAGTCTTAGAACCCCAGGTGCCAAATATTCAGGCCCAACTGTTTGAAAATAACTAAAAATATTTTATTCACAAGCAAGTGTGGTCCTGGGAATTTCATTTTTCCATTTTTAACACAAATGGATGAATTGGAAAAAAGGTTTCAAAGGTTTGTTTTTCTGAGATGATAGTGTCCCTCTCTCTCTCTCTTGTCTATTCAGTGTGCCAGGAAACCATATGGGAGGCTTTCAAGATCTTCTGGGACCGCCTGCCAGAGCAAGATGAGTACCAAAGCTGGATGAACAAATGCCAGGAAGGCGCAGTCACGGCACAAGATGTTGGCACCTACTTCAGCCAATCAGAAGAGCATCAGACTCTAGTTAAAAAGGTTAGTGGACAAGTGACGCGTCTGGAAACCGTACAGATCCATATATATTACACAACAGGTGGCTGATACTAAAGTTGAGTCTTTCTCTTTTTTCATCCCCAGAGAGCAGCTGCAACAGGGTCACACAGGTAAAAGTAACACTCTGACTCTTTGTCGTATTGCTCATTCACTATTTTAATCATAAATATATATATATGATCGCCGGATTAAGTCTGTGTTTTGTCAATGTGTCATCTTTCCCACTGTCTGTAGTGAGCCCACCAGGTCCTGGCAACATATGTGCAGGTGAGGTTGTCAAAGCGCTCCAACCTTACCTGTTCATATTACAACTTTACATGTATCATGTTCTTTTGTTTTTTTTTTTTTGTTTATTTTGTTCTTGTTGACTAGATTAGACACTAACATCTAGATTTTGTAGTATATTAGTTTACATTCTCTCTGAGCCCAAAAGAAAACCCTGATCTTATTTTATCTTTTTTATCAATTTCAACAAATCCTACAAAATCTTGACAGAACAAGGAAATAAAAAATAAAACTCGCTACCAAAACCAACTCAAGGTTTACCAAGGATGGTATTATTGCCCTTTTTCTGGGTCTGATTTTGATTAGTCCAGTAAAATCAGGCTGGTAGTAACTATAACCCTTACATGACCAGACAAACAGAAGCAATAAAAGATCCTTGGCAGAGCAAACAAAGACTTTGTCTAAGTTTTGTCTGTACAGCCATAGTCTAATACTGCAGTTGCCTTCTTTTAACTGTCATCCATAGATATTGAAACACTAAGACTTACTAATCGATATCTCATTGTCACGTTGTTAGTTGACATACTTGGCCCCACACTGAGGAGGACTGGAGCTAAAAGAGAATAAACTGTACAGATCATAGTTTTGGCATTGGAATGCTGTCAATCACACACTGTCTCAGTGTGATCCATTCAAGCAAAAAGTAGAGTCTAGCACTTGCAAATTTTGAATATCTTGCTTTGGCCTAACCTCTATAAACAACTTATGAAATCTGGATACATTGCTACCCCAATCTTAGCTTAGCTTAGCTTAGTTTTGGTGTTAGGTGTTAAACACGTAGTACGACCCAGTTGCTTATTACCCAATATGATGGTATTCGTGGTATTATAGTAATCATTAGTATTCCACCATGATTAAATAGTCAGGTAACATTAAAGCTACTCTAAATTTAAAGCATATGAACACACCAAAATCAGAAACTAGACTAGACTCCAGGAGCATCAATGCAGCACGACTAAAAAAGTACATTAATTATTGGTTTTGACATCTTCAAGGATTTGTTGACAATGGTGAAAAATAAAATAAAATAAAATAGCCTTACCCTTAAATCCCTACTTGTATCTGAAAATCCAAAATGTCCATGTTTGCACTTTATTTTCCCCTCTCAGGTAATTTTATATTGGCATTGTTTAAACAATCTTGTTTATTTTCACAGTCCTCCGACACCTGAGACACCGAAAACTATCCAGCCTCCTGACACAGGTTTGGGCCACACAAGTTGTCTGTTGTTTCAATGTCAGAAAATCATCATCATCATTTCATTCACAAATATCTTCAGTATTCATGAATCTATTTGTAAAGTCAGTCATTGATAGTTTGCAAATTGGCATTTGACCACTTTTACCTTAGATTTTAAAATAACATAAATCAGGACTGTCTAAAGCATAAAGTCAATGATTTTCACAGCAGTTGCTAAAAAGAAAAGCTCACATCCTCTTGAAATAACACATTTTTTGTTCTGCAGAACCCCTCCAACCACTAGAATTAGAAGAAAACACCAAAGCAAAAACAGACGAGGAAGCAACCAACTTTATCACAGAGGAGAGTTTGGTACGTATGACCGCAAATTGTTCATAAATTGGCATTTACACTGTTTAATTCCTGTGCAGCCTTAATCACTGCATCACAAAGCATCTTTTGATTTGTTCTGATACCAAGAACAGTTAATGAAATGGCTTTGATATCATCTTTAATGTTTTATAAAATATTTGACAGTTTCCTCTGAAACAAGTAACCCTTGTAATGTGAGCCTAAAATACCTTGAAGTTACTGTTATATTGCTGCAAAAAAGAGGACATCAGCGGGGCTGCCGGCTGAGCTGCTGCTACTCATGTTAGCGTAGCTTGTTTATGGGAATTCTGCTTCCATTTTAGGTTTAGGATTTTGTCACTCTGCTAAATCAAGCCAAGAAAAATAGCAAGCAAATTACATCTATACATGGTTGCTGATGTAGAAAAGATTTGGAACAATGTTTGATATTGGTGTATTTTCATTTTTAATACCCAAGTATTGGAGGAGTACTTTGCATCAGCTGATATTGAAGTTAGATATTGGCATGGTAAAGGAGAAACTGGTATTAAAATGTCTCTTCTTTTTTCCCCCTTGCACAGCAGGACAATGACATTGCTGTGCAGCCTCCCACTCCCCCTGTGCTGGAGCAGGTGGTGAAGCTCAGCATCCTCCTGACTGGAGAGGCATATAGCAGCACCCTTGATGAACCAAACAGCTTCCAGTACCAAACACTCAGCGAACAGCTTGGTGTAAAGGTTCGTCTCTAGCACTGCTTCTGTCCGTGACTCTTTACGGCTCCCTTCAGTGCTCCTGAATCTTGGCTCCAGTCTGAACTCGGTTTATCTGCTGGTTTATGGTCTGTGATGGATGCATTGTTAGCTTTTGTGAGACGTAATTTAACAGCAGCAGTAGTTCAATCTTACCTGTTGGTCAGGACTTGAACCCTGGGTTTTATATGATGCATTGTGTGAAACGACTGGTCTTGACAGAGATAGGTCACTCTTGGGAAAAGCTGAAGAAACTTGGAAAATTACACACTTTTAGGATGCTTTTACTTTCCTTTAAACACACAGATGTGTGAGAGCAAAAGGGCACACACATACCTTGTAAATAACACTAATAGCCTGATCACATATTCAATTTTTTTTGTGTATAAGGGAGGATATCTCTCCTAAACGTCAAAATGTAATATTCTCCTTGGAGATCTGCTACAAAAAAAATTGTGAACCTAATTCTACTTCATTCATACAAACTCTCGTGCCATGAAGAGATTAAATGTCTGTGTGCAGGAAGAGGAGTAGAAAGGAGGACAGGGATGAAAGATTTAGGAGAGAGGTAGAGTAGGGAGGGAGGATATGGAGGACAAGCTGACAGACTGAATGCCTTAGAGACCTAGTTTCAGACTCTGTCTATAATGGAATAAAGACACTGGTTCTCAGCATGCACAGACTGTCATAGGGGCTGTATATCTGTGGTATATACAGTATGTACCATCCAAAAATAGTAAACAAGCTCTAGCTGTGGCTCATTTGTGATGCTTGATCATTTTTTCTTTTTGCAGATAGCAGATGCTTTGGAGAGACTTCCTGGGTTTAAGAGTGTGTCTGTGCTGGACTTCAGGTCAGTCCCTGCGTTTGTATCTGGGACAATAGCAAAGCCCTCTTACTGCTGCTGAAACCACCTTAAACTTTTTGCACTGACACGCTTTAATTCTCTTTTTCATGTAGACCCGAGAAGGATACCCAAGGGTGAGTCAAAAGTTCAGGTTAACCTTGAAAAGTTCTCCCATCCCACTTTATGTTTAAGCCCCTCGATCCCTATCAGCCATTGTTTATCTACATCCGCTGGAGTGTGTGTAGTGTCACCTTCATCTCCCCCTACGGCCCCCTGTGATCATTGGCACGTGTAAAGACGTGTCGCCAGTTGCCTGTGTTAATGGTCTTAGTGTGGTCACTCACCTGGTAAGTGGGATCAGGATGAGTTCACCAGAGTGAGCAGGTGCTCTTCTATAGAGACGATTATCTGGGCTTTACGAACTTGCAGGAGGGTTGGAGGCAAAGATGTTGTGTGTGTCATGGGAGCAAAAGAGCAGAATTACAGAAGTCAATGCAGGTGGGGAGGTTAGTGGGTAATGATGTGTGTTGTTGCTATGTAAAAATGCAAATCCTTGTTCTGGGTTAAACTAAGAATAAAGAGAGAATACTGAAATCGTTTTGATTCACGGCTTTCCAAAGCGACTCATTTCCAAGTCATTTAAACTGAGATTTAGATCCTTACTAGCCAACAATTCTTAGAGTGGGGAAACATTTGGGAGGGAAAAAGTCTAATGAAGTATAATTCACTCTGGATAAACAATATTAAATGAGCTTGCTGAGTGTGACTAATGTTTGCAGAAGCAGCACCACCAGCCTTCGGTCTCTACTGCAGGCTAGTGTGGTGTTATGCATTGCTCCGCTCCAGTTGACAAACAGCCTACATAGATTAGATCTCTATTTTCTGAATCGAAATACTGCCAAACTATTTCATTCTATAGGATATTTTCAGCGAGAAGATGTCATCTGTCATCTGTGCTTATTTGCATCTGGATAGTAGAACTTCACAGCACTTTGGTCGTTGGAAATAATCAAACTGCAGCCCTGACTAGTGGCAAATGGCTGTGTTATGAGTTAGCCACAGTTTATGACTAGCAATCCAAGTCAAAGAAAGAAATGTAAATAAGTCATTTGGTCGGCTAGTAATACTGTTGCCAACTAAATATGCTCTCCCCTTGTAAAGTATTCGCAAATTAGCCTGACCGCCCAAAAATGAATGAAATGCAGCTTCTCCAAAGAATTCGAACGTTGTGGAGGGTGAAGGTAGAGACAATTAAACTAACTTTTGCCAGCGTTGGGAATTTTAATCTCAAAAAGTTTTGTATTCTACAAGTTGCGCATCAATAGAATAAAATAATTTGTAAGGCAAAGAAAAAAGAAATCTCTGAACCTGTTGTAGAAATGCGAGATGCCCAAGCAAATTGAAGCGTGGTGCTTTAATAATTGCACTTAAATACAATCTGCTGTTGCACAAATGTGCCAAAAGACAAAGAGCTCTTGAACATAATTTTCTTCCTCTCTTCCTCGTTAACTATCCTTCGTCCACTGTTTAGTTATCATTTTTTCAGAGAGTGGTGCAGTGATTGTTTCCGCGTGCTGCTGCAAACTGCAAGCTACGGGACACCGCAGTAGTAAAGCCATATTTATCTGCCTCTGTGTATGTATGAAATTAAATGAGGAAAAATTTGGATCTGAATACAGCTGACAGTGGGCCGGCACACGCTCAACAGTCCGCCAGAAACCCGACAAACTAGGTCAGAGTGGAGGGCTCCCAGCAGTCAAATTTGGGCTGATAAATTGCTTTTTCCAAGGCCTGGAATCTGTTGTGAGGTTTCCATGTTTATTATGATGATATTGATCATCCTGCTGACTCTGCCATTTATTGGCCTATACAGTCGAGCAGCAGTAATTCTCTTGACTCATCAGTCATCATGAGCCCTCTACAAAGTCTTTCTGAACAGGTTTGATGTTAAATCACGTTAATGCCTCAGCGGGTTTCATCATTCAAGAGAACTGGTTTCTGATCCAGGAGACGTGATTTCATACTTTCATTTTGTACATATGTCTTTAAGATAAATGTTAAATGTTGTTCAGGTGCAGTGTAGGCTGGAATATTCTAAATTGGTGTTAGGAAAATCAGGTAAAACAACTTTCTCATTAGCTTGTCTTGGGGCTTAATAGTCTTGTTTTCACCAAATCCTCCACTTAGCTCTTCTCAAGTCAACAGAAACACATGTAAATATACAACTTGGAACAGTCATTGTATTGCGCTCTGTTTAGATAGACAATGACCTTACACCACAATGTTGCAGACACTGGGTGTAACCAATTGGTGCTCTTTCTTCAGGCAAGAATGTGTGATGGCGGACTTTGCCGTCACATTGGTGGTGGATGGAAACGGAGCGACCAGTGAACAGATAGACTACCTGACTCTGCAATCCAACCTGGTGGAGAACTCATACCGTGAGGTCATGGAGCTGAAGCGTCCCACTGTCTACACCATTAGCGAGATCAAAAACTTTGTCACCGAAGCCATGCAGCCACCCGAGCTGGAGAGCGGTAAGACGATGGCCAGAGCATGACTGCTGAGTTTTAAAATATTCCCTGAACTGTAACAGAACACACACATGCCACCATTAGGGCTATTTATTTAATTGGCATAGCAGTGAAGTCATCGGGAAAGCATTGGCAGAGGTAGTGCGTGCAGTGCAGGGAAAACCTCCAAATGTCATATCAAATAGAGACACATTAGATCCAGCATCGATATTATTACATGGGCTACACCACTTGAGAAAACATTCCAGGGTTTTAATAGTCTCATCTGTTTCTTATTTGTCTGCTCCTTCTGTCAAAGAGGACAGAGAAATATTTTTTAAAAATATCAGCTCAAAAGTGGGCCATTTCTAATCGACAAATTACAGAGTCATCACTTATAGGAGCTGTGTATTTATTCAATGCTACAGTCTAATCCTCGTCATTAAATGGTGCGCGAAAAAGGTCTGAGAGAAAGGATAATGAAACCTGAGCTTTTGAAGTGATTTTAACTTTATTCTGTACTTTGGCGCAAATGCAGATGATCCTAACAGGGATGAAAGTCTGTTGATGGAGAGCCTACTGGGTGATGCATGTTTGCATGTTAGGTCTGTTCCTGGATGGCTGGTACCTTGTAGGACACTAAGGCTGCAAAAAGATAGCTTTGTTTGGTTCATTTAGGGGATAAGATAAGGAGTCATGATGACAGAGCCTCTTTTCATTGTTACAGCAAATACATGGTTGAAGACTGGTCATTGAGACCCACAGTGGCTTTTAACAGTGTCAAAGATATTTTACTCTTTATTGTGCACATATTCTTATATCCTGTAGAACTTGTTAAATCTTTAATGCCTGAAACCACAAATTATGGCTAGAAAATTGAAATTTTTTTGGACCTGAAATGTTTATTTCATTTACTACTGAAAACCAAAAAAATCTAAATGTTCTTAAAATTTAAGGAATATATTTATTTATCTTGTTTGATACATTAGATGTTTTTGAGAACTGATAAACTACAAGAGGACATTTTTATCATTTATCGGACCGTATTCAGGTGTGTTTTTAGTAATTTGTTGATCATATTGATTTGCTAGAAGTATCATAAAAGTATGTATCAAATATGATACAAAAGGCATTAAAGGGCTATCAACATGACCTGTGATGGAGCTCATCGGTTTGGTCGGTGATGAAGCAGCTGAAGTTGCCTTGTCTTGTTCGCTGTAGGCAGGGATGAGGAGCGTGCTCAGGGATGTGGTCAGCTCACTCAGTCCATGTCCACAGATTGTTTTCTTTAACATATCAGCATGGCATCAAACAGTATGATGCAATACACCATTATATAATATAATAACAAAAAAGATACAGTATGGTGTATTACAAAAATAAAAAAAATCAATACGCTACAATATTATTTGATTTGATAAAATAAGATACAATTTATTGTGCTTGATTGCTGTTGCTTGATTCAAAAGATCCTTTTTCTTTTGTGAGGAAATATATATTTATTTGGACTGGTCCAGACATGACATTCAGCAAAATTAGAAATGCAAAAAATACATTGTGGCTAAATACAGATGTACACCAGAAAAAAGACAAACATATAAATAAACTAGTAAAGCAACAACATTAGAGCCAAAGATGGCCAAAGTGGCAAGACATATATCAGCTGGAAAGACTATAACCAGATCACAACTAACAGTCTGTGATAAATATAAAGACACACCCTGATGGAGTCACACAATAATAGATTTTTTTGTGTAAATAGGTGGAGTTGCCCTTTTCTTCACAGTCATTGTAGACCCACCTGTACCAGACACTCAAATGCTCACAGACTGGGGAATATAACTTTCTATAATTATCTGTCCTGGTCTCTTCTTAAAAAACTACGCTGATTAACGTCTATAGTGGCCCATATGAAGATTTCTCCCTTCACAATGTCTTATTTGAGTTTACTGTGCAGTTGAGCCTCCCTTGAGAGCAGTGCTCACATTACATTTGACAAATAATGGCTAAATGCTCTCATATGGCTGTCATATTTGGCTGCCGGGAAGCTTAAAGCCGCATCTTGCCTTTGTTTGTCTTCTTTGGTGGTGATTCAGTATTAGCTTTGGCCCACAGCTGGTTGCTAATATTCTCTCCAGATTGAAGCACTGATTTGTAGATATTTACCCCTGAAGGTAATGCTGTCAAATTGAAGTCAGTGCTGAAATGGTAACGATTAAAAGGATTCTGTAGACTCCTACAGGCATGATTGTTTTAGCCATTTGGCTCGCTTGCCTTTTGTGTGTCAGTTTGAATTAATATTTGTTCCCTCCTTGGTTCCACAGTGTCTGAGGTCCCCGAGCCTTTAAACACCGCAGGAGAAGCCGCAGTGAGTAACAAGTTACCTCAACAACATGACAACAGTCTCACTTCTAGGGTTTCCAGCTACTTTGAGCTCTCTGAGTTGATAAATCACTTATGTTTAAAAAAGCTGGCAGTTTCAGTTTGACTGATGTTGCAATAACATGTAACTGGCTTGTGATGTTCTCCAGACCACTCTAGTGCAGGTAGGGGATGAGCTCACCAGCTAGGATGAAGCGAGGCTTTGAGGATTACTGTGGCTCTTGCTATAATAATCCACAGCTATTTTGGGTGAAAAGCTACAGGACAGCACACCACACATAGTAAAGGAGGGAGACGGCACATGAGTTCATGCATCCAGAGTCTGTCTTGACATGTGGGTGTTCCTGTGGTAGAATGGGCTTTTTGATGCTAATCAGTGTTTGGGTAGCACTAAATGTGTCTGCTGGTTCACTTTAGAGACCGGCTTGCTAAGTGATTAATATGACTCATTATTTGAATTGGGAGGGTTTGGCAAACTTCTCATTAGTAATTGATTTACAGGCAGGAGCAAAGAGCTACTGTGCTGTGGGATATTTAAGATTTAGTTGTTGTTTTTTTCAAGGTTTTGTCGAGTTGATATTGGCGGAGCAGATCTGCAGTAGGCCAAAATAATAATTATAGAGTTTTATTGCTGAGTTGAAAAGCTACCATCAATTTAAAGTAAGATTTGGGTTCACGTGAGTTAATGAAGAAGAAAAAGAAGAACTTTATTCATCCCCAAAGAGAAATTCAAAGTAAATCTTTCTCTCTCTCTATGCAAAAGAGTGTGGAGCTATGCAGCTGGCTTAATGTTATTTTGACCTTTAAAGATATGAAAAAATCAAGATAGTCTCAGTAGTCTAATAATAATGTACACACAATCCCCATTTGTCGTCCTACATATAATCCTACATATTACTGGTATTGCAACTTTTTATTTTAAATTTGACAACTTTTTCCATTTAAAGTTAGATTTTTAATAACCACTTTGTAGATGCTTATCAATGTTAAAATAAGAAGTTGCACCATAATTGCCACATTTTTAAATTATCTGTTCATTTTGTAGTGATTTTGTCCAAATTGAGCAAAAAATTAAGGTTACATTTTTGTGCACACAAAGTATTAGGGCCACATTAATCTTTTTAAGATTCCAAAGAAAAATGTTATTTTCTTTCAATAGTAGAGTTGCAGTAAAAAAGTCACTATAAATTTATGATATTACAAGAATAAAGTTGTTTTGTTGTGTTAGAGAATACTGTCATTATGTGATAAAATTCAAGATGTTAATTTTGTCAGAATCAGCCACATGTGAATTATGTTTTGAAGCAGGATACTACAAGTCTCAGCTTTTTACAAAATCTTCTAGTGTTCACATATGAATCACAAAGTGTTGCTAAGATGTCAGAACATTACAATATTTACTCATTTTGGCTGCTCAGTGTAAACCAAAACCATATCATGGCTTAATTCTCATGACATCTTTATTTCTTTAATATCATGACTTCACTACAACTTTATTGTTGTAACAAAATAACTTCAATCACGTTGCATATAACCTGATTTTCTGACTTCTTTATTCGGAGAGACTGTATTCGCTGAGTGAACAGGTTGCTAACTGGCAGGCAGGTTAGGATTGCTCCTTTGAATTCAGGTGCTTGTGATAATTCAGTGAAATCATACGACTAAAAAGAAGTGGAAAATGCCTCGTTGCCACTTAAATCGTCTATTTTCGTCATCTCAGTTGCTGTTATGTTGATTGTCAGTGTAATGTTACATTAATTGCATTTAGATTACCTTCATCAGTTTGGTGTTAAATAGTCAGGTACATCAGTTATCAGACAAAATTAACATTTCCTCTAAAGTTAAAGGTAGATTCTGTATGTTTTATTGATCACACTGATGTCGGACACTAGATCTACTATTTGTTTATTTATGGATCTGCTGACTCCATTGACATAGGCATGTAAGTGCAAACCTGGCGGAGAAGTTTGTATGTTATTAGGTTGTAAAAACTTCTAGTAGCTTCGATGGACATTGGTTTTACAGTATGAAATTGGCCACACAAAATGAGTTAAAATTAAAGAGCCAACATACCATCGATACACATTTCCCATTTTTTATGTAGCTGTCATGCACATGAGACCTTTTAGTTTTTTTTAATTGTTATCTAGTTTAAGTCTGAAAACAATGGCCGTGATCCGATGATAAAGATCTCTTGTAGCAGATGTTTGCGTGTTGTACCTTCCAACTTAAAGAGCACTTTGAAAAAGCAGTGGCAGGAGCTGTGCTTGACCTGACCTACAAACTTAAAACAACTGCCTAATCAAAACTCCTGTACCTTGGCACACGACTGGGGAATTGTGCAAATAGGTTTAGATAACAAAAGCTGATTGTGATGCAGGTTAAAGTAGCAGATGAGCCCCAAGAGGTCATGATCATCAGAGAGCACAATGAAGATGTCAACAAAGAGGATGTCCTCAGGGCTCTGCAGGCCACGGCAGAAAATGACGTCATCATCCTGGAGGAGAGTACAGTTGTGTCCCCTGCACCTGTGTTGACCACTGCTGCACCTGACGCCGGCAGTACGTGTTAACTAAACGTGTTAAATATGCAACTTAAGCACTCTGGAAAAAGCAGCACAAAATGACTGGAGTTTTCTGTTGTACTTGTTTTTCCAGGCATTGAGGAGGAGGGTCTGCTGCTTAAGGAAATTATAAACGCCCCTCCAACCAAGGAGCTCACAGATATATTTCTTCCCAAACCCCCAATTGAGGTGGAGTCCTCTGGTTCAGAAGATGTGGAGGTGACCACAAAACCAAGTGAAATCCTTGAAACAGAGATAGATGTAGTTCCTGTTGAAAAACCAACAACTGCAACTGTGGAAGAGGAAAATCTGAGTGAGATTGTTGTAGAGGAGGCTGAGATTTCAGATGAGCCTGAAACCACCACTGTAGGAACTGAGACCGCAGAAGAAAGCCTTCCCGAACTGGTCCCACCTCCTAAGACTGTAGAAGTAGTGAGTGATGCTCCAGAGCTGGATGCATACACAGAGGTACCAGTAATTGAAGAGAGCCTAGGAGGAGGGGAGAAAGACGAAGCTGCACCCGAAGCTCCTGCAGAAGAGGAAAAGGCTGTTGAAGCTCCGCCCCTCTCAACAGAGGATCTTACAGAGGATGAGATCATTCTGGTCACTGAAGAGGAGATAGAGCCAATAGTAACAGGAACTCCAAGCCCACCTCAACCGACTGCTCTGTCTCCAGAGAGGGAGTCACCGTTCACCCGAATCTCTGACATACAACCTGTCAATGAAGGACAACCTGACGTCATCATCCCTTCAGTGGTGGAGGTAACGCACAAGAGTTTTTATGTCGCAAAAAGGACCAAGTATGACAATCTTACAGGGTCCAAATTAGATCCAAACTCTCACAATTTGAGAATGGAGGTTTAAATTTACTTTTTAGACATGCGCTGTAAAACATTGTGAAATCCAAGCCTAAGATCTTTGGGTGCTTTTATCCCTTAAATATGATCCCAAAAACCTTGACCTTAAGGGCCTGTGAGATCAACTTTAGTGGTGCGCTCAAATGGTAACTTAAGATAGTTATCCACACAGTGTGAGTTGTACCATTCAAGTGGAAAGATAATGCTAATAAATTGGGAAACAGATTTATACACAAAATGCTTTAAATCTATCTGACTGGACTCATGTCTAGAAGTACAAGAAACCCAGTAATCTCTTGATGATAACAATTTGCAGGGGGGGTCATTTCAACTCTCAATTTCTTGTGTTTTACCGTACTCTTACAAAACAAAAGATATATTTTCTCAAACCTCTGTCTTTGGTACTTAAAAGGCATCACCTCTTTATCAATCTACTCTTTTACCCCTCAGATCCAGACCATCGATGAAGGCCTTGATGATGCCACCACAGGAGACCAGGAGTATGATTTGATTCAGTATGGTTATGGTTTGATTAATCACACAGAGGACGGCAGCACCGGCTTCCCGTTCAGTGTAGTACACGGCACAGACCAAGTCAGTATCGCCATGCCTGCAAATCCTGGTCGGGCACTGATGGTTTTCTTCAGCCTGAGAGTGACCAACATGATCTTCTCCGAGGATCTCTTCAACAAGAGCTCCCCAGAATACAAAGCTTTGGAGCAGCGCTTCCTTGAGTTGGTAAATGCACATTTATTCTCCTTGTGGTCATCATTCCTCACACTAATTTGTAACTTTAAACTCAACATTTTATCTTTTTTTCCAGCTTGTTCCTTATCTGCAGTCCAACCTGAGTAACTTTGAGAACCTGGAGATCCTGAACTTCAGGAACGGGAGTATTGTGGTCAACAGTCGGATGAAATTTGGAAAGCCTGTGCAACAAGGTGTTACCAGCACGGTCTATCTGATCCTTGAAGACTTCTGTAATACAGCCTACCAGACCATGAACCTGGCCATCGATAAGTACTCTCTGGACGTGGAATCAGGTGGGTCCTCAGATAGTTTACACACTGTAGTGTTTATTTGTTAGCATCAGCTGCTTTGAGGTAAATTTGAAATATTGATTGACATGATTTTTGAGCTGTTATAAATGCTTAGTAGTAGTTATAAAGCCTCGTAGATGCATTTATAAGGCTTCATAAATGATGCATTATGAGTAGGTTTAAATACAGTGTCACAGTTTTTTGAAATATGCTGATTCACTCTTTAAGGAGAAGAGTGAACAACTTTTTATGAGTAAATCTAAAGCTGGGTTGATGGTTTTCTAGATTAACGTTAAGACTAGAACAAGGGAAGAGCGAGCTAATTTACATCCAAAGTAAAAGAAAAACTACTTTTTTACATCTGACTGCTCATCCATAGATATATTTCCCCCCAAATGTTTTACCTGATGGATGTAATCTATGAACTTTTTAAACTTGGTGGCACCATCTTGTATTTTTAAAAATGTGTTAGTGTGTGAAAAGGCTCCTGAAAGGATGTTGAATCCCTCTCGTGACACTACTTAAGAGACAATCGGCACGGTCACATCAGTGGGGGATAAGTTAATCATGGCTTCCATGGACAATAGCCAAGTGAGCACACCACTTGACCAACTGATTACTGTGTGCAGCTCTGGTTTTACACAATCACGTTTCCACTCATTTACGGAAATAAGGCTCAATTACAGACCCAGCTGGACATCTTTTGTACGATTTTCATTTGGGATGTTGAAATTGAACATCAGGCTTTAACTTGAAAACACCAGTCTGATTGAAACCAGACGGTTATGATATCACTGATTCATGCTTTTGTAAACAACCATGAGAGAACTATCGTAATAAGCGCCGAGTCACAGTTGATACAAAACACTGAATCACCACTTGCAATCGAACCACAACAGACAGACAGCTGGCATTTTGGAACAGTGTGTTTGTCTGTGTGCCCTAGTTTGGTACAACAACATGACATGACAAATTTATGTGTATTTTGACATTTGGGATACAAGCTTACACGCTCTACAGAAAAGGTGTCGATGAAGGATCAGTACCACGCATGTCAAACTGAACACTTTAAAGATGTAAATACTGTGACCAGACCAGAGCGTGTAGTTCTGAGGGGTGAAAAAACAGACCCTCATGACTTTGTGATCTCCTCAGTCAACTCACATCCCATTTATTTGAACTTTTTTGAAACCAAAAGTATTACAAGTTACTTCTCTAAGCTCTAAAGTTCCAATGAAAAGATATTTAACAGCACACAGCACAGAGTTATTCTAACAGTTTCTCATGTTTCAGCCCTCCAGCTGCCTGCTACAGTCAATATTTACCGTAAAGACATGAAAGAAGTGTCAATCTTGACATTTGACTCACACCACCAAAGAACAAGCACATTTCCTGAGACATAAATTATTATTATGAGCTTTTAATGTCTATTTAATAGCCTTTATTTTGGTTTCTCTCTCGCTCTTGACTTCCAGGTGATAAAGCTGATCCGTGTAAGTTCCAGGCGTGTAATGAGTATGCAGAGTGTAAAGTAAACAAGTGGTCCGGGGAGGCGGAGTGTGTCTGTAACGCTGGCTATTTCAGCGTGGACGGCCTCCCCTGTCAGAGCGTCTGTGAGCTGCAGTCGGACTTTTGCCTCAATGATGGCAAGTGTGACATCATCCCGGGCCAGGGAGCCATCTGCAGGTAGGTGGGAGTTAAGGGAAATGACAAGAGTGTGTGCGGGAAGACTGTCTCTGGGGATCTAGTTTGTCAAACCGATACTTCCCAGAAGACTAATAAGAACTTCCCACATGTGTTCAAGTAGGATGGCAGATTTAGAGTTTCTAGTTTCAGGGTAGCCGATTATTAATCGTAAAGAGATGAATGATGTCTAGCATATTAAAAACATTTGTTTAAAAGCTTTTCTTTGTTTGGCTTAAAGGTGCTGGGAGATAAAATATGTGCTTTAGCCAAACAAGTTTTAACCACAGAAGGCGACACAGAGATTTAGGTTCACACCTAGTTGGCTATAAAAAGCAGTTTTCCGTCTTTAAATGATTTATTTTTGGCCTGGAAAAAGTTTCGAAGAATACAAACAAGGTTTTGAGTTCACACTAAAATATTTGGCAGCTGACCATTTTAATTTAATTCATCCCTCTGGCAATATTTATTTATAAATGAAAACAGTGAGAGCCGCTTGGAGAGCCATACTTGATTAATATTGAGGTGCATTGTTTTCAGCCCCAGGATGCATATTATCACATTTTTGTCCGGTGAAATATTGTCCGTTGTGTTGTTTTGTGGCTCTGTTGAATTTCTCCCACATTAAAACAATACTATGGTTTACTTTAAACCACTTTCGCCTGTGTGTGTGTGATTGAGAGAGTGTGTGTGTGTTTTATGTGGAAACAGACATCTGGATGGGTGTAAGATGTGAAAGATGATATGCAAATAATCCAAATCAGACATAAACCCGTCTTCCGACTGTGTTGTTGAATCGGATGATTATGAACAGAGACAGAGTGTCAGGACGAGCGCTCACTTTTCTTTCACACCCTCAGGAACTTTATAAAACATGCAGACAGCTGCAGATGTAGTTGGATTCTTGTTTATTCCACAGTGCCTGTCACAGCAAAGAAAGATTATTCCAAAACGGGGCGATTCTGATTGAAGTCAAGGCCACACATGACCTAGGAGGACTCAGTCATTTCTACATTTATTGTTAATTCATCACAGAACAAAAACAGCGTGATGCAATTCCTCTTTACCGTTATGCTGAAAGATTAATATGAGATTAATGTCTGTTTCTGTTATTGTTGAAGTTCTTACTAGAAATGACTCCACGATGTTTCTGACTCAGGTGTCGTGTCGGGGAAAACTGGTGGTACAGAGGAGAGCACTGTGAGGAGTACGTATCTGAGCCGCTGGTGGTTGGCATAGCAATCGCCTCTGTGGCAGGATTCCTATTGGTGGCTTCAGGAGTTATCTTCTTCCTAGCCAGGACGTTGCGGGATCAGTATGAGAAGGAAGAGTCAGAGGATCCCATAAGGTAAGAGAAAGCTGAAGTACTCATTGGTGCAAGTCTGGGGTGATAGATCCAGACACATGAATCCGATCAGGGATCTGATTGGAAAATCTTGCAGCATAAATAGACCCCTAATTTAGGAGGAAACAATTATTGATGTTACGTGAATGAGAGAATGACGCATGTGACTTTAAACCAATCAACTGGTGTTTTGGCCAGCATAAAACTGGTCTTCTAAATATTACCCATAATTTCAATATCTAACTGATAAATTGATGAAGACACCCCATGATTGTGTCCTCATTGTCTGCTTCAGACGTACAGCAATAGGAGCGCCCTATCCCTGTCTTCCCGTTTTATCCTTACCCCCAACCTAATTTGATCCTCTGTCTTCCTCGTCTTTTTTTGGGAGATATCCACACACCCACTTGATCCATCAGTGTGTGCGTGTGACGTGTTTTCCGGAGCAGCAGACGAAAAACCCCTTTACCAATCTCAGCCAATTAACTTATCAGAAATGGTGCTAATCTGTTCTCATAAAGCTTTTAACACCTTAAAAGGGTGAAAGAATACAATTCAAAATCCGGCTGGAACACACGGATCCATCTGGGGTTAATGAGGTTAACAGGCTTTCAAATGGTCTATTGTCCTAGTTGTCTTCTAGGCCAAAAGGGACTGAATTGTCTGTTTCTGTGACGCTCCACAGGCGGGCTGAGAGTCTGCCATCTCTGGAGAGGGCAACCAAGTACAACCCAATGTACGAGAGCGAGGCAACTACAGGTTACAGCCACTACTACCGCCGCTACCCTGAAGCTCCGGTATACAGCAGCGCCAGTGCCGAGGCCTCCACTGACTTCAGCAGCGAGGAGATACGACACATTTATGAGAACAGTGAACTGACCAAGGAGGTGCGTGGGTGTTAGTTTTTCAATAGAAGAACATTAAAACAACACTGTTACTACATTAAAAACTTGCTGAGTGTTTTCCCTCAGTCTCACTGATGGTGACAGAATCATATCTGTTAAATATGATGTATGGGAACTCTATTTTTGCCATGTGGGTTACAACCTATCAGTCTGTACCTCAAGACTGTAAACACTACTGTTGGCTGAGCTTAACTACTAGTAGCTAGTAGGATGATAAAGACATGTTGCAACTGCATGTTGCTGAAACACATGGAAGATTTCATACAGTGAAACCAGTTTCCTTCTCAGGGCTGCCCAAAACAGATCATGTCTGGATTGTGCAGTCAGTCATAATTGCAATGTTGTCTGACCAAATCAGCTTCCATTCAGATTAAAAATTAATGCTTTGTTGTATTATAGGGTATATTGATACAGGACATTGGGTCCTCAAAGATCTGTACTCTTTCCACAATGGCTCTTTACCCTGAACTCTACGAGACCTCTTTTTTGTGCTCTCTGATTGATAAACAGGAAAATACTCATTTTATAAAAGAGGCTATCATCCTGTCAGAATGATAGATTCAACCACAGTACAGTCAAATTCTGGTTAATTAAGGGCATCATGGTTTTGGAAATGTGGCTTTAAACCCATGTTGGCTCAGAGGTACGGTTTTCCACTGAAGATTAACTTTGCATCCTCAGTTTGGAAGGAACAAACACAGTTTTTCTGTAGGGGTTTGATTTTAATTGACAAAAAAACCCACTTTCTTTTTAATTGGCCGATTTCGGTGTTTGGCCTTTTTCAACCTCTGTAATATTCATTCATTATAAAAAGTGCATGCTGGTAAGCAGTTAATTACTAAATCATGGAACATCACTTGAATTTCCTACATCTGAATTTCACTCAACAAAAGTGTGAATTTGCGGATTCTAGCCTGTAAACTTGATCTATTGGTAATTGGCATTTATTTCTTTGGTGGTTTCAGCGTGTCATGATGTTAATGGTTTGGCTGAGCCACAGCCTGTAGTTTACTGTTAATCTCTATGTGATGTAATGCTTCAAACCCAACCGTTATCATGTGTTTCTGCAGGAAATCCAGGACAGGATACGCATTATTGAGCTCTACGCTAAGGACCGGCAGTTCGCAGATTTCGTGCGGCAACATCAAGCGTGAGTGTCTTTCTTGTTTTTTCTGTTTAACCACAATGAGATAAACGCACGCCAAAGAAACCAGGACATGAAGAACGATGGACGTGAATTTGAGATAAAGGCGTCTGGCAAGATTGTACGTGCAAAACCAGTGTGGAAACAGATTAATCATCATCAGACCAGGCTAGGAGCTCATTCAGTGAGACAGACATCATTAGGAGAAACAGACATTCCTATGTCTGCCAAGAGTTTAGCAGGACGAGTGTGTTTGTCTGTGGTGTTTTTAAGTTGTATCTGACTGTAAATCATTGTTCTGTGGGCCATGAGGAACTTTAATGCCAGATAGACCTGGATTAAGTTTGTGTGGTAGTTTGTGGAGTAAAAAGTAACTTATTTGCCGAGAAAGATGAAAATTTATGTGTATTTGTTTGTTTGTTCTGCAGTGTCCTGGATACGCGCAGAGAGAGCTCCTCTGCACAGGCTCAGGCATAAACTAAAGGTTTGTTTTCTCATTTGAAGACTGTGCAGCAGGCTCTTTGTTTGTAGTTATTATCCAGACACAGGAGAGGTCTGAGTTCTTGTAAATTCAAGAACCTGGTCATGAATTATATTTACATTAAAAACGTTGTAGCAGAGGATCAAGTAATGAGCTTTTTATTTTTTTAAAACACCATGTAAATTCATTATCCCTCCAATTTTATGGGGAGATTTTGTAAAACTTAGTGACAGACAAAGACTGGTCACTGATTTATTAGAAATATTAAATACAGATATACAAAGTTTCTGCAATGGCATGCTGTATGAAGGAAGGGAAAGGCAGAATTTACGGTGGTATTTTTAAATTTCATACTGGCTTGTCCATGATTCAGACCTTGTAATTATGACCTCAAGGAGTAGTTTGAACTTTAGGGCGTGTGCATTTACAGCATGATTAAATATACAGCACTTAGTTATATTTTAGCAGGGTTACATGCACAGATATTTAGAAACAGAAAACAAAGAGATACCATTATAAGATGGTAAATACACTCTATTTACCAATACAATATACATAATGTAGATTACTCATTTTCTTAATAGAGTTAGATGAGATGATTGATATCACTCTCTGTCCGTACATTAAATAGTCTCGCACTCAGAACAACTGCTGGAGCAGAGTCCTGTCATTGCCATGCCTTCATACTCGTATACTGCACTCTGAAATGATGTAAAATTGAGGCCCCAGAGTGTGATTTCACAATTCAGTTTTTCTTTACAGTTTGTAAACACACACCAAGAGTGGCACACACAGAAGTACACACACACATAGTGCTGTTCCGCCCTTTTGGCTCCAACGTTGTGCATTACCTCTGTCATTCCCTGCCTCCGTTCCTACCTTGAGCAGATAGATACAACTGATCTAGCTCTGTGTTAGAGTAACAAAGTGTTTCTATCTGCTGAATTACCAACTGGACCAACATGTTGCCATGTAATATAAACTTAGGAACAATTCTCGTCTTGGCCAGAGGAAGCGTGGCTCTCCTCCAGCTTATTCTGCATTTCTATCATGCCAGGACAGAAGACATTGCAGTGCACATCTCTACTGTGAACAGAGCTTGGCTTTTTTCTTTACTATGCTAAGTCTACTTGTTGAAGGCCACTTACTCTAATCAAACTGTACAGTGGTATTAGTCTCATCTCACTCTTAGTAATATAGCAGACAAGAACATTTTACAAATGGAGAGCTATCCATGGAATGCTATTCTTTAAATTGTGGTTCATTAATGGGACTTTCTGCATACTAGGTGCATCATGAATAAATAAATAGAGGACAGGACAGGTATTTGTAGACTTTAACTCCAATTTGCTGAACCAGACCATTTTAGAGTATTCAAACTAAAATAAAATAGCAACAAACTTCAAAGTGCATTCAAGTTTTCGGCTCTCATGTATTTTGTGCGTACTAACCAACCCCTTTTTTTTCTTCTGTGTAGAAACATGCCTCTCGAGAAAGTGAAACTGCCTATCAGGACTGTCCCTGTTATCTTACTTGTTCAGAGTCTGGAGTTAATGTTGGACTTTGATTCGGCTGTTATACTTCAGACCATTGAGCCGTCTCAGCATCTGGTTATGTCCAGATCAGTACTGACTGTTCTTCCTCTTTCCTCTGTGCCTTCTCTTGACTGGGTGAGCTGGCTTGGACATCAAGGGACGTGTTCACTGTTGTCAAGTAACGGACAACTCCCTTTGGGGAAAAACTGGACCGCATCCTGATACTTGAAATACTGGCAGACACATCAAATCTGTCCACACTAGAACTCGTCTTTGGAGGAGTAATCAGTTTTGTTTCACCATGTCATACCTGTCCAATCAAATGGAAGAACTTAAACTGTGAATATGTATATAGTTGAACTGTTTGGATATTTAATAGGATGCTCCAAACAGTTTGTGTCTCTATGAAGCTCAGTCGTACTCTTTAGTTCTTATCATAGGGGCACTGGGAGAGCTGCGTTGTTGTAGTTGATGGTGCTATCTAAATTTATGATACTGTATGAATTATAGTGATTTATGAAGAACAACTTAAACAAACTCAAATGCAATTCAAATGAATCAAATGTTAAATAACAGTAAGCTTTAAAAGTAGTTCAGCTGTTTGGGAAATAGATACAGGATAATATTAAGGCCAGGGAGGAGAAAAAATGCATTATGTATTCTGAGAGAAAATGTAATGTTAAAAAAAAGTCAAAAAACAATTTTAAGACTGAAGTTGAAATTTGAAGTTGGCTCTATTTTATTTGTACTCTGATCATTTTTGTAAACGGAGTAGGTGGTGAAGTTACATTTAAATGTCGACCTTATGATCAAAATGGACTCATGCCAGTGTATGATACAACAACGGCTAGCACATGTTTACAGGTTGACCTCTAGCTTTGTGCTAACTCCTGGGAACTTGACAAATGTTTCCTTTCAATGGTTTAAGAAAATAACTGAAATGATAAACTTCTGTCATCTTTTCTTCTCTTCCTCATCACATGGATATCAGAGAAAAAATACAACCTATTTTTAAACTGATCTGTTCAAAACTGCAGTGAAAATTGCACTGCAGCATTTTGGGAAATTATTTTTACATGGTTTACATGTTTTTTTTCTTTTTTGAACTTAAAATTTTGACTTTATTTTTGAAACACATAAAATTTAATCTTCCCTTGCCCTCTTTGCCTCCTTTCATGCCTGGCCCCGCAACTCTTCTGTAAATAGGGAAATTAGTTATCTGACAGAAAGGTGGATGAAATCGTTTGATTGGCCAGTCAAAACTGGGTACAAGCTCAGGGAAACAGCTTGCCTAGATCTGTTCCATGTAAACAAAATTTGTTTGAACACAAATAAATGAAATAATGCAACTTTTACCAGGTAGATACAAAAAATGAACAGAATTTTAGTGTGAATATATTCACACACAAGTCAACTGGCTCAGTGTTATCACTTGTTGACAAGTCTGATCTGCTGTTACTCTTCTCCGCCATCCCCCTCTAATACACACACACACACTCACAAACCCCTCCACTAACCCTTTCAGTAATCCTGCAGACAGACAAACAGCCCCAAAGACAGGACCTCTGAGGTGAAAGTAATTAGTCAGTTTTGAAGCTCCAGGCTGCAAAGCTGACTAATTACGGATTTTACAGATTAGTTCACGAGAGTAGGCGTATTTTGACGTTTCCGGACAGAGCCAAGCAAGCTGTTTCTGTTTACACTCCTCTTCGAACATTTAAAAGGCTGCGTGCTGTAGACTTACATGAAATGCATACATAGGAAAATGGTTTTTCAATCCCTTAAAAAGTAACCCTTGCCAGATAGCACCTTTCCAAGAAATGCAAATAGTTTTTCAAGAGGCCAAATTTGGTGCAGGAGTACATATTACATTTCCTCTTAATGTGAAACAACCTAAATGTGAAGTATAGCCAATATTAGGTCTGCGTTTTTTCTTTCAGCAGGTGATTTTTTAAAAATACTTTTGGGCTCATCTACCAGAAACTATCATGTAAGTTTGTAAATATGTGGTGTGGTAAATGTGAAAGTGAAAACTGTGGTTACGGGACACAGACATAGAGCTTAAACTCACTAAAGCTCCTGGATCCTGAGATAATTGAAAACATGTTACAGTAGAGATATACTGTGGGGCAGGTGGACCGTGGATGTGATGAAATGTTCTGATTTCAAATGTTGCGTGTCATGCGATTGGGAAGAACAGGAAAAGCAAACTGATAAACAATGTGAACTCTTTGGCAAGACAACATCAAGCTGGGTCTCTTGATAAAAAACTTCTAATGTTCAGGCAGTTCTTGAAAAATGATTTCCCCTCAGCTATTTCTCTGGCTACCAATCTGCTTCTCAATCTGGAAACTTCTGATGGACTAACTTGAGTGATTGATTTTGTGTTTTCATGTGTTCCTCCCTGGAGAAGTTTTGCTTGATCCTACATGTTTTTTTTTTTTTTTGAGTCGACCCAGCAGCTGCAGCAAACAATGATCAATAGGTTTTCCTTTTTTTTTGGCTTGTGTGACCCCTGACCTTTCAGAGGGGCTGAGTCAGAGAAGCACTTCAGATCATATCCTAGCTTCTTGTTTACATGAGTTGCTCTAATTTTAGAGGTCTACATGAGCTAAAAATCTGGTTAGGCAGACTTTTGTGACAGTGTTATGCCTTTTCTTTCTGCATATTCAGTTTTGTTTTATATTCATGTTTTTTTTTTTTATTCATCACACGGATCTGTCAACAATTTCCACTGGCCACCAGCATTGAGAGCTAATTATCCCACAGTGTTCTGTGATGTAGCATAAAAGATATGTTAAACAGTTTTAGAGACCAAGTCGTGTTTCTCAAAAGTTTCATTCTGTGAACATATTCTTTTTATACTGATAACTGTTTGTTGTTTTAACAGGGTTAATATAATGTGCAGCTGTGTAAATTACTCAATAAAACTGTAATGTGTACAAAATAAAATGTTTTGTATAAAATGAAGAAAGAGGTCCAGAGTTTTTTTTTTAATTATAGAAATCTATATTTTAAGGCTTTTTTCATTATACTTTTTAACAGTTTAATAGTAACCCAACCATGGGTGAAAGTAGGATAAGGTTGTTGCAGATACTGTACCCATAGGCTCTGTACAAGAGGAGCACACCCAGGTTTAACAAGGTGCCGACTCTGATACCACAGTATCATCATCTGCTGCATCTCTCTTTCTCTTGATCATAAAATCAGTTTTTCTCTTAGCTGAATTATCACTTATTTTGGAATTGCCTGAAACTTTTGTCTTACTGGCATGATATTCATGATTGTCTGGAATACATATTTCAAATTACTATACAATTTGGTGTCAGCTTAATGTATTTTGGTACCATGGCGTTGCGTACTCAAGTGATAGCAGACAAATATCTAATGAAGATATTACTGATTGGAGCAAAGAAGACTATAACAAGGAAGTGGTTACAACACAACTCACCGACACTGGAAGACTGGCAAGGAGCTGTTCACGAAATTTACATTATGGAGGGACTGACATTCGCTCTGAGACTACAGTCAGAGACATTCAAAAGACGTTTGTCGAAATGGATCAGATATATAAGAGCACGGAGACCTAAACTGCTCTAAATACCTCTGATTCATGGCTTGAAGTACCAGACTATTAGACTACTTGGACAACTGAAAACTGATATTAGTAGATCTTGTGGAAAATGAGGAAATGTGACATCCATTGTTCATATATTCTTACTTTACGTATTATAAAATGAAAGGGAGTGTAATAGACTGGAGAATATATTAGTCCAATTTGGCACGTTTGTTTACTTTGCCACAAATGTGTCATTGTGATTGGACTCATTTTGTATGTTTCTCCCTGATAAAAATAAAATAAAATAAAATAAAATAAAAAATCAAATTTTCTCTGCATTTTGTTTTATTTCTGCATATTGAAGCAGTTCCCTCCTTCCGCAAAAGGCGGAAGGCGATCCCCAGCGCCTTGGCAACCAGCGTCCAATCAAAAGTGCGCACTGAGTGCTTCCAATTTTATGGGTTTGTTGATTGTTTGCGGAAGCTAATAGGACTCACTCGCGAGCAGCATGGTCGTATTGGATTACTATGGTTACAATGCAAAGTGCAGACTGACGTGCGGCAACACGGTAAGCAAATGTAGCCTACATATATTGCAGGGGTTAAAGTTTTTTGTACCGCTGTGCACCGGCTGAAAACTGCTGTTTATGTCTTCCTGGTACGCCGTACCGCTGCGTACCGGCTTACTTTCACCCCTGAACCCAACCCACTAAGCCCCATTAAGTACCCTCTAAACCAGGGGTGGGCAATCATGTGCCATGGAGGGCCGAGAGGCTGCAGGTTTTCTTTCCAACCCAAAACTCCACCAGGTGATTTCACTGATTAGTCCCTGCTCTCTGCTTGGAGCTAAGGTAATCAGTGAAATCACCTGGTGGAGTTTTGGGTTGGAAACAAAACCTGCCGCCTCTCGGCTCTCCATGGCACATGATTGCCCACCTCTGCTCTAAACACACAAACAAGTTGATGCTAAGTTTTGATCGATTCAAAAATGATTTATTTACATAGGTAAGTAAAAGTCCCTCACTTATGACAGGTGGTTGTAAACTCACCAAACTTGGCCAAGTTACATTTTACATTTCAGCCACTGTAAAGGTCTAAACATTGACATTTCTCTGTTAACATTCTTAACAGCACCTGTATAAGATCCTCTTCGCCCCCACTTTTAAAGTCGATGAGCATTTTCTTTTCTCTTAACTGGTCCTGTCGCACTGCCAAAGTCAAAACCATGTTGTGGTTTGTGGTTGCTTTGAGTCCGTTTTCTTCTCCTTGACTCAGCTCCTTATGTGTTTTAATATCCCTTGCCTACATTCCCACTTTTTAGCTTCTTTTCTCTGAAGTTTTGCACTGTTCAAATAAATTGAAGATAATATTAAAGATTCCCTTCATGTTGTCTATCGATGTTATTGGACAGTAACATTTATGTCATGCTGCATACAGAAAGAGATGAAATCATAAATGGGAGACTAGATATGCGGTCACTTCTTTCTGTGGATTGATTCGACATGTGTGACGTGTGTGATCAGGTTGTCCCTAGCATTGCCTTTGTCTTCAGAAGAAAAAGCAATTTCTCTCAGTTAGGTGAGTAGTAAGTGGTAATTTCTATGCTAAATACTTGATCCTGTGAGCCAAAATCTTGGAATGGGATGATTGAGTCTCAACCACTAAAGTGTCGCCAGAGACAACCTTGTTTCGTATCACATCAATGTGCTGGTTTGAGAGCAGCACATTTCAACTCAGCCTGTTGACGCTCTCCACAATTTATAATGTATTTTTCTGTTTCTGAGATTTATTGGCTGTAAGCAGGTACTTCTTTGAGTCTCAATCCAGTTGTGTGACAATAATTCCACCAAATTAAGCCAACAATTTCCTGGCTGTAGCATCAGATTTGTTTTACAGACTACGAATGTTATCTGTCCTCTTGACTTACTCTCAGCAACAAGAGCAAATATGCTTTTCCACTTCAGCTGCAAACCTATTTCTACAATCCAAATTCTTTTCATCGAGGACATTTTCCAAACACGGTACTTTCACCATTTGTTATTCATTCTTTTTAACGAAGCAATACCTCCATGCCACCTCTTGTTTTAGCTGAGAAGAGTGTACGCAGACTCATTCTCATGTGGATGTACTGTTTTTTTTTTTTTTTCACCTCACTGGTGTTAAGCCAAGTGTTCAGTCTCTCGTAGATAATCCAAAGAGCAGATGAGCCTCTTCAAGTAAGGATTATAAACTCGTCTGTTACCATGACAGGTACTCAAAGAGTGTATACCAGTAATCAGCCTGCATCACATAACTGTGTGCTGGAATTGGCTGTTTAATTTCATGCTTGTGAACAAGTGAGGGACATACTGTAAACAAAGTGGTGGTCTGGTGAAACCGTGTGTGTACTCATACTGCTTGGAGAAATTAGATCCAGCTGCTGCTTTTTTTTGTCGTATTTTGGTATGAGCATTGTTCCAGGAGTTTGGATTGTATTTGGTGTGGTTTGGTGAGGTCATTGGTTGTATCGGTTGGCCAACGATGGCGTCATTTGATTAAATGTAATGTAGGAATGTCAAAATGAACATGTGACCGAGCACGAGGGTGTGCCCGCTTGCAGCCTCATCATGTCAAAAGTCGGTGACGGATGACGGGAAACAGCAGCAGCATTGTGTCGCTCAGTTTGGGTCCTGCACCTGTATGGGGGAACAGTTGGGGAAAAAATGGCAAAACACCAATCAGTCCATCGATCTTTTTTTGTACGCACAAATACACAACAAATGTTATTTCAAGCCATTTCACAGAAAGAGCAAGTCCAGGTCATTCGCACTAAGTCATTCCTGTTTTGCTCACAGACAGACGTGTAATGTTTTCAGTGAGGAGCAGATCACGTGTCAGTCCCAGGAGAGGTGCACTTACTTCACTAGAAAGACTGTTGTCGAGAAATGAGTAAAGCGCCCTGCGTCAGATTCACACACGAGCTGCTGGGAGTGCCATTTATGATGCTGACATTGTGTGCAAACACTCTGTTTTATGAAGTGAAAACTGTTTCATCTCTTGTGTGTTGACACATTGGTAATACTCTCATTGTTTGGTGCCTGTCAACTCCCATTACTGTATTGATGAAAAATTGAACAAACATGGATGATTCTCTTCTTCTTTAGAGTAGATTTTCAGAGCTCCTCCTATGGCCATACTTGACTCTATAGATGAGCAATCCACTGTGTGCAGAGCAATGTCTTTTGAGGGAACTATAGCGAAGCAAGACAAGAGGCAATTTAATGAACACGTCAATCTTTAAAACAAGATTATTCCCACGTTTTATTATGTTTTATCTGTTTTTTTCTGTCTTTTGTGAATAAAGCTTTAAGCACCTGTGAGAATCTTTTAATTCGTAGCACTTTGGTGCTCCTTTAGGACAAAGTAGTACCTATTTTTTTTATATAATTTTTCCTTGTGCTGACAAAAGATTTCATCCTACTATTACATGTTTTCTTTGTAATCAATGGGAACACCGCAGACAGCCCCCATATAGTGCATTACAACTGATTGGCACAGGTTTTTAGCTTAGTAGGAGGTATAGTTTTTGACTGTGATGAATAACCAGATTGATACTGTTTGTAATGTAGATGGTTGAATCCTCCTTTTTTGTTCTTTAATAGATCAATTGTCATATCCAACTTCAAGCTTTGGGCTGATGGCTTTTATTTTGATTGAAAAAGATGACTCAAGAGCCACGTTTGTCTGCACTTTCAATATCAAAAACTATATATTTTTTCAGTTTGCAAAGAAGTTGAACATGAATTAAAAAGAGGACATGAGGGCATTGACAGTGTGTACACAAAAATGGAGATAAACATATTTAATAAACAATCTTTCAGGACTGAATCATAAATGATCTCCAGTCGTCTCTGTTGGGAACAGGTTACATCATTCTCTCAGATCTTTTTCCCCTCCTCTTGTCTCTTCCTCGACACTCAAGCAGGTAATTAAAGTGATAAGCCTGTCTGAGTGCCGTTTGATATCTTAATATGGCTGCAGCTCATTCCCTCACGTCTGTGCCGACTCTCGTTAAGTGTCGTATAAATGTCTGCTGATTTATGGTGGATGAATGTGTCAGTGGAAAGAGTAACCCTGGGCTCCGTCAGCTGGCTTTGAAATGCTGCAGTAACTATGGACTGTGTCACCTCTACCCATGCAGACCTCAGAACCGGTGAATTCTCCCCTGAATGTGACTCTGTGTAGAAATTATTTAGACACTTTTTGGAGGGTTTTTGCTTTTAAAGGTTCTGCTCAGTTGTATTAACCAAAGACAAATCAGATTTTGGTAAAACCACCTGACAATTTTGTTTGACTTTGAACTTTTTTAAATAATTGGTAATACTGTGTCGCTGTCTTAAATCTGTCCTACAATCTCTCCTGCACCAGTTTGTCCTGTCAGTGATATTAACAACTTTGTGTTTTTCTTCTAATCCTGATGTGAACCCATTAATGCCTTCAGTGTGTTTGCTGTGGGTGTGTGTCAGTGGAAGAAGGAAGAATCCCAAAAAGGCACGTGGCTGGATTCCTGCCCTTTTTTCAACCCACGTGTCTCGCCCAGCAATGTGGCGCATGTTATGGGTGACCAAGAGTTCAAAAACCAAGGGGAGTGTGCAAGTCATCATTAGCTTTTCACAAGTCCTACTGGCCTGGCCTGGCCGTTTGCGCAGGTCCAATCTTCACTCTATTAAACACCCAGACTTGGACACTTCTCTGTCTGCTGTTCATGAATTAGCGTACACGCAGGGTGACCAGATGTGCCGGTTTGGCTGGAGTTGTCCCAAATTGACTGGATCTTGGCCCAGGTTAAAGCTGAGCGACCTGAGTCCTGACAAACACTTGTAAAGCCTCTTCCACACATGCACTCAAACATTCTCTGGTACTCTGACTCCCTTACTTTACGAAGTCTTTCATACTGGATGATACACTTCTACATAACTTAGTGTCACATGGTCAGAACTTCGCTGAAGTAGCACGTGGTGTGAAATAATGCACGATCCAGATAGCAGAGCCGGGTACTTCCTTTTGTGCACGTGTGATTCTTAATAGTTTTCGAAGCATCTAAGGCATCTACTGAGTGATAGACTCAACATAACGAGGTGTTGATTTCAATTCGCAGTCACACCACCCAAGTTTTCAGCCTGCTTCTACTTCTCATTCCCAAATCCCACTTGGAGCATAATTTCTGCTTTTTGGCAATTAAAAGATGATGTATTGCAGTTTGTGAACGTTAAATTCCTTACCCTTGCTAAGCAGTTGCTGCCAAGGCTCTGAGGCTCTGACTCTGAGGCCTTGTGGTTTGTGAGGTAACCTCGCCGACGGTGATTTATTCTACACAGATGTTCTGGGACGAGAAGTTATTCTGTTGGGAAGTAGGCTAGTGTGTGCGTGTCTTTGTGATGAGTGTGATGCAACTGGCTGTGATGCAGAGCTGTCCAATGAAGTCCGAGGGGGAACTCTTAAAGTTCTGTTTTTACACTCAGAACCTTTCTGTTGATTACCTCAGACATATATAATGTTGATACAAAAATCACAGCGGTCCCTAACCTTTTTGTTTTACTGTCCCCTCTGAGCTCCTCACCGTTGAAGTCTAACTCATATTCAGTTGGACAAGTTTGATTGACTGGATGGCATTTAAACTGTATACATTTCTACTGCAAATACTGTGTTACATTACATACATTAGGGTGACCATATGTCCTCTTTTACCCGGACTTGTCCTCTTTTTTGGGGGCTTTCCGGGTTTGTCCGGCTTTGTCCAGGGAAGTTTATAAAATCCTTCAAATGTCCGTGATTTTGTACGTAAGTTTCAAGTTTGTGTGATGTGGACTTACTGAGTTAGAAGTGCATAAAAGAGACTTGATCCGACCCAAAAAACTTCAAAAATTAACTTCGTGGGACTCTGTGACTCCACCCTCGCGTAGTCGTGTCCTCTTTTTTTGAAAGTCAAAATATGGGCACCTTAACCCTTCAATGCCTGACACCACAAATTATGGCCAGAAAATTCAATTTTTTTGGAGCTGAAATGTTTATTTCAATTACTACTGAAAACCAAAAAAATGAAAATGTTCTTAAAATTTAACAAATATAGTTATTGATCTCGTTTGATACATTAGATGTTTTTGGAAACTTATAAACTACAAGAGGACATTTTTATCATTTATCGGACTGTATTCAGGTGTTTTTTTTAGTAATTTGTTGACCATATTGATTTGATAAAAGTATATAAAAGTATGTATCAAATATGATACAAATACAATACACAGGGATTAAAGGGCTAATATACCTATACTGTATATATACACAATTTAACTTTACAGAATGTTGTTTTTTTGTTTGGTAGGAACTACATTTATGCTACTTCTACCATATTGACTTCAGCTGATGAACTCTTTCATTAACTTTGGCTTTTCGAACAGTTCAAACATTCAAGCGTTCAAACAACCTGTCAAACAAATGACAGTGAGCTCAGATCAGTTCAGTCATGTATTTATTATCACTGTGATTCATTAATTAAGGCTAACTGAAGGTTAGCCTCAGGGCCAACAGTGTGTCCTCAGGCTTCAACAAGCATTTACATTCATGATGTTTACAACTAATGTTGATCATCCTTCATGAGTTTGACTGGTGTTAAACATCTGCCCTTCATCACAGGTCGACCCATGTTAAGCTTTATAATTTGAATAAAGCCGAAAGTCCAGATTAGCTCCTTCAACTCTCTTTATTTTTAAGCAGGGGTAGATTCAGACCAGGTCCTTTGGCAGCAAACTTACCTCCCGGCTATTCATCAGCAAGTATCAGTTGGAGATTTGGCAGTGGTTATCAATCTGTTGGGGTGACTGTTGTTGTATTTTGCAAACACTCAACCTGCATAGTAATAGGCTGAGACAGTCTGTGTATGAGACAACCCTCTGAAGCAATGATGCCTTTTCCCCACCAACGTGAAAAAATGGAAATTAATATTAGCGTCCTCTTCTCTCGATCATGTCCCTGCACTGTTATGTAATGGTGCATTTACTCCATGACATTATTTATATCTGTCTGTGCTGGAAGTGTTAAATCAAAAGTGTGAAAAACATGATCACAGCTGTTTTGTTCCAGACCCTTGGTCAGCAGAGACCTCGGGTTGGGTCGGTACAAACAGTTCCTCAGAGGGAAAAAGATGGGAAACCTCTTTTGGCTCATCAATATTTCAGTTTATGGTGACAAGTTTACTTCCTCTGGAAAGAGAACAAGAGCCTCACTTATCCAATAAGCTCAAAATACTGATGTCATTCACATTAATTTAAGTAGCCAGGGTGATAAATGTGAGATAAATGAAAAAAATGATGATAGAGTTATGTTCTCTGTTTATGAGATTACAGTTTTACAGTATTGATTGACCATCTGAATGTTTTTGATGTTTCAGTTGCATAACTGTCTTTAAAAAAAGGAAAACTTGATGCATCGTGGAGAGCTTCTACCAAATAAATTAGATCATGGATGAGGACATCCCTTCTCCTTGCCTAAGTGAGCTTTCTGTGTGATACCACTTCTTAGTCATCCTCAAGTGAACTCACTGTGGTACAACAGAGTCTTAAAAAGGTTAAGACAAGTCCAAGCAGACCTCTGTTTGACTTATCCCTGCAATCTTTAATTTACTGTCACGTAAACTCCTGAACAGCGCTTGGTAATAAAAATGAAAACTTAGCGTATTAAAGTAAAATATAAAATAAAATGCTTTGCTACTGTATTAAAGCTACAGTTAAGATAAAAATACAAGCACAGCAAAGTCATAAATTACTACCTGGAAGTCCTGAAAACTGCAGTGAAATCCCTTCTACCATTTTCACTGCATCTTATGTGTTGCTCAAGTAAAACAAAACCACTCAACACACTTTCAGGTTTTCATTGGTTGCAACTCTTTATCCAGTTTTGTTGAGCTGTTTATTGAACCAACTACATTGTGGTAACTCAGCGTTGACAACTCTAGTGTCCTTCATAATCTTTGTAAAATGTACACAGCAGTGATTTATCTTTTGGCAGTGAGGCGAAAAAGTTTGGAAATAGACTGTCGGTGTGTGGCAGGGTGAAAGACTTTCTTACATAACGGATAAAGAGCAGACGGTCCAGACTCACATTGTGCTCTTCTTCTTTCATCTTTGGACATGCTGCTTCCCTGGGCCTCACAGCAGCTACAAAACCTGTGAGGCGGACTATAAAACACAGTCAAGATCACAGACAGGCGACCAGCACTGCAGGCTGACTGAGTGTTGGCCCACTACAGGGTGAGTCAGGCCTCTTTGACTGGGGGGGCAAACTGGGGCACAGACTTCTGTAAGGGTGGCCGGGCAAGGACTATCTCTGCTAATCATTTCAACTGCCAAGGCAAATAGCTAATCATGGTTTGGGATTTCAGGGGGATCACCTCATCATCAGATGGCCACCCTCTTGCTCTGCCGCTAACTCTTTCACCCAAATTATTGTTAAATTTAAACATTTCTTAGCTTACACCTCCTTGATACTTTGTGGGGTAAAATATTCTTCCAGTTCTTCTTTTATTTGTGAGAATGTTTTAAAAACACCCCTAAAAGTCTCTTATCTTTTCGATTAAGTCATCCTAATTCTCACACATGGAGGCACCAACATCTACCCACAGGCTGTTGGCTACAGGATATGGGGAATTATCCTCCAAATCGAGTGACAAGGGATTTGACAAGGGAATAAAGGCAGGGAATAAATTTGTTTCAACAGTTTCAGCTTTGTTGTGTTTTAGCTCCTCGGTTTGTTTAGCTTGGCGCTTCAGTTGAGGTAATTTTCATTAAATTTGTGGTCAGCGGTGATAATGTTTCAAATACACAATGTCTCAAAGAGGAAACCATGGTTCACCAACCAATCTGAGCAAGAATAACAATCTGGTCTCAACAGAAGTGAATGTATTTAATCATCTGGACTCTAAATATTCCTTTCTAAGAATCTCTTGTTCTACTCAGCTTTATCTTGCCAGATCTCTCATTTTTTCTGATGCTGTCTATCCTGATTTCCCTCTTATTCAACTCTCTATTTTTGACTTAACCTTTCCTTCACTTTATTTTCCCCACTGGCGTCAAGTTCAAGCCCAGCTGGCTCATTGACATATCTCCAATCTTGTGGGCTGTGTGACAATTTTAATGACAGATCTGGCTACACCTCAAGGGACTGGGGAAACCCTCATATCATCAAAAACATGTGGCTGAACTTATCTTTACCTTTTTTGAATCGATTTTTTTGTGATTTCCATCAATCTTCACCCGCTTGATAGGAGTTTAATTGTAGTAACTAATAACGTATTAACGGTGACAATTAAGGGTATCTCACCATAAACGCACAACTTCTAAATATTTAGACAAAAACTGCAAAATTCTTGGACCTGTTTTAGAGGGAAACAAGGTCATGAACTCCTGTTATGAAAGTGGAGAAACCACACGTTGTGAGTTTACTGGGAATTATGTGTCAGACTTTCTTGGCGGATCGCAGCTACTTCCTGGTTTGCCAGGAAAGTAGCGGAGACTCCAGAACACATGGCTGCACACAATCCCCTGTAAAAACCCCAATTTGGCTTTTTACACTTGGATTTATGTAAAGAATAAACAAACAAAATATTCCCTTTTGAGCCTCGCCAGCGGACTTACTTTGTTAACTGTAAACTGAGGTCTGCAGTTTCCCCCAATCTTTTATCATTATGCAAAGCTAAGCTAGCCTGTTGCTTATTGTAGCTTCATACTAGCTTAAATGGATAGACTTTAGTTTCTTCTGACTTCTTGGCATTATGGCTCCATAATTAAACAAAAACATCACTTTTAAAGCCATTTTCCCATTTGTTTCATTGGTAAAGGATGTACGGTATAGGCTAATAGTTAGCAGTGAGGAAAATCATTAGAGCCAAGCTACATTTGTTTTAAATCAAAACTTGGGTGCGACAGTGTCTGTGTGAAGCATCCATCTTCATGTTGAGTTTTTAACAGATCTGAGAGCCGTCTGTTATCCTCAGGAAGCTGCGAACACCGCCGCCAACTGCTGATCTTAGCAATGTTGATATTTTTTGGTTTCTGGCCAATACTAAGAGTTGTTCCTGAAAGACATATGGAAACCAGATGGTGCTTTACTCAAACAAATCTTCCAAGGCTTTGACCAGTGTGTGTAATCAAGAGATGGTGGCTTACACACCAACCTGTCAAACTTAAGATAAACAGCCCAGACTTGTATTATTATACCCTGTGTAGCTATCTGTGTGTGTGTGTATGTGGACCTCTATGTGCCCAGGTTGTCCTTCACGCTCTGATTGTTGTCCATCTCATGATTGCTGTTGTTTGCATCATGTGATAGCAAAGTTGCCCTCAGATGTTCAACTTGTAGTGCGATGAAGGTTTGAGGCAGAATGTAGATCTGTGAGTGTATGTTTGCTCGGGTCTGAGTACAGTGTGCACAGAGTCAGCCAGGTGGATTAAAGTATGTTATGGAAAATTAAAAAGGTCTGCGAGGGAGCAGGGCCAGTCAGGGTGACTGTGACATTTGGAAGCAGGGGCAGTTTTTCCAGTCCGTCCATCGCTCGCCTGCTCGTCACCTGCTCACAATTAGACCTTATCTTTCCTCCTCTCTCCTTCTGTGTCCTCAGCAATCATTGTCCAGACGGGGCCTCTCTGATGCAGGTCGAAGTCTGGATTCAAAACAGTAAATCGCAGCCAAGACATACACTTTCATGTCAATGAATTGTGTTTTATGGTTTTGCTTTCCAACATGCAGCATCTCAGAGCTTTTGTAAGCTTTCATTTGTTGTGCTGCTTTAACCAGGAGATGGATTCATGTAATTGAAGTATTAGATCAGTTACAGTCTAAAGGTTATTAACAGACTTTTCGGATTGAAATATATGATGCATACAATTTGCAAAAAATTGGTAAACATACAAGTGAAACCAAAACAATGAAACAATAAATACTATTAATGTGCTATTTATACCAAAAATCCAAACACTATAACAATATTAACCAGAACTGTTTGAGACATCATAATCAAACATATATTAAACAATAGCCAACAAATGTTTTACATCTCATATCCTGTCATTTAGTATGGGAAAAACAGGGGAGAGCTGCCTGCAGTGTCTGCAGACACATGTTTATGTTTTTAATCAACCTCATTATCACAGGCATTGGCTGACACAGATTTTTAAAAAATGCTATGAATTGGCATGACTGATTAATCACCCTATCTTTCATTGTAATACTCCAAAGTAACCATATGCACTCTAATTTATGCAAAGTTTACTCGCTGTTGGAGCTTCACAGGAAGAGCTATGGAGATCCAAACTAACTTCAGGCGCCAATATACCATGTCATGATTGTTCTGATCCAAATAAACAAGTTTGATTATTCATATAAATCAATAGAGAATTATGCAGAAATTCAAACTCCATTCAGCTTTAATACAAGATGTACAACTTTGGTAAAGTTTTGCATTTTAAAAAAGGGAACAGATAGAAATAAACTCTCTTTTGGAGAACTGCAGTTTTTGCTACTTCATTGTCCGTAATTCTTATTTGACCTTCTTGACAAGAACACATTGGTAAAGTACTTAAATATATATTTTCTGTGTGTCTGATTCTTGCAGATTATCTGTTTAGCTTATTCTTTTAAACGGCAGATTGTTTTCAAGCCTTAGTTTTGTCAACTCCCATAATCCTGTCTGAAATTCCCAAAGAAGGTGGTCCTATGAGGCTCTCTGTGGTTAAATCACGCACCATGTACAGAGGCTATAGTCCTTGAATCAGGTCCCTACTTTTCATTCATGACCCTAATTATCCCCTACTCTCTCCACCCAGTTGCCGACTATTCCCACTCTCTTTCCCCACCAGTAAAGATATAAAAAAATCTAAATAATACTATTAAAAAAAAAGGATGGTCCTTTAAGCATGGCTCACCTCGGTTGGACAGAAGTTTTCCAGCTGGATAGAAATCATGTGCCCATACAGATGGAACCATTTTGGTGTACATTTCTTCCTCTGTTAAATGTCTTATTTAACACACAACACATTGTCCATATGGTTATTTGAAACAGTTTTACCTTACTAACAGATTGTTTGAGCCTTTTAATGTTGTATAGTGTAAACAAACAACATCCATGTTATGATACAACAGATTCCTATATCTGAATTTTAACTTTCAGATTTAGAAAACCATTAAACCTTGAATAAGTTTTTTTTTTTGGACAGACAGTATAATAAACAGTATAGACTGAGCTTAGCAGTTAAATAGTGACAACTGGAGACAGTTCAAGACCAGATTCAGGGTCTAGAGTTCATCTCAACTGTCTGGCAAACACTTCAGCAGGTATTACCTGAGGCTGGCTGTTGCAAATCCTTTTTCCCGGTGGCTGGAAACTATTTTAATGGGAAACACAGGGTTGGATTATATAAAAAAAGAGTCAAGAGTTAGAACTTCCCTCTTCTCCAGGCTCAATTAGATGCTGGCCTGTTTCTGTCAGGAAACTTTCAGCAGTTTTTCGGGGAATCATAGGTAATTACACCGGCAGCACATCCCTTCTGCACAGTGTCTGATTAGAAAAATGGCAGAAAGAGAGGATTTAATACATACCAGCTCAATATTTACGCTTTGTTTGTGATCTGACATACCTGTCATGATGCCAAGTTTGCAAGTAAAATATAGCGCTATGTGATAATTGTCCCCTGTAAGTGCTAAGTAATATGGTCATTTATATCAAATGAAACACAATAGGGCAGTAGTGTGGTAATTAAAGACTGGCCCTGACTAATGCCATGAAGAATATCTCCAACATGCAGAGTGTGATATCAGGCTACCTTCAGTTCATTGTAACATATCTCCTCTTAACCATCTTTCAGGTTCATTTGCTTTTTGGTTTCTTTGCTAAAAGTGTTTATGTAGGTAGAGCCAAAGTTTTTTTTTCCAGGATGCTAATGGTTTTCACTTGTGATCCCTTTCTCTTGACAACTATCCTTGACGAACGAATGGATGAACTCTGGAAGCTGAAATGGAAATGCACGGACAAAAATAGAGTCAGCGAATAAAAGACGCAGGACAGAAAAAGAAAATGTGAATTCCATGTGTGCTTAAAGTTTGACCTTTTATTATGTCTGGAAGTGTGAGGGAGCTGGTGTGTGGTCAGTACAAATTGGTTTATATATTGTCACAAACCGAAGAGTTTTTAGATGTTATTGGAATATTAATCTTTTTGTGTCCATGTTTGTGCTTGAAAAACATTTCTTCATTATCTTAAACCAATATCATATTTTAAAAAAAGACTTTTTCTTTTTTGACATGAGAAACTGTGTGTATTTCTGATTAAATAGTATAAAATTTTGTGAATCAAGTTGTTTAAAAGCTGACTCTTTAATACTTTGACATCAAATTGTCATTGAGTGCAATAACCAGAAACTTCTGCAAGGAACTATTGGATAGTGTCGATCTTGGCCTGAAGACAAAACACAGCATCTTAGATCTCAGGTCTTAAACATGCAAGATGTATTGGTTCCCGCGACTGCATTTTAATCAAAAAAGTAACTGTATAGAAATGATCCATCCTGTTTCTGGTGGTCAAAGTTGCTTTTGTAGCTAAAAAGGCGGCACTAATATTAATTTCAGTCTGTTTCAAAACCAGCTGAAAACACCTCATAGGAACTTTCAACAAACAAAACAGAGAAAAAAGCTGCAAGCCCGTATAAACTTCCCTTCATTAGCTCAAACCCTGACCGATTGTAGATGTGACCACATGTCTTTGGTGATGGATTGTATCCCAAACAAACTGCAAGTCACAGCAAGTAAAATGTTTTTCAGCAAATTAAAACTGATGGTTTCCTGAAATATTGGAAAATCAATTAGAAAAGCCTCATGGCATGCTCAAAAATGGAAAGTAAAACAGAAGTTAATGGGCTTAAATACAGTATGTAATATCATCTGCATGTCATTGGTTTCTTTGGAACCAAGTGTTTAATCATGGCTAAGGTATCATTTCTCTCAAATCTGGGTTTACACTAGATGGCCCATATTTGTATTACTTCTCATTTCAAGGTCTTAGGTGGATGTTAAAACTCCTCATAGATGCCTACCCTGATAGAAAGTAAACACACACTTTCATTTGTGCTTGGTTGAAGGATGTTTTGGCGCTCTTGGCACTGCAGGGAGGTGCTAATGAGTCGTCACTGTGTGTTAAATCTTTCCCAAATTAACCAAGTCCCACTGTCTGTGCCTTTGTATGAGAAACAATTCTTACCCTGCTTGTATTGAATATAATCCTCCCCCGCTGAGCAGAAAATCTGCTTTCCATGTGAGTGAGACCATGTGGATGATAATTGAGTGTTTTTGTCATTAGAGGAGATTAAAAACAAAGTAAACAACCACAAACCAATGGATCATGACAGTTCAAACTTCCAGCACATTTTCTGTAAATGATGCCACAGACGACTCTTCTGTGTTATGAATGAAAGTGTAATCTTAACATCTGATTCTTATTAAGAATAAAAGGGACAGGTACCGTAACCTGACCTCAAACATCAGATAAGCAGCTTTTCCACACAGCATGATATTGGCTGTACTGGACTGTACCTGCTCTGAACTGGTCCTTACTCTTTCTTTGCTTCATTTCTGACCTCTTGTTGTCCCCACTCGCTCTAAACCGAGTACAGCGAGAATACAATGAGTTCCCTTTAATGTAAGTTTTTCCAAACAACATGAAACTGGGGCCAACCTCAGTAAAAACTGTATTCAATAAACTTCAGCTACGTTAGTTTAATTTAGCATTACATCTGCACAATGTTTTTGATTTAGATTTTTTACTCTTTGTTGCCAAACCAGACTCCCTTGTGGGTCCCGTGCTACAGTGCCACATGATTCAAAATCCCCTTCAACAAATCAATGATCTGATGTGTTTTCATCCTGTTGTATCTACTCTGCTAGTTTTGTGCCTCAGCCTAACTTTTGACTTAATGTGTGTTGTGCCCATGAAAAAATTGTCAGCTCTTCTACCATTAACTCTAGTTTGGTGTTGTTCGGTAGATTAGATGGTTGAAGTTTGAAGGAACAAGATATCAAGATATCAGATGTCAATTTAACAATTTATTCACTTTACAGACTGGAGCCTCAGTTGCGAGTAGAAAACCCATACTCAACAGCCTAACCCATGATTTCCACTGCATCCGGACGGCTCTGATTTTCGCCATCAGCCAATTTCTACTGGATCCATTTGTGAGGCGAATTTCGTGGCAGATTACGGACAGCAAGAACCGCGAGAACTCACAAGAACCCGCAGATTCACGTGCAATCGTGCGATAACAAGTTGTCTTTAGCCACATAGGCGAGCCATATAAGCAGTAGACTGTGTCCTTCCAGAGGAGGAAATCCACTTCTAGACTCATAAAATCAGCATCTCCTCATCCATGGTGTCATCGGGTGAAATGCTGTCCAAAAACCTTTCACTTGTTTGTCCCTGCCCATTTGCATGGTGTGAAATTCAATCCGCCTAAAACAGATTGTTTTATTTTGAAAAGAAGCCGGATGTTTTATTTTGTGTTTGTGCCTGACTTCCTTTCCACCACAGGTTAATCTATGCTGAATTTATCAAGTATGCTCTGGTGTCCGGAAAAAATAGCGCTCTTGCGATCAGCTGTGGAGTCTGGTGATCTGCAGTTGAACGGAAAGAAACTGGTGGAAACTGACACATTTACTTGAATGGTTACGATCAGCTACGATCGGCGGATACAACCTTTTCGGATGCGGTGGAAATTGCCCGTAACTTCTCCTCATGCCGGCCACCAGCCTGGTCATACACTGCTTTGGGATGGCATCTCATTCTTCAACCAGCATTTGTCTGATGTCAGCCAATGTGCTTGCATTGTTTGCTCTGGCACGAACAGCATGCCCACAAGTGTTCAGTGAGGTTGAGGTCAGGACTCCTCTCCACTCCAAAATTCTGCAAGTTGTCTCTGATAAACCTCACTCTGTGGGGGTGAGCGTTGTTATCTTAGGGAATAGAGTTCGGTCCTGGACTGTGGAGAAGTGAGATTGTGTCATCTTCTACTAGGACTCACTCCAAATAATCCAACTTGGTGCCCTATAGCTTCGACCTTAACTGGATCAGTCTAACGTGGCATCTGTTTGGCACCTGATTGACTTTAATAAAACCCTATTTTGAGCCATACTTAAGCCTTTATTACACCCTTATTACAACATTAACACAAATCATTAATTAAATTCTTAGCAAAGCATTTATAAAGTCTTCTATTGCAGAGATCTGGCATTTAATTAAGCCTTTACCACGGCCTTTATAAAGCCCTTTATTTGGACTTGGGACCCTTTTTTCTTGGGTACATAAGAATACCAACCAGGTCTTTGCATCTTCATTGCTTGGGCCCTTACAACTTTAAAATATTCCTCAAAACCTCATGTGCAATTAAGTTTTACAATGCCTTATTAGTTCTGCCACATGGACACTTTCACCAAGGACCATCTGAATGAGGAGTTTTCTTTATAGAAGAGAGACATCTGGGCTTTTCTGGGTAATATCCACAATCTTCTTAACTGATTTTTCGGCTGTGTAGGAGAAACCCTCTGCACTTGTCCTTGTTCGCACCGGGCACCAAGTCTTTTATTTTTTTTGCACTTGTTTTCTATGGCATGAACTGTCTCACTGTCTGTCTCTTCTTCTTTTGTTCCCTCAATCAATCATATTTTGAATATTGTGCCAGCATAACATGCACTTGGAGCTCTGCTGCAGCCCAAACCCTGCGCTGTGTCAAATGAAGACAAATGGATGACACTCTGCAGACACACCTGTTGGGAGTTAAATATATCTTCTACGAGGTCAAACAAGGACTGCGCCGCATCCATACAGGGCCTCTTACTTCATCATCTGTCACATGTTGGTTTTGTCTGGTTCGAATCCAGACACCTTTCTCATTTGTTGTTATCCAGATGGTTTGACAGATAAATGAAGGGATAGAAAACTGGAAAGAAGGAGCAATTAGTTTCTTTAGAGAAGTGTCATACAGGAGATTTCCAGGCTTTTACATCATTTACTGTAAAGTGTAGCGATTGTATTCAGTATGGTAGGTGTGAAATGATGTGTCGAGGTGATGTGAAGTGGGTGATTATTTTCCACAGTCTAACACACTGTTGCTTTTACCAACGCTAAGCTTGGCTGAACTAAATAGTCCAAATCTTTTCTGTACCCTCCGTCCTGTCTTCCAGAGCCTGTCCTAGTTTGATCCCAAGGTTTATTTGTCTTAATCATCCAAAGGAACAAGGACAGAGCCGAGACTAAAGCAGGCTTTAGCACAATCACATTACCAAGCCAGGAAAACAAACTCACTTCAATCAAAGGTTGTTTCTCCTCCTTTTCTTTGAGTCTGTCTCCTTCTTTAACGGTCACTCTGATATTTAACCAAAACATCAGTTAGTAAGATACGTTTTTTGAATCTGGCTTTAAGCGAGCTTCGCACTGAGATAGATATCGCTACTCCTGCAGAGAGAAGAAAGGCTTTTTCTTCGCTGAGGTCCACGGTACTTATTAAAAGTAAAAGCAGACTAATGTTTTAAGACTGTTTTAAAAATTCCACCTGATCTGTGTTTGGTCCGTCTCTGCTCCCATCTGTCTTGGCTCTGTATTTCCTTGACCATCAACACAGACCAGCTGCCTTTTCAGGGTGTAGAAACAGTGGTTTTTGACCTCTGCGTTGAGCTCTGGGGGATTCCAAAAATATAAGCAGTGCATAACCGTGCATCATATTGCTGGAAATGACAATGCAGTGGACCATGTGAGTGAGTGAAAACCTGTTTGCTCTGCTGTCATGGCAGTTGCCAAACACTATCAAAAACCTGTATTCACAAACACACCAGAATCAGAGCGTCTGACTGGTGAAAACCGAGAAAGACAGCCTCTGATTGTCCAATAGACTCAACTAAAGGCAGACATGGCTGGTTGAACGCTACAACAAACATTTCTGGATACGTAAAGTGACCAGTGTGAGCTACTTCAGGCAGGCAACTGGAGTTGAGAGGTTTTCACATTTACCATGCATCATCCTCACAAGTGCTTGAAAATCCCCCAATAAGACGGTGTATTCAAGCTGCAAGATTTTATCTCCACCTTTGCTTCACCAATGTCACTGCGGCCCTGCATGAGTGCTGTGCTCACACTTTCAGCCCCATCACCCCCTCAGCAACTACCTGCTGGCTTTGACTGAGAGGGCTTTAAGATATAATCTTTTCACTCCTAAATTTCTACATAAAGTCAACCTCCAGGGAGTGACGAAGAACCATTCACAAACCATAATTTCCTGCTGCAGTTATGTTAACTGAATAACTGACAGGTCATTCATTGTGCTCCCAATTACTGCTGATACCTTTCAGGTGTGCATGTCATGCGACCATGTCTATTTAAACCTCCCAAGTTCATGGATTGTTTGCCGGGGTATCTCAAGCTCTGTTCATCAAGTTACGTTTGAATCACTACAATGTCAGCTGGCTATTCGAAATGATCGCTAGAAGACATAAAGTACCGTGTTATTATGCATCTACCTTATGAAGTTTCCATAAAGACACGGTTGTTTGGAATTGAATGATGAAGCATATCAAAGTTCTCTAGTTCTACTCTCCTCGGAGTAGAGCAGCTGACTGCTTCACTGCACACAAAACTAGCCCAATGAGCACAACATTTCAATTAAATTTGACTGAAAAAAGGGTGAAATCAGGTTGTTCTTCTCGGAGGTAAAAGGAGGACAAGGATTTTTCCAGCAGTAGTTCATCCCCGTACATGCATGTGTGAAAGGAACTCATTGGTTGTTGGTTGAGGGCAGGAGGCTTGTGGGCTGAAGATTGTGGGATTGAAACGTGACTCTTACTCTCAGTCTAGGACTGTGATTCACTGTAAAACTAATCATTTTGGCTGTACATGTATTTGTGACCTGAAAAACCATGACGTATGTGAAAGTGTGGTGAATCTTGTGTCAGATACAGATTTCTCAGTGAAATCTGATCTAAACACAAATTTTCAACACCTACAAATTGACGTAGAGGAAAAGCACCATCAGTGAACCACTTTTCACTTTCATTCATCTTGATTTATGTGTTGACAAGTGCTCAATGTGAAGAGGAGAACACACAACGTTGATGCACACAATGATGCCTATGGAGTAAACGGGGTGTTTGGTCAAATTAGCTCAAAAGGATGAGGAGATTGACTAAAATTGCAAGATGGAAATGAAATGTGAATTATTGGTTGAATTTGAACTTCTGATCACTAATGATTCAATATTTTTGGGGGGATTTTAAACTCGAATTTTCAAACTAAACAAAAATGATGGTCTGTTGGAATTTCCTCGTTGAATCAACGTCACATTGCTATCTGGGGCAGCAGATGTACTCACGTCATCCTGAGCAGTTTGTTTTAATTCTGGAGAGAAAACGGCATTGTTAACTCTGAACTGATAAAGTGCAGGTATGGAATGAAGTGTGCTGTGAACAAACACATATAAACAGTTTATCTGTTGGCTCCTGAGAGCCTGCTGTGTTTGCTCTTCTGTGTGCACACAGAACTGTTCTGCAGAAACGCATGTACAGTATAACAGTGCCCTCTCATAGCCCGCCAATGTTCCACTGTATGAAACAGTATTACTGAAATGTGTCCTAACCTTAAAACTTAATGTGATGCTGGATCTTTGTTTGATTGGAGACAAAAGTAAGTGATTTTCAGTGTGTCAACTCCTGAAAATGACTTAAGCAGAATGTCCAGCTGCAATGTGATTTTAGTCGTAAATGTGTAAGTGTTTTAACTATTGTCAAGGATGCAGCCTCTTCCCTGTTTGACTGGTCTGTTTTTTGCATTTCAATGCTTAATGGACTAGTGGAAACCTCTAAACTCTAGTCCATATTGTAATATTTCAAGGTTGGGTGGTTAATAACACACCTCATTGAGCCTCAAGTTATGTTTGTTTCACCGTTATTCATTCTTTTCCTGAAATTCACTGAGCAGAAATATTTTCTGTGAAAGCTTGAGTATCCCCCAGGTCCTGTTAAAGAACAGTTTGAGGTAAACACATTTTTTTTGCCGCCGATTTAATTCATAGATTCCAATCTCATGTCTACATATGTTAAATATCGAGCGAGAGGCAGCTCAAAACAATGGCTGAAAAATAGGAGATGAAGCTGTGTTGTGTGTAGAATGATGAACCCTCTGGCTTTTTCATCCATTTACGCTGCCAAGTAATCTCAAACAAGGACTAAAAAAGTACTGGACAGTCATACAGGACCGTAGTAGTTCTGAGTAGTTCTGTGTCAACATACAGAATCTGTATACTGCAGTTCCTGTTTGTGCACTCACTTCAGGCTGAGCAAACTGCTCTTGGTATACTTTAATGTATGAATGTGTATACATGGATTTATTCATGACTAATGGCCTCCTTAGAGCCATCAGTATGTGAATGGGTAAACCTTCAAAAGCGTTTTAAGTGTTTGAAAAGACTAGCAAAGAGCAATGTAAGTATGAGGTCATTTATCATGTACAATACAGTACACTAAGAGAGCATTACAGCTGCTGATCTTATGTATGTAATACAACTGGAGGGGGCGCCCTTAAAACCAAAAATCAAAATAAAGTTCAAGATATGACCAAGAGGCAACTTCCAATCGGGAGGATTTAAGCCAAAGCAGGAGCGCCAAAAATTGCAGTTCCTCATGTGTCCACTTGAGGCTGGCACAAGAGACATACAAGCCACATACACACCCATTCAAAAAGGCCATCTTTGCAGCAAAATCTGACTTATCTATCCACACTGTATGGAAGAGAAAATACCTCAAAAAACGAATTCGATTTGAAAGCTCTTCACTTTGTATACTTAAGGACACGGTTAACTTGACCAACATGTACATCTTGGCAGTAAGTGAGGAGGCTAAAGGCCTGTCTCAACCTTGTCTCTTGTCCCCTTGCCAGGTCAAATGAAAATTGGGTTGAATCAGCAGTTCCAGTCCAGCAGCTCCTGTCAGTGGTCTTCAAAACCAGCTTCAATAGGGTAAATGGGTGATGACTACTCTGAGACTACATCCATGCTTTAAACAGTCTATGCCTATGAGAAGTGGAAAAACAGACATTCAAAACTGTTACACTATGTGCAATCTAAATTTGTAGCCTGATCCACAAATGCATACTCAGGTCCGCAAAAATGAAGAGCAATTTCAAATGCCTACTGTCATTAACGGCTGAAAAGTCTCGTTGTTTTTGCGCCAAGAGCTGAAAATCCACAGATGTCATCGGACAGAGCTGAGTGTTGCCTCAGTTTTCTGCCTACCTTTGAGACTGTTTGCCGAGTGGAAAGTTTTCAGAGCTCTTCCAAAAAAGCAGAGGGATTCCTTTTCCAACATAAAGAGAGCATATGTAATCTGCATTACTGCACTCTAGGATTATTGAGCCTTTTAAGGTAAAGGGGACAGAGCAGTAGCAGAACCTAAAGTGTTTAAAAGAAGTAGGACTTCCTTCATCCATGTGTTTTTGTGTTGGCGTTTCAGAACCGGATTCTTGCTTAATGCCTGAGGATTTGTCTAGTATCCTATCTGCTGTCAACTCTAAGCTGCAGGCCTGATCCTCCCTTGTAATGTGGTTATTTATCTTTCGTATGAAAGATTCATCCTGACAAGCACGCTCACATACTTCGAGCATGCACTCTAGCTGAGACACAGTGAGCGTGTGCACATTTACACGAGGAAAGGCACACAAAATGAGAACCACATTGAGCTTTTGGTCGCTGTCTTTCTGCTCTCTCAGACAAATTTAGAGAGGATGAATTATTTCTTTTCTCTGTCCTCTAGTCCCCTTAAATCCCCCTGCTTCATCATACTCAACCCCGTTGTCCCTTATGACTTTCCAGCATGAAAGATTTGCTGATTGCCATATGGCAGCTGGCAGCAACACTGGCCTGTCATTGTATTCTGGTGGTGGGTCTCACTTACTCAAAGAAAGCACTGGTACAGGCTTGTGATGTGAACGAGAATATCAACAGCATACCAAAAAAGAAGGATCTGTTTTGTAGATTTTTGACTTTTTAAAAACTCTGAGCAGATGTTGGAAGATGCATGTGTTATTCACCTGTTCAGTGTGTGTGTGAGTGAGAGAGAGGGACGAAGTTCTGCACAGTAATTGAGCAACAACCAAAACAACTGTTATAGTACTCAGTCATAAAATAAGCCTTGAGGTAGATCCAGGTAATACCGCAGTGTTTAGTTTTACATTGTAATCGTAATATCGTAACAGGATAACAATGATCAGGCATTATCTAAGCAAGAAAAAGAGAGAGCCTGTGCACAGTGTGGATGAATAAATTAAACTAAGTGAGGTTGTGACCTCTGGGAAACTGTGTGAATATTTGGAAGAATACTCTATACATCATTTTTTCCACTTTTCTGCTGAATGCAAAGCAGAACCCTTTCATCTGGCAAGAAAAGTAGACGTACTGCATGTGCTGCATCCTGACAGGCACATAATAAATTTTCAAAAATGGAGCGAGGTCAAAGTTATTTTTGAGCTCTTGTACTGATGCAGAAGAAGTAGAAATGTGGTGAAGTACTGAGTGACAGAGTAGTAAGATTTTTATGGTAAGGCATAGGGGACAAGAGGTTTGTACAAGTCTTTAATGTCTGCAACATTTTGTCCCCAAACTGCTCTGACCTGGTATGGAAGTGGCTGTAACTTAATAAGCCACTCCATTTATGGCATCAGCAGATTGGAAAAAGAGGGTGGAAAAAATCTAAATTATTGTCTTTTTCCATTCTCAAAATCACAACCAGTCCAAGTAAGGAAACTTGCACACACTCGACTGAGCTGTGAAAGACCTTCTGCTCTTGGCCCCTGCAGCAAATGTTTTCCGATTGCATGCACCTAGCAGAAAGAGGAATCAAATCGGGTGCAAGAACACAACTCCTGATCTTTAAACCGTGACATTTATTAATAAAAAATTTAAGTGTTTTTCCACCTGATTGAAGGTGATTATTCCTCAGTGGGTGTAGTAGCTGTTGGAGTCAAAATCAGATCGTCTCCTGCACCTCTATCAGCTTTTCTAATACATTCACTGACATTGGAGTGCGTAAGGCCCCTCAGTCTTTTTGGCAAACTTCCCTGACAAAGTTTTCTGGCAGTGCGAGTTGGGCATGTTGGCAGGTAAAGCTAACAATGTGGTGAAAAGCCACAAAATGAAGGATGGGGATGATAAGTCTTTAATGACAAAAGCAGACGAGGATGACCAAGATATCAAGATGATATCAGGCAAGGACGGCTTACTGACTTCAGACAGGAATAAACAGAGGAAGCTTTAGATTCTATAAGGCTTAAAGGATCATTGTGAATGTGTTTTGTTCCTGCGCAGTTAAAGAATGAATTTAGGTTGAAGTGAGTTGAAAGAATAGGGCAAGAGACACAAAACTCTTCCTTACAAAAAATCTTTGTGTTGGTTTCCATGTGATGTATTGCAAGTTGTTCTGATACTATATTTTTTATGAACATTAAATTATGTCAGAAAGCATTGCTTTGCTTATTGTGAACTGCCCATAAACCTTACAGTCCTCTTTAGACGTAATGGAGGGGTAGAAGTGATGTCAACACACTAGCTGTAACTACAAGCATATTTGTTTTATTTGCATTCATTAACTTTTGAAGACAGAATAAAAAATGATTGAAAACACATTTATTTTTGTAAAGAAAATGATGAAATATTATTAAAAATTATTGAAAAGATGATCTCATGAAAACAAAATAAGACACGGTGCAATGGAAACAAACTTGGCCAGTGCCTTATGACAAAAATGTCACCCATGATGGGTGATAATGTCAGTACCTTAGCCAAATCTTCCATGTGGACAGATGCCATCATGAGAGATTACTGCAGATCCATTTCGATAAACACAGTTATGAATCGCTGTGATTGGAGATCTCCACTTCTAATCAAATCAGACAGAACACATTCAGCATCCTGTCATCCAGTCCCTCTCTCTCTGAGTTGGCATAAAGGAGCAAAACAGATATCATCACTTTTGTCTCCACATCTCTATGAGTGTTCTCACTTTAATCCACAGAGAGTAACTTCTTCATTATCGTCTAAGAGCTCACATTATTTAACAAAGCTAAATGGATGTCAGGATTCACATGAATGTTAATCCAATTAAAATCTTTTCATGCTGGATTCCTTTCTAAAACAGTGTTTTGTTACACACCTGGTGAACAGGTAAGCCTAACATTTCTTTTTTTTGACAAAAAGGAAGAAAACACAAAAAATCTTGCAAATCTGTTCTCAGTTTTGGACTTTATAATCCCCCACTTTCCAGAGAAATTAGGACGATTTTACTGTTTTAGGCCAGAATAGTAACGTAAATGAAACCATGTGAGAAGTTCAAAGATGATACCTTGCTTTGATTAAACAAAATAGACATCTGGAAGTGGCACAAACCAAAAAGGGGGAATCACTGCTTTATTGTCAAACATTGCATCATATTTTGTAAGTCTATCAAGCGTAAAATCTTAGATTGGCAACTGAAGCTGCAATAAACATAAGTGAACTAGAGTGGATGTATGTACATAAAAGGAGAACCCATGGGTGTAATAAAGGAATACTTAAATACAGTACAAGTACTCTGAACTGTTTAAACTCCAAACATTTTTATTTCACATTCACAAGAGGGCAGTTTTTATTCATCTGTGTTTTATGGATTCTGGCACGATCAAAGCCGGGGTTCCACTGAAAAAATCTGCTGAGGGACTTCCTTTTGAGACACACCTCCTCTGGCATCATATCCTGTCTCGTGTAATGACATGTGTGATATAATCAACTGCATAGGTGGGTGTGGATGTTGGAGTACACACATGCACGTGAAAGCAGACATGTGTGCGCCTTACACAAACACATACACGCTCCTTGTCCTTGAGGCCCAGTTCTGGCTGCGAGTTCTGGCTGACCAGGACCAAAACTGACTTGAAGAGACACATTTACACACAAATTTTCACCCAAACAGATGTAAAGAAATGAACTCATTTGCAGTAAACAATGGCATATTTGGCTTTAAAGAGGGCCTGTGATGCGATGCTGTCAGCATGTGTTTGCGATGCACCATAAAGTCATCTCAAAATGCGCGACACATGGTTGCAAACTGCACGTTTCTATCGGCTGGTCTGGGATGCACGTGCTGTGTTTTTTTGTCATTGGCAGACATAATATTTATAGATAGGATGATGAGGGACATTGTTTCCATGGAGTATAATGACAGACACACATTGCACACTCTCTCAACCTTTTGGAAACACACATCTTTTATGACTTTTTCAATTACCCCTCAAATTCTGTTCCATGAGTTCTTGTTTATATGTCATTGTTGGGACTCAAACTCTAAGACCCACTGCTACTGCACGGATTTACCCTCAATCTGAGGACAAAAGGTTTGGTCTCCCCAACTGGTTCAAGGTTTGAGTTTGGTTTATGTTAAAGCTCATTAGGATTTGAATGAGAGGACTGTTAAGCTAAAACCAAACCAGACATTAACGCATGAGGTGGCACTAGCACAGGAGGTAGAGCGGTCGTCCAATAACTGGAAGGTTGGCAGTTTGATTCCCCGCCTATCCCCAGTCTGTCTGTTGTGTCCTTGGGCAAGACACTTAACCTATCTTGCTCTCAGTGTGTGTGTCCTCTACTGGTCTGTGCCTGGAGTGTTGTGTAGTGGTGGTCGGAGAGGCCATTGGCGCAAACTGGCAGCCACATTTCTGTCAGTCTGTGACTCCTAAGGTAGTTTACCACCACCAGGATGTGACTGTATGAGCGAATGAATGATGTATCCAATGTAAAGTGCTTTGAGGGTCTCTGATAAAGCGCTATATGGAATATGATGCATTATTTTATGCATATGTTTTTGATGTGCTTGTGAGCAACCGTTGATTATGGTTTCAAAACCCTATTTCACTGATCGGTTTCTACAGACAGTTCCTGTGTAAATGAGAAATTTGAGTCTACTGTGTGTCAGATGTACTCTGAGTATTTACTTAGAGTTTTATGTCAACATCCGTCTGTGTATTCAGAAGTACATTATAAATTATAGATTTGTCCATCCTCAAACCTTAAGCAATAAATCTGCTGCTCTGCTTATGGTTTCATTTTTGTTTTTCACACTCCAGAGTCATTTCCAATCAATTCCTCTCTGATGAAATGGCCACAACAAAAGTCTTTGTTTTTTTCCACCTAATCCCCAAAGAACACATTTTACAAATTTGTCGAACATGTGTTCCACGCTTGACTTTCACAATTATTCATATGAATTCTTATTTATGAGGGGGCTGACCCAAACATCTTTTAATCAAGTGAATTTACTAAAGACTCAGGAGTGCAGATATAAACTCCCAATGAATGAATAGACATGCCATTTCTTTCTTTCTTTCTTTCTTTCTTTCTTTCTTTCTTTCTTTCTTTCTTTCTTTCTTTCTTTCTTTCTTTCTTTCTTTCTTTCATGTCAACAAGATAAAGCAATTTTTACCAGCATCTTAGTTTGGGAATCAAGTGCAATGCAATGAGATGCACTTTGTTTTTGAGTTTCAAACTTTTTATTCAAATAATTGCTGTACTGCTACAACAGGATTGTCAAAAATCCTTCTTACAAGAGTCTCGACTTGATTTTATGAACTGCACTTGGGTCATTCACACTCTCCAAAATAGCTCTCCCAGCTTGCTTTTGTGATGAGGTTGCCAGCTGACATCAGTTAGATGAAGTTGCATCTGTATGCTAAACTTATCAGTGGTTGCTTGAGACCCCCTTGAGGACAAAATGGTGAAATTTCATCCTAATGGAAATGTTTCCTCAAACTCTATGTACCTCTGTACTAATAATACAGTTTCTAGGAATTCTGACCCTTTTCTCTGAATTCTGGCTTTCAAGTCAAAGTGAGGAGAGTTGAAAGTCAAGACTTCTTTTTCAGACTTCAGAGTTCTTACTTTAAAGTCAAAATTCTCTGAAAAGATCAGAAGTAGGATTTTCCCCCAGAATTCTAACTTTGAACTCAAGTTGGATTGTGAGTAAATTAGTCAGAATTCTCTGAAAGAAGTTTGAATTCTGAATCAATCATCATTGATTATTAATTATTAAATTATTGTTTCTGGCTTTTTACTGTAAAGCACTCTGGTAGGCCACTGGCTGTTAAATATATGTAATATGAATAAAGCTGACATTGGCATTGACATTGACATAAAAACTCAAAATTCAGATTTTTATGCCAGAATCCCGCATTTTATTTATGGAACTCTGAGGAAAAGTGAGGATAAAAGGAAAAAATAAAACTTAATTTTTACTTTGACTTTGAAATAAAATGAAGAAGTCTGATGTTTATTCAGGTTTCTCAGTTTAAACATGAGAACTCTAAGGTTATAGGTCAGAACTTGGAGGAAGAAGTCAGAATCCTGAAAAGGGTCAGAATACTGAGAAAGAAGTCTGAGGTCTGCCTTAAAACTCAAAGTTCTTACTTCAAAGTCAAAACTCTGAGTCCAAAGTCAGGAATCTGGCTGGAAATGAATTCAGTGAAAAAGACGGAATTCGGACTTTAAACTCAGAGTTTTGAGAAAAACGGCCAGTCTAGAGAGTAAAATCAGATTATTACATCGACGTTAAGAAAACATTCTAACCTTTATTTATAGTGATGCTAATATTTTGTTTTGTTGCATTTGATTAAGTCTGAGTTGTGATGACCTTATTCATTCAATAGCTTGAGTCTGGGAAAACTATCTGCAGAAAATCTCATCATTCAGGCAGGTCCAAAAATCATTTGTAGTCATCGTAATGTCTGAATCCAGAGTAGACAGTAAGAAACACTGCAGTGATAGCCAGAGTTTTGCACAGATATGCATTATGCATCCGCAAACTGACATTTTTGTCTGGTGATATCTTTATTGCACTCTCTATTATAAACCAGAATTCTATTAGATCTGCGAACTTTCATGTAAATGTCATATCTGGAATAACATTACTAAGATCCCAAGAGTGCATGAAATCATAGTCAGTGTGAGAAAGGCTGAGATAGTATAGAGGGGAAAGAGAATGACTATGAGAACAATGAAAAGTGTCAAAAGGCCCCTGCAGATGGAAAATAGAATCACTTGGACCACATTAGAGAAAAAAGCAGAGAGAAAAAAAAAGAAACAGAAAAAGGGGGTTGGTGTTAGGTTTGGGAGGGGGATGGGGATGGGGGTGGGAAGCTTGGAGAGAACTTACACTCCTTTTGCAGAGAAGTAGAGTGTGAGATTGAGAGGGAAATGGGGAGATGGGGAAGGGTAATGAGGGAGGGTGTGTCCAGCTGAGCCTGTCCCCTCCCTCCATAATAGAGGTATAGATGGTGCAGGAGCATCCAGAAGTCCAGTTCAGTGAGCTGCACTAGTCCTGAGAACCAGCTGCTCAGAGAAGTAGTCCAGCCACTCCAGAAATATTCAGATCCTAAATCTTCCAGCTGCAGCACGAACCAGACTCATCTTGTCAGCACAGATTGACTCAATCATTCCTGAGAAACAGCTACTTAATTCTGCACCACACTCCTGCTGTGAGACCTCCAAGCTCATACAGACCATCATCATCACACCTGAGACTCAGAAAAGAGCTGATGATGGGGAGGCAGCAACACCCACACTGCATTCTAGTCCTTCTCCTCATCGTCTTCATCATCGGGATAGCTCTCTCTGGCTCCCCATCTCCCCGCAGGAGCAGAGGTAGGTGATGCTTGCATGTATGCATGTGGGGTAACGTTTCTAAAATTTGGTCCTCAGTGCTCGTATGTATCCTCCTACAGTCGAAGATACGTACAATGAAAAGTAAAACTTTGTATGATTCCTTCATCTGTGCTATTTTCCTCTTTGGCCTATTGCCAAATGGATGCTGGGATTTGCCTGGAAGGATGATATATCACAGCTGCTGAGACGGGGGTTTGTTTTTAGAGAATGAAGATAAAGAGTTTAGTAGCTGTTAAGAAATAATTGATTACTCTGAATATTGGAGACAAACTGACATAGATTTTGAGGGGAAAGTAGTTATTGGAAGCCTGTAATGTGCACATTTTTTTTTAGAACCAATGAAATATCAAAGTAGTAAAACAAAGGAGGCTAAAATGTGCTGATGAAGAAAAGCAGCGTTTTTGCAGCTGGTTGCTTTTCTTCAGACTTCACACAAAAATTGGTTGCAATATTTGGCTTTAATAACAGGGGACTGATTGTTTCTAAAAAATTTGTTTTCTGTCTAGGGAGCATAATAACCTGCAATTGCAAGGTACCATATTGTGACTGCAGATAAAAAAACTCTTCAACCAGTTTTTTTTTTTTTTTTTTTTTTGCATTTCCCCAAAATAAGGTGAGCAGACACAACAAAAGTGGTCACTCACTGCTAGTTAGTTGCACTTAAAGTGTTTCCAGGTTGCAGGTCAAGTGTCACACTTGTAGACGGCCTGGTCTTGGTTTTCCTGGTACTGTGCCCACCAAGCACATACATGTTTCATCAGTACTTTTATTCCCCCAGGAGAATGATTGTTTATTTATAACAAGCTCTCAATAAAGGCTTCTATTAAACCATCCAAAGAGCATGTTTGAAATTGAACACAGCCTGTGCAGCAGAAATAGAAGCTATGGTTTAAACCACATGTCTCTTAAAAGTTGAGAAGTGCTCACATTACCAAATCCCCACTTAGAGATTCATGTCACTTGTTTGAAGACAACCAGTGTCACAGCTCTTACCCCTCTCATCCCCTACATGGACTGTTTTCTTTCCCGAAACACCTTCAAGGAAAGCTGCCTATGGAAAGTTTTCTGTCCATGAATATCCTAATCAGACAAAACTTTTTCCATGTTGCCTCATTATCTCACTGCTGGGTCAGTGCGCACTCACTCACTCCTACATGCACGCCGACCCCAGGCTTTGTTTCCAGACACTATATGCTTTGCAGCCAAGCTTTGTTTTGCTTGTGATATCTGGTTCCTTTTGAGGACTTGTAGAAGCGATGTTAGAAACACAGACTGGAGTTGTTATGAAGAGGTTTACACTGCAGAGAAGGCTGCTTCCTCTGTGTTACTTGCTGCTGAGCTTGGCTTGCAGACAAAATTCAATGTGCAGCCTTGGAAGATAGATGAAAGGGGTTTGTGTGAATGTGTTTGCTTTGGATGGAGAGTTTTAAAGTCTGTATTCCTGTTCATCTTGGACTAAGCCTCTGGTTTTGGGATGAGAAATGTAATGCAATACCAATGAGGTGAGATATTATGGATTAGTACATAGGTCTTAGAGTATACAGGTGCACTGTAACATGGCCTGAACTCCCCAAGACTTGAACCCACTGTGCACTACTTTCCACTGACTAAACTGTGATAATGACATTATTTTACATGTATTTCAGCCATAAGATTGAAGTGATCATTAGTTTTAGTTGTGTATCAAAGTCATTTTTGGCCACTAGTGTATAATGGTTTCTGAAAAAGTTTTCACTCACTTAAAACTAACTCAACTGGCCTGTTTGAGACGGTATCAAGGTTAAACTGAGTGTCCTATCTTAACACTTATATTTACATTAGTTGGATGATCCGGCCTAGACTCTCCCATTAATGTCATGCTTCTGCTGTCCAAGCTACCTGAAATCTACCAGGGCAAGAAGAGTACATTAAAAACAGAAGTGGTGATGTACAGGAAAGTCTATATTTATTTTATTGGACTTCACAAAAAGTGTAATCAACAAAAATGACCAAAACAGAGCAATGGCTAGACATATACGCATGATTCAGCTCGTCTCTCAGGATAAAAATGTACAATACTGTCATCTATTAAATACTTAACAGACAACAACCAGTAGCTGATTGTGGTTTTGTCATTGACCACTGATCTCATGGCTCAGTTGAGCTCACAGATCAAGGATCGCATTTCAGTTTTGGGGATTGACTGACTCCACCTCTATGCAACTCATAGTTTATCATGCATCATTCATCAAGTCTCGAAAGGCCTTATTTAAAGACTAGCCTAATTTATACAGACAGTCCTAATCTGGCTTTTACATTGAGTTATTGAAAAACTTAAACTTAAGAAAACAGGCGAATCACTACAGACTTAAATCCCATACAGACTCTGAGTCATCTCCTGTGTGAGTGCACGTTAGTGATCCAGCTGTGTGCACTGGCTTGAGTCATGTCAAGTGTTCCTGTGCTCATATCACGTGTCTAAGTGAATTTAATACTCTTGTATTCCTGCTCTGCTTGTGTTTTGGGGCTTCTACAGTGTCCCCGCTGTCACAGCAGTGTTTCGATCAGTAAATCGCATCTGGTTTGAGATGGGTTGAATGGATGGTGTTACTGACATGCATCAACAAAATGCATCAATGACAATAAGACTGTTCTAATTTGTGTTTGGGATGCAGTTGTTGCAAGTAAGTAAAATATTATCTCTGCACCCTCAAAGAAGTTAGAGGAATGCATTGCTTGTGTTTTGATGAACAAGATGCACAATTTGGAAAAATGTGAGTTTTGCATGATTAGCTTAAATTACCACATTTTTGGTCTAACCTTTTTATTCTCTTTCACTAGAACATACAGTGTCATAGTTTAAGTGATCAAAGATGTCTTTAAAAAAAAAAAAAAGGTTGGCCCTCATTTATCACCATTTTCATTAACAAAGTTAAAACTACTTAATATTAAAGGCACAGTTAGTCTACACAAGGGTTCAGCTCTTAAAGTCCCACTCCGATAATTTACTCAATGGTCTTTAAATTGTGATTAGCTTAAACCTGTGTAATTTTCAAAGGCTTTTCTTCCGCAGAGCTCCAGTAGCTCATTAGCAATTCGCCTCTGAGTCGTAGGTGGAGACAGCGCTGCTCTGCACACTCATCTTCACGCAAGCTTGTAGTCTAACATTGAAGGAGATATTCAGCTCTTAGACACTAATGTCTTTATGGGCACGATGAAATCTAATATCATAATTGGCTTTCTTACGAGAATTGCAATCAGCTACCACATAAACTTGTTCCACGGTTGTTCTCTGTATTTCTCTGAATCTGTCCGGCATAGTGGGGCTCTGGGGGCGGGGCTTGGAAGTGTGACATATGAAATCCAACTGTGTCTGAACCTGCTGTTTAGGTCTGCCAGATATCACAACAATTTGAATGCAGAAGTACATTTATTTTTTTCATGATATGTCCTGTAGCATCAGAAAAATGCCCCATGAACATGTAAAAAACAAGAAAAACACGATTTTCATTGCAGCAGGTCTTTCAGATATTCAAAGTTTTTTGTCCTTACCATCATCACGATTGTATACATCTCCAGAAAACTGCCAAAACCTTGGTCACATTTCACATACAGATAAAAAGGATAAAATTATGGAGGGAGAGCAAAACACAGAGGATGACCCTGATAAATTAAACTTTAGGATGTTGAAAGAGTATCAGGTTGATGCTGACACATATAGGACAACAGTGATTGAGTAAAGGAGTAGAAGGATGGGATGGAGCAGATCCACAGGGGAAGAGAAAACAGCTGTTCCTCTGTTAAACCTGACAGGGGAGATATACAGTTTGAAAGTGGAAAGACCAGCAAGGCCAGGAGTATAATCCCAGGTTTGGCCATGCTGGACTAAAAGTCAAGGCTTCTTATGAACCTGGGAGATAAGATTGTTCCAGAATATCCTGCTGGATATTCAGAGGGCTGAATTTTAGCAATAATCAGCTGGATTGAAATATTCCCATTAGAGCTAATAAAGGTCAGTTCAGCTGTCCTTTCCCCCCCAAGCTAAATTATTTCATATCCTCGTGCTGTGGCTGGCGTGCGTCTTAGAGACATTTTCACACTTCATTGCCTTAAATGAAGGTGACTGTTTCACAAAGGAGCCATAAAACATCTGTCTGTGTCTCCACTGTGTGGGAAGCCAAATCTCCTCTCCACCTCTCCCCTTCCAGAGCAGAAACCCGAGAAGTTGAAGTGCTGTATGCCAGAGCCGCATGAAATCATACACCATGCACGCACGGGAGGGATATTGTATGCATTCATGTTGGTGTGTGGCAGGAAGGGTGTCATCTACAGTCAGTTTGATTGATGGTATAGACCTGACATGGTGTGATACATGGGCGCTGTTAGTCATATGTCACAGCAATAGTGAGAGTTTATACCCTCATTTAGTCAGGGGGATTTACAGTCTGCAGAGCTCAGCTGTGAGGTCCAGCTTGTCAAGACAAGACAAACAGACAGGGCGTCATTACTCTGTGTCATCTCTATCCTCCAGAACCGACACGTTTTCTTCAAAAAGAAAAAAAAATCTCTTTTTTACTGAATCTTCTGGAAGCAAAACAAACCCTGGTCTCCTGCACCATGAAGGCTGAGCTTCAGATGTGTACAGTTGAGAAGTTTATGCATTAAAAAAATTGAGTTTTTATGATCTCAGTGTTCTCTTTACTTGAACCCAGCCCTCCTTGTCCTCTGAACCATGAGCATTTGAGCACGAGGCTGGAAATCTGTGGTTTTGATCATGTCAGACAGTAAATCATGATGTTTTCATGCCAGGACTGCTCATACTGTACAGATCAACGTTTTATTATTTGTTTTCAAACACACATACACATATCATGCTGCTCAGCAGCTGAAAGTATAAAAAGAGTTTTGTCATGCTGACAAATCCATTAACCCACTCCTTCGCCCGCTGTATCATCTGTTCCTAGTGATAACCGCAAAGACTCAGCTTGTCAGGCATGTAGGTTTACATCTTCCACTTATGAGGACCAGAAGATTTGGAAACCTGGTAATATGTTTATTGAATGATGTGGCACTGTTTATTGCATAATCTGTTTTGTTTACTGGCTGACTTGAGCGCTGTGATGGATTTCCCCGTATTGTAAGCGTTACTTAATTCTCTGCATGAGGCAGAAAGTTTGCATATGTCATGATGGTTTAACAGGATTAGTCTTTTCTCTGAATTCATTGTATATTTTAGTAGAATATTACTCACATTGAGAGTGGGTATGATTTTTGTAAAACTATAATGTGTGACCAGCGCCACGTAATATACTGCAGATGTGTATGAAATTACTGTTAGCTAATTAATAGGCTTAAAGCTCTTCTCTTTAATTTCACAGTTCTCTGTAGTTACTTAGATCTCTTCATTGTTATTGTGACTATGTCATGGTTGTGGCATTCTTTTGTGACTTCTGCATGTTGTGTTGTGTATCTTGCAACACTTTGGGCTTATTCAACATCTGATCCAGCCTTCTATATGATTTGTGAACTTGGGCTGCCATAGCTTTATACAATTCTTGTTTGTTCACAGAAGATTGTGAAGTCTGTAAAAGAATAAAGCTGCTCGCTCATCATTTGAATATACCTTATATCTTTTTCAACATGCTCTCGCACACTGAGGGCAACTGAGATTGATGATCGGCTCATTCCTGTGGAGCAACTTTGGGGTCAGCATCTCGCCCCAAAGTCACCTCAAAATATAGACCAGAGGATCCAGGACTTAAACTGCCAAAGCAGCCCCTTAAAGTGTATGAGCTGCAACAACAGGCTCTGTTTCCCCCTGCCAGGCCTGCTCAACGGTCCATCTGTGATTTCTTGAGGCAGTATTGTGGGTTTTGCTCTACTTCAGCTCCATGTCTTTTGGTGAGGTTGTGAAGCCTCAATGGTCCCATTTGTTTGACAGAGTCAAAGTCAAAGGGCTGCTCTTGTGAAAAATTTATATTCAGAAAATTACCCATTATTTTTCTCTCTGTATACCAAAACAACCACCCACAACATGACCATGGTTTAGTGGTTTCCTTTGTACCGCTGATTAATTCTGTGACTGGATCGATAACTGAAGCTTATTCATTTTTCCGTGGAAACACTGATAAGTCTCTACTGTCCCAGTGAAGGCCAAGTAGCTGGGCTCATGTCGAGGTGTCATGGGACTGAGCCAGTACTTGCTTGTACTTGAGTTAAAAGCACACTGCCAGAAGTTTCCCAATGCTTCATGCACACTGAGCTCCTTTCACTCTGGGCCAATCTCACTTGTGTTCTATCAGAAATATTGATGAGAAAATCAAAACAAATGCAGTTTTGATAGAAAACACATCGCTGGAAAAGCACAACGGGGTTTTTCCTTATCCAGGGCTTCCCCCTCTCACTCTCAGCGTCTGTTTTGGCGTCTCACAGCTGTTGGCATTTGTCCTTAAGCAAAGTTCCATTAAATCATTTAATGCTGAAATATTAAACAAAGACATGTGCTGCTCAGAGTATAACGCAGCACAAACCGAAAAATCCAGGAAAGCAATTTTGGCCTCCTGCAGATTGGGTTATGGTTACCTAAGTCCATAGACTGTATAAATAAAATGCACTAAACCATGTGTTCCCTATATGTGCACTATGGTATTTATCATTTTAGCGGTTGCGAACTGTCAGTCCTAAGTCACGCCTCTGGCTGAACAACACTCAGCCTCATTTTCTGATGTTTATTAGCATTCCTGTTAGAAACTGTCTAATTGTTAGCAGTGACATTTTCTGGCTGGTTGCAAAGGCCAGATGATCAAGGCGAGTGATTGATTGAAAAGTAAGCAAACTCAGTCTTTTGTTTGCACGCGTAGAGTCATTCTGTTGCCTGTCAGATCAGAATCTGACTTGTTTCAGACACAAGTCAAGCGAAAGAGATTTAAGATGTATTTTTTTTCTTTGTGTTTGTTTTAAGGATGACAAAGTATAATAGCTGGTATTAAAATAGAAGGTACTGGAAAATTATACTGTAAATAAATGAGGCTGAGTTTTAGCGTTAGTTTAAGAATAAGGATAATAATAATAAGAACTTTATTGATCCCTGAAGGGAAATTCAATTGTCTGTCGTCTCATTTGTCATGTCTCTAAAAGGTATCTACTATTTACAGAAGAGTTATAAAGTCTGATGGCTGTACGTACAAAAGATATTCTGAATCTTTCTGTCCTGCAGCGAAGAGAGAGGAGCCGTCCACCACCATTGGCCCTTTGGTCCATCAAGGTGTTGTGAAGTGGGTGATCCATGTTCTTTAGAATAGACTCCACATTCCTCAGTGTAGATCTCTCCACCACTTCCTCCACTGAACCCAGCTTTAGTTTTACTTGTTAGGCAACTGAAACTTTGATGTACTGGCCTTTTAAACACAGGTTCAGTGCTGAACTCCACCTTTGAATGCCCGGAGGATTTCAACTTTGAAGGTTTAGTTTGAAATCAGATATTTAATTTTCACAGATAAGATGTTATCCTCTTTGTTCATGCTAGTAAAGGGTTCATTTTGTTGACTAAGGAGTACAGCCACCTGCCGCTCTGTCACTGGGCCACTGAGCTTGCTATCATGCTCTACTCCCTGGTTGTAAACATGCACAGATTAAGAAATGGTGATAAAGTTGAATGAAGGATGTGTCTTGTTGAACTGGAATATAAACACTTGATCTGAACCACGTGTATCCAGCACAGGCATGTGGGCTTAAACTTGAAAGGTTGACTGAAGACTGGTGGTGCCAGCACTTGCCTGAATCCCAAGCCAATTTGACATTACTCACCTGCAGACTCCGGGATCATGTTTTGCCATGTTGAATAATTTGCGCTCAATTTGTTAAGTTTTTGGAGTGTTTTCTTTCCTTCAAACGAGGCAGTTAGTCAGAATTTAATTTTCCATTCAAAAGACCAGAAGGTTGGCTGCTACGGAAAAGCACTTGTTCGTGTATTTTGCAGAAAGGCTCTCACTGTGCAATCTCTGACCTCCAGACCAAGTCAAGTTTTTATGGTTGCTTTCCCTGGCGGTAAAAGCAGTCTTGGCTTTGCTTTATTCTGACCCACCCACTTATGCCTGTTCTTCTCTAATGCCTGTCCCACGGCTCTGCTGATTAGGACTGTTTTCTGTAGAAGTCAGCTCTGGCAGAAAACGTGAGGTTTCTTGTAAAGTGATGTCAACGTGATAAAATATAATCAAAATGTGCCAGCATGATTTCATACCCTTTTTTGTCCACTCAACACAAGCTTGATGATGCCTCGCTGAAAGTTTAATAACTCATGTTAACAGATTATATTTCAGAGAGACTGTTTACATTGCAGAATTTATTTCTGGACCATCAACGATCTCATATAAAAGTTTTAATATTTGATATTTATAAAGTCTGTGATTGTCAGGTTGTTAATGTTTGTAAGCTCTGTAAAATGAATCCTCTTAAGAATGACAAGTTTAAGGACTCCTCCAAGGATTAGTACAAATAATCAGAACTAGTACTTTTGTTAAACTTACACCAGAAACAAGTCTGCTTTGATGAAACCCATCCTATGCACGCACTTGCAAAGTTACAGGAAGCATACATTAAAAAGTGTGGACGTTAAGGTTGTAAAATCACATTTATTGAACTCTTTATTTTGCTTCAAATATTAATATTATGATGGTGTCAATATCAGCGACAAACAGAATATGCTGTATGTGGTTTTAATAAAACAACGATGTCCTCTCCTTCCTCCCCAGTGAGACGTCAGAACATGAAAGTCCGCATCAACGCCACAGGAGACACCATCGTGATGAAGTTTTTGCGACCTAACTCCGACACCAAGCTTGAGGGCTACATCCTGGGCTACGGCAGCAGTATGTTCTCCAAACAGTTCATCCAGCTGCCTGAGAACGGACAGCCGTATGAGACAGAGTTTGGTAAGACTATTGACATGTATCTTTGCAAAGAGATGAACATCTGCCATGACTCCCATGACGCACATATGAATCGCAATTCGACCTTTTTAGTCATGGCGAAGAGGAAAAGATGTATAGGCTCTTGGGATCTATAAATTCTAGTTTATAGCCATAAGGGTTGAAAGTGAAGCCAATGTTGAAGTGCCAAATCCTCCATCCTGTGGCCACTTTAGGTTTGAGGCAGATCAACTTAAGTCCCCTTTGCATGGCAGCTGTTTAAGGGAAGAGTATTTGTATTACACATCTGTTATGGATTTAACCTATGGAGAATTAAAGGACAGGATGTTATGTTATGAAATATTTTTCACTTCAGGGCAGGGATGTAAATATACACAAAAACAAAAGTGGGACAAAAGACAACATAAGTTTCATACCGAACTTGCAAAAGTCATTTTTTTATTAACCTGCCAATTTGTGGTGTGAGTTAGTCAGCTGTTTACCATTGTTCTGCTTCTTCAGACTCTTAGTGTTGGTATATGGTGTGATATAAAGTGGTACTTGAAGTGTTCCCTAAAGGCTTACCTTTCACTTTGCACTTTGGCTATGGCCAAAATTAAAAACCCAGAGCTTTACATCAGCAGGCCACAAGTTGTTATTTTTATACTCAGTCAATGTCTCCTCTTTAATTTTAGATGCAGAACCCAAGTATCTCATCGCTGTCCAGCCCATCCCAGTCAACGAGGTGAAAAAGCAGTGCACAGGTAATGCATTAGCATGAAGCTGGCATTGTAAACATGGAATTTAAACATAAACACAAAGAAGTAAAAGTAAAATGCTCTTTGGTCTTCAGGGAAAGTGGAACTGGAGAAGCCACTACACTTGGTCATTGGTTCAGTGACGCCCACCTCAGTCCTCCTGTCTTGGGGGACTCTGTTGAAAACCCCCTATGAAAGCAACGTCATGAATGACTGTGTCGAGGATGGGTGAGTTTTCACACTAATGCACACATTTCCTACTCTTCATTCTCCACCGTCTGTGTATTAGGTTAGTAGCTCAGCAGCCATCTTTATTCTACAGAGAAACAGCTGGTACAGACTCACAAGTCTGGTCTTCTGAAAAGTAGTCTCACTAATGGACTGTGATTTCATTTTCAACCTTTTCATTTCGTGAGTGGCAGTTGTATTGTAGTTCTGGTGAGTATAAAACAGATGGTGGATGGTTTCGCACACACACACACTAAGTGAATTTGTGCACATACTCTGGTATAACTACCTTAACAGTAAATGCTTCCCTAATGTCTCTCAGGTTACCTAGCAGAGAATCCAGAAAGGCTGTGCAAACAGGTGTTAGGAGAAATGTCCACCCACAAAACATATGCAGCACAATTCCCCTATTCCAGAGAACTCTGAGAGCCGTTTCAAAAATTGGAAATGAGAAACACTATCTCTGCTCCTCTTGTTTTTTTTAAATGTCCAAATAGTTTCATGTGCTGATCATAGGGATTGAGTCATTTCTTGGGAAGACTATAAGAGCATCAGGAAGTTGTATCCTGACTATGTTTTTAAGCAGTCCCTCACTCAGGACTTGCCTTGGCGAAAAACACACCGTTTATGGTCATCAGAGAACGAAGCTGTTTGGAGGCAGACACACCACTGATTCTGACTGTTGTTGCTAAATGCATGGTCAAACTCGTGTAAGGCTGCATGGTTCAGCTGAAACATATGTCTACTGTAGTGGGAAAAAAACCATCCCCTCCGGCTCTGAGGGCAACATCAGCAAAATACTTGCAGCTGAGCAGTCTGCATGAGGGTCATTTCAGCATGTGTTTAAACCCAGGATGTATGTATGGTGCTGTTATAGTCACTATGTCTTAAGTGATACTGTATGTAACAGGACTACATACAGTAATAGCCCTCCACAGTGGCCCTTTGTTGTCATACAAGATGCAAGGAAAAAAAATATTTTACAAGTCCTGGCTGCTTTGTAGTAGGTGTAGTGTCAATGCATCTCCTAGTGGGACCCATTTCCTCCCTTTTGGTTGCATACCTCCGTTTGAGATGTTGAAGTAAACCAGGGACAAGTAACAAGGACTGTTTGAGGACTGACCCAACAAAACTGCACCAGTTCCTAACTACTGATGAGACTTTGGCGCCGTGCCTGTGTGGAAAAAAAAATCATTAACATAAGCAGACGGTGTTTTATGTGTTATATGGAGGTAAATAATTCCCATCAATCAACTTCTGTTTTCTCTCCTACGCTCAGACACTACACAGTGCGTTATCGTGAAAGGAACAGGAAGTGGAACTACCAGACCTGCCCAACGAGTGACACTGTCATTGACCATCTGAAGCCCAACACGGTGTATGAGTTCGGTGTCCAGCCCAATACCAAAGACCGCATTGGATCGTGGAGCAAACCGGTCCTTCATAACATAAGCTCAGGGGGCTTACAGGGTGTGTGGAACCAGAACACCTAGATTCCTTGGAAATTCATGTCAATTAGAATCATGAGTCTTGTTGACTTACAATTTAACGACACTTGTCTTGTTTGATCCAAATCCTGGATCTGATGGAAACTTGTGCCACTGCTGCAGAACTGTTTCATCTAAACTTTTCATTTATTATGCAGGACAGCCTGCTCACAATGATTTATTTTCTGTTTTTTTTGTGTGTCCTAATAACAGAAAAGGCCATCAGGAAAATTTTTAAACCTCCTGTCAACCCAGTGGTATGTATTGGATCCATTTATACATCAAGGTATACACAACCCATTATTACTGACACAACTAAAGCGTTTTTTTTCCATAGTGTCCTTCACCAGAGTCTTGATGCACTGATGTTTGACACAGGTTGAAGGTTTTTAAAAAGTGTCATAAGTGAGTAAGACCAGAGTGCTTAGACTACGCAGGTTCACCTCCTTCCCTTCCAAATAAATATTTTTGAGTTCAGGGTGCACATTTGAAAAAGGCAAAATGCTTTAGAGTCCATCTTGTGTACTTTGTGAGCTTACGCTTTTCCGAGGGTTGTTTGCCTCATTAATTTTCCATCCAGCGGCAGAATGGAAACAGCGCCAGTGCAGCCAGGACCAGCTGAGCCAAGAGATCAGTCTGTAGCTCACTAACTTTTGGAGTGGAACAGAGTAAGGGGACAAATAAGGAGATGAGAGGGATGGCTAGAGGGGTGAAAATGACGATGTTAAAATGAGTTTAGAGGAGAAAGGTGGCACTGATTTACCGACAGTGCAGGGGTTATGTTTTACAGGTTCCCAGCTCGACTCGTAAAAGATCACAGCTGCTGAGAATCTGCCACAACACTTGCTCTCACACACAGAGAGATGTTGAATACCAAGCTTCTCACCAGGGATTTCAACAATTAGACATGGAGTGTTATGAAACACAGAGGAAGCAGCAGAGAGAAGCATGAGGCTGAGTTCAAACGCTAATACCAACTTGTTGCTGTGATAACAATGACTAATGACCAACGTGTCCCCTTGTTTTTTTTTCTATGTTCCCCAGAAACCTCTAACACCGGGTCCACTCTCCTATCCCTTTGCTCCTCGCCATGGTAAGTCATGAGAGACTTGTCACTATTGATCAACCTACTGAGCCCTTATAATACAGCAGAATCACAGCACTGAAGTGTCTGTTTGAACTCTGCTCACTGACTCCTGCTCAGGACGTAAAGTATTTTAACTATGACTTTGATTGATTGATTGATTTTTTGCAGATGCGACCCAATCATAACCAGTCTTGTTCTTTAAAAATGCAGTTTTTTTCTCTGATGGTTTATTGCAGGTACAGAGTACAGTTCAACCAGTTTCAAACTTTAACCATATGTGGATTTTTTAAGCAACAGCTGGTGTCAAACTAAAGATTCACGTTGAAGTGAAATTCTCTGTGCACGAAGCGCATGCTCTGACTGCCAAGCCAAACTGTCATTTCTTTGAACCATCCACCGTCCAGTATTTTCGTAGAGATTTTGATGAACTTCAAATTCATGTCAATGTCATGTGAACAGCTTGTTTCTGCGGCCCCCAGGGGGAAAAACATACAGTCTGCTGTGTTTCTTCACATTTTAACTTGATTCATAAACATTTGTCCTTTACATGACTCTTTTTTTTTGCAGTTCTATTTGAATGTCATATGTCTGACACTTTCACCTAAATCTCTTCTTCCATGTTCAGTTCCCCTTAACAGGACCCAGGGCAGAGTGCCCCTGTCCAGGAACATTCCTCCAAAGACAACTCTTGGTAATTCATTTTCTGACCTAAAGCTGGGTTCAGAAGTCAGAAAACTCTTGAATTAACATCTGACCATTCAACCTGACTTCTCCATTACTGTCCAGGAAATCTTACCTCCATGTTGTTATGTGCATATCGCAGATTTTTGCACTTTCTACAGGACATAGAGTTAAAATTTGTGTCCTAGGTCTGCTAATGCACACTGTATTTCTCAGCTCCAACCACAACTACTAGACAGGAAACTCTGTCGACCCCTGGACCCACACTTCCTGTGGTCACCAAACAGCCAATTGGTAAAGAAAGAATCATGGTTGTTATAAAATGCTTCATGGCTCTCATCGTGGCTGTGTGCAGTCATAATTTGGCCTACCTTAACTGAGATGCTGTTACTGCTTTACAGTTTACTTTGTAATGAGCTGCATGAGCAAGAGCAGCATGCTCTGAATCAGTACAGTATTTAGATCCTTCCCATGGGAACCCTTGGTGTCAACTCAATGGGCTGTAATGACAGCAAGGTAGGTGGCCTTGGCTGCATGGCATTTTAGCAAAATGACAAACTCAGAGGGGTTCTTAGATTCTGCTAAATACTCAGTAAAAATTACGCGATGACTTTCAGATTGGTCACATCTCAAATGTGGACAGTCTTTGTCTGGCTGTGTCATTTGTGAATCATTAACACATTTATTCATAACACTGTGACTGTAAATACATTGTAAATTTCAATGCTCTGTTTACAGTTTGATGTATCATCTCCATTTAAGCTGATTGCAAATCTGAGGCTTTTGCTTTGTTTGCAGTGCAGGCAAAAGTGTAAAATCTGCATGACAAAACTGCATGAACCAGACATTCATTTCTCTCTAGCAGGAATAGGCAAAATTTTTGTTTACTACATTTCTCATTGTTGTGTTAACTTCTTCCTTTGTTTCCTTTTATAAATCACATAAAATTATTTTTTTTTGCAGGTAGCGTCAGTTCTTTAAAAGAAGCTAAACTTCTGTTTTTCTCTCTCTTCCTCAATCACTTTGATTTTCTTTCTCCCTCTTTCTTTTTCATGGAGGAGAACTTCTAATTATATTGAAGAATCAATCTTGTATGGTACATCAAAATGCCATAGTACACAATCAATCAGTAACTATTAAAGTCCCACATGTTTTAGCTTCTCAGAGGCACAGCCAATGGATTTCAATGGCCCTTACTCGCAGACATTCAAGACCTGGTAGCTGTGTCTGTGTGCAGTGACACGGCTGTTACATTGCAAATACCTCCATATGGTCTGTCTGCCTTTGAAATCGGAGATAAACGGCAGGTAGAAGCTATTATGTAACATTGCTTTAGTCCAAGATTAGCTTTGTGAGATCTTTGGCCAAATGCTGTTGGCTTTTTTATGATCTTGATTTCAGCTGTTTCCTGGCTGCCTTTATGTCTTACTTTTATTCTTTTCTAGAGGAAAAAAAATGTTTTACTCCATTTGAAAGAGATCCTTTCCTCTTGAAAACGTAGCCTGAAATCATATTTTACAGCATTTTGGCTTCAATGCCATGTTTTCTCTCTCTCTTACGTAACCCAACAGGAGAAGACCACTCCAGACCTATCTTGCCTCCTTCCCTGGAGATCCCGTTAGCTCCCATACTTTCTCCACTACATATTTCAGCCACCATGGCACCCAAACCTGTCCCTGAGAAAACTGTGATCAAACATGGATATCCTTTGAGTAATCCAAAAGTAACGTCCCAGTCCCAGTATAGTCCAGAACCTCAACCAAACCCACAGTCGCGGCCAGAGTATTCTCATCCACCCCAATCAAAACCCAGAACACCAAAACCTCAAATTAAGAACTGGTCCAAGTCTCAACCCTCACCCCAGTCAATATCTCAGCATACGGCCAAGGCTCGACTGCAGACAACATCCCAGCCCATACCCCATACCCATCTACAAATGCAACCCAAACCAGAATCTCAGTCAAGACCTCAAACCAAACCACATTCTCAACCAAAATTTCAGAGGACTTCTGACACCGAATCTCAACCACAAACCAGACCAACATTAAAGCCCATATTAGAGCAAAAACCTAAACCACAACCAACATCCCAACACACACCTAAGACTCAGCCACAGCCCCTTTTAGAATTGAAGCCCAAACTCAATATCAGACCACAACCCAGACCAGAATCAAAGCCCATACCCCAGATCAAACCACAACCTAAACCAGAATCAAAGCCTGTACCCCACACTATACCACAAACAAAACCAGAATCAAAACCCGTACCTCAGATCAAACCACAGCCCAAACCAGAATCAAAGCCTATACCCCAGATCATTCCACGACCAAAACCAGAATCCAAGCCGATACCCCAGAACAACCCAATACCCAGTGCAACATCCCAGCCCAAACCTGGAATTAAACCACGACCTCAACCAGATTCCAAGTCTGTTACCCAAACCAAACCATCCCTACAACCAGAATCCCAGCCAATACCCTGGACCAAACCACAACCCCAACCAGAATCCAAGCCCATACCCCAGACCAAACCAAAACCCAAAACTGGATCTAAGCCAACACCCCAGACCAAACCAAAACCTAAACCTGGATCCAAGCCAATACCCCAGAACAAACCACAACCTCAACCTACATCTCAACCCATTCTACTGACCCAGCCATACCCACAACCCAAACCAGCAACCATACCCATACAAAATTTGGAACCAAAACCTCAGCCGACACCCCAATCTACATCACAGATTTTATCACAAACACAATCGCAAGGACCAATTCTTGAACCAGAACCACATCCAGAACCAACTTATCAAATAACACGGATCAAACCAAAACCTCAGCCAACATCCCAATTTAATCTCCATATCTTTCCTACAACACAGGCTCAGACAAAACCACTTCCCCAATCAAAGCCCCAAACCACAACTGAGCTCCCAGCTGTACCTAAACCTCAAGTGACACCCCAAATAAATCATCAGGTCCATCCTCGGATACAACCACATTTTAAGACCCAGACACAATCTACAGTCCGAGCATCAATCCAGCCCATTGTTAAGGCATATCCACAAACACCTCAACCAGCACTTGAACGTATGACCAAAACCCAAAATGCTGTAGTAAAGGACAACATTAAACTCCAGGCTCAACCACAATCAGAATCCACAACTGAGACACAAGCCCAAACACGACTTCAACAAAAAATAAACCAACAGCCTCAACCCACAACAAACCCTGAGACTCGACTTACAACCAAGCAGAAGTCACAGACCTTGCCAACTCCAAAGCCAAAGACCAATAATTTACACCCCAAGCCCAAAAAACAACTTCAAACCAAAGGTCAACCCAAGTCCAAGACAGAGACACAACCAAAGTCCCAACCCAAGCCTCAACCAAGACCCCAGCCAAAACCTTCAACACGGACACAACCAAAGCCCCAACCAAGGGCCCAACAGCCAAATGCTAAGACTCAGCAGAAGCCACAATCACAACATCCAATTAAGACCCAAACAGATCCTGTACCTCATTCTCAACCTATACTCTTAACACAACCTCCAAAAGACCAGTCTAAGTCCCAAGTTGAGCCTCTACCAGAGCCACACCCTGCCTCTAGGCCCCAACAACAATCTCAACCTGGGCTTCATTCTGAGTCTCAGTCCAGGAGCTACTCTGGTACCACCGAGGTCACCCCAAGGAAAACTGTCACAACGGGTAAAGACTCTGCCTTGTGCCATCAGCAATCAACCGATCAAGTATTACGACCTTGTCTAAAGTTACATTTTAAAAGGGGCATTTGTTAATGTATTGCTTGTAATTTATTTGGAATTTTAAAGAAAACTACTAAAAGATAAATTTTTTAAGTTAGAGTCCAGTATTTTCTGACAAAATAGTAATAATATGGATATTCTTATTTCGACAAATACCCTTACTGCCCACAAGGATTAAGCCCTGCAACATATTCCTTGTGTTTTGGCACAGAAGGGTAGAATATGCCCCCTTTAAAGTCCATAATGTAATCATACACATACAGTAATGGTTGATAACAGTAATAAATAGATAAATAGTGAGTTCTCTTTCAAACAGCTCCTAGTCCACCGGAAGAGGGCAAGCCTCTACCAAGACCTGCCCTGGATACAGAGAATGCTGATAGTTACATTCAGGGTAAACACCATGCCAAGTTTGTCCCATCACCATCTCTGCTTCTGTTGCGTCACATGAAACCCAGTGTTTTCAGTTGTCCCTCAAACTATTGGATGATGTCACTGCTTCCCCATCACCATCTCCATCTTACTACCCCACACAACCCACCCCACCATTATCCCTCCTCCCAAGTGTGCCTCCATTTTCAGCCCAGCACACTCACATCACCTCTGCCTACTCACAAGCAGAGCAGACTTGCTGGCTTTCCAATCTCATCTATACTTCTGTCATCTCATTCATTGCCCAATCTTTTTTCATTCTTACTTTCTTGTGTGCTTTGTCATTTACTCCATTTAGGTCAAGCTGTCATTCCAAGAAAGTGATCAACCCTAAACTCCTCAATCGCCTCTCTTTTGATCTAGGTGCTGGTGCCATCAAAACCTCAGTTGCTGAAGTTCCTAAATCTCCTATTAGCTCATCAGCTTCTCAAGCAGGAAGAAACAGCACTCTGCCTCGCAACCGGGGTCCTCCAAATCCCAATCACAAAACTGTCCGACCACTTTCTCCGTCCAAGACATTCACCTCCCCTCAAAGCTCCAGCTCACCTGGTGGTAATGGATTACTCTGAATACCTGTCTTTTTATCTCTCTTTTCCTAACCTTAAATAATCCTCTTTTGCGTCCTGCTGCAGTTGTGCACACTCTGAAGACAAACATATCTTTTGATCTAATACACGATCATTGTTTGAACACATAAAGTAGATGTTTGTACACTTGTTTTCTTCTCCCAGTTTTTCTTAATCTTTCTGCTTCACTGCCTCTTATCATCCATGTGTTCTCCATGCTCTGCCACATGTGCTCGGTGTATATTTCACAGCTTTACCACAAGCAGCAGCGGTGTCTCAGGGGTTGGGATCGTTAACATGATTTACAGGCCGACTTGCTGGCCGGATGGGAAGTCTGGCCACAGCACTGGCCAGAACACACCACATTTTACACCATCTATGCCAAGCCAAGCACTGTGCAGACAGAGCAGCCGCCACAGCCAGCCTCTCTCCTTCTTTCTCCCTGTATCTCCATCTCTCACGGCGCATATTCCCCAAAGAGTTTCAGAAGTGCAGAGCACTGAAACGTCAAACAATATAATTTGTGTTTTGAAGTCATGTGAATTCCATTTGTATGTCCAGAACATCTGTTAAACCAAGCTGAAAACACAATCACAACGCCAGCTTTATTGTTAGAGACTATAAACAAGGGGACAAAAGTGAGAAAGAAAGACAAGGCAGTTTTCTTCCTGACTTTCTTCAAGATTGTTGGTCAGATGACACTGAACATTTTTAACAGACCTCTTTCTTCCTCCAGCACTCGGTGGAGTACAACATAGGGGAAATGCTCTTCCTAAACCTGCGGTGTGGCCAGGAGAGAAACCCGGTAATGACAAACCAAGACAATTGCCTTTCAGTGTTCCTCACTCACTAACCAAAGAGGCGCAGTTTTGTCCTGTTCCACATGGCCATGCTCATCTCTCCATCTGCCGCAGTCCTGTCATGCTTTGTGATTTTTTAACTTGTTTGTCAGTGTGATGTTTTTGTCTGGTTGTAGTTTGTGTTGTCAAATGCATCCCAGCAACTTGTACTTGACTGAGACTGAAGCCATATATAATTGTAAATTTGGCCAATACCTATCTTTTCCATGTTGTTTAGTCTACAGCACATATGGAGCTGTAATCATGAGCTGGTTTAAATTAGTCTGAGAGCAACTTTAGCCTGCATGTTGTAAAAGGTGAATGTGTCCTACCCGATTTTTTGGTGAGTCACTTTTTCCCATACTGTCAAGCAGACTCAGTAAATTGAATGATTAAACCCATCTCAAATAGTGAGCATAAACCACGGCTCAACCACATGGATTAATAGTGACACTTTGCTCACTCTTTGTTGTTTGGATTTGTGAAGAGGGGTTTGTGCTTCAGTCTCATGTCACAGCTGGTGTGTGTTATTTCTGGAAACTTGGACAGTTTCAGAGGTCTTCAAGGAGTCACAAGGCTCCCTGGAAGCAACTCTAAGGCAAAGAATAGACATTTTGAAGACACACACACACACACACACACACACACACACACACACACACACACACACACACACACACACACACACACACACACACACACACACACACACACACACACACACACAAGCATGAAGTTGCTAACTATTACCATTGTTCCATTGAGTTAACCATCTCTCAGGCCTTTAAAGCTGAACTGGCCATTCAAAAGTCTCGATGCATCTCCAGTCAAACTGGTTTGCTTTGGCTTTCCATCCTCAATGTTGCTGTGCCAGGAAATACCAGGAGTGTAAAATGAATTGCATGAACTCGCATTGGTATAATGAACTCATGGCTGATAGTACAACAGGATGAGCAAAATAATGTACATTTTGGTTGAAGTAGCTACCGCTTTGGACAGAGAAACACAACTACACACACAACTAGGACTTTGCAAGGTATTTGCGCAAAATAGCTATGAGTAGGACTTAATGTTGATTGGTATGTAAATGCTTCTTTTAAGGATACAAGATCTAGAATTGTGCATGTTTATGTCATTTGGACATATACTAGGACAGTGGGGCTGTGACAGCTGGTACATCTTGGCACCTTTCTGTTAGCACATTCATAAATAAGTGCTTATAAAGTGTTATTTTTGTTACGCTACACTCAATAATTTCATGTAACGTCAAATTTAACCATCTCTTATTCTGAAATCTGTGAAAAGTTGTCCCCTACTAAGCCTCCAAGAGCTAATAATGGCACGATGTGCAGGATCCCTATTCTATACTTTCCTCATAGAAGTGCTTTCAAAGGCGATGTCTAGCCATGAAATCTGAGCATGTGTTACAAATCAAACAACCTCAGTGAGGTGAGCCATTGTTTTGTGATTCAGTGGGAATATTTTCCCCTAACTGAAAGTAAATCTTTCTCTTTTGATTGCATCTAATTCACATTTTCATCGCCAAGAGAAAGTTCTTCAATAGAAACCAGCGCTCACGTCCCTGCTGCTGTTTTACATCACACGTGTGAGTCTGGAGTCTTTCGCACTTCTGAGACTTGACCTGCTGTTTGAAGGGTTTATAGAGCCACAGTAAACCAAAAACACCCGCTGTAGAAACTGCAGAACTTCAAACCAGATTTTATCTTATACATCATAGAGACATAGTTGACATGTATATTGTTGACACCAGATATTATCACATAACAACACAATGGCTGCCAGTTTAAGCATGAGGTAACTCTTTCGAGCTGTCAGTTCACATACACCAGTCATTGGTGTTTGTATATGTTGAGGCAGACATTTAAAGGACTGCATCATATTGTTTGAGTTAATATTAGAGCATATGTTTGCTTTTAGCTGTCACTTCGACCATGTGTGAGTCAGAGGTATTTCTTGAAGGTATTCTTGGTGTTAATCAGTAACTGTTTGGCAGATTGTTTCAGTTTGTCTTGAAGTCCTGAACTCCTCTCTCTTGGGAGTAGGTGCCAAGGATTACTGATTTATGCTGACCAGTGGGAGGTCAGCTTCAGGGAGGTAACCTATCCAAGAGAAATGTTTCTGGTGTGTTTTGGCCCAAACAAATGAACAATTACCGAATTTTGTCAACAAAACGGTGAGAAATAACAAATGGTGCAGGGAGTGGATGCTCTAGAAGTGATTCGGTGCAGTTAAATGGATTATCTCAAAACAAGTCAGATGTGAAATGTGTAACGGAAACTCGGTGAATAAACCTCCTCTAAGATATCACAACAATGATTTAGGATGGTTATTCTCCTTAACAATATTAAGCAAACCCTTCAAGTTAGAAATCAGAGTTTCACAGCTTGTCCTGTTTCCATGGTGTTCTTGTTATTACTAATCCAGTTCAGTAAATCCAATGAACTCCTCTCTGGAGTTAAACTGATACGATTTCCCTCTGATGATTTGGCTTGTTTTTTTATTTTTCTCTGTAATGCAGGAATTTGTGCAACAGCTGGTGGTTAAACTTCATTGGATTCAGATTTATTTTCACATGAGGAGGGTTAGAATCTGATTAAATAGGACTGGATCTGCTATCGTACTTTTCTCTTAAAGATTCAAAAAGGATTTCTAAATCGCACAGTTGTTGCTAGGATGAGCGATTAAACACCTCTTCATGGTTTCTTGGGAATAAAACACCGACATGGTTTTCATTAGTCATAGTGGTGCTCTGTGGCAGCACTTAAACAATTCACATGCAATCTGCTTGGCTTTTATGTGCTTCATTGTTGTTTGTATCAAGCTTGTGTTGGTATTTTTCTTCTTTTTTTCAGCTCACAGTATAAATGCAGCCCTCTCCCTGCTTCATGTCTCCCAGTCTCTGAATCTACAAACTTGACATTCCCTCATCATTATTGCATTATTAAATAACCAGTAACATTTGTTTTCAGTTTTCTATCCCATCTTCACTCCTGACCACCTGCTCTGTTCCAAGCTGCTAAACTGAGTCTCACTCTTGTTTCCCACGTTTTGTTTTCTTTGCAGTGCTGCGTCCTTCTGTTCCCGTCAACAAGAGACCCAACCTGGTGGCGAAACCTAGTGACCACGGTGAGAAACAGTGAACAGCGATGGCTGCACTGAGCACTGCTGCACCTTACCCTGTATACTCTTATAATGCATAAAGGGGCAAGACCGGGGTTTTAAATGTTTCCCTCATCCTCTCTGGAACAAAATGCATTTCACAGGAACTGAACAACTTCTGCTGAAAATCCCAACTGGGTGTGTTGCCTAAAGTTAGATAAGAAGACTGGTACAACACTAGTCTGTCCAAAGGTAACAGGAGCTGCCAAGCAAAAGCAAAGAGTTGAGAACATCACTGCCAAGCCAATTAAAAGTCTTTGGCGACATTCCTGAAGAACTTAAACCTGTTGCCCTTTCACTTTTTTCTTGAACTGATGAAACAAACCAGAAGTAATCTGATATTGCTGTGGTGCAGAGTCATGCTTTTTTCAGTCTTTGGCTTAGCTCAGCTTAACTAAAAGGGCACTGGCTGGAGCTACACACTTTCTGTTCTCTTTACTCAACAGGTGTCAAAAGTCTTTCATTTTTATACCCATGTCATGCAGAGCACACCAGAGTCTATCTGCAACTAGAACCACGAAAACACATTTTTACACTGCTTCTAACTGGGCGCAAAATCCTTTACTTTCATTATATATCGATAGGGTTGCAAAATTCTGGAAACTTTCAAAGTTGGAAACTTTCCTTGGGAATTAATGGGAATTAATGGGAATCAACAGGAATAAATCTGAAATTTTAGAACTTTTAAAATTTTTAAAAATTCCCAGGCTTAACTTCCCATGGAAAATTTCCGGGATATTTTCTGCCCCTTTGCAACCCTATATATCGATGACAATGTGTATCAGCGTGCAGGCTGAGCAATATGTCTGATTTAGTATCTAATCATACTGGTTCTCCCTCTAGACTGTGGCCCTGCAGTGTTAAACCAGCCCATACCTGGCTGTGACGCATTGGTATTTGATGCTTTTGGATAGGACTGTTTTCACACAGTTACAGCCAGTGTGTCCCCAAAACACAGGTGACAATGGGGTTGTTTGTGATGTTAATGCTGTTATTACTTTTCCTCCTGGTAGAAAGTCTGTCTAACCTGGACTTCACAGCTGTTGTGTTGCCTGACTGAAGCTTGCTCGTCCGAGGCCTTACTTCCTTGCTAGCGTGCTAGCACTCTTGTGTATTTATTAATCCCACATGAGGCTTATTTAAATTTGGTTCTGCTCAACATATTTTCACATCATCAAGCAAATCAAGCTGTATTGTGTTTATGCCCTCAATTACAGTTTGAGAATTTCTGTCTTGGTTTATCTTTCGCCAATAACAAGAACTTATAACCTGAAAATTGCTTTTAACAAAACAAATGAAACTTGAAAACAAAACAGTATTTATCTCATTATTACAGCTCCACCCGAGTCTTGTTGCAAATACTCTCTTCCTCTGGACATTTCAAGTTTCTGTTCACTCTGTCATCAGTTTTTCTTGCTGTCTCTTTTTTGTTGCAGTGCACAAAGCCAGTATTTGTGTATGTGCTCATGCATGATTCTGAGCATCTGGGCATACTTGGTCCCAGAATAAGTATTTTGGCAGACTTTTTCCCCTTTTAAAGAGCAAAAGAGATTACTCAAGAAGCAAATCCTGATCCTTGGGCTGCAAGGAAAAGGCCACTGAGTTGCTCAGTGAGGATGGCCAGAGCAGATGGATCACAACTGTGTGTGACTGTGAGTCAGATGATGAGGGTGAAGAGCTGATCCTCCTCCTCCTCTGCTCTGTCCTTAGATAAACCCATGGATCTGAAACAAGGAGAAAATGACTCCATATTGAAGCCATTCCCCGTGGTCACAGCCAAACCGAAGCAAGAGCGCAGACAACAGACAACCACCTCCGCCCCATCAGTAAACAGTAGGAGAAATTAATATTTTGATGTGTCATATGAACTGTTTTCACACCTGCAGCGAAACAAGTGTCTCACATAACGTTGAAAATACCTAATAAAAAGTTTTTTGAACTCAGTCAATGCACACACATGGCAATAATCAGTATATATTGCTGATGCTGCCTGCAGGTGTGTCTTATAGAGAAATGAAAAAAGTATAACATATGAGGAGGCAGAAAAAGAGTCTAAATTCGGGCCAGAGCAGGTGCTGGCTGGTGTTTGACCTGGGCCAGAGCTGTAAAAATGAGGACAGAGAGAGCTGCCAGAGACTGTTGGCACATAAACCTCAACCCAACTACTTACTTCTGCTTCCTTTTCAGGCAGCCGCTTTGACGTAAATGAAAACTCTTCTATATTCAGGCCTCTGCCTGCCTCTGAAGTAGACATCATGGGCAAAAAACGTTATGTAGGTAAGATTCACCAGCAATTTTACCTTTTCACTACAGGTTCACTCTCAACCCTTCCTGCAAATTCAGCATTTAAATTAACAAACAATTGAAGCGAGTACATCAATGATGAGTAACTGCTGTCTCTGTGTCTCTAGCTCCTCATGTGATCTACAAGACAGATAAGAAGCCAGATGAACCTTGTTCCATCACATCCTCCCTCGCTTATTTCCCCGATGAGGAGGGGGCTGATCAGAATGTGACCGGTCCTCCCCGTGTACCACCCTCTAACCTCACTGTGGTCACAGTGGAGGGCTGCCCGTCTTTTGTCATCCTTGATTGGCAGAAATCTGACAACGAAACCAGAGGTAGGGTTGGCGTGTACTTGGAGTCCTGTTTTGTGGGCTTGTCACTCTTGATTCAGTGGAGTCCACCTTCTTGTCAGGGGGCTTGACCTTTCTGTAACCACCAAAGTTGGCCCTCATGATATGCTAGGGCTGGATGATTAATTGAATTTCAATTACGGTTACAGTCATGATGATTTGATTATCGAGACTGAACGATAACTATGCTGCCTGTTGTGTCTCACTTGTTTTGTCACATTATGTCCCAAACTCAGTTCGAATTTCAACAAAGTTTGGGAGCATAAGAAAGTTGCAGAAGCAGCAAAAGAGAAGGTGTTGTGATCAATGAGTGTGTGTGAGTGCCAGACTAACCAGTGACATCAATCCCTATCATAATAAAATACAAGCCTGTGTTTTGGCATTGAGGCTGGAAGACCAGAGTGATTTGTTAGCTCTAAAGTCTGTGGTAAAATGTGAGTGGTGAAAAAAATGCAAATTTTCTAGTTTTTAATAACAGTGTAAAATCCACTCTACTACAAGTGAACGTCTGGCATTTAATGTAGCAAGTATTATCGTCAAAATTAAGTCAAAGCTCTCAAAGTGAACTGCAGAGCTGATCCATGATGATCCTGTTCAGTACTATAACACTGGATTTAAAAAAGTCATATAACCAGATGGTGTGTATTCATCATGTAAACATAATATAGGTCTAACACAAGACAAAAAACACTCAATTATTGGGGTTGAAAAATAATACATCTTATCTTAAATGGATCTTATTTCACTGATGCAGACTTTTAATACGTCTAGATTTCTGTCTAAGATTCCTTCTGAACATAGATGCTCATTCACTGCACTTCAGCATATGTGAGTATATGAGTATGAAAAATAATAACTAGTTAATCCCACATCCTGTACTCACTTGTTATAGAATTAAAGTAGCATGGTGCTCATTTTGTAATGATAGTCCCATTCAGCCTAGTGATTAAGTTGGGTATGCTTGAACAAGTTGCCACCTGGTGTTTGAAAATGTATCACCATGACAACCTGTCAGTAAGGACAGAGGTGTTACAATGCACAGCTTCTCATCCAAATTTGTCAATTTTGGTTTAATGGAGCCCAGATAATAACAGGAAAGGCTCAAAGAGGTGACATCAGTGAATGCCATTGTAGTTTTAAAAAGGAAAATAAGCACACTAACATTTCTGCTCCTTTCCTAGAGTATGAAGTTGTATCCACCACTAAAGGACCAAATGGAGAGGAGGTGTCTGTATTGACCACCAACCAGACGCACACAGCTGTGGAGAATCTCAAGCCAGAGAGCAGGTATGTGTCAGTGAAAAATGAGACACACTTCATAAACATTTTCTCCAGTGGCTGTCCAAATTGTCAGATACTCTTACTGTGTGTAGTTTGGAAATAACCACCAGATTAAATGTCCAAGATTGTCCAGATTGAAAAAAAAAATTGCTCAAAGGTCCATGTGGAGTGTCTGACTTCTTGCAGGGCTATTATTTCTCTGAGTTAGTCCAAGGCAGAAACCTGAGGGCCTGAAAAATGAAGCCAAGGTGGATGCCAAAAACCTGCAGTTCCTTAAATGGCCAATCAGGATTGATCCAAAAGTCAGGAAATCTGTATTAAAATCGAAAACAACCCAGCAGAATAAACATGGGAGCAGCTCAGACAAAAAAAAAAAAAAAAAGAAATTGCCTTAACCTCTCAAATTTCACCAAGGCTTGAAACTATGCATTGGTAAGGGCATGGTTGTTTTGACAGGAAGAATTCAATTAGGAATCTCCTGCACAAACTTGACCTTTTGAGAATCCACCTACTTGTTCAAATATGGTCACTTCTGGCATTAAAGGTCCAAGTTACCAAAAGTGACGCTTCTAAGTGTAGTCCAGTCTCTGTTATCTTTGTCTCATAAGGGCCTTTGTCCATAAATACCATTTCCAGGTAATCTGCACACTAAAAAGTCTGAATTAAGACTTCTTAAGAGCTTGTCAAGACCCAAACAAAGAAATTTCAACAATTTTTCATACTGCAAAATTACAATTTCAACTGATGTGGCCGATTAAAACTACTACCAATACCAAACTTTAACATTACTATGTATATATCGTGTCAGGTCTTTTGATATTATCTTTCCCAACAACAACAGTGACAGCACATATGTAAAAGAAACAAGTTACTCTTATTTCTCTCAGGCTAATTGTATGAAGAAATGTCTATGAACTGTTTTGAATTTTTCCTTTGAATGGTTCCTTTTGATAAATACTGCTAAGGAAAGCTTAAGCACCATGCAACAACTTTTGGACACCAAGCCACTGTAAGCGCCAGTAACAAGTACTTTAAAGTCCAGGTTTTGGGCACTCCCGACCCAAAACATGAGGTCATGGATCACATCACTTTAGCTGAAGATATTGATGAGGAAACAAGAGTTACTTCCATACTTGGCCCTGCACTTGTTTTGTTTGCATTCATAATGTGTATTTAAGGATTTGCACATAGCATTTTGATGAGTGACACGGTATTTATGCATTACTATGAGGCATCTCCAGAACAATGCTGTCTGCTTGAATGACCGTCTGATTACATTAGCGAGCTTCACTGTAAATCTCATGGGGCTATTAAATGGCACTGCAACCTCCTCTGTCAGCCAACGGAGTGACTCATGTTTGGTTTGCATATATACAAAATGGATAAAGTGACACAAAAGCTGATGAAATCTGGGTGGAGTGGGTCACAGAGTTTTTAATTAGATCCAAGCATCTGGAGTCTCAGAACTCACCAGAACCCTCCTCTGGGCTTGGTTTTCTGGCCTGACTATTAGCCAAACTCTTGCCAGGACATCTGAACGCAGCACGTGGAATAACCATCAGCTTTGTGTTTGTGTGTGAGTGTGTGTGACCAACTCTTTGCTGTCAAAAGCATAAAAATATAATGTGTCCCAGTTCTGGGGTTTGAGCAATTTAGATTGAAAACTTCTTAAACTTTGAAATCATCCTTTTTTTTTTTCTATTACAGTTATGAATTCAAAGTGACGCCAAGGAATGAGATGGGAACAGGACCCTCCAGTGATCCTGTGTCTTTTAACACTGAATCAGGCAAGTTTCACAAAGAAGGATTCCTCATAAAACCACATAAACACCAATTAGCTGTATTTTGATGCCACTGTGAATAATTCTAATAATCAGGCAGAGTGGGCTGCTTTTAAACACTGAAGGTGGCCTGTTAGGCAGTTGTTCATCTAATGATTTCAACATGGCATTGAGGTTGAACTGATTAAGACTCTGAGGACTTTTTATCTCCCCAGATGTCCTCTGTGGATTATTCCTCACATATCATCTACTTTCTGATCAGAACGCTCCAAGCTAATGCTGAATCGCTCATAAAGGAGATAAAGTAAAGCCCTGGGTCGATCAAATGTTGTTTCATTAAATTCACAATGACAACACTTAGAGAAAAGTGCTTTGCTTATTTGGCCTCTTGCCCTGGTGCAATCAAAGCGCAGCCTGTTTGAGGCTAAACACTGTAAAAACTTTGCCAAATGGGCTCCGGTGCAGGTTGTCTGGCTTGGTCTTGCACAGTAATTCAAGATGTCTCGTGACTTTGTATTAATTTTGCGATGTTTTGATGATGTTATTTATTACAAGTTTCTCTTGTGTTTGCAGCCGATCCACGAGTGAGCGAAAACGTTTCAGGTGAATATTGTTTGTCCCTCTCTTCAACAGTATGTTCTGACTTAAGCTCACTTTTTAAAATAACTGGACTTGGATTTTTGTTTACAAATATCAATTTGTTTATGAGTTCTTTGCTTCCAATGGTTTTCTCCCAGGCAAAGATGCCATCTGGACCCAGTTCCCATTTAAAGCCGATTCCTACTCTGAATGCAATGGAAAGATGTTCGTGAAGAGAACTTGGTACCGAAAATTTGTTGGCATCCAGCTCTGCAACTCCTTGAGATACAAGATCTACCTGAGTGACTCTCTCAATGGTAAATACAGACTGAAACAAGAATCAGCTGGTAGGACACTAAAGACAAAGTACTGTGAAGGCCAAAGTCCTAATGATATGGTATGCAAACCCGCAAGGACAACCAGTATGTCAAAATCATCAGTACTGCTGTAATCACAACCATCTGGATCGTGTCAAAATACAGGGGATTATTCCTGAGCCCGTGCAACAATTCCCCAACAAGTTTAATAAAAACGGGTTCAGTAGTTTTTCCAAAACCCTGCTGGAAAATAGATAAAGAAAGCCCAGAACACAGTTATTTTATAGGGTGTTAAAACACTATGTACATACATGTAAGGATATTTGTACATGTTTGAACTTCTCAAAGTCAAATAAACGCGTGTAGATAATGCGGTTGATTACCCAAATGGTCCAAAAATAGGCCTAGGCTTTCCTTGCACACCTCAAAGTCTTCAACCTGTCTTTAAACCAAACATTAAAATACAAATACAAATAAAAACATGCATTCACAGGGCTTTAGCGCCTCTTCAGAAAAGAACTATACCATTGTTAACAACTTGCTTTTGCTTCCTCTATCCTCTCTGTAGGAAAATTCTATAATATAGGAGATCAGACAGGACACGGTGAGGACCATTGTCAATTTGTGGACTCTTTTCTGGATGGACGGACAGGCACCCAGATGCTAGCTGACCAGCTACCAAGCAGACTAGGTATCTTTACACTCCATAATACATCATTAGCATGTTAAATCAAGTAGCATCTAACCCCTACTCTGTCTTTTTCCCAGGGTATTATCGAGCCTTGAGACAGGAGCCTGTGCACTTTGGAGAGATTGGAGGGAAGTCACATGTTACTTATGTTGGGTGGTATGAGTGTGGTACACCCATACCTGGGAAATGGTAAGAGCGCCACAGCTGTCTAGGAGGGATAACTTTCTTCAGAAGGAGAGGAAGAAGAGGAAGAGGAAGTAGAAGGAAGAAGAAGAGGGAGAAGATGAGGAAGCCAAACCAGTCTTGAAGGACAGTTGGGCTTCCTTTCACATTACCATTGACACTGTAGATGGGTCTGTCTGTTTGAAGTCAGCCCTCTCTCCCAGGTTTGACCCTGTCCAAGACTATAAAGTGTCACAAAACTCCACAGAGTGTATTTGTAACATTGGTCTTAATTTCTGTATTTATCAAAAATGTCACGACAGACAAAAGAATACAGGATTTTCAGTGAATGAAAATGCTGAAAATATGGTAATCGCAGAGAAGTTGTTGGGAAGCTGGCTCCCAAAGTGTAATAACTTGTATGATGTTATTTATCAATGGGACTGTTAATGAATTTGCTCTGTGTGCTCTGGCTTTTGATAAAAGAAAGCTGAAATAGTGCCCAATACTTGCATGTCAGTGAACACACATTTTACACACATTTGTATACAGAAAGGTGCCAGTCATACTTCCATTGTACATTTGAATATGTGAATTACAAGTAAAGACAGACATGCAGAATTGACCTTCTGCTGGCCCTAAGGGATTATAAGCAGTTGCAGTTTGCACAGTATTAAACTTTTGTTCATATATGTATATGATGTTGAATAGAATTTGAATACCAGGGATTATATAGTTTGATGTACTTCAGGTAAACGTTAATACAGCTTCAGTCAATTTAGTTTTTATTGGAAATCAAAGCTTGAAATTCAGTGTTTCAATGGAGTCACTTGAAAATGAAAGATTGATGTATTTAAGATGCTCATGCAGTCTTATTCCATGTTTTACAAATGAAAATAAGAGAAAAAAATTGAAGATAAAATAATAAATGAACCACAGTTCCATGTAAAATTCCATAAACAAATGACATAATTTATGTTTTGTTTCCAGTTTAATTTCAAATTGTACAAAAAAGCTGAGTTAGAGACTTTTTGCTCACCTCTGTCATGACTGCAGATGTTTTTAAACCACCATGTTCATTTTCAACAATAAATCTTGTTTTTATATTTACTGATTCTACTTGTCATTTGAGTTTGGAGCAATATTATAATCAGGAGGTTAAAAAAACCTTTTTTTTTCTCAAGATATGAAGCAACCGTCAACAGCTGTCAAGTTACTTATAGCTGTTGCCTCTGATTTTGAAAGAACAAGTTTACAGATTTTAGCACAGAAAAACACGGTTCAATTATGATGGATATGAGTGGATTATGTTACTTAATGTATAAAAAAAATGCCAAGTCAATTCTTGGACCTGAAATTAATGCCAAACCCCAACCACTGACAAATGTGTCAAACTAAGTCAATTAAAGCAACTGTTAAAGTATCTGTGGATTTACTAAATAACACAGCTGTGAACAAAAAAGACTGCACTGCTTTGAGTTAAGCTCTTAATTAGAGTTTAATTGCCATTAGCCTCTGAAGATACTTTAAACAACATTCAAAGGTGATCATGATGACTCCAACATCTGAAGACGAATATACAGAGCCCCTCTGCTGACTTCTCTTTCATTTCCACCACATTTATAGGTTAGAAGGTCAAACAAGAAAACACAAAAGCAGACATTTAAGAAATTTTCCCAAACATGGTTTCTGTCTTTAGTCAGCTCTCGTTTGGCTAATTTATGTCCAAGTATTCATTTTTTCATGAAGCTCTATTTTTGGTAAGGTGGGGCTGTGACATCATGATTGACAGCTCTATACCATACTGAATTGGCAGAACTGACATAAAGCTCAGAAAATGTAATGACACTAAAGCACTAGTCTTGAATTTTCCATAAACATGAATATCTGCTTCCAGCTGGAACAAGGATCTGCTGGTTTGGTGGCTCACATTTATTTACTGTGTAGGTCTAATGCCCACAATGATAACAATACAACCAATGGCAGCAACACAATTTCTCCACTGAAATTCACCTGATCCTTACATTGAGCCTGTTGTGAATAAAGTTTAATTACAACTTATCAGCTACTTAGAGATTGTTTGTTTTGTGTCTAAATTTGATCTAGAGAGGTTATAAAAAAGTGGACCAAGATTTTTCCTCCAGATTTAGCCATTAATCAGTTTACATTGTGCAAACTGTGTCAAATATGCAGACCATTTACAGTAGACAAAGCCATCAGAAAAAGAGTAATTTCAGCTTTGCACGAGCTGTATAAAGAGCAACCCAACACAGCTCACTTAATTGTCTTCAATAAATCCTGTGTGCTCAGTTCTTCTCACTCAGTGAGACAGTTTGACACAAACGTCCAACCACATACTCCCCCCCCGCCACATGTCCCAGCCAACCACAACCCACAGACAGGAAAGCAAAATAGAAATACCAGCATTACCACAGTTTTTCCAGATCCAGGGTGGAGGAGAAGAGGAAGAGAGAGGCCAAACTTAACAGAGACATGAACTCAGAAACCACAAAGAGAGAGTGAGTGTTGAGGGAGAGACATAGAGGAAACAAAGGGCCAAAAGAAACTCAGTATCAAAACAAAAAGAAGTCCAACTGGGTCTCAATCATTTATTAGGTTCAAGAAAAAATGTTACAGTTTATACATAAACAACTAATCTCACTTAAAGGTGGAATTTGATTTATTAGTAAAAACCAGTGATAAGATAAAGAGAGGAATAGCAAGCTTTACTGGAGGTGATATAACAAGCTAAACAAAAGAAGCCTTCTTCTTGACAGTGGGACCTACACTTCCCATCAGCCGTCACTTAGCTAGTGTTCCCAACATGGGGCAGTTCAGTTTTATTGATACATCATTAATACCGACTTGGTGGTGAACTTGATCAAATAAAGAAAAAAAAAAAACCTCAACAGACAAAAAAAGGTCGGGGTAACTTTTCATTTAGTGTCTTATGAATGCATTTCCATAGAGTAAACAACAGGTCTGCCATCGACATGTATGAAAAATGCTAAATCTTGATCTGTTCTCACTCCCAAATGAAGCGTTACCATTAAAAAACAAACGAATAAAACCAATGGACAATTTGTGCAACAGCCTGTTTTGGTCTCCCAGGTGTGTGCATACAGACTTGTTACATTTCTCACAATGATGGATACGAGAGGGCAGAGCTGACAGTGATGGAGAAAATAAACACCAAGAACAAACACCGGGGACAGAACAGAGTGGCATGTTGGAGAGACAGCATACAAACACTAACCATCAGACTGGGGGGGGGGTTCTGGTTTCATATTTGGATTTGATATTTGTACGGGGGGGAAGATGCAGAGCGGTAGATTCCTGCACCCACTCCAAACGCTTGGAGCCACAGAACAGGGAAGGGGTTTAGGGTGTGTATGTGTGAGGATCAGTAACATCCGCTATCCTCTTTTACCGGTATCCAGGGCCTGGCTGAGTGTAGCCCTGACCGTAAGGGGGGCGGTTGCGGGCATATGGGTTAGCAGCTCCAGGTGGAGGGGTGCTGCCAGGGGGTGGGGTGTATCCAGGGCGGGGTTGAAACCCTGAGCCAGGCTGGGAGCTAGGCGGCATGCTGTAGTTGGCGGGCTGTGAGGCCTGGGAGGTATAGTTTTGGGGAGGGAAGGCTCCTGGTGGATACTGCTGAGCTGCCTGAGATGGATGGGGCTGCTGCTGGCCACCCTGGAAGCCTGGAGCAGGAGCTGGAGCCGGTGCGGGAGCCTGGGAGGAAGGGGGCGGGTAGTTCTGAAACTGCTGCTGCTGTTGTTGTGGTGGCTGTGGTGGGCCGGGCTGAGGGGCTCCGGGCTGAGTGTTGTATCCTGCGGAGACAGAGAGAGAGAGAGAGAATAGGGGACAATGATCAGGGAAAAGAGCAGCTTCTGTCACATCATTCAAATTCAAACCACTCTCAGTCTTACCAGAGTATTGCATACCGTACTGCTGCTGTGGTGGGGCACCTGGTTGTTGAGGCGGGTATCCACCTGGGGCCTGGTACTGTGGGTACACTTGACCTAAACACACAGGGACGAGACTCATCAGCACACAAGGTCAAAGTATAAACTATCCTGATATGATCCAGGTGCTGTTTAATCCACTTCCATGTGCACCTAGCTGTAAACAATCTTAAGTGTGAAATTTAATACAATGCTTTCTAATTTTCTTGACCATTCCCAGTGTGATTTTTAAGGTCACTGTCATAAGAAGCTTATTCAGAGGGGGCTTTAATACAGTGTTTACTTAAGTTGCAGCTCATAAAAAAGTGCAGAGAGTGATTTTTTTTACAATGACACAGCTGATGCAACATTTAAGTTTGATTTTTGTGAAACAAGATAAAATTTTGGATAGATTCTGAGTGATGGACTTCCCGTCTTAGGCTTAAAAAAACATTTATAAGAATATCATAATATCCTGAACGTTTGAAGTTACTGTCAAGTCTTGCTAGCTGCCTTTACCCTTCATCTTTTTTTTTATATCAGATCCAACTTTCATAAAGTAAATACGCGTACACAAGTTCTCCATATTCTCACGAAAATACCTGTGCATCTGTTCAGAGCAGCTCCAACCTGCTCCACTCCACTGAAAACATCTGTATCCACTTCGATGTAACTATTTGTTGAAAAAGGTCCAGTACCCACAAATATCCCTCTATGCTACATTACAGTGCGAACTGGCTACCAGACAGAGAACAGTGGTGTGCAGGTGCCTGAGCAGATATAAACACACGCAGAGAGAAAGAAAAAAATTCAATCCTTCAATAGTGAGGCTGACATGTTTTCACGATTGAGATATGATAAAGGCAGACAGACACAAACAACCTTGTGTTTGGGTTAAGCACCGTCTCTCCTCCATTTCTTGTAACTTGAAATAACATGGTCTGACCCATGTGCACTGCCTACATGCACATGTTAGGAACACTCTGCAACTCAAATCATCTTAATAAGATACCAGAAATAGCTTTTCTTTTTCCATTTCAGCCCGGGGCATGATGTTTCGCCTATTAGGGTGGCTTGATGATTAATCATCGATATATTACTAGACAGTGATGCCATTGCAAATCTTTTCTTATGTTGCCAAAACATGGAAACTTTTATTCCTTGTTATTTTAACTCATCAAGTTTTCCAACATGTCCCTGAATATTAAGCAAGCATGCGAAGAATTGGCAAACGAGTATTCTCCCTTAACGAGGCATTAGTCGTACTCCCAAATCTCCTGCCTGGCAGGATAGAGGGGTGATGAAACTTGAAAAGCAAAATGAGAGAAAGTATAAATAAATCAAGGCCACACTAGTGTTTGGAGGTTTTTTAAGAGCTGCGTCAACTGGTGCTGGCTTTCCTCTCTCTGGGAGGCCTGATTTTGTGTCATTTCTTTATTTGTAAAAGCCTTAAAATAGAAGCTTGAAAATAAGTGAACCTCTTTTAAATTATACCTGACAAGAACAGTCAACTACGTCAAATATTTTATTAAGTAGATATCACAGTCCAAGCAGCTGAGGTTAATGAATACCCAGACAGAAAAATACTTCATGTTCGCTTGCAGACCTGCAATGTATGAGAAAGTCTAGAGAGTGCTGTCACACTGGTCGATATTGAGGGGGTACGTAATAAACAAAATATTCTTTGTGCACATTTTCTACAAAATTAAGTTTCTGCAGTTGGACGAGTTTTGCACATTTGTTACTCTGTCTGTCCTGAATCCAAAACCAAATAGCAAAAGTGTTGCTCTTATTCACTTTAAGGTAGAGCTGGGCGATAAACCGAAAATTTACCAATCGAAATTTACGACAATAACCAATGTCATTTTGCCCATGTCAATATATTCAGTGTCAAATAAATAAATTAAGATGCTGTCCTACGTTGGAGACACAGGACACCCCATCCAGTCCGTAACAAAGAGGGAAGACAAGTGAGGAGATGGAGGACGATTCAGAAGTTGTAGCAGCTGAAATAGACGAAGTTAATGTGGGAGGGGGTGAGCAGCTTGTGGAGTAGTTATCGTCCATTTATTGTTATCAAGGTGAACTGCTCATTATATCGTGATATTGATTTGAGGCCATATCGCCCAGCCCTGCTTTAAGGACATTTTCTCCTCCTTCTTATTAATGGCTCGATGACCATTAATTTGACACTTATTAATGTGGAGCTCGCTGATGGCTTGGTTGGGCTCTATTTGATTTGCAAACAGTATGAATGCGTTGAAGGATCTATCTTTCAATTAAGCCAAGTCTATAGCTTTTAAAAATCAGATCTATCATTCAGCCTTATAACCCCTGCATAGATCTACAGGGAGAGTAGAGTACCCTAGTAGGGTCTTCTTAAAGCTATGAAGCGATGTGGCAACCATCTGTTCCCTCACTGACAGCATCTTTAAACTGAACACCATGGTCTTTATTGGCCGAGAAGGCACGTGTGTTAAATTGGCTTCTCCGCTCTGTAATCCATCATGTTTGTTATGCAAGAGTGATGGAGGGATTCATGGCTGCTCCAGCTTTTTGACCTGAGGGTTTCATTTTACTTCAGTGTAACCCTGAGGTCAGCTTACGGCTAGCTGAGCGCTCACGGGACAAAGGAATTGACCAAGGGGGTTCGGTGAAGACAGAGCTGCTTTGCTTGAGGAGAAAGTCCCAAAGTTAAGAAAAAGATGTTCATTGGAACAAAGAGACACTTGGCCGCAGCTCTGCTGACCTCCACACATGCCTAAAGACGGAGTCATGAGAACTAAGTTTCAATTTTAGATAAATATTTCTCACCAGTCAGACTTCTGCCCATCTGATTAAGTCAAACGTGTGAGCTGTTGCTGCTGCATACACATTTGGATGGTTTCTTTCTCGCAGAGATGTTAATTATAGCCAAAAGTCTATCAACAGCTGACGAACAGGTTGAAATCTTTAGCATCTTCTGGATCTGATTAGCAGCATTCTTTCGCTAACAAGGAAACTAAGTTTGCATTAAAAGGGAGCTCAAGGCTACCTTGTTAAAGGCCACACATGCTCTGCTGGCATCAACCTCAATAATACGTTCTCTTTTTTTTAGATTCATAGACTTGCTGTTTTGATTTGCCTTGAGGCTACTGTACTGACTAACAGTCTGTTGGAGTGAGGACAGAGGACCAGGTAGAATCTAATTTAATGTATCAGATGCCAACCACCTGCGAGCCTTGGATGGGAGACAGGAGATGATTAAGGGAAACGCTACGTTAAAGATGAGGAGAGAATTAAGTGTTTGTCGCCACGTTGGTCTTGGAAGTACATCCACCACCAACAGCTGTAGGTGTGTACAGTATCCCTGCTGGGGAATTATCGTCAGGAACGTGCTGAATTATTGCATGCTCACATAGGGGGTTTGTTTGAACTTGGTCTTACAATAAAGAGCAGTTAACCTCCCATGTGGCACATTTTTCTGCCTGTATTTTTAACTGTATCAGGCACCTGGAGTTGCAGAAGCCAAATGCATCAACCTTAAATTAAGCATTTATAAGTATTTGAACACTTTCTTAATTTGAATCTTTGAATTAGGGCTGGAAGATAAACCGAAAATTTTACTGATACTGAAATTTACGACAATAACCGATGTCATTTTGCCCATATCAGTTTATTCAGTGTTAAAAAAAAATAATAATAAAAGTTAGTTTTGGATGTGTGTAGGTAGGCTATGGTCTACCTATACCTACATGTCCCTTTAAGATGCTGTCCTAAGTCGGAGACGTGACTCTACCCCATCCAGTCCATAACAAAGAGGAGATGGAGGGCGGTTCAAAAGTTGTAATGGCTGGAGCAGCGGCTAAAGTAGACGAAGTTAATGTGGGAGGGGGTGAACTGCTTGTGGAGTAGTTATTGTCCATTTCTCGTTATCGAGTGAACTGCTCAATATATTGTGTTATTGATTTGAGGCCATATCGCACAGCCCTAATTTGAATTGTCTCTGAGTGTTAAAGTCCAAAAATAATGAGTATTTGTGTTCAATAACCGTGATCTCAGTATCAATCAGAATAACCTTGATTATACTTTTTGCCATAATAAGCAGCCCTAACATTTCCTCCTGAGTATGCACTAACTGGGCAGACCATGACAGCCCCCCTACATCTTGACATCCATCTAGGTGCTGTAAACAAGCAGTAAAAAAACCCCAGTAACATTGGATCACTCAGAGGACAAGACATTCTGTAGCTGTTCTCCTGTTCTCCTGTTATGGAGGGAAGAGAAATAACAACGGGAACAGCTTGCGTTGAGCTGACTAACCCTCTGAGTGAACAAGCCTCCCTTCTGGACAAACAAAAATTCTTATTGAGCCCTATGGAAAGGCCCTGCAACGCTAACAAGGCCAAACCACAAACCACCAGTCAAACATAGGAAGTTTGACCACATGTGAGCTGATCTACAGTGCTGCAGGTGCGGTCAGGACCCAGCGGTGTGTCTGCACTGAGAGCAAGTTACAGCTCTCGAGGTGGAACAAAAAGGCATCTCCTTTGCTTCAGCGGTGTCCTCATTCAACACGGCCAAACCACAAGCTGAAAACAATCTGCTCCCTTTACTGCCTTATGATTAACAATATGATATGCTTCACCTCAGTTGCTGCACCTGTCTGGACCTTTCTTCTTAATAAAAGAAGAAACAAGCCAGACACATCCTTAATAAGATACTCTGACAAGAATCAACTTGTGTTATGGGAAAAGAAGACTTTATCCCCTCCTAAAATGGATCCCAAGATGGTGTTGTGTTTAGAAAATTGAGTAAAACAAGATCGGTTTGTTTTTGCCAACGCTGAGCTGTAATCTTTTTTCATTCATCTTCATCTCTGCCTTTGGTTTGGGTCCAACACGTCTTTGTTAAAGAGCTCAGACACGGGAGGGCTAAGATAACATCTGCCAAGTGAGATAAACTCCATGGATACTCTTGTTTACACAGTGTTGATTCAGATTCCAGAATGGTGAAACTCAAGCATCATCAGCAAAACTTGCTGATTTAACAGGAGAGAAGATTTGATTACCAAAAACACAAGGAACAGGCATTAGCTTACGATCCATGAGGTAAACAGTAAAAGAACTGTGAACTTTAGCTCATGTTTACTAGCCAAAGAGTCGTAGTTTGGTCGCACATTTCTAGTTTTTAGTCAGTTGAGCATCACGAAACAACACATCAATGTTTACCCTACTGCTTAGCATGTCACCCAGGGTAAATTTACACTAGGTCGAGGTTCCCACCTTGCAAAAACATGACTGTGTTTACAGTGTTCACACCAGCTTCGACTGGGTTCAACTTCACATGCAGTTTTTTGGCAGATGAAGAAAGTACTGGCCAAAAAGTCTGGTGGGAAAAATGCCAAATACAAATACTAATAATAGTCTGAATACAGGGAGGACTTTCCTGCTTGAACTGGATTTAGGGTGACGATGAAGACTGAAACAAATATAAAACTCTGCATCTCTTCTCTGTCACTCATGGGAAAATACTTGTTTCAACTTTAAACACTTACATGTAATTTGTAAGGTTACAGTGCGACTGTTTTTGGTGTTTTATTGCTGGTAAACGTAAGTTATCTGCCCTTCATAGCGTTTTAGAGCTTATGTCTGTTAGTAGTTCTATAGGGCCTTAGATATGGAAAGTCACAGGTCAAACTGGCTGACAAATAAAAGCCCAGTGTAAACTGTATGTATGAAGTGAACTGTGAATGTAAGACCACAGACTACACCAGACTTCACTCATAAAAACAACAGACCTCAGTTTAGAGTGTCTATGATTTAGCTATTTCATAGTTTGACTCCCATAAATTCTCATGTTTTTATGTTAGTTATGTGGCAGTGTTTTTTTTAGCTGTGAGTGGGAGTTGACTCCCTGATAAAACTTCATTTTAAAGAAGTACCAAAACACACAAATAAGAAACACAACTCTTGAGATGATGCCCAATTTGTCTTTTTTCTTTCTCGTTTGGTCTCTTCCTCATTATATTGTAATCTCTATTTTCATATTATGACAGTATTTGTTGACATTTGGATTCGTTCTGCATCAATTATCTCATTAAAACATAATTTCAGTGACTGACTTTTTGGTAATGGCAAAAACACGAGAGAGTAGTAACACGTTTCTCTGTTTTATGATTTGTTTTACTTACAAAAACGGCCAACAGGACTTAAAATCAACAACTTAACAGCTGGACTGATTAATGCCTGATAAAACTCAACAGTGGACGTACATTTAGACTCACTACCCTTGATTTATAAGACTTATAGCAGAGCGGCTCTGGACAATTAAAGGCTTGGATAAGTTGTTGAAGGCAGCACGTTGCAACTCACTCTACGGGGGTGACATTTTTATAGCGCTAGGTTGGTGGTAATGTAGGAAAATCATCTGATTTAACGGCACCATTACTTCAAGCGTGTGATTGCTTCACCACCTACCCTGCCTGGTTTCTCGTTCCCTGAGGTCTTCTGAAATTCATCCAATCGTGACTCTAATGGCAACAAGTGCTTTCATCGGTGTATGTGTGTGTCCACCAGTTACGCTGTTTGATTTATGGTATGGCTGGATTTAGGATGTTCTGAGAGTAAAACAGAAAACTTGTATGTCTACTAAACTCACCATCCATACTAGTTGGGGGTCCCTGCTGTACTCCAGGATAGGGGGCCTGAGGTTGTGGGGGCACTCCTGGCTGGGGGGCTGCTGATGAGGAGGAGTTGATGCTATCAGGGGTTCCTGAGCGCTCCTCTGGAGCAACAGCTGGGGGAGCTGCACAAGGGAAGTCACACAGAGGTTTTTGATTCTTCAGATAACAATCAAGAACTGAAAAAAAATCTGTGTTTAAAATGTCCTCCTCGGTTTTTGTACATGTTTGATTCTGTGTTATACCTGGGGCCTGGTCTTCACTCAGGCCAAAAGCAGAGATGACATTCTTGTTGACCTCGTCCTGGTTTTTTAATGGGTCGAAGGCTGACATGCTGGCTGCGCTGACAGGAGTAGCCTGTTTCACTGTGGGGTCTGCTGACACCACTTTGCCCTCTCGTCCGTCCACTGATTCTAGAAACAAAGCCACAGGAATTGTTTGTGAGTCAGCAGAGACAAAGACAGAATGAGGCAATGTGTGTACGAGTGTTTTCACAAACTGTTCAATTTAGAGATAAACACTGTCTAAGCCTCATAAAAGTCCTTATTTCAGTGTTTTATGTGATTAAAAAACTTGCCTGTTTACCTCAGTATGAGGCCAGATTGCAAACTCCAATCATCTCTATTTAATCATTCCTTGATTCAAACCAAATCTCACATGAATCTGTACTTGTTCAGAGAGGGGCAAGACTAAGCTTGGTGGTAAAAAAGCCTGTTTGAGTACAAAGAAACAAGAACATTGAAGAAACGTGGGCACACATGTCCTTTATAAACAGCTCTGGTCACAGTTATGATCAGTGTTTTTTCAACTGAAATGTTGCACAACCACAATCAACTGGTCAAGTTCAGCATGCTTTGTTATAAAAGGTACAAAGGTAGCATATTATTCCAGACAATTATTCATGTCAAAACGGTTATTAAATTATTCCAACAATAACCGGCTTTTGTGGACTAAGTTTAGTGCCAGAATTCTTGTGGGATGTAAATAAAGACGTAGAGACAAGGTTTAATCATTCAACAATAAAGATCAGAGGGAAGGGATGTACCAATGTAATAAACAAAAAGAAACATGTGCACGTGTCCCACAGAGAGTAGATTTTTAAAGCTGACAATCATATTTTTTTGACAAATACAGAACTCAAGCAACTTCTTTAAATGTAAAAACATGACATAAATTAATAGCTGGTTACACTGATTATTGTTATTTCTATTGTTGTAGGCCCGGTATGAGAGTTATGTGCTGTTTGGGTAGTAGCCTACTAGCTAGTTGTAGCTCCAGTTACAGACTACTGCCACAATGCCAAAATCCTCAACTACCCGGATGTAAAGAAGCACAAAGGTGTGTTTTGATGAAGGAAGTGGAGATGAAGTAGTAGTGAATGTGTCTAGTTTCACTTGCATGTGCCAACTGAACTTAGGCGAGGTGTTACCAGCTCACGCATATGCAAGGAAGACAAGAGATGGCTGGTGACGCTGGTACTGCTCACCTTAGCCAAAAAATTTGTTTCCTCTCAGATTCTATGATCTCGTATTTAGCTGTTAAATAAATTGTTTACATTTTTGACTGTTTCTTAAGGGCGGTCAAAAATGACTAGCTGGCAAATGTAAATTCAAAATTCCAGTGTAACAATGAGGAAATTAGCTGCTGTAGACAATGAAGTGTCTCGAAATGACCTCAACCTTAGCTGAACATTACTTCTTCAACACGTAGTCTGATAAAGTGCTTTAAATCACACTAAAACTGGATGATCAGTCAGTCTCACTGCAGCTATTATTTCAGGGTGAATGTTTGCATGTGTGTAGGATTTGTTACCACTGTCAGGTGCTGTAGCAGCCACACCAGGCTCTGTTGGGGGCTCCAGGCTGTCAAGGAGGTTGTTTACTTTATTCCTGAGCTCAATGAGCTCCCTGCGCAGGTACTTCACTTGACTGGACTCCAAAGGCCGCGGCTGCCCATTAACTGTAGATAATGAGAGATGAGGACAGAGGGGACAAGTGGGAAAAATTAAATGTTGTGTTGATTGTTTGGAGTGTGTCTTTTCCTCTGTCTCTGCACAGCTGACTCTACTTGTGTTTGACCTCAGGAAGGGTGATGGATAGAACACAGCTCATGATCGCTTTAGCAGAGCAAAACAACCGCCTTGTCTGTACCATTATTAATGGGGCATTTTTCTGCATTACTGGATCTGGATCTCATTAGCTGCACTCATTTCCCACTTGGGGTAATGTTGTCTTGAACTTGAACTTCTTGTTCACATAGATCTTGGACTACATCTGGGTAATAGCCATGGGTTCTTAAGAGTATCTGGGTCAGCCTGGAGAGAAATGTGTCAGCAGCCCGGCAGATAACCAAACCACAAGGAGGAAAATCAAAAAGGGATCGTAGAGGAATGATAGCTTGTGAAATTTATACAAAGACAAAACTATTTTGGTGAAAAACACTCACAAAAAGCCAAGAACACACAAACTGTTGTTTACTCCATGATACACTTCTTCCCGGTATAATGGAGTAAAAGGTAAATATATTTCTTCTAAATGTAAACAAAGTCATCAGCGGTAGAAACAGGAAAATAATGCGGTACCATCTGCTAACATTAAACAAACACAGATTTAAATTTTGCAGTTCATTGATCTGGAAAAGCTCTTGATTCTACACTAAGTGTGAGTATATTATGAACGATGATCTGCCTCAATTCTTTTGGCCCCACACCATAAATACCTCGGATTAGAGAGATCATCGATCACAGGGTTGCATCCACAAAGCCTTCTATTATAGCAGCTACATTGACAGAGGGAGTGAGGGCTTCATCCCCACACTTTGCCAGCTAGGTATTAAACTAATAGTGGGTCTGGGAAACGCTGGGCGTAAAGGGCGCTGATAGAGATATGGTGACGGATTCAAACAGACTGTAGACGCAAATCAGGATATTATTATTTTTTAACTGAAAGTAGTTAAAGTTATTCTGGAAGCTTTCTCTTTCATACATAAAATAATGACATTAAACATGAACACAAGCTCAGTAACATCACCCACTGGTTTCTTCTCTTATAAGCTTTAAGCTGCTCAGAGAGATCGTCCATCAGGAAAGGAGGGAACAGGAGTGATAGAATTCCACCTTGACGGATGCCATTAGTCACTGATAAGACTAATGAACTCCCACCCCATCAAGTCTGCATGGTTTGATTCAAAAACCAGAGATGAAGTATTCTTATCGGATAAGGAGGAAACCCTTCCATTTTGTTTTCTGCTCTTCTACCCGACTCTTAGTTTTCCTGAATTGCTTGTCTACTGTATATATCCGGACTGAATCTTTGTGAATGCACAATGACTTGATGAAATCAACTGAGAATTAATCAAATCTGTAGCAATCAACAGAATATCCCAATTATACTGTAGCTGCACGAGTCCCTTAAACTGCTATGAGGTTGATTTTCCAATAATAAATCGTCTCTGAGGAAAAAGTTTCTACCACAACAGAGTTAAAGTAAAACTTTACATTGGTTAACATGCCTTTGTCTTACAGGGTTCTCTACGTGGATGACACTAAACAGAGGCGCATGGGCTCATGAGACACTGCGCTAAGACACGAGGTTCCTGCTACTCCTGCCTGCTGTGAATCTCCACATGTGTTTGAGAGTATCAGTTCCACGTGAGGTCATGACATGTAATAATGAGCCAGGACTCAGGTTTTTTTGGGAGGGAATCCAATACCCTTTTTCTTTTTTTTTCAAGAAAAAGAAGAAAAATCTTAAGGTTCTTCAGCTAATAATAGCAGCAACAAGATGACAGCTTGACTGGAAGCAGAGCAAAAGGAACAACATCATGTTGTCATTACTGTTCTGAGAGTGAGCGTGTGTTACTGTTATTCTAACTTTGTGTGAGATGTTTGGAGATTTTGAATCCTGTTTAGGTTATTGGATTTGTAGGAGACAAGTCCATGGTGTGTCACGGTTTTGATTAATTTTGTTTTCCCAGCTGATGCCAATACCGACATTATTATTTCATATTTGAGACTCAACATCTTCAAGCTTGACTTTTATGGATCACTGCGTTCCCACACTGGAGCATCTCTACCCTAACTTTATTTCCTGGTGCAGAGGAAAAAACTTTGGAAATACTTTTGACTACATATCAGGTAAAAAACAGGACACATTTCAGGGTTTAGATATGTGCATCACACAAAATACTTCATATTCATGAGCCAACAAAGTCTCATGATGGATATGTAATTAGCAATAACATCAAAGTGCATACTATCTACAAAAAAACATTATGAAACAGTAAATCAAAGCGTGCCTTAAGAGCATGTTCATGTTTATCATATGTCTGTGTTTGGAGATGATGAAGTTTTCATCAAAGTGTGGTCATCATGGGCCATCAAGCCTAAGAGCTACCCATACCAGGATACCTGCTGTGTGATTAATGAGCTTCCCTTTCAAATCATACTGTTAGTCAAGTGTTGATTGATCTGAATGTATTCATAGCGAGTTTTGTAGATAATTTCTGTAAAGACAAAATAACAGCTGTATGCAACATGTCATTATACAGATAAAAGGCTTGTATCAGATGTGTAAGGGTGCAGCTAACCTGTGATTAATCCTAACATGGCCTACTCCCAAAGTCACAGGCCTCCAGGACTACTGGATGACTATGGACAAAGTTGGGCCTGCACTTCTTTTAAAGATTAGGATTAGGAACCTGTATAACTGGCCAGAAAGGGCACTTGTGAATGCATCCATGAACCGCCTGTCACTTCCTTTGTTTACTGAAGCAGTGCTAAGGAACACATGGAAATTCCAACCTAAATTAGTCACAAGGGAGTGCAGACAACTTTGCTTGAGGAGAGCTAAGGTTTGTTGTATGAAACTTAAACTGGACTGCCCTCCAGTGACTGTTAGTTGTAACAGCTATGGGAAACATCTTTGACTACAACTTTATCAATAAGTCATTATCACATGATACAAGATTCAAAGCATCCACAAGCTTAAGGTTTTTAATCCTTTGGGGTCATAGCATTATATGTCAAAGCAAGAGCAACAGAGATAAATTAAAATCTTACCAAACAAAGTGAGTTTGAGTATTCTACTGCACTGGATGGCGAAGGAGAGGTCAGAGCTGTCAAAGATAGTGATGAGGTCATCATCTAGAAAAAAGGACAAGGGACAGATTTCACTATAAGAGAAAAAAATCTATCAACAATGAAAAGTTAAAAGCCTGAATTCTCTTTTTTTATTTTTTTTATTTTAAGAAAGAGCCTAATTCCCAACTTACCCTCATCTTTATATTTAATGGTAACTTCATCATTACTCTGCAGCTTTCCCCTGAAGACACGCTGCATCATGAGCACCAGCTCATCATAAGTGATGTCTTCATTATGGATAGGGATGCGTCTGATGTCGTCTCCCAACTGGGCTTTGATGATCAGCTTACCGCTCAGGTCCAGCTGGCCGTTCATGGTGCCGTCTGACCTCTTCTGCTCCCACCACTGGACAGGGTCAAAAAGTTTTCCAACAATGAATTTGATAACAGGTCTGCTGGCTTTGCATCTAGTATGTCTTATGCCTATTTGAACCTGTTTGAAATTTAATCATGCAACTATGAGGGACAAATAAGCAGAAAAAATACGACCAAAAAGTAACATTCTGAACCAAAGTAAGAATTAGGAGTTTAATGCCAATCTCTCTGCTTGGTGGTGAAATATTTTTACTAATATGTACATCTAGTACAGTATTATTACAGTATTATAACATGTTAAAAAGCCACATGACGTCAATACATACTTTTCATCGCAGTGAGATTTAGTATCAGGAAAGACTGATGTCATACCAGTAGGTTAGGGGGTCAGGGAGATATTCATGATTAAACTGTGCTTGTTATGTAAACTGGGACTAAAGGACATCTCGTCATTTTCAGGACTTTATCTGAAAAGTATGTCTGAATCATTGATAGTCTTGTTCGAAGATGGTAAATATTTTTTCTCAGGCCACTTTTTTAAACATAATCTGAAACTGCATCAAAATTAAATCAGGACTGTTCTTCTGTAGACGAATGTCTGTGTGTTTAACTTGAATCGTAAAGTCTAAGGGTCAAACATAACTGAATGAGGTGGCACAGACTGTTCCCCTGTCAGACTTTGACCCAAAATATCAATCAATCTGATAAGTCCATCACAGCTTTTAACCTTAATGTATCTTTAGGCAAAACTAAAATGTGAACAAGATATCTGAAGTTAATAATCCCTTTGCAATGTTACCCAAAGTGTATGAAGTAACTACAATGTCCTACATATCTACTTACTTTAAGAGGTAAGGCAGCTTCAGTAAACCTCTGAAAATCTTTTGACTTTTCTTGCAGACTGTCTATATCAGCTGATCTTAAACTATGGGTCAACCAATTACTGGCTTGGCACTAAACTAATTTTATGCATGTGTGTTTACTTCCACCAATCACTGTTAAAACAAAATAATTAACCAGACAGTGCCCTACTTCAGCTTCATTGCATATGTGTCTTATCATCTAGGTCTGTACTGTTCACCCCTCTGTCACATTTACTGGTCCACCAAAGACTACTGCCACTTTGACCTACGTAAAACATCTGAGTACCTGTACTACCTGATAATACATACACAAACTTTATAGGTTTATAGTCTTCAGGTCTCATCCTTACCGCTATTGCACATTTTCATTTACAACAATAAGGTCACCCAAGTTTTATAAATCAATGTTTATACTATTACTGTTGATTGATTTTCATCATGGCTGTAAATGATTATCAGTTGTTGGTCTCAATTATTCATATTTGTCCAACTATAGATTGACCCTTATCCTAAACTATACTTTGTGACATAGGTCTGAAGACATCTTATGAACAGTATGCTTAAAGAATAATAACACTTAGAGAATAAAATGTAGGTTTAGGGATGCCTTCTTATCAAGTATTATCCTAACCCTGTTTTAAGTTAACTAGAAACATAAACGTTGTTTATATCATATGTTCAAAGCTTTTAACTTAACCATAGCATTCTGTAACATTCCACTTTATCTCTATCATGTCATGTAACCAGTAGACGGATTAACTGTGATGGTTGAGGCCTGACGATATACAACAGAGTGGATTTAAATCCAGAAATGCTGCGGCTTTGGCTCTCCACGCCAGATGAATAATTGGCAGGATGCTAAGGATTGTGATGTAGCTAGCATTTAGCATGTACACTTATAGTTAATGGGGACAACAGTAGGCTGATTTCCACCGAGCGGGCCTTGCTAAATTAACGATGAGGTTAACAGATTAAAACATGTTAAAGACACAGTCTAAAAGCTAGTGTAGAAAATGTTGATGTAACACTCGCTTAACCCTTGTGCACCCCTAGGGACCGTTTTGGTCCTTTGTAACTATACTTTTGTGGATAATTTTGGCTGTGATGATGCAAATGGCATGAAAGTTTGCCAAAGTGTGTAATTTTAGGTGCAATTTAATTTTTTTTCTTTTTTCTTCCTTTAACCTTTTTTGCATGTGAGCAATTTTTATACTTCAGTAAACACCCCTAAGGACCGAAACGGTCCCATTGACTCCCATTAAAACATGTTTTTTTCAATACACTGCCAATGCAGTATAATTTTTGGATTTTTTTTTTTCTCATGTACACCTATTCTTTGAGGGTCAAACTGTTTTTTTTTTTTATGCCGACCAGCAGATGGCGCCATTTTTCTTTTTTCCTGCCATACCCTTTAGAACCAGAGGGGCACTGTTTTCCCTTTGTCACAGAGCTGGTTTATTTCATGCATATAGATAGATAGATTGATAGATATATAATTTATTGATCCCAAACTGGAAAATTCTCATGTTACAGCAGCAAAAAAATACAAAATAGAATTAAATATAAGAAGAAATATGTACAATGCAGACTAAAAATACTAAATATATACATTGAATACAGGCTAAATATACTAAACATCTTTAGAGAGAAAATAAATTTAATAAAAACTATTTAGGTGTGCTTTTGGGACATCATGGATTATGTGCATGTGTTTTCATGAATTACTTGTGTGTGTGTGTGTGTGTGTGTGTGTGTGTGTGTGTGTGTGTGTGTGTGTGTGTGTGTGTGTGTGCATATGCAGCCATGAGAATAGCCAAAATCCTTCCAGAAACAGCGGCAGTTGTACAATCTGCACCTGCAGTTTCCTTCTGTGTGTGTGTGTGTGTGTGTGTGTGTCTGATTGTGTGTGTGTGATTGTGTGTCTGATTGTGTGTGTGTGCGCACGTGTGTGAGCAAGCTCATGAGGTTCATAGCGGGCACCTGATCAATGTGAGTGCGTAAAAGCAAGCGAGGAAGGGATGGAGTGTGAGTGTGTGTTTGTGTGTGTGTGTGTGTGTGTGTGTGTGTGTGTGTGTGTGTGTGTGTGTGTGTGTGTGTGTGTGTGTGTGTGTGTGTGTGTGTGTGTGTGTGTGTGTGTGTGTGTGTGTGTGTGTGTGTGTGAGATTGTGTGTGCGAGCGTGCGTGCGTGTGTGCGTGTGTAAGCGCACGCACGAGGTTCATAGCTGGCACCTGAAGAGGGAGGGCTTCATCAATGTGCTTACGTAAAAGCAAGGGATGGATGGATGGATGGTGTGTGTGTGTGTGTGTGTGTGTCTGATTGTTTGTGTGTGTGTGTGTGTGTGTATGTGTGCATGTGTCTGATTGTTTTTGTGTGTGTGTGTGTGTGTGTGTGTGTGTGTCTGATTGTTTGTGTGTGTGTGTGAGCGAGCGCACGAGGTTCATAGCAGGCACCTGATCGATGTGCGTGCGTAAAAGCAAGCAAGGGATGGATGGTGTGTGTATGTGTGTGTGTGTTTGAGATTGTGTGTGAGATTGTGTGTGCGTGCATGCATGTGTGAGCGCACGCACAAGGTTCATAGCGAGCACCTGAAGAGGGAGGATATCATCGATGTGCGTGCATAAAAGCAAGAGATGGATGGATGGATGGATGGATGGTGTGTGTGTGTGTGTGTGTGTGTGTGTGTGTGTGTGTGTGTGTGTGTGTAATACACTACAGAAAAAAAAAAATCTTTTCAAATTTTCTCATCAATGTTTACCAATCCCATGCTCTAATAATCAAAAGTTTAAAAAAACAATTTGCATATATAGGATGGAAAATAATTCACTAATTGTGTTTTTTGACTTAAGATAATATCAGGTTTTTACAAAAAAGACTGGCATTTATGGGGTTAAAATACACAACCTGAATAAAGTTTTGCTATTTATGATTAGGTTATAAGTCAATGATGGCAGCCAAAAAAAAAAAAAATTTAAATACATTTATTTAGACCATATTTTTACTCCAGCAAAATGGAGGGGACCGTTTCGGTCCCTAGGGGTGTTAATTGAAGTTTTTATTATTATTCAACACTACAGAAAAAATACAAATCCTTTCAAATCCATTTTCTCATCAATGTTTACCAATCCCATGCTCTAATAATCAAAAGTTTAAAAAAACAATTTGCATATATAGGATGGAAAATAATTCACTAATTGTGTTTTTTGACTTAAAATAATATCAGGTTTTTACAAAAAAGACTGGCATTTATGGGGTTAAAATACAAAACCTGAATAAAGTTTTGCTATTTATGATTAGGTTATAAGTCAATGATGGCAGCCAAAAAAAAAAAATTTTAATATATTTATTTAGACAATATTTCTACTGCAGCAAAATGGAGGGGACCGTTTCGGTCCTTAGGGGTCTTAATTGAAGTTTTTATTATTATTCAACACTACAGAAAAAATACAAATCCTTTCAAATCCATTTTCTCATCAATGTTTACCAATCCCATGCTCTAATAATCAAAAGTTTAAAAAAACAATTTGCATATATAGGATGGAAAATAATTCATTAATTGTGTTTTTTGACTTAAAATAATATCAGGTTTTTACAAAAAAGACTGGCATTTATGGGGTTAAAATACAAAACCTGAATAAAGTTTTGCTATTCATGATTAGGTTATAAGTCAATGATGGCAGCCAAAAAAAAAAAAAATTAAATATATTTATTTAGACCATATTTTTACTCCAGCAAAATGGAGGGGACCGTTTCGGTCCTTAGGGGTGTTAAGGGAAGTTTTTCTTAGGGGTGCACAAGGGTTAAACGCAGAGTCATCTGTCAGCGGCCCATACCAGCTAAACTAAAGGCTACTAACCTCTGCTAAACCACCTCACCACTCTGTCAGGAATAATAATATCAACTTTCCATTCAGAAGATAACACTCAAATGGTTAATCTCCTTTTAGATAGCTACATGAGTGACGATGAATCAGCCTGCTTTCGTTCCTGTGAATAGCATCCAGTCGTGAAAAACTGATCCCTGTGTGACCGGTTAGAGTTATATTAGTTACAATGCACCAATTCTCATCCTCATCCAGCTCGGGATAGACTTAAAGAGAGCATTTTTAGTCAGTAACTTCCTAGGAATCAGTCTCGACACCTGTTTGGGCGTGTTAGCCAAGCGTTAGCTCACTGCGTAATGAACCTAACATTAACAGCTAGCTAGCAAGCTAAACACTTAGCTAGCGAGCTAGCAACAGAATACCAAACATGGAGGGCATTAAAATTCAAACTAATCCACAATGTCAGTAGAGTCTGAACAAAATGTAGTTTTTTCTGTTACCTAAATCAGACGACTTGACCCCGCTGTATTTCACAGGTTCTCCCAAACCGTGAAAACAAATCTGACAGCTAGCCTAGCTTAACCCGGCCAGCATCAGGAAGTGTCCTCCAAACTGTAAACGTCAACCAGTACGTGGCACTCACTCTGCGCAAGCGCACATTAGCTGGAACAAAGTACGATATGATTAACTTGCTTCACTGCAGAGTAGGGATGTAACGATATTAAAATTTCACATCACGATTATTGTGACCAAAATTATCAAGGTTATCAATATTATCACGGTATTGATGAAATATGTTCAAAATGTTTAAAAAGTACTTATACACGCCATGAAATTATTTAACAAAGTTTTATTTTGAAAAAACAATCCAAATAACATGCAGAATGAACTTTTCCTTCACCTTAAATAACAGAGGAACGATTAGCTTAAAAAATTAAAGGGTCTTAAAAGAGCCAGAGGTAATCAACACTAGCACTAGTAATAACAAAGTACGACGTAATATGCCAGTGGCATAAACATTAGCATGATAACAAATTAATAAAATTTAAATAAGATTGCATTCCTTATAGTGCAAATTGTAAGAATTTTCAGTGTTAAAAAAGATCTACTCTTACAAGTATAACAGAGCAACACTACTATATGAAACAATACAACCACATGTAAAGACAAGGGGGAATGCAGGTGTTTAAAATAACATAAAATATGTAAATAATCAGATGAACCACACCGATTGTCCGTTTTCTCCAACCATAAGGTGCTGCTGCTGACTTTGTTCACTACTTAAGATTGACATGTAAAAATGTAAGTAAATTTACTTGGTGTGGTTTGAGTAGTAATCTATGAGGGGAAACGATGTGCCCACTGGCACTGAATAGCCTCTCGGATGGCACGCTGGTTGCTGGGATGCACAGAAGCTTCTTAGCAACCCTCACAACCCTTTGTAGAAGCCAAAATATGCCCAGACTTCGGACTTTGTTTTCTTTGACAGCGGAAAATCTCTGCAGAATTGCCCACAGAATTGCCCTCCTCCATGTTTACAAGTTGTATAGTGCGCAGAGCGCGCCTGTGTCTGAAGGACTGCTGTGTGCAGCTGCTCTTCTCAGCATTGAGCAGTATCACTGTGAGCTTTTCCAGAATGCGGCAATCAAACACGGTTTTAACAGTAATTAAAATTTAAAATGGTAGTACTAACCATCAGACACTTTACGACGGTTTATCATTTTACTGGTAATCGTTACATCCCTTCTGCAGGGTAAGTCTAACATCTAATGCATGGGGCAGAAGAGTCATTATTTCACTGTCGTTTTGTTTACAGTGCACATTTCACTTTGTATTTAGGCTTCATTGAAATGGAACTATGATTGATGATGAATGCAATATTAAAAACGAGTAAGACACAGGTGAGGGTGTTCCCACTTTATTTTTTAATGGGCTGTGATGGATTCTGAACATTTTCAAGGATTGCACTTCATGAGAGTCGTCACATCATCAGTAAAAGTAAACCTAACCTGGGTTAAGTATCAGATTTTAAACAAAATATATCTTTTGAAACTTAAATGTCTCAAACACATAAATATGTGAATTAAAAAAACAAACCATGATAATAATAACATTAATAATAATAATATGCTTATTTTATGTAACACTTTTCAGAACAAGGTTACATTGTGCTTTGCAACAAAAGTAAAATGAAAAGAAAAAAGAAACAAAAAGAGAAATGTGAGGAATACAAGGACTTAATAATAAATGCATAAACAAAACAGTGGTGATTTCGCGATATAAGAGATGTGAAAACACACAGATTAATAAGGAGATATAAGAGAAAGGTTTATGGCAGAAAAGACAAAGAAATAATGTAAAACAAAAAGGCCACAAAAAAACCATAGACCAGCATCAAACATGCCCGTGTCTTCCTGAATGGCCTGTTTGCAGTAGACAGAAAAGCTTCTCAGATGACTTAGTGATAGAGAGAATGAGCATTAGACTAAATGCATTGGTAATTGGTGATGATTTTATGCAATCCCTGAATATGTGTGCTAGACACCCATCATCTGCTTTTCATCAATAGTAAAAGTAAAAGGTCCAGGTATGTATATTGATAAGACTTCTTAATCTATTTTTGATAAATGTTTACAAAAGCAGCTGAAATTAAGGTCTGCTGTTACGTGATGATAAAATAAATAGCATATTTAGGACTTGTAATTTATGGATAAATACAGATTAAAAAAAAAGAAAGAAAAAGAAACAGCTTAGCCCAGAAACTGTTTTTCCAGCATTATTTCTTCTTCTTTTCTTGAGTGGTATCGAACCATGAGTCTAAAAGCTTCTTCATGTAATATAATTGCCAAGCATGCACTTGAACAGCAACCACCATAATGAGGTACATAACAGTCACTGCAGAGAAGCCAAAAATAAAGCGATAGGCCTTCCCATGGCGGTAGAGTTGCTGCGCTACAGGAAACATCTCCATTCCACCGTAAATGAGAGGAGCCACAGAGAACAGCCCTGCGCTGATCATGGATATGACCAAGTAACTAATATTGTTCTTTGGAAGTGAGAGGCTGCTGCAGAGGAGAGGGAGAAGGCTGAGAAGGTATGGGTACTCCCACTGGTACGGCATAGACACTGTGTCGTGTGACACCAGGTTGAAGTGGCTGACAGTCACCTGTGCTGCCACCAGCAACCAGATGAGAAGTTGAACCAGGTTTAGCTTCCGTACTTCTGACTTTAGGGAAGCACTGTAAAAAACATAACAGATAAACAAGATGATCCTTGTCGCTATTCAGTGAATATACAGGAATGAGTACTCATATTCTGTGACTAGTAATAAAAGCAGATGAATTTGCTTGCCTCATTTGGTAGTGTGGTGTCACCCTTTCTCTGGGTTTGCTGGGTTTGAAGTCACTTCCATTGGCACAAGCAGCTCTGGATCCGAGGCGGGATGTCATGATGAGAGAAATCTAGTAACAAATAAATCAAACAATATTTCAGATGCCAGTAATTTGCATTTTAAGCTATGTAATTGACTCTTTGCATATCGATTCAATTGTTTTGTTCATACTATATCCAGATCTGGTCAGTAAGTTTCCTGACCCAAGAGGATGTCTTGTTTTGTTACAAAATAACAGCCCACATTTATTCATTATGTCATATTTATCAATAACACAATTAGACAAACATATTTTCATAAAATTATAGCTTCGACTATGGCATGGTTTTAACTCTTTGCAAGACTTAAAAATGTATTATTAAATTTGTTGAATCTTATTTTTCCTTTGATTGAATGAGCCCACTTAGTCCTGCTAGTAAGCCTAACAATGGACCAAAAGGCAGATTTAGCAACACAAAAATATGGCATGAGGAGGAGGTAAAAACAATAGCGTCAAATTCAGCAATGACAAGCCAGACTGTTGTCTCGTTCAGATACTAGATAAAAAACAAACACCTTCCTGAAAAAATTATATATAAGACACGGAAAAGACAGACTTAGATATCGAGCTGAGCACGGCTAGCTTGTTAGCTGCTACAGCTAGCTTACCAATTCCACTGTAACCTTTGGACAAACACATACTACATGTTGAGACTGACAACTCTATTTTAAGCACAGGGAATATGATACTGTCGTGATTCCTGTTTGCTCCTATTGCTTACCGTTTCGTGTATCCTTACAGACCGGCTGAGCTCCTTCTCTGAACCTGTACCGACAAAGGATGTGGTACATGGATGTTGTAAAAAGCTCTGCGCATGCGCACAGTCTCCAACCACCGAGAGCCTTGCCCACCGCAGCATCAGCATCTCACTTGGCCGGCTGTCTGAACCGGAACCAGTACTTTTCTCTCAAGGGTTCATCTCGTGTCCCAGTCTTACATTTAAGTAATATAACAGACCTGAAGTGTCTTGAGTCGTCTAGAATAGTTTATTTTATAAAATTGTACAGAAGAAGCTGGTAAAGGGAGCATCTTGTGCATCATGACCCCAGTTTGTGTTGAGATTTGGCATCATCTGCATTACTGGATTTTACAAATTTATCAAACAAAAGATGGGCTTATTTATTGTACTCATATTATTTTGCTCCTGAGAAAAGATGACTGTTTCTTGTGCCCTGCATGTTGAGTTTTATTATCTTATTAGTGTGTCTATGCATCTGTCTAAAACATCACAAAGAAGTTGACGCCATTAAAAAAACAGTACACCAATTTTACATTTACACACAGTTCAAATAAATGCATCAGGTTTTGCCAAATAAATTGATTTTGTTTTCTATTGTCATATAAACAGACCCAACAACACTTTTAATTTAGACAATTTTTATTTAGAAAAACATGGAAAATTATAACAAACACAACACATACAGACATCAAATCTTTGGTTATGACAATATTGACAATATTAGCACCATGACTGTTTTACACTATGAGCACCATGGTTAAAATAAGAAATACATTGAAGTTTTCATTTATTCATTTCATTTGTCCTTGTCATTGCATGAATGTGATTAGCAAGCAATATAATAAATTACTAAAAGAACTGTTGTCATGCAATGCTGCAACATTCAATATTTTCTTTGAGACCACTGGTTGAACATTTTTTGCCCCCTCATAATTCTATCTGCAACACAAATGTGCTTAAGAAATCAAGATTCTGAGGATACCCCTATTTTTTAAAAGTTAGAAATTCATAGTAGACATGCTGTTTCATTAAAAAACAACAGCCTAATCCACAAGATGATTAATGTGGCATCCTGTTATGTTTAATAGGCTGCAATTCTAAATGATAATGAATTGAAGTTACAAATGAGTTGTAGAATATAAATGGTTAAATGGGTTTGTGTCTCAGATACTTATCACTACCACTTGTATTTAATCTTGCATTTTAGTTTTTGATACACTGTGTAATGCCAACTTTTCTCTACACCATGGGGCAATATTTTATGTTATGTATGGAGTGGTTTTCATAGTTTGGGAAACATGTATTTCTTTGACCTTCTTAGACCAGTTTTGCACAAAATAAAATAAACCTATATTCAAACATTAAAAACATAAAAATACATTCTTATTTTCTGATTCTCACTCATGGGAGTAATTGTCTGTCAGCACCATACATCATTCATGTGATTTTTTTATTCTGACTTATATTATGTGCTCCTATAAAACATTAGTTGCTTTTAAAATACTCCCCTGAACCAGTACAGCACTGCCTTCTTGAAGTTTGCTCCTGCTCTGTGTTTTGTTGACAAAAGGATTTCAGAGGAACTTCAGAGAGTTACCTATTGATGATCAAGGTAAGATTGAATACAATCAACCTTATCCCAAAACTCATTAATTTGCCACTTGTTTGACCAGGATGTGTTTCCTCCAAATATTTCAAAGTCTTGTCTGATTGCCACTATTATAAGCACACAGTAACACAGTAGCTGTTTATATAAAGCTATGGATGCAAAAACTTTTGTTTTTACCTAAAATGAATAAAACTTCATGATTCCTACTGTGTTTCACATTTACCACACAGGTTAGCTGCCGGTTTTGATCTGGGACAGGCTCTAAATTTGACACCGTCTCAACAGTGTTACAGGAATTGTGTGGGTTTTTTTTGCAATTTCTTTAGCATACATTAAATATGTCCTTTCTTTTTGTTCAGCAACAGGGCGTGTGTATCTTACAACCCTTTTCGGGGTTTCACACTCTTCTTTGTATATAATCCTTTTGTTCACCGGACATTTTTTTCTAATTTCCCTCAGTTATACAACTCTAAGGCTATACCGTATAGAAGTCACTGTATATTTACAGTCATACTAAAGATTTTCCGTTTGGTATCCCATATTTACTGCTCATCTCTGTTGACGAGATCAAAACTTGTTGACTTAAGTGAAACAAGTATGTTTATCTCAGGTGGATGTCGACTAAGTTTTCTTACATACACATATATGCTCCCTGTTTGTACTCACTGAAGATTGTACCATCCTGCAGTTTGTGGTTTTACATCGGATATAACAAATATCCAGAAAAGGAGGAGTGCACATACTGTCCTGCATAAAGTCCTGAGGCCTGATCTGAAGGCAACTGTATATACACAGTGTCCCCAGGTTGTAGAGGTAATACTGCACTCCCTGAAGCTTGATCCAGGAATCCCTTCTTATACTCATCGTATGTATACATCACTGGCTCGTTGTTCCTCATCAAAGCCACCCACACATTAGCTCCTTTGCAATGAACGTGGTAGGCAAAGTAATAAATGCCAGGCATGTCACAGGTGAAGATTCCTGTCTCAGGGTTGTAGTTTTGGCGACCATTGTACAAAAGCTTTTCAAAGACAACTGGGGTGCCCACAGGTGGAAAAGGAGTAGTTATTATTGCTGTGAATGCGGGCATCTCTAACCCATTGGCGCCCATAACTTCTGCCCCATTACCTCCATATTTGCCCTTCTTGCCATAACCACCAGCCTTAACACCATCTAGTCCAGGACCCATTTGAGAAAGCACTCCAGCCATATCAGGAGACAATCCAGTTTCCCCGGGTGGGCCTGGAGGTCCAGGAGGACCTGGAGGACCTGGTTGTCCGAGGGGTCCTGATGGACCCTCTTTGCCTGGTGGTCCTATGGGACCAGGTACACCTGGAATTCCCTCACCTGCAATGCCTGGTGGACCAGGAGAACCACTATCTCCTTTTGGCCCTGGAAGACCTGGAGACCCAATTGGGCCTGCTGCCCCATCCATGCCAGGGATTCCTTTGGGACCTTGAGGCCCTACTCCACCTGGCAGTCCACTTTGTCCTTTTGGTCCAGATAGTCCTGGAGCGCCAGGGTTACCTGGTAGACCTTTGTGCCCATTGTCTCCTTTGGGACCTATTGGTCCTGATGGACCCCTTGGGCCAGGCTCTCCCTGCTCTCCAGGAAGACCATTCTTACCAGGTAACCCAGGAGGGCCCCTTTCTCCCTGGGCTCCATCAAGACCTTTGGGTCCTCCTTCTCCACAGTCTCCCTTAGGACCAGGTGCACCTATACCTCCTGGTAGTCCGATTAAGCCAGGGGGACCTGCTGGACCAATTGGTCCAGGGGGTCCAAGCATACCAGGCAGTCCTCCGTGGCCCTTGTCACCTTTAGGTCCTGGGGATCCAGGTGGTCCACCCATACCTTTATCACCCTTTGGTCCAGGGAGTCCTGGTTTTCCAAATCCTGGAAGTCCAGGCTTTCCTGGCAATCCTGGTGGTCCTGGATGACCTTTTATGCCGGGTGTGCCTGGCTGTCCTGGCAGACCATTTTGACCTGGTTTCCCTTGACCAGGTAAACCTGGTGGGCCAGGCTGTCCTCCTTCACCAGGTAGCCCTGCTGGTCCTTGCTCCCCAGGATGCCCTTTCTCTCCTGGAGGTCCCTGTGGCCCAGGAGCCCCATTCAACCCTGGTTTGCCAAAACCAGGCAACCCCCTTGGACCAGCAGGTCCTGGAGGCCCTGGGAAGCCTTTGTGACCAGGTTGGCCTGGCAGACCCATCCCCTTGTCTCCTTTGGGTCCTGGTAATCCCGGTAGCCCTGGAAGACCTTTGTGTCCTGGCTCACCTTTTAGGCCAGGTTGGCCTGGTAGTCCTTGCACCCCTGGTTTACCAATTCCTGGTAACCCAGGTGGTCCTGGGGGACCTTGAGGTCCTGGCTGTCCAGCAGGTCCTTCTTCACCTCTTGGACCCATTTCTCCTAGGGGTCCAGGCTCCCCAACCCCTCCAGGCTTGCCTTGTAGTCCTGGCAAACCTGGTTTTCCCACGGCAGGTACTCCTGGTGGACCAGGTGGTCCAGGTCTTCCTGGGGGCCCTTGCTGTCCAATACCTGGAGGTCCAGCAGGTCCTGGAGGTCCATCTGGCCCAGGGGGGCCAGCTGGGCCTGGTTCTCCCTGAGGAATTCCCTCTGCACCACTTGGGATTGTCTGACCTGTGGTAAATGACAAAAACATCCAACCAGAAATGATGAATTGGCAGAGACATGGACTGAAATGTGGTTGTTAGATCCAAAAGGCAGATGCTCTCTTTTAAACTTTACAAAAGCGCATTTACAAAACGTTTCCAATATCAAGAAGAAAAAAAGGTTTTAACGTACATGTAGAATTCATAAGAATCTGTACTTCATTATGTCAGTTTGACATAATATTCTTAAAGATTTATATATACTGATGATGGAAAATGTTGGTTTTTACCTTTGTCTTGACCACCATTGTAGCCGCCCCCTTTACGAGGATTTTCTTTGCCCTTGTGCATCGGCATTTGCGGTAGCTCCTTTCTGTAGTGTGGATACTGCATGTAGGGCACCTCTTTGCCAAGGTACTGCTGTTGGGGATAGCCTTCCTTGCCCATGCCCATGTGTTGAAGGTGCTGCATTTGCTGGTATTGCTGAGGGTGTTGCTTGTGTCCATAGTATGCCCCAGCACTTACATATGTGAATACTGCAAGCTGTAGCAGTGCCAGGATGAGGGGGACAGGGAGGGGAGGCATGGCCAAGGCCTGTAGGAAAAAAATGAGAATGTTATATTAGTGTTTAGTTTTTCTAAACCTGCTGAATCATTTAAAAACAACATTGCTTCAGTGACAGTTAATCACTTTTGAAGTTACACTGACCCCTGTCCTGTTGAAAAGTGTAGGGGAAATTATGCCATGCTTTGTCGCCCTCTGCTGGATACATATTTGAACTACATATAAGTCTTGTGATCAGGGTGGCAGAAGCAGCAAAAATGATGGAGTCTTTCTGACTGACAACTATCAATAAGAAAGACCTCAGCCCACTGTAACAACTCCACTCAGATATTTTGGAGGGGATGCTGCAGACTTTTCCTGACTTTGGAAAGTTTTGGACATTAATTTAACTGGGCTCAATATAACTCTGCTTATAAATGCCAGAGATACAGTATTATATTCAAAACCACAGGGAAGGACTTTACAACTTTTTGCTGAACAAAAAAAACAACAACACAACAAACAAACAAAAACAAACGAAGAAACAAAAAACATCTGTGGACATCTTTTGCTTAATAGAGTAAATTGTTGGTGGTTTTTTAATATTCTGTCAGAAGTGTTGAGCTTTTTTTTTCTTTCTTTTTTTTTAATGTGATTTCTTTGTTGATTTGAATGCTTATTTGGCTAGTGACTCGTGGAAATAAGCCATTCTGTTTTTTTCTTTTATATATACAGCCCTGAGAAAGAAGCTGTGTTTGTTGACAGTATGTAAAGTGTTAGCGACTCCATGATAAGCCAGGATAGGCTGCGTCCACAAGAGGAAGCCACATTAAATTTAACGAAGCAACCTCAGGTTTCAACATAAGCAGAATCAGAGTGACGCCTTTGAAGATGCTGGCTTCAGTGCTTCAAAAACCAAAACAGAAACTTGCAGATTTAACCTGCCAGGAAAAATCCCTATAGTTGACAGTTCCTGTTTAATATTCTCTTCTTTTCAGTTTAATTTAATGTCCGGTATAACAAATTCATTTCTGGATAAAAAGCTGTTGTCAACTTGTGCAGTTCAGTTCTCTGCTTTTAATAATGAGAAATAAAGTAGCAAAGGGGATTGGCTTTACTCAAAACTGTAATTTATCAGTTTATTCTTCATACAGGCCTCTTCCTCTCAGTCTCAGTCTTCTCATCTTTTGCCACACTTCCCATCCAGGTTATACTGCAAACCCAAGTCCAGTTTTATTCATTCATCTCCTCTGTAGTTTTTCTGATTCACATCCAAAACCACATCCTCAGTGTCCACTCCATCACTGACTCTTTGGATCTTTGCCGGCCTTTGACCTTTTCTCAGTGGACTGGTGATTTTGACATGGCGGTGCCACTGTCTCCCTTGATGAGAGCTGGCCTTTGAAAGACGTAAAGCTACTTTCCACAATGACAGAGGCCAGACATGCCAAAGAGACCAGAGGAATCTCGCTGTGTTTTTTGTTCACAAAAAGAACTAAAACCTGTATTATAATTATTATTATTTTTGCATAGAAGGTGGCAGCATACAGACACTAGTAGGGTCAGAAATAGTGATTAACTTATTCCACATGTTCTAAGGCTCAAATGTTCAAGCAGACAGAGAAACATACACTTCCTGTGTAAAAATAGGTGCCAACTGCTCTGCCCACAGGGGGGCGCCAATGTTGACACAAATCAAAAGTTCACCACAGGAGATTTAAACAACACAGATTTGTAAAGCAAAGTATAGGAAAGACAGGTTAGAAATATGAGCAAAATTACTTTGACTTATGATATATGATGTTTGATAAAACAATAATAACTGTAATTTTGTATTTATAATAGTAATAATAATAACAACAACAACAATAACAATAATAATAATAATAATGAAAATAATATTACTGATTATTATCATTATTGTTATTATTATTATTATTATTATTGTTGTTGTTGTTGTTATTATTATTTTTTATTATTATTATACAATTAAAACAATAGTTCAGTAGAAACTTTAAATGTGGGTTTATAAAGTACAGACGTATATTGTAAAACATACACTTATACTCCACAGATGGCCATGTACATACGTTTCAGAAAACAAATGTGACAGCTTTATTACTTTGTAGAAATGTGAAAGGTCAGGGTGTGTGTTTTCAAAAACTTCAAAATATTCAGAGGAAAGTTGCAACTAGAGATCAGAGGCGCCATGCAGCGCCGGTCTGTACAGTGTCAAACAGCAACACCATGAAGTTGTCATAGTGACCACAGAGTGATGGAAACACCTCCTGTCTTTACCTGTTGAGTATCTCTCCAACACATTATTCTACAAAAGTGATACAACCACAGGGACTTGTTTACACAGCCTGAACACTTTTAGCTCTTCACCTTTACTTTCTACATTTTAACTGACATAGAAAAAGAGAGAGAAACAAACGTAGCTATAATATCGAAACATTTTATACCAATACACTAAAAAGCTAGGAGTATCATTGTGGTTGTCAGTAATCCAATATGAATGTGCCACAGTGGTGAGAAGTCGTGAGTAACATGTTATGAGCTGTTTCTCACACTCGTAAGATTGATGGCTTTAATTTTTGTCACACTGGTGTTAAACATTTTGGCCCAAACAGTAATGAATCAATGACAAGCTGCCATTTGTGACAGAGACTGAACAGGAACAGCAGTCATGTTGTGTCATTCAGTTCACTCACTTTCCAAATGGTTTTGTTTGAAATAAACTTGCATTTAGACAATATTCAAGATCACTCCAGCCCCAGCTTCTGTGTAGGTATTATTTGGCTCTACAATGGGTCAAAACAAGCAACAACCTCCACTGTTAAATACAAATGACAATGCAGAAGTAGAAAAAGACCCTTGAGTGTCACTAGAGGGTGACTTCAAGAGTCAAGGCAACCTCATAAGCACACATGTTAATGTTACAGGCATTTAGTAGCCGCCTACTAGGAGGCTTGAGACCCATCTCAGCACTTTATTTTCATCTGTTTCTAGGTTGATCAAGGGTTTAGTGATTCAGCATTTCCCACATACAAATGTTGAGCTTTGAAACACATTTTCAGAAACCAATGGCGGACGACTTTGAAGCTATACCTCAATTTTTATACAGTCTGTGACCACTACATCAAAATGGGAAGCTTATTTTTCTTGCCACATCTGTGACTTATGTGTGTTCTTGATAAAATAAGTCTGTGTCTGCTAGACCACATTCCCGTGATAGACATCTTCCTTTGGAAAGAGTGGGAAGATCAAATCATGTCTACTGCTGTGCCTGAGGTTGTAAACCATATGAAAGTCAAAAGCCTGACAAGTAGCTGTCATTTCATTGCTTTCTAAATGATAAGACGCTGTAAATACGTACATTGGACTGTGAAAATCCAGAAAAACATCAGACCATTTGTGGATTTGTTTGACAGAAAACAAATCTGGTGTACAAGTACAGTCTCTCATTCTGGCACCAGAGTAAGGTTCACACCTCTATTAATGGAAATAAGTGATGTATTTTAATTTAACAGGTGACACTGCTCACTTTTAACTTTCACCCAAATGCTTCGATGGTTGTCACAGTAACAGGAAGTTGCCAGTGAATGGGGTAACTCATGAACCATAACACGGATTTCTGATCATACAGTGCTTAAACTGCATGTTGGTGGCTTACAAACATGAAGTAACAACTGAGTGACATAAATATTAGTGCTTCTCAAGCAATCAGCCACAAAAACAACAACAACAACAAACCATTTTATTTGTGTTAATGTGTCATCTTTCTCATCAAGTCTTTAAGTTTAAAACAAAACTGCCAAACTGGAAAAGTCTTAACGCTGTCACCAGCGCTATGACCTACTGTCTCAATGGCGTTACTCTAAAGACTTCACCTCAATGTGGCTATGAAAGGGTCTTATTAGTTGACATGATATTGTTTAACCCAAAATCTTTTTAATGAGTCCACCACAGGTGTCCGCTCCAGACTTGGAAGTGGAATTTATATCAGCTGCAGTCTTGAGACAAGTAAGACAAGATATTGAAAAAATACAGAAAACAGCCTTTGGCTACCAAAGCACGCTTTCATTTATCACTGATAAATAATGGATTGATGGGCTGAATTTGTCTGTTCTTCTGTTGTTAATTTATTTGATACTCTGTGTTACGCCAGCCACTCCTATGATGTTACAGTAGGTACATAGTAGGAGGGTTTAAATCTCCCCAAACTCTGAAGTACGTAGCTCTGCTATGGTTTCAAGAGTCAAAAGTGTTTTCAATAATTTAAAGAAAATCAAGAAAAGAATGAATGAATGATAAATTTTGTTTCTGCTGGACAGATTGAAATACGAGATAAAAGGAAACCAGTGTATAAGTATTCTGTCTCTGAGTGTTCAAACAAAAATCAATTAAAAGCAAAACTATGAAAAACACAAAGACACAAAAGTCTTATTATACTCCAGAGCAGTTTGGACAGATGTGGTCTAGAATATTACTGTTAATGCTAATATGCACCCTCATGCACAAAAACACACACGTGCACAAAATGATTTCGACACAGGACATCCAGCTCACACAGCTTAGGCCACGTGTGAGATTCCTCAAAAGCAATTTGTAATCTCCTGTCTATTCGACTGTGATGGAACTATTAGCTCTAAGTCTCCAGACACATCTGTCTTTCCTCTCCCCGGTCAGATGGAGACATCTCCTCTCTCACGTCTCCTTTTCTTCCTGTGTCTCTGTGTGAACAGAGCGATGCCTGTTCTGCACAGGCTTCACTGTCTGTCTCATTTCTGTCTGTTTGCCCTTACCGGCCCGTTTTTTCCTTTGGGTACAACCCGAGTCATTGACCTGAAGCTTCTCTGTGACCGTGCAGAGCAGTTTGGAGGTCAGAGGCCGGAGACTGGGTGTCTCTTTGAACCACCTTGCTAACAGAGAACAGAAAGGTACTGCAGAGAAGTGCACTTATGCTGAATTGTGAGAAGAATTAATCCCATTCTGAGTGAAGATTTAGAGCTGGCTGTTTAATCTTTTGGTGTTTAAGCTGTTCTCTCACACTCTCTTCTGTATTTACTTTCTTCAGGTCTCATGTTAATATGTGTAGAAAGAAAACATTACAGCATTTAGCACCCAAACCCTTCACTTATTCATCCAAATTCTCTTTTTGCACATAACACTCAGCCTGACCAAAAGCTGGTGTTAAATTCCCTCAAACATGTCTGGCAAACCACTTTGCCTTCCTTCCGTCACCGCAAAACCATTTACAAATTTAACCTTAAGCCAGCGGTGCTCATGCACTCAGTCTTGGTAAGCAGCCTGATGTTGTGGTTTCTCAGTGAAAGGGAAAAACATTTGCAGCTCCTCGGCTCCCTAAATGCAGCTTTTATCGCAAAGCACACCTCGTAAAATTTACACCTCCTCAAGTCACGCTGCAAACGTCCCCGTTCAAACAAACCCCATACACAAAACCAGGGGAATACAGCTACTCCACGCACACATACACACACATTCTCTGCCACAGCTGTGCAGCTAAATGACCAAAGTGTTTGCTCCTTTCCCTTCTCCTCTGCCCGGCCATTATTCTTCCTTTTCATTGGACCCCTTTGTCCTGTGCATTCCTGAAGTGTGCTGAATGATGTGTACAGCAGGGTGCAATGTTGTATATGCACCAAACACACAAATATATGCACACACTCTCAAGGAAAGGTTACTTCTTGTGCACAGAACTACCTGTAATTAAGGTTTTCATCTCCTGCAGCTCTTTGCATGCACTGGGGTCACTGTGAGGACCATGCACTGATGTTATACCATGATGTGATGTAAAATTTGATGAAAAAAGGTCTCAGAAAAAAAACAAAAAACTTTTGCACAGTTTTAAATTTTAAGAAAAAGTAAGTGAAGATTTTTTGTGGATAGTACTTGCAATGCTGAAGTCCTCTTTAAAAAATAGTGTGTAGTATTTTTGCTCAGTATGATTTCTACTATCGTGTTTGTTCCTGATTATTATGCACACAGATAAAGTCAGAGATATGCAAAATCAAAACAACATACTGATGATGAAAAGAGCCCTAATTTTACTCTTGTAAAATCAACAATAATTTGAGGATTAAAGACACCTTACATGTTCTTTTTCTCTGAGGAGAACGGTAGAATCATGTTGATACTGCAGAAAACAAAAGTGCTGTTCAACTCATACCTGTATACTCAAATACTGAGGTATCTCCTGAAGGCCTTGCTTTGTGAGGCAAAGCTACACAGGCAGCTGTCAGAAACAGATGTGTCATAAATAAGTTCATCAAAAAAGAAATCCTAAAAACAGGCCTCAGAGGAAAATATGAAAGCATCATTTCTGGGGATAGACTAGTAAGTCCCATGTCTTTATTTTTACCTTCATTTTATCAGGAAGACTTCCACATAAAACCAAATCGAACGCACTGCATCTTTTATTTTGCAAGTGAATCATCCCAATTTCTCTCTGACTGACTGAGTACTAAACAGGGGATTCAAATTGTCCAACTACAAGCATAAAAATAATCCAGAAATCAGCCCAGAGACACAGAGCGGCTGCAGAGAAAACCGTGACTGTGTTTGCTCTACAGCCTCTTCTCACCAAACTGCTGCTTTGGCCCCATCACATACATCTGACAGTTTGGCTTCAACTTTCTGCATGCACACATGCACACCAAACACTTGAACGCATATTTGCCTTCAGTGCAGGCATTCTCCCACAGATGGATGTACAGCTCATACTTCAGCAGACTATGTGAGGGATGCTGTGGATGCAGCCGCCTTAGAGACTGTACCAAGCTTTGCAGATTATCTGCTTTCTTTGTGTGAGGGTGATGCACAGATATGATGCTAATTTTATAGCCGAAGGCCAAATTAATGAGGCCTTTGAGATTTAAAAGCAATTCAAAGAGGGTTGCTATAAAATAAATGTTTGTCAACCAGAAGAGGAGTTAAAAAAATTTAGCTTTTTATTTAAAGCAGCTGGGAGGGACTTAATTCTTCCACAAAAAAGATGAATTTTGAATCAAAAACAATGACAAACAATTTATCTATCTGCTTTCTTAATACTTGTCCTAAAATAGCCAAATAAAAGTGTTCATTTTAGTGTGTTTTCATATTTAAAGTTGGATTAAAGTGTTTATATGAACCAAAAGACAACAAAAGTATTTTTTGTAGTTTATAAATTGAGAGCCAAATTGAGTTGATGTGCAGGAAACTTATAAAGGACAGTAAAACAGCTGTGATGTGCTTGGAAGTTTTTGGATTACATCTCTTCTTTATATCACACAATCAAACAACCACAATAGATTAAACTAAAATTATATAACATTTAGGGCACAGTCAGAATAAAATACTTGTTATAATTCATTTTAGCAGCTCACAGAATGCAATATACAGCTGTCAGTCCACATCTTGCAAAAATACATCAACAAACTCAGTTAAAGTTCTCATAAAGACAAAATCAAAATGCTTTTTTTTTTTTAGGTGAATCAATAATAGGAGACTGCTTACCGTTGTGAGTGGCTGCTTATGGGGAAATAATCACTGCAGGCAGACAGCTACCACAAAATGCAGGCAGACAGACAACCACTCAGTGGGGACCCTGGGATATGTGCTCATAAGAGACGCACACCTTGTAGACACAGCTTATATCTGCTGGAGGGTGGAGCCACTCGGGTGGGAGGGTGGGTGACAGAGAGGAAGGGAGGGATGGAGACCAGTTGGACTGAGAGTAAATATAACCTCCTGAACAGTAATGCCAAAATTTATAGTGGCAAAACATGTTCACATCCCCCTGCTGAGCGCCCACAGTGGATGACAATGATAAACAGGAATGTTTCCCTCATTACTGTTGTGATGCACGGGGCTGCTGTTTGCAGTAAAACACTGAGCAATTCATTATTTCTGTGTAAGAGCCAGAAACACTGGAGCTACTTATTTAAAATCACCTGTCCTGGCACCCACCTGGGAAAAAACCACAGCACATCCAAGGATACATGCACAATTACAGACACAAGAATAACTCAGAATTAAATATAAAATTAAAGTATTTTCAGGTATAAAAGACTTTAAGATGCCAAGAGTATTTATTTTTTTAGAAATATGAACGAATGATTGATGATCAAATGCCACATCTGAATATACGTAAGCATTCAACCAAACCACTTAATTAGCAAATACATTCACTACTCATGAAATTATGCTTGGCAACATCTTTCCTCGATGTCAATAATATTATACATTATACCACAGTTTCTGTTTTGTTGGCCTGTATTAAAAAATAAATAGGTATAGATGAATTTATAAAGATAAATTGAGAAGCCTCAAAAATACAAAAATTAAAAAAACAGCAAAGCCACGAAACCTGAAGTCCTTCTGATAGCCAGCAGGGGGCAGCTCCACATGTTTCAAATTACTATGATTGTAAGTAAACTCATTACGAAATCTCTGTGAACACCCTGAGAAACTAGCAAAAAACAATCCCAGAAAACAATCTGTCCATATAATGCTCAACACCTTGGTGATAAAGAGAAATCTTCACAAAAGTGCAGCCAACGCTGGCTAACTCAAACCTACCATTTTTTGTCCGTGTAGCATTTAGGTTGATTTATAGATTCATAAGTTACAGGTCTGAATGAAAAAAGTTGAAAGAAAGGTCATAAAGTGTACGTGCTTGATTGGTTTGTACCCTGAAGAGGCACAAGCCCAAACAATGTTTTTGGTTTCACAATAAATCTTGATCGTAAGTTTTAAAAGTATCTCGTCATCTTTCAGAGCGCAGCTAGCTTGCTGACAGTGCTGCTTCTTCATCTTTCCTCTATCTTATTATGTGCCCGTTTAAAGGACCACTACCAGAGACATAAACTCAAAGTTCTGTTCTTATTTTTAACACATCACTTTCCTTTGTTTTTAAGGGGCAGTTTCATCCATACTGGTAAAATTCAACAGCCCTACCATGAATATGAACGTCCATTTCTACCAAGTCTGCTGTATCACATCACATCACAGAAATCACTATAGGAACAATAAGAAAACTATATGTTAATCCTTCGACTGTTTAGACACTAAAATTAGCACTTGTGCGTAGCAAACTGATAATCTGGGTTACATTAAACTATATAGAAGGTTTCAGAATCTGTCCTATACTAAGTGTATCAAACTACTTTCAACATTTACGAATTTAAATTTCAGAAGAATATTTTATTTTTCCATTGTGCTCATATTTCCATGCGGTTAATCATTAAAAGAGGACTCCTTTCATCACTGTGTTACATGCACGTCAAAAATTAAACTATGCTATTAAATCAAAAAATTGTTTATACTTTTTCGGTTCAGTTTCTGTATATGAGAATCGTTCCCTGTTCAACATCTGTTTCTGTCAACAAGCAGAAGGAAAAATAACATCCTTGCTCTCACACCTGTCATAGCAAGGGTGTGAAATGTATAACTAGTATTAAACATGTCTGATGAGTGCTTAGAGGAAGCCCCCAGTCACAGCGGAGGACTAAAAATACCAATTTTCTTAGAGCTTCTTTGTTAAGGAGTGACGGCAGACACTTTCCAGGGCAGGTTTGACACCTGTCTACAACAACTTGAGGTGTCCAGCCACTACATTCAACACATCTCATGTACCTACAGCATGACTGTCTGCGCCGCACCTCAGATGTGACTGTTTGTTTTCTCTCTCATTTCCTCTGCGTCAATCGCTCTGCTTCTTCCTCTCGTGATTTTAGATATAGAACAGACCTGCAGTGTTTGGTTGGGCTTATTGTGTGTATGGGTGTGTATGAGGGATAGTGCGTGCATGTGGTTTTAAAATGACACAGAGGTGTAAAAGGGTGGATGTCCTGATCCACCTCAAACAGCTTAGTGCCAGCTTTGTCAGCTTACCACTCTGAGCTTGACTCACCAGATGATTTTTTTTGTCTTTTGTGATGATGTTTTTATAAACTTTATGGTCCCTTAAGTTTGGTTTCTATGTTGTCTGTATGTAACACAGTGAGCATCAGCCTGGCTTGTAATTGTCCCTCAACCCGCCCACTCAAACACGAAACTTATACAGATGCAATAAATGCAACACACACACTCACACAGGCACACACTTTGAGCTGCGGTGTGAAAGGTACACGATAGCCAGGGGGTAATGAGTTGTGTGTGTTTGCCCTTGTGCTTCAATTCTCTTCCTGTTCCATTAATGAAGCCTCAATGGGCCTCACAACTGCCTCCGAGCAGCCGGCCTGCACCTGTTGCACTGTATGCTGCTTCGTGTGAAAGTAGACCCCATGAACTGCTGAAGTCTTGTACTTTCCAAAACTGTGAAGCTCCCTTTTCAGAACAAAGCTTTGTTTTAGATTTTTGATAGTTAAGGTCCGCAAGTACTGGACAACTTATCTTGATTTAAAACACCAGTCAGTAACTTTTGAAAGTCGACAAAAAGGAAAAAGTGTAAATGCCACAGTGCCAACAAGCAGAGGAGATGTACTGGATATCTTTGATAGGTGTGTGATTGTTGTGATTGACAACTGTGAAGTTGTCCCTGGTGTATCTGGTGCTATTGAGAAACTATCACCAATGTTATGGGGTTTGACCAATCAGGATCGAGTATGTAATACAGCTCAAAGGATCTGTTTGAAACTTACACATTTGTTTTTTATAACATATTTTTGGCATTACCGCTGGACCAGTCGCTACATCTTGTCTCATTGTTGATCTTATCCTGACCAAGCTGCAACCTTCAGTCATGAGAAATCTAGTGGCCAAACATCGCAGTTCCCAAGTGCCTGCTTGAGGCTGGAGAAGCACCTGAAGCCACGTACACACTTAGCCAAAAAAGGACGTTTTAAGAGCAAAAATAAACACATTTACGTTCTGGTTTGAATAGCTCAGAGCTCCAAAGGTACCCACTCAGAGGTATTTTCGAGGAGGTTAAGGCACACCTCTGGTTGACCAACAATTAGGTTGAGTCAGCATTACAGTATGGTGACTACTGTCAATACACTTCAGAACTCTGCTTCACACACAATTGGTGGCATCAGTGACACTATGTCCAGTAATAATAGCAGTTAAAAGAAATTTTAACTTGTTGCTGATGATCTTCATGACCTTTGGAGATCATTAAGAGACATCACTTTTAATTTCAGTTGGTTTTACGACCAGTTAAAAACTCTCTCTTAAAAAAATTAAAGGTACAGTGGCCTTAAAAATAATGTATGAAGTACAACAAGTGTTACCTTGGACTACACCAACAGCCTCATAATTTATAACCATCTTTAAAGTATTCTGTAGTTTGTCAAAACCTCGTCATTGTGGTATATACTGCTATATACAGTACATACCACAAACGAGGGCATGACTTCTGACTGAAGGCTCACTTATAGAACAAATGTCTCAGAATTCACACATATGCACATTTTCTGTACACTTACCCAAACACAGAACTGCACGCAGCACATACTATAGAGTGTCTTTGTTTTCCCACCAGCTGGCATGCCGCCCTGAGAAACTTTATGATGCGTATTATGCACGACATTGTCCAGACCACTCGATGAGAGTTACACTAGGAATTTGTGGTTTTGCCTTAGTATTCCCTTGGAGCACCACTCAAAGTCTGAATGGGAGCACTTATATGGTCTTTTATAAATGTGGCTTATCAATTGTCAAAACAGGCAGAGTGGCATTTCAATGGTAGTATGGATATTAGTGTTTGAAGACGTTTTGAAGTGCTTGTAATGTCCTTATTTGAAGCTCATGTATACCCAGTCTGTCATCTATAATTGTGCATCTCTCCGCCTAGTCCGCAACTTTCATAGACTCTTTTCTGAGACCTCCATTTTTCAAATGTCGTGTGATTCTATGACCTGAATGCATGCAAACTGATTTCAAAGAATCTGCTCCCAGCAATTTACTGTATCTACTTTGGTGCAACATGGCAACTAGTAGATGCAATTTTTAATATTTGCACAGCTGTGAGTTTACATTTTACAGTCATATAGCTGGGACAACCAGTCCATCACCGTGGTAACTCACAGTAAAGAATCTGTTTTTAACAGTTCGAGAGCTGCTATCCCATAGTCCTGTCACGTAATCAGATGACTTTATGGCATCAGAGTTTGTAGAGCCTCCACATTCCTTTTTCCTCTCTGTTCACCATGAGGCAATCTTGGAATTTGCAGTGCAAACAGGGGTAAACACCAGAGAGTGTCTGTGTCACTTGGTTTGTAGGGACAGAGCTCTGTGGAATTTGGAGCTGTGAGAGAAAACCCAGAAATATTAGTGACCTTTTAAACATGAAATATCAGAAACATGAGAATGAGAAGTTATGATGCATTACTCATTGACCTGTACTTTCTTTTTATAAATAAGGCATCCTGCTGTGGCAGAATTAACACTGTTAGATATTTATGACCTTCTTGCCAGATTCTGATCTCACACTGAGATAATATTTACCTCCCCATGATGTCACCCTTGGTATCCAGCTGCTTTGGGACTCTTTCACACGTCAGCAAGTAAATCAGGGTTATAACTACAACACTTTCAGCAAGTGTGTGATCAGCTTCTTTCTTTTTAGACTTTTATTATTTTGAACTTTTGCCCCAATGCCCACAACAGTGAACCTTGACCTTCCTTCCCTGACCCCGGAGGTCACACTGAACAAACCCCCTCATACAGAGAATAGAGGGTTGAAACCCCCAAAACTCAAGCCAAGTCCACGTTGGACAACTGGTGCTTGCATGGATCTTCCCACAGCAGCCCCCTGCATTGGCCCATTGTACTATTCAGCCAATGCATTGACTTAAGCGATATCAAAGCTGACAAGCTGATCACTCCAACGTTTCCATCTTGAATCAACTCAGCAAATGTTTAATCAAAATAGAACAATGTTCAGATATTCCATGGTGCTTTCAAGATCCAGTTTATTGCTCCCATGACTTTCCATTTTCTTCCCCAGCAGGTTGGAATTTTGATGCCAACCTGCCTCATGTTTTGTGAGCTTTACAACCAATCAGCATTATTTAGTAATATATAGTATTTCAAGTTTTGATCTTTCCCCCCAAGCTAATGAATTCTCTCGTTCCAAGACAATGATCTCTGTTCTAGCTGTGTTCGAGCTTCGTAGTTTCTAAAATACTGGTGCAAATGTAAATCCAAAATAGTCTCAATGGGGCCCAAACCAGCGACACATCACTAAGTTTGAAAACTCTGATGTCTGATTGACAAGGTAATCTGCTCAAAAGCAATGTTTTCTTTACACAAATGATATCCCAAACTTGAAATTCAGCCAATGAATATCACAAACCAATTTTTTTGGCTTCTTAGCCAGGCTTTTAACAGATCTACTATAGGCCAGCAGTTGCTTTGAAGTCAGTCCAGCCCTCTTCATCCTCTTCGTCATCATCAGGTCATGATGGCCAGACTGTCGCAGCCTTCAGCCCACACCTGCTACGCTCAGGGTGGGTACTCCTCCTCGCTTACCCCCTTACATGGATCTGGCAATAAATCACTAACTTTAAGAGTCCCCTGTGTCACTTCAAAAATGCCCCTCTCAACACCAGTGAGAGCCAGAGGTTTGTTATTCAGTTTTTTAAGAAAACAACCTTGTTTCTGGCTCAGTGGGGCTCCCAGGACTTGTACCACCACCCCACCCCCTCTCTCTCAGACCTCCACCCCATGAAACAAAATGCACACTGTGAGGTTTGAGAAGCGAGGCATTCCAGTGAGGTCAAACTCCCATAACCTTTACTTTATCTTGAAATAACCAGCCATCTGTCATACGTACAGTCCTTGAATCTATCTACTGTAGAATTTGGGTTAATGACCATAAAAACTATTTGATCACATATCTTGGCAAAGTCTGTCCCAAAGTGGAATTACATGTCTAATGTATCCCAAACCAGAGGCTCCCATGGCCTGGGCCCACTTGCAGTGACCAGACATTTTGACCCTGACACCCAAGTCTCCTCTCAGTCTACCCGGGGAGCTCACATAATAGTTAAGACAAAGCTCAAAATCACAGGCTACAATCATGTGTTCATCCCACTGTACATGTATGCGTGCTTCCAAGTGGGTAGAGGGCTTATTTAGTTTTGTGTGTTTGCTGTGAACATACATGTGGTCTACACACTCCCCAGCTCACAGCTGGCTGGCCCCGAAACAAGTCCTCACACACCAGTGTTTTAGTAAAGCACTCATACACGCACATTGGCGTGCACATGCACAAACATATGTGCTCTTTTCTATAGTCTCTTCATGCCACATGTTAAAAAAAACACACACACAGCACCCGGCCCACAATCCTTTGCCTCAATCAACAAGCTGTAACATTCCAGTTTCTCACCCAAAGCTGTCTAAGGATGACATCACCTCATGTACAGAGACGGGCACATTGTTTACAAGGTATGAAGTGGCTTGAAGGGTTGAGACCAATTCTCTCTAATGGGCTCATGTAAAAGTAGCATTAAAGACATAAAGGACTTAAAAACCAAGCAGATGGGAACAGCTTCGTCAGATGTTTGCTATAGGAGTAAGGTTGCTTTCACACCTGACCAAGTGGACTCGGTTCGTTTGGGGAGCTAAAAGTCGTAACATTGTTGCATTTATCACTTGTTTTCGGTTCTGCTTTCACACTGTGATTTCTAAAGCGCACCAAACTTTCCGAGCAGCGTCACGTGGTTGAAAGGGGCGCTCATCGATTGGACAAAGTAGGAGGGGTCTGTAACCTCACGGATTACAAACAGGGGTGGACTAGTCGTCTTGTATTGTGCTTCGTCACATTATTTTATGGAATGCTACAATGTTGGTAAACGCAACAGTTCCTATAATGCTATCGTAGCTTGTCGATCTAACATGTGACAACATATGAGCTCAGAGTTTAAGGACTGTGACTGTTGGTAGTTGTGATTTGATTTTGTTTAAATATGCCAAATTGTGAATTTATGGGTTATTGTTGTTCAGACAATTGAGCTAAGCTAGCTAGCAACTGCTAATGTCAGCGGTCATTTGTTGCCATAGCAACAAGGGACGCCATGCTTCCTCTATCCAAGATGCACTGCGTATGCCCTGGGTATATTGCATTACACACACTTGGTGCTGTGTTTGGTCCAGTGAGCTTTCACACCGCATACGAACCGAAACCAGGATTCACTTGCAAGCGAACCGAGACCCACGTTTTCAGGCGGACCAGAGTTCGCTTGTTTGGTCCGCACCAGAGTTCGGATGAGCTTTCACACCTGCCCAAGCGAAGCAGACTATCCGAGGAAACGAACTCTGGTCCGTTTAAAGCAGACCAAACAGCTTTGGTGTGAAAGTAACCTAAGTGTTTGTGAAATGGTCTAAAGTCAAGGATCCATGTAAATCTAATGTCGGTGAGTTAAATACAGAGCTCCCAACTGTGACATGGATAACCCAGCTGAACAGAGAGATAGCAGGCAAGGAGTGATGGTTACATAACTCCAAGTTTTTGCTTTTTTTCTGTTTTCTTACAGGGCTTTGGTCAAGTGATAACCTTTGGTACTGAAACACAAAGCCATTGTAAAAGTGCAAAAAACTGCAGTTCTTTGAGTGTCCACTAGAGGCTGGCTTCAAAAGCAGAGGATACCCTATAAAAGCCCATTTAAACAGCTTAACTTGTGTTGTAACTCATCTGTTCTGATCATATTAGATCAGAATGTTTCATGATAAGATAATTTGACTATTAGCCATGAGACAAAAGACCCCCACAAGCTCCACTGACTGTTGCAAGACTAGCCAAAGGTCAGCTGGAGACACCATTTTCAGTGAGGTAAATGCCACTGAGCCTCATACTGCCTTGTCACAAACCCATGGGTGATGTCACTGGAAGCTACATCAGTTTTGACATCCCTGTTTGAAAAGAGACAAGTCCAGAGATCAGTTTTCAGTATGATATTATGTTCCCTCCAAAGAAAGCTATGTTGTCATGTTATTCTCAGACCTCAATAGTGATGTTGCCTTGAACTTCTGCTAATATAAAAGGTAGTCTTTGTTTTTTAAGGGTATTTTTACTGCCCATTTTTGGCTTTTTTGACTGCCAAAGAGAGATGGGACATACAGGGCACATTCTTTAAGGGCTAGGCCAACTGGCACCCAAAACCAAAAGTTATCTTTTTTTAAACGTTTATTCATCTCCTCAGATATTCATTGTTAGGTCTAGGAAGCCTACAAAGTAAGCGAACGCAGATTTAATGAATGCAGTACTATAATGACACAGTTTGCATGCCCAGAACACATCATCTCTATAGTTGCGCAACAGTCTTTTATTGTCAGATTATAATTTGAAGTTGGGACTCAAATCTATTAATCCTTATGCCTGATGTTTTGGCAACATTATCACATAAACTGAAAAAGAACTTGTTATTTGAGGAAATTTTTAAGGCAATGTAAAGTCACACCTGCTGGATAATGTAAAACAACCCTTATATGCCCTCATCACACTTTGGTACTACTGCCTCTTTCTATATATCCACAACTTGGCAAACAGACAGAATCGTATAAGTAATATACTGTCACACATGCTTGGGGAGACAGACAGTCTGTAGATTCTTGTCATGTTTGATTTACTGGCTGGATTTTTGTACGTGGGAGAACAAGTAAGTGAAAGATATATTTATAACTGAAGAGGAGGAGAAAAGAAGAATGGTGCAAAGTCATACATGGGGGAAAAAAGTTCAATGGGGTTTCTGACTTGTCATTTCTTCCTGTCTTTGTTGTTTGTGAATGTAGAAATCATAAGGGTGGTGTTTATTTCCACTATTCGTAAGAGCTCTGCTGACAAACATATAATAATAGCATAGCAAAGAGTCTGTCAGGTGTTAGCACTAATGCACAAATGGACATCACAAATCCATTTTTCTTGGTTTTCATGGCTTTGTGTCAAATCTTGCACACTGTGTGTGGGTTTGAACTGACTGTAGCTCTAACGTACCAAACTGGTCTGGCTAGATTTATCGCTCACTCTGTCCAGTGAGAATTTAGAGGCTGCTGGGATGTTATAGACAGTCCTTAGATGCTTCGCTATTAGATGCGATAACAAAACTTTCACAACTGTTGATCATGTCTGGCAAGATAATAGCCATCCTTTACCAAGTCAACTTTGCACTCTCCCTTTTTAAATCTTGCGCTGTCCCTGTGCTGGAATTCAACCCAGGACCATTTCACTCCAAAATAGCAGTCTTTACATTTCTAGCTCACATAAAAAGTCTCCTCATCAGCCTGGATTTGAACCTTTGAGGCAGCACACTTAACCTTTACATCACTTGTCAGGTTTCAGGTTTTTAGATTTGCTCTATTTTCCTGTTCGTTCTGATAATTCAAAAGCTATTTTCCAACTTCAAACAGGTATGCTCAAGCCTGGATTGTCCTAAAAGTCTTTTAGTGTCAAGTTTTCCATCCTTCAATCTTTCACTGTTTTATACTTTCTTTTCACATTGAGAGAAAATGTTCACACAATTTTCAAAGCTCCCCAAGAAAGTGATGAATAAAGTGCACTTATAAATTCATTACTATTAGATCACAATGAAGAGCTCAAAATTACACCAATGCTCTGTTATACTCACAGCTCTACCACTTCTTATCTGTCCTCATAGTATGAGGCTTAAGCAATTGTGTCCAGTAATCCTGGTTCAACATTTAAGCTGAAAAACAATTAGACTGAGTCTCTCAACAACAACATCTGCCCACCAAATCCTGGTTATTGGTCATCTCTGAGCTAAAGAAGATGGGAGGGGAAACGTCCTCAGGATTTAGAGGCTCCTTTTGCAGAACATTTTGACATGTGAGTCTTCAACCAAATTAAGGCTCTGTTACAAGGTTTCTATCAGTGTATTTTAGATATCTTTAATTTACCTAGTAGCCTCTTTTTTGTCCTGTAATACATGAATTTCTTGTGGTGTATTTTCTGACAGAAAAACATGATTTTTTGTTGCCCATTAGGTGAAAGGGTAAGGTATTGGGCCATAAACACAGGTGCTTGGTGAAAAGCGTTGTGGAGTAGGGTATTCTGCAGGGAGGTGTTAGTATGTGTGGAATGCTCATAGGACTCGGTGTTGACCTGGGACAAACAGATAGCATTCTGGGATGCAGCACATGGGGACAGGACAGCTCTGGCTGATTCAGTTTGTCATACTCAGTGGTAAAGTAAGAAATCACACAGTTTTGTCAGAGAGTAGAAGAGAAAAAAAGCATTTGTTAAACTTGAATGAGCAGAAATCATTAAAGAAACAAAAGCATAAAAAGATATACTTGTGTCATAGTTTATTGTGTGTGAAATCTAACCCTACTATCAATAAAAGATGGAAAATATGTGAGACCCAAGTAAATTCAGGATAGAGCAAGATCTGTACCCCAAAACAAGAATAATCCCCCTGTTGGCTTGTATTCAGAGTCAGAAAGACTGCCACATCCTGACAATATAACCAAACTGCACAAAAACTGACCTTACAGTCTCCTAAAAAACAATCCGCCCATCGTGACTCCTGTCAACCGCTACCCTTATACAAATACACTATTTAATGTTCATGTTGTGACTGAAAACACATTGAAATAATCTATATAATGGTTATACATGTTGGCACACTTGGTAACAGGGCAGAACAGTTAATGTACAGTCCATGGTCCCAAATGGCCCATACATTAAGGCAGTTCACCACACTACTCTGTTATTCCACTCTGCACGCACTGTTGCCACCATTAAATGTCAAACTAAGGGCTTTGACATGGCATGAAAGGTAAAATAAGCTTGACAGAAATGTAGCTCCAACATGCAGCTATCCAAAATTGTGAAATGGAACAGTCGTCGTGTGTTTTCTGTTATTTGTTGGTTTATTCCCACAGAAACCTGATGTTGACATTTGGCTAATTTTGAAGAAGTGCTCAGAGGACGAAGTCGTAGCAGCTGAAGCACTAGCTAATGTTAGCATCGGTTGTAGTGAGACAAACGATAGCATTGTAAGAAAGGGTGCAGCAACTAGTCCAAGGCTCACATCCATGACGTTGAAGGTTTGAATACTGTCATATGCCTGTGCCATCATGGCGAGCTATTTAAAATCAAAACAATAATATTAATATTAGGAGGACTAAAACAGTCAGCTAATACTACAATCCATTTGCTCATTTGTATTTTACTAGTTCCATCATCCATGATTCATCAACATGGAAACAACAACTGAGTTTGATAGGGAGGATACACAGCATTGATATCTAGCATTAATGTTGAAGACTCCTATTCATTTGATGCCCAAATAAAGCCACTGGGTTTGCCTCACATTGTTCATATGAACTTTAAAGGTGAAACGCAAGATGGAAAAACCTAAAAAATGATTAAATATGATTAATTGACTAAAGGCACTGTGAGTAGTTTTCAACCTGCTGAGAAACAGGCTGAAACCAATCCTGATGCCCTTTTATGATCTTCAAAAGCCAACACACCCATCAGAAACAAGTGTAATGATATTAATGTTATCATTTTTAATGCTTAGAAACACAGTGCATAGGGAAATGTTTGACCAGGTCATGAACAGCAGGCTGAAAAATCATCTTTTCTTAATATTTCACAGCAAATACAGCGAGTGATCAGTTTTGTTGTGATAAGACATCAGGATAAAGTTTGACAACTCTGAGAAGTACTGAACAAAAGTTGAGAGGGGCGCCGACATCACTACAAACCAAAAGTTCCTCACAGCAGCTTCAACTGACTTTAATATTTTACTAACTGGAACATGAAGGTATGAAATCTGACAACCCTCAGGTTGATTTGATCGTCTTCTTTATTTTCTGGTTTTCCTGTATTTCAAAAAGCTTGTACCTCTTGTATATCTGGCAAAAAGCCAACAAAAACACCTTAGGACTTGTCAAACTTACATCATTAACATTTGTTGTTGTGTATTAGAACTAACAAGCACAATAGACAAAAGAAAATATAGGGAAACTAAACCGAGCCACATTCTTTTCATGTCTGTGCCAAAAAACTTTTAGTTTTTCAGATCTGCAACATTTGTTTGAGTCTCTTTGTCTCTCTCTCTCTCTCTCTCTCTCTCTCACTAAGTATCTCACTACCAGAAACGACCAGTTTTCATCGTGTGACTGTCCATCATGAAGAACTTATAACCACAATAATAATATATCTAAATAAATATTCTTTCAGATTAACACTGACATTATGGAGGGGTTTATTTTTCAACTGACACACAGACCAGAGAACTGGGTATGGATCAGTCCAGATACAACCAGCTCACTCAACAGTGTACAGCTGAGCTTCTGTTGAGTAACATTAATGCAAACATCAGACCACACACACTCTTACACACTCAAGCAAACTTGTACTATATACAGTACGGGGGGCTAATCTAAGCCAGCCAGACCTCCTAGAGGTTGACCTTTGAACCTTAGATACGCACAAATATTGCAGTTTATTTACCCAGTATAGGGAGATCAAACAGCCATAAAAAGTGCTTCTCTTCACCTATTAAAACCAGAACTTATAACAAAACCATTTCCCCATACTACTATATTCCATCCGTCTACAGGAGTTTGTTTTATTCACTGCGTTAAAGGTTAGTCAGAAATATCTTCATATGACTTCGTGGGCTTGGTGCCAGGGAGATGAAACCTTTGACTGTATGTTTGAATAATGAATGAATTGGGCCTGGAAAAGTTTACATGGAGTGCTCATGCAGAATGAAAAAGAAAATACACAGCACCTGGACAAGGAATGTGTCCAGAAAGCCAAGTGGAGACCCTGGCCAGCCAGAGAGAGGTGGCCCGGCACAGCTCCAAGTATTTCAGCCACGAGGAAAGCTCCGGGCCTGGAATCAAGACTTGATATTGCACAACACTTAGAAACGTAGAAAAACCCGCAAGTTTAGAAAATGTGCCACAGCTTCAGAAGCTTGCAACTCAACGCCTTTCCTTGGTCCAAACCAAAACCACAGCTTGTACATTAAAATCCCACAATCATATACTGTAAATCTATGCATTATGCTACACTAAGTGGCCATAAAACCAGGAACACATGTACAATGTAATTGAATCTATTCTAACAAAAACTACAGCTCTAAAGATGACCATAGAGTTGTATAAACGGCACTTGTTTTGTAACAGAAATTGAAAATGATCTGAATGAAAATCTGATTTACTAATGAAAAGCTGCTCAAACAATATTCATTTAACATAATACACAAAGTAAAAATAGGTTGTATTTATATTTGGTCGTATTGTGGATTAGAGGCCCCCAAGAAAATACAGTTACAGTTGAATACAACAATTCATTCCATTCTTGACTGTCACTGTTGACCACATAAAAACTAAGACAAAATGTCAGAATTAAGATGATAATCCAAGTTAAGTGTCACGTTTACAGTCATGTTGAGGGGTTTTAGCTCCATTTAAGATAGACTGAAATCAGATGAGATACCTTTTTATGACCTACAGAAGCAAAAGAGACCATTTGTAACAAGACTGACCATTTTTAAATCAAATTTTTAATGCTTGTAACTGCTGTGGATAGGATACACAGGAGAGTATTCTGATTTTTCTACATTTTCTACTGCAAATATTCACGGTGAGTAACATTTGACCATCTAATGAAAAAAGAGCAGGATTTTCTTGTGTCTAAAAACCCTTCTGCAGTCAAGACCGCTTTTGTCAAAAGATAATTTATTGTCTTTATTATAAAATGAGATACAGCTCCGTTCTGATAGCTCCCTGCCCTTCCTCCTCTTCACTGATGTGCATATATGAAAAGCCAAGACAGGGAGAGCAGCAGCAAAAACTCTCACAGGGCCATACAGAGCAGGAATTAGTGACAGTGTGTTTGACACCTGTAAAATGAGACCCAGAAGAGAAAGGAGCAGCTGGAGTTGCAAAGCAGCAAAAAAAAGGCAGGCAGATGCAGTTAAAAGAATATCAGAATTTATAAATATTTGCCAGTTGGATTCATAGAGAGTCACCTGATATGAGCTGGTGATGAGATCGGCTGTTGTACAGTGGGCTGAGCTTGGCTAGTGGCCTGCCTTCAAAACTAGCTTACAAAAGCCTCTAGGTAACATATGAGCAACAAGTCAAGATTCTGAGTTTTCAATTTGTAGCTGGAAAGATTTATTCACAGTCAAATGAGGTTAAATACGGCTCATTTTGTCAACGCATATGACGCACAAGAGTATGTAAATGTGTTTGGCAGAAAAGCATTCCTTCTTAAGCAAAGTAAACTCTGAGACAGAGATGAAGTCAAAGGTCACACAGAGAGGACACATCCCTGGAATGAGCCATAACTCTTATCTTCACAATTTTCCCTTTTGATAGTCTTTGTTTCACCTCTGTCTGAATAAGTTTTTATCATCTAAGTTCTCAAGTGTTCAGTGGTAAGAAATCGCTCTCTCTGAGATCTCTTTAAGAAATATAAAATGACATAGATTTTTACTTTCTTGTTCCTTTTTAACATGACTTTGAAAGAAGTTAGGGTGATAAGATGTAAACAAAACAAAATAAAACATCTTAGAATTGAAGAGGAGGATTAAAAAATGAAAAGAGATGTACAAAAGCCGATCAGATGCAAGAAAACGAGAAAAATATTTTAGGTGTTTCCCTTTTCAGAAGGTGGTAGTACCAGTTTTTTTTTACACAGAGATGAAGCAACTGAATCAGATTTTTCACTCTACAGTGGTTTCTTTGTCTTGCTGCAGGTGTTTGTGCCCTCACATAATGCTGAAAGAGCTCCTTGTTCAGTTGTTTATTAGTGTGTATTCCCAGTGAAGGTGGGGTCCCACACAAAATGACACCCATCATTTACAGTCAGGGTCAGCTGCTGATTATTTTGTCTTCTTTTAGACAGAGACGTCTTCTTGAAGTCCCACTGAAAACTAAAGCAAGTCCCCCCAGTTAAAGGGGCAGCCGTCTGTGTGCTAAATCTGATCACTGCTGTTGCTATGTCTCCTGTAAAAATGTGTATTTGTGTGAGGAGGTTTGCGAGAAGGGGAGAGCATGATGTATGTACATATGTCAACTGTCCCACTGGAGGGTGCTGTGGTGTGAACAGACGCTGTGGTCAGTGCAACAGAGGACCACCGGCAATGATCTCCCATAAGGCTGCAGACAGGAAACAGAGGCTGACTCATCACGCCACACTCTGTTTATTTAAAAGAACAAAAAATATTGAAAAAAGCAGCTGCCTGAAACCACATTTCCTTCCTTATTTTTTTAAAACCACAGACAACCACAGACCTTCAGATATTTAAAGTTTACTGCATTTAGTGATACGGGATGGTAGAGAACACATCACTTATGAAGAATTACTCAGACACATACACACAAGCAAAAGATACATGCGTGAAAAACAGTCACTGAATCAAACACACACACACACACGCACGCACAAGGCTTTTTTGCTCTACTGATAGTTTCAAACAAAATGTTGAAAGTAGTCATGTGGATAGTACGAACATATGTTAGAGCCCAAACAGATGTCTGGTTTAACACTTCACAAGGTCAACTCTTATTGCTGCTGTCAGGCAGAAACCTTCTCTAATAAAAACACCCTATGCTTTTAACATAAATGATATTACATGAGATTCAGAGCAAGCTTTTTAGACTACTGTTCACCTATTTAATGTTAAAAAGCACACTCACGTGCATTTAAATGGTCACAAATGTTGATTAAAGCTCCCTGTTGGAGATGATTTTGTTTATTTTTGATTTATCCTGAAGTTTCAGTATAAACAGTGAGAGTCCTGTGTCCAGAGCACTGTCAGGTTGAAGTCACCATGGAAACCCCTGACCCTTTGGCCACTGTCAGCACCTTGGCTGAATTCTTGAAAGTCCAGTCCTCACTTTACAGCTGAGTGTGTTAAAATACCAATCAAGTTTCCCTCGCATCTGTTGACCTTCTCAAACTGACCGGTCAAGAACATCAACGTGTCAAGACTTCAAACGTTTGGAGGAAATTCCTCTTAAGTTTTTTCCCCCAAAAGATGATCTTTATCTTTTACAATCTTTATAATCAGAGGAAATAACAGGGGTGGATCCAGAGGGTGACTCCAGTTGGCCTCAACCCCCTCTGAAATTTGGCCATCCCAAAAAAAAAAACTATAACTGGCTATTAGACTATAGTGGCAGGACTCGTGTTAAAATCAACTACTCTGAGGGCTCTACATCTATTGGAGATGTAGAGTCCCTTTCTACATGCATAAGGAGCTAGGATTAACTCCTGTGATTATTCATAGGTGTGTTTGGGGTGAAACATGAACCACACCAGTGAGATGACCTTCCCTGCAGGCAGCCAGGCACATTGTTGCTTACACAGCAGATTTCAGTCGTTTGACAGGCCATTTTAATTTCACTTATCTCCTTTTACTGCACCGGTGAGCAGACATGGGTAATCATGGATTATGTTCATGATCATGTTTCATGCATATAAATGTATTCCCACGCCTGGCATGGCAACATAACTCTGCTCATTATTCAAATCACTTCAACTTCCTTGCTAGAAGGGGGCGGAGCCAACCTCCCCCACTAACATACTGCCATGTAGCATGACCTTGTTGACATCCATCATAAGACTGTGCAGTGCATTTACTGAAACCAAGAACTACCAAAAACGACTATCTATGGACAACTTTGAGGGCTGGAAAAATTTTGGTGATTTTAAACTCAGAAAACAGCAAATACTGTTGGAAATCTTTTTGCTTGTGGAAACCGAAGTCATAAGGATTGAAGAATGATGTCTTGAATGATTTATACAGGGGGACAAAATCATGTGGACAGACATTGTTTCTCATATATTTCTAATTTGACCACTGCACACAAAACACAGCTGAAAATTTCACAAAACACTTATAAAAAGATAATTTTAGCAGAACAGGTGAGGACTGAGATTAGGTCTGTTCCTTTCACTGAATGAAAAATAGATAGGTATCGCTTTAACATTTGACAGTACATCTTTTTTGTGTGTTATGATGATGTTACTCAGTGTTTTCAGTGTTGTGTGCTTTCTGCACCACTCAACAGCAGAGGAGAAGCAAGTACTGCTAGTTTCAAGAGGACTGATTGTGAAAAAAACACACACGTATGGTTCTTTATTTCATTAGAATAACCCCTAAAGATACTTCATGTAGCCAGTTCCCTTCCTACCTACCACTGATTGAGTCTTTATGTCATAAAACCACAGTTATTCTTTAGAATCATCATGAAACACAAAGCACCTCCCTTCCCATGATAGTAGCTATGACCAGTTTTGGCAATAAATACTCATGATTCTTATCCCAGTTCATAGCTGAGTGTTGTCGTGTCACCCACTCTGCTGCATTTACAAGTTTGGTTGAGAGTATTGTGTCTGGTGGTGTTTCCTGAATTGACTATTGTGCAGACCCGGTTCAGCAGGTACAGACATGATCCAGGCATGTGATGACTAACGCTCTCTAACTGTCTGTTTTTACCTCTTAGGCTTTGCCAGGTCCTTATCAAATCCTCTCACATAGGAAATGAAGGCCCACATTTACTGATACTCAACTTACTTAAACTTTCAAACCCCACACACAGTTTTTAAATTCTGGCTTGCACTAACAAAATAATAAATAAATCCTCAGCAGAAAAATTGGATTTACACTAAAAAGTTGACATATTATAAAATGAAGGCATAAAAATGAGACAATGGAGGAGTTTCACATCTGCTATACAGCATAGGAGCAAGTGTGTTGCTTGTTATAATACTCTCTGACCACCAAGTGGCACAGTCTAGTAAGGTAGGTCTTTGGCTGTGGACTGGTCTCCTTTTCTCACCACGTATGCAACTTTCCAGCAGAGGTCCTCACTGTAACAGAGCAACATGGCCTTTAAAACCTGTCCCTTAAACAGAGTTATAAAATCAATAGGTTTGAATATCAGTATTTAAGTCACAAGAAAACACTGTAGATTATGATAATGGTGTTTAAATGAGGAACGAAGAAGTCAGCTAAAAACTGAGGAATCCCTACTATAGAGTCAACTTTGGAGGAGATCACACGTGTTTAGACTGATCATTTCATTCTTACTTCTTTAAATGTCTGATATAACATATTGCACATTATGACAAAACATAACACAGTGGCCCAATGACCAGTGTGGTTTTCTCATTAAGTTGGTGGGTACATGTGCATAAAAACCCTAGATGAACTTTTGACCTGGATGGGGGGAAATAAGAGGAAAAACTGAGCTGTTTTAGAGGTAAAATTCACATTTTTGCGCTAAAAGATTTATCCTACACCAGTTTGATACCTCTAGCTTTTTTAAGTTTTTCCAAAGAATTGTCTCAGATCTAAAACTAGTGTTATATTTTAGAAAAAAACAAACATACATTGAACTTTATTTGAACCTTGCTCTAAAACTTGCTTGAAAACTTTGTCCAAGTTTTGTCCAACCTTAATTCTCAAAAAGTTATAACCCTGTAAAAAATGATAAAACCCCATTTTCAAAGTTTCAAAATTATCCTTATCCAGACTTTATTGAATACTGTAGCAAATTTTGGAAATGAAATGTTATTGTTTTATGAAAAATATGCTGCTTAACAGGTCATGAATGTTTCAGCAGGTGACAAGTTGAGGCTGCAGGCAAGCTTGTCTACTACAGAGCCGTGCTGTTGTTATGCTTATAGACTGTGGTTTGCCATTGTCTTGCTGAAATATGTAGGTCGTCTCTGAAAAAGGCATTGTCTAGATGGCAGCAGATGTTGTGACAAGACCTGTATGTGTTGCTCAGCATTAACGGTGCCTTCCCAGATATGTAAGATACCCATATGAATATACACATCCCCATCCTATGAGGGATCTCAGCTTTTGAACTGTGCTTCAATAATAAGCTTGGTGGTCTCTCTCTCCTAACTACAGCGAAGGACACAGCATCCATGATTGTCAAAAATTATGTTGATTTAAGATTCAGCAGACCACAGTATATTATGTTTACATATAGTTTCCTCTTCACATGATACAGTTTTAGTTTCAGCAGCTGAACAACCATACCAGGCAACAATGGGACAACTCTAAAACTCTAAACTCCAAAAACTGGTCTCCTCTGTTATGTTGACACAGTCTTGTAAAAAGATGAAGAGCTGCAACCATATTGCTAGCCTCAAATTTTAAATGAGTGAATATTATTCATGAAATAATAATATTTTTCGGTTTCAGCATTTGATAAGGTGTACCTGCATTGTTTTCAAAAACAGATTGGATTTGCAAATAATCACTTTGTACACTTCACACAGCATCCTAACTCCTTTGGAATTGGGGTTGTAGATTTTGAGGATTTTGAGGGAGAGATAGAAATTCATATCACCACTGACACTTACAACATCAGCTTCTCCAGGAGGAAGTAAAACAATAGTCTAGAAAACGTGACCTGTACTCATGAGAGCAGAAATATTCACAGAAGTGTACCAGAACATATTTAGATTGGCAATCTAATGAAAAAAAAAAGGATGTCATGTGTTTTGGACTTTAAATTGAATTTGTAAGAATGCTCAAGAGTTTACCACTGTTAATATATTCCAGCTTCAGTCGTGCAAATATGTTTTTAAAAAGGACACACAGAAAGGGAATGTGAAACAGAAAAACTGATGCAAAGGGTGTGTGTGTGTGGGAGAGAATGTAGAAATGGACAATTTCAGCATGAGTGACTTTCTGGCTGCTATTCTAAACATTACACTCTCTTACACCCTCGTGGACATCAGCCTGGAGTCCACACAATGAGATGTAGAAACACAGTCGGACACACTCAACACACAAAAGCACACACACACCATCTCATCCATCCAGAATAAAAAACTCTGAATCACTCAATATATTACTCACTGGCTGCAGGCTAAAACTGTGTTTGTTGCCTTCTTGTAACTATTGGTTACTCTGACAGTTGCATCACATCCAAACTATTTGCCAAGAGGAGAACTATAGCTATAGAACAATAATATGTGAATATTTCTCCTTGTTAATCCAGCTGTGTGAAAATCTGGTGTAGATACGTGCTGTATAGACATTCATCAGCCATTATCAACTTTCTTCTAAACAGTCCTCACAACATTTCAGTACTCGACTGCAGCAGTGTTGGGAGTGCAGGCAAGAAGGAACACACTTAAATTGAATAATAGAGGGTGGGAGGGTAGAAGACGACATGTTTATTAGCTCACTCAGATTGTAATGTTTTATGGAATGGCTTAGTTCTTGGAAAACAGAAAGTCATTACATAAGTCAGTGACCAAATGTATAAAGGTATGGTTGAAACCCTAGTGATGGAATGGGCTGTTCTTTTGTTATGTTATTCTTTATTTTATAGTGCTGTATCTAAAACATGGGGGTCATTAGAGAAGAAAATATGAAAACTGAAGCCAAAAGGTATCAATAAAGATTATTAATTTACAACAAATTAGATATAAATGGCAGTTAAAGAAGTGAACAGTTAAGATTTGTGCATCAATATAATTCCTCAATTTACATTAATACATTGTGGGCTGTGTACTTAAAGCTACTGTAAGGAACTTTTAGTTTGTATTGTTTTTGTTTTACAGTGCTGGGTATGAATACTTATGTTTGAAAATGTGAAAAAGACTGTTTCTTTAGCCTGAAGTGGTTACAGGCCAGTTAAAAACCCCTTAGAGGAACTTTAAGAAACCCATCATACAGACTAACTCTTTCCTGTTATATGTGCTGGATAAAAACAGATCCAGAATTAGACATTTTTAATGAAACACTTGTCATATGAATATTATCTAAAGTTTTAATTTTCAAATGTTATGTTTTCAATCCAATTTTGAAAAAATATTTCCATGGAAACCGAAACAGCTCACTCTCAGCACGGCTTTATGATTCAACACCCTGAAAGAATTTCAAGTATATCTCTCAACACAGCAGATACTGTGACCTGTCATTGTAGGAGAATGAATGTGTCATCAAACAATGGGTGTGGTCTAGCTCTTTTGAAAAGTTTCTTAGGATAACTACTGTTGTGGTTTGATGCTATATGAGTTGATTGTTAACTTTAAAAATGAATAAAGGATCTTAAAGAAATTCACCATTCATTTAAATAGAGACAGGTCAAAATGTATTGAATTCACTGCTGAGAGCTTTCAAAACCTTCCTTAAACATTTTATAAGTGGCAAACATGACAAATCATTTCATAATATTTGGATGTTCCTAAAAACGCCCTGTGACGTGGTCACACAGTGCAGTTCCAAACGGGACATTCAGCACACAATCTGAATATTTATGATACAATGAAGTTTGTTAGAGGTCTCAATCAGAAAATTTGAGCATGAGTCCAAGTTGGCCATTTAATATTGTTTCTCTTATGACTTTGAGGGGACTTTCCATTTTGGTTATTTAATGGTGACATGAAATGTCACAAAGAGGAGATTTAGGTGAAAGACAGAACATTTCCACATGGTCCCCTTTCACATACAGTTCATAATTGTTACAGGAATTATGCTCCCAATGGGACTTTAGGGGGATTTCTGTTTGGGTAATTTTATGGTGACACAAAAATATTATGGAGAGGAGGTTTGGGATGTAACTGGAAAGTTACACCCATAATAATCTTTTGGTTGTAAACATGTTTTGTTGAGGACTTGAACAGATCATATATGTGAATGTGGTTCCGGAGAAACAGTTTTTGTGAGTAAAAAGCCAGCATTTAACAAGTGTGGATCTGTTATTTTTAGGTGAAAGTATTGAGCTTTGCTTCATTTTACATCGCATCACTTACTGAGAAAAAATATTCACGAAGAATATACAAGTTGTTTATAACCTGTGTGACAGCCAGCTGGTGGAAGATGCCTTCACTACAAAAATATCAAATGAAAAAGGGAATTTGTTCTAATTCTTAAAAAAAATGTTTAAAGTGAGCTGTCGGGGACCAATAATGATGATGCAACAGTGTTTTACGATCCGGGCACAAAAGACGACGGCAAAGAGGACGAGCAAAGAAGTAAGTAGAAAGGTTATTGTTTAATTTTGTTTCATGTGCTTTTCAATATGTCATCTGTCCATGTTGCGCCTGAGTCGATATGAAGTTGAACCCGAGGATGCCGATGTAGTGTTAGGTTCAGATCAACTTCATATTGACTCAGGCGCAACACGGACAGATGACATATTGAAAAGCACATGAAACAAAATTAAACAATAACCTTAATACTTACTTTTTGGCTCGTCTTCTGTGCCCAGATTGTAAAACACCGGTGCATCATCACTTTCATTGTGGCTTTTTTACTAGCATCCTTTTATCTTTGCAGAATTTTTTTTTTTTTTTTTTTTTTTGCATCGCCACTTTTTTTTCACTTCATTAACTTCCATTTTGGCTTTTTTTTTTAATCTGCACCATTTCTTTTTCTATTTGCAGCGGGCTTCAGTTTCTTTCTTTTTTTTTTTTTTCTGCATTCTTTTTTTATTTGCAGCAGTGGCGTTTCTCGGCCACCGTAATTTGTCAACACTAAGGTAGCAAAAGGATTTTATTGAGAGGGTTGTTGGTAAATGAGGGTTCATTCAGACCACTTGGGGGACTCGGATATCCCAGAGCCCAGATTAAGGGGAGGAGCCTCAGTGGAGGAAGTAGCTCCACAGCTTGGATGTGTATTTGTGTGTGTATGTGTGTGTGAGGAGCAGAGTTACCTCCATAGTGAGAGTGTCGCTAACCACTGGACTGTGAACGCTTAAAGAACAGGAGGAACCCCTCACGCAGACTCGCTCTCGAGGAGTTAAAGATTAAGTTTGACATTTTTACTTTCTTTAGGTACAGGTTGAAGCCGGTCCAGAAGCGAGCATTATGCATTCAGACTGCAGGCTGCTATGGGCAGAGCGGTAATGGTGGGCAGGGGACCGACAGGGGCTGGGGTTCTCGTCCTGTCGATTCTCATCATCCTCACCAAGGAGGGCTGTCGAGCACAGAAAGGTTGGTGGTGCCGCCGCACAGCTGCGGTGACAACTGGGGGAGCCAAACGTAACCGCGCCGACATGCGGGTCATGCTTTCTGTAAAGTGTGAACACTGTTGTTTGTAAGTTAGAGAAGCATGAAGCATGTTGATATTGTTCTGCCAAGTTAAAATCTACCTTACATGGCCGTGTGTACGTGGAGTACCGCTCGGTTTACACCGCTTGCCGCCGCCCGTCATGGTGTTTTGGGTGTTGAAAAACTAGGCAAACCGGTTCTTGAAAAACTGAGATTGGGAAAGAATAGCTGCTGCTTTGTTTAACTGCTGCTCGCTGAATTAACGTGTAGGCTAAATTCATATGTCAGAAGCTATAACAAACTATGTATCACGTATTTACGTTTAGGATAAGCCAGCTGCATTTAAATAGGCAGATTTGTTAATGGAGTCCGGTTTAAGTTTTCTGTGAACGAGAAAAACAGCTCATTATGGAGCTAGTGGCCTTGTTCCTGGCTCCAGGTATCCCAAAGCTCGACGCTCCCGTGAACTTACTTTTACTTTACCAAAGACAAGTGTTATGATTTCAGTGCTGGTTCACTCAACACCATATTTTAACCCAAAGTAGGTTTAAAGTGGGTTTTTATGGTGTAGCTACAACCAACCTCAGGTAGTCAGAGATGGGGGTGGGGTAGCAGTGGGGGTATGACTGTAAACACGTGGACACAGTTTGTCATAGACTGAAAATCCAGGTGAAATATCTCTGGGTAACTTGTGGGTCATGTCCAAACCTCTCATTGGGTCTGATAACTAACCAGTGAAGTGAGGTTTGTGTTGAGTTTTTTGGTACAAAGGGCAGTATGAGGATGGTAACCTGAACTCTCACTGAGTGCCTTGCAGTTGTTCAGTATTTGTGAGTCAGAGTGAAGCTTGCAGCTTTTGTTTTTGTCCTGTTCATCTGGATAGTGTCCACTGAGAGGTTCTTACATAACCCCAGAACATCCACTTAGCACCATGAAGCGTGACTGTTGAGTGTTATCTCAGGGCCATGAGCACACAGCATCAACAGACACAATATCTTTACTTTCTGACAGCTCGGAGGACAAAACTAACCTCTCCTGTGAAGATCTGATACCATTACAATTTCAGATTTTTAAATGAGTTTATATGAGATATTTATCTGCTTAATCAGAAAGCTGCCTTTTTAGAGTTCATGTTTTTTCCTGCTAATTTTCTCCAAAACTTTTATAGGACTATAAAACCATGAGTCGACAAAAGTTCAGTTTAAGATTGTTCGTTTCACTTATTTGTTTTGCCTGTAAAACACAGTAATGCCTTTTTTAATTTTATACTTTTATCTGACTTAAAATCCAGTTCATGATCACAGGTGAAGTCTAAATCAGGAAACAGATTACAATTTTATATCTGACAATTAAAGGAAGTTTGTCATTTTTAGTTTTGCATCAGGTGTCCTTTTTGAGAATGCAGCTTAATAATGACTGGAGTTGAATTTACAGTACTATGATTAACATCAGTTACATGTAGCACAAGGTAACATATAAATAGCCTGCTTCTGTGCAGGCCATCTACATATTGCAAATGCTTGTTGTGTACTTGTTTAAAAACAGGTCAAAAAAACCCTCCAAACCAAAACAAAGTTATGCAAAAGACAACTTAATGATGTTGTGATTTATTTCCCCGTCAAATGGTCTCATTTTATGAGTGCCAAATGACTAATATGGCTGATGTAACATTTAGAGATGTGCCAGAACAAGCATGTATGCTCAAGAAAAGGTTTATGTCAGAGGAACACATCACTTCAAACAAAAAGAAGAAATGCTCAACCCTGTGTGTTTTTTACTTTTATATCTTTGTATCTTCACATGCAGATTCTGAACATCTTACCCTGTGTGTGGCGCTTGATATGTCTAAATTAGTTTGCTTGTTTTACAGAAATGTAGCATCATACTCTGTGAGGCAAACTTGCATCTTGAGACAGCTGTGAAGTTTTTATATTCTTGTTAATAGAACAGGGAGTGTTTTAGCAGAGGTATCATAAAATAGTATCACACTGGACAGGCTGAGCCAAGAATCCTCCAAAATGCTGGTGTTTAATGCAGTAAAAGACAAAAAAAGTGTGTATTCTTGACAGGTGGAGAGGCAAAAGTTAAAAAGATATGACTGTTCGTTAAAGTAATGCTTTTTAGTTGGAGACGGTCGCTGTTTTTGGTTAATGATATATAAACCATCGTACAATACCTCAAACTCCGACCCTTTAAAAATATGCAGACATTGTAAAACGAAAGGCTTACAAAAGTGTGTTTCCCTCTTTCAGGGAAGTTTTGCTCATAAATCTTGACTTTATAAAAACTATCTTTGTGCTTTCCTTTCCTGTTTCCACCTCATCTGTGCTTTATTACGGTCATCCTTTTTGCTTTTCCTGTAACCCTGTGTTTGTGTCTGCTTTGTCCCTCAGGTGATGGCTGTGGTCCCAGTGTGCTTGGCCCCAGCAGCGGGACTCTGTCCTCTCTGGGTTACCCGGGGACATACCCCAACAACACGGTGTGCGAGTGGGAGATCAGCGTGCCCCACGGCCGCAGGGTCCATTTTCGCTTCGCCGAGCTAGACATAGAAGACGGTGATTGCCAGGTCAACTACCTCCGCCTTTACAACGGCATCGGACCGGAGAGGAGTGAGATTGGTGAGTGACAAGTAAATATAGACTCAAATAGATTAGGAGAGGAAATACAATATCTCTTTCTGAAATGATGCTGGACGGTTAAATCCCTTCAGAAACCCTCCCACGCTCTTCTGCTATCAGAAAGAGGCGTGGGGAGCTTTTGTCCCACTAGCCTGAGAACCAAACAAATCTATGAGCTCATGTTTTATTTGCTCCAGCAGATGCTTCTCATCCCATTTGGGACAGATTTGCTGCCAGCCTGTTTCATGTCAGGCCAATCACAACTGATACTTTGCAAATGGTCACGTTTGATATGACTAATGGATACAGAAGAGCCTCATTAATGAATTTTTGATTACAACCAACATGACTGCCAGTTTGTGTCACACCACCTCTATCTTTTTTTACTTCTTCCTCTTTACATTGATAACAATCCATAACTAGAATTTCCAAATATAAGGTTAATTGTGGTAAGGGGTTGGACCATCTGTTGGTGACCTCTTTTGTTAGAACTGCACTTCATAGGCAGCTTGTGGACAGAGCTCGGCTGGCTGTTCATAGAGGCCGATGTAAGTTTGTCGGCTCCATTTAATGTCTAGACCTTGCTGTTGCTGGAAAGAGGAAGTGGAGTTGTTAAAGCAGTGTTGGTCTCATTAGTCATCGACCAGGAAGGGTTGTATCTTTATTTCCAACGTAAACAAAGTCTTTCATGATGGGATTTGAGCTGAATCAGCATGTTTGTTCTTCTCCTCTCTTTATGTTGGTTCACTTTTTTGTCAGGTGGTAGACAACATCCTGTCATTGAGTTGATTTAAAGCCAGTATACATTTGCTTTGTACATCGTTTTTTTTACTGATGCCAAAATACTCCCCAAAAAGTAATTGGGTTAAAGTGAAATTACCTTTTCAAAAAACAAATAAACAAAGAAAAGCACAAGTGAACACAAAAGTTACTCAGTCACAGAGTAAACCATGTGCAGCTATACATTTATATTTGTATGTCGTTTGCAATGACTCAAGTGGTCTCAACGTTTTTTTTCGTCTGTCTCACTCGTTCACAGTGAAGTACTGTGGCTTGGGTCTGAAAGTCCAAGAGCTGATTGAGTCAACTGGCAACCAGGTCACCGTCCAGTTCATGAGTGGGAGCCACCACACAGGACGTGGATTCTACCTGTCTTATTCCACCACTGAGCACACAGGTAAGAAGACCCCAGCGTTCTCTTCTTTTTCACTGGATCACCACAAGATGCTTGGAGAAATCAAAACAGATTATATACGATCTCTGTGGCGGCTGTTGAGCTCAAACACACTGAATGGTCAGAAGGATGTTTATTAGGATGTTTATTACTTAAGGACATATAAGTTTTAGTAACTGCACCTTTTTTGTTGTTGTTGCACTGGTAATATAAGTTGTAAGATTTGATTGCTAATTTTTTTGCTGCACTTTTCTTTGAAAGCATGTTGGGTTCTTAAATTAATGTTTTGCAGCATGTTTTTCATGTTTTATTTGCTGCAGACTCTGGTTTATGTATTTGCATTTGCATCATTTGACACTCCATACATTCTTGTTGCTTTACAGCTAAACACAGTAAAGATGGGCACAGTTAAATATTTACGCAGTTTTTCACTACCTGTGCTTTTGAGGAATTAGGAGAGCTTTTACAGTGTTCTTTTGAGGGTGCACTTAAAGGCATAGAGCCGATAAGGAGCTGCTCTGCTGTGAATGCCCGACGCCGATCAGCCACATATCTGAAATTCTTGCAGCAGTGAGCAAGATCATCATGTCAGTGGACATTGGTCATTTTATCACACATTGCTGCATACAGACGGGTGGCACCAGCTGAGGTTTATGGCTATTAGAGCAGATTCATTGTCTCCTAAACCCAAAGCCCATCATTTCTGAGTCTTTTTCTTTGTCTCTCAGTGAAAGAGGACTTCAAGTGAGTTTATTATCCTTAAATTCTGACTCTTTATCTGTGAAAGGAAGTTTTGGAAATTAGCAGAGAGGCATCAAGAAGGATGATGGTGGAAAAAGTGAAGCATTCATAGTTGTGGAACAGGATCTAAGTATCAGGAGGAAGTGAGGGTCATTGAGAGAAGTGGAAGGTAATCATATTTTGTGGTTATATTGCAACGGTTCCTGTCAGTGAGAAGCTGCTAACTTCTGAATCGATATCAAATTACCTAAAACAGTGTGTGCATGTTCCTCTCAGTTTAGACATGCTTCCCAAAAGTCAAGGTCAGATCACACTACAGTGCATGTCACTTCAACAACCAGTGGGTTCAAGGTAGAGTCAGCAGGTATAGTCACTAAAAAAAGGAAGAGGCTGCCTGGTGGTGGAAAAAACAGATTTTAGGACTGAAAAGTTGACAATCGCATTAAATAGAAGGTGAGATTTTACAGGAGTGCTAATATTGTGCTTTGAAGTGGTAATATAAAAAGTGCAAATCTTTCTAGGTTGGATCCTGTTACTATTTTGTTATTAAGTGCCAAAAGATTGTTTAAGAACATTTTGAGGCTTTAGTAGCAGGAGATAAACATTAAACTACACTGATGGATTATAGTTGTACATCTCTTATGCTTTTCTTATGTAGTGTTAATTATCGATTGATCAATTTTGATCCCTAATACTCTAAGAAAATCAAACGATTTTATAGAGTTTGAGATGCCAGAATTAGAGGACTCCCTTTCACCTTTTATTGTATCAGTCCAGACACCTGTATCTTTTGCATGATTCTCAGCTCAAATAGAACTTTCTGTCTTAAACTGGCACCCTTAATTTAGCCCCATTCAGTCTTTACCTATAAGTGATACAAAAGTGAGACACAGATTGTGGGTGTTTCTTGTTACACAGTTAAGTAGTCACGAAACAACCTGACATTTATGACTTAAAAAAACCATCAGTACTCACTTAGCTCCCCATTTAGCCATGTTCGCATACGTTTGCTGTTGTTACATTAACTGCTGTGATAATGTCACTGACAGCCTGTGGTTCAAAGTCGTAATGGAAGGTCTTTGTCCATAAAACAGCCCCAGGCTTTAGTATTGATTAGGGTGTTGATCCAGCTCGTACTGGTCTTTGTTTACAAAGGAGTCATCAGTAAAGCGGTGAGCACAAACGGCTACAGTGGGGTTGTTGCGGCCCTGAAAACATACGTCTTTAAGAGGAGAAAATACCTGCAACTTTCCAAGACATATTGAATCAGCAAAGTGCAGAACCGAGGAAGAAGGCAGGTGGTGTAATGGACTTTAGAGCTGTCAGATGGGCTTGTCACTAAATAGAGTCTCAATAGGGTAACACAATCATGCTGCGGTTGGTCTCAAAACAAAGCTGGAATAAAAGTTCAACATTATGCCACCATTTATGTATCTCATATTCCAAAATTCAGTTCAGTCTTGACATTTAAGATTGTAACATATGAAAATAATCAACATAACGGGTCTTCTTTAATGCTTTACAGCCTCATTTTAAAAAGATAAATATAAGTGGCCAAGACAGCAGTATATTTCCCTCCTCGGGTATGTCTGATAGATTTAACATGTAGGAATCTCTCTGACTCAGTATCAGAACGACATAGACGCTCCTGTGACACATCGGCTCATGGGTGATATGTCATATGAACAGGTGTTTGTTTTAGTGAAAGGCCATCTTCTACTCGGACTTTGACACACAACAGGAAAAGTTTGAATGTGGAGGAATATTAAATAAACGGCGAAAATGTAGGAATCAGGAAGAGATTTGTGAACAAAAAGACAACTTCTATACTTTTTATAGTCTATAAACTTTATTACATTTGGTATGTGTTGTGCTTTGTATTGGGCATGGATAGCTGTGCACATGTTTGACCCAACAGCATGAAAAATTAATGTTGTGTGTCGTTAAGCTGATTGTGTTCATGAATAAAACCTTCTCTGCTGTGTTTACAAACATGATGATGATGATAATGTGAAGGACACTGTTTAGCTTATTCACTAACTACAATGTGTCCCATAATGCATTGTGTCTTGGCCCACCTCTGAACAGTTGATTATTTTTCAGAATAGCTACGAATGGTGGTGAGGTTGTGACATAGAAGCCCTGGTTAGACTATCATATTTATTTTCTGTTTCTCACCTGCAGAATAATAATTCAAGGATTAAAATTTCAATGATATCAACATTAAGCAGCAAATCAAAGGAAAAAAATGCAGTCAGGATTTTAAGGTCCTTTATAAATGACTGAACATAATGATCAGTTTTTATTATTTCCCAAATTACTTCTCTCAGTTTACATAGTCTTATAGATAGTTGAAGAATTGGCTAAAATCAAGAGTCTTCCCTGTGTAAACACCAAGAATCTAAAGATACCCTAGAGTAATAGAACCAATGAGTCAATCAAGTCTGATCTGAGGCGTTGAAAATAAATGAGTCAAAAAGACCGACCCTCTCTGGTGAAGGATTTACGCAACTTTGAAGATCACAGCTGTAAAACTGATACAGCTGATGATGGTATAGACGTGGTCAGCTGATTCAGGAGTCCATCAGATATTACGAAGGGAAGATGTGACCTCGTCTCTAAGCATGCGGCGAAACAAACATGGCTGTTGGTGAACCTCGCTGCTCACTAATTCCCCCCGAAGCACTGCTGTGTGTTTTTCATGTAACTGACGATGCGGATGAGCGTGGGTGGACAGTTTGCACAGCTAAGTAAATCAGTCACCATGGTGACTTGCGGTTGCGGGGAGTATTTGTCAGTTTGACTCACTGGCTGGTTTTCCAGATAAATGGGATTTTTGATAATGTGGTCAAGAGACTCAGCTGAACTGACCACCACCACGGGATTTATGAAGAATTCCCGGCAGCCAGCAGCTTCCTGTGTAACTTTTCACTGTAACACTCCTAAAATCAGCGATTACGTCAACTTCAACCTCAAACTGGGCGATCTCACAATTCTATTGACCTAACAATGAATATCATTATTCATCACAGAGAATGGTGTTGCCACAAGTAATAAAAATTATTCATTGTGGGGTCATTGTTCGTTTTTCTAACTGTTCTTTGAAATTAAAAAAAAAAAAAGAATCAAAGCTGAAATGATAATCTGCAGTTTTTCCAATTTTTCAGGATTCAGGTCTTTATCGAGTCAGATATAAGTTGATCGGAACAGGATAAACCCCAAGTTTTTACAGATTCAGCCTCTCATAGTTTTCAGACTTCACCAAAACCCTTTTATCAGCCAAAAATGAAAAACATGAATTACCAGGAACAGGTTGTCTTTCCTCAGAATAATGGGAACTTGAAGACAAAGAGGGTGACAGATTTTCAGGAGTGTGCAGAGGAACCAGCACTGACTCTGTTTGTTTGCCTTCTGCAGATCTAATCACCTGCCTGGACAAAGGAACTGATTTCCCTGAGGCAGAGTTCAGGTAAACAGAGTCTGTTTGTGTGGGTATTTGTGCAGCATCAGCCCGTCTGATACTCATTGTTTATTTTTGTGCCTCTGTCTTTTTAGTAAATACTGTCCGGCTGGCTGCTTGACTTCTACAGAGGAGATTTCTGGAACTGTACCAAATGGCTACAGAGAGGTGAGAATCTGCAGAACACATGAGTATGAGAGCGGCATCTTATAGTCAGGTTCATCATGACATCTTCACACCATAACCATTTGGCTACTCATGTTTCTTTGATCTCAAAGGGATATTCCGGCGTGAAATTAATTCACACCTCAACACCGAGTTAGACACTCCCTTGAGAGATGAATGTTGCCGACTGCTTGCTTCTCTAGTCATACCAACCTTTGTAATGACCGCATGATAGCAATACACAACGGTCTGAGAAGCCATAAACAAACCTCAACCAAAACACCACTCTATAGCCACAAATAATACTCAGAACAGCATCTAACTTCATCAACAGTACATATAGGGTCCTAGCCACCAAACATCTTTTTATCTTTGCCTGATTTCTTTAGCAAAGAGACTAAACACAACTCACCTACTCTCTTCCAGCAGCTGCTTGTTTGTAGCGAGACCTCAGGCCAGTCCATTTCAGACTACAGTGAGGCATCTCAAGGAAAAACATTTATGATCATCTCTTTATGGAAATGCAATCAGACAGAGACACTAAGGCAGAAGAACTACTGCGTCTGCAGTGCAAAATGATAAATAAGGTGATTATTACTCCAAGGAAATAAAGAAATGATCATAAATGTTCTTCCTTGAGCTGCGTCACCCCGCTGTAGTCCGTAATGCACTGGCCTGAGGTCTCGCTACAAACAAGTGGCTGCTGGTAGAGAGTAGGTGAGTTGTGTTTAGTCTCTTTGCTAAAGAAATCAGGCAAAGTTAAAAAGATGTTTGGTGTCTAGTACTATGGCTGGGACCCTATATGTACTGTTGATGAAGTTAGGTGCTGTTCTGAACATTATTTGTGGCTATAGAGTGACGTTTTGTTTAAGGTCTGTTTATGGCTCCTCAGACTGCTGTGTATTGCTATCTGTGGCCGTTACTAAAGTCGGTATAACTATAGAAGCAAGAAGCAGTCGGCAACACTCATCTCTCGAGGGGGTGTCTACCTCTGAGTTACGGTGTGTTTTAGCCTGAATTAATTTCACGCCAGAATATCACCTTCACATCACCTTCAGAATGACACATTTCTGGTTAAATTTGCTCCCAGTGGTAAATAAGCAAGCCTTCACTGTAATTTTCTTAAATACCATTATGTTGGTATGTGTCCATTGACTTTGTCTGTAGCTGAATTGGGTGCAGGTTGAAAGTCTTCACTTTTTTACAAAGCATTTAAGCATTTCCCATTTCCATCAAAGTGTGGTATTGGCAACGAACGAATCAAATCGTATTGATAACTAAATATGGACAACAAAGGCATTTTATCATGTAGGCAAAGACCTTATTATGCACTTTCTTGGCAACTGAAGTGTCCTATCACATTGGCAACAGCAGCCTTTCTTGTACATTCAGCTGTTTTGTTTTTTATTGGCATCAAAAGTATTGTGTCGAAGTGACAACAATGAATAGTGATGTAAGGTCAACTGAATATTGCTTTATATCGGCAACAAAAGATGGTTTAGTTGCAGTTTGTTATCTGATTAGTCAATCAATCAGAGTGTTGCCTTGGCAACAATCTACTGTCCTGGTTTTTTTTCACCTCCACTCAGCCGTGTCCATCCAATCTGCACATCCTCTGTTTCATTTTTCCTCCTCCTCCTTTTTTTTTTAAATGGGTCCCCCTCTCTGCGGTATTTAAGTCCTGCTCTGATGACCTCACAGCACCCCTGCTGTGCCTGAGATCATAGGCGCTGAGTCTCTGGCTGATGACCTCATGCTCAGAGCTTGAAGCTAGCTGAGGCAAAGGGGAGACAGAGAGACGGGAGGAGGGAGGGGTGTCGCTGGCTGACGGGGAGGACAGGGAGGAGCGTCAGGGTGTGCTTCAGGGAGTGAGGTGCCCCACAGGAACAGAGGAGGGGCAGGGTCAGAGGGTGAAAAGGAGGTGAGATAATAGTTTGGCTGAAAATAATAAGCCTCTAATCCAGTCCAGCTGCAAGACGGTGCTGAGCTGAGCTGTGTTCTGTAGAGACAAAAAGCTGGAGGGGGAGTCGGTGTGATTGAGGAGTTTGAGGAACAACTTATGTATATGCATGCCTTCTTGTGTACGTGCAAGTGAATCATCATGCATGTGCTCAAGTCTGGAAACCTAAAACCACAATAAACCTCTCTCTGGATACTGTCATATCTGACATACTCAACTCTGTGTAGCTTAAGGTAATAGGAACATGTTTCTACCAGAATTAGAAAACACTGTAAGATACATTTCATCTGTGTTGGGAAATGGTGAAGTTATTACCACAGTTGGGAATTAATCCTGTAAACAAATCAAAATAATAGTGGCAGGACTTGCGTTGGCAGCAGTTGAATGTTTTCAGCTGTGAGTTAATGCTGGGTTGTTGATGTGTTTTTGGTGTTGAGCAGAGCTGCCTCACTGTCCTCATGCGGTTCAAGCATTCCTAACACACGCGGCAATAAAAGTTTGAAATAATCGTAAATAAAATGATTTGATCTAAACAACCTTCACTGTATGCCTCTGCATAGATACTATATTTTACTCAACACAAGACTGTATAAAGCACGGATGTAGTCTCTGCCATGTCACCCACTGATTTCTGGGGGGATGTTTCGAAGTCTTACTATGTGGGGCGCCATGATGGAAAACGTTGACTCAACTCAGCTTCCACACTATAAACAACACAGGCAAAAGCTTTTAGCCTAATGTGACCCTAACCTGGTAGTTTATCTGTGCAGCTGCGCCACAAAAACAACCTAAAAACAGTTGTTTGGGATGTGTGATTGCAGATGACAGTAGAAGCTGTGAGCTGAAATGTACTTTCTAATACTTCTAGATTTATCCCTCTGCATATCTCAATATTAAACAAAAAAAAGCACATTTTTCTCATAGCTGTCAGGCCTCAGTGTTGAATGTCCCCATAGGGAGTTTTGTTATATGAAAATACAACTCCAGAAAACGCTGTAGAGCCAACATTTGGAGGAGTAAAGTCTGCTTTTGGTGTATATTGGCTGCTAATCTTAACTATCAAATGTATAACAAGCATTTAGAAATTCACCATTCAGTGACTTGTCAAATGTCTGGGCCTGTGTGTCCTCTGATTCACACCCGGATGACAAACACACAGCTGTTGCTCCACAACATGAATTGTCACATGGGCTGTAGTTGATCAGAGCCAGAGAGATGTCAGTCAAAGCCGAGCGAGCAGTCTTAGACGGACAGTTTTTCAACTAGATTTAAAACCACTTTAAGACTCATGTTGATGCTTCAGAGACTCGGCTTTGATGTCCTGTGTGAAGTTTTACTATTTCAAGCCTCATTTTCAAACTTTAAGTGGTATCGTGTGTGTTTAATGAGCATGTCACTGTGCTGTAACGTATTGTGTAGACATAAGTCAGGTTGAATCACTCAGGATGTACCCACACCAGATCCTGCAGCTCAATTTAGGTTTTATAATCTTCTGCCTGTCTTTCTGTGCTCCATGCTGGATCATGAATTTCTTCATCCCACCAATTAATAACAGAAAATACTCTCACATGTCGATTCGCAATAATTGCATATTCATGTGTGTTTGTGTGTGTTTGAATTTAAGGGTGTTTTAGTGTGGTTTTCTCTGTTGGAGGCAGTGTGCAGTGGTTTGGAGCAGCGCTTTGTTTTTGTGTTAGTGGTTTGGTGTGGCGCTCTTTCGGAAGTGCTGGTGTGTGTTTTTGGGAAATTTAAGAGTCACAAGGCAGTGTGTTGATTACTTGCGGCAGGATTTGAACGCCGTGCGTGCGCGTGTGTGTGTTTTTGTGTGAATACATGTGCTTGTCACTCTGTGGGTCTCCAGAGCTTTTCGCCACAATCTCCTCAGCTGTGAATTCCAGTGTGGGTCTTTTCCAGTAATAAAATTCCACCTCACTCGGCCAGCTGTTCACTGGGGGAGCCTGTGTGCTGAGTGTAAATTGTGTTTTGTGCCTTTTGTCAGTGATGTGGCAGCAGGTTTGGACAGGAATGCCGCCGGCAGTGAATCATTACCGACAGTGCCCCTCGGCATCCTCTCTGCAGAGAAGTGACATCACGCTGACTCATCAGGCTTTATCTGCCACAGTCTGAAGGTTAACTGCTTTGGTCTCTGTGGAAGAAGACACCTCCTGTTCCGGCTCCTATGCTGGAAAACTGTTGTACTTTGCAATTGTATCAAATGGTATGGTGCCAGGGGTGCGATTTTGGCACTTTTTTTTTAAGACTGTGAGCTTCTCCAAGAGCTCATTTAGGAACCAAAGATCTGTTTTGATTCCTTCCACACAACAGTATGTGTGATTTAATCGGAAAACTGTGTTTATGTAATTTATTTCAATTTAGTTTTTATAAGTGTGGTCGGAAAACTCAGCTCAAAACTCTGTTTAGGCCTGGTGATGTGGAAAAACCATAAATTTGATTCTCGTTAAAAATGGATGATAAAATAAGAGTTGATGGAGATACACCCTTGCCTTTCCTCAGTCTCTGACCATTTGTGTTGTTTGACTTTCAGTTTTCTCATAAACATTGCCATGATACAATTGCTGTGAGGTAAGAAACTGATACTGTTGCAGGCTCAGGTCAGAGGCAACTTCAGCTCATTGGCTCTCTGACTCTAACTTGCCGGGTGACTGAAGATCCGGTACAATATAGTATGATAGGATATAAAACAATTTACAGTATATGTAATCTATATAATGCCAGACATCCCTTTAATGATACACCCTGTTCAAAAGAGTAGCATTGATACATACATACCCACCACTTCATGTTTGGTTTCACTCTGATGATACTATCTACATTTTTTGTTTCTCTGTGTATTGATTTCACACGTTATTATAGATAATATAAAGTATTACTTCAATCCTTTCTTTCCTGTTTTCCTCCCTCTTGCAGTCTTCTCCTCTGTGTGTGGCAGCGGTCCATGCAGGTGTGGTGTCCAACGCTGTGGGAGGGAGGATCAGCGTGGTCAGCAGTAAAGGCATCCCTCACTATGAGGCCACACTGGCAAACAACGTCACGTCCACTGGGTAAAAGCAGCATCCCATACACTTGCTTAAATCTGATTTGTATTTGCTTTACATTCATATATCTACTTCTGTAACGGTGAATCAAAAGAATCTGCATATCAGATAATAGAAATGTTATTTGTTGGCCACATATTTACATATTTATGAACTAAATATTTGCTTTTCTCCTCAGAGGAACTTTATCTAACAGCCTTTTTACCTTCAAGACCAACGGTGAGTGTGTTTGTCTTAGAAGCACAATCAAATCCTTCAGATTTTTGGAAAGGTCTTCTGCATGTCTTAATATTGTCTGCATCTGTCCTTTTTAAATACATGAGCATAAATATTGCGGTGCCTATACCTGATGGTTATGATGGTAATGGTCTCCTTGTGCATGCAGGCTGCTATGGGACCCTGGGATTAGAGACTGGTGGTGTTGCAGACACTCAGCTGTCTGCCTCCTCAGTGTGGGAGTGGAACAACATCAACGGTCTTCAAAGTGTGTGGGCACCATCGGGGGCTCGGCTAAAGACAGAGAGGCGGCCCTGGGCACCGTCTCTGAATGACCAAATGCAGTGGCTGCAGGTCGACCTCAAGAGGGAGAAGAGAATCACAGGTACATAACTACAGGCATCATATGAGGACTTGCACCCTATAAACACCCCTTTTCAGACTTTTCAGGCCATTGCTCCACCTGAATGCTCTGTGTAGTTGGTCCTCAGTTAGTTTGAGGACAATGGTGTTCAGCATGACACAGCAGGACAGGAGAATATATAGAAAGGTTTACCTTAAATTTGTCTAGTCCAGTTAGTCTTCACCCCTCGTTGGTCTGGACCACTGAGTGTATAAACATGGTCTTAGTGCCACCGGTTGGTTTCTTCAGTCTTTTAATGAAAAGTTGACTCAGTCCAACTTTTTGGTACTTTCGAAACAGGCTAAGAGGTGGATTTGAGGTCATAGTCTTCAGCTTGGCAAACAGTCATAACACACTCAGCTGTCTGTCAAATCAGTCATGTCCCCAGTAATGCATAACTCCAAACCTTTTATGAAGTCAAAATGAGTCATGAAAATTCAACTCACTCGCAGAATTTGTATGTTAAAAGTAATAAGTTAGCTAAGAAAAAAATCATTTAAAAAAAAAATTGATTTAGGCTGTTAACATGTTTTAGGGCCTGTGTCCACTAACAGCATTTTTTGGGGCTAGAAGGTCTGTTCTGCATTCAGAACCAATGTAGTTTAGCATATTCAGCCTTTTGTGTCTTATGAAAAACACCCTCTGTAGCAGCTTATTGTTGTTGCTGTCTTCATAGAGCTTTAAAATATAAATAGTTCAACTTTCAGTACACTACCAAGCTTGTCAATGTCACTGCTCTGTCACTAATCTACTCAGGAGGAAGAGGGGCATCTGGTCTGGATTTTGTCAAGAGCAGTGATGGCAGTACTGAGAGTTCATATGGAGATAAAACTGATTATTTAGGGTGGATTGCCAGTGCAAAAATGCCATCAGTGGACACAGGCCCTTATTCTGCTGTGAAAAACTAGTATTGTCATACGGTTCCCTTTGCTGTGGGAGTTAGCCTCAAGTGAACTCAACTTGTTCTAGACTCAACAAGCTCTGGATGGAGTCAAAGGGATTTTTTCACACATTCATGGTACCCAGATGAAAGAATCATATTGACAAATGATTAACTCTCTAAAACTTTGGTTGTGGTGAGAGTGGCAGTAGAAACATATTCAAGTCTGAAGATAAACTTTGTTAAATGGGATCATCAGAGAAACAGGCACAAGTGTTTAAGCAGCGGCATGCTACATGGTAAAAGAAGATGGTTTACGGTACGCTTGCATCAGCAGGTTTCTAGAGTGTGCCGGCATGCTGACATTAGCATTTAGCGTCATCCCTAGAGACAGCATAACTGAGTTTGTAGCATTGCTGTAGACCATGAAATGTTTTTAAACTGTACATTATCTACATCCTTTCTGTTCTCCCAGGCATTATCACCACTGGCTCTACCCTAAGAGAGTACCAGTACTATGTTTCAACATACCAGGTCCAGCACAGTAACGACGGTCAACAGTGGAACATCTACAGAGAGGCTAATTCTACCCAAGACAAGGTAACACAAGCGCCAAATCAATAAACCCTGTTTGCCCAAGAGTTGCACCGCAACCTTTGATGTTTTCTTTCCCTTCAAATGAGTGCAAACGAACAAAAATGTCACTTTAGAAGACTACAGGGACACATACTTGGACTGTTTCCATGGCAACTGGTATTGACTGAGAGATGCTTATGGCAGGAAATGAGGGAAGCCGGCGGTTTGAGTTAAGTGCTGTGGTGGACGAGTCAGTGCTCAGGGGTATTAATAATGAATGGATATGGATTTAGTGGCTTGGTTGTTAGTCTGAACTGCTGTCTGTGAGCTGCTCTCTGCTGGGATCCTCTCCGCCCCTGATTGTGTGGAGGAGAGAAGTTATTAGCTTGCCAAGTTTGAAAAAATAATCAGCTTATGGCTTAAAGTGCATTTGTTCACAGTCTGAAACAAGAATATCTGTGCTGATTTTTTTCCTTCTAAGCTACTACCACTGTTGGGCTTAAATCTCTGGCGAAAGTGATTGAGTGCATTCTTATTTTATGGTAGATTTTCCAGGGCAACATCAACTACCTGCATGAGGTGAGGAATAACTTCATTCCCCCGATTGAAGCCAGGTTTGTGAGGATAAATCCAACCTCATGGCATCAGAGGATTGCGCTCAAGCTGGAGCTGCTCGGCTGCCAAATTCCACCAGGTAGGGGAAAGGGGTTGATTTAGAGATGAAAACAGAATGAAAGTTTCATCAGGATCTTAAACTTTCTCCTTCTGAATCTGATTTTTTTTTATTAACAGAGAGGCGGAGGACAGTACCAAATCCAAGGATTTTCAACCCTCCCCATCATTCCCCACCTTCAAGGGGAACAAAGCGCCCACCTCACCTTGGCCAAACCACACACACCCCAGACATCAGAAACACGACCATGCCTCCTCATAATAGCAAAGGTGAGTTCGATTTGTGATTTGCAAAGGTTTGTTTGATCCTTCAAAGAGGTGTTCAGAGGCCAATGGCGTCTTTTTTGCTTTTAGATGTGGCGCTGGCAGCAGTTCTCGTCCCTGTGTTGGTCATGGCTCTGACTGCTCTCATCATCGTTGTGGGTTGTGCCTGGCACTGGAGGAACAGGTGTGTATCCTCTTCATCTCTCAAAAATAATCTCAGCTCCTTTGAAAATGCCATCTTTCACGACTTTGTTCTTCTTTCATAGGAAAAAGAGCTCTGAAGGGACATATGACCTTCCTCACTGGGATCGCACAGGTACAAACACTGTCTACTTCACAGGCTGTTCCCTCAGCATGCGTTTTCTGATTTTCTCGTGTTAATCACTTCAAAACTCATTATGTTTGTTTTGCAGACTGGTGGAAAAGCATGAAGCAGCTTTTGCCCTCCAAGATGGTGGAGACGGAGGATACGGTCCGGTACAGCAGCAGTGAAGTGGGCAGGCTCACAGGGAGAGGAGCTGTAACCAGACTACATGCTGAACCTGCAGGTGATAACGGTGTTACAACTTGTTTTAGGAGTTTGAAGAAGTTTGTTTCTTCTATTACAAACACGTGAACTTTTAAGTCAAAAATCAGCAGAATTTACCTCTTACTGCGTTAAAAAATTTGAGGATAGAGTTTTAAAAACACTCACAATACATTAACTGTCAAACTATTGCAAAACACCTCTCAGTGTCTTTTGCTCCTCCTCTGCTATTGCAGCAGTCTCCCTTTTCTCAGGTCGGTGACTCACTGCAACTGTTGCAAGTGTTTACAGATTTGCAATATTTACAACAGAAAGGACTAAACAAGTTATACTTCTGTTTCCTGAAATATTTGATTAAATGAAGTGGATGGAGCGGTCCATCCTTTTCTCATGAATACTTTCAGTGTTAGTCCTCTCTAAACATATTCATGAAGATAGATGAATTAAATTATGTATGTCATGTTGTAGTGAGGAGCTCCAAAGACACACTTGATGTCTGTTTTTGATTACAGTAAGATCAAGAAAGTTGGTTGCATTGTTGTACAAGATGGAGTCTTTGTTCCAGGTTCTCCCATGGTGGTGACGATCCCCACTAGGTTCAACCAGGTCCACAGCTGTGTGGTACCAATTCCTTTAACCTTATGGAGTTTACAGTGCTGCAACTACATCTATGGTTGAGCACGTTAGTAGTCGTGAGGCTAAAGTGTGAAGAGTTTGGGGTTTTCATCAGGGACAGAACATCATATCATTGAAATCAGAAACAGGGTTGATAACTGACACTCGAAGGCTCACATCCTCTCACAGATCTGGAGTTGTAGTGTTTGTATCCAGTGCAGCTATCACAGATTTGCTCAGTTTTACAGACAAACCTGTAAACTCGTTTTTTAAGACTGTGATATCATTCTCTTTTCAGAGTACGCTCAGCCCCTGGTCAGTGGTGTAACAACATTAGGCGCCCGGTCTACGTTTAAACCAGATGAGGGGCCTGATCCGGGCTACTCAGATCCCGACCTGTACGATGCTCCGATCTCACCGGACGTGTACCACGCCTACGCAGAACCTCTTCCAGCTTCAGGATCCGAGTATGCCACACCCATCATAGTGGATATGGGCTGCCACCCATCGGGGAACTCCACATTGAGCCAGCCCTCCAGCTTCATGAGTGCTGGGGCCACCTCCCTGCTCACACAGACGGACAGCACCCACTCAGGGAGGTCGGCTTACGATACACCCAAAAACGCCACTGGACAGGCCACGCCTTCTGAGGAATTGACCTATCAGGTGCCACAGAATAAACCAACGGGACAGAGCTGAAGAGTCTGGATGCAAACGGCCCTAATCTGCTCCTCACTGATGAACAGACATGGAGGGATGTCGGAGGAAGAGGGGGAGGGAACCTGGGAGCCCTTAGAGGAGGGGCCTAAGTCTTGAACGAACACTACCTTAGCTTTAGATTCATCTGGAGATGTCTGTATTGCCTTAATGTTTCTGCATGGCCACAATCTGCTTGTGTAGTGCCATTACAGTCCTATCACTGAAACCACAACGATGAATGTGTTAGTGCCAGGAGTGAGAGGCGGAGACAAGGCGAGGATGACTGGAGGGATGAACAGAGGGAGGATAAAAAGGAGAACGCTGACTACTATTTGAAAAGACTGTGTCCCTGTTCTGTGATTCTTAGTAGTTTTATTTTTTTTCCATTCTGTGAAACTGTGATTTCCATGATTTAATTTCTACTCTGTTACAAAGAGAAGCAGACTTGGCTAAATGTGCGTTATGATTCATAAATCAGAGTTTGCTTTTTTAATAGAATCAACGAAATGTTGCATGAAATAACCCACATCTTAAGTTCAAGAATTCCACCTTTCTAGTTTCCAATGGTACGTTTTTGTTTTATTTCTTTAAAAAGCATGACTTGAAATTGTGTATAGTTCTTTAAATTCCATTACTGCAAACCTGTTAGAGCTCTCAGATGATTTACTTTTATTTATTTTTAATTCACATCCTGCTGATAAGGAGAAACTCTTATTAAAAACAGCCCACTGCTCTTCTCAGCCGTGGCATAACAGATCATTTGGGTAGAACTGTTGTGAAAACCTCACCATAAAGAGACATTTTTGATCAATCTTTGATTTAAAAAGTTCAGTTTCAAGAACTTTTTAAGGGAAACTCCTAAAAAAAACAAAACACTTCTTGAAATACACAAGACCAAATGTTGCCTTTTTCTGCGCTTATGCAATGTTGAACCACAACCGAGCCACGATAGTGCCAACAGTGTCATTAAAGTGAGCGTGTCAGCAGTCTTAAACAAGGCTTTTTTTAGTTCCTAGCATACAGGTACAGAGAAAAGAGTTAAAAAGGTGAATCTGTTACAGGTGATGATTTCAAAGTTTCCCTGATGTTTGTAGATTTTATTTTATTCGTACATCGTGGTGATTGTCTCGTGTTTAAATGGGTGTTTGGTCTGTCTTTATGCATTTGAGTGTTTCCTCCGTGTATCTATGTGCATCGACATCTGTAAGTATGTATGTGTATGTGTGTGTTTGTTGTTTTTTGGACTGGTTTTTGATACAGTGTCTAGTTGTAGTTGGATGTATTGGATCGTCGTCGTCGTCTGTAGCACCAGTAGACTGCATTCCTCTCCTGTGGTACTAATCTGACCAAACAGTCTGCGGCAGGATTACAGATGGAGGAAAAAAAAAGGAACGAGCTGCTTCATAGAACACGACAGATTAGCAACCTCACCTGGGTGGAGGGTTTTATTCACACAGCTGTGCCGCCAGTCATGGTTTGAATACGGTCAATTAATGGAGGCCTTCTATTCACAGTTTTGGTGCTCCCTGCTCACAGAGGGATTGTGTTTATGTGGCTCTCACTGATTGTATATAGAGAAATAAAGAGTTTTTAAAAGAAAAGAAGTTACTGCTGTCTTTTAAAAGTTTGTTTTTTCACAGCACATTTATTCATACAGGATGTAAAAAATGCAAAAGTCATCAAGAAAGTTATTTACATCTGTATTTAGTGTTACAGGCCATTACAGAGACTTAGACATGTGGCTGAGGTCTATTTACTTAGCTTACAGACACGTTAGGCTACATTAAATGCAGACTTCAATTAAGTTCAGATTTCCCAGCAACACTTCAAGTACATCAAGCAGAACTCACATTTCCCAATGAAGTATCAGCTCCTAAAATCGTGTTTAATTTTCCCTGAGGATAGCAGAGTTGCTCCAAAGATCAAAATCGATTTTGGTTCAGAAATATTAAAAGTTTTAAGGATAAACGTCAACATTTTGGTTGATTTTTCTGGCTTAAGGATATCAACAGACCACCATTACAAAACCACTGAGAATAAAAAGTTCCCAGTGGCATGCTGTGTGATGTGGTTTACAAAGAAGTATGCCAGTTTTTTTAATCAGTGACAATGTTAGTGATCAATAATGAGGAGAGAGAGAGAGAGGAATGTCCATGTTCAGAAACAACTCTCTAAACCTCTGAAAAGGAGCGTCAAAGAGTTTTCTTATTTGAGATACAAAAGACGACAAACTCAACTGAGACAAAAATCTGATTGTTAATTCAACATTAATAATAAATACAGCTGTATGAACACATAAGAGCAGTGCAGGACTAAAATGGTGTGTATTTAAACATGTAAAAATTCATCAAGTACAAACAGGTTAAAAAAGTAGCCCATAAAAATTTCAGAGGAGCATCATTGCTATAAAAGCTAATATTTCAGGGTCATTTGGCTAACAGGAGAAATAATTTTAAAACCTTATTCCTCATTGTTTTTGGAGCATCCTCTGCTGAGGTATCTTACTGAATTAATTCTTATTTCTATCCTGCTCTTTAATCATCTACATCCACATCCTTACTCTTCATGCTTTCATGTTCTTCCCACCTTTTCCATATTTCCACCAGACCACCGTCAGACCGACAGCCATCAGGAAGATCAGGCTGCTGGTTACCAGGTAAGCGATGGGCAGGAAATGGTTCTGACCTCCAAACCAGGTCAGCGTGGTCAGCACCACTTCCTTTCTGCCTCGGAAGTACTGCACAGGGAAGTCTGCAGAGAGGTGGAGGTCAAGGCTGAAAATAGGTGATCACAGAGAAGAGCCGAATGGAAACGAGCTTAAAATAGTCCCTGTCTATATGCATGTGTTTAAGTGTTTAACATGAGATAAGACAAAGGAAACAAACATACACAATGGGACACGTGCAACTCATAGGCTATAAATAACGACTATGGCGCTGTGACGTCACCTTATGGTTTTTTTTAAGTCTGGAGGTCAGCGTTTGGTCACCATGATGTTGGTGAGAATGAATCTCAAGGTTGCTGCTTGTTGCAGCATTTTTAAAACAGACTAAAATTCAGCAGTGAAAGGATACTGTAGGAAATCTCGACGCTGTAGTTCCCCACTGGTAGACCATTGATAAAGGGCTTTTGGGCTCGGTGTAAAACCCCATAGAGCTTCTTGAAGTTGGGGAAGGCTGCCTCCCTCATCCAAACGATCAGGGCTTCGTTGATGAAGCCGTTGTTGATTGGGTTATGTTCATCAAGCTCATACACAGGCTTCCCCCAGAAGGGAGGCTTTGCTGTACCTATAATGAGACCCACTGTAAGAGATCTGAGATACACAAGGACTGACCAAAAACTCAAACACACATTCAAAGACATATCTTTTTCACCGTTAAACTCTTGAGCCAGTGTGAAGTTTTCTTGCGTCTTTGGATTGCGGTACTTGACATTTTTGTCAGTGTACCATGTGATGCCCGTTCGTAGCAAAGGAACTACTTCGGGACCACTGCGGCCATGATATTTCAGTATGAAGGTGTCTGTGGGACAGGAAGATGTGAGTTCAGCAAAAGAAAAAAATTGATGAGGATGATCTGATCTGGTCTGGTTCTCACCATTAAACATACTGTTGGCCACAGCACCACAGGGGGCGATGGGACGTCCATCCTTGTCCTTCCTGAAGGGCATACAGTATGTACTGGGATCCTGGTCGGACAAGATCAAAAGAGAAACTGAGATAGGTTATTTTTGATGATTAACAATGTGAAACAGTTTCAGGGGTGGAAGTGAATTAATAAAGCTCCAGTGAGGAACGTTTAGATTGTGTAAAAAATATATCGTCCAATTTTACACTGAAACTGGAAAAAACGTCTCTTTCTTCAGCTGTACACTGACACCTGATCCCTCACACTGCTTTGAGGCCCTAAAAACTACAATATGAAAATCATCAGTTCTGCTGCTGATGGTCTTATTTGCATTTGTGCCCCGTAAAAAGGCATCAATATGAATTCAGTTGATTATTTAAACTTGAAAAAACTCCTAGCAGGATCTTTAAGCAAAAACTTTAACTCACTCAGCATCTAAATAGAATCCGCTCACTGATGTTTCGTGATAGCCGTGTTTAAAGAGAAGATCATAAAGGGTTTTATCAAAACACACAAGATAAGATAATGGGATTTTGGTTCTTTATCAGTGAAATCAAGTCAAAGTCAAAGTCTAGGCTATAACACATACAGATACGTATTTCTGTACAGATACAGATCTTGTTATTGAAAACCCTCTTATTTAGGATTAATGCTGAGTCAATTCAAGATTAAGCATTTAAATATAGATTTTAGGTACTTAAATGAAAAGACTGTCGATTTATCTAGCAGTAACAATGAGATGAAATTTTCACATTTTATTTATAAATATTTTTCATCTTTAATTCCCTAAATCTGTCATTAGGTATCTATAATTTTGTTGGCTAGGCCCTTAATCTCTTTAATCATACAACTCTGCTGTGTTTAGGTGTGACTGATATCATCACCTTTAATAATTAGACGTGTCCTTTGTTGCAATCAGAGATAGTTCCACATATAATTAAGGGCTGTCAAGACATTCAGTTTTCAAAGTCATAATTAATCACTGCATTTCAATAGTAAACTGAGTATAAGAATATTTCTCACCACGTTTAAAGTTCTTTTTATCATTTAAGAGTTTTTTCAGTCTTTGTTAATAACCCAAAGTGACGCCTATGAATGTACTGCAATGTGCCTTCTGATCACAACTTACTGTTAAAAAAAATGCTGCAGTGCTACACCGATGTGGTATGAAACATGACTTGGCGGTAGGACAACCTCAAAGTGTTTCTATTGGTACACTCCAAAGTGATTCTTAGCTGACACCTGTATGCTTCACACAAAGGAGGTGGCTGAAACCTGAAACAGGCCCTCTTTGGTGAAGCTTGTGTTCTGTATGACACGAAGTCAACACAATCATGTGGACGTTTATTCTTCAAGTGTGCAGAGGTGTTATTTCCAAAGATGGCAGCAGCAGGAAGCAGGAAAACACGACAGTGGCTGAACTATGGTCTGCTCAAAGGGACAAAATAGCACACAAAGACAAACTTTTATTTCACGGCACTGCCGTGACGGTGTTTCTGCTGACAGCCTCAGTTTTACGGTCTCTTTTTAAACTGATGGCTTCATCTGCTGCGTAGGTATGACTTTTTAATTTGCATAATAAGTCATGATGATACCCAGGTGCACTGTAAATCATCACATCACCATCACTGTGAATAAAACCTTTGACTGTTCTTCATTTACCTGCGTCAGTCGACCAACATAGTTTGAGATTTAAACTATGTGGCCACAACTGGGCTCTATTATCGTGGTATTTTAATCACAAAATAATGTCGGATATGTAATTGCAGCTGTGTTGGTATCTCCTTTAAGCTTAAATCAGTATTCCAGCTGCCATAAATGACTGGAAAACATCAGGAGCTACCTTTAATTTGTTTTGCCGGCCAAGCATCTGTCCATCATCTCTGGAGTCCATGTATCTACGAAGGTTCTGATGGAAGTTTCGAAGGCCGTAGTAGATGAAGACATCTCCCTGGATGGATGAAGCAGAAAAAATATCATCAACATTTTGGAGATGTTTAAACATTGGTTCACCTTGACTCACTGACACCATATGATTGACTTTGGCAAACTATGTGGATGAACTTGGAGGCAGTTACCTTGAGAGCTTTCTCAACAGGAATATCTACTCTGCAGCTGCACGGTTTGTTAGCGTTGCTAACATCTTTACGCATTTCATGGCATAGTTGACATGTCCCCAAGTCTGTGTAGTCCTTCTGCGAGGACAAGAGAGAGAGTTGATGAAGGAAGAGTATGAATTAAAAAAAAAAGAAAGAAAAACTTTTCCTGTTTACCTAACTCCAAACATAACCTTGGATCTTTCCTCGCTTTGTCACTCCCTTTTTTTATTGCACACAAGGGTATTTGGCAACTTCCTCACTCTGTCTCCCTCACACATGTGAATACTTTGTTTATTCCATCACAATATTTCACATAAACTGAAATAATAATAAAAAAGAAATGTCCAGAAACACACTCACCTTTATTTCATGTGTGCTCTGCACTGTCAGAAGCAGCCACACTCCCAGCAGCAAACATATCAGAGCCATTAAGTAGAAGAAGGGCAGGACAGTGTTAGCTGTTAGCATGGGAGACCAGGCGGGCAGCCTCTGCTGTTTGAAGGCAGAGTTGTCGGGCCTCCGAGCCAAGGGCCCCGGCTTTTCCTTCACTTTGCCCATGAGACACAAACCTCTGCTGAAGACAGAACTGTGACGACCAGAGAGGTGAAGAGTGTCAGAGTATGTGCCGCTCGAGCTTCTCTTCCTGTTTTTGACTTCAGCAATATCTCTCTGCACGCGCACACGGACACACAACACTCTGCTTGCCAAGAGATTTTCCCAGCAGGCCTTGCAGTGCGGAGAAGGCTGTTGTGGTCTGTTACTTATTAACCACAATCCTTTACTTAACTACCTCTTTCTGCTTTCTGTTGCCTCCATTTGTCTTGGTGGTTATGTTTTGTTCTTAACTCGTACAGGAAAAACACACATTTGTTTACCAAAATCTAAATAACACTAAAGTAGATTTTAAATATTTATTCTTGTTTGCTGTGGTGGAAGATTTTGTGGTTTTGAGCCTCCTTCATACTGCTTTTAAACACTCTATCAAAAGGATGTTATGATAAATGGGACTTCCTAGTGGGCAAGTAAACTCATGACCTCACATTTCTCAGTAGGAGGGACTTCCTATGGTCGGACTAAACAAACACAGGGATGCTGGTTTTGTTCTGAGTCTGTTTATTCAATCCATCACACCGGGACATCGCATCAGGCTACAAGAGTAGACAAACAACACCGCGCATTTGACACAGACTCTGAAAATAGTAGAAAGCGAGGTGCAGGTTTAACACCGACACAAAGGGGAAACAAACAGGAAGAGGCCCCTCCAGCATGAAGAGACGACCATCAGTTTGTGGCTTTAAGTGTCAAGCCACTGTGCTTTCCACAGTCTCTAAAAGCTGTTAAAACAGTCCGATTTTAACGCTGCTGTCTTTGCATCCACTCAGGATCCCGCTCTCCAGCAGCTTCATGAAGTCCAGTTTGATCTGAAAAGGACAATTATAGATGGTGAATAGTGGTCACTCACAAAAGACATGACTCACAATAGACAATATGAAAACAAGTGCTTCTGTATTTAATTATGCAGCCATGGAAAATGTGATGGTTGGAAGACGAAGATGAAGAGTGGTCGAGAATTCAAGGTTTTATGTTGTCAAAACTGTACAAATGGGGGTTCCACTTATACAGCATTACAGGAGCTTCATGTCCTCTAAGGCCACCATAGCTTTCTAACATGAGGGGTGAGCAACAGAGTACTGCAATCTAGAATATGAGTGCTGAAGAGTTAAAAGGATATTCCGGCGTAAAATTAAGTTAGGGTCAAACACCGTAACACCGATTTAGACAGCCCCTCGAGAGATGAATGTTGCTGACTGCTTGCTTCTCTAGTCATACCAACTTAAGTAACGAACCCAGGATAGCAATACACAGCGGTCTGAGGAGCCATCAACAAACCTCAACCAAAACGCCACTGTATAGCCACAAGTAATGCTCAGAACAGCACCTAACTTCATCAACAGTACATAAAGGGTCCCAGCCACAGCACTAGCCACCAAACATCTTTTTAACTTTGCCCAATTTCTTTAGCAAAGAGACTAAACACAACTCACCTTCTCTCCTCCAGCAGCTGCTTGTTTGTAGCGAGACCTCAGGCCAGTCCATTACAGACTGCCACGGGGGGGGGACACAGCTCGAGGAAGAACATTGATGATCATTTTGACATTTCCTTAAAGTAATAATCACCATATTAATCATTTTGCACTGCAGACGCAGTATCAATCTGATTGCATCTCCATTGAGTAATGATCATAAATGTTCTTCCTTGAGCTGCGTCACCCCGCTGTAGGCTGTAATGGACTGGCCTGAGGTCTCGCTATAAACAAGCGGCTGCTGGAAGAGAGTAGGTGAGTTCAATCTAGTCTCTTTGCTAAAAAAATCAGGCAGAGCTAAAAAGATGTTTGGTAGCTAGCGTTGTGGCTGGGACCCTATATGTACTGTTGATGAAGTTAGGTTCTGTTCTGAGCATTATTTGTGGCTATAGAGTGGCGTTTTGGTTGAGGTTTGTTTATGGCTCCTCAGACCACTGCGTATTGCTATCCTGTGGTCATTACTAAAGTTGGTACAATTAGAGAAGCAAGCAGTCGGCAACATTCATCTCTCGAGGGGGTGTCTAACTTAGTGTTACGGTGTGTTTGAGCCTAAATTAATATTACGCCGGAATATCCCTTCAAATGTCTATTTGCTGTACCCTTATACCAGTCGGTTAGTTAGGATTTAAATTAGCAGCTTTGAAAACTGTCCAATTTTACCAACAAATTATATTTTTTGAATATCCTTGACTTATCTGCTTCTCTACACATTCACCCTTGATAAAACAATGAGGAAGATATGGTTGTGCGTCACAAAAGTAAAACTAATTGACTGAAGTTTATTTTCAGTTTTGAGCACAGGCTGCATACTTTACTTTGACTGTGCAGTATATAACATCTGTGCAGACACAGTCACACATCACAGTAGAAGAACCTTTTAGGAAGAAAAGGACCCTGAACGTTCCAGAAGATACCAAATGTGAAGAGCGCAAATGCTTATTCAGCCCAGCAGGGGGCAGTATCTCACCTCAGGAATGTCAACCATCCTCCGGAGCTTCTGGTCCCTCCAGTTCCAGTCCAGAACCAAATATTTTAGCACATGCAGGTTTAAAGCCTCTGCAGGAAAATAAAAAAGAGTTGACACTGAACAATAAGACTTCAAATCCTCGAGAGTCAAATGTTGGGCGTATTGTGTCCTTGTTTACCTTTCTCAATAAGAGCGCTAATCCTACCAGGTGTCCCAACTCCGATGTGTGTGACTCCTTTCTGCAGCAGCTTCACCTGCTCCTCCACCTGTACAGAAAATAAGAGGTACAGATCTGTTTAAATTCAAGACTGTGTACAAGTATATTGTGCTGAAAGGAGGCACTGACATCTCAAATACCTTGATATGTTTTGCAAAAAGTTTTAGTGCTTTGGCTTCGCCCTTGAAGGTTGTCAGCTGCCTGAAGATAACAAGAAACAAAAAGCACTCAAGTAAAAATAATTAAAAAGTTAGGATAGAGGAAAATTAACTAACGTCGTCCTTGTGTGTCACCTACTTGATGAGCTCAATGGTTCGCAGGGCAGAGCTACAAACGATAAGCAGAACCACAGAACTCTTTTCTGTGTGCTGCTTTTGAATCTTTGCCCACTTGGGACAAACTACGAATAAGAGGAAAAAAGAAAGTAAGAGGAATCAAAGTGAGGAGTGTGTCCAAGAGTAAACAGCGAAGATGAAATTTGAAGTCTGATCTTCACTCACCTTGTTTCAGATAGGAGGAGAGGCTGTGTGTTAGGTCATTGCTGGACAGGAAGCAGGAGTCTGGAGGGTGATAGAGGGCAGACGGTGACCTCCATGAATCAACAGATCAGCCAATATTGACAGAGCTTAAAAAGGTAAAGGCCGCTCACCGGGCAGTTTGAGCTCCTCCTGCTCGATCACTGAGCGTTTGTCTGAAAAATACTGTGTGATCAGGCTCTGCAGGTCTGCAGGACAGCCTGGCTTTGGCTCAGAGGAGGACAGGACATCTGTGATGGTCTTCTTCTTCTGATAAACACAGTTAAGTCATGAGGAGTTAACGCTCATTAAAAAAGCCTAATGACTGTCGTTCCATTTTGCACCAGCAGGTGTCAGCACACTCACCTTTCTCTTTCTTTTGGCTTTGGGGGCCTTTTCATCGTCAGGCTCTTTTTTCTTCTGAGGAGTGATGCTCTCTTTCTGTAAAAACGAGGTTTGTGATTTTGTATTAGTGATAAGGAATAAAAAACTATCTAATTAAAAATGAAATCTGTGTACTGATTACCAACAATTGAGTATTTTTTAACAACATATCCAAAATTCCATGTACATGCTGTAAGAACAGGAGATCAACAGTGATAGGCGGAAATTTAAGACATGCTTGGTCTGGGTGTGCAACATATTTCTGAGGATTTTAATAACCAATGATGGTCATGTCATGATAGAAAAGATGAATATGTCTAATTTTTTAAACACAAATATTTTCTCATTTCCTGAGCTCAGTGTTGCAGTAATCTGAATAACATGGCATTGTGAACGCAAGACAACATTTTAGGACTTTATTTCAGGTTTTTGGAAGCACCGATGAAGATTTTGTAAGTATCCTGCAGTTTGATCAAATATCCACCTTCAGTCTTGTAGCATTAAGCAAAAATGCAAAAGCACTTGTAGGTCATTGAGTCCCCACTTTAAGTCGTCCCCTTTAAGCCCAATTAAAAAATATAAATGTTTCTGTCATGGGTCAAACAACTGTTCAGGTTTAAAGCTTATTAATTAGTTTCTACACAGTGTATTGGGCAATTTATTGTCATAATGCATTTGTTTACATTTTATCAAGGTTAAAATTTATACACACATTGGTATAATTAGCACGATTGGCACAATTTTGCACAGGTTTGAATGCTGTTTAACTAATTTAAAGTCAGTATGGTTAAATGCTCAGCTAGAGAGTATAAAATGAATGACGGTGTTCTCCAGGGATTAAGTTTTAGGCCCTACGCTTTTATGTGCTACGCCTCGGTCTCTGTTTTTGTGAACCTTTTTGATTTGATCTATTTTTGTCTGTGTACAGCACTTATGTGTTACAATGTGGTTAAATCCTTTATGAATAAAGTCTGATTGACTAAGTGACTGTATGTTTTTAATTCTATCCCGGTTAAAAATTATACATCAATTTGTATGAAAAGAGGCCCGGCTGAGTTGGGAAAGTTTTCTGTCCATCAGCGAGAAGAAGAAGGACTTTTTCTGGACTTGAAAAAACAGAACTTTGTCAAATCCAACACTTACTTGACTACTTATCTTCCAATAACACACATCATGACAGTTAGACCATAACTTACATAATTTTACAACCTTTTGATCATCCTGGCAGAGATCTCTGATTAAGTCTATCATAAACTCTAAAACTTGAAATGTTCCACAACATGGTACCTGTTCATTCTTTTTCTTCTTCTTTGCTTTTACTGTTTTCTCCTCCGTCTCTGTCTTCCTCTTCTTTGCTTTTGTCTTTACGTCTGCTTTTTCTGTTGGCTGCTTCTCTTGATGTTCCACTTCTTCCACTTCGGATGCATCTGCAAAAAAGACAGAAAAATCTTCCTTAATTTATTGACTAGAAACCAGGAAATGGGGCAATATAAAAAAATAGGATAAGGCAACATGAAGAAGACATTTGAGGTTTGCAAAGTTTGGCTTTTGCTTCTAAAAGACATGCCTAACCTCCATCCTAGAAAACAAACACTCTCTCCATGGATACAAGTTTATACAGTGAAATTCTGTTTCCAACGTTTGGCATCTAAACTCCAGATTTGGCATTTACACAGCGAAGTATTTAGGACAGAACAGAAAAAGCAGAAACACACAAACCATCTCTGAGATAACAACAATGCAGCAAAGCTCAATCCAAGCATCTGGTTATATTTAGCCTCTCTGTTGCTACCACTTCTCCGTGCATACCTCTCATCTCATGCTATGAGGTCATGCTCAGACCCTCTGGCATATATACATGCTTGTTCAAAATACTTTAAAACAGATGCCAGATAGAAGAGAGTAATAAATCTGTGGCTTTCACTGCAGTGTCCTTCCTGAATATGTACTTTTTAATGCCTGTACTTTTGCTTGGTAATTCTCCCTGTGGACCTTTAGTAACAAAGAACAGACAAGCTGACATCATCTCTTATTCTTATTAAGTGGACAAGGCTTAGATATGTCATAAGCATCTATATGAGCTTTAGTTTAAGTTTGGAGATGTCTCTATACTTAATGAAAGGCGATTTCAGGAAATCTTCTTCAGCCTGTCTGTAATAGATGGATTTTTGAGCATGCAGTACTTCCTGCCAAAACCCAATCAATAGCTTTAAACAGATAGCTTTGTATCATTAAGCACCAGTGAGTAGCAAATGCTTTGACTTCCTTAATGGACTGTGTTTATAGAGCTCTTTTCTCCAGTCTTCTAACCACTCTATGTGCTTTTACGTTACATGTCACATTCATCCACATCAGTTCACTGATGGCAGAGGTCGCTCATCAGTGTTGACCAATCTCATTCACGCACTGCAGGAACCGCCGCCAGAGGCAGTTTCATGTCAAGTGTCTTGACCTACGACTACGACTGGTTAATGCAGTTGGAGGATCTATTTTCTCTGTCATGTATACGCCTGAAACTGGCCTTAGCCATAGTTACAGGAATGTATCAAAAAAGGACAAAATGAAAGAGCAATATGTAAGATATCCACTGAATAATGACCTTAATATCGTCATATATCAAGGAAACTTGCTTTGTAAAAGTACTTGCTTCTCTGACAACAATGCAGCAGTCACCAGATATTTCTATTCCTGTCTGGAAAGGTCTGCTCTCTTTAACCAGAGAAAGTACTCACTTCTTGGCACCAGTGTCTGCCACTCTGGTTGCCAGCTGTGAGACCTGGTACACCTGGTCCACCAAGTATACCAGGAACCAAGTCTACCTGATCTAAAAAGCCTTGGCATTTCTCTATAAGCTCCATGACCAGAAATTAACAAAAAAACTAGATACTCCTTTAAAGTTTCTATTCCAGTCTGGAAAGGTCTGTTCTCTTCATCCAGAGAAAGTACTCACTTCCAGTCACCAGTGTTAGCCCACCTGGTTACCAGCTGTGAGACCTGGTACACCTGGTTCACCAAGTACACCAGTAACCAGCTCTACCTGATCTCAAAAGCCTTGGCATTTCTCTAGAAGCTCCATGACCAGAAGGGTAAACAATAGGGTGAACATTGAGATACTTTTGAAAAGGGGAGGAAGGTTAGAATGCATAAAAGTTTTAATATGACGCAGAACTGACAAATTCACACCTAACAGGTAAGCAGACAGCTGACAGGTAACAACATTTTCCCGTAAGGAACTTTCTGTCTGGGTTGATTTTGACACCCACTGTTGACAATCATCTTGCACTTGTGAAAAGGGTGTCAAGATGTCTTTTCAAAGTGAAATGCATCACTTACTGTAAATATTTGCTGTTGGAAAATGTAATAAAGGTCTTAACAATCACAGAGAAGAAATTGACAGTCTTGTAATATTTGTTCTTATTGGCTTTTCTACATTTCAGAGACTTAGCACTTGTTTATTTCAGTGTCATAACCAGTCAGACACTTCTTACAGTTGGTTTGAAACATTAATTTCTAACTCAACACAGCTATTATTATTAGGGATGGGCATCAAACCAAGGCAGTAAGATTGGTCACACATCTGGTACAGCAACAGTTAGCTCTCCATTGTTAGCTAGTGAGTCTTTTTCTCCTTACTCCTCAACCACACCTACTTTCCTCTCCATCCATCCATCAATTTATGACCATCATCCTTATCTGTTACAGTCATCTGTCCGGGCACACAATCTTTCAGCGGAAAGACCAACCCCACTATTGATCTGCCAGAGTATATATCCTTTCCTCTTTCTCTCTTCTTGTACTCATCCCTCTCTCACTTGCCTGCTGGGCTGCTGGAAGAAAAGCAAAGATACACTGAAGAAAGAGAAATAAGAGGTGAGGAGGACTTCATATAAAATGGATTATAATGAAAAGTCTATGAAGAGACAGTGAGTGGTTCAGGCCCAGCTGTGCACCAGCAGGTGAGTGTTAGACAACTATCTTTATTCTGCACTTATCTGCCCAATGTTTTCTGTTTATTTGTTAGTTATGTGTGCCAAAGGAAAAGACATTCACACTTCGGATGGTGGAAAAAATAAAAATGTTCAATATTTTTCTAAAAATCGTACTCACACCTCCAGTCAATAAGCAACACCTCGAACAATAGATTTATGTGTGGTTGCAGCCCTATTTTTCAAACTCTAGGTGTTTTGGTTTTTATCAGCAGGTTATTGTTTTGTTTACTGAGGATCATTGAGCATATTCAATAGGATATTATTACTCTGGTCTGTGTCTGAAGTTGTGAAGGTCATCATAGATCCAGCTTTTAGTATGAAAGGATTACACAGACTGTAGTCAATTTGAAAATATTTCACAAGTGACAGTTTTTTTTAATTTCAACAAAAGTAAAAGGCTTGGAGCAAATCTTTTTTTTGATTCACAGTTTTAACGGCAATGGAAAGATACAAGATCTTTCCAAGTTATTGACAACATAGAATTCAATCACCGGACTTTGCTGTTTTGTGCTCAATGAGCCATGAAAATAATCTACAATAAACCTGTGTGTTCACGTTAACCAAACCTTTAGACGAGTAAAGCTGCTGACAGGGCAGCAAAACTGAGGTTAAGCCTCAGGCTTATTTCCAATCTCAGCTGTGACCTGATACACCAGTCAAAGACTCATTACGAGACCCTGTAGAGGTGAGACACTGCTGATTTAGCATCTGCTTGATATGATGGAGGATGCTTGTGCTTGGAGTCTACAATAATTTCAACATTTTCTCATAACCCTTTGAATGATACAGCATATAACTTTCAGCCCCAAAAAATAAAGGTATACAATGTGCCAAAACTGAATACTACAACTCCATCAAAAGTTCAGAGTTTACACAAGAGAGCTGTTTCAAACCCAATTACTATTAGGTGATGTTTTTAACACTTAGATACAGAATATTAATAAATGAGATTTTCCTGAGTTTATCAAACATCTGCAGATAAAAGCTTAAAAATTAACAATTGATACCACAAATCTGAAGTTATAATTAGACGACAGAATGGTAACCCATCAACTGCACATGGCGACAGCTTATCCATGCAAACATGTCGGCTGTGTAGAAGTGTTTGAAGTATTCGGAACAGACAGCAGAAACATTACTGAATGTGAATATCAAAAATAGAAATATTTGATTCTTTTTGGCAAAATTAAATGTCTTATTTTATGTCTGCTTATTGGCACTATACATTGGCCACTTGGTCATGACCTCTACCTATAAAGCTGAGCCAATAACCCCAAAAAACCTTCTCAAATTGAAAAAGACATTATTATCATTATTTTTAAAGTTTTCTTTTTTTTATATTGGGTTTTAATCAACCCATTAAACAAACTGCTGACTTGACAGGATAGTATCAGGAAAGGTGGAAACAGAGCAAAAGCACAGTGCCTATAGTTTCAGTGCATGATAATCAGCTCTTGTCTCCATCTTTGTAAAAGCTGTCTAAACACAACATTTATTGGAGGAGCTCTAAAGTTACAGGAGCCTAAGGGCCCAATTTATGAAAAGTCACCCAATCTGCACAGGCAATCTGTCTGTAATTAGCATCTGATGTTATAAAAAGGGTTTAAAAATTCATATGGAGAGGCACATACCCCTGATTTATTATACACAGAATGCACGTCTAATGGCATGCACACTAAACTGAGGATGATGTGCCTACCTGAACTGTTATGAGGCTTTGAAATGAGACATAAAACACTCAGTAAATGTGGTTTTATGCCAAAAGTCTGACAACCTATGCAAGTAATCAAGTCCATGTTTCTTTCTGATGTAGACCCAAATGAGCAGAACATCAGTACATAATGCATCAGTGTAACATCATCAGTTAATGATGATGGCACTAGAGAAACTCAAAGGAACTGACACGAGGAGCTTTAACAGTTTTCATTTGCACTGCACTTTAACTGTTTGTCCAGGTTTTATGTTTCTGCAATATATTTTCGCCTCTTAAGTAAAGAGGTGGGGAGTCTGGCCAGGCAACAATATAGTGAATGCAGGAATGCATGTGTACAGCCAAAAGTCCAGCACAGTATATAGTATTATGTGTTTCAGGGGAGAGATTACATGCAGTATAAAGCCGCCTCATCAAATCAGTGTTCATGGTTCTAAAACTAATTAATTTTACAACTGTGGTGTAAAAGTGATCACAGTAAAAACAAAGAACATTTATGTAACTTTTCGAGGGTCAAAGCTTACCTCGAACTTTAACACTGGTCGTAATAATTCCCCTTACAATCAACAACGTTGTAACTAAAATATACCAACACAAATCGATATGAATGGAATAGAATATAATTGGAGATCAACCCAGTGAATCGCAAATGAATCAATCAGGCAATCAGAGGTGATAATCAACCCTACTGTGTAATCCATCTTTAGGGTTGAATTTATTGACACTGGAATAGAACAACTAACCATAGTACCCAACAATAGATGTGTGGCAAAATAAAACAGAAAATAAATCAAAATGTGTTTGTAAGGATTGAAGATATCTTTGGAATTGTCTCTTCAAATTTCCAAACCCTATCAGGACAAACTGTTTCCATTAAAGGACATGAATATCCTGATAACAGTGTTGGGTGCTGTAGGTTAAAAGTCTTTGACAGAAATCTATCATCATTTTCGACCACACAACTGCTGCGCACTGGATATTTTCTCTTTTTCTGACCATTCTCTGTAAAAATATCTCAGCAGATCAGCAGTTTCTGAAATACTCAGACCAGCCCGTCTGGCACCAACAAGCAAGTCTTCTTGATCACGTCTACATGCTTTTAACAGGAGTAATTTACAAAGTGTCCGTGAGTGTATATCTCTTTAAATTGCATGATAATGATAGTGTCACATTGTGAATGTATTAGTAAAGTGAAAGGGCAACAAAATCTGTATTCAGTTCTTTGTAATAGTATTTGCATAATTTTGCATTAACAAGTTGATACCAAAGGCAAATGAATATACTCTCTTTAAAGTAGGATATGAATCACTAATAGACTTTAGATCATTTACAGAGTGTGAGACCCGCTGACTGAATAATGTGAATCAAAGAATATTAGACTTGTAAATGAATCCAGTTCATATAAGATCACAAGAGGCCTCCTAGAAAAATAGAGGTGAAATGAAGCTAAGTGTAATGCAGTTGTGTGTCCACTTTGACCCCGTGCTGCAGACACACCATATGGTGGAGTCTGCAGAAAGACAGGAGCTGCTTTCCAGATGCATGCAGGAGGATGAGCTCACAGTTCAAATAACCACAGATCAATGACAGCAGACCTCTATGAGAGGGATCAGATGTAGGGAAAGGGGGCCACGTGGTCACCTTTAATAGGTAATCAATAGAGGTGACTGGCTATAATGGATGATCGATGGATGGTGCTGACTGGATGTATTTAGGATCAGTTGACTGATTTAAGGAAACGGTTGATTGTTTCAGTTCCAGATAAGAACCGTTCAAATCTAGTTATACGTTTCAAGGTGAAGTGGCACCACCATACAACCACATCAAACCGTGTCAGCCGTGACCTCAGGAAAGCCTTAAATTACCAGCTCAGTTTACTCTATTAGTCTGATTAAAGAAACCACTTTAGGGATGAGGCAACACAATCAGACTTTTTCATTTGCAAACCTTCTAATGTGCCATTATGCAGCATATGGACGTGATTCTGTTCAGTATTTCTTCTGTGGGCCTCCATCTATGACAGCAATACACACGTTTCTATGAAATCAATGCAGCGCTTGTTTAAACAATCAATAACTCATCCAAAGACATGAGCCATTGCCTGATCTTGAAAGGAGATGCAGGGGAGGGAGGTGGGTGCATGTAGCAGTTATTGGTTTTGGAGGCCGGCAGCCTCCTCTGTAAAGCCACGGTCTGAGTGTGTGTTATTGTTAAATCAATGGGGACTTAAGGCTACACGCACAAAATTAACAAGCAGGCTGTAGAGGGATGTCTAAAGCATGGAGGGGGGCGGGATAGGACACGGGGATGGTTTCAAACTCTCTGGTAGTAGACAACACCTTTGGGTTTGTTTATTGTCTGAACTTGACTAACTTGTAAACTATTGAGCAACATGACGAATAGCAGCATCTGTTTTTGTTCCTGTTTTGTTTTGTCAATACATATAATCCATATAGCTGATAGCTCAGATTTGGCCACGTGTAATGCAGAATATCACCAGCAGGAGGGGTAATATGTGCAGAGCAAGACCATCAACCATCACCCACCTCAGATTCTTACAATCATATGAAGTTTACAGTGTAATGGATATGGTTGTACCACCAAAAAACAGATTCCCATTTACATTGCCTTTGTTGACTCATGAACTTTTAATCAGTAAATGAAAAGTTTATTTATTGCTTTCAGTCTGTGCACTTTACTACCTCATGTACAGGGTATGTTTATCAGAGACATGAGCTGTTACTCAGTTATTACCTACATTGGAAACAGATGTTCAACAGCTTGAAAGTTTTGATTTTAGGCAGACAGCTCAAGTTGACCTAAAGTTCAGCCTGATAAAACCAAATTTAATCTTCAAGGTCAGATTTGGTTCCCTGCAACTGTTTTACAGGAACATAAACTATACAGTACTCAAGATCCTACATTTGTAACGGTGGATTCAACGATTTTGGGTTTGTGCAGCACTGTCATATCCTACCTGTTCTTCCTCTTTGTTTCAGCTTTACCAAGGGTCAACTTGAGTAAAAGCTCTAAAGCTTATCTGAATTTGTATGGTAAAGATAATGTCAATGTCACATTTATTTATATAGCACCTTTATAGGACAGGCCAGACAAAGTGCTTTACAGGAGAAAAAGAAGAATCTCAATTATACAGAAATTAGTTGCCAGACTGACAAACTGGTTAAAGCTTTTTGTTGCTGAAGAGGAAAGTGAGGTGCCACTTTTGGTCTCCTTTGCTTTTGAACAGTTAAACTGTGACAATAAGAGGTGCAACATAAATAGACTAGACTTGCTTTTATGTGACAGCCTCATACTACAAAGTGTTAAAATCAATTACTCTGACAATTCTGTAAAAAGTAATTTGTGTTTTATTTGTGCTTTGTACAGTTCAAACCTTAAATGTTAAATTTGACCAGTTGGCGTTTTTCTCGTGGTCAGATTGATTGAAACACTCCTTTGCTCACTCCTCCTATTGGTGAATTGTCAGTGGCCTTTTAGGACAACAAGCTCCTTTAAAGAATGACAAGTACGACCCTCTATTTGTCCATTTTTTTTTTCACCCTAAAAATGTTAAATAATGCACGTTTTCTAGCACAGAACATCCACTCTTGTCCTTGTCCCTCAATAAGGACATTTTGCAAAACCACTCACTAAAAACATAAAGGCATATACTAGAAGTTTGTCCCTTGTGTGGTCTTGTAGAAACATAGAGATTCAAGACGGCGGCCTCCATGGAAGGGGACTTGCTCCTATCTATGTAGATATAAAAGACTTATTTTAAGTTGGAAAAGAAACAAAAAACATGTTCAAACTACAAGGCTTTCTATTTCTACTGAGTCTGTTCTGCTAAATCCTGCTAAACACTACATACTGCACCTTTAAGTTCTAGTCCACTCTTTTGAATACATCTGCAGCTCTTTATTAAACCGCTGATGCAGTATTTAAAATGTGCTTCTCTTGGGCTACCTCCTAGGTCCCTCTTTCATCCCTTGAAATGAGGTTGGGACCAATGGAGACTGGAATTTGAGAAAGAAATCCAAGTTTCTGAATTCCAAATAGTAACCTTACAACTCTGACCATTACAGGCCTTACACTTGGAAACTAACATTCATCCAATTGACTCGGTCAATCCTGGCTGGAGGACTTTAATTGAAGCTCCAGACCATGTTGCAGAGATGGTGCCAATCAGAGACATGATGAGATTATATAAACAAGACAAAGCTTTTAAGCGTAAGAAGAATCTTTTCCAATGTTACCTTGACAGCATGTTGAATTTATATAATGTGGACACTTCAGTAGTATTGTTGGCTGATTACTCTTCAGCGGCTTATTTATTACATAGAGTTGACTGTTTTCCCTACAGCTCAGTTTCTCTCCCTTTACACCACTTATAGTCCTTATCTCCTCATCCTCTCCTCTCCTTACTGAGTCCCCACATAGTAGATATCATATGGGCGATAATTGCAACACATCTCTCACTCTCTATCAATCACTACAGCTCTAATACATTACATGAGAAAACAAGCATGGGATATGAGTGAGCAGACAGGGGTTAAATGTGAACAGTGCATGTCTGTCCTAAAGCAAAGACATCAGTGGAGACAAAATCAACAACGAACGGTAGAATTTCACATTTTCATCAGTCATCTCTTTCACAGAAGCCCTGCTCAACAAAACAACATCCAGTGGACAAAGCTTACATCATAGGAAAACAACCACATTTCGTTACATCACTGACCACCAAATGGCGTTGTCTGGCTTTGCAGAACTATGGTAACAGTGTGATTTATAGACCCTAGTTACTAGAATGTAAGACAGACCACCTACAACAAGGAAAGGTGAGCCGAGTGGAAAAAATAGAACAACCAAATATATTGTTTTGGAAAGAAAACTCAAATTTCATTAAGATGTGAGTATAATGTGCTCTGTCAAAGTTTTATGGATAAAACAGAAAGGGTTTAATTCCACGCCAGTAATATAAAAATCACAGCACAGTTCTGCATTACCTCATGCTATTAAAACTGTTTGGCACAGCTGCACCTTTTCATTTGAGTTCAATAACCAACAGTGAAAAAAAACCTTGACTTTTAAAATCACTTGAAGACTGTCAGCTATGTGGCAGCATACAGCTACAAGTGTTTTAGATCAATGGATGTAAAGTGGGTTAGAAAAAATACTTTAGAAATATCATGAAAATATTATCACCGTTTCATTGACTACAACTTCCAGAGTTCAGGTCAACCTTGAGCACATACATAGCGAGTGCTCAAAACTTTTCATTTCCAGGAAAAGTTGAAAAGGAGCCATACTCAAACATCTTCTGCTGGGTGTATGAATCAGAAAACAACTGTGAAATACCTGGGAATTATATCTACGGTGGAAAATAACTACGCTTATTGATCATCCTTAATACATGCATTGCAAAATTTGAAAAACAACATTATTTCAAGAGGAAGTCTGCTGTATTTTTTACTTTTCCAATCACGAGAAACTAATGTGCGAGAACATAAAAAAAAAAAGGTTGTGATACCAAATCTGTTTTTTCAAAATGATCTTTAATAACAAACTTACTTATTCTTGCTGTAAGATTTAGCAACACAACGCTTAACTACGATGACAATCTACTCTAAACTATGGTTAAGTCCCTGGCCATAAAAATGCAATAGCCTTTCACTTTAAACACAGCCTAGAGTCATTAGAGAGAGTCATTATAACAGTTGCAGTGAAGGGAGTTTATGCTTAAGTCATTAGTATGAAGCATTTAGCAGTACGCTCAGCCTAACCATGCTCATAATCATAAAGACCAACAAGCGAAGCACCGAGCATTTCTGGTGACAGAATACATTTATAGGCTGTTCAACATCTCCTCCTCTCTCACTGCTGGTATAATAGCGATATAATTTTTCAGTTAAGAACATGCCTGCAGCACTGTGCTGAAGCCAAGACGTACATCAGCCAAACTGGAGGCCAAAGAGGACTGCAGGGGACAGGATAAGCCAGCCTTCCATGACAGGTGCATATAAAGCAGATATAAGTTGCACAAGAGTGAAGGGCTCTTAAATTGAAATAACCTCGGGATCATAGGTAAGGTTATTTGCTCTTTAGGGGGTTGAAAATACTGCGCTTCTATCTCTGCTCAGTACAGTAATGAAGCTTTAAGACAGTGAAACTAGTTCAGATACGCCTGCATTTTTTTCTTTATTAATCAATATAAAACAAGAGGGAGTATTACTATTACATTATTATTTACCTGCTCTGTTACCTAGTGTAAACCTTACCACAGATCACTTACACTGTCTTTTACACATGATGTTATTTGTCACTAAAGATCCTGTAAGTAACTTTTAGTCCGGGTCAGTTTTGGCGCCTCTTTGTCCTCTACATGCTTAATTAGTGTCTCATGATAAAGAATCTCATCCTGCTGGCTTTTTATGGTCAAATGTGTCATTAATTACTTTCCTTTATTTGAACATGGTTAAAAAAAAGAGCTATTTCTGCAGCTGCTTGGCTGATACCTACCCCATCGCACCAGTTTCAGGCATAATAAACCACAATATTAGAGCTGCAGCTCTCAAATATTTTAGTAATCAAGTTTTCTACCGAATATTCTATCGATTACATAAAGTTAGATTTCTTATAGCCCCGCAAGGAAGGCCAGACTCTGAGAAATAGAGGACAATTGCGGAACACGCGTGTGCATTAGCGGATTGCAATGCTCGTAAGAAAGCTAATTATGATATTAACTTTCATCATGCCCCTAAAGACATTAGTGTCCGAGAGCTGAATAGCTCTGATGTGACCTGCTTCTGCTACGACCCCAGCAATGTTAGGCTACAAGCTAGCGTGAAGAGAAGTGTGCAGAGCAGCGCTATCTTAACCCAAGACTCAGAGGTTAAGTGCTAATGAGCTACTGGAGCTCTGCACAAGAAAACAGTGTTGCCAACTCCTCAGTAAGGAAAGTCACTAGGTTGGCAACACTGCAAGACAAGCCCCTCTCATCATTTATTTTTTCCGCTCCGCAGAACCTAAACAGCGCTTGCTCCTCCTTCTACCGTGGTGATGTAACCGCATTGTGTCACCTTCAAAAGAATCCATGCGAAACAGTGACGATTTGAGCTTATAAACAGGTACTCCAGGAAGAGAAAATTCTTCGATCATTATTTGTAATGGAGGTACTCAAGGTATTCGAGGAATCTTTTCAGCCCTACACAATATTAAACGTGTCAGTCTTGCATCAATGTGAATATTGGTAATTTCAGAAATGATTATAAATATAAATAAATATATGATTAATTACTTTACTTTAGATAGTGGCCTACGTCAGTATTGTTCTTCAATACTCCATCTAGTTCGCCAGCCTAGTCCTATCGCCAGTTTCCATTCTAGCTTGTTTGTATACAAGAAACCACAGCGACTCCACACATAAAGTGTGAGATGTGGAGCTGATAAATGTTGAGAGGCAGATGATCATACAGCAGTCACTGCAAAAAGAAGTGATATGATGCTACCTTGCCGGCCAGTCACAGGCTGTGTATGTGGGCTCAGGTACAGAGCTATGCAGTCCTATGACACATGAGGTAGTTTCAATGTAGAAGCACAAACCAGACTCAAGGTGGAGTAATATTCAGAGTCCAAAGTCCAGCTTTGTGCTTTGAAACAATTGGATGCCTTCACACCAATCAAATAACAGTACCTGGATAGAACTAACAGATTGCACACACATGTGTAAGTCCCTTGTGTTTAACTATTCTAAAACTCTGTCCTCTCTGAACACCTGACATCTGTTGCACATGTGTTCATCCTGCTTAAGCTTTTACTTAAGAGCAAGGTTTTTTTCTTTTTTTTATCTTGGTAGTGTTTTTTGTAATCTCAGTCAATGATATGACACTGCACCAGTCATCATATACCTCAGGAAAATACTGTGACTGTGGGCATCAATCACTAACTGTATTTATCTACACTTCCAAGGTTTAGCTTGATGAGTTAAATGGTAAGAAGGTGAACATTTCTGTTCCAGCTTTGTTTGTCTCCACGGCTTTGTCTCACCTTCCTCACCTTTTTAACTGATCCTATTGTATAAATGGGATTGTATCTCAATCCCCTTTGTGACTGAATTAGGCACCAGATTACACAAGACAAAGGCCCGATTACTTACAGAGTCACTTTAAGATGTACTTGACGAAAACAACTTTGTCCTTCCCTCCTGATGAGGAAATTAGAAAATGCTGACGTCACTTGTTTACCTCTTTTGAAACAGTCTCAAAGTCAGTCTTTCTTTCAGTTTTAAGGACACATTTCATGGTCAGTTGTCAGCAAAAGATTTAAGTACACAAGAGACAGAAAGCCAATTACAATTGCAAAAAGTTTGACTGATGGACAATTAATTACTTACTCTGAAACAAAAACCCGAGAGATTTAAAACAGGAGAAGAAATCATAATTTCATAATAGTCCGCAAGGCTTAGTGAGAAATCTCTAGACATGCTGTCTATCAAAAAAAACTGTTGTTGACTTGTTGTACTGCCTGATGTTGCAAATCTCGAAAAATGTGTTCAGTAGGGACTTGCCATGGCCGTCCTGCTACAGGTAGAGAATGGAGAGCTGTTGAATTAAAGATGAGCAGGAAGAGCGTGTGTGTGTGTGTAAGTAAAGCAGAGGGGTAGAGTGAGCATGAGGAGTGAGAGGCTGTAACGACAACAAGCTAACAATAGCCAGGCTAAAGTTGGACTTGGTTCCAGTCCAGGACTTTACTCTTTTGTATTAGATGCCACCTGTGTGCATCTGTAGACCAGGTTTTGGTTGGGAAGCAGTGCAGTAAATGAGAATAAGTGTTATTGGTTTATTCTGGGGGCAGCCTGCAGCCTTTAGGCAGGAGTGATGCAGGAATGCTGGCTGCCCTGGGTGGTGTTTGGATAAATAAACAGAGGCGGCCAGCCACATGTGCAGCTGCCAGCCTGCCTGCCAGAGGAGGGTCCCCACGGGGGCAGCCCTGGCAACTATTATTGAGGCTGACTCTGGCTCAAAGCCAGAACTCACGTTTGGAGGCATTTTCACATGCTGGCATGGTGTGGGAGTGTGCTGAGACATCTGTATGCATGTGCTTGTCTAGACACCATGACCACACTAAAAAAAGAACAGTCTGACTCATGTTATCGTTTGTGTATGAGTGTGTGTCTGTTAGGTGTCCAGACCTCATCACTGTTAGTCAATTAAAGGCCAATGACACTGAAGCACATGTCATGGCTTGACTGCTTATATAAATGGAAACACTGGATGGGCAAAGAAAATGAACTCTGGTTGGCTTAACACTCACATTCAAAGAAAACAGACCCCTGATCACGACGGAAAATATGAACAGCAAATCACATCAGTTCTGTTGAATGTCTCATTATATAAAGGCTCAATATATTTAATCTTAAGGGAAGTCTTTAGTCACTAATCCCAACCAATCGTCTTTGTAAGCAGAAAAAATGCACAGCTTGGATTTTTGCCAATGTTGGATATGCTGATGTTTTTAAACCTACTGTGGCCAATATTGGTATTGATACGGACATCAATATCCATACTGATTCTGATTCAAGTGCACAATTGTTTTGCTGGATAATAATGTACTTACACTACCCTGCAGCTATCATCTCCCACTATGCTGAAAGGTTGGTTTTTCAAAAGCAATTAACTTGATGATTTTCTTGTTTAGCTTTTCTTCTTTTTGGTGGTCACTTTAGTGCTTCTTCACTGAAATAAAAGCTACTAACAGTGTCATAAGCACCACAAATAACACTTTAGCTGTCTGCACATACATGCAAAAATACATCTGGAAATTTTTATTCAAAGCAGCAAAAGTCAACCTTTCAGACTTTTATCTGCCAATATCAATATTGTACCGATGATATTGTGCGACTCCAAATAGGTTGTTTCAAAACCATTACTTGTGTCAGCCTCTGATACTGCGTTAACTGTGGTGTCTGCAAGTAAAACCAGCAAATGTTCTGTACTCAGTTATGGTCAGACTTGGAACCATGGATACGGTCTAGCGAAGGAAAAAGGACTGAAGTGGCGATACTCCTTTCTCAAGAAAACAGGCCTCAAGCAACCGCAGAAGACATGAGCACTGACTAACATAAACTCCATTGCATACCGTCATCTTGACTAATTCCAAGCTTAACCATTTCAAGCTTCAGGCAGTAAACCCACAACCATTTTCTGTCTTTGAAACTGGTCTTCTAAAGACAAAGAACACAAAATAATTGAAGATGTAATTACTTTAATTTTAGAGAGGAGATATTTTGGGAATCAAACTCATACACATATGATTTGACTGGTTAGACAGTCTTCAAGGTGACCAAATAAAAGCGATCACTCCTGTCTACAGTTAAAAACAAGTGGGGATAAGAAATACAGAGACAGCTGGGACAGTTCGTCATTTTCCCTGATTTATACAAAGAGCATATCAAGAGGATGGGAGGGAGGTTGACATTATCGCTCTCTTTCCACACAGGGGCCAAGAGAAAATGCTCCTGTCAATGAAAACACCATCTATCATAGAAGCAAACACTCTCACAAACATGTTAACGGCTACAGTATGAAAAAGCTACAGGGCTGCCTTCTGTTTGGTGCTTGTCTTGTGCAATGTCTGACTCTTATGTACCAGTGTTCATCTTGTTTAGAGGCACCCAAGGTTGCTCGGAGGCCTTGATGACAACGAGCAGATGCTGCCTGTCTGTGCACAGAGCAGGAGGGAAAGAGGGAAAGTATTGCTGCTTTCTTTCCTGTTTAGTAACAGTGTTTCTAACAACAGCAGTAAAAGCTCTGAGGAGGTCTTAATCACAGTCTTAAAACAACTGCAGTTAACAAGACCTTGAGACATAACAGCTAATAGTTTGCCTGATTGCTTATCACAATTTCCACAGAATGAGAAACACAAGTGCCTTTAGTTACTTATCCTATGAAACTTGACCAACATGAGGGAATAGAAGGCGTTCCCGGCCACTGTGAGAGCTCGAAGCAGAGAGGCAGAGCCGAAGAGCAGAGAGGTTACCTCATCTCTCGCTAATAAGAACCTGCTTGCTTTCTGGGTCTGAATATGGGAGGAGAAACAAGTCAGATAATCTGGCTAGCCTGAACTGTTTAGCCGATGTGATTCAAAGAGCTCATACATGCCCTGCAACACACACATCTTGCTCTCATGTGGTCAGTAATCAATGTCTTACTTTCAGGAAACTCTTTTGTCTACCGGGACCACAGTGGATTCTGTACATGTGCTAAGAGTAAGAATATGAGATGACATAAGCCTCACACAGAGTAATGCCAGCCGCAGGCCTTTCTGCTTCGGTAATGCTAACTGTTATGACAAGAGGCCTCTGATTTTGGATTAGCCGATACAGGCTTATATAATCTGCATCAGCTTGTCTTTTACTTGAGTCGAGCAATCAGCACTTTGCCCTGCAAAGACAAATAGTTTGGCTTCTTTGGTCCAAAGCACCCATTTATTTTTCTGTCCTGTGTTATTCCTCTTGTCCTTCAATCATTTCTTGTTCCTCTAGGCGGGTTCAAAGCAGTGCTGCACCCACTTGGAAGAGGCCAAATTGATTTCTGCCGAGCAGGAGTAAAGAAACACGACAATAAGTCTCCCTTCTATCGCACTCAGCCTTCAAACGCTGAAAAGTTGATAAACCAAGTGCCAAAATGCGAGACAGGAGGTGGACCAGCAGACGCAGAAGAGAGGACCTGTCCCGAGATGACTTGTTATTTCTGCTGAGTATTCAGGAGGGAGAGCTACAGGTCAGTTGTCTTTTTTCATACGCAGCATTTGTTAGTCAGTGGAATTGAGCACCACTAAAACTCAAAATATTCAGACTCAAAAGTTACCCCCAAATAGAAGAGTCAAAGGTTTATGACGACAAAAAACCCATCAATATAAATCAAACCTCTGCTTCGGACTTTACTGAGACCGGGAATGGATCTTGTGCAGTTTTTTGGGGGTCGAGAGCTGAGCTGCCTCTTGCATAGGCTTATCTTGATACTGGAGGCAGTCTGTTTACAGCTTATTTTAAGTGTTTACCACACTGCTTTATTATTATCATTATGGAGGAAATATATTACCTCTTCAGCTCTGTTTTCAAATTACATTTAATTGTTTAACTGCAATGTTTGTCCCTCCAGGCCAGAGATGAAGTAATCGCTGTGTTGAAATCTGAGAACATAGATCCAGCTCGATTGGGGGCTCAATATGGTTTTGGTGGACCAGAAAAGGTGCTCCGTGCCCTGCAGAGAGACTCCCTCCAGGCCCAACAGGACCACCTGCAGGATGTGTACAAAAATCCAATTGCTGAGGTACTAACAGTCAATAGTGAGAAAATAGACACCAGATGGAGCAGATAATCTAATTTAATGAGGTGAATACATTACTGTCTCACAACAGAGCATCCATTCCTGCTGCTTCATTGCACAAATTTGTTATTTGCCCTTACAGGTGTTACATGTGCCGCGTTTATGCTTCTGCATAGATTTCAAACTTGTTAATTGAAGGATGATTTCCTCCTGATTTGTGGTTTTAACCTCCATAGAGAACAAGTTTCAGGGCAAAACTTTTTTTACGATTGTTGATGGCAAGGTCTCTCAAACATTTTGAGTGACAAGTTTCTCAATTAATTTGCCTCAACAATCTTAAATGTCAAAAGCTCAGCTAAAACCATTTGGGCGGATATAATTCCAAAGAGCAAAGGTGAAGGAAGAAGAAGAGCCACTGTTGTGATTTGCTGGAAACAAAGCCTTTGGGTCTGCTGCTGAATTGTTCAATACTGCTACATAACTGCTGTGTTTGTATAGATTCTTTCTAAAGACTTAAGGAAGTAGTCAGCAGTAATATCAGGAGACAGTCATCCTTTGTGCCTGAAGAGTGCAGTGTGATAAGAAAATGGCTGTATCTCAGAGACTTTAGGGAGGAGGATTAAGTTTGTGATATGTCCATAAAAAATATTTCTACCATGTGCATAGACACAAGTTAAAAATGTGTAGGATAGAAGACATTTTGTAAGTGAGTGAGATATGGAAGTTAAAGTAGATATGATTTGGGATTTGTGGTTTTTAGGTCTGGGGTAAGCCCCCGGACGTTCACTATGCTTGCCCCCCTCAAAACGTTTGATAGTCTGGTTTTAAGTGCTCAAGGCAACTTTTCTGAGGGTCATTGCTGGAGCAGCCAAACAACCAGAGTGGACTTATTTAACCTCACCATGTCCTCTGTTTCGAACACCGTTCTCTACTACCATCACATTAACTTTTGTGGTTTTTGATGTTCAGTTAAGTTGACAGCCTGTCATGCTGTTGCTCCTCCACTGCCAGGAGTACAAAGTCACAACTGAAAACATAAGTGTGACTGCTGCAGCTCCCCTTAAAAGTATCATCATCCGCCATGATGTTTCCTCCTACAGAATAACCTAATAATAATAATAATGATGACTTCTAATAACAAGGGACTGATGAGCAAAACAAGTAGGGTTGGGCGATATGGCCTCAAACCAATATCACGATATATTGAGCAGTTCACCTTGATATCGATAAACAGATGAACTGGATGGGATGGAGTCACGTCTGTGACGTAGGACAGCGTCTTAAAGGGTCATGAGACCATAGCCTACCTACATACATCCAAAACCAACTTTGATTTATTTATTTTTCTTGACACTGAATGTACCGATATGGGCAAAGTGATGTTGGTTATTGTCGTAAATTTTGGTATCAGTAAATTTGCGGTTTATCACCCAGCCCTACATGTGACTATAAAACAATTTAACCAGAACATCACAGACATCCTCCAAGAAGCTGTAGGAGCCCATAAGAGACCATAAAAGCCCTGATGGATATTTCTATTCAGCTGAAAGTGTCTGTTGCTAGCACTTTTTAACACAGCTGATCCAAGCACAGACTTGGGACCAATCAGAACAAAGGTGTAGCTGTTTTCCTTATCATAACAGTCTTCAAGCACCAATCAATCAGTTTTCAGGATGAACCCCTGGCTCAAGGCTGTTAGAGGCACATGACTGCTACAAAACTATTTGGGTATTTCCATAATATGAGTTCGAGTACACTTCTATTGTCCTTTTTACAGCCACCTCTGTTGCTTTTTATTTTCACTCAGCTCAATCACCTCATGGAGGCCCAGAAGCACTCATCAAAACAAATGCTGGAGCACTTCCTGGAGGTATCTCGCTCCCACAGCAGCACTCTACGCAAGCTAGAGGAGCAAGAGAGGAGCCACAGGGCTTTAATCCATAAAAGCAACTGCCTGACCACTCTACTGGAGCAAGACAGAGAGAGGTTGGTGAACCAAACCCTTGAGTTTCAGATGAATGCGTATGCAAAGATTTATATTTTACAGCTTCCACCAAATTGGTAGTCTGGGCTAAGGCTAGACCTGCAGAAATATCCATGCCTTTCAGAATCCCTCTAATGTAAAAGAGATGAGGATTTACAGCTAGTGTAGAAGAGGCGAAGGGATTAAAGTCTTTCAGCACGCTGGGACAAGCCAGATCAGAGCTCTGTGATGTTCACTTGTGCAGGCTTAGATACTTTTAGTAATGCTCTTCATGGCTGAGGGCGAAGGCACTGGTTGCTGCTTCATTTTTCTACCAACCCAGTGACCTCAAGACGGTACTCAGAGTTCCTTCTCTTAGACATAGTCCATTACATCCTTGACTTGGTTAGACCTTGTGGCCTGCTTGGCTCTGTTCTCTTTCTTGTAAACACATAAAGATGCACTCATATGCAATTACATGTACGGACTAAATTGGCACCCTTCTGCCCATTTCAACAGAACCACACAGCGAAGGATGAAGCCCTCTTTTCAACTAAGTAAATGGGCTGAGGCTTTTCTGCTGGATAGAGAGATTCTGGTCCAAAGTACAGAGAATATTTAGATGTGGCCTCTGGGTTTAGCTCGGTTTGACATAGAGGTTGTTCAATTTGAAGCCAACGGCGGGGCTGTTGTGTTGAAGCTCCTGCTCGTCTCGGCTCACGTACCATCGGAGTCCACTCTGTAATCTTGCTGTGTAGAGACTGGACCCGCACTGGGCTCTCAGCCTTGGGAGGAGACTAGTTGTCTGCATCTGTGTGCCAAAGTGAAAAACACTTTACTGATCTACAACAGGCACACACGCAATTAAAGGCCAGAAATAGTCATGCCAGTAGTGATCAAGTTTACGAGAATCCAGTGTATCCATATACAGAGTGGAAACCCAAAACATGCACACATGAAGGTTTTTGAGGTTCATCTCGGCCTAATGATGATTAATACATGAGTAGACAGCATGTCTGTGGTGCAGGGTGAACCCTGTGTGGCTCATGCATTCCTGACTGCATGAACAGAGGATTTTCATCTCCCTGCCTGCCCTCCTTCATTAATTCCCATCATGAACACGTGTTCAAGATGCAGCACTTGAACTTATCAGAAAAACAGATTAAGAGCTGACAGCACAATAACAGTTCTGACGTTGATGTGAAGTTTGACCACTGGGGATATCAACAAGCTTTTGTTTGCATCAAGACCAAAATAGCTCTGTGTAACTTAATCTGTCTAATCCTACCTTTGCTGTTCTCTGATCGAGAGGTGAAACCATTAGGCGATTAATCCCTAAGTCAATTGTCTAAGCTACTAATTTTACATTATAAAATAACAATACTTTGTGTATTTTATACAACATCACACCATCTGCTATGGTTTCACAAGTTTTTATCATGCTCTTTTTTTTTTCCTGTTGTGTTGTTAATTGAAGATTTTGTTGTCAGTCTGAAAAAAACAGATGATGTCACCTTAGGCTAAAATAAAAACCTTGGCGAAATTTTCTAGACAAACAAATGACCTCGATCCCGTTTAAGAAAATGTGGTAGTTGCACCCTTAAAAACACACAAATGATCTAAATGCAAAATGCACAATCAATGCACACAGCAATGCTCCTTTCCCGTATTTATTTAAATTTCTTCAGAAGCACACTTGAAAAGAGTTTATATTCCCTCCGTTTGTGTTCCCAGCTGTGCTTCAGCTTCTTTCAGCTTGGCACAAACAGGTTTAAGCTGAGTCACTGCTTGCATTTATCCACAGGGTAAACAACACACTGCACATGGCGATACGCCTGTCCCTTTCATCTCCCTCTTCATCCTGTCTTTCTTACATCCCGCTCTGCAGTAGCCTAAATATTTAACTGAAAGAATTCCCTTTCCAACTCCTTTTCAACTATCTTTCAATCTCCCTCCCCGTTTCTTTTCAAAGTATACGCTCTGAGTCAAGAGAGCCAGCCTGGTTCAAAAACTGCATCCCTCTCTTTTCATCCCCCCTGAAAAAGTATCTTCACGAGGTGCCATGTGTGGAGCAGATGACCTGTTTTAGCTGCAACTATACGCTAAATTCCAGTCACGGCATATAATCACTTTATGCCACAGAAGGATCCCCTTTGCGTGTCAAAGGATGATTACATCTGCACATCACAATGCAGCGATCTGGTGTTCCAACCTCAGCTATCAGAACATGCTCTGAGTCCCTGTGTGCGTTTCCTTCTGTGTCACCATGCTGACAGCATCACAGGATTTACCGCACACACATGTTGAACACACACAGGACATCTATGCTCTCATCTGTTCACTCAAACTCTGAATCACAAAGCCCCCACAGGCACCATCCTAACCCCGCAGACCACTTTTAAGCTCCATCATGTTCTCACTCTGGACTGATGTGGCCCCTCTTTTCAATACGCCATCTTTGAGAGTGCAGACGATGAACCACCATGCTAGCTTCTCTACTGACATTTTGACTCAAATTTAGTGTTGTGTTTACAGTGATCATCACCTTATGTGAATGTGCTACATCTGATCTGGTGGAGGCCAATGGAGATGAGTTAAACTGTTTCACAATTTTTATGCCATAAAAGTATCTGAAAAATATCAGCGGTGCAACAGATGTCAAATCTCCCACTTCAAATAAGATCTGGGATTTCTTTCTATGCTAGATAAAATCAGATTTTTGGATCTGCCATTACAAGAAAAAGTAACTTTTCTACTCCTAAGCTAACCATGGATCCATGCCTATGTTCCCACAACCCTATGTTCCGACAGTCCTATATTCCCACATTTGAGATTTATCACACGGTGCATGTTCTGCTGCAACAACACCTCCCTGTAAATACGTAAAAAAGATGTCTATAGTGTGATGTTATGTGTATCCACAGTGTAAAAAAAATGTTAGAAATGTGGGAACATACGTAGGAATGCCCTCGCTAGCCATGACTTTGAATTTAGCCAACAAAACAACTCTAAATGCATCTTTAGGTTGCACCATAACCTCAGTTTTCGTCACTATACCCTTCAAACATCGGTATAGTTACAATGATGATTAGAATACAGACGCTCAGATAGCACTGGACTCCCTTTTTGATTTACAAAGTGCTTTCAAAAACCTGAGCACAAAAGGCTGCACGTCACAGGTGTTTCTGCGATTGACTTGTTATGCTTAGTTTTTTAATTAAGTACAAAATTATATCTGAAATCGGTCGCTGGCTCCTGGCTCTAAACAAATCACAATAGGATTGTGGCAGGCTTTTTTATATTGGCAAAGATCTGATAGTTTTCTAGAGATTTAGAAAAACATTGAATAAGTAAACTGGTTGCTCAAGGGAGATAAGACAGAAAATAATATTTCAGTTCTTTTGTGTCAAACTGTTTGTTTGTTTGATTTTCCCAAGAGAAGAAAACCATGTGTCAACAACCTCCTACGTACTGTTGTTCTTCAAATTCATGTCCCCACGCCTGTGGGCCAAGACTCCCTCCTATTTTCACATGATCAATGAAACCTAATTTCTGCTAATTGGTTGCTACAAACTGGCTTGCGCTTAATAGAGGGAAAACTTTCAGCCTGAAATTGTAGCATCTGCTGTACAACCAATTTATGAGAACAGCAACATGAAAAAAATGGCAGGGGTTTGTCACACGAACGTTAGTACAATTGATTCAACTACAAGCCAACCACCAACTTCACTGTGCTTTGTCTGATCAAGGATGTAAATGTCACGTACTTGTCATGGCAGCTGATCCAATGGTGATGGAGATATTTGGCCAAAATGTAAACTTCAGGAGAATATCTCTGCTGTGTGAAATAAACATCTGTACAAAGGTCTCTAAATCCATCAAGTACTTATTGAGATATTTCATGAATATGGACCTACCGAAAGACATTAACAAGTGTACAGCAACATTTGCCACTTTTAGGGTTGCAGCGTTGACATCGCCAACAGGCAGTGGAGACATTTTGAAGATCTTGCTCTTTGGAAAGGAACAAAGTAAACTTGGCTATGCCGTAGCGGAAACCCACAGCTGTTCTGTCCATCCCTCACACTCAAATCCACCATCTGCCGGCTCGGCCAATAATGTGTCAGTAGAAGATGTGCATAAATTACCAAAGGAGTCTGGCAGTGCACCACTTCAGAGCAGAACTGCTGTTATGATCGCAAGCTGCTGGGCTCATTTATTAGCTGTACCAAGCATATGAGGTCAGCTTAGTCATTCCTGCAGTTTTATTAAACTTGTTGATAAATGAAGAGAAGAAAGCGTGGAGCAGCTGCTTTTCTTTTTACATCTGCAATATGGCTTTTCTCTGACCCTACATAGCAGTTTTCGGTACAACTGGAGGATTTGTCGAAGGCAGAGGCTAAAAAAACTCAATATCTGCAAATTACACCCCTGGATGAAAATAGGAGGTCTGACAACAGCGAGAGTGCTCCTCTCATATAAAGGGCCATATTACATATTGGCCATGTTTGTGGGTTTTCTTGGAAAAGAAACGCCTTTGAGGGGTCCGGATCATTCTTGTAATTGAGGACAAGCGCTACAGATGCCAACTCCTCCTCGAAGAGAAACTGGACCTCATGAACTCTGGTTTGGGAGTTGGTCTGCAGAAAGGAATCTGAGGAAGAGAGGAGGATTTTCTTTTTTAGATTCCACGACAGAAGACTTCCTCGTCCGAGCGAGCCTTTTCCTTACAGAAAAATTATTTGGATTAAATAATTCTTCTGATAATCAAGTATTTGTAAGGGGTGAAGTGCCTTTGTTTGATATGAGCATGCATGAAACACGACCAACTGGGAGTTGTCTTTAACCGACCAGACTTCCTTGAAGTTTTTCGGTCCATTAGCAGTGTTGTATCGGAAACAGCAGTATACGTCATAGATTTAAGGAACGCTTCAACACCTATACTCATTTACAGAATAAACAGTACAGATGGACAATCTTTTAAACTATAATTTGAGAGAGCAAAATAAGTTTAGGGCATGACAAATGTTGACTAAGATCAGTGATGTACCATTTCAAAGGAACAAATGTCAGAATATAAGACTTCTTTTTTTGGCAACATCTTGAAAACTGGTTTCAGAGCAGACCTTCTACATTTTGATGTTTCCTTTCAATTTAAAAATTGTTAAAGTAAAATACAAACATTAGGTAAACAAGTAGTGACACTTTGTCTTATATTCAAGTATTTTCCCTCCGAGATAAGCTGGATATTTCTAGTCAGTTTTGACAGCAAAAATTGATCAAAACCAAGAAAAATGGGTAACAAAGTTAGGTGCTGACAATATCATTGGCTTCTAAATGACTTGCATGACCTTACACATTTTCTCTACATTAATTTAACATTGGGGATTTCTAAAAACAAAGAAGCATAGTCCACTGACTGTCATAAAAAAACTATGTTAGACAAATGCTGAAACAACATCTAATGTAATCTTAAATAACACCACAAATGGAAGTTGAATAGAATCAACACCAGGTGATAGCTGCTGGATTAAAAAAAAAAAAAAAAGTCAAATGGGAATGTGATCAACCAACGTGTACTCTGACTTTGAAAGAGACAGCCAGCAGTGTTAATCGATCAATTATGGGATTACAGAGGACGCCAACCAGGTGCTGAAAAGAGTCCTTACCTCATCAAATAAGGTAACCTGGCAGAGTCAGTCGCTCAAAATATCAAAGCTGCACAGCCTTTGATTAGAAGTGTTTACATTTAAGGACAACAAAGGTAAGTGCTGCAAATACAGCCAAAAATACTCCATCAGCTATCTGCAGAACGCTGGTAAAGATGTAAGTTCTTTTCCTTTCTAAATCATCCACTTGAACAACATGATAAGTCACATTTATGATAGTTGTGGCTTTTAAAGGGGTAGGGAGAAGGAGCTGATTGATCATGTGACTTTGGCAAAAAAAAACAACAACGCTGAGCTAACGGTCCCAATTCAGGAGCTGCAGCCTCGAAAGCTGCATTTGAAAGCTGCATTAATGTCTAATTACAAAGGCACGTAACTCGATTTATCCCATAATTCTTTGGGCACCAATTCAAATGAGATGGCAGACTTCTGAACAGTCAAATATTACACTGTTAATTAACAGTACGTTGTTTAAACGTAATTGCAAACTGTACAAATGTAACAAAAGACAAATGCATGGATACTTGAATTTATCTTTAAAATGTTGGCGATGGTGTTAGCAAAGCAAGCTAGCTTAGCTTAGCCAGTTAGCAACCCAATTCTAGGCGACAGGGGCAGTGCTGTGTGACGCCAACTTAACAGCAGGAATGGTGACTTCAACGGGAATCGTACATCTGTAAATTAACACATACTTTGGTCTAAAGCTTGTGTCCCAATATGGTCAAAGCAAGCTTTCTTGCTTTAAGGAATATTGAGATTTGACCTTCTCACGCCTAAAAGTTGTTTTTTTTTTTAAAGTAAACTTAATTTTGCCTGTATTACTCCCCCCTCTCAGCAGTTTCAGATATTAAAAATGACCTCATATAAACGGCTTGTCTTCAGGCTGGTGGTTTTATTGCTTTTGTAGCTCAGTAAGAGACATCATTCTATATTTTATCCATTTAATAAATGGAATGACTTTCTGATGAACTTTGGTGGCACAGGACTTTAGGAGGAGCCACTAGCCGAGCTTTCACCGATGCTTTCAAACAACTCTGTTGTGACAGAACAGAGCTGCTGAATCTGGACTGGACAGAAACTCTCAATAACCATGGAGACAATGTTTGCACATTTGTAAACTGTGGGTTTATTCCTCTTCTCTGACGTGAATGGTTTAACAACATGATCCCATCTTTCAGCATAGAGATCCACAGCATTAATGAGGTCTGCCTTCTACTGTGGTAAAAATTGTTGGCACTGTGGTCCTAGCTTTCACTGCCCTGTTTAAACACATGATCGGTCAACACTGACTCCGAAGCCTGGTGTTAAAACCCCTCAGAACATAAACGTCAAAAAAGTGAAGCTAAAGTGGGTCTTTTTGGCTGTTTTGTGAATTCCTGTGTGATGACATCATGACACAGGGGAAATAGTTCTCATTTAATTGGGGACTAGATGGGCTGCTTGACAGAAAGAAATACCACCAGAGGTATTTTTCCCAGTGAAAGCGAGGACTTGGAGCCATAATGCTAGTAAATGTTCCCAGAGGGGAGCATTTGTCACACACAGACATACATGATTTTGTTACTCCCGCTGCACTGTGGAAGTACTATCATCCAGTCAGCTAAAATATATCCTTTATTTTTCCATTGTGATTGTTGTCACTCCTCTGGTGACAGATGAGACTAGCAGTGAGAATAACAGGAGTATAATCTGTCATCTCTCCCTGCGCCACTGAGCGCAGAGGTTTGACTTGAGTAATCTGGAACAGAGCGCAGGGATACAGAAGAAACTGATGATGGCGAGAGGAAGGTAAAAATTACAGTTGCAAAAACAAACAGCCCTTTGTGCAAAAGCAGTTTGGTAAAGAACAGAATGACAGAAAGATAGAGAGGCGATGTGGGAAGGAGGGAGGGAGAAAAGACAGAGACATATGGATGTAGTTGAGGGCGATGAACTGATGATGTCATCTTACAGTCAGGTTATCAAGCCCCAGGCAAGGCAGCTACAACTCACAAAACATGTCTCCTCTTAAATGTGGGAACAGCAATTACACACACACACTCACACAATCAAACGCACACACACACACAAACCATACAGTATGCATGCTTTTAGTCAAGCTTCAGTTCCTTATACATACAAAGTTAGACCCGGCACTCATGTGGCATAGTTAACATGTTTGCTCAGGCTAATCCTGCAAACTGGGAGTGTAAACTTTTGCAGTTTGACTTGTGATTGAAGGTTTTCTTTCCACACACACATACACACAGACACACACACTGTCCTTCCCATTAGCCTCTTTGGCATGGCTACACAATGACCTCATCTGGAATGGGCTGAACTCCAGTAAAAACACACACTCACACAAGCAAGCACACACACGCACACATGCACACAGCAGTAGAGCCTGTACAGTCCCATATAAGGACTTGCTGATGATGTAATGGGCGCCACTGACTGCGAGTGAGACTCGATGTGCAGAGCACTTCTCATAATGTTTGGTTTTCCGGATGGAATGTCCACATCACTGGGATCTCCGGGAAAGGGAGAGGTGAAAGAGTGGAGACTTTTTATTCTCGGAGGACTTTAAAGGACAGAGGCCAACGGCACAACACAGGTAGGACCAGAGAAGGGATGTGTGAACTGTGGAAAGATAAAATGTCCTTTTTGAGGAAGGTGTCGTTTTAAAAGTTGCACTTTTCTGCAAGATTGAGTTAGGCACAAAGAGGGCATTAGCTTTTTCCTTCATAGAGTTGAAGGACTGTGATTTTGAAATTAATTTGAGGTATCTATGTCGAACATTTAAAAACAGTATTCAGGAATGGCAGTCCAAAACTTTTTTGCACTGACAACGTGCTGAAGCAAAATTTGTTTCAATTCTTTGTCAATATGAATTTTGTCCAGAAAGATCACTGTCCAAAGAATACAAACGAACCAAAAAAGGGGAAACACAAAACTAAACACTGAATTATGTTCTACAACACTCCCTTAATTTGCAGATGTGAAACATCCGGCTGTTTCATTCAAAAGATTAGACCTTTATGAGTTTGACCTTCTTGCCCACACACTTTTGATCTTTCTCAAACGCAAATGTATGCACACTCTAAATGTTTTACTCCTCTAACCTTTAACAAAATATGCTGTTTGAAAGATTTAATGTAATCTGAGCGGCTGTCAAGAGTTTTTCCACGAGCCTTTACACCTTAAGCATTTAACTTTTAGATGCAAAACCAGCTCTGAAACATTTTCAACATGCAATGTAGGAAAAAAAAAAAAATCAAAGCCTTGCATAAGAAACTAATATTGATTAAAATATTCTTTGACTTCACATTGCAACCTCATGTCTGCACTCCAAATACTTCTAGTGTACAACACCAGTTGTAAAACAGCCCACACACTTGGACCAAGCGACTGACTCTTGAATGTTACAGGTCATTTTGAACTCGCGTAACTTGCAGTGGCACTAAAATGTATGGCGCACATTGAATTGATTCGTCTGTTGTTAGTCGGCATCTGGGGAAATGTGAGGAGTGACAGCACTTATGTAGCCTGTATGTAATTACACATGAAACAGGGGGGATTCCTGCCTCTCTTAGCTGGAAATGGGGTAGCAATTGTTGTGCACAGGAGGGGGCTGACTGGGTGCAACGTTGAGGGTACTCAAGGGTAGTTGAACTTCTTAATTAACAAACGCTCCCTGCCAAGGGACCATCTGCTGTGATTGTCAAGAATGCAGCAAAATGAGCGCACAACAACATGAAAATTGTACATGTTTCTAGGTCGCTTTTTTGGTACATATAGAAATTGGGGTTGGAAACACCGACACGGATGTTTAAATGAAAAGGACGCAGTGATAGAAATCTGAGAAGGAAGGAAACTGTGAATCAGATTCTCCTAAAAACTGAAAGTCACTGTTTATGCTGGAAATACACAACGGGAGAAATTACCGGTGTTTAAAATGTGGGGCCGAGGGGTCAAGTATAAACAAGAAAAAAGTTTACTAGGAAGCAGAAAGAGGCAATTACATAATGAAGCAGCTCATGAATCCTGTTTAACATCAGCGTCATTTGTTTGTTTTTTTGCAGACTTAAGCTCCTGATAGCCAAGGAAAGAGAATACCGGGAGATACAGCAGAAGAAAAGTGAAAGAGAAGTGTCGGCTCTAAAGGACGAGCTGAACAAGCTCAAGGTTTTTGCAGTGCTGGTTGTTCAGGAGCAACAGAGTCTGAGTGAGCAGCTGGAAGAACAGCGGCATCGTGTCAAAGACTTGACTGCTATCACTCACCACATTCAGCAGCAGGTCAGAGCAACTCACCCCAGCACAAAGAAGGCAAAACTCAGGCTTCTTCATCTTGAGGTGGAGCAAAACAACCAAGTTTCTATCTTTAACCAAAACCAGGATACCATGACAGCCCCAAGCTTGCTGTCAGAGGTGGAGGTGCTAAGGAGGAGGGTGGTGGAAATGGAAGGAAAGGATGAGGAGCTGATACGTATGTGGGACCAGTGCCGGGACTTGGACCGCAGACTAGCAAGGGAGACCAGCTACTGCCGTAGCTTGAAAGTGGAAGTAGATAAACTCACAGGCAGAATCAGTGAGTTGGACAGGATTGAGGAGGCTTTAGGCAAGAGCAAACAGGACTGCAACCTTCTGATGGGCAGCTTGGAGCAAGAGAGAGAGGTTAGCAAGAGGCTGTCAGCTGAGCTCAACACTCTGAAAGTTCGGGTGAAAGAGCTCGAGGCAGTTGAAAGCAAACAGGAGAAGAGTGAAGCAGTGATTCGACAAGACCTGACCAAGCTCAGATCTCTGACTGTGGCTTTGGTGGAGGACAGAAAGACGATGGCGGAGAAGCTCAAACAGGCTGAGGAAAAACTGAACAGGAAGGAGGGCAAGAGGAACGAGCACAGCAATTTGGCAACGATAACAGAAAGACTGAAAGATGAGATGCAACAGGCACTGAGGTGTAAGGGAGATTTGGAGGAGAGGATTAAGGGCATAGGGAAAGAAAAAGAAGAGCTCCAGTATAGGCTGAGAGCAGAGGAGGAAAGAAACAGAGAGCTGCAGAGTAAAATGACAATCATGAGAAGTAGGCTGCAAGTGCTGGAAAACAGGAAAGAAAAAGAGGATAAGTACACACATAGTTCCATAACAAACAACACAAACCATCGCCGCCAAACAGAAGACAACAAAGTCAAAGAATTGACCCAAGAGGTGGACAGGCTGCGAAAGAGACTACAGGACAAGGAGATGTTGGAGGGAGAGTTAATGCAGGTGGAGGAGGACTATGAGTCCCTGCAAAAGAGGTTCAAGGATGAGCAGAGGAGGTCCCACATGCTTACAGAGGAGCTGGAGGCGTCAAAGAGGGAGCTATCAAGGTATGAGCAGGCAGAGAAGCAGGACGTTAACCAAGAACACCTCCTTCTTTGCCGTCTGCAGAAGGAGCAGGTGAAGTCCAGACTGTTGAGCAGAGAGGTAGAAACTTTGAAAGAGAAACTGCAGAAGCTGATGGGTACTGAGGAGTCCATCAGCAGGGTTCAGACAGATCACTCCACTCTGCAGAGGAAGCTGACCCTGCAGGAGGGCAGGAACAGGGAGCTGGCCAGGGAGCTGAAGGAACTGGGTAGCGAGCTTGGAAGGTATAGACAAACGAAGAACCTTTCCCCTGCTGCAAATGGGCGACACTTTTCAGATCTTCAGCAGACCAACAGAGAAGTTCAAACCGATCCAGACGATAGCCTGTCTGCTTACGGTAATCACAGCAAGAGAGTAGAAGAAGACGAAGGAGAGGACCCGAACCACAATGAGGAAGTCTCAAACAGAAGAAGCTCTCTTGTCAACAATCTAAACAGCCTGAACACTGCAAATAATAACACAAGCCAATACAGCAGCCAATCAACCAATGGTATTGATATGCCCCAAACTAATAGTGAGGTAATGATGTTAACACACACTCCAGGGCAGCCACTGCACATTAAAGTAACACCCCATCACATACTAAATACAGCCACACTTGAGTTCAGCAGCCCAACTGGGGATGCAGCAACATCTTACACCAGCAAGGCCATGATTCCAGCAGCTGGGGCCTCACCAAAGCAGAGAATCACCATCATCCAGAACTCCCCCTCATCTGTAAGCACTAAAACACCTCCTTCAAGCCCAGATCGCACCGTCCCCCCAACAGTCTCCCGGGTGCTAAGTCCAAATTCCCCACGCTCTGCGACACCAGACCACAGCGGTCCCCCAATTCAGATCGTAACAGTGCGAACCTGCTCTCCAGAGCCCGCAGAGGTCGCAAATCAGACTTCAGTCTTCTGCAAGACGCCGGAGCGACAGAACAGCTGGCAACATCAGAGGTCTAATAGCACTGACTCGAGTCCAAGTATCATTACCACAGAGGACAACAAGATCCACATCCATGTGGGTAGCCCTTACATCCAGTCTCTAAATGGTATAACCCACAGCATCCCGCAGCCTGTTGGGCCGTACTACCTCCGACATGAGCAGCGGACTCAAGTGCTCGCCAATGGCTGTCATGTCAAAGGTGTCGGCAAGATTACGAGTAGCATCACTATATCTCCTGCTACCTCTTCAGCTTCACATTCCTCTAATATAACAGTAAGTGGCCTTTGTGATTAGGAGAGAATGTATTCTCTTAACATGCAGTATTGAGATTTCAGTCAAAATCCTGGACTTCTTATCTGCACGGTTCCTAAAATGAGAACCTGAAGAGTTTCTGTAACATGCATTAAATAAACATCTTGTGGTTTTTGTTTTATTACGGCCTTTATAAAGCCTACTTGATCTAGATAATGTGCCCTTTAACAACCCCATTACTGACTATGTTATGTGTGTCTAATGCCTGTATTAGAGCTAATTAATACATTGTGACCAAATATGTGAAATGCTTTTCTTTTTTGTAACCTGTCCCATTTGTGATATTTCCTGTTTATTAAATATGCTTGTGCTGATTTTATTTGTTCACCTTTAATATTTTCAAGAGGTCCGCTATCGACTGAGCCAACAGATTACAGGCCTGTTAAAATGCAAAATAGTTAGAATCAGAAAATAGAGTAAGAAAATGGTAGAGGCCCTGTTTGATGTTTTCCCCCCTCAAGGGCCAAACTTCATAAAGCAAACATCAAGCTCTTCCAAAGGAAAAAAAACCCATAACTTGATCATTAACTCTGTTAACGCTGGGACAGAAAGGTTTATGTGTTAACTGAGTTTAATAGAAAAGTCGAGTCTCCCACACAGTTAAAATCCTCATAGCTTCGTGCGTGTACTTTTGAGTGTGGTTCTGTGAAACCTGCAGCAAATATGCACTGGAAAACCCAGCTCGTTTTTTCTGACACAATAAAACATGAAACACCTAGAGGTAGTGAGTCTGTTCAGGTTTAATGATGGTTGAGATTACCAAAGGCCTTAGCAATTTTGAGTGCAAATTATAAATCTTGACCCACAAAATATTTGATATTTGGGACTGATATGAATAAACTAATACATAAAAAAATTACACAGTTTTAGACTTTTTCTCATTTACCATTAAAAAAGGATCCAGCGCAAAGCTTAGCAATTACCGGTCATTACTGCTTTCTTAAACTTGTCATCTGCTGCCAAATTAAGCCCTAGTGAAAAGATAAAAGGCAAAGTTTCACAGCGAAATTTTACTTTATAATAATAATTCATGAAAGTTGTGCTCATCTAATTACTTTGTGAATATTTTCTGATTTATTAAAGCCTGGTAAAATATTTACAATTTCTTAGTAACTAAAGCCTTGGAAGGGGTTTGAGAGGAAGAAAATTGTCATCGAAAATACAGCAAAATTACCTTTGAGAAAAAAGCTAAAGTTTGGGTCAGTTAAGGTGAGTGCACTGTTGAGAAGCAGTGAAGGATGTGTTTGCTTTTAAGGCATTTTCTGCTGACTTGAGTCTGACAATCTATAGATACAATATTTGGAACAAAGTGTTGAAAAGTATCTTGTATTAAGCACTATACCAAATGGTAGTATATGTAGTTTTAAGTAAAACCCAACAAGCACTGGATTAATTTAGTGAATGTTGGTTGATCTTATACTTGTGTGTTAAAAAATACAGCCAGTTTTATGGTTTTACAGATGGGCAGTTCATGTCAAACATACACTGGTATAAACCTCTGGTAGTTGTATCTAAATGAGAAACTTGCTTACAGCACTCAGGGACAAAGTAATGCTTCCTGAGGTAGGAGAAGCTGGCAGAGAGCCCATATAACAGGTATATGATGACAAAAACAGACACGCATTAACCACACTGACATCATCAGCTGGCAAGGTGGAAACCAGATGTGATATTTGATGACAGTGTACTGCAGACTGTAGTCTGTGACTAAGTTCCCTTGAGAATTTTTGTCATTAGTGTGAGCATTAAGCCAAAAGAAACATCAGCTTAAGCGTCATGCTGTTTCTCACGAATCTCCTCTTATTCATAAGACTGACTTCATATTAAGAACCATACTCTACCTGGCAGACTTCAGCTCTTTTTTTCATCTTGTCATTTTTCTGTCAGCCTCAGAGCTGTTTTGGTTGAACATCCTTGATAAAAACGAAAGAACGAGTTGATGTCAGCTAGCCAGAGTAAAGAAGACAACTTAAAAAAATGCTCAAAAAGTTCCTCTATATGGTTACAAACCTAGAAAACACATTATTTGTGTGGTAATGACTGACCAAAAAAGGCCCAAGTCAATAAATATAACAGTGTGAAATACTCATTAAATGGGATGCTTCAAAACACACACCACTTTTACACTATGGCCACTTTTCTGTGACATCATGCTCTAGCGCCTGTGGTCTAAGTTGAAACAGACGGTATCTATTCAGTTTTTATACTTGGTTTACTTTATAACTCAGAATATTATTAATTTGTATACGGTAGACTGTCAAACAGCATAGTAGTATGATAAAAAATTTAGCCCATCTTTTTTAAATAGTCTTACTTTTGACAACTTTAGGGTTGCAAGAAAGTTTCACTAACAGGTAGGTTATCCTGTAACCATAGAAACAAAAAAGAGAGGAGAGAGAAAGGTGGAATCATGTAAGAAACATCTTTTTTTTTTCAAATTCTGTTTTCATTAACATGTTACACAGCACCCCAACTCCTGTGGAATTAAAGCTGTGCAACTTCATTAATTGGCTGATATATATGCAGGTGAGAGCAAACCCTAACAAGTATTAATTCCTCTTTTCTCCAATCAGATTCCAGCAGCGTCACTGAAGAGGCTTGGCCCAACAAAGATTCCCAAGGCCAAAGGATTATCTTACAGAAAAAGAGATGGAGCTCCCTTAGTTCATGCAAGAAACACATCCGACGGGCCAAGGATTACAAGACGCAACACAGCAGCCTAACAATATTATAATGAAATCTTAAAAATAGGCAAAGAATGTGATTTGAGCACTGATTTTTGTAATGATTAAGTAACTGCAACTAAGATATTTGATTGATAATTGGTGAGTTGAATAAAATACAACTAATTCAAAGAAAAGGTAATTGTCATCACATAATATTTGAAGTGTTTTCCTTTTGAGTGCCCAAAAAAGTGAATGAGTTATTGTACCATAGTTCACAACTTATTGTAGATAAGATTGTGTATGTAAATGCCAGTTATTTATGGGAAACATATTCAATTGACTATATCAGGATAAACTTACAAAATGGGAGGATTTGTCTCAACATCTTTGCACTGTAAATAAATAACAGAGTTAATGTAGAAAGCTGATAGAGAGGGGAGGAGCGCACACAATTTAATGTTTTAATGTTGCCTCTTTCTGCTGTTTTGTTCAGGTGACTTAATCCACAAATGACCTTTGTTAAGTTCTTAGTTGTGGCACATTTATGGTATTTTACAATGTTTTTGTCAAGTCTGTTTGTGGATAATTGTTGGCCCCCACTGTAACAGAGTTAAAGTGAATCAAAGCATCTAAATTTGAGTTTTCCCTTTTTTTTAATGAATTAATAATTTTTTTGTTTCTATTTTTATTTTTTTGTAACTTTATGAAATAAGTTTATTCTTGTTCTTGGACACTGCAGTAAAACTTTTCTGGGCAATGCATTAAGGTCAGCAAACCTTGAAGTGCATTACCGCCCTCTATTGGTGTGCAGAGAGCATTAATCTGGACAAGGAGTAGCCACAGGGCTTTTCTTCAGTTTGTGTTGATGTTGGAGGAGGAGATCAGCATGGAGGAGTCAAGACTGTAAGTTACATGAAGCAAAAACAGGTGATCTTGAGATTCAGCCTTGAGTACCCAACGTAAAAGATAACATATGAGCAACACAAACAGCTTGTTCCGGTTCCCACGCGTAATCATGGATACACACGTGTAAACACACACGTGTAAACACACATCCTGCTGGTAGCAAGCCGTGCTACCAACGTTAACTTTCCCCTTCCCAACATAACAGAGGTAAGAAATCAAACAAGCTGCTAATCACTTGTTTCCATGGGAACTGTAGTTAGAGGTTACAGAGGTGAATAGCAACTCACGAGACACAACTGTCAAGCTAGCGTTAGCTCACAGTTAGCAACTCTCCTCCTGGCTTCAAGCTAATCTCAAGACTATTCGCTCATGAAGACACAAGAAAATCTCCCGGGTCAGCAGTCTCAAACACACTCAAAACAAAGACGGAAGGCGTAATACCTGAATTATTCTCGTGTTCCCACCAATCGTCACCCAAGTCGTCTCCCATTTTCTGCTAATAGTAGCCGGTACGATCCAAATCTACCGCTGAGAGCTCACGCTGGGGGTGTGTTCAAGAGCAGCACGTTGAAAACGATCTGTTTGGGAGAAGAAATTTGACACGGAGAAAGCAGAGTACGCCAAAAGAGAGATGCTAACCCAAATAATAATAATAATTTAAAAATAGTTTTTATAGGGAAAAGTTATGAAAGGAGATACGTGAAAGTGAACATACAGTGAGTTCTATTTTCAGCTTGATATTTTTTTGTATTCTTGAACTGTAAGTCAATTCATTGATCTAGTAGTCTGTTGGTATCCCTGGGCTAATGTTTCTCCTGGTTCAGGTGGTAGGAAGTTATTCTTTATTATTTTCTATTTAAATTTAGGAGAAAAATGACTTTAGAAAATGTTGTTAATCTATTTTATTTATTTGTTATTTATCTATTTTGAAATCTTGAAACAAAATTAATTTTATAAATTATAAATTATAAGGTATATTCCGGCATAAAATTAAGTTAGGGTCAAACGCACTGCATCATAAATGTTCTTCCTTGAGCTGCGTCCCCCGCTGCAGTCGATGGACTTGCCCAAGGTCTTTCTACAAACAAGCGGCTGCTGGAAGAGAGTAGGTGAGTTGTGTTTAGTCTCTTTGCTAAAGAAATCAGGCAAAGCTAAAAAGATGTTTGGTGGCTGGTGCTATGGCTGGGACCCTATATGTACTATTGATGAAGTTAGGTGCTGTTCTGAACATTATTTATGGCTATAGAGTGGCTTTTTGGTTGAGCGCGTGGCTCTCTGTAGAGAGGTCGTTACTAAAGTTGGTATAACTAGAGAAGCAAGCAGTCGGCAACAGTCATCTTTCAACAGGGTGTCTAACTCAGTGTTACGGTGTGTTTGACCCTAACTTAATTTTATGCCGGAATATCCCTTTAATGTAGCCCTTATACTCTGTCATAGATTTCCACATTCATGTGTTTGGGGCTCAGCAATACTGTGAGCAGCTGAAAAATGTGCCACATCCAGCCACACAAATTACAATACTTGACAATTTCTTTTTTTTTTTTTACAAAATAAGCACATAATGACAAAAACGACCAAGCAAAGTTCAACTTCTCACAAACTAAGGGCACATGTAAGCAAATGCAAAGCCTACTTCTGTTGTAATTTGACTGCCCTTTTGTGTTATTTGCTGCTGTGGAAATTTAAATTTACCACTTTTGAAAAGCAACCAGCTCTTCATCAGCTTCCCCATGTATCTGTCCTAGTTGGAAACCTGTCTGTGTCTCCCTGTAGTATTTAGCATTGAAATCAATGTTTGAACATTTTTAGAGACATAAAACTACTAGATTGAGATAATCTTAGGCTTGAAAATAAGCTCCTCTCTCCAGCATATAATGGACCATATGCAAGTTTTTAATTCTCCTGTATACTTCAGTCATTCTTAAAGACTTTTATGTTACATAACCTCAAATGTTAACCTTTGTTAAATTATTCATGCATTCCCATAATCACATAAATACTCATTTTGTTTCATAATTATAAAGAAATAAAGGTATTTCCCCACAGTGTTCATTACAAAACACATCTTCTGTCAGTAAGCTTTGGGTTTGGTGCTCTTATTTTCTAACACAAAGAGAAGGAAAGACAAGACAAAGGAGGAGGAAGAGAACGTGTTTGGAATAGTGCCCTCAATTCTGCAGCTGTAGCAGAGAAGAGGAGGAACAGGTCCTACGAGAGTAATTGCAAGCCTTTTTGTCTTTCTGTCGAAATCACACATTTCTGGCTGGTTGATGCAATGAGATGTTTGATTAAAGCCTTGCCTGAAAAACTAGAGACTGATTACTGAGGGAAACTATGAAGGGTTCAGATTGGTTTTGCATTGTTGCCTTTTAAAATGGGAGGGAGCAAAACAAATCAAGAAAAAAGAAAGGATGGATGCAGTCAACACATTGTGCTGCAGTCTGCCAACACTCAGGCAGGACAATAAAATCTAAATGGCAGCATTGTATGTAATTAAGCATCATTCCTGTAAAACACAAGCCTCCTCATTTTTCATTCTCTCTGTTCATCATTTGGCTGCGTTTACATCAGGAACAAGAGGACTGAGACCGCAGGGATACTTGTAAAAGTTTAAATTCTGCTTTTCCTACATTAGTCAGTAGACCTGCAAGTAAACAGCACAGAAAGTCTTAAAAGCTTTAAAACCTTTTAATCTTACTGGAGATTGAAGTGATTATTTTTCTGGTGATAGGAAGCAAAATAAAAACAACATTTGTAGTTTGGCTGAACACATATAAATGCCTGTATTGAAAGTATGATGAGAAGACGTGAAAACATGACAAGTTATTTCAACGTCAAACCACATCTAACTTTTGGAAAACCCTCACTGTGGTGCTGCAAACTTAAACCAAACCGTTTTTAAACTAAAATTTGATGCTATAATCGGTAAGTGGTAAACACTTATTGTGCAGAACTGTCAATCAATTGCAGCATTTGCTTTGTAGAATATCTGAGTTTGTGACAGTCAGAGTATTTTGATTTGGCAGATAAGGTAGGACAAAAGCAGATTAACGTAACTTTGGCCCTCTGGAAAAGAAACAAAGGCAGTTTCTGCAGTACCCTTGAAAAACGTTGTACACAAGACAATAAATCTATTACATATTTGCACATCTACCCATAGCTGAAAATAATGTTCCTTACACAATCCCCTGTTAAACCACTTTTTTACACCCACATTTTACCACCTTTTAAATAAGATATAAGATTCAAGTAAGTTTTCAGATGTGGGTTGGTGGAAGTTGTCACCTTTGGACGGAGTCAAAGAGTGGGTTTGATCTTATCTAATTCTTGGCAAGCTAGAATGAAAGTGTTTTTTCTAAAAATAACTAACTATGCATTTGATATCCCCTAAAATGATTTCATAACCAATAGCCTGAGCTGAACTAAACCGAGAATTATACCGATTTTGAATTTCAGGATTTTTATACAGTATTAAATTTAGGAGAAAAACAAATCTGAAAAAAATATAATGAAAATATATTTGAATACAGACAAAGAAGAATGAAAGTTGTAAGAATACTAAACGAAAGGGAAATGGACATTGTTGTAATTAAAGGCAGACAGCTGTCTCTTTGGGCCTCTGTGATTGCACACTGCAGAGTTTTGGTGGTAATGTGTTTATTTTGTTCTTAACAGCTGTTCCCCTACTTTCTCATTTTAATGATCACAAGAAGATATGTTTTTTTTGGTTGCCATTCGTCTCTTTATCCCGATTTTTTTTCCAGCTGAACATTAAGAGAGGAAGGGAGGCTAAGGAGAAGGACAACGGACACAGACTAATTATGGCTTTGGAAGTGTTCGTCCCTAATTACCACACATCCACAGAGGCATCTATTTCCTACAATTTCTCATGCCATGCATTTTCACTGTGATAAAAGTACCCCTTTTCTTGAAGCTAAGATGTGAACAGGGACCCTTTTGAATTCTTTCCCTTTGTTTCACCCATTGGAGAACACACAATTCAGTTTGTGCTCTTTTTTTTTTTTTCCAGCTTGAGCAGCACTGAGATTATGTCTAGGTATTTTATCTCACGTTCAATTCATACATTCTGTAGTTTAACAAAACACACTGTCACAATTTGCATTTCCCCGGTGTGAATTAGCTTGTGCCTGTTTAAATTTTTTGAATCTGATTGAATATTTTCCCCAAGTCCTACAAGAGTAAGGTTTCTCCCCTGTGTGCGTTCTCATATGTCCCGTTAGTAATTTCTTGTAACTGAACATTTTCCCACAAATCTTGCAAGTATGCGTCTTCTTACCTGTGTGGACACGCAGATGTGTCTTCAATCTTGACATCCACTTAAAGTTAGCCCACATGTCTCATTTATGAGACTTTTCACCTTGCTGAGGATCAGACTGAGACACTGACAGTTTTGTGTTCTGATGTTTTTTCCTTTTCTCCTGGTCCTGATTTTAGGGTTGATTCTCCATGCTTGCCTTTCTTTTGAACTTGGTTTTCAAAAACATGAGAGTTGTGAGAAAAGAGCTGGTCTTCATCTCTTATTTCTGGTTCAGTGACACTTTCTTCATGTGTGTGGTTCAACTCAATGTCTTCTGTCTCTTGGTCTGCTTTAAGCTGCTCTCCATCTTGACTAGTGCAGAGTTGGTCTGTTCCTCTTTGAACTCTAGAGGTTCTGGGTCCGCTTGGTCCAGACTAGAGCCCCCTTCCTGGTTACAGAGCTGCTGGTCAGAGAGGACCTCCCCCTCCTTCTTTGAGACATGTTGCTGTAGGAGCTAGGCAGAAACAAAAAGCATTCATACACCACTGAGACAGGACAAAAAACATGAAATTAGCATCAGGATGTAAATTATGAATAACAGAATTTGTTCCAGTGAAAAATCCGCGAGTACTTGTCATAAAAGTTGAAAATGTTTAAGAATAATGCTGTAAAATTGGAACGCATATCATACTTTAGGATTTCATAACTAATTGCCTGAGCTGAACTATACAGAGCAAATGATGCATTATGTGAACATCTCAAATTTCAGGAATTTTATACAGTATTGAATTTTGAAGAAAAACAAATCTGAAGAAATATGATAAAAATATATTTGAATACAGACAAAGAAGAATGAAAGTTGTAACAATACTAAACGAAAGGGAAATGGACATTGTTGTAATTAAAGGCAGACAGCTGTCTCTTTGGGCCTCTGTGATTGCACACTGCAGAGTTTTGGTGTTAATGTGTTTATTTTGTTCTTAACAGCTGTTCCTCTACTTTCTCATTTTAATGATCACAAGAAGATATGTTATTTTTAGTTGCCATTCGTCTCTTTATCCCGATTTTTTTTTCCAGCTGAACATTGAGAGAGGAAGGGAGGCTAAGGAGAAGGACAACGGACACAGACTAATTATGGCTTTGGAAGTGTTCGTCCCTAATTAACACATATTCACAAAGGCATCTATTTCCTGCAATTTCTCATGCCATGCATTTTCACTGTGATAAAAGTACCCCTTCTCTTGAAGCTAAGATGTGCACAGGGATCCTTTTGAATTCTTTCCCTTTGTTTCACCCATTGGAGAACACACAATTCAGTTTGTGCTCATTGTTTTTGCCAGCTCGAGCAGCACTGAGATTACGTCTCCTTTCCTAATCAGAAACCAGATTACCTTTAAGAGCAATGTGGGGTTGTTGTGTTTGTGGTGCCTTGACATTGTCAGACCATTATATATGCAAATTAGTTGGGAACCTTGTTCCAGCTTTATTTCTGAGTTAAATTTTATAATTTGTTACCACAACTCTTTGGCTAATCAGAGCAAAGAAAAATAGCCGCATGCTGCTAGGCTAGGTAGCTTGCCTCAACATTCAAGTCATACAGCCTCAGTCTCACTGAAACTGGACTTTTAAATGGATTGCTAGGAAGCAGGTGGTAAACAAAAACTTGTCAGACACAGAAATGATGTAAAACATGTGAGACTTTCGTCATAAATGGCACAGAGCTGTAAAAGTGACATCCCATCAGCCATTTACTACCATGTACGATAGATGGTCTGATGGTTACAAGCTGAAAGCAGGATTTGCCACCTCACCTAGCAAAAATGGACATGCTTCTGTCAATAATTAGATTCTTGCCCAGTGCATGTAAACTTGGACAAGGACAGCAATTGTCTCACCTACAAATTCACCTTGTTAAGAAAAGACTTACAGATGGTGTTAACCCCGAAAACAAAGTCCAGGCTCTGGAAAAAAAATGAGCACTGGGCGCATCACTTGGGGTAAAAAATCAAACAAACACACATCTCTAGTTTCAGAGCTATTTTTGTAGTTTGTTAAGCTTCAGTATGAAGACAGGTGTCCAAAGTTTTTATTTAATTATCACATTTGCGTCATTGAGTGTTAACCTTGTCTTGCGAGTGCATCCCAACCCAAGGGGAATAAAAAAATTAAGTGAACAACAGCCCTACTAATTTTAATGAGGCATTAAAAAAATAAAGAAATGATGATTCAAATGAATATGAAGTGAAACCCTGTAACTGTCATGTCGAATGCCACAGCTAGAACGAAGGGTCAGCCAGGCAGTCAATGGCCTGACAGCAAGTATGTGACCAAGTGAGAATAAACAGGAAGTGACCTTGAGCTTTCCAAAACTTTGGTACGTATAACTACCCTTGCAGGTCTGCGAGTTACAACTGTATTCATGAGCATCTGGCTGAGCCTGACCTGAATGGAGATGTGCTGCATTCTAAACACAACACAACACAACCAATATTTATCTGTAGATGCCGCCATCTTTCTTGTTTTTGGGTGTCAAGGCTTTTTGTTGTTGAGGATGTAAACTTAAACATATATACATACATTTTCCTACAGGTATAATATAAGTCTCCCTTTGTAGCTATATGCGCACACTCAAAGGCTAAATATGGCCACAGATGAGATCAACAGAACACACCTACCTGTTCATGTGGGGTTAGCAGAGAGACAGAGGGTATCTCAGAACAGCCACCGTCATGGCGAAGGTCCACATCTCTGTCAACCTCACCACCTGTCGAACCACATGGGTCATGCAGCACCTGATGGAAGTTTTAAGGCCACTCTCTACACAGTGTTACGGGCAAGAGCAGACAGCTAAGGTTACCTCTTGACAAGGTGTCCAGTTGAATCTCTAAATTAAGTACAGGCTTTCAGAGTCTGTTTTGTTGTCTCAGACAGCGTTCATCTTTAAACATGTGAGACCAGCACTGATGAGGTGCTGTCACTTTTTGGTTATTGTGACTCTGTGCAAGCGAAGCCAGACTGCATTGTTATCACTGAGGTCATCATAACTGTGTGCGTGTTTCAGCACCAGTGTGGAAGATTTAGGGGGTTTCATTTGTAAAATCGAGTATACTTATTTTTTTTTTCAACAATATACCTTCACCTGTATGAAACCACTTTGAAGAAATCATAAATTCCACCAATTCATACAAGCCCAAGTCTTAATGATATAATGGAGGTTATATAAAAGCTTGAAAAGACTGAATGATTTGTTCAGTCTGTTAACTGGGATAAAAACCCTCAGTTGTAATGAAACAGGATCAGAATACTTAACTACAAGTGAAATCTGGCATTTCATTTAGCAAGTGTTGTCCTTAAAATGAAGCCAAAGCTCTGAAAGTGATTTAGCATCAACACAACCCTGTGTGGGAAACTCGCACATTCCTCGCAGGAAAGGTTCCTTATCTGGTCCCACGACACAGAGTCATATACATTTTTCCAGACTTGTTTAGACTTTCAGGTTACACCACTGACCCAAGCGGAGGTTGACCCAAACCTTTGGCTATTCTCAATTGGTCAATTCGAAGTTTTTATCACCTTTCAAACTGACTCCATAACTGACCATCTCTATAATCATTCATGCCTCAGCCCAGGTCTCCCATGTGAGATTTACAGAATCCAAGGAAAGGCCTGAAGAGCTAGACGCTGACCTCCAGACCTCTGTCATAAAACCATGCTCAACCAGGTTGTGGAGGCTGTTGGGAGTATTTGAACTTGATTTAGTATTTACTTAAAACCTCAACAGGACCTTACACAATTTTCTTAATTTTACATTTTTATTTTATTCTTTACATATTTATTATTTGTGGTGGGGTCCAGATCCTTATCCCGTCTAGTGCACCGAAATGGCTCTAGCGGGCCCTGTGCAGTTGTATGATGAGGGGGGAAAACACACTGAAATAATAAATCAAACAGCTTCAGACAAAGTTGAAGTACATTCTTGTTAGACTACATGCACAAGTATTATGTAGTGATTTGTGTACTTTTTGAATATTCCTATTGTTGCTAAATGACTCAACAAATTACTGTTTAATTTTTCCGATTATCAAACAAAACCAATGATAACATATGCACATTATATTTTACTCAGATTTACAGAGAGACCAAACAAGACACACACACACACACACACGCACGCACGCACGCACACACACACACACACACACACACACACACACACACACACACACAGACATCATCACTCTGGCTGAAAGTTCAAAGACATGAGTTGATCTTATTATCTAACCACCTCAGATGCACTCCTCTGACAGAAAATATGACAGTGCTGTCAGAACTTTGTGCACAGTTGTTATTATTGACCTTTGTTCTCGAGAGATCATACATTTTAATACCAAATTTGTCTTCATATTCACACCTTTTGTCACCAGCAGATGGAACAAAATCTGAGACCTCTGTGGACACAGCTTGCAGAGACTCTACAGTGTGTGCAGATCAACATGCCATCCTCTCTAATTATGGTAAGAGACAGGGTGATTGTTGTTAGCTGCAGAACTGACGGTGTTGGAGGGCTAAAGGGCTAGCCACACAGCGACAACCTCAGTGACATGTATTTTGTTTTTACCTCGATACGTACGTCACTGAAGGGACACAGAGGCACATAAAAAGGTGAGAGGGGACTTCTGGGTAATGCACCTGTCAAAGAGGACCCTGCTGTTCATGTGTTGTTACGTGACCTGGCACAGAGGTAGGTCTGGACAGGTGGAAGAAGAACAAACACCTGTGTTATTGACTAAATGAGATGAAACACATAAAATGTCAGATGCTTATACAATGGACTTTTGCAAATGCAACTAGAGAGGGTCATATTTTGTTGATTTCCTTAAGACTTTTGATATTCAGTCAAAATCTACTTGGTTTTATCGGAACCATAAATATGGACAAAGTATACTTCATTCTGAAGGGAGACGGTATAGTGTACAATAAAATTACCTAGAATAAGAGTACAATCAGCAAACTTAAGCAATCTGAGACACCAACATTGTTTCCCTATGCTCTTCAGTTTCAACAAAACATTCCTTGCCAGCTCATTGACAGGCTATCAATAGAAACTGCACAGAAACTCAGAATGAACATTATTGTATTAGATTTAGGCTTTGAAAGACCAAATGTCTAACTGCTTGTCTGCCTCTATCGATCCTGAGTCAACAATAGAGAGCTGACATTTCCAGAATCTGATTCACTCTGTTGGTACAGAACTGCAAATTCACATTCACTGTTATGTAACAATTGTAACAGGGCAGATGGGACATACTGAGCTGAATCTGTAATGGTTGACCGATGCTGTTTTAATAGAATAAATGAGGAGAAGACTTCGAGATCACATTACATATACTGTAGTTATTGAATGTCACCTCCCTCTTGAATGTATTCACTCTTTTTATCCTCACAAAGAGCTGTAGATGTGTTTCTTTGGGAAGGGTCAGGAAAGCATGGCATCTGTATTGAATGCAAACTGAACAAGAAAGAGGGGTATAAAAAAAGGCTATGGGAGTGTATTGCATTCACCTAGAGAAAAAAAATCTTTATTTTTCTGAAGATAATTATCACAGAATTACTAAATAACCTGTCTATGAAACTTGCCTTATTTTTCTGAATTAATAAGACAGTTATCATGCTAAATCAGAAAAATATAAATGTTTTCTTGGAAGTATCCATTATATTATATTCAGAAACATTGCATTTTTTTATTTACAAAACAAGTTTTATCATGATTCTTAGATAATTATCTTGCTAGTTTAGAAAAAGAGTGAAAAAAATTCTTATCCATCAATTTTTCTAATAATTTTGAGATAACGAGCCAGTAAATTTTGAAAAAATAAAGCATGTTTTTTCCTTATTGGATGCAATATGCTTCTTTAGATTACTAATGAGCTGAACATTTGCATCTGATCAGTAAGGCAGGCCTTTAAAACACAACAAATTAAGAAAAACAAATGAAGAAAAGCAAGTATATTATTTGGTATGGTGAATCTCTGGGCTCTATTATGTAAGCAGTCTTTAAAAGTTACAGCCATTAATCATACTACTTTTCGTTTCTGGGTTTCTGCTGAATAAACAGTGGGTCATCTACTGGTTCACCAAAACAATGAAATGAAATGAAAACGCTATCTTTTTTTTAAGCTTCTTAGCAACTCGTTTATGCCATTAAACCTCCAGGCCAACCTGCAGCAATAGGTCCAATATAAACGTACATGATAGAGGCGACTTATTCAGTGCATTGATTTTTATTTTTTTTATAACAGCATGTAAATGTAGTAACTGTAAAATGTGAACCCAACCACATATTCTCCTTAACTTTGAATTTTTTGTTTCTTATGTCCATCTGCGGTTGTTTGTTCACTTTGTTTTACTTAATTACATAATAAAATTAAGGATCTTGACTTAATTCAGCCAATTACCCCTCAACAACATATAGTAATCTCTCAGAAATAAAGAACCGGAGATAGATGAGTGACCAAATACATGAAAAAAATGTAAAATGAAAACAAAGCAAAAATAAAATGGTAATTTACCTCTTTGCTTATAAATTCCAAGTAGGGATACAGTTCAACAAAGTCACTTTTAAATTATATCTGACCCTCTTCAAATTACTCAATTTTGCAGGGGATACATTAAAAGTTCAATGTTTAATGTATTACTCTATAGGTTTTAGCAACATGGTAAGTAAAATACATTTTTGACGAATTGTTCATATACAATGTTAGCTGTCCTGTAAGGCTCATTAAATAAAAATATCTGCATACTACACCGCAAATGGACGTGGTTTCCATCAATGCATAATTACCAGTAATCATAATCATAAAAAACATGCATGTCAAAGCTCTTAAGGCCACCCTTTTCCCAGCACTGCATTATATAGTTTATGTAAATAAGTAATCAGTCATGAATGCATGAGCTCAGAGAGATATCACACATGGGGATGATAAGATGGGAAATGAAAGAATGAGGAAAATGCGAAAGAGAAGGAGGGAAAGAGAAGGATTGAGAGAGGGGGGAAGAGAAACAAGGGCGAGGAGGGAGATTGAGTTTGACTTGGAGAAAGCAGTAAGAGGGAAAGTCAGGATGTCCCGCAGGTCATGAATAAAAGACGAAAAGAATAATTTGAGTGTTTCACAGCCTGGTACAGAACGTCACAGTGCGGATCTCAAAGAGATAAGTAATATTGAATAACATCTTTTTCCCTTTCCTTCTTTTTTTGTTTTTATTTTCTGTCTTCCTTTGCACACATGCTCTTTTTCTGAAAGCTATCTAACCTATATCGTTACCACAAATGCACACTGAAAATCATTGTGGTTGTCTTGGAAGTGCTCTCTCCAAAAAAGGGGGATTTGCATGGTGCAAATGAGCTTGGATCCCATCCTTGGAGAAGCTATTAGCCCTTCACAGACGCTCTCTGTAACTGCATGTGTGATGTTATCAAGCAAATCACTGCTCCATCAGGACATCATGTTCCACTCATCAGGAAAGCAAAATACTGACTCTCAAATGTGCTCAAATTACCCAACTTCCTTGACCAAAAATAAAAATACTGGGAAGGACTTGTTAGCTTGTTGTGCTGTAGATCCTTCATGTCAGAAAATGACTACTAGTGCGTTGCTTGGTGAAGGACAGTATGAGAATGGAGGGAATCCTTTATACAGACGGCAGCAATTCATTTTCTGATCCAGGTACAGATAGAGGCTGTGAGGGACCGTGTTTGGGTTTCTAAAAAGAGGAGGATTTGTCTTGTCACTGTTCTTTGCAGGTTCTTGTAGCTTATTTCTTTTAGTATAATCACTTCATGAGCAGCAGTGTCCATTGATAACAAAGTGATGTATTTGTCTGTAATTGTACCATGATGGGAGAACATTTACAGACTCATAACTTTATATGCTGATTCACAGAGACAGTTATCTACCTGTGTAAATATTCTGTGAATGTTATCTGAAACCTGTGCATTTAGATGATGAGTGCCAGGAAATATCCTTCCACAACAATGAGAAATGTAATCTCATGAAGTTTCCCACGAGCTCTTGCTTTAAGAAGGAGCATTTACAAGTTGTACAATTTATTTGAATTATTCTCCTTCTTGGCTTTTGGGGGTTACAAGAAAAGCATAAACTTGTTGCCAGTTGTGACCAGCTAAACACAGTTCTACATTCATACCTCTCACATTTAGGCAAAAGACACGGGTTCCCTAAATGAGACCTTAACTAATTTGTGTCCAAATAAATAACATTTTTAACTGTGTTTCTTATAAAGCTTTGGCAATAACTTCATGATGTACTTGTTCATATCAGTTAAAAAGTTATTCTTATTCTTATCAGATTTGTGCAGTTCTCATGTAATATGGGTATTGTGCAGTGTGTGCTGTTTGTGGTTTTCTTAAGTATGTGTTACTCTGTTTGCATGCAGATTGTTGTTAGTTTGTTGTGTTTTTACGTATCAGTACAACTGTGAAGGAGGTTAAAATGTGCTACGCTTGAGTCCAAGAGAGATTTACCCAAGAGGGCACTTGACCTACCAGCTGGATCATTTTCATACTGTATCCTATTGTAATGTATGACATTGTCAAAATAACTGCGATACCAGCTTCAAGCCTCACACTGCAATTCTGCAATATTCTGTCGTCTGAGTTGCTCCAACAATGTTAATCTTCCACATCTAAGTAAATGCTTAATACTGCCTCAGATGGCATTTAAATATCTCTTTTTATAACTTGTACCTTAAGCTACCGTGGGGAACTTTCATTTTGTGGTAATTTAGGTTACTCAAACAAAGTGGTTCATCTTCTATCTAGGCTGATACTCCCCTGTATACACTTAATTTTGTTTTCTGAAGAAGAAACTCACTGTGCTGTACTTGATTGTTACAAACTTCACCAATCAAATCTCTGATATTAAGAAGAATGTAGTCAAAGGTGGCAGTGGTTACAATGTCAATGCCAATACATGTATAAAACAATTAGTCTTTTAGGCCATATAGAGTCATCAGTTTCCGATTCCAGCTAATATATCCTCACAGCAGTTTAAAGACGCCAACACCACCAAGTCATATGAATGAAGAAACAAGGCCACAAACATATACACTTTTTTAGATAAACGCAACACCCAGAAATTTGGATAGGAAACTAGAATGATACCCTAGAAAACACAGATCTTTATGGGCATTGGTGATTATAGCGAAGAGGTTTTTACACATTTGGACATAAAATTCACTTTACTCGTCATAGAATTTACTGCGCCCCATAAAATAAAACTGTTTAGAGTCTGCCCTGGCTTCAGAGGAAGCTTTCCGAGCTCTGATCGAAGTTGAACTGCAGGGATGTCATCTGGGTCATCTTTCAAGCTGAATTTATTTTTAATCTAAGAATGAAAATTGGTGCAGGGTCCAGAAGAGTTGATTTTTTTTTAGAAGTGAGTATAATGAGAAGCTGAAGAAATTATGTCAAGTCTGTGGTGGTCGCTGAAGTTTAGATTTTGTATTAGACAGAACATCACACAACGCAAAAGATGCTTTTGAAATGCATGAAGTTTAAGACTAGACTTGACTACTTGATAGTTAAATTAGGATGCTGTAGTGCAACCCGAGAGGTCCGCAACGTCATTTGTGCTTGTCACAGAGGAGCTGGTGATCGAGGGAGTTGTTATCCACATTATTTAACAACCACCACTGATGTTAAAAGTCTAGCTGATGTGTTCAAGCAGACATTATGTTCACAGAAAAGGTTAGGTATAAAAGTTTTATTCACATTATATATTTAGACAAATGTTACATGAAATTTCATCGTATTCAAATCAAGTGTTGTGTATAAATAAAATAGTTCGCCAGCACCTTTCTCACTGCTTTCTACATTTGTTAGTTTGTCTTAAGTTCTCTCAGAAGGAAGGTGACCAGATGAAACAGCAATCCAGATATAATTCAAATAGATCTAATTATTATGAATATTTAATTGTTAAACGAACAAACATTTTACAACTATGAGCATACCCTGAGACACTCTAGACCCCCATCATGCAAACTCACATCACAGATGAAAAACAGTCATGTTGATCATGTTGAAGGAAGAGAGGTTCTTAGATATGCCTACTCAGCATACAGTACCTACAAGATACTGCAACCTTTGCTACACCACAAGTTTAAGCAAAAAAATACTTTTTATTAAAATTTAGACAATATCAAATGATAAGTAGAAATCTTCAATCAATCAAACTCTATTCCTCGTTTTAATTATCATTCTCCAACCAGCATTTTCATTGTTTGTGAATATTGGGTGCTGGGATGCAGGAGGGACATAACTAGAATAAATCAGAGCCACTGTGATTGGCCAATATGACATCCCCATGACCGAATAAAAAAGTCTCCTATACCGAACACACAATTGTTGCCTGACAATAGGAATTTGTGAAAAGGTTGAGAATGTCTGAGTAAAAACAGGAAACTGAGTCATAAAATATATCCGTCAAAAAGGACAATTCACAGCAGGAGGAGGAACAGCTAGATGATCGTATATTTCAATGCTATGATACCCAATGACATCATTGTAAACCCTTGAATGGCAGAGGCCAACGAGCAAGTGAGAGCTGCGGCTGGCTACTACTGGCCAGGCAATTTACATCAATGTAGCTGCAGTTTAGCTGAGAAATAAATGTAGTGTTCAAATATAGCCTGAATTATACTCAGTCGTGTGCGATTGCAGATGAATTATTGCAAATTTTCTCCGATATCTTTTACTCTGTTCAAAATCTAAATTGTCCCACCCCACCCACCCTTTTTTTTTTTTGCTTCTCATCTTACTGCCAATACCTGACAAGAAGATCACACTGTACTCCATCTGTTCAGATCAGAAAGCATTCAAACAAAGCTAGGCTCACTGACTGTATATGAAATCGACAATGCATCTTCATATTTGCCAGTTGTGAGCTGTGAAGCCAAAATGAAAGGCCTCCACAGGTGCTGACATTTACGGTGGTGGAATCGGGGCATATGGCTGCTATACTGCAGCCACTCAGCAGAGGGAGCTCTAAATCTCTTGGCCTCAAGGAAAGTTAAAGTTCAGTTTCATGTACAGTCTATTGTGAGGAATTCTACTGATGTATTTTTCAGCTGTTGATCATTTGTGTGACTCATTCTTTTTACAATATGTTACTGCTGCCCACCAAACTATACACTGATTGAAGGTTTAAGTTCACTTCTTTCTCAGATTTTGGGGAGGAATTTTGTTTTGTTCAATCATCTTTTTACAAACAGCCACCATGTGAAATGCCTGGTATCAAATCTTGCATCAAATCTAATTTGAAACTCCCTTCCTCCTCCTTTGGTATAGTAGAAGGTCTTTATGGATGATAAAAGATACCGAGCTGCAGCTCTGGCAAACTGTAACTAATCATGTCAGATTAGTTTCTTGGCTTGAAGGAGGTGCAAATAGAGGGAGGGAGGCTTGGCAAAGACAGTGGAGAAAATGATTTTAGGGGACTGAGTTGGTGTTTATTTCCCCCTCAGCAACAATAGAGCAGCTTATTCTTGGTGCCACCAGTAGATGGAGCTGAGATCCTCCCAATGCTGTGGGGTAGCTCTGCAGAATGTGTACATTAATGTGTGCATTTGTGCATGTCTGCGGCATGTGTGTGATTATGGGCATTGATCATTTAAAGCAGAGTCATTCAACTGGTGGTTTATGGGCTAAATCAGACTCTTTAACAGCCTCAATCTGCTGCTTTGATCATTTAGTAGAGCAACACTAATGTCTTTTGCAGGCTTTAACTTAATGCTTTTTTTTATTGGTAGTGAACATAAAGAACTAAAGCTGCATTATTTAAACAACAGCTTGCTTCTTTCTTATGTGTATAAAGATGTGTTATAAATTTTAGATTACAGGTTGAAAAGGGAAACTTAAAATACTGGCTCCTCAGCACTTTTTAGAATAATCGTCCTTTTAGAATGTGAATTGAATCGGCCTGCTTCGACAGGCTGAAAAGTGGGTAAATTTTGCTATGATTATGCATGTTGTATTTATGTTTTTGTCAAATATCCCAGTTTTACTATCAGTAGGTCAGGCTTGTCACTTGTAAGGGTTCAGAAGTTACCCTCTTTAAGCTATTTACTTTGTTTGAGGTCAGAGTAGGACAAGACCTTCAGCTCAGAGGCAGACTTCTTAAAGTAGCGTCTTTCAAGGCCCCTGCGGTCAATTGGCACTTCAGATGCTGCGTTCAGGGGCTGAGTTAGGGGGTTAGTTCTGCTCGGTGGGACCAGAGTTGGCTTTCGAGGCAGGGCGGTCATGTCTCTCTCTTCCCTCTTTGCTTTTTAGCTTCATATTCAATCTCCCTCTCTCATGCTTGCCCCAGTGTCTGCTCTCCCCTCTCCCCGTGTCCCTCTTTAAGTTTGCCTATCAGCCCTCTGGCCCCGAGGAGCATCTGCGCCCCTCCTCATTCCCCATATGCCCCATGCCTTTAAGCCTGGCCTCCAACTCTAGAGCCAATAAGAAATTCATCAGCAACATGAATTAACAATCAGCTTTTTTCCATCACACCAACAACCTGATGGTTGATTTCACTCCTGACCTGCTTCTGTTTTTTTTTGCTTGTACATCACGCAAACACACAGAGGGCACATGGGAAGTCGAAACCTCTCTGTGTCAAAATACAGTAAGAGGGAAAAGGAAGCAACAGGCAACACATAGATCAGGGAGGCCTACATGTAAGAATACAGTTTTAGGACTGTGCTCTACCATTTGAAAACAGATGAAGATCATAATTCTAATACATATGAGAGAAAATATCTGCACTAATACCCCAAGAAAAAAACTCTAGGCAAACCAGGGCTTCCATTGGTTAAGTGGTTGAAGCCCACGCTCCATGTACAGAGGCTATCATCCTCCTGTGGATGGCCCTGGTTTGATTCCAGTCCTGTTTATCTTGTATCTGTACCCGACCTGAACAATCTAATTTAGCCACAGTCTCTGTGAGCCAATCATTTTGTCGCTCTTAAACATTTAAACTCATCTTTAAGCTCGTTTTAATGTCCCATTTAACTTCCCAATGTCACCTTCTTGTGATCTCCATCATAAATCTTACTCAAGATCATGTCCTTCACTTGATCACCATTTACCATGTCTAGACTGTTGGGAGATATGTCTGTATAGCACATGACGAGACAACCGCTGTCAGATTAAAATGTCACACTAGGTCCCTTTGTTCAAACTATGTCAAATTAATTCTATAATTATGCTGTTAACCCTTTTCCAATTAGGTTTTTTCTGATTGTAATGTCAGAAAGTAGGCCTATGTAATTGGTCTGGCTTCAGAAAGAGAAGGTGTTAATGAGTTAAATTTTTTATGCTAACTGAGGGAACAGAGAAGATAAAAATGACTTGGGAAAGAGAATTAGAAATAGCCATATTGTAGACAAAGGAGGATAAAGAAATGGTTATTATAACCAAAGTGGATATAAGCTTTTGTAGAATTATAGTGTTGAGAGTTCTTGGAAGGGTTGAACTCAACATGTCCATTTTTAATGTGTTTAGTGCCAGATAGTATCCTAATAAATCAGTTTATCTCATCCTGTTTCAGATGTCGTAGGAAGATTTTTCTTACTTTTGGCTTGATGTTGAAATCTGAAGTTAACAAAAATATAAGACTTGCCTTAGAGTAAAAGAATCACACATTTAGACTTTACATCTCCATAGTTTAAAGCTTCTGCATGGAACTTCCATGTTGTGTTAATTCTAGTTTTTCTGGGATGAGGACTGCATTTCCCATGAGCACCATTACCCACATTTATGTGGAATGTGGAATATGTACAGGCTTGTCTTTTTACCCCCTCAAACCAGTTTAAGGCAATACAAATTTGTTGGTGTTAGCTTTTTGTATCTAAAAAGGCATTAATATAAAATTCCAGTCTGCTTCATTGATGTAAAAATACTCCTTACAGGTGCTTTCATTGAAACACAGTCTGGTCCACTTAGCTATAAAGAAATAACCAATCTTGTGACTGATAATCTAAGTTTACAGCTTCGGTAATGAAGAAGCATCAGTACAAGAATGTAACAATTTCAAAATCAGTCATAACATTACCGTCAGATTTCTTTACCAACATGACAAGGAAATTTGTCGGTTTGAGGTTTTAACACGTGTGTAAAGGCTGGACCGATTCTTGCTGTAACTTTCATCACTTTTTGCCAGACATTCTCACATAGACTTTAGAAAAGATGATTAAAAAAAGTTACCAAAAAATATCAAACATAAAAACTGCATTTTATCTTTATGCAGGACCCCTTTGTTCACCTCAATTTCTCTCTGGCTTTTTCTTGAAATCCTGCAAGAAATCAGAGTGACCCGATGTGTGAATGCAGCAGGTACAAATACGGCCCATTCACTACTTTCTCTGCCTTTTTTTTGCAAAGCTATTAACTGATGATAGCAACAATCTACTGCATAGTCATGAGGTCAATAATTTCATCCTACTTCAAACAAGAAAGCCAAATGAAATTTTTACCTTTTTATCAAGAAACAACAGATTGGCTAGCATCCATTTGACACTAACAGAGCCATCTCTGAATTTTGAGAACATCAAAGGATGAACACAGCAGACGTGGAGGAATCACTTTCATGCGTCCCACTTGTGCCTGAGAACAAATGAAGGCCTCTAACCTGGAAAATGTGGAAATGCAAACTGGCTGCTTGCCCCTCGAGGTGTTGCAGTGATTCGGCTGACAATGACATCATGTTTCCAGGGTGAAGTTACAGCTGATTTGAGGGAAGGTTAGATTCCTTTCACACCCATCAGCCGCTCATCTCTGAAGCGGAGAGTTGTGTGTGTGTGTGTTCATGAGATTGTGAGCATATTTTGAGATGTTATCTGAGTTTATCTGTCTTGATACATGATGTCTGTAAGAGTTTGATTAAAGGGAGTGTTTGTCTTTCTGTGTGAGAGTCCGAGGACAGAGTTCAAAGCTTTGCCAGGTGTCAGTCGAGCCCTTTGAAGCCTCCTCTCTCACCCTGCTTACAGAGTACCTAGAGGAGGGAGGGAGGAGGTAACTTGAGGGTTTTTCACTTTTTTCCCCCCATGTATACAGCAGCATGTACCTCACTGGGAATACTCTCAGCTATAGGAAGAAAGGTGCCCTTGATTACAACAATTTTCTGTACATTCACTGTGTAGTTTTACCTCTTTTTACCTACAAGCCCCAAAAAAACAAACCACTCCACGCACCTCCATCACAGTTCTTTGAGGGCAGGGTAGCAGCGCCCGGAGCCACATTAGCATGGCAAACTCGGCGTGACAGCAGTTTTGCTACAGCGCTGTTATGATGGAGTGAATATGCTCACAGTTTGGTCTGCTCAGGGGCGAAGCGGTTCCCTCCAAAGTGTGTTATCATGTAGCCCCGAGTGGGGCTCGAGTGAAGGAGGGGGAGAGATTGGGAGGAGAGCAGGAATGGGAAAATGGAAAAAGGTGAGCTGTGTGGTGGAGACTGGGGCTGAGAGAAATTCGAGTTCAAAGCAGCAGAACGTGACTGCGGGCCGAGAGCGAGCTGGAGAGAGGAGGAGCTGTGATATAGACGATGTACTGGGGGGATTTTGATGCACTGGAAGAAGGGGCCTCGGTGGACTGACGGGAACTATACTCAGGGGTTTGAGTGAAAGAAGAGTAGACTCTGGCAGGCTTATTGGAAAAGGCAGGTGAACACTGCGATCAGCTCATCCCTACCTGTGAGGAGGAGTCACATGAGATCAGTGAAGAGCACAGAGAAAGATCCCTCCTCAATGTGACAAAAACAACGCATCTGCATTTATCTTCATTTTATACCATTACCTACCTCTCCTAACTCAAACAGGGATAAAAACAGGAGGTCAGCCTTTTATATTGAAAGAACAAGAATTTAAAATGAAAAGTCTCCTCTTGTTCAATTAAATTCTTGAGCATAAACGACAAATGCGTTCATGTTGTTACCACTTTGAGAGCTTTCAAAGGACGACTGATTGGATTTCAGTCTTTGATGAGCTACGATCTGGAAAACCGTGCACAAGTTGTTTGAAGTGCATCCGCTCTGCCTTAAAACGAGGCTAAAAACCAGACCAGGATGTGTTTGCATTCAGCATGTTGAAAGATGTGCATCCAGCAAACATCAGTCCGTACAATTTCTGTTTTGCAGTGTAGGGAAATCAAAAATACACAAAGAAAGATCTGTTGCTCTGTGTGTTGGCATGAATTCCCATTGTTGATATTTCCCCTCTGAAGTGAAGCAGCTTCACAGACTCTAGCAGTCAAATCCGGTCTGTGATCTCTTTACCAAAAATGTGGTTTTATTCCTCTTTCTGCAGGCGCTGGTGTGTATATTACGAACACAACAAATATCATATGTTGAATTATTTGGATATCTGTGGAGGAAATGTTCTTTTTCTGTGCATGCCCAATTATTACATCCTGTTTTTTTCTGAAACAGGCTTTAAAATAAGGCATTACTTTATAAGCATTACCTAAAGTTACCTCAAATTATTCTTTAATTATGGTGAAATTCCCTTATCGGTCCTCCAGCAGGTTAACATGAGATTATAAAGCATGTACCAAAGGGCAGGTCATAATGGAGAATCGTGGGCTACACTCTGCCTGAGCGTGCCACCTTCTTACGAACATTAAACAGCCCCATGTTAGCTTAGACCACTCAGTTGTCCAATCCTGAAATAATTACATTTTCTCCCCCAGCTTACTGATAGCATTCATTCAGTTTTCTCATCAATCTGTTCTGTAATTATTTTCTCTGTAGAGAAGTGTGGGAAAAGAAAATTACGTCTTTTCACAGATGGGAGCCGAAGAAGGAGACACATCCAATAAACTGTCCAATCAATTTCAGCAATTAAAGACAGTCATAGCCTTTGGAAGCCTTTGTATCAATATAAAGGTTTAATACAGCTACAGCACAGCTGCAGCCTTTTTTTTAAACATTGGTTATTATAGCAACAAGGCAGAGCCAGGTGTTCATTCTGGCAGCGCAGGAACAAGTCTTCACAGCACCAGAGAACAATTACCAGCAGCTTCACTCAACTTCAAAGTTCTCTCCACATCATTAAAAGCAGGTACGGCAACCTGTATCCAATACAATAAGATACTCAGCTGAAGATGGGTTTAATTTCAGCTATAGTTCAGCGCTGATGCTTTCTGTAGCACACTTAGGCTAAATGAGGTGAAGAACAACAAAAAAGGGAGGTCATCTTCGTACAGTGGGGTACAAGACCTCAGAAGACCTTTCTTTATTGACAGGGTAATCCAGAGGATCCTCCATCATGTTTCCTCAAAAGAAAGTTTTAATCCAGTCTTTTTCACTGGAGAGCCTCCCCCAGAGTCTCTTTCTTTCTCCATTTGCTTCCCCTCTTTCTTGACTAAGTGAAATCAGTAGTTGTATTTTCAGATTAATTTGCATATGGGGAATATCATTCTTTTCTCTAATAGAAAGGCATCATGGAGCTCTTTAAAACTCTCTTAATTTTTAAGTTAGGGTTATTAGTTAACATTATCTCCACTGAATATGTAACAATAAAGCCAATAGCTATGTTTCTCTAAAGGAAAGGTAAAAAAAAAAAAAAAGCCTCATTTTGGTTTTTAATATCGTAAGGGTGCCTTTAAAGCTACAGTGTGGACTAGAAATGGACTGAGCTATGGCCTTTTTACAAAATCAGCATCATATCGACATCAGCCCTCACAAAGCCAATATCACTATAATCTTTTCCAGATGTAAACACATTTTTCTATTTCATCTTCACTTATATCAAATCAAATCTAAAACAGTCACTGGTTAGTGTTTCAATGTAAATTCTGTAATTATGTATAAAACAACAGAGTTAAACATTGACTGCAAAATCAGTCATGTTCTGATATCTAATATGTTTGTTTTTCCATTGATTCATTAAAAATCCATCTCAACCATGTTGCTTGCAAAGATTAACATGCATATTAGATTTTAATCCAAGTTTTCTCTGCTCAATGCTGCCAACTACTACACACTGTCACCTGTTTCTCTGTTTACCTGATAGTTGGAAATAGTTGGAAAGGGCTGTGATGCAGTGAATCATTTTTTCTTCAATTGGCTCTTTCTCCATTTTCGTTATTTAAAAAATTGTGAACGCCTTACAGCAAATGACCATTCCTCGCTCAGACTGAAGCTCACTTGTTTCCATAGCAGCACGCAGTGGACTTCCTGCAGGTCATGAAAGTTTCACTTAGTCTGCATCTAATTTTATTCACTTTTCACATTATCTGACACTGAGAGTAATAACCGCTCCACAGTCATCACTTCCTCTTGAGACAGTCTTTCTATATCAGAAACAAACCATCTCACTTCAAAATGTAAAAAAGAGTAAACACTGAGTTCACTCCCTCGATGCCAGTAGCTGTGTATACCCGTTACACTCACTCGGTGAAGCAACAACAAACACAAATTACCAAGGAAATGGCCTGCTGTTTTCTCATTAACTAAATCAATGGGTTTACACCTGATATGAATACCTACAACAGGAGAAGGCACAAAGGTCACACCATAGGTTTTAGGATCAAGTGGTCTGACACAGACTGCCACAATAGGCTGTCAAGGTGAGGGTGTTTCCAAAGTCATGACCAGCACTATTCAGATAGAATATAATGAAAGTTTACTCTAGGTTGTAGGAGAAAATAAACAAGCCACACTGAAACTGCTGGCATTTTAAAATCAATGCAATAATGTAGGGCTTGGTAATTAATCAAGTTTCAGCTTTGATTACAGTTATGGCCCCCCACGATCGTAAAGATATACTAATTGAAACTGAAGAGCTGTTGTGCCGCCCTGCTGTGTTGTGCTTGTTCTGTCCTATTAGGTGAAAGAAGTGTGCCCTCCCTTTCTCCCCTCACACCAGAGCGTGTACTCTGCACCTCCCCTTGAATAGCTCTCACCATTTTAAAATTTCAGATCGATGTGGTACACAGCAGGGTGAACAAAATGTTGCACGTGTCACAAAAGTGCAGCCTGAGAGAGAGGAGAGCAGGGAGAGGAGCAGGAAGAAGCAGGTTTGTGTGGAAACAAGCTGCAGCGATCATGAGCATGAATTATAAGCTAACAATTTTCGGCTAAACAGCGACATCAGTTTGTATCATCCTAAAACTTGAGCTCAAGTCTTGAAATCAAACAGATGCAGGTTTGACAGAATGAAGGGTATTTGAAATCTGCTGCCCACTGAGCAATAGACGGCTATTAGACGTCTAGTTTTTTTTAGACCTGACTTCAACCGTCTAGATTCTGTATATTTTTAGACAGAATTTAGATGCTGTGCTTTAACCCATTATTCAATAAGTATTTATTTTTAAAAAAGCATAACTGATCTCCAAGTACTTAACAGAAATAATTATGATAGCTGTTGAGCAGTACATAGTGTAGTGTAGATATAGCCCAGATTTAGATTTAGTCTGAACTTGGTCTAAATTCAGACATCTAAAAAACTTTGATTTTTAGACCTGTGGTGGCCTGATTTTAGACCAGTCATCTAGGCTACATTTGGACATCTATTAGACCTCTTTAGACCAAAAGAATGTGTGAATTCTGCTGCCTATGAGAGAAGGTTCCCACTGAGCAATAGACAGTGTTGAGACATTTGGCAGTCCAAGCGTAAACTAGCATAACTAACGGCTGATTTAAGCCTGAGCCAGTTCTAACGAGAAGCTTCTTCAGAACTAAAAGTCTTAAGGGTAGTTTCCTGGACCCTGACTAGCAGACTAAAAATAAGGGCCTTGTATTGAAGGCTCTGCCTCCCATGCTTCCCATACTTCAGTTTCCACAGGCAGACTTGTACTCTGGGAACATAATGGTCTAGATGTGTAATAGGGCACTGTGAGGTGGGAAATGTCATATGCCCTAAGGGACTTACGGTAGCTGTGGTGCAGTATTACGTTGTATTAAATCACTATGAGGGGTCATGGATGGAAATTGATGGTGTCCTTTTTCCACCACAAACCCTAGTGCATTGTCATCCAACAAAACTCACACCCACTCAACAACAGCTATGAAGTGGCCCTTTGGGTGTCACTTCATCTGTCCTTCAGAACCTCTGATTTGTTTATTGCGACCATATTTGTAAAATATGAAAATAAACTCATAAAAACGCAGACAGACAGATGGATGGATATATAAAGTTAAGATAGTCTCAAATCTGGGACTTCAAAGACATTTTTTTTCCTCATCGCCGGTTTTAATGAAGTCTTCTCAGAGGGGAGCAAGCAGTGAGACTCTCTTTATTAAAGCACAGCCACTAAGGGCCCCCTATGGACCTACATAACAAAGTGTGTCATTAAAAATTAACTTTGGATGGTGGAGACTTAGTCACAAAGGAGAGAAGGAGCACAAGGCGAGATCAGCCAGGCCTGTAGCTGCTGATCGTAGGGACGAGCGATGCGTCACATGAAACCTTGGCTATGACGACCCTGGGTGAAGTGAACCAAGGTGGTGACTATTGTGACCAAACAGCTGATTTAAAAATGTTTCTCTTAAATTTTTTAATCCACAAAAACAGACAACTTGTGTTTTTTTGTGTGTGTTGATCAGCAGCTTACGTTGATCCCTCACTAAATGCAACGTTATTGGTTTAAAACACAGATCCACTCGAAAAGATGTCTGTTTCTGCATTGTTGTGTCTTTCTGTCCATGACGTGTGAATGGGTGTATGTGAGGACAACTCAACAGAGCTTTAAATGAAAAGGCTTTATGCATGCTAAATAATTTGTTTGAACTACTTTCCTCATATGATGACATAAAAAAGCTTTTAAGTGATAGGTTATAAATTTCAGCGATGAATACTTTATGTTGCTTTCATTAATACTACAAAGGCCACTTGATCAGATCTGTAAAGATTACTTCTTCATGGTTTATTAAGAATTAGAATAGATATTAATTACTGTTAAATATGGGTCTAATTGATTAGGATTGGTACAGGATCTAAAAAGAACACGTGGAATTAGTTATGTGAGTTGCAGGGTCCATTAAAAATGCATGAAAACATAATCAAAACAGGGAAACAAACACACACCAAGCCAAATATGAGGCTGAAATTCCTTTATTTGTTAAAAACATATCACAACGAGAGAGAAAAAAACAGTAGTAAAACAAGGTGGGTCAAATTGCAGAAGGAAGGGTAAACAACAAAAGGAACAGGTTTCCATACATAGATAGAAAAAAGGCCAGGAGGTGAAAATACAAATAAAAAAACAGGGAACCAATAAATAAATAAATACATAAAAACTAAACAAAAATCAAGCAGCAACCTAGGGAGAAACAAGCCAGTGAGGAAGAGAAAACTGCAATTCCTCAAGTGTCCACTTGAGGCTTGCTCCAAAAGCCCAAAAGACCCAACTTACAGTCCGTGGAGATGTAAAAGCTTTTTGGTTTTCAACATTGTAGAGGTAGAGACAGCAGCTGCAGTCTTCAGCCATCATTCAGAGAACCAACACAGGCACACTACATGGCTAACTTTGTTCAATCATATTTCTAAGACAACATGCTGAGTTTAAAAGCATCCAAAGTCAAAAATAAGTTTATTGTTAATAGATAGAGAAAAAAATTATTCAAAGAGTCATTCATGGGGAATACCTTTTCATTAATGTTTTACAGCAGGGAACACGGCCACTTGGGAGAGAACAACAAATCAGGAAATTGTTTTGAATTAATGGCAAGCTGAAACACATTGTACCAAGAAAATGGCCTTCACTGGGATTGTCAAACTAATACAGGTGCAGAGAAAGGATGAAATATGACTCATTCTTGAAAAGCTCTGATTTTGAGGCTGTTAGCATCTTTGAGCTGACAGTAATTATTTTATCTTGACAGTCACAAAGTCAAAAGCAAAAGTACTCTCTTGAAATGACAAATTCGTCTGCCTTGATTATGACTTGCACAGATTCAAAATTTTTGGAAAACATACTGTGCTGCTGAATGATGCATTTTGCCTGTCCTGCAGACTCTGCATTCACAGCCTTAGAGTTAAATAAATGAGTGGTCTTTCTTTACCCCTTTCTCCTCTACTCCAAATTAGATTCATTGCCATGAAATATCTGATCTGTTTCCTCTAACTGAGATATGAAACAGATCAAGAGACGCAAACAAAAGAGAAGTAATTTGGGGATGTAAATTAAATTCTGATCTCAGTCTTTGGTGAAGTGGAAAACAAGGTCACAGCTTACATTTGTGTACAATATTCATATTCACATTTACAGCTTTATACCATTGTTAGTTTTATATGTTGAAAGGAAACATGAAAACAGAGATATGCGTAAAGAATGGGGCGTGTGCAGCTGTCTATTTCATGTAACTTGAAGGAAAGGACAAATTTGTCTGTTTCTAAATCAGACATGTCATAGAAAAAAAGAAACAGACTGGGACCATTTGAGCTTGAACCTTCACAGTATGATATAGCTTTGGTGAGACCCATCTGGTTAAAGTTGAACAATACAAAGTGGATTTTTATTTAAAGCCACCTTTCTTTCCTGCTTTCTGCTCCCTGTGACACAGTTGCTTTTACGCTTTCTCACGGAAGCTCAGGTCTTTCATATCCTTTGCTTTAAGACAGGCCTTTCAACTACAGGTGTCCAGCCTGAGGCAGAAACATGCCCTCCTGTGGCTCTCTCACTGTAGGTACAAGGTTACCCCCATCCACAGATCTGGAATCAGTTTTTTCTGCTCCTGCTGGAGGATTTTTAATAATGACGGAGAACGACTTGCATAAGAACTGAATTTAGATAAATACTTATATTTTTCAAATTTGCAGCTCTTACCTGGAACAATTTCTTGTAAAATGTATTCTTGTAATACATGTTTTGGGAAGTCTTGTAGTCACCAAAATAAAAAACAAAACTGTTCTGCATTTTTTAAAAGCTGTGGAACTAAGTTCGGATGAAACACATTTCTGACAGAAGAAAACTAATGAAAATCTTGTCCGCTGAATTTTACAATTACATCTCGTTCTGTCTTTCTACAATTGAATACACAAAATTTTAACATCTTTCAAAAAGTATTCACATATTTCCATGAGAAATAAAAAAAACTTGGTTTTCTAAAAAAAAAAAAAAAAAAAAAAAAGAAAGTAGAAAGAATTCTGTTCATAGCCAGTATGTTGTTTGTTGTATACTGTGTCCAGCTGCTCTGGGTTGCACACCATTGCGCTACGCTTCAAACGCACCTCCAGCTATCCACTGTGCGCACCCTTAGATGGAGCTGTTATCTAATTGGATTGTGACATATCTGTCCCACAGGTCATATTTATTTGAAAAAAGCAGCTGTGTTACTGGCTGTTACAGCAGTAGAATAATCGGTATTTCACAGCAGTGTGTCATCAGCATATCAATATAGTGCAGTTAAAGGTCCTGTTGGGACTTTGAGGATGGCAAAGATAGATGGGCTCAAAAATGAGGCAAAAATCCAAACTAACCATGTGCATTTATTTTCAGTGCAGCAAAGCCCATGTACAGCTTTTTTTAAAGGCAGGTCTTGGAGTTGTCCTTCAAAAACTAAACAAAAACTAAACAACAACAACAACAAAAAAGTAGATATTGGCAACAATGCCAAAAGAAAGTCTTCACCAGAGTTAGGGATAGAGCTCTACACAATGCCACTTAGGTCCTTGGAGCTCAATTTGCTCTTTGTTTGGTTGCAACACTTAACAATAACTGCTTTGACTTCCACCCCTTCCCCTAAGACAATAACCTAGTGATGTGTCCTTCAGTGCCGAGGCTTCGAAGCGTGTGTCGAGTAATGAAGGGGGCGTTTCCGCGAACCGCGTATCGAGGCTTGCTTCATCCAGGGTTGGAGCCAAAAAAGATGACGTCCGAAGCCTCGCTACCCGGCTGTACCACGTGACTGATTCAAGAAACAGTTCACGGGTTTGGCGGATGATTTAACAGGCAGCGAAACGCAATGGAGTCCTCCCCCACTCGCAATCCATAGACTCGAGACTTGTTGAAAAGTTGTTTTTAAATAAAAATAAATAAATGTAAATGAAATGTTTATGTTTTATATGTTGTCCCCGTAACAAACTAAGTAACACTAGCACATCCACACCACAACCCTCTCCATAATTTATGTCCTCTTCCCCTTTTTGACACTGCAACTGTGTCTTAAAGACAGACACCATGTTAATAACTTCATCATTTCTGTATTGTATCACAAACACACGGCATCATACATTCATTCATTGAATTCAAAGCTTCGCGCACCAAAGCCTCGGGGTGTCTTTGGTTTATCACTCTGCCTGTTTTACATTTATTGTCCACTTGATGGCGCAATAGAGCAAATGAAGCACGATCATGAAGCTTCGGCCCAGGAGGCGAGTAATTGGATGGAAAGCTTCGATGCTTCATGAGGCTTCATCTCGCCATCACTACAATAACCACTTTCCTCTTATATAGCTCTGGCTCCTACCAAGAATCAGGGATTAATGATTAGTAATCAATTAAGTCCCCTTTACCTCTTTTCTGGTCCACATGTGCTTCAAACATTAGCAGTGGGGTCACAAAATGAAGTCTGAATAAATTTACATAAAGTTCATTCTCAGATTACCATTAGAGAGCATTTCTTATTTCCATTTCTAAAACACCCCTCCACCACCTTTAAACTTGGTACCTTCCACTTGACCCGCCTCAGTATAAGCCAATGGCAGGGTTCACTTCTGTTTGAAAGTCCCTGGTTTTGGAAATGGAGTGCAAGCATGGCAGCAGAGGACAGGTGACAGACAAAGTTTCACTTGACATACGGTATTTTACAATTCATAAAATGTTTCATATTCAGGAATAAATCTCTGTGTATTTAGTTGAGTCTGTGACTTGGCTTTGTGGAAGTATGGGGGTGCCGCCAAGGGCCTTCATACAGTATGGTAACATGCTATGCTAACTATGCAAACACAGGCCTCTCAGGTGGTTTGGTGTTTAAATAAGTGTGGCTGTATAACCTAAAAGCATGCAAATGTTTTTTTCCAGCTTTCCCACTGACACCTACCCCTTCACAATGGTTTCAGGCATCAAAAATCTCAGTATTAAAACTGTACATCTTGTCACTAATGGTATTTGCTTTTTTATATCATAAGAAGGCATCAGTAGGAATTTCCTGAGTTCATTCATTACAATAAAAAAACAACTACTAATGAGATTAAAGATCTTCAGCTATTTGAGTTACTGTGATAGTGAGAGATTTTGGACTAAGTTAGAGCAAACAAAAGACAGTAATAATTGCAGGTGAACTCTCTGCACTCCTTTACACACACAGACTGAGACAGCACATAAGCCAGCAGGCAGGTACCTGTATCACCTCTAACAAATCAAAGTCAGTCATGGCCTCTTATTCTGTCATTTCAGAAGTACCACTGATGTCTGCGGGGAACAAGAAAGGAGCGACTTGGCTGGATGGAGGCCACGTGGAGGTAAAGGATGATTATATTCTGCTAGCTCTCTCTCTCTGCTGTCATCTCCCAACATTTCTCTTCTGCACAATGACAATGAGGAGGACGGGTTAGAACACCCGTCACCCTAATGTCTCCCTGCCTTATCATGAGGAGCTCATAAAGATCTTCTCTCTTCCCCTCAAGTAGGCCAATCTGTGTGTCAGGCACAAAAGGGACTGCCCACACACACAAACACACTCATAAACACACGGATGTTTTATGCCAGGATCACTTGTGGAGCTCCAAAAGTGAACATGTACAGTCTTGCTCCCTTAAAAAAATGCAACTCCCAATGTGAATGTTTTTTTTTTATCCTATTCACACAGTGGCTGTTTTTCTCTAATGTCAAACTCAAGATAGACAGCTCATAGTCCATTACAATAAGGACATTTACATGATGTTAAGAAAAAACATTAGCCTGAGTTAAATAGCGCTAATTTCTTAAAGACAGGCTGATATCAAGACAATGCAGTTGAGGATTGATTTTCTTCTGCATGTGTACATCTCAGTCTGGGCCCAAGCTGGCCCAAACACAATTCACATGCAGTGTTTTAACCTGAAGGTCAACTAGCATAAATGTGTTGAGGTGAGTCCACAAAGTCTTCCAAAAGAAATAGAAAGGGAAGTAGAGAAGTTGTAACTATTGTATGGTATACATGAAAATTGTCCATATTTTCATCGTTCAACATTTAACCAACCAGCCTCTTGCTAACTTGTTTGTTGACTGTTTGGGTTTATGTGACATTGTACTGTAGGTCAGTGTTGTTTTTGGCAGGCATTTTAGATTTAGTTTTAGTCTTAGTCATTTTGACGAAATGCTTCTTCGTTTTAGTCCCATTTTAGTCATTTCTATCCTTGATAGTTTTCGTCTAGTTTTAGTCCGACGAAAACTCAAAAGGTTTTAGTCTAGTTTTAGTCGACGAAAAGGTGCCTTTTGAGTTTCGTGGTGTTCTTTCCCGACAGTTTGAAGCCGCAGCATGAGGAAGCTGTGGCTCCACAACTGTCGTCTGTCTCGTCTCCCCGTCCCCGTCCAAGACATTGTGTTTTATTGTCACTTGGACTGTATCTGAAGTAAATCATCCCTCTTTTTTCGGCCACCGGGCATCGCTGCTGTGCCTGCCGCCACGGTGTGTGTGTGTGTGTGTGCGCGCCTCGTCCACCTGCCGCTCTGTGTATGTGTATGAGTGTGTGCGCGCAGCTGTGCGCGAGCGAGGCTTTTGGTGCCTGTGTGATGGGGGCGTGACTGTTAGGCCAAAAAAAAAAAACATGTTTTGAAACTTTGTTCGTCCACCTAATAACAATTTAGTCTCGTCCCGTTCTCGTCTGACGAAAATGAATACAATTTTCATCACATTTTAGTCTTTACAGAGCTTTGGTGAGGTTCGTCTTAGTCTCATTTTCGTCAAGGAAAAAAGGGGTCTGACATTGTCATTTAAGTTTTCGTCCTGCCTGACGAAAACAACACTGCTGTAGGTCGACTGGGAGACAGCCCTATGGTATCCAGCTTAATGAGGGAAAGTCCAGTTCTATTGCATTATTGAGCTATGACTCTAGCTTGACTTAAATTTGCATGTGAACGCACTTTGTGTTTTTATTTTGTGCCATGTTACAGGTGTTAAGTCATGTAGTTTTAGGTTTTCTGGAAATCTAGTCAATTCACTGCGATGAACAAGGAGAGAGAAAGTCAAGTCATAATTCAAAATCAAGTAACGCTAATCCATTGACAAAAATGGCTAAATCACTAACAAAATAATACAGCTGTTTAGGAAAATTAGTTGGTGATGGGGAGTTGGTCTATTCACATTTGGTCTATTTTAAAGTAGTTCTCATGTATAACTAGGGTAATGATGGCTAGCTGGACAGTTGTGAAGATAAGGTATTAACTGTTTTGTGAAGGCTGCTTATGAATGAATGACAAACAAATAACATATTTTATTTTGATCTATATATATACACATTCCCCAGATGTTTGACAATCAGTTGTTTGTAGGGTAATGATGGAGTATTAGGATGTAGTCTTTAATTATTGAAATTGCAGCCAAAAATCCACCAACACTCCACTGAAAAAGCATTTTAGATTTCTATCCTGAGTGTGATTTTAGAAGATAATGATTGCAATGTGAAACTGGTGAATTATTAGTTGTTGATAAATTGTAGATAAGTGATTTTTTGAATTAAATTTCAGTTTGATTGAACAACCAGCTGTACTGTTGCAAAAAAGAAAATCAGCCTAGCCCTCTGTGGTGGAGCTCGCTGTCAACAGTTTAAAGGTCCCTGTTTAACCTCTCATTGACCTGTAACCTTTCACCTCCAACAGCGCTATATTCTTAGCATCTGGTGATTGATAATCAAAGTAGCTTGATGGCATTTTTAATCAATCTTTTTCAATTATTTCCATGTGATGCTCCTTTATGGATCAATAATTCAATCCATGGCAGTTCACCTTTTATTAAAAAAATCTTCTGTTAGGTGCAAAATTAAAGTGACTGAAGCTAGCATCTATGATCCATCAGATCCAAGCGTCAGATCAACCTGTGCTTGTCACTGTGTTTCTGCTGTGCAGCTTTTTTAGGTCCTCCACAGACAGACAGTGCCGGGTTGTCACAAATATACCATGTGAATGGGAGAGAAAAGAGGCAATTTGGATCCTCATTAAATTTTCAAAAGTCCTGATGGTCCTCTGAAAATTGAACCAACTGTTCCAACGCAACCTTAATTTTATGCTACAGTAAGTGCAAATTAGTTTCACAAAAATTATTTTTAATCACACACTGCAGAGTTAATTTGCTGTGTGGTAATTTTCCATGCTACCCCCTTAGTATCCCACTTAGTCATGAACCACGATGACACATATGATCTGTGTTCAATCCAGGCCGTCCTTCGGTTCAGGCGCAGTGTTTCTCTAGTACCCACTCTGCCAGTACTCTGCCTACTGCATAAACACAATGACGGGATTTCCTTACAGCAACACAGGAGGCCAAGGATAGCCTTTTATTATCGGTAATAGTGATCTTACACTGTTAGATTATGGTGTTTTTATATTACATTTCACTGATTGCAGTTATTTGATCCTTTTCTTAATATTCTTCATATCACACAAGAATTATGATGTATCATATTGATGCATCCTTAGCATTTGGGTATTTAAAGAGTATGTAATACTGCATAAATTAGCTTGAAAGTTGTCATATATATTGTGATTAGATTCACTATTATCTTACAAAACATCATGTGTTTGCTTATATCCACAGACCCTTCTCTATATTCTATACAGCTTTAGGTCCATGCAAATGTAATCATTGTGAATTCACACTTATATGACTCAGAACATAATTAGTATTGTGTAAGATATGCGGTCCATTTTGTTGAGCATAATTGTATATAAGAAAAACAATACAAGCTGGATGGAGGGTGCATGCACAGTATATTTATGGCGCATGTTTTATGAACTCATGTAGATGCAACACTCATTCTCTCTGGAGTCTCTCCCTTGAGAAGACAAGACAAAATGCATAACTTCATGTTTACAGACAACACAGGAGAGGGTAATTAAGTAACGAGAACCAAAGTAAGAGCAAAACACATGCTGCCTAAAATAATATGGGCTACAACAAATAACATTTTGTGTGCTGCAAAGCTCCTGTGAGTTTTTTTTAACAGGTTGTGAAACAGAATGATATTAATATAAGTTTGTATTAGTGCAACATTCACTTTTATCTCAACATTTGAATTATACTGTCTTTGGCTTCAAGTCCCTTTTAGATCTTCATTGTCACATTAAGAGAGATCAATCACAAAAAGCCCCTGAAAGAGACACATAATTAGCATTTATAGACGAGTGAACAGCCATCAAAGTAAAAACTGCATTTTTCCAATGTTCTTCCCTAATAACGTAATACTTTGACGACATTTGTCTGATGTTCTTCTTCTTGATTGACTGAAACAGAAAGCTCAACCAGCTGCAGACCTCTGTGAGACATACAAGTGGTGTAGAGCCTTCAGCAGTTCATGACACGATGTTCACATATTCTCAGTAGGTAAAGCTAATTTGCAGCCTGTCATGAACCTGAGACACAGAAACCAGAATGACCTATGCTGAATGAACACTTTAGGGCTTCTTCATCGTAAGTAATGAGTCTAATCTAAAAGTTCCAAATTAGTCTTGAATTAAAAGGAAAAATGATCGTTCCTGCTTCAGGTTGGTTAGAGACATTAGTTGAGTACATTTGCAAGATCCTTTCCTTTTGATTCTCTGACTCAAAATTAAAACTGATCCTGATAAGGCAAAGATGTACACTGTTTAAGAGTGGTGTGAATATTTCTTTCATTTTCTCATCTCATTTGATACATGATTAATGACATTACTTGGCAAAGTTCAGTATTTTTCAAACTGAATGTAATAACTTTACAAAGAGTTCATGGTATTATGAACAGCAATTACTCGACTGATGTGCGAACTTTAGATAAAACACAACATTTCTGCTGCTAGACCAAAGACAAAGAAGTCCATCATAAATGACTGTTGCTTCTAAAGCTGTGTTCATGGTATAAGAACAGTTATTTCAGCTGCATTGGAGCGTTTTCTAAAAGGCACAATGGCAGCTAAACTGTTTCACCACCCAGTCAACCTTTAGGTTCACTTCATTATCACCCTTGCCAGATTGTGACAGTAGTCTGCCTCTTATTCTTTGTGAGAAAGGTCAAATTGAGAAGTGATTGTACAGTGGCAGAGGTTGGGCCCTTTTAATAGTTCTCTACTGGGATGGAAATTGCATTGCATCACCCTTGGTTGTTGAAAAAGTGAGAGGAACATTGTGTTAAGTAATTGGCTAGATGACGGTATGAAAGGCTTGTGGGATGTTTGATAGGGAAAGAAACTGAAAAGATCTTACTGACACCGATGCCTTATTGGTTCTGCTTACTGATCCATTTCTTTCTAGATTCCCTCATCAGTTCCTGTGGTAAAGAGTAGGCTCATGCAGCTTTTTAGAGTCAACAACACAAGTGTTATTTACCCTTACTCTGCTTAGACAGGGTAGCCTGGCTTCTAACCAGGCATGTACATGCAAAGTTTCTGCTTCTGATTGGTCAACAAATCAGAATAACAACAGAGACACTATTTCTAAAAGGTCATAAACTGTTGAAAATTACCTTTGTTTTTGAGGGATTGGATCCAGACAGTCTCTATAAATACAATCATCTTTTCTGAGGGAGGATCCTGTAAAAGAAACACTTTAATGTTCTAGCCTGAAAGCTGTCGGACTCACTAAGTGAGTGGATTTTACTGTAAGGTGGGACATCAAACATTGTAACTTTAGAGCTGATGTTGTCAGCACAGCAATATTAATTTGTATACCATGGCATTTTGGACAGCTGCCATTTTCACTGACTGCCTTTCAGGATACATCATGTCATTGTTTTGAGGGAATAGGTGGTAGGCATGGCTGAGGGAACTTGTAAGGATAAGGCAAAATTATGTCAGTGGCTCAAAGTAGTGAAAATCAGTTCTGATCTGTAACTGCTTTATGATTGCACTCGGATCCCCATCAGCTTACACACAGAACTTTGACTGTAAATCACTCCCTTTCTGTATCTAAATAAATCTTAAGTTTGGGGTGCAAGTCTCTACCCACAACTTGAAATCTGGCCCCTCAGAAGAAGTCACAGTACACGGCCACTGACTCCAAGCCTGTCCATCACAACAGAGGGCCCAACAGAACAATAAAAAGCCCCCTCGGGAAATATGCCAGATCTCAGAGTTGGCCCCTATATGAGATTTTGTCCTAGAAGCAGCACATATGTTCCCTGGGGCGGGATGAACGGCCCCGCCTGGGATGATGGGGAGAGAGAAGGAAAGAGGATAGATGAAAGAGGAAAAGGAGGAGGACAGACGAGTGTCTCCATCTGTGTGTGGATCTGGGGGGCTTACAGAAGGTTACATCTCCCCCTGGAGAAGACGGGAGTCCTAGGCAGATAGCATCGAACACAGACTGAGTTTCTCTCTTCACTGGCCTTGTGCTCCAAAGCTGCCGTGTTCCAGCTGGTATTGGTAGCAAAATGAACAGCCAAAGTAAGTACATGGCACAGAAACACATGTGACATCTATGTACTTGTGCTTTCCACTGTTGATTCTCTGTATTCTGGCTCAATTATCATGGCTCTAACTGCAGATATTTAAAGAGCGCATGTCTGCACTTTGCATATTTATCTCATGACAGCTTTTTGGATACATACAGTCCATAATGTCACAGTAACATATTTATCGTATGTGCTCATGTGCATTGCTTGTGTATAAATGCACAGCCTTTGCAATAAACGTGTTTAACTTATACGCGCTTGTATTTGTGAGCTTGCGCATGTAAATCCAGGGAACTGGCCATCTCCCTGGCAGACAGTGACCATCTGGCCAAGGGCTTTGGAGACAGAGCCTGTCTGTTCAGCACTATAACCCTTATCCCCATGCCATCTCTCAGATGCCCCTGCCACTCTCTAGGGTCTCCCGTCACACCGGAAGAGGCACTCTGAAATGTATGAGAGATGACAGACGGGGATGTCTGGCATGGACTGGACTAAAGAGAGAGTGCAAGAGAGGAGGGAAAAATTGTCAGACAGCCAAACCAAGCAGACACATATCATCATTCTATTGGGCAAGGATCCAAATCAATATCTTGTTACTGACAAAGGCAGTAGGTTTGATGTATGCTGTTGTTCTGTCCTCGGGGTTGAACACACATCACCGGCCCTGAGGTGTGACTGTCTGCACACACATCACTTGTGTTAGTGTGAGGCTGTATAGCTCATGGCAAGGGGTGTATGTTGGTTCACTGGCTGCGGCTCATCACATATTTTCAAGTCTGAGTCAGTTTTGTCCCTGGTAGATGAAAGGCCTCAAAACTATAAATCAGGACATGCAGTTATTTCCTGTGTGTGTGAAGATATGCACATGGAGAACACACATGGTGCACAGACAATCAAGCAGTGTGAGAGGGAAATAAAGAGAGTACTAGGGCTGTGCTAAAATAATCTAGAACTCAGTTTATGAGGACCATGCACCAAGGGTAGAGGGGCATTTGGTAATGGACTGAGAAAGTAAGTGCCCATTAACGCTATGAAAGCACAGGTTACATGATTAAAATAGTTTTCAGCCAACGGGGATGATGTTTTTATTTTCTGAGTCTGAGAGAGACGTTCTGCACAGAGCCTAATTATTAAACTTCAGCATAGCTGAGGTCAAACAAAGAATAGAAAGTCAACTTCACAGTTTTCTCCTCAGAAAGAAAGATTTAGTGTGAGGACAAAGAAATTGGTTTGCTGATTATTGTTTGTAATTATCACTTTTTATCCATTAATTATTCTGATAAATCCAAGGTGAGCAGCACAGGAGTCCTTAAAAAAAACCACATCGCTTCATAGCCCACCTTAAAGGAACTGTGTATGGTTCATTGGATCATTTCCTATTATCACAATTACTGACTCATACTGTATTCTATCACTTAATCTCACACTGTCTATGTCCACAAACTCTGGATCCCAACTGCACTGCATTGTGTTGTATCAAACATTTCTATATTGCAATATAAAGTATTACAACAAAGTTATCGAAATGCATTGTATCACAGTGCACAATGTTGCAAAGCACCACATTACAGTACAGTACAGTACCGTACAAGCATCATACTGCAACACATTCAGTGTTACATGCACAGCTTAATCAGACTGAGCGCATAATTTGTTTTTTTTTCCGCTGAATCGGATTTCTTTCCTTGTCCGCGTATACATGCAGCTGAGAAAATCAAATTATTGACGTGAATGTGTCCTCCTCCCAAAAACTAGGGGGCGATATGGGTCTTTTCAGCGGCGCTGTTTCCAGTTGACCCAACAACAACAGCAGGTCCGCGCCAGATGCTAGAAGTGGCTAAAACTGCTGCTTGGCATTTTCGAGCAAGAAGATGGAGCATCTTACAGTGTTGTTTTTGTCGTACATGATGTACATGCCCCTTTTTCTGCAGATGAGGTACATGCTACTCCTCTTCTCTGGTGTTTTTGTTCTGGGGTTACGGGGGCGTGGCGCACGCACACATGCATTGTCCGATCATACTCTGACTACGCTGGTTACATGGTAGAGGAAATCGAATTCCAATCTCAAACACCGATTGGAGTCAGACTAAGGTGTTTGCATGCACTTCAGTTGTCCGGTTTTAATCGGAGTAAAGCAGTAATTGGGTTATCTCGAGTGTCATGTCAACGTACTGATTGTATCCAATACAAAGTACTGCAGTCTTTCACACCATAACTCGTCATATCACAGTGCATCTTACAACACATAGTACTATAATGCATTGTTGCACAACACATCACATGCAATGCATCAAAACATCATGATACACCATTGTGTTTTAACACGTTATGATATTATTTTGTATTTGACCATTGGTTATACATCTAAGTGTTACACATGAAGTCATGATTTACTGTATTTAAATGCATCATGTCCCAGTGGTGCATACTGTATCATATCAGACACATTTTAATTGCATCGTATCACATCTCACTGTATGTACACAATGTGTTCCAAGGTCTCATAAGACATAACATCATACTGTATTGTATTGTATCATATATAATCTATATTTCCAGATATATTCATTTCATTGAATTGTATCCTATTTCATTTTATTCATTCAATCTGTTTGTGGTTTGAGTTTGAATCCATGCAGTAATAGTCATCTGCTCATCAGTGCTCATCTCAGTTTCCATAAAAACTGCCTCAACTTAGACATTGTTTGCTAAATATTCAGACACATTGCTTGTTAATGTTTGTCTGAATCCTTCAGCAACCAGTTTCTGGATGAAAACTGAAAGTCTGATTTTATCTTTATAAGCATAAACTATTGAAAAACTGTCTTGAGAAGTGCATTCAAATGTCTAAAGAAAACATAAAAAAACTCTGATACAGTAAACCAGCATGGTCATAAAATCCATGTTCAGTTATGAAAAATGATCTATTTCCATGTCCCACCACTGCTTCCTCAGTCTGTTACATAGCTAATTGCTGTAATCCTGATATAAATTCAAGGCCGAACATAATGTTCTGACATGCCCTCTGGCTTCTGTAAGATCCTACTCTCCATCTCCTGCGGGATCTTGAACTCAAAAATAGATTTCCACTTGGTTTAATTAATGCTATTCTCTTCTATAGGCAATGAGTCTACTTTATACCAGAGCTATATTTCCAAAGGTCATACAAGATGTCAACATACCCTTCCAATCTCTCTCCCTTACACATACATACATACATAACCAACATTGTTCTCACTGTTTCTTTCTCTCACCTTCCTCTTTCTGTCTCGGGTGGTGTAAGGGATCAGGAATTTCCCTCAAGGGTCCGCCCACACATTAATCCCCCAGGCCGAGAGTGAACAGCAGCAAAAGTATCTCTGTTTGTGCATAAATGTGCTTGAGTGTAAGCCCATCTGTGGGAACCTTTTAGCTTGCAAAGATAAAAATGAAATACAAGACTCTGATCTGTTTGCTGTTCAACAGTGTGTCAAATGAAGATATTATGCTGAGTTCGAGTTTCTTTGGAGGTCAGATGTCGGAGCTGAAAATGACGTCACACCCAAGTTACCAGCGTTTCAGTTACTAAGTCAAAAAAAAAAAGCTAAATCAGTGGCGGAAACAAGATGGCTACATCTATGAAAGTTATTTTAGCACTTGCCTTGTCCGAATATTTTTTTATTTGTTTATTTATTTGGATCCCCATTAGCTTCTACCGAGGTAGCAGCTACTCTTCCTGGGGTCTAGTATAAGGACAAGGCGAGCGCTAAAATAACTTTCGTAGATGTAGCCATCTTGTTTCCGCCTCTGATTTAGCTTTTTTCCCGACTTGGTAACTGAAACGCTGGTAACTCGGGTCTAACGCCATTTTCAGCTCCGACATCTGACTTCCAAGGTTACTCGAATGCATTAGCAACATCTAGCTAAGATTCAAGATGGAACGCTTTCCTGCCAATTTCCTGTCGCTAAGGCAACATCGAGAACCAAAATAAAGATGGTGTCATCTACGACAGATGCAACAAAGTCAAATATTTCAGTTCCATTGTGATGATAATTTTTGCTATTTTATCTAAATAACTGTAGTTTATAGCCCCGTTCTAAGATGACGAGTTGGTCATTGTTACATAATGCAAGCTGAGACTAGCAAAGTAATGCAGAAAAAGCTTTTCTTGAGTACGACAGTCTTAGGGACACATAAAAAAAAACAAAAAACAAAATTTAAAGTCATAGTAAGGTTGTATTTCAAGAATTAAGACACAAGTAAAGAGTCACAACATTATGTGATTAGTCATACAGTGACATAAAATACAGTCATAGCTAAGTCATAATAATGTTATGGGACTAAAGTGGTGATAAAGTCTTTGTTTTGGTTCATGGTGAACAGCCAGCTGCCTGCCCCTAAAATTAGTAACGTGGAGCGTTTTGTTCAAGTGTCTCTAATGTTTTGTCGCCTCAGTTCACATTGTTATAAGTATCAGGACTTTGAAGAGACTGAGCAAAAAGCTGAGCAAGTGGCACCCCCTTCAAAATGTCATTAAGTGGCTAACTCAGAGTGTTGTACTTCGAGGAGGATAAGTCGAGTGACTGTCAGAGAAAAGAAGTAAATGTTGAGTTATTGGCACAACATTGTTTCATGGTTGACTCTTATCATTCTGATGAAACATTAGCATTTTCTCTTAAACCAGAACTAACTGAGACAACTGGCCTCAGACAATTATTTCTCATTTAGATTTTTTATATCTATGAAAGATTCCACTAATGCGAACCCTTGTTTTCTGCTGGTACCTGCCCTGATCTTGATTTACTTGCTGTTTTTTTTTTGGGGGGGGATGAAAACACTTATTCAGTGATGCATGACAAGTATGATCCTCTATTTGTCAGATTTTAATGATCAAAAACTCTATCAATACAAATTCAGTTATTTGTTTATTATTCCCAAAATGATCTTAGTTCCTGCAAGTTTGTGCGTTCTGAGCCACTGTAGAAAAATGAAAGAGTGTGTCATGACAGCCTCCAGAGCCGAGACCTGCTGCATGCTATAAGAACTGTTCTTGGATTTCAGTCTCCAGACTCTGTCCTGTTTTTCTATCATTTAAATAAAAAGCAGTTTTTCAGTTTTTGTTTCTTGAAGCACAACGAAAGTAAGGAGAGTAATGGTTTGGATTCTTGTTGACTCACAAAACAACAAGGACACCATTGCTTGCTTTTTGTACATTCTGTCCAGGCCACGTGTTAGATCTGATTTTTTTTTTTTTTTTATACCGTAGCCATGACAGAACCCCCCCCCCACACACACACCTTAGCAAGCTCATTTTCAGTTTGGACAAAAAGATCTAGCATTGTCAGCCGTGTAGAGATATTAATAACTCATTTGCACAAGCGTGGTGCTTCCGAATTGTGTTGCGTACGAACACTGAATATCCCCTGCTCTTTACACATGAAAAGAGGGAGACAATGAATGTGGCTCATTATACACTACCTTATCTGTGTGTATGACCCTGAGTAGCGTCAGGGTCTCAGATTCGTCCTCCCAAATAGTGCATTACTTTGTGTCATGAGGGTTTGTATTAGTGAATGCTGTGATTTCCATCTAATGAATACACATGCACTGTGGAGCGTTGTGAGGAGCTTCCTCTCGTAGCATGGACTGAATAGTGTATTAAGTCAAACACACACTGACGAATAGGGAGATGTGTGTATTTCAGAGTGGCATGCTGGACTGAATATTCTCCTCCAGTGTGTTCTCCATCCACAGTATAGATCACCTATTACACTGTGTGGGTGGAGAACAAGCAAACTGTGCAGTACACTCTGCTGTGTCTAGAGGCTGGAGTCTGAGGAAACTGAATCTTTATTTTATAAATATAACTTTAAATGTCAGATGAGGCCTTACAGAAAGAGTTTAGAAATCTTTCAGAGCTGTGGAGCCATTTCGTTATGTTCAAATTGAGATCTACAAGGAAACACAACCCTCTCTTGTGAAAAATAGCATAATTTACATAAAGGGAAAATTAATTTGTCACCTTAGTAATAGCTATTTCTGAAAGATTGCAGGTGGATTCAAGTGACTTTTACTTTAAGGTATTGTTAAGGACACACGGGAGACTGGATTCAGTTTACACTTCTTTATTGACTTTCCTTTTGCTGTAAGACAATAACAAAATGTCGAAACCATGTACGCCTGCGGGCGTAGTGTGAGTGCTGTTCGGGCTGTAATATGATATTATTTGATTTTAATGTTTCACAGTTTTCACTTGGATTGTTTTACTGTTTTATGCCTGCTCATTGTAAAGCACTAAAAGCACTTATTTTGACAACTGCTTATAATTGAAATTCATCTCACCAAGTGTCAAGAGGAAATGAGGATCAAGTGGTTAAGAGTACGTACAAATCCTGAAAGGCTCACCATTTCTTTTTTAATGATGAAATCTAAGAAATGAAGTTTTATGAAGCTCTGTATAAAGTGCACTTAACAAAATATACTGTTTTCTCTGTTTGTTTTACTGTCAGGAACATTTATTTTAAAAAGCTGAGGTCCAACACTACAGCTTGAAGAGGATCAGTGAGTGTATGACACTTAATATTTTATTCCATAACTTATCTAACCTGCAAACAGCAGTATTAAATAATTTCAGGACCTTAAAGCTGTCCATTTGATAAAAACCTATTTACCTTGCCTATATATTTATATAATTAAATCATCCTCCAGCCTAGCAACCCTGGTAGCTTGGAAGTGCAAAGCCTCTGCATAGTTTCTGTAGCCCACCTACTAGGAAAAAAGCCTCTACAAGGCAATTTAAACTGACTCCTATAGTGACGCAACAACTAGAGCGATTTGCATGGGCATGCATGTAAAACCACCACCACTCCTCAAGCATTCAGCCACCTCCTACGCTGTTGTGGTTATACTTCAGTGTTGTAAAGTCAAGATGTCAAAGGTCAAAGCCAGACTCGCCAACTGCTCTGCCGTTGGTTGGTAGATGCTGTCAAAACCCCCGAGGACTAAAAATAACAGTGACGCTTTTTACTTTTAACAACAACCTGCTGGCTACAGCTGGTACGAATGTGTGTTGGTATCAAACGCCTTACCATAGACTGTTTCAACAATGAGAGCCAAACAAAGGAAACCATACACGAAAGCCAAAAGAAAGTAGGAATAACTCTTAAATTGTACAGTACCATTTTGGAGACATGCTGTTGTAATAGAAGCTGTCACACTTAACATGAATAGTCAGTGTGAGCAACATGTGACTAATTCCCGAGCAAACTGAGACATGAAAAATAGAAAGTGAACCACACAATTCTGACTAAGATCAACGTAATTAGCAGGTATGAAAAAGCGGCAGGAGTCAATGTCCAAATTAAGACCTATTATAATATTTGATGCATAATAGAAAACTCATTCCCTGACACTGTGTCCTTCCTCTCATCTATTATGTGGCATGTACGGCTGTTTTTGACCTAGTATATCTGCTGCAGTTCAGCAGTAAGGGAATAATAAAATGAATATGAAAACATAATTCAAGGCTATAGGTACCGTTGTTTTACATCCAATAAAGATAAGGCTTATAGGCGTCAGTGTTAGCACAAATGCATTCATCTGCAATTTCCCCCCTCAGTGCAGCGCCTTATTGTCAACTTGGTTTACGTGGATCACTGTATACTATAAATATGAGATTAGAAAATGAGAGGCTTTGGACCCCCCAACAGAGGCGTCATTCTTGTCTACTTAATGTAGACTTTTGCTTGGACATGTTGAAAACAGCAAGAAATGCTGTTGCAGTAGATTTTTAAAAGGGATTTTAACCACTGAGGTCCTTTTAATGGAAACAGACTCAGAAGACATGGCTTGATTATGATTGTGTGGTATTGACTGGGATTATGGGAGTTGTCATCTTTATTGTTTTAGAGCGAGTAATGGAAACAAACCTGTTTGTTGTGACAGAGACAATATCAATCGTCATACAGTAAGAAGAATGCATGTTGGTCAGATTCGAGGTATGAACAGTTCAGGCCTTGTTGTTGTTTTAGACACTTTGATGATGAATTTGGTGCCACCTGTGTACAAACAGGGACTTTTCTGATTTTGCCCCATTTATGTGTAATAAGTTTTAGTTGTCAGAGTATAAATTTTACTCCCTATGACTTTGTGTTTTCAGTGCTTTATATTGCTATTGAATTCTTCATATAATAAGATAAAGGCAGGAGTTGAAGGAAAAAAGGGATTTTCATGTCAAGAAACATTTAAAGAAATTTTCAAAATGAAATGTAGACACTCTTATGGGACATCAATTATAAAAAGGACCCTGTTCCATTGATAAAAAAGGTAAGTAAATTAGTGAGATGTATGGGAAAGACTTTAACTTAGACTAGATATATTGCATCTTCGATGCAGTTTGTAGAACTGCAATGCAGTATAGATGCCCTGCCTCCTTATTCTGTTGCAATTAATTATTAGTGGATCTGGGTCCTTTGGGTGAACAACACTATCAATACTGCATCTACTTGCTGCGATCAATGAACAAGTTATTTAGGAAATTGGCCACCCCCTCCTTGTATACTAACTGCCTCCTCCTTACACACTCTTATATTTAAGTTGCTCTTTGTTACAGGCACCACAAACAGCACTTATAAAACACATACATTGCAACACCACATACGCTTTTTACTCTTTATAGCTTGTGGCCTCACAACAGATGCCCCTCTCCTCATCTCTATTGCAATGAGCAGTCCATTAGCAAATGCCAATAAGCCCTTTGTAGCGTGACAGCATGTTCTCAAACAAATTAGGGGCCTAAAGACAACGGGAATATTATTATTTTCAATCCTCTATCATGTGTTCATTAATCTTCATTTGGACTTGATGAGTGTGGCAATCAAATGAAATTATATCCCTGTTTTGGCCTCTTGTGGATACACCCTCACATACACACACACTACATACCCGCTTCTGTCTAATGTATTCCCGCCAGCTATTGCAATGCAACAAAATTTCCAAATGACTTTAGATTAATTTTGTCTGATTAGCGGCTAAATATATCACCAAGCTCCTTCAAAGTCATTAGGAGTGACAACAACGGCAGCAGAAGCAAACATTGCAGAGCAAATGCTCCATCAAGCTGGAGCGAAATCAAGACCTTTAAATACTGAAAGATAAACATCATGCAGAATTCTTTGTTTGATTGTGCAAACATGCCAAATCTGGCATTTCTCTCTAAGAGATGTGGGATTCTGGGTTGTAATTAGAAGGTGTGTTAAGGGCTTGGTTCCATTGCTTAAAATCACAGTAATTGGCCCTGATCTCCTCTTAAAACATCACTATTCAGCTCCCTATAATTACCGGCACATCTGCGGGTGCACACGTGCCTCCGTCCTCTCTGACATCACTCTGCAGTTCAGCCTGCTAGAGTTAAGAAACGTACTCGATAGAGACATTTTATTGTTACTTTATTTGACAAAAATCCTAATTTTTACACCTCACATTCTTCCCTGTGTCCCTGCAGGTTACTGATCAGTAGCTGTACTACCCACCTGGAAAATATCTCGACATCCTGCTGCTTTATGTCTGCAGGCAAATTTCAAAGCACTTTTTTATTACATAAATGCGACAAAATGTGTAGAAAGGGTAATAGCAACACTTTTCTGCATTACTGGGGTCTTTGACAAGACTCTGCAATAGCTTTTTCTGAATATCTGCTTTTCATTGTGCAAAGGCAAATTGTCAGCTGCAGGAGTGTAAGGATATAAAATGGTCAGTTTATGGGGTAAGAGCATTGTGTACTACAGACACTCCACTCCACTTCACTGAGGAAATAAACCTGAAGGTCCTGTGAGGAGTTTTGTTACATTTAAGAATGGACTGAATTTCACATTGATGTCTTTTATGTTAAACAAAAGGAAACAGGACCAACAGTAACAAGACTGTCCACTTTTATATAATGTAATTTGTAATGCACGAAACTGCTGTGAGAGGAGAGGTGTCAGCTAAGCAGTGGAGGAACAGCCCCATTTTAACAATTCACACATAAATTTACACTGGATAATACATTTAATTGTAAAAAGTCAACAAGATGAGATTATTTGCATGAATACTGAAGATATACAAATACCATGTCCACAGGGGGCGCCAAAACTAATGCAAACTGGAAGTTTCTCACTGGAGTTTTGTAAGGCAATCTTGATAATTGCTCAGTGTGTCTTTACCTCTCCACAATCTACAACACTTTGATTACTCTATCTGCTTTTTAAAGAGCCAAATAATTTTATTGCACTATTTGAAAAAGCTGCTTTAAGTCTCAGAAGAGGCCTGTGCTCAATGATTCATAAATATTTCTTTTTTATGGTTTTGAAGTGGAGTGTTTCAGAACATTGGATTCAAACCAAAACCAATGTTCGCTCTTATTTCAAGACATGACAAGTTCAAGTTTATATTTATTGTAGTGGGTAAAAATCCAGCAAGAAAGATTTTCTTAGCAAGTTTCTAATTCATCTTGTTTCAAGGAATTTATCAAGAACATGTACCTGGTGCACTAGCAGCCATTTTTACTCGGATAGATATACCTGTCAACATTGGCCTACCTTATTTGAAAAGGACTGGGATACAAACATGTTAGTCACCATGTCAATCAGTACGTTTACATGACACTGGAGAAAACCAAATTATTGCCTTATTCCGATTAAGACCGAACAACTGAAGTGCATTTAAACACCTTAGTCCGACTATGCCTATGCAAGGCCAGACATGCCTTCACCACACTGCGACCCATCTGGAACTCAAAGGCATTGTTCCTCAAGAATAAAATCAGAATATTCAACACCAATGTTAAGTCGGTTCTCCTCTATGGTTCTGAGACTTGGAGAGTGACAAGTGTGACCACCAAGAAACTCCAGACCTTCGTCAACAAGTGCCTAAGATACATCATGAAAATGAGATGGCCCAATACCATCTCAAACGCCATCCTGTTGGAGAGAACCAACCAGAGCTCCATCAGCCATGATGTGAAGAGGAGGAAGTGGGGGTGGATTGGACACACTCTCCGAAAACTTACGGATAACATCACTAGGCAAGCCCTGGAATGGAACCTGCAGGGCAAAAGGAAAGTGGGGAGACCAAAACAGACCTGGAGAAGATCAGTGGAGAGTGAGGCAAAAACAACTGGACTATCGTGGGCCCAGCTGAAGAAAACTGCCCAAAACAGAGTCCGATGGCGAGGTGTGGTTGCGGCCCTATGCTCCACTTAGGAGCCTACAGGAATAAGTCAAGTAAGTCAAGTCAGTCCGACTATAATCGAAGTTTGAGAACTCCGATTGGAGTCAGAGAACTCCAATTAAGCAACCAAGATAATGCGATTGGAAATTTATTTTCTCTACCATGTAACCAACGTAGTTGGAGTATGATAGGACAATGCATGTGCGTGTGCCCCGGAACAAAAACACCAGAGAAGAGGCGTAGTGTGCACCTCATCTGCAGAAAAAGTAGCGCATACATCATTTACGACAAAAACAACACTGTCCGATGCTACACCTTCTTGCTCGAAAAAATGTCCAGCAGCAGTTGTAGCCACTTCTGACGTCTGGCAGGGACCTGTTGTTGTTGTTGTTGACAGTTGTATGGGGTCGGAAACAGCGCCACTGAAAAGACCCATATCGCCCCTAGTTTTGGGGAGGAGGACACGTTCACGTCAATAATACAATGTCCTCAGCTGCATGTGTACGCGGACAAGGAGAGAAATCCAATTCACAAAAAAATAAAAATAATGAGCTGTGCATGTAAACGCACTGACTGAAGTCTGGTTCCTAGAAGAATTCTCTCATTAGACAGCACAGCCAGTGTGTTCAGCCTCTCTTGTTTCTGTGAGGACGTGTTTTAATTCTTTTGAAGGTACTCAAACACTTCGTGTCAGAGGGTTATTTAAGTTAATCTCAGAGTTTCAGAAAAAGTTATCTGAAGGTTGTTCTCAGTCAGTGACTGCCTGTTTATCTTTACAAACTCAGTCTAGTGAAATGGAGGCACTCATCAAGTTGACAGGCGGTGTTAACTTTACTGAACACTGACAGCGACTCAGCACTATTTCCGCTGAAGTCATGCCGTCATTGTCTTTCATAAATGTTTCAAAACCACAAGTCCTGGCTGCATTTGAGGTTTGTCACAAGAATTCAGACCCAATGGTCATCAAATCAAGAGGACGTGCCATCATACCTCTCACTCATTTACACCAGGAAGTGGGTGAAAGAGGAAGTAACAGATTGGGCAGCTCCGTAAGAGATATTGTGCTTTTTCTTGTACTTTTTTCCTTGTTGAAAACAATCTTAAGAAATATTTTTGTTCCATCTTCATTGTTTAATGAAAGCAGGGCCTAGCTTGGATGATACTTTCTCATGGTTGGCTAGCTGCGGTGCTGTCCCCTGACCTCTACAGCCACAAGCCCAGTCATCGCCCCTATGTTATATTTATTTTTTAGGATATGCTAGGCGAGAGTTATGGAAGAATTACCCTGTAAATCACTGTAATCTCCTCTGAAGTTGGCCCGCCGCCACGCTATTGATTTAAATAGCGTGAAAGTACAGAGTATTATACAGGACATCTGTCTTTTATGAAGCTGTCACCTTGACTCTTGGCTGGACGTTTGCACCATCTCTGCTGAGTCACTGTTGACAAACTTGCGCACAGTGGAGGCAGATGATCGTGAGGAAACTTTGAGGTAGCGCCCATGTGAGCCCAGGGCAGCAGAAATCACGTGTGACCTAATTCTCAGCTGTCCTAGATATAAACACTTGGCTTCCAGTAGATTACTGTCCTCCTCAGCTCATGATCAAAGACAGGCAGAAACAAACGACGGCAACATGAGAGAGATGGAGAGACACTGAGGGAGGGATGTCGAAGGAAGAAGAGGGGGCATTAAGAAGAAAGAATAACAGAGGAGAAGATCTGTGAGAGCAAGATGATGAAGGCGTGCATGTGCAGAGACTGATTACATGTGACATATAAGCAGACCTTCATACACATAATTATCTGCTTAAGGCTGTTTCAGCTTGTACCCCTCCTTCTAAGTACACTCTCTTAGTATGTTGCTGACACCTGCCTCAGTCAGGAACTTAAAGCAGGAACAATCAACATTTTTCATTTCCTGGCTGTGTGAAATTCTGGATCTTGATTGCAGGACTGCACTGATTGGTTTCTGCATGTAAGGGTTTTTTTTTTTTACAGCATGCACCAGGGGGAGGGTGCATGTCTTGTAAAAGCAGCTGATATATGTTATGTAATACATATTTTTTTGCTGATACCACGACCACCATGGCTATCTGACAGATCCTTAATGGTATCTGAATGCATCTTCTATGATAACAAATATGAAACTTAGCAGAACATTTGTAGACTGTTAAGAAAAATAAAAGCTTTACTGCCTTAGTCTGGCTGAAACAGGACTTAAAAAAACATGTAAACAGTCTGACTGAAATCACACTAGATCGAACTCGATTAACATGCCTGAATAATGCGGTTGGGGATCGATTTTCTCTGTCATGTTTACAGCTCATTTAGACTGAAACTGGCTTGAGGGTTCTGGGCATGCTTCTGAGTTCGCATGCTGTGCTTGTGTTGCTATGTGTCGCTTGGAAGCCAGGAAGTAAACAAAACCTTGACAGATGAAGAAGAAAGATGAAACTTTCCTACCATACAAACAAAGAGTATGCAGCTGGTATTTTAATACATCCTGTTAGACTCTCAATTCAAACTTTATTTATAGAGCACATTTAAAACATCTGGGGTTGACTAAACGTACAGATTATAAGCAGCAGGGATGATCAAAGTGCAATTACAATAAATATAATGAATACTAAAATATCAGCCAAAGCAATAGCCTAAACTTCTTTTTAGCTGTGCCTGATTTCTTTAGCAAAGAGACTAAACATGACTCACCCACTCTCTTCCAGCAGCCACTTGTTTGTACAGAGACCTCGGACCAATCTGTTATGGCCTGCAGCGGGGGGATGCAGCTCAAGGAGAATTTATCATAATTTCCTCATAGAAATGCAATCAGACCTAGATGCTAAGGCAGGAGAACTACTGCCTCTGCAGTGCAAAATGATTTATATGGTGATTATTACTTTAAGGAAATGACAAAGTACTGATCATAAATGTTTTTCCTTGAGCTGCGTCCCCCCGTTGCAGTTGATGGACTCGCCCGGAGGTCCCTGTACAAACAAGAGGCTGCTGGAAGAGAAACAGTGAGCTGTGTTGTGTCTCTTCGTTAAAGAAATCCCGTGAAGCTGAAAAGATATTTGGTGGCTAGTGCTATGGCTGAGACCATGTACTGTTGATGAAGTCAGGTGCTGTTCTGAGCATTATTTGTGGCTATAGAGTTGCTTTTTTGGTTGAGCCCATGGCTCTCTGTATTGCTATCGTGCGGTAGTTACTAACGTTGGTATAACTAGAGAAGCAAGCGGTCGGCAACATTCATCTCTCAACGGGGTGTCTAACTTGGTGTTACGGTGTGTTTGAACCTATCTTGATTCTACGCCGGAATATTCCTTTAAGCCTCTTGCTGATATGTAATATGTCCACGATGACCTGATAGTAATGAGCTGAATGTGTGCACTAGTACGTGGAAGTTAGCGCTTGTGTGTACAGTATTTGACAGTGACTTGGAAGGACCTGGCTGACAATCCACTGGTGGGGGCCTATTAGTCCATTCATATTCGCTCTGTGTCACAACCTGTGCAGCTGCAGGGTTAAGCAGGGCTGACATGCAGTGCAGCTTTCACGTCCTGGCCCTGTCTCTCCTTTTCTCAAGCTCCATCACTCAGGCTCATCCAGGGGCAATATTAATCAACACAACCCCCCCCACACCACCCCACCTCACTCCAATCCAACCAACACACACAATAATACACACACACACACCCTCACTGAAGTAATGAGAATAAAAGACACAGTGGGACTCATTCAACGAAGAAAACCTATCAATAACTGATGATCATTTATTAAAAAAAATCAACAAAGGGTCCTCTGAGGCTTTGCAGAGAAATGGTATTTATTTCTAGAGCTCCTTTAACAGATCATTACTCATGGAGATTATTATTTGTGCATCAATAATCAGTTATTATTATTTAAACCTGAAGATGAGCTTGATAAATGGCAAAGTTGCATTAAATCAGTTTGAGTTATTCTTCTGAAATAACCAAAAATGCAACTGAAAAATCCTCTGTTGCTGTATTTTCTTTTATATGAGGTCCCTGGCAGGAGAATCATCTCAACATTGTGTATTAACAAAATTCAGCACACTATCTCAACTACAGATTTTGGTATGCAGTTCGGCGTTAACAGGCTTTATAGTTTCTTCACACTCCAAGATAGAGAGAGGGTGTGATTCCTTTATTCACCAGACTACAGCAAGATGGGCTCACAAATATCTAGTATATGTTGCACCTTTATCTATGTGGAGATGTATCTCTGATAAAGGGGGAACTTTTTAATCTCAGATGAAATTTGTTTGTTGAGAGATAAGTTATTGTAGTAAATATTTTCAATAGCCATTTTTTTCATGATGTCGACATTAACAAGCTGAAAATGCAGAAGTTATAACAAACTGAAATGAAAATGGTGGACTGTCAGACATAAAAAATCCATGACATTCTCCCCACTGTGAGGCCAATCTGTCTGTCTCAGTACCAGCTCTTTATTCATGCAACAGGCTGATTCACTTCAGGGGCACAGTGTTCGTTTTGTCTCTTATTTTTAACAAATGTTCTGCATTTACAAATCGCCACTGCTGCGATTTAGATAATGAAGTTGAAGAGAAGAAACAGTTTGACTTTAAAGCTCCTAGGAGGAGTTTTTTGACATTTGTGAAACAGGCTGTAGTTCATATTGATGCCTTTTCATGATACCCAAAAACAAACAAGACCACCCAGGATAAGATCGACTGTTTCTTTATTGTACATTTTGACACCTCAACTGGTGGGAAGGGGTTGGCAGTAGCAGTTCGGCTAAAGAAGCATCCCTGTTTTTACAACACACATAAAATACTTACCATGAATTACACATTTGATTGTCAAAACTTAGCAGGATGAGATTTTTTTGTCAGTAGACACTAATTAAGCATGTTGCAGTCAAGCTAAGACAGGGGCGGCCCAGCAATAATTGACAAACAAAGTTTTCTCACAGGAGCTTTAAAGTCCAACTCTGATCATTTTTTTTAATTTTTTACTGCAGTGCTCTCAGTGGTCTTTGAATTGTGATTATGAAGTTTTTTTTTTTTAAACCAAAAATCGTGTTACCTGTGTCATTTCCAAGGGCTTTTCTTCTGCAGAGCTCTAGTAGCTCATTAACAATTCCCCTCTGAGTCTTGGGCGGAGACTTAATGTTAGCTTGCAGCCTAACATTGCTGATGCTGCAGAAGTGGCAGGTAACATAGGAGCTATTCAGCTCTCGGACACTAATGTCTTTAGGGACGTGATCAAAGCTGATATCATAAATATCTTTCTTACGAGCATTGCAATCCGCTAACGCACACGCCTGTTGCGTGATCGTCCTCTGTATTTCTCCTCTATATGCAGAGTGTTGCCTGCATAGCGGGGCTCCGGAGCTTGGATTAGTTACGTATGACAGTTCATTGTTTCTGAACCTGCTGTTTGGGTCTGCCAGAGATTCTCAACGATCTGAATGAAGAAATACTCAGAAAAGAACATTTGGATTTAGTCTTTTTATGATATGTCCTGTAGAATCAGAAAAATCCCGTAGGAACATGTAAAAAACAAGAAAAACATGATTTTCATTAGAGTGGGTCATTAAACAGTGACAAAACTGGACTAAAATATTTTGAGTGAATGTTGGTAATAAACTGGTAATAATTTATATCTATAGACTAAGTCTGGGACCATTTAAGTAGGAGCCAAAAGAACAATAATGTCACTGGAGCATTGGGACACTATTGCATCACGTCATCATGCAGTCAGACCTGCAGCACATATGTCAATGTATCAGCACAGCACTTGCAATCACCATAGTAGCTTCCCCTACGGGAATCTAACCCCCAATCCTGTAGCAAGGTCATAGGTCAGCTCCTGCAAAGAGGGCTTTAGCCTGTTGGCTGTGTAACTTTCAGGTAAACACACAACACCTGTCTCTTCAGCCAAGGCTAAAAAAAACGATGAAAGCTCTCCCGAAGGAAATTAAACGGATGTAACATAATAGAGAAACACTGCTTTAGAAATCAATTTGTCTGCTATGGACGGCTCAAAGGCTGACTTTCCCACGTCAAGTTTTTAGCAATCCTTTTGAACAAAGGACATTCCTATAGTGCGTCTGCCACAAAAGAACAGAATAAATCAGATTGTGTGCGTTCCCAGATGAAACAGAGAAGTATTTCTGCCTGGTGTCATCATACTCATTATGAGACGCCCATTTATAGATCTGAGAAGGGGCTCTCACATCCTCAGAATAGCCATGAGGTCAGATTGAGAAGAGCTGTGCTTTAAACAATCAAAAGTGTGCCAGGGACACGTCTGAAATACGCCACACTTCACACAGGATGTTCTGTCCTCTTTGTAATGCTCTGACATTTGTGTCGGAATGACGGATCCCTTTAATTCAGCATCTCATTGTTCTGTGGCAGAAGGTAAAAAAAGGGTTCTGTGATTTTTTTCAGTGAGAGGTGTAATAAAACTAGTGGTCTGCTGTCTTAAATAAAGTGCAGCTGTATTATTATACAGCTGAAAAGATTCTGAAATCAATACAGCAGTCGATACACAGCACCACAACAATTTTACTCACTTCTGAAGTCTTCACTTTGGTATGAAAGTAAAATGACTCCAGTTTTTTAGGTTGTTGAAATTCAAACCTGCCTTCTTTACCACTTTAACATTTTTTAACATCAACATTTTGGGCAAAAACATATTGGGGAATATCATCTTTAGTTTGGTTATAAATTATTGTGAACAACTGAGGAAGAACTAACACTTTCAACACCATTGAGACTGAATGTGCATCCTCATTCTTGTCATGAGCAGTTACTTTATGCTCCAGTAAGGAGTTTTTTCACATTTAGGAAATACATTAAAATTCAGTTTGGCACCTTTTCATGACATCCACAAGTGAACAAGACACCAGCAGAGACTGGACATTTTAATATCCTTATTTATACTGTCTGAAAGTAATGTGAGGGGTTAGGTGTCACCTGAACAACTGAAAAAGCCCTGCCAGTAAAAATCTGGATGGGCTTTTCTTTTGGTCTAAAATCACCTATTCAGCATTGAGGGCACAAAGAGACTGCTTTGTCCATAGGAGGCGCCAAAATTGACACAAACCAAAAGTTCCTGCAGTTAGTACAGTAGTTTAAATTTTCTGAAGGTTTGGAAACAAACTGACATTCACACTGATACAAAAGCAATCATCATTGTTAAGATTTGACTGTTGAAGTTATTTTGAACGTCTAAAACTGGAGTTGAAGGGTAGGTGTAAAATAACTGCATGCTGCTGAAACAGCCCTTTAAAAAAATTACAGCAAAAGTTTTTATTAAGTGCTACATTTGACTATAAAACAGAGTAATTCAAGCAAACAGACAAAGAAACAAATAAAAAACAATACATGCCCTGGTACAGCTGAAAATCAGGTGTGCTCTGTTCACAAAAGGACACCAAAGTTTAAACAAACTCAAACTTCCTCACAGGAGCTTTATGTAAAGCCCCCTGCGCTCTTCTTTCTCATTCTGCTCACTCTGCCTTCATCATAGATGAGCTTCTCAGCTTAAACTAGGCTGAAAGCAGTGGTGCAAAACGTACTCAGATCCTGTATTTAAATATTAATCTTGGTTCTAGTAAGAAGCCAAAACTGCTCTGTCAACGAATTTCATTATGAGCAGGACTAAGTGTAATGTATCAGCAAAATGTGCCCAAAGTATAGAAAGTAAAAGAACCAGTGGACAGAAAAACTTCCCCCTTTTTTGTGATCTTTAAGGCGATAATACAGGATGATATATTAAATTAAATTCAATAATTCATGAAACGATGAAATGCATATGAAACAAGAACTAATATCAAAGTTCTGCTCCTTATATATATTTTTGCTGTGTAACTTGATTTTCTTTTGTTTTGGTTTGAGTATTTAATGATTATTTTCTTTCTGGCCTTTGAATAATGATAGTGGTAGTAATAATAATAATAATAATAATAATAATAATAATAATAATAATAATAATAATAATAATAATATGGAAAATATTTTTTGCAACTTTTTTTTTTTTTAAGGTCAAATAAAAAAGTTAAGTAGACATTATTTTAGATAAAAGTGGACAGGGAAAATGCCAGCCTTTTGTGTAAATCAAACTCTTTTACAATAACAAAAATGTGAGTTTGAAAAGCACAACACAGCAAATGGAAAATATGTCCAAAAATATTAGTTATTTCAGTTTTTTTCAGTTTTGCATCCATAATGTAACTCAAATCTTCCCTACGGGTAAAAGGATTGAAATATGAAATGTATAATTCTTTGTGCATTATTTCATGCAGAACACAATGTTTCCGGAGACATTCTTTTTTAGTCTTTTTGGCAATAACAACATGGTTCTTGAATATGTAAAAAAGAAAATGTGTATAATGTGGCTCAAATCAATCAAATAGGACAGTGAAACTTTGAGGGTCCTTCATTCAATATTCACATTTTAGGAGTTTAAAGCCAAAAAGGTTAAGGACTACAGGTCTTAATTATTCTAGTGTGCTGGGTATAGTTATCTGGTATTGAAATTGACATGCTCTTTAACCTGATTACAAACAGAAAAATCACTATACATATATATTTCTTTTTTAAATATATTTTTATATTAATATATATTAGTTTATTAGTGGAAGACTGGTTAGTGCCTTCATTGCAGATTGTCTCAGTGGAAACTAAAGCACTAAGAGTACAGAGAGTCATTCTCTAATTATAAATGGTGTTAGCCTGTATGGGGAGAGTCCTCATGGTCACATGGGTTACTGATGGAAACCTGTATTTTGTGCATTACCTCCATTGTGAATGCATGTTATTGAGTACTTGGTGTACTTTTGCAGCATTTTGAACTTGGCTGGTGTTGCTAGCTCTGCTCTGTTAAGCTACACTAGGTGAATCAGTTCGCCTGCAGACTCTGTGACCCTGTGTTTAGCTGAATTATCTAAATTGTGCTCAACTGTCAGTGTTTACTGAGTATTTTGCCTCACTAGACTGGTCCATCATTCAGAATATGAATTACCATTGAAATGTCCTCTGTAATGGTCCTCCCCCGACCTGCTGTGTAATTGATAAAAACAACACCTTATTTTTCCTCTTCATCAAACTTCTCAAAGGTCTTTGAGCTCTCTGTGATCTCCAGGCCGTGTGCGGAATCTCATCGGTGAGTTTGAATCAGATGAGTGATAAAACATTGATTGCCCCTGAGTGGACATTGTTGAAACCACAAAGACGGCAAACTTAATAGTAAAGCAAAGCATGAAAAGACTGCCTGCTGAAACAATGTGTGCATAAAGGATACTCTCCCTCTTGCTGGAGTGTCTGGATCTCTGCCATGAGAATAATCAGAGCCCACACCGAAACACTGTGGAGCTCCAGAGTAACAATACATGTTTGAAATAACTATCAGAGGGGCTATTCACGCAACCTCTGCTTAATCACCCACCTGCCTTCTTCCATTCTCGGCATCCTTTTCTCTCGTACCTCGCGCTCAATAGTCCTCCACACAGAGCAGGAATCTCATTCATCACTGCCAGTCCAGTGTGGATATTAGTAACCCTGCAACACTGTGGAGGAGTGTATTATCTCACCGCTGCTTGTCTCCTTACTTCATCACAGACCTGTTCATGTAATGGAGCCATTTCCAAAAAGGCTGAGCAGCTGATTACTGCTTTCTTGCTGTTCTGTGTGTGTCTATGTGTGTGTGTGGGTGTGATTGATTCCCACTGACCTTTTTCCCAGGGTTTTTGTTTCAAGTGGACCTGCAGTCGCTCACTGTGTGTGATGTTTTCTTTATTGGTCGATAAGGTTAAGCTTAGACTTGTATAAAGATTTGTAATTTTATCGATTTTATCGTACACCCATAAAAGTTATTTTTTACTTCACTACTTTTGACCAAGTCACACGCAACTGAGACATTCGTTTGATTATCAGACTTGCCTTGCTTTGTCTTTATTCAGTAAGAAAACAGCGTTAATCTTTTTTTCCCCCTAAGCCCTGAATTCATGCCACGGTTATCGGCACTTTCTTTGCTGTTTTTTTGACTATCCTCTTTGGACTGCTTGCACCTGCAAAATTTGGATTGATTCCCAAAGCAGCCTTTTAAGCCAGAGTTTCTTAAAGTTAGCTAAAAAGTGCGGTGAAGTTGACACTGACGACAGCCTGTACTTAAAGTAGGCTGGTATAGTCCAGGACAAAGAATTGGCACTTTCAAATTTAGCCTAATTGATTTACTGGAGCTTTTTCAGCATGATGTGACCTCTTATTAGCTCACAATACTCTCTTCTATTTTGAACATATTCTTGAGCATCTAAAATACATTACTCGTGTGCACTGCATGACGCTTGCAAACTTTCTTGGGTGTTTTATGACGTTCACTCGTTAGTTTTGCAAAATAGTATTGTCAAGTGTCTGTAGAATTGGATGAAGGAGCTCAAAGTGGACATGAGCTGAAGCAGGGCTGGATGAAGACGGGTTTCTTTGTCTTCTCATCTTTCATAATGAGGCACTCACACCAAGTGCGAGTAAAAATCATCTACTTGCTTAATTTGCGTGAATCTAGACTCGTAAATGAATAGTATTTACTCGCTTCATTCATGCGTCAACTGCAATTTCAGCGGTAATCCCTGCCAATTAAACCGGTGGGAACAAGTGATAGACAAAGGTGTTTTACTATTTACCAGGTAATCTGACCGCCTCACTCTCTTGCCTCCAGGTGAGCAACTTTTTCGGTAATTGAAGGTTTCGGTAATTGAAAGAAAAGGTATCAGATAATTTGGGGCACCCACACACCAACATAATTAGTTTCTCCTCCATTTTAGATACCAGTGAACAACCATCTGTTTCCATACGTCACCTGGCAACCTTCGTGCTGATTAGTTATTGCAAGGCAAATATCCCCTCAAGTTGGGACATCTGCAGCTTCCAATTCCAATTCGTGTCATTCACGCTGCCAGAGTAGCAGGAGCATCTTACTCATTTGTGAGTAACATGTTAAGAAATTTTGAACCCAATACTAATGATTTGCCAACATTTGTTGCACCATACAGGTGCCAAAATAAGGACGGGACCTACAGCAGTGTTTGCTGTGCAGCTCCTCCATTTAGTTTCTCAGTAAAGGAAGAGACCTGACTGAGACCCCCTGTGGAGCATTAACTCACCATTGATAAGTACCTCATAAAAACCCCTCTCAAAAACCAGCTATCCCTTTAACAACATCACTCCAAGTGTAACAATAAGACAAATCCATTTCCACACTGATAATTTTCTGGAGAGGATTTTGTAAAACTGATACAGAATAATCCTTTTGTACAACCTCCAATATTAACCCCGTCTCACTTTGTTTCTGTGACATCTCTGCAGCAGTTCTCTGATACTTACAAACAAAAGAAAGAAGAAGAAATGGAAACATTAACTCTGGTTTCTCAAGTGTAAGAATAAAATAAGTTATACGGTGTGCATGCTCTCCAGACGGTCAGGAAGGAGCACACCTCTGAAGCAGCTATTCTGTGAAATTATCCTGGCTAGTGCTTCATGGTAAAGAGCACGGACGTTAAAAGGCTTATCGAGCATATAGCAACTCTCTGAAGACCTCCTTTGAAATCCCTCCACAACATCCCCCCCCTGCAACCCACTGAAGTCTTGCCTTGTTTGTATTCTCATTGCAGAGCTGTGCGTGTCCCCCCTGCCTCGTGCCCTCAGTGTATGGGTGGCATTATAGTCTCAGCGGGGCGTTCAGTGTGGGTCAGAGTCGGTGTTTAACCCTCTGTAGCGCCTGAAGCCTCTCTGGTTCGTGGACACCTGTTCTGCAGCAGCTGACTCAGAGGTAAGAGCAGTGAGACGGTATAAAAGTAGAGATGTTTCTAAAGGAAAAAAATGATAGAAAAGGAGAGACTTCACGTCACTGACTGACTGGAAATCAGGACGCACATGTTAGAAAAGTCTCCATCTCATTCTGTTGTGATCAATCAGGGCCCTGAGGACAGATACTGCTGCGTTTTCTTCCACCACAAACAAATCAGTTGATGTGGAAATTCAGATTCTATTTTGGTTCCAACAACAGGGATTTCTCCTCGTTGAAATTGTTAATTGTTTTTGGGAAACGTACACACTTGTGTCTTTGTTTGTGTAAAATTGAATCTGATTGAGGGAAAAAAAAAAAAATCTTCAGCGTATGTAAGGGGTCCCAATCTCCTGCCAGAAAGACAGACTGTGAGAAAACAGAACATGAGGAGCCAAGAGGGAGGGGGTTCAGAGGATTTGGGTCATAGATTGCCAAGAGGGATCGTATTGTGTGTGTGTGTCTATGTGTGTGTCTTAGGGACTGTGAATGTGTGTGTGATTCTGTGTGTATTAGTGTGTTGTCACATGTGTGTGTATCACTTATACAACAGATTTCCTGATTATAACCAATTATGTTTATAATATTGTCTTTCATATGCAAAGCCTTTCTGTGAAGTAAATAATAGTCCACCAACAGGGGATCAAAGTAACTGAGGAGCAAATCAGCATCATTTAAATGTACAAAAACATGATTGAGTTTGATTGGTTGATCCACTTGGGTCTAGACTAAAATAATCTATAGATTGTTTCAAAGTTTCACGCAAATGTTCATGGCACTCAGACATTGAATGACTTTCATAAACTCGACTTTTTCCACTGTTGCTTGTACAAGTTTATATTGGCAAACAATAACCTTCTTCCAGCGCACATACAGTATATTATGTATGAAAACTTATAGATCAAACCCAACCTGCATATGGGTGCTTATAGATCCAATTCTTTACCTCTCCTCATATCAATTTCTGTGGATTCTCTTTGTGGGAAAAATTGAGACTGAACACTTACGTGCCGCCTGCTGTGTTGCTCTCTCTCACTGTCACGCCATCATTGGCACCTTGAATCAACGTGAATTGAAATTTGGAAGTTTGAGGAAGTTGTTTCCCCACTAAGGTTATTGGAGGACTGTTGTATCTTCAACAGGTTGTGCAACTGCAGTAAAAACCTTCATGCAGCTACAGGTGGAGAGAGGAGAGCAGGGAGAGGAGCAGGAGGAGGCAGGTTATATAAAAGCTTAAAAAGACTGCATGATTTATTGGATCTGCAGCCTGTGGTAAAACGGGAGTGGTAAAACAGCTCAAATCCTTAATATTTTATGACAGGGTAAATATACTTTACTAAAAGTGAAATCTGTCATTTAATGCAGTGAGTGTAATAACACCAAAGCTGTTTAAAGCTCCTGTGAGGAACTTTGGGTTTGGGTTTAGGTCAAATCTATCACCTATAGACAAGGCAGACCTTTTTTTTTTTGTTCACTTATGCTCTTTCAGTGTCTGCTGACAATTATCCCATCCTGCTGACTTTTGATAGTCAAATGTATCAATGATCTGACATAGAAACTGTAAAAACAGGGCTGTTTCTTCAGCGACTTGGCTAACACCAAGCCCCTTGCTTTGGCTCCAGGTGTCGAAAATCATGACATAAAAAATCCTCAGTTATGTTGCTGATGGCCTTTTTAGCTTTTGGATATACTATTTTTGTCATGCCCACTTGTTTGCAGTCTATGGGTTTAGCTTTAGCCACAGATTGTAAAACACCAGCATAGCCTTGGCCCAAATGGTTGCACAGGTTTGTCACTCTAATGCAGTATTCTAATACAACCTCACAGAACTGACGCATAAAATCACTTCTCTTGACTTCTTCTGTCCCAGTTTTATATCTAAATGAAAAATGCATTTAGATAGCTTTGATAACTAAACAACAGTTATTTAGTCAAAGCGAGGTCCCTATACGACCGGAATCATAGCACTGCATCTCCCACAATGCCCCTGCAGGAATAGTTTTAATCCATATTGACTTGGGAAAATGTATATTACTATGCACTGATGAATGATTTCTTTACTCAGCTCTCTAAACGTTGTCCTCTTTGCCTCGTCTAACAACAGACTTTCTGCTGAAAAACTTTAGTACTTTTGCAGTGAGTTATATCGTCTTTGTCCACAACTTGAAACAAAGACACACGAACACACACGTGCAGACACATGCACACTGGCTTGTTCACCCTCTATCAGTAACTTCCCACTGCAGGGTCACAGTACGCTGGGTCAGCCAAAAACCACTGTGTCTGGAGCACTGATCTGTAGCTGTTAAGGGCCTTGCACAAAGGCCTGCTGTTGGCACTGATGTTGGGCTCTGTGGGTGAAATGCCAGCCTGTCTCTGAGCGCTGGCCTGCATCCAGCTAACACTCTCCCATGAGGTCGAGGGTGATTGGACCGCTGACCTCCACGGAGATGACTTTAACTGCATGGATAATGGAGCGTCATATGTTTGCAAATAATGCAATGAACAGAGGAAGAGTAGCCGTCTCCCTTTGGCTGGAGTTACGTGTTTGATGGAGTGTGAAATGTTAAGTAACAGTGGAGTGCTTTTAGTTTGTGATTCTCTGAGCTGCTCATGAGTTTAAGGATAACCCAGTGACTCCAGTTTCGGTCTGTCATTCACTCCACTGGTTCACTGTGAATCCACTCTGCTTATTCGGCCGAAGGGGTCATGGGGGGTGATGACCCACTACTCTAGACTGTCATCACATGACCCCACACTGACACCGCTCAGGGAGATGCCCTGTGGACTCAGCATATCTGCACTCATCTCCCGTCAATCATATCAACTAGGAGGAAACCCGCGGTCAGAGGTGATGCTTAAATGTTTTCCTCCCTGCCGCACGCTGTCAGCCATGTTTCAGAGCGGCTGTAAATATTGTTTTGACATTAGAAAAAGAACATCCACATGGTTTGGTTGTCGAGTTGAATCAAGGACTCTGCCGCATCCCTAGTAATTTTCCAGGGAAAGACAGATCCATCTCTGATTATAGCTTGTGAAAGGCACGGCAGCCGAGCACATTCACCCCTCGAGGACTGTTCTTGAGTAATCAGATTTTTGGAGAGATTTTGGAATGACGAGCATCTGATTTTTCCGCGCTGTAAAAAAGATAATGTCAGAGACCATTTATGTGCACTTTTTTTCTGTCATTCTCTGGCCTTGAGGGAAGTTTAATGTCATGAATGTGGAAAATGAAAGACTCAGATGGAGAAAAATGCAAACTATGGAATATTTTTGATCATTTGAAGGATGTTAATCTGTGGATTATCCTCATTTGAACCCGTCTTCCTCCCCCATAATGTGGCAGAATGACTGGAATCTGTGGATTATTTGCATGTAATTGTTGAATTGAGTTTGTGATTGGAGGGGAGATTGAGAAACCGTCTTCACACTTTCCTCGTGTTATCCAGAAATTTTCATAGACTGAGATTTGGTTATGGACAGCCTGTGCTTCATTAGCACAGAGTGAAGCTGTTGAGACTTTTGCAGCCGGCCTGGAAGCACAGTTTAATAGACTGGAATCAAATTTAGGGATGGGAAACGAGGTAAAAGCTGTGAGAAAGTAGCCAGGGAGCACATTTCAGTCTGAAGTGAGGTTTATTCAACAGAATTGTGCACAGTGTATGGGAAAAAAAGGGACGTATATTCACTTTTAGGCTTTTTTGCACAAGGTTTCACCCTCTGCACGGACACAAGAACTGTTAATAGATCACATTTGTGTTGTAGCTGCAGCTAATGTCTCATATTATCTAACTTTAGCTCCTTTTCGTTGTTTCTTTGTTACTATTCCAGCCTTAGGGGTCTTTGCTACAGCTTTGTCTTTTCAGTGTAAGGCACACAACCGTCATGGCCACGTATCAACATCTGTGTGCAGCGCAATAGTTTAGGCTAATGTTTTAATTGGTTCCTGAGAACAGAGGGCAAACCAAATTGCTTTAGTGTCCCAGAGGCTTTTCTCTCTTAATGAGATATTCTCCCCTCCCAGGATCAGAGGGGTCCTGACCCATGTGTCGTCACCGGGATATTATTGTAGCACGTTCCCCTCTCTGTGATGGAGAACACCGAGAGGTTAATGGAGGCAGAAGCCGAGGAGACGTCTGTGCACTAAAGGAGAGGAAGAGATACTTTTAGGGACAAACTACTGCAAAAGAGAGAAAACTGCAGAGTGTAAAAATGAGTCCAAATTAAACAACTTCCAGATTTGACTAGAAATTAATAACAGTACTTAAGTATAATTTGAAGCTCATGTGAAAAGCAGCTAAACTGTTATACAAATTAATTGATTGTTTAAGTTTAAACACATACTGAGCAGTCAGTTGATATGGGCTGGAGTGAGGATCAGCTGATGTGCGGTGGGCTGAGCTTGACTTTCGTATCCTGCCTGATCTCACGCTCAATTAGGGGAAACATGTTCATAATTTTTTGTCAATTAACACCACCTCCACAAGGATGATCATTACTGTATTTTCTATTCATTCACTGAATCCAGTTCTCCTACATCCATAGCTTCCTTTCTCTGCGAGAGCTTCAATCCAGCAGTCCGAAGGAGTTGCCATTATGCTTCTTTTCTTAAGAACAAAAGTCTCAAGTTTCTCAAAAAGCTGACATCAGAAAATGAGATTTTAAATTAGATTTTTTTAAACCACTGCAGGGTCTCCTCCTGCAACCAAGACCACCACAAGGTCCATCCTCATCTCTCATCCATTGATAAAAGCGACGGAGAAAGAGAAAGAGTTGAGATAGAGCTGAGCAGCCCATGTCCTTCACCTGTGGCCACCCATGACAAAAGCTCTTTAAACAGGAACAGAAAAATGAGAAAGATTAGAATCAGTGTGGGCTCTCGGTGTAGAGTTGGTCCTTTTTTTTTTTTTTTTTTGTTTCCTCGTTGTGACGACCGCCAGGAGAGAAAGGATTGAGAGGAAAAGACAGTCAGATGACCATTCACACCCTCAGGGCATTTTTTTTTATTCCAGTGTTAAAACAGATATCAGAGATATAGGGAGCCGTCTTTCTGATAACAGAATATATGGCACCTACCTCCTTCTCGCCAGCGAAGGAGAGATATCTCAGATACCTAACGCTAAGATCCTATTCTGTCCGCCTCAGGCCTCACAGCAGCCCCTCTCCCCCCTCTATAAGCAGCTAAATCAATCTGATACACCTTGTTTAACCCCCTGAAGGCTCTGTTAGATTAAGAATCAACCGCCAATCTTAACCCACAATCCATTCAGACTTAAAGCCTGATGATAACCTTATGTCACGAGTAAAAAGAAAACCACTCTGCTGCTATTTACAGCAACAATACGGTTCACTACACATATGTTGTTTTTCTTTTACCTTATCTTCTCTTAAAGGGGCCGTAGGGGTTTTAGGTATAGCCACAAGATGTGAATGTGTTTCCTTCATGGTGTTGAATGATGATGTGTGAGTTTGACACTGTTTTTACATCCATGTGCAGAGAGAAGATTTTACTGTGTTTTAAATATTTGTACACTGCCGTAAAAAAACATTAGTTAACAACATGGATTTTTCAATATTGGATCCTGTCCTGCAATCCAGCCAACAGCAGTAGAGCTGGTGAATGCATCCCAAAGTTAACTAGAAAAGCACTCCAAGAGGGCAGACCTCCGCCAAGCAGCTCATGTCCCCCCTTATATTGTGATTCACACCAAAACTTTTACTGTTACGTTTCTTTTATTAACTTTTATTTGTGTTTAAACTGGTATGTTCACTGTTCATAATGTTCCTAAAACAATTGTGTGTTCTGGATCACAGTATCCAGAATTTTGTCTGGATCAGGATCAACCTTTGACACTTCATAAAACTCATTGAGATCCTTTTGTGTAATTTTTTACTAAAGACTCTGGCCATTTTTATAGAGTTAAATGCAAAAATTCCAAAATTTGCCCTATCTCACAATGATAAAGAATCCTTCAAAAAATTCCTGGATCCAGAAGGCGATCCGGATCACCACCAAAATGTAATGGGATCCTCCTGGGGCTGAGACGCACCTCTGGTGAAAATTTCAGGTCAATCCGTCTGTAACTTTCTCCGGCGGAGGTAATGATCAATAGAAAGTCACTTATCGAAGCCATCACCATATTGGAAACGCTGACTTAAACTAACTTTTGTTCAACCTATCAGAGGCTACAGTTTGCAGGCCTATCTATCAAGTCAGCTGTGCCGCCGATTTGCCGATCTTGTAATCTATAAATGTTGAAATAAAATACCCGTTCCCCATACAGTGGGTGCTGTCAGGGCTCCTAGCTACCAGAACCTGTCTTTAACCAGGCTGTAAACGTGTTTGTTTTTGTGCATAAAACCAGGCTCAGTATTAACACGATTTCTGGTGATTCTTCAGCCAGCTAGAAGCAGACATTCAGGGAAAGAGTTTTAACATCCGCTACGGTTTCAATAAGCCCAGAGGTTTCCGCTTGGTTAGAACTCAACTCAACTTTATTTATAGAGCACTTTAAATACAACCAAAGCTGACACAAAGTGCTGTACATAATAACATAAAAACACAAAACAACAATAAAATATTATAAAAAGCAATAAAACAAGCAGTGATACAAACCGTCTCATGCTGGGTCAAAAGCCAAGGAATAAAAGTGGGTTTTTAGACGGGTTTCAAAAATGGACAGAAGAAGATATGTCTGTCCCCACTGAAGTCCCCCGTCTTCAGTCCCATCTAATCTTGTCTTGTTTCCGATAAATGAACTTCTGTTTAGCAGAGTTTCTGTAATCAGTATTGAAAATTTAACTTCAGTCTCATCTTCTTAATGGAAAAAGGTCTTTGACGAACATCTATAGACATCATTTTCATTAAGGAGACGACCACAGCATTTACAGTTCCAGTGCTGGCACTCATAGAAGGACAAATAGTTTTCTAATTAAAGGCCGTATTCTGTTATTTTTTAGCTTTTAGTTTGAAAGTCAACTTTGGTTAAACAGAGAACTTACAGAACTGCCAAAACACTGTCAATCCGTGACTAAACAACAGTTATTTAGTCAAAACATTCAGTTATTTTCTTTATTTCAGATGTTAATTTTAGGGAGAACAAGGTCTATTGAGTTATTTCAGGCACAGCTGTTTGAAACATGTCCAAGGAGCACCTCAGCTTTTTTGCTTTTTAAACAAATGACCGTTTCCAGATCAGAACAAATGTCCAGTCATGTAATGAATTGCTGTCTTGTTAGTTCCTACCTACCAATCACTGCTGTCTTCTTGAAGTCATTATAACGACTTATAAATTGTTAGCTCAATTTAAAAGAAAAGAGAGATAATGCCTCAGGGATTAACCTTTCTGCTTCGACAGCATGCCTGATGTGGCTTTTGTGCCGCAGTTTTTTTTCCCTCTGCTGTGGAGAGTGCTCACTAGCTGTGCACGAGCAGGGGCAGGTAGCCACTTTGACTGACAGGCTGATTTGCTGCGTTCTCCATTCCTGTTCCTCTCCAGCAAGCCGAGAAAATTAGATCTACAGTCGCCGTGCTAATGTCAATCAAATAGCTCTGTTGCTTCTATTATACCGCAGTGGCTGCTTTTGTGTGTGTGTCTGGAGTGTTTGCATGTGTTTATTTACCAGCATATGTCAGTGAATTAAGTGTGTGTTTTTTTTTTCCTCCTGTGTCGGAGTGCAGTGACCTGCAAAGGCAAAGTTGTAGAAGACATGCTTCTCTGTAATGCAGTTCTGAGAAGAGGGTTTGGCTTGCTCACTGCGCTGCTAATCTAATACAGCTCATTCATGCTGAGTGCGGTTTGGAGGTGAAACTTGTGGGAGAAGAGAAATCAGTGTTGCTGCTGAGTCTGAGAAACACTCTTGTGGTATTTTAGAAGAAACAGAGCAGACAGAGGAGATTTTCACAGCAGGAGCACTAGTCCTTACCTAACCTGTGAACTGTAATGCAACCTGATACAACTTCCTTCTTCTCAAGCCCCTGTTGCCAGTGGACTACATGTTCAGTATTATTACATATCAAAATCACAGAATTCTGATATTGGATGTCTTTTCTTCCACTGTAAAAATGAAGCTAAAACATCGATATCAGAGAAAGAACATTTTCTCTCTCTGTTCTTCCTCTGCTCTGCTAATCTGTCAAAGGACGCTGCAGGAGACTCATTTGTCAACAGAGCTGTCAATCATAACATCACAACCCCCCTTTATAGCACCAAACAACTCGTTTTTACTTCTACAGAAAATAAAATCACAGACATAAATCAGCATGATAAGGGTGAATTGTAATGGCAGAAAGCGTGCTTGAGAATCCAACCATTAATTTCTGAAGCCAAATAAAAGCAGTCAGCATTCTGCCATTTGGGCTGTAAACATGTTCAATCTTGCTATAAAATTGTGTATTTCATTTTAAGAGTTATTTGAGTCTCTTTGGCTTGAGTGCCTCGAGTGGACACTGAAGAACCTGCAGTTTTCGCTCTTCTGCACTGGTTAGAGATTGCTGCTAAGTTTCATACAGCTCGATTCAGCTAAACTTTAATACATAAATCTGTCAACATCATGAAAAGATTCAGGAAACATGATGTGAGTGTGCGCTTACATTTATGCTCCAGTGCTAAAGCTTGTGTTTTGAAATTATGGCCTCATGGCCTAACACACCCAAAGGTCTTTAACTTAACTTGATTAAAATAAGTAATCCTAACTTAATGAGTCTTCCCTTGAGATGACATTTGCTGGCTTACAGCAATCTTCAGTAATCACTTATATCTGCGAGGATGCAGACAAAGTTTTAAGTACTTATTTTTCTGATCATTTCAGATTTAAAATGTTCAGATTTATTGAGTATCATTTTTATTGTTTTAATTAATGCTTGTGTATGAAAAAAACTTAAATACAAAGGCAGGTTAATTTGGGATTGCAATAATTGAAGCTAATGAAGGTACTTTAAGCTCTTATCAGGAGTGTTTTGACGTCAAGAAGATTAAAGATTTTTGGAAAATAACTGAGTAAAAAAATGTCAGCCAAAGAAACAGCCCTATTTTCACTACTTCCTCACAATAAAAGATATTTGACCGTCAAAGGACCACCAAGTAAGATCTTGTTTTGTCAGAAAGGGCTCAGTGTAGAGGATGAGACGAGTAAAGACAGCTTTGCCCACAGGGGGCGCCAAAATTGACACAAACTGAGGAGTCATCAGTATTACTTTCAGTCTGATTTAGGACTCTTCACTGGAGCTTTAATATTTGTAACAGAGAAGTTGGGGTTTATTTTAGTTTTCAGGTTAAACCACAATATATGGCGCCTTTCATTAAGTGTTAATAAGGGTTCACTAACATTGAGAGTTGTTTAACATTACAGTGAGACCAACAGTGAGAAGTACAATAATTAAAGTATAAGCAGAAACGTGAGGTTTCACAGTAACACTAAATTTTATCAGTTAGTTAATCTGGATAGCTGGGAACATGGAGCCACACTATGCTAATGTGATTGTGCTGTCTATGTTTGTTTCAGTGGTTAAACAATGTATAATAATGAACACTGTAAATTAATATGACAGCGTAAACAGTTAGTTCCAACAGTTTTTGCTCTTAATTAGATTTATGAATAATTCCTCATTCCTCTTTTTTGTCCGAGTGTGGCGCACATATTCCAGCTGACTGTGAGTGTGTGGCAGTCATGCTTTGCCAGGTAGATTGTTCCCCCAGCCTAACCACGGACACATACAGTCGGTGCAGCTCTGCACACAGAGTCACAGAAAAACACTCAGCGCTGCAACACTGAGCTCTGACCCAGATCTCAGACGAAGGAGCTTTTTCATCTCCTCTCTCTCTCTCTCTCTCTTTCTTTTTAGAACAAAGGCTCATCTAGCCCTCAGATATGTGCCTCCATTCCACTCATTTGTGCATCCGGTTTTAGCATATTGCCCAATTAGGAAAAAGTACAAGGCAGAACTAAAAAATATAGTATGCTTGTTGGGTATCCACATGAGTGTGTCTTTGGAAACAGCTGTGTTTAGCATGAACTTCCTCATCACTCTGTAATCAAAGGGAGCTCTCTCTAACTTTTCCCTGTGCAAGGTTAAAAATTTCACTGATTATTTCTTTAATCACTTCAAATTATATCGACCTTGTCAAAGAGGCTGCGTCGTGTTGCTCTGCGCTGCCTCCCAAGATTCCTCTCATTTCATGGAAAATTAAATTAACATAAAATCAATTAATGCATTAATTAGTCTTCTTTAATTACACTAAGTGGAGTATAGTTTTTGCTTTCAATTATTTATTCCATAATTAATAGGCTGTAATTAGTATGTCTGATATCAATATTAAACACCACGATAATCCCACTGAGTGAAGTGGACATCTGAGGCTCATTAGCGGGTTGCCAGGACCAATAGGAGGTCTGGTGACTCCCTGAGCAGCCAATAGCACAACAAAGGATCCTCTTAGAAATCCGCAGCTAATGAAAGGCGACATGGCTCTTTATTTTTGAGAACAGCCTGCTGTGTATTGATTTTAACAGGTTAATTACCTGATGACTTTGCCCTTAAAGGCGTGAAATGACGAGCATGATTCATTCTCATAGTGGCTTGTGCTAATGTTAGGCTTTGGCACAAATAACTTTTAATCAATTTTATCACCAGGAATGATGCGCCTGTTATTTTTTATTTTAGTATTCAGTGATTGAAGATGAGTGGGAATTTTTGAAAGCAGTATTAATTTAACTTTTGGAAGCTTTTTGTGACTTTTTGTGGTATTTTAATTGATTCCTTTTAAGCCTGTAAAAGAGGAAACTTCATGCAATTTTCTCGTTCCAGACACAATTAACTTTTGCAAAACTTTAAATAGTGGTAAATGGTATAAAAGGGCTCTTTTTGAATGTTTTTTTTTCTGCTTCTGTTTTTTCCACACTGCAGATAAAGTGAGTGATGGTGTCTTTGTTTTAAGCTGCTGCCAGAATCAGACGGTTTGTTTCCTCTCCATCTCCCTCCTCTCACTTGCTCTCATTCACTTGTCTCTCTTATCTTTTTCACTGCTGGGACTGCAGCTCAAGGTGATATGGCAGCTAATTAGCAGAATTATCAGTGACCCCGTTAACAAGCCCGTCATTTAAACCTGCACTTCTCCTCTGAGAGTCCGGCTCTTCTGCCCGAAGCAGGGAGGAAATAACAGCGATGGTTTAAGACAGATATAAAGGAGGAAGAGAGACAAAATGACAGACAACAGGACTCACGACAGAGAAGGATGTGAAGTCAGCTGGCAAAACGTGATGGATGGAGCTTTAAAAGGCTGTATAGCGGCACTGTGAAGAAAACAGCAGCTGTGAATTGACATTTAAGAGGTTGAATTCAACACAAAGAGGACAGAGGGGTGGCATGCCTCAGCAGAGGAAATAGAGCAGTTAGGAGATGATGGCTTAATCTGGGAGAGCGTTTTCCTGGGAAAAGAGCAGAGGAGTGAGGAAGATTAAAAAAAAGGGTGATGAATAGGCTGAAGTAATGATTTGAGTGTAAATGAGGATGGACAGCCGTGCTCCTCCTGTGCTGTCCTCACCTCTGAGTCTCATACATACAGATGGCACAGCTAATTACAGGCTGCAGAGGGAGAGGGGCTGCTCCCGCTTCCACACATCACACAATCCAAATCGAGCTGGTATATGTCTGTGTGTGTGTGTTTCCTTGACCGTCTTGCTGACACGTGTCTTTTCAGATGCTAAAATCGTGTCCATCACATTCTCACGATAAAGGACGCACCTCTTCAAGACGGCAGTCTCAGTTGGATGCCTCATTAGTGGCCTAACAGTGAGATACCAACATGGGTGTGGACATTTGGTGTCTCCCTGCATAACACTTCACATGTGTGCTACATTTGCACTACACAAAGTGAAGTGAGGCGGAGTGGGTTTTGAGGTTTTGGCATTTTCAGGGGGTACACTAGATTGCTTAATCTTTTCAAAAATTCACTGGGTTCAGTTAAAATCTCTGTAATTTTGTGTCATTGAAATGCCAAAGTACGTCATATTTTAGACTCATCTTCTGTCAATTTTCGAACACAAAGGTGACAATTTTCGCAGCTATCTTCATAAATGTCTCACGCAAGCTCCATAACAGCTGTGCATAGAGCATCAGTTGGTACTAGATTTCACTCCCAGAGGTGAGCGAAACCCTGCTGGTTTCAATCTCAGACTTAACTAAAGCCTTTTTACATCGGTATGAACTCAAACCCATTTCTGGACAATCAGGTCCTTAAAATTTTAGGCACACTCTTTGAAAAGTAGGGTTGGTATCTGATTTAGATACACTTTTTGTTATTCTGATTAAAATGATCTTTATGTTCTGATGGCAAGCAATACATGATGTGTTCTTAAAAAAGAGCGAAACTAGCAGCTATCTACAGCAGGAGTAAAACCAGGAAAACACCAACCAATCACATTGTGTGGGGCCCACATTTTTAAACCAATCAAATCTTGTCCTCGCCACCTGCGCGTACGTGTTGCCGGCATGCACTGGTCCTGATTCAGTGTGCATAGCCGAGCTGAGAGGGATATTTTTGGGACAGATTAATGGTGACCTCTCCTCCTGCAAAAAAAGAAAGACAGAGGCAGAGAAGGCTAAAGCAAGACAGAGTTTGGAGAAAGCAGGGGCAAAAACGAAAGTCAACATTGGGACAACTATTTAGGGATGGGAAATGAAAGAGGTCAAGGGCTTTAATAGTGATACCATGGGCCCTCTTATGTTGGAAAGGTATGTCAAAGATTTGCTTTGGGGCGATTTTAATCTTGATCAAGTATTTAGCCATGTTGCTAGTTATATGGTCATCCTGGTGCTAACATTACCTTCTCTGTCCCTGCTGTGCAAAGACTCCCCAGTCTTAGGTCCCAAAGTTTTGGATCTGTGGTTTTGAATCAGCAGACAGCAGCGCTCGTGCATGTGAACGGGGGCGCTCCAAGGGGAAGGGGGAGGGGCTAGACAAAGTCCTAGGGAGATGCTACATTAAAATTCATACTACTTTGCCGTGACTACCAACCCTACATTTAATATGCAGCAAATGAATTATCATCCAGTAATCTTTACAACAAGAAAAACTCCAAGGTTGATATGATTGCTTGCCTTGTTTTAAGCAGAATCTAACGTCAACCATTTAGACTGAGTTGCAACACTTAAATGAAGCACATTTGTTTTTGTTGGTGCTGTAAATTGTAGATAAATAGCAGCAGATCTATTTTGTCTGCCAGGTGTCTAAGAGATGATTCAGTCTGTCAAAAATTGCAAGAGAATTACTGCACACTTTCTAATGCTCAGTAATATAGTTGTTGGCACTTGGCAGCATTTGTGTCTGACACAATTGGGCTTTTAACAGTTAGTGTGTAGGTGTGTTTTGCAATTTTTTAAGTCATTTTAATTGTGATTCTGGACAAACATCTTCTGGAGTTACCAAATAGTCATATAAAAATCTTAGTAGAGGAGATATATTGAAAAGTCATGGAGAGATACTTCTTAGTGCAAAATTGCAAGCAAATTGGATTTTATCATATCATGATAGATTCAGGAAATCTGGAGAAATTAGTGTACAAAAGAGACAAGACCGAAAAACAACATTTGATGGCCATGATCTTCGGCGCCCCTGGCAGTACTTAATTAAAAACAGACATGACTCTGTTACGGGAATCTTTGCATTGGCTCAAAATAAAACTACTTCTCTGAGCCCAAGACAAAGTGGTAAACTGTCCGTGGTCTGCCAAATTAAAGTTTGACAGTATTTTCATTCAAATCATGGATGATACATCCTCCACTCTTGCGAAGGAGGAGGGACTACCTGCCTAGTTATCAACACGCAGATTTTGTCTGTGATGGTATTAGGTATGAAGGCCTCACATACTCCAGTAAGACGTCAAAGCACAAAATAGAAGTATTACAACAGCGACTCTGTGGTACTGGACTTGTCAATTATTGAAAATGTTTGACGCATCATGACACAAAAAAAGACAACAAAGGAAAACCCCAAAAGGTTGCTCCTTTTAAAATTCAACATGGTTAAGAAGGGGAAAGCATTTCTCTTTCAGAGCCCCAGAATCTGGTCTCCTCGGGTTCCCAAACATTTACAAAGAGTTGTTATAAATAGAGGTTATTCAGCGTGAAGGTAAACATGCCCCTGTCCCAACCCTTTGAAAAGGTTTGCGGTATCAATTTTGAAATGTGTGAATCTTTCAATTCCAATGTTTGAAATGTCGACTGGACATTTTAGTGAAATAAAAAGTTGGAATGATTTTTTCGAACTGGAGTTGTACAAACTTTGCAGAACTGCAAAAGATTGTTTTCATCGACCCGGATATTCAACCGTTTGTTATTTAAAATTGATCACAGAATAAATGCAGTGAAGTAAGGCCAAGACTGTGGCTACACAATGCGTTGTGGCACATGAGGGTACAACAACTATATCTCTAGGAACAAGTGTCCTTTTAAGCAAAGGAATATGTAGCTGACCTTGGCAGTGTGCACCACACACCTTATCGGGTATCCATCAAAAAAACCTTAAAAATAATCCGTTTTGAGTGTAAGGTAGCAAGTGTCTTATTAAGGTCATCTCGGGAGTAGGTTTGATTTTGACATTGGTGGGGACACAAAATTGTCACGCACGCATGCACACAAACCGACACAAACACCAATGTAAATGTAAATGACACTGCTGGTATTAAATTCCATCTAAGTTGACTTGACCCAGGCACAATATGCCACACATGTTGACAACATACATTTAGGTAGGGGAAGGTCCTGCTCTCCTTCGCCTCTGATTGGCTAGAAGTGCTGGGCTCTGATTGGTTATTCCTAATGGCTGTGAAACGTCAGCGTCTGTCAAGTTAGGGTTAGGGTTAGGAGATTCAGAAGTGAGATAATGTTCTGTTTGGTGTACAGAGCCGACCAGCTGCGTTTAGCTTGAGCACGTGATGACGTTTCTACCTTTTCCAATCAGAGGCGAAGGAGGCGGGACTTATCCCTACCATCCTACAAAAAAAAAAATATTGCATCCGGTCCAATAGCAGGTAACTTTTACAGGTAGATGTAGTGACAGTGGAGACAGCCAATCACATGTTCGTAAGCAAGAAACAGGGAGCCAATCGAAGAGTGATATTCAAGTTGGAGGTCGGGACCCCTAGTACAGACCAACTTTAACCCTTTGTGTGCCATAATCATTGATTAAACACCACGAACAGCGGTTGTATTGATAGGGACTACACTGTAGCAGCTGATTATTGGTAGGAAAGTGTCCCTAGGGTCCCTACCCAATTCTACGCCCTTGCTGAAAACTGATATCCAAGACACACAGATTGGGACATAGACACAGATATGCCTTTAATTTGACATCTTCTATCAAAGGGCTGACAGAGTTTGACTCAAAATCCTCATGAGTATATTTTCGTCTGCGACTTCCACATCCACAGAAATACGATGACAAGTGAAACATGGCACATGCAGCGTAAAAAACATCATCTTGTAAAACTTGCAAAATGACTCTGAAACAAAGTCAAAAGAAGGAAACTCAGAAGCTGATGGCTGAGTATCAGACACAAATTATTCATGTACCAGTAACCCATTTAGTTACATAACACCAGTAATTATGTATGCACAATTGCACTTGTCAGGGAGAAGTCTTGAATATTTACAGCGAGAGGACTTCAGTCGGCTGAAAGGGCATCTTGAATATTTTCAGTCTCCCTCTGACGCCTTATTCCCAAATCTGCTGTCAGAATCACACAGTGAGTCTGTGTGCTTTAAATGTCATCTTAGTACATGTTTGCTTTTACTGAGAGGGCTGACCATCTGCCTTATAATGTGAAATGGAGACTGTGACCACTGGAACATACACATTACAGTCTTTTTTTAAGAGTAAACACTTTGGCTGTAGGTGTTCATTATTATCTTAACAATAGCTCCTTTCTATGAATATATCTGAGTGAGCCATGACAGTGAATGTGCATACTCTATGGAGCTCTGCTGCAGGTTCAACGAAATAAGCTATACCATCAGTAATGACATTGATTCAGCTTTTTCCTTGTTTTAAGACTGTCTGCAGTGAGAGGGGTCTGTCTACTGTATGGTGAGAGTGAAATGAACAGATTTATCGATTAAAGCTCCTGTGAAGAGTTTTCAACTATTATGAAACCCTCTGAAATGAATGCTGGTGCCTTTTTATGACTAACAAATGCAGACGACACAATCAGCCACAACATTATAATTTTTTTTTTTTATAGTGCACTTCACAGGAGCTTTAATGTGCTTTTCTATTAGTTCAGTCTGTGCATTTAGACTCTTTGTAAGTAATCATAAATGTCTGGAATTATCATTTATCTATCAACAGTAAGAACTACACTATAGATAAGGAGTCATTAAGAACACATCATGTGAATGGTTTTTATTTTAGGCTTCAAACAGGCTACAGCACATCTAAAGTGGGGCACACATGACAAGATTCTCACTTTGATTTTGGGATCCCCTTTCCAACTAAAGTCAGCAAGGGTTTGATCATCAGATGCGGTCCTAAGGATTATCTCGCCAGATAATCCCATGGTGTGAGGTGTGTGATGAGCATTTTTTTTTTTTCCTCAGATCTCCGAGGAAGACGATTAGAGCCTCCCTGACCTGAAAGCGTAAATAGCAAACATGTTCGATATGTACGATCAAAAATCCCAGTGTGGGGGGATCCTGTTGGATATGTTTATTGGTGATAAAATAACTATTTACACAATATGTTTGACAAAACACACAGCAACCAAAATGACAAAGAAGGCGTTAAAAAGAAATTGTTACTTTAATGGAAGTACCATGAATTTAAGTAGCTAGCAATGGTAGCACTGGTAGTCTGCAATGTTAGTTTAGGATTAAATCACGTTTGATCACAGGAGATTTAACAAGACTTCGGAGTACAAGAGTTGGGACTTCGGCTGCTGGTAGAAGAGTCTTTGTGTTTGTGGTGAGTTTGTTGCAGACCACACACTATGGGAAGAAAAAAAAACAGTTAAATGTTTAAATGTAGTCATATGTGCAGGCTCTCTGATGTTTTCAAAATCAGGTATGATTACAGAAGTCTCAGGGGAGTCAGGGAAGCTCAGAGCCAAATGTTCTGTTGAGAAATTATGTTTTTAACATATTTATGTTTGTTTTTTGGCGGTTGTGGGATTATTAATATCCAAAATTTTTAATATGAGCAGTTTTGACCAAGTGTCAGAGTCGGTCCTCATTCAGTCAGAAGGTTGGCACTTTCTCAAAGTCCTTATTTTTAAGTGTCCTTGGGTAGAATACTGAATCCTAAAGTGCTCTGGGTGCTATATCCAGTCATGTCTGACTCTGTATGAATGGGATTTGTTTGCACTGGTGGTCTCTTAATGTAGCATCCTCCACCATCAGTGAATAACTGTGGATTGTAAGGGTAAATGTGACCTCCTTTATCTGCTTTTATGCTGCTGCATTATAAAGTAAGGTAAAGAGTTAACATTTATTGCAGCAGCACTAGTCTAAATCTTTAAACAAGCTTGTTGTCTTGAACTGTAAGCAACTATTATCCCCTTATCTCCGCTGTTTTTGATCAAATAAAGGCAAAATGCCAAATCGTTCCACTTACAAATACACACCACTAAGTCTAAATGCACATGGAGGATTTTGATGTTTATGTTCTTATCACTTAATGGGTAAATTTGCTGATGGGATAATCATGGTGCACTCCTGTTAATGTTTTCAGTGAGGGAAAATGGGACAGATTGCCTGGTTTAACAGTGAGCTTCAAGAGGGGGACTCAGTATAATGGGAGAGTGAGTCGGGAAATGGGGCAGTATATGGGGCAATATGGCTAGAAATTGGGAACTGGAGTTTGGATAAAGGGACAGAGGAAAGTAGGATAGAGTGTGGTGATAATGAAGGAGGTAGTCTGTGTGAGCTGGAGGTACAGCTGAAGGTGAGGAAGTGCTCAGGACCTTGGTGTAAAGGGCTTCACAGGTGAACCGGAGTCAGGCGTCATCCGTCAACACCACCACAATCTGCACAGCACAGGGCAGGAGTCCGCCATGGGAAATTAGCCTCACACTCGCCTCCCTTTCTTCTGCTGCCCTGGTGGACTTTCGCTTTTTCTGCCTCCTTTTCCTCACATCTCCTGTTTGTCTCTCTCTCTCGTTCATGTCTGAACGAGTTTGGTTCAGTTGAGCCGTAAAGGGTTGACTGAGCGTGTTGTTGTTGTTGTCGACACTTTGTGAATGAGGTAAACAGTATTGTTTGGGGAACAGAGTGGAACAACTTTAGTTCAGTGAGAGTTTTTCAGCCCCTGGAAGCAGTCGTCTGGTTGCATTTGATATGAAAAGTGCCAGTCATCCTCAGAGAGCTGCATAAAGTGGAGTTAGAAAATGCTAGAAAACTCAAAGTTTTGGTTCCCTGTCACTGCTCCCATAGTGATATTTCAGCCAAAGCTGACAGCTGTTTTCCTCCAAGAAACTTTAAAACCTTTACACAACCTGGCCAGCACCAAGCAGGCTCTGTTGGTTATTGCCTCAAAAACACTTAAGGTTTAGTGACCAAATCAACAGATACTTCTCCCTGGAGTGAGGAGAGATCAAACTAAGAGCTAATCAGAAAGGAGATTCACATACTCATCAATTCATTGAGGTGATGTCCATACTGGATGAGTAAATTAACATTAAGTTAATCAAAAAGTTTAATCAAAGATAGTAAAAATAAAAACACTTAATTGTCTTTGTGGTGGAATTTCCCATGGTAGAAATGCAAAAGTGACATGAAGTACAGTACAGAGTGACAGGACAGGAATTTTTAACAACACAAAGAAAGCCGAATTGGACTTCACCACTTCATTTGCGCAAATAGATTTTTTGAAAACAAATTTTTGACAATAATGTGATCAACAACTTTTTTCCGAGGTGATGATGGGCTTAAAATAACTCAACTTTTTGGGACAAGATAAAAATGTTACTGTAAGATGATCATTTGTAAACCATTGACGATGAAGTTGCAGCTAAGAGGACAGCACATTAACTGTGTGGACTGTTAATAATGTGGAGGGCTGAGCGCAGAACCCTCCTGCCCCCTACCCCACAAAAAAGTATAAGTCAAAGAAAAGGCCACAGTAAGGATTTTTTTTTATTTTCTTGGTAAAATTATTATTCCTCAAGATTACTTTAGCAGATCAGCAGGGAAACCACTGCAGTGTTGCACTGTTGAGAAAGACTAAAGTAAATAATTTAGGTACTTTTCGAGGGTAAGAAACCCAGATATTGTGCAAGTCAAAGTCTAAACTGTGTGAAACATTGCAGATCTTAACACTATGTACAATGTTGATGCCAGTTTCTGATCAACTAACAGAAAAAAATTGAAAACAGAAAATGTTTTTATTCGAAGTAATGACGAAGGTGTAATAATTATGATAAAAGGTTTGACTAGATAGCTGAATACTCACAATATTTTTCATAATTATTACTTTATCAGCACTAAAAGGCTTTCAAAGTGAGAGCACCATAAAAGATAATTATGTTGACATTGACATACAGATATTGCATTAGACTGGCTTACCATGACCCTTGAAACCAGCTCTTTGTCTAAATGATTGGAAGTTGTATGTTCTCTCTACTAAAAGTGGGACATTTTTTATGGACCACATCAGTATTTATCTATTTCTACTAAATATAACTAATAAAAAGTAATCATTTCTGTTGATTTGGCCAGCTTACTTTACAAGAGCAGCTGTACCTTAACTTTTGGTTTCATGAGTCTGTTTGTTGCTTGGCTACAAAGACAGATGCTTTTGCGTTCCACTGTGAGAGGGAATTTGTTTAAAAAAGCTAAAATAAGATACCTGATTCAATTACAGCAGCTTAGACGAAACAGAAACCAACTTCTGATGGGAGACAACGAAGAAAGAAAAATCTATGTAGCAATATTGACTTATTTGTAGGAGAGTTTAAACTGAAAATACTAAGATATGAAATGCTTGGCAGAGGTAGTAAAGTCAGTGTGCAAATAGTACAATATTAAATTCAAATATATACTGTGAATAGCTCAATTGTTTGGTATACATTTGTATTTTTCTTCTCATCTTATCTGTGATCACGGGGGTCACAAAGAATAAAGAGGCAAACTTTCAAAGCAGTCGAGCTGTCTGATAGCTTTTCCAAATCAAAGGGGTAAACAAATTTGTCTTTACATTAACAATAGACAAGTGAAGAGGAGCGAATCAAAGCAAAGAGAGCTCTCAGCCACCGAACCAGAAATAACATGTTTCCAACTGACCTCTACTTTTTTTTACCAACGACAAAAAGAAGCAGGATTTTCTGCTTGTATCTGTCTCTCTCTGTGCCATTTATGCTCACACGTTCTGTATATATACTCGAGCACACACTCCTACATACTGTACGCTGCATACATGAATATCCTGGCAGCATCTGATGAAACCGTTTGTAACGTAGTGTTCCCTTCACGCTGTAGGTGCACAGTTTAAGCTGCACAACGTACAGCTTTTCTTCAGTCATACAATATTTAGCTCAGGGAGAGTTCAATCAAAAAGAGGAAAAAAACAATCACGTTATCTGGAACAGCAAACAACTTGAGTCTAAGCCTTCTTTTGAGTATGGGGAGTATTTATCATGTTGTACTACATTTGCACTGAAAGAAGAGGAAGGCAGTGGATGTCCAGCAATGTGGACATGAATCTATTTTTCATACATTTTTACCGACACAAAATTTAATTCTAGTCTCTAAAAGGGGTGATGGACATCTTAAATGGCAGAGATTCTGACAGGTCAAAGAAAAGAGATAATGTGCGTGCTGGATCATTGTCACACTGTCATGACTTACTGGGACACTGAGCCATCCTTAACGCTCTCAGTAATACCTATCCTCTCCTACAATGGCATGTCAAATGTCTGCGGTGATAAACAACTGGTAGGTGATTTACATGCAGAGTAGTGCCTGGGTTGTGGGAAAGGTAAAAAATACTCTGAGTGTAAACTGTTTAATGTCATATTCAGAGAAAGTCGTACAGTACAGATGTTAAATCTTCACATATTCATTGAGAAATGTTTATACAACAGTCTGAACAAACACATTCAGATACTGAAATGCTGTTTAAGAGACGCTTAAATGACTTAGCTGAGAAAACGACCAGATAATAGAAGTTCTATCAGAATCCTGTTGCTTCAGAAGTGGAAAGTGAAGCCCTCTTCTTTAAGTGTTTAGCACTTCTGTTTACATAACACGCTCCAGCTATTTTTACCCGCTGAAGGCCTGACTGATAAGGCTGACAACCCTGAGCTTGTCATGACCACCATTAAGAATAATGATGCGTTCAAGAACACTGAAGAGCTGCGGGATTCGGTGTTATGAACCAACTTTAGACTTTCTCCAGTTTAACACTCGATAACTTTGATTTATTCAGAATAAAGCAGTAGGAACCAAGTTAAAAGAAATAAAAACAGAGTTATCTGTAGTGGGTGTGGATGAAGTCAATGGAGTTGGCTACTTAATATTTTTGACTGAGTGGGTTACTTCTGTGCAGCAAAGTCAATGAATTCAATGAACCTGTTCATGGCTGTTCTTGATTTAAGCTAAATGTTAACATAAGCACTCTGGTATAACCAATGAAATGATACTTTGATTCTGGTTTTAGTCATCTACAAGGTTTTCTCCCACCGTCTACTGAGCCCCAGCATATCAATAATAGCATCAAACAAGTCAGCATGGTGAGCCCTGGTGAGATAAGATTTTAGAGCTCTTTGTACCCCCATCTAATGAGAAGCTTTGTGGAGAAACAGATTTCCTTCCAAACAGGGCCTGGCTCCTGCTGAAACTACCAAAACATGTTATTACTGTGCTCATTGTCCAGCCTTCTGGTCTAACCTGGACCCCATAGAGAATCTCTGAAGTATCATCTAGAGAAAGATGAGACACAAGAGCAACAATAGAGACGAGCTGAAGGAGCTATCATAGCAACTAGGGCTTCATAACACCCCAGCAGAGCCGCAGACTGATTGCCTCCACGCCGTGTCGTATTGATGAAGTAATTTGTGCGAAAGGAGCTCTGATTAAGTCCTGAGTGCATAAATGAACATGATTTCCCAGAAGGTGGACAAAATCCTTTTTTATTGGTGTTTTGTAACATGTTAATGCTTTGAAATAGTTTATTTTTGATTTTTCATGAGCTGTTATCGAGATTCAAACAAAACAAGTCTTGAGATGTTTGACTTTGAGTATGCTGAATCTAGAATTGATAAAAGTTTAAGGTTTTTTTTAATTAAAGAGGGAGTATTGTGAATTTTTGAGACTCTTTATTTCCTTTCTGATACATGATTTTCAGATCAAGCTTACTTTCTTCTGATTGGCCACACCCCTCAGGAGGCTTTTCAGAGGCTGGCTGAGGGCAGAGCTCGATGTTTTGACCTTGAAGACTTGGATGAATCAGTAAGGAGAGACGATTGCGACAACAAAATCATTTTAGTGAGTCTTGCATTTTCTCGCAAGGTACCGTTTTAAGCAGTTTAAATGTATTTTCTAAGATTTTGACAACATACTGTATGTTGACCTCATGATTTGAAACTTTGCATACCTCTAGTATGGACACCAAACATTGTAACTTTGCAGTTTTTGTTGTATATTTGGAAAAGCACGATACCCTCTCTTTAAATAACAGGGAAAACTCTTTTTAGACATTCTTATTCTTTAAACTGCACCAGTCTATTGCCATATCAATATCCTGTCCCACCCTGATGACAGTTATTTCTGGTAAAGGTTTGTAAAAAAAACACAATCTTTGAACTCTAAAAGCCACAAGTGCTTACCCCTAATGTCATGGAAAATTACCAGTTTTTGTGGAGGTGTCCATCCAAAGTATGAACTGACTGACAGATTAATCTAGCTTCTGACACTCTTACACACAGAAACAGGTTAAAAAAAAATCTGTAATAATTACCTCGAAAAAGCCCAGACATCTAGATGTAAACTGTCAGAATATAAACACAGTTTCAAAGTGTCCTGTATAACCACAAATACAGAGTATGTGTCCTCTAAACTCTTTCCAGCGTCACCAATGTGAATTCAAAAGCTTCCTTGTCCTCATGCTGAAGCTCAATCCTCCTCTGTCCCCTGTCTGACTCGCCCCGGAGCATTATAGCCAAACCACGCGCACACTCATAAACACACACACAGTGTATGGCTGTGACTAGAGAGAGGTCATCCTCGTGTTTGAAAGTTTAGGTTTGTGTATGTGTGAAGCTTTCAGTTTGTGTCTGTGTGTCTCATCTTGTCCGACTATCAGGGGTAGTTTACTGCACTGCTGCACTACCAACAGATGGCCATTACCATACTGTAGCAAACGCAACACAAGCTGGGGACCGCTCTCATTTTCACAAGTAAAAACCTCAGCCGCATCAAAACGCTGTTATATCTGTGCTCTGCCTAACATCCATAATGAAATACAGTAAATGTGTTCCCCTCAACAGTGAAAAGATACATTTACAGCCCCGTGCTATTTATGAGGCGGTGAAGCATTACTATGATTTCGAGGCCCGTTTCTCTGCAAAGCACCTCCTCAGCCTCTGAGCTGTTGGGAAAACTGTATCACAAAAATGGGATTGAAAGGACAGAGCCCTTTTAAAAAACCTTTTATTCACATCTTTGATCTAGTAGGAACAGCTGGATGAAACTCAGACGCTTTGGTCTTGCAATGGGATTTGTCTGCATACAACTGGGAAAATCAAGAATAAGAGGATAAAGAAGCACGGCAAAAGCCAAATTGAGTACTTCAATAATATGACCTTTTATACAGCTACTTTATGAAATGTAATGACTTGACAATCAGTTTCAAAAAAATCCTCACCCATTCAGTTTATTCAGTAAAATATCCTTAAATGATCCGTGTGCCTCTGTGTGTGTGTGTGTGTGTGTCAAGCAGGGATCAACCACGATCCTCAACATGCCCCCTAACAATCTTCCTCTGAGGGAGCCATTGGCAGAAAGAAGAAAAAAAAAAAAGCTGTGGGCGTGTGACCAGGCCACAGATGGTGTCACACACACATACTGCCTGAAGGACACACACCGCAGGCGCCATATGACTCCCTCTAAAGCTCACCCCACCACCCTTAAACCACAAAGTGGCCAACAGTATGGGCCTTTGTTACTAAACTCTGCACCTAAATGTATCACCGTATCACCTGGCCGATCTTGAGCCATGTTGAGGGCTTAACTTCCTTTGTGGATTTATCCAGAACATTAAGTTGAAGTTGCATTTTCTGCCAGTAATTCATCTAGCTTGGTTCTGCTTAGAGTAGAATAGAAACTTTAAAAGATACAGAAATAACAGTCCTTTTTTCTACACAGTATAAGTAATGATCAAAACAAAAGTCTTCAGATCTCACAGTGTCAAACTAAGTGGCATCTTACATGTTGAAAAATACAGACAACATAAGTAAGTACCTCCCTCGGCCACAACAATATCATTTTATCTTTGACAAATGGTTCAGATCGCTCCCGCCCTCCACCATGATAATTTCCTCAACCTCTAAGTTGTCCTCTCGGAAGACATTGATAATTGAACCGTTCAGCACCGAGGCAAATTATATCAAATGGCTTGAAGTAGCTGGAGCCTGTGTACATTGAACACCAGTTCTCAGTGCCCATCCTTGCATGTGAGGTCAAATGCTAAGCTAGGTTACCTGATTTCTTTCACGACTGGTGCACACGATGTGTTGACTTAACGATAGTAGCAGTCTCATCATCTGACTCTTAAAACAACATTTGGTAACACTTTACTTGATGCCTATCTCCAGAACGCATTATAAATATATGTATAACGCATTATAATCACGTTATAGCACTGTATAACTATAGTTATTAACACTCATAAATGATCATAATGCTTTATAGCAATAATCACATCACATTATAAAGCATTTTATCATGATTTAGATGGTCAGGTATTGTAATATGTTATGCTTATTGTTATAAAGCATTATGATCATTTATGAGTGTTTATAATGATAGTTATACAAGTTTATAGGCAAATCATAACACATTATATTTATGTGTATAATGCATTATCTATGTGGGCATTGTCAGTGAGTTGTTAACAGTTATAACACATTATAATACCTGACCTTGTGAGTCATGATTAAAAGCTTCATAATGTGTTGTGATTATTGCTATAAAACATTATCATTTATGAGTGTTTATAACTATAGCTATACTGTATTATAACGTGATTATAATGCATTATACATATATTTATAATGTGTTAGGCGTCAAGTAAAGTCTTTCCCAACATTTTTTTATTTTACTTTTTATAACTAAAATATCAAACTGTGGCACTTTCTTTAAACAAGCAAACAAACATTACTGTTATTTCTTTTTCCAACCAATACATTCAATTTGCATTTATTAAAAGTCTCCAACTGAGCTGTGCAACAAGTTATTTTCTCCATTGAACCTCAGCATGACTGAATTTGAAATAAACCTGCGTCTTTGCAGTGACTGCAAAATGGAGACCCACTCTTTAAACTGTTTCCCTGCAGCACCACCGCCAGTGATCATTCACTATCCAGGCTGCATTTGTGCTGCTTTAAGGTTAGAAAATGAATCTCATAATGTAGGACAGAATCACATTAATTTTTTATGGTCTTGCTCTAAGAAAACCCACATATCACGCTAGCACTGAGAGTATTCAGACAGCTATTTCACAATGTATTATTTTAGATTCATTTTTTTAAACAGGGTCTGACTTTTTTGACTTTTTTTAGAAACTTCAGCAAATTCAGTAAAATTTAAAAGTTCTGAAGAAAATTTTGGGGTTTGTGTGGTAAAATGTAAAAAAGATTTGGACTCAGTATGTATAAAAAAATGTTTATTTTTAAATTTAAGATATTTCATCGATTGAGTGTTTTTAGGGATTTATATAATCAGAAAAAAAGGAATGTACTGAAATGTTTTAAGAAAATGTATACAGACAAAAAAGAGCTTAGTCATTTAATTATTCATCAACTTTTTGATTCCTTCCTTTTCAGTAATAAAATATACCAACACATTTAATCACTCAGTAATGAGTCATCAGGTTAACATAATTTGCTGTTGAGTTTCACTGAGTCACCATTGTCGCTGCCTCTCACTGTCACATATATGAGACAAGAATGACACTTTTGAATGATGACGGCGTGTCGTTTCAGAGACATTATCATTTATTAACAGAACGCCCTGCGCACAGCCGCACTCTTGATTCCTTTCCCCCCACCCGGTGTGTTTTTATGAGCTTGGTTTGCGGGGCTGTGAGTGGCTCCATGCTGTGTAGTGCCATCTCGCCTGATTTGGCCACGCAGGGGTCAGGCTGACCACGAGTGCTGTGTTGTGAGGCCACTCAGCGTCATGAGGACACAGCCACAGAGTCCAAGTGCTTGCTTCTCTGAGCTCTCTAACAGATGGGATGGGACTGCCCAGCATTATGGCTCCCGCAGTTTGTACATTTCACTCATTTTTAATCAGAATACCATGCCAGATTAATCAAAGGTTGACATTGTGTCATGTATTCCCCTTGTACAGCCATGAACAGGAGCAGATGAGGAATCACTTCTCCCGCTGTTAGGCTTTCATTTCAATTGGAATACAAAGCAAAAACAATTCTTGTCTAACAGGAAACTATCAGCGAGGAAAACACTCTCACAGCTGTTTAATGTAATAATGCACGCATCAAGCTTAACGCCACCATGCGTGGAAGCCTAATTTGTGTAGCTTGATTGTTCCTGGTTCAAACATTCTCTGGAAATGTCTTAAATTGTGTCTGGCTTGTGCGCTTGAGCCAATACATGTGTGTGTTTGTGTATGTGAGCATGTGCTTCTGTTTGACATGTTTGTTCCTGTGTTTTTGTGTGTGTGTGTGTGTGTTTGTGAGTGTGCGTATGGATGTGACTGAAAGGGAGATGAAGTGTGAAATGAAGTCACAGGGGCTCAGTTGAACTTGAGCGCAGAATAAAATGGAGAGGTTACTGTCGAGTTACCTCGGGCACACTGCGATGGCTTTCAGCCTTCATATACACTCCGTTAGAATTAGCTACCAATTACACAAAAATGAAACTGCGTGTTAGTAATCATCCGCAAAGATGGAGTACAGCAAAACCAACCAAAACAATGAGAGATAGAGTCAAGAAATAAAGGTGGCCGTCAATGTCTCCACAGTCTGTTTGGTGGGTCTAGAAAGTCCCTCTAAAATGATGGATTTTAGTCAGTGGCCCAATTTGTTAAGATTCCTCAATTAGGACATTTCTAGATGCTGTTTTCTTGTCTGCTTTGTTTTGTTATTTTGGTTTGGATATTTTGAATTAGGAGTGCCAAAAAGAAAAGTAAAAAAGAAAAAAAAACTGTCAAAGTGTCGATTGTTAGTGGGGACTTCAAGATTTTGAATCCTAATAATAAAAAAAAAAAGTCAAGGTTGACCTCGGGTGAAGATGACTTCCTTCCTATGTGTAAATTAACTTATGCTGGTCACAATACAATAAGAAATGGAACAAACTTTAAAAAGACTTTGTAAAAGACTTAAATCTGACAACTGTCACATATCGCATGCTAGGCCTACATTTCAAAACCTTTGTATTTTTTTTCCTGCAGTTTTAAAATCAAACAAATTTCAAAACTTGGAACCAAATCACAAGAGTTTTGCTGTGGTGGTGTTCAAACTCTCTTCTCCTCTCAACACAGTCTATGAAAACGACAGCTTTTTCGCCTCCTTGTCATGTTTGTTTTGCTTGTTTGGAGCTCCCTGTTTAGTACGGATGAGAGCGCACCTGTTGGTTGTTGACTATGTTTTTGTCATTTAACACGATTTGCATAAAACAGTACATGTATGATTTTATTCAAATGATCCCAAGAAGAGAGAGAGAAAGTTTGTCTTGAATCTTAAGACCACCAAACACCACAACTGAGGTCATGTTAGTTTGTGTAAGGACAGTACAGTTACACAGTGCATGGTGCTTTAGGTGTTTTAGTTGAGTTACTTGCGTGCTATTTTGTCTGTATTTAAACCTTAAAAATAATATTTTCAAAGTGTAAATTACTCTTTGGTGCTGAAATATTTGCCTTTATATCTAAGTTGTAACCATTCTCTAACACTTAGCTTACGGTTAAGGGAGACTTTCTTATCACTGACTTGACTGGTCTTTCTGAACAACCAACCAACCAAACACACTCAGCACCCATTAGCTACTGTCAAAGGACACTACTATGTCCTCTGGGAGCTACAGACAGCTTTCAAGCCTTCTGCTGTAGCAATCAAAGAGCTGTAAAGACTTCCTTTTTCCAACATCGTCATTGTTTAAAATGTGACCAGCAACACGAGAAACCAAGAAAGTGCTGAGAGAGATTATTAGCAAACAGATGCATGTTTTAAAAGAGAAATAAAAGCTTCACCAGGTTACCTCCAGTCGAAACTTGAATTGCATTAGAGTCGTTGTGCCGTCTGATGCTCTTCACAGTGAAGGAAACTGACTTTAAAGCACCAAAAATTGTGCATCAACTGCTCCCACCATCTGCTCCATGTCAAGGTCCAATACACAAAGCACAGTGTACTAATGATATTCAAGCACAAACACACATATTAATGTTCTGTGGTTCTGTGCAGTTTTCTCTCTGCTTGCTGCACAGAGCTGTGCTGTGTGCTCTCCTCCTGACCAAACTCAATCTGTCCACATATAGCCTTGAAATCAAACTTCTTGTGAGTGTATTCATAACAGATGTCATCCAAATGTATCTGATTATGACTTGTAGTACCAGTGTTTGTGAATTGGATGGTTTAAATCTATCTTTAAAAAAACTCACCGGTGCACAGAGATGCTATTTTCTCTGTTGAGCAGCTTGCGGTGCATTGAATTCTTTTTATGTGCTTTGTGGAGTAGACAGTGTCATATTGTCTCATTTGCACAGGTGTAGCTAGTGCAAAAGCCATGTGATTCTTTTATAAACCAGGCCCACCTGTGTATGATTACATCTTGCGGAAACTCTAAATTACATCCTTGGGCTGAAACAGAAACCAGATAGCTCCTGTTACCAGCTGCTTTTTCATTTAAATATTTGTCAATAAAAATGAAATCTCTTGTTGTCTTCAGCATCATAATCTTCTTGTATTACTAAAGTTATAAAGCACACTATAGGAGTTTTGTTACTTTATTACTCTTTCCTCCACTGCACTGAAGCATCAGGCTGTAATCCATCCCTAAGGAAACCACAACCGAGGTGACGTAAGCAGGATACTACACTACATACATCCTTCCTTTCATAGCTCTCCTTTGTAGATCTCTTCATGTTTTTCCTTAGGATTCCAATTCACCGAGTCCCTTTGTACACAGTGTCCTATAAAACTTCCCAGGAATTCATTCCCTATATACATTTCATGATATGTATAATCCAGATGTCTTGCTTTAAATATCCCTTCAACTGATTGTTCATGGAGCACATGTTGGCTTTGGCAATGAATGCTCATTGGTAATCAATAATTAAAGCTCTATAGGGTCTCTGAGAGTTAATATTCAGGTCTGTATCTTCTGCGATCCTCAGGGAGACAAAGGCTTTCTCTCTCCTCCCTCTGTCTTTCACTCTTACTCCCCCCTTTTACCCACTCCTTCAGCATGCTTCTCTATTTGTTCCCATCCTTTTGCTTGTATACAGGCATGCATGAGCACTCACTCAACTACACTGTCGTTCTGTTCTAACCATGTTCTCCCTCTGCTACCATCTCCCCCTTCCTTCAGAGACTTACTGCAGCCTAAAAATGGAAATCTCACAAGATACATCAGCCCCAGTCTCCACTGTATCCTACTTTTTATACTTCAGAAAAGCAAATTACTAGGAGGATATTTTAAGTGTGAGAGAAACAGTTCATTTCTTGTCGCACTACTGAGGTTCGTTCTGCATATACTATTCAAGATTCAAGAGCATTGTGTGGAATAATTTGCTCTTAAAGTCATAGTTATTTAATGTTCAGGCAAATCAAGTCTTTGCATTCAGTATATTTTGATCTAATGCAACTCTTAAACAAACTGAATCCCACAAAATAACTGCAAAGTTTGAGTTAAGCACTCTCAAAACAAACACAAATGATAGTAACTGTCTTTCAGGTTGGGTTTATTAACGGGTTGGCAGTAGATGGTATTACCAGACAGCATCTTTTCAGCAGGGCTTTCATTGAAAAATCACTCTCAGTTTTTTTTTTTCTTCCATTAAGGCAGAGACAATATGTTAATGCAGAAATCAACCCATGACCACCTTGCAAAAATTAGCCTTTGTGTTGGTGAGCAAAAATCGATGACAAAATCCAACAGTGGGTGACATTAGCATTCATTTGGAGTCATGTTTCTATCAACCTAATGAATAGAAGTCCATTAGTCACCAGCCTTTGGCTCTAATTTTGGTCTCTCTGTCTACTCCTAATGAAAGATCTGGCTTTTAACTGCAAAATGCAAAGGAGCCAGATTAGATTTTCAGAGTAGGGTTTATTAGAGCTGGAGAAACAGCTTTGTTACAGGCTGGAAAATGATGCAAAGGGATTAAAGAGTTGCAGGTCATAAAACAAAAAACAAAAAGGTCATAGATGTTTAAAGGAACGAAAGTGTTGAGCTGTAGTTTTCAGTGGGTTTCTCACTGTATGTGATCTAGATGGGATAGGATAGTAGGAAAACCAGAGGAGCAACAGTCATAACTAATAAAATAGCCCCCAATACTGAATATCAGTCACTGAGTGACAAATGTCAGGTTTTTGCCCTGCACCCAAGAGCTCTGGAAGAGTTTTTTAAACCATGTGCAATCCTGGAGTTTTATTGGGTCTGCCCAAAGCTCTCAGTACTGTTTAGATGGGATAGGATAGTAGGAAAACCAGAGGAGCAACAGTCATAACTAATAAAATAGCCCCCCATACTGAATATCAGTCACTGAGTGGATGCTGCAGTGATTCAAACTTCATTAAAACTTAATAAGACAGAGAAAAATCTACCTTTAAAGAGACACTACATAGTGCCTTGAAACAGATTATCAACATACAATGGCTGTTATGTGATAAGCAGGAATAAAAAAACTGTGTGATATAAAGATTGGCAACAGAATATTGAGCCAGACTTTGATACAATCAATATTAGCGAAGTATCACTGCTGTGCTCTGTATCTTTTTTAATGCTTCAAATTGTATAACCAGATAGACTGTTACACATATTCATGTTCGAGGATGAATTTCATATTTAAATAGGCAACATGTCATTTAAGCTGTTTGGGGAGGGTAGAATCTTTCTAAAGAGGTGATTGGATAAACACAAAACTTTGAAAAAGAGAGCATATTTCACCAGTTCCAGTAAGACTACAAATATGGCTGCATCCACACTAATCTCCTAAAGCTTTAAAAGCTTGACGCAATTTAAAGGGATATTCCGGCGTAAAATTAAGTTAGGGTCAAACACATCGTAATACCGAGTTAGACACCACTTTATAGCCACAAATAATGCTCAGAACAGCACCTAACTTCATCAACAGTACATATAATGTCCCAGCCACAGCTGTTGTTGTTGTTCAAGTTGTTGTTCAAGTTGTTGAACTTGAGTTTGTGGTTTTTGCTGAACTTTAGTTGGTGGCAATTGTTGAACTTGAGTTTGTGTTGTTTTTAAACTTGAGGTTGTGGCAATTGTTAAACTTGAGATTCGGGTGTTGGTTGAACTTGAGTTAATCTTTTTAGCTTTGTCTGATTTCTTGTTTCACACAACTCACCCTTTCTCTTGCAGCAGCCGCTTGCTTGTACGGAGACCTCCATGCGAGTCCATCGACCGCAGTGGGGTGACACAGCTCAAGGAAGAACATTTACGATCATTACTTTATCATTTCCTTAAAGTAATTATCACCATATTAATCATTTTACACTGCAGATGCGGTAGTTCTTCTGCCTTAGCGTCTCAGTCTGATTGCAGTTCCATGAGGACAACGTTCAGTCGGCAACATATATCTCTTGACGGGGTGTCTAACTCGGTGTTACGGTGTGTTTGAACTTAACTTAATTTTACGCCGGAATATCCCTTTAACAACTTAACTCTCTCTCCTCAAACGACAATGATTGGTCGGATCATTCTCTCACAAAACTTCAAGCCTTTCAAAATGACTCTGCCTAATGACAGACGTGGATTCTGGCCAATCCATCTGCTTTGTGAGGTTAGCAGCTCTGTCCATCAGGCAGATAATCTAACAGGTGCTGCTTTCACTCATTTCAGATTCAAAACCGTGTTTTCCAAAACTTAAGCCGTGTCTGTGGTGGGGATGGTGGCCTTCAGGGGGTCTATTGAAAACACTAAAATCCATTATCCCCTCTCTATTACATAATCTCTTCCATTATTAATGCTTTTATTAGTCTCATTGTACTTTCTTCTCAAACTCATTTTAATGTGTGTCCACAAATGACTGAAGTTTGCTCAACACAGTCAGCTTTTTCCTCTTTATACACACAGTAGCTCATCACGTTCCGTCTCCTACTATTCCTCTTTTCTGTATATGTCTGATCTTTAACAATATTCATTGGCAACGTGTTTTATAGAGACATCCTCCAAATAGACAAGTGCATTGCAGCAATCCAAAACTGATATAGTGCAAAATGATGTTAACTGTTAAAACAGTGGGATGTAAAGGTTTAGATTTCACATGAAGAGTCACACCTCTGTCAGTGCATTAACAGAAAGGACAGGTATGAGAGGACCCCTCTCTCTCTCTGGGCACCTGCAGAACATGTGTCAGGCGCTGCAGGTTGTCAGACATGAGAGGCAGGGAATAATGAGGGATTTTCAGACTCACCAGTTGTGTATGGTGATTTGAAACAGGTTTAGAAATATTACAATGGTCAACAATTTACTAAATATAGTTGGGCGGCCTTCCCAGTCACTGTCTATGGGAGAAAACCCTGCAGAATATAAACTCAAACTGATTCTTTGTATTGTCAACCCTCTTGGTAGTGGAGCTGAAGTCTGAATTGCCATGAAGATGCTTGATCTATGATTAGTCTCTGGAAGCTGACTGAATTTCTCTAAGGGAGAGTTCTCCAGAGTTATAATGCAATAAGCTAATCTGATGCCTCATGCTTATCACTCCATCTGATAATTCTCTCTCTCTCTCTCTCCCTCTCTCTTTCCAAATATGACCCTCTCCAGGGATCCTGTTTACAAATGGCTCCCACTCTCCACACTTTTTGATGCTGAAAGCTCTTCGCTTGTTTTTCTGGCATCGGTAAGTAAACCTCGCTCTTTCACTGTCTCTCTTTTCTCTCTCTCTCTCTCCACCCCTGAATAATTTGCGAGGAGAGCTTTCTGTGGTGATGAAAAGTCTTTTGCAACCCAACGCTATAATTACACCTCAATTTGTCCGTACTGCCATCCACCACAGTCTCTGATAAACAAGCTGTTTGAATTTGGAGCTCTTATTTTAATGAACTACGTCTCAGAGATGTGAAGTGACTTTAAACACAAGGATGCTTGAAAAGTAACTGCTCCACATGCAGAATTCCTTTTACATTAATTGGTTAAGTCAACTTGAAGAATATGAGAGGATGTCATTACTCAGTCACAGTGCCATTTGGATTTTGGTCATACACCAATAAACCACTTTTATTTTTTCCACTAAAGCTCCATCTACTTAACTGGTTGTTGAGAGGCTGCTAACTTGGACAATCTCACTAAGAATCAACAGAAACTCTCAGGTTGACTGCACTCATAGATTTCCTTTGCTGGAATGACAATAGATAAAGCCATGGGCAGCGAGTCTCAGAGCTGGAGCTGACAATGAGTTTTTCTGGGGGGTTGGATGACCAAACCTAAACTAAAAGCCAAGGAATTTTGGATTTGGGTTTCAGCTTCTGTAAGGCGCCCAGTATTTCCAAACATGATGACCGTAACACCTTCCAAAAATAATTGCAGAATATTTTGTGGGGAGTTATCCTTTTTGTAGCTTAATTGAAAATCCTGCTGTTATAATAACTCTGCCTATTTCTTTCCTTACAAAAGGGACTATGAGCTCAGCGCTCTGCATAACATTATAAACTATATTCTGCAGAGAAAAATGAGACCACAGCTCCCCAAAAGAGTTGCCAAAACATTTGAATCTCTCTTATAGATTGGCTGCAGTATGGGTCATAAAATCTGCCTCCTCCATGTCGACAGATGGGACATGGGTCAAACTTTGAAATCAAACTATATGTTTGTTTGTTTTTTGGTATTTGTTATTCAAGTCAGTTCTTTCCATGCTGTTCGATACCCCACACATTATATTTGTATGACGTTGTTTTGGATTAGTCTGACTGAAACTGAAATATTACAATACATGAAAGTGTTTCCAACTGAAATCACACAAAGTTGAATTTCTTGTAGATAAACTTGCTGACTTGTTTGTGGATTGTTTTGGTATGTTATGTATAAAGTCAACCGGGAGACAGCTCATGTTAAATAGTGGGGAGGGGTCATATTTTTACCTAGTATAGCGGACAGAAGCATACTTTTGTCTATCAATGGGTTCTTATCAGATGTTTGTATGGCAGGACATACTACTCCAATTAAATTGCTAATGGGGCTATAACACTAGCTTGACTTAACTGTACGTATAAACCTTCCAAATGATCGTTTTAGAGTTTTACTTAGGTGTTATTGGTGCTAGATATAGTGTATAAAGTCAGTCTTTGAAGGACTTGGCGATTGTGACCTGCATAGACAAGTTAGGTTGAACTGAATTGAGATGGTCTGCTAGCAACAGGTAGGAATCTGGCTTATTATTTCAGAGATAATTTCACATTTCTATGTGTCTGTCCTTAATAACATTTGGACAACTAGCCTCTGAGTTAAAACCAAAAGTTTGTATTTAAAAGCTTCTTACTCAGCAATTTGAGAGTCAGCTTTCTCAAATTGATTAGCCCTGGAAAAGTGTGTTGCTTTGGAGGAGACTTGAAAATTGGGACAAGCTTCTACATGCCAGTCCTGGGACACAGCTTCTGTCTTCAAAGGATGTCATCAGCACACTGTATCAGAGTCCATGGCGAGCAGGTCTGAGCTGTACTTTTGGTAACACTATTGAAAGAGACCCAACTTAAACCACTTCAAACAGCCACAGGGTAAAATTTTCTTCAACCGGTAGAAACCCCCTGGAGGACCAGACTTATTTGTGGATAGACATCTGCCACCAATGGCTGAGCCAAGAAAGTTAGAGTGAGAGAGAAATGGATAGAGACAAACAAACAAGGAAATGCATAGGCTGTTACAAAGTCCTTGGAGACGAAACAATAGATCAAACTGACTCACATACTTGAAATGTATTTTGCTCAGTTCCAAAGTGTCTGAACACATTTTAAAAACCCTTCGTCTACTCTCTATTTTCATTATTGTCTTCTTCAGCAACTTTAGACTTTTCTTCTTGGTTAAACGAAAAGAGAAACTTTTGACTTGAACATAAACATCTATCTCTGCAGGGATCCTTTTCATAATGTTGTCAGACACTTCAACACCTCAAGGCACTGAGGAAATACTTTACGACTTTGGAGAGATGGTTTGATCATAATCACATTTGTATGTCTGTCATTCGTATTGTCTGGAAGTCTCTGAGCCTCCAAAAGCATATAAATAGAAATGCCGATGACAGTGATTTTTGATACAGCAGATGAATGAGGTTTGCCTTACATGACTGATGGTTTCTTTAGGGCACACAAAGACAATCACACCTTCACACAGCTTTTATTTTGAAGGATTTTATATATCTGGTTGTGATACAGCCATTTATAACTAGACTGAATCTACACAGGTTTGGTTACCTTGATATAATGTGCAGAGAGTAATGGAGAGTAGCTACTGAATGGGTTCACAGAAACATGTCAAAGGAGGGGTAATGCTGCCAAACGTATTCAAAGCTGAGGTCTTCTGATGCATGCCTGTTGTTTCATTGGATGGCTGCTGTGCGCTTCAGCCAATGTGGGGCTGCCTCTGTCATCTCTGTCAAAACCTCTGAGGGCCTCCGTCTGTAACTTGATATTCAAGCCTGTATGTTCTAAGCTCCCCTGGGGTTTCGTGTACGTTCTCACCCCCCCCTCTCTCTCTTTATCTGCCTGGATCTGTGTAGTCGTGTGACCCTGCCTTTTTTACACCTCAACACACTGTGTCTACTGCAGCTTCTTATGTCCTCACTGATGCACAGAGGCTTCCCTTGTGAGCTTATTCAGCCAGGGGAAAAGCAAACAGTGGACTTTGGAGGTCAACACGATCTACCTCTAACTCATTAACTCTTTGGTCTCTGATGTTGTTGTGGTGGTGTTTGCAGCATGTATAGGTGCAAATCTGGTGTAGACCAGAATTTGAGCCTCAGATAAGAAAATTCTTAACACCGTTTTACATGAAATCTGCGATGAAATACTCGTGTAGTTGCATATTTTCAAACCAAGATGAAGACACTCAGTTAAGACATGGAGCTGATAACTACAATCACAGCAAAAAACACCAAACATCAAAATTTAAACACCTGTCATTGCCCTGGCTGTGTCTTGGTTGTCAACATTAATTGGGAAAAGGTGATGGACAGGACGCACAGCAGGGAAAATATGCTGACGTTTTATAGACCGATAGTCCAACTAAAACATTTTTAACTCATAATTGTGTTGTTATCAAAAACAAAGTCTATATTCATCAGCGGTTTTGTTATTAAAAGTGTATTCTAGCTCGACATGTCTTCGTATAAGATATTGGGTCTCTGAAAACATTTATCACCATTTTTTTGTTGATGAAATTATCACTGGAGTACTAATACAGCTTACTGGAATGGCTCATCCAAAAGTTGACTAAATTTTTAACACAAAGTTGGCAGCAGAGTCCGTTAACTTCCTTTGTTACATGTAGCAGTAGGAAGACTTTAATGCCTGCTGGGTGGACTGTTGAGCAAATGTAAGAAGTCATGTGAAAGTTATACATTCACTGTGAGTTTATGATGTTTTTCCTCAAAGGTAGTAGAATTGCAACAGTGAGCAGTCAGTGAGTACATTCTGTCCTGAGTCTTTAACAGGTGGTGAAACTGTCCTAGCAGCTGAGCGGAGCAGGTGGAATATTCATAACACTCCCAAATCAGGATTTTGACATTCAGCATGATGGTCTGCTCCCAGAGGGGGAAAGAGATAAATATGAGGCCTGGGTGAACACACACCAGCGCAGGATTGTCTTCAGCCTGTTTACCTCCACACAACTGAGCGCCTTTGTCTCCTAACATGCTGGGTAATAATAATAAAAAAAAGACAGCCTGTGATTGTTAAAGCAACACTTTACATCACTTTAGTTCTGTCAGTGTCAATGATGACATTATACTCTTTTCATAGCTTTGGATCCAGCTCTTTAGAAAAATGAATACAACATAAATCAACGTGAAAAGAAAAGAACAAAAATGTACAGAAACCATGTTTGATTGAGGCGCATTTTGATTTTATAGTTTGTCTCATCTGTCTGAGGAACCATCATACTATCTAACATTTGTGTTTTCCAGGAATACTTCCAATTGCTTTGGATCTCACATATAAGTAGAGGTAGCATCTGTGCTGGAAACATCCTAATCTATACAATAAAATGCTTTTTTTTTAATTCATTTTTTTTGTAAATTAGATCCTAATTTCTGCATACTGTACTTATTTATCTGGCAGGACAAGAACCCGCTTTGGTGTAGTTACTGAATAGCTCTGTGTTTTCAATGATTGGCATACAGCAGCGTTATAAATCAAAGGCACAGATGTGTTCCCATATTGCACATGTACATTAAGTGAAATCTGGATGGTCCCTTCTGCTGCATAACTCCCTCTCATCCTCCACTTTCACGGTGCGTCTCTATCCTTAATATCACTGAGCTATATTTATTTTTACATTTGGCAGCCAGATAATGATTGTAAGATTAAAATAAGATGGTACAAATGAGTCACCTCTTCCCGAGCTAATTTAATCAAAAATGGCTTATGACTACAAAAGATATTATATAAAGGATTTGTCATGTGAGTGAAGCACTTGTAATGGATTAGCTCTTGACTTACACTGTGACAGTCTATATGAATGCAAATCCATATAACGGCACATTGAAGGTTTAATGTTCACTTAAGCTTTATTAAGTGATTTTAACCTGCATGATTCAACATGAGCCTCTCGCAACTCTGCCCATCTTCCTTGGGAATACAAAAAAAAATTACATTCCTGTAAAATATGGATTAGCTGCACTGAAGCTGCTTCAAAATAAAAGCCTCACAATGGATCGCCTTGATTAAAAATCGCTAGATTAACAGTGGAGACAATAATGAGGAATTATAGATTTTATACAGCGGGCATAGAAACCCTCATTTTGGGTGTATGACCCAGCATGTAGAGTCAATCAGTTCACAGAAATGACACTTTTGGGACCTGCATTTCTTCTCTGTCACAGAGCCACCAACATTCAGGGTCAAAGCAGTTTTCCCCGCTGTGAGGAAGCAGAATCCAAGTGGAGCTGGAGACAAGCTCAACCAAAAGCATGCAAATAGAGAGCCAGTGGGGAGAATGTGTTATTAACTGTGACTGACTGCACTTTGTGGTGGCAAATGTTGATTGATTTGTAAAAATCAAACCACAGTCAAACCACAGTTTGACAGCAAGCGTTGGAGCTGGTGCATTGGTTGTTTAAATTCACTGTGAATTGCGAGGGCGTCTTGCTCTGCCAGAAAGTGAAATATTTAGATGTGGATGAGGTTTGATTCTTGTGAGGGATTAGAATAAGTTCAAGTGGAGTTGATTGGATCAGTCAGAGGTGAGTGTGGTTTGGTGGAAATAAAGCTGCAGTGTGACATAGTGCACAGCTGACTGTTGGCTTTTAAACCAGCTTTACTCATGTGGTTAGGTCAGGGAAGAGATGAATGAATATAATGATAACAACTCAGTGAAAACAGATTTTTTTTCCTAACAAGGACAAGATTACAATTTTTTTTTCTTCCGTGATTAAACTAGGTGCCTCTGTGTACGTATAGGGTCCTAGCCATAGTACTAGCCACCAAACATCTTTTTAGCTTTGCCTGATTTCTTTAGCAAAGAGACTAAACACAACTCACCCACTCTCTTCCAGCAGCTGGTTATTTGTAGGGAGACCTCGGGCCTGTCCATCACAGACTGCAGCGTGGGACACAGCTCAAGGAAGAACATTTATGATCATTTCTTCATAGAAATGCAATCAGACCGAGATGCTAATGCAGAAGAACTACCGCGTCTGCAAAATGAGTAACATGGCGATTATTACTTTGAGAAAATTATGAACAAATAATCATAAATGTTCTTCCTTGAGCTGCGTCACCCCACAGCAGTCTGTAATGGACAGGCCCGAGGTCTCCCTACAAACAAGCAGCTGCTGGAAGAGAGTGGGTGAGTTGGGTTTAGTCTCTTTGCTTTAGAAATTAGGCAAAGCTCAAAAGATGTCTGGTGGCTCGTGCTGTGGCTTGGACCCTCTATGTACTGTTGATGTAGTTAGGTGCTGTTCTGAGCATTATTTGTGGCTATAGAGTGGTGTTTTGGTTGAGGTTTGTGTATGGCTCCTCTGACCACTGTGTATTGCAATCCTGAGATCGTTGCTAAAGTTGGTATAACTAGAGAAGCAAGCGGTTGGCAACATTCATCTCTTGATGGGGTGTCTAAGTTGGTGTTATGGTGTGTTTGACCCTAAATTTTACACCTGAATATCCCTTTAATACAGGACCAAACATATGGAAAATGGGGCCCAAGTTAAGAGATACTAAAGTTCACCTTTAATTTTCTTTGAGTATTTGGGGCATTTAAGACTGAAGTCATACACAGACACTTGGCTCTGCTCTGTAGAAACCTCACCTCTCTCCTCTGAACATTTGCACATTTGTAAGTATCAAAAACTCAGTTAGAATTAGTTTTTCTGTATCATAATTAGATCAAAGCTGTGTTGAGAGTCATTTTCGTGGCTCTGACAGGCCAGCAGGTGTTCTGAGAGATGATGACGCACCAGAAAAGGGCAAACATTGTCCTGACAACAGCGAACAGCTGGTCCAGAGCATGACACCTGTGTGCCCGCCCAGCGTTATGTCGGCCTGCTCAGGTGCAAACTTCAATCAGGCCGCGGCAGCTCAAACGAAGCCGTAGAACAGCATCTGTCACAAATCACAAACTTCCCTCTGTGTGATGATGAAGCATGAATTTTAGAGGGCAGGAGGAATGGAAAATATGTATCCGTACTGATACATCCTTTCTCTACATGCACTCCTCGCAGTGAGCTCATGTGTGGCATCTTGTTTAGCCTTTTGCCTTATAGTCGATCTGCCTCAGAGTGATCGGACCGGAACGAACCTCTGACTTTGCTCTACAAATAAAAGAAAATCCAAATGGCAAATAAGAATGACACAATCACCGTGATGTTACCATTCAAAGAAAGGGGTAAATCATCATAGAAATTCAAGGATTTAAGTCATAGAGTTCTACCATACCTTATAGAAATGTTAAGTGGACAAAGCAATATATGCGATCTTGTCCTCTAGTCCCCATTGACATGTTCATTTCAGCTTCTTTACACATTGTTTCTTTCGTAAAAATGGTGCAAGTTCCCTCATTTCCATGTTAAAACAGCAAAGAACTTCAGATTTAAGACTCTTTCTCTTGGCCTCCTGTGTTCCAGTTGTGAAAGCCCAACAGAGACTAGTTTGCCTAGACATCCTGAAAAATATGAAAATTCAACAAAATTCTTGTCCAATTTCTGCATATCCACCGTGGACAGAACTCTTACTGGAGGAGGTATACTGGTGTGATTTGGCAGTCTGATAGAAGAAGACCAACTGCTGGATAGTAAAAAATGATTTCAAAGCACCAGAACATTGTCGGTTCAGCTTCAGGACATTTACACCACCTGCTGCAGAAAGACGACCTTAAGCATTATGGAGGACACAAGCCACAGAGCACGTGGTTTGTTCTCACTCCTTTAATGATAACACTTGCAGAGCATCAGAGCCTCAAATGCAGTATTGCACATGTACCGTACATAATATCTTATTGTAGAATTTTGTTGTTGTTGTGGAAATTCATGTACCTTTACATTTAAATTTATCTTTATTGACTTTTATGGGTAAAATATTGAAAATTTTCAAGTTTGATTTTTGAAAATTGGTGGTGTAAACTTCTTTATTTCTTACAAAATGTACACCTTAATTGGATCATCCTTCAAATCTTCAATAAAACTTTGCAAAACTCTCCTCATTATTTGTATTTTGGTTACTGACCATTTTACAAGACCCACTAATGAAAACAACTCTGGCTGCGTCTGAAACTATTTATTAATATATACGGTATGTCAAAAAGATTTTCATCTATCATCCCAATTTAAAGAGTAAGAGCAAAGTTTCTATACTGCTAGAGTCTGGTGATTATTTAATCATGGATTAAACTCAAAAGTAGGGCAGTGAGAACTTGTACATGAAACAGCTAAAGCATCTATCTGCTCATTTGGCACCGCTCTATAACAGCAGAACAAGAAAAGAATCGCCATATTGTATTATCCTCTCAGATCTCACTTACAGAACCATCACTCCATGGCACTCTCCATAGCACATGAACACGGACAGCCTCTCAACCCATTTTCACTCCTTTCCCATCTGGTTGTAGGCACATGACAGTTTAATGAATAAAGGCAAAGTTTTGGTCCCTCCAATTTCCATCGTTCTCAGTGGAGGTAAACTTAAGGCAATGATTTACTTTTTAATAGAAGTCAAATCTGACCAAATGCCCCCACATGTGACCCACAAGGACTGAAACAGAGACAGTTTTATTCTACGCAGTCTTACAACATGAAACCACAACAAAGCTCCATCATACTGTTGAAGGTGTAAAGATTCACTGATCTGAATTGGTTACCGTGCACCAGTCTGCAGCGCCCTAAAAAACAAAAACAGGTATTACATACATCAGTAGCAAGTCTTACGTGGTGGGAAACAATGGCAAAACTGGTGCTAAACTGTTAGCAGTAGCCAGCAGAAGCACAAGCAAACCTAAGTGTTAAACACTTGGACTGAAGCAAAGTATGAAATACCTGCAGCTTAGCAAAGCGTGGTTTTTGCAGAATATCGTGGCTGCCATGTAGCTGTATCTGAGGCCCTATGACTTTACTGTGCGGCTGGTAGTGATAATCTTCGTGATATGGTTCATACATTAGAGTTCAGTTACAAGATACAAAACGGATTCACACCCTTCTGCATATGCTGTTTGACCCTCTCAGAGATAATTTTGTTCCTGCCTACAGTGACAGTCCCCCAGATGATGAAATGATGGAGTATCAATTTGTCACAGGGATTTCCAGTTAAAAACAATAAGCCTGTACACTAGACAGAGGTGACACTGTGTCACTTCAAACTGATTAGTGAGCATATTATTTATGGCTTACTTGTTGGGGACGGATATAATATACTGACACAAACTGGAAATACCCATCCAATAGAAGAATCGTGGTACTTATAAGGAGCTGCTAATTTGCAACACTTGTTCCTAGAAAGGCTATTGTGGGAATAGAATGTTCAAATGGTGATTTAAGAAAAAAAAAAGAAAAGTTATACCAGATACAGCAAAGACACAATGAAACTCACATTCAGTGGTGAAAAAGTGAAAGTTTTAACTTGCAAGTTGCCAGATATTACTCCTTTCACAGAAAAAAAGCTGTCCGAGCAAAAGATGTTTGAAGAATAAAACTGAGAAATCACCACTAAAAGCTGATCTTGTGGAAGCAGCTCTGTAGTCTCTTTGTGTATTTGCAGAAGGCTGTGAAGCAAATCCAGTTTAACATTTGTAGAAAAACTTGACATAACAGAAATCAATTAAAATATTACTAAAACTCACAAATTTGTATTTACTTTAATGGACAATTGTAGAGGCACCCCAAGGATTCATTAACTGGCAGGTTTGCCTGAGATCAGGCTGTTAAACCACGAGGTACATTTGAGATAATCTTAGTATTTAAAAAGGCAAAGTCAAGCAGCAAAAATCAGCCTGCTTTGGCATTTGAGTAGTAAAACTGGGGCATATGTTTGGCAAGTTTTTGATGTACAAACAGAAAATATATGTGCCCTATAACAGTTCCTTGGGGGATTCCTGTTTTGTTTTTATAAAGCTGATTATGTATGGGTCACAGCACACTGTCTACATTTAAATCTAACCACAACAGAGACCATTTTGAGAAATTTAACACTGAGAGTTTTAGATTGCAGTGTAATGATTTGGGAGTTAAATACCTTTTTAAATCTAGGACCATTGCACCTACACAGATTTTTTTTCTTGGATTGGATTCACCTTTTCTGCTCCTTTTTTTCTTTTTCTCCAGCCATCCATATCTGTCACCTCCATTCAGCGCTGACCAGCTCTGTAAAAGCTCTGCTGTGGGATTATCAGTGACTTTGGTGAATACCTTCATCCCCAACAAACCATTTCCGCCTCCTGTGCCACCCAGAGTGTTACGAGCTGATACCTCACACTTCACACACATATACTCAAACATCTGTCATTATTTGGTCTAAGGTATACCCTTTTCAATGTAGTGGAAAGAGAGCGATTGATTCAGAGGAGTATGAGGGAGATAGAAGAAGAGAGTTAGAATACAGGGAAGTGAGAAAGAAAACGGTGCGTGCAGAGATGGGAAAAAATAAACAGTGTATCGCAGAGTAAATGGCGGGAGAAGTGGCCAAGGAAAATGTAATTTGAGCAAACTGCAGAAGTGATGGGTGGAAAGTATTCACTATCCAAAGAGGGAATATCCCCTCCAGCATCGAGCGGAAACTTGCGGTGTAACTGTCCAGTGCAATCTTTTTAGTTATTTTCACCAAGATTCAAGTTCTCTTTAGAGTGCCCAGAGGGCTTCTTTGTCAGATATGCGAATCAGTGAGGATGCTTGGCCACTCTGACTTTTTCCCATTTAAATCTGTTTATCATGTAGTTTTGAGTTGTATTTGCACATTGATTTCTCTAAAAAAATCCTCGCCTGGAGTGGGAATCACAAATTTGTTGCAATGTCCATATGTTAAGCCCTGGGTTGCAAGTTGTATAAAAATTGAGAATAGGACAAATTATCATATCACATATTGACTGCTTTCATATTGATCGGGGACCGAAATGTCAGTGCATTTTTAAGGGACATATGGCCATTTTTTAAAGAAAAACAAGACAGGAAATAACACCCAAGACTACTGCCAGAGTGCAGTTTAGGTTAGCTACAGGGTCGTAGTGGGCAGGCACATGGAATACACCACCAACTCTTCTTTTTACTCTGTCCAAAAAATACAGAATAATAAAGTTGGCAGAAGAAACAGCAGATTTAAATGGTGAAACTGAAGTTACAAGCAAAACAAAACAACAAAAATATATAAACAAGTGCAATACAAATCAGAGAAATTTAAAAGTGAGTCTGAAAGAACAATAATATAAAATTTGATAAACATCTGGTCTTAATAGTGCAGGTGGTGGGAAGCAGTCCAGAAGCACAGGTTAAAATCCACACTGGTGATGTTGATTTTTTCTAATTGATTAGCTATTTTTTTAATACCTGGCAAACTTATAACTTTTATTATTTGTGCCTTCATCTCATAATAACACGAGAGAATGTTCATGTTTGCAAATATTCAAAATCATTTTGAGATATGTGGCTGTTTAGCACAAGTCCATAAATTGAGCCCCAGGTTGTGAGTTGTATGAACTTTAAGACTCGGACAAATTATCATATCAAGTATTGACTGCTTTCATATTGATCAGGGACCAAAATGTCAGTGCATTTTTAAGGGGCATATGGCCATTTTTTTAATATGATATTTCTTATCTTATCTTATTTAATGGTAGCAATCAATGACTGTCAAGCTAGTATTGCAATTAGCCTGGAATTTACATGTTATCAATATCTGTTGGTCTTCTTTAGGTGAACTTTGAAGTGGTTTTATTACACAAGTTTTGGGACTCCTAACCCAAATGTAGGAATACATCACAATGAACACTGGAGCTTCAGAGGAAAATGGCCGTAGATGTGGAAGGGCATCTACAACACTCGGCTGAAAATAAGCAACCTTTTTGCACATTTTGGTTAGGTTTAATGAGATCTGAGAACATTTACTGTCTTCTTCTAAGTATATGTTAGGTCTTGTAGGTTTAATTGGCCACCTTTTGACTGCTGCTACCTAGTTTTAATTGGTGTCTGAAAGCTGGCTGATCTGTGGCAATGGGTGGAATATGTGTCTTTTTAAATGTATTTTTTATGCACCAATTTATTAACAGATGGTACAGTATGAAGACTTTCACAGAGGTGCATTAGCTCTTAGATAATTGACTTTTTAAATCTTAAGTATAACTCGGATTCTTTCCTGTAAAACTTCCTGTAGGAATTTAATCGCTCTACCATCACAAAACACAAATCTCTTAAGCTAAGAGTCAAATTTATATCCTCTCAGCCTGCTTAAACCAATGCAGTGATACAGAACACATAGTACAGACTCAAAACAACTTTCTTTCAAATGCAACTTGTAACTTTTTATTCCTCTGCAGACTCAGTGCGTAGCTGCAAGTCAGCTGCCTCTCAGCTCGAGCTTTTGTGGTGAATTCAAGCGCAACTCTTATTATAAGATGTGGGGCAATGAGAGCCAACGCATCAGTTTCTTCTTTGTCTGGGATGGTTCTTGGAAGTTGTCTTGGTGTGTCAGGACCCTTAATCTTGTGGTCTGGGAATAGTGGGGCTCATGCAATTTCACACCACCTGACAGAATAAAATTTATTGTTGTAATCCGGATTAGTGTTCATACTACTACTACTAGCTCCCATTTCTGATTAGAATTCACCATGTCACGCTGTAAACAAAGTTTAAGAAAAGTAAGAGCAACTGCCCCTTCCAAATCAATTAATTTACTCGCTCTCAGCACAGAAGTCTGTTCTTAAATGGTAAAAGAAGTCTTTTGATAAGATAGCATTAGACAGTGCCAATTTTTTTTTCTGCCCCTCTATTTCCTCCTTTTATATTTTGAAAATCAAAAACAATCTGTACAACAGCACAACATCATGATAAATTATTTCAGCTGTCTTTGATTCATCATTTTTAGTCATGTGATCAACTCAGAAGCCTGGAAGACAAAGTGAAACAGTGGAGCTTCAACTGGGGCTTATTAATGGTCCATATCATCAGATTGAAGTTTACAGTATTTTTACACTACTGTGTTTTTTTATTTGTTTTTTTACAAGCCCTGTTTTGGGTTTTTATTATTATTATTATTATTATTATTATTATTATTATTATTGTTATTATTATTATTATATTAGAAAACAATTTGCTTTTCATTACAAAGAGGAACTTTTTAAGAATAAGTTAGTTCTTGTTCATTCAGCTCCTTCAGCTCCTTTTACCCCCCTCTATAGATCCAGCAGAGGTCAAAGGTTAGCAGTGTTGGGTCAGGATACGGTCGCTGTATTTATGGTCTCCCTCCACTCCCTGCTTTAATATGTCAACACAAACGAGGCAGGATTGAGTGTCTTATGACAAGGGACATTTTTCACTGCTCCCTTTACTTCCCCCCTGCCCCGATGTTCAAGGTCCAGACACTCTTTTTCTGCTCTGTGAGGAATCTAACAAGGACAAACAGGTGCTCCCACTACGCACTTTGTGAGCAGAGCACATTTTTAAAGGGCAAACCGAGAAAAACTGCAGGATAATGTGGTTGATAAAGTAAGAGATGATCAATCTTTCATCAGCGTTGGGACTGACTTTTCATTAAGGGAGTCCTGTGGAGTCTCATCTCCTAATTACCAGAATATAAGTCCCGGTGGAATATTAATAATACAAACCCAGACTCAGCTGCTGATTCAAAAGTTAACATGCCTGTAATAGAAAGGTGTACATGTCCCCTCTGTGTTTCAGAGTAGCATGCTAATCTGTGTGTTATCTTAACTCTATCTCTCCACAAAGATGTCCTTCCTTTTTTTTTTTTTTTTTGTAAACCCCTCTCCAAGCTCCTCCTCAGGTCTGCTTTACCTCTGCAAGGCACCACCCTTGTGCCCTTAAGCATTTGTTCTGATTCCATGAGTCCAAATCATATCTGCTAAGCTTTCAATAGACTTCCCCCCACCCCTGGCTAATTATTTGACAAGACAGACTATATATCACACGTATGTGTTTGGCCAACCCTGGGTTTCTGTTTGTCTCCTCAGTCTTCCACTCGCAATGCTGCATTCAAAGCACTACAGGTCAGAGATGTGAGGAAACTCATAAGTGAATGCATCTTTTTCTATTTACTGTGGATTCACAATATCTGCAACAGCCATAACAAAATAAACACATTTTTAAACCAAGTTCAGCAAAAGAAGACAAAGAAAGATACTTTGTCCAAATAGTTTTATCACAGCCTTAAACACACTTTGAGTTTCTGTAATCTATGAGCAAAGTGTGGTTTGACATCAGAGCAGGTCTTTACAGGTCACCACAGATGCCTTCACATTATCATTAATTCACCCGTCTATCCATCATCCATCCATTTGCCCATCCCTTCATCTATTCATCCATACACATACCCATCCATCATCTATCCATCTATCCACCCATCCATTGTCCATTATACAACTAATTCATCCATCCTTTTTTTTCATTTGAGGTTTGTTGTTAACATGCGTTGAATTTTTCTTTCTCAATAAATTTTCATTTTTAAGGCTGATATAAATATTAGTGCAAAAACAGAAGTCTCCATACAGTATGTAGTTTACTCAAATGTTCACTCATGCTTTAGATGTGAGAACAGCATTGTTTTTCTGCTTGCCAGGGTTTGATTACTACTTTTAAATCATTAACATTAAAGCAATCTTGTCTTTGGGATTTTTTTTATTGGATTTAAATGTTAAAGTTATCTTTAAGTAGAAAATTTTCAGAATGATATATATCCTTGTTTTGGATATTACATCCCCTAAAGTGAACCAAGTGCTTTGAGGACTTCAGTTTTTATAATGAATTCTTTCTTTACCTTGAATATCGTGAGAAGTGTCCCTTCTTTGTTTGTGATTTTGAAACAGCTGCCTGAGAAAGGGTTTAAAAATCCACCGCTGTGCAGTGGACGGAGAATTTTTCAAACCAGCAGGGTGGAAGAAGCTTTGAAGACCAAGGATTTTGGTTCTGTGTTTTGGACATCTGGTGTCTGATCAGTGTTTTTGCTCTGCAGCTGAAGTTTATTGATTTGATGCCTCACATAAAGAGAAACCTACTGGTAGTCACTGTTGGTTGAGGACGTGCTTGCAGATTTTTTCTCAGGTGGTTTGACGATTTAAACTTGCTGTCATCTGGCTCCAGAGCACTTGTGCACACATGCACATTTAAACCCCTCTGTCTTATGTTGAAAAAGACGGCTTGTGTGTCACAGGGTTAAAATTATGGAATCAACATGTGATCTCCGGAGAAGTTATGGTCGTGCTGCAGCTAAAGGCATTAACAGGGGGGGCTCATTGATCCGCGGTGGCAGCCAAGTGGTCAACCTTCACTCCAGGAAAGTGCGCACAAACACACACGCTCTCTGCTTCTCCTCCTCCTGCCCCGCACATGTCCTCTGATTAGTGACGGTAAAAATTGACTTTCTGTCTGCTCACAGAGTGATCCGTGCACATGCAGTTTTACATCACCGTGATGCTGGGTAGATTTAACATTTTTCAAACTTCTCCCCTCTGCCTCAGTGAGTTATGATTTCTGCCCTGATGAACAAAGCTGCTGCAAAGTACAAAGCCTGAAGGAGTGAGCAACAATAAACGAATTTCATCCCAATTTTTATCATCATTTCCTAAAAACAAGTATTCCTAAAACGTTACTGCTTCAGTCATTGCTGCAAGACGTATTTGAAGTAGACGCTCAAAAAAGCTGTACATTTAAATCTGAAAATTACAATTGGATGGGTATTTCCAGTTTGTGTCACTTTCAAATATTTCTGAAAGTGTTTTATTTGCTTTGTAAATATTTTGTAACTCCTGTTATAATGCTGCGTTCCAGTGACCTTGGAAGTCAAAGCTGGGAATGACGTTACACTCGAGTTGACAGCGTTCCAGTTAACAAAAGAGAAAACCAAGATGGACACCTACAGTTACCCGTTGTTAGCTGTTGTTTACAATTGTCAGCTGTTAGCCATTGTCAGTTGTTGTCAGCGATACCAGTTGTAAACAACGCATAACACTGTGTTTTACTCTTACAAACACCAAAGCACCCTGTTCACAGTTAGATGTTGGGCAGTACAACATATACCACTTTTTTAATTTCACAAAAACAAAACAGAAGTGCCAATAAATAATACACTCTTTACTGTTGATGCACTGCGCTGCCATCTTGGATTATGACGTTGACGTCAAGTCAGGGTTGGTGAGGATCGTCTGACTTTCCGAGTTGGAAATCCGAATTCAGGGGGGGTGTTCCAGGTGAATTTACAACTTGGTGCTCGGAAATTCTGACTTCCGAGTACAACTGGAACGCAGCATAAGGCTTATAAGGTCACATGACCCTGGCTCAGGCCAATCAAAACTGTTTATCTTTAGGAAAAATTGACAAACTGTTGGGACTCTATAAATTACCATACTGTCAAACCATTGGGTACAGATTTATAGGATCATAGGTGGATTTCACATATCAAACAAAGTTATGGTAGGAAAGCTTATTTTGGGCAAGATGCAACATACAACTTCATGTAAATAACTACTGAAATATCCCTCAATATAGCAGCTGTATATGACTTTTTAAAGACCAGGCAACATTTCTTTATTGTTTTTGCTATTTTTGAACTTGTATGATCCAAAAAATGTATAAAAGAGTAAACCAGCAGCTCATTAGTGTCACCTCATAAAAGATACACTGAAATGGAAAAAAAATATCAAAAGTATATAGATGTTTATTTAAGATTATTGGTCCTCCTTGAAGCGCTCATATCCCTGATGCAAAACACCCCTTTATTTATCACACCTTTAAATGGATACATTACATCTTTTATGTGTTTTTCTGCATGGAAAAGTTCATATATCTGTGCATTATTATTTGGAATAAATCAGCAGGCCAGCTCTTGTTGTAGTTTTAATTTTGTTTAAATGAAGCCTGATAATGTGTCTTTTTAATGTATGCATACTACCCTTATACTTCTGATTTATTCACTGGTGCATTCCCTGAATACAATGCACCTGGTTGCAAAGTGAGACTATGATTTGGTGCAACTGAGAGGTTAAGTTGTGATATTTATTTTAGATTTTTGAATGCTGTTGGGAGCCATGAAGTACACTGACCAGAGTTGTACCGCTGTTATGTGTCGAAAGAGCATCAGGGGTGAGCAACCCATTAAATGCTGCTCAGATTTACACAGCAGTTAAAAACCAGACAGCAGGTCACAGTGAATGTACAAGCACAGACACTCACAGCAGCATACCTGTTTCGGCATCTCAGTTTTCCGCAGCCCTGCACATTGCTTTACAGGCGAGAAGAAAAGGTCAAACACTGGAACTGTGGAGGCAGAGTGGGGATTGTTGATGGTGGAGAGCAAGAGCGTAGACAGCAGGTTACCTCTTCATCTCCTGCTTGCTCGCCCTGTCGTGCATCACCATGTATATCGGTAAAGAGAGTGGGATGCTGATTCATGCCGGCAGAAATGGACCGGGCAAAAAAAGAAGGGAGAGACAGAAAAAAAAAGAAGAAAAGGCCCTAAAACAGCTCTGAATGTGTGAAAAAGTACCCTGCCAATACTGGGCTGTAAAACTTAAGCGACAGGAAGCACAAACCCATGAATCAGAGTGTGACAGGATTGTAGAGTTCAGTATGGCAGGGACAAGTTCCAATCAAACCAATACGTAACCTTCAGCGTGATGGTGACTGGCGTAACAAGATCTACAGGGCAGGAAATGTTACGAGCATGAGAATGATTGTTTTTCTGCTGTAGGACTTTTTATACTTTCTTAAACTCACTGCAAAAAAAAAAAAAACAGTGAACCCTTAGTTGGACCAGGGATGCACATAATATGATAGATTTTATTACACTGCCGTCTTTTTGTATTCTCTCCTTGACAAAAAATAAAAAAAGGATCTGCGTCATATTTATGGACTGCTTTTGGCAGGTAATGTAAGCTTTGCCCCAGTTCAGGGGCTGCAGCTTTTGAAGGCCACATTTGAAGACCTGATGCGTCACAGTGGCGGGTGGAAGGCTCCAGTGTTGGACTCTTGCTGAGTAACACACTGTTAAATAGTATTTGGTATCTCAGTAGGGAGCTGCACAAACTGTACATTTCTCTAAGATTTTTGAAATGGTGGTGTTTAACCTCTGAGACACTAGCTAATTTAGCTGCTAAGCCAAGCAGCCACCTGTCGCTAAGCAATAACAGCAGCACTATGTGACATCGTCGTCACGGTAATGAAAAAAAGGGCAGACTGTCTCAATTCAGTTCTGCCTGACTGGTCTTTGCAGGCCATGACAACCGAGTCCTCCGAAGGCTGAGACACAGCTAATGATCAATCAGTCCTTAAAAGTCTCAGATCAAATCTGTGTGCTTAGCAACAGCCTGTTCTTCATAGCAACAGTATAGCAGAACTTGGACTGTTGTAACTGACCAATATAATGAAGTATTTATTAACACAGTAATAACCCACCATATCAACCCCTTAAATGGACCCCCCTGTCTTCAGTGGGTAAAGTTAAGAGTAAAATTTACGATGTTGCAGATTGTACTCTTGAAATGGCCGAGCATCCATCAATTTTAGATCCATATCAGAGCATTTTTATTCTTCTCATGTCTTATTGCATAGCGTACTTCCTATTGAAAGAACCACCTGAGGTAATGTGATGATGAAGTGCATATAGATTAATGTTGCTGTTGATGGAGCACCCTGTGGGAGTGTGATAGTGAGGTGTTTCCAACAGCTTGCCTTCTCATCTAAATCTTCTGAAACCTCCTACAAGCCCACAGGGAGACGGAAATATACACGCTGCCAGGAGAAGACAATAGAGAATGGCCGGAAGAGTTTCATCTCATCAATCTTTGGCTCACTTTGCAGGTTTCTGTCTTACTGGAGCAGAAACATATTCTTTTCAGTCTCTAAATCACAAAGTTATCTGGCTCTACCGGACTGGGCTTTACTTTCAAAGGCTCAAAGCTGGAGTGGGCTTTTGCTTCAATATTTTCTGGATGAAACCACAACTTATTTAAACCCGCGTCCATGTTATAACTATCAGAATTAACATTTTGGTATTGTTGTTGTGTCACATAAATCTGTTTCATATGAAAATTGGCTTGTACTGCCAATGTCATATCAAGCCTCATTACAGCTCTTTTTATCCCAATCAGTGACTTCAGCTCTAAATCTTCTGATAATTCATTTTATACACTTTACAGCACAGTTTGATCCCTTTACCCTCTAACCTCTGTAGCCACATATTAAAAGAAGAGCCATTAGTGATGGTACTCAACGTTACTTCCAATTATTATATTATGAACTTGGGGAGATTTTGGGCGCCAGTGCAGTCGACTGTCTCACATTGTAACAGGCTTTAACCTTGAAACACCACATTAATAACCAAATGTGAAATAATATTACACATTGTTTATTATAACCTGACTTAATTGACATAACTACCCTGCACATAGTTATCATGTCCCATGAGTCCAGGTCCAAGTCCAGTAAAAGACCAATTTGAGCAATCTTTAATTCCTTTAATGTGCTATCCAACATAATTTTGCCAATTTCATGCAGATTTTCTAAAGTAAAACTTCAAATTGCTCAAGTTTGAAGTATTTTATTTTACCCAGCCATCTGCTAGAAATGAAAATTTGTTTTCAAGGAGAACTGAAGAGGTCTTGTCTGGTATATACTTCTGTAGCGTCCTAATGAGGTTGTAACATGTTGGTTTGCTGCATTTTGGTGCTGGATAAACCAGTTCAAAAGAGATTGAAGTGGTATTTTTGAGCGTTAGCAGTATGATGGTGGAACCAAACTTTGATGTCTGAAATCAGAAGTGTTGTTTTTTGTTTCTGAGCCGAAGGCAGTTCCTAAACTGACCTGATTCAAGCGCTAACAAACTACCAGTTGTGCAAACCTCACCCTTTCCTCCTTCCCAGTCTCTCTGCTTGATCTTTATTTGAGAACTATTTGTTTTGATCAGTGTGTGACACACAGACAGACCGCCTGCCGTCAGTTCACTTGTAGGCAAAAATGACCTTAATGTCTAGGCCGCTCAAGCTTTTATTTCTGGAAAAATGGATTGTCTCCTCGTCTCCTTGTGTTCCTGCTGAGGCTTGCAGAGCATAGCGTTGATGCAGTTAATGAGAAAATGCACAGCAGGAGTACGACAAAGAGAATTACAACTTGCTGGCTTGGATTAGAAATCTATAAACAATCCCTCATGAAGCTGCGAGACGTCCTGTTTTGTTTTGTCTTTTCCTTGACAACAGAGCCAGCCGTACCCTTGAAAAGTGAACAGGTGGAATGAAGCAATTTATTCACAAAGTTCTGCTTCCTCCCCCCGCTTCTGTTGACTTAGACGTTACCTTGAGTTGCTAACATTGTGTGTTAATATAGCGTATAATGTGACACTAAATATGCAGATCTGTACAGCACAACACCTGATTTCACATCTGAGTGTCAAAGTGCCATCTGTGGGGTCACCTGGTGGCCCCGGTCTGATGTCACGGACAGAAATATGCAAGAGGACGGAGGGGGAACAATAGTGAAAAAAAACATCGAAAGAGAAAGAGGAGCAAGAGAGGTCAAAAGACTCACTCGTGATATGTTTGTTACAAAGAAGGGGCTTAACTTTTAAAAGCATATCAAGTCGACAAACAGGACGAATACAATTAAAGAAAACTTTTGTAAGAATGAAAAGTTGGATTCACATAGAAGATTAATGAGCTTCAAACTTACGGTGCTGTTTCAAGACTTTCTCAAAATCTTTAAAAATCAAAAAAAGAATTTCAGGCCTCATGAATTTTTTTCAAGGCAGTTTTTTTATCTTTGTGTTTTTTGCTGAATTATGATAAGAGAGACACATAAAAGAGTGTAAAGTCACTGAAAACTGCAGATACTGAAAAATGCTGTCCATGGTTTATTTTTATAAAAACTCTGTTTTGTATGTGTTTGAGAAACACTGACATCAATACCTCAATTTTTGTATGGCGATTGTTGTCAAAATACTGCATTTGTGCGAAGATGACTGTCTGCCGGTTTATTGATTAGTAGCTTTACCTGCAAATTTACGAAGAAACCTGACTTTGCTTAATCATTACACCTTTGCTGACAGAAATAAAGTTCGCAATAAAAAGGCAGCAGAAGGTGATTTGTGTGTATTAACAAAACTTTTACAAAGGCCAAGACAAATTCAGTAACAATGTAAGGGTTACCACTTTGTCCACAGAGGGCGCCAAAATCAACACAGACAGAAAGTTCCTCAAAGGAGCTTTAATTCAGCAGTCCAAATACAGTTTAAACCAAAAGTAACCAAAACTATTGTTTAGTCTAGCATGGTGATGCAGAGCTTCTTTGTTTGTGTGACACTGGAGGATTTTCTTCAACATAAATGTTATGAACATTATCCTTATCTTTACTATCTTTGACTGAATGCAATAGTTTAAGACCTCACACCAAGGACTTCTTATCCAGGCTTTATGGTAGACATGCTTGAATCAAGTGAGCAGCTTTTCCTTTCCACTTCAAGCACTGATACAAAGCAAACCAATGAAAGTGTTGAAGGTCAAAAGAAAATAAGACAGGGTTGAACAACAACTATGAAACTAATCAATTATGACTGAAAAAAGGCAGAATGAAAAAACACAAGAATGAATAAAGGTACATTTCATTGATTGTTGATAGTAACATCAGAGGAGATTTCAATGTGTGAAGTTGCACCTATAAATGTGTAGGTTTGTGCACATGGTGGCATGAATGTTGATTACGGCAAGGGTTTGCTGGGGTTAAGGATGAAGAGCTCATACCTGTGGTAGGAGTTTTATGTCAGGGCCTGGTTGCTGATGGTAAGAGGTTACGATGCAGTTTTTGACGGCTACTTGAAAATGCTAATCCTCATATTCAGTCTGCTCTACAGAGTAATTTCTAAACTGAATCGAAGAACGATCATACAGAAGTAATAACAGCAGAAGAACAGCTTTTAGCAAATGTTTCCGTGAGTCCACATCTGTACGAGTGTGTCTTGTGTTTGTTTGCGTGTGGGAAATTGGATGGCAGCACGCTTGTCACTGCAGTTGCACTCCACTGCTCTTGAGTGGCACTGCAGATGGATGTGTCCCTGATGCTTCAGAGAGAATGCCAATTCACCAGCTCCAACAGATGCTAAACGCAGATATAAGCTGTAACTGCTATTTGCCAAACTTTGGTAATCGAGGATCTTCTTCTTCAAGGACTCCATTTGGGGAATGTTTTCACACAAAAAGAAGAGTGAGATTCCCAAAAAACTACATTAGCATAAGTCTGAATTTTACAGGGGTGGCTACAGAATCCTACACCAAATGTTACCAAACTACATGTTTAATGGCATATAATAAACTGTTATTGATACATGACAATGTTTAAGTAAGTAAACAGTAAGTAATGTTTAAGTCTCTATGAAGGAAGAATATTACTCGACTTTAATTTTCATGATATCGATTCGTATTGCAGCCATGGTACAGGTAGATCTAGAGATTCAAAAAGGATATTTTGGTCTTGGTTTAAAATTGTTTTTCGAGACCCTACAAAAATCTTGTCATCCATCAAACTAACTCCAAATGCAGTTATTGTCTCTTACTGAGTCTTCTTTCATGCCATATAAATAGATATCTGGCTAACTCAAGTTACATCAGCAGTTTAACCAACGAACACCTGCAACCTGATCCTTCAATCTTACCTGTGAGTAATTTTTCGATTTAATAAATTTGCTGACTTTTGATTTTGTGCCATCATTGGATCAAAAAAAGAAACAAACCTATATAGTGCCACGCTGAAATCAGTATTGACAGAGCACAGCAAACCTGCCAAATGATTTTATGTTCTTCTGCCAATGCTGCATATTCAACGTGATAACATATACGTGTATGTTGACAAGCCAACAGACTAATCAGGGAAATGTGAGAGAGGCCAACTAAACATTCATGGTGCTTAATTTTGCAGACTAACCCTTGATGTTAGATTGGAAATACCAAATGAATGTAGTCTTTTCTTTGAACTGGATGCTAATGTTGAGGGAAGCTGCAAATAAAAACAGCTTAACCCAGTGGTTCCCAACCTTTTTGCACTAGGAACCAGTTTCATGCAGGAACATTTTTCCAAGGACCAGGTAGGGGTGTGGCGGTTTCAATAACAAAAACCTTAATCAGTACATAGTATGTTATCTGAATACAACAATTACATTTGAACTTGTTTTCCTGCAACTAGATGGTCCCTTCTGGGAGTGATGGGAGACAGTGACACTCTAATTGTGTTCCTTATATCCAGTCTACTCCGTAGTCGTGTTTTGTTTGCTGTCACAGCAGAAAACCCTGCCTCACAAGATATAATGTTGAAAACAAAAAGCAGGACTGTTAGTGCTGTTGTAGCGATGTCAGAATATTCTGCTTTTGAAACGTGTGAATCGCCTGTTGCTATGGACCCGTAACTTGGGTAGGATTGTTGGTATTTTCTTTTAAATGCAGCTTTCTTTTTGCTGAAAGTCTGTGACCTTTCTGCTGTCTCATCGTTGGCTCATTTGCCATTTCCGAAGAAGCTCTTCAGTGAACTCTGTTTCTGGCTCATTTTTGCAAGGGCTAGCTTGTGTTTCTGATGCTAGAAAATGATGCGCGGAAGTGAGGCGATGGCAGAAGGGGTGTTCTTTCAGAATAAGATACTCGGAAGACGGTGAAAAGAAAAAATATATATATTTTTGTCAGGGTTATTATTTTTTGCAACTTGGTACTAAATGATCCATGGACCAGTACTGGTCTGGGGCCCGGTGGTTGGAGATGATTAAAACAGTAGTCCACTTAAAGGGAAACTGTGACAGACTAAAATGTCATTCTGTGTACAACCAAATCTCAGTAACAAGCAGGACATGTTGAGATATCTCTAACGTGGGCAGTGATATTGCTGGATTTCATTGAGTATGTAAGTTCACACATCAATAGATGATATTTATTCATATTAATAAAATGTATTATTGCATATGCAATGTTATACTGGCTATGTAGTTGATTTTAACATTGGTCTTGTCTGATGAGGCAAAAAAAAACAAATAAGATGTTTTGAACTGTTGTTTTTTTTAACAAAGAGCTCATTTTTTGAGGAGTCTTGACCCTGACAGGTACACCTAAATCGTAATACAAAATAAACTAAAGCTAACACTAAAAGTAACAAAAACTGTTCAGAACTTAAAATTTTAAGAAATAAAAGCTTCACTAAAAATCCTGCTTCAAAAACAAATCAAATTGCCTCATCATAACTTTGATATAAAGGCATAAATATTTTCAGTCTTCTTTGTAACCATTTAAAAATTAAAAACTTTAATCTGAAAATGTGTGGAAAGCCGATGAAAACCCCTTACCATGACAAGGTATTTGTTTCATACTGTCATTCACTCCCACCTGCCCTCACCCCATCAGGAAGCTGAAAACTAAACATATGTTGCTGCAGCCTCACTTGCATGTCTGGACAGGGATGCTGTTACATATCACCATGCTGTCTATAACAATCGACTGGTGAAACTCCCAGAAGCCACACTAGTATGGCCTCTGGGTTTTACGAAAGTGTTTAGGTAAAGGTACTCAGTCTGAAAGCAGTTTCACATTTGTTTTTCTGAATTTCAAGCTTTTCAGAGTAAAGGTAAGTTTGATCCTCAGAAGAAAAACACCAGCTTTCAGTCAGAGAGATTTTAGTTCCTTGACAATCTAATCTCCAGTTGAGAATCACTCACAGGTAGAGGACGAGCTGTTGTATTTCATTCTGTGAATTCATTGCGATTTGGTGATCTTATCAGCAGAGCATGAAAAAAGTCACTCTGCTACGTTTACGCCAAATATATTCACCGTCGACGGTCTTATCCTGAGCTGCCATTGGACGTTCTCTTAATTTGCATGCTCCAAGCAGGCAGGGCTCCAGTGCTGGCTGAGGCCACCACACTGGAACAGATGTCACACCTGGTTTGTGTGAATTCTATAGTCGGGGTGACCTCTTGGTCTCCAAGCAACACGCTTGTCTCATGGCTGAGGGCCCCTGCAGATGCAAAAGTGTGTGTGTGTGTGTGTGTGTGTGTATACGACAAGGCTGCAGCTTCTTGAGAATGCACTTGTTTTCTAGACTGTTATTTCTGTCTGCATCTATATGCGCAATAACGACACAACTCATACCTTGAGTATGCCGTAGTGGCACAGTCTGGCTTGATGGCTATACAGCATGATGATAAAGCCTACGTTTGAGACACTGCACAGTACGATAGAGCTGATGTCGAATGGATGCAGCCACTTAAGATACACATAAAGCATCTCCCGGCTTCGTTACAGCCCACTCAAACCCCTCCAGACAATAGTGGTATTCCTGGTTGTCATCTTACTGTTCCCAAGAAAGCCTCGGAAATCCTTTCTCCCGGCCCTCCACCCCCAAAGACTTAGACACACACACACACACACACACACACACATACACACTCACACACTGATACAACACTAATCTCCCTCTCACAGTCTCTAATGGAAAGGATTCAGCTGAGTAGCTTTACCAGGGGAAAAAAAAAAAAAACTGGCATGTGAAGAGGGAGAGCACAGAGATGGAAGGTGGTGTGATCGGAGAGCAAGGACAAAAACAGGGAGAGAAAGGAGGAATGAAGATACAGTTTGTGTGTCAAAAGATCATTCAGTGACGAGAGGGGATGATCCAAGGTGAGACGGGACATGAAGAGCAAAGAGAGAGGAAAAAAGGGAAAGCACATCACCAGAAATGGCTTACCAGTCTCATTTCACCTGGCACTCCAAGCTGAAGAGAAAAAAGCACTTTTTGGGACTTATCGGTACCCACACAATCAGGGATTACTCCCCTCTATCCTTGCACAATGTCGGCCTAGTATGGCGAGACTCCACCAGGCTGGCACAGCAGTGATAACATACATGTGAAACACATCTGTCTGTGTAAAGGAATGATTTAATCACTCGTAAAGAGGCATGTACATCCTTAATGTGTGCTTTAAGATGAGACACTTTAAGCTCCATAAAAGTGATTAGTGCTGCTTTGACAAATGAGCAGAAAATGGCTGTGCCTGTGTGTAGCTCCATGTTTTTCTGCACTCACCAGTCTGTGTGCCGGAGTGTGTTTTAGAGAGCCTTCAGCACCGCCCCTTCTCTCCTCTGCTATTGTCCTACGTATGTGTGGACACGGCACTCTGTATTTAGGAATGCGTGGGACTGGAGAGAGCAGGGAAGGTCACTGGGAAAATGTAAATGAGTCGAATGAATCAGCCGCTCTAAATGTAGGCTGTGCATTAAGTTACATAAAGGCCGCACTACAGCAAAAAGAGGATACACCAAATAGTAGATCTCTCTGCTCCAGAGGTGACTGAGAAAACTCGTTGTGTTACGCCAGAGGCTAAATGACCAGTAATGATTTTTTAAACACAGAGAAGCAAAAATACCAAGTTGATTTTGTTCGAAATGACTCATACTTGATCTGCATACAGTACTGGACTCCCCCTAACAGACAGTAAGAGCTAAATGTAAAAACTGCATAAATTTAGACATTTTGCCGACTATTTCTGTGCCAGTTTTTATTGTATAATCATAGCTGATTCGATTGTATATTTTTACTGTTCCTCTCATGAGAGTTACACTAAAATGGAAAGAGAACAGAAACAGCACATTACTCCTGTAACCATTTATTACAAGAGGGGGGCAGCATTTCCAATTATCCCTAAGGCACAGATTCATGAAAACATGGGGATATATTTTTAAAGAACTCATTTCACCTTTTCTTGATAAACTTCTACCCCTACATTATTTATGTGGACTGAATATCCTGTAAAAAGCTTTAGTCCAGGTTAGAAAATGTGATAGGCTGAACAACAACAAGGCAAGCTACAAGCTAACTTCGCTAACATAACAAACAATCATGTTTTTTCAAAGCATGTTTAATTTTGTTCTCTAACTTTAAAATAGACATGTTGTAGCCATGTTTTTGCCTTTTTTTATTTCACCAGTCTAGGACATTTACTTAACTTGATTTGCTGATTAAATGGCTCTTTATTTATCCTTCACCTGTAAAAACCCTCATTTTACCACGACTTCAGCTCTGCCTGAAACACTTCCTTTTAACTTCTTTTTCACTGACATGAAGGTAGACACAGCTTGTAGGTCTTATTTTCACACTGTCTTGTAGTTATGAAAAAATTGAAAAGTAGCGCTTTTACTGAAAACTTTCTGAGGCTCGCTGTTATATCCCTGTAATCACTATAAGCCACAAAACAACCAAAGTAAGCTCAACTTCAAGTGTGTCTAAATCACCTGTGAGGAACTTTCAGTTTGTGTCAATTTTGGCGCCCCCTGTGGACAAAGCAGCCTGATTTTTTGTTTTCTTGTTTGCTTTTATATGCCATAAAAAGCATTAATGTGAATTTCAGTTTATGAATGTCAAAAAAACTCCTGACAGAATCAGAGTCTAAATGTAATGAGTAAAAATCTTTGTAATTTTAATATATATATATATATATATTGCTATCCCCAATCTTGTTTGTTCCCCTCTCTCTATTGCTTATAACTACGCTGAAATCCTGAATATAGTGCCATGTTTTTCTCTAAAATAAAACCAATATTGGAGTGAAAGTGATACAGCTTGTGTCCTTTTAAAAACATTCCTAAATCAGTAAAAAGCTGCATGTAAGACAAATGTTAATGCTGGCGTATTGCTCGTGTTGTATAATTTACTGTATTTTTTTAACTTTTTTTTACTTGGGTCAGTCTGCTTACAGACGCCATATAAACACAGTTACATCTGCCTTTTTGGATTTAACTTGGCAGACCGAGAGGACAAACAACAATGTAACTTCATTTCTCCTGAATGTGTGTACTTACATTGGATGTCTACCCTCGAGTGTGTTTCTGTACATGTTTATTGTATGTGCAGGTTCATGTGCATGCTTTGGCTTTGTTCTGCGAGTGCTGGCAGTTCACATGTGTCTGTGTGTTACGAGTGGGGGTGCACGTTAATGAGATCTGGCCTGAGGAATGGTCTTGACATGTGCCCTGACATCCATTTATTCTAATACAGGACATATTGACTAGCATGAAGAGGTTACGATGACCACAGGTTATTAATCACATGTCCCCGGTAATCACACAGGGCGCACTATATTGTCATCGACATGGAGATGGAAATGTGTACAGTGTGTGCCTGTGTTTGTGTGTGTGTGTGTACCTCAAAGCATATTTCTATCACTAGTAGCTCATTATCCCTCTGTCAAACACAGCCTGGGCTCTGCTTTCTACCCAATCTCATGACAGGCAGAGATGAAAACAATAACTGAGAAATGATTTGAGGTGAATACAGACGTGCACACACCCTCGTGTATATATATATATACCTGAACACATATTTGCTCATTAGCCCTCATATAGTGTGTTATCTCTGCATTGGTATAATGAGAAAAAAAAAACTAATGTGCAAAACAGGACTGGGAAGAAAACACACATTCATGATATTAATTATGTTTTCTATTGAAATCATAGGCACAGTGACTGAATCACTCATTACAAACATTGGATCAAACAGGGAACACAGAGAGTGGAGAGGACTTTGGAGGTCTCGCTTCATGTTATAAAGCAGTTCATTAATTTCTATCAAATTATACACTAAATACAGAGCACGGAAATGAATTTCCAAATGAATTGATTAAAACTTCAAAAGTATGTCAAATGATTGTGACCTTAATGATTGTGGCATTTAAATGGAAGGCAAAGGGATTCACAATCCCTCACAAACAATCTATAAATAGATCAAGAGCTACTAAAGCATGACTAACACATGAAATGTGTTGGTTGATTATCCAGTTTAGCCGGGGAAATAAATGTCTGGAATTACAAATTATTACAAATGATCAGCGGAAAATCGAATAATAGAAGAAACTGGATTTTTCAGCTCACAATATATTCAAAACACCAGTTGTTCTGCATTTCATTTTTCTTTTACCGACGCGGTTATATTTTACTGAACCTCCTGAAAAGTTGGTTCTTGCCTCTATACACAATTTCTAGCCTTTATACAGTATTTCTGGTTCTAGTTCTGAAACCGACAATCTCATGCAGTGACGTGCGTGTGTGAAAGGCAACTCTTGAACTTTCTGCTGCCTGAATTTACCCAGAAATCGCCTAATTTCATGTGTGTTAAGAGCTTTCGGTTGGTCACATTGTGTTGTTTGACCGAAAAAAAAAAAAAAAATAGGTTAATAAGAGTCTTTGCATTGCATATCCTCTATTTTGGGGGGGCTCAGCTTCTAAATGAGCACTAAAAGTAAGGTTTGTTTGTTTTGGAGTTTAGTTAAAATCATTAACTGTATAAAACATCTAGAACAACCACCGACCTGAGGGAAAACACTCTTTTTAAAGCTTCCTCTTCTGCTGTTTTCATCAAAATCCACAATGTGCAGTTTTTGTGAAACTGTGAAGCAGATAGCTTCTGGTATGGAGTGATACAGTGCCGTAGTTAAGCTCAATAGAGAGAGCATTTGTACTTGTGAGGAATGGATGGAGCGTGTGAGTACATTAGCTGTTACCAGCATTTAGAGATGGAACAGACCCATTTACCGAGAATCAAGTCACCCCTGTCTGGTAGTCATTTGTCATCTCAAATTAAGAGACACCAAATGAGTAACGACAGGATTTATTTACTGAGCAGTACACCACTGTTTTCTCTAAACGCATGATTACGAGCTAACCATGGAGAACAGCTGTAACGGAATGGTGCTGCTTGGACTGTCTTCCTCTCTCGGCATCCAGCATGCTTTGACACCAGAGTAGTCACTTGCTTAATCGACTTCTGTCTTCTGAATAAAATACTGTAACCCAACATGTACAATGGTAACACTAGTGCAACACTGTTAGCTTCACCTGACGCTGTGTTAAAGATAACACTGACACTTTAGTTTTCTCTCCATCTTTGTTGATTTCCTGTATTTACCCCCGCTGTGCTAGTAAGCAGAAGTCCTTCAGGGCCTCTACAGAACAAATAGCTCTGTCTCTGCGGGGGGTCGAACACAGCATGATGTTGTGTGATGATTCAACTGTACTACATTACACAAACATGTGAATACAAGCTCACACAAATACACATTAAGGCGAGAATGCATGCCCCTGTATTAATCAACTCCTGAACACTGTGGAGTATCTTAGGATGGAAATACGTGCACATCCAGAGTATGAAAGACCCTATGTAGATGGTGTGTGAATAATATTACCAGTAAACAACACTTAGTCTTACAAGTTATTACATCAGCCTCTCTCTCTCTCTCACACACACACACACGCTGGCACAAGATACAAGATCATGTCAGATTTCTCACTTTGAACATTCAGAACTGATTCCTCAGATCTTAACAATAAAAGTAAATGTGCTTGAATACTAAGTGAGGTTTCTTCGGTTAATCTCTATCTATAAAAGAAGCCATAACAGCAGTTATTGTGACGGCGTGCTTGTTGTAATTTCTTTTCATCCTAATACCTCAGTTTGTGTAAAATTCCCAAATTCTCTCTGAATTTTTATTACCTCCTCATTTTGAGTACAATAACGTCAGCAACACTTGTTTGTTTAGTCCCCCTGGTATTCTTGTGTTTATGTGGCACTTTTCCCTTTCCCTCTCTCTCTGTCTCATGAAAGACTCCACCACACTCCCCTCACTCTTTTACACGCGCACACACACACCCTTTACACATGCACATACACTCAGGTACCCTGCAATAGGACTAGCCCCAGGGGGTCAGAACAAAGCGGACGCAGTTAATCGAACCTGTGGCGAGAAGTAAAAGAAGTGGCGAGAGGAGGGGTTGCCTGGGGTTTCAAATGGAAGGGTTTGAAGGGCTGAGATGTGATGTTTTGCAGCTTCTGGATCAACAAGACAATGTGTAACAAATCAAAGATACTGTATATCTGATGTAGGGTATGCCTCTTACAATGCCAAGGGAAATTCTGGTTGCCACAACAATAAAATGTCATCATCACAGCCAGAATGGACAAAGATGGATGGTCATACGAGCAAAGGTGCCCTGTGGGGATTCTGGTAAAGAGGTTTCCAAGTCTCTTATATTGGATGGTGGATCAAATGATGTTGTAGAGATGTGTAGAAAAAAATACTAAGGAACAGACTCTTTTTAGAGGTATCATAAAGACCTATCTTGACACGTTTGTTTACATTCACACGAGTGCAGCATGCGGTCCATCTACAGCTAGTGCATTGGCAAAAACAGTTAAGTCGTATCCAGGATACCTTTTCCTATTTGCCCGCCTGAACATTTCAGGACAGATTGCGCCTGAAACCTCCCAAAGTTACCCGTTCACACATGTCCGTCAGAGCATGAAGAAAAGGATGCTGTGGTAGTCACCATGTAAGATGTCGAGCTAGTCTGCAGAGTGTGGCTAAAGTTTGCAAAGTTCTCACCACCAGCCTTTGGCGACATCCACATGCTTGTGCTTGATACATTGCTCAGTCTAGAGCCAGCTGAACCAGACAAAAACTACACACAACTTTTTCCCCAACTTTTAGATCAGTTAAAGCTAAAACATGCTGCCCTACCTGTCATCTGTACTTGTTCACATCCGTGTAGTACAGCATTACCTCAGTTGTCAGTAGCTTGCGCTATACAGCTAATGGCAAGTGGCTTCCCTAAAACTTAGACACACCAAACTGATAATTCATGACTACAATGATAAAAACAATAAGCTCAACTGAATAGTAATTCTAGTGCCAACTAGTGAAAGTGACATGCCGCCAATACAGACATCATTGCCGCTGCTTTATCACTCATTGGGAATGTTTACAAGTGATAAGTAGGGGTGGGAGAAAAAAATCGATCCACAAGTATTGTAATTCTTTAACAATTTTTAACTCGATTTTTATGTTCGAAAATACAATTTTATTTTTTTCAAATTTAAGAATACATCTTTGTACATCATACAAATACATCATTTTTGGGGAAATATGGTTCCTGGAATAGTCAGTAGACAATCATAATCATTCAACTGTTTCACTGGTGTTAAAAATGCAGACTAAATATAGAGAAAATTGACAACATCGTGGAATCGCAATTTAAATCGAATTGGCATCCAAAAAATCGTTGAAGAATTGAAGTGGGAGAAAAGCATATAGTCCCAGCCCTAGAGATAAAACAGGGGTGATGCCACTTACTTGGAAAAATCTGGAGGAAAATGCAGGAATTTATTGTAGAAATGGGAGTGAATGACTGCATCGATAAAAGAGGGGTAAATAAGGTTTAGCTGGTAATAGTACTACCTACATAAACCCATTTATTGAGTGTTCTCCAATGTCAGATCTTATTCCTGTTTGACTTTGGCTTTTTAAATTCTCCTGATCCCATATAGTAAACTACATTTCAATACTTTACAGGCTGTTACAGTCACCATGAATGTCAGGGGATATCTGTAAAGTGCTTTATAAATTTAAGGATAATGAAAAATCTGGACAAGAGCTGCCTTCATTGGGAGTATTTATCACGGCCTTGACATATTCAGTTCTTCTGAAAGCCAAAAGACTAATTGTGCTTTCAGTATAAAACCTTTTTATCTGACATTTTCTCACCTTTTAGGACAGAGTTATTGGATTCAGTCTCTTTAGGTGATGCCTTATGCTGATGTCAATTTTGACTCCAATGAAACACAGTCAGTGGTCAGATTTTGGATTGAGTGCCCCTGTCTCAGGTTAAGCTTTTTAATGTTTTAAGATTAAAAAGCACCATTTTTAAGACCAGCTTTCATAAGTCACCTTTATAAATATCTAACAGCTTCCACAGTGAAACAGGTGTGCGCTGATAAAACACTGAATGTTTGGATGAGAGCAAGCGAGCGATTTCAAACATTTAACTAAAGTGAAGGGAAGAAGATATCAAACTTTGTACTCATGAAGTAATTGGTAGAACAATTCCATCAAACACTGCAAATTTAATGCACACTTTGGGTTCGACATGTTCTCCAACGCATTGTTATAAAGAGGACAGACAACACTATAGGAACAAAGCCTTGCTACCAAATCAAACGACACAAAAGGCTTCAGAAACACCCACACACACAGCTGTGCAAATGACATTTTATGCAAACTCTCATGCATAAAATTGTTCATGTACAACATATAGGGGGCTGTTTTAAAATACAGCTTCTGACATGTATTTTTCACTCACTTGAATGATAATTCCTAACTCTCACATCATGAAACTACATATGAATGTCTGTTAAATGTGTGTAGGACTAAAGTTTACTCAATTATATGTAAAATGTTGGCAATTTAAATATCAGATATGAGACATGAAAAAGATTTCAAAAAGCACAAAAGAACAACAATCAAAGCAAACAAAATAATATTTTTCTTGCATGTTGTGATGATCTTTATGAGCAATGACATCTTAAACATATCAAATACCCTCCTGTCATGTGTCATCAAGAAATCAAGTTTCCAAGAATAGCTTTAGACAAGTTAATCATGGTATAAAATGTTGACAAACAGCTGAAAATGTGGCAAATTACATGGTCTAGTGAAGCAAAGCCAATAAAAACCCTGATTAGCTAACAGTCACTGAGATGTGTGTTGAATGTATTCCTTCATAATCCACAGTATTTCCAATCTGCCTGATCTGACTCCACAAAAATAAGCTATAAAAAGCATCATAGGTTTTTAAAAATCATCATTGTTTAGGCCTCCAGACCAGCAGACATCTGGCTCCATCAGTTTAGTTTGTGTTGTGTTATGATCATCAGTTACTCTTCTCAGAGGGGGAATATTTACTCTGGAGATAATATAAAATGCAATCACTCATTCTGTTTGGATGTTGACTTTGGATTCTTAACAGGCCTTGATCTAATCTTCTTGTCAGGATAGGGCAGTCTCTCCATGAATACTCAGCAGTCACACAGTAAAATATTCACACACACTTCATTTAAATGTGATTTGATGGATGTTTATCTGAAGCTCAGAAGTTGTGCCAGCACTCAGCTGACAAAGTGTTAAGCCCATAGACTTGACATAAATTTGACACCATTAGTATCAATCTTGTGTGAAGCCGAATGCTTTAGAGCTCCCCCTGGTGACTGGCTGCTGTAATGGCCTCTGTTATGGACAAATGTATTTAAACAGTTCGTGATTCTTCAGCACAAAGTAAAACAGTATGTATATGTGTGTCTTCCTGTGTCTGAAAAGCAACGGGACGGAGTAAGAATGACGAAAAAGGGGCTGAAGATCATAAACGGGAATGGCTTCTAAAGAAACTGACCTCAACCAGAACAACAGCGAGTGACATCGGTCTGTATTCTAGTAAAATATTAGCCCTATGTTGTGTTCACAGCATACACAAATAAAATAATTTACTTGCTTAACTCAAGGGTATTTGAGTGCCTAAATGTTTCGGTTTTCTCCATTAGTTTACCCAAATAACTTGTTCCCTTTGCATGTCAGATTACATCTACATGAGTCTGCAAATATGGGATTCTATGACACAAACTCTTAGTCCTGTCATGATCAGTTTGGCCTTAATTTTCCAGAGGACTGAAGTGGTCCATTGTTGACATATGTCACTAGGGAATCATAATGCCAATTGGCTTCAGCGGTGTGAGTGTTTCTCATAAGTGAATGAGGTGAGTAGCACATTGAACATGTTGTGTATTGGCATGTGCATTGAATCGCTTAGCTGGCGCTGCCGTATTCACGTCATTCACAACGCTCCAAAACAGCTCCTATTTAACCTCATCTTTGCATCCACATTACATGTAATTAAGTCATGTCACGGATTTAATTTGTTTTTTATGTTTTTGGTGCGGACACAACATTGGTGTATAAGTAACAGTGGTGAAGGCTTGACAAGACTGAGTGGTGTGTTGGATCTGTAGCCTGTGAAAACATGGAGCCCAGATTTTTGAGTCTTCAAAAACAGTGTTTTATTACTATGCTGAATATGAAAGTCTGGTATCAGATTTGATGAAGTGAAGAATTGAAGAAGAATTGAAGCATGGACGTGTTCAGTACCATAACATATTTTTATCCTACTCTATTTAATTTTCATGAATAACGCTCCAGCTTAAAATATACCAGCAATGCAAAATACACAAATTATTCTCCGATTGTTCTGTTTAATGTCAATCTTTTATTCTTTATGATTGGCTGCTTCAGATGGATGACCTTTATTTAATGTGAGCTCAACACCATGCAAGCAAGATTAAAAACAGCAAACAGATTTAAACATGCTCTGAATTTAAAGAGAGACCCCTCTGTATGTGGGTCCCTGGGTGTCAATCTGAGCTTGTTTATCAGAGTTTTTAGAGTCAATGGGCGTCATGTCGCTCAGGGATCAATAGAAAAGGTTGAAGGGTTCAGATGATCTTTTCTCTGTGGCATTAAGCTGCTCTCTCATCTCAAATGCTTTCATCTAAAGACAAACAATGGTATTATCACCAATTATGGCTGTGATTAGTGTATAAGCCTTATTTAAGTGAAGGGAAATGAGACTAAAAGACAAGGCTCAGGGAACAAATGACAGAGCAAGAGAGTGAGGACTGTAAATACAGTGGTGTATTGATGGAAACGCTGTAGTTTCAGACCCCAGTCATCTGGTTTGGCAGAAAACAATAAGCGCTGTTTACATCTGCCCAACAATTTTGCACCATCTGACCCACACAGCACCACAATGGAGATGTTTTTGAGCACTCACACTGAATTTGAGGCATTAAAGATTACAGTATAAAATTCATCAGTCTTGTTGTACATGGTATTATGTGCTCATATCATTAAAGGGCATTGGTATAAATTTAAGTCTGTTTTATGAGGGTCAAAAACTCCTAACAGGAGCTCTAAAAACAGCTAATTTTGCCCTCTTGATATCAATCTTTGATTTATTTGGTAATGTTTTCTTAAGCAAACTAAGTATTTATTAAAGTTGTTCAAAAATAGTCCTAAATCAAGATTTTTGGCCTTTTTGAACTCGTTAAAAAATATTCTTCATCATTGATTATTTTTCATCTGTACAGGTGGAAATAAAAGTCAGAACCTGGTGTTTTATTGTGAAATTAAATGAATGCATGGTGCTGTTCCCATGTCTGAATTTCACTGTGCTGTGGAAACAAAAGCACTGACGCACACATGGCGCTGTAGGAATTCAACTTGAAATCTTGTCTAATATTCCTAATCCAGTTATTCATTCTGCCATCATAGTCACAGCCAACTGCAGATGTTAAGTTGACATGGTTTGACTGAGACTGGCTGAAGTGCTCTGTGCATGCTCCAGAGTTTGCAAGCCAGGCTTTGAGTTGGAAGTTGAACAACCTGAATTTGTTGCTAGGAAGCTGGTAAGGAACAAAACTTTTAAAGACAAAGACAAGATGTTAAAAAGATTAAACTTTCCTATCGTTCAAATAGTAGGCCTGCTGAACTTTAAAAGTTTTGCGTTTTCATGGTTTCGTCGATGCTTTTTTTACGTAATTAGTCAACCATGAGATGATCAGGGTCATCACAGTAACTATAGCGTATATTGGATTGAGTGGTGATTCTTCACCAAACTTGTGGATTATTTAGATTGTGGACAAGAAGCAGCTCACGGCAGGAGCTTCTTAGGGAAGAATAGTTCACTTTAGCTCTTCAAAAGCCTGAAAACGCTCAGCTGTTTTGGTTTGCTCATTTCTAAGTTACTTATTTGCGTCTATAAGATTAGTGAAATACTGGCACCATTGTGACCATCACCAGGAATGTTTTCATGCAACTTTTTTGCAACAAATTTTCGTCACTTAGTCAGAAGATTGATATTTTCTTAATGAAATATACATAAACACATAGTTTATTTAAATAATCTTCTACGCATCAGATAAAATCCAGATCGCAATCACACAATGTCCTTTCTAGCCAAGTTCTGGTTTTACATGCCTCACATCGATGAAGCCTTAGTGAGGAATACAGTGTACTGTAAAACTTGTAATTGCTCTACGTTGATTCCGTCTGTGTACTGTATATCTGTTTGAGAGTGACAAAAAGGAAGAGGGATTTGGTACAAAGCAGAATATATTTTATGTAACAGTGCGGAGTAGATCAGAGAGCAGAGCGTGACCTATTTTTAGGGCTCCGTGGAGACAATGTTTCTGTTCCATGCACTGAAAACCATGACTCCTGCTCTTCACAACCACTTTACAAAGCTTATGGTGCATTAGAAGGTTGAGCTGTGGAGAACTGACAAGTCACCACTCCTGCTAATAGTCAGAACAGATGTCAGAGTCAGTCCTGGATGTGTGGTCATCCTGTCAGCACATACAGCATCCTTAGTTTGACTGTTATTACACTGGAGGGTTTTAGTCTGATACCGTTTAACTCGTGCCATCCTGTCCTTTTGTCACACTTAATTACAACCAGTTACTCCCTGACATTTTTGACGCAAAGACAGAAAGTCAGATTCTTGCATGAAAAAAAGTTGCTGCACTTCAAATCAGCCCAGCATGACTCAAATCAGCTGAAGGGCCCTATGACTCACCTTGTCAAGTTGCCAGTGTCTGATTTCTGGGTGTTTGGCATGTCACATGTTTCAACAGCCAATCAGCACATCACGTCATTAAAGTCTCAACCCGTCAGCAAGGTGAAATAGCTGAAGCTCTGGCCACTGGTGTGTGAGTACATCTTGGTGGGAAACTCAGCAGCCTTTGCAATTAGTCGATGAATGTGTGTGAATGCAGAGTAAAGCACTTTACCTGTACATACCTGCGAACCCTGTGAAGGGGTAGGCGTCAGAAGTCATCACCTAGTTTGCTCTAGGAGTAATACATTTGATGTTAGAATAAAGAATATGATTTTTAGGCAGTTCACCACTTACACACATCAAGACAAGGTCAGTTAAGAGATACCGCTTTGTCCACAGGAGGCGCCAAAATCACAGCAATCGGGAAGGGCCTCGCAAGAGCTTTGAGTTCATGGCACATCCAAGTCCCTTCTTTTTTAATGGTTTTTCTTGTTTTATCAGTGTAGGGATAACATTTTTAGCAGATAACACATCAACAATATCTAGGGTGACCATACGTCCTCTTTTACCCGGATATGTCCTCTTTTTTGGGGGGCTGTCTGAGCTGTCCGGGCTTTGTCCGGGGAAGTTTATAAAACCCTTTAAATGTCTGCGGTTTTGTACAGAAGTTTTAAATTTTTGTGTCGCGTGGATTTACTGAGTAAGAAACACGTAAAAGACATTCCATCCGACCTGAAAAACTCTCAAAATTAGCTTTGTGCAACTCTGTGACTCTGCCCCTGCGTAGTTGTGTCCTCTGGGAAGTCAGAATATGGTCACCCTACAATATCATTATTGCAATTTAAGGATATTTTTTAGTTTAGGCTTAGCTAGTGGAAAAATAATCCTCTGGCGCATCAGGTGCTGGTAGAGTGTCAGGTTGTGCTTCGCAACTATCAGTGCTACTGTAGGCTGTGTTTAACAAGCAAATGCTAACCTCTGTGCCAAGAACCTCCATTTAAAATAAACCAACACGATAAACCAGTTGATGTGTCTTTTTTCACTACAAACTCAGCCTCTGTAGTTTAAGTCAATTCCACAAACACTGCACTGTTGTTTGAAACTTAGTGAACCAATTTTATTCATCTGAGACTGAAAATACTTGCCAACAGATGTACCATTTAACCTTCCTCGAGTAATATTTGCTTCAAACATTGGCGCCCAGCTGTTTAAAAATTTACTCCACCATCAGAGAAAAGAAAAAATAAAACCATGCATCTGTGAGACATTTTTAAGGTTCACTGGCATGTCATGAAAATTTGACTGCTCTCTGAAATAGATTTGTTGACAGTAGGAGAGACTTAGAGAGTAATGCCGGCCTCATCTTTTACAGTAAGTTATTTTCTCAGATACGCAGCCTTACAGTAGAATTGCACCATACTTTTTAGAGTTAATAAAAACAGTTGTGCATCTTATTCATTGTTTCCATTTATACTTTCCCCTCTCTTCTCTGTGACTCAATACTTTCTATACCTACCTCTCCATCTTTTACCACCTCTCTTTCTCTCTGCCTCTCTTGTTTCCTCTCTTCCTCTCCATCCGTGGTTACATAAAACGGTGTGAAGGCCTCGCTGTGTGGGCCGCAGAGTGGAGGAGGGCCTCGCCACTTTTTGAACTTTCATTCACTAAGGATCTTCCAAGTTCAGCAGCCTTGCAAACCTCCTCAGCCAGCTCAGTGTGTCAGAGTACAACACTATTTATGTACCCACCTCCATTGCCCAGCACATTAACTTCACAACACCCTCTGTTGCTTAAATGTTATGGTCCCTCTGGAACTATAATGTGCACATTTTGAAGAAATGGATGCTCTGCTGTTTTTTCCTGGTTTGTTATAGCAGCATCATTTATTCTCTGTATTTCCCTGTGTGTCATTTTGTGACATTGGTTTGCCCTGTTTTTATTATCAATTAATCTTATGATTGTTTGGTCTATAAAATGATACCAATTTCCCCACAGAACGGTAAAAATGCCAAATGAATTCAGTTCACAACAATCTTTTGCCCATTTGAGGGACTGTGAATGTTCTCTAACAATGACTTGTTGTTGAAGAGATTAAATCAATTATACACGATTGTCATATTTATTGAACCGTGATGGCAAAAATAAAATAAAAAATAAAAAAGCAGAAACATTTTTTAGAAAGTGCAATTTAAATAAAATTGCTTGTGAAGTGACAATTAAAGGGACATTTTGTAATTTTTTAAATATGTCTATCTATTTCAATAAGGTACATATCTGTAACTGGAACTTGAATCAGTTTGAATAAACTCTGTTGAATGAATTGAATAATGCATGAATAATAATTTTAAAAATTCAACATGTGAAAATTAAAATGATTAAAAACCCTGAAGTATGGGAAAGGCTTGAAGAATCAATAAGGTTTGAATCAGTTCAAATGAGTTGAAATTTGCTTGAAAGAACTGAATAATGCATGAAGAGTAAAAAATATTTAAAACTGGAAAATTAAAAGGTTACAAATCTAGAAGAAAAAGAGGTTTGAAGAATCAAAACGGTTTAAATCAGTTTGAAGAACTAAATTATGCATTTTCAATGAATGATTGAAAAATGGGGACAATGTAAATGAATAAAAATCCTGATTAGACCCCATAAGGTTTTAAATGTTACCCTCAGAACTCTGTGTACTGAGCCTGGCTTCATGTGTCTCATATGGCTGTTAGAAGCAGCTTTCCAGCCAGCTGTGTGTCTCCAGGTGCTGCCTTTGGTTGCCATGGTGATGATAGATGCTTAACAACAGCAGGAGAAAGGAGGCTTGAGGCTGAGAACGTAATGCCCAAACAACGTCATATTTCTCATCCTCTGTAACTGCTATCTCCATGATAAGGAGCTTGTGGGAACCACAAGACCCGGCTGAACACGTTGATACAACTTCTGTGTCTGTGGAGCCAAAAATGCCTTCACTACGACGAGTTAAAAACATGTCCAGTTTGTGTTTCCTCTGAAAATCCTCCTCTCAGGTTTATATTGGAGTCAATGGAGAAGGCTGGAGAAATCTGGGGGATGTCTGCGGCAGTTGGTGTCTGCCCAGGCCACTGTGTGTGTCCTATGGCTTTGATTTTTGAGATGAAGAGTGACAGCAAGTTTTGCCATCACTGTACCAATTTTTATCTGTGTAGAGCGAAGTGAGTTGCCACAATCCTTTTGTAAAGACAAAGTTTTGAGGATCAATTTTCAGCCCCTCTCACTCTAGCTGTGAGGTCACCCACTCTAGCGGCCAACATTCCGTGCAATACACACTAATGTTAAAACCTGAACAGGTCTGAAAATCTTTGGACTTTTTGAACTGTCACTGTGAGAAAAGTATGAATGCCATGAAGATGGTGAATGAATGAGTGAATGTCTAAAGATGTGTGAATATTTAAAAGTTTGAATGAAGTTTCTAGGTGAAAGTGTGAATGAATGAGAAGAGGTTGAAGTTGACTACGTCTGAAGCCCTTTTCCCATTGACTGCCATTATAACGAAGTTTTAAACAAATCTTAATATTTTGAAAAGTACAAATGGGAGTAAAAATGTTGAAGATGTGGAATAATGCTGACGAATTTGTGAATATTTTGGTTTTTGAATGAAGTTTCTACGTGGAAGTATAGCGGAGTTGAAGGCTTTTGAAGTTTGAAGCCAATTTGAACATTCCGTAATGCATTTCTAATGGGAGAAATCGGTCGGAAAACCTGGAATATCTCGGAAAGTGTGAATGTTAGGAAAATTTTGAATACACCCCTGAATGTCCTCAATGAGATGAATCTTTTGAAGTTTGAATGGTTTGAATACGTTGAAGTATGTGGAAGTAGTTAGGGCACAAAAAACGGTGGAATAAGAAGAAGAAACGGAATAATAATAAAGATATGAATAACATATAGTGGGAATGCTTCGCAATCCCACTCAATAAAATTGCTTGTGAAGTGACAATTAAAGGGACATTTTGTAATTTTTTAAATATGTCTATCTATTTCAATAAGGTACATATCTGTAACTGGAACTTGACTCTGGTTGTTGCCATAAGAATAGAAATAATAAAGTCATAGTAAAATACTTTTCTCACAAGAGTAAAGTCATTAGAAACTCACGATGGAAGATAAAGTTATTAGTTAAAAAAAAAAAAAAAAACCTTAACCAAATATTGAATATTGCACAATGTTCAGAAATGTTTGAATCCTCCATTTTTTTTTTTTTTTATGGCCTCTTTTTATGCCTCTGGTAAGGGGCCTGCTGCAAACAAATGGTATTCATACAGAGCCAAACACTTGCCACTGCAGGTCCAAGTGGGTAGGAAGCCATCAGGTGAGCCTACAAATCTATCATAGTTGATGATAGTTGCTTTGTTAAATGTCAACATACAGGCCTATGCTTGTCATCCCAAAATGCTTCCACATTGCACTTTTCTGAGATTTTGGTGTAGTGATTGCTTGACCATGTCCCCCGTTGTTACAGAATAATTTCTGATGTCACGAGTGAATGTGTTGGTCAGGTTACGATTAGACTACAATTAGCTTGCTGTAGGATCCAGTAGAGGATTGTACCACAAGCTACTCAAGGTGGCCTGATGTGTGAGTATACTATATTGTTATGAGATCAAATGGCTCATTACAGTTTGAATATGAACCTTCACCTGAGGGTTCAAATGAAGGTTCAAATGTCAGGTAGTGACAATCCTAATATATACATGGCAGTATATGCTAACACCATCTTACTGCGTTACCAACTCTGACATAACACCACTCAACTGTCGACTGACTCCACTCAACCACTTTGTCTTTTTATCTTTTACACAGAGGGCAAAGTGTAGCTGGTGTGAAAGTCCCGTTCTAAGCAGGCTGTGTAAAAAGAGCTGATTTCTATGGAGTACATTCTTCATAGATTTTTGTATTTATCTGAATATTTCATTTTTTTCATACTATTTATTTTGTATTTTATTTAGGGTCGATGTATGACTTACCCTTTTTGTTTTAGTTTTTTTTGTGTTTTTTGTTTTTGTACTTGAAACTCCATGCCATATAAATTATAAAATGCCTGCTGTATGGTTTTAATCATAAAAAATCAAAGAGTATCTCAGAGTATCCACATTTCTTTTGTTTACACCCTGGTATAGAACAGGCTGAGCCAGGAGTTTCAAAACCTGACAGGTTGTTAGTCAGATAGGAAGACAGACACACTCATAGCTTTCCCTCCCTGCCCTCCTTTTGCCATCTATCACAGATGTACAGCCATCCATCACTGTTGCTCTGTCGTGCTCCTGCTTTTGAGTTACCGCTGACTTCACCACATCTCTTTATTTTCTGTCCTTTTTTGATGCATGACTTTTCCCATCCTTTCTCTTTGCACCGTTTCCCACCACATGATAAAAGTCACAATTGTCGGATAATTTTAAGCGTGTTTTTACCCATCAGAGGTAAATGATGCAGTTACTGAATATTTTCATTAAGTACGACTAGGTATGAAAGAGAAAAGGCTACAGGACAGATGAACACACATTATGTGGGTTGTCATGTGGAACAATATGCTAGCCAATCAGGAAGAAAGCTGATTGAAGAAGAAAACACAACAAACATGGCCATGGAGACCGAAGTATAAGTGAAGCATACTGTAAAACTTCTACTGTTAACCTGTGCTGATATTTGACTCACCCTGCCTTCATTTAGGACAGGTGTCAATAAGAGACAGGCCTTTTAATTTTTTTATTGGGCCGCAGTAGCTCAGGAGGTAGAGCGGTAGTCCAATAACCAGAAGGTTGGCAGTTCAATTCCCCCCTATCCCAAGTCTGTCTGTTGTGTCCTTGGGGAAGACACTTAACCCACCTTGCTCCCAGTGTGTGTCCTCCACTGGTGTATGATTGTGAGTGTTGTGTAGTGGTGGTCGGAGAGGCCGTAGTTGCAAAATGTCAGCCACGTTTCCGTCAGTCTGCCCCAGGGCAGCCGTGACTACTAAGGTAGTTTACCACCACCAAGGTGTGACTGTGTGAGCGAATGAATGATTTATCCAATGTAAAGCGCTTTGAGGGTCTCTGACAAAGCGCTATAAAAATCTGATGCATTATATTATTATTTTTACAATTTATTCTTATTCTTAAACAGCTGAAACCTAAATAACAATCTTAAAAACCTGGCATCTGTCTTGACAACTATCGTGCATTTTAATGAAAAAAGTTGTTGCCAAGAAGAAGAAATCTTTTAAGTCAGAAAAACTGCAAAAAACCACAAAAACATCCACGTCCCTTTGATCGCTTATTCAGATTTTCTTTGCCTTAAACCTGACGCTCTTGCCTGACACCCTGAGATGCTGTGTCTGTAAGATTAATTTGTTAACCCTCTTCACTTGTTGTGTAACGTGACTGTATCTGCTCGTCTCTTAACAAAACCCTCTGTTGTCTCAGCAGTCACCACGCAGCCGACATAAATAGCCCATGACTGAACAAGGACAGCAGGTTCTGGTTTTAATTTCCGTCATTGTTGATCTTGGAGATGCTGTCCAGACCATATGAAGACAGAGTGTCACTTCATAACGTCGATAGATGGGATTAGTGCCAGCACTTAACAAATGAAGAACATCATTCATACTAATCTTCCAGCTGTCAGACATGAGCGAGCCACCGGAGACTCCTGCACCCGCACTCCGGATCAGCTTTCTACTAATGACACACCCACACCTGCTTTCCAGCCCACCTTAATGAACACAACAATAACAGCAAGAGAGGCCAGACATGTATTGAGTGGGCATCTAAAGACAGGGCGAGGAGAGAGCTTCATTTGTGAGGGAGCTTGAAAGATGTACTTGAGAGCGGAGGAAAGGGTGACAAAAACTCGAACTTTTATCAGAAAGTCATTGACACGGTTGATTTTTTTTTCAGTAACTAATTACAAGCATTTAGCTGCAGAGAAAATCAATCACAGCGTATCATGAGTCATCACACAAATTCATGCAAAATCATTCACAGCAAAATGATGAAGTGGCAAGCATTTAACACTCCTTTTGTCACTCCAGGCCAATAATGCTCCCCTTCTGTCCTTTCCTGTCTCAGTCTGTCTTGTGACCTCCTGTGACTCGCTTCCTTTTGTTCCTTCGCCAGTTTGTAGTCTTCGTATTGGTTTCTTGAAGATGTTACGGCAGACACATCCAACATTTCTCTTCACCTCAGCTGGTGATTTTTTTGGTTTCTCCTTGTGAAAGATAAAAGCAGCCTCACTGTTATGTTTCAGGGCTGATCAAAAGGACATATCTGCTTGTGTTTTATAGATGCAGTAATCTAGTGTACTTGAGAAACAGATAATGGACCATTATGGTGTCCCGTCTGGGTTGTGTCCAATCAAAGGACCGTAATTGTGTTTTCTCAGTTTACATGACATTGTGTATCATTACATGTGTAAGAAAGGCTTGGGTGTTTGTCGTCTCAGCCAAAACCACAAACATGGCAATGACTTCAACGTGTGAAATGTGTCATCCTGATGTTGCTGCTGAGGAGGAGTGTCTAAAACTGCCTTTCACTGCTATCACCGTGGCTGTAACAGTGCATATTGGCTTGTCACTTGCATGCATTTACCAAGGACGAACCGGAAACTCTTAATGCATGAGTAACACCGTGCTGGCAGATGTTTCCACAGCTGTCTTTCAGATAGCTTTATGCATGGAGAAATTACATGCAGACATCCTCACAGGATTATTTGAATCATGCAGATGAACAGCCATCATGTTTATTCATTCGTTGGTATATGTGATAGATTTTTAAAGTAGCTGTAATTTTATCCTTTAAAAAATTTGACCAATATCAGAAAGAGAAAAATGGAGCCTGCTTTAGTTGAATTTAATTAACACCTTGACTCATTTTTTCAGGAGTGTAATGTGATAGTTCATGGTCAAAGACAAGCAACCTCATAATTTAAGTAGAACAACAATCACCAAAGCTTTAATTTGATCACGATGACATGTAAACATTATTTAGTCTGAACAAAGCTTGTGCAGATTTTTCATCCAATTAGCCCCTTTTTACACACTTACAGCGCACTCAGTACTACAACACTGTCAACGATTACACTAGTGCAAAATGATAATTGGCAAATACAACAGTAATTCACTGGGCTAATGGCTATTTTTCACAAACACCCACAAAAGTCACCTATATTTGATCCGTCTTTTTGGATTGGCTATCTTGTTTTGTACTTGGGTCTTTTGTAATGTCACATTTAAATGTCTAAATAGTTCTCACTGGAGTTTTCCATGTCAAATATGACCCATTACTGTATGATACATTATTATTTGACATGTGTTTACCTATGAAACCACAGCTTTATGATTACATCAGGAAACTTTAGTTTTGTTTAAAGGTATTAAAGAATATCAAAAGATTAACTTCAGCCATCTCTTCTTCTTGTTCCCGTCACAGTCCTTTCCTAAAAAAGTACTGTGTCTTTGATCTGAAGAAAACAGCTATGAACACAGCACTGCGGTTTGTGCGAGTGAGTCACCAATTAGAAAATGGCAACTTTTTTTTTTGTTTCACAAAGTTGTAGGTTAACTTTGTTCAAAAAGATTTGACTCATTTCTTGTCATTTGAACTTTTTTTTTGAAAGTGCATAGTGAGACAATCCTTCTCTGTTTAACTTCTCGCCTCTGATCTTCGTACTTTTCTGTAGTTGCCTTGCAGAGTCTCCCCCTATTGGTCAAAGGAAATAACACAGTTAAATTTACTTTTGAAACCCAGCAGCAGTGGTCAGTTTTTATAGTTAATTTAATCAAACCAGGAATATTGCTGCAGTGGTGTGTGCAACATGAAGTTACCATGGTGCACCCCTCAGGATAAAATCAAATTTCATATTTCAATGCACAGTGAGTAATCAGATTGAATAAAATATAAACTGAACACTTGGTTTTACTGGGCTGAACACTGCCATAATAAAGAGGCCGATTTCTTGGTGCATTTCTTTGGAGGGATGCTCTTTATTTTGAGGTGGGGGTTGTCGAGAAAGAACAGCATACAGTGTAATGACATTAAATCCTTATTAATGTTTGCAATACCAATGATTAACTCAATATAAGAGAGTGTATCAGACCCAGAGACTCCAGGAAAAGAGGTTAAATGGGTCAATAAGCTCCCCAGGACTCGACATAACAGCTACCTTGCATCATGTCTTGCAGTGAGGGTCTGGTTGTTGGAGTATAGAGTGAGTGTTTGTGACAGACAAGCCTGTAGCTGTGTGGGTCCTTGTGCTTTGTCACAAGAGTTCTTAATGTGTTTTTGCTGTTCCCTGCTGCTACAGAAACTAACAGCAGTACATGTGACAAGTTTGTTGAGAAGCCCTTGTGAGACTTGCCTGTCAGTCTTTTTCTTACAACATAATGGACATAAAGCCTTACCTGCCTGAATTATAGCCATTTTATCATTCATTACAAGTGTCCTTGAACCTGTCACTGTATGGCAAGAGTGCGACTGATAGAGATCTGAGACGTAAGTGAGGAAAACTGCATTGCCCTCTTGGTATGATTTCCATATTTCATTTTAATAATTTATTATTTCATGTTTATCCTCCTTTTTGCAGTAATGCAAAGGGTCAGGCTGGATTATATCAATGATAACAGCATCAAAGTTAGACACAAACCCAGCAAGTGAGTACCCCAGGGCCTAAAACTGAATCAGGCATATGTAATCGTAAAGACTTCCCGTTATATGCTTTTTTCCCCCTCACACATCACAGCTATCTGCTCAAAGTGCAGTGATGAAAAGCAGCTGCTATGACAGAGAAAAAAACACAAAGTATAAGAGTGAGGACAGCACTCTAGCCTGTTGGACAATTTAAGTGCACACCTAACCCGCCTCTGCCACCTGTGGTACAGCCTCTGATACAATGGAGCTTAAAACTATGAATAAATCATCTCTGCTGTATTTAAAAGCACCTCTTTTTGTCCCTCATACCACTAAAACACTTTCTATTATTGCAGGTAAATGTGAGTGCAAAAGGAGGACAGTTGCAGTAGTAGGGCAAGGTTTCTAAAAGCTGCTTTCTCTGGTTCCTGACTGGGCTTAAAATGATGGGTTATTAGTGTATCTGAAATTCAGAGGCTTGTTTGTTCTTACAGGGGGTGAAGGGTCATGACTGACAGGGAATAACCTCTGGGGTAAAGGTTTCAAAATATACAAATCCTTGAATAACCACTGGAGGCTAGCTCTTAAAGCAAGTCAAAGGCCTCAAAGTAAGTTGCCAGCTAAACAGTAGAATTTACATTTACAGCCTGGTATAAGAAACCGTAACCGTAAGAAGTATTTCTAATGCAACTCAACCATTTTAATTTCTGCCTATCCTTGCCTAAAGTTATGCAAAGTAAAGGCCTGGTTGTTGCTTTCTGGAGTACCCACTAACTCACTACTGTATCTCCTTATTGGAAGTCTCTCCTGCATACACATTCAAACCTTTGTAGGTGATTCAGAGCAACAGTGCAACTGGTCTTCAACCAAGCAAAAGCAGCACTCATCCCTGTAGCGTTCATGTCTATCCTCTGGCCGATCAGTGGCAGCTTACATCAAATTCATCACTTTGTTATACACAGCTTCTTTTACGTCACTCCTATATTAAAGGTTACAATCCCTCCCACATACTTACACCAGTGAAAGATGCTATTCAATCCACAGGCCCTTTCTATATATGCTTATGAACAACTGAAAAAGTCAATGAATTGATGACTAATGTTAAGGGCCTGTGTACACAAAGAGCATATCTTTTTGTTGGAAATACCTTTCTTTTTTTTCTTTTTTTTTTTTTGAAGACATGGTGGGTCAAATGGAAACTTCCCACACTTTTCCAGGTACAGAGATGCTACTGATGCTAAAGCAATGCTAAATGGTTTTTATGTTCTTTTAGTTAAACTCTACCGAAATAAAAGCAGGTAGAAAGCACATGTATAATTTAAGATGAGCCTAATGTTCAGTGAAGGGGTTGCCGAAGTGCTGTGGGACAACTTTCATTATCAAGTAACACTATCCACTGTTGAGAAGTGCCACAGACACTGCCAGCACAAAAAGCGTTTCGTGGACACAGGCCCTGATGGGCTGCATCAGTTCACCCCATTCTTAACCCTGACTGTGTGGTGCTGAAAAGTAAGGCTGTAACACAGTTGTCGTGGAGGTAGTTTATTCTTTTCCAACAAACCAAACTCTTTTTCAGACATATCTATTTGCAGTAGTAGTACAAAGAACGGCAACCTGAAATTGTCCAGTTTATTTAATTTAAGCAAAAAAATCAACAGCCAACATAAATCAAACCAACTCCAGAGGAAATGAAACTACTAAGAAAACAAAAAGAAAGCTGGTAAATTAGCCAAGAGCACTTAACTTTTTAATTGGAGCATGAACACTTTGTTTTTACCATAGAGCCATCCTCACTTTTGTCTCCATAAAAAGAGATTGTGATTGGTGATGTTACCATGGCAGCATTCACTGTTTTCGTACAGTCTATTGCTCCTTCATACTCTCTCAGTTTCTCTTTTAGACAATAATCCATGACTTTTTTGTCCTATAAATGATAGAAATGCCTTTGAATGAGAATCAAGGACGTTCTGATTCAGACACATCAGCTATACATCAACAGCCTTTGCGTCTCTTCAAAGACAGAGTGTGAGTCAGTTAGAGGCAAGGAGACAAAGTCCACTTTCAACCTTTTCTGCCCTACGTAATAGCCTGTAATTGTTTTACACGCTGAGTGCTGACATCCTGCGGGCTTCTCTGGGAATGAGATGGATTTCATTTCCATTTTCAGTTCTGTGTGAGTGAGTCCTGGCCTGCACTGCTAATAAGCAGATCCACCTCACTTAAAGGACTGGCTTAATTACTGATTCTTGGCTGACCTTGCTGTCTGAACTTTGCTTTAGAGCATCAATTGTGGCTCGTCAATTTCTATGTTAATGAACACTAAAGGCGATGTAGAGGGACAGGGAGGGGACAGTTGTTTTTAGGCAAAGTTGATGTTCCAGGGAGGAGTTACGTGATTAAAAGGCTGTTTGGTAACCTTGGGAGGAAAATGAGAGACACAAGAGACATAAATAACAACTAATTTTAAATGCTGTACTAATTGAACTTTTCTCGCATGTCCTAGGCTGATAAAGTTGTGCTCTTTCTCTTGCTCATTTTGTTTTAACTGAGTTAAAACGATGCCATAACCTACAGAGAACACTCAAACCCCTGCTTTGAGATAATCATACTGACTCTGGCAGACTCTGACACATAGTAACGTTAATCTGAAATCCAAATAATCCCATACTTTTCTTTGCTTTCTAACTTATTCCCAATTTTTTTCTTTTATCCTTTGTTTTGGGGATATGAAGAGACATTTCTACCGGCTGTGGCTCTAATCTTAAAAAAGACAACAAGGTAAGGATTAGGGTTAAAGCCATATCTAATCCAGCATGATTCAACAGCCAAAACCATCAGATCAGTCACTTAACGTAATAGTCAGAAATAAGGAGCTATCAAACATGTAGCATTCTCTGTATATTTCAGTTGACTTGCTAGTTGGCCAGCTGATGGTGATTGGCTCAAACAAAAGCATTAAACTAAACTAGCATTGTTTGAAGACGTATGCTGAGAATTTTGAGGATCACCCTTCGTTTTTGAGTGCATCATTGTATCTATACAAAGGCTTATGTCAGACCTTTTCTTTGATTGTTTTTGCCTCTAGGTCTTGAATGTAGCTCCAGTTGAACTGTTATTGTGTTTTGTAGTTTTTTCTGATGGACCTCATAAGAACAATCCATTTGTACTTCATTATATCTGTGAAATAGGAGAGGTACTATTAAAACAAACCAACAGAATCTGTGATATAGAATTTCCTGAACTACATTGCACACATGCAATATAAAAGGAGCATGCAGATGGAGAACGTTTAAAGCTTACGTTGCTGCACCATTGGGATACCTTCACCTCCCTCCCTTATTATCCTCTGCTGTAATCCTTTGGATGGAAAATGCTGATCCTACTCCAGTTGTTTGATTAAAAGGAGAAGCTTCAGCTGGGAATCATCAGGAATGTTCCCATGACAGCCCTGGATGCTAGCTCTTTACTGGTTTGCTTGATGTGTAATTCAGGTTAATTCGAAGACCTCAGTGAGACTTGCTGATGATGTTAGTGAATGTCTTGGCGTTTATGATACTGTATGTCATATTCATTCAGATAGACACGGCAATGAAACCAGTCAGATCCTTGTCAAGGTCAAATACATAACATTTATTATACAGCCAGATTCTGGTCATGGATTAAAACCTTTTTCAAATTGATGTAAAGTCATTGCTGTGTTAGGATGATTAACCACGCATAAAGATAGGTGATGTGTCTCCACCTTCTACACTGTAAGGAAAGTGTTGTCAAAACTGTTCCCTCGACGGACTGATGTCTTGTGCATATGCAAAGGAACTCTTAGTTGTAGGGGTCAGTTGGTAGAGCTACAGAACTGACTTCCTGCACTATCTACTGACCAAAATACATATTTGATACAGCATAGAGGGTTGCTGCAACCATAGCTCAAGTGTCTCCGGTGGGTTTGAGGCAAACACTGACGGTTATGGAAAGTTCAGTGACTCATAATAGGGTTATCATAAAAAAACATATTTTCACTTCAAGATTATTGTGGCCATAAAGTACTGTGATAATGATATTTTATCAAATTGAGGACAGACAAGACAATGGTAGAGCAGCACTATACATTTTACTTTACTAATCAATACACAAAATTACCCTTCATCATCATCTCTTTACAATGATGTCCAAATCTAGATTTATCCAAATTTCTAGCCCTTTGACCATAAACACCTTGTAAAAGATACTGACTCAAAAACAATTGTCCTGCTTTTTTTTTTTGGACATTTTTCCTGATGTTCGTTTAGGTTGCTTTATTCCTCTATAGTCAAAATATTGATGCCCATTGCCCACGCGTATATCTGCATCAGATCAAAATAAATCTGTTTTAACTTTAAACTTTGTCTCATCTTTCATTTGAAAACATGTTGGAAGATTTCAAGATGGCCTGTACTGCAGCCAGTCAGCAGGCTGAGCTCTAAATGTTTTGGTTTCACTTTTGGGGAGTTTTCCTCTTATCAGTTGTGTCTGACAGAGTCACAGAGTAGTTGGTATGGTAAAATAAATCAACTACAGTTGATTTGATTCATCTATCTCCAAATATTTTGGATATATATATATATATATATATATATATATATATATATATATATATATATATATTTTTTTTTTTTTTCATGGTATGGTGGCCTGCTTGAGCCACTTGATATGAGTTCTTTTGACCCTTGCCTGATTATGTGGTTGAATTGCTGTCAGTTTACTGATAAACCTCTTCAGTCAATATTTTTTAGACAAATTTAATTAGTGGTTGAGTCATGCTTATGACATCTTCATCTAATCTATCCTGCCGTCCATTATCTGGATTTCTTTGTTTTCTGTTCACACGGTTTTCCTTTTACGGTTCTTTGCATTGCCAGCCTCGGCGCTCACAAATGCGTCTTCAAAGCATGGTTTTCAAAGTGCCACTCACTGAGCTCTTTCCCCCTCTCTTCCTCACTGTTTTCAAAAGACACAACTTCAACTGTTTTTTTTTTTTTGGTTCTTGTTTTTTTTCTTCTTTTTTTTCTTTTGGCTGGAGAGCGTTTGTTGGTGGGCTGCCGAGAGAGAAAATCTAGTTCCCTGTTGAAAAATTTAGCAGTACTCGGCATGCTGAAAGAAAGCTAAGCTGTACAATGCTATAAACGCTACTCCAGCGTTTCACTAACTCTCAGCACAAAGTAAAATAACAGGGCTTGGAGTCAGACTGGTATCGTTTCTGCATGGTCCAGCTACTAAATAAACCACTTTATTCCTGAGAAGAAACAAGGAATGGGTGACTGAACATCAAACATTAAAATGTGTGTTTTTTTTTTAAAACACCCAGGACCGCCTTTAATAGAAGAAGACGTTTTCTGTCGTTTTTGGCCAAACATGAAAAAAATATGGCATTGAAATATTAAATAGGTAGGCTGTGTTCTAGGACATCTGTGTCATAACTAAATCTCATCACACAGCCACATTAGCTGTTATGAGATGGTGTGTTTTTAGGTTGTGAACATCCAGCAGTGGGCGGTTACACTCTTGTAAAACCCACTAAGACAAGTCGTTTTTAATCTAACAATCCCGTTTGTTCTTTTCCTCAACTTCTCCTCAATCCTTCTCCTCTGGTCTCCCTTTCAAAATAAGACTCCACTGTTGATTTTCCTCTAAAAGAACAGTTCATGTCATAATTCAATTCACAACATAATTCAACAGAAACGCTCATCGGCCAAGCATGTAAAATGAAAAGATGCCACTTTGGCCTGGAAAGCAATCCGCCTGTTGAGCTTTGAAGGTGATGTTTGTTCAATCGACAAAGGCCAAAGATAAACTTTCTGTTTATGTGAGGCCTTTAAGAGTAGTTAAAATGGAGCGTTTCACACTAAGGCTGAAATAATGGTATTTCAATACACCAGTAAATTTGAACCATTTAAATAAAAGCCCCCATTTAAGTGGTTTCATGTAGTCCACATTATTGAGGTTACTCATTAGTTATTATTGTAAAGTCTTGACATGCCAGCAGGCTGGACATGAGCCGTGTTTCAGTCTATCAATGTCTTTCATTTAGGGGGGTAGACACTGATGGCTCAGCAGTAAGAGCCTGGGCAGATTTCTTTTAAACTGCCACAAAATTAACAGCCATTGCTTTAATTTTCTCCACTTGAAATCCAGTTCTAGCTTGATACGAATTTTGTCTTAATCGCTCAGATGGGACTGAGAAAGAGGGAGTCAAAAGAAAGGAGGAGTTAGCATCGACAGGTGCTGGCTAAAGGAAGCTTGTAACTGGATATATCTTATACATCAGTCAATTTAATCCATGTAGGATGTAAAGTTTTCACTCGCTTCATTTGATCTTGACTTAGTATTATCATTATTATAGTTTTTGAGAAAAGACATTAACATATTACATGACAGCAATGCCAGAATTTATGTGGTTTAATTCAGTTTAACATTTAATTGGAATTTGATTACATCTGTGGTTATCTTTTATGATAAATAATGCAAGGATGCAAATCAGAAACAGGACACTGCTGGAGTAAGCCACACCCACTTCCAGTTTTCTATCCGCATACAGACAGAAAAATACGACATGGCTGCACACCCCTCACAGATATAATGATTGTACTGGAACAACATGTTAGAAAGCCACACTAACTATGGGTGACTTCCTGAAACAGACCAAATATATGAAAAATGTTCTTTTTAAAAAGGGATAATAAAGTTCTGTTGAGCCTTAAATTTCTTGTTTGTAACTTCATTGTTTGTATTCTGTACATATCACACGTGTAACAATCACTACCAGTTTTTTATCAGACAAATTACTGTCAGCATCAGAGTTTTTGAAAATAATGGACATTTGGAAAGTAAACTTGTTTGTTTACTTGTCTTTAATCCCACTGGTGTGCTCTGGCAGTTAGCCGCGGTTTTGTGCTGGCACACGTGCGCACCAGATGAGCAGGGGAAATGGCATCATCTCCACAATTACAGGAAGGTCACGACCTGCTGTCACGGCAACTGCTTGGCATCCGTTTGGAAACTGCTTGGCACCCACAACCTGCAGATTTCATAAACCTGCAATTAGACGCTGGGCATGTATCAGTCAGCACACTCTGTGAAACATCTGCTTGTGTGTGTGTGTGTGTGTGTGTGTGTGTGTGTGTGTGTGTGTGTGTGTGTGTGTGTGTGTGTGTGTGTTACATTAGAAGAGATTACAGGTGAGGCAGCCAAATGATGGACAGGTGGGAAAGAGACTGATGAGAGAGAGAGATGCATTTTGTCATCTTGTTGAAATGTTAAATTATTAGCGTCACTCGATCTGAAAATAATCTGCACAAAATGGTGAGACTGCTGTACTTTAATGGGACAGAGCTGTCATGGATCATGGCTCAGGGGTAAAGTGGGTCATCTGTCAATCTTAGAGTTGGCGGTTTAACCCTGGATCATGCATCCAAAGTGTCTTTGTCCAGTCATTAAATCCCAAATTGCTCCTGTAGCCGTAGCTACTGTTGTTTAGATGTGTGATTATGTACATCAGACCTTTTAGGCAACCAAGCACTTTGCATAGCAGCCTCTGTTATCAGTGTGTGAATGAATGAACGTGATATGTAATGTAAAAGCACTTTGAATAGTTGAGAGACCCTGCTGAAAAGAAGGGATCAATTTCGTTAAAATCAACCATCGGTTATTATATGAACAAAGCATCAAGTCAGGAAAAAAACGATCTACGTCAACATCAAATTTGAAGCTTGTCTAGCCCAGGATCTGTAGAATTTATGGACAGACTTAAAAACAGACATGGCCTCTTCATTGACTGCTCACCTGCAAACATTTAAAGAAGTGCTGTTACAATATCAGAGTTTCTCCTCATGATTTATCAAAAATCTTTTGATAAAGATGTAATCACAATATTTCTGTTATTTAATGTTATAAAACTATATTATTTCATACAAATACCCAACTTTTATTTGTTTTAATCTCTCTTTTCAACAGACATGTTATGCACAGTCGTACATTGCAGCAAAAGCTGGTGTAAGTGATCCGGTTTTTGTTCAACTTTACAGAAGAGATTGGTACAGAAAACCATAGTTTGTGAATCTTTTATTGTGACATGTTTATTTCCATGCCTTAAGGGTCCTTTAACATAAAAAAAAATGCTTTTATTGTGAAATTACATTTAAAAAAATTCCAGTTAATGGTAATAAACTGGACTGAAAGAAATCAGAGAAATTTCAACTTTTTTGTATGGCACTTTTCAGACATGTAGTTCAAAGTGCCTCACAGATGACAGTTAAATTAGCAGATGACAGTTAAAAGAGGCAAATGTTGAATTTCCAATCCATTCAAATTCACAATTTTGTGTAATTCAAGAGAAAGATTAAATCAAATCAAATCAAATCAAAAGAGAGCTGCAAGAGCTACATTTGTTAAAAGAACTGATAAACGTAATGCTACTTCCCAAAAATGAACACTTGAATCAGCAAGATGAAAGCTAACTGCAATGATAGAAATCAGTTTAAAAGGCATTTATTATATTTTGTTAATTTTCTAATTAACCCATGTTCCATCTGTCATAATTGAAGAGGCAGGCTCATGACCTATTCTGCAGCCAGCTAAGAATTTTACCTTCATTTTGGACGAGCTGTTGAGCCGTCCATGTTTTTATATGGTCAACAGTTGCCTGCAGTTTAATGTAAAAATGTGTGGACTCAATAACACAGACACTTCAAACAATATTCAAAAGGACGTACAGCCCTGAAACTAACTGATGTCAACCATTAGTATATTTTCACATGCTGTTCCTTCATCCGTTCTGGTGCAGTGTGTGTCCCACTGAGAAATCAGGTTTTTTTTTTTTTTTCTTTTGCTAATTTTCAATTCGCAACCAAGGAAATTAATTGTTTCTTTATCTGATTGCATTCTAATGCACAGTCTATTTCTGTCCGTGCAGGAAAGTGGGACATGATTCCAATTTCTGATAGTGCTGTTTAAAGAGGGCTGGTCTCTTTTTGAAGCACTCGCAAGCTTTTTTTATGAATCTGTCACTGCTGATACTGTACTGACAGAGAAGCTGCTGTAGAGTTCATGAAGGATAAAGAACATGTACGTTACTGCGGCACGAGGGGAGGAGACAGACAGGTTTAGGAGTAAAAAGCCCGATGATCTCTGCAGTTTCTATGGCATCACTCATATAGCTTCCATCCACTGAATATTTATCAGGCAGGAGTATGTGAGTGAGCGAGTGACTTAATGAGTGGGTGGGTGAGTGAGTGAGTGGGTGAGATTGTTTAAAGAGAGCGAAGAGGAGGTTTTATGTCATGTCAGGCAAGTTCTATATTTTCTGCATGACGGATAATGGTCAGGTACCTACTCACACTCTGAAAGCAGAAAGTGTGGAGGCAGATGCGTCTGTGACGAGTTTCCTGAGCCTGGGGCGAGTGCGGTTACACAAGACTGCCCTTCTCTTTCCCTTCCAGTGTTCAGACACCACCGATCCAGATGAGGTTTAATAACGAGAGGTGAATGTCCTTAAATTGACGTACAAACACACATGCCAGTCTGGGCCTGTGTGTCCTTGAGCTTTTAGACTTCTGAGAAGATCCGTCTTCTTTGTAACATCAACGCAGTCACTCTTGATGCCTGAGAGGAATTTACTACAGATGAATGATGTGAAGACCCCCAGACAATCACTGTAATTGAGATGAAAACTGAAAACTGTTGATGTGGTCTTAAAAAGCCTCTTTTTTTGCAACTTTTAGTTTTAGTTTTTGAAAGAAATTATGAAGTTTACTAGCTTTAATCTGATCTGACTGGTCTCTGTCACAGGTAAAGCCTTTATTTTCCTTTTAGGTGGAACTGAAGGCCACATTTAGATTTAATTTGTATCACACGTACTGTCATCCTCTAGTGTTTCAGCTGGCGTTGGTGGTTGGCAGGAAAACAGTCTATGCGGTGAGCAAAAGGGGGGAGAATTCCATACGGCATGATGGAGTCCTGGTGGCAATCTGGCAGTGATTTAGCTTCAGTTCATGTCTTTAAACAAATATCTTCATTTAAGTGTAGCCAACAATCTGCTCTAGCACTACCTTCATTTTTGCTCCCAAAGTTGCCAGTTGGGCAATTCAATAGGCTTGCAGTCTTCATTAGTCAGTGACATTTTTTAGGAGATGTGCATTAACTTCGTGAATAGGCTGAGGTACAGGTCTACATGGGTAGGCTATGGCGTAGGTCCATCACAGATGCATAAATTTGGCATAACTCAACAGCAAGAGCATCTCTAAAGGGGCAGCTAAACATCCACTCAAAGCACTTTTCACTTTTGCCTCTTGACACTGTGGCAAAAACACTGGTATTGTAAATCAGCCAGCTAAACAACAAAGAGGATGTCTTCATACCAGATCACGTCTTGCAATCCAGGTGACAGCAGAGCAAGTACATCTCTAGGTTGCTGATTGAAACATTAAAAGTGATGAAAACCAAACATTGACATTGGAGAAAAAAATGATAATACGTGGCCACGAGATAATAAGTTGCAGTACAAGAGCAAGGCGCTGCAAACAAAAATCGTCTTGCCTTTGTATCGTAATTTGCAGAATTTTCCCTGTGCACTCGCCCGGCTACCGGCTGTGCATAGAGATCAATATTACTCATCGAGCTCGAAGAACGGCTTTTTTTTGTAACAAGCCGGTTTTGATCTTTGTAGCTAGTAGTCTTTTCTATTATGACGTGAAAGAGGCATCATTTGTGTTTAGACAACGTTTTATCTCAGAGTTATCGATCCCAGGAGTCCAAATCTGTGAACATCTTTCCAACTTTACCAAATTCATGTCAGTGTTGGTAATGCTGAATGAACGAGGGTAGGTTTAGTGTCCTGGATAGACGGATGGTTGAGGCATCAGGGTCCAAAGCTGCAAGAATCAAACAAACTCCCTCTAAATCCCCCTGGCAGACCCCGCTACTTAGGTTGTTAATGCACAGTGTTTTTGGTAGAGTCTGCACTTCAGGGTTATACACTCTACGTCTTCAGACCATCTGGGTTTGTTTAAGGAGAACTGCTGGTCCTCCACTGCAGATCGCCACACAGGAGAGCGTGTAACCAGTCAGTGTTATAGCTTCGTCGGGTGTATTTTCTTCAAACCATGTTTCACAGTTCACTGTATATTTTCCCCTTACTTAACAAAATGCTGTAAGACAATTTAAACCTTCAGCAAAACAGTTATCAGGCAATCAAAAGACATTTAAGTGGCACCTGTATGTCCCATTTAAAGCTAACCAACCCATTAGAAAAACAAAGTATGTCCTTACGGTTAATACGCATGCTAGTTACTGCCGTTCCACAGACTGAGTCTAATGCAGCAATACAACAGGCCAAAAGACAGTAAGGTGACATTGTCCTCTGAAGTCTTTCTTAATAGAATAAACTGTATGCATGTACACAGCAGGATCTATGAGAGATAGGTACAGCTTTGTCAACTAAAGGTCCTTTCAAACCGGGACCGTTTTTGTCACGCGATTATGTCGGACGTCAATATTTTTTTGAACCCGTATCCTGCTAATACAAGTGTTAACATAAGCAACGTTTTCCCATTCTGCGATATTGCGGTAGTTATTTTTTCGGATTATGGTCGATTTTTCTAAAGTTTTACATACTGTGTGTCCACTTCTGATCAGATTTCGTGTTGTTGCGACATCAGATTCACCTAGTCCTCTGCCTCTTCAAACCTGGAGCTAATTGTTTCAGCAGAACTCCAAATTGTCAAACGGACATCCGAAAATAGGTTCTGAAGCGACCGTGGTACAGCTTCAGCTCCTGAACCAAGCAGTGAAACTCACTAAGTTCTCTTCTTTTTTTTAATATTGGATGCACCCATGTGCTACATTTCTTTTTCTTTTAAAGAACGCAAAAGGAGTACCAATTCGCCATCACTTGAAGTTGAAGTAGATTCCATTTTTGTTCTCTCACTTCCACCCGGGACACTGTAGGTTGTTAAGGGAAGGTCCGGCCGTCCTTCATCTCTGATTGGCTATAAATTCTGACCGTTTGGCTTGAGCATGTGATGATGTTTCCAGCTTTTCTGGCCAATCAGAAGGCGAAGGAGGTGGGACTTTCCCCCGGAAAAATCTTCCCTGGGATGCGTCTTTTTCCCCCCGGAAAGTCACAAAATCACATCGGCCTTGATGTGTATAGTCAGGTGCGTCAAAATTCGTCTCTGAATATTTCGTGATTTCGCGTTCTATAATTGTGTCGGCCCCGGTGTGTAAGGACCTTAAGGCAGCTAAAATCAACACAAAATAAAAACTTCTAATAACCACTTTGAGGACACAAAAAAAGTTATCAGAATTTAAAAAAGAAATGTATTTAGGTGATCAAGTGTTTGTCAGGGATGCATTTCCATGTACTGTTTTTGGCACTGATGTACTGAAGCTAAGTGTATAAACTCAGTTTATTGTGTTTTATTTTTGTTTTTCTCTAAGCTTCTATTTCACAACATAAATGACTTTTTATTTTTAAAAAAAACGATCGAGCTACTCAACAATATATCTAGTCTGAATGTTAAGTTTCTCTTTCTGCCAAACAGTCAAGTCATACCTCCAGGCACAGCAGCTGTAATAATGACGCTCTCAGCACTTTAAACTTTAATATTCTGAGAACATTTCACTCAAAATTTATTTGTATTTTTCTATATGTGATTGTTAACAAACCTTTAGTAGAAACTGTTATTTTGCTGCACATCTCTCAGAATGTCAAACTCAGTACCCAGTTTGCTCTCTAACGCGAGTGCCTCTGACTTGACGAGGAATCAAATTCTGAATTTCTGATCTGAAAACAAAATTTCATCAGCCTGTGGCTGTTTGAATACTGGCAATAGTGAATGTAACTTTTTTTTTCTGTGCCGGCAGCATTGTTAAAAAAAAAACTCCAACAGAGGTAGATGTTTTCTCTCCGAGATGATCTTCCCCTGGATAATCCACCAAGCATGCTGGGAACAGATCTTATTACTGTCTAGCAAAGAAAAAACAAGCATGAATGGAGAGTTTGTTGCCCTGAAATAGTTTGCGTTTTCGAGTTTCTAAGTTTTGTTGGGTTGATTTTAGTGCAACACTGAAATGATTGTGAGGGGAGAAATAAAGGGGCACGCAGCAGGGGGAGAGTGTGAAATTACGTGTGAATAGCAATCCCTCAGAAATCAGAAAACACCAGTGCGTGCGTGCGTGCGTGCGTGCGTGCGTGCGTGCGTGCGTACGTGCGTGCGTACGTGTGTGTGTGTGTGAGACGTTTCATACTTAGCCATGAGTGGAGATGAATAGAAGACCTGACTCATTCACAATTGTTTTTCTACCTGTTCAACCACACAGGAGTTCTATCATACCTGACAGATTAGACCTTTACACAGGCTGAAAGTGGCAGATTAATGCTGGGAGTTGTATGAAGTCTGGACTGGACTCTAAAATGGCTGAGGTGTCATTTGTCCTGAGCGCACAGGTGAAAACAACACTGAACAGAGAGTCTATTGGAGGTCAATCAGGCAGCCCAAACAGGCCCACACAGTTTCAGACAGGATACTCGAACCACGTGAGTGAGATTATCATACAGGAAGATGCTTGTCAATATTTTATTTAAATATATTTATTTTAGTGGTTTAATTGGCTCCAACCTGGGGGGTCTGGGCCCTCTTAAGAAAAGGCACCAGAGATCTGAGGGGGGATTGTGACGCTCTAAGAAGTCATGCATTAAATCATGCACACACCAGATGGATAGATAACACAGCTTTCTCTACATTTGACTGTGTAAAAAAATGTATTTTCCACCTTCCTTTTAGTAAGAATATCAAAATTGATGGTTATTCTCAGTAGCACCACTTCACTTTTTTTCTCTGTGAGGACCCTGAAGGGGCTTGACTTTTCATAAGAAGTATGGGAAAAAGGTTGGAAACCACTTGATTAAATAATGCAAAGGAATAAAAAAGTGAAGACGCAGAAAAGGAAAAAGGTTCATAAAGAAGAATAAGAAAAGAAAAGAGAAATTTTATTGATCCCTGGAGGGAAATTCAATGTTAACAACCTGTTATTGAACATTCAACACACAGAGAAGCAGGAAATACATACACATGCACAAGCAAGGTCTTATAAGGATGTAGAGTAAAGGGGAAGCACAAAGGTGGATGAACCCACTGTATTGGGAATCTGTGCCTTGCTGAAGGGCACCTAAGCAGTGCCCAGGAGGTCAAGTGGCAGTTTCAGACTATAAGCAGAAAGTCAGTACTTTGGTCTTAACAGGAGACTTAAAAGGTGACCATACAAAGTAAGGTGGTGTCTGTGTTTGACTGACAGCAGGAATGTCATTTTCTTTCTTTCTTTCTTTCTTTCTTTCTTTCTTTCTTTCTTTCTTTCTTTCTTTCTTTAGTTAGTTAGTTAGTTAGTTAGTTAGTTTAAGGTAGCCAAACAGGAGCTCTTACTTTTATAATACCTGAGTGTGACACCAAAGTGTAAAGCCTGTACGTGCAAAACACAATTAGTTAGATTTCCTCCTTTTTTAAAACCAGGTTGTTCCCATTGATATAGATTTAAAAAAAAAATGCTGCAGACACAGAGAACCATAGCACAATTCATAAGCACTAAAACGTGCAATAAAAAGAAACTAAGAGTCAGCTGTGCAACCAGGTTACCTTCATGCATCAGTCTTTCATTTTCAGATTTAAAACACCAACTCCTTGAATATCAATCCTCAAAAGATCTGTTCCCAATTGTTTGTCCAATCTCTCAGACAAGAAGCATTAAAAATTCCTGGGAGTGCTGTATATACTCTTCAGCATTTATCTAGGGTGACCATATTCCAACCCCCAAAAAGAGGACAGTACTAAGCGGGCAGAGCCACGTGTCGTTAATTTAGAGAGTTTTTTTTTCGGGTCAGGTCGAGTGTTTTTTACGTGCTTCTAACTCAGTTAGTCCATGCAACCCAAACTCAAAACTTCCAAACAGAACCCTGGGTATTTGAAGGATTTTATAAAGACAGGTCAAACAGCCCCCCCAAAAGAGGACATGTCTAGGTAAAAGAGGACGTATGATCACCCTAACTAATCTAAGTGATAAAGAGACAGTGTAGGGTATTTATCAAGAAGCAGACAACAGCTTGAAGGGTAGGCAAAAGGAAAAAACAAAACAAAAAAAGTGCACAAATGAGACTGCAATCAGATTTTGGCCACCCCTAGCTGCCTTACTGCAGGAGGGAGCTGCACCATGATATTGGAAACTATACATGATCAGATTTCACTGCTACAGACTGATATCAAAGGTTCCAAACAGGGAAGAACAGACACACAAGTGGGGGACAGGGGGCAGCAGCTCCCCAACTTCAGTATCCTACCTGACAGCCAATTAGTTGAATGGTCTTGAAACACTGCAAACACAAAATACGTATCAGAACAGTTGCTTCTAAACTGCTAAAGTTATTCAACACTTTCTAAACAAACTGCATCACTGACTAAAGTTAAACTGTTAAACTCTGGATGTGAGGTCAACTGAGTAAAGTGTAACAGTAAAAACTGGTCGAATGGACTAGTTCAAAGTTCCTCTTTGATAGACAGTGAAAAGCTTGAATCCTTTGATCACTTTGCTGCCGTCATGACCCAGAGATTTGACGTGCTTCATTTCCATATTGCTTACGTTCCCAGTCATCACTGAGTTTGCCTCAAGCCTCAGCTTCACTCCAGTTTTATAGAACTATAAAGTCCCATCTTGTCTTGAGCTAAATCTGTTGATTCTCACTTTTACAAACATTGAGCTTTTTGAACCTAACTTTTTTACAGGCTGTCATCTCATATAAGGCTAAGAGATTAGCAGTTCGAACTTCCTTTATGATCAAATTTTCATCTTTTCTTCTCTTTCTCTCGCCTTCTTTCCCCTTTAATATCTGCCTCCCTTTTTTCTCCCCTCTCGCTCTCTCTTTCTCCCTCTCCATTTCCTTCTCAGTCTTCCTAGAGGAGAGGTGAGGAGCCTCTCTGCACATGCCGTCTCTGTTCGGAGCTGAAGCCTCTGACCTGAGTTATAGGTGTCTGCTGGAATTTCTTTCCTCCTCATCCATTTCACTGTTTAATCGATGGGAATGAAAGAGTGCAGGTGCAGCCGCGGCGTGCGTTACAGCGCCAGCAGGGGACGGTGTGTGGTGCACTAGGACCGGGGAGAGATCCTTCTCGTCGTGTGCAACTCCAGAGCGGAGCTGTGGAGGGAACCCCCCATCGGATCTGGCCATTATATCCATACATTTCTTTTACCCCCATCTCCTCCACCGCGGCGCTGCTGAGTGGGGATCGCACCGAGCAGTGCGTCTTGGGCTGGTGAAGCACCCAAGAGGAGAGGATTAGGAATCGAGCACGATTTGAGTCAGATCTTTTTTGGAAGGGGGTGATCATTTGGCATCTGCGCCCCCGCTCTTTTTCACAAACATTTTTTTTTTAATGGTGGTAGTGGTCTGTTTCTTTTTTCAGATTTCTTCCCAGCATCCTTTTTATTCCAAGCGCGCAAAGTCACATCTGCGTAGGAGAGCGCTTGGCGCACTTCTTCCCCAAAGGACACAGATAAGATCTCCATCATTCTGTTTGGATTTAAACCGGACGACTGGCTGAATGGGTGACCTCGCTGAGACACACAGCACCACTGGCTTGCACCAATTTTCTGGAAACGTGTTTTCTCTATTGACCCGGAGTTGTGATGTCCAAAGCCTTCCCCACTGACTGACAAACGGCGTCGTACGATTTTGGAATCGAGTTGAAGGTAGGCCAGTTTTTTCCTTCTTTGGCTTTGCCTCAGAACACGGTTTGCCTGAGCGTTTGATAAAGTTGGTTTGGTTCAGTTGCTTCTTCGATTATTGCGGCAATTAATTGATCGACTACGACTCTGGGTTCACGCCGGACAGTTGCACCAGTGATGCCAAGGTGGGGGAAACAGAGGGGATATGGTATTCATCAGTTTTAAAAGGCTGTAAGTGTGTCAGACGCTGTGAAGAGGAGAAGTTCAGCACCTGCCAGTGTTGCAGCAAAGGGATGAAGTCGAATACAGACCATTGTGTTCCGTAACATCCGACAAAGACACGAATAAATCATAAAACTCATGATATCGCATCGTATAGGCACACTAATAAGTGTTTGTATTTTGCCGTATAGAGTGTGTCCTCATTTGGTGTAATTTGGCTCACGTTATGTCTGCTCAATGATGGAGCTGCCGGAGAAGCCCTCTGCAGTGCAGTCTCACACACCGGCCCGCCGGGCTCACTGGAGCTCACTGAGGAGAGGATTTAGATAAAGGTGTAAACGAAGCAGCAGCTTTCCCCTCAAGCTAGACTACCAGTTAGCCTTATTATAAGCACAATCCTGCTTTTATACCGAGGATAGGGGCTGTTCTGACTGAATCACTGAGGCACCGTCTTCAACTACAAAATAGAGCCAAGTTTTCGGAATGGTTGCGCCACCAAATCAACTCACAATCTTCTCTCTCTTTCTTCCTCTCTTTTTTTTTCTCTGCATGTGTTTGTGTGTCTCACGTGTGCGCGCACACACACACACACACATTCCCCTATCTGTAACGAGTGTGTGTGTGCGAGAGAGAGAGAGAGAGAGAGAGAGAGAGAAAGGGAGAGAGAGTGCGTCAACGTAGTTGCAGAGTCCACATCCGAGACACAGAAACAAAACGTCAAAACTCGCTCACTGTCTTTTTATCCAGTTATCCCAATCATGACGCTTATTCAGCTGCACTGAAATGACAGCTTTATGCTCCACCAACCCGCGCGCTTCAACATCCACTGGCTCTCATGCCTTTTTGACCTACTGTACGAGTTTCCCGTGGGGACAAACAGCGCGGTCCCCTGTGTGGCACAACGCGAATACCGACGCATGACGCAGGAATCTGAGCGCTGATTGATGATGATCCTATTCGTGGAAGTGCGCCGGAATCTAAAATGCCGGAGCACTTTGAGCCTGGGTTGCAAATCTTGGAAACAGTCAGCAGTCAGGAACGGTCATTTGTGTCTTTTTCTTTCCGCCTTCTTGCTGTTTCACTGCTCTGCTTAGAGTCGTTTTGAAGAAATATAGCTGGTGGGGTCATCTTGATTATGAGCTTTGAGTGAGCACATGCTTCTCTCAAGGTAGGCACCCTCTCTCTCTGTGTCTTGCACATAAACACACACAGGGGACTGTTTGTGTTGCTTGAAACACAATTAAATGCATCTGAAGCTTTCTCACTGCTTTCCTCCTGGACTGCATTTTGGAGCAGAACCCAAAGCCAGGCTCCTTCAAGCAGAGCTGACTGTTTTTATGGCTTTCTCAGGTGGCCTATATCGTCTTGAGCCAGAGAGTCCAGTTGGAGGTGAAGCACATTTCCACTTCACCTTATTAAGCTCTACAGAGCCATGAAAGAACATGTCTGAGTGTCACTCTGGATTTCCAGGGCAGATTTCAGCAGCATGCGGCCATGCATTTAATGAATTGGTAAAGTCATTTATTCTGTCTGATGTTCCAAAGTGCAGCAGCAGATAAAACTGACAGGGCCGTCACTGCTGCCAGCAGCACCTCGTCATAGAGGGGATGACAGGAACTGTCCGTGGTGCTGAAACAGACAGCTCCTTTGTTCAACTCTGGGATGAGATGGGAAGTTACTCAGATGGACTTTTATACTCTAGGACTTGAAGACTTTGTCCATGTTCATACTAAACTTAATACTTTGAATCATGCTACCTCCTTTCATGGACATGTTGAGTCCATTTCACACCTCCTGGTACAAAAACACATTGTGTGCCTTGTGTTCTCTCTCTTTCTCCTTCGCTCTCTCTCTTTGTCTTTCTTTCTGCACTACAGTGTTTGCTTTAAATGGCCTCATCGTGTGTACCGAGTGGTGTTAAAAATCCATTAGCTGATCATCATGGAGTGGTGCTTGGCTTAGCCACGTGAGAGTCTGTTTTTCGGTGAAAAAAAAGAAACACAAACAGTGTAGAAAGGGGCTCCAACTGTGTGAAAAAAGTCCTGCGTTTCTGCCGTTACTTGACAACAGGTTATGTTGCAGGATAACACAATATTTATGTGAGAGAATTTGGCTGTTTTCAGACACTCATGGCTCTGATAAATCCAAATGAAATCACAGGATACATCCTCTTTTTTTTCTGTTGTGTGTAAAAAGTGCAAACCATGTGGACTGAAATAACAGAGTGAGAAGCTTTTGAAGGCAATGGTAGTGTTGTCTTTGAATTGCAGTGACAATGTAACTTTAAAGGTCTACTTGTCAATTTTGCTGTTATACTTCATAAAAGTCCCTCAAACCAAAGGAATCTGAGACTCAAAATGCCGATCGACGTAGTTATTTTTGTGTATATTTTTTTATTTAGCTACCTGCAGGGTTAACTACCCAATTGCGGTTGCTATAATAATGCACAGAGCACACACCATGCTTTCTATAAACACAGTTGGGGAAGCGTTACACAGCCAGAGTGGAAATCAAATTAACCCAAGGGGAACCATGGCATCCAGAGTTTGTCTAATAAGCAGCCACATTGTTTTTCTGTGATTACTTTTGCACCATTTCTTTAAATGAGCAAGTCCCCGAGATCCAAAAACACCTTTGCATGATAAGAGAGCAGCACTTTAACTAAACCACTCAGTGCCCAGTGGGACCTCCTACGAGCCAATTTGTTTGTGTTAATGGTCATCCACTCACTCCAAGGAAGAGCTGCTGGAGAGTCTTCCTCTCTTGCTACTGTGCTGGTGATGAATGATGTGTGTGTTTCCTCTCCTAACATTGATTGAATTAGGCCACCCCACAGACCCATTGCTTTCCCAAGGAGCTCTCGAAGGCGATCCTGCGGTGAAGTGTATCAATAAGCGGGGTGGATGGAGTGTAAGTGGTGGTGTTGCCGCGGGCAGACAGCCGGTGATGAGGAGGAGGAGGAGGAGGAGGGTGACATGCTTAGGGAGGAGTGCCGGTTGCTGATCACATAGCAGATTGGGAGCCCTCGGTGCTGGCGTCTGTTGGTCCCTGCAGTGGTAGGAGAGAGGGGCGGAGCCAACCAGAGCTGACCCAGAACCCCGTACTGGGCCTGTGTACAAGTCACTTAAGCTGTAATTTAGTCTATCACATCAACCACAAGGCTTTTCTTTTGAGGTATTTAGCCAGTGAAGCCGAGCTGTGATCAGGTGACGAACGTGGCTGTCTGAAAATAAAAGCGTACAACAACGAGGCGGTTTGATGGCTTTGTTTTGAAGCCTGCTTGCTTTGACGTGAACCCCCATGAGGCCACTGGCAGCTGAGCTCCCACTGTGGCAGATTGATATTTGTAATTTAAGGGAAGCTGTCACACAGCATCCTCCAGATGGAGAGAGCCGCAGAGGCACGCAGTCGATTAAACACGGTTTGTTTAGAAATAATCATTTTGATGTGGGAGCTGAGGATTCATTCGAGGCGTATTGGCTCAAGGGTTCAAAATGTTCAATTATGCACAGACGCGTACGAGCGCACAATAACAACACGTAGATGTAGAATCCAGAGGAGTGTTTGGGAATGGAAGCTTTTAGTGAGTGTGTCATGTGATGAAGGCCCTCAGATCAGAGCTGCAGGGGGAGACAGGTCAGTGATTTGTTGCAGGGGAAGGTGGAGGATAGGTTGCAGTGGAGAGCTCGTTTATTAATCCACCCAACCAGCAAGCATGCATGCACACACTCTCTCCTGCTCTCTTGCATGCACATTGTTTTTAATCACTGGACTATTGGAATTGATATTTGGAGGAGGGTCATGTTTTAAAAGACCATCCCCTCCTTGTCACATTGATTGACAATAAAGGAACAATAAACAGCGCAGGGAGAATACAGCTTGATTAACTGCCCTTCAGAATATCCAAACATGTGCAATAAATCAGGTTTCCATCTCACAAATTAGGATGCTGGCATTTATACGCCGGTTTCAGGACCCTCAGGCTTGAACTCTTCAGGCCTTTAAGCTTATAGATCTAAATAAGAGTCCGGCCCTGTGATGATACAGAGGTTAAGAGCACTAATATGAATCTGATTTTCTTCACCTGTCAATACTATCCACCACAGGGAACACTGTTTAGAAGGAGCAGGAAGATTCAGGGGAGGGTTTGATAAGGTGAGGAAAACAAAGCAATATTTCAGCTCTTGTCACACAGCTGTCAGCTGTTAAGTGTCTGAAATCTGTTTCTAGGATGTCTGTTTTTCTAAACTGTCTCTGCAAATCATGATCCATAAATTTACCAAAGTGCTAGGCAGCTGGCGGCCGCACTACATGTGTGAGTTTTCAGTTTTAACAACAGAGTAAGGGCCACACTAGAGAAGAAAATGTAATAGCATAAAAAAAACTAAATTGACAAGTATAAGTATTAAGACTATGCCATTACAAGATTAAAGTCAACAAATGACAAGAATAGAATTTAAACTTTGCAAGTATAAGTCATCATAGGTTAGCCCTGTTTTATTTTGAAAGGGTATTCTGAAATGTATTCTGATATAGGACTTCCTTGCAGTCTCAAATTTTCCTCCCTTCGTCACAAATTCCCCATCTCTTTGAAAAAAAGTTAATGAACTCAAATTAGTGTTAGTTTATGAAAAGTAACAGTAACTCAACATCACATCTGGATCTAGTATGAGCTAACTATCTGCTAACTATTGTCCTATAAACATCTGAACCTTGTTTGAGGAATGACAGGGGCATGCAAGGAAAACTGCAGCTCAGTCAAACCAGGTTAAAGCTCCAGTGAGGAACTCTGTGGTTGTATGGATTTTGGCACCCCTGGTTTGTCAAAGCAGGATAGTTTACCCCTTTACAGAACTTTTCCCTTCATATGTGTAATGTAAAATAAATAAAAGTAACTCATCCTACATCTCATCTTAAAGCTCCAGGGGATGTCTATCCAACTGCTCTGCTAACACCTACCCCCTCCCACAAGTTTCAGACGTTCAAGTATAAGAATAGTCAGTCTTGTTGCTGCTTGTTACTGTTGTCATTCATAAAAAGGCATCCATGTGAATTTCTGCCTGTTTCATTTATGCCAAAATAACTCCTCACAGGAGCTTTAAACTTTCCTTAAGTCCTAGGTGTTGTGGAGGGTGGATTGGTTTAAGCAGTGTGCCTCTTCTGACACCTGCCTTATCAAGCACAATTAGTCTTTCCCTCCCTGGTTTTATTTGCTTTTGCAGGCCCTAAAGGGGCCTCTATATCATCAGTCTGTTTTATTACTGGCTAGAAACTCCTCACAAGAACTTTAAACTACATAAATATCCTGCAAAGTTGTTAAAACGGCAGTGTTTTCCAGCCTTTTAATGCATTGAACAATATCATCCGCAGGGTGAAGGCAAATTCTCTGTGCCCCTGTTTTCTTCCAAGGCCGTGTTGTCATGTGCCAATAGGGATGGGCGATATGGGCTCAAAAATTTATCATGATAAGATTTGCCATTCTGGTGATAACGATCAAAGTCCCGATTAGAAATATTATAATTCCAATCTGTATTAGTCTATATTGAAGGAATCACTCATGTGGAGCCTTGTTCACTAACAAGCTGCTCAGAAACATCCTCTTCATTACCTGCAGCCATGTTTGTTCGTTATTCTGCTGCGAGTCCATTACTTCATGCTTACGTCATCAACTTGCATTTTTATCATATTTATCATAAGATGGCGAATATTTATCATGGAGGATTTTTCTGAAGATATATCGTGAACAATAATTTATCACCCATCCCTATGTGCCAATAAAGTGGGGAATTAGTATGATCTGCACGACTAATATAGATACTCAGAAAGATCTATATGTATACAGTGCATACTTTAATGTGAGGTCTTATTGATTTGAAAAAAATAAAATATTCATAGATAATTTGTTAGCAAAATTGAGTTATTGAAATGGTGGAGAACAGGATTGAAAAGATCGAACCGTCACCAGAAAGTAAAGTATTAAGTGTAGAAAATGGGGGAGAGCATTAATGCAGAGCCACAGGATACTTGAACTCACCTTCACTGCCATCTCCTCACTGATAACCTTCCTGACACCTGTCACTCTCTCAGCACACAGCAAAGTTCCCCCGCTGCAGACACCTGCCTCACTTTTTCTTTTTTTGCCCTGAGCTTCTTTCTCCCCGCCTGAAGTTCCCACCTCGAGCACTTCAGGTACAAACTTCACATCTCTCTTTAGCTGAACTTCGACAACTGTGGATGTTGTAGATGAGGTCAGGCCTGTCACCTTCAAGAAGCTAGCCATTAAATTCAGTTTGAAACACGAACCTGTCAGAAGTTACAGCACTTAGACCAAAGTGGTGTGGATTTCTTTTACAATTTGTATCACTTTACTCACCAGGTGAAACTCATCCTTTAGTATGGACAAATGCAGTGCTTTCGTGCCAAAAGATTTGTGAGTCTTCTACAAGGTCCAACAAAAACTCAGTTTTACAAGAGATTTAGTTGTTTTTCATTTCAAGGTTCATGTATTTTGCACTTGTCATACCCAGAGCTTATTTAGGGGCAGTAAAACAAGGACATTATGTGCCACATATGGTATTGCAAATTTAGAATAAAAATGTGTACATATGTTTAGTATTTTGTAACAAATGAAGGAATGCATCTTTAGATTTCAGAGAAGAATCCCAGCTCTTTTGTAACAGTTAAGGACTTTATGTGCTCAAACAAATGATGACTGTTATTTGTCAGAATCAACAGAGCAAGCAAGGTGACATTGTTGCGGTTCGGCTCACTTCAGACAGTTTGAAATGTTCATTAAACCTCAGAGACAGTGGAGGTTGAACGGACATTTCAAGCCCTCACCTGCTTTTGATGTCTTACCCTTTAAACCCATTTTCAACCTTTCCTCAACCTCACCCAAACTTACCACGACTCTGACCTTTCCCTTGCCATAAAAAAGTTGAGTTGGGACCACTTTTGGCAAAGAGAAGTCATCTTCATATTTTCATTGAACTGAGTGCCCACTGCCTTTTCACATGCATACATTAAAATACCTGAAGAGGGGAGAGCACGCCACCTCTTTGTTTCTTGAATGAAAAACCGAGGCAGGGAGAGCAGCAGCAAAGACCCCCGGTCTCATCAGTGACAACATCATCAGTTTGACACTAATTAAATCAGATACAGCAACAAAAAGAGGAACAGGGGTCACTGCGGGTTGCAAGAGAAGGCTAAACCAGTTTAAATAGTATTCCTATTTAGACCTTTACCAGTTGGATGCACAGAGGTTAACTGGCTGAGCTGCCAGCTGATACAGACTGGTGTTAAGATCAGTTGATGCACCATGGACTGATATGACTTCATGACTTGCCTGAACTAGCACTCTGCTTAATTTTACAAAGCCAAAACCAACTGAATTCACACTGATCAGCCATAAAATTACAACCACTGGATAACTGACCAATGGAAGCATTGACTTCCTCTCTACAATGGTGCTTGTGTTGAAAGCCGAAAAAAAAGGCAAGTGCTGAGTGGCTTTGACTTGGTCCGCACTGTGATGGCTAAAAGACTAGGCCAGGGCATCTCCAAAACTGAAGCTCTAATGGGCTGTTTCCAGTCTGCAGTGGCTGGCTCATGTGGTTCAGTCCAATAGAAGAGCTGCTGAAGCCCAAAATGATCAGAACACACGGTGCTTTGCCATTTAGCAAGTGCAGAGCAGTGTGGCTGCAGACTGGTGAAAGTACCTTTGTTAATCCCTGTCTATTGCCAAATGCTACTCCAATGGAAGCATCAAAAGAAAGGAGATGGCTTGGAAAACATGGCAAGTCCGAGGTGTTGCCTTGGTGTCCACATTCCACATTCCCCGATTGTGCTGGACAACCAAGTCAAATCCATGGGGACCTCAAAGGACCCAAAGGATCTTTGACTAATGCTGTGATGTGAGATATCACAACACAACTTTAGAGATCAAGTTTAGTCCATATCAAGTTTAGTCCATATCTCATCAGGTCAAGGCCAAAACTGCCCTAAAATGACCAACAGCTGATTGGTGCACAGAACATTGTTAAAGTGGTAGTGAAGGAGAGCTGAGTAATTCTTGTAAAAGTCATTTGCAAATATTTGAAGACAGTGACCTTTAGTATCACCATGGAACCAGATCAGACAATGATTACAAGCATAATTTTGAAAGGAAATGTCAAATATCTTGTTCCAATTATACTTGGATGACATGCTGCGACTGACTGCTACGTGTATGCGACTACTTTAGGATGGAAATAAACACTGGACAGTGTTGAATATTCTACACATGTCTGATATGGTGACATATTGGAATAGATAGTACCTTTGACTATGATCTCATGAGGTTTTATTTCTGTGTTCACATCCTGCCACCAGCTTTGTCATAACACAGGCAGGGGAGACAACACCAGCCATAATGGAATCATTCTCTTGGCTGTCACTTTGCATTGGTTCTGGAAAAAGCCTGCCAATGTCCCATGGGGCGAATGTGTAAGAGGGGAGCTATAGCACAACCATGTACAATACACAAAGAGAAAAGAGTCTTTCTCTGTGACATACACAAGATTAGTCTCTGCAAATTGCCTTGTCTCACAGGATGAAATTGCATTTAAGGTGTAATTCAATCATTTCTTTTTCTTTTGAATCAGAGCAGAGAGTGTATCACTTTTGTAGTATTCCTTGGAGATGCTGATGTTGAAAATCTCCAAGCTTGCAGTTACTTGCAGTAAAAAAAAAAAAAGTTGTCAGAATTTTCCACATCAGATTTGCTCACAACAGTGAAATTGTAAGCCGTGATCTCTCGGTGGACTGGGCCACAAAGAACAGACAGAAACTCAAAAGAGGGACTTTAGCTCAATTTTCTGTTTCTTGGCTTGTCAACTTGTCTCTGAAATCCACTCAAATGGCCTCAGCTCTAAGCTATGAAGAAAGGAAAGACAAAAAAGAACTGTGACGAGGTCATGCAAGAATCAACAAGGGAGTGAAAGAGAAGCAGGAAAAGGCGCAGGGAGAGAGCGAGAGGTGTTTCTGCTGTTTCCTAAAGCTAGGACACTCTGCACTGTTATTTTGTCAGCTGCAGTGGTCTGTGTTATGGTGCAATGAGTCCCCTGAGAGGAGGGACTGCCATAAATATTGCTCCGTGTGGAGCAGCCGTCTTGAATGTAGACCCATATTGTGTACAGCGTGCCTGCTATTAGTGCCACTGGTCAGTAATGAGTGGCTACAAAGTCCCAGCCAAGTATCTAACTCTTTAAACGCTCATCCAATCAGGTTCACTGGGATACTCACACATGCAGAAGAGTGAGGAAGAGCAGACGTTCCCCTTCAGCCAAAATTAGCAAGTCTTGGAAATAAAGAGCTCCCAATTAACGAGAAGAAATAAATGCTTAAACGGCTTTTTAAGCATGTGTGGCAAAAGTTGTATTAACACTGACCTCTCACACTGCTCAACATAGATACCAAAGCCAACATTAGCAAGTTTGCCTGTCATGAAATTACTTACAAGTTTGCCAATCAATGCCCATGATACCGTTATAAACTTGTCTCAATATTGGTCAGTTTTACATCAGTGTCAGCCAGTACACAAGACATGCCAAAAATGCCTGCTACTGATATTGGTACTAATATTGGTATTAGCATGTATCCAATTAACACTGGCATTGGTGTGTATGCAAGTGAATGCCTCAATTTACTGTCTTAAGTAGGTATTAATGTTAGTATCTGTTTCTGTGTTGGTTTATGAATATCGCTGTACATCTAACTGGGCTGGCATTGTCTGAAATTGTTCATTATCATTACTATTTGCAAGTTTGTCAGAGGATGCATAAAACACAATTCAAACAGCTGATATCGATAGCCAGTAACAGTATCAGCAAGTATGCCTACATCACTATCATCAAGTATCCCAGTTAATATCTGTGTTTACAAGTTATCCAGTCATTGCTTTCTATATTGTTTAAACACGTATTGATATCAGTGTCGGCAGTCATGCCCTTTCATACTAGTGTTAGTCAATATCTTTGTTGGTCTGTATTCCAGTCCATTCCTCCTGTGTAGCCTGAAATGGGTTGAGATATCAGGATTAGCAACTATTTCAATTGGTGTCAGTACTGGCTGACATGCCCATTAATAACGCAATCAAGAATTTGCCAACTAATGCCTTTAGTTTCACCAACTTGTGTATTTGACAGTTGGTATTGTATTGGGGAGTACACAGTCATTGCCTCTGACATTGTCAAAGCAGATTAGCGGGCAATTTTATAAACCTGCTTTTGCAAGTTTGCCAGTCATTTTCCTGTGAACTGTTTAAAATGGGTATTTGTCTTTGATTTGAAGAAATACTGGTTGATATAGATGTAGTCAAATATGCCAGTTGATATCTCTATTAGTAAGCATGCCTTTAAATATATATATAGTCTGGAGTGGGTGTTGGTAGTGTTATTCATGTGGGTACCAGCTAATATGCCAGTTTACATCAGTATTGGCATGTATGCTAGTCTGTTTTTGCACGGTATACCACTTGGTATCAGCTTGTCAGGGCCATTTCACACAAATATGGGCACATACAAAGGCTTTCGCCATTGTCCCCTACCTGCATTTTCAATTATTCGCTATCTTTATGGGTCCCTCAAACTTAAGGGTCTTATATTTTTAGTACCCTCTTTCCCAACACCTCTGCAAGCTGCATACCAGTTAGTATCAGACTTTGCAAGTGCACCAGTTGATACCAGTATCATTTAATATATCTGTCAAGATCAGTATTGGGAAGTATGCCAGTTGGTAGCGTTGACAGCTTTCCGTGTTGGACAATACTGAAGTTTGGACGTCAAAGGTTAAAAACAGAGATGGTATTGGCACATCGATCTCCAAACTTAATGATGGATCTCTACATGATGATAATTAGGCGTTATCTTCTCAGTTTGTAAGAGCTGTGAAGGTCAGCGACATCTATGTGCCTGTTCATCCTGCATAAGTGTGTATCATTTTGTGTGTTTTGAGTGTGTGTCTGTTCGCCCGTACATACTGATTTGACACACAGGCCCAGTCAGTCCTGCTCTTGGCTCCAGCGGGGGATCTGGCACGTATCCTAGGTTTGCAGCCCTTTCCATTCCTCCCTCTCCTTCTTTCCCTCCCTTTCTCTCTCTCCTGCTGCCTCTCCTCCTCTTCCTCTGTTTTTTTTCTCCCTCCATCCACACACCAGTACAGATCAGTCTGCCCGAGCCTTGTGGCATGTCAGGGGAAAATAGAGGAAGAGAGCTGACTGGACTTTCACCCGGGCTGTCTTGGTTTTCCCGCTCATTTCCTGGCTTCCCTGTAGCCCTGCTTTCATATGCTTTCATATGACAGTAATATGGCAGTGTTGTGTTTCTAATTTTAATATGCCACAAAAGAGAAGCTGAACACATGGCTATGGGAGGAGTCCAAAGACTAGGATAGCAATTGACAAAAGCTCCCTCCATACTCCATGGACAGGACCTTGGATAACCTCACAGCAGGAAAACACACACACACACTACACACACACACACACACTCGCAAACACACACACACACACACACACACTCAAAGATTCACTATCTTACAGATCTGATTCTATTCACATAAATCCTGTAATAAGATTCCATCTGAGATAACTGGACTGCTCCCCGCAGGGCCTTTCCCCTTCCACAGCAGCAGCTGCACTGTAGAATGAATACAGCGATGGTCGAGGGACAATCAATGATACTGTGTGTGTGTGTTTGTGTGTATGTATGTGTGTGTGTGTATAGAGGGTTTAAATAAATTTTTGAATAGCCAGCCAAAGTGGATAATATGAAGGTTTAACAGCCACTCGGATTTTCTAACAGCCAACAACAATTTTATTGAAATAAGACAGACTGCCCTTCAAAATAAAACATAACAGCAACATATGAGGCATTAGAAACCCATAATTTGGCATTTCACTTGTGTCAGAGTAAGTCCAGACTTTTGAGCACACTACGGACAAACACAAAGAGAAGAGAAGATTAATCTAGTAGCTTTAACCCCTAAAGAAAAAAAAAATGCAAGTATTTAAACTTGCAGAAACATGAACGATAGGCAAGATTGGCTGTTCCTTGCAGTTTTTTATGCCTGTTTATGCCTGTTAGTGAGCATGGTCAGTGTGGTCAAGTTCACAATAAAAGTGAAGAAGCTCAAAGAAGTTCACTAAGATCAAAATGAACTTGTTCAAGTTCAAAGTTCACTTCTGAAATTTTGATCTAAGTTCATGATCCAACAAAAAGATGCAGTTCCTTAACTTCTTTTTTTCTAGCTGCACCAAAATTCTTTGTCAGCAGAGCCTCCTTAGCCTCAGTCCTTTGCCCCCGCTCATTTATATTTCCTATACTTAATGCATTATCAAATTCTACTGTACAATCATGTGCAGATATTTAGTTTAAAATCCTATCTCAGTGTGTTTATAAACATGGGAAAATCCACAGCTTTGCAAACTTTGATTTACAGGTACAACTTTAAACTTCTTGGAGGAATATTTGGCTAAAGGTCCAAACTTTTAACCTAAATACAAAAGGTAAAATCGGCTTCATAATTGATGACGCGAGTGTGCGTTCTCCTCAAATTTTATTTCAGATCTCAGAAAGTTTCTTGAAATCTCAAGGTTTTTCACAGTCCTGAGAAAGTTTCTTTGGAATCACAGGGATTTCTCCAAGATTGACCCATGAAAATTTCCTCCCTGTAGGAACTCTGTAGCACCTCCCAAAGAGAGACATGGTTCTACATCAGCCCTCTCATGTATGTGCCTCAACGCCAACTGTGCAAAAAAAAAAAAAGCAGAAATCTATATGTTTGCATTGTTTATTGTAGCAGAGCTCCATATTGCACTGTGTCCTCAGGTGGAGCTTAATTAAAGATCTGGTTTGAGTCCCTTTGCGGCACACGTTGGGAGTAAAACATGGGGTCGTGTGGGACAAGTAGGTGAGGGTTTGGGAGACGCAGGAGGCTGTTGAAGGTCAGATAGTTGTGCTTTAGTTGTGTACTTCGCACACAGTGGAGCTGGGCTGATACTGGTGGTGAAAATAAGAGCAACAGATAAGCACATGCTGAATAAAACATTTTCCGACTCCTCATCCTTCTTCCATCCACCCATCCGCTCCCCTGTCCCCAGTGAGCCCAGATACCACCCGCTCAATAAGGCCTCGTCTGTCTAATAGGGCTTTCACACACCTTACATTGCCTTTGTGTGTGTTTGTGTGTGTGTGTGTGCACGCTTTTGGGACTTTTGGTTGGCTGTAGCTATTGTTCTGCAACACCCACAAGTTCCTCTCATTGGTCCAGTTGCTGATGAAGCTCATATATCTTTCCCTGCCAAATCCGGCAGCATCCTGGGCTCTTTGTAGGCAGAAAGTAGAGAAGATTTTTTTTCCTCTTGACTGCAGCTCTGTGACAGGTTTACTCTCGCTTTGGTAAGTTTCCATGCTCTGTGTTTGTAGAGACTGCTTTAGTTTCTTCTACTGGATTGACTAGAGTGTGCTAGTGTTACACTTCGGTCCAGCAGAAGTTGATAGAAATATGATATCTTGGTACATATCTCCAGAGTGATTTATGGGAAGGTTTAATATAGTACGTTTTCACAGAGTTCAGTGCATAAAGATATTTTTTCTGATTTTTTTATGCAACTCCTCTGCTCATTTTCTCCACAGTGGGGGAAACATTTCTGAAAGTTTTATTGAGTTGGTAAAAGTGATCCATCACTTGGAGTCAATTCTCTCCAAGTTTAATCACAAAGATCATAAAGTTTTTATACATAAAGTTGCAGATAGTGTTTCATATTGATGTGCACACTGGAAAGGATTCTGAGAGCAGAGATGAGACAACAGCTGATGTCCAACTTCTGCTTTTCAACCAGGATGATAGTGTCTTTTCTCATAGAATAACATATTTAATATGAAGATAAGATTTGTATCTACCTATTTAAAGCGAGACATTAGACGGACTTAAAGCTCAGAGGAAAACCTCATTTACACTGTCAGGATTTGACACCTTTTCAAAACAGGACTCATATTTACATAGAAATAGGTATTGGTAAGGTATGCTACATATTTGACTCACGTAGGTAACATGGGCTAAAGCTTTATTTATAGGCGAGGTAAAGCAAAAGCAGCTGGGCAGCCATTAATGATATATGGATGCAGATCTGATTGGCAGCTGTTGTGTACTGAAGGTTCATATCAGCAATCATGGTAGGAATTTTTAAAAATGACCTTGCAGGGAGTGTGATAATGTGCTGTGAAGTACACAGTTTTCTCTGTGTTTATCTGCTGACAGCCGTGGTTCAATTGTTGTATGGTACATTTTTTGTGTGGATGTAAACAATCAAGAGTATTTGACCCGGTGAAATGCCATGGAAGATATTAATCTGAAACATGAAACTGCACAATAACCAGACAACTTTATGATATACATGATATGAGACATAACATAAGGCCAGGAAAAGCAAAGCAACTTCAGTGAATATTTGTTTTATGAGTATTTGTTAGGCAACACAGAGCTTTTAAAAAAAAAAAAAATCTTTGGAGGTACTAAACAAGCAAAAAAATCAAGTCCATTTGTAATTCACAATTTTTACCATATAGTATGTCACAACTCGGTGTCCTTTGCTTAAGATGTACTGACAAAAGTTACTAATTGATGCCTCAACAGTTGGATCTATTTTTAATAGTGCTATCTTTCTTATCTTTTGAAACCTTTTTTAACCCTACCTCCTTCTTCCTGCCACTTTCCTCTCCATTTCTTCCCATTCTCTCTATTCCCAGCCTGTCCCCAGTCAAGCAGAGAATCGATTTTTAAACAGGCGAGACTCTGGGGACCGAGCAGGGAACCATTATTGGCCTCATTTAGGCTCCATTGCCACCACGATGGCTCCTCTAGACAATAGGATAGACTCTGTCATGGATACCAAAGCGTAAATGCACATTCCAGCCGAAAACTGCTCAGGCCAGCATTTCCTGTCTTCGGGGAGCGCCGTTTTAAAAAACCGCTGTCGGTTTGAGAGGATGGACCGCAGAGCCCCTCCACACAGTGCTAATGCAGGCCCATCCAGCACATTTCACAGCCGCGGGCAAGATAGGAGAGGAAGATAGCCCATGTACAGACTTTTTTTCCCATGCTATTTAGTGCGTGCCACCTTTCAGTTTTTTATCACCGCCATCGCTTTTGTTCAGTCTGCAACATATGGCAATGTGCTTCCACCGTAAACAGCTTCTGCTGTTTCCCATCAGGGGATTGCGCTCCTCTATAGCAGGTATATGTCTGTCAGGCAGCTCAAGCGCGCAAAGCTAATCACAGTCTGCTTTCTCTGTCTAGGATTGAGAGGTTTCAGGGAAGCTTGTGCAGAAGTTTATCCAAGACGGCATAGTGCATCTTTTTGTGATCAAACTAATCTGATGAAGGTGTAAGAGCCACTTCAGGGTTGCATTACAGGGTTCCTGAAAGCACAGATTCCCCCTCAGGCTTGCTGTTTGTTTCTAAATATGTGTTCATGAAGAGACAATAATTCTTATCTGCAACCTTGATGCTATCCTGAAACAAATCAGAGAGCCTGGTAGGTAGCAAGTGTGTGTTTGCATGAGAGGAAACACAATGTGATGCAGCAGAGCTCATGAAGTAGCAGCCTGGAGGTGCAGAAGGGAAACACGCACCCGTAGTTTGAACCAGCAAAGAGCGAGATTCTTTCTGCGAGTGAAGAAGCTCCATATGTTAAACATTTAAACATGGATTTAAGGAGACTGCAGAATACAGCACTTAGGCACTGAGGAAACTATATTGGCATTGCACTGAACACTTGGATGCCCTCTAATAGCAGCTGTCAATATTAGACTCCAATTTGGCAAATATGGGACATTATGTCCTGCACTTGAAAGAATAAGAATCTATTGAAACAAATCAATAAGCATTTGGTGGTATTTTTATTTACTTAAGTAGATATGGGGAAACACTTTAGCAAATCTGCAACAATAGCTGGCTGTGTTGCTCGGCTGAATGATTCACTGCAGAAGGGCAGCTTATTTTATGGAAATGACTGAGCCTGGTCCTCCCACATGCATGTAGTGGGAGGTTGTTTCAGGCTGCATGAAGAGAAAAAAGGGAAGAGATGGGAAGCATGATTGGAATAGATAATATCATATATGTATTGACATGTGGATAAACTGCTCTCACAGTTCACTAACAGTGTTTAGTGCACTTATCTCCATGTTTCCACTTTTTGTGCTTCAGGTGAAATGCATTTCTTTTGACGGTTGCTTTGTTGAATCGTGTTACTCAGAGGTACCAGCTTATCAATCTAGACCAAGAGTGTTGGCTGTAAAATTAATTAGCAGTCTTCTGAACACTTGAGGCAAAGTGATGCATGTAGTTAAAAGTTCCAATTACGGTGTAATGTTCTCTATATCAGCAAAATTGGAACAGCCCTCACCCAATCAAATCCCTTGGTCATTACTTAATGTATTATGATAAAGTGGTTACACAAGCTCCATCTTTACCATCCATGCACAATAACTGTCATAATTTTCACCAAATCATTTGTTTCAGGCAGCTTCATTACTGCGACTTTGTTTGATCTCTGTATGAAAATGCTATAATGATATTGTTGATCTGACAGTTATAAACCTTTTACACTAGTTACTGAATGACTAAGTGAACTCAGAACTCTTTTTAATGTACCCTGCCACATATCTCACCAGTTTGCTGAAAGGAGAAGTTGCTTACAGATGCAGAACTCATGACAATGTTGTTCAAACATATTTTTATAATGCAAGTAGTACAGAGAGGGGAAGGACAAAGATTTGTGGGTAGGAGTAAAATTACTGATGATAGCCTCTCAACATTAAGCACTTCTACCGCTTGGTCAACCTGCATCCCACAAACTAAACTAAACTGACAATACTGCACTACATCATACTTTACCATACAAAATTATCTTATATGATACTAAACAATACTGTACTATATGATAGTCCTAGTGCTGGACGATTAATTGAAGTTTTATCATGATGTCTATTTTGGCTTCTCTAGATTATAAAAACATAATAATCGAAGGAAAACGATTAAGGCGCTGCATTACGCTGCATGTATGTAAGTTCCTATGCTGAAAAAAAACACCTTGAATGCACCTATGTAAGGTGCAGCTGCAGCAAGTGTGTGACATGTGTGAAGCAATAATATGAGGAGCGAGTGATTGAAAACACAGCAAAAAGGCAGCGTTTGGTTGAGGAAAAAAAAGGTTGGACAACTTCAGTTATCTGGAAATATTTTGGCTTCAGTTTGACAGAGGTCGAGCAAAAGGAAATAGTTTGCAGAGTTTGTCACTCTGTCATGTCTGCTCCCCAAGGCAACATGACCAACTTCAGGGTTTCCCCTACATGCGATTGATTGTGGCGCACTGCTACAGCAAAATAAAAGCTGGCACACTTCAAAAATTAGTTTTTTTTTTTTTGTTTAATTTACGTGGCTCTAACACGACTCATATGTATCAGTACATGCGCGCACATGGGCACTGCACCGCAGAGCACGCACGCTGAGTATCAGCATTAGCAAGTTATCATTAGCCATCACAGAGCTGATTTTTTATTATTATTTTTTCCACTTGTTAGTAATTTGTTTCTGGCTGTTCTTTCAAGTTATATTTTAAGTTAGGTTTTGGTGGTTCAATAAAAACTCAAGTTTTGAAATCAATGAATAATTGTGCTTATAAATCGTGATTCAATATCAGTCAAAATAATCATGATTATTATTTTTGCCATAATCGACCAGCCCTACATAGTCCAAGATTTGATACAATAGCATATATTCCAGAATGATATGAATTGATACAATAACACATTTTAGGATGTGATTCAATATAATATCACTAGTAATCAAAGGATACCACTGACTACGATACAACGTGAAATGATGTGATACGATACAATATAATGCAATATGATACAATACAGTACTATATGATATGATTCAATAGGCTAAGATGCAATACAATATGTATAATAAGACAAGATAAGACTAGATAAGATACAGTACAATGATACAATAGGTTTAGATTAAAGAAAAATTAGTGTGATACAATACAATATGACACCCTAAAATAAGATACGATACAAGACCATACCATACCAAATTACACAGTGTGGTATGGTACAGTACAGTAAATGTTGTTATAGTGATACTATACTACTTATCACTTTTAGGGGCCGCAGCAGCTGCTCCTTTCTTTAAATTTTATGTTAACTGAAGAGTTTTTCGGCACTGGCAATGATGAACTGAAACAAATGTAGGCATAAAAAGAAAGTCTGGGACCAAATGCACAGTGGTGTTAAATCAGCAAGAGAATTGTGTGATGAAGTAAGACTTCTGGGAGCTGAAACTCTGTAAATCCTCTACCTTGAAGTGAGAATGGAGTTGAGAAACAAGTAAATTAAGATTGAATTGTTGTTAGCTGGCTGCTGTTTTCTTCAAGGATCGCATTACAGCATGTTTTCGACCTCTTTTGCTATCAACATAAACTTCCTGTGTTCAGCCACCACCATCTCAGAAACAAGATTATTTCAAATAGATTTTCAAAAAGATGAAAGTTGGGATTAAATATGAATACTTATTTTTCATCATAAAGCAACAAACACACAGGTTCAACAGAATTTACTCCCGAAGTGTTATGAAAGCTTAACATACCGAACCAGCTTGTTTGAGCTTTTGTTGTTGTTTGCGTGTGCTTGACAGTGTTTTTAGTCTATCTGTGTGTCGGTGCCGTTCTGGCTGCCCTCAGTGGGATGTGTACACTAAATGGGTGAGGAGAGGGTTGGCCCCTGCTCTCCATCAAAGGCTGGTATTGACTGGAAGCATGAGAGGGTCTCTGCAGCCAGTCATCCTTGGACAGCTGACAATGGGCCTGGGCGCAGAGGGGGATATAGCTGAAAGCAATCAACAACTGCTGGAGGAAAATGCTTCACTGGTTGGTGGAATGTGTCTGAACTCAGACCTCCCTCACAACAGAACCAAAAGCTCTTCTTTTGACCAATCATGTGTACATGGATCCAGTTTACCCTTGAAGCTCCTCTCATTAACCACACACACACAGTGTTGCATTGTATAGGTGTTTTTTAAAGCGCATTTACAGTACGTGTGTGTCTTTGCAGAACAGTCTGGGTACAGATTGGCTCAGGATGGTGTGGTAATTAATCTCACTCAGTGAAGAGGTGCATGTTGGGACTGAGGCAGGGCATAGCTCAGCGCACCTTGCTCGTTAACTCTAACCACCTATAGCCAGCCTCCGGAGATTAGCGAGGGCTGCCCATGGTCAAACGCGGTCAAATGTGTGTTTTAACGAATGCTCACTCAGCCTACCAGCGTGCTCGTTTATTTATTTATTTTCATTCTGAGGCAGTGATTCGCCTTGCTGCTGCAGAATAATGCTCCTGGGACCTGACTCACACTGTGACACATCTGCCACACAGCGGAGAAAACACACACACACTTACACACTCGCAAACACGTGTTACATGGCTCAGAAAGAAGAGCAGGTAGACATACAAGAAGCAGAGTTGCAGTGTGCAATCCCAGCATGGGCCTGTTTGACACAGTGACACACAGAAGCCCCGATGACTCATTCACTTGTTGTGTGCATGTGTGTGTCTGTGTGTCTGAATATAATTCTTCTTTGTTTTTCTCTGCTTCTCTCCATGCTGGTGTGTTTGCAAGGATAAATCGACAAATTAGTGCAAAAAAACTGTAAATTTACAGCACATCCACCTCAAATAAGTCAAACTACTTCAACATTCAACTCTGACACGATATCATTGTTCACTATGTGTATCTCTCAAAGCGTATCTACAAAGGTTACCCTTTTCAGTCAGTGACTCCTAAAGCACATAAATAATGTAAAACTTCATAGAAAGGAGAAAGGAGGCTGCCATATCGTTCATACATAATCTCATCTCATGACAGCGAGGTTATGATCTGAATGCAGCCGAAGGAAATGTTTTTCACCTGCAAAAGACTCGTTTAATATTCAGCGGTTATTACTCATGCAATATTTATCCAAAACCACATCTGTTCTTGTAACATGCATGGTAGGGGAAGGTTAATTCATTGTGTTAACAGCTGTGTACATTCACTGCTTCTGTGCACAAATGAAACAGTAAAGAGGTAAATAGCATGGTGTGGATTTTTAAATCAATATACAGCCTAACTCCAGATGTTCTGCATGAATTATTTTTCAGGTGCACATTTTCACCACTTCATTCGTGGTCCTGTTGTTGGGGCACACAGCCACATCCTGTAAATGCTACGAAGATGTACTCTACCCAAGACCACAGTGCAGGCAGCCTTCAAATTGGATTAAATCCCTAAATCACATGATCAATCATCCACAGCTCGCCTTGCCAAGATGGCGGAGGTTTTTTTCTGTCCGTGCCTTAAGATGGCACGGTTGCATACTTAAGCAACAGAGGCAGAGCTGGAGAGTGCTTGTGGTTTTAAGGTTGAGTTTGTAATTTGTGAATCTGTGTGTCCTGTTCCCTCTCTGGAGATAAAACAATTAGAAAATGAGAGCCACAGTGCACACACACACACAAACATGCACGCAGCAGACAGAGTGTGTTTGGAACAAATAGCATGAGGTGATAATTGAATTGAGGAAACATTAGGAGGAGATGGGGAAAGATATACAGCTCTCCTGGGAGATACAGTCCCATAACAGTGGCAGCTCACAGTAAATTCCTCTACTTCTTGGTCGGGGCAAGTCGGCATGCGTTGCCAGGCTATGCCCCTTATTTTCTGGTAAAAAGCAGCAGGCAAATGCTATGTGTGCTACTGTGTGTGATGATGTGTGCATGCTTCATGCATCGCTGAAGCGTGGATATCACGCCATGCCCGTGTGTGCCTCCTCAAACACACCTGCTCCTGACGCCTCGGAGGAAACAGCTTGGCTACAGTTAGCAACGCCAGAATATTGTGGCACAAGATGTGAGAAATATTTCTGGACTCCTGCTTACATCTGTACAAAATTAAATCCTAAAAAGTTATCCCCACCAAAGTTCGTTATAAAATCTGTCAGGTGTGTGTTGGATTTTGTTTTAAAAGGCTTTCAGGGAGATAGTTTCAATGAGAAAGTGTTGCTCAGAATCGTGGAGTTTTCCCACGTTGCCCCGGTAACAATAAAATCTGTGGGTTGTACTCAGACACCTTCAAACAAGGCCAGTTTAGCTTCAAATGAGTCGCTCACACATAAAACTTTGTCTAATTTTGCTGAAATAAATGATGTTTTACATTTCTAAATACTTTCCCAACCTGTTACATTGACAAACACCCTGAGAGGTCATTTTTACCAGCCAGCCAATCAGATTTTAAGCCTCAGAAGTTGCTCTCTTGAACGCTTTTGTGCAAAAGTTTCATTAGATTTGTGAATAGAGGGAATGAAGGGGGAGTGGAATGGGAGGAGAAGTGAGGTAAAGGGAGACGAGGTGTGTATGTGGGGGATCTTGCAAGGGGCACAATGCCCCTCTGTTTCTGGGGATGGCAGGATGGTGATGTCATTGCTGGCCGGACCCACGGCCCACTGAGCCTGTGAAGAGGTGACATGATTGGGACAAAGAGGAGCGGTGCTGCCGTTGTTTTATTGAATCAGGCTGTGACGGGCCAACGGCTGCAGAATCAAACTGCCAATCATTCAGTTATGTTAAGTGAATCGAGTCGAATCAGCCCCTTGAAATGAAATCATCTCTCTTTGACATTTTGACTTTATGCAACAGCCTTAAGCGTCGAGTTGAAGGAGTCTGGCATGAAATGTCTCCTGCAGAAACCAACATCCCATCTTAACCACAAGGCAACTGGACGCCTTCAAAATCGAATGATCTGACTCAATTGGCGTGGTAATTTCATTTGATATGGTTGTTTTATTCACAAAACTCTTTATAACAGTTTGAACTGTATTGAACAAACTCAGCAGCGATGGAAAATTGAAAACCATGCAGCTTTAATAGAGTTATTGTCTGTCTTCTTTTTATTCTCTCTCTTCTGCCTCTCTGTGTGTGGTTATGGTCTCAGTGGTCCTAGTGTTTCTTGACTTCAATTTCACTCTCATGTCATTGTGTGTCTGGGGGCAGCAGTTCCCTACTTTATGCCTGTCTTGTTAAATTTATGGTAAAGTAACGCAGCAATGGCAGGAAGTGTTTATATTTAAAGAGGGATATGGTCATTAGGACAGAGGGCTCTGAAAATCTGAACCGACCTCCTATAAAACGGTGCTCAGAGAAAGTTTCTGATTGTTTTTGTGTGTGTGTGAACATGGCTTTAAAGTTGCAGTAACGTTACAGATGCGGCAAAAAACACAATAACAAGTGGTCAGCTCATCCGCAAGTGTTTTTAGAGGCTTTTTAGCCAAACAAAAGAGGAGCCAATCCCGTGGCTGTGGCATTTGCCATAGTGTTATTGGCAGAGCGATGTTTATGGACTGAAGGATGTTTCCTCGTAGAATGTGATTGAGGGGAAGAGAAAGGCTTCTTTTTAGAGCAGGCCTCAGCGAGTAACGTGTAAACACACACTGAGAGAGGCTCCTTTCATTAGCTATGCTAATCTGGAGTGCACATGATTTGCCGCAGACACCAGGGTCCCGCCTGGCTTTGGCTCTCTGCGCCGTTGGTTTCTGTCTCTAAAGACCAAGGTCCTTGTCTTCTCCTTTCTGGTTCATTGGGTTAATTTGCTGTGTGCTGTGTTCTCCTTCCCCTGTTGTTGGATTGACAGAAACATGGATCGAGCTAGCAGTGTATGTCCTCTTTTTCTCCAATCACAACTTGCTGTTGAGTTGTCTGGTACCGCTGACACATACAACCAACCTGTCTGACTGCTGGACACATGTACTGGGTTGACTGGATGAGAGTGAGGGGGAAAAAGATTGGTGCCAAAAAAACACACCTCTACATTATAAATATGGTCCTACTGACAGCTGCAAGCTAATTTGAGACGAGTCGCTACACTGAACGTCAGCAATCTCTATCTACATCTTTGAATTAGCATGTCATATGCTAATAAACCACCGGCAACGTTAGATTCAGAAAGCACCATGTGCCAAATATTGCCCTGATGGACAGCATACAATCTAAATATATTTGTGATGATTAAATTATGCAAATAATTGCAACAAAAAGTGAAATTCTGCAGACTAAAGCCGCACAAAAATCTCATCTCCATTTTACTCACATCTACGGTGCTAGCATGTGTGTTGGGATATGTAATAGTATTTATTTTTTTTTTTTTTGAAAGCTTACTGTCCATTGGCAAGAAAAAAGTGTTTCTTAACAGGTTGAAATATTAATTAAACTTTTAAACTTAAGTTAACTTACTGTAACCTTTTTTCCACATTTGTCATTAACTGTTTAATTACAGTCACATGATTGATATTGAAGGGTTCGACCATCGGCTATCACTGGATGTTAAGTCTGATGAGTGTTTCTTTTTTCATTTAACATAAAATTTATACAGCAGCAGCGGCTCTATTTCAGGAGCCGGCTATTAGAGGGTAATTACTACATGTTAGATTATGTCATTTACTCAGGGAAGATGAGGAGTGAGAATGAGGCACCTCCATCAATTAATATGATGTATGAGTCGATAAGGGATATGGGTGGGATAGTTGCCGCATCTCTGCGAGTCAGGGGGTGATAATTTGAAATTTCCTTTAGGGTCTCCTCCTACTTTTTAATGAAGCTGGCGATTAAAAGTGGTGTTTCTTACACGTGTAATTATTTCTTTATTGATTCGTCAGCATCTCAGAGAATGGTGTCTTGTGAAATATATCTTCACTGTGATAACACGTCTCAACTGCAATCATGAGGGAAAATCATTACAAGAAAGACCCCCGAGGGGTATGTACAAAATGGTATGCTGATGTGACTGACCAATTCAGCGTCTTTCTCAGCGTGTGTGTGCAGATCTTTGTCCACTAATGTGTGCTCTCTTGCTCACTGCAGTGTTTGAGCTTTCACAGAACATCCTCCACACTGACACGTACTCTTGCCTTGTAGGAGCAATGAGGTACTTGATCTCCTGTTCAGGCAGTGACTGATTATTCTTCTTCTGTTTCTCTCTCTTTCCTGCCATATCTCCCTCTCCCTGCTCTTCTTCTTCTTCTTTAGGCTGTGAGGACGGGGGGAAGATGAGACCTCCCAGCCCTCTGCTGATCCTGCTGTACATCACGCTGTCCAAGAGTGTTAAGGTGGTCTCCAAGAGAGGCTCAGGTATTTAACACACTGTCCACAACGTACACTCAGAGGCTTGTGCATACACTCCCTTTGTTTTAACCTTTTAAATAATTTACTTTTTATGAGGGCATTTGTGAAGGTTCCAGTTTTGTCGTTGCATTTGATAGCTGCTGCCACACATAAGCGGCTTGTTCACATTGACCTTCAGGTTGATGTGGTGTTGACGTAATTTAGGAGCAGAGGGAGATCACATTGGCACAGATCTATAATTTTTCATGCCCTTATTTAATGAGCTTTTATCTTGGTAGATTGGAAGTAGACCTCATGATTGTCCCTGTTGTACTGAGGCCTCATACGCTTCCTAGAAACCAGTGTGTGATACAAACCATCATCTAAAAAAGATGATAGACAGGTAATCACATGGAAAACTGCTCTTCCCTTTCCTGCGTAATAATGACTCCCATCAAGATAGGAAGTATTTAAGACGTAAATGCAGCATTAAGGTGAAAAGCTTGCAGATTATTATTAAATGACACACCGTAAGGTTTGGAGTTAGTTACACCTACCTCAATCTGAAAAGAGTGACAGCTACCAAATGATCCAATTGCTTAGTGACAGGGTCACCGAGGGTTACTGTGAAACTCATTTTGGCTCTAAATGCCAGCAAATTGAGCATCAATTGTGAACAAATGCAAAGGTCAAAAGAGAAAATGGAGAGCGAAAAGATTGAGGGGAGAAAGTTTTCATGACAGGAATACATAGGGACTCGGACCACCAGTTTAAACACTGAACAGACAAGCTGCTTTTACTCAGAAAAATACGGTCTAGAGTGCTTCTTTCCATTTTTATTCTCGGTATTCACCTATCAGTTGAATACTTATTATCAGTAGCAAAGAAAAAGTCAGATTGATAGGTATAAAACTGTGAGAAAAAGGCTTTTTCAAGTATCTCTTAAATCCCTCTCAAACCCATGCTGTATGACAAGAGTGTGTTTAAAAATGCTAAAGTGTTTGCTCCCTTGCATGACAATTTACCAAGTGACATGAGTTCATGTGTGTTTTGTTTGTCCTGCAGACATGACTGGACATGCCTTAGGGTTAAAAACTGACCTTTAGACAAAGGTTTCATACAGAAGGCGGCACATTCAGAAGACCTACACAGACACAAAGAGCAGGAAGGAGGCTTGTAAATGAATAGCGTGTGTAAACCCTTCTCTGGAGAAAGGGAGCAGGGTTCAGTCTGGGGGCCTCAGAAATTCATCTTTTTTGTGGATGATGTAGTTCTATTGGCCTCTTTAAGATTTGATCTCCAACAGGCAATGGGGTGACTTACAGCTGAGTGCAGATATGATGAGGGTCAGCACCTCGAAGACCAAGGCAAGATCTTTATTAATAGTGAAAGTGAATGTAGTTCAAGGTATTGTAATCGAATGAGGGTAAAATGGATTGTGGGATTGACAGATGTGTTGGAGTGACGGACCTAATACGTGTCCTGTATGCTTTGCAGCGTTGATTAGAATGGCAACCTATTTGCTGCATGACACGTGACGCTGCTGCCACGCTCCAAATACGCATCCTGTATGTTTAAGCCTTTATACTACAGACATTGTATAATACTGTTGTGATGATGACGAAACACATGAGGATTGAGTTAAAATTTACAAGGGACAATCAATGTTCCAACCCTCACGTATGGTCATAAGCTTTGGGTATTAACCAACAGAACTCAATGCCATACAGAAGCAGATGATATAATTGTCCTCCATAGGATGGCTGAGGTCTCAAGAACATGTTTGGAGCCCATATGCAGGTGAGCTTGGATCAGAGTCACTACCCATTTGCACCCATGAGCCAGTTAAAGGGATATTCCGGTGTAAAATTAAGTTAGGGTCAAACACACCTTAACACTACGTTAGATACCCCTTCAAGATGATTGTTGCTGTCCGCTTGCGTCTCCAGTTATACCAACTTAAATAATAGCCGCACGATAGCAATACACAGCACCCTAAAGAGCCAAGCACAAACATCAACGCCCACTCTCTTCCTTCAGCTGCTTGTTTGTATGGAGACCTCTGGTGTGTCCATCACCGACTGCAGCGGGGTGACGCAGCTCAACAAGTCGTGTTTAGACTTTTTTGCTCAAGAAATCAGGCAAAGCTAAAAAGATGTTTGGTGGCTAATGCTATGACTGGAACGCTGTATGTTCTGAGCAATATTTGTGGCTATAGAGTGGCGTTTTGGTTAACCGCATGGCTCCCGAGACCATTTTGTATTGCTATTGTGCAGTCGTTACTAAAGTTGGTATAACTAGAGAAGCAAGTGGTCGGCAACATTCATCTCTTGTCGGGGTGTTACCGACAACACACTGTAACTTGATGTTACAGTGTGTTTGACCCTGACTTGATTTTACGCCAAAATATCCCTTTAAGATGGATTGGACACTTAATTATCTTCTGTGAGGGGGCTGGAGAAACAGTGAGAAACTTTCATTTTGTGTCAACTTTTGCACTTCCTGCGGACAAAGAAGTCTTAAGTAGTGACAAATGAGATTAACTTAAACTTGATGCTACCATATTCCTGGCCCCTTTTTGGACCTTTTAGCTCTCCATATGCGCAAAGATTAGCATTGTTGGCATTAAATCACTCAGGTTGATCTTGACAGTGAAAATGGCAAAGATTAATGTCGCCTGTACGATGGAATCCAATCTTTGGAAATAAGTGATGTTGTCAGTTTAAATGTGCTCCCTGTATTTATGAGTCCACTAATTTTTAGCCCCCAGGTGCTATTACAAGAACTGTCAAGGCTATCAGTGAAGAGGTGTTGTAAATCTCTGTTGTTAAATTCCTCAAATTGTCTGCGCAGAAACATTATCTGTTTTCTCTTAACAGCTTAACTAATTTCATGAAGACAGATACCTGATTGCGCTACTAGTCATTGTTAAGCATGGTAATCATACCTATAATTAGCTAGAATAAATGGTAAGACACTAAGCTAACCTCCTGTCAGTGAAACCGGTCTATTGACCTTATCGGGCCCAGAAGGTTTCTTCAGAAGATCAATATACATAATAGATTCTACAAGTTTGACGTCTTTTTTCTAAAATATAGTTATTGCCGTATGTGAGACATCTAAGTCATTAGATTGTCAAAACACCCTCTCTGTCTTACGGTTATAGAATAAAGTCATGCGTAAGGAGAATCATTTATTGGAATTTAACTTGATCTTAGTCCAAATATTGAGCAGTCCTTAATGGGTAATTGACTGCTGTTATATGTCTAATTAGGTTTTCGCACAGTCAGAGTCATGTCATTATGCATGGTTAATGAAGGAAATTATGCAAAAGTACATGAGTTCTCGTGTGCACATGCGATTATTTGTCTTCCTATACTTGTGTGAGTATCTCTGTGGAGGATTTCTATATAGATCTGAGACAGGACAGAACATCAGATCAATCACATGGGTCTTCTGGTCAAATATTGATGGCTGAGGAGTCAATATTACCTCCCAACTGAGAGGTCAAGAGGTGATGGAGTGTCGCAGGGCGGTTTGGCTACTTAATGGCACTTTGAAAGGCCTTTACCTCAGCCTGTACGATTATAAATGGAGGGAGGTCAAAATTCAGACAAGATCACTTAAATCTGTAACATGGGACAAAGACACAATCACTTTCATTTGCCTTTCTTTCTTTCTTTCTTTCTTTCTTTCTTTCAATTACAAATAAAAAACATACAAAAGCACATTCACTTTCTTATTAAGACCTGTTAGCCTTGTTTGTTGTAAATTTTTGAAGACAAAGATGAAAATTTAGCACCAGAGGTGGTGGCTTAAAACGTTGGTTTCATCACATTATTGGTAGTAAATTCAATTCAAATACTTATTTTATTTTACTTTAGTTTTGACTTAAAGCTTTAAATTAAAAAGAAAGTCCTGCTTCTATTTTAGCTTCATTGACTTGATTGATTTTCATAATTTCTCTGGTTAAGTTGACTCCTTTCCTCTTTATTTTAAACAATGAATCATCCTCACGTTACTCCTAACATGCACCTCGGTTAAAGCCGGGTATGGGTTATTGTTATAAAGTTCTTGAATGCATCTCACAGACAAAGAAAAGAAACTTTGAAACAAAGAAACATACTTTTGTTGGACTGCAGTTCTTGTAAATTGTTGTGCATCATTTGTTTTCAGATGGGAATTCTCTGTTGTTTCTGTAAGACTTGTGGAAGAGTGGGGAATTTGACTCTACAACCTTGAATAGTTATGGGTGGTGGGATCAGCTATGAGTGCTTGATTAGCCCTCTGGAGACACTGGTTAAAGCAGCTATTCAATTGATTTTTTCCTCCCAATGTCCGGACGGCATTCCCAGAGTTTGTAGCACTCCAAAATCCTATAATTAGTCAGTGTAGGGTCTGCTTGGGTCTGTATTACCTGGACTAATGAGTTTCCCAAAGGTGTGCTGGTTGCATGTGTCTCTTATTCCCCTATTGTTCTCCCATGCTTGGCACTGTTCATGGTTTTAATGACCAGCCAGGCTCTGAAGAATTGGATATCAATTGGGGTAGATTGCTGCTGTTGGTGTGTGTTTTTGCTGCGAGTGCACTCCACTCTGTGGATGCATGTATGGAGCTGTTTATGCACAGCTCGAATATGATTTGGAGCCTGCCCTGCTTTTGCAAATGTCTTTACTTTTTTACCCCAGGCACTTGGATCCATATCCATATGTCCCCTCACCTTTGTTTTGATTATTCAGTGGGCTGACGAGGGCTGTGTTGACCCTGTTCAGTCTCTGAGCAGGTCTCTAACAGAGACATATCATCAGGGTCCATCAACCATCCATTTTTTTCTATTTTGACCAGATCTGGCTCAGTTATATCAGACTAAGACTTTTTTAAGAGCATAATTTTAGAACTTGATGAGTTCACATGGGCATTGTGATTTAAAACCAAGGGAGTAGATCTTAGTAAATAAAGACAACCTCACCACCATGAGAGGAAAAATAACTCCCAGCTTAATGTTCAGTGTTTAAATCTGGAACAAGTCAAGGGGTGGAAACAAAGAGTGAAATAAGATAAATCCCCTCTGGGTCTGCTCGAACACCTGTTGGCACCTCTCTGCTCACTGGACTGAATCAGTTTGAGCTGAGATCAGCCAAGAAGATTATCACTGAGGGAAGTTGAAGGTGAAGCTTCAGTAGGAGTTGGTCAAGCGAGAAAAAGCTGTTCCTCTTTACATTAAGGCCTTAGGTGGACATAGTTCTGCTTAGTCCCTCAACACATACCCTGTGCTTTCATACCCTGCGATTAGATTGCACACTTGAGAGGATAAGACTGACCTGTCTTAAAGACAGAAGGGAAAATCAACATGTGTTTTATTGAGGATAATCTCAAACAGGTATAAGCGATAATGATTCTGTTGTTTAAATGTTGATGCACAAAGAACTGTCCCAAACATAGAGGTCTCTATCTCTGTGATGGTCATCTGACAAGCATCTACGTGAAGCAGCCGATGATAGGCCAACACTCTGAGCACCCTGAAAGAGATGCTGTATACGGTGGTTTCTCTCTGTGTACTCACACGCTCTCTCTTCCTTAAAACAGCTCTACAAAAAGCTTATTGGACTTGTGTTGGGGCTGGCAGAGGCTGACGTACAGTTTTGCTGTGTTGATAATGACTGGAAAGTTGTAGTTTTTGTACCGTAAGAATGGTTTGTCGGAAATGTATGAGCCGTTTTATATGGTGACTTCTTCAAACTACGGTATATTTTGAAATCTGTAACCAGCCTAGGTCTAGTCATGATGTATGAGCATCGGACACCTCAGAGCATCTGTCCTCGACAGATGGTGAAAGAGGTTAAACTGGAGGGGACTAGTTGATATGTGGATAAACCATTCCCATAAGTATGGATTCAATATATAGTCTACATATGGTAATACCCCATCATGGGGGTAGATAACAGGGTGCAAATAAAAAAAAAATTCTCCAGTTTTCCACATTACTGAATTCTTTTTTAGCTGTTGCAATTTACTTGCTGCTGACTTCCCACACATATAGAAAGGAAAAAAATTCCAGTAATACCACTTCCTCAGACCTATGAATATTTATCAGACCAATGTACATTATGTACAGTAGATACTTTTGGTTATTCATGCTTGGAGGCTGTAAAGTTCCCCTTTTACAGCTTGTTGTTTGCACTGGTCTTGATCTTGATGTGGTTTGTGTGTTGAACTTGGCATGTAGCTCAGGGAGGTTCTTGAGTGCTTTAACTATCACTGTTGATTCTCAATGTTTCATAAGGCGGTTCAGTTTGCTGCCCTCCTTACTTGAAATAGCTTACATAAGACCTGAACTTAAGGATCTGATCTTATTGAATGTTATAGGATGCAGAAATAACCTCTCCATTTTAACTAGCTCACTACATAATGGATCGAGGTTGAGATGTTGAACAGTTTCGTGTTTCAAATTCACAGAGAGGAGGTGAAAAAGCCACAGTACACATCAGTGTTTTTCTCTGTGTGTTTCCCAGAACAGGGTTAGCATAGTGCTGGGACATGTTCACCACCTTCTCATCAGTCACTGTCAGCCGGTCAAAGGTTGAATGTTACGCATCATCATGAGACTTGTACACAGCTCTCCTTGTATGTTTCCCTTCACCTCAGATGCACAGCTGGGACATAAACAGACAATAGCCCTGCTTATGAATTACTCACAGCTGAGACTCTGCGCCATCATAGCCTCTGCCGCCTCTGCTGTCCCATACAGAGACAAAAAATAAGCACCGCATGAACACTTTGTCCATTTATGCACTCCAAATGTCATGAGAGAGCCAGACAATACACAACACTAAACACATCCAAGGCCTGCTGACCGGTCTGTTAGCTGGAATAATGGCTTTTAAACACAGCCTGCAGGGATGAGTGAACATGCTGCAGTGGAAAACAACAATCTGCACTCAGCTCTAATGCAAGAATGGGAGCCAGGCTTTGTCTTACACTTAACGCAGTCGAGGTACTATTTTACAGTAAATATGTAGTGCACTTGCATTGAATCAATTGCATTTAATGGTATATTGATTCCAGATGTAAGGCGCAATGTAAATAAAAAACAAACCATACACATTATTGGAACATGCCCTAAGTCTAACATTTGTCTCTCTCTCTTTAGTGGAGGAAACTTATCAGATAAACAAATGCTTGATTCAGTTATAATCTTCCCAGAAGCATCAATTGACAGTCATCTTTTTATCCTATGTTAAGTATGAGAAAGTGTTACAATCAAAATCTGAATGACCATCTTTAAAGCTCCTGTGGGGAGTTTTTAGACTGTTAAGAAACATTATGAAATTATCTTTATTTTTATGATTCAGGATCTGTATAGTTATTTGTTATGTCTAAAACAATCTAGCAAAGATGTGCCAGTAAAGTGAGTAAAGTGATCATCTGTATGATGCCAAAACAGTCTTTTTTGTATATTATATACATAAAAATTGGTAGTGAGGTTCATGAACACCACTAACGAATGTACGAGAGGAAGTCATTAGTGGTGGACAGAAAAGGAGACCGACAGTTGTTTCTGCAACATCCAGACTTTTCTACGCCAAAGAGAAAACCAGGGTAAATTTTAGAGACTATCTGGATACAGCCCCTCAAAAATTAAGATAATCTTTAAAAATAATCTTTCTTTTTGAAAATACCATATTAGTAAAATTATTGTTATTAAAATTATGTCTGTTCTTAGCTGACATGCTATGTAGAGGGTGCCGTTTGATCAATCAGCCAATCAGAGGCTGTGTATGTCATCAGCTGACCTGTTAAGATCCAATTACAAGCCAGACTTCCCAGTCATATCAGATTAGCATAGGTATTAAAAATATTTAAACAGAGACCATCAGGACTTGATAAGGGAATCAATAAAGAATCAGATCAATAGGTAACATGTATGCCTATATGTGTATGTACAAGCAACTTTGGAAAGTTTTAGGTAGGATGTCCTGAAAATTTCTAGAAAATACTCAGAGGACCAAATATAAAGAAGGCTAAGAGGTTAGCATCCCCCTTAAACCAATAATAACTTCTGCCACACAGGTAATAATGTGATTATGTGAATTTAATGAGACCAACAACTTTGGTATCACACAAGTGCTTTGACTGTTATAACCCAATTTTTTATGGCTTGAAATTCTGCAACTCAGTATATAAATAAAATTGTAATTTGCATTTTATTTTTAAAACTGTAGATGGCATTTTTAAATAACCACTGTTGTTTATCTCTTGGCCCCAGACTAATTTTGGAAAGTAAGAGATCTAATAAAAGGGGGAAAAAAAGCGACAGAGAGCAGTACAAGCTCCAGCTGCCGGTCTAATGTAGCATAGTGTCCCAGAGCAGCTGCAGTCAGCTCGCTGTCGACAGACTATGATTTGGCCCAGCATTGCTACCCAATGATCCCAGCAGGAGATGTCAGGGAATATAGTTGCTATGTGTATGTGCATATGCACTGTGCACAATTGTAATCATCCAAAAGTTTCTCTGTGTGGGACTTGTGATATCCCAACCTTAGTCTCCTGCTGTTTCACTGAGCGGGGATAAAAACGATACCGCCAATATTCTAGATGACTCTGCAAAGTCCCGCTCCAAATCCCTGATAACGGCCCGTCATGGATAACTGTAAATCTGACATGGCCCCAAGGCAGTGTGGGGGATGAAGTCCGTGGAGCTGATGCCTGAATAACCTCACGATAAGTGCCAGGACAGGAATACAAAATCCAGTCAGTCATTCGGTTAATTTATTTGTCTAGGCGCTCACCTATCATTGCACAAATCACACCGGTGCAATTTCTCTGACACTCTGAAACCGAAATGTGCCTATCTATACATTTTTTCCTGTCAGGCAGATGGGCTAAATGACCTACACAAATAAGATGTAGTGAGACCTTGTCTCTACTTGTCATTCCTGTCTGATACCCTGAGGCTTTGCAGATAATTGTCCAGGAAAAGAGTTTAAAATAGTTTATTGACAGATCAACTGTTCACATTGACATGTGTGCACTCTAATGTATGACTGCAGCCAGGCCAAAGATAAAGGATTGATCATCCCGAACATTTAACCTGACAAGTCTGAAAATTATGCTTCCCATCCAAGTGAGGCTTCAGCTTATGTCTGGTCTCTCTTTTTTGTGCATCGCCCAGCTAAGCCAATTTGTCATTAGCAATGCTGTGCTTGTCCTTGGTGCCAGTTTTCTTGATGAGCGCCACAAAGCAGGAATGTCTAACTAAGGTTGTATTGATGATAAAGAGAGAATATGGCCGGCAGCATCATCCCACAAGACGTCAATGTGCAAACAAGCCGACTCTAAACCTGCTGTTTTAACCTTTACCACACAACACCTTGTCTTGTTATAAGCATGCGAGCTTACAGAAACACGACAGAGAAACAAACGGTGGATGTATTGTATACACTGGACGATTTTGTTCATTCTTCCCCATTGGCTCACAGCACACATAAATGCACTACGGATGCTGTCCCGGCCTGGTCAATACCTCTCTCTAAATGATGAGGAATGGCCCGCGCTGCAGTAACACTGTGCCGGGAGATTGATCACATGCAGACTACTGGAGATTAAATGGCTTTCTTGTGGAGAGCCAGGCTGCCCCTGGATGGTGCATTGTGTAGATAGGAATCCCTGTTTTCTCTTGCATGGCTCACAGCAGCTGCACAGCCTTAGGTTAGGCCGGCATACACAGGAAATCAAACTATAGTGCATTGATTTTTTTAAAGGAAGGTAAAGGCTTATAGTTAACATCTACCTTGTTATTTTGCTTATTTAGGTCTGTAAAAAGAAATTGGTGGATTCTGAAAACAGTTTAAGATTGAACATTCACTATTACTGCCTCAGTATGTGGATGTTTGGGGAAAACAGTTTCTCTAAATGATATATAGGATGTCTAAATAGAAGTAATACCTTTGCCAAGAAGAGCCAGGTAGAGGCTAGCACTTGAAAAAAAACAACATAAAAGCAAGTGTCTCTACCACTGAAGGTCTTTATATCCCCTCTAAAGGTTTACCTTCAAAGACCATCATCGCCTGGGATATCTCTCCCTCTGGTTAATGTATGCTTAGGGAAATTATAAGTATCTGAGTGTGTGTGTGTGTGAAGCCGTATGTGTATTTGTGTAATGGAAAAAAGGGAGGCTGCTTACTCCAAAGAGAACAGATGATTAGAGGGACGTGTGGTTTGATGTGTGTGCTGCTGTTCACTGATAATGAAGCAATTATGCAGGGGAATCATTCATGTTTGTAGCACAAGTAAATATAATGCAATACTCAGCATATGTACCAATGTAAATGTGTGTGTGTGTGCCGCTCTGTGTGTTTAAGTGAATAACTGTGTGTACACTACCCATACAGTCTGCCAGGTAATTAAATGTTGGTAAATGAGGTGAAGTACCACTAGATGCTTTATAGACATGAAAGTAATTCAGTGCATATTAAATGGTTGTGATGTAGCAGGGAGGTGTGTGAGGTCTGTGTGTGATTTCCCATTTCTCAGTAGTCATATTTGTCTGTTAAATGTTGGCCAACTGATCATTACTAACACGTTATTCCAGTGCCAGTGGAAGAATTTTCCTAAAAGTTTCTAAATGACCCCACTATGTTATTTTTCTAATGTTGAAAACAACAAGTAAAGGAGTGAATGCAGCACTTTGCAACCTAGGATAACAGCTATAGTCACTAAAGTTGCATATGTACAGGACTATACTATCTTTCTTTGGTGGTTGTGGCTCAGTAGTAGAGTGGGTCTTCTCTTTAGCAGTTTGATCCCAACTCCTGTAGTCCACATGCCAAAGTATCCTTGATGGGGTAGCTAGCAGTGTGTGGATGCTTTTACAGATAGCGTAATCTGCCATCATTGTATGAATGCAGGCTGTTAATGTTAAGTCCATTAACTATGAACATATTCAAAAGTTCTCATTTCCATAAGGAGGTGTTTTTTTTTATAAAATTACTGTGAAGTTTTAATTGAACCCATATATTTCATTCTCCTGGGCTTTGTCCAAACCTCCTGCAATGTTTTACTTCAGGAGGGTAGGTGCAAATACTGGAGTAAAAGCACTAAAGTGTTGTGAAGGTACTAAAAGCAAAAGTTGAGATCATGTATGCCCCTGTCATTTTATTTATTTATGTAGAAAATAATTATAAATGTACATAAACTAAATGAAAGTTTATATTTAAAGCTCCTGTGAGAATCTGTTGGCATTTATGGAACTGACTGAAATTCATATTGATGTCCTTTTGTGGTATACAACTACTGAACAACATCATTCACAGCAATATAGATAATTTTGATATTGTAATTTTTCTATGTCTGTGAAGAATGTAAAGGGTTAAGTTAAGCCTAACAGCTGAGGAAACAGACCTGTTTTTACAATTTACACAAAAAATACTCACAAAAAATAAATAAATAAATAAATGTGACTGTTTCAGTAGTCCACAGGGTGACATTTTCTGTCAAAAAGAAACTTAAGACACAAAGAATGCTTTATCCACATGGAGCTCCATGGGGCTTTATGGAATTGCCATAAAATAAAAGTTCTTCATAGGAGCTTTAACAGCTGTTTAATTACAGAGGGACTCCAAAATGACTAGTTTCTTTTTTGTTGTGACTTATATTAAGGAAGAAATTGAACACGATTTATTTAATGCTTCATATCTGGAATCAGAGTCTTTGGGTAAACAAAGTCAAATTGGTTCACCACATGTGGATAATGTTAGTAGAGCTTGCACCACTGATAGTTATTGTTGTAGGATAAAGTTTTACATGCCAGTACTGGTTACACACTGTCTCAGTCAAGTGGTCACATCTAGGTTTAAACTGACACCACTTAAATTTAACTGTAATTCAGTTTTCCAGATCAAATCCTGTCAAACTATGTGGCACTATAAGATGTCATCCACCATTTGTGCACAGAGCATTTTTGAGCATTGTGGAAGTGGGCAGTGACCAAAACTGCTGCTCTGGCCATGATGGGCAGATGTGTTTCCCTCCACAACACACACACACAAAATCAAATTCAGCAGAAATTGTTTTTTTTTTTTACAATCAGTGATGGACTAGTTTACAGCATGTAATCTTAGGGACATGCCAGAGTGATATTATTTGTTGCACTTGGCATATGGAGGCGTGTTTGATTGCTCTTTGATACTGATTACATCAGATGTCTTGTGAAAACCCAGAGGTGTCACCGTAGGCAGCCAAACTACAAAGACCAGCATTCTAGAAACCCCCTCAGGCCATTTAAACTACAATCACCCAGAATCCCCCTGCCACCTCCTCCTGTCAAAGTGATGTGCACTCAGCTGTGGTTGTTAGACCTTCAGAAGCACACAACTACAAGTGCTACACATACGAGTGTGCACTCACGCATCCTCCTGCTGCAGTGTTTGTGTGTATCTATCTACCATCCCTCATTAAGCAAAAACTTACAAAAAAGTGAGCTCCACGCTGAGAATGTGGGGGAGGAATCTGAGTACGTCTCCAAATGCTAATGAGAGGAGCCTGCTTCAACAGACTGCTTTGTCTGCGTGTGTGTTCATCTAAGCATGTTTGTGTGTCTGTGTGTAAGCATAGGTCTTTTTTTCCTCTGCAAAGGTAGGGAAAAAAATCTAAGCACAGTTATTTTTACATATCATTAGTAGCCGAGCGCAGCCCCATCACCCTGACAACTTCATCCCTTCTGCTTATCACCATAACAACTAATCTACCGTAAATAGTGCTGTCTGCCTCCATCTCTCTCTCTCCCTCTCTCTTCCACCGTCTCTCTCCATCACTCTTTATTCCCTTCGATCTTTTCTTGCATGTCTTTCCGCTCCTCTTGTTGCCACAGCACCACCCTCCCTCGTCCTTCACTGACACCATTTCTTCCACTTCTTCTGTCGACTTGCTCTGCACGGAGTTCATTTTTCTGTGCCACTGCAGATGTGGGTGGTTCTGGTGACTGCACAATAACCTTTTCCACTGATTCACGTTGTCAAGTGCCTGAGCTCGGATGGCGATCAATAAAAAAAGGCAGCTTTAACAAGTTATCCAACAAACTCCCTGATCCTTTATCGATTTTTGAGTACTTTTTTGGGCCCTTTAACTTCTTTTGCACATAAATATGGATGCACACTTTCACTAGTGGTTGCTGATACCATGGAATTATGTGTTAAGAGGATCAGGTGTTTGCCATGCCTTTGTGTTCGACCTGAATGTGTTATTGACGGTAGGTCCGGCCTGACAACTTGATTGGCCCACTCGGCTCCAGGATTAACTCGCCAGCCTAGCGGGCTTTTTTTTTCTTTTCTTTTTTACAATCAAAGGTCAAGCCACTGGTCTGTTTGGCTGAGTAGCTCTGGGATTGACTTAACAGCCCTGTGTGCTAATGCAGAGTTATCCCAAGGTTGTGCTGCACAGGAAGGACACACATGCTGTTCTGCGGTCCATGTACAACCGGGATCTAAAATAAAGCATGGGCATTTATCAAGGTGATAACAAATGCTTACTTTTTGTGGAAAATTAACTACATTTCCTTTAAACTAATTCATCTTGCATTTCAGTTTTGTCTCTGCTGCTATTGTTACCCATCATTATATAACAACAAAGAATGACAGCCAAAAAACCCATCAGGTGGCATCACTGCTACAAATGAAATAAATCAACCTACAAGCTAATTTATGAGAGCTTTAAGCAGTGATGTGCTCTATTATTGGTTTCAAATTAAAGTGGCTACAAATCCAATGGGTTGATCATATCTTTTAATGGTTCATAGAAAGCCATGGTATTTTAATAATGTTAATGTGTAATTAACAGATTGAACTACAGTCTGTTTATAAACCTTTATTAACAGGTAATCCACGGTTCACAAAGGTCAGGGGAGGAACAGGTTGAACATAATGTTGATGAGCTGGAGTTCTTGTTGGGTGGAAACTAAACAACTGGAACCAGATATGGTCTGCAAGATTATGTTTTAGTTGGGCAGTCCATGTTTAAGAGACAGTCCTACCTTTTTATGCTAGTACCATCATGCTACAGTACGTTTCCAGATCTGGGCACAAGTCTGTTTATCTGCTGATCATCACTCATGGCTCTACCTTTTCAAACTAATTTCAATTTTCAACTAATTTTATGAAAGATTATCAAAACCTTTGACATTAGTTGAATTCACTTCACAAGCCGGTAGTCCTATCACTTGCAGCATCTGAGGTGAGGTCATTTACCACAGAAAAGCCCTACTCTTACATTGTAAGATGAATAGCAGACAGCTTTAGCAAGATTATCTGTTTTTTAAAGATTTTGGAACAGTTTTTGGATCTCTATGGGTGTAATATGTTTGGATTAACATTTACTGGACTTGGATCATGAGGGCTCTTTCTATCGCAGCAGGAAGGCTGTGAACCCCTGGACATGAATGTTGACTTCTGTTGAATTGAACAGAATTAATGAATCAACCAAAATCTGTGTTCTGAGACTTAAAGCTTCTTTTCTTATTGGATCAGTCTTTGGATTTTTGGACATTTTACTGCACAAACTCAATAAATTTAGATCGCCTGAGTTCTTTTGCAGCTATAATACTTAATGCTGAAGTTTTTGAGTATGTGTTGATGACAGAATCCAGACTCAGACCTGATACAGACCTGGACTTGTCTATTCCAATGAAATGTATTTACAGTCAAAACGAGTCAACAGAGGAACTCGATGCATGTTAAATGTTACTTATATGTATTGGTCTCAAAGGATTTTCTGCTGTTTGCTTCAGCAAGGCTGTTCATTTCTGTATATTGTATCATTGGTTTTACTCCTGTTTATGAAAAATGTGACATGAATATAATTTGCTCACTCACAACATCTGAGATCTTAATTCAAACATTCAGCTTTCTGCAGAAAACACTGTCACCTCTGACACACACTAGCAACTGAGTTACACTTTATACAAGATGAAAAATTGTCACATCAAATGTCAAGCTGCCTTAAAGTCCCACTCCGATCGTTTTTCATTTACTACTTAAAGTGTTCTCAGTGGTCTTTAAATTGTGATTATGAAGTTTTTAGCCGAAGTCGCGTTACCTGTGTCATTTTAAAGGCTTTTCTTCTGCAGAGCTCGAGTAGATCATTAGCAATCCGCATCCGAGTCATGGGTGGAGACAGCGCTTCTCTGCACACTAGTCTCCACACTATTTTGCAGCCTGACATTGCCTGAGCAGCAGAAGTGGCAGGTAACATAGGAGCTATTCAGCTCTCGAACACTAATGTCTTTAGGGACATGATGAAAGCTAATTTCATAACTAGCTTTCTTATGAGCGTTGCACTACACTAATGCACATGCTTGTTCCACGATTGTCCCATTTCCCAGAGTGTGACCTGCATAGCAGGGCTCTGGGGGCGGAGCTTGGATTTCCTATGTAAGAAATCTCACTGTATTTGACCTGCCGTTTGGGTCTACCAGAAATTCACACTGATTTAATGGCACAATACTCCGAAGTACAATTTTGCTCTTAGTTTTCTCATATGTCCTGTAGCATCAGAAAAATGCTATATGAACATGTAGACAACAAGAAAAACATGAATTTCATTGGAGTGGTTCTTTAAAGCAAACTATAGCTGTACCTTTTTTAGTCTTGGTGTATCTTTAATTTCTAATTTATAAACTGCATATGTATCAATGCTGTACTTAGTCAATATGATGGAGAACTTAATTTTGTTTTAAATTTCTGAAGTTTTGGTGTCAACCAGAACCACCTATTTTCTATATCACCAATCCGTCTGTGCATCCAACTCAGAGCACAGAACTTAAAGTACTCAGACTGGCAGAGTCTTGTATGAACACTTAATAAGAGCAAAAAAAAAGCTTGTCATCACTTCACTGGTTTAAGAGCATTAGTTGTTATATTATGGTGGTTAGGTTATATATGATAGCTTTACGTCACTGAAAGCCATAATCGTATTGTATCTGTAAAGGCCTAACTAGAACATGAGCTTAAATGAGCCTGGAGCTCTCACTCTCTCACACTCTTTGTCTTCTCTCTCATGCTCTCTCCCATTTAATCACTGTTTGAAATCACTAATCATTCCAGTTGATTCTATCCTCCTCCCCCTCCTCCTCTCTCTGACTCAATCTTTTCATCATCAGCATATGAGAGGTCACCTTTTGCTCTTTCTTTTCACTCTCTCTTTATAAAATAAAAAAAAAAAAAGAGCTCAAGGGAAGCCCTCCTGGATCTCCTCTTACATAACCGCCTCCCCCTCGCTCAACTCTCCTGGATGAGCGGACGTGTAGAAAGCAGCGAGGCAGAATGGAGTATTGATATCATCAATGCTAACAAAATATTAGATTTATCCCAGCCATTTCAGAGAGAGGCAAAACAAAAGCCAGAAAACACATCTCCTCAGGTTACAGCAGGGGTTGTTTCTTTGAGATTGACAGCCGACTGTCGGAAAGCCTGAAGAAAAACAAGTGGGAGCGACACATGAATGGTGTTTGCAGCGTACCACTTGAGGTGTCACTTGAAAAGCTGCATTTGAAGGCAGTTCTCACCACATGTCCTGAATTTCTATAGCGTCCGTTTGCTTGCTGGTTCCCATACACATGCTGTATGTAATGTTGTAGCCTGTGATGCTTTTGAAGCTAAAAATGCCTCCGCTCTCCTTTTCTCTCTTTCTGCCTTCATTAAGAGGTTGTCTTAAGCTACCCAGCTTAACGCTATTTACATTTTCATTATTCTACCGTTACCAGGAAGAAATGGCATGAAATCCAGCAGTGTTCAGGACATTAGACAAGCTTCATTCTCACAGCAAATGGATTTACATAAATAAGAAGGTTGATACATGGAGGAAAAGAGAAAAGCAAAAGAGATGAGGCAACAAAAGATGGGAGACGGGGGAGAAAGTGAGAGGAGAAAATGGATCAAGAGGACAAGATGCCATGCAGAGGCAGGAGGGTCGAGAAAGGGGAGAGAGGGAGATGTAAAGTGGTAAATGAGAGGGGATTGTGTTGGGTTTTCAGGCGGTATAAAGTGGGCTCTGAGGGACTGACAGAGGTCTTCTGATCCACTGCATGTGATCAATACAGCTCTGGGTTTCCTCATTACTTGGACGGACCTTATTGTGTTTACCATACAATGGACTGCTGGGATCAGAATCTGTTCATGTATATTTGTCAGCCCGTGTGTGTTTGTGTGTGTTTGTGCATAATAATGCGTCTTTGTGTGGCTCTTTTTTTATCTTCAAGGTGGTTATGCTTTGCTTAATAACTGCTGTATCCAAGTAAAACAGATGTTTGACCAAAAGGTAGTCTTATTTTAGTTTAAAAGCGTACGTGATTGTAATTGAAAGAGGGATTCAACTGGCAGCAATTTTCTAGGGATGCGGGATGCAGATTTCCTGAGCTGATACAGATAACCAGAGTTTAATTTCTGCCAGATGTTGCCCAAACATGATCTGACACCACCTGGACCAGCACCAAATTGAATGGATCCAGCACCTCCTTTGTCAGTATGAAATATATTAAATGCTGTCTGCTCTGTATTTTCATTACCTGCGAAATTGCTGGGAAATCTTGTTCTCCTACTTTGTGAATTTTTAAATATAAATTAAAAAAAGAGGAGGAGAGAGAGAAAGAGGTCATTTCACAGTCACGTCATGTGAGGATGCTAGCAGCTTGGGATTTTGTGCATGTCTAGAGAGCTAAATTAAAGTTACTGTCCATAATTTGATTTCACACAGCAGGAGTGAAAATGTTAAAAGGACAGTCAGACTTTGTTTTTTTCAGTTGGATCAAGATTAGGGTGACCAAAGGTCATCTTTTGACTGGACTTGTCCTCTTTTTTTAGGGGCTGTCCAGGCTTGTCTGGCTTTGCCCAGGGAAGTTTATACAATCCCTCAAATGTCTGCGGTTTTTTATGAGAGTTTCAATTTTGTGTCACATGGACTTACTGAATTAGAAGCGCATTAATACATTCGATCCGACCCAAAAAACTCTCAAAATTAACTTTGTGCAACTCCGTGACTCCGCCCTTGGCGTAGTCATGTTCCCTTTTTTTGGAAGGTCAGAATATGGTCACCCTAATCAAGAGCAGGTCAGAATCTTTTAGGCACAGGATGTTGGTGATAGCATCAATAACAGCAGCAACACAGTTAGCTAAGTAGTAGGTAGCATTGCTAGCAGCTATAACAGCATTGCTAGTACAGTGGCACCTGTGTTCAGCTAATATATATTAGCTGTCAAGTGTCAAGTGGTATTATGTGGATGAATATAATAGGCCAGTACAGGAAGTAGTGCATGCATTTACACAGAAATCCTTGATTTACGCCTCAGTCCAAAACTCCACATGTTAGCTACTGTCTCTTTAACACACTTTAAAGCACTGTGTAACCCAGAAACCCATAACCCTCCTCCGTTGTTGCCAATCTACCAAGTTTTTGCTATAGAGTTAAAATGTGTTTCTATATTTCAAATTACACAGTATAAAATATACCTGTAAATTTTGTACCCAAATTATGACAAATTCAATCTGGATAAGCACATGAAAATCAGCAACAACAGAACCAGATTGAAGCAAATCTTGTGGACCTCACTTAGTTATCATGTGACTTTTTAAATAAGGTGTTCAGAGTAGCCTCACAGTTGTAGACTTCAATAAAAACCAACATTTTAACTTAAAGCTCTAGTGAGGAACTTTTGGTTTGTATCATCTTTGGTTACCCGTGTGGACAAAGCAGTCTGTGTTTATATTGTCCTGTACATGCTTGAGAATTGTCTCTAAAAAAGTCATCATGCTGCTTTTTTTCAGTCAATGTTTTATTTATTATAAATATTTTAGGTGGAAACTGTAAAAACAAGTCTGTTTCTTTAGCTCTTCCTCTGGCACCTACCCCTACGCACTGATTACAGGCTTGTTTTTTCTCGTTGAGAACCTCAGTGGGTTTAACAATGCTTGGATGTAGACTTATTCATTAAAGTGCCCGGTTATCTGTTTTTATTTAAAACATTTATAAATATGGCAATCAGATTTCTGTTGAAGTGTGTATGTGTATGTGTGTGTATGTGTTTGTGAGTGTGTGCGGCCTTCAGTTTAAGTCCCAGTAGTTCCTTTAGCATGCTAATGATAGATTAGCCTCAGAGGCTTCCTCAAGCCTCACTGATTTTCCTCTGGGAATCTCGGCCAATCACGGATGGCATTTCTTCTTTTCAACCCCCTTTCAGCACACATCTCAACCACTCTGACCTCCAGACCTTCTCTTCCATGCGGGAATAAAGCTCTAACAATAACAGGAAAAGACTTGAGTTCCCTTTTTTTTTTAGTCCTATTCATTAAAATTTTGAAAGGAAATTTCTATTTGAAACGTTTTTTTTCTTCCCGTCCTTTCTCTCACATTTGTTAGTGTTGTGTGTTGGGTGAACTTGTCACCCGTGAGCTCATGGTCGTCTTAGTGGTCCAGAGTACATCGGGAGCTGCGGTGGGAGGAAAAATGTCGGAAAGACAGAAAGGCTCAATGAGCGCATCAGAAACAGCTCATTTCCTCAAAGAACGTTCATTTAAGCCAGCTGCTTCACAACACTGTCTCCTTGTAACATATGCCACACAGTGGTGTAATGAAGAGCTGTTATTATAATGGTGAATGTAGAGGAGCATATTTTGCTCTCAAGGAGATTTTCATTCAATCTTTTGAAAAAACAGACATTTTTATAGATTCCTACAGAGGCCTTTGAGTGACAAATTACCAAATGTTCTTGCAGTGATAAATAAAGTGTGACAGAAACATCAATGGTTTCTGCTAATACATCATCTGTTTATCTAAATCAGGGGCTTACATTGCTCCTTCTTGACTCCTGATATGATATTTGGTAATTCTGCTGAGCCGTAGGAGTATATCATAATGAAAAACTGCTGTAACTCCAGGGCCTTCACTGTAATAGACACATCAGCTAGTCTAATGGAAGATAAACAGCATGAACACACTGACAGGAGGCAACCCACTGTGTGCACAAGAGCTGAGTACACAGGCGGCGCATCCACTCTCCAAACTCTGCTCTGTTTGACAATGGAGGTCAAAGGTCGCCCTCTTTACACACAGCGAGATTGAGATGAGAGGATTTTTGTGTGTGTGTGTGTGTGTGTTTGTGCGACTGCTGCTACCTGAGTTTCTTCTCCGTGGCCACTTTTGTTTCTAAATTGGAGATTTCCAGCTCCTCTGCTTCCTATTTTTGTAACTTCTGATGGCTAATAATTCAGTTTCAATTCGATTTTCCTCGTCCCTGTTTTAGGTTTTATTTCGCCCAGAAACCCACCAATCAAATTAGCAGAGCAATTTGGCCTCAATCGTAGCTCACTTTGATTCTGATCTTGATGTACTATACTCATCTATTAACAGGACATTTGCCTGATGTTTTCATCTGTCATAAAGCAGAGACACTCACAACCCAGTACGCACACATACACACACACTGCCCCACGTGCACAAGAACAGCTTTTATCAACTGTATCTCCGCCTCACCATTGTTGTGTATCAGAGAGAGAGAGAGTGTGGGAAAGTGGAGTGTAATGTTGTAGGTGAACATGTGAAGGACGCCCCCTCTCAACAAGCGAACAGCCCCCTCCTCCCAAAAGCGCCCTCCTGTCCCTGATCATGTATTCAGTCCACTCCTGTATCCCTCTCCATACCCTCTTGTGCATTCCATTCATCAATAATTGAACCCACAGGTTTCATCTAAATTAGTGAAATTATTTTGAAGTAGCTGAACGCCTGCTTTTCTGCTAATGGGGTGGCGCTTAGGGGCAGATGTTTTATTGAAAAGGAGTAGGTTTTAATTCACTTTAAATTTTTGATAAGTGGTGTTTTACTTAGATTATAGGCAAACCTATTGTACTCCGCTAATAGATGGGAGAGCTGTTGGAACAACTTTGTAACAAACACCAAATGCTCTGAAGCTTCAGTTCCTAAAGAGAGGGATATTTTTTTTATTCTGGAAAGATTGAAAGAGACGGTAATGACCATAATTGCCTGCTGAGGCTTATCCGCATCCACAGCTCAATGTGTACTGTCCTCTTCTGAATCTGGACCTTGCCAAGCCATGTCCATTTGTAACACACTGTACTTATGACCCGCTGTCAGTTTCAGTCTGACTTATACCATCTGACTGTGTCCTAAAATGATAAACAGTGACTGTGCACTGTTTCCAGTCACCTCCAGCCAGTGTCTTTAACTCTTTCACTTTATGCAGAGTATGTTCACACTCCTTCTTTAGGTTCTGTGCTCAATCCTGTATCTCATTTTTACCTCCACCCTTACCCGTTTCTCTTAATTTTTAAGTGCCATTTGATCGCTGGGTGATTAATCGGATTTCAATTATGGTTACAACTACGCACCCTCCACCCCCACCACCACCACCATTACCACCATTACCACCATCACGAAATTATAGTACTCAAGACTTTACGATATTGTGCAGCTTGCTTTGTTGACCACGTTACTTCCTACACCGTGAATGACACCACGCTCAACAGCAGGGCGTGGCGTGCAGCCCTCCCCTCAAACAGCTCTCATGTTCACTTCATCATAAGTAGCACAGATTTATGTGAAACAAAGTTTAGGAGCGCCCAGAAGTTGTATCTAGAAGGTGTATCTTTAACATGTGTAACAGCAGTACAGACTAACATAAAGCCATGGGTGGGGAGATGTTGGGCTAACGCTGTGTTCAAGTTACCTCGGACGCTAACCTTGAGTTACCTTGCCTTGTCCTTGTTACATTCGGACAAGGCAAGTGCTAAAATAACTTTGGTAGATGTAGCCATATTGTTTACACCTCTGATTTTGCTTTTTTCTGACTTGGTAACAAGTCATCTGACTTCCGAGGTAACTCGAACGCAGCATTACTCCTTAAAATGAAGTTAGAAGTGCTGATTTAGTGTTACTTAGCTACTTAGACTTGAGTGGTTTTTTTGTTTCAGGGTTATTGAAACAAAATTAAACAAAGACTGTGCAGTGGTTATTGTAATTTGACATTCTTGTACTTCGGATACACTGGAGTCTAGTGTCCAAAAATTGTGCTGGAGTAGGGTTACTTTAGCATTTTAGCTTCCTTAGCCACCAAACGAGCTGTTGTATTTAACCACTTAAGAGTGACGACAGGCTGCTCTTACATTTCTCTTGTTGCCCTGTTCATATCTAAAGGCCTCCTGCCCTCCCCTGTAATGTCCACTCCAACATCCAGTCCTCCTACCACCAGCCTGCCTGCTCAGTGTCTGGATTCCCCGGTGAATCACTGGCATGACTGAGCAAAGGCGCAGCTGTTACAGAGCCAGGCAGAGCGGGTACGGGCACCGGTCCAGGCTTGCCGGCAGCTGGATTAGCGGTGCAGCCATTAGCATCTGAACTCCAGTAATGTGACAATATGACAAGGATTATGCCATCTGAGGGTGAGTGGCAGGAGCCTATAGAGGGAGAGGGGCAAGATGGGAAATGGGGTACTATGTAAACGTGAAAAGCAGGCAGGCAGGCAGGTGGGATGGTATGTGTACTGCAGGATTATGGGATGCTGAGTAAAGAAAAGGGGTGCTAAAAGAGTGAGCAGCCTGAAATTGCAGAGTGGGCAGAAAAATGAGATATTGGGTGGGAGACAGGATTATGCATATCGGAGGAGAATTCTGAATTAATGGAAGAAAACAATTGAATTTGTGCACATGTAAGAAGAAAGGGTGTTGTCAGGTAATGTACTCACAAGCTTTTGCAGATTTACATTTTAAATACCTGCTTTGCAAAAGATTCATCCTGTATATTTTTACAAAGACTGACACATAACAGGGAAATTTAACTGTGTGTTCACTGGTCACACTGTTTTCTCAAAATTAGCATATAGAATATCTCAATACTGGGAATAGCCGCAGAGGTTGCTTGAATCAACCCTTTGACACATGACACCCTCTACTCTCTATCCACCACTGTATTTCTTCAGCTGTTCCATCAATAAACACAAATATGCCCCAAAAATAACATTAATTAAATATCAGAAAGATCCTATCTTATTAGCTAGGAATTGTAAAAGTTTTGATATTTTAGCTAAAACATCTAATTTGATAATGGTTACATCAGGGTTTCTACACAGTTGGAATTTCCATACTTTTCCATACCATACTTTTTATAGTTATTTTTGGAAATACTGACTCTTCTATTTTAGAAAACGGTATTTTAGAACTGTGTTGATAGTCTGGAAACATAAATGTTTTTCCATACATTATTTTTCAGTTTCCATACTTTTTAAGACCTGGAAATTGATCAAATTTATTTCCATACTTGTTCATACTTTTCCATACTTGCGTAGGAATCCTGTTAAATGTATGGGTAAGATTCAATAAAAGATCATTGGCTGATCAATCCAGTTCATCACTCTGATTTAGTAGGATCCCCTGGCTTTGAGGTGACCATTGAGCGCTATGGCAGCTTTATTGCATACACCAAAGGAAAGAAGTGTCTGTCATCTTTATGACTATTGACAGTTAAATATATCACTTCTTTTGAATATTTTTTGTAGTTATTATTAACGTGGTGTTGTTTGCTTTTTGATATCACGAAAAGGCATCAGTATCAAGTTCAGTGTATTTCATAAGCGTCAAAAATTGCTCATAGTAGCTTTAAACCTGAAGTTGCTAAGAAAATTTTAAAGCAACAAAACAAAATGAATATAACAAAAAAAAGACAAAATCAGCAGAAATGAAATCAGATACTGCTTTGTCCACAAGGATACGCCAAATGGTCCTCACAGGAGCTGAAATGAAATGGGTAATTTCTGATATGAATATTCTGAAGCGCAGGACTTGAGGTTTCTCCTTGTGACTCTATGGAAAAGTTTTTCAGCAGGATAAAAAGATGTTCAAACTGGCCCTCAGAGTGACACCACAGCGTGTTCTCATCTCATCCATCCTTGGAGCTGTACAAGGAGAACTAAGTGCCTGGTAAGTAATGAGCACATCAAGAAGTGTGGGCAGAGTTAGATGTTTTTCTTTTTTTTTTTTTTTTTTGTTTTTTGTCACTCTGTGAATTGGTTGAGAAAATCTTTGAAAGTCTGAATGTGTACTTGTAATATTCAAGGTTCAGCTCCACAGCCCATAACAGAGTCGCAAAGTGGGAAGCAGTATAAGAAATAGCCGACAGTTTTTTTTCACATTCACTGTTTACTTACTTACATTGGCCTTCTGCCTCTATCCCTATCGTAACTCCTCCACGCTGCCTTCAAAGACAGTTGGAAAATGACAGCAGCAGAGAGCTTTGATGGTGTTATTGAGATCTGGAGCCAGACACAAACCAGGGAATGCCATCTTCAAAAGCCATAATCATTTTTTCAAGATCCTTTTTTCATATATAAAGCTTCTCCAACAGTTAGATAAAAAACGCATCAATCACTCGAGCCATATTCTTAAGTACACCCTACAATTATGCAGCACTTTCAACCCAAAGGGCTTAACAATTTAGGGTTCTGTGCCTTGTCAAATAACATCAGAAAATGGAAAGTAAGAGAAAATCAAACTGGAAACCCTGCTGTCAGACATAATGTATCTGATTATGATCTATATTACAGGGCTGTTTTAGTCCCACGCCCCCCATATCTTTCTCTTTCTCTTAAATCTTTGTTTATACTGTAATACAAAACATGCAGCCTAATTGTCTTTATGAGAAATCAAATAAAAATAAGAACAGGTGAAGATATTAAACAGAAACAAAGATCGCTCACTGCAAATGATTTCAAAGCATGGTGTAATGCAGAAAGGCACTGGAATACATTTGAAATCACAACTCAAGTGGTATATCAATGTGGTGTTTAAAAGAAACAAACTCACAAATGATTCAAAATGTTCCTAACTGCTTCCTACAGCCAGCAAAGATACTCAAAGCTGCTCCTCTGCACTTCTTAGTTTAGGTCCTGGGGTGACTTAAAGGTCAAGTTATCAGTGCATATCAGGCATGTGCTGAAGGTGTGCCAGGAGGCAGTTCTGCAGATATTAAATATGCACAAGAAGAGTCTGAGTTACCAACAAATGTAGCTAGAAAAAAAAAAAAAAAAAAAAAGGCATGCAAACAACATATCATGAACACTGTATAAAGCTGTGCAGTGAATATTTATTCTAGCGATTTCCTGCAGTACCTCATGTGTCCACTTGAGGCTGGCCCCAAAAGCCAAGAAATCCCCATTTCCCATCTACAAAAATATTAGAATGCTTGTTTTCATTGTAAAATTTAACAAGTTTTCCAAAGATAGACCGATTAATCAGTTGGCCAATTTATCAGGCTGAATAATGGTATTTTGACACTATCGGCATTGTTCTTTGTGAGGCTGATTTCACTAGTGCGAATGCTGAACATAAATTCTGTCATGATGGATAGAATAATAAATTTAGCATAGTTTTTTTTTTTTTAACAGAAAATCAGTCATGCTCTGTAGATTTTTTATGTTTTTGTCTTTTTCATTGATTCATCGACAGTCCATCTAAAACATGTTACCAGCTAAAACAACCACTTTAATCAGATTAAAAGGAGCATTGAATAATAAGTTTCTGTATGATTTTTTTTCACACCAATATTTACCTTGTTTTTTTCTTTCTAAATATTTTCTTAACTTCATGAAGCCCTCACTCAATTTCAACAAGCTAGTTTAGTATTACTAAATTGTTGCATTTTATCAAATGCAGAATAAAATAACAATGTGATATAGCGTTGTGTATAGTCCATAGGTCAATCTGCACTTTCATTATTGGTATCAGCAGCAGCCACTGAGTTAGTCAAAAGTTGGTCAACATAAATTTGCATGGTTAAAACAACCGCTGAATTGATTCAAAAGCAGTGTCGCTGTTTGCCAGGCTAGATGTCCATGTCGTACAGTCTATCAACTAAACTGAAACTCAGAGGTTATTCTATTTTTTTTTTTTTTTTTCAAATGTGATCAGCCATGGCTCTAATAAAAGAAGGAAGAAAGAAAAAAATAAAAGGTATAAGTAAAGCCCCACTTAAGCTTTTATGAAGAAGTGGTATCAAAGAGGCTATATACATGTTATAAGGGTCTATATTTATACTAGAGAGAAATGGAGTAGATTGAAATGTGAGGGAGATAATGAAGTGATGGCGGTCATGTTAAGATGAAGTCGAGTATTTCATTTCAGGAAAAGGAAGTGCTTAATGTATAGAGAGACTGGGGGGTCTGAAGAGGCAGCTTTACTCTGCCTCCACTGATCTTATGCTTCCACTGCCTCTTCAACATCATCTCCTCTGAAGGGAACTGATCACCACTGACCTCCCAGGCAGAACCGGCCTCCAGTTGCCGTGGTAACTGAATCTGCTGTTGGCCTCCTTGTCATCGGTTAAGTGGTTCAGATGGACTCTGGACTTCAAATGGCCTGCAAAGGTGGTGCACTTTGGTCGTTTTGTGTTTAGAAAACCAGGGTAAAATTCCACTCAGGATTCCTCCAACACAAGAAGAAAGCAGGGAAGGAAGAGGGAACATTAATGTAATTTTACATGAATCTTTCTCCAAACACAGTCTGGGTAAACAGTTGTGCCGCCTAAACTTGTTTCTTTTAGATGGTAAAAGAATTAAAAAAAAAAAAAAGAATAAAAGTAATTTGGATTGAACAAATCCTTCACAAACACCAAACTTTTGTGTCTGTTCAACCTCAATTTTAAATCCTTTATTTTTTCTATCTCTTTCTATAAAGATTTTTGGTGTCTTTATCTGCCTGCTGTCACTTTTTTGTTTGCTCAGTGGCTGTTCTGTAGAAAATTGATGTATTCAGGCTTTTGAGAAAACAAACATCAAGAAATGCAAGAAGTAAGGGAGACGTTGTGCTGCCATCAATCATAGAGCACTTTCCACTTTGAGGACTTCCAAACAGTGCTGTTTCCAGTCATTGGCGGCCCGTTGGTTACTATAGCCCCCGTGCATCTTTCCGCACACTTTGCTCCTTTGGCCCCTAATCCTCAAAACTCTCCCTTGAATTTGACCTCTGCATCCATCAGACAGAACAATGTCCTGCAACCCTCTGTCTATATTAAGATTATAATATTTGAAATCACTGTGCTGGTCGATGTTTGCCTGAAGTGATGCGAAAAGCCTCTCTTTTGGTTTCGCTAAGCTTCTTTCGGAAACGGAAGTCAGATGGCGATTTAATACCTTTATCTCATGTCTGGATGAGCATCCTGGTCATGTTCACGTGAACCCCACAACAACATCTTACATAGTTACATTTCAGCAACATTTGCAATAAATCGGAATTGAATGCCATTAGACTAAAAGAATAATCCACAGATTTGAAGTCGCTGTCTTGTACGTTTTGGACTGGCTTCATGCAAGTGTTGGCTGGTTTCTCCACACAAATAGAATTCAGCCCATAAAGAGGTTTGAAAATGGCAAATAAAGAGTTCATTATGCAGGTGGGGCTTCTTAGGCTCAGATTTTGACTTGCTTTGTACTAATTTCTCCATATTTTATGCTGGATTACTGCTACAATCAATTCTAAATACAATGTCAAGGTATTCTCCTGTCTTTTAATCCCAAAATTTGGTTCATATAAACATTGGATTAGGTGTTAATGCTAGATGAAAGTTGAAGAAAGATCAAGATTGCACTAGAAATTAGAAGACCATACATGAACTGTGGTTTGTGACACATTTCAGTTTTTCATACTTGGCATGTTAAGGCTCCTTTGAGGGTTATGAAACAGACTTCAATTAAAACTGATGTTTCTTTGTGACCTAAAAAATCAAATCAGTGCCAAGATTGACATTTTTCAGAGCTACTTTTCATACCTGAAACTGCTGCCACGGGGAAGGTGTCAGACAAAATAATGTACAACATCCTTCAAACACAGCCTTTAATTGTGACATTTTCCACTGCAAAGATTCTGGATGTGTCATAGAGAAGAAATCAGGATGACATTTTCAGTAGAAAAAAAAGGACCTGAACATGTACAGGATAATAAAACAGAAGAAAGAGAGAGCCAAAGCTCAGGAGCTTTGAAGTCCTGTTTTTCCAGAGATTTTTAAAACTAATACGTTTCATTAAGGCTGTCACAAAAAATCTGATTTCACCTCATGGTTATTGGAACCATAAAACATCAGGATAACAATCCTATCATGAGATTTCAGGAAAAATTAAAGATAAGACAACACAATCAGTCAATCTGAGTAAAGGCAAGACAAAAGTAGATCAACACATTACTTTACACTAACTAATAATCAAAAATTACCTCATATTTCATTATGCAATTTTAATTATCTCTCTATATTTTTGATTTATTATCAGCCCTGTGACCAAAAATTCTTTTGCGAGGACAATGTGTCATTCAACGGTTGTTAATCATGTATTTATTTTGTTATTTTTCTGTCTTAGGTTCCTTTATATCCTGGATCAGTTTACAGCATCTGGAAACTACAACAGTTACAAAGTATTAGTGCGCAAGTGATAATTAACCCAAAGAGGCACAAGCTCTAACAATTATTAATTCACAATAAATCTTGAATTTGAAGTGCAGATGTTGTTATAATCACTTGGGGTCATCAACTCAACTCCACATGATCTATTAAGGATTTCATATGTATAAGAATTCAGGCCAAACAGCCCCATAGAGGAACAGTCTGACAGAAAATAAAAAAGATTACATCAAGAAAGAAGATGAGGAAAAAGATCAGATATCAGTGAGTAATTAAAGTGTTTGTAGAGTGACTGCATACTGTACTGATTGGACTCTTGCGTTGCATATCAACTAAATGCAGTTTAACATTGAAAATATGAAAATAAACTGTAATTTACAGTAGAAGCACTTTGAAGCTTTTCTCTAAGTGATGGTTTCAGACCACACTGGTGTAGCAGTGCAGCTCTAATTTGAATAATAACTCAAAGTCAAGCTCATAAAAACATTTTATTGCATTTATATTATTTCTTCATCAAGTAACTAGAAATAATTGCTTTTCATCATTATCATGGGCTCAAACTGTTTTGAGATGCGAAATATTACAATTTAAGACATGCAATTAAAATGTGATTGTCGCAACACTATTGAAATTCTGCGATTAGTGGCAATTATAAAATGAATTTTTGGACAGCCTTACTGTGTTTGTTGTCGATTTCCTTTTTTTTTACTACTTGAGGACTGTGTGGCTCTAAATGAAGAAGCAGAATTATCCAAAACATGAGAAAATTGGTGAAAATATTGAGTAGAAACCCCGAGAAGCAGGTTGAGAGCCCCTCATGCTCACAGTTTCCACCAATTAAGTCTTCAACTGCAAAACTGTTTTCTAGCTCATCAATGAGAAAGCAGTCGGGAGACTTGGTGATAACTTTCACTGCTGTTTCTACCAATAACTCTGCTTCTCTTTTTTGTTGTTTTTCTTTTGTTCTTAATGAGCCATATGGAACATTTACATAATGCACACCTATGTGAAGTCATAAATTGTCATTACAGTGTGAGGGTGCCAGCATTGTGGCAAAGTCCGTGCTTGAACATGGCTTCAGATGATTCAAATGAAAAAGAAAGTCCTGTGCCACAGATATCTGTGTCAGGCCAAGCCAAAGCCCAAGCCCAAGATAACCACCTGCCCCATCATTCATCCATCTCGTTGCTGACTTGGCCCCCGAGCGAACCCAGTAGGTGCTCGCAGCCGTTGGCTTGCTTCCCTGGTTCCCTTCGGGCTGAAGAGCTTGTCACAGGCAGAGCTGCATTTAGATACAATGCTCCATTACATCAATAATAGATAGGAGGATGAAGAAGGAAGGCCAAATAGGATGGGACAGCTCACTCAACAGGAGAAGACAAGTCGCAATGATGGGTGTGTGTGTGTGTGTGTGTGTGCGTGTGTATTTGTGTGTTCATGTACAGTATGCAAGTGTGTCATACGCAGGGTCGTACATGTTTCATGACCTGGAAATGCACGTGAGAGGTAGGATGACAAGCGGGAGAGTGGCTGCGGGATTCTGAAGGATATTGACTTAGTGGGTTTCTGCTACGATGGCACCATTTAGGATCAGACTGACCCAGTTTCCTCAGAGCCCATACATTTTAGATAATCCCCGAGGAAACTAGGTTCGCACAGTCTGCCTCCCTTGCTTGGTTTTACATCCTAGCATACAGCAGGTAGAGGCAGGGACACAAAATGAAGCACTTAGACGTACATGCTGAATCATGCACGGCTGTGTTAAAGAGAGGATATTCATTTCCCTCCCTCCGCTAAACCACCTTCCTTTGCTCTTTCCTTCTCCTCCTCCTTTCTTTCTTCCTTTCTCGCCCTCCCTTTTCCTTTTTGCACCAGTTGGAGTGGTTATGTGGCTTTATGCAGCAGCTATTTAAATCATTACCTTTCCCACATTGATCCAGCCAGAAGGTAATTGGCTCAATCAAGAGAATTAAAAGCCTGGGTAAGATGGAATAATTCAGCGCAAAGATCAAAAGAGGATGGGAAGACGAGAGGAAGAGGAAGGGGGAGGGGGTGAGAGGAATGCCGATAAAGGAAGATGGATGAGAAAGTGAACATTGCAAGAAAAAGGGAGTGGGAAGAGGAAATAAAATAAGAATATTAGCATATGAATGTGAAGGAAGTGAGGGTGAAAGACAAAAAGGAGCAGAAATCTAGCATCAGAATAGATCAAATGATAGAGAGGTAGCGCTGTGATTGAATAGAGAGAGAAATCGACTGAGGTAAATACTGAAGCGAAGATGAATGGGAAGATAGCAGTTTTCTCGGCTTCACATATTTTATGTCAGGACACATTTTCATCTAAGGTAATCACAAAACATCCCTCGACTGTTTTTAACTTGCGAGCTGTCTCTCCCTGATGTAGTTTTGAAATGCAGTCAGACGCTCAGTTTACCCAAGAGCCACAAAACTCCTTAAGTAATGACATATCGAGCCATATTTCTGCCACCTCTGTCTTCCCTTTCAGCGCCCTTCCTCACTATCTTACGTCTGACTTAGAGGCCAAAAGTGCTGTATTTTCCCGCACATGACTGCCAGCCATTCCCTTAAGCTAGCAGGCCTCGCTTTGGTTAATCCTTCAATTAGAAAACAGACGGTGGTGATAAGAGTGCTGCAGAGGCTTCATGAGGGGACACTTCTCTGGCCTGTGGATGAACTTGCACCTGCTTTCTTTAAAAAAGGATTGGCTTGATTTCTCTGGTATTTATTCTAACTCTTGTCCTTCATTCTTATCAGTTTTATTTCCTTCTGGGGATGCGTTTGCTGGGGAAAGTAAGCGACATAAGGGATTTAATGATCCTTCTGGTTTAATATAAATCCACAGGCTAGAAACCATACTGGGTCAGTTTTATTAGACCTGTATTTATTACAATCATCCATCAGGGTGTATCCTGTTTGGACCTTCAAAGAGAGTTCCTCCAGGAGGCTCAAGGTGGTTGCCATCTTTGGCCCCACAAATGATCTTTGATTGGACCATCATCTGCCCCATGACAGTTCTGTTTGAACTAACTTTTGACCCTTTATGATGGACCATCCTCGATCCCAAAGGTAGTCCAGTTTTAGACCATTTTCAGTACCAATAACAGCACAACTTTAGTTTATTTGCAAAGATAGTTAATACGGCGAGCATTTCCAGGACCAAATTATCCTTAACAGCCTAAAGCTTCCCCACAACTGGACTGACCTAAACCCCAACTATGGCTCATTTTAGGACCACAATCAACCAAGTGTCCACTTTTAGATAATCTGCAAGACCAATTTTTCTCCTGGTTACAGTTTATGTTTAGACCATCTTTAAATACTGGATGTCTTTATTTTAAACTTTCTTCTACCCCAAAGATGGTTCTTATTTGGACAACCTTCAGCCATAAAGACGACCATTTTAGCCCTATAGGTAGTCAATTGGACTGTTGTTGGCCCTGGAACTATACCATATAGCGGACAATGTAGAAATCCTCTTCAGTCTTAAACACATGCCATGTTTAGACTGTTTCAGACCCTAATCTGTTCGGACCATTTTAATCCCAAAAGATGATCTATGTTTTAACCTTCCTTAGCCCTTAAGGCAGTCCTGATTTGAACTGTTTTAGCCCAAAATACAGCCAAGTTTCGATCATCTTTAGACCTGGTGGTTCATGATTTCACTGTCATCGGCCTTTGGAACATCATCTGCTCAAAAGACGGCTTAATCTTCAAAGACCACCCATGTTTAGACCATTTATAACCCTAAAGACTGTAATTGCTTGGACCATCTGAAGACTTCTAGAAAGAGCAGATTTAGACCATTTCAAGCCCCAAGACAGTCCAGGTTTATACATATGGATGATCTATAATTTAACCATCTTCAGCCCCTATAGATGGTTCATGTTTCTACCATATTCGTCTCTGTATGTAAAGAACTCATTAATTTTAATGAACCCTCTCTACTAATGCTGAAAAGATTATACCACATAGGCCTCTGGTGAAAGATGAAAACAGTCTTTTAACTTGCGCTGTTAAATGTTGGTAGACTGAAGATAAGTTAAGGTAGATCATCTGGTGATATTTTCCAAGAACTTTTCCAGGTATCCGCAGTACTACTGTTGTATAAAAACTTTTAATAAGTTATACGAAGGCTGTGAAGATCTACGTTGTTACAAGCTTCTTAACTTGTTCATAGCCATGCTAAGAGAGTTATGCTTTGGCCTTTGGTTTAATCGTTCCCACTCTTAATCACTTACTCGGGGTTGAATTGCTCATCATTTTGCTGTGATCAATGGTAGCATTGTGTAAAGAACTGTCAGTTATGCAAGGGTATGGTGTTGAATAAGCATCTCCTGTTATAGACCTACCTTTGAACTCTACTGTTATGTAAAGCCTCCAAGCCAACCAGTGCCCTTTACCAATAAAATGATGCTATTTTGGGTTTGATATGTGATGGAGGTAGGACTTGGAGATACTCACAGTTGCTTTATGTGCCTGTTCATGTGGTGATGCATGATGTGAGATACATTCAGGGTCCCTGCAGTTGCAATGTAGGAGTTACAGATGAGCAAACCTGACAGAGGCATTACCCCCGGGCTTATAAAGAAGAGGGATGAAGGCATGACGAGAAAAATGAACAAGTGGAAGGGGTACAGAGTAAGAGGGTCATGCCAGGACAAGTACCGATATCAATTCTAGCTTTGACATTTGAAATAAAGTGTGTTGCAGTGTGTTTAGTGAATTGCTGATGTCATTATCCAGGCTTTAGAAGCAGAGATATTCATTGTTAGTTTATTCCTTAGTGTGGTCGGAGAGAAAGGTCAAGGAGTATAACAGTGCTGGGATAGAGAGGGAGCTGTAAGAGCATAGAAAGTCAGAATTGCGTTTTAATTACAGAAAGGAGGTTCGAAATGCAACTTCTGCCAAATTCTGCTTTGAAGCACAGACTCCTACTGTGATCGCTTTTTAGGTCACTGTCTCATCTATCCCAACTAGATTGCTCCGCTGAGTAAACACACTGTATGTCTTTGATTCCAGGTTGTTTCAGTCCTCTCGCTAAAGCACTGGTTCTCACTGTGAATGTGAAAACAGATGCAGAAATTGGACTCCATTTTAACTGGGCAGATGCTCCCATGTAACTCAGCTCTGGCTCCTCCAAGCATAGCTGCAGCAGCCTCACAGGAGTCTTCCTGTCGACTTAACTGCAGTCCCTGCTGCGTTTGCCAGCCTGTCACTTTCCTCCCTCTTCTCACCAGTGGTAGAGTCACATGAGCCCGGCTCCCCTGCTGTGTTCCACTGGCTGCTGTGCACGCTGTTACAGAAAAACTCCAGAGGAGATGTCTGCGCCTTGAAAGCACCATACAGTCAGACTGAGAGCAGGAAACAATAGATAGATGAATATACAGTACACATAAACAGCTGCTAATCCACCAGGGCTATGTGAGTGTTGATTAGTGAGTGGGTATAAGCAGCTGATTGTGGCGTTAAACGTGGCCTATTTGTGGATGGGTTTTAATTGATGTGGTAATTACCCTGTGAGTAAATGCATCATCCCCATCACAATGTTTATTTTTAATCAGAGCTGTTTGGTGAGTGTATTGTGATAAGAGCACTCTCCTATTCTCTAATGTACATACACTCAGGCGTTAACATAAACGCTGTGATCTCTAAGAGCATTTCCAGCCCTTTCTCTTTTTGAGCTGGTCAGTAGCCCTGCGCTTCAAAATAAGTTGATTTTGGTATCTGCATAGTTAGAAATGACAAATAAGCTAAATCCAGTCAAACCTTTATATCAAGTTGGTGGGAGCTTCTGTGGGTTGTCTCTCAATTGGAAAGCTGGCAATTCAACACCCATTTTTACTGTCACATGCCCCTGTGTCCTTGGGCATGCACTGAACCCAAATTGCTCCAACTGACTCTTGTCAGTGTTGTGTGAATGAGATTCAGTAGCAACCTTTTCTATCAGTGTATAAATGTGGTGTGAAGAGGTATTTGACAGGCAGTGCAGAAGAGCAAGGCTACCTTTTCCATTGTTGACTTTGACAAACCATTTTAAAAAGGTTCCAATCCCGTACGTTTTAGAAACCTCTGCTTGATATCTATACAATACCGTCCTGCATGTACCGTATGTGTCAGTGTATGAAGCTGAAGGCACCAGCAAAACAAAACTTTAATTCTCAATGGAAGTTAGCAAAATTTTGTAGAGTATTATTACATTTCACTGCACAAAGAGGGTCATCATGACTTCAGGCTGCTTCAGAAACACTGGAAAACACCACCTACAGGAGGTCTGCAGAGTAGGACTTAGAAATGTTTCTTTAATAAGCCAAAAACAGATGTTTTTTGGTCCAGATCCCTTTGCTGTCTTCTTTTTTCTGCTTGCTGACTACTCCATATGTTTGTGGCAAGCCTTGGGAAAGACAAGATCATTAAGGTTTGTACGATTGCAGCTCTCACAACCCTCATAGAGGGTACATCACTGAATTTGACGGTCAAATATATCTTTATTTGTAAACATATTATGTGGAAATAGAACAAACCGTGCTGTTTCTTTAGCTGCAAAGTTTGGACCAACCTCCTACTACTGATTTCAGACATTAAACAATGATTTCAAAATCTCCAGACTTGTCTCTGACGGTTTTGTTTAATTTTGTATGTCACCAAAAGGCATCAATATGAATTCCAGTCTGTTTCATACATGTAAAAAACAAAGACTGTATATACTATGGACAACTTGGTTCCGCCTTCCGCCAGTATGGGGATTTGGAGTGGAAAAGCTCTTGGTAATTCCATGTTTTCTCTCCACTTCCTGAAACCAACATTGTGCAGTAGCATTGTACTCATTCTGTGGTAGAGTTGCTGAGAATCGCTGTGATGATGCTTGCCTCAAACTGCGTATTCCCCTCGGTGAGCTACGCAGTCTTCGTACGCCCATAGGCTGTATCAAGTGTCAATCATAGAAAACATGAACCCCCTAATAACTTTTAAAAATGGAGGTGCACAGAACAAAAGAGGACTAGAGCACAAACCAGTCTTACTGTAACTACATGTCAACATCGCAAGCAGGGGGGTGTTATATCCTGTGTAATAAATTTCTAAAGTTTGTCCACAGCTCCATAAGCTTTGCTGGCGGAGGCAGGATTTATGACCTATACTGCAGCCCGTCACCAGAGGGTGTTGCTCTCGGAGTGGCTTCACCCGGCGAGGAGGCAGACTCTGTACAGTCTATGGTCAAAAAACTCCTCAGTGGAGCTTTAACATCCTGGAAGAATTAAGGAAGACGGGTCAGGACCTGTTGAGGACACAACCACGCCAGTCAAGAGCATGATTAAAACAAAGCTAAATGTTTCATTTAGCATGCAGCAGGCTCACTTCACCATTTTAGAACGTACATATTCTCACTAAAGACACATATGACAGCTTCTCTGCCTCCAGAAAATGCTCACTGCTCCATGAAAGCCAATACCAGGACTAAGTTGTGTTCTAACATAAGTCAAACTTGTCTTTGGGAATGTCTCATGAATTATGGACACGGTTAATACATCACCCTCATGTTCACACTCTATCATGTGTAAATTTGCATATGAGATTAGCCAAAGCTGTTTGACCTCTAACCAAGGGCATGATGGGTGGTGGAAGGAAGTGATGTGGGAGATGAAGCTCTAAAATACGAGTCAATTTCCTGCGGGGCTTATCGGAGTCGTTTGACTGGCGTGTGAGCAGCGAGCGGCCGTCAGTTGTCAGGATTTAAACTTAGGGAGGAAATGAGACACTGGGGTGTGCTCTGAATATTCTACAGTGATAGGATAAAAGTGAGAGAGTGAGTCGGGATGGAAAACCCACATAGCGAATACCACCGGAGAAAGGAATGCATGCTCTACTGCTGTGTTAGTATTTACAAATCATCCAATAGAAGTGGAGGGCTAATCTGTAGTTCCTCTCAGTTGGAGCAGTATTAGTACCCAGCTTTCCTTGGTGTGTTTTGAATAGATCCAGCACTTCAGTGGTGGCTGCATCAGACTGTCTGGATGACAGACACATCTTCCTCCCTTCATTAATCTCCATTTAGTTCTGCACTGGAGAGGAGCGATGGAAGGAGGGAGGGAGGGCTGCGAGGGAGCGTCGGACAGGGGGGAAAAGGGGAAAGCGCAAGATTAAAGATATGGCTGGCCATGAAATCGAAAAGCAGATGGGAGATGGGGGAAAGATGGAGAGGAAGAGGAAGTGGGGAGCCAGAAATGAATATTGAAAGTGATGGTATAGTAAAAGACAAGTGAGGAAAGTGAAAGAGGAGGGAGCGTGGACGAGCTAAGGTATAGACTGAAGAAAAATTGAGGCAGGAGAGACGGACGGAAGAGGAAAAGAGAGCCTGCTGTTTGATCTTTAACAGGATTATTTTTTCTCTGCTTGCCTTTTATTTATTTGATTTCTTCTCTCATATTTATTCATATGTAAACGCTGGCTGTATGCCATGAGGAAACCATATCAGAGTTGTGCGCTGCATTGAGCCCATCCTCTGACTGTGCATTTCCTCCCCACACACATCCATACTGGGTAATCCTAAAGGGATTTCTGTAGACCCCAGTAGCCCTGTGTTGGGTTTGGATGGGGGCAGGGATGTAGCAGACCACTAAGGCCTCGTACCAAAACTGTGAAAATGAACACAACCATTTCTAACATGAGAAATACAGAAGAGGAAAAAACAATAAGTCAAGTTGTTCAATCAAACGTCTTATCCCACCTTGGTTACTGGTCCAGCCCTTCAAAAAAGGAGCTAGACAAGATCTAGCAGTTCAAACAGGCCAATCATTTCACTGTCTAAAGAGGCGCAGTGGAAACAGGTGCTCAAACAGGGTACACAAGATAATAGGACAAAGTCTGGGCCCTGATTCCCCCTCTGACCAAACCCAGCCAAGGCCCAAATCTCTGATTGTGCTAAAGATCATCATGGCACATTTACCTGTGGCTGCAGTTGTGTCAAGAGTAGTTTTACTTATTTCAATCTGCTTATAAGACAATCAGACTGCCCTGATTTTAAACTGTAAATTTTAAACATGTTTCTGATCTGAACTCCTGCCATGTTTAGAGAAATCTCAATACAGACTCTGGCTATTGTTAGTAACACCTGATAATCCATTATAAGAACGCAGGCTGACTGAGTAAAGATTGATTCTGTGGTCCCAACAGAATTTGGTGCTTGTTATTCCCCATTCTCTCCTCACATTTGCTCTCTCTCTCTCAAGTTGCTCTGATCAATAAAAACACAGCTAAAAAAGGGCTCCATTTTGGCTGAGCAGCTAAAGTGACAGAGACTAAGGTCCTTGATGCAGCAATCTTTAGTTCAACTCCCAGCCACGGCCCTTTCCTGTGTATCCTCCTCCACTCTCTACTCACCACATGTCCTGTCTCTCCAGCTGTCCCATCCATTGCATGTTTGCAAAATGCTGCAAAGAGAATAATTTCACTGAAAAATTACACCTACCAACATTTAGTGACGTGTAGCGATCAGAATTCAGCATTAAAGTGCTCCCTTGCTCACTCCTACCAACAGTTGCATTTTAAGGACAAGACGCTCCTGTTTTTACCCTTTTTACCCAGATACGGTATTTTACTGTTTGACCACTCTGTGCTATCGTAGAAACATGTTGGTGGCCTCTCTGGAAGAGGATGCAGATGTAAAAGACTTATTCTTAGTTAATAAAAACAAAAAGGTTCATAAATTCAGATGATTACACTTATCTTAATTTACTTATAAAAATTTTATTCCATTTCTACCTCGTTTGTTCTGATAAATACTGCTAAGTTCCAAATATGTTCCTTCCTTAGAAATCATACACATTCTGCTGTGTCTCTAAATGTTGAAGAGTTTGACATAGATGCAGTGATTTAAAGAGGATTGTCATGTATCACACATAAAACTGAAATCAACTACCACAATGCTAAAGCCAGACACAATGAGATAGGGCTGGGCGGTGAACCGAAATTTTAATGTTACCAAAATTTACGCCAATAGCTGACACCATTTTAAAATCAATTTTATTGGGTGTCAAATCAATAAATAGATAAAAGTTGGTTTTGGATGTGTGTAGGTAGGCTCTGGTCTCATGTCCCTTTAAGACGCTGTCCTACGTCAGAGACATGACTCCACCTCATCCAGTCTGTAACAAAGAGGGAAAAACAGGTGAGGAGATGGAGGATGGTTCAAAAGTTGTAGTGGCTGAAGTAGACGGAGTTAATGTGGGAGGGGGTGAGCAGCTTGTGGAGTAGTTATCGTCCATTTTTCCATTTATTGCTATTGAGGTGAACTGCTCAATATATTATGATATTGATTTGAGGCCATATCACCAAGCCCTACAATGAGATCATATTTAGAAACAATAAAAAAGGAATGTAAACTGTATATGACACTCTGAATCTGAAGGATATTAAGAAGGTAAAAAGCTCCTCTGAGGAAACTTTATTTTACTTGGTTTTGGTAACCCTGTGGTCTTCACTTACAACTTTGCTGATCTTATCTTGCACATGCTTAGGTAGAGTTTTCTTACACACACACCAAAAAACTCAACTGCTTTTGTTTTGACAGTCAAATATGTCACTTAAAAAGAATATTAGCAGAAGAAAAAGTTAAAAAGCAGGGTTTTTCAAAGAGAAGTGAAGTGCCTCATTTGACACCTAATGATCCAGAGTGCTTTTGTAGGCGTTGAAGAGGCATCTTTGTCAATTTCCCTCTGTTTCATGACCAGTTAGAAACTCCCCAAAGAAGCTTAAACTCAGATAAGGCCAAGCTTACACAATAACTCTACTAGCTAGGCTTTCAACTATATATGTTTAGAATGTCTTCTTTTGTTTGGGCCATAGGTAGAATTTTTGTTACTATGGTTACAACATAGAAATACTAGATTGGAAAACAGAGCAAACTCTAAGAGCAGCTATGGTCTCTCTGTGGAGTCCATTTATGGGACTTTCTTTGTTTTAACAGCTCGACCTTTAGAAAATTGTGTTTAACTGTGTTACCATCTGTTTGTTTGTTATTTGCTCTCCCTCTCTCCCGGTGTATACAGGTCCTGTATCTGTTTTCAGCATCATCCATCAACCAGTATTAAACAACAGCAAAACAAAACCTAGGCCTGTTGTTGCTCTGTTGACCGTCATTTTGATTCCCTCTAAAAACAGAGGGGTTTGGGATTTGTCTGGTAGTTGGCCTCCGAGCTCCTTTTTCAGTGGGTCAGACCTTCCTCCAAGCTGAAGGGGCCGGATCTCTGTGTGTTGTGGATATTGATTGGACCTTTCTCTGAGATTATACGGGTCTGGCTCTGTCGATCATCAATAAAGCCATCATTGGAGGACAATGCCTAATCTCTGTGGCGTGTAGCCCAATATCAGATTTACGTATCTCTCTACATTTATCCGTTAGTTCAGGCTAGATCCAGGGGGAAAATAGTTGATATTTTTAGGACGGTCATTTCTGGTGTTATCATGCCACAATCCTGTTTTTCCTTTTTTTTTTATTTTTTATTATACCAATGGGAAGTTTATTTCCGTATGCATGTATCTGTGTTTGTATGTGCATATGTTTAACCTCGAAACCCCCTCATGTGGGATGCGCAGGGCTTTTTATGGTCAATAAGCTGCAGCAGAAAAGGCGCCCTCAGTCCTGTGTGACATGAATGTACGCTTCACAGCCTGTGTCAGAGACTCAGTATATCCTCCTGCTTGTGAATATGTAATTCGACCCACATACATAGAAACACACACAGCTTTGTGACCTATAGACCTATAAGAAAGGCGGTCATACACCTCAGATGTGTGTGGGGGGGCTTTACAGATGCTGAGTTCATAACCACCAGCCAGTGGAGTGTGTGCATGTGTGCGTGTTAGTGTGTGTGTATGTGCAACCTTCAACATACGCTGAGCAGCACAGCCATTAGAGCAGCACTGCAGATTGTCTGGTGGGGCGCTCAGGGCCACAAAATGCAATTAGATTCTGGTATAAAATATTTATTTCCACAACACCTACTGTGCACCAGCGAGGAGCCTTTACCCACCGTGAGCTTAAATATGAAAATAGTATATAAAGTCCACGCCTAAGAGAGCAGCAGATACGATTTCTCACTGTGGCCTTGTGCGCCGCCTCAGTGTGTGTCTTCAGCTACAGATGAGTGCATGCACATAAATGTGAGGGCAGGACATGCTAATAGATGACAACTGGTTTTATTACTTTCTCATATATCTGAAGTGAATGTGTTTTATTGCCCTGTAAACCGGGGTCAAATCACACACGGCCACATATTGAAATGAGTTTTTCTGTGTATGTGAAATAGACTTAGACTTCGATTGTCGTGCGCTAAAGATGGAATGATGGGTCAACAATTCGAACCCCCTTTTATTTAAATTAGAGACATCAACGGTTGTATTTACTGCTTCGCTCTTTTGTTAGATAACATCGCTTTGTCTATTGCGATAAAATCTAAAAGCACTCTGTTCATCTTAGACTTTAATTTTGAGCGACTTATAGTTGGGTACATCCGTTTTATGATCCTTTATTGTCAAATCCGTTCTATTTTAAAAGGATTTACTAATCATATCTGAAAGCTTCAGATTACAAAAAAAATGGTTAAAGCTCCTGTGAGGAGTTTTTTGACGTTTATGAAATGGCTTAAAAACAGTCAATACTGTGATTTTTAGTGCCTGAAACTGGTGCAAGGGGGTCGGTGTCAGCGGTGCATTTTACTCTTTAGCTAATTACAATAAATGATTTGTTTGACCTTAAAAAGGCAGCAGGTTAAGGTTTTGGCCAAATGGCACTACTTTAGCATGTAGAGGACAAGATAAGCAAAGACTGCTTTGTCCACAGAGAGTGCTAAAATCAGCAAAAAGACAAAAGTTACAAACGTCGAAAAACCTCTGATAGGAGCTTTAAATTAAAATGTGTCTAAAACATGTTACTGGCTAAGATAACTATCTATTTTGGATTGAAATGTGCATTAAATAATGAATTTCATAGTGTTTAGCAAAAAGATGATGATATTTACTTTTTAGGACATTTACCCTGTATTTTTACCAATTCTATTTAGATAGTTGGGCAGAATTTCAGAGGCGTTTTGCAGCAGCGTTTTACCTTGTCAATACCAAGAAAAGCCAGTAATAATGAAATGTTCAATTTTAGTTTCTCATTTGTTAATAATTGGAACTGGGCTGACCATTACTGCCCATTACTTTAATCTCTTGCCTAACTCTCTTAGCTCTCCAATAAATATTTTCAGTAAAAAGCTCTAGAAACTCTGAGGGCACCAATCACTCTGGCTGTGTCTCATTTCAGAGACCGCATCGTGATAAGCGCGCTTAACGGCGCTTAGCTGAGTGCACTGCCGTTTTGAGCCGTTTTACGCCGTTTTGCGCCGTTCTGTGCCCTTACTGTGTCCCATTTCAGATACAGCAGCCATCGAACGGCGCATCTGACGCGTACGTGAGGTCACCACGCGGCACGAACGGTGTCCCGTTTGGCACAAAATACTAAGCGCGCTTCAAATTCGGTCTCAAAACCACACTACCCCCGCCTCGTTTTCAAGCGTGCATGTATGCACGCTTTCGTGCCGTCGGTATCCCAGAATTCTTTGCGTGCCGCTGCACAGCTGTGCATTTCAGGTGAGAGGCTGGACTCGCTTGGAGACACAGCGCGTCTTCGAAGAAAATACAAGCAATCCAAAACCATCAGACAGTCAGCTCAGGCTGTATGAGAGCATGATCTCTGAACTCACTAAAATCTGTAAACCAAACATTATAGATTTAGAGACGAACTGATCCGCTGTGTTACAACTATCAAAAACATTAGAAATGAGAAAGCTGACAAAACTACAGCAGAGTATCAGGACAACATTGAGGTTTTTTTCTTTTAAGATTTAGAGATTAAAGTTGTAAATTTAGGAGAATAAAATCATAAAGTAAATAAAGTCATAAAGCTGCTTTTGCGGAGGGGGAAATGACTGAAGCTGGTCATCTGCAGGGTTATCTGTGGATGTATCAGCGGGTCATTCAGAGAGATTTTGTGGTTTCTAAAGAAACAATCAAACTGATGATAATCAACATTTGTGATCCAGAGGGAGTCGAGCTCCGACGAGCACCACGTCTCTGACACCGGCGGTAGCCTACACCTGCAGAGACACCAACACCTTATTACTGCATATGGATTCATATCATAAATTACAGCTCAATGTCATTCACAGATATTTACGGCTGCATTGACAGATATATCCTCAGCATATTCATTTCTGCCTCCACAAAAGCAGCGATTTCCTTCAAGTACACCAATTTTTTCCCTGTGGAAAAGACGTATTTCTCATATATTCTTTTTAAAGTCTTTATACTTATGACAATGTTATGCTGATGTGCCAGAGGATGAAGAATCTCCTTGTTTGTGAAACCTATACTGAAGCACAGTTCCTTCAAATGCTTCATGGCCCTAATTTTAACAAGTCTCTCTGAAATAACAGGTTATGACTTCATTCTCATAAATTAATGACTTTATTCTCGTAAATTCACGACTTAAATCTCGAAGTCCTTAAAGTCTTAAATCTCAATATGGCCCTCATACTCCTTCTTACAAAACAATCATTGGATGAATTGTGCTTGTATGTATCTACTATTTTGTGTCTGTGCAAGGTCGCACAATTAAAACAATAAATGCTGCGCTCCGCGGGTTTCCTTTAAGTCAGTCGTGACGCGAGCCTGAGGGCGGGGACATTTGGCAACTCCACCAGGAAGCCCTCCGAAGGTCTCCAAATGTCCCCGCCCTCAGGCTTACGTCACGACTGATTAGAAAAAAGCTGCGGAGCGCAGCATGTATTGTTTTAATTGTGCGACCTTGCACAGACACAAAATAGTAGATACATACAAGCCCAGATCATTCCCACAAAATTAATCCAATGATTGTTTTGTATGAAGGAGTATGAGGGCCCTATTGAGAAGGAGGATAGGAGATACTTCATCCTCTGGCACATCAGCATCACATTGTCATAAGTAAAAAGACTTTAAAAAAAGAATATATGAGAAATACGTCTTTTCCACGGGGAAAAAAACTGGTGTACTTGAAGGAAATCGCTGCTTTTGTGGAGGCAGAAATGAATATGCTGAGGATATATCTGTCAATGCAGCCGTAAATATCCGTGAATGACATTGAGCTTTAATTTATGATATGAATCCATATGCCATAATAAGGTGTTGGTGTCTCTGCAGGTGTAGGCTACCGCCGGTGCCAGAGACGTGGTGCTCGTCGGAGCTCGACTCCCTCTGGATCACAAATGTTGATCATCATCAGTTTGATTGTTTCTTCAGAAACCACAAAATCTCTCTGAATGACCCGCTGATACATCCACAGATAACCCTGCAGATGACCAGCTTCAGTCATTTCCCCCTCCACAAAAGCAGCTTTATGACTTTATTTACTGTATGACTTTATTCTCCTAAATTTACAACTTTAATCTCTAAATCTTAAAAGAAAAAAACCTCAATGTTGTCCTGATACTCTGCTGTAGTTTTGTCAGCTTTCTTATTTCTAATGTTTTTGATTGTTGAAGCAGAGCGGATCAGTTCGTCTCTAAATCTATAATGTTTGGTTAACAGATTTTAGTGAGTTCAGAGATCATGCTCTCATACAGCCTGAGCTGACTGTCTGCTGTTTTTGGATTTCTTGTAATTTCTTCGAAGACGCGCTGTGTCTCCAAGCGAGTCCAGCCTCTCACCTGAAATGCGCAGCTGTGCAGCGGCACGCAAAGCATTCTGGGATACCGACGGCACGAAAGCGCGCATAAATCCACGCTTGAAAACATGCTAAGCGCGCTTAGCATTTTTTAGCATCTCGTGCCAAATGGGACACCGTTCGCACCGTCGTGACGTCATGCACGCTTCAAATGCACCGTTCGACGGTGCAGAAGGGCACTTAGGTCGATGCGGTCTCTGAAATGAGACACAGCCTCAGTGTCGAACTGCAGGAAGTCACAGTTAGTATGTAGCTTGTAAACACAGTGGGTTATTTAGCAGCTCGAGAGAAAGGTATTTCTCTAACAGCATGATGGAGACCAAATACACAGCAGGAGGAAAATAACGATGACTGAAGTTTGCTGGGTCTTATGACTCTAAATGAGTGATAATATTGCTGTGTCACTGCAAAATGTCCACTCTGGAAACTGTTAAGAAATGCGAGCATGTCACAGCTCGATTCTTGATTTCCCCCCTTTGTTCTCTTTTTTGTAGTACTTCTTCGTAATGTCAGAAAGTGAGGCCCTCTGTAGGGCCATTTTCAAAGCTTCAATATTTAGATTCTAAAAATTCAACACAGCCACCAATCGACCAGAGCTCGACCTTTGTAAAATTGACACAAGCTGAATTCTGTGTTGGGATTCTTGGTCCTTTAAGCTCAGACCACACATAAGGAGTTTGGTTTGTGCGCTCTGTGTGTCCCATCCCCCTGAAGGAGAGGGGATTAATGGATTGCTTATTTTACTCCTCTGAAGCTGCCGTCCTCTGAGCTGTGTTCCGAACAAGGACCATACAGCTGCCTCTTCTCACCTCTCCAGTTCGGCTGAAGTACTTTCTAGCCTTGGCTGATCAGGCTTCTGCAGTGTTCTTTTGTGTGGGGCTCAGGGAGGTTCATAAACTGCTGCTGGATTTAGAAATTTGTAAAGTGGAGCGAAAGGTGAGATAGAGTCAGAAAGCTACAAGATAGTTGTGCAATCTCAGTGTTTTTAACAACTGTGTATATGTTTGTGTGTGTGGGAGGATGAGTGTGTGAAGGCCAAATGTAAAGAAATGAGCAGTATGGATGTTCATAATTAAACACAGCTGTTATGGGTTATTCTCATCATTCTTTTCACATTAGAACTTGGGGACTAACAAGGGTGTGTCCAGAGTTTTCTGAGTTGGTGGCCCTGCTGAGGCAAAAATGCGCACACACATCAGAAAAGCTTTTACTTATAATTAGATTTACAAGTATTTTATGTCCTTGTACTTTTTCATTAGTATTTTTTTTAAATTGGTATATATGTTGTTGTTGTTTTTGTATAAAAGCATCAGCTATTGAGTAAAAAAAAAAGAAAAGAAAATGGCTTTCTGTTGCCTGACAATCAGCTTTTTGAATGATGTCCACACTGCAAAAAAACTAAATGTAAATTCTACTCAGTTGATCTCATTACACTTAACCTCGGCTACATTGGCCTGACAGATCCATAAATATATCACATTTCAAGCCAAGTCCATGTTAAGAAACTCATCCTGGAAATATTTCTTGTTGTATTGGCGGCCATTTTTACTCATTAACGTCAGTTAAGTCTTTATTGTTGGCCCTGATAACGAGCGTCTCTGCACAACCAGCTTCGGTTTTGAAGTGTGAAGGGACCATCTGGAAAGACCAATGCTGACAATAGTCGCTGCCAAAATATTCAATAACTTCACCCTTGATCAGTACAGAGTCAAAGTCATTTTGCACATCAATGATATTAATAATATTATGACAGTTAGTGTAAGAAATTATGTTCGTACTTCATTTGTTGGGTAAATCTTACTTCTCCAGAGCAGTTAGTTAAAAGTAGACACTTAAGACTTTGAGTTTTTCTCAAAAAGAGTACTTTTTACTTTTACTTCAATTGATAACCAGACTAATATATTTAGATTCACGCAGGTAAAACTACAAAGACCAAGCAGTTTTTGTATGTCTGGTCCACTACATGCTTAGATACTGTCAAGAAATATCATCCTGCTAACTTTGGGGTTGGGATTATTTATCATAAATATTTGAAGTGGAAACTGTCTGGGCTGTTTCTTCAGCTGCCTGGTTGACATTTACCCTCTCGTTCTGGTTTCAGTCTTTAAAAATGACAGTATGATAAGAATCAGTTACTTGGCTGATTGTCTTGTTTGTTTTTGTTTATAATAAAAGCATTGATGTGAATTTCTGTCTATTTAACTGACAGCAGCTTTAATGTAACTTTACTTGAGGATAATGTTTTAGCTCCCTTGGCAAAAAAATAAAAAATACAAACAAAAGCAAAAATTACACAGAAGTTGCATCTGACCTTACAGATAGCCAACCACTTCTACAGTGTGGCATCATGGGCAGCAATTTTAGGGGGGCAAATGCCACCCCCTGGATACGCCCCTGTATGGATTAACACATGGGATTTAGGTTGAGTCGATTAATTTTTTCTAATAATCTTTTTTATGCCTCAGTAAATTAGCAAGCATGTGCTGTGTGTACATTCATGTGTGTATGTGCAATATTCATGCGTGTGTTTTTGGCCCACACTGGGAGGATTACTGTAGATTTACAAGGCCTGGTAACAATAAGCAAACCCACCCCAGGGACCCATACTCAATCACTACCACAATGAAACGCTGCTAATTCCTATTTAAAGCTGCCGCACAGGCACTGCCCTCCCTGCCCTCCAGGCTGGGGGGAGAGCAGGGAGCTCAGAGACAAAGTAAGGAGGAGTCCATGTTTTGTTAGTCACTCTAATTTCTGTTAATTTCTGCCGCTGAGTTAATCTCCTATGTCTAAATAAATCAGCTTTCTGCTATTGTTTCCTCAATGTTTACAGGGTAAACTTCATGAGACTAATGTGTGTGCCACAGCAGAACAGTGCGTGTTAGCGTGTGTGTCATTTGTCTCTGAAGTACCCACCCAAAGGCCCTTTCCTTCTCTAGCAGCGCTCCTTATTGGTGAGCTGCTGAATTATTCAGCAGTTTGAGACGTAAAGGGGATTGCTTTAATTCCTGGCTAGCAGGTTAATGTCAGGAGTTTGTTGTTGCATTAAACGCAGGCAGTAATTTATAATGTCAGCGCCAGCATAGCAAATAAGCACATGATGTCGTGTGGCTAATGCGCTGCATTCATGGATGAAACTGCTGCGTATCTCAGTGTGTATTATTGCTGGTCTTCTGAAATAAGGATAAGATTGAGTAACAGAGTGGCAGGGTTGTGTTTGCTGTTTTTGCAGACCACTGCTGCTTCTGCTTCTGGCTCCTGCACAGGCACATTCACTTAGAGATGAGCTTTAATTGGACTCAGAATCAGGGGCAGAAATCTCAAGCTGCATAAATATTTTAGAGGCACGCATTGGACAAGCCTGCGTATACGACACTTTTCTGTCTTTTTCATCTCTTTTGTGTCTTTCTTCCCTCTCTCTCATCCCTGAACATGCTTTAAGGTGCAGCAAAGCATGCACATGCACATGCACAAGCTCTGCAGCTTTCTGAGAAGCTTTAAATCTGTTTTCCTTTGGCCATTAAGCAGGATGAATTATTGGCACCAAATCACTTGAGGAATCCATTTTATGCACACACTTACCGCATGCGCTTGCATTGAAGGGCTAGCAAGTAAATACACACACGCGTATACAGTGTCTTTAAACCAGGGCGCTATCGTAATGGGGGTAATGATATTTGCATTATTAATGAAGCAGGCTTCACACTCATCTTAATTGAAAATGTTCTTTCATCTCCAGCTTTCATTTATTGTCTCTTTCAAAATGAGCGCTGTGATGCAAATACTGTAGATAGCACACATACCGTCACATTCACAGATAAAGCACCGACGCTGCTAAGTGATTCGGCGTTCTGCTGTGTTTTCAAGGGTCAGGGACGCTGGGATGAGGAGGGGTTGAGATTGAAGGGTGGGATTAAATAAGGGTCGAGAACAAGGGAAGAAAAGAGCAATGAGTAAAGATCGATGATGTATATAATCCGGAAAGTGTCATGGCAAGAAACCAAGGGAGTGAAGCTCAGTGGGAGCATCATACTGTAGCTGCACCCCCCCATGGTTTCTGTAATGAGGGAGAAGGGGATGCAAGGAAGCAGAAAAAGAGGGTTTCAGGGGTGGGATGGAAGTAATGAAACAAATTTTAAATCAGCACTTTACTGTGAGAACTATAATGCATGTGTTTAAGGGCTTGTGTGGAGTCACAATCTGGAGAACCGTTTTCTCTTACATAAGTCTCTCTCTCTCTCTCTCTCTCTCTCTTTCTGTGAATCTGTGACCTTGTTAGCAACCTGAAAGGTGAAGAAGATGAAGAGAGGGAAAGGTTGATAAAAAAGGGAGAATGTGGCAAAATAAGAGAAATCGTTTACAGTCACGTGCCGGCGGGACTCGAGCAACACTTAAGCAGTGGAAATGATATTGATATCACCTTTTGATTGACCTTCTCAACTTTGCTATCTGTCAATAAAGGGCTGAGGATGATGTGTGTGTGAAGTGTCCCAGACCTCACTTTGATTTTTATCAGCCCTTCATGGCAGTTAACTCTCTGTAGAGGGCATACTGTTCGAAAAATACAAGTTTGAATAGGAATTATTTGACTTCTTTGTATGCCTGTGTGTGTCAGTGTGTGTCTTTGTGTTATAATTATAGAATTATTGCCTGAGGCCAAGCCCAGGGCAAAAGTGTCATTAGCATCTCTTCCTTAGACTGTCACTAGGAGTGTCTTTTCACCGGATGGATGGATGGATGGATGGATGGATGGATGGATGGATGGATAAATAAATGGATGGATGGATGGATGGATGGATGGATGGATGGATAAATGGATGATGGTTGGATGGATAGATTATGGATGCATAAATCTATAGATAGATGCCCTGATGGATGCATACTCGGTTGGATGAACAGATAGATGCATAGGTGGGTGCATGGTTGGATTAATTGTATGATGGGTAGATGTATGGCTGGATGCATTCACAGATGGTTGGACAAATGGATGGATGCATGGATGGATAAGGGATAATGGATGCATAGATGATAGATTGATGGCTGGATTGATGGATGCATGACCTAAAGGATGGATGGTTGCATGTGTGGAAAGGTTGATGGAGTGATGCATTAATGGATGGATGGGCTGATTCTCCCAATTTACTCTCACACTCTCTCTCATTGTGAATTATTTTTCTTTACCTTGATTTTTTTACTGTATTTCAATCATGAACCTGCTTTCATTTATCGTGATTTTTAAGATTTTAAGATTTTCCAAAGCTTTAAAAAAAAATCCAAAAACCAGAAGGGAAAATAGAGTAGTGGATACTTTTGGAACTATAAATGAATAAAATCAGCTCAGTTTCAGATTAAAAAAAATAACAATGATCAAAACCTTACTCAGGAAATGAAAAATAAAAATACCAAGCTGTTTTATTCAGAAAAATTGATGGGGGAAGAACAAGATCAAACACAGAAACATTTAACTGTGATAAAAGAACAGAAGGCTCTCTATAGAGACAACATACAGTATCAATGAGCTGCTTAATGCCTCAGATGAATAAATCATTATAATCTATTATGTAACATAATGCATAATGAATGAAACATGTTTATTGATGACTAAAATAACACACCAGTTTATCTCCAATTAGCTTGACAACCAAGTCAGGCCATTACATATAGTCATTTATATTGTAGAGCATGGCCTGCATTAGAATAACTCGTATAATATGTGCATGTAACTTTTCAGCACCATGTACAGCATCACAATGGGGTACAGTCGAAGGGTTAATCTGCTAGAATTAGCTAAATGGAACTGTCACCATTAGTAGTGGTAACATCTCAGACCTCCTTTTCTCCTCGTGTCTCTTGTCTTTGTTCTGATGAAGTATGCAGAAGATGCTCCTCTCTGGGCTCTTACCTCTGTTCCTGGTGAAAGAGACATGCTCATTTACAGACTCCAAGGATAATCTTGCACAATACTAAATTACTTGAGAAAGTTCAGTTTCTGCAAGTTTTTCAATATCAAATGCATTAATGGTTTTAATTTTTCATCTAAATCAGTGCATGCAAGAGTCCTAAACAGGGCTGACATATTAGGCATGGCTATTGCATGATAACAGGATTTTGTGAGACATCCTCTGCAGCCAAATGAGGAGAGACTACTGAACCAGAAAAGGAATTCAGTCATTTCTGAAAATGCTTGACAAATTAAAAAGCCAAAGTCCTCTGGCTGGTAATTGTAATGTTCGTCTGGGAGCAAATGATGATGTCCGGAGAAGATGGAAGTTAAGATGAATAGATGGGGCTATCAAACCTTCAAATTATGGCATGAGAGACACTGACATGTGCATAACATTACATCGTTTTTTTATAGGTTTAGTTTTTAACCTTATTCCTCTGCTGAGCTGAGCAGTGAAGATGGACAAACCAGTACTGGGTGGGAAAGCGCAAGGCTTTAATAGTTATATTGCTCCTTAGTTCTAACTCAGTGTAACAGAAAAATATTCACCTGTAACTTCCTTCTAAAATAGAGCTGCATGACATTTTTGATTTTCTGTTGATCATCTTGATTTGAGAACATTTTTGTACCCTTGAATTGTAAGAACCTGTGCCATAATAAAGAAGGAAAGTGCTCAGTGAGCCTCCCCCTTTTCCCCACTGCACCCCCACCTCAGTTCTTCTGCCTCATTAATAAGTTACATCGCCTACTAAATGGCACCAAATCATTACAAGCCAAGATTACCAAGAGAGCTATTCCCTTTAGTTAGGTAAATGAAACCTCAGGTGTGCTTCACGGTAAGTCCAGAAACAACATGCTAACTCTCATCATCCATCATACCAACGTGTATAGAAGAAAAAGAACTACAAGAACAAAAAGAAGAGGGATTGCAGAAAGTGGTAAGGGAAGTTAGTGCCAGGCTACAAAGCTGCTGGATCAGGCTTTGCACTTTCCAGTCCCCCCTTTCCCCCATTTTCAAGAGGGAATTAACCATAGACTGAGTTTTCTTTCAAGCAAACCAGGTTTTACTCGTGCCAAACAAAACCGTAACCATATAAGGAAGCAGCTGTGATTTGAAACATCAATGTTATCCTGTCAATATTAGCACCAGAGGGTCAGGCGAGAAAAAGCGGACATGTTTTGGCACTGGTTTTCAAGAGCATGTATCATTAAAACATATTGTCATTTGACACAGAGGACCTATTTTGGGAGGTGGTCCACCATTTTTTTTTCTCCTACCCTTAATTTTCACTCTACTGCAGCCCAGCTAACTTTACTGTGGGCCTGAGGGTCTGGGGAGCCATATGCTTCTCCCATAATACATGTATCCACCAGCTGCTACTTTCACCAGACGGCCAACAGCTTCACCATGAGGGTTCTCTGTCTAGTTTTCCTCATCTTGTAAACATAAGCAGGCCTTGGGGAATGACTTTTTGAGAGATGAGAAGTTTACAGAGATGTCTGAGGTGGAATAGTCAATGTGAATTAATGAAAACGACAACAATCCTCCCTATCCTGGGCTAGGTGTTTGGATTACCTGATTATAGGGAGCACAGTTTGTGCGTCTGTGAGTAGAATTTAATGCCCTTGTTTTTGTCTCCTTCATTCTCCCTCCGCCTCCTTTTTTATTTTTCATGTCTCAGGCCGCAAGAGGGAAGAGGGAGAGGAGCACGGGTGATAATGACTTGTCAAATTAGAAGCGATGGAACCTGCAGCGAGTGTAAACACAATTGGGGATGTTCGGATGACATTTTCCGAGCTGTATTTCTACTGGGGGAGATTAGCAGAGTGACAGCTCAGCCTGAATCTCATGGATCACAGCTGCACGATGGAGAGCACACACACAAACAAAGGCAGAAGGAGAAGAAATTACCAGATTTTTAATACCACACAGCAGACTGACACCTGGGATGGCAAACAGAGAGAATTCTGCAGAGGAAATCACACACACACGCACTTTGCATTTGGAGATCCTGTGATTTAAATGCTTTGCTTTTACACTCAGTCATGCTCCAAGAAGCTGCCTATAGATTCCTGTCCATGTATTCTGGCCGCACCCTATCAGCATGATGGATGGTGTTCACACTCAGCCTTGACTTTATAACTTATAGGGACTTCATTTGCATGTGTCCCCACCGCCTGTAAAAGTGCACATGAAGTAGTAGCGCCATAGACTTTTTAGCTGTTAAGATATTAGGGCCTCCTGTTTCTTAGTGTTCTATTTTACGCATGGCTGTCCTCCCGCGGTTGCTGCTCATTTCCCAACTTCGCCTATGAAATAAAGAGCCATTTACGAGGAACAATGTCCCGGCCACCACATCTCCCTCTATCCTGCCCCCACTATTGGAGAGATACTATTGAGAGTCCCGAGCGCATCAATTTGGGCCTCAAATGACTTTCCCCAGCTGGCCAAATCCTGACAAGCTTTCTGTTCTCCTTAAAAAGAGCCCTTTATCATCAAGAGAAAGGAAGAAAGGATGAGCAAGAGGGAGAGAGAGAGGGAGAGAGAGTAGAGTCAAAAAGCTAATGTCGTGGTGACACCCTTTCTCACACAACAGGGGAAATTTCTGTTCTATAACGGGTTCTGGTTAATTTGAAGTCAATTGGAGAGTTATTAAAAGGATCTGTGTGAGCTGAGCTGAACTTGGTCAAGGGCGACAAACTCACCCTGGTTTCTATATGAAACAATACATCCTGTCACCTTGGAAGTTCATGTGATTTGCTTATAAATTACTTTAAGACTGTGCTCCATACGAACAGTACGTGGACTTATTCCACCATCTTTTATTTCCTCACATTGACATATTTTCCTGCTATTTCCATCCAAAAACCTGCTTCCATTCTGTGCGGTAAAATCTCATTGTTGAGGATTTGCTTCATTTTTTAAGGTATTGTTTTGGGTTTATCTCTCAAAGCTTCATGTTGCCTTTGAATTCACTCTGCCAATATGTATGCAAATGCCAACATCCACTGCCAGAAATTAGATTAACTTAATTTCCCTATTGTTCTTATATCCTCTCTGTAGTCCTCAGGTGCTGGTTCAGTAGTTTAATGTAACACTGTAGTGCATTACAGCACAATTTACTGTGCATACACTACAAATAATGTCAGGATGGGAAAAAAATATGGAAAGAAGCAGAGAAATGAAGCTCAGATTAAATTCACATGCGCTATATTGTTTCTAAAGCCTGTTTCTGCAGACATAAATGTAGGTTACAGCCCGTGCTTACAGAAAATGTACAGGGAGCATTCAGCTACTCAATATCAACCTTTTTTTTGCAGTACTTTTTATAATACTTTTTACGAGATTGCAAAACACAACCGGAACAATTAATAAAAACAACCTGGCAGAAAAGAAAATCAATATGAAATAAAGGAAGGGGAAGAAAAGCACACTATGATTCAACAAAGCCATTCAAGTGTAAAAGCCTTCACAGCAAACATTTAAAAAGAAATTTTTGTTTAACACTTAGAGACAGTTAATTCTTACAACTTCCTGTAAATAAAAAGCCGATGTCGCTGAATGGGAAAACAGGAGCTTAACTAAGATAACAGCTTTAATTATGGTAAACAGGCCACAGCAGTATGAGCTCAAAAAGCTAAAGTAACACAACGCTTCCCCAACCAGGACATGAGTTATGGTCTAATTGATCAACTCTGTGCGGGTCCCATTTATATCCACGCATTTTTTTTTACTTTCTATCCTCTTTTTTTGTTAAGATTGGATAAAATGCAAGTACCAGATGTACTGTGTTTCTCTCCAAAAACTTGGAATTTAAGACTTAAAGCAAACCAAAATACAAAGACTCATGACAAGTTCCTGTATAAAGCCCCACACACAGTTCACATTTGCAAATCTGTGTAATAATATTTTATCCAAAGTAAGCTGTTGATCTTTGGCAGAGTGGGTCATCTCTTAATCCTTTGGTTGGGAGTTTGATTCCATCCCCTGCTGCCATATTTTGCATGGTTTGTAATGAAATCCAGTTGACTGAAGATGCTGGAGACTGGTCCATCCTGGTTCAGATCATATGGGGTTCCACAGGGTTCAATTCTGGGTCCTACTCTTTTTCCCGTTTACTTGCTTTCTCTTGGCAATATCATTTGAAGATACAATGTACAATGTTATGCTGATGACACACAACTTTACATCCCAGTTTGACACTCTGACCAGTCACACATAACAACTCCAATTAACTGCTAATAAGTGTCTTTGTCTGCAGATGTTTTCATGCTATTCTTGTTATAACATTATCCCCAACACAGCATTTTTCTTTGCTAAACTCTTAAGCCCAATGATCACTTTACCTTTGTAAAACACCTTACAAGTAAATTGTAGTTTGAGTTCCACCCGTTGTAGACAAATTACTACCAATAATACTATTCTGAGTTACCCAAACACAGTTCATGTGCACCATTTTGATTTTTAAGCAGATTTACAGATGTTCACTTTAACAGAAGTAAGAGACAATCCTCAGAAAGCAAAAGACCCATAAAGCTAAACACCTGTTAAATATGTTGGTGTGTTATGACTGTGAGAATGAGAGTGATTATGGTTTTAAATAAAGCAAACAAGAGCTGAAGAAATTCAAATACTCAAATTTTTGGGTGCTGCAGCTTCTGACCATTTTGGTGAATCAGCAGGCCAAACTTCAAAAGCTGACCTTCTGTTGTTTTTAGAGCAGCACGCAGCTGACCTTTTGACCTCACTCTGTATGTTTGCCTCACGCCTCTCCTCCATGAGCGGGAGTGTGAAAATACTGTTACTTTTTGTGAGTCATAAGAGAGAGAGGAGATAGGAGAAAGGAGCAGGAATGGACTACAAGCAGAAGAGATTTGGCTTCAAATAAGAGTGCAGAAAGGACCAAATACTAACCAAATACTGCATTAATTATTAAAAACTTATTTCAACAATCACAGCTGCATTTAGACCATAATAGCATCTGTGGCAAAAATGTCTTCAGAGTGTGACATTACAGATACAGCAGGAGTTATGTAGCTGTGTGGCAGCAGGCCGGGCAGCTTGTTTGCTTTTTCTGTGCAGCCTTCACGTCCCATCTTGTCATTATTTCACTTGTCTGTCTCTGTTTGTTTCTCCGTCTGCACTCCCAGCTCTTAATTATAACTCTGAATTCCTCTTCTTTTGAACAAACTTGCTGTAGTTAAACCTTGTGTACCAGTGTACCATTAATGCACCATATCGGTGGCAGCATATCGAGCTGTGTATTGAATCATCAGCCTCAGTGGTGGAGATATACATCCCTAATAGCTTACCTTTAGGAATGTATTTGTTGTTGAATCATGGCAAATAAAGAGAGAAAATAGATTCATACAGAGAAGATTCCCTGTCTAACTGTTTTTGGATAGACAGCAAAGGTAGTTCACCACCATCTTTAGAGAGAATGAGCAGTATTGGTCCACATTTGCATATAAATGAGTAATGGTGAACTGTCAGAGAGAGAGGATGATTTAGAGACACAGAAATGTGGAGTGGCACCGCACAGAAAGAGAAATTAAAAAGACAGACTTCAAGTTAAAATCCAAAGTCTTAAAGAGAGAGGGAGTAAAATGCATTAAATTCAAATACAAAAAAATTGCATCAGTGAAACGTGTGTTGTTTAATACACATATGTATGATTTATGTTCATGAAATATTGCAGTGTGACCTTTTAGCTGATGCAGGCTCCGACTGAATGAGTAAATTATAGATGATTTGTGATTTCCACCACTCACATGCAGAGAAGCTCTGGTATCGCTGTTGTTTCAATCACATCATTCGCGACTAAACTAGATATTGACCCCACTTAATCGTAGAAGACTCTCCGGGAAGGATCCAATCAAAGGCTGGCCACACAATATCTGTTTACTGTGGATCTCAGACAGCAAGTCAGACGTCATAGAGGCGTATTTTCCTTATCAGTTTCCGATTGGCTTCAAAGGCTGGAGTCTGTAGCTGTGCTTTGAAAACTCCTTGTTCTTATTCCTGTTCTTTTTGAACAAGATCAATAAATACAAACATTTGATTACACTTACTGATCACTTCAAAAGCTGCCTGGAAAAGCCAAAAGACGGTTATTTAATGCTCTAAATGACTTGTTTGATTCAAAGCTATAAGAGGAACTTGCACTGAAGAAAAAAAATTACAAACCCAAACTCATTGTTCACGCACAGCACTGATTGCATAAGTTGATTGGCTGCTTTATTCATGCTTCACTGTAATTGTCTTGTTCACAGCTGTGGCTTCATGCAGGTGTGCGGCACTGAAAATATAACCTCACACTTGTCTCCATTACACCACTGGTGGATTCAATCCAATGATGCTGGTTGCAGCGGCTCCCTCCACCACCTCTTATATTCTTTTATCACACAAGGATTTTATCTTTATTAGCGTGCAAATGTAATAAAGAGGTTGATTTATTCTTTCTTCAGAATTACTGCCAATGTTCTGGTTTTCTGAGGGCACTCAGAGAACAAAGTAAAATGAGTTACTTATGAGTCGTATAGCAGTTAGTATGATAACTGTCTTATCCTGGACATTTCTTAGGCTACTTTTATTTGTTGGATTTTTTATAACGGTGCTCTGAAGTTCAACTTCTGGATACCTCCATCTCCATCACTAACCTATCAAAATAAGAAGGGGTCATAGTTTAGATATGAGCTTTGACAACAGTGTGGTGGAGGTGTGTATGAGGAAAAAGGATCTCTTTTTTAGTCACGATTTTTAGGTGTAGAATTGCTGCTTATGTTACAACACAATTTTTGTAGTTTTTTTTATGGTTTCTTCTGGATATTTTATTGAACAAAAGCAAATTTGAAGCTCAGAGAGTATTTTAAAGCAGATACTTTGGAAGTAATTACACAAAGAAGTGGGGAAACTACACTGCCCAGCAACATTAAAGCTCCTGTGAAGACCTCTTAATTTGTATCAATTCTTGTGCACGTTGTGGACTTAGTGGTCTTCTACATGCTTAATCTGTGTCTTCTGACAAAATATCTCACTCTGCAGACTTTTGGCAGTCAAATGTATCACTCATAATGATTTTTTTATACATCAGTTTAAAAAAGCTGGGTTGTTACCTTAGCTGCTCGGCTGAAACGTACCCCCTCACACCTGTTTCAGGTTCAAAGTTCTTTATTAGTACCCCAAGGGTGAACTTGTGCAGACAGGTGTACAGCATCCCAAAAAAAGACAATGATTCACAACTCAAGACATGACCTGCCAAACCACATTAAAAGCTGACAAATTAAAATGACAAAACAAACATTAAAGATTAGAACCAAGTCATAATAAAGTGCTCTGGACGACAACCATTCTAAAATAATTCTCTAAAAGTGCTCAAATGTCTTTTAGCCCCCTTAAAATTATACATTATATGGTAGGAAGTGCATCATCTTGTGCTTATTTTTCAGTCTGTTATACATGTCCAAAAAATACTCTTTATGGGAGCTATAAATGCTGATAATAATCACTCTATAACTGAGGCTGTTTTGTGCTGTACAACAAACAATGACATAGGCATATGAGACATATGACATAGGCATAGACATAGGCATAGACAATGACATAGGCATAGGCAATGACATAGTGGACATAGGCCCTTAATCAGTACTTGTATACTGTGTGTTAATGCATGTACCAGATCATTAGTAGTTCTCTCTGATTTGGTCTACTTAATTGAAAGTGCTTAAAGATCACATGTTGAAAACATGATGACGTATATTTATGTTTGTTTTGTTCATTTACTGTATATGTGGAGAATTGCTCCCATCTAATTTCCAGTGTATAGAATGGTCTCTAATAGCAGCACAAACAATCATATGTAAATACTGGAGAACTGAATGTGGTTTTATATGTTATCTGGGGCTTGCAAACCCAGTGAACCATTAACTCTACATTCTGCACAATTACCTTAAGGGGTCACCTGCACTTGTGGAGCCAGAGGACCATGGAAACATAAAGGATGTAATAACCCTTTGCTTTGAATTCACAAGTTAATGTCCATTATTGGTATTGTTTGTCGTTTAGTTGCCTCAGAGGTCATAGGTTAAAATAATGTTTTTTCCCATCATGATGCATCCTGAACTGTATAATTGTTCTCAAGGTCAGAAAACCACAATATAGGCCATGATGGAGGGAAAGAAAAAAAAAACAAAAGCCGAGCTGGATAGAAGAGTCAGCTGGATAGGGAGATGGAAATGGAGTCATGTGTGCAGAGTGGGTGTAAGCTGAAAGCTGAAGAGGAGAGAGAGAAAGGCTGAGAGAGACAGAAGTTATTAAGAGTCCTTCTCCACATATAGATCATTGAATGTCTTCTTACTGACCCTGCAAGAACCCTGCCGCCCACCCAACATCTGATAATTACACTTCATTAGGAACGCAGGTAGTGATGAGAGAAGTTAGACTGGCGACTGAGGGTGACACAAGAGCAAATGAGAGACATCTAAGTAGGAAGCCTGACACACTTGAGTTACACACCATTGTGAAAGGATAATAAGAGTTTGATACTGGGGAGAAGAAAAGCAGCAGTTGTCGTGGATGGCTCGTAGGCCTGCTATGACAGTGTGTGTGTGTGTGTGTGTGTGTGTGTGTGTGTGTGTGTGTGTGTGTGTGTGTGTGTGTGTGTGTGTGTGTGTGTGTGTGTGTGTGTGTGTGCGCATGGGGGTTGGGTACTCATAAGAGTGCATTTGCATGTTTGTGCTGTGTGGGTGTTTATGCATGAATATTAGCTCAGGGGTCTGAATTTATTGCCTTGGTCTAGTGACACACTAAGATGGACAGGTCTGCCTCAACATTAAATTTAATAAGGCAGGCAAGGAGCTCACATTTCTTGTAGCTTGACAACCCCTTCTTGCTGTTTTTTGCATCAGTCATACCATTGCATCTGTGCGAAGAAATGAAAAGACATCACTAATTAATAATATCAACAATTTTCATAAAATATGATCTGAAGAAGCTGCCAGCTTTCTGAACATATTGGAAAAACCTTGAAAAACAGGATGGTTCATAATCGAAACACGGCAAACATACGGCATTTTCATAAACTCTAAACATCTCTGCTATTTATTGTCTTTGCTTATTCAGATTTGGTCTTAGCCCATGTCAAAATGGTTTCAGTTAATAAAAAACATCATTACATGTCAGGAATTACTTTTTGGTCTTTTTTTTCTCACTTTAAGCTATTTGTTGATTAAGTCAGCAAACTAATATCAAAGTTGTACCAAGTTTTTAAATCTAGGTAAAATCAGGTCTACATAGTAGCATGTTTAGCGACAAATAAATTGGATGTACTGTGGAGGAAGCTAAATCTAATATGAAATGTCCAGGAGTCTGCATACATTTCTATCTCGACATCTTCTCGCTAACAAAATCAAAACTGTTGTTGAGTTTGTGTCATCAATTATGTTATTTTCCCCCCTCTCTTTCCATCTCATCTTCATCATAGTAATATAAAATTACCTTAATAAACATTAAGAAGAGTTTTTTTGCAGGCCTCCTCTTAAACAAAGCTTCTTTTTTTTAATTGAAAAAACACTAAATGGGTTCAGGTAAATATTCAGTATCAGAGGAGGGTTAGCTAAGCTGCCACTAACTTTCCAGCAGTCTAACTCTTGTCGTGTTTCTACTTCTTGTACCTTTACTTTATTGCGTAAACGTAACAGGAGGGCATCGCCAAAGTGCTTTTTCATCCTCCATATGCATGAATTCATTTTCACTTTCTTCCACTGCTGCATGTACTCTACATTTTCTTTACATAAGCCCAAAAACACTTAAATATTGAGAAATGCTCTTCTTACGTTTTCCCTGTGGTAACCATACCTCTGTCTTACTCATCATGTAATGTGACAATGTTGTACAGCCATAAGTAGGAGTGCTGGAGCTTATAGCCCTGCAGTAAGACTCAGTGGCCAGAATCCCTCAGTCTGACAGATGCGTGGGAACGTGTCCATATGGGAACATCCTTTACTGTATGTTCTTGTCCGAGAGCGGCTGAACAGAATCGCTACTACAGGCGTGACGTCCCAGAGGTGCACTAAAAGGGGAAAAAGGAGAGATTCCTGTGTGTGTGTGTCCATGCGTGTGTGCTGTCAACAGAGAAAAAGAGTGAGAGGTGAGGACTGCAGTATTCCTCCAGCGGGAAGCATTGATTTTCCGGCCCAGCGTGTGGATGTGGGAAATGTCAGGCTCTAATTGAGTTGATAAAACCGTTTTGAGTTTCAGACGTAAATATGGTTTCCCCTCCTACAAAAGGCCACTGTATTAGACAAGTCCCACGGGGAGGTCTGCAAGGAATAAAAGAGGGCCTTGTTTTGTTTTTGCAAGTGTTGATTTTAAGCCTTTTTGAATTCAGTCCATGGACAGATTGTCAACAAATCTGCATCTTGAAAGCAAATGATAAGCATATTGTTGCCTGGAATCAGCTTGTTAGAACAGTTTTGGTTATAATGGGCCATTATTTTTTTTATATACAATCAAATCACACACACACACACACACACACATCTTAGCCATCTTAGCACTTGTAAACCTCAGTTATTGGCTTAAAGTTAGCAATATGGCTAGAAGCAGTTAACTAGCAAGCTTTTCTCTCTCTAAAATCTAATATGCCTATCAATGATACAGTCTGTCTTAAAGCTACAGTGAAGAAGTTTTAGACTGAGTCAATTTTGACACCTATGTGGATAAAACAGTCTAGAAAACTTTCATTTTTAGACCTGTGGTAGCCTGATTTTTGACCAGTCATCTAGGCTACATTAAGACGTCACTTAGACCTCTTTTAGACCAAAGAATGCTCAGTGGGTTTGCTTTCCTTGTCCTTCACATGCTAAGTAGTTAAATCTGACAAAAAATCTTATCCTGCTGACTTACAACTGTCAAAAATATAATTTATTGTTAATATTTTCAATTGAAATCATAAAAGCAGGGCTTTCAGCTGCTTCGCTGACACCTTCCCAGGTTGCACCAGGATGATGCATTAAAAATTCAGATAAAGTTGACAAAGTTGTCCCAAATAGTCTTGATTGCTTATGTAAATCATAAAAGACAACAAAATGAATTGAAGCTTACTTCGCAAAGGTGAAAAAACTCCTCACAGGAGCTTTAACAAAAAGGAAAGTACACAGATGTTTTGTGAGAGCTTCGCTCACTGTCTACTCTTGTCTTGCTGCTTGTAACTGCAAATTTTGTCCCTTGAACAACCCTTTTCTTGATACACAGATGTTAAACTCAAATTTTCCAAATTCTGAAATTCTTCTTCTGATCTGAGTTTTAGAAAAGCCCCTCTCAGAGATCTACCGAGAATGAAAGGCTTTCTTTTTGTTTCGTTTTTTGTCTACATGTGTCTGTTCTGGTGCATTTCATCTCCTGGACAACTTGTCAACAAATATGCACACTGAAAGCAAATGACAGGCTTGAATGAACTGTTTTCTTTTACCGTGATTCAGGATACAAGCTTGTTAGAAAACTGTTTTTGTTGTGGCTGTGAGGGCAGAAATGGAGAGAGTGAGAGCGAGGCAGAGGTCACATCCATTGGAGGTGTTGAGGGTGAATAAAGAAAAGGCTGAATGGAGCTCTGGCTGTCCCTGCTGATTAGCAGATTGATATGCAGAGAGGGCAGAGGACTCACCTGCTGCCTTCAGCAGAAATTCACCCTAATGTCAAAACAGTATAGATGGAGTGGTCTATTTTGAAATAATTATTACCTTCCATTAAAAGCTTGAAAACTCAGTCTGGAGAGGCACAAAAAGGAAAGTAGATGTTTTTTATTTTCACAATTGCAGATTTTTCCTTCAGTTTAGTTGACTGATAAATATTGTAACAGCAGTAGTTGTCCTCTGAATTTAATTATTTCATGTTCTTTATTATTATGTTGCTTATCAGTTGCATGATCAAATCTGAAGTTTCATGGAGTGCATGTGGAATTGTTTGTATCTATAGGGGCCCTGCTCTCATTATAAGGAGTGATAATTAGACAGGCTTTGGCACATTACCCCCCCACTCCCACTCCTGCACATGCACACACACTTTACGTTCCTCCCACTTTCATATGTAAGCACACACACATTGGAGGCTAAGCCTACTGGTAATTAACAGACATAATTAGGCAGACAACCAATCGTATAGGGAATGCACACTCATGCAAACCCACGCACACACAGGCAGACACACACATAACTTCCCTGGTAATTAAGAGTATTAATTACAAGCATAGCTGTCCCTGTGAGGCTCCGTATCGCTCACAGACTGGCACGCAGCGGGGTTTTTATTACTTTATCTCGCCACACCATCACCATTTCTCTCTCTCCCTGTGACTCTGGTTACACTTGCACACTCATGTACTCCCTGGTATACACCTGATGGATAAACAAATGGGGGCTAATTAGTCAGAGAGTGATAGACGGTCAGAGGTTAACCTCTGGTAGAGCTTGGGAATTGAGGGGGATCAGCATGTTGGAGCGGGGAGCCTGCGGGGCTGTGCCTGTGTCTTTTGATTTTTGTCAGATGTCCTTCCAGCTCATTGTTTTCTCCTCTGTGCTTAATTTCTGCAGCTTTATGTGTATACATCCACTAATTAGGCCAGGATATACATTTCTATCTGTATTGCCTTTGCCACTATCTGATTTTATCTGTACAATATGCACACTAAACCCCATAAGGCCAAACTCTCAGTCCAAATGGGGTGGGATATCTTTAGAAAGTTGCATGACAGATAGCTGGGTTGTTAGCTTAAGACAAAAACTGCCACAAAGGACAAATATCCGTCCACAGAACTGTTAAACAGAGTACACAGAGCTCAAAGCATAATCCAAGCTAATGAACTGGCCTTGTTCTCTGTGGCACCGGTGCTACAGTCCAATCCTCAGCATCTGGAAGAGCCCTGCTTGATGTTATATTTGGAGATATTTTTGCACTCCACCTCCAAATTCTACAGCAGTTGCATGTTTGGATATTGCAGGATAGTGTCTGAGCTGTCTGCAGAGGCCAAGGTGGCAACACATGCCCTGAATGTGTGAGCAGCATCGAGAAAGTGGGAGAGGAGAGGGGATGTGTCTGCCACGGGCGTTGCACAGTAAAATTGCAATCCCCCTAAAGCTCATGCATAATATAAAGCAGAAAACAGTTAAAATATACCAGCATATTTGCAGGATCAGACTTGGGAATATCTAATTCTCTCATACTGTTTACAGCTTAGTGTTTTATAGCTGATAAAGCTGTTAAAGAGTGTCTCCTAATAAATATAGAGTGGATTATCATGAGGGTATGTGCCCAAACATATTTTATTTAATGCTTATTTTGACTCCTTGTTACATGTTTATTAATGTTCCTATCTGTCTGTGTTTTTCTCTGCAGTGGATGGCTGTACAGACTGGTCAGTGGACTACCTGAAGTACCGGGTGCTGCAGGGTGAGCCCGTGCGTCTGAAGTGTGCTCTGTTTTATGGTTTCATCCGGGCCAACTACAGCCAAGCGCAGAGTGTTGGCCTCAGCCTCATGTGGTACCGCAGCTCTGGCTTGGGACACAGCGACTTCGAGGAGCCAATCTCTTTCGACGGCATACGTATGAGCAAGGAGGAGGATGCCATCTGGTTCAGACCTGCTGACCTCCAGGACGCTGGCCTCTACTCCTGCGTGTTACGGTAAGGAGAGGAAGAAATTGTTAGAGACAATAAACCTTCCAATAATCCTCAATTTGTCAAGTTTTTACCGTCACAAAGATGTGGTTCCCTGTTAGCCTTCATGGTTGCACTTTCTTTGCTGTACAGACAAAAGAAGGCTTTTATAATTCTTTTAGATTATGTAGAGTTGTAAATGTCAAATAATCTCATCAAGCTTTTATGTTGATGCATAATTCAGCGATCACTTCTGTTCAATCTGTAAACATGGAAGTCGTTTATTTACTTCCACCTTTAGATGAAATTAGCGGATCCTGTCGGCAAATCATCCAGCAGACTCAAGATGACATCTTTTATTAAAACTGTCACTAACCATTATTTCAACTACTCTGAGATAAAGTTGACTTTGAGTCAAGCTGTGTGTTTGTTTGTGTGTGTGTGAGTGTTTGCTTGTTTGTGTGAAAGAGATAAACTTAGTAATGAGCTATGAGCTATCCGAGGTGATGAGGGGGAGATACACAGACAAAGACAGATAACAGAATACAGACACAAGCAAAAGCTCCAACACGCAGGCTGCCGTACACTTTAGTAGGCTGTTATAGAGACACTCCTCCTCATATCGTATGCATAATTATGTGTCAGTAACTTATTAACCTTTACTGTGGAGAACATCCCTCAATAAATGGCTCATTGCAGCTCTTCATTTCAGAGAGTTTTTAATAAACCCAGTTAAAGGCCTCTTAAAGACCCAGAGAGGCTTGCAGAACACAGGGAGTGTGACTGGGGGAGTATGTTTGTGTGCAATGATACCCTGGTCTATTCTTAATTTCATTACTGCGCTCTGTAGGACTAATCTGGCACAAACCTTTTCAAGTACCATCTCAGTGTAAATTAATATGCTCTTTGATTATTGACTATTTCCTTTTGACTGAACTGTGGTTGAAACAGATCTTACTCCAATTCTATCCAGTATTAGTCATAAAGTGTTCCTCCTGCTTTGTGTTTCTCAGTCCGCTCCCCTTGAATTGCAGGAGATTTTCTACTTCTCAGATACCCCCATCAAAAGACAGCAACAGATTTGCCTGTGAGCTGAAATCAATTGTCTTTTGGTAAAGGAGGAAGCTTTAAAGTTGTACTTTTCATCATATGTGACCCAGATACAACAGACTTAAACCCCCTACAAGCACAAAGAGGGAAATGTAGCCTTGTCTTTTCTCACCCTATTTGTATTCACTCATATAATGAATTACATCTGCTATTAAAACCCTTGCTGCCTCTGCTTTGGATGGTTAAGTATGACTATAGAAACACTCATAAAAGAAACCTATCCAGTTACACACTCATCCATTGAGGCTGTTGCAGTAAACCTGTATTGATGATAAAGTATATAGATTGATATTGTGACAATGCCATGACTAGATCGCTGCAGTGCTTCATGCTGTTTGTGACACGTCTGAAAATGGAGGATAGACAAAGAAGACCATTGGTGTCGTCCTTGTATCTATCTCACCTTAATACTGTATGTACTTAATGAACTAGCACCTCAGTATATACAGCCACACAAAACCATAATGACTAACTTGACTGCCACCATAAATAAATGCAATTAAAAGCACATTATGTGCCACCAGCACTGTGCAGCATTAAACAATAAACCGCCACAGTATGTATCATATTTCACCAATGCTATTTCACTGTCAATTAGTCCTGAGACCTAATTTAGTAGCATCCATCAACTCGGCCACTATCTGTTTCGTTTTGTGATAAAGGGTTTGCTTTTCTCTAAATATGTGTTTACTGATCTGGAATACGTTTGTTTATTCAGGAAATTTGCATATTGGCAAAACTCCAGACACTTAATTGGATTAAAACATAGTGAAACAAACCAGGAAAGTGCATTCATTACTTGTACAGCTGAGACAAAAGAGTAAAATGATAGGCTAAGTCTTACTCAAGGCAACTTACTGTAATGATTAGATATGCACTGATTGTGGAAATCGGGGCTGCTGTATCACACAATACCAATACCAAAAGTGATACCAATATCAGTAGCAATACTAACAACAATACCCTCATCAGTACTGATACCAAAACAGATACCAATGTCAGTACCAGCTTTTACAGTGACAGTTTAGCCATCTATTGATTCCAAAAGCAATGTCTTCTTGCACTGCTACTTGGTACTCTTTGACATTTTTAAAGGAACTATGAGGTTTGATGTTGCTTTAGTAGTCCATTCTTTCAAGTCCCTCATGAAATGTCACTGGTAAATATCCAACATCATCCATGTCTGTTTTTCCTCATCTTTTTTTAACACTCCCATATCTGTCAATAGTTTTTATTATCAGGTTTCATCTACTGACTGTATCAAACATGCAGAAAGTCCCCTTGAAATGCCTCTCCAGAAGCGTGAGGCCCAACAGTAAATGGGCATCATGTTGGGAATGTTGAAACCTTATCTTACAGTCAGTTTATCCAAAGCCAAATAGGTGGGGCTGAGGCTGGATTTCTGACAGCTCAACCGTGCCCTCCAATATGCACATTGGCCCTGGTGTTACCTCTTTTTAACAGATGCAAATGAAAATATATATTCCTGTCAACATACAGATAAATGAGCCATACAAACCTGCATTTTCAACAGCCTGTAAAGATGTTGAATTTTGCATTTAGGGTGGACATTTAAGCATGGGGAAAAAAGCCTTTGGGATTACCTGGTTATTGCTGCAAGCCTTAAGAGGATACCTGAGTTTTAGCATAGTTTTTCCATCTTGACTTCATTTTCCAACACCAGAAGTTGCTGCTTGGTTAAACCAAAAATGTATATCAGAGTTGGTCCAAAAGATGACCTATTCAGGCTGAGGAAAAGTCTGCCTCTCTGAATTTGTTGTTTGGTACTTTAGCTTTCCAGCATCGGTTTGATTTTATAAGGGAAAGATAAGAAGTGAAGATTTACAGATAATCATCCACTACTGACATTAATGCATAGTAGGTCCATACCTACAGTATTAACGAAGCAAATATCTGCCACTACCAATGTTTAACAGATGCACTTGTGCTTTCATAGCAATGCTGTTTAAATTTGGGAATACATGCTAAATCTTGACACATCATCATTGAACTGAGAAACAAATTTTAGAGATGCTCAGCAGCCAGTCTTGTGCCTCTTATTGAAGACCATGTAATGAAAAGTAGCAGTCACTGGAGGTCACAGGGTTAGCAAAATTTTTGAACATGCCCTTTTATTGATGGATGTTAAAGGTGATCAATGCCTTAACTCATAGGGAGTATTTTTCTTATGGGACTTTTTGGAGTAGGGAAGACATTCTGCAGGAGTTCATGTACACCAACTCTACAGTATTCTGACCATTTTTTTTTCATTGGTAAGATTTCAGTAAAGCGTTTGCTGGAGTCGGGTATGAGAGCCATTGAGGAAACAGCTGAAATTTGGTGGTATTAAAACTGAAGCTGTTATGAATCAATCATGCCCACTCACTAAGCTACAGCAAATTTATAGCATCACAAACCAATCTGATGTTGATGCAAGCACCCTCAAATCAAAGCTGATAGTCGGTACTTTAAAGCCATGGTCATGGTTTCATTTTAAATCCAATGTGCTGGAGTACAAAAGCCAAAGGAACAAAAAAAAATGTGTCACTGCTCTAATACCCTCAGCCACAGCATACACGGCAGGATGGTTTTCAATAGCTCGGGGCGTGTTGCGTACTATCTTTAAATGTAGGTAAATCCATCTGTGTTAAGTTCAGCTTTTCACTGAAGCCCTCCAGATGTTTTTCCTCAGACAGAGATATGGAATCCTGTGACTTTGGACGTGTGCATGCAGTGTGCGTGAATGGTTATCTTTGTCCTTCTCTGTCTGGAAATTTCAGTCTAATCGCCATTTTTCATGTGAAGGTGACTTCATTTACATAGCAATCTCTCTGTGCTTTCTTTCTCTCTCCCTGCCTTCCCCTCTCCTTTGCTCTCTCTTTCCCTCGCTCTCCTCTGCATGTCACCTCACATAAGGTCTGTGACATCGATTCAGATCCATCAATCTCTCTTCCCCGTTCCCTCGCTCTGTCTCTCACGCACAAACACGCCGCCACACTCCTTTCGTGTTTCAACTGACAAATTATTTTTTAATAATTCCAGTGATGAGTCTGTTTCCTGAAGTGGGTAAAGAGTGCATTTATTTGTCCTATGCTCACATCCTCTAACATGTGGGATAATAATGTGTGGAGAATCACAGCTAACGTGAGCTGCAGATTAATATCCAAAGCAGCGACACTCAAATAGATTGTGACAGACGTGAAAGACACCACAGGACTGTGCCTCGACCCCCAGCTGTCCATCAATCAAGCATGGCCGCTGACACCTTCCCACAACGCCACAGGCTGCCCGCTGTGAATATTTAACATGTAGGGATGTCTCCTATTGGCTCCCCCGGGACCTTAATGGCTCAGGTGCATGACTATGAGAGGTCACTTCTGATCTTCTTCCCTCTGTATCAATAAGCGAGGGAGTTTGACTTTGTAGATGTGTGTTAGCGCATTTGTGTGTCCACTTTTGTGTTTACATGGCTGTGGTTGTTTCGTGCAACAAATGTATTTGTTTAAGTGTGTACTGTAAGCCCACAGCATCGCATCTTCCCACTCCTCTCCCTCTAGATAGCAGGCATCCAGTCGATAATGTGAGATTTCAGCACCAAGAGGGCATAACTCTGTTGCATTATCTTGCATCTTGCTTCTGCTTCCTACAGCATTTTCTAGATGCCCTTTTAGTCATCTTCTATACTGTAGAAGTGTACTGTGTTTTTTTTCCCATTCCAAGAGCTATTTTTTTTTCTTCTGTACATCTCATTGCTATCTCTACACTCTGCACAGCTGCACGTAGCTACATTTGTCTCATAAGCGTGTATGTGTGTGCGTCCGTGTCTGCATCTGTGTTTTATGGTCCCAAGAGGTCAGAGGTGTTTATACGAGAGAGGTGACTCCCTTATTGCTTCCATAACCTGAGTAGATCATATGAAACCCTGTCATTTACAGTGAATGGGAGCATCTGGTGAGCCGTAAATGTAATGTAATGAAATGAAATGAAAGCCCATATGGCTGCACGCACAGCCTCCCGTTTCAACGACTGGGTGACTGACCGAGTCAAATCACACCCAGGCTGGGCCGGGCAGCAGCTGATAGAAACACAGACAGACATTTATTATAAAGCAATATGGACTCACAGTCTGGGGCGCGTTTTATGATGTGAACCAGGAAGCCACTTATTTCATATTAGGGAAATTCTTCACACTACACTTAATGATATTTTAGGTCATGGTTGGCTTGCTGTTTATTATCCAAACATTGGAAGCAAAAAATTGGTCGGCTTCTTTTACTAGCCTTAAAAAAATAAAAAACTAGAACTTTCACATTTTTATTTATTTTACATTTTTACAAAGTCATCAATGAACTACAATGAAGATGTGATGTTTGAATGTACAGCCTATGTGACTGCCAAACTGACCATCTTAGGTCTGTGTCAATTTTGGCTCATCATGTCCTCTACATGCTTGAGTAGTTATTTTTAACAAAAGATCTCATCTCGCTGACTTTTGAAAGGCAAATGTCTAACCTGTAGTGAACAAGTGTAAAAACAGGGCTCTTTTTTTAGCTGCTGGGCTGAAACCTACCCTTTAGAAATTTAGATATAAATCTTCCATATTGTCAGTGATGGTTTTGTTGCTCTTTGGCATCATAAAAAGGCAGCAATACAGATTTTAGTCTATTTTATTATTGTCGGGAAAAAAATCCTCATAGGAGCTTTAATTAAACAATGTTGCTGATCTCAACAAGAAGAAATGACTGGGGCATCATTGACTTAGCAGTTCCTTGAGTGCACCCCATGTATAAAGGCTATAGCCCCCTTTGCAGTGGTCAATTTACTTTTTACACTCCTCACAGTCCCTGTCTCTCTTTAGTTGTCCTATTAGATAAAAGCAATAATACTTAATAATCTTAAAACTAAGAGAGAGAACCACTTATCCAAAACATTTCGCTTATACACATTGTAACACTACTCTTTCCATCAGCAATGTGTTTCAAGTGTTTTAAACTTCATTTGATAAGAATAATTCTCTCCACAATTTAAGTAATTTAAAATGATATCATTTATTCCTATTATTCCCTTTTTACCCCAAAACATAGAGTCAAATTTTCTACTTTAATCTTAACTCCCCTCATCCAGCAGCCTACATCACTCTTAGGTTGATCTTCTCCCCTTCTTTTGAGGCAAAACACTGCATCTGGGGTCTAACTGTCCTCTCAAAGGCATCCTTACCCCGAGTCATAAAACACAGACTCTGTCTAAGTTAGCTGGAAGCTTGTGTCAGGAGGAATTCACCACCTCTCTTTACTGAATTAAAATCCTAATAATCAGGTCATGTAAACCCACTTAATGTGAACCCTAAAAAATAGTTTGTATTGGGCGTACTGGGTGAAGGAGTGGGTTTGGTATTCATTTTGAAAAGACATCCATGGCTGCCTAAATTTTGCTTTTTTCAAGAAGTCAGTGAAACTTGCCTTAAGATTTAGGTATCAAACATTTCACTCTGTCAAATGTCATCATGAGATCCTTCAAATCAGGAAATCCCAATGATTTAAAGCCTAACGTGAGACATTCCTGCATTAAGATTTTATGCTTTTTCTAAGACCACCACCACAAATTCACTTTGTTGCTTTTTGTCCTTGGTCACCTTTAATTTCTCTGAAAATCTAATGATGCAATGAGTCCACTTTTAAAGTTTTAAAAAAGTTTCAAAGCGGACTACTTTCTCCAAAAAAAAAAAAAATTGTGTGTGTGAAATAGTTATATTTGGCAGTATGGCTCTGTTCAGAGAGCTCCCCGCCCTCTCACAGCCTGCTGCAGGGAAAGCACATCTCTCATTCATGTGCATACATGAAAGCCAAGGCAGGGAGAGCAGCAGCAAAGACCCCTGGGAAACAGAACAAAGCAGGCATCACAGACAATGCATAGAACAGTGGTAAAAAAGAGAAGCTGGGGTGGATGTGGGTTGCAAAGTGGAAGCAGCCAGCAGGGTGAATAAGTTAAAACTGAACCCTCATTTTGACATTTGACAATTGGATTCACAGAAGGTAACCTACTGAGCTGCCAGCTGCTGCAGGCGGCTGTTGACCGAGCTTGATTTTGTGACCTGTCTGAACTAACACCATGCTCAATTTCTCTGAAAGCCTGCTGCATCTCAAGCAACGATAATGAGTGTCTCTTGCATCTGCATGAGAAGTAAAGGACCATACCAAAGCACTGACATGTGATGTGAAAGACATAGGACAGGGTATTCTCTTCCTCTAGACACAAACATGACTGTTAGATTATTCTTCAGAACTAGCTTTTTTATTGTAAAGCGATGCAATTATGTAGAAAATGTAAAATGTAAAGAGGGTTACAGTTGTAAATGTTTGTTTGGGTGTCAACAATCTTTTGGCCCTGAAGCACAAGTCATGCAGGAAACATCTTGTGACAGTCATGGCATGGGATGTATTTTGTCAGCAGCGATAAAGAATGAAATGATGGTGACTTTGATGGTGATTGTTTTGACATTAATGACATTGATAACAAGGTAAGAGGCATATGTACAGAGAGAAACATGACTCCCTGTCAGCTAGTGTGTATACGAGGTGCGGTGTGTTGAGGGTTGCTTGAAGATGAGCAGGGAGGAGAGGTTGTGCAGTGGGGACTGACTCCTTATGATGACCAAGCAGCTTTCTCTTCCTTTATGTCGCTCGGCCCCCCTCTCAACGTTTGTCTCTCCTCTGATTAGCATTCCCAGGCCCAGCTGACTCCCCCCATAAATCCAATAGCGGTGGTGAGCGTGAGTCATTGACTCAGTAAAGCTGCTGAATACGTCGTTATTGCTAACCCCACAAACAGGAAGGGAGGGGCTGGAGGCAGCGGAGGGATGCATAAGGATAAAAATAACAACACGGGTATCAAAGGGAGTGAACAAAAAATTCCACTCATTTGCATGTGAGCGGTGGTATCACACACATGCAAATCTGTTCCCTTCTCTTTGGTTTTCCTCAGGAAGAAGTTTTTTTTTAGCAGACAGATTTTCTCAGGGATGAAGCCGTGGTTGTTTATGATAATGTTGTTCTGACTCGTACTCCCAGCATGATCCTGATCCTTTCTACCACTGATCTGTTCTCACAGGAACTCCACCTACTGCATGAAGGTGTCCATGTCTCTGACAGTGGCCGACAATGACACAAATCTCTGCTACAACTCCAACATGAGACTAAATGAGAAGGCCGAGCTCAGCAAGAGTAAAGACATCCTCTGTCCTAACATAGAGGACTATGTGGACCCCGGTAAAGAGCCTGACATCACATGGTACAAGGTATGTTATCTCTCTGACAAAACATGCTTAATATTTTGTGATCATATTTGTTTTAAAGCTGTGTTATTAGTATAATCCTTGCCTTAAGGTTTATCTATTTTCCTTAACTTTTGTGTATCTTAACTCATTCAGTGCCAGGTTCATTGATGCAATTATCACCCAGTGCCACAATTGACCACAGTAGAATTTTCCATATCTTTCAGAACCCGCAAAATATCTTGTGCTTGGATGAGAATTAAGTGCAATATCTCAAAAGAAAGGGGGTGATTCTCTTCTGTCACCATAGAAGAAGCAAGTCCCTTTACCCACTCCTGTGTTTAGTTATTGCCTGCTCAACACAGCGTGTTCATATCATCATTGCCGATCTGGAAAAAAAGAAACCTGGGAAAAACACATTTTTACTAAGGAGAGACTTCCAAGCAGAACTCTGATCATCTATTTCATTTCACTTCAAACTACTCTACCGGTGGGATCAAGTTCCTCCCTCCTCTGACACCCCTCAGATCAGATTGTGATTGGTCACATTGCGACGGCTAGGAGTCATATTGGCTCTTGAGAACTTGACGCAGCGACTGCTCACGTCCTCCCCACCAGTACCGGCACCAGCGGCACAATGACATGCTGGAAAAATGTTTCTTTGAATGTCTGCTAACAATGTAAGGGACCAGTACCGGGATCTCCACTGCGCCCACGGGAGCTGATGCGCTCAGACCGTTAGCTCTTGGCTCATGATTTTGGCATTTTCCAAATCTTCTCATAGAAAAAAACACTCTACAACTAAGCTAATGGGCACACGATGGCACACTTCTCACTGGCGAGTACTTGTTTTTTGTTTTTGTAACATGGTTTTGACATATTTGTTGGCTTTTCTGCGTTCAGAATGACCCCTACTTAGTTGCGTATTGGGGAGGAGCGCCCTCTTGAGGAACATAAAAACTGAAAAATCGGTTTAGATCTGTCAATGGCACTCAGGGCAAAGAAAAAAGATCTGTCCAAATCCATCATTGGCACTGAATGAGTTAAGAGTAACTTATATGTTAGGAAAAAGTGATAAAGAGGGAGTCCATCTTTGTGGTTATACACCTGAGAAATTTCCTCAGATGACTCATTGGTTTGTTTTCATTACATTTCTTGGCTGTTTATGTTTAAAAGCCTTGTTGGAAGCATAGTTTGAGATCACTTAGGCAGATTATGTATAGATGCAAATGATCACAATGAATTACATAAGTGCCTCTTTGCTGGAAGAGTCATCTAAGGAGAACAAGGACTGAGCAGAGGGCAGCCTCAGTGATGGCACCAGGTAATGATCAGAAATCTTGTATGAGGAGAAAATTGTGCAATGTCACTCTCGTGCCCTGTGGAATGAGTGGATGTCCTCCAGTTGCTCCTTGTCACTGATCTTTATGCAGCATGCGCCTTCTCCTCTCTCACCGGGGCCCTTGCCTTTCTCAGGTCAGGCGTAGCCTGCGGACAACAAAGTGCATCCCAGCAAAGGGCTCAGGCCAGACTAATCACAGGCAGATCAGCAGTAGATTAGCTGCACGGGCTCGACCTCTAGGTTTTTCCAGAATTCAATTATGGTCTAGGTAATGACTGGGAGTGCTGGAACCCAGAGTTATTTGGACCACTGCAGAGCCGTAGTGATTGAATTCGAAGGTTGCCGGGAGCAATGGTGGAATAGAATCCGCAGAGCCATCGTTGTCCCTGCCGCAGCATCGAGGGGCTGCAGAAAGGATTCATGTCATAGAGTCACTCATTGTGCCTGTATACGCATACACTCACAGACGCAGAGCAAACCCACTTATTTCGTCAGCAGAGACTACTGTAAATAACATTCTCTGTCCTCTGTGGCCCGACAGGAATATTGAATGGAGAATATTTAGTTCAGTGCAATAAATCTTGATAAGATAAGTAGGATAATGGCTAAGACTTATCATTTTATTGTTTGGAGTTTTATGTAAGAGTCAGGCCATGCACTCGTACCACTTCAGAATCTTAATGCTCAGTGAAGTTAGAAAGCTTTGATGTCTGGGCTTTGTCAGACCACTTAAAATCAGAGGCAGGGGGAGGGTCTTATATTTTGTGACATCAGGCTTGTCCTGAAAATTTCTTTCAGAATGTGCTCAGAACCACAAAACCTGCAACTAGGTTTAAGTCCAACCCTAAATCCCACACTCACAGGACCCTACTTAAATGATTTAAGATGCACGGTCTAGAATATATGGGACACATATAATAATAATCAGGGAATATCTGACTCCATTTTGGTAGCAAAGCTGTGCATCTAGATGCTAATAGATGTGTAGAATACTAGGGAGTTGGATTTAGCCCCCATGCTCTCTTTCCCTCTAAGGGTGTTGCTCTTTACACAGCAATGGGCCTCTAAAACACACACTGGTCACTGACTGAGTTATCTCTGTACATAAAGTCATGTTTTTTTTTTTTTGTTGTTTTTTTTCGAACAGCAGAAATCAGGGTGACTTTCCTAGTCAAGTCAAGTCTCAAGTTACATTATTGTGTGATTTAAATCTAAATATGAGTCAAGCCCAGGACTTATACTAGAGTGCCTATCCTCATTGTTCTGCACCTTACTAAGTGTTTTTTTTATTTAAAAAATAGTATTTAAAGCTCCTGTGGGGAGCTGTCAGCTGATGATGAAACAGACTGATTATAACAGTGATGTCTCTTAAAGATCAAAAAAGCAAAGAAAAACATCAGGGACAAGATTGACAACGTCTTTGTTGCTATTATTAAAACCTTAAAGCGCTGCTTCAGGGTAGGCGTCAGATATGCCAAATGGTTAAATTTCCCGCAGCAGAGACTCTATGAGAGATACACCTGACTGTCAAAGGAAAACAGCTTGACATTTTTTGCGTTATCATATCAAACCAGCCTGCTGTTCAATTGATTCCACTTTTCCCAGGGGCATCAGAAGCAATTGTACAGACCTACGATCAAATCAGATTAATGCTGTATGTGATGTAGCGCATAGCAACAGAAATGTAAACAGACAGAGGCATGTAGGGGAAGAGAATCACCTTTCTCACCTATGAACCCTGTGTGTGCAGATCTTGGGTCATGATGAGTATGTTGAAGCAGCACTCCTGTGTTGTCAAAGGTATTTGACTGGGTTGGTACATCTACCCCTAGTTGGAATGATTGAGGTTCTGGACCTGCCAGTGAAAATAAATATGCACCTAGTGATGGGTCTGGTAACACCAAGCTAATATGAAGCTCTTGTAGACATGGAGACTCACTAACTGCATGCCTAATGCCATTAAAGTTTTTTAAAGCAATGGAGTTGAGACTAAGATTGGTCCCTTTGTTTCTAATAAATCAGCAGTGAGAGAGTCATAGAGGTTTAAGTGTTAACATGCCTGGACTTTCTCTACTGTACAGGAGTGCCGTCCAAAGCAGTGGCGTACCAGTATCATCATGAAGAAAGACATTCTGTCCATCCAGGAAGTAAAGGAAGATGACATTGGGAATTACACCTGTGAAGTCCAGTTTGGCGGCTTTGTGGTGAGGAGGACGACTGAACTCACAGTAACAGGTAAGTCTTCAGGTTAATCCCTGAGCTGGAAATCGAGACAGGTGTGAATAGTTAGGGAGGGTCTCAGCTCTGTTGTAGACAGTGTTTGCCAAGATGCAGCTGTAATAATCAAAGGCACTTCAGGAAAAAGAGTGGATAGTTAAAAACACACACACTCACACACACCAAACTGAGCACTGCAGTGATGTCCTGCTGCTGTGTTAATTGCTGGGGGAGCTTGAATGCTGTAGCCTGGCCTCTATCCCTTTTTCTAACTCAGCACTTTCCAGCCAACCGAGCAGTGTTGAAATATTTAAGGCTGTGGGCTAAACCCCTTCACACAGAGAGCTAAAGAGCAATGACCAAGGTCAGGAGATTTACGCTGCTCTGCCTCTTCTGTTCCTATCCATCTCCCTGTCTCTCTTTGGCCTGCACAGGTGAACACATGACAAAAGAGTGCATTCATTTGTTTCTTTTCTCAGCATGAGTGGCCTCCAGGGTGAGGCCTGGGGATAAAACCATGCAAGCCTGCCTCCTTCCAGGTCAAGTGCTCTTATAAAGGTTTTGGAAAAGGTCAAATCCAGCCTCTAGACTTCTCAACAAATTGTATTTTTATTTGTACATCTGTTTGATTCATCCTGTTCCTCTCAGTCCACCTGGGTTCAGCTCAAATCTGTGGTTGTGTTGCGCTCGGTGAATCTGCAGAAAATGTATTAACAAATCCTTGACCTACAATTTGTTGCGCTCATCGCCAGTGTGAAAAAACATCTCTGAAAATCTATCTCCAAAGAAAATCTCATCATTGCATCACTTTGTTACTGCCTGAGATGATCTGTATCATAAATAAATATCACTATGATTGACGGATTTGAAGTTTAAAGCTCAAAAATGTGTCCGTATTGCTTCACCCTTCACTGCGCCCCAGGTTGCCTTATCATTGCATCATTTTGGTTTGTTGCAACTTGTTTGGTTTCTTATCTAGATCAAAACAAATTGACAACAATTTTGCCCGAGCTGCTTTGGTTTGTGTTTAGTTTCTCTAAGCATGTGTGTAGAAGTGGTGTTAGCTTTTGATGAGTATCTTGTTTGGTGTTTCTTTCTGCGCCTGGTCATTGCTCTTGTGTTATATGAGGGTGATAACAGTGTAAGATACAGCAGATATTTGCTATCTAACAAACAGGGAGACTTGTACTTCAATTGAAGCATGCTGCACTCGGAAACCAGGTAAAAATATATTCCTAAGGTGTGGTTAAGGAATATTTTTGTCATCATCCACATCAACCTTAAGCCTCAAAGATCAGTGCAGTTTTCCTAATTTGTAATGATGTAGTGACACAATCCAAACAAACTGATCATATCAGTTTGTCATCAGAAATGACAGTGTGGATCTTTAGAGTCTGTTGTAAAGTTTGGAGCACCAAACTACTGGTAGATTTAATAAGATCAGAGCAATAGACATGTGGAACATGAAGCATTAGAGAGTTGGTAGAGTGAGTATGATGGCGGCAAATGGTCCAGTTCAGCATGGATGTTGTAGGGCTTTTGTTCAGAAAGCAATTATGAACAGTCTCTGAAAATTCAAAAGAAAGTTGGTTAAGTTAGTGTATAAAAAAATTGGTGGGATAAATGTTGGGTTAGGGTTTGATTAGTGCAGTCGGAGAACCACGAAAACAAAGTTGTAGTTTCTTTGTGGCAAGCCATACATTGCCCTCAGAACAATACAGAACAGCATCGTCTGCATAAAGATACACACTAAAGTTATTAATGATGGAGACAATGTTATTGATACACAACAGAGTGTAAATAAAGCAAGTCCCAGAACCGGACCTTGTGGGACTCCTTTGGTTTTTAGTAATGTTGATATGACAAAGACCCCATTCAACTTTTACATGAAGTTTACTGTTAGTACAGAGACATGACAGTTTTTAACAAGACATGCTGTTGGAGGCTGTCTCACCCTACCGCAAACCAAAAACACATCATTGCAATGTCCAGAAACATGGGAACAATGCAATAATGGAGCTCACTCTCTAGCAATATTTCACTTAAAGATCATTACCTGCAAAATAGAAAACCTGTATTAATAAAAACTCCTCATGGCTTAATGGGTTTTCTATTGTTAAAGGGTTTTTATGTTTAAAACATATCTTCCAGTCTATGGAGTCTGTGTTAAATTATTTGTATTAACATTTGTCTTTAATTTACTTCAGATGTGACTTTAAAATCCAGACCCTAGGAAGAACAGCTTCTGCTATGCTTAAGCTAAGAGGGATCCAAATAAACAGTCAAACAAGCCTGTGACAAAAGGTCAAGTTTCGAATTGAATATTTTGCCCTCTGACACTAACTGATGTAACAAGTTATTTATTGACAAAGATCCATAAATTCAAAGTTGTGCGCCCAAAATATGTCCATGTTGCATCACCCTTTGCAACAACCCTGGTTGGGTCAGTGATCGGTATACCTAGTGAAAGAACAGGACTACAATTTTGCCCAAACTGCTGTGGTTTCTTTGTTTTTTTAGTTTGTGTGTAGCCACTAAACTGGTGTGATTGGTATCTTGCATGGTGTTTCTTTGTGTCTCTTGTCATTGCTCTTGTTTGATAAAAGGATGATAGTGAAAGATATAGCTGTTATCTGCTATCTACCAAAAAGGAAGACACATACCTCAACCTGAGCATGGAGCACTCTGTGATGAAGCTCAAGTGTTATTCTGAAGATGTGGCCTTCAGATTGGCCGCTCTTGTGATTGATGATCCAGAATTATATCCCCAGTGGGGCTCAATAAATATGAGGAAGATAGGAAGAAGATACACAGGATTCGATTTGATCACCATTCCATACATCACTGTAGGGCACACCCAAGTGCTTGGTGTGACCATGATGCCATGTGAAGAAATAACTGTGCACATAGATGAGCCACAAATTACTTTATGCAGCAGAAAGATAAGAAGCGGTGAGTTAGCTAAGGTCTTGAACAGTTTTGTGTCTTTTGCAACAGTTTCACTCAATTTCAAGCCTAATTTCTCTTTTGTATTTTACAAAAGTACAATTTTATGGAAAAAGGGATCACATATGTAAAAATATTGTAACAACACCCCTCTAGAGACTAACCTCATATCTGTGCCCGTGATCAGAGAAAGAAAGAAAGAAATTGAAAATACTCTAACAAGACATTTTATTTTCTTGGAAGTTTTGTGTTTTGATTGTTTCAAAATCCACTTCACCTCTCAGCAGCAAAACACAATTTGCAAGCTAGTGCTTTGACTTTTAGATATATGCTGTATGTACTTTGGCGTTACCCTTGTGTATTTGTTAGCCTGTCAGCATGACCCCCAATGTCCTATAATGACGACAGACAGTCATAAAAACTTTATTGGGTTATAAATACACACAGGTCACATTAATAAAACAAGGGGAGACTGACCATGCTGGGAGAAAGACACAAAGAGAAGCAGAGAAAGCGGTCTTGGAGTGAATGAATGGAGCTTCCCAGCATGTTTCTTGTATGTAGTTTGAGGTATATGTGTAAGCCTGTTGAAATGGAAAAAGCTGAAACAATGGAACTTATATTCATAACCGGGAACAGCAACCTTCACAGTTAAATCAAGCATGTGAACAAGTCAGAGAGAGCAGGAAAGAAATAAAAGTGTAATTTTGCTCTTGATTTTCTGTCACACTGAGCATGTTTTCCATTGGTCTTCATGTTCTTCCTTAACCAACCGTGGTTTCTTTAACGCCTTTGTGAGACGCTTGCATGCTCAAGTGTGCAGTTTGTGGATGCATTCCCATAAAGAGCTGCAGAAAAAACACCCACACAGGTACTCTGAGGCATGTTCCCCATAATGAAATGTCAGTGAGTCATCAAAATACAGGAAGTTATTTTATTTGACACCCAAGATACAATGCTCTCCGGTGACTAATGCAGCAGGTAGATGTCTCACAATTGACTCTCTTCTTGCAGCACATGAAGTAATTTCCGCACGGAATGAAGACAATGTTCAGAATAGCTTTGCAAACTGACTGAGTGTGACTGACCCAGTGTCCCATATTTATTGGAAAACTTGCACAACCAGCAGAAAAGCATCAGCGGCTCAGTGGAGAAAATTATTTTTTTTTACAGCAGTGCAATATGTGCCTGTTTCAGTCACCAATTCTTTGTCATCAACACGCCCGCATCTGCTGTGAAAATATCACCGGCTCGACATTACCGCACCATATTGCCTTATTACCGCATCAGTGGGTACCTCCCCTTCAAATCTGTAGCGTCCTGGTAAAATTAGATTAGCTCACTCATGCCAAAGGCTCATTTCCTTTAATAAACCTACACCATCATCCCCTCAAGTGGGCGTGAGATTATCCACATTTTATCACATCCTGTTAAAACCAGCATTGCCAGGATGGCAAGCATAAAAGGCCAAACTACGTACGAGATCTGCAGGCTAATGTCGTAGTTTATTTGATAGGCTGAGGGGATGAAGGAGGTCGTTATGTTTAACTGATCTTAAATATAGTGCAATAGACACTGGCCTTTGCTTTGACCTGCCTTGCTGAGAATCATCTGCGAATGTGTGTGTGTGTGTGTGTGTTCCTTCTTCCTCTTCTTCTGCTCGACCCCTGTTTCACGGTGTAACAGCCTCCATTAAAAGCAAAAGAAGAGCTGCTATCTGAACCGAGGTTGCTCCTGTAATAGAGGTTAACTATGGGCATAAACACAGACGCACCCAGATCATTCAGATCCAGGAGCCCCTTAATCAAGCACCGGTGCTCCCCAGGTTAATAGAAATGTAGAAGAAACAGGGACTCCCTCCACCTTGCTTTTTTATGTTCCCTCTAGTTTTATGTCAGGGTGCATTTAAATGTTCTTATCTCATTCTGAGCAGGTGGACACGGCGCGGCACCGCCTGTGCAGCTCAGGGCATTGAGAATAAAAAAATACTATTATCAACAGATGGAAAGATTTTGTTTTCTCTCTCTCATTCTCTCGCCTTCGTAGACCTTCACCTCAACCTCCCATCTGTAAAGAGAGTGCCTTTTTGTGTACTCTTATAATTGATTCATAGCTGCTGCAGGTTTCCCTGTTCCTCTGAGGAATACTGAGCGTGGTCAGATTAGTCGACTCTTGTGTTCACCCCTTTCTACTATCAGAGACGTGCAAGAAGCGGCGCCTGAGCTGAAACGACCCAGCTATGATTAATTGATGCATGCACGTAGTATATGGGCCACTCTGCATATGCCTGTTTGTTTATGTGTCTTCTTAAAGGTAAAAATGTATGCATACTGATACGCGTGTCTGGTGTGATATGTCTGTTTTTTAAACAGTACGTCTGAATCATTTCTATTCAATTTTTATGGTTCTCCCAGGCCTCATTCCAGCACTGTGATGGTAATGCTACAATAGTATAACACCTGATAAAAGGCCCGTTCAGCTGATGTATGCGGCTCCCTCTGCGCTGTGTCGCAGGCAAAATATTATACAGAGTGAGCGGAAAAGGATAAAGAGAACAAGGGAGCGAAAGTGACTGATAACGCAAAGGAGGGAGAGGAGGAGAGATAGAAGGAATGAAAAAGATAGAGAGGTTGCTGCTCCTGTATCTTATCTGTATTCCCTGCCAGTGTTTCCCAGCAGAAACAGTGTGTCCAGGACTATAAACAGACTATTATCCCAGTGTTTATCACAGTGCACATTACCGTTTGCCTCTGTCGGACTTACTGTAATGGAGTCGTTTGGTTTGATGGATGCCTCAGGCATGGGTTTCTATCTATTGCTCCCATTATACCTCCGTCTGCACCCCCCTTCACTGTAGAAATGTCTGTCTGCACATTCAGCATAGCCTGCAAGCATGGTGATTGAGGTTATGACCAATGTAAATGTACTATTTGGCACAGTGAATTGGAGGTACAGGGGGCAAGAAGAAATCGAGGGGAGGAGAGGAATCGTCTCCCGCGTGTTGCTTCTTGTAGAAAAATGCACAGTGAAGGAGACGCTATTGGGAAACTCACTTTATGTAGTGTGAATAAAAGTATACAATCTGTGTGGGTTTAAATATGAGGCTGTTGCGGATGTTTTGTTAGTTCCCCTCATTCTCCAGTGCAGTTCCATTTAAGATTCCTCCTTCAGACTTTGCCCTTGCCTCTCTAGACTAGTTCTCACATCTGAGATAGACAACATGCCTGCGTATATATGCGCAAGTGTGTGACTTTAGTGTGTAATGAGGAGCTGAGGTGTGGGGAGGTGATCCGGGACACTGACTCATTGCAGTAAAAGGTTCCTCACAGTTCCTCTTGCTGGAGAGTCACCTTCAGACGCATGAACACTTCCCAACCTTATAAAACATTACAGGCTGTGTGCACACATGGGACACAGACTTTGTGATCGATTTACTTATTTACTTATATAGTCGCCTATATGGCTAAAGCTTGACTTTTACCTGTCCAGGTAGGTGTCATTGTGCATCAAATTAGGGATTGAGCCTGACAGCATTTTTCTAGCGGTACCCATTTTCCTTGCAGACCCAAAGTAATCCAGTTTCCTGGACTCGGTGTCTTACACTGACCATACATAATTTAATGTAAGTATTTGACTCTCAAAATGATCAAGTTATTCTCATTTATAACATATTAATTTAGCTCAAAAAAACTTTACTCAAATATTTTTATTATGTTTCAGTTCACATTCAGGCTTAGGGTGTTTTATGTGCATATATAAAAAAGAAAGGCAGGGAGAGCAGCAGCCGCAACAGCAAAAAAAAACAAAAACAAAAAAAACACACTACCCTCATGAGCTTACAAGAAAATACCAGCGGAAGGAGGGAGCTATGCAGTGAGATAAAGAGAGGCCTACTGAGGTTACAGATGAAGATGACATGACTAGAGACTTGTAAAGAAAGCCCCAAGCAATCTGCTTCAAGAATGAACACCCTTTCTGATATTTGCCAGTGGGATGCAAGGAGATTATCTTCTGAGCTATCAGCGACTGGGTTTGGGATCAGCTGATGAGCTTGACTTGCATGTTCTGCCTGAACTACCATGGTGCTTTTGAAGCACATAATTGCCATCAGTTGTGCTTTTATTTTTTTCATTTGCTGCGTATCATTTTTAGGATGGAGATGGTTAAACCTTTGAGCCACCCCTATACTAATCAATGTCACGTCTCCCTCAATGACCAATCAAAATCCCAGAAGGAGTGGGACCTTCAATATAATTGGGGGATCTAATCAGGCTCCTATTAGGGTGCAATAACCAGGTCTTAGCTGCAGCTAACATCTTTTAATTGTTTCACTTGTTTGGATATTGTCCTTGTTACTGTATGTTTTTATAGCAAACAGAGATGTAACACTCAGAGGACTGGAATTGCCATGACATAATTGTCTAGTAACAGTGCATAGACCTAGCAAAAGTGAGAACCAGTGAGAAGCATTCTGCACAAAAGGGTAAAGGCCTTAAGTCAAACCAGTGACTGCTGTAACAAAGACTATCAAACACAAAGATGCAAGACGTCTTAACAAACTGGTGAAAAAGGCTGGCTCTGTGGTAGGACTCAGGCTGGACTCAGTGGAGGATGTGGTGGAGAGATCTACACCGAGGAAGGTGGAGACTATTCTCAAGAACATGGATCACCCACTTCACAACACCTTGATGAACCAAAGGGCCAATGGTGGTGGACGGCTCCTCTCTCTTCGCTGCAGGACAGAAAGATTCAGAAGATCTTTTGTACCAACAGCCATCAGACTTTATAACTGTTGTGTACATAAAAGGAAACTTTTAGAGACATATTATGTGAGACAACAGACAATTGAATTTCCCTTCGGGGATCAATAAAGTTCTTATTCTTATTCTTATAGCCTCTGTACATGGCGCACCTAAGCCCCTAGGCTACCAAACTTCTACTTGGTACATTCCAGATAACCAACACCCCTATGAAAAAGATGATTAATAAATAAAGTGACAAGAATAAAAAAAATGGTGCTTGAATAATGACACATCAAAATGTATTCATCAAATTTAGTGGATTCTTACACAAGCTGATAAACAAAAATCAAATTACCACAAGCATGTGATTAAAGAGATTATTCTTTATCTAACTAGTGGGGGATATGTGATTCTCTCACACAAGCAGAAGTTGGAAATGCAGGGAAGAAAAGGACATCAATGTGAAGTACACTTTACTAGCAAAGTAGGCTTTACAAGTAAACAGCATGGTATCCACACCTTCTCCATTTGCTCTCCTTCGTCGTCTGTTTTGCTGAGGCTGGATATGTGGATGGAGAGGCAGCGATTAGCACAGATTTTATCCTATAAAGTGGAGGAGAAGAGGAACGAGCGCGTTGAGATAAGAGGTGTGGGGTGAGAAAATGAGATTCTCAGACCTCCTCCATCTCTGGGTCCATACACTCCGGTCTTGTGTGAATACATGCCGGCTGTATTGTGGTCACACTAAACACTCAGATGCACATCCCTTGGGAGGAGCTGATGTAATCACACCTGAGATAAGTGTTACTCCAGCAAGCGACTTTTCCTGTCTCCACCTACACATGTATGCACCTGTAGACATAGATGGGCATGTCAATCACACCTGTGAGTGACCACATGAGCATGATAAAAGGGTTTTTACGGGTGAGAGAACCAGGTATTATCCAGTCTGTGTGTGGAAACTCTAGTATGAGGATTATCTATTGGACTTGTGGGTCAATATACTTTTAATGAATACAAATCTACTGTGTTACTCATGAAACGGTAGTCTAGGTGGGCTAGAATGGCTCATTAGTATAAGGTCAGCTATCACTCTCATGATTTAACTAACCATTCTCTGTCTCACTTCCTCACCCTTCACCTCTCCACCCCCCAACCCCACCCCCTCCTTCCTCTGAAGTCTTCTCCAGCTCTCTTCATCACTATTCACCAGCCGTCCTCCTAGACTCGGTGCAGGCCAGGGTTCACATTGTTTTAATTCAATTAAAATTGACATCAATCTGCATGTGACGAATGAAATTTACATCCCCCACAATTAATCTTGCTCGACCTACCCAGCTCCACCCACCCACCCACACACACACACACACACACACACACACACACACACACACACACACACACACACACACACACCCTCAGTCTCGGGTTATTATCATTATCTAGGCCTACAGTGCTGTAGGAGGGAAAATTAAAATTATAATCTCGTCTTCTGAAGCCTTTTGAAGTTTCAGTCAATAATTAATCACTGTTTTTATCACCAGCATGCAAAACACTTCTGGAAATGACAATTTTCTTAATGCTTTTCAGAGGCTAGAGATTTTCTTTAATTAAGTAAATATTTGCTATTGGACACGTCTGGAATTTGACATATGTGCCAGATGTTTGAAAAAAAACTTGACTTTGCTTATTATGACAATGTGGGTAATTCACAGCTCTACATTTTTAAATCTCCTGATAACTTTCAGCACTTTTAGTTTGCTCAGTTCTATTTTCACACATTTCTGAATTTATTCTTTTTTTCTGTAAAAAAAATCTAAACAAATAGGAGACAAAGGAAACTTCCTCTCTTATTATTCAGCAGGTCTGTCTTTGGTTTCAACCCATTTATACCCTGAATATGACAAAGATACTATTATGAGTCCTATATGTTCAAAAGCATCCCTTTGTGCTACCTAACTGACCTTTTGGTTCTACATATGGTTTATAAAATGGAAAATGTTTAGTGAGCATGATTTCAAACCTCTTCAGCAATAAACCAGCCTTAGTACCATTAAGGGCCTGTGTCCCCTTACAGCTTTTTTGCGGACTGGCAGTGCTAATGAACCTTAAGTGCAAGGTCAGTTGATAGAAAGTTGTTTTCATGGTGCTTCCACTTACCTGACAGTTGAATCTGTTTGAAATCACTCTGTACGTGCCACTCTCATAGGGTCTCAGGCCAATAAGACCATTTGGAGCAACAGAGCCAAATCTTTTTGCCACAGTGTCAACAGGCAAAGAGTGACTTTGTGTGACTCTGTTCCAGGGAATTATTTAATAGGACTTTTGTGCTCAGGTTTTAGTTCATCACTGTCATTATAGGCTTTTAACCAATCAGAGTCAAGTATTTACCATGGGTAAGTCATGATCATTAAGGGAATTACGATGACAAAGGTTTGTCAGCAATCTACTTTCCACGATCGAATTGAGACAATGATGAGCTTTAAAAAATACACCAATTCAGATAAAGACATTTTTATGTTTCTGTTAGTTGAGGACTAAAATGTTGGTGTAGGACCATCAGACATTCAAACTCGACTGAACATCTGATATGTATGCCAAAATACAAGCAATGCACCCCTGAATAGATTGAGTGAGTTGATGGGCACACATTAGTTTTAATAACAAAGATACTGCAGGTAAAAAAGAACCAACTCTAAACTATCAGAAGTGACAATGCAGTTCAGTAGTGAAGTGAATGTGTAGCAGGCCTAGCACAGTTAGGAACTGTCATAAAAGTGCAATATGGCCCTTTTCTTTGGGTGCACTTGCGTTGGCATTCATTGCATTATTTCATGTGTAGCAAAATGAATGTATCCGCCATCATCAAATTTGAATTTATTTTCCCGGTTGGGGTTTTTAACTTGCAGTTGTAGCTTTAACAATGCCATTGTACCTATACAGTGCAGGCAAAGGGCTTTCTTTACCGTGTTTTAATATCTGATCACTCCAAACTAATTTAATAGTGTAGCAGCACAAGGCTAGCAAAGCAAATTTGTGTCTTAGTGTGAGCACAAACCTTTCACATGTCACAGAAAGGCTGCCCCTTAAAATTCCCTCAACATATTATTTCCATTCCACTCATTTGGTACAACATTTTATTGAGATCCGATTCAAACTTGAACTAAAAGAATAATTACTTGTTTAAAAGTTCAACATTACAGCCTTCAACATCTATTTTGATTTATTTGATTTGACCAAATTGCATCAAATCGCCCTATTTTTATCAGCATTTCAGAAAAGGTTATTTGTCTGCATTATACAATAAACTATAACAGAGAAAATAACTGATGAATTGGTCTAAATCACTTTGCAGACAAAAGAGGTAGAGAAATGTTTTATTCTGGAGACACAATTTGCTGTCCTCTCAGTCTCTTGCATCCTCCACAATAATCAAAGCTCCACACAGCTTTAAATGTGTGAAACTCTCCTGAGGCAGCATCAAATGCAACCAAGCTCCGTATGTGAGGCCACCTTGAGAAACCTTCTCATGAGTGTTTCCCTTATAATCCTGCTGAAACACTGCAGGTGTAAACCCGCTGCTCAATACTGCAGCGGTGCATCCAGCATGGTGCAGAGAAAAACTACGCTTTGTTTTCCTGTATTCTCCTGGATGGGGTAAATCACTCATGTTAGCGGAGCATTTAGTTTCCAATCCTTTCTCTCTGGATGGGACGAATTCTGGCTTCCTCGCTCGTTCCCTTTCCTCTCCATGTATATGGAAGCAATTACCTTGGTATGCATGTTCGAGCCGCTACAGGAAAGCTATAATCCTGCTTCTATTTTGCTTCCTATTTCTGCTCCAAGGTCCAAAGACAATTACCTCTGCACACACCTTTAGGCGCGTATTTAAATGCATGTGTGCACCTACAGTAATATGTATGTGTTGTGTGGCACACAGAGTGGGAAAATGGGAGTGTGAACGGATCCTGTTTTCAAAGAGAGGGTGGAGATTGTTTTTTTGTTTTTGTTTTTTCGTGATAGTATTGCAAACCAAAGTCAATCCAGGGGGGTTACCAGGTTTGCCATATCATGAGTTTGCACTTTGCATTTTCAGAACTACTTCACTGGCTCTAAAACACACTGGCATTAACAGTGGTGCTTCTATATGACCTTCAAGAGCTAATAAGATCATCAGTTATTTTTAACGTCTGAAATGACTGCTACCCAGCAGAGTCGAGTAGGTGTCAGACAAAGTGAGTTATAGCGCGCTGATGAAATAGCCTTTGTCACAGTTTCCACAGCAAAGACTCTAAATGAGTTATACATTTGTCTTGAAAACTAGGGTGTGAACTTTGTTCAAAACAAGCGGAGGATAAATAAAAAACAGAAAAGAGGTATGAAGAACTGCTTTGTCTACAGGGGGCGCTAAAACTGAAACAAAAACTTTTCACAAGAATTCAGCGTAGCACCTCTCTGTTCTGTCATATTTATACTACGAAGCAAAATAATCCAAAAACATCTGTACTATACCTTCAAGGGAGAGAGTTGCCATAACATATCAAAAGGATCATACAATAACAGACAGACAAAAAAAGAGACATTTCACAGGAACAGTGAGTGGTTTGCTCTACATGTCTTCACTAAACTGAAACATACCATTGAAAACAAAAGCTGTTTGAAGGAGCTGCCACTGCACACTGAGATAACTGAAGAAGTGAAGTTTGAAGGGTACACACCTAAGTGTATTTTTACACATGTACACTTTTGAACTTTTTAACAAGCTGCTTCAGCCTTTGTTATAAACACAACAGTAGCAGTAGCGGGGGCACCAATGGCCTCAGTGTGTGGTTGAATATGAACCACTTTCTTGAGAACCTCTGTGGTTATGCTCCTTGCTTATGATCTAACACCTTATTCTTTCTGTACATGAGTGTTTTTCTTGTTCTCTGCTTGCCTTATTTCTTTTTATGTTCACTAATGAAGTTACAATACCACATTGGCCATTTTGACACGGATCATGTTATGGCTTTTGGTAGCCTGATCTCTCTGCAATCCCTGTTTTCCTTGCCAGCAGTCCAGTGGTAATTGGCCCCTTACATCCTGCCGCAGACATTTTTTTTATTTTGCCTCCCTCTTCCCTTCCTCTGCTTTCTGTTTCTCCCCTCCAATAAGCAGAAACCACCTAACTTGGGGTATGTAGCTGCTGCATGCAATGTTCACAGACTGTAATCAGAACGGTGCTATCTGCAGCGTGGTTCTCATGACAGGATGTGAAAAGACTGAAGGTCAATTACAAGGCCTTGAATAACCCTCTCATTATACAGTGTCCTTAAGAAAAGAGCGTTCTGGAAAAGCCTCCATCCAATTAAAAGATAAAAAGATGACCATTCAAAAACCACCGGGGGACGGCGACAAAACAGAGGGGTTGTCACACCTCTGATCTCAGCCACAGAGCAGCGGTGGACACAGTGTAAGGCAGACTCAGAAGCCCACAATAATGAAGAGTTACCATAGGTGGATGTGAGCAGCTGTGTGTGTACATGCAGACACCTCGACTGATGTGTTGAAATGTATGTGTGCGCCTGCAGTATTCGGAGGCAATGGAGCAATAGATTCTCAATCCCACATTATCAAGAAGGCAGCACAACAGTGGACCAACACTAAATAATCTACAGGCACAGCTTTGGGGCACTTTCTTGATGTTGTCCTGTGACTGATTACGATAAAGTGTAGGTGAAGTCAAGAAATGTGGTTAAAAGAATGTGAAAGTTTGCGCTTGGTGGCTGTTGGTGGGTAAAACAACCATGAAATTGCCGATCAGGGTGTAGAGTCCAAAAAGGTGGCAAACCAAAACACTTTTCTAAAAAGCCTTCGTTAAACTGACTATTTCTTCACAGAAGTACTTTAAAAACGTGCAGGTCGTGTTAAAAAGCCGGAATATAACCCAGATGGAGCGGCACGAAAGCCCTCTTCAGGTGAATTTTTTTCACCTTTTAAGTTTCCCGTATTTCCCATCATAGAGCAGCTTCAAAACATCCGACCACTTCAGACTCTCTTCTTTCATATTTCAAAACCAGGATTGATTTCTGTGTCCAACAAAACCAGTGTTGAGAAGGATTTTGCCTTTTAGGTTTTACAATATACAGTGGTTAAGTAACAAACATACACTGTATAAGCCATAAAGAATGTGTTAGTGATGGGGAGTTTGTAGGTCAAAATTTAAGGGACTGTGAGGAGAGGAAGACTAATCCGGGAATTCCACTGTAGTGATGGGCACGGTAGTTCTTTTAGATGTACTGAATCACTAGAATCAGTTCACTATAAAGATTCGTTCACCAAATCACGGAATCATTTAGCTGGAGAAGCCCGCGACTCTGACCTCCTGAACTGATACACAGCTGAACGTTTTAGGATTCAGTTCAATTCATAGCTTCTGGGACTGGGAGACGAGAGTGTTTGGCTGTTTTGCTTTGGCAAACAGGTTTGTAAAAATGAGCTTGTTTATAAGTCATGATGTTTTAAGTGTACTGTCCAATGGTATGCTATTTATCAGGTGTGCTTGGTAAGTTGGAGTCAGTGAGTGATTCGTTCACTGAATGTTTAGAAGAATTCACACTGAACATGCACCGTTCCCTTGCAAACCGCTGCAATGAGAGGATGCTGCGGGTTTAATGCACCACTTGTTACATGCTGTGTCCTGTTGTATGCAAGTTGTGGCAGTTGTGGTGGCAATTTAACAGTTAAAAAAAGGTAGTTTTGTCCAACAAAAATGATTCCAGAGAGTGCAGTTCAATGTGCGATTCGTTCACCAAGTGTTTCAGGCATCGGTACATGTGGTCCCTCTTTCGCAGGCTGCTCGACTGGCAATGCTGTTTTTCACTTCAGCTCAACTGAAGTGAGAAACGAACGAATCACTCGAGGAAGTGATTTGATTCAGTACGTTCACTTAAAAGATTCGGTTCTTTTGAATGAATCGTTCAGAAGCAACACAGCCCTATCCCACTGGATTTGGACCAGCTCTTCTCTGGACCAGCAGGCGGATCAAATATAAAAGCATACATCGGAGGAGAAGCGCTTGCGAGATTACTGATATTTCTTGTGAGACTGGACGAGGTCTCACAAGATCTCGCGTGTTTCCTCGTGAGACAATGAATGAGATTCGCCGATCAGTGTGTATAAACAGCGGTGTATGTAAACACCGACATCCTACAACCCTGGCCTCTCCTATTATCAAGTGAAGAATAGTTCAACATACGGATTTTATTTTATTTTGAAAATTAACCAGATATTTTACTCTGTAGCCGCATACAACTTCCGCTGCTGCTCGAGCTGCGCTGTACTGAGTTGATGCACCATGCTGCAGCGTCCGGCAAAAATAGAAGCCTTGCGTATCTGATCTGGCCGCCGGAGCCGGACAGCGGACGGATTCTGTGGACTGGCACACTTTGTTTATGATGCTTGCGTATTTGATCCACCTGTCATCCCGGAGCGGAGCCATTTCAGATCCTGTGGGTTTTGCCCATTAAACTGGTACTGATGCTTCTTTATGTGCTTCAAAACCAAACGACATTATCAGCAACAAGTCATATATTTTCACTTTAATGCTTAAAATAACTGTGAGGGAGTAGGTGTCAGACCAGATGATTGACAACAGGCTAAAAACTGCATCATAAACCTTAATATAAGACATAACGCTCACTTCTTAAAACACTCCATAAACACTGCTATAAACTGTGATAAATGCTTATTAGGACTGTTATAAAGCCTTATAGATGCATTTATCTGTATTTCTAAATTTACATGGGATGCATTATAAGTAGTGGATTAAAAAAAAAGTTGCTGAGTAGTTTTTTAGTCGAGACAAAATGATTTTATGCCTGTTTTGTGAGGTTAATTACATGATAAGGAATGTGTAAAAACCTTTGACTCCTTTGACAGGAAAGTGTAACTGGATGCTTCATTTTCATAGTTCCTCACTTCATTACAGAGCAAAATGTCATGCATATGCTTCTGCATGTGTCACTTTGATGGTCATATTTTGAAGCTCATACCACACCAAGCTGCTTCATTTGACATCTGGAGAGGAAAAACATGATGGGCACTGAATGTGAGAAAAAGAAGAGATATGAAAAGACTCAGTTTTTAGTGAAGGTGGGGATTATTCTCCCTGTCAACATACTACAAAGAAAACTAGACCACATAGCTGTACATGAGGTTTAATGATGACAAATACTTGACATGATCTGTCAGTTTACTTGTGTTTCCCTGTAACTCTGGATACCCTCACCTCTGTTTTTTCCCCCCCTGGAGTTATGCGGCTTCAGAAGGTTGACGCAACCCTCACCCTCTGCTTGTCACTCAATACTCTAAATCATACATGTAGAGTGGAGTCAAAGCCCTTCAGCCTCTCAGCCCTCAGGGTAGAGGCATGAAGAGATTTCTGTTAAGACTGTGTGATGTGGAGGAGCTCCCCTACTAGCATTAATATGCCCCTATGAGCAGCTGAAAATACATGTTTGTAAATGTGTTTGTTATTGTGCCCACTCTCTTGAGGTGCACTGAATGGTGTGGGTTTTTTTAAGTGTTTTGGACCTGGTAGGGATGTCTCAAAGAATGTTGGTTATGTCAAAATAAGGTTTTTTTTTCCTGCAGTTTCTTGCTGTGAGTGAGTCCGTGACTAAACGCCTTAACTGTCATTACCATTTTGTGTCGCCACCACTTTCCCTGCTACACAATGGAAATGATGTCTTTACAGCAGCACGGCTCGCTCTCTTCCTCTCCTCCTCTGGCATCCCTGCACAGTTACAGAGGCTGTCCAGGAAGCTCGAGTCAGCATCCACAGAGTGTGTGTGTGTTTGCATATGTGTGTGTATAGTCTGCTCTGTGTGCCTCTGCTTGTACCCACATAAACTTTGAGTGTGTGCATCTGTTTTAGTGCATGTCTGTTGCAGGTTTATAACGGTGTGTATATGCACACATCCATGCATCCCTGCCATGCTGCGATAACTGCAAATGACTGGCAGGGTTTCTCTTCCACCTGTTCATCCCTGAAGCCAGTTGACTCCTTGGAAAAACAGGAATGAGTCTCATGGATTCACACAAACAAATAAGAGCTGGTGTTTATTAGTGATGCACAAAAACCAAGGAAGGTTGAAATATGTCTTTAAGTTGTCTACAGCCCTCCTCTGCTTCAGATACCTGCAGTCCCTCAATCACAGGTGTGTGGAACAAAGACAGAGGCAAAAACTGTGCATCGCTGGAGGAGGTTGACTCAGGCTTTATCCCTGACGTGCCGGTTTGCTGCAAAATGATGTGGGTGTCAGGAGTGTCAAAGCAGTTTTTCTCCTCCTGTATATGCTCACATATTTTTTCTCTCCACTCCACTCCTCTCCTCTCCTTACCTCACCTCTCCACTGTGCTTCAGCTCATTCATTCCCCTCTCCTCTATCTGTCTCCTGAGTCCCCTCCTCTCGGCTAACTTCTTTTGTTGTCGCTCAAAAAAGAAAGGAAGTAGAGACAGGTAATTACCTCAAGCCAGGGATGTGTCCTCTGGTTTTCTTTAGATTCTCTCCCACAAACTCTGTTTTCTCCTCTTGCCACACCCTCCCTCTCTCTTGTTCTGTTATTTTTAAAATCCCTTAAACAACCAATTTCATAGAGAATAGAGGGACTGGCAGTGCTGTATATTAATTTTACCTCACCTCTATGCCTGTGTGGCTTTGAGTCCCAGTGTGCTGCAGTGTAAGGGTTGGGCCCGTTCCTGCAGTGGTTGTTTAGCAGTGCACTGGAGCAGGCTTTATGCTGATTAACTGCATCACATCTGATGGATTCCCAGCGACCTCTCCACCCTTCAATATAGCTCTGGGAGCCTTTCAGGGGAAAAAGGCTTCCCTTTTTAATTAGACAAGAATAGGAAATCTATTAGTGAATGCAGAGAGGGCCCAGCGTTGAATGAGGAAGTGCTGAGTTCAGTTGTTGTTGGACTAACTACAGTCATCTCCCCTGTCACAAGTAAACAACTGATGGGCTCTCTCTCTCTCAGCTGTGAGGAACACAAAAAGGTATCAGGTGGGTGCGTTGGGACAAAAACAAGACTACATTAGTGAAATTCATTAGAGGAGCAGTTTTAAAGGAGTGTATAATACGACAACCCCAAATCCATAACAGTCTGGGTGTCGTGTAAAATATTGAATGAAAGAGAAACTGATGGTTTGTTATCATTGAAGCCCCATATTTTACTGATAACAGAGTCAATTCAACATATCAAATGTTGAAGCTGAAAAATCCCTTTATGAGAAATTATGAACTCTTTTTCTATTTAAAAACTACTGACAAAAAAACAATCTCTGTGAGCATGGTCCCTAAATGTCAAGATAATGCCTTCTTGCCTATTTCGGCCAGAAAGAAAATACCAAACTACATAATGATAACACTGTGGCTCTGTAGTAGAAGAGTTCAGGTCCTAAACTTGCGTGTCTGCAGCCCTGACCTGTCATCCATGGAAAACAATTTAATGAAGTTTTCATGAGACAAAAAGTACAACAAAGAAGACCCAAGAAACTCTTGCGCAGCTGGAATTACTTCAAGTCCCACTCCAATCATTTTTTGTACTACTTAAAGTGTTTTCAGTGGTTTTTAAAATGTGATTACGAAGTTTTTACCAAAAATCGTGTTACCTGTGTCATTTTTAAGGGCTTTTCTGCAGAGCTCCAGTAGATCATTAGCAATTCGCCTCTGAGTCATGGGCAGAGACAGCGCTGCTCTGCATACTCCTCTTCACGTTAGCTTGTAGCCTAACATTGCCGGTGTAGTAGAAGTGTCAGGTAACATCGGAGCTATTCAACTCTCGGACTCTAATGTCTTTAGGGACACGATGAAAGCTAATATCATAATTAGCATTCTTACGAGCATTGCAATCCACTAACACACACGCTTATTCTGCGATCATCCTCTGTATTTCTCCTCTATATGCAGAGTCTGACCTGCATAGCTCCGGGGATGGAGCTTGGATTGGTTACGTATGAAATCTCACTGTTTCTGAACCTGCTGTTTGGGTGTGCCAGAGATTCAGGTAACACTCGACAATAACCGTAACTTACAAATGGTAAATAGACCATTTATAAATGGTAAGCAGGTAGTTTATTAATGTTTAATCATCATTTATAAACAGCATATAGACCATTAATGAATTGATAATTATACAATTTTAAAAACCTAACCCTAACCCCGACCCTGACCCTAACCCTAACTTTACAATAACCATCTAAGTAATGTTTATAAGTGGTTTAAAAACCAAATATTACCATATACAAAGTGCTACTGACACACATTTTAATCTAGATGTTTTACAACCACTATTTAAACCCTATATAAACCTTTAACAAATAGTCCATAAATAATTATTTAAAATTATTAACTATAATTTCATTGCTTGTTAATGATAAAGTAAATATTAACTTACATTAATAAACAATCTATTTGCCATTTATAATTGGTCTATATGCTGTTTTTAAATGATGATTAAACATTAATAAACTATCTATTTACCATTTATAAATTATGGTTATTATAAAGTGTTACTGAGATTCACAACAATTTGAATGAAGAAATACTCAGAAAAGCCATTTTCATTTAGTTTTCTCATGATATGTCCTGCAGCATCAGAAAAATGCCATATGAACAGATAAAAAACAAGAAAAACTGGATTTTCATCAGAGTGGGTCGTTAAGGGAGAGACTACATTAAGCTTCAAAACTCCATAAACTGGTCTCTGCGGTTCTAAAACCTTTACAGAGTGTTATTATAAGAAGAGGTGATACAGCACAGCAATAAACATGACCCTATCTCACTGTTCTGAAATGTATTCCTGGTATTTAAAGTGAACATGTGTTAATCCTAAATCAGTACCATTCATTCCCATCCAAACCTTGGCATGTTTTCGTTGTACTACTTTTACTGTGTCCCATTAAAACATGTCCGTTGCCCCTTTTACACATGCAGCAATTGTCCAAGAGGGACTTCATATAAAGAGCGCATGTGTCCAAAAATCTAGACCTGGACATTTTCTCACCAGTCCCTCGGCATGACATTGCACTTTCCTCTCAAAGAAGTAAACCCCTTTCATTTGACACCTGTTCCCTCTCAGCACCTTTTTATCATGACCCATTTCCAGCTTACGCCACAGTCCACCTGACAGTCACCCTCTGTGGTGCTTAGCTTACCCAGTCAGTCTCTGTACCTCTCTGCTCTGTCCTCCTTCTCTGGTCAAGTGGTTCATCTAAACCCTTACAGCTCAGTGGACAACAGCAACGGTGCAAAGTCAGTATAAAGTCTGGCTGAGCTGATGTAAGTGGTCTGTTCGGAGTGAGCAAGCGCGCAGTGATGACCCGGTTTAATCTGCACAAGGTTGCTGCCTTACACTCTTCACTGCTTCCCCAGATTACGTTTATATTGTTTCTTTCTCGTGTTTTTTTTGATAATCACCCAGAGACAGACACCATAATGAAAGAGAAGGCCTCCCCCTCCTTACCTGAGCCAAGCAGAGTGTTTTTCTCTTGTTTAAAATGCATCCAATTCAGACAATCGCCTGCTGTGTGTCCCATGTGTGCAAAGGCACGTCCAGACAATGTCAGGACCCGATCATCTGGGGACTGTCAAGAGTCCATATGGGAAAACAGTGAGCCAGCAATAGCAGGACTGTGACCAAGCAGCAATTTCCAGGGTTGAAAAATGAAACCAGTGCAGATGTCACATGAACTGCAGTTCCTTAAGTGTCCACATGAAGCTGGCTGCCAAGAGGCTGGAAGCACCCTGATACTCCACGCTTGTCTGTCGGTTTCTTGGTTGATTTTGCAAAACAATGTTGTGTGTTTTAAGGGTTCTGGTTCAGGAATAAGGATGGAGATCAGAGGCTGGTTTCATTAAAAATCCAGTTCTGCATTTCTCAACAAAAATAAAAATAAATAATGGTTGAGCTTTTTGATTTTGTTAATTAAGTTTTTCAAATGAATTTGAATACGCTGCTAAGAGATTTTGAACTACACAAAGAAGGATTGTGATAGTTAGTTGCTTGTGAAAATGGCTGCAAGACATCAAACAATCAATCAAATTCAAACTCTATTTATATAGCGCCAAATCACAACAGTCGTTATCCCAAGACACTTCTAAATCAGAGCAGGTCTTGACCACGCTCATTGTTTGATGAATTACCATTACCCAACCTTGAGATGGGACAAATTTGACCCATCTCATCCAACATGACTGACAGTGACAAGGAAAAACTTCCTTTTCACAGGCAGAAACCTTGGGTAGGACCAGACTCGTGTTAGATGGCCGACCCGTCGCTGCTGAGTTTGGGAGAAAAGCAGAGAAATACAGAGCAAAGAGGTGCTGGTGCTGCTGGTGCTGCAGGGCTGCCATTCCCTCTACTGACCAAAGCACTCGAGCAGTTCTCAGTAGTTAAAAATCACAGTCCTATGTTGAAATCAATTTTGAGATCGGCAGGAAAAAAGCTAATTAGATAACTAATGGAGATGATATACAGTTTCAGTGTGAGGTGTTCAAGGTCAGGCCTGTATAGTGTGAATGACACAAAAGTAAACAATCTGTTATCATGATGTGTTCAAATGTCAGGTCTGGAAAACAAAACTGTATAAATACATCTGTTTGGATATAAAGACTGTACTGAAGAGGTTACATCTGCTGTTATTATGAAGGCTGTAAATTCCTCATTGTGTTCAGAAATAGTTTCTCTGTCAGTAATAAGAGCAATGCAAGCTCTGTTGAGAACATGTAATTATCTTGTTTTTCCTCAGAATAAGAGAAGAGTCTCAACAGCAGTATCAGTAAGGACTTATGAAAAGCCATATACGGCGATCGTAGCTGATTGTAACCATTCAAGTTAATGTGTCAATTTCCACTGGCTTCTTTCCGTTCTGCTGCAGATCACCAGACTCCGCAGCTGATCACAAGAGTTCTTTTTTTTTTCCAGACGCCGGAGCATGCCACATAAATAAGCACAGATCAACCTGTGCTGGAAAGAAAGTCAGGCACAAACACAAAATAAAACATCCGGCTTCTTTTCAAAATAAAACACTTGTGTTTTAAGTGGATCAGACGAACAAGTGAAAGGTTTATAGTCAGCATTTCACCCTGATGACACCATGGATGAGGAGGTGCTGATTTCATAAATCTAGAAATAGATTTCCTCCTCTGGAAGGACACAATCTACTGCTTATTTGGTCAGCCTATGTGGCTATAGACAATTTGTTATCGACTGCATGTGAATCCGCGGGTTCTTTGGAGTTCTCACGATTCCTGCTGTCCATAATCCGCCATGACATTCGCTTCACAATTGGATCCAGTAGGAATTGGCGGACGGCAAAAATCAGAGCTGTTCCGGATCGGAGCCGTTCCGGATGCAGTGGAAATCCCGGTGGAAATGTTAAAGAGTCTGTATGATTGTATTAGTATCAGAAAAATTAACAATCTCCATCCCTATTCAGCAAACTGGTTTCATTGGAGTCTACGCAAACATCTTTTTCTTATTCTTGAAAACTTCATGAAAAACTATTAAACGACCAAAAATCCTTGAACAGGCTGCAGCACAGCACTATAACTGAATGTGCTCTAGACTCCCTCATTAAGTGTCCTGCATAATTACAGCTTTTACTCCAAATCCATGAAGAAACTCTCCTCACCCAGAGCCCTCTGTTGCCTCAAGTTCAAAAGCTAAAAACTTCACTGGCCCGCTATCTTTAGGAATTACAAAGCCTATATTTAAAAATTAAATTCGATATTTTGGACCTGTGTTTAAAGATTTAAGTCTTGAGGAATAAATGAGCTCAGGGTTGAGAGCCCCAGACAAGGTAGAGAAGTCATAAAGTATTGAAAGCAGGAGTAACACATTGACAGTTTGGGGTTTATGGGATTTGTTGACAATAAAAGAAACATAGAAGATGACAGTCGTATGCTTTGATGGAAGTGTGATGTTCTGATTTCACAAACAAGAACTGTGTAGCGTAAATAGAAAATCTTTCCCGATGCAATGAAGAGTCACTCACACGTTCTTAAATCCTAATACCCCCCTCTGGTGACAGTGTGGAGTATTCTGCTGTGTAAGTTGTGAAAGGCTCCATGACTTTGATAAATAAAAGAGCAGAGAGGTCTTCTTCACGATCATGTAATATTAATGTGGAGGAACAAACAGAGAGCCTCAGCACCACAGCTTTGTCCCCGGCTCAACCACTCAGAGCCTGCAAAGACACAAGGCAGAATCACTGTTCATTACTCTCACAGTGGAACATAAATAAATGCATTTTTAATCTAGGAGCTAAACTTTCACTGAGTAATGTTTGTTGAAAGATTAATTCAGACTGTCCTGCTTGTAAGGAGGAATATTCTTTAGCAATAGTTCACATGAGGATGTGTGTGTTACTCGCTGGAAAAAACACTTTTCGCCGCTTTCCTCGACTCAGTGAAGTCGTGAAACAGGTGCAGACGAGTTCTCACACACAGTCGCTCTAAACGCTTCTCTTGGAATTTCTGCACACTCTTCCACGCGCCTTTGTCTCGTGGCATCTGGGCCGTCTCGCTGGGATAACATGTTACATAATTAGCACCAAATTAACACTCAATTAGGCAACCCGTGTTGAGAGGGTGGGGACAGACTGTCTTTAGAGGCTGCAGAAATCACATCAGAGCCTCAAACACCACCTGGCCCATTGAGAACACGCCGTACGTCACTTGCATTTCAACTTAAAGCTCATGCATTTCTCTCCGCTAATATTCAAGCGGATATCTTTGCTCAGGAATTCCCGACGGAGGGGAGGATCAGGGTTGATGTGTCCTAATAAGAAGTGCTTAATGTGTGTTTTCGCAGAAAGCTTTGATCTGTAAATTGAGCCACTATAAAGCTGGGTAGTTTGTCACTTTTTGTGCTCCTCTGGAGAGTTGAAGGGATGAAGATAAAGTTAGAAAGTTTCCAGAAAGTTCAACTTGAAAGTGTTCCTTTGCAGATCTGTTTGTGATGAGGCCATATGCAAGATTCCTCTGCTTTATTAGGAAGAAATAAGACCTGGTCTGGCTTTTTTTTTTTTCTTTTCTCAAAGCTACCTCACTGATGAGCACAGAATAAAAACCCTACATAGCCTTTTTTTCCTTTGAACTGTAAGTTTTGTTTGCAGCCCAGTATCGCATTGGAGCTGTCTCCTTACTCAGACACAGACTCCCTCGAGCAAAAGATTACAAAAAGACAGAATTAACATCCAGTCAACATGGCTACAAAGTCCTTGTTGTCCCAGATTATTTCTGTATTATGCAGCCCTGTCTGAGATAAGCAACCAAAGCATCTGGAGCTGAAGGGGAACAATGTTTGGTAATTGGGAAAAAAAACAACATAAAAGAGTGCGTATAAATTCAAAAAGCATGCTTATATGGTCAGAGACTTTTTTTTTTTTTAATGCGTCTATTCCTCATTGTTGTGGACTCAAATAACCCTCAGTCCCCTCTTTTTTCCAACTTCCTCTCCTCCACTCTCACTCCAGCACACACTCACATCCACACCTCTGTTGGGGTGGGGTTCTTTATTTCATTAACAGCCGCTTGCACGCCAAAATTCATTATGCCAACCTTCTGTTCTCGCGCACCCAAGCATGCCAGCTAACGTGCGGAACAAATTTCTGCCACCCCCCCAACCCCCCTCCCTTGTCGCCCTTTCCTCCCTCTTTCTCCTCCCCCACTCTTACTAATAAGTATGTTTAGGATGTGATTCACCTGCATCAAAGGCTCCCTGTGAAGAGGCCTGCTTTGTATCGCTGGTCCATGATTAGTCATTACTGTCAAACCCTCAGTGTTTCCCTTTTCTTCCAGGCTTTGAAGCCAACAGGTGGCTGCATCCGAAATGCAAATAACGCAGATATCGTCCCTCTCCTCGCGTGTCTTTTAGCTCTAAGAGAATGTGATAGTACAGTGCTGATGGGGCTCCTTTGTGAAACTGTACAGAGAGGCAGCCTAGAGTTTGCTGTTTTATTCTCTTTTATCTGAGCTGCAGATTTTGTTGTCACTGGCACAAATTTCACACAGGGTGTAGTGAATTATGCATGCTCAAAAGGATGTTAAGATTGCTGTTATGACATTACTGTAGGCTGAGTAAGTTTGGGAGAATATTCTGAAACTTGGTGTCTTAACTGATAAGATGTCATCACTGAGCGGGTAAAATACTGTAAGAAATGTAACATGTATTTTTTAGAGTTTTGGTTCAGATTTTGTAAAGTCTAAGTAGCAGAAATAGTAACATTACATGAAATATTTGATAAAGCTAGTACGACAAAAAAAAAAAAAAACAGCAATCACTGCTCTAAGTTCACAGACTGCAGTGGTAACGTCAACAACATGGAGTCTTTCTACTTGATATTTAGGAACTCTGGTTCAAAATGAAAACTTTCATCAACTACACCAACTTTTGATATAAAAAAAATTAATCCATTGTAGAAGTGCCAAAACCCGCAATTACTCAAGTGGCCACTGGATGCAGGCTCTAAAAGTCTTGGGAACCCCATTAACTCCCATGTTAAAATGTTGAGTTTTTAATACAAATGAAACCTGATCATATTCTGCCAAAAAAAAAAAAAAAAAAAAAAAAAAAAAGGTAAAAATAGGCCTGTGAAGCCTGTTTCTCTATATTTACACATTTTGCTTAGGTAGTTTTTGAAACTCATTCATTTGAAATATCAAAGTTATGAATTTGGGATAATTAGAGGCCCGGCTGACAGGTGGTCATTTCCAATTTGGCGACTGCCTTTCTGGGCTTTAGTTCTGTGATTTGGAAAGTGATAGGTGTCATCACTACATCCATATTTTGTCTAGTCTATCATTTACAATACTATACAAGAAGAAGATCACACAACTACTCCTTTAATTTATTACCTCAGCTACACTATGATAGGGAACATGGGATACCTTTATGGTAAAATACATCAGATACTTATGACACAACTTATCATACATAATGGTACAATACACTACGACAAGACACAACAAGACACATCATAAAATGATACAATATCAACCTCTCGTAAAATTTATCCAGAACTGCATGTATATTTACAGTACTATATTATAGTGTCAAGTCTTTGGTATATCGTGATGCCCTTTTTGTTCGTAGGTGTCTCATTATCTTTAAAATTGAAGACAAGACATAGTTGGCATGAAGTCATGGCCCGTTTTTCAATGATTACCACAGCACTTGACAATATCTCATACAACATTTCACTGTTTGGCTTTGCATTAGTGAACCAAATTCTGACATAATGAGAAAGGGTACTTGGATCATTTCAACATGTGTGAAAACTTTGCTAAAATGCAGCATTGCACACTTGAGTGTGGTATTATTTGTGAGACTTTGCTTATGGTGGATGGATTAAAAACAAATGCAGCAGTGATGGACACTATTCTCTATCTGAAATGAAATGCTTCTCTCACTGTTGGTTCAGTCTCAAGTGAATAGCCACCTCCAGAGAGAACTGCTCACTAAACTCTTTTCAACATTTGCCAATGCCACCCACCTTGTTGCCATGGAAATTGATAGGGTGGCACCTTGGGTTCGTCTGTGTTGTGACAAGTTACTCCAAGTGGAATAAAAAGGGGCTTTGTGTTGAAACAAAGAGGTGGCTTAGTGGGGCTTTCCTGCCTTTTGGGACTTTCTTTATGTATGAGACACAAGTGAAAACTCTGGCATGGAATAAAACAGCCAAACAAGACTACCACTTGTGTTTTTTCATAAGTATTTGAACGGATAATAATGTCTTCGTCGGATATGTCAAGTCAGTTTGTTTTGGTAATGTGGGAATTACTCTGATGGGGCTGCAGAGGGTGTTACCATCAGAATGAAGGTCAACTTAACATATGGCACACAGTTGCTTGTAATGCTTGACAATATGTAATTGAGTTTATGTTTCCCTTCTCTGCTTCTCCCCCCTCTTCTTCTCCATTCCATTTTCTGATATCATATTTTGCAGCTCTTGAAAATCTATTGCTCTGCCTTTTTGTTTCTGGTCCACACATCAGCATCAGTCTGTGAGTGCTATTGTGTGTATGTGTATACCTATACTGTATATACTGTGTGTGTGTGTGTGTGTGTGTGTGTGAGTGTGTTTTTGTGGGGTTGTAATTGCTGGTTGATTTGTGGTCAGAGAGGGTCAGACTTCCTGCAGGGTACATGTCAGGCTTTTAAAAGCAGAGAAAAAGAGCCCGGCCCTGCACCCGTTTAACCTCGACCACCTCCAGGGAGGTCAAAACACTCAATCAGCTCTCTTAGTTTTATTAGCCCAAGATGCAATGTAAAATACTGGACAGAATGTGGCTTTTAGTCCAGCCTCTATAGATGCAGATGTATTGCTTATATGCACCAGTGAATTAATGTGGGAGCTGCCATTTAATAAATCTGCTCCATACTATACACTATAGCTGTAATGGAGAAAAGCAGTAAGGGAACATTTTCTCAGAGGTATCTGGGTATTTTATTTCAAGGTCCAACAATACAAATTGAGATGACTGTATTTATTAAGACTTCCTTCAGAAACACTGTTCCATCTTCTCATGACAAATACCTGTGGGAGCCCAGGCTTTTTAGCAAGAGTGTTTTTGCAAAACGTAGACTGCCATATGCACTAAAACAAAGACGCCTTCTCCGGACTTCATTAATGCTAACACGCGACTGTCTCAGCCAAATACTTCAGCCTGACCTTGAAATACTGTAATTATAATATATAAGTGGATCAACTTTTTATCCCAACTGCAGTTGTTGCCTCCAATTATTTCTCATGATGAAAGCAGCAAGCTGTGTGGCAAAAAAACTTTTTATGAATAATGCACAATAGAGTACAGAAAGACACAAAGTCGGAGTCTCTAGTGTTGAGAAGTGAATTTGATGCAGGTGTGCAACAAACTGTTTTCATAATTGGGCCAACTTGAGGTTAACTCCAAAAGCCAAAGAAACCCCATTCAAGTTCAAAGTATTATTATTATTTTTTTTAATAGTGAACAGATGTTGATGAGTTGTTTCCTGGACCCCTTTTTAGTGAAAGTGTGAGTTGAACTGATCTGCTTTTAATTTTAATAAGGTGAAGAGTCGAGTAAGGGTGATTTCAGTGGTGTATGTGCAGCCGTGGTTGTGTGCATGGTGTGGTTTGGTGAAAAGTTTGCTTGAGGTAACATTTCCAGTATGTCAATTTTCTCTTCTTTCCCCCTGTCTTTCTATTCCCCTCTTCTCTCTCTTCTCCCTCCTTGTTTCCTTGTATTGATGAAGTTCCACTTCATTATTTTTAGCCAATAGGCCTGCACATTTGAAGTTTTTAATCCACCTGTCCAACTGATCATTGGAGCTCAACACAAGTGTGCAAACCACAGATGACAAGGCCTGATGGCAACCCAAGCAGGTTGCAATATGTTGGCTGTTTTAGGACACTTACCGTACAAAGTAAAGGCAGTCATATTACACGTCTGCACTACAGTTTTTCTTTGCCTTTTGAAGGAAAGTTGCAGGTTGCACTTTTTGACTATTTTTTTTTCTCTTCTCTTCTCTAGAAGAAACAAACATGGCGACCGTCCATAAGAAACCAGTGGGTGATTTTCCTGAGACTATTGCCTCTGTTTAATACGCTGTTTCTCTGCACTCCAATGGTTTCGGATCATGACTGAACACTACGTCATCAGATAGCCCATTCATATTCACATCCCCTTTTTTGATAAAGGAATGTTGAGTGAAAAATAAAATTGGAGATGCATCTTAGAGGTGCATCTCTGTTACAGTTGACATATATAGTAGGTAGCTGAGGCCATAGACATGTGGACTGTACTTAACCTGTTGAATGAATAGCCTAGCTCGGAGAGTAGCCCCCCTCTGAAAGTGTTAAGAGATCCTACCCTCTGTCTTTTAGCATTACCAACACTGACATGTCCAGCTTCACATAGACTTAAGCTCCTCCGGCCTGTCATGGCATTAACATTGACATTACACTCGCCATGACAATAATGACAAAGCCTCTCTTGAATACAAAAGTAGACTATAATTACCTTTATTCATGAATATTAAACAGCATTATTCTAAAACTGACAGATCCACGACTGGAGGTGAATTATCTCGTGGCCACACATTATTCAAAAATAATAATATATACTTTTTTTTATTTTTTAATCAAGTGTCACCAGAGAGGCTTCGTACAAATCAGACACATGATCAGAAGAACTGAAGGAGGCTGGACAGCAGGACATGCTGCTGTGTGTATTGAGAGGAAAACTGTAGGTTTGATGTGTGTGTTGAGAGCATAATAACAGAATGTGAAACAGGCAAATTAAAGCTGTCTGTTAGCACATGCTAAAATGCTCTGGAAAACATTACATAAATATATAGATCAACCAAATAATAGAATTCAGAGCAGTTGTATATATAGTTATAGAAATGCAGGTAACATAGTGTCATACTATGGGGATCGCTGCACATTATCAGCCTAACAAGTGGCCTAATCTGGGAGTGCAAAAGATAGCCTCAAACTGTAACCTATAATTAAAGTAATAGTGAAATACAGTTTTGTGCTGAAATCCTTTGAAACAACACACAGAAATGGCTGTGTTCTTCAGTTGTTCCTTCGCTTACGCTGCACACATTCGTACCCTCAGGCCAGCTCTATAAAGATCAGCCCTTGTATAACAGCGAAACACTTTTGCATTAAGATGACAAAGGATTTGGAGCTCACAGGGGCTGTATTCAACCCCTACGTGCTTGTGACAGTTGCAATGTAATCACGTATTTAATACCCTTGTCATTTCATCTTTTGTAACTTTGTGTCATTAACTCAGACAATAAACTGTCTAAGCTACCACAGCACAAAATAAGACAACATGGTATTAGTTTTCAGCTAAATGGTCCTTCCTATAGCTGGTCCCACAGCCATGGTGCTATAATAAGATATTAGAAGTCAGGGCCAGGGAGGACGTGCAGAGGGAAGTGATGGATTCAGTCCAGATGGTCACTGGCGCAGGCAGGACAGCGGGAGCTCTGTTAACACTTTTCAACAACTCCTGCAAACAGGCACAAAGTGAAAACAGAAACAATGCTAACAATAAACCCACAATTCCTCCCTGTGTGGAGCCTGTTTAACCACATGTGTCTGCTCTAATAATTCCATCAATGACAGTGACTCATAACATATAAAAGATTTGACGTGTATAAGGGAGACTGTTTTGTTATAGGGAGTTACTGTCTGGACATTTTGGCTGATGCAGTGACAACTGTGGGGTCTAGTAATAACACTGGAAGCCTTTGGACACTCAATATAACAAAAATGAAGATCTAATGACAAAAATGGGAGTCTGACTGAGGATCTTAAAAAAGTTAAAAGGTTAACTGGTCACTGAATATGAGAAAATCTGGTCTGAACAGATTAAATACGGTGGAGTGGAGAATCTGATTATCATTGCACCCAAGCTTTGCCCAAAACAACAACCATGTGATGACTAGCATACCATCCTAAAGATTTAGCTTGAATTACTGGATCTTAGTCAGGCTCAGAGGAGATAGCAGAAGCCCTGGTATTTGAGGATGAGGTTCTTAACAAATCCTGGTTAAATAAGGTAGTCATAGGCGTGCATTAACTCTCAATAAATATGGGCTACTGGGGTTGGCATTCGACAACAGTAAACAACGTCCTTTAAATGACCAAATAGCTGCTGTGCCGCAAGTCCTATTCTTGGTTTGCATTATTAATCACTGAGTATCATCATGAATTTCCAATTGTAAAGTTCCTGTGTTGGTTTATCAGCAAATTAAAAAGCAGATTAAAATTATTATTGTTGCCAGTTTATGGCCCAAATCAGCAAAAGAGACCCTCAGCAACAACATGTACTTTTTCCTTTATATATTTGTTAATGTTACCACTGGGTAGATGTCAACAATATAAACTGATGTATTTTTCTTTTTACAATTTATCCAGCAGACTGTCATTATCTCCTTTCACCCATATCAAGCTCTGCCCCTATCATTTCTGAAAGTTGCTTTTTTTCTATCATGTTTCTCACAGCCTGAAGTTTTCCAGTCAGACAAGGGGAGTGGTGGGCAAGTGTTGGGAAATGAGTCTCTGAAGGCAGGACATGACATCCTCTACATTTACATCAGTGCAGACAGATGTGTTGACATCTTTCTTGTTCTCATTTTGAAAACTATTCTCCATTTTCAACCTTTCATGGTTTTATTCATTATATAACATGCCACTTTTAGGTGCATGGTTCAAGTAGCCACCCCATCACTCACTTGTGGTCAGTGTTCCCAAAGATTGCCTTTAATATAAGTCAGTCTGACTTTATGCTAGGGCTGGGCGATAAAACGATAATGATGTATATTGAATATTAATTTCCCTCAATATCAATATAAACAATGGCTTTTGGATAGTCAGCAGAAATGTAGATGAAGGCTCAACAGATGATGACATTGTCGACAACACTGGCACGAAAACGTCGGTGGTTTGGAGGTATTTTGTTTTTTTGAGGTCGGACATGAAGCAAAGTAATGCGCACTGCAAATTATGTCGAGTACATGTTCTCTCAAAGTCGGGGAATACCTCAAATCTTTTTCACCACCTGAAGCAGTGCCACACGGCAGAGCATGCGCAATGCAAAGGGTACAAATCCCGAGCGGAGCAAGGAGCTCATGGCGCCTGTGCAGCCGAAACAGCCGACCATTCAGTCCGTTTTCTTTAGCGCAACGCCTTACGACAAAATGTTGAAGAGACACAAAAGACCTCACAGATGCAGTAGCTTATTGTATTGCAAAGACATGCTACCAACAAGCACTGTTAAAGAGTTCATTTAAGAGTAAGAGGGAACATTTAAGATTGACAAGTGATTTTTTTATATCATGATATATATTAATATCGACTGATATTTAAAAAAAAAACTGTGATAAACTTTTTTCCATATCGCCCAGGCCTACTTCATGCAGTAATTTTACCAGGGGTGAGGAGTTCAGAAATATTCCGACTGAAGATTTTGGCTGTTTGCATTATGGATGTCCAAACTTCAGATACTTTGATGATATTTTTGCTACCATGTGCTTAAAGCAGTACAATAAACATAATTTTTGCCCCCAAAAGTATTTAAAAAATCCCTGCAGCCTATGCAAAAAAATCTGTTTGTGTATTTTCAACCTGAGCAATGAAAGGTGAGGTTGCAAACAACAGTGGTCGATCAATATTGATAACCAATGAGGAGATAGTGCTGCAAACAGGAGCTTTATATGTGCCCAATTCAAACCTGAAATCTAAGAGAAGCTTACAGAGTCTTAAACAATAAAATTTTGAATGTGTCTTTGAAAAATTCTTCCTGAAATGCACAAAATCTTAACAATTAAAGTTTTTTTTTTGGATTACAATTTGCAGTAACATTTCCATTCTGTCATTTTCCATTGGTTGTATATAATAGAAATGTTTCTGCACAAGCGTAGGTGGAGTGTAAAGAAATGGTGCACCTGACACAAGCACTGCTTGTGTCCATGCTTCTATGTCAAGGACTGGAAGATCGCAGTGATGGAGGCCCTCCCGCTCGCTCCAGGATCAGCAGAGTCTAATGGCCACTCATCAATTCCTCCTGTCTTGGGAAGTGTGTGTCATGACTCCTGTAACTACTTCTGACAAGAGTGATGAAGCACTTGTTAAAGTTGTACGATTCTGCCGGAGTTTGAAACCTTTTAGATAAAAATCTGTGTAGAGGGAGATGGACACAGACAGTGAGTGAGGGGCCATACGGAGGAGGGGATGAGTAAAAAGGCGAGACAAAGAGGGCCTGTGGTTTAGACGTGACAGATCGCGGAGAGCGGAGAGAGACGGGGAGAGGGGGGGAGTGAGAGGAGCTAATGATCTCCATCTGTCTTAGAAGGCTTGGAGAGAAGAGCATCGTTAGGCTTTTGGAATAAGGGGAAGCAAACAAACACATGATTTGCAGATCTCACCCTGGCACGGTGTTGTGTGACTGGCTTCATTTGAGTCGGCTGGTAGAGACATATAACCCCATCACTTGTGTCACGCTAATGATCGCTGCTCTCCAGTACGATGGCTTGTGTAACAATATGTCTGTTTACTGTATGCTGTATTCACGCCAACATTGATTCTGGTGGATGCGTCTACAGTATCTTTGCAAATCTATGTTTGTGGACTCAGCTTTTAAGGGTGCGTGATGGTCTAAGATGAAAAGACCGAAGCTCTAATTAGAATTTGGCAAAGTCTAGACACACGCTATAGTGGCTCAAATATCAAGTGGAGGGAGTTTGTGACCATTAGTGCGGCCACTCATGCTCGAACAAAGCATTTGTTTGTGTCTGGCTATAAAAGTAGCCCATCCTTAGCTCTGAGTATAAAATGCATCCTTTGTCCATGTCCACTAGAACGGCACAGAGGCATTGTCTGTTCTCACTCGGCGATTAGCAGGAGAGTTTTGCCTTAACCCCCACCGTAAAATAAATCTGTGCTAAGAAAGAGCAGTTTTGTCGTAAAGTTAAGGTTGGATTCAGTAAAAGACGTGATATCAACCAGGACAAACCAACTGTCACACTTTGTTTCCATCTTTCCATCTTACAACCTATTTGTCATTCAGTTCACACTAAAGTGAGGATCCTGACTTGTTTTCATCCCAGGTATCAATAAAATTGCTTTTACACACTTTTTTGCGCCTCATGATGCTGCAAACATTTCCTGTTGTGTCTTATGAAAGGCGAACAAGTTGTAATCTGTTGTGTACACTGCGAAATAAAATAAAATCCTACTGCCTGTATTTGTCTAAGTTCACAATAAATATCTTTTTACACTTTACAAATCTTATTAAAAGATAATTAAAGCCAAAAAAAATACTTAATTGACCGTAATAAGTGATTAAAATTGGGGAAAAAAAGGAGAGGGATAAAGAATTTAGCCATTTGTTTCACGTGGGACTCAAATCAAATCTTGTTATCGTTGGCCCACCCATCACCCTGAACCACAACCCTAAGTGGACGTTCTTTTAGTGTTCATCATGTTGCTTAAAGTAAATTCTCACATTAGTTTACATTACAGTTCATAGACAAGATGATGCTCCTCTTGAAAAACACTCAAGGGTACTTAGTGAGCTCTACAATATATCAAGAATGAGGGAAAGGGTTGGGTATCTGACAAGGAAGAATAACAACGGGCTCTGGGTCCCAGTTTTACTAATCCATCATTAAATGCCAATGAACATTTCTGGATCTGGATCATGTTTAGTTTTAACTGATGCAGAACCAGTTGTGGAAAAAAAAGGGGTTACACCATACCTGCCAACACTTCCATTTTTCCCAGGACTCTACTGTAGTTTGATGGTCCACGTTCATTCATGAATGTCCAAAGTTGCCAGACAACTGAAGATTGTCCTGTGCTTCTACTGAGGCTCACAGACACTGGATTGATACTTTTACTTTACAATTTGGGATGATTCAGGTCGGTTTAAGCTGTAAACTATATTTAAGCAGTGTTTGTTGAGAAAATGAACACTTCAATGAAAAGGAAACAAATGTGAGATATAATATTTACGTTGATAGTCTTGCACCGTCTTGGAGTGATGCATTCAGGGCAGCCTCAGATAAAAGAGTGCTGTATTGTACGCATAGACGTTCAGAGACCCTCATGCATGAGAGCATGTAAAACATACGAGGACTTTAACACTAATATTAGTGGACTAAATAAGTTCAAGGGTTATGGTTGCTCTTATTTTTTTATTACAATTTGTTATTGTTAAAAAAAGTGCAGCTTCACTTATACTTATTTGAATGAGCAATCTAATAACAAATACTCTCATAATCAGCTCATATCCACCATACAAGGCAACCCAAATAAACCCCAACGTGCGCCGCAAAAATCTCCCAGATTTTATAACCTAAATGTTGGCAGGTACGGGCTACACTGATATGTTGGTCTCATCTACAGCTTTGGCTATTGTTTTAAAATTCTTCACACACACACACATATTTTTAACAATGGTTGAAGCAAGCCTCAGATCAGCATTTCTGCTGCCTGAAGCACTGATTGGATAATCAAAAGATGTCCACAGCATGCAGAGATATGTCAATAGGTTGACACAATGGCAGAAAATCAGTAGAGTCCGTAGACTGGATTCAAAGATCTAGACAAAGGTCAGGCTGTGATTTGGTACTTTGATGAAATAATGGAGAGCTTTGTCTTTAGGGTTAGAATAATCAGCACTTCTAAAGATCAACCCTCGTGTTCATAGTTTAAATGAATGTATATTGATCGTAACATAACAACCATCTGTGTTGAGTTGAAAGTACAACATGTACTTGGGTGCAGGTTTTTCTTTTCCTCTAGTAACAACATGGCCTGACTCTCTTCCATTGTTGTCCCATTGGCCGGTTAAAAACTATCATTTTGGGTGTTTTTGGTCGGCGCACTGCCTGAAATAACTGATGTTGTTGTTGTTAAGGACAGTCAGTTTTACTTTTGCAATCTTCTCTCGGCTCGTAGAAATTACTCCGTGTAGCATTTGACTGCTGTGGGATGGAGTTGAAAAAGAGAGAAAAATGTGTTACGTAAGGAACCAAGGCCCGGCAAATCAATCAGCACAATGTGCTTTGTTGCAGGTGAGTTCAAGAAAACTATTCCAGCTTATTTTGGGAAAGTGCTCCTCTACTGTATCTCCAGCAACTTTCACTGTGTGTTTTCAGATGGAGGCTTAGCTCTTTAAAGCTGTTCACTGAGTGACACAGAAAAAGGAGAGGCGAGTTGTCTCTGCCTTTCTGCTCCACAGCCCTCCCTTTTTCTTTTTTTTTTTTTTATGGAAGCTGCCTGTCCTCATCAGCCAGTCTAACATCACCCCCTGTTTTACCTGGGCATTATCCATTTTGCATGTCTGCCCTATTTAAAAAAGAACCAACAGGGTGCCAAGTGAGAGCTAAGCTGCTCTCAGAGAGATGTAAAAATAATTTGGTCTACTGAGAGAATTTGGCTCTTCTGACAAACAATTCTCACCGGTGAAAAAATAATGTATTCTCTTTGTTCACTTGTTGAAGTGTTTTTATGACTAACTGTGTTTTTTTAATTAGCTTTTAAACGTTTTGACCAAAATGTGAGGGACATCATTTTAGAGTATTAGATGAACACATTCACAGGTTCATGTAAAATTCTCATTTATCTCTTTCCCGTTGGAGTGATTCACCGAGGACAGGTTGTGTGCTAAACTGTTGAAGAGGAATGTTGTGACTTAAATTTGTGAAAAATAAAGCACAATAAACCATCAAAAGAGAGTGCTCCAGGGTTTGTACATCATTGTAAATCATGACAGACAACAAAATGAATATAAAACAGCCTGATGTAGTAAAATAAATGCTACTTGGAAGGGAAAATATATACCTCAGAAATGCAGACAGGCTTATTAAATACTCCAACAGCACAATTCATAACTGTGTACAATCATATCAGCAGCCATTGTTAGAAAAGCTGTAATTCATAGTAAGTTTTCTTCTTTCAGACACAGTGAAACATCCTCAGATGTCTCACAAATTAAGCTCTGCATCAGTTTTGTGCAGGACACGAAAGTGATCCAAGTTTTAATAGGGGTAAGTAGGGCTGGGCGATAAACCGAAAATTTACCGATACCGAAACTTACATTAATAACTGAAATAATTTTGCCCATATCGGTATTATCTGAGTCAATAGATAAATAAAAGTTGGTTTTGGATGTGTGTAGGTAGGCCATGGTCTCATGTCCGTTTAAGACGCTGTCCTATGTCAGAGACATGACTCCACCCCATCCAGTCCGTAACAAAGAGAGAAAGACAGGTGAGGAGATGGAGGACGGTTCAAAAGTTGGAGTGGCTGGAGTGGCAGCTGAAGTAGATGAAGTTAATGTGGGAGGGGGTGAGCGACTTGTGGAGTAGTTATCGTCCATTTATTGTTATCGAGGTGAACTGCTCAATATATCGCGATGTTGATTTTAGGCCATACCACCCAGCATTAAGCTGATGGCTTCTGATCGAGTTATTGTCTCCAATCACTGCTACACCACAGCCTCCACATTATAAGTCTGCAGCCCACTCTGTTTATTAAACTACAGAGTATTTTCACAATGGCGTCACCAATGAAGAGGTTTAATAGTAAATATGTGACCAGAGTGCGTAGCATTGAATTACATGAAGGTTTGAGGGTAAAAATATTCTCATTAAGATTGATTGAATGTAGACACACCAAATCCTGGATTATTCTGCTGTAGCTAGTAGTTGGTTTCGCTGCTTCATTTATTTTGTGTAGCATTTTTGACTCTCATTTCTTGTATTCTTGCATTGCCTGGAGTAGCACCTATTCATCTGTTCCTGGGCCCTGGTTCACAGGTGATAGTAATGCTGCGTTCCAGTTACCTCGGCAGTGGGATGTCGGAGCTGGGAATGACATTACACCCGCGTTCCAGTAAACAAGTCAGACAACCAAAATGGACGCCTACTGTCAGTTGTTGTTAGCAGTTGTCAGCTGTTGTTAGTTGTTGTTAGCTATACTAGTTGTAAACAACGAATAACACAGTATTTTACTCTACAAACACCATAGCACTGTGTTCACAGTCAGATGTTGGGCAGTACAACAAATACCACTTATTTAATTTCACAAAAACAAAACAGCGGTGCTAATAAATAATACATTACGAGAGCTTTCAATGTTATTCCCTACTGTTGATGCATTACGCTGCCATCTTGGATAATGGCGTTGTTGTCAAGTTGGGGTTGGTCGTCCAATTTTCGAGAGGGAAATCAACTGGAATGCAGCATAAATCCCTTTCACAAAACTCAAAATACTCCAAGAAGGCAAATTGAGGCAGAAACATCCTTTATGTGCTAAGAAAGCAGCTGTTGTCCGAACGAGTGTACAAAATATCATATTGCATGAAAACAGGCACGGAGCGAGGCTCAATAAAAAAAAAAAAACGCATCGCAGTCGTTTATCTATTAAGAGTTATCCTAAAATGGTCACAATGCTTGAAGAAATAACAAAAGACAACAAAGATAAGAGGTAAAGTGAGTGCTGCACCAAGTTTATGAGTTAAGCTGTTTAGAAATTAGGAATAATAAAAATTATCTCCATTAAATCCACAATGCTGCACACACTCTTACCCAGAAACACAAACTTTGGGGAATATCTGCTAAAAGCTTAGTTTCTTTTCTGTGCAGAACTATTGTGTTCAATACAAATGACACCAATAGAAATGTTGCACAATAGCCCAGGTGGGTTTCTCGGAAAACCGTCACCTGCCTCGCTTTCACTCAAGGTTAGAATTGACGCACAAATATAGTTTTTTCATTATGAAAGAGAAAGCACAGGTGGTTTACTGTTGCTGTGTTTAATCAGGACACCCCAGTGATGCACTTGCATAGAAAAGCATATTTTATATGTCTAAATTGTGTACATTAATCACAGACTCGTTCTGCATGCCTGAGAAGGTGCAGTAGATTCTGTGAGCTGCTGAGGTTACCGTGGCGACAGGTCAAAGGGAGCTGATGGAGCAGATGGCAGTCAGGTGACCCTGCACTCCGCCTATCTGCTCCTCTGTTCCTCCTTGTAAATCTCAACCCTGTGTGTTTCACCTCAGGTACAGGCCGGTGACAGCACCAGTGTGTTTACACACCTGCACAGACCTGAGGCTGCTTTAAAGCATGATTATAAAGAAGACAGAAACACGCACATACACACACCTTTGGGGCTTATGTGCTGTGCATGCTGGTTGTAATGCTCCAGGACTGTGTTAATCCTCTACCCCAGGTGTGTATCCACCTGCTTTGGCTCTTCCCCGCGGTCGTCAGGGTTAGCCTTGTCCTTTTGCTCTGACCGCAGAACAGAATGGACGCCGGACCACTGGGGCTTCCCTGTGACTGTCCCACTGAGATGGACACTGATTAAAGAGCTAATCCTCTTTCATTACGTACCGTAAGACTAGCTGCTGATGTTCTGATGGTCAGTATCTCCTTTGTCGGGGTGTATTTTTCACGTTTCTGTCAAGTGTTGCATGTCTCCCTTGTCAATTCTGCCCCCTTGCCATCTGTTTATCTATCGTACGTTTTACTCTTTCATTTAACCGTGTCTTTATCGCCGCTGCCCTGCTGGGCTCTGTTATCTGAGGCTCACAGGAAGGTGTGTGTACTGTAAGAGACTGTATGTGCGTGTGTTTGCAGGGATAAGCAGTCTATGTGTCCTACAGGAGCACGTGCAAATGTTTGCATGTCTTCGTTTATGTGTGTGTGCATGCGTGCGTGCAAGAGCAGGGAACCGGGGTGTATGCTGATGCTGTGAACCGGCGGACTTTAGGTGCAGACCTGCATTATTGAGAGTGCACAACCCGTCTGTGATCCCAGTCTTAATGGAGGAACAGTGTAGAGTACACTCCACCCAATGTGGGACATTAAGGTTCATAGTGATATTATCCAAGATGCACTTACACACTCACACTCACACATATATACATGCTGTGCAGGGAAAGGCAGCAGCATAAGCCCGGTTGAGGAAGCCCAGAAAGACGCTGCACTGAGAGGTAAAAAAAAATTTTAAAAAAAGAAACAAGTTGCAGGGCCAGTTCTTGTACAGTGACAAAAGGATGAAAAGATGACAGCTGCAGTGAAAGAGTGACGCTGTTTTAGCAAGATGGAATGAAAGAAAATATCACTGTGCTGTGCAGCAAGAGAGGTTAAGAAGAGAGCAGATGAAAAGAGTGAGCTGTTGAGCTCAGAGATGGCACAAAGCAGAGTGCTAAGCAACACCCACACAGATTGCTGATGTGTCAATACTTCATCAGGAGTGTGGTCGAGACTGCAGACTTTCACTGTGAGCACAAGGATCTTCTCCCCATCAGCTTCTCCTCCTCGGCCTTTCTTCTTTACATCCTCTTCTCTCGTCTTTCATCTCTCTTCCTTTCCTATATTTCCTCTTCGCCTTTGTTCCTTTCTTCTCCCATCCAAGGTCCCACAAGCGGTGATGTTCTTGCTCATAAAACAAACACAGACATATGCGCTCCACTCGTGTTATGCCCTCCCATTTATTCTTACAGGTTTGAACTTTGAATAACATCAGAGGCGAACACAAACACCCTCACATGCTTCGTCTTTATGTATCCTCACAGGCACCTAACCCTGTGAAGATCATAAACGTGCAGCCTGTGTGTTGCATCTCACACCTTCCTCCTCTCTGCTGATCCCTGTTTGTAGCCGCCTGTCTTCTCTCCCCGTACATTCATACCACCATGCATGAGTGCACACATTTGCAGGAGTTTAAAACAGGCAGACATGCTCTCGCGCTTGTCGAGTTTACACATAGACACGGTTTCCTCCTGTGCTCTCTGCAGTGGGTTCACTGAGTTTCTCTGATGTCTTTGTTTTGTGAGCATAAAGTTCACTCAGAAGTGTATCAGATATTCAGCTCTGGCCTGTAAATCTCTGTTTTCTCCACGTGTACATCTTTATGGTCAGTGCATCTGGCAACTTTAGTCCATAAGAGATTCATATCTCATATTTAGGACTTTAGCAAACTATTGGCCCTGTTTTTTACATTTGACTGCAAAGCATTTCTCTGACATTTACCATTTCAATTTAAGATTCGACTCTTTGCTGTCTTTGAGGGTTTTTTTTCTGTCTAAGTTTAGACTCGGACTCTGCCCAATGCAACTGAACTGTTATAGATAAAATATTATTACGCTTAAAAATGAAAGTGTACAAGGTGCTTTGACGGACAAAAAAGATTAAATGATTTAAACAACAGAGGAGAAATAAATCATATATCATAGCAACTACAAGGGCAAAATAAAGCATTTAATGACAGTAATGTTTTCAAGTAGATGACAGAATAAAAGCAGATACAAAGATGTGGGGCAGTGAGATATAAAGAATAAACAAACCAATAAAATAAATGAATAAAGGAGGGAATCACAAAGAAAAAACTCATTAAAAAGGGGGGTTTAAACAACAGCGTTTCTGAATGGAAGAGAGTTTTTGAATAAAAGAAATAAATCAAGTTATAATTCAATAGTGTTTGGAAGAGAAAAATCACAATCAAGTCTCTAAAAATGAGTTTTTAAAAAGTGATTTTAAAGAAGTAAATGATTCTGCACACCTTATCCCCTAAAAAGTTGAGGGGCTCTGATAGAAAAGCTGGATTTGCTTTCCATTTGAGCCAATATTTGAGTCATATGACATACCGACTTCCAAAATATTGTTTTTCTAAAGAATTAAAAATGCCTGTTTAATTACAAATAGACAAATTTTAATTAAGACAATTTACTCCACGGCATTTCTAACCTTTGTCAGCTATCACAGTTCAGAGAATTATCTGGCACACTTACAACAAAAGACCGATTGATGACAGTGTGACTAACTATCATCTAATGAAGTGACAAATTTAAACTCATTCATTCAAGCCTGTAGTTGTAGTAGAAAAGAGCTGTTGATTATTTTGGTACATCAGGCATTGTGATACAAGCAGGTGGTCGGGAGAGGAGGGGGTCCTTTACATGATGCAACAAAAGAAGTGTTGGTGCTTTCCAACAGCTGACTCACACTAAACAATGAGAGGAGCTCCATCGAGATAGTGCACATCTCCTCCAGGTGTGTTTGCAAGAATGTGGATGGGGATCAGATATTGCAGTGTGTTTGCATGATGCAAAGATGTTACTGCAGTTTTGTTGAAATGCACCAATGAAAACCAAACTTGCCTCCTTCTCTTTGCAACAAAAAGGAGACTCTAACTCAAAAAATCAGAATGCTTCACTAGTAATGGTCAACCAACTATGCCCTGAATCACGATACCAGGATTTTGACCTGGGCCACAGAGGCGACAAATGAATAACACTCTAAACTTATGTTGTTTTTAAGGGTTGTATATTGTACAGTGCTGCTTTCAAAAATGTGACAACTAAGGGTGCTCATATACAGAGGAGAGGCAGAGGGGATGATATGCAGGAAAGGGTCTGTGTTGGAATCCCACATACGCCGGGATGATAAGGACTCAGATTTAACTGGTACACGCTCTACCAGGTGAGACATCCCTGGAGAAACACTATCTGACAAGAAGACAGGCTTTGATACAACACTGGCTCCCTAATACTCTGACTTAGAGATAGAGATTTCAAAAGGATTTATTCATGCCATGTCATGTCTTTTTTCTTCAGAAGATTGTAACAGAGCCATGACGAGATGACCAAACTGAGTAAGGATTATCCTAAGTCCAGACAACCATGTATGGCCACTATTAGTGATGAATGAACTGTCTTTTAAGAATTTGACTGAAATTTTTCAATAATTACGCCTGATTGAGCTGTTACCAAAATGCAGATGCAATCATTACCAACACTTAAACATGCCCCCCCAAAATAAACAAGAGTGCAAAATCAACCCTTTTTTTTCTTTTCATGATATAAAAGATTCACATACACATACATACAAAATGCATTCAAAAACATGAGCTCCGGACATATTTAAAACGCTATGAATGTACTTTAAAAAAAAACATCTTTATCTAAGTGGTTACGGTAAAATATCTGATATAGATGTCTACATTTATATATGTGTTCAAAGGAAGAATATCTGTTATTTAGGCTGTTATTAGACTGCATAAAGGCGTCTTTATGACGTTTCTCTATACATTCACTGAAACCTCACAGCCATTAAATGCTGCAGAACAGGTGAGTTGATAAATTTGCAGTGTTAAAATAGAGAAGGCTTGCCTCACAGTGCAGTTATACTACACACACTAATGTTGCAGGTGTCTGTTTTATACTGAAGAGGATTAAGGCCACTAAAAAAAAAAAAAAACATGGGTCGGAAATATTAACTAATTAACTAATTTAAGTATAATTTTACTCTGACCTTAAATTGTAAATTCTTTTACATGAAACGGAATTTGGACTATTTTTATCCCATAATTTGATCCAGAATTCTGACTTTGAACTAAAATTTCTGAGCTTCACAGTCAGACAAAAAAAAATCATAATCTCTGAATTCTGTGAATAAAGTCAGAATGACGGGAAGATTTCAGAATACTGAATAAAATCTTCAAAATCTGAGGGAAAAAAAAACAGAATAAAAGCTGATCTTTATTATTTTTTCTGTGTCCCTAATCCTGTATTATTATTTTGACTTTAACATTCCTATGTATTGGATTATTGGATTGTGCTTAGGGTATAACATTTCTATAACGTTTTAATTTATTTTTACTATGTAAATTGTAATTTAAAAGTTACTTAATGTGTCATTTCATTGGCTTTGCTGATCACTTTTTAAAAATGTACCTTATCGTGACTGATCCAAAGAAATGTTATAAACATAAACCATCAGCTTCAGGCGGCAGAATTGAACAAATTCTGCCTCACTTTGGCCTGAGGCAGCCTTGTGCACCCGTCAGACAACAAAGTGGTTTCATGCTTCACCATGGCAGGACGAGGTGTTTCACAGAGCTGAAATGGTAGACTGTATGAAAACAAAGGCAGTACAACAGCTTCAAATGAAGCCAGAACTATTAGAGCTCCCCCTGGTGACTGACTGCAGTATAATGTCAAAGCCTGCCTTGATTAGTTATTTCATGCTTTCTGTCATAGCAGGAAGTTGTCTTTTTTTTTTTTTTCCTTCAGTTTTAGTTTGAAGCGAAAAACCAGAAGGTGTGATGTTATGATTGAAAGGTCTGGTGACAAATTCAGGCTCCAGCAGCGTTCTGTAATAATCACCATGTCCTCGGGTTGATATTCAACTTCACAAATAAATAAATAGCAAGAACACGGTCGGCGTGTTCTTGACAAATGGCAAACCTCTCTACAAATGTTGTGTTACATCATGTTAATACGGGCCCTAATGCATCACAGCTCCCTCCTGGCTCTAAAGAGCTGATTGGTCAAATTATTTACATGCCTTACATACAAGAAAAAAGAGCAAAGCTTCATTAGTTACACCAGTGTTTCTCCCACTGTACTTGCTTTATCAGACTAATAACTCTCATTTAATCTAATTAAGTGCAGAGACAAAGTCACTGTTGTCATCGCAACAATAATGCAAAACCTGCCTCTCGCATCAGTCATCAAAGCCTCACTTTTTTAATCCTGTATGCGCTCCATAAATATGAGGATGGATTAAATTGTGTGTGTGTGTCTGTGAATGTGCATTTATGCCCACAAGTGTTTGGTAAAGTGTTCATTTTTCTGCACAACTCTGATGCACAGGCGGAGACCATTAAATCTTGAGGGCACCTCTGACTCTCTCATCAGCTTCCCTGCTTTCTGCTCACTATTCTGTAAACAATAGACCCATAAAAATGCTCCTCATTCATTTCAAACACGCTTCTCATTCCCTGCCTGCGTAATTGAACCTCGTACTGTGAACACAATGCAAGTTACTCTATCAACCTGTGTAAAATGTAATCCTTGTCGAGTGTGCAGAAACAAATTAAGACAGTCTTAATGAGGTTGCTTTTTAAGGAGAGAATATTATTATGCAGCGTTGAGGTGTGTGTGAGCTTGCTGAGTATTTGCGTTTGCAGCCACTTGAAGCTTGAATCATGATGATGCCTCAGCTAATTGATGTTAGAGTAAAAGGCTTGCTCAAGTAAGAGCGTAAACACGTGGGTGGTTTCATCCAGGCATGTTGCAGTGTCTTTGAGCAAGACATTACACTTGATTGACAGCATGGCACCTGTAAGGCCTTTCTAGAACTAATTCAATGGGCTCGTCAGTATGAGGCATTGCTTTCAGCAGAAAAGGCCTGAAATAGAGTTGGCACATATACCAATCAGCCATAACATTATTATTTACTTTGTTTACTTTTGGCTCTAGCCTTATCAAGCATTGACTCCAGTAGACCTCTGAAGGTGTGCTGTGGTTTTTGATGCCAAGATGACAGCAACAGATCTTTGAATTCATTGTAAACTGTGAGATGGGGCCTCCATTGACTTTGTTGTCCAGCGAAAATTGGGATCTTAGGACGTTTGAGGCCACATCAACACCTTGAATGTGCCTTGTGGTCCAGTTCTGATGCTCACATGCCCATCACAGGCACTTTTTTACAGAGGACAAGGCTCAACATGAGAACCATGACCAGTCTGCAGCTACCCAACAAAGTGTATGTCCTGGCAACTTTCTATCCGAACCAGGGTAGCCAAGAAACTGTCTCTTGACATCTTGCATTCATCTCTACAGCAGTCCATTAGTGTCAATTCTGTAAGGAAAATTTTGACAAAAAAAAAAATTTTGTCAACGTCACTTTTTTCCACAATAGGCTGAAATACAATCCTGGTAACAAAATCTTTGACAAAGAAAGACAATGACAAGACAAAACTGTTTTGGGAGAGACGGTTGATAGTTTAAACATCATTATAATTTACTTATTTGGCATCGAATCCTTCACCTAAAATATGAGCTATCCATTCCTGTTTTAGGCTGAGGTGGCTGTGCAGTGCAGTTTTATTTTGTCACTGGTCTGCAACAAGTGTTCTGTAATATACATAATGGCCAAATAACAAATATTGACTTGGAGTGAGGGTCATTTTTCTATATTAGATTAGTAGATCGGTTAAGACAGCACAGCAGCATTGGATTTTTGGTAGAGTCTAAACTAAATCATCCAACCAAAATGAGTAATCCAGATGTACCACTATACAAGACAAACTATTAAAGGCACAAATGACTAAAATATGACTAAAACTAAAAGTTATTTTTGTCCAAGACTAAATCTCAAATAGCTGACAAATTCAACTCTGAGTGAAGGGGTAATTGAGAGGAATATTGGTTAATCTGTAAAAGTAGATTAGAGCTACATAAGTGCTGTCCATTTAGCATCTACACTTGTAGATGAGAAGACAGAATCGTGGTGATCCTACACCAATCAATAACACATTTTCTCTGTCTGCTCCCTTCAGTCTGCGTCTCTTTATTGCTCTCCTGCTTCATCTTTCCCTAATAGTCTCCTCCTCTTTAAGTCAAATTCCTCTTTAATTGGCCTCCATGTTCTACTTATTAGGTAATGAATTGTTAAATGTGGTTCCCATTGGTTAGTTAACATTTTTCTCAAATGGGGCAAAGAACTGACATGCTTTTAATTTCCCCTTTCTTCTTACTTCACAAAGATATGGATTTTCCGGGCCTCTCAGCTGGATTTCTACTTTGAACAGCTTGATCCCTGCCATGTTTCATCAGCAGATATCCTGCACAAGGGACCGGCCGATAGAGAAGACCTCTTTTGTGATGAAAATTGAGTTAATCTTGGACATTACTTTTTCCGTGTCATTTTCAAGAAGTTACCTCTTCTTTAATTTCATTTCCTGTTCTGATTTCTTCGCCATCGACACCTGCACTCATTACACACCAGCTCCAATTTATGTCAGTACTCTGAGAGATTCATTAACCCAGTGGTTTTCATTTCATTTCTTTTTATTTAAAAATCTAGTTCTCTGCTATTAGCAATTTTACACAAAATTTTTTCTACAAAAATCAAAATGATGTGTTTATTTAAACTGCCTTCGCTCCGACTCAGCTGCTCCTTTTAATGCTGCTAGTTTTATAATTTTCCAGTGACTAATGCCTGCTGTGTTTTGTACGAAATAGTATTAAGGCCACAAGAAGGGTAAAAAATATGTACAGGAGGGAGATTTTTTGAATTTCCAAATCTGAGATTAAAGTCAAAATTTTAAAAAGTTTACAATTTAATGTCAAAATTACAACTTTAATCTCAAAATTGATTTTTTTTATTTCAAAATTTTGACATTTTGTAATCTTTGAAATTTTTACTGAAATTTCAAATTTTAATCCTGAAATTTCAACTTTATTGACATAATTTCGATTTATTTTAATCTCGACATTTCAATTTTTAATCTTGAAATTTTAACTTTATCCACATGATTTTGAATTTTTAATCTCGACATTTCAATTTGTAGTGTTGTAGTACTCGAGATTAGTCTTGGTCTCTAGACCGGTTTCAAGACCATTTTTTCGGGGTCTTGGTGTCGTCTCGGAATCGAAGGCATTTTTTACTTGGTCTTGTCTCTGTCTCTGTCCTCTTTGGTCTCGGTAATATCTTGGTCTCGGTTGGTGCGGTCTTGACTACAACACTAGCAATTTGTAATCCTGGCATTTCAACTTTATTGACATTATTTTGATATTTAATCTCGAAATTTCAACTTTAATCTCCTTCCTGTAGTTATTTTTTTCTCTTCATGCAGCCCTAATCCTCTTTTGTAGTTTTGTACTCTGGAGTCTTTGCTGCTGCTCTCCCTGCCGTAGCGTTTCATGTGCATTTATAGTTGGTTTTTCCTGATGATAACCATTTGATAGACATTTGACGGCACCAGTCATCATGACTCAGGTCATATTTGTCGAGGAGAACACACTCCTGTTGTTTTCATGTTGAAACGCTGCAGTTTTGCTAGGGGCAGATCTCTTAGAGAACGACAGTATTGGACAGTAAGGGAGCGTGATATGGTTTAGGGTGAATATAACGGCTTTTATTAGCTTCCTCTGGATGACACCATACTCTCTCTCTCATGGGAGAAATGGTCAGTTTTGGAATTAAATTCTGTATACTCTGAGGTGGCTTCATAAGGGAATCCTACAGGCTGGTTATTGCACCATAAGGAATGTAATGAAACCGGCTCAAAGATGACAACCACACAGGGGAAGGTCACTGTTAATATATGGCGATCTTCTGCAGTAGAAGGAAGGTATAGGGGAGTATTGGAGTCTGCCAGCCATGGAGGAGATTTGAGGTTTCTCCAGTCAAGCCTGGTGCTCTTGGGGGACTCACAAGGACTTTGTGTTTGCTCAAATCTCTGTCCGTCTATTTTTGCCTTTCTTCTCGAGTTGGCTGAGTTGGTAGAAAAAATACAAAAAACCTTTGGGAGCCAATTTCCTGAGACCAAAGGACAACACGGGTCTGTTTTTACAATTTCCAACAAGAATGTTTGTCCATGTGTGTGTGAATAAGCACTATTCCTGTTTGTTAGCCTGTATGTGCACCTATGTTCCAGATATTCTGCATGTGCCAGTGATTTTTCTATTTGATTTGTTCTTCTTTTCACCTTCGTCACCAATTTTCTGGAGGCATATTTCTCTCTTGCAAATCCTCCACAGCCACCCCACAAATTGAATGACTAACAGAAAAAAAGCCCAGTGATCCAAGTATCTCAGCTCCATCCTTAATTCATTAATTTGCTGTTTCCCTACAGTCACTCACCCTGAATAATCCATCCGGAAAGTCCAGTGAGCTTTTCCGCCACCAAGCAGAAATGGGATTGTGGATGACTGATCACAGAGCTTATACCCACACAGTCCCACGTTGTGTTTAAGTGTGCACATGTACATCTGCAGGCACACCAACACACACATACATGCACACATTCAAAGCCTGCACTTAATAGCACTTAAAACCTACTCAAAGTGAACCGTCTTAAGCTGTGAAAACTTCACTAACATACCTTCTGTTCCTTTAAACATGCATGCAACAATATTAGATTCAGAGGTTCATTTAAGTCCACTCCTTTTTTTTCACATGTCATATGTGTGTCACACAACCTCAGTCAAAGGAAAACAGACCAGCTGTCATGAGGTTGAAGAGTGAACAGAGATACTCGGTGTCACCCTCTGAAATTCCTTCGGCCTGGTTTGCTGCAGAGAATAGACAATGCTTCTGCCCTGAGGATACATAGACATCAATGTTTTAGAGCGAATCATTGATCCCGGAGCATAAAATTTGCAGAGGCACACCAGCCCAGTCATTCTGCTCCCCTAAAGACACATCTTCATGCAGGAGATATTAATTGACTTTGCTCGCAGACGACCATGTGAGGCAGTACATGTCATACCCACACAGTATCAATGAGGGTAAGATCCTGTAACTTCCTGACTGGCTGCAGCTTGTGCAGCATTTGATGTGGGCTCAGAGTTTTTCAGAGTGAACAGGAACAGGGTGTTTTTATAAATTGTAGACTTGATGATTGGCTCAGGTAATTCCAAAAATATGAGTTAGGTGAGATTTCTTATCCTTCTGTTTCCTCTACTTTGCGGAAAAATTCATAGACTGTACTTCGTTTCCTTTTGGCCCTTCTCTCCCAAAATGAAGGGAGTCTAAGAGATAGTCTGGCTACGCTTTCAGCTCTAAACATAGACTGTATAAAGAGTGGACGCCGTCTGCCTCCTTGCTGGGTGAAGCCACTCCGAGAACAGCACCCTCTGGTGATGGGCTGCAGTATAGGTCATGAATCCCGACAAACTTTAGAAATTTATTACACAGAATATACATTTTTCTCCCCCCTGGTTGTGATGTTGACATGTAGTTATTGTAAGACTGGTTTGTGCTCAAGTCTTTTTTCTGTACAGCTCAATTTTAAAAGTTATTAGTGGGTTCATGTTTTCTATGATTGACACCTGATACAGCCTATAGGTGTACGAAGATTGTGTGTCTCACTGGGGGATCCGTCATCACAGCGACTCTCTGGCCGAACTTTGCTTCTGTGCAAGTGGTGGAGTGCGTACAATGCTACTGTGCAATGTTGGTTTCAGGAAGTGGAGAAAGGATGTTACCGAGAGCTTTTCGGCTTCAAATCTGTATGCTAGCTGAAGGCAGAACCAAGTTGTCCATAGTATATACAGTCTATGGTTCTAACACATATTTGTCGTAAGTCTCGTGAAATGAGTCGGCTTGGTATGTCAGGCTCCTCTTAGGTCAAACTTTTTTCCAAAAATATTGAAACTGAAAGAGACAAAGCAACCCGTGTTTTGTATTTATTTTTAAGATGACTCTTATCAAATAAGTAGGTAGTGAGTACCTGTAAGTATTTATCCTGCAGGATGTTCAGAGCAATCATTGATGCTGTAGTTGATATCACTTTTCTTTGGCTTAGAGGTAAATTGTAGAAGGCAGTCTCTGTTGAAATATACAGAAGCTATTAAGTTTTTATGAATACTTGAAGAGAATATTTTTACAATCCTCCCATGAATACAGCATATAAGTTCCACACAAATCTAGCCAAACTCTCCTTTAACAGAGGTTTAACCTTTATTTAGAGATAGCACATGCAGTTTTGTTGTTTTTGAATTGTCCTTGATCTACAGGGTTTGGAAGAAAGAGTGAATCTAACCTTGAACACTGCACTGATGATTACAGAGAGAAAAACAGACAGAAAAACAGCTTCTTTTTTTCTCATAATGGTTTCACAACCTTTCATTATGTAAACAGCTCGCCAGATATTTCTGCATGTTTAATTACCTGTTTATGTCCATGGTTGCTTAGTTCAACACTCTGCATGATAATGACAGTCGGTGACTTTTTTTTTTCTTTTGTTAGGAGCTGCTTCTAATCCTCCACATTTTATAAATGGTGTCCCCCTCCTGAACCGTGATAATTGATGTATTTCCCATAAAGGAATGGTAATTAAGATAATGAGATTTTCAGTAGCAAGTGTAGCATGCCAAAACGAGGGGGAGCATGTTTCTTGACTGGCTCACTTTAGCTTTATAAATGCTTCTCTTTTGTTCTCGTCATTTTACCAGCTTTAACTTTTCTTCTCCTCCTATCTGAGTTCTTCCCCGCCACATCTGCTACCCCTCTCCTCTCTCATACACAGCTTGTCCTCATTTGTTTGCCCACTGCATAATTGGCTATAGGATCACCCATTGTGTAATTATGTATAGCAGTTTGATATGTAATTAAAATTGTATCAGTATCTAGTGTAATTTGTGCTGTGTGATTACCTATTAACAGTGCAAACAGTTGTGCCTAAAAGCCCGTGACCGCCCCTCTCATAGATGTCACTGAGTGTCTCTGTCACTATTTACATACCAGCAGGTGCTACAGCTGAGCAAAACTCAAAATAAACACTTCTCCTACATCTCCACTACTTATAAGAGCCCTTTATTCTGACATGACGGGTCAATGTGAAATTTAATTTAAGCCATTAACAAACTTTATCATTACAGGATAAAAATGAGATTAACATCGCAGAGAAAGTGAGAGAGAGAGAGAGAGAGAGAATTAACTACATGTGACATACTAAAACAAAAGGCATGAAATAAAGTTCATGAGTTCAATGCAAAGTGCAGTAACTAAAAGAAAAAAGTATGATAAGTTACGAAACAGTGACTACTGGCAGTTAGACTGGGACAATTAACACAATATATTGTGCAGTATATTGTTCTTTATATTCAGATGGCATAAAAGTATACTTATTAGTTCTATGGTATTTGATCGTGCACAAAGAACAGCCTGATATTAGAGGTAATGCTCCACAAGATAGTAAACGATGTAAGATAACGTATTCAAAAGTGTTATTGCACATTACATTATAAAAACATAAGTGAAAGTTTGAGTATCAATGATTGAGGTATTTGTCACATAATCCACATGATGAAAAACACACTATTATGAACTGATGATCAAAAGTAAAAAGCAAAAGATCTTAAACATTAGGTAAGATAGATCAATAATATTGTTATCACTAATCTCTAAGGCTCTTAAATAAATCCCTTGTTAATGCAAATAATTTTGCACATTCAAATTATAAACACGTTAGGAGACTGTTATTAAGAAATGATGCTGCACATGTTTGTGAAAGTCAGAGTCATACTGCGTATGGTATTTGTCATATCATCTATTAGTAATATTTCAAACATGAATGCACCTCCTGTTAGTAAAAGGTTATAAAGAACATGCTGTAGCCTGATAATGAAAAGTCACATTACACATTTTGGTGAAAGTAAAAGTAATATTGCACAAGCTTATGGTAACTATAATGAATTATATTAAACATGATAATGCACTTAATAATAAAAGTTATATCAAACATAAAAATGCTGAACAAAAATGACCCAAATGTGAAGAAGTTATACTGTTAATAGAGTTTACTTTATATATGAAAACAATGAACTGGTAACAAGAAGTAATATTGCACATTTCGGTGAAAGTAATTTTGTACATACAGGTTATATGAAGAGTAGCATTGTGCATGGTAAATGAGCATGTGGTAGCCTGATAATGGTGTTATATTGCAGATGTCGGCATAAACAAGAGAAATATTGCATATATTGTTTTATGTAAAAGTACTATTGCACATGGAACTTTTTAACATTTACTATAGTAGCAGATTTATACATAATAGGCTGGGTAAAAATTCAAGTAATAAAGCTAATATTGCACATAAAGAGAAATAATATCGCATATGGTTTCTATAATTATGGTCAGTAGCCTGGTATCAAAGAGAAACTGTGTACATAATAATTACAGATATTGTCACATATTGTCATTTTAAACTAAAAGTATTAGTGTTAACAGCATATTTATCTGTTATAATTCATGTGGTAATGTATACAAAATGGTATAGTAAATTTACATGACAACTTGCATCTTATAGTCAGATGTTAAAGTGCAATATCGGATGTAATAGATGAAGTTAAAGCGATAATTCAAGAGGACATAATGAACATAACATAGCCACAAAACAACAACAAAGAAATACAGCACAAAACATCAAAATTTTCATTTAACATAATGGGCAACACAGCATCCTACTGCAACCTACAGCCAAAGCAAGCGCCAGGCTGTTTATTTTTCAGACCCGACTGTGCACTTTACAGCACATCACTCTCCAGCGTGTGAGGACTCAGCAAATTTTCACAGCTCTTTCGAAATAAAGACACCAAAACAGCGCGGGGATCTCAAAGTGCTTGTTAGTGCATCCGTATAATAAGGCTAAAGAAGAGGGCTTGTGAGGACACTCTAAGGAAACATCTTAATGAAAGCACCAGGCTACAAACTGGCCTAAAACACCCCCTCTGCAAATTCACCACAAAATAATTAGATGTATCCAAAAGGTCTGCTGTTAAGAGTAGCCCTTCTGTTCTCCTTAATAAAGTTTTTTTTCTTTATAGCTGGAAAATAGCAGAATTAGTGTTTACCTCCTTAGTGCGTATGATCTTAAGCAACTGGTCTGTGCATCTCTGTTTACTTTGTTCTTTTATATGTAACCAGAGGTTTTACCCTGAACAACCAAAAAGTTGCAGTGCCAAGAGTCTGGTCTAGAGATGACCCCACATAGTATGTCTCAACAAGCTTTGCAGACATGAGTCCTCTCTCAGTCTTTAGCCTTATGTGCACTGTGGCAAAAATAGAAATGTACTTGAAATTCTACGGCCTCCAGTCATATCGAACACGTCATGCTTGCCAGACGCAGAGAAATATAGGTTATCTTGAGCCTAACATGCCCTAATGCTGTTCAAATGAGTTAGTGATTATTCCAACTTGAACAAAGTGTTAAAATCAAAGGAAAAATGGAGGAATAGTGTGTGCCTTGCATTAAGAGCCCATGGCTGACTCAAGCTTTCTTTCTATTTGCAACCATCTTCAAATATTTCAGCCAGCCACTTAAGTAAATATGTAGGTGTTTCAGACCATAAACTCAGAAGGAGAAGGTTTAAGAGGTAAGAATTTACTGGAAAGCTTGGGTATTTTCTCATTTGCTTTCTGTATTTGGAATTCAAGTATTTTGCAACCATTGGAGGCGCCCCCTGCTGGCCTGTTTGGCATTAGGCAACAGCTTTATTCCGGGAACCGAGATGCTAAATCTGCTTTCATAACAATCAGTTTCAGTTGAGTCAGTTTACATTGTAGACCTGGGCCTTGGTCTGCACTTTGAGCGACATGAGGATGCAGTATTATCCAACCTTTCTTTAATCAGAAAGCAATGCCTTGTCCACAGGGGGCACCAAAAACTATATAAGCAAAAAGGTCCTCACAACAAACTGTCCAGACTCTACTTTGATACTGTTTAATTCCTCTCTAATATGACAAAAACTTCCCACTTTAGCTTGATGAGTTTATGCCTTTAATAATTCAAGTAAATGAGTCACCTTTTTTATATAGCACCCATTAGGGAAGAGGAATCTCAAAGTGCTTCATATTAACAAATTAAAAAGGCTAAAATAACAAAACAGATACAAGCAGACAAATACTGGTCAAACAAAGGCAGTTTGAACAAATGTCTCCAGCTGCTTATGAATACATCCACAGTGTCCAAAGTTCTCAGTTCCACTGGAAGACATTTACAAAGTTCAGGAATGACAACCTCAAATGTTTCTTATGGTTTAAGATAAGATAAGATGTTCCTTTAATAGTCCCATGGGGGGAAATTCCAAACATGTTATTTTCATTGTGTTTTACCTGACCAGGATTCAAACCCAGGACCCTCTTGCTGTGAGGTGACAGTGCTATGCATTACACCACTGTTTCACCCGTTTTGAGTCTGGTCCAAGGAACAACCAGCAAACCATGATGGAAGGACTTGAGGTTCCTACTGGAGTTAAATGGCTTCTGTTTATCACTAATATAAGCTGGATCTTGACCATGCAAGTTCTGTAAACAATGACAAGTATTTCAAACTGGATCTAGGCCATTTGTAGGTGGTTTAAAAAAAAGGTTGCTAAGGGAAGAGAAAAGAAAATTAAGACAACCTAATTGGGATGAAACAAAAGCTTGAACAATTATTTCAAGCTTATCCTGAGATTCACAATATTTCTTAAATCATAAAAAACATTTGTTTGCTGACCCAGACTCAAATCCTGGCCCAGTTGGACATCCAGATTTCAAAGTTCAGGTTATACAGCAGAAGATAGGAGATCACTTTTTACCATATCAGGCACATCCTGTTCAAGAGCCTAGCCTCAGTTTTGTTAGCGTTAAGTTGGAGATAGTTACCAGCCATCCATGCGTAAATACAGTCCGAACAGTCAAGTAAAACAACTAGGGGACATTTTCAGGTGTAAAAGACACATACAGCTGAACGTCATTGACATAAAAAAGACAAGAGATTCCTTTAAAGGTCCTTACAAGATATAAGAAAACAACTGAGGGCCCAGGATGGAACCCTGAGGGACACCCCAAGATGCAGATCTGACTGATGAGACATGTTTACAAGCAGCGACTGAAAATGTTCTAACAGATAAATGAAAAGAGAACCAATCTCATGTTGTTTCAGGGACACCCACCCACCGTCTGAGCCTCTGAATTAGCATATGAATGAATAACCTATGAGGCAGAAATAAAGGTGAGATCATTTTTAAAAAATTAAAAGAGCAAATGTTGTTGAAGTGTTTCTGAGTGGGTGAAGAAGACATTAACACATAACACCTCCATCTCTCCCCTCTTATTGTGTTACTCTTCAGTCGTGTTCATACGAGACCCCACTCTCTGTTCTCTTAACCCCGCTGCTTTAAAGAGTGCGACCTTTTCCCTCCAAACACACAAACGCTTTTTACGACAATAAAACAGCAGCGTGTTCAGGTGTTCCCCAGAGGACGGACTTAAGCAGCAGGTCTGACATCCGCCGTATGGATGATTAGCATCATTAGAGCATCAGCTGCTCCAACTCTCTCTCTCTCTCTCACACACACACACACACACAAACTAACACACACCATGATGGCTCTTCAAATCCACCCAACACTCATGCAGATTAAATGACAGCATGTTTTTGGCAAAGAGGTGATTAATATATGATGAAAAGTGGGTCAGATGAATAGAACTCAAGGTCCAGAGGCACTAGAGAGCAATACGTCTGCTGAGAGACAAAGAGCAAGTTAGGAGAGTGAGAGGAATGAGGACAGGCAGGAAGGGGGGGAGCATTTGTTCATGTTGAGGAGGAGATACAGTCGGCAGATAACTTCTGTCTGATGCTCTGTGTTCAAAGGCTAACAAATGTCTTTAACAGGAAAGAGTGAAAAGTGTGAACAAAGTGCACAAAAGATGTTGGGAGCTGGCTAAAAATACCGCAAAAACATTCCTCACTTTTCCTCTTCAAAGAGCAAGTTTGTCGTTTTGTTGCTTTTTTGCTCCCCATTTTTACGTTTCCTTCTTCTCTCTTTTTCAGCTCCTTTGACCGACAAGCCACCAAAGATCCTGTTTCCTTCAGAAAACAAGATTAGCAACATGGAGCTGCAGCTAGGTAAGAGCATCATGGGATTTCCTCCAGCTGCACTCACTACTATCTGTGTCGTTTTCCAAAATGACAGCAAATGGATGACTTTACAAATCCTCTCCAACACACCTCCAGGCGATGAACACAGATTGATGATGGCACTTTTATTTCTCCGAAGCAGCGGCGAAAGCTGAGAACAATTGTTAAAGTGTTTTCCATGTATGCAAATGGTGGCTGCTGAGCGTCCCCAAGGCTGTTTTGTCAACAATGAAGAGCCCATATGGTGCCAGGGTTCCATACGCTGGCTCGCCACATGGACAGGCGGCTGCTTTCACTCGCTGTTGTTTGTCTTCTTTGACGTGGGGGTCACGGCGGGCTCTACCATGTGTGCATGTGAGCGTGTGTGCGCTAGTGTTTGTTTTCTCTCTGTGACAGCATATTGCTTGATTTCTGGGCACAGGCGGACATCCACATGGTGCTTGCCACTCCATGAATGGGCTTATGTCTCCGTCATGGTGAAGCCGATCGGACAGGACTGAGAGGTCTGGGGAGAGCAGAGGAGGATTGAACGAGAATGTGACAGACAGAAAGAGAGGGAGAAAGAAGCAGACGGGGGGTAGAGAGAGAGACAAAGAGAGTGCGGCTGAGGGGTTACCCTCCCGTCTGATGCTGTTTGAATCCAGGTAGTTCATTTAAAATGCCTCCACGCTCAGCTGATCAAGAGTGAGAAATTGCTAGTGTTGATAAACTGACAAGCACTGCCTCCCGTGTCAGCACACTCGTGCCCGCCACATGAACAGGCTGCACAAATCGGCACCTCTTGGCTGTTAGTGTCATTTGTCTCAACCTCGATTAAGGAAAGCTTTTTCCCCAGTTTGGAAACTTTACAGCAATTACTTCCAACTATTGTCAGGTCTTTCTCATGCTGTGTGATGGTGTGTTTCTATGTGGAGTGTGTCTTTGAGGGTAGGTGCATTTAGTGACTTAATGTGGCCATACTTTTGTGACTAGGGTGGCCAAACTGGGGCAGCATGAAGTATGCATTAACACACATGAATATAAAGCATTTATCTTTGTCGTCTATCTTCACCAATCCAATCTGAAGAAGACCCATGAAAGCCCTTTTTATACTTATTCATGTTACTTCCCTGTTGTAGATTAACTTAGCCAGCTTAGACATTCCTCTATCCCTTTAATGCCTTCTATCATATTTGATACATACTTTTATAATACTTCTATCAAATCAATATGATGAACAAATAAGTAAAAAACACCTTAATACAGTTCGATAAATGATAAAAATGTCTAATGTAAAACATCTAATGTATCAAACGAGATAATTATATATATTTGTTAAATTTTAAGGACATTTAGATTTTTTGGGTTTTCAGTAGTAAGTAGAATAAATGTTTCAGCTCCAAAACAATTGAATTCTGTTGAATTCTGAAAATGTTATGTTTCCAATTTAATTGTTTAACTTAAAAAATAACACAACAGAGTGACAGTATTTCAGTCTTTTTAAATATTTTAAATCTTTTAAAAAGTGTTGGTTTTTTTTCCAAAGTCACAATTTAAAGTACTAGCAGTCAAAGTTGGACTAGAGATAAATAAGAGAAAGTTACTTGAGGTGGCTATGGGGTGACCAATTAGATTTCAGAGTGGGTCATGGCCACCAATAGACACCCTTTCGGATCTGCCCCTGCTTCTATCAAATGGGAGATAGTTTTTAACAAGAATTGCCCAAGAGAACTTTTTCTCTTGATTCTGTCAAGCCCTAAAAACTCAACATCTTATATTCCATGTAATGCATTTCATTAGTGTCTGTTAAGCCTGAAAGCACATTTTTAAACCCAATCTCAGTTTTTCATTCAGCTCAACCTAAGAAATCATTGCAGTTCTTACATTAGACTTAACTAAGCTCCCTCCCGAGCTTTATGACATTATAAAACCAGTTAATTGGTGCTTCATGTGACAAGTAAACCCGTCTTGATATGTAGAGGAGTTCCCCGCTAATGATGTGCAACATGAGGGCTTGGCTCTGAAATGGTGAAGAAGAGTCACAAGCGAAGACGGATAGCTAGAAAAAGTGTGATGCCGAGAAGCGAGCCACCACAGACTCCCAGCAGAATATCTTTAAGCACAGAGACACTGAGGTAAATATTTTACAGCCGGGCTCCATTTTGTGCAAGGAGAAGTTGTCTCTCCCTGCAGACAGGAGTTTTCTCTTTTATTTAGCTTTATTTATTTATTCTCCTCTTCCTTAATATTTGTTGAGTCATGCCCTAAGCAGCTTTATGGAGCAATGTGGCAGATTTATAGTAGCGAGAACGTGCACAGAGGGAAGCTGGTCCCTCATGGGCGAGTGGGAGATGGAAGAAAGGAGAGAGAGAGCAAGAGAAAGAGAGATGGGATCCAGTGGAAGCTGTCGTGGATGGGCAGTAAAATCAGAGCCGTAAGCAGAGAGATAAATCTGCAAACACTGCCGGGAAATGCAGCCCCACTGTATCTCCTCGACTGCTGCAACTGGTGCAGGTCTCAGACAGACGCCATCATGGGCAGCTTTACACAACAAACACACAAGCGGATGTTGATATAACACATGTAGATGTCATTGCATGATGTCTCTCAGAGGACACACAGAAGGGATGAAGCAAAAAGTCAAGAGGATGATGCAAAGGAAGACACAAAAGGGAGAAAAACTGAGGGGTCGTGGAAGTTAGGAGGGTGTAGTAGGAAAAAAGAATTGGTTAAGAGAAGGGGATGATGGGAAATGGAGACAGGAGTGGGAGAGGGACTTTGTTTGTCTCAGGAGAGAGAGGGGGGTCTTGTCAGAGTGTCCCTTCTTCTGCTCTCCTTGCATGTGTCTGCCACTGTGTCCCTTTTCACTGAAGGGCCAAAATCCCACAGCTACAGATGCTGTCACTCAGGACTACACACACCAAACAGCAGTGTGTGTGCGCACACTATCATCCCAGATTCACAAAGTTTCAAGGGCCTTAAGAGTCCTGGGGGTGCATGCGTGCGTGCGTGTGTGTGTGTGTGTGTGTGTGTGTGTGTGTGTGACAGTGCGAACTCTGAAATCAGGCCTGTTTTACGTCACATATTTTACTTCTCCACTTGACATTTCTGCTTCCAAAGGAGGCAAAAACAAGGTTGTGTAGGAGTGCTTTTGGATTTTTGGTCTGCAGCCATCCTCTTTCTCTGTTTGCCAGATTTACTGCTGTCCCCCAGTGGTGAGTTGGTGCAGTCCACTTCTGCAGATTAGGAGGATGATTCATATTGTGGGGTTTGAATTTGTGCCTCTGCTGCGTTGTGTTAGGGCTCTGAGACTGCGAGCTATGCAGAAGACACACACACACACAAACTCACACAGTATGAGGCATAATACACAAAGCTCTAGATTTAAAACACACACACACACCCACAGACGCAGGCTCACTGACTTGGTGTTGATTCCCTGGGGATGATTTGTCATGGATTTGACACCCCGGAGGATGGGCTGCGGGGATTCAACTCACGCTTACACAGCACTCCACCCTGAGAGTATCTATTCCTCATGAGCTCTCCCTTACACACACATGTTCACACATACACACAGATATGTTCACACATGCCCCTTCCTCGACTTGGGGTTGTAGGTCACACACACACACTCGCGGCGTAGTTCAGTAACTGTGGGATAATTGTAACTGATAGAGGATTTTACTGTCCCCCAAAGCCAGCAGATGGGTGCACTCTAGTGGAAAGGAATTAGAATCAATTATTTTAGAGAGCAGGACCCAACAGCACCCGCGGGGGCAGCAGGAGGGACTCTTTTAACTACTTCACTCCAGGACTTTGTGGTTTTGCATGACACAGCAGGTTAAGGTTCATGGACTATGCGTAAAAATTGCCATTAGGCTCTTTGTTTAAAGGTGAACCCAACGCCAAAGTACCTCAACCTGCGATGGATTCACAGCAAAATAAAGTCTGATTGTATCATAATGGATGGGAGGATGACCTTACTTTCTCTCTAAAAACTTTTTAAAGTGTATATTTAAAAAACAGGGCTCGACATGTATTTAGGAGCACATGTGCGCATAAAAAAATCAGCCTAGGCAACAAATGTTTTTTTCATGCAGATACCGCGGTGAAGTTAGTTTTAGGTTGGCTATCCGATGGACATGGACATTCACTGTGGATGTACCGGTGTCTTCTCACTCTCTATAACCGGGAATAGCAACAGCAGTGCAGTTCAATCTACTCGGCACCCTCGCTGTCAACTTCGGGTGTTGAATAAGGAACCATCAATAAAGTGCCAGTTGATGTTCTCAAAAAATGCTGTTTTCCTTCAATAGCTTCCATGTCATGTGACTAATTGACCTAAAATTCATTTCATAGTATAAGGTCGGACAATAAGACACACATTATTTGATCAGTTTTCATTGTGCCCCTTAAGTCCTTTGTAAAAAAAAAGTTAGTGTCAAGCCCTGAAATGGCCAATTACACCTTCTTCAACAGAATTAGGCATGGTCCAGTATGGAATTGTGACAGTATGATAATTTAAAGCAAAAGTACATGGGTTTCAGAACAATGGAGGCTAGCAGCTAGAGCAACCAATGATACAGAGAATCAACTCTGAGTACATTTCAAAAGGCACTGGTTGTAACTGTTCATCCCTGTGTATCTCACATGCTGCTTATTACACTCTCTCTCCTCCTCAAGAATAGCTCTTCAAAAAGCTGAGCAGACTTCAAGTGCATGGCGTGTATGTAAACTGAAGCTAATGGACATGAAAACATGGAGGCAGTTGAAGTGATATCACTCAACAATTTTCCAAAAGGCAATTGCACCATCACCAAACAGTAGTAAATGCCACTGAAAATGCTAATTCGACCTAATTTTATATGCACTTTATCTGTAATGTTTGTAAAAAGACAAGTTCATAAAGAAATCCAACCCCTGTTTAAAAAAAAAAAAAACTATTCACATCCAATCTGATTTTTTTATTAATATTATTCAGCTGTATACATGTTTAATTGTGCTGTAAAATTGACATCTTAGCATTAGTGTTATAGTGGATCCCTAAAGCCAGCCCCAAGTGGACACTCGAGGAACTGCAATGCATCGTACAGAAGTGTATACACTTCTGGATGATTTTTTTATTTATTTATTTATCTGTTTATTTTTTCCACTTCTAAACTTTCTAAACTTTCTGAACTTTGTGCCCCACTGACTGGTTTTGAGCTCTTGAAAAAAAGAAACAAAAAAGACTTGAAATAAAAAAAAAAAGGTTATGCAAAATACAAAATACAAAGCTTTAGAGCATTAAAGTCTCTGCACAGACTTTATAGAGCCTAGAGGTAAAGGTGTGTCTCTTTCATTGTTGCATCCCATTGGACAGAAAAATCATTTAAAAGAGGAATTATTTTCCAAACTATAATTGCTTCCCCGTCAGCAAAGCTAAAACCTAACCAGCACAACAGTCACAGTTGTGTGGCAAAGTTGAGTAAAGGTGCAAAGTTTGTGTCGAAATAAACATCTATAAACCTCATGCCATGATGTTATATTGTTGGACAGATGGGTCATTTTCAGTCTCTATGTTTTTAAGCCCTATCTGTGAACCAATGTGATGGCAGAGTGGCAAGAAAGGCTTCTCTTGTAGCTTGAATGTTCTGGCAGGAAGCAAAATCTGAGAATACCCTTGTTAAAGGCTGATCATCAACCATGAAAAAACATTTCTGTATACAGAGGTCATCTGTAGGTTAAATCCTGAGGTTACAGTAGAGTTTTATCACTTGTATGGTTATGGTTTTGCCTGCGGATGACTTAGAGATATTTGCTGCCAGAGAGTTAAAAAAAAAAACATTTTTCTCGGAGGATTTAACAACCCTGGCACAGGAGATAAAAGAAAGAGAGCAGCAGTTGACATTTTATTGGCTGCTACACTGTTTAAGTTAGGTAACTCAAATTAAGGACAGCTGAGTGGTTACTCTGAGGTAAAAAGAGTTTATTCAAGGTTCGGTGAAGTTAGGTTGCTTGTGTAAGACTCTTGTCCCATCTGTGATACTGCCCCTTGTGTTTAAGTAGGAGGTCTGCTAACAATCTCTGGCAGACTTTGTTCCGCTCTGATCCCCACTCTCCCCTTCCTGTCCCGAAATACCTCCACCTTCCTCCTCTGTTGGGCCCGTACACCCAACAGTTAACGGCTCTGCTTGTTTGTTCTCTGTTTTAATGGAACCCTTCCAATCAGTGGATCAACCTATAAAAGAGAAGAAAACCACGCCAGGTTTTCAAGAGGAATTCGGCTTTAGTTAAGTTTGACTTTGAATTTGATGAAAGTCAGAGATTCTGGTGAATTTACTCCTCCAAAAAATGTGAATGAATCCTCCTGCATTCTTTCTGTGAATAATAGAAATACCACTTTTCATTTCCTCTCATTTTCCCATGAAAGACCATATTCTCTTGTTTCAATTGTAAGTTGTAAAGATAACAGGGCATGCGGACAGCTTTTTGATATGAACGAACAAAAACGTACTCACTTTTTAACCCTGTTTCAACTGACAAAAGTATATACAATGACTAAAACCGAGTTTGGATGGAGGGATGGATGATGGATGGACAGACTGATGGATTGGTTTACAATTGTGAAGGTTGATGATCAGAGAGGCTGATGTGTGGAAAGATAATGGAGGGATGGATCATTTGCTGGATAGGATAGGTAAATAGATGCATTAATAAGGAGACTGTTAGGCAGCTATCTATCTATCTATCTATTTAGATAGATAGATAGATAGATAGATAGATAGATAGATAGATAGATAGATAGATAGATAGATAGATAGATAGATAGATAGATAGATAGATAGATAGATAGATAGATAGATAGATAGATAGATAGATACCACCAAGTCAATTCAAACACGCTAACACAATAAAGACAATTTATTCACACATAATTTGAGCTCAATATAAATCGTCTTTTACATACAGTAGTTGCAGTTTTCTTTCTAAAACAGTATCTAACCCCTCATCCATGTTCATGCTCTCTTTTCTATCCCATACTTCAGCCCTTTATCCCTCACCTCCCTTCTCTCCTCACTGCCTCACACATCGACCTCTGGCTGCCTGAAGATTTGAGGATTTGTGAATGAGGATGTACTGATTTTTCTCAAAGTCTGGCCAAAGCCTCTCCTCTCTTTTCTTTCCTTTCTCTTTTTTCTCTTTTTTTTTCCTCAGGAAAAAAAAATGTAGGCTGGAAACTGAAGGCTGAGTTGCTCTGAAACAGCCAGCTGTGACACCAGACATGTCACCTTTCCATTGAGAGGGGTGAAATTGAAATTGACATTACTCCAGAGAGTTACTAAAGGTCAACGCAGAGTCACTTCTCTAAATTACTTTCTCCCTCTCTCTCTCTCTGTCTCTCTGTCTGTCTGTATGTATGGCACACACACACACACTCTCGTTCCCTCCAGCTCTCTCTCACCCACATATACACAACACAGAGATAGAATAGGAATTTAAAGCATATTTTAGTAGAAGTAAAAATATCATACAAGAAAAACTCTTAAGCAGAGGTAAAAATGAGATGAAACAGTATTTCCTGAATTAGTTGTACTAAGTATTGGAAGTACAGGTATTCGTAATATAATAAATTAAACAGAGAATAGATAGAATTCAAGAATTTTAATCATTGTCTTTAAGCGTAAACCAAGTTTGAAAACAGGTCCTTTAAAGCTCCTGAGAGGAACTTTCAGTTTGTGTCCAATGTGGCGCCCCCTGTGGACAGAGCAGCCTTTACTTATCTCACATGTTTAAGTTATGTCCTCCAACAAAAACTCTCATCCAGCTGACTTGTATTGTATTATTTTTTTTTGGATGTCGGTTATAAAAACAGGGCAGTCTATTTGTGCTCTGCTGACACCTCACCCCCTTGCATCAGTCTCAGGCATTAAAAATTACCATATAAAAGTTGCCAGTCCTGTAGTTGATGGTCTTGCTTGCTTCTGTTAATCATAAAAAGGCATCAGTGTTAGTTTGAGTTAATTTCACACCCATAAAAAACTCTTCACAGGAGCTTTAAACTGATTGTTCTCAACTTAAAAAAACCTTTTTCTGTGGACATCAAGAGTTATCCTTGTTAACATATGTCGTCATTTGAATATGATACAAGACCTATCACAAGTCATTGTCATCTTCTTTGTCTTCTCCTTCCTCTTCTTATTTTCCTTTTCCCCCTCTTGCACCTTTTCTTCTTCTTTGATGGATATACAGGTAGTTTATATCATAGCCCAAGTAACAGGCAGTAATTAACAGTTAGTAAGACACTTACAAGACTTTATGAGGTGCTTGTAAACATTTGTGCCAATAAGAGTTCATAATTGCATAGTGATCACATTTGCTATTGTATATAATGCACTTATTGTCTTTCAAAAGAGTCTTGTTAACAGTCATAATTGCCAATAGAATATTTATGAATATTGATTATAGCTAATAGGGGTTAATTAAAGATTAATAGACACATTATAAGTTTGTTCCTGTGTTCCTGCTTACAAAAATGACTTTTTAAATGTTAAAAACTGTTTAAATTGTAATTGGTATTTAGTTCCCTCCAAGTGTGCTACAAGCTAATAGGTTCATTAATCTTCAAATAACCTTTACTCAGTCTATTAAATGACAGACATCCTACCAATGAGTAAAACAGTTTTGTAAAGTATTGCTAAAGAGAGCTTTTTAGTGAAATTTTAGCCATGATTAATGTGTTATTAATGCCTTTATTAACACTTATGAATGAATATAAGCATCTTATAAGGTCTTATAGTGGCTAATAACTATTAATGCTGAAAGGGTCTATACCCTATCCAATGTCCTTCCTGTTTGAGCAAAAGCATTAAAGCCCCAAAATATAGGTGTAAATAGCAAAATCAATACTTCACAGATAGACTACGGTAAAAATAAAAGTATCCCTATGTTTAATGAAAGGGCAGAAAGACCATTAAGCACTCTGAGAATTGGCTGTATGGATATGCTTTATTTTCCAATGATAAATGACATATTTTTAGCCTAACACAGGGGAAAAATCAAAGGGAAAACCAGCTCTTAAAGGTCAAACTGCATATAGGAGGCAGAAAAAAAGTACTTGTGTCGTCATTCAATTTAGTTTCAGCCCCACAGTGAACCAACATTAAGTAACCCGTGGTGACCGGTATGGTAACTAGTGTGTCAGCGAAACAAAGCTGAATGTTTAAGTGTGTGAACGGTCGTCATTAATCACTGAGTCCGGGGCTGAGAGCCGGAGCCTGCCGTATGATAAATGAAGTAAAAGCTCCGGCTACACGCGCCGAACAGGAAGGGGGAGAGGGCGGGAGGAAACGCACAAAGAAGAAGACTGAAACAGCAGCATACAGAGGGCAGTAAAGACAGGAACAAGACCCTGCTGTGCATCAAACACAGCTGTTTGTTTACTCAGATGCAGGAAGGTGTGAACCAGCTTCCTATGCATACCAGACTACTGTGTTTTTTTTTTTTCCTCCAAGGCTGACGTTGAGCTGTCAGGAGCCGTCTTCCAGCAGCTGTAGTTTTAACCGCGTGTCCAGCCCAGTTGGTTTTAATAGACCTTATCAGCAGCCGTTCAGCCGATTCAGCATGTTGAATCAGCGGCAGAGGCAGGCAGGCGATGAGAGAAGAAGCTGTCGGACTGGATGCTCAGCCCAGTGAATCAGTAAATTTTGCCCATTTAGTTCAGTTTCTCCTTCTCTCTCTTTTTTATTTTTTACCTCATGCGTCTTCAGCAGAACAGCAGCGCAAAGCAAAACTTCGACAGTGACAGCGCTAACTTTTTATCAGACAAATTCTCAGTTTGCATCCCACTTAGTCTGCAAAGCATTGTCTTGGATTTGACTTGTGCTCTGTTTAATTAAATCCAACTTTCTGCTACATGAAAGCGGTGCACTCTTACGTCCAGGAGGCAGAGGAAATGTTTAATGAGGGTCTGTTTGAAGGTTTGGGAGTGCAGTAAGGTAAATAAATTCTCTCATGGCATTTTCACGTGTCATAAATAATAATAACTCTGTCTTCATGCACTTGCGGAGTGGATAACAGCAGATATAAACAACTGTATTGAGGCCATTTTTTGATTGATTTATCCGATTCTTGTTTTATGCATGCACAAAAACAGGCTTGTGTAAAAGCTTAGAAAAAAGAGACCAGAAACTAAAGCAGAAGTAAACTTTCTCAACCCTTTGAAAGGTTTAAAAAGAAACTCCTGTACAACAAATAAAAAATAGTAATAAAAAAGGTTTCAAGGTTTTAAAAATACATTTTTTCATCTAATGTGTTTTTTATCTTTTCATTGTGACAAGACAAAAGGAACAATGATTAATCCTTGGCTTCTACCTGGTCTGAATTATTTACACAACCTTTTTCTTTTTCTGTGTTTTTTAAGCTGTCAAATCAGTGAGCTTAAAAAAGCTTTTCATCCTCAGACCTCTGGTTTATCATAATGTAAGCTTCAGAGACCTAACTGAGCTTGATGTGGATAAATGTGAGCAGTTTAGGATTTTGGCAAAAATATCCCTGAACCACTTTTCTTGAAATCAAGCACACACCTGTTGAAAGCGTGCCAAAAGGTAGATGATTTATATAGATGTGCTGTTAGTCCAGATCCTTAGAAATAGATGGAAGCTGCTTAACCTTATGAGTATCCTGTGATTATACAAGCAGTAACCTCAGGTGTTAAAAGTGAAGCCCAGCAGAAGTGAAGGAAAAATAATGCAGTTCCCCCCATGTCCACTTGAGGCTGGTCTCATCACCTTCTTTCTTAAATCGTGACACAAAAGAAGGTGTAGACTGACCCCCAATTTCCACCACATCCGGAACGGCTATGAAAAGGCCATATCCGCCGATCGCAGCTTATCATAACCATTCAAGTTAATGCGTCAATTTTCACCAGCTTCTTTCCATTCCGCTGTATTTCACACCATGCAAATGGGTGGGGACGAACAAGTGAAATGTTTTTAGTTAGCGTTTCACCCCGATGACATCGTGGATGAGGAGATGCTGATTCTAGAAGTCAAGAAGTCAAGGCTTATATGGTTATGTGGCTGTCTTTATATAAACATCTCGTTATCGCTCAATTGCACATGAATCCGTGGGTTCTTGTAAGTTCTTGCGATTCCAGTTGTCCGTTATCCACCATGAAATCCACCTCAAAAACAGATCCGGCAGGGATTGGCGAACAACAAAAATTGCTGCCATTCCAGATCAGAGTCGTTTCAGATGCGGTGGAAATTGAGGGTCAGTGGCATCAACCTTTGGTTTCTAAGTAGTGATTTGAAATCAAAAGTTAGCCGTCATGATGTTGAAAATGTTGACTCAATCTGCTTCTTCTGTGGTGTTTAAGAGCAGCTTGTATCTAAGTTTTCACATTACTGCCTCTTTATACTGTCAGTTTCTCCGTGACTCGACTTGCGGTAAACCTACAAACAGGCAAAGAGGTGGAGCTGAGGTGAATCGTGAGCAAACAGCTACAGACAGCTACACTGCGCACACCTGTACCGTGAAACTCCCACCACATCCCTGTTCAGTCCATCCTCACTCCTCCATGGCAGCAGAGCTGATTGTGTTTTTCATTATTTAACCTTATTCATCCAGGTTTGCCCCATTGAAATAAAAAATCTCTTTTTCAAGGGAGACTTGGACAGCAGAAGACAGCAGCCAAAACACAAAGTCACAGACGGACACACACAGGAAACCACCAAACCGTTCATGAGCATCAAAGTCACCAATAAAAAGAGTCAGTTGTGCATACGTTTCACTAAAGTCAGTGTCCTTTCACTGGCTTCGCTTGGTTGCGTATCTGCTATGCAGCTTCAGCAATTCAGGGCCCTGCTCTGCATCAGACCCACAAGACTTTGATATACAGTATGTGCAGCGCATCAATTCAGCAAGGGGAAGGTCGAGCCAGAAAGGACGTCAGACACCGAAAACAACTTCAAAACATCAGGCTAATTTTCAGAATAAAACACTCCATGTTGTCAGATCTTGTTTTATGTGAGTACATCAGTGATCTGTCAGATTGAGCAGAACCAAGCATGGAGTCCTCAGAGGTTCTTAGATAACAATATGGATGAGGAGAAACTCAGTGTAGGGCTGGAAAACCATTGATGCTGTTATTTTACACAGATATCTGTGGTCTCGTCTCTCCAGGTGAGTGGAAGTGCTACTCCTTGTTATGCTCTGAAGATGTAGGCGAGTGTTAATGGATGAGAGGACATGAAGTAAAACCACAATGCACAAGCACCTAATGGAAACCAACTCAGCTGTTATATCTACGAAAAGGATGGATAAAACTAAATTTAACCAAACTGTAAACGTTTTAAGGAATGAGCTATTCAGTCTGAAACACTCTTATTAATCCAGGCTGTAAACATGCTCAAATATGCAAGAGAGTTCTGGCTGCAGACCTCTACTGTCAGGACCCACCTCCACTGTGAGGACCCGAGGTGACGTTTTTTTTCTTATGCACTTTAAAGTGGTCATCCTGTTTTGTATTTTCTCTTTGTTGAACACATGAATAAACAAAAAAATTCACATTACCTACTTATAATAAAGTCCCAAGAAATAAAATAAATTCACTCTAGACAAAAAAAAAAAAAAGTACTTTCCAGTCAAATTGATTTTAATTTGAAAGGCTTCGAATCAACTTCCGGTCCGCTCAGTGGAGGTGTGAAACGAAGGGTCCTGACAGTGGAGGTCTTGAAATTTGCTGTAAAAAAATGACCTTTTAATCAGAGGCTTTATAGGAATAGTGATTGTGACACACAGAAAACAGCAGTTTTTTACACCTCTGCATTGACTTTATATTTCAACGCCATATCTTGCAGCTTGGCAAAACGTTCAGGATTTGGTATAACAGGGTGAACACAAAGCAGCTGTTGCCAGGCAGTAAGGCGAGGTTGTGTCCAGGATTTAGTTGGAGAAACCGATGACTGACTTCACCGAGACTCAGGGGCCGGTTTAGCTCCATGGTGGGGTAACCTCATGTACAGATGCTGCAGTCCTGCTTGTGCTGATTCCACAGAAAACCTTTTTAAAAGCCCTATTTGAGTATTAAACACTGTTCACAATGTAAAGTACTTCCTAACATATGGCTCTATCGCTGTAATGGTGATGTTAAAGTTGGTTTCTGTGATGTTTTTAAAGAATTAAACATAAATTGATGCCCTTCCCTAATGCACCGGCAGATTGAGCATGCATGTTGGCACGATTGTCTGCCTGGGTCTCTGTTCTGTGCTTAAGTGCTACTTAGAAGATGTGAGGTGATGTGAGGTGACTCACTAGTCACTTTTTGTCAGCACTTTCCGTCCGGTGTGTCGGGTCCAGGAGGCGACAGATCTGCTCCTGTCTCTCCCTCTCTGGCCTGAGCTCAACTTTATGCTTACTGTCAGGGTGTGTATCCCATTTTGTCAGTCATGCCTTGGTGCGTGTGCGTGCCAGTATTTATAACCATTATCCAGGTCGACCTGAGCAGTTGTGTTGCATCAGTCACCGGTGATAGTCTCTCCACCTTTTAAGCCCAGGGATGTCTTTAAGGAGAGCGGATTTAGGTAATGGTAGCTTTTACCTCGTCTTGCCTCTGACGCTCAGGCTCGCTGACAGGTAATCAAAGAGAAGGAGCGCCCCGCTCATCCCTGCATCACTCTGTATTTGATACAACAAGGGCAGATGGGAGGAAAGAGCGGACATAATGAGAGCCGTCTCCTTTTTTGAGGCGTCCAGAAACTTCTTTTTCATCCTGTTCCTCCGGTCAACACTGCGTCTGTTTGGTCAAGGTGGCAACAACAAGGGCAACCTGACAGATAACACAGAGGAAATGCTGTGAAAATTGAGTAATTTGACCCAAAAGTGGAGGGGAGAAAAAGATGATTGTACAGTAATGAGAAAAAATGGAAGACGGATGGAAAAGTGAGAAATGAGGGATGTTGAAAGATGGAGTGGAAAAAGGGAGGAGAGAGCTGGCACCAGAATGACATGCATGAACAGCAAAGCGAGCAGGGGGAAAAGGCGGCTTTGCCATTCACTTTGAAGCTTGCTCCACTTCTGTCTGTCTTACGTAACAGAAAAATGAAGAAAAACAAGTGCCAGAAAAACAGAAAAACCAGGCAGGGGTGGAAAGAAAAAGAGAGAGAGAAAGACAGAAAAGAAAGAGAGGCAAGATACAACTTCCAAACTTTGGTTCTGTCTCTGATGTTTCCGGCGAACAGGCAAGAAAGCTGCATCTGGACGACAGAGTTAGTCACCACGCCACGCTGAGCTTTGGTGTGGAGTGAAGGGTAAAAGAGTTAGCAGAAAAAGAGAGCGAGAGAGAGATCAGTCAGTGGTGTGAAGAGAGACAAGAGAGCAGGGTTTGAGAGGAGGCTGTCGGACAGAAAAAGATAAGGAGACGTAGGAGGGTAGGAGGGTAAACAGAGAAGGAGAGGAGAAAGACCACTTCGAGCGTTTGAACCCAAGAGAGCTAACTACTCTATCTTTCTCTCCGTGTTACATAAGCACATCCCTCCATCCTTCCAGACAAGTATTAGGGGACCAGATGAGCCTCTTCACACATGTCTGTTCTTTATTAACCGGAGGAGACCCCCAGCTGGAGGCCCCTGGCGTCATCCAGCGCGCTAGCAGCCCCGTTGCTAACACCTTTAGCAAACACCTCCATCACTGTTGCCCTCTTTCTGCTGTACTGTTGCTTTTTTATGACAATCAATCTTCATGATGTCACCATCGCCCACGGCAGTGAATGTTGCTATGGAGATCAGTAGATCTGCACCGAACTGCAGCCTGCAGGAAGAGTGTATATGCAAAGCTTACTTTAGTGTGTGCGTGTGTGTTGGTGGGAGTGTGTGTTTCTTCGTGCACACGCAGTTCATGTTTAATTGCCATCTGCAATCTGCATCCTGAACACAGGCGGTAATTCGAGGGGCCCAGCGTGGGGTAAATAGCCGAGACTCATTTACAAGTGTGTTAATGGACTTTCTCCATCCTTGTCTTTCTCGTTTCCCTTCCTCCCCCTTTCTCTCTTCCTCTGCCAGTCCTTGCTCTCTCTCTCTCTCTCTCTCTCTCTCTCTCTCTCTCTCTCTCTTTCTCGCCACAGAGTGAGCACACATTGTACAGTAGATCAAACCATACTGCAGAGCACATAAGAGAGGCAGGAATAAAGTGGTTTGTGCATAATTTGCATAATTTTATGAATAAACACTGTTTTAAGCAGTGGGTGATTATCTTCAATTTTGTCATTAGCATAAACATTGTTTGATTGACTGTGATTTGCTGCTTACACTATCTTAAAGAATAGAAGTTAGCGGTGCTGCTGCTAGCCTGAGGGGATGCTAACAGCATATAATTGACGGATAAGCTCAGAGAAGGTTTCACACTGACACAGGTTATATTTCTACCAATGTTAAGGACACTGCTTTGAAGAAATTATGTTGTTTTGGAGGAAGAAAACTTTGAACATCTTTAAACTGTATTTTGCCTGCAGAAAGGATAAGAGGAACCCTTATTTCCTTTAGCTATTTAAGCCCCTCTGTGCAATGTCCCTCCCCTCTCCTCCTTCCTCTCCTAACTACTCTCTTCAACCCCTGAAATGTGTTATTAGTATTAAACAATGGAAGAAAAGGCATTTTAAGTACTAGCTTCTCTTTCCTTAATAACTACCCTCCATGGTAATAATTACCCTCTTTGAAAGAAAAGAAAAAACCCGTCTTGGGTTACTAGGTGGAAAGTGTGCAGCTGGGGTTCAGTGAATGTGTGTGGGTGATAGTACTTGCTATAGCATGTGTAAATATAGTTGAAAGCACGTCATCGCAAGGCTTCTTTCTCTTAACTTTCAGCCTATGTGCTCGCTTTCCACTTCAACCACAGCCATCACAGGACAACCAGAACAGAAAATGATTTATTTTGTTATAGTTTGTTTGGGGTGAACTTGGCCAAGTATCGATCCCTCCTCTCTTTGGGAAGTAAAAGAAAGATTATGGTTTTCCAAACAGCTGACAAAAAGAAGAAAAAAATTTCATCCTGTGAAAAAAAAAGTTTGAGGTTCTTGGTTAACTTGGTGAATATCAATAACACAAAACAATACAATGTGAGGCAGAATTCTTTATGAAACTGTGAAACAAACTGATGCTAACCAAAGAAAACAGTATTTTGCATTACGTTATGTTATACTTAATGACATTACATTACAATCGATGATGATGTGCAGTGTTATGTTACATTATGATACGTCACGCAGCGCTTTGTTTCACAGCACCTAGTTACATTACGTGAGTTACATAACAGGGCCTTGCTTCACATTACTTGTGTCGAGTTACACTGTGTTGTTTCTACAATGTTACATTTCGTGACGTTACATTTCGTGACGTTACATTTCGTGATGTTATCTTCCTTGATGTTGCATTTCGTGACATTACATTTCACAATGTTACATTCCATGACGTTACATTCCGTGACTTAACTGGGCAAATTCATACAATACTATATGATTCAACACAAAGTGAAAAGACACTAAAGTTAAAATGCCAGTGTGATATAATCAGCAGTGAATTGACACAAAATGACATTTCATTGTTCTTGTTGAGGACAAGTGGTTGTCGTTGCCTATTAATACAACATATTTTACAAAAATGGATTTCTACTATAAGAAACTTTTTTCTTCTTAGTCTGTTTTTCAACCTAAGTTGATAAATGAGAGTGATGAGAGAAGCATACAAAATAAAAAAAATGGTTCAAGAAAAGTCTGCCTTTTTGAATCGGGATGTTGCAGTGACTGGCTATGTGCCTGGCCACCAGGAAACTGTCCAAAATGTGGATTGATAGCATTTGGTCAATACCTAATAAGGTCAGTATTGACACACATATGGTGGGCAAATGATAATTCAGCTGACTATTGATTTCTAGTTATACTTCTGGAGGTGGATTATAGTTTTATTGATGAGTAAACAAGCTCCAGGTTTCCTGCTGTTCCCTCACAAATACCCATGTTTTTCTAAACCAGAGTCTATGTGCATTTGTTTATATTTTTTCAGTGTTTTCACCTCGTTCCAAGACAGAGTTCCCTTCAGGGACAATAAAGTTGAAGTTGAGTTCAGGGACCGATCAAGAAATGTGTGCACAGGATGAAAATCACTCTCTGTCCTTTAACTCTATCATTCCTGAGGGCAAATAACATTGTCCACGCGGCACAGTAACACATCCATACTGTCATTTATAACCACTAAACTGGATAACTGGCCTATTCTGAGCCAGCATTGATCCCCAGTGACTCAGTGGTATATGTTGTGAATAAGATTAGGAGTTTAGATTGGTTTTGATAAAAGACAGCAGCCTCCTGTTTTTGCATTTATATTAGAGTGCAAAAAGAGGAGGCTCCCAGACAAGATACTTAAATTCTTTTAACCGGACCCTCTTGGAAGAGGAAAAAAACAGAATCTACCATGAGTTACTTTCTTGATAGGTTTCTGACTCTATCTCTCTGCTTTTTTTTTTTTTTTCAAAAAACAAGCAAAACATTCTGCAATAAGAAAATCCTATAATTACATTGCCTTGCTTTAATTATCATCCTAATATTATCAAAGACCAGCCCATTCGTAAAATTACTTTTTTTTTACAAGTACAACCTATAAATTAAAATCAGATATCATCTTGGGTGTTAATTATGCCTTTGCTTGAACCATAGTACATATTTCATTCCTTTTTATTTAAAATAAAATCACAACAACCTATTTAATACCGTCCAGATAAAAGAATATAAAGTACAGTAAATAATTGAATCCAAGTGATTTAATTGGACAAGAAAAGTCCATGAGCACTGATATAGATTTACCGAAATAACAGTATGGTGCTCTAAAGGCAATATAAGACTGATTCTGATGCCTCTCCTTGAGTTTTAGATGCAAACAAGCTCATCAGCTACAAGGATGATCACTTCTCTGTTATCACTGTTAATGCCTGATATTGCTGCAGGGGGGTACGTGTCAGACCTGATGATTGTTAACAGGCTAAAAGAACAGCCCTTAACTTTCTCCATGGCAAATATCCACAGTAGGTGAAAGATTTCACTGTTATAGGATTGATAACAGGAGGACACGATTGTCAAATGTACAGAACAAGAGAAGAGAGGTAACACTTTGTCCACAGGGGGCGCCAAAATTAGCACAAATCAAAAGCCACTTTAAAGAAAACTGCCTGATATAAACCTAAAAAACATTATCTCTTTTTAGTGTCCTGGTCAGACCTATAGTATAGCCCAGGTGGTAGATTATCATAATCATCATTATCATCATCATTATTATCATCATCGCCATGGTCGTCATCATCATCATCATTGTCTCATTCATCATCATCATATCAGTAAGTAAGAAAGAAGGATATCTTAGAGACAGAGACTAAGGTCAGAAGTCTGAGGGGTTTTTCTGTGTGTGATGTATTTTTAGATAACATGCTGATCGATCTACTCAGGGTGCTTTCCTTGTTTATAAAACAAAGACTGGTTGTATGCTTCAATCCTTAAAATATCCTTAAGTATGTTTTAAATAGAAATCTGCAGTTACAACATTTGTCATTTATCTAAACACACTATAAAGATTTTTTACAGGTTATGTAGGTGTCTAAGTTAACAGCTGAGACCTCTAAATGACCAACAGAAACAAAGCAGACAATCAGCTCAAAGATGGTTATTTCCTAATAGTCTTTTTTTAAATGTGTGTCACTGCTGGAACAAGGTCAGATTCAGAGCACATTTATAGCATGAGCTGGAGGACCACGAGAGCCTTTGTAGTTATTTTTTTATGACAGATTCTAAAGTGGGTGGCATAATAGCCGGATACAAAGACCTAGGAGGAGATTATTAAATAGGAAAATACTTCCAATCAGGGCGGTCCAGGTCTTTATTTGTGCTGGATGCTGTCAAAACAGGACGTGGAAACTTACGAAACGGGACCAGCATTTGTTTGGATTGAACACGTTCTTTGTCACGATCAAAGTCTTAATAACTTGAATGTTATATTCAAAGCTTTTTTTAGGAACTTTTGTTTTATGTCAGTGTTACATCAGTCTGATTGGCTGCAATCTAAAGGCTCAAACTCAAGTACTTCAGTGATATTTAGTTCTCTTTGACCCAAAGTTCACATTACTTCTGGATTTCAACTGACTGGGAGTTTTTATAAAATGAAGTGTAGCATTCAAAAGCACAGTGATGTCCTTACTTTCTATTCAAGGTAGCAGCAGTAAGCAGGAAGACACTACGGCAGTCAAACTACGGTGTGCAGGGAGGACAAAAAAGCATCAGGATTAATTCTGTGTGTAAACAGGGCATCAAACTCAACACAAAATGACAAAGTGCATTTAGCATATCACTTGAACCCACAAAAGCGATATTTAGAGTTTTATTTATCTGGAAAAAGCCAAATGAGATCTAAAGCAGGACATTTTAAAAGAAGCCATAAATAGCCTGTTTAATCATTAAGAACTGTTAGCGTTCATTTGGCCTTTTCAGCTACAAGGTGTAATGCTGACGCTGAAACTCTGTCACAGACTTTCTAGCCTGTCAGTCCTCTCTTCTTTCTCTCACCTCACATGGCTGTCTCAGTCTGTGTCAACACTCCGAGGACATGTTCTTTAAATTCCTGTAGAGCTGTCACCATCTGTCCAGTGGCGCCTGCTGGCATCAGAAGCTGCCTGTTGTGAGGACTGTGAAGGAGTAAGCCCCCGACTGTGTGCCTCTTTGAATGTAATTCTTCATTTAAGGCCTCAGAATATTCGCTTCTCTGTTGACAGGGATCGACTTTACAGCATGTAAGTTTTTGGAGGATTTTTTGGCCAAACTAGTTTTCTATCAAATAAAAAACAGCAAAATCTTAGAAGTTACGGTTAAATCCCAAATTATGACCCTTATGTTAGAGGATAAGGATGTACTCATCTGTGTTTTTTAAACTGGACCCATTAAGTATTATTATACTTGCATGGCCACTTCTGTAGGCTGGCACATAATGTAACAAACACACACCTACCTACATTTACTGAGTCTTTTTATTGTCTCTCCTTTTCTGTGTTTCCTCCTTCAACTCGGTGGGCTTTTTAATCGCATGCGCTGCCTTATTAGAGATAGCATGACCTTTAGTGTGTTGGCAGTTTCCTGTGCGACCTTTAAGAGTGAGGCAGCCTGAGAACAGCTGTGGATCAAGTGTAGCATAATGCGAGTTCACCCAGAGAGGGCCATTACTACTCTTTGTCCTCAGCTGGAAAATGAGAAAATTAGTCACCTTTACGTATGTGCGAGTGTAACCGAGCTTACAAGGACTCCTTTGACCTCATCTCTTGTTCTTTTCAGCAGAGCAGGCCCTCCGGATCACGCCTTGTTTCACAAGTAATCTGTCACATTTGCTGTCTCACCATCGTCATCCTAACCACAGTCTTTGCCGTCCATTAGTGTTGGACTCGTCTCTCTGTTGTCTCTTAAGCTCCGTCAAGCTTTCATTGTCTGTCCTGGTTCCTATTTGCTGGAGCAAATATCTAAAGTTCGAGGTCTGATTCTGTCTTTGAACAAAGTTTGTAGACCTCATATGAGGTGAACGGTGCAGGGCTGTCTTCTCTGTTGCACTGAGCATTTTAGTTTCTCTTTGTTATTTTTCCTTTGAGTTTTAAAAATAATATGGGTTTTATCACCTCTATATGCACCTTACTCACCAGTGAGTGATAATTGTATAGAAAGTAATAAAGGTAAGCTTATAAAGCTATAATAATGATCTAGGGAAGGCTTTATGGTTGCAGTAATATTCAGTGGCTGATAAAAGGAAGGATAAAAACTGATTACTAATGGTCATTTTGCAGCGGCGCTGTGCAGTCCAGTGCTGTTTTTCTTTCTGTCAGCACCTTCTCTCCTTTTGTTAGTGCATGCACTCATGTTATTTCCAACAGAACAACAGAATTCCCTTTTGGCTTTAACTCTATTTGTGAAACAAATAACTTTTCCATTACCTTGATTCCCCATGCTCTGCAGGTAGCTTGGCTTTTCACCCCCTTGAATTAACAGGAAGCACACACACTCTCTCTCACACACACACACACACACTGAAACACACTGGTGAAAAGTATGTGCATGCAAACGTACTCTTGCAAACAGACACACACTGCCAAGCCTGATTAGGGAATCATTTTTATTGTTTGATGGATTTTCCATTCAGCCATTTTCTACCCTCACATCCTTCTCCACAGCCACATCCTTCAGGTTCTCCTGCAAAATCGTGACACACTCCCTCGCCAGCTGATATATATTCCTCCATAATAATTCCTCCGGCGTTTTCAGTGACTGGCCTGGAGTCCCCCCTCCTCTTCTGTGTGAGTTTACCACCTCAGAGACCACAGAAAGACAAAGGGAAAGGCGTTTAAGCTCACAGATTTAACTAAAGGTACCTGACAAATTAAGGATTTGTGTTCTTTTTACCTTGACTGATTCAGAGAAGTTTCGCTGTGAGCCCTGATTTCTTTTAAAGGAACACCCTGGGCAATAGCTTAGTTTAAGAGCCTTGCTGAAAGGCACCTCAGGGGTGGTAATGAGGCTGCAAGGGAGGCTCCCCTAACTCCCAGTGTATCCTGCCAATCCAGCAAACCAGGAGCCAGTCCTCCCTCTCTCCTGGTTTATGTGCCAAATCATGCACTTTTGATTTGACTCATAATTACCTTGTGTTCATTGCAGATTATGATTTGTCTGACTATCATGGCTTTGCTCAGAAATTTAGCACAAATTGCTTTTTAACTCGCCATTACTCTTAATTTAAAAGGCAGAAAAAGTGTCTGGCATGGTGTTATGTGTCATTATCTTTAAAAGACGCCCCTCTTTAAAATTGATTAGCTGCACTACAGGGTTACAGACAATGTTAGTATGTTGTGAAAATCTTATGCAAAAGGTTTGTGGTATTTAAAATAGTGTAGAAGGATTACAAATTCTACATTTTTGTAAAAGAAAATTAGGTAACACTTTGTTTGACGCCTATCACTATAGCGCCATGTAAATATATTTATTATGCATTATAGTCACGTCATAGCACTGTATAACTGTAGTTATAAACACTCATAACTGATCATAATGCTTTATAGCAATAATCATAACACACATTACAAAACATTTTATCATGACTTACAAGGTCAGGTATTATAATGTGTTATAACTGTTAATAACAGTTGCATTGCATTATCTATGTGGGCACTGTTAGTGTGTTGTTAACAGTTATAACACATTATAATACCTGACCTTGTAAGTCATGATAAAATGTTTTGTAATGTGTGTTATGATTATTGCTATAAAGCATTATGATCAGTTATGAATGTTTATAATTATAGATATACAGTGCTAGAACATGATTATAACGCATTATACATATAATTATAATGTGTTATAGAGACAGGCGTCAAATAAAGTGTGACTGAAAATTATAAAAATATATATAGAAATTATGAATTGTTTGACATTCGTCTACTGTTTAGGATAAAGATATAAGAATTAATGAGTTCAAATTTGTGTCTTTTATTTATATAGTGTGTCACCTCTTCTGGGACTGGATTCATTCTAGTTTTTCTATTTACTGTTCATTATGCTCACTGTGGTCTCACCTTCAAAATCAAGCACTAACATTCAACCCCAATACTGTGATAAACTATCATTACTGATTTTACACAGGTACACTCTACATTGTGGGTAATTGTCTCCATTCTTATGCATGTTGTATCTACAGCACATGCTCTCATACGCACACACACTCATTCTTCACCCTCACACCCGTAATGTGCCAATGACACAAAAGGAAAACATATTTCCCAGTTGGCTGCTACATGCTATATATATAATTTTCATTTTGATGGTTCCAGTTTGTCTGCAGTGATGTGTTTGTCTCTGTGGGAACGTTGCAGCACAGTGCAGTGCAGTGCAGAAGTACAGCATGGTAATGATATCCTACAGGAGAAGTTCCAGTCTTGCAGCGATAATCATTTCTACAGGATTAAGTCCTGACCCACATCAGCTCGGCAAATTAGCATTCTGAGAGAGTACTGCGGCAAGATTCCACACAGACTAAATGCCTGCAGTTAATAGGATGGGAACGAGGAAGGAAAATAGGAGTGGGAGACAGAGCGAGTGGGAGAATCAAAGAACGATTGAATAATGCAGGAGGGAGAGAGTCAGTTTTGAGAAAGTGTCAGGACTCGCATGTTTGTTGTGTGTTTTTCTGGTGTGCTTTTTTTGGGGGGAGCCCTCCTGCCGGTCCGTGTTTGGAGCCACATGCTGTGGATTCATTTGCATCTTAACTCCTGCATTGAACCAGGGAGGGATCTGGAAAATGTCCTGCACCACAACGACATTAGAAAGCAGAGATGAAACTTCAGAGAAACTTTATTCGAATTCCCTTGATTTTTTTTTCTATTTTCATGCTTAAAGCTGTTTGCATTTAAATATAAAAGACCTTGTGACCAGCTTGAAGACCGAAGAGTGTTAGCGGGAGAAAGATCAACCAAAGAATCAGACAAACAAATAGAAGTTTTATGTTGTGCACATCAAATGATAGTAGTGCCTAGAGCCTTTTTTTTCGTCTCACTGAGATCCCGCCTGGCTGCACTTTTCGCCTTTTTCTGCTGTCAATGGTGGTTTAAACTCTGATCTTTGATATAGTTTAAGCTTCGTAAGGCTGAAACGCCTACAGGTGTCATTTGCCTGATAAAAGATTTGATATTGCAACATCTTGTAGTAATTAGGAAGTTTTAGTAGACAGCTTTTGAGAGGGCCTCTGCCTTGTTGTGGGTGTGAGCAAGTAGCAGATGGTTTGTTTGAAATAATGAAACACTGAACCACTGACCCACTCAGCGCTATTAAGGGAAAATGATATTTTCCTGCCAGATATAATACTTTTCAATCATTCCTGTTGGCTTTAAGGAACATAAAAATGCAAAGAAAATACTATAACTGTCCTCTTTGCTGAGGTTTCAGAGATAAGACTTTATTAAAATCCCTCCAGAGAAGGACTTTTCAAACCAAACATTTGCAACAACCACAGGAAGTCGTACATCTGTAAGAGTGAGTTAGAGTAGGTCACTTGGCTGTGGAGTTTACAGGAGAAAAAAAAAGAAGACAGAATAAGAAAACTGCCCTCTTTTTTTATAATAAGAATGGATTTCTATGTCGGATCGAAACTGATTCACTGATATTTATTCTGACTCAGCTCTTCTTCAAAACCCATATTCTCTTTGTGCTGCATATCCCCGGATTCCCTCCAATTTCACTCATTAGCAAATGCCTCATGAAACATAAGTCTTTCCTCTCTAGTCCAATTACCACATTTGTCTGTAAGCCTCCCACAAATCTGTACCTGGGTTGTGGTTGAACTAGCCTGACCTCCATTAATTTGATGGGACACATCTTTGGGTCTTTAGCCCCCCTAAAACACATGATATTTTCTGTACCTTAAACTTTCTCAAATTGCCTTACAATGAGAGTTTCAGAGACCCTCACACCTCCATAGTCCTGTTTGTAGCTTCCTCAGTATTTCATATTCAAACCAAAGCAGAAGTACAAAAGCTGCAGTTCTTCAAGTGTCCACTAGAGGCTTGCTCAAAAAACAAAGCGACCCCATTAGACTACGGGCGTGCCCCTGTCATCTGAACTCTTCCTCTTTTTCTGTTTCTGATCAACTAAAGCTTAGTGGGACTCAACATTTTCAACATGGTGTCTATAATCTTTGGGCGTCATCACACCTCCTTAGAAACTAGTATATGTCACCAATGAGACTGTGTCCATTTTTTAATAAAGACTATAAGAAACAGAAGACAGATTCTTCAGTGATGGCGAGTCTTCATGCATCTCTATCACTACAAAGACTTTTTCACTCTATAAATGAAAGTGCAGATGCCCAAGTCAGCCTTTCTGTCCCCAGATTTTTATTTGATTGTTTTGATATAAGATCCTGCCAAGACCAAGTCCTGATCCAATCCTTGTATTTGCCCAGGAAACAGAGCTGCACACATTTTTAAACATTATAAATCATATTTTTTTATCCATTTTGATGCAAAGTTAGCATATAATAGCTCTCAAAGAGTGCATTATTTGCCAGACTGGCTGTCTTTGTATCTGGGGTCCACCAGTGTCACAATTGAGTACAGTAGATCAGTCCCAACCTAGCTGACATTTTGCTCTACAGCCTCTAGTAGAGAGCTTTTGCTTGTCTTGATTCCCTTGTCACTGGTCTGTTCTTAAGAGAGCATGCTTTTTAGGGCCATCAGGGTGGGAATAACATCTCTAAACCCACACCCCACATCGACTCTTCGCACAGAGGTACAACTGAGGCTGTTCTCTCAATCTCTACCCAAATGTTTGCAGTCAGTGAAGGTAGGAGTTGACATTGCATGTTTAGTTTGTAGATATTGATATAGGACTGTTCTCACTTGCTAGTTTGAAATATTTCCACACTGCTTACTGTAGCCAGAGGTTTGCCAATGCTTAATAGCTTGCACATAGCCTTAGTTTTGTAAATAATCAGGATGAGACTATTGACAGAAATTGCCCACCCCCGGTCTGTTAGAAAACGCCCGGATCGGCTCTGATTCGATCCTTCAGACAAGGATCAGGATATCCCTGTGGTGAATACTAGACTGTTACCTGCTGCCTTCACACATAAGATAACCCCAACTTCACGCCGGTTCACGCAGAAAATAATCTGCATAAAGTCAGACTGAGCAGCTGTTTTGGTTCACACATGCACTGGATATTTTCATGAGTGTAGTGCATGTGTGAAAGGGGCTTTAGAGTCCAGGGTGGAGGTAATCAGATCCAAAAGACACTGGTTTGTGTGTGAGTGATTGTTTATTGGCTACCTTTCCGTAGGCTCTGTTTTTTTCTACAATAAACAGGCTCCCTATAAACATATCCTGCTTACTTTTTCCTTTCTACTTTTCTGTTTTCCTTGATTTTTTCTCTCTTCATCTTCTTGGATAACTGCACCTCCCATACACATTTACTCATACCACAGCTCCCTAATGTTCCCCACCTTTGTGCTACCTTTTCATGGTGTGCTTCTGTTCCCTTCTACTTTCAACTCCTTCATATTTTCCCCATAATTGGAAAAGAGGGAAATTGATTTCATTACATTGGTGTACTAAAAGCATAACTGGCACTTGAAAAAGGAGAGAGAAATAGAAAAGACAGAAGTCATAGACTCAGAGAAGTTCACCCGAGGTTGAAAACAAGCAAAAAGTCAAACCCAGGCCGGCCGGGGAGATAAGGCGAGCTTATCCGATAGACGATCAGGCTGGAAAGCAGAATCCAAACAACAGGCCAGGGATCAAGCTGAGCTAAACTCAGGCAGGCAGGAAAAAAGAGGCTGGAGGCACAATAGCTGATCTGTGGGTGAATGAATGGAAGAGGGTCGGTACATGTGCCAAGGGGCTGATGGGAGGAAAGGGGGGAGCAGGTTGGGGGTGGCTGGATTTGGAATGACAGGTGAGCTGGTGCACTGTAGGAGAAAAAGGAGGCGAGGAGAGTGTAAGCTGACAGCAGAGCAAAGCCTTAATGATGACAGCCAAAATTAACCTTTGACAGCTTTTTTATGAATAGGTCCAACACGGGCTAATTGTGCTTCCAGTGGACCTTCATCAAACACACATTTCCTGCTCCCTTCACATAAAGTGCAGGCTCTTAGCAAATTCAGATGTTTCCTTTCTGGCTTTGTCTTCATTTTTTCATCAATTTTCTGTTTGCTTCCACACAACAGTAAAGAAAACACTGCGTACTCATGAATATTGTAGGTAGTCTTGGCTGTCTATGGTTAAAGTAGCTCTGCATTGCAGTGGTCAAGTGTCAGACTTTCAGTGTGACTCTTTTTGACTCTAATCAGCAGTAAAAACAGCTTAAACACGACTAATAGGACTAACTTATCTCTTTTTTCGCTTCAATGAGAACTTAATCACATAGTCTCTTCTGGAAACTCACAATAGAATGAAGTGGCACCTGGACGTCCTCTGAAAATTAGCACATGATGACTGTAAATAATTTGTTCCGGATGAAGCATTGTCAGCAGGATTGTGTGCAGTTTCTAAATGTGGTTTTGCATTAAATTTAGTTTCCTGCCCAATAAGGAGGGACAAGAGATAAAGCTAACAAATTACTCTCCCTGTCAGTTCTTCTCTAGATAAGTAGTTATTGCAGGATTTTGAAAACAGCCTGTTTGCTCTTACATGTTAAAATACATCTGATAAAATTTAATGTCTGTTTGAATAAATCTTTTTATAACAAGCCTGAAGAAGCCTTTTATTATTGATCCAACAACAAAATAAACCATCTTTTATATCTGGGCTATACAGAAGCACAAAAGAGCACTTGTTCTGTTTCCTTCTCTGTATAAAAGCATTTGTTTTCTTTGTCCAGATAAGATTTGTATCAGTTTACCAGTCTGTAATCATTTCGTCTTTATCTAAGATTTATAAAAGGGTTTCAGTTTTAATACAATGCAAGCCTTGGTTAACGTCTCTGAAATCACAAAACCGATAAAAGTCAAAGCATGTGATGCGACACATTGTATCTGCAGGAAGTCAGGAAGGAAATTTTCTTTAATACTATGTTGGATATTAACCTCTTTGAACTTTGAGAACAAGAGTTTAACTGTGAGGTTTTAAGTTCATCCGATGTTATTTATACTGATCTCCACCTGAAGGTATTTAAAAAGTTGTCAAAAATGAGGCTTTTTATAATCCCACCCACTAACATACTCATATGACAGCACAGAGCAACATAAACATGCACCCACATCTTCATCTTCCTTCATTAATCCAAAGACATCTTAAGACAGGAAGCAACATTCACTCCAAACTGTAAAATTAAGTTCCCTCATGAACACAGAAGTCACTGTTTCTCAGTGTGTCATTGGCCACTTGCCTGGTGCTGCTTCAATGGTAACATTTCCCTAAACTCATTGGTAGTAGTTGTCCTTTCTTGGAAAATTCATGTAGCGTCCTGTAAAACCTCCTGGCAATAATAGGACCCTTTTTTACATGATTCAGTCACAGGAATTTAAGAAGGCTGAAAAATAATTCAATGAGTCGAATAAAGTGTGACAAAATTAGTCACACATGTTGTGGCATGCCAAAACTACATCCAGTTGCCTGTTGTCATAATTCCACTTGGAGCCATGAAAAAGACTCTAAAAAATTGGCTTGGAATCATCAAAGTCAGACATTTCATTCTGTATATAAACCAGTTTTTGAAAGCGCCATTTTATATACATTATGAAATTATTTTTTTTTAAGCTCGTGCATTTACAGTAAATTTTATCCTCTACCCCAGCAATATTAAAGTGAGAAATGGTTTCTCAATTGTTCCAGTCGCACCTCCTTGGAAAACATAGCTGGAAATCATGCCAATTTAAAATAGCTCCTGTGGTGATGTAACAACTGGAGGGATTTACAGAAGCATGCATACAAAAGTACTATGAATACCACTCCCCATGTAATTCTGCTTCTTTGTATTTTGCAGGTTTGCTTCACTGTTGCAGAGGTGGAACAAAACTCAACTTATTCATGCTGTTTAGAAGCACGCTGTTTTAACCATTTCTACAATACCTGAAAGGTTGCCCCCTCCTTTTCAGGGTCAGATTCTGGTAGAGTCACGAGTAGTGTACTGACTCTGGCTCTCCTGGGGCACTCACCAAGATTATTTTTTGCTTTTCTACATCTGCACCCATTTTCGGCAACCAATTAGTGTAGCGTTTCATTTTCATGGCGTAAAACAACAGACAAACAACCTGAATATTGTCATTAAAAGGCATTGCTTGTTGTGAAAAAAACAATATATGGCTTTTCTTAGCACTGACTTGCACTAAATTTGCAATGTTTGTCAAAAAAAAAAGGAAAAACAACATGAAAACTGCTGATTTCAAAAAGGGTCAAAGGCCTAAAATGTGCAACAGCCAAGTCATTAATGTACAATATGTTAATTATTCACAAGGTAGGAAACCACACAACATTCAGGGATTCTCAAAGATGTCATTATCATTTATGGAAATTAAGAGCTGCTAGAAAACAAACGGCTTTATAAGCAAAGTGTTTGTAGAAGACGTCAAAAGAAGTCTGTCAGCATCAATTTGTAGATGTATTCTCAGCTTTTGTATACAGGCTGGTTCATTTTAAGTGTAAAGGACACAGTTATTACAATCATGTGCATAACACAAAAATCTCATGTATTGCTCATTTGGTATAATCAGCCGACTTTGGATGAGTTTGTACACTCATCATCAGACATAATCATCATTTTCTGGTGATAATTGAAATCTTTACTTTCTCTGCTAATAGATAAGACAGGAACATTTCTGTTACCATAGAAACCCCGATCCCTGTTGTATTCTTTTGATGTTGTGATCCACAGGGACAAAAGCAGGCAAGTGTAAATAGGATGGGATGTGTTTTGTTGTTGCAAAAGAAGGATTGGGCATGGAGTCATAGATTGGATTATTATTTTTATTATTATTACGAGGACACAGATTATCGTGGTTATTCTCAAAAACATGTGATGAGGCTGCTGTAACAGGGCCGCAGGACTTCATGCTCTGGTCAGTGTGACAGGAAACTGTGGGGAAATGATTGATGAGTCATCATGGTAAGGATTTGTGCAGTGCAGTTTATTTAATCTCTTTGGAGACAAGGAGGCACTGATTGATGCTGAGCCCTACCCCCCGGCATGATGGGGCATATACTTTATTGTGTAGGTACACACACATACACACATGCAAATTCACACACAAATCAAACACAGCCTGCTTCTCACAGGAAATCATCGCTGTAATTAACGTCCTAGCGTGCTCCCTTGCTGCTGCTGCGATTGGCTGAAAGTCATCCTAAGGAGATGCTCTGTTCTGCTCCCACAGGTATTCCTTACTAGAGTGAAATTACCCCCAGTGCTTGGCATACCAGGGGACATCATCAGCTTGTGTTAGTGTGTAAACATTTCCCCAGTGACCCTATTCCAGTGGCTCCAGCCCACTCCACACACGTCATTTGTCAGCCTTGATTTAGATTTATCAACACTTGGGCCTCTCGTGGCTGGAGATCCATCTCCCAGTCCCACTCAAAAGTCCCAATTTAACTGGACATGCTTTTGCTGGATGTGGAAGTCATGCTATAGCGATGGTAAAGGAGCATTTGAAGAAGAGGAGAGGTACTGTAACCTTAAATACATGGCGTAAGTCCTTTTAGCTGAAATCATTCATTTGGTTTTCATGCCAAATCATTAAAAAAGCAATACAGAGCTGACTAATGCTAAAGAGCTAGGTAACTAATTCACATGTTTTCAACCCTGAAAGCCAACTTGACCTAATTATCAAACAGATAAACAGATAATCAAACAGGCTTTTCAAATGGCAACAAAGCAGCACTTGCTGCGTTCTAGTTACCTCAGAAGTCAGAAGTCCGAGCTAAGAATGACGTCACACCTGAGTTAGCAGCGTTTCAGTTGCCAAGTCGGGAAAAAGCCAAGTCTGAGGTGTAAACAAGATGGCTGTTAAGGAATCAATTTTATGAGGTAAATGTTTTGGGAAGGAGAATGCATGGTACCGAGTTATTTTGAAAGTGATGCCTTTATTTTAAAGGTCAGGGTTTGCCATAAGACAGGAAGTAGGAAGTGCAGTTGAAAAGTTTGGACGGCGGCTGGCAGACACGCTGAAGGAATGTCCGCCAGTACTCTCTACTCTTAGCATCCAGCTAGTGAGGGAACAAGGTACGAATTTAATTTAATTTGGGTATGATGGGTGCTGGCGTTGTGTACATTTTTCTATTTATGTGTCATGAAACGTGTGTTCTGGTTATGTTGCGAGTGCTGGTGTGGGGATGTGTTTGGCGCGGCTCACCTCTCTGAAAGCCTTCAGCTCTAGGGGTGTGTCATAAACTGGATCTCAATATTTTGTGATAAATGGTTTAATGTTTTTTTTTTTTATATTTCCATATTATGAAAAACTTTGTGCGCTTTTATGTGATTATGGTGTACATTTTCATCTTGGTTTCTGTTAGCTGTTTGTCATGAAAATTGTCAATTTGTAATTATTTTTCTTTTTGCCTTCTTTCCTTTGCTCAGTTCTTACAGTGTGTTTGTCTCAGACTGCTACCCCCTTTTTAAAGACAAAATAAAAAAGTAAAGACGAACCATCAGTTTAAAGAGTCCTCCATTGCTCTCACTGGGTTGGCTACAATGGCTACATCTACGAAAGTTATTTTAGCGCTTTCCTTGTCCTTGCTTATATTTGGACAAGGCAAGCGCTAAAATAACTTTCGTAGATAAAGCCATCTTGTTTTTGCCTCAGATTTTGCTTTTTTTCCGACTCTGCAAATGAAACGCTGGGAACTCAAGTGTGGCGTCATTTTCAGCTCCGATATCTGACTTCCAAAGTAACTCGAATGCAGCACATTTACATCAAAATTGTGGCAGGTGTTTTTTTCTTTTTTTTCCTATGTTGACACCTCTCTCATGAAAAAGCTAACTCCTAACTTCTAGCTATAGAGCTAGCCAGACAGTTTTCAAGGTTTTCTTCTTTACAGGCTGGCTGTGTTTAACCAACAAAGAAGTTTGATGTTTTTTGAACAGCCGCATCGAAATGAAACTGAAACAACAGGAAAAGAGAAATGACAAGTAAGAAGGATAGGGATTGTGAGACGAACACAAAAAAAGAAAGATGAAGAGGAGGGGTACAGTGGCTCATGGGAGTCTATCTGGGCCCTGGCTGAAAGTAGCTGAAGTGGAGTGTCGAGATTTTAGAGTGCGGATCCAAAACCACAGGGTGAGCGCGAGGACAGAGTGCTTGAGGTGTGATGAGAGGCAGAGGTGAGGGAGGTGAAGAGGGGTGGGCTCCCTTTTGTGTTGTAGAAAGGCAGAAGGCTGAAAAGGCCTGTGTGCCAGTGTGTGTGCTGAGGGATGTGATGAGAGGAAAATAGGACAAGAGGGGTTAGAGTGATGTTGGGAAGATAAACCACAGCTCCGGTTGGAGGAAATAGCTGGTTGAACACCGTGAAAAAGGTTGGCTTCAAAGTGGGGGTGTGACATATGTGGAATAAAGGCAGAGGGTCTCTGCTTCTATAGACTGAAGACAGGATCTCTCATATGGAAGAAAGAGATGACAGAAAAATTCATTCTTCAGATCTGTTGTTTTCTAGACAGCGTGTGAGGGCAGAGAAAGGGGCTATGCAAAAGACAACAGAAGAATTGTGCATAAAATTGTTAATAAATGTATAAGTGGCATGAGCGAGGGCTGTCACATTTTCAACTGGACACTAGTGTGATGAGTTTTCATGTTTTTAATTCAGGCATGGAAGTCCTGGTGTGCAAATACGTTTGACTGCATCATACCTCAGTTTGAAGACCTTGATATGGTCATTTATTCTGGTTTGTTGATTTGGTATTAAAGAGCAAGCCATGAATCCCTATTAGCCTTTTTTGAATACATAAATACATCCCTCCAAAACAATTAGTTGCACAGGAATAAATTTCAACAACCAACAGGTTTCATGTTGTTCCCCAGACTGAATAATGCAACAGCACCTTTTTATTGTTATTATTGTACTATTTACAGAAATCTGCTTCACAAAGCAAAACAGCAAAAATGTTGATAGCAAGAGAAAGACATAACATTTCATCTTTTCAAATAGGTATTCTGGCACCTTTTGACTATAAGGAGAAGAAAACATACAAGCTCAAAGTCTTTCAGTTGTTATCTCGACTTTGCTTAAATGACCCCAAAATTGGCAAGACCATTTAAACAGTGATATTGACACAAATTTGAGTGAATATCAGCCATCAAAAGTAGATTTTTGATAAAGACGCATCAGATTTTGTTTTTATAGCGCTTTTTGTCAGTGACCTTAAAGTGCTTTACATTGGATACATCATTCATTCGCTCACACAGTCACACCCTGGTGGTGGTAAACTAACTTAGTATTCACAGCTGCTCTGAGGCAGACTGTCAGAAACATGGCTGCCAGTTTGCGCCTACGGACTCTCCGACCACCACCAAACAACACCCACAATCATACACCAGTGGAGGACACACACTGGGAGCAAGGTGTGTTAAGTGTCTTGCTCAAGGACACAACAGACAGACTAGGGATAGGGGGAAGTCGAACCACCGACCTTCCAGTTATTGGCCAACCACTCTACCTCCTGAGCTACCGCCGCCCCAGTAGCTCAGGAGTGTGCCACCCCATTAGCCCAGAGGTAAAATGTGCCCTGTTAAGCGGACATTAAAAATGGGAAAAAATGTATTTAACCTCAGCAAAAACTAGAAAGTTGTATTGTTACATGAGAAAATACATGTTTTTTTTTAATCAAATCAAATTTCTACCCAGAGAAGTGTTCTTTTGCCTCAGTTTGTCTTATTAGAGTCACTCCTCTGTCTTGATTGTGTGGCTTTGTTTTGGTATTCTGTTGATCACATAGAGTGTTGCTTGCGCCTGTCTTTTCTCATTAACACCTCGGCAGTGGTTATTAAAGAGAAGGGGCTCATTGTTGCCTGATATTTGACACAGTTCATATCATGTTGAAGATCAGTTTCTATCTCTTGTGTTACATAGCTCCCAGTTTTATTGTTTACATGGGAGAAGGGGATTTGGATCCATGTAGATCCAACATACTGGTTTTAGTGGAAAATTTATGACAAATTTCGGAAATTGGGACATATAAACCAATGGCATGTTTGGTGATTTAGAAAACAGGTCATCTTCCTAAAATAAGAATGTCTTGTCTCAAATTTTTACCACTGTTTGTGCTTTCTGTCTTTAGCGCCTGCAGACAGCCTGACAACACATGACAAAAGGGTTAGTCTTGCTTTTGGCGCTGACTGGCTAATCATTTCCCCCCAAAGTGTTCCAGTTTACTGGAGCTGGCAAATTCAAAGATCTGGAAGCAGCCTAGGCTCGTCATTCAATTTGCTTGACCAGATTTCCATGCAATTTGGCGTTCATTTGGGTGATTCATCACTTTCAAAGCTGCCTTTGTGAATTCACAACAACAACAGTCGTTTCCTCAGATGATTTAATCAGGTCGAGGTAATGGCCTGAGACGCTTCATCACAACTGTAGCACAGGACGGATGATCATTGGAGTCAGATATGTTCTCGTATGAGGTTTGATTTGGCCTTTTCCAAATCCAAAGACAGAGACTGGAAATAGTGTCAGTAATGTAAAAGCAAATATTCTGTGTGCATGCTCTACATCAAACCACTCTCCTTGTTTGAGTGAAAACTCTACCCGTGCTCTTCATGTTTCTCACATTCATCAACATCATCTCTGTTTTTGCTTGAACTATTCTTTCGCCATGTAGGTCTTTTGAAAATGTATCACTGCCGTTAGTTTAGTCCACTTAAAATAACTTTCACAACTCCCGACTTGCTTTCCTCAGGGGCAGCTTTGTTCCTCTTATCACTTCATGGTGTTGTGAGGGAAAAGAGGGCCCTGTTGATAGATCGAAGATGACACAAGTGTGTGAGGAGGTTGTGATTAAATCCGCTCTGATATGTGGGTTAATAGTCGCTGGTCTGGTAGATGTGGCCTGATCTTGGTTAGCGAGCTCTGACTTAGATTGAGTTAGTCTAGCCTCAGTTGGTATTCTGGTCAGTGGGTCGGCGCCTGCAGCCAGGCCCCTCTTTCTCTCTTGAGCCGTTCGTTAAAGTGATGTTCCTCGTCAAGTGTTCAAATCACACCATTTAATTGGTCTCCAGCCCTCTGGACAGGAGCCAATTATTGCTCTCAAGTCTCCATGTCTTGTCTGTGGTTGTCTGTCGCTGCAGTTATTCTTCTCGTCCCCTTGTTCTTGATTTTCTCTTTTCCATCATTGCAGGTATTGACCTAAATCTAAATTTTCAAACTCGTGTCTTGGTCACTTGAAAATGTAAGATGCTGAGAGGCAGTCTTTAAGAGCATGGATCCCAGTTTCATTGAGGGAAAATTGCTTTCTCTTTGGTCTTGTTTTGACCATAAAAGGAAATTTCACGTGAGCCCGCAGCAGTGGGAAATGAGGTCCCCAAACCCTCTGGCATAAAGAAAGAAAGAAGCATAAAGTAGAAGAGAGGCTGTGGGGCCTGCAGCGATGATAAGACACCAGCAACAAAGGCACTTTGTAAAAGAACAAGACACAGTGGTTTCTAAATGTCTGGATTACACTGTGCCAGAGTGCAGGGAGGTTACAAGGGAGAGGTTCACGGCATGGTTGGGAGGGGGGTTTGGTGGGATTTGTTTCTGTTGCTGTAATATTCAGGGTCACTCCTGGATTCAGTCAACTCTGCGGGCTTCAGAGGAGGCACATGCAGCCACTTGTTGCCGCATTGATTCCTCAATCAGTATGAAATTGCTCCAAAGATGGAGGAACGTTTATTTAGTTCATGATCAAATAATCACATAATCCCCCACAGTTCTTTTCATGGTATAATGGGTCTCTGTCTACCGCCGCCTCGGACAGAGAACCTATTATGTCATCAAAAAAAGGACGATTAGCAAACGAAAGGGAGACATGAAAGTGAGGGCACCCACTACCTGTTCACAAAAGCCGTAATTTTTTACCGGTAATTAAAGGCTGGCGTTTCCCTGATGGATCATCAGGAGCGGCGCTACAAACGGGGAGAAGCAGCGACGGAGAGCTAAAGAAGCAGGATTGGTTTCTGTTAAAAGCTCTCAGGCTTGTAATGGTAATTAAGGGCTTGTCTCTGGAGAGGAGACGATATTAGAAACAGAGAGGAGAAGCTGAGGTGGTGGAGCGGGTGGGCCCCCAACTCTTTCATGTTCTCATCGCCCTGACTCATTCCTCCACTTATTTTGCCCAAACCCTCCACTCTGCTCCTTCACTGTACTTCTCACCCCTGTGTGCTCCATCGCTCACCCTGTACTGCACTTCTCTGCAATGCAGGGCGAAAAGGAATCAGTTCAGCTTGTCCTTTTTGCTTTACGTCAGCTTACTGTTGTGCCGTGAACTAAAAGTAACATCTTTCCCACAGACCGGAAAATGCGGGCTTGACCCCTTGTTTGAAAAAGAAGTGCAGACGGGCTTTGAGCGTGCTTTTTTTTACCACTAGGGGGTGACTGAGCTGGTTGAAAAACTGTCTTAATATTTAAAACCAAGTTTAAAAAATTCTTGCATTTTATGCTTGATTTTTTTCTATTAGATGACAAAAATGTTTATTTGGTTTCTGAAACTTCACCCATTTGTTTCCTGAGTAAAGACGCCCAAAGACTGAAATTTTAATGCTCGTAATGCTGACTCCAAATAAAGCCAGAAACTGCCAGACAAATGTGACTAGTCATGTAAAGAGCACAAAACTTTATTTATTTATTTATTTTCTGTACCTGAACGCAAGCAAGGCCTTATAGGGCCATCACCACAAGTACAGAGTCGTAGTCCTCATCGCACTGGTTATACGATCAACTACTAGTTTCACCATAATATGGTGCATGTCAGTTTTCTCTTTCCCCCACATTCCTTCCTCTCTCTTTTTCTCAAGATGTCTTAGCAAATTATTTTTAAAAAAAGGCAAGACATCTAAAAAAATAATAGAAAAAAGGAAATTGGCATTTCAGTGTGTTCTTATACACATTGCAGTTTTTTGCACTCTTACATTCACCATAAGTGCGAAAATATAAAGCCATGCAGAGGTGCTAAAACCTGCAGTTCCTCAAGTGTCCACCAAAGGGTGGTTTGGTCTATGTTTTCAACTCTGGAGATATGATAAATAAGCACATAGACATTAACATAACTTTACTAAAAATTGACATCACATTTCATCAACATCATATGAATAACAGTAAATGGATGCGCGAAGTTGAGATACAGATTCTTTTCTGCTACTAATAGACCAGCACCAGCGAGTAGGTACAAACTAAATTTAGATGAAAACAGTGAGACTGAAATAAAAAAAAATAAAAACACAGAAATAAATGCAAAAAGAAAACCCTAATCAGGCATCAGGAGTATAGCCTCATACTGTGAAATAGTTTGATATGAATTATGTAAATGATGGTGTCGTCTACATAAAAACTGAGGATAAAACTGAGTGTGTCTGTTTTTATGCTGTAGAAGGAGTTTCTGTGATGTAAGACAATATTCTTTCTGTGACTGACAGGTCACTTCTATGGCAACCAGGGTGGTGACATAATAGAGCGTTTACACTCTTCTTCAGATATGGTCACTTCCACACATATCAAAATGGCAACAGCTTAAATCTCCAACTTGAGACCTCAGTATGGACTTTCAGGAATCACTGCATGATGTCTTGGTGGCTACATTGACTTATTTTCTACTTTTTAAACAGGAGAGCCTGTGCTGAGGTTTACCTGTAATAAACGTTTGTGAACTCTTTGATGAAACAGGGCTTTTTTTTTTGCTTGTGTGCAGCCTGAGTTTTGGTTTTGGCCCTCCTCCAATTACTGCCGACAGCGAGAGCCGCTTACCATCAGCACAAACGCACAAAGGTCCTGATGTGGCACAGTACCTGTCTTTGCAGCATTTTCCGTCCTGACGGAGCCTGCAGAGCTGCTCCTACCCAGCACAGTAGGCGTTGTCATGGTAACCTGCGGGAGGCAAAAGGAAAGCGATGTTTACAGACAGATTTGGACTTTTCTGAGCTCAACACCCCACTCCAGATAAAACCAGGTAATCGTAAATACACCTGGATTCGGTTCCCTGGAGACGCCCGATCAACCCGAACCCAAAGCCACCCTCCACTTCACCTCATCCCCCCTACTCCGACAAACAAATCCAAACGAAGAAGCAGGGCTGGATATTTTTGGCAAGAATTTCCAAAAATCCCTCGGGGATGTTGTCGATACTGACTTGCTGTCATCCGTCATCTTGTCTCCGTGCTCCATCTTTTTTTCATCGGCTTCCTTCTCCCTCCAACTCGTCTCACTCTCTTGCCCTCAACTACAGCGTGTGTGTGTGTGTGTGTGTGTGCTGTGGAAGTGTGCCACTCTGATTGTGGGGTGAATCTGAGGCTACATGTAGAGTTTAAAAAACATAGCATACAGAGAGTTCATGTATTATCATATTCACTATAGGGACGTCTTTACTGCTGCATGCTGTGGTGATACAGTTATTTTTAACCACACATATAGATGCATCTCCCTATAAAGCAAACACACATATACATGCACACATGGAAGTCATTTATAGGAGCCGTCTCAAGAATACCACTCAACGTAAAGATGGACTGACATACATTTAGTCATCACACCTGTATTTACTGCTTGTCTTGTTGGCTCTCTTATCCTCGCTGTGCGCAGAAAAAGGATTACACAGTAGCATGTGCACCATTTTTAATGCTTGTTTCACACCTTGTGGGGGAAGAATCATGACTGACAGGACTTGTATCAGATTCTCCTGCAGCGATATCCACAGGAAATCTTCAGAAACTGGATTTCTCTTCCTTTTGCACACACACTTATAGTGCATATGCACACACAAGCGCTTTCTGCTTGGCCCCGGTTAATTAGTGCTTAAAATACCTCAGGCTCTAGAAAGACAGTCTCTCTCAAAAAAAGAAGGGCTGCAGATTAAGACTGTTCAGAGTGAAAGCCATCACCAAAGTTGTACGATTTTACAAGGGGAAGGTCAAGATCACTACAAACACTGCTTGCTTATTCTTGTAACATTTTGTTCCCCAAACATGCGAGAACCCAGGAAAAAAAAGCTCCACCACCTGCCATTTTGTAGCATCAAGTAAAGAAGTGAAAAGAGGATAAAATTACAAGCTGATTTCTATTCTGTTCAGTTTCTGAAGTTGCAGAGAAGTCTCTACAAGTGGTAAAAAAAGTACTTGTGATGGAAGAAAAGGAAGTCCCCCACAACAAAGAGCACATTGAACGGTTTCTTCCAGTGGGAAAAGTCATCTTTGTTCAGTAAACACAGAATTGTAAGGCACAAAAAGCAGCAACACAAAAAAAATGTAACAGAAAATGATAAGCCTTGTAAAGATGAGCTTTGTAAAGATGAATTTGACCTATTTGTGTGGAAAGAAAAATTCCAGTACCGTGTCCTCCTTAAGCAATGAGGCATGCTTTTATTTTGAAGTATAATGACAACACAAAAGTGTGTAGATATGCAGCACATGCAGAAACACCCAAATGTTACAACCGTCGATCATATCATTTCACAAATAACAAAACAGAGTGTTGAAAAAAAAAACTTTACCCCAGGCTTGAAGCTTTCTCAAATCACCAGCTGTAATATTTTCATCATGTTTTCAAACGTTTGTCTTTTATTTAAAGCTTGACTGGTACTGCCTTAATAATGTTGCTGCCTGCTTTGTTTCCTAGAAAAAAATCAGGAAAGTGGACGGAAACAGATATTCTTTTTTTTTTTTTTTTTGCGAATTTCATGGAAATTCGGTTAATGTTTAGTTCAGTTCAGCACATACTCATGCACTGGTTGTGTTTTTTGAAGAGCAAAAAAGGATAATAATAACACCAGGGTCTGAATCACTGAATCATGAATGTTTGGCTCATGTTTCATGAAATTCATTTGATTACGAAACCCTTTTGCTGTAGACTGAAGAATCTGACAGCTAACTAACAGACCGACATCATCATGCTGGGTGAAGGTGTCTGGCTGAGCTGAAAATGGCAACCAGCAAATTATTTTTTTAGATTTAAATTTAGATGATAGAAAATCCATTTTTATAACAAAGACCTTAAAATTTCAGTTTGGTTCAAGCTCCTGTGGGGGGTTTCTTGGCATTTATGTAATAGAGTGGCATTCATACTACATATTAATGCCTTTTCATGGTAACCAAAAGCAAACAAGAACAACAGCTATCAGACTGAGGATTTTGATAGAAGATATTCACAATTAATGATACATTTGACTTTTAGAAGTCAGAACAGTAAGATTTTTTTCCCAAAATTCACAAGCCTATGCAAGAAAAAGGGTTAGGAAAGGAAAGACTGCTTTATTCCCAGGGGTCGAAGTCTGAGTATGATACGTCTTCTTTCTGAAAATAAGTTTTGTAATATAATATTCTCAGGCACTGCCATGAAAATATAGTTAGAATCTTTTAAGCAATGTTTTTATTTATGTTTTTATTCATTTTACATTTTTCTATTTTAAAATTCATGTCTGAGGGTATGAAAGGCCAAAATTTGTGAGGAAAAATGCTTAAGATTCAAAACTCACCAGTAGTTTTTTAAATTTGATTTATTTATTTATTATTTCCATTTAGTTATCTTTATTTAATTAATTTAATATATTGGGGATTCATACACAGGGATTCACAATAGTGGGCATCCAGTATGCCTATACTTATTATATTATTTTTTCCGTTTTTGTGACATCTTTCTATTCTCACCAAGTGTAGAAGCCTGCACTATTATATAAACAAGGAAATACAACAGAGCAGTGTGCCTCATAAACTTATAAATTCTTATGGGTATCACAAAAAAAAAAAAAAAAAAGTGAAGAATAGGTCTGACTCTCCAAATGTCTTCTTTGGCTGTGAACCGGTGCACTCCTGAGTGTGCAATAAAATCCACTTCACAAGGAAGTTTTCACCCAACTGCAAACTAAGCATATTCACTGAACTCATGTCAGAAGTCCAGATGGCTTTGGTAAAACTTCAGTCACTGGTGCTGTTGTGAGTCAGACTGTGAATGAGTGAAGAAATATCACCACACAGGACAGGTACGTATGTGTCCACAAAGCCGTAATGACTCAGGACAAATTACAAAGACACCATGAAGCTGGCATTATCCATAGGTGAGAGTTAGGTCATCGATTGCTGTGAATTCAGGATTTTTGTCATTCAGTACGTTTACATGACACTTAAAAAAAACGAATTATTGCCTTACTCTGATTAAGACCAGACAACTGAATGTAAACACCTTAGTCCGACTATAATCGGAGTTTGGGAACTCTGATTAAGACACCCAGATAATGCGATTAGAATTTGATTTTCTCTACCATGTAAACCAGCGTAGTCGGAGTATGATTGGACAGTTGAAGTGCGCATGTACCACGCCCCCATAACCCCGGAAGTAAAAACACCAGAGAAGATGTGGCACTATAATTTCAAGAACTTTTGACTCAGACCAATTGTAACATAGCTGAAGCACGAAAGAATTTCCACTTTATAAACGACAAGGAGAGTGCAGTTATGCTTTCCCTTCTGAAAGAAATGGACATTTTAAAGTATATGGACAGTCAACCGGAAACAGCGCAGCTGAAATGACCCATATCGCCCCCTAGCTTTGGGGAGGAGGACATGTTCATGTTAATAATTCGATTTTCTCAGCTGCATGTATACACAAACAAGGAGAGAAGTCCAATTTGGTGGGAAAAAAAAAAAAAAAACTATGAGCCTAGTCCGATTAAGCTGTGCATGTGAACGCACTGAATGACTGCTTTTACTTCTGAGATTCTTAAATGTTTGTTGAATCTTCACCACTGCACTTGCTAATTCCAGCTGTTGCTGCTGTATCATATTGTGTTTCTTCGGTACATCTCTGACTTTTAAGGTGAATCGCAAAATCAGTCATGGTAAAACTTGAGGGCTTTTTTCCTCCTCACTGATTACTTACAGCATGTATTCAAGTTGATGTTGTGCTCTCCTGCTCTTAATCAGTCAGAAACATACAGTGACTCCATTTGGACTCTTGTACTGTACATCCCTGCTTGTTGCTCTTTGAGTCGCACTATTAATGTTTCTTCAAGTTGTCTCTTTCAGACTTCACTTTTGGTTTTACTGTAGCTGTTTCTACATTCAGCTGCTGCACTGTCAGTTTGAGGTATCGTGGACATTTAGGGAACATTCAACAGCAAAGAAGTTGATGTGTTTTTAATCACTTTTTGAACACTTTTCTAGAAGACAATGTATTTTACTAAGATGGGGCCATCATCGTGCCACCATGTGTCAGGTCGATACTCTGACTTTACTGTTTGACACAAGTCTGCAGTTTTGCTGGCTCTTTAAAATTAAACAGTGATTTTGCAAGTTTGCATAGAAAGGATAGAGAAGATGCACGCAGCTGTTTCCCCTGGTAACCTCATGTTTTTGGATGAGTCCTCAGAGAGAAGGCTGGTGGGAACAAGCAGACCTGATTATGTGATGTAATGTGAACAAGAGACCGAATTTGTTATTCTAATACTTTCACTAACAGTTTTGTGAACTTTTTTTTTTTCATTTCACGTCCCCTCGGACCCCCAGCATCTCCTGCAACTTTGTTTTTTATGGTTCATGTTTTCATCACAGCAACAAGCACTCATTAATCTTCATGATTCTCCATTTTGATGCTCAAACTTTAATATTTTGGGAATCAGAGAGCAAATACTGTACAATTTTTTGTGATAAAATCTCCAAAAATTTGCGACTCAAAGATACTCAGATGGGCCTTTTTTTTCAATATCTCATCCTCCTTGGTTTACATGAACATTTGAGCTCACTGTGTTGCCTCTCCTCCCACCTGCAGAGTGCATAAAAAATCAAACAAATGAGCAAAGTGCACTTCAGGGTGAGGAAAACACAAACACGTTGTATCTCTTCTGGTGCCAGCCTTCGCCCTGCCTTCAAAACAGAGCGCTGAGAGAACATGGGGTTGCGCTGAAGACCAATGTGTGTTACTAAACATCAAACACAGTCTGACTATAACTTATTCAAAAAGCACTCTGAATTGTTGCTTATTCTACAAATAAAACATGATGGTGGCTGTCATGCACAAAGAAAAGGCACAAACCAACTCTGCTCCAAGCGGCTGCATGTGAAAGACAAGCAGAGCCTATTCAGAGAATTCAAGGAGAGAAGGATGAGACAGAAATGACATTGACGGGCATGTGTGTGCGCCTGCTCGTTTATAATCATGTTTGTATGCGCACTGTTTTATTGTTTTCTCTTTCTTTCTGCCGGTCTGTTCATTCATCTGCCCTTCTGTCTGCGTATCTGTCAATCTCGCTGTGTGCTTGGTGCATCTGTGCCGAGTTTGGACAGCATCTGCAGTGTTTTTTCTGTGCGAGGTTTGTTTTCCTCTCCTCTGGCTTGGAAAATATTCCTCTGACTGACTGTGAGTGCCAGCTCTGTGAAGGCAAATTATCCCAAATACTGTGAAATCAGCTAAACAATGCAACGAGGGTGGATGCAAATCAGAATCACAGCCCTGTTATGCACATGTCACTTCATCGTGTCGAAGGAAGGTAACCCTTCCTTATCACTCACTTCTTCATTTATTTATTTATCCATTCATCTGGACGAGCAGGACTTTCTTTGTGTTTTTTACCTTATGTAAAACACACAGCTATGTTTGTGTATGTTTTAATTTTATAAAATTCTCTTCTTTGAAAGTTGTTTATAAGTGTGTCAATGGACTGGCTCGGCAAGCGATGCCTTAGAATTTCAAGACAGACAATTGTAAGACAATGACAAGGAGCACAACCAAGCAAAACTGTGAGATTCAAAGATGCAGGACAACATTCAGCCAATCATCCCTCTCACTGCAAGGTGCACACCTCTGGAATTCTCTACCATCAAAACTTAAGAGGTTTAGTTTTAAAGCTAAATCCTGGTTTAAGCAGCAACAGAAATGTGAACATTCACTTCTCTCAAGTCACTGTCAAAAAAGCACTTTATTAATGTTAGTGTTAAATTTAACTTGTGTTTAAATTGTTTAATCCAAATTTTGTTTTCTGTGTTTATTTATACGTGTCACCAAGCCATTCACTGTATTATCTACTGTATCTGTATTATTGCATTTATAGTATTCGGTATATTTTATCCTACGCTAAAGCCTGACCAGGGACAAAGACTGCAAATTAGCTGAAGCTAGACGTCTTGTATGCATCATATTTTCCATTTCTTGTGGCAATGTTGTATGTATTGTCCCCGTTAAACATTAAAATAAATAAATATTAGACTATTCTAACTCCAAGGCCCTTTTTCTCTGAGCTCATGATCTGCCACTTACATAGGCTAGGACATAGGCTAAAACCTACTATTACTGACTCTTTTGCAGCTTGTTTATTTTCTGTACAGATAAAAGACAGAGAAAGTGTACACAGGAATCTATGCAAATGTCAAGGCCAATAACAATAGCTAAAAGATTTAAAGAGAAATCTAATCCAATTTCAGGAGAATTGTTATTTCAGATAAATCGCCAACTGCAGTAGAAAATACAGCGAATGTTATCATCCAGGAATGACTTTTGAATGTACTCGCTCAAGAGTGCTTGATCGCGTGGTCAGTGTGGTCAGTACTTGTCAGATATGACCATAGACTGTATATAGAATGAACGCTGTCTGCCTCCTCGCTGGGTAAAGCCACTCCGAGAACAGCACCCTCTGGTGACGGGCTGCTGCATAGGTCATAAATCCCGCCTTCTCCAGCAAAGCTTATGGAGCTGTGGTAAAGAAGCTCAGTTTTTAAAAGTTATTAGGAGGTCATGTTTCAATGAATGACACTTGATACAGCCAATGGACGTACAAAGATTGCGTAACCCAGGAGTTTTTCCTTCAAAATTTCACTTTCATGACCTTTTCTGTCATAGAAAAGCAGTAAAATGATGAAGACAGCATTGTGACAGTCAATAGCCAGAGTGCTACGTCAGAGAAAAGTGGTCACTCTGCAAATGTAATCATCATAGAGCGCCTGTTATGAGAGGCACGACTTGATTTTTTGTTTTCACCTTCATTCTGTGAAAATATGCTGTTTATACAGCAAAGAAGGAGCCCGGCTATGCTGTAATTTCTTACTTTAAATGTAAATTTGCCTTTCAAAATGAACCGATCTCAACCAAACTCTCCGGTTTCTTGCGTAGGACCAGAGTCGTGATCAGTCTGTGTGGAATTAAAAGAAAGGGTGGATCTTAAATCTCATTTCCATCAGGCGCTGTGACCAACTCTCAGCCAGGGGGGAGGATGTCAATCACTCCGATTACATGGATTTGTTCCACACCCACACATGCATGAAGGCAGAATCCACACACAAAGACGTGCACATGGAGAAAGAAACACACACTCATGAAAACACTTAATCATGCTCTTCTTGTGCTGCTCGGCGCGCACAGTCAGTCAGCGGGGGATATTTTTCACACCATATCTTGCCAAGTCTTGTAATGGCACAATTTATCTGTGAAGTTCAAAAAATGACACAGTGACGAACTGGAGTTTTTGAGTTGTTACAAAAACACTGGAAGTCCACAGAGAGAGAGGGGCAACAAGGGGCTGAACGTGGAAACCAAAGTTGCCCACAGCCTGTGAAATCTGCTTTTGCTGCTTGTTTTACCAACAGTGTGTTTTAAAGGCAGGACGTGTCAGTGTGTTTGAGGAGCTGATTTCAAGTTTTCCTTTGTTCCATTAACTGCTAAAAAGATCTGATGAATACTTTATTACCATAATACAAAACATGATGTTGTGTTTGGTACCATCAGTATAACACTCATGTAGCTGAAAGAAAAACAATTTATATCTTGACCTGATGAAGCACTTTGATAAACACCACATAACTACAATCTGGTTTTACGGTCATCATTCAAGTTTCATTTACTGATAAATGCTGAGCATTACCAAGTTACATTTGTGTGAGGTTCTGAAATATATAAAGGTAAACATTTAAAAAGTAATAAAAAGGTTTTTGACAGGAGTTCTACAGCCTGAAAATAGTAAAAGATAGAAAAAGATATAATTATTAAAACTCCTGTAGGGAACTTTCAGTGTGTGTCAATTTTGGCGCCCCCTTTGGATATAGCAGTTTTTGTTCTGTTGTCCTCTACATGCTGTAGTGCCAAAAAAAATATTATCCTGCTGACTTTTGATGGTCAAATGTATAGTTTTTGGCAAATATAAAATAGGGAAAATATATCAAAAAGGGTTTTTGTTCTGCAACTCCACTGACACCTACCCTCACACACCAATGTCAGGTTTTAAAACCTTTGTAAATCTCTGTTTTAGTTAATCATAGACAGGCATCCAAATGAAAGTGAGTTGCTTTATTTGACAAACATGGAGACATTTTGATGTCATGTACTTTTATAGAATTCAAGTGAAAACAGTTCACAGTTTGTGAACATGAAGGCTTTATCTTTTCTGTGCTTTGACTAAATTAATTATTATTTTTTTGGTTTTTAGTTTTGGTTCATAACCAGTCGACTAAAAGAGACAAGAAAAACAGGAAAAAAATCACTGTAAAACCTCTAGCAGCTTGCAGAATTCACTATTTTTTAGAGAAGGTGGCATATTACTCCATATTCAAGTTACAATTATATCAAAAATATTGAAATGGAATAGCATCTGACAAAGAAAGTTACACCAAAAATCAAACTCTAGCCTCGGAAAAGGACCCTCTTTTGCTTGAACAATACCGAGCATTGAATTTGTTCTTGTTTTGGAGCTGTTCTCTTAAAGCTCGAAGTCATAATTTACCTTTCTCTGGTTTTTCTTCACCATCTGTGAAGCGTTTTCACTTGAAACCTACTGTACTCCTTTTTAAAAATAGACAGGGAGCTTTTTAATTACCCATGTTTTAGATGTGTGTTACAGCGCCCGAGGTTGTGATGGTGGGCTTTTTAAAACCTCCGCACATGCACACATCATTAAGACTGTCTGCCTGGTCTGAGGTCTGCTACTACACCCATTTGAAACAATAATGTGTCTGTTGTAACTTACCCTCCCGATCAGCTAAAGTCAACACAGACAGGATCCTCGCGAGTTACCAAGGGTTACAAACTGCTCGCTGAATAATAATAGATGATACCAATAATGATGGGGCTGTGGGGTCTGACAGCAGGAGAGAACAGAGGGATTTAAAAAGCGGCTCCTCCTCCTCTGTAACTCGATAGTGTGCAAATTATTCACCTCATTGTTCCAGTCCTTGTTAATCGTCTTCCTGCCATCTGCTCAAACTTCAGCCGGCTTGACATCAGAGTAGTTTGCTGGCTCAGAGGCTAATGACAGAGTCATGCCAGCCTTGTATCAGACCCTCTTCTCCGTCTCTCTATGCCTGTCTAATATTCGTACATCTTTTACAACAGACATGCAAACATGACAACTTAAGTGATATTTAAACAATGTAATCGAATGTTCTGGAAACCTGCTCAGGGGGAGATAAAGGTGCATATAACATAGAAACAGGACGTGATGTGACTGTGGAAGTATTCATAGAGCTGGACAGGATGTAACGGAGTGTTTTGCAACCAATTTATCCTCATGGCCAAACACAAAAAGCAACAGAAAATTGGCCTTACACCGTAAAAGAACTTTTAAATGTGACACTGTGACTTTGGGGACATGTGTTCAGACAGGATCCCATCATAAACACATGTTATTTTGTGCAGATATGTTGATGTGGGGATGAGCTGGAACATTTGATGAGGAGGCATGACGTCAGTATTGAAATCTGCCAAGGCTACACCTTCTGGTGAAAACTCACACCAACCCTGAAAAATACTGCAATAGGACTTTATTCAGGCCTGGAATCTGAACATGCATGTACAGTTTGGGTCAGGTTCGAACTGTATGGCTGGGATACAACCTACTTCCTGTATCATGAAGAAACACCAAACTTTGAGGGCTTGCTACAACCACGCCCTTTCAATTCTTTACAGAGGACCAAAAATGTTGGTGCATTCATGTTCCCTCCAGCCAATAACCCAGTCTGGAGTAGATTTGACATTACTTCTTTGGACATCAGGACTTTGTGTTTCAGGAGCCCCTGGACTTGACCCCAAAACAGCGACACTACTTAGTTTTTTCATATCATAATAAGATTTCTATCAGTAGCAATTACAACAGGGCTGCACTATTCATTACTTAAGCCCATATGACATATGTAATAAACATGCCCATAAAGTACATTGCATTGCATTCATTTGAATCCAATGTAAAGGCACTATTGAGATTCGCTTTATGTTGTAAGTACACATTTTAAAGCTGTTTTAGAATGCAAAGTCAAAGTTTAATCAATCACCATTAACTATTGAAAATAAGTCATTAATCACAATCAGAATTTGGAGATTGATTGTCATTTTTTTAATCTAAATCTAAATTTTTCATCGTATCAAAAAGTTTTTAAGAGTAAAAATAAAAAGACATAACTTTTTCATCAAAGCCCCTTTTGAAGAACTTTTATTTTATTTTATTTTGATACCTTCTGTGGACAAAGAGGTTCCTTTTATATCTGTATCTATTCTCATGCATTTGAAGGTAGTTCTTATATTCTAAGACTCTCATCCTTCCTACCTGAACTTTCACGGTCAAATATCTCTCATTCAGGGTCTTTAGTGTTTAAAATGTAAACAGTCTGTTTCTGCAGTGTGCCATTTATCACCTTGTTTGTCACCTACCCTGCGGCAGCAGTTCCAGATATATAGAAATAATTAATCTTGTTGTTTATGGTCTTGTTTGCTTTAGTAGGTCATATAGACGCATTAGTATTGATTTTAGTCCATTTTACTGTTAACTACAAACTCCCAACAGAAGCTATAAATTACAATCCTGCCTGATTTTTGGCATACCAACGTTGTGTTTGATTTATTAAACTCATAACCATGATTACTGTATGACTTTATCATTATAATACATGGTTTTGTTTTCTGCAATAACAATTGAAAGTAATGATGACATTATCCTGAGTTTATATTAGTTTTACAGTCACTGTGTCATTATCATAATTGCAAACAAACTTGGTTTTTATGGCTCTACAATATTAAAACACTCTATTGTTATTATGACCACATAGCTCAGTTACATAGTGATTTAACATTTACCACCACTAAAATGCTTTCCTTTGTCTCAATCTTGACTGTACTTCCTGATTCTTGTTGTATCATCACATATATTACTCTAACTGCTTTATGACAGTGTCTGCATGATTGTATTTTTTTTTTCACACTTTGCATCACTTTTTATGCCGTCTTACCAATAATAACAACGGTAAGATTAAGACTTTAAAGCTCCTGTAAGGGTTTTTTTTTTTTTTTACTTTCATGAAATAGACTAAAATTCGTATTGATGCCTTTATGTGAAATGCACAGGCAGACACAACCAACCAAGACAAGGATGATGATGTTGTACTATTTTTTTTTTTAATAACTAGTAGTAGTGCACTGGGGTAGGTGTCAAAATTGCTTAAAACCAAAAGCTCCTTATAGGGGGTTTAACTACAAAAGTTTCAAGGCCTTTTCACTTTATTGAAATTTGCTACCTCCTAATTCTTCATCCATCCCTGTGCAAAATGGTTGTCCTCAAAGTTTGCAGAGACATACATAAAAAATTGGGTAAAAGTTTCAAAACAGCTGTAGTATCTCGTGGTGTCCTCCTGCCAAACAAAAAGTCAAACTTGTAAAGCCTCCATCTAGAAAAGTTATTTTTCATGCATTACATCAACTCAAGTTAATATTTTATGACATGAGCAAACAGAGCAAGACGGAGCAACCTATTCTTTTAGTATGAGCTCATCTGAAGTAGAGAACTTAAGGGGAGCTACTCTGACAGGATACATGTCCACCATCTTCACTGTTGCAGGTGGAGCATGCCCCATTGGTGGAGAAACACCGTAGGTGGCTGTGGGGGTGTTTTGGGAAGTGCTGCACTTGGATTAAAATAAAACTGCAGGAGGCCTTCAGCAGTTTCCTGTGTTTCCCAGGGAGCTCAGTAGAGACTTCCTCTCCAGGCAGCGGCTGCCTTCAGCATGACATTCCTAGTTTGCTATTGATCTGTGGGATAAACTAACAGCACGGGGGGGATTTACGAACAGAGCAGAAGGGAAATGCTGTACTGTATCTGTCTCACACACACAGATACACTGCTGTAAGATATGTAATTTGCACAGTATGGTTACTGATAGTGATGAAAGTGTGACCATACAGTAGAGCGCCGCTGCACTGTGTGGGCATGCGTGCATTTGTACATCACACACAAGAGGCTCCTATTTTGTAGGTACAGCGTGTAGCCTTTGTAGAGGCCGGCTGCGCACAAATACCAACGGAGAGTGGCTGTTGAACTTTGGAAATGTCAGCCTGTGCTCCTCACAGACAGCACTATCAGTTCATTCCTGGATGTCCTCTTGTCCTCTTTCCCTGCTCGCCTTAAAACTTTCCCTGTGTCGAGGGTGACCTACTGAGTTCTTTTGAAGCTGCTTCATGTGTCTGAGCAGGAGGAGCACAGAAGGATACGTGCCCTTAGTTCAAACACTAACAGGCTGTCGAAAATAACCTTGCAAGTTTTGCTCCCAGCACGTGCGCCACTCCTCACAGCCATAGACCACATGAATAATGGACACGGCTATGATGTCACTCGTTGATTCTTGACCCTTTTTTTAAGTTTTGGGTCTGTGCTGAACAAATGGGAACGAGCTCCTTGAAACAGACCTGGTTAGTGACATCATGGAAAACTGGATTTTGCGGGTTTTGCCATTTCTAAAAACTTGGTCAGTCAAATTAAAACTCATGACCTTTAAGCGTTTGGAAACTTTCCACTTACAATGTCATGAATACGACCATGTGAAGGCGCCATGATTTATTTACTTGTAAAAGAATCAATGAACCATCATGTTTCCGCAGCTGACTGAAGTTATTTACTTTTTTAGCTAGACCTTGTAAAATAAAGAGAACCTGATGCTTCCTTACCAACATCTCCAGAGAAACAGCCCATATTTAGTCGAACACATAAACTGTGTGTAATCACTGTTTATCACTAATATTTTTTTTATTCTGTTTGCTGATGTAAGGAGAAAAACAGATTTTTATTTAGCTTTGAGAGATATTCAGTCCCCGTTAATACTTACCCAGTATTTTTAAAAACTGAGACATTTACCATCGATTGCACCCTTCATTTAGACGTAAATGGAGAATTCACCCCTAAAAACAATGCTTTTTAAAAAGATTTTGGAAAACTCTGTTTGCACGTTTGCATGTAAACAGAGAAAAACTGAGATTTGGGAAGGAGACGGCAGATTGTGCGCAGGAAAGAAGGACGGGACTTTGTTGTTGTTGCTGCTATGTGGGATTCTGATTGGCTAACATGGGCTTGAGCTTCTCGCTACACTACCACCCGCATGTTTGATATGCTCTTGGCGGCATATATACACGGGTTAGTATAAACAAAAACCAAAACGGGTTAGTATAAACAAAAACTTGCACGCAGTTTTTTTTGTTTTTGTTTTTTGGGTAAACCAAGAGGGTGAAATGTGTGAAATTTATGAAAATAGCCGGGCATGTGTAAACGTCGTCTCAATATTCTTGAAGACCATAATCACTTTTTTGTGAGTTCGTCGACTGCCTCAGAAAGTCATGTGGTTAAGAGGCAGGATATGTAATGAAGAGTTTTATCGTGAAGCTTTCTGTGCAGCAGAGCAATGCGGTTGTTTTGCCGTGTGAATGTTGTTGAACCAGCCGACAAAACGCTGACATTGTCGTGTTGTCACACAAGATCGGCTGTCAAAAATTAGCAAGCTTCAAGTGAGCTAGTTCAGGCAGGCAACTTACAATCACTAGATCAGTGATCCTGTCAATTAAATGGTCAGTTTAAGGTGCAAGATTTCCAGTCGCTGCCTCTGCTTTGTCAGTCCCACTGCTGCTCCACACCAGTGCTGTGCTCAAACTTTTAATCTCCCCATCTCATTAGCATCCACACATGGGCTCCAACTATTGGAAGCTTCAGATAATATCTAATCACATTGAATTTCTCCATATAAAGTTAGCCAGTGAGGAGTAATCATTGTGATTTCTCGGACCTTGAAAATGCTGCTACTCCTGTTTTTTCAGGCATGCAGTATTACTTGGATTGCTCAAACTCGGAGCTGTTCATGGCACTGTCACATGCTGAGCATAATGAGTACATGCCACATACCAGTGCAGTTTACCTTGCACTTCTTACCCATGAACCCTCCTGTAAAAGAAGGGAGAAAAAAAGCAACCCCTTCACCTTCATTCATTTCATGCTTTTCTTCCAATGCTCACCTCATCACATGCCTCAGAGCCAGACAAAGCACTGGCTTTCTCCCTAGAGGAGCGTCCTCCACCATACGTTTTACACGATGAGCCTCCCTCATGTGTGTGCACATTGTTTACATGTAGCTGTGCGGTTCACTTAGAGGCAGCATCATGTGATGGCTGAACCCCAGGCTCCTCATGAATGCCACTTCAGAGAGATGCAAAGCAAACATGTGCTCAAAGGACACCATGTTCTACTTTATCATCTATACATGTGTAGTTCATGGGCCCTGTAGATCTTACATGAGTTGTTTAAAGAGGCCAACAATAATCAGATTGTATCTGTAATACATATTAAATGAGACCTATTATGATCAATTTCACTTTTCATTATTTCTCTCTGGCTTATAAAGTAGATTTGCATGATTTGCAACTCAAAAAAATGCATTTATCTAAAACTGGTGCCTGTGAAAACTTCTTGTTAGCAGCTTTTACATTAAAATTAAGTTAGACACAGCTGGTGGGTGTTACTTTTTACACAGCTATGTGATTTCAAAACAACAGGAAAGTTGTGCCAAAAGTAAACAGCTAACCATTAGTGCACACACGGCTCCTTATTTAGCAACATTAGCATATGTTAATGATTGTTATATTAGCTACTATTATAATGTTCATTAAAGCTTGTGGTTCTGTTGTCTCTTTGCTAAGAGTTTAGTACGGACATCCAACATTGTACCATGATGTCCAAATTAAAGTTCAGATTAATGAGGCTTCTTTAAGGTTGTCTCAACTTCCACATTCCTGCATAACCATGGAGCTGTTTTGGGTCACTCATGAAGCATATGATTTTTCTTTATAATTTAAGTTAGAAGTTTTTATTTTGACATTTATGAAATCGACTGAAATTCATACTGAAGCTTTTTAAAAGCAATCAAGACCATCATGTGCAAGATTGACGGCTTTTACAATGTAATTTTTAATGTTTGAAATTGTTATAAGGGGGTAGGTGTCGGCCAAGAAGCTGAAAAATCAGCCCTGTTTTAAATATTCCACCTGAAATGTTCACAATAAATGATGCACTTGACTTTCAAAAGTCAGCAGGATGAGATAATTTGTCAGTGGACACTACTTAAACATGTGGAGGACAAGATAAGTAGAGACTACTTGTTTTACAGAGGACACCAAAATTTGAACAAACCCAAAGTTCCTCGTTTGAGCTTTAATTTTTTTTAAAGTTCAGGTTCTGTGTTTCATGTGGAGTTTTTGCACCAAGAAACCAAAACAAATTTCTTTCATGTGAAAACTTGTGATTTGACTTTGAGCAGAACATGATCTCAAACTTTTCTCAACACCAGCACCATTCAATGGACTATTTTCTCACTTGTTTGCAGTCTATCACTTTTTCTTCCTCCTGAGTACCTGCCCTCCCTGCTGAACTAAATCCAATAATTCACAGGACAAAGACGCTTTCTGCTCCTCATATAACAATCACTTTTTCCACTTCTTCTTTTCAACGTATCACCTGTCAGCAAACTGACGCTTTTGACTCCTGACCTTCTTTCCCACCCAACAGCAGCAGCAGGTCTAAATAAAATAACGTGATTGTCATCCTCCTCTCACTTTCTTGTGCTTCCTTTGCTCTCCCAGACGCTGTCTCCAGGGGCGTTTAGAAAAGCTCATGAGTGCCCTCATGTGTTCATTACTGTTTACATGCTTTTGAGGTCTTGTGTAGTGTGTGTACGTGTGTGTGTGTGTGTGCTGTTGGCATGACCATAGAACAAAAGTTTGTTTTCATGAGAGCTGGACATTCCCAGAGGTTTTTGAAGTAAGGAGAATAACTTTGGGATATGAGTGTTTGTGTGTGTAAATATTTAAAGAAAACTCACATGCACAGCGCACATGTCACCACTGAAAGGATTTGAAGTGTTCCTGTTGATGTCACTCACTTTGAAGGCACAGATATGATATGCGAGGATATGTTTCAGGAAGTGCACATGAGAAGCGCTCCTTTAACAAGCCAATGCGACAATCAAGCGTGACAGCCTGTCATCTCCTGTCTGTCTTCGCAGGAAGCGCTTTGAACCTGACTTGCCGGGCGTTTTTCGGCTACAGCGGTGAAGTCAGCCCGCTCATCTACTGGATGAAGGGAGAGAAGTTCATCGAGGACTTGGACGAGGAGAGGGTCCAGGAGAGTGACATCAAGTAAGACACACAGCTGTACTCAAAGTCATTTCACAGCACATGGCAGTAATGAGGAATTAATAGCAGTCTTAGATGAATTCACTGGAAAATAGTAAAGGATGATACCAGAGGTTTTGCATGTTTTAGCCCATTAACTCCAAATTGCATTCACTAAACCGGCCATTTTCCAGAGATTTATTTGCCGCCCTCCACGCAGCTGCTTGATTCTTTCTATTTTCCAAGGTATGAAAATCATGCAGACGTTTGTTTTACATCAATAATCCCTCATTTTACCACTTTAAGTGTTTTGTTTAAATGATGTTATTGTCATCTGGGATGCACAGGCAAGCAGGTGAAAACAGGGTAAGTTATTATATGCTACATTGTTCTTATAAACAATAAAATGGCAGAATATTAACTGCATCACAGAGTGCCGCATACTTACCACGTTCTCTGACACACAGAAGTGTGTACGACTCCAACGCACACAACAACAAGTCGGTGTTGTTATGTCTGACAGTCTTAGCCTCGAATATAGAAAAGCAGCATTCTTCCTTCTATATGGCTTTAATAGTGTATCACAACCCTCCAGTACAGGAGCAGGAGTGTTGTGTTGTTCTGCAGTTCCATATTGATTATTTGTCCTATGCCTCATTGCAGATACCAGCTATACTGTCGAAAAGTCAGGCCACAAGACACAAAAAACAGCGAACAGAAAGTTTCTTGTCCTGCAGCTGACTGGGGTCAAGGGTGCTGTGGAGTTTTATACTGAGTTTTAAAACCAGAACATGAGTGTTTGGATGCATTATTAATTCTCAGCTAATAGCATAAGCAAAAATATGTGTGTGAAAAAGATTTCGACACCAACATGAAACTGGGAGCTATTGTAGTTGTTATGTTAGTGACACTAATGATGGGAAGAACAGTTCTTTTGACTGTACTGAATCTTTGGAATCCGTCCGTTAAAACGATTCGTTCAAAAGAATCATTCAAAAGATTCGTTCACTGAATAAGTCAGTGCTTCGGAGCCCCGTCCTGCTGGTGCAGTACACGAGTGAGTGACACAGTGGTGCGTTCGTTCGTTAAACGAACTCCTCCCCTCCCCTGCTGCTGAAGTCACAGTATCATTCACTGAGTGAAACATGTCGTTCATTCGCCTGAAGTCCTGAAGGAAGAATCACTCCCCTGCCCTGAAAAACTCTCCTTCTTTGTGTATCGCCGTTGGCAGAAACACCACAACAGCAAGCAGCACGACCGCAAAACGAGCGCAAGTCGTCGTTCTTTTATATCGTGGAAAGAGGAGAGATTAAAAATGAATAAACATCGCAGCTGTAGTGGGGATTCTGTTACTTAAGATATTTAAGATATCAAATAGCGAATTGCTTTAAATTGGTTGAAATGCAGGAAAGTTTATAGACCTGTATTAATGTAAAGGCACTATAACTCACTGTTTTATCTTAGCCTCAGTGAACGAACCAGTGCTCAGCAGTTCATGAACGACGCTACACCCCTCCCTCCTCTGCCTGCCTCAAGTCATTTGGAAGTCGTTCGTTTCGTTCACAGTCTGACTGATACGTATCATTCATTCGTTGAATGACACAACACTAAGTGACACTATTCTCTAGGGGTGGGAGAAAAAATCAATTCACATAAGTATCGCAATTTTTTTGTTTTACAATTTTTAAATCGATTTTTTGTTCAAATCATTTTTTTCTTTTCAAATTTAAGAATAAATCTTAAAAACTGACTTAGATTTGATGTGTATTTTTTGGGGAAATATGGTTCCTGGAATAGTCAGTAGACAATCATAATCATTCAACTGTTTCACTGGTGTTAAAAATGCAGACTAAAAATCGTGAAGATGGACATTATCGTAGAATTGCTGTTTGAATCGACTTGGCATCCAAAAGAAATCGTAGAAGAATCGAATCGGGAGAAAAGCATCATCCCTGCCCTACAATTCTCCATTTATTAACTACATGTGCTAGTGTATCAATGCTCATGGTCCACAGAGCTACAGAGAAAAATTAGCCACGTTGTGTTGTTCAATTTGTAGACTGCAGTGTAATTTTGAGCAGGAAACACCTCACACAGATTTATCCATTTCTCCTGCCAGTTCAGTCGTTGAATCCTCAAAGCAGTGCAGAGTTTGAAATGTTTGTTTCATTTCTCTTGAAAGGAGAAGGTAATCCTGTGTTTGGATGAGAATTTTGAAGGAATTCACATCTTTTTAATCATATTCTGGACAGTGTTTGAAAGTGAGTCAATTAGAATAATATTAGCACTAATGTTTTTGCTTTCTGTCCAGGCAGCTCTTCTCATAAAAAGCATTTTTTTATTCAATCTCTGTGTATCGGATACGTGAAAAGATGCAGGGTTTATTCTTTGCAAAATGAAAATCAGCATGTTTTTTTCTGTTCCCATGAACGAATTTCCAAAATATGTGCATGTGCTACCACATCTTGAAAAAGCAGTTTCTGCAGTTACCCCTCCCCCTCCTAAAGGCTATTTCAGTGCAGCGATTGTGTAAACTTTCCCAACAAGCTTTACTTTCAGGCCTCTTAGACATTTAGAGCGAGCCCATTTCCATGTCTCTCGCTCCTTGTGGTGTAACACATTTAAACAAGTCCATTCCCTGGTCTGTGTGCATGTTTCCCATTAGGGCTGTTTGGAGAGGCTGCAGCTCTGGGGAGACAGTCCTGTCAGATGGTTAACAACCGCCATTTTTCACACCGCCGCCGCTGTCGCTATCTCCCTGGCTGCACCCACCTATAGCAGCATGCAGATGGGCCACGGGGAGCTGAGGGGGAGGTAGAGGAGAGGGGGAGAGAGGTAGCAGACAGGGAGGAAGTAGAAAGAGTAAGAAATATGGTACAAGTCACTGAGGGGGAAAGTAAAGAAGACACATTTGTGATAGCGAGTTTGCTTGTGCGCTGATACAAACATGCAGCTGAAACAAATCTCATTTTAAGCACCAGCTTTCCTGTCTGTCTTTTTCTTTGTCTCCTTCTCATCCTCTATTACTCCCTGACACCAGGGTTCCCCCTCTCACCAGCCGAGGGGTTATGATTTCAATAATTCATACCGATAATTCATGCAGCAGATCAATAATGTATTTGATCTTGCTGATGCTGCTGCCATAAGCTTTTTCTCATCCAGCTATTACTGCCTTGATTCTCCCTCCGTAGAGTCAGGCGTACATACAGGTGGAGCAAAGATGGGAAGCAATGGAGGATAAAGGAAAGAACATGAATGGAGCTGTGCCCACCCTGCAGCCAAACTGCTGCTCTTTTTCGAGGATACTTACTCCTTCAATGGGATAGCTCTCCTCTTCAGATCTGCACCTACACACTTCAAGCTTTATTACTAATGCATCTGCCATCAAACTTCAGTGAGAATACAGGCACTCATACCTTCAGCTCAGAGTTTCTGCAGGCCTTTATTTACCTTACAGTGAGCCTATTGATTCAAAGGAGTTCATTTCTATGGCAACCCAAACCCATAAATTCTCATTTGTGCAACTGGGACAGGAGCTTTTGTTGCTATCATAGCTCAGATGACTGAATATAAGCATAGCATACTGAGATTAATAAATTAGCAAAACAAGCCTGGCTCAGCATAATAAACTAGCATGATTGATTTGTTATTAAAACCAGCTCAGTCGATGTTTTGCAGATGAACTTTGAAATAAATTCTCAGCAGGAATGGATATATTTAAAATTCATCAGAAGAAGGTGCAATACAAAGGTCTTGCTAATAAAGAATGAGGTGTGAGCATCTGCAGCTCACGCTTCAGGATATTCGCCGTATCAATACTGTCAGTCAAGCGAAAAAAGAAGATTTTCAAGAGTTTTAAAGATGTATAACCAATCCATTCAGATTTGAAAGTACGGCTGGTTCAGATAAATTTGCATATACTAATAAAAGGGAGATAAATGTGCTGACCAGTTCAGTTAATGTTTTAAAGGTTAGAGCTGAGTTAAATGGATAAATTATATGTTTATAAGGGCATTGGTCACTGAATAAGCAAACAGAGGTGTTTTTCTAAAAAGGAAGGAGAGGTTTGTGCCTGCAGCTTAAGCCTGAGGACCCCTTCCAGCACAGGCTAACTCTCTAATGATCTACTCAGTCGAGCAAAGAGAAAAAGAGGATTTTCCACAGTTTTCTGTTTATTTGTAGAGATATCTCAGGAAAGGAAAGTGTAGGATGTGTCAAAAAGAAGTCATGAACAAGTCGGGTTTGCTCATCAATCAAAGCTGTTTGTGCATAAAAGCAAAAAAAATTCAATGAATCACCCAGGCCCCCATCAGTGCTGACTCAAAAAATAACAGAACAGAGTTCAACAAATTATGAATAAATCAAAGGAGTTTTAATTAGATCACTGGGCAGAAGAAAACAAATCCCAGCATGGACTAAACTGTTAGTTATCCAGAAAGAAAGAGTTTAAGATGTCTGGATGTCTCCACTCTATCAAAGACAAAATACAGAGACCGATCCTGACCAAACACAGGCTCGGCCACCACAAACTGACCATAGAAAGAGGTGGTGATCACTGTGTTATTGAACTGGTTTAAGAGACATTTTGAAGGTTAAAGTTGAAGTAAAGGCTAAAAGGTTCATGGGAAATGAGCACTGACTGCACAAACAGAGGTTTCACTAACAAGGACAGAAGTTAGCGCCTGTAGCTGAAGCCTGAGGACTGTTTTTACCAGAGGCTAACTTTTTTGATGGTAAACTCTGTCAAGCAAATAGTCAGTTTTCTTGTATGGTTGATATTGCATGATGCATCAGCAGCATAATATGTAGAAATAAATGATTTAGCAGAATAATCTGACTCAGCATAAGATTAAAAAGTGACCAATTCGTGATTAAACCAGCCTGGTAGGTGTTTTTGCCAGGGTATCTGGAATTTAACTGGGGGAAAAAAGCATGTAAAATGTAGCACTGAGTGTAAAAAACAAAACCAAGACGTGATGAGGATAGAAAGATTATAGCCTTTGGCAAAACGTCAAGGATCCCTTTAACCCGGTGAACTGCACTTTACTGGTTACAACTGATCTCACAGAGAGAATAAAGAAAAAATCCAAAATTTTTTCCCTTTTTAAGTTTTACATGTCGTACCCAACTTTACAGTGAAGGGACATCATGGAGTTCACACAGCTCAACATAATCTTGTCCAGTTCAAATTCACTCCTCAGCCAAATGTTTATCTATTGTAGCTCTCATCAGTAATCTTAGCACTGATAATTGAATATTATCATCAGATGCAGAAAGAAGAAAATTAGTAAAACAGATTAGGCTCAACTGAAGAAGGTTATCCCTTTGTAATGCTGCGTTTGAGTTACCTCGGAAGTCAGATGTCAGGGCTGGGAGTGACATCACACCGAAGTTACCAGCGTTTCAGTTACCAAGGCTGTGTCCGAAATGGATCCCTAACCCCTATATAGGCGATTATATGGGGGTAAGCGCCATTTTGAGGGGTGTCCGAAACCTGAATGATCAATCCCAATGCCCCATATAGGCGACTCAAAATTTACCATAGAGCATTGCAAAGTTTAGTGAACATCTGATGGTCACTCACCAGTGGTGGGCATCCCGTCATGCATTGCGTCTCCAGCGGCAACGTCACAACAGTAGTGTGTGAAACCTCCGGTGATTGAGCTCACCACATAGTCAGCTATATAGTGAAATGGGGGTTAGGGATTGAGTGATTCATTTCAGACACAATCCAAGTTGGAAAAGAGCAAAATCGGAGGCGGAAACAAGATGGCTGCATTTATGAAACTTATTTTAGTGCTTGCCTTGTTCTTGCTTATATTCGGACAAGGCAAGTGCTAAAATAACTTTCATAGCTGTAGCCATCTTGTTTCCAACTCTGACTTTGCTTTTTTCCGACTTGGTAACTGAAACACTGGCAACTTGGGTGTGACGTCATCAAACGCAACATAAGAGTGGTGTTATTGTTTAGAAATATTTTGAAAGTGGGTTGAAATTAAATTCACAAAACTGCACTTGAAGCCTCTGTGAGAAACTTACAGTTGGGTCAATTGTGGCGCCCCCTGTGGACAAAGCAGACTTAGCTTAGCTTGTCATTAAATATGCCAGAGGTTTCTTTGGACAAAAATCACATTATATGTCTTTTAAAAGTTAAAATGTATCTATAACGGTAAAAGTTTTATACATAAAATGTAAAAATAGGACGTTATGCTCACCTTCCTGTTGCTTGTTCTTATTTTCACTCTCAAGTTTTTCTGTTCCTGATCATCTGAAAAGGAAGCAGAGGTTTTGCTCATGAGTAGGCGGAGGTTAGCGCTCGCAGCCAAAGCTAGCCTCTTTCTACTTACTTTGTTAACTTTCATTTACTCAGTCACTGAAAAAAAAAACTGTTTGAAACTATCAATTTGTTCCCATCTGTTATTGAAACACAGATAAATGGATGTTAGCCTTGCAAGCAGAGATTGATGAATTAGCAAACCTGGTCCACTAGATTTAGGATAATTTGAAATAAAAAGGTATTCGTGTGCTACTGAATCAATGTAGTTGGTGTTTAAAAGGTGTATTTTGAAATAACTGAACAAAATGAGTGATTTGTAATACCTGATCACTTCAATAAATGAACTAACACAAAAGTTCAACTAATGAGGAGCTGAGGAGAGATGAGCCCCTACAGCTGTAACTTCAGGTTTTCGCTCACCCTGTATTGAGAAATTCAATCATCTCCTAAGTATGAAGGTATTTTTTTTAACTCAGGGTTTAAAGATTTATATAGATGATTTAAATTTGATGTGATTCAGAAGTGAACACATAGCTGCAGAGCAGCTATGCACAGTCTTGTACGTCTGACATGTATTTTTAAATCAAGCTGTCTGTGTGTTATTAGCTGATTTTTAGCTCTGTCTCCATGCATCACCTGGACCTTGTTATCGTTCTCCTCTAACTTTGGGTCCTCATCATCTCTGTTTGAAGCTCAGGTTTGAGCAGCATTGGTCATTATTCATCAGATTGTATGGCAGCGAGCTGTGTTGGCTCATAGAGTGTGATAATGTGAAACTGGAGGCTTCAAAGTGTGCTCTGCTCCCAGGAGGGACATGAATTATTCCCGTGCCTCCTTCTCCCAGAGCTCCCAGCTCTCCCCACCCTTATTGCACAACAAACTCAGCTGAAACTACAAACATCATCAGCCCTGCCTCAGCCTCTCCATGAAAAGCTCATGATACACTTTCAATTACCGATACCAAATCTTCCCAACAAGCTGTCCTTATGTGCGGTTTAGTGGCTCGAAGGCGTGAGAGAAGAGCGATACTTGACAGTCATTATGCCTCTACACACTCACAGACACATACTCTCAATCTTTTTCCTCATTCCACTCCTCCGCTATTAGCACATACAGTATAGGCTACGATGCTCGCACATGAGCGTGCAAACAGAGGGGATCTCTTTCTCATTTGCACTTTGTTTCCTCCAAAGTGTCATTTGTGCTGAGGGTGCTGTAAAAGTGGGCTAAGTAGTGCGTCGAAGGTATGAGGGAGCATTATCTCCCTGTTCTCTCCTCAATCAGCCTCAACCAGCCCAGCGGGGGGGACACTCATTTACTTTATGGAATATTACTTTCTCTCCTTCTCTCCGTTACCATGGCAGCCGCTATAAAAAGATTCTCCTCTGATCGCCATTATTTGATCCCCCCCACCACATACCCACACTCTAAGGAAGAGCCCTTATTGATTTTCATTTCTCATATGTTTTGAGTGCAGGGGAAGAAATTAACATACAGTGAAGTGCTTACAGTAACACAAAAGAGGCTTCATGGCGGTGCAGTTGCACAGAGACACGCTTCTCAAGGGCGTTTTATGGTCTAACTCTGTGAATTGCAACACAATATGTTCTGTTAGCTAAGTGCTGTTAAACGGATCATGACACTTGAAGCTTGATTATGCATGCTGCTTGCAATAACACTCTTTTGCATTGCTTAAATGTCCTTACTCTTGAACAAAGATCATAAGAAAACCTTCCTTATTGCTGTTTTCAAGCCTTGTGCTGCATAGAAGCGTGGTTAAGCTAGTTTTTGTTGGTTTGTTTGTCTTGCAGGGTTGTTAAGGAGCATCTGGGTGAACAGGAAGTTGCCATTTCCCTGACTATTGACTCCTTGGAGGAAGATGACCTGGGAAATTATTCCTGCTACGTGGAAAATGGAAACGGAAGACGCCAAGCTACCATCCAGCTGCTTAGGCGCGGTAAGAGCTCTTTGAGGTTCCTCACTGCAACAAACAAAAAGTAAGGGGACAAAAAGGATCCAAAAGGGAATGATGAAATTTAAAGACACAAAGCAACAAAAACAAACTCAACATCAAGAGATGTAAGACAAGCACTAGGAGGCAAGTGATAACAACAAAGAGACAGTCCAGTAACTATGAAGATGCACAAAATACCTAGAAAACTACAAAGAGACTTAATACACTGCAAAAAAAAAAAAACACCAATTCATAAACACAAAATACCTCTCTGTGGTTATAGAAAAAAAAAATGTCTACACAGTGATTCGGGGTCACTTCAAACAGACTAAAATGACTGAAAAGACACTAACCGAAAGATACAAAATCACTGCAAAGAAACTGTCAACAACCAGAAAAGACAACTTTAATTCAAAGCAAAAAATAAAAACAGCAACAGAGGGATAAAAATGAACTGCAAAAAGAAGCAAAAAGCTACAGAATACAACATGATTGCACAGAGAAACAAAAATAATCTAAAAAGTAATAAAAGTAGCACAAAGGGTCTCAAACAGACTGCAGAGAAATTTGAAATCACCATGAAGAGACACAATTGACAACAGAAACTCAAAATAAACACAAAAAGGATCAAAGAATTTTAGTAAGGCACTAAAAACTTCAACAACAAAAAATGAAATAACCCTTTAAAAAACAAAAGGAGGAGTGAAACTTGGTACACAAACTAAAACAAAGCACTCAAAATGACCACCAAGAAAACAAAAAACTTTAATAAGTCACTACAGAGTCACTTAATGGGCGACAGTAGCTCAGGAGATAGTGCGGTTGTCCAATAACCAGAGGGTTGGCAGTTCAATTCCCCCCTATCCTGAGTCTGTCTGTTGTGTCCTTGGGTGGGACACTTAACCCACCTTGCTCCCAGTGTGTGTCCTCCACTGGTGTATGATTGTGAGTGTTGTGTGGTGGTGGTTGGAGCGGCCATAGGCACAAACTGGCAGCCATGTTTCTGTCAGTCTACCCCAGGGCAGCTGTGACTACAAAGGTAGTTTACCATCACTAAGGTGTGACTGTGTGAGCGAAAGAATTATGTATCTAATGTAAAGCACTTAGAGGGTCTCTGATAAAGGGCTACATGAAATCTGATGCATTATTATTATTATTATTATTATTATCAACGGAGGCATAGAGGCAAAATAGCTGCAGAAAAGACACCAATTATTACAAAGAAACACAAAAAAATTACAATTACACACAATGGTAGGGAGCAAGAAAACAAACACGAAGATACAAATCAACCAAGAAGTGACACAAAACAACAACAGTACACCAGAATAAGAAGAGATTCAAGTTTACAGCAAAGAGATTTAGAAATAAAATAACAAAGAGCTGCAAAAGAGACGAAATGAACTCATTTAAACTCTTAGTATTCAGGTTTTTCATCTTCTGCTACCAGATGTCATCTCACATTAGTTGGAAAAATCATCAGAGTCCTTTCTGTCTGCCACAATCACACTATATATATATCCTGTATCAGCGTTTTACAGCTCTTCATTAAAGCTATATGACAGATGAAATATTCAAGGCCTCACAGCAGCGTTTCTTCAAATGGAAATACTCTCAATGTCTTCTTGTGCATAAATCTGTAGACATTTCCTCAAACTTCAGCCTGATGCATTTGAAATTTTCGGGGAACTGGGATCCCCAAAAGGACTTCAAATAAAGTTATGTGTGTTATGAACAGAGTTTAGCTGCATTAGCTGCCTCATTTGATTTAACCAAGTCAAAACAGTTCATGATATATTTTTTCACCACAGATACAGTACACAAATGTTGAGATACAGGTTGTTTTACTGCCTCCAAGTGGACCACACATTATTATAAAGAGGTGTAAAGCTTGTTGATGTCTTTTGAATATCCTTCCACAAGGACAGAGGACGTTATAACCCTTAAATTCATCACTCTTAAATGAAATCCATTTGTTTTTCCTTTCAAGTCCATTTCTCCCCTCTGTCTTCATCCATGCTTGTGTTAACAATCTGTGCTCGAGCTCCATCTCTTCTCCCTACATGTGCTTCAGCAGCTGTGTTACTATTTTGGCTCTCCAGCATGACTTGTCTCAAGCTCTTTTCATGCACTGGTTGTCACCCGGCAAAGAGAGGTAATTTGATGGCTGTTTAAACAGCAAATTGGTCCTTAGCTTTTCCCAACAGGCCAATAAATCCAGCATACAATTACATTTTAAGACTTTATCTGTCCGTCTCCCCGCTCTAATCCTTGTTTCTCTGACTGTGTTTTGTAGATGGCCCAATTCTTTTTCAGTCATCTTTGTAGACTCGAGACAGTTTCAATTTGACCGTCTCTGTCACATCAGCATTTCCAGGGAAAAGGATGTTAAGGAAATCTTCCAGTCAGACTCTCTTTCTCTTTCTCTTTCTCTCTCTTTCTCCCTCTCTGTCTCCGATGTTATTCTGATGTTTATTTCATGTTCCCCCTCCCAGAATGCATCACTCATAAGCCCTGCAGCAGGTTTTTGAATGCCTTTGAAGGCTGCCTTTTCTTCCATCTCAGAAAGTGAGCGTGTTCATTCTTAATTTGCAAAAAAATCATTAAAGCTGCGAGAGAAGGATAAAAACAAAATATCACAGGGCTGACACATGAAGACTGTGTTTATAGAAATGAAACAGCTCACAGATACAGAAAACTGTGAAGGACTGTTTCGATATTTTGAGAAATAAATTATGGCAAAGAATGAGATGAAATGTTTACAAAGAATAAACAGCACTAAAAAAATTTTAAATGAAACAAACAAAAATAATGCAGATCCTTGAATGATTACTCGACTGTCTCCAAAATTGAGTCAACCCCCGTAGACCCCCATGCTAAAATTCTTTGCAAAAATAAGCACATTAGCTGCCTGGAGCAAATATGGTTTTAGTCTCTTTGGCTATCTCCTCAGTCAGGACACTGTTATGACTTTTTTTATTTTTTATAGCAAATCCATTTTAATAAACATAAGCCTTCAATTCATAATCCAGGAGAGTTCAGCTTCCGCTCTACTCATTCAGGACAACTCCATCTTTTTATTACCAATCTACTCAGCCAAACATTTTGACCTCCAGCTCTAAGAGGTAAAAAAATGTCAGCTGCTGAAGAACCAAATATAAGAGTTTAAAAAAGTCGTGTGACGTGACGAGAGACAAACAAAACTTTGAATGTCACTGATGCTTTAAAAACTCTCCATTCATCTGGACAAGAGAGACCAGACTTCTAAAATCAGGGACAATGTCTACTCAGCAGTAACGATTCTTAAAATACCCAAATTTTATAATCTTTGACACATAAAAAAGGGGAATTACTGCTGTTTCAGATATAACTTTTGTGACCAATAAACTGTTGAGAAAATTGGCCAATAAAATCAGGTGATACCCACACACTTTATGCCAACCCAAGCTAAAATATACTTTTTATTATGTAGAGATGAGTTTGATACTATTAGGTTCTTATCAAATCATAAATTAAACTTATGTGGATTAGAGATTGATTGATTAATTAGTTACTTTAAAGACGTTTTTTAGTGATTGGCATCATATTGGCACCAGCCCTCACAAGGCCAATATCACCATTATGTCTCCTTAATTTATCTATAATATATATTTAACATGAAATAATTGATTTCAACGCTCGTGAAATAATAGATTTTTATATGACTTTCAAGATTTAGATCCAAATATATTCTGTGGATTTTTATTTCTTTTAAATAATTCAAGATGGCTAGACAGACTGCCAAAATCACCTGTGGCAATATTTTACTTTACAATTATTAAATAAAATGTTTTCTTCTGTTCTGAAACTTTGTTTCTCATTTGCTGGTCATGATAATCATTTAATCATAATTTATAAATAGCATGTAGACCGTTAATAAATTGTAAATTTTACAGTTTTAAAAACCTAACCTTAACTTTACAACAACCATCTGAGTAATGTTTATAGGTGGTTTATAAAGCACTTATTAATCATTTACAAAGTATTACAAACATCAGTTGCAACTTTACAATAACCATCTGTAAATGTTTCTAGATGATTTAAAAACCAAATATTAACCATTTACAAAGTGCTACTGGCACACATTTAAATCTAGATGTTTTACAACCAATATTTAAACCATATATAAACCTTTAATAAGTAGTCCATTAATAATTAATGAAAATTATTAACCATAATTTCATTGCTTGTTAATGGTAAAGTAACTATTAACTTACATTTATAAACTATCTATTTGCCATTAATGATTGGTCTATATGCTGTTTTTAAATGATGATTAAACATTAATAAATGATCTATTACCATTTATAAATTATGGTTATTGTCAAGTGTTACCAAAATAAAAGGAAAGGAAACAACAACAATATGATGTTAGTATCATGTCTCAGCTGTCTGTAGACCTGCTCTCTCATTATCAGTATCAGCCATTGAAAAACTGTAACCAGTCGACCACTATTGTGGAACAAAAGAAACCTTTAATCTGTGTCATGTCCTGGTGTTTGTTTGAAATAAGTGCGACAGAAAGAAGAAAGACTACAAGGAAATGGTCACTGGTGTTACTTGACCTTATTTTAATGAATATAATAAAACTCAGTAACTACATACTGAAGCTGTTATGGCCTGTGATGATATGTTTCTTTGCAGTATACATAATCTATGATGATATAGAGGGTGCTTTGTGGCTGCCATGGCAACCTCATAGAGTTCCCCCTCACACTGACAGGAATATAAGGTATCTGAGCCAACCAGGTAAATGCTGCTTTTATACACAACATAACTCATCCCTCCCCCTGGTAGATCTCCGGGGAGATGGAGAGGAGATAATAGAGAAGACAAATGAATGGAGAGACAGAGGGACAGTAAAGAGTGGGGGAGGAGTGGGGGAGGAGTAGTGAAAGGACGAAGAAGAGGAGGAGATGTGATGGAGAGGGGAGTTAGATATGAGTTAAGTGAAGCCTCTTGTTTTGAAAACCCCTCCATCCATGTCCGGGATCGCCTCACTATGGACAACAGACACAGTGCAGAGCAGCGTGATCGCTGCGCCGCTCCGAGGAAATGAACCCAATTCCTCATCATCTCCTTTTTTTCCCATGTCTCCTTGCACTCTCCCCTCTCATATTTCCCAAAGTCATTATGAGCTGCACGTCTCTTCCCATCTGAAGATTGATGCAGCTCCACTCTGAGCTAGTCAAGCCTTCCTGCAGATGTAAATACGGCTGTAGGTGTGTGAGTTTAGCGGGGAAACGATGAAGAAAAATCCACTTAGAGATCCAATATGGTGCAGAATCTATCTTATTTTATCTGTTCATATTATGCTACTGTAAATGAACTTAAACAACAATGATGGTCTAAACATTTTGTGTATTTTCCGGTGTGTGTGTGTGTGTGTGTGTGTGTGTGTGTGTGTGTGTGTGTGTGTGTGTGTGTGTGTGTGTGTGTGTGTTTGTGTGTGTGTATGTGTCGTCCTCAGCAGAGCTCATGTACACTGTGGAGTTGGCAGGAGGGCTGGGAGCGATTCTGCTGCTACTCATCTTCCTCATCTCCCTCTACAAATGCTACAAGATCGAGCTGATGCTTTTCTATAGGAGGCACTTTGGCAGTGAGGACGTAGACGGAGGTAAAGAAAAGGGTCACACACAAATCATCACTCTTTTCCCGCCTCGAGCCTTTTTACCTCTGACTTGTTCTTGTTTTGTTTTGTTTTGTTTTTTTCCATCTAAATTTGATGTGAAGCGTGCACAGAAGAGAGTCTTTCTGCCTGTTTGGGTTTGTTTTCAATGATGTGAATAGGTTCTGTTTTCTTTACCCATGAGTATGAGGTTTGTGCATGTGTGTGTCTGCGAGCATGCCTGTTCTGTCAGAGCCTTTATTCATAACAGACTCCTCGGTAGATTTGAATGTCTTCTCCTGTCCTGTCTCGGTGACGGCGGCCCAGTTCCCTCTCTCCTCCTCTCACCGATTCTCGACCGCTGGTGTCGAGGTGCACGTGATTGTGTGTGTACATTGCTGCATAGGGGAGAGAGGAGACAGATTTTCAATTTGTTGCCCATTTAAAAAGAGATCAGTCTCAATATGTCATGGAGTGACGCCCACCCTCTGCTGTCAAAGGCCTGATAGCGGGAAATAGGGAACGGGAAGGCTCAAAGCTCCTTCCCGGTGCAACAAATAAGGGCATAAACAGCCTGAATTTGGAAGGCAACTTTTTGTTTTCGCTACAGAACATAGTTAACTTTTGCTTCAGAGAAGTCTGCCTCTGTTCGTGTCCCAGTATCTCCTCTTTTTAACTCTGTAATTTGTCTCTCTGTGCTTTCTTTTCAAAAAATCCTGCAAAGACTGAACTCATTTTTTGAACAAGTGGATTGTTCCTACACTTGCATGAATTATCTATTACACAGTGTTTTGTTGATTCAAACTTCCACATGATTAAGTCATACCGTCAGGGAATGCGATACAAGCTGTTTCTGATTTTGCGAGTTTGCTAGGTGGTTAATTTGCGAGGTTGGTAAGCTAATTTGAAAGCCGTGTTTGATGTTGGGATTCCAGCGCGCACAGACGTGGCCTTTCCACCGGGTTTCAAAGCCGTGTGTGCTCCTCGGAGAAGATATGAAAAAGAGTGTGTTCCCCTTTTTCGGCTGGCCCACACTCCAGTTTCTACAGAGCATAATGACTAGGAATTACTGCATGTGTCACCAGAGCTGCTGCCTTCTCTTTGTCTATTTTCTGCCTTCTCTTTGTCTTCAGGGAAATCAGTTTGAAGTAAGACAGAGGTGGTGCTTGAATCTTGGTTTCACTGTTTTTGGTATCTAACCCAATTTATTTCTTATATCAACTATATCTGTAATAAGATATTTGTGCAGCTCTTATTAAATATAGGCCACTTTGTCATTGTTTAGGATGCTCAGGAATGGCTTTACATTAGGTCTGTCAAGATATCAAATGTCCACTTCACAGTTATTGTGGCCATAAAATACCAAGATAACAGTGTTGTTGGGATATGTATGGAAAACCTGGAATTTGACACAAAGCAGTATTTAGACATGAGAAAAGGGCAGAAAAGTGTGGAGCAACATAGTAAATATGTTAATGAATTTTACAAATCTGGACATTTGACCCATCGATAGTTGAACTGTATCTTCAATTTCTATTCATGTTTAAATTTGTGATTAATCCACATAACTGGCTGTGTAACTTAAACATCTCTACAAAAGGGAAAACAATTGTCTGTCATGCTTTTATTTTGATATTGTTCCTGTCTTTGTATAGATTGCGTTATTCCCTGCATTGTAAATGCTTTTATTATGAAGTTATTTCCAGTAGATCATAAATAACAGATCTGAATGAAAACTGTGAAAAGAACTGTTAGAAAGTATAAGTGTTGAATTATTTAGTGACTAAGAGATTTGGATTTACAAAAAAAGTCATAAAATTTTAGTTTTTCAACGTTCCCAATCAACTCTTAAAGAGATGTTTCACGCTAGGTCATGGCAGTCTACTGCTTCTTCTTCGTCTGTCCTCTGTTTTATCCTGTGGTAACCAGGGTAAAAGGCCTCAGCTATGAACTCACACTATTACCATTTGCTTCATTTAGTATTTTAATAAAGGCAGTTACAGTCAATATGGTATATTGTATATTGTGATAGCACTACTTTGCATGTAGCCTTTATTATTGGGGGGTGGCATAAATACATCCACAAATGTTTGCATTAGCCCAGCAAAGCATTATGTGAAAATGAGCAAAGAATAACAGCCTAGTTCTTCCTCTTCTTGATATCTTCTCCCTCTTCTTGTCCCATAATCATACATTATGGAGTTAGGCAGAAAACTCACTGATAAACTAGTAAAGTTTGTCTTGTATTAAGATAAACTCGTTTGAGAATCATGTTACATATTTGTAGACCTTTTGAAAAACAGAAGTGGAGCTAAAGTCACGTGTTAATAGCCGCTTGTCGTCACTAATGCTTGGAGCCAAAACTATTCGACCTTTTAGACATAACTGGACATATATATGCAAGAAAAAACTGGTCTGCATATGTGCAGATCTGCATACTCCACCATGGATCTGCATAAGCAATCGTGATCTCTGTATAATTCTGTGTACGCAATTGTGGATCTATTTGCACATTGGCAAAATGTTTTGTGACAATATTAGCTCCATATTTTGAGATAATTCCTGTTCAGACTTGAAAGTGCTCCAGTGCACAAACAAGATCAAGTAAAACAAACTTTTCTGAGACCCCGACTGTCACAGCCCAGTCCAAAACCTGCTGGAGCAGAAAAGTCGACTGTTTGCTTGGCCTTATCTCCCAGTATCACTGGTCTGCTTCACTAATGATCCATGGCTAAATGCCAAAAGATGTGAATTCTAAATGCCCACAGTCAAAGCCATGGGGAAAATAAAAGAGTTTTGACAGCTTTACAGAAAACTTTGAGCTTTGGTTTAACTGCGAAGAACCCAAAGACATTCTAAGTATTTAATCGCATCTTTTCACAAACTATCTAATTTTGTTTTTCTACATTCCTCAGAAAACAAAGACTACGATGCGTACCTGTCCTACACCAAAGTGGACCCCGACCAGTGGAGTCAGGAAACTAGAGAGGAAGAGCGCTTTGCACTGGAGATCCTCCCTGACGTCCTTGAAAAACATTACGGCTACAAACTCTTCATCCCAGATCGAGACCTCATTCCAACAGGAAGTAAGTGCCGTCTGTGTACTCATGCTCGCACACGTGTTCCTGTAACTCACTGTTCTGCAGTCTGAAGACACTGATTGTTGCTCACGTACAGTAGTTGCTGCAGTGTTTGATGCATTTGTTCCACATTGTCAGTCTGTAGTTAGGACCACGCCACAATAATAAAGACTCAAAGGTTTGAGACAGAGTGAGGAAAAGTGAAGTGGAGGACTGGTTGACGTCTTTAGTCTGAGCAACATGCAGGGCACATTTTTCACAACATTCATTTATAACTCTGTCTGAAAATAGTTGAAGAAAAGGTGAATGCTTGTTTATGTATGCTGTATAAAAAACTTGAGCACAATTTTAGGGGTAAAGTGTCTTTATCTGTTCAGTTAAGCTGCTAAAAAAGTTTTTTTTTTCAACATTGTGTCCTGTTGAAGGCTGAAACTTCAGACCAGCAATACCCACACAAACACCTTTAAAACAGTGTTTTAGGACAATTCACCACCCCCAGAAAGCTGGGATATGAGCTTCAAAACTGCTCCAGGTTTGGGGCGCCAGTTTGGAAGAGTGGTTAGGTCACTCAACTCATCATGTACAGGGGCTGTGGTCCTCGTCCATTGAGTTCCAACCTGTTGCCCTTTTTCCCACATCACTCCCAATAGCTCTATCCACGATCAGGTCCCAACCAAATAGATGCATAAAAAGCTGAAAAACATTCCTTTAAAAATGCATTGGATTGTTTGGTAGTAAGACTACTCAGTGGTTAGGTTCAGTAGAAATCTATCGGCTTGAAGGGAGCTGTTTTGAAGTTTACTATTGCCATCATGGGTTGATTCTATAGCGTTAACCAAAGGTAGAGTTGATTGGTCAAATGTTAAAAATAAGAATAAGAAAAACTTTATTAATCCCCGAAGGGAAATTCAATTAAGCCTGTAACAAGATCTGTCATCCTCGAAACAGAAATAAACAGGTGGGTTAAACAGGAGGGTTAGTTGTGGCGTGGTCCTGCTCTTAAAGTGAAGTTACTTTGTTAACTTCATTAGTTTAAGTGTTTGTTGTGTAAAGTGTGTCTTCGGTTGTGTTTTCACTGTCGCTGTCTCGTGTTTCAATGTTTTGTTCTGTTTGGACAATCAAAGCACATGCACTCTCACAAGTAAGACGATGATTATGTGAAGTTTTCACATTAGGGGAAACTGGAGAAGGCAATACTCAAACCTATCCTTTAAAAATGAAACTCTCTCGAACCCTCAAATCCCTCGATCACAGTTTAAGATCATAGTATTACACACTTGTTTGTGTTATGTTCCACAAATATTGAAATGAAGTGTGAACCAGGAGCTGATATATTGAACAACTTTATCATCCTGCCTGGTTTTTATCCATGCATTAATAAAGGCATGAAAATTCTGTCTGAACATATTCTCATGTGTGCTAACTCTGCTTAGTAGTCTGTCTGTGCCAGCAGTACACAGTGTGCTCTAGTTAGCAGTGATACTGTGTGTTTGTACTGTAGACTTCATGTGGAACAGATAAAACGCAAACATATCCTAGTTGGTCCAGACAGAATTAAACATCAGTGGGAAATGTGTGAAGGCTCTGTGCCCTGCCGACAGCCGACTCTTTCCTTTAATCAAAAGAAAATTGCCGCCAGCGTCAGTGCCAAGAAAAATCACTGCAGATGAATGTCCAATCAGAGAAACATGGTATGTGATTAATCATATGTGAAATAAAAAAAGGCCAACGAGGGGAGATGAGGCCACTTTTACCACTGTGTTGAGCATGTTTCTGTGTCTGTACTGTGTTCTGCCTGTGACCTGAATGTTAAAATGTTTATGTTTAGGTCTCACCAATGAGCATTACCAGGATGACACACGACTCTTTGGAGGTACTCGCCCATCAGTCTTCTCCTCTTGTATACGCTGCTGTCATTTCCGTGCTCCTAGGAAGGTTCAGAGAGACGCTTAGAGCGGCGCTGCTGTGTGACGTGGAACATCAGGCCCGGCTCAATAGGCAGCGCCCCGGCTTAATTCTATAGATTGTGCAGCTTATCAGTCATTTTGTGCCATCTTGAGCTATTTAGTGGAGCGCTCAGCTTTGTCTGTGGGTCTGCCCTCTGACAGCATGGAGAGATAAAGACACTGAAAATCACAAGTGTCATATTTCTCTCTGAAATGTTGAAGATATTGAGGAAAAAATGAATGTAGTTATTTTTGAACTGGTCTTTTTAAACCCTAATCTATGGACAGTGTGCGATTTGTAAGAGAAAAAAAAGGGGGAACATTTTCAAACACATTCAATCCATTCTTGTAAATTTGAGAAAAATAACCAGAGTGTCTCCAGTACAGAAATGATGAGTTCACAGGTCTATTCGCTCATTTAACTCATTTATTTACTTTAAAGTAAATATGACATAATTACTATTAGATGTCAGACTATAATTTATACATTGCTAGTTGGAGTCTAAAAAGTCATTGTGGTGTAATCAGTGTACAAGCAGCTCATTACCTTTAGTCTTTGCTCATTGGCAAAGATTAAGTGCTGCACTACGACAGAGTATTAGAGCCACATTAAAAAGAAAAAGATTTAGAAAATAAAGTAATTAGGTTATGAAAATATAGTTTTGATGTTTTAAGAATTAAGATTAAAGTTATTATGCTGTGAGATTAAAGTCATAAATTTAGTCTTAATGCTCTTCTGCCGCAAATCTCAGCTTCTTGCACAATGCTTTCAGAGTTCGGATACTTTTAAAAAGTAACGCTGTGTGCCAAAATTATTTAGTTATTAACAAAACCTGTTCTAGGGAAAAACTGAAGAAACTCCACGGTCCTCATTTTTTTACAAGAGGATGGCTGCTCACCATAAACAAAAACTATCACTTGATCAGACTCAAACCTTAGAACTTGATGACTTTATTTTCCTAATATGATGACTCTAAAACAACTTTATATTCCTTAACTTTAATCACATGGTTACAGCTTTACTTTGACTTTATCCTCATATTGATAACTCTCCAATCTCGTAACATAACCGTTTATTCTTGTAGTACTAAGACTTAACTACATGAGTAGTTTTTTTATGTTTTAAATTTAAGTACGAGTTTATTTTCATAATATTTTGACTATACAACTCTTTAACTTTGTTGTGATGATAATATCACTTCACATTGCTACAACATAATTCTTAGAGTAATAAAACTTTAGTCTTGTAACACAACAACTTTATTCCTGTAATATTTTGGCTTAGCTACGACTTTATTCCAAAATATCATTTTCTGACTTAACAAAAACTTTATTCCTGTAAGAATATGACTTTTTGACTTTGCTATTATAAGAGTATGACTTATCCAAACATCCCAGATTTACTCTGGATCGATGGGTGAACCAGTTCTTGTGTAAGGGGACCCAAAGCGCGGACATCAAAACTAATTGGGTTATTAGCCAACTTGATTTCGTTATCTACCGCAATCAATTCACAATCATCTTACCTTCTAGGCGGGCCTGACATAATTTCCAACCAAGCTGGGCAGGAGGGTGTAGAGGGAAGCAACTGAGGTGGACGTAAAGCAGCAGCGTCCACCTGTATGTGAGCTATGGTGCTGCTGGCTTCTGGTGGTCCATGTCCCTGTGATCTCTTCTTGACCTTTTGATGGACTTCCTGCCACAGAAACTGATCAAATGCTCTGTTGTAGTTTTCGTACTCACATGACACAGACGCTTCAAGAGTTAGCTATTGTTCATGGTGTAAGATCAGAAAACCTCACAACCAGGTGAACCTGCACCATCTACTGGTGGGAGTATGAGTTGCATTTGATGCAGTCCAACCAAAGAGCGGGAAAGGACATTTACCCACCTGGCAGGGACAAAAACTTCAGACTGGAGAAGGAAGGGTCTAGAAAGTAAAGAGTAGGAAATACAAATCGCACCCTGTCCATAGACCATAACTGGTTTTACCATGACTGCAAAAGGGGAAACTTAAAGAAAGCTGTCTAATCTTCACTAATGCTTTCTTCTGCACGAGAAGGAAAGACATAGCCAACTGTGCTAACGCTGTACCTTTGGAATCCTCACACACCGCAGCTGTTCTTCCCCTGAAGACTCAAATGTGTGCATTAGCGTAGATGCTGGAAGTGGAAAGCAAAAGCAATGTGTCATTGTCTTGTGTTTTGTGTCTGTTGTTGTCTGTTCATCCATCATTACGTGTCCCACTGTAGTTGTGTATCTGCAGTTTCAAACATAAAGATTGTATGTTACTCAAATTGGCCACTCCAGTTTCTTACCCAGTTTTTTCTTCCCTCCTCCTCCTCCTCCTTCTTGCAGCCTACATAGAGGATGTAGCTCGCTGTGTGGACCAGAGCAAACGCCTCATTATTGTTATGACACCCAACTATGTGGTGCGGCGAGGCTGGAGCATCTTTGAACTGGAGACGCGGCTGCGCAACATGCTGGTGACTGGCGAGATCAAAGTCATCCTGATCGAGTGTGCCGAGTTGCGCGGCATCATGAACTACCAGGAGGTGGAGGCTCTCAAGCATACCATTAAAACCCTCACTGTCATCAAGTGGCGCGGTCCCAAGAGCAACAAGCTCAGCTCCAAGTTCTGGAAGCAGCTGCAGTACGAGATGCCCTTCCGGCGCACAGAGCCCATGCTCACCCACGAGCCGGCGCTGGACGTCAGCGAGCAGGGCCCCTTTGGAGAGCTGCAAACCGTCTCCGCTATCTCCATGGCGGCGGCCACCTCCACCGCCATGGCCACCGCCCACCCTGAGCTGCGCTCCTCCTTCCACAACACCTACCACACCACCATGAGGCAGAAACACTACTACCGGAGCTACGAGTATGACTTACCCCCGGGAGGGACCCTGCCACCTCTGTCCTCTCTGGGGAACCAGCACACCTACTGCAACATCCCACTCACACTGCTGAACGGACAGAGGCCGCCCGGGAAGAGCCGAGAGCACAGCCTGGAGGAGGCGCACGCCAACAACGCCATGCTCCCTCTGCTGCCCAGAGAAACTAGCATCTCCAGCGTCATCTGGTAGTGATGGACGGACTCAGCACCAGAGCAGGAAGATCAGCCAGGCTCAGACACGGCTGGGCTCAGTCTGGTAGCTCTAGGAACGCAGTTTATGGTTGAGATTACGGAGAAATCAATTTGGATCCAGCTGTTGTCAAGAGGCAGCAAGTGATGAAGATTCAGCAGGTTTTCGCTCAAAGGTTCCCTTGTTTTTTCAAGTGGACACAATCTGTTACAGGGGAAGTTTTCTATAAGGAACTACAGGAGTCAAAATGTAAACACTGTTTCATCAACCAGCGAGAGACGGACTCGCAAGAACTCCTTCCACTCACTATGGCAATTGTGCACACACTTGCATACACAAACACACACAAATGTGCATACATACAAACAAAAGGAAAACAGGGTCTTGTACATATATTTCAATTTCTTTGTAGCATCAGTGTTTTCCTGTTTTGTTCTTTTGTTTGTTTAATTCAATCATGTCTGTTGCCTTCTCTTCTGTAGGATTTTGCTTTAACTTGTTATAAAGAGTTGTATATTTTTTATTGTTTCCTCTTTTTAGTTTGTTTTGTATTCTCATTTCGATGCACTTGTTTTAAAAGCCAGTATGTCACCAACCTGCGCTGTCTTTTTCTGTTCGTTTTGTTTTTAATCTTTGTGTAGTTTAAGAGAACATTTTTTAACACTTTTCTGGAATTGCCTGGACATTTCAGGAGCTTCAAGGAGCTGAAACTTCTTTTTGTTTACCTGTAAAAGGTGTATCTAGTTTAAAAGGACACTCTCTTTTAAAAAATCATAGAATATGCAAAAAGAAGGAGGAGCTGGCAGAAACACACCGTCTTGTGGGACCGATAAGGAGGAGCGGTTGGGGGGCCAAGCTTGTCCTCTCCAATCAGACCGATAGACTGGCAGATCTCTCTCTAAAGCTTCATATTTTCTATTGAAACAAACAGCCTTGCTGTTTTAGAGTGATAGTGAAATGCCTCACCTTAAAAAGAAATCTGTAGATTATTTTAAAAAGAATTCTATTTTTATAACAGAAAAGAGTTTGCTTGAGAAGTCATACTTATTTGCATTTCATCTACCATAGGACGGGGATTTGTGTATAAGTGTTATGCTGGTTTTGTACACTTGCAATGTGGTTCCTGGTTTGTTAAGAGATTAAGGTGGCTTTTGAATCCCACATGAAAAAATACAGTATGTCCTCTCTGTTCAAGATTCAGAAGTAAAGCATTTTCAATGTTTTGGTTTTTTAAAACATAATATTCTCCCATCCTTTGGTTCATATGAATAGTTCATGTTTAAGGAAAGAAAAGAATACATTTGTGTTTTGAAAGACTTTTTAAATATATTTGAAGGTGTGATTTTTGAGTATGCATAGCAAATAGATATGTATTCTATATATAATATAGATATTTATATAAATATATAAACACAATTTTCACTTGGAAAGAAATGTCTATCTTTATAGAAACACAATCATTATCAGTTGCCCTTACTTTCTCACTGCACATTAAAAACATTGATTTCCTTTTGATGTTTTTTCTTTTTGTGTCTATTGTGTGTTCATTTGTGGGCAACTGTACTTCACCACGTCGGCCCTTATGCACTAAATACAACTGTATGAAATCTCACAAAAAAAAACCCTAAAAAGTTACACTGAAAGGATAGTGTGTTTTTAATGGGGTTTTATGAGGTACTTGTCCATAATACATGTATTAAACACAGGAGATCCAGGTCAACTGAGCGGAGAAACATGTAAGTGTTGCACATGCAAATAAGCTTCCTGATGTCACAGTACTTCTGGTGCTTAAAATTTTCTGGATACACCAACATTACTCCATCCATCCATTTTCTACCAGCATCTTCGGGCGAAGGCAGGGGACACCCTGGACAAGTCGCCAGTTCATCACAGGGCTGACATATAGAGACAAAGAACCATCCACGCTCACATTCACACCTACAGGCAATTTGAAAGTGGACAATTAACCTAACCCCACTTCTGCATGTTTTTGGGATGTGGGAGGAAACCAGAGTTAACCCCACGCAGACACAGGGAGAACATGCAAACTCCACACAGAAACGCTCTGACCTGGATTTGAACCCAGGACCTTCTTGTGTGAGGCGACAGTGCTAACCACGACACCACTGTGCCGCCCCACCAATATTAGTGTTTCAGGATATTAGCTAAATTACATGGTAGAGTTGGCACCATCTAGAGTGGTCTGCCTCCTGAGTCAGCTTTCTAGCCGGTTTCTCAACAAAAAGACCAAACTGGAGCATCCCCTGTAGGTAATACACTTCCTATTGACAAGCACTTTATACAACCCCTCTTTAAAAAATCATACAAAAACTATCCCTTGAACAGGAAACCTCTATAAGATCAACAATCACAGCCACAGACAGATCAACCAAAAGGCAATACAGAATAGGGCATCTTAAAACTCCTATGGGGACCTTTAAGTTTGTGGCAATTTTGGCGCCCTCTGTTGACAAAGTAGTGCTTATTTTCTCTTTACTGATTCTGTCTTTTAACTGTTTAGGCTGTGTTTAAAATGAGATACTCCAACCTACTGTCTTTTAACAGTCAAACATCTGACTCATTGAGAATCTTTCCACGGAAAAGGCAAACAAAGACCATTTTGGCAGCATGTCATCAGTCACCTCGCCCACAGCGGCGGTTTTTAGAAACTGAAATAACAAACTTCACTCCATGTGTCTTTTCATTTTTATCCACAACTGCTTTTGTAGGTCATAAAAAAATAAATCAATTAGTTTGAGAGAGTTTAAAGACCAGAGAGAAAATTCCTCACAGGAGCTTTAATCTGCCAAACACCAATAGACGTATCAGGTGAATCTGGACTCAGAACTGCTGATTCCTTTCAGGGCCAGTCAAATGAAATAAGTGAATACTGTTTTGATATCGTGCCCAAATTTCTGGCTTTGATGTAGGAGATCTTGAATCTGCTAATGCATCAGTTTTATACAAAGTGGTCAGCAGTTCATACTGTCAACAAATGACGAGAGTTTGCCTGTAGTTCATGTCAAACTGAAATCTAAGAGTGTTCTGATGAACTAGAAGTCATTTGAAGTCGATGTTGGAATGAGCTACCTTGCCTCACAGCCAACGCTACATCATAACTTTGGTTCTGTGGCACCCAGAGGCTTTTTAGTCTACACTAATTAAAAAATGAAAATGCACTGACTGTTTCCACATTAATCCACAATTGCCAAATGGTTTGCCAGGCTGTTCTTGATGGATAATAACTGCAGATTACAAATAATAAGCAGATTTTTTATTTTATTTTTAACAAACACTGAAACGGTTTCAGCTCTCATCACACAGGCTTTTCGCTGATCCTTTCCTGACATGCTTCAACATGAAAACTAGCTCAACGTTGCTCATGCCATGAATAAAAATCAAAGCTAATCTCACTGAAGTTTATTTGAGGCCACTCTGATGTACCAGCACTCTGATCTAATGGATAACTTCCAAAACCAAAGTCAGATTAGTACAAAATTCCCTTTGTGTTTCCCTAGATGCTGAGCTGCTACAGGAGGACAGTCCGTGTTGATACTCTTGATTTTATTAATCAGACCATTTATGCATCCAACGATCAATGGTGAAATATTTAGTGCAAAATGAGGACTATAGATTAGATCCCTCATGGCGTGTATAAGGGTGTATATTTGTGAAAGGATCTTTAAAAAAAATAGTTGATGAAGAGGAATGATGGAATGTTTTACATGTCAAGCTAGCTAAAGTCGTCAGAAATCTGTTCAACTCTTAAAGGCACTATAAGGAGTTTTTCACACTTTCAGACTGATGTGACCTACTGTGCATTGAAAAAGATTATCAGCCACCAAAGTGGTGACTAAATTTTAGTATTGGTGTTTATATCAAATCTTCCATGAAAAAAGTCAAGTCGATATTTTACTGGTACACAGCAGGAACATTTAGGTTTGAGTAATTTTTCACTGTTTAAGTTCCTTTTTACTTTATGTTATCTATATATGGCTGAAACTGGAGTAGGTTCAGCAGAAAGACATACATTTTCCATTTAAATGTTGTTTTAAACAGAGATACTACACAACTAGGACTAGATTGAACAGAATTTGATATTTATGTCAGAGTATGATCACGCTGAAACTGGCTTAAGTGATCTGCATACGCTCCAGTGTTCTCACACCAGTCTTTAAGCTGAATAGTGCAGAGTAGCCGGGTAGTAAATGAACGAAGACATTAAAAAAAAAGATGACACAGTCCTAGCATACAAACAAATGGCACAGAGCTGTTAAAGCAACAGTGTTTTTATCGTATGACATATATTTTGTTTACTTCTTGCTGGTTATTGATTTGGTTTTCTGCACAGCGGATCTTTAGAAAAATGCTCTTGGATTTAAAAAAAAGCCGAAGAGTGTAAATTCACACGAGTGTCTAGGCTGATTCTGCTTTATATTTCAGTGAATCTGTAGATTTTAAGAAATGTATTTTACAAATTCACACACAACATGCATATACAGCATAATATCAAAGCGTGTGTACAAACAAGCGAGGTCAACAATAGGACAGCATGAAATAGATGAAGCCCTGATGGGAAGCTGGTTGCTGAAAATTACTGATATGGATGTTTCTGAGGCCTCTAGTCTAGAACACTTACAATATAATCACTATTTCCCTGGTTGAAAACCGCATGGGGACTTTTTGGGAGCCTGCTATCTCCCTTGCTCCCTTCCTGTCTATCTCTGCTGTCAGATAAGGGCAAAAATGCCAAAGATAAAGCTCCAGCAAAGAGCTGATACCAGAAACATTTTGGCTTAAAGCCTGTGCAGTCTCATTTTGAAGCCTGACCTTTGCTTGGCAGCCTAAACACACCAGAGTGGTTAAGCACTGCCAAACAGTGCCACCTCCTGGGGATTCACGATATCTACAAGTCGAGTTTGTGATTGAGGGTTGGTAAACAGAAAGGGAAAGCAGATTTACTGATTCAGTGTTGATCCCAGGAGAGAACTAAGAAAAGGAGAAAGTGGGGCAGAGGAAAAAGAGCGGGACAGAGTTAAAGGAACGGGAAGGGAGGAAGTAAATCTGGGTTTACAAAACACAGACTATGGGCATTTTTAAGTGCCTGGCTGTACAAACAAAGCAAAGAAAAGGACAGAAGAAAGACTGATATGTGTTTCTGTATAAAAACATGAATGAAGCAGAACTGCTGGCTTTTCCAGCGACTGTGGATCTGTAACTCAAGACTCACACATGCAAGCAAACACAACATACTGTCAACTAACAGCAGAGCCTGGTGACTGTTGCATTTTGGCAGCCTCCCGCCAGACAGCTGGAGTTTTATTAGCAGACACAGGATTAATAGACTCTTTATTACCCAAAGCAATTAAGGACTTGATTGGAGAGTAAATAGGCCCCATCGAGAGAGAACACTTGGATATGTGCGAGGACGGCTGTGCTGGCACTAGTGACATTTCCTGCAATATCTCATCAGACCACAGGGAGGAGTGTGAGTATCATTAGCACTGGTCTCATATGAGCATCCAATTCATTTCTTGTACTTTTTGTAACCCTGTTCATTGTTGTCTTCCTTCCACTGGCACTCCTTTTCAATTGCATGTACTTATTCTGGATTGAATGGCCATAAACATGACACAGAGGCAAAGAAGTACAGCCACTGAATTAAAGCACACTTGAAAATTTAGCTGTTCTTGTAAACATTGCTTACTAGTCTACTTGAAGAAGTATGTTTTTATTGAAACCTGCGGAATCCAATGCCACACTGGACTCAATTGCTTGTAGCGTACTTTATTAACAAACAAAATTTGAAGTGATTTGGAGAGAGAGCATATGCTGTGTGAGCTTTCTTGGTTAACTGAGCCTGTGCTCCACCGCTTCAGCTAGCAGTAACATGTATAGGATTCAGTATATTAAACTAAATATGGCAGTGGGCTCTGGCTATCAACAAAACATATGTAATAAAAACTATTCAACAAAAAGATTCCACCTTCAAATCGTAAATATACAATTAGAGATGTACAAAGTACTCTTGCATTTCAGAAGGTTTCATTTAACGCTCCATGACACTCACTGGAGACTAAACCACAGTACACACTGTCTTTGACTGTCTTCGCAACTGGCACCCAAATTCCTAAGACATCAAAACCAGCAGTGCCTAAAACACACCATCCAGTTAAATTACTGACAGATAACATATTTGTGCAGTAATATTTAACACCATATCTGTATTTACTTAATGACTTTCACTCCTATACTTGACAGGTATGGACACCATTAACTATGCAAACCTCAAGATCAGTCACTTGCCTTGTAAACAGGAAGTAGCATTGTATTGCATTGGACAGAGTTGCAGTATCATACAAGAAGCAGACAGCAGATGCCACAGCAGTTTCATGGATTGTTAAAGACCTGGAGAAAGACCTCAGACAAGATGATTCTAATACATTCATGCTTACTTAATAAAACATGTTTTTCAACAGTTTTTTAAAAGTAAGAATACAAGTTATTAACTTGCATCTCTATGACTAATTAATCAAAAACGTTTATACAAGGACAAGTGGACTATTAGAAGTGAATGTTAAAAATTATGTTAGTTAGATTTCAAGTTTTAGTTCATCAGTACTTTGCATAACACGCCTGGGAAAATTCACCAGCTGTGGGCTGTCAGGGCCGGCAAGGCCTTCTCTGCTGGCCTAAGCATAATCAGAAAAGTACATTAATTTATTTATTTTTTCATAAATATATAAATAAAATTATTCTCTATTGTCTGTTCTCCTTATGTCATATTATATCCACTTTGTTGAGCTGCTTCTGATGTTGTATATTACAATAGATTTTTTTTATCCAATCAAATTTCAGCTAGCTTGTGTTGTCAGGTGCTATGAAATCTGCCCAAGGCCTTCAGAATAGTGATGGGCACGGTGGTTCTTTTAGATATACTAATTCACTAATTCACTAATTCAGTTCACTAAAAAGATTTGTTCAAAAGATTCGTTCACCGAATCATTCAGTGCTTGGTGGGAGGAGCCTGCAACTCTGACCCTCTGAACTGATACACAGCTGAATGGTTCAGGATTCAGTTTAATCCATAGCTTCTGGGACCGGGAGACGAAAGTGTTTGGGTGTGTCTCTTTGGTGGACAGGTTTGTAAAAATGAACACTTTTACAAGTCATAATGTTTTAAGTGTACTGTCCTATGGTATGCTATTTATCAGGTCTGCTCGGTAAATTGGGCTCATTGAGTGATTCGTTCACTTAAGAATTCACACTGAACATGCACCGTTCTTGCAAACCGCTGCACTCATTATTTATGCACTACTTGTTACATGCCGTGTCCTATTGTGTGCAAGTTGTTGTGGTGGCAATTTAGCAGTAAAAAGTGAAAAAAAAGGTCGTTTTGTTCAACAAAAATGATTCCACAGAGTGTCGTTCAATGCGTGATCTGTTTACCAAGTGATTCAGGCGTCATGCATGCGGTCCCTTGTTCACGGGCTGCTTGTCTGGCAATGCTGCTGACAGCTCAACTGAAGTGAGGAATTAACAAATCACTTGAGGAAGTGATTCTGTTCAGTACGTTCACTTAAAATATTCGGTTCTTTTGAACGAATCGTTCGCGAACGAAACAACACTACCTCTGAATTAACAGAACAGCCTCTCGTACGCTGTAAGTGAACGGACACAGTCAGTTGCAATAGCCAATCAGATCTCGAGTTAAGGTCTTACGCTGAACCGGACATGTACGCGTCCTGTGATTGGATAAGCACCAGCGAGAACCTGAGAGGCGGTACTTTACAAAATATCAAACTAAACCCAGAGATCTGTGAGCTACCAACAAGCTATCGCTGTATTTCGCTGTACGAAAACACGACCGGACAGACACGGCTTTTAGCATTAGCCTCCATGTCCATAGAGAAGGACTTATCAATGGAACTGAAATGAACAGGTAAACTGTGGAGCCATTGAAGTCAGAAAGGTGGATGGATTTTACTTTCAGGAAAGCAGGCGCTGTGGAGGAGATCCGTATTGGTGAGTGCAAGCTTCCTATTTTTAATGGCAACAATGCGCAACTTATTGGACAAACTTGTTTGAGCACACATAGCAGACTTTTGGTGGGTTTTTGGTGACTTATATCCTAAAATCGCCTTTTATTTCAAAGTCTTGACATTATCTGTGATCTTCGTTTTCTACTGTTAACTGTGAATATGTGCTTATATTGGTTCTAAATGCTCCTGAAATTAAGTGTTGCTCGACTAGTCTGTATGAAGGTGATGTAATGTTTAAGTGTTATTCTGATGGATTCTCGAGCCATGCTGTCATATTAATGGTATTATGATGTGTTTTAATTTAGGTAGGACTAAGTGGACTGGCACTGAATGCCTAGGTGTGAAATGCACTGCCCGGCTACACATCAAAAGTTATCATTGCAACACATCTTACAAACTCTGCTTTCTTCTTCTTATTGCTATCTTAAGACCTTGACTTATTTTCCTTTTTATCCTAAGAAATACCATCACTTTAATTTATCTCATTATCTCGTGAATTTGATATGAACACAAGGTGCCTGTGGTCTGATAAAAGGAGGGGCCCATCAACCCCTCATTCCAGCTGATAGTTGCATAGTCAACCACACGGCTCCAAACCCAGCTCCCCTCAAATCCAGACTTGAGATTTAGTGCGATGAGAAAAACAGGGCTACTACAGTCAGTCAGTATGTTTACATGTTATGAGAAAAAAAAAAGTCCAACTATAACTGGATGTTACAAAGCACAAAGTCGCATTGGTCTACCATAGGGTGGGTTGTACGCTCTACCTCCCCCTACACCCCTTATACAAAGCTTGTTTTTCATGATACTTTTCTAGCCATCTAGAAGACAAAACAATTAACTGGCCACTGTTACAGGTTAGACCACAACGAGCCATCCTACTATTGCCCACATTGATAAGGTAATTTGAGTATAATTATCACCCGGCTGTGTTCTGATTGGTCAAAACCTCTTGAGAATGCAAAATATCTTTATATAGCAAAAGGGACACCACAGACGCCTCCATCACATGCCAACATTAACATAGAGGAACTTTTTATGACTACTCTCGATGTATTCATAAAGCACAAAACTATAGATTGGTAGCTAATTTTTGACCTGTCAACAGCAGCGGAAAGAAGGGAGGCTAAACAGCATAAACTTTAACTGGGAATATTAAAACACATAAAAAGCTGCATCAGAGAGACATCAACTAAATTAAATAAAACAGACAAAGCAAGAGGGAAGAAGACTTTGTGTAACTGAAAACTGCTGTTTTGACATTATTGTTTTGTGATAATATTACAGGTCCTGTCAGGACTTCTTTGACATTAAAAAATACACTGAAACCCACACTGATGCCTTTTCAATCAATACAAGATACAAGAAAATAAAAAGTGCATAAAAAGTATTTAAAAACTTAACTTCTATGCAGCGACGCACAAAATATGAAGAGAACTGTCTGAACTGCTTCTGTTACTCTCCTCTGCTTTATAAAGACTTCACCTGACATTAAGTCAAGTCCGGTGGAACAAAGTGAAATGATTGTTAATACGATAAAAACAGAGTTTTTTCAGTGTACAAGAGTATCTCGACCTTGGGTTTACAAAACACATCAGATGGAAGTCACATGTATTTATTATAGGAATTTATGACTCATAACATGATAAGTTGTTGTGTTTACAAAGCCTGCATGTGGACATGGATGATGTCAATGTGTGAGTGTATTGACTTTCATAATGTCTGTGTCATTATGTGTTACTATCTACAGATTTTGTTAAGATATACAATGATTGTGATGGTGGTGATAATATTTTTATCCATGTACAACATGTGAAATCACAACGATGGTGTTTTACATGTTATGATTACACCATATATTACTATTGTCTAGTAGGCTAGTCTTTTGAGTCTAGTTGGCAGTCTTTTCTTACTTATCATGACACGATTGAGGAAATAGCTGTGCATGCTATAAATCTTTGCCATTTGCTTTTCATTGGATTGTTTTCGATGTGTAACGTTTTGTTTAATTACTGAAGGGGGTCCATTTTGAGCGCCCAACGTAAGGGGCCTTGAACTGCCTTGTTACGCCCCTGGCACAGTCAGACCATGTGCTTAACAGTCAAAACAACAGAACTCCAAATTTTGTTATCTAAATGGGTGCAAAAGGTCATAGCATGGTGGCTGTCAGACTAAGAGAATTTTCTTTACTTCCCCGCAAAACAAGTTGAATGTTTGTCTGTGCGTTGTTTTTGTAACTTACTTCCACTCCTTCGCTTAGTTGGGTTGTCCAAACATTATTATAGTGATGTCTCTCTGAATGTAAAATGGTAACCTTATGGCCAGATTACCATGTGAGTAGGCCAAACAATGCCATGGGGACTGAGCTGAGGTAGAGGCCATCTGGCCTTTGCACTGTGACTAAGTAGTGTGGCTGCTGGGAGCAGGAATCAGGTGTCAGGGGGCTCATTATATAAAATCATTTGGATGTACAGTATGTACTGCAGAAGGATATCTTTGGTGTATTCACTCATGATGCAGGGAGTTTTCGTGATAAAGATCTCTATGAAATTCATAAAAGTGGTACAGCATTCTCATAACCCTGCAGCATCGTTATCTATGTGCAGGATTGTCTTCCCCCCCCCCCGAGACAGTCCTCCATCTTTCCCTTTAGGTACTTTCCACCAGAGGTATTTTAGTTTGCATCCAGAAAATTCCACATTGTAATAGCCACAGTTGGAGGGACAGGTAGAACATTACCCCCGGGCACTTCTGCTCCACTATTTCTGCAGTGTGTGTGTGTGTGTGTGTGTGTGTGTGTGTGTGTGTGTGTGTGTGTGTGTGTGATGCTCAGCAGAACTTCTCTGAGTGGAACTCTGTTGCACTCTGGTGGTCTAACATGGAAATTCACCAGTATTTTAGACTCTTCTTCTAACCAGCTGTGCAGTGGACAACTGCTGAAAGAGCTGCACCCCTCTGAGGCTCATTTCTATCAAAAGCTGACGTAATAAAACTTTATTGATAACGTCTGTAAGCAGCAGTAGTCATGAATCAGTATGACTCAGATTTTTCAAGGCAAATGCGTCAGACTTAAACATGTTGCTTGCGCATCAATAGTGCTATCTCTTAACCAAGATTATGTAGAGAACTGATTTCAGGAAAGTGTGCCAGTTATGACAGAGCTGATACCACATGTAATCATAAAAACACAAGGACAGTATGAAGGCAAAGTTTGGAGAGAATCTTTTTTTATTATAGAAAAATATTTTATAGAAAAACAAATAAGTTATGACTTCCAGCAGCTGCTTTGTAATTTTTCCTCAATTAAAACCTCTCTAGACTTCAACACACTCTCTTTCTTTCTCTTGTGCACACACATTCCTGCCTGTGCTGGTCATTTCACAGTCCTTGAACACCTCCCATTTAAACAGTAGTAAATTCAGCCCCTAATATCCTCATTTGCCCCCATCTCCTAACCAAAAAGAAAAAGTTAGGTGCATTTCAGTCCAATCCTGCAGCTCCGTCTGCTGAATTCCCCTTCATCCACACACGTGGGCAGTGACCTACTTCCCATAAAACATCTCCATGAGCACCTCCTCAATGTTCACCGTCCCTATAACGGGTCTGAAGAAGAGCTGAGCGACTACCAGAGGGCTGATGGCCCTCAGCATGGACAGAGCTATGAGCAGCTTGGCAAAGCGCGTCGAGTCCTCACGGTGGATCAGCCTCACGTGCTCGTTCAGAGCCTGGTGTGCCTCGCGACGCAGGGACTGGATGTAGTGGAGGCAGCGCAAGCCCTCAACATCTGGCGTGGGAAAGGAGAGGAAAGTGGGAAAGCAAAGGAGATGAAATTAGGAAAGGAAAGTAGCAAATGAAAATGGACAAAAAAGAGATGTTAAAAAAGTCAAGTGTGGTTCCCAAGACTATTACAAGCTGCAGTAAACCCATATCCTTAATATTGGATCAGTTTTACATGATTTTAAGGGCATTTGTCACCATTTATAGTTCACATTTTGTTAGGAAGCCTCTGATTTGTGCAAATAAATGGAAACAGTTGTCTTTAAATAAATACAAATCCATAAAAATGAATGTATCTTATCAAAATGAACCACAATTCTTAAAGCTATGAGCATTTTATAGCCTCTATGCAGCCTGACAGATACTTCATCAGTCTGTAAGTATTTCTGCCTGATGCCACCTGTGTAATGTAACTTTACCATAGAAAGCCTACAGGTGTAAATCACCCTACATACCTGGATTGAACAGCACAGCCCCTTTCAGGTACGCGTACTCCTTGGTACTGATATCAACACTCCAGCACTTCTTCAGAAACGCTTTGATAGCCTCGATATCCACCACAGAGACCCCCACCGCCCCCCTGCTCTGCCCGGCTGTAGTTGGCACCTCGCTCTGCCTGTCCGGTACCCCCGTGAGAATACGCTGCAGCATGCTGGGCTCCACCGTCTCCGTCGTCTCAAAGTCCACACGGTCTTGAGCGAGTCCCAGCACGAGCAGGGGAGCCCACCCGCTGCGTATCAACATCAGCTGGTCGTCCTCCGGCAGCTCTCGGAAGCAGGGGACGTTCTTGACGAAGCGCAGCGTCTTCACCAGAACAGCCGAGGCTGCTTTGCACGTCACCTGCGGGGAGCGGAGGACGCCCCGGCGCCGCGTGGAGCCGCAGGAGCACGCCTGCTGCCGGAGCTCCTGTATCGAGACCGGGGCGGTGTTGACGGAGGAAGTGGAGGAGGAGGAGGAGGTCTTGTGGAACAGTTGCTGTAGTTGTTCTTGTTGCTGCTGGGGTTGTTGTTGTTGTTGCTGTTCCTCCGCGTTAGCAAGGCTGTCACTTTTCAAAATGCTGTAGAGGATGCTGTTGTTGTTTTTGCCGCTCGCGCCACGGCAGCGGCAGCCCTCCAGCGTGGCCATGGCCGCGTGCCGCCTCTACATGAGCCGGAGCTCTGCGCGCGCCGCTGTCTCTTTGAAGCTGCGGAGGTCAGCCGCAGAGGTAGCGCTGTTTTCTTTAGCCCCTGATACCCCCGAGTGAAGGGCAGCACGTTTATATTAGCTCCTGTCTGTCCTCGCTCTTTGAAAGCTCGTCCAGACTTTCTGCTTATTCCGCCTCCCCAGGTTCAAGCACCTCCTCTTTCCCCACCTCCGCCTCTACTTCATCTCTCTCTCTATCTCTCTCTCTCTCTCTCTAAGCACACACACACTCCTTGCAGTAGGCTACTTTCATGTATCCAACACCAACAGCCCATAAAAAACAGTTTTTTTCCCTCTAGAAACAACACCAGACATTTGGTAATCATCTTTTTCACTCACATGCCAAAGGTTAACCAGGACATATAACTCATTACACCTTGCAGGCGCATTACACCCCAAGCATCAAAGTCAAAAAGAGACATTAAAACGTCTGGCTTATTTAATAGACTGTAAGTGAGAAGACAAAAAAAGTAAGAAAGGCCAAAGACAGACAAGAAATCAGTTTGTTTCTCCCGTTACCTTGACTCACTGGCAGTGCTGTTCATCAGACGGGAGCGAGTAAAAAATACAGGCCAGCGATGGATCTGAAGGCTTAATTATTTTAGGGACAATTTATATGATTTTCTATGAGAAAGAAGCAGGAAGAGCTGAGCTGTGAAGGCCAGCCTGCAACCTTGACTCGGACACACTGATATTGATTTAACCGTGAAAACAGGAGCTGGTGAATTATGATGTCATGACTCAATGCTCTCCTTGCTTCTGTCACTAAAGGAGGATGAGGGGAGGAGGGGAGGAAGGGAGAGGAGGAGTGGAGGTCAGTGAATGAGAGACTGAGAAAGACAGGTCGGGATAAAGCTGATGAATTGGAGGTTTATCTTAATTGCTCCTAAGAGGGATCACAGGTTAGGGTTGGCTGCTACTTGAGCAAGAGAAAGAGGGAGGGTGGAAGGTGAAAAGGGGCTGCTGGGAAATCGAAGTGATTACTGAGGAGTTTAACCAGGAAAAAAAAGTAGTAAATAATTTGTCCGAAAAGGAGGAACTCGGAGATTGATGCAACTGTTTTGAGGAGAAGCTGGGAACAAAGGCTCAGAATAAAAGATGTACATAGCTTTGCGAGAACTTGCAATTCTCTCTATGATCACTAGGGGGATTGGACTGGTTTCATAACCCAGGATTTCCACCGCATCTGGAATGGCTTCGATCTGGAACTCAGCAATTTTCACCATGCGCCAATTCCTACCGGTTCCATTTGTGAGGCCAATTTCGCATCGGATTACTGACGGCAGGAATCACGAGAACTCACGAGAACCCGCAGATTCACGTGAAATCGCGCAATAACAAGTTGTCTTTAGCCACATAGGCGAGCCATATAAGCAGTAGATTGTGTCCTTTCAGAGGAGGAAATCTACTTTTAGACTTATAAAATCAGCATCCACTCATCCATGTTGTCATCGGGATGAAATTTTGTCTAAAAACCTTTAACTTGTTGTCCCTGCCCATTGGCAATGGTGTGAAATTTTTGTTTTATTTTGTGTCCATGCCAGACTTCCTTTCCAGCACGGGTTAATCTGTGCTGAATTTATCCAGCATGCTCCAGCATCCGGAAAAAATAGAACTCTTTCGATCAGCTGCAGAGTCCAGCGATCCGCAGCAGAACGGAAAGAAGCCAGTGGAAATTGACACAATAAGTTAAATGGTTGTGATCAGCTACGATCGGCCTTTTTACAGCTGTTCCAGATGCGGTGGAAATTGCCAGTCAGCGTCTGTCACCTTTCACGGAAACACTTATTTCTTACATAACTTTTTGTCAACCTACCAGACACAGGCCTTTAGCCTCATCACAACTGGCTACGTTGTTCCTACCTATCAGCCAAGTCAGCTAAGCCTCCAATTCACCAATCTTGTAACTTTGATTACTTCAAAAAGAACAAGTTACGAAAAAAATCACATACAGTCAGTGCCATGGGAGCCCTGAGTTATTCAAACCAAAACTTTTTTTCTTCCAAACCAGGCTGTAAAACCGGTTATTCTTGATTTGGATTTGTATCCGATTCTTCTGCAGCCATTCTTAAGTGGGCTTAAGCTTCCTGACTGACACCCCGGGTTTTGCTAGCCTGGCTTGGCCATCCAGTTGCGTGAATCACTTGCCATTCCTTCCCACAACAGTCTGGACTTCGGCCAATTGGGAGCCCTAAAAGTGGGCGGGAGTACTCTCCTTGATAGACAGACTACTGTAACCAATCACCGTAACCAAACATCTGACGTCATCACAGTGCGCAACTGTGTTCCCTGCTGGGCTCTCAAGCATCAAGTAAAGGTTTGGTAATATTTCAACGTGCACGAGCAAACAATGTCTTTTACGTCTTCTGCGGATATAAACGATTTCTGCCGACTTTGCAAAGTCAACTGCAGAATTTACGGCGTTCTGAATGAACGGCGTTTTGAAAAGTCCCGCAGCATGTGTTAGACGTCACCATCTACACATGGACCAATTAGGGGCTGCCTTTCACTGTTGTCCGGGATACAGTGGAAACACAGTCACTGATTGGCCCAGTTATTTTCTGATTTCTAATACACGCTCCCAATTGGCCGAAGTCCAGGAACGGCAAGTGATTCACGCAACAGGATGGCCCAGCCAGGCGAGGGTTTTGCCTACTTAAGCATAAGTCTTGACCCTTATATCTTCAAAATGAGAGCACAACCTCTCCTTTTCTTTCTCTCTTTCTTTCCGTCTCTCTCTGTCTGTGAGTTGCCATGGTTATAGACACACTGTGTGTCTATTCGTGAAACTTTCTCCCAATCCTTCAGTTTATTGACAACAAGATTCTGTTAAAACAATGGAAAAAAGATCCGCTCTTCACCACGCAGACTGTGCTGACTGACAGTTTGTGACACAGAAATTAATTACATTGTGGATCGTGTTTGATTCTTGCTCAGACATGAAAACTAAACTCAATTTCGGTCATTAAGTACAATAATATATCACAAAAACTCAAGTATATATCGATCAAAATGATGTGAACAGGTGGGCTAAGGTTGCTTGTTTGTCTTAACCTTAAATTGCAGAATAGATGTTATGTAATACTATACATCACCTATTAACCTTAACTTATTTCTCTGTCAGTTGTTGTAATTTAGACTGTCAACACAATAGTGTCACAGTAACACCAAATGTAATTGCCCTTAAGGCTATTTTGATGTTTAAGCATAGCTAGTGGTTTTCAGTATTGAGTGAAACCAGCTGTGGAGATGACCCTGTGTAAATGCTAACCAGTTATCTCAAGAACCCAGGGTAGCTCTTAAATACAGATACACGGCAATGCATACACCTGAGTGGAAGCAGGATAACGATCAAATTGGTTGTTCTCAATGTTCTCACGCACGCCACTTTTGTACAGTCTATGGTTCAGACAAGATTTGGGTAGCTCTGACTCACTAATGCCCTCATGCTGCCTCGCATTGGGGTCTTGGAACAAGGTTGTTTTTAGTGTGAGGGAAAGATGACACTGAGTGTATGGCGATGTTCATGAAATAGCAGTAAGTAGGACCTCAATGTCCCCTGCTCTGTTGTACTGAAGGACATGGCTGTGAATGGAGGCAGGATAAAAAACTTTTGCAGTAGTGCTGGAGCACTGTTCAGAGGCCGAATGTCTTTGTATTGATTTGGCTCAGAGAGAAAAACAGAGAGATTTTTCACATGTTTATATCAAGGACACCGCGGGATAAACAGCCTTCAACCAGCCTGTCTCTTCTCCTGCTCAAGGCCCAGCCAGCGCAGGTTATAAAAATCCTTCCGTCTCAAGGAGAGATTACATTATGTCTTGTTGCAAAAGCACAGAGTTGAAAAGACAGCTCCAGCGCTCTGTCGCTCTTTGTTTATTTATCCAATTTGTACAAGATGTACTTGAGTGGCTCTCCACTTCACCATCTCTCCCTAGAAATGTTTATAAAATGATGCACATGACATAAAGAGGATTGAGATTTAATCAAAGGAAGCTGTAAAGAACATGATGTTTGGGGATGAAGATGACAGTTGAATTAGTTATATGCTTTAATTATTGAGATTCATTATTTTTATGCATCACCTATTAAAGCAACAAAGTGCTTTACAAGAGAAGCAGATTTAGAAGGTTAATCACAACAATTAAAAAGATAATCCTGATAACTAATACTGTGTTTGCTCCAAAGTTAAACATACCTAAAACCCTCCAGACTGTTGCTGAATGCTCCATTACTTGTTCTGATATTTTGGATGTTTGCTGTGCAAGAAAGCAGAACATTTATGGGATCTAGACCTGAGTCTAGTGCTGCTCAAGGTTTATGAGTATTACAAGGAAGTTTTCCCTTGCCACTGTAACTTGCTTAATGCTACAAAGTGTTCTGCTTGTAGTGCATGTAGATGGGCTCAGGGTGGATCTGATCTTACAAGATGGGACTCAGTCTTATCTTATCTGATGAAGAGTATGGTCTAGACCAGTCTTTTGTAATGCATCCTGAGATAACTTTTGTGGTGAATTATAGGGCTGGGCGATATGGCCTCAAATTAATATCACAATACATTGAGCAGTTCATCTCAATAACGATAAATGGATGATAACTACTTCACAAACTGCTAACCCCCTCCCACTTTAACTTCATGTACTTCAGCCACTACAACTTTTGAACCGTCCTCCATCTCCTCACCTGTCTTTCCCTCTTTGTTACAGACTGGATGGCGTGGAGTCACGTCTCCGATGTAGGACAGTATCTTAAAGGGACATGAGACCATAGCCTGCCTACACATATTCAAAACCAACTTTTATTTATTTGTTTTTTTGACACTGAATATATTGAGATGGGCAAAATGATGTTGGTTATTGTCATAAATTTTGGTATCGGTAAATTTTCAGTTTATTGCCCAGCCCTAGTGAATTAGCTCTAGGGACTGACCGATTTATCGGCAAGCCGATTAAATTGGCCAATTTTAGCCCACTTGAGACTAATCGGTAATCGGCCAAAACTCGCCTATTTTCGCCGATATTTTTAGAAATAAAATGCGGAGAATAAGATTCGGTTTCACTTCAAAAATGTTCTGCCATTTGAAAAGTTCCCCGACTTATCCAATAGATGGCGCAGCGAACCTCATGACAATCTGAAGCAGGCAGCTCAGGGACGCACAGAGAAGAGTGGTCCGCCTCAACGGTAAATAAACCAGTTTGTGAAATACACAATAAGTTAACAAGTTTCAGTTCAACCCACTTCACGATGTTCCCCGCTGTGCTGGTCTCGGTCACGCCGAGTTAACGGTGAATCACCATGTAATATGCAAGCAAAAGTTAGAGTTAGCCATCTGCTATTAGCCTTGCTACACTGTTACTGTAGAATAAACAACAGTACACATTACGTGACCAAGCTACTTCTCTTACTGAGGCAGCTGCATGTCTCCTGATGAGACCGGACCGGAAATGAGTAACGTGAGTTAAGACGCGGAGGCAAGCATTTCCTTAGCTTTTGCGGCCAGCCTCAAGTGGACACTCAGGGGACTACATTTTTTATCGTTTTTGCAATGGCTTCATTTTCAACTCCAGGGCTGGTTCTGACCTTTTTTCTTTCCACTTTTTCCCCTCAAACAACCAATGTCAAAAGAGGAGCCAGGAGATAATACTTGCCAGACAGAAACCAGAACAACTCTAAAAGCATAACTAAGAGGTATTAGAGGTGCGTGCAAATATTTTTTAGTTGAGTTGGTGTAAACTAAACTTCCCAAGCTTAACATCACAGCTGATGAAACACATGCATCCGCTGAGAAGTCGAAGATTAGTTCAGACCTGTCCACAAGTGAGGGTGCTTGATGCCTCAAAGCTGTTTGGCACATGGTAAAGGCTAGACGAATATTAAAATATAACTTCAGACGAGGGAATGGGTGAAAACTTTGGATATAGATCAAACAAGTTTAATGACGAAGCTTGTTTTTAATACCAAGAGCTATTTTTAGGGGTGGTTTTTATGTAAATATGCAATTTATGGTTCACAAAGCCCACTAATCTGCCCTATTTTTATAATAACAAGTTACAAAATCAGTACGTTTGCATGCTCAGTTTGACCCAATTATAGTTTGTATTGATTTCGTAACAGAAAAACGGACGCCCAAACGGGAATTTGTGAGGGTGGGTGTCAGTATAAACTTTTTCAGATTGGTGATGAATATGATAAAGACCATTAAAGACCGATTATCACACTGTTTTGGTTAAACTTGAGAAGGAAACAGACTTTAATGTGCGGTTATTCCGATGTCGAAGGCTCTGCTGTGCCTCTAAAAACATCCTGCTCTCTAAATGCTGTACCATCAAGGAGAATAGAGAAGTTACAATCATGGTGTCAGCTTAACCGTCCAGTTTGTACATAATTTCCAGTGATACAGAGCAGACCCTTTCTCTGGCCCTGCGCCTGCTGGTCGAGGGCCCGGTTTAAAATTGCTCAGCATGAGGAGGCCGTCTCGCAGCACCACCACATAGCTTAAAGGATGTGAACACACTTCCCACAAAACAATGCAGTTTATCCAAAGCCAGGAAAATGAGTTCAACCTGAGAAACTGTGACTCAACCCAGTCACGCTGGCTACATCCACCAAACTTCACACAAAGGGTGTCTTTTTACAATTAAGAAAGAACACAATGCCTACTTTCCCTCTCCAACTATTTATTTTTTTTAACAACAAATCTGCTCTGAAGAGGCATGGAAAGAGTTCACAAGTATGCACATAAAAGAATTACACAAACAAAAAGACTGTTCAAGTGCACATGCACACTCATATTCCCTCGTCTATCTCTGATCTGCACTTCTTGAACTAATCGCTGTGACACCCAGACAGTCTGAGTCAGACAGCATCAGCCACGCTGCAGCTTTGTGTCTAGTGCTGAAATTTAGACCAAGGTCAGAACCAGAGGCGCTGTTTACTCGGACAAGGGGCATGGGAAAGTGAGAGCAGAGCACTTGTGCACATTAAAGAGAGAAGGAAAGGCAGGAGAAAGCACCAGTGAAAGAAAGCTGCTGTGCTTTAGGTTTTAGTATGTGGTGATGGCAACTCGGTTTTAATACCTATTCTGAAAAAAAAGATTAGCCTGAATGTTTCACTCTTTCTTTCCTTCCACTCGGCTCGCTCACTAACTTCCCCCTAAATTAACTGAAGGACAGAAGTCTCTTTAAATACATTTTCATTTTGTAATTCATCCAAATTACTAAAAACTTGAAACTTTTTCCGACATTTGTAGATTTTTCAAGTGAAGTGAATACACAAAATGTTTTCAAAAAGAAAGAATTGTTTTGTTTTGAGCTTTTGCAGGAGTAAGCATTTCCTGAAGGCTGGTCACACAAATGAAATTTTGAGGTTGCCGTGACCCGAGAAGACAGCTCTTTGGCACATTCAGCCACACCAGCCTTGAAACACAAGTGTGAAAAAAACACAAGGTTTTTACCAAACACTTGGGGCTTAGACACCCACAGACACTCCAAGACAGGTCTCAGAAAACTTAAGAGGACAACTTTGTATGATTCAAGGCTTTGCATTAAAAGGCTCTCCTGGAAAAGTCTTGTCTACCGCATTGTTTGTTGATTTGTTGGGCGCTCTTCTGGCGGTTGCTATAGAGACTGCCTCCATTTTCTCTCTGTGGCTGCTCACATAAAGGACTATGTCCTTGTCTCCATAATAGTTACAAATTGAATACTGCACTTTCCAAGGACTCATGTCACCAACTTACAGCAGAGTGAAAGTAAGAGTGTGTGTGTGTGTGTGTGTGTGTGTGTGTGTGTGTGTGTGTGTGTGTGTGTGTGTGTGTGTGTGTGTGTGTGTGTGTGTGTGTGTGTGTGTGTGTGTGTGTGTGGGTTTTGAGAAGGAGAAAGTTTGCTTTAGATGAGATGAAAGTGAAGTAAAATATATGATTTTTCCTATGCCTTGATGTATAACGTGAAAAAAATGTCAAGAAAATAAGACTGTAATTAAGTTTTAGATCAAGCAAACTCTCATAAATCAACGCAGAAATGAAAGGCTTCAGACACAAAATACAAAACAAATAATGAAAAAAATTTAATATTAATTATTCAGAACGTTATTGTTCTATTATAACAACATTGTTCACAGGCTCTACTTCTCATAAACACTGATTTGTCACACACGTACCTGCTTATTTCAACTAAAGATAAAGAGAAGCTGAAACAAAGTATTGATCTCAAGATGACAGAACGGATTTGAAACTGATTATCCAAACGTCTTAAAAAAAACTGCCTCAATTTTGATGGTTGGCAGCACTTCCATGACTACAACATTCATAAAAGGCTACTTAATAATCAAACTAACTCTGAGTGACATCTCATTTTTATCGTTCTTTGCTATTACAGACCCCGTTAAACCTAACGTTTTCATTCAAGGGGAAGTCAAAGCATTAGCATCTTTAAAGCTCCTGTGAGTAACTTTTGGTTTGTGTTGATTTTGGTGCCCCCCAAGGTCAAACATTTAGCTCTTCTTTCAAAGTAATTTATTCCCCCTCTACATGTATAATGTGTTTTGTGACACCCTGCTTAATTTTTACACTCATTAGCTATCTTCACAAGGGGGAGATGTTGGAAAATTCAGTTTTATTGACAAAGGGTTAGCCAATTCATCAGATACCTACTGCCTGTCTACACTTCCAGACTTACAAATATCTATATAGAACTGAAGAATCCTGTCTCTTATGGTCTGGTTTGCTTTAATAGTTTATACAAAAGCATTAATATCAATATCAGTCTTTTTCATTATCACTTAAAAAATACCTTACAGTAGCTTTAAACAGTGCGACAGCAACAGCAGCACCTGTATGAAGTCCTCTTGGATTTTACCTTTCACTCACCCAGTTCTGTAAAACCCCCAAAGCCCATGTGCTAGGGTTGCTGGTTTCTGTTTTCTTCAATTTGGTTGATGTCCTTTAAAGTATGATTTCTATTGGGTTTTCTCATCCCTTGCAAATTTTTTTGCAATTTGACCGCCTCTTGTCTTGTCTCTGCTGTGACTTGTTGTTACCCAGCAATCTAAAATTTGATACTAACACTTGACAAGAAAATCTAAAGGGTTATTTCAGTATTTTTGGTCATACTGAGGTTATGCGAGTTTTGTGTCACTAGAAAAAGTACTCGCCATAATGGATGCAAAAATAAATGGGCTCTCTTACAGCAAAGTGATGTGCTGAAAAAGTCATACCACCAGTCCTCAAAAGTACTGAAATATCTCTTAAATACTGTGGTATTTAGTTTTCATACTGCTCCAGCACGGTCATTTAGCAGAATTGACAAAAGAGGTAATGTCCCTCAGTACTCAGGTTCTTAGATTACTCTTCTGCGTCTTTTCCTCTTGCAGATTCATCTTCAGCATAGTTGCCTTGGACATGTTTTCAAGAGCCTGTAATATTATGATTTTTCCATTTTTGTTAAAGGGAAATGTAGAAAAAGAAACTAAATTTGTTGGTTAAAAAGCCTAAAAATACTTAAGTAACGTATTGAGGTGCAGTTATTTCATTACATTACGCCTCTGTTTACAGTTAACTTTAGCAGCAGGAAGGTTTTTGTGTGGCCATATCGTGAACACTTGAATGAAAAGTTAACACGGTAACTTAATATTTGCTCCTATTTTACAATCAGGCTTGGTGTAAACTTTCTCTCATTTAATCTTTAAGTGGCTGTCAGGTAATTATTTAGTATTCTGTATATAGCCTAATACCTTGTATATGAAATAATACAAGTGTCACTACCCTGTTAGTGTTTCTAAATCTCAGGGCCATCTTGCCTAAATCATCAACATTCAAACATGGCTTACAAATGCATCTGTTCATACTCTCTGGCCTCCCTTTTCAAAATTCAGTATACGGCGCTTGATTGAAGTGGCCTTCATATTTTTTGTTTTTGTGAGTAAAGCACAGGATGTTGGAGGTGGCACTGATGAAAACTCAACAACAGTTGATGCTTTTGTTGTGATAGAAGAGCATGTCATTTGGTGCAAAGGCTTCAGGTGCCTTTAGTCATTACTTGATGACAAGGATGAATCCCCTGAATCAGACTCCTTGACTATTCTTGTTGAAGTATCAAGGTATTGTGAGTCTTGTTATTTTCATGGAATCTGTTTGGATGAGGAAAAACTGCATTTCACAACAATCCATAATTAATTATTAATTTAATAGTGCTTAAAACTGAAACAGCTGTATCTACGATGACATACATAAATTGGTATACTTCTTTTTTGCCCAAAAATGGGCCTACATTGAAAAAGCCTGTAGAAAGCCAAAAAGCCAGCTTTTACGAATGACTTGGAGACTAATTAAACACTGAATAGAGTGTATTTCTGGTCAGCTGGGTGGCAAATTGCCAATAGAGAGGGGGGCACACTCAATCATGCTCTTTCCACTTATCTTTTTTACTCTCTTGTGAGCTGGAGATGTCCAGATGCTGTATCAAAGAGGCTTAAAGCATTTAACGCCTGTGTCCACCAACAGTTTTTTGTCCTGACAGCATCCACAAGCTCAGAGCACTACAGGCGCTTATTGTTGCTAGTTCACAGAAGTTATCCTTTGGCACTTCTGCCTCTCTGTCAATGCCAAGGTCAGATTACATAACTTTGGCACAACCATAGCAAGATCCAACAGATGGAGGGTCTTGGGACCTGTCAACCCAAGAATCACTTCAGTGATCTCGCGTATTGTGTCATGGTGAACAACAATCTCTGTTCCAGAGATACACCCACTTTTTCCTAAAGAAAGGGGGTGGAGTCTCGCAGAGCACACCAATCAAAAGCCTGTACCCGACGATGGGGGGCAGGGCTTGGTTTCAAGTCTCCATCACCTCCCTATCCAAAGTTATTCAACAACAAAGTCTTGTCAGGGGGTGACATCAGGGGTTTCATTCCCCTTTCCTTACCCTAACCCTAACCCTGGTGAGGCCTGGGATGCTTCACAAACTACAGGCAGAGAGTAAAGCATGTTAGGTTTAGCTCTCTGCCTTCTACGATTTGTTCCCTCATGTTATCAGTGTTGACAAGTAAGAGCCCAGAGTGCTCTGAATATGCAAAAGTTGCAAATGTTAACACTTGCATAAGCAAATTTACCCCAGCAACCGGGTGAATAATTGCTGTTAGCATTTCCAGGTGTCATCTGTGCTTTCCAACATCCTTCCTCTAATCATGATGATTAGTTGGATGCAATTGTGTTGTTTGTCATGTCAGTTGGTCAAGTTATTGCCCCAATCTGTGGCTCTGTAACCGTAATAACAGATGACAAGATTGCCAGTAAGGCAAAGGCATAAATCCTGACCTTTTTTGATCAGCCTTGTGACTTAGAAAAAGTTCAAAGTTCAAAGATTTCCGTGAGTATCTTCTTCATCGTACTCCGAGGGCAGAAGGAGTCTACTCTATCTTTTGAGCAGAGGTGTTATAAACTGAAATCACAGCATTAATGTGTGCATTTTAATTGTGTTACCTAAGTCGAATCATCTGATTTGAAATGTGTCCTTTGAATATAATACCAAGTACCATGCTGAGCTGTACTGTGGTGTGTTAAATCGTGTAACTTCAAGCGCCGTTCACAGCATCATCAAAGCCATGGAGGGTTAATCACAGCAACTCCGCTCAGCATCTTATCCTCATCTCAGAGCTCTTATGTTCCATCATAACTCATAAAAGTCATGATTTATATCTCCAGTTGCTGTTAGAGTTGGGCTTAATAGTTGGGCTCTTTTTGGCTGAGGACACAGAGAACAAAAAAACAGAAAATAGGCGAATACAACGTAGACACATAGATACATTTATAAGGCTTTATAAATGTGCCTATGATGCATTATAAAAGATGGGTTCACATAAAGTGTTACCACAAACAATTTTTTAAAGAGACAGTGGCAAATGGGTAAAGCTCAGAGTTTAGAGGAGGATGGGAAATCCACTGTTCAGATATTGTCCTTGACATCAGGTCGCATATTTTGTAGTGTGGAGTTCGACCACTGATTAATACACAGAACTGAGTTATACATATAACCTCAAACTGAACAAGTAAAACTTTGCCCATAGTTTGAACTGCTCTTCAAACGTGGGTAAACAGCAACTGAGCACATGTTACACACACACACGCACAGATACACACAAACACACGGTACGGTGGTCCACAGTCTATTTATCTTTCCTTTTGTAACAGTGTTCAAGGTTGGTATATAAACACAATGTCAGCCTGCTTATGACAAACAAAGCGGCAGATTTGCAGGCTTTTAGTCCAGGTACAAATGATTTTGCTATTACAGCCTCTGTGCTGGGTTGTGTCCTTAGATTATAACAATCTGGGGTTTTCAAAGCCCATGCAGCCTATCTGTGTATATTTCAAATGTGCTGTGGTTTGCTGTCTGCCACTGCCACTGTGTTGTATCATGGTGCTAGTCATGTTTTCTTCTTTGTTTCTAGTTTTGCTCGTTATAAACTTGAGAATTTACTCACTGAGTTACCTTTATTATTAGTTTGAAAGACGGATTTTGTTTGATGTTGTGTATTAACACCACTGTTATACTTAACCTTTCAAAAACAGTAATAGTAGTAATGGTAACTGAGGTTTTTATACATTGAAAATCTAAACAGGGAACAGTTTCAGAATCAAAATAATAAAAATGTTAGTGATCCTGTCAGAAATCATAGCGAGGCTGCAGAGAAATCTTAAATTACTTTAAAGAACTCATTAGACCCGGTTGCTTAGGCCCCTGCTTAACTTCCTACAAAGTATTCAGAGATAAGGTGAGGAAAATATCTGTGTTGTGGTTGCAATTGTCGCCATGACCATTGACCCCAATTTCCTTCCTCCAGAACTTCTATAAAAGTATATCTAAGCATCACACCATTTCAAACTTCATATAGAGAGGAGTGTAGGTAGCACTATGACACTCATCTGGCCCTGACATGGCATTGATTCAGGGTTGATTCTCGGGCTACGTCTTGTGTGTTGTTCCCTTTAGGTCCTGATAGGCAGAGAGAGCGCTCGTACCACCAGATACACATCGCAAGTTCAATTTTTTTTTATTTATATTTTTTCTTGAGAGCACAAACCAAATAAAATACCAATAGCTAATACAGCAGCTTGACAGAATTATTTTCAATTCACATTTCAGTGAATTTCATCTCTAAATAGGATCCCAGTGTTGAGTAAGGAGTAATAGGCCACACTGACATGTCTCTAGAACATGATGCCCCTTAAATTTGCAGCCTCAGGACACTATCATCTCTGAACGTGGGAGTCTTGAGTCCAGGCAGACTACTTGGAAACAAGCTGCCAAGAAGAAACACCTGTGTGCTGATAAGGTATATCTTGGATTGCCGGGAACTTAAAGTTACATTTACACCAAATTAAACAAACAAACCATACCGCAGTAAAACATCCCTATTTGTTCACAGATTTACTCATTTATGGTTTATTCATCACAGCGAGAACATTCAATGCTGGCTTTAGAAAGTGGGGACGTTTTGTGTTCTGTTGTTGGTTATTTCATTGCACCCCAACTCATTAAGGTCTCATGTGGAGGTTGATCCAGTGATCCAGCAGAATATTTGCAGCAGCCGCTTAATTTGTTGTTTCTGCTTTTTTTTTTTTTTTTTTTTCCTTTCGATTTTTACCTTTCTTCTTTGTACTGATTACCTAGAAACCAAGGGGAAGAGTGTGCCGCTGAAATCCAATTTCAAATATTGAAAAGTTTGTCTTTGTACGCATGAAGGAGTTTTGAGAACATTTTCAGTCAGATAATCATATTGGAGAAGCTTAGAGGTACAAAAGATGTCAGGAGGAAAGTCTGGTAACTCACTAATTCTTGGATATTTGTGAGATTATCTTTTTAACTCTAAAAGGAGAAGCTATCCATTCATGTTCAAAGTGTTACATGTCTGATTTTTAGACCTGAGCCTCACATAAGTATAATGAATACAGGCTACAGAATAATAAATCCTTCAAAGTCCAGATTTAGTCCTCATTGAGTCCCTCTTATTTGGCATTCATTGTGTAGCTCTAGAACATGATAGATTTTTATTGGGCTGAAAAATGAGGAATACTTACGAAGAGCTGAAAAACTGCAGTTCCTCAGAAAACCACTTGAGGCAAGCTCCAGAGTGAGTCAGTCCCCATTTTGCCTCATATCAAACTACCAAGAATTGAAATGAAATTGTTTACAGCCTGGTAAAATATTTTCACTGCCATAATCTTGACCAGATTGTCTTCTGTTGTCGTTGACAACAACTAGCTGCTAATGCTAGCTGCTACACAGATGAGAACACAAGGACTCAACCAAAACATTGTCACCCTTTTAAAATAATGGCCTATGTTATTTTTTTGCGAAAATGAGTTTTTGGCCTAAACCATCTCTTGATAATGCTGGCCATCTCTGGTAAAATAAGTCCTTAGTTGAAAGGATCATGCCATGATCCTTTCAACTAACCCACTGAGCTTTTTTTGGTCTAAAAGAGGTCTAATAGACGTCTAATGTAGCCGAAACAACTGGTCTAAAATCAGGCGACCACAGGTCTAAAAATGAAAGTTTTGTAAGCGTCTAAATTAAGACCAAGTTAAGACTAGGCGGCTAACAGAGATCTAACTGTATATTGCTCAACGGCTATTATAATTATTTTGGTTAAAGGGATATTCAGGCGTAAAATTAATTTAGGGTCAAACACACCGTAACACTGAGTGAGACACCCCCTTGAGAGATGAATGTTGCCGACCGCTTGCTTCCCTAGTCATACTAACTTTAGTAACAACCGTTGGGACAATGAAATTGTAAAAAAAAAAGATCAAAGACAGTCAATAGGTTTACATATTGTTAGAAAAATCTATTTGTAGCATTTGTTTGACACAGCCTGTAGAGTTTACATGTCAGGTTTTGGCCTCGAAGTTGAAAAGCATTAATGCATCCCTAGGAAGCCAGTTAATTAACAGAAGAAGGGATGTAACAAAAGACGAAGGCACTGTGTCGTACGAACATAGGCTACAGAGCTGTAAAAGTGGTGGTGTTTTCAAGGTTTTAGCCACTTGCTAATGTATTTGATGATGTTGTTCTGGTACATGATGTAGTAGGTCAACCTGGAGACATCCAAGTAGTCATGAGCTAAAAGGGAGCATATTGCTTGTGTTGATTTATCAATGCGTGCTTGTATACTGGGACAAGGACAGTAATTAATTTAAATCACCTAATTAAGCTTTAACTACGGGTCAACTTAATTGTGCATGTAAGCATACTTGCAGGATGATGTCAGTACTTTTGGTGTTTTTTACTAAGTTTCTATAAGGGACTATTTTCAGTTCATCCGTTTATTTTGTGATCTTTGATGGTATGTAAGAACTTGGCTTTGAAGGAATACCACAGAAAGCTCAATATAGGTCCATGCAGATTCAAATTAAAGGGATTAATGTGAGGGGCTGTGTAACGCCCAAATAAAAGACTACGTCTGAATAAAAAAGTGGGCATGAGGCAGTGCAGAGGCGGGACACTGCAGTTGTAATGTCCTTGTTGTGGATAAATCGTGTGTTGAACATATGCCACTGGGACGTGGGCTAATTAGCCAAGGTTGAGTGGGACCCTGGGGGCTGGGGGGTTAACATGTACGGGGGGGGGGGTGGGCGGGGGGAACGTAGAAGAGGGAGAGGCTGCCAAGGTCAAACCCATGAGTGTGCACGAGCTACTGAATTCATACAGCACAATGGTCCCCTGGTGCCACTCTGATGGGCACACTTCATTCACTCTCCTAAAGACTTTAGACCATCTTCACTCTGACAATGTGCACCCTCATTCCAATTAGCTCACTCCGCCTGCTCACCCCAGTAAGTCACAAAGGAATTACTCGACGGACGCTGCTGAAAAAATACATTCAGACTAAGAAGAGCCATTAAAATGCAGATTGCCTCACCTGACTCTTGTTTGCATATCATTTACCTGCCTGCATCCCTCTCCTGCCCTTTCTTCTACCTTTGCTTGTCCTTGGTGATCTGTTTATCTTATCTAACTATATGTCACAACATGAAATAATGCTCATTTATCATATGTATAGCCTTTATTGAAAACACATGTAAGCCATGCATGCATTTGTGTATGTGTGATGTCATGTGTGGAGAGGCTACTGCTTGAAATGTGAAATATTGTGGCAGTGAAGTAATAATTTATGTCCCTCCTATCTCATTCTTTATTGGTCTCACAGTGACTACAGTATGAATATTTTGCCTTACAGCGTATCGAGGACAGGGTCATGTTTGCATAAGGAGGTAAATTATGACACTAATAACAATGTTGGTGTGCCAGGAAGTGAAAAGAGAGGAGGTGAGGGTTAGGGGTGGAGTAGGAGCGGGTGAAAAAGGGGAAGGAAGGGCTCGGGAAAGACGGAGGTGAGAAGAAAGGCGTTAGTAATAAAGACATAAGAAAAAAACAGGAAATGTTAGTAATAACATCAAAACTGACTGGCATCTTTTACTTGGATGATAAAATGTCGAAAAGGGTGAATGAATTTCAATCTAATCTTGATTTTTTTTTCCTTAAATTTGTCAGTGAGGTTTTCATCGTTTGAGACTTGAGCACCTTGAGCAAAAAACAATTCTGACTTCTCTAAGTTATTTACCAGCAGGAGATGAGTCACACTGTCTGACTTTGCTTTGCTTCCATGATACTTAAGTGGTTTAAGATCTGTGCGTCCTTGAAAATGCTGTGTTTTCTCTTGCCAACCTGAAGATATTGAACTTTTTCTTTCTTTTTTGAAGTGCTGTGAAATTACTCATCATTCTCTGAAAACCTCACTTCCAGACAATTATCTTTGTACGACTCTCTGCAGTGCTTCTACTCCACTACATGTCAGAGGGCAATCGGCACCAAAGACCAAAACTTTCGCATTTCTAACTTGATTTTGCTTTTTGGCTTTCTAAATGCCTCTTTTAACCTCATTACCTTTCAGTGAGGAGTTTTCTCTTTCTAACCTGAGTATCTGCGTATCTTATTCACTGTAAAGCTGAATATCGTCATCATATCTCGTGGTGTTTAATTCCACTAACCTTGGGCTTTTTAAATGAGGTACAGGAAAATCACACATAGAAACAGCTTTGAAATGAGGTAATGAAAGCTATAGAGAGATTTTTGAAGTTTATGCAGGTATCATCTCATCTTTGAGACAGTATCATGTTTAGTTCAGCTCAGATCTCGTCTCACATGAGTGTATATTCTTGCAGCACGAAAGAAAATTAAAACAGGAACATCCTGTGACACATGATATGGAGAACAATTAAAGGTCAATGTGATAACAGTTTTAAAAAATGACCAGAATGAGGGGATTTCTCAGCACTAGGTAGATGAAGGGAATCGCCAGTGTTAAATTCCCCAAACCTCCCACCTGATCTGGGGAGGAGGATGTTGAATTCTCACTCTTGCTTTGACAGATTTCACTTTCTGTTAGACTTATGAACTGAAAATGTCAGACAAAAAGGGTTGTTACATACCATTTATTTGACCTACCGCAATGATAATGTCGCTCAGTTGATTCCTGTCTCGCAAAATGAAGTCACCAATAACAAATTACTGAGAAGGTCAGGGCTGATTCTATAATGAATCTGTTTAATAACACCATAAACTTTCTGTCAATACTAAGGCCACCGGAAACTGAAATCAAGAGTCGCCTTCAAACTGTGCTGAACTGCATAAAGTAGCATCTGAAAGCATATTAAGTTTGGTAAGTCAGAATGAGACGTATTGAAATTTAAATTCCAGTAAATTTTTTTGAGGTTTGCTTTGAAATGAGCAGTAGTTTGTCTTTTCAGGCTTTTTTGCCTTTTTCATTTAAAATGAAAGGGACAGCAGATAAAGCAAGAAATAAGATGAGAGACTAGGGATTGACCAAAGTGAGCGAGACCTCAGGCTGGTACCGCTGCTCGTGTAAGGCATAACCCCTGTATATGGGAGGTGCATTTAGACCACTTGGCCAGCAGCTAACCAAAGTGGGCAAAGACATGATTTGGATGTTCATAAAATAAGTAATCCTGAGGCAATTAGGGCTGAAGATATCAGAATATCAGATTCTCCCCTCATGATTATTGTGGCCATATAGTATCATGATAATAATGTTATTGCAATATTTATGGGAAAATTTTTAAAATACAAGAACACAAGGTTTGAACCGCACATATTTCCTACACTGTGAAACCATGCTTTTATTTTGAAGTAGAAGCTACTTCAATTCGATCAAAACTCATGGGACTGAATGAAAACCGTTAAAAGAACAGCTTAAGTATAAAGGTTCATATAGTTACCCAAAGTAGAACAAGCTCTAATGTTGCTTTTGGACTGAAGATAAATCTTTGAATTTCAGATTTTAAAAGTGTTCGATCTTTCTTAGAAATCTGCTTCAAGCCACTTCACAGTCAGTCTGCAGCTTCTTTATTCTCTCTCCTCCTTTTTATGACATGTAGCAACCAGCGTAAAGAGTTTAAGTATTACTGTTTGCTTATTTTGAGCAAGATATCAATATCTAAAAATTTTAAAGACAGTTGTCACCAACACAGTTACATCACAAGAACACTAGAAGCAATCATAGACCAAGTAAACAAACAGGCTGTTTAGCACAAGGGGTGTCCCGATACAACTTTTCTACCGCCAATACAGTACCAATATTGTAGCCTTCAGTATTGGCCAATACCGATATTTATCCAATATTAGCACAACTTGTGCATGCCAAGTTTTGCACTCAGCTACAACGTCTTTTTCAGACTTAAACAAAAAATATCGCCACACAGCCAACATCACTTCTTTTCTTTGCTACTTTGATAGTACCTTAGTACACACTGTTGTTGTGATTGCGTGGGCTCTGCATGCTAGATCCGGGCGCTGTTAGCTAGAGGTGCAGTAGCAGAGTCTGGAATTGACTGCTTGTATCGGAGTGCTGATATTGCAGATTTTAGATGCAGGCCGAGATAATCTGATGTTTTCTTTTTTTTTTTTTTTGCTGTTAGCCACAGGTGTTTTTAGCAGTCTGATAGATAGATTTAGATAGTTTTAACCAGGGATGTGCACACTGAATCAGCTTTATTGTTCGACGTTGTCACCCTTGCAGACTGGTTATTATCAAACAGATAATTCAAATTTCCATTATCATAAAATGCCAGTTATTTGTTGTATCTAAGCTGTACAGGTACCTGTCGTTACCCAGGACTGCAGCTCCATCAGTGGCTACAGCTATCATGCTTTGATGATCTACTACCTGTATTTAAAAGAACACAGGTGTCAGGTATCTTGTTTTTGCACAGCATGGTTTTGCAGTTGTTTGTTCCGGAAAACAAATCGGCATCCCCTCACCTGCAGGTTTTGTGCTTCCATGTTTAGCCATATTGGCTGGACAGCAACTAGGAGCATGTCATCTAATGCATATGGACACTAACTGCTAACTATGATGTGAAAGGTTTTGAGAGTTTGTGAAGGATTGAGATTTTTGTAAATACTTGATGAAGTTCTCTACTTTTAATTCGTGTCTACAATTTAGAGTTTGAATAAAATTTAAGAGGCTTATCAAAGCTTGTTTTTTAAAACCACTTTAAAAGAAGCAAGATGTGAAGAATTATTCATAAGAAAAACATTTAAAATTTATACTCTTTGCAAAAGCTTATACACTGAATACATACAAAAAGAAACAATCTGCAAGTCTATATATCGAGTAAAGAACAATAAACATGTGAGTGCATAAAAATCTGTTTTCCAGCCATTTGTCAACCACAGTCACGTGGGGCCTGTGTGTGGTGATATATAGTCATGCATTACCACATTATGTTCCCCAGCTCTTTGAGTGCCAGATCCTGCTGCCCTGCTGTCTCTCAAGGTCTCCCTCTGTCTGCTCCGGCTTAGCCAAGGTCACCTGTGCCGCTGCAGGCTCCCTGCAACCTTGAGCAGCTAACTGACCGGGAAATGTGTGTTCTCCCGTTCCACCACCTACGTGTCCCAGTGTCAATCAGCCCGATACAGAGCGGGCTGTCATTAAATGTTCCAGCATGCTGTTGCTCGGACATTGGGTCACCCCCATGGATGTAATCTGGATGGAAAAAAAGCACATTTGTTCAAGGTTAAGTTAGAATTCATGAAAACAAGGCCAACTTTCTGCACAAATGTTGATCTATCCAAGCTCCCCAATACACAACATTGCATCCTGCTAAGGTTTATGAGAGTTAGGGTATGCATTGAAATCCTTAATGAGTTAAATAAACAAAAAGAACTGCGTATGTGTATGTGTTTGTGTGCACATGGTTGAACATGTGTATCCATGTCTAACCCTGTGAAGAGCTCGAGCACATCGACTGTCAGCAGGCCTTGAAAACAGCAATAAAGGTTTTTTTTTTTTTTTCTTAAATCACGCAGCCACAAAGCAAGAAAAAATATAAGTAAACAGTACACGACTGTTCCAATTAACAAGGTTCATACTAAAAGCTTTTTAAATAAAGGCGAGCCACGGAGTGCTACGGAGGATTAAAGCCACAATAGTGAGAGTGTATGTGGGACCTTGGCTTTGATATGAAATCTTGTGGCCTTGCCTTTACCGCCCTCCATGTTAAAAGCTCTTTGTGACAAGGAAATTACTTTATGAACCTCTGAAAGACACTCCAACACTTCAACCTCCCAGTTAGTTTCATGGACAGACCATGAGAGAAGTGTTTTCTCTCTTTTTTTTTCTTTTTTTTTTTTTTTTTTTTTTTTACATTTTTTAAACCACTTTTATCAGTCTGTGTCCCTGCTCTTATTTCAGGGCTTATCCTTCATTTTTTAGTTTTACTTTCTGAACAGAAAAACTACTTCTAATTACAGATTTTTTTTTAAAACTCTCTGCCCTTCTTTCAATACTGTTTTCTGCACTCAAATAAGTACAATTTAGTTGGGTATATTGTCAGAAAGAAAATAACTGATTTGCATAATTTGTGTATTTTGAAGAAGTCCAGGGTTTGTGAATAAATATGAAAAAGTGAAGTATATAGTTTTACCTCCAGCCTTTTAAACAATTCTCAACCTGTGCTTGAACAAGAGGTCTGTTTTTTATTTTCTCAAGGTCTGTGGAAATCAGTTTGTTTGAATATGCCGGACCTGACATTGGCTGAATCATATTTATGTGTGAGTGTGTTTTTGTTTAGGTCTGCAAGGATTCGGCTCCTTTAACATGTACCTGGAATGTTGAATCCGGATAGAAGCAGAAATACCAAACATGTGTCTTGGCGGCCTTGAGACTTCACAGGGCTCTCGGACTGCAGTGCTCAGCTTGGTAAACAGCGCTTTCCTCTTGTGGCTCTGTGTTTGGACAGGAAACAAGGAAGCTGATCAAACGCTGGGCTCAGAAGGCCATGGCTGCACTGAGCTGGAAAGGAGTCGCGGGGCTTTCAAAGCGCTTTGAAAAGCTGGAAATGTGAAAAATAACACGTCACTTGTGTGTGCAAATCTATCAGTTTGAGATTTTATTTTGTTGAGCTATAAATCCCTCAAATAAATCATCCAATGTACTTATCTCTAACTTGTATTTTGTTTACAAGTGAGAGGAACAAGTGTGGCAAACAGCTGCTGTTAAAGCCCCACAGCCACAGTGTGCTGCAGATTTACTGCCCTGTCCGGATGACATCATAGATTAGCAGCAGCAGCAGGGTGCAGATGATAGGGAGCATTATGTGGATGGATAGATGAAGGGTAGGGGAGGGGGATAGGAAGAGAAGGAGGAGAAAGACTGGAAAAGAAGTACAAGATGTGTGTCAAAGTCATTGGTGTTAATAGGTGAGGCAGTAGTGCTCCTCCTGTGACTGTGTGTTACATTGGAGAATTTGCATGGTCATAAATGTTAGCATTTGCAAGTGAGGGTCGAGATAGATAATAAAAGTCAGTTGAAATGTGTGAAGTATACTGTATGTGTTTGCATAAGCAGGTTTTTTTAAATTGTGTTGTACTTAAAGCTCCTGAGAGGAGTATTTTTACATCTCTGAACCAGACTGAAATTCATAATGATGCATTTTTTATTATATCTTAGAGCGAGTAGGAAAATAAATGACATGATCAGTGACTTTTTTATTGTAATTTTTAATGCCTGCAATCAGTATAAGGGGGTAGGTGCCCGTCAAGAAGTTGAATAAACAGCCCTGTTTGTACCATTCCTACACATTTGGCTGCCAAAAGTAAAAACAGATTGTTTTTCCACAGGGGGGCGCAAAAATTTACTCTAAATGAAAGTTTCTCACAGGAGATTTAAACGATGAGTGTTGGGGGTGTGTTTTGTGTATATTATCCTATATATGTTTATTAACAAAACACAATGATGGACTCTTTCATGCTTAATGAGGTCTGTGCATATTTTTCAATGTGTGTCTCTGCATTATACCGTACATATTTTCAAGTGATTTTTTTAAAACATTGATACTCCCAAAAACCTTGAAATTATGTAATGTTGAAATTTGGAGGATAGATTGTAAACAATTATGGATAACCTTGTTTCAATACAGGAGGAACTGGAGTCTCTTTTAGATTCTTTAATGATATCTTAAAGGGATATTCCGGCGTTAAATTAATTTAGGGTCAAACACACTGTAACACCGAGTTAGACACCCCCTCGAGAGATGAATGTTGCCGACTGCTTGCTTCTCTAGTTATACCAATTTAAGTAACTACCGCATGATAGCAATACACAGCGATCTTAAGAGCTCAACCAAAAAGCCACTCTATAGCCACAAATAATACTCAGAACAGCACCCAACTTCATCAGCAGTACATAAAGGGTCCCAGCCATAGCACTAGCCACCAAACATCTTTTTAACTTTGCCTGATTTCTTTAGGAAAGAGACGAAACACAACTCACCTACTCTCTTCCAGCAGCCACTTGCTTGTAGAGAGAACTCGAGTTGTGTTCAGTCTCTTTGCTAAAGAAATCAGGTGAAGTTAAAAAGATGTTTGGTGGCTAGTGCTATGGCTAGGACCCTATATGTACTGTTGATGAAGTTAGGTGCTTCTCTGAGCATTATTTGTGGCTATAGAGTGGCGTTTTGGTTGAGGTTTGTTTATGGCTCCTCAGACTGCTGTGTATTGCTATCATGCGGTCGTTACTAAAGTTGGTATAACTAGAGAAGCAAGCAGTCGGCAACATTCATCTCTCGAGGGGGTGTCTAACTCAGTGTTACAGTGTGTTTGACCCTAAATTATATCTTAAAGTATCCTTTAAAGTGATTAACAATATGTCCTGGATGTCTCTACGGCAAGATTTTGAATTGCCTTGCAAAGGGCATCACAGTTGGGCCTCTGTGGAAGATGTGCAGCTCCTCAGTTTCTAACCCCTTTATCCATGTGGTGATCAAAGTGGGCGGGTAAAGCTCAAGAAGTGGAAGTACAAATGGTTGTGCATGCATTTAGTTAACCTCACCAAAGGAGCTAGTTAAAGAAGCATTTTTTTTCAACAGGTGGGCCACAGAAACAACCCAGGAGCTTTTTGCTTCCACATCCTCAGGGTTTCCACGCAGGTTGGAGGATGACCGACCTATATTTATGGAAAAATTAGTTTTTTTTTTCTTCCACAGGACCTTTAAGAAAGTATGATGCCATTTTTCATTGGGGATTGACAAAAAGAACATTACAGCCTCAAAATTGGAGCCAAGACTTCTCTGATTGAGGAGGTGGAAATCTGGTCATGACCCGGAGCAGAGTTTCAGCTCCAATTTAATATCATTCAACAACACGAAGCCAGACCGATCAAAGTCACAAAAAAAAGGGAGAAAAAAACTTTTTTTCAAATTTAATAGCTATTCTTCGTATAAATCTCCTCTCTGAAAAGAAATGTACTAACTAGAGAAAAGAAATCACTGAACCTTCAACCTGAATCAAAAAGGTCAGTAAAAGTCTAACTTCATCTTTAAGGCTGGAGGAATTCAAAGAATACTCTTTTTATTTTGATAGCAGATGATTGGCAATTTTCCTTGAGAACGTGTTACTTTATACTTTAAATTTTTCTGTCTTGTTAAAGAAGTTGTTTCCTCTGCTGCAGTTATTTACAACATACAGTAGCTAAGTATACGTGGGCAAAATTTCTTGATCCGATTAAAAATTTTAGGGATCGGAAAGTCTGAATCCACTGTTTATATGGGCGCAAAATCAAATAATCCAATCACGATGTGCATATACATGCACTGAGCTTTATTCAGATCAGTAGCATCTGGACATGCGCAGAGTTGTCTGATTTCACTAAAACAACCACAAAGGAGGGTTGTATTCACCCCTGTGCTGTCAACAAACCAACAAACGCAGTAGTGGCTCACTCCATCGAATTCAGGAGTTTTCCCTCTGTTAAATCTTGTCACTAGATGGCGCCCCTGCGTACTTATTTTATTGTCCTGTCAAAGGTTGCACTGTGTGTGCAGATGTGACATCATTACGCTGTATGTATGTCTTGTTATGCACCTGCGGTTGTGTTTACGCCAGAGCGTTGTTAATGAAACCTCCTGTACTGGCCTCAATAAGTAAGCCAAAGGCTAACGAGTGAAGATCGAGTCAGGTAAGAGAGTCACGATCAGAATTAGTGTTTACATGGACATGTTTCAGAATAACCATCGGCATAAACCACCTGTCTCAATCAAAATACAATTTCTTTCCGATTGAGTCAAATTGGATCAGAATCTTCTGATCGACATGTTTACATGACGCATTTTTATTCCGATCGGGCATTTATTCCGATTATTTGTGCCCTTGTAAACGTAACCGTTGTGTCCTCTTCTGAGTTTGTTTTTTTAATAGTGGCCTGTTTGAATTAAAGGGGGATCTAATATTACAGAAAAACAGAGGAAAACACTTTCGCTAATCAATTGAGTAGCTCCATAAAAGTTTTCTTTAAAAAAAAAGCCATTTCAAAAAACTTTTTGTGTTGGATCGAAATTTCCACAAGTGGCAGGATGTGTTTTCTTTTTTTAATATAACTAACATGACAGTTTGAAGAACAGGAAATGCTATTGTGAATATGACTCCTGATGTTGTTAAAGTTATTATAGTGTGTAGCAGTATTTTGACAACTATCGTAGCAAATATTCCTCACGCCTGTGTTGGCCTGATGGCTGTTGATTCTTGAGTTGCAGGGATCTGTCGAGTGAGCAGATCGACCAAATGAAGCCAAAATAAGACAACAGGTTGGTTTCATTTTTTACTTCCTGTGTTTATTGTCCTCTAAAGATCGAAAACTACACACCCACAGTACATGATCATGTACAAACACCACCATGACTGCTCTCTAAAATGATAGCACATGCGTACAGCTCAAATTTCCTGTAATCACATTCAGAATTTGCTTTCACCACCATCCACTTCAGCTTATAAAAGATAAAAATGAATGAAATGTGACTGTGTCTTGTCTGGTGGTAATAAGGCTAAAATAAAAAGGCAGAATTGGGTGGCTTAGTGCCTTGACACTGAGGTTACTCCTCTTTATCTTCCTCCAGCGGCTCCCTGGACTCCTCGTTTGAAATCTGCAGAAAAGGAGTGCTGATCTCACTTGACTGCATGTCACCTGCCACACGCAGCAAGCAGCTCAGGACCATGTCCTTGGCAAGACCAGCCTCCAGGTTCCCCTCTCGGCTCAGCTGCAATGTGATCTGGTCCAGGCTTGTCATAACCAGCTCTGAGCACAGCATGGGGCAAACCGGACCTGCACCAGGTTTTTCCTTGGCCATATCCTCCATCATGTACAGCTGGTATAAATCCAGGACTTTCTGCTCCAGGTAGTGGTTCAGGAGAGAGTTGGAGAATGGACCTTCACGGCCCTGGAACAAAAAGCTCCGATTGCTTCCCTGCCTCCAGCGGTTTGAGCCTCCCCTCAGCGGGTGCAGAATCTCAGTCTGAGGCATCTGTCCAGGAGGGGAGTCTTCGACAGCTGGGAGGACGTCACATGACTGGAGGAAAGGGCCTACAGCCTGGACATCAGTGCCAACACGGAGATCACCATCGTTGGCCAAGAGAGGCAGAACCTGGTCACCCCCAATATGGAGGTCACTGTAATTTTGGCAGAAGCTCTGACAGAAAGAGGGAACCAGAAAAGGGGAATCCACTCCTGAACAGGCCTGAGCTGGGATCTCGATCTCTGGGGAGACCTGTCTGTGGAGATCCAAGGACTGCAGCAGAGAAATGTACAACTCCTCTGATGGAGGACCCGTCTGCTTGGGGGAGTCATGATGAGCGATTGGAGTGTGTCTGCTGGGGCCGGGTATGAAGGTAGGAGCTGCTTTAGGCAGCCTGTAAGTACTCTGGAGAGTCTGCTGAGGACACAGGGGATCCAGATCCAATTCACCATAGGTCATGCTCAACAGTCTGCCTTCACAAAGCATGGCTGCAAGAGAGAGTACACTCAGGAGCTGTTTGACAAGTTACGAAACACACTGCATATCATTATTTTACATAATAGGGTGGAAGTGGTTCAATACATTTATTTATTAAAGCTTCTGTGAGGAGATCTGAGCTGGTTGTAAAACAGACTGGAATTAAAAGTGATGCTTCCGTAAGAGAAAATGAGACCATTAGCAACAAGACTGTTTATTTTTGTATTTTATTTAATAAGTACCTGCAAATCCCACCACTCTGAGAGTGTCAGATAAAAGTATTAAAGTTATGCTGCCAGAACGGCTTTTTTATATCACAGCACACATTCGTAGTTAAGGATACATATAGCTGTTATAAGGCAGCAGGTTGAGTTTCTTATTTTCATATACTGTATATAGGACAGAATGAGCATTGACATAAGATGTACCGCTTTGTCCACAGGGGGCGCCATAATCAGCACGAAACTAAAGGCATTCATGGTACCTCTGACATCGAAATACAAATACCTATTTAGAGAGCAGTCTAACATAAATTACTACCTAAACTTTCACTTGCATTTAAGCTTCTGCGAGGAAATGTTGGATTGTGTCTGTGTCTCTTAATGACCCACAAAAGCAAGCTTAATCATCAGCAATTAGCTATTTCTGATTAATTTGTTTTAAGTCTAAAAATGCTGGTACTTGTTAGTGTCAGTTAAGTAGATTCTTTGTACACTACCAAAATAAAAGCTTTTTTATGATAAATAAATAATAAATACTACTTTTATACTGTATATACAGAACTGAATCAGCTCTTTGACTCTTTGTATTAGGGTAATTTGTGTTTGGAATTTATATAATATAAAGCTCAAAAGTGTTTCATTTTTATAAGCTCTTTATCCTGATAAATACATGGGAGTAACAGAGACATTTTTCTCATTAACTTTAATAAATTCATATGAAACAGAAATCCATACTAAGGGTAGAGTAGTAAAAATGTGTAATATACTTAATATATTTAGCACTTTACTAAATGTCTTTCCTAGATTTGAGTGTTTACAGTTACACAAAGTTCAACCATGAACGAGAGGAATTAATTATGAATTTAAAGCACATAAAGAAACCATGATTGGATACTACATGACAGAACTTTTATCAAAGGTTTCAACTGAACCTGGAGGGTCTTATTCATGATCTATTTTGACTTCTGTGTAAGGAGGTCCATGTATTGATCTCCAAACAGAAAATAATAAATTTAAAAGAGAGCATCGTACCCTTATTCTATAATCATAAATAAATCATACTCCTCAGACGCAAACATCTTCCTACCTCAGGTTTGAAGCGCAGTCTCTCAGCCTGCCTTTGCCTCAGGGTGCCAAGTGTCCTTCCACGGTCTTTATCCCAGAAAGAAAATATACTCTTCTTAAAAATATTGCATTTTTGTCTTGATATTGGGGATCAAATGTGGACGCTACACTTGTTTCAGGACCTGCATGAGCACAAATGAGCACCTATGCAGGAGGATCACTAGAAAGTCTTATAACACACTAAGAGGAAGTGAAAATGACAGGTGTTTCTTCTTCCCATTTCTACATAAAGTAAAAGTACAGCTGTGTTAACCACGAAGAACATTTAAAAACAAGTTACCAGGCAAGGTTATAGCATGCTTTTATAGAATGGTTAATGTAATTTTCTCTGCTCTAGCTTACATATGTGTGTTTTTTAATCTTAGTATTTTGTTCTAAATCAAGGGAAATTCTTGGTGTGATTTTCATACAAATGCAAAACAAGCTCTAAGACAAAACTAGAATGTTTTGTTTCCCTGTAAATGAAACAAGTGTGATACTGAGATTCTGTTAAAAGCAGAAGAGAAAGTCATCTTTGATTTGATCTAAACATCAAGAAAGTTTATATTCTCACACTTTCTGCATTAAGCACTGTAATATTAATGTTAAGCTGTTGTTGTGTGCTGCTGTGTTGTGTGTGTGTGTGTGTGGCACTCCTCAATTGTTATTTGTGCTTAAGCAGAAGTGTGATTTTAAGTTATATAACCACTTCATTACTGAAACTAAGCCTTCTCTTTACCATGCCTTCTCTTTTCATATACACTAAACTGTGACGGTGACTTCTCCTGAGTCCTTTGAATGATAATTCACCAGCATTTGTTTTTTTTCTCTCCCCACATGATTTAAGCACCTTTGTGATAAAAACTCCTGCATTAATCTCTTATTCTGGCAAACCAAGGTGAGATCTAAATCAGTTACCTGGAGAGAGTGATGGAAACTTTCAGGTTTTATTTATGGCTCCTTGTCTGCATGTATGACTGGCTTCAGTCAGGCCTCTTGTAATCAGACTTCCCCCTCTTGCAGCAGGAAAGCCCAACAATAGGAGCCTTTGAAACATGAGAGAGCATGTTGTATTATTAATAAGGAAACCTAGAAAGAGGTTTGCATCACTCAATTTTATCAATTTTATCAAGTCTGTTAAAGGGATATTCCAGTGTAATATTAATTTAGGGTCAAACACACCATAAAACCGAGTTAGACACCCATGGCTTTGACCCTATATGTACTGTTGATGAAGTTAGGTGCTGTTCTGAGCATTATTTGTGGCTATAGAGTGGCGTTTTGATTGAGGTTTGTTTATGGCTCCTAAGAATCAGAAAACATTTATTGCCATTTATGCAAGAAAAGACATCATGCGGTTGTTACTATAGTTGGTCCAACTAGAGAAGCATGTAGTCTGCAACATTCATCCCTCGATGGGGTGTCTAACTCGGTGTTACGGTGTGTTTGACCCTAACTTTTTTTTACGCCGGAATATCCCTTTAACACCTGGGTCAGAGGACCTTCATCCTTTTAAGTTTAGCCAACTAAAATTGAGGACAGACATGATTGTGTTGAGATTAGGGTAGTTCCAACATTACCAAAGTACTGACCAGTTCTGTACACAGCCTGTATTTTATAAGGGGCTGCCTTTATCTATTAATCCATCTTAAAATGATCCTGTGTAAAGATAGAGAAGCAAGTAGTCGGCAACATTCATCTCTCGAGGGGGTGTCTAACTCGGTGTTACGGTGTGTTTGACCCTAACTTAATTTTACGCCGGAATATCCCTTTAATGTACATACATCTGGAAACTGGGTATAAATCTTCCTTTTTATCCATATTTTCTTATACACCTCGTAGAGTAAGTCAAGTAACAGCCATATATTGTTTTTTTTTTCTCCTTTCCATTTGGGGAGGGGGTATTTAAATAAAGATGAGTCATTTAACAGATGAACTGTTGGTCACTTAAGTTTGTGGGAACAGCAGCTGTAGTTTTTTTGTTGTTATGACTCAGGTCATTTGAAACGGCACTGCTCTGTTGTAATGGTAGCAAACAGTGTAGAGTTACAGTCAGGTCGCTACAGCAACCTTCCTGGGCAACATCCGATCACATTAAAGACGAGCTGGGATCAGGTTAGGCAAGGGGACCTGGACCTGCTGTTGGTCTTTCAAGCAGCCATTCAGTTGTTTCAGCACCGCGGACAGCGACTGGTTATTGTCAATAACTCCAGCCAGACAATTTTGTTCATTTGTTTGTTTTATGGGGAAGATATTGTTGGATTTTAATAGAGGAATATGGACGAATTCTTCCCCAAAACGAAGGAATCTAAGGATAAGTTTAAACCCTAAAAGTTTGGAGGCATGTTCAGGAAGATTAACAATGTTTTCCGTCCCAACCATCATGGGCAGAGAGGGCGGGATTCTGGAGGTGGAGGTGGGTTACGGTCCGAGCAAGATTACCACAGCGCGTGCACCGTGCGACTGGTCCGCAGCACGTCCATGCTCGTGGTGGGAGAGAAAACTCAGACAGCCGTGGGCTCAACTTTGAAACGAAGCAAAAGCACCGTGAGCATCGAGTCGACCTTGTACTATTATCAGAGGCAGGAGGACCGGATATGGCTCTACTCTCAGAATCAGAACTGTCTGGAGTACCTGGAGGCACTCGTGGCTCTGAGGCGACAGTACATGAAGAGCGTGAGTGACTTGAAAAGTGCCGACAACAAGGCCACAGTGTCCTCCAAAAAGAAACACGCGCCCCCGCCACCCAACAAGGAAGAACCGGTAAGAGTCTGTCGGTAAAAGTAGAGGATATGAGAGGTGATATCCAAGGCAAATGTTCTCCCGTTTTTCTAAAACACAGATATCAAGCGACGAACCTACAGCAGTACCCACAGCCCCAGACGAGGAGGGAACTCTTGAGTTCTTCGATGCTGTCATAGCCAGCTGTGATAGTGAGCCGCTACGGAAGCCTTACAGGGATGATGGACACGCGGATGTAGACTTCATAGGTGAGTTTGAACTCAACTGGAACTAATTATTATTTAAAGGGATAATCTGGTGTAAAATTATGTTAGGGTCAAACACACCGCAACACCAAGTTAGACACCCCCTCGAGAGATGAATGTTGCCAACCCCTTGCTTCTCTAGTTATACCAACTTAAGTAATGACCAAACGATAGCAATACAGAGAGGCACGCGCTCAACCAAAAAGCCAGTCTACAGTTAAAAATAACTTCATCAACAGGACAAATAGGGTCCCAGCCTTAGTACTAGCCACCAAACATCTTTTTAACTTTGCCTAATTTCTTGTTTCACACAACTCACCTACTCTCTTCCAGTAGCCACTTGTTTGTAGCAAGACCTCCAGGCAAGTCTATCAACTGCAGAGGGGTGACGCAGCTCAAGGAAGAACATTTATGATCATTTCCTCATAAAAATGCAATCAGACCGAGACGCTAAGGCAGAAGAACTACCGCGTCTGCAGTGCAAACTGATTAATATAGTGATTATTACTTCAAGAAAATGATAAACAAAATATAAATGTTCCTCCTTGAGCTGCGTCACCCCACTGTAGTCCATGATGGACTCGCCCAAGGTCTTGCTACAAATAAGTGGCTGCTGGAAGAGAGTAGGTGAGTTGTGTTTGGTCTCTTTGCTAAAAAAATCAGACAAAGTTAAAAAGATGTTTGGTGGCTAGTGCTATGACTGGGACCCTATATGTACTGTTGATGAAGTTAGGTGCTGTTCTGAGCATTATTTGTGGCTATAGAGCGGCCTTTTGGTTGAGGTTTGTTTATGGCTCCTCAGACCACTATGTATTGCTGTCATGCGGTAGTTACTAAAGTCGGCAACATTCATCTCTCGAGGGGGTGTCTAACTCGGTGGTACAGTGTGTTTTACCCTAACTTTATTTTACACCGGAATATCCCTTTAATACTTGGGTCAGAGGACCTTCATCCTTTTAAGTTTAGCCAACTAAAAATGAAGACAGACATGATTGTGTTAAGATTTGGGTAATTTCAACATTGCCAAAGTACTGACTAGTTTTGTACGCAGCCTGTATTTTATAACGGGCTGCCTTTATCTATTAATCCATCTAAAAGTTATCCCCTGTATAGATGTATTGAGTGGCTAGCACTGTTGTCAGGCATTTTCCATTTTGAAGTATTTTACTCACCTGCCACATTTACTTAAAATTTGTAGGCGGATTACTGTATAAATCTAAACAGTGTAGAAAAGAGTCGCTCACCTTTGTATGTTTATAGAGCCCACCTGAAAATCTTTCAAAATTCTTCCAAGTGTAATTAAAAAGTTTATGACCTCCCTGTAAAGGACCATGCTGCATAGAGTTCATTCTTTCTGTGATCATATCTGGGGTTGATACTTGCTTTCCACATTTACATCCTCTGACATAAAGAGGAGATGGATGTTTACTCAACTATGATGTGTGTAGCCCAAGTAGTTTTAGTTTGGTATACAAAGATGTATCTCAGTGACCACTTAAAAGCTTAAAATACTGCTGAACTGAAATGAACCAAAGTCTGCTCTCTAAAAGAAAACTTTTTACACAACCTTTTGCGTACAAATTACATATGAATCCATCCCTCTTAAAATGAGCTTCTAATAATTAAATATTGATCTATTGTTATACCAGACCCTGATCTGCTTTGGTTTGGGTTTTTTTCATTATGTCACATTGGCTTTGTGCTACTAAATGTCACAAATTTTGTATTTTCTTATTGTGCCACTAGTTGAATGAGGTAGAAAATGTTCAAGTGTAAGGGTGGTCAGGCTTTAATATGAACATTACTTTTGTTCTTTAGGGTCAGCTGATTAGCCAAACCAGCCTGCAGAAAACTAAACATACCTGAGTGACAATAGTTCTCAAGCCGAAAGTCCCAACTTCCAGGCTTATCTTCTTCTGCTCTCTCTTCACCCACAGTGGCCTCCAGCTCAGCTGAACATGACCTCCACTCGAACTGGGTCTTGAGGGTTCCTCGGGTCCCAGAGGACGCAAAGCAGAAAGAGGTCAGTGACTGTGCCAATGAAAAAGCCACGAAGAAGAAGAAGAAAAACCAGAGCCAGAGCGGGTCCACCAGCAGCAGACTGCGGCTACAGAGGAACCCGATCCACCTCCCCAAAGTGGTAGAGAGTGCGTTCCAGACACTGCGCTTCAAGCCCAAATTAAAAAAGCAGTGAAGCTTGATAGACATTTGAAACCAGCAGCATGTAGAGCTCAACCCACTTTGTATGGACAGACACCATGAACTGATGGAGATCTTTCCAGAATAATCATACATAAGTTTTAATACTGCAAATGGAAGAAAAAGTATGTCATAGCTGAAAAATGTCTATCTGAACAGATCATTCAGAGCATGTTTTGACTAATCACTGTCCTCAGGCTGCAAAATAAATAGCAGTTGCATCATTATTACAATATGAGTATTTGAAATCATCCTATCACAAAATTCATTGCAATGAAAATAACTACTCTGAGATTATTTGGTGCTGGTTTAGTAGTGAATGTAGAATCGCACATATATTTTGCTCACATGCAGGCCTGCTCTGCACCACTCAAAAGTCCCAGTTAGTCACGAAAGAGACAAACAATCAGCACAATACCAAGGTTCAGAAACTTCAGATAAATACTGTCAAATTTAGCCAAGAGAGTTAAGTTTACTCCAATGGTTCACCTGCTATGGTGTGTCAAAACATCATCTATAAAAAAGCCTTCCAATTATCAAATCTTTAACATCAAACTCAATCAATTCACAATTCTTAAGCATCAATAGGACTATACTTTCAAGTTTTCCCAATGACAGTCTGCTAAAACCATTATTATCAGGTGTTGAGTTCAGTAAGGGAAATGTTTAATATTGCAACAGGTATGAAACTAAGGTAGAGAGGAGCTTAAGGTTTACAGATGCAAAGAAGCAGCATTCCTTGAGGTTTCTAAGGCAAGAATAAAATGCAACCGTGTCCTTCACAGCCACAACAAAAAGAGGTAAACATCATCCCAGGGTGCAACATGAATGCCTGTTTTTAATTTCAGAGTTAGTCTCTGATTTGTAAGGCCGATACAAGGTCTGAGTTGACTGAATAGTTCAAAAGCAGCTTTGACTGTTCTGGTAACTGTTATAGATGTTATCATCAAAACATAAGGGGTCCATTTCTTTGATTACAAAAGCCGACACATTGTGATTTTAGCTGAAAGGCTAAGTGAGGATATGAGCTGTATTGATGACTGGTGATGTTCTTTTCCGTGGGGTTGATCTTGCCGTTGACACAATTGACGATAGCGGTATGTTTTTTTTTATCATCTCAGCGTTTACACCAAATCATATGAAATGGACCCTAAACTATTTGCATCCTAGTAGGTCATTCAAGTGAGCTCTGTCTTTAAGACTGATTCAATAGCAACAGCTTTTACTCAAAAGTATTAAAGACCCTGAATAAAAAATGTCAATACCAACTTTCATCAAATCTCATTCCACTACTTCTATGAGAGTTTATCTTCAGGGTTGAATAATTTGTTTAATACCATCAACAACGTCTAAGAGCATCGTTAGAGATATACTTGATAATACTGGGAATTAACAGCAAAGTTAGCCTTCATTTTTTTATCAGTTCTCAACTTCGGGGGCAAAATCACAGACTATAAAATACTGGAGGACATGGCAGATCCCCCAGAAATGAAGTCAACAAGGTTTGTGGTTCTCCTGATTGGCTGCAGTAAAGGTCACAAAGTTAGTCTTCTCCATGTATTTAATTCAAACACTCATATACACACTGGATTCCTTCTTCTGTTGATATAGTTAGTGCTTGTACTGGTTTATGTCAAAATATTAGATTCTCAGAGTTGTTACACTTCCCTTTAAATTTGCAGTAAGATGCACTTTTGACACATTTTTTATCATCTAAAAAGTGAGCTGTGCCGGACACACCAATGCAACCAATACATATATACCGATATAAAATGCAGAGAGATGTCCAGCGTTTTACCCTATTTTATCTAAAAGACAAAGAGGCGAGTACTTCAGAGCAGGACACAAAATAGCGTGGACCAGTCTAGCTGCAGCCTCTTTTTGTGCTTCTCTCCTTCATCAAGCTCAAATCAGGCTTTTCAAGGAAACACTGGCTAACTATTTAGTGAATAATCCTGAATTGATAGAAAAGATTCCCCATTTTAGATTGAACACAGTCCCCTGTGATCTGAACGTAACATCAGTGGCATGCTTTGGTCAAAATATATCGTGAATCAAGCACTATGAGAAGTTTTTGACCCAGAACAGTCTCTGTGAATGCAAATGAGCTTCCTCTTTCCTGCACTTAAAACGATGGGAGAGAGGTGCTCATGGCTTCATTTCTGTGCAATGAAAGGGGGTGGACACACAAGGTCTATTTTTTAAAAACATGCAAAATCTTATCCTAAAGATTACTAGGTAAGAATATCCTGGAGCTCTGAAATGTAGACATAGAAACATGTAGCTTACAAAACTGCTAAATGACTCATTCTTCTCTCCTCTCTTTCTCACCCCCTCGTCTGATTCAAATCTTATAAAAAGAAAGGCCATGTTCATCAATACAGTTTCTTTTCTTTATTACAATTGTGTCATATACAAAACAGATGCTGTACAACATTTATTTCTTTTCTGCTTTGGCCTTGGGGCTGAAGAAGGACGACATGGGCTTCATGCCAGTCTTGTCTACCTTGGCTAGAGTTTTCTGAGCAGAAGTCATCTTCTTAGGCGGCTAGAAAGAGGGAAGAAAAAAATCGATAAGAAAACTGGTTGACTTTACTCAGAGACAGCAGAGAATTCATTATATATAATCAAGTTCAGTTCAAACTGAGAAAAAAAACACATTCGTACAAGGTAAGCCCCCTTTGACCCATGTGTATACTCAGACAGACAAAGCTGAGAGAAAGTAGTCAGCAAACAAGAGCCGCACTAACAATCACTCAAGGTCTCAAGGAGGAAAAAAAGATTCCAAGATGAAAGCAAACAAATGATCGCCCTGGTGATGATAATAAAAATCAAGAAAAATGATGATCAAAGCCAAAGATTTTCACGATAGCTGTTTGGTCTATTCAGGCAGACTGCTGCACACACTCACTTTACGAACAAAGTCTGCACTGTTGAATTTGGTGTAGTCCTCTCCGGCCTCCACCGGTGTGTCTGAAAGTTTCCGCTTCTGCCAGATGAGGAAGTGAGAAAAAAAAAAGCTTTTCACGACAAAGAGAACGAAACTTTTCACCGCAGAAACACACACCACAACAAGCCGAGAACATGACCTCCACTCCTGATGAAAGAACTCTTGTTTAAAACACACAAGCGCAACCAGATTTCATCTTTAGTAAGATGAAATTATGCAGAAGGAACAATGTTTGAGTTAGTTTGAGGAAAGGGAAAGAGCGCTACCACAGCCTGGAAAGGGAGACCAAGAATAGGACGTACATGAGGAATACATACCTTTGAAGGAGGTTCTGTCTCTTTTGGGCTTGTGAGCTCAGGTAGCCTGTGAAGCACAACAAGAACCACACTTGATCTCAATGTTTGGGCACAAATATATGCTCAAAAACGTTGCGAATTTGTTAGATGTCACTTACTTAAGGTGTCTAAGCAGGTCTTTGCTCAGGTCTTCACTGATGTACTCAGATATCAGGCCGTGCGCGTAACGTAAGTAGTCCTCTAAGTCATAAAAATGAAGGATCGTTGCAGGTAATCAGCGAGAAAAACCTAAACTTAATGTTCAACATTGTAACAAGTTGGAGAAATGTTGCAGGGCTGTAACCTCTGGATATAAACTATAAAATATGACTGCCATCTACTGGTCAAGACAAAGAAATGAAGTTAGGGAAGAAGACCTGTTTTACATTTCTTTAGACAGGAAGATGGAGAAGGAATAGTTGAAATAGTTGTCTTGAACATTTAAGCTGAAGCTTCTCACCCTCATTATGGTCTGGCTCTGACTTGACTCTGACATATGTTGAAGATTTGACTCCTTCTCCCACTGAGATATGTCTCTTCTTGAGCGCAGCAACCGTCCTCTCCACCTGCATCAAGATAGAAAAAAATGTATTCACTCCTACCTGGATAACAATCTATCAGTGTATCTGGTAGATTCAAAATATCCACCAGATACATTAGATTTTTTGAGATGAGCCAAAAGTCAGTGATTGAAATAAACAACTAAAAAGGACTGGCTAACTCATAGGCTATGTTCACACTGCAATTCAGATTCTTAACCATGTGACATATCCGATTTTTTTTATGTAAGTGTGAACAGTGCAATTCTGATTTTTTCAAATCCGACCCAGGCCTCTTTTGTATGTGGATATAATCAAGATATGTATCCAATGTGACTGCAGTGTGGACGCTCAGGTCGCGTTCATCCGACCTATACGTCCTCAATATGTGACAAACGTCACCATTATTCGACAACACAAACAGGCGCGGAAAGTGATTTGTGCTTTGTGCGCATGTGGGTCACTTCACGAATGCATCGTGTTCACATTAGATGCCGCATTCGTTGATGTAATGTAAACGACCGCACAAAAATAACGGATTTAACAAAAAATCCGAATTGTGCATCATAACCTGCAGTGTGAACGTAGCCAAAGTTGAACACTTTGTGGTACCAGCAAATACATCGTAGTAGCCCAACAAGAGATGCAACAACATGTCCTTGTTATACGTGTGAATAACTCATCAACCCCAGCCCCGATGAAAACACTTTGTATAGTTTTTGTTTTTAAGTTATGAATATCTAGAACACATTTATATAACAGTCGTGATGAGTACCTTTTTCTTCAGCCAATCCATCGTTTTCTCCTGACTGTATCTATGGAACTTTAGGTTTGCTACTTCTGCGAGAACAAAAAACAACTTTTAAACAATAAAAACAACACGACCGTATAATTCTCTGGCATTGGCTTCAAGTATACACTACCTTTTTCTTCTGCAATGTGGCGCAGAGAGGCCAGTGAGTGTGTGCAGCTCAGCAGCCTTGAGCAAGCCGGGAATTCTTCATCCATAACGACTTGATCCACAGGCTGAAACTTCCCCTGAGCAGCAGATGGAATATTTAAAGAGATTTAAAGATGTTTTGATTTTTGTGTGCGCAGAGTGAGTCAGTAAATTGGAAACATTCAGATCTCCAAATCTACAAGGCCAATTTGCAATCATTTACAAGCTGCCATATAAGAGGCACAACACTGCTGTTAAGCTGTAAGTAAAAATGCTGAGACACCATAACATTTTGTTTTATATTATCTCTCTGTAAAATATTCTCGCACTAGAAAAAAAATCTCTGACATTCAGCCAGGAGTTTTTACAGATTCTAGTTAACGCTTGAAAATATTTTCTGTCTCTTTTTGGCCAGGGATGAAGATCCTAATGTGAGCATATTTTACTTCCCTTCAACTGTGTTTCAGCTACAAGTGCCAACTCATAAACACAATACCATGCTTTTAAAATTCATACATTTACTGAGAAATATGAGACGGCCCCTCTGACTTAGGATTTTACATTTCTTATCGGTCATATTTTTAAAGGTACATACTGCCACCTGCTGTGCTGGAGTTTGTACTGAATGGAAAATCATCACAGTGTTCAGACTTACATGACAATGACATAAATCAAGTGACATCCATTAGCCTGTCTTATCAGCAGAAAAACACTTAACTGTAATATCTATTGACAACAATGACATGTTATCAATATTGTTCACCCACACTGAAAAAATCTACATTCTTAGAGAAGCAGTTGTTTATGTATAGAAATTTTAGCACCAGCAGGAGGATCCAGGCACATTGTGTGAGCACAGATGGTCTTTCAGCTCGCAAAGATACCTAACCTTGCAATGTAATTATGAAGACAGTTCTTTTTATATGTTTAAACACATAAACCACAACCTTTATATAAGCCAAGTTTGATATTTTACCACCTCCGAGCATTGGTACCAAGCCAAGAAAGTTGGACCTGTGAGTGTGCCCACTGGTACTGGAGGTGTAGATATAGATTTATTGATCTCTTCTCACCCTGGATAACACCCAACCAATATATCTTAGGATTCCTGGTACGTTTAAGGCAAGATAGAGGCAGCGCTGGGGTAAAACTGCACCCACATGCTGTTAGATGTGATTTAAAATGTTTTAAATAATGTAAGTAGACCAGTCAGGCTGTATTTGAAGAAGTGATATCCCACAGATAACAGATTAAGGTTTGACACAAGCATCATAATCTACTTTAACAACTTAAAGTAGCATAATCAACCTCTGTTTAATCTCCACCCTCTTAAAGCTGTGAAAGACTAAGTTGTTTCTTTTAGCTCTAATTAATTAACTGTGTATTTCATGAACATTGGAATATGAAAAAAGTGAGATGTGGGTTTAAACTTCAAATCAGACACCGGGGGATCATATCTTTCATTTGACAGTCATCAGATAACCAGCAAGGAAGCGTCACTCAAACAGCCGTAACATTAATACAGCCCTCTCTCTCTTTCTTACCTCTTTTCCAGATTTGATCAAGTAGGGGAGAATGAGGTAGAGAGGATCCATCGGTGTTATAAAGAGAAGTCTGCCATCTGTTAAAAAAGAGAGACTGTTAGAAAAGACGTAAAGACCTGATTCACAAGGATGCAGTTACAGTTCTGGACAGAAAGTTAAAGGAACTCTAATTTTAACTATTATTACTGTTTACAGCTAATGACTCACACTTTGTAAACATCCTATCAGTCACTGTTACAAAGTCGAGTATTACAGCTCATCCTCTTGTTTTATGTTATCGTCTACTATTTACTGTAATAAAACACGGATATAAGAATAAGAAGAACTTTATTGATCCCCAAAGGGAAATACAATTGCCTGTTGTCTCAAGTAATATGTCTATAAATATGTATATATAAATATGTCTATATACAGTACAGGCCAAAAGTTTGGACACACCTTCTCATTCAATGCATTTTCTTTATTCTCATTACTATTTAAATTGTAGATTCTCACTGAGGGCATCAAAACTATGAATGAACACATGTGGAATCATGTGCTTAAGAAAAAAAGTGTGAAATAACTGAAAACATGTTTTATATTTCAGATTCCTCAAAGTAGCCACCCTTTGCTTTTTTGATAGCGCTGCAAACTTTTGCTGTTCTCTCAATGAGCTTCATGAGGTAGTCACCTGAAATGGTTTTTACTTCACAGGTGTGCCTTGTCAAGGTTAGTTCATGACTGACAGAGTCAGTCACTAAGTACTTTTGTCATCAAGAGCAAAGGGGGCTATTTTAAAGAAACTAGAATATAAAACGTTTTCAGTTATTTCACACTTTCTTTATAAGTACAAAATTCCACATGTGTTCATTTATAGTTTTGATGCCTTCAGTGATAATCTACAATGTAAATAGTCATATAAAAAAACAAAGAAAAGACATTGAATGAGAAGGTGTGTCCAAACTTTTGGACTGTACTGTACATACTTGCCTTAGCACTGGTTAGTAATGGCTGTTACGCTGGTTATTCTGGCTTCATGCAAAACCTTTTCACAGTGAACTTTTCCTTTCTTCTCCTGCCATTGCTCTAGCAGTTTTTGGATTACTCTGGACATAACACCCTAAAGAAGAATAAGACATACCTCTCTGTACTGTCTGACCAACAAACCAGGAGTGGAAATCTTCTTCAAAGGCTTTGACCTCAAACAGTTGTACATCACCGCTACCCAGCATGTAAAGAGATGCTTCATCTGCAGGACAGAAAAAATGAGGAACTGTTATTTCGCTAAAGCAAACTAACATCACAAGGTGCAGAAATGGACTGCTGTGAAACTCAAAGCAACATGCAGGTACTTCTGATGTCTATTTCTGCTGTTTCATTATAAGTACATAATGTTTTGACTCCAAGCTGAAATTGTGAGTGTAAGTCTGCAAAAAATAAACCACACAATTGTGAGTTTCACACTGCAGTAATCTTATCTTTGATCATAGATGATCTGTGGAGTTCTCTTTCTAGTAAAACTCATGTCACATTAAGTGCTGCTCACAAAATGGCATTGTGTCCTTGAGGTCTATCAACAATCTCGAGTGTGTTTCGTTCCTTGTGAGAAGATGATTTCTTTTAAGTAGTTGTATGAGCAGCACTGCATTAAAACTGATGACTCACTGCAGATGTGAAACTCTTTCACCAACTATTGATCAACGAAATGTGAGAGCTTCAGAAGGAGCACTGAGAGCATATCATCAGTATGTATCAGGGGTATTGATGAGTCCACGTGTGTTTGAATGAAACAAACAAAACTGGCCCACGCATGGAAAGTCATTTAATAGTTCAGTCCTTTTGTGAATAGAGATGAAAAGCAAGGACCATGATTCTGTTCTGTCCTAAAAGTGATTACAGATACTGGTATTTGTGACCTTCCCTGAGTGTACCTTTTGGTTTTGTTTGGTAAATGGATCAAAACAAGCACTTTAAAGATACTGCTTTCAGTTCAGACGCCAAAGATGTGTGCATGGCAATAAACAAAAGACTGACCAGTCAAAGGATTTCGTAGTCTTACAAACGATGGGTCGCTGTCATGCTTCTGCGTGTCAACGACAGAGTCTGTGAACACAAAGCAAAAGTAAGTTCCTCAGTGTTCTTCTGAATATTGCTGAAAACACAGTCGGCAATCTTAAAACAAAGCAAAGCACTGGCAACAAAAGGTTATTTAGTTTGGGGAGATTTGGGATCACTTGGCTTGCCTGGTCAGAGATAGTTCACTGAGGGATTAAACATGCAAGCAAAGCAAATAACAATCTGACTAGTCCTCAAAGATGCTCTTTTCTGTATACGGTGGCATACATCTATAAGGTGACAGCTATTAAGCAAGTGAGAAAGGCTTCCCTCATCCTCTCCTTCAGGGCCTGGAGGGTGAGACTCTGTTTACACAAAGCATTCACACATTAGGGTGGATGTAAAACTTGAGACGAGACAAAAAGACAAAATAAAAGCAAAGACCTCGTACATATGTGCCCATGGCATGACTAGTTTACGTATCTGGAGGCTTAGCTCGGTATTAGAAGGGTGCAACACAGTATCCCAACTCTTGAGGTGTTCAAACATGATCTCACTGCTGTGTTTGAGCCTGACTTAATTTTACGCCGGAACACCCCTTTAATGGGTCTACTTTTACCCCAGTACTGCTAATGTCCTTTCAGAGCCACCGTAGAGACATGGTGGTAGTGCACGTTGGACTCCCCAGGCACACGACTCCAACCCCCGTGAGAAGACCCCACTAAAAGTAGGAGGGGGGCTTTACTGAAGGTAACGCAAACACAACTATCCCCATTGTCGAGTGTATAAAGAAACAAAGCTCTGAATACACTGAACTCGGTGTCTTTCACACTTGTCCTCAAAGTTTAACATTGCCATGCTGTTGTTACCAAGGTTACCAACCTAAGTTTAAGAGCAGGTTAGCTAATTTAGCTCAAACCGAAAGTCTTTTAAACTCACCCGGAGCAATAACAACCCAGCTGTCGTTTTGTGCACTCAGCGTACGCTTCTTTTTAGTCGCCATGTTGCGTAATTCCGATGACTTTCCGTTGACGTGGTTTGCTTTTGATTAAAAATTAATGCTTATTTCACGGCTACTTTTTTTGCCTGACAACATGAGCTCAGAAAAGGCGCCTGTCTCTCTGCACTTCCTGCGTTTGCCACACAGGAGAGACCAATACGTTTATTATGGCGCCGCTCGCTCCTTTTCATAATTTTATTTTAAAGTACAATACTAAACATATTCTTAAATAGATACGACTGTAAGTCTTGCGTTGAATCTAGGTGTGAAGTTTGCTTAAAGTCTTTATGATACATTTTGAAACCGTCCGGCTCCCCCTGCTGTTTAGCGCAGTGGAACATTCCCAATTGACGTCAAGTAAACATGCAGGTTTGGATAGAGACCACTAAAGGGCGCTCAAGAGCTTTAGCTGGTCATTTGACATTATTTTTTAGCACAGTCGCCCCCTTCTCTCGCTGATATCTCTGATAGAATCAATGTTTTGGTCCTAAACATAAAGACAACAGGTTTTACTCTCAGGTGAAGCGTGTTAGGTGTCTTTTGGCACACAAGCACACAACAGATTGGGGGATCCATCTGTCTTTCAGAAAGAGGAGGGCATCTCTCACTCCTTCTCTCAGGATATGACAGTGTGTGTCCCAGTTGGTTTTCAGTGACTCACTTGTTGTTATTTTTCTCTCTCTGCTGTTTATGGTCAAGCTGGAGCCAGGATGTGTAAGACCTGAGTGTGCGTGTGTTTGTGTGTGCATTTGAGATGACTATAGCTGTGTCATCAGTTTGTTCAGGGGTCCCTCTGATGTGTTTACACAGCTTTATAGAGCTGTTGACTTCCCTCTCTTTTTAAGACACCCACAGCACAGCTCATTAGCAGGTTTTTAATTAACTTGTTTTGCTAATGAGGAAGGGAGGGATTTGTGCGCTGGGTGACTGAGCTTTTAAACATCGCCATACAGTGTCCCCACGGGGAGCAGCATGATGTAGAGAAAAAGTAAAGGCTACACGGGATGACTTGTGACTCCACACTTCCCTGACTTTCTTATTGTGTCTTGCAGCATTTTCTTTTCTCTCTCTTTTCATGTATATAAAAATAATGTTCCCTCGCAGGCCCATTTGCCTAAGATTTGAGCAACACATGCTCTAAACTCTTTGAACATTGTCTCAACTCCTCCTTGAAATCAGTTAGATTTATGTTGCTGTAGTCTGTGGCAAAGAGAGCGTGGGTGAGATATTGTCTGTGAATTACTTGTTTTATGGCTCCCGGGAGTATCATACACAACAGTCTGTGCAGCTAAACAGAATATTCCATGAAAGCGTTCTTTCTTTTTGGGCTGCTTGAGGGAACGTCTGTGTTTCTGACTGCCAGGGAGAACAACAGCGGCCTTTCTGATACACTGGACCACAGACAACCCCAGAGAGCCCAGTCCTCTGTCACCAGCATGCAGAGGAGAACAAAGTAGGGCTAAATTTAGGCCTTGATATGGCCTCCTAGACCCAGAGTCCTGTACCCTTCTATCCTCTCCAAAACCAAAATCCCCATCTTACTTCCAACAAAGAGAATTTCAACACAAGAAAAGCCATGTCTGTTCTTTCAATCTGCGCTTTTTTCTCTCTTCCCTATTCACTTTTGAGCTTCTAGAAAAAAAGATGATTCCAATAAAGTTCTCTGTGGAGGTAGGAGTTTATTGCAGCCAGCAGGCTGTAGACGCTCGGTCACACTCTGCTGAGCACATTGAACAGCCTATGGTCCTATCTATCTCTGTGGCCTCATTTGTGGAGGTCCAATGCAGGCTGACTGGTGGTTACAGCTTACATATCGACTCAGCCTCGAGCTGTCATGTCACTGCCATGTGCCAGGCATTAACAAGGGAGTATTTTTACCCACTTCATCATCTATCTCCAGGATTTACAGAGTGGAAAAAGCTGATTTCAAGAGCATACACATTTACCACAGCACAGTGCATTTTCTACAGTCATGCCTGCCAAGAGGGAGGAGGTTATTAATAGAAAGACAACATCACTTGTAGTGCCACTTTTTCCCTATAGATACAGACATAAGCTGTGATTTTACGCAGCCACATTTTCCCTCCAGATGCAAACTCCATCTTCAGCTCTAAGAAGTAATGTACACATTGACACACTTAAATAATAGACATACACACACAGAAAACAGATGTGGAGAGCTTTCCCCTTGGCAGCAGCAGCCTTTGAGTCATCATCTGGGATTCCCTTCCTCTTGCTTCCAAATATGGGTGGGATTGTGTGAGAGCGGGAGGCAGAATGTGGAAGGCAGAGTGGAACCCCCTCGTGATGTCACAGCTCTGGAACAGTGAGCCTCACGCTGACTGGAAATTCGCAGGAAGGAATGTCGGGAATGCCAGAATCACCGAAATGCTATTCCCCGCATGCATGTTTTCAAAATCTGAGTTTTAGTACACATGTCCAAAGAGCACTCCTACACACGCACACTCACACCAAGTAATGTAGATCGCCAGTCACTGGGGAGATATTCCTTCCCGTAAAGACTTATCCTCCAACCCACCCACCCCACAGGATGGTGACTCCTTATTCCCAGCATCAGTCGCTTTGTGTGAGGCCTCCAGCTGAACGTGGTATTTCCCCTCCCTATAAAGGCAAAAATCAGTCGGATGGCTTGAAAATAAACTTGTGTGCTGGGTTGACTGAGTTAAAGTTTTTTATGTAAATTTTATATAGTGTGGGTAAAAAAATCACTTAACTTTTTCCCTCCGTTAGGGGAAATGTAACTCTTCACTCCTCTTCAAAGATCTGTAGTCGATTCAGAATGCATGCAAGACAAATAAACCTTGATTCAGATTTTGGTTTAAAGCTCTTGTGAGGAACTTTCACTTGGCTCAATTTCGGCGCACCCTGTGGCCTAAGTGCCACTTCATATGCCTCTGCTGATCTCGTCCTCAGTATTAGGAATCAAACATGGTACTTATAGAGATTGTTTGCTGTGGAACATCAAAAAAAGTCTGTTTCTGCAGTTTGCTTGCTTGTGTTTGACTTCTGCCATCCAGCAGCAGTCTCAAACATTAAAATCGACTACATGGTAGTAATCACTTGTGCCGAGTATAGTGGTGTTTTCATTTTTAGATTATCCAAAAGCGTCACTTTCAACTTTTATCTGTTTTCATGACCGCATAAAACTCTGCATAAGAGCTTTAACCTGTAAAACTATAGTGTATTTAACATTATACCTCTTAACTTTTGTACCTGTGCCCTAAATAACCTGTCAAATATTGTCATTTATCAACTAACTGTGGACTTGAATTTACTTTGTTTTTCCTGTGGTGGATAATGCACAACGAGAGTGTACATGGTCACTGAATCTGGTTGGATTAGGGCTGTGTGTATAACATAGGTCTATTCTTTTTGACAGCAGTCTGAAATAGACCATGGGAGGCCTAATTAACTAGTCGAAATCCACTTTATATCCAGACCATGTGCTCAGTAGTTTATATTACTCACTGACTGGAAAAAATAAACAATGGACAGAGCAACGGCCTTCCCAAAATGAAGTCAGACTTTTTAGAGTCTTTCCAGTAAGTGGCTGGTTACAGGTCATAAAGCCTGCCCCCTCTATTTTAACAGATGGAACATGGGTCTAACTATTCCATACTATCCCGGATATAGGAAGATGCTTATAAGAAGATAACCTCATTTTGAAAGATAAGTATGTGGGGGGAAAAATTCTGGATTTTTATTTATTTTTATTTTTTACAGGAGGCAGTCTTAACTGAGAATGATAATACTACGAAATATATACTGAATAAATGAGGCTAAATTGACGTTTTCAACATTTTATAAACAATATTTTCAGTATTTTTAAATAAAACAGTCCCAAAGTCAGTCACAGCTTGGAGAAATTGATTGGCATAAGTGTGTTACTACGAAGCTAGTGATAGTGTTTTTATCATTTAAGACATATTTGAGACGACCCAGTAGAAGCAGGTGAAAGAGGCCCAACAGAGGCAGACAAGCTTCTGTCAATAATTTGTTTGTCGGATGGTGCTGTTATATTGGGATAAGGACACAAGTCTAAGTTACCAAGCTAAAATCAGACTTAAGCTTGACTTAATTGTGCATGCAAATGTATTTTCAAGTCTATCCAAAAAAGGAGTCTATCCAAAACAATTTTATCTTTCCTATTTCTGTACAGTTAGCAGGTTGACTGGTCTGGCTTCTCACTTTACAGAACTCTACAGGTCAGCTGATTGCAGATGTAGCCTCTGACTGATCAACAGACCAAAACAAAGATGCTAACCTCTGAGCCCAGTCAGGTAACAACAGAAATGGTACTATTTTACTCAAAAGTATACATAAATTGTCACAGATTTCTTCTGTGTTTCATGGACAGTAACTGAAAATACACTGATCTTCTCTATGGGACAGAAAGCTCCTGGATGTCAGGAGTTTATCCCCTGAAGGCTGTCGTTAGTCTCACGAATCGAGTGGATTTTACAGTACACAGTCCCATTTTACAGAAAAAAAAACATCTTATGTTTGGGTCAATCAGTTCAGTGCATGTCCAGTATTTCTCAAACATGCTGTTTTTTTCATGTTAGTTCTCACTATAATGATGGATATGCAGGTTTGTTAGTTTGTTGTTGACTGGTGGTTCTGTTGACAGTCAGGCTACGGTGTTCCTTACCGGTTTAGCAGGTTGTAAGAGAAACAATGACAAGAAACAGAACAAACACTCGCACTAGTGTCAGTGAACTTTCTGTTACTGTGAAGTGTTTACATAAAATCAACACAAAAATCTCTTTCTTTAGACTGTCCTGACCCTGAGTGGCTTTTGCTGCTTTATCAGTAAGTCAAATGTGTAAACAGAAGGGGTGCAACTCCACCAGCATGATCACTTCTGCACACGACTTGGCTCCATCAGCCCAATATGTCAGCACCAACCAAGGCAGTATTTCAGCTTCACATCCCTAAACAGGAGGAAATGTAGGCACAATGTCCATATTAGTATACAGCCAATGATAGAGTTTTATGCTGAAACCTTGTACCCTGTTTTTGTTTTTTATTTAAATGAATTTTATTTGTTATTGTTTAGTTTTTTTCATGAAGCCAATGACTGGCAGGCAAACAAACAGCCTGGATACCACGACCTCCTCTGGTAAGGCTACTGTGTCTAGCTTCCTGCACACCATCTGCCTTATGCTGCCTGTCATGGCAGTAGAGTAGTAGATCTAAAAATATGTATATTCTTTTTCTTTCAGAATTGGAAGCCATCTCTAAAAGGGCCACAATGCTTTTGGTTAAATTAAAATGAATTTTTAAGAAAACCTGTTCAGATTTTTACCACTATTACACTTTTTTTTTTAAACAATAGGGTGCATTCAAAGACCTCTGACGACCAAGCTTTAAAAATTAGAGCATTTAAGAAGCAGTCTTCCCATATTACACAACAGCGCTGAGTGGTTTTGTTTTTTAATGAATTCACTGTTGTGCCGATGTTTGGGTCAGCTGTGATGAATAAAAAAAAGAGGATGTGAATTTTTAATGCTTTGAAGTGAGGGATCCTGTACTGTTTGTACCCCCTGCTTGGTGGTGAAGGCGGGAATCACGCGACACACATTCCTGCTGGTGTTTTCGCCCCATTCATCTGAGTACGTGTGATGATGGTGTGCCAAGAAAAGCAGCTCTGAATCAGTAATGCAAAGGAGGAATGAGATTAAGAGACCAGCAACCACGAATGAAAACTAAGTAAAATTTCAAGATTTTTATTATGATGGAAGTCCTAAAAGAAACACAAAATTATTTATATATATATATATATATATATGGTAATATAACTTTAAATGATAACAAAACTTAATACCCAAGAAATCATCCCCATGTGTCTTTAATTTATTAGTTATCAAAGACTTGAAGGGAATCCAACCTGGTAGGACTTAATAAGTTTTTCATGTACTGTTAAAATTTAATATTGAGTGCAAATTAATTAGCAAGACATTTCAGATATCAAGATTAGGGTTTGTCATCATTGTTTTCCAAGTGTGTGCATTTGAATAGTTGAAAGCATGTACATTTTTAAGGTAGCGCTGGAATGATAAGTCTAACCGAGTGAATGATCAATTTACAGAAAAGACTACCATTTATTACGTGTCCTTTACAGCTTCAGTGAGAAACTTTTGTGCTTTTGCAAATTTAAGTAGTGACTTTAGACAAAAAATATATATATATCCTGCAGACTTTTGACAGTCAAGTGTTTCATTTATTGTAAATATTTTTTATGGAAACAGTGAAAACAGGGCTGTTCCTTTAGCTGCTCCACTGACACCTACCCCTTAACACCAGAGTCAGGAATTAAAAATGACAACATAAAAATAGTCTGCCTCATCTTTAACGGTCCTGTTTTCTTTTGGATTTCATAGAAAGTTGTGAATATGAATTTCAGTCTATTGCGTTAAAGGTCAAAAAAAAATTCATAGGTAGCTTTAATACAAAGCTTTTGTTTAATTTACCGATTTCATATTTTTGTTTGTTGAGTCCATTTTGGCGTCAGACAGATCGCACCATTTGTAGATGTCGTCTTTGGCTGCAGATGTTGTACGTGTCACTTTGAAAACCAATAATTAGCCTCAATTATCCATAAAGAAAGGAAGTTGAATCGAAGTCTTAACACAAATGTCTGGCTCTAGATAAATATGAAAACTTTTATGCTCTCAGGGGGGCCGTCTGCCTGAGCAGCTTTCATGTGTCCGTGATCCCTGCCTGTCTCCACTCTCCCTCTCTTTACTCTTCCCCACCGAGTAGATGTCCCACAATACACCCTCCCCAACCCTAATTATTGTTTACTAGGATCAATCTCTCTCCTCGTCTCTCTCTCGCTCTCTCTCCATCTTCCTCTCTCTCCTTCAATGTCTCTCTCTCTCTTTCGGTGTACCAGGGACCAGAGATGATGTGGTAATTACATCTGCCGACTGCTGGTCTGCCACAGACGGCTCCGCAAGTCTCTCTACTCTGAGAGAAATTAGAGACTATTCAGCACATGTCCAGGGCTGTAATTAGAAAAAGTACTCAGAGTATGAAATGTGTTTATTTGTTTATTTATGAGACCCCAGAATTCCAGGGCACTTCTTTTACTTTCTACGATAGGGTAATGTCAGGGGATCAGCACCAGTGCAGATGCTCGTGCTGCATGAGTGGTTCAATCTTGAGTAAAGAAACAGAGTATATTATGTTCTGAAACTCGTGCTTAGTTTTTTTACGTCGTATGGTGGGTGTGTCCAGTCCCCTCCCAATCAGGCAAAGATCTTTCTGGTGTCCACCTCTGGGTAGTCAACAAAACCTTCACAGAAGAAGAAAGTGTAATATTGTATGTGTGAAAATATAGAGCTGTAAAGTCGTCTGTGTTTTCATAGTTTGACCCAAAAGCTTTTAGCATCTTGTTTGTTGATTGTTTTGGTACATGAACAGGTGAACCAGGAGATGGCCCAACAGAAATGAGTTCAATGAGGGCACATCGCCATCTACCATTGTGGTTGCAATAAATCGATTTTCGCCAGATGTTTGTTGACAGGGGAAAAGGCCAGCAGTCCACTTAAATCTCTAACCCTAACCTTTATGCCTTTTTAACTGTGTGTTTAAACATACTGACTGTGTTGGCCGTTTGACAATCTGCCATATTGTCTGTAATCACAGGATATGTTGGGCCACTATAGATGCACCCAATGCATCCTTCCCAGCCTGGGGAGAAAAGGATTCAATTGTCTGCCACGTCTAACACAGTCTTCAAAATAAGACAGGCTTTGATGCACCACAGTCACACAATAGGTCGCCCTTTAAAATGCGCCCTTCAAGAGTGCAGCTCCCAGATTCTTACATGGTTAATGACTTGATTCTGGATTTTGATAAACTAGACGGTTGTGTTGAACACTCTGGATCTTCTATCTGTACAACAACAAACTGGACTTGGTTAACTTTAGATAAGATTTGTAGTTCTCTGTATCTTGATGAGCTGCAGTCCGAATGTTATAACCCCTTTGTCAGAGGTTTCATTGTTGTGATTGACTACAGCCGACACAGTCATTCTGGTCAGCACCAATCGAATACACATCTCAGAAATCGAAAAATGAACTGAGGGGTTCCAGACTAATTCACATTTACGAATTGGTCTGGTGATGCTTGGCTACTTCATGCCCATATGGACTTAAAAGGGTTATTGATCCTTGTAATTGTTGCTCCTAGTCCTGAAGAGTTCCCTTTCTAAAGTGCTCCAAACATAAGTGATGGCGGACGAAATCCACAGCGCTCGTTCTGTGCTGAAATTTATTCTAAATTGTCATTAAAGTTAATGTGAGGTTTCAGCAGTCTGAATTATCCATCTATCTTCTGGAGTTAGAGTCTTTTTAGAGCAAAATGTTTCTTGAGGGCTGTTATAGACAGGAGGAATGATTACAGTAGCTAATAATTAATTCAGTTTACAGAGGAGAAGTATTTAAGACAGACTTTTATAATAATGTGACTCTATCTTTTAAGCTTCGCAAATTTAGTTATCCCTTTAACTGGCCTTGTCTCTTCTTCCTCTGAGTGGAGAAAAAGTTTTGCCTAGTGTGTGTGTGCGTGCGTGCGTGCGTGTGTGTGTGTGTGTATTAAGTCTGTCTTTTTCTCGGGCTCCAAAGTACATACCGACACTCAGCAGCCCCACCAGGTATTATTGCTTGACTCTGTGATGGATAGTCGCATTTTTTATTTCTATGCAGATTAGTGGACATCTTCGCAGTTCTGATCTTAAAATTTATTCTTCAACCTCAGATTTTTTTAGACTCCTGTTGTGTGTCACTCCAGGTCTAAATTGGTTGCATGAAACTGATGCTGTCATCTCTGCCCACTCTCTTGTGGGGAATTTTCTAGCATATTTCCTGCTGCATTCTCGCATCAGCTTACACCGATATTTACCAGCAGAAAGAAACACAGGCCAAAAAAAAAAAAAAAGAATATTTTTGGCCATTTGAGAGGTGGACAAAAAGAGGAAACCAGTGTGCAGAAATTGGGCTGATGGCATCCCTGAGCTGCATCTTTTTTGTTTCATCGGTACAACAAAACACAAAAAAAAGCCAGTATTTGAAAACATGACAGAAATCACCATAAATCTTACAAAATAATCGTTTTAAATAAAAGCTCAAAATACAGCTTGGGCATATTTTGTACTAAATTTTGAGGGGCAAAAAGCGATTCAAAAGTAGCATTAAAAAAAATTGAGTTAGCCTGCAAATTTACTCAGAACCACAGTAAGTTTATTCAATTACAAGAAATTGCCCCACTGGTCTTCACAAGATAACAATTTTAAATAAATCATCACCCAGCAAAGGCCAGTGGGTCAAAACGCTGTCATTCAGTTTACAAAATGTTAAAATTTATTGATAGCACATTTTAGTCCGAGTACTCAGAATGGAGAAAATACCTACCATTTGCATCTCGTCTCTGTTCTTGTTGCACGTGTAACATCAGTTTTATTATGACAGGATCGTGTTTCAGACATGAAAAACTCCAGAGAACACAGAGCTGCCGAGGGGCCCTTTCCCCACTCCCAGATTTATGATCTGTGCAATGAGACAGTTGACAATTCAGACCATTAAAAGATTATCTGGTTCTTTCAAAGGCATGATGGGCTCATTTGGGGGAAAAAAAAATCATTATGGCCTTTTCTCGTAAATCTATAGGGTGGAGAGTTACATATTTGAAAAGCGTGAGCTGCAGTAATTGAGCTGTGACGTGTCTGTGGTTATTTCATATTCCCTTTGTAACACTAACATTTTCTAGCATTTGGAGAAATTCTCTGCTTTGGAAATTTTAGATGTTGATTTCACGTCACATTTTGCATATCCTGTCTTTACAAAAATGGTGAATGATTTAACCGTGAGATTTTGAGTGTTTCTTAGCAGCTTTGTACTTGAATCATGTTTAACCTTCTTAGACTGGATCATGTAAGAAAACAGATGCTGGAGGAGACAGAAAGAAAGGAAACATATGAAGGTGTTTCATACGAAAAGAAAGCGGAGTGACTTCACAACAGTGACAGGTACCGGATGGCTAAAAGCCCGGCGTATGTAGCCTTTAACTTACCTCAGAAGATGGATTGACCTAACTGCTTCATAAAATAACTAGTCAGACTTTTAGTGAAATTGTTCCTGTGATGGATCTATGCTTTTATGTCAGAACTGTCATTTTTCCACTAAACTAAAACGACTCCCAGTGCTTTCGAAGGACTTTACAGCAGAGCGCTGAATAAGTGAGAGCCCAATGCAAATGTTCAATAAACACATTGGCGTTTTAAACACAATCATTTTAGAGTAATGCTTGGAAACGCTGTAAGTCAGCAAATATTTATAAAGGGACATGAATGTGTAGACAGTGTTTAAGACCCATGACTTCATTATTCGTGACCAGAAGCGCCAAAACATTATTTATGGGACGTACAGTTAGTGTTTTGGCAAATTTCCATGTTATATAGGTAATGACAAGTTTACTTGCCAACATCATTATCTCAGAGTGTGTGAACAAGAACTTCAAATTCAACCAATTAGCTCTTTTACAGGGACAACAAAAGCTGATCCAGACGCTTTAATCTCAATAGTAAAATCGGTAATTACTCACACAGTCTGCATTTTGTCCTTGGCTTTTTCAGGGATAAGGGTCTTGGCGTGAACCGGTCCAGTGTAATGTAATCTAAAAAGGCAAGACCGTCAATCTGGCGGTGTGATGTCATCACTATGAGACACTTGTGTGATATCATAATTATGAGGTAATGGCGGGGAGGGGTGCGCAAGTTTATGACTTTGGCACACGTTCAGTTCACCGTCAGCCGACTGAAACAGGCAACTAATGAGAATGGATGGCCTGCCTTCAGCCGTCCATGTATGCGTTTGCATGTGTGTGTGAGAGAGTGAGTGAGTGCACAAATTCATGCTATTATGGACAGATCGTTATTAACTGGATGATGTAGTCAGGAAAGCCTGATGCAGATGACCTACAGGTAAAAGCCACAGGAGGACACATGAGAGGGAAACGTGTGAGTTTGTAAGTTTTTCACAGGAGTCTGATTCACTTTCCGTGGAGAAACACACCCTCTGTTAAAACAATGCCTCATGAAGCAAACAGAGACAACACAAAACCACAAGGAGATGAGTATCATTGTAAAACCAGCGGGTGAGAATGACCAACGGTTGAGTGTATTTCCAGATTTACACCCAGTGGTCTGAGCAATCACCACAACCTCGATTACACATAATCAATTATCCAAATACAGCTGCACAGTAATGCTTGAGGTGTAGAGTATTTGAGCTTTTCTAGTGTCTAGTTTGATTTTTTTAAATAGTTTTTTAAGAGCTTTTCGTCTTTAATGGATAGGACAGCTTGAGAGAGACAGGAAATGTGGTGAGGGGTCGGAGATGACACGCACCAAATTATGATGAGACCGGGAATCAATTGTGTGTAGATTGTTGTTGTTTTTTTAGTGTTTTATTTGTCCATAGCTCTGTGGAGGCAGTTAGGCATTAAAGAAAACAATCCCAATAGGAATAAAATGTGTTGTACTGTACCATATCAGTGTTGGGATAGTTACCCAAAAAAGTTATACATTACACATTACTAAATACTTTTTAGAAGAGTAATAAGTTACATTACTTAGTTACTAACTGCTAAAAAATAGTTGGTTTCATTTAACTATCAGATTCTTCTCTAAAGCAACAAATTCAAAGTGATGTGCAAACCTCAGAGACTTACAAGATGATTTTTTTTTCACATTCATCTTCCATGAATTTCAGATGAAGTCACAAACACATCATCAGGTTTGAGAGCGTTGCAAAAGCTCACATGAAAACTGGAGTTTGATTTTTTTTTCTTGTCCTCCTGTTATGATGATAGTTGGAAGAACATAAAGTAAAGCAAGAAACAAGATCAGAAACTGTACTGGAGTTACTTAAATAGCAACAATAATGTGTAATATCACTGGGTTTAAAAAATGTAATCACATTACAGTAATGCATTACACCAGCACTGACAGTATAGTATAGTATAGTATAGTATAGTATAGTATAGCATAGCAGTGGTTCTCAACTGGTCTCACTCTGGGACCCACATTTTCCCACAGTCCTAAGGTCGTGACCCACTTTTATAGAATTCAAACCAGGCAAATTTAATTTTTACTTGTTTTATTGAGTAAAGTGCATTTCAGAGCACATGAAGGGGACAACATGAGTACGACAACTATTGAAGTTGCTTATACAGAAAATATCAAACATCTAACCCACCAGTTGAGAACCACTGTAGTATAGTATAGTATAGTATAGTATAGTATAGTATAGTATAGTATAGCATAGTATAGCATAGTATAGTATAGTATAGTATAGTATAGTATAGAATAGGATAGGATAGGATGGTCCGATATGATATTTCATCTAGAAAAGCTGTATTGTGTTGTATTATGTTGTATCTTATTGTATTTTATCATAAAAGTTTAAGGTTTTCTTGACATTCTTCTGTTCATTTGGACTCATCCTATGTATGAAAATAGCCAAGTGAACAAAATCTAAGTTGTTGCACACAAAAAAATATCTTACTTTATTTCTAATACTCTCTAAAGAGACTTTGGAAAACACAGTTGTGATTATCAGACAGTTATGGTAAGTTTAAACCACAAGTATAGATTGAATTTAAGAGCATTTTTGCCTGTGTTTAAAAGGACAGCTGAGAAAAGACAGGAAATGTGAGAATGGGAGCAGACATGCTGCAAAAGGTTGTGGCAAAGAATTGAACTAGTAACTGCTACAACAAGAACTATAACCTCTATATGTGTCTTAAACCACTAAGTCATTGACGCCCCGGGACCCTCCATTTCAAGTCAAAGGGACTTTTGAGGATGTTTTATTCATACAAATCAGAGGTCTGAGTGAGGTGGGTGTGATATTTTTTACAGGCTGTAACACCTTTGGGACAAATTTGTGATTATGGGCTTTACATTTGATATACTTGACTCACTCTTTGCTTTGGAACAGCTCCACGAGGGAAAAAGTTAGCACACAAATAAAATCTTAGAATTGAATGTTGATAAAAACCAGTTATGTTCTTTTTCCTCTGGTATATTAATCTTAAATAGACAGCTGGTAAGTCATTTAATCTTTGCTTTTAAAAGAGAAGTTAACCTTTGACTTGGTCCTCGGTTGGTGCGATGCATTTTCTCCCTCTGCACAGACGCACTGAAGGTGATAAATGATTTTAGTTCTGAACCATTTAATGTGAAAATGATTGTCATTATATGGAGCACATAGCAACAGTTGGCAAGCATGTATAAGGATTTTTTGAACTCTTTTATGAGTTCACATATGGAGAATATTTTGACACACTTTCATACAATAACTGTGAAGGCAGTAAGCTAGAGGGAGAACAAAAGCTCACACAGACAACATCATAAATTCTCACATCTTAATGGTAGGATCAATAATGCTTTCTTAATATCAAATCCAGATTTAATTTGATTATTCGACTTGGACAATGAGTTGGACGAGGACCATATTTGTGCTTTTGATTAAATAAATTAGTCACACATTTCTCAAACTGTTGGAGCTGACTACCTAATTGGCTGCTAAATTTGACATTGCTCAATCTGCAACACTGACCTGCTGTTTCATTGTCAATTACACCGAGTTCGAAGTGAAAGTGTGACCTCACCCAAACGATCACATGTGCCAAAGTCACCCTGCAGAAATGACATCATGGATAATGATGTCATCCCAGGATTCCAGACCCTCTCCCATTCCCGCTTAAATGCTTTTAGGCTTGGCTGCACACACACTCACTCACACACACACACTAACAGGCTTGTGCTCACACACTCAGACTCACATGCACACACATAAAACCCAGTTGAGGAGCCTCACCCAAGACTGAGTCGTGATATAAACAAGACGAGCACACAGCAGATGCGATAAGGATGTCATTTGGCCACAGAACAAATAAAGCGAGTCTCCACAACTACAAATGCCTAATAATAAGCTTGTTAAACTTCAGGTTTCTGACAGAAGCCAGGCAGCAGCTTCTTGTAGTCTGGCTTGCAGACTCTAAATGTAATCCTAAGACTTTAAAGGTGTGTGGACCACCCTCTTCATTTCCTCAGAATATTAAAATAAAATTACTCGTAGTAAAGCAGGATCTTTAAGAGCTGAAAGAGACACGTGGATTAAAAAATGGCTTTCAACAGAGCTGGTTTCTTCTTGGTTTCCAGCTGCTTGTGTTTAAAATCAAACAGGGCTAAGAGCTGAATTCGACACATAAGTACTAAAAGCTGCAATTCCTTTAGTGGCTCATAAAGGTCCTTTCACACCGGGACTGTTTTTGTCGTGTGATTACTTCAGATGTCGATATTTTTTTTTGAACCCGTATCCTGTCAATACAAGCGTTTACATCAGCAACGTTTTCCCGTTCTGCGATCTTGCGGCATTTATTTTTGGGATCATGGTAGATTTTTCAAAAGTTTTGCATACTGTGTGTCCACCTCTGACCAATCAGATTGCGTGTCGTTGCAATGTCAAATTCACCGGTATATCCAACATGGCCGACTGGCTTATTGTTTATGATTGTTTACACACTCATTACAAAGATAACGACCTGAAGGACAACTTGTGGAGAGTCATAGCGTCGGATTTCTGATATGACGATGTTAGGTGTGCTTTAACATTTTGCTAAACTTTCATCTGTGCTAATGTAAGCTAATGGTTGTTACCATAGTTTCATGTGCTTATCTGGTACTGGCCCCGACTCAGTACATGCTATCATGACAGGATGCCATCTCAACACTAGAGTCTAGTGTCTAGTCCTCTGCCTCTTCAAACTTGGAGCTAATTGTCCATCGGACATCCGAAAATAGATTCTGAAGCGACCGTGGTACAGCTTCAGCTCCTGAACCAAGCAGTGAAACTCACCAAGTTCTCTTCTTTTTTTAATATTGGATGCACCCATGTGCTACGTTTCTTTTTCTTTTGAGAAAGCAAAGGGAGTACCAAATCGCCATCACTTGAAGTTGAAGTAGATTCCATTTTTGTTCTCTCGCTTCCACCGGGGACGTTGTAGGTTGTTAAGGGAAGGTACCGCCCTCGTTCACCTCTGATTGGCTATAAGTGCTGACCGTTTGGCTTGAGAGTGAGATGACGTTTCCAGCTTTTCAAGCCAATCAGAGGCGAAGGAGGCGGGACTTTCCCCAGGAAAAGTCTTACCCGGGATGCGTCTTTTTTCCCCCAGTCAGTCGCAAAATCGCATCGCGCAAAATCGGGCTTGATGTGTATAGTCAGACGCGTCAAAATTAGCCTCTAAATATTTCGTGATTTTGTGTTCTATATTCGTGTCGGCCCCAGTGTGAAAGGACCTTTAGGCTCACAAAAAAGAGTCAGTCCCCGTAGAAATCCGTATTAAAAGGTCCACCTTCTCCACAGAGTCACATGTTTACAGCCTGGTACAAATGCTTGAATTCTGTGTTTAAAACAATCACATAGAGTCTGAATTTCTATAAGTGCGTGGTCACTTTAAGGTGTCTTGTAGGTGACAGTTCAGTATCAGTATTTAATATCTATATTTAATCCCTTGTTCATGTATGTGTTGGTGCTTTATGGGGGTTTTTATGAAAATATCCAATAGATATAAGAGTTTAATGTGTAGTTTTTTTAACCTAATAGACATTCACATCTGACCTGATTTTGTAGTGGCTGACATTGCACTAACATTTCATGAGTTAGCGCAACATAGCAGGTACAGGTGCAGCTCAAAAAGTTAGAATGTCCTGAAAAAGTTAATTTTTCCCACAATCTAATTCTTAAAGTGAAACTTCCCTATATTCTGGATCGAACAACTCACGACCTGTTTTGTTTGAAACTCGATGATTATAAAGTCACAAAGCAAAAAAAACTCCACTGTCTTTGTCCTAGCCCCAACCTCACCTCTGCGTCTTTTTTTATGAGAGCTGAAGTAAATCTTTTGTGATCACAAAGGTGGATAGACATCGAAGTAACTTTCCTATCTCTCTCTCCCTCTTCCATTCTTGCTCACTCAAACCTTTACACAGGCTCTCCCGTGGGCCCTGTGCCCACTGCCTGACCTTAGTAAATACGTGGCTAATTTGAAGCATGTGGCGGCAAATTGGAAACATTGAGCTTTTAAAACTGTGGACTTTTCTTTTGCACATGCTAATTCCTCCCAGGAGATCCCATCAGATGAAATGACCCGAGACATGTCAATTTTAGGGTGACATTTGGGCCAACAGGGTGGAGGGCAGGAGGGGCTTAGGTTTGAAGGGTGGACAAAGAGCGGCTGAAGGGCAGAAGAGCGAGTTTAAGAGGAAAAAAAATACACATACACACATGCATACACATGCATACACATGCATACACACACCTCCCACTCACAGGTGGAAATTCTTAGTGCTGCACCTCCTGTTCAGTAGAGAGCTGTATGTTCCATATAAGACAACAGGTGCACACAAGGCAGGAGTGCACATGCAGTTCTGCACGAGTCTGAGTGGGTGTATGTGTGTGTTAGTTTGTGTTAACACTATGAGTCTTTATTTTGAGAGGTGCAGAGAAACAGTGGGAGAAAAAGTGAGCTTTTGGACTCTCTGCCCAGCCCCCTCAACGCTCCAAAATGTACATTTCACCTGAAACTCAACTGATTTTTACAATCCAGATTCCTATTTTATTCTGTTGGTGCGTATGATCGACAGGTAAAAATATGACCAAAAGCACACCTGAATCTAAATTAAGTGTTAAGTAATGTAGTGTTGTGTTAATGTTACTTTTTTGATTAAAAAAGTTGAAGAGACAGGCACATAACTTATCTTACAGGGGTTGTTTCTCTTGTATGATGTATTTATAAGGATGTATTTCGGGTCCACAGGGAGGGTTTTTTTGTTTGTTTGTTTTTTATATAAATCATTTTATTGAGCACGACACATAGAAAAGTTAAACAGCACATGTCACTGCAATCAGTGTAAAATAAGAAACAGAGACACAAGAGTAACATGGTAAGCACAGCTTTGAGTAATAACAAAGTGTCTGTAAAGTGCCTATAACACCCCCTTGCCTACCCCAACCCCCTTCCCCCATAACATCCTACCCCACCCCATGCTGATCGCAGCATCACAAATACAAAAAATAAGGTTATATAAACACATACTCAAATAATCAAAGGTAGTTATATAAATGGCAGACATAATGAGTAACGTAAAGAAGTGTTGAAAATAAGTAAAAACACGAAGTCGGTCGAGGTTTTCCGCAAGATCTACAAAGGGTTTACAGGGAGGTTTTTAACTGTAACACCACCAATGGCAAAGTTGAAAGCGATGCTATGTCCACTGAATTATATGTCTTTAAGCCAAGCCCTAACCCATCCTCACCATGATAGTATGTTTACAGTGACAATGCTAATATTAGCTAATTTTAGCTGTTTTAAGTACTTCATTCTGATTGGTTAAAACCACTTTACAATGGTTAACGATTCTGAATAGCAATAACTGCACGGAAAAGACGACTTTGCTTCATTTCTACCCACTGTGGGCTTTGAAGTCAAAAGTTCACCTCCACAGGCACCAAGATTTGCATGAGTAAAACCAAGCCAAACACTGTTGCTCTGGTTTGCATGCCATAAAGATGATTTAATGTTAGTTTCAGTTTGTTTCATAATTACCCAAAATCTTCTCACAGGAGCTTTTAAGTTGTGATAATCAGTAGTACAAGATTTATGGCAATCCAAAGACAGATTTTGGATCCAAAACTGTCAAGTGAAAGACTTACCTCCTTGTGACACTAGAAGAAAATGAGGGGTTTCCATAGTCACTGAGATTAAGCCTTTGGTGACCATGAATGTCTGCACAATGTTTAATGGTTTATCGATCAAAAAGTTGAGACAGTTCAGGCTGGATGAAAGTGCTTTAACCAATCCCAAAACCCTAACAGCAATATGGCTAAAAGTTTAATGCTACATTTATATTTTAAACTTTGTAAAATGGTACTTTTCTGGTCCTAAAGGTAGAATATTTTTCAGTGTGTACTCCCTACAGGCTTGGCACAAATCTGCAGACCCCAGTTTTCCAACAATCTGGAGGATCTCTATGCCATTTCATATCCAAAGACAAGCTTCCTCACTGGACTAAATTTAGCCCTGATCCCCTCTGGAGGACAGAGCAGGTGGAGGTGACGGGGGCTCTGGCCTATGCTCAAGGGACAGACGGGTGAACTCCATGACCAAAGCCCCGGACCTCACATCTAGTCAGAGGACCGACAATGATATCCAAGCCTCAGCACAAATACTCCTCTGAAAACAAATCTGTTGTTGCTCCAAACTCATGGTTGAAATCCTCGTCATACTATGTTACAATCACAGGCTGAAAACAACAGATTTTCCCTGGCAGACTCTAAAACCACTTATCAAAACTCCTCAGCACCACCACATGAAAACCTCCAACCATGCCTCAATATTTTGAGACTTGCAACATGTAATTTTAGACCAGCTTTAGTGGCAACACTGTCTGCAAAGCTCACCATTGTCCCCGCAGTAGAAGAGCAAAGAAAAAAAAACACACACACCACAGTGCTACAACTTTACCTTTCCACTGGAATGACCCCAATATCTTTCTCTACACATGATGTCTTTCCCTACCGTTTCTCATTCCAGAAACTTGCTGATCCCCGTATTGCTGGCCCATTCACCAGGATGACATCATTGGCTCGCACCATGCCAACTGTGCTCTGTAAAGCCCAGGCGTGTTTCAGTGTGGGAGTGCCTCTGCTGCACTGAGACTCATGAAAGGCATGAGTGAGAAGATCCTTGTACTAAATTAGCCATGGCAAAAATATGTGAGAGTATTTTTTGCCACCAGCATTCAGTGAGTAAATGTAAGGATACGGAATCATTTTAACAACATGCTCTCTAACCTTCGTTAAATGTTTATGAACAAGGCTGAGATTGGAAAAGTGAGCCATGGCCTATTGTGAAATTTAAAAGAAAAGGTTTGCTATCAGCTCACCTTTAAGGAATGTAAAGTAATTATCAGTGATTTATTTTAGAGTTGCTGGTCGGTAATTTTAGACCTTAAAAAGATCAGCAACATCAGTTAATTAAAAACATGCACCCAATCACCATATGTTTACATTTAGCCACAGGAGCTATTTTACCAGCGAAGCAGAAAGTCAGGTGATGTAATTATTGGCTGACAAAGTCTGTGAAAGGATGAGATCAGGTCGGATGATGCAAGAACAATAGATTAGACTTAAATACATGAGTCATTTCAATCCTACTGTCAATGTGTGCAAAAGCACTTTCGCTGCTTAACATTGGCCTTAAATTTCAAAATGAGTCCTCAATGACAAAGGGAAGGCCCCTGAGTTTAACACCATCATTGTTTTATCAAGGCTGTGTTATTTCCACACTACTATGATAGTTGTTCCCTTTTTCCCTTTGCTTGAGCCTGACTAAACCTTAACCATTCATTCAATTGATTTTCTCCATTAAAGCTCCAGTAAGGAGTTTTTTAACAATAATGAAATAGAGTGAAATTTATTTTAGTGCCTTTTTATGATATAAGATTGTGATTTTTAATGCCTGAAAGGGGTGCCAGGGGGTAGGTGTAAGTGTAGTTGCTAAGGAAAAAGCCCTCTTTTTTTCCCTTATCAATATTAGATATTCACAAAACTGTACATTTGACCACCAAAAGTCAGCAGGATGTGATTTGTGAAGAAGATCCTCTAGAGGATGAGATAAGTAAGGACTGCTTTGTACATACAGAGCTCTAAAAGTTCCTTACTGGTTCTTTAAACAGACAGACGCCTTTAAATTATCATTAAAATGATATTGTTGGTGGTTAAATTATGTGACCATAGCTTTGTTAGGCATTTAGCCTACTTGTAACCCATTTTTTGGCAACAGAAGTGGTGCCATGTGATTCAAGTGTGAATGGTCTGCACAGGCTATGAAGGCTGGATCTTTGAAAGGTTCGATCCTTTTGAAAGATCCTACCTCTGATTTTGGACACAGCTATCTTATGCCCGCCTGTCAACTGCAGGATACAACAGAAATAGCTTTTTTGTGGCACTGATGCTAATGTCAGTGTAGAGTCATGTGAATTAGACACTACTATTTAGAATATGGTGCTTACGTTCTGCCAATCCAAGGCGGGACATTAACGTCCATGTTACACTGAATTGTAAATGTGTAATGCACGGAGGCGTTAAGTGGGAAGGACGAGGATGATGTAAAGTATCAGAGCCAGCAAGGCAGAACAGCGCTGTCTGTCTGTGTGTGGCACTCCTACAGTGTGTTACGCAATGCTGTAAAGCGGTGTGTAATCACACACTGGGACACCAAATTTATGCCATTTCAAGCTACAATGTGTAAGTATATAGTCATAGTGATGGTGGGACTCCCTTTCAGCGCCGTGGTAGAGCTGCAGTGTATTAAGGGCTTCAGACAAGTGAGTGCCATGTCCCTCCGTCATGCAGTATGCCATGGGTAATGTATTTTAGGTGCCATTATGAACTGCCAACAGAAACTGCAATGTGGAGAGGACAGGAAAGAGTACTGGCAGCTGGTACGAAGTCCTGGTGTGCGGAAGAAAGTCCTGGTGCACCATGGGATTAAATTTAGAAGTGGCAGTTCTGATTACCAGAGTGTTATTTAAAGCACTTGTGAGGCCAAATGTAATGTTGCTTTTCCACTAAAATGAGAGGAAAGATGTTTTCCACTTTCACGTTGAAGAGGAAAATATTAAAATAGACCAATTTTACTCACTTCATTATGTCAGTCTGGGACACCTATAGAGTAGTTTTATGTGATTTGCTGTCCAAAAGACACAGTAGACACAGTTTGTGGATATTACTTTTTACAAAATTTGTGGTCAGTGGTGTGAAAGACTTTCAGGTTTTCATGGTGGGCGCATGTTTGACAGAGCTGCCAGGTGGGTTAGTCCTTTAGCGTTGTGCTCATGACAACCTGACGTGAGGTTGCGGCCTTGTTTCAGAATAAGTCGTCAGAGAACCAGTGAACTATGCTGTCATCCATAGATCTTTGCAGAGGTTCGGTACTGTTATCCAACATCGTGAGCGTTAACATCAGCGACGTTTTCCCGCCCTGCGATATTGCGGCATTTATTTTTTCATGGTCGAATTTTCTAAAGTTTCGCATACTGTGTGTCCACTTCTGACCAGTCAGATTTCGTGTTGCTGCGACGTCAGATTCACCGGTATATCCAACATGGCCGACCGGCTGATTGTTTACGTGTTGGATTTCTCATATGAAGATGGTTTGTGTGCTTTAACAGTTTGCTAAACGTCTTTGTTTTAACTTTCATCTGTGCTAAGTAACTTTAGCTCGTAAGCTAACCTGTTCAGATACAACATACCATATGTATTTTCACTGTCTCAAACTCAATCACAGCGTTGCTGTCACAGCACCATTAGGTCTCGGTTGTTACCTTACGTTTATGGATTATAGTTTAATGTGATTATCTGGTACTGACCCCGACTCAGTACATGCTATCATGACAGACAGTCATCTCAACACTAGAGTCTAATCAGAACTGAGAAACTGTCAGTCTGGTGTTTCTGTTTTTAGTAACTGTGGCATATGGTAGCTCTTATTATTTTTAAAAGGAGTACCAATTCGCCATCACTTTTAAGTTGAAGTATATTTTTGTCTTCTCACTTCATCCCAGGACGCGTCTTTTTTTCCCCCCGGTAAAGTCGCAAAATCGCATCGTGCTTGATGTGTTTTTTGTAATTTTCTAATTTTGCGTCACATATTTGTGTCGTTCCCGGTGTGTAAGGACCTTTACTTTAAAGGCACATTTCTGAGGAGCTATTCACTTTGATGTAAGGGTCTGAGACAGTTCAGTTCATTGTGTTTTTACAAGGTGTGCTGGCAACAGTCATATACAAAGTGACTGTACTGACCTGCAACCAATCAGATTGCTGTAGCAGGTGATGCAGTACAAAGCAACAGAAATGTTAAAAGAGGAAGGAAAGACGTCATTTAAATGAAAAGACATCATCCATTTTCTTTTAATCTGTCCAAATAGCAGATCAACAGACCACCAAACGGAGTTGCCATCTTGGTTGTTTCTGATTAAGCTAAAGCGGTGCTTCTACGTTGTCAGCCTAAATAAATGACTGCGATTGGCTCTGGTATGCCTGACACTGATCACAGTTGTTTAGATTTATAGCAGTTTGAGACTCACCTGTCTGTGAAAATGATTTTGAGCTGGCTGATGGGTCTGACAACACCAGGCTGGTGACTCCCTGCGTCTCGCTCCTGTTTCCAGTCTTTGTTCTGGGCTAAGCTAAGCTGTTTTTTGGTAGATTAGTTCATCTCATATCTAGTAGGTCTAAACATTATGTTTAGCATCCAAGGATCTATGTCCAGCACGTCTTAAAATGAAGAAATGCTCCTTTATGTTAATTTGTTTGACATGGTTTTACACCAGACTGTGAAATTTCAGCGCCGACAACAAACAATAGATCAAAAACAGAATCTCGACTCTCTGCAGCTCTCCTCCAAATACTACTTTCAGTCATAATGATAGTGTAAGCTTTGAATGTTTTGGTGTTCTGGTGGTTGCAGTGTTGTGTAATTAAAGTTGCCCCTTTGAGCCTGAGTCCTCACCACACCTCCACTCCTCTTTCTCTGCCCTCACATCACACCACTCCTGCGAAAGACCAGCTCGCCTCTTTCATTGTGGAAGTGTTTCTCTCTTCCTGGCAGCCCGTGTTTGTCTCCCCCCCTACTCTCCTTACCTTCTCTCTCTCTCTCTCTTTCTCTCTCTCTCTCTCTCTCTCTCTCTCTCTCTCTCTCTCTCTCTCTCTCTCTCTCTGTCTGTCTCTCAGTTTGGCCGATGGTTTGGGTATAACGGGTATGTGTCAAACAGCACCTTCCCTCTGAGGAAAGAAACAGGGGGAGGGCTGCAAGAGGAGGAGGAGGAGGAGGAGGAGGAGGAGTGGAGGGGGGGCACAAACACACACTTACACTGCATGGTGATGTCATCTAAAATGACATCATCTCATGGAGGGGAGCCAAGGGACCTGATGGGTTAGCATCCTCCAGTGAGTTAAAGAGAGAGAGCAAGAAGGAGAGAGGAAGAGAGAGAGTCTTGTAAATAAAGAGAGGGGAAAAGAGGAATGGACAATGGCTGTGATCGGAATTTATATTATTTGTTTTCTTCACATTGTTTGCTTCTCTTGCAATAACCGTCAGAGCAACACGTCTCTCTTTAAGGAATACTTCCTTCGTCTCCATTTGCAGGTGTTAGCGTCCTGAGGGAAGTATGCATGAGTGCAGCGAGAGTGCAGCTAGAGTGCTGGGGAATCAATACTGAGCTAATACAAACACACATAATCACCCATCAAACTTAAAACCATCATACCCAGCAGATATTACACACATGCACCACAGTTCAGTGGGAGACACGCAGTTTGTGGACATATGCATCACAGTATATTCACACACAGACACGGGCTCCCAAATGAGCACACTCACACTGGATTGTGAGTAGGGACACCTGTGTCTCTGCGTGTTTCCATTGTTGTCCACTTGGCTGTGCTGTGCTCCACACTGTGCTCGCAGCATGCCCGCCATCTGAAACCAGACACCTAAGGACCAGTATCCTGCAGGAGTGATACATCTCTGCTTCCCTGGAGCCACTGGAGATGCTGAGGACTTTCAGCTTGGCACACAGTGATGTAGTCGTACTCAGGGGGGGCATACAGCTTTCTTTACTCTATTTACTGAAGAGCAAGGTTATGATTGTACACACTCTATTTGTAGCTGTCACATCTTTGAAACACTTTGAAGACCTTGCAGAAGTTTCCTTTAAAGAAGGTGTATTGATAGATGGAAGCTTGTGTTTCTCATACGTGATGATTCAATCTTGCTTATCGCTCACTGCTGTCAGTGGCAAACTGACTCAACAGTATAAATAGAGAGGCATGTAGTGTGGGACAGAGAGGAGCAGGGATGAGAGATAGGAAGGGAATGAGGGAGGGCTTGTCGTGATGTGAGGGTGTGAGTCCACACAATGGAGGAAAATTTTGCTCAGGCATAATCAAATAAAATAGCCAATGAAGATGACGCTGTGAAATTCCTTTTTTTTCTTTCTCTCTATTCTTGGGAGGGTTATTACTCACAGCTATGTTTTAATAAACAACATTAATGTCATGCATGCACAGATTTGACGGACTCCTGACTTTAAAAGTTGGCTTAAGCGCAATCACTTGTGTACAACTAAGAAGTTATACTTAGAACACAGAAGAGGAAGCGGACCATTTTAGTGATTACTTCCCCTTTAAGTCCCTTTACTTCATTTTCTTTTGTTGGATTGAAAGCTCGCATGCTAGTCCACGCCTGAAAAACTACAATGCATGACACATAGACTATCTAATGAACACAATGAGTCAATAATTCACAACCACAGACATGGATTTACACACACTGTACATAATGTATGAACAACACCCGGATCTCTCACACATGGCATGTTTAACTATCATGTTATAGTAGGGTCAGGGTGATTCTATGTACATACATAAGGAAGAGCTTTACTACGATCCCACTCTCCACACACTGCCCATAATGGTCCACTCTTCTCCAGCTTCTTTCCTTTCTCTGCAGTATTGGTATGGCAACATTGGCACAGCCGTACTCCTACTCTCTTCCGATCTTAGTCATAGGCCTCACTCATGAGGCACCAACTCAAGCCCTCCAACAGGAGATAGTTTGGTCACTTCACGTGTTTTCTCCCTGCGCCTTTATCACTCCTGCGCACACTCTCGCTGTGCGCATGCAAATGTCCAAATGAGAAACAAGAGGAAGCAGGATTCAAGTTTGAGGCAGTGGTCTGATCACGTCATCCAGCTCTTCAGGTAGGTTTGATTTTCATATGTAAGCCTTTGTAGGTCAGCTGTAACAGAGCACAGTCGTGATTTGCCACCGTGTTAAAGTTTTCTGCAGAATATTTGTTTGGCTCAGGTTGCTTAGTAACTTGTTGATCCCCATTGTGCTGACAGACAGAGTAGAGCAGGTCAGGGAACTTATCGCAGGAACACTCACAGTCCCTATGGACACCAACCTATAAGCACTCTGCGAATATGGGACACCCACTGTGCATATAGCTGTGCTGCATCAAGGGTCTTCATGTGTGTGATTCCCTCTCAGCTTGTGTCAGGTTCTACTATCCACATTACATAACTTTACAAGTAATAGGAGAAAACAAGAAAATGTTGACAGGCTTTCAAACAGTAAATGACTCATTCCCCTCAAGCTCAGTAACTTTATCTCTGCTCAGGATAGATTTCCTTCTTGTTTTATTGGCTCCTGTACTGAGGTTACATATAAGCTTTGCTATTAAAATCATACTAATGGCTGTTGAGACACAATTACCCCCAGGCAATAAGAGACAGTGAAAGGATAATAACTGTTTCAAGATGTTTGTGTGACTAACTTTTAGAGACAGGCTACAATAAATTAATACAGCAGTTAACATAGGTGGTGACAGAGGAAGTGTTGGAAGCCATGCTGTCTGTGAAAATTAAATGAAGAAACCAATGAGGTGGTCTTCTCCTAGTGGAGAAAACGTGGTCAGGTGCACAAGGATATCCTAATTCAGTCTCCTCTTGAAGGGAAATAAAGTGGAGAAAATTCAATTAAGCTCAAGGCTGCCTTTAAAATGGAGAAAACACGAGTTAGTAACCAGCTGGACTTGAGATGTTAACATGCCCTTTCAGTGGAGAAAATGTGTTGTAGCATACCGCTTTGTATTGTATTTAGACAAATCTATTGTATTGAATTGTTTTATACTATACCATAGTGTCCCATTGATTGTCTCTGAAAAAAACACCCAAAGGCTCTCAAGTGCACCAATCTAGTGGAGAAAATGTGATGATGGTACAACTGGATGGCCTTCCAGAGGAGAAACTTGATGCATTTGTATCTTAGATTTCCCAGACTCCAAAAAACAAACAACTTGGTGCCCCCAGGCCTGCTTCTCCAATATGAAGAAGGTCAAAAAGTCTCCTCTGTGGTACCTTCTGAATAAATATCATGAAGAGAAGCCATTTTAATGGAGAAAATAGGATGACTACCTACCTACCCATGGTTCCTTTAAGTTGAGGAAGTGTCAAGATGTGTCCTCTTGGATGTAACTTTCTCAGAAAAAATGTTATGATATAGCTTCTTCCAGGATGCCCTTCCAGTAGTAAAAATGTAATAATGAGCCCCTCTCTTGGAAGAAAAAGTCAAAAAGATTGCCAGATTGTCCATGCAATGGAGAAAATAAAAGCAGCACTATTTGTGGGAAAAAAAATTCAGAGTTGTTCTAGGATGTCTTCACAGGCGAGGAACTTTCATAATTTGCCCTTTAGAGTCACCCTCTGTTGGTGAAAGAATATGTGACAACTTGCCCCTCTTCTGTCCAGTGTGGAAATGTCACAAAGTGTCCAGTGAGGTACAATTGTAGTGGAGAAAACTTCGCTAAAAGTACTCCAAGATACTTTCCAAGAGGAGAAACTCAAGAATTAATTCCATAGGGTGACTTCTTGATGGGAAAATGTATCTATACAGTAAAGCATAACCTACAATTCCCGTAACAAGGAGAAAGCATGATCGCAAGCCATACAGGACTGATTTCTATAGGAGAAAACATGATTAAGTGCTCCCCTGGTTGCATGACTTTCCTGTAGAAAAAAAAGCCAAAGGTTTGAGCTGGCACCCCATGTACAGAGGCAATTGTTGTCAAGCTGGCGGCCCAGGTTTGATTCCAGTTTGCAGCAAGTCCCAGAGGCCTCCCCCTACTCACTCTGCCAGTGTCCTGCTCTATCTACTGCCCTATCCTCTCAATATAAAGGCATAAAAGCATCCCCAAAATTGATATCTAAAGAGAAAAAGGTCTGACAGTTCTTTACAAGGTGCAGAAGATGATGTGAAAGGACCCTTTCCAGAGAGGAAAATGTGATTTACAGCCTTCAGGTGCACTTCCAGTCATACTCAAATCATTTGCCCCCACCCCGAGAGTGAATGGCTGGTGAAAAAAACTATTGTGCCACATACAGTGTTGCCCAACACACTAGAAATATTTTGTCCACTGGTGCCACACCGTATACCGCTCGTGCTGTATTTTGCCCCACCTCTCAGCCAGCCTTCGTCTGCAACTGCCAAAGCTGTACAGCTAAATACACCCTATATCTTTTTGTTATGGTAAACACTGAAACGGCTTTTGCATTTCTCTCAGATGTCAGACTGTTGTGACAGTAAAGACCAGAAGAGAATAGGGAAACTTTTGAACTCAGTTTGTGATCAAAAAGCGTAATTGGAGGGGTTCAGTGAAGGGCTCGACTCTCAGCCCACTCCCGACTAAATGACCAGCAGTTTATTTAAGGGGACAAATAGGTCAAAGAGCCTCTAATTATCCCTCAATGTAAGGCAAGGATTTTCTTCCCCTGCATTTTTTTTCTCCTTTTCTTTTCTGTGTGTGTGAGAGAGCTGCATCGTTCCAACTCACCAACCATGCAGCGGTCTCTGTTGACCTAGTTCTGCTCTGGACACAGGGACATAGGCCTCACCCACTGTCTCCTCTGCAGGGGCCCTTAGACAGACAGACAGACAGACAGAAACACACAGCCTTGGGTGTAAACTTATTCACTCAGACAATAGGTTCATGCACTCAACCCCATGTAACCTCTGTGACATTTTATCCATCAGGTTAATTGAGTGAAGATCATTGATCTAGGATACACCGCAGCTAACCAGGATATCAATGACAGAGAGACAGTGAGTATGTTTGCCAGCTGGAGAGCACGTTCAGTCTATAACATGAATGAAAACAAGTCAAGTTGTCCTACTCTTTCAATTTTTGAAGTTGCAATTAACTTTATAGGAAATTACAGTCCCTGTCTTGCCAATAGATGCAGGTAATTGGCAGAACATACTCCTAGATTTAAGCTACAGTTAATGTTGAGATGCATATAAGTTTTGGTTGGCTTTCTCTGGAAATCAAACCACATTTTTCAAGAAAAAGACACATATTTTGTCAACTCTCTGCAAACCCTACAACCTTTATACTTCTTCACAGCTGCTAATGAATTGCATCAGTCTGTCATGTGCACAATTAGACACTCACGCACTCAGACACACACACACAAACACACACAGGCTGCTGAATTTTTCACTTTGAGTCATATAGATTCCTCCCACGTGATATGACCTTTCAGTTGCTGCTCATATTCTAAATATCTGAGCCAAGTAAAACAAAAGGTGTGATGTTTTTTTAACTGCCCTGCTCTTGCATAATTGAACACACTCCTTCTGTGCTTTTTTTACTTGCATTTGCACTGTGTATGCCTTGAATAGATTTTAAATAACTGAGTGAAATCTTGAACAGAGTCTGATAATGTGAAGTTACATGTATATGCGTTTTTTTCTGTGATTGGTTGCAGGGCTGTGCGCCTAAATTTTTGCTCCTCCACAAATCAGACACGTATATTTCTCTGAAACTTAATTTGCAGTGAAGGGTATTATTTGCTGGTTGCAAACCTGAGAGTGGGACACGTCTTTCTTAACTTTTTAAAAGACGACAGGTTTTCTGTGCAACTAGTTGGTCCAAAATATGTCTGGTGCAAAGCGATCAACGAATGAACCCCAGAGGAAAAAAAAACTTTTTTCTTCTAAGCATGCCTGTGTGTGTTTGTTTGGACCAGATTGGTGGACAGATCTGAAAGTAGAAATAAAAAAAAACAATATCTCCACATCTATTTCGGCGCACTCATTGCAGTTTTGTTCTTCATCGATGACCTTTAAGGGAGAACCGCAGCCCATCAGATTATTGTGCCTGTTTACTGTTTCTTCTTTGCATTCTGACTGTGCATCAGCCCACACATCGGGCAGATATTCAAAGCCTGCTGTAGAGCTGTGAGCGTGACACTCCCCAAAACACACGCGCGCTCAGATAGAGAGTGAGAGCGAGCACTTCAACAATTTTGTTTACTTTTCTGCACCTATGTGAGATGTATTTACGCACAGAGCGCGTGGAACCTAAAGCGAGGTTCACTTACACACAGTCTGTATGGGTGATTAATGGACAACAAATAGGCAGAAAATTTTATTATGTATGAATTAGGACCTGTCACTCCGGTTTTTCAGCCCTCTCAGGTCAGTTTTAGTTGATTTCGTGCGCAAATTCTTACCATCTCAAACAAAGATTTTACTTTCACTTCTCAAAACTGGACGGTGACCATCTTCTTGGATCATTAAGCCCACTCTTCGGTCAAATTTTCCTTTTCAATTCATGCGCGTATGTGTATCCAAAAAACGGGTAGAAAATTGTGATTTTATCTAAAGCTTCACCTCAAAAATTAAACGACTACGTGCATATTACAGATTACTGATATTTCAAAGCAATGTCCAAATCAGTCCCTCAAATATGACTAAAACCAGACTCTATAATGCTCGTGAAATCTTTAAAATGACTCCGTATTTGGTGCTGGTGAAATGTGAATTTATATTTCATGAAATTTCCAGGAGCTTTAGACATATCTATGATAATGTTTCAAACTTTTTCTCTTGTCCCTCGTAATGTTTTGTCGTCTCCCACAAATGACCTGTGGCGTGGAAAAGGCTCGCTTTGACATGCTGTTAGAATAAAATGTGAAACAAGAGTGAGTAAAATCCTCCCCTGCACGTGAGGTGGGCTTTATAGGATTTAAAATATCCCTCACCCTGTCAATGATGATACGACACCCTGAATTGTCCAGAGATTTAAGACCAACATTTGGATTTTAAGTACCTCATACCAAACAACGCCTTTCCTTTTCTTTCTCTCCACGTTACTCGGGTTGCTGCTTCAATCTGTCCACTTTGAGAAAAAGTTTTTTTAATTGTTAAAACCTTCCAAAGTTTCAACATATGCCACCAATGGGTATCTTTCGCAGGCATCACAAAGAAAAGTCTGCGAAATGTCACTCAAAAGGACCTCTCTTCCTGCGCCTTTACGCGGGCAGGTAGTTGTCCAAAGTGTTGCAGAGTCACTCTCCCCTCAGCTTTCAGTTTGTGTTTATAATGTGGAGATGCTTTTACAGAATCTTCCAAACTTCCCACTGCAAATCTTAATCATAATTTCACTGTGAACCATTACATTTCACCAAGCACAACGCCAGTAGAACTACAGCAGGAGGCCTGAAGCTGCAGGCCTATTTGCATGTGGAATTTCTCTAATGAGCCCTTTGTATGTCCACGTTTGTGTCATATCTCCTCATGATAATGTGACACTCTTCAGACGTGCTTCTCCTCCCCCACTGTAATCTTTTTTTGACCACATGCAACCTGCACATTTCGCCCTCTCTAACCTTAAACCTGTCTCTTTTTTTTATTTAATCTAACCCCACGCTTTGTATCAGGCTCTGGTGCAGTGGGGTCAACACTTTCAAGGTCGTTTAAGGGAGCTGAAGGCATTTCCATTTGATATAGAAAATGATCTAAGCGCTCTTCCTTTAGCGCATGCTGCCAGTCGGCGGGGTTGGATGGAGAGCAGGGCGTCTTGATGGTGACTTCACTGACACCAGCAACTTCCTGACGCAACGCTACTGTAAGAGCGGCGGGAAAACAGGGAGCTCACCTTTTTATCCGATGAACCACCAACGTGATCCTATTTCTGCATAGTAAGCCGTCTCAGCTCTCCCCTCGCTCGGTCTCAAGAACCCAGGCGTTACATCAAAGAGTATTTTCAGGGTTTTTGTTGGACTTGTATTTTCTGCAACAGACTTACAAATGCTTCAGTTGCTTCTGTACTTGTTGCATTGCACTGGCGTCCTGGGTTTTGCACCAGGAAGCAGGAAAACTAATAACCCCGTCTGCCGGTGCTCTCCAAAATGTTTTGCATCTTTTTTTCGGCTGATAAGACACGCTTCCCTTTAGTGAGAGTGAACTTTTTGCTACCTGGAATTTATGACAAAGAGCAGCGGGTTGATCGATTAGATAATAACTCAACTCCAAGACGGGAGATAGCGAATTATTTGTGCGTAAAGGGAAAATCAAGTTGCACTGCTACTCCTTAAACGTGGTAACGCGTTACTAAGGGGTCTCGTTACCGCCCTGCACTGTCCGGGAACTGGTAGAGTTTGAATCGAAAGGCGTGAAGGCTGCATGCGCTCGCGATGGAATAACAGAAGGAGAGCGTCTTTGTGCCGTAAAGCGCAAAGAAGAAATCGCCTGTTTTGCGTTTTGGGTGCAGAGTTGGAAGGAAATCCAAGTTACGGAGACGGGCTCTGCCAATGCACCCGCTCCTCTCCGCGCGCACGGGGCGCACAGACCTGTAGTAGCCTGATCCTGGATAGCCTATCGCACCCGGCGATAGGCACCCGCGCTGTCTCGCTCGTCTGCTTCACTTTGAAGGGATGCTGCTCGTCCCAGACACGTGAGCCGAGCGTGCTACACGAGTTTAACACGGATTTGGATGAGGGGGTTTCTATGCGTCGGTGGCCAGGCGTACGAACTAGGCTATAGTGCGCTCTGATGTGTGTATGTGTGTGTGTTTTTTTCTTCTTTCTCTCTCTCGGTCGCTCTCTGTAGCCTCGTATCCACCGCTCCGCCTCCTCCCCCCCTTTTCGCAACATTGACGCAACCGAAAAATACTGGAACAAAAGAAACAACTTCCTTGAAGCTTTGCTGAAACTGCACTTGGTTGGAGAATGGGATCTCGTTGTTAACTTGGCTGGGGGAGAGAAACGTCGAGGTGAGGGTGTCACCGGTGGCCGGCTGAGCAGCGAGAGAGAGAGAGGGAGCGAGAGAGAGAGCGAGAGAGAGGGAGAGAGAGATGCAGTCGAGCACTCCGGAACGCACCCAGGCGACCGAGTAAGTGCCATTAAACATTCAGTGGAGTCATTTCAACTTTTACTGTGTGACCTCGCGACTAGTTCAGTTTGTTGGAGTCTAGTGACAGGCTCCCCAAAAGAAAGTCGTTTTTGGCGGTATGTTGCGATACAAAGGCACAAAGTAAAGTCCCCTGAATGCAGCTCTGTCGAACTGAGAAGGTAGGAAATAAGTTACAGGCCTTTCTATTGATTGTTTTGTAGGGGGGTGATGTGCATGGTGTTTTCAAAAATGACAGTACTCTTCACAAACAATGTGACATTTGGGTGCCATTGGTAACGAGGCTTTATTATCACAGCTGCTCCTCTATAAAAGCAGCAGTTGGGTTTTATTTCATATCTTTTGAGGAAGTTTCTGTAAGTTGACTGTGTAAACATGCTGTAGTATCGTTTGCACTGACAGGGTACCAGTTTATTATTGTTATTCATACAGCAGCATTGAGCAGTCGCCGGTTGCCTGAACATCCTGACCGACTACCTCAACATAGCAGCGAACAAATGTATGAAAGCGACATGTTGTCATGGTTTTAGCCGCTGTGTGTAACTTTACTTTGAGGTTTTTCGCTCCGCAGTTTGGGGCGGACGAGCTCGGCGCTTTGTCGCGTCGGTGTTTTCGCTGCATGAACAAAGGACTGGATGGAGTAGTCGGCACAGAGCGTCGGTGGAGAGCAGGCGGGCTGTTTACAATAATAACACGACCGCGGTGACGTCACGTGACTGACAGGGAGCTCGGCCAATCGGGACGCCGCGTAGCCATCAGCAACACGCTATATTTGGAAAGTGGTTACATCATCGAGGTGCAACAGAGGACTGTAGGGGGCGGGACTTCCGCTGGGATTTTCAATTTGTAGTCCAGAAGCAGGACAATGAATACATTAGTTTTGTTTTTGGAGCTTCCAGTCTGGATTTTAGAGCATATAACTGGTTTCTAACCACTTTCCTCTTTGACATAGATGCTGTCTGCTTTGGATTCGCACTAAATATGACTGTCTTTACTGTAGTGTTTGTACAGACAGGGTCATGCATCCTTTTATCTGATATACTGACAGATTATCGATGTAAAATGATATTGTCTGTCAAATTATGCTTTCTTTTTTAACTGATTATTAGTCTTTGCTGTAAAACACTTCTTTTGAGTTAACAAGACAACGTGAAATTTCTCATCATTAGCTGACTTTGCTGTTGTTTACAGCTCTGCAAAGACTCAGAGAAACTTCTGTTGAGCACTCCTTGGCAAAAAGTTTTGCTTTTTTTATTGATTTTAACATTTTATTCAGATTGCTCAAGTTTTGAAAAAATAGGCCTTCACATTTCTCCAGTTTAGGCCTTCTGCTGAACTACAACCATACACCAGCATCAAATGTTGAAAGAAGATAAAAATCACCACTTCCCCCTTTCCAAATTATCGATTATTAACATTATTTTTACTTTGAAAAGGCAGTTAGGTGCTGTGTCTCAGCTTTGCCATTGTGCTCAAAACACACCCGAGTCCGTCTCAAGAGTAAACCTGTAAAAATGCCACAGAATAAAAACAATAGAAAATTCAATTGACAGACAGTAGCTTTTTGTCAAAGGATTGAGACGGGCTGCTAACAGAACCAGTTTTGGTCACATTAATAAAGAAATGCTAGATGCCTTATGCTGAGCTGCATTACTGCTTAAAGTAGCGGGAGAAGTAGTGATCCATTATCTCATGAAAACATGATGCTGAAAAAATAATCTTTGTTGTATCGATGTAACATTGCATATTTTAACACTTTATACCAGATCCTGTAAGTTCCCACAATAGGACCTAGAATATGTGGGAGCATTTAAGTTTATCCATCTTCATGTAACCAAAAAAAGAAAAAAAAATCTCCTGACTTTATCTGGAAATTATGCTCTTATTCTAAAATATTCTTAACTATGTCAGTTTAAAGATCAAGGATACCTGCTCCAGTTCTAATTAAGCAAATTATACCTTAAATGTATAATAATAACAACAGACCCTTTATTTTGGATGCTTCTCTTTTACTTGAGAGCTAAAAATCATCGGACAAGAGAGGTATACCAGAGTTCAGACAAGCTGTGTGGACTTTTTCCTTGATGTAAGTCTGTAGGTGTTCATGTTTAATAGACTGTTTACTGAAGAATAAGAATATATTGTTATACCGAGTGAATGTTACTCGACGACACAGTTATGTTTGCTGTAGAGCGCAGTGTGAAGAAGCTTAGCAGCTTATAGCATCACCTAAAAGTCAGCTTTGTAATGACTGAATGTGTGAGATGACTAATAGAAATCCTACACATAGATTACGATACAGCTTTCTCACAGTAACACCACTGAAAATAGCGTCTCTGATCGGCTACTGATGAGATAGCGCTTCATGAGCTCTGATCTTATGAACGTGGGGGAAAATGAGAGGCTGTGTACCGCATGCATTTGTTAGGTTCACCCATTGAAATGTGAAACAAAGAACAATTTAGATATTTAAACCTATGAGAGGGACATGAGTTACTCTTAGTTAAGAGTGGTGTGTTGTATTTGTTTTGCAAATGTCTCTGGACACAAATTTCAGGTTAATTTAAGAACACACACTCATTCTTAAAGTTATTTTGATGCCGATATTTACACTGCATGAGCATGTTGGAACAATACTCCTGCAATTAAGGAAACCTGCAAAGATTTTTAAATGCATACTGGAGTAGAAAATTATACTGCATGCTATAAACTAAACCCAGGCTAGATCTTTATTGTGTGAAATTCAGTGGATAGACTTGAAGTGTCTTTTGGAATAGTCTAGTTTGATACTAAAAAAAATCAAAAAGCCTATCCTGACACATATAGTCTATTGGAGCTCATGTCTTTAGAAAATTTATGGTATATTTTTTGTTGATTGGGGATACACTTGTCTGTCAGCGTGACCTGCACACTTGTAGGTTTTTCTCTGTTTGTGTTTTTTATGTCATTTCCATCACTGGAGGATATTAATCCTGTGGTGAAGACGCTTGGCTTCATTTTTCAGCTTGACTGTCATCAAATCTAGTGATAAAGTAAAAAAAGGCAGAAAGTAGCATAAACCAACAGTCTCTGAGCATCAGCCATCCAAAACTTATTCTTCAAGGCCTCTCTGTACCCCTGAATGCTCAGGATTAGATCTTGCTTATGTTTAGCCTTCTCTTTAATCCCTCGCAGTAGTCTGCCTCAGTAAAGACAAAACCATGTACAGTGATGAGTGTGAGCAAGCATCAAGATGAAATAAAACTACAACAGGAAACAACAAGATAAATATTGTGTCTGCAATTCAAACCTTTACAAAGAATGAGACAACATTTTATTTCCAAATGAGTGGTAAACAGTTTTTCTCAGGTGAAAACATCAGATCAGGGCGCCAGGTGCAATAATGCAAATCTGTGAGGTTACTGGTTATCTCATTTGATCCTCATAGACCTCAGACTAAAAGAGTGGGGTCTCTTAGCTTGATAGGAAAAAGTTAGAAATCACAAGTTTGAGAAAAATCAAGTCGCTCTTGGCAATGTCATCAGTGAAAAGTCACGTTTTGGCAGTTTTGACCACCTCAAATAAACATTTTCGACAGACAATATTCATGCGGAGTCTAAAACCAAGCGTCTTCAACTTAAACATCATTTCTCTCCTCTAGTCCAAGCGCTTCTATCCGTTCTCTTTTCTTTTAACCATGCGGCTCAGCTGAGTTTTCCCCCTTAATTTGTCCCTGTTTGTAATTGAATTTCAGACTGCTCGATGAATTATACTCTCTTAATTTGATTGCTATGTGTGAGAATGTCTGTAAGATTATACAGAGACTAAATAAAAAGGGCTTCTTGTGCTGTGATATCTCGCTGGCCAAGCATGTGACAATGTTTAGCAGGACCCTCACATAAGGCTCTTTTTTACACTTTTATTTGGCTGAACACTTTATTTGTCATGGGATTAAGTTAAAGCAAAGTTTGTTAAAAAGCACAACAAGAAACAATATTTTATAATTATTTCTGATTCCCGTGTGAATAAGGTGTGTGTGTGTGAGAGAGAGAGAGAGAGTGTGTGTATTTGCACTTTTTTAAAGTGCCTCAGGGCTGGTGTGATCACCTCTCAGCCTTTGTGCTAAAAAGAGGTTAGAGGTCGCTGTTGTGTTTTCAGGGTGACCTGCTAGTGACTATTAGCCATTGATAAATGTGATGTCCCACAAGTGTGCGGGCCGGACCCCTCCAAAGGGGGAGGTGTCACAACACGCCCCGCACTAACCTCCCTGCTAACCCCACCTCGACACACACGCAAACACACACACTGTGCCCTGCTGACAGGAGCACAAGGGGGCAGCTGCTACAGATGTCTCATAGAGAGAGGGGGAGGGGAGCCGAGGAGACATCAATGGAGAGTCTCTCTCTAGTCTGGAGTTCTCAGTGGGGCTCATTGTGTTCTCTAAAGACCAAGACGAGGGAATAGGCCACATTAATATAGTAAGCTTATAGTCTCTTGTACTGTGTGTGAAAGTGTTGCTCACTTCGGCTGCTGGGCTGTTTTATGCCTGCAGTACTTTCAGAGGGAATTGTCTTTTTGGAAATACAGCCAAATATCCTTCAATATTTGCCTTATTTACAAAAGTTTATGACAAGTTGAAGAGTTAGGATGTTTTCTAACTTTTGCCTTCTTTTTTGGGTTGTATATAAAAGGAAAAAACTCAGTTTTGGTTTTTCCTTTCATGCTTTTTGTAAAATTCAAGCAGCCAGTAAAAATATTTTTCTGTGGATGATTGCTTAAAATTTAGCTCAGTGGTCATTTATTTTCACACTTTAAGTGTTTTCGGCGCATAAATTAATTTATGGATCGGCGGCAAAGTAACAAGGTGAGACGAGGATATCTGCATGCTCAATCCTGCACGAACTGTGCAGCTGTTTTAAGTCACGTATTGCAGGTTTTTTCATAGTATAGTTTGATTTTCCTTTTACTGCTTTGTAAAGGAGTGGTAAACTAAACTTGCTTTATTTTCTCATACTTTTTTTCACTTTAATTGTACCCAAACACAAAAACGTTGTTGTATGTGTAAAGATGCCCTGCTGTGAGCCAGATTCTAAACCTGATGATTTCAATTTAGCATGATGCTTCTTTTACAAAGGTCGACGTCACTGTCTAGAGCATGTTTTGCAAAAGTGACGTGACATTACCCGCTGGTGTCTTAAGTTGACATTAAAGCACTAAATTTTTAGCTGATGCACTTATATTTGGTTTTATTTGACCTTTGACCTCGATCAACCTTTTCCGCAGTGTGTTCAGAGATGCCATTCATTCTTTTATCCATATTTTCTCCTCATAAATAGAAGGATTTGCCCTAAATTCACGCTTTTAACCCCTTGCAGTGTGTTGTGAGCCGCTGCTTGTGCTCCTGTCTGTTTGATGTGATGCAGCCATGTCTGGTGGTGGTGTGAAAGGCCATCACATGAGAGAAAGAGAGAAAGAGAGAGAGAGGGAGAGAGAGAGAGAGGAAGAGTGAGGGAGGGAAAAAAAGCCGTAAAACTCCTCATTGAATGAGAAGCAGCTGAGTGTAACAGCCAAGCATGCACGCAAGTCATCTAACATGAAATCAAATTACATTGAACTAAAACTGCCCCAGCGTGGCAACTTTTGCAGCCGAGGTTTCGTTACCCGCTGTGTCCAAACACCAAGACACATGACACTGCGGCTCTTGTTCAGCTCATCTAGTAGAAGACAAGGGAGAGCTCCACTCGGTCTCGACCCTCCTAATGAAGAGATGCATTATGATGTGATTTCATTTGGGCGCGCTGAAAAGCTGCCGTGGATAACAGAGCAGCCAGAGTAGCATGGTTCATTTGTGTAGTGACATGTGACTTGTGTTTTCGTGAGTCATAAGGATCTCCTGCCCTAATGGAAGGCAGTGTGTGCTCATGTGACGGTGACACAATGCAGGATGAACTGTATAGTATTCACCAGAGCTCAGCTTGGCTACTGTTTGGCACCACTAATAGGGGCCCATGGGCGTCTTTTTATCTTGTTAATTTTTGTCATAGTGAAACCAACCAAACCACAGCTTCTGCTGTACTTGCTCTACAGTTTGGCCTTCTGAGTAATCTTTGTGAAACTCTCATTTCTGCAAAGTCTGCATTTGTACTAGATTCAAATACATGCATGAGAGTGTGTATGTGCAAGATGTCTTTGAGCAACGCATCATGATCTTCCCTATGGTCACGGTAGTGTTTTTGCTGGCTCATCCCTGCCTCTCCACATGCCTGTTTAACAACACAGAGCTCCTCCTTACTGGCTTCCTGTCCAAACCAGTTTATCTGTAAACAAGTGTGTTTTTTTCCTCTCCGCCCCATTGTCCACACTACACCAGAATGCACACACAATGGGCGCCCTCTCTCTCCCGGGCTGCTCTTGTACTCCAAAGTAAAAACCCTTATGTACTTTCACGTAATGCAATGCTTTACAGAATTGTCAAGTTTTTAAACCGCCTTTACCACCGAAAAAAGTCGATGACATCTTCAGCTGTTTTATTTTAAAATAATTGCATCCACAAGATTAGTTTATTTTTCACTTTGACACACCCTAAATCTAAAGGCAGGTTGCAGCTTTTTCCAAAGCAGCCTACTACTGACAGAGCAGGTGAATGTTATGTATTGTTATTATGTGTGCATTGGGATGAAATGGCTGTCTCTGTTTATCTTGCCCGAGGTACACTATGCTACAGCAGATATGATAACAGCAGGGTTATTGTGGCAGAGCCCAGCCCGGCCCTGCTTTGGCCGTTGCATGTATACCACTGCTCTGTGTGTGTGTGTGAGGGAGAGAGAGCGAGAGAGAGTGTGTGTTTGTGTGTGTGTGTGTGTGTATGTGTGTGTGTGTGTGTGTGTGTGTGCGCCTGTGTGGTGTCACCAAGCTTATCTCAAATTGACAAAAAGTGGTTATGCCATGTACTTTACTTATGGAATTTGTTTCATTTAGCTCGATATGGAAGTATATTTGAAAGGTGTTGACAAGGAATCAGTCAAAAGTTGAAGAAATGGCGCAACTGAAAAAGAAACTTCATTAAAATTAGAGAGGGCAATGTGATGTCACAGCAATTTCAGATAAGGAAGCAATGTCCTCATTCAAACTGTAGAAAATAAACTAAGACAGAGTGGAAGGAGAACTGCTGAGTGAGCCACAGCTTTTTTACCTCAAAGTTAAGGCTCTTATTGCTCTCGGTTCCTTGACATCTTTCATGGTTTGGTTTGCGTCACTTCAGCCTTAGGTGTGATTGCACTGATTCCTTTTTTTGCAACCTAATAATACACATATACAAGCTGCTAACTCCTGTCAATGTTGGCTGAAAATGTGTTTTATTTGGCTTTTGTTTTTGATGGGCCTGTCACTCAAAGACAAGAGCTATTGTGCTAACTGCAGATATATTCTGTAAATAAGGAACACACTATGAATAGACATTCATTGCTCTCATAGGAAGAGTGTTGCGAAAGTATTGTATTGTATTCAGCATTTTTCATGCCAGTAAGACAGAGTGTGTGCCTTACACTGTCCTCATGTATATGGTGTGCTGTGTGATATAGACTTATAAATGCCAGCAGGCTTCCTGTAAAATGTAAAGTGTGTTTATGTGTCAACATTTAAAAAGATGTATGTGTGCCCTGATGTAAAGGGTGGAAAACATCCTGAGTTATATTGTTAAAGGACACAGACGTGGAGGGAGATCAAAACTTCGCTACTTGAGAGAAGATTAATGTGAAAATATTCAATTAAAAGTAAAAGTCTGACATTCAAAGAGAACATAATTTGATCAGTGACTTACCCAAAGCATCAAAAATATTCTAAATGAACCGTACCTCACAGTTTTTGTGCGTCATCTCATACTGTTATATTTTCAACGTATAGATTTTGTGTGGTATACACAGGATAGATCTGAGTGGTTGCCTGATGTTTTTGACCTCTTTAGCCTCTGACTTCATTACAAATGAAACCCACAGGAATGTTTTGTAGGGAAATGTCTTGTTGGATTTTAAATGAATCATAAGGATCTCAAATGGCAAGGGACACCAGGCCCAAATGGTCACTTGTTTACTCTTTCAGTCATTGGATTTAATGAGTCACTTATTTATTTATCCATTTTTTTTACACAAGGACACATAATCTGATAATCAGTAATTATACCCCTGTAATTCAAGAGAAAAGGAAAAAGTTAAACTAAAAGTACTTAATACTCTACGTGCCAAACTGAATGTCCTTGTTTGCAGGCCACCACTTACAGGGTGTTTGGAGGAATGATCAGTGGATTAAAGTGCAACAGCGGACTTAATCCTGAGCATATAAGTAAAGAACAGTGTATTGCAATCAGAAGGCCAGTTGCATCTCTGTCATTTCCTTAACTCAGTCAGAACCATTGGCTGTACAGGCTTCGTAGCTGTCTGTAAACATTTCAGAAACAAGTTGTGAGACCTGATGGAGAAGCTTACAATACCCTGTGCCAGTTATAACATAAGGCCAAGGAATCACGTGCAAGGATATTTTTACTATAATATTAAGTATTAGTTCTGCTTATGAATGCAGTGTGACTAATATGTCTGGTAATGTCTCTGCTCTTGCCCTCAGTGCACTTCTGACTACTTTCAAGCTTCTACTTTTTTTTTTCTTGTGGTCTTTCCTGTGTTGGAGATACATGTTGTGGCTGTAGAAGGCTGCCCGGTGCAATGGTTGTTAGGGGTTTGCTTAGAATCGGGGCATTGGTTTCATTTTAAAAAACTGGTTTGAACAAGTTGGTACGTAAAGGATTTAACAGCGGTGGTTGTTAAAAGTTGCTGAGGGACCTAAAGGGTTAATTTGTCTCTCTCTGTTCAACGCTGCGTGGGCTGCGCGATCATTCGAGAGTGCATTTTCAGCGTCCAATCAGCTGCGCGGAGTCCACTCCGCATCCAGCCAATAAGGAGAATGGGAGGCTCTATCGAATTTGAATGAGGAGTGTATCTTTCGGCGCCATTTTCGAGTGAGCAGCGATTGCCTCAGCAGCTGCGGAGAGAGGATGCTGCGAATATGGAAAGCTGTCGCTGAGACGGAGGAGAAACCGAGCGCTCAAAATTAAACTGCGCTTTTAAGAAAGAGGACTCGCGTACTTTCAGTGGGAACACAGGTAATTTACGCCGCAAACTATTTTAATTCCATTTTACCGGACTGTTTAAACGGACCTGAGGAGAGGAATACGCGGAAAGGAGGAGAGACCGACCGTGGCGGGGAGACGTTAGCCATTTGGCCAGCTTTGCCAGCTTCTACTTCTCCTAGCAGCTAGCCTGCTAGCTTAGCCTGCTAACACGTATAGAGGGATTTCTGACTTTGCTGCGCTGTAACGGTAAAAGAAATGCGCCCGTACAGTCTTGTGTTTTATGCATGAGGTGAAAGGGAAATATTTTCAAAGAGAAGACTCGATGGAAAATTATTCAGCATGGAGGAGACACTTTACTGAGGGTCTGTAAATCAAAGTTAGACAATATTGGAGTGTATTTTTTCGCCCGGTTTTGAGCGGGAGGTGCAGGAGCAGCCAGGCTGGAGCAGAGGAGAAGCTCAGTCGGCAGTGTCAACAAATGCACACGGCACCTATGCTGGCTTAGGAGGGAAAAAATCAATACGGGAGACCGTGGCAGACACGGTGCTTTTTGTGGTAACTTAATTTCACCAAAGCTTGGAGAAATGGCAGACTTTTTCACTTATTAGGAGCGTGTTTGATAGACACAAAATAGCCGGTAAGTTTGTCATATGCCGTTTGACCTTACAGTAAGTGATGTCCTTAATAGTAGTGACGGAGTTTTTTTTCTCTATTTTTTTCTGCATGTGAGATGAGGTGGTTGTTATCGAGTGCCTGCAGTTCAAACAGGTCAGCTTTTTTATTCACATAGATCCACTTCTTAGAGACAATTTAATAGATTCGCGGAGATCATTCTCCTTTTTTGATAGATTTTGATATTTTTCTGTATCTCAAATGAGACTTGTGCGTCGACCGAGTGACAACAATCAACTTTTGACGATTTACTTAAAACATTAGATGGACGACTGTCAAAGGAACTAACAGAGCAGTGAAGTTAAACTTAAAATATGAGAAGTGTTGTCGTTAGAAATGTTTGATGCTGGTGTTTTGGGGTCTGGGGGTTCGGTGTATTTAGAGGAAGGATTTTCACTCACTGCTTTCTGTCTCCCTTTGCCTCTTTTTTTTGCCTTCACTAACCTCGCTCCACTTTCTGTCTGCCATGCACCCTGATTAAATTCAAGTACATTGAAGGGGAGAAAAAAAAACCCTCTGCGTGGTCTAATCGGTTTAGTAAAGAGTGACAAAACGGTCCAAGTCATTATTTACTGAAGAGGTTGTTTGTGTGGTGTTTTATCTCGCCTTTTGCTTCTCATAATGACTAATAAAGCAGAGAAGAGGAAAAGAGAGGCTCCATATAATTGTGCGCCTGAACCCGCCCCTTTTACTTCCTTCTAAGTAGAGATCGGTTTAATGTGTTACATAATGCGAGGCCTTCCTATCTTTTGCGGTGCTGCATTCATTTTAACAAATAAGTGCCTAGTATGAGGGTTAAGATATAGAGAAAATAATTCTGATTGAAATGAACTGCGTTGTGGAAGAGTGAGGCAGACTGTATGCATCTAATTTTCCCTTGCACCCCCTTCCCCCTCCTCCCTCTTGGCCCGTCACAAATGACAGTGTGCTTAGTAAAAGCATTTTTCCAGTAATTTTATTTTGCCATACATTTTCTGCACCAGTAAGGTTAATACTGGTGCTCCACTTTAATTAAATTGCATATCACAAGTGAAAATGTGACCACATACCGTATTAGAAGGCAGACCTTTATTCACTGCAAATGCAGATTGAACCCTTTGTATGTGGGACTCAGTCCTCTTAGTGGAACTGCTCAACCCATACATTAAGATGATGTCTATTTCTCTCAGAGGGCATTTAGTTGATGGAAAAATTAGCTTATACAATAGAAGGGAAACCCCTACCATGGACATAAAAATAGTGAAAGGTGTAGACCTGAAATGTACTGTTCTGTGACAGTAGATACACCCATGCAACATGCAAACTTTACCTCCATTGTTTCAGAAACACAATGAATGGTAAGACAACCTCTAAACATGACAGCTATGAAGTTATCAGCTTTTAAAATACTTGAACCAGTAAATATTTGTCTGATGAAAACAGCGTTTTCAAAACGGATAAGAAATGCATAGTAAATCGAGTGTATGATGTGCTGTAACTGAAGGGTGTATTAACTGTGCTGTCCTAACATGACAAACATAAATAAATGAAAACAAAAAAAAATCAGCACATTTTAAATCGATGATTTGTTTAAACAGCTGCTTCTCAGTGAATTTATCATCTGTGTGTAAAGTGTATACATGTGTGGAGGCTCCGATTTTTACACCCGAGTTGTAATAATTTTTAAATTAAAACATGGAGCTAATATTTAAAAAAAAAAAAAAAAAAGAGCAAAAATAAATTTTTAGAATGGTGTATTGCTATCTATTGATATTTTATATAACTGCACATTTTGACTTCAATGTATGCTCGAAAGTACACACTCTAGGTGAAACCAGCCATCTACAGCTCTGTTTGTGAAAATAGTCATTCATCTGATTACAGCTTTGAAGATATACCAGCAAATGTTAGAAATGATAAATAAAATGTATAGATATTCCTGAGCCCTCGGCTGTGAAGGTGTAGATTTAAAAAACACTTGATAGGAGTGGTATTGTTTGTGAGTTCATAGGGGATAATGCTTAAGTACACATGTGTAGGGTGATCCTTAATATTTCACAGCATCAGTGACATGAATATACAATTTGATGTGATGTTTCTGAAACTGGACATTTTGAAATCATTTTTATAATACTGCTTAAAGTGTATTCATCTGGCTGTACCTCTTGATTCTTAAAAAAATGTAACTCCAATTTTGACTGAGTTACACCTCATCTCTACATGTCAGAGGGTATCACTTTGTCAAAGAGAGATTTTATAATCAGGGATCTTAGTAATTCATAAACTTCAGCACACTGATTGATCGCCTTGTTTTGGAACATGTCTCTGGCGAGATCAGGTCAAGTGAGAGTTATAATTTTCTTCATGTTGTTACTGATTTCAGTCACTGTGTAGTTGGCAAGACAGTGTTGATGTGATTTTGCAGTTTTTATCTGAGTAGTATCTACTCCTGATGTCCTCTCAGTGCTACAGGTTAATGCCCCCCCTCCGTTCTCTGGTATTTGCCTTTTCACTCTCTTTGCAGAGCACCGTTGTGCTGTTTCAGACTGTTAGCATGACATTGTGTGACTCATCATTCTGTCTTCTCAGACCCCTCCGGCAAAATGGGCTCCCACCCCCATTTCCTGGTGTAACTGTGCCTCTCTTCTTGTACTTGCTCACATGTGTTGTAGCCAGGCTGCAGAGAACCCCCCACCCTTCTCTTCCTTCTTTCTGCACCACTCAGCACAAACTTTATAGTATTCAAATTTGCAGTGATGGGGACAGGTTTTCGAGAGTCTAGTTGGTTTGTTTCCAGATGCTGGTGTTGGTTTTACTTCTTTTCCATAACAGCATTAAGTCGAGGCTGTCCAGGTTGTTTTATGTGCAAAAGTCAGTTCTTTAGAAGATGGACTTAAGGTTTTGGTGTAGTTAAATAATGGATAGAAAATATAATGAAAGTTTAGATGTGACAATAAGCATGTGTGTATTTTCACGATGATGTACTTGTCCGTAAAATTCTAATTCATAACACTGGTTGCAGGGCAGCTGAATATAAGGATGTCAGGTCCTTGAAGGCTCTTGCATGCATATGATTTACATTGAATTTTTCAAGCAGGGGACACAGCATCACTGTGGTTCACTGGGTTTACACCTGTTTGTCTAGTACATTTTAACTTCAGCTTTAATTTCTTTCATAATGTCAGTTGTGTGCTTGGTTGCAATTGTGCTCTTTACATACTTGGTATCAAGTTGTGTCAAGAAAAGTGAAAAAGTGGGTTTAATGTGGTACCATACTAGAGTAAGATCCTTAGTTGTGAATTGTGAGGGAGTAAGGAAGTCAAAAAAAGTTTTTATAATTTTAGCAAAATTTCCAAACAGATCTTTTGCACTAAAAAAACTTCAACTCACCTTCATTGTTGTTGTTGTTTTGTTTAAGACAGGATGGACTTAAGAGAGCATGTTCAGAAAGAATACGTCAGCTGTTAAAGTGCTGGTGGATTCTCTGCCTGATAATTAGATTTCAGGTAGTAATATGATAACCTGCAACAGCACTGGCAGTAAGATCTGACATAGCAGGAGTGTTCCTCCTCTGACTACACACACATGGTGTTTTCATTTCTGCTGCACCAGCCTTTTTTCACCTGAAGGTGCTAGATGAGCATGCAGTATAAACATGTAAGCAGTTAAATCAGAAATATTAGGAATAAACCTTGAATATTAGTGACTCATAGTTTATGTTGTTGTTGTTTTTTAATGTGATCAGCTATGACTGGATGAGCTGACAACACCTTGGCTACAGCTTGTCAGGCTGAATGCTTGTTGCAGAGACCAGATATTTTCTGTCTTTAAAAAAACAGTTAAAAATTTTGGACAGTTAAAAAATTTTCCTGTAATGACTAATTGCTTGTATTTTTAAGAGTTATATTTTTGGTAGAGTCGTGGATTTTCTGTTGTTGCTCACATTGATCTGCTGGTGTGTATTTTTTGTGTGCCTGTAAAGTTGTAAGGAAGTGGGTCCAGTCAAAGAAAAAATGTGTCAAAGTCATCAGAGATCAATAATGCCTGTATTTACCGGCACCAGTAGTTGATGCTGTCTCGAGCATTTGCACCCTGTTATTTTAAATATTTTTCCCAATTTTTAATTTTATGTCAACAGGTCAAATCTGTCAGTAGAGTGGGAACAAACATAATATTCCATAGAGCGCTAAAAGATTTGTTGTAAAAATTAATTTGTATTTTTTTAAATCAGAATTAGAGTAATATGAGGATCTGTGTTTGACCTAGACGTTTCAGTTGGACTATATGAGAAAAAAAGTCCTGTGTGTGCCTGAGTAATTGGTGCACGAGTGTATGGGCGTGTCATTCAACTCAGACTCTTTATCTTTGCTTCCTCTTTCTCCCCTTTTGCTTACATGTGCATGTACATACTACAATCTACGTGCAAAATAGGATCCTAATTTCAGCCTTCCAACTGGCTTTGTAAGTATTCACTGCAATTAACAGAAGTTTTTTAGCCATGTGAAAGACTGTGGTGCTGTCAGATTGTGACATTCTTTGTAGTTGGTTGTAGCCTGGGGGCTCTCAAAGATATTGTTTCATGCTTTTGGTCAAGTGTTCTCAAGCCGTAGTTTTGAATTGCATCACAGTGTACTGCTTTGTCTGCATCCTGTTTATTGCTTGTCTGTCTTTTGTGTGGGCTTTGGTTTGTTCAAAAGAAGTAGCTGTAGAGATCAGAAATAACTTTATTTCGAGATGTGTAACACTAAATTGAAATTTATGAGCTGTTCTGTAGAGCTAGCTTCAGCAGTTGTGTTCAGATTTAATATTTCACCAGACACTTTGTGGATATCCTCGTGTGTTAAAATGACACACTGTCGTGGGGGAAATTATAATTTGGTTCACACTTACTCTGAAAGTAGTTAAAATGTTTTACTCTATTTTTAAACTGAGCAGACATGCGCTATCCTGTTGTGAGAATTGTCCTTACTAATAAGAAACAGCAACAATGAATCATAATAAACTTACTTTTCATGTCAGATGGTTGGAGTGCTTCCCCCAAACTAGTTTCAGGTGGTGGTCATAGTGTATTTTTTATTCTGTAATTATTGAGCAAAAATATCTGTCCTGTGATTCAAATAAGTGTAATTCATAAATCTTTTGTGTTGTGTAGCTGAAGTGTGAAGTGTCAGTCTGTTACACTCACCCCTGACAGTTAAGAGAGGGGGTGGTGTTTACCTGTGGAGAGTGAGTCAGAGGTCACTGCGAGTGTTGTCCTGTAAATACATTTATTCTTTTGTTGATCCCTGGGATGTTTTCACATGTTCCCAGTCTCCCTGAACTTAGTTTGACATGAATAGCCCAGGCTGTGGCCTGACAGCACCATGCTGGAAATGTTTTTTGGGGGGGTGGGGAGTGTGTGTGTGCAGTAATGTTTAGAAATAACACATCACATTAGTGGTAGCAGAGCAGGTCTTTAAAGGTATCTTCTCTGCTCTACAAAGAACAGTTAAACTATTCACCTCCTCCTGGGTAGGATTTTGACTCACACTCATAATAGTTTTGGTGGAGCACTTTTACTTTGATATTGATATGTTATTGCAAATGGTTGCTTTGTAATTATGGTCGAATTGCTTTTATATTTGCTTTTACTACTGTCGAGATCCCATGCTGTGTACACACTGCCCCGGTAGCTGATGAAACATTTTATCACACCTTATAAAGTAGTGCCACAGTAAACATGGTTTATTTGTACTGCATGTGTTATTTTGCCCAACAGAAGACAACAATGATTGGCCTTGCCTATTACCTGGTGTTTATTCAGCCTAATTTTTTCAAGTGGTGGATTTGTTGTTGTGTGAGGTTTATGGTTTTTGATACCCAAGTGAAAAAAAGAGCCTTCTTGCCTTCACTTGAATAAAATAAACTGACAATAGTCGGGATTTATCATGAACTTTTTTCACTCTAAGACTAGTAGTAGGAATCTTTTTTCCATATCTTGATGGCTGCAGATAGAGAGCTCTATTAACACAATAGGAAAATTTGCATAGGCCTTTTCATTTGGATGAATGTGATTGCCAGTCAGAGTTTTTTCCCCACAGCTGATAGTTTGTGCTTCCACCGGCAGAAGACATTCTTACACAAGAGAGGCCAGCCCACACCACTTCTGGGGAGGTGATGAGTTGTCATGTCCACATCTCTGTACCCGATGGGGTTAAGGAGGTTACTTGACCTTCAACCTCAGGGTCAGGTGACTGTTTGAGGCCATTGTATGCAGAGCAAATGTTGCAGGGACGGGTTAAAAAGGCTGAGCAGTGAAGGTGACATGTCTGGGCATGCTTCCTTAAAAAAGAGGGAGAAAAATAGGGAGAGGTTAGATTCATTGTAAACAATATGGTTTGGATTTTTAAAGAAATTATCAGCTTAAAAGGAAAAGTACACAGCTTACCAGAGTTCGGTCTGTTTGTGAAGTAATTAGAAATAGGTAAAAATATTGTTTGGTTTTTTTTTGTCGCTGCATCAGTCTAATTCACACAATGTGTGTCTGCTTTTGCACAGATGAGCTTGTACACTTGGCAGAGGGTGAGGAAATGATTCAGCTAAAATTCTGTATCTCGATTGAAGTTAGTGTGTTTGTGAGATGTTTACTATGTTTTCCCACTTGCGTCATGTAGATACACAGCATGCCATGATGTAAAACAATAAAAGGGAAGGGGTTTTAATTTTTTTTTTTAACAGGGAAATCCACTGACTGTCCTAGCAGTAGTCTGTCTGAAAATCCTTGCAGAGATCAGAGAAGCTATCAAATTTCTTGCTGAATCAATCCTTTCCTAAATTTTAAAATTTACAAGATAAATTCAAGTGTAATCTACAGAAAACACATCTGTCCACCTGCTCCCTCAGAGCCCACCCCCCCCCCTCCAGATTTCTTATTCTGTTTCAAAAGCTCAAATAGTTAACTCGCTTTTCATAAATATTAGACTTGGAAAAAACTCCAAATCCTCATGTTGAATAAGACAACAGCAAACATGTGACCTTTGCATGCAACAACTGTTAACTGACTTTTGTGTGTGTGTGTGTGTGTGTGTGTGTGTGTGTGTGTGTGTGTGTGTGTGTGTGTGTGTGTGTGTGTGTGTGTGTGTGTGTGTGTGTGTGTGTGTGTGTTGCTCACACTTTTAGCTAATAGTTTTCATGGCTTATTGAGAGGTGGTTGGATGGAGATGTTGCTCTCTGGTGAGAATGTGGAACCTATTAGCCTTGGGCTGATGCAGGAAGACTTGTCACGCCCCACAGATGTGATAATTATACACTCCAAACGATTAACCTCACTATAACTTGTGTCTGGTATCAAACGTCTGTGTTAGATGCTGAAAACATGAGCAATTTTTTATTATTATTTTTTTTACTAAGTTGAGTTGTCAAACTGACTGATGAAGCTGATGTTTTTGTGTGAAGGTGTAGCGTGTTTGTGTGTAAACGTCATGATACAAAAAAAAAATAGCCCATGTACTGAGTGCCCACGTACATTTGTTTCCACCCTATCAAATATGGCACTATTTGGACAGCCTCTCTACATCCGTGTTTCCCATCAGCATCCCATCTGTATTTCCTCATATATTTATTTTGTAGCCTTAAATGTCCATCAGTTATCTGCCTTGAGTGACAGATGAGTCAGATCCTGTGTCACAAGTGTGATATGCACTGGGCGTCAGAGAATTTCTGTGTCAGGTCTTTTTTTCTATTTATCACCTCTTGCATTTATTGTTTGGCTTAAAATAAAAAAAGGTGATTCCTCTGAATGATGAGGCTCTTACCTGACACTAAAAAAGGTACTACAGAAACTTTTGAGATGAAGCCTTTGTGCATAACGTGGGTAACAAAAGCACGACTGGAAGTCAAGTTAAAGACAACATAAGAACAGCCTGATCAGATTTCATTTCTAGCGCTCGCACCGTTTATGTAACTGTTTACCATTTAGCTTAAGCTGACCGTGGTTTAAGATTGACTTGTGACCGAGAGTCAGCTGGTGCCTGAGAGGTGCAGTTTATCAGTGAATTTTTTTTCTTCTTCTTCTTTCTTTTATTTATTTATTTTTCAAAAGGAGGATCAGTTGTGTTAATGTTGCATGGTAATTCCTGTAACACCAGGGAGCAGTTTGAGACTATTTAATGTTTGTAGGAGAACGACTGAAATTTTAAGCTGGTTTAAAAAATTAAAACTGAATGCAAGACTCACTCAAATTCACACATCCGGTGTTTTTCCTCTGGGATAAAGTTTCTAACAGTTGAAGTAGTAAAAATAGTATTTAAGTGCTGTTGACCCTCAAATTGTGCGCAGATCTAGTAATTTGTTTAGATTATAATTCATATTTAAGCCCTGGTGAAGATTTGACACACAGGGTAAAAGCCACAAGTGAAGGTGTTGAAGGAAGTAGACTAACAATATTTTAATTCTCACTGCTGCTCCTCACAGACACTAGCTCTGGGCTGCAAGGGAGTTACTGAGTGCAAAGGACTTACAGTTTGTGTGTGTGTGTGTGTGTGTGTGTGTGTGTGTGTGTGTGTGTGTGTGTGTGTGTGTGTGTGTGTATAGGAGTATTCTCATAAAGAGGAAGTCTGTTTGAAGCACAATCAGGGTCAGACTATCAGGTCCATTTCAGACCAGGGTCATAATTACAGGTCCATTGAGACCTCTAGTGGTAACACATTCATTGGTCCTGATCTCCTCAAAGATTATTATCCGAACAAACTTGATTTTAACACCTCTGCCAGCAGACATGGCTTTTGCTGTTTGTCTTCAGGATTGTCTATGTTTTCCCTGTAAACCAGGATTTTCTCTTACATATCGCTCATAAAGATTAACGCATGCTAACTTTGAACAGATACTTTGATTCCACTAGTGTATTAATTCTGCCTTCAAATTGTTCTCCTGCAAACACGAGGCCAGTTTCCAAACAGATCTCATCCTGGTAGAGTTTGGATCATTTACTCGTAAACACTTCTCTCACTTTTCCCTCGTCACAATACTGGATTTTGTAGTCATTTCAGGAATCTCCAGATCGCATCATTTCAAAGGGTCTAAACTGCATCTGAGAAAAAAAGTGTCTACAAAACTAGACCTCGACAGGGGAGTCAGCTCCTTACCATTTTGGATTATACCACTTTTTTTTTTTTCCACCCAGGCTCCGTACAGTGGCTTCTGTTTGTGACACTTAACTGAGCACAATGGAGCAGTAATTGTCTTTGTAACCTAAGAACCACTGAAGGAGACACTGAGCGCTCTCTCTGATATAACACCATCTCTGCAGCCCTGACAAAATGCTCACTTCACACGTGTCTATGGATCACTTGACAATAGCACTGCGTGTGGCGCCGGGCTTAAAAATGAATGGTACAGGGACTTAAAAAGATTTGCTATATACTAATCCTCCCCCTGCCAGGTGAAACCTTTCTCATAGCATTTACATTCGTATGTAAGTTTCTGTCACACAATCTACGCTGCAAACCCATTTAGTTCATTTGTTTCTAGCAAAAACAGAGGGGGTTAAATTGAGCGAAGCGGTTGTGAGATTTCTACAAAATTGTAATTGTTTGTTACATTTGGCTCCGATCAGAGGAAGCAGTCCATGCAGGTCCTGGGAGTGTGAATGTTGAAAACACTTCAGTTCAGGGACCCAGATTCAGGGATCAAGTTTGTAAGTGTCATTGCAGCAGATTAGAAAACTACCAATTGTGATCCCGAGACCTCAGGACGACATGAATTACGAATAAAAACTTCACCAGCCTGCAGACATGGATGCTGTACGTTTTAGTTCTCTATAGCTAAGGTTTTCCTCTCCGGGCATCTGTTAAGTCAGCATAAATGTACTGAGATGTTCAGCAACCTTTTTTTTTGGTCTTGTGTCCACATACTTTTGGCCACACAGTTCCCTGTTTTTTTCACCTGACCTCACTGACATTAAGTTGTATTGTGCTTTTTCTTTGTTTCAGGTGGAGAGCGGCCTCGCCTGCAGTCGGTGCAAAAACTCCAAGTCTGCAAGAGATGCCGACCATCTGAACGTCTTAGGTAGATAAATGTGAGGTGCAAAGTCTTTGCCCATCTGTGCATATGTGGGTAGAGCAGAAGTCTGTGGGATGAATTGAGCGCAGTTAAAAAAACCGGAGGATGAGAAAAGATGCCTTCAGAGGGAGCATGACTGCAGTTCTGGTGATGCTGTAGCAGCACGGAATGGTTTGTGGGTTACACTGAGATGCAGGCCATACTGTGCTGCCGCAGTGAAGCCTGAATATACAACCTGCCTGCCAACCACTGCTGCCTCAACCTGTTGCATTTATTTGAAGTTATCACATTGCTTTTGCTTCTATCATTTCTTGTATGAACTCCTGTCACCTGGATTGTTGTTTTTTTCTGATAATAAAAAAAGTTTGTTTGATCTTCTTCCTCATTTGCTGGTCGCCTTACTGTAGCAGCACGTAAATATTGGAGTTAAGACTCTTGCTGAAGCCTCCAGTATTGATCGTGCTGCTGAAGCAAAGCTGACCGCTCACACTCCATCAGGGTGAAATTCAGGGATGCTTACACGGACTCAAATATCCATCAACACTTTCCCCAAAAATGAACGTTTTCCACTCACACAGTCTGTTTCTGTCACTGTCTCTCTGCACACTGCAAATAAAAGATGAAACTGATTTTGTTCATGTCTTTTGAATATCACTGCCGATAATCGCTGTTCAGAAAAACGCTGCCCGTGTCATTTCTTTTACTTAAAACCGAAGTGCAACTTTCGCTGATGCTGAGAATTGCGTGCACGGTTAAAATAGTACCGTCGCCCGCTATAAGGAGTCACGCACACGACGGCCTGCGTGGCCTTACTGCTGCTGCTGCTGCTGCTGCTGCCTGCCTGCTCACCATGAGCCGGGATGCGCACACAGATTTTCGGTGGATTAAAATTCCAGCACTCAGCATATTCAAGATCCTACACATTTATTTTGAAATAAAAACGTTTTCTTAGCCAGATTTTTTTTTTATTACTAAATACTTTTTCTTAGTTCTAAAAGCCCCTTTATTTTACATTTTGGCCCGTTACTGAATACTCTCCTTCCACTGGTTGCATTGTGATTGTCTCACACACATACCTATGATTATTAGATTTCACTTTCATGACCTCGCGTGCTATTAGGAAATAAAATATTTCTGCTGAATGGATAAAAACCTCAATATCAGACCGTGTCGCGTGTGAACCAGCTGCATGCATTCGCGTGGTTAGGGGACGTGCGACGACGATAATCCCAAATCAACCCTCCAAACAAAAAAACACGTCTGCATGCGTGTAGGCTTTCTCACCGGCCCTCGGGATGATGTGGCATTTTTTATATAAGTACTTTTGATAAAATTACACACTAAATTCATTGAGTAAATGAAGACAAAATAAGAGATTACAAAGAAAAAAAAGTGATGTCAAAGTCATGCAGATTCGCTCTTGTTTTGTTTGAAACCCTAAAAAAAATTATATATATATTTAAAAATTTTGGATACACCCTAAAATGTCGCCAACATTTTTCATGTCTGCATGATTTTTTTCTGATGACAAGCCAAGGCCCAAGGTAGAGTTTAGCTCGCCATGAACGGATGAATACCGCATCTATCTGTTTCCACTTGGCCTTAAGGGCCTTTTTTATCGATAATTATGAACTCTTACATTATTAACTCCACTATATTTACAAATAAGCTCAAATTTAGGTATTTGACAAAGGTGGGACTTGCGCAAAACGATATTGAGGGAGGGGCTTGAACATTTGGGTGCGTTTCAGGATCACCTTTTTTCCTGCGCATCACTTTTTTCTCCAAATGATATCTGAAATAAATATTTTCAATTTTGTCTTGCTATTTTTAAACGGTAAAAAAGGTGTGTTATAATAGGGTGATATATATATTTTTTAATAGTCGTGGTTGCAAGACTGATGGTCAGTGTGTGTGTGTGTGATGGAGTGTGTGTGTGTGTGTGTTAATTTAAACCACTTCTTTTAAGGTTTTATTTGCAGTTTAAACATTTTTGCAAATTTTATCCATTACAGCCAAAAAAATGACATATTAATTCAGACTGATTTTCTTATGTAAAAATATCTGTAAGTTGTAGCGTCTGTGTCGAGTGTAAAATTGCACCTTTTTCCCTACAGCTGCCTCTCATTTCATGGTTTAGATTTTTTTTTTCACGCACTGACCTTTTTGGGGTTTTTTTTACACTTTATTTTTAATATTGCCATGCTTTTTTAAAAACTCTTGTATCTATCAGCACGCCCGTTTTTACTTCATTTATAACTCTTATTTGGAAACTTAGAAAGACATCTCTGTGTAAAAACATGTATTTTTTTAACACTATAGGAGGTAATCTGGTGAAAAATACTTTAAGAAGAGAAATAATTTCAGAGTTTTTCCCTTGAATCACATCACTTTGATTTGAAGTGTGTGAAGCTGTGTAAGGGTGCGGGACCTTCTCTGCTCCTGTGATGACACTCTATACACACTCAATAACCTTTTCATGTATTATCTGCTCATACAGTCTTCTTGAAAGGTGTCAGAGAGACTGTTTTATGCTTAATTTTAATTTTACCTTACTTAGGCCCACTGCTACTCCAAAGTGACGGAGCATGCGGAATAGCCTCATGAAAATGTGTCAGTACATTCCTGTTTTACGCTCTTTCACACCAGTTTGTCTTAATTTGAAATGAGTTGACTATTATAATGCTATATTTAAATTTGCGTGCCGTAACAATTAAAATATTAATGTAGAGTGCTATATTTATTTTCATCCTATATTTGCCTGGCAACAGAGGGTCTATATATATGACCGTGCGTGCCATGACGCACATCCTGAAATATGGTCAGTGCTGACATCACGGATTCACTTTGTGGTCTGATCTTTGGATTTTAAAAATATTATTTTCAATTTAAAAAAAAAAAAAATTCATTTCTATTCAGGAGAGCCAATGATAAAAGAGCAGATCATGCTGTCCTGCTTTGACCCATCTAAATAAAGAGGAGTGCTGGCGAGCAGCCAAAGACCTTTTTATGTCCACACTGAGTTCAAGAATTTTAATAACTTCCAATTCAGAGCTTACAAGTCGACACTGTATAAATCCAGATTCACATCAGAAAAATAGGCCCCACACTGTACTTTAAAACCTAACAGCCTGCAGATGTTTGACTTTATAGACCGAACGAGTGAGTCACAGCCACAAATAAATCTCGCGTAAAAATAAAGTGGGTACCCACCACGCGTGACGAGCAAGTGTCCTGACTTTATCGATGATAGACCAAGGGGAGGTCATCGTGTGAAAACAGAAAAAAAAAACACAAACAGTGATGCTCTTGTTTTTTTTCTTGCAGCGTGTCTGCAGCCTGGTGAATATTTCACACGGGCCCTGTTATGCAACGTGTGTAACCTTGAAGAGGTTGCAGCATCACTGAGGTGCTCACGGATGCGCTCTGCTCGGAAAGAGGCCTGGGATTACACTCTCTCTTTTCTGACTCACTTGCTCAGTTCATAGGCTCGTTTGTCGACCTGAATACACCGATGACATGGCCTGTGCTACTAAATAAAATACAAACATGGCAGTGACTTGATTTTCCGTTTTATTTACCAATAAAATGTGGACAAGTATAAAACTGTCATCGTGATTTTGAGAAAAAGAGATTACATTAGTAGGAGGAAAATGTAGTGTGTTTCTCTGATTGGAAAATAGGTAAAACCTTAGTGGGGGAACTTAGAGTTTGTATGGCTGAATGACAAATTTACCTTAGATGAAAAAAGAGACAAATTTAAATATTAGGTTGAAAAAAAAATCAGCATCATAATTTGGATCTTAGTGTGAATTGCACCGCACGGATCATTTCTTATGTAACAATCTGTCGCTGTGAGTGCTGGCAGAGATGCCACAGGCTTGTAATTAATACAACTTACAGCTGCCAATAAAATTGACAGTGTAGTCGATAAAGTTCACAATACATTGCTGACCTGCACCCATTAAACGTGCGTACATGTCAGTCATTTGCTGCAGGTACACACCGGTGTGGGCAATGTGCGAGGAGGCTGCAGTGAGAACCGGCCCGATCTGCACAGACACTGAGGATGCGAGGATGTGCGGCTGCAGCAGCAGCAGCAGCAGGATTGTTGGAATTAACACACTCAGAAACAAGATGATCCATCTGGCCGATGTCATCCGTGAGCCCCCCACTCGGTAGGAGCCACTCTCATGGGGGACTGAAATCTTGTCCACTTCTCTGAGCCTCAGGGAGTCCCACTTTTTCACATCGAAATTACGCACGAGTGGACCGACGTCCGTGTCTTTCCGCGAGGGCAGAGGGGTCTCCTTAATGATCCCCAACTTCTCCCGAAAATCTTGCATCTGCTGCAGAAAGCACAGGGGGTCGGTGACGCTCCTGAAAGACTGTGCGATGCTGAGCGCTCGCCTGTGCTCCTCTATCGCTGCGCTCAGCTTGGTGATCTCCGGGTCGTACGCTTGCAGCACAACCAGCTTTAGTGTTTCAAAATCGGAGAGGATCTCGTTCTTTTTGCATTCGAGGGCGCTGGTGAGTTTGTCGAAGTAGTCTGTTACCTTCTCTGCGTCCTTAGTGACCGACTGGAGCGCTTTTTTCTTACTGGCTTGTAGTGTCTCCAGGCAGGACAGGATGTCTGCGCTCTGCCAGCTCTCCACCCCGTGAAGCAGCTCTTCAAATGCCTCTTTCTCCCGCTCATATGCCTCCTCCAAGGAAGAGAATTTATGCCCCCTGTGGTCATCTGTCGTGGCGCAAAACCCACAAATGAGTTTTAGGTCCGTGGCGCAAAATATGTTTAAAGGCTGGCCGCAGTGTTGTTTACAAACAGACATCTTCGGCGTGAACCTTATTTTGCTGTACTTCTCCACTATTCCGCGCAGAGAATAGTTGATCTGCAGGCTGTTTGCGCCGTTGTGAGGGCTCTCTTTGCGGCATGTTGGACATTTGAAAGGTGCTCGGTAAACTGAACCTCGGTTTCCCTCCAGAAGTCCCTCCAAGCATTTTTTGCAGAAGCTGTGTGAACACAGCAGCACCCTTGGGTCCTCGAAGAGACTGCAGCAGATTGGGCACGTAAGTTCCTCCTCAAGCTGCTCCATGGTACCCTGAAAACACATCATCCGGGGCGTCAAATCGATGCGTAATTTAAGCAAAGGACTCAATAAATCAGCACAATTCAGAATAGGTTACATAATACGCACCCACACTCAGGGGGGGATGCTGACCCATAAGGCAATAAATTACACATGACAGTAATGTAGCATCGCAAAGGATACAGTCTTTGAAGTCATGTCCCAACTGTTTCTGAAGCATTCCCATCATCCTGAAAGTGAAACTGATTCTCATGGCTGTGCCCGCGTAAAAGGAGGTTGGCACCAGCTCTGTCAAAGGCTCCACTTGCCCGTGTAACGTAAAGTATCATCCTGCTGCCTTTTGATGTCTTTCTGAAAGCAGCTGGCGTTGACTGAGACTTCAAACCGCGTTGCAAAAACCACAGTGGGTTCAAGTCAGAGGAGAGAAGTTTACAAACGCAGACTTAAAGAAGTGAACAAATGTCTCTTAGCTGTTTGTATTACATAAAAGCAGGACGGTAGGTTAGCTGTCTGAAGCCCTAAATCCCTGTCGTCTAAACCAATCCAATGCGACAAATTATCGACAAACAGGACGCGCGTTAACGTTGCTCCTGTTGGCAAGGTACTGAAGTAGAGCTGTGACAGATTTTGCAAGCGCATAGTAACATGCAACTACTGGACCAAAAGAATCACTCACCAGCTGCTGAGACGCACAGTGCAACGCAATCATGGCGCTTGTTGCTGTGCAGACTTCGCCCTTTTCCGGGTACAGAGTTAACCGTTTCAGCTGCGCGCGGGAGAATAACACGCATTAATTCGCAGGGATTTACGCACGGGAAAATCCGGCTTTTGTGACAAATCGACGTTAGAGAGAACGCTGCTTCTATTTGGTTGTTTACATGAGCCAGTTTTGATCGCTGGGGTGTTTTTCGTTTTTGTCCCTGTTGGGTTATTTGCAGAGGATCCCTATCTGTCCGATGGGGGAGGGGCTGTTGCTATGCAAAACATTACAGCGTGAAAAACTGTCAACTAGGTTTTAGTCCCAGCTTGGCATCGCAGGTTTTTCTACTGCCCCACTTCAGTCGGCTCGCTCGTGTGGTTACTTGTCAACATCTGTAAATGGTTAATGCGAAAACGATGGCGCACAGATTCATAATCTCATGTAAAAGAGTCAAACTCTATATTAAACCTCACTTTAAGGATTAAAGGCATGTTATTTTAGCGATCTGAGCGAGCAGAGCTTGAGAAAAACAACTCTAACGCAGAAATGTATGCATGTATGACGGCTTTAAAGTGCCGAGGATGCTCCGTCCTCACTCATGCCTGGATCTGAACAAGTAGGCAACTCTCTCGAAAACGATTGAACATGAAACATCCAAAAGTAACTTTCTCTTCACTTGTGGTTATGTAACATCGATACCCAATAGTTACTAAGTCACGTGTAGAAATTTTGACCTTGATTTTCTTCCCTTGTTTCCATGCCATCAGGAGCAACTGCCTATCTTAGCCGCTGTGATTGGATACAGTCGGGTACCAGGGGCTTATTTGGTACCGACCTCGGCCTCGGGGTGTCGCTGTTGTGTCAGCGGGTCCTGACGTCTGAACGCTGGGCACTCTTCTTTGGTTTTCATGGGAGTTTGTTTCCGGATGTGAAGCTAGCGATCGGGACGAGAATGGCTGCGATGTTTACGTGTTGTTTAGGATGCTGTGGAGATGGAGGATCGGGACATATTCCCCTCAAAGAAATGCCCACGGTTCAGTTAGACACTCACCACATGGGTACGTAAATTGAACTCTAAATATAGCTGACTGTTTTTATGTTTTAAATGATGAATCCCTTCCTCCTACTGTTAGCATAAGCTAGCTGATAGCTGCTGGTAGTTTTCTCCTGTAAAATAAAGTGTCATCCAGACATTATGGACTGTTTAGACATGTGTATTTTCTGATAATCTGATCAAAAGGCTACTATTTGTTCACATATTAGACAACTGGACACGTACATGCAGGATTTCACCTAATACACGGTAGATTGCACATAGGATTAACAATTCAAGTCATTTCAACTCATTTTTAAAATCCCTCCTCCTCCCCTCCCAAAGTTCATGTTCATCTTAAAGCCTTAAAGCAAACCTACTTCTACCTTTCCAAAGTCTACAGGGTTATTTGTATGCAAATATCTACTTCTTCAAAGAGTACACACAGGATCCTCTGGCCTTAAAAGAAGCTGTTTGGAAATTAGGATTATTATGCATCTGCACCTAATCTCAATGATTTTAACAACAAACTGAAAACATACCTTTTTATTAGTCTTGCTTTTAACTACATTTATATCATAAACTTTGTTTAAGTGTTTTAGCATTTATCTCTTTCTGGTTTTAATGACAGGATGTCTTTTATTGAGCTATTTTGGTGCTCTTATTTTAGTTTTTTTTTTTTATTCAACAATATTTTTATTAGTTTATACAGATATACACAGGAAACACATTACAAACACCCCCTTTCCCTCAAATTCCCGTCTACAGCTGGATATTCCTATTACTGTGTTTAAATAACAAATTCTGGAGCTATAACAAAAAATAAATAAGTACATGAATTAAAAAAAAATACAAGTAAGTGCTGGAATTTGGGTTTTGTAGATCTTGAAATACATAAGATGTTGAGAAATGAATGAAATCGGAAAAAGTCCATAAAAGAGATAAGAATTTGAATTGTATGATTGTAAAATATCACAGAAATGTATTTTTAAAAGAAAACAACTGGAAGAGGAGAGTTCTAATTTTAGTATCTTTTACCTTATTTATTATTTCTTAAATTTCATTCTGTGTTACTGTGTTTTTTTATTTTAACCTAAACCACCAGTGTTTCTTATCTTGAGTTTTAAAATGATGTTTCCTATTTCCACAAAATCAAGTCATTTTTAAGTTTATGCATTTTAATACTGTTTCTGTTGTATTTAGATCGTAGGGTGGGGATGAGGGGTTGGGCTGGGGTGGATTTGGGTGTTCTTTGTTCCTTTTTTTTTTTCTTTGTGCTACATGGTTGTGTAGGAAAAGTGCTATATAAATAAAGACTGATTGATAAATCTATCACACTTTCTAAACCTAGACACAAGGTGCACTGCAGGGGTCCAGCATCCAGCTTACCATCCCAAAGAAAGCTCATGATTTAACTAAATAACAATAATAACTGTATTTGTATAGCACTTTTAAAAAAACAGAAGTTTACAAAGTGCTTTGACATGTAGTCATGGAAAAAGACAGATGAAAACAAAAAGCTCAGTTAAAACAGAATTGAAGGCCATTTTCATGGCATAAGGCATCCAGACAATACAAGAACCATGCAACATAAAATGAGACCATGAGGACCAAAATAAAAACATAAATAGTTAAGAAAAAAGGAAAATGCAATTAAAAGGGGGAATGAAAGCGGAAACAGGATAGTAAATATAAGAGGCAATATCAACAATGATAATAAAATAATAACAGGTAATACTGATAATAAAAGCAATGATAAAATAGAGCAACAGAAATGGGCAAGAGATAAAACAATAAAAGTCTAAAAGGTTGATTAAGAAAAGAGTACAAGTAAAACAAAAGCTAAAAGGACAGTAAAGCCAAAATAAGATAGAGGTGAAAGAGATAAGAGATGACAGATAAAAGATAAGAGGAACTTTATTAATCCCCGAAGGGAAATTCAATTGTCTGCTGTCTCACATAATATGTCTCCAAAAAAGTAATCTACTATTTACATAACAGTTATAAAGCCTGATGGCTGTTGGTACAAAAGATCTTCTGAATCTTCCTGTCCTGCAGCGAAGAGAGACGAGCTGTCCACCACCATTGGCCCATTGGTCCATTAGGGTGTTGTGAAGTGGGTGATCCATGTTCTTTAGAATAGTCTCCACCTCCCTCAGTATAGATCTCTCAACCACATCCTCTACTGAGTCCAGCTTGATAGAGATAAACAATGAAAGACTTGTCTCAGTATGATTGACAGAAAAATTTAAATGCAATCTCTCGAAAATGTAACGAGCAAATATCTTATGTTAGTTTATTTATAGCCTCCTGCTTTGAGGATCTGGTGCTTTGACACAAATGCTTAAAAATGTGTTATAATTATAATTCTAATAATTTTCTTCCATGGTATTCTTGCCCCTTTTTTTGCAGGCACAGATGTTGTCATTGTGAAAAGCGGCAGGAGGATATGTGGCACCGGAGGCTGTCTGGCCAATGCACCTCTTCACCAGAACAAAAGTTATTTTGAATTTAAGATCCAATCTACTGGTAAGCCTTTCGCAACTGGCTTCTACTTATCTCGTCTCCTGTTTTGTTTTCTTTACGGATTGGAAGTTTCAGGTCAATTTCCAACAGCTGAGGTCTGTTGCAGCTACAACATCTTGTGACTGCATGCTCACTAAAAGAATTTCCTCTCTAACAAAGACAGTATTGGAAAGTGCACAGAATCTGCTTTCCTAGAAAATTTACCCAGAAGCGAAGCTAACCTCAAGCAGCCCCTTCTTCAACAGATTATTTCACTAGTTTTCTCCTTTCAATTTTTTGGTGGTCAACAGTAAAAAAAATCATCGTCTGTCAGGTCAGGAGTGTTTTATCATGTGTTGTCCTTGTGTGTAGGTGTTTGGGGAATCGGTGTGGCCACACAGAAAGTGAATCTTAATCAAGTGCCTTTGGGCAGGGACATAAACAGTCTTGTCTTGAGGCATGATGGGTCTGTGTACCACAATAATGAAGAAAAGAACCGCCTCCCTGCAAACAGCCTTCCTCAGGAGGGTGATATTGTGGTAAGTGCATTTATTTAGGGGATCTGAGATCAAGATGGTTGACAGAAACATAGAATGACCTGAGTTTTTAGTGGACTCCAAAGCCACAAATGAAGAACTTTCTTCTCTTTATGTTTGCCTTTTTAAAATATACAAAACAGTTCAATGTTAGACTCAAATTTTGGGTAAGCAGCCCCTCTTTGGCAAGCTGGTGAGTTTGTTTTTCAACATTAAAGATTGTCTTGCTTGACATGGCTGCGCGAGAAATGTCATTTAACAGAGATGCTAAAATTATATCCACATGAATCATTTGTTCAAATTTGTACTGCTCGTAAGAATATTTAATTATCTCCTAGTCTTCCAATAAGCACCTTAGTGTAACCAAGCCTAAATTTAGACACACTGTGTGAATTCAGAAATGTGATTAAATCATCTATTAGAGGCCTGATGGAGCAGGCTGGCCTGCATTTCCCAGGAGACCCCCAGTAGATTTGTTTTTTTCCATGGCAGCTGGCATCAACAGTCACATTTCAACAGTTGGTAATGGCCGGTAATACAGGTCTGTTAGTCATAAGTCTGTGCAGATGAGCACCACGTGGATAACCAAAACCTTAACAAATTAAAGTTTTTGAGAGAAGATTTGTTTAAATTTCTCACAGTTTTCTGACCATTCAGGCTGAGGGAAGCATTTGTGACTTTTTTCATTGAAGTATTTTGTATTTGTATGATTTTTATGAGTAAGGGGCTGAACAACAGATTGTAGAACTGGACTGGTCTATCAGATTGTCCTGCAGGCAACCACTTCTTAAAACCTAGCAGCACTGGTGGTTGCTGTTTCACAACCCATGCAGACTTGTCCCTGTCACTGTCAGAAAGTCTGTAGTTATCTGTACAAAACACTTTTTATACTGTTAAATATAAACACAGGAAAAATGAAAATGATTTGGTAACAAATATTTGTGAAAGCTTATTTTATTTCTCTGGGGTATTTAATTAAAAATATTACTTTAACAACAACTGGAGAGTCTGTGTGATTCTGGTGACCGCCTAAGCTTCTTAGTGGAAGTGTGCCATAAAACTTCTCCTAATCTTAAGTATGTAATAAACCGGTGTTAAAAGAATAATAATTTTCTTCACCAGAAACATAATTCAGGTCAGTCTGGGTCTGATATTAAAGCCCTCATTAAGCCCTCAATAAGTGCAGTTGTAGCTTTGCTTTTTGTTGGGAACAGTTATTAACAATATACAGCATTAACACCTCCACTGTTAAAATAAAGGCTCTGCTCAGGCTCACTGGTATGAAATCAGAAACGTTCTGAAGATGGCGCCGTTAAGGAGGGATTTGTGTGTGTACATGTACAGGTTATATCTCATGATATTCAGTTTGAGTTACTTGAAGGTATTGACACAAATAGTGCAAATATATTCCCTGACTTTGATAACCACTTGCAAATTTACTCTTGACACTCTTACCAATTTTTAAAATTTGTAATATTTCCAGCTCTGAAACACTGAAGTGCCATTTTAAGTCTTATATAAAAAGATTACTGTGAAGGCCAACACTGATTAATGTTTTTTTTTTTTTTTTTTTTTTTTAATCAATTTAACTTTATTTTTTATCAACAGAAAAGTCAAGTGCAGATGAGGGACAAAATAAATGACCAAAGTCCTTAATGTGAAATGAAAGAAATGGAGCAACATGTTTGAGTGAACAAGAAAATCAAGAAAGTCACGTTCTTTTGTCTCAAGTTGCCGGACTCCTTTTCTGCTTGTACAGCACAGTCATTGATTCTTAATACTAAAGTGATTATCAAAGCTTAGCTACCACAGTCCAGTTGACAAAAGAGAAACACAAGGAGCAAGGGGAAAGCAAATATCAGTGCAAGATAGAAGTGTTCGTCACATTTGACTCGTTTTGTGTCGGCTCGTCCTGCTCAGTGTAGAAAGGAGAAAGTCTGAATCCCTTTGAGATGTTATAATTGCAAATCTTAAATTAGCAGACATTGATCATGATCATAAGTTTTTTAAAGAAAGGCTGATTACTTCTCTGTTTGCATCTCTTAGGGCATCACATATGACCACGTCGAGTTGAATTTGTACCTGAATGGAAAGAATATGCATTGTCCTGCTTCAGGGATCCGAGGCACTGTTTACCCTGTTGTTTATGGTGAGTTTCTTTAATGCTTTCCACTTTACTATGGTTTATCTCAAAATTGTTGTCCAAGAATATTGTTTTTTTATTTGAATTTATGGCAACATAGCATGCTTGATAACAGCGTACATCTTGCAGTCGCAATTTTGTACCACCAGAGGGCTGCATTTATACATTTTTACCAAATACTGCTCTGATCTCTGAGCTTGATGGGTTTTTATATGCACTCATGACTACTGATGGATTTAACACTTCTAATCAAAGCTTGCTCTTGACTCTGAATATTTTTCAGTTTTATTATAATTCTGTATTGTGCAATCACTTTATATTCGCGCTTGTTATATATACTGTAATAGAGCTTCATACTTTGTCTTTTTACTAATGATGCCATAATTCAAATGACAACACAATATTTACGTTGTATGTATTGTCATACTTTGCTTTAGTTCATGATTTTATTGTATGCATAATAGTACAAAAGTAAAATTTAGTTTAAAGCTAGTTAAAGGAAACTACTCAATTATAATCTCCCCAAATGTTGTCATATGTGATTTGAGGGCTGTGGTGAGTCACTTATTCCTTTTTTCAAACCAGTCACGAATTTCTGACATTATAACCTACAGAAATATTCTGTCTAATACGAACCTCATGTTTCCAGATACCTCTAAGCGTACAGGTGTTAATCATGTTTGGGATTTAAACAGCTAAATAACTCTGAACACTCTGAAGACCTGTGGAATATACACTCCATGTTAATAAGTCATTACATTACTTAAATCTGAGATGAAAATGATGACACTGATGGAACAGGAAAAGTTAAGATCAATCCTGAGAAGTGAAGAGAAGAAAACAGAAACTTATTGAAAACAGATTATTAAAACCTTTTTTCAAGATGATTCAAAATGATAAATCAGTTAACGGATAGTTGGTCATGAAGTGGATCCTGGAAGTCAAATCACTCAGCAGGTTACTTGTTGCAGCTCTACTTTTGATATTGTTTGAACTGGAGTTTATGTTACTTCTGCAGCTGGAAACCAGTTTGTAAGTTTAGTCAATCACCATGCTTACTGTATATAACAATGACATTCCGGCACTGAAAGATTTGCGTATTAACAAGCTCATACAAAATGTTGCACTGTGTACTCGGAGATTATGTTCAAACAGTTGCTGTTACAAGCCATTTGACCTCATTTCTGTGGAGAAAATATCTTGGCAGGATAAACAAGAAAAAGGTTGGAACATTTATTATTTATCGTATTAATACTCTCGAGTTAGACACGAGTGTGACTTTGAAGAATAATCGCAACACTTGTAAATCCCCCCAAAAATGTTTTGTTTTCACCTTCACACCTTTCAGGCTGTTTTTTCCTGTCTTTGTTATGTCTTTCTTATCGTCTATATTACCCTGATATAGAAGTTAACACACTGTATGTCTCTGTTTTTCTGTTTTAGTGGATGACAGTGCCATCTTAGACTGCCAGTTTAGTGACTTCTATCACACAGCTCCACAAGGATTTGAGAAGATCCTCTTTGAACAACAAATCTTCTAAAGGAGCACTCCAGCCTCAGCCCTCTTTACGCTGTCGTCCTCCTCTGTATCTACTAGCCACCTCTGTGACACTACAGTTTGACCCTGATTGGATAATATCATTACGTGTGACTTGAATGCCTCTTGTTTTGTTTTCCCCTGATTACTCTGTCTGTACTGCTGCTGGGGACTGATGTTTAAGTGGCCTTGATGGAGTAGGTCTTTCTAATCATTGGTCGTCTTAGATGGGCTGTTCAGTCTGTGCTGATGGAAAACCGTTGAATTGTTATGGTATGTCAGCAGTAATCAGCGTATATTAACCAAACACTTTCGACCGCTGCTTCCTTTTCTTTATCTGTGTAGATGTCAGACAGCAGATGTGCTTGTAAGATCTTTCCATTTTACAAGGCCAGAAGTCGTGGTTGACATTACTTTGGTCTTCTGTTTCTTCTTTGCTATTTACTGACATTGTAGCATCCACCTTTATATTTTACTGTATTTATTTCAGTCACAAAATCAAGTAGTGTTTATTCAGTGCAACAAGTCGTTTTTGGGGGGCCAGCTAGAGTTTGTGAAGTAACAAACGAACAACTGTCGATACTGATCTGACGACGGTATCCAAACTATTTTATGCTGCCTTTGTTAAAAAGTGCAACAGAAGCAAAAGTTGCAACAATTTTAGATATGAACTGACACATATTTGAGTAAAGATATCAACTCCAGTAATGCAGTGCAGATTCCAGAGGACAGCAGGTGTTTGAGGTTAGTGTTTGTGTACAGAGGGATGTGGAGGTGCTGCTGTGCTGGTAAATGTTTTACCAAGAGAATATGTACAATGATTGGTTTCCCCGTTTGATTTTTTTCATTCTCTCCTCTTCCTTTAAGGGATATTCCGGCGTAAAATTAATTTAGGGTCAAACACACCATAACACTGAGTTAGACACCGCGTTGAGAAATGAATGTTGCCAACCGCTTGCTTCTCTAGTTATACCAACTTTAGTAACGACCGCATGATAGCATTACACAGTGGTCTATGGCCCCTCACACAAACCTCAACCAAAACACCACTCTATAGCCACAAATAATGCTCAGAACAGCAGCTAACTTCATCAACAGTACATATAGGGTCCTAGCCACCAAACATCTGTTTATCTTTGCCTTATTTCTTTAGCAAAGAGACTAAACACAACTCACCCACTCTCTTCCAGCCACCGCTTGTTTGAAGAGAGACCTCAGGCCAGTCCATTACGGACTACAGCGGGGGGATGCAGCTCAAGGAAAAACATTTATAATAATTTCTTTATCATTTTCTTGTAGTAATAATCACCTTTTTAATCATTTCGCACTGCAGACGTGGTAGTTCTTCTGCCTTAGCGTCTCAGTCTGATTGCATTTCCATGAAGAAATGATCATAAATCTTCTTCCTTGAGCTGCGTCACCCCGCTGCAGTCGATGGACCTGCCTGAGGTCTTGCTACAAACAAGTGTCTGCTGGAAGAGAGTAGGCAAGTTGTGTTTAGTCTCTGCTGAAGAAATTAGGCAAAGTTAAATAGAGGTGGCTAGTACTATGGCTGGGACCCTATGTGTACTGTCGATGAAGTTAGGTGCTGTTCCGAGTATTATTTGTGGCTATAGAGTGGGGTTTTGGTTGAGGTTTGTTTATGGCTCCTCAGACCGCTGTGTATTGCTATCATGTGGTTGTTACCAAAGTTGGTATAACTAGAGAAGCAAGAGGTCAGCAACACTTATCTCTCTAGGGGGTGTCTAACTGGGTGTTTGACCTTAAATTAATTTTACGCCGGAATATCCCTTTAAATCGTGTTTTGTGTATTTATTCTAAATATCGGATTATCATCACAGCTGCCGCTGGTTGTCTCTGATTAGAGATTGTTAAAATGTCGATCTGTTGTGTTGTATTGGCATTGCATTACTGCTGCTAAAGTGTGACAGTTCTATATTTCAAAAGCTTGTCTTTGTTTTGCACTAATTATAAAAAAATGTACAAGCAAATCCAAATATTGTTGATTCATTAAACTTTTGTGGCTGAAAGCAAACTTTTCTTCTGAGTCGTGTCATGTTTTGAAACATATGTGACCTCTGCAGAAATGGCTGCCCGGGTTGACTCCATCAGGGATGTCAGCTTCGGCCGATATGACGGAGGTGAGTTATTTTCACTGCGTCGAGGAAGCCGGGGAAACCAGGACAGCCCATGCAGGAGGCATGCATTAACTCCTCCCCTCACTCTGCGATCTGTTACGTCCACCTCCTCCCCCTCTCCGGAGCCAGCAGCAGCACAGGAGCTGCCGTACCTCGTCTTTCACGGAGGAGATCCCGAAAGCCGGAGTAATAGCTAAACCCCACACAGCCATGGCCGAAAACGCCGGCTTGGAAAACCACCGCATCAAGAGCTTTAAAAATAAGGGACGCGATGTCGAGGTGAGCCGGCATATAAATGTGATCATATACAACATGAATCGGAATAGTTTTACGTAAAATCCACAGTGTTTGGGCCTCGTTGGGGAGCCTGGCCCCGGTTGCAACTGCCAGTGAGCTAGCTAGCGGATGCGAGCTAACGAGAAGAGTTCGCCATCAAAGTGCTTATTGGCCTACCTAGATAACGACGAATCCTGCCTTTTCTTAAGCGATAATGATAATATCCTTCAACTCACAGGCAGCTGATTCTTATATTTATTCGTTAATGTTTGTCAAGTAAGCAGCATTGTTTTTGGAATCGTCTGAATTGGGTGATAAAGTACCGGCGATTGTAGCTGTCACTGCCGGCTAACGAGCTAGTTGGATGGATACCGGTCGCAAGCGAGGCTGGGCCCTGCCCGGCACCTTCATTTTGACATTTACTCAACTCTAGAGGCAGCTGGCCTCAACTAACTCCAGCGCTAACACGGAGACGTCATAGAAATGTCTCATTTTGACAAAGACATCAGTTTAAGTCGAACTATTGGGTTGGTCGACATCCACCCTAACCAAACATTGCCCCTCCTTGTTAGCATGCTAACGCTGTCAGCGAAAGAGTTAGCATGTAAAGCCAGGTGAGCCACCTAACTGAGCTGTTAGCTAAGCTTTTAAACTCTTAACTCAAAGGTTAGGATTTCAGTAACGCTGTTTTACGGTTTACTGAAAGATAACTGAGAGGTTTCCAGAATAAACTGCTGTGTTATGAGCATTTGACACTGCCTGTCCTGAGGCATGTTAGATATACATGACATGAATCATGCAAAACATTACTGTAGTATCATTATTCAATTTCAAGGTATTAATGTTGCTTTGATCTGTTGTGGTCTTTCCATAATACGACAATATGAAGGCTGATTATGGTTGGCTAAATGGCAAAGTCTCCTATTCTAGAAAACACCACCGGTACTCTGTCCAAGTGGCAAATAGACCGTGTAAAACGCGGGGTTAGTATTGCAGCATCATTCAACTAACAAGTCTAATAATAAATCTCTGCGACAGCATTAGTCTGTGATGCTCATTGACATGATAGCAAAACCATTTGGTAGAGTCTGTCAAGACTGGCCCAGTTAAGGAAATCTAACAGAGTATGACTACAGAAGAAGGGGGAGATGGGCATTTATTCATCCTAAGGGGGGATTGAAGTGTTTTCAATCTGTTGTTACACATGCTACACACAGGTCTGAATATGCACATGAACATACTTAAGTTGGGAGATGTTGGAGACCCATATTGGTGCCTTGCTCAAGGGAAGTGCCCAGAAAGTCAACTGGCACCAATTCAACCACTAATTTCCAGAAACAGCAATTCTTGTTCCTCAGCCAACTCTCCTTGTACTGAGCTACAGCCACCCCCAGCAAAAAAACCAACATGAAAATTCTCCCCAAATTTGGTGTACTTCGTCTGGTGATACCATAAATGAGTAATTTCTCAAAGTGCAACTATTTTAGCAAACCAGCTAAGTATGAACAAGTCGTTGAAAATGGGTCGTCATGTTTTACCATAAAAGAGGACACCGAGACCCCCATAGGTTGTTGTTTTGAATCTAAGAGTCACAGTGACAAGCACATGGCTACTCTGACAGACAGACTCTGCCAAGTGCATTCCTGATGCTATTTCAAGCATCTTGTATGTCTGGCCTAGGTCCTCTTTAAGGCCTCAGTATGAATTTGAGTTTTTCGAAATGGATGACTCAGACCACAAGCCGGGGGAAAAAATGCCAGTTTGGTTTTTATTAATGTAGGTCAGGCCTAACAGATTGCTCTTCATGTCTGACATCATTAGGAACAGATTTGTATGGCCAAGCCGTTAAGTCTTGCATGCAGCATGTCAAAAGTTCCTCTTTGTTTTCCTTGATTCCATGTAGATAAAGAAACTTTACTGATATTTATCCAAGTTTATTTTTTTCATATCATTATTGCTCTGCAGAATATCATACATCTTTTATTTTTGAATGATCAACTCTGATAGCAGTGAAGCCTTCATCAGTTTAGTTTTCATGGTCACATGTTTTGGTTTAGGATGAGTTTGTATTTAGGGCAGCACAGTAAGTGAAATAAAGAAAATTAAACTAATACCAGTATCATTTCTTTTGACACATATTCTTAATTAATCATTTTCTTTGGAGACACATTTTACCGCACTGAATGTAGAGCCATATTGTTGTTTAGCAGTAGTTGGGAGATACCTCTATGCTCTGCAGCCTCCTGAGTTATGACTGTCCCAGATTACGTAAGGGGCTATTTAGGAAGGCAACATGAACCTCTTCAAACAGTCACAAGATGTTGGACCATCTCAAACTGTTCAGGATGAACTGAAAACCCAACTGGACACACAAACACAGCCCTAAGTCCCAGTGTTCGTCCTTGTACGTTCTGTTCTGTCTTTTAATTTTTCATTCCTGCCTTCAAAGTTTGTTGCAAGTGTTTTTCATTTTTAATCATTAATGTGGACTTGAAAGAAAGTTGTCTGTTAGCCACATGATGTTATAGATTTTCATTTTTAATGGTAATGAGATCCTGAAATGGGATTCTTTAGTGATGAGGCGTGAAGTCTAACAGAAATCGCACAATTTCATGTCTTTGGCTAATGGTGTTTTTGATAAATTAGGTTGTTTTGATATCCATGATCGAGGGCCACAGTGTGTTTTTTTTTTTGATAAAGCAGTTAATAGGTGAATCTCACAATAACATCCATAACAAATATCTTTTCATTAACTGTCGTATTTGTTTCTTTCTTTCTTACAGACTATGAGGAGACATCGAAATGAGGTGACAGTCGAGTTGAGAAAGGTGAGGAAAGATGCACCATCTGCCTACACACCAGGCTCCAGACAAAGTATCATACATCTCAGATTTGCAATTAGCACTAGAGGGATAAAATTGTGATGGATGTTTGTGAGGATGCTTCCTGGTGATTCTTATCAAAGTACAAAAAAGAATATTTGGATTCAGCAAGTTTTATTACTCCTTTAACACCATTAAAATTAGCCCCTAATATTACACTTTTTTTTTCTACTCCCCCAAATTTTAACAAATTGCCACCTGCTGTCACACTTCCCCTGCAATCGACTAAGGGCTGTTGCAAGCCGTGTTTGGTTATTATTTTTCCTATTCAGGTCAGGATCATTCATAAACAAGTTTCCTTTTTCAAGACATTTTTAAAAGGGATGTGTATTTACTGGGTGTTGATTGATTTCTGTTGTCTTTTTTCCAATCAAACTTAAATTTAATCATAGAAATGAAATGCACCTCTTACTCCAAGTTGAAGGGTTTGTGTGTTGTGTTTATCAGCCATCTAAGTTCCTGTCTATAAAACTAGCTGGGTCAAACTTCACCAACAGACTCTGAGGGGTCGTATTGGGCAGAAAAAAAACCCTATTTTGATGTCCAATTCACAAGTATTGGTAACCACTATACTTCCTGTCATCTGTCCTGTGTTGGTCTGTTGCAGACCAGAAAATGTCAGAATTAGCTGCAGCTGTTGGTTTTATTCATGCCATCGTTTCTGTGAATGGATGGAGTGTGTTTTTAAATTGGGTGCGGCTTTTTAGATTACGAATAAAAAGCAAAACAAAATTACTCCACACAAGGTACTTAACTCTCGACATGACTCAATTTGGCAAACACAGCCTGCTGTTAAGTGTTGTTGTACATCAGCTAAAGTTTGAATGGGATTAGTCTCTGTCACTGCTGTTGGTTTAATTTGTTTATTGTGTGAGTTGAAACTTTTTCATGACATGATGGAAAAGACAGGAAGAAGAGCTGCCGTTCATTTGAAGTGTTCCTACATTCAGTTGAGGTTGTTGTTGTTGAAAACGTGCTCACTGGAGCATTTACGTGAAATATGTTTCGTACAAGCAGGTGCAGTTGGTGTACGCTTCGGCTTGTTGTGTTGTTGCTTCATTGTGACACCCTTTGCTAAAAAGATCAGCTGAATTCAATTTGATCTGAACAGAACGTGATGTATGCCTTAATTTTATCCTGCTGCTGCTGCTGCCGTCAGCAGTGACCTCACTGATGAACACTAGTGAGCTGGTTTTACTGTCAGACATAAATACCCATGCATAAACACTGTCACCCTGTTTCACAGAAGACGCACAATCACAATTAAGCCCACACGTAATCCCTCTGGTGTGGTGGATTTCATCCTTAAACAATACTTGGATCCCAACGACTTTGAGTTATTTTTTCTAAATTTGAGGCTTTAAAGATTTAGTGATGAACCCTCTGAGGTAACGTTTTTGTTGTTTTCTCTTTTGGTTTCTGATAAAACATTCCTACATTTCACACAGGGCATTCAATCAGTCCATTGTTGTTGTTGTTGTTGTTGTTGTTGGGTTTTTTTACCTTACTTCATTTGCCTCCATCAGGTCATTTGCAATTTCTCAGTGATAAAATGTTCAAAAATAACCATTGCATCTGTTTGGTTTCATTTCATTACCAAAGCTGGGATTCAGGAGCTCGTTCCACAACCACAAATCATGTAACAGGGGCAAAAATATTACAACCATGGATGCATTTTGATCCACCACAATTAAATCTCCTTTAATCTCTTATCCTACAGTCAGGGTTCCTACACAGTTGGAATTTCCATACTTTTCCATTCCCAAATTTTTAAAATTATTTTTGGAAATACCTACTTTTCTGTTTTAGAAAAGAACTATGGTAATAGTCTGGAAACATAAATATTTTTCCGTACTTTATTTTTCATTTTACATACTTTTTAAGACCTGGAAATTGATCAAATTTATTTCAATACGTACGTAGGAACCCTGTACAGTGATGCACCCCGAGACAATATAGTATCTTTTTTTTATTTTTTTGTTTATAATAAATGTGCCTCGTAGTTCCATATGGGATGGGTCACAGTGGTGGCATGACACAAAAATAAAAAAATATTCATCCATTCAATTATTAATTCATTCAACAGCAATAGAATATTTCTGAATTTAAAACATACAAATATTGAGTTGACACATTTGTGATTGTGAGCTTTAAGTTTCCTTGCAAATAGCTACTGTGTGCCCACCTATCGGCCAAGTCAGCTGTGCTTCTGATTTTTTGCTCTTGTAATCTTAATAACATCGAGACAAACACGTCACACAAAACTTCATTCAACTTCATGAACTGTGGGTGCTGTGGGAAACATGAGTTGTTCAGACCGTAAACCTTTTTTTTGGAGCAGGCGGTAAATGCTTCGCCATTCCTGAATTCACAATATTCTCAAACATCGCGTCATTTTTTTTGCCACCAGTCTAGCATTATCTTGCTTGTCATGACAGACTCACGTGCACACACACACACACACATACTGTCATATCAGCCGATGGGCAGGACTGATCAGACACCAGGTAGTCGGAGAAGAGGCCATCACACTGAGAGACTCGCACGCACACACACATTTTGAAATCGCAGGTCGCTGCCTTTTGCGTGGTTATTTGATCGCACATGCTCACATCTGGATTGTGATGAATTGTGTAGTGCTAAGTATGACTGTGATTTCTTCAGGAGGAATTCAGCACAGTTTTGATTCATCAGAGCTGATCTACTATCTCTCAGTCGGAGACAGCTTTTCTGGACACTCGGAGCTGAGTGAATAACAAGTGTTGATGCAAACAGATTTTCTGAACAAAAGCTCACTTTGAGTTCGAAACTTGAGGATATTTCGAGGTTGTACTTGCAAAGACTGTCAGTAGATGCTGGTTAAAAAGATCCATCTTGGTTGATCAGGGTTTTAGAGCTGTATGTGCTTGTGATAATGAGCTCAGATTTAAAGTTTGTGGCTAAATTTATTTGGTACTTAGATGTAAATACTGTGAAACAAAGTCAAAAGCCTTTAAGTATTGCAGTCCCTTTGTGTGCTATTTTTGTTCTGCGTATTTCAGCTCTGTCTCCCACATTTTGATCTTGCTGAGGCTGCTTTTGTTTTCGCATAGAGAAGCCGGTTTTGGGTTTTTATCTCTTGAATCGATCAGTCAGTCACATTTCAGTTGAATTAAGAGCTCTTTAATCTGTTTCGATTTTGAGATCTGACGACAGAGAAAAATCCATCACAGCTGTAACTCGATCTCACTCCTGCTGCGTCTGTGGGCACATTCATGAGGATGGGCAGTAAATGGAGGTGTAGGAAAGGTATGAGAGTAGCATTCATATATAGAGCAAGTCAAAGAGCTTTACTGGGTCAAGAATAGACGGTAACATTAACAGTGTTATAATGACATGAGCATTAGGGATGGAAATCACCAGTGGCCCCACGATCAGATATTATCACGATACGATATTATCACGATACTTGGGCCACGATACGATATTGTCATGATACTTGGGCCACGATATGATATTGTCACAATATTCGCGCCATGATATTATCATGATACTTGGGCCACGATACAATATTGCAATTTGTAACATTTTGCAAAACAGTGAGTATTGCGATGCAATATATTGCGATTTATGCATTTTTTTCTACTATTTAGCTAATTTAGCATTTGGCTTCCCTTTATGAATGCCTTATTAGAACAGTGTTTTCTTTTCATGTAGCACATCTTGGAAACCTTTTATATATTTGTTGTACTAACTTTCTTCTGCTCTATGATGTCACTTCTGCCAACCTCACTGGACAAACAGTTGATTTTATTTTTCATTATTGTAGATTTGACTTCATATTAGCATTTCATTTGAAAAAATCGATACTCTGTAAATGAAACAATACGATATATCAACAGGTAAAATATCGTGATTCAAGGGCTGGGCGATAAAACGATAACGATTTATATCCAAAATTAATTTCCCTCAATATCAATATAGAACATGGTCAATATGCTTTTCAGTAGTCAGCATTCTGCCATGTTTTGGTACACAATACGAATAGCCAATGAAAATAAGAGTTTCTCTGGGTCCACTTCGCACTGAACCAATTATGTGCCGAATTAGAACCAAGTAGCAAACAACTGCGTAGAAGCGGGCTGCAGCTACGCACAACCCAAGTACTTTAACAGCGCAACGCCTTACGACACAAAGACCTCACAAATGCAGTAGCTTATTGTATGGCAAATGACATGCTACCAATAAGCACTGTTAAATTAAATTTTTTATATCATGACATATATCAATACTGACTCACATGAAAAAATATATTGTGATAAAAACTTTTTCCCATATCGCCTAGCCCTACATGATACTATGCTGTATCAATTTTTTTCCCACCCCTAATAAGCATTGAAATATAAAAAAAGCTCAAAAACACCAGAAAGGAAGACCCATGAGGCCAAAATAAGACATGATTTTCCTAAAATTCAGTGTTTGCTGATATACCATATATTCTGACCTCAGAGTCCAGCCATCCTGATAATATGCACAGATTCACCCACTTGTTTCACTTTTGAAAGAATCTGATTTTACATAACTGTCCACCAAAAGCATCTTCCCATGGATTTAGGCTTCCTGTACAGCACAGTCACTCCCCTCTTGGGATAAGAAAGGCATGTGTAGATAGAGGACGAGTGGATGCACTCTGGCTTTAGCTGGACTAAAATGAACCTTTGCTGCGTCTTTTTCCCCCCCAAGAAGTGAGGCCTAGCGCAGAATTAGCACTGTCACACAGCCGGTCAGAGTCATATTTAAAGATTTATAACTGGATGGCGAGCAGATTGACATCCACAGGCACGATAAAACACAGAGCTGTCTGAACACTTTGGCTGCGTGTTTCCAGAGAAAAGCCTGAGAGTGCTGGGAAGCATGCATTAAGAGCATCAGTGGAACAGCCAGGGGTGATAAAAACAAAAAAAACGTCACTGCTGTGTCGTCCTGAGGTGTCCCCCAAGTCTAGCACATTCCATTTAGCAGGACCAGAGCAGCAAGAAGCGCTGCACCGGCTGATTAGTCATCAGTGACGCACATCAGCACACGACGCACAAGAATGTAGGGCAAGGGAATCTCCTCCTACCACTGACTCACAGGGCCTGTCAATGGATGGGATGTGTGGGTCTCTCTTAATGTCTATGTGTACATGAGCTCCTCTGTATTTTGCCACGTTATATTAATGCATTAGTCTGCTGGTAGGGCTTAAGAATATGTCGAGGGTAAAAGTTCAGTGTCATTTAGAACTGATTGTGTGTTGTTAGCTTCCCAAAAACCTTCTTAAGTGTTTCTGACTTTCCCTCTCAGGACGGGATTTTCTCCCGTGTAGGCTGTACTCCAGAAGTGAAAGTTTAGTGAAAGAGAAATTGTTTATAAGAGAGGCCTAGATTCACTGTTACTTTTAAAGATTTGTGAATGCATTAACAAAGACTTTCATCTCCTCCCCTCATGTCTTTTCTGTCTTTTTTTTTTTTCCTTGTCTTGTCAGAACAAACGAGACGAACATCTACTGAAGAAGAGAAATGTCCCGCAGGAGGAGAGTCTGGAGGACTCTGATGTCGACTCAGACTTCAAAGGAGTAAGTGTGGGTGTGCGCGAGAGTGCGGGAGTGATAAAGTGAGACTGGACCGTCTGGATGATAGGTCAGAGGGGTTCAAGTCAAGTGAGCAGTGTATTAAACATGATCCAAAATAACTCTAAACTGTGGAGAAGCACAAGTGAAGGAGCAAAAGAAAATTGGTATACCCAAACCTCAGAAACTCCTGTTCTTCTTCATTAGGATTCAAAGTTAATCTAACCACAAAAAATCTTGGCACAGAGTTGATCCAGTGTCTGCTCTGTATCTGTCACTCATGTCACACTTTCTCCCTCAGCAGATGTCTCTTTCCCAGTCGTCATGGGGCTGTCGCTGTTTAAATTCCCAACAGTTTCAAGCTCCAAAATTAAACTGGGTGAACTTCATTAGGTGTTTGGGGTAGTTAGGGAATACAAAAAACGGGTTATAGCTGTAAAAGCAGAAATTGGCTTGCTCAACCGCATCAACAAACCTGACATGATTAGGATGAACGGACTCTTGTTAATGTCCCTCACAACAAGAAAAAAGGGCTTGAACTTCTGACAATATTTAGAGGAATTGACTGGTTGTTTGCTCTCTGTCGACACATTTGATGTCAAGCGAAAAAGCGACTGTTGCAGAAATGTATAAAAAGGGATGTCAGGGTAGGCAATAAACAGAAAGTGTACTGATACCGAAATTTACGACAATAACCAACATCATTTTGCCCATATCGGTATATTTGGTGTCAAAATAAATAAATCAAAGTTGGTTTTGGATGTGTGTAGGTAGGCTATAGTCTCATGTCCCTTTAAGACGCTGTCCAACGTCGGTGACATGACTCCACCCCATCCAGTCCGTAACAAAGAGGGAAAGACAGGTGAGGAGATGGAGGACGGTTCAAAAGTTGTAGCGGCTGGAGTGGCGGCTGAAGTAGACAAGGTTAATGTGGTAGGGAGTGAGCAGCTTGTGGAGTAGCTATCGTCTGTTTATCATTATCAAGGCAAACTGCTCAATGTATCGTGATATTGATTTGAGGCCATATCGCCCAGCCCTATGTCAGGGCATACATGGTCAGTGATCAGACACTATCCAGACAACGGGCTGATTTTAAGGTTTTATTTTGTCGAGTACAGAGCTCTCCTCTGAACTAAAGCATATGTCTGATAAGAACGATAATGTACTGTCCTTACTCTGCAGCTGCTGGTCACTCTCAGACTTTATGTGTCACCTCTGAACTTTCTTCAAATATGCCACTGATCCTGATGCTTTATAAAGACAGTTTCAAACAGTTCTCCAAATTGTCAAAAGCTTCTGTTCGTATATGTTGGGATATTTTTTTTTGGTTTTTTTTAAGAACAGTTTTATTTATTTAACCTTTATTTTTTTGTTTGTTTTGGGATAATTAAGTATCACAGGAAGGGGATTTTTATACTTTCTGCAGACATCTTGATTGGAGAGCAGAGTAACAGAAGTCTATTACAAGCCCACGGCTAATTGAATGATAACATAGACATGCATGATGGGAGCAGGTGCAGCTATGCTGACAATGGTAGCTAAGTCATACATAAGAGACATGATCGGCGTAGTTAAGGCCCGGCTCGGCCTTTTGTTGAAAAAATAGTGATTGCATGCCTCATGTTATGGATCACCCTGAGAAAAAAGGACAATGTAAAAAAAAAAAGATTTGCTGTCAGGTTATTCTGAATTGAATTGTCCAGATTAAATACGTTTAAAAGCCATTGAACGGAGGCGCCACTTGGATTGTCACAAAAATATACTAAAACTGAAGGAGATGATTTCATTTCGGAAAAGTTAAAGTACTATATATGTCTAATTATTATCTGTATTTGTTGTGAGTTGGTGGGTTCTACTGGTTTACACATAAACCAACACAGAGGAAGTCGACATCTCCAGACTTTCTCATCAGGGAGTTCTCTATAGTTTGTCCTCTGGTTTTCCACATAATGTAATTTGCTTTATGTGGGCAGAGTGTTGCAATGTACAATGAAGGGTGTAGTTGACTGAAAAGCCGCTGACGTCTGATGTAATTCTGTGAGTAGATGAATGGATGAATGATGGCCTACAGAGTAAACCAGCCACCAAGTGTGGCCCACAGCAGCATTAGTGAGAAGGGCTGTAAAGAGTATTATTGATCAAGCCAATTCATTACTCTGTTACCTCCACCTCATAAGCAAGTACATTAAAATGTCAAGTTTTCACTTTTTAGAGGCAGAGCGGTGGTGAAAAGATTGAGTTTTAAGAAACACAGATATGTAGTAACTTGATAGTAAAACAAGACGGCCTCGTGATCAGCACAGAGAGAAAAAACTGGTAGCTGTAGTTTCTCTCAGCAGCCGCTCCTGATGACTAATTTCCTGTCAGACACCAAAACGTGTTGTTTGAAAAGTCTCAACTAAGATCTGCAAACAAGTTCAGCACATGGGGATTGAGAAGTAGCAGCATATTAAGTGTTGTTGATCTAGAGTCAGTTAAGCCGATTGATGCGACACAGTTATTAAAACACAGAAAAATACACACGTCACTCCCAACTCTTGGTATTTTTATCATTTCGATCTATTCACATCTTATCAATTCCAGCAGACACTAAAAGTTAACTTCTGGTTTTGCTGCACCCTCATAACACAATAGAGAAGGATGTTTTGCCGAGTTGGATGTTTGATTGTTCCTTCCTGATACAGAAGTTTGCTGAGCTAACTCTTCGACATTTCTTCTCCTGCAGCAAAATGTTACGCTTGAGGCCATCCTACAGGTAAGAGTTCACCTCCCCATCCCTAAAACACAACCAAAAGCTCTCCTATTGTTTCCTTATTATCCTGTGCTTATGTGTGATACTTCTTTACTCGACAGAACGCTACCAGTGATAATGCTGTAATCCAGCTCAGTGCTGTACAGGCAGCCAGGTGAGTGACTGACAGAACACACACCTGCAGACAACAACACTTCTTCAACTCGAATAACTCAAGGAGTGTTTTTCTCTCCTGACAGAAAACTGCTTTCCAGTGACAGAAACCCTCCGATTGACGACTTGATAAAGTCTGGCATCTTGCCTATTTTAGTCAAATGCCTGGAAAGGGACGACAAGTAAGTCTGCCTCCACGACAGTTTGTGTTTGCCTTCAGTGTTGTTTTTCGGTGACGCGATGAGCCGAGTGTTCCGGTTTGTTAAGACTGCAGACTGCTGTGATGGATTACCAGAGCTGTTACATGAAGTCTCAGCCGCAACGGGGGCTTTGTGTGCAAGAGTGTGTGTGTGTGTATCCCACTGTGTCCACACGTGAGAGTGTGTGGAGGCAGGCAGAGCACTTGGCTGGTCTTCTTAGTCCAGGCCAAGCCAAATATAACAGCATTCCTGCCTCTCGGAGTTCCCGAATTCCCAGGACCTTGTGTTCACCGAAGGGGGGGAGGGTGAATGGTGTGGGTGGAGGAACTCGTAAGGAAGAGGTTGTAGCAACTTCGCCATGGCAACCATTAACAGATAGCATCATGCAAGTATGTGACACAAGTTTATGCCGGACATTTTTTTTTTTTTTTCATGAAGAATTCAACAAGACATTTCAAACCAGCCATGTGCATCCATCAGGAGAGAGTAATTGTCCACTCCGGTATGTTGCCATAGCATCATGGCAGACGGCCAAATCAGCTCAGCCTGATAACATAATGAGCCACAGACGCACCATGCAATGTACAGCATGAAAATGACCATCATACATGAACAAGAATGGACTAAAGGTCTGTTCTGAGGACTTTGAATGAAATCAATGAGAGCATGAGCTAACAGTAAATTCAACTATTGCATCCACAGAAGGGCTGATTATATCACAGAGAGCACCACACCCTGATTCCTGTTTCGAAATCCTAGATAAACCTTAAGAAAACCAGTAGGGCTGTGGATCATGGTTGGTTGCCTGATGAAATATTTAGCAGGGTAGACAGACTCTCCACACATCGGCATGATATACAAGCATTTGGCTGGTGGGTGGTGTGAGGATCACTTGAAATCGTGTGATTTCTATTATTTTGTGTTGCATCACTTTCATATTCTTCCTTTTGTGGGCACGGCTTCAATTCACCCGACAGCATGATACCAAGACTACTGATCTGGTGCCAGATGTATTATTTGCTAATCACTCTCTATTCTCACCAGGGTTTCAGGATGGTGGAGAAACTGTTAATTAACCTCTTTTTACGAATCCAGTTAAAGGGGGAAAAACTCTGAGCTTAATGAGAAACATGCTTTTGATTAAAATGACAAAAGCCACATTGTTCTATAAAAGACTGGTAATGCAGAGAGATAGAAACGCGAACAGGCACTTCATGCTTACTAGGGATGCATCGATCCAATATTTGGATCGGATATCAGCTCCGATATTGATAAATTATCTGGATTGGATATCTGATGAATGACGCTGATCCAGTGTTCCGATCCAGTGTTTTTTTTTCTTTTCGCTCTATATTCTATGTCTGTCTGTTCTTTTGCACTAAATCTTTACATGGAAGTCTGTGCAATTTGTTATATGTTAATAAATAATATTAGGTAAATTTATATCTGTGTTAATTAGTTACAATTTTTTTAACAAGGCTAATGTCAAGCCTGATGCCTTCACTCACAGGGAAAGGTATACAGTTCATTCATTCAACAGTAATATTGGATTGGTATTGGATATCAGCCGATACGCTCAGCCCAGGTATTGGTATCTGATTGGATCTGAAAAAAATGGATCGGTGCATCTCTAATATTTACCATCTAATACCTAAGAGCTAATTGCAACAAAAGCCGATGTAAAAAAAGTGTAAAATCAGTGCATGTTAAAGAGGAAAAAATCTTAAACCCAGCAGGAAATGTGAAACTGTTGGACCAAGGACTGTAGATGTACAAATCACCTTCACACCGCTCATTAAAGGCTCAGAGGGTTTATGTCTGATGTAAGGGTGCAGAAGGCAATAGGAAAACACGGGTTGTTTCCTCACTGTGTTTTTATTGCACTGATAAGCTTAATGCTGAGAGATCTCTCCCACCTAAGGGCTTCATCGCCAATTCAACATGCTCAATCGACCAGAAGTAAATGAGCTCTTTTTTTTTTTTTTTAACTGGTTCTGTTTTCTTTGCCCTCCAGCCCCTCTCTTCAGTTTGAGGCAGCTTGGGCTCTGACCAACATCGCCTCTGGGACGTCAGCACAGACTCAGGCTGTGGTTAAATCCAGTAAGTTGACCCCGCGAGTCAGTCCTACCCCTGCAGTCTGTGTTTGTACACTGTCTGCGATCTGCAGAGATAGCATATTTATTTGTTTTCCTTTTTCAACCAAGCAGTCACTTACTCCTTGGATTATGTTTTTATTAGATAACAGCGGAGTCTTGGAAAAGAAGCCGTAACTGTCTGAAAACTTAAAACATCATCAGTGTGATTTGCTGGCCGTTACAAAGCAACACAAACAAAGAGCAGATCTAAAAAATTTGGCGTATTTGAGATCGAAAAAGAGAAACAAACATCTTGAATTAACACACTGTTATATCAATGTATGCTTAAAGAGACTTCCCAAATCTAAGTATTTGTAATGAATTCTTCTACATACATGAAACATTTCTTTAATTTCATGTTTAAATCACCTTTAGACTCTTTTCATGAAATCAAACTCTTTTGCTCTAACTTCAAATCTCAAGATAAACTTGTCCAGTTCAAGCTAAACATGGATTCAGGCTGTGGTTTTTTATTGGCTAATAACTGTTTAAACCTTTGAAAAAAGTTGTGTCTCTTAAACCAGATTTGTTCAACATGATATGTGTAACATTTCTCATTAGATGTATCTGAGGCGCTCCCCTCCACATCCAGATCTATGATCAGGTTTATAACGAGGTTAACTTAATCGAAAGGTTTCGATATGATGAAGACGACTTTGCTCAGGCGACAAGTCACATCCTGTCCATATATGAGAGTGTTTATTCTGAACGCCCACACAGCTGTTTACAGTTTTTCAGCCTGAGCAGATCTCAGGTTAGGTCGTGGTTGGAGGTGGAGATTCAGTGTCAGCATCAATGTAAATGTTTATTCCCCACTAGGGCCCGACTGATATGGATTTTTTGTGGCCAATACAGATTATTAGGGGGGAAAAAAATACGATCACAGATTAATCAGCTGATTTTTAAAATTTTTTATGAAGTTTTAAAATTTTGTTAATTTAAGTAATACATATTTACTAATTTTTTTAACAAATGTCTGCTTTTGAGCCTTTCAAACACTTCTCAATAACATTAACCTAACTAATATTCCACGTGTTTACCACGAATCAAATTCGCATCAGGAAAGCGTTTTTAACCCCCAAACCCCCCTCCGATCGGAGCCTCCACGTCTTAACTCACGTTACACATTTCCGGTTCGGTCTCATCAGGAGACATGCAGCTGCCTCAGTAAGAGAAGTAGCTCAGTCACGTAATGTGTACTGTTGTTTATTCTACCGTTACTGGCACAGCTAACAGTGTAGCAAGGCTAATAGCAGGTGGCTAACTCTAACTTTAACCGAATTTTATTCTCCGCATTTTATTTCTGAAAGTATCAGCGACATTTGGCGAGTTTTGGCCGATGACCGACTAGTCTTAAACGGGCTAAAATTGGCCGATTTAATCTGCTCGCCGCTAAATCGGTCAGTCCCTATTCCCCACATTTACTCGACCCCTGTTATGTCATATTTGGAGTCACACAGTCTGACCATGAGGGTAAATTTTTGCCGTATTGTTTGCGTGTTTAGATGCAGTGCCCCTGTTCCTGCGACTGCTGCACTCACCCCATCAGAACGTCTGTGAACAGGCTGTATGGGCTCTGGGAAACATTATAGGTAAGTGGTGTTTTGCTGGTGGTGCGGTGAAGAGGGAATAGATTTCTTTGAAGCAGCTGTAGAGCTTGTGTTGACCTCTGCCCTCTTACCTGCCCAGGTGATGGTCCTCAGTGCAGGGACTATGTCATCTCCCTGGGCGTGGTCAAGCCTCTGCTGTCTTTCATAAACCCATCGATCCCCATCACCTTCCTCCGTAACGTCACCTGGGTCATCGTTAACCTCTGCCGCAACAAGGATCCTCCGCCGCCTATGGAGACTGTGCAAGAGGTGGGTGTTTGCGCCTGTTCGCTGACGCTTTGATGTGGCAGACAGATGGATGTGTTGCTCTGCAGTCGGCTGTGTCACTGCAGGCTGAGTCACACAGAGTTTTTGCAAAGCATTTTTTCAGTAGCCGAATCAGCCGTGTCACCCTGAGGAATTACAAACTACAAAGCAGTTTTTGGTGACATTTGAAGTCGAGGCTTGACAGCTATTCCTCTTTGTGAATTTTTTTTTGTCTCTTCACTCTGCCCCATTTCTGCCTTCATCTGATCCACTGTTCCTCTGCCAACATCCAACCCACTCACAACCCACTTTTCTTTCCCCCACAGATATTGCCAGCCCTCTGTGTGCTAATATATCACACCGATATAAATGTGAGTATCAGAGCTTTGAGCAGAAATTTCAAGAAAAGTCCTGTGATTAGATCTGCTGACAGGCGTTTTCCTAAATGTTGGAAGCACTTTTCCTCCTCACAGTCTCACCGGTCCCTTGTTTCTGTGCGTTTAGATCCTAGTAGACACAGTGTGGGCTCTGTCCTATCTGACAGACGGCGGCAATGAGCAGATCCAAATGGTCATTGATTCTGGAGTCGTTCCATTTCTTGTGCCTCTCCTCAGCCATCAGGAGGTCAAAGTTCAGGTGAAGCTTTTTGTTTCTTCGTCCAACACGTCTGCTTTTCAATTTTGCCCTCAGTAAGTGTGTTTCACGGTTTATTAACACTCAAAGTGTTTATTTTATGCTTCTTCTTTTGTCTTGTAAATGCAGACGGCAGCTCTGAGGGCAGTGGGTAACATCGTCACAGGGACAGACGAACAGACACAGGTCGTGCTCAACTGTGACGTCCTCTCACACTTCCCCAACCTGCTAACACACCCTAAAGAAAAGATCAACAAGGTATCACCGCGTTTTCCTTCATGTTATTGTTTTCGTATGTCTGGGTTTCTTATTGCTTGGGATGAAACGGGAGCAGGGTGTCTGCGCCCGTCATGCTGCCGGTTTATAACATTTATGAGAGCTAACTGACTCACTGCCAGGAAGCATAATTCCTCAGTAGCAGGCTTGTTATCCCAAATATGCTCTCACTAAACAACATTTGCTGGCAGTACAGTTAAATTTTTAGTCTTCATCATTTTATCTTAATGGGTAAAATCAAAACAGCCTGAGAGGCGTCCACGTCTTCATCAGTTCTTTTCAAATCAAAGACTGAAATTCAGGGTATCTCACATCGACCTCCTTTTCATCAGCTTTGTTGTAAACTTGTCTGAGAATTACATCTAAAGCTTGTGAATCAAAATTAAGAGTCAGACAATGCAGTGGACGATGAGTGCATGAGGGTTTGGGAGGATAATCATGTATGTGAGGAAGATTAAGTGCCAGATTTGACCATTTGTGATTGGTCTCTTTCCAGGAAGCAGTCTGGTTCCTGTCCAACATTACAGCTGGGAACCAGCAGCAGGTCCAAGCTGTGATTGACGCTGGCCTCATTCCTATGATTATTCACCAACTGGCTAAGGTTTGTGCACGGAGGAATTCTTTATATACTCCGTTCTTTATGTTGATTTTTCCTCCTTGAATTTCTAAAAGCGTAACTGTCGGCATGAATTAAACGTATAATGATGTATTGACACATTCTGCGTCTCGTTGCCGGAGAAGCTCTTGATACATGAATCGAGCAGTAATGCAAACATAGCCTAGATGTCTGCGAGTCTTGGCAATATGCTGTGGTGCAAAAAAAAAACCCTGCCACGTCCACATGTTAGTGACAGCCTGTCTCTCTGCAGGGCGACTTTGGCACTCAGAAGGAGGCAGCGTGGGCCATCAGCAACCTCACCATCAGCGGGAGGAAAGATCAGGTGAGCTCGGCTTTGGGGCCAGAGATGGAGAAATCTGGAGCCTTCATTGACTGTTGTGTTTGGTGTATTATGTTTGTGTTTATATATAGCTGTAGTAGCCCTGTATAATGTGAGTTAGTCATGTAATGTTGCAAAATTGTAGTAGTGATTTTTATTCCTCTCAGTCTCGCATCTTTTTAAGAAGCAAAAATGTCTCCATTATTAAGGGATGAAATCATACAATGTCAAACTGTTGACTGTAAAACTGATGAAGGATTCGTTCCGCACTTGTAACCGTCCACTTATGTTGTAATCAAGTATGGATGTGGTGTGTATGTGTGGGTTTGTGTAGGTGGAGTTCCTGGTTGAGCAGAATGTCATCCCTCCGTTCTGTAACCTGCTGTCAGTGAAGGACTCGCAGGTGGTTCAGGTCGTGCTGGACGGCCTGAAGAACATCCTCATCATGGCGGGAGAGGAGGCCAGCACAATCGCTGAGATCATAGAGGAGTGTGGAGGTGTGTACCCCGCCGACTATGGCTGATTGTTTGCTTGTGTTATGACTCAGCCTGATTTCCTCATGTCTGTGCGTCTGTATTTGATATTCGATTTTTTTTTTTTCCCATTTCTTTATTGAGGTTATTTGGTTTATGTTTGAACAAGTGCACGCTTTGACTACCTTACCGCACTAATTTTCAGTAAAATCTGCACGCAAGAGCCAGTGTCAGTGTTGAAACCTCCTCAGATCTGATGGTGTCCTGGTTTTTGTTTTTCAGGTTTGGAGAAGATAGAAAACCTACAGCAGCACGAGAATGAGGATATTTACAAACTAGCCTTTGAGATTATCGATCAGTACTTTTCAGGAGATGATGTAAGTTTCTCACCGGTGATATACGTCTCTAAACTTCATGTCATTCAAAGTCCCACCCTGATGTGATGACATAAACGCCTGTCTCTTTCAGATTGATGAAGATCCCAGCTTGATCCCGGACACCACTCAAGGAGGGACATTCAACTTTGACCCAGCTTCCAACATGCAAACAAAGGAGTTTAATTTCTAAAAAGCCAGGATGTTTGCTTCAACCAGCTGCACGGGTACTCTGTAAACACCCCAGACATTCATCCATCTCTCCTCCAACCTGGCAACCTGGTACAGAAGGATTTACAAAGCATCACTTCAACAAAGAAACTCACCACTGAAGGATTTACCCGCCCCCACCTCTGCACTGCGGGGTGTATTTTTTTTTGTTCGTTTTATTTTCCTCCATCCTTCACTGAACAACGGCAAAAACCTACACAGGAGTCCTGGGCATCCAACAGGCCCCGTCACCATCTGGCAACCCGCATCCAGAGGGTTGTCAGCATTCTCTGCCAGTGCTTCGAAGTATCACACAAAAATAAAAACCAGAAGGAAGAAGAAGCCTTCATGGCAAGATGTTATTGCCAAATGTCAAATCTTCATAGAGACAAAAAACACAAGCACATTTTCAGACACACACGCACACTCACACACATGTACACACGTTTTGACACTTAGGATTAGTGTGCATACTTCTGTTAGAAGTTATCATATCACTTATGGGGAAGAAATACTGCTGTTCGTTTGTGGTTTATTTTTGTGCTTTCCCTCCCCTGGATCGTCTTCTGGTGTAAACTTCACCCACGCGCACGCACACTGACATACGAGTACACACAATGACACTTAAGTCACACAGATTTCCCGATGGTCGGGCACCCCCCCCCCCCCCTCCCAATAACCCTCTCCCACCCAGTTTAAAGAGTTAATCCCAGAGCTAAGCCATGATTAACCACGGACCCCCGCTGCCCCCCCTAGGAGCATCCTGGGGCAGGTGGAGGGGCGAAAGGGCTTTAAGGCAAAAAGAGGACTCCGTGGCGAACTGACTGACGGGACTTCTGACTCGATGACGTCACTTTTTTCAACGTGACCTCTGTTGAATTATCAAACTTGTTTAAAAGAAAAAAAAAAATCATCAAATGTGAAGAAAATGCCATAATCCTTTTTTTTTTTTCTTTTCAATTCATGCAACTGTTAAGACCTGCTTACTGGCCTGCTTCAGATTCAGCAGTGACTTTTTTTCATGGATGTGATTACCTGTGACGGGAGGGAGCACCTTTAGGTGAATGCACAGAGACTTACTAGAAGAGGAACATGTCAGCTGTAGCGTTAAGTCCCCCCAGCAGGACATCCATTTTTGCAGCATGATGAACTCGGGTCACGTCATGTGATCCAGTGACCTGTCTGCTCTGGACTCCCCTGTAATGTGAAACTTGGAAGAGGGGGGGTTTAACTTAGATTAAAAAAAAAAAAAGAAACGAAAAAAAAAGAGAAACGAGTCGAGCTAAATTCGACCTGAAACGTTTATCAGACCTTGTTTGAATTATTTTAAATTCTCTCTTCAAACAAATGATTTTAGGTTCATGTTTCAGCTTCTCCTGGTTGAGTCTGTGGAGCTTCCATTTGTCTGTTTTACTTTTTTTCTTTTTTTTCTTCAGTCTTATGCACACGTCTGAGAGGCATATCGATGTCTGCCTGCAGAAAGGGACCTATACTCCTCGAAGATTAGACTTATATAATGAGTACAGGTCCTGACCTTTATAGTACTTAACTACTTTTGATGAAGAGGTCACATGTCATCACTCGATTTGAATAACTGTACAAAAAATGTGATGTGTATCTCTCCTTTGCCGTCTAATGAATATATGAATATATTTACATAAAGCCTGTACAAAGCTGCTGCAGCTGACAGTCATTGGATGGACGATTAACCTTACTGTCAAAGATGGCTGGGGAGGGTGTTTTTTTTTTCTTTATGAAGCAATATTCCTTTGTTTCATTGTTTTTATTTTGACTTGCATATGTATTGTGATGACATGCTGATGAATTGGAACAGGCTGTTTTCTCTCTCTCTCTCTCTCTCTCTCTCTCTCTCTCTCTCTCTCTCTCTCTCTCTCTCTCTCTCTCTCTCTCTCTCTCTCTCTCTCTCTCTCTCTCTCTCTCTCTAACTCTCTCTCTCTCTCTCTCTCTCTCTCTCTATTCGTAGTGGTGACGGGCTGTTTAAAAATGTGCCGTCCCATGTCCCAGTCGGCGTGCGGGTGCTGGTTCAGGGTGTCAGAAAAAAACTCTGAACCTGACCCCAGCCCCGGTCTCGAAGACTTTATGATCCTCTGGTTGGCTGCTAACTACTGAGAGGGGGTCAGAGCAAAGGGTGGGTGTGGGGTGGGGAATGGGGGGGGGTCACACTTGGGGTTTTAAATATTGGGTGGGGTTGTTATGTGCAGCCCAGGCTTGTTTTTGGGACTAGCTGTTTATTACTGAACAAAACTATAGAGAGGGTGTACAGTCATGAACTAGCAGACTAGACCGAGCCACTTTAAAGATTTACAATTTCGTTGCCTTGTATCCGCATTGGATACAAGCTTATGTTTGTTGCAAGATTTTTACTTGCTAATGAAAAGTTGTTTTAAATAAAAATAATAGGAGAAAAGCAACAGACAGCGTTTTGGCCTCTGATTGTTTATATCTTTTTATAAATTTTAGATTGAATTCCTCTCTTTAAGGTGGCTCATTGATGCTTTCAACTCTTGTGCATATTAAAGACAAGAATGAGTTGAAAATCATTGTGCCTTTTGTTTTTCATTTCAACTAAAACTACGTTTTATTGAAGAGAAAAAAAAGATTCTTTGAGCAACTGGAGAATTTAGGAACAGGAGATGTGGCTGCAGGATTAAATGTGCTCTCCCTGTTGTTGGGGTTTGCCATGGGAATGGTCAATGCTGCTCTCTGCTGTTGAGAGTAACTGCTCCCCTTCGATCTTATTCACTGAACATTGTAACACCATTTCTCTCCCGCTCATTACTCCCTCCCCTCCCTCGCAACACCACCAACCATCATTGCCATATTTCAGTCAGGGGATTTTTGATATCATCTCCCCTCATCTCACCCTCAGGACATGATCTGTGTTTCTGATCCTAACCAAAATAAACTTGCTGTTTAGCCGTTGGATCCTCCGTGCTTGCAAGTGTTGTGATTCACACATACAGTCGCTGGTAGTCGAACTTAAGTTGTTTGAAAATTAGCTTATAACAGAGGTTAATCAGAGTACTACACAATGAAAAGACCTGCATCACCTCCTACATGGAAATGAGAAATGTGTCCCTACAATGTTGTACAAAGACACTTAAATGCAGTTCTTTTCATTGTGTTAGATCTGTCTGCAGCAAATAAGTTTTCTTAACATCCTTTGCTGCTCATGGATCTCACCATTGTTGTTTTCAGGTCTTCAGCTGATGGTGGTGTGTGTAACCTTAAACATAAAACACAGAACAATCTCTTCACAAGCCAGGACACATTAGCAGCTCAGTGAAGGAAAAAAATAGGTTACAGAGTACACTAAAACTGAGTGATTATGTAATGAAAATATTTGTTTTGGAGTGACTCAGTTCTTCATTTGCTGGTCCTAAATATGTATGCTGGTAAACACAGCTTCCTAGAGGTCAATGATTAACTCAGCCTTCAGAAACTGAATGTGTATCTACGACAAAAACATGCAAATAAAGATAACTGTCCTTTTGAGTGGAACATCTGACCCAACCTGAACCTGATTAGACTCCCCGTGGTTTAGGTTCTCTTGTAGCAATTAGACTTAAGTATTTTCACATGATAAAATCTGTACATCCTTTATTTTGTTGAACTGTTAAACTCTGGTAATCAATGTTGATTTTATTTTATTGCTACACTCCGTTATTTCCTGCATAGTATAACAGTATAGGATTTAAGGATAAATTAAACTGTAATAAAATGTTAATGCAAGAATGGTCTATCAGAGAGCAAAATTAACTCAAAATACCTTTTGACTTGTGTCCTTTTTTAATTTGATTCTTTCGTGTCAATTTTTCATCCGCTAAAACTCCTTAGACTTTGACACTTGAGCGTACTTCTATATTATCTATGAATATTTTTGAAAAGAGGTCCAAGTATTGATCCCTGGGGTACTCCATGCATTAGCTTGGCTTTAATTGAGTTTTGTCCATTTACAGATACAGATTGTTCTCTGTAATTTAAGTAATTCTCCAACCATTCATGAAAACTTTTTTAAATTTTGAAAAATAGAAAGCAATTGACAAAATGATCATAGCACCATGCTTACTTTCCTCTACAGAGTGCGTCTTTGTCTATGAATTCGGTTATCTAATTGTTGAATTTATTTATTTTTTTGCACAATTGTGTGAAAACAGGACAATTTTCTGCTGCTCAAGGAGTATTTATCATATGAAGCCAAGGATCCGACCTCATATTTCGTGTCTTGATATCTGAGTTTGCTCTGTGGTTTCTGGAGCAAATTTAACAACTCAACTTATAGTCAGCTATATGCAGTATACCTGAGGTAAGGAGCCCACAGACAGCCAAAGTTGCAGTTATTTTGTTACACATTAGTTTAAAGATCGCTTTGGTACTTTCAATGTGTCATTCGGTCAGGCCATGTTGCACCTGAGTCGATACGAAGTTGATCTGGAGGATGCTACTGTAGTGTTAGCTTCAGTTCAACTTCGTATTGACTCAGGCGCTACATGGCCTAAACAAATGACACATTGAAAAGCACACAAAGCAAATTTAAACAAGAACCTTTCCGCTAACTTCTTTGCTCGTCTTCTCGCCATCGTCTTCTATGCCTAGATCGTAAAACACCGGTGCATCACCATTATTGATCCCCGGCAGCTCAATTCCGTTGTGGCTTTTTTTATTTGCATCCTTTTATATTCACAGTTTCTAACTTAAAAAAAAAATTAGTGTCATTAACTTCCGTTGTGGCTTTTTTATCTGCACCGTTTCTTTTTTTATATGCAGCAGGCTTCATTTCTTTTTTTTCTTTTTTTTTTTTGCATTAGTAACTTCTGTTGTGACTTCTCCTTTTCTTTTGGCTATTTTTTTTTTTTTTTTTTTTTTTTGCAGTGGCGGTTCTTAGCCACCGTACAAAACACATGAAGGGATTTTTAAAAATAATAAAAACTTAAAACACAACAGCAAATGAGAAAAGAACAAGTAATCGCAAAACACAACATGACGTCTTTGTTTTGTCCCCCAAAAAGGACCTCAAAAGTGAAAAACTGCTCCTGAAGAGATCTTATGTTTACATGTTCTGCTGCAAGTATCTTTTCACTTCGCTTTTCTTAAATGAGGGATCGTCAAAACTGTCTGATCCACTGGTTTCAATCTCCTGCTATCGATGAATCTGGTCTATAAAATCACGTGATTTCATTTCCCCCTCCTCACTTCCGCAAATAAAGCGCCAGTGTTGTGATCATAGCTTAAGCGGAAAGTGAAAACACAGTCAGTCGTCGTGCCACCGGACTCGTGTGTCATGGTCGAACCGTCCACCAGAACCGTGAACGACACCGGACGCAGACGTTTCCAACACGTGAGTTTACGGCGAATGTTCCTGCTTTCTCCTGCAGCTCCGGACTTTTTTGTTCAAAGTTGTTTCCTTCCGGGCTGCTCCGCTAACTACAAGGTAGGCAGCTGAAAAACAAGTCCGCTCAGATTAGTCTAGCAGCTGCAGCCGTGTTGTGTCAGCTGGACAGTTTGCTGAATAATGCGTTTGTAACAAAGGCATCAACAGTAGGCAGCCTGTCTGACATTGAACAGTCTTGTGGTCAGTGTTTGCTGAGATAACACAGGTACAGGAGGAGGAGGAGGTGACAGGAGTTTAGTAACACTTAAAGCCTCTGTGACCTAGATTTTCAACACAGGAGGTCTCTTTTCCAAGAAAGTCTCAGGATCATAAATTGTTCTTACCAAAAACACTTGAATGAGACAGTCAAAACAACATGGTCTGTCTGCAGAGATTATAAATGTCACCTTCAGATTCTAATCAGAGCATCAAAACAAACCTGGACAGAGGAGGTAAACACCACTGTCCACCTCAATTTGCATAAAACTCCCAAAAAAATGTTCAAGAGATAAAATTAATTTAAAAGCTTGGGCATGCATTTCATTGTTAGGCGACACTTTAGTTGACGCCTATCTCTATAACTCATTATAAATATATGTATAATGTGTTATAATCACGTTATAGCACTGTATGACTTTAGTTATAAACACTCATAAATGATCATAATGCTTAATAGCAATAATCATAACACATTATAAAGCATTTTATCCTGACTTACAAGGTCAGGTATTATAATGTGTTATAACTGTTAATAACAGTTGCATTGCATTATCTATGTGGGCATTGTCAGTTAGCTGTTAGTTGTTTTGAATAGTCATGATCATGGCCACAGTTATGTTGATCAATATACAAACATGATTATTAATTAAAGAGTCGACTTTTTCCCTGTATTTTGTTTGTTTTGAGACCATGCATATCCAGCAGCCCCCTTTTTTTTATTTACTTGGCTGGTCCGTGACAAAAAAAAACTTGCCCTGGCATTTTTGGTTTATGCAATCAGTTGGTTTAATTTAGCACCAAACAACATCATCAAAGCTAGATGTGCTGCACCAGTGGTGTCACAGTGTGGATTTTATATAGCATATTGTATAAAGCAGTTAAATTACAGATGTAACCTATAATCCTGTCTGTGGCCGTCATCTTTAAAACTTTGTTTTTCCTGTTTATTTCAAAATAATATGGACTTTAGCTCATTAATTCTTGCTAATGCAGCTGTGCTCACTCTGTCCCTCTGCTTCACTAACACACACCTGATCCTCCTGCTTTGTAAGCTTGCTGCAGATGTTTTTGTCACATTTCTTTAAAGGACAATCCTGCAATCATGATCAAAATTGGATTACCTGTGCTGCCCAAATTTGTGCGTTAGTAACATTATTATAGTTTTCTCTCAGTTAATTCATGTACCCTTTATCTATGACAGAGTATTTCATCCCACAGAATCTGTGCATGACTTGTTTAAAGGATAACTTCAATATTTACCTTTAGATATTTTACCTTTCTTAACAATTTCAGGTTGCTGGTATAAATCCATAAGTCACGTGTGACAGTATTTTACCAAGCCAAATATTATTCATCAACATATATTGTGATCAACTGTTCACCTCAGTTCACTTATTTTGTTTTTTATCTCTTGGTATTGTTGAATCTTTGGTCATCACCTCTGCATGTGTGTCCACTATCCTACTGCTAAAGCTGTTAGAGATCACATATGTTCATGAATGAAGCATATTGTTATAAATGCTTCACTCTGATAGTTTTGACACACTTACTGTATAACTCAAGTTTTACTCTGAGGAGCTTTCCACATACCGGCTCGGATCTGTTTGAGCTAATTTTATTCCATATTACCCAACATTTCTGTAATCTTCTTAGAGAAGTCATGCTCAGGCTTGACATGATTTCTTGCAGAGCAGCACATTACTTTATTTGTTCAAAGCCGGTTTGGTCCTGTATGAGTACATAAACACTGAGAGATTTGTTTTTTTAGAGAGACACACTAAGTATACAAGTTGACAGTGTGTGATATCAAAGTGTTTTCATTCAGTTTTTTTCCAGCTTTGTGTTAATATCAGTATTTAAAAATTTCATGATTAAAATAAGTGTTTTTTTTGTTTTGTTTTGCTTTTTCACATTCTAGTAACAGCAGCCCTGGCAAGTTTGCTGACCCACACCCTCCCCCTGCCCCTGTCCCCTGCCCTGCCTGTGGACTGAGGGTCATCCGTACACCTGGCCACCTTCGTCACACACTCAGAGCGAGTGGAGCTCATCATGGTGGATGTAACCAAATGGCCTATTTTCAGCCTAATGAGCCCCCAGGAGCTCTCCAGTATACGCAAAGCATGTGTTTTTGGATCGTCTGCTAATGAGGCCATCTACATCACAAATGATGATGAGGTGAGGTTTATCACGCAGGTGCGACACCTCGAAGGTTGCTTTGAGAAGTGATATTCCGCCCAGCTAAGAGTGCTGCCATGTTTGTGAACAACAAGTCATGTTTACTTAACCAGAGTGTCCTTCTCCTCGGCTTGTTTTTCAGTTTTAGTTTGTTTTGTCACTTAAAAGCAGCTTTTATTTTCCTAAAACACTGAGGCTCGTACACGTCCTCATTTTATGTCTTTAGAGTGACAATATTTTATTCAAGAGATTCAGTGATTTATGGATTAGTGAAAGCACTAATCAGTATTTTCATATTCTAAATGCATCAAATGACTACGTGTCAGAGATGGGGACTTGGCCTCAAGTTGCACTTATGCTGCACACTAACATGACCCCAGACTTAACATGGATTTGACCTTCAGAGACTTGAGACTGAAGCTTTGGAATAGTCTTTTTTATTTTGTATTTTTGTTTCAATAACATAACAAGCTCAGTATGGTTCCCTCTTATCCTGCCTAATCTTCTGCTTCTGGTGCATTGGTGACATGCTGCTGCTGCAATGGCACAGTGGTTCTCACAGGCAGATCATAACTAGGAAGGCCGCTCAAGCACAGCCACCAACATATTTACTTTCTCATGTGTTGCAAAAAGCATTTACTCTGCAGGTTTTTTGAAGAGAAAGAGAGAGAAGACTCCTAACATCTATCACCTAACTACTCAGCTGCCTACAGCTACATAGTTTTAATTATGGCCAGCAGCTGATTTCAGCAAAATAAGCTCCTATAATCCTCGTAGGTCACTTTCTGTGCATGTACATTTCAAGACATACACAAACTTAGTCAGATTTGTCGTATCTGTGCATACATTTGGCAAGTAAAAGTAGATTTTATTTTGAAAATTGGACTGAACAGTACGAGCCCAAAGGCAAACAATAGTCCGACAATGCTAGCAGCTAACCAGTGAACACACTGAAGCATTGACCCCAAAAGCAGGGTGATTTTCTCAGTGAAGATAATTTAGCTAAAATAAAAATATCTTTGTATTTATTAGAAAGCCAGAAAGATGAGTGCAAATATGTATTCATGTTTCTCTGTTCTAGCTGCATGCTACAATGACAACTCAGTAAGGCAAAAATATGTCAGTGTTATGTTTACAGCCTGCTCTGCTGCCCCAAAGTGGCATAAAAATCAAACAGCAGTGCTTTAATATAAACATGCAAGACATTTCTGTTGAATAGCTGCTGCACAGTTAAAAAATCTGGATTATAATTCAGAGCTTTTGTTTTCCACGGGGCTCGAGTTTGTTGATTCTTTGTTAGTAGTGAGCGGTAATTTTTAGTTTTTGCACATTTAACTTGTAAAGTTTTAGAGTTGCTTTTATAGAAGCTAACATTAGAGCTCAGTCTTTGTATCAGTGCTGCATTGTTTTGTGTAAAGAGAGGAACTGTTGGTGGCACCTGAGGTCTTATCAGTGCTGTTCATTGTTGATGTTTTCGTGTCGGAAATGTGACCTTTTACCCACCGCTCCATGTCCTCCCTCTCTCCACGCTCAGGTCTACGTGTTCGGTTTGAACTGCAGTAACTGCCTGGGGACGGGGGACAGTCTGAGCACCATCGTACCCAAGAAGCTGGACTTCCTGAGCGGGAGGAAAGTGGTCAGCCTGAGCTACGGCAGCGGCCCCCACATTCTGCTGGCCACAGAGGGTATCTGCACAGAAACCTTTAATCCTGCATTTCACAGAGAGATTAGAAAGCGCTGCAGAAGGACTAATCTTTCTGTGTTTCAGACGGGGAGCTATTTGCCTGGGGTCATAATGGTTACAGCCAACTAGGAAATGGGACAACCAACCAAGGAGTCTCTCCAGTGCTCGTGTCGGCCAACCTGCTCAATAAGAAGATCACAGAGGTGGCATGTGGCTCACATCACTCAATGGCTCTGACTGACTCAGGAGAAGTAAGTAGGCTTATCTGTTAAATACAGGTCAGTTATGACATTATGCTCCTTTACAAAGTTTTCCTTTTTTTAATTTCAAATAACACAAGTGATACAGCTTTGGTCAAACGCAGTGCTCAGTCGCACAAAACCCCTGAGGGCCCTCACAGCAATCACAGCTGTAGTAGATCTTCTGCTGTTAAAAGCTGGAAAATGAAGCTTTGGACTTGAGAGAGAAAAGCAGCAGCTCAACACTTGGGCAGACACACCTTCTTTACTTCTTAGCTGGCATTAGATGAGCTGTACTCTATACAGTAGCCATAAAACATGAAATAAAGGCGGGTTAACTTTGCTAACCAGACTTTGTCACAAATAGGGACCTTTAAGTCTCTGCTGAATGTCTGAAAAGTGGTGCTAGCCGAGAAGTTGTGTTTCATGAACCCACGTGAAACTACATCCTTGTTGTTTTTATGTCAATCGATAAAAGAATCAGTCAGACTTTCTTTGTGTAGCACTTTAAATACAAGGAAATGCAGCACAAAGTGCTTTACATAAACAGAAAGTCACTAAAATCAGTCAAAACTCTGTTGCATGTGCAGGATGTACGGTGAGCAAACAAAACAAACAGGTAAGAAAAATCTATAAAAAATAGAAAAATGATTTTAAATAAAAGGAACTAAAGAAACTCAATCATGAGATCTTAATGAGGAAACACCAGAGGTTAGATGAAAATGTTCAGACTCAAATAAATTTTGAATAAATAAAGGAGCATCAAGAATAAAACAATAAAACAGTAAGATCTATATAAATAGATAATAAACCATACCATACATGATAATAAAACACTAAAAGACATTAAGAAGTCAGACAGACAACTTCACATAAATCAGTGCAACAGACTAAAACTGAAATAAATGAATCAATAGTAAAACTCAGGTAAATGCCAGACTTAAAAGGTGGGTCTTGAGTTTGTTCTAAAAGTGGAGACTCTGTGCCGCCCTCAGCTCTTCAGATCGGCTGTTCCTCAGACATGATTCTGATTAAAATCTGTCTTGCTGTGAGTTTTGGTTTGTATTTTAGGCACCATTAAAAATCTCTACCTGAAGACCCAGGGAATCTCACAGACTCATCCATTAAAAGTAAACCAAAACCTGAGATACTGAAGGCCAATACAGAACTTGAAAATGGGTGTACAGTTGATTCTCTTTCTGTCTGTATAAACATCATTATGTTACCTGTAGACTGAGCCAGGTTAGCTGTCCCCCATGTTTTAAGATGTTATGATAAGCCAAGTTAGTTTCCTTCTTAGCATACAAAAGGTGACGTTGTCTCACATTACTCACAAAAAGACTAATGCTCGGTCGCTGTGAATACTACAACAAAGAGTATATGGTCCAAACCTGCTTCACTCGCATTAGCATGAGAGCTGAAGGAATGTTTAGCTTCCTATAAGGAGATTTAAAACTGGAATTTGGAGCTCTGAGTACTTGTGGATTTATAATTTATGCTTTGTTGCGCCACAAAGACAGAAGCTTAAAATACTAAAAGGTCTTTAGTTGTTTAAATCTTAAAATATTCTCTCTCTCTGTCATTTAAATTTTTTGAGGTCTCCCTTGAAAATTAAGAGGAAAACAGTGTAAAGTTTGAAGAAATTAAAAAGGAATTTTAGACACAAAATCAAGATTTATTTTAAATTACAAAGGAGAGATTATATGTGGAAAAAATTAGTAAAACCATTGATGCTGGAAATGAATTATTACAAGTTTTTGGACTAGCATACAGACACATCCAGATACAGACCTTTCTCTTGTTTTAACCAGGTGTATGCGTGGGGCTACAACAACTGTGGTCAAGTAGGTTCAGGCTCCACAGCAAACCAGCCCACTCCCCGCAGAGTCTCCAGCTGCCTGCAGAACAAAGTGGTGATCAGCATCGTCTGTGGTCAGACCTCGTCTGTGGCGGTGGTGGACAACGGAGAGGTGACTGTTGTTTGGCTTATGATGCACCTTTGATCCATATGTGGTCTCTTCAGGACTCAGGTTGTCTTCATGTCTCTGCAGGTGTACGGTTGGGGATACAACGGGAACGGACAGCTTGGACTTGGCAATAATGGAAACCAGCTCACTCCTTGTCGCCTCGCAGGTCTGCAGGGTTTATGTGTGCAACAGGTTTGAGATTTACTCTGTTACTTAAACTGTCTTTAGTTGTCTGTTGGTATATTACTAGTATATTAGTTAAAGATATATCTAAACTGAGTCATTTGTGGTCTGACTAGATTTTACTGAGAGTGACTCAACAACATGATTGAAAAAAAGCCATGGAGGACAAATCAGATCAACTGTTTAAGGCCTGATTGGAGCAAATCATGCATATGTTTTATATATTTTTAGCTTTTAGCCTGAGCTTTACTCTGAAACAATCAATACGGACAGGATTAAAGGACTACAGCAGAATTTACAGTGTTTACATTTTCTTTAAGCTGAAGAAGGGTTTGTTCCCCAAGATGCATGTTCAGACCCTTTTTCAGGTTCAGTCTATACCCCACTTCCCCTCCACTTTATCAGACGGCTCGTTAAAAAGAAGTTGAACTGGGACAATTCTGTAATTTCAGTAGCGCTGGGCGATATGGGTAAAAATTTATCATGATATATTTTTTCATATCAGTCGATATCGATATATATATCGATATGCACATTTCTCCCTCATGTCCGACCTCCAAAAACCAAAACACCTCCACACCACCGTCGTCGTCGTGCCAGTGTTGTCAATGATGTCATCATCTGTTGAGCCTTCATCTACATTTCTGCCGGGGGTAACACTCATTTTCTTTTTTTCTCACCAACAGTGCCGTCAGCTTCACATGTTAAAGTGCTATGGTTGTGTGTAGATGCAGCCTGCTAGTACGCAGTTGTTTGCTACTTGGTTCTAATTCAGCACATGATTGGTTCAGTGCGAAGCGAACCCGGAGCAACTCCCCTTTTCATTGGCTATTCCTATGGTCTACCTAAACATGGCCGAATGCCGACTATCGAAAAGCATATTGACCATGTTTTATATTGATATTGAGGGAAATTAATTTTCGTTATATATCATTATCGTTTTATCGCCCAGCCCTAAATTTCAGGTGCTCCACAAGGATCAGTTCTGGGCCCCATTTTATTTACCATCCATATCAATAACACTGTCATTTATCTTCTGTCTGTAAACAGATAAACCCTTTATTTAGAGTATAAACATTCAATGACCAGTTGTGTCCTTACTTGTTTTGATTATAAAATAATTGGTTAACATCTAAAGTTTGTTTGTCCTCACTCTGCAGATTGCCTCAGGTTATGCTCACTCTCTTGCGCTGACCGATGAGGGCTTGCTTTACGCTTGGGGTGCAAACACATACGGACAACTGGGCACCGGCAACAAGAGCAACCAGCTGAGTCCTATTCAGATCATGGCAGAGAAAGAGAGGTGAGTGGGTTCATCGCCGCAGAGATGATGAACTCTTTTCCTCACTTTCTTAAGCGTTGCCAAGTCCTCTCCTCTGCCTCCTCTCACAGAATCGTGGAGATCGCCGCTTGTCACTCCACACACACATCAGCTGCTAAGACCCAGAGCGGTCAGGTGTACATGTGGGGCCAGTGCAGGGGTCAATCTATCGTACTGCCTCACCTCACGCATTTCACCTGCACGGACGATGTCTTTGCATGCTTCGCAACACCTTCAGTCATGTGGAGGCTTCTTTCCATGGGTAAGACAAGGTACAATGATGTTGGAGGAATGAAAGGACTTCACAGTTTCACAGTTTTGATTCTGCTGATCACAGATGTCTCACTGATGAACATTTTCTCAGCTGGTTTTGAGAAATTCTTTTGAAAGATTCTGTGAAGTGACTTGATTTGAAGGTAGAATGTGTAGAGAATCTTTGATAAGGCTATTTGTAACCTTTGTACTTTTCTTAAAATGCAATTTCAGTTATTTTTTAACATCTGGAAGGGACATTTTAACCAAAATTCAGATTTGGGTTAACCCACTAATCTAGAAGTAACACACCAGAAACACTCAGAAAACAGTCAAAATCAAACCCAGTTTGTAGATCAGAGAAACAATGACTCACTGGTCGACAAAGTTAGGACCATCAGCTTTTGATCTTTCTCACAGGTTACCATCCGCATGTCTGTGCTGGTATCACACCACTCCAGTTTAGTGGTTATTAGATAGCAGCAGAGTATAGAGTATCATCATCATCAGCTGATCTTTAGGTAGTGCTGAGTTACATCTTGACAAATAAATTGTTCGAGACATGCTGTAATAATCCTCTGCAAAAATTCATACATAAGCCGTGCTTGGTCTTTTAGCTTTAAAGGTCCAAGTAAATCAAATTTCTGTGAGTGATCTCTCTTCCTAATACCAGAGCCTGATGTGCGTGGGTGTGTGTATGTGCGTGGGTTTTCTTCTTCCCTCCAGAGCATGATGACTTCTTGACCGTGGCTCAGTCTCTGAAGAAAGAGTTTGACAACCCCGAGACAGCTGACCTCAAGTTCTGCGTGGACGGCAAATATATCTGTGTCCACAAAGCAATTCTTAAAATCAGGTCGGAGACTTAAACCCTCAGCTGTCTCCTCCTCACCCTGTGATTCTACAGAATATACGACATAAAAGAACAGCAAACATCTCTAAAACACACCGTCTCTGTCTCTGTTAGGTGTGAACACTTCAGGTCCATGTTCCAGTCTCACTGGAATGAAGACATGAAGGAGGTGATTGAGATCGACCAGTTCTCCTACCCGGTGTACCGCTCTTTCCTGGAGTTCCTCTACACTGACAGTGTGGAGCTGCCTCCTGAGGACGCCATTGGTCAGAACCAGAAACACGCACACACACACATCACAGCCTGACAGTTGTGTGCATGTGTGTGTTGTGAATGCTGACAGTGTCTCTGTACTGTGTACAACTGTTTGGTCAGGGCTGCTGGATCTGGCCACGTCATACTGTGAGAACCGCCTGAAACGCCTGTGTCAGCATATCATAAAGAGAGGAATCACTGTGGATAACGCCTTCTCCCTCCTGTCCGCTGCTGTGCGATATGACGCAGAAGTATGTACGCACTGTCAAATTGGACTTTAACAATATTACCTCTAATTCCAGACTGCTAACATTAATATCTCTTGCTCTGTCCTTTTTTTGCATTAAGTACTAGTTTAAGACGAATTAGAGCGTTCTGAAATGCATTTAAACAAAACTGTAATTTCTCAACAGCAAGTGGCAGCAGATATACAGAACAGTCTCATCTGCATAAAGGCAGATATTTAAGTCAGTAAAAGAGGAGAGATTGTTATTGATATAGATGGTGAATATAATGGGACCCAGTACTGATCCTTGTGGAACACCTGATTGAATATCGCCCACTTTGTGCGGACATCTGATAGTTTGATTTCAAGTTTGTGTCAGTTTTGTCCACTAGTGGACACTTGAGACACTGCAGTTGTTTTCGCTCATAGACTGTATATAGAATGGACAGTGTCTGCCTCCTCGCTGGGTGAAGCCACTCTAAGAACAGCACCCTCTGTTGACGGGCTGCAGTATAGGTCATAAATCCCGCCTCCTCTAGCCATCCCTATGGAGTTGTGGACAAACTTTAGAAATTTATTAAACAGAATATAAATTTTTCTCCCCCCGGTTGCGATGTTGACATGTAGTTATTGTAAGACTAGTTTGTGCTCTAGTCCTCTTTTTTTCAGTGCAGCTTCATTTTTAAAAGTTATTAGAGGGTTCATGTTTTCTATGACTGACACTTGATACAGCCTATGGGTGTACGAAGATTACGAAGCTCACCCAGGGACACCCTTTTTGAGCCGAGCGTCATCACAGCAACTCTCTGAGACTCTCCCGCCGAATCCGTACAACACTACTGTGCAATGCTGGTTTCAGGAAATGAAGAAAAATCGCGGAATTACAGAGAGCTTTTCGGCTTCAAATCCGTATACAGGCGGGAGGCAGAACCAAGTTGTCCATAGTATATACAGTCTACGGTGGATTATAAGGCACACTGTCAATCTTTGAGAAAATGTAAGGATTTTAAGTGCGCCTTATAGTTAGAGAAATATGGTAGATGGTTAACAAAATTAGGCCCAGTACTGATCCTTGTGGAACACCTTTAGTTAATGGTAGAGGCACTGATTGAATATTGCCCACTTTATGTAGTTTGATTTCAAGTTTGTGTCGATTTTGTCTGCTAGTGGACACTTGATACGCTGCAGTTGTTTGCGCTTCAGTTTTGGCTTCATTATTTTGCTCAGTGTGATTTCTTCACCAACTCTTTAATTTGTACTTTCCCCCTCCTTCTCTAGGACCTGGAAGACTTCTGCTTTAAATTTTGTGTAAACCACCTGACTGAAGTCACCCAGACAGCTGCTTTCTGGCAAATTGACGGCAACCTACTCAAAGATTTTATATGTCGAGCCAGCCGCTGTGGAGCCTTCAAAAACTGACCTCAGACCATGACGATTACAGACTTGGATACAAAGGTGCTGCACAGACATAGCGGTGGTTCGTTAAAAGACTCCATCAGTCCTGTTCAGCTCTGTGTCCCCTCGCTGATAGGTGGTCTCACATTGGAAAACCTTAACCATTACCATCACTGTCACGTGTGTTTTTCACGTCATTCCAGACCAGACCTGGTGTACATGCTAAAGTCAGGAGCCGGAGCTTACAGGTGGTAGCGTCTTGACACAGACAGTGGATTTTTTTGCCCCAGTGCCTGACCATCCGAGATGAACTCCTGCTCCATCAAGTGCTTGTTTCATAACCACTTGAAAGACCTTTGCCAGTTGCCTGTTATCACATTACTTTTTTTTTTATTATTATTTTGTTGAATTGACCAAGTTACTTCTGTAGTTCTTGCACTTGTGTGAAGGAGTTTGGAAATGATTCTGTTCCTCTTAACTAGCAGACCGGACCACAGTTTGATGTGCCATCTGGAATCGTTGTTTTCAGTTTAGGGTCGAAGGTGTTTTGCACTTTTAGAAAAGAGAAGAGAAAAAGTAAACAAAAACACAGATTTAAGCCGTTAAAGAGTCTGTTTAGGTCAAATCTCTAGTTAGCAATTATTAGTCTGGTGGCTTTAACCCTGCTGTGCCGAAGGTGTGTGGGTTATAAAGTGACCCACAGAGGGGGCTCAGGTTACAAGTTACATCAAGAGCAGAGTTAGATTCAGTCCTAGACTGTTACAGATCAGGCTGCACCACATGGAATTGTATCTTGCTAGTCTTATTTTGATTAATAGTATGATTGTTAAATCAATCATGATTTATAGGAAGTTATATCAGCTATTATTTTTTTATTTTTGTAGGAAAAACATTGAAATTCTTCAGTTGTGATATTTTGGATAAACGTTTGTTGGTAAGGAGATTCACATCAGAACAGTACCTTATGAAAAGCTGTTTTGCAGCTTCAGTGATACTGGTGTAGCACTTGGCCTTAAGAGGAAACACAAATGATAATTTCACACACATATTTGGACCTGTTAAGCAGCCTTTGTTACAAGATAATTATCAGTGAAATCAGCTTATAGTTTCCATAGACCTAAGGGTGTTATTGAGCAGCTATACCTCTGTAATTGCAGCATAAGAAGCTTCTTTAGTTTGTATCGTATTATTGCACAGACCAGTTCAGCTGGTAGTTAGATTTGTCTGTTTTAAGCTAAAACAAATGAAGAGCCACTCAGCATCAGTTTACAGTGAGGCAGATGTATTAGTCTGGACACTTTTTTCATCCACAGTATCAGCTGCAGGTTGAGAACACTATTTTACAGTATTATTGTATATTTACTGCACTATAGCTGCAGGTTTTGAAAACTTCTATGCAGGTCATTTCTACTTATAATCAATGATTTTGTTTTTTTGATCCATTCTGAGTTATGCAAAGTGCCAGTTAAAATTTATGAACTCAGCAAAGTAATAAATAAAAAAAGACTTTTGACTCCTGTGTCCCCTGTGAAGTACTTTTGATGTCAAAGCTGAACTGAAAAATGAGGATTGTCGATTCATCTCTTGGCATAGATCACTGAACTGAACACTGCTGTTTCTTTTTTTTAGATGGTGAAAGTGCCTGACCAGCTGAGATGAACAACATAAATTAGAGTCAGCTCAGACAGACTGTAATTTATCTGGATATGCATGAATGTGTGTGAACAGGTGATTGACCCCTGACCTGCCCGGATCATACCGACTTTTCATCCAGTGAAAACGAAGATACTGAGGTAATGAGTACAACAAAAAATGGTCAGGTAACTTGGCACAAAAAAAATGTTTATTGTCTCAGGAGACAACTCAAGAGAACCTTTGAAATTGTTCAAGAAAAAGAAACAAAAGTAAAAATGACCAGGTTTGGCATCATTTATAACCCCTTTGTTAAAGTTAAAATGTTAGATTATGTAGAGACATTTCCCCATTTTTTACCTCACATGACTTTATACAGAAGTACCTCGTCTCGACTCATTTCCAGTGTCATCTCTTCCCCTCTTTGAAGCATTGCCCATATAAATATATAAATATGCTGACAGTATAAAAGAGTTTTGAACCACAAAACAACAAACAAGTTAAAATTAAAACATGAACTTCTACTGGACTCATGGCTTCAGTGCAGCTGCTGCTGCCCCCTATGTACAACAAGTTTTCTTTGATCGTGTATTATAACCAGAGAAGCCAAGGTTTGATTTTAACATCTCTCAAATGCTAAGTAGAATTTCATCATTTTTTATCTCACTTGGCTTTATATAGAAGCACCTCTTGATGCATTTCCCATTGAAATGAAGCATTGACCGTACAAAAATATAAATATGCTGACATTATAAAAGTTTTGAACCACAAAACAACAAACCGGTGAAAACGTTAACATGAACTTTTGATGGACTCATTGCTTCAGTGAGGTGACGATGTCTGACATCACTGCGGCTGCCTTCTCCAGCTCCACTTGTTTTCTCTGCAACTCTGTAAAACAAGTTTTCCTTTGTCATGTATCATAGAATAGAAGTATAACATTTATATATAGGAGCTAAGATTTAATTTTAACATCTCTAAAATCACCCCACACACACACACAGACACACACACCCCCAGTTACTGGCATCTCAGATCTGTGTTTCATTGTTTCACTCCACTTTCATCAGTCCACGCTACGATGAGCATACTTCTACTCTGATGGGGCATTGTAAATTAGAAGTGTTGTACTAACCTTTCTGCTGCTTGGTCACAAACTCTGCCAGCTTCCCAGAAGCCTCCAGTACTGCAAGTGCACGATCATAATCTGCAGAGGAACAGAGAGAACTTGATGCTGCGTTTACTGCCGAGATATGGGTGCTACAAAGATGTTTAGAATCTGTCGCCCTCGCTCACCTTCTCTGCTGGCCTTGTCAGACTGAATTCTGTCAGAGATACTGCTCATCTCATTCATGAAATCAGTAAATATGGCTTGGGTGCATCCTGCTGTGTTGCAGCTTTTCCAGAAGCTGGTGGAGTCGATACTCGGGTCCGGGTTTCGAGGAAGAGATCCAGCGGAGGAAGGGGAGGAGGGGACGGATATGCAGTCAGCTTCAGTTGGAGCGGGGGGAGTGGTCAGGTTCATGCTTGGAGGTGAGGTAGTAACACTGCGGGGTTTGGGGCGATCAAGAGAGAAAGGGAGTGCAGGTGAGCTCTGCGGTTGGGCAGAGGGCTGAGCGGTTGGTCTCTCAGGACTGTGGGCAAGATTCTGTTTGGGTCTGGACCCTAAAATGGGACAGAAAAAAAGATCTCAGTGTCAAGATCAAAGTCAAAATATACACTAACATTATGTCTGAGGCATCACTGTAGCATCGTCATTCATGGACTGTAAAGCCATGGATTCTAGAGCTCCCCCTACAGACTCGCTGCAGTATAAATATCAATATTAATGCCCCTCTTAATGGTAACAGGTTTCCCCCATCCTAACTGACAGAATTATGAACATAGTGTGTAATTTACATTCTGTTATGCTAATAGAAATAATGCTGTTAAATAAACGTCAGACATGTTCTGAAATCTAGAGCGTAACCGGCTTTATTTTTCTATTTCATGGAATTAGTGAATTGAAACTTCATCTGAAACTTTTGCTTTACCTTTGTTGTCCTCATTTTCCATCTGTACTGGTGCTGGCTGAGCCTGATCGAGGACGACAGAGGTGATGGTTGGAGTTGGGTGAATCTCCACACAGATCTCCTGAGGAGACAGCAGACTCTCTGACTCAGCATCCTGAGAGGACACAAACACAGTTCAGGTGAGATCAGTTCAAACTTTCAGCTTCAGGCGATGATACTTAGAATAAAATGAAACATTCTGGGAAGAGAGATTCACAAAAACCATAAACACTGCCTGTTGGAGACAAAGTCTACTATCCATTTATTTAGTGAGGCCATACATAATAAGTAAGTCACACTCAGGTATTTGTATCATTATTAGATTAGAAGTTAAAACACTGTGAAAATGAAAACATTCACATTCACATCATACACTCACCGAGTGTAGGAGTGTTTCATCCTCCTCGCCATTTTTATTTTCAGCTCGGCTCTGATCGTCGGGATGATTTCCTGTCAGACACAAATTACGGTCATAAACCATTTTAGAGACGCTACATCTCCTGTTATAATTTCTGTCACCAACATGTGTTAGAGCTTACCAGAGCTGGAGCCTCTGTCTCTCACGGTTTCCTTTCTGTGAGAAGCAACAACAAAAAATTACTCCTTGAGGTTTACATGAAGTTAACAATGTACATCTGTGTGAGCGAGGAAATAACTTCAGCCTGTTAAATGAATGATGGATACAAGATTACGGTTAGGGTTGCTCTTCAAAATAGAGGTGGGGGATTAATCAGATTTAATCTTTGTTACGGTTTTGGCCACCACTCTCATAAAATTTGATAATCGAGACTGAAATTGTCCCGGCTCACTTTCACTTCATCATAAGCCAGTGGTTCTCAAGTCCAGTCCTCGAGGTCCACTGTCCTGCATGTGTTGGATGTTTCCCTGCACCAACACACCTGATTCAAATGATCAGCTCGTTATCAAGCTCTGGAATGGCTTAATAACGAGCTTTGTTTTGGAGCACCAGGAGGTTGTTTTCCCGCTAAAGATAATGGCGGACTGCTGTATCTTTAACGTGTTACATACAGACTATCAGGCAGCCACAGGTGGAGAGAGGAGAGTTGCAGAAATGTTTGTCATGCAGATGTTGGATCAGAGGATTGAGTTTACCTGATCAGCTGAGGCACAGTTGAGGTGCAAGGAGGAAGAGCACAAATATTCATCAGATTTGACAACAGTATCTGTCTGTGGTTAAGACTGTCTGAGGAATAAATCCAATGATAGTCTTACGTCAGTGTCTGGAGAACAGTTTGCACTTCCTTCCAATAAATCAGAGTCCAAAGGGGCGAACATGGAATTAGGAGCTTCCTCATCTGGAGAAAAAGCGACATAAAACAACCCTGGATTTTAAGGAATTCGTTCAAATAATCCAACAAACAGAGATGATTTTTTTCTGTTATATAAATGAATGAACCTGAATTTGAAGAATCTGATATCCTCCTTTTTGATTTACGTTTAGACGGGGTTAAATCCTCACTGAGACCAAGAGGAAAGATCAGGATGAAGAATAATGACAATTTTAGGTCGCTACAAATTTGTTCAAAGAACAACATGCAGGTTTTTTAACACTTACTCATCGTCGGAAATCCTCCATCTCTGTTTCAAGCAAAAAGATTAAAAACATGGATAAGTCTGATGAAGACATGAAATCTAAAAAGCTTTACTATGAGATTACATTCATACCTTGGAGGGTGTATGGTTTGTGCTACTGGATGGGTTGGAGTCACTGTTTTGCACGTGCGACTTGGCCGATGGATTAAGTCCTGAGAAGAAAAACGACTTTAAATTTGTGATTTTATGAAAGAAAAGAGAAAAGAGACGCACACGCTGTGAGCAGGACTCACCATTGGTGTTCCTCTTAAGTGATGAAGGAGCATGTTTGTCACAGTATGACCTAGAAACACACACTTAGTTCAATCTTTACCTGAAGTCACCTTTACAAGTGGATTAGAGATTTCTAAATCAGAATTTACTAAAGTATAAAGAAACTTACATTTGAGCATTATCAGACAAACTTTCCAAGCTGATTTTTCCCTCTTTCTTCTCACAAGTGAGGCAGTAAACCTTGTGGAAATAAAACAAGGGTTTGGTTACTTGCTGAGTAAAGTGTGAGAGTGCAGCAGGAAAATTAACTGTTTCTGTCGAGTCAAACCAAGCTGGCATACTTAATGAACACTGAAAACAGTTCTTAACCGCTGCACTCTTTCTCTGCGCTCGAGTGGAAATTGTGAAAACTGCAGCGAAACTTTGGACTTTGGTATACTGCAAGGAAGTGCAAACTCCTCTCTGGACACTGACGTAAGACTATCCTTAGATTTATTCCTCAGACAATCTTAACCAGAGACAGCACTGATCCTTTTTAAGTTTGTGGTCTTGTGCTATGTCACTAAGATTTATGTTGTTTCACCGGACAAACCTCAGAAGGCGGGGCCTCACTGGTACTTGCGTGGGAAGATGCTCGTCTGTTCACAGAGCCGTTTTTTCCTGGTAGTGAAAAAGAAAACAACTCATCGTAGTGCCTTCAATCAAAAATGGATGACAGAGAACAATTCAAAGATTTCTGCTTACCATTCGATTCACGGTGGTTGGGGCAGTACAGCCTGAAACAGACAAGAAAATGAAGTTGTTTGGACCCTTCATTTCAGACCAAGTTCACCGTTTGGGCCACATCAGCATGTGTTGGAAAGAAACAGCACATTGTCCTCCACCCTGCAAGTGCCAGTGCTCTCAGGTTTGATGCAAGTGAGAACAAGTTTCGAGCCGTCAGTGTCAGTAGCTACTAGTCAGTTGTACAGCTCTCAGTCATGCACAGTGCACATTGAGTCAGTCTGAGCAAAGAGATACGAGCACTTCGTTTATAGTGCACTCAGTCCCAGATTTAAAACATTTACACTTGTGTTGGACTGACCCGTATTTCCCCGCATCTGTCTCCTCAAAAATTTCAGCTCCATCCTTGACAGCACACGGGTAGTGGTAGGACTTCTTACAGCGCGAGTTTTCACAACCAGCAGTTGCGCCACTCCTCTTGCATTCAGAACATTTCTGCAAATTATACCAAATGGATAAAGCACGCAATAGATACCATGAATTTCTATTTAGAATACACAATATTTTGTATTAATAAATCTTTTTTTTTTGTTTGTTTTACCAGTTTTCTCCCCCGTTTCACCTCCTCCTTCACATCATTCACGGAGAAACCAAACAGATCATCATCCCGTGGAGAATCCTGGCAGTAAATCCCAGAGGAATAGAGCTGTAAAAACAGAAAAAAAATTATATTACCCAAGTTGAAATGAGCATGTAGTCTTTTTTTTCTTAAATTAAAAAAAAAATTTTTTTACAGCTTCAGTTTTTTTTGTTTTGCCTCTTCTTTCAGAAATTAAATGCAAACCAATAAAACCTTTTTTTTTTTTTTTTTTTTTACAAAATTTTACACAACATCCCAACTTATTTGTTAGTTAAGTTACAACTAGCTTCATGTTATATCATTAGCTGTCAAAAGCAACAAAAAAATAAAAAATATAACATATTGCATGTCCCTCGCATGGTGTGCAACCATTAATTCCAAGACAAATATATGTATATTTAAAGCACCTGTGGGGAACTCTCAGTTTCTGGTCATTTTGTCATGTCTTCAGGACAAAGCCATCTTCACAAATTATTCATTTATTGTGAATATTTATTTAGCTGCTAAGGTGACACTCTTGCACTATTTAGAGGCATTAAAAATCACTATATAAAGATGGTCAGTCTTCTCACTGATGGTCTTGTTTGCTTCTGTGTATCATAAAAAGGCAACGACTTTCAGTCCCTTTCATAAACATCAAGAATCTCCTCACAGGAGCTTTAAGTTTCTAAGACTGATCCTTCAAATTTCTGCAATATTTTGCCTAATCATGAGAAAACTTTCAGATGGTTTATTGCCTTCAGTTTTTGTAGGGGAATCTATAGGTTTATCTGAGGAATACATTTCTGATTATCATTTGTTAAGGATTCATAAACATGTTGGGTTAGGCTTTACAGGGACCAAAACATTTGGGGTTGCCAAAACACTTAGAGATAGTTTACAGGAAGTCCAAGAGTAATCCAAACAACTGGTGAATTCCAGAACGCTGTGACCTGGACTTGGATGACCCCCGGTGATTGAACAGATGATGGGAAAAGCGTGCACTCACACACATTAGAGTTACAGAGTTGTAAAACTATGCAATACACATATGAGGGATGCACTTTTGTGGTACACAAGTAACACACAATTACCGTATTTTCCGGACTATAAATCACTCCGGAGTATAAATCGCACCAGCCATAAAATGCATAATAAAGAAGCACTCTGCACTGCTCTGGCCCATGTTAATAATATGATCCGGTGTCACGTTGTGCTCACTTACATGCTTCTCAATGAACTCACGGAAACTGTCGGCCTTGACTTGGAAGTCTGCTGGCAGTTTTTGAGACATCGTTGTCCTTGCTCTGATAGAGAGGCGATTGCGTTGCATGAAGCGATAACACCAAGAAGGTCCTCCTGCAAAGTCATTTATATTCATCTCCTTGGCAAATACTTGGGCTTGGAGTCGCAACTGCACTGTTGACAAGCCTCTCCCGGCAGCACGTTGTTCAAGCACCCATGTACGAACTCGTTCCTCTAGCTGTGGCCACCTAGCTTTTAGCCCGCGATTGGCTTTTTTTGTTGTCTTCATTTCAGTAAGAGCAACCTCCGCTTTTCGCCAGTCCCTTACAAGTTTCTCGTTAACTCCAAACTTTCTTTCTGCTGCTCGATTACCGTTTTCGGCTGCGTATTTTACTACTTGCAGCTTGTAATCTGCAGAATATGATTTTCTTTTCGGTGCCATTTTTGTTAAGCCCTTCTCAGTTGTTTTTAAAAGTTACCACCAATGTCGAAATTATCAACACAGGCCTAGAGCGCCCTCTTGCGGTTTAGTGCGAAAATAACATGTGAAATGATATACCGGTAATAATGTGTTGATAATTTCACACATAAGTCGCTCCAGAGTATAAGGCGCACCCCCGGCCAAACTATGAAAAAAACCGCGACTTATAGTCCGGAAAATACGGTACTGTATTAAGACACACACTCAGCAGTATAAAAGTGAGTGAGAGGAAAGCTCAGAGCTTCTCTCCTTTGGTCTGGTCAAGACTCTGTTTGTCATCTGAACTGATTGTACAATATAGACACCCAGGCTGCTCTTCAGATCTCATCCTGTCTCCTGTGCATTGTTTTACTTGATATATGTTAAATTTGCCACAACATTTTCTAATATCGATTTATCATTTCATTATAATTAAGTGTCCTAAATGAGCTCTAACTGCTGTAAGTGTTTTTATTTAAAAGTATAATTGCATTTTTCAGGCTTTCTCCCAAAATGTTTGACGCTGTTGGAAAGATACCTTTGTTGATTAAAAGTAAAGAGGATGCAAGAGTACTTTTTCAAGCAAACAAAAATAATACAATTTATAAAACAAAATAAAAGTCTTTCATTGTGGAAATATTATGCTACACATTAAATGATTGTTGCATTTTATAGTAGGTAGCAAGCAAGCCGCAAATTTCGCGATATTTACTATAGAATGACCTCGCTATTCAGATTACATTTTATGCATTTATTGGTTAAGCGCCCATGACGTGTGTGTGCCTCAAAGTCACCGTCAGTACTAAGGTAAATATTCGCGTACTTGTTCCATGCTCACTGAACTGCTGTTACAGAAACGTATTTCCCCTAAAATGCTTCAAACAGTTAGCTAAAATACATTTTCAAAGAACTATTTTACTCTTACCAAACAGTTCTGGTGAGCTGTAACATTCTCCTTAGTGGACAAGGCTCCGGTTATCTTCGTCTCCTTGGAAAGATGACAAAGTGCGCATTTCATATCATTAACGTGAACCATTTCTGAAGCGAAATGAAAAGTTTACTTCTTCTCTGTTTCACTTAAATCCGATATATGTCTTAGGTAATGTTTCGTAGCCCCAAGACAACTATACCTTCTTTGTGGGTTAGCCGCCCTTTGCTTGACTTGGCGGTTGCCAGGTTCTATCAGACGTATCCCCCTTTAACCTTTTCAAAGGTATCAGATACCCCTTTCATCCCGAGAAACTGGACAAGCATGTTGAAGGACACTCGTTTTCTAAAACTCAAAGATGCACAGCCATTCTTCGTTTCCTGCTCTCTAGAGATAATTAGGATTTGAAAGTACCAAGTCAGGAATGGCATGTGTAGGAATGGTAAAACCCTACCCACCAGTGAGGTTTTCGGCTATTCACCTATTTTCTGTTAAAATTTTTCACAAGAAATCACTCGATAGACAATTTAATCCACTGAGCAATAGACAGCTATTAGACGTCTCGTTCTTTTATAGACCTAATTTCAACCGTCTAGATTCTGTATATTTTTAGACCGAATTTAGATGCTGCACTTTAACCCATTATTCGATAACTATTTATTTCAAAAAGTCACTGTGAGTTGCATAACTGATCTACAAGTACTTAAGCAAAATAATTATGATAGCCGTTGAGCAATATACAGTGTAGTATAGATATAGCCGGCTAGTCTAAACTTGGTCTAAATTTAGACATCTAAAGAAATTCTAGGCTACATTTAGATGTCTATTAGACCTCTTTTAGACCAAAAAATGCTCAGTGGGAAGGCCCATATTTATCTAGGATGTTGCTTATGTTTATGTAAACTAACTGTAATTCAATCCATGTAGACAGAACTGTCATTTTTAGCCAAAACGCGAGAATCCATCTGAAAAACACATTAAACAGTAGTTGTAAAATATTACACCTCTTTCAGCTGTTGCACTTAAAATCAGGAACTGACATTTTTCTGGCTGTTTCTAGTGATGATTGGAAATCCGTCCTTGTTTGAGGGCTACTTTATTATGTAAAATCAGATGTTTGGGCCACGGCGCAACAGACTGCTAGAAGTTGTCTTTATCTAGCACATTTCATTTGTTTAAACTCGATATTATGCCTTATTCAATATGTCTAAAAATCGAATGCAACATACAGCTCTGGAAAATTTTTAGAGACCGCTGCAAAATGTTCAGAAAACAGCATCTCTACATGTAAAACAATCATTTCATTCCAGTGTCTCTTGAATTCCAACTCAAGCACATTTGTTTCTACCTTATAAGGTACTGATGAAATGATCATCTAAACCAAATCTTAACTAAGGAGGAAATATAAACCATTGCTGTGGTCATCACTATCCTGTTGGACCAAATGGATAGCAACAATGTTGGTAGTATATCAAAAGTAACTGGAACAAAAAATAAGTATTAACTATGCCAAGAGAAATTAAGAGAAAAGTTTTATGTAAGGAAAAGAAGGGACCAATTCTGGCTTTACTGGCAAAGGGATACAGTGAGCGTCAGGTGCTTCAATCCTTAATATTTCTTATGTCCAGCTTTGGCCAACACCTGGATGTCCTGTGGTTAGACAGAGACCTGTAGAGGCTTATAAGCTACAATGTCTTACATCCCCAGTGAAATTTGGTGAAGGATCAGCGATGATCTGGGGATGCTTCAGCAAGGCTGGAGTTGGAGGAAAACTTGCTGCCTTCTGCTCTTGAAATGTTCCCCAACTCTTAGGGTTGTTGTTGTTTTTGTTTTCCAGCAGGACAACGCTTCATGCCACACAGGTAGGTTGATCAAGGTGTGGATGAAGGACCACCAGATTAAGACCTTGTCATGAACAGCCTTATCTCTAAACCTGAACCTCATTGAACCTCATTTTCTTTGTGATTTTTCCGAGTGTTTCTGTGCCCTATTGTTCCTGTTCCCCTGTTGTCCTGTCTTGTGAGTTTTCAGTTTGTGTCTGACCCCAGTTTCCTCATGTTCTCAGTGTTTTATTCAGTATCAGTTTCAATGTCTTCTGTTTTATTTTGGAGTAGTTTATTCCCTGTGTTTCTAGTCTTGTTTTACTTCCTTAGTTTTCTCTTCTTAATAATTATCTGCACCTGTGTCTCTGTGTCTCACCTGACTCCTGTTGCTCGTTTCCCTGTGTGTATATATAGTCCTTGTCTTCCCTGCTTTTTATTTAGTTCATTTTGAAATAAATCATTTTAATTCTGTACTTGGGTCCTTTCCCTTTTTGTTTTACCCAGATCTGTGACATTGATATGTGATCAAGAGGAAGGTGGATGGTCACAAGCCATCAAACAAAGCTGAACTGCTTGAATTATTGCACCAGGAATGTGACAGAATGGTGGAGAGCTTGCCAAGATGCATGAAAGCTATAATTGCAAATCAGGATTATTCCACCAAATATTTATTTCTGAACCCTTTCTCAGTTAAAACATTGGTAATGTGTTGCTTGAAAATGAAAATGAGCTTTCTTTTTTTGCATTATTTGAGGTCTGAAAACACTGGTCCCTTTTTGGTATTTTGACCATTTTTAATTTTTTGCAAACAAACGTTCTGAATGACAATATCTTTATTAGGAAGAACATTTTTATTAGGAGTTAGGTTGCCAGTAGTTAAAGGAATAAAGGGATTTTTACTCCAACACAGGCCTATAAGTGGCAAAATCTGAAAAACTGGTGGTCTTTTTCTGTGGTCTCTTAATTTTTCCAGAGCTCTATGTGCCAAAGTGCCTAGCTGTGTGATGCAGCGTACAAGCTTGGTTTTGGCAAACCTGGCAACATAGTTACACAGTTTCACTTTCGATTCTCACTGTCGCTGAAGCATCCTGTAAAGCGAATCCTTCGACTGAAGCTGTCGAAAGAGAAAGTAATAATAACAAGATTAAGGGTTGGGCATAGTAACTTAAAAAGCACTCTGCACATCACAACTGACAATTCTTAACACACTATACAGTGACATTTTTACCGTACTATACTATGACATTTTTAACAAACTATACTTTGAGATTTTTATCATACTTTACCATAATTTTCATACTATAATGTGACATTTTTATCATGCTTTGCTATATTTTTTATCATACTATACTATGATTTTTTTTAATCAAACTATACTAAGACATTTTTATTGTACTTCACTGTGATATTTTTATCATGCTATGCTAGAACATTTTTATCATACTATACTATGACATTTTATCATACTATACAATGGCATTTTTTTTAATAAAACTATACAACTATATTTTTCCATAGTATATTATATTTTTATCATACTATACTACGACATTTTTAACACACTATCCTATGACATTTTTATCATACTATGCTATGACATTTTCATCAAATTGTACTATGATATCTGTTTCATACTACATCATAATTTTATCACACTATACTATAGCATTTTCTTCAAATTCTACTATGACATTTATATTTAACTGTAACATGATATTTTTTTATCATACTATACTATGGCATTTTATTAAATTCTATGATATTTTTATCAAACTATAATATGATATTGTTCTGATACTATACTATGGCATATTAATCAAATTCTACTTAGACATTTTTACCCTACTATACCATGACGTTTTTATTATACATACTATGGCATTTTTATCAAATTCTACTATTAATTTTTTTTTCATACTATAGTATGATATTTTTATCTAACTGTACAATTATATTTTTCCATAGTATATGATGTGATATTATATGATATATGATAGTATATGATGTTTTTATCATACTATACTATGACATTTTTATCACACTATACTATGGCATTTTAATCAAATTCTACTTTGATATTTTTTTCACACTACATCATCATTTTATCATACAATACCATGACATTTTTATCATACTATAATATGATATTTTTTATCATACTATACTTTGACATTTTTTATCAAATTCTACTATGACATTTTTATCATACTATACTATGATATTTTTTCCATACGATACTATAACATTTTTATCATACTATACTATGACATTTTATGACACTGTACTATGGAATTTTTACCATAATCTATGATTTTTTTTATTATACTATAATACGATATTTTTATCATACTGTACTTTTAAATTTTTTTCATACTATACTATGATATTTTATCATACTATACTATGGCATTTTTATCAAACTATACAACTATATTTTTTCATTGTATATGATATTTTTATCATACTATACAATGACATTTTCAACATACTATCCTATGACATTTTTATCATATTATACTATGGCATTTTTTAAAAACTGTACTATGATATCTGTTTCATACTACATCATAATTTTATCAGACTATACTATGACATTCTTTTCAAATTCTCTATGACATTTATATTTTACTGTCATATGATATTTTATCATACTATACTATAACATTTTATCAAATTCTATGATATTTTTATCAAACTTTAATATGATATTTTTCTGATACTATAATTTTGCATTTTTATCAAATACTACTATGACATTTTTACCATACTATGCTATGACGTTTTTATCATACTATACTATGGCATCTTAAACAAATTCTACTTTGATATTTTTTTCATACTATACTTTGACATATCAAATTCTACTATGACATTTTTTCCTTAGTATACCATGACATTTTTATCATACTATACTATGGCATTTTTATCAAATTCTATGATGACATTATTCCCATTCTATACTAAAACATTTTATCATACTTTACTATGGCATGTTTATCAAATTCTTTGATTTCTTTATTATCCTTTAATTTTATATTTTTTTCATACTATACTATGGCCTTTTTATCACATTTTAAAATATTTTTATCATACTATACTATGACATTTAATTGTAATATACTATGATAGTATTATCATATTTAATGATAATTTTTAACTTACTGTACTATGACCTTTTTTCCAAATACATCATTATTTTATCATACAATACTATGGCATTTTTATCAAATTCAACTTTGATATTTTATCATAATCTCTTTAAACTTGAGTCACTGGATCTTGACAGACATGAATATCCACATTGAATTAAATTGTGAATTCAACAGGTTTTTAGCAGTTGTTCTTGTAACTTACTATCTTAGTGCATATTATATACTGCTGAGAATTTTGGCCCAGAACTTTTAGCTTGTAGTTTTTTTTGTTTTGTTTTTTCCCCTTATATAAAAGTGAGTAAAAACATTTATTAAGGTTAGCTAGAGTATAACTCACAATCTACTGATACAACACAACTCTGGACTTGGACTTCGAGCTTATATTTCTTTGTTGCGTTCTTTGTGAGTGGGTAATAAAATTATGGAGATGAAAAATTAAAAAAAACTGTTTAGATTCACTCCTTTTTCAGTCGTAACAAAACTGTAGGCTGACCGTAGATAAAGTCCACTAACTGCTTCAAGAATAGCACATCACATTTTTACACGGCAAGTATTTTTCTGTCAGATACAAAGCTGTACTAATTTATTGAATTATCCAAAAATATATTGATAAAGACTTATAAAATGTGTTGGTATATGATTTTTTATTATAAATTAAGTGGAATAATACAGTCATTATTTATAACAGAGCAGTTTTGTATAGAAACAGTGCCCCCTGGTTGTCACATATATTTGACTGAGCTTTTTTTTTAGAACCCACCAGTTTATGGCTAGAATTAAAAATTTAAAGATGAAAATTTCTTATTATTGTTTGCTGTAATATTGTTATCATTGTTTTGACTTTAAGACTACTCATTTTTTTTTTCATATTTATCTGGTTTCAAAACAACATTATATAAAAATACAGCTGCCTTAGCAATACTGTGACTTGTCTTGACGAATAAACCTTAGACTGATATAATTTACAGAAACATTTACAGGAAAGTCAATCATACATCTGCTTATAATTGTCCCTGCAGTGAATTAAAAAAAACAAAAAAACCTTAATGTCAGCTGATTTGTAATTTTTGGTGAATAAATCTAATAAATTGTAACCCTGATGATTCAACCTCTACGCTTTCTTTAAGTTGTGTCTCATCTACAACGCAATAATTCATTTTCCAGTAATTAAAACACTAATGAACTTTAAAAACACAGATGATAACATCACCATCTACTCATGTTTGTGTGAACAGGTGAACAGAAGGTAGACGGCTAGTAGAGGAAGTGACGCAAGTTGCACACCTGCGCAGTACAAACTGGGTTTCCGGGACAGGTCGGGTAGCGACACTCACCATGTATGTTTTGTTTTTTCAGTCATGATGGCTATACCTGCCTGTGTGCATCGGATCCACACCCACCCCTGAGACACACAAGATTAAAGAAGAGGCGATAACTGATTTATCACAATTTGTTTATGTAAAAAAAATTTGACAAGTCACAAATCAGTGACGTCACCAAACTTAATGTACAATATAGCATCTCAGATAACAAACATTTAATAATGACAGACAGATATTACTGAACAATATCTACATTCAGAACATAATCCCTCAGTGGGGAATAAGTTAGAGCTATACAGTGATTATTCACATGAAGAAACATTTTCAAACTGTAGCATACATGAAAAAACCACAGTCATACAGACAGCTCAAAAGACAAAAGCTTGCAGACTGAGAGGTTTCTAACGCCAAGATGACGACAGATGGACAAATGCCAGACAGCGATGGAGTAAAAAGACAATGACAAAACAAGAGACAGGACGAGAAGCAGATTGAAAAGTTTCATACAAATAAATAAACGAAAAAAAAAGAATACAGAAGATGAAGACTCTCAGGTAACATTCATTCAAGCAAACCAAGCTGTGCGTATTTATCATGTCCCTTTTAAAGTACAATAATAGTGGAATCAGAAAGTCCTGGGTATAGTGCAGAAAAACAAAAAAGGATGGTCACCACACTTCCTCTGATTCTAACGTTAACACAAATAGATGCATTAACTGAGATCAGTCCTGCTGGTCCATTCATACATCTATTTCAATATAATTACAGGGAGTCTCTGTTTTCCATAAAAAATATACATACAAGTGTGTGACCAAAGAAAACTCACCGTTAAGTTATTCACTGTGCTGTATATTTTTCTATCTAGTATCTTCCAGTATCTTGTGAGCATATGTTTGACATATTACTTTAATAACTGGTGCATGTGCGTAATTTTAAAACTTAAAAAAAAGAAATAATAATACAGCTCTTCTGTGAGGTCCTTGCAAAGATCCTATGAGAACCAACGTTGGCAATAGAGCACAGGTAGTCACATTATGCTAGCTTTCAAATGGACAGTTTGGTGATGTAGGAAGTGCAGAGAAGTTCAGGGTTTGATGTCAGAGAAGCTGGTGTACGTCTCGCTGCAGCTGGATGATGTGCTGAGGTTTCCCGAGCCACTGCCCTCTGTTATTAACACACATGCATGGAAGATTTGATCAGATATAAGCGCATATTAGAGAGAGAGTCCTCATTTCAACATTTAAGCGAGCAAATGTGTGTCTGACGAGTAAGCATGTCCCGACATTTTCACTTCAACCAGATAGTGTGTATTAGAACAAGTCCCTACATCGGCACTAACACCAGATAATCTGTGTCTGGAAAAAGTCCCCATATCAACATTAAAACCAGACAGTGTGCCAGGAGTGCCCCCACAATCACTAGAAAACAAGAGGGAGTGTTTTTGTCATACCTGAGCTGGTGAGAGACTGGCAAGACTTTGACTTTCCAATAATAGTGATAAGATTAGCAGCTGCGATCCAGCCCTCCTTTGAAGTGCTTAGGTTACGTACAAACCTAGAGGAACACATATACACACACAGTTAATATAAAATCAGAGCCTCTCTAGTATTAAGTATGATTCTGATGAGCTTTGTCAGAGATTATATCATCTCACCACTGTTGGTCATCCCCCTCCTTCACAAGCTGCACCATGTCCCCACTCTTTACTGAGAAATCCGGATCGCCATCCTTCTCATAGTCTGCCATGACTGTGTATTTGCCAGCACACTGTTGAAAGTTGAGAAAAAACAAACAGAACTCATCAGTCATTTATTCTATAAAATGTCTCATTGTTGCAGGTAAAAATACAGTTTTTCAACTATTGAAGGTTGATTCAAATGTATGAATAAGATGCATTTAAGAATCTAGAGAGTCCATTTGATATTTTCCTTAATTGCTGGCTTCTGATTGGTCAAAACACCAACAATAATTGTTTCAAAATAACAAAGATGATGGAGGATGAAGGGATCAAATCAGTCCACGACAAGGAGTCCAGCACGGTCAAACAGTTATTGATTCCCCCTCCTTCTGTTGACAATGTAGTAGATTTGACAAAACCTTTGGCAAACATCAGGTAGGATACTTTTGATATCAATATTACTATCACTTTATTTGGGAAAAACAAAACTTCTACATAGGATAGGAGGAAAACTGCACAGAAATTAGAGAGGCATGTTGAAACACAAGAAGCTAAGTGAAAGACATCAACCAAATTGAAGAAAACAGACATGAAACAACAACTTTTCAGGACTCGAGTTGGACATTGTGAATAAAAGAGCAAGTTTGACATCAGTTGCAGGAAGACTGATGAGAATACTGTTATGATGAAAGTGCTCTGTGTTGTACTGGATCCAAGTGATTTGACTTTGAATACAGCTTTGACCTTGACATGGTGACTAAAACAGTTGAAAACTATCAAAACACTTTTCTTAAAGCAGTAACTCACCAACTTCTTTCCATTTTCATCTTCTGGGTCAGAGTTAAGGGGATCATCAGCACTGGAGTAGCCGTCATGCTCCTCTGAGGCATCCAGAGACAGGGAGGTTTTGTTCCAGCCTGGGGGGGAGTCAGAGAGACACACATGGGTGTTATGATTACTCCAACATTCAGCTTCAACTCCCATCAAACATGCGAGTTCAGTGTGACCTGCTGTGAGGGAGAGTATGAGGGTGTCAGTGCATGACAAAGAATCCCAAAAAGGTCATTTGAACAGAGAAGAAAGAAATCTACTAGTCCCAGGAATCCCAGCATGACAGAGTAACTATCAAAAAGACAAGGAAGACAGCGTAGTCTGTATAAAAGCTGGATGACAAGACCGCTCCTGAAAAGTGAAGCCAAATCTCTGTAGCTCTTCCTACTGACTGGTGGCACTATAAAGCCGTAAACATACAGGATCATTCCATATTTGCTTCGTAGAGCAGCCTTGGGTTGGCATACAGGACATGTATTTGGAGCGTAGCAGCAGCGTAGTGCAGCCCCGATCAGCTGGGCTCAGTATAGAGGAAACAACATGCTCCCAACAGGTTGTTTTGTCTTTCTGTGGTCTATTTCCTGCTAATTATATATAATTCAGTGACTGTTGAGCCTCTACTATATATGAAAAAGCAACGTGATATTACAGTTTCGGTTTTTACAGGTTTACTCGTATTTGATAAAGTAAACTATGTTGCTTTATGCTGTGCTGTTACCTTTAGACAGAGTTAGCGGTTAAAAGTCCTGTTGGGATTGACCATCGGATTGTTCTTTGTTACTGAAAAATCCATAACCATAAGTATTTCCCATCTACACAAACTGATACACAGTCAGGAGTTCGTGGTTTTCGTGCCTCACATCCTGTCTCGAGCGACCTTCTCTGTGTGAATTGACACGAATTGGAAGTGTAGAGCAACAAAAAGTAGACTTTAGCAGTGCTGCTCTCGATACGCTTCTGATACAATGCTGCGAAGGAGCTGATATGCATCCCTTTTGTGATGCTGCATTAATTAGAATGGCAACCTATTTGCTGCGTGATACGTGATGCCGCTGCCACGCTCCAAATATGTATCCTGTATGTTTTAGCCTCAAGTCTCAGTGTCTGTTCTGCTGCCATCTTTCCTGTATTTGTAAATACATGAGTTTTGGTTCACTAAAGGGCCATGATGTCAGTACCATGGCTCCACAAGCTGATCCCAACTGCAGTGACTCCATATATCACAGGGACAAGATGTCAGTACATGTGCAATTTTGGCTTCACTTCTGTACAACCAGAGGGCGTCATCCACGTCATCCATCTTTATATACGGTCAGTGAGAGACAAACATGCACCTCCAAATTCTGAGTGCTCTGACTGAAATAAAAGACAAGTGGCAAGCAAGAGTTCCTCCATAATGGTGCGTATTTCTATGGTTTCACCAGGCCTGTTAAGAGTGTGGAGACGTGGGAATGCAAAGCAAAAACTCCTTAAGATAGAGGTGAAACAGTAGGCCTGACATGTATCCAGCATGAGCCTACTGTGTGCCAGTGTACCTCTCCACTTTGTCTGTAAGAGACTAGAGGTGCTGAACCACCTGGCCCTGCTCAGGGGGAGAGAGGGAGGACCTGGATCTGAAGGACAGGAGGCAATAAAAACACAGCTGGTCACTCTCTCTGCAGCATCTACAGCCAATGAAACTCACTGTTATCAGAGAGAGAGGCTGTGCTCAGGCATCAAGGACTAACAACCGACACAGGGAGGGTATGCAGGATTTTGTGAAAAAGATGAGGTACCTTTGAAGCCGAATGGCGTGGGGTCACTCTGGCGTTTTGTCTTGTGATCAGGGCTTGTGGGAGATCCTGGTGTTGAGCAAGAAAGGAAAAGGCAAGAGCGTTAATGAAGGTAAATTAAGCAAATTCAAGCACTCCAAATGCAAGGTATGATGGGAAAGGATAGGGGTTGAATGGAAAACCAGGAATTTTCCACTGTGACTGAAATGACAAAGAAACAAACACAGCTGGAAAAGTGTGAGATACTGGTTGACAGGAGGAGCATCATGGGTAATGCACATCTTTAACCAGCAGAAGCTGTGGGCTCTGTGGAAGAAAGCATGCAGGTTTTGACCTTCTGACCCACTGGGCTGTAAGATATTTCAATCATCTTTTTGTTTTGAGATAATCCCACAAGCCCTCTGCTGGATGTAAAGGTGAACACCACCTTTAGTAGGTGAACATGAAGCTACTGAAAGCACGCAGTGAGACTAAGATTTAAAACAGGGGAATAACTCAGAAGTAATCCAAATCCAACCACAAAAGCTCACTAGCTTCTCACAAATCAAATATCTGATTTAATCTGTACAGACTGTAAAACATACAGATTTGTTTTTGAAGGAAATATCAGCAACTGCTCATACAACACTTAGCGAAAGTAAAAGGTATACTTTGAAAATGTCCATACTTTAAATGAACTTGGCTTGACTCTATGTGAATTTACTCCATTTTATAAATGCAGATGATGATATGATGGGTTGAAAAATAACATTAAAACTGACAATAGCCCGCTGTTACCTTTCTGAGCTTTGAGGTTACTGAAGCCCTGTAAAGTAAAGCGCTTTTTAGCCACAGCAGCTCTGTCTGAGGTAGGGCTTGTCACAGCCTCGTCTGACCCCGAGGAAAGGCAAGAAAAAGGGAAAAACAAGAAGAAGGGGGGGAGGAGGTAAGTTCAGAGTACAGGTGGGACAGGGAGGTGTGATTCAGGGAAAAGACATGGGAAGTAAACACAGCTACACAAAAGTTTGTGCACTCAATGCAAAGCATGCACTACAGTTGCAAAAAGAGTTTCATTAGTTCTATTTGTGTTTTCATCTTCACCTTTTCCTGTGGGCTTTGGTGAAGAAGAGGAGTTAGCATCAGGGCTGAAGGGCTCAACTTTCTTCTCCTCTCCCTTTTTAAAGCTCTTCTGACCGGACTTGAAGGGGCTGTGAAGGAACAAAAGGTTGAACTTTAGAGGCTTTACATGCCTCTGGATAATGATTCCTCGCTATCTGCAGATTAAGAAATTGTGTATCTAATTGTTAATACAAAAAGAGAGTGTGAATGAACTGAGCAAGGAACACAGTCCTACCTGAGGCTGACTGTCCCACTGGGCACAGGAGGGAACTGGAACGCTTGGTCTGGAGCCCTCTGCTGGCTGGCTATTGTAGGACAGAGAGGCAGGAAAACCACTTAAAAACAAGGATCGGGTCTTTCCCTCCTAATAAACCGCTAAACATAAGTGATAAATATAATCTTTAGAAACATTTGCACATTCTCTCTCAGTACCTCTGCACGCTTCCAGCTGAGTTGTCAGAACCTTCCGGATTTCATTCACCCAGGTGGTTTTCACTTCTGCTGTCGGGGCCTGAAACAAAACCGTAAAAAGGATCTTTGTAAACTGAACAAAACTGTGTCACTGATGGACAGATCAACATCCATGCAGTGGGCCCTGTTGGTTTATTCTATTACTCTGTTATCAAAAAGTATTTAAGGTATACCAGATACTCTCTCAATAATCTTTAACTTCTTGTTTTCTGTTTTTCTCAGGGTAAAGTTATTACCAACAAAAGGTGAGCACTGTTTGTTAAAGAGGAAAATGTAGATTGGCTTAGTCCAGTGGTTCTCAAGTCCAGTCCTCGAGTCCCACTGTCCTGCATGTTTTGGATGTGTTCCTGCTCCAACACACCTGATTCAAATGATCAGCTCGTTATCAAGCCATTACAGAGCTTGATAACGAGCTGATCATTTGAATCAGGTGTGTTGGAGCAGGGAAACATCCAAAACATGCAGGACAGTGGGCCTCGAGGACTGGACTTGAGAACCACTGGCTTAGTCCCGGGGTCTCTTGAGGCCATCGTTGAGAGGAGGACCAGGTCTAAATTAAAATTAATCCTTGGCTACAAAGATCATCCATTGCACTATATCTTCAAAGGTCTTGAAAGCTCTTTCAGTAAGCGACTTGTGATGCCTTGGTGACTGAGAAAGTCTTTTGTTCCAGCAGCAGTGAGATTTTTTACCAGTGTATGTTAGCATCTGAATTGGCACTGCTGCATAGTTTGTAGCGGTATTGATTTTAGTATTTATTCATTTTTATCAGGCTTTTGTTGTATCTAATCATGTCCTTATCTTTTATTGTACCACTTTTAAATCATGTTTCATCGGCCTTTACTGTGTTTGTTGTGTATCTGGTGTTAGTCTATGTTTGTCTGATGTCTCCATGCTGTTTGTTGTCTATATGAGTCTTCTTGTCCTGGTGGTGAAATAGTTTCCCACATGCAGGATCAATAAAGTCTACCTTCCCTTACCATATCTTATCAACAAGACATTCAGTTTCAGGCAGAACATACCTGAACGATGTAGACCTCTTCTCTGGAGTTGCACCAGATTTCAAACTTCTTGTTGTCTCCCTTTGCATTCTCAGTGATGCCGACAGCACTCATCTGTCAAAAACAAAGTTTTAGTGTCAAACCTTAAAGTTAAAGTCAGTAACACACAAAAGTAAAGCATGTAAAGATGCTCACGCTCAGAGACTGCTTGAAGCTGTATGAGGGAGCTTTCTCGTAGCCCTCCCCGTTCTCCTCCCTCCTCTTGCAGAAGAGCAGGGCTTTCTCATGGAGGAAGATGTGTCTCTGCATGGGCTTGAAACGGGCTAGATCCTTCACTTTGGCGTGACCTTTCTTGTGCTCTGTCCACACGCTGAATGAACCCTGCATTAGCAGCTTTCCCAGCTCACTTAGATTCCCCTGAGGGAGAAAAGAGCAGAACTGAAAAACCACTACGCCACAAATTGATTTATATATAACTTAATATCTGCTCAATTTAATGTATCTGTTTTCTGTCGGCGCTGTGTTTATCCACAGCATCTGGATTCTATTTATGGAAACAGCAGCTCGTAATACAAGTGTTCATCTTTACAGAAATTAAAACCCTTTCTCCTCTCGTATATCCTGTCTATGATCACATCAGAGGCCCTTTATAAAGCATATTTCTTTTGTGGGTACTCGCATCCTGTTTAAAGTCTCACCTCGTATCCTGTGATGGCGATGAGGTGCATGGAATCATTAACAGCCTTGAGGATACCGAGGATGGAGGTGAGAGCCTCCTGCAGGTCATCGGCCCCCTCACAGCTTTTACTGTACTTCAGCATTTCCTGTTGTAAATAAACATGCAGGTTAAAGCAAGTTAAATCCTTTTCTCTCTGAACTAAAACGTTATGACCTGTTGCTGCTGTGTTTCCTGTTTTAGGATTTCTGACGATCAATTTAGTTGGTGCTTGAAATTAATTACGACGAACAGCAGAAAAACAAGGTTGCACAACACTGTAACACACTTTCAGCTTCCCACCCTGCGCATGATGCAAAATGGGGAAATAGAGGCGGTGCAAATATGGTAATTGGCTGAAGAAGACAAGTCGTCATACAAAGATTAGTCAGTAATATAATACCTTCAGTAGCAGCTGATATTTGGTAATCCTCTGAACAGGCTTTAGCAGATAGGAATCTAAGCCCAGCTTATGCTCCAGCTTTTTCTGACACTCCTGATAAACATCAAAAGAGAGAGACACAAGGGGAAGCACAGAGTAAGACAAAAACACAGTCAAAAAGTGTTGACTTAAAAGCTTGCGGGTAATGTCTGTGTTTACCTGGAAGAAGGCGCAGTCTGAGCACTGCCTCCAGAGGCTTTCAGAGCGAGGCTTGTTGTGACAGTACTTCTCGTAGATTTGCAAGTCTGTCATCTAAAGGGAGGCAGAGGAAACTGATTTTTAATGAAACAAAGACCCTCTTTCTATCTACCGACGCCTCAACTTGAAAAATCTTACAGATCACTCACCCTCTCAAGGAAACACCTTCCAACTAGCTCAGGGCAGTCCGTGTACTGCTCCAGCTCCCTCAGAAAAGTCCTAAAAACACGAGGATCACATGAATGTCAAAGACTATGAAGCATGAGGGAAGGTAGAGAAAAGATAATTGACTTTAATATAAGGTAGTTTGATGAATAACAGCTCCTCAGTCTGTGCACAGTGGTATCATGAGTGAAAGGCAGATGGCGCTCCTCTACCTCTTGTGGAAGTGGTAGATTTCTGGCATGTTTCCAAACAGCACCTCCTTTTTGTTCTGCAGAGGAGCAGGGATGAGGTGAACCATTGCAGGATTATCCATCTCAGAGGCATAACCCTTTAAACAAAAGCAAAAGCGGAGAGGAAATTTTAGGCACATGGTTAAGACAGAGAGGAGTGAAGAATATCTCGAAATAGATTTGCACCTGTAATACACAGAGCAGCTCCTCCACGTAAGCCCTCTCTGTTTCTAGCAGCTCGTTCATTACGTGTCTGCAGACAAAGAAAGAATAAAGAGATCAAATGATAGATCTGACACATATTTAAAACAAGGTAAATGTTCAGTGTATCTCTTTGAATCTCTGTTTTCGCTCAGTCCATCTGCTGTGTAATATGATTACACATGAAAGGTCCACAGCTGATCCCTCACCTCCTGAGCACAGCCAGATTCTCCTCCTCTTCTGACAGCGAGGCATGTCTGCTGTTACTCCCCCCGTTCTGCAGAGGGCCATTTCCCTGAGGATATAGTAGAAAATATCAGGTTATCATGGAAAGAACAGAAAAACCAGACAGGGAAGATGTAGAAACGAAAAAAAGTGCTGACAAAATCCAACTCACTTTTTCACAGTTGTTCCCGGAGTCAATCTCTGAGGTGTTTTTCTCCTGCTGAGCTCTGTGTGCTGAGGAAAGGATGGGGAAAAAGTCAGAATAGAAGGATGCTAAAACAATCTCAGCATCAAAAAGCAGACTATCATTCAGCTTTCACTAACTTTCAGTCTGACTTGATCTCTGTTGGCCTAGTCTTAAAATCCTGCATACTCTTGCCATCTAACTACGATTATTCCAAATTCATTTAAAATAAGTATTTGAAAGGCTGTGATAAATCTGCACCTTGATGACTATTTAAGCACCTGCACTGGACAACAGTGTCAGACTGAACACAGGAGTATGGACAGAGTCACACCTACAGGACCGATGCTCTGTTAGTTTAAAGGTTAAAGGGATGTTCCGGCGTAAAAATAAGTTAGGGTCAAACACATCGTAACACCGAGTTAGACACCCCCTTGAGAGATGAATGTTGCTGACCGCTTGCTTCTCTAGTTATATCAACTTTAGTAACGACCGCAGGATAGCAATACACAGTGGTCTGAGGAGTCATAAACAAACTTTAACCAAAACGCCACTCTATAGCCACAAATAATGCTCAGAACAGCACCTAACTTCATCAACAGTACATATAGGGTCCCAGCCACAGCACTAGCCACCAAACACCTTTTTAACTTTGCCTAATTTCTTTAGCAAAGAGACTAAACACAACTCACCCACTCTCTTCCAGCAGCCACTGTTTTGTAGCTAGACCTCAGGCCAGTCCATTACGGACTACAGTGGGGGTGACGCAGCTCAAGGAAGAACATTTATGATAATTTCTTTATCATTTCCTTGAAGTAATCATCACCATATTAATCATTTTGCACTGCAGACGCGGTAGTTCTTCTGCCTTAGCGTCTCGGTCTGATTGCATTTCCATGAAGAAATGATCATAAATGTTCATCCTTGAGCAGCGAAACTCTGCTGTAGTCTGTGATGGACTCACCCAAGGTCTCGCTACAAACAAGCAAGCTGGTAGAGAGTAGGTGAGTTGTGTGTAGTCTCTTTGCTAAAGAAATAAGGCAAAGTTAAAAAGATGTTTGGTGGCTAGGACCCTATATGTACAGTAGATGAAGTTAGGTGCTGTTCTGAATATTATTTATGGGTATAGAGTGGCTTTTTGGTTGAGCGTGTGGCTCTCTGTATTGCTATCATGTGGTCATTACTAAACTTTATGCCGGAATATCACTTTAAGTGTTTAATCAGTATTGTTCTTATAATACAGACTATGAAACCTCTGTTCCAGGTGATGTGTGGACACTGACCAGGTGAGCTAAGAGGGGATTTGATGAAGGCTTCAGGTCTGGGGGCTACAGGCTGGACCGGCCTGGTCTGTTTGGCTGCGAGTTTCTTCAGGCTGATCCTCCTCTTGTCAAACATCTCCTGCATGGATGTCTGCTTCTGGAAAACCTTCTCGACTTGTTCCTGTAGAAAATCAGTTTAAAATTAATATACATGTGTAAATCTGATGAAGACCGAAAGCAACTGTAAACTATTTTTGCAACTTCTACTCCTTACAATGTGTGACTTTGGTGTTCATTTTGTAATGGATATTTTTGACAGCTGATTGACCAGTGTGGATATTGCCAAGGTTTAGAGAATTAGTCATTATATCAACTATTAAAGAGACAGAACAATAATGACTGTGGTCTACAAATTGTTCATCCTCTTCTGAGAGGCAAAAGTTAAAACTCAAGGCACAGCGTCTTCCTCACAAATCCATGTTTTTTGGGGAAAATCTGGTCCAATTTTGGATTAATGAAACAATAAAAGAGGAAACTCAAAAATGCAACATGTATATTTGCTTTGTGATTGATGTTACCCTGAACTGCTGATTGATGACCGTCTCATATTCGCTCCAGATGGTACTGAGTTCAGTCAGCTGGCTCTGGCCTGCGTTGTCCAGGTAACGCTCCAGCTCCTGCAGCGCTAACTCAGCCCCCTCGTGTGATTGACACTTGTCTACAGGCTGGGATGCCAGCAGGTAAATACCATCATCGACCCATTTTGAAGCCTGTGGAGGACAGAGGAGGAAGAAGAATCAGTCAAAGACTCAAAGACTCAAACTTTTTTTTTGTAACATTTATATATTTACATGTGCGCTCCCCCCTCTTTTGTCACTGTTGTTATGTTATTTTTAAAAAATTGCCTCCTTACTCTCTCCAGGCGGTGATGCAGCTCCATGGCTTTGAGGAGGTGCTCCTTCTTGGCTTGCAGGCTGCTGCTGACGGTCTCGCTGACTGCTCGGAGCTCGATGCATTTGGGCTGAATGGAGTCCTCAGCGTAGTGGGAGTTCTGGATCAGTTCTTCACCTTCACTTGCTAAAGACGCGGCTCTCTCCAGCACCTCCTGTAGAGCAGTATGAACAGAGGGTTACTACCTTCACTGGTTCCTTCACCTGTCTACTTTCAAAATTACATCAGAATCATTTCGGGTTTCTAATTGGAACTAAGACGAACTGAACAACTATTCTAGCTGGGGTCTATACAAAAATATATCAACTGATTAAAACATTAAATGCTGTATGTGGGGATGATATAATTAGACCAAAAAGTAGGGCTGGGAGGATGTGCTTTTCTCCTGATTCGACTCTTCTATGATTTTATGGATGCCGAGGGAACGCTTTCTTTTACGGTACACTTATTACCAGGTAATTAACAGGTAATTACCTAGTAACAACATGAAATTATCTGGTAATAACATGATAACTACTAAGTCAATACTGTCTAGCTAACAGGTAGGTAACCTTCCATCATCATACAAATTTGAAGCCAAATTGCTCGGGTATTTCCACGATTTTCTCAGCTTCCTGGAACCACCACTTGCGCAGTAGCATTGTACGCATTCGGCGGGTGAGTCGCTGTGATAACGCTCGGCTCAAACAGCGTATCGCTATGCAATCTTCGCACGCCCATAGGCTGTATCAAGTGTCAATCACAGAAAATAAGAACCCCAAATAGCTTTTAAAAATGGAGCTGCATAGAAAAAAGAAAAACTAGACAGTATTGACTTAGTAGTTATCATGTCATTACCAGATAATTTCATGTTGTTACTAGGTAATTACCTGTTAATTACCTGGTAATAAGTGTACTGTAATAGAATTAGACTGCACCTCTAACACCAGTGAAACAGTTGAATGATTATGATTGTCAACTGACTATTCCAGGAACCATATTCCCCCAAAAAATACACATCACATGAAAGTCAGTTTTTAAGATTCATTCTTAAATTTGAAAAAAAAAAAAAAAAAAGATTTTTGCACAAAAAAATCAACTTAAAAATTGTAAAACAAAAAATTGCGATACTTATGTGAATCAATGTTTTTATTCAGGGAAAATGATAATTGAGTACTGACAAACTAAAACAGTTCACTTATTCATAGCCGTAACAGACAGGGCTTTAACAGTAAAAGTCTGAGTGTTACTTACACACACTTTCTCCTCGTAGGTGGTGAGTTCACTAAAGATGTGGTCAGCATGTGCTGGGCTGATCCCCACCTCAGAGAAGGTCTTGAGTTTCTCAGACACCTGATCCAGCAGAGCCCTCACCTGCAGCAGAAACATCACAGTCAGTTTGTCGAGTCTTGAGATGGGATCATGCTGACTTTTTTGGCTGACGGGCTCAGGCTCACCTCTCTGTAGTTGTGCTCAAAGTGGCGCAGCTGGAGACACTGCTCCAGTTTGGTCTGATGTCTCACCCAGAACTCATCAAAAGCCGTTTCTGTCTCATCCAGCTGAGACAGCAGCCTGACAGAGAGAGACAGAGATGTATTATTAATAAACAGGCACTCCAGGGAAACTGATTTAGGCGCATGTGGGGATGTTGATGAGGTGTTTAGAGTGCATGTGTGTATTTTATGTAACACTAATGTATGGTGGCATGGAAGTGCCTTCAGCGTTACTGAAAACATCATACTGACTGACCTCAAAGCTAAACACTATGTCCATCATTATTTCAACCATACTGATGGCAGAGAGGGGCCAGCCACAAACAAATCCCACAACATCAATAATATGAAAAATGAAAGTCTATTGGCGTTCATCTTTTTATCATGGATGCATGTAAACAACTTGATTTGCTTTGGAATACGGTTTAAAAGAAAAACAATGAGAGTTTTTGACAAAAGTCATGTAATGCTACAAAATGTTTGCATACTTACAACAAACACCATCACAAAAGCCTTTAAGTTTTTACTTTTTCAAAATATCTTCAATTTAAATTTTTGTGTTACAGGGAAAATAAACCAAATATTTTGATGATTTAAGACATGCACCTTCAAATTTATCGTGTTTGTTCCTGCAATATTCTTCTGTGTAATGATTGTCTTTACCTTTGCACAGTTGCCAGGTTCTCCAGCTCATCCTGGTTCATGTTGTGGTCCGGATCTCTGACCACAGGCTCATTGATGCTCTCCAGCAGCCTGCTGCCCTGATCTAGGGCCACCCGCAGATCCTCCTACACACGGATCAAGTTGTATTTTATATACCTATACTGTAAACATTGATACAATACATTTTATATATTTGAATGTTGATTGCGTTACCTTCATTTTGTCTTTCTTGCTCTTGTGCGCGCTCAACAGGGCGGTTGTGGCCTGGATTTCATTGGGGAGCTCGGTTTCAGCCAGTTCAGTCCCAAAGGACTGCAGAGTCTGCGCTGTTTTCTTCACCATCAATGCAAAGCCCTCAATAGCCTGATGCATGCAAGACAAACCAACGACTGTTATCAGGCACCCTCATGAACATTTCCTTTATTCCTTTTTATTTCTTAGTTATAGTAAAAGCTGATAACAAGTCAGTTATCAGTACTAAATATTGTGTTTTTTCTTAAAGCTGTGTAAATGGTGTACATACAGTGCGGTGTGAGATCCACTTCTCGTGACAGTACTCTTGAGTTCCCCCGAGTTCATGGGTCAGCTGAGTGGGGTCAATGTAGGTGTGCAGCTCAGTTACTGAGCTCAGCATGATCACCTGGAACAAAAACATCCAAATCTTTACACACTTGCTACTGAAAAAAAAAGACAAACTTGCTCTGGAACAACTTCTTTCTTTAGTCAGCTGAACTGCACACAGTGTAACAGTGTAAACTGAGATAAATGTGATCACACTCACCGGCACCTTCATCTTGAACTCATCTTTGTTAAACTTGAAGAGGATGTCAGAGAGCGCACGTTGCAGGAGGGTGGTGGGCCTCAGAACCAGAACCAGCTGGAGGTTCCCTGGGAAGGAGCCCTGAAAAGAAAGAGTAGGTGGAGTGAGTCTTACACAACAGAGCAGAGCAGACAGACGCCTCCTCCACCCTGTCCCAATTATAAACAGCATCTTTCTGCTGACAGCCTACATGTTCTCCTCTTTCTTTGTCTGTTGTACCATGCTCTCTGTGAAAACTCTCGCTCAAACACATTCAAGCTTGTTGTGTAAGGAGTGTGATGAGCCCAGGAGATGGGCGAGGTGTGGGGGATGTGGATCACCGACTGTGGCAGGGACATTAATCTTCACGTCCTGGGACGCCTCTACATGAATAATGAGGACCAAAAGATACCACCAACACACAGGTGCGTGGGCAGATAGCTTCAGCATGGTCTATATCTAATTGGTAGGGATAAAAGTTGATACGACATATTGCTGATGTTTTAGTTTAGGTGCAATGGTTCACAAGGGAAAGCTTAAAAAGAAAATATAGACAGTATAATAAAAAGATGTCAAAACAAAGCAAATATTAGCTAGAAGCCTTTGAAAAATCAACAATAACCTCAATATTGACACTCAGATTTTCAGGTTGTAGTCATACAAGGTTACACTGTCCAATATTTTAGTTGCGGTTATTTCTGTTTTTATTTTATCTATTGTTTTTTTTATTTGTAAAGGCTTTTTTATGTTCAACATTATACTTAATATTTGGCGCCATCTTTTCATTTGTCATTTCTTTCCCTTAAGTTTTATTATCTTTTAGGATGTACTTTGAATTGCTTTGTTGAAATGTGTTAAATAAATAAATAAATAAATAAGCCGTCTTGCTTAAGTAGCTGCCATACATTCACATCAGCTGACAGACCCGTAAAAAGCCAATAAAAACGTCCTGATGGACTCCGCCTGACAGGCTAAGTACTGCTGGGAAGGCATTTGGATGATGGTTGCATTTGGACACTGATCTCCTCTCCTCAGGCAGTACAATTGTTAATGCAACTTTAATTAGCTAATGACCGAAACGGCTGCTCCGCCTGATTGGCCGCTCATCCCCAGTGAGTTAAAGAATGCCGGCGTAAGCAGAAATGACGACGAATACATTAATGGAAACCACTTGGGAAAGGAGCTGTTAATGGGATTATCAAATCAACTCGGTGGTTGTCCTTGCTGTGTGAATAAACTAGGAGGAGTGCCATGAACACGGTCGTCTTCTATCTGCAGAAAATACCAACAGTTGTGGGACTGATCTTTAAAAATATGTGATGGGATTTTTTAATTCAACAGAATTTATAGGTGTTAGTATCTCATATGATATGCTGTACACTAAGAAACTGGCTTACTAAAAGAAAAGTTTGTTCAAGAGTTTATCCTGTACGTTTTTTCTTTTTGTCTAAATGAATTGCCTAAATGTAAACAAAAAAAAAAGAACAGGATGAAGCAAATGAAAACGAAAAGAAAATTTTCAATATGTTGCCTAAGGATACGAACTGAACCGATACAATACAATACAAACAAAACTGATACCATACAATGCATAATAGAAAAGAAATGGTGTGTGATATAAATATATATTTAAATATTATAAGATATGATGAATTACTATACGAAGATATGATACAATATAATATGATACAACATCATATCATACGTGAATCAAAAAGTTACAACAGGTTAAAATCAAGAGAAAACATTTTTTGGGCAGTCCTAAATTATAACGGGAGTTCAGGCTGTTTGAAGGAGTTTCTACGGTTTCTCAATACCTTGAACAGATTTTCAGGTGTTATTAATTCAGGATTAATCTAATATGTTATAGTCTAACTATATAAATTATGTTTACAAAGAACTACAGATCCAAGTCCAATAAATGTTGCTGTTTTTTTTAAGCATTATCGATAGAAATAGTGTTTTCATGGGAAAAACTCCAAATCATCAGTGATAATAAAACTTTAGAGAGAACTACCAGCTACAGACAGGGTAAAGCATACAGAGGGTTCAAGGAGGAACAATAACATTTATAAACTGTTGGGTTTGAATTTCAATGAGCTTATATTTACAAAATATATCCAGAGTTAACCTTTCAATGCAGCTTCTAACCATTCAACCATGCAACCTGGATCCCTGGTCTCTGGCAGTCATGGTCATGGTCTACTTGTTCTTTGTTCTCTGTCAATGGTAGACACACACACACACACATAGACGCACACACACACGCACACACACGCTCACAAGCCCAGATAAAGCCTCAAAGAAGAGGCAGATACGTGACAAAGAGGAGGGTATGCTTCAGGGACTGACAGTAACTCTGCAGACTTAATTAGCCGCAGTCTATAGACACACTTTCTGTCATCAGATCAAACTCAGCCGTGCAAGACAACGGAGAGCTTTCCTGTGAAACACACTGACCCACATTCACACAGGCTTATGTACACACAAGCGCACTCATATGCATAGACAAACAAACAGACAAAGGGAGCCGTTTGACAGTGTGAACATCCAGTTACCTCTTTTACTCTCACTCTCAAACATGTAAACACTGCTTTGCTGAGTGACGGTATCACTTCACAGTCGGCTCATATGATCTGGTCACTGCAGCAAACACACAGCAGCAGCTTAAAAGCACGCCAGCTTTCATCGGCATCTGTTTAGCAGCCTGTCTAAATCACTCCAAACAGATCATTACTGCCTGGATGACTGACTGCCTCCTATTACCAGTCTGTCCACCCGTAAATGTCTCCCCTTGTGGGATTAATAAAGCTTGATTTAATTTGAAATGAGTGAAGTGGTCTCCTGTGTCTCCTGAGACACCGGTTGGTGATATACATCGCTCATTCTGCCTTTCTGAAATCTCATTGTTTATACAGGGACCGTGCACATCCCTCTTTATGAAGTATTGGTTATTACTTTCACAGCTGTCCAAACTGACACACCCTCTTCATACCACCCGTAAAGAAAACTCTAATATTTGTGCATCTCCTCCCTTCTGACAAACATTTCTGTATTTCTCTTGCAGGAGATAAAAACTGGATGTTGCAGCAAATGAAGATGGTGAATCTGTTCGATGAACTCTTTAAACATAGCAATATACTGAGACATTAACTAAAAGGCATATGCTCTCTTATACAAACAAGAATCATCTCATCCCAAACAAAAACAGCAGTATCCTGAGTTATTTTGATGCTGTAAAAGTGCACTAAAAGGGCAAAAGAGAGGTGATGGATTGACAAACAATGTGCCAAACTAAAGGTAGGCAGATTATATAACTCTTTCCTGTTTCTTGCAGGAGCATACAGCAGCTGATTACAGCACAAAAAGGTACAATATGACTCAGACTGAGTAGGCTGGCTTGCTGTTGGTTCAAACATAAAAAATGAGCAGCGCTAGTTGTTTATTTTTCAAATGTTTTTTAAGTAGTTTCAGGTTTTTTAAATCACCTTGAGTCAAAAATGAGATGTCGCTAAAATGATAAGAGACATTTGAATACGTGAGGGAACAAAGGAAACCTAATCTTCTGTCTTTTTCTGGCACATGTCTGTTTATTTTCCCTGGTAGCCATGGAAACACATGGCAGGCTGTGATGTGATGGGAAAGAGTTCAGAGATGGGGCTCATGTCGACAGCCCCCCTCCCTGGGTGGTTGTGTTGATTTAAGCTGGAAGAGAGAGAAGGGGACCCTAACACACTTCTGACAAACCTCTTATTTCTCTCCTTCTGCAGAGGTGCAAAGACATGAACGTGTGAAAACTGATGAAACACTGAAGGGGAAAAAAGGAACCTCTCTCCAAAGCCGAGAACAACACAGACAATGAGGACAGAACAAAAAGAGCACGCTACACAAATAAAGACAAACTTACTGCAATTCGAAGCAGGGTCCCCTTGACAGCAGCCCATCGGTCTTGTCGGCGGTCAATAACCAAGATGAAACCCACGCCTGTCGAAGACAAACTGGAACACACACACACACAAACAGGTTCAGCACAAACAGAATAGTGGTTCAATTATACACAGCCTCATGGTTCGAGCCTAAGAGGATGTTTAAGACCACATACTGCAGCAAAACCAGACACCATGTAGAAAATGAAAGGACAAAAAAAGGGGGACAACCTTTAGACGTTCATGAAGTTCATTAAAGCTGAATCTACAACACTGACTTGTTTCCAATCACTGCTTTTTTGTTTGTTATGCTGCTCTTTATCTTTTCCTACAGCTGATGCAGTCCATAAAAGGAGCATCTCTGGATTTCTTGGCCAGATTTCTCTCCCTGCACCCCCCTCCTCTCCTGCTGTCCTCTCTTGTCCCAGGAGAGAGGAGGTTTACATACCACCAGCAAGCAATAGCAATCTCCTGTGCAGCAGCTCCATAGCGTAGTTAGCAAACATGACGCACCTGTAGTAAAAGCGCACATGAGCATCTTCCTGTAACAGAAGCTTTCATGTAATCCCAGTAATCCTCAAATATTAGCTGCCCATGTCCATCACTCTGCTAGAAGAGCACTTCCTGGGACAATGAAGGTGAAATAAGAGCAGAGCAGGTGAGGACGTGCCTCAGAGGTAGATCCCAGTGTGTGAGAATGGGAGACAGCCAATTTTTCAGACCATCACAGCCTCCAGCCCGCCCCCCCCTTAAACTGCATCTTTTAGGCATCCAATGAAATTCAAGAAGCTTTTGATAAAAAGAGCCAATCAGAGGCTGTCTGCAGAGAGATGAGCAGCTCCAGTAGCCTTTAAGAGGCGTTTTAGAGATGTGAGGGAGGGTCCAGACTAAAAGTGGAGGCCACTGTAAGCACAGGTTTATCCATGTCTGCACCCTGCATTTACATCCACAGTGGATTTCTGACCTTTTTCTGTTCTCTGACTCTCTTGTCCTTTTTTAACATTTTCTTTCTTCCCCTAAATGAGGCTCTTAAAGTACAAACTGCTTAACATCGCTACAGCAGGGTTATGAGTGGTGGAGGAGGAGGAGGAGGAGGAGGAGGAAAGCAGCAGAGTGAGACAAGAGCTTTCTGTTGTCCCTGAGAAATTCACAGTTTTGTTTTTCAGTCAGAGAGGCTGCTCACAAGTTTGAAAATACAGACGAATCACATGACGACAACAACCCAATATTGTGCATCCTAGCTGCCAATGTTCACCAAATGAAGAGGTAAGACAGTAATCATTAACATCTCATAGGGATGTAAAGAAACTGTAAAGTAATGATACATTCACTGTCACAAACACTGTCTCACTGTTTCAAGTAAGCATGTCACAAAAACAACACAGTGTTGTTCCTGCTGCACATGCATGAGTGTCCTAATAATAATTGGATTTCACATCCAGGAGCAAGTGTAAAGCCAAGCTGTGAGGAGCTCTGCCTAATGATAATGCAGAGGTGAGAGAAATTTGCTGCATGAATGAATATGCAGACATTGTAACACACACACACACGCACACACACACACAGACACACACGTACACACACTCTCCCTTTCTTCTGCAGTAATAAAGCAAGGCCTGCTTGAACACGAGGGCACTAGGATATTAAATTAAAAACAGATCAAGAGGCTGACAGTGTACGATGTGTTTCAAGCTTTACCATTAAACCTTTCAGCATAGCTTAAAGCAAGCATGCATCATTTTCAAAGCTGAGGAGAGATAAGCCAGGACAAGAAGGTAAAAAGACTGAAACACGCTCTGACGGAGGACACGGTCATTTGCTGCATCTGTTTATGATGCAAATCCTTCCTTCAAAAATTAGAGTCCAGGAAATCATGTGATGAGAGTAGAATAAATTCAAAACTGATCACATCCCAGCTAACAGGGTTTGGTTTAACAACAAAAGTCTACAGAATGAGTTAGCAGGTAAATAGCATTCACATATATGCTCTGAAAAAAAAAAACAGATTTGAAATGATCCTGTGATTAATAACGATCCAAAGCTGAGTGTTTCACCCCGGCAGCAGCTGCTGAAGGTCATCATACACACAGTTGTTGGACATTTGCTCCTGGCTGTGGACTGTGCGTGCTCTGTTAGGCTAAAGGAGGGGTCAGTCCCTCAGGTAGCTCCAGCCATCTGCCTCTTTGATCAAAACAGCTTGAGGCTCAACGCCGCCTCCCTCCTGTGGATGACCCTCATTTTAGTAACTGCATTTAGCTGTTAGACTATGATCAAATCTATTTCGACAGGCACTTGATCAGCTCGGGTTAGGGTAAAAAATATACATGTTGGTCAGGATTCAAAGTGTTGTAGAGCTTATAGAAAATCCTTTTTCACATTTAAATCTTCATTGAAATAAAATCACATCTTAGTTACACTGCAAAAAACATGAAACTCAATAAGTTCCAATGTAAGAAACTTAAAAAATATGCTGTATTAAGGAACAATCACAACGTCTTCAATCACATGTAAGTCATAACACAGATATTACACATCTGTGTGGTCATGTGAGTCCACACACAGACACACACTCACTCTTTGTGTGCATTATTCATATTCACACAGTCAGAGTCTCTGCGGTTTATATTTTCATACCAGCCCAGACATGGTGAATTAACAGAAAGACAGATAAGAGGAGAGCAAAATACAGACAGAGCAAAACACAAATGTAAGCGAAAATTTCTATTTAGGTAAAAATATGTACTGATGATTTTGTTCAGAAGGGTTTTTATGGGGAATAGCAGGAGAAAAGGATGATTTTATACAGTTTCTTACTGCACTGTTTAATGTAGTCTGCTGGTTCATACAAAGACCGTCTGTAGAAGACTGATAAGGGCCTGCATCATTAACTGGTCATCTAATTAATTATAGCATGACCACAGATCTACCATACGACAGAGTACAATACACTGTCTGTCTAAGCCACTGAATAAATGCTCTGCAGCCTGAATTTTTGTGCCAAGAAAAGTATTCACTGCCACCTACTGGCAGACTTTATGCACAGTTTTTAAAAAAATCATCTTAATTGTCTTACTTTCATCTGTTCTCTGATCCATCTGTGTTGATACAGAGAACGTGCATCTCACATCTCACAAAAGAGCCTCAGTCAGCCATGTTCAAACCAGAAACTCTGCCAGTTTCCCTCATGTCTGGAAAAGTAATGACTGTTGCTTCTGTCGTTAACCCATAAACCCATACAGGCTCATAAAAATGCTGTTCTTCAGGGTCAGGGAAGGGAAAACAAAGTTTGATAGAGATTGGAAGAGAGAGGAAAAACAAGGGGTGCTGAAGCGATTTGTTTAACATAAGAGGTCTAAAATAAATGTGGGACGTGTCATCAAGAGTCTTTACCTGGGTACACTGGTCAGGTACGTCAGCACATTGTGAAACTCTCTGTCTGTGATCTCCCCAAATGTTGGGAACTCTGGGAACACGATGATGGGACTGCCGTTATCCCCTCTGCCTCCTAGACAACAGAGAAGAATTGAAATGATTGCAGCGAGGCCTAAAATAGAGAGATTACATAAGGATGCTTTGAGTGCAACTCCTCGGAGATGTCTGTCATCCATGTTTAAAGAAAGTGTTAAAAATAAACGGGATTGAATGAGACAGAGCTAAGCACAGCAAAACGGAGGCCACATGGGGGCGCTGGTGTAACGGTGAGACAGAACAGTTACATTTCAGGAAATGATGAAATGTTTCCAAGGACTCCATTAAATAAAAAAAAACAAAAAATGACTTTATAAATCTCTCTGTTTCAACAATAACATGAAGGAATAAAGTTTCTCAAATATAAAAGTGTGATTAATGTTAAACAGAGAGAGTTTAGTACATGAAAGACAGCATTACAGCATGATCTCATCCCACTTATTGCACCTTCTAATGTAACGTACCAATGACTGAATCATCACTGAGTAAAGTTATTAGACTACATGTTCAAAGGATGACATTCAAATATCCACGTTAAAAAATAAAGTAAAAAAACAACAACTCCAGTCGTCTTTTAAACTACATAATCCAAACAAATGTTTGGTCATTGTAATCTAGATTTTTCATGATTTGTAATCAAATAAGTAACAAACAAAAATAAAAACACCTATTTAAATTACTTTGAAAATTCACATTAAAGTTATAACTTATCTGCTGTCTTCACAATTTGATCATTGGTGGCTGAATAACCATCACTAGATGATCATTATTTATTCTGATTGGTGACTGGAAATATATGAGAGCTATCTATCTTTATTGTTTTTTTGTTTGTTTTTGTGCTTTCTTACCGCAGAAGTCTGCCCACCTTAAACTAGAGAGAAGACTGCAGAGGAAAAGATAAATAATCCTAAATGCCTAATGTGAATAACCACCAGTGCTCTAATGTTGTTGTGGTGTTTTAATGACCTCATCTTTCAGGGAAAGAGGCTTGTTGAAAAAATATATTAAAGAGCTCTACAGCAAGCAATCGTATCCTCTCCTCCGAACAGAAATAACAGTTGAAAGGGCTTCTTGTGTGTTTGCACAGCATTATTGTTGACACCAACACATTGGATCTCACCTTAAACACACATACAGTACACACACTCCTCTCCCCCTGTGTGAAACAGCTGCTCTGTCAGCACATGTGACTGGAATATCAATCTGTCTGCCTTTTCTTCTCCCTTCATTACCATGGCAACAACAAGTGCATGGTCATGGTTTCAACGTCTGCTGGGATCTTTGTCCGCAAAATGGTTCCCAGACTCGGCTCCAGCCACAAGGTCACCAGACAAAGAAGCAGACTGCTATTATAGTGAGAATATAAAAGGTGCAGCAAATATATGAGAAGCTTGGAGAAAAATGCCTCAGATATGTCAGAAAGATGTTTGTGGGATAAAACGAGGAGGTTTTGGTAAAACGCTCACATGGAGTGGCAGTTAATATGATAACGACAGTGAAACGGTCGCTTAAAGACAATGAAAACACAGTGAAGAGGAAAGAGGGGCTGATATTTGAATGGCAAATCATGACTAACAGAAGAAACCGTTAAGTTTACAGTACAAATTATGAATAGTCATTAAAATATAGAGTCATGAGATGTCCCAGAGGACAGGTGTTCAGACCCCAACTAACACCTAAAGGGCAATTTCAACTTTCTTAATTTTATCCAGGTCTAAACTGGTTTTGGAGATTGAGTCTAGAAGGCAAATAACTTACTTAGCTGCGGTGTACTTATTTCAGGCAACTGCACAATCATCTAAACTTACAGTGCTGGACTGTCTTTTGGAGACTTACAGGTTTATATTGTTATTTTAAGTTACTGGAAGGCTATGCCCCAGCTGTGCTCCAAGACAGCAAATTTCCCTTCCTGAAGCTGACTCACTTTTCCAACGTCATCTTTCTGCAATATTTACGCCTTACGTAATTTCAGGAGAAGACTTCTGTTCCTGGTTGAACTCAAATGACCTTGTTCTCGTCTACTCCTGTAAAAATACCTGGATGATGCTGTCACAAGCCTAAAAGTGCCTGCCTGAGCCTCCTACTAAAAAACAAGCACCCTGAGTAGATGCACTTAACAGTTGCCCCGAAGGATTTCATGATGGTGCAAGGTCTCTGGCAGCATATTCTGAAGGATTCAGTCAGAATGATGTACCGGTAAGTATTCAGACCTCAAATTATGTAAAATATAAGACCCAAGTTTGAAACCTTTCAAATAACACTTTACAACAAAGCAGAGGAGTTAATGTTAAAAGTCTAAACAAATGGAGAAAGATGAAGAGATGTCACCTGACAGGAAGGCAAACTGCTTCTTGAGGTCAGGGGTGATGTCAGCCGCACGGAGGGGACTGCTGTCCAGCTGCATAATCTCATCTAGAGAGGAGAAGGAAATACAAAAAATCAGTGATGATACAGCCTTATATTCAAATATGAAAGGAGCCTAGAGTTTGCTTTCAGGACTTCAGCTATGGTTTTAACATTGCTTTAATTCGATACCTCTCACATTTAACCAACTAATATAAGCTATACAAAGAGTAGCTGTAATAATTAAAACAGTCATTCCCAAATATCACATATGAGGCAGCAACAGTACTTGTACAGACAAGGAACTGTCCTGTTGTTGATAACAGTGCAGTATTGACAAATTAACAGGCTCCCAGCTTAACCAGTTCTCTATCCTCGATGGACTCGCCTCATATGGATTAGAATAATCAGATTTAGGGTCAATTACCCCAGTCGGGGACAGAGATTTGAGTTATAGCAGGGCTCAAAATAGAGTTTCATAGCAGACACTCACTGGGGGACAACAGTAAGTAGTCTGGCCAGTGATGTTTTGGTCATATGACATGGTGTAAGACTAATACATGTTAAGACCTGTACAAATAAAATGAGACAGTACATCATGTTTGCAAAAATAGAGGCATGTAATCTAAGTTAGTGTCCAATAAAGCACATTTAATTAAGAATTAAGAGTGAAGATGCACAAACTATGAATACTGCAGTATGTACCGCTCATGTATTGATCTGCAGTAAAGAAACTCTTCAGCGCTCTCTTTGGTCGTAAACAGGCCACAGCTCAACATGAAAAATGAGAGCGTCCTCAAAAGGTAAAACAGATCAATACAGGCCAAATGACACGCACTTGTTTACTACAGGATGATAAAGTTTCTGTTCATTTTAATTCTCTTACAAACATGCGCAGTATATCACCCACTGTCTTCTATATTCCAGAGGAAAATAACATCTTTGAGGTTTTGTTCTGTTTAATCAGCGTCTTGCTTCACTGAATCAAGAAGTTGTCTGTTTTCACTTTTAGTAAACAACATGATAAAATCCCCAGGGAAATATGTGTAATTAGCGAAACTGCGGTTGAATTATGTTTAGGGAAAATAAGTTTTTAGTCTCAGTCTTTGGCTCTGTTGTGAAAACATGACTAGTTTAGAGTCGCCTCCTATCAGGGGAAATCAGCAGCGGTGCTTAATATCAGAACAGGAAAAACTATGTTGCTGTAATTGGTAAAATTTGCAAAGAGGATATTCACCGAGGCATACATATTAAAAAGAGCTTTGTAAGAATTAATGTCTTTATAGCCAAAAGATGAACATGTAGCTGTGACCAGTTCAGCTTCTTATTTGTTCTCTCAGCTTGTAAAGATCCCAGAGGCTACAGAGCTGTAGTTATCCTGCAGTACTCTTTTTAGGATTTAAAAATACATGAGAGCCTCTCCATAAAACTAAATAATGAAACTGAACTCAAAATAGGCTGAAGGGAAGTCAGGAGATTCTGGGAAAAGGAGAGTCTCGCTGTCACAGAAAGTATCCTGTAAACACTGTTTCTACGCTGACTGGAAAGTCACTAACTGTAAAGAGCAATATTGACTTTTCATTTGAGCCTTGGCATTGTTTGTTCTGTTGTCCTAAAGCAAATCATCAGACTCCTTGTAACCCTGGGAAATGTGTACAGTAGTTCAGAGTCTTATGGGGTCATAAAGCATCGTACTTTAATGTCAGCTTCTAGTCCTGGAAAAATTCTGACTCTGGATAAAAACTTATCTGAAGCACAAAGATTTCTCCTTCCTCTTGAATCTTTTTTACGACTTTAAAAGCTGTCTCCTTAGAGCAGCTTTAGTAGTTTCTGGTCTAAACTTTTGGAAGACCATCTAATCTACATTATAAACAGGTACTTTATTTATGTAGTTGTGTGCACAGACTAATACACGGTAATAGAGATGAAGCGGATGAAGACGTTTATTATGTAACAGTCCTCTTGCGACATATTTGATTAGTAAAAACATGCACTTGAACCTCCATGAGTTATAAGATATGACTGGTTTGTACACACTTATATATTCATTATCATGGGATGCTTTTACATGTTGTATCCATGTCAAGGGTTGAAGTAAATAATAATAATCTTGTTTACATGAAAAATAAGTGCTTGATTTACACACAGACACCAGCTGAGCAGAGAGAGGGACAGACAGGAGGAGGCACGAAAAGGAGATCACAAAAGAGGAATCATTTCCTGTAATTTGCTGTTAATTATTTATAAACATAACTTACAAATTAAAGTTTATACAGAAGATCAGCAGAGGCTCAAATAAAGAGTCATGCAAGTGACCATTTTATTATATAACCATCCTGGAGACAACTTTAGTAATATAAGCTTTGTGTAAAAATGAGGAAAGACTCGACAGAAAAACAACAGACTGGGCTTTTGCTTTGAAAAGCATTCTACCAGTGCAAATACACCATATATCTTATGCCTGTAATTCAAAATAGCTGAGAACAAAGCAAATACAGCCCTTGCTTTATAATTTTTTTATTTTTCTGTTGAGATCCTGACAAAAAAAAGAAAAGGTGAGCCTTCTACTCTAGATTTTCAGAGTCTGAGACGCAGCGCTCACACTGGCCGTCTGAACCGTCTGATCGATTAAAATGCACGCTGAAATAAAAATCAAACTGCTCCACAGCCGTCACACAGCTGCTGCACATCCAGTCTAAAGCAGGCCCTACAGGCAAAGAGGATTTAGTCGTACTCATGTTGACATACACGGCTTTTATGCAGGTTTTTTAAGCTGGCAGTACCCATGGCCTTAACCTCGGAGCGTTTCTCACTGGCACATACTGTTGCTAGGTTACAAAAGTTGTCCGATGCTATTTCTGCTGCCCCCAGTATGAACTATTAAATCGATTTCAAATTGCTCTATAGCCTATTTCATGATTGCCTTTATTCAGTGTTACCTTCCCATGAAAACAAAAACAATATCAAGAATTTGTACTCGCGGCTCTAGACCCGGAAACTGTGGCTTGGCATCGTCTGCTTTGCTTAAGTAGGTCATAAAGAGGCATCAGTATTAATTTCACTCAGTTTCATAATTGGCTTAAAATTCCTGACAGTAGCTTTCACTTTTGTTATTAAAGCTTGTTCACATCTTCAATTCACTGAAATATAGATGAAGGTGAACATCATACAAGTCTCAGCCTCTTCAACCAAAAATGCAAAGAAGTTTGCAGCTGGTTGATTTCAAAGCAACAAACTGATTCTTCACATCCTGCATTACCCACATTTATGAGAAGATACAAACACTGTATAGACTTCTGCACTTCCTCCTTCATTAGAAAGGAGTATTCTTGAAAATGAAGTTAGTAGTTTCCTGTTTTAAAACTTTTCGAAACCAGATAAGGATCTTACAAGACACGAGGGACAGCCCAAAACACGAGATATGTTTGGAAAAGCCAAAGACACCAGCCGCGTTCTCCCTGTATAAACCTGCCTCCATACCTGCCTTCTGACATCTTGCAAAGTAGCGACATCACCGGGGCTCAGTCCATCCTGGAGTATTGGGAAATATCCCACATTGTCATAGATGTGTCCTCTTCTCTATCCTGGCTGTTGATCCTTTTACGGGCTCACCCCTCCTCCTCCTCCTCCTCCTCCTCTGACTCCAGTTTAAACAAACCACTGAGTCCTGCTGTAACTCTTTGTTTGTCAATGAGGCTTATCAGGTGACTTTGCCTGAGGATATCAGTACACAGACCTCCATTGCTCGCTTGCTTGCTCGCGCTCTCTGACACAAACTGTTAGAGGACAAGATTCACTTGAGTGTATCTTCTCAGTTTCCTTCCTCCTTTGTACTTTTTACTCCCAGATCAGCTGGTGCCTGACCTGTATTTTCAAAACAGAGTCAGCTATGAGATAAGTTTTGTTTCCTCTCCTAGCTTAATGTTTTGTGCTGACTTTAGCAGTGAGTTAACTGGAATAAAACAACATGGGATAAATTTGGCTCACAATGATCGGTGCATAGGCCAAATTTTTACCACGAAGAACATCCATGACATGAAATAAAACAGCAAAAAAAATGTGAGAATGGAGAACATTATATGGGATAAACAGGACGTACTGAACAATCTGCTGGAAGTCTGCAGTCTGCCAACAGAGGCCATAAAATTGTTGTCAAAAGCAGAATGGTAGAATATTGATAAGTAAGAGGGAATGTTTAGTTAACTACATAATGAGACATCATCACTCTCGCTGGTTGGTACCAGAATAACAAGACAGTCATGTTTGTGTTTGAGATGTTTATAATGTAATCTAAGGGCGGTCCCTGGTCTAAGCAAGCGCTCCATATGTGAAGTTGTTATCTCCCCATGTGGATGACCTGGGTTTGAATCCAATCTGTGGCCCCTCTGCGGCATATTACTCCCCACTCACCCCTCATTTTATCCTCTATCCACTGTTCTGTCCTGAGAAAAATACAGGGGTAAAAAACCCTCAAAAGAATCTAACAAAAATATCTCTATAGCTGATTTAGCTTTAACTACCTTGACATAATGAAGCAACCCCTAAACCGTTTTCACAGTTTGTGATCTGTGATGTTTCTGTTCTGATTAGATCACTAAAGTATCTAACATTAACCAAACCAACAAACATCACAAGTCCAGGTAAAATGACCTGATCAGACTTTCCCGTGTTCTGTCTCTGGATTAAGATGCCAACTGGGTAGAGGGATTTCCTGGGCCTTTGAATGTAGATTTATACAAAGCTGATGAGAACAGACGATCCCTGACAGAAAGCAGCTCAGTCACATCACGGCATCTTAACCGGCGTTTTATGACATCACAAACGCTTCTGGTCAGCGTCTGTTTGGTGAAACAGGTGCTTTTTAATCTTGGATGAATGCGGGACTCCTCTGAGAACATATGGAGCATGCAGACAAACAATAGCAAACACAAACATGTATAAACTGTGTTTTTTTAGTTGAATAAATCCAAAATAAAAGCCTAGAATAAAGACTGATCCAACCTCGTGGATTTTCAGCTCTATTGACTGAATACTAGCAACAGAGTCATCTGTAGTTGACAGATATTGATTAGGAACACTAATTGATTCCTGTGGATGTTATCTGAGACACAGCTTCCTTTTCTCTTTGTCTTTTTGTTCTTTTAGTGTAACCTCGGGCAAGGGTGTGCACGTCATCGCAAAGATCTGGTTGGTTGAAATGAGAGCGAGTAAATCACCTTATCAGTGATGTTTGGTAAAAGCACAGTTGGACGCTCACAGCCTGAGGACGCAGAGCTGCAGCTGTCTGGTCATCTGCGCAGCGCTCACATGCTCTCTCACTCAACAAAGAATCAAGTTCACACAGAAACCTGCACCAGTTTCCTCTTTGTGACCCTGCCACACCTTGCCCCCAGCAACTCCCACACATATCAGATCAAAAAAACAGCCCCCCACCCATCCAGGTCGGCCACTTGTTACCAGTAAGAAGCTATTCTGTTACTGAAAAATCCCCTCATGGAAGACAGCAGATTTGAGTTTCAGTTCCTTTTAGGCTCATTGTTATTTTTTTTACATTTCCCCTACTGTCCTTTGTGTTTGGCCCTGTGCCACCTGTATGATTTCCTCCCAAACATCCACTGTGGGTCCATAAAGTGCTGCTGTAGGACAGCTCACATCCCCTGTGGCCATTAAGAGAGGATGAGCCAGTTTCACTGAGTACTGTATTTCTTCCTAAAGAGAAGAGACAGACAGTGGAACTATTTGTGGTTTTTTTTTGTCTTTGTAATTTCATACTTCAGAAAGTATCGATCGAGTCCCAAGGAACCCAAACAATAGCAAGGACGGATAAAAAACATTAACGTAGATGTGGTTCTCAACTGGTCTTACTCTGGGACCCTCATTTTCCCATGGTCCTTAAGTCATGACCCTCTTTTATAGAATTCAAACCAAGCAAGTTTATTTTTTATATAAAAAAAAATCTTTAAAGACTCTAATCTTTAACATAAATCTTCTTGTTTTATTGAGTAAAGTGCATTTCTGAGCACATGAAGGGGACAACATAAGGATGACAACTACTTAAGTTGCTTATACAGAAAACATCAAATATCTAATAAATAATAACTGTTTTGACCAGCTGTTCGTGACCCATCCAGAACGTGTCCGTGACCCACTTGTAGGTCGGGACCATAGACTGTATATACTATGGACAACTTGGTTCTTCCTCCCACCTGTATACAGATTTGAAGCCAAAAAGCTCTTGGTATTTCTGCGATTTCCTGAAACCAACATTGCGCAGTAGCGTTGACACTGTATCAAGTGTCAATCAAAGAAAGCATGAACCCCCTAATAACTTTTAATATGGGGGCTTCACAGAAAAAAGAGGACTTGAGCACAAACCAGTCCTACTGTAACTACATGTCAACATCACAAGCAGGGGGGAGAAAAATGTATGTTCTGTGTAATAAATTTCTAAAGTTTGTCCAGAGTTCCATAAGCTTTGCTGGTGGAGGCGGGATTTATGACCTATACTGCAGCCCGTCAACAGAGGGTGCTGTTCTCGGAGTGGCTTCACCCAGCGAGGAGGCAGACGGCGTCCATTCTATATACAGTCGGGACCCACCAGTTGAGAATCACTGGTCAACAAAAGACTGTAAATTATCACAAGTCTTTCCTCTCAAAAGTAAAAAAGTTGTTTACCTTTTTGTTTAAACAATATATAACTAAGTATATAGTTAGTTAGTAGAAGTTAACAAGGTACATGTGGTTTTGACCTCGTAGTTTAAAAAGTGATCCTGCCTGTCAAACTGACAATTCAAACACTTTTCCAACAAGAAATTACACACCCTGAACAAACACATTATTCCATCATTCCCTCCACATACGTAAACACACACATGTACTACAGCTGGTGTGTACTGAGCGAGGAGCTAATGTTCTTTGAAAGGCTTAACGATGGGGATTAGTGTCCACTCACGCTCACGTTTGTGGGTGACGAGTCAAACATTAGTGGGTCAGTCACACACCTGGACCGCCCGCCTGCCACTACTGACACAGATTACAGTGAACCAGAGTAGGAGACTTAAAAGAGTCACCAAAAGGGTAGAAAGAGAGGAGCACAAATCAGGTGCAGATGTGCCGGTTTATTTATTCATGTTTTTATAGTAACTACTTTCCTCAAAGTTTCTTTCTTCTCCCTTGAAATATTACAGTAATTCTGAAAAATTGAAATACTTCGACTAAAGTTAGGGTCAAAGTTTGGGGAATAAAAAGGATAGAAAGAGAAGCTATTGAGACCCACAAGCAGAGATATGGGGGAGGGCAACAAGTGGGAATAAGGGGCTTATAGTCATGGCCGTGGAGGAGGAGTACCAAAGACAAAACTGAGCACTAATGAGGTTGAGCATTAACAGATGAGTCCATGTATTATTATGAGGGGTGACAGGGTTCAAATGAGGGTTAGAAAGGGCGATTTTTAAGGTAACAGGGAAATACTTGGTTAATATCCAGGTTGGATCACAAACTAAAGATACAGTTTGGGATTAAAATGCATAAAGGAGACTAAAATTGGAAAATAGTCCATTTTAAATCACATCAGTAAAATTGTACACATATTAGATCAAACACAGTGTCTGGGCCCATCCCTGAATCTAGTTTTAGCCCTCGAATGGTAAAAATCTTTGCTAGTAAAAGGGAGGTTGAATTTTTCAAGCATTGTGATAAAACAAGAACAGCTGCATGCACAGTCACTTACAAAGTCATCTCTAAGTCATGTCAAAATGACTGCATGCATCATTGCAAATAACATGAAATCAAGATTTTCCACTGGACCTCGTTTCTGCATGCATGCTTGTTTGTGTAGGTATGGTTTTCTCTCCCTGCACCTGTGGCCATGTTCCCTGCTGCACTGCCTCAGATGGCAAAGCATTCTGGGGCTGTTTTTAACCACTGAGTTTGGAGACTGCATCTGAAAATATTCATTTTGTCGAGTCATTCTGAGAGTGTCTGATGAATGCTTTCAAAAGGAGCAGGACACCTTCATCTCAAATGTAGGGGTACTGCCAGTTTTCAGTACTATGTAGGAGAACTGGGACACAAACTGGAGTCTCCGTTTTTTCCACAGCCCAGGAATATGAATACATTTAATCAAAGTTCTGTCTAATAATACAGCAGCTTTTACTTGATGCCAAAAAAATATATATATAAAATTTAAATTGTGTGATTTGTGCGATTTTCTTTTCTTTACTATGAGAAGTTTTACCAATCAGACTCAATACCTCGAGAGTAACAGCACAGCTGGCAAATAGATATTGTTGTCCAGATTTCACCACAAGTTAAGGGCAAAGGTAGAAAAGCAGGTGGACTCAAACAAAGGTGATAACATAACCTAGAACATAAGAGTTAACTTCCCTCAAGTAAAGATGCTAACTAAAAGAATTACCTCTTAAATTACACGAGAATCAAAGATAAAATCATCTACGTACCACACAGCCAGTGGCAGCAGCGAGAAAACCTGTAGTATCTCTCCACCTCTTCCAGAGAGATCCGTACATGACCCCCACTCTCCTCCACCGGCCATAAACACACAGTCACAGCTGCCTCTGTTTTTACAGCTTTGATTTCTTCAGCTTTCCCATCATCCACCTGTCCACCTTGTCCTGCTTCAGTGTCCTTGTCTTCCAGTGAACCTGAATCAGTCTCACCTTCTTCTTCAGTTTGACTCCCTCCAGGACTTACTCTTCCATCACTTTGCTCGTTCAACTCAAAATCCACATGTTCTCTAATCACAAAACAGTCCAAGTCTTCTCTATCAGAGCCAACAATCCTCTCTATTGAGCCCACAGAGTCTAACTCTGTATCCTCCTCCAATGGGAAGCCTGAATCTTCTATCTCTTTTCCTCCCATCCTTCTTTACCAGTCTCTGTCCTCTTCACTGGTTTTCACTGTAAAAATCTTCCTCTCATTCTGACTCCACCTTGTGCCGGACTCTGCACAGCCTCTGGGTCTCTGTCGGGCTGCAGGTGCTCCACAGCCTGCAGGACGTCACTCAGTAACTGTGGGGACTTCCTACTGCAACCTCAGGTTACCTTCCCTGTAGACAAAAGCTACAGTGTAGCACCCTTTCAGCTCTCTGAGGTACCCTTACCCCTCCCCTGAAAGGACAATTACCTGTGTATTACCCCTCCTACTTGAATAGCAATTCCTCTAACTGTGCGATTGTATGCATGACCTCCAACACAGATCCAATTTTGACTTTGTTAAACCAGTCAGGAACATGCTAAGTTATGTCATATGTTGTGTTACAGTAGTTTCGCTTCCAGCCTTCATTTGCATAGGATAACACATCTCTCGCTCGTTCCCTCCCTTATCTTATGACATGCGGTCTAAAAGTACAAAGCCTCCATTCTGACCAGCCCATTCAAACATGGCCTGTATCTCCATTTAACCGCTCACAGACTGTATCCATTGAAAGCCCCATTCTTGTTTACACCATTTAAAAGGACGCTTTCTTGCAAAGTGACTGAAAGAGTTTTCCTCATGAGAGCTCTCACAGAAAGACACTGTTTCTAAACTGAATGGATATTTAGATTCCATTTCAATGAGTCCTACAAAAGGTACATTTACTAATCTGTCTCCTTAATTAGCCATTGACTAAATTAAAATTTAGAGTGCTCAAATGTTTGGTCAGCAGATTGTGTAAATGTATACTTGCACATATGTGTGTACATCCATGTGTGTCCAACTGAGGTTTGGAGTATGACATGTTTGCTCTATGACCAAGGGCACACACAAGGGTTATCAGTGTCATAAACCTTGAGAGATAAACACGGGAGTCATTAGGTTTAAAAGGTGCAGAGTTCAAAGTGAGCAAGAGGGTCAAACAAAAGGGCAGACTACCAATCAACTCACGGTCAGCAGTTTGAAGACACAGATTTATCATGTTTAAACAAAAAGTTGGTGAGCAAGTACTTGTACTGAGAGCAGCTCGAGTAATATATTTACTTTTATTATGAACTTCAGTCTCAGTTTGACAAAACATAACCTGAACAAGTCACTATATACAAGGTGTGATCAATAACTGTTCTGCACACGCTCTCTCTTTTTTTGGGATAAAATATGAGATTTTGTGGTTCTGGACAAAACTTCCTGTTTGTGTTGGTTTTAGTGCCCCCTGTGGACAAACTGATACACTGCTAATCTACTCTAGACATGGTCGGTGGTGATTTCTGACAAAAAAGAACTCTTCCTGCTTTCTTTTAACAGCCAAATCTATCACTTATTTGGACTATTTGTGCCCCCAAAAATGCCCAAAGAGTCATGTTCCTTCAGCGTGCTGTGATACACTCAGATATCTCTGGCACCATGTTAGGCAGAGTGCTTGAAAGAATATTTGCAACAAAACGGTTTTGCTGCATCAACTTTACATTCATGAGTTTGCTGTAGGCTTGACATCTGGGCAACAAAGGGGTCAACTTGATCCTTCAACTGTTTTCTACTACAAACACTATTACACATGCTAAAATCAGTCATCAAGTCCTTGTCTTTTTTGAGGCAGTTTTTGAAAATAAATCATAAGTTGTTAGTTTTTAATCTGCAGAACAAAAAATTCTTAATATAATCAAATTTTCATTACAACCAGAAAATCTCAAGTTCAAACTCTGTCAGCATTTTAAGAATAAGTTGCTGGTGAAAAACTAGAAAAACAATCTATTTGTGGGATAAACCTGAGAATGAAAACAAGGACAAAACAAGGACTACACCTATTTCTCCCTGACTTCCATATAAATTCAGAGCTTGCTAACACCAGTCAGTAAAACAAAACAACTCTTACATCAACATAGTGTCTACTGTCTGAATTTGCTGTCTGGGTAATGACTTCAACAGAGCAGCAGAGAATACTTTCCATGAAACCTCACAGCCAGAGGTACTGACAAGACCAGCATGTGTTCTCCCCTGCAGTCCATGTATGCCATCATGCAGTGTACTGCAGATATAAGCATGCACAGACCAAAACTGCTAGGCACAGCAATAGTTAAGCATATGCAGTGACATTGATGCAGGGGCAGTGCAAACATTACTATCAGGGGATAAGCTTGGTACAAAGGCAAAGTCATGCTGGAAGCACGTATGCGGTAATCTAAAGAACAGATGAGGTTGAAGTCGAACCGTTGCTCACACAAACACATCAGTATACAAGTCACATAATTATGGTATACAAGCAGCCTACCCTTACAAAGACACGCAAAAGTACCAAATCTACTGACTCACGTGACTTAAGTTGAACCATTGGCATTCCACTATCCCACTGAGAAGCACTTCTTCTCCTTGCTTTCCTCACCATCCTCTCCTCTCTGTGTGTCAGTAACACCTGGGAAAGTCCTTTTGAGTGCAAAGTCAGGAACCAAGGTCTCAAAGTGTCAACAACCTCTCACAAACTTGAAAACTCAGCAGCTTTAATCAGCTCTTCTCTCTCCCTCAAACCAGCTGCTCTGCCAGTGAGATGCTGTGTGCTGCAGTTTCTGCATGAGCTGAAAAAATCTCTTACTGCTACGGAAAAAAATCAGTGCAGCTGCAGATGTCTGTATGTTGGAAAACCGAAGCGTCTGTTTTAGCTGCATAGGCACGCACTCACACACAAACAGACACACACGTACTCACACACACACACACACAAACCGTTATACACATGAAGACACAGATATAGCTCAGTGGGGAGCAATGGAAGCTAAGAGGAAACAGTGTGTGAGGATCTGGGCATGATGCCCTGAAGACCTCTGGCCAAAACTTCAATTGGGAATTTATGACACCACTCTCTCACTCACTCTCTCTCTCTCTCTCTGTCTCTCTCTCTCTCAGAGGTATGTAGTTCTACAAACCGCACAAACTTGCACACATGTACACCATCTTCCTTCTTTCCTTACTCTTACCATCCCAGTCTCTCCAGGAGCTCTTGCGGCTTGCCGGGCTAAAGGAAAAAGTAGAACCCAGTCCACCAATGTCCAGGTTTTGCATCAGATGACTTAACCGGTTCATCATCCGGTACGATGCCTCCCCACCCTCCCGCAGAAACTCATGAAGAGACATGAGAGCTGGATGCTGGTCTCGCACTCTCAAACAAACTCTGTCATCCAGAGAGACCCCCCCTCACTGCACCTGCAAAGCTCCACTGCACACTCTAATAGACTCCAAATCGCAGGATCCGAATGCAGGCATGGGAGGGAGCGTCTTTGTTGAAATGTTCCAGGTCAACTCAGAATCAATCCTTCCTCATGGAGAAGTCTGCCCCGGCTACAAAAATGTCAAGCCTGGTGTCCTCTCCTCTGCAGAGCCACATTGGGAACTCGAGGAAGCAGCTCTGGTGCAAAGCCGGCAAAAAAAGCTGAGTCACTGTCTGCACAACCTCTGTGACAAAAAAAATGTTCACACTGGAGGTGAGATTAGGTCCAGGTCCGATGTGCATAGAGGCAGTCACACTCACATTGCATGTGTAAACCTTATCCCAAGTGCAACTATTGACAGCTCAGGGAAGGGTGAGAGAGGGGAAGGGTGAAGGGGGGGAGAAGTAGAGGGCAGCCGGTGAAGCACAAATCCCCTTCTGCTGCTTGGGCTAATTATATTCCTCCACTCCTGAACTAATCTGCCTTTTCTTTCCCTTCTCTCTATCTCCTAAGGTTCCCTCATGCATTAATCATTGGATGAAATAAGAAAGGATACAAACAAATCAAAGTAAAAAACTTTAAAAAAAAACAGCCTCTCTCAACTTCAGGGTGGACACCAGGATGCGTTTAGGCTCATCTGATCTGTGGTCAGTAACCGAGGAAGCAGAGCAAACAAAAACTGCGCTCTTTGACGGGAAGAAAAGTGTTGATGGCAGGCTTTTAAGTCTATGTGTGTATGTGTAAATGTGTGTGTTTGGTTTTATTTGTGTAGTTAAATCTGGCAAGCCAAAAGCAGCTTTCAGTTTATAGGCTCAGAATAAAGATGAGAGAGGAGCTGCACTCACACATACTGATGAGGCGACTGCAGGAAAACAGGAAACACACAAAAACACAAATCTACCCGTAAACCCTGCATTTCTCCGTCTCTCCCCCCTCTCCTCTTCTGCTCCTTGGTTAATCAGGTCTGATCCCTCATTTGAGGCATCACCCACCTCCTGTGACCCCTATTCTATCATAACCCTGCATCACAACTCGCTACAGGGACTGTTTAATGTTAGATATGCTGAAACCACAAAGCAGCGGCTCCTATCTAGTCTAGCTTCAGGATCCACCACCTGCTCTATGACCCAAATTTTGGTCATTTTTTAACCACTCAGCTATATGAAATGAAAAGTTTGAAGCTGAAAGAGCAAAACATCAAAGCATGATGGTCAAGCTAAATGACCAAACACTTCCTCTCCAATCATTTAACTCGCAGCTTTCAGCTCAATTTCTCTCATAAACCCTTTTTATTCCTGGATCAGCAACAAAAACATCACAAGACATGACAGTCTAACACATTCATATTCACACAGAGAGGTGTTTAAAAGAGACAGCCATACTTTCCACAGACAAACCTCAACAACACATGCAATATGTCATCACTATACTGCCAGATAAACAGCCCCAGAAGCGTTATGGGCGACAGATGAGCACATCCCTGCTGGAAAAGCTGAGACCTGTGACTCTGAACTGGATGTGTCCCTTCAAATCAACTGGATGTAGGTCAAATGCCCACTTAGAGTCTGGAGAGGCTGTCTGTGATACTGGCTGCAACTAAGAGGTGTTTTTTTTCCACTGGAAATCAGAGCTTGAATTAAATTGTGTGATTTTCTGCCACAAACGAGAAGTGTTTGGATGGTTATATTGGACCACTAGAATATCTCTGCCTTAACTTCTTTAATGTCAAATTTGTCAATCATCAACTTTTGTCAAGAAGATTGCTGGTATTTGCTATTTCCCTGAATTTATCTGCAGTAGAACCACTGAGACAAAGATTTATTTATACTTATCAAGTGGGAAATCTATGGAAGCCCTAAGCTGATTTATCTTATCTTGAGATATCTATAGTTTTTCCATGATTATGGGCTAATTACAGTCATTTTATCAAGATCTCAGCTTGTCTTACTCATTATCTTCACTTAAAATATCTGTTTTTCCAATTATAACACATTTGTTTAACACGTTATCTTAAGACACAAAAGCCTCTTCTGGCATTATAATGAGATAGCCATCAGTGATCTAGGAAACATTTAAGCTGGTCACTATGATAAGCCAGACTACAATATGCCATAATGCCACACTAATAAAGTAAGATATGTGTATTTTTATGTTTTGTGTTTATGCAACACTGGGAATAAGACTGACCTTAAACTAATGTCATGGTGGTGAATTTGTTATCACAGAAAAATCAACATTGTTATCTTGAGATAACAAGATAAATAAGATGAAATCTTGAGAAAACAGCCATTATTCAGTGTGGGCTATTGTGGGAAGATAGTGTTAATAAACTGCACACATGCACATCTATCCAGGGCCTCTGTAAACTACAAAACTGAATAGACACATTCATAGTTGCATCCTTTATATGTATGTATCCTTATCCTTAAACTTTTTGATGATCAAGTTTATGGCATCATAATGATGTTGGGGTTAGAAGTTTTGAGACAAATATCAAAAATGTCAGATTGGTCAGCTTACTAATGATCTCTATTCATAAAGTCATGGCCTACTACATACAGAGTTCACTGTAAATAGTCCTGGTTACAGTAGCCCTTACTTATTTAAATCAGGTGGTAGCTCACTGTCTTGCTAACAAGTGACAGAGAGAGGTGTCTTTTCTTAAATAAAGGTAATGCACCACGAATGATTCATTGGATTGACTAGTTCGCTTGACTATGAGGTGGTAGACTCAGCCAATCAGCTGGCAGTCATACGGTCGACGGGAAGCTTATCTTTTTGCGGAAGCTTACTATCTTTTTGCTTTTCACGAATTTTTAAAACAAAGTTACTAATGCTGTGTAGAACTCAAGAAACTTGCCGCAAAAATACCCAAATATAACTACAGCAAATCCACAAAAAAGTTCTAGTACTCAAAAAGCTACTCAGATACAAAAACGGGAACTACTTTGCAAACACGTCAGTAGACATGCTAGTGTAACGTCGCGATTTGTGAGGTTGGTCAACTGACAGACTCGGGGCTTTCTATGAATTGATTTGTAAATAAAGTTGCTTGAATGGACATACCTTTGCTGTGAGTGAAGGTACAGCACTTTCGCCTCTCGGGCTGAGCAGCTGGTTTAGGTCTACACCTTTAATGTTTGACCCAGCGGTTCAATAACTCAACGCCGACTACAGCCGCTGAGCCCACGTCACTGCCTCATTACAGTATCACTCCGCCAACCTTACCATTCGATTACATTGATGACTACATGCGTCATGTTAATTAGTGCTCCTTAGAAAGAAGGGCACTGTGTCCAATGTAGATAGGGGAGAGTGGGGTAAGTTGAGCCACCCCTTGTTGTTTGTAAATGGTAAAAGAAATTGATCATGTGACCAAATATTTAAGAGATGGGCATCAATTCATGGAGTCTGTGAAGGTTAGAAGCACATAGGTGAAGGCCTTTTTACAAAACAGCCTTTTAGCAGTTATTTGCATCTTACCCCACTATTCACCTGAGCTGCATAACGTAATCTGATACAACGGCTCTTACACTGCTACTTTAAAGACGCTTCTACATGTTAGTGATTATTACAGGCTGGAAGTGTGTTATCCTGAAAGGCAGTCTTTATATTTCATCCATTTCATTAACAAGCACGAGGAGAGCAGATATAGAGAAAACACCTTTCCAGTAAAATGTACGGTTTAGCTGTTGTGATGGGTTGCATTGGATTGCCCAGGTGTTTACGATGTTATGTCTTGAAAATAACCTCAACCTGATAAAAAGAAGAAAAGAAACTACTAAATAGTTATCATGCATTGAAATTTTGTTTCTATGTACTTGCTTTTCTATCAGCAGCCCCAAAACCAAAGTTAATAGCCAACAAGAGAGAAAAACCATATCGAGTGAACACAGATAAGATCCACCCACACATAAGTGACCAAATAACTTCAGAGATAGATGGTTGGATTAAATCTCTGCCACTGACTCTGTGTGGGGTAAAAAGATGTTCCTGATTTCATCTGAAGGGTATTACATTTTAATTCTCAATGGCACTGACAGCAAGAGACAAGGAGCAAATGGAAACATAAGGTGTGGCTGTTCCCTGTTAGATTAAAACCAGCAGGGGTTCTCTGTGAGGTAGCATTTTTCACCAGCACAACACCTCCCGCTCAGCTCAGGAGAAGTGAGCAGTTTGCAAGATTAGACAATGCTAAATCCTTTTTCATCCTCAGTTGACTTTGTTTCCTTGAGTCTCTCCTCCTCACTCTCTCCTCGTCTTTGCTGTCTTCTGTGATCAGCGTTAGAGTCTCTCTTCTGAGCCGATTTACTGCTCTCATCCTCCTGCCGCAGCACATTTCTGTCACATTCCTTCATAGTGCAACCATTGGTTAGCAAGTTTTCAGTGCAACATCGCACACTCAGAGCCGACAAAATGTGGCCTAGTTTTATTTTGTTTCAATGATATAGAAGGTAGAGTAATGCAGCTCGATATTCTCTCACGAGCTGCACTTCAACTCAAGCTGAAAAAAGCACCTGACCTGCTCGGTTTTATTCCCCTGGCTTGGTTGTTGCTATGCCCCACTCCTCACTGTAGTCCACCCACTCACTACTTCACCAGGTTTGCTGCTAAGAAGAGGAAGCTGCAACTAGACTAAAGCCCACTATACTGCTTTAACAATTTCAGCTGAAGCCTTACCATCATAGCAGATTTATTAAATAATTCAAAAATTAAAATTCACAGAGATTTTCCTGAATAAAAACATGTAAAAGGAAGTATTGTATTTCTTCCCATGTGCATTTGGTTGTTTTTAGCAACAGTTAAGGTGGATAATGATCTGAAACAAGAACATATTTTGATGATGTCTCAAAATGAGCAGCCGTGGCTTTGCAAATAAGGCAAGACTCCCTGACCTTCAATAGAATATATTGCAAGAGCATAAAATTGAAGGTGTGTCCATTCATGCTTGAAAAATTGGCTCTGAGATGGCAATGATTGGATCAATGAAGATCCCAACAAATGGATCCCAAGGAGAAGAGAGGTGAACATTGAAAATATCACTCAAAGCAGCAAAGGAGAAAAAGCCTAGGAGCATTATATATCACTTTTAGTCTGGAGAGAGGTTCCTTTGCCAACCAGAAAAGGCTCAGAAACATATTTTTATTCCATGATAGGGTTACAATTTTGCACCATGAAGTGAAAGCTTAAAGTACTCTTCTGCAGTAGCTGTAGTTGCTCAGGAAAAAATGAGAGGCTGTAAGAAGCCCCTCACGAAATACAACAACATGTACCTGTAGCTACCTGTCCATAGTTAACAGTGGAGGTACGAATGTAGGTCAGTGTCTGTGATCGAACACAAGCTGAACACTGTAACCATTCAGGGTGGAGCACTGAGGAAATGGGCCAATGAGATACAAACACTGTACCTCAACAGGAATAAAGATGTCTGCGGCTGTCAGAGTCGGCACACACAACAGATTCAGTACAACTAAACATAAAATAATGTATTTCACAACACGACAAATGACCTTTTTCAAACAAGGTAGTCGGAACAAATAATGAGTCAAGTGACCATTTTCACCACAGGCATGTTCTACAAAAATAGCTCTCACAACAACAACAAAAAACGCTGTTAGCTGCGCAAACATCTGCCAAGCTTGAGGCAAAAACAAAAGAGCAGCATCATAATAAGCTCAGTCTTTTTATTGGTGTGATGATCTGTTTATTTTCTACACAAACCAGCTTCTTTTGTGTCTCCCTGGCCAAACCCAAATCAAGACTTGGATCTGATATCATCTTTACTTGTACAAATTAGCCTCTCATCTATTTTAATATTTCTGATTATCAGTGCTTTATGATCAACCATATAATCATCAGAGACTGTGCAACTGACTGAGTGTGTTGTTGTCTCCCACCTATGCTCCTGGTGACCGTCCTCAGCCTCTCCAGCAGCTCTCCCAGGGCCATCTCCTCCGTCTTCATCCACAGGATCATCTTCCACAGGGACAGCGGGAGACCAGCTGTCCAGCAAAGAGACACTTTCGCAGGAAGAAGAGACAGCTTGCCTGCTTTTTCCTGAACAGAGCTTCGGAGGGAGGATGATGAGAGCGAAGACCAGCCGAGCAGAATGGAGGAAGGGAGATGCAGAAGGGTAATCTAACCCTGGATGTGACTGCCTGGCTGCCGTGTTTGTCACTCGGATGCTGGAGGAAAAGAGAGTGAGAGAGAGAAGGGGGTGTGTGCAGCTTGGAGGAATGCTTGTAAGAAATGGATGCTTCTGGAGATGCAGCAGGGATGGATGATGGAGTGGTGCTGAAGCTGGTCTGGCTGCAGTGACGAATCCTCCAGTCGCAGAGGGATGCAGAGCGCAGGATGCCGGCGATGGAGATGAGGAGTAGGAGGAGAGGGAGGAGGGGGACGCAGACTCATTCGCACATGCATGCTTCAGCATCAGCACACATGATGGTGCAGACCTGTGCAGACCTGTCAGACACAGAGGGGGGAGGGGAAGTGAAGGTCAGTAGTGCAATTTTACAAAAATCTACTGATCCAATAGTGACATCCAGTGTGGAGGAGAGGCATAACAGCCACGTCATGAAATGTTGTCATGTGTCGTCAAAGCCAGTCCCACTGGTCATGCATTAATGATTATGCTGCATTGCCACCATGTGACAGCATTGGGTTATGACAAACCTGCTGGGCTGCTGTACAGATGGAAAACTAAAGAGACATTTAAACTACATTACAATATTAAAACCCCTTAAAACATCCAAACTGTGCATATTTAAGGTTAAAACTGTGAACTGAATGAACAATAAAGCTGTACATTTTAAAGCTGTGCTTAGAGTTGGCGACTAATAGTTCAATAGTTCACAGTTGAAGAAGACACAGCTTAACAAAAGCCAAAAAAGAGCCAATAGATAATACACAGAAGGTAAAGGATATGATTGTTTTATGGTAATTTTTTAATTTCAGAAACCAGCGCAAGGGGTTAAGTTTCAGCCGAGCAGCTGAAGAAAAAATCCTGTTTTTACATTTTCCACATAAAAATATTTTTACGATCAAAGTTCCTCACAGGTGCTTTAAAGAGAAGTTTAGTTTAAAAGATGTTAAAGTGAAAAGAGAAGCTGTTATGTCATAATAAATCTCTGTCAATTGGGTTAATGTATTCTGTATTTCACTATCCAGAAGGGAAAAAAACAAACGCATTTGAGGGATTAAGCATATAAGGACACCACCACTGTTTTTATTGTTAAAACATTTAATATTAAATCTGAATTCAGTGCATCAGGTACAATCCCTGTCTGGTTTCATTTGTATTAAATCTTGTTTTTTTCTCTTCACATCCCACGTCTCCAATTTTGTGTGTGTGTGTTCCCCTTTTAATTTGTAGGTTCCTACCACAATTATTTTGTATCTTGGTTGTTGTGTGATTTACTCTATCTTTAACTTATGTATCTAGCGTCTTCAGTGTCCTCTCTGCTCCGTCCATGTGTTGCCTTAAACATCAGTGTTTCCTGAAAAATTGTGCTGTTTCTTCTCTTGGTTTCAGCTGACTTTCAGTTGAGCACCATTTTTGTTTAGATAGATTTTTGACACTTTAAGGTTGGCTTCTTGAATTAAATCTTTCAAGCTTCACTCTGCATTTGTGTCCTCAACTTAAAGTTTAACCTGAACTATGACACTGTGTCTGAGATGTTTTGCATCTCATAGTGTCATACATACATTTCCTTGTATTTGAATTTGATATGAAAAGCAGTTTTGGCCCCAAAGAAAAAAATAAAAATCTGAACTTTTTGTGGAACTGTCAAAGTGATTCAGTTTGCCTCCTTGTCTTGAAGCTGTCTTTTATCTGCTCTAACTGCATATCTGTCGGTATATAACCACACTTTAAGTCAGAGTCCAACAACATCAGGCGGTGCAATGCAAAGTCTCGGGGAAGCGCCTTAAATTGCCTCATGAAAACAACGTGGACAAGGAGAAATGCTCACGGGCAGGTTTGGCAACTGACTGAAGTATAAGAAGAGTAAAAGAAGAGGTGGGCTGACAGGTGATGAGAATTGAGGAGCTGCAGAGTAACCAATGAGAAACAGGGTCTGAAATGACATCAGAAAATACAAAACATGAATCATCATAACATGGAGGAGACGTGTTTTCACTCTTTCTTTATTACAAGCAGAATGACAATACAGTGCTTTGCCTTCATTTGCTACAGACAGGCTGGCAAAAAGTCAACAGGTGAACTTTTAAAATCTTTATCCAAAAAACAAAAATTAAAAAAAAACAAAAAAAAGGAAAATTCTCAAAACCTGTTTAGTAATACAAACAGTGCTGTACTGAAGGTATGATATGAAACGTGCCGCTCAGAGCACAAAAGTCGACATTTCCGACCTTTGCCAAGCTCAGGAATGACGGGATGAGCACCTGCTGTCCTGCTGATGGACTTAGAAAAAGCAGTTTGACATTCTAATCAGCAGTAGAAGGCTGGTGCGATTAACCACTTTGAGACATACAGACAGACAGTCCATTCCTAGTCAAGTTATTTGGTCACTTTTTTTTAATTTCACACACTACATTCTTAGAAAAATAACTTGTGAGGAAGAGTGAACACGTATAAACCCCGGTCCACGGACATTAGACCTTGTTTTAGGGGATCTGTTGTAGAACAAAGTGCAGTGTAGTGTAGAACTATTGGTAAATCTCTAATGAATCACATATTGTTTATGCTCTCATTTTGGTTATAAACTTGAACACACATTCTAACAGAGTTAAAATATAGTCTTCTCTCTGGGATACAAAAGTAGCAAAGAAATCTTTAGAATGAACAACACAAGAATGACAAAAAGAAGTGAAAACTGTGGCTATATAGAAGTCTCCAATGTATTTCTTTTTAAAGTAAAATAGATCTAACAGCTTCGTTGTGGTAGAAATCTAGTAGAATATGTCTGAATACAGTATGGCAACAGCACAGTGAAGTGGGACACTGCATAACAAGCACCGAGGCTCTTCTATTTATCTACTGAGGTCAGGACGTTGAGCCCCCAAGTTTGAAAAACTTGTGGTGGGCTTTGAGTGAAACTTAAAGACAAATCCAGACCTCTAACCAAACTTATAAACCAACATGCCCTAGTAAGAAAAAACAAAAAAGTGTTTCTAAATCTATCCATGTTGGCAGATGGTTGGTGTTTGTGTGTGTGTATGAAAATAAACTGTAGAAACATACAAAAATGCTTCAGAATCTGACATTCAAGACTTCCCGAGTCTGTCACTTGCTGTGCAACACCACAGATCTGCTTTGGACAAACTGGAGTTCAGCTGTTAGAAATGCAGAAAAGACGTTTATCCATAATGAGCTACAATCTTCAGCTGGAGGACATGATGGACAAATCAGTTCGACATTCTCGTGATTTGATTGTGACATCGCCGATTCAAGTCTCCTTCCTACACGCAGGCTCTAATAATAACAACAATAATGTTAACGTAAACCCCTTTCATACCGCAATATATAAAATCTTTAAGTTACATCCATACATCAACAGTGACTGCCATCAATAACTTTAAAACAAAGCAAAAATAACTCATGAATCAATAAAAGACAAAGAAAAATCTCTTATAATGTGACAATATGACATTCTTACATTGACTTTTTGCATAAACACAGAGCATGGCAGCAAACACACAAGCACAATGCAAACAGAGAGAGGTTAGCAAGCCATTCAGGGCATCCATAAATAAAGACTGCTGCTGCTGTTACCCTACACGGCCACATGGGAGCAGCAGAGGGTAACGTGTGCTCGTTGTCGGAGGAAGAAAAGGTGTCATTTTCGGTTTTTATTTTGATGGATGATGTCTGGGATAAGGATGGAGAAAGAAAGAACAGAGAGAGGAGCAGATCAGCATGCAGCAGAGAGATAGGACATGCTACACGAGCAGATAAGAAAAACAGACGTCGACACAATCATGAGGAGAAAAGAAGAAGAATAGACACACTGTACCAGACATGTATGCCCTCTGAAACTCTCTTTCCTCGCACTAAAAATGAGCATTTATGAATTAAGGCAGGGCGGCTAGAATACTGCACATCCCTCTTCAGATTTTCCACATTTCCCCCCTTCAGCTGACAGGTGTGTGTGTGTGTGTGTGTGAGTGTAAGGCTTTGTAATACACCACTAAACCTTCCCTTTCAAACACCTTTCTCCTTTGGCTCCTAGCCTGCTGCTGTGTGGTTACCTGTAAGGCAAAGTTGTGTCACATACAAACGTACAGAAACAGGCAAATATCATGCATACACTCGCGCTCATGCACACGCACGCGCACCTAAAGGGCTGAGCTTCGACGGCTGCCCTTTACTTGGCCAGACCACAAACTGTACATAAATGTTCTTTTGACAAACATTTTTACAACGAAGCAACGAAAAAAAAAGGGGTCCAAAAAACGGTGGAGGAACAGGCAAGAATGTGAGACGGAAAATCAGGACGAGGAGTACAAAAAGGTTCGACTGTTGACATGCTGAGACTGGACAGTTCCACAGCGCATAGGAGAATGCACCGTCGCACATGGTTCCCCTTTCGTTCTTAGACTTTTTCAAGTAAGAGTTTGGGTAGGAACTTCATGAGACTAAGACGAGGACCATACTGAAACAGAAAGGTGTGAAGATGAGGTGTCAGTGCTATAATATCTAAAGGGTTTCCACATGGGCGTGGGCCAGAAAATGCACATGGTGATGATGCTGTTTGTATTTGACTCTATAAACATCTTGATCCTTGAGATGCAGATGCTGTTTGCTCTTAGTGTCAGCCCACCACACACAAAGTTTCAGGGTCTGTGTTCTTCACACGGAGGTTTCAGGCCCTGGAGCATAGTAAGCGAATCCTGCCCCCGACAGACGGACCATGTACGGGCTGAGAGTGCACAAATCCGGCCCTCCCCCTTCTGCCAAGTGGGCCAGTAGTTTCTGGGGAAGGGGGTCAGACCTGCGGAGGGACAGCATCTCCACAGCGCTGAGGTGGAGGTGGGAGGAGTCTGGGCTCGTGCCTTTGCAGGACCGGTGAGAGGACAGTGGAGTCAGCTCGGCCACGCCACCCCGCGACAGCTTCTCCTGATCCTGCAGAGATACGGACGATCAGAAGAAGATTCAAGGAAAGAAACAGAGTTTGGAGAAAAATCAAGAGTTGAAGCACGCAGCTCAAACAACAGAACGTGTGAATGAGGTCAGATGTGAGATAGCATGATGCATGAGATCCAAAAGCAGGGTTACATTCAGAAGGTTTGATGGATTTGCTTTAAAATCTAAGAGTCCAGTTTAAAAAAATGCACAAACTGGACAAAAGAATCCATGAGATGTGAAGAGTGAACAGGATTTAATGACATGAAAGAGAAACCCTCTGAAAATCCCCCGTATGATGTTAGTTTGAGCATGCTCAGGAAATTAATAACGCGATTTCACACTTGTTGTTCCATCCTCCAACACCAGGTGTCATCAGTATTGCAGCTACAAGATGACACTGGGTTTGCAATCCTGCCTGCACAGCATGGATTTTTCCAGATCAGTTTAGTCAGAGACATCAGTGGTGCATTTGCAAACCCACTATTGACTGTACTTAACCAGGCGTGCAAAAAGCAAAGAACAGCCGAAGAGAACAAAATAACTCTGCGGCAATAAAATCTTTAATCAGCTGTATTAAAACTGCATCGATAAATGAGCCGTTTGATCTAAAACCTTCTATGTTTGTCTTTTTGTAGCAAAATCCTGTTTAAAAAAATGCCAGTAAAAACAACTGGCATAATGAAGTTTAGTTTTTCACTTTATTTAATGGGTGCTGCTGATCCGGAGTTAGCTATCAAACTAATTTCCTGGGCAGAAAGGTCAAAGTAAGACAATTAAGAAGTAAGATACACAACAGCCATCAACAGGGGAAGATATCAAACTGGGCTTTGGGGCAGCTCCTCCAGACCGTTTCTAGCTCTCCTCGATCATTTAATTTAGAAAAATCAACTATTCTTTCCTCTTTTTGCTCTGTTTAGGTAGAATAAACGACATTAAATTATCACCTTTTTGTTTCATAAAAAAATTAATAGCAACAAAAGCATTTTTTTTTTAAAAAGTGTCGCTATCTATGTCAAATTTTAGCACTGCTGTGTTTCTTTATACAAGCGCATACAGTGAATGTGTATTCTTGTATGACAGCTGGAATGACTTCAAATCCGAACCACTTCACGTCACAACTAAACCTCCTCCTTCTCCTCCTCCGCAGAACCATCATCTTCATCTCCAATCCAGGACCAAAAAGACATCACAGCAGGCCTACTACTACTTGACATGTGGCAGCGGATTTTAAGTAGCCCGGGTTTGATAAACAGGGGATAAAATATCTCATTCGGCTTCCACCCAGATCAAGTTAATTCCCAATCCCACATGCAGTCAGAAGCCCAGCATGCTTTGGATGCAGCACAGCAGAATTAATTGGAGATGGTGATTCCTGAAAGTAGGTTTGATGGAGGTAAAATTTTCATGTGGGCAGAGTTTATAACCTCCCCCAGCCTGAGCCTGAGCGCGACAGCATGCTCCATGCAGAGCCGAGCAGCAGGAAGCGTCACGGCAGTGGCATTAACAACCTGACCCCCTCTGACAACGCCCTCTGTGTGCTGTTACCATGGTGACCCTAGCCCAACTAGGGAGGGGTGGGGTTGTACTCTAGGGTTTGCTGGGTTGGGTGCTGTGGCTGTTTGACATCATGGAGTCATAGGTCTTAGCAGCTTTGTCTCCACTCTCTCCCTCACAGGTCCTATCAGTGTGGAGCCGATCCCTCTCATTGTCTCCCCCTCCACCAGCAGCAGAGCCGGGGGCCACACAGACCTCAAGGGCTCCTGCTGTCCTCACCCTCTGCGGGTGATGGTTAAAAAAAGGAGTCTGTTTAAATCGTTTGTCATTTTTCTGATAAACTGACTTTACAGTTTGTTTGGTAAGCACACTTGAAAGGGCTATTTTGCAGTTTTTAGTCCATGTCAAAAGATCAAAACTTAAAACTTACAATATATATATAAAAAAAATCTTTTAATATTTTGTAGTGTATCGAATAAATTGATAGTGTTGATCTAACAGGTCTGATGGTGGGTCACAAACCTGAATGTAGCTCAAAAGTTCACTTTAGGGCTGGGCGATAAAATGATATCGATACATATCGAAAATTAATTTCCCTCAATATCAATATCAATATAAAACATGGTCAATATGCTTTTTGATAGTTGGCAAACTACCATGTTTTGGTAGACCATTGGAATAGCCAATTTAAAAGGGGAGTTGCTCCGGGTCCGCTTCATGCAGAACTTATCGTGCTGAATTAGAACCAATTAGCAAACAACTATGTAGTAGCAGACTGTAGCTACACGCAACCATTGCACTGTAACAGGTGAAGCCAACACTACTGTTGGTGAGAAAAAAAGAAAATGAGTGCTACCACCGGCAGAAATGCAGATGAAGGCTCAACAGATGATGACATCGTTGACAACACTGGCACGAAAACATCGGTGGTGTGGAGGTTTTTTGAGGTTGGACATGACGCAGAGTAATGTGCACTGCAAATTCTGTTGAGTACGTGTTCTTGTTAAGTCGGAGAATACCTCAAATCTTTTTCACCACCTGAAGCAGTGACACACAGCAGAGCAGGCGCAATGCAAGAGCTTACGAACCCCAAGCGAAGCAAGGAGCCCATGGCGCCTTTGCAGCCGAAACAGCCGACCATTCAGTCTGCTTTCTTTAGCGCAACGCCTTACAACAAAACGTTGAAGAGACACAAAGACCTCACAGATGCATTAGCTTATTGTATTGCAAAAAACATGCTACCAATAAGCACTGTTACATTTCATTTTTTATATTGAGATATATATCGGTATCGACTGATATGACAAAAGTATATCGTCATAAACTTTTTCCCGAATCGCCCAGCCCTAGTTCACTTTATAACTTATGTGTGATTCTGTGTGTTAAAAACTGTGATAAAAATGTGACATTTTTAGTCACAGTTCAAACATCCTCTTTGTCAGCCAAAGTACAGAGAATATGAAATTCAAATATCAAATATTTTAAGTAGAAAACTATAACGCAGTTATAAAAAAACCCTTCAATTGAATCTTCATTCTTTAAATCAGACACTTTGCCTAAAGTGTTTCTGACAAATTTAACAAGGTGATGAGATGAATGGCGTGATAAAAACATGGTTTAATGCCTGCATTTCCACTTCATTGACAGCAAATATACGATACTGAGGAAAATATATGAAGGTTCACCAAACAGATGCAGAGAAATGGTTTTGGAAGATGAAATATAAATCTGACAATTTAAACCAAACACTGCGTACTGATGTTATTAATAGCGAGCTGTTTGTTAGTTTCACATTAGTCAATGTGTGGTGAGTAGTTTACACTGGGACATGCCACCATGCATACAGAGACGAGAGCTTAAAAAGAGAGTCACCTCCTCTTCCTGCTCCTCTCTCGTCTCTCTGGGCCAATCAGAAACTCATTCTGCTGGAGGACTGAGAAAGCATGAAGATGGTGGACGGCTCCACAGTAAGGCACGGGCGAGAGGACTGCAGTTATCCCGAAAGACAAGCAAGTGCAGGTGGGCAGAGTGACAGGCACACAGGAGCAGAGGGGGGGACAAGAGAAGAGAGGAAACAGAAAAAGTTAAAGAAAAGGTAGGAGGAAAAAAGAGTGAAGAAAAGCAGGTGATAGAGGAGAAAAGGAGGGAAAGAGAGGGAAACAGTGGTGTGAATTGGGATTACGGTGGTCCATTAGGGTGCAGTGAGAGGGGGAAAAGAAAAGAGAGAGCACAGCAAGAAGAGAACTGTCAGAGCTTCACTTCAATTTTTCCATTTGTGGAGACGTTTGCTTTGCAGGTAAGTGAGGCTTAAGCCGTGGGGAACAGGAAGTCATTTGAAATCACACTGTTGCTCAAAGCTATTAGGGATCCTAATGGTCTCCCTGGTTGGTTAACAGAGGGGAATAGATTGGCAGTTTAAGCATCAACAAGGATTTGAGAAAACTCTAACTCAATCGAGTCGTTTCAGCGTGAGAGCTGAGAGGCACTGTACTGTGAAAGATAAAAACTCTATTTTCATAAACATTGAGATGCATTATTAGTCTTTGGTTAATGTTTTTAGCAAAGCGTTCTGTTAAAGCCATCAAAAATGACTTCAGAAAAAACAAGCCCTAAAAGTAAAATAATTTAAGAGATAAAAATCACAAGAAAACATTTCTGTCCTTCCTAATGACTTTATAATGGCAGCAGATTAAAAACAAGCTCTTGAAGTTTTCTTGTCATTAGTCTGTCTCTTTGGATCCCAAACAAACTCAATTTATTTGCAGAAGGTGCGCTTGTCCGTATCTATTTTGCTGACAGTCTAAAGCCTTGGCTTCTCTGAGAGCTTGGGGCCAGGGTCTCACCTGTGCACGTTCAGTGGCTGAGGGACAAACAGCCCTGCAGAGGACCTTCTTAATGACATCTGGCAGCAAGCTGACCGTAATGAGCAGGATGATGCTGAGCCAGGCCGGACCACTGGACAGCATCTGCATGAACACGTAGTACATCCTCTGATAGTTCAGGAAGGGCCTGGGAAACGCATAAAGAAAAGGTTAATTTTTCCAGAAATGGCCCCCTTAAAGTGAAGGTTTCGAATGCATAAAAAACTAATTATACTCTACCAAATGATGCCTCCCCAGAGAAGAGAAAAAATAACGTAGAAAAGTAACGACCCCCAGATGACAAAGTGATTGATCCAGGTCCAGTGGTGTGTGTCCAAGGCGAGCTGGAAACAAACACAAATATGTACCGAGTAAACACTCAACCAGTCAATGTAGTCAATGACTTTGCCTTCAGGATTTACTGATGTGCAAACTGGACGGCCTGTGTAGTCGATACGTTTATGTAACATGCTAGTTAACACTGTGCGCCCGCAGCTCATCCACGCTTACAATTGGGCGCACGTGCAGCGGACATGAACTGGTCCAACTGGAGAGATTATGCAACACAACAGGCCTGAGTGACATGAGCCCACGCACCTTCAGCGTGACGGTGAACACCAGCACAGTGAAGACCAGAGTCCCGAAGGTCCAGTTCCCAAACATCTGTGAGAGAAGAGAGACAGACAGGGATTAGGTTAGTGGCTGCATCAATCACTCAGCTCCACACGCCCCTGTGCCACACGAGCACAAAAAAGGAGGGAACAAACGCCCCCAGAATCAGGTCTGAGATGGGACGAGTATTTTCTAGGACTTTTTTTTTTTTAAAGCTTTGGGGCAACGTACAATAAACAATCCAATGTTTCTACCTCCTGTAATCCTAGAAAGGTTTAAGCAGACATCAGGAGAGAACAGATGGGGTAAGGGCTGGGAGGGATATGATGAAAGAGGGAGCAGGGAAGTGGGGGAAACTGATCAAGATGAAGAAATTGTGGAATTTATGTAATAACCACAGCTGGTTTTAGGTACCAGTGCATCTATTTTTGATTCACTTCCTTTATCTATTAAGCAAAACAGGAAGTGTCCTATCCTGGTTTTTGTTTGATCGTGTTATATCAGAAGACAGGAAGACGAATTCACAAAGACTGGATTGTGGCCTCAAATAAACCGTGCAGTGCTTGCACAGTTTCTGCCTCTTCTTATGATCTGATCAACAAAGCATGAAGGGCCAACTTGTATTCCAGTCCAGTAATGCTAATAAAGTTTACACAATTTTTTTTTGTTGCAGCAAGAGCTGAGCTTGCATACCTACAGGGTGTAATTGTCCTTTATTTCCAGGGAGGTTACGCCTTTACTTAGAGAACAGGACAGTAACAAGAGGCAGAGGATGGCAGGTTGGATTTGAACCCAACAGTTAAGGACTGGCATGAGGTAACTTGAACAACTGGCAAAACTTGTGCCCCAGAGTTGAATTTTATGGTACTAGAATAGATGATGAGAGGAGGGAGACGCTCTCTTTTTTTTAAGGTTATAGCGAAGACAGAACTTGTAAAATTACGCTAGTTTTGTCTATACCTTTTGATGGTGACACATCTTTATCTCTCCGATGATGCTTTGCAGAATAAAACAAAACGAGGGTCCCTTTGTGCCATGGTTTTAACCCCAGACCAGTATAAACCTGATCATTATAATGAGATAATATCAAATATTATTTACAAGCAAGGAGATTACAGAGATTTGAATGTCTTAAGCCACATGTAGATTGGATTGTCATAAAAAGAGACTCATACTTTCAATCTGATTCTTTGTGGTTGTTTGTGAATTAGATCTGGATTATATTCAACAGGACTTTTGTATTGGTTTTAAACTATGTAACATCTGCTCCTTTGTTTTCCTGTAACATATTCATACATATATTCTAAGACAATCTTTTTGTGTCCACCATCTCTGGACATTAAACTCTGTGACACCACATTTCTTGGCTGACTCTCCAGCACTGATAACCGTCCTCTTTGTTTGGCCTTCTTTTGAGCCACTTTGTTCCAGGTGATCACCGCGTCCCTCCATCTGTACCGCTGAGTGACAGCTGGCCTCTATCGTTAAAGGAACACTCACTTTGCAGCTAAGGGACACTGTCTACTGTTGTTAATGAAAATCAGCTTTTAATTACCACGCCCAGAGTAGAATGGGAGGATCTCACTTTTTAGAGGTAATTCAAGGTAAAAGACCCCGTCCTGTATTTGGGTCGATACAGGAATGTCACCAAAGCGCCACAAAGCTGCCGCAGTGCAGTTTAGATTGCATCTCACCACTTTGGGATGTTTTAAGAACCAGGATCTAGGGCTGGGCGATATGGCCTCATATCAATATCATGATATATTTAGCAGTTCACTTCAATAATGATAGCTGCTTCGTCTACTTCAGCCGCCACTCCAGCCACTACAACTTTTGAACCATCCTCCATCTCCTCACCTGTCTCTCCCTCTTTCTTATGGACTGGTTGGGGTGGAATCATGTCTCTGACGTAGGACGGCGTCTTAAAGGGACATGAGACCATAACCTACCTACACACATCCAAAACCAACTTTTATTTATTTATTTATTGACAGAATATATCGAGATGGGCAAAAGGATATCAGTTATTGTAGTAAATTTCGGTATCTATAAGTTTTCGGTTTATCGCTCAGCCCTACCAGGACCTTCCTTTTTGTCTCATTTGATTTCGTGAATGCAAAAGGTGCACAAGCCTTCTGTGAATTTGCTTAAACGACTACAGAGTGAGAAAAACTCAAGTAGCCCCTCAGAGGCTAAAACAGTAAAATAAAAATGGCCCCAAAGAACTGCTGGCACATAAACATGGACGTACAAATACACACAAATGCACAGAGACATTAGACAGAACAACAAACAGATGTTGGATCTTAATCTACTGCACATACTAGCATTAAACTACTCACTACCACAGCAAACACACAGGAGAATGTGGGGGAGCATCTAAGGTTTCTACCATGTCAGTGGAGCTGTTAGGATCAGGTACTGTGCAAGATTCAGAGCTTTACAGAGCTTAGGGGGAATAATGGAGCACTAAGAAACTACACATTCAAATGAAAGTGCATGAATGATGCGAAGTGAGAAGGGATGAAACTGGATGAGACGGTCAAACTGAAAGCTTAAACGGTACGACAGGAACTAAAAAAAGCGTGAAAGACAGAGAGAGCTGACAGGGAGGGAGACAGGCTTACCATCTGTGTGTTGGTGGTCATAAGCTGAGGACGAAGAAGAGGAGAAAGAGAGAGAAAAAGAAGCAAAATAAATAAAAGGAAGCAGAGAGAAGGAGGGGAAGAAGAAGAGAAAAGAATCAGGACAAAGGGTAAAATGAATATCAAGATGTTTAACTTAAAAAACAAGACCAAAGGCAATCAAAAACAGTTGACATGATACAAATTAACGATACAGAGAAAGATGCTATTGCGTTGTCGATATGGATGGAGATCCAATGTTGCTGACCTATGAGGGGCCTGGGACAAAAACCTTACTGTTACAGATCGATAATGACAAAAACATGACCACAAAGGTAACACTTAACTCCTCTTTCATGAGAATCCAATGGAGATGGATGCGTGTTTTTACAGAAGATGCAAACTTGAACAGTTATCTTCTTGTGATTTCTCTACCAGACACGTACAACACCCCACAAAGTGCTGATTACTGTTTCTTTTTTTAGATGAAGTGTTGAAACAGGAGCTCACCTGGCCGTTGCTGGTGAAGGTGGTGTTGTCAAACAGAAAGTAGGCACCAAAGAAGAAGATTACAGCGTCAAACACACCCAGGCACGTCCAGTAGAGGAAGACAGGCCAGCGGAGGAGGGAGTTCTTTGCAATGTCCCTTTAAGGAAAGACAGGTCAGATAAGCAACAATAAAAAAAATCATGCAGTCGTATCATAAAAGCTCACGAAAAGTTGTAAGAGTTTTTTTTCTCACCTGTACAAAGAGGGCTCCCGCTTTAGTGTTTCCATGGTGACGTGCTGCTCAACTAGGCTGTAGAGGAGGATGGGGAGTGAGGTGAAGCTGATGTTGTACAACGTCAAATAGGCGGTGTCGTACAGAGGCTGCAGAGGGACAAAAGCATTTCAGACAGTCAAACACGGCAAACATTAAAATTAGAAACAACTTCAATTCTGTATTTTGGCTCTGCTTTGGTCTGCACCACTTTGTCCAAATATAAATATATAATCTTACATTTCACCTGCTAAAAGCTCAGACAGACATTAGCCTTGTCTGTTTGAAGTTTGTTGCTGAGCAGATAGCATGACTGTGGTTTCATGTAGTTTTTTTGTTTCAGCTTGAATGTTAACGATTAGGAACAACATTTTCGAGTTGCACGAACAAATCAGACAACTCACTGATTAAAAAAAATCAGTATCTGTTGATGACATGAAAACCAAAGAAGGTCTTTTACCGAAAATACTGAAATGCACTGACTGATGAATGAAGCTCCTCAAGTAAATAAGACTGACCTGCTGGGAGAACCCACAGAAGAACTGGTAGAGGAACTGAGGGAAGATGAAGCATACATTCTGGAAAGATTTAAAAGAAGAAAACAAACAAACAGAGAAAGTGATGAGCTTGTGACAAGTACACGCAAAGAGATTTGGAGAATCTAAAAATGCTACTATCTACACATTCCTGTTTACGCAGAGCTTGGGTGCTATAAGCTGACTGAGTGGGCTGTAAAGAGCTGGCCTGCCAAAAAGAAATAATGAATCAGTTGGCAGTGCACTGCTTGCTGTAGAAGCCGCCCACACTGATCGTCGTAGCTATGAATCCAGGAGAGAATGTTACACCGGGGATTCATGAATCCGGTAATCTGTCAGAGTCGCTGCAAAATCTGGTTCTTTGTAACTCAGTGTCTCACTGGGAATTACGATAAAGTGATTAAAATAAGTGAGACGGTGGCGGACAGAGGAAGGCATTCGTCTTTTACCTTGTAGAAAAAGTACTGAACAAGTTCAGCTATTCGGATGTAGTAGTAGTGGCCATGAACGAGGAGCATCTTCTTCAGGTGTTTGAACTTTGGGATGGCGTAGTCGCTGTTTCTTGCTGCCTGTCGGCCTTCTTTACCCATGATGCCTTCAGGGAGAGAAAGAGGCTGTTAAAGTCATAAATGTTAAAGGGCCGAAATGTAACATGAAAAAGTAGCTTTCACTGAACTCAACATATAAATGACAAGTAAAGACTTGCTCATGTTTTAATGATACAGGTGAGCAAATATTGGATTGTAGGAATAAATGCTGTTTAACATCTATGCTGAGTATATAGAGTATCTAACATATTATATATCTAACATTAATTCTACTTTATCTTACCATTATTATTTTGTTATTATTTTATCATCATTATCAATATCGTCTTTTCATGTTTACTATCCTGTTTTCTGCTTTCAACCCCCCTTTTTTATTACATTTCCTTTTCTTACCTATCTTTATTATTATTCCGTTTCTTCTTCTTATTCCACCGTTTTTTGTGCCCTAACTACTTCCACATACTTCAACGTATTCAAACCATTCAAACTTCAAAAGATTCATCTCATTGAGGACATTCAGGGGTGTATTCAAAATTTTCCTAACATTCACACTTTCCGAGATATTCCAGGTTTTCCGACCGATTTCTCCCATTAGAAATGCATTACGGAATGTTCAAATTGGCTTCAAACTTCAAAAGCCTTCAACTCCGCTATACTTCCACGTAGAAACTTCATTCAAAAACCAAAATATTCACAAATTCGTCAGCATTATTCCACATCTTCAACATTTTTACTCCCATTTGTACTTTTCAAAATATTAAGATTTGTTTAAAACTTCGTTATAATGGCAGTCAATGGGAAAAGGGCTTCAGACGTAGTCAACTTCAACCTCTTCTCATTCATTCACACTTTCACCTAGAAACTTCATTCAAACTTTTAAATATTCACACATCTTTAGACATTCACTCATTCATTCACCATCTTCATGGCATTCATACTTTTCTCACAGTGACAGTTCAAAAAGTCCAAAGATTTTCAGACCTGTTCAGGTTTTAACATTAGTGTGTATTGCACGGAATGTTGGCCGCTAGAGTGGGTGACCTCACAGCTAGAGTGAGAGGGGCTGAAAATTGATCCTCAAAACTTTGTCTTTACAAAAGGATTGTGGCAACTCACTTCGCTCTACACAGATAAAAATTGGTACAGTGATGGCAAAACTTGCTGTCACTCTTCATCTCAAAAATCAAAGCCATAGGACACACACAGTGGCCTGGGCAGACACCAACTGCCGCAGACATCCCCCAGATTTCTCCAGCCTTCTCCATTGACTCCAATATAAACCTGAGAGGAGGATTTTCAGAGGAAACACAAACTGGACATGTTTTTAACTCGTCGTAGTGAAGGCATTTTTGGCTCCACAGACACAGAAGTTGTATCAACGTGTTCAGCCGGGTCTTGTGGTTCCCACAAGCTCCTTATCATGGAGATAGCAGTTACAGAGGATGAGAAATATGACGTTGTTTGGGCATTACGTTCTCAGCCTCAAGCCTCCTTTCTCCTGCTGTTGTTAAGCATCTATCATCACCATGGCAACCAAAGGCAGCACCTGGAGACACACAGCTGGCTGGAAAGCTGCTTCTAACAGCCATATGAGACACATGAAGCCAGGCTCAGTACACAGAGTTCTGAGGGTAACATTTAAAACCTTATGGGGTCTAATCAGGATTTTTATTCATTTACATTGTCCCCATTTTTCAATCATTCATTGAAAATGCATAATTTAGTTCTTCAAACTGATTTAAACCGTTTTGATTCTTCAAACCTCTTTTTCTTCTAGATTTGTAACCTTTTAATTTTCCAGTTTTAAATATTTTTTACTCTTCATGCATTATTCAGTTCTTTCAAGCAAATTTCAACTCATTTGAACTGATTCAAACCTTATTGATTCTTCAAGCCTTTCCCATACTTCAGGGTTTTTAATCATTTTAATTTTCACATGTTGAATTTTTAAAATTATTATTCATGCATTATTCAATTCATTCAACAGAGTTTATTCAAACTGATTCAAATCTTCCTGATACTTCATACCTTTTGACCTTTCACTAATTTTTAAAATTCAGCCATTCGCAATAGCAGCTTAGCGATAGCAATTTCAACTGAAGCAATCCCACTCGCAATTTCTTCAGAAATTGCATTTTCTAGTTACATTTCTTCTTCTCACATATTTTATGTTTTTATTTTGTACCTCATGGTCTCATTTTATGTTGATGGGTTCTTGTATTGTCTGGGTTCCTCATGACAAATAAAACTGGCTGTCAGATCAGAGGCCTTGTTCTAACTGAGCTTTTGTGTTTATTTGTTTTTATGTCCATGTGCTGATTCTCTGTACTGTATGACTTTTTGTCAAAGCATTTTGTAAACTTCTGTTTTTAAAAGTACTATAAAAATAAAGCTATTATTATTATTTACAGGCTATTTATTTACCATAGTTAAACACTTTTTGAGAAATCTATTAAAACTTTTCTGAAAAGTGTTCAAAATTGTTACTTGGCGCGTATTTTTAGAAAATTAAGAGAATCTTGCCAAAAATGGTGATTTATGTATATGAAGCCTTTTAGTTTATATAAAAACACTGATTCACCTCATCAGATTTGTTTTACTTTGAAATGTCAGCATCAGTCAAGGTGTTAAACATTCAGTCTTCTTTATATTTAGGGATGATTCGTCAAAGTCCCTAATTATGGTGTTAAAATGAGCTCACCAATCCCCACATGTGCTTCCAAGATCATGCTGACATCGTTGGCGCCATCACCGATGGCAAGGGTTATGGGGTGCTCCTTGGAGGCTTTAATTAGCTTCACAATCTGCAGAAACAAAACCCCCGTTACAGTCACCACCACTGATGTCACTCAGGATTGTGCCTGGAGTGAAATCTGTAAAATTAGATGCACTTCTCTCACCTGTGCTTTCTGCAGCGGTGCCATGCGACAGCAGAGCACGGCGCTACAGTTGCGACAGATCTCTAGAAAAATCTCTCTGTAGTTTCCCGGCCCGGCTCCCTCCTGGTTGGGCTTCAGGACTGCTGACAGAGTGGCCCCGTCGATGATCAGACCGAAATCAAGGCAGTCTACCGACAACCTGGAAAAGAGTATCACGGACCAATCAGGACGGAGATTTTACACAACCCATTACAGAGGACCACAGGCATGAGATTCCCAGTTTTAATTAGATGTGAGGTGCAAATGTAATTAGAAGTTATTGATATGTGGATCCAAGTTATTTAGCGGGCAGATTCACACTGTAGAGCTGCGGCCAGTATCTGGATTAGAGATCAGTCAATTGCCAGCAATTTTGGCAAACTGTCAAAGGAGGTTTTAAGTAATTTTGAAAAGAAAATAAAGCTTATATTGTTCTTTTTGCAGCTTTTTCTTTAACAATATCAAATATTTTGGAGTCCCCCCCCCCCACTATTTCTTGATGTACTTAACTTGGAAAAGAATAAGCAGATAAATCTGTTTTCCTACTCGTACCCTGAAATCGAGCGTTGTCTGAGAACAGTCCTGTTCAGCTCAAACAGAACGTCGTGCAGACTCTGCTCCTCTGTGCGTTTCTTGGTCAGCTCTAGGATCTGGGTGCTTCGGCGAAACAGCTTGCTGGCATAACAGGTCGCAGCCGCCGTCTCCATCTTGTCCCCCGTCAGGACCCAAACTTTCATCCCCGCCTTGTGCAGCGACTCGATGGTGTCTGCAGCTTTCTCCTGGAGCCTGCGTGTCGATAAGTCAATAAGTGTTTCAGCCTCCGCTGGGTACCGTAAAAGCATCTGTCAAAACTTCAACTGATCAATTACCAACGGGTGATAAGTTATCAATGCTTGACCACCCTGGTCCCTGCCTATCACCAGTTTATCTACTTGAAAGGCAAACTGTCAGGCGGCGGATCGATCAGTAAGGGAAAACTACCTTTACAGATCAATACTGAAATCTACCTTGTTGCAGCATGAAAACAGTGAATAAATTAACAGAGCGGAGAATAAACTGCAGGAGAGGAAACAAAATAGCGCAGCAGTAGAAGAAGAAAGTCACCTATTAGGGCTCAGACTAAATCTTTTCTGCCCTCATGAGTCATTATGGGACTTTGAAGGCGACTTCATGACTCATTAATCTTCCCTCGTCTCCCCTGCTGCTGCTGCTGCTCTGTTTTTAAATCTTTCCCTCCCCCCTTTGCTCCCCCCTCTTTCTCCGCACGGCCACCAACCTGTCCTCCACTGCCGTAGCGCCCAAAAGCACAAAGTCCCTCTCGATGATGTCATAGGCCTGTGCCAGCCTCTGCTCCCTGTCCTGCAGGGCCAGCTTGGCTTCGTTCAGGTGATGACAAACCTCCTCGTATTCGGTCTCTGACAGCCGTCGATACGCGACACACAGAGTCCTCAGCCCCTCCTGTGACACAGTGAAGAAGAGAGAGTGTAACTTTGATATGCAGCTGCCACACATCATGTGAACTAATGCAAGATGATTCAGTTTAACCATTACGGTTTAAAGGGAAAAACTGGTACTTCTGAGAATTCATTTTTTGGCAATATTAGAGCATTTAAACAAACTGTAAGCACAAAACTGACAAATGATCACCTTGTAAAGATTTTGACGCTCATGTAAGAGCCAACACTCAAGTAACAGATGTACAGAAATCTCAGCATCTATTCTGTATCCTGCAGCTTAGGTCACGAACTATAGTATGTCTGTTTATTATGACATGCTGAGCCAAACCAGAGAGATAATTCCTTATCAGTTAAAACAACCAAAACAAGCATCTAAAAGAAACTAAAATACTACAAAGAGCTAAGGAGCATTGCAGTGTGGTCAAAGTGATCCTCTTTTGCAAAAATCAAGATTGAGATTTGTCGTTAAGAGCAGCTGATACTTAAAATTTCATCAAACAATACTTGTAACTAAACTTTTTATGCTGTCAGATTTTCAACAAATCAAATCTTTTCTGGAGCGTTTCAGTCCTTGTGGTCAGTTCCGTTTATTCTTTCCTATTTTCAATTTCTTTTAAAAGCTTAAGAGAATAAAGATATTTTACAAAAACACCTAAAAAGTGTCATAAAACCTCAAAGTCTAAACAATGCACGTAACAGTCAGACTGTGCACTTACCACAGCATTCTGCTCCACCCGGGCTTTCACCTGCTCCACCTTCCCCGACACCACCCGAGGAAAAATGGAGGAGTCTGCTCCTTTACAGAACAGCAGGTATTCTCCTGAAATATCGCAAACAAATTAATTAACCGGCGAACACTCATAAATCAAATCTTCAACCTGTCACTGACGCCTGCTGTGGCCTCTGTGCGTGAGCGTCATCTCACCTGAGCTTGACTTGACGATGACGCTCATCCTCCTTCTGACGGAGTCGAAGTTCAGGACATGGAGCAGCTCGAACCTGAGACACAGAAAGGATTGGTGTGAAGGAGGTCTTTGTGCTTTCTGTGTAATTTTTGATGCTGAACTTCATCTGTTGACTTAAAAAAGGTACTTTCACAAAGAGATAACAAACTTGTCATTAACAGGACTCTTCTAAAGAGCGCAAACAAAACAAATCTACAAACTCTTTGGCTTAAAAAAATGACATATTGTGTTATAGATGTTTTATGTTATTGTGTTATGTTATGTTATGTTATGTTATGTTATAGATCCATATTATGTATTTTCTGTACAATGTTATTCATGTAATGGTGAAGGGAGCAAGCCCTTTAAAACCTCTAATAGCAAGTTTTTTAAACTATCGATGTTTGAATTTTAATGAATGCACAAAATATTTCAATAAAAAACACCTTCTTTGCTATTTTCTATCAAGTCGTGCAAACTACGCTCAACAAGTCCTTTTTAGCTCATTTTATTGTACACTTCTAATAAGAGCCCATCTTCTGTTTATGAAAGCTCTGTTCCCCTGACCTGAAGAGGAAAATATACTTCAGGGTTTAATTTAGTTTTTAAGGGCACCTGCTATTTACACAACAAAGAGGGTCCTTGGATACGCATCTCCGCCACACTGGTGGTTAATTGTGTTTCATGTTGTTGTTTCTTGATGTACACTTGAAATTCTAGGACAGGTCCAGCTTAAAGTGCCTCTTTGAGTTTCATTAAATCCACATTTAAACTAAAAACCCTCCTCCAGTTCTCATTTGAACTGCTGAAAAAAGATTCCTCAGCTCCTCTAAATGGTGAACAACAACACCCGTGTTCAGAGATTCAGTGGCAAAGGGACAAAAGATCCACATCCCTTCTCAATGGTTAAAAACGAACTGCGTGGAAATACCCTCCAACCTTCTGCCTTTCCATTCCCTCCAATCTGCTGGATAACCTCCACCCCTCCCCCTTCCTCCCTCCTCCTCCTCCTCCTCCTCGCCTGCTCCCCTGCCTCTCTAAAATAGCTCACTATTGACAGGCTGCTGCAGAGAGTGATGGAGAGAGAGGCTGGTCATATGAACACTTCCCACGGATCAGACATTAGACCCTCTCCACAAACCCTGCTCTCTAATGGATTCTCGCTGCCTTTCATTCTCGCAGATCGGTCGGAGCATTTTGATCTGATCGAGCACTTTCTAAAAACAACCCGCTGCCCACTCTTTTGAGGTTGTAGGTTTTTGTGTGTGTGCGTGTGTGTGTGTGTGGACTGAAAACGTAACACAAACTGAGTGCGGTTTCTCTGCAGGCAGCTGATGTATGACCACAACTCCATCAGCTGAATTACTCCTATCTTATCCCCTGTGGTGTAACCGCAACGGACCAACCTTTCAATCTCATCGTCTTTGTTGAGGATCTCCATGTAGTTGTCTCTCAGCCTCAGATAAGTGTAGCCCAGCCTGACAACAAGACAGGGGGAGGAGATAAAAGGGATTAATATAAATTCAACAGAGAGGACCCATGTCCAGTCAGTGTAACAGTATTATCATCACACATGGAAAGGCTAAAGGTTTTTGACAGATACAGTATACAGACACTCTTATTACAGTGTCTCACATCTGTAAAAGCAATATGTTAAAGTGGCACCTTGTAAATAGGTGATTTGAACTATAAGTCTAACATGGTTTTATATTATAGAACAAAATTCTGATTATCCGTTTGTCTTATGGTGCAAATTAGGCCTGTGTGATAAACCGAAGATTAACCGCTACCAAAATTTGCGACAATAACCAACATCATTTTGCCCATGTCAATATATTCAGTGTCAAAAATAAATAAATAAAAGTTGTTTTTTCAATATATCATGATACTGATTTGAGGCCATATCGCCCAGCCCTAGTGCAAATGTTGCTCCAGACAATGAAAAACTTTTAAAAGCTATTATTTACGCAAAAACTCTGGATAATCATATCATCTACTGTTCCCATCACACACTCTGTAGCCCAACCAGTCATTCCCTCATGAAGATATCCTCTGTATAAGAGTGGACATTATGCTCACAGACTGTTCAGACTTTGCATCAACACTGATCTGGTTTTCAGTGATCTGGACCCAAGTCACCAGCCTTATGTACAAGCACTGACATCCTGCATTAACCTTGGGTCTCTAGTGATGCGTCTTGCTCTCTCACTGGAGATGTATTATCTTTATTCTTTATATATATTGTATATCTGATCATTCTTTTTTTCTTTTCTGCAAATATGCTACTGGTGTTTTACTCTTCTTGAGGGAACCTTCTAAAAAAGAGAAATAAGGTTGAATCTAATCTAATCTAGTCTCTAAACGAACACTATTGAAGGTAGGGCTGGACGATAAACCAAAAATTTACCGATACTGAAATTTACAACAATAACCGATAATATGTTGCCCATATCGGTATATTCAGTGTCAAAAAAATAAATAAATCAAAGCTGGTTTTGGATGTGTGTAGGTGGGCTATGGTCTCATGTCCCTTTAAGACGCTGTCCTACATGACTCCACCCCATCCGGTCCATAACAAAGAGGGAAAGACAGGTGAGGAGACGGAGGACGGTACAAAAGATGTAGCAGCTGGAGCGGCGGCTGAAGTAGTTAATGTGGAGGGAGGTGAGCAGCTTGTGGAGTAGTTATCGTCCATTTATCGTTATCGAGGTGAACTGTTCAATATATGGTGATATTGATTTGAGGCCATATCACCCAGCCCTAATTGAATCGCTTTCTTTGTTAGTGTAAACCGGGCTTTAAGTGATTGTTGCTGTGGATACAGTAGAGTGGACCAGCACTCATGAGTGTACACACTACCAGGACAAACACCTCCCGGACCACTTCAGTATGCGGACTCAGTGATCAGATCTCTGCACACATTTATGAGTGTTCACATATGAGGTTAAAACTTGTCACTCGCAGTCAGATCACCCAGATCTGGTGTAAACGGTAGGTGTGAACAGGGTCATAGATTCACTGAGAAGTTCTTCAAGAATATTTAATCCTTCTATCTCTCTGCTGCTGTCACAGCCAGCACACAGCAGTTGCCAGAGCACTCCTGGCAGCTACACAAGATGGCAGCACCCACAAATTGGCTGCTGCGTGAAAACTCAATAAGTTTTCATGTCATCTGTCAAAGTTTGCAACTAGTCCAAGTATAAATGTGAATATTTGATTGACTGTGTTGCAGTGACGCAGTGATGTTTCGTGGCGTTGCAGGGCGGTTTGGTTAACTCTGGTTTGAGTGCTTTGTTTGCAGAGCTCACATTTTGGCAGAACTCCATCACAACAACAAACTGCCTTGCCAACATAACGGCTGGCACAGCGCCAGAACATTAGCAGGGAGGACATTAAAATTTTTATTGTTTGTGTGTTAGACCTCAAAGACTTATTTACAACAAAGGACTCACAACATATTCTTAAAGTGAAAGTAATCCCTGAAGATATTCATTAAAGATGGAAAAGGCTTGATTTATTAGCATAAATTCAGAGTGAAGCCAATAAAACATACAGAGACTGTACCCTCTGTGTGGTTCAGTGTTTTACCTTTTCATTCCTTCCACCAGCGCCACCTCATCCGGCGAGGAGGAGATGTAGAAGGAGGTGGGCCGGCCCTGGTGGATGCCCCTCTTGATGCCATCCACTGTCTCCTCCTCCTTCACCTGCACCGTGTGACACAGGCAGAGCGCCCGGAAAAACAGATCCTCATGTTCCTGCAGAGACAAGGACACACCTTAATCATCCTTGGCGTTTTGCAGTTTCATCTACATCTTTGGAAGGTCAGTAGATTTCATGAGTAATGTTCGTTTTTCTGAAACAAATCTGTAGTTTAGGGTCGTTTCAGGACATGTTTGACGCTTCAAGTCTGTTTGATATTTCTGAATTAGACTTCTAAGAATCTCAACTCAATACAAAATGATTTTATTTTATTTTATTTATTTTTGTTTAATTCCTTAAAATTTCTCCTGTGTTAAAAAAAATAAAAAATAATGATTAAAAAAAAATCTTTTTAGAAAAGTTATCCTCACAAGTTTGGTAAAGATTGCTCCTCTTGTTCTCTCTCACTGGTCATTTGTGGTACCATCAGTTTCGCCTCAATTAAATATAAATAATGACCAGCAATGTTGCCATAATTATGCTGCTCATCACTTCTCTTTGTACCGGAACCACTTTTTCCCCTATTTCAAATAACTGCAAACATTTTAGTGTTAAAAAGAAAATGTCAAAGTTTTCATTAACTTCCACACGCTGTAACCCGACTGTGTTTATCAGCCTTGAGAACGGGCAAAACAGACATTTGTTGCGATCGAAATGTCAAAGGTAATTGCTTTAACAAGCCACCTGTCTGAAAATGTGACATGCTAATCTGTAGGTATGGTTCATAAGTTTCTTTTTTGTTGGCTCTGTCTCTATTTGCAGCAGTTAGTACAGCCAAGAGTCTATTCAGGCTGGATTTAGAAGCCTGTTTACTTTTTCAAACACACACAGACACACACACACACACACACACACACACACACTTACTCTCCTGTATCCTCCAGGTGAAGAATCAATCATGTCTATACTGGAGGCAGCGCTGAGGATTTGGCCGTTGCAGATGGCATGTGGGATGTAGACGTTCCCATCGACACAGCACTCAATAAACTCCATGTTGTTCTCTGTCAGAGTGCCGGTCTTATCAGTGAACACATACTCCACCTGCGAGAAAAAGAGAGAAAAGAAAAGAGTGAGGTGAGGGCAAATCTGCGAAGGGCTTAAACGCAGCGTGGAAGTGTGTGTGTGTGTAATCCCGTACCTGTCCCAGCTCCTCATTCAGGTCAGAGGTGTTAACCTGAGCGCCCTCTCCAAGCTCCTCATCGAACATTTCCTCATCCCATGTGATGAAATATGAGCCGAGGAATTTCTGCATCTCCACCGTCACGTACATGGACACCGGGATGATGTAATTAAATAAGACCATGAAGGCCAGGAAGTCCGTGAATGCTCGGATCACCTGGATCAGAGGCGCACAAAGAAGTTTTAGGGGAGGGTTCAGGTGTTAGGTTTGTGTTTTGAAGTTCACGGTTGATGAACTGACCACGTGACGCTGCCGCTCGTTCTCCGTCCTGTGGTTGTACCAGGGCTCGTCTCTGTCGGGCGACCACTGCCAAGCGTATTTTAGGACAGTGTTGATCACGGCTTTGCTGATCAGGATGCAAAGATACACGATGAGAAAGGCGTTCATTGACCTGTGAAGAGGCAGAGTAGAGATCAGGAAGAGGAAACAGGGAAAGTGACGAGAAACTGAGCTTAAGACATCGAAAGGTTATCTTACTTTTCTACAGCTGAGCGCTTCTGAGATTTAGACTGGTAATTTAACGCCATTTTGGTCTCCATACCAGTGTAGACTGCAACAGCTGAAGGGAGAGAAAATAAGACAACAATGACTGATCCGTCTGTCTTCGCTATGAAAACATCCAGGAGACACAGCTTTAAGTTCGTTTGTTAGTTTTACCATAAATATGTTGCGTGTTCTTCAGTGTCGCTCCTCTAAGGAGCAAGTTTTCAGCCCCGAGTGGTCTGCAAGAATAAAACAGATCGACTCATTCAAGATATTTGACTAACAGAGAGAGATTGGAGTTGGCCTTGAAATACCAAACATGAAAAAGTACCTGTGTGATTCATAAAAGCACACTCACCTCGCCACAGGCTCTTCTTTGTCCTTGTAAATATTGATGCGTCCCACAAATCTGCAAATATGTCAAAGCAAAATATGAAGGCGGAGGCAACGAGGGAGGGTCAGTCTTTGAGAGGCTGATAGTTTGTGTGCAGAGATTCATCAGTGAGCATGTGTCACACTCACTTGTAGAGGTCAGGCTGCGGTTGTTCACATTCAATAGTGGCGTGTAGTGAGTCCACCTCCTGCTCCGTTCTAAAGGCCATGGTATCAGGTACAGCATAATAGGTCTGACAGAGAAAGGTGAAGGAAAAGGGGAAGAAGAAGAAGAAGAAGAAGACAACAGAGGAAAATGTCACCCACAGCTACTAATGAGAGCAGGGTTCATCTGACTCCTCCAGACGGCCTCCAGCAGATTCTCTAAGTGACAGGTGAGCTGCTCCCCCAGGTCAGGACAGGATGGGCATGCTGGGATGGGGAGCCCATCAGGGGGGTGGCCACAGAGGCATGTCTGAGGTCACTATGCTAGACTGTGGGACGTGTGTGTGTGATGTATGTGCTTGGCCATGCATACGGCTGCATGAGTGACAGCGGTGAACATCAGAGGGGGAGTGGCACCTGCAGCATTAAACATTCATGAGTCTGTGATCACTTCATGACTCATCTGTCCTTTTTTAATGTATGGACCGAACAATGGCGCTTTAGTTTTGATAAATCTACATCTTACTGTGGCTGAGTATTGGAGCCACATTAAAACGTCCTCTTTAATTCGACTATTTTCTCAAAAACATACAACTATTACTCTCACAACTCAATTCTAGTAAAATAAGGACTTAATGCTCATATCATTTTGGCATTTTTCCTCATCATTCTTCTTCTGTCTCTTTATTTTCCTTGATAAACCCTCCAGTTTTATTCAGAAACTTCAAAACATGAATGCTCTACTGTCTGAATAACTGAAAATATTTACAAATGACAAAGAAAAGCATCAAACTGACTGATTTGACGACTCAATAAAGGTTTTTTTGTGTGTCAAAATTCTCAGTCAATCTTAGTTTGGAAAATCAACAGAAAATCTGTACCTGATATGACAGTCGATTAGACTTTTATAATAAAAATACAACAAAAAATATCTTATTTTGACCTTTTAAAGCAGAATTTGTTTGTTTTCTCACTTTACATGATAGAAAACTTGAATATAATTTAGATCCAAACTTGAGATATCAAAAATACTAGAAAAAAATTATATCAAAAATAATTCAAAAACATTTCTTTGACAAATGAAGGAAGAATTGGCAAATGAATAAAAAAAGCGATTCTGTACAGCAGCTCAAAATAAATGTAACAAACTAATCAAGTTAATAATTAGTCAATTCACGCTGTTCAGCAAATTAATCATCGAGCTTTGTTCACTTTTTTCAATATGGACCTTGATTAAAGGAAAAACTACATGCACAAAACCATGTAAACACAAGCAAAGATTTTCTGAGGCTTTCAATAGATTAATAAATAAACCAAAAGATAGTCAGGAGGCTTTTACAAATTAAAAATTGTTACACGAAGCTTCGTTTCATGAAGGTTTGTTGATTAAAAAACACAGGATAGTGTGTTTTAACACTATAAATGCCCCAAACTAAGCCTCTAAAGTTCTCCTGAATCATTAATCCTTCATGTTTGGTCGTCATTGATTTTAAGTTTATTTAAACATGTCCAGTGAAAATCATGCTCTCTGTCTGGCACCTTGTGACTGGACTCCCCGTCCAGGCTGGTGGTGGTGACATAGCAGGTCCCGTCAGAGCGGCTGGACGAGAGCAGGATGAGGTCGCAGGGAAAAGTCTCATCCTCCCTCACCACGACGATGTCCCCCACCTGACAGAGACAGAGACGTTATCAATAATAGATGGGGACTGTTTTGACGAGAGGCTCACATAAACACGCAGAGTACCAGACAAAGAAACAGACCTGCGGGTAATCGTCTGCTCATCCTTTACCATTCCTTTTTTTTTTTTCCCCAAAGGATTGAGAAGTTGCGTAATGGATTATGTGAGCGGAGCAGCTTAAGCTTTGATAAATCCCATCTCCATGGTGACCATACACATGACACACGCTCTCTGATTTTGCATGATTAATATATTCATCATTATTCCTGCTCCCAATTCACACTCTAATCCTCTGTGTTTGATCTAAGGCTGTGAGAAACCTTGGTACAAAACTGCTGGAAGACAGACGGAGATGGAGGAAGAGAAAACGACAGATGGGGGGAAAGTGTGGAGTTTGTTTAATGCATTTAGTACCAAAAAAAAATCTTACTAAACCTATCAAACTTCCAGACTATTGAGCATTTTAGTCTAAGTGGCAAACTTGAGGACCGTGTCTGAGCTGGTCCTCAACACAGTCTCAACACACTTGATAGACACAGGAGAAAATAAATAAACCTGCACTCCTTATACACCCTCAGACAGAGCAGTAAAACAAGCCTGAAATAGACCATATCTGTGCGGCTACACGTGAGCTGCTGAACTCAGCACATCTGTTTTCATTCACACGAGGATGATATAGGATTTCTGCAGAGTAACGTGTCGGCACAGTGAAGCTACCCCCTATATCTGTTACCAGAAATAGGACTACTAAAACAAAGTAGAAATGTATAAATGATTGTCTTATGGCCTCATGAACTCAGTCTTTCTTTAATGTTTTCAGCACCCCTCAGTCTGTCCTGTGAGGTGTCATGATTGGAGCTACTCTTTTTTTTCCAGACAGCCCAAGAGGCCATTTACCCTCTCTCTCAAAACCAATTAGAGTCCCACCTTTTGCAGCCTTGTTTGTTACAGATACAGTAAAGCTGTAAAAATAATCTGACAGTCTCCTCCCCGAACAGTCCACTTCCCTCAAAGTAGTCATGGCGTATAGATAAGTAGAGTCTCCTGAGAGCCCATGATGCAAATAAGATTATAGTCTATGTTTCAGAGCCAAATTGGCATAAGGAAATATCCAAGATCCTATAAATTAAATCTTAGACTTTATACCCCTTCAGGCATTGTGTTGAAAGCTGTTAATCAAATTCACTGTTCTTAAAGCTTTTCAAGACCAGCTGACTGACCTACGATTATATAATAAATGCAATATTTCCATTTTTTTTTAATATACAATCCTTATAAAACGCTAATTTTCCATCTTTTTTTTCAAATCATTGATACATTTCTTAAAGTTTAGGAGGACAGAAGAAAGAAGCAAACTTGTGCATTACTTGTTGAGAGACAAGGTTTGAGATGTATGTGAGTCAATGAAAGCTCAGCTACCATGAGGAGGAGTCTGAATTTCCATGATAGGCGTACAACCATAGGACTGTGGTTTGACATTTACATTACAAACATTAATATGAAAATTAAAATATGCTTTTTGTAACGGAGGATACTATTACTCACATGTTAAAAGAAGCAAAATGTGACAACACTAACTGTGCGACCAGGAACCGGCTTACTGCTGTGTTCTGTGTGGACCTAAATGGACCATTTATCGACAAATACGACCTTGTCCAGGCCTGAATAAAGAAAGGACATTTGACTTCAGACTCAGGGGCTCTGGGATCATAACTACTGCCTGCCTGTCTACTTCATCTCCACAGTGGGAAAGGAACGGCGTTTATTTTCTACTTTAACAAGGCTAAAGCTTTTGTACTTAAACAATTGTTGTCCCCTCTGGTTCAACTTTATGTGTCCACATAAAAAAAAAAGCAAAGACAGTTGGCTGTGGTATGTAACAACAGATAGCACTATTTGACATGTGTCTGAAGTGCGTGCCCAGAATGTGGCACGATAAAAATGCAGGCTGTTGTGTGTGTGTGTGAGAGAGAAAGGGGGACAGAGAAAAAAGACTGAATGTGTGTGTGTGTGTTTGACTAAATAATGAGCTTTTGCTATATATATCTTCACCCCTATGGAAACTCAAACTATAAATGGAAATACATAAAACGTATCCTTTAAGACAGTCCTTCCTATTTTTATACAACTTTTTAACCCTGAATTACAAGCGCTTGTTTTTACAGAGGGAAACATTTGGTGTGATACATAGATCAGTGATCAAGATGATCGAATGTCTGTGTAATCGGGAAACAAATTCAAAGTGTACTCTTATTTTTGAGAAAATATACACGTTCGCAGGGTCATACGTCAGTCTGAAGCACATCCAGGTCACAGTCAGCCTGGTAGCAGCAAACACAGGCTCAGGAGACACTGATGTTGCTGGTATGCAGACTTACTGGTATGCCAGCTCTGCCAGTCTGAGCTATCTCTCTGCACTGACTTTCCATCAGTCTGTCAGCTTTAAATCCAGTGGAGAGGTCAAATCTGGTCAAAAGCAGTCAACCTCCATGTCTGCGTCATTAGCCGTGTCTGTTGTGCATTGCTAACTTTCAAAACTGAACTGTCTCCTCTGTCCAAAACTCAAAACTCAGAGCTGATAGCTAAATGTGAAAACACATGTTGTTCATCTCGACCTCACAGAAAAATACATGTTTAAGATTACTTACTGACATCTCTGCCAACATAAAACCCAGCAAAAATGCCCAGTTGATTATTTTTGGTGACGAAACAGTTTAAAGGTGGATTTTGTTTCATAATATGTCTTTTCATAATGTTTCATAATGTTTCACAATAGATCTAAACTGAGCTCCTCAGTCAAGCTAGTTATTCGCTGCTGTATCAGAATGATGCAAGAGAGCATCCAAAGATGATGACAAGAATGTCTGAACTTTTGAAATACATCCGTCCTGTTTACTTTCAGAGGAACTCGTGCAGGGCGCCTCGAGGGACATCGTCATCGCTCCTCTACTGCAGTTTAGGGGAATTAATTGGTTGGAAAGTCAAGAGAGACCGAGACAGGAAGCAACAAAGTTGGAGAGGAAGAGAAAGAGGGACTGTGGAGGCAGTTATAGAAAAATGGAGCTTTGCAGCAGTACTGTAGAGACACATCGTAGCCTCAGGTGCTGTGCTGCTCTAATGAGGCCATTCTTACCCGTAGCTTGTGACTCTGCGTCCTCACCACCTTCCCCCGCTGCACCACGTCCACCGGACACTCATTTATAGAGCAGTCAGCCTTGTGCCTGAGCCAGTCCTCGTAGCCCTGAGAGAGACGCAGAGAGAGGGGATAGAGTACAAAGCTGTGAGCGAGGAAAAGGAAGAGAAAGCCAAAGTGTTTGTTGGCGCGGGGGGGTATAGATTATTGTGTAGAGAGGATCGGGGCCAGAGCAGAGTGCGAAACCAGGAAGGGGAGAGGTGAAAGTCATACTCGGTAATTAATTAGCACTGTGCTCTCCCAGCTTAGTGACCTGTTTCCTGAATTTCTAGCCAACATGTCATGTTTTAGATTTATGTCCCAGTAAAGCTCTGGCTTCCTTAGCTAGAGCAGCTCCATCTATCACCGATACTACCCCATCCCTCTGCACGAGGACGCGGCAGAGAGGATGCATCTCCCTGGGGCCTGGGATCCTCAGCTAGAGTGATTAACAGAGGAGACCATTCATTATCATATTTCTCACATCACCAGACATATTCAATAGCATGTCCTTTCGCTGAGAGAGGAATGTGTGTATACAGAGAAGAGAGCAGCCAAATAGTGGAGCGAGTGTGTGTAATTGAGGCCGGGAGTGAGTGTGTAAGGCAGGGGACAATATTTCCTGGAAATGTGAGCACGTTTGTGTGTGTCCTACCTGTTTTATGGCGGTGACAGTGATAACAAAAAAGAGAGGCAGGCCGCTGGTGACTGGGCTGGTGGGGGTGTCGATGATAAGCTGCAAGAGAGAGGAACAGAAGGAGGAAGATGCAGGAGGGGGGGGCAAGATAAAAAAGAAGAGAGAGGCAGCCAATAAATGCAACGCTGAGTAAGGAAGTGCTGCAAAGGGAAGCTCCTGTAATAAGGAATCAAGTTCAAGTATCCATGTAATTGAATCTACTTTGATTTCCTCCATCTGCACTCACAGGAAGTATCCTCCAGCAGTGAGCTTTTTCCTTTTATGGTTGTTTATATTCTTAGAGCAGATGTGCAGAGCAGTCATAGTTGGGAAGAGAATTTTAGGGTTAACAAAATAAAAGAGGACAACAAACATGTTCATTGCCCAGTTCGACCTGTTAAGCAGGTGCCGTATTTCACACGCTACTGATACAACACAAAGCAGACAAAGTTGCATTCTTGTCGACTTAGCCGACTGCAAGTAAAGATATTGTTGTGTCCTCCTCCTTCCCCTCCTCTATGATGAGTTTGCCCTTGCGTGATTACTCAGCAGTGGGTGCACTACAGTGGCTCAAGGAAAAAGTTGTTGCTCTTTGATTCTGATTCAGACAGACAGACACTGAGCAGTCCAGCACTCCTCACTTCAAGATATAATGCGATTACACGACGTTAGAAAATTCAAATTATCCTAATCACCCTCATGCAGGATTTGACCGTTGATCTCGGATAATCATAATATCTTATTATGAAATCTGTGAACAATAAGGATTTCAAGCACTTTGATTGTTTGTTTGTTTGATTGACTACTGTGCAGAACGACTTAAAGGGACAGTACGTATTTTTATCAATGAGTTTATTTTCGGCTGTCAGATTCAGGGAGATCTACACAGGCAAAAACAAACATTATTCTTCATATATATTCATCATATCATATCAGATCTTATTTTATCATACAGAACTGCTCTGCATTGTATTAAATTGCATCATATCTTACTGTACAGTGTAATTTCAAATCATACCATAAAGTGTTGTATCAAAGGCTAGCATAGGAAGACAAACTTTCCATGGTGACAAAACTGACCATTGTATTCATATATTGTATTGTATTGCATAACACTGTATCATATCAAAATGTATCAACTAGATTGTACAGTATCGTATCATACTAAATCAAATAATATTGCATCATACTGTATCATAATATATTGAATCATATCATATGATATTTTATCATATTGTATCAGATTGTATTGTATCCTATCATATTGTGTCATATCATATTGTATCGTATCATATCCTATTCTATAATACTGTATCAAATTGTATTGTTTCCTATCATAATGTATCATATCGTATTGTATCCTATCACACTGTATCCTATTATAACATATTTTATCATATTGTATCAGATTGTATTGTATCCTATCATATTGTATCCTTTCATATCGTTTTTTTATAATACTGTATCTAATTGTATTGTTTCCTATCATATTGTATCATTTCATATTGTTTCCTATCATAATTTATCATATCGTATTGTATCCTATCATATTATATTTTATCATATTGTATCGTATTGTATTGTATCGTATCCTATCCTATCCTATCCTATAGTATTTTATCACATTGTATCAGATTGTACTGTATCCTATCATATTGTATCATATTGAATTTGTGTCACATTGTATCAGATCATTTCATATAAAAGATTACTTCAGGAAAGCAAAATCTATTTAACACATTATATTTCATTGTATCATTTTTTATTCTATCATTTAACACTATATCAAAAGAAGGCTGATTTTTATTAACAAGGATTGGAATTGTTTTTTTAATCCCTCTGTGTTGTCTGTCTGTCTTTTTAAATGTTTCATATTATATAGTATAATATGATATTATATCGTTTTGTGTTGCATCCATTTTTCAATCCAAAAAATACTTAAAACAGACCCAGAGATGCAGTGATCTTTTGTTGCCAATAGCTACTTGTGACAAGTTGAATGTTTGTAAGTTTGCACTCTCTATTGTTGCGTGAAAAGGAAAAACTCTTTACCTGGACCAGGAAGATGACCAAGAAGTAGAAGTTAGCGATCCTTCTGAACTGCTCAAACAAATTCTTGGGCACAAAGTTCCAGAAGGTGTACTGTGAGACACAGAGACAGCTGAATTACTATCACACACACATACACACACACTGAAGGAGAAGGGGAAACAAAGGCACATCATCCTCCAGCCCCTCTGGCAGGAAAGCTGGTGACGCACCGCTTGACGAACACAAGGAAAGTGAAATGTGTCATCCTTAAAAACATGTCTACAAAGGAGATTACATGGCTGTCTAAATATGAAACAAAAGTACAGTGTGATGATGAACAATGCTTTGGCACTGACTCACAAAGGAAGTATGGTTCGCTCACCTTGGAGGAGACGATGCGGTTGTCGGGGTAACGCTGAGGGATGTAGGCCTCAGCTCCCGGAGGGGGTTCTTTATGCCCAATGTACACCGTCCGACTGTCCACCCAGATCTCCTCCCCCACGCACTGACAAGGAGAGAGATATATGGAGAGATATAAATAGCAATACAGGTAGAGAGGGGAAATGGGGTTAAATCATGATGTTCAGCCTCAACAGCCATTAGGTTTATATCTTCATCGCTTCAATGACTCAATTAGAGATGACACTCTTCATTCACACGCTCTAACACCTTAAAACCAGCCCTACATCTCTCTATAACCGTACTGTTCTCAAGATATGCATTGTTCAGTGTAAATCCAAATACTCTTCCACCATCTGTTATATCCATAATTTCTATTTTTTCAACACTTGCTAAATGCTGTTCCAATTAACTGATGGCCAGAAAAAGAAACATCTTGTATGTTTTTTTTATCAAGTAATCAAGAAGGTTTTTAAATGAGATTTCAATCATTCCAATTTTTTAGCCTCTGAAGTGAGAAAATCATCTTTATCATAGCATCTCAAATGTCTCTTGTACCATGATCGTCAAACCGAGCGGTTTGTTTGAGGACACCAAAATTGTTCTCTGTGGGACGTTTTGATTTTTCTGCAATGGAATCACAACAAGCGACACTTTTTTTTCAATTTATCAAAGTTGCAGTCCTAAAAACAGGTACGTTTGATTGAGTTATAAATAAAGTCTCATATCTGTCCAGAGTTTTATCAAAAAGGAATATTACAAAAGATTTTCTCACAACTTTAGCCAATTTGTTTAACCAGCTCACAGACAACACAGAGGGATGTGTGTGTTATTGTGTGTAGGCGGGATCATCTGAATCACACAAGTGCGAATTTGCCATCTATCTTTACACTTCTTTCTGCTGGAGCTTACTTTAGTCTGCTGTCCTTTGATAACTTTTTTCCCACACAGATAAAAAGTTCTCTTTTTTACTATAACCTATCGATGCTTTGATACAAAACAAAGGGAGCACACTGGATCGAGTGTATGAAATCTCTACCTCAGTTCTGTCTGATCTATATTAGATCTAAGTGGCTCCCGAGGGGACCAACAGAGTGCATTCTGGGAGTTTAGCGCAGCACATATTTTCCCAAGGTGTCCTTCTTTACACAGTATTGTGGGAAGAAAGCTTTCCAAGAAAAAATACGAGTCAAGAGACCACAGCATTCAGCTGTTTGTTTCCATCTGGCTTCCTACGTGGCCCCACAGCTTCATTCTCTGAGTGGGCAGTGTGTGAGCGCAGCCTTTGGCAGAGCGGCCCGCCTGACACAGCTCAAACAGAAGTGTTGACCATTAGCAGAAAAGTTCTGGAACAAGCACTTCAGTGGAAGCAGCGCTCCACTGCTTAAAATGTCCTCAACTTTTTGGCAGAGGCGGAGTTAATCGCTGCCAATGAACAAATCTTTTAATGTTCGCACGTCCCCTCCGTAACCTTGTAGATCTAAAAACTATAACTTTAAAAAAAAGTTTCAGCTTGAGCACTACTATAAACTCACATCCCTTGTTAACTTTGGAGTAAAGATCAAACGAAGGGCGATGCAACTTTTACTCCTGACGTGGGAAAAAATTCAAAAACTAGCGTTTAACTTTTTCATAATCGCAACTTGCAAAAATCTCAGAGTCACAGATCTGAACTCATCCACAGCAATCAACAGGCGCTTGGCAGTGAGATAAAAATAGACACTGAGCCAACAGTGTTAGCCGACTTGAGACCCCTCCAAAACATGAAGAGGGGTAGGGGGGTGGCAGCATGGCCCAGATAGATACAGTGAAACGGAAAGTGTGGTGTAAGAGGAGTAGCAGATCGGAGAGAAGTGAGCAGCTGGAGCAGGAGAGACAGAGGAAGGAACAAAGACGAGTTAAAAAGACTGTATACAGAACAATCAGACGATGGAAAACTGACAGGAACAAAGACATCCTGACAAAAAGGAAGAGGAGAGTTTGTAGACGTTGTGGTTGAGTGAATCGCTTACCTTAGGAAAGAGAAGATATGACTGACCAAGATAAAGATACGCAAACAGTCAGTGTATTTTACAGAGCATCAAAATGTTTTAGAGTCAAAACCGTTTCACTGAATTAGGGTAAAACTGGGGGCTCTGTTTAGTTATTTATGTTATTTATGCGGTTGTATTCCTGTGTTGCCGGGGTTCATCTAGGGTTCATTTAGATTATTCTAGTTTTTTATGATGTGTTTATTAGCTTCATATGATGCTCTAGAATTCTTTATGTGTTTTCTGGGTTTTGATGTCGACTGAATTTTTCAAGGGTGTCCTTTTTTTCGCTGTTAGGGTTTTTGCTTTTTGTTCTGTTCTTATGCTTTGTATTATTGACGCAAATTATCAAAGCACTTTGTAAAGGTGTAATAATATTATCATTATTAAATAATCCTGGCTCACATGATGTAAGTGAGCTATTGGTGCAAACGTGAGACAGACCTATTAGATATGTATATGCTGTACACATGTATATAATTTTCCTATCCTTTAATTTGTCTTTTGTATTTGTATCTATGCTACTGTGATTTTTGGAATTTCCCCCCGTGGGACTAATAAAGGTATATCTTATCTTATCTTACACATCATGATGATACATCAACAATCTCCTCAAATTAAACAAGAACACATTTTCCTTCTTTGCTGTTTGAGGATGACTTCATATTTCGAGACCTTCCTGGTTGCTCTTGAAACTTCCAGAGTTGCAGGAGAAACCAGCAAGAAGATTCTCTTTCCAAGAAATTATCTATTTTAGTCTGACACTGAATCCTTCATAATTCAATGGAGAGAAACATCCAATAAAATCAGGATGTCCATTCAGCATGCAGTCTATTACAGCGGTAAGAGAATATGAAGGAACCATTTGATCACAAGTGAGTTATATCACGATATATGCATCACAGTGAAACATTAGTTATAGTTTTTTTGACCCATTTTTTGATGGTTTTATTTAATGTGATTATTTTCCACATCAATATATTAAAAGGAGAAATGTAAGAATAGGAAGAAATCATTAAAGTCACGGTTTGATCTGTCAGTTATGTTTAATTTAGCTCATAAAATGTCCATAAACTGAAAGATGCTTTGATATTCTTGCATTTCTGATTTTAATTCCCAGACACTAGCCAGAGTGCTTGCAAATTACGAGTAAGCCCCCAGCAGCAGCAGTGACTTGTTAGTGGAAAAACAACAATCATTAACATCACATAGCCTGGGTGCCTCAAATTCAGCAGTTTTACATCAACTTTGTTCAAATATTTCACTCTTTACTTCACACTCCTTCAGCATTCATCCCTTCATATTTCTCTCCGCACATTTTCTCCCCTTCCCTCCATGTCACAGTTTGTGTCACACTCCTGACAGTGTGACTGAGGCAAAGGGATGGAGAAAGACACAGAGAGATTGCATTGTGGTTTGTAGTTATCTGATCATTAATCCTCACTGATCCGTATCAACCCCCGGCCCACTGTTCCCTCCTCACTCTGCTGCACCATCAGACAAAGTGGCCGGCTGGTTGGATGCTGGACATGGAGGCTTTGTCTTTATTAACAACAGTAAAACAGCCCTTGAGCTCTGAGGCTGCTCTTACATCACCGTCAATCATTAATAGCGGCGTGATGGATTTGATAAGAGCGATGATCCCGCCACTGTAACCTTTCCTCACATGTTTGAAATTGTTCAGTATACTTGACTCTCTTGGGACGATGAGTTTTAAACTGTTAAAACTTTGGATCTAAATTGAGATAACAATGGTTTTCTACTCTAGTGCCTAACAGGACAGGAGATGTGTTTATTTTCATTTGAAAAGCGACCCCTGACCCTAAGAGGGTAATACTCTCGCCACGCTATCCTCGTGATGTAACTCCTTTAAACCCCAGAGATGTAATAAAAGGTATACACCATTAACTGCTCTGATTAAATGGTCGTGTCTCGCCCCTCCCCCACCGTCCCACCATGCTGTGCAGCAGAAGCGCTCAGCATGTTGAGCAGGTAGCACTAATTAACTCACAGATCAAATTCGTCTGACTAGGCTCAGCCTTAATGGACTGCTCATGTTAAATGGAGAGAGGACGCACGCACACACACAACATGATGATCCATCTCTAAAGATCAGAGGGTGTACACTTTATCCTCCGTAAAGTAAACATGAACATATTTAAAGCATTGCAGTAAATATTTCTAACTTCTGACTGCCAAGTGGTACTGTTATGTAGCTAATGGGCTTGATATATAGCCCCCTTCATTTTAAAGGTAGTGTCATTAAAGATGCAGTGGGTAGAATTTACCTGCATGTTCCCAAAAGTATAAAGAGGTATGTTTAAGTTAGTTTGGAAAATCTTAATTGTTTCATTCCTGCTGTCTTAGAAAAACTCTTTCATATCATAAAAGCAGCAGCTCCTCACTCTTAAAGGTGTCATGTCAATCCGCAATGTTTTCTACAGTAGCTCAGAATGGACAAACTAGCAGGAACGAAACACATTGTGTTAATTATTGAGAGGTTACATATGACAGGCCAGAGGGAAAACAGAGAAGATAGGGTGAGATCAGTAGTTATTTAAATAAATTTAAAAACATAAATAAACTTGTTTTGATAGTAGTTTTTGATCATATAAATATATTTACATATAACAATGTGGTGCTGAGGTGCCAAAACATTAGGAACAATTGAACAAGATGCTCCATGTTTCTCATAGCACAGGCAGCTGGCTGCTCGCAAACCAAAACTTTGACTTTATCAAGACTTAATTCTTGTAACATCATAACTTTGCAACAAACCTTACTGGGAAAATTGTTTTACACCGACTTTTTTTAAGAAAGATTGTAAGTAACTTTGCTAAGGTCAGCCTGTGTTACCAAAAAAGTGAAGAACTGAAGATCTTGAGGAGTTAAAAACTATCTTTATTAAAATAAAATATAAAAAACATCACAATTTTACGTTCCAAACAGCTGATTTACTGCTGTGGATGATGCCGTCTATATTGCGTACATTTCGTTTGGTCCTTGACAGCCACTGTTGTCATAGTGACAGGAAAGGTTGGCAAGAAAGCATTCCATTCTCGAATCTTACAGCTAGACGTCTCTAAATAGCCTCATTTTACGGACTGTTCCTTTAAATTTAATGGTAAGCTACATATCTGGCTTAGCATTAAAAAAAAATTGTTGGGATATTTTCAAAAAAATACTTCAGACCATTCGCACTCATCAAAAAACAAAATAGAATGCTAATAAAGACAAGCTAGCTATAACCAGCGTCTGCTAGGTTAGCAAGATTTTTCCACTCATTTTAACAGGTCCACTGTGTTAACAGATGAACAGAGACCACTATTACCATCTGTAAAATATATGCATATGCTAATTTAAAATAATCCTACATATTTTACACAGAACAGTCAATAAACTTTAACAAACCAAAGTGAGAACTGTTCATTTTTTTTGTACAGCTTGTGATTCCACAGGAGATTCCTTCCTTCATACTTATTTGCTTTTAGAGAAATAAATAGCTAGAATATTAATCCTGCATTATTGACTAACTCTAATATTCTAGGTTACTTGTTAGAGACAAAATTATTTCAGAACTGCTGGTTTTGGGGCGCCACTTTGGTCTGTGAGTCATACAGAGACTATGGTCATGAAATAGTCAACCCGGGTTTGTTTCCAACCTGTCCTATCCTCTCAAAATATAAAGCCGGAAAATATTGCTTAAAAAGAGAATGAGCTAATTTATTATTCACATTATTTCTTTGACACAATATCTGAGAGTGAGAATAAGAGACTCTGAGAAAATCACTCTGGGTTCATCTAAGGTTGAGACTTTAAACACGCTCAGTACTCTTTCAAAAAGAAGCTTTAAATGTTGACGTAGCTTTGAACCGAGATAAAAGAAACCTTGAGACCTTGATCGGATGAAAAGGAAGAAGGGTATCTGCTCAACATGCACTCCACGGCTACCCCATCGCCATTAATTACCATAGCAACAAGTCCACAAGTTCGTAATGCGATGCAAAGAAAAACAGAGCCAGCAAATAGATGCTTCATTATGTGAAGACTGTAGATCAAATCTGAAGAATTTAATCATTAAAATAATGCTGTGAAACTGGATATGACAAGGGATAATAAAGATCTTTCAAAAGAAGGAAACATAACCTATCCAGCTGGTTTTCTTATTATTAACTTGGTGTTTTAATTTGGTACAAGCCTCCTTGGACTGTATTCTCTGGGCACTCCTTTATAGAAAAGAGAGTAAACATCAAAAGTACCAGAACAGGCAGATCATTAATAACAAAAGTGGGGAGAGACAGTACCTCGAAGAGAAAGACAGCACTATTTAGTTTACAGAGAGGAATATTTGAAGAGGCTGTCACACAGGTGCAGGCTAAAAACACAAAAATAGTGACTTTCTGCTCACAAACAGGTTTTAACAGCTGACACTGACGACAACAGCCACACGACACCCCGATGACGCAAACCCGAATGCACCTGCAACAAAATAAAGCAGACAAATACTTTGAGGAGACACTTTAATATGACAAAATAGTGTGCCCTGTTGTTGCCTCAGCTTCCCCCTCTCCCCCCTGACTCGCTGTGATCCAGCTGTTACATAAGTCTTTAATCCAGCTGTGCTACTTCTACTCTCTCCTCCCTCTCGTCTCTCTTTTTTTCTCTCACCGCCGTAATCTGAATCCCAAAAAAAGAATAAACCCTCTTTCTCATTTTGTCTGCATTTAAAACCTGACAACATCCTGATACAGACTTGAAGCTGCGTCTGAGACCTTTGTGTCCGGGGTATGCTGTGCGGTGTGAAACTTAATCATTCTTATGAGGGAGCATGCTGCTCCATGGCTGTTTCCTCTGATATAAGCACACAAGCCAGCTGGCGGAGCTTTACCGAAACACAAATCCTGTGTAGTTTTGTCACCTACAGCCTCTGTCTCTCCACAAGGAACTCCATTTCTATGTGGAGGCAGCAGACAGGAATAGACTGCCCTTAACGTTTGTGGCAGCTAATGTTGCTAAGGGTAATCTAGCAGGTTGCTTTCTGCCCTTTCAACACCAGCCGGGCGACTCAAATAGCTGTAAAGTTGTGAGAAACCATTCTAAAGCCCCTCGGCACTCAGGGACCTGCTGGCACCCTTTAGATGAAAGAGAGGTCTTTCTCTTTCATCTGCTGATGTGGTGAGAGGCCTCTGCAAGAATCATAGTCACACTTTTGAAGATGGATGTAAATCAAGGGTGAAGAGGAAGAGATCTCAGTGTGCGAAGTTCAAGACAAGAGGATGTGGTGGTTAACTTGCTGATGAAAATCTAAATGTTAACTCACGTGTTTGAGCGAAGCATTTTTAAGCCCCTATAAGGCATCTGCATCTCAAATAAGACCCCCACTCACACATGCCAGCCCCCGTCTGATCCAGATCATGACCTCACGCAGCCCTCACACTTTGCACCACTCTGAGACATCACGCCATCGCTATTATTACCAGATGACAAAAAGGCACCAAAGAGAGAGAGAGAGAGAGCAGATATAACACACCAACACAGGATCTGTTCAAACTTCAGGGGCTGACAGATATATCTCATGATAAATAAGAAGATTTCTCATTCTGACCCAGAGTCTGCTGGACACAAAACTGCGCTCACATACTTCTGTTATACTCCATATCTTATTACACACAGGCTCGCTTCCTCTCTTTGCCAACAGGGTGAAAAAAGTAGCAAAGAGTTGGCTTAATATGCAATAAAAGATCCCATTTAAACTTCACGCTCTGCAGAGCACCAGGACTTTTTTTTTTTTTCACAATAACTACCAACTGTACGGCACAGACTCAACTCATCAGCAGTTTTCTGTACTCAGAAAAACAGGCTCATAAGCAGGACTGAACGCCCAGCCGTCAAAAAATGTTATTTCCTTTTTTCCCTCCATAAAGCACTCCTCTGTATAGATCTATACGCCTGTCAACAGCTTATGAAGTGTTACCACACATTACCATTTAAAGGCAGGGTAACTATGCACCCATTACACCCCAGACAGACAGAGGGGGGATGGTGGGGTGAAGTTGATCTGCCTCTGATCTGCCATCAGAGGTAGTAGCAGAGCTGTAAACAGCGGTGATGTGGAGTGTCAGAGCCAGCAGGGCTGAACCACAGCATGTCTGTGTGAGTGAGTTTCAGTGGATCTGTGTGTGGAGCTCCCACTGTGTTTGAACACATCATACCTCTCCTGCTCCCACAATGCCACACATTAGGAAATCAAACACTGGGACACAAATATTCTGCTGCTGGAAACTTAAGAGTGTAAAAATAAGGCGTAGTGACAGCCGAACTTTGCGACCGCACAAACATAATGTGTCATTTCTAAGTGACTGTTTTCAATAGCTTTGATGTGACGGCTGAGATGAAGGAATGAGTCAAATCAAAAACTTATCCCAGATAGCGGTGTGAGATTTTGTTTTAACACAGTCAAGGCTCAAGTCTAAAGAAAAGTTAGTTTTTTGTTTTTTTTTTACCTCAGGGCCTCTTTACTCTGGAACAACCCCCTGAGGAGATCTGGGCTGCAGAATCAATGACATGTTTTACATCACTTCTTAAAACTCACTTTGGCAGACTTGATTTTAAGTGATTTCACCTTTTCTGAACTCTTTTCTATTTATCTTATTTAAAAAATAAACAAAAAAATCTTTCTTTTACATATTAATGCTCTTGTTCAAACCATTAGTTTACACTTGCTTTGTCTGTCAAAGCACATTGTAGACTTTTGTTTTTAACCCTTTAAAGTCTGTAGTATTAACAGTCTGCCTGGTCATTATTCTTTTTTTTAGCTGTAAATGTGTCAAAAAGTGTCTATTGGGTGAAATCTTTTGCCCCTTTTTTCAGGATAAATTCAACTTTCAAAATCTCTGAAGAATTATACATTTTTACATGTCATATATTTAAACTGTGTGAAATAAAAAAATAAAATAAAAAACTGATTTGAATTTTTGGAAAGTTTTGTCTTTGTGAACACTTAAGATGTACTGGTTCCAAAGATTTTGAGATGACAAACACATTATTTGATCTATAATACAACAACACAAGCAGTTTTGTTTTTCTGGAACCTTCTTTTCACCTGTTGAAAAAGTCTACTATTAAAGGTGCTGTATCAACAAAGTTACCACTTTTTCAACTATGGCACATACACAATATTTCTGAAATACTGACCCATCAGATTCCTTTTTCATGTTTTTGACGGAACCCAACTGAAACATTGGTCAGCTGATATTATGGCTTGATCTGGGGTTATTACAAATGTATATTTTGGTGTTTTTTTTTCCTATATAAGGCAAGACTGAAACTTTATGCAAAAGATAAAACAAGTTAAAGTCATGGTTGTCTGTGCCAGGATATTCTATAATGCAAATGTATGTTTTCTTAAATAAAGCAGTTTGAGAAAATCTTAATAATTTTCTTTGTGTACGTAACTTTAAAATTGACAGATAACTCAGTGGGAAATAGTCTCATTTTATTCCAGCTCAACAAACTTCAGCTGTGTTGTTCTTTCATGAACTCTTTAAGCTGGGCTCCTATTTTCCAGCATCAAATGCAGAATTTTTCCCTCTCTTCTTGAGCCTAGTCAGACAGTGTAAACATAGTGGAACTACTACAGTGGTGTCAATATCAAAACAAGCAGACTAGCTTGACTTTACATCATAAGTGAACACTAATTTTCTTTTACACAAAAATACCTCAAGGACAAGTCACAAGGCAGATAAAATGCAACAAGCTATGAAGTGATAAGGCTCATTAGCTTTTCGAAGTGGCCTAAATCTAAGCACATAATTTCATGGCTGGATAAGCTATTAGTATACTTTAATATACTAATACAGCAGTTTTTTAAAAAGCTAAAATCTGACAGCACTGGAGGCAGGCGACAACATTTAGGCTGTGACCTTGGTGAGACTCTGCTGCTCTCCGTGTCCGGATAAAGGGCCGAGGCGCCTTACTGATCACATGTTAATCACCTTGCATGATGTAAGGTTTGTTCTTCTATGTAGCCTCATTACGGGAGCAGCTGTTCGGAGTATGGCAGGGTTAATGAAGGGTGGTACTCGAGTAATAGGGGACTGCATATACATCAAACATTCCTCAGATTCCCAATCAATATGTGGATAATTGAATTAATGATTAATCCCTTGTCTACTTCACTATGTTACAGGGTGAGAAGGCAGAGGGGAGAAGGGTGAGGGATGAGGGGCGTGTTCAGTGACTCTTCTTTGCCGCCTCACTTGTGGATCTGATTTCCCCTGATATTAGCCCTGCTGGAGCATCCGTCAAGCTCACTACACACTGTCACTCGCCTTCTGCACACACAAACACACTCGTAAACGCACGCTAACACAACGGCAAGAACGCACACGCTCGAGCTGATAGTTATCGTGGCAGCACCTGAGCCGGTTTAAGGTCAGGTGAAAGGGTTGCAGACTGTGCGTTGCAGATGTCACAATGCTCCAGAGGTGCCCAGTCTGATGAACATCACCAAACCTGTCAGACTCAGTTCCCACTAGACTCTTTTTCCCTCTAATTCAGCCACCCACCAACCAGCTGCTTCCTGCTCTGGCTGATAAGCAGAGAGTGCTGATGATGGCAGCGACTGGTTCAGAACAGACCCAGCGGTAATACAGTTAAAGCTGTATCTCCTTATTGTTTTCAAGTGCACATTTCCTGACAACTGATTACCGATAATGATAAAGCCTTGCAGGACTTCTTTTTAAGTGATGTTTTACTCTGGTTAAACCTGCAGAAAGTGCCACTCTATCAGGCTGGGGGTGTCAAAGTAAAATTTACAACCCAGGAAAGCACAGTGAGTCCCTGCATGGCCCCTCAAGACCTGACTGGGATTTATTTCTCTGCAGACCAGGGCGACATGAGGACAATTTAGTATGCATTCTTGTAGGGAACTTTTTAGTTCTTACTCAAAAAGTGTTTCCTTTAAAACTGTTTAATATTTAGTGAAAGACTTGATCTTTTTACTTTTAAACTATCATTGTAAACATGCACCGATAAATAGACCGGCCGATCGATCGGCGTTGGTTTGCTCAATTTTGGGGGATCAGTGATCGGCTGATCCTTACACATAAAAGCGATTTTATCTACCTCAGCAGAAGTCTGAAAATCAGCCGTTGAAGCTTTTTGCTTTTGCCAGAATGACAGTCCCGTCCATCAGTTTAGTTTGTCCTGTAGATTATTATTTTACCAACTTCCTCAAACTTTGTGATTTCCTTTATTTGTGAAAGCAAAATACTGCTGTACACTTAATTTTGGTAAGAGGCTCAAAACAGGCCTGCAGTGTGACCTGTTGCGCAAGTATTGTTAGTTTTTAAAATGTGGAAAATAAAAGAATAAAGAAACTGATATAATTTAGTAGTTTGGACAGCAATATTCTAAACTTTTCATTTGAAAGAACTACCTAATGTGCAGTTAAAACAAATACAAAAAAGGTTTTTAATGTTTTTAGTAAAATAAGATTGGAGCATCGAAGGTGTATGTTGTCAGTCATAGGCCTGGGCGATTTGGCAAAAAAAAAGATCACGATATATTTTGTCATATCGTCCAATCTCGATTATTATCATGATTTTTTTAACTGCCTGTTTGAAAGCATCTGTACTAAAAACTAAAGAAACTAGTTTAGTTAGTTCAACATTTTACTAACATACAAAGTAAATAACGAAACAAATTCGCCGACATACCTTGCACATCGGCTTATTGCTCGACGTCACTTGAGATAGAATAACTTCTCAGCAATAACATCTTCAGAGAATAACTCAAAGTCATGGCTGACATCTATTTTGCTGCCCTTAGCTCCGTGTTTAGCTCCACGTTCGGTCATTCTGTTTACTTTTCCAACAACTTACAGAAGTGAGCGGGAAAAGCTTGACTCTGATTGGCTGTTGTGACGCACATTTCCGCTATGTTTGATCGAGTAAATATGATCACGATCATATAATCACCCAGTCCAAGTCAGTCATAAAAAAAAGGTATGGGGCAAAATCGGTATCAGCGGGTCAAGCTTCTTAAAGATCGGTGCACCCCTATATCTTAGCCTTGTAAGAATTCATGCATATTATTCATTTGTGAATTTAATCAAATAAAAAAAGCTCAGCACAGTCTTCCTTTCGAAAAGTTCGCAAGTCAAGTCACAACCCTGACAATGAGGCAACAAGTTACAAAGTAAAAGGGTAAACCTCTAAAACTTATCATCAATACAGCTGGACACATCTAACTCTACAAACTTGTGATGCAGGAAAAAGTCCCCTCAAGGCCTCTCTGATCCTTGTTAGGATTTATCTCCACTGCAGACCAGGACAAGTGCAAGCCATGAGCACGGTTTAGTATGCATGCTTGTAGTAACTCACTATGAAAGCAACTAAACTGGGCCAGCCAAGTTCATTTCTATTCCACACATTCACCAGCCATCACTGCATCTGTAGCTCTGGCACATTCCCCATTCTGCCCCACAAAACAAAATTGTAAAGCCCACAGTGGATGGCCTGCCAAAGCAGCTCGAGTGCAATGTTGATCGTTTCACAAGTGTTTCTCATCCACGCTCTGAATGGTGTGTTGTGCAGTAAATTCTCACACATTATCAATAAAAGATGCTGCCCCATAGAAATGAGTGAAAATGCATGATATATCTGGTTGCACTTGCAGGTCACAGAGCTACAGTTGTGACAGTGTTGACAGATGGGGGCCCTTACGTATCTGCTGATGATATTCCGGAGCAGGCTGAAATCCATCTTCACACGGCTCCGGCGGCGTCCTTCCTCGCTGTGCAACAGAGACGTTCAGCTCTCCGTGGATCTTTGTGATCGCTACCTAATGTGGATCTTTTTACCACAATCCATCGTTCACCTCCACTCCCGCCGCTGCCGCCGCCACTGCCGTGTCTGCTGTGATAGCGAGGAGCAGCGGTCTCTCAGTCGGCTCTTCTGATTTTCATGGCATCCCTGTGAAGAGCCATGCAGCGACCGCGCGGATACAGCAACACACGCTCGCGCTGCTGCTGGCTACATTTCAGTACAAATTTGTCCTCACGTGCGAAACGTCAAACGCACGGGCGGTGTTTCTGGTCGCTCCTCGGTTGTTTGAGTCTTCTTATCGTCGCAGGAGACGGTCCTTCATGGAGGTTGTCTGTGTCCCGCTCTGTGGTGATAGTGGTGGCCCTTCATGTAGCGGTAACGTCCACAGAGCGCTCAACCCGTCAGATGACTACACTGCGCATGCGCACGGGGGGCTTTTTCATCTCTGCTGGTGTGCGAGTACTGCACTGAAACGACTATCACCACTTCAGCAGATTCAAGACTCTCAAGTTAGGACACAGGAAAGAAGTCCAAAAACACAAAGACACGATAAAGTCTATAACAGTTTGTTTTTCGGTATAATTAAAAACCTTAGGGTCATTAAATACCACACTTTTACCCCTCCTCCTATGTTAGGGTCTGCACCGACCCATTTTTGTTTTTAAATGCTTAAAAGAATCACTTAAATTAGCCTTTTTTGAATCAAGACTTCTTGACTTTGTCAGGAAATTCTATTTCAACAAAATAAAAAATAATAAAAAATTAAATTGACTAAATTTTAAAATATTCTTTTTAAAATTATGGCACTCATCGTGTTATGGTCGCTGTTGACCTGGTTAGATCAATATCTAATAATCAGAGCAAAAACTGAAATCACAAGTGTCAGATCCTCTTTCAATCATTTCTCATTTTGTCATGTTTTTCTCTGCACAAAAACCGTCGGGCATGTCCAGACATGTGAGATCAATTCAGTATAGATGTCTGTATGAGGGGTATACTGACAACGAAAGGCCCAGAGGCCCACACCATAAAATAATACAAGCAATATTTTTATGGATAATGAAGCCGAACAGAGAAACCTAGAGATGAGAACCAAACTGGATGTTAGAGCATTGTTTTTAGTGTAATTCAGAGCTGATTTAAGACACGGGTCAAAACCAACCCTTAACTTGGTGGGGTGTAGTAAAAGCTAACACAGGAGGAAGGATAAAAGAAGTTTTGAATTTATCAGGCCTGGTTTTAAAGAAAGTAATCCAGTGGTGTACCCGTGGGGGAGGCAAAGGGGCCACCACCCAGAGGTACCCCATTAGATGCATTTGAAGTGGATAAAACACTGCAAAATGTCTCACTTTTAGTGGAAGTAAATTTGCAGGTGTCATTTAGGTAAATAAAAAGTGAGCATGACCCCCTGGATGACCTCTCAGATATCTCCCAATGCTTAACACATGATGAAGTGATTCGACTTAATTTTATATCTTTGGTTGCAATACACGGTTTGTGAGTTAAAGCTCCTGCAAAGAGTTTCTTGACATCCATGAAATAGACTGAAATATATGTTTTCGCCTTTTGAGGATTTCCAAAAGTGAAGAAGATCATCAGAGACATAATTGTTGACTCCCATATCATCATCTTCAATACCTGAAATTGGTGCCAGGGGGTAGGAGTCAGCTGAGCGGCTGAAGAGACAATCCTGTCTTTACAATTTTCTCATAAAATATTCTCAAAAACCAACATTTGACTGTCAAAAGTCATCAGGATGATGTAGTTGTCAGGACACATGTAGAGGACAATATAAGCAAAGATTGCTTGGTCCATAGGGGGTGCCAAAATGACACAAACCAAAAGTTTCTCACTGGAGCTTTAAGTTTACAACTCTAAAAAGTTTTTTTTCAATTAAATGTCAAATCAGTGAACATTGTTTTATCATTTGTTGATATGTGCCACATTATAATATCTTTAAATGAACTGTCTAATAAATAATTACCGTAATGCAGGGAATCCATAAAACATTCGATCAAATAAAGTGGCATTCATATTCAAAATCTGGGCCTACGTAGAGTCATGTTAGAATCCCAATGTGCAGTGGATGAGGCCTGGATGTAACTACAGTAAAGACATATTTACATACTTACGTTCTATATGTTTTTTTTAATATACCATGAGTTTAAATTTAGCCTAAGTAAGTAAGATTTAAGTACTCCCCAAACTGTATTTTGATACGGTGCATCATTTACTGCATGTTATAAAGGCCTCACTCTACAGTGTAATCATCAGAGCTTAGTCATGTATGTGTACATTATGCTATACTTAGTTTCTGTAACAGTATACTGTATATATGCTCACTCTGAGTATATTAAGGCCGGGACATTTCACATACTCTGAATGCCAGCTGCTTATTTCCACAACAACAACAACATATATCCGCTCTCAGCAGTAAGCCTGCAGTAACCCTGTCAGTATACTCTCTGGTACCAGTTATGTACTTTTTTAAACAGAGTAACTAACAGCTGCTCTAAGGAGGTAGATGTTTTTATTTATGCCTTATTTATCAGCTGTAACTCATTGAATAAACAGCATTAGATGCGAGAGACTTATATTACAAACATTGACTGAAAAGACACTAAAGTTCATTCCATCAAAGGGGCAAAACTGACACAAACCTGAAGTTCCTCACAGGAGCTTTAAGTCAGAGTTTAACCTTAACATTTAGGTTGGCATGTTACAAATATCCTTCAACTGGTGTGTATCCTCACTGTGGTAATGTGGCTATAAAGTCGAGTGAACGCTCCAAGCTCATAGATTATTGTTCTATGTTAAAAAAGAACTAAAGAGCTCTTGTCGTCTGTTGTTGACAATGTTTAGGAAAATAAATTGGTATTGGCTAAGCTTCTTTACAGCCTCTTTTTTCTCAGTTGGTGTAACCATTACAAATGAGCTTTAATAACATGGTAACTGAAGTTCTTTTATAATTAATTGAAACAAAAATGTTTGATTATCAAAAAATTTCATTAACACAAAGAAATTTAATTCAACCAAATGAACCAAAGCAGCGTCTGTGAAACTCATCTCAAGGTTTCTGTGTATTGATCGAATGTTTTGTTCAGCCTAAACTATTACATATAAAAGATAACAAAATAAAGGCTGTTTGCTTGTGATGTCTAATGAAAGGAGAGTAAAGAGTCAATAAACAATAGACAGAAAAATTACTATTATTAAGCATTTTGAAACAGATAAATAAGAGGCACACAGACAGAGAGAAAGCTTTGGAGATTAAGCTCATATCATAGTCAAAGCTCACTGTATATGTTATGTAACTAAATGCTTTTTACTGCAGCTACACAACAGCAAGACTTCCATTGTTGAGCTTGTCATCTCACAATGTAGAGCACGCAAATCTAACAAAGCCCACCTTCTCTTTTGAGCAAAGAGTAACTCTAAATTTAGCTGCATCTAAGTCTATGGGAATCCTGTGGCTGCAGGGTGGCAGGGCGTGATGTCTGCCCCAGATGCTTCATTTGCCGACTTATGACTTTCAATTAGCACAGACACTATTAATAATGCATAGGGATCCAGCACTTTCAGCTCTGACCTACTAATGCTTGATGCTGCTGTTTACCTCCCTGAAGACCCCCTGGGCGCTTAGAGTCTAATGATGAGTCTGCCTCAGTGGACAAATTACAGCAGGCTTTTTGTTTATGGGTTGTCAATATTATATGCATGTAATGTGTTTAACATTGTAATGTGGAGACTAGAGTGCCTTGAACTTTTCGTTTTACCTCTTGACGCACAATAGAAGGTAAAAAAAATGAAGATACTTGAGCCTTTCAGATAAAAACGTATGCTTAAGTACAATTCTTCTTCTTCGTAACTAAAATACTCAAAAAAATCTAGATGACAAAATTGCTTTTTCTATTTAAATGCAGTAACCAACAAATTTAAAGGCTTAGCGTTCCCTGTTTTAAAAACTAACCACCCAGATTACATGTTTTTTCATTATCTGGATCTACATTTCTAAAAGAGGACATCTGATCACAATCTATTTAATAATCTGATTGCAGCTGAATTTTCTTTGTAAACAACCAGACTTGATTTCAACTGAACTGCACCAAAATCTGCTGACTTTGAAGCAGGAAGTTGATGTTTCCACTGTTGTTGCTGTGGCCATCACGCAGCTGACTGACTGACTGTTTCATCTAAGAGGAGGAAATGGGTCATTGTTAATTCGTTCCTTCTGTCTTGTGTGTGTGGGCGAGAGGCAGAGCTACATATGGGGCAGTGGGTTACTCTGCTTATGTTGCCATCAGTCTTGCGTGTAGAGACAGAACCTGCAATCTGCATATGTAGACACAGTGAATTAATTTAACATTTGAAGTAGAAACAATTAGAAGAAGTAACACTTTTGCTTTACACGGAGTTAGCAACAAGAATTATCTGAGGACATGCTTTTGATGATAAACAATGGTGGAATATGGCTTAATAACACATTTTAACAGCTCTCAACAATCTTGATTTGTCTTGTGGAGCTTCGCTGTTGGCAGTGCCAACAGCTGGGCGTGTCACTTACGCACATCACTGATTTCCCAGCCTGCTTGGAGGGTTGGATGCTGGCAAAGGGTGGGATGCCTTCAGCCATTTCAGACATGAACCAGAAAATTTCTGGAAATTTCAGGGGTTCTGACCCAGAAATAATGGATCTCAATTAGACTTGAAGCTCCTGTGAGGAACTTACATTTTGTGTCAAAATTGGCACCCCCTGTGGATGAAATGGTTTTTGCTTATTTTCTTTTCAACATACTCAAGTAGCATCTTCTGATAAATAAACTCTTCCTGCTAACTTCTGTCAATCAAATGTATCATTCACTGTTAATAGGTCATGTTTAGAACATTTGAAAAAAAGCAATTTCTGTATCTGCTTGGCAGACACTGACCCCCTACAACCACTTTTAGGCACCAAATTGTTCGCCTCTTCATGAATGTATAAAAAGATTCCTTACAGGAGCTTTAAACTCTGAAATGATACCGGGGTCTTGTAGGAAACATTATGGGTGAAGTCTGGGTAATCAAACTCAGCTGTTTCTTTTCACACATAAAGCTCATCTAGGCAACTTTGGGGAATTTTCAGCAACTTTTGCATGTATTAAAGGGACATTGTCCCTACCATTAAGCCTCTGAGACATTTATATCAGAGATAGGAAACTACATCATAGGCATCAATTCTGTGACTTTAACTGGCAATATCATTGGGGCTAACGACTTTTCGTGATCCCTGCCTTCTGCAGTGGCTCCTAATGTTACAAATTATCTACAAAATAATTAGCTTTGATGCTTAAGTCTTCAACATCATATCAAAAAGATACTTACATTTTTATTAATTAATATCTTTTAAAACAACAACATGTTGCCAGAGATGATTATTTGTTTTAATTTTTTTGGAAAGAAAGACAGTTTAGAGCAAATATAATACAGGATCAATAAGCACCCCCTATATGCTGACATGTTGTTTATTAGCTGAAACCTCATACTGCTTACTCCTGATGTTTTGGCGGTGAACAGGTTTTCAGTATCATTTTTTCTGTGTATACTGTAATCATTACAACTCTTGTTGCAGTGTGAGCAGCTGACTCCGTACTACTGTCAGCACAAACAGTGGATCCTATTATGCTGGAGATGAGAAATCTCACAGTATCAACTCCCTGGCTGTGAAAAATACAGAAATATGGAGCATGGGATTAGGTTAGAGGAGAACATTTATTTTTGCAGAGGCAGCTATTTCTGCAGGATGTGGGATCTATAGAAAAGCAGGGGGAGGGAATACATCAACAATATGGTAAATGATCATTTGACCTTTTCCGTCTTTGGGCTTTCACTCTAAACATTATTCATATTAATAAATAAACAGTCATTTTAAATATATGACAGCTGTGCAGAGCTTTGAATACTACATACAAATCAAATTGAGTCAATTTTTATGATATGTTTCGGTGTTTATGGACCTCTCTGTTAAACTCTTCATAAGAGGAAATGTTATTTGCTGTTTCTTTATGCTTTTAGCCAACATGTCTGACAGTAAAAAAACACTTGTTAAAAAAAAAAAAACCCTGACTCTGGATAAAAAAGGGGGGTGGGGTCTGAATTCTGTGATAGAAAGCCTAGAATGAGATCACAGTATTTGTAGGAAAACATAAAAACTTCTTTTTATGAGTTAAAGTAAAAGAATGCAAATGCCACAGTTATCCAAGACTAGATAAAAGTTATTACTATGGCTTATTAAAACTTATGAGAACAGGGGTGTGTCCAGAGGGGTGGTTCTCGCCCCTCTTAGGATCTGATCGGCCACCCTCAAAGTTATTCCAAAATCCTACAATTAGCGACCTGTCTTCTGCAAAGTTAAGCATTTAGGTACTGCTGCAACAAGCCGCCGGTAGCTTTGTATTTCAATGTGACATATATATTGCTTTTTAAACTGATAATTATACGTAAGGATGTTTTCTAACCACCTTTTCTTTTTCCTAGCAATATTAGCCCATACTTTTTTTGCTCTACATCAGGGGTGGGCAATTAATTTTTTCCATGACGCCACATGACCAACAATAACTTCAACTTCAAATCAAATCATCACACATACAGAAAAGCAAGCCCAAATAACTAACTACTAATTACTACTTTAGCAAAGTAACTACAAGCCTAAAGTCTTTTATAATAAGCGGACTTGGCAACTATAAGGCGTCTACGTATATTTTGCCGATGTTTAAACTTGTCTCTGTTCACGAATGCAGATCTAGGCTGTACACACGTGCGTCCAAACAGAAATAAAACAACAGCTAGGTTTTCAAAATAAAAGCATCGCACTTGTATAGCATGTCGATGATTTGACTGACGGGCCTCATGAAGGGCCGGGCAGGGACATCTACATGATGGTTCTAAAGAAAAGGCTTATAGGGGACATACATCCCTGTTTGTCTCATTTCACTGTAAAAATTCTTATGAGGGCTGATTGCTTTTGTTTTAAAATAATCCGACTGTAAAATGACTTGAAAAGTTAATCTATGGTATTTACAGGAAGAGTGCTATCTTGTCTATGTGTAACTGAAAGGCAAACTCAGCTATTTGGTGCCATCTAGTGGCCATGACACAAAAACACATTAGCTGCTTCATAATTCACCATACTCACAACCACTCCCTGGCCCTGTTGGTGTAGATTCAGGTCATTTGGCAGCAAATTAATTGCTCTGATTAGTTGTAATTGGAGGACTGTTAAAGCATGAGTTTTCTCTGTATTCTGTGGGAGCAAATCAACAGGAGGTGACAATTAGACCCATAGTGTTTGTCTTCTGTTTATTAATTCATGAAGCTTCAACTGACTGATTTGTTGTTACTTGACTAAATGAGTTGTTGAGTGTGTTTGGCGTACGAGTGATTGCTTGAGTGAATTGGATGATGAAAGAGAAGTTGCTTATAGGTTTACAGGTGTGTGACCTCACGCCTCATGTCAGAGGTTACTAAATGAGACCGCTGCGGCTTGTTTAACTTCGATTGTTCAAGTAAGCACAGCAAACACTCTGCAGGACGACGGGCAAAGATAATAGGTGTGTTTATGTTTTTTCTGGCGGTGCTGGTGTGCGTCACATGCCTCCTCTCTCCGTGCCCAGTCCGGGTGCCAGGAGAGGGGCTTAAACCTGCGTCTGGAGATGGGAGCTGTGGAGATCCCAGGGAGCGGATGCTTGGCACCGTGAAATAGGATTTGGGGAGGACCGAAGCAATGAAGCGAGAGGGAGACAAGTAACTGCCAAGTCCTCTCTGTGGATTTGATGCCCCCCTCCTCACCCTTTAAACATATTCAGCTTGTGCACACACACACACACACACACACACACACATATGGCGAGTGGGGGATTGTGGAGGGAAGGGGAATAGAAAGAAAACGTGAAGAGAGGGGAGTATAATAAGAAGAACAGTGTTTGGAGCAGTAACACAGCACAGTCAGAGAGACAGTGACCTGAACATGTGTTCCACACCGTAACAAACTCATACAACTCACTAATCCTGCCAGTGCTTTCACCAGGTGCCTCCTGTCTGTTTAAATATGTGTGTGTATGTACAAGAGGACATGGGCAATTGTGTGCTTATATGTGTGTTTATGATTTCCTACCTGCTTATTGTAGATCATTCTTTAAGTGACAGACAGACACGAAACAGAAGGAGGAGAGGGGAAATAAAGGGGCGGGTGTACTCACATGGCTGTCAAAGGAGGTGATTGATTTTACGCCCCCTGTTATCGAGGCCAGCAGCCACAAGGACCCCTAATACCCCCCCGTCTGACACACACACACAAACACAAACACACACTACCAGCAGCTCAATACCCAGAAAATAGGCCTATCAAGTATCATCTGTCTGCCTCTCACGTGGTCATAACAAACATCTAATCAGCATAGCTGGCTCTGAGGAAGTAGAAGACAGAGGGAAGCATAGTTGGCTCGTTTTGACTGAAGCCAGCAGAGCACAAGAAAAAGGAAAATTAGAGACAAACCCACAAATGGATCATTGAGGAATGGAGATGATCATAAAGAAAACAAGATGGACATGTCTCAGTGAGTGTCTCCACTCTCACATCAACCAAGTTATCAGTTTACGTTCATTTTTATTTGTAGAGCTTCAGGTCTCAGGAGAAGGAACCACACGACCCTTTACATATTTAACAGACTGTTCACTATTACCATCTTACTGTATCGTACCCAACTTAAACCTTACAGAGAGCAAGCACTCTGTGATGGCGTTCTTCTTAACAGGCAGAAACTTCAAGCCAAACTGCAAACCTTAGCTAAGAGGGTGGGATAGATGGAGAAACAAAGAGACAGATTAATGGAAAAAGACAGAGAGAAGAATAGGCAGAATATGACACATCAGAGACTAATAATGCTCATCACACTGAATTATATCTATTGTTCACAATAAAACTATATCAGTGATCATCTAAAATGATAGTCCAAGAGTGTAAATGATTATCACAACAGTTGGATGCACACACAGTTAGAAAGACAGAGACAGGAGTTTTTAGTCTGAGCCTACAGCAGCATAACTAAGGGCTGGTCTAAGCCTGAGGTAGCCTTAACTGTAAGTGTTGTCAATAAGTTTAAAGTCTACTGTTAAACTGAGAAAGGGGGTCTGGCTTCAAGAGCTGGACTGGTAAATTATTCCAACGGAGAGGTGCAGGAATATTTGAGCCCTACCTCTCACACTGCTTTTGGTAACTCATGGAGGAGAAGGTAATATAGAAATATGATCTCTTCTTCAAGTTCTGGTCAGACTGTTTGAGACTTCTTGTTTAGGGGATTTGAAAGACCTATTAGTAAAGATATTCCAAGGTGACTAATTTTTTTGTCATTGAAATTAAAATTTAAATCCAGACCAACCAACAAGTTTAAAGTTGGAAAAACACAGAAAACAGTCAGAATTGAGCACAATTTATTAGACAAGGCTCAACCTGAGATCACAGTCTGTCGATAGATGTCAAAATGGTTTACAGAGTGTGGCGAACATTAGCAGAGCTTTAGCCATCCTTATACTTTGACATCCACGTGGTTGTGCATTTATCTAGTTGAGTGGTTGTCTAACAGTTTAACCTGATACAGCCTACATGACACTTTACAGCTATCATCTAAATCAAACTGCTGCCAAATCACATTGTACAAGAAGGAGCCATCTGTCATCTGTGCTTGTTCATGTTGTTTATGAAGTAAAATGAGCCATTTTGATCTTGGTGTTTGTGAAATTAATATTCATTTTAGTTGAATGAACACACATTAAATTTAATTAACACGTATCTATGATTATTGTTTTTTATGTTTATTCTGTGTAAACTACCCATCCGTTACTTTGTTTAACCTTTCTGTAGTTCAATGTTTAGCATTGACAGCAAAGTCAACCGGTGTCAAATTCTTTGCATGTGCATTTTACCAGTAAAGCTGATTTTTATTCCAATTAAAATATAACATCGTCTGACCTTTACAAGCTTTGTAGGTTAACCTTTTTATTTTATCTTTCACTGGATGAATTTTGACCGGAGAAGAGCGTTAAACCCAAAAGTTGTGAACAGGGCTGTTATTGTTTGTCATAAGGGGAAAACTAAGGCACAGTAGAAGTATGATGGAAACAAATTTCGGGGCGAAACAGCAGAACACTTCCTCTCCCTCCTTTTCCTGCCTCTCATTCCCTGCCCTCTCCAACCCTCTCTTTAATGATTGCCTCCCTTTTTTTCTCAATTTTCCACAAAAGGACTTGTGCAATTTTGCCATTACTCATATTATTGCTGCTGGTCACAAACCGAGTCTTGGCTCCATTCCTCAGGGGTAATTGCAAACTGCAGGTGTGAGAGGGCACATTAGCATACACAAGCCCTGCACAGCACACTGCTTCAGCTCTAATGGCAGCATGAAAAATACATCTATCACGCTAATGCCGAAGAGATGGATGTACACTGTAGTTACACCACTGAGACCAGTCATAAAAATGTGATATCCTGTGGTGTAAGTAAGCTTGGGCACTCTTTTCCCAAAGTGGGTTTTGTATGTTTGTGTGTGTACCTGAGACACACAAAGACAGAGGCGAGAGGGAGTGAGACAAAGTGACTCTGAGCTTCTGGGACTGTCTGTTAATACAACAGTAAAAGCACATGGAGATTTTGTTAGTTTTCGCTCGAACAAGAAAAGATCAAATTTGATTGAATTGAGTTACTTCTATTGTGTTCATTCATTTATTGTAAGACCCTATTGATCACTTATTGTAGTTGCAAATATTAACATGTGACATCATGGATAACATGGATTACTTTGCGTTCATTATACAGTTAGATATCACAAACACCTATTTTTATTTATTTATTGTGCTTGAGTGTTTATTTTAGAGTATCTGCAGATTAGATTCACTCCAGATGATCAATGAGGAGTAACCGCATCAAATGAAATAGCTATCAAACAATATATCTCTGCATCTTTTACTGTCAGAGACATGCGATTTCAGAAGAATTAGAGTTGTCAAACCTCACACGTTAAACCAACAGGTGGCATATGCTGTACTGTGCAGCCTATAGTGGTACTGAAGTGGTTAGGGTTAATTGTGATGCCATCTGTTGGTCATTTTTTAAAGGTTTTTGATACATTTTTATTCACACCACACTTAATTTGTGGTGCAGCCCACCCATTCAAAGATGATCATGAAACTTATACCGAGTCACAGACTAGAAATGGCTCTGGCACTTCATGGTTATGTCTTAATTTGTTAAGGTGCTTCCTCCAGATTTTGTATGAAAAAAGTTCACCCAATCAGGAGCTGCACAGTAAATGCTAAAAGCAAAATAGCAGTTCAGTAAATATATCACATTATGTATTTTATTAATACTGATTGAAATTGGAGATATTTTGTCATCAGGTCTGTTGAGAGGACGATTAAAAATTTTAGAAACTATCTCGACTTTGTTCACTTTTAATAATTTATATCAATGATTAATGATGAATCTGATTGTTATCTTTAGCTACATACATACTCCAGCAAAATAATATCAAATGTGTGTCTCAGTCTCAGTATATCATCTCTGAAAATAAATAGCCATCTTATCTAGACAGCCTCCATCATCAAGAGTTTCTTCTGAGAGTTCAGGGAAATGCTATAAAACTCAATGTCATAAATTAACCCTGCTCAAAATGCTACAAGTGTAAGGGATAAAAGAACAGCAGGGGTCTAAAAATCCTGAAGTATTGTAATATAATCAAAATTGCCATAAGTGATGGCAGGTATACCTGAATATCAAAAGTGCCACTTTGCCTCACTTGGTCCCCAAAAACTAGAAATTTAAAGCAGAGCAGCCAATCCCAAAAAGGTGAAATAATGACCCATTTGGACCCCCCACAGTGTGTGCATTGGGCGTGTGCTCCTTCAACTTGCTAACGTTGGTCGTGTGTTATTACCATATCCACACACACGCACACACACACACACACACACACACTCACAGGTTCTGTCTTTGTCCGAGCTGAGGTCTGTACTTTTCCTCATCTATAGAACGGTTTGGAAACGGTTTGTTAAACAGTGACATCCATTGACTTCCACACCTCCTGCTGAGCTCCTCTTACCGCAGCTCCACTCCACGTCCTCGCGGAGGCTGTGGTTACTTTTCTGTCACACACACACACAACCTCACAGAGCATGTATGTGCACTGTAAATACAGACACAGGCCACAAACAAACATGTCATTTCAAGAGGAGAAAAACTGGAGGTGAAGAAGATCACTGCAGTCAGGTTGGTTCAACTGTATCCTGTTATTTTTTAATATAAAACCATCAAGATTTGTAACATTTCTCTGCTACAATAAAGGACTAATGCAAATATGCAAACTGGTTAGAAACTAGTCATGAAACTAGAGCATAATTATATTTGATGTCGTGGATTTTTCAAAATAAAATCATCTTTCCTGGACAATCTTATTCACTACTTTTATAACTGGACCAGTAGCTTATACGTATGTGAAAAGAAAGGGCTCTGCTGCAACTACATCACTGCTGTTTTTCATGCCTTTCTTTTCCTTTTCAGAAAAAACACCTTTCTCTGCAGCTAAAACTCTTAAATAAATCATTTCTGTACTTTAAAAAGAAAAAAAAAATGCTCTCTGCCGTCTGAAAATGGCCACCCATTCTTGACTTGAGCGGTTACATTTTTCACATTGGTACAGCCATGTATACATTTGGGTTGTCAAACTTAATGGGCACCGCATGTGGCTTTGGACTGCCTTGAATTTAGTTTTTAAATAGAGTGACTTTAAACTGGCTGAGGTCTGACCCTGAAGTCGTAACAATTTTTATGACCACCTGACTGATCAAAAATGCTATTTTCACACATCAGGAGATAAATACGCAAAGATGCTTACTTCTTTTCATAGTTAATTCAACGTCTTAACAGTTAAACATCTACGAGACAATACACTAATTTAAAACTTGATTGCACAAGACATAGCAGAGAGTAAAAACAATTGCTCTGGCTCTAATTTAATAGTTCATCTCACCCATGTATCTGTCTGTGATGATGTGTAAAATGTGTTGGTGTTAGATTTAAATGCAAAATATATTCTTCCACATACTGTGCATTAAACAAGACAGACATTGGTATTCATGCAGACCACTGTACTGCAGAAATCAAGGAGGTACTGCATGTAGAAATGGGACTATTTGGTGATATATGTAAGCCTTTAGATTCTAAATTGAAATACCCCCTTGTTCACCCCTCTATTGGTGAAGTGACGGTGGCTTTTTAGGATTAATTTCATTTCATCTGAGCATAACAGTGACCAGTCCCGTCTTCTTCCTCCTCTAACCAGTGTACCTTATGCAGCTATTAAAAAAAACAAAAACACGTATGTTACTAGTTTGTCCCCTCTGTACTGGAGTAGAAATATTTCGGTGCAAGACGACAGCCTCTGTGAAAGGAGACCAGCTCCTAAAAAAGGACCCAGGTGATTTTACTGTAATTCAAACATACAATATGCTGTTTTCTTTCTTTGGCATTAAGGAAAAAGACGTTGTAAGCCATACTTTTATAAGGTATTATACTCACTGCTTATAACACTTCATAAACATTAAGCTGTTAAAGCTCATCAACATTTGTAGAAGTTGTTATAAAACCTTACTGATGCATTTATAAGGCTTTATAAATATATTTATGATGCAGTATAAGAGGTGGGTTCATATAAAGTGTTATCAAAAAAATTTTTTCTGGCTTTTAATTTACTTGTAAGTTTTTATTTTATTCTATTTTTTTATTCCAATGATATAACTTGCTTGAGCATTTGTTTAATCTTAAATGTCTTGTCTTGTTTAGTATGTGACCCAGAAAGAATAGCTGTCACTGTCACTTCCTGTTAATACAGCACATGTTACAGATGAGTGGCAGCATCAGGTGTGTTTTTCCGACCTGGGCTGTGCATTGAATCAAGTCTAGAGCTTTCTATCTCATATTTGGTTGACCAGCGCAAAAACTTCTGAGACGCTACATTTCTTTTTTAAGGTTGTGTTTTATTTTTCTGTCATAAAAATGTATTTTAAAAAAGTCTATGGGTTTGTATGTGTTCATATGTGTTTGTGTTTTCCTTGCATGAGGTCAGGAGGCTCCTGCGCTCTGGGTGACTGTGAGGGATTATTATGGGATTAAGGGTGTCTCAGTTACCACAGCGAGATGATAATCACAGTGGCCGTCCTCTGATCTGTACAGGGATCGGAGCGTCAATCAAACTGGAGAGATGAGAGGGAGCACCGCTGTGAGCGTGAGCACGTGTTGAATGTTTTTCTCTGGCCTCGGTCTTAATGGTGTCGTCCTGGTGTGTGTAAATCATCTGTCAGGTGGCAGGGGAAAAAAAAGAGTTAGTGGTTTTTTTTTCTTCTACAGAGCAGCAGATGAGTGAATTTATGTTATATGGAAATAAAATATGGCCCACCCTCCCTCCCCGCCTGCCTCCAGATGGTCCCTGTGGAGAGAGGGTGATTATCTGGCCCATCTGAGCCAGGCAACCTGAGAGTGTTGATGTTGGGTGGGCAGTGCGGTGCCACGCCAAGCCTCCTGTCCCCAGGAGCCTGAATACGATCCCCTCTACCTGCCCCCTGTCTCTCCTGCTCTCCCTCCCTCCCTTCTCCACCGGCTAGACTTACTGCACCCCCACCTTCTCTCCCCCTCCTTTACCTCCTCCTCCCTCTTGTCTCCGCCCTGGGATAGATTTTCTTCCACCTGACAAGGCTTGGCCTGGAACACTGGAATACCTGGGCAGGTAAGTCTACAGGGGAAGGTGTCAAGTGCATGTATGTGTTCGCATGTGTAGCAGGGAAGGAGAGGGGTGGAGAGAGAAAGAAAGAAAGAGGAAGAAAGAGAGGAAAGTTTGTGATGCTAAGCAACCCTCTCAGGAGCAAAACATGCTGGTTGGGAACTTGGCAGAGCGCTCTGTTCCAAAGTCCTCTTTAGTAATCCCATGAATAAATAAGCAGAGGTCACCAGCTCTGTTAATAAACTCTTTCCTCGTTTTGATTTTCAATCTTCTCTCCCTCCCTTTCTTTCTCTCTTTCTCTCTCTCATTCTCTCTCCATCCTTCTTGTCCGGCCTGCTAATTAGGCCAGGTCTTGGGTTTCCCTGTCATGTGTGATATGAGTTTATCGGAGCTGCCTGTCAGACTTCAGGGGTCACAGAGCGGTGCTGCTCCGGGGCCGGCCTGCAGCCTGAGAGCGGCGGCACAAACCCGGCGACAAGAGAGAAGCAAACAAGCTGACGGGTCTGAACTGAAGGAGATCCTATCTGAAGTGTTTTCAAGCATAGAGACGCTGCAAAAAGGGCTCAGCAGAACACCAGAACTCATTAGGAGACCACTAATTGGTATTATCTGTACACTATGTGCCTGTTTAATTATTACAGAAGGTGAAGCAGCAAAACAAGCACTTGAAGGCCTACTGTTTGGAGTTAAAGTTCATCTTTCTCTGCGCTCATGTGACACAAACTCGAGACAGTTGAACAGGTTTTTTTATTTAGGGAGGAGCACATTTGGTGTTAAAAGATCCATCTTCAGAAGAAAGCAGCTTCTCATGAAGGCCCAAATCCACTGTCTTGATATTCTCACATTATTTTCTTGCAGCACTTTGAATTGAAAAGTGGCACAAAATGTGCAACACCAGGCCTTGATTCGACCTTACTCTCTTTTGTTTTCATGGGGATCGTCACAAACACTGAGATGAAGATGACTGTCTTAGCATCTCTTGAACTTGAGTTTCGTTCTGTTTTCATCAGCTGCTTTTATTAAAAACCTGTGAATGGATGCTCAAGAGGCTGGCCTCTCTGAAGGAGGTCTACTCAACTATTTCTCGATTTCTTGGAATGTATTTTACATTTTTCATTTCAAAGATGCAGTTTTGTCTCATGGTTTAAGCTTTTAAGCATAAATGTAAATTCTTCGGCAGCTTAAGCCTTTAAATAGATTAATAATTGATGTTATTATAATCCTTGAATGTACTACACCTGCTGAGGCAGCAGTAGCTTGAATTTCTGTATTTAAGTGGTTTTTCATGTGGAATTATATATAAGATATCCTGGCACTTCTCATTCACAGACTAAGGTCATAATTTAGATGTATCACAAATTTAATGCACACTTCTCTTATGTCTATTACGTCTATGCTTTTCTATTGAGTATTCTGTGATATTAAAGCAGCAGTTTGAGTGACACTTTTCAGGAGTTTCATCGACTCAAAACTAGTCTTGACAAACTGCATTTAACAGTTTTAGGAAGGAAAAAAGCTGGATGTAACATTCATGGTGAAATATTTTAAGAATTATTTAGTTTTTTGTAAGCAAGGACAAAAACATCATCCAGCATTAGTAGATTTGAGCTCTTTTTTTCAGAAAAGAAACAAAAATAAAACACATAAAAAGGATTAATTTAGAAGTAAAAAAAGATATCGGAGCAGAATTAATGTCGCACCGCTTTAATTTGAAATGCGCTGCATGTGAAATGATTTCATTGTCTTTTCTTGTGGGTTTCTGTTTCTCGTCTCCTTTAATCGTGTCGGGTTTTAGATTCATTTTTCATATCTGTTGCTGCTCTCTGTGTGTCACTGCAGCAGGATTTTTAGGATGCACTGCAGAGCATTCAAAAGAGGGCAGTGTAAGCACACATGCAGGACTATGATGCGCCTTTCGATCCTACAAAATGATCCTTGTCTCACATAAGCAACATTACTTTTCCTCTGCACGTCGGTTCAAGTTCGACTCTGCATCTCTGCAAATCACTCCTTCAGAAACAACTTGTGTTTTTTTTTTTCTTTTTTATAAATGAGTCTATTTGTCAGGACAAAATGGAGTGAAAGAAAATATTAAATATGACTAATATAATTTCAACAGACATTTGAACAGTCAAGAGTGAAAAACCCAGTGGTCAAGCTGTGAGGAAAAAGCTATGCCTGGTAATTGCTGCAACACCCACTGACCCCTGTGCGATGTGCATCAGTGTGCCCCACGACTCCATGTAAGAAAATTGCTTCATAGTTAGCGCATTATTGTTTCAGCCGTCGCGGAGAGGTTGCTTTGCCTGGCCCTGGGTGGCATCATTAACACAGTCTGGAGTAACACGTTTAAATCAGATGGCATTGTCACAGGTGTAACTACTGCTGTTCATGCATGTGATTAATGTCCCCTTTTTTTTGATTAATTTCCTGCGCTGGCAGAGAAGAGCCCCCGCATTTGTGATTAATGAACCTGCAGCCTAATAAATATACAGCAGGATGGATGGAGGTTTGGTACTTGTGGGTATGGGCATATGTGTTTCCTTCCTATGCACGAATGTTCACTGGTCAGATGCTGTACAAAGGTCAGGAAAAGGAGAGGAAATCAAACTCAACATTTGGACTTCAAATCAGCGCCTGTGTCATTTTTATAGGAGCAAAGTTTCGAGCTTTCCTGCTGCAGTAAATCTTAGAAACAAAGAGCCGAAAGCAGAAACTGGCACAGCCCTTGTATGTAAAGTTAGTGATACATAAATCCACATAGCCTGACACAGCTCTGGTCTCATGGGTGTAAGCTTCTCTCTCTCTCTGCCTGAGGGGAATGGACGGGTGTGACTGAGATGCAGCAGAAAAGCAGAGTCTCACACTCTGAACTGGAGGGGAGAAGCTTGGTTATACTCACTGTTGACCTTTTGATGTCTAAGTCAATATTCTCCCTCTTTCCTCTCCTCTCCTCTCTTCTCCACCCCACCTTACCCATCTCTGTGCCGCTGACAGAGACAGAGGACACAGCGCTCTGTAATTAGCTGCTTGACCCCAGGGTTGGGTTGTGTGACCCCGGCAGCCGCGAAGCGCAGATCCAGCCTGATCAGATGAGTAGTTCTGAGGGGATCAGTGGTTGAAAGACAGGCCGCCTCCTCACTCTTAGCCAACCTGGACACATTAGCCATCCCAGGCCCAGACAGGGGGGTAAAAGATACAGGAGCCCCAAACACCTGTCTGGGTAGAGTACAAACATACAGACACATGCTTTTCAACATCCACAGGTTGCAGAACAGACTACCTGCCATCGCTCAGAGAGAGGAGAAAAGGAGGGAGGAGAGGGTGGAGGGTAACCTGACCCAGGTGGGGGGAGGAGGTAAGGAGAGGGAGGGGACAAGAGGGGAGCGTAGGGAGGGGAGGGAGGAGCAGAGCTGGCCCTTGGTCAAGTGCCTTGTATTCCACAAACAGGCCGCATAGAGTTACACTCTACCTGAGACGCCGAGCCTGAGGAGAGGATTCAAAGAGAAGAAACGAGGACCTCCCTGTTTGCTGCAGCTTAGAAAACACATTCTGATTCCTCCCCTGATTTGATACATTTGTTTTTGTGTGTGTTTTTCTCCTGCTACAGACGCGTTAAAAGCATTGAGCTTGGTCGATAACTGGTGGCTCAGCTGTCTCCTCTCCTCACTACGCTAATTAAAAGCAGCGAGATGGGAGAAAGGGAGAGAGAGGGTGTCATCAAGGACACGCTGGGAGACATACACCTGAGATGGCACAGTCACCACCGCTCCGGGCACATCAGGGTGACCTGAATGCCGGCGCCGTTTGAAGTTGTGACAGGGAGAAGGAAAGATGAAAAAAAAAAGAGTCTGGATCTCAAACTGTTGCCTGTGGGGAAATATAGAAGATAGGAAGAAATGAGAGGAGGAAGAGGAGGAGGAGGAGGAGGAGGAGGGGTGAAGAGAAATGTGGTAGATTGAGAGGAAAGAGAAAAAGAAAAAGGGAGAGTCTCCTCTGTGCTTGTGTGAAAGTTGAGGCCTCCTCTTTAGGATTCTGGTTAAGTCTCACTTTCCGTCACCCAGCCCTCGTTCACTTCTACCTCCTTACCTCTCTCAAGTCATGTTTACACAAGCTGTTACTGCCATTTCCCCGTTGTCTAACCCTCTGCTGTTTTTTCCTCCGTCTTTCCCCTCTTTCTTTGTCTTTTTCCTGCTGGTTGGAAATCTGCGAGGCTTGCTCATCGGCGCCAGCCTCTGTTAATCCCCTCCCAAAGCACCTTAGCAACGCTAGGAATTTAGAGATGCTAAAAAAAAACACACCAAGACAACGACAACAACTGTTCTTAACACTGGGCTCGTATTGGCAAGAGTGGCCACATCTTGAGATGTGTGTGTTTTCCATAAGTAGTTCAGAACAATCTGGAAGGGTGTGATAACCAAGGATCTCTCAAGAGTGTGTGCATGACTGTGTGTCTAAATGTGTGTGTGTGAACAGAGTGGGAGTGTATGTTTATGTGATATAGTTCCTATAACAGCAGCAAACCTGGTAATCACTGCATGTAGTCACCTGAGATGCTCATTATCTAGTCCCTGTGTGCTTTTTGTGTGTCTGTTCACCGAGTCTGCACACACACATACACCACACACAGACACACACTCACACACACAATGCTGGACTCGAGTCCACCAATGTGTGTGTCTTTGCACACACCTGAAAGAGTCAGCGATAGAGCAAGGGAACAAAAACGGAATTATTACAAAAATCTGTCAAACTACTCCTGTTATTTCAGGCCTAACTTTCATGTAAAAACACCTTGGTGGAAGAAAGATAATCAATAAAGCAAGGTTAACGCTCAGAGCAATTATGTTGTTGGTAATTTTTCATTTATTGGCTTTGCCGTTCTCGCACATCAACAAAAAACACCCCCCTGCTCTTCTCTCTTTCTCTATCTAAAATCAATTACTTCAGGACATTGCTAAAATAATTGAGGGCACGTTTAGGCCTTGAAATTAATACGTCGTCTATCAGCTGAAACTTTTCCATAACTTCTCGCTTTGAAACATTAATTTACATCCCATATTGAATGTGGGGAAATAAAAAGGCAAAAAGAACAATGTTTTATCCCTCACAAGCAATAAGATGCAAGACTTTATTTAATAGTGTCTCATTTTTTCAAGTAAAAGCTAAGACAACAGGAAAAAAAGGGGCGAGGGATGAGTACATTAAAATCATAACAAAACAACAGCAAATCATTTGAGATAATTGTACTCATTGAACTTCCTTTTCTTGAAAATTTCACAAATGTACACGACATGACATTTCATGCACAGGAAAGATTTTAATTAAAATGAGAAAAACTAAAAAATAAATGTTCATGTCTAAATCAAAGTAGCTTTTTTTTTTTTCCACACTGACCTCCGTCTGAACAGAAATGCAAAACAAACCCTGCAGATTTTTGTGTCTGGTGCCAGATCAGTGCATGTCTCTTATTGGGCTGGTCACACAGCAAATTAAATACACTCAAGGCTGTAGAAATATTCATTACAGGCATTTTGATGGATTTTACAAATCTGAAAATGCAGCGGGTTCTTGGAAAACATGCCAACTGAGGGACTAAGAGTATTAAGATGGTGAAGCTGGCTCCAGTGAAAGGAGAAAATGGGTAAGGGGAGCTGTTGCCGACACTGCTGTTTCCCTTTGATTTTTTCACTTTTTCCTCTGTTTTTGTTTTTGCTTTTGCCGATAATTGTAAAAAAAACAAGGCTGTGTTTTTGTTTTCCCATTTATGTCTGATCTTTAGGTAAGCCTCGTAAGATGAAATAAAACTCCACATGTTCTCGAATCAGACACTGTACTTAGACACAAAACATTACTCAATAGGGAGAAAGAGATTGTGTAATGAAGGGGTTTAGAGTAGGTAGCATCACAGAGGAAAGTGAATGGAGGAAATTTGGGGCTCTGGCTGTCGCTGACATTTTCCAAAAGGTCTTCTCGCCCACATCACCTGTCTTCTAGTGCTCGTGGTAATGATGGCCTGCCAGCAGAGGAGACGAGCTGCTATCTGTTAATCACAAGCCCCCACAGGGATCCATGTCCACTGGTGACGGCTTTGGTGGACAGTTTTCTAGAAGAGGCAGACAGATAGAGTGACAGAGAAAGAGATGGACAAAGAAAGGATATTGATTTGTAGGAATATAAAACGTTGAAAGTCAATAAATAAAGACCGAAAAGTAAGACAGCAACAGAAACCTGTTCTCTGAATTGAGCAACACATAGTGTGCACAACATGGCAACTAATCAGTTGGTTTTTATGCACAGCAACACATCGCATCTTAAAGGTGTTTTACCCATAAGGGAAGTTCTGAATCTACTTCACAATATTACGGTTAAAGAAATTTATCTATTTACCGAAGAGTGAATGTTCTGAAATGGGGCAAAAAGCCAAAGAAACACCGAGGTTTTTGCCTTTTTAAGAGGCAGAAACCTCAAGCAAGACCAAACTATTCAGTAGAAATACATCTGCCTTGACCATACGGACCAAAAAAAAGCAGTGGTACAAACAAATTTATGTACAAACATATATACGAGCAGACAGAAGAAGGAGACCCAGACAAATAAAGGAAAATCAATTAATTAAGAGGAAGAAACCTTAAGGAGAACCAGATCAATTGGTGAACCACCATCTGCCTTGACAGGACAGACCATGAATGAAAGCAGAGGACGCAAACAAATACTAGAAAACAACATTTAAATACAAAAACACAGACACAGACAGATAAGACTGACAAGAAATAAACACCTTATAAACTGGCAGAAACCTCAAGCAGAACAAGACTTATTGGTCGACTGTCATCTGTCACCATTATGATAGTTGGAAAAAAGAACAGAGAAAAAAAAAACTTTAATAGACAATAAGACAGATAGAAACATAAAATATTAAAGAGGCAGAAACCTCAAGCAATATCAGACACAGTGGTGTACAGTCATCTCCTCGACCTTGATCAAGAAACAGACACACAAAAGCAGACAGACGAAACAGACAGATGGGGACACAGACAGATAGAAAAGACTGATAAAAATTTAAAGAGGTAGAAACTGAGCAGAACCAGAACCATAGGTGGATAGTCGTCTGACACACATCTGAAGAGGATACAAACAAATAGTTACACGACCAAACAAAGACAAGAACACAGGGACACAGATGGATAGAAGAAACACATACACTCTCCTAACAGGCAGAAATCTCAGGCAGATCCAGACTGATTGTTGACAGAGTCGAGCTGTGGTGGTGATTTTTTTAGACAAATAATAGACATACAGATAAAAAAAGACAGACAGTCAGACAAAACCCTTTCTCTAAGGCAGAAAGCATGAACAGAGTTAGACTTACAGACAGCCATCTGCCTTGACTGCCCAAGAAAGAGGGGTAAAGGAAGATGATGGGTTCAAGTAAAACACAAACAAGGAGATGGGACATAGACTAATAGACAAGATGAAAAATCCTCTTAATAGGCAAAAAACCTAAGCTGGACTAGACTTGTAGGTAAACTGCCATCTGCCATGCTGGGACAAGTAGGTTGGATAGAGAGAACAACAGAAAGAGGAATGGATAAAGCAAATAGACATAGACAGATGTAATACACACAGAGCTATTCTTTGTCAATAATAATAGTATAAATGGGTATATTATGAAGATTAACAACTACAACACCAAAGTGTGATTGATAGTTATTGTACATATGTATGCATTCACTGTTATAAAGAGTAACACGCACTAATTTTTCAGTCAGTTGAAGAGTTAATAGGCAGGAGGTTATCAATTCAGTTACAAATGAATCAAATTTATCCTGAACCTTTAACAGCCTGATAGCTGACAACAATCTAATGGCTCTGGATACAAATTGATCAGGGTTATAACCATTAAGCACTATTTATCTGTACCTTGTGGACATATTGCTGGGACATACACATCCTTCACTTGTTTCAATCTGACCTATCTAAACGACCCAGTTTGTTGATCACTTGACCCAACAGAGGTCAAAGGTCGGCCAGTTCAAACAGCTATCAGTGCGTAGCAGGCACCATAAAACTGCTGTTTCTTATTTGAACACTTTGACCCCTCATTAACCCCATCTCTACCGCACTGAGAGTTATCACCTGCCACACAGGAGCAGAAATCCTTTACAGCATCTGGTGGGTTTGTGCGTGTGCGAGCCTGAGATAGAGAGAGACTGCAGGTGGGTAGTACAACACATGCTCTTGTGTGAATTGCCGAGTTAATGTGGGACTGGAAGGGTGAGATTTGAGTCAAATTATGTGCTAGTTGTAATTTGCTGTGTAAGAAAAACATCAGTATACGTATATAAATTTCCCAAATTTCAGCACAGCATTGCAGGCACATTTATATGACAGAAGAGCAACATTCGAGAGTTTGGAGGGATCTGAACTCCACACTTACTCCTCCTCTCCCTTTCCAAACATTCATCTGACTGTCTTATTGATTTGTGCAGGTATGAAGTTCATATTGGAAAAAAACTGCCCAACAACAGCCTATTTTGTCAAACATAAAACAAACGAAATATCATACAGGCGGATCTTGTATTGGGTCAACTCGTGAAAAAAGTTATTTATTTTTCACCAAAGGGAATATATTTATATATTTACAATGAAAAAAAGTCAGTTTTCTGCTATATTCAGCTGTTTTAAGTGCTCTAATCCTGATCAGATCATGAAACGATGAAATGACATGGAAGTGAAATTGTGCAGGTAGATAATTGGTGTCATGGTTTAAGGTGTAAGCAAGCAAACAGTTAAATATAAGATCATGAAAAAAGGGAAAGTTATACATTGCACTAAATTAAAAATAAAAGAAAACACTGATACTTTATCTAATAGAGTTAGTTGAGTGGTTTTATTTGGGGAGGGGGTTATGAAAGTCTAGTTTTCACGTTGGTTTTGCAACTCAGTGACACAAAAGCTCATCCAAAATTATAACAACCTATTTACTAGGTACTTTAGTACAGTTCCTGACTGTGTTATAGGCCTAAATAAAAATAGGATCGTAAAAACAGAAATTAATCATGGTAAAAATGCGTTTCAGTTCCTCTAAGAATACTAACTCTGTACTTTTTCAGTCATAATTCTGTTCCCTATCAATTCTGAGGACAATGTGAAATGCCATTTTACCATAACAGGCTGGAAAGGCTGCACTGACTCATACAATAAATGGGTCGAGTATACGCTGCATTAACTGAAAATACCAGTTTACAACCAACCAATCTTATGAGTGTATAAGAGAGTTGTATGTATTTGTATCAGCCTGGTGTCGTTTTACATGTTTTAACCACCATCAGGGTTTTTCATGGGCAAATTAACTATCATGTTACTTTTTTAATTAATTCTACCAGGTCCAATCCAGTGGGGAATAAAACCAAAACAGTTGACACTTTTTTGTGTGCTTCTTAGAATTATATTTGCACGTGTTAACTTCGTCCCAGACTGAGAGACCTCTGCTTAATTTGAGTGAAACTGCCACTTGTTTGTGCCTCTCCTCCCACGGTCATGCCCGCCTCTTTATCAAACACACCACTACCCCACATCTGGGTACAGCATACTCTAAATATAGATCCCACCTGTTTCCTTGGTTACAAACCGTTTCACACAAGTTACTCCTGATAATTATGGATTTTAATAATTAGTAGGGAATTTCAACAAATAAAAGAAATATTTCATAAACAAGCTGTTTGGCCAGCAGGGGGCAGTTGATTAATCTGCTCATTTGCTAAACAGTTTTTTTTTTTTTTGCATGATGTATAAAATGAAAATCCAACATAAACAAAAAAGCACAATAAGTGTCATACTTAGCTTTAAAGTAGCATAATTATCTGGCTACAAGGGGGCTTTCAAAAAACCTGAAAATATCATCCTGACTTATCACCTCACACTTTATCAAACTTTTTCTAAAGCTGCTGTAAGGAATCTTTGGTTTGTGTTTGTTCTGGCACCTCCCTGTGGTCAAAATGACACCTCTTATCTCTGGTCCTGTACATGTAAAACCTCATCTTCTTGTTTCTTTAGCTTAGGGTCAATCATTTGGGCTCAAACCATAGACTGTATAAACTATGGACAACTTGGTTCCGCCCTCCACCAGTATATGGATTTGAAGCCAAAAAGCTCTCTGTATATCCGTGATTTTTCTTCATTTCCTAAAAACCAACATTGCGCAGTAGTGTTGTACGTACTCCACCACTTGCGCAGTAACATTGTACGCATTCAGTATTAGAGTCACTGAGAGTCACTGTGATGACGCTCAGCTCAAACAGCGTATCCCCCGGGTGAGCTACGCAATCTTTGTACACCCATAGCCTGTATCAGGTGTCAATCTTAGAAAACATTAACCCCCTTATACCTTTAAAAAGTGAGCTGTACAGAAAAAAGAGGAGTTGAGCATAAATCAGTTTTACAATAACTACTAGTCAACATCACAAGCAGGGGGGATAAAACATGTAAATTCTGTGTAATAAATTTCTAAAGTTGGTCCACAGCTGCATAAGCTTTGCTGGCGGAGGCGAGATTTATGACCTATACTGCAGCCCACCAACAGAGGGTGCTGTTCTCAGAGTGGCTTCACCCATCGAGGAGGCAAATGGCGTCCATTCTTTATACAGTCTATAGTTTAATTTCCTCACACATAAAATATTACAACATGTATAATAATTTTTGAAGGTCAAAAAGAGGCATCAGTGTCAGTTTCTGTCTGTTTGCCAGACAGTTTAAAACTCTTTACAGTGTCTTTACCTGCTGACCCTGTCTTTAAACTGCATTAACATCATGTGGCCTGTAGGGGGGTAGTTAGGATGTATGGAGAATTTTGACAGATATCAAATGAATGGCCAAGCCGACCTTTAAAGAGTTTCACTTCATAAAGAAAGTTGGATAATTTGGCAACATAACTCTGAGGATGTTGCATGATCACATTAATTTAATAACTTGGAATTATCAGGTGATGGTTAATCTGACTTTGAATGTTTACATAGACTACAGAAATGGGTTACTGGGACAAAAAAATGCACATGATTCTGTCAATAGTTGTGAGTTCTTCCTAGAGGTAAGTGAAGGAAAAGTCAAACTTCCTTTCCTGTTTTCCACCCAGCATCGCTGCCCTTTAGGGTTCTGCCATCAGTTGTGGTGATGTACGAGTTGTTACGTGTTCAGAACATGCTCAGTTGTGCTCTCATTCTCTGACTAATTTCCATGAGCAGAAACCAGCAAGCTTCCATACAGCAACCATCTGCTTTCGGTCTCATTCACATCCTTCATTCATCGAGCGTGAAATTTGTTTCTGCTTCAATACAAAATTCTGCTCCCCAACGCTCTCGCTGCTGTTGCTCGCCATGTTTGCCGTTTCTTTTCCTTCTTTCATTTCCGTTTCCGCTCTTGCGCTTTACTCATGAGCAGATGTAATGGAACAAAAGAAACCAGATTATAGGGTATACATGCACTGAATAAAACAGATTAAAGGGCAAAAAAAAAAAAACAGGGGTGTTAATCTGTCTTTTTAAAAACCGATAATGACTTCTATCTGATGTGGAATATTGGGTTATGCTGTTTGCAGGACTACTTGAGTAATCAGGTAACTCCAGAAATCAGATGATAATCAGTTTATTGGTGGGAATGTACATGCACTCACTACGATATCTCCTTGTGCAGCGAACAATAAACCAATGGTGGCCTCAAAAAATTGACTTGCTAGCTGCTAAATGCCACCAGTATTTGCCAATATTGTCCATGTGTTGTCTATCGGACACTGCGTCCAATGAGTGAGTGAGGGGTTATCAAAGGTTGTTTGCTTTCACCTTGACTTGTAGAAACTTGATTTAGTGTCAAAGCAAGTATTTCAGAGAAGTTAAACCATGTTAGCAGTGCAAAGTTATGATATTTCATTGTCTCTTGGATGCGGACAGTTCGTAGGTGTGTGTTGAAAGGATGTGTGTCTTTAATTAATTAAAAAAAATGTCCCTTGGGCAGAAATTCTTTCCAAACGGATCGTATTCTTTCTATTTAAACATTCTTATTGACCCTGTGAAGTTATTTCACAGCAAGACTTGGAGGAATTCAATACTGTTCTTAACAAAGCACCTAAATGTAAAGCTCTGACTTTTTTTACTTGCAGAATAATAAAAGAAGCTGCTGTTTAGCAGACTCTGAGTCTGTCTCATTTTTCTGTTCCATATTGGCAACAGGGCCGAGGACACCGAGATCACCATCTTAAATAACATTATGGGGAATTTTGATAAGTTTTAATTGGGGTAAAAATTTACATTCTGCATTTCTAGACATATCTTTGACGATTCTTGAGATGCCAGGAGGCTCACTATAAGCATGGATGACTTGAGGTGAAGAGTGATATTCATTTTTCACAACGTTGTGTTGTAGTATCTTAAATCTGACTCTGAGAGAAAGCATGTGCACAACCAAACAAATGACCGTTTATTAGATCAGGTCTTTCATTTCATTATGTTTTTTTATTATTATTATCATTGAGACTTGGTGGAAAGTCCACTTTACTTAAATAGGTAGATATGTGGGTTTCTGCAATGAGACTTTGGACTCATGACCTCAGTGAAATCCTGGCTGCAGCCCTGATTCCTGATTGGGAGTCTCCCCTCCTTTCATTCAGTGATGGACAGTGAGGCCACTCAGTATTCTTCACCTCCTCCCACCTAACTCCCATCTTCCTCAGACTCATTCTTCCCTTTCTGCTCCTGCCACCAAAAACTCCCCGGTTCCTGTGGAGAGGCTGGTTTTGTGTGGCCCCGGCACTGTCCCGTGTTTATCACTCCTCTGACGGGTTACCCGGGTCCCCCTCGCACCTGCGCCGCTCCCAGGTCTCTACAGGAATGCGCTGGGGCTTGTAATCGCCTTTGTGGGGGCCATTGAGTTGTACGGCTGAGTGAAACTTCCCAACCTCACAGCGCGCTGGCCGCTGAATGGGGCTCAGCGTGGGGCGGCTCTCCAAACCGCGGCCGCTGCCAAATTCCTACAGTGGCGCTCCACAATCACTCCCACACAGGCCCAGATATACCGCCAGGCAGGGGGCGACGAGGAGGGGTGGGAGAGGGGGGGTGTTTTGGGCAGAGAGATGGAAAAGTGTACATTTAACTCCAAACAAAACGGACACTTTGTGCGTAAAACGGCCACTCTGGATGAAGATGGCACGACCATTGCTTTTTAACCCTCTCTGATCAGTTTTTGGTGAAACATTTTGATGACAATAAACCCAGTAAATCTTTTTTTGTTTGTTTCTGTTATTTTTTCATTTTTATCTCACCTCTTGTAAAAAGTTCCAGTGCAGATGCTATTCCAACAACGGAGAAATCTGAAAAATAAAAAAAAGCAAAATAAAAAGGCGTTTGAATGCTGCACAAAGTTTGAAAATAAAGCAATTTCTCATAACTTTCAGGACATTTGTGCTGCGTTTCGGTGCGTTAGGTCTGTGTGCCGGCGTGCAGCGTGGTAGCTGTGGGTAGATAGAGCAGCACTGCAGGATTAAGAGGCAGCAAGATTGTTAAACATGTCAACGTGTAATTGCACGATAAGGCCCTTCCGAGGAATTCATTGGCCCAGTTGCTTTCTCTATTCCGCGCTAATCTCGCCCGGCACATTCGCTCTGTGCAATCTGTCTCCATAATCTTCTGTGACAGAGCGGGCGACGAGAGCAGGCTGCCTGGTAATTTTTTTAGGAAAAGGGGGGGAGACGCGGAGAAAATATGCAGAGGCGTGATAAAGTGACGCTAATTATCCCCATTTAGGACAGGGAGTGCAAGGGATCGGGGCTTTACGAGGCACCGAGTGTGCGCTGGAGCTGATGGCCTCCTAGCACGGAATATATCGGTGGCTACAAGATAAGAGTATCGCGCAGTGGAGAGATTTATTGGCCGGTCAGCTAAACACACACACACACGCGCGCGCAGACACACCACTTTACGCACACACGCAGACCGCGCAGCCAGTGCCTGTATACATCGCAACCTACACTTACCCCTCTTGCACCTTAAGGTGTAATTTATTCGGGTTAAATTTGCCAGAACGCTCTTCTTTTTAGCCTGCCGATGCGCCGTGACGCGCTCCGCCTCTCCGCGCTTTCACTGTTAATCCGCATCTCTTCACATCAACAGATAAGATGGAAACAGATGAAAAAAAAAAAAAAAAAAACACCGAGAAGCAGCAGTGCGCAGAGATGTCTCCACAGATGCGCTTTCTTTTTTGCGCTTTCTTTTGGAATATGAAAGTCATTTCCAGACATTGTTCTTTGGGGTTTCTTTCACCAGATTAATGCGCAGCCTGGAGACGTTACACGCTCTACTATGAGGCCTAACAGGTTTAATTGACATACCATGCAAGTCTTCATCAGTGTGAAATAGGCCCTTTAACTATATATTGGAGATTAATTGATTTTTTAAATGCCTAAGTATGCATAAATGTCCCTGATTTGCATGTGTATGGATATTAGTCTGTATCTCCATACGAGGCCCACAGGCAACATACACACACACACACACACACACACACACACACATTCACGTCAAAACCAGCTGTGCGTGGCCTGTCAAAAAGTGACGTCATATTTAAAGGTTTTTTTCCTCATCTTTATAAATATTCTGAATGGACACACACACACACACATGTATATATCACCGTTTTCATGAACATGTAGCAGTGCAGGAAGGTATCAGACCCCAAAGAGTGACTGAAAGATGGAAAATCAAAACATCTCCAGCTGGGAAATCTGATGAGTCATCAATGACCACATCAGCTGATTGTCACCATGTGGTCACGAGAGGTTTAAATCCGGTCTGTGCACGTGAACAAGTGAATTAGATTTTTAATTACTTCCAGTCTTGGTTTTGCCTCTTTTTTTTAAAGGTTGTTTTCTATTTGGACTGAATGAATTTAGGTTTCCTTTTCTCACTTCACAACTTCTTTTAGAGATGACATCATTCAAGAAATTCTAGTTCACCTTCTCCTTTTGTTCCCTTTCATTCCTGCAACTCTTTAAACATGAACCTGGAGAAAACTTGGTGGAACCACAGTCACCACAGATATCTGCCGCACTTGTTTTCCATCTTCATTAATCACTGATCAGTCAGAAGACTCAAAGTGAGGGCTTTCAGATTTGAAGTATTAAAGATCTGAGTTGTGATATTGTCTTGTTCACCACCAGCAGATTTTGATTAATTAATTTAAAAAAAGTATGATATTTGAGTTTACGTTTTATTCTTGGTCAAAATCCATAAAATGTAAATGCCAGAAAAAACATCGATTATTATAAAGACTCCACATCCCAGGGGCTGTTCTGATCAAGTGTGAAATCATTTATATTCAAAGTTTTGCTGTTACTCTTATATGTGAGCTATTTATTTTACTTTTCATTAGTCATTTGATGTTCATTTTAATTTTCTGTTACTTTCTTGATTTTATTAGATTTCATATCAAATTTAAATATATATATTTCCCCCAATACAGTCCTAATTATAACGGTTTTTTAATTAGAAATAAAAAAAACAATAAAAATATGACTTGAAAAACGTTATTAGAAAATGCAAATTTGAGAAATCAGAAATCACATATATTTTCTGCTCATTTCTAAACTGAACCTTTATGCCTTTCTTTTTCTTCTTTTTTAATTTGGTCTGCTTCACTGCACGTTTATTTTTATTATTATTTATTATTTGGTCATTGTTTTGTTGTTTTTGCGGACACAGTCTAATCTCTTCAGCCACTTTAAAAGGGAAAATGAAATATTTTGAACGTCAATTTTTGTAGAAAACAAATCCTGAATTGAGGCCTTCATGGACAGTCTTTGTAGTCAGTTATTTTGAGAAAATGTTCTTCCAAAATTTTGCCAAAATAATGATGATTTAAAATCAGAACAAAGCTTGGGAATAGGGTACTTTATAGAAGTTAATCATTTTGCCTGGCGTTAAAATTTTCCATTCAAGCTTTAAACAAGCTTGGCCTGCATGAAACTAAAATGTAACAAAGATATAAAAAAATATTTTTAGTTTGTTAAATTTCTAATGTATAAATGTTTGGAACCCGAAACAAGCTCAACCTATCGATAAGGTTTCCTCCAGGGCCTCAAGTTTTTACGCACAATTACGCACAGTTAGAAAACAATTACTCCACAATTAGGCCAACTACAAGCTCGTGGGATCTGTGCGCAGCAGCGGTGTGAAATTTTAAACAGGTGGTTATTTTACTCGAGAGGAGATTCAGTGATATTCATGCGTCCTAAAGGCGGTAAAGGAGGTGGAAAATCATCCAAAAATAATCAATGTAAGACGGTCGTCTTAAGAATCAAAGCAAGATCTTGTGAAATTTATTCAATTCTTCTTCATTGCAATAATCAGGGCTTTTCACTTACAGAAAAGCACTTAAATTACAACAGCAGTTGCCCGTCATCTTTGAAATATTAAAATTATTCACAATTTACAATAATTAGTGTTACAATAAAAAGATGGTTTCCAAGAATTAAGACACAGGCTTCTGCAAATGAACACAAATGTTTTGAAAGAATGTGACTTTCCCATTTCTTTTAAAGCACTTTCTTAAGATTATGACACGTTTTCTCATTTTCAATAACTTACAAGAAGTCCCCTCCCCCCAAAAAAGAAAATTATGAGACAATTAAACCAAACACCAGCATGTGAAGCTGGCGGATCCCTCAACTAAAGACTGAAGTGATGGACAAAAAGATGAGAGCACAATAACCAATATCTCAGCTTCATATTCGTAATATAATTCCACTGGTGGCTAATCCAAAAGAGCCGAGATGAATCTGCTATTTACCTTCATTTACAATAAACATTCTGTACAAAATGCAGGTAGTTCTCGGGGCCGGGTGGTTTAGAAAAGAGGTAAATATTTGGTTATGTGTTCGTTTGCAGTTTTCAATTATTCGGGGAGTCTAAATGTGTGTTAGAGGGACCGTCCCGTTCACTCCAGCCGCTGCGCTCTGGTAATGCTGCGGCAACGCGTGGAGTCTACTCTGCATTGACGGGTCCCCCGGCTCTCCGGTCGGTAAATACATGCTTATCATCTCTCTCAAGTCTCCGGGGCACGGACCCCGAGAGTGTGTGCTGCTGACGGGAGGGCTTACACTCGGCTCCGACTTCACCAGCGACCCTAACGTTCCCATGGCAGCCGAGGAGGAGACGCCGGAGCCCTGGTGCTGCGTGTAGGTGATCCCGCCGTAGCCGGATGGAGAAGCGTTCATGTAGCTCTGAGAGTTCGAGATGGGGCTGTACTGCAGCGCCGTCATGTCGTAGCGGTGCATGGGCTGCGGGTTGTGTGAGTGATGGTGGTGTGAGTGGTGGTGGTGGTGCGCCCCGCTGCCCGGGTGCTGGCTGTAGGCGAGCTGAGCCTCCTGCATCATTGCAGCGGCCGCTGCGGCTGCAGCCACCTGCCCCGAGTACGCACCGTTCGCCCAGCCGTTCATGTGTGCGTAGCCGGAGCTGGCCGAGCCTCCGTGACCCCCGGGGCTCTCTAACCTCTGCCCGACCCCGGTTGAACTCATTCCAACTCCTAAACCAACTCCACCGCCCCCGGCGGGCCCAGATAGCAGTCCACCGGCGAGGGAGTATTTGTCCTTTTTCAGCAGCGTCTTGGTCTTCCTTCTGGGCCGGTACTTGTAATCCGGATGCTCCTTCATGTGCATGGCGCGCAACCTTTTCGCCTCGTCGATGAAAGGGCGCTTCTCAGCCTCGGACATCACCTTCCACTCGGCGCCCAGTCGCTTGCTGATCTCAGAGTTGTGCATTTTGGGATTCTCCTGTGCCATCTTCCTGCGCTGCCCGCGGGACCAAACCATGAACGCGTTCATCGGTCTCTTCACGCGTTCCTGGTTCGCTTTGGACCCGCTGTTCGGCCCCGTTTGCCCCGTGGTTGTGTTCGTTTGGGGGCCGGGGGAATGGAGGTCAGTTTCCATCATCATGCTATACATTCACCTGGATTTAAACTTCACCACCAACAGAGAAAAAGTCTTTTTCAAGATAGCTCAGGCGCGCACAGGGTCGAGTGCGCACAGCAGGGCTGGCTTTCAAGATGGAAATTCTAACCCAAAATGAATCAAACACGAGAGGAAAATTAATCCGAAAAGGGAAATAAAATTTTCTCCAACCGGTATTTCAGCCTGTCTTCACATCCACTGTGAGAGAATGCGCATTGGAGCCACTTTCCCTGTCGGAGTTGAGAAGTTAGTTAAAGCGGCGGCCATATGATGCACAGTGACAGCGGTTAAATGAGCCACAAGCGGCCAATGAGGCTCTAGCAGCAGAGTGATTTGCATGGCGTTTGGTCAGGTGACTAGAGGACCATAGAGGAAGAACACACCGGGGGAGGAGGAGGAGAGGGAGGAGTAGGAGGAGACAGGGAGGAGGGTCAAACCCACAAATAGCACAAGGCATTTGAAATTTCCAAACAGCTCTCTGAGACTTCAGCTAAACAAAAATAACTAAGACTTGTTAGCAGCCAAAAGGTGGGTGCTGCCTGTGTTTACGATGAGTCAAACAACTCCACATATTTTTTTTTTTTTTAAACAGACGATTAAATTTAACTTCCAGTTTGAAATATAGCTTTGATGTTTGGTATTTTAAATCCTCAGATTTCAAAAGAAGTTATTTTAAATGATTCTTTCACCCTCCATGTTTCCTCACTTAATCTGTGAGGAAAAGACAGACACTTCCTCCCATCTTGAATAGATTCTCTGATTCACTCTGCGTCCTGGAAGCCCGCGTCAAAAATATATTTTTACGCACAACAGTCAGTTCAATCTCAGACGACTTGATGCTCAACCAGCGCCACAAAAACTCGTTTTTAGACCACCTCTCCCTCCCTCTCTCCTCCCCTTTGCGTGCCTCTCTCTCCCTCCAGGTATGTAATTAAGGTATGCAGTAATAGCAGGTGTAAAGGAGAGAAATTACACACTCGATGTAGAAGATGATGTGAGAGATGTGTTAAGAAACTGTTGGTCTAAGAGAGGAGAAGCCTGTGAAGGATGGATAGCCATATAATGACGTGAAATTGACGGGGCAAAGCGCTGTTACCGCCGTCTGCTGGTGATGGTGTACGCGAAAGATGAGAAGAAAGCGCTCTGATGTTGTTGATTTTAGTCAAGTTTTTATGCGTCTGATATACTCTAGGCCCTTATTTCTCAAGTGAAGCAAACCAAGAGTAAAACTGTCCATGCGTCTTCCACTCGGCGCATATTTAATCCAGATTTCACAGCTGACCTCCTATGAAAAGCCCAATCAACCTCTAATTGAAAGGGAAAACGAAATACCACTTCCCGCGGTGAGACTAACGATTTAATCATTCCACCGTTCTTCACTGTGTGTGTGTGTGTGTTTCTTTTTTTTTATTCTAATTGGAGCTTAGTTTGATGGAGCTTCGTGTTCAGGACCTGAGGGAGCGGGATCACTCGGACGGATCCATGCGTCTTTGGGTAATGGGGTTAACGGGAGATCACAATGGTCAATAAAACGTTTCCAGTGGTCCAGGGCCATGTGGCTGGAGGCCCGAGGAGGAGATGACAATGTAATGATGACACCCGGAGAGCTGCGAGAGCCAGAGAAGCCTGTACAGCACATAAACAAACAAAAACATGATGAAATGGCTCCTTGGAATAAACAAATTACAACGAGAGGCGGCGAGTTAAACCACAATGTGACAGCCAGAATTGAAATGTATGTATTTGGATGATTGCATTTTAAATTAAAAAACAGAGAGTGCTATTCTATTGACCAAAGAAATTTTGGATTTTGGCACATTTTTCTAATTTTTTTTTAGCACAACAATAATTACAGATGACTTATTTGATATATCCTCTACAGTAATTAAAACGCAAACTACTGACAACACATCCAGGGTGGTTACGTTCATTTAATTTCCTGTAGTTTAATTTAAAATAGATTTTCTCCAGAGTGTAAATTTAAGCATCAGCAGAGGGGTTTGTGTTCATTGAACGGGATATTTTTGTTTACCAGAGAGGCGCTGGGATTGTGTAGAATTAGCCTTCACAGTGACACCGGGACCCCAGTGGCCCTCCTGTTTACTCTCTCTGTCATCCCCCATCACTCACTCCCTCTTTTAACAAACCTCTTTCAAACCTCCTCGCTCCTTTGTGCGCGCGGACTGTGCAACAGGATGCGAGCATTGCGATGATGGTGCACGACAGGGGCCAGGGGTCAAAGCTGTTAAAGCGACGCCCCCCTTAACCGCACAAACACCCAACACACAAACACACACCTACCATAAATAAATAAACAATACCGAATAATAAAAAACAAAAACTATTTTAGTCAAGTGACCGTGTTCATTTTTTAAAATACATTTTACACCGTCTCATGCGTAAAGAAGAAATAAAAGATTCAGATCCTGAGCAGTCTCCTGTAACTGCGGTCTTTTTTCCGTAAGTTGAAAAAAAATCCACGGGCAGTGCGTTTCGTGGAACCGTGTGGAGTTGGAATTGGGGGAGAGAGAGAAAGAGAGAGAGAGAGAGAGAAAGAGAGAGAGGAGTTGTGATTACTAGCTGATAACCTCCGGACAAAAAATTGAGTAAAACGTGAGAAATCGAGCTGAAACACACACACACAGACACACACACACACACTCACAGATGTGGTGATCAGCCCCCCAACCACTTCCACGCGCCTCCCCATAACTAAAAACACGTGTCACCTCATCATGTCACTCATGTTGATGAGCTGCGAAAAAAAAAAAAACTATTCCCAGCATTTAGCAAACACTTCCATAATTTACGGCGTGCAACAGATTTTTCTTTTGCAGTTACCGCGGAATGCAGTTGGCACGGATCACTGACCGAAAATTTTACATCGGGAAATCAACCTGAGTCGCTTAGAGAGCAACTGGTAGCAACACGAGCTGTGTGCTCTGCAGCCGAGTCCTGCTGGATCTCACTTGTCCCAGAATAAAACGGCAGCCAGCAGCCATTCAAACACACCATACCTGCACCGGAATAAACACAGTAAAGCGCAAAACCATTCAGTCAAAGGCTGCCAATGAGAATTATTTCTGCGTAATCGTGCGTATTTTTTCGGTAAATTACATTTTACGCACAGAAAAAACAGGCAGAGACTTAAACATATATCCTCTTGTGTGTGGCATTGTTATGTGCAAACTTACGCATGTTTCCCTGGTCCCCTTTACTCCAGACCAAGTGGGCAGATTTCTCCCTCCATCCTCCTAAAGCCGTCCTAAACCCTCCAAAGCCGCATGTAAGACCGCTACTCCCACTACAATCTGGCCGCTCAAGTGCCAAGGCCATCCATCCATGCATGCATGCATGCCCGCCCGGTGCCCAAACCCACCACTCCACACACACTGAGGGGCAGAGACAAGAAGAAATGACATTTATTATACACTCTAAAAAAGACAATTCCAACTTATTGTTTCTCTCTGTGAAAGGGGGCTTGCTTCTAACATAATGAAGCGTCTTTTGTGTGGCACAGAACAATACAAAACAAGTATTCTAATAAATAGCCGCTTTTTTTGGCTCTTCAGGATGAATGGGGCTGGAGCGGCGGGGTTCTAAAAGGCAGCTGTGCCGCATTCGGGGAGGAGGGGCGAGGAGTTGAGGAGGAGCCCCGCAACCCTTTTGCCTCCTCCTGGATACTGAGTCATTTACTGATCCTGGAGCTGAGGAGGATGCAAAGAGAAGAGGAGGTGTAGGGAGAGAGGTATTGACTTTGGAGGCTGTGTGTTTTTTTTCACTTAGAGCATAAACTGTGTCCAACAATGTGATCCCCAAATCACCAAATATTGCTTCATACTGTGAAGTCTGCAGCATCCAATTAGATGCACTTTATAGGAGCCTGCACAGCTTGCAAGCATGTGGCTCTGACAGCTTCTACACACAGAGAGACACATACACACACAGACACATGCGCAAAAAATACACACACTAAATCTACAGAGCAGGTACATACATGCTACAAACAAGAGCAGGGCTCAGTTAAGGTCTTATTTCTACATGCATTTTCACACACTTTTAGTGCCTGTTTCCATCACATACATGCAAACACACACAGCCTGAAACATGAGACCAGAGAATATGTCAGACAACGCACTGATCCTAGACGTAAAAACATCTTAAAAACATAGACTGGTTTCAGGTAAATTATCATATGTATCATGTGACACCTACAAAAAACGTCACTGCTGAGAATGTTGTGGAAGCCAATAGCAAAATATCAGAAATCAGAGTTTTTCTTTGAGTTTAAAATTTCGTTTTTCTATCAGAATGGAACAAGTATGAGATACTTGGTAGTGGGTTTGAGATCCATGAAGTAAAGAATGTTTAAAGACAGCTCTACACACTCATACAGGTCTGTTAAATCACCTGTATTCGGTTTAGAAACTCAGACTTGATCACTTCAAAGCTTCGTCACTGTTGATGAATCACACTGTTAATGCGGCTGTTGTGGTTTGTTGGGTTTGTTACATATCATTTAGGGCCAACTACTTCACGAAACATATGTTTAAATATATGAAGACCCCTGTCAGACCTATAAGAGTTGACCAATAAGCACCTCCCTTCTCCTCTTTTGCAGCCTGCTGCTACCCTGACTTGAGTCTGGGATATATCTGTTGCTTCAGTTATTTGCTAGTTTTACAAGAAGTTTCAATCCTTCTGATGTCCGGGAATTAAAATGAAACTCATAGAGATGCTTTGACATATAGAGAATATCCACCGACTAACAAAGGGATGACCTAACAGGACTCACACAGGGAAGTCTTGGGGGATCATTTCTACACAAGTTATTATAAAATTGGATAATCGCTTTCTTCTTTTGTAAATCTTATTTTTATATTTACGATTTATATCATGCTTTTTCAGTTAACTTAATGTCTTGTGTATGACTGTTTTTATCACTGCTTTTGTCTTGACTACACTTTTGTGGAATTACATTCAAGGATTTCCTGTACAAACATGGAAATACAGAAATATATATATGTGTAGGTAAATTAAATTGTTATAAACTTTCAACATCCTTTGCAGAAATCTCTAACTTTGAAGAGTGAATTTATTCTAAGACACATCTTTCTTACTGATACAAGCAGAAATTGTTTGACCAGCTGTCTCATTCCCTGTCTGCACAGAAAGAAACCTCTGCTCAGCAGGTTAAAACACCTTGTCATTAACCACGAAATTCAACCTTTTATTTTGCAAGATAGACTCCATAAAAAGCTCCACAAATAAACAAGGCAAGCAGGGGATTGACACAAAGCAGTAGGGCTAAGTCAAGGCAACATTGAAAACTATTATCAGAGGAGAGAGGCATGAGGAGAGGTCAGGTTCAGGCCTAAAAGCTTGAGGGAAGAGTGAGCTGATCGGCTAAAAGCACAAGGTCTTAGCTTGGTTCACAGGGTTTCTCTTGAACGCACAACTCTCTCCGTGACACAACACTCAAAACCCTAAAGATCTGCAAAAAAGGGGTTAAAACGCACACATGGCAAAAAGGAACAGGAAGCTGGAATGTTTGTATCTTCTTTACTTGAAAACTTGCACTTGAGTTATAACTTAGTGGAGAAAAATGCATGAACTCTGGGTTGGTTTAGGCCTCCAAAAGTAGAGAATTTACAGACTACACAACCCCAAATTTCCACCGCATTGGGAAATCCCACTGGATCTGTTTGTGAGATTAATTTTTGTGGCGGATTACGGAATCACGAGAACTCACAAGAACCCGCAAATTCATGTGTGATCGTATGATAACGAGTTGTCTCTATAAAGACAGCCACATAACCATATAAGCAGTAGATTGGTACCTCCCAGAGGAGAAAATCCACTTCTAGACTTTTAGAATCAGCATCTCCATGGCGTCATCGAGATGAAGTGCTGTCTAAAAACCTTTCACTTGTTCATCCCCGCCCGTTTGCATGGTGTGAAATACGATCCGCTTGAAACACGAGTGTTTTATTTTGAAAAAAAGCCAGATGTTTTATTTTGTGTCTGTACCCGACTTCCTTTCCAGCATGGGTTAATCTGTGCTGAATTTATCCGGCATGTTCCAGTGACATGAACTTGAATGGAAACGATCAGCTGTGATCGGCGGATACGGCCTTTTCGTAGCTGTTCCGGATGCGGTGGAAACTGGGGGTTAGTCTGCATTTTATCCTCTACAACCCGCTTTCTTTTGAGACTAAATTATTACATCTCTCCTTCTGCTCACTCTGTCCCTCTGCTTTACTAACACATGCTTCCCCTACTCCCCTCCCTTGCAGCTCCCGACATTTTCGAGCAACTTGTTTGCGCTCCATACCTTGTTGCACATCAATCTGAGCTCCTGATGATCACACTATATGGTCCACATGCTCTGTTGTGATAGAAATTAGGGTGTGCCTTGCAGGCCCTGTGGTAGTAGAATGATGAAAACAGACCGAAAGACGTCCAAACATGAGATATCATTCTACTGCAATTGAGTGCTGAGAGTATTTAGTCGGAAACAAGTTTGTATTTAAGATTAGGAGTGTTTTTAATAAGTAGCATAATGCATCATGTTCTTATTGACTTTTTTGAGCATGATGGTAACCCCAAACTGACAAAGTGAAAGTGCGATTTTTTGACAGAGAGAACATAACATGCCATTCAAATCTGGGCCACTCTTGTCTACAAGCAATTTGTTCCTTTGTCGCTCCATGTGCTCTATTTTCATCTTCTCCTCTCGGTGGAATCGTAAGAGAAGAGCATGTAAGTGTGATGGAGCGGTGAGTCAGAGACAGGATGACATGAACAAGTGAGAAAGAGAGTAAAGAAAAAAAAGAGAGAGAGAGAGAGAGAGAGAGAGGAGAGAGAGCGGGAGCAGGGAGGCCAGTGTCAATCCCACGACAAACAGCAGTGGATAATCATGGGCTTTAGGAAAACACTGTGTCCATAATGCTATTACCCAGGATTACCTACTCCAGCCGAGCAGGCGAGACTCTCTTCACAATGTGCCACAGACCTTTCAGATAATCATCTTATCACAGATGACAAACCCAGAAGAAACATCCCATTATTCAAGAAGAGAGGGGGGAAAATCTACAGCATGTTTGGATGAAGACATATTGTACGCCTAAAGTAGTCGAGTGGAAAAATATCAGATTTTGAAATTAGCACGCCAGTCGCTTCCCCATCTCTCTCTCTCTTTCTCTCTCTTTTTTTTTTTTCCATTCACTCACTGTCTCTTTCTCCTTTTCCCGCAGGGCAATTAGAGACAAGATTTTACGCATTGTTCAGCTTATCAATTAGCCATAACACCTTCCCCTCTGATTGGTCTGTAATGAACGTAATGGTTTTAACAGTCAGGAGTTGCAACTCTTAGAGGTGCTGTGCTAATGGTGTCGGGAGTCACAGTAACAGCTCTGTGGAAAAGCAGGGAAGGAGGGGGGAGGAGGGGGGGGGTAAGTCAGCTCTCTCTAACACATCTCTAATTAGAGCTCACAGTCAGTCATTACTGATGTAATAGGGTGTAACACTAATGGCTATCAGGCAAGCCCCCACAAACAACAGAGGGGGGTTCTTGTAAGGTGAGAGGAGCAGAAAATTTATGGAGAAAGGGAGGGAAGAAAAAATCAAGGAAAGGAGACAGAGAAATGGAAAGTTGGGGGGTTGTCAGGGAGTGATTAGGGGAGAGAGCGGCGAGCGGCGGAGAAGGTTTTTAAGCACGGTGTTCAGGGGTCACGGCCTATTAATGGAGAGTCTTTCTTTGATGATGCTGAAATCTGTCACGTTGGTCTTCATCTAGGTGAAGATGAGATAAAAACGGAGAAGAGTGAAGGAGGTATGAGAGGCAGACGGGTGATGTAGAAGACAGACAGGGAGCCAGAATGACCCTTAGGAACACCCCTGGTTAAGCATTCCAGCTTTTAGACCTTGTTAGCACTGATGCACTGAGACCCATTAAGCTAGAGATGCATGTTTTCACACCTTATGGCACTGAAGTGAAGCAAAAAGTGTGAAAGAGGTAAAGATAAGTCAGGTGGATGACAGGAGAAAGTGAGAGTTAGAGGCTGGTAAGGAGAGAAAAAGTTCTTATCACTGACTCTAATGTTAAGAGTCTTGTGAAATGAGAGTTATTTCAGTCACCTGTTAATGTCAACTGGGATAAAATAAATCAAATGATGATATGTATTTTACAATGAATGACTCTATCTCAGCCTTATGGTGCATACCGGCTGCTTCACCGATCCTGAACTTAAAGGTGGGTTAGGCAGGATTCCGTTAAAGATATTAAAAAAGCTTTTAATATCAGTCAATAGCTATTAGTTATTGATGGCATTTGGTGATATAACAATATCGCTGTGTTTTGTTTTTGTAGTCAACATTTTAAATTTTTTGAGCGCTCTGCTCTTTCTGACCGTCAACATAGCCATTCTACGCCTCCCCCGACCTGATTGGTTGTGAGGCACACGCCTCTCCCCTGTGTCGTTCCAAGCCCAAACAAAGTTAGCGAGCTACAACATCAGACAGTAGAAACCAGTCAGAAAGTACAGAAAATTGTCTGAATCCTCCTTTGGCAACAACTGCCAAAACAAACAGGAAAACGAAGTAAATACCGCAGACTCTGGCGGAATAACGGGCGTTTAAAACAGAGGTAGACCACCTGGACAGGAGCTAGAAAGCCGGGTCAACATCAGCACAAACGAAGAAGGGGCCTTCGGGATCTTACAGACCCTGTAACCTTTCCACTGGACAGGTAAACCACTTTAACAAAGTAAGCCAAGTGTCTGTAACAGAAGTGTTTCTTGTCAAACAGGATCTGCTGCGTTTCATAGCGCCGCTAAACTGTTTAGCTCAGGTCCTGGAGGATGTCACTTTATGCTAGTTGTAGAAGTCCTGCAAACATTGTTTTTTGTGGTAATCTGTTGGCATCTACGGTAGCCCGGATGCTTTTTACTTTCATGTTGACTGGGAGCCATTTGTAATTAGCTTAAGTATTTACCTGCATTATATCTGAATTTAATTGAAACGATAAGAGCGAGCAGGAGCGTCTGTTTGTGGGCGGGGCTTGCTGGAACAGAGAGGGAGAGGAGGAGCTGAGGGGAAAACTGGTTTGGAGGGGTAGAGTTTACATTCAAGATTTCTCCTAAAAACTGGCGCTTCCTCAGATCCTGCCTACCCCACCTTCAAGAGTCCTTTCAAACCAGCCAGCACCATCAAAGTAAACCTAATAAACAGTACAACATAATTTTTTCTGTATGGACAATTTGCAACTCTTAAGGGAGGAACTTGAAAATATTCAAAATAGTCGTGCCACTACCTCGGTATATGTTAAGTATCCCAGAATGCCAAGTGAGCCATTGTCATTTACGTTTCATTGCATGCAGAGGGTCCACATCGTCTCTGAAGATGTTGAACTCAGTAAACTGTCTCAGAATTGAATTTCTACACTTTCTTGAACAAGAAAGTTGGTTTATCTTTCTTCCACAATCAAAGGCTGAAACATCAGTCATTTCTCTCTACAGTGATGCAGTACACGACTTGCCTCCTTATTTGTAGTCAACTGACCTTGAGCTCGCTCCGTGTTTGGCAGAGGTGGTTTGAGTGCTTTTGCTTCTTCATCTTGGTCTAAGGGTCGCATTGGAGGATTTTAAAACCAGGATGAATGGACAATTGCACAAGTTTCACTGCTGAGTCAAGCCACTTAATTTATTGTTTAATTCTGACTGGAATAATCTGTGGTGTCCTTTTTGTTAAAACTTTTTATTTTGACTGAAATTGTGTGAAAAAACAAAACAAAACAAAAAAAAACGTAATAAAAGACGAAACTTTCGTACAAACAAATGGTGCGAAAGCTGTAAAAGTGATGGCATTCTTATGATATGACATAGATCCTGTTAGCCTCTTGCTAACGTGTTTTGCTGACTGTCTTTATAGGTTATACATCAACAGTGAGGAGTAGCAAGTTGATAGGGAGCATGTCGCCACCTACCGTGGAGGCAGTAACGCTTCTGTCAATAATTTGATTTTTGCCCGGTGTTTACAAACTGTGAAAAAGATGGTAGTCCAGTTCAATTGCCTGATCAAGCTACGTACGACCAGAGCTTGACTGATAAATCTCTTCCTCTGTTTCTGTCCTAATAATAGCCTTAACATTTTTTTTTTTGCATTCACTTTCGCTACATTCAGTTTTATTTTTATGTGTGATATGACTTCCTGTTGTGATGTTTTTGTTCTAAGACCTGCATTATGAAATTTTGGTAAACAGTGAGTGGCAAGGGTACTGTTGTTCCAACTGCTGACGGATGGACTGGATTGATATTGCACATTCACATACAAAGTGTGATCTTAAATAACATGGCTGACAGAGCAGCCGACCCAACATCAACTTTCTTGAAGGCCAAGAAGTGACCCTTAAAAGACTGTCCTCATGCAATTCCTCCAACAATAACTCAAGATGACAGATAATTCAGTCGGTGTAGAATAGAGGGAACCATCGGAGGGTTTGACATTATTGATGCAAACGCTTGTCTTGTTCGGGTGGATTTGTTGTAGTGGAAAGGGGGCATTAATGATTTATTTACTTCTTGGAATGAGGCCAATATTTAAACAGAACCATTGCTGGACTTTGTATAGAGTGCTTTGTTGGTTTAACCACGAACAAAACTCCTTCACAAACAGTTTTTTCTAAAGGAGGATTTACATTACCGCAGATAAGACACTAAATAAAGCAGCCTCTCCAAAAGGTTTATGTCGTTGAGAGCTTTAAATTATCATCAGCCAGAGTTGTTCCCCAGATGTCATAGTGGTAGTTATAGGCTTTAATTTAGTAGAGTAAATAAGACATGTAGGAGCCATAATGTTGCTTTGCTGTTATCGGTTATCCTGTGTTCAATTACTTTTGTCTGGTTGCCATTGGTTTCGCTGGGTTTGGGTCAAGTGGGCACTGTGTTTGAAAGCCGGTATGTTATATAAGGGGTGGAGAGGTGAGCCTAGGTAGCCGTAATTTTCGTTGACCGCGCTTTATGTTCTTTGTTAGCAATGATACACATCGTAAAGTGTAAACATTTTATATCTGATGTGCGCGTGTAAATCATTGGCCACTATAGAAGCGTTTTCTGTGTTATTAAAGCTACTAAGCTTCGATGAACTGCGAGTGCTTCTTTGGAACAGCAGCGGCGTGTCACACAAATATACAGGACCTATCTTCTGCCTCAAGAGACTTTTTTTAAAGGTACTAGGAAAGCCGCAATAAGACATGTACAACATGACTGTGCTTGTGGATCTACACCCTGTAGAAGACTGGACAAGTGGGCTCACAAGAGCCACTCCATACGCTCTCCCAGAGTAGCAATTCTACCTATTTCAGCACCCGGGCTATCTACTGAGGGCAGAGATTTCAAACACAAAGTCTAGTTCCACAGTGTAGTAAATCGAACTAACAGGGTTGTTTTTAAAGTAAAAAAGGTTATCAGGTTTTTGCCATAACTTGTTTTAAAGAACAAAAAAGCGTTAAACTCTAAAGTTAGGACAAATCGTCTAAGTAAGTTCGTGTTCTCAAGAGACGGGACAACTACCTGGAATCACCCACACATTCACAGACCCTGAATAAGTCTCTGTTGACACTTCAGCAGCATTTGGTCATCATTTAGGCTCCAAACACTCAAAGAAGGATTTAGTGTTTAGCGTACTGTTACTGCACCAATGAGTTGAAGTACAGTTGAACCTTGGAGGAATAGAGCGTGTTGTAACCTTGTGTGCAGCTTCACTGACAACAATGGCAGCAGGTTGGCCTTTGAGGGAGCTGCAGGACTTCAGGGGGGGCTCTCTGTCCCTGAACTCAGCCTTGAAAGTGTGGCTATGAGTGTGTGTCTCTGAGACTTAGGGGGGCTCCTTAGGTACCCAACTTAAGTCCCTTACCCAGAATTTGAAATAAGGTCATCATCCCCGGGAGGCCTCAAGTCAAAGCCTCCCTTCTTCATCTGCCCTTTAACTCTCCTCACGACCACCTCGATTTTTTTTTTTTTTAAGACTTAACTCTTCACATGAATCCCAAAATCCCCTCTTCACTTATTTCTGTACTTCCTTACTCCTTTGTTTATCCTGTGTCGTCCTGTCCCTCTGGTATGTTTCACAGATTCCCGAAGTAAAGCAAAGACAAGAAGTAAAGCAATGACTCAGCCTCTTCAGTTCGGCTTATAATAGCCGTCGCCCTAACCTTGACAGTTAGAACTCTGTTTTTGCACAGCTTCTGCAACAACAACAACAACAACAAAAAAGCTTCCTGTAACGTTATTGGGCTTTAACGCTGTAATTTGATTGGAGAAATGAATTTTATGGATTAGCAAAACAACAAAGACAGAAATGGCATCATTAGTAGATAAGGCAGGTAATAAGTGTATTAGAGCTTGTGGTCTGTGTGTATGAGTGTGTGTGAGTGTGTGTGCGCGTGTAGCTGCACAGATGCATATCCAATAGGAGGCAGAGTGAGCAGGACAATAACACGCAATTCTTATGCTAATCAAGGAGGCCATTAATGTTTACATTCAGAATCAGTCCTCCCAGAGAAATACATTCAGTCGCTGCTAAACTGGGATAATTAGTTCCCTCTTAAACCCATATTCCATTAACTCAGGTGAATCCATCTGAGTTTCATCAAATTTCTGCTTCATTTTGCATGATAATGCAATTTAAAAGCAAATGACATATCCAGACTACTCATGGAGGCAGAGCACCAATGAGAAAATAATATACCGCTAAATGTGTTAAAAGGCTTTTCCTTCTATTTTACATATATTTGTAAATATTTAAAAGGGTTCCCATAATTCAGCGAGACTGATTTCTGCATAAATTACATTTTTAACTGTGAACAGCTTATTAGAGATTATCGACTGATGTATTAAATGCTCCCTGCTGGTTTTTCACCCTACTGTGTATGCATGACACCTCTATTACATTATCACCAAAGGTTGAAGTAATGGAAATTTTCTCATTTGAAGGAGTACAACCTCCAAACCCTCCAGATCAGCAGCCAGTTGTTCCTATTTTTTGAGTGACGTTTGGTTGAGTGATTGTATACACAAAAATGTGGATACAAAGCTGTGATAGTTGATATTAGAGTGTGTATAAGACAAATGCATGTGAATATAGATCAAGAGATGAACACATGACCATTTTTGTGTTGCTCAGAGACTTGTTCTGCAAGTTTGCAGCACCAAAACACACACACACACAAACTTGGCTTGTGCGATTCAGCTTTCCCATGGTGTGTGTGTGTGTGTGTGTGTGAATGTGAGTGCAAGAGAGCGTGTAAAATGTGTGCATGTGTGGGACTGAGTGTAATTTTCCTGCACAAAAACCTTAAAATGCTCAAAATGCACCTAATTTTCCCCCTCATATTTTACCCTTTACGCAATATCTGAGTTTGCCTTTATTTCTTTATAAAAACAGACATTTACTGAGCTGAAAACACTCAGAATTTATACAGGGTAGGTAGCATCACATCTCTCTCTCTCTCTCTATCTCTCTCTCTCTCACACACACACACATACACTAACACACACACACAAAAAGTGTAATGGATAGGAGCTGGCTGAGGGCGTCTGTCAGGGGCGACTGTTCTAATCAGAGCAGTGGGGAGAGAGATAAAGGAGAAAATAATGAGTGTGGCATCAGGCCTTTCATAGCGCAACAAAAGGCCACGGGATCAGATAGACAGACACAATGTGGAGAGGAGAGGAAGAGAGGGATGGAGAGAGGGAGGGAGGGATGGGAGGAGGCAGAGCGAGGAGGGAAAGAGAGAGAGGACAAGGGATGAGGAGGGTTTGCTAATAAGCCTTCTTGCACTGTAGGTGATGTAGGCAACAGTAGGCGACATAATGAAATGCAAGGCTTACTTCGCTCGGATGCCATCGAGTGGGATGGATGCAAGTCTCTATGACAACATCAATCATGTAAGCTCAGAGTAGTCCTTCAGTGGGATCTGATTATAAATGCACTTTTGGCGAACACATCCCTCTATTTTCTGTCTGGGAATACTTTGTCGGCCCCGCGCCCTCTGATTAGTGCTGCTTCATTTCCAGTCATCCTTTGATTATTAATGCTTAATTTACCCAGATTACACTCCTTTGATTATTAATGCCTAATTTAGCCCTGATGACACCAATCATTAGACGGTGCCCGATCTGAAAGCAAACAACCTCAGTGGTCTTCCAATGTACCGATACAGCCTCTCCGATGGATAATGATACTGTTTAGAGGAGCCAGCAGGGCCTTGAGTGTTAAGTCAGTGCCCACTTTTTTTTTTTTTTTTTTTACCCAAACTCCCGTCAAACTTTAAAGAGAAAAGAAATACTAATTAGAAACTGCAAGCTAGGAGAAATGAGCAGGCAGACTCAGAACAGAAAATCCTATTCAGAGACTTAATGAGCTTGTCGAAGCTGAATAATTGATTTCTAATTCTAGCCTGCAGCTGTTGACCCAACCAGGGAGTGTTTTCAATGGAGCTGAAATATGTTGCGCTCTGACTTGGCACTGTTGGCTTTCTAGTAGCAGAACCATTACTGAATACCCCTCATGTCTAACTCACACTTTAAGCACTCAGACGTTAAGTTCCACATTTATTTACTTGACCTTGGTGCGCAAACAAAATCAGGCTCTGTTTTTTTTTCTGAAATTCATCACAGGTGATTCCCTCGACAACTTAATCCTCCTCCAGATACTTGTTTAATATTTTAGCTTGGACACAGTTGCATAAAAGGCTGTTTGAAGCCCAGCAAAGTAGACTCTCCCAGCATGCAAAGCGTTGGGAACCAGGGTCCATATCAGATTGTAGGTGTTTTATGTTTCGTTCATTTGCTGCGGAGTGATTCTTTGTTGCCTCTGCATGGACGATCATATCCTGGGGGGCTCTGGGGCAGGAGGAGCAGCACAGAGCACCCTGTGTGTGAACCACAGCCGCCCAGCGTCCCTGTAAGATGACCTCACGGAAAATAGGCCTAATTATTGCCGTGACAGCCCGCGCTATCATATTCTGCCAGATCAGTCACTACATGGGAGAGGAGGGGAGGAGTGGGGGGAGAAAAATTAACAGAAATATATACCGCCGTGCCACCAAACCCCCCCTAAACTGAGCCCATTTATTTTTAATACTCTAATCAGCAGGTTCCAACGGGGGCTTGGCTCTCACTCATCCACAGAGACAGACGCAGGTGAGCACAGGTGAGGCAGCGGGGAGAGACGAAGACTAGGGACGTAGCAGTTCTGACGTTTGATTCAGTGGCTTTAACTAGAGTTTCGATCAGAATTGCAAGTGGTGCATCCTCTCATCCTCGCGAAACAATCAGCAACCATTTTTGCGCATAAAAACGTTCCTTTCGGTACATTAGGTAGCAGATAGAAAGATAAAGCAGAGGTGGAATTGAGAAGACACAGGGGGCCAGGAGGACATGGTAATTACAAGATAAAGAGTTTAAGGTAGACAGCAGTGATTAACTCCAGGACAGTCTTATTCCTGAAGCTGTAGTCATTCGGCCTGGACCATTATATGATAGATTTCAGGGCTATTTGCCTGGTTTTGTTCCCAGAGACAGTATTACGAGAGACACCCTGGGAATGGGACACTCTACACCAAGAGCTACCTCTGTGAGAAAAACACAGCAAATTTCACTGCTCCATGCCAAGCTGTGGGTGACACTCCGCTTCTTACTTTTTTTGCTCTTGTGCAAGATTATCAAACGTTACAAAACAGGATCAGAGAGAAAGAGAAAGTGTAAATATTGTAATAGTGTGAATATTTCACAATTTAGACAATTTGCAAAATATTCAATCAATGTTGGAAATGTGTAGAATTGAGCTGCTTTTAACCTTTGGATGAAAAGTTTGGAAAGCATATTTTTGTAGTGTTTTGCAGGTTTTCACAAGAGGTCGATCGGTTCTTTTGATTTAATTTGCATCAGGGCAAAAATATAATCTCTGTGGCGAATATGAATGACCAACATTTATGAAATTTGACACGAATGAACAATTTCCTTAAAAATAAACTACTGTATTGGTTTCTAAAGTTTATTTTGAGGCTTTTTGGGCTCTAAGATATAAACTAAAGATGGAAACGGAAGAGAGAGTGGGGAATATCATGCAGGCTTGAATCAAGCCACTTACAAAAACTGTAACCTTGATATACAGTACGTAGCACTTGATTGAACTGCTGAGCTAAACCAGCGCCCAGACTCAACTGATCTTTGAAGCATTATTTTAATAGATAAAAGAAACGGTCAGCTTCAGGATACGGTCGCATAAAAACATCCTCTCCACTCAGCCTCCAACTAAACCTTCATGAGTGTGCTGCTTTCAGATTGAACCCGACTGTCTCTACGATTTCTAAGCTCTGTCATGACTCTTTCACCACTTGTTTGAAACTGCCTTCCTTAAAGCTCCTATCAAGTTTTTTTTATATGTTCATGAAATATGCTACAATTCTTTTTGATGACTTTTTATGATATTCAAAAGCAAACATGCTCATCAGAAATAAGAGTGACAATTTTTTATTTAGGTGTCAGCTGAGCAGCTAATGAACTAGCCCTGTGTTTTTTGAAATATAATTTTCACATAAAATTTTATACAGTTCACAATATATTTGACTGTGACATGCCAGCAGGATGATTTTTGTCACTACTCAAGCATGTGGAGGACAATATGAGCTATGACAGCTTTGTCCACAGGGGGCACAAAAATTAAAACAAACTGAAACTTCTTCAGGGCTTTAAATAAGGTATATCGCCAAATTTATAGAGTATTACTGAGATGTACTTGCAGTATTTCTGATCCTGGTAACATTTTGTAGAAAAAAATCTTGTAAATTTGTGTAAATGACAAACCAAAAGGAAAAAAGTTCACATATTTTAAAACAAAATAACTGAAAGTGAAAAAAATCACAATAAAAAAAAATTCTTAAAGGCTCTTAAAGGATGTTTCTAGTAGGGGGCAAAATATTGGTACTGCAATAGATTAGATACAACTTGAAATAAGCTTTCCAATATACTAGTTGGAAAAAAATGTCTTATAACAGATTTGACTCACCATGACTACACTACTTTATAACTCTCTGCTGTGGTACTAAAGACATGAATGGGGGTACGGTGGGTAAAAATTAATTAACTGGCCAAAGAAGAAGCTGACTGCAGCAAAATAACAAAATAGGGGTGGAAAGGAGGTTAAGAGATGCCCTCGCAAATTTCAAAACTGCCCCCCACCCCCACAACAGAGAAGATGCTATTCCATCTCTTCATGCTGACACGAGAGGAAGAGTGGAGGATGCATTTAAAATTGCTTAGAGAGTTTCACTCACCTAAAATGGGTGGAATTTTACATTTACACTACAGCTGACATGATGTCAGATTTTTACAGCACGATTATTCATTTCTATGATTTTACATCAGCCCTGGGACTGAATCATCTTTGGAGGAAACATACCCCCAATAAACAGTTTTTTGTTGTGTTATCATCTGGATATTTTTCTCTTGTTTTTAGGTTGCTTTATGTCCCACATTATATGCTCCTATTCTTACAAATATTACTTCCAGTAGATTGTAAGTGACAGAAACTGACTGAATAACAGTTTAGAGGATGGTTAGAAAGTTTTTTGTTCAGTTGATCAATTACCTGAAGAGGCAACAGCTCAAACGAAGTTTTGAGATTCAGAATAAAACTTGAACAACAGTTTTAAATGTCCCTGATCGTCTCATCAGAGGGGCTGTTTCAGCTAACCTGCTGGCAGTCTGCTACGTCTTCATCTGTCATGTTTTACGGAAACCATGTCACCGCCAATGTAAAGGATCACCATCATTTAGTCAGGATATTACCACTTGCTTATTTTTATCATTAAATCAATATAATATATGAAAATCATAATCAGTAGTTTTGCATTGCAACAGCCTTAAGCGCAACATAAAAATAGGTGTATGTTTTTGAGTTGAAGCACAAGATGTGAACAGGTTCATGTAGACTATACACATCAGTCAGGCCTGACAAACACTAAAATGAGACTTTATTTATGAATGTGTTTTTTGACTAATTTTACAGGTGTCTCTCAGGTCTGCAAATTTCATTTAGAGAAAAAAAGTATGTCCATATATTTTTGGAGAATTTTGTAAACTACAGTTAGTCATATATCCAGATGCAGTGTAAACTGACTGTTTTGTTATATTTCAATTATCTCAGTATAGCTGTTTTATGATATCATCATTATTGGGGACATTGTGAGTCACTGGGCAATTCCCACCCCTAGAAGTTTCAATTCACACAACCAACAGTTGAGCCAGATTATTTAAAACTTTTCTTTTAAATACTCAAAACAATCACATCTCTAATTTCAGTGATAAAACTGCATTAATCACACAGGAATATTGAAAACTGTCTCATTATGATGAGACCAATAATATGTGACAAACCATGACACAATTTTGTAGTGAAGACATACTTTTGGCTGTTGTAGTTATGAACTGAAGGCAAAAAAAATTCAATGAAATATGATTTTTGCATTGCACAGATAAGCCATGTAGACATGGATGTCAAGGAAACTAGATCACAAAGACATGCTGTGGTTAAAAAAAAAACAAAAAAGCAAAGGTACTAAGGATTAGTGAGAAACTGTGTGTAGAGGACTGGTAACCATGGTTGTGTACATCTATCTTTTTCATTTACTTTCATTTTCATATACTGTACTTAGACGACCATGAAAGTTTGTTCAAATAACAATACTTCTCTTTAGTTATGTCGCCTTTCATCAAGATCTGCAGTTAATAATTCATCAAGAACAGGGTTGCCAAAACCGAAAGGTCATGATATGATTACAAAAATAAAAGAAAAATGCAGCAAATTGTTAAGCTACATTTTTATAGCCCAGCCAACATCTCTGCTTTTTATCTTTGCAGGCTCAAGAGTGTGTTTGATATAAGTTTGTTCTGTATGGTTAAGAAAAAAACGAACAAACAGTTTAACTTGGATTAGACCAAGAAAAAAGAAATATGGCTCCACGAGCACACACACAGATATATGGCAATAAAAGAAAAAAAGAACAAAAGCAAAAGGCTTACAAAGTCCTTGATTCCACTTATCAGAAAATCCGTCGGCTTGTGAGTTTTCATTTGTGGGTCTCTGATTGTGTGTGTTCCCGGTAAAGAAAGGAATACAGTAGTAGCCCTTGTAACCCAGCCCTGCCCTCCCGCCCCGGCCCCTCTCGCTGTCAGCGGCCATGTGTAGTGTGTAATAGGCACTGACAGTCGCTGTGCAGGTCAGTAACCCTGTGGCCCCGTCTAATTGAGGCTAAGGATCCCGGCTTGTCCTGCCATCTATAATTAAGCACATCATCTGCGGCCGTATGAAAGATTCAGCTGGACTGGGAGTGGCCGACACATGATCCCTCTGTTGGTGTTTACCGCTTGTGTGTATAAATGTGTGTGTTGGTGTGAGCGTTGTAGCTGCAATTGATTTAGTGAACAGGTGTGTATGTATTAAAAGAGATCTGTGATACTCGTGTCCAGATTTATATTTTTATTATGTTTTTTTTTTCTGCTAAATAAGCTGTGTTTTACTTACAGTCAAATATGTTATATTTTACAGTGGCTTTTTTCAGCCCTTCTACGAACGTAAACACATCTTCATGGTGCAGAGCAGAGGAAGCAGGACATGTTCAAGTCTGAAAGTGCGGGGTGGATGTGACTTTGAACTTTGTGATCTGCTTTGCCAAAAGCCGGCGCCAATCTTAAGAAATACTGGGGAGACAAAAAAATACGAAACCTGGTGTTCAGAGCAGCCTTACGAGTGAAACTTGGACAAATTTAACCTATATTTAAGTTTGATAAGTAAAGTGAGAGTGTAAAAAAAACCTACTTCTTAAAAATGCCCTATACTTTCTAATGGCCTAGGGACTGACTCAGGTGTTTGATCTCACCTTGTGAGAAAAGTGAACCAACAACTCTCTGCTGTGCATTATTCTACTTCTGATCCTTCTTAATAAGCCTATATTCTTACTCTAAATTTTAACAATTTTAAATGAAGTTGCTGATGCTTGAAACAAATCCATTAGGGCCCCTGGGTTTGGCTCAGACATTAAAGCGGGCGCCCCGTGACATGAGCCTGCAGTCTTAATGCTGGTTTGACTCCTGACCTCAAAACTCTGCGTCATGTTTTTCCTCTCGGGTATTTAAATAAAGCAGAAAACATATTTTAAAATCTGTCTTTTTAAAGAAGCATAACTGAAATTCAAGTGAAAATTTCCACTGATGGCAAACACAGGTAAGGTCAACAGGACCACACAAATCAGTGCAGCAACTGAATTATTTCACGTCCTTTTACTGTTTACATCTGTACACAATTTTTTCTCCATTCAATGTCTTTAAATGCAGACCTGAACCCTTACTGTGTTACCGCTGATATTTACTGTCTGCGCCTTCTCCAGCTTTCTTGATGTCATTGCCCTTGCCTACAGCTATTTGTGCCTTACAACATCTTTTTGCTTTTATTCAGCTGTTTTTGTCTCTTTTATTGTTGGCTGCCGTAAACAGACTGATGTTCAGTTTACAGGAATGTCTTTCTGCAGAATGACATGATAATAGTTGCCCATCAAGAGTCAGCGAATGCACCTGCATCCAAGAGTGAACACTTAGACAAAAATGTTAGTTCTCATTAGCCTCATAATTTAGGTAATATCATGGCTATAATGGAATCTTTGATAGATAGAAGTGGAGCAACATCTCGTCCTGCAATCCAGGCAACAGCAATGTTAAAAACTGCAACATGTGTTAGTGCCTGATCTGTAATAATACAACGGAGTATTAGGGCAACATTAAGAAAAGTAATTATTAAGACTTCAAGAATAAAGTCGTTAACTTAAGAGAATAAAATCATTACAAGAATAAAGTCGTGGTAAAGTAATTACTTACGAGAATAAAGTAGAAAGATAGAATCATCATGATAGGCTACTTATGATGATGTGGTGCTGATGTGCTGAAAGATTAAGTATCTCCTTGATTGAGAAACCTAAAAATGCTCCATGGATCTCTGAGAGGAAAGAGAGCTGAATGAGGACAGAAATATCAACATAGACTTTCCCAGTATCAAGTTTACTGTTCATTTGTTCCACAAGGAGGCTTATAAGAACCTGTTGAAAGTGTTGCTGACCAGAGAACCCCAGGGAATATTTTCTGTAGCTGTTTTTGTGCCAACTTCTTTAGTTGGTATCTAGGCACTTACTGGCATAGGAGTCTTCCTCACCCTTCAAGGATTCTTATTTGCCACCTGTTCATTATATGGTATCCCTGACATACACTTAAAATAATGACAGGTGCCCTTTAAAATTAAGCAATAATGTAGCATGACTTACACCATCAAAAGTCACATTCTACTGAACCCCAAATCTATTCCTAGAAAGCAGCATTTGTTGCATTTAGGGGGATGTTTTCTGGCCCTCTTGTGTCACCCTTTAATGATCTTCCTAAATAAAATCCACCTGAACAAAAATCCAGTAAGCACTAGCACTAACCCCTTCTGCATCCTCTCCACTTCCCTCTGTTCCTTCTCCCTTCCCCAGCTTGATCTTTGGCGTGACAGAAACTTGAAGTGTACTCTGCCCCTTCAAACACCTTGGCTCTGACTCCCCCTGCCTTCCCCTCCACCTCCTCCTGTTTCGCTCAGCTCTCCCCCCCCGGCTCACCCTTACCCCACTCAGCTCCTCTCTCTTTCCTGTCGAAGCCTTTGAAATACGGCTTTCAAAAATGCTGCTTTTTGAATTAATGAATCATTTTTCGCCAGGTGTCGTTGGGTGGAGGGTGGGAGGGTGGGAGGGGATGGGGGAGATGGAGGTGGAGGTGGAGGGGGTGCTGGGCAAAGGGGAGAGAGGGGGCTAATAAATACAGAGTGGAGAGAGCCTCAGCACTACCCATCCCACCCCTCGTTCCCTCACCCGAACCACCACCCCCCCCCACTCCCAAAGCAACACACACAGATACACGCACACACGCTTTTGCTGTCCTCCCACAGCCCCTCTCCAGCCCCCCACCCCCAGCCCTAGATGAAAGGCCCGGCTCGTTCCTGTACCTTTAATTTAAAGCTGAAAAGGAAAACGAGAGCGGGGGTGCGAAACACGCTTATGAATATGGAGAAAATTGAATGAGAACCGTCCCTTTGAATAAATCAGTATGAATGTCCCTTGGCCTTGTTGGGAGGAAGGTCGCAGGAGACCCTTGGATATACAGATGAGGAGCAGCCTGATGGACCAATATGTGTGTAACTCTGTGTGTGCGCACTAAATATGTGTCCTTGTTTTGTGCATGCAAATGATTAAAGAAGTCTGGATGGCTAGTCCGTTTTTTTTTTTTGTTTGGGGGAAGATGATTTGAAAAAATATGTTCGCAATCTGTTGATTAAACTGAGAGTTATCATTACACTCAGTACAGGATGATTTGCATCACTGATCATATGGAGGCTGTTACAGTATGTAATGGCTGCACAGATGCATGTGGCAGATGTAATGAAGATACACAGAGCTACTTGGCCTTGGAAAGAGAGAACAACAGCAACAGGCCCTTACAGCGCTGTGCTCAATCTCCGCAGTCGTGGCTCCAAGATTCCAGATGCTTGGTGCAGCTTATGCACCAACAACAAGCTTCAACATGTCAGGTGTACGGAAATATTTTTAAGTGTTAGAAACAGACAACGCTATACTTGCAAAGCACAGGTGATGCGAGAGAAAAGCAAAAAAGAATTCCTTTAACACTACAAATTTAAGTGCGTGTCTCAAGAACTGTTGTCTTGAAAAGGAGTTTCTTCAACGTAAGATTAAAAAAGCCTTGGAGCCAGCAAAAAAACCTGTTGACAACTTCTACTTTTGTACTTCAACTATGCTAAAATACAGCAGCAAACACACAGAAAGGCAAAGCAGCATCACAGGAATGTCACTGAAACTCATTGCACTTGATAACCAACCCTTCAGGGTGGTGTAGGATGCCATTGCCTGTAGACTAATGCTCTACTTGGATTGGTATTGGAAAATATCTTCCTCATCTTGAGAATAAGGTTTTCAGATGTTTCAAAGAAACAGCAAACTCACTTGGTCATAGGGCTTAACAGAGCTCAGATAGTACTCTATTATTTATTTTCCCAGCACATATTCATTTAATTTGTTAGGGTGCAGTTGACTTTGTGGCTTAAGCACACCTCATGTACTTTTTGGCTATAGTCCTCAGCTCCTACTCTCTATATCTGTCTCTCCTCAGCTGTCCTGTCTAAAATAGCCAAAAATTAATCGGCTATGACTATGACTTTATTTTAAAGTGAACCTATTAAAGCTCCTGTGAGAAACTTTCGGTTTCTGTCAACTTTGGCGCCCCCTGTGGACAAAGCAGTCTTCGCTTATCTTGTCCTCTATGTACTTCAATGGTAACTTTTGACAAAAAAAACCATATCCTTCTCACTTTTTACAATTAAATGTATTATTTAATGTGAAACTTTAAAGTTGAAAATGTAAAGCTGGAGCAGTATCACCAGCTGCTTGACTGACACCTACCCACTTGAATATATATAGTTTAATCTGTCAGCGATAGATGTCCATACTTAACCTTGGTGGAGTCACAAAAATATGAGAAGCATGAATGCTGGCCTCATACCTGCACTATTTTCTTTAACAGCTACGTTTGAAAATGTTGTGAGATCTTGCCTGAACTTGGACAAAGTCTGAAACAACCTGTATGTATTATTTTAACAGACGGTAACGTAACAATAGTTGATGAGTACAAAATAAATTGAGAGTTTTTTGAGTGGCAAATCAAGCAAAACTTCTTTAAAGGTGACATGAGAATAATAGATATACTCTAAATAGCAAGATAATGAAAGCATGTAATTTCTATTTCATCTGAGGAATTTCTGTAAAGAGAAAGCTCAGCCGCAGTAAACAAATCATTTTATTATGCACTGGTCTTTCTTTTCGACCTGTAAATCAACAAGCGTGAACCACACGCAGAAGAAGAATATAAGGATGAAACTACTCTAGCACCAACACACAAGGACATCCCCTTGGAACAGTAATAAGCTGCAACCTTGACAAAAATAAATTCTGCTACAATGCTCAGTCTTGACTTGTGTGCAGCAACTTTTCTTAAAAGACATAGAAGACGTTTGTGTGCAAAAGGGCAACAAGTCCATGTCTCACTTTGTGCTCATCATGATTTCCATCACTCACTTCAAAAATAGATGTTTACTGATTTGTTTAACCGAAACACCTGTACTGTATCACATGTTACCAATATATTTGTTTATTTGGAAAGTACAAAGCTTTTGATGACTTGTCACCAGCAATGGCAAAAGGAAGAGTGGTGGAAAAGAGTGCAGAAGAGAAATATAATTGATTTGCAAAACATTTAAGCACCATAACACAAAGATAACTCTGCATATTATTGCTACGTATCACTACTTATCTGTCAAATGACTTGGAGGAGCATCAATCGTGAATGTGTCTGGTTCAATACTGGGCATGGCTTTCTATAGAGTGTTGGTGTAATCCCCTTTTTTCACTGCTCATCTTCTCTTTTTTGACATCTACACTTTTGAATCTGTTAGTAAAAGGTTTTTTACCACAAAAGCCTTTGAAAAAATATATAAACATTTAACAACTAACACAAGTCAGGAAAGCGACGAGGCTTGCTGACCTTTATGAGCTGTTCTGTGTGTATGTGGACTTGTCAATGGGTAAAACATTATACCAGGGAGATGTTGCGAAGAAATCATGTTTGATGGTTTTCTTTTGTAGATATTGTTCAAACATTCTCTCTATTTTAAGACGGCGAAGGATGAGAAGCCTGCCTCTTCATCACTCTGTACATCGTCAAAGATTAATTGTTGTAGTTGTAGTAGTTATATAGGCTCGAACAGATTGGTAAGTCAAACTAAATAGATGGCAAAGAGAGCGAGGGAGAGAAGTGTTGGACAGAGTGAGACAGGAGCGGGGGGTGAGGGTTCGGATGATTGTAAGGACAGGGAGAAATTGAATTCCCCGCTACTTTGGTGAAAGAGGAGACACTGACTGACACTCATGAGTTAAATGCTAATTGAAGGCAGCAGAGGTTTGGATGGGAGCTGTGAGAGCGCAGCCTGAATGGCACCCGGCCTTGGACTGAGAACATCACAATGGAAGGAGCTAAAAGCGCTGTGTGTACTCTCACGAGTACAGTGTGTATATGGACACTCTCTTTTTGTAAACAGAGAATAAGCAATGGATTCCATTTACGAACATACTGTATATAAGCAGATGTATAGACACGCACGCACTAGATACATCATTCAGTCAGTCTGTATGATTATAATCTAATAAGCCTTTTGAAAAAAAACAACACTTTTTTTTTTCATGTGATTAAAATTGCGTGTATATGTGTGATATGATAAAACAGAGGTAAAAGTCTAATCATGAAAAACATAAATCTGAGTACAAAAAAGGCAAAATTATTCAGAACAGCCCTTTAGTGTTGGCCGACTTGTTTTTGTTGATCAGAAAGACATTTCTCATCATTGTGTTACTTTATTTTACCAATTATACAGATTTTGCCGATGGTCGATATGCAACGCTGGTATTACATTGTGTTTTTTTTTTATTGATTGATTGATTGATTGATTGATTTATCTATTTTTGTTGATTTTATGTTTTTTGTTGGTTTGTTTTTTAAACTGTTGAACAATACACAATAATTGATAAATAAATAATAAATAAAATAAATATTTATAAATTAAATAATACTCATGAAATAAAGCAAAGTTGCTGAACTTCCACAAATGTTTAAAGAAACAGATGTAAATGGAAAAATATTTAGCTCAAAAGTATATGCCAATATGTTGCCTATTATGTAGAAATTCCATTAATTGGTCTGATTAACTGGTCCACCAATGGTGATGATGATGGGGGGGCTTGACTTGACAACATCCAGAAATGCCAAAGGCAGTTTCTTACTGTGTTGCACCCTTTTCTCACCAACATTTCCATTTTCAGTCTGTAGTGGTATTCCCCACATCACAAAGGCAGAGCTCCAAAGACTTCCCCTCTATTTCATAGCTTCATTCCACACTAAAATCTTTGTCATCTCTCTTTATCTTTGCCTTTTTCTATTGTTTAGACTTTTTGCATGTGCAGTGCGCTCTGTGTCCTTCACTGTAGTTCATTGAGTATTGTAACCTCTGGATTTTACCTGTCTGTATGTATGTGTCTAAATACAACAAATGGTAACATATTAAGGCATATACATCACATCCATATATTTAAGCTGCAAATAAATGTTATGACAATCAATCATTCACTAAATTTTAACGCAGGTACTCCCAACATTCAGTCCATTGCATAGTTTAACTTGAGTCAGTTGTGATGGATACAAATCAAAAAAGCTAATCTGTAACTCTCAGTCTGAAGTGTGCATTTAGTAACGTAGAGGCAGTAAAGACATGGCAGCAGGTGAAAAGTTGCTCTAAGAAGGAAATGAACTGGGAACTTTGGATAAAGACGGAGATGTTGCAGACATTCAGCCAGTTGACCCAGAGTGACCTCTTTAACTGTTGTCTTTTGTTATGAAATGCAATTTTTCTTAGTCAAGGCTTCATAAGAAACTTGTTTTTTTTCACATTCATCCATAAACCCAGGAAATATTAAAGACCTATACAATAAAAAATGTGAAGGAAATAATCCTTTTCAAGGTCTGCAGAAACTGTTCCTACAGTGAAGAAGAATCACACAGTAATTCTGTCAAAAGTACCCACACCATACTGTCCATGCTAAGCAATATTGTTTGTGTAAATGGCCTAACATCATTCTGCACAGTGGTGGTCAAACAGACTGAGGACACAGTTGACAGATGAAGAGAGTAACACTAACTATTTTTTGAGTGAGTTGGGACACCTGGCACGAGTGGAGAAGTTCAACCAACTTTAGTGAGATTCTGTATTATTTGAAACATCTACTGTAAAACCTGACACATTTTCAGACCCTATCTGTTATCTAAAAAGTAAAACCAGTGTATAACAGCATTAAACCCAGAAGAGGGCACTTGAAAAAACAAACCGCAAAGCATGCTGGATACATGCTTTGCCCCTTTTTAACTGCTTTCCCCTCGGTTGCAAATATCAACGCTGCCATAGGCTGAGCTCAACAAGTGTGGTAGGGTAGCTTGCATAAGGATGGTACCATAAGAAGATGTATTCAGGTGCTGAATGCAGCTGAATACACCATGGCTCTATGCCCACTTTTCAAAGCATTAGGATCTATCCATGTTCAGAGACATATTCAAGAACAGGATGTCATGTAATTTAACAAAGCACCTTTGCTGTACATGTAGGAGATGCAGCCCTCAGAAAGGTGAACATGGCTGCTTTACACGCAGCCCTCCATCTGGATACTCCTCACTGTGGCATACTCAAAGTGTTATATTACCTGAAGAGCTTTCATGCACAAAGTCTTATCCCAAACTAGAAATTGCATTTGAAAACCAGCTCAAAGTGGGAAAATGAATTTCAACCACAGCTACTGCCTCAACGTCAGTCCTTCAATAGCAGACTCTTATCCTTAAGATTTGCTTACCCTCAGATTCACTTAACTTTCACCTGTCCTTTACAAGAACCTGATCCTATCTTCAGCTGCTCAGACTGAAAGACACATCTTTTTACACTCTTCCCTGTACATTTGAACTGGATCTCCAAGGTGATGCATTTTGGCAAAAGATAGAGCCGGGTCTTCACCACATTGACTTTGCTATGTTTATAGATTTATATGCTGTGTAGGCATTACCAGACCAGCGAAGTGAAAGGTGAAACTACAGGTACACACACAAGCGAGCACAAGGGTCTAGCTGGTCACTAAGGTTCTTGCAATGACATATGAATGAGTCCATCAACATGAGAAACCACTTAAAGGTGATTCTGACTTTGTTATTATGAGTACTTAGCAGCTTTCAAAAAGACATAAAGCAGATTTGGTATCTGTTTAGTAGAGTCATGTAACTCTTTATTTCCTTTCCACGACTGATTCTGATATGCCAATTGACACACGGATGAAAGTGATATTGCTGCAAGTGATATTTTCTCCTAGTAAACAACATAAAACTATCTTTTAATGTCAGTCATGAATCGATTAGATTTTATGAGACTGAAGCAGTTGAGAGAAACTCAATTTTATTCCTATGCTGACTTACTGGATAGAGTTTTAAGACATGTACTCTCAGCCAGTGCTTCATTGTTATTTTTTTGGCTATCATCACAAGTTAATGACCTGAAAGCTTCTTTACTGCTCCAAAACAGCTGTTACAGCCACACTACCTAAGCTTGTTTTGCAAAAGCAATGAAGAAATGGTGTCTAATAAAAGCAAAGTGAATGGGTGGTTATGCAAGTTAATCCTGGCAGGATAAGCGGGACTGCAGCTACCAACTAATGATATTAAAAAGCTGACAAAAAACATCGACCTTAAGGTTATTTTATTGATTTCAAAAAGGTTTATCTTAAAAAAAAATCATAACTCTATTTCAATGCTCAGTAAGGCTTCCATGGCAACGGATTCTTATCAGCATCCTGGCAGAATAGATCAACATAAACCTGATCAACTGAAGTCATGTCAAGTTAAAACATGAGCCTGCATGTTTGTTATAACTCATGTTCCAGTCAGTATTACACAGGATAAATGGGACTCCTGCATTATACTAATGTTTAATGTTTTTTGATTTGGTAAAATTCAAAACTGCACAAATCTTTATAAAGCAAAAGAAAATCTTTTTCCAAGCATAATTCAAAACTTATTTCGTGAGAGAGAAGGCTGCAGTAAATTTGTTTTAAGAGGAAAACTCAAATTGCAACAACAAAGAGTAAGATAGACTCTTGAAGTATGTGTATATCTGTCAAAGGGGTCATTTTATGGAATAGTCTCGATGTAGAGGTTAAACTCAGTACAAATGTTAATCAATTCAAAAGGAAGTTTAGAAAAAGAGTGTTTGAAACATATAACAAGGAGAAGGAGTACAATGATGTAAACTGATGTGTGATTGTGGGGATGAGGGGTTCAGAGACTGACTTTGTGTTTTTGTTGTATTAATGTTGTATTTGTGTTGCCCGGGGTTGGAAATATATAAGCTTTGCTTCTTTCATCCCCTTTTCAAACCGTGTTCGTTGTTATTAGTGTTTGTTGTTTTTGTTTGCGCCTGTTCGCTATATGGTTATATGGTGTCTTGTGGATTTTCTTGTTATGCTGTATGTGAGATATCATTTTGTTTGGTTTGGAATAAAATATAAAATATAAATAAATAAATAGTGTTATATCAGCTCTTGTATTTCTGGAACCTTTGCAGTGGACACACCTTTCAACATACAAAAGGAAAAAAATCACAACTTATAACATAGTTGCTGCTATTACTACCACTAGTAGTTTTCATTTTTTAGCGAGGGGCACCCTAGAGACACACTTGCTTTTACTGATGTTGCACGAGTTGCAGGACAGGCTTCACACTTTTCCCCATGTGAGATTGTTGGGGTCGAGTAGCTCCTCAGACTGCTCTTACATCTGTGCCCAATCACAGGCAGCATTTACATAAGAAACCAGTGGTTTGAAGTAATCTGTGGATCTTTATGAGTACTCTGTTTATCCCCTCAATGGGAGGAGACATGGGAAGGGTAAAATACTTCAAAGCTCCTAATGGAAAGAAATCTGACTATTGACAGGATCATGTACGCAAGGTTTTTTTTCCAACTTTAACATTTAAGCACATGTAAAAACCTGAAATCAGATTATTATCAGTATCTAATTATTCTTATATCTTATTAATGTGAATATACTCATTGTCATCATTAGGGTTGTCATTTTTTTTAGATAATGAACTTTGAATGAAAATAAGACATGGTGACAAGACTCTGGCAAGGGGCTTGTAAGAAATAGCAGTCATGCAAGGTTGAACTCTTGCTGTTGCACTGCTTCACCAAGTTACCCTCCTAAGTGGCAACACGCCATCAGGTGAGCCCACAAATTTGTTACTGTTTAACTGCAAGAAAGCTGCTCTGTACAGGGTCATCATACATCTATTTTTCTTTTTAACTTAATTTTTTCCATCTGTGAAGTACAACACTAAATACTTCCACAAAGAGCTTCTCAGATGTCTTGGTGTTGGGATCACCCAATGTGGCTTTGCTCGATCATATCCTCCATTTTTTGTAGAGTAAAGTAACTGTTTTAGTTTACTTAGGTCATGAGTGCATGGATTGGATGGGTTACAATGAGAGTGCCCTCTACAGGATCATGAGCAAGCTACCTTGGGCGGCCAGATGTGCTGTTACACTGAATTATTATGAATTTCAAACAGCTCACTACAGTTCAAATACGGACTTTCCCTTCAGAATTTGAATGAAATTTCAACTAAAAAGTAACAGTCTGAGTCATTTTTCCAAGAATTTCAAGACCACAATTTTCCTCAGTATACTACGGAAACTGTTTTACCACAGTGTCAACAGGCAGACATGAAATGTACAATGACTTTTTGTGCTGTAGTTTGATTTGATAGGACTGTTGAAGACGTCTTCTCTATTATTACTTTTGTTTTTAAAATGTATCACCATTATTCATAGGTTTTAACCAATCATAATTATGTATTTAACACGGCCTGGTTGCAAGTAGAACAGGAAATCCAACTGTACTCTCTGATGCTAGATCTCTCATTTCAAGCATTTTTGGAGTTATTTTCTGATAAGGCTTTGGTATCTGAAAAACTCTCCTGTAAATAACGACTTTTGCCCAGTAACTGCTTTGCTGGTATCAAGACTATTTTCTTAACTGTTTAAATAAGGTAATGTTGACTTTGAGAATAAATCCAACAGCCAACTTAGCTTCCTAACTTATGGGGCTAATGGCCCTGATCAAATAAAATCTTTCGGCGTTGCCATGTAGAGTCACTGTAATGAAATTATTTAATACCTTTAGCACCACATTCAGTCGTTCACAAAACTGTATGTGAAGCGAAGGTAGGGGTCGAGTACTGCTAGGCTAATTAGTTTTTGAGCAGAGTATAAATGAGACTATTTTACAGCACAATGTGTGAAGCTACAGGTTCAGGGCTGTGGCCTCAATATGGAGAGAGAAGTGAAGGGTGGAGGTGGAAGAAAAGACTCATGTCTGTCTTTCGCATTGCAAAAAAACTACATTGACTTTTCAAACCTACCTCCTTCTACCATTTAGTCAAAACTGTGTCAGAGGGCAGGGGAATGGAGGCTGTGATATATACTGTACACTAAGTCATGATCACATAATATGGTGGCAAGGACACAAGAGAACTGAACCAATTTCTTTTTTGTATTAGCACAAATGCATTCAGTCGCATTAAATTCTAGGTAGAGATGCAGAGAGCAGGAACAGATGGGGGTTACATCGAAGCATTGGGTTGAGAGCCTCAGCTCACTCTCAAACTGTGGATTATGCAGGGGGGAAATTTGCACATTTGCTCTGAGTGGTGATAAAATTGCCTTGATTTAAAAACTAGTAGAAATGTTTACTTTTCCTCTCTTTTTTTGGAGCTGCTCATCTCAGGGCCACACAGCTCTCTGTCGCTGCTGTGCTAATTACAAGCTTATTAGCCAGGAAGGACTCAGGTGCCGCAGAATCCTTCAGTGAGGGACATCTGTGGCTGACAGTGCTGGGAAGGCCGTGTCATCCAGCCTCAATAGCTAATGAACAAACACAAGGATTTTCTCTCAGATTCATTATCGTCACAATGAATGAATTCCAGCTCCTTTTGGTTGTCGTTCTCAGCGTATTATCTTCCCATCAGCCCGTCAATCACCCTCAGCCCACAAACAAACCACTATCTGCCGACGCGAACGCGGCGGAACACACACCAACTCAGAAACACCCAAACACGCACAAAAAAAGCACACACCCACACACAGGGAGAAAATCAGATCAGCTAATTAAGATGTGGCGGCTGAGTGGGAAGTAAACTCAAACAGGGCCAGACAGATGTCTCACTCCGGTGACTTCAAAAGGGGAATAAAGAACACAGGGCCATGTAATGTGATTTAGATATAATGCTTCCAGGTCAGGGGTGATGGCTACACCGCTGGGCAGTCAGAGAGCAGCTGACAAGCATGTAACTAACCATGACGGATGGGAATTCAATAGACTGCCTACACTACACCCTAAGCTAGATGGGGACCAAATTACGTAGCTGACCACCTTGTCCTCCAAACAGGATAGAAGTTATTTGTCCATGGGATGTTTTTCTGACACCTGTAACTTTTTTCCAATCAACAAGTGATTCACCTCTGTAACCACTAACAGGGGGAAAAGACTGATCGGTTTTTCTGCGTCATACTGAAACCACAGTCATGTAAATAGTTGAATGTTTGCAATATTAACAGTAGATTATATGGCAATTTTAAAAAATGACAAAAAGCGTGAAAACTGAGCAATAACACTTACCATATATATCAAATATGAATTCAAGTAAGCTTTACAATGGTTTTTTGCTGGTGTGATGCATCATCTATATGGTATATCTGTACAATCTAAGTCTCACAACGACAGAGGAGGAATCATTAGTTCTGCAGTGTAAGGTCCGTATACTTAGCGGCCAACGGATTTTTGTTTTCAAATGAAAAAACAAAAATCGGGAGACGAGCCGTCACAACTTCCAGGTTGCAACAAACAAGTGAATGAAACTTGAAACACAAGATTTCCACGCACATATTTTGATCTTCGATTTCCAGTTAAGGCCACATTACAGAAAGTCAAATTGTGAGTTGTTTCTTCGTTCTCCAATTTTTATGATCAAAAAGAAAAATGGAAAACGGTTTGTTTTTCATTTTTCAATTCCCTACTGGTCATCGGGAGATGGCATGTTGCCAGATTTTTTTTCTATTTTTTTATTTTAAAACGAAAATCCGTTGGCCACCAAGTACAAAGACCGTGAAAGCCTTGCATCTAGCGGGCAAATTTCTTTAAAACTCAAAGTAAACATTAGAATTTAACCTGAGAACCTAAACATGTTTAATGATAGTATAGATTTTCTACACTTTGGCATCGTTCACACTTTGACCTTTTACTCAGAGAAACTCAAGTTGAGGAGAAGAGATGCCAAGGATCAGAGGAGCTACTGTAGACATACACCAGCAGATGAAAACCTTATGGAGCAGCTGTTTATCTCCATACATAGAAGATGTAAGAACCTCATGTTTGTTTCAAGCCACTAGTATTTTTTCATGATTATCCAAACAGACAGCAAAAAGTCAAAGTATGAGCAATGTCATAATTAAGATCACTTCCCCTGATTTAATGTTCATTTGTCAACTGATTATGTCTGACAGACACGGAAACAGCCCCTGACAGAGAACAAACCTTTTTACACCGTCATTCTTCTGTGTTCGGATATGTGAAAAGTGACAACTTGCTTTGATTTTGCAGCTTCACAATTTCTCAACACCTCCTAAAAGACAAGGCATGATAAAAGCCCAGAGAGGTTTATTTAGAAGTAAACATCATGAGTGATTAGTTTCTGTTACATTTGCTACTGTTTTAGAACAATTAACATCACAATCAACCAATTCCTGGCCAAAATTACAGCTTTGAAATATTACAATCTGTAAATTTGAGCAAAGCTGGTATCGGTTGACTGAGAAGTTTAAGTAAACAGTAAATGTACTGAGGCTATAGAAGCGGATGCAGTGTTGATCAGTTTGGCTTCAGGCCTTGACCTTTGCTACATGTAATCCCCCCACTCTGTCTCCTCCCCCTGTCTTTCTTCAGCGGCCTTATCAAACATTGGCAAATAGGCTAACAGGCTAACGGTTATATTACTGCTGTGAAATTGGTTGATTTCTAACTGTGTGTATGTGATCAGTTGTTTGTAGCTGATGGGTCTTTCTAATATTAAGTTACCTTGATATTTTCACTTTGGATTTTCTTTGCAGTAGCTGATGAAGTGAGTAGAGGCTGAATGAATAAACATCAGTCAGATTCAATGCCTTTTCACCATTTAAAAACTTTGAGCGTGTCTTAAAATCCAAATGACTTCAGTGAATGAGTCTGCCCAAGTGTAAGGCATCAATAAGACATTTTTAACAGCAATAAAAAAAATAAAAACCAGCACTATGTCATATATTTAAAGGAAAGGGAAAATTGCCATGTATTACCTCCCATAAATGACAGGATTATAATGAACTAATAGAGGTGAATAACCAAAGTTGACAGTGTCTTAACTAATAAATATGTATATGAAATGACAAATGCATTATTGTATTACTTTTAACTACATAAGGGGTGAATTAACCTTTCTTAACCCTGACATATTTCTGTTATTACTTTTTCATAGTGATGAACAATAAACCTGTTAAACCATGATGCAAATAAACTACTATCTTTTGCCAGTACAAAATAAACCTCTCCTGGGAATCCTCTGGTTGTCAAGAGAAGAACAGACAAAGACATTTTTGAAACAGAAAAATCAGAGGTTTGTGTGTGAGGAGTAGAGAGCTGAGATGAGCTATTAAAATACAAGAGAGCTCAGACATCAGTGAGGAGAAGGTGAGAGAAGAAACCAAGGCCGTGAAGGGTTAAAACATTTTTGCCTATTATGCACCCACTCTTTCTACACTCTGAGAAATTAATAGGAGAAATTAGCAAAGCAATTACCACTTTTAATTGGACTAATTCTTCTGGTCCTGTCACAGCTGCATCCAGAGGCAGACTGTAAAGCCTCGCCCGTACATGTCTTTTTCACCCTTTCACAAACACTGTTATTAATTTCACAAATTTCTGTGGACCTCTTTTAGCCTTTGACACCCGAGCCATCGAGGGTGAATGGCTGACAGCTTCCACTAGATTATTATCTCCAGTTAGTATCTCTCTCTCTCGCTCGCTCGCTCGCTCACTCTCGTGCACACAGATGCACTAAACTCCCTTTTTCACTCCGTGCCCCATCACTTCTTTTCTTATTCTTAAAGGAACATTAGCTATGGTACATTATTTTTTCAAATGGAGGGCGATGGCTGTAATTAACAGATGAGCTGAAACGATAAGTACACAACCTTTAGGATAAAGGACGCTATTACTGTGACCTCATTGCCACTTACGTTTGACCTTTTCAATGCCTGCTTTGAACATCAGATTTGAGCTGGAAATCCCAATTATTGTTCCCCAGTTCACACTATCACATCACAAAAATCCCCTTTGCTGCTTCATGTGTCCTCTTAGAGTTGAAATGTTGCTGATGTTGCTGGGTAGTGAATATCCAAATGTGACTGGCTGGTTACTTCTTTCAAGATGTGCTGCAACTTGAAAAGTCTTGGTATCCAAAGCACTGATATTTCCGGTCATACCACTTCGCTGAATTTCAAGTCAGCAATTATGCTTAAACTCTGCATCAGCCCCTGTCAGTCATTTGTGTTCGCTGAGTGAAAGTGCACATAGCAGGTAACCACGAGGTGACAGGTATGTTCGCCTGATTGACATGGGTAGCTTGGATGCTATATAAAGAGTAGAGAGCCTAATCAGCAGTGTGTAAGTACAAAAAGAGAATCATCTGCACCCTCTGTCTTTTTCAGGACACTCAGAGTGTTTTTATTGTATCATCGGCTGCTCTGGTAACTAGCCTGTACTGTTCAACAACATGAAAGTGTTGCTGCTCTAGCCAACCAATTATAAAGTGGATGGTGAGGGACTGGTCACCCAGGAAAAGCATGATTTAACTTTCACAAATAGCATTATTTATTTATAGTAGAACAGCAAATGATTGATCAGCACCATCAGCCACTGATGAAGCAGAACTATGGAAAGGAAATACTGAGCCAACCCAGTTATCAATAATCAATCTATAAACAGGTGAGGAGTTGCGGGGAGATTTACTTTATGTGTGGTCTTGCGTTTGCATATGCACCCAGGAGCAACATAAACATAAGTGTAATCAGACTTGATCATGTACTACGTCTCTTAATGTGGGATACATCTAGAAGGCAGTCCAGAGAGCTTTGGCTGTATGCGACTACGAGCTGGATTTGAGGTATTTTAAAGAGAGAGATGACTGAAGTCACAGAGATTACTATCATGTTAATTTTAGACATCAGTAGAAAGTTCTTGAGCCAACTGATGACCAGCTGACCAAGCATACCATCAACACCACCCCCCACTCACTTTTTCCATTCAGTTCAGCCAGTTTCTGTGATCAACTAAAAAGATTGAACTTGCTGACTTGGTCTATCGGTCTGTTTTTAAAACTTTCAGCCTTTGTTATACCTTCTGTTGTGTTGACTGTGAGCACAAAAAGGCTACTATACAGAATCTTTTGGTTTTTTATTGCAGTAGCGAAGATCATGACAAACAAGATCACGTACGATTTTAATTTTCATGTTTCCTGTCTACAGGAGTGAGAAGAATATTAGAAACACTACTTAAATAAATTAAAGCCAGGTATAACACCGACACCTGCAACATCAACGCTTATCTGAATAATTGAATCAACGCCTCATTATAATGTAAATAAAGACTATTTATGCAAAGCAAAGGTAGAATTATGGACAGAGTACTTTGATTACCCTAAATGAAGGGTCGAATGGCTGTGCTTTAGGACCAACACAGCCGACTGACATTATTGCCGATATCATTTTGAGAAATTAGATGCTTACCAAGAAACTTAATATTGGTTTCTAGTTCAAGACTACAGTTAAGCCATTCTCATTAAGTTTACATAGAGCGAACACACTTATCACGAACTGTAACACCCAGGCAAGATTTAGGAAAAGCCTGGTCCAAGTTATAAAGAATTTAATTGTTTAATTTGATGAGAAAAAAACATGAGAGGAGGTGAAAGTTGTGTCCTCTACAGTGTTAGGAGAGACTACGAAGCTGTTGCTCAACACTCCTTGCTCAGTGATCCATTGATTGGATCGAGTGTCTCTCCTGCAATGAAGTCAAACTGTATTTTTCACACAGGAGGAAGCGACGGGAGCATCTGTTGCCCCTGATAGCTTTGACTTATTTGACTTTCCCTGACACAGAGAGATGGGCGCCTGCTTTGAAGCCTCTCAGATACGTTAACCTGCGGCCCGCACTAGCGATTCCCACTGGGGCCACTCACTGAATGTCCTGCCCTGATGGGCTGATGGGAATCAGAGGAAATCAATAAGCAATGATAGACTTCTGTTGTCCACTCAGCTAATCCTGTTAGTGATAGCTGTGGATTTAATCGAATGGTTGCACACAGAACAGACACAGAGACAAATGTATGTGAGCGCACACACACACCTCAAAGTACACTTAACCCCATAACATCCTCATGGATAAGATCTGTAGATCTTCCACACACACTCTGCGCTGTCATTTTGTTGAAACAAGCAGCAATTTGAGAGACAATTCATGCAGCAGTTAGAGGAGAATCAGTCAATTTAATAAATCCTTTGCTCATAGTCCAAGTTGGACTAGATTGCGGGAACATTTTCATTGGAGCTGAAGATGTGGAATAAAGACAGATTTTGTCCCTATGATCGCTTGATAAAGGATCTCTTTTTTGATATGGAGATCAGTACAATGCATGGCCGTGTATGGGAAGCTGAGCAGGAATGGACTTCCTTTGACAACGACGATCTCTCTACACGCCGTGTACATATCAAAGTGACATAAATCCTGATAACTACGCTCAATACACCAGCCACACATATGTTGCAAAGTATTTCTGGGTTAATGCTTTAACCCCCCCTCCCATGAGTGAACAGACATTATAAAAGCAGGCCCCAGTGGCACATGTTTAAAGGTACATTAAGGGAGCACATCAATTGTAGATGACATAATCCCCAGCCCTCTTTTCAGTCGCACTCTCACTTCCTTAATCTCTCCGTTCTTTAACCCTCATCTTCTAAGAGGCTGAAAGCTCCCTTCATCTTCTCCTCAAGCTAGCAGAGAAACGGCGAGCTGCCTGGGGAGAGGGGAGAAGAAGAGGTATTACTGAAGTCTGATTAAATTAACACTGTGATGCAGATTTTCCTGCCTTTTCCGTGCTCTCTTTACTCGCCTTATCCGAGTGTGTGGTGTCTTTGAAAATCAGATGAACTTGTTACACGAGGGTTTGCACATGTCTAGTATGTGTATGTGCTTGTGCTTTTTAATTAATTACTCTTGTTAGCTGGATCCATTACTTGGAATTCAGATTTCAAGGGTTGGTTTGATAAATAAATATAAATCGAGCTCCTCCACCTTCTCTTACCCTCTGTAACCCCCCACACTCACCCTGCTTTCCTCCAGGCAGAAAAGCGGAACCATCCCCTGTAGAAGTACTTTAATTACAAGGTTCCTACGGCTAAATAACAAGAGGTTTACATAACTCCCGCATGAGCTGCTCATTATTCAGAAACTACTCTTGCTGTTCTTGCCTCCCTTTCTCTAATATAGATCATGTACAACAATGTGCGAGCTCCCACAATGCCCTTCCCATAGGTTGAAACAGAAAACCAGGAGAAGTTCACTTTGTCTAACCTTACGTCCACTTTAACTAACACGTGAATGAAAATCCAGTGTTTTAAATTCCATCTATCTAAAGCTAATTAATCATTCCCATTGTGTCTAATATTGTCATAAGAAAGGTGCTTAGTTGACACTCTCATTCATGGAATGTGGCACCACTCGTCTAATGTGATCAGTACAATATGCCAACAGTAGCAAGAAATAGAATCTAGCGCTCGGAAGGCATTAATTATATTCAGTATAGACACGGAGTGAGACAATATGTCGGAAAATGATGGGAAAAGAGACTGGCATGAAGCATAGACACTTAACATTGAAATCACAGTACTGGTACGGGTCTAAGACAGAAAAATTAGCAATAAAGTGTATTTTTTTCACCTTTCCTAGTTTGCAGATACACTGTCATTCTTGAATGTTGCCCAGAACATGAGCAAATGTGTGCCACAAGTATGCAAAAACCTTAATATAATCCCCTCCTTACCGTCCAACCTTCCATCACAGAGTTTCACAGCATCTCCTTATATCACATTAGATCCTAATTTATCAAAATAAAATTGCCCAGCGTATGGAAATTGTGCAATTTTATTACTTCTGCTCATTCACTGTCTGCACCAATGCCATTGTCCTGCCTCTTCTTCATTGACCCCATCCTGCCTCCGCCCATCTGCTCCAACAAGGTGATGTTTATCTCCTGCAGGAGGAAATTAAAGCCTTGCTTCATGAGCTGCAGATATGCAAATCTCATACAGTGCAAATAGATTGCAGAGTCTGCACGCTGGTCGCCATGTATTGGACCGGCTCCATTGAGGCCCGCTGATTTGAAATCCAAATCAAGACACACGTGTGCCTCCCCTATAAAAAATGTGGACTTTGAGATATTAAGGAAAATAAATAAAAGAGGAGAGGGTGAATTAATGGCGGACTTAAAAATTAAAAAACCCTATTCACTCAGCTGGTCCATCAGGGTAGATATGGTTTAATAACTCGTGTTCGACCACAGGTGAACGCTTATCTGAAGCTCAGCCACCCGCCGCATGGAAATAAGTTCCTCTGATATCACCATTACATGATGGGATATGTATTTTCTTGAACTCACGAAATTGGAAAGTAATAGTGGGCATGCAAAACGCCTTGCAGTTGTCGAGTATGTAATTTTGATATGCATTAGTGTTATTGTCAGGCAGGGTGTATGGGCTGTTTCCTTGTGTGATTGCAGGCCTGGCTTATATTGTGGGAGGGGAGCAGACAGGAGAAAATAGTATTAAACCTGTCCTTGCCATTCCAATCTGTCTGCATGTTTCTCTTTATCATTCTGCAGTTTCTATCCACTTACGCTATAATTAAGTTTCCTGACCCCTGCCGTGCAGCCTTAACTAGGCATTGGGAAATATACAGCCACTGCAGATCTCTTAGCCTGATGTGCTCTTGCGCTCTCCCCTCGTCTCCCTTTCTCTCTCTCTCTCCCTCTCTCTCTCTCTCGTCTCCGTCCCTGTTTCTGAAAAATCCCTCGCTCCCACCGTCTCTCCCCCTCTCCTTCTCTTTCTTTCTTTCTTTCTTTCTCTGAGTCTCCATGGCACTGTAATGGAATAAGAATTATTAATCGAGTAATTGTGTGGAACACATTAGTTTGCATTGAATTTCCCTCTCTCATTTTCGATGCTTGATTATCAGGCTGTTGGGCAGACTCTACCCCCTCCACCCCCCCACCCCTTTTTCTCTACCAACCACACTCAAAACACATAAAACACACACACACACACACACACACCTATCACACTTCTTTAAATGGCATAATCTCCACAGACACACATACGCACACAATGCTGGTGGAGTGTGTGTTTTCATCACACCTGATGCTTGCTGTGCGGAGACAAAAAAGCTTGGGACTTCTGTAATGTCCCTTTAACCCCAGCTTGCTTCAGAAAAAGGCACAGACACAGAGAAAATAACCTCCAGCTTATGCACAAACATGAAAAACATAAACAGGGAAAAAACATCAGAGACAGACGCACTGGCGCTGACATTCATCATAAAAAAAAATCCCCTCTTCAATCATAATTAGTCTAATTAATTTAAATCAGTGTTGGAGGCCTATCTAAATACAGTGACAACACTAAATGAACATCCGCCCTGCAGCACATAGCCTGAGCCTATACGTTCCCATAGTGAAACACACCCTCGTAGGATTAGAGCAGAAGAATAGGGGGATTATTATTTCATGACCTTTCAATCCGCTGCCTGTCAGGTTGAACTAAAGCCATATATGCTGCTGGAGGACTAATCTCCTTCTCCCTTTGTGTCCGCAAGGGATGTGTCATTTCTTTATCCCCTCTATACAGATTTACTCCATAAAATAAACTTCCTAGACTGATCTGATAAGAAGCCATCTCCTTACTAGGATAAGGCTGCGCTGCCTCATCTCCCCTGCTTCCTCACCACCACCACCACCGCCACCGCCGCCGCCACCGCTGCCCGTTTGCCGTATTTTTGGGTGTCAGATAACTCAGACGGGGATGGGGAACAGTCAGGAAATGCCACTTTGTCTGTCTGGGAGCAGGTGACAACAAAACGTCAGTGACTCTGATTAGAAAACACCCTCCTCCCCCCACCCTTTAACACTATTCTCCATCATTCTCTCTTTTTTTAAAACCACCAAAATCACGTTTTATCAACATTTGCCAGGTATGAAACACAAATAAACACTAGCCAATGTGTTCAACTTGCTGCATCATGGCCAATCTCTTATGTTGTTGATTTGTTTTGTTTGGTTTGTTTTTGCCGTCAATCTTAATTACTGTTAAGACTCCCCTGCTCCAGCTATCAGTCCGAGTCTGAGCTATGATCCGCTGATCTGACCGCTGCTGTCTGCCCCCCTTTTTTCATTATTTAATGCACAAGTCATTTTTTAGCTGCTTCTTTTGAGCCAGGGCAGACTGCAGAGCTCTGCATATATTTGACTGGAGATGAGATTAGATGCACACAAATATTTCAGACATTCTTCAGAGTGTGCACTCACTCATAGCTGAGAGGCCACAGCCTACAGGTGGCACTAATGAGCATGTGAAGTAACAGAGGTTGAAGTGATGAAAAATTTTGAGCACAAAAATAATTTGCACCTTTTTTTGAAGGACTACCAGGGGATTTTGGCGCTGCATGGACTTCTATATCACAAGCTACTGTGTGTAATAAAAAAAAAAGCTTACTAGTAGGTGCAAAAAGGAAAAAGTGAAAGGAGTGAAATGTGTTGTTTAGACCAAATCACCAACACAGTCTATGTCTATGCAGCAAAGTGCCATCTAAAATGAAAAATAATGCTCTTGAAAAACAAAGGGGGAAAAACATGGACTCAAGAAATAAAAATAAATGCTTGCAGAAAAAAATCATGCCACGCTGTGCAACAATCAGCAGTCAGCAATTAAATATCAGTCAACTGGCTGTTTGGAGCTGCAGCACTAATAAATATTATACAGGTTGGTATAGCAGTGTTAAAACTAGAAAATTTGAAAGAGAAAGAGGAGAGTGTTGAGACTTTTTGTAGCTATATTTAATAGGACACGTAAGGAGAACTTTGAGGTCTACTTTCTTTAACTTCTTAGTTTGTTCACTTCTTTATCGGTAACATATTTAAGTTCCTAAATATTTTTTTCTCAATTATTTTAACATTTTTTTTACCTTTAGTTTTTGTCTCTTAGAAGTGAGGCTACACAGATTATTACAGCTTCATTACTTCATTACTATCTAAAGTATTGTTGTTGTTCAATGAGGGCCATGCAAGAGCTGAACTGTCCTCGTGCCCCAGACCTCGCTCCCGGACAGACTTTTAAACACCCATTCACGCGCTCCTTTTTGCTTCCTCACCAGTGTTACCTCCTTCCTTTCCTTTTCACCTCCACACTCTGCGTCGTTTTATTGCTCTGATTGGCACGGAGAAACATTTCTGCTCGTCCGTAGAAACACACACACACGAGCACCATCGCGTGAGTGTGTACGAGCGCGAGCGCGCGCGTGTGTGTATTTTCAACCGCCACTCAAACACAATTGAAAGGCAGGCGCGTTTAGGCTATTTACGCGCGTGCAGTATTAACAGATTGGTTTAAAAAAAAATAAGCGAGCGCGAGGGGGATAAGGATATAAAAAAAACTGCAGGCTATCATAAAAGAGACAAAATGTCTCTTTTTAAAATGTCAGAGTTATGGTGATAAGAATCTGAGGATGCAGGGAGGACTTTGGTGAGAAGTGACTAATTACCCCGTGGACCGTCCTGATAGTGGAGAATAATTAGATCCACACAAAAGAGCCCAAACCGGCATCTGAATAACAAGAGCAACATTTTCAATGGAAAATTTAATTTGATTTTGTTGCGAGTTCCCTCCGTGCACTCGAAAGGGAGAGTGAGAGAAAAGCGTTATAAGGACAAATAAAAAAAGCGTCTTCCCGGGATGGTTTTTATGCCAGATTTAGTTAAAACATAAAAAACAAGTGTAAGGCTAACATGTACACGGTTGTCCCAATATTCACAATTAGAGAGAGATTACACTATTACTCATAATCATGTCTGGATTTACTGGGAGTTTATTATTAAGAATAGAAAGTTTGGTTAAATGTAAAATTAGTGGAAACCCTGCATCTGTGTAATTTTTCCAGCATTTACAAAAAAAAAAAAAAAAAAAAGATTTATAACAGATGCTAACTCTAAAACATCAAGATATGAAACCTTAAAATAAAAGAAACTCCATCATTGGCTGGATTTTACACATTTTGTCAAATAGTGACTAATGCAAAAACATTAGCTCTAAGGTTTCTTATGATCTGAAGGCCTTACATTTACATTTTAAGAGGCTATAACACATTAAATGTCAAATTTAAACCTAAGAGTAAAAAAAAAAGTTGCATTGAACAAATCAAGCAGCCAACAGGGGAAAATTTCCAATCTAGACTGCGTTTGAAATACAACAAAAATGGGTTGAAATTGATGACTTTTTCATAAATTATTCCTCCTTTGTTGTGTAAAAGATCCGTTTTCATCATCACCCGTATATATAGATGGGCATATGGGAAGTATGTAGGCCACACTACATGCAAATGGTGTAAGAGAGAGTGCTTTAGAAGATTAGGAGATAGACGGGCGGCCCGCAGTGGGCTCTCCTCCAATACTGTGTCCTATCTCCTCAGGACGGGAAAAAGCATCCTAATCCTTTACCTTTCATAGTGATCTAAAGCCGATTTAAGACTGTCACTAGCCTAGTTTGTGTTTATTTCATGTTCAGCTGCAGCTCAAGGCGATACTCTGCACACCCACTTATGACATGAGCAAAAAGATGTGCGTGTGAGTCTGTGTCTGTGTGTGTGTGTGTGAGAGAGAGAGAGAGAGAGAGAGGGAGATGCAGTGCAATGGAGTGTTGGATGAAACAAGAGAGAGGAAGGATGCATGCAGTTAACTGATCAGGAGATGAAGGGGGGACCCAATATGTGTGTGTGTGTGTGTGTGAGTGTGTGTTTGTATGTGTGTTTTATTTTCTTTTTATGTGTTCAGACTTTGCGCCTTGAGTCTCAGACATCCACCTCCTATTTCACGCGTTGTCTCACAAAACCAAGTAACTCGGCTTGAATTCACTTCCAAAAATACACACGTAGAGGATGGATGAGCCAACACACACACAGACACGCACACTCTCTACCTTTCTCATACACGCAAACACAATAAGAGAAACCATTGACCACTGAGCCTGCAGGCCTATAGGAGGACCACCTTCGTCTCCTCTCCCTCCTGCTCCTCAAGGCCTTACTGTATTATTCTGTAGAGCAGCAAGAGCCCAGCATTGACAGAGCTAATCACTGGAGGCAAGAGCTCTCTCTACCGCTCTCTCTTTTTCACACACACACACGTATACACACACAGATGCAGGATGATTGACACACAATGGCAGCGAATCTATGCAGAGCCCCCCTGTCTTGCTTTTTGCTTTCTCTCTCCCAGCTGAAAAGACAAGGGTGTGTGTGTGTGAGTGAGAGAGAGAGAAAGTGTGTGTGTTGGTGAGGAGGGGGTGGTGGGGTTGTATTTTCAAGGAGTGATGTCCAACAAACCGCAGCAGATCCAAAAGGGGAAGTGAAGACGGTAAAAAGATGAGCTTGTGACTAACACTGTTGCTATCCCTATACTCCTAATCCCCTCGCCACACTCCCCCCCTCCACCACCACCTCTCTGTCAGGTGCAGCAGCCAATCTGGAGAGCGTCTCAGCCCCTCTCATATGAATATGATCCCTGTGCTGGCTGAAGCCCAGTGAACCACTGATCCTGTTATCATCTCAGCGGAGAGAAGCGCAGAAGAAGGAGAGAGGAGATGTGCGTTGTTTATTCGTCACTCAGGCCTGCGCGTTCTCCGCCTGCACTCGATTTACCCTCAAACACACTCACTGCACAAAATTTCTCTGTGTTTTTGAAAAAACCCTCAAAATGTGTCAGGTATTTAAGAAGTTTCTGGTGCAGCTAAGGTGATAGAGAGCAGGTAGTCACTAACATTATAAAAGATTTACAACATTTTGAAATTAATGGCAGATACTGCTACAAGAATCTATCTGACTGCTTCACTGATGTGAGAATTTAAGTTCATGAAACATGTATAAAAAGGAAAAGTTTGATTCAACTGTAAGTACAGTCCTGGGGGGCTTTATTGTTCATGGATTTTGACAAGAAATTGGTGCCAAAGCAAAATCATTACTGCAAATCTGGACTTCTCTCTTCTTCTTATACAAATTTGACTGATTCCGTCTGAGGGCAACAGGTTCAAGTTTTCACTGACAGCATGTAAAACAAGCACATTTAAATCTAAAACAACATTAAATTTCTATTGTTGTCTCTAGCTGTAAAGCTTTTTAACATTTTAATCAAATCAATCTTTTTTATTGAACTCTATCTCCAGGGTAAAAAAAATCATTTCATGTCTCATACGGTCTCATTTTTATATTGGTTCTCTTTTGTTTCTGTATTAAAGTTGTCAACCTTTGTTTTTGTGAAATACCACTTTTTTTTCTGTTTTTATTCTACTGTTCTGTGTTGTTGTTTAAGGTTGATGTATTATTTTATCATTGCTGCACTGACAGACAACGCTGATGATCATAAGACCGTACTGTCCACTACAGAGCAATGATGGCATGGAATTTATTACCTAAACTTTTTAATTTCAGACATTAACGGAAGTTACTTTAACAAACAATTAAAGATGTATTTGTTTACATATGGAGTACTATGAATGAAACTGAGTTCAGCCCTTCTCTCTGATGGATTAAGTTTTCTTGTTATCCCTCAAATAAGCTCTGTTTTTCTTTTTTGTCTTTTCACTTTTCTTTCTTCATCTTATTTATGTGTTGACTTATTTTTCATCAAGCAATAGAGAATAAGAGCTACTGTATGAATGAAGTGTAGAATCAGTGTTATGTAAATGTAATGAAAATGAAAATAGAAAAGAAGATAAGGACCGCAGGAAGAATAGTCACTGCATATTTTGTTGTAACTAATGGTGGATCTAAATATAGCAAAACAAACCGCATCCCCCCTAAAAAAAACAAAAAACAAAAAAAACACCTTCTTGTATGGAAAAGCGGGTGTGTCCTCAAAGAAAGTGGTCAAACATGACTGGTTTGTTGTTGTTTTGGCTCTGTGAGGCCCATGTTTTTCCATCTGCCATGTGCTGGTTGCCCGAGGTGACAGGAAGCAGTGTGGTTAATTAAAGAGTGGACAGCACTCCACAGTCCACTCACACACTCCTTGTATTGTCATGAGCACCACTCTTACCACACACTCCCTCAAGAGTCATTTCCCTCTGTTTCTTAGGACATGGAGGGCCGTGCCGGGCACTCTTGTGGACATGCGCACAAACGGACGCGCACAAGTCCACTGTCGCCCTCTCTGCATAGACTCATCCAGATAACCAACAGATAACACTTTCAATTCAGCTTGATGTTATCGTTTTTCCTTTTCTTAGAGAAATATGAACCTGTCACATGGGGCGCCTTACAGATTTGTTACATAGTTCCAGGATAGATAAATCCAACAAAAGGGGGCAAGGCCTCGCTCCCTCTGCATGCACAGTTAGCAGAACCGCAGCACTAATCAGCCCGAGAGGATCACATCTGGCCTGACAGCAGCTGCATCACTGTTTAGAGGAGCTGCCGGCGTGAGAAACACACAGGTCGATTCCCTTTTCTCCCTGGGACGGAGTGGGTGTTCTTCTCATTCATTTCTTCTTTCTTGCTCCTTTTCTTTGAGCTAGCCAATTAACCTGGGAGCAGTGCACTAATGAGTTCCCTCTGGTGGCTCTGTGCTGCTCAATGGAGGAGAGGAAAGGGTGAGCAGAGAAGGGGGGAGAGAGGAGAGGGGTCAGGGAGGGAGAGCGCACGGAGGGGGAGAGGTGGTGGCATGGCAAAGAGCGAAGGGGGGTAAGAGAGTTTTAAGAAAAGGGTGAAGAAGGGCTGATAAAGGGGTGAGGACAGAGGGGGAGGGGGTGAGGACAGAGAGGGGTTCAGGGCAAGGAAATATTGGATGGGTTGATGCAGGAGGAGAGGAGGACAGAGCACCATCCAGTCGGCCACTACGGGCCTATCACCAAGACATTGTCAACCAGACAATGGCCTTATCAGCCTCCTTTTCACACCAGTCTGATTAACTGGGAGGAATGGGAGGAAGAGGAGGGGAAGGAAAAGGGTACGTCCTTGTACCAGCCCAGTAAATGTCACAGAATGGGACAGGCACCCGGACTGGCCTCATGGTTTGAGGATACATCACTTGGAAAATGGGGGACAGTTTTACACCCACTGTAAAACCCACATCCTGCTCAGGCGTGTGTTGGCCGTGTTAGCATGTGATAATAAATTTGCAACCTTTGTTCATGCATCTTGCTGACCAGATTAGCAAGGAAGGGATAAGCACCTTTAAGCGCCATTAGTGAAATCTGGGTGTTATCATTCACAGGAAGAACGTAAAGCATGGCTGATGGCTGGGCGCTAAAGATGTCGTGAGAGGAGGATTAAAAAAATTAAATCAATACTTCTTGAAAATCCAAATCTTAAGAAAACGCCAAGGTTCTCTCTCTCTCTCTCCTTCTTTTTTTTTTTTTCAATTAAAAAATGCTTTTGATGTGACTGTAAGGTCAGGTACACCTGCAAGCAAACAACTACGACTTAAATGATCACCCCTTTTACATGTACCAGGGTATTTTTAATGGGTAGTTAGTTACCTTTTTTAAAACTATGCCTCAATCCTCTCAAAAACTGCATCTTCACCTCCACGCTCAGGATTCCTATTAGTGAAAAACACTAAGATTAGCTTGCGTTCCTTCTGATCTGTTCGACTCCCTGATCAAAGCTTGTTGCTGGACTTTCTTAAAAGGTCGTGTTCTTGTGATATGAGGGTTACTAAGGAGCCTCTCAAACTAAGGCTGGTCGTGGAAGCACTCCTATCTGTACAATTTGGGCTTCACCAAAACTTACTCTTCTTAATAATGATAGCAACGCTCCCATTTATGATTCCTTTGTTCTTTTTTGTTTTTAATAGAGGGAACAATTATGATCAGATTAGCCCAATCTATGCAAAAATGTACATGTAATACTAAAGAAACTGATAAAAATGAACTGGCCGTGAACCTTTGCCCATGTTTGGTAAATCATAATTTGAAGGAGAAGAAAAAAAACATTGAGAACATTCTTTCTTGCCCTATTTGTGTGTGTATTTCTATTCTGCTGCTTATCTATACACGATTTAAGGCTCATGGTTTGTGTAATTACATGAGTGACACTGCTATGTCACATATCGGATCAAACTGGGTTGACCTGACAGTCGGGCTCTTCCAGTCAGGGATCATCCGCACAGGCCAACAAATGACTGTGAATGGGCTTCAAGAAAATTGTTTGTGTCATTGTTCAATTAGTCTCCCATATTGATCGCGGCTTGTTTGTTTACTCGCTTACTGCTTTCCATTTGTGCGGCCTTGACAGCCATCTGTCATGCAGCAAGATGGTGAGGGAGGGGAGGCGGGAGGTGATGGAGTGGGAGGGAGGGTGATGTACTTTGCCATCAGTAGGTGAGAAGAAGATGGATGGACAAACTTCCATTATGTCATGATTGGAAAATTGATGTAATATATAAAAGGGAAAATGTAATGGCCATGCTTTTTACAGTAAAGGTTTTTTTTTTAAATATAAATTCTTAATCCAATGAATCCACAAAAGCTTATGTTCTTGTTAGTCAATAATGCCAATTCAAAGGGGAGTGTTACAAAAGCAATGCTTGCAGCAACAAGTGGTTGTACTCTTCTTGCTCTTCATTTCCTTCTTTCCCCCCCATTCCTTTTTTCTAAAAAAAGGATGCAGTAATTAAAGGGTAGACCAGGTGGAAGTACACAACTCAAGAGCCCCGGTGCTCCCTCGCCTGCTTGCTCGCCCTCTCCTCCTCCACAGGAAGATGGGAGATGTGGAGGTGGGTAGAAGAGGGCGAACATGAGAGGAGAAAGTGGAGGAAGAAGAATACGTCTGGGTAAGAAAGGGGGAAGAGGGGAGACGGGGCTTGGGAGCATATTGGGTCAAAGAAAATAAAACGTGTCATTTAGCCAAAGAAAGAAGATGAGAGCAGTGTGCAAGACAAGGAGAGGAGGGAGAGGAGGGGGGAGGCTCGGGTTGGGCTGTCTGGGCGAGGTGAAGGGGAGGTGGAGGCGAGGTTAGCTGTTAAATAAGGTGGGGGTCATAGGAGAAGGGGGTGGATGCCCACCGTGATACAAATGAGGGTCTGCAGGCAGGGGGGGCCACCCACAGTACAACTTAGCCAACAAAGCTGCTTCTGTCTTGGCCTCCCTCCTCCACAGACCTCCTTGAGTGGGCAGGATTCCATTAGCAAGCTGCAGAACCTGGGGTCTATTCAAGCACCCGTCCAGGCCTGATGCACACGCACACAACCATCCTACAGACACACACATTCACAGTCAGTCACTCACACATACACAACACCACTAATTAATCCTCAGATTACCCAGCCAATTATTACCACACTTGTACTAATTAGAAATTATTTAAAGCATTTCCCAATTAGGGTTTACATGCTCAGTTGGGCAGGAGTCTGCCTCCATAAACCAACTGGTTTTATAGCAATGGGGGGGAAAACGGCATCTCATGCGTATGTTCACACGCACACACTCACATAGACACGCATGAATTTCTGGATCTGACTGTGGTAATCAGGCCGTCTGAACGAGTCCCCCTGTTAGGACGAGGGGGAACAGGACAGAAAAAGAGGAAGAAAGAGAGAAAGAAATAAAACAACAAAAGCCGTGCTCCTTCAGTGCAGCAGCAGTACTGTAGGTCGCTCTTGTTAGGGCTGGGGACAGTGATTAGGAGAGGCCACAATGAGACCTGCCAGGAAACACATGCCAATTAGGTTACCAGGAGAAACCGCGGGCTCTCATTGCTATGGGAAACCCACTAGTCTCCACACCACACGGCCCCTTGCACACACACATTCATGCACCCATGGCTTCATGAGCTACCTTTTTCAATCCTTTGATTACATTATGACGCATATGAGGGGAGGCCAAGAAAGGAGGAGAGAAAAAGAGGAGAAGACAATGCACTGGTGGGTACAAAATGACTGTACTTGGTGCAAAAGGTTAGATTTAGGAAATCAAAAGTTTGTTGTCAGGAGGTGTAAACTTAAAAGTAAAATCGTGACTTTTTCTGACATTGATACCAGTAAAGGGATTGGCTTCTGTGACTACTTAAAATAGAGTAATTGGTATTAGCAAGTAAACTAGACAATTCACCCATTCAAAACCATAACTTACCAGACCCCTACAATACTGACTGCTTATGGTGTGAATAAAAAGTAACAGGCAACAGTGTAGAGACATTCCAGTGTAGATGTTTTACTTCTTTATCTGTTTGGATCCCCAAACTTCAGTAATGGCAGTCATTGAGTATCCCTCTTATTCAGGCAGGATTCAGGGGAAACATTAAATTGGTGGTTGAACACTGTTACTGACTTCTTGCTGTAGCTTTGACTAAAATTAAAATCTCTGCTAGAACAGGACTATTATTAATCTGTGGGAGGCTGATAAATACTAGCGTCAGACGAGCATGTTAATTGGAATACTTGCTGATACAAGACATCACATTTTAGGCAGTTTCTAGAGTAGATAGAGAAACTGGTGTCCAGGGTTGAAGCTTTCACTTCAACTTGTATTGAAGGTGAGGAGAAGAGGAGTCAGAGCTGAACCAGCAATCTGGCACACGCACTTAGGGGCCTGTCGACTACAATACCCTATTCTCAGGAGCTCAGATCAATGTTTAGTAAAATTTTGGGAGTACAAAGAAAATGTTAATGCCACATATTGTGTCAAGTATCTTTGAAACGTTCAACCGTACAACCTATGCAGCTACAGGTGGGTAGCGGAGAGGTGTGTAGGGAGAGAGGCAGATGTGTGTGTGTTAGTAAAGCAGAGGAAGACGATGAGCACAAGAAGATACTGGCATTGATGAGCTGTTAATTTTCGGGCCAATAGGAGAGTGATACAGGTTGGTATCATATTAAATCATAAGCCTAAGTCTAGACATTGTAATGATGATGGCTTAAGAAGGTTGAATGAGAGGTTAGGTTTGTGAAATGATATCAGTAAAAGAGGTTACAACCTTAAAGAAATATTCCGGTGTAAAACTAAATTCTTCTGAGCATTATAGTGGCTATAGAGTGGCTGGTTGAGGTGTGGAGACATATACCACTGTGTATCGCTTTCGTATGAATGTTACTGAAGTTGGTATAACTAGAAAAGCAAACGGTCAGCAACATTCATCTCTCAAGGCGGTGTCTAACTCGGTGTTTCAGTGTGTTTGACCCTAAGTTAATTTTACAACAGAATAGCCCTTTAACTTCTTCATAACACAGCATTAAAATACTTAAAATGTAAAAGTGAAGTGTTCAAATCAATATCATCATCAAAATTTAATGGAGTGGAGTAATGATGCAGTAATTGGTCTCTCTTAGTCTTACATATATGTTGGTTTAATGTAGTCAGTTTGAAAAGCAAGCAAGACAGATGGGTTCTGGTGAACAAAAACGGTTACACAATTTATATTTTTTCATTTATTTATGTTTTTTTTCAAATGGTTCAGAATGTTTGATTGAGGTTCAAGAAATCAATGTCAAATAAATGAACAGTCATGTCTCATAAATGAGATCTTAATGTCAATCAAAATAATTGCGATAAGGATTCATGCCATAATTGGGCAACCCCTCTGGAATGTGGATCTCTTGTACCTCTATAACACCTTGGTGCTGGCTGCAGGTTTGTTTTCAGTCACAGCGAACAAAACGTAAGCGATGCCTTTTTCCAACAATATTAAGACCCTTTCATCGCACTGATATTGGAGGGGTATCCGAGTGTTAGCTGACATTGAAGTCCAGGTATCGTAATTGGTGTCATTCAAGAAAGAATTGAGTGGGGACTTCCCTGTGGATAAAAAGCGCGCCATTAGTCAGTCCAGCTTTACTGATACAAGAGAAAACCTGAGAGCAAGAGGAAGAAATCACAACAGGGATAAGAGGCACAGGACTCCAGGGAGAGTTATTAGCAGAGAGAATTACAGACCCATCCGAGGGTGACATGTAAGCCTCAGCCTCACACTCAAATGTTTACAACACTGATATTTACTCAAATGTGATGCTATCAGACTTCGATGTAATACTCTAAAGCTTTTGTTCTGACATGAAGAGCAACACTCAGTGAGTCTGCAGATGCAATAACCAAGACACAGATAGCAACGGCTCGATGTTTGGCAGCAGTGTTGTCCTGAGGAGCCGTGACATGACCCACAGAGAGACGAAAAACTCACTGTGGAATATTTGCACTGATGTGATGATGGCTGAGATGTTGATTAATGTGCACCGTCCCTGTTATTAAATAAACAGGGTGAATACACAAAATATATTGAATAAATTAGAGCGTGAACTGATCTCCTCTGCAGCATCCAGCTCATTAGAATGCATGAGGAAACGATGTTCTGATTGCGACAAGAGTCACTCATTAAGCCATGTTTGTCCCCCCCCACTCCCTGCACGCCACAGCCCCCCTGCCCCAAAACACTTACCCCCCATGCCTGCCACACACTCCACACCAAATCCCTCCCCTACTGCACACTCTCCTGCTAAAAGCTCCCTGACTTAACATCACCCCTTCCCAATGGACATCACCAACAAACCACTAACCCTCTTTTCACCTCAACCCCCCCGCCAATTTCCCCTTGTACATATCCCCCTTTTCTCTCCACCTCCTCCTCCTCCTCCTCCTCCTTCTCCTCTGCTGGGATCTGTGTCATCATTTTAATTAATTTCTAATCAGGCGAGAGTAAACTAATCAGAGGAGGCGTTAAACAATGACAGCTCTGGCTGCTCAGCCTCACACCGGGGGCCGACAGGCTGCTCTGCATGCCGAGAGGACCCGCACAGTGATAAACAGCTCAGAGTAGACGGGGTGCTATCTGCACCCATCTCCTCTCCCATACATGTTAATATGGGCTGCAATGCAACACATATGTGGCCCTCTTGCATTTGCATTTGCAGATTGGACATGTAGTAAGCTGCTGATTGATAGAAGATTAAATTACGACGATTTCACATTTCCGATCACTTTTACGTCCAATGTAAACTACGCCAATGTGTTATTGAATAAACATATCAATTCATGGACATATGATTAAAATGTGATATAAATACGCAGGACGGACAAGTAAATAAGCTAACCTTGTCTGAATGGTACAGTATGCATCTGCTAAGAATGGGTTGCACAAAGCCTGCAGTTATCTGTAGGCAGCCAGATCCCACCAAGGCTGAACCATTGTGAAAAAAAGACAGAGAGACAGAGTGGAAAAGAGAAAGAGAGGGAGAGATAGCACTTTTGGGCAATACATTAGCTGAGACAATATAACAAGAGAGCGCTGATTAACCTCTTCCAGGCTCACCCTGCACCTAAAACACCTTAAACCAACAGAAGTGAATCATAATTGGCAAATTCTAACGATATGATTGCATGACAATGAGGCTGATGACAGACGATGATGAGAAATGAGCTCATGACCACCATCAGCCATCAGTTGGAAAGTGAAAATTTTAAAGGTGCGTTTTGAAGCTGGCGTAACAGTGTGATTGGAATCAGCGTGAGCCTTCAGAAGTGCTTTAGCCTCATGCTACATGTCTGCAAACTAAGGCCGACTTCACCGCAGGCTCTGACGGATACAGCCGGGTTACGACACTTGAGGTTCCTTCTCTGTGTTATGGAGAAAGAGGCTTTCATGTCTCTCTCATCAAAGCTTTGTAACTGGACCTGATTTCTTCTCCTGCAAGCACCATAGCAACCAATGACCATCGGTCCGAAGGCTAGAGACCGCTGGCATTGTTACATGATACAGGAATAAACAGAATTCATGCACTTTTAGACAGAAATAATCCATGACACAGAGAAAAGCCTTGTATTTTAACTTGGTGTGAAGTTGCCTGAGAACTTACTCGTACACAAAAAACTGAGGAAATCAAAGTTTAAAACAGATGATTTGCTGGAACCGAGGAGAATATTTGAGAAAGAAAAACTACACAGAGATGTGTTTTTTAAACATCACCCCCTCCCCTCCGTCACCACCTCCTTCCTTGCCCTCTTTGCCAAGTATTAGATTCCCATGCCAACCGCTTCCCTGGGATAGAATAAGGGATTGCGGAGGTGGGATGCTGAAACCCTTCCATAACATGTCAAACAACGCTGGAATCCAAAACGCAAGAGGGAGAGAAAAAGGGTTAGAGGCAGATTTTCTACGGGGAGAAAGAAACTGTCACATCATCAGATTGGTTATTCTAAGTGGAGGGATGTGGGTATGGGGGCGGGAGGGGAGGGAGGGGCGGGGTGGCAGAGGCTTGGGCTGGCAGGATCTGGCAGCGATATACGATGGCGGTATTTCCACTAAAATAATCAGCCCCCAGGCAACGGAAGGGGGTGGGAGGGGTTTTGGGGGGTGTCGGGAAGGGAGACACAGAGAGGTTAGGGATTGTAGGGGTAGGAGAAGGAGACAGGGCGGGTGAGGGTGAGGGAGAGGGGAGGATATAAGGGAGGGAAACAGCAGGATGGAGAGAAAGAAAATCTGGGAAGCTAACCAAGGAAATCCTGCTTCTCAGATATGCAGCTGTGGAATTAAAATTGGTATAAAAACAGGAGAACAAAAATATACTTCACACTTCACAAGCCTATTGAAGGGTGGGGGAGGGAGGGGAGGTGGGAAGGGGGTGGGAGGAGGAAGACGTGCCACTCTATGCTGGCACTGATACCTCAGGCGCAAGGGGTAAACAGCTATTCTCCTCACTTCACTCTGTCTGGTGCAGTGGTTTTAGGGTGTGAGTGAGTAAGTGCGGAGGTTGGAGGGGGGTCGGGTGCCTGCAGGGGTCTCATCAGGCTACAGGGCGAGCTCAAGAGAGAAAACAAGAGCCCCTCATAGACCAAGAAACAGAGAAAAAATGCCCCATGAAACAATTTCTACACTTCTGTGTCCCCTCAAGCACATCGCAACGGAAAAACAGCGAGGCATTGATTCATGATCAAACGAGCGTGATCGTCACTCAAATTCAATAATAACAGCCTTCACAATCAAAAGCGCTCTAAATATACTGTACCTCCACTTCAGGCCAGGATTAGGGCCTTTCTGTGCGCACATTTGTGTTGATGTGCTGCATTACGGGACAAAGAACTATCAGAATCGAAAACAAGCATGCAAACACACAGATAAACGACAAATCAATTAATTCTAAACGTGCTGAAATAAACTGTGCGAAACACTGTGTTTGATTGCTTTAATATAAAAGGTTATTATAAAGAAACGCTGCACAGAAGAGCCAGATTCTCTGAAAACTCAAGGAGGTATCTATGCCTTTACATGCACTCTATCAAAACGCTTGGACTGACATGTCTTAAGAACTTAAAGAGTATCTCTGAATTGATTTTAAGCAGCAAAACTAAGCGGCTTCTTCAGTTTATCAAAGAAAAACTAATTAATAAATGTGAGCTGTGAGAGTCATGTTATCAAATCCAGACTACTGGAGTGTGAAGACACTAAAATAATACAATCATCAAGCATAAAAAGCAAGCGAAGAAGTTTCTCTTAGTGCATCTATAGGAGAAAATGGTTGCAGCTGAGCATTGTGTTACTTCATCACTGCAGAGACTTGATCTTAATGTGAATCTCTGTGTAATACAGGCCTATTCATGCTGCCTCTGCTTCAATTATCATGTGCTCTTTTGCTGAGATTCTCAATTTAAAAAAAGACTCCTCCTTCAGTTTTATCAGAAAATAAATTTTGCAATGAATAAACAAAAAATGTGGTCAGGCCTCGGTGAGTGAAAGAAGTAAAAACCGAGTAAAAGAAAAGTAAAGTTTGAAAAAATGTGCTGAAACTCAAAAAATATCAACTCAAAGGGACACTGGATATTTTTGTATTTGATGGCATATTAAGTCATGCAGGGTTTTTTTTTTAATTGAGCTATCCAATGAGGCAAAAAGAGAACTCTCAATAACCAGATTAAAGTGGAATATTGGAAAAAGAAGAACAATTAAGCGACTGTGAAATCATGAAAAGAAAAGCGAAAAGGCAGACGGAGCAGCAAATCTACCTTATTCACTGAACAGTGTTTTTGTTGCGAGTACTCTCTACTGAATTTGCCGGCTTTCATTTCTCTGACATTCTCTCTGTCTGACCATCCAAGTCCTCTCCTGAGACAGACGAGTGGAGGCAAGAGTTCCAGAGAGAGCTATCAGGATTAGGATAATTAATATCATCTCATTTCACTGTGATCCTCTCTGCGGCCCACTGCACACACAAGAACAGAATGCAGCAGAATATTGTGGCAAGAGTATCCAGTCGGCTGTCAATCTAAGCCCCCCCCCCTCCCTGTACACACACACACACACACACATATATATATATATATAACTGAACGGAGCACACATGCACGCACCCTCCTCAGTGGCTAAATTGCAGTTTGAGAGACGACAGGGGAGAGGCAGCAGTGGCAGCGGTGGTGGGGGGGCCGCCGGGGCCCGAGGGACGCCATACAATGGAGCGTGCTGCTGACCAGCGTTCAGGTGAAATTGAATTGGAAATCTTCCACGGCTGGTTAGCATAACAAAGGGCCTCGTGGCTTTAGACAAAGGCTGCTTCTCTAATGCACAAAATCAATCTCTCTACGGGCTCGGTGCATTGTTCCCGCCCGCCATACAGGTGTTCCTTCAATGGTCCTTAATCAAAAGTGTCAAAACAAAGTTAAGAGTTATCTCTGCTCCTCCGCAGCTGCTTCTGCAGAGCACGGGAGAGGGAAAGAGACCAGACACCAAGGATAGCAAACAGCTAAAAGAGAGTGTAGGCATATAGGATGCCGGCATCATTCAATGGATCCGCTGCCATGGTTTGTTGGTGCTAAAGTTGAACCAAAGAGGGAGAGTTATCTCGTTCTACCTTGGCTGAATGTGGTGAATAGCATTCTCAGATTCAATCACTGAACGCATGAAGTCATGAAACGGAGGCAGAAGTTTGTCTCGAGTTTCAAAGGGGAGAAGATGAGGAGAAAAAGGATAGAGGAAGTGACATGGAATGGAAATATTTCACTTTTTTTTACAGATATATCCTCCCTGTCAGTCTTCGTCTGACCTTCAGTCTGAAGGCCTGATCAGTAATATTGGTAGTAGCTCCCTGAAGGTTGTTTAACAATAAGACAACATAAGTACAGCTTCTCTGAGTGCCCCCCACCCCCCCACAACACCCCCCTGCTTCAGCACAGTAACACTCGACCTGCTCTCTTTCCATTTCTCTACAGACCCAAGACCTTGGCTTGTGCAGGGTAGAATAAATGAAATAAGAAGAGTAAAACACTGAATGGAGCCCTTGGTGCATGGCCTTTTACTCTGTGTGTGGGCCACTCCACAGAGAGATGCTAAGTGTTGTCATTCCTCCCTTGCTTTATGTACTCTGTCCTGCCAGAAGGCTTGTAATGTGATATTTATATACTTTATACACCTGAACTCTAAGTGCTTTATGAGAAATATGGTAGCTTAAACAAGTAAGCGCAGAAAAAGCAGGTACAGTTGGAAATAACTACAATATCTCCCTGTGTTTTTCTCCATTTCGGTTCATCAGGCGTTTTTAACCATCCAAGATACAGAGCGATGTAAGAGAGAAGCTGTTTGCATGTATCATCTGTTCTATAAGGAGGGACAGGAAGCATGTGATGGCTGTTTGTTTTGATAAGGTGAGGATCTCTGCTGCTGCTGTCTGCGGATTACCACGTAAATAATAACATAAATAATCTGTAGACTAATCCCATCTCTTATTAAGTAGCATCGTAGACTCGACGCCTCCACTTTGACAGCTGCCAGACAACAATTCATCAGTGCACACTCCCTTTGACATTATACTGCATCACATGGTTTCAAATATCAGCTGAGTGCTCTCTTTATCACACAATTTGATATGACATTAAGGAGAAAAATCAGCTGTAGTGGTGGATGTTATTTTATACCACTAATGGACAAATTAATTGCTGCTCTGGCAGGAAATTTTCTGGAAGTGTATCCTGATGTAAACGGAGATTACAGCTGATATCTGACAAATCAAGGAACTGGTTTACAAAATCTTTGTGGCCTTGTTCAGAGTTATCAAGAGGGCTAGTCATTTTACTCATTTTAAAAATGGAGACTTAAAAAGGTCTTAAAGTCTTAAATAGCTACAAAAAGTTAGACTATACATAGTTATAGGCAAATCGTTTTAGTTGGGACCTTTCTTTGGCCTTCCTGCTCTCCATGATGACTCAATTTAGAGCTTAACGATAGAGCTGATCACACAATACGACTGTTTTTATTATATTTAACTAGGGCTGGGCGATGTGGGAAAAAGTTTATCATGATATATTTTTTTCATATCAGTCAATATCAATATATCTCACAATATAAAAAAAATAAAATTTTACAGTGCTTATTAGTAGCATGTCCTTTGCAATACAGTAAGCTACTGCATCTAAGGTCGTTGTGTCTCTTCAACATTTTGTCATAAGGCATTAAGGCGAAGCAACTTCCCTTTTCATTGGCTACTCATATAGTCTACCAAAACATGGCAGAAGGTCGACTATAAAAACGCATATTGATCATGTTTTATATTGATATTGAGGGAAATTAATTTTCAATATATATTGTTATCGTTTTATCACCCAGCCCTATATTTAACCGTTCAGTATTTCAGGTGGCTGTACAAACAATACTTCCTGTTTTTGTTTTGATTTTCTAAAAAGTTGAACAACAGGCAGAAGAGAAAACACGTTAAATGATTGTGTTTATCCAGATTCTTCACGGACATAAGAATGATGGAGAGACTCAAAGTAAGCACGTGCATTTAATCCTTAAAACCGCATTCACTATATTTTAAGGGTGTGTTAGAGATGCACTGATGTGTTGGATGCACATCAGTATCATTAAATATTGGCTGATCTGACAGACATCAGCACACCGGTGAATAAAGGGTCATGCTCTGTTAGCGGCAGATGCTTATCTGTTGCCTTTGGCATCCCAACGGTATCATTATGACATTTATGTTCATTTGTAAAGCTATTAAATCTTACTGCCAATTCAGAGAAATATTTCATTGGAAAGAACAAGTCCCATACTGGGCAAATTGATGTACTAATGATCAGACATGAAAGAAAGAGTGTGCAGTGAGGGAATATTATCTCTGAGGAAGATCAGAGTCATGGGTGTAAAAAATACTAATGGAGCAACTATTTACACACACACAAAATTAAGTAATGCATAAAACACAGATTAGCTAAACCAACTTTTAATTATCTGTATCAGCTCAAATTTTCAGATTTGGTGCACCTATAGTCTGTGTACAAACTTCTAGCTCATTTATTTCTACATAAACTGTGTTTGTCTTTTTCTTCACCTTGTTTTACACATCACCATGAGATCACTACTTGAGAGCCTCCTAGTCTTTTTATTACTTTGTGAATTTGTTTCAGCGCTGGGCCGTAGGCACTCCTTCATTTTGAGATGAAGTAAATTGCCACACAAACAGGATAAATGTTGCACACTTCCTGGTCCAGTTCAGAACATGCACCTACAATAATGGAGAGGACTACTGAATGACAGTTGTCCAAAAGAGGACCACTGACACCCTTCACAAGGAGGGTAAGCCACAGAAGGTCATTGCTGAAAAGGCCGCTCGCTCACAGAGTGCTGTATCAAAGCATATTACCAATGGAAGGTTGACTGAAAGGAAAAATTGTCAAAGGTGCACAAGCAACACGGATGACTGCAGCCCTTAAAGGACTGTCAAGAAAAGCTGATTACGGTAGTAGGGCTTCACAAGTAGTAGACTGAGGCGGTGCATCAAGAGCGACCACACAGAGATGTCCTTGGGAAAGGGGCTAAAAATGTTGCATTTCCAACATCAAAAAAACCCTGAACCATCAAATCAACGTCCCAGAGTCTGGAGGAAAAGTGGAGAGGCACAGGTGTTTGAAGTTTCTGCAGTGTGTGATGATTTGGGGTGCAGAGTCCGCAGTCAACACAGACTTTTACCTGGAAATTTTGGAGCGCTTCATGCTTTTGTCGGCTAACAAGCTTTACAGAAAGGCTCATATCCTCTTCCAGCGGCACCAACACTATGATCATGATTTATTGGTCAGTCAACTTGCTTTTATATATGATGAATATGAATATAATACAACCGTTCAACCGTTGAATTGAGCTTTATTTTCTCGTTTTATTTAGTCCAACTATAGCTCTGTTAAAAAAAACACTCCATCAGTCACAGTATCTCTACTCTACTTATAAAGAGATATGCAATAGTGTGAAGTCACCAGCTGCTGACAATAATGATTTATCACAGACCGCATGGAGACAGATCAGCTGGGTGGCACAGAATAGCCACAAAACCTTAACAACAAATCAAAAGTTATTTTCTACATAACTGACTGTCTTTCATTGTGAAATCTTTTGAGTAATTATGAAAAGCTTTGTTTAGACTGAACTAACATTGAGTTTATATTGTTTTGGACTTCCAGTGAAAGCCAAAAAAAGACTGCTCATTGTGTTCAAGCGTCATTACATGTAAGTTGCTGTATTTTGTCTGTGTGCACCCACACACACGGCAAAAAAAAGAGAAGCTAATGAATACGTGAATAAAAATATCAGCATAATGGGTCTGGCTGCAGTAAAGCATGATGCAGGTGAACGGAAAGCTGGACTGATGGAAGGATTACATTGCTGAGACTCGGTAAATGTAACCTGTCTGTTTCTGTTTCACACATAATTACATGATGGGAGATTTGGCCTTTTTCATGTTGGTGAGGCACTCCAGTTTTGACAGAGATCTGGACAACAATGATCTGAAAAACACTAGCGTGGACACACTTGTTTTTGTTTTTTTTCCCACACTAACAGTGCTTTCAAAATTAGCCAGCTTACTGTGGATATACTCCATCGCTCTTCTCACCTCTTCTATCAGCAGCCCTCAGATCAATCTCTCTCAGCCTCTGCTGCTCTGGCCCTTGGGAGGACTCATGCAGACCAGTTGATTAAAAATCACTTAGTGGAGAACACAAACAAAGCTGTCAGCCTTTGGCTTGCCCTTGGGATTGGAGTGAGGGGGGAACGGGTGGGGGGATGAGCAAGAGATGAAGGAGAAGAGGAGTGGGGAAACTAAGCTGGTTGAGAAAAAAGTCTAAAAAGGCTTAAAAATATTGGGAAAAAGCCTTATCTTTTAAATGTTGAATAATTGCCTGAACATGTAAAACACTAAAATCTTCGTGGTATAGATTTACGATTATGGGCTATGTTAGGCTGACTGTCACAGAGAGATCACCAGGAGGTTTTGGTCTAAAAATTCCTGATCAGATTTCTTTTTGGACTCTTTTTTCTGCACCTGTATCAGTATGAAAAAAAAAAAAAAATCAGTCAAACTAATTTTTAACAAAGTTTGGGGTTACAGTGAAAATGATGTATAAAAGTGGGACACTGACGTGTCTTCCTCTGTGCTGTCTTCATGTCTTGGCTCCTTTTTCAGTTACAAAGTGGTGGAAGGGGTTGCTGCAATCTGTGCTCACACAATCAGTCACATAATCAAGTACCTCTCAGAAAAGGGCAATCCTCCCTGGGGCTGCAACTAATTATTCTCTCATTTAATTAATCAATCGTCTACAAAAATGTTGGCAAACAGAGCGAGATGCCCATCACATTTTCCCCAAGCCCAAGTCTTAAAAAAACACATGTTTAGTTTTTCTAGCTTAAAGTCTTAAAAGTGATGAGTATGACTACAAATGAGAGAGAAAAAGTAGAGGATTCTCATAATGAGGCTGGGAGGAGCAAATGTTGGACTTTAATGCTTGAGAAATTAATCATTTCACCTTGACTGGAAATAATTTAATTCTATTTTCTTGTCCATGTACTGTGGGGCATGAATTTTGGGTTCAATAAAAAGTAATACAACTTGTTTCACTACTTCACTAACGGAAAATGAGCTGACAACTTGGGACCCCTGTCAGTGATGGAACCTTGAAATCTTACTAACTTTTCGACTCTGTGTCATGCATATTTGCCATTCAAACCAGGGATGTGTAAATCATTTTCAGGTTTTGGACTACTGCCTGAACACAAGCAATTTGACACAGTGATAAGGGATTTTTTTCCCCATTACTTTGACATTTCTGGACCAAATAACAGAGTAATCAAGAAAAAAAATCACTAACCCAATCAATAAAGACTCTTGGTCATGGCTCAAGTTTGATTCCCTTTTATAAATGAATGAATATTAGAGATAAACCATAATGGATTTTTGCCAACATACAATATTTTCAAAGTAATTTTGACCGAAACGTTGTATGAGAATCCACCTGTCACTCTTATTCTTAGTTTCTTTTGGACACTGACATAAAACAAGACAAACTACACTTGATTGAACATCATTATGGATTAAAGGTTTTTGTTTTTTGGCAGCATACAGGAGGACAGTTCTTGAACAACTCAATCATCAGTGTCATTCTGCTCCCCCTGCATCACTTGCGCTTCAGTTCACAAGCATAACAAATAGCTTTTTTGTTGTCTGTTTACAAAACTTCCTAATACTTCCAATACTCCAGCAGGCTGAAGTCCATTGGCATAATCTGTCTTCAACTTTGCATAAATAATGTGTCACCTCATCACCTATACACATCAGAATACATTCTACATTTGTATTTCCACCTATAGCACAAGTTATCTTATTTAGATTTTATCTGCCGTGACGGACGTCGTGTCAATAATATCCTGCACCCTTAGCATATTTAACGCCACTAAGACAATAAACATTGCAGACAATACAACATAGCACTGCACAGGAAAAAGCATGGCGATGACAGTGACAGTCAGAGTTTCACAGAGTCCTTAAACTAAATGTGTCAACTCATGATGGCCGTTACTCCTCTGGTCATAATGTGACACCCATGATGGTCATAACTAGTGATCACATGTGAGTACACAGACAAACACACCTACCGTTTACATACATGTGGATCAGACACACACACACACACACACACACACACACACACACACACACACACACACACACACACACACACACACACACACACACAGGCACTCACACAGCTGCCAGTGACAAGGGTAGGGCAGCAAGGCCTCAACGGTTTACTGGCCTTCACAAACAGATGGCAGTTCCCACTGGCTCTCCTAACACACACACACAGACACACACACTCAGAAAATCACACACATTGACTGAGGACAGGCTGCTAGAATTTACAAGTAAACATACAAAGGTGGAATTTTTTGGCTTGGCATCCAGAGTAAAGCAAGGAAGTAATCGACCCCTCTGCTTCTGTTTTGAATGACCACTAGCTGAATATACATTATTGTTACTGCTTGTTACAAGCAACAGCCATACTATAAATTATCTTGAGCAGTCCTGACTTTTAAAGCCATAATGTGTTGCACTTTGTGAATGCTTCATGTCTGTTTTCTTCAGTTTGGTCGACACCTCTGTTACTCAGCGCCGTCTGTGAACAGCCCTTGTTCATTTCTGTGCTGGTTTATCTTTACTTATCCTCTTTTCTTGGCTAAGAATAAATCAGTCATTAATCAACAACTCCCTAAAGTTTTATAATATCCAACTAAACTTAGACTTATATTTTCTCCACATTGTCCATGAAAGTAACACTAAGTAGAGTGTCAACAGGAAGAGGTGGCATCATAAACAGTACTAAACGTGCCGTAACTTCTGATTGGATTAATTTGATTTGCATGACGTGAGTGATCAGGTCAATCACAGCGTCACCTTTACTATTCAGAATTAATAACTGTGGTCTCTGGGTTTGGGCCAATCAGAATCAAGTTAAACACGGCTAGATGATTAGTAATAACAGATTTTGATGTTGATTAGGTATCAGTATAATGCAAGAAATCCGATTTTCCACATTATTTAATTGTGTCAGACATGTATGGATCATAGGTATCAATACAAATCAAGATCAGCTGAGGCACCTTTCTTTGTAGGATCTCCTAACTTCTGTTGGCACATGGCATCTATCCTCGCTATAATTACTGATGTTCAGGTCAGGTGTGGCAGTAACTTACCATGAGGAATAAATTCAAAGTGAAAATCAATTCTCATTTAAAGCCTTTTGTTTGATGCCTAGCATGTAATTTTTAACATCTATTTGCACTGGGGCTCTTCTGTACCATCAAATTAATCATAAAAATGTTATTGTAGAGTAAAATGGTCACACAGTGTCCCTCAAGCAGAAATGTAAGACGATTGATTCGTAGTTGTTTACCTATCCTTCATAACACTCAGACCCAAATACGGTTGAAGGACTTTCAACTTCCACAGCAAGTCCTTCAGTGGATTATGATCATGCGCTACAAGGTCTCAAACAACTTAAAAATAAACCTGAAATCCAGTCCATAATTTGTTAATGAAACTGAAGGTAAATAAACCCTGAAAGAATTGGCCTTTGATTGATTTGTATAATACCCCTATAGAGACAGGTTTACAAAAGGGCATCCTCTGTATATGGAAACAAGGTGAGAAGAGTCCCTGGGGAAGAAAGTTGAAAGACAAATTAAGAGTAAAAGAGAAGTACAGAAAGACAATGGAGGTAGAGATAACAGGTATGAGAAGAGAGGAGACAATGTGAGCCTCCCAGGCTTCAGGAGCAAAGTCACCCACCACTATCCCCCCGGGGGCCGTCAAGGGTCAACTGAGAATGAAGGGACACATTTATGTTCAGCACACCGCCTGAGCAGACAACTGGAGGAGACACAACCTTGTTTGGTGAATTATACATACATTCACACACAAACACACAGGTTCGACTCTATAGTGCCGACCTTCCTGCCTGCTGCTCTGAGTCTCCTCTTATTTTCTTGCTGACCTGTATGTGGAGGGGTTGACAGAGGTGAGCACACAATCTCCTGACGCCCAAACACGGAGAATTGGATCACCCCTGGGCTGACCTCCTCGGAGCATCCGCCTCACCTATCTGCACCCGTGCTGTCAAGGGGACCGTTTAGGGCAGACGGGTGACCCCTGCTTGGCCCCCGGGTCTGCGGCTCCTCTGCCTTGGCTGCTGGGCAACATGACAACCTATACAAGTCCCTGTCAAATGCATGATTGACATGTCGCCGCCCATCTCCACTAACACTGACACGGCCACGTCAAATTTACCCCAAAAGCCAGACAGGCTGCTGAATCTTTGCTCCCCCATTTGCTCTCTTGTTGTCTTTCAAATGTTACACACACACACACATGTCCACATGACTGCTCAAATTACCGTAGTATATGTGATAGTTTCATGCTCATTTCGTGAAGCTTTTTGCTCTTGTTTTTAATAAATGATAGGTCAAATTGTGACAGTACATTCAGAGAAATTCAAAAAACTAGTGAGGAATTTTAAAATCAATTTATCTCACAAATAAAACAAATCCTGATTCTTTTTCAAAGCTTTATTGAAATGTAGAGAAGATGAGTTTCGTTTTTTTAATGTTGCATCAAAGTAATACAAGCTGAACCAAGACTCAGTTTAAATGGAAGGACAGGTTATGTGGCGACTAAATCAGAACAAAAGTGCTGTATGTTATTTAGTCACTTTTAGTTTTTCCATCCTATTGTGATTGATTTAGCCGCTGCTGCTGCTGATCACGCACTTCTCGTCAAACACCACAATGTCTCCCATGCCTTTTCTGTACCTGTGGTGGAGATTGGCACACACACAAACACCGACAAATCACAGGCACACATACAGACAGGGAAAAAAAAAAAAAAAACCCACACGCACCAACACAAAGAAAGAATAAGAGCTCCAGTACTCCCTGCATCAACAGTGGCCTAGATAAACAATACACACAAAAGAGTCACCCCATGAAAATAACCCTCCATCTAAGCATCACTGCACTTATCTACTCATAAACATAGGGATAAATCAATTCAACGAGAAACACATATTTTTTTCTCTCATTTGAAATTACAGCTGCGGGACCAAAGCTAGCATGATAGCGTAGGTCAAATTCACTAACCTCTTCTCTCCATGGCAACAGTCTACCTCTTACAAAAAAAAAGAGAAAAGAAAAGAAAGGCTTCGTGTGGTTTGTTGAAGTCATTGTGAGATGTTTTTCCATGACCTGCAAAGGTGTGTTTGAGAGTGTGTTCTTGTGTTGTCGTGTCTTTGCATGTTTTTTTTCTCACAAGGGCACAAGAGTGCATACTTGTAGATGTGTATACATATACATGGTGGTATATATCTGTCGATCTGTGTTTGTGAGCGCCTGTATCAGAGTGTGTATGTGTGTGTGCGTGAGATGACAACCCTGTTATCACAGCGTCTGTATTAGCATTGCAGCGTCTTACCGCTTTGTTTTACTCTGACCTGTATAATCAGTGTCACATTAGCAACACAACAAATCAAACACTGCGAGTCCCTCACCCACCCCCCTACCCCCCATGCAACCTCTCACACACACGCACACACATATACACACCCAGACTCACACTGCAGGTCCTCCTTCATGCTCCCAGCTGGCCGCCTTATGGTGTCAAACAGATGCTAATTAATATGATAACTAATACCTATTACACAACATACAAAGCACCAAAACCACTCATTTAATTTCTATTTTTCTAAGACAGGATGATGAAAAAAAGAAAAAAAAAATCTACTTTCAATTTGCTTCACAGCTGATACACAGATTTGCTTTAGGTTGAATTTTAGTATACTTAAAGGTTTATTTAAGAAAGCAAGCTCAGCCGATCAATACCATACAAATCCTGACAAAATCTCAGGTTGGTCAGTAGAGATTATTTTGAGTAATATGAATTTTTTCCTCTTTAGCTACCATCCTTGTGCTTTTCATCAAAATAAAACAATGAAATCTATTACGGCTGAAACGAGTGTCAAGATGATTTCCTTCTGTGTCAATCAGAAGAATAATAATCAACAATTTGGTAATGGATTAATTGGTGAGACAACATAAATTGAGGCTTTTCTGCTTTTCTTTGTTCCATGTGTTTTTGTTTATGGAGAGCAATCTGAAGATGTCACCTTCGGCTTTTATATGATATTTTTTGTAGTTTCTGACACTAGATGCAACGAAAGGACTGATTGGATTATAACCAAAATACTCATCTAATTAATTCATAATGAAAATAGTTTGTTTCACCTCTAAAAGTCTTCATCTGGCACGTCACGTTGCTTTTAAATGCAGGAAATAAAAACACATTCTTGCTCCTTAATACAACTCAAATTGATGCAGACACGTTGAAACAACATTCACTTGGTTTGAGACACCCAAGACATCAGCTTTTGTTTTTATTTTATAACAGCTCCACATATCTTTCTCTACTGTTTTGACCTAAAGTGACACAATCTAAAAAGGGAAGGTTTTAATTAATTAAGGTAATCCTTCAATGAAACACAGATTTGGATGGCTAAAAGTGAAAGTGATAGCATGAGCTGCTTTTTTGTTGTTGCTTTCTCATTTGAGGAAGATGTTTAAGAAATGTGGAAATCGAATTTTGATGTAATGCAGCCTTTTGTGCACGATATTAAAACACAGTTATTACTGATTGAGGTCTGAACTACTGGAAATTCAAGACATGCACATTCCCTTTGTAGAGATGCAATAATGCAGATTCTTGTTCTCCTTTCCTGATGTTTGAGAGGGAAAGTCAGCATCTGCTCAGCTCCTTCTGCTGTAACCCCTCCAGTGTTGGAAGAAAAAAAAGAGGAAGAAAGAAGAAGAGAGGAAGGAAGAAATTGAGAAGAGGGGAGAAAAAACAGAGGAAGGAAGGGAGAGAAGACAGACGGAGACAGATGGGCAAAAAGACAAGTGCGGAAAGACAGCCGGGAAGAGGGAACTGAAAGGAGCAGGAGAGGAGATGGAGGAGATAGATTGAGCGAGGACAAGGAGGCGTGCTGTAGGAGATCCAGCTGACATTAGCGGCTGAGTTTATGAGATGTGATGATTAGCCAAATCCTGCTAATCAATGACACATTCACATGGGTTCCTGCTCTGTTGCTAAACACTAATTGGTCTATTCTGCCGCAAATAGGGTGATGCTGTTTCCCACTTCACTGTAAGCAATGTGAGCTGACACGGGGGCACATATGGGCACACACACACACACAAACACACACATGTCGAGCGTTACTTGCATGCACATACTGTACATCTGGAGCAGATTCTGGTACATAAAAGGTCAAATTGAGACTGATTCAATTTGAGAGTGGATGAGGAGCAGAGGATGCTGCTCCACTCGCTTTAACAATAAGGAGAGAATGGGATCCGAGAGCGGCCCAGTTCAACCAGCAGAGAGGGAGGGGGGGTGAGGGATGGTGGGGGTGGGGGTGAGGGCGTCTGGAGAAGGAGCCCTAAATTCAATTTCACTTTGTTGAGTATTTAGATAATGTCTCCTAATGTAATGTCTAGGCCGTGAGTGGATCCACACAGTATAGCTGCAGCAGTCATTAATCAGAATGCAGCAGCAGCGCCACCAATATCTGAAGGCAAGCACTGCATCGTGGAGCTGCAGGCTGACACTAAACACCTGCAGACTGGATTCAGGGAACACTACCAAAAACTGTGCTTTTAAAAAATCTGCTTGTGTTTTTTTTAACTGAAATTATCTACTGAACTATCAACAGAAAAAAAAATGCAAAATCACAAGTTGTTTGCAGCAGTTTTATGTATTTAAAGACATGTTAGTGTTTTCTCTCTGTGGTTCTCAATGTCCAATTTCTGTTTTTAAAAATGCAAATTTTAACGACTTTGTAAATCATTCTGTTGTTATCTTCTATAAACCTTTAATCATGTTTGTATTTTTACTCTTGATTTCTTTGCTTTTTCTTTATTTATATACGAAAAAATTGTCTTTGTATATATTTGACCTATAAAGATGATTTAGATTCTAATGTGTGAGCAAACACTATTATACTTAATTTTGTTATTGATTTCACATTAAGAAGCACTGAAATAATAAACTAATACAGCTAATACAAATTTAGATAAAGCACGGTTTCAAAATAAAACATTTAAAGCGATCAATCACCAACTACTAAGGTCATTCTTTACCCAAAAAGAGGGGCGGGTTTTTATCTGTTAATCATTAATGTACCTTCATTTCTTTTAATTTGGGAACTTTTGGTTTCACATCAAAAAAGCAATTAAAAGATCTGACCTTGGCCTTTGGGAACAGCATAATGACTTTCTTGATATTTGAATTATGATTATAAAGTTCATTGATGAACCTAAAAAAAAACGAAAAAAAACTAAACAAAGGGTGAAATGAAAATGAAATCAACATTGTCGTATCTGCAGTGTATTATAGACTGCACACACGCACACACACAGACACACATGCAGAGTGAACACCTCCACGCCCACACCCACAGCACGATGAGTACGGTCAATGTGGGGTGTATTCCTCTCACAGTGAGTGCCGGTGGTTAACAGTGCTCTGCATTGAAGAGGAGGACAAGAGGAGGGTTCACTCAAACACATGACTGTTACTACCTAAATATTAGTGCAGGGATTCTCTCTCTCTCTCTCTCTCTCTCACTCTCTCTCTCTCTCTGAGTGTGCCTCAGTATGTGATGGTGTGTCTGTGTACATGTGTGTGTATGTGTGTGTGGATGTAATTATGTGCAGAGGAGAGGCTGTTTGGGGTAAATAGAGTTGCAATTATTCTTTTAACCTGCTAGATTGTCAGCCCTGCTAACACACAGGGCCGCGAGGAGACAGAAAACAGACAGAGACAGACTGATAAGTACTGCATTTAGTGGCTCATATTTAACTGAAAAATAAATACTTATAACATGCCTGTATGACATGTATCAGCAGAATCGTGATTTTGTTTTTTCTTCAGAATGAACGTGGTGTCATGTTTTAGAGTATTTCTACAATAGAGACACTAACATATTCTATTCAATATTATTTTCTTGATTTAAAATGACAATATTTGAAGCACCTGTGACCCTGAGCAGATTAAAGCGATGAATGACTGGATTTATGCGAACATATATTTTGTTATTGCCGCTCAAAGCCCTTTGAATGTGCGAGAAGTGTTTAAATCAGGTGCTGGTATTACATCTATAAGAGATTTGATTGCTGGGTGTCAAGCTATGATATCATAGAATTGATTTAATTTGAGATACACTTGCTGTTGACAGCTGTTTGACTGAGCTGAAGTGTAACGTGCCATCAGTGGCAAACAGAGGAACCCATTCAACACCAATACAGCTACATTAGAGGCAGGAAGTACATTTTTATGTGCCCTCAATACTTTCTTAATGGCCTCAGAGTAAATCTGCTGGCAGGCTTTTGAATGATTACATTTTGCTGCAGGTGGGAGGAGAGGGTAAATCAGATTTTCTTTTAAAGTACTCCAGATTTAGTGTGAAAAAAAAAGTCAATTTATCTTGAAAATACATCAGAAACTCACAAGCTAAAAGCTTCCAAAAATGCACAGATTACAGATAGAGCGAAGACAAGCTCAAAAATATCCACTATCAACAACTCAATGATGTCTCCTCATCTCAAATATATCTACAAGAAATAGGCAGCTTTTTCACCCCCTCTCTTCTGCTATATTTGGCGCATGCACACACAAAAACACACACACACACACAACACAGGCTAATAATGTTATCGGCTCAGATCACCAACTCAGCAGATCTCAACCGCATGTCACCTACGATAACTCAAAACACCCACACACATACACAAAAACACACACACAGAGACAGATGCAGAGTTTGGTGCCCCATGTCAATAGGACGTTAAGGGTTTTGGCACTAATGACCAGTGTAGAGATAAGAGAGGAGAGGTTAATGTGTTGCTGTGGGTGATCAAGATAAGACCGATCCCTTTAAGCCTGTGGACAATGAGACAGCGAGACAGGAGGAGAGAGAGCACACAAAAACCAGAGGTACAGGCAGGGAGAAATATGTAGAAATAAGCAAAAAAAAGAAAAAGAAAACACGGAGGTTACATGGAATTGACTGTGCAAGAGTCGTCACTGCATGTAAACTACTGTTTATAATATCTGACATACGGATAAGAGAAAAAAAAAGGCTGTTTCATGCAGATTCTGTGCATCAGGGCCGTGCACATAAATCTACACACAGTGCAAGAGAGCTGAACACTTAAAACTCAATAGCTGCCACCAACAAATGCAGCTTTTCACTGAACGGGTTATCGGTGCTGCTTAAAAGAGAAACAAAATATACGACCCTGTCTCACATTCAAAAGGGGCTTTATTTGGAGGCTTTCTTTGTGCAGGTTAATACAACAGCTACAGTGTGTGTGCATGTAAGACTGTGTGTGTGTAAATGTGTGTGTGTGAGTGTGGTTATTTGTTTGTTGAATGTACTCTTAGCATCAGGGGTGGATACAATTTACCTTGATTGGTATTTAAGAACGTCTTTAGTGTTAACTGGCATTACATGTATACACACACGCACAAACACAGATACACAAACAAACACACCTTTCCCACCCTGTGAATGAACACAGCATAAAATGGCTACCCCACCTACACCGCCCCCACCCACTCCTATCTGTGTGGCCGGCTGGGTCGGCTGACATTTGGACACTTGTCAATCATCTCTTTCAATAGCAAAGCGGCAGGAAAAATTGAGTCGGGGGTCAGCAACTCAGTGTATTGCCATGGCAACAACTGCACTGAAGTTCATAGCCCGCTGGGACTGTAGTTCTAAGTGCATGCATGTGTGTGTGAATGTCCATTTTTGTTTCTGCATCCCGTGTGTTTGTGAGTGTGTTTGTGAGTGTGTGCGCGCGCCTCCTCGTGAGTCCAATTGTTCCCCATCAGCCAGAGGCAAATACTCCTCCCATTTTAGCTCTTCCACCTCTCACCTTGCAACCTCACATGCAGCTTTAGCCTTTTCTCCCTCCTTCCCTCTCTCCAAATTTTTTTACCCCCCTCCTCTAACAGCAGGTCAAGGAACAAGGCTCTGCAGGAAGTACAGCGTCCAAAAAAGAAGTACTTAACCTTTAACCACCTTGGCCTCTCCTTCCTTCGCCCCTTTTGCCTCTCATCATTTTTCCTTTTCCTGACTGGTGTGTGTGTGTGTGTGCGTATGAGATCTGCCACTTGTACCCGCTCTACATGAAATTGTTTCTTCAGTAGTTTTGCTTTAATCTGTTAGCCAGCACTGAATTTGGACTCTGTTGTCGAGTGGGTGAGAGGCGAGTGTTATCCCAGTATTTTGGTTCACATGTACACACGGTCGTGTGTTCAGCCAAAGCACAGGGAAACGGGGGGACCAAGCACACAAACACAGCCACAGCAAACTATGTGGAGCCCGCGCCGCTGGTGGTCTGTTTACGGGATGAATACGGCGGATAATTTGTGTTCTCAGTCAGGGAAAATAGCTCAGATTGAGCCTCGGAGGACAATCCACTGACCCGTTTACCCAACACTTATCGCAGAGAGGTTCACCAGCACTATTCATCTCCTGCGGCTTCAGCAACAGCACACAAGCAAGCGACTAGTCCCTCCTATCTGCCCAGACTTAATGGCAGCACAAATGTGCAGTGACAGCAGCCGCACAGAAATGATTTTAATACAATGCTCCAAATGGCACGAAAACCTGGAGCTCTGGGAATAAAGACCTCTTATGAAAATGTTGAAATACACATCACATTCACAGTTTGTTGAAGATTTCAGGGATTTGATGGCAGTTTTGTGCCCGAGCAAGACACTCAACTTTTTCTACACAAGAATCAAGTAAATATCTTTCTGGTTTACAACAGAAAACCTTCAGCTAAAGAATAGACTTTTGACTGTGTGATGAAAAGATTAATACAGAGGGTCAAAGGTGGATGATGTATGTTAATTTCATGTTCTTCCTCTTAATGTAACTAATGGTTTTTATGGGTAAAATCTGCTGCTTATAGCTGTTTGATGTGGATTAACATGCTCCATTACCCCAATGTAACAACACTGCCAGAGTCATTACAGAGCACACACACACACACGCACACACACACACAGAAATACAAGCTTCATGACATCAACACTTCTCCATCCAAACCACCCCCGAAAAAGGACACAACACACACACACGCGCACTTCTTCTTCTTCCAACACTCTCCCTCTTCCCGGTCCCATCAATGGACAAGGCCTGACTGGAATGGCGTAATTCTCGGGGATAATTCATGGATAATTTTGGGATAATCTCCAGCGAACCATTCGGAGCGCTGCCACCCAGTTTGCCCGCAGCCTGATTACCAGGCTTCAAATGCCAGCCACTTGTAGTGACCAGCACCGCCAGCAACCACTTTGCTGCATGCAAATGAACAAAACAAACATGGACCTACAGCAGGGATCAACATCCACCACCACTCACACAGATATACACACTAAATACCACGTTACGAACGAGACAGATTCAGAGAGTATGGACACGGCACACTCAAATAAGTCCAACACACTTATAAAGACATCCACTAAAATGAAAAGCATGCATTCATACCTCTCTCTTTCTCACACACACACACAAATCACACACACACACAGATCAGAGGGTTTACATTATGTGTGATTGCCATCTCGTGGTAAGAGAAACAATGAATAACCGTTGCTATGGCATGCTAACACAGCAGTATTCAGTTTGACACGCTAGAATTCCAAGCCAAGGCAACAACGTGAGGGCCATTTCCTCTTTTTCCATTTATTTCTCAGAAGATATCAGAAATATTTAACTCTCAATATGAGGCCTAAGACACAAGCTTTATCATAAAAAAATCAACTCATGAGTACAAGTTTAAGCATGACCTTGCTGTAGAATTAAATCTCAGTGTTTAGCTTAAACTTTCAGCGTTATGTGGAAAAATTTAACAGCAGGAGTTTCAGTCGAGGCATTAAATAGGAGAAAATCAGCACACACATTTAGCTTCCAGTGTAATAGTTTCAGAGGAAGAGGAACAGCTATGAAGGTTTATGCATTGTTGAATACTGACATCTAGTGGCCAAACTTCAGAACTCTCAGTGTCCGGTGTCTTGGATCACACATGTTTGGATCTAAGTAAATACCACCACCTCTCGGCCAAGACACTCAGGTAACACTGCGAATTATTCACAAGCGTTTTAATCCTCGAGTAGAAGTTACATGAACTGACATGTTGTGCTTTTTTTTTTACAGGATGTGATGTGATGCTTTCATTGCTTTAACAACACAACTGACTGAAAACAAATTCTTTAAATGATGCTATTTTTTCCATACTTTCTGACTGATTCACAGTGAAGAGGAGAGCTTCAAACATATGTGCACACACACTTATAAAGCGTTGTTTGAACAGTTTTTAATGTTTACTTTTAGAGCTTGCTTTTTCAGTTCTAAGTCTTGTCCTGTGCCTGACTTAGTGACCTGAACACTGCTAAAAAGAAGCACTGGTCGAGTTCACTCGCATGTTTGGTTGAGCACAACTAAACTGCATGCATCATTTCTTACACTTGACATTTTGTAGTGTGATATATGTTCAACAACAGAGTTTGCATATGCAGATTAATCACTTCCTGTCGATTCAGAAGCATACAAACACCCCTGACACAAACACACAAATTCAGTCCATCCAAACAGTGCCATTTGAAATTACTCACCATTAGTAAAGACCTCTTTCTCTTAAGCAGTGACATGAAATCAGAGGTGTTTTACAATTCAGTTTTGCATCCTTGTCAACAACATCCGCTCCCTCCACTGACACAAAACTCTGTCCAGAGAAGAAACAGAGAAACAGAAAGTCAATGATTCAGCAGGGAGTAAGTTTTTCCCCAAAGCATCCCAAGGATTAGGTGTCTCCAGTCTCTAGTCCAATCCCTCTCCAAAAACATGGCCCAAAATCCTAGATCATGAACTGTAACATCCCAGGGCTAGTGCAAGAAGCAGGTCCCTCTTTGGTCAGTCCATAACTCCACAGAGCACTCAAGTCCAGCATTTTTTTTAGTCCTGCTGTATGAGAGTGTCGAGCAGAGAAACTCACTTCCAAAAGAGTGTGCAGACTCAGCTCAGTATCATTTCCGAGAAGCAGCACTGACCTGTGAGATTAAAGATGGTTATAGTGAGAGATAATCCAGATAGACTGACGAAGCAAAAGTCATGAAAGCTCACCTGTTTTTTTTCCCCACTAGTCATTGTGTTTCCAGGCGGTGAAAAGCTTTCTGTTGGTCTTATTCCTCTGCAGACACACCGGTCTCCTCTTCCTCCCACTCGCCTGGGAGACTGCTCTGCTCTGCTCCATCTTTGCACTTGACCAATCCACTCCATCAGCTCCACCACTCTCAAATCTGTGCAGGTTTTCACTCTGCAACCTATTCTATTTGAAGATACTCTCACTCACTTGCCTTCTCCCCCCTCTGCTGCCAAAGGCAGTCACCTGTAGGCTTCAATACTCAAAAGCATTTCCCAATCTCCCGCCTTCCCTTCTTGCCTCATTCTCATCTTGTCTATCTCTCCTATTCCCGTCACTTTCACCTAACTCCCACTCACTCCTACCCACTTTTAGTCCTTTCACTTCCTCTAATAAGTCCTCCGCTGCTACCCGACCATTACCAATTTTCTCTGACCCACTATTTGCTATTAGTCTTCCTCCTCCCCTTCCTCCTCTCCCTCCACTCTCCATCCCTGTCTCTGCCTATCCTCCTTATATATCCTCAGCCTTTGCTTTGCCTTCTCCCCATCTCCAGCAGCATGAATATATTATTATCTACACAATGGGGCCCTGCTTATTGTTTATGAATTACCAGCCTTGCGGCCAAACAAAGCCTATTTTCATAAGAAACCTCCATTTCATTTCAGCTCCAATTAGATTGGGGGCTAAAGAATAGGAGTCCTCAGGCCTCAGCCCCTAAGGATGGCAGGTCCATTCAGCTTCATTCAATGGGGCCTTATTGCTTTCCCATACAAAAGAGCACGTGGACGGGCTTTCAGACTGAAACACCAACCAAAAATGACTGGGAGACAGTACTGTACAATAACAAATCTTTAAAGAAAGGACACTGAGTGCTTATCCTCCCATCCATCAATTCATCCCTCACTCTTCGCTTTCTTCCCCTCCTCTGTTCGTATATATTGTAAGACCTGGACATTAATGACAGACAGTTGAAAGAGAAAGGGAGTGAAAGAAAGAGAAGAAGAAAGAGGCAGAGCAGCTCAGTTTTTCACAATACATGTCAAGTCTAAATGATCACTGGCTGCTGAATAGACAGATGGAAAGGGAAAGAAGTGTGTATGCATGTGTGTGTGTGTACAGCTGATTGATTCTCCGCTTTGAAAAGAGAAGAGAAAAGAGTGAACGTAAGAGAGAGGAAGACCTTGATGCTTTTTCTGAGCACCACAATAGTCGGGGGGTCTGAGGCGTATTGTGGAGCGCCCACAGTGACAGGCTGTCACTCCATCCCCGTTAGAAGAAAAAGGCAGACAGAGGGAAGAAGACTAGGGCAGGTCAGACCCTGATAAAGCATGTCTGCCTCTTCAATTCACAAGTTTCACACCTAACAGACACTTGACGCAATGAAGAAGGATCTTGGTAAAGTAAGGGGAAAATGGAGCCTCAGAAATGTGTATTTATGCGCCTCAACCTGCAGTGAATCAGCCAGGGGATCCAGGTAAACTTCCCAGTCACAAAGCTGTGACTCTTTTCACTCTCGGGTTTATTATTTTGGGGAATGAATAGCGGTCGGTAAGCCAAAAACTGCGCAAGAGTCATCCCAACAAGGTCAGAGCGTGACAGTACTGGCCTGGCTTTATCATCCAAGATCTGCCTCACACAGGCTGAATGAGAACACTGCTTTTGTTTCCTATGAAAGAATATTCAACAAGAAACAAAAGGCAACTGTTTTCATTACTAATGAGTGGACAAGGTGAGAGTCACAGTGAAAAGGTTGACATCTGTGCTTATTCATGCAACAGCAGCAGAATGGGATCATCTCCCCCAACAAAGCTTGTCACAATTATCAGGAAACACAATAGATTTCAATAGGCTGGTTGCCGCTAAAGAGGAGGCATATGCACACAAACAGACGCAGACACACACGCACTTATGCTGTTGTTCAGTCAACAACAAGATGTGATCAGTATAAAAGCCATATGAACTTCTCCTCTGCACTTTTGTATGAGTTTTTGTCCAAAACACCACTACCAAGAGTTATTTCCATGCTTCAGCTTTAGTTCATGGTGAGTTGGTCACAAAATGCTCCTACTAAGACAGACTTCAAATGAACAAAAATGAACAAAAAAGCTGAAGGGTAAGACACTTTCCCTGGAAACCATAGCGTTTACTAAAATCACTTTATCATGGAAAAATACTACAACGCATTTATGTGCAAGTGAATTGCTTGGTTTAAAACACCATATCAGTATTAAAACTGCACTTAGGACCTACAAAAAGGGCACTTCACTGAGAACAAAACTTTATGTTGCTAAAATAAAATTGAAAAGATTGGATATTTTCATTACCATCAAATGTTTCAGTTTCAACATATGACTCGTACTTTTTGCATTATCAACAGTCAAGGATAGACTTTGATTTGGAAACCAGTGTCCTTATCCTAATGAAATGGTTTGGTTGAGCAATGACAAATCCCCCTATTCTTGTATAAATAACCCCAACATTATAAACATTTTTGTTGATGAATGAAAGCTTAGAAACTCCTAAAACACTCAGAGACAGAGCCAACTCTTGTGTAAACGAGGAAAACTTACCTGGAGGTCGTGGCACAGCTCTCCCCAACTTCCTCCTGTTGATGGTGGATGTAGGTGGTGTGGATCTTCGACGTCTTCAAAGACCATTCAAGGATTAATTTCCAAAATCTTGGGCAACTAGCAAGCAATAGTAGTGTGAGGGAAGCTTTTTGTTGAAACATTACTACGGTCGAGGGAGGGGCGTTTGTGTTTCAAACAGTAAGGACCGGAGTTTATTAAAGTTAGTTTAATGAACAAGGTACTAGCAATATGGCGGTCGGAAACGGTTCCCTCCAATTTTGTGAAGGGAGTGTCTGCGGCTGCGCGCTTGCGTCTTTTTTTTTTCTGTATCTACGCGTTCTGCGTCGAAGCACGTTTGAACTGACGTATTACGTATCACGCGCGGAGTAATATAATAAAGCTAAACGGTCCAAACTAGTGCCGATCTGCCGCAAGTTTGATCAAATTGTAAAAGGAAAGGAAACAATTGCCCACAAGCTGTTTTTTTTTTTTTGTTCGTTTGTTATAATACATAAACATTAAAAATACCCAAACATTTCAGAACCAAACTGTCATTTCCGTGTTTACTCTGTTGGGTTGCTAACCCCTTTATTATGTAAAAAAAAATTGCTGTGACCATCAAAATAAGGAATCTTAAAATCTCTTTTGTTCATGCAACCAAATAAAAGTTATGTATTTACAATGTTTTACTCATTTCCACAACAATACACAGCTGGCATGTTTGATACATCACTTTAAAGATGTATTGCTGCAATTCTTGGGATTGTAAAACAATGAGTCTATTTTTTAATTGTAAAACCCCACTTGAAAACATGTATCATCATTTTAGATTTTAAATTAAATGGTGACATTTGTCAAGTGTTCTCCACTGCCAGTGCTCTCAAGTGACTCCCTCTGGAGTTGCCTCATATAATGTTTATCCAGCCTTGATGCTTTGTGTTTTTTGTGTATGTGAAACTGAAAGACAAAAACACTTGAAAAGTTCCTTTGTACAGTTTCAGGAGACTAAGCAGTAACTCAAAACGTTGTTTAAAAACCACCTTTATTTCTCCCAAGGACAAAAGGCTCATCTTTTAGCAGTATTTACATTATACAGTACAAGTTCAATATTTGTACAATTCTCTAGAAAGCCTAGAGAGAGAGAGTCAAGTTAATAAAATGAAAAAGGCAAAAAAATAACCTAAAATAAACAGACACTGATCAGGAGTTTCCTGACCTAAGCTTTGCCTCAGCCTGGAAACAACAGGCCAAGCCCTAGCAAGAGAAAGAGACCAAAGGAAATTCAAACAAAATTAAATACACAGGGGAGGTTATGAAATGGTATGGTTCAAGTTAAGACTTGTCCAAGGCCATCTGTGACGTACCATATATGTACCAATGGACTATGTAAATTCTTGTAAACAGAGGACTTCTCTTGAATAGTTTTGCAGCCACAGATACAAATGATTATTGTCGTACTGATGGACACGCTGTAGGATATATATTATTAAGCATGTACTCTCCTTGTTGTGTTGCAAGGAATGTAACCATGGAATAGATGGTCAAGTCTGTTCAGCACCTCCACAGTGATTTGTGTTTTTAGTCACCAGACCAGACAGGCAGCAACGATCCCAACACACACATCCATCACAAACACAAAAGTACCAGCTGACAGATTCACTGTCTTCTCAGCGAAACATACAGCTTTAAATTAAGTGTGTCATTGTGTGCATTTCAAGCAAGCCCAAGCGTACATGCCTTATCCTTTTCTTTAAATATTCAGGTAGATATGATGCCGAAGCTTCTCAAAGGTTTGTCTCATCCCAGCTTGGGTCATTCATGCTCTTTAAAACCCTCTTTACAACCTTCTCCAGATCCCTTCGTGCTCTCTGCTCCTCCTCCAGCGACCTCTTCATCTTCTTATTATCCTGTGAGGTAAAGCCATTGAGTTATTTAAGTTGTTGTAACACAACAAACTTAATGTAAGACACATTTCATATTCTTTCACCTGTTTCAGCTCTTGAACCTCATCCCTCAAGGCGTACACCACATCCACCAGGCTCCTTCAATTGAGAAGATCAAATTTTCACATTAAAAACAGAGTCAAGTGCTGACTACACCATATCAACTTCACTGTATCTATTGAATTTTGAAACTATTTTTAATGCAGATTAGTTGTGGAGATTGTCCTTCTCTTCTGATATAAGACTCACCAGAACATGATAGCTTATCAGTGAGTATGGATTGGAAAAATAAGAACACAAATTGAATCTACTTGTAAATTATAATAGCTATTATAGGACAAACTTCACAAATGAACAACTCAGATGAGCTCAGAGATCCAAAAGCACATGGTCAATCAATACTGACTGCTTTCATGATGGTATCTTCAACATTTTTTAATTTCAAAAGCTTTGAACAAGCTGTAATGTTCTGACTCAACACTTCATAACAACTCACCATTTAAATACACCAATGAGAAATATCCCCATAACTGACTGGTTTCAAAGAAGTCTGCATCTAAATGCACATTCAATGCAAAGAACAGGAACTGGCTGCTTCCCATTACCAATTTTGGTTTTAGTGCACAAAACTGCAGTTCCTTGAAAGTCCACTTGGGGCTGACAGCTAAAGCCAGTCAGGTCCCTTCATAAAATGTTTCTTCATGGCAGAAAAAAGGTAAGTAGTTATGTATTAGCTCGTATTATTAAGGGTATAGCTGAGGTGACTAACAGTTGTGTACATTGTCATGTGGCTTAGAGCCTAACTCAGCTCTTTATTCTAGCTTGAGTCCAGGATGACTTTAAGTTAAGTCAGCATTTCCGAACCCTCAGAAAGAAAAATGTGGTCTTGTGTACTGAAAGCTTTTTTTTTTAAACTTAAAATATTTAGACAGATTCCAAATAAGACAAAGTAAAAGTGAAAAATTATTGTATCATCTTACTTCTCCTCCACTGTACTTTGTCCGTTGCGATTTGGACCCTCCCTTAGGACTTTCTTCTCTCCAGGGATGATCATTTGTAAACCCGTATCCTTTCGTGGTCCTGCATCAAAACAGAAGAGTTCTAAACAATTTGTAGATTCATATCTTGCACCTTGCATTTATGATGAGTCAGTGGTGAGTCATCTTCTTTAAGTTACTTTTCTGAAGTGCTTCAGTGGAACATGTGTTATCAAAGTGAAACCAACATGCACAATGATTATTAGAGGCCAAGTGTTAGTCATGCACAGACCAGAAATCAGATGCACGCCCAAGGAAAGTGGAAGAACAAGAGAGGCTGTGGAGATTATCAGGCAAAAAAGTCAACACAAATCCATTCAAATTGCAATTTACAGTCAATTTTGAGTTAATGAGAATTCCACCATCTTCCTCAAATAGCAACACACACCAAACACAATCAGATAATTTTTTTCCCAACAAATCACCAGAATACCAGCGTCTACCAAATGACGGATTTATTCAAAACTCATAATACAGCTTTTGGGACTTGAACACTTGGGCAGTGTCCGACAAATACACAGAAGGCGCTGTTTTGCAGATAAGACGTGGTCACATGTGTAAACTGAATACAGCATTAGAGCACACAGACGACAATGTTGGTCAAAGACAGTCAAGTCTCTTTACCCTGCCTGTGCCACAGTTTGTTTTAGTTTCTCTTGAAGACCACAGAATACACCTGTCACAAAGTTTAGCACATGATATAAGGACAGTGATATTCTTAGCTCAAATATTCATAGAATGTTTTTTTTTCTTATTTTCTTGCTCAATGACAACTATTATTTACAGAAAGGGAGACTATGTGCTCTTATATTTCAAGTCCATTCTGACAGTAATCTGAAGATGGATGAGTAGTTTACATAGAAATGTTTCCTGTTATATTACGGTTTCTTGTTTTTGTTTTTTTTACCCTAATGCTTGCAAAACACTGAGGGTGAGAATTTACACTACGAATGAGCATTTACTTTACGGTAACACTAAATACTCAAGTCTACCTTTAGGACTATATCATACACACAAAAAGTACAGAGTTTAACAGATTCTATCCCCCACACCCATTGGCCCGTTACATGATTGTGCAAAATAAGTCAAACACTTCATGTTATACTTTTGAGTGTAAACTTTCATACAAACCGATATAATAAAAAAAATCTTCAAGGGATCATTTTGTAAACATTGACATACATAATAAAATAAATAAAATTAAAAAAACCCACCTGTTTACAGAATAATAAATACCGTACAGAAACACAATAAACCGAGCTGTAACATGGACCAATATATATTCCATACTTCTTTCACATTTGTGTACTGTAAGAGGAGATAGACTCTAAGTGGTTGCCAACCTGTACTTTTAATACCAACACTGGAAAAATACTTCTTCATAAAAATAGTTATTAATGCAAGAGAAGTTATGGGACACCTCGCAAGCCACACCTGGCTAACGCAGCTGTAGTATGTTTGTCATCTGTGTTAAGCTAACTCTGTCAAATTATCAATCTGGTAAAGGTATTACGTTAAAGAAAGAGCTCAATGTTCTGAAATGTATGCTTATTTGCTTTCTTAATTTGAGTTTACTAAAAAAATGATAGCACCCTAATTTCTACACAAGAAACATGAAGCGTCAGCCAGCAGTTGGTTAGCTTAGCTTAGCTTTGTGAGAAAACAAGAAACAAAAGAAATTACTTGCCGTCCTACTTTAATTTGATGTGTTAATTTCTAATGTCTGTGCATTTTGGTAGAAAGCAGGAGTTCTAAAAGGTTTCATCAAGCTAAGATGAAGTGCGGATGTTAAAGATACACCTATGGGCACATGTGCACATGACTTTTACTACATTTAAAGCTAAGACAGAAGATTCTGGATGCTGCTTTGTTTCCTCCTTAGCTCGCTGTTGCACCCGTTTAACATTCTGCATGCATGCAAGGAAAGTTAGGCAAACCTCCTCCAGGCTTAAGCTTCATTTTGAGCAGACAAATTTGAGAGTGGAATCAATCTCATACTGAAGATGACATTCACAAAAGCTCAGGGAGTTTCTTCAACTTGAATTAAAAAAAATATATAACAATAAAAGTATTTGATTTCCATTAAAAGGACTGTAGCTACAGTGAGTGATGCTGACGTTTTGGAGATTAGTAGCACCAGGCTGTTATGCTTTGCCTAGTAAAAATCTTTTTAAATCTTTTTATTTTGTAAATGTGACCCTGTTGAACCGCTATCAGCAACATTACTGGATGGTAGATCAGGCTTTAAAGATGTCCTGTAAATACAGCAAGTTATTAAAGTTAAAGCATTAAAGGGCCAGTTCACTAAAAATACCCCCAAAAATCCCACACTGTCTTGTCTGCAACCACAGTATTACAATATAACTTGAAGAATTTTCGTAAATTTAACTGCTTTTCACCGTAAGAAAGAAAGTAATTCAATTAAATATGTTAAAAGTGAGGTCTTTGGCTTATGCAGGCATTTGTGTACATGTATTTTTTTATTAAATGTGGATGAACTGACCCTTTAAATTCCTCATTCTTGGTCAACCAGCTGCAGTAAGCTTGGTGTAAGTGTAAAGCATATGTGATAATCTCCTCTTCCTGCTGCTACAGCAAAATAATTAATTATGTTTCACCGGCAATTAAAATGAAGTAAATAACTTTAGTAGCTTTTGGTCATGTGGTCAAATTTAATCCTGCTAAGCACTTGCAACACGAGTCCAGGCTGAAAGTGTGAAACAGCGATGATATTAAATGAAAAGAATTTGAATATTTCATTTGCATGCTGCGATGTTACCAGGCAACAGGGCCTGATGTGCCTGAACCTGTGCGTGTGTGTGTATGGCATCTGTGCTATGTTTGAGCATACATACTCTCAAAACACATACTGGAGAGAAGTAGTACATGGTCAATAGAATACACTCGTTCCTGAATTACATCTGAATATCAGACAGGAAAAGCTCAGTCCCCACCTCTCCCTCCCCTCTGTTTTTCCCTCCCCTGTATTTCCACTCAAACATCCCTGCACTCCCTGCTGAGAGAGTCCGCCACATTTTATGGTCAAACAAGGGGAGTGGTCACATTCAAGATAAAAGAAGAATAATTACTGAACACCTACTGCATGACAACTACACAAATAGAGGAGGCACATAAAAGGGAAAGTGGCAAGGCAACAGGGAGATGCTTAAAAACATCTTAAAACAAACAGTCTAAAAATAAATTAAACAAATAAGTTAACAAAAAATGAACAAATTTATAATAGAAAATAAATAGATAAATTAAAAAAGTCTAGTTTCTTTTAATACATTGAAGGTAAAAGAGGTAAGCGCGCTGTACGTTACATTACAGTACAGCGTGGCAGTACTGTACGTTCTTCAGTTCTGGTGAGAGATGCAGCTCTTGCGCGGCACTGAGCCCATCCTGTAACTGTGGGTGGTCCAGATGGAGTCATAGTCAGAGTCCTCGGAAAGATCAGAGGACAATTCAGGCCGGGACACGCTGCTACGGCGGCCCGGCGGGTCCACACAGGACCGGTCCACATCTGCCAGCACGTGATTGTGCATCAGGTCAGTGCCCTGCCAGGCTGGTCAGGGTCAGGTGAAGTTTTTTTGAATATAGATGGAGGAAATGTGGCGGTGCAAAGGGAAGAGGTGGCGTGTGCAGCAAATGGTAAATCAAAAAGCAAGGAAAGTGATGGGGAGATTCAGAGCGTGTGGATAAAATTATAACAAAGCATGGTGAAAGTAAAATATGATGGGAAAAAAAAGGAAAAACCACAGCGATGCGAAAAGAAAGAGGAGTGGAGGAGAAATAGACAGAGAAGAAGAAACTGTTAGAAAGACCAGTTCAGAGCACCAGTGTTAAAGACAGACATTGAGTAATAGAGTACAGGTATAGCATAATAAAGATAGAAAAAGCTTCCATGTGAACCTCTTTACGTGCACATGTTAAAGTTAAATCTAGTGTTTTCTTACTGGAGTTCAGAGTCTGCCTGGTTTTGGCGCTGGTGCAGTACGCTTCAATAACTTTCAGGATCTGGGCGTCTTCTTCCAGAGCAGCCGTACCTGCAGAACGAACAGAAGGAAAGTCTGAATTTACACAATCATGTAACTTTGTCTCTCTGACAACAGTCTCCCTCCTACTATAGAGAGTGTACTTTGGAGTGTATTTCAGTTTTGTCTGGATGAATTTTAACAAATTTGCTATCATCTTGTTTTTAATATCAGCAACACAGTTTGTCAGGTTTCAGAGGTTTTGGGTGTTGTTTGGTTCTATGGAGCAGATACAGTTGAGTGTCGTCAGTGTAGCAATGAAAAGAAATATTGTGTCGCTGTTTTATGTGACCAAGCAGCAGCATTTAGATAAAGAATAAAAGTGGTCCCAAAACTGACCCCTGAGGTACTCCACGGTTCACCTCAGAGTGACAGGGAAACATGTCCTCCAAATCAACACATAAAATTGGCAAATAAAACCATTTCAAAGGTGACCCTGACATGCCAACCAAGTGCTGCAGCTTCTCAATCACAGTTTTGTGGTTTTCTGTATCGAATGTTGCACTTAAATCCAACAGGACAAGGACAATTGGCTTTTCTACTGAGAGTGAAATGAGAAAGCACTTTCAATCATGTCAATATGTGCTCAACCTTCTGCAAAATATGGGAGACAATAAGAAATGAATATAAAGTTTAAAATAAGCAAAAGGAGAAACAAATGAAACACCCTGACCTTAAACTGAACTGAGGATTTTCTAACAGAGCTGAAGCTTTCTATTAACTAAGAAGCTAGGACCGGCCCATAATTAGCTCTGTGTAGTTTAGCTCAGCAAGCAGAAATGACTTGGTCTTGGTAAGCAAATAAAGTTTTTACCAAAATGCCACATTGTTTCAATAAAATCAAGAAAAAAATAAGAATTTGAAAAACTTTCCAACAAAAACAACAACAACAATAAAAAGAAGAATTTATACATACTCTTCCTCAAGGCAAATTCCTCCTCGGACTGTTTCCTTTCTGGCTTGCGCTTCGGGAGAAGCTTCTTAACACTCTTGGGACTTTTACTGAGATCCTAAAGGATGGCAACAATAGCAAATATATTACAATCACAAAGTAAACAATACACATGTAGATGTCTTAATTTAACGACCACACAGTCTCTCACCTCCTTGTAGCAGAGGGCTGCAGAGGGGCGCAGAGGAGGCGCAGGTCGTAAACAACTCAAGCTCCAGGGTTTGGGGGTGTTTGGTGGTTCCAGTGGGCCCCACATCATGGTGCTGTGGGAGGTGCCATGTGAGGACGGGTGAGGCAGGGTGTGGTAGGTGGGCGCCACCGTCATGGCCCTCCCCTCAGCGTGCCGGGACGGGGTGAGGGGATGAGATGGAAGCTGAAGAATGAAACAGAACAGCATATTTAATAAAAGGAGGATTTTAAGCGGTCTTTCTATTACCTGTGGTAGATTACAAACAGCTACTCTAATCTGTTTTTTATTCCAATTAATGAAGGCATTTCTTGCTTTTTTTTAGGCCATCAGCTTTAAGAGCAGGTTACCAAAAGCTTTTTCAGATTGAGGCTCCTCAAAACCAACATGCATGTGGCTCACAGTGTATCCAGCAGTTGTTATTGTTGATTATTTATCAAAATATGAGGCTGAATGTTGATTAAATGTAATTGAGCATTAGAGACATTCCCATCATGAGAGTCAAGCCACTTCACACATGGCTATTTCATGATTTGAGATGATTGCTGACCATTATGTTAGCCAGATTTTAAAGGCAAATGTTTAACATTCACGCAATAAAGATCTGCAAGAAATAAACAAATGTTTATTAGAGTGTTGACCCCACACTGGGCACAAATGAATAGAAGGAAAATCATGGATGTGGGCATGTTATGATTGGCCCCTTACTGTGTGGCAGGGAACAGTGAGTGGTTTGTGGCTGGGTGCCGTGGCTGCAGTGTGCTTGATCTGTCGGGTCAGGTGTTCAGACCAGTCCTGCAGGTCCTGTTGGTTGTTGCAGACCACCGTGAGACGGTCAAACATTGTACCTGCAGAGACAAAGACAATGATGTTGGAGGGATTATGTGTAAATCAACTCTAATTAGCGTCTCATTTAGTTCATGCTGCCTCACCGTTGAGCTCAAAGGCGTTTTTGTGAGCTTCACAGTCTTCTAGTTTGGTCACTGTCATGCTGGCCAGAGGCAATTTTCCCTGCACAGAGATATGATCACATTAGAATTAAGATGTAACAGAGGAAATGCCTTTCAGCAACCATGTTAAGCTCAGGGCTCAGGTCAAACGCTGGAGAGAGAATCAGGAAGATAACCTCTTTAGGATAAACAAAAGGAAAGGTTTATTTCTGACCTGGAATATGAAGCCGCTCATCCTGGGGCTGGCAGACAGCATAAGGAGGACATGAGGGAAGAGCATGAGGTAACGCTCACTCTTCTCCTAAGAAAGAGACAAAGATTTAGAAAAGAGAGATAAATAGAGAAGGGATAAGAGAGCCTTATAAAAACATCAGAGAAAGGGCAAATTCAGATTTACAGATTTGTTTAATTTAAGAAGGTCTAAGGTAAAAGTTACATGATCATCAAGTATTCATTTTAAGAGGACAAGAGTTTATAAAAAAAAATGTAAAAGCTTTTTTTTTCATTGTTGACCACTCTTTAATTTAAATCAGGAAACGCTCTATGAAGTTAATTCAGCTGTTCAATGAAAGTTTTTTTTTACTTTTCTATATTTATGAAAACCTTCAAGATGAATATGTTGGTAACCACAAATCAAGACAACTTACAAACTTCAAGCAAGGCAATAATGTATAAAAAGTCCACGGCGATGTGTTTCTATAGTAAATTTATATCAGTGTTTTTAAAGAATATAAAATGTACATGGATGAACGTTGGTGGGACTCTTACCTCTGATCCAGGACTCTGGACTAAGACCTGACTCATATAAAGCACAGAGCCCAAGGTTTTAATGTCGTCCCCCTCCCATAGCCGGATAGACTCTGTGAGAATCTGCAGCTCCAGCTCCTTACGCTTCCGCACCTCCTGACATTGAGCCTGGCACAAACAGACAGAAAAAACAGTTCAAACTCCTGTGATGGGTCCCTTTTATTTGATACATCCGGTATGTCTACATGTTACTTCTGTGATGGAGTAAAGTGAAATCAGCTTACAGACAGACTCTTGAAAGACACCATGCACTTCTGAATGTCTGGCCGGTCTGGGTGACTCTCCTGGAAGAAAAGATAAAACTGTTTAGTGAGTGATAAAACAAAAACAAGCAAGAAAAAACACTTGAAAGAGATATTTAGATACAGACCTCCATGTGTCTTTCCAGCTCTTTGAGTAAGGTGGGGTACTTATCGAGTCTCATAAAGGGTTTACTGAGACCTGTGGTCAGGGTTAGGATCCCAGGACTGACTGCACCCCTCCCCTCCATGAACTCCCCCAGTACATCCCTACAAGAGACAGACAAAGACATCATGTATAGCTCATTAACTTACAATCAACCACATCCACAATTTAAACCTCTATCCTCATGTAGTTATGGTTGAATTTCTCTTTCGTTTCCCCTCCTGCAGCTGTTTTAAAACTGTCTCCCTAAAAAATAGAAGAACTGCACTAAAGGTGATTGCAAACAGGTGACCATAGAGTCACACTTAGTGTCCAAGATGACCAACACGCTTAAACTGTAAAGAGCACTTGTTTGGTTTTCCTTTCGACAAACAAACTGTTGTTTTGCTGATACAAAATGAGGTTTAAATGTTGCAGAAATAAGACTAAATACTTTTAGGCGTGTGAACATACCCGTGTTGGGTTAACACGTTGACTGCAGAGGGGTGGTTGGAGCAGTAACCTGTATAAAGCGCCTTCATCTGTGTTATGAGGTTGAGGAAGAAGCCCCCCACTCTTTGCTGACTTTCAGGAAGCCTAAAGAAAAGAAAAGAAACATGCAGTGATAAGAACTCTGCACATGCACATTTTCGTACACAGACAAAAACAGTAGTAGCAGTAAATCAGATTTTTAAGCACGTCATATGTTTAAATTTTTATTCAACATCCCTGAAGTACAATCAACCCACCACTAGATGGCCCCCTGATTGTTATGAAACTGTTGAGGATGTTGCTGCAGTGTGTCTGCGTGTGTAAGGAGGGACTCACTTGGTGCACTCCTCCAGCGATTGGACGAGCATCTGCTGGAAGGTGCAGATCTCTTCCAAGTTTCCCAGAATCAGACTTACATCAGAGCCGCTCACTCTATGGAGAAAGATGGGACGGGTTAATAAAAAATTAAAACAACATATTCACTGATACTCAAAAGGAAAGTTTAAACAGTCTCAATCCAGGCTTGTGTTACAAAACAACGTTTCTTAAAAAAGGAAATAAAACATTACCTTGTGCATAAATATGGTTGTATTTAAAGATGGTTTAAATATATGCTTTGCATGGTACCATGTTGGGCTATTTCACTATGAGGGTAATTCCAACATTCCAATAGAACAAGAAAAATCTCATACTCGTGTGACAACGAAGTTAATCTTATCCTGTCTTACTTGTCAATACTCTGCAGAGGCCTTAGGTAGTTTGTCAGGAGGCTCTGGAGATCCTTGGAGTATTCTGTCTCTGTTTCTAAGATGTTCTGCAACACCTGTAATGAAGGGGAGAAAGACCTTTATTATGACTATGTTTATCTTAGTGAGCAGCTTATTCCCCTTCAAACATCCCAAATTAAGACAGTAAAGTATTGTTACAGGTTATGTACACATAAAAGATTGTAAATACAAATTTAAACACCCAGAAAAACATGAAATATAATGTGCTAAATAGACACTTCTTCCAAGTCTCATACACTGTATACATACGAGACTGTTAAGTGAGAACAAACTAGCTAGTAAGGTCACATTTTAAAGTGCTACACATGTCATTAGTATGAACAGAAACAGAAAAAAAGACTTCACAAAAATGTTTCATTAAATAATCATGTTTATCCTCTTTCATTTAAAGGAGCCATCTACAAGATCTTCTCTGCATTGAGAGAGAGAGAGAGAGAGCGAGAGAAACAGAGAGAGAGAGAGAGCTAATGGAAATCAATTCAATCTCCTAAGCAGGCAGCTGTGATGATGGTTAAACAAACAACACCTGCCCTAAGGTGTAGAAATATTTGTCACAAAGCCTCTCAGACAACAGAAAATCAAACCTATGGCGTTAAATTGTTTAGAGAGAGCTGTGATTTAAGACACCACTGAGACAGAGTCATCAATTACAAATAGTAAATGTTAGGTGAGGGAACACTGAGTAGTAAGCAGGGGAGACAAGACCTTGACGTAAAGCCTGGATAAAAAAGAACAACTAATAAAACAAAATAAAACAGATAACTTGTGGTTTTTTTCCGTTGTTGGTGAAACAAGGACAAAGACGAGAGAAAAAATGGGCTCAAGTGTTGAGTGGAGCTGCATCCTTACCAGGTTATAGTACGTCTTGCTGATTGCAGTAGTGTCAAAACCTTTAGGCGGGCTCTTCAGGGTGCCAGACTTTGGGGACACTAATTTCAAAAACAGCAGATTAAAGTTAATGAGCACAGGTTTTCCTGAACATGAGACAATTTTAATCAACACCAAACGTAATGAGCCTTAAAAAAATGAAATATTAGCTTTATCAAAGTCACAAGTAATGGCAGATTTTCATAGATTGTCATAACAAAGTATCTATGAGGGAGTGCACAATAATGAGGCTGCAAATTGAGGCTTCTGCAGGGATTACAAATGAAAGTGAAGTTTTGCTTTGGCGTTTGCAACCTCATAAGTCGCTTAAACCATTTTCTTGAAGGCATTGGTTTAACTACACTTTTAAAACACAAAAGTGATCCTAATAATGTGCGCCGTCCATGTGAGTACAGACAAAACATGCACTTTGTGTTTACATAAGATTTACAGTCGTAATCATTTTAATGAAGAAACCATAAAAATGGCTTAATAACAATCAGCATCATCAGCATTTCAGTCAGCATGCTGCCAACTTTTCTATTTTACTTCACATCTTTGGGTTTTATTTATCCCATATACAACCACCTGTCTGAGATAGATTCACTGTAACACTTTATCTTATCTCAACCCTAACTGATCCTACATCAATGATCTTATTTTACTTATATTACCTTGTTTTTGCTTATATTTACTTTGCTTGTGTTCTATATTGTGTGATTAAGTAAACACTTGTAGCTCCCGATTGTCTTCTTCAGACTTCAGATGCTGCCAATTATTTAAGGGACTGTAATAATCTGACCTTAACCAAACACAAGCATTACAATAATTGCATAATTCAGCAAACATTAAAAAAGATCCACTATTTATTTGTCTGTGAATTTTTCTCATTTCTTCATCATCGGCCCTGAGACAGTCTGATCGTTTAATTGCATCTCAAACTATTTCACAAATAGAGAAATCAACAGACAACAGCGGGCCTCGAGACGCAGCAGATGTGTGTCTGTGTTCGCGACAGCCAGATGGGATGTAAATGACAATGAAAACTGTGAAGTCGTGCACAGAAATGTTACAGCATCTGTCAAAATATCATTTTATCTGCACAGTCTGCTCTATAATCTTTCACAAACACATGCAGGGGCGATTTAATGACATTTTAAGTGGGTAATGAGAATTTTTGGAGCGTATGAAGCTTTCAGAACACTATTGAGTTTCTTAAAAGGGTAGTCGGGCTACTTACCAGAGCCTTTGACCTCCCGAACATAGTTGCTAGGAAACCACCCGGCCTTTCCGTTGAGCAACCCCTCCCACCAGCCGCCATCCTCCTGGCGAGTCACGCTGATGATGTCACCCTTTGCAAAGGTGAGCTCATCCTCGTTTGTCTGCTGGAAGTTAAACCGTGCCTTCACCAGCAGCTGCTGTCCGCTGTTTTCTGACATGTCCTGTGGTGAGAAGAGGAGAAGGTCGAAAAGAGGGAAAATGAGCATCAATTAGCTGAAGATGTTTTTATCTCAAAGAGTCTGAAAGTTATCAGGTAGATACATGTGTCAGCAGCTTAACCATTAAGAACTCTGTCTGTCTATTTGTAAAATGAGTAAATAAATATTATGCAACATGTATTACTCATCATATTTCCTCAAACTTGTCTATCCATGATGTAGACACAATCTGTAGCAATAAAACCCTCAAGGTACACTTCCACTGTTGCCCCAATCCTGTGCTATATTTATGCAATATATATCACTGCAAGGTGTGTCCAGGAGCACTTCACCTCCTAGTGAAATCTAAATTCAGACTAACAGATGAGACTGCAGGTAAGAAACGACTCCGAAAAGAGGTAAAACTGAGTACTAATTATATAGACCAACCACACTCGGGATTCAGGAGTCTGTAGGTGAACGATCAAGTGAGCACAAACCAGGATTTCCAGATTGAAATTTAGCTGCACAAAGGTTTACACAGGTCTGGATGTCTGAGGCCATATTTTTTAAACCAGCAAAAACACAGCTCTGACACCAATGTGCTTTGAATAAAACAGCTATGTCTTTAAATTTCAATAAGCAATGATAGGACAGAAATGATCATTTTCTAAACAACTTTCAATTCTGAACCATTTTGGATTTTTTTTTTAAACATCCTATTGAGATAAAAAAAAAATCTCTATGGGATGTAGAATTGATTTGTCTGGAGTGGCTAATGTTAGCAGAGCTAACACAACCGGCTTTTGGTCCTCCTTGGAGGTTAGCGTCCATATGGTTACACTGGATATGCATGGCTTTGATCAAATGGATCCCAGTTTAATCTGAAACAGTCTACACATGACTGCATCTTTATTCTATAGATCAAATACTGCCAAAGCACATCCCACCATGAGATGCCATCTGTCCTCTGTGCTTCTTTAGCAGTAGTGCATTTATAACATTAAGACGGTAGCCATAAAGCTTTTGAGCCCTTGCAAATGACAACATGCTTATAACAACATAAATGTTCATTACTTGTTCAACAGACTTAAAACACACTATTAATTGTTTAAACGCACACATGCTTGATTATAAGAAAGCACAGAAAACTGTGACAACTTTTGCAACACTGTCCACTTTTTTCTCTCTAAATGGGCTGACTAGTTTGTTTTTCATTCCAAACCTTTCCTCTTTTTCACCAGCCAAACAAAAAAGCCTGAGCACCAACCTAAGAGGGAAAAATCTCTCTGCTACTGAACTGAAGCCTGCCTCACAACTAGATCCTGCAGGCTGTGGTTAGGATAGCAGCAGGAAGAGCTCTCTTAAAGAGAGGCCAAATTGATTTTGTTTTGGAGGAGCATCTTGGTGCAGAACAGCTCCTGCTCTGTCATGCAGATGATTGCATTGTTCCCGATTGTAAACTAGTGACCTCTTATTTGCCTCTGAATCTCATTTGACTTTATTATTATTCATGTGTCAGTGGTTCTAATAGCAAGACAGTACTGCTTGAGGCACTGCATTGTTGTCTCCTGTAAACTTTCATTATAAGTCAAGCCCCAAGTGGACATGCGTACAGCGCCGGTGGTAAAGTTGTATATATGATATTATCACAAAGCCTACTGTTGCGATGGGGCTTTTGTTATATTTCAAAGGCTTTACATGTTTCTGTGTAATGTTTCTTTTCTTTGTATCATTAGACACCAGCTGATGCAGGTTCCTCACAAACTGCATTAAAAGCTCAACAAAAACCATTCACAGTTCATGATCACTTCTTTGGCTTTACATTGTGCTACACCTTTGCATGCATCTTCTGTGTAACCCCAATCAGCAGGGTTACACTGCGCTGTTACAGAGTCTTGACCTTACCAGACTGCGAAACTGGTTCTGCAGCAGCTTTGACGTTCGGCCAAGCGAAGCCTGAGAGGACAGAGACTCAAAGGACTTGATGCGATGGGCTGAAGAGTGCCGGGCGCACACCGAATCACTGCCCACGCCGATATCTGCACAGAAAGGGTGAAATATAAATACAACTGACCTGGTTTCTGCTGTTAGCGCCCACACACTCATGACTACCAGCCTGTCTTTCACAGAAAACACCCACGAGCATGATAAAACACACACACAATGCACACATATTTTACTAACCTGCCGTCACTTTATTCAAAGCAACCAGACTGCTGAGCACCTTGGAGAAGTTCAGTCCCAGCAGCAGGTCACTGGCCTCAAACGGCTGAAACAGAGAGAGACAGACAGTCATCAGAAAGTGCATTTCCCTTTTAGAGCTAATCACTAAATCCTGTGGAGCAGAACTGTGTCATCACTCAGCTACACTGCCAGCAGCGAGCAGTCAATCGATTACCCTCGCTATCTTTGATAGAAGTCGTGGGCGAAACACACAGGCTCAGCAGAAACACAAATCTGCAGCAACTTTAGATAGACACTTCATACAACAGCTGAGAAACTGCTTCATTTTCAAGAAACAGTGACAAAAGGAGAATTTCCTTTTTCTATGTCAGGAAAAGAAAGTACCCAAAGACTGCTAGATCTGATGTGACCAACTTTTATCTTAATTATTGATTCATCTCTCACAGTATTTATATGATAAGCTATTTGATCATTAATAATGCCAAAAAGTGAGGGAGAAAATGGCTAAAAATGTAAAGTCAGTGTCTCACAGGATGCTATTTTCTCTGACTATAAGTAGCATTCAAAAAGTATTAGATCCACAATCATAAAAATATGGATATGCGTCTTATTATTTGTAGTTTAATGATTGCTCTGATACTCGACAACACCATTCATTCCTACTCTTTATCCAATGCAATTCACTTCTTTCACCAAATAAACGTCCTGAGCTTCAAAATAAAAGCACTGTGTGAAAATAAGAGAGCAGATCAGGATTTTGCTTTGAAATACATCCAGGAAGTGCCTTCATAATAAATTATTCATGTTTGTGACAAAATTACAGCTCTAAACATAGCTCTTTCTCTTTTTCCCTTGATATCCTGCAAAATCAGCGAGCCTTTTTCTTTCTAGGGTTATGTGAGATGGATGGGAGGCGCACTCCTCCATGAACGGTGTGGAGGCCTAATTCATTCACACACACGCCAGAATGAAAACTGAGCCTTCATGCAGCCGTCACACAGCCGGCCCACGCCCTGCGTAAAGCTGGCGTAACCTTGTCTGCCGTCAGCCATACCTGCGTGCTTAGTTACAGTAACTTCTGAATCATTGATCACAGAGTCGTAGTCTATCAAAGCTACACTGAAGCAGGACTTGAGTGCAGTTTTTTTAGTCTGTCATAAACCCTGGTCATCGGTCAGACGTACTCTATAAACATTTGTATTCATTTACTTTCTCTGTATGATGTTGTTGTTGTCCTTGTTATCCTGTCAGGTACTATTCCCCTGTATCACCTTATCATGGTCTATTAGCTGACATGCTAATAGAACTTTTAAAAGCGATAAAGTCCACACACTGTTAATACTAACTTGAATGGAAATCATGTCATTTCATAACATAAACAGGGTGTGAGTGTCACAGACAGGGCAGCGATGTCTGAAATAATCAGGATTATGCATTGATGACTGTTTTTTTTTTTCAGTTTGACTTGCTGACAGACAGAAAAATGTTGATGTCAGTCTTTACTTCTACTGCAGTAAAAACGCATAAAACTGTGTGAGTATTACTATCAGAGTGACTCTCCCTCTCGTCTACATGAGTATGAATGGCAGTGATTGTATCTCTGTTGACGACTGTAGTTGTCCCCTCGCTTCCTGTGTAACGGCTCCCGCTGATTAGTTACTCTCGCTTCAGTTATATTGAGGATGAGTGACTGTGAGATATGAGTCTTTTTATCTTCCGCTCTGATTGCAGATATGTCCTGAGGGAATATGTGAGTAACTGTGTTTCTAAGTGTGTTATTGTAATGAAAAAGTGTGTGTGTGCGTGTGGTAGTGCTTGTGGAGGATACTGGACGGTTTGCTGTCCCTCGGGAGCATTCATGTGAAAGCACCCTCATCCTTGTCATCTATACTTATACTTTAAATAAAACTTCCTCTCACTTGCTGTATTTTTACTCAACCCCAAATAACTGTGATATCTTAGGTTCTGCCTCCATCAGGAATTAAACTTTCAGCAGATTCTCCTTCAGAAAAAAAGAAAAGGTTGAAATCCTCACAGTGACACATGATGAATGATGGAAATGAAACATTCATTGGCGGAGATAATGACTAACACGACAAGCTAAAACGTGTCCACTGAGCTTACGCATCACAGTCAGGTAATGATCCCTCCAAGCAAAACAAGTCAATGGTGCAACACCCCACTGTGACTCATCAGGATACAACACCATGGTGAGTTTCTCCACACTTGTTATGATTGGAGAAATCAGTGTTTACATGCAAGATGAATCACAAAGACAGCTTCATGTACACAACAACATTCAACTGGATTTGGTAACATTTTAAAAATCATGGCCGAAAGTTCTTCATGCACATGACTCCCAGCATACAACACAATATGGAATCTAGGGAACCTTAGAATACATGCATGTGTGCAGAATAACACGTGTGAATGTGAAACATCAGCAATGTGCACTACTTATTGTTGGTATGTGTACATAATGTTGCTGTTTGTGTACATGTGGATTACTATTGTTTTACTTTACTGGTATTACAATGAAGGCAACTGAATGAAAACGCACACAAGTCCAGGACAAATAAAGCTTAAGAGACAATCAAGTATGCTGTATTATATCGGATCGTATCACAACCTATCATTTTGAATTGTATCATACCATATCATAATAAAGGAGATGATTGTGCTGACTTTCATTGTGTTTTCGGGCTGTGTGCAATCATGTTTTGTCCTTGCCTCAGTGTTGAAGTCGGCTTGGTTAGCCTCTCAGATGAGCACTCTCAGAGACTTTGGCTTCATGGTAGTAAAGATCATGAGTAGTATAGGATTTCTCCACAAACACTGAAGGGAAAATTTTTAAGTCTAGAATCGCAGAGGTGACAAGAACTACAGAAAAAACAAAAATATCTAACCATCTTAATCATGCTGCAGGGAGCAGCATGGAGACAGCTCTGACCATCACCCCCTCGCCATCCTGACATATTCTGGATTTAATGGGGGGAACCATCAGTGACGGATGGTTCCCAAGTGAAGATCCTGCAGCTTGTGTCCAAGCGCAGGCAGAGCGATAACTAACAGAGATGCCCTGCGAGTATACACAGCAATGTGTTCTCAGAATGAATGTCTTTTTAAATTCTTTTTTACACAAATCATCCTCCAATTTAGTGGGACAATTACCCTTAACACGCAGACATGGCAGAGACGCAGCTTTCTCTAAAGCAAAACAAAGGAATATTCTTGTTGCAGACTAAGTCACAGGATCTCAATCCAGCTGATCATGTGTTTCAGGTTCTGAAGACTTAAAAACCCCGGACACAAACAAGAAGAGAAGAAGAATGTTTTTTTTTTTAAGCCAGCGCAAAATCTTAATTTGGTTCATCAGCCTAGGACATTTATCAGGGTAGATAAACTGAGGATAGCTGCAGTAGGCTGTATACAGTATGTGCTTCTGAGGACGGTGGGTTGCAAACATTGGCCAAATGCAAACTACAAAGAAGTTGGACACAAATGGCCTTAAAGCCTTTTAATAAGAAAAACTCACTTCTGAAAGAAATTAAACAACTGCATTTTCTCCTCTTAGTGATGATTTAAATACCTGATTTACATAACCATCCAAATTCAGGTTTGGGGGGAAAAAAACGGTTGTTTTTGTGATATTCCAGTCGAAGGACATGACTCACAATCTTTCATTTGCTTTAACTGTAATTTTTGGACATAACCAAACAATAAGTTTCCTTTTTCTGTTTTCTGAAATCTCGAATGCACATTTCTCTTCAGTAAAATATACCTTAATCAGCTGATGAGTATACTACACAAGAAAGGATGATTAAAATAAGTGTCTGTTGCCAGGACAACAAACACATGAGTGTTTAAATCACTGTACGTCTACCCTGCAAGCAACTCGATACTTGTTTGAATTTTTGATGGATCCAAAGTGTGCCATTAGTGTAGACAGATGGATCTGTGATTATTCTCAGGGTGGACCTTACAGGGTAAGGTTACTATTCCAGGGGGGCCAGTGAGGTCATGGGAACCCTAATGATCACTTCCTGTGGTCAAAGGCATCAGGGGGTTAAGGGTCGGTAACAGCAGCTGCCTGAGTGTCAGATATGGTCTTGAGTGTCTGTCTTATCCAAATTAGATCTACAAGTCCTGCTGAAATACCCTCACTAAATTTGCAGACCAAGCAGAGCTAGCATGTTGAGGCTTGGCCAAACATCCAGCTTAACTGTATTAGGAAAAAAGAGGTCGGTCAGGACTTTAAAAAAAAGCACAGCTTCTGTCTGTATGTCCTCTTCATGTGAGCGTCCCCTGCTTTAATCTGCAGCCGTGGCTACCTGGGGCTACAGCCAGCAGTACTCTTGGCTCTGGAGACGATCCATCTTTGCTCTACAGATGGTGAGTGGGAAGACTGCCATGTCCCAAACCACTGTAATCCCGCTCTGTCCAGTCCCATATTAAAAATATATATAAGTCACATTGGATTTGCATGCAAGGAACTAAAACAGTCGGAGTGTTTATCATGGGGAATTTGAATATTTGTTAGCAATAAAAACTGCTGTCCATTGCTCACAGATGCCACAACACATCCCTGTTTTCAGTCCAAACAAACACTGACCTTTCCTAATGAAATAGCAATAGTGCATTGTGCATTTAAGCTGTCTGCACCACTAAAAGGCACGCTTCACACACTTCATATGACAGCGCTCTATCTCACCCCATCTCCACCTCTCGCTCAGTGGCTGCAGACTCTGAAGGGAGAGGAAGACTGGGGAACACTGTGTTGTATTGTCAAACTAAGCTGGTTCAATGACCCCTCTATGCACTGGCCAACAAACAGCCCTACACAGTGCACTGTCTTCTATTTGCTGGTTAGGAATATTAAAGATATTGCTCTGCAACATACTCACATATCCATACTGGCCTGCAAGGGTGAGACTAATCGTGGGACATGTTTAGACTTTACGCCTCATCATAATAAAAGAATTACCATGTTAGAACGAGACTTTCTCACACAACTTTAGTCCTGGTTTATTAATAGTTGCACTAGTCGACAGGTTTTTTTTTTTTTATACTTAAGTGTTGATTCACGGACTCGTGTGGAGTGGTAGTGACAATAAAGCCACGCGTGAGCAGGGGGACAAAGCTTTGCATTAATTAAGGGGAGCATTGTCCACGCGATTCGAAACCTTAGTGGGAACTGTGTTGACTTATCTCCAATAGTTTCATTTAGATACACTCGAGTCTGTCAAAATATAGCTTTAGCATCGCTACAGTTCAGTCGGAGTAGGCAGTTTCTTTCAACCGGGCGATGGGTGATTGTTCTCGGCTTGGAGTTCACTCCTCCTCCCTCTGTCAGGGGCTCCGTCCGTCCGTCCGTCCCCTGCCATTGTTTATTGTAACAGTGTCTCCACTTAAATACGCAAGCTGTTCGTACAAAACAAGGTGTTGTTGTGTGTAGAAGGGTGTGGTATGACCACGGGACAAACACAAATCTGAAAACGCACTTACCTCGACGCGAAACGATGTGCAGCCCTTGAGAAACTCCTTTATGTTGCTCAGACACTCGCCGTCGTTCTTCGGTTCTGGGTAAATCTGGAAAGACGGAAACGCTGGTTAAAGGTGAACTTCCAGCTCATTCCACAGGTTCAATCCTTCACATTTAAAGAATTCACGTGACTAAAATAGTCCTAAAAGTGTATCGTCTTCATTTTGAAGAGACACTGTTTGCAGTGGGCCTGACACTCCGGGAGGCTGAACGCAGATCCCGCAGCGGGGAAGTGGAGGAGGCTGTGGTGTTGGGTCGAGGGAAATGACGTCGACAAACAAGGATCCCCGCAGATGTCGTTGTAGCCTATGGGTGCACTGGTTCTTATAACCTACTTCAGCAAAGAGGGGGAGAAAAATACGCAGAAAGGAAACATTCTAGCCTTGTCGATATGAGGTAATATGAGTTAGGTGGACTAAAAGTGAAGATATAAACACCGTCAGTGGCCATACTTGATCATTCGTCAATACTTTAAATTCTCTGGACCATTTTAACCCAACTGATGGATGGATTTGATGCATGGATAGGTACACCTCATGCACTGACAACTGCAGTGGCTTTGGACAGCAGTGGCCAAACTGGGGCAGTGACTTGGGTGTCCAGGTGAGGTGAACTTTGGAGCCTATTCTAAACCTACAAGGGTTATCTTCATTAATCAGATTAACTTCATCTTAAAATTGTGTAATATTAGGGAGTTTAATTTTTTACTTTAATTGGTAACTGAACAGATTGGTAACATATGAATCCTCCATGTAAAGTACCAATAAATACATATACATATAAACCTTTAAAGCAATACCTATAACCACCTATAGTCTACCTATAAGCAATATATATGACACTTAAAAATACCACTACTAGCACTATTTCTATTTTGTCGACCAATGTGTAAACCTGAATAACAGTCACCCAAGCTGGACTTTCAGATTTTGGCCAGCGCTTCTTACAACCTACTTCAGCAAAGAGGAGAAGAAAAATGCGCAGAAAAGAAACACTCTAGCCTTGTCGATATGAGTACAAATGAATAAGGTAGACTAGAAGTGAAGTTGTGAACACCGACAGTGGCCATAATTGATCATTTGTCAATTTTTAAAACTCTCTGGGCCATTTTAACCCAACTGATAAATGTATTTGATGCATGGGTGTTATACTGCAATGCATCTATTCAAGATAGGTACACCCTATGCACTGACAACTGCAGTGGCTTTGGACAGGAGTGGTCAAACTTCTGTAGGGGTGGCCAGGTGAGGTGAACTTTGGAGCCCACCCTAAACCTACAAGGGTTATCTCCATTAAATATGTTAACTTGAACTTAAAAATGTAATAATATTAGAGGGTATAATTTTTTACTTTAAATGGTAACTGAACAGATGGGCAACATATGAATCTGCTGAACCTAATTCTTTGAGGTGTTACAAAGATGTCTGTCCAAGGCCTTCCAAAACCTTTAAAGCAATACCTATAAGCACCTATAGTCACTATAGTCACCTATATATGACACTTTAAAATACCACTACTAACACTATTTCTATTCTGTCTACTAACATATAAACTTGTATAACAGCCACCTATGCTGGATTTTCACATTTTTGCCAGTCTATATTGTGATTATAAACATGCACAATAGATGGTCTCTAAAATCCCAGGTTTTCTCAGTAACTGTTTTGTCGCAGGACCAGTTTCTGGCTCCAAATGTGACCCTTATTTGGCTCTGTTCTGGTTGTCCTGATCAGAGTCTTTCATGATTAAAAAAATAATTGAAAAAGGATTGCCGGTCAACAAACAATGCAATAGAAACATTGTTTTCATATCTTTGGCACCAGCTGATTATCATGTACTGATATCAATCGATAAGGATAAGGTAGTATCACACAGTATCACACAGTATCATACTAATATTATCATAACTTGAGTATTAATTTTGAGTATTGTCTGCTAGCTAAAAGCAATGTTAGCTTGGAAATAACTAAACGGCTAAATGGCTGTACTACTGAGTTGTACCTACAAAGATAATATTTAAATCCAGTGAAGTTATGATCTATCTTTACATCATTTAAAATCAAACATAGAAAAGTAGCTTAACACTGAAGAAGATTTGACTATTTCTTACTTTAAGTAGAACCTTAGATTACTTTATGGTAGATTGTGAAAACCAGGGCCAAACTGTTATTTCATTACCTCTCAGTAATTCTCTCACTTTTTGGATCAGATTTGGTGTTTTTAAATGGGTATTGGTAGCGCCTCCTTTCATAGTATTACTGGACATAATTAACAAGTGAGTACGAAGCACCTGTTGCTCTCTTAAGTCACACCAAAGTTTGGCCTGTAGCCCAACAACAACAAAAAACTCTCCTCCAGGATCAGCAGTTAGCAAGTAAACATTGGATACAGACATTAGTTTGCTGATAGTTTTCTATCAATAGTGCTGATATCGGCCTCTGCCCATGTGAGAGCAATACAAGAGTGCATCCCTACAAAAGAGGGATTGGGAACAGAGCACAGCTGAAAACCAAATCTGGATTTACTCATTTTTAAGATTCACTGAACTTTTATTACAACTAATCTCAGATTAAATCAATCCTTGTTGGTGCAACCAAGCCTTGAATATCAATATTGTCAGCTGTCATCAGTATAATGCTTCGTCAGAGTATAAAATCTCTTTGTTTGAACTGAATCAAAAACATGCTGTCCTAGATCACAGACTCTGTCTCTCTCCCAAAATGTAGCGTGGTGAAAAACTATTATAGACTATTTGATCTTTGCTGAGAGAAACTGATGCCTGATTGGGGTGTGACCTGCATCAACAACCTCATTCACCCACATACAGCACTGCTTAAGAGCAATGAATGGAGAGTGGGCCAAACAGAACCAGGTAAGGGCCACACCAGGGCCAAACAATAACAGGCAGAGAGACCCTCACTCGTTACATAAAGATATCATATAGGTATCCTTTTGACTATTCTTTGCTGCCCTATTAAGAAAATAGCTCAGTACTTTTTGGTCGGTATTATTAATTATACAATTTGAATGGAATCCTCATTATCTTCACTGTAATTTAAGACTTTAGGGGTTCAACTAGACTGGTCACCTGCCATTTCTGACTAGCCCTCAAAAGATTCAGCTTTATACAGTTTTATAATAATGCTGCACTCTTGCTATGCCATGCTTTTGGGATTAATCTATCATAAAAATTGAACTATATGTCCTGGTATTGTAAAATATCATTTGAGAAAGGGCAGAGACACTTAACCTATGACTGTTTCCCAAGTCCTGGGCAATCCTCTTAGCAGTTATATGGCAATAAAACATATTAAATCCTCCTAAAATGAGATAGCAGCAGATTTAACAGACTTTAGATTATAATGCCACACCGATGTGGATTCTCCCACCAGGATGAGGCAGCAATTTCACATTGGTTTCCCCATTCCCAAGCCCCAAAAACAGCTTAACAGAGGGGCTTTCTGTGAACCTACATCCCTACATCCTCCCATGAGTGCAGAATGCTGAAACCAGATTCGTTATGTCAGACAGACATTTAACGACACCCCCATTGTGAGTGTGAGGTGGAAAATGGAGGAACCTGTTTGCCATTTAACAGTCAAATCTTCTCACGCTTGTGTGGATGTGCAGCAGTCAGAGGGAGAGCGTCTTTTCAGGAAAACATTGCCTCCCTCAGGTAGCTGTCTACTCGGGCTGACGCTATATGTTGACAGACACAAACACTGCGCTGTTTCTTTAAATGGGTAGAGGGGTCCATCTCTATCTGTGCGCCTTTGCAGTCAATGGCGGCCCACTCTTATTGGTGTGGGTTGTGTATCCCTGGATAATCACATTGTGTACATTAAAAGCCATTGACATTTACGCTGCATCGCCATGGATTACAAGGGAATTTAAAACAGGGGCTTCAAGCGATAACGCACATCTGTTGGGTGTTAAGACCTGCATTACAAGCACACTAAACGAGGCCTTCATGTGAGGTGCAAACCACTGGTGGATCAAATGATAAATTGTTTAATCGTTTATCTTTTTCTCCGTGTTCATTTCTTATTAAAATCAGATCAATACGCAGTGGAAACAAGCCCTTGCTCTATGTTTTTACGCACGCTGACACACGTATGTGCAGCCATATAGGGCTGTTTTCGCAGACAATAACCCGAGCTGTCGTGACCTACAAAAGAAATCGCCTCATGGACCAGTGGGCAGAAAGAGAAGCCAGACAACAAACCAACAGCGTCGGTTCCGCGGATCTGTGCCGCACACAGACGCGCCGATGAGGCGGGCAGGCGGGCGGTTATGCAGAGGAGAGTGGTGGTGGTGGTGGTGTTAGTAGCGGTGGTGGTGGGGAGTGAGGAGGGGGTGTATTGCCCTTACTTTCTCCGTGGAGCCCGGGCTGAGCCGCTCCAGCAGCCTGCACAAGACCACCCCATCTTTCAGGGAGGTCTGCAGAAAAGCTTCAGGATCCGAGATGGTCTTCTTCGGCGATTCCAGCACCCCTAGCGTAATCAACCACGTAACCGTCTGTTCCGCCGAATTCATGTCCAGTCACAACAGATCCTTTTCAACAAAGCGCCTGTGTTTTGGGTTTGTGAACAGCTTACCGCCCGGTTACGCTGTCATCTGTGCGTTAAAATAGAAACATAATTAATCCAAAAAATGATGTGGGAGATGTCGATGAGATGTCTACGGGATGCGGATGACGTCTGGCTGCTGGTGGATATTCAGCAGGTCTGGTTTCCTCCCCTGAATGGTGTGTTTTCTCCCCCCCCTCCAAGCTGGCAAGCTGTCAAGTGCGGTTCGCTGTGATGCGTTCAGGCACTGGACTGCATACATGCGCATCGCAGCCGCCAGCCACTCATCCATTGGGTGACATCACACAAGAGGGACAAGCCTGTCCGAGCAGTTGTTACAGGGCACTTCAGCGTGACATGAATAGGCTTCCTCTGTGTGGCTTTGCATATCCTGCTCTTTTTATCCGTTTATTATAGCCACGCCACAGGCTATCTGTTGTTATCTGCTGTAAGCTGCGGTGGTTTGAGCAGGCCTCTATTCAGAGCAGATGAGCAGGCAGGTCAGATATAAAGCACCGGCTGGGAAAAAAAATACACTAAAGTTAAACATGGGGACATTTAACAGGTCTAATTTTGTTAATATTCACATATAATAAATAAGGGCTTTCTGGAGTCAGTCAGACTTTTTCGACTTGGAAGCCAAACCCTGAGCTCTGACTCTTGTAGGGGTGGCCAGGTAAACATTAAGGACTGACCCCAAACTGAAGGACCTATTTCCACAAATCATATCTTCTTCAGTTTCTGGTATCATCTCATCCAGGACCATCTTATTCTTGTAGCCTATATGATTTTTTATTTCAAAATGTATAATCTTACAAGGTAGAGGTAAATCTGCTGAAAAAAGTCACAATTGTATGTGCCAAGAATACAATTTTTTTTAACTAAAATGGAAAGAAGTTAACTACAGCCTGGTAAATACAACCCAAACAGATAATTTAACACAATAGCTACCCCAAAACCAACCATGGGCTTCAGTGTCCACTGGGGTGGCCAATCAGATTTCAGGGGTGGCCGAGCCCACTTATGGCCCCGCCTCTGAAGTCAGGGGGATTTGATGAATGTGATAAATTTTAGGGTTATATCTCTGCTTCTCAATCCTTCAAAAGCGATTATTTTGAAGGGGTAGTTTTTTTTTGTTTCAGTGGGGTTATATGAGGTTCTTGTCAATGTTGACTGTATCACCCTTCACATCCACTCAACTCTTTTGTTGACAAACCAGGCAATAAAAGATGGAACCAAAACTGAGCTATCACCTTATCAACCTCTGCAGATGGGGTCAATCATGTAATTTGGTTAATCTGAAGAAATTCTACTCCAAACACTAATGTTGATGTAAGTTTACCAACCATTAAGAAAACTTTAAGCCTTTTTATTTGTCAGAGAGTCCTTTCATTTTTGCACCACAGCCAGGCCACATGGAAAGCACACCTGCATGTTATTTTGCCTGCAAAAATTAGGATCTTTCAAACAGCAAAGTAGAGCACTGAAAATGAAAATGAGCACTCACACAGATGAACATGTTTGGGTTTGGGGATTTTTAAAATGATCAATTTCATGCAGAGCGGACCCTGTCTGCAGTGGTCGATGATCCAGCTTCTGCTCTGGTGACTAGGCCACTTTCTCAACGGAAGCTAAAATACCAATACTTGATTCCTGGCTTTAAAGTTTTAGATGATCTGAGTAGCTTTTACTGTGTCTTTGTGCCCAATCAGAAAAACAAACACCAGATTAATTATCCGTGAAAATTATTGTTAGTTGCAGCAGTGATTTTTGTTTCAGCCTCCTCTGTGTGGTCTACTACCTTTTTTTGTAACAGCTAATAAAGTAAATTTTCATGTTTTTTCACTGACGATTAAACATTAAATACTGTAAAATAAAGGCAATTTTAATTATAATGAAACCTTATTGAAGAATAATGTCATGTAAGTACATCCCACATTGCATCGTCATTGACACTCTCCCTCTTTTGAGGAATTAATGGTCTGTTTGTGTTGATTTCTTTCGAGTACCAGCAGCTGAGGTGTTAAACAAGAATTCATAATCCTCTGTCATTGTGTTTGACCTGAGGCAAGCTAAGAATAGGATCAAATATTTATGATTCTTGTCATGTTCATGCAGGGAAACTGGAGAAGTAGATCTGAGACTCACTTTGTGATTTGGCCACAAGGGGGAGCTCTGTGCTAAGCCTTTAGATATACAATATACACAAACTATCAAACTGCAAAGTCAGTCACCACCCACCTTAAGGCTCTGTCACCTTAACATCAAGGGTCGCTCATAAATTCTTGATAAGATGCTGCAGTATGAGCCAAACTCAGATATGTACAATGTGCCACATTTCAAATGCAATTTTTTTAAAGGGGATGTTCAACATAAAAGCAGCTGTGCTATTTGCAGTTTACATCAAGACTGTGAGGTTAATGTGTAGGGAGACATTTCCTACAAAATCACAGGTTTGTGTTTAGTTTCTGTAGATTTAAAGAATATAAATCCATATTTGGGTTGCCAGGTTGTGACTGTTGACCTCTTGAAATTCTCTCCATTTGGCTTTTAAAACTCTTTAGTGTTCACAATAGAGGAGACTTGTGAGTACTTCTGAATGATATTACTGCAAAATAAGACAAAACAAACTATAAAACTCCTTTTCCACAGGCATGTGCTTGTTATTCATAAAAGACGACTGTATAGTTAAATACATTCTTTAAACGTTTTTAGTTTTTTTTCCTCATATTTTTTGATATGATGTTTTCAGTTTGTCTGTGTTTTTGTATAGCTACAACTTTGGCCAGGTCTGACTTCAACAAGATTTTTAATCGCTGTGTCCAACATCAAAATCAATGCAAAGTAGACAGGATCTGTGACAAAAATATTGGCGCCCCCCCATAATAGTCATAATTCAAAATGTTACAGTCACTTTCTTTTGAACGTACTAGAAAGTTGACAAACAACATACATTATTAAGATGGTGAGTGATGAATTCATTAATTAATCCATTTATTCATTACTGGTTAATGTAAGGATTAACTTCTGACAAAGAGAGATTTTTCCCAACCTGGCAACCCAAAAGTAGTTCCTTACAATTTTATGCAGTCATTGCAGCAAGAGAGTAGTTAAATATTGATTATTGGGTGCCTCACTGGAAGGTGGTACTGTATTGTTTACTTTTCTTCTCATCTACCTGCAGGAATCCTGAAATACCCACAGGATCCTTATAAACATCGCTACAAGCTGCTGGTAATTTGACATATTTCAGAGACACCGGTTGTTTCCTAACACCTCCAAGACTCTTTATTTCTTGTCTGGCTGGTGTAAGGACAGAAAGAGAGTGAGAGAGAGAAAGGAAAGAGAGAGCCACACTGTGTGAAAGTGTTGTCAGGCGGGCTTGACTCTGGAGGCTGGCCGTGTTCTAAACATGCAGTGTCGAGGGATGCTGTTGCGCCTTTGAGGTCCTGTCACCATGGGTCTGTAACCAAGGGTGCTAGTGTGTGCCTCCAGGCTATTCTTTTCCTCCATTTCCACTTCATACATACATTCACACTCCCAAAAATATGGTTGTTTCTTGATCTTTCTTTCTATATGTAAGACAACGAATAATTCAGGGTGAGAATTAGAGTCTCAGTTGCAGATGGACCAGCAGCTATGTGCATTTCACAGCCCATTCATTAGATAGATCTGAACAGGATACCATATCTCAAGATTACCTTTGTTAAGGACTACAATATTTTCCCAGTTAATATATTTAAAATTTGTTCACCAACACTTTTGAAAATAATGAGAAAAGTCTGTTATAATACCCTGGCATCCAGGTGTTTTAAAGCCTATTTTGTGTTGCTTACCTCCAGACTCTGGCATACATCATCTACTGTTATGTAATATCGATAACAGCAGCAAACCCTCACTTTTAAAAATCCCAAGCTGCATTTTGTCCTTAAAGTATTTTCTTTACAAAATCTGATGCATGATTATTATTATTATTATTATTATTACTTTTCTACTCTTATGATGCTTGTGGTGGTCAGAATTTTTGACACTGCAAAATAGAACTACTTTCTAAATGGCAATGCTCTTGCAAGAATGTCACTCTTTGAGGGTCACTTGATGGCGAAATCAGCAAGCTACAAGGTAAAAATAGGAAGGACTTTTTGCAGAGCTTGTAACTATATAAACATGCTCCTGCCGGAATTCACCAAAAATAAACACACCAACAAAACAACATGCAGTGTGATAAAACACACAGGGACAAATGAAAACATGTGCACACCCACACAAACACATCAGACTGATCACTTGAATTAGTTGGAATAAATTTCTGAAACCAACCAAGCTAGTTGAAAAAATGACAACAAATTAAAGGTACTATGAGTAGTTTTTAACTCATACAGAAACACATTGAAACTGTTAGTGATGCCTTATTGTGACCGTTAAAAGCAAACAAGACCATCAGCAAGGGAATTTTAATGCTTAAAAACACTGTGAGGGGGCAGGTTTAAGAGCAGGTGATTGACAGCGGGCTGAAAAAACTGCTTCTTTTCTTATTTTACACAGAAAACTTTGACTGTGTGCATTTACAGTTATTGTTAATAGGGAACAGGGTGGATTTTTTTGATCAACAACACCAAAAATAGATAGGAGATGCAAAATGTCCTTACAGTAGCTTTAACTAAGCAACTTCATTTTTTATTTAGAGCACTCATTTAACCTTTTCTACATGATGGTAGACCCCAAAACAAGTGTAATTTTGCTCATCACACATAAAAGATGGGAAGCTGAAATGCTGGTATAATGCAACACTGCTGCACCACAGGTTTTAATTTATAGATATAGAAGGCCATTTTAAAAGTAAAAACATTAATGACATGCCAATGTAGCAGTTGACTGCTAAGTAAACAACAAATTCAATCTTGATTACTCTTTGCTTTTATAATTAGCCTAATGTAAAGTAGAAAATGGTACTTTTGCTAACTTCAATTACATTAACCAGGCAAACGAAGCTAACCACGAACTGTCGGCAAGGAATTAAATTATTTAATTTCACTCAACTTAGAAAATAACACAAGCTAGGAGGTGGCTGAATGCTAGCATCAGTCATTGTCAAGCACTAATTAGTTATCTTACATGTTGTTTAACTTTAGATACGACTTAAAATTGCTCCAGATATTTCTTGAGTTGCTGATTATTTGGGGACATTAGTTAGAAAAAGATGTCAGATTGCCTAAACACAGCAACAGTAAAAAAAATATATTTGTATATAGTTTCCCAGGGGTGTCTTTGGGAGATATTTGTTATTCTTCTGGATTTTCTATGACTTAGGTACTCAGATTGAGAGCCAGCATTGCCTCAGTGAGTGCATCTTGAGCCAAGCTCCAGCCTCACACCAGTGAAAAATGTTGTGTCCCGTCATCGAAGGGTTTGTTTCTGCCTTAGATGATAATCACTAGTCATAAGGAAGATTGTGTAAGCTATGTTCTCTCAAATCAATGTGGTCAATGCTCTAATAAATCAAGCTCCTCGTGTCTGACTTTATCCCCTTTCTCTGCCCAAAGCCACCCAGCTCGGTGAGACAGCTCATATTTTATCACAAGGCAAAACCCAGAGTCACTTTGCAGACCAGAATACATTAAGCAGAATAATAGATGGAGGAGACAAGAACACAAGGCCAAGACGTCGGAAGGAGATAAGATAAGACATACAGTACATTTTCTGTGCAGGGACGGGATGTAGCAAAGGCCACCCTAACGTTGCCATTAGCTCAATAAACTGTCCATAACGTTCATGTTTTTGTGGTATGTGTGGCCTTCAATCATAGACTTACCTTTTCTTAGAATAATGATACACAAAGAAACCTACAAAGTAAACAGAGACTGAGGAATATTGTTCCAGAGAGCTGACAGCAAGTACACAAAACAAACAAGCAAATAAACAAAACTCAAGGTCCTCTCATTCACCCTTTTGTAGCTTAACATGATACCGTGTAGTCATGTTAGGTTACTGACATAGATGTTGATGAATGTCTTCAGTCGTTATGTCTTTGATATTGACCTTGATAAACGTATTTACGAACAAAACCAAAAAGCAGTCTGTTTTATTGCTTGTCCGAGAAAATAATTTAATTAGGGCCCAAACATTGAGTAGTTGCAAGGACTTAATTAGAATTCCTCAGATGAATATTCTGATTATTGTCGCCTCAAATTTGAAGGCCTTGACATGCACAAAAACTCAAGGGAGTTTCCATGTGCCTACGGTCTGGCAAAATGATGATATTTTATGGGTTTTGAACATAAGCGAGAAAAAATGGCTAAGCAAAACAGTGATTTTTCACACACACATATACTTCCCAATACTTCAAAAGAAGTCTCTGACTTTGTGGTGAAATGTCAACAAGAAGTTAGGTACTTCATATAGACAGCTAAAATCACATTTTTGGGCCATTTTCATATAAAGTTTGAGAATTTCCTTTTAAGTTTCATCCAAGCTGCTTATGAGCTGGTGGCTGCAGGAAAAGTCATGCTGTTACTTTATGAGCTTAATCTCCAAGGCGTTAAAGCGGCTGCTGGAAGAGAGTAGGTGAGTTGTGTTTAGTCTCTTTGCTACAGAAATTAGGCAAAGCTAAAAAGATGTTTGATGGTTGGTGCTATGGCTGGGACCCAATATGTACTGCTGATGAAGTTAGGTGCTGTTCTGAGCATTATTTGTGGCTATAGAGTGGCGTTTTGGTTGACGTTTGTTTATGGCCCCTCAGACCGCTGAGTGTTGCTATTGTGTGGTCATTACTAAAGTTGGTGTAACTAGAGAAGCAAGCGGTCAGCAACATTCATCTCTTGAGGAGATGTCTAACTAAGTGTTATGTGTGTTTGACCCTAAATTAATTTTACACCAGAATATCCCTTTAAGTAGTATCTGCTGACTAATAATCTCATCCTGTTGACTTTTGACAGTCACATGTGTCATTTTTGTGAACAGAGCCAGCCCAAGCCTCAATGGGGCCCTAAGCAAAATTTGATTTTGGGGCCCTCTATTTCTGCCAATAATATTGATTGTTGATCACTCACACACCTTCACAAATCTCTTTGATTAACATTCCATGACATGCAAACATACCTTTATCTTGGCGTTTTTTCTTTCTTTCCTTCCTCTGTCTTTTCTCTGCTCCTGAAGGATATGTCCTTTTTTGCGACATTGTTTTGCCCCACAACTACCTGTGCTTTGGATGCTCAGTGGACATTGCACAGCAGAAGGCACATAGCGGTAGCAGAGCTTTGACATATCAGCAGTAAGAAACATAGGCCTACAGCAGCAGCAGCACAAAAATGTTTTTACTTCATTTTATTTTAACAATAATATATATTTGATCATATAGGAAGCATTGCTAATATATGCAAAAAAAAAAAGAAATTTTATTTTTTCTTTATTGCTCCTCGGGGCCCCCTATTGGTTGCGGGGCCCTAAGCAGGCGCTTAGTTCACTTATGTCTTGGGCCATTCTCTGCTGTTGATTTTTGACAATTACATGTGTTATTTTTGCGAATATTTAATGTTGAAAATGTGAAAACAGGACTTTTGCTTCAACATTTCCTCTGACACCTATCCCCTCACACAGGTTTCGAGCGCTAAAAATGATTTCTGCTGGTCTTATTTGCCTCTATTTATTATAAAAAGGCCTCAGTATGAATTTCAGTCAATTTCATTACCATCCAAAAATCCTCACAGGAGCTTTAATCATAGACATACAGGTTATTGTTTGTAACACTGTTGGATCTTTAAAATGGAAACTTGGCTTTGTTGGTGTAGTGGACAACATAACAAATGAAGTGGGTGCTTTAATTCATAACTTCTCGGTGCAGCTTGGAGTGTCAGTCCTCGTACTTCAATCGTCACTGAGTCCTTACTTAGCTGCTTTGTCATCCTGATTTAGTTTTGTAAAATAAGACACACAGCTCCGGAGTTCAACATCATCCCCAGGGCCAGTCTGAGTCGTGATCTCCCTGCGTGAGCTCCGCATGTGTCATCTCTGACGTTGCTGGCCCGCCTACATCGCCCTCCGTCTCTCCCAGTGACACAAACACACACACATGCACACACACGAACACACGCACACTCAAACTGACTTCCCGGCAGCTGTTCATCGGCGGATCCACGAGTAAGAAGCCGGAGAGTCAGACCAGAGAAGCATCCGCCGCTCATAATAACGCGAGTCCTCTCTGGAATGGATACCGGAGGAGAGCACTGACCATCCAGGAACCATGCCTACAGTCCTCGGTGGCAAAGGGAAACTTTCCATTGTCTGTTTTCTACTCAAATGCGCCTATTCTCAGGTAAGAGATTGAGTGGAGACTTTAAAATAGCTTATTCACAAAAATAGTCTAGATTTTTATAATATGTGTGTGTGTGTTAGCTGCAGTGAGTTTATCTTTCTTACACAAAACTATTGCATGTTTAGTCTACATTCATAAATCTGCAAGTCGTTTGTAAAGAATAACTCTTCTTTTACTCTATTAATGGACTAAAATGAGGGAATAATCCCTGTGGTGTCATGCATTTTGTGCTGCCTCTTCACTGAAGTTATGCCCAGAAATTGGCATAACTTCAGTAATTGCAGATGCTTTAAGAATGTAACAGGTGGTTTGTAGTGTATGGCTGCCATGCTAGTTGATGCAGGTGTTTTGATGGGTTGTGGTTTGTTTGTTCCTTGGGGATTTCACTCATCTGGGTATTGCAACAGCGCTGTAGCCAGAAGTGCTGGAGGCTGTGGATGTGTGAAACACATTGCACACGATAATATCCACTCTAATGGGCCAGTGAAGCGTAAAAACCAAGAAAAGCTGGCCTGATTTGGGCTTGTTCATTGCCACGGGGATGTAAAATTCTGCCTGTCTGTGTTTATGTTTTTCATTTTGTGCCCATGGCCTCATAACCGCCTGGTGTCTTTGATATTCAGACAGTTCTCACACACATTGTTTTCCATCCGCAGGCTGTGGGTCCAGCCACTCAGACTCTGACCTTAGTGAGTCATGCAAGCAAGAAGAGTCAGTTTCACAGACTCACACACACACACATACACGTACACAAGCATGCACTCTGCTCACATTTTTCAACTGTGCATACTGGTGCTGCACAGATGGCACCGAAAAGACACAGAGGGGCATAAAAGCTAGAAGTAAATCACCAAAATGAGAGTAAAAGAGTGTGTGTAAAGGAAACTGAAATTTGGTTACTAAGTACAAAGATTAAGTGTTCAGCAGATGGAGTCCAATGAGGAGTTTAGGGATTCAGATTGATTCAAAAGTGAAAAACATCATTTACTTGCAAATTTTTGCAATAGAATTGATGAATAAAGTAAGGAGCAATTCTTGTTGACGCATTTAAAAAAAAAGTCAGCTCATCTTTTCACACAGAAGTTCCAGTCATACTGAAACAGACTGAAACAGGCTCACCCACACCTACAACACCAACAAAAAAAGGGATGTGAAAGTCAAGAAAACAGTAAAGTAATTGTTCTTTATCATGATGCTTGAGCAACACTGTTCTCTGCTCTCATTGCACAGTGCTGAATTTGAATTGTGTGCTGAGATGTGAAAGGGGAGGGCTGGGGGGGATGGGGGGGTTGCCTAATATGGATGGAAACAGAAAGTTGCCTGCAACAAAATCAGCATCCGTCTGATCATCTGCAGCTGTGAAATCAAAGATATGAGTCATCATCGAGCCCCAACCGACCCACAACTCTCACAGTTACTCTGTGTGTGTGCATGTGATACTGTAACATTTACAGTCAAGCGCTTCATTCATTTGAATGACTGAAAAGGCGGGAAGCAGAATGAAGAAGGTGATTCTTTCAGTGTTTATGAGCAATAACTGCATATCTATCTTTGTCATAGGGGCTGATAGGTTAAGGGTCACATATTGAGTAATTAGTGAAGAAAGAAATGAAGCAGTCTCTGTACTGTGTTTTTAATTCATGTATGTGTGTAATAGTTTAAACCCACAGTCTTTGCAGATCTTAGATGCTCAAATACAATTTCTGTGCACCGGCAACTACAGCTCTTTTTCTATATGAATACGTCTTAGATAACTAGACCTCTGTTTGTCGCTGTAAGTTATTACTAAACTAATAATCGATACTAATATTGAACTTCTTCCTGGTTTTGCATCAGTCTCAATTTACCGTAACTTTCCCTTTTTACTTGTGTTTGCACAGGTAACAAGAAGTCAACACAACAGCTGTGCCAAAGATATTCTCGAGGTAAGATTTTATTTTTTTCCTTTGCTGTGTTTAGATATTTTTGAATGGTGCAATTTAAAATGTTTGTTTTCTTCCCTCCAAAATCAAAAATATTCAGACTCATGCCTCACAATTTGTTGGGTTTTGCTGTGATAATTTACTGGGTATTTTGAGAAATGTTCTATTAAAAGAAAAAGCCTTTATAATTAAAGCCATGGTTGGTTTTATGCTGGTGCCTTTTGTCCTGGCAAATGTAAAAGGGAAACATCAAATCAGATATGGCAATTTCTGAGAATGTTTAACATAATATAAATAACTCACATAGATGAATAGTATAAATAACACTGTGAAAATGACAAGTGTCAACCCCTCGCTACTATTAGGCCTCATTAAACTGTAATTTTGTTGTAATTTCAAATAAGAGATCCATGGGTGGCAGCAATTAGATATAATGTGTATTTTAAATGAAACTCAATGGGCCCACAGCTTAGCTGACCAGTCCCCTATGTACTCAGTCTATGGCATTGTTGAACAAGCTGCAGGCTCAAAACCTGGTCCTGGCAGAAATTGGTGCTTGTCATCTTCATGGACTACAAAACATGGACGTAGTCTCGGTAATGTCATATGTTGGCTCCTGAAAAGGAAGCCAAACAATAGTGAGTGCCACACTGGGAATTCTGAATCAGCCAAACTTATGATCAAACTTGGAAAAACCACAGGAACGATGTGAAGCCCAGGTGGGTCTTCAGCCTCTTGCATAACAGCTGCAACATGAATACCTGTCTGTCAACCTGCCACAGCCCTAATTATGCAAATTTATGCATAACCCGATACAACAAAAAAGGCAGTATGTTAAAAAACGATTTATGGTGTTGGTGTAAACCATAGACTGTAATAGAATGGACGCCATCCGCCTCCTTGCTGGGTGAAGCCACCCTAAGAACAGCACCCTCTGTTGACGGGCTTCAGTATAGGTCATAAATCCCGCCTCCTCCAGCAAAGCTTATGGAGCTGTGGACAAACTTTAGAAATTTATTACACAAAATATACCCCCCCCCCCCCCCCTTTGCAATGTTGACATGTAGTTACTGTAAGACTGGTTTGTACTCAAGTCCTCTTTTTTCTGTACAGCTCCATTTTTAAAAGTTATTAGGGGGTTCATGTTTTCTATGAATGGCACCTGATACAGCCTATGGGCGTTAGAAGATTGTGTAGCTCACACGGGGGATACGCTGTTTGAGCCGAGCGTAATCACAGCGACTCTCGGCGACTCTCCCGCCAAATGCGTACAATGCTACTGCGCAATATTGGTTTCAGGAAATGGAGAAAATGCGGAAATACTGGGAGTTTTTCAGCTTCAAATCCGTATACAGGCGGGAGGCGGAACCAAGTTGTCCATAATATATACAGTCTATGGTCTAACTATCATCACCGAGATAATCCAGTTTGGGATATATCTTTTCTCTTTCGTGTATACAGCTCAGTCTGATTGAAACTAGTCTAAGCATTGCGCGCATGCTGCATAGCTGGCATGCCAGGGTTTGGTCTAGAAGTTGAGGGGCATAAGTGCGCTGCCAGGAAGCTAAGTTGTCAACAAAGCCTCAACAGAAGAAGAAGGGATGTAAATACAGATGAAGCTGTCGTATCATACGTACAAATGGTATGGAGCTGTAAAAACTGAGTTTCAGCGTTCGAGATATACCCCATCAGCCACTAGCTAACATGTTTGTTTTGGTTTGTAACAGGTCAACCAAGAAATTACATAGTAGTGATGAGCTGAAAAGGGTCATGTAGCCTATAGGTCCTATATGAGTTTAACATTGGTTTTATGATAAGTTAAAAAGAACTTTACTTATCCCAGTGGGGAAATTTAATATTAGAGCCCTCCGAGCTTTTGTAGCCAGTTTTTGTAGCCAGAACTGCAGTTTTTTTTTTTTTTTTTTTTTGCATGGCTGCATTGGTGAAAATTTTTAGAAATCAGAGGCTGCCGTACAGCCGTCCTCCACCTTATTCCCATATTTTCGTACCCTCTTAAGCTGTATAATGAAATAAAGGCAAAAAGCAAAAAAAAAATTATCTTAAAAACCACCAAAATACCAGCTGTATAATCACAATTTCGGCAAATGAGTTGTGTCACAATTCATTCACCATTAAAAGTCATGCTCTGTCTCCTTGGAGGATATTAATTTGGGGTTAGACTGTAAAAAAGTTGTTCTTTGAGATGTGATAAAGTTTCCCAGAATCTACGGGGGCATCTTCTGACAATTTTTTGTTTGACATAATTTCCAAAATCAAAGTGCTCAAAATTGATTGAGTGAAAGGCAGGAGAACACTCAATTGTGTACTGTTGTCTCATAAACAATGCAATAAAACACACACAAAAACACCCTACGATTAAAAGTAAGAGAGAATATTCATATATAAACACTGTTAATGCATCATTGTAAAAGCTGCAGAAAAGCTGGTAATTGACTCAGATGTCTTCCCTCAGTAGAGAGAAACTCTACTGTGCGTCCTGTCATTGAGGGCAGGTAAAAGGAGCAGGGAAGAGTGGAGTTACACAGCACGGGGTGGGGAAAGGTGGGCGAAAGATAGCAACACATAACGCCCCACCTGGGAGACCTTGTTGTTGTTGGAGAAGGAAAGCGGTACAGAGGTCTGATGCTGTGTCCTTGGTGACTGAAGGAGGAGGATAATGAAGTGAGAGGAGGAGCAGAGAGAGGAAACACTTGCCCTCCTGGGCTTACTGTCAAGGGAAGAGGAGAGGAGGAAGAGAGAAGCTGTCAAGCCAGCAGGCAGGTTCATAAAAATGTGTCAACTCATGAACATCTCTGGGTTTTCAAAATAAAACAAGAAGCATTCGCCTGAGCAGATTCTCATTCAGTGTCAAAGATTATCTTTGATATTTTGAGCTTTACTCATGTTTCCTTCTTGCCCAGAGTTAAGTCGAGGTTCATGCCTCTCTCATGTTTGTTGATAAGCTAGTTTAGCACTGAAGCTTCATATCGGGAAATAGCCACCCTTTTCTCATCTGAACAATAATACCTGCTTGTTTCAAATTCTTATACTATTCTGCATGTTTTATTAAATGTTTTTGAATTTGTTTCAAAACTGAATCTCAAAATAAGACATGTTTAGGATTGCAAGGATTAATTTATCGTCTGTTTGCAGGTCGGTCCCTAACAGTCAGATATGGTGACTTTAAGCTTACTTAGATAGGCTAACAGGCCACTGTGTTTAGCTTTAAGTTAAGTGTACAGACATTATAGTATTATAGTATGTCATCTGTAATGTCAGTGTACACCCATCTTTAACTGCACAGTGTTTTTAGCATTGAGTAACCCTGAGCTGTAACCCTGAGCTGTACCATAGTCTTTAATCAGCACACCCCTATGTGTTACAAACTGAGTCCCACATAACAACGTAGCTGAATAGTCAGATCATGATCATGGTGAATGGATGGTACAAAATCGGGACACTTTGTCTGCATCCATGAGGCCTGGTTAGTCTGAGTGTGACTGCAGGCAAATCTAATCAGCAGAGATTTTAATCAGAGCAAGATGAGACAGTGTACTGTGTGTGCAGAGCGTCTTCTATGTTTCTGGTTTCCTCTGAAATGCTGTGCAGACAGAACAAATAAGAAAAAATGAAGGAGATTTTCATCTGAGTGTGTAATCATGGGTAATCATCACAGACTGTTCCATCTTCCTTCATGATGAGCAGCGAGACAGTGAGCAGCATGGTGCTGCAGCTGTGAGCCTCAAGGATATATATCCCGAAAATGGAATAAATTCCCTTTTGGTGACCTGCAGTTTTTATTTCACCATGATTGAGTTAAAATCTGTGAGGTTATTTCCAACAAAGCAGAAATTCATACCTCAACCAAGACTATGTTACTTCTATTTTTGACAGCATTTTCAATCTGCACTGGGTAGTGGTTTGTAAACATATTTATCCAGAATGTGTAGAAATATTTGGAATCTAAATGCTGACACTACATGTGCCATCTTGGTTTTGCACCACCCATAAACAAAAGAGCGCCACTTCCAGACACCAGGAACCTTTGCAGGATGGCGAGGTGTCTCATCTTGTGTAAACAAAATATTGCATTGCATGAAGTCTTTGCAGCGACTTTGGGGACTGCTGACGATATATATTTTTTCACTTAGAATAAATGTGTAAATTTTCTGGATGATTTTTTAGATTTTTAGTCTGTTAAATAGGAAAAATAATGGCATTGTCAATCACAGTTCAGCTGATAATATCACAAGATGAAATATTAAGCCTAAGTGTAAACAATGAAAAGTAGTAGAAAAGCAGATGTTCCTAAATGTGAATTTTCCCACATGTTCGGTCACGAGATTAGATTTAATTGACTTGTTTTTGAATGATGAGTGACCCTTGGCAGCAATAACTCAATAGAGGCCCTAGACTGTTAAGAGGACTGCTCTAACACTGTATCAGTATTTTTCATAACAAACCAAAATTGCTGTAATGAAATCACCACCTGAGCCCAGCTCATATCCATGACCAGTTAATTCCCCCTGGTGGTGGGAAATGGTACTGACAGTATCCAGAGTCAGCGGTGCTCTCTGCATTACTGTATATGAGTGGGAATAAAACCCGTTTCTCCTAAATTTAAGAATAACAAGACAGTTTTAGGATAGCTAACATTTTCTGTGTGTGTGGACCATCAATCACAGTGAAGTCTCACAATTCACCTTTGACCCTGGCATCTGTGTCACAGGACATGACTCAGTCCTGGCAGTCCCAGCAGGCCTTAGGGGGTGACCAGGCCCAGCGAATACTCTACAACCCAAAGGTATGTAAATGTGTGTGTGTGTTTGTAGGGAGAGGGCGGGGGTGTTTCATCAAAAAATGAGCCCCTTGGCAAACATCTCCTCCATCTGAAGAGACACACATTTGTGTGGTTTAGGGCATTATGTCATTATGTGTGTCTTTGCAGATGGACTGTTTCTCTGAACAGTGTTATTTTTTATTTCTTTGTGTTTTTTTTAAATCTCTCTGAAATCATTTAGTGTCTTTTTGTAGCAGTACTTCATCTCTTGTTTGGTTTGTGTCTTTGTAGTACTCTTTTTGACTTTGTGTATTTGTTTGGTGTCTTTTTGGAGCAGTACTTAATCTCTATATTTATTTCCCTCTTTGTAGTAGTTTTGTCTCTACTTGTAGTTGTTTTACCTCTCTTTTTAGTTGTTTTTGTCTTGTGTTTTTTTCCTCTTGTACTTTTTCTTGTGTTTTATGTGTTGCTTCAATTTTTTTCTGACTTTAGTAAATTGCGTCTCCTTGATAAAAATGTGCATCTATTTGTAATGGTTTTGTGCTTCTTTGTAGGATTTTTGCTTCATATTGATTGTTTGTCATCTCTGTGTGGTTGTTGTTGTGTTGCTTTGTTGAAATACACCACTTTGAGCAGAGGATTTGCACCTCAAGCTCTAGGGTCTCCATGCATGTGACCAGAGGGGCGTTCACTAATCACTATAATGAGTGTTGTGTGTGTTTCAGTGTTTATTATTGAGTACTCTGTCAATTAATCTTTTCACAGTTGTTTTCTAAAACATCTTTGGGTGTTTCTGCATGTGTGAAATAAAGATGAATAAAGGTTATTCCGTCTGTTGGACTAAAAGGGGGAGTTAGAAAGAGTCAAAAAACAGGAGGAGGTTAGAAAGTAGTGAGGTTGACAAAATCCCTGCTGAACTTTTGCTTAAAGAAAAGGTTATTTAAGGCTATAATATTTGCGAATTTCAGCAATATCATATCAACTTTATTAAAAGAAGTGATGCCTTGTGGGTAATGTAGATAACAGGCCATATCAGCACATTATTTTTGGCATAACTGCATTGATTGTTTTATCCATCCTTTTTTCAGTTTTTGTTCTAATTTTGCAAAAGTATCTCTTTTTTTAAATAAAACTATTCCTCACTTGTTTGTCACTCTTTTCCCAAGGAAGCAAAACTACCAACTACACAACAAAGGCCAGGTATGTGTTTATTGGCTAATAACTTTGGTTATATTACACAGATTCACAGTAACTTTTTTACGATGGTACGGTTCGTTGTCTTCTTTTGATCCTTATTTCCTCTCTTTCTTTGTAAGGCAGGGGGGATGTTCAGATGAGAATGACCCGTCACCCTCACGTTGCACCTCACAAATCGTAAGTAGGACATGAGGAAACATGAGGAAACATGAGACACTAAAGGTCATCAAACCTGAACTGCTGCTTTGGCACGCTCACAGATGATTTGATATATCAACGCACAGTTTATTTTTTCCCCTCAGTATTTTTTTAATCATAAGCATCAACAACAAAGATAGGCATTAAAGACAGAGAATGAAAGTTCAGGGCATTAGACCCATAAAGTCAGTTTACACAGTTTGGGAGGTACATAACACAGGTCAGGTCAAAGGTCAGGGGACATTCTTTCAAGCTGTTGGTGAAGAACGATGTGCTGCTGTTTGTTAGCCCTTTATTTCCTCTTTTCACTGTGAAACACATGTTCGGTGTCGTAAGCCAGCTGTTCAATATTATCACACAGCCTGTTATATAACATGGCTGTTTAATGATGGTTTACATCTCTTAAACATTAAGAAGCTGTTTTTCATTTTCTAAAATTTATAAAAATATGAATGGGTGATTATTTTGTAACAATTTGACCTTTTTTAAGGGTCCAAGTAGACCATGTTTTCGTTAACTTCATACATATCTTAGCTTTCAATTCGGGTATTTTTAGATCAGGTGAAGTTCGGTTTCTATAGTTATAAGATTTAGTTTTATATTGAGTAAGCTGTCTCCTTTTTACATTTACATATCAACAAAATAAGACATGATATGACAGATCAAGTGCTCAGTATTGAAAAAAATTCAACCCTCAGGAGAAAGAAGATAAGAAAAATTGTCAAGAAAAAAAATAGATGTATAACTGCATCAGTCTGTTTATCTTGAAATGTCACATTTTTAAAAGCCTAGATAATGGCAGTGAAAAGTTTTAAAGTCCTTTAATGAAATCATCTATTTATAGTAAGGTTAGTATTAAAAAGATTATGTGTGTGTGTGTGTATATATATATATATATATATATATATATATATATATATATATATATATATATATATATAATATTTTCACATAAAGTTTCCTCTCTTATACTAACAGAAAAAGAATCCTGATTTCTACAAGGTATTTTGTTAGTTTTAAAGCTGCTGTGATGAACTGACAGATTGAACTGGTTGCAGTCTTTTACAGTCAAATGTATCACCTCTTGTAAGTGTTTGTCGTAAACACAAGGTTAAAAAAGTTGTTTCTTCAGCTTGCTGTCCATTATCTGCTCACAAAAAAGTTTCATTATCAGTTTCAGTCTATCTCTCAACTAGTTAAAAACTCCTTACAGTGCCTTTATATCTGCAAAATAAGTGAAAACAGATTGGATTGGAGGGAAACAGATCTTATTGGTTGTTGGAATAGAAAAACAACTCTTTGGTGCAACTTTACTGTGATTAAATATTACCCCAGTGTGTGATTCTGACTGTGTCTTTGTTTACAGGATGCTTGCTGATGACCTGAAGCTGAGCAGCGATGATGAAGACTCTCATAGGGTAAGGGTGACACTTTGCATAATGCCTGATGATGCAAGTTCAAGTAGCATTAATGAAAGGATTAAATTTCTGTATTTTTCAGTATAACCCCAATTAGATGACCTTATGAGTAATGTTTATTTACAAAATTCTGCTACAAGGAGGCTGAGCAGAGTAAAAAAGTCCTTAATGAGGCATTATTGTGAACTCTAGAGATGTATTGTTTCAAATTAAATTACTCTTGAGTGTGTAGAGGATCTTATAATATTGTGGTAGATCATTAGATTATGAATTAGCAGGAAATTCTTGCATTTTCAGAAAAAAGTTTCTGATAATGCTGTGTTTGACATGTTCATGAAGTCAGAGGCAGATAGACACGTTGGCCTTTCTCATACTGCAAGCCCACAATAGTGCCATCACACACCTACTTTGCCCTCACACTTTGAACTAAAATGAAATGACTGAAAAGACTGTGTGTAACAGGACAGACAGAGAAAGGGCAAAGAGAGACTAAACCAAAACAATGATGCTGATGAGATTGCTTTGTCTGGTTATGGCTAATGCTGCGAACCCACTCACAGTTGGAATTCACAAACTTTACACTTTGTCTATGTTTGCAGCTCATTTGAAAAATATCAAGAAGCTGAAGTGTTACATGCAGTAAAGCAAAAGGTTGCTGATGTGAATGATATGTTTCTTTCTCTGCTTTGTGTCCCTGAAGGCAACTCATGAGTCATCTTCCTGGGAAGGACAAAGGTACTTGATTAAAAACATCAATGTGCACATATTGTGGATATGAGCTTAGCTGTTTGTCTGTAAACATGAGTCAAGCTGTGAATTATCCATCTGCCTGTCTGTGTGTGCTCCCCTCGGTTGTGTACGTATGCTGACCCCTCTCATGTTTGTGTGTGTGTTGACTGACAGCCTGTCAGCACAGCGAGCGCACACACATGGCAGGCGGGTGAGACATTCCAGCTCCGACTCTTCGGGCTCTGATTCCAGCGCTGAGTCCAGCAGCAGTAGTCTTCACTCCTGGAGCCCCAGTCGGAGTCCAGAAGTTCAGTCAGACCCGGCGTCTCCTGCTTACACGCAGCAGCCATGCAACAACAAGGAGGTACTGACCACTACTGACCTTATCCTCTTCTCTTTATCCTCTTTATCACTGTCATTCTTTCCTTTTTCTTTGGGTTGTGTGTGTTTGCTTCTGGGTGAAATCTCTTAAGGGAGTGGTGGCCTCAAGGCAGTTGGAAGTATATGTGGAGGGGGTCAGAGGAATGAGGAACTCACGTGAGTCGGGGAGGAGGATGACAGGGGTGGAGGACGCAGAGGTAGTCTTGGGAATTAGTGCCTGGGTGTCATGTCAACAGGTCCAGTCTTAAAAAGGAAAGCCCTCAGGACGTGGAAGAAGTCTGTAAGCTTCAAGCTCATCTTGACATTTACATCTAGAATAACTTTGTCCTTCAAAATAAAAGTGGAAAGTGGAAACTAAGGAATGTGGACTACTTCTGTGTGATTATCCTCAATAACCGCTGAATGGTGGACTTAGCTCTGAATTGACAGAGAGTGTTAGGGTATGTAGGGCATTGTGGGGGTTGGTTTGAGCGTGTGCTAGGATGGGAATCAAAGAGAAACCTGCTCCTCTTTTATGAATGGTAGGCCCTGTACAACTCAGTGGACTGCATTGCTAAACATGCACTACATTGGGCCCCTATGGGGGGAGTGGGGGGTGGAGTGTGTGTTATGAGGGGGTGCACACCATGTGTTTTTCATTTACGTGGACTGTTTAAATGTCTCCCAAGGAAGAGATGGGGGTTGGAGTTATGGAAGCAGCAAATCCAGAGTTCCAGGTAGCCAGAGAAAGAGGGAGGGACAGAAAAAGAAGGAGGGAGGGCAACCGAGACGGTACAAGAGATGCAGTGTCTTCACTGGAAACAGGGCGCGGGATGTGGGGAGGGAGGGAGGGGGCCACTGTTTGACTTGAGGAGTAAGTAGAGGTTTAATTTAGCTCCAGGTCAGCAAAGAGAGAATAAGACAACGCCAGAAAGAGGAAGAAGTTTGCTTTTAAGCTGTGAGTATTACCTCCATTTATAATTTGAGGAGCTTTCTCTTGTTTTTCTCGCTCTTGAGGTTACCACGCCAGTTGTTAAGCAAACATTATGTGAGTCATTTGGCATAATTGGATGGGGGTTGAGCTACTGTAAGCACAGATGCGGGCTGTGGGACGATGTAGAAAGTAGGCTATTGAAAGGAGGTTACAGTGTCAGTTGGAACTTTTTCACTCTTGTGTCATAACCCAAGTTTTCCACATGCCACTTAGATTAGTATTCATGGATTTCTGATGGCTGTTGTAAGGTGAGACTGCTGGGGTATGTGAGGATACACAAAAATAAGTCCTTGGTTTAATGTGATCCTGCATTCTTGGCATCAGCGTGGTTATGCCTTAATTAGTAAATAAAACACACGTGTCTACTGTGGAATTTAAGTAAGTGCATTAACTTACTGTCTGTATTAATTTGCTTGAGTACTCTTCTACTACTACTTTACTCTCCTATGATGTGTATCTAGAGAAACTGAAGCTCGTTCAACTTTGAATTAATCACTTTTTTGTTGCTGTCATTCTCTTTAAACATCTTCTTGCCGTCACTTTTAACCTACAATAAAGTCTTGAATTGTTTTCTAAAATTTATGACTTCATCGAAGATGCCTCATGTCAATTTCTACCACATGTTAAGATTCTGCCTGGATTATAAGACATTTGTTTGTTTCTTTTTCTGTATCTTGTAAGGCTGATCACCCCTCTTCTGCCCAGTGGCAGCTGGATAAATGGCTAACGAAGTCTCACAAAAAATCTGCCAGCAGTGAACAGGAGCTCACCCAGAGCATTCCAGGACGTCTTCCCTCCCCCTGCACCCAGAGAGCCCCGTCTCCCGCCAGGTCGTGGGACAGCAATCAGGAATATAGCCCAAGCCAAAGTCCTATTCCAAGCCCACAGTTCAATTTCAGCGACCCCAATAGCCCCCTGCCTAGTCCTGGCTATAGTTACTGCCCTAGCCCCAGCCCATTCCCCAGCACCTGCCCCAGCCCCAGCCCAATCCAAACCCTTGGTACAAGTGTTTACCCCAGTCCAAGTGGGAGCCCAAGAGTCAGCCGTAGCCCTAGCCCTATACATCGAGGCCCCCCGCGGAGCCCAAGCCCAAGTTTGCCTCCTCCTTCCAGGGTTCGTCACTACCCTGAAGCTCAGACTCGGATTCAAACAAAGCAAAGTGTAGAAAGTGATCCACAAAGAACAGTAAAGAGGTCTTGCATTGCCCCATTGCCAAACACCAACAACAAGACCAAGCCTTCAAACAGTACCCAACATCAGCAACCTCACCAGCACACAGCCAAGACTCGGCCTGACCAAGTCCAGAACCAAAGCAAACCCAAGGATTCTGCTGTTTTAAACTCCAACCACAAATCTAGACCCAAGCCTAACTCAAATCCAAGTTGTAGACAGAACTCAGAGGTCCCCAAGGAAAGACATACATCACATTTTGAGCATCACCAAAGAAGTAGATCCAACCACAATTCAAACCATAAGGCCAGGCCTTTAATTCAGCCTCACACACAACATAGCCCCACAAGAGAAAAGCACATAGTTCCCACAAGTCGGGCCACCAATGCTAATCACAATTCCCATTCCCAAACTACCTCTAAAGGTGCTCCTACAAATTCTAATACTGGGGTAAACTCTAGATCAAACCCTAACCTTGATATTTGGATCAAGTCTTTTGGGGGGACTGTTCAAAATTCTGTGAACGATACCAAAAGTCCACAGAAGAAACCCCAGGCCAAAGAACAGGAGGTAGGTCACAGAGGACATCACCCAACCCAAACAGAGGGGAGAAAAGACAGAAAAAAAGACAAACATCAGGAAAAGCAACAAGGGAAGCAGGAGAGAAAGGAAGACAGGAGGCTGGCGGAGGAGCAGCTACTGAGACGTCCCTGGATCCAGAGTTCAGCAGACGAAGAGGAGGAGGAGGAGGGTCAAGAGGAGGAGGAAGAGGAGGCGGAGGCAGTGACAGAGAAGCAGAGAAGGAGAGGGGAGACAGCACGAGAGGACAACCGAGGGCGAAGGGAGCAGCAGAACAGGCGCGAATGGCAAACAGCCCAGGCCAAACAGAGACAACCCAACAACACTGGGCATCAACGTCTTCGAAACGACTCACACACCCAGGGAAGAACCAAAAAGGGAGGGAGAAGTCAGGAAGGAAGAGTGTTACAGCAAGAACCATCAACTCCTCCTTCATGTTCCCCAACTCCTCGTAGGTCATCCTCCTCATCCTCTACCTCCTCTTCTTCAGGTTCAGACTCAGAATCTGAATATCAGGCTCCTGTCACCAAAGTCCCAGCTGACTCTACCTCTCACAAGAGACCCTCTAAGAGGGAGAAACAAGGTCCAGGTAGGCCGGACAACAACAGGCCAAAGGTGGTGCACTCCAGAGAACCCACATCAGGGAACCCAAGTGAGGGGAAGCAAAAACTCTACACCCTGGTCCCATTTGGGCGAGGTGATAAGGCTACAGCATCTTCCCAGCGAGGGCTCAGAAATCTGGTGGTACAGATAGATCTTTGTCTCCTTAAAAGGGTCCCAGACAGCACAACCAGTACCCCTGTTAAAAAATCCTCTACTTCCTCTACTGCTTTATCAACCAAGGACAAACAAAGAGAGGCTATGAAACACTTGTTTGTCCCTGAGACTGGAGCGAAAGATGGCAAAAGGAAACGCAAGGTAGACAGCATCTATACTGTTTATATTTGCATGCTTTATCCTGAATTATAAGGCAGAAAGAATCAGTATGGGGTTGTTTTTCAAAACATGCATTTGTTTGTTTATGTATTACCAGCTGGAGAATGGTGTGCCACACAGAGATAACAAAAGGAGTATTCCTTATGGGAATGATCCTCCAGTCCATTCTGGGTCTTCAGCTCACACAACTGAACACAACTTTGTAACTGAGATGACACACAATGGGTAAGAAAACACCAAGCATGCAAATTTGTTCACATCAGACTTCACATGTGTCTGTGTCAGTGTTACACTCTGTGGGTGTGTGTACTTACAGGTACTTGGAGGAATACTTGGATAGCAAGAGGCCACTGACTCCCCTGTCACCACTCTCCGACAGCCCCGAGTCAGCCATGCCTACCCCTAAACGAAAGACATCAGACCAGCATCACATCTCCAAGAACAGAGACAAGAATAGAGATTCTGCTATAGAGGTGAATCAGTCAGGACTACTTTTGTCATAGATAATTCATCATGTGCATCCAGAAGTTATATTCGGTGGTATTGCTCTGCTGTGAGAGCCTCCTGACTTCCCAAGCCTAAGGCAGGGAGAGCAGCAGCGAGGACCAGGGAACAGAGCAGTCAGTGACAACATATTGGATATGACACCAGTGAAACCTGACGATGAAACAGGGAGGAGCTGGGGTGGAGGTGGGTTGTAAAGGGGGTTTGCAGAAGAAGGCAGGCCAAAGCATCTTAAACAAAATGTCTAATTAGATGCATTAAAGGTAACTGGCTGAGCTGGGCGGATGTACTGTGGGCTGAGCTTGAATTTGTGGCCTGCCTGAACTAACACTATGCTCAATTACAACTATGTCTGTTTAGATCATTCTCACTCAGCTGCTTGCAGCCTTTGGGTTTATTCCACCTCTTGTCAACTTATTCACACAGCCCAAGATGGAGGTGGGTATACAAAAAGTGTCAAGACAGCCACAGCCACCATCTGAGTCCTGGGGCCCTGGGGGACACAGAGGGTCCTTGCCAAACAAAGAAACGTGAGTGCCTCCCAAATCCACTGACTGTATCGGCATTGTATGGCCCATAACGCCAACAGCCAAGATACCCACAATGCAACCTTGGTGTTTTGACTAACTTGTCTACATCTCTCTCTTTAGCCCACACCATGCTGAGTACTACTTACATGAAGCTAAAAGGATGAAGCACCGGGCAGATGCAATGGTGAGTCTTTGATTTAGTTTGAATTGTTTTGAGAAATTATGCCATTTACAAGTCTTGACCTGTAAAATCTGTTATTACTTGGTTAAATAGAAAAATAACACATTTCCTGCCACAGAGTCAGACGAAAAGATTGGTCCAGAACTTGGTTAGCCTATCCTAGCATAAAAACAAATACACGTTCAAAGTGCTCCATAACTACTCAAAGCCACTGCCATCAACAAAACTGTCCCTTATGAGAAAAAACAAAAATGAAATGGGACCAGCCCCCTTTGTACTCTAAGCAACCATGAAAGTAATCTGTGTTATTGTCTCATAGCATTTAAACATCTCAAACTTTAATTTATTTAGATGTCATCTGAAAGTGGTTGTATCTGTGAGGTTAACTTTTACACCTCATCACTTTTCACAAATATTGGATTCCAAAGATAATATTTTCCCCATGCTACACAACCTAATCTGAAAATGTCTAGAGAAGTGGATTTATCTTTTTGAAGAAGAACAGACTGCAGCTGCACAGGTATTAGAAGACAGAAACAGCTGTTTCCTCCTGTGCTACGCTAGATTGAACAGTTCATAGATTCATTTCTAGGGTACAGAGCGTAAGTCCCTCTTGGCTATTTTTGGCTTGTTTTAGTTGCTTAATCATTAAGAATTTTTGGAATGACTATTTCTACTTTACATTTCTTCTTTTCCAGGTGGACAAGCTTGGGAAGGCTGTGAATTACATTGATGCTGCTCTGTCTTTCATGGAATGTGGGAAAGCCATGGAGGAAGGCCCACTAGAGGCAAAGTCTCCTTATACCATGTACTCAGAGACTGTGGAGCTTATTAGGTGAGTCTGTCATTCATGCAAAGACACGACAAAAATTATGCTAATGTGGACAAACACATTAAGAGAAAAAGGTACACACAAACCTGAACTGCAGATCAGCTGTTAACAGACATGTGTCTTCAGGTATGCAATGAGGCTGAAGAGCCACTCTGGCCCAGGGGCGAGACAGGAAGACAAACAACTGGCGGTTCTGTGGTGCGTATCTCATCTCCGCTGTTTATACCACATCTGTCATCGGGTTGAAGGACCTGAATTTTGAGCATGACTTGTGGTCTGTCTGACTCTCTCTCTCTGACATTTGTTTGTGTCCACAGTTTCCGATGCCTTGCCCTCCTTTACTGGCAAATGTTTCGACTGAAGAAGGATCATGCACTGAAATACTCCAAAGTCCTGCTGGACTACTTCAAGGTACATCTAAATAAAATCTCCTGTGTCATTCCCAGGAAGTTTTCATTGTTATGTGATTTTGCTACAAAAGTAAATATTTAGGGTTATGTGGCTTTCAGTGTCATTTATGGTGTCATTACAGAGCTCTCCCAAAGTGCCTTCAACACCTCCAGGCTGGAATGACACTAGGAAGTAGGTGGATAATAACTTTATTACAGGGTGATTGTTTTTGTTTGCTCTCGCTTCAACTGCTGAACCTTTGCCTTTTTTTGTCACTCTTTGCAACTCACAGAGGCACAGCAGGTCCCCCTTCTTCACTGTCACCAAACACAAAACAACTCAGACAGGTTTCACATGGGGGCAACAACTTCCCCTCTCACATAAGCATTCCCCAACGTATCCACCAGATGGCAGCAAATCATCTGAACATTACCAACAGTGTCTTGTACAGTTATGAGTACTGGGAGGTGGCAGACAACCTTGCAAAGGAGAATAAAGGTATGTAAGAGCGAGATAGGGTAAAAGCGTTCATTTAGAGAGACTTGAAAATAATCTGCATATTTCAGATGAATCTATAAAAGCACTAATGGAGGTCTGTCTATTTTGTCTTTGCAGAATTCTTCAACTACTTGAATACGTTGTCTGGGCCTTTGACTCTTCACAGCAGCATTGCTCATGCAGTCCAATACACCAGACAGGCTCTTCAGTGGATACGCATTAGTGCCAAACTTAACTGACATGGAGGAGATTTCATTTTTGGCCTGCCCGCTGAATCGACAGGCCTTATTTGGAAAAGATAAAACTGGATCTCTGTGCAGCTGTCAGACCAGTCCTGAAACTTACAGGGCTGTCTGCGTGAAACACAATCGATGAAATGAAGCCTGGTGCAATCTTAATAGGATGTTTGGGTGCTCACCATCCAGGCCTTACTGTGTGCGAAGCCTTCTGAAGGATCCCATTTTACCTTTCACAGATGAACTACTTGCACCTTCTTCCTCATCATGGGAGTAATTTGTGTGTGCTGTGGGTTTCAAGTCCTTTGCCAAATGTCTCATTGTGATTAAGAATGAACTCATACACCTTTGTTTGTGCAATTTCATGAGCAAAGCAACTTTCATACTTGGGAATTAATCATCATCAAGCAGACTGTTTCTCTCGGGGCCAAGAGAGAGTATGCCGAAAAGATCGTCTAACTTGTTCCATATTGGACATCTGTCTGCATTGTTTTCAAAAGAGTATGACTTACTGACTTCATTTTTCTAAATATTTTATATTTTCTATTTGTATGTGTTTTTACTGTGCAATATTTGATGGATCATCTGTTTTTAAAAAAAGAATAAAAATGAACAAGAGATGACTGAAATGTTATTGAATCTAGTTGCAAATATTCTGGACCCCTTTTGTGCAAAATGACTTTTTCCACCAGTTTTGAGTGTAAATAATGAAGGTGAAGATGTCATTATTTCCAGATTACATTTTGGGAATGGGTGGCACAGTGGTGTAGTGGTTGGTGCTGTCGCCTCTCAGCAAGAAGGTCCTGGGTTCAAATCCGGGTCAGGGCATTCCTGTGTGGAGTTTGCATGTTCTCCTGCGTGTATTTACTCCGGGTATTGCAGTTTCCTCCCACATCCCAAAAACATGCAGGAGTGGTGTTAGGTTAAAAGTAGGTGTGAATGTGAGTGTGGATGGTTGTTCATCTCTACATGTCATCCCTGCGATGAACTGGTCCCCTGCCCTTGCCTGAAGATGCTGGGATAGGCTTCTAGCGATAGAAAATGGATGGATTTTAGGAATGATTTTCCTTTTCCAAAGTGCATGATCAGGTTTTTTTCTGAAGTACCCGGCCTTCATGAAACCAGATTATTAATACAGAGAAAGTTCTCTCACTGTCCTCTTTGCATATAATAACCTTCTTTTTTCCAGAATGATTAGATCGTATGCTATCACCTTTTTTAAATTAAATTCACAAACTACACCTGGACAGGTTCCTTTTTTAAAAACAGCCTACCTGCAATCCACTCTTTAACAACAGCATTCATTCAATACAGGTAGGCTACATTTACAAAATGCATGAACCCGCATTTACACCATGAATGTCATTTTAGGTCATGAGTATTTTGCAATGGGTTCACATCAGGGCAACAACTTCCAATCTCTCCTGTCCTCCCATAGATCCACCAGATGGCAGCAGATCCTTATTATTTATTTTAACAGTAATGGTGGGGTCCTTTTGGTGTCTGCAGCATCAAAATTCACAGCTTTTAAAATCAAGATGGAGGAAGTGATATATATTCTCAAAAATATTATACAAATGTTGACAAAATGGACGGTTTTAAACGTGTGTACTAACTCTCTGTAAACATTAACTGCTCAAGATGTGTTATGTTTGACACCAGCAATGAAAATGCTGCATTTTTGCTTCAACTTGTAGGTTATTACTCTCATTTTATGTCTGTCTTGCAATGGTTGACGCACATAAACGCACAGACACAGACATGATGAGAGACAGCGTGAGTCAGACTCATTATTTAGCCCACTTCTGCATAAATCTTCCTCCTCCTCCCTTTACATTCATCTCCCTCTCTCTGACGCTCCGCCGTTGACACTACTTCCTGCTGCACCAACACAGAAGCCGCTGTATGAAACTTCAGCATCTGATGTCTGGTACCATAGCAACAGCGAACAACCAATAAGGGGACTCCTCGGGACTCGTCGAGCCTCGGGTCGATGGTATTCTCTTTCTGGACTACTCTGTAAAACTGACTCTGTCGCCAATTAATCCAGTGCCAGACAATACAGGTTATACTTTCTCTGACCTACTTTGTTCTACTGTCCACATACTGAGAATTTTTCGATATTCTTTCTTTCTTAATTGAAAATGTAGCAAACATCACGTGTCTATTGTGCAAATCACAACACGAGGCTTTGACATACACATTCGTGATTGAGTTACAACTCTGAAAGGTTTTATCTTGTTGCTTCCTTTCCATCCAATTTCACAGTTTGATAATTCACCCTAATTATTATGCGTGACAATGGAAATTAACTGTGAAATTTGTGTTATTTTGTCGGTACAGTGCGGGATTATTGTCTGCACGAGCGGACCTCTGCCTGCCGTTACGCTGCCGACTCGGTTCAACCTGCACGTGCCTCTGCGTCACAGCCGTTAGTACCAGAGAGCTGGGCCGTCTGAGGACAGACAGACGGTCCCTGCATCCAGACAGTACCGACTACTAAGAAAGATCCAGACGGACTGGTTCTGATCGACTGTCTACAATGGGGGGCAGTATACAATACACACACAATGATAAAAATGGCCCAATATACAATTTTGGAGGGAAAAAAAAACATTGGAGAGTCTCAACCAACGGTCATCTTTACGCCCCCTTTCCCAAAGCTACAGTCAACTTTGTATGTCGAGTTCAATTAAGGATTTTAATGAGGGTAAGAGTGGGTGGCTAAAACTATACAGCGCCTTCAAGAGCTCCCATACAGTCATCTGAGGTGACATGCACTCAGTTGACCGCATAGTGGCAGCACCACAGCACAACTTGGAGCTAAAAACAAGAAGCCGGGAATATGCTTGGTGAAGGTACCCGAGAGAAACTACATGGAGATCGGAACTCATGCGTGTTTGGCTATGAAAATAAAATAATATATATTAAAAAGTGACTGCCATGATTAAACGATATGTTGAGCAAAAGGAGGGAGCTATTCGTTTATGGATAAGCATACAAGGTAAATGTTTTAGAGTCCTGATTAAAAAAGTGGTTCTCAACTGGTCTCACTCTGGGACCCACATTTTCCCATGGTCCTTAAGTCGTGACCCACTTTTATAGAATTCAAACCAAGCAAATTAAATTTTTTTTATATATAAAAAAACCTTTAAAGACTCTAATCTTTAACATAAATCCACTTGTGTTATTGAGTAAAGTGCATTTCAGAGCACATGAAGGGGACAACATTAAGATGACTACTACTGAAGTTGCATGTACAGAACATATCAAATATCTAAAAAACATCACATTAAATATTTACTTTTTTGACCAGCTGTTTGGGACCCATCCAGAACGTGTCTGCAACCCACTTTTGGGTTGGGACCCACCAGTTGAGATATGACCCAAAAACAAACTGTCATAATCTAATATTGTTTAGACTGACCAGATCGCAAAGCGTCTTCTCCTTTATGTTAATGGCTTGAAAAGTACCTATGGATATAGACAAACATCTTTCATTAGATGTTTCTTTATGCCCAGGAGATTTTAATGTTTTCTCTCATTTTTGTATCATACGAATTAGGGCTGGGATAATATGCTTTTCTCCTGATTCAATTTTTCTATGATTTTTTTAGATGCCAATTAGATTTAAATTGCGATTCTATGATATTGTCAATTTTTTTCAATATTTAGTCTGCATTTTTAACACCAGTGAAACAGTTGAATGATTATAACTGTCTACTGACTTTTCCAGGAACCATATTTCCCCCCCAAAATACACAACACATGTAAATCAGTTTTTAAGATTAAAGGTGCTTACACACTGGAGCCGATGCAAATATAGAGCACGAAATTATGAAATATTCGGAGGCAAATTTTGACACGCCTGACTATACACATCAAGCCCGATGCGACTTTCCAGGGGGAAAAAAGACGCGTGCCAGGGGGATTTGAGAAGACTGACACAACAGCAGACTGACTGTTTTTCAGTTCTGATTAGACTCTAGTGTTGAGAAGGCTGTCTGTCATGATAGCATGTACTGAGTCGGGGCCAGTACCAGATAAGCACATTAAACTATAATCCATAAATGTAAGGTAACAACCAAGACCTAATGGTGCTGTGACAGCAACGCAATTGAGACAGTGAAAATACATGTGGTATGTTGTATATATGAACAGGTTAGGTTACGAGCTAAAGTTACTTAGCACAGATGAAAGTTAAAACAAAAACATTTAGCAAACTGTTAAAGCACACAAAACATCGTCATATGAGAAATCCGACGCTGTGACTCTCCACAAGTTGTCCTTCAGGTCGTTATCTTTGCAATGTTTGTGTCAGACACGTAAACATCAGCGGGTCGGCCATGTTGGATATACCGGTGAATCTGACATCGCAACAACACACAAAATGATTGGTCAGAAGTGGACCCACAGTGTGCAAAACTTTAGAAAAATCGACCGTGATCTGAAAAAATAAATGCCACAATATCGCAGGACATGAATACGTCGCTGATGTGAACGCTTGTATTGACAGGATATGAGTTCGAATAAAATATTGACGTCCGAAATAATCGCACGACAAAAATGGTCCCTGTGTGAAAGGACCTTGATTCTTAAATAAATTTAAAAAATCAATTTTTTGGACACAAAAATCGATTTAAAAATTGTTTAACAAAAAATCGCGATACTAATGAGAATCGATTTTTTTGCCCACCCCTAATATGAATCCTTTTGAGTAAGCTAGTAGTCAAAGCGATGAGTAAGGACAGAAAGGTAAAAGTCTGAACGTAATTTATCGTTGACTTCATTCCCTGTTTAAAATAAATAAATAAATAAAAAAATATATTTTGCTTCACCAATTTTTTTATATGACTATTTTTCAGTTATAACAAATGGACCATTTGCAGTCGAGTGTTTTATTTTGAAATGGTACTCCGGAAATACAGTAATCGTCCTTGGTAACTTGACTCTGTGAGGAAAGGGAAAGCAAAGCGATCAGGCGGTAGAAATGGAGAGCAAAAGGACTGGGAGGGTAGGCAAAAACGACCAGGAGACATGGCGTGGCAACATGACAAAATAAGAGGACCTCAGTTTAACCCAAAGGATTTCTATGACGAACAAAGTCGAGGCTGAGGAGTCGAGCTGACTGTGTGTGTGTCTGTGTGTGTGTGGGATTTTGAGTTCGCTCTGGTTTTTGTTCCTCCTCGTAATCAGAGCAGACACAACGTTTGTGTTGGGCTGAATCTGCAGAGAGAAGTGTGAGGCTAAAAACAGTCTGACAGGAGAAAAGGTAAAAAGCAAGTGACTTCTTTGACGGGCATTCATTGGAGGCTTTACTTGTTTACAGTCGGGATTATCACACTGCTTAAGTTACATTGGCGTGTGGCGTGTCCATTGTTTAGCAGCTAATTTTCAGGGCACTGTTGGCGAGTGGCAGCAAAATCACTAAAAATTGTATTTTTTCTTGCTCGAAGTGACACGATGTTACTGTGGTGTGATGGCGCAGCGACATGCATGATTAACCGGCCATTCATCAATTAGAGTCGCTTTGCTAATGTTAGCTGCTTCCATGAGAAATGTTGGGGTGCCACATGGGGCTCTGTTGTAACCTACCTGTCAGCAGCGGAGGTCCTGCCTGGACATGCCCCTGGACACGAGGCTGCTGCTCTGGGCGGAAATAACTGTACCAACATTAAAACTAGGCTGTTATTAAAACACACTTATGAAATCACAACACAGCAGCTTGTGTGTCAGTACTAGTCCGTGTCCTTTGGTTTTGCATTTGAGCAAGCTTTGAAAACTACCATCAAAATGTCACTGAAGTTGTCAGATCTAAAAACATGCTCAATAAATGAGTCAGTGAACCTTTTCTTTGATTCAACTGCATTTGATTGTTCAAGGAGTAGGGCTGGGCGATATGGGAAAAGGTTTATCACAATATATTTTTTTATATATCAGTCGATAACGATATGTATCACAATACAAAACATGAAACTTAACAGTGCTTATTGGTAGCATGCTTTTTGCAATTCAATAAGCTATTGCATCTGTGAGGTCTTTATGTCACTTAGGCGTTTTGTCATGAGGCGTTGCGCTCAAAAAAGTGGACTGAATGGTCGGCTCTTTCGGCTGCACAGGCGCCATGGGCTCCTTGCCTTTTGCATTACGCGTGCTCTGCCGTGTGGCACTGCTTCAGGTGGTGAAAAAGATTTTAGGTATTCCCGACTTTGTGAGAACATGTTCCTGACATAATTTGCAGTGCACATTAATCTGATACATGTCCGATCTCAAAAAAACAAAATACTTCCACACCACTGACGTTTTCGTGCCAGTGTCGATAATGTTATCTTCGGTCGAGCCTTCATCTGCATTTTTGATGGGGGTAGCGCTCATTGTCTTTTGTCCTCACCAGACAGTGCTGTCAGCTTCACGTGTTAAAGTGCTATGGTTGCGTGTAGTTGCAGCCCGCTACTACGCAGTTATTTGCTACTTGGTTGTAATTCAGCACTTGATTGGTTCAGCGCGAAATGGACCTGGAGCAACTCTCCTTTTCATTGGCTATTCGTATAGTCTACCAAAACATAGCGGAATGCAGACTATTGGAAAGGATATTGACCGTGTTTTATATTGACATTGAGGGATATTAATTTTTATATACATGTCGTTGTTTTATCGCCCAGCCCTACCATGGAGTATGGTTTTGGGATATATGCAAAAAAGAAAAACTAAAGTGTGTGAAGTCTGGTTCATTCTAACCCTTCATGGCTCAGTTTTGATGAATATCTTCCCTTGTGTGCTCAGGTAACTCAGTATGAGTCGAGATGGGTGGATGAAGAAGAGAGCCAATGCCAGTGGGGACAATGGTTGGGCTGAAAGGGTAAGTACTCATCTTGACATGACCAACAAGCCATGGCAGGAATTATTGCAGCAGCACTGAGACGTTAAAGCTCATATTAAGTCTGCTAGATGTGTATTACAGTGCACAGCAACATGCACAACAATATTTTATACTCTTTTATTACAGCTGTTGTCAAAGTAACTGCCTTCTGAATATATTCGCATAGTGTTAGATGTGTAACTGCCTCATTGAACCTTTTTTTTGTCATTGTCAATTGCCTAAAAAAATTCTCACAACCCCTTTAATTTATGAGGACTGTGTGCATGCATGCATGATTTTATGTAAAGTGGCCAACCATCAGACTTTTGGCTTAACACTTTAAGATAAGATGCAAACATAACTTGCAGTATGCACGAGAAAATCATTGCTAATGTTTATTTATTTATTTTTGCCTGTCACTGCTCTTCTTGTCTACAGGGCGGCTACATGGCAGCCAAAGTTTCTAAGCTGGAGGAGCAGTTTAGAATCGACGCCCCCAGAGAAAAGCAGAAGGATGGCTCATGCACGGATATTTTCAGTGGCGTGGCAATCTATGTCAATGGTTACACAGGTAATCTGATGCTAAGTTACATAGATTCTGTTGCATAAATGTAGTATGTCCTCAGCAGAGTGAATTACAACAGGAGTAATATTGATGTTCTCCAGAGTTGGTGCTAAATTTATAACTGTCAGGCTTGGCTGCTCAGAACATTACAGCAAGATGATTAATGGCATGAATGAAACCAAAAGGGGTTTCTGATCCAACTTGTGTTCTGTTCTCTGACCTGGTGGTCATCAGATCCAAGTGCAGATGAGCTGCGTAGACTGATGATGCTGCACGGTGGCCAGTTCCACGTCTACTACTCTCGCTCCAAGACCACCCACATCATCGCCACTAACCTGCCAAACAGCAAAATCAAGGAGCTGAAGGGGGAGAAGATCATCAGGCCGGAGTGGATCACTGACAGGTCTGTGGAGTGAGGGTTGATTTTCCAAGTTTCTGTATACGTTGAAATTCACAGTGTTGTCATTGTTTTTTGTGTTCAAACAGTATCAAGGCTGGGTGCCTCCTGCCCTACCTGCAGTATCAGCTGTACGCCAAACAGAAAGGCCTCCTTTTCCCCAGCGTGACCCTGCGCCAGAACTCAGAGATCCCTGGACCCAGTCGTCAGCTGAGCCATCAAAAGCTCCAGCCGGCACAGCGCAGCATTCAGCACTCAGCCATCAACAATGAGCAATCATCCAGCTGCCAAAGTAACTCCATCTCCAACTCTGGCAACATACGACTTCACCAAGGCAACATCCAACCTCAGCCCGTCCCGCAAAGCTCCACAACTCGCTCCTTCAACCCTAAACCAAGTCACTTAGCACCCACTCACCTCAGTGCAGACCCCAAGCACAAAAGCTCTTTATACACCTTCACGGTTCCCTCCACGCCCCCACGGAGACCCCTTCAGACTTCTCTACAAGCACCTCATCCTAATCTCCAGCACCAGAGAGCCGGCCAACCACAACCTCAGATTAACTCTACATGCAACAGTGCCCTCAGCAGCTGCAAACAAGAGGGAGTCAAAATGTGAGTAAGGGGAGCTCATCAAAGGAGCGAGTCAGTTGTTTTGTAGAGCAAGTTTTGTGCATGGTTAAATACTGTCTTGTTTAGATTAGATATAACTTTATTGATCCTTTAGAGAAGGTTGAAAATCAATTATTATCAAAGACGATGTCTCTTATTCTTTTCTTTGACTTTCAGAAATGGATCATTGCAAACCTCAGTGGACCGGATGAGCCATTCAAAACTGAACGAAATGCAAGAGTGTGGCAAAGAAGATCCTCTCCAGCGGGTGGTAAAAGAAACACCCCTGACCAACGGACACGCTCACCTTCATAACAGTGCCTTAAAGCCAGAGGATCTGTCCCCTGTTACAGATCCAACCTCTGTCGACATGGAACAGCCTGAATGCAGAGCCAAGACTCCTCCAGGACCGTATCAGACCAAACCTGACCCCTATGAGTTCCCCCACAGTCCTCCAAAGCTATCCGATTATTCTCCTGAACTTCTGGAGCAATCCCTCTCACCGGGAGACAATAAGCAGAGACATAAACCTTCAACTCCCACCAATCAGGGAGCAGTCAACACTCACCAACTCCCAAAACAGCCCCAGTCACCCTATCAAGTTGACTCAAACTCTGAGGAGACACCCCACTCATCCACATCTTTTCTACATGCTCCACCTCGACTGAATGGAAGCTACCATAATGCCTTTTCATCACACTCCACCTCACTGAACACTACCAACACCACCGCCAAACCAGATCCTCCCTCTGAAAAGACGCCGTCGTCCAAGTCCTCAGCGCAGCTGCTGGCACAGACAGGCGGTTTGATCTCTGAGTACTACTCTCACTCACGTTTACACCAGATCTCCACATGGAGGTCAGGCTTCTCCGAGTACGTCAATGAGCTGCACAGCAAACGGAAAACAGCAGGGGGCGCCTCATTTCCTGGGAAAGACAGACTGAGGAAATCTTTGGCCCAGCGCATGACCGACAGTCAAGGTAGGAAAAGGGGGATCACATTATTATTGTCTCCTCTACAACCCCGATGCAGTAAGAGTTTGGAGGATATAAACTGGCCATGATGTGGGCTCTGATGGGAAGTTGGGTGGTCAAGGGGGAGGATGTGGCATCATCCATATTTCCGAAGTGAAGGTCAAATTTTGATTCATCAGATCACTCAGACATTTCTTCTTTGCTTCAGTCCATCTTCAGATAACTGCTTTTTGGTGTGATTTTGAACCCATGCGGTGATTTCCACTTCAGAGTCAGTCTGGTTTCTTGATACAGTGCCTCCCAATGACCTGAAGATCACAGCCATCTAGTATCAGTTATCAGCCTTCTCTCTTTTGTTCAGAGATGTCCTCTGATTCTTTGAATCGTTTAATGATATTATGTGCTGCAGATGATGAAATATTTAAGATTTGCAGTTTTATGCTCAGGAACATTATTCTGGGATTGCTGAACTGTTTCCTCGCCCAGTCTCTCTGAGCTGGGAACCTCTCCACACCAACATGTCTGAGAGACTTCGCCTTTCTTGAGTGCCCTTTTTGAAACTGGTCATGTTGTTAACCTTTTGGAAATAGCAGGTGTTTTTTTTTAAGCATTGCATAAATTTCTCTGTGTTTTGTGGTCCCTGTTTGATGGAAAAAAGAGCATTTACAGTGTTAATCAATAAGTCATAACATTTTTTTAAATTATTCGGTTTTATTTGATTTATTGTCTTTGTCCTGTATTGATTAATTGTAAGCTTTGAGTGATTGGTAAACCTGTTTTTATTCAAAAGTCCCAAATCTTATGGAGCTGAGGTTGTTAATCATCATATCTTTCATTATTAACTAAAAAGAGTATTTTGTTTCAGCCACTGTAGTACACATACAACCTCTTTATGTTGAATTGAGGATGCATATGTCACTATTTAGTGCTTTTGAAAAGTCTGTTTGTAATTTTAGGAGAACTTGACTCTAACAATCTGCTTTGTGTTTGTTTTTGTGGTCAGGTACGTCAGCATCCACAAATCCCAAGTCTTGTATTTTCCATGTGGACATGGACTGTTTCTTTGTGTCTGTGGGGATTCGGCACAGACCTGAGCTCAAAGGTAAGGCTGTTAAATTTATTCTCTGCAGGTGAAACATTTAGCTGTCTGCTGGATAGTCTTCAAACTGTCAGAGCTCCTGGTTGATGGTTAGTTTTTTTTTTTTCTTTTCCCCAGGGAAGCCTGTAGCTGTGACCAGTAACCGTGGACAGGTCAGAGTACCCCCGAGATCTGGGGCCAACCCTCAGCTGGAGATGCAGTATTACCAGAAAAAACAAACTCATCCTCAGCCTGGTGAGATTTTCATACCCCAGATTTTGACCTCTGAGCCAGCACATTGTGGCGCTCACAGATCTTGTTCAGTAGTCGTAGCATGTCTAATCCTGTTCATGCTTAACTTTTTATCGAACATGCTGGATGTGATGTCTCCTTTCAGAAAGTGAAGATGGGGATCTTTTCAGAACTCCTTCTCAGGATAGTCCAGACTCTCATACTAACGGAGTGGACCAGGATGCTTCCACTCTCTCAATGGCAGAGATTGCATCCTGCAGCTATGAAGCAAGGTAAGATTTTAAAGAAAACGTATAAGTCAGAGCAATCCCTGTATCTTGTTCAAGGAGCAATGCCTATAGATTTGAAATCTTTTACAGGCAGGCAGGTGTGAGAAATGGGATGTTTTTCGGAAAAGCAAAGCAGCTGTGTCCTTCGCTGGTGTCTGTCCCGTATGATTTTGAGGCCTATAAAGAGGTGGCCTTCACTATGTATGAAACTCTGGCTGGGTGAGATCAACTTCCTGTAAATTTTGTCGATTATTTTTCTGTTCTTCACATGCAAAATGAATAACACCTCGCTTTCTTGTTTCGTTTCTTTTAAGTTACACTCATGATATCGAGGCTCTGAGCTGCGATGAATTGTTAGTCGACGCTTCTGCGCTGCTGGCCGAGCTTGACATCGCTGCAGAGGACCTGGCCAAAGTGATCCGAGCTGACATAAAGGAGAAAACAGGATGCAGTGCCTCGGTGGGCATGGGTGAGTTACTGTTCGTATCATTCAATGACAGAAAAAAGACTGTGGTCACATTTCGCCGACTACAACCATCTGCTCTTTTGTTTATTTGTTCAGGGTCTAACATCCTGTTAGCTCGGCTGGCCACCCGAAAAGCAAAGCCTGAAGGCCAGTACTTCTTAAAGGGTGAAGATGTGGATGATTTTATCAGAGATCTGCCAGTGACCAGCTTACCAGGTAGATATAGCTCCACCTGCTGGTTTGAGCCTCCAGTCTACATGTTTCTTTTGTGGTAGATATTTGATTCATCGTTGTTTTCTTTTGTAGGTGTAGGGCCAGTCATGGGCAGAAAACTGGCTGCTATGGGTGTGAGGTCTTGTGGGGACCTCCAGCAGGTGTCTCTGTCTCAGCTGCAAAAGAAATTTGGGCCCCGGACTGGACAGACCCTGTTTCGTTTCAGCAGAGGGCTGGACGATCGGCCAGTCCGCTATGAGAAGGAAAGGAAGTCTGTCTCAGCTGAGATGAACTACAACATCCGCTTTACAAAGGTGGGCTCACTTCTCTGTCTCCCATGCTGCCTCCTTCTTCTTTGTACTTTACATCTCTCTCTAAATCTCATGTCTGCTTTATTCTGTGACCAGGTTGACGAGGCTGAGTGTTTCCTCTCTAACCTATCCATGGAGGTGCAAAAACGCCTACAAGAAGCTGGGGTGAAGGGTCGCAGAGTCACCCTCAAAGTCATGGTTCGCAAGGTCGGGGCTCCACTGGAACCGGCTAAATATGGTGGTCATGGCATATGTGACAACCTCGCCAAGTAAGACACAGACATTGATCCTTTCTGTTTGTTTTGTGTGTCAGATAACACCCTCTTTCCTTACTCATTTTCTTGTCTTTTGTTTTGTTTGTTTTTTTCGTCAGGACTGTGATGCTGGCTCAGTCCACAGACAGTGGCGAGCTGATCGCTGCCGCAGTCATCAAACTGTTTCATGGCATGAAGCTGCAGGTTGAGGATCTAAGAGGAATCGGCATCATGGTTCAGCTCCTCGAGGGAAACTCTGTCACCCAGGACTCTGCCAGCTCTCGGACCCGATCAATCAAAGACATGCTGGTCGGCCAGGGATCGACTGCGAGAACCAGCAACAGAGGTTCGTGTTCTGTCTTTGTGTTCTTTGTGATCATCTCTTTGTTGTCGTTTTTGTTGTCACACTAAAAATGGTCGTTACAGATGCTGCAGACAACAACAAACATCATGAAAAGACTCCCTCAGCCACGGCACCATCACTCGACTCATTTCTGCTCCCTGCTGAGCCAGTGCCGGGGACGAGCAGGGACCAGCAGGTGCGCAGAGAAACTCCTAAGCATCCTCGAACACGACTCAACTTCAGCATCGAAGTCCCATCCCCTTCACAGGTGAGGATCGAAAGAGTGATGTGACTGATGCAGGAAAAGCTCAAACATCCCACTGATTTGGAGAATCTGATGAAAAGAAATGGGAGATTTTTTTTCTTTCTAGGTTTTTGGGGGTGTGCAAAATAACCACGACAGAGTTAACAATTTTGTGCTTTCCTCATCTTGTGTCATTTCCTGTCATCTCAGGTGGATCGCTCCGTGTTGGAGGCTTTGCCGAAAGAACTGAGGGAACAAGTGGAGCAGTCTTGGACCAACCGCGACAGAAAGCAGAGTAACCGTCAGTCTCCCAGTCCTCCTCCTCCTCCTCCTCCTCCACACCTGCCTCCCCTCAAATCTCGTCCTGCCTCCCCTCCTCGTCCTCCTGCCTCTGTTTCTGCACTGTACTCTCCTCCTGTTGGCACGTTGGTCCTACAGATCCCAAACCAGCCAGACGGTCCAGGGATTGTTCTAGAGCTACCGAATTTCTCACAGGTAAGGATGGAGGCTTTTCAGATTTTCAGACTTCGTTTCTTAATCTACACTTGAGCAGTTTTAAATTGCTAGTTAACCTCCTGGATTGCATTCTTAATACACGATTACAATCACTTCTGATGATGCTGCTGCTTTGATCAGCCGGTCTATCCTGTGTACGGTACATCTGTTGCATGTCTGATCATCCCGTCTTTCTTTTTTGTCGATTAAAAAGCTCCTTGTTTGTCAGTTTTGCCTTTTGTAAATACCACACCAGTCTGTTAGAAGTCCAAGCTGCCATTAAATTTAGGAATCCTGCAGTTGAAACACAGTCTGCAGCTTTTCAGATGACTGATGATTGTGTAAAGTGTGATTTATTATACATGCCTCTGAAAAATGAATATGTTGTCTTAAAGGCGCACCTTCATCAGCATGGTACAAGCTTTTTTCATATTTCATGAAACAGAGCACATTGTTTCTTCCCCTTTATCTGCAGGTCGATCCAGATGTTTTTGCTGCTCTTCCCAAAGAGCTTCAGGAGGAGCTGAAGTCAGCCTACAACCATGTTACAAACGTCCAGCCACAGGCAAAAATATGTAAGTTCCTCCAGAGTTAAGGTTTCAGGAAAGTTTCAATGCTATTAAATATTAATTTTCATGTTTATGTTTTCTTAACGTAAATTTTCTCTGTTGGCTTCTCAGCTGTGGAGCAGAAGAATCCATTGTTACAGCTCAAACAGTCAGGAGTAGGGATCAGTATTGGCCGTGTTAAGCGGCGCTACAAGAGGAAAAATGCAGTGAGCCCGGCTAAAAAGGGTCCGTCCCCTCAGAAGAAGCGTCTCATGACCAACAGTCCGGCCAAGACCTTACCACTTCCTGTAAAACCATGGGAGACAGCGACCATCGCCAAGGTGAGCAAATAGTGTCATGCTTTTATGCATAGTGTTTATTTAGAGAGGGCAGTATCTGAGCGTTGGTGATTCATGGCTGAACAAAATTTCGTTTTTCTCTTCCCAGACTGAGAACTGTCCCTCTTCTTCAACCTCCAAAACTGACAACCCTGAGTCTCTTTCTAAATTCGTCCCTCGCCCCGCTCCAGCGTTGGCAGGAGCCTGTGAGCTCGCTGATATAAAAACCCTCCTGCGGGAGTGGGTCACCACCATCACAGGTACACAGTTAAAGAGCTCTGCTATAACAGCAGTTTAAGTACAGAATCTTGTAGAAGCTGGTCTAACAAGAGAATTCTGTAAAAATGGCTGATGATGCATTTTTAGCTCTTTTTTTTTTTTTTTTTTTTTTTTGGAAAAAAAGGAACAACTTATCCTCATATATCAAAGGATATTTCTGGCTATATTTGCCAAACACAGGGTTAAATTTGGTTGGGAAAAGTTGCTGCTGTTTCTGCTACAAGTGTATTTAATCACACCTTTCTTTTGTTAGAACCCATGGAGGAGGACATCCTGCAGGTGGTGAAGTACTGCACTGATCTAATAGAGGATAAAGATCTGGAGAGGCTGGATCTGATAATAAAATATATGAAAAGGTCAGTACTGCATAGAAGTCCACCGTCCTCCTTTATTTCTCTTTTCATTATTTTGTCCTTTCTTGACCTCTGATCTGTCCTCTGCAGGATCATGCAGCAGTCTGTAGAGTCTGTTTGGAGTATGGCTTTTGACTTCATACTGGATAACGTACAGGTGGTCGTGCAGCAGGCGTATGGAAGCACCCTGAAGATAACATGAAGATGGAGGAGTACTGTTCTCGCCGTGCGCTACCATCTTACCGTCTTTGTTGAGCTACTTCTTCAAGGTCATCTGTTTCAAAGCATGTCATCCTGATGATGAGTCTCCCTATTTTCATCCATTCATTTCAAACTCCTCTGCAAATCTGCCTGGTGGTCAAACAGACTGATGACTTGCCACAAGTATGAGAAAGTCTTACAAGAGCCATGACAGTATTCAGTTTTTCTAAGTGCAGTGAGTTGTTTTGTATTTGCTTTTTATAGGATGAGGTTCACGGACTGAAAGGCAGAAAATATCCTCATAAAGAAAAAAAAAGCCTCAGAAAAGTAAAAATTGTAGCATCTTTTGCAAAATCACAAATTTTCAGGTGAAGTTCTCTCCCAAAACTGTAAGACTCATTTTTGGATATATAGATTGTGATTGTTCTTGAAAGGTTTTGGCAGGCAGCGACTGATTATTGAGATCCAAGACCAGTTCCTGACTCATTACCACGGTAGTTTTTCCCACTTCATTAAGCACTTTTCCCTCCCTTGTTTGTCCCCTAGGTTTTAAAAACTCTCACAAGGGTGCATTTTCAGCTTTTTATTCATTCAAGCAGTAAACGGGGTGTGTTTAACACAATCATCATGCTCTGATGTGAAGATGCAGGATGATGCCAGAAATTGTCGACTCAAAATACCCTGCTATCAGTATTTTCTTTGGTGCTCCATGCCACTTGTACTGATCTGTGAAGAACTGACAACTACTGTGTCACCAAAAAGCAAACAGAAGACAGTCTGCTGTAGACAGTAGTGTGTTTTTTTTTCTTCTCTCTTTGCAAAAAAGTGCCAAACTGTTATTAAAGTGTGTAAATAATGTTTTTTAAAGAAACATGGTCAAAGTTTTAAAGAAAAAGATGTATGTGGAGGGTTTTCCTCTTGTATTGTTTACATGTAGTGAACTCTTAGTAATCGTCTATAAAATTGTAAATCCTCTCACTCTTTCACTGTTTCTAAGTGTGACAACATGGGCATCTCAATCTGGCCAAAGCACTTCATGTGAGGTTAACTGTTGATTCTCAGTAGCACTCAGAGTCATGAGGATGTTGACAGGCAATCAACAAGTAGCCTATGCATTTCGTTTTTTTCCTCTAACAAGCGAGATGTCCCTTCAAGATCATGTAACGTTTCATACTGCCTTTGTATCTGGGGTAAAGTTTGGTTTTCTAGCGTGTTTTATTAACCCGTTTCACAAATTTGAATCTTCAAATAATGCTGGATCTGTACAGGAAGTGTTGATCTGATTTTTTTTAAACTCTGAAACCTGTCCTACGTTCATGCTTACTTCACACATTGAGGACATTTGTGGCTGCGGTATTGTATCGATGAAGTTGACTCTATGATCGGTGATGAGAAGGACTCAGCTGATGTGGTTGGTTGGCTGGCTGGTTTATAATCTCACCATGACATCATGTGAAGTGTGTGGTTTAAAAATGTGTTTATAACAGTATCCCCTATATGCAAAACCAAATCAATCAACCCATGGAAACGAATGTAACTCAGAATGTGTAAGTCTCCGCTCACTTTCAAGGCGTTTGCTTCTCTTCACCTGTCATCTGTCCAGAAGGAAACGGCCAGACATTGAAATTGGCCAGTCTTGACTTCTCTAAACTGGCTTGTGCCTGAAGACCTGAAGCTGTGAACTTGTTTGTAAGTTTTCTAAAACTTGGTAATAAATTGTAAACTCTGTATTAACGACTTTGCCTTTGTCATGTTTTAAAAAAAGTTTAAAATATGCTCAGTAAAGGGGTATTCAATCAAGATTAATTGTTGGCTCTGAATTCATTTCAATTTCCATTTTCTTTAATGCTTTCCGGCTCATCCTGGCAGGTTCTGGGGTGTTTCCATGCTGGATGGGATAATCACTCCAGCACTGTCTGGGTCTATTCCAGGATCTGGGTATTACTTCAAAATAGCTATTGATATTCTTGTGCAGAGCCGGCCCAAGCCTCTGCTGTGCAATGTGCACTGAGCAAAATTTGATTTTGGGGCCCTCTATTTCTGCTAGTAATATTGATTGTTGATCATTCACACACGCTCACAAATCTCTTTGATTAACATTCCATGACATGCAAACATACCTTTATCTTGGCATTTTTTCTCTTCTCTCTCTTTCTTTTCTCTGCTCCTGTAGGATATGTACGACATTGTTTTGCCCCACAACTACCTGTGCTTTGAATGCTCAGTGCACATTGCACAGCAGAAGGCACATAACAGTAGCAGAGCTTTGACATATCGGCAGTAAGAATCATAGGCCTACATCAGCAGCAGCACAAAAATGTTTATACTTTATTTTATTTTATTTTTACAATAATATATATTTGATTATACAGAAAGCATCATTCATACATGCTTAGGGCCCTGGCTGCAGGGCCCTAAGCAGGCGCTTAGTTCGCTTATGCCTTGGGCCGGCTCTGTCCTTGTGGTATATTTTTAACTGAAAAGGTAAGGATGTTTTATCCTGTAAGGTTTCCAGCCTTATCTGCATCCCTGATCTCACACTCTGAAGGTAACATATCCTGTAAAGCTAGAACAGTTTAGAGCAGGTATCGTATTTATCCAACCATGCACATCAACAATGTTATTTTATGCCCATTTGATCTCCTTCAATGTTCAAAAGGGGAAAATACATGTGTAATTTATATTTTATATGTAAAATTAACTGTGGTTAAACCTCGTAAGTCATAAGATATCGGCCCGAGAAGAGAAAATTGTGGTTTTTCTCTGCTATAACTTAATAATTACTCTTTAACCTTTTTTTGTAAAGGGATTATGCAAGAAGCTTTTTTTTTAACAAAGAAAAAAAATATATATATATATAATTATGAATTTATAATTTGCGTAGTTTGACGTACAGCAGCCGATTTGACGTCATATCCGCCGCAGCTTCGGATTGCATCTCCCGCACTACGGTCTCTGAAGAGTCTGCGTACAGCTTTCTCACGCCTACATCAGGTATTCAATTATTTTATCCTTTGGATTGTTTAGCTTAAATATTAAAGTTCACATGATTTGCGCAGTATACACGGACTTTGGCCTCTTACCCAAATAAAGCGCTTTTATCTGTTCAGACTAGTCATCATTTACTCTCAGGGCTAACGCTAACTAGCCTAGCGGGCTAACAACCGCAGCTGATTTTCTAGATATTTTAAAGCTTCTGGAAGAAAAACGAAGTTGCTTGATAGATTAATAATAAATGTATTAGCTGGTTTGTATCAATAAGCCACGATTTAAGTGAATGGTAAACCGTCGAACAAATACCAAAATGATATGGGTTTATATGTCCTGACTAGGCTAAAATAAGGCGTGCCCTGATGTTACTATGGCTTTGTCCTAACACAGATATCATCGTAGTGAATTTTTCCACTTATTGACTCCTGTGCAGGTTTTCTTTGTATTTTACTCGTCAATGATTTACTGCAGTGACTACTGCACCTCAAACCTTTGTAGGGCTGGACGATAAAACGACAACGATATATATCGAAAATTAATTTCCCTCGATATCGATATGAAACATGGTCAATATGCTTTTCAATAGCCAGCGTTTTGCCATGTTTTGGTAGACTATACGGATAGCCAATGAAAAGGAGAGTTGCTCCGGGACCATTCAGTCCGCTTTCCCTACCGCAACACCTTACGACAATACGTCAGAGAGACTCAAAAGACCTCACAAATGCAGTAGTTTTATTGTATTGCAAAAGACATGTAACCAATTGGCACTGTTAAATTTCATTTAAGGGTAACAGGGAACATCTATGATTGACAAGTGATTTTTTTATATTGTGTTGTATAGATCGATATTGACTGATATGAAAAAAATGTATTGTGATAAACCTTTACTCATATCGCTTAGCCCTACTTGATAGTTTTTCTTTGACCTACATTTGAGATGTGCTCTGGATACGTAAACAACCGGCTTGATTTGATTCCGTATCTTCAATCAAACCAGAAAAAAAGATTATGTAAAAGTAAAGACTAACATTTTACCCAAAGTCAAAATTGTAGTGTGAAAAGCAAAGCCCTGAATGCAGATCCTCTACATTCAAAAACAAACAGTGATTTTCACACTTGAATCTACTGACTAATTTTCATTTATTCAACAATATTAGATGCAGTCTGAAGTGCTAATCTAAATGGTTGAAGGCTTAAATTCAAGTCTGAACATTAATTTTCTCTTAAATCAGTTTGTAAACCAGTCAAAACTTCAATAATCTAACAGTGCAATACCAACAATACATCGTTTATAAAACTACACTGTGCAATACTCTGTTATACTGTAAAAGTATTGTACTATTATACCGTGTAATATCCTGCAGATCAATGCCTGTATACAAAGCAAACTAGTTTTGCATACACTTTATACTCTGTTCTTTATTCTCTAATTAACTTTTGTATTTTCAAGAGCAGGTGTAACGACTGAATTTCCCAAATAAAATATTCTGATTCTGATGATTAAAAGCTTTCAAGACTAATCATACCTGACTGACAAGCTATAACAAAACACATTCAAGAAGCTGAAGCTAGCGAATGATTAACAGTTATGCATGCAATATCAGCAAATCGATTAATCTATGAAAAGAATACCAGTTGTGAAGTTTGGAGTTTACAGATTAAATTTGTTTCTGTCATTGTGTTTATCAATCTAGCTCTATCATTTGCAGCTCATTGTTCTAACATTGACTGTCTGTTGTTTACCTCCCAGAATCAGAAAGGATCAACCATGGCAAACCAACCCATGGACATCATCGCGAAGGTTTTGGAGCAGTCTGCCAAGCTGGTGGAGGAGTCGGTGGATGCACAGCTGAGCAAACTGAATGAAATGGATGAAGATGATTTGGAAAGACTGAAGGAAAGGCGGTTAGAGGCGCTCAAAAAAGCTCAGAAACAGAAGCAGGTATGTTGAGTGTTGTTTTCTTCCATTGTTTGATATTTTGTACTGAATTGTGCATGTATTATTGCACCGTGCAAGAAGTTTGCATAATCTTGACTATTCAATAAATCAACTTCTGAAGCTATTACAGCACCTATAACTGTAACACAAAATGGGCACCCACTGGAAAAAAAATGAATATATTCATGCCTCTGCTTGGACACCTGTGAATCTCAGTTTTGTAGAGACAGAAGAGATCAAATATATTGGATTTTGCTGGAGGTGATTTTTCTCTAAAATAATAAAACCTCCTTTTCATTTTTATACTAAACTTATTACAAAGTCAAGAGACTTCTTGCATATTGAAGATACTTGGTGATCAATTTACATCGAGCCTTAGTCAGAAACCAAAGATACAACAAAGTGTGATGGAGATTTGTTTTGTGATTGAAATTATTGGAGCATATTCAAAATTCTTTCAAAGACTACTGCTGGTAGCTGGTAAAAATAGAATTTTAAGTCAAGAGTTTTTCTCTACAGTCTAGAGATTTTTCTTTTTTAAAGGGGGGTATGGTTTGCTGCTTTGCTCATCTCATAGCGGCCGACAGTCTATGCTTGATTTCATACGTTTTCATCTTCTTTGTGATTTATTGCTCTGCTTTGTGTTTTTTAGGAGTGGTTGTCTAAAGGCCACGGGGAGTTCAGAGAAATCCCGAGTGAGAAGGACTTCTTCGGCGAGGTCAAGGAGAGCAAGAATGTCGTCTGCCACTTCTACAGAAGTTCAACCTTCAGGTCAGAGCAGAAGCAATTCAGGAATTTTCAACTATTACTCATCAAGTAGAAGAGTAAACAGAGAATAAACCTGTCATACTTTTAATGAGAAAACATAAAAACACACTCTGTTTCTCTGCTTCTGCTTTTTTAGCACCTGTGGGGATGCCCTAAAGAGCTTTTTTGGCCCCTGATCTCAAACCGATTCTTTAATATGAAGTTTTTAATATCCAGTATCTACAGATATGCAATGCAACATTTATATTTTCCAGGATAACAAAGTTGCGCATTGTTACCCACCCTCTGTGGATCCAAAATGTGATCAGGACGTCCTTACATACTAACAATAAAGCATGTAGTCTTTAACGCCTTTTTCATGTCATCAACATGGTCAAATTTTGCACTAGATGTCTTTTACATATTCATATCTTTGGTCTAAAAGATTCTCTGCTTGGGTGAATTGTTGTTAGGTTGTTAAATTTAACACCCTGTTCTCATTCTTCTCTCCCACAGATGTAAGATCCTTGATAAGCACTTGGCCATCTTGGCAAAAAAGCATGTTGAGACAAAGTTCATCAAACTGAACGTGGATAAGGCCCCGTTCCTGACAGAGAGGCTGAGGATCAAAGTTATTCCCACCCTGGCCCTGCTTATAGACGGGAAAACCAAGGACTATGTGGTGGGCTTCACTGACCTTGGAAACACAGACGAGTTTCCCACAGAGGTGCTCGAATGGAGACTTGGCTGTGCAAGTGTCATCAACTACAGGTGAGACTTAAAACAGACCGTCTCCTTCAAGCATTACATCTACTCAATCCAAGTCATGTGCTAACAACTTCTGATTGAATTTCTCTGTTTTAGCGGTAACCTGATGGAGCCTCCAACAGTGAACCAGAGGTCAGGAACAAAGTTCACAAAGGTGGAGAAGAAAACCATCAGAGGGAGAGCCTATGACTCAGACTCAGACTCTGGAGACGACTGAGAAGCACCACCAGTGGTCTGGTTTTCTCTCTCAGGGCTACCTCACCTTAAAAATAAATCCAGCAGACAGCCCGCTTTGATTTTTTTTCATCCTTTTCTCTCAGTGACTTACCTACTTTTTACAAATGTAATTTAACATGTCTTCAAATTACTTTATGAAAGCTTTTTGAATTTTTGTTTCACACTTATTTAATAAATCGTCTCCCATGTTTCCTATTTGAATACATTAAAAAACAACTTGCATTTCTCAAACAAGGTAACATCTAACTACATTTTGTAGAGGACCATAGACTGTATATAAAATGGACAGCGTCTGCCTCCCCGCTGGGTGAAGCCACTACGAGAACAGCTGTTTGAGCTGAGCGTCATCACAGCGACTCTCCCGCTGAATGCGTACAACACCACTGCACAGTGTTGGTTTCAGGAAATGGAGAAAAAATGCAGAATCACCAAGAGCATTTTGGCTTCAAATCTGTATACAGGTGGAAGGCAGAACAAAGTTGTCCATTGTATATACAGTCTATGTAGAGGACACAGAAGGTGTCGACAAACCTGCTACTTTGTCACCTCATTGTTTTTGATCCTTGAATGTTTTCAATCCTTGAACTTCTGTCATGAACTCAAGTTGCCAATAAAACTGTAAATATTTGGGTCTTGAAATCTGTACATATGCACATCACAAAACAGGCCTAAAGAATCTCCATGAACATCTGCTCCCTCTCTTTGATTTAAATGATCCTAAAGTTATGTGCACATTGACTGTGCCCAAAATTCACTTTTAAATGCTTGCAACACAACTATCTGGTTTATGTAGAAATAACAGCTTTTAGTTTAATTTTAAAGAAAATTTGGAGAGAATGGAAGAAAACATTGTGCAGTTTTATTTTCTTTAACCTTGCAAGAATGGAAGTTTAATTGTAAGAAAATTAGGCAATAACACTAACTAATGCAACAACTTTAATGCCATAACTGTATGAGGGAGCTTGTACTTTACGCATCAGGGCTTCTCCTAAAGATTCCTCCATCATAAGAACTGCTTAACTGTGAACAGAGTGAACTCCTGTGGGGTGTTTCTCTCTGGGGCAGTCAGGCACCTGTTCTGAATTTAGGCCTCATGGCTGATGAGGTTAATGTTCTCTAATTGTACTGGATTTAGAGTAAAAGCAGCATCCTCCCAAGACACAGACATAGCTGCTGTTTCATGAGTTATTCTAGCTGAGGGATCATGACTATTCTTTCCTGAGATGTGACTAAAAAACTGAAGCTTTTTATCTTACAAAACAGCATGTACACGCTCACTAAAGCCAGGATCCTAAAAATGACAAAACGTGACTACTTCTAAGTCTTCATCGTAGGAAAATTTTGTTTTTTAAATTCCTCACGGATCCTCTGATTGGTCCACAGATAATTAAGTTTATCAGTTGCCCATGTTATCTGAAATAAGTTCTGGTTCTCCTGGTACTCCAAACTATGAGCAGATACAGCTGATAGGTACGGGTATGTATAATAAAATTACAGCATGACAACATCTTGCAGATCTGATCCTACAAAGCGTAGAAAGTAACACGAATGGATTCTGAGTGAGGAGAAAACTCAAACTGCGACCAGTTCTATCAAATCCAACTTGATGGTCCTACTTCACAGAAAAAGATCTCTGCAAATAGGTAAAAAAAGACAGCAATCTATTTCAAAAGAGTGTTTAATTTATACAAGTCATGATGAATACAGAAACCATCACATGTGAGTGAATCGCCATGGCAAATAGATCATAATCGTCCACATACACCTTTAACGTGACTGAGAAGTTGGTACAAACTGCAAACACCAACTTTTTTGATAACTTCTCGCAGAAAATCTGGAACAGAGTGAATATCAGAACAGAGAGCTTTAAAGCAAAGGGTTTCCCATGACATTTATGATCAGTCTAACTGTGAACTAACAGAGTAGGGCTAGGATTCGATTGCTTTTGGGTCAACAGGCTTGAGGAGACGACAAACTATTAGCTCTCCTTTGCAGTTGATGTAGGTTTCTCCCATGTCCTCTTCAGCAGGGAGTCCATACGGGGTCTTAAGCGGCTGGATCCTTGGTAGAAAAGAGGATGGAGAAATGGGAAATTACAAACAGTTTCTTAAAACATCTGTTCTATGATCAGAAAAAGAGTTTAAACCAAGACTTTATGACTTACTTTACAAGATGTTTGATAAATTTCAGCAGGTGGTTGACTGAGGTTGTGTTTTTATGAATCACAGGTACGTGTGGCTAAATATGTGACAAAGAGAGAGAGAGTTCAGCAAGTGCAAAAAAAGGGAAAATCCTGAACTGATGGCAACTCTGAAAGACACAAAACATGAAATGGATGGAAGATATATTGCCTCACCCTTTCTAGCCCCAGGTTTTTCACTAAGTCTTTCTCCCAGTACGGTCTTCGTTTCACACTTTTTACTCGTGTCACGATATGCAGTTTATGAGGCTGATCTGGATCTCCACCGTATTTCTCATGGTCTTTTGATCGTTCTTCAAAAAACTGTGGAGAATAATAGTCTTTGAATGTTGATAATAGAGCAGAAAACATAAGTTTTTGCAGCTTTGTAAATTAAGACATAGGAGCATCAACATGAGCATGGATATGCTCTTAACTCTTCTCATTCTGCACTTAAATTAAGCTCTGCCTCGGTTCTCACCTCTTTTGAGACTCTTGCCTTTGTGATTTTGCTGCGTGCAGACACAAACCACGTAGAAGGTGACAAAATTGTAGCTTCAGCAAGGGCCTGGAATCACATAAAGAGAATTGTGGGTCAGATTTAAGAGCAAAGATAAACCATTGACTTGAAAGCAGCTCTGTCCTGTGAGATATGGACACATTACATGCGACAACAAACAATTTACAGCCATCAGACTGAAGTAAATGAAAGAATATGAAAATATAAATATCACAAGCATGAAAAAAGGAGAGTATATAGACAATAATTCACAGGGGCTTTGGTTTACATGAGTCAGAAAAGTATTAAGTTAATGTTGATCACTTTGCAATAAAAACCTCTGCTTTTAATGTTAGTATTAGAGGTTTGCTGCCCATGTTATACACATCCCTGACTCCTTTTGTCTGAAATCTGTGACTGTGAGAGGGCTGCAGCTTTAAAGCTCCTGTAAGGTTTTAAGCAGTTCTGAAACAGACTCTGTCTAAAGAGACTTAATAACATCAACTTTTGTGGTGAACTTGGTTTGCCTGTTTTTGATGCCCTGTGTGGTCAAAACTGTACCTCCTCCAGCACCTAACTTCATCAACAGTACATATAGGGTCCCAGCCATAGTACTAGCCACCAAACATCTTTTTAACTTTGCCTAATTTCTTTAGCAAAGAGACTAAACACAACTCACATACTCTCTTCCAGCAGCCGCTGGTTTGTAGGGAGACATCAGGCCAGTCCATTATAGACTGCTGCGGGGTGACGCAGCTCAAGGAAGAACATTTATGATCATTTCTTTATGGAAATGCAATCAGACCGAGACACTAAGGCAGAAGAACTACCACGTCTGCAGAGCAAGATGATAAATAGGATGATTATTACTTTAAGGAAATGATAAAGTGATGATCATAAATGCCCTTCCTTGAGCTGCGGGGTGTCTAACTCGGTGTTTTGGTGTGTTTGACCCTAAACAAATTTTACGCCGGAATATCCCTTTAAAACTCAACACAGGCGCTTTAAACAGCTTCTAAGATGCCTTGACTGCAATGACACCGAGGAGTTGATTTTGTTTGATGGAGTATTCTTACCTTGAAGGGGAAAAAGCCCAATCCTCGACAGACCCCTGTCATCGCTGATTTTTCAGCGGGTTACCTTCCAAGGTTACAGTCTGAGAACAGCCGATCAAGAGCGGGCTAAAACAGAACTTAACGCAGAGTAAAGAAATGCGAATGAATCAAAATTCAGAACATAGCTTTACAGCATTAAGTTGAACCTACACGAATGAATAGCAAAAAATACACTATCACGTTTTAGTTATGGCAGTTTCCTCCCCTCCATGGTGATCTCTACCGGAAGTGTTTATGGGTAACGGACAAACTGGGCCGGGATGACACACATTTCATAACCAAGGTTCCTAACATTATTTCTAATTTTTATTCTTCCTAATAAACGATTAACATGTAAAATGAGAATAAATTATACAGTTTTCTTAATTGCTCAGATTTTTTCGCAAATAGTCCCATGAAGGGATGTAACGTCACCCTTGTGTTTCCCCGGGAATTATTTTGGTGGCGCACCCTTTGAAGCTAACGAGTTTGTTAGGTGGTTTTACTCTGGGTGGTTCTCCTGACAAGAAATGTGAGAGAATAAAGTGCTATTCTAATCACGAAAAAAAGCACAGCTATGACCCAAAACCATGTGTCAGGGATGGAGACCTCCGCCGTCTCCGTGCTGAAGCGGGCGGTGGAGTTGGACCAAAGCGGCCGTTTCCAGGAGTCTCTGGTCTGTTACCAGGAAGGGATCCAGCTGCTCATGGACGTGCTGAAAGGTAAGCTGTTTTTTTCAATGTTATTTAGCTATACATGTGCAGCTGAAAAACTAGACCATTATAGAAGGGTCATTATTTTTCACAAGTTAATAAATGGAAGGGAAAATGTGATTTACTCCAGGCTTACAAACGCCTCAAGTTTTTTACACTTTAAATTTTTATGATCATGGTACACAGATTAAAAACTACATAAAACAACAAGAACAACTTTTGTTGTTCAGAGTACAATGATTGATACCATCCAGATCGAGGATAAGCCACAGAAAATCACGGCTTATAAGGGCCAGCAGAAGCAGAGTGTTGTATTAAGGAATATCTAGTTGACTTTCCCACTAAGTGTGGAAGTAAAAGATGCACAACGATGACCACAGCTTTTAGAGTATTGTCAAGAAAAGGACAAGACCTTCACATGAAGTGGACTGAAGCCAGTGTCAGTCAATCAAAGACCATCACACACAGACATCAGCAGGAAAGAGGCTACAATGGTAATATTTACAGTATCATGACGCTCCTGAGTCAGGGCCCACGTCTAAAGCATCCTACTTGGTCCAAGGAGGAAGTCTGTTGGACTGTTGCTTAGTGGTCCAAAGTCCTCTTTTCTGGTAAAAGTAAAATTTGCATTTCATTTGGAAATCAAGTTCCTGGAATCTGGAGGAGAAGTGGAGAGGCACTAAGTCCAAGGTGATTGAAGTCTGGTGTCAAATTTTCCCAGTCTGTGATGATTTGGGTGTCATGTCATTTGCTGCAGTTGGTCCATTGTTCCATCAGTCCAAGAAAATATGTGAAAGTTAACCACTGTGATTTAAATTCTGAAGAAAAGGGACTTTTACCACAATATACTAAATTTTCTTGCTGCACTTGAAAAGTAGAGGAACTCTGATTTAGAAATGATCAAAACCGTATTTTTGTTTCTTTTCTAGCTGTGAAAGATGATTCGAAGAGAGGACACTACAGGGATAAGATTAAGGGATACATGGACAGAGCCGAGCAGATCAAAGTTCACGTGAACCAGATGAAAGAAGGTGGTTAATGTAAATATTGTTTCATAAGCAATAGTTAAAGTTTCACCTGTGTTTAGTTCTTTGCAGTCTTGTTAGTTTAAGATATTTAATCGCTGCTATGTGGTTTTCTCAGCTAACAAATTAGAGCTGAATCAGGAGAAAGACCATGTTATGAAGGTTGTTCTTACATAAGTATGTTTATTTCATGTGTTCGTATTAATGCGTAGGTACTGATGTAATATAGTGTCTCTGATAATGTAAGACATGTTTTAAACTTAAAGATCCCTGGGTCAAAGCCCGCTGGTGCCTTTTTAAATGTGCTGACTTCTTCTGTGTTTTCTCTCCTGTTAGACGGGAAGTACCATGAACAGATAAAAATAGCCGAGGACGCCACAGGTTACAGCTACGAGTCTCTTTTCAAGCCTTACATCAGCAGTGTACTCACAGAGGTCTGGGTACAGGACCCATACATAAGGCACATACACCAAGTAAGATCTTTGTTTTCATCCGTGTTTGTTGTCTCAGGTTGTTCTTTGATTGATAAAAACTGGATTAATGAGATTTCTGCTCATCCGAATTAAAATCTGGCATTTTATTGTGTGGCAAAAATGAATCTTATTACTTATAACTGTGACTAAAAATGGCGCGGTAGAATTACTGATGACTGTTTCTTTTCAACATTTAATATTTACATTTATTTATCGTGTAATAAGTGAAAAAAAAACATCAAACACAGTGATAACACTTTCTGCATCTCTCGCTCTCAGTTGTATAACTTCCTGCGGTTCTGTGAGATGTTACTTAAAGCGCCTTGTAAGATAAAAAAGATCCATCTACTCACTTCACAGGATGAGGTAAGTCAAAAGGTCTCACTATGCATGGACTACTTGCACATTCAGACTGCGCTGTTTCTTTACCACCTCTCATTCTGTCCTGCAGACGGATAGCAGCCAGCAGAGCAGTGCTCTGGCAGAGCTGAAACAGAGTCTGAGTGCTCAGGGTGTGACTCTGGACCTGGAGTATTCCTCCACCATTCACGACAGGGAGATCAGGTACAGTTCAGACCAAAGAGATTATATACATACTCTCTCACTGTAAATAAAGCTCTTTTATGGCAGTAATCAAAAATCAGTTTGTCTTTTCAGATTTGATAATGGGTGGATCATAAAGATAGGAAGAGGGCTTGATTATTTCAAGAAGCCCAAAGTGAGTCTTTTTACTCATTTTTTTTCTTGTCTTATTGCAGTCATCAGCATCAAAGTTTTTTCACCTTGAATCAACATTATGATTTGTGATTTTATTTGATGAAGTGTCTGTCTTTCCTTTCAGGGGCGGTTCTCTATCGGTTATTGTGACTATGACCTGCGACAGTGTCAGGAGACTAACATTGACATCTTTCACACCAAACATACAAAGACACTATGAGATATGAAACTGAAATGACTTATTTTAACATCTAATGTAACTTAACTTACCAGCCTGCTCTTAGAGTGCTCAGTCACATCTGCCGTGTTGTTGGATTTGCCTGAACAGACAGACAGACTTAAAAAACTGTAGCAGCGGTACTTTACAAAAAGCTTTATGCAACACCAGTGTGTCTTCAATTTTACCTCTATGATTCTGATTTTTTTATTTTGTTGAGAAATTGAAACTTTCTGCGTATCCATGCAAAGACTCACATCTGTTTATGTATGAGTTTTTTTTTTAATATTTTTGTTGACCTTTATGTAACTATTTTTTCTTAAGGTGGTCCATAATGACAGAAAGCGAATTTTAAGTCTTATACCACCATCTGGTGGAATAATGAATGAAAAGTTTTCTAATATATAAATTAAAAGTGCTTTGTGATATAATGACACGTCTCTGTGTTTTATTATTTTGATTGGAGTGAATTTGAACCAAAATTTTAACAGCTTTGTAAAGACAATTTTAAAAATCATCCACCATCTTCTTCAACAGTTCTGTGGCAGCCCTGGACTCAAAGATGTTAAAAAATTTTGGATCTTTTGCCTTTGCACCTCCTGATTTCTCATATGTATTTGGCTTAAGGACAAATTATTTCTGTGCCATATATCTAACTTTATTACTTGGTTTTGCAACTTCTGAATTCATGTTTCATAATCATATTGCTTGAAATGTGCGTGCCAAAAGCATGTTAAATAGATGCAGCTTTAGTGACAAACTGAAGTATTGTTTTTAGGCTTCATCACTTTACCAAACCGATTTGCTGCTTCTGTTTACAGAGAGGGAAACTACTCTGGAATAGTTTGGGTTTGATTCTTCTAGTGGAGGGACAACAAATAATTTCATATTAATTGTTCACGCTTATTGTTTGGCTAGATAAATAGTGAAAGTTGATGGGCCATTTATTTTTTAAAACTGTTTTGCAGTAAACTTTAACACTAAAATTTTCTGTTCAAAATACTTAAATAATGTTGGGTATTTGGTTGTGGTCTTCGATCTGAGATGTGTGATAAGAGGTTTGGGTAGACGAGGATATTTTTAGATTTCAAACTGGGTCATAGCAGTCTTAAGTTTTGAATGGATTTATTAACATATTGCATGAGAAATGGATTTCTGGCATTTAAGTGAAGCACAACTCCATGTACTTAAAACTCAAATACGAACTATTGAAAGAAGTCATATCTGTATCATTATCCTAATAATACAGATATGTTTATACATAATATATGTAAACTGTAACCTTTGCTCTTCACAGTATTAGGACTGTTGCAGCAGTAGTGACGTGTCAGGGTCTCAAACACAGGTAAAACTTAATGACCAAAATCTCTTCACCTCAGGCGTAGAATTATGGGATAAATGTCCTCCTCATTAAATTTTCATGGGAGACTGTTTGTTTATAATGAATGGCTTCCCTGCTTAGTGCAGCCGTGAGCAGCTTATCTATCGGCCTTAATCTCGATATGCACAGTCCTCATCTGGGCTCTGAAAGCAAGAAAATATAATCCATCAGAAAAACACATGAACCAGAGTCGACCTGAGCTGTGAGAAAGACAGCTGTCACTGCTTTACTGGAAGAGCAAAACTGCAGCTAAAAAAGAAAGGATGCATTATATTTAAGTATTTGCAAGAGTTAACAACAAATCAGTAGTAATCACATTAAAAATGAGATAATCTCACACACATATTGTCCCTTTTGTGTAGATTAAGGACAATAAATCCATGAATGGGGGAATTAAACAAAATCACATCCCAGACTCTTATGTCATGGTGCTCCACTAACATGCAGCATGCAGTTGGTCCCTGTAATCCAGATGTCAGCGGCTGGGTTTATATCCTGGTGGAGGAGATGAGGATTTGTGTGATGAGGAGCCCCATCAGAGACGCCGCACACCCAGACATACGCGCGCGCGCGCACACACACACACACACACACACACACACACACTTTCCTGTACTTTCCTTTGCTTTCCTCTCTTCCAGCGAGCCCTCCCTCTCGCTGATCGTAGCCCAGTGGCCTAGATTGTCAGAGCTCCCATCTGTGGATATACCAACCTGGATGTGTGGATGTGCAAAAAGCTGGATTTACTGCTGCAAACACAGGGATCACTTTCACCAGGAGCCACATGTGTTTGGAGGACATGTTTCCCTTTTACTAGCATTGCAGATAGAGTTTAAAGATTTTTTAAGATAATTTCCAGACTTTATTGCACAGTTTAGGGGGGGATACATTGAGAAAAAACATGCAACACCTTATGATAAGAACTTCTTTAAAGATGCAGTATGTAGTAAAAGCAAAACAGACTTGATAGAATTGAAAAGTAATATTCAAAAATATGTTTAAACTACCGTTTAATCACTTATTAACCTAAAATGATCCTTGTTAATGCACACAGGAGCATGTCCCCTTGCCATGGAGGCTGCCAACTTGCACCACCATGTTTCTCCTGCAGCACAGAATGAATGAACCTTTTATTTGTTTATATCGGCAGTTTAGAGGGAGAGGAATTGCCAATAGGTGTTGCCAACTGGCTTAAATTGAGAGATTGCAGCTCTCTACACACACATCACTGGAAAGTTGTTTAACTTTAACCTGTGCGTTGAGTCCCTGTCTTTCACTGTAAACCTCTCTCTCCATCAGCAGAGCCCTCTGATAAGCATGGTTCTGTCTGGTGCTAAAGTAACATACTAGGGGCAAGGTACATGCTAACAAACAGGGACATGCCCAGACCTTTTTGACTGGGGTGGCCAAACCCCAGCACTGCAGGGGTGGCATAGAAGTGGATGAGCCCACACACCAATAAATAGCATTTATTCTTGTGTCTGTTAATCTCAACATAAGTCCTGTTCTGACAGGTGACAGATGATGTTTTTGACATTGTGTTTTAATTTTTATTTTATTTTGTATTGGGGGTTACAAAAACTAAAAGTAATAAAAGCTGAATTAAAATTAAGCATTACATAAACGAACCAAAACCAAATTTAACTCGAAAACTTGTGAAAAATCAAAAACTATTATAACCGTGCTAGCAGCGTACATGTTTCTGTATTTAGTGAGTGACCATACCTAATACAGCAGCTGGTAGAAGAAGAGTCCAAATTCGTGTTGAAAACTTGACAAAAAGGGATTATTCTTACTTTGTATCAAGGGAGGGGTGAGCAGGGGAGCGTCCGAGTCTTGAATCTGAGCACCAGACACTGCTCAACGTTTTCATTTCTTCACACTGTGCCTTTAAGCTGAGGCTATTTGAAGACCTTTCTGCCAGACTAAGGTCAAGTATGTCATAATGCAGCCACACCACTGAGACAAATTTTAACCTTCTTGGAGATAAACCCTGATTCTGCTTCTGCATATGAATCTTGACTTTATCAACAGCATAAAAAAAACTACAAAAGATCATTTTAACTCCAGTATCTGGTGGACCTGAACTCTTGATCTCACCATGTGGGCGCTGGCTAATTCCTGGTTAGTGTTTTTTTTTTTCACCTGACTTAATTTTTAACTTCTCAAGACTCACATTCACACACATACATAGAGTCCTCTCACTGGTCGACCAGGGGGGTAAGCAACCTGGTGTAATGTCTAAACAGTCCTATGAGCCTGAGTAATTCCTGTCCTCTTTCCAAGTGGAGCTTTATTTTTTCTCCCTCTACTCTCATTTCTGGGCCTAAAATCAGGTTAGCGTTTTATAAGGAGCTTAGCGCAGAGGGCCACAGTGTGCCACTAATGTAATAGAGTATCTCTCTCTCTCTCTCTCTCTCTCTCCCTCTCTCTCTCCCTCTCATTCTCTTCTGTCCTCTTTTCTCTTTGTGCATTTGCTTACCCTGTTGTGGAGTGTCCTTCTCTCTCTCCTTCTCTCCCTCTCTCTTTCTTGTTTTTTTTTTTTTCTGTCTCCTTCCACCTCACCTCGCTCTTGTCCCTCTGCATCTCCCTCCATCTGCCAATGTGGAAGACGCACGCCTGAGGTTGAAACATTAAGACGGTGAGACAGCCGGGACAGGACAGAGGAGGACAAAGAGAGGAGAAGGACGAAGGAAAGCAGAGGGGCTGAGAATCAGAGCTTGGGTAAGTTGACTTTCTTCTGCACTCTAGTGTGTGAATGTGTGCGTTTCAGCAGGTTTTCACGTTCACTTTTCACAGTGAATGTCAGGTGAATTTAATCCTGCAGTGTGTGTGATGGGAAGTTTGTGATTAAGCTGTTGTTGTGGATTATGCTGCTGTGAAATCTTGCAAGGATCTCTCTGCAATGTTAATAATCCACCAGATTATCCGTCCTTTCTCCTGCGGCTATGGCTTTACCATGCATGACAAAACTCAGAGGTATGGCTTGGTGTGTGATTTAAGTTAGCTGAAATGTGTATGTGTGAAGGGAGGAGGCTCACATGTTGCATGAGCACATCCATTACACATTTTGTATGCTTCTATCTCTCCTGTAAAGGTGTGCTCGCCTGCTGAAAGCCAGCTGATACGAGAGTCTCTGTGGACTTTGCAATGTTTATCCATAACCTGACACATCTTGTCTTATCAGGCGCACATGCTTTACAGGATCATGTGTTGACACCCGTTCCTAGGCTACACAGTGATTCATGGAAAAATAAAAAAGTATCTCCAAGTGAAAATTAGCTCCAGGGCAGGCAAAAACCAACAAAGTCTGTAAAACAAAAGAAACAAGCAGCCTATTCTTGTGTTTGTCAATCAAGTGTTGCACAAGTTAAGCTGTCTGAGGCAAGATTTTGCTTTGTTAGCAGAATAAAATGCTTTACCCTGGCTGTGCTGCTCTGAGACATCGTCATATTCTGCCAACTCCAACAAAAGCAGTTTTCTTGACGACACATTTCCTGTTTTTTCCTCTATTCCTGATGCTAAATATGCTTCTTTAAAAGCTTCTAGATTATATATTGTTCATGTGTGTTTTCTCAGTAAGCCCCACCTACAGCATAGCTCGTACTGTTCTGAGTTATGCCAATAAACCTTTGAACCGTAGGTCCACTGTAACATCTTCAGGTGCTCACCCAGTGCATTAAGTGTACATGAGTGTCTGCCAGAGAACACGCGACTTCTTTGTATTTACACCCCGTTTGAAGCCCTCCAGCTAAGGACAACAGCCTCAAAAGTCTGCTTCCTCGAGGTCCTTGTTGTCTGAACTGCTTGGCGCCTTTCTTTACACATCTCTCTCTGTCTTCTCTGTGCTTCTGTCAGGAATCAGACTGATGGCGTCTGTCTCTGGAGATGCAGAAGGGAGCACAGAAGACGTTACAGGTAAAACTATTTGGCATGTAGTTTAATACACTGCAGGTAGAAGAAAGAAGCTAATTTTTCTATAATGGAAATGTTACACATTACAAAATGAAGAGCTCAGTCAGCACAGCTTTGATACACGTGAGCATAGAGCATTTATTGTCAATTGTAGATCCTAATCTGCAGCAGGTAGCAGGTGTTTGATATAGATAATGAGCGAACATAAAGGCTTTAAATGAGTGCTGTGCGAGTTCTACGCATGTGTGTGTTTGAGCCACTCTGACCTGAATCCGCCTCCATCTCAATCTATGTTAGGACGTAAAAAGTCCAAGCTTAAGTCTCTGAAAACTCGCATCTTTGGGAGAAGTAAAAGAGGGAGCGTAAAGAAAAACCCCAAACTCAGCCAGTCGGAGAGTGACATCACATCAGGAAAGGGACTCGGATCTGAGGAAGATTTGTCGTAAGTGTCCACTTGAGGATAAATAATCCAAATGTTTGCTCTACATCTTGATTTCTGTTCAGATTTCCATCCTATTTAATCACTCCTCCTCTGATTATCCTCTGCTGTGCCAACAGATGTCCCCAGGGAATGATGCCATCACGGGCTTTGTCCCACGACAGCATCTTTATAGATGATCAGGACCTGAATGAAGGTGAACCAGCCAGGGTTTCATCCCAGGAGAATGTTCAAGGCAGGATTAAAGCCCTGCAGGTATGGCCTTACATCTAGAGCATTTTCATGGACCTTTGGGCGATGTATTAAGGCGGGAAAAGAGAAAAAAACATCTATATTTGTGTTTTAAAGGTGAAACTCCAACAGCAGAAAATGCATCTGGGTCCACCACCTCTGGTTTTGCCAAGACGACCAGAAGATCCTGACGGCCGCTCAGACGAGGACAATCTTTCTGGTAGCCCGGCTGAGATCTCAGTAAGTGACACCACCAGTCAGTGAAACTTTGAAAATTCTCCCACAAATTGGATTATTTTCAGGGTATGTTTCCATGATTTAAAGGATGCATGTGTGATTTTCCCAATCACTGTCTTATTGGACGCTGGGCTTTACTCATCTTGCATTTTGATTTAGCTTTATTCAACTTCAAGCAACTCCAAGTCCTATCCTCCAGCTCTGAGGAGAACAGTGCAGACGAAACAGTACTCAGTGTTGGGAGAGCTACTTTGAACTTTAAAAGCAACTTTTCAAGCTGGAAGAAGTTGAACTACAACCAGGCTCCCCCGAGGGGGATATATGCTAACTAAAGCCAGTTAGAAAAAGTAGGTCAATATACTACAAAAATGTATTCACAATGCATGCGACTTGATGTTGCAAAGAAGAAATTCTGTTAACTAGATACCGTTATTTTGAGTTATTTATGCGCCTTCATATAGTTTATAGAAAAAAATGTGCCAAATTGTCCTTCAGCCAAACACCTGCGTGTGAAAACTGGAGGCTGGGTAGAAAAAACTGCAACAAGCAAGATAATTCATTTGGCCAGAGCTTTTAGATTAACATGGAGCAACTTCTCAGAAAAAAACTGTGATTAGAAATAATTACCATTTTCCACTGAACTAAGTTGGAAGATATTCAGGTGAGCTTACAATGTTTATCTCTAATACTCTTTAAATGTGTCTTAAAAATCCAATCTGGGCATGTCTATGTACAGAAATCCCTGCCATGTTGTATTTTTGTCATAAAAAATTAGGACTTATAATTATCTGACAAAAATGAAGAAAAAAAAGGTTGAACATCTGGTTTCTTTTATACTCAAACTTTCAGCATCTTGCCAACCAAAAAAGGACCAAAAGGAGATAGACTAATGCAATCATTATAAAAATACTAATGCTGCTTAGCCACCAGCAAGCTCCTGCAAAATACAATTGCACTTAGTCACTCTTACTTGTTTAATGTGTTTCTTTGTGTTTTATTATTATATCATATTCAGAAGTCTGTATTTAGTTTACTACTTTCCCTGCAAGGACAGGTAACTGCTGGAGTGTGGACATAACACCGTCTCTAATAGGGTTATGATCTGAGATAAGAGTCCAGAATAGGTTTAGTTTGCTGTAAATATTGGAAGAAAACGCTGCTGATGTCTTATATTTTTCCTGTAGAAAACAAGCCTAAAACAAACAATGAGTTAGTCTTTCTCCAAATATTTCCTGAGGTCTCTAGTCTGTCTGCAGGACTCAGCTCTAACAAAGCTCATTTAGTCCTGCTTAGGGCAGTAATCTTAAAAAATGGGTCACAAACAAATAGTTTCTTCTTTTTTTTTTTAAAGCCATTGTAATCCCTAAACCTTTGGGATTGCAGTTTTGAGCAAACATTACAAAACATACAAAATAGTAAACGCTACATCTGCTGGGTTTATAGAGACACAGATTAAAATGCACTTTTGGATATTTACAGTAGCAGTACTGAGTAAGTTGGATGACTCAAATCAGAGAGTCCGCGTTCACGCTATGAATAAACATGCCAGCTTGAGTAACAGTGATGCTCGTTGCTGTGTAAAGTCACTAAGGCTTGACATACAGTGCAAACTCATGCATAGATGGGTTAGTAATAGGACCACCCCTGCAGTGATTGTTTCTAATGGCTGTAAAAGGAGGTTTGTGTGAAGCCACTACAGAAGTGCCAAAACTGCAGTAGCATCAGAGGCCACCTGAGGCTGATTTCATGAGCAAGTCAGTCGCCAATAGGACCGATTAAACATATGGAGTCTATTTATTCCATCTCTTCTGCTTTTAATATTTTAGAGCTCAAGTTTGAGACGTTTCAGTCTCATTTGGATTGACAGACAGAAGCTGCTAGCTGACTCCAGCACATGGACACAGCTATTGCAGTCCCTGATTAGTCCCAAACTTTCAGCTGGTTTGTGTTGTTGGTGCCTTTTGAGGATTTTTTAATACAAACTTTGGACATATATTATGGGTAGTATGTTGTTTTCGTTGGTTACAAAAGAAGTCAGAGTTTAATGTCAATTAGAATCTTAAATTTGATGGTTGCTGTTTGCGATGAGGCTGAAAACTTACAGTCACAGTTTCCAACATGGTGACACTTGAGAAACAAATGTGAAACGTCACTGAGACTGTGTCTAATAAGTTCTCTACAGTCTATGACAAAGCCACAACCAGGATGATGTCAGTTTAGCATGTGACATTTTCTCCTTTTAGCCATTGTGTTACCTTTGCTTGGTGATACGTAAGGGACCGTATTTATTCAGATTTTTCAGTTTTGCTCAACTCTTACTTATAAGAGATAACAATGCGATGACCTGCATGTCTGTCCAGTGCGCCTGTCACCACAGGTACAATTAAAACCAGGGCTCGACAGTGCAACCATTTTACTCACATTTGTGACTAAAAATAGACTTTGTGCGAATTGTTGAATGTATTCAGGGACACATGTGCACATAAGAAAATCAGCTGAGGCAACAAATGTTTTTTCATGTAAATACCGCGGTGAAGTTAGTTTTAGATTGGATATTTGACGGACATTCACTGCGGTTCTCACTCTCCGTAATCTGGAATAGCAAGAACAGCGCGGTTAAATCTACTCGGCATCCTCACTGTCAATGTCGGGTGTTGAATAAGGGACCATCAATAAATTACTGGTTGATGTTCTCAAAAAGGCTGTTTACCTTCAATAGCTTCCATGTCACGTGACCAATTGACCTAAAATTGACTTCAAATAATAGCACTTATGTCGACCAATAAGACAAACACTATTCTCTATGTATGCTCCTTACTTTTTCAACTTAGGAACACATGTGCTGCTAATCATAGCGGCCAATTAGAGTTACTCACCCTTTTTTTGTTTCTGTCTTTCAGAATACTTCTCCACAATCTTCCCATCTGATCTCACCCATCCCCAAACCATCGCCCACCAAATACCAAACTTTACCAGCTCCTTCCACTACTTCTGTTGATGAGTCCCCGTCAGACTTCAGCTCTCCAGCCCAGCTGACCCCACGACTTGACACCTCTGCCGCACGCCACCGGATGTCAGTCAAGCCCCGAAACCAGCGTGCAGGCTCAAAGAAGAAAATTGGCGACTCTGATGTGAGTGGAAGAACTTGTTCTCACTTTGTATTTTTAAAATCCAAGTCAAAGATACAACTCCTTCTCTTTTTCTCTTTTTCCAGTCATTAAACAACATCGATCACCCTGATTCTGACAGTGACAAAGAGCAGCAGCCCAATCCTCAAGAGAAAGTGGCATTGGAAACCCAAGTGGGAGAGACTGTCGCTCCTAGTACTGTTCAAATTCTTTCTTCAAAACTCCCTGAAGTGGTACCAATCACATCAGAGGCAGAAAACAAATCAAAGAGGGCAATCTCCTCCCAACCAGACCAAATTCCTCATGAGACAGTGCCCCCTGTCCCCTCCCAGATTCTTCGAGTTAAGGGTCACAGAATAGGAGAGGTAGTGTCCGGTCAACGGCCACAATCATGCATTTTACCATCTGAAATGAAAGACAAAATAGATGAGAGTTTTGAGATATCATTAATGTCCCGTGACAAGAGAAATACTCTTAATAGTTCTAGCTCGGGCGACCAGCGCTCCTCTATTGCTTGCTCAGAGGAAACATTCAGGTCCACCTCCCCTCAACAGGTTCAATATGAGGCAGAGGGCACACTCGTGATAAAGAGATCCTCTCAAGGAACTGGGTCTTTCCATTTCTCTGTCACCACCACCAAAAACATTGATGGAGAAAGACCTCGATCAGATAGTTTCGAAGGAGTGCTTGAAAAGGCTGAAGGCAGGCACAGATATGAAAAGAAACCTATTTTAAGCACAAAGGAGAAAGAGGAGCTTCGAGAGTTACAGTTGAGAGGAGCGACCTCTGCTGCTGGGAGACTCAGACAGGGGGCAACCCAGCAGACAGGCTCTGATTTTCTGATTGACAAGAGGGAGAGTCTCAAAAGGGTGGAACCGGTGGCACCATCTACAGGTGAAACCACAGACACTGCAGCTGCACAGGAGGGGGTGAAAGACGAAGAGGAAAAACAAGAGGCCCAGCAGGAGGACGGAAAGCTGTCATTTGGTATCAAACTGAGGTCCACGTCTCAGTCCACGAGATTGAGGTCTGAATCCACTTCTAGTCAGAACACAGCGGTGAGCGAAGAGCAGGGTGACAAGACAAAAGTGGAGGAGATGAGCAATAACACCAGCAACAAGTCCAGATCACAGAATACCATCCCGAGTGCACCACTCAATTCTGGAGACCTCCGACAGGCGGGTAAGTCCCTGAGAAATGTGATGTTGGAAAGCTCCCTGTACAGTAAAGGAGTCTTTTACATTTTCATCATGTTTATCGTGCTTTAATGGGCTTTCCTCTGGCACTTTAAGGGTTAAACTCCACCCAGATGTACAGATTAGTTTTCACACAGTGATTAAGTCCTCTTCTACTGATCACTAGAACATTTGTACTTTTTATCCTTCCATGATAACAGTACTTTCTAACTACTCCGTGTCATCCCTCAGATCAAACCCTACCTGGTATCTCCTCTCCAGTCAAAAAAACTCCTCCATCAGCTGATAGTCCACGCATCATGCCAACAGAAGTCCAAACAGTCGCCAAAGTGGAAACATCTTCTTTCAACCTGATTGACACTGAAAGTATCCCTGCAGCACCTCAAGAGCCCCCGCCAAGCCCCCATTCTTCCTCATCTGATGTGTCCTGGATGAGCCTGGCAATGGAGAAGACCAAAAGCTTCCAGCAGCTTTTCACTAGATTCCCCAGGGATTTCTCAGGCACTGCACCACGACCCCAGGCGCAAGTGCCGCCAGTGAGTCAAGCACCGACTCAGAGTGTGGTGCAAGTACATGCACAGACGTTAAAAATGCAACAAAATATGGCACCACTAGAGGCTCCAAAACAGCCACCAGCTGATGCAGTCAAAGCAGATACAGTGCAAAGCAAAGGCCAAGTACAGATAGTCAAACCCTCATCAGTGGCAGTGCAACAGAAGACTTCGATGACATCCCCGGTGAAATCGCAGCCCCTCAGAGAACCGTTCCCACTAAAACAAACCAGTCAGTTTCAGCCTCCTCTTAATACGACTCCATCTGCACCTCATCAAACCCTGAAGACAACAGCCCAGTCGCCGTTGCACTCTGCTACAAAAACCCAGACCCCATCTCAACCAATCCAGCCTCCTCTACATTCTGCTATAAAAACCCAAACCCCATCCCAGCCAGTCCAGCCATCTTTACATTCTGCTACAAAAATCTCGATCCCATCACAGCCAATCCAGCCCCCTGTACAATCTGCTACGAAAATTCAGACCCCATCCCAGCCAACCCAGCCTCCCTCACAATCTGCTACAAAAACCCTAATTTCTCCATTTGCAAAAGGGGGTACCACTCAGTCTCTTGCACAGTCTTATCTTTCTTCGGGCCAGCAGCAGCAGCAGCAACCTCCCTGGAGCAATCGAGCTCTTCAGTCCACCAACCAGTTCAAATCCACAACTCCAGCTCCATCTTCAGTTCCCGCTGCTCCATCAGCCGCATCTCCTGCTCCAGATTCTGCACCAGAAGAAAAAAAAGAAACCACTGTGCAGGAAAAAGAGCCTGCACCCGTGTCAGTGAGTCAGAGGGCTGCTTTTTTGGAGAAACGGACGGAGCGGATATCTCCACCTGCAACCAAGGGGGTTTGTGGTGCTTTTGTTCTGTAACTGTCCTGATTACAAAGGTTGGCTTGAAATCCCTTTTAAGTCAATGCTTATCAACAAATCCAATGGAAAAGCAAAAAACAATGGATTTAATTGGTTTATTTTTGGTACGATTAACAGCCTTGTCATCCAGACTCAGGGCATTTACAGTTTTCCTGAAGACTCATACAGTTTGAAAGCCCCTTTGAGGAGTTACCATCTATATTTGTTCAGATTCAAATTGATATTGAAATCTGTTAAAGATTTTGATTGAAAAATCTGTCTTGGCATGTATGGGACAAGCCGAAAGGGTGATAAGATGGACATCTTTGTCCGCAGGAGTAAAACAGAAGTTACAAGCTGAAAGTTGCTCACAGCAGCCTTAAATAGTGTCACTGATATATCGTCAAGTTTAAGCAATTAGGACTTAAGCAGAAATTAATAATACACCTAATTCTGCCACTGTGTGCACCTTAGTTAGGAAAAATATCATTTAACACAACTTTGTGGCTCATTCATGTGTTGTGTAACACTTATTGGAAACCAAAGAAGATTTATTTTATGTAGAAAAGCTACAGCTGGCTTTAGTGTGACCACTGAATCGTTGTTTTTTGTCTTATCATTGGATTGAGTAACAATTTAATTTGATAACCAGATTAATATTTAACTCCTGTTGTTTATAAACTGACCAATTTTCTTAAGAAGATGATCTAACTCAGATTTTCCTTCAGGTTGAATTAAGGAAAGCTCAAACAGAGGCACAGACATCAGGTGAAACCCCGGCTCCAGCCAAAGCCTCACAGCTCATCAGAGACACTAAACCAGAGGGGAGACCATGGGTCAGGCCTGCAGGTTTGTTATTCATGCATTAGATTACATCTTTTTTTGTGGTCAGGTTCAACATGTGCAGCAAATGACACATCTCTTTTTTGTGCTTCCAGAGTCGAGTCCAACTAAAATCCCAGATCGACCACATGATGACAAATGGCCCAAGAAAAATGTAGTGTCATCTCCAGCACGCTCGCTGTCGCCTACAGTGCCATCACCGATACAGTCCATGTCTGACAGTGGCCAGCCATCCTGGATGGAACTGGCAAAGAGAAAGTCCATGGCCTGGAGTGATAAGTCCATGGACTGAGAGGGGGAGCAGAAAATCTGCAAACACACCCCTGCAGACTAAATCTTATGTCGAAATTTTAGGTGAGACTGACAGAGAGGTGATGATTCAACTCAGTGTAGGACCATGAGTTTGCATACTGAACTTTATTTAATTCTAATGTGTTAATGTAATATTTAGAGACAAACAGAGAGAAAGTATATATTGAAAAGTTGATTATAGTCACTTTTAACATAAATGCCATAAACAGTACTTATGACTTAAGTTTTATGTGATTCAGCATGCCAATGCTGCCATGAATGATGTTAAATAATAAAATTTCTAAAGTAAGTCCTTTTGTGTCATTTGTGAAGTTCCTTTATGTAAGATTTCTCTATAATTTATGGTGAAACAAGAGCAGACGAACTTTCTGTGTCTTCTTTTGTGTCCTGGAGCAACTTTCTGACAGAGTTCTGACAGGGACAGTGGATATGGGAAAATACTGTCATATATCTACAGAGCATTCAGTGGAGGGGGTGGATCAAGGCCAAAGGAAATGGTCGAATGGACAAAATGTTCTGGTTGTTGCCCCAGTATTTACATTAACTTATCAGATATAATAGCAAATACTTTGCAATCTGGATGACTGTCTGGGCTTTTAAATGTATGCTTGTGTAACAGCCAAGTTTTAACCTTGAGACCAGAGCATACTTAAAACATGTAAGTAATTTATACCTTATTCTTTGCGCACACAGCCAAAAAAAGCTCACAATCAATGTTTATTCTATAACACAGATATTAAGTAGAATGTGAAATTGGAATAGAATAAAAATAATATTGAACATTTCCAGTGAAAGATCAGAGCGATGAATCAGAGTCAATGACTTCACAATTTTCTCCAACCATCTTGCAGCATTTAAATCAGAAACTTGTAAACCCAGCAATATATCAGCTCATCATGAGTTGTTGGTCAGGACTTAAAATGTGAAATACATAAGTCCACTGTATAAGAACTTTGGTAGTATGGTGATTTGTAGATAGATTACTGAGGCCTACAATTTTGGAGATTTAAAAGATTAAATTAATTTTGATCTGTTCCTTTACTTGAGAGTTGTATTGCAGTGCAGAAACCCAATGTTATACATTTTTAAAGGTTTAAATATGCTAAAGGGGAGAGTGGGGTAAGTTGACCCACCCCCTGTTGCTTAGAAATGGTAAAAGAAATCGACCATGTGACCAAATATTACACATGAATGTAAAGAAGTGACTGTTATTTAGGGAGAGAAAAGTTGAGAGAGGGCCCTCACCTTACCCCATACAACTTACCCCTCACCTTACTTACCCCATAAAAGGGGTAAGTTGACCGTAGGCGACCACTTTTTTTGGCATGCTATTTTATCGAGACAGGTATGTTTACACTTACTCTGTTGGTTTGCAGGGATGAACAACATCTTGAAATATATGCAGATACACTAGTTACAGACAAAACTATGATTGCCTTGATGTAGTGATCCGAAATATGAAAAATGGCTCATCTTACCCCACTCTCCCCTATGCTTTAAATATAAGTCAGAAATATTGTATTTCTTTTTTCAATACCTCTGCTTTGACAACAGGGGTCGCTGCTTTTCGCTCTATGGCTTAAACCTACAATAACTTGTGATACGAAAACATTTTAAACATATGTCCCAACTACAGTGAAACTGAGTTACACGAGGACATTGAGCGGTTAACTACACATATTTTTGGCTTGGGTACATTGGGTGTGAATATCCTGACAGACATCCCCTTAAATATCCGGACCAGTGCGGCGCAGCACATGTGTGATGGGGGCTTCAAACACGTGAGGTTGTAAACAAGAAACTGGAGGAGCTGGGCAGCCATTACCTGGACTCAATGACATGAAGGCCCCCGTTTTTTCCCTGGCTGTCACCGCCAGTGTGCTGTGTATGTGCCTGAGCTACACCCTGAGGAGCTCCGTGTCCTGGGTCGTCTCTTCTAACGATGTGGTGGAGGACGAGGACCTGTCGGAGGAGGTCGCCCCGGCTTTGTTGGTGGACGGAGCGGGGCTGTGGAAGCGGGGTTACCCGTCCTCAAACGTTCTGGGAGACAGCGTGGAGAGCCCCGTGGAGCTAGACAAGCAGGAAGACGGAAATGTGGCGCAGCTTTCCTCACGGCTGTTTTCATATCGGCTGGAGAAAGGGAAGAAGTCGACTAGCGGGGGTCCTCCACCGCACCAAGAGACCGCTAGGACTGCCAGATACATAGCCCACACCAGTGACTGGGGACATCTAGCCACCATTTCAACTCAAGAGAAGGTGAAACCATTATAAACAAACAGAGGATGTGTTCATGTCTGTTTTAAAAGAAGAATTAACGAGCTAAATGTTCTCATACTATCCGTAAATGCATGACCTTGCACTTGTATGGACCCCCTTCAAACTTTTCCATGAGTTAAAAATGCAAAGGATCATGTTTGGATTAATGAATTTACACTAAAGCCCATTATTTAAAGTAGGGGAAAAGATATTGAAGGTGTATTCTAAAAGGAAAAGCAAATTAAAAGTACATTTATGTACTTGGTTGTGAAATCCCTCAAGATCTTGTGTAACCACTTGCCTCAAAGTGAACTTTTACCTCGAACTTTTGAGGTCTGTGTTTGGTCTGCGCTTGTTTACTTATCAAAGGTTTTTTATTTAAGTCAAAACATCCTTCTAAATTTAAATGTTTATCAATTTACTGTATGTGAAGGGAAATTTCAATTGGGGTTTTAAATGTATCCAAGGCACTTAAAATAAGCAGCAACAGAGTCAAAGTTGCAGTTGTTTATTTTTATTGACTATTGGAGTTTTTTTTTTTTAAGTTTAAGTACAATTTTAATCTTTTTGTTTTATTTTATCTCATGCACAGATTAAAGGTCTACCTTTTGGAAACATCTTCTCAATCAGTGATGGACCAGTGGACAACAGCACAGGAGTTATCTATTTTTATGTGACTCCAATGGACAACACAGTGATTGACCTGAAAGATAACCCTTATGCCTCCATAACATTCACAGAGGCGGAGGGAGAATTTTGCAGGTAAGCCCCTGTTATTTCATGTACCGCACTAATTAAGGGAGGACTAACCTTCCTTAAACACAGATGTAATTTAGCCCTGGCCCTAATGAGGTAAAAAAGCAGAATCCTCTACTTATTCACACCAGTAAACAATGTGCATTTGCATTGCTTTGTTATAATATGACTGGAGCTCTGTGGCCCAGGGCTGTGGGCTGCTCTGCATGGTCAGTGATCTGACCTTGACTTAATTTACTACAAATAACCTACAGGCGCACAAGAACTACAACACCTGTGCTGTTTGTGTTCGTGAATGGAAAATGGTCCTCTGTGTTTTCAGACAAATGGCGTATGATCCAGAAGATCCACGATGTGCTCGACTTACACTTACAGGCAAGATGGTGGAGGTGGCCCCTGAGGAGCTAGCATTTGCCAAGGAGGCAATGTTCTCACGGTAACTCAGCTTGTGGACTCTGCTGGGGTGTAGAGATACATAATGGCTACCTTCAACCTTGAAATTTAGCAAACAGCACTATTTGTACACATTTTTTGTGTTCCTCTCTTTTGCAGACATCCTGTGATGGCCAAGTGGCCAGTGGGACACAAGTGGTTTTTCATGAAGCTGGAGTTGATCCAGGTGTGGCTACAGGACTGGGTGGGAGGCGTGTCACTCATTCCACTGGAGGACTACTTTAAAGCGACTCCTTTTTGAGATATCTCTTACACTGCATCATGTTAGCCAGGGGCCTATACTACAAAGCAAGTTCAACATTCCCAGGCATTTATAAGTAAGATGGCTTCTCTAAACCTGAAGCTTCATTTGGAGATGACAGGTTATTAATTTACTCTGTTAACTCAGGCTATGAGAAAAGAGTAAGTTACCATGGTGATCTAGCCAGATTAGACAAGAAAGCTTCATGACACTGAAAAACTTGTTTTGGCTGATCAGACCCAGTTTAGCTTATCCTCTAATGCTGCATTGTGGTAAATCCAACTGTCTGCACCTGAAATGCCAATCTGGTAAGGGACAAGGAGTCTCAAAGCAACAAATGTGAAAATATCTTTTTAACGCTGCATTGCAGCATTGCAGTTGAAGTATGGATGAACATCCTTACTGTTCTTTTCTGTCTTTTGCCGTCTTTTGCTTCTAAACTTGGCTTGTCGCTCAGAATCGATCAGATTCATAAATTTGATGTTTGAATGTATTCCTCGTAAATCAGGTGGTAATGTGATAATCACAGCTGCCATATGAAATGTTTTGTCTTGTGTATTATATCCTTTTTAAACATTGATCACAAGTTTGGGGCAGGGGTTGATTTTAAAAATGTGTGCTGTTTAAAAAATAAATGAATGTGGGCGCGCACATTTGCCATGCTTCTCTTTAAAGAAAAATTATGTCTGATATATTTAAATATATTTTAATGTAGTGCCTTGTAGAAATCACAGAGGTGAACAAAACAGTGTCAACCCAAGCGCTAAGCCAAAATTTTATCAAATAACTGGCCAATGCTCTTTTTTAATAAAGAAAAATTAAAAAGGTAAGTTCTTTCCACATCTATAGTTAAAGGTAACACCTGCTGAGTTGAACACAGAGCAAGAAGTGAACTGAAACACTTGTTTAACAAAAGTGTTCTCTCTCCATTTGAATCATAATCTGTCTCAAAAGCTGACATCTAAACAAGCCAGGACTTGTTCTCAAAAATGTGCCTGTGATGTGTGTCTATAATTGAGTGCCTACCAACTGACACAGACAGAAATGACATCTATGAGTGCAGTTGAAAGGCTGGTCCACTAGATGGCGCACTCACAGCTTTTAGAGTAAAGGATCACTGATGCTCAGGAATACACAAGTGAACTACTGTTTGAAGCATCTGGATATTGTCGCCTTCATAGAACATCACTTTCTGTTATACTTCGAGTGTCTAAGTTTGTATAACGCTTATTTGAATCGTGGTTTGGGCTCAGTGAATTGCACAGCCATATCAGCAATAAAAGAAAATAGTGATTTCAAGTTTTCAGACATAAACAGACTCAAGTCTTGTGTCACATCATGCGTGTAGTTGCTTCGTTTCGATTTTTTGGCTTTATTTTGAAATGTGTAACCGGAAGACTTGCTTACTAAACCACGACTTTTGAAACTGTAGACATGTGCATGTCCATAGTTTGCTTCCACATTAACTCTTATGCAGATATTGGTGACAAACGTCCACTAAGGGTCACCTTTTCCTCTTCATTTGACCATAACTTTCACTGTATTGCAGCAAATGGCATAATATTTGCTGACAAACCTTATTTTTGCATATAATTTAAAAAATTGATTTCATAATTTTTAGAAAGTCAATAGTACATCCTCGGCAAATTTAAATATAAATATTTTTTTATTGTTATTTGTTTTTTGCATAAATCTTTTTTCTGCATTCAAGACATGTGGTTATAAGGGGAGTCAATGGGGCAAAAACAGCCACTAATACAGCTAAAGGAAGTTTTTTTGAAAATCTGTTGCTGCACAAAAACTAAAATAGCTAATTTTGTGTGTATTTTTCCCAAAATCAGTGACTTTCTTTTTTTAAATTGGCATTTAAAGGGTTAAACTTTCCATTTTTAAAAAATATTTCTAGTTTTGATCAAGATTGAGACTGATTAAAAGATTAATGCAAAAAAATAAAATACAAATATATTTATCTGATATTTTTACAACTGAAAACAGCCACTAATACCGCTAAAGGAAGTTTTTTTGACAATCTGTTGCCACAAAAAACTAAATATGCATCAAATCCAATTATGTTCTTCATCTTTGACATATCCAAGACTGTGATAGTAGGTAAAAAAATCCTTTCATCGATCATTTGTTATATTGAAAGTAGGTAATTTTGTGTTTTTCCCCTCCTAAAATCAGTGACTTTATCTTCTAAATTTGGACTCAAAGGGTTAATGATTTGGGGTCCTGATTTTTAAAAAAAATATATTGTAGTTTTGATCAGGACTGAAATTGCTTAACAGATTTATGCAAAAAAAAAAAGTAGAAAGAAATATTAATCTGATATGTTTTTAAAGCAGTGAAAACAGCCACTAATAGCGCTAAATGACGTTTTTTTTAAACGCTGTGTCAACTCAAAGGAACCAGATCAGCATACTTAAGTAGAACACACTTCTTCTTCCGCTTCCTTCAAACATTGTCTTAAAAAGAAAAGAAAAGTTTGAAAGCATCATTCACCCACTAGTATCACGTTTACTAATGCGGTTTAGTAACCCGGGTTGTTCTGCCAACTGAATCTCCGGGTTCTCACCGCGGTGAAGTATCAGTGCCCGTCATTGAGGGAGCGTTAAGTACACATCTGACTGGTCTAGATGGGACCGTTAAGAACGTTAAGGTACACGTGACTTCTCTCTGAACAGCAGAAAAACACCTATGTTGCAGAAGACGTCGAGTCTACGTAGTCCACCCTCTTCCCCAGTTGCTACACTTTTACAGGTAACTCGGGACTTTACCAAGTCAGCTGTTTCTTAAATTAATCTGTAACAACCACTTGAAGCGGATTCAATGCGATGCGGGGCGTTCCCTTCTCGGACACCATCACACACCGAACAGCCAATCCCAGAGGACCAATCGTCACACACTGGAAATGCCTTCTACTTGTAACTTGTAGCTAACGTCTGGCTGCAAATAATTACAATGGCTTGCATTGGTAGCTAGCTTCGTCTTTTTTAACCCAACATGTAAGCTGCTCTGCCACGGAAGGTTGTTGACTCGTGACTGAGCGCCGTAGGACGGTACAGGAAGAGCCAGTGCTCCGAACAACGACAAGAAAAAGACGTACCAAGACTGAGGGTACGTCCGAGCACTCGCCCTACAGTGCAGGAGTCCGTACTGTCAGACCTGTTTACCGGAGCGTTTTTACCGTCTAACGCTTCCATATGTCGGCGTCTCCGCCACTATCGACATCCTGAAGGCAGCGAGAGAAGAAGGAGGGAGGGAGGGAACGGCAGCTCCGGGGTCCCCGACACACAGCCGAGGAGAGGCATCGCTGAAATGAGATGAGGCTCAGAAATGGTACTGTGGCCACTGCGATTATTTTCTTCACATCTTTCCTCAGCCTGTCCTGGTACACAGCGTGGCAGAATGGCAAAGGTAGGTCGAGCATTCTTGTCATAAAGGTTACTACAAATATAAAGTGTTGTTTATTTGAAAGAAACGATGGTTATGAGGCCTGGTTAATGAGACTGGCTGCTGGCATCAAGCTGACGTGCATGGGTCCAGCTGCGTGTGGTGGGGCAGCAGGTGTTGCTGTGCAACTTACACCCATCCTGCTTCCAACCAGTAGATTGGTCCCAAAAGACAGCGTGTCTGACATAATGATGTTCAGTGTGCAAGGGAAAGCAATTTCATTATCAGCTTTATTGGCCGAATATGTGTTAACATCCAAGGAATTTGACTCTGGTTTACTTTGCTCTCTTAGTACAAACATTAAACATGATTAAAAGTACATACTTAGTAAAATTATAAGTGTGTACTCAAACTAGACATTTAAGACAGTGCAATAGTGCAGTGGACTGAAGAGTATGAGATAAAAATATAGATGTCATTATATTACAGGTGGGTTATTTACATGAGGTAAATATACATTATGTTTAAATTGGATAGTAAATAACAGTGTGCAGAGGTAAATGCCTAATGAAAGGAATGTTTTTAGATAGCCTAAACTGTTTAACAATTATAAAAGTAATTTACAGATACAGTGGTCTTTCTGTGACTCTGTGAACATTCAGCGTTCATCACACCAACAGCCAACAGGGAAGAAACTGTCTTTGTCTCGGCTAGTTTTGGTGTACAGTGAGCTGTAACGCCTACCTGAGGGGAGGCATGGGACTATTTCTTCGTACAACTATCTCTAGTCTTAGCTGTTTTTATTCTAAAACAGTCCTGACTAAGTAGCCATACATTTAAGCGTCCAACATAGATTTCATGAGTTGCATTATTAACTGTCACACCTTGAAATGTGTGGTTGTACCTTTCACTCATGAAGACAGGAAAACATTGGGGGTTGTCAGCCACAATCAAGTTTCAGTCAGACTGCAGAACTATTTATATCGTTGTAGCCACTAGCCACACCAATGATTCTATAAGTACAATGTTCTTGTCTTCCTTATCACAGTTTACTATATGTGACTTGTAGAGCTGTTGTATGAAAGCAATTGTGTTGAATCTCAGCACAGCTGTGATTATCTTCTGTGCCCAGCCTGCAGCCCTGTGCATTGACAAAATCACAGCTGTGCTTACATGCAGTACAGAGATATCTCTCTCTCTTGTGTGATATTGTCTTAAGTAATCTTCTACTCTACAAATGCTTCAACCAGTTTGACAGCATGGTAGATCCAGTATCTGACCCCAATTTAGCTCATTTTTCATCACCTTACAGGTCCATTTCCAATATGTCATAATCAGTTACAGTCACTTTTTACACACCTGCTAGTTTAAAAACACCTAAGAGCACAACTTCTTCACAATTCTGCCATGCAATACCCTCTTTCAATTCTCTGTACAAAAATTAGTCTTCAGTACATTAACCACATTTTTACATGTCCTGTCCAACAGCTGGGCATGGGCATATTACACAAGTGTGGCTGTGCTTGAGTAGCACGCAATGGCCAAGAGCTTACATACTTGCCAGGGTTAACTCAATCCATGTGGGTGGAGTTAGGGGTCTTAGTGACTGTTATCAGTAGAGTGTAAATAATTGCAGCCTTTAGATAAATTCCTAGGCAAAGCTTCATGTCGTGATTACTGAGGAGCTTATCAGGTTGATACAATATTTTTCTCTAAGTGGAAAGTGAGTGCCACTGCATAGGCAGGCAGGGGCTAGACCACAGCATGAGGAAAGTGCTCTTGTGACATGTAAAAGTCAAGAATTGATGCCCCGTGTTTTGTTGTTTGGGCACCTGTTGATACAGTCCAGTTGGCCTGTTGTCAGAACAAGGACATTTGGAAAGGGATCATTTTACATCGTAATTACAAGATACTAACATCAAAACATTTGATAGGAGTTTTCTGTTGTTTGGAAAAAGTAGTTCCTTTCCCTAGTTTTATTTTGGATAAAATCTTAACTAATATTCCTTTAGGCCTTAATGTTAAACAGAGCTAGCATTCTTAACACCAAAGCCCTGTTACTAAAGCAAAAGAAGGATCCAACCATTTTCTTTTTTATTATTTATAAGTAGTTTCCAAATGTAACTTGTAAAAATGTTACTCGTGAAGAACAGCCCATGAGCAAAGAAACACTAAAGCTGCCATTTCAAATCAAATTTGCAGGCCTCTATGGAAGCAGACAGGGCTTATCTCAACAATCACAACAATAAAAAAAAAGTCTCATGCAAATGAACCAAACACAAACAGATGAAGAAAACTAGGGGCTTTCCTGAGCCGATTTAGGATTGGCATCAGAACTGATCGGAGCATATTTAAATGGATCAGTGTCAACTAATGTAAAGCAGCTCAAAAACAAATCCTTTCTTTATTCTACTCGGCCTCACCCGGCTACTGTTAAAATGACATCCAGGCTGATTTGCATGGAACTGGCTCCATATGTGAAAAGTCAAATTCAACTGTGGAAATGATCATGTGGCACTGATCATTGACACTTCTGACACCGCGTTGGCAATACTAAGAGGATTTGCTTTAATCCATCAGTAACAAATAAGTTTCCCCGACTATTAACAAGGTGCTGTGAAGAAAGATTTTAGCTAACTCGGCATCACAGCTCTCAGCTTTAGAGCTTCTTTTCTGGATCTTCATCACAAAGGGACCTGTACTGGGATCATACTAAAAGGATTCGATTGTGACTCCAAAAGAAACCTCGGAAATCTTTGCATGCCATTTATGAACTGTTACTAAAACCACACATTTCCATTTTACCACCTATCTGTACTTCAAGCTCTGCGCAACAACAGAATGAGGTGATATTGTGGAAGTTTCAGAGTACTGACAACTGGCATTTGGTTAAAGGCAAACAACTGGAGCCATGTAGAGACAATCTCCAAATCAAATCTAAAATAAAAATCTTATGTTCATTTTGAAACTCTTCAAACACTGACAATTTGTAATAGAATTGTGAGCTTTTTCAGTCTATTGTTGGACCGGTGGCTTCAGCTGTTTCTTTTTTCGTCTTTACATGTTGCCAGTTTGGTTACGCAATGTCCGTGTTGACAACAGAAGAATGCGCTTCTTACTTGGATATGTAGATTTGCAGCATTTCTTTCCAGAGCACTGATGGGAAAGATGATGTAATGTTGAAAGGTTTTACTTGCTTTTTTAAAATATCGCCTTTTTTAGTGTGTATTTTTACCTTGTACTGTGTTGAGCAATATTAATCGATACAAGGTGATCATTTCGTTTAAGTTTGTACCTCAAACTTTTAGAAGTAGAGATTAAGTTTGGCTTTGTAGTGAATGATACAATATTGATTTCAAATATAAAGTCTATGCATTGTTAGTTTACATGACGTCCACTGCCCTGAGTAACTCTTTTTCTTAGCTTAAAAAGTTGCATCATGTCTATATAACATTAAGCTTGTATGCTTAGCTACTCGCAGGGAAAGGGGGGGAATAAAAGAGGTGCAGTTAGGTGTGCAATAAAAACTGAGCCAATGGTTTCTTTTACTACAAGAAGGCAGGAATTCAATACTGCCTGGTTTCCTTTTTTGTATTTATATAAAATTTTGTTTTTGAATATCAGGATACATAAAACTCTGATTACCTAAACTAATCATATCACAGGCTTTGAACATGTACTTTTCCTTGTACTGCATGTGCTCCTGCTTTCTCCGAGTGTCATTTCTGGCTCTAACAGAAGATGCTTTAATACAGCCTCTCTTTCATTTTTTTTTTCTTACATATGAGCCTCTTTTGTATCCTGTTTCATTCCTCCCTGCAGTTATAGATGGCTCCTCCGCTTGATGCTGCCCAGCGTGGGTGTTTACAGAGTGTACTTGGCTACAGGCGAATTTTAGTCGTTCTGAAAATGAATATTTTCAGTCTTTCTCCAGCAGTTGTACACAGAGAACATTAGTGTTTCAGCTCATAGCCATGTTTCAGTTTTGCTTGAGGTCTTGTTGGGGTGGGGAGGTGATCTAGGGCGACATTTTTATTTTTGTTTTTTCGCCTAACCTTTTGCTTCCGACAGCCTGTCTTGTTCCTGGTCACTCGACTGCTGTGAGTGAGAGCTGTGCCAGTCAGCTGTCCAAACACTCCATGTTGAATGACTCTCCAGAATGTGTACCTCTCTGTCAGAGTCGGCCTTGTCTCCTAGTGAGGGACTGCTCTCTAGTATCTTGTTGGTTAGTTCTCAAAAAGCCTCGACACTATTGACAAGCAGGAAGACTGTAAATAGAAATGTTTCGGATAAAGCTGGAAAAAGTTGATTCATTGAGATGGTGTTATATTTTTGCTATCCTGACTTACTCCAGGTATACTTGTTTGAAATGAACAAATGCTGTGAGTGTATCTCTTGCCAAGCAGAGATGAGTCTTTGTATCTGTGTTTGTCAATGACAGCACAGCGTAAAAGTTTTTTTAGAGCAGATTAAAACTGATGAATGTGTAGCTGAGCTCCGGCCTCAAACAAACCTGATAAAAGCCACAGAGTCTACAAGGGTTGATGATAAAGATCACCGGTGGTGACAGCAAACATGCATATGTAATCTTGTTAGACGAGAGTAATAGTACCAGCACCGGATGAGTTTGTTAGAAATTGTTTTAAGAAAGATTTTGTCAGTATAAATGATTCCTCTCTCCTCCAGGCACGGTAAGAGTTAGCAAAGCCAGACTCAGACTCCAGTTGTTTTTACATCAGCTGCACAGGAAGAACCTTCACATACTCTCTTCTCTATTACAGTTTGTTCTTCGCTCTAACCTCAAACATGCACACACTACAGGATTTTAAAATAATGGTGCATTCCTCTCTGCAGGATACTATTAAGATTACTGTGTGTGCCAGCAAAGTACCACCTCACATGATCCCATGTGATCCTGCAGGGAAGCAGACGAAAATCAAAGGAGACTGGTGGTGCAACAACCTGCTGTTGTAATGCTCTGCAGTGAGGAACTAAAGCAGCAGGCTTAACAAGTCTGAGTAAGAAAAGGGTCAGAGAGACAGTGTGTTCAGTTCTGTTCTTTAGCGAGAGCGAGAGCGAGAGCGGCGATTTGAACTGGAGAGTAAAACGTTAGCCAACAGAAATCTAAAGGCCTTTGATGTATACTGTTGCTTGGCTACACCATGAGCTGCTCAGTCTCAAAGTAGACTTCTCTCATTGGCTGGGGCGTTTCTGCTCTAGATAAACTGATTGAATCATCCAGATTATAAACCCTTGCTATCCAAGGTGTAACATAACCAGGGTGTGCCATAGGTGTGTGCAACTGATTTGGAGTGACTGGACCTGTTATCAAGCCCTAAGACATAGTTTGCTACAGTGGTGCAATTTATTATTTTATTACTTTATTGATTTTATTTATTGTGTTAGTTTTTATTTGATTTTACTGTGTTTTATCTTCTTGACTTTTAACACCCAGTAGTACGTTGACTTGATTTATTTTATTTTATTGAGTTTTGTTCTATTTGTTTTTATTTGATTTTACTGTGCCTTATCTCATTTTATTGCTACCTTATCTATTGTTCTTCAGTTGTGTAATTTATTGTATTTTTATGGCTGTGCAGCACTTTGGAAATCTTGTGTTTGCTTAAATCGTGCTATATAAATAAAATGGATTGGATTGGATACTTTGATTACGCTTGTTCTGCGAATCTCATTGAGCCCAAGATTTCCTGGAAAAAGACAGTTGTAGGAAACAGTGATATTTAAACTATGGCAGGATCAGACCGTCTCACAAGCAGTCACCACAAGTGCAGGCATTTACACAAACAGTTACAAATATTATTCAAATGTCAGGAAGAACGAGCCATGAAGGGAAGGCTGTCTCAGAGTTCAGTTTGTTTTGACAGTAAATCGCTGTACTGGGATGGCTCCTTTAGTTCAGGATTAGTACAAAGAACTTGTGAAACAAAAGTGATCTGATGTCACCGTTTACCACTGTGAGTTAAGCCAAGTGTGTGTCTTAGCAACTTGATTTCACAATGACAATAAAAACAAGTTTGTCGGGGGTTTCCATATGTAAGTAATCATTATCCAAACCTTTTATGTTTAAATATTCAGTTTGATAAATATGGCAAATTTCTTCAGGGATTTATTGAAGACCACAATATAATATATCAAAGTATTGTAGAAATAGAATACTATTATGGTGATATTATTCAGGCAGAAATTCTGTTTATGTAAAAGTGTTTGTGAGGAGTTTTTGGAAATTTGTACAATAGACTAAAATTAATATTGATGCCTTCGATAATGAACAAGAGCAAAAAACATTCGTGACAAAATTAACATTCGTTTTACTCAAATTTTTATCACCTACAACCAGTGAGAGGGGGTAAATGTTAGGGCGGAAGAAAAGCTGTTTTTGAATTTCCCACATTAAATATTCACACAAAAAAATCACATTTGACATTCAGAAGTCTGCAGGATGAGTTTTTTTGAGTCAGTAAACACTACTTTAGCATGTAGAGGACGAAATAGCAATGGCTGCTTTGTCAACAGGGGGTGCCAGAATCCCCGCAACAAAAACTTCCTGACAGGAGCTTTAAATTTGATGCCTGCATGACAGTTCAAAAAAGTTTGGACAAAACACCAACAAATTTGCTAATACTTAAAAAACACCTAGGGAATCAACTAATTTCTGGATGGCTGTGTTCCTCTGGTCATTTATTGGCACAGTATTACAAACAGACTCTGTCGTGGAAACCACTGCGTACGCACAGTTTGTTAATGCAGGCACAAATGCAGGCTTTCAGACCACCCAACTTGACATCAGAGTGCACTTTAAGTCCCTGATTATATGGGGATACATGTGTAATCCCCATATAACTTACTCATTGGGAAAGTCTCCATTAATGCAAAACATTTCACTATATACAGCAACATATGCTGCTAGTACCCGGAGGACTGTATTCCCATGCTTGTGTAGTTTTAAGCCTTGTTGTGTCTTTGGTTTCCAGACCTAGTTTGATACAGTTTGACGTTGCTTACAGGTTAAGCAAATTCTCTGACCAGTTCGAGCCCTGACAACTTCCTTTTTGCTAATGCCACTTCCTCTGTGTGCCTTGTGCCCATGTGTTCCCCTTCCTCTGAGTTAGAAGCCATGGTTTTCTTCCATCATCACATCATTCCAAACACAATGGGCCAAAAATAGCAGCAGTGATTGCAGAGGAGGAGGGTGTAAATGAGCAGGCAGATGAAAAGCCTTGTAGGGCAGATATACGTGTATATTAGTTGGAAAAGGGAGAAAATAGTGCCTGAACATTATGTTTTCCTGTTTATGTGTCTGTTTATGAGCGTGTCCACAGTAAGTTGGTGTGCATTGCGAGGCAGGGCAGGCTGCCAGACAAGTCCTAAGTGGCCTGGAAGGAGGAAGAGAGTTAGAAAAGCCGAGTATTAAAAGAGAGAGGATGAGAAAAGCCTGAGGTGGGTTGCATGTTGGAGAAAAAGGATGTAACTGCTGACATGGCACTGAGACTGTGGGATACGTTCTTATTTCTGCATTTTGTACTGTGCTCACTCAAACACACACACACACACACACACACACACATCTCCCTTTATCCCAGACAGCCCATATTCTGTCCAAACAGGAACAGGCGTCTTCGACTGTTAGTGTCTTAACAATGATGGTTCCCGTCCTCGTGCTTCTGCTCACTTCCTGTGTCCCACACAGCTATTCATTCATTAATTCATGCTCGTCCCTTCTCTGCATCTGGACAGAATTCCCCTGACGTCACACAGTTTATGCAAGATGGTGACCGTGGAGCTCTGTTCTCTGTTGATCTATCTGTAGCATAAGCTTTCCTGTATATACAAGGACCTTTTGTGTACCTTTTAGTTTGTCTTTAAGGATTGGGTTGAGGTGACCTTCAAGCATTGTTACTCATGGTGCTCAGATCAAGAACTTTGTAGTCGACTGAAATGGAGGGGTTAAGAGCCTTAAGTGCTTTGTGGAGAAATTTGACTTAATGGGATGTGTACAGTGTCCGCCTGGGCCCTCACTTTGTCAGGCTCCATTTTTCTTAAAATAGTAAGCCTAACAAAAATGTCATTTAACTAATTTAAAAACATTCAATTGTTCTGGACAGAAAACAATAAGAGCTCCAATCCTATTTACTGTTTTCATTATACATCCGTTTGTGGACTATCTATTCATTATGGTTTTCTACAGTCCAAGGCAACAACATCAGTTTCTAATCAAAATAGTGGCTGATTTTTTTTTCAGCTAATCTGCATATCACACATTCTTTCAGCTCTCAAATAACTTTTTTATTTTTTTGCCGGACTCTCTTCACATCCTCCTGAATATAACTGGGCAGTTGATCGGTGACATCCCTGAAAGTGGAGTCCAGATAGGGGTCGAGAAGGAGTGGCAACTCTGACTAACTGATAGAAGCCCTACATGAGCCAAGTGGAGCCGGAGAAGTGGCAATAAGCAGAGCTGTGCCTCGCTCTCAGCTCGGTGCCGTCAGACAGCACGGGCCACCACAAAGTGACACAGCAGACTGCAGCAGCTTAGCATGACTTACAGCACAGAAGAGAGAGAGAGAGAGAGAGAGAGAGAGAGAGAGAGAGAGAGAGAGAGAGAGAGAGAGAGAGAGAGAGAGAGAGAGAGAGAGAGAGAGAGAGAGAGAGAGAGAGAGAGAGAGAGAGAGAGAGAGAGAGAGAGAGAGAGAGAGAGAGAGAGAGGAGAGTTGGTTGAGGTCAAGAGAAACAATAAACCCACGGTGAAGAAGACAAATTAGGAATCTGAGCGGGAGAGATGCCAATTGGGGGGTGGAGGGGAGGGGGGTAATTATCTGTCAGCTAAGTCTGATGCAGCGCGAGTATTTGACCCTGCACCCCTTTTTACTTTACTTTAAAAGGGCTGTGATGTATTGCAAAGAGAAATGACAAAACGGGATAAAAGTGTGCATTTTTCTTTTTTGCAAACCACATGGACATTCAGGGAGTATCACTCGCCTACTCATCCATTGATTTGCCTCCTCTTCAGGGAAATACCACAAAAAATCAATACTACTACTCTGTGCATATGCAAGAGTACCTGATGTGTATTGGTGTGCCTTTTGTGAAGATGAGTGTTGCACAATTTAAACCTAGAGACTTTTTACCAGAAGAGGTCACCAATTAAAAAAAAACATTCATGATCTACCCAAGTGACAAAAGGATTCGTTCCTAGATTGTTTATCATCTGCATGTGTTAATGTTGGATAGTCTTTGAATACTGACCACAGCACCATTCCTGTATTTATCCCACTAATTTCAAGTTAATTTTTCCACCATCTGCCATTCTTCATAGATTACAGTCTGGTTAAATGCATTGTGTTTTCTCACAACAGCTGCAGTGAAGAGCCATGTGGTGAGCAGGTGCACCGCTGAGTGTCCTCATACATGCATAATGCATTTAGGAATGTTTTGCATACATGTGCATCCTAGTTCTACTAAGTCCGTAGGAAAAAAAGCTCAGGACATGGCATCTTTTTGCAGAAATTCAAAAAAGTTAAGCTTAGGGATGGGAATTGATAAGATTTGATCAATATCAATGCCATTATCAGTTCTGCTTATCGATTCAGTTCTTTAACGATTCCCTTATCAATGCCTTTCATTGATTTAAAAATAAAAAGGCAGACTATAGGTTTTAAACTCCAAATTTGATTGAGTCTCTGATAACAGAAAAAGATGTATTCCATCTTCACTGACAGTCTAAAAATAATCAAACAACAAACTGTTTGTACAGCATTTATTTCAGTCGGTATTAAGTCAAATTAGGGTGACCATATTTTGGATCCCCAAAAAGAAGACACTACTACACAGGGCGGAGTGGCCCGCAAAATTTTGATTTTTTTGGGGGGTTGGGTTGAGTGTTGTTTATGTGCTTCTAACTCAGTTAGTCCACGGTACACAAACTCAAAACCATACAGAACCCTTTGTTGTCTTTCTTAGAAACATGAAGCCACACTTTAGATTGTTTCTGCCTACTTTTCGTACCATCCGCCATGTTTTTTTCCTCAAAGTGTCTGTTCTCGTTCGCGTAGACTGGATCTCACAAGACCGTTTTTCAAGGCACCCAGAAGAAAGGAATCATTAAGATAAAATGTAAACAACGACAATGTTCTCAACAAGAACCGGTTCTCGGTTCCCATCCCTACTTTGGCTCTGTGACTTTTGTTGAGGTTGTTGGTTAAACAGTTCATAGCAGTAAGAGGTGGAGTGCTTTAAAATGCTGAAGAGCTTACCGTAAGTACACAGAGACAGTCTGCTGGGGTTTTTTTGTTGTTGTTAAATGGTGCTCCTGGCAAAGTGCCTCACTCCCAGTTTCAATATGATGCATTAAAAAGTGGAAGGACGGTTGGAAACTGATATAAACTCAGTGGTGTATGAGTATCTGAGCTGTGTTGATAAAACACTGTGACACTTGTTAAGGAGGGGAGGCTACCGCTTTTTTGCCACTTCTGTCCCATTGCCAGCTTTAATAATGTTTGGTCTTTAATGCCATCCGCTGAGACCGGGAGGTTACATGACATGATGCACCACCTTTTCAAAAGCTACTTGCTTTGTTTGACTATTTATTCAGTTCTTGCCAAGTTGTGTGGTTCATAAGTCCAGACTTTTGGCAGGCAGCGCCTACAGTTAAAAGAAAGGTTCAGTATTTTGGTAGATACTTTGTTTTTGCTGACTTGCTGTGAGTAACATTAGACTGCTGCCACATCGGGTTTGAAATTTGTGGCACTGGAGGCAAATGGCTCTTGCTTGACAAGAATTGTTGAAAAACAGTGAATCTCTGGAAAACATGGTGCCGATTACAAAAGTGGATTTTGTTTACATCAGTACTAAACAGTCATGAGGACACAGCTTTAACAAGACTTTTGAATTCGTGACATTAAAAAGTGGAAATATGCTGGATAAAACCAAGACACTGTTGTTGTAAAAGGTCTTCTTTTCACCAACAAGAAGCTTTGTGTTTAATGCGTTATCGCAGCAGCGGGAATTTCCCTGAGGAACAACTCCATGGTAGTAGAACAACATGTTGAGATACATCTATTTGTAGGTTATTTTCTTCTAACCAAGGTGAACAGGCGGATTTAAACACAATGTCCTCTGAACAGCTGGTGCTGAAACATCTGTACAACCCAGAGGAATCAAAAAGCTTCATGTAGTAACTACTGCACTCTGAAGTACTGAATGTATAGCATAGACCTGAAAGGAAAGATGACATTTGATTTGTTTAACTATGAGGAGACAAGCACACATCTATCTGTAGTTGGTTGTTAAATGGAGCAGTTTTGTTTTTCACAAAAAAATGACCAGGAAGGGAAATTTTGCTACAACAGGGACATCTGCATAGCATGTGCAGCAACTTTCTCTCACCCATGCAAACATTAACTGTGCAAGTCCCTCATCAGCACTCACAAGCCTGCAGTCAGCATGCATGCATCAGCACAGGAGAGGCAGGTCAAGGACAAGATCACTGAGAGGGCTTTTGATGAGCTAACGCATTGACTGATCAGACTCTTAACCCTCTGGTGAGTTCAGGGTTGGATTTCTGCGACGTATTCCTGAGCATTCAGATCACCCTCATTCTCTTTTTAAGCTATGAGGTTCAGAAGGTGGTCGTTTAGAAAATCTGTGGAACAAAGCAGACTGTCTGTCAGCTCTTCAGATTCATAAGTGCTATTATTGAGGTCAGGAGAGTAAGAACAGTGTCACAGCAAATAAAAACACCTCAAACTTAGTTTATAAAAAGAGGTTTTTAGTATAACAGTGAGAGACAACCTGCATAACCAGGGTTACTACTTCTTTAGGTATCTGCACTCTTATCTAAAGACTGCATCTGGTTTATCTGAGCTGTTGCTCCTCTCTGACAGGAAAAAAAATCAAGATAATTATAATGATGATGAAAATGAAATCGTTTCATGAGGGCACATAAGGGCGAGGTCATTTATGAGAAGAGGTAGGTAAACCCGTAAGACCAGAAAGTGGAGTGTAGAAAAACAAACATGCGTTATGAAACAATAACATGTGATGATAAGAAAAATTCAATGTTAGCATGAGGGAAAAAAGAAGAGGTATCAGAGCATAGATGCTCAGACCCTCCCCCACTACACAAGAGCAGAGAAGAATGATGTGATTGTATAGATTTACTCCTTAGACCTAAGGTAGGTGTAATTGCTTAATGCTGTTTATGTGCCAGTTAAGTCATCTAGTGGCTGTATGCCAGGAGAGTGGTTCAAGCAACACACTGAAGGTCCATCACTGCATTTCCGTCTGATTGCTGTTGGGGCAAAATGTTTCTCTTTGTAGATGGAGTCAGATTTTTGTGGTGTTAGTCAGAGATGAGTTTTGTTCGAGAGTAATCAAAGTTTATCATGAGTGACATTTAGTAAAAATGTCAAGTAGCTTTTGTAAATACTGTGCATCATGCATGCTGCCCTGGCAATGAGGAGGGCATTTACCCATAACAGAGTGATATTACTCAAAACATGGTAAAACCTGCAGATCGAGCACCTGATCCATGTTTGCACTGAGAAGACTGAGCTCAATAGAGGTGGAATCGACGTCTTGTTATTGTTTCTGTGGGTCTCTCTTTGCCTTTGTTTCTTTGCACAGTCCGACTACAGGTGCGGTTTCTTCTCAGCAGGCCCAGAGTCCTCCAAATCAAAGGACTGATGTGAAGATGAAAGCGTGTTGTGGTTTGAAGCCCACCCTTTTCATGAGCTTTTCGGGCCAAGTGACAGCATCTGTCTGTGTGTCTTAGAGATCAACATTCAGGAGGAACAGCGTTCGGTCTGTGCGCAAGAGGAGCCAGGGGCAGCAGAGTGGATGGACAATAGTTCAGTCAAACAGAGAGAGGGAGAGAGAATGATGGGGAGGGGAAGATAAAGAGAGTCAGGGTTTTGTTGTAGTGAAGGGCGCTCTGAAAGGGCACAATAAATCTCCTCGCAGAAGAAGATCAGAGACTGGCCAAACCCACAACCCCACCAAACATGAACACATTCTCACATATGAAAATAAACACCTGCAGTGTTGGGTGAACTCATGGTAACCTCATGAATCTATGAACATATCAAGTCTGAACAGCTAGTCCTGACATCACGGATGAGTCTGAAATTGTTCACTTATTCACTAGTCTCTACTTTACTTGCATTCGGTCCCAAAACAAGCTCAGCTCCATTTAATTGAAGGTTTGAAGTGGATTCTTCTTTAGCTCAAAATAGACAGAATGGAAACTTATCTACTTGGACACATTTTCTGGATGATAATGCCTCATTTATCACTGGATCATGTTGGACAAGCCACAGACCTCACTATGTTGTCTTATCAGACACCATTGTTCTCAACCCACCAACAGCTACACCCTTTTCCACGGAACTCATAGCTTCTTCTTTTGAGCTGTTTACCAACAGCTTCGCTTCTGTTTCCTGATAAGAGCTCACCACCATTGTTACCCCAAACACAAAACAACCACCCCCCTGGATCCAGATTGCAAGAACCTCAATCACAACATTACAGTTGAAGCGCAGGGAGGAATTATTGCCAGTAAATTTAAAGCTGTACGTTGTCAGTAATATCATCACATGGCACTGCAGTAGTTCAGAGGTTTGAAGTGCTGTAAATCCCTGTTAAATGTGAGGAAACCCTGTTGGGAGAAAAAAAAAAATCGCTTGATTCCTTTTTATTTAGCATTTTGCCTTGAAGTGCTCTGCAGATGCCGTGTCTCTCTCTTCAAATTGCTTCAGTAAAGCTGTTCAAAAAGGTCAGATTAAGACTGTCTCACAGAGGGCGCTCCCAGGTGTGACTGTTTGAAACCATATGAAGAAGAGAGAATCGCTCACTGCTTAGTTAGCAACACCAGTGGATGCTCAGGTCCTCCTACTCAAAATGCAGAATTAACAAAACGTCAAAACAAAATAAAATTACATTGTTTATGTAAAAATGAACAAAATCCAAACAACAATGATAGTCTTTAATGATACAGTCTTAAATCTTTTACAGATTCGAAGCTAAAGATCGGACTAAGATGTCTATGTAGTAGCTGAACCCTGCACTTCCTATGGTTTTTACTTTTTGTTGTTTTTTTTGGGATCAGTTTATTTCTAACTACTGTAACTCTTTGTATTGAATGCTGGCAGCCAATAATTCATCATCCCTCTCTCTTTTCAATGTCTTACAGAGAAGCTGATAGCATACCAGCGTGAGTTCCATGCCTTGAAAGAACGCCTCCGTGTGGCAGAGCACAGAACGCTGCAGCGCTCGTCGGAGCTCAACAACATCCTCGAGCAGTTCAGACGCGCCATCGCCGAGACAAACAGCAGCAAAGATGCTCTCACCAACTTCTCAGGTAACCGTTGTGCACAAACACACCTCATTTACTCCAAATGAGCTTGAACTCTGGTTTAGACAACATGGAAGTACTTCAGGCGGAAGTTTTTGAGCTTTATGATTCAACGCTTTTTGTGGATTTCCTCTTCGCACTGGCTCACCTTGTCTAAAGGTTAAAATTAAAAACAGTGCCCCTAGAATAACACTGATTGTTTTGGTTATTGCCAAACAAATCTTAAGTCATTGTAACTAGAGATGCACCGATTGCAATATTCTTGGCCGATACCGATTTCCGGTTTTAAAGGAGGTCTGACCTGCCAAAACCGTTTTTTCTGATACCGATTTTCTACCTAAGAAATAATTATAATCATATAATAGACACCATATTTGTTTGGCTTGAGTACCCATTCCCAATTTTAATTTCAGTACCCCTCTCCCAGACAACATTTTGCTTAACTGCAATTAAAAGCACAACTAATGGTAGGCTATCTGCTATCATAACCCCCCTTTTCAAGAATAAAACCTCACAAATAAGAAATAGAGTGAGAGTTTCAACAGTGCCTCCTGAGCAGATTTATTTTCAACACTGACCATAACATTCAGTCCAGTTTACAGGTCAATAACTAACTTACATTCAAACAACATTCAAAAACGTCCCAGCATTTGCCTGGTACAATGTAATTTATTGACTACCCCTCCAGTACCTCTCTCAAACGACTCTGGCAGCGCTGTGTCAGAAAAGTACCGCCTACTTGGTAGTTTGTACCAATCAACGCCGAAGACATTTGGAACAACAAACTTAATACGCCACTTGGAAAAGAAGCACCCAGGCTTGTTTAGCAAATATAAGGAATACACTGCCGCTAAGAGGAGGGATGCAGCAGAGTCGCAGCGACCACAACAACCCTCCGCCGTGGCTCCTATGGTCGACATCAGCACTGAAAAGTCCAAAGCCACCACTAGGAAAATAATGGAGTTCGTGGCACTGGAGGACCAGCCGTTTAGCGTAGTACAGGATAAAGGCTTCGTAAATCTGATGAAACACTCTACTTGGTAATTTTTACCGTGGACTCAGGTGTTTCATCAGATTTACGAAGCCTTTATCCTGTACTACGCTGCGTGTCAGTTTGCTCTGCTCGGGGAAAACCGGCAAATTACGACAGTGACCGGCCGGTCACCGGTTGGGGCCGGTTGGATATAAAACCGGCTTTTTAAATTGGCGGCCAATTGATCGGTGCATCTCTAATTGTAACACAGTGTCAAGCAGAAGTCCCTCTCTTTATGAGTTTGACCAAAATACCACAAGATACCAAAGGGGAAGTACCCTCTACAAAGCAAAGTCATTTCTAATAAAAAAGAAACGAAACCAGACTTTTTCCTGGGTATTTTCTGAGTCGCAGGACTCCTACAGACTTCTGTCGTTGAATCTATCCTGCTGACCTTTAACCCACTAGTTGGGTGATAAAGTAGAAATGGCTGAGTCGTGGCAATCATAAGAACATTTGACTGCGCAGTACAGCACATAATAGAATATAAATGAAAAAAGTCTAGTTTGTGGTTCTGTTTTGAGCTTATGGTGCACATTGCCTGCCAATTTTCAGACGGAAATCTGCTTTTATATTCAGTTCATTGACATAATGGCAGTGCTACAAGTCTGAAACTGAAAGTTATGGCTGTTTTGTGTTGTTGAGAATTTAGTTATAGCCACAGTTTTGCTCTCTCAAAGCGTTTTTGATTTTAATTTTCTCATACATCATAGGCATATGAATGAAAAATCTTGACTTCATTATTAATTTAATCCTATTATTGGCCGCAGTGGGCTGCTAGAAAACACCAAGATCCCTGCATGAGAGAAAACAGTTTTAACCTCAACACTGTGCAGTATGGTAAAACCCACAAGAACAGACAGGCTCCTCCAGCTAGTGGTACTCATATTCTTAAGTCAGTGTGGAGCTGCTGCATATATAGTCTTGTGTGGTTAGCGCCTCACTGTTTCACTGAGATCACTAATGGCAAAGCGGTGGAGTTTTAAAAGTCAGCAGTAAATGTAACCCCTGTCATCACTTCATAGAGCCGAGAGAGGACTCCTCCTCCTCCTCTTCACTTCATTTCTCTGTCTGCTTCCAGATGAGACGCAGAAACTACTGAAGGAGCTCGCGAATCGGAAACCTCTCCAGGTGCCAAATATCTACCACCACCTGCCTCACCTACTCAACAATGAGGGCAGCCTGCACCCGGCCGTGCAGGTTGGACTCGGCCGCACAGGAGGTGAGAAGCATGCACACGTGCGCTACCTACTACCCTTTCAGAACAACAGTATCTTGTCTGATTAATGAGTCCTCCCTTTAGACTTTGTACACCAGTCCTACACAAACACACTGAAACCTCCAGAGACCTTCATTACACCAGGGAGGGGGCCAAGTCCCAACAAGTTTCAGTTGATGACTAGTTCACAACAAGTATCCCCTCTGGACCGAGCTTTGCTGTTGGCTCATTCTAAATAACATGTAGTGTATGTACGGTTTGTCTCCTTGTTTACTTTACATGTCACGTACCCCATCTCTTGATGCATGATCAAACTGTGTTTCTCCTCTTTTTCAAGATATCACTCTTATTCCTTTTTTACGCTCAGTAATGTGTCTTTATTGTCCCTTGGTTTCTCTTTATTTGTTATTTTCATTTCCAACAGGGTCACAAAAGCCCACAGAACGCTTCTGTTTTCCATCAGCCCGCTCTTTTATATGAATTAATCCGCTGCTGTTTCACCCTCCTCCATTAACTCCTATTTTCAGCCACCATAGTTTTATTTTTAAATTTCTTCCTTTCACACCCGAGCAGCAGCGTGAATGTGACCTCTGCTTTATCAAGGTCTCTCTAAGAGGATTACTCATTGAGCTTTGCCAGTGTGATAGGTGTGTGGTGAATTTGGGGCGCAGGTTTAGGGGGTGGGGGGGGTGGGCTGAACAGCTTGAATTGTGTTCCCACATTCCTGACGACAAAGCCAGGGAAAGAACAGAGGCCCTTGACAAATTAAAGGAGAAGAAAGAGGGAGAAGTCTGGAACAAGTAGGAGTTCCTTGTCCCTGGCCCGTTTGATCACTTGGTACGAGGTATTCCCACAGGAGCGAGAGAAAAAAGGCCTATCATTGCCATCTCCTACTGGTTGCCAGTCTGTCTGCTTTTATGACAGGTGAGCAGGTATCTCTTACCTCCACACAGGGTTTTAAGACTCTTCTTTCTTCGGCTGTCTTTGAGAAAACCTAAAGGAGATTCCTAACCCCAGATAATGAGCAGTTTGTGTTGCTGCCTGCTGCCTTTATCCTCACAGGCTTCTCCCTGTTAAACACTATCAGTTGTGTTTGCTGGAATGCACCAGCCAGCCAGAAATACTGCCACTGGGAAGCGATTGTGGATCTGCGGGGTTAAAGGTCTCAGAGTCACAGGACTGCCTCTGAGAAGTTTTACCCACCAACCCGTGCGTGCCTTGTGACACACTTTAATAGCTATGGCAGAGTTTTGCGTCAGGGCCCCGAGAATTTCTGTAACATCCTCTTTTTTTTAATTTTGTCCTCTTAGTTGTCCTCTTTGCTTGTGTCTGTTTATTTGTGTCTCAGCTGATTTGGGTGTATCTGACATTCATAGCTGAGCAAATTAGGACATAATCCCTCCTAAAATTGGAAAAGGATTATTGTAAGAAACCAGAGAACATTCCAGGCTGAGTCGGTTGAAGGAGAGCCTGACTGAAGCACCTTTTTCACCGAAACGGAAAAAAAAAACAGCATTATCAGGCCTTGCTTGTTTGAAACACGTTTGTGTATAAGATGTTGGCAAACAACGAGCTTCACAACTTTTGCCGTTTTTTACACAGTCATTACTTTTTCATTGCCAAGCAACAGCAACCCTTGTTTACACTGCTGAGCCTTTAAACATGTCACATGTTACAGTTGAATATCTCTTTTTATTCCCCTTTCTCTCCCTAAACATTCCTTGCATTGCAGTCTTTGTCTTTGCTGACTCTCCTGGTAGGCCGTAAGTCACTGTGTGGACAATCACGGCTCTGCTCTAATGTATGGTGCCAGCTGCTACGCAAGGACTTCACTGCAAGGGCTTTACATATATGACGGTTCTCGCTGTCTCTCTCAGATCCCACATGTCTCTGTGCAGGTTTCCTGGCTTAACAAGTAGCAGTTGCCAGTACGGTGTCAACAACATGACCTCTCATCAGCTTCCCACTCACTGCTGCTCATTACGCTGCCAGTTTTGCTCGTTGTAATGCAGCACAGTTTTTTGTTTCAGTGGATGAGGCATGAACAGCTAAATTACAAGTTGACAGTTATATCAAAATCTCTTGTGCTAACCCATATTTATTTCTGGCTCTGATATGATTGCTCGTTCACTACCAGGAGAGAAAGTAACCGCGTAGAAACTTTGGATTTTATATCACTTGTTCAGTCTGATCAGCCAAGTAGTGATTTTGTTTCATTAATCAACAGAATCTAATCAGCCCAGTCTAATCTGGATCCAATCACCTTCAGTGGATACTCAGGCATGCATACACTGGCTCGCTCCTGCTGCCCATTTAAACAACATAACAATACAGCCTTTTGATGTTTGACGGTATTGTAATTCTATCAGTCACTCTTGGTGTCTAGAATCTTGTTTCTTATTGGAGAGGGAAAAGAACAAACATGTTCTCAAGGCTAGCCTGATGCTTTGATTGCATAAGGGTATCATGTTGCTGTGGTCAATCTGAGTTGTATCTCAGGGCATTGTCGATTTAGGAGACAGCCACATGTACGCATAGCGAATTCCTCTTGTTTTCTGTCTGTGTCTGTTTTAGTCACTTTTTAAAAGCTGAACTCTCAGCTTTTACCGCTCTCACCCATCGAAATAATGTGTCACCGAGTACCTGGAAGATGAGTGTAAGCCTCACCTTAGTCTGGTCAAATCCAAAGCTTTCCATTATCTTAGGTTTCTTTTGGTTTGGAAACAACAATTGTTGCACACTCCTCATTTGCTATGCACAGCTAAAGGAGAACAAGTCAAGCGTGGTTCTGGTTCTTTCCAGCAGCTTTGATCTCACATGTCAAAGCAGGAGAGCGCTGCACGTTGCATTTCACCTGCCACTGTCTGCCAGTCAGTTAAGGGTGTAAACGGATGTCCACACATAGTTGACTTTGGAAAAGCATAAACAGACTTGTTGTTTACACACATGTCCAGGATGTGAATGGTTGTGGATACTCATCAAACAGTGAGACATGTATAGGTCTGTGTATTCTGCTTTAGGCTCTGAGTGAAGACTTGTCACATGACACATTTTTTTTAAAGGTTGTTGTGAATGGATCTTTTACCATAATGAGACTGTAGATTAAGAGAGTGAGCTTTGTGAGTTCACCTCAACAGGTCAACGTCCTTTTCAGTGGGTACACTTCGCAGATGTGGGCTGTAGGGTTTCCCGCTGTACATTCCAGTGTAACATATAGGCCTCATTTACTGACAAACGTACTTGTTTGCCCACTCAATTAGACAAACACACACATAGTCGACTATCCCAAGGTCTCAGACTGAGACCTTGATTCCTACATCCTTATCTGCATGAGAAAATCTGTGTTTCCAAATCCCTTCACAAAAGTGGACTCAAAAATGACATGAGCCGCAGAGCCGCCGATGGCCAATTAAACACAAAGCCTTCAAAATGAATCAATAAAAAAGTGATCTTTTTGAACATTTTTGATTAAACATCAAAAGCAAACATGTACATGCAAAACGAACCAAAAACATTAAAAATGCATCAAAGCTGTGCCTCAAACTAAAACAAAACCAGCTCCCCTCACTGCTGCTGTTAATGGAACAGATGGACACAGTTTTATTGAAGTTTTCATTAGAAAGTCCATTCTGGCCACATTGAATTGTTTCAGTATAATTCAGTGCAGTTTTCAATTGACGTCATCTCCATTATTCAAACTGGTTACACAGGAGAATATTTGATCCCAAATATATTTAAAAAATTCTTTTTACTAACAAGAAATCAAACTTAGTTACAGGTTTTCCCTGGCTCAAAATCAGCACCTTTATTGTGCACACACACCAGCTAACTGTAGTCATTGTGTAATTAGAGAAAGGACAAACTCACATCAAAGACCGTTTTATTGATAATAAATATAGTTTTAGAGGCACTGTCTTTTAAGGAGTTTGTCAATGATCAAGAAAGATTGAAGCTAAAACTGAGACCATCTGCAGCATGTCTGATAGTTTCTCTGTTCTGTTGAACCTGCTGTGAGGAGGTGGGTGTCAGAGCAGTTGATTGACAGCAGGCTGGTACCCGCTGCTATTATGAACTCTGTCCTAATGAATGTTGGTGGCAGTAACATGTTTTTATTTGAACTGTATCTGTGTGTTATTAATAAGCGTTCTTTTACTGTTCTTATACACACTGACAGTGCTGAAGAGAGAGACGGACAGACGAACAGAATTATATGTGAAAAAAAAGTGCGGATATGCATGTAACATTTTATTTTTCGACACGTAGGGGTGTCCTTACCCGTAGCAAAATGAACACAAATGGAAAGAAATCTTTTCACTTCTCTTCCTTTGGGGCAGTTTTGATAACGTATTTTCTGATGCACTGGACTTACCATAAAATAGGGCCTCTTTAACATTGTAGTGATGCTGTAATTGCATTTAAAAATAACCAGCTGACCTAATCTGGTTCTTGGGAAATGATGTTCCTCATGAAAACACACGTCACTTCTGATGGGGGCTGGAGATAGTGCCAAAATAAGGCAAAAGCAGCCGCCTTGTTCTTTTATACGCAGGAAGAACTCTGCTGGTTGTAAAAATACATATTAAAGATCTAATGGTTCCTCTTGCTGACATGAAGTCGTATGTGGTTACTTTGTCTAAACATGAGTCATCATTCTTAGAAGTATAGAGTAAGTTAAGGAGTAGGGGGATGTTTAATAGCACAAACCATGTACAGAGGTCAACCTCCTCCTTTAAATCTGACCTTACCCCATGTCATTTCCTCTTCTCTCTTCCCAGTTCCTCACTTTATTCACTGCACTATAAGCTGCACATGCAAAAAGAATTAAAAATTAACTTTCAAAACAGTCACCAAGTTTGAAAGTTCACTCACTAAACTTCCAACAAATCAATGAGTCATCACGCCAAAGTGTTATCTGGTTTGACACATAGGTATGCTTCACTTTTTCCACTCAGTTGTTAAACTTCTTATGAGATCATTTCCCTCATGTCACAAACCTCAACCCTTGAAAATAAAAACTCTGCTTCTCAAACAGGAAAATAAAATCCTAAATAGGCTCAGTTCAAACTAACAATCAGGCAGCATTTGTTGTTTGAAAACACAGCTGAACAGCGGCTCTTCAGTGCGTATGTGACACCAAATCAGGTTTTTTACTTATGTGACAGAGAAGCAGACATATATGTAGATTATTTTTGTTTTTATTGTTTTTTTTCCTGGACGAGATGTAAAGATGGCAGAGTGACGCGGGCAGGCCGATCAAGGGACATGGGGAGGGGCTGCCTCCGAGTCGGTCCTGCTCACGCCGCACTTGCATGCATTATCACTCACTCACCGTCTCCCCCCCTCCTCCTTATTCTGTCACTCTCTGTCTCTTTTCCTTCCTCCCACATTCTCCTTTCATCCTCGACCTACTTTCTCGGTGGTGGTGGGTGTCGCTATACGACACGGAGCTCAGTGTGAGAAACACAAAGCGAAACTGGGACAGATTCTCCACGCTGCGCAGATCACTCTGGAGGATTGGACCCTCTCTCAAGTCCACTGCGCCGCTCACTCATACAGCAACTTTGTTTTGTTCTTTTTTTCGCGGGGCCCCTCGTGTGCCCCCATATCAGCTCAGTCAGCATGTTTCCCCCTGTTAAATGAACATGTGCACACAAGCACACACAAGGAAACACAGGCACACTGTAACCTTGTTCCACGTACTTCTCACTGTGCTTTTCTTTCAGGACAAGTTGTTATTGACTAAAACACTCATTCAGCTTTTACTTTCTTTGTCCAAGCAAAGTAGAAGTTATGCAAAACATTATGCAAAATTGTCTTTGGTTTGAGCTCAGTAAAGGACAAGTACAATGTGTCTCCAGGAAGAGTAATGTAAACATGAAAGAGGGAGCACGCAGGCTAATTCGCACTTTCACGCCGTTGACATTTCTCTCTGGCATGAGGAAAAAACTGATTTAGTTTCAGATTATGAACCAGGAAACTCGTTCAACCTCACAAGGACTTGTCACTCTGCTCCCTCGTGAAAGTGATCCTTCTATCCTCGTGGGTAAGATGAACTGGCTTTATGTCTGCAGCAGCCTGTTGTGTCCTCGTAGTCTGGTGTACTTATCGTGGAATCCTCAGACAATAAAGAAGAAGAGGCCGTCTGTTTTCGCCTCTCCACTCCGAGCCTCGCACAATAGGAGCGATAAGGAGACGACAATGGCCGGTCTCTTGTCTGTTGTCTCACTTTAGTGCTGAATGTAAAGTGTTTCCCACATGTGACCTTTCTTTGAACTTTCCCTGGAAATGTTTCAGAGCTTGTGGGGAGGCTGTCTTGATCAATCACAGTACTTGCTGAGGAAATGAAATGATCTGCATTTGGATCAGCTGATGACTCACTGGTCACATCTTAAGAAAAACAGTCAGAAATCCTCTCTCAGGCCGTTATTCCTTTTTTGACCCTGTTTTCTGTTTACATTGGCCTGCTTGGCTTTGTTTATTCTAGCTGGTAGCAAAAACCCTTAAATTAAGGCAGCCCTGATTTGCTGGATAAGAACGAATGTTTTCATATTTGGTAGTTTCCTCGGCTGCACATTGTTGTCATTACCAAAGCAGCGCGGTTCGACTTGCAATTTGTCAAGAATCAACAACTTTACCCTCTTTGTGTATGATTCTTGTTTAAGGACATGTTTCTTTAATAACAAGCAGCATGGTGTTGTAGATAGATGTATTACAAAAAAACCTCCTTTAGTCCTTCTTCCCACTGCCATCTGTCTGCCTGGGCATGAATTTCTTATTCATTTCAGTCCATCTAATCTGCAGTTGTCTAACAGCAAACATTGTTTGATTCTGGATCCATCTGATTCAACGGGCACCCCTGCAGCGTACCACACTTCTTCTCTCACCTTGCACTTTTCTGTCTTTTTTTTTTCTCAGTTACCATGGTGATGGGGATCCCAACAGTGAAGCGAAAGGTGAAGTCTTACTTGTCGGAGACGCTGCATTCGTTGATAGACAAGCTGTCACCAGAGGAGAAGCTGGACTGTGTCATAATAGTCTTTGTCGGGGAGGTGAGATCTCATGTTCTTCCTGTATGAGTCATGGCAGGATTGTTCTGAACAGCAAATGAAAAATTGATGTGTGTGCTACATGTGTTTTCTTGTTTGAACCCTGCAGACTGATGAGGACTACGTTCACAGTGTGGTTGCTGGCCTGGAGAAAGAGTGAGTGCACTGCCTTGCCTTCAAAGAAAAGAAAAGAGAAAAAAGAGAGGCTTATTGTTTATTGACATTTGCACAAGTAATGGACAGGTCGAACACACTGCAGTTTATGTGCTATGTATATGGAGGGCTTTTTTGTGTATTAAAAAAAACGCACATTGAAGAAACCAACATTTTTTCAAGAAATAAACTAGAATATTACACTGCATTTAACTCTTAACTATGAAAAAAACACACTAGAGTATAAACGGAGACACTGAACCAATCAAAAAGAGTTGTGACAGGCTATAATATGTTGATAAAAACAGGATATGAGGGTTTGCAAATCATGTAACGCCTTTATTTGATTGAGTTTAGTCCAAAGACTTCATATACGATACTGTAATTGAAAAACTAAATGTTTAATGAAAGCTATATACTCTATTTGATGCCGGCAACATCAAATCCAATCACTTAACAAACAGTAGTGTTTACCAGAGTGCTGCACAGTAAGATAAAATGACAGAAAAAAACAACACAAATAAATGACATAAAATCTATAAAACAGTAAGAACCTGTAAAAGACATACAGAGACTGCAAAAGAATCAGCATTAAACCACAGGGATGATAAAAACAAGATTTGATAACAGAGTTATTCTGTTTTTCTTTTCAAATTGGCTCCATCAGAGACATGTCACAGGAAGCACTGGGTCCAAACGCAATGATCTCTGTCTTGTTTTTCACGAGAATTTTAAAACATTTAATGACAGTGTGTTTCCAAACAGCTGGGACAGGGGCATGTTTGCCATTGCATTGCTTCACCTCCTTTGAAACTTTGGAGGCCAGTTTTGGGAGTTTTAAAAGTTTGATGTCAACCTATTCTTTTCTGATATGGGATTTCATCTGTTCCTTTGTCATGGTACCTTCAAAAAGCGTTAATTTTATCGTGTCAGACCACAGTCAAGTTTTGCACTTTGCCTCGGTCACCTGCATTCCTGGATCATATTTCTATGTGGTTTCTTCTTTGCATGGGACGGTTTTCACCTGCAGTTGTTGGTGACAAACTATGATCACAGACTGTGTCTTTCTAAAATGAAATGATGTAGAGCCCATGCAGTTATTCCTACTACAGACATTTTTAACTCAGTGCAACCTGCAGACCCGAAGGTCGTGTCCACTGAATATTCAGTTATTGGTCTCGTCTCTTCAGTGCAGAGATTTATGCAGATCCTCTGAACCTTTGATGATATTTTGTACTGCCGATGATGAAACTCCGTAATTCTTTTCAGTTTTATGCACAGGAACATTACTCTGAAATTGCTCAACTATTTCCTCATCCAGTCTCTCAGAAGTTGGTGAATCTCTTCACATCTTTCGACTTGCTCAAACTCTTTTGAAAGCTTTTGTACACGGTCATGTTACTAATCTGTTGCAAATTGATGTAATCAGTTTTGCAGATCTTCCTCCAGGTGTTTTATATGAGAATAACAGCTTTTTCAGTGTTTTGTTGTCCCAGTCCCAACTGCTCAGAAACGTGTCGCTGGAATCAGATGAGCATGTTTTGATAAAGGGCTGTTTTTCCATTTGAACAGCAATTTTCAGTCTTATCATTTGGGCTATTGTCTTTGCACAATTTTCAATTAAATGTAGGTGATAAATGATTTGCAATCCATCAAATTCTGTTTTCATCAACACATCACATAACATCCCAACTCTTATACAAATATATATATGTATACGTTCTCTCGTCTTAAGAGTTTTGCACATCTGCTATTGCACGCTATATAAAAATATCCTAAGAGAGACAGTTGACTCACTCCAGTAGCTCTTCTTCCTCAGGTTTTCTACAGAGCTGAACTCAGGCTTGCTAGAGGTGATCTCCCCTCCAGCCGCCTATTACCCCGACCTCACCAACCTCAAAGAGACTTTCGGGGACTCCAAGGAGAGAGTCAGGTAAGCAGCTCTCTCAGGCATGCCATCTGCGTTATCTGTTATTCGGTGCGCTGCCACGTAATTAGCAAAATGTGATAGAAATCATACCAGAAATGATGGAGAAATCAGCCCCGGAGAGAAAGGACAGGAAGGCGAGCTGTGATGAGGATTGCAGGAGGAAAAAAAAGTGGAAGGATGAGTCAGGGGGACAGTGGGAGGGAGTGAGTGAGTGAGGGAGAGAGAGAGACAGCGGGAGAGAGCGGGAGCTTTTAGGTAGGCTGCTTGGCTACTTAGTATTCCACTGGCATTTCTCAAAGTCAGATCACGGTCATCAGCAGCAGCACCCTCTATCTCTTCTTCTTTGTAACGCTCCCTCTTATTATCCTCTGGACTTATCTTCTCTTTATAGTCAGTTAACATCTGGTTACATTAGAAATCTGTTTATGGTGCAGTTTGTGACAACTCCTTACGGTAGGCTTTCTGTTACAAACCTGTAGGCCCCCAAGAGTCGGTGTTATGTTTGTACGTAGATGTGAGTGTAGGTGTGAGGTGTTTTTCCCAACATGTCTAGAAGGCTTTTTTTTGTATATACTGTATGTTTGTGTGTTTATTTGTGCATGTGCCCCAGTTAGAAGTCTAGAAAAAGACCCACCGCGGTCCTTCAGAGCTGAAGCTGCAGCACCCATATGGCCAAGTTCAAGTGTGTGCGCACATATCTGAGGAGTCTGTTCACCTGAATTTAAAAGCATGTATGAGTGTCAGTGTGTGTGTATGTGTGTGCGTGCGGATGTGCATCTGCGTTCCAACTCCCAACACCTGCCAGAAGCATCATGAACACCTGCAGCTCATGAGTCACACGGCAACAAGGGCAGATCATTCAGATCAAACAATTAGTGGCAGCTCTGCTTTATAAATAATTCAAGCAGAGCCTGCTGTTGTAACATTGAGTATAACTGGGAGGACCTGATTTGCACAATTTAGGTTTAGCATGTTAAGAGGTGTCTCTGACAGGCTCTTCAAAGGTAAAACACGCCGGAGGATACCTTCAAATACAAGAAGACTGATTCACTTTTTCATGTGTTTTAATGATTCTGTCTGTATTTAGATGGCGAACCAAGCAGAACCTGGACTATTCCTTCCTTATGATGTACGCTGTGAGCAAAGGGGTTTATTATGTCCAGGTAGGTTTAAGTTATGATACATGACTGCATTTTGGGATGGAGTCTCATATAAGTCGTCTTGAAAATCTGCTATTAGACAAATGCGGCCTTGAAATAAACGTGTATTGTTGTTGGCTGGTCATTCATCAGAGCCAGTGTTGTTGTTTTTCACTTGTTCTTAATCCTCTTTAACTTCCACAGCTCTTATCTGTTTCTTGGCTAAAGTAGGCAGCTAGTTTGGTAATGCTGCTATAAATGTTTACTCTTGAGCAGATTTGAACACCAAACATTCACTGCTTAGTTTTCCTGTGTTGTTAATCTTCTGTTTTTTCTGTTTTCTGCCTGGGTGTGTCAGTTACTCTCCCTGCTCTCAGCTAAAGGGAAGAGGTATTTCCTGTCTGACACCTACTTTGGTTTAGTGTAGCGCCTCCAACGCTCCCTACCTCAGCTCAGACAGTGTTTCCTTTTGTGAATATAGAAGAGTCCCCCCCCCCCCCTTCTGCATCAACCATAAACTCATCTCTCCTTAAATGCATTCCCACTGTCTTACAATCTCGCTCTTTCTGTGTCTCTGTTACTTCAGCTGGAGGATGACATCGTGGCGAAACCCAACTACTTTGCCACAATGAAGAACTTTGCGCTGCAGCTCTCATCAGAAGACTGGATGATCCTTGAGTTCTCTCAGCTGGGCTTCATCGGTGCGGTTTGTTCAGCACATGATCAATACTCGGCATTCACAGGGGGTCTGTCAGATACAGTAGGATCTTTGTAGTCAGCTGATGAAAGAATGAGACGGGATCCTGGCTTGGTTTAGAATTTCTCAAATCATCTCAGCCCGGCTTTTATAGGGTTTATGCTAAAATACCTTTTTACTCTGGTATGTGATCTCCTTATTGTTTTACAGAGTAGCGTAAACTACATTCGCTGAGTGGCGTTATTTAGCTAAGCTACATTTCTCCCATGGGTGGCTTCTCTGTTGCTGAACTTCCATTGTTGTGTAATTAGCAGCCTGTAAAATTACACTTTTAAACAGGCTTTCTAAACATCATTCAAAGGTTATGTGATTAGCAAGAGAAAGGCGCGTTCAAATTGAGCATATTTAAGATTTAAAATAGGTTTACTTTAATTCCAAATTAAACTGTGATTTCATTTAATCTCCCAGTTTGTTTTCATGTTAACTAACACATCATGTGGCCGGTTGTTATTTAGTAAGTCTGTTCTCTGTCCTGCAGGAAAAATGTTCCAGGCCCCGGACCTGAACCTCATTGTGGAGTTCATCTTTATGTTCTACAAAGAGAAACCCATCGACTGGCTGCTGGACCACATCCTCTGGGTCAAAGTCTGCAATCCTGAGAAAGATGCTGTATGTGCAGCACTTTCAGTAAAGCTCTTAGTGTTGTCCCTGAAGTAAACAGTCTCATCACTGTTCCTTTTACTGTTTTTTTAATTTGCAGAAACACTGTGAGCGTCAGAAGTCCAGCCTACGTGTGCGGTTCAGACCCTCCCTGTTTCAGCATGTGGGACTCCATTCTTCTCTTGCTGGGAAAATTCAGAAACTCACAGTGAGTCTCAGAGTTTTTTATTTGCAAAAAAAGTGCACTTGACTTCCTGTAGAAGTGTGTAGAAATTTCCTCTGTGTGTGTCTGTGAAGGATAAGGACTTCCTGAAGCCTCTTCTCCACAAGATGCATGTTAACCCCCCGGCTGAGGTTTCCACTTCAATGAAGGTACTGTCTCAGGGTTTTAAGAGTATATCATCTCTGAGTTTTAACTTTTATTTAAGTCTTATACATAAAACGAACTTTATCAGCAATGCTAAATTTAGTTAATTCAAATGTTTAATGTGTCACACAGGTGTATCAGGGTCACACTCTGGAGAAGACGTACCTAGGAGAGGACTTTTTCTGGGCCATCACCCCGACTGCAGGAGACTACGTCCTCTTCAAGTTTGACAGACCTGTTAGCATAGAAAGGTAGGCGTAAAAGGCTTCATCTGCAAGGTGCACAGCATTCAATTAATCTGTGGAGTATGCAAAAAAAAAAAAAAAGGTCCAACTTGTTACATCTTTTTGTAGAAATTACCATAACCTTTGCACAAACAGGCGCATGCAAAATCGCTCTTTTCTGCCTGCTGCCCTTTTACTGATTCAGGCTCAGCTCCATTGTGCATGTGCATGTTTGAATGTGTGTGCGCCGCATGTCTTCAGGGATCAGGGTGAGCTAATGAGAGTGCTCTAAAATAAGCATTCACAGCCCAGCCTTCTCTCTGTGGACATCAGGGTAGAGAGGGGGCAAGGCAGAGAATCTAAAGAGATGTGATGGGGAGAGTGACGACCTGGATCGAAGCAGACTTGCAAAGGGTCTTTGATATTTACAAGACAGAATATAAAAACATAAAGAATTGGCAGAGGGTTTAGAGGCCATTTGAGAAATTTTATGATAGTTTAATGAATGTTCAGTGTATTGGTAAAAGCTTTCTTAGACATGTCTGTTATTGAACATGCTAGTTTGACACTCTCATAAATCTCGCGTCACCTGTGGCGTTTTCATGTGTCATAAATATGCAGACTTAAAAGCGGAGTTTTATTTTTGCGATGCCCAAAGGCACGCTGCTGACTAACACGGATTAAAAAAGACGTCAGCAGAAAATAAGGCCTTGGGTGTGCTAACCGAAGTCTCTGATTTTTCATTCTAACTCACCGAAGCGTGTATATTTTTGTTCATGATGTGGGGATTCATTTTATAGTGCTTTATAGTGATACTGCTGCTCTTGTAGGGATAATTTAAGGACAGTGTGACAAGTGTGTGAGACAGCAGGTCACTTTCCATTGAAGTGGCAGCATGTTGGACAGGAGCCATCCTCTGTTCCACTGTCTGACTCTGAAGTGTTTTGTCTGCTTTTAAATGACACCAATTACGCTGGCTCGCGCTCTCTAGCCCTGCTGATTGAGAAACATCTCATCAGCAGTTGGTAAAGAAGCGATACAGCATGTTGTAAGAAGTGTCAACACCTCAGTCTCTGGCTGTAGTTTCTCTCCTGTTTCTGACTCGCTGACTCTAAAACAGAAAATGCTCATGATTTCTCAGCATCAACTGACATGAGTAAAAAAAAAAACCTTCTTTTGGAATTTTGGAAACAGCTTTAAGATTTTCTCATTTTGAATCTTGCTCACCTTGGATTCAAAACAGAAAAGCTACAACTGAAGCACTCCAACTGTGTCCATGCTTGTGAACTTAAATTGTTAAGTTGCTCTAAAATCAGCTGAGTTTTGGATTTAAATCTAAACCTTTCTGTTTCTGACACATACAGTTACTGCATTACAAAGTGGATGTATGCCATAAGTGCATGAATGTTTCTGTTGCAGTTATTTAGGAGAGGAGTGTAGCAAGCATGCATTCTGCCTGTGTGAATTTATAGCTGAGTAAGGATATTTTTCCACCGTAGGAGTTTTTTAAAAATATTTTCTCATATAAGCTCTCCTCACTCCCATTACCCTGGTGTATAAACTGAGGTGCTTCCCTTTTGTCTCTTCATTGAGGTACAAAATCATGTCACATACAGATTTTCTGAAGATGTGAGTCACTGCTGATCCTATTCTACATTTTTTTAAGTTTTTGTGTTGTTTTTATACCTTATGGCACAAGACCTTTTTGTCTACACTTTCCACCTGTTTTTATCGCTGAATCACTCGCAAAACATCCCAAACGCTGTGATATTTGTGTGACTTTATAAAACATGCTGCTGATGAAGAAAGTCAACAAAGCAGACACATAGGATGAAAGAGAAACAGTAAGGAAGAGGCAACTTAGTGTGTATTAGTAGAGAAGAGGTGTGTGTTCAAAGAAAACTAAATGGAAATGAGGAGAATACGATCTTGTCTGATTTAATTGACCTTTATCAAATCAGAAGAAGCTCAGTGAGTTTAAACTTCTTTTATCAGGAGTGTCATCTTCTTTCTTAAGTTTCTGCCTCAAAATATGCAGTGATACTGTTTTAACACTAATTGATAGCGAATACAAGTCAGAGGTTAAACAAGCTATTAGGTTAATTATTCATCAGGGTGTAATTTATTTGAATATAAGGTTGTTAAATAAAAGATTTCTTTTGAACATTATTTCATGTTTTCTTATTGACTAGAAGAGTAAAAGCATTATTTCATAGCCGAAGCTTTAAGTTGGTTAAAGGGACTTCATTACCCAGAATGCACCTTGGTGTAAACAGGAAGTTCAGCAGGAATTGGAAAAAAAATCTGTTACATTATGTTGTGAGGAGTTATCACGTGGGGTTTTCTTTCAGTAAAGGATGTTTCTATTTTTAAGTCCGAAGTTAAGCCTCTTCATTTTTGAACATAGATTAAACAAAATTCTTCAGATAGATACTTTTGCAAAACACTGGTCAAATTTAGTTGTTTTTAAACGTGCTTTATGAATGCAGTTAGCCTGAATTGACCTGAAATGAAACAAAACACAAGGTTATAATGAAGTGAAATGCTTAAAATCAACAAAACAGGAAGTTTATGTCAAAACCAACCACAATGAGAGATTCATTATTAGAGCACCAACAGCCAGATATCTTGGCTTCATGTTGTTCAAAAACACCTTTAAAGCCTCCCATGAAATCAGTTACTGTGAATGCAATTATTTGAAAAAGGTGGTGTTCATTTTGTGCTGGTTTGGCTTCATATTTTTTTTTAGTCCATGTGCCTCCACAAATATATAGTCAGTCTGTGTGAAATGCTGCTGTCTGTGGGTAGAAGTTTTAAAGAGATGCCTGGTTTGATTGGCAGGTTCCTGTTTCGCAGTGGTAACCAGGAACACCCAGGGGACAAGATTGAGAACACCACAGTGGAAATACTGCCTGTTTCAGTAAGGAAACACCCCCTCCACACACACATGCACGCATACACACACACACACACACACACACACCACCCACACCACCCACAGTCTGCCACCCTTTTGTGGTGCGATGTGCAAATGGTTTTGATTAGATGACATTGAACGGTTGCTCTTCAGGACGTAGCATATTGATTATTGACAGGAATGTAAGCATGACAAAATCGTTGCTGTGCCAGAGGCGATACATTCTCACACTGGTTCACACCACCAGTGCAGGCACAGCTGCTAGCATGTGTTCACGCTCAAATGAGAAATCATTAACATTCGTAGCTCATCTTTAACTCTGCTGTCCTCTCTTCTCTTTACCACTCGTTAGGAACCCGGACTACAGACCAAAGACAAGTACAAACGGAGTGAGGACCGCTTTTACAGGATTGGTGAGTGGATCTGACAGTCTCCTAGAACTTCAAGTGTGTGAGTGCATACAAACAGTGAAGCATCGTGATCAGATTACACACTCACGCTCATGGTGCCTGCAGTGAAAGACGATGTACAAAAGTGTGTGAAATGTTCTCAGTCACAGCCTTTTTCACACCCATTTTCATCTGAAGTTGTCAGCTCTTCCTGCAGTCATTTTCTCCTTTTGAGACTTTTGCTTTTACTAATGATCAGCTTTTAGAAGAATTCAAACACATGAAGTCTTTACTCACATCAGTGCCCTTGTAATTGCTCACTCATTGGCAAGTACTCCCTGTTCACAAATATGAGTCATCTTACTTCATACATGCTTTTGTATGTGTGTGTTGAATCTCACAGGTCAGTTTGTGAAAGGTGTGGCAGAGGGCACTGTGGATCCGTCCTTCAATCCCATCATTGCACTTCGACTCTCAGTTCTCAAAGACTCAGCAGTGTGGGCCATTGTTAGTGAGGTAAGCCGATCACGGGTCACACCAGTGATCTCCTGTCCAATCACCGATTGATACCTCTCACTCTAGCTGTCTCTACTCTTCTCTCCTCCTGCAGATACACATCAAGAGGATAGCTGGCTGACTTGTCTGGACTGGGGCACATGAGTCATAGCCCTAGGGGGACCACTATGTCCTGGACTGCTTATGCGGGGCCCCTGGCACCCGGCAAACAGCAGTGACGTTATTAGAGCCCACTAGAGTAGCTCGTCCGAGCTCGTCTGAGGAATGCCACCTCTCTGTCCCCGCTCTTCCTAACGTTCTTTATTTTGCTTCCCATCCATCGAGTCTTTATCCGCATCTTTCCATCACTCTTGTGCTCTTACTTCATTTTAGTGAGAATGTGAATACTACTGTCTAACACACAACAGTGAAGTGTGTGAAGACATCTGTTCCCAGCTCCGGCTCTCGAAGAGACTGTTTTATTCAACAGCTTTGAACACGATCAGATGTAACTATGGAATGAATGAAGACAAATCATCACATGTGGGGAGAACCAGTCACCTGGCCACTGGTGTACATGCTGCCAAATCCTTGTCTGTTACTCGATGCTGCCACCTCTGGGCTAGTAGGGGCATTGCACTGTCACTAGCGCCTCAGCTGAGCCCGTGATGACCAAGAATGTTGTCATCACTAATGGCCGGTCGCTCTCTGTTCTCCACAGAGAGGTGACGGAGCTCTTGATCAACACCAGCCCAAACAAAACAAATGATTCCATCATTTCCTGAGTATTTTCAGACACACTCAGACATTCAAATTCTCCTGAAAATAAAAAAAAAGAAAGAAATCTCAGGATGAGCCAGTCAGTAACAACATCAACGACCAATAGGCCAGATTCAGCGGCAACTACCCCGATCCATCAAGATAATAAATACCATGACACCTTATCTATTTCACCTCCTGTCTGACAGGCCGTCTGTGACCTCAGTGTCCATTTCTAGTAAACCAATCAGACATTGCCTTGGCGTCATTTTCCTGAAGGAATATATTGTTATATTATTACAGCTATGACGATCTATGAAGGTGACTTAATTTATTTGAAATAAATCTTTAATTTGTACAAGAGGTAAAATATATTTTTATTCTATGAAGAGATGTTTATGGTAGTTGAGAGTCTGTTTTACTTGTTTACTTGTTTACTTTTGTGTTTTTTTTTCCTGTATTTTTAAACATTTTGTTTCATTATTTCAGCTACTTGCAAAGTTGCTTTGTCTGTTGGTAAAAGCAGCTGTGACGGTTTCTTTTCACTTGAAGGTAAATGTTTTAACTAAAATGATTAATATTCACTGCTATGAAGCTGAATTGTAGGAGAGGTTTGAAGGGTTTGCTGTTGAAGAAGTTGTGAGTCAAAATTTAAAAATATGTGCCTTACATCCAGGTCTCTTGAAGAACTCTCAGAAACTCTATTTCAATCTGTTCCCCCTCACTTTTTCCTACACTTGGATTGCTGGAAATACTAACGACTTCAAATAACACAGTCCAATAAGTGATTGGATTTTAAGAACAGTATCTAAGTTTTCATTGGAAGAAACAGCGTGATTTGCACTTTTTTCACTACTATTTTGTTACCATCACATCCTTCACCATTCTACATAAAATTTCCATCTTACCATAGTAGATGCTTTTTCCGCTGATTCCTCCAAATCCATACAGCGATTGATTCTGTCCAATCAAATGTCTTTTCTTTCAGTTGGACAGAATATCATGACTACTGATCACTGTAGAGTGCGCCTTTGTTGTATGGTTTGGCTGAGGCTGTGTAGTACTTTCACTGATTGTAAATATATAAAAAGAAACAAGCATTATCGTAGTCTTTCCCTCACTTTTTTCTTTGTTCTTTTCTCCCTCTCTTTACGGTTTATTGAGATTCACTTGATGTGTTTTCAATTTGTGTGTGTGGCCAATGTTTTAAGTCGAAGCTATTCTTAAGTGAAACCTCACACATTTTCCATTATAACGGTTTATTAAAGGAGGCAGTGAAGTGCCTTTTGGTGGAATTGATATGAAAACAGGACAATTTTTTGCATGATCATGTGTTGTAAATGACAATATGTATTGGTAAATGGGGCTCCTCCACCTTAAAGCTGCAGATAAAACTATAGTAGCTTGATCTCTGCCTCTTTATCAAACTCAGATTAGAAGAAGTAACTGACATGAAACATTTGTAAAAGGGGAAAGATACAGCTAACAGGAATGGCTTCTCCCCCTTTGCTCTGCATCCACATTCAAGCAGAATGAGTGCATGAAAACAGCATGATTGGTCATGTGATTCCCGTACTGTGTCAGCAGAAAGTGGACTGGAGACAACCCCCCCATACATCCATCAGTTCATGTGCCTTCATCATTTTCGTGTTTTGCCTGCCTTTGATGTTTTTGACATCATTTTTCATGGACATATTTGAAATAAATGATAAAATTGTAAATAGTCATGGCCATTTTTTGTGTTGTGATTTCACTCAGCTCGCATCAGTCATCCATCTACATCGACATCACAGGTACGATTTAAGTGTAACAAGTTCAAAACAAACCGAAATATATATTTTTAAACTGACCTCAACTTAACCTAATACTGTGCTATTATCTTTTCACGAAGTCAACGCTATTTCCAAGCTTTTACATGTGAAAAACTACAAATTCTCCCAGCGTGCATTTCCGTATCGCAAATACTTCCGTTTTCCCATCATGCAGTTTCATAAACATGGCCGACAGCTTTCCTAACATTGACGAGAGTGTTGTTACATCTCCGAGTACTGCGTTTCTACGATAACAGATTCCTTTAGATTGAAGTATTGGGGGGGATTCCGCACAATGCCGAAGTATTATGAGGATAAAGAGGAGGATAACAGAGCATGCGCCGGTATCAGAGAGGACTTCAAGGCCTGTCTCCTTCAGCACGACTGTGTGATAAAGGTAAGAAGACGACCTTAGCTCCCCATAAAGACTGAATACAGGTGAGAGAAAGACTGAAATACAGGCGAGATTAAGACTGAAATACAGGTGGGATAAATAATGAATACAGGTGACATAAATTCTAAAATGCAGGTGAGATTAAGACTGAAATACAGGCGAGATTAAGACTGAATACAGGTGAGATAAAGACTGGAATACAGGTGAGATAAAGACTGAAATACAGGTGAGATTGAGACTAAAATACAGGTGAGATTAAGACTGACATACAGGTGAGATAAAGACTGAATACGGATAGACTAGACCGGAATAGTTTTCAAAACAAAATTGTGATCTAGACCCATGACATCGCTTTTTTTTTTCTTTCAGTATATCAATATTATTACAAATATTGTGGGTTTGTTCAGTGTTTGCTGTCCATTTACACCCAATAAATGATAACTGGTCATGCAACATTCTCACCAATTAACCTCATAATTATCAGAGGACATCTTCCTGAATACTGAGCGAAGGCAGTTTTTGCAGTTGTTTATCTTTATGTGCATTTTTCCTACTCTAATTTCCTGTTCATTTTTAATATTAAATTTTCTTTGTAATTTTCCAGGAAGGGAAGCTGCCCAGTGAATGTTTGAAAGAAGGCCACTGCAAAGCCTTACAGACATCTTTCTTTGAATGCAAGAGGTCAATGGTAAGTTTGCAGGGGTGATGTGACATTTGTGAAAACACCCTGGAAAAGAAAAAATGTTGCCTAGATGTCTAGATGTAGCCTAGACGACTGGTCTAAAATCAGGCTACTACAGGTCTAAAAATGAGTTTTTTAGATGTCTAAATTTAGATCAAGTTTAGAATAGCCAGCTAACAGAGGTCTAACAGCCCACTGAGCATTTCTTGCTTAACAGCTATCATAATTATTTTGATGAAGTACTTGGAGATCAGTTATGCAACTTACTGTTGCTTTTTTAAATAAATAGTTATCGAATAATGGGTTAAAGTGTAATGTCTAAATGCCATCTAAAAATATACAGAATCTAGACGATTGAAATTAGCTCTAAAAAAACTAGATGTCTAATAGCCGTCTGTTGTTCAGTGGGTGTGTTCCTCAGAGAGACCAGAAACGAAACAAAAAATTTGGTTTTATACAAAGATGACCTGACTGGTGTCTGAAACGGTTCTGTGCCTTAACAAGAGTGTTTCCTTTTTTTCTAGCTGGACACAAGATCAAGATTCAGAGGAAGAAAAGGTTACTGAGGAGACCATACTGGTGACTGACTGTGGGATAAGGTTGTTTGGTAGTCCAGGTTAGTTGACGTGCAGCTTCACAACCTGACCTGATGGACGTTTTCAAAGACGGTGGAAAACCAAAGGACTTTAAATGTTTGGAGACAATTTCCACCACCAGAAATAGGATTTATGATTCATCAGCAATGAATGATGTGCTGAGTAGCGCTGTGCACGACTTAAGCTTTTTTCTGAATAAATGAGTGTTTTGTGTTATGAAATGACACCTGTGATGAAAGGCAGAATGAATAAAATAAGTTTGTTTAAACTGAGATTATTTTTAAAAAACATTTTATTGCTGATTGAACATTAAAAAAAGCTGTGTGGCATCATATGATTAGGATTTGTATATACAGAAGTGAGTTTTAGGATTTATATCACAGTTTAAAAAATGAGCTTCATTTCAAGTGAAAAAACAATACAAAAATGCTCTTGAAATGAAAGAGCAGAGGGGCCACAGAACAACAAATGAACACTTATGTTCAGCCCAGATCTGCAGACAGGAAGTTTCTCACTCATGGCTCTTTAGCATGTTCACTGCTGTTATTTTAAAGCAGCCATCATCATCTGCTCAAACTTCTTCATATCCACCTTCTTCATGATAAAAGCCTTCTTAAGCGCCTCCTTTCCCTTCAGGAGCCCCACAGTATCCATGACCATCATGCCCCGGGTATATGTGCCTGTCAGCTCCACACTTACAGGATACTCGTCACATTCCAAGATGAACGAATCATCAATAGCAGCCGCCATGGCGTACGGGTCACAGGACACAAACCCTGAGCCACCAACAAACATTTTCTTAAAGCGTTCGCTTCGCATAGCCTCGATGCTGTGCCGATAGATCCGAGCCATGAAGCGGGCCTTGTCTGTGTCCTGGGCCAACCAGGCGTCACAAAACTCCTGTCAAAGGGAGGAAAAGAGTAAACAGCAGCTGTAACTCACAGGATTATTCAAATTATTTAGAGGGGCTGGATTTGAAAAAAACTGTATCCTCAACATGTGCAACAGCAGTACCAAGTACCATGCAGGAGGACATAAGGAGCACAATAAGAGAAGCTGCAGCAATCACTAAGCATGCATGAGTGCTAACAAGTTAAAGACTGCAGAGATAAACAGTGAGGGACTTTGGTACAGCTGCAATAACAAAGTCCAATGAATAACAGTCACTCGAAGTTTTTATAACATACTTTTGAAATACTTTTTTTTAATCTATATACTTGTTTTTAAAGTGCCAGATTGAGTAATTAGAGGACCTGATTCTTCTCATCCGATATCTACAAAGTCTGCACTAATAAATGCAAATGAAATTTCTTAGTTACAAAATGCAAAAGAAGCCGTACCCAGGACAGCTTGCTGTGGCAGATGAACTCCCAACAGGCCAGGTAAGTGGGACAGCAGTAATCCTTCAACACGATGTATGCAGCTTCTGGATCAGCAGCAAAATTAAACTCGGCACACACTCTGATGTTTCCTCGAGCTGAGGGAGTAAATCAGATCAAACTGCTGGTTACCTGATTAGAGCAACCCTCAAAGGAGATAAGATACAATAAAACTTGCAGAGAAAATGCTTGTCTGGTTAAAACATTTGACTGACAATCGGTGTTGCCTCCCATGATGTAGAGGCCCCGGAGTTTGCTGGGTAGGGATGGATCCATCCTTACAGCCAGAGCCAGGTTGGTTAGTGGTGCCGTGGCAACAAGAGACACCTGGGGAGAGCACTCAGACTCAAAAACCTTTCAGATGATGATAGAAAGAGAGAGAGAGAGAGCTGTGTCACGTCTTTTACCTCTCCTGGGTTTTCATTGACAATCCTGATCAAGGCAGACACAGCACCCTCTTTCTGAACCAGGTCCAGGCTGGGGGGGTTGGGGCATGGAGCATCTCCCAGCCCGTCCAGTCCATGGAAGTGGTCCGCATTAATAGTGTTCCCCAGGATGGGCTTATCAGCTCCTTTAAACACTGGAATCTGGAATGTGAAGAGAAGAAGGCATCTGATTAACAGTTCTGTTTGTATTTTAGTCATTATGTTTTAGATAACAAGAAAATGTTGGTTACTATGACTATACACCCCCAGATAAAATCTATTATTGAAAACCAACTAACTAGCTGTAATTCTCTGCAAATAAAGGACCAAAATGAGGGTATCTAAATGTTGGAAATTTTTTTTATAAATGTACCATAAAACAAAAATGTTAATTATAACACAAACCTATGAAAGTAGACCCAGAAAAAATATATTTATACTTTTGCACTTGTCTCTTCAGTTTTTCAGAGCTAAAAGTACCATGAGACAATAACAATGTATGAAGAGTGGCATCTTACATATTATAGACATTTAAGACATCAAATTAAATATCATGGGGAAGCTGAATTTTGAGGCTGCTCTTATCTTCAAATTCACCCGATGTCATCCTTCAACAGTTTTAACAGTTTACTAAGCTCTTTGAGTCAAAAACACTGTTTGAATGTTCTCTTTGATCCTTTTTTTTCTGTTAAAAAATCCAAACAAATAATTTATTTTTCTAAAACTCACAAGGAGCCAGTGAAGGGCAGCAGGGACTGGTGTTATATGGTCGCTTTTCTTGCTAAGTATTAGACATCCGGCAGAACATTAATTTCATTAACATTATCAATATGAAAACAATCATCTCGGATGTTTGGTTTAATTTCCTTTTCGATGAATGCAACAGGAACCAGACAACAACAAAGAGGTAGACATGTAAGTCCAAAAAAAGCTCAGAGCTTCTGCTTCACATCATGTGGCCTCAGGAACAACAACTTACTCTCAAGCCCCCTAATTTGTTACATGACTCCAATAAATTTCATGTAAAACTCAAACAAAAAGAGAAAGAAAGACAATATTTACCAATAAGTCAGATCAGGTCATAGATAACTATCAATAACACACACCGGCTTGCACCCACCTCTAGTTTATCGCAGGCTTGCAGGACTCTCAGCACATTCTTGCACACATTCTCCACAGTGGTGTTTCCATGGACACAAGTGACCCCCAGCAGCTCCACATTTCGGTCAGCGAGTGCCATCATGATGGCCTGGGCATCGTCTGTCCCACAATCCACATCTGCTAGCAGCTTTTTTCTCATTGTGGAGACTGTGGAGTGAAGGTGAGAGTGAAAGAATGGAAACACACCAAAGTCCTAACAGACCTTACACATCATGTAGAAGATTTTTCTTGATGCAAAATTAGAGAGAAGTTTGATATAATTTTGTAGATAACACCAACCTGTAGCTGAATGTAAGATGAACTGAAGTGCTTGCTGTTCAGTGCTCTTCCTCTGACAGAGTGGAACCACTGATGGTCAGCTGCAAATAATCTCTGATTAGGGAGGGAATTGAACCTCTTACTGGAGAGTAGGCTGGATGGGAGGGGTCAAGTTACAGAAAGTCAAAGTTAATATTTATCTGAATCTGTTGATCAATGACTTCGACTTACACCTCTGAAATAAACAAGACTGGAGGAGACACAGTTTATTTTTTCTTAAAACACATCCAAGATGTACGATGGCCCTGAGGTGCAAAACACACTGGCAAATAAAAAAACACAACACAAAGACAGAAAACACAATAGCAAATAAAAAACACAACACAAAATAGAAAACGCAACAGCATTAACCGTTGTGTTTTCTTTTTAAGTGGAGATGCTGATTAAGCATTTCCACTTATTGTTATTCTCCTATTTCTTTATTAAGTGGAAATGCTGACACAGCATTTCCACTCATTGTTATTCTCCCATTTCTTCATTATTATTATTATTATCCTGTTCTTTATTATTATTTTTCTTCCAACATTTTTTGGCCCTTTTTAACTCCTTCCCAGTTTGTGCTATTTCAACTGTTCAAACTTTAAATTATTCCACTCCTTCAGGACATGTGCAGATGTACTTTTTACTTTTCTATCCTTCATACTTTTTGTGCCAAAATTTTAACATTGAAGTCAATGGGGAAATCTTCCAATTCTTCCTTTGATTCTTCCACCTTCTAAGCCTTCTAACTTCAGCATACTTTCACCTAGAGACCTTATTTTTGCTTTAAAATGTTCATTAACTTGTCGACTATTGATGTTGTATTCAACCTTTGATATCTTTTACAGTTTTCCCACAATTTGCTTTAAGCCACTCATGGTTTTCAGCAAATTTCAGGCTTTATAATGGGTGTGTATTGGAGAGGCTAGAGTGTGTGATGTCATAGCTAGAGTTGAGAGCTCCTCTTTTATCAACAAAACCTCGCTCGAATATATCGCTCCCACGCCCACAAATTTCACTCCACAGCCATAAAAAATACATCAAAATGGAAGAAAATAAGTCCCCTTGTCCAGCAGGTGACCAACTGTCGAAAAAGGCAGAGATTCCTATAGCCCTAATGTAATCTTTCTCCCAGAAAATCCTGATCATCACTCAGGCTCAGACTTTTTTAACTCGCTGTTGTGGCCACATTTTTAAGAAAAAAACCATCATTGTGTTCATGAGGGGCGGAAGATTCCTATGATGTTCTTATTTTCATTCTGGGGTTTAAGGAAATTGCGCTATGTGAAGAAGCTCAGAGGCCCTAAATTCACTGCAATTAGGCAGCTTTACTTTAAACTGTTGGCAGTTGGTGTCTCACAGCTGTTAAGACTGCATTAATAACAAGACACACACACACACTCTGACAATGTGTGTGCGTGAGTGTCTCTCTGCCTTTGACACCTGCATGTACACAGTAACTATGTGTGTGCGTTAGTCTCTCTCTATCTATGACACCTGCATGTACACACAGTAAATATGTGCACACATATTTGCACACACATGCACACACTTTGACCATGTGTCTGCTTCACCACCTATCTTCTCCCATAAACTTTGAGCTACAGAAACCATTCTGGGCTCCAGAAATTCAGCTCATTGAGGACATTATGGGGTGTATTTAGGATTTTGTAAAATGTATCAATATGTTCAGTAGAGTCTTAAGGTTCTCACAAGTTCCTTATCATGAATATAGCCATTACAGAGAATGAGCATCGGGGCATAGTTTGGGATTTTGTTTCTCAGCTTCAAGCCTCCTTTCTGCTGCTGTAGTGATGCATCTACCGTCCCCATGGCAACCAATTAGTGCACCTGGAGCCACACAGCTGACAAACTGATTCAAACTGATTCAAACCTTTCTAATACTTTAAACTTGTCTAATACTTGAGGATTTTTAATTATTCAAATTTTTCCCATTTTAAAATCATTCTCATTATTTTGCATTATTTAATTCTTCAAACAAATTCCCAGTTTTACTACTACAATTACTACTAATATCACTTTAACTTGTATATTCACTTCTACCTCCACTACTCTTGCTTCTCTAAATATTTTTTACTGCGTCTCTTACTTTTACTGCCACTATTACTTCTACCACAAGCTCTACTGCTTTGATTTCTACTTCTTCTATTCTAAAACTAATTCTACTGCTTACATGACTACTAATATCACTACTACAACTACCTTCTATCATACTTCTTCTCGTACTACAAATTAAACTTATGCCACTTCTCACTTTTCTGTATTTTAAGGTAATTTTCTTCCTTATCCATTTTTTTTGCAATTTCAAACAGTTTTTCCCACCTCTTTCAGCATGAATGCAATTTTAATTTATGAAGCACATTCATACTGTTTGGACTTCAACAGTTTTCACTTTCATCCAACTTCCACTTCTTCCTCTTCACCACTTTAACCAATTTTACATTTAAACCTTCTTCCATTTTTTATTAGCAGTTTTGCATTGCTTTTTCAGCTTTCAGCACTCAACATTTCCACGCATTTTCTGCAAGGAAATGCAATTTTTCTAGTATTCATATTAAAATTGTGGACTTACACTGGACTTCTGCTGCATATTTATATTCATATTAATATTGTGGACTTACACAGGGCCTCTGCTGCATATTTATATGTAAAATCTGTACTTACACAGGACTTCCACTGCATATTTATATTTATATTCTGAATTTACAAAGGACTTTTGCTGCATATTTATATTTATATTCTGAACTTACACAGGATGTCTGCTGCATATTTATATTGTGGACTTAAAAAAGGACCTCTGCTGCATATTTATATTTATATTTATAATCTGGATTTACAAACGACTTTTGCTGCATGTTTATACTTATGACCTGGACTTACACTGGACTTCTGCTGCATATCTGTATTTATATTTATATTGTGAATTTACACAGGACCTCGGCTGCATATATATATATTTACAGTTATAATCTAGATTCACAAAGGACATCCACTGCATATTTATACAGTACATTTACATTTGCTCAGTTTAATAATTGGGTGGCTCTTAAAAGAGCCGTTGTGGTGTGTATCCTTGCAGGGTACTGTTCCCTCTGCTGAGAAATACGCTGTGAAGCCTTCCCTGACAGAGGAGGCAGAGAAAGAGGAAGAAGAAGTGGAGAAAGAAGAAGCAGATGAAGATAAAGCAAAGGGATCAGAGGAAAAAGGAAGAGAAGAGAAATAAGAGAAATCAGAGGAATTAGAGGGGGGAGGAGAAAATGCAGGAGAAGGAAGCAGGGGCAAAAGCAGGAGGAGGAGGAGCAGGGGCAAAAGCAGGAGGAGGAGGAACGTAACGGAAAACAGGAGGAGGAGCAGGGGGTAAAGCAAGGGGGGGAGCATGGGCAAAAGAGGGAGGAGGGAGGAGGAGCAGAGGCAAAAGCAGGAGAAGGAGGAGCAAGGGCAAAAGCAAGAAGAGGAACGTAACAGAAAACAGTAGGAGGAGCAGGGGCAAAAGCAAAAGGGGGGGGCAGGGGCAAAAGGAGGAGGAGGAGCAGGGGCAAAAGCAGGAGGAGGAACGTAACGGAAAACAGGAGGAGGAGCAGGGGGTAAAGCAGGAAGAGGAGCGTAACAGAAAACAGGAGGAGGAGCAGGGGCAAAAGCAAAAGGGGGGGGGGGCAGAGGCAAAAGCAGGAGGAGGAACGTAACGGAAAACAGGAGGAGGAGCAGGGGGTAAAGCAAGGGGGGGAGCATGGGCAAAAGAGGGAGGAGGGAGGAGGAGCAGAGGCAAAAGCAGGAGAAGGAGGAGCAAGGGCAAAAGCAGGAAGAGAAACGTAACGGAAAACAGGAGGAGGAGCAGGGGCAAAAGCAAAAGGGGGGGGGCAGGGGCAAAAGGAGGAGGAGGAGGAGCAGGGGCAAAAGCAGGAAGAGGAGCGTAACAGAAAACAGGAGGAGGAGCAGGGGCAAAAGCAAAAGGGGGGGGGCAGGGGCAAAAGGAGGAGGAGGAGGAGCAGGGGCAAAAGCAGGAGGAGGAACGTAATGGAAAACAGGAGGAGGAGCAGGGGGTAAAGAAAGGGGGGAGCATGGGCAAGAGAGGGAGGAGGGAGGAGGAGCAGAGGCAAAAGCAGGAGAAGGAGGAGCAAGGGCAAAAGCAGGAAGAGAAACGTAACGGAAAACAGGAGGAGGAGCAGGGGCAAAAGCAAAAGGGGGGGCAGGGGCAAAAGAAGGAGGAGGAGCAGGGGCAAAGAGACAGAGAGTGGCACTCCTAATCAGCCAATCTCAGTCTCTTTGGTGCAGGCGTCTCCTCCTCATCACTGTCCTCCCTCTGCCGCCGCCTTCCCCTGACAGAGGAAGCAGGAGAAGCAGCAGGGGAGGAACCAGGAAGAGAAGGAGAGACGTGAGGAGAAGCAGAGGGAGAGGAAGGAGTGAAGGCAGAGAGGGAAGAGACAGAGGAAGAAGATGGAGATAAAGGAAGGAAATCAGAGGAAAAAAAAGGATAAGAGAACAAAGAGAAGTAAGAGGGAGGAGAAGAGAATGTAGGAGAAGGAGGAGCAGGGACAAAAGAAGGAGGAGGAGAAGCAGGGACAAAAGCAGGAGAAGGAAAGTAACGTAAAAGAGGAGGAGGAGGAGCAGTGGCAAAAGAAGGAGGAGGAGGAAAAGGGGCAAAAGCAGGAGGAGAAACGTAAAGGAAAACAGGAGGAGAAGCAGACAAAGAGGAAGCAGAGGAAGGAGAAGCAGAGACAGGGGAAGAAGATGGAGATAAAGCAAAGGGATCAGAGGAAGAAGAAGAAAAAGAAGAAAAATAAGAGAGGCCAGTGGGAGAAGGTAGTGGAGGAGAAGGAGGAGGAGGAGGAGCAGGGGCAAAGGCAGGAGGAGGAATGTAAAGGAAAACAGGAGGAGAAGCAGGCAAAGAGGAAGCAGAGGAAGGAGAAGCAGAGACAGGGGAAGAAGATGGAGATAAAGCAAAGGGATCAGAGGAAGAAGAAGAAAAAGAAGAAAAATAAGAGAGGCCAGTGGGAGAAGGTAGTGGAGGAGAAGGAGGAGGAGGAGCAGGGGCAAAGGCAGGAGGAGGAACGTAAAGGAAAACAGGAGGAGCAGCGGCAAAAGAAGGAGGAGAAGTAGGAGGAGAGGCAGGGATAAAAGCGTGAAGAAAAAAAGGACGAAAAGCAAGAGAGGAAGCAAAGGAAGAAGCAGGAGAGGAAAGAAAGGAAGAAGCAGGAGGGTTAGCAGGAGGAGGAGCAACAGTGGCCGCAGGAGCTGCAGCCACAGCAGGAGGAGGAGCAGCAACATGAGGAGGAGCAGGAGCAGCTGCAGGAGCAGCAGCAGGAGCAGCGAGCTGGAGGGCACCTCCTGAGGGAGGAAGTTTTAAAGGGTCAAAATCGGTGCATCCATAAAAGAGAATGAGACATCATGAGGCCTACAGGATCATTCATGGTATTCTGCTGTTTGACTTTTTGTGACCCCTTATCAACGATAACTGCAGTTAAGATGCTGATTTGTTACACCCATTCTCTTCCTCGTATACATATTGTGTAAATATTTTTTACAGTGTATTTGTAAGGGGGTTTTTGAGTTTGAGCGCCTTCACTTCCGGTAAAGGGATTGTCCGCATTTACCGAGTCTGCTATCTGTCAGTGTAGTGGCAGAAATAATGGCTACCACACAATCAATTATTGGCTGTGTCTGAAATGAATCACTCAATCCCTAACCCCTAACCCCCATATGAGGTTTCAAATATAATTGACTATGTAGTGAACTCAATCACTGGAGGTTTTGGACACTACATGGCAAGATGCAATACATGACAGGATGCCCACCACCGGTGAGTGACCATCGGATGGTCACTACATTTTGCAATGCTTTATGGGAAATTTTGAGTCGCCTATATGAGGCACTGGAATTGATCACTTAGGTTTTGGACACCCCTCAAAAGGGCGCTAACCCCCATATAGTCACCTATATAGGGGTTAGGGATCTATTTTGGACACAGCCATTACTATTTTGAGTGTCCTTTAAAATTTGAAACTCCTTTTTGTCTTTTACTCAAAGACGCACAGTCTGGGTCAATGACGTGATGCCTAAATATTCTTTCCGGCTGTATTTTCTTTAAGTTACAAAAAGATTTAAATATTAAAAAAATATACTATATATGTGTAGTATCTCTCTTATATATGTAGTCACTTCAACTTTTCAAAAATCAGGAGTTATTTATAATTTTTCTGAACTTCAAAGTGTCAAAATATCATGTGGTGCGACCGTCCAGCCATGACTTCTGTTTTGAAAACTTCTTTGAAATTACTCCTAATCTATTACAATTTATTTTCTGCAATATTTGGCATGATTTAGAAAGTGTTTTGTATTCCTGTACAAAACTGCAATGCTTTTGCAGTTATATCGTTTTCATAATGTGGGTCAATAACGTGATGCCTAAATATTCCGTCCGGCTGTATTTTCTTTTAGTTACAAAAAGGTTTAAATGTAAAAAATATACTATGTGTAGTATCTCTCTAATATGTGGAGCCACGTCAACTTTTCAAAAATCAGGAGTTTTTTGTAATTTTTTTTTTTACTTCAAAGTGTCAAAATATCATGTGGTGCGACCGTCCAGCCATGTTTAGAAAACTTCTTTGAAATTACTCTTAATCTATGACAATTTATTTTCTGCAATATTTGGCATGATTTTCAAAGTGTTTTTTTATTCCTGTACAAAATTGCAACGCTTTTGCAGTTATATTTTTTTCATAATATACAAACAAATTTTGTCCGATCATGTCCATTTCATTAAATATCATGTGGTGCGACCATCAAAAAATGACAATTTTTGACACTTCTATCCTGAAATCTACTCAAGGACAGGAAGTTGCATCATTCACCATTTTGTCATAGAGCTATGGAAGCAGAAAGAGGGTTGGTGGCGCTCTCATTTCTTAAAAAAAAAAAAAAAGACCTTTTCAACTACTGTAATGGCATTGCCACTTTTGGATGTCATGAGGTATGACCTCAAAAAAAAACAAAAAAAAAAACAGTTAATTTAAGTTATTTCCACAAATATGTATTTTAATTATAAATTTCATAGTGACCTTTTGTGGGAAGCTAGTGAGCTTTGTTTATGTGGCTAATCCTGTATCAATAAGATTTGACTGAACTTGAAAATGTCATGCAGTGCGACCAATTATCATGTGGTGCGACCACTGCGGATTGTTTTCCATCATAAATATATGCCCCAGATTGGCAGTATTTACACTTTTTATATTCAATTGATGATTGATAAACACTAAGTACTTAATTTTTAGAATTATTTTGAATATTTTTTTGTTATTTGATGAGTCATTTTGCAAATATTTCAGAAATAATGGTTAGTTCATCTTTGTACAAAATAAAAAATATATATATTAAAAGCATGCCATTTTCACTTCACAGGTATTTATGCTGTTGTTAGCAATTTATTAATTTTCATGTATCAATTTAAGTCATTTTAATTTATTTTACCAGATGCCACTGCCAAGCAAAGTTAAAAGCGCTCGCCATAGGCAGCATGTCAACTCTGACCCTGCAGCATGTTGTTCATGCGAGGACTGGTCAAAGATTGGGCAAAGTTTAAAAAGGCCTGAGGCCTGTACAACGAAGCTGGATTTGATCTTAGCGAAATAACTTATGGAATAACTGGGTTTACCGCTGATGAAGGTGGATTTCTTTCTTTTCAGGTCTGTTGCCCCGGTAACTTACACGGAATACCAAACCTGCTCCGGAGCAGGTTATGTTTCAGGATAAGATCTCAGCAGGTATAAAAGACCGCCCACTGACCAATCAGATCTCTTGGAAAATGGCTTGCCCACTTTTGCCGGATCCCGGGGACATTGTTGCACGGATAGTGAGAGGAGCGCTTCGCCGAGATCGTTCAAATCTGTTTGATTTACCTGATGAGGTTCTCTATGAACATTACAGGTTTTCCTCGGATGGCCTCAATATTCGGGTAGCATTAGGTCGAAGCAGTGCACTAATATTTGCCAAGCTCCAAGTTCCAATTTCATGCAGCATATCGGTCATCATTCAGAATTTATTGAAGCAGATTAGAAAACTCCTCTTAACTCCAAATGTGTCTGCAGATGACATGTGACCATCAGATGATGGAGAAAAAAGAAAAAATGGCAGTGTGGGGAAATCACTGTTTACGCGTTGAAATATGCACAAATAAAATCTTCCAATAAACCTACTAACCACTTTGACGGATGTTTTTAGATTTATTTTTCTTTGCTCCCACGCACAGAGCTTGACTGACCACAACTGAATTTAGTTAGCGAGTTGATATCCTGCCTCGTAGTACAGCAGATCGGGATTACGGAGATCAGGTGAAGTTGAGTGAGTTGTGGCAGAATTATCCTGGGTGTGTTCATCCAGTTTCTACAGGCCTCTGGGCCACGTACACAGACACAGAGTTAAATTTTTGTCAAAAAAATGAAATGAAATGTTTGTGTTCATGTTTGAAATGTAAGTGAAATTTGGTTTGAATATAAAATTTGCATGAAATTAATTGTTCATAGGTCTGTTTACATTGATTTTTAATGATACAAGGTCTTCAGGTGACTACTGACAATTTGTAAAAAATTATGGAGTATGTTGAGATAAATTATGGTCGCACTACATGATATTTTTTAAGGTCACGGGCAATTCATCTATATGAAAAAACACTAAAAATTGCCTTATTTAAAAATTTAATGTTAATTTTTGTATACACAACATCCTTAGTGTTTGAACTGTTACAAAAGATATTCTTATTTTTGGTATTTTAAAATTGGCATGTTGAAAAACCTTATAAGTCATTGACCCGCCTGCATTAAACTTCAGTCTCAACACTTATGTCTATCTATTATTTAAACAGACTTCATATCATTTTAATAGCTGAACCATCACTGCCAAGGTATAATTAATGAGCTTTGCAAGGCACGCATGCGCATTCCACCTAATTCAGGTCCGCCCCTTACAGTTCTAATATCTCCAAGTTATGAACAAAAACAGTTTTTTTAAAACATTTGAAAGAAGTGGCCCAGGCGCCATCTTTGATAATGTTATTTCTACAGTTAATTTTGAAAGTTGAAGTCTTTACACCATACACACACAAGCAAATAAAAGATCTTTCGCCTTAACACACCTCAATTAATAAGTTTTTACCAATTTCTCCAAACAAAATTAGACATTTCTGACATTAAAATGTGGTTTTGGGTCAAGCTATCTTAAGAGTGGAATTCATAACTTCAAATAACTGTCGATTCTTACACTTTAATCCTACTTGATAGATAACAACTTTATCTAAAATCATTTAACATGTAAATTTGAGGGGAAACGGGAGGATTTCATTGATAAATTTTAAAGCTGTCTTACCTGTCTCGCTGGACAGGATGCGCTCCTCCCGGCGTCCGTGGGCGGCCATCCTTAGTTTAATTCGGAACTGCAGGTGTTCTTCCTCGGCGGTTTTTCGCTCTTGGTGTTCTCCTCAGGTGTTTTTCCTTCTCGGTAAGACTCGTCCAGGTGAAGTTAGCCTTTTCAAACTATCGTCTTCTCAGATTAAAGTTTTGCACAAGCCGGCCAGAGGTTCAGTTTGTTTTGATTTGAAAGATATCAAACATTCCGAATTTATAGGCAACCACGAGCGCGCGTCACCGCTCTGTTACTATGGCTGTCAGTGACGCGCGAGCGTGAGCGATAGTATATGCAGTAAAAATGTTTATCAAATTATTTTCATTGTTGATTTTTATCTGTTTTCCGATGTCATTTCAATCCAGCCTTGAACACGGAAATAAAGTTTATTTCAGTGAAAACATTTTTTATTCAACTGTTCGTTTCCAAACCACGGACCGGAAATAAAGAGTTCTGATATACCTGAGCAAGATCTACATTTAGTACAAGCTGGGGCGGATCTACCGGGTGGCATGGAGTGGCAAATGCCACCCTAATAGACAGGCTTGCCACCCCTGTTGCCACCCCAGTTGGCAGCGACAAATTAAATGGCCAATTTGACATTTACGAATGTTAATCTCCATTGTCCAACTGCGATGAAAGCAGCACGAGATTGCATCAGAGCGTGGGTGGCGACGCAGCGGGTGTTGTGGTGGTGTGCCCGCGAGACGACTGACTTTTCTAATTGACAAAAGCGAAGGAGCTGGCCAGTAGTCGCAAAAAAAGAGGGAGACACGAGAGGAATGAGGTAAAAACTGATTAACTACCAATGAAATAATTTGTGATGAAAGCACAGTGCTAGCGCTGCGGCAATGCTGATTTTGAGATCGTGTTGAAGAGCGTAATTTCGCTAATTTTAAGCTAGGCTACATGTAGCCTGGCTGGGCCATCCTGTTGCGTGAGTCACTTGACGTTCCTTCCCACAACAAGGAACGTCAAGTGATTCACGCAACAGGATGGCCCGGCGAGGCTAGGCTACATGTGCATCAGCAGCTAGATCCTGTGTAGGCTATGAAAGCTAATATTGATTCCATATCTGGCAGAGCAACATAAGTAGAATAAATTCAAATCTTGCAGAAATGAAGAGGAAAGGCTGCATAATTAGTTTTTTTTTTCACCAAAGACAAGGAAAAAGGCAGGAGAGATAGAAAACGAGGTAGACACGATAAGAAGGATGAAGAGAGAGGCCAGGTGGACGGAGAGAGAGACCAGGTGGAAGGACAGAGGGAAGACTAAGACAGAGTGGAAGAAGGGAGAGAAAGGCACAACAAAAGTCACCGTAGTAGAACAGCGGGCCAAGGTGACCAGGGACATGAGGAGGTGGCGGGAGAAGACTATGTGGAGCAGGGAGAACATCTCAGAGATGAGGAGGCAGAAGAGAGACAAGACAACGTGCAGGACCATAGACTGTATATACAATGGACAACTTGGTTCCACCTACCGCCTGTATACGGATTTGAAGCCAAAAAGCTCTCGATATTTCCAGGATTTTTCTTCATTTCCTGAAACCAGCGCTGCGCAGTAGCGATGCGCGCATTCGGCCACGCAGTCGCCGAGAGTCGCCATGATAAAGATTTAGAGATCAAAGTTGTAAATTTAGGAGAATAAAGTCATAAAGTAAATAAAGTCATAAAGCTGCTTTTGTGGATGGGGAAATGACTGAAGCTGGTCATCTGCAGGGTTATTGGTGGATGTATCAGCGGGTCATTCAGAGAGATTTTGTGGTTTCTGAAGAAACAATCCAACTGATGATCAACATTTATGATCCAGAGGCAGTCGAGCTCCGACGAGCACCACGTCTCTGACACCGGCGGTAACCTACACCTGCAGAGACACCAACACCTTATTATGGCAAATGGATTCATATCATAAACTAAAGCTCAATGCCATTCACGGCTATTTACGGCTGCATAAACGGATATATCCTCAGCATATTAATTTCTGCCATTTCTAGGCACACTTCAAATGCGCCGTTCGATGGTGCGGTCTCTGAAATGAGACACAGCCAGTGTATCCCCACAGGTGAGCTACGCAATCCCTGAACACCCATAGGCTGTATCAGGTGTCAATCATAGAAAACATGAACCCCCTAATAACTTTTAAAAACGGAGCTTCACAGAAAAAAGAGGACTTGAGCACAAACCAGTCTTACTGTAACTACATGTCAACATCACAAGCAGGGGGGAGAAAAATGTATGTTCTGTGTAATAAATTTTTAAAGTTTGTCCACAGCCCCATAAGCTTTGCTGGCGGAGGCGGGATTTATGACCCATACTGCAGCCGATCAACAGAGGGTGCTGTTCTCGGAGTGACTTCACCAAGCGAGGAGGCGGATGCTGTCCATTCTTTATACAGTCTATGTGCAGGACCCAGACAATGAGAGGGAGATGAGAGAGCATGAGTCATCAGCAACCATCTCCAGTCAAGCTGGTCCAGATGGTAAGGAAAGTAGAGAGAGACATTGCTTGGACTTCTTCAAATAAATATAAAAATGTGTGTTTGCTTAAATATGAATAACTAGGGAAACTTAATTGTGAAAAGTGTGATGACGTGGGGACAGCGCTTTAGTAGTTTGTGAACAATGTATTTTAGATCCACTGCTGAGGTTAACTTCCAGAATTAAACAAATGTTAGTGTGTTGACACAGCCTGATGGTTATGAGTAACCAATGACAGTTCCAATTTGATTATGATTTTATTAGTAGTTATATTGTGTCATTATTTCAGAGAAATGCAGTTTCAATCTTTCCTCCCCTCCGTATTCTAGATATATCCAAATCCAGATGTGAGCTACCAGTGCAGCCAACACAGGAGGATTTCCCCAAGACCTTCCAGGAAGGAGCCAGAAGAAGCGTCTGCAGTGACTGGTACAAATGCCATCCCTGGCTAGAATGTTCGCAATCAATACTCAGCCTTTAGTCAAAACGCACAAAAGCATTAGATCTAGATAAATTTGTGAAGTGTTGTGCCGAACAGCATGGAAATCGCTGAACTACTCAAACTACTTCTACTGCTTACATGACTACTCTCACTACGCTGACTACTTATCATACTTCTTATAGTACTACAACTTAAACTTATGCCACTTCTCACCTTTCTGCCTTTTAAGGTAATTTCCTTCTTCATTTAAACTTTATGCAATTTTAGACATTTTTCTAGCCTCTTTAAGCATGAATAAAATTTCAATTTATAGAGCATATTCATACTTTTTGTCCTTGAACCAGTTTCACAATTATCCAACTTCTATTTCTTTTTCACCCCTTCAACAGCTTTTAAATTTATACCTTTCTCCATTTTTTATTAGCAGTTCAGCATTGCTTTTTCAGATTTGAGGACTCAACATTTCCACGCATTTTCTGTAAGGAAATGCAATTTTTTAGTTTTGTGTCATGTTTTCTTTTTTTGTGTTGTTTTTCTGATTTATTGTTGTGTTTTGCACCTCAGGGCCACCGTAAAGATGTCCACAAAAACAGTTTACCTTCTTATAATGCACTAAGAAAGAACCCTTGGTCTACTTTCATTTTTAACCGCTGATAAGGCCCCTTCAGCGACCACAACATCCGGTCTATGTTTATCTAAAAAATAACATTTAACTGATCTCATGTTGTCAATGTGCGTAGCGTGTATAAATAAAAATATAAAAGGTAGGTTTTATTATCATCTGCACCAAATAGCATGAATGTGACAGCTACACTTTCTCTTAGTCAATGTCCAGTTAATTTCTAATATTTAATTTTCTTTGTAATTTTGTCAGGAAGGGAAGCTACCCAGTGAATGTTTGAAAGAAGGCCTCTGCAAAGCCATACAGACATCTTTCTTTGAATGCATGAGGTCAATGGTAAGTCAGCAGGGGTGAGAAGGGAGACCAGAATCAAAACAAAAATCTAGGATTTGTTTAAAGATGACCTGACTGGTGCTCTGTGCCTTAACAAGAGTGTTTCCTCTTTTTCTAGCCGAACACAAGATCAAGATTCAGAGGAAGAAAAGGTGAATAAAATAAGTTTGTTTAAACTGAGATTCTTTTGTTAAAACATTTTATTGTTTATTGAACATTAAAAAAGCTGTGTGACGGTGACATCATATGATTAGGGTTTGTATGTACAGTAGTGAGTCATAGGATTTAAAAAATTAGCTTCATTTTAAGTGTTCACTACAAGATACTACAAATACACAGTATCTATTTGTTGTCATTATAAAAATGACAAAAATGCTCTTGAAATAAAAAAACAAAGGGGCCAAAGAACAACAAATGAACACTTATGTTCAGCCCAGATCTGCAGACAGGAAGTTTCTCACTCATGGCTCTTTAGCATGTTCACTGCTGTTATTTTAAAGCAGCCATCATCATCTGCTCAAACTTCTTCATATCCACCTTCTTCATGATAAAAGCCTTCTTAGGCGCCTCCTTCCCCTTCAGGAACCCCACAGTATCCATGACCATCATGCCCCGGGTATGTGTGCCTGTCAGCTCCACGCTAACAGGATACTCGTCATATTCCAAGATGAATGAATCATCCATAGCAGCCGCCATGGCGTACGAGTCACAGGAAACAAACCCTGTGCCAGCAACAAACTCTTTCTCGCAGCGTTCGCTTCGTGAAGCCTCGATGCTGTGGCGAAAGATCCGAGCCATGAAGCGGGCCTTGTCTGTGTCCTGGGCCAACCAGGCATCACAAAACTCCTGTCAAAGAAAGGAAAAGAGTAAACAGCAGCTGTAACTCACAGGATTATTCAAATTATTTAGAGGGGCTGGATTTGAAAAAAGCTGTATCCTCAACATGTGTAACAGCAGTACCAAGTATCAGGCAGATAGGAGAACAGGGAGCATTTGTTTTAAAAGTGCCAGATTGAGTAATTACAGGACCTGATTCTTCTCATCAGATATCTCCAAAGTCTGTATTAATAAATGGAAATAAAATTTCTCAGTTACAAAATGCAAAAGAATTCGTACCCAGGACAGCTTGCTGTGGCAGGTAAACTCCCAGCAGGCCAGGTAAGTGGGACAGCAATAATCCTTCAACACGATGTATGCAGCTTCTGGATCAGCAGCAAAATTAAACTCAGCACACACTGTGGTGTTTCCTCGAGCTGAGGGAGTAAATCAGATCAAACTGCTGGTTACCTGTTTAGAGCAACCCTCAAAGGAGATAAGATACAATAAAACTTTTGGTTTATCTTGTCTGGATAAAAAATTTGACTGACAATCAGTGTTGCCTCCCATGATGTAGAGGCCCCGGAGTTTGCTGGGTAGGGATGGATCCATCCTCACAGCCAGAGCCAGGTTGGTAAGCGGTGCCGTGGCAACAAGAGACACCTGGGGAGAGCACTCAGACTCAAAAACCTTTCAGATGACAACAGACCGAGAGAGAGCTGTGTCTTTATCTGTATCTTTTACCTCTCCTGGGTTTTCATTGACAATCCTGATCATGGCAGACACAGCACTCTCTTCCTGAACCAGGTCCTGGCTGGGAGGGTTGGGGCATGGAGCATCTCCCAACCCGTCCAGTCCGTGGAAGTGTCCCGCATCAATGGCGTTCCCCAGGATGGGCTTATCAGCTCCTTTAAACACTGGAATCTGGAACGTGTAGAGAGGATGGCGTCTGATCCAACGTGACATGTAAGTCCAACAGAGCTCAATGTGGTTGTGTAATTTCTCATGTTCCTGCTTCACATCATGTGACTTCAGGAACAACAACTCACTGTCTGGCCCCCTAATTTGTTACATAACTCCAATAAATTCCTTGTAAAACTCAAGCCAACAGAGAAAGACACAATGTTTACCAAGGGGCTGGATAAGGTCATAGATAACTATCAATAACGTACAGTGCCGCACCCACCTCTAGTTTATTGCAGGCTTGCAGAACTCTCAGCGTATTCTTGCACACATTCTCAACAGTGGTGTTTCCATGGACACAAGTGACCCCCAGCAGCTCCACATTTGGGTCAGCGAGCGCCATCATGATGGCCTGAGCATCGTCTGTCCCACAGTCCACATCTGCCAGCAGCTTTTTTCTCATTGTGGAGACTGTGGAGTGAAGGTAAGAGTGAAAGAAGAGGAACACAACAAAGTCATGACAGCCCTTATACATCAGATTACATTTCTCTTGATGCAACATTAGAGAAAATGGTGGTATAATTTACAACACCAACCTGTAGCTAAATGTGAGGTGGATGAACTGAAGTACTTGCTGTTCAGTGCTCTTCGTCTGACACACAGGCGGTCAGCTGCAAACAATCTTTGAACAGAGATGGAATTGACCCTCTGAATGGAGAGTGGGCTGGATAGGAGGGGTCAAGTAACAGGAAGTCAAAGTTAATATTTATCTGAATCTTGTTGATCAATGGCTTCTGAAATAAACAAGACTGGAGGAGACACTGTTTCTCTTGTAAAACACATTCAAGATGTCCTCAAAAACAGTTTACCTTCGTATAATGCACTAAGAAAGAAACCTTAGTCTACTTTAATTTTTAACCACTGATAAGGTCCCTTCAGCGACCACAACATCCGGTCTGTGTTTAGACAGCCACACTTTCTCTAACAGTGACCAAAACAAAGAAACTAAGAGGCATGACACGCTAACAAAGACAGCTATCAGAGAAGAATCCAAAGAGCAAAGGTGTCATTCTGACTATTTTACTAAATGTCTAGGTATTTGGACTTGTATTGAAGTCTAACATCTCCTCACCTCCACACACGACCGCTAAAAACGTGCGCTTTAATGGCAACACAACGGATTATCACCGCCATGCAGACAAACTGAGACCACTGAGCTTAACCGTAAAGCGAGGTCTCACTCTGATGATTTTTCGAAGCACCGTGAACTGCGTCGTGAGGCAGGTCAGGGGACGGCAGCCGGCATTGACTCTTTTGGGTTGTGTTTGACACCAAAAATTTCCGAAATGGATGCGTGAAAGGAGTTTGTCTCTGTCTTGTTCAGTTTGAGCTGTGCTAGACCGCAGTGAGCGAATACGTGTCACTGCTTACACCTCCAGAGTGCTCCTTCTTAGTAAACAACCATCTATGGTATTACTTCCGGACACTCTTAAAGGGACGAGCGCGTTTCGTTTTGAACAAAATTGTATTATTTTATTTTATTTTATTTTATTTCGAGTTTTTTTTTTCACTCACACGCCAATCCGGCCGTACAGAGTTGTAAAATTCAAGTCCAATTTTTAGATACTATAAATTCATTTCTTCATTAGTCTTTCTCTCATAATTTATTTTTTAAATGATTATTTTTAGACTATTTCTTTATATTTTCTTTGAAATTAAAGACAACGAGCTTGTATGTGAATATTTATTGTGCTTATAAACATGTTTTCCCCTTTTATTAGTTTCTTAATATTAATATTGTCATGATTCATAGGGGTCTCACCAATTTTGTCTTTGAGAAACTTCTAAAAACTGAAGGTACATTATTTTATAGATTCAATGGCATATTTTTCCCCCCTAACTGTGACAATCAATTTTTCACAGAGATTTCTTGCACCCGCTTCATTAAGATTCCCCCCTTTTAGGTGGTTTGACTTTTTCCTCCCAAACTTAAATTCAGAGGTCAGAGTTTCTCTTGCTCAATTTAAAAACCATAATAAAATGTACTCACTCACTTATTTTGAATTGACAAACCTTTATTAACCTGGTCTCACTCCATACCTCCGTCAGAGTGCAGGGCTCTCCTACACTTTCCTAACATTTGTGCATGTACAATAGATCATAACTACCTCATAACTTACTCGATAACAATGAACAATAAAACTCTAACAGCATTTGGCAGCAGCAGCCATCTCAACATAAATACCTGTAAGCAAAATAACATTTTCAAAATAAAATCCACTGTCTCTGAAAGTTCTGTACAGTAAGGTACATTGGAGCTCAGTGCTGGTAAACTGAAAACAGAAGAGGTGTTGTTGATGCTCAGTAGAATAATGCAATATGCATTACTTCACTTCTCGTAGGTTTCCTCAGCAGTATACAATTGTAACAGTATAAAGCAGTTGTGTTTTTCTCAACATCATGCAGATTAAATTAATGAAGCTTTTTATCTAGTTGGATTTCCAAGTTCTTCATACAACTGAGTGCCGTGACAATAGAAACAAACACTTTCAGTAAATAAAACTCAACTTTTAAGGGCTATAAAACTGTTACAGTGTTGCATATAACTTGGAGAAAAGTGTTAAATAACTATCAATATGTCAAAGTTATAGCATAATATGAAGCACCACCTCTGCAGTCCAAGATTAGTGATCCAGCTCCTCATCAATACTTCCAGTTGAGCATCAGGAGAACCTCAGAAATCACTTTGTATGAGACATCATATTAATACAAGTGACAGAGAGCAGTGTCAGATATGTTCGTCTTAGATATCTGTGCTTGTTGTTGAGAGTGATACCATAAATATGACTGAAAATAAGAGAGACAGTGGAAGAGAAACAAACAACAGACTAAAAGCACAAAAATTGAACAAAATAAGTGCTTTGAGTTTGACAGCTGTCGTTTAGGTCCAGAAAAATATCTCACAGGCAAAGAGCAGGATCCTTTTATTAAAGCTGGACCAGTGACGTGAGTACTTGATAAAACACTTCTCTGGTGCAGCCTTACACTAAAAGATGAGCAGTATTCAGTTTTTTCTTAATGTCAAGAAATCCAAAATGATGATAATCATTATTGACATTTTAATCAATGAGAATTGTTTGCTTGTGGCCTTGACTTCACATTTGTAAACGGCCTATGCTGACTGTCATGTTAGCTGCTCCAAAGGTGCATCTCATTGATGTGCTTTGAGTTTTGGACAGTATTACAGCTTTTCTAAACGAGATATGAGCTGAACTCTTCAGCAGGATTACTCCACTGCATAGTTTGATCTATTTGTGATTTCTTGATAATGGTAAGAAAAAGAAAGAATCTGCATAGCCTTATCCTTTCATAGACGAACTGATCAAATCAAATAAAAGTGGTGAAAACAAGTACAGGTGTGTTGTCATCCATCTGCATTGTCCATAAAGGCTAAGATTACACATCTGATATCAAGGGACACGTGTTGAATTGACTTGATTTGCTTCCTGGTGCTACAGCTGGCACAGCCAACAGTGTGGTCTGCACAGTGGCTACAATCCAACACAGAAAGCCATGTTGTTACAGTTTTTGGCCCTCAGGGCTGTGAAAGTTGTGTGATTTGAGTGTTACATGAGGAGGGGGGAAACTGCTATAAAACAACCTACAGTTGCACTGGCACTTGGACATCTTAACAGTGACTAAGCACAAAACATAGGGTTGTTTTTTTCCAGTTTGTGTTGGTATATTTGTTTGTGTGGCGCTGTCATTATTATCCCCTTCAGTCTTTTTGGTAAGAGCAGTCCACTTAGGTCTCAACCTTCCCGTACGTCCCTTCTGGAGGCCGGTACTGTTTGGGGAAGGCTTTGAGCTGGAGAGCATTAAAGGCGTATTTACGACATCCCACATTCTTCATGGTGTTCTCTCTCCTGCAGCCCTCGCTGTGAAGAAACACACACATTTTGTATCATGTTAGAGCCATTTGTGCACTACTGTTAATTTGATAGATAATTAATAATTTTTGTTATTTATCCTGATTAGAATTCTGAGAGACTGAACAGTTATATTGAAGCCGATAACTACTGCAGTTCCTATTGGAGGAGACATGCAATGTGAGACCTGACCCTGCTCCCTGACCCAATACAGAGGTTCTTTTCAATTCAGGACAGTCCGTATAATCTCAGAGTTGCTTGCAAATTTACTGAACAAAAAGCTAAAAAAGGTATGAAAAGGAGATGTGTCTCCATTACTGCAGTTAAATTCTGCAATGATGCCAACATAAATCTAAAAACATGTCATTCTTTTTTTGTTTTTTAAGAAAATAGTGGAGTAAAGCTATTTTTGAAGCTTATAAGTGCGATTAATTATCTGTTGTTGTGGTTTCTTTGCTTTTCTGGAGGTCGGTAGCCTAAAAAGTTGACAATATAGGATAGGCTTTTATAAGCAGTCTGCTTCTGCCTTTTCAGTCAATATTCAACACATGATTCTTGATTTAGTGATTTAGTGATTTAGTGTGAAATGTCAATATTGTGTACAATATTTGGTGTTGTCACGACTAAATAAACGACTACTACTACTACTACTACTAGACCTGCGGGTTTTTCTTGGGTAATTAATGCAGCTGTGGGTCTTTTTGAGAGCACAATAGTTTTTGACTGTGTTTACATCGAGTCTCAATTTTGTCATTATGATTTGTAAAAAGTATCGTTCGTGTCCATGTAGATTCTCATTCATCCAGGTCATGGTTATCTTGAAGACTTAAAAACAGGCAACTGGACTGTGTAGAGAAAGTATCGTTCAGTTATGTAAGTAAACCTCCAAGTAAATTCAAGAAAGGAAAGATTGACGACTATCTGTTTTATCATGGAAATACGCATCAACTACATGCTCTGGTTTTTCAACCTCAGAGGGTCTTCAATCATTAGACGGAGCTGCGCTCACATATCCATTTATTATTTCTGCTCGTAAAACTTCAACAAACTTTTGCTGCAAGGGACCATTGCAGCTGTAAATAAGTGCAAGTGTGCTTCAACAACCCCAAACATTTTCATATGGAAGGATGAGCTACGAAAACTGACATGCAAATTCAAAAATATTTAAATGCTTAGACAGCCACCTCAACATGCTGCATATAAAAAACATGCTGCATAAACCTCGATCCTACAGATGCACACTTGCCTTAATAACACTTGACCAAACTCGAGTCTATCAAGCGCCTCCTACTGACTCAGAGCACTGCTTATTGTGATGAATTCACAGCAATTTTCTCTTGCAGTATTTTTCTGTGTCTGTGGGTTTTTGCATTTGTTTTGACCTTCAACAGCATGTTTTTTTTTCAGGATATGTTAATCATTACATCTGCATTTCAGTGAAGTTGCAAAGTAAAAGCATTTGTAACCTGTTTCTGTTTATAGAAATATTTGCTAATGCATCACATCTGCCCTTTTTCAGTAACAACATCTGCTAGACTTGTGTTATCCTCTGCTGACCTGCGCATACAGTCCAAGGCCTGGTAGAAGACCTGTGGGGCGAGGGCGTGCTCCTGCTGCAGGATCTGACACTGCTCCAAAGTCAGAGACATGGCTGTGCGGTCTTTGGCGCTCTTACAACTGGTGAAACGCACTCCGTTCAGGCGGCGACATGCCTTCAGGGTTTGTACAAAGAGATAAATTAGTGGAGAGAGAGATGGAGAGCTTGAATTTGAGAGGAGGGATAAGAAATGAGGAGCTTGTCTACCTCGGCCGCCTGCCAAAGAATCTCTACATTCTTGTTCTTCTTGGCGTTAACATTCTGGCTCAGCAGTTTTAACAGATCAGGCAGACTGGTGGTGCTGCGAGAGCGAGGCAGGCCTGAGGAGAAAGGAGAGATGGGCAGAGTTAAAAATGAGAGTAAGAAAACAAACACTGCTTTCTGACAGAAACGTGTTTTAACTCACAGTCTTCTGGCAGGACTTCTTTGAACTGATCATAGTAAGAGCTGAGGCGAGCCATATTCTCCATGTTGATCACGTCTTGTAAGGATGTGTCTCCAAACCTGGACACAAGTGGGAGAGTCAATTCAATATATTTATTGTCTCTGCAACCTTATACGTTATTTTGTGACAAAAGGCTGCATGCTTTTCGAAACCATATGAGGAGCCAAACTTCAAACTAAAACATTAGTGCCTCTCTCAGAGGTAACTCCACTGGCGTTTAGGGTATTCAAACCACAAACTATCCACTCAACAATGTATTTAACTAATCCTAATTCAAATGTCTTTTTGTCTTTTTTTTCCTCCTTTTCAAATACATTCTGACAGGCTGTATGCTCAGTAGTGTAATGCTGCCCTCCACAGGTTGGTTTTTATTTTCTCGCTCATATTTTCAGTACAGGCTCGACTGAGGGAATTTTATGATTATACTTTTGAGGAAAAGATCTACCTAGACCTGCTAAGTGTCTGAATAACTGTGATCATACATTTCTGTATCTATTACACAAAAATACGACCTGAACCACAGTTTCTATACTAACACACTGAGACAGACTTTTCAGATGTTTGCCTTTAACTTTCAGATAACTGGCCGGATCACGGTGACCAACCTTTACTTGGTAATAAGAACATCAAGTCTCCTCTCATAATTTAACACAAGATTGCATAGAAAAATAATGCCTTCCCCCATGGTCTTTCTCCTAATCTTTTGCCATTGCTGCTGTTTTCTAAGTTTTTATTCTTCCAATACAATCAATAAAGTGAGAAAAGGAGACCAAAAGTCACTGTTTAGCATTTATAAAATTGTATGGCCTTAATGTTGGGTAAATAGTTTGTCATTTATACTTCTTTCTTCATTTGATTTTAAAGATAAAATGAGTAAAAAAATGTGTATAATTATAACAGAACACACAAATCTGTATTTCTGGACCTTAAAACACCAACCAAATCACTTTTTTAACCGGTTTTTCATGGGCTACATTCTCTGCAAGTCAGATTTTTCCCTCTTGACTTCTACTCTTTTTTCCACTGCTGAGAAGAATCTCTCTTATCTCAGTGACTCACTTCTCAGCTAACGTCTGCTGCTCGTTGATCCCCACGTTGAAGAGAACGGGCTGCACACGCAGCAGCATCCCGTTCTGGATCTCTCGAGGCAGCGTGTCAAACATCACCCCGGGCATCGGGACCCTGACGTTAAAGCCGCTCCTGTTCCCCGTTATCACCGGCAGCATGTCTGGGGCGAAACCAGAGGTCGCCTGGGTGACTTTAAAGGTGACGTTTCTCAGGTCCATCACTCCAACACTCATGTCCTCCAACATGGCCAGCTCCTCACCTTTGAGAGACAAGGAGGCAAATAGATTTATGAAAACAAGTCAGTATTTTTAAAACCTAAAAATGTCCTGACACAGTCCACACACACGCTGTCAAACGCAGGTTACCATAGGTGCTGAGCAGGCTCTCATACTGCACCAGCAGGCCGATGGTGTGGAGCTGCCTGAGGAAGCCTGAGTCACACAGACAGTTCCTCAGCTTGATGACGAAGCCACAGATCAGTGCCGTCAGCTGAAAAGCAGCACATTGAACAGTCATGATGTTAACGCAAACTTTGCTTATTGTATAACGCTCATCTCTATTAACGACAGGATGCTTGTGCTTGCAGGAGAGAGAAAGAGAGAGGAATTGACTGACTGTCTGGCAGAAGACAACGTCACGGCGGTACTGCAGGGTGAGGCTCATGGCGATGGTGGGAGCGCTGTCCTGCATCAGCAGAAACACCATGGACTTCTTCGCTTTGTCGCTCATCAGAGAAACACAGTCTGTCAGCGTGGTGAGGAGGGGGTACAGGGCTTCACTCCACTCGACTGTACACACACAGATGAGTGAAACACACAGGGGCGCATACAGTTAGTGCATGGAAGAAGTCTGCCAGCAGCAGTGTTTGACAGCTTTACAGAAATGTCATAATAACCTTATTTATTGACTGACAGAGTAAGAATTTTATTTCTGAGTATTTTCCATAGACTGTATATACTATGGACAACTTGGTTCCGCCTTCCGCCTGTATACGGATTTGAAGCCAAAAAGCTCTCGGTAATTCCGGGTTTTTCTCCACTTCCTCGAAACCAGAGCTGCGCAGTAGCGATGTGCGCATTCGGCCGCGCATTCCCTGAACGCCCATAGGCTGTACCAGGTGTCAATCATAGAAAACATGAACCCCCTAATAACTTTTAAAAACGGAGCTGTACTGAAAAAAAAGGACTTGGGCACAAACCAGTCTTACAATAACTACATGTCAACATCACAAGCAGGGGGGAGAAAAATGTATGTTCTGTGTAATAAATTTCTAAAGTTTGTCCACAGTCCCATAAGCTTTGCTGGCGGAGGCGGGATTTATGACCTGTACTGCAGCCCACCATCAGAGGGTGCTGTTCTCGGAGTGGCTTCACCCAGTGAGGAGGCAGACTCTGTCCATTCTTTATACAGTCTATGGTATTTTCCTATTAATCAACTTGCAGAGTACATGTATTTTCTCAAACTGTAGTGGGTTATTTTATGATGTTTAATCCCTCTAGTCATTGAGGATGGTTTGTTCGTAGAGCCATTATTGCTCACCTGGGGATTTCTTTTCTACATCCGGGCTGCTCTCTATAAATGAGAGGAGATTAAAGATATTTAGAGCAAAAAAAGTTGTAACTTTCTGCTATGTTTGGGATCTTAATGTCCAGACACACATTAAAGTAGTTTAGATGATGACAGGGCTGAACCCACAGATGACAAACAGGATGTGAAAGGCGTGCAGAGTTCTGGCACAGAGACGATGGTGATGATGGACGGAGAGGCTAATAGAGGATGAAGTGATGGATGTCATGCTCAACGTTTGTCTAGAAAGACTCTTGTTACTATGGCTACTTCATGAGAGTGACATACTCTATATGTATTGTATATATATAATGTATTGGGATGGGACACATTTCAACCTTCCAAGCCAGGAGTTCAGCTGTGCATTTTGTAACATTCTGTGGTTTTTCAGTCATTTCTGGAGTCGTGGCGAATCAAATCATTGTGCCTGTCTGCCTCTGATAGGCTGATAAAGCTTAATAAAGTGATTGCATTCATGCTTGGATCTTGCTACGTGCTTCATGAGTAAAGTAAACAATGACAGAGGCAGAAAGAGCTGGTGGACCTCCAGCCTATGGCTGTAAGCAGTGTGAACAACCTCTTCATCACACTATTGGCGATATCTGTGAGTGTTGCATGACTTTAGGTGAGCGCAGACATGAACACACTGTAAGCCACATATTTATTTATTAGTTTTTAGTGCTGCTTTTGTACTGGCACTATATTAGGGCAGCTGCATACCCTTTCAACACTTTATTTTTTATATTTACATTTGTATTGAAAGGACACTTTATCACGACTGACACTTGTTTTACAGAAAGCAAATTGTTTGTTATTCTTCAGCGCAGAGCCTTTACTTTTATTTATACAACCGCTTTATTTCATTTAAGTTTGTTTGTTCAAGGTTTTCAATAATGTGATGAAGGCTCAGACGAATAAAAGAAAGTTATCTTGAAAGCCACTTGCGTAAGCTCTAAAAGACTTTTAGAATTTTGTTTCTATCTGCTACAGAGGCCGAGATATCAGCTTTTTTTATAAACCTCAACGCTTCAGAGAACCTCAGGATCTGGGGGCCCTTGTGAAATAGCCCTCAGGATTTCAGAAGTGTGTCTCAGACAGGGTTCAGGTCTTAATGGGTTGATATTGATACTGTGACTTTTTTGGTTATGCTAATTGTGAGGTGAAAACATGATATCATGACTGCCCTTGTGTGCACCTTTCTTGATGCTACTCGGCTCCTCTGTGGCGAGCTCAAAGACGTCCTCTGAGCTGCTGTCGCTCTGCAGTTTGTCTCTCTGCAGCAGACTGTCCACCCTCTGAATCACACACTCCAGACTCTTGTCCACATTCAGCCAAACTTTCTCCTGCAAACAAACACACATCACAATATCAGCTAGAAAAGGAAAACACTAACATAGATGTGAGGAGAGCTCTCTAACTCTTCTCTTACCCACTCCTCCTCGTGAAGATCTGCCTGCATGGAGGCGCGCTTGTTTCTACTCCCATCACTGATGTCTGTGGGAGAAATACGACGGGAAGGCGAGGTGGCAGAGCGAGACGGGGAGGTGGGGTTGCGGGAGGGGGAGCGTGATGGGGAACGCGAGGAGGGGGAGAGGGAGGAGGAGGAGGGAGACGGAGTGCCTTGCTGGGTGGTTTCTGGGCGGGCAGCTGCAAGGGCGAGAATGGCCGTGGAGAGCAGCTTTGAATCACAGACGGTCACCAGCTGACGAGTCTGTGAGAGGAGACAAGAGCAGGAAAAAAGGGGTTTCAACTTGTTTCTTTGATGTCCCTGTTATGTTTTAAATTGAATCTTTGCAGCGAGTGACATACTAGGTGACAATTGTGCAAAAGTAAAGCGTTAAAAAATAACCTTTTTTTGCTCTTGGTGCCTCATAGTTTCTGTGACTCACAGGTTCGCTGATAATGCACTCTCTCTTTGTCTCATTTCCTCTGCAGGACTGAGAATCTAGTCTTTTATCTGCCGTACTGTATTACATTTGTCCTTAATTTGACTACACTCGACAGCCAATAATGACTTTGAAGACATTTTTAGCTCACAAGGACAGTTTTTTTTTTTATCTGAGCAATAAGAGCTGAGATTAAAAAAAAACTGAGATTGTCAAAGAATCAGTGAAAGCCTGAGGGAGAGAGGTTGTGAATAAGAGAGTAAAGAGAGACGAGCTGTAACAGCACACGCCCTTTCTTCTTACCTTTTCTGTCAGGATGGCCAGCGTCCTCTCCAGAGCGTTGGCTGAGCGCTCCTTCGCAGCTCGAGACAGACGCTCAGTGTAGTAACACACTTGTGTCTTCAGAGTGTTTATCTGACCAATCAGCTCCTTTGCTTTCACAACATCCTGGGGCTGGTAAGCCATTCCTTTAGGGCCAGGGCTGCCAGAGCTTTGGGAGCTGCATGCCAGAGAAAGAAAAGACAAATGACAGACAAGATAAATTGAGGAACGCAGATGACAAAAACACAAGAAACTTTAAACACACCACATATAATCTCACCTCTCCTCCCCATAAGAGCTGCTTAAGTTATGCAAAATGTAAAAAAATCACATAAATACAAATTAGAAAGCAACTATTATCAAATGGAAAAGGGTCATGTGTAATCTCTACTCACTGTTTTCGAGCTTCTTCCAGTTTGTGCAGCATTTTTCGGAGGCCGCAGCCTTTAAAGCCTTGGTGATGAGCCGCAGGAGCTCCAATAGTCACAACATCATATGTCCGGTCTAAACAGAGGAGAGTGAACAAAAGGAGATGAAGACACTGCGTGATTATTTCATGTAGGGCAGAAAGACTGTGATTATGTACGATTACTTACCGTAGCCCGTCTCCCCCTGTACTCTCATCCTTTGGATGTGCAGGTTTGTGGGAATAAACTCCAACTTCCTCTCAGCTTTTAAAGTACTAGACTTAAAAGATGGACCTGAAGGAAAAAGGAGAGAGGTTTTCTGAACCTAAATACAACAGGACACCAGAAATTAATTGTAATATTTTTGATAAAAATAGGATTTACATTTTAATTAATCTATTGCACTGCATTAGTATGGTAGCTTCAGTTACAGTCAGTCATACAAAAACCATTAAATAATAAATATCATAGACATTTAAGCATTCAGAGGTATAAAAAAACAAGAACTATAAATTTACTTAAAGAATTTTTTTTTTTACTAATCCTGAATAAATAATATAACTGTGAATTGAAAGTATACACATTCAATGTGCAAATGTTGAATTTTGTGCAGAAATCTAAATAGTTAACAATTGTAGTAAGAAAGACAAGTATGGACAGCCAATATTTATACTACTGCATGGATATAAATGCAGAGTAGAAAACAGCTCCTGGGCATGAGTGCATGGTGTTGCTGATGCAGGTTTGTTACCCTGTCAATCCACTACATTTGTTTAACTTTCAGTGTCACTCAACAGTTCAGAGTATCTCTTTTTTTATAGAAATGAGAAAAATGTAGTTTCCCATAATAAATAACAAAAGCCAGAGTCTTTAATGACCATGTTTATATGATGTCCATTTTCTCCTGACATCCTGCTCAGAATTGGGAGCTTGAATGCCGTTTGATACCGCGGCTAATGTCACACTATTGAGTTACACTTTGTGAGTCATATAATTTTATGTTGTGATCATCCCTCATGGATTTAACACGAACTGGCTGACAGAGAAGACACTAAAAGATATAAATGGACCTTTGGTTGATGGCTAAATAAACTAAATAAGATCAGTTAGTTTTCCATCCATAGTTGGCGCAGTTTGGTGCCTCCTGTGATTAACTGACTTTGACATATAAAACTGTTGTTGTGCAGCTTTACAGTCATATGTCGTGAATAATTTGTGGGTGATGTTGTTATAACGAAATACTTTGTGGCTCTAACCTTTGTATTCATGCAGGTCACTTATGGTCTCCTGGTAGGTGAGGATGATGGTCTGATAGTGGGTGATGATCTGCCTCCTGAGGTTCTCCCAACACGCAGACAGCTCGCCCAGCTCTTCCAGCTCACACACCCTACACATAACACACACACACACACACACACACACACACATATATACACATATGCATTTACAGTAAAGACAAGCAGCTAATGCAATTCTGACCTCATAGCTTCCAGTAAGTCCAGCTTTTCAATCACAGTCAATGCAATACATACACTGTCCTCTGAAACGCCCACAGTTCAAGCAACAAGTAAGAAGAGTTGCAACAGTGGGAATCTGAATCATTATGTTTCTCTGACCCAGTGTTCACGATAAATAAAAGAATACACAAAGCATTTAAAGTGCACGATATCTGACAAAAAACCCACACAAACCACACACACACTGGCACCGAATGATTGTAAATAAAGCTCTGATGGGTGGTGAGATTAACAAGAAATAAAACAACTTAAAATATGTGCAAATTTATTCTTTCACTTTCTCCTTTCATTGTGAAACACGGGATGGTTTTGTCTCCCTAAGCTGCCAAAAAACAAGAAAATATTTGAAAACCGAATGTCTTTCTTTGGACAAACACTCATTTCCAATCTGTGAAGAAATACTGAGCGGTAGCCAACTTCACACTTATTAACTCTGACACAGTTTCAAGTCAGGCGCTTTAAAACTAAGAGATAAAATCCCAGTGGAGAGTTGAGACAAGTCCAAAAAACATAGTTGTGTAACAAAGTGAATATTCTGAAAATGTGAGAGTGTCACCTCTCCAGAAATGTAACTACACAATACACCCAAAAAATTCAGATGAGGGATTTTTTAAAGTGAGTTAATGGGAATTTTTTGCACTTAAGAGATATTAAAGAATGAAAAGACAGCAAGGAGTCCAAACAGTCAGAGGGGGATGAGACCAAACTCAAGATCTACAGTGAAGCTGTGACAAAGAGTAGGGGGGGAAATTGTTCATTTGAAAGGGGTCTAACCTAGAAGGTCTGAGCCCCCTACTTCTAACAAGACCCCTGATTGATAATCTCAAGACATTACCTGACGGCGTCCTCCTCCAGCAGCAGTTTGACAAACTGTCGTGGGATATGTAGGGAGAGCGTGCTCTCTGCCATCTGCTCCAGGATCCGGAGGTGGTTTCCGTCCGTGGTAGGGAAGCGGTATGTTCTTGACATGACGCCCCCGAACACTAAAAACCAACCAAAATACAGAGTCACAGTTACACAGTTGATTAAACTCTTTAGCAAATCAAACAGGAGGTTTTTTTCCAGTCATAAAACTCACCAGCCTTCAGCAGAGGGTCTTTACACAGAGATGAAGACTTGGATTTGATGCCCATGGACTCAGTCAAGCTTGCATCAACAGGAAGAACCATCTGACACAAATGTACACAGAAAAAAACGACATGTTAAAACAAAATAAAAATACAGGTTCAAGGAAAAGACTTTCTTTTAGGAAAGACAAAAGATGCTCAAAAAATCCCTAGTGCTGGAGTATCAATCTACCTGACGTTTACATGATCATACCCAGCCCTAAAACTAATTTACTAGTTATATTTCTCACTAGATAAAACAAATAATGCGTAACTTTTGAGTAAATCCTGGGCTATACTTCTGCAAGCAGATGGCTCAGGCTAAATACTGACCTGCAGCTCTTTGACACCTTAACCCTTTCTTCTCTTTCTTCATAGTTTTCTACTTTATCTACTATCCTAAATCTTTCAATGAAGGTACTGAAGTCCAAAAATAAACTAAAAAAAATGCTTCTGTTGTTAAAACAAGTCAATAGCCACCATTTATTTATTTTTATCTTATAAGAAAAAAAAAGCACCAGAGTGTCATTTTTAGGAGAGTTACACTTTCTTGCGCTCAATCCGATGAGCTAAAAATCACTGATCATTTCCACTCTTAATCCTTAGTAAGGAAAAAGGTACGCTCACGTGGAAGCCTCAAAATTAATCAGGTTTTTCCAACGTTAATATAGATGGTGGAAGACTTTTGTACTTGGATTGCAGCTGGAAGCCAGAACACGACACTTTCTAAAATCCCTTCCCGTGTATATGGAGTTTAAAGAAAAGACTAGTCCAAATCTGAGCATTTCTGTCCTCTCGGTTTTGTAGATCACTCACCCGTCCGTTAACAGTGTCTCCTCTTTGTAATCTGGCCACAGGAGCCCTCTGCTCTCGCTTCTCCTCTATCTGCCAGGCGATGACAGTGATGTTCCCCACGCGCTCGCTCTCTGACGACCTGATCCAAAGTGACAACCAGTAAATTAAACATCTCTGAGTCAAAGTCCTGAGAGCGGTGTCTGTCATTTATCACTGGCAGACTTGGTCAAAAGAACAGCTTGTCTTGTCCACCTGTTACCTGAGAGTCAGATGCAGTCTGTGGTGTTGGTCCTGCAGCAGCTCTTTCACAGTAAACATAGACGACCCGAGCATGTACATCTGTCACATAAAAGCACACAGCCGTGGGATTTAACGGATTTCACCCAGATGAGTGTAGACTATAATGGATTTAGTGTATAAGACTTCATTCCTTCCCTGAGGGGACATTTGAGGACAAGTAGCATCAAAGTTTTGCAAGCAGTGGGTCTTGTGTTTGGGCTTACCGTGCCTTGTGAGCGATCTTTAACATCATAGACGGAAAGCTTGACCTGAGTCTGCTGAGTGATCATAGAGTCCTGAAAGAAGGCCACACTGCTCAGGAAGATGGGGTTACTGGTGCCCTGGAGACAGAATCAAAGGGTGAGGCCAAACCCTCTACAGAAACCACTCAGGGGAGAGTGAATTGTCATGTACCTCTATGATCTCCGTTTGAGCGTGTTTGGTCCAGAAGGCTTGAGGAGGAGTGGTGCAGCTGACGGCGACAAAGCTGGTTGGTTTACGGTCCAGAGAGGGAGTAACCAGTTCACTACAGGCTGCGGTGACATAAAAACACAAGAGATTACAATCTGTGGGATTTAATAGTGGGTGGTCACTAATCCCTGACCATGGAGGGAATGTAATACAGTAGTTTTGTGTAGTGAGTCGATGACAGTCATGATTCAAGACAGTAGTCAAACAATGTTATTATTTTGTAAACATCAAAATCATAATCTCTCTTATTCTTAGAGGGTGAGTTACTTTTGATACAATTGATATGGCTGTGAAAATGATATTAACATACACTATATGCCCAAAAGTCCACAGAAATCCCATCTCATTGAGTCTAACTGCACTTCCTGCTAACAGGAGTATAAAATCAAGCTTGCAGCTATAGAGGCATGAATTTTGAGTTTTAATGAGTTGTAAAAATCTCACTGACTTTGATAGCAGTGCTGCCATATCATGCAACCATAACAAAAAATTATCTATATTGAGGTAAACTTCTTCCTGCCAGCTGCCTCCTGATTATCCACGACTGCTAGTTCTGGGAAATAAAAGTATCTGGCGACTACGGAGGCTCAGTCACAAAACTCAAATGCTGGACCGAACAGTGCTCAAAGGCATAAAACCTGCACACCATCTATTCTATCTCACACTGGAGTCCCAAACTGTCTCTGGCTGTACAATGACTTCCCATATTTTGCATCCACAGCTTCATAAAGTGGACAGTCATATGCAAGCCTCATATCACCATGCACCAAGTTGAACATCCAGCAGAGTGTATGAATGTTGGTTGGCTGATACTAGGATCGTAAGAGTTTAAGTCATCTACTGTGTTAAAATGAAAGGTCAATGAATAAAAATACATTTAGGTAAATTTGATGCCTCGGAATTTCTGTGAGTGTGAGGAAAACCTAGTCTGGCGTGGATGGACACATCAGCCAGGATGTAAAGACAGCAATAGAAAGTGAAAAAAGATGGATGATATAATAGTTTCACAACAAGGAAGACAAACGTTTGGATTTTTCTCTAACATGCGTCCTATGCCAAATTCAGCTCCTATTGTGCTGGGTAATTTCCATTTTATTCTGAGTAGTTTATTTTTCACAAGTTATCGATGCAGTCTGAAACTGTGTGTCATCGTGTATCTAAGTCTTACCCACGCTAAACTCAAGCACCGGCTCATCCGGATCCTGACTGTTGCCTGTAAGATAAAGAGAATAAGGAGGAGGAGGGGTTGTGTTATCCTGGTATTCCATCATCAATGAAGCACAAGGGTTACCATGGCTACAGTTACTTGGTTACCTGAGAGAGCCAGCCCCATCATCTCAGACGAGAGATCAAAGGTGTTGGCCCGGTAGACTGACCATGGCCGATGGCGAGGGCTGCGCTCCTTCCCGGACATGGTGGGTTCACGTCGGGGCTGAGGATGGACTTCACAGGGACTGAAGAGTACAACAATATGGATCAGACCCAGAGACAAAACTCCTCTGTCTTTTACTTCTCTGGGATTTATGGTCTCTTCTTGTGTTTTGAGATGAGCAGCAGTCAGACTCTTGTTAATAATGAAGCTGAAAGAAAGAGAAGAAAACAACAGTTATCACCTTTTATCTCACCTCAAACAGACTCAACATGTTTGATCCTGGTATCATGCTGTCATCAAGATATGCTCAGAAAAATTAATCCAAATTTAGAAATCTGCTTATAATTCTCTACATTATTAAAGCCCTCAACACACAGTGTTAAAGCAATAAATACCCAATTTGAGTTCATCTGTATTTCGATGATGCTTCAGGCTGAGACACACAATGTAGAAGAGGTTCTGTAGTGTCTCATATTGCTTGACTTCTTTCTCTTTTAAAACGTGCTAATGGAGTCTGAGGAAAACTGTCTGTGAGGCAGAGTGTGACTTTTCACACAGCTGCAGGATGTGAAACACTGCAGCAGATTGAAACTCTGCTACTTTTACTTAGTGTTGTCTTCATAATGACTGCTGTCACACATAAATGCATAGGAATAATCGATAATGAGGTAAATGTCACAGTTTTATTTTTAAACTCTTAGATGGATATCTTTACCATAAGAAGCACAGAGAGCAATCAGCTTTTGTGAGCGGTTTAAGAGTGCTGTAGGAATGATTGTTGACATCAAGACTTATCATTTGAATTTTAGTGTCTTTCTCCTTTTTATTATAGTATATTAAGTATTAAAAAAAGCTGAAAAATATTTAAAGCTACTATGAGATTTTTTTACAATTACAAAATAGACTGAAATTCATATTGATGCTTTTTTAATGATAAAAAAAAAGCAAACAAGACCAGCAGTGACAAAACTGAAGTTTTAAAAATCCTATTGTTTTTGTCTAAAACCATTGCAAGGTAGTAGGTCCAGGCCTTGCAGCTCAAGAAAAAGCCCTGTTTTTACAATTTCCACAATAAAATAAAATTTTCACAATAAATGATACATGTGATTGTCAAAAGCCAACAGAATGAGATTTGTTGTCATAAATCATTGCTCAAGCATGTAGCAGACAAGATGAGCAAAGACTGTGTTTACTAGGGGTGCCAAAATCGACCTAGAAAAAACAAATTTAAAACCCTCAAATCAGTACATCTCTGTCAAAAGGAAATCTTCAACAAGTCAATTAAACAAAAGGATAAAACGATCAAAAATTGCTCAGAACATGACGATGATCTTGTTTTGATAAGTATGGCTAACATTAGCAGAGCTAGCAACATTAGCCTTTTTAATCACACAGCCTCTACATACCATCTGCCATCAGGGTTTATTTACATCCAGGTAGTAGATCATTAGAGTATTATTGCAGTAACCACTAGCTAGTGCTCCATCCTGGCAGCACACAACAGCTAAGACACAACTGACATCTGTCATTTTGGACATGATATGATAAAATATTAATATTTTGTTTAACCAGCAATTTTGGTGTATTTTACCTTCTGGATGGAGGCCTGGGCATAATGTTCACAACTTTACAACTACATTTTTAATTTTAGATTCATGAAGGACGGGTTTCAAATGCAGGACCCATAAAGTACATAACAGTAAGTTAGCAAAGTAAGCAAACAGCAGACATAAAAACTGGACATCAGAGCTAATATATATAGCCTTTGTTGTATTTATCCCATTTGATTTTCTCAACACATTATTGAGGAGTGTAATAGCACATTGCATGTTTTTTTTTCTGATATCACACTGGCCCAGTTCTCACAGGAAGTTTGTAATGTAAACTGCTAAAAACAAACTGCACAATATACACCAAAGCCATCTTTAAATCTCCTAACATCTCACCAATAACATATGAAAATTTAATAAATTTGTTTTTGGATGTAAAATTACTCTAATCACCCCATAAATTATTACCAGCAAGACAGGGCTCTTCATGCAAAAGCAGCAGTTCAGTGGGCTGCTCGTGTTGTTACCAAGCTAACTCTGCACCTGCCAAAATAATGTGTAACCGTGAGAGGACAGGAAGCTCTAGCTGTGCCAAGTGTGGCACACAGTGGATACTGGGAGGAAACACTGATGCCAGAGTGGGAATCAGCAACAAGAGGAGCAAGCTGTCGGTGTGTTCATTCAGCTAGCCCTGAGAGTAAATGTTAATATGTCCTGTGGCAGGTCAGATACTCTGAACTACTTGTGTGAATGTGCTTCACAAATATCCACCTGCCTTCAGTTAGAGTAGTCAAAATATTTGCTCTAAATCCTGGTCCAGATGCACATACACTAACAAGACTGAGAGGATATCTGGAACTGTCAGTGTCTATGTCCTTTATGTGTAGCTGTTTGCTGATACGACACTGACAAAAGAATAAAACTGAGTGTGTTTGGCACTGTGCATTCATGTGTTAAGATGTGCGTAATGGAGGTCTATTTTTACTTGTGAATCAGTCATGACGCCACACGCTACTCGCAAATGTAAACAGTGACTTGGACACACACACACACACACACACACACACACACACACACACACACACACACACACACACACACACACACACACACACACACACACACACACACACACACACACACACACACACGCTTACTTAGGTTACATCTGAGGACATAACAAAAACTTTACTAAAATTTTTTGGGGACCTATGCTAACTTTACTCCAAATCAGCTAGCTTTAACGTAAACCCTACTCTGATTGTTTTTTGTTTGTACAAGTACTTTTAAATTTAAAGATCTCTAGTCTGTGCCCCCTAAAAATAGAATAAATCAGAATACACAGCACACTAAATAATGAGTGGAGTCACACAGGGGAAATCCAAAGTGTGAGTGTGATGCTTTTTGTTAATTCAATCTCTGTTTTGGCATTTTCATGCGGGCGAAGCACAGATGCCATTACAGCGTGAAGCTCTGCCTCATTAAGCTATGAGGGCGTAATTGACAGTGGGAGCTGTCTATAACATGCTGTAATCTACATGTCCTGGGGCACAGCGTGGAGCTCTGTGTAACCCTCTGTGGATCTATTGCAAAACCACAGGGTGCCAAGATCATCATCAACACATCAGCTGTCTGACAGTCCAGCGACATGCTTGCAGATAACATCCAGGACTGCTGCTGCGACTATTAGTCAGTTAACAAGTTTACCAGGGGAGGAAAGGCTGATAGTACAAAGTTAACGGTTTAATCATTTGTGTAAATTATCTAACCAAGTAAGTTAACAGTCTCTGGTCCTGCCCTTTTTAGTACTTGCTGTATTTTATCCTATTTTCTACATGTTTGTATTATATCAATATACGCTTGTTATCTTTGATTTTGATTGGTCTTGAGAATGATATATTGTCCCGTTCATGCCTGATATAGGATTTCTGTGGCTGAACAGTGAGGGGTCTCCTTTGTCATGATGCGCCAAATGTTAAGGTGACAAGCTAGGACTGTAAATGTCTGTTTAGCACTTAAGGTCTTCTACAGTGGAGCCATGCTGTGCAAAATGAAACTCAGCATCTTCTTACTGTACCATGCAAGGTCTTCCTTGAAAAGACAATGACATATATGTGACTCCAAAACCTGTTTAGCATTCATGGTGCCTTCCCAGGGGTATAAACTTGCCATCATCTGGGCCCCTACATATCTGCATAACATCACAGGGCATTTTGTAGCTTAACTCAGCTTTGTCAGTGTTTTGTTGTCCCTGTCCCAACTACTCTGGAACACATTGCTGGCATTGAATATAAAATGAGCATACTGTATTTATATACAGTATATCTTTTATCACAAAACAATAAAAACACATTGATAGCAATAACAGTATCAATATTTCATGTATTGTCGTTTATTTATTTCCGATTAAAATCATGTATAAATGTTTTGCAAACAATCAAATTCTGTTTTTATCTAAAGTATCCTTACTTTTTTGAATTGGAGTTGTACATCAAGATCTGAAGCTTATTTTCACTATCAGTAAAAAAGCGATTATTGCTGGTCTTAGAAAGGCAAGAAAATAGCTCTCATAATTTCACAGACACACATCTTTTCCAGTCTAGAACCTAAAATATAATGTACTGTATATGTTATGATATAAAAGGGCGATTTCAAACTATTTGAGCACCTGTAACCAGAGAGTGAATGTTATTCCTGCTTAAAAGAGAATAAACTGGTCATGAAGATGGTTTTTGATTAATAAATACAAAATCAGATTTTTCATGAAGAAAATCTTAATAGCCAGATACAGAAGATCTCTTTTAAGACTTTGTTTTAGTCTGACAGTCCAACAGACACCAGCTTTTCCTGTTATTCTTTCTTGAAAGACGACTGGAGTGTTCAACCAGATTCTATAATTGTTGCTGAATTAATTTTCTTTCCATTAATAGATCTATTAACTGTTGAGTTTATTCATTAATGATTATCATGTGAAGAATGTCTGGCTGTTATCAATCTCAAGTCATAATCATTGACAAGGTGCCATTAACATTGAGTCTCAGCTGCTGCTCTTTTGGTGACCTGTGACCCCCATCAGGCCATAAACAGTCATGCAGAGGGATATTTATTTCAGCAGATTTATGGATTGAAGAGGAGGAGATGGATGGTATAGATGCAGCTAGGAGGAAAGAGAAAGTGTTTGTGAGAGGACAGTGAGGATTCAGGTGGTCTTCATGGAAGATAGTCCTCTGGGGGAGGTCTGGGGTAAAAATGACCCAGTTAGTCCAGCTGGCTGCCGGCACACAGCTGGCCCCCTGCAGATGCTGTCACTACCGGCTGCACTGCAGAGCTTTTCTCCCACATCTACTTTTTCCTCAAATCACCTCCTCCTCACTGCTTTAAATCTTTCACATCCATCTAGTATCTCTCTTTTTCTGCTTTGTCATCAAGCCTCCCCCTCTTTTTTTTGTTACTCCAACAATCTCCCCTTCTTTCCTGTGTCCCCTTATAACCCGGCTGATCCTCTCAATTTCAGGGTATTGATCCTGATTCAGCCTAGAGCTGAGCTGTTCAGATCTGCCGTCCCTTGAGTCTGATCTACAATCATCAACTTGATGCAGTAACCATAGACACATGGACGGCTGGCTCCCTCCAAAGTGACGGTTTTCTAATTGGATTGATCAAAGAGGAGAAGTGCATGCAAAGAAGCTTATTCTGGTGAGAAGAAAACTGGCCACATATACTCAAGCATAAACTGAGAGCACAATAAAGCTCCTGTCACCCAGACAGCAGTAAACAAACCATATGAAAGAGATCCTTAAAAATGATGAGGATGTTAAACTCTTGCTTACTGATCTGTACTTCTGAGGCAGCAAATGGGTGGTGCAAACAAGTCTGAGGAAATTTCCCCATGGAACAATAAACTTTGATGTACCATAGTGTTTGAATTACATCTACATTTATCTAACAAATTAAATCCTATAATAATAATAATGTTTCTAGTAATACTACATGCCATTGTATTGTCTCTCATCATATATAAAACTACTATATATGTCCCACCATACTGTATTGCCATGTATCGTGTCATTTTGTAAAACACAATACTGTATTTTGTCATAACATACTGGATAGAATGATATTGGTCAACCCCAAACAGTACCTAATAGTATTATATTGTATTGGGTGATATATCATAACATATGTTATCACACCACATGGTTAGATGCATATTAAATGGTATGATAATGTTTTGTATCATATTGTTTCCTTTTGTATTGATATCATGTCGTATTGTAATGTGTCATATCACATTCTCTCATGTCATTCTGTACAATATTGTTCATATCCTACTATACTGTACTGCATTGAATTAAGAATAAGAATAAGAAGAACTTTATTAATCCTTGAAGGGAAATTCAATCATCTGTTGTCTCATATAATATGCTTCTAAATTGTGACATTGAATTGCGTCATTCTGTACTGTAATAAACAGAATCTTCTAATACCATTGCTGGACAATGACATGATGGCATCATATTGGTCAATCATAAATACTACATATTAGTCTTGTATTGCATTGTATCCAATCCTGTGATATATTGTCTCATATCATGTCATTCTGTACCATATCGTGTATCATATCCTACCTTAGTGTACTGCATTGAATTGTGTCATTCTATACCATATTATCCTGTTTTATCCTGTCCCCCCCCCCCCCCCCCATATTACTCACCAAATGGTATCATATTAAACCTACTTGTCCTGTACCTAATCCTCTTTCCCCTCCCTGTACTGTATTTTATGATATCCTATTGTATAGCATCCTAACAAACAATGATACCACGGGATCACACACAGATGTGTGGACTTGTTTAAAGTCTTCTTGAGCTTATTCCTTATCAAATCCTCATCTTAACAAACCCTCCAGTAGCCTACACACAGACCTAAAAGATAAAACAGCTTTGGATGAACCAAAGAAGACCACAGCGAGTTAAAGTCACCACTATTATTACTATAAAAAGAATGAAAACCATGATTCAACAGATCAAATCCAATCCTTTACGCTCTGATGGAGCATCTGCGTGGATTTAGCATGGCGTGACACGTTGCTTCATGAGCACTACATCCGGTTTTGCATGAAAAAAACAAAAATGTAACATTATTCTCCATAACCCTGAACCAACAGCTCCCATGTCTTAATAAAACCTGCATCAAACAGGGTGGTACCGGTCTGCCTACCACACTGAAATCATGGACAAAAACCCAAACAAGGCCAAAGATGAACATAGACATCCTATAATGAATCTACTGTAATTCCACTTCAGCGTGGATACATTTTTCCCACTGTGACAGGGACAATAACAAATATTGCGTCATGAGAGGTTATCTGCTGATGCTCATTCACTGATGCTGCTGCTGCATGATGCTGCAAGATGTACACCTCGTTCAACACAATGAAATGTAGCAATGTACTAAAACAAAACACACAAATCCAAATCTGAGTCCTCGCTTGTGGCCGTAAACATGTCTTATCCTGGACCAGCTACGAGATGCAGCTCTCATAGAGAGATAGCATCTGAACACACGCCCTTAAACAACTAATATGATGACATTTAAAACGAGAAACACTAACGAAACATAACGATATCTTACCATTTGGTAAAGAAATGTAAAGGTTTCTGTTCATGTTGATGCGCATCCTGATTCCATACTCGACGATGTCTGCATTCAAGACTCGCCCTGACTCCCTCTGACACATCCAGACGTAATTCCTCCTCTGGCTGCAGCACCTCTCCCCACCGCTGGAGGGCGCTGACAGCCTGAACTGCTGCACAGACGGTGTGAACAGACAGCTCACATGCTGGGTGTCTGTGTGAGAATGAAGAGTGCATGATGATGATGATGGAAAAAGCTAGGCAGTGATGAAGTGGGTAGATACTATCAGTGACATACTTAGCCTGGGAGCAAGCTGTTCATTCTGACTGAACCCATCTGAAATTAATGCAGGACTCTGTATTAACTTCAGTTCAGTTATGCAGCTGAAAAAACTCACTGTAAAGTTGCATTTTTGTTTACAGAGTACTGTAAAAAAAAAAAAAAAAAAAAAAAAGTCATAATACGATCTCTGAATTTTTTATAAACAGTACTTATAGGCCAAGCACTTTTATATTTTAACTGCAGTATATTCAAGATTATTAATAATAATAATAATAATAATAATTATAATAACTTTATTTGTATAGCACTTTTAAAAAACAGAAGCCAAATTTTTTTGCATCAAAATCAGACTTTGAATTTTGAAACTATTGAATTTCAAGCATGAATTTTTTATTTCTGACACATTTTTTTCACAATGATGAAATAAATTCAGAGTAAAAAAATCGAATCTCTCAAAAGACTTGTTTAGTAAAAATCTTGTAAAAAAGTTGAATCACTCGCCCCCTAATCCCTACCCCCCATATGGGGTTTCACTATATAGTTGACCATGTAGTGAGCTCAATCACCGGAGGTTTCAGACACTACATGGCATGACGCAATGCATGACGGGATGCCCACAACCAGTGAGTGACCATCGGATGGTCACTACATTTTGCAATGCTCTATGGGAAATATTGAGTCGCCTATATGGGGCACTGGAATTGATCACACAGGTTTTGGACACCCCTCAAAATGGCGCAAACCCCCATGTAGTCGCCTATATGGGGGTTAGGGATCCATTTCAGACACAGCTCCTGATTACCTGGAGTTGGTCTGTTTTACACAAAATTTTTTGACACTGAATTTTTTGGCATTGATTTTTTTTTTTATGTTGAATTTTTTTTTACACAGATTTCTTCCAAAATGAATTTTTGCTACACGAATATTTTGAGAGACCGATTTTTTTACACTAAATTTATTTCATCATTGTGAAAAAAAGAAGCGTAAGAAATAAAAATGTGTGCTTGAAATTCGATGGTTTTGTAATTCAAAGTCTGATTTTGATGCAAATAAAAATAATAATAATTCAGCTTTATAGAAATTCAAATTCTAAATCAGATGGCACAGATTTACTTCCATACAGAAATCAACATTGTGACTTTTAATCTTTTCTAAATGTATTACTGGTGAAACATGTCATGTTTGACAGTGATGATAAATCAATAGTGATAATAAATCAATCAAGACATTATAATTTTCGAAAAAAAGAAAAAAAAAATTAGCCTGTACAAAAACTGTTACAACGCGCTTCGCTGCTCTTTTCGTGATAAACAAATGGATAAATAAATGAATTAATTGGAACCTGAATTTGGACCATTTCCCTACAGTTTTTTCTTTACATTTGGTTTCCTCTGTCTTACCCATCAGCCTTTGTTGTCTCTTTTTCCTCACCTCCTTCAGAGTAATTCCGGTGAAAGTTGAAACTCTAGAAACTGGTGTCGCCGAAACTCCAATAAGGTCCCTGAATGTCCCACACAGACACCTTCAGGTCCCACCCTTCTGATGTGCTCGCGAGTGAAAACCAATCAGAGTGGCGCTCGTGGCCGCGCCCAACCTGTATCGGAACTCGTGGACGCGCTAGAGGTGCAGCACAGGTGTGTAGCCCAGCAGTTTGAAGGAGACTCATCCGAGTAACACATCCGTTAAACCTGAGGAAAACTTCGTCAAGAGGCGAAGATGGTGGAGAGAGAAATACGTGGGAATTAACGAAAAGGATCGTTTCGGAGGAGAAACTCGTCTTTTTCTTACTTTAATTGATGTTTGTCTTTCGTGAAGTTGGATTTATACTGGCAACTTCTGTCTGCAATCTACTTTCTGGCATCTGATTTCTGAGTTGGATCATTTACCTTCCTGCACAATGAATTTAAGAAGAGGAGTTTTGCTCCTTTTCTCATTTCTAACCCTTCTTTATGGCTCCAGTGGAGAAATTCCGCCCAAACCTCCAACCAGCAGTGTCACCATTGTGCCTCCCATTAAGCCTGATGCTCCTCAGGCCTATCCAGATACAGGTAAAGACAATTTACCTGTGTTTACCATGGATTACCCGAGAATACAGATCCCTTTTGAGATCACTCTGTGGATTCTGCTGGCTTCATTTGCAAAGATTGGTGAGTAACACAAACATATGCTCAAGCTCCTTCATGAAGGAAGTAGGTGAGTTTAACAGGCACCTGACATTCAGCTAAAGTGAAATCTTCCTTTTTCAGGTTTCCATGTGTACCACAAGATCACCATCTGGGTGCCAGAGTCTTGCCTTCTGATCAGCATTGGTCTGATCGTGGGGGGCATCATGCACTCTGTCCATGAAGAGCCTCCAGCTGTACTCTCCAGTAACGTCTTCTTCCTCTACATGCTCCCCCCAATCGTCCTCGACTCTGGTTACTTCATGCCCACACGGCCTTTCTTTGAAAACATTGGCACGGTCTGTATCGAATCAACCAGTTTCCTCAAAAACAGGTCCAGCTTGTTCCCCTCTCCAACAGAAATGTGACATTTTCTCTGTTTTGTTTTCAGGTGTTGTGGTTTGCAGTAGTGGGGACTCTGTGGAACAGCATAGGCATCGGCATGTCTCTGTTTGCCATCTGTCAGATTGAGGCGTTTGGAGTGCAGGACATAAACCTCCAGGAGAACCTGCTGTTTGCCACCATTATCTCGGCTGTGGACCCTGTGGCTGTGCTGAGTGTGTTTGAGGATGTTTCTGTGAATGAGCAGCTCTACATCGTGGTGTTCGGGGAATGTCTCTTCAATGATGCTGTCACTGTGGTGAGTAGAAATGCAGAAACTGTAAAAGTGCAGACATATTTAAGCAGGTTAGTTGGTTTTTTCAACAGTTTCTTGTAAGTCTGCCCTTTACTCCAAAGTGAAACCTGCAGCAACATGTTTGCCTGCTTTGGCTACCTCCAGGCTGTTGCTTGTTATGGAAACATGCCGACAAGGAACCACAGTACTGTTCCCAATTTGTTAAGAGCATTGTTTGGTAAAGTAAAGTTCACTTTGATGATTGAAAACTACATGAAAAAGCACTCTACGCAGGGAGGAAGAGAACTGATGCAACTGTTAAGAGTGCAAATTATAATTCAGCAGCATGGACCAACAAAAGAAACAAATCTAGGGACTAAAAAGAGTGAATCAAAGAGGCTCATGCAATTCACTTAAAGCTACTGTAGGGAGTTTTTGATAGGTAATGAAACAGACTGAAATGAATGACGATGCATTACTATGCTGTGCAAAAACAAACAAGACCATTAGCTGTTGCGTAGGAGTGGGTGACAGACCAGATGGTTGGCGACTTGCTGTAAATGCTTTTATTAGTATTATCTTTACGGCAATTACTCAAAATAGGTCGTACATTTGATGATTAGAAAAGCGTAATGTGATTTATCAAGCGCCATTGTCTTATTCTCAATCTGTCTAAAAAATAAGCAGGTAAAATGACAACCCGAGACCAGTCTTAACAAAGACACAAACACAAAACAGAGCAAAAAAACAAAAATGTTAATTTACTATGACAAATATGAACATTTATGGCTCCAGTTTTTTACTTTCTCAACACACTCCTGGGCCTTTTTTGATAGATTTTGAACTACATTAATGCTTACAGGCTGTTGATGTATCTTCACTAATTTTAGTCATTTTATAATCCTGAAAACAAATACAAGCAAGAAAATTGACAGCTTACTTTTTTGTAACTATGCCCTTAACTATACTGTGTATAGATAACGATTTAAGCGTATATATACAGCAGTTTTTAGCTGTCATATTTTTCTTGATCGTAGTGAAGACACCATTTATTGTGTCCTATCTTTTTCTCATCGTTTCTACAATATTCCTGGGAACCTTCTTGTCTGTCTGTTTCTTCAATTTATTGCTCATTGCTCTGAAGTACTTATCAAATAATCTACTCGAATCATAATAATAAAAGTTGCCTCTAAACGGCACCTAGTTTAGACCCTTAATTTCCACACTGCTTTAATATGAAGTGCAGATACAGTGTAAGATCCTTTTCTCTCCTTAAAGGCTCCGCTCAGGTTTCATCAGATACTGTCCCACTTCTATTTTCTGTGTTAGTGTGCATGCATGAGGACAGAGTGTGTCAGAGGGAAATATGTGTGCCCTGGTCAGATTATTGAAAAGATAACCCGCTCAAAAATGGAAGTAAGGGAATGTAGTCAGAGACGTTAAAACGGATGTTTCCGCAGATCTGGGCTGCGCGGCTTTGTTTGCTCTGATGCTGCTAAACCAGTTTCTGAGGTCACTGTTTCGGGAGGGGTTAACATGCGCGCCCGCACACACAAAAACACACACATCACCTGAAACTTAACAGAAATGTAGTGAAGCTCAAATTTCCCTCTCTTCATCCTCTCATTGTGTTCAAACACACCCTCTCATCCTGCTCCATAAACTGGCTCTTAGCTTTGGTGTGGTGGTGACTCCTTTGTTTGGTACACAGTAGCCGAGCTGATACAGACAGGGAAGACAAACATTTACTCAGAAGAGTGGGAAAGCCCAGGTGTGGGGCGCCCTTCAGACAAGATTTCCTCAAATCTCCTAAGTCAGGTGCAAGTTGTTCGAACTTTAGAAACCAGAAGTTAGTTGTAATGAAGAGGAATCCTGTTATTCATCGGTGATGCTGCTTATCTTTTATATCTTCAAATAGGCAAATTCTGAAAAGGGAACAGTAGATCTGTTACTCTGAGACGCCTAGAGAGATGACACAATTCTGCATGCTGATTTACCGAGGGTGTAGTGAGCGAAGGATGCAGGGGTGCACCATCTACCCACTATTTTCAGCATGCTCTAAAGATAATGAAAATAATTACAAATAATAAGCAGCAGAAGAAACAATCAATTTACATGTTAAAACTGGTGCTACAAGTAAAAAAACAAACAAGTAGAACACACACATCAGATAAGTGATTTTAAATACATGATAATATGACATTGAAAAATACCTGTTGATGCTTACTGCACTTGAGTGTGTATCTAGATCTGTATTGTTGTAATGAGAGAGAATCTGTCCAGCGTTCGAAAAAAAAAATGTTGTTGGATGGTAGGGGAAGTTCCCGCCCTGCTTTGCCTCTGATTGGCTAGAAGTGCTGGGGTCTGATTGGTTATTCTTAATGGCTGCAAAACGTCATTGTCTGTCGGGTTAGGATTAGGATGAGGGTTAGGGTTAGGGGATTCAGAAGTGCGATAATGTTCTGTAATGTTCTGTTCGATGTACAGAGCCGACAGCCTGCGTTTGTCTTGAGTGTGTAATGACGTTTCCAGCTTTTCTAGCCAATCAGAGGCGAAGGAGGCGGGACTTTCCCCTGCCATCCTACAAAAAAATATATATATATTGTGTCCAGCACATACTGTATCATAGTTCTCATTGGGGATGTTAATTTTTGTAACTGGTCATAAAACTTTGAAACTTTTTAAATGTGTGCGTTAGTTTAAAAGATAGTTAGCTGCTCTTGCAAATTCCTCGTTCCATGAGTCACGGGCTTGCTTTGTAAAATGAGATGACCAGTCTGCAAACAGTCTAGAGTAAGTACTTCCATAAATCACTGCTATCTAGGACCTTGTCATGAAAGGCTGCAGCCTCTGACCTCACCCTTGACCTCTGCACATGCGCCTATTCAAATCCGCACACAGACCCTGTTTAAGCATGCATGCACCTGTGTTTGTGTTTACAGGTGTTGTACAACATGTTCAACTTCGTGGCAGAGATGCCGGTGGTAGAGCCGGTGGATGTTTTCCTCGGAGTGGCGAGGTTCTTCGTAGTTGGGCTCGGCGGGATGGGCTTCGGCATCCTGTTTGGTTTTGTGGCTGCTTTCACCACCAGATTCACCTCCAAGGTGCGGGAAATCGAGCCGCTCTTCATATTCATGTACAGCTACCTGGCGTATCTGGTGGCTGAGCTGTTCGCCATCTCGTCCATCATGGCGTGAGTAGATTGGACCACTCTTCTGAGTTTGAATATTTCAAAGACTGATATTTTTGATGCTGTAAGAGCACAAGAAAAGTACAAGTGTGTTTTATGTTTTTCAGCATTGTGACCTGTGCCCTCACCATGAAGTACTACGTGGAGGAAAATGTCTCCCAGCGTTCCTGCACAACCATCCGCCATGTAGTCAAGATGCTGGGCTCCATCTCTGAGACCCTCATCTTCTTCTTCCTGGGGGTGGTCACCATAACAACAGAACACGAGTGGAACTGGGGCTACATCCTGTTCACACTGCTGTTTGCTTTTGTGTGGAGAGGTCTGGGTAAGCAGAGGCTGAGGGGGGATCTGTGTCATGTTGGTCAGGTCAGAGTTAGTGTGACTTGGCTTCTGTTTGCGTTGTTACAGGATTAAAGGTGCCCTCTGGGTTTTTTCACTAAAGGGTATGCTTTGAAGGAAATTTGCATCAGTTTGATACCATTTACTTTGCACAAACTTAAAGACTTATCATGCACAAGCTCGTAAGCAGTGCAACTCACAACCTTTTTGTAGCCATTACAAGTGTTTTATGAGGGAATATTCACTCAAGTTGTTGGATACGTTGCTTAGTGATTGATTGTTGCCTCTGTGATCATCTTCTTTGGTCTTGACACAGGAAGCTGCTGCTGATAGGAACAAATTTGATCAAAATGGAGAAAAAAGTTGATTTAAAGCCACAAATCCAAAAATATCAGCTGAAAAGATGCATCAAAGTTTAGACGAACTGAAAGGTCCAGCAGGACAGTTATTCGCACTGATCGGTGCGACTCTTCTAATTTTGGTTCAGGTGCTGCCTCCTCTCACATTTCTGCACAGATGTAACAAATCAAATCTTTGCAGTAAAACCAAACTGACCCCAGAAGTGAAAGTAACTGTAGTGCTGCTGAAATGTTGATGAAGTTTTAATCTTGTTCCAGTTGTCATTTGAAAAGAAATCACATACTTTGTTTTCTTTTCTTTCTTCTCAGGCGTCCTGGTGCTGACTCAGATCATTAACCCTTTCCGTACCATCCCATTCAACCTCAAAGATCAGTTTGGTCTGGCTTACGGTGGCCTGCGAGGCGCAATCTCATTCGCCTTGGCTTTCACTCTTCCTGATAACATCGGCCGCAAGCAGCTCTTCATCACTGCCACCATTGCCATCATCCTCTTCACTGTCTTTCTTCAGGTAAGAGATCAACAAACAGTCATCTGACATTATAACTCATGGTGTGACGTATGTAAATATTAATCCAAGGCTGAAGTACCTCTAAAACGTGTGAATCTTTTTTTCTTAAGGCCAGTCATCTAAAAAGGTCAAAAATAGCCTATTTCATAGTTCTCTCTTGTTTTTTTCATAATTTTAAGTCCAGGGTAGAGCTGATTTAATTTTCTTAAGTTGTGCAGGATTCACAAAAACAACCTTGGATCCTATCTTGATGTCAGAGCAGTCTACATAGCTTTAATGACCAAATAAATGTTACCTTCTTATCAAACTTTTTTTCAAACATATGTGTAGCATTTAAACCTGGATCAGTTTTGACAGAAGTTTCTTTTTCAAAACAAATCAACACCCCAAAAATTAAATCACAGTTGAGTTTAAATGAAAGAAGCCAGGATCCAGTTTGAGTTCTTTCAAATCTAGTTTAATGCTCACCATGTTTCTGTGCATTAAATTGTTAAGTAGAAGCCCAAGGTCTCAGTCTGTTAAAATCTGCAAATTTAATAAAAGGATAAAAATATTAAACCAAAAAACATCACTGAAATTTATCATATGAGGTTCAAAGTGAAGTAAAATAGTAAAACATGAAGAATCTGCTCAGTCAGGGTTGTTGGAGGTGGTGTACTATCTACAGCTCCAGTTTCACTCCCTCTAATTTGACTGGTTTTGCTGTGTGTTTATTCTATCTGCTGAAACTGTGCTAACTTTTATCCTCCTCCACAGGGCATCAGCATCCGACCTCTGATTGAGTTCATCAACGTCCGCAGAACAAACCGCAACCTGGACACCATCAATGCAGAGATTCACTGCAGAGTAAGACACTGACTCTTATTCTGTTGTTGTTGTTGATGAAGATGTCATGTTTTCACAGCACACAGTGTTAACAGGTTGGGTTTGCTTGCAGCTCATGGAGCACACTATAGCTGGTATCGAGGATCTGTGTGGACAGTGGAGCCATTTCTACTGGAAGGATAAGTGAGTGGTTTTCCTCCTCTGCTGTTTGCTCTGTGATTGAGAGTTCTCAGTTTCCTTTTTGTGATTTAAGTATGACAGTGCTATTGTTCACTGCTGTGGGACTGCAGGAATGCCAGCTGCTAAAATCCAACCCTGGAGTTGAGCTTAGCTTCCTCCATCAGTTTACTGATGGTTTTTCCTGCCAAGGCTCTCCAACATTTTCTACTTACATCCTCATAGCTACATGTCTATCTGTTTTTTTAAGACTCTACCGGGTTCATGCCACAAACATAAACTGTAGTCACTTGCCTTGTAAAACAGGTTCCTCAAGTCTCAAAATGTCAATTTCAAGATTTTAAGATTAAACGAGTCCGAACAAGCTGCAGTCCTGCTCATGACAGGACAAGAGATAAGTGTCATCCTGTTGTCTTTTAACAGTGAAACATCACAAAAAACCTTTCTTCAGCCTGCTGCCAATCATCTGGTTTGAATCTTTCCCCTGACAGTGTTTTCAGACATTAACAATCACAACAAAGAATTTGTCTTGTTCATGAAGGTCTCCTCTGCTTCTGAGGATCTTAAAGAGGCCTCAGTATCAGATTCAGACTGTTTCTTAAGCAGTTAAAAACTCCTCACAGTGCCTTTAGATTACAACTTTGGATTTTGAGTAATACAAAAAGTGACAAATACAGGAATGAATTAATAAAGTTAAAGGAAAGTTGTGCACAACAAACTCCTAATCAGAACTATTATAATTGTTTAAAAGAGTCAAATACTGCAACTTACTTGAAATAATTCAAATTGGACTTTAACATTTCCACTCTCCATTTAAAGAAGAAACTCTCAAATCTTAGCTGAAGGACACCATATTGATCTGTGTTTCTAGACAAAACTACTGACTGCTCGTCTCGTCATTAAATTATCCCATTAAAAGAAAATAAATAAATAAAAAAAAAACAGAAAAAAGGGGGAAAATTGTGCTTTGAAAATGTAGTTCATCCTTCTGTGCCTTAGAGCGTCATTGTTGTTAAAAAATATATATAAAAACAAGCAGAACTTGACACTGAGTAGCATCATTCTTACAAAGAGAGCCCATTGTTTGCTTCAATATCTTTAGGGGATTTGTTGAAACAAAGAAACAAGTCATTCCTTCATAATTGATCTTTTTTTACATTCATTATTTCCAGGTATCTGAAGTACAAAACCTGCAGTGATTATGAGATACTTTGAGGTCACAGTGTGTGTTTCTTTTATATTTCACACAATACACACTGTGTCAACCCTAATCAACATATTCCTTTTTTCCTGTTAGATTTATGAAGTTCAACAATCGAGTCCTGCGGAGGATCCTGATCCGGGACAACCGAGCTGAGTCCAGTATTGTGGCTCTGTACAAGAAGCTGGAGCTGCAGAACGCCATGGAGATCCTGGACACTGTATCTGGAGACATCAGTGCTGCTCCGTCCATTGTCTCTCTTTAGTATGAGACTTTAATCATGTCTTTGTTTTTTAAATTATCACACATTATGCTCAGTGCTGAGAGGGTGTGATATTTTTTTGTCTCATGGTTTATTTTTAATTTGTCTTGTAGTGAGGAGAAGAAAAATGCTTCTAGACCGAAGAAGAAGTTCCTGGCTGCTGACCTAAGGAACATGCACGACATCCTGTCCAAGAACATGTACAAGATCAGGCAACGGGTAAGAGATTCAGCAGTGTCACAAGAGCAGTACTGTTTTAAACCTTTATTTTTAGCAGGGCTATAAAATCACAAAACACCTTTTTATTTAACATTTATCAGCATAGTTTTGACTTGATATGCCCTGTGTATAAAAAAAAATCACTTTGAAAGAGAAATGTTGTATTTTTATGGCTCTACATTTCCAGATACATAAAGCAGATCCTGTTGCTGGTTACAAATCAACTAAAAACACATGATAAGCTTATCAAACACAATCAGTGGTTTGCTTTACTTACTAATTACTGGTTTACCAAATTTTCAAAAACTTACCCAAGATAAGGAAAAGTAAAAAAAAAGTTAACATATTGGTGCAAGAAAGTTATTTTTTTTCCCCCTCAGCCTTTAGTCATCTTGAAGCCTTTCAGAGATTTCTCGAGACCATTTATTCATAAATTGTGAACCACAGGGATGTGCCTGTGTGAATAATTAATTTTGATTATTTATTATTGAGTTTCTGCACAAATAGTACTTTCAGTTTCATCTCTCTAAGTACTTCACCTTAAAATCGTAGTATATTTTTATTCAAGTTTCACTGAATTTTTGCGGCAGCTACCAGCACAGCCAAAATGGACAGTACACATAAATTAACTGTTCAAATAAATCAAAAATCACTTTGCACAACAGACGGAAATTGTGTGATTGTGTTAAGTCAGAGAGCTAATCCTGGAGTGAACTTTCAGCAGTAGTTTTCGTCACAGCAGTATAAAACTTGAACTCCTGCCTCCTTGAATCATCAGTGGTCTAGTCAACATGTGCTCCTTTACGAGGCTGAAGTCCTTCACTCGTCATGTCACCCTTATCAAATCCCTCCACCCTAACTCTTGTGATCTGCTTGTTTCACGTATTTGTCATCTCTTGTTAACATTGAACGTTGAGTCTCTGCGACGCCTTCCTCACACGATGTTTTGATTACTCCAGCCTCTGAAACTCAGCGCTGTTTTGCATACCCACAGGCTGTGGCCAGCAGTACTTTTCCATTAGCTAAATGACATCACCATTTTAAAAAGCCCACAGAAAGGCGCTTTGATGTGACGAATACAAAGCGTGTGCTCCTGTCCTAAAGATGATGGACTCTCTGATCATCTTCAAAGCTTTTCTTTCTTGAAAGTATCTCATATGTGGTTCATTTCCTCACACAGACTCTAAGTTGCTTTCTCTTTGTCATGCTTACCACACATGTAGCCTTCTTACACTAGTGTCATGTTATTGCATTTAGCTGTGTGTGACGCCGCTTTTGCAGGTAAAAGAATAGTGTAGTTTGTGAAATCTCTATGAAATACGTGAAGAAAGTTAAAAAAAAAGACTTTTTAAAAATTGTACTCTTTTTCTGTAACAGAAAGAACTGAGGAAGTAAAATTAGTTAATATTTTAACTCAACAGTTGCTTTCTAAAATATCAAAAAAAGGATGATACCACCTCTTTAACATGTGATCTGGGAAAAACATGTTAATATTTTATATGGATTTATACTTTTATACACTTTTTTTTTAACCTTAAAAAATCTTGTTTTTTCATTTAAAATGATGAAAAATGAATCAAAAAGAAACAATAAATCAATCAAGAATGTTAATTAATAGCTTCCATTTATGTTCTGAAGCGTGATGCACATGAAATAAGCGGAAAAAAAAAATCTGAAAATACCTCAAAATCCTGTTTAATACTGGATTAAGACAGTATCATTTTCAACAGTTTTAAAATAATATAAACTCCTTGCCAGCAATAATTCAAAATGTGTTCAACATGTCCAATAGTAAAAAGTGTTTTTATAGCTTAATCTTCAATGAAATAATTTGTGGTGTTGCACAAGAAAAGACAGACGGGAACATACCATCGGTTCTTCTTCTCAAACCTCAGTTGAGACATATATGAGCGTAATGTTGACGTTTCTGTAACCTTTACAGTATCTGCAGGGTGGCTCTGTTTGTTTTAGGTTGAACTAAAAGCTGCATGACAGACAGAACTGTTGGTATATTGACATTGACGTATGTGGAGGAGGAGGTTAGTGTTGCAGCTCACGTGCCCAAACAGAGACACGGACCCTCGCAGGTCAAACAGGTGTGGCCAGTTTATACTGAGTAATCGGAGTTTTGAAAAATGCTGCTGCCGCCTCTCAAAGAGTCCAAACTGTGTGATTGTCCCGGTCTTTTGTTCTCTCAACAGTCAGAGGGTGTAAGGGGGAACTATTGTGATAGCCTGAAGGCTGGTTTAGTTCACAGGGACCGGTTCAAAATGGTGGAGTCTGTGAGGCCAAAAAAGGCCACTAGTGGTTTTTGCATCTACTGTGTGATGGTTGATGAGTTGACTATTGTTCCTCTCTGTGTTTTCTAACCAGACGGTGGCTTACACCAATAAGAACAAACTTCCCAATGACAGCGCCACCAGGGAGATCCTGATCAGACGCCACGCCAGCATTCGCAGGAGCCTCCGACCTGGAAGCTTTCAGACATCAGTAAGAATGAAAAAACCTCAACACTCTGGCTGCTGTTTATGAGATACTCTCGACACATGTAGCCCCAGCTGAATCATATTCAAAGCAGGTTCATTACTTTTCAAGGAAACAAAGATGATAGCCCTGATTAAACAGCCGGTCCTTTGTTCATCATCTTCTATTTTCTTTTCTCAGCATATCCTCCTCACTCATTCTGCTGTTGTTTGCATCCTCAGGTGGTGCCTAAGTCCCACAAATACTTTTCCCTTCCTGCTGGAAAAAGTCTGGACTCAAAGTTTCCTCCTGGGAGGGTGAGCTACACAGGTAGGCTTCTCATTTACTCTATGGATCATTTCAAAGTAGGGTTGTCATGATATATCGTGATATGTTTTAGAGCCCTGACACCTGCACCAGAATTTCAAATGAAGTTCTCATGGGTTACCGACATGGGTTAGTGTTGTGGTGAGACTTGCAGCTTTCAGGTCACTGTATCATGCTTTTTTGTCTCCATCTCTTCCAGATGATCAGGAAACTATGTCAGAGGTGGCGTACCCCCCCAGACGCTCCCGGTTTAGCCAGCCTTCCCGCTCCTCCTCCTCCAGAGCCATGATGCCCCTGCACAGGCTCGACACCCTGAAGGAATCTCCCTCCGTTAGTGTGCTGGATGAAAACTCAGGAGAAGAGCGAGGCAGGGCAGGGCGTGGTGTGCCCAGAATAAACTCCTCCTCCAGTGATTCCCGTGTTCCCGCACCGCACCGTCCATCAAATAATGGTGACAGCGGCTCAGCTGATAACCTCAGAAACAGTCATCATGAAGCAGAAGAGGATCAGCAGGAGCCTTCGCCTCCACCTCCTGCCTGGGCCGCTGAACCGAGAGACAACACAACAAGAAACCCTCTGCTCAGGAGACCGCAGTGGAACCCAAAGAAGAAATAAAAGAGCAGCTGGACTGCAACAGACTGAATTTCAGGCTCTTGAGCTGCACACCAATAAAACTGTGCGCTGAAGGTCCATTGATTTCTTATATGAGGCGTAAAAGCCTCTAAATTGAGCCAAGAAGGACTTTACAGTCAGAGTTTTCAGCCATACCAGAAGCACAGTGCACTGCAGTGAAGGAAATGTATTTTATGCCAATTTATGTTGTTGTTTTTAAAGCATCCTCATGTGGTTTTTACATACTTTATATCCTGTAGGATTTTTTAACAGCCTAATTTAAACTCTATTTTATTTTTAGTGATTATTTTGTTGTCATTATATGTAAATGTTGTCCGTTTGTTTTTTTATTCTGTATATTATGACTCAGTAGTTTTATACAAAAAGGCCAAACTAGTTCAACAGAAGGATTTATTGCTGTGCAGTACAGAGTATCCTCAGGACTGAGGCCTAGTCGGTCTGTTACACTGATGGTGCTCATAAATCAGCATCCATTTCAATATTGTTTTACTCTGTAATAAATGTTCTATGTTATTGAAAAATCCTTTTCCCAAAGCCTGCATGTGTCGATACTGAGAGCAGAGGAGGAGATAGGAAATGGGATGAGTGAAGCTGAAACTAGAGCAGGATTTCAGAAAAAACAAAACATGACAGAGTCAGATAGAAAAGTTGTTTATTCTTGAGACTTCACAGCCAGATCCCCACATGGACGTGACTACTTCACTCTCAATCTTGCAAGCTTCTTCTTTAAATCAGTGTTGCATAAAAAATAAAAATTAAATTTAAAAGGTATCAAAGATAATCATGAAGCTCTTGTGCGGAGTTTTTAGTGGTTTTAACTACGAAAAGGAATCAAAAAACAGCTCCAACTAGTTTGAGCGTTTAATATTATTAAACCTAATGGTTCCCTTATTTCTGCCAAACAGTGACATGGAGTGACACCTGCAAAAGGCAGTCAGTTAAACGATAACCTTGGAGTGGAAGAAGTTATCATAGTGGACCCTCTCAAAACCCTCTGACAAAATCAGCTCTAAAATGAAACGGTGCAATGTATTGACTTAGTGTAAAATCCACTTGCTTTATACAACCTTGGCAGCCTTCTGATGACAAACCTGAGTGTTTGTGTGACATCTACGAGCCTTTCCTGTCAGATCCCGATATCTTATAAATGAAGGTCATTTGTGAGGATTTATGAATAGATTAGTGTCATTATAGTTGTTAGCTAACTCTGCTAGATAGGGGCTGTTATCTTTTTAGTTTGGCTGGTCAACCAATCAGAGGCTGTGTCTGTGGTCAGCTGACCTGTAAAACCCCATTCAGAAACCAGGCTTCCAGAGCAGTTAGGATAAAGAATTAGATCAATAAGCAGACTGGATAATGGTATTGGTATAAATATGTCTGATTTCAGTATTAATATGACCTACAAAAGCACAACCATCAACATAATAAATGCCTTTTTTATAAGTTAGTGTCTGAAACTGCTGCTGGGGAGTGGGTGTAGGATGACATAATTACCTTCAATCAGCCAAAACAGCTCATTTCACATTTTCCTCAGCAAAGTCCTCATGATTGATATGTTTAGTAGTTATGAATAAGCAGGACAATAATCTTTGTTAAAAACACCAATTATACATGTTTAAGACAAATCAGCAAAGAAACAACAGCTACCTCTTTTTCCAAGGAAGGCACCAAAATCACCTCAAACCAAAAGTACCTCTTTAAATCTCTAAACAAAACAAAACAAAAAAAAATCTTCATGAGAGACCAGCCATATTGGCTTTTGTGCCACAGCAGGAGGTTAGGTACCAAAAGTGTTCAACTAGTCATGGCCAACATGGCTACTTCAAACAAAAACAGTGTGATCTACCTGTGGTCAGTCAGGAGGTCTGGAAGTTCAGTTTCATCTCATTTTTCAACAGCGTTATCTACCTTCATAGACTTTGGACGATATAGTGGTTAGAGAAATTACTCAGGAGTTAAAGTGTACAATATGTGTAGTTTCCAACTAAGTTTTCAGGCAGCATGAATCAAACGAGGCCCATTTTTCTTAGACTGATCCAACGTCAGTGTGAAGGGATGAACGTCAATCGTCTTGTCCCTGACTTCACATTTGATTTCTCCCCCTGAGAGAAGGACTGTGATGCTGGTGAGGAAGAGCCTTTGTCACCCTGTGATGTCCTCACATCTTCAGACATGTTTTTCAGAGGCATCTGAGCAGGAAACCTTGATCCCACTGTGAGTCTGCTTTTCATCTCCAGAGCTGGCCCCTTCAAAATAAGACCACTTCTCCTTCTGGAGAAGTGGTTTTAAGTGTCATTATTCTACATTCATCCAGTTATTTTGATTTTCCTAGTTTGACTACTTTCGTTAATCCCCGCCCGTCCCATTTGGGGATCCTGATGAGCAGTAAACCCACAGCTGCAAGAGCCAGCACCACCCCCAGACTGGGGGGACCACAGGGGCTGAACTCCTGGGCTAGACCGGAGAGAAGAGGGGCCAAAACTCGACCGACAGCTGTGACTGACTGCCCTGCTCCAATCAGAGTCCCACTGGCCTGGACCCCTCCTCTCTGCAGCTCCAAGTCTGTGATACAAGTCCGCCCAATAGAGGTGGAAATGGCAAAAAAGGTGGAGGTGAGGAGCACCTGCCACACACTAGGAGCAGCAGCATACAGGAAAATGAGCGAGCAGGTGAGAACAGTGGAGTGAAGCAGCAAAGCGGGCATGTTGTTCCCATACAGCTTAGTGACAGGACCCACCAGGAACCCAGCCAGGGCCCCTAAAGTGCTGCTGTAGCTGATGAGATAACCTGTTACCTTTGGTTTGAGTGAGAAACGCTCCTCCATGGCCAGGGAGAAGTTACTGTAGTAAAGCATGATAGCTATGGCCATCAGAAGACGCACCAGGAAGAGGTCCCACATGTCTGAAGAGGCCACCGTGTGGATCTTGGAGCTCACTGAGGAGAGCTGTTTCCAGGCAGGCTGGAGCAAAGACACCTCCCTCCACCTGAGACCACCTCTGTGCTTCCCTGGAGCTTTAGATCCTGAGTCAGTCTCTGCTAGGTTCTGTTTATCAGCATGAGTGCCATTTTGAACCAACTTCCTGCAGTTGTTGTCATGACAGCCTTTACTTGTGTTGTTGCTGGAGTTTGTGTCATTCAGATGAACAAGTGCCTCGCTCCAGGGCAGCATCCACACCAGCCCTGGAATGTTAGAGAACACAAAACATGACATAAACGTTTGACCCAATCAGACAGATTGACAGATCTTGGTTTTTTACCCACCTGCATTAATGAGAAAGATGGAGGCACATGTAAAGGAGGAGGTATAAAACCCTCCTTCATGCTCCGTGAGGTAGCCACCGACAACAGGACCCAGGATGAAGCCAACACTGGAGGCTGCATTAAAGTGTCCCATCACCAGGGGGCGCTCTGAGTCAGACACCAGGTCAGACAGCAGAGCTCTGCAGATGGACAGGGAGTGCTTAAACAGCCCTGAGATGAAAAAGTCAATTCACATTGTATAAAAATGGATGATATTATCCTGGAGATGAAGATGGTAGCGTTCGATTTTGATGTTTCATTTCTTATTTTATTATTCTCGCCCAAATCCTGAGTTAAAAGCCAGTCCCTTTAGTGCAAAGATGTTTTATTTGCCTTTAAATGGGAGGTTAACACCAATATAACAATAAGATTGTAGTTTTCATTCTACATAATAATTTAAGATTTACACAAATTATTCAGTGTAACCGTCAACCTTCTTTAAAGCATTATAAATATACAAAAGTCCCCAAAGCAGAGAGACTCCAAGAATAGGGTCATGAGATGCCTCAATTTAAAATCTTTAAAAATCATATAATTTATCCACTGTTGTATATTTCCAAGCAAAAATAATAATACTTTGAGTAGAACCAATAAAACCAGGCAAAAAAAGCGCCTGCTGTTCTTGCCATATGACCCCTGAGGTGACTACGACAACATCAGTTGCAGTAGGTTATTTCACAGCTGTTTAGGAAACACAGACACATGTGCTCATAGATTCTGTTTTTTTCTTTTTTTGCACATCAACTAAATTAAGATACGCAAAGACTCAGCTTTGCTTTTCCTCATTAAATATTGTAAAAAACATTGTTTGCACAATGTGTCAACCTTGAAATTGAGAACACCACAATTCTGTTTCTAGTTTTTTTTTCAATTTCTAAAACATAAGATGATGGTGGTCTGGTTGTTGTGTTCTTTTATAGTGTTTTGTTGCTGAGGGTAATTTTTCAAAATCAAGAAAAGACACTTGGTTTGCACAGCCTACCATTACTAACACAAACACATCAGCTGACAGGATTGATCAGTTCAATCAAACTGATTCAAAAACTGATTAATCCACACTTTTTATGATAGAAATTTTACATCATTTTAAATTGTATTCTTCCTTCTTATTGTAACATAAGAAAAATTAAAGATGTTGACATGCACTATTTTCATCAGATCTTACAGTTTCTATAGCCACAACAGAAAACTAGCAAAGACAGTAAGAGAACCCCAACACTATAACTGCTCTCAGTTGTTTGACTATCTATACTGTGGAGTCAAAATATCACCTGTGTTAAAGGTTTGGGGTTCAGGACTCACCCACAGGTATCCTCGCAAGGACAAACAAAGCGATGCTGGTGGACATCCCGAGCAGGCCGTAGCCGAATGCGCTCAGCAGCAGACAGGTGAGCAGAGAGTACCTCCGTCCCACTACGTCACTCCAGCCACCCTGATAATCACACACAGGGAATGACACACAACTCAATCTTCCAGTTTTACTAACTCAAAGCTAATTCTTTGGGGAACATTTTGTATCTAGATACTCAGGAAGATCCAGTAAATTTTTTCTACATCACATTTTTTTTAAGTTCTCATGTCAGAGCATATACCCAATCATAGTTGATATCAGTATGTGATAAACCCCTAGTGATTGATGTCAATTTCTATCCAACCCAGTGGGATCACAGTATGGTAGAGATCAAAATTCCAACAAATAGAGGAAAATATCTTCTGACAGTCCTTAAAGCAGCAAAGTCCAAACCCTTAGTTTCCTCTCAGCCCAGGACTTTATTCGATTCTCACCCTGTCTTTTTTCATTCTGTCGCAAACACACACGTACACATCTGATGAAATAACTAAATTAGGACCAATTGAGTTTGCTGTGCTATGAATGTATCCTGGTGGGGTTTTATAGAGACCCAGCTGTCCATGTATCCCAGGGTTTATCAGGATCCAGCCGGTCTGCACGCGGGAACCAACAGACCACTCTTTATCAGCTTAATTTGTCCCATGACCCCTGAGAATTTAACCAATTTCAGGAGCGATGGGGCGGTAAAGAAGCCAGGGAATCTTGTACCAGATTCTTATGGTGGCGTGGTGAGTAGTCAGTGTCATTTCTTGAGTTCCAGTGATCAATCTCGATTTTCTCTCAAACTATCAAAAAGTGAAGTGGCCTTCCAGGGAAGTCATACACAACATTGTTCCTATGGTTAAATAGTTGTATACATTAGGTGTGAGTCTGCAGCTAGAAAGAAGTAGCTGGTTTGTGTATATACATAGAGACTGGAGGAACTGTGCAACCTCAACCAACCTTAAACGGTCAGTGTTCATTGTTTTCATGAAATACCAGAGATGACATGGAATGCACTCATTTTGGTAAGAATGCCTTGCCAAGCACAAGAGACAGAGAGAAAAGCCAATACTTACAACTATTGTGCTGGAGAAGAGCTGCAAGATCCCATATGTGGATCCTGCAACATATTTGTTTGAATCAGATTTGTAAAATCAAACGTAGTTCATGCATAACTTCTGTCTTTAGTCTGCAGATAAGTATGTATGTCTGTAGTTTGGTTGAAAGATTTCTTGCTGACTTGTAATCTTGTGCTCTAAAGTCTGAAAATACAGAACATACTATGATGCAACTACAATATTTACTTTATGTTTAGAACACAGCTTACCTACTATACCAGCCACAGTGGGACTTGCTCCAAGAGCTTTCACATGATGGCTCAGCAGAGGGATGATCATGCTCACCCCAAACAAGTCCTAAATATACACATATATAAAAAAAATGAAATATAAAGAACAAGAAAGAAGGTTATTGATAATGCCATCATACAGTGCAAATGTCTAAACCCTGTAATATTGTAGCAAAGCGATTGAAAAGCTGCTGCCATTATAATTCATCACAGCTGAGGGCTCCTAAATAGCTCTGGATAATTGTTTAACTTGGCTGAGAAGAAGCTCAATAGACTTTGAATGATCTGGAAAGATTGTTAGAAAGGTCAATTTGATCTTAATTTTTAAGATTCCACCTAGTCTGTAATCCACCACCTGGTGTAGCAGAGAAGTAAACTGCATGATGCTAAGATTAAGCTGTTGTGCCATATCAGTAAACCTCATAAACAGACATTTTTAACACTGAAACATGGCCCAATCTCACTGGATTTTTCACTTCTTGTTTTTAAACCTTTAGATTGGGATCTGGCAAAAAATGGCGGCTTTTAACATATGCAGTCAGAGTCTGGTATTTAACACACAGAGTTCAGAGGTTTCTGCAGTTTTTCCTGTTTCTCTGCATTCTGGGATCAGAAAAAGCTCTTGCCAAACTCCTGATGAAAGTCACACTGTGCTTCATTAAGTGCACTGACTCACCCTATTACACTAACTGCTTAACTTTATGTGGATTAACAGTGTACTGTCCCCACTGTTTCCATCTGGTCTCTGTGCCAAAAACTGTAACAGCATGAATTCCCACATAGGCATTCAATGAATTACTGTTTTACCTCTGCAGGGAACATGAAAACACTTTAAACACTCTTTAAATACAGTATTTTGGAGTGAGAGGTGAATTCAAAAGTCAAAACAGCATCAGGCCACTTTGCAACACATTTAAATGACAGCTGAGAAGAAACCACTCAGAGGTGTCAGGACAACATGATCTTTACATCTGACATTCACCTTCAAACATGTTTTGAAGTATCAGGAGATGTATAGAACTGTGGTGCCAACAATCTTTTGTAAAATATCTTATCATGATGTTTAAAACATTTCATGCATATATGACTTTAGATGTAGAAATAACAGGTATGAATACAAATGATCTGATGTCAGTAAATACAAAATAAAAAGTTAACATTTCTGATCATGCTGTCATTGAGATCATAAAAAGGTTCAACAAAATGTCTCTACAGATACAAGGAAGTAATTACATTTCTGTTCAAAGTAGGTCAAATATAGGCAATAAAACACACACTTTAGATTATTAAAGAAATTATATTTTGTTTCCAAATGTTATAAAAGCTGCAGACTTTCAAGACCTATTTATATCATTTAATTACACTCACAGACATAAACACACTGAAGATAACTTGTTAGTATTTTGAATAAACAAAGTTTTAACATGAAGGATACACTTTCCTTGTTGTTATATGTGTTTCCACTAAATACGTCTGAGATATGAAAGCAAGCAGCACCATAGTAGCTCCTTCAGTCTCATAGCAGAGCCTTCACGCCTCAGTTAGCCACTCACCATGAAGCCCACCACGTAGATACATTGTATGATTCGTGTCCGTCCTCCCAGTTTCTGAAATAAAGTGCTACATTTCTGGTTGTTCATCCTCCCGCTGTGACAGCACCGCTGCGGCAAAAGCGGAAGCGCTCCTCCGCTCTACTGTAAATCATCCGGACGAATTATTTACTGTGAGGCGTCCCGGTGGAGGTTTTGCAAGCAAAGGGGGGTGGAGCTAAACGACCCGGTTTCAGTGTCAACGCAAATGTGACAGGTGAAAGGTGGCGGAGTTTACAGACGGGCTCAAAATAATCACCTCCAAATGGAGCAGAGGGCGCGAGACGCGGTAGATTTCTCGAGGTTGTGTGTCCGGACTCCCCCGCGTCTGCTGGGTCAGTTGGTATCGCCCTGTGACGTCAGAGAATAACAAAAAATCTGATTCATAAACAGATTTTTTTTTTACTTTTAGTAGTTCAAAAAAAGAAATATGTCATTAATTTGTAGTAACCAGTATATTTTAAAGAAAAATCCTGACAAAATGTTTAAAACGAATGTGAAGTCCAACCTGAGAACACGCTTTACTGCACCGACCTTAACCCTAGAACACTATCGCTAAAATTAGTAACACCATCACTATCGCAGGGTGATTTCTACCCGAAATAATAAACTCAAGAAAAAGTACTTGTCATCAAAATATATCAATATAGGACAATACATGACAAATTAAAGTAGTTTTCTTTTATTTTTAACTGTGCAATGTCCAAAGGGAAAGGAAAAAAAGTGCCATGAGGGGACCATATAGAAATGCAACAAAATAACTGAAATTAGGCATTCATAAACAAAGAATTCTTAAGAATTCTTAGTTTCTTTTCCATCCATTCCTGGGGCTTGTGAGTCTTCCCTGGTGAAGACTCAGGATCCTTGGCACAATAACAGCTGCAGGAGAGAGAACCAAAATATGTTTTATGTATAATATTTTGAGTGAGTAAAAATGACCAGCACCATATGAATTCCCTTGAAAATCACTACTTTGTGATAGTTATTCATAACCACTGCGCTAAATAAAGATAGCATGCAAATTCCAGGACCACTCTTACTGACCTTATTCCCCACATGCAGCTATCAAATCCACCCAAACGTACTTTACCCTCTATCACTATTGCTGGGTGAAAATCATGTGAGTACGTGCCTGTAGGAAAAAGCAGGTTTTGGATCAGGGAAACAAATATGTCTTCAAAGATGTCAAAGGAAATGCTGAAGCTACCCAGGGACCCATGATACTCAGACAAACAACATAATGAAAATCACGTAAACATGTTTGGTCTGGCGATAGTGTTCTAGGGATAAAGTGCTGAAAACGGGAGCCTTCCTAGTTGATGATTGATTATTCTCATTTTTCACTTTTGTTAATTTTTGTTACTTTTATTTTAATTTTATTTTTCACATTTTTGTATTTCATTCCATATATTTCTGTTACACCTTGGGCAGACAACACTGTTCCTGTTAATAAATATTGTATTTACAATTTGTTAATAATGACATTTGTAATGCAAATATTGTGAACCGAGTCAGCAATTCATTTTGGCAAGTGCTTAATTTTATTCGTTTGTATGGTTTGATATATTACCTAAATTATTTTATACTAATCTACCTTGGATAATGCACACCTACTAAAGCAGGCAACCAATTTTTTTGTTTGTTTCTATTTTTCACATGTTTTTATGCTTTCTTTATAAAACTCAAATGTTACTTTCTCCCCTCTCATAATCATTTTATTCAGCACTTTCATGAGCCCTATTATATCTTTTACTTTAACAAATAGACCAGCATAATAAAGTGACTTCTACACCACCTGCTGGACAACATTGTTTCCTGCAGTGCTTCTTTGCTGTCTTTAAATGGTAGGAGAATCACAACCAGGGGACTACTGATCTGTGTTTTTAGGATTTGCTGGGAGATGGTATGTGAAAGTTGAATGTATGAAACCTTGTTGAACCACAGTTCAGATTAAAACTTGTTGGATATCCCAGAGAAAATATGCAAAGTATTCAGAATCTGATCTTTAATGAGTGAGTTGGCCTCCTTTGTTATACACAATATGGAACAAAGTGATGGCGCACCTTGATACTGAAAGAGTAACCTTCAGTAAATCCCTGATTTACAAAGTTAAACAAAAATATGATAGAAATGAAATATTCCATCAACCAATGACACATGCTAAAAATTATAGGCTAAGTTAAAAAAGAGCAATCAAGACAAGATAGAAGTGTGCCCATAGACCCATAAACAGTCAACAATGAGAAGAATTTGTTTCAACAACATGGTTTCGTCTGACAAACATTGCACTTCATGAGCTAAACCATTCAATAAGCCATTCTCATCACTCAAAACACATTTATTTACAGCCTCAAATTTTGTCAACATGACATGAATAATCCTGGGCTGGCTCATAGTCACTCTTATTCACGCCAACTGATTGTATCACACATAATATTCTTATTTTCACACTTAAATGTACAATAATGTCACATCAAATGAGCAGGATCAAATCATCACACCTCATTTCTGCATCTTTAATCTAGTCAGTGTGAGAATAAGTTGAGAAACGGCGGATGAGAGAAAATTAACTGTCTTTCTAAAGCAGTCGGTCAGTATACCAAACTGTTCAGATGACGCACAAAGCAGTGGGTGTAGTTTGGGGCCTTTTGACTGAGGAAGACCTGGATCACATCTGAGTGTAAATTTGTTGAAGTTTTTGTGAAGCTGTACTGTTAAATATGCCTCCCAGATGCTAACAAAGCTGAAATTTCCCTCAGAACTAACTGACTGCTGTTAAGCAAAGTATCAGAATTTAACCAGTTCATTTCAGGTTATTGCTGATGAAACATCTGTGGTTATTAGACCAAAAAATAACAAATACTTTATGTATTTGTTAAACTCGTGGCGCTTTTTTCTCAGAAGTACTTATTTTGAAGTTTGTTGTCCACGTAATGTCAAATATAGCACTCCATAAGGCTTCAATTATGAATTCTCTCAAAGGAATCCCTGTTTACTAAGGTTGCATTTACAGAAATGTTTTTAAAAAGAAATGTTTTCAAGAAAAACCCTGCAGGGTTGTCTGTTTACATGAGTGATTTCCTGATGGGTCTGAAGCTTTGGACAAGTGTTGTGGGAAACTTCTTCACCCCTCTTCTGTCCTTTCAGTCCCACCCGGCCCTGAAATTCCCGTGCAGACTCTGGGTGTCCAGTTGCCACAGGTTTATTTCTGATCCTCTCCCTTCACACTATCCAACTGCTCCACACACTCAGACCCACAGTGGAGAGGGAGGCAACTGCCTTCAATCAGACCCCCAAAATAGCCTGGGGTGTTTAGGAGGGAGGAAGGGAGGGTGGGCTGGCAGACTGAAGACCCCAGCAAGGTCCAGAGGAGTCATGTGTTCAACCTTGTCCTCCCATAACACGCAGAGAGACAGGAGAGGAGTCAAGATCTAGAAACAAAGAACAAGCTGGATCAAAACTGACTATGTGGATTTACTAACGAGCCTAAGGAGGATTGTGTCTGCCTCTTTTTGTCACATGCACTTTCATTAGTTGGAGGAAACAGTCAGAGTGTTGTTACCCAGTATCTAAGTGGCTGGTGAATCCCGGACAATGAAACTTAGTGTGGCGTTGTTTTTTGCGGGGCTCTTCGGGGCTCTTGCAGCTGTCTTCATTCTGCTCTCCTTTGGAACCGATTATTGGCTCTTGGCTTCAGAGAGCTGCAACCCAAACCCTGAAGAAAGTGTTGGTCCAGGCGGAGTGACCATAGAGGTGGGTGTAGCAGGCTGAGGTGATGGCAGCTTGTGTCTTATCTCCTAGTTGGGTGTTGTGTAAGTGTGATTTAAGTTTTAAAAATTACTTAATGTATATATGGATATGGTCAGCTGATCTTACATGGCCATTACAGACATAAACAGAATTTAAGCTTTAAATGGTAAATTATGAATGTTCACTGCATTCCCTCATGAAGAATACTTAAATGCCAGATGGTGGACCTTTAAATTTTTATGGTATTATGAAAAAAGAAGAATGTTGTTTATTTTAATTAAGCTCAATGTCCTTTTTCAACTATAACTGAAAGACAGCTAAACATATGGGGTGTTCCAGTACGAGTAAAAAAATTCCCAATGAAAACAACCAGATGTATATCATCTGTCCTTTCATACTGTTCTGAACCAAGACATACAGCACTGCACATATATCAAATTGCACTAAATGTAGCATATCATACTGTATTGAATCATATCAAATTACATTGTATCATATCATATCATACTTTATCACACCACACCTCACTTCACCACCCCACTCTGCACAGCACCATACCACACCTTACAACACCACATTATGCTATTTTTTACCCATAATTGGGTATAACCATCTCATATCGTATTGTATCGTTTCATATCGTATCATAACATATTGTATCGTATTGTATCATATCATATTGTATCGTATCGTATTCTATCATATTGTATGCTTATGTATTGGTCCATGTTATATAGTGTGACTGTATGGTATAGTATTTATTATTGCCTGTCCAATTGTAGCATTATTTACATTACTGTTAATTGAAACCTTTGTGTCATATTGCATAGACATGCATCCTTCCATATTGACTGCAACTGACTATATTGTTCGTCTCAAACTGCATTGTATCAAATCAAATCACATCAAATTATATAGAAATATTGAATAACTGAATTGTTTCATCTTGTATCATAGCTAAAAATATATACTGAAGAATTCTATTATGTCTCAAGAGTATTTGACCAAAGATCAATAACCCTGGTATTTGGGATGTGTATGGTACTTGAACATTAAACAGTATACAGTCAATGAGAGCTCAGCTCCCTGATATAAGATACTTTAAATACCTGTCTGTAGAATAAATATCAAAGTCTCCTCTTTTATTTTGAAAACTTCTCCAATGTTTCTCTCAGTGGATTTACTGCAGGGTGGAGAGGCATCCTTGCAGCAGGACATCTTCATGTAATCAGACACTGTTTAATGTTGTGCGTGTGTGTCTGTTAGTGTGTGTTCAGCTATTCAGTAGTTGAGACATAGTGTGTACAACGTGCCTCTATGATAGAAATACAAATACCAGCAGAGGTATGTTGCTATATTGAATATCACCGACTAGAACATACTTAGCTTTTCATAGTGGGCACAGATACTGGAATCAACACATGATATCACCATAATAAAACCAAAGTAGTAGCACTTACAGTAAAGCTATTTCTGATGTTCCTTTTTTGAGCAATAATATGATCAATAATGGAACATAATGGGCACTTGCACCATAGCAAGATGAAAATGAGAAATACAGCCTGATTGGATAATTACATTTAAGTGTCCACCCTCTTCATGACTTACACCATTCATCAATATGGTCAGATATAAGTGACATTACACTGTTTAGCACCCTCAAACTGCACGTTCACACGGCACCAAACCGAACCTACGTGAGGTTGGAGGTGCTTGCTCAGCTGAACCCTTGACCTATATTAGCAGCTGCTCTGTGTCACCGGTGTAACTCACAGTACACCTGGCTTCCATGACCATCAGGCTTCCCCTTCTCTTTTTGAAACTCTTCCAGAATGAAATAATATCAGAAGTTTTTTTTTCTTTTTCTTCTATCAGCGTGGAGATGTGGTGTTGCAGGATGCAGCCAGTGAAACCAGTGACGTCGTTCTGTACCATGAAGGGTTTTTCTGGAAGTGTTCGTTTGGAGGCAGCGAGGACGATAATGACCTGCTGTGGAAGCTCTGGTTCAGTAAGTCACAAAGACGCTTTTATTTTGGCTTCACACCTTTATCACTTTAACTTTTTTACTGAAATAATCACTGGAAGTGCAACTTATCTTTTCATTTTAAGGCGTGTATAACTTTATTTTTGTGTGTTCAAGAAAACATGATATGAACAAACAAAAGTAACTCTTCCTTTTGCAATAAACTATAGCAGCACCGAAATAAGAAAATGGCCTTTGCATGCAACAACATGGCTATGCCATATAGTGGCATTTGTAAGTAGTTCTGCAGTGGCCAATGGTTTGCCACCAGGTGATAAGCAATGTAATGGCATCACCACGCTGCGGTTTGGTCCTCCTTATTCCTCTGACTAGAAAATGCAGCTCTAGCAAAAGCTAAATACTTTCATGTTATTAGTGAGGCTAAACTAAACTTTTGACCTAAGAGAAACCCATACTGTGCATTCCTGTGTTTCCTTTGCGATGAGGCATTTAAGTTGCAAATAAAAACCATTGCATGCTGCTGGTCCCCCAGTTACATACTGGTGGCCAAACTCACATATCGCAGAACTACCAGGATGTGCAACAGCACTATTGTCGTATGGCCAGTGAATCATGAGAAAACACCTAAAACTCTAGTCACAGACATCTACATGATAAAGTATTGTTGTATAAAATAAACTCAGCACCATGCGTCTGTCAATGAATCTCATATGACGTCATGTTGGTAGAAACCCTCACATGTGACTGTTAGGAGGCAGAGCCATGTGATGTTATTTTGGTCGTCTGTCAGGTGATCGTGTGTCATCTATTTTCTGAAGGGGACTCTGAATGGTGGTTCATTGTCAGAAACAGCCTCCGGCACTAAAAGGACCTTGTGAGGGTCTGTTGAATTCCGCATGCTGGAGGAGAAAAGAGCAGCAAACCACAACCATAAAATAATGAGAAGAAAAATCCATTATAGATTAACAAATTCAGATTTGAAACTCAGAAACCCAAAAACAATCAACTAATCATAAAGAACAGACGTGCCTTTTCTTTGCTGTTTCTGAAGTTTCTTTTTTGTGTTGCACTGAGATTGACATGCTACTTTTTTGTTCATATTCTCAAATTTCAAAATGCGTTAGTTTACTTATAACTTCATGTTTTGGATTCTCTTGTTGTGTTAATTTATTCTTTCTTTCTTCAGCAAATCAGCCCCACTCGAAAGTGTGCATGCACGCCTACCTCTTCCCCTTCCCTGTGTCTCAACAAACCCACAATGCAACAGAGTACGACTCTGCCATAAGTAAGCATCTATTTTTCTAATCTATTAAAAGGTGTCTTTTTTATCAGAGTTTTTAAAATTCTTTTATTGTTTGCTGTCTGTATATCCGGTTAGCTAATATATGTGCGTCTTTAGTCTATAGAGGCTTCTGGAGCATCTTCATGCTGATCGGTGTGGCGGCTGTGGTTCTTGGTGGGTTCTTTATCATCTGTGCTGCTCCGTTCTCCAGTCACCGTCTGTATAAAGCAGGAGGAGGCCTCTTCCTGATAGCAGGTGAGGATTTGATATGCCTTAATCCTGTGCTGATGAGTTAACATTACTAAAAACTTGGGAGTCTGGTACCGTACTTTAGTAATTCAACTCTTTTTGCTCCCTTACACTTGGAGAACAAAATAAACAAAGGATGCTTTGCCCACAGGAAGCGCCAAAATTGATGCAACTTTAAAGTTCCTCAAAGGAGCATCTGGCATCTGATCTTAAAAAGGGTTTTTTTGTTATGAGTTGGTTAAATCAAGGATTTGTTTGACAGAAATACACAAATACACAAACACAAACCAAGCTAAAACTAAAAACTGCATGTTAACTGTGTGATTGACTGTAAATTAAAACAATCACCAGTGAGAGTGTTGGGAAAACTAATGAGGTGAGAATGTGGCTGGGTGGCATTACTCTTGGGTGGCTCTGGCCATCACACACACCATCAGATTTACTTGGACAAATGTTCAGTAGTGCTCAAGACCCCCTTGGTTGAAAAATTAAAGAACATAATTCAAAGTATAAATCAAATAAATATAGTATCCCAAATAAAGCTGTAATGTAATGTAATAATTTGACTCATAAAGGCTGTTTCTCCACTTGTTTTCAAGCACAATATGTTCTTTATACTTTTATCATTTTCCTAATGCAAGTCTTTTACTTTGAAAAACTTTTAAAAATGTTAAACTATCATGTTTGGACCTTCTTAGTGTATGTAAATGTCTTTGACTCATCAGTATCTCGTCTCTGTCTCTTTTTGCTCCAGCTCTGTTCCTGCTTTGTGTGGTGGTGATGTACGTCCTGTGGCTGCAGGTCTTAGATGTTGTGGACCTCTACATAGACCACCAGCGTGCGACAGTGTGTCCAAACTTCCAGCTGTCCCTCCACTACGGTCTATCCTTCATGTTCGCTCCTGTTGGCATCTTCTTCTGCCTTCTGGCCGGCCTCCTCTTCCTCCTTATAGGCCGAACCATCCGAATTCACTACCAATAACTTTAACTAGGTTGGAGGAACAGTGGGTGGAGGACGTGGATGATCTCTATTGTGTTTTGTTTGATCACTGTGATGTTGATATTTTCCTCTAAAAGCATAGCTGTGGTGATTTTGTATGAACATTTTGTTGCAGGAATCAAACTGTTTTGTTTTTGTCAATATAGAAATGAGGGATTTTCAGCAAATCTACAAGATAAAACCCTGTGGTGCCTATCACTTTAGTCTGAATCTTGTGTGTTTATGGTTTTGAGGGCTTTAAAAGTGTGTTCCTGCTATTAATTATTACCAGCAATTCAATTGTGATGAGTGAAATAATGTAAGTTGAAACTTTTTGTTGCTGAGAAGGTTAAAAAAAAGTGCCCTGAGAGGAGCTTTATAATTTCATGATTATTTTTATATTCTGTACAGTAATGAAATGAGTGTTTGAGAAAAAACACCTGGTGATGAGCTTTATCTGCTTTCGCTGTAAAGGCTAAGGCTGATGGTGTTTTCTATTTCTAGTCTACTACTCTACCTTGTATATTAAGGCACTCAGCGCTCAGCTAATTCATTCATACATCCGTTACGAAGGAAACTTTAAATACAAAGTTATTTCTTTTTTAAGGGCTTGAATAACTTCCCAGAGAATACTGTCTTTTCTCGCTAAGAGTATTTCTTTGGAACTATTTTTAGCTGCGGGGGATACATACTTGGGACTCTGGTGAGTATTTAGAGCAGCAGTCAGTGTCTGTGTGTTCACACAATAAAAACAGCTCATCATTATAAATTAAAAAATGACTCACTGCAGCAGTGTGGCTCAGTGATACGTTAAGAATTCATTTTGAGCACAGTAAATCCAACAAAAGACTGACATGACAGATTGGTCTATTTGAAGCTGACATTTGATTAGAGATGTTCTGAAGTGACTTATTATAACCAACCAACCAACCAACCAATGAGTGGAGAGGTAACACTCACAAAATAGTCCAAATTCAGCATAATAACTATCACACTGCTATTCACAGGATCAGAGTCTGTAGGTAAACTACGTCAAATATATGGCTAACATTAGCACCACCTGTCTTCAGCATAACCAACACCTATCTGTGTGTATCACTTTATCTCCATTTTCTAGAAATAAAAAACAGTGTTAAACTTTGTTGCGCCATGAGATGCCATCTGTCATCTATGCTTGTTTGTATCTGAGTGGTAAAGCGCCGTAAAGCCATGGTGAAGCCACTACCTTTGCTACAAACCCAACTAGAAGTGAGTGGCTAAGATGAAACCTCATGACCAGATATTGGACTTACAAGTACGGAAATAATGCCTTTCTGTTTGACTGACAATATTTTTTGTGCCAACTAGAAAGAGCGATAACATTTAATTATTAAGAGGACTAACTATGAACATCCCTGTCTTGAATAGTTCAGGATCCCATCAGTCTTACCCTTAAATAAAATTAAATATATATGGATCACCGATTATATCATGCTTAAAATGTATGCTCTGTCTCTGGTATTATTACACTATTTTTGTATATATCCCAAAGTCAGCCTGTTTAAAGAGTGCAATCAGTTTTATTTATAAATGAGTTTGAAGCTTGATCAGCTTCTTATGTTGTGTTTGTTTGAATTATGTTGTCATACATGTTCTTGGTCGTGGTCTAGTCGTGCCATGAGATCTTTTAAGATGGATTAAGGCAATTTTTTTTATAAAGCTATATTAGTACAGGGAATTAAAAAAAAAACAAAAAACACATACATGATTAAAAATTAGCTTGATCTGCAATTCTTCTTCAAGCTTTGACTTATGGGCACATAGTCAAGCAGATAAAAAGAAATACTCTATAGCTACACGGTTTTCATGATTCTTTTCTTTTGAAGGTTCTTCTTTTTTTAAATATACACATTTAAAAAAAAGAAGAAAAGAAAAAAATGCCTTTGACTAAAATTGCTTACTCTAGCTTTAACTGTTTCAGATGCAGATGAATCCTGTATGACTGAGTAAATGTATTTTCTGCCATCTATTTGGCAATAAAACAACAAAATGATGACAGCTCTGATGTTTACATTGAATTTTTAAACTTATTTATTTTTATTTTTCTGGGGATTCAAATCACTGGAAATAATTTGGACTCTCGAACCAAGGCCAATCTGCAGTCCCATTTCATTTATTAAGTTCCTACATATTAGAACAAACAGACAGTTTCTCATGGGGGCTTTTAAAAACAATCAGAATCAGTTACTTAAGAACATCAGAGTAAAATATTAAAGATTATAGCTTTAACAAATCAAGACACATCAGTCATGACCATTGGCGTGAAAAACCAGGCAGGAAATTCTTCGATAACGAGTTATTTTCATCACAAAGGTGTTGGGGGAAAACATTCAGCTACCACAAGAGGGCACTGTTGCATCATTTGTTCTCCACATTAACGTACAGAAAAGCAGCAGAAATCCTATTTTGCTTATCTGGAGTCAGTGCTGAGTGTATGTGGCGTTATGCATTTAATCACAGCTTCAGAGGCAGGATCTGTAGATGAAAGAATTCACACCTTGGCTGACAGACGGATGGTAATTTCACTCATGAATGGAGCATTTGATCAGGATCTGAATGGACTCCTGTGTCGATTCTCATGTGTCTGTATCAACTCTCTGCCTCTCCAGCTTAAAAATGTACTTATCATACATAGGGAAATGCCTCAGAATGTAGGAGTGAGAGACACAATGTGAGGCATTGATTACTTTGTGAGATTGACTTTGCCTTTACAGACGGGAATGAGGATAAAAATTCACACTTCGTGATTCCTGAAATTTCAAATTGTGGAGCGAGTAGCCACAAAAAACTTTCACTCAGCTGTATGAGGAGCGTTAAAATACGGCAACACCACCACAGGTCACAAAAGGAGGCCACAGAGGTCGGGAGTTGATGATAAATTGTGAGATAAAATCACAGGATTTGTCCTGATTCAAGTAAGAGTGGTCCTTCCAGCCAAGTGTCCCCCGAGGAAAAAGATTCCTTATCTGGTGGACTTCCCGGTTTAAATGAAATCATAATAAGATAAAGAAAGATTGAATAATTTCTCAATCCATACTTGAGAGAGACAGAAAGAGAGAGGGCATATGAGAGAGAGAGAGAGAGAGAGAGAGAGAGAGAGAGAGAGAGAGAGAGAGAGAGAGAGAGAGAGAGGTGGTTTTATTGCAGGTGTAGGCCACCTCCCAGCAGCAGCAGCAGCAGCAGCAGGGCCTTCAGCAGTCAGTAATGTCATCAGAGTCCCAGCTGAATTCAGCACTGTTCTGCATGATTGCCCATGATAATTGTGTGTTGATAGGGAGCGCCGGAGATGGAGTATAATTTCCACCGAGAGATTCCTAAACAAATACCTGTGCTCAGCAGAGGGGATGGAGTGCGGCAGGAGGTGAGGAGGAGAATAGCGGATGAGGGGAAGATAGAGGATGAGAGGGTAACACTTCCAGAGGAGGTGGAGGAGGAGGAGAAGGAGGAGGAGGCAGTGGTCTGATTGCAGGTTTTTTGCAGTCTGTACAAAAAGCAACCTAAGCAGAGCAACGCCAAAGCATATTACTGAAAAATAATAATAATAAGGAAGAAAATCTCTTTGATAAAGATACTAAGGGAATAGAATACAGTACAATTGAATAATCACATTTTAAAAAAGGCCGATAAAACTTAGACTGGAGAACAGGGCAGGTATGAATGAAACAATCTTGAATAGAATAAGATAGAAAAGAAAAACAAAGAGGATAGAATATAAAAGTTGAAATTTTACTGTAAATTGGTAGAAAAATAACTAAATAATAAACAAAATGGAAATGGATTAAATAGAAAAAAGCGGTTTAAAATAGAATGAAATAAATTAGATAGAATAGAATAGAAAACATTTAATTCATTTTCTATTTTAAGTGGCTTTACTAACAGTTTGTTTTGGATCAAATGTGTTTATTACACAACAGTGACACAACACAACACAATGCAGTATTATAATACAATCAATTCAGTGTAATCTGGCAGAACAGAATAAGATATGGAGGTAAAAATGAGAGAAAAGACGAAACCATAATAGCAGAATTAAAATCAATACAATACCTTCAATAGTATTCTGCCACTGTGCTCCTGTGTCCTGAGGTCAAAGGTCAAATTACAACCAATAATAAAATAAAGAGAGCGTAGATTTAGCAAGTGTTGGGTAGTGCTTCATTGAGAAGAGGAAAAAAACAAACAAACAAACAAATAATATGAAGTCATTAAATAAGGTTTAGTTTTCCTATTTTGAGTTTAATTTGAAATTTTATGTTTTTTCAGTTTGAATTTGAGGTTAAATATTTCTTTGAGACAAGTTTGGGGCCTGCTTATTATGTTTTAATTTTATTTTTTTAGTGACACACAAGCCCAAGATCGCTGTCACAAATGTTCACAACTACATCTGTTTCTCCTCTCTCTTTGAAAAAAAATAATAAAGACAAAACCCTGATGATTTGAGAACCATAGTGCTCATAGACTTTAAATTTCCACATCCCACTCTCGAGTGCTGCAGTGTGGGCTTTTTACTGAACCATGACTTGACTGAACTAACAGTTACTAAACTTTGATAAAAGATAAGCATTGGGTGCTGATTTAGCTCTGTGGTTAAACTGTACTCAGCGTAGAGGTCACACTCACTGAAGCCGTGTCCCTGGGTTCAGATCCCAAACACCGGCCTGTTTTTGTGTATCATTTTCCTCTCATCGTTTCTCACTCTATCCACCTTTAAATTTCTTAATACAGGCGTAGAAAGCAAAAGTAAGCACTGAGAAACAAATGAATTTGTATTGTAGTGTAAACCTGCACAGACATGACTCTACACAATGAAGATCAGACATCCTTAAAGGGTAAAAATAAGGAACACTGAAAACTCCATAAGAAAACTTTGACAAAAACTTTGATTTTTCTCATACAAAGAGATCCAACCTTCCTCTTACTTGTGGATAAAGTGTTACTGAAACAATCTGTCTTTCAGTTCTAGATGGTGGTGAGATAATCTATAGACACGCCGCTGCCTTCTCGCTCAAATCTCAGTTTTTCATTCTGCTCTTACATTTGTAACTCAACCTCATGAGTTTTTAAAATCTGTCTGAAGATGGACCCTCTTTACTCTCAAATCAAGACAATTTTTGATCACTTTTTCTCAGTGTGTCAGTACTTTTCACTGAGCAACTTATTTTTTGCTTAATTCAGGTGTTTTAACTGTATCTTCACATCCTTGCCAATAAGGGAAACCTCAACGGTTTTCAAGGCTTGAATAAAGGTCGATGTTGATGATATTAAAACACAACCTGAAGCTGAGGAGAGCTTTAAAAGTGCAGAAGTGCGTGAGGAGAAACTATGTAGGTATTCACTACAGATTCTAAGGCAGTTGACAGAATTGGGGTCCCATTTATGTGGCCCCATGTCACACAGCAGCATAAGGATTATTTACAGTCTCATTAAAAACTGCTCACAGGAGCTGCTAAAGGACTGTTAAAGTTTGTTACAGGATCAGGGTTGGGCCTGTGCACACTGGAACTTTATTTATACTATTTACTGTTTGCTGTGTAGGGATAAACTCGGCCTTTTGCATCTTTGCAAATAAACACCTTTTGCGAGTATGTATAGATCCTGAAAAAAGAGCAGAAAAACAGTGAGACTTGGAGGACATGTTGAAGACCTTCACTCGTCTGGTCAAGTGAAGGAAGATGAGTCGGACCCTCAGTCAACACTTGTATTTTTAACCTTGAGGGAGGTTTAAGTTAATTGGAAAACACTCTTTGCCTGAGTGCTTTCACCTCGTGGCACATAGCGCAGTTATCATAGCTTATCTTCCAAACGTATCATAATCCCAAACGACATGCAAGTCAGATTTCATTTAAATCAGATTACTTTCAACTCTCAGGAAAAAGCTAAGTATTTGAATTGCATGAACAATATGGCAAGTCATATTACACGCTGCTTTCCTCTTTAGAGATAGTTTTACATAATTTCCTATTCGTTTTGAAATAATGAATAGACAATGGGCTGTATAATTGTGAGGATTTACAATTCAGAGGACTGTGCGTATAATCAGCATGCATTATTCAAAGAGGGGAGCTCGTAGGTCACCGGTGGCGGTGGCACAAAAAGTAACTCAGGTCGTCAACAAATCAACACTTTTATCAACCCAAAATGTAAAATGAAATCTCTTTCATGGGACAACATATTGAAGAGCAGAGAGTGGACACAAAACCGCACAAGCAGAGTGTTCAGATTTCTCTATATACATTAAATCTATACAGTCCTAATGGAGCCCACACTGCTGGTTTATTACATTGTTGGCCAGAAAAAGCTACACCTGTGAGTGGCTCCTTTCTGCCCCTCTCACATGCTCTGGCCTCACACCTCAGTTTGTGCATATAAATTACATTCCAAAGTGTGTGTGGAAAGCCCTCGTTCCTGCTCAAGGTCTCTTGTTTCAAAGGCATGCTAATGTCTTTCACAGTGAAACTCCTCTCAGCAGCCCTCTTTTAACTGCCAGAGCAACTGTGTAGGAGATGATGGGGACACTTCAGCCATCTTTACTTTTGAATATTCATACTTTTTTAATGGAACATGTATATCCGCCAATGCTAAACAAAGACAGATTTAGTTTTCCACAAGAGATTTCAGTTTTTCGCCAACTTTTACACTTGGATTCTTGTTCCTTGTGTTTTTAAACTGTGAAATAAATGAGTAAAAGCTTTACAAAGGTGTGTTTCATGCTGTTTTAGCACCCACTGGACACCATTTTCTCACTTTTGAAAGCTTTCTTTGGGATTCAGTGTTTCTCCATATTTGGGTACAGCTTCCCCTGCAGCTATTAATTAATGCCGCAGCACAAAAAGCCGGTGGATCTGCCTCATGAATATTCAAATCGACATCGTGCATATCATTTCTTATGCAGTGTTGTAACACAGGCCGCTGATGATGTGAGGCAGGCAGCATGGCTTCAGAGCCTGTTAGGGTTTCAGTTTGTGCGCGCGTCTGCAAAGTGAGGGAGTGAATGCTTTTATTTTCCAAAGTTGATACAGAGATACCGCTACATGCGACTACTTTATTGCCTTTTTCCTCATAACCTTTAGTTTTGGTGATTTTTCTTCAATAAACTTCTGTAAATGTCTCAGTTTCCTTTGTGTGTTTTTTTTACATTCAGTGTCTGTTTCATTAAAGTAATGACTACATTAATACAGCACCTTTCAAACAAATGTTCTCATTGTGCTTTGATGGATAAAGTCCAACTCAGTAGAAATATTTAACAGTCAAGCCAAACAGAAACTGTGATTTAATGCAAAGCAATAAGTCACAACGCATAAAGGGATCAATATGAAAAACAAAAGCATTATAGGACAATAGAAAGCTGATGATAAGACAAGATCGGATATGAAAATATGAAAACACAAGTATAATTTGATACATGAAAATACAACTTTTCTGTCGTTGAGTCAAACAAACAAGTATTAAGCAGCTCTTCAAGATTAAACAACAAAACATCAACAAAAAGATGTCAAGACGGCAAAATTTTATACAAGAAAATGGTTGAAAAGGCTATTTTTATTCAAAAACACATAATTACATTTATTTAATTTGATCAAATTATTGACAACATTTGATGAAGCTTTTTGTCCATTTTTAAAATCATTCTTAATTTCTATCAAATTTTAAAACTAATTACATAGTCTTACCTTTTCAATATAGAATATGTAATATCGTTTAACATAATAGGATGATGTGTGTAATAAACAGTAGTATGTGCACTTCTGAGACACCTCACAGTGGAGTGTTTTTGCGTTCTTGACCTAACAAGTGTTAATTTTGTTATGATCGCGTACAGATTGTGTAACCCTGTTCATATTTTGAGCTGTTTCTAATTTTCTGCATCCCAAAGGACGCGTGAATGTGAACCTGTAATAAATGTAGTCCAGTACAACACCTCAGTAAAACACGCACCTAAGACTGTGAGAGTGTATGGACCATTTTATTTTGAATAAAGACAGACGTTACAGTTTTGTCCACATTAAATTATTAACTAAAGCGCAATTTAATTTCACTCTGAGGTTCAGAAGATTTAAACTCCTTTTTTTTAAATTTAATAACTTAAAGCTCAGCATGAATAAAAAAGACTCGTGAGAAAAAGATAAAAGCGACCTCATTGTTTTTGAAACACATAATCAAATACATTTATTCACTAAATCAGAGCTGGTTTGTTGATGCCACAGACAGTTTTTATCCTTTTATTCTGTGCGTGTGTTTTTTTAACAGAAGTCCTCAACTCTTGGATTACAGGAAATTTATAATAACATACTTTTACTTTGTCTTAAATAGAATTTTTTTCTTATGTCCTCAGTCACAGATTCACTTTAAACCTCTGACTTGTCTTCACGTCTCAACGGAACAATAAAAATGTTTGTTGATCCATTCTGCTGAACCGCGAGCCCTCAGTGTGTCTTAATGTTACACATGTTTATTAATGCAATATTACAAGAGGGCACTGTCATATCTGTTTGTCTTAAACATGTCAGGGTGTGTAAATGGATTCAGCTAAATAAACAGGAGTGAGCGCTGTTTACCATATTTAATAGAAGAAAAATATACAATTCTAATATTACTATTCAAATGTTTCCCCCTCTCTTTGTTTGACTCTTCATGTGTATTCATTAGGGAGGCTTCATATGCAACCCCGCTTCATTAGAGGAACATTTATGAAAATCACACATTATGTATTGAGATTACAGCAAAGCAAACAGGGCCCTATTATTAACACTTGAACTACATGTGTACAGACATTAGAGTCACATCGCCTGGATGTTAGCGTAGGAGGTGTCTTTAAAGTTATAGAAGAAAAAGCAGAATAATTTTGCAAAGTTTTAGGCGCAAATGTGCGACAAACACCATCTATCAGCTGGTTTATGTAACATTTGTACACTGCAGGAGTACGGCTTTGATTAGGAGCAGCTGCCACAGGAGAAGAAAGGTAAAACTTTAGACTGTGAGTTTAGAAAATACTGCAAAAGTAAGACATCGCCATTAAATGTAATTTCAAAAATTCAAAGAGCAAAATTCTCATTCATGCAGAAAAACAGACACAAACACTGACAAGGAGTTTCAAACTGGAAGAAGCCACAAGCTGATCACGTTACCTTCTGATTTCCTCTCAATGTTTGCAGCAGCTTCTCAGACAAGAAAAAAGCAGTCTCCTTTGAATGTTCAGAGTTTCCAACAAAACTGATGTTACAATCCTTTTTCTTCACCTCCGCAACCAGGCTTCACGTGAGTCCTGGTCCTGTGGCTGCTGTCGGGCTTTTATACGGGTTTCAACTTGCAAAATCATACCTTTGACCCCGAGTAGGGCTGACATTCCTTGAAAGTAAAATCTTATGCGCAGACTGTGGTGTTTGGTTTTTGCAATGGAAAGAGTAGACTTTGTATTAATTGAAGTATAATGATATCCCTTGCTTGGAAAGGAGAAAGCGGGTGGTGAATAATGTATCTCCATGCAGATGATAAATGAATATGTTCATATATTCATTTATTAATTCATACGTTTGAATTGCAATTTTGATTGCCCATATACTTCCATAACATTTCTGCAAATACCTCTTTTTAAAGGTCCCATTAATGAAATGTGAAACTTTTATGAAATAGATTGTTGTAGTTGAACTTTTAGGAATGCAAGGACAAGCCAAACATCCCAGTCACCAAACAAGGAAAATTTCATACCGCACTTAACAGCTGAATATTTATTTTTTTCCTCACTTTTTCCTTTCTGCAACTCCTCCGTGTGTGGACTTGTAAATTCTAGTGTTTACTGAAATTCTTTCCTTCATTTCACCCTCTCTCCTTCTCCTTCTTGTTTATATCTGAAGATGAACCGAAGAGCCCACATAAACACAACTCAAAGTTCTGCAAAGTTTCACAAAGTAAAAAAGGAAATGCCATGTGAGGAGACGTTGGCGGGCTGCAGGCGGTGGAAGTCACATGCCAGAGGGAGCATACGCAGGCTGGTAAATGTTACCGGTGATAAATAAACATTATTTAAAAGATGTGTCAGGCCCTGTTAGAACAAAGCCGTGCTTCATTTGTTCCGCTGCTCTGAGGGTAAAAGGAATATTTAATCACTGCTCTGAATGATATGAATAATCACTGATACCATTTCCTGGGAGCTACAAGCACTCACATCCATGATAACTTATGCAGAAGAGTTAAGATTTACATGGAGCTCATTTAAATCAGCAGGCTTTTAAAAGTTAAAAAATTACTCACTTTCTCAAGAAAAACCTGACAAAACACGACAGTAATGACTCAAACAGACAGAGAGTCTTGATAGTGTTACTGCAGACGATCTCATCAATATAAGGTCAGTGTATCTAAGGTGCTCTGACAGCAGATATTGCTGCTTTGGTAAATGGATATAGATCAGAAAGAAAGCAGATGCTACTTGTACAGAGTCAGGTTAAAGAGTTTTTAGATATTAAAATGGTTCGGACAGACAATTTTAAACTCACCAAAATGTGTTCAAGAGTTATTGTGGTTTTTACAAGTTTTTGTTTGATATCATGATGTGATATCGAGCGAAAGCAGATTTTTGTTAACCACAAATGGGATTGTGCAGGAATTTACAGAGAATCTATGATACAACCGTGGAAAAAATTAATGAGGGGACTCCTTTACTACAAATGTTTTCTTTCTATTATTATTCTATCTATTCAGAAGAAACTTAAAAGCTCCTGTGGGAGTTTGTTTTGGTTGTGAAACAGGCTTAAAATGTAACTGATAGTTCTTCATGGAGTAAATTACAAATTGAACCTTGGGATATTTTGAGATGTTTCTTATAATCTGGAGCATTTTTACACTGAAATTCATCATAATTTTTTTTTACATTCTGTTTTGTTTTATCGTGGACATTTTGAAACCAGTTCATTTAGTTGTAGTGATGCATCATTTTCTAAGTAGGGCTGATTCACCCCGAAGTAAAGGAGACTTTTTTGCATTTTTCTGCAGATCACTGAATGAAGTTTCAGATCAAATAATCCTAATCCAGTGAGACTTTCACAGAAGTCAATAATCTCCAAAAGGTAAAAGTCTAACTGTAAAACAGATGAAGAAATCATGACAGAGTCCAACCTCACCTCACATTTTTACTTTACAGTACAGTATGGTCCCCGAACATGCTGACTGTGATGTGATAGTTTTCTCACTTATCTTTGGGAGCACTATTTTAATCTGCACGATTCATGTCAGGCAAAACAAAACATCAACTAAATTTGAACTTTGGTAAATAAAAGCTTGTGTGCCTGTGTGTAACATCCTGTTGTAAACTCTTCAGAGGACACACACGGGACACCTGCATGCTGGCATGGCAGCATTTGGGACAAGGAGAGGGGCATCTGCTGGGCAGAGGAATGAATAACAGTGATTTCTTCAGAATAATAAATGGAACTATTGTTGTGATTTTGGACTGCTAAGATACACCTTGTTTTATTCCCATGTATTGTCATGCACTTGAATACGTTTTCCCGGGTTATCTTAATCGTCATATGTGACCCTTGTTGTCATGGAAACATGTTTCACTTGATAGAATGATGAGAGTTCAGTTAGGTTGAGACAAAAGCAGATGGTTAGGAGGAGGAAAATGACGTATTTTAGGTTAAGATAAAAAAATCCTAGTTATTAATTCAAACCTTTAACTTTACATACATACTTCCTACTTTATATTTATTTCTATTTGATTTTAAGATTAACCATAGTATAATTGAAAATATTTTAGGCTCATTGTTACAGCATGTGTTACTAATCTTTGTTGTTAATCAAATATGAATATAATTACATCCTCTTTATTGATACAGAAAAGATATAAATGTCATCCTCCATTAAGAGATCATAGCTTTTAGGACAAATTTATTCACCTTGTTAATGAATCAAATTGATGTTTTTGGTTCTAAGTCAAAAAGTTGCTCAGAATATGAATGTTTTTTGATTATGATTGCCAGGTTTGGAAGTGCATCACCTGCAGTTTTCTCCTTTTTTAACCTTCACTAAATGCTTAAGCAGCATTTTATTCTCATTTCAGTCCCTGTGAATACATTTTCTCCGAGTGAGTTTAATATCTTTTTTTGCATTATGTGCCACAATGATGGATTATCTTGATTGTAGATCCCAGCGTTGACAAGAGTAAGAGGGTGGGGGGAGAAGCAGGATAAACCATCTTTTGGTGGCGTTTGTCCAACTTCACAGACTGATCAGCGCAGCACAATAAATCTTCTGAATGCATATTTAACACTGAATCATGTACACTGCAGTTTGAAGGTTAACCTGCTTTTTTTTTTTTTTGCTCTGATTTGTTATTCAAATGTAGCCCGCCTGATACGGCAGCTTTTGTCCATTCACAGCACTTCTGCATACTTCACTGATTGTCTATGAGTCATCATAAAGAAATGAGATTAAACATCATTTGACCTTAAAGAAAAAAGGGTTTCATCTGTTTATTTTTTTTAAACTCTGTTCTGTTATGACAAATGTGTGTAAAGAGCAGGGCTCAGCTCTCTAGGGAAGGCAACACAGGTCGACCTTAGACCTCTTTAATGCATCTTACATTCGGTGCTTCTCGTCAGGGTGTTATTCGAGGAGACAGAAAAACTGGTTTTTGGATTTAGCATTGCTCTGAGAAAATTTAAAAGAACATTTTCCAACACCACCCACAATGCAGCTAGACCTTTGACAGTTCGGTTAGCGGATAGCGGTTGTTAACATAACCTTGAGCAGATGATCTCAAGCAGAGAAGAGGAGAGGAGAAAGCTACAGGGGTTTGATAAACTCACTTTTCTTATACTCTTGGATTTTATTCGTATACTTGCTAACCTTGGACCCAATACTGACTAAGATCACTTCTATGTGAGGTATCCATCCTATCTGACCCAGGTCTCTGAGGAGCTATAAGATTTTCTGTCTGTGATAATTCTGGCACCCCCTATGGATAAAGTGGTCAACCTTTTATTGTTGCTGATTTGGTCTCATCCGAGTGAAAGTCATATTAACTAACAAATGAATCTCCTTCTGTTGTCTTTTTACTGTGAAATTTATCACTTGCTTTGAATGTTTGCGGTAGAAATATGAACAAATGTTGTTTCTTCAGAATAGAACTTTCAGGTATTGAGAATGAAAATAAGAAATGATCAGTCTTGCTGTTGATGGTCTTATAAACTTATTCTAAACCACAGAGATGCATGACTGTTCATTTTAGCGTGTTTCATAACCAATCAAAAACTCCTTATAGTAGCTTTAAAGGTAAGCTTCCTCTTTGACCTTATTTTTGACTGTTAATAAGAAACTGTGGAGCTCTCAGCTTCAACTTAAGATAAAAAGTGAGTCTCCGATATACAAGTCTTTATATAAACTTGAAATTGGACACTTTGAATAGATACACAGGCTGTAAAGAGTACTTAAATATTCTTTTAAACCAGTTTAGTGATATCTGTATTATTAGACAAAACAATAATGTTGTTCTGATTGGACTGAGTTTCAGTCATTTCTAGCAGTTAGCAAACTGTATCTCCCCTGTTTACCTGTATACAGTGAATGTAACTCCATCATCTGCAGCTGTTTACAGTCATGAGCATAACAATTAAGCCTAACATGGTAATTGCGCATTTAATAAAACAAACTGATATTCTGCTTTGGACTTCAGTCCCTTCTCCACCAGCACCCCAGTGCCTTGTCTCTGGGTTTTAAGCTCTGCTCTGTTAACAAGCTGCCGTCTGTCGGAATCAGAGCTGCTAATGACTTAAAGAGCATATCAGCTATGGCTCGTTTGTTGAACCACGGAGGAGCAACGTGCTTGGAGTTGCTTCTTTAATTAGGGATTGGCTAAAACACATCTCCCTCTGGTCTTGACACATTACCAATACTCATGTGCGAGAGTCTATTAGAGCTAAAACAACTCCACAAGGACTGTATGTTATCCCAGAGCTGTCTCATAATGTAATGCAGCTGCATTGTCCTCCTCATATATTCTGATGACCTAAACATGCACAGACACACACACACCTTCACAGGAGTGTGAGGCATTTCCTGTGTTTTGCATTCAATGTATGCAGGTATTGACCAAGTTCTGTTTGAAGGTCACAAGTTCACCTTCATCCCTGAGCAGACGTTCCTGCACAAGGAGAGGAAAAGCAGCAGTCACAGACCCTCTCAATCAAACCCTGATCAAACCCAAAGGCAGGTCTGACTGTAAATAATACATGACTCTCCTTCACAGATACTCGCCCCACTGGGACACAGAGGAGAGGGTGCAGGTTCAAACATCTTTCCTCATCTTCAAACATCCTGCCTTCAACTTAGAGCTGCCAGATTTTCTGACACTGCTTAGACCAGGAAGTACCTGGAAGGAACGTCTGGTAAAGGACGATGCCATTCATTTTACGGTGCATTCGCCCTTGTCCTCGAAGACTCTCTTTGATTTGAGAAACATTTATCAAGATCCTCAAGTCCAGAGTGAGGAGAGGAGGAAGATGTACAAGCCCATTTGGATCCTTGGATTTATTAATCACATTTAATGTCCAATGATTTATCCAATTTTAGAAACATTTTGTGCAATTGAACTAGTTCTGGACTTATCTATGATGCCATGAAGTTGTTCAGGCTTTTTCAGTATCTTAAACTGCACTGTTCAATTCGTTGTTTGAATTTAAGTTGATATTTGAAGACCAAATGGGTCGCGTTGGAGGTTTTCCCAATTCGATGCTCTCCTCTTTCTGGCCATGGAGACTGCATTTGGTGCATTCTTGGTGGGCCCATTCATCCCATGATTCTTTGCACACTGATACAATCGAGATATTAAACTAAGCTGTTGAATGATAGTGTTTTGTTTTAACTCAATGGTGAGTTGTGCAAATGTGATAAAAGGCAGAAGCATTGGAATCTAAAACTATCTTTGAAATGATGGATGAGGCTAACTGGTTAGCCGAGTATCTACCTGTTACTAATCGATTAAAGTAGCACTTTGAGACACCAACATCATGGTAGATACGCAAGTGCACAATCGTCCAAAGGATAGAGCATCTTAATTCAGTTCAATCTGACTGGTCTACACAGGCCGATGAACTTCAGAGTCCTTCAAAGGCTAATGAAAGGATGAGGATGCCTTATTTTTCTCCTTCTGTTAATCATCTAAGTTTTAGTTGTTACCATGCCAACAGTCCCCCATTAGAATTTAACACAATGCATTAAAATGCATTTCATTACATATCTTCACAGTTGTCTGTCCAAAAGATATTCAGATAATTCACTTTTTGGCATCGATGACTATCCAGATAATGTTGCCACCTTTGAAACTGCCAAACTCAATAAAGAATATATCCAGATATTGTGGTCACATGAGCTGTAGCTTTAGGACTGCGATTCTAGGACTGCATCTTTAGGACTGGTGTGCTGTTGCAACAGTTAATGTTAGGGTTACAGAAATGGTTAGGTTACACACTAAAACAACAGGAGCCTTAAATTGCGGTCTCAAATATGCTAGTCCTGAATTTGTGGTACCACAAGCGAGGGTTTCCCTCTCCTGACACATTATGTTAGCATTAAGAGCCTGCGGATGTTTGTGCCGAAGAATAACATCCTCTATACATAACAGCATAAGTTACCCAGCTGACTGTCATTTTTCTTAGACTAAATTTTCTCAGAGGAACAGTCATTGTTCTAAGAAAGACTGACAAAAGAAAGCCTTATGTTCTCGGGCTGTTTTAGCTACCAATACAGCAGCTAACATGACATTGCCATCCGGACTTAAACCTCTTTTGTTCCTTTGTCACGAATGCTATGCATAGTTATGAGCTGTTGTTGCTGAACCTTGGTCAAAACCAACTTCGAGTTGTGGTGAATAATTATCTCAGCTCTTTCAGCGGGATGATTTTGCCAAGAATGCAGAATGCTAATTGAGCTGCATGCTAACTTTTCTTGTCCAAGTCGTGGTCGTTTGATTAGAACTAAATAATATTCCCTCTTCTGTGACTGGGACTGCAGACACAGGCACAGACGGCCGAGCGCTCGGTAGGAGTCACAGCGCTGCTGCTCTTTGGCTGGTGATAAAGATTCAGCCGGTTCCTTTAGCTCCAAGTGTAGTCATGTGTATAATTGCTCTGGGACTGGAAATGCACCGTGTGTGAATATAAAGGAAGGGCCATTTAATAGGAAGCACTGTCCAAACAACATAGCTTCAGTTTGTCTAAATGTCCCATGTTACAGAGACGCCACAGAGAATGAAAAGAGGTTCATGATAGCAGCAACCGGCGCTGAGTGGGAGAGAAGCTAACAGGGAGCAACAAGAAAGGAGATAAGAAGTGACAGAAGACTGCTAATAACAGCATACCATTAAATAAGATTTTTCAAAGGCAGAAATACAATGTTAAGCTTTAGCTTCATTTGGACAGGATTTACATAACAGAGTTAAGAGAGGGGAAAATATTCACTGTGCTCCCCAAGTTTAACTCATTGTTCGATAACCGAGGAGGTGGTCTGCAATGGACAGTCAGTAGGAGGATTGTTAGCAAACTGCTACTTTTTAAACTCCATCATTAGGGAGAAATTGACATGTTTTCTGCTTTTTCTGGCTATGAGGTGAGTCTAAAGTTCTAGTCTGGAGATCCAAAAGGATTAACATTCTGCATTTTACGTGCTTGATATGTTATATTTGCATAGTTGCACTTTGTAGTTGAAGAAGTTAAATATATGCAACCTTACTTCTTAAAGATCTTATCAATTGCAGTTTTCTGACACTTCCTTTTCGTATTTGAATCCAGAGTTATGAGAGTAGGAATCTCCCAATCCTCAGAGAGACTGAAAAAGACATACCAACCTCAACTGAGTTTTAAAGTAAGTCTAAATCAAAGCTGCACTTTTCTTATACCTTGGATAGCTTACAGCTTGTAACCACTGCAAGTAGGGAAAATGCAATTATACATTTTGATGCTGTAAATGCAGATCTTTGGGGATCAGGTCTTGGTGGTGTAAAATCATCAGTAATTGACTAAACAGATCAATCAGTGAAAAGTTCAGCTTGAGCTGAGCTTGTGAACATCAAATGTTCACATTTTAATCCACTCTTTACCTGTTCTCTTTTTTTCTGCCCGTCTCCTGGAAAATTATCTGTGAGTCTTTGTGAAAATGCAGCAGGTTAGTGTCAGGAAAATTCACTGCAGTGAACTGAAAAGTGGGGAGGAGGTGACGGGGATGATGGCATTAACATTCCTCTGGTGTGAGACTGTGTTTAACCTGTGTGATCTTCGTGCATGTGAAGCTGTGCCATCCTCTTCCTGCTCTCCAGAAAAACTCTTTTGATAAATCTGTGTTTAGAAATTGTAAAAAAGGAATGGACTGTGCTAGCACTTTCTAACCACTCAATATTTTTACATTTCATGTCACATTTATCCATTTACACCACATTCATTGATTTATCGTAGATGCTGCTATGTGAAGCATCATCACCTTTATTATTTGGCATAGCCACCGAGGCTTTAAGGAGTCAAGTGCTTTGCCCAAGGACACTTGAGCAAGACACCTCCTGATTGAGAGATGGCACTCCACCTCTTGAGCTGGAGCTGTTTTTATCAGGGGTTAGAGGTGTGTTTTTTTTAATATGCAAAAATCGGAAGGTCGACAACATGATCGACATTAACTCAGTGAAAGTCTAGCTGCAGGAGCATTTTGGCTTCACTTGTGTACAGTGAGAAAATGCAGGGATGCACCTTCCATCTTTTTATACAGCCATTGAGTAGAACACTAGCTCAAGAATAAGGTGCAAACTGATTTTAGGTCTTAGTGAGGTTATCAGCATCACGACTCTATCTACTGCGAGCACGTAACTTCATTCAAAACACAAACCAGAGTAACCAGAGGACTCTCCAAAGCCGAGAACAGCATCACCTGCTGCCAAGCACACAAACATTTACTAACAGAGCCAGGGCTTCTACTTGACTCGGTAACACTAGGACTCTTTTTTTTCAACAACATCACAATAATGAAAAACACTAGAGTGAAGCTTCATCCTGAAACCCTCAGAGAAGAGGAGCACTAATTCTAATGAGGTGCTGACTTTCAGGCAAACATCAAAGAAAAAAAAAAAGAGTATAAAACCACACACTTATAACTCAGTCATTGTCTGAAATGAAGGCAGCATACTTTAGCGTTACTCTATAAAAGAGGACTAAAAAATATCACATTAAAGTTAAGAGGGAGCTTTTGTGCCTGAAGAGGAAAGTCTGTGAGAAAAGAACAAGGATGCATGCATTTACTGAGAGAATAAAGTCAGCGCTGCAAACAGATAACCAGGTAAAAAAGGGGGAATGGGGGGTTTATGGCTGAGTGACTGGCTAGATGTAAATGTCCCATTGATCGCCAGCAGAGACCCTGCTCCTATCGATCAGCTCAAGGCCAAGGGCAGGATGAGGCTGACAATTCAGACACTGACCTCTGCCACCTTGACCTTGGCCTAAAGCCAGAAAGCTGACCTTTAACCTCCATCCTGTGACCTTTGAGCTCCGGGAGGCCCCAGATGTGACCTGAGCTGAGTGTTTTAGTGTCCTGTATGCGCCACCTTTTTTTTCGTCAGATTTCTTGAGCCAAAGAAACAACTCAAGGGAGCTCAGGAAGAGGGTGGAGGTTAAAATGAAGCTGAAACACCTGAGAGAGGAGACCGCAGAATGAGCGGTGAGAGGAAAGAGCGCACATAGACAGGAAGAGCGAGAAGGAACGAATATTTTACACGGCATCAAGGAGCAGGTGTAAGTCATAAGGTTACTAGCAGCTCAGTGGTATTGATCTGGTAATTTAATTACATGAGGACGCATTAAACACACAGACGCGGGTACAGACACAGTGATGGATCACAGAATCAAGACTGCCTTTGCTCTCTTTGTGTAAATCTACCACAAAAGAGGATTTTAGAAACCATACATCTGTCCTCAAAAGCGCAGGATCTACTCTGTTTAGATCTGTTCTCATTGGATGTTTAAGGGGAACCTTCCATTACTGTCTAATCTCACTGTTTCAGTATTTCAAAGTCTTTTAGCAGACGCGTTTGTCCAGAAAAAACAAAACAAAACGTTTTTTAAAATTTGTGTATACGTGGATAAGGCCTGATTTCAAAACATGTTTTTTTTGGCTTTTAGTTCTTTTTTATGTTACTGGTGCTCTACTCACTCAGTCACTCACTGACATTTTTATACTGATGAATTGAATCAGCTTTTTCTGCACAAACACTGAGGTTTGGTGTTGCTCCAGCTTATTGTTTTCATTCATAAATGGTAGCGCAAACAAAGAAGAATAAATACTATGATGACTACTTTAGTCCTGTTGAAGAAATTTTTTTGGTCACATCATGTTATAATGATATCTCCTACAGAAAATTGAACACATATGACATGTTGCAGGGTAAATAACAGCTTAAAATGAACAAATTTGATTTTTGTGCTCATCAAAGCAAAACTCACCTGAATAAAAATTCACTTCATGCAAAATTTTCAAGTTTCATGACCTGTGGACAGAATATGCCAAGCTTATTTTACCCCGTCTTTAAGTGTTTTCGCTAAGCTAAGCTTTTATTAGGTGTCAGTATCAGGTGTCAACACTCTGAAATGTATACAGGTGTATTTTTAGGATCCACAAAACACAACAGCACCTTTCTAAAACAACCTTTTTAAAATCTCCTACAGCAAAGATTCACAGTTACAGACATCAGGATGGATTTTTAGTCATGAAAAGCTACTTAAACATGAATAGAACAAGATCAGCAAAGATAAAAATGTTTTTATTAATTTATCCATGAAGGGCACCACATCAATAAAAACTAAAACTTAATCGAGGTTGCTTTCAATCTTTTGCTTAAATAAAACATTTTAAGAGAAATACTCCCCAAAAAATACAAGAGCCCAACAAATCTTCTTCCTCTTGCTGGATACAAGATGGTGGTATCAGACTCAGCCAGACATAATCAATAGGTCAAAGATAAAAGGTCATGGCTATTTTGTGTTTGTCTGTGTGTACGCATACATGCGGTGTTATGAGTCAGGATGTTGAATCTGGGTACTCAAGAAGAGGTAAATTTATTCTCCTTTATTTGCATTTTTAAGAATTAGGATTAAAAGGTTAAATTAGGGTTGTGTGCGAGTTATTAATCACTGACATGACCCACGCTGGACAACAGGAGAGAAAACCTGAGCTTCACGTGAAACTGATAGTTAGGATCAGATTAATGATATCCCCTTAACATCAGGTAATAAATTTCACTTAGTAAAATACTGTAATTCACTAACAGTCTATGATTATCTTCAGACTCACTGCATGCATGATATGAGGAAATAATGATCGAAGCAATTAACTGTACAGATCTCTCCTGTAACACCTGCAGCTCAGAGAGCTCAATCGCAACAAGGAACTATTTCCACACTACTAATTGTCTTGTTATACAGTCTTGGTGTGTTTAAGCCTTCGTACAGCAAGTTCACAGCCCCGTCCCGTCTCCAGTCGCTCCACATTGTGTGCTCATTGCCTTTATCAATCTACCCGAGCCCAGAACAAAGACCTCCGTGCTTAAACAGCAATTACTCTCTCATCTCCCGAGGCATCAGCGCAGGCCTAATTGGATTTAAATGAACCCCCAAATTTCCCTTTGTTACAGCAAATAATATGCAAAGCTTTTTAATTAAGATCCGATACAAGCCCTCATGGAGGGTCTGCAGTTGCTTTCATGTCCAGCTCCTCAAGCAGAGGCCGGAGCGTGAGTGGCGGACGGTCGGTGCGGAGTTTGGCTCAGTGGGAGGGTGTGGGGGTGTGAGTGTTGTGGATGTGTGTATCACAAGGGGTGGATCAGTCAATTTAAAGAGCTCTAATGCGATTGATTAACTTCTTTCACTTGTGGAAATGGGTTCCTAAGTATTTTATGTTGTGATGTGATGTTTAAAAATGGGTGAAGCTGTATTGTTGTTACACAAACATAAAACTCTTGTGTGGGGTGTTAAAGTAAGTATTTCTTACTTTTAAAGTCCAAATCATCAAACCTGGTTTCTCTTGTTTCCTCTGTAAGAGATGAAGGAAATTATGTACTGATTATGAAAAAAAAAGCAAAGAGTTTTCAGCAGCTTTTCTGCCATCAACGTTAAATTCTTCAAAAAGTGGGAGAGTCGCTGTGATGACGCTCGGCTCAAAACAATGTATCCCCCGGGTGAGCTACGCAGTCTTCGTATGCCTATAGGCTGTATCAAGTGTCAATCATAGAAAACATGAACCCCCTAATAACTTTTAAAAACAGAGCTGTACAGAAAAAAGAAGACTTGAGCACAAAACCAGTCTTACAGTAACTACATGTCAACATCGCAAGTAGGGGGGAAAAAAATTATATTCTGTGTAATAAATTTCTAAAGTTTGTCCACAGCTCCTAAGCTTTGGATTTATGACCTATACTGCAGCCCATCAACAGAAGGTGCTGTTCTTGGAGTGGCTTCACCCGGCGAGGAGGCTGACAGCGTCCATTCTATATACAGTCTATGGGTCAAATATTTACTGATTTACTGCATGACTCATCTGCTTCAATGATTGTCCAGCCTGCAATTCTTCTGTGAAGCAGCTGCTCGTATCTTGGAGCGCCATCTTCTGGGTAAAAAGCTGCATTTCCTTTGCATTCAGTGCTTGTGTATTAGTTGTGCCTGAGAAAAGGATGCAGTCGACTTTTAAGATGATAAAATAGATATAAGTGTGTCTGTGTAACTGAATTTAACAATATACCATAGTATTTTGTCATTTACTTAAAAATGCAGATTGCAATTTTCTGTAAAAATAATAAATAATGATAAAAACTTTACCTACACATGTAGAGGACAAAAATAGCAAAGAATTATGTGTACCACGGTAATAAATCTTGGTTACTTAATCATGTCATGCCAAATTTCTGTATTTCATGTTAAGCTTGGAGCCATATTGACTGGATGTTGTGAATAACTAACTAGTCTAGCAGGGTAACGCTATATGACAAGTGTTGTTGCTCTTAATGGCTAAAGCGTCCAGAGGCATTTTGGTCTGTGCCAGATAATAACGCCCCTTAGAAATAAAAATGCTCCGAGAGCGTCCAGGCTAATTTGCATTTGTGAATTAATTTGGCTTTGCCAAGCTACAGCTTTGCCAATGTGTCATGTAATTGGTTATAACATCACATTGTATGGCTTCAAAGATGCATGTCCAGTAGTTAAATCTTTGAGGAGATGTTTTGTCTTGTAAAAGAAAAGGCCGTTTCTCCTCAATGTGTGTGTTTGTTCTGGTCTAAAACCACAGGTAGTTTTTTCTAACTGTCTCAGAGACGGGCAGAGGATTGTTCAGTCCGACCGCATGTGTTCCTCCGGCACAATACAAAGTTGTGACATGTGTTTAACAGATGCTGCAGCACACAAAGGACTCTTTGCTTTTGGCAAAGGTGTAAAGACAGCCCGAGTGAAATGTGCTGAGTCTGTCAGTACAAGTGTCAGCCGCTACACTTGGACGTTCTGATGACAGTGATCATTCGCTGCTTCCAAAGTGATTAGACTGCGATTACAGAATGCTCTCTCAGTATTGTCTGGGGAAATATGATTGATTGATTGATCTGTTGCTCATGTCCTCTTACAGTCTGCTGCTTTTTCCCAGCAGCTGGAACAGGAAGTCATCAGTCAGCCAATTGGTGTCATGAATCATTCAACCTTTGACTTCATCACTTTGTTGAGTCAGCTTCAGCCATTCACATCAGAAGATTCAGGAATGAGGCTCCTTGTGCAGATTTCTAACCACATTTTTACATGCTACTTTTGCATTTTTGGGCTGTTAGCAATGACGTGTTCATTGTGATGCAAATATATGCAGATATTTATACGTTACTTTTAAAAATCATGTTGCATTTTGACCCTTTCTGCAACATTTTCATGCTTCTTGCTGCCCCAGTGATAGAAAATAATAACACCACTGAGCCATTAATTGACACATTTCACATTGTGTAACGCTGTGGCTAAAATCAGCCACTAGGGGCAAAATTTAGCCACTAATTTCCACGTAACTTTTTTTTTAAAATGCAGCAAATGGGATGATTTTTTGTGCAGATGCTTATATTGATGGACACTTTGAGAATATGACTTCAAAATTCTCACCAGGTCAAAAATACACGCTGGGCAAATTTTCATACGTTGTTAACTCTCAGTGGCTAAAAAAAGCCACTAACTTTGACTACTGTAAAAACATATTGGGTTACATATCTCTTAATTAACTTCTGCTTTGATCAAAACTAGTAAATGTTTCATCTAAAAACATTTTTTTTAACCCTTTAAGCGTTCATTTAAAACATAATGTCACTGATATGGTAGAAAATAAATCTAATAAAAATCTGTCATTTTCCTCCCAGTTTTTTTCCCAATATTTGTGACTTTATGTTTTAAATGGGTCCTTAAAGGGTTAAAATTTGGATTCTGAATGAAACATTTACTAGTTTTGAATAGAGTAGAAGTTAATTAAAAGATATATGAAAAAAAATCTGGAAAAAATATGAATCCAATATGTTTTTACAGCAGTCAATGTCAGTGGCTGTTTTTAGCCACTGAGCGTTAAGAAAGAATGTAAATCTAAGGGTTACACAAACTCTCAGTTGAAATGTTTAAAGTTATATTTATTTTGTGTTGAATTTAATTAAAATATCATCAAAGCTATTGAAGTTTGAGCTGTTGCCTAAGGACCAAGCATACAGGTGGGACGAATCTACACTGATGTCAGTGAACAACAGTCAGTACGTTTACATGACACTCAAGAAAACCTAATTATTGCCTTTCTCCGATTAAGACCAGGCAACTGAAATGCATGTAAACACCTTAGTCAGACACCAATTGGAGTTTGAGAACTCTGATTAAGACACCTAGATAATGCGATCAGAATTCGATTTTCTCTACCATGTAACCAGCGTAGTCGGAGTATGATAGGACAATGTATGTGCGCCACGCCCCTGTAACCGCACTGACTGATGCAGCCATGGGGACCTTTGGTTTGTTCTGCACTTAATTGAAATGCGCCTCAGACCTCTGTGTATTTCTTAATGTGTAACAGTGTTATCCTTTAAAGTCACATAAAGGCAATACAGTACAGAATGAGTAGAATGAGATATTTTCAAGAGAGCATGAATAAAACAACGGCGCAAAAATGTGTAATTCGTTCCCTTTGCATGCCTCCGTCTGTTTACATTTTCTGTTGCTATGTCATATACAGCGTTTATCTAATTGGTTGTAGATCTGTCCAATGGTTTCCAGAGCAACTTAAGTCTCCCTGGAAACCATTCACCAGGGGAAGAGGCCTGGCGACATCAGACTACTTCTTTATAATGCTCTGCCGGCCTTTTCATACATTAGAAACAACTATATAGAAATCTTTATGCTGATGCTTTTGTACTCGATAAAGAAGCATCGCTGTCCATGTCTGTCTGTTTAATCACCTGCTAAAAACTCCACCAAGGAGCTTGAACCATATCAGGTTTTATGTAGGGATTAAAATATCTCCTGACTGAGTGAGCAAATAGAGGAAATAAGGGTAGATGATTAAAGAGCAGGGAAATCATGTTTTTTTTCCTAATAGAAGAATCGTCATTCTCAGTAACTCTGCACACAGTTAGGTCATTTCCATTACCTCAGATGAGACTGTGACCGATAATAATAATAATAAGCTGAATTGATTTCATATTCATATGACACTTTACTTACATGTGATCCCACTCTTTATATGAGAAAGACAAGGGAGTATTAGTTTAAGCTAGGACAATATTAGCTAGCCAGTGTTTGAAATTGCTCTTTTTTCTGTGGAGAGGACTTACTTCATTACACGTGTAAATTTATGTTCACAGTTCAAGCGTGTCAACGTCACAGATTTGAAGAGTAAAACCAGACACACTATAATCATGCTAAAGGGGTCTGTGTGTAGAAGTGTGTAGATGTGTTAGCGGTGAGAAAAATGGAGCTTTAAAGTTTGTGGTTGCACAAAGAGCAGAGTGTGGCACTGCAGCTGAAAGTGCGCACTAAAAGACTGATCAAGAGTGAATGGAGCCGTGAGACTTTCACTACTTCTCTCTCTTTTCAAGTCGGACAAATTCGGCTCTTATTCCATAAGGTAAAGTCGAACAGTTCCATGCGGTTTGTGAGTGAATTAATCATGATGATTAATTGGCTTTCAAGTTAAATATCCAGTGAGCGATGTCAGGCTGCCAGACATCAGGGTTAAATTGACAGGCCTTTAAGGAGAAGCAGATTGATTTACACAGCAGCTAATGAATCCCCCTCCACCCAGAAGGGGAGGAAAGGTAAACAAGTCTTTTCTTTTCCCTTCCTCCCATCTGCCTTGTTCAAGTACACTTTGCTCTTTGTATTGAGCTCTACTCTTGTTTCTAAGGCTTGACAGATTGTCCCATCGGTCAGTGTTGAAGTTGCACGATTCTTTTGTGTAATGTTTACATCCTTTGCGAGGAATTTAGAGACTGTTTCAGTGAAGCGCCTGAAGGAATGACAGCACGGGCAAGACAGTCAGATAGTTGGATGGTTTGTCCACCTCTAAGGTCCAGACGGAAACACCTCAACTACTTTCAATCAGATTCACTTATAGTTTTGTACAGACACTCATGGTCCCCTGAGGAAGTCAGCTTACATCTCTGGTGATCCCTGATTGTTTCTTCCGGCGCTACTAGCAGTTCAAAGTTTCCTCCAATCAGGTGAAAAAATCTCAACAGAAAATGTGGCTTATTGGTTTACAGTTTGATTTAGCCAACAGTGATTATAAAAGATAAAAAAATGCTTTTGGCTTGAAGGCACTATGAGGAATGTTCATGTTGTGTTGATTCATGAATTCCTTTGGACAAAATCTGCAGTGTTTCCCCAATATGAACATTTCCCACAAGCACCATCACCCTCCTTGCAAATAGTTATAATGTGCCCGCTTGTCAGTAAGGGCAGCCTTATATTCGCCAATTTTGTAACTGTAATATCTTTGAAATGAATGTGCTACCAACAAATTGACTCCCTGAGCTATTCACACTAAACTATTTTTCAATCCGGGTATAGACAATGTTTATTTTTGCTCTAAAAACGAGCTTTTTTTGGTGCTGGGTCTGAGTGGACTACATTGATTCTGCAGCCAGCCTAAAGCAGGCATTTGGAGAATTGCATTTCATTTCTGGAGGCCAGAGGTTGATGCTTGGTTTATGATTACGCTAAAGAGCTGCCCTTGAATTGTGACTGGTATCACAAACTATTTACGAACTGTTTGCTGTAACCATAGACAGTAAATAGAATGGACGTCTTCTGCCTATTTGCTGGGTAAAGCCTCTGCAAGAACAGCACCCCCTGGTGACTGGATGCAGTATAGGTCATAAACCCTGCCTCCTCCAGCAAAATGAATGGAGCTGTGGACAGCCTTTGAAAATCTGATACAAGTCATATAAAATTTTCTTTACCCTGGTTGCGATTTTGACATGCATTTATGGTTAGATTAGTTTGTGCTGAAGTCCAATTTGAATTTTTATTTGTAACTTTTTTGTCCTTCTACCCAACAAAGCCCTGGTTTCAACTTAATCTGTCTCAGACAAAGTGGAAATCCGAATGAAATATCTATCTATCTATCTATCTATCTATCTATCTATCTATCTATCTATCTATCTATCTATCTATCTATCTATCTATCTTTCTAGACAGACAGACAGGCAGACAGACAGACAGACAGAAAATGCAACTCAAACACAGGCACTGAAGTTTAACAACCAATCTTCTTTTACTTTGTAGGTCATGACAGGGCATCAGCACAAGAGTGAGGTCATTTTAAAATCAATTCAAGACTCTTCACAGTGGTTCATTGATATTTTTGTAGCACAACCATGAAGTTGACACCGTGGTTTTTGGTGCCATACACTGATAAATATTGGATGGATTGCTGTGGATTTTGGTATGCGAAATCTACCGCTTGAACAGAGTAATTGAAAAGAAGATTATGATTGTCGATTTTAATGTTTGGCTACTTTGAGATCAAAAGTGTAACTGTCTCATAATAAAAATTCTCTAAACCCCAATAATGCTGATAAAGTTACAATAGATACGATTAATGTTTTACCAGCTCAACATGATTATTCAGAACAGTCATTGTGATCATCTTAGCAGTTTTAAGATGGCATTTATTGAAAAGCTCTTCTGCAGTGTATGTTGAGGGTGTATTTGGATGTTGTGCTTCCACTACCGGGCACTGTGTGAAACTGGTTCACGTCTGTGTCAGATCCTGCTTCCTGTACAGTAGCTGTTCTCGAGTGGCACTGTAGTACGAGTTTAAAAGGTTCCACAACAGAAGCAGGAGATGTTTTTTTGTATCATCTCATTATACAAACAGTGGAGAAGAGAGAGATGCTCATAAACTTTCATCACAGCAGGAGCTCGGAAAACAAAATATCAGACTGCAGCGGTATAAGGGTCATACTTTGCTGTGGTAAAAACAGACTGACACGTGTATATTTACCCAACATCTCGAGAAAACTGCTCCAGAAAGTTGGGAGCAGTGCTGAAGCATGCGAACAGAAAGATATAAGAAGTTGGAGACTTAGAAGTTTTTTTTTTGCATCCACGAGGAAATAAATGTCACCCTTCAGTCAAACATCTCCTCTGACTTTGAAGATCAGCAGCAGAAAGACGCAGTCTGAAGTAATTTTCAGTCTTCTTTAGGAAAACAAAGCAACAACAAATTGTTCTGATGTTGGAACTAGAAATGTTCAGACAACATTTATTTTTCAATCAGTTCAGATTTACCTTTTACTGTCTCCTGCAGAGCTTTTGTCCGGTCATAATATGTGCTGAAATGATTATTGGAAGATTTGCTTAAAACAATGTGAGCAGAGAGAGTGAGTCATTCCTGTCCATCAAAAAGACAGGACAGGAGTGGTCTCATACTGCTGCTGTATCTGCCTCTGTATTCATGATATGGAAATTTGATTAAACCAATCAAAGGAATAATATGAAGTTTAAACGCAAAACCAGAAAAGAAACAAACCGTAGGTCACACAGATGAGACACGGGGCTGCGCTCTATCTTACAGAGGGAAGTTTAGAGATTAAAAAGGGCCTGTTATTGGATGACTTTGAGCTTTCGGGGTGCATATTTTCAAACAGTTATTGAATGAATTTGCATCAAGTATTTAATTCAGATCTAATCCTGAAGGACCTCCTGATCTGTTGGTATCACTGCTTGTGTTTCAGAGGCAGGAAAGCTCAACCCAGTGTCCCTGACAGCAGGATGTATCACAGCTTCACTGATCTCTCAGCTGTTTCTGTCGTCCAGTGAATTGCACCAATTTCACTTCGCTTTCTGAATGAGATGTAGTTGCTAAAATTGCCAGAAGGAAATTTCTCACAGTGCAAAGAAGTAGGCTGACAATTTCCTGACTATTTTTGTATATTTCACAAACATAGGAGCATGAGTCAACATTGTTATTTACTATCCCTGTGAAGCACAAACAGAAGTAACACCAAAATCTAAATAAAAAAAAGAGATTAAATCATAGAATGTATAAAAAATCATAGACTGTAAATAGAATGGACAGTGTCTGCCTCCTCGCCGGGTGAAGCCACTCCTAGAACAGCACCCTCTGTTGATGGGCTGCAGTATAGGTCATAAATCCCGCCTCTGCCAGCAAAGCTTATGGGGTTGTGGACAAACTTTATAAATGAACTACACAGAACATAAATTTTTCTCCCCCCTGCTTGTGATGTTGACATGTAGTTACAGTAAGACTGATTTGTGCTCAAGTCCTTTTTTTTCTGTGAAGCTCCGTTTTTAAAAGGTTCATGTTTTCTATGATTGACACCTGATACAGCCTATGGGCGTTCAGGGATTGCAGAGCTCATCCGGGGGGGATACACTGTTTGAGCCGAGCGTCATCACAGGGACTCTTGGCAACTGCGCGACTGAATGCACGCATCGCTACTGCGCAGCGCTGGTTTCAGGAAATGAAGAAAAATCCCAGAAATACCGAGAGCTTTTTGGCTTCAAATCCGTATACAGGTGGTAGGCGGAACCAAGTTGTCCATAGTATATACAGTCTATGATAAAAATGGATGCAGTTTTAGTGATGTCAATCTCAGATTGAATCTAGAATAGTCTAGAAACCAGGAGTGACCTGGAGATGGGGCTGCTTCTCCGACAGCTATGCACCCAGATGTCAGTCAAGTCAGCCACTACCCCAATCACACTTAGCTATGCACAACTACTAACACTGATAAAAATGAATCACCACAGTATAGTTGTTATGAATGCAGTTATGAGGTTAAAGAAACCAAAGCGGTCTCTTTTTGGATCAGGCTGCAAAAATCGTCATTTTGATCAGGGGTGTGTCCAGAAGGGTGGCAAGGGGTGGCATGGGCCCTCCTTCAACTGTGATTGGCCAAAAATCTTTGACTTTGACGGGCTATAGATTAATTCAACAAACTATTACGCCAACACTGCAGCCGGATAACCTGCAAAGCCTTGTTCTCAAAAATGTATGTCTTTAACGGTCTTTGTATCTTAGATTTTAACAATAATAGTAATAAGTAGAAGAACCTGCTGGTTTTGCAGCTGCTCTATCTGATGTGAAATTCTTATGACTAAATTAACTATTGTAGATAGTTGTTGTGTTGTAGAAGGGTTTTTCTTGCAATTTTCAGACAAACATCCTCCTTTTGAGTCTTTTTTAGTCAAAAGTTAAAGTTAGAAGATTGTGAAGATCTCTTTATTGTGCTACTATTTTGATATCAATATCATTCAATGCTAGAATTGAAAGTTAATGTTTTAATTGGAAACAGGAAAATTATATTAATGCTACTTATTCTCTGTATATGCACACACTTCGTGTCATCTCTGTCATGAGTCTGTACCTCACCCGAGTCAAGAAAAATCTGTCTCCACCCCTGTTTTGATTTGGGCTTTAATGGGGTTTTCTTTGCTTTTGGAGCCAGCCTCAAGTGAGCACTCAAAGACCTGCAGCTTTCAAAACTGCTGTTGGTTTTTTTTTCAATACCAGAAGTTGCCAGCTGGGTTTCCTGGGGTATTTTAAGAGGAAGAGGGCTCTGTGACTAAGATTTCTGACACTTCATGTCTCTTTAAGTTACTTTTTTTTCCCTCAGCATTTTTACAGAGGATAGCTGAGACAAGAAATGTGGGTAATAGTGAGAGGGGGAAGACGTGCAGTGAAGGGTTGTGAGTGGAAGTCGAATCAACACCGCATACACTGTTCATGGGACGCACGCTGAAACTGCTGACGTATCCATTTGGCACTGTAAAGACTATAACAAAACCAACCTTGGATGATTCATCTGAACTGAAAACAGTTTCAATTATAACAAACTTTTTACTTTTCGAGTTTAAATACTTCTTTCAAAGAGGAGAAAAAAAATGGCATTGAAAAAAAAAGAGGAACTAGTCAACCAAGAATTTAACAGCGATGGCCAAAAACAAACAATCTCCTCCTTTTTACATCAAATTACTGACGAAACACTTGAAGGTACTTCTGTGTGTGTAAAACAAGCGGTAATTCTTGATTTTGATGATCCGGTCCTGCAGCCGGTACTTCACTGAAAGGTCATGGCTGGTGAGGAACAGGAGCTGGAGTACTAGCTGTGTTTTGATGTTCAGTGCTACCTATTCCCTTTTCTAACCCCCCTGAGCCCCTCTGATCTCCTCTGCAGCTCATTAAAACACCCTCTCCACCTCCACATTAGCATCAGAGTCATGGTCAGACTGCTTTGTGTTATAAGGGTGGAAAACAATATCAATAACAACAACAAAAACAATAGTAGCCTTTGGTCCAGGGAGGAGAGGTCTTTGATAATGTACATCAAAGCGAGACGTGAAGTAGGCTGTGTTTTCATTGCATGCATGCCAAGGTTGTCTCTGATCCTGCTCGTGTGGTGTTAAGGCTCCAGCTCTGATGGTGTAAGGTGAGCTGCAGCTGGATGAACAGGACGTCTTTTTAAGAATGGGAAGTCAAACACTGAAACCGGCACACGGTGAAAGTTGTGGCCCTGGACTGACATCGATATTCTCAACAGTCTGTGTTTACGCAGGATCACTTCTGTGTGTTCAAAAGTCTAAGTGAGATCTTAAGTTTTGGTCAGGAACCACACTACTGATAAAACTATGAATTTCTACACACCAGCTGGTAAAGTGGAGGACCTCTATCTTCTGAAAAAAGCTGAAGTCAGCCCCAGGGCTTTGTGCGGGAAGGCAGCACTTCCTGTACACATACAGGATCTTAGTTTACATTAATGAGCAAAGACAGACTGTTACTTTTCAGTCATTTGATCCATTTTTTTCCACCAAAACATCAAGGTTTACTACTTCACTAAAACTTCTCTGTGGCCCAGCAGGGATATGTGAACGCTTTCCACTTTGTTCATGAATATACAATACATAACGATACGATACACAATGGTACAAAACCCAATGATAGGATAGGATCGGATGAGATTTGATATGTCAGTACGCTTTTGTCCTGTTTGGGGTAATCTGTCTTGGACGTAAATGGTGTTTTTGCTCAACTGCCTCCACTAAGATCCATGAAAGAAAACAAGGAAAATCACCACTTCACAAGCCAATATAGAGTTGCATATTAAAGGAAACCACACACCACATTTAATTATCAACTGCAAATCACTCTTATCACTGTAGACTACCATATTACACTTGAAGGGCTGTGCTAAAATTTCCAAACTTCTGTTATTCCCTCTGTTCTTCTGTGAATACGACTCTTGAATACATTACATGTGTATATTTGCAAAGCAAAGTTTGTCACCACCCAGAAAACTGCAGTTTGCTGTAACTTTTCTGAATCGTTTAACAATAATATTCAGAAAATCTGAGTTAAGTTGTACATTAAGTTGAAAGCCCATGTCCTTTTAATCAGTTGTTTCTTCTACTTGGTTTGAACCATAGACTGTATATACTATGGACACCTTGGTTCCGCCTTCCACCAGTAGACCGTTTTGAAGCCAAAAAGCTTGCGGTAATTCCACGTTTTTCTCCACTTCCTGAAACATTGCGCAATAACGTTGTACGCACTCCACCACTTGTACAGTAGCGATGTGCACATTCTGTGGGAGAGTTGCTGTGATGACGCTTGGCTCAAACGTATCCCCACGGTGAGCTATGCAATCTTCATACGCCCATAGGCTGTATTGAGTGTTAATCACAGAAAACATGAACCCCCTAATAACTTCTAAAAATGGAGCTGCACTGACCACAAACCAGTCTTACAGTGACTACATGTCAACATCGCAACCAGGGGGGAGAAAATTTGATATTCTATGTAATAAATTTCTAAAGTTTGTCCACAGACCCATAAGCTTTGCTGGCGGAGGCGGGATTTATAATCTATACTGCCGCCTGTCACCAGAGGGTGCTGTTCTCAGGGTGGCTTCACCCAGCGGGGAGGCAGACGGCGTCCATTCTATATTCAGTCTATGATTTGAACTCAAACTTCAAACCTTGAAGTCACAGACATGACTGCCAAACTATCATGAGCAAAGATGAATGTATTCAAGAGCAGCAAGGTTGAAAACATCTGAATCATTGAACGGTTTCTTTTCTACCTGAGCTTCACAGAGGGACGTGAGGATGGTGGTGTATCATACTTTATATATCTTCCAAACTTTCACCTGCACTCAGACTAATCAGCCAACCTGCATGTTGTCTTTCAGTAAAACATTAAATGTGTCACTTTAACACAAAGTTAAAAATGATGGGAGACTAAAATTAGCTTTTGTGAGAAGTTCAAACTCTTAAGGTGTGCAGTGTTGATGTGGACCTCCTCTCAGTGCGCAGTGAATAAGTGTTAATACCACAGCTGCACGGCACCGTTTACCTGCTGCGTTTAAGGTATTCATTGTGTCTGCTTAATTAGATTACACATTACGGTGTCTTGATTGATGTCTCAGCTGATTGGCACATTTCTCTCCTCAGTGACAATACATTCAAGATAACATTGACGTGTTCATGTTCTTTTGTTTTGCTGTTCTCAAGTTGCTCAGATAACTCGAACATGAATGAACAAAAACGTCATTATAAATTCAGACGCTTGCTCTCTGCCGGCTGAAAAATCACAGGCTGGCTTTTATTTGAACTCGGGTTTGTTCTGCAGGTACAGAGACACTGAAGCTCTTTGCACATTGTCCCTAAGGGTGCAGAGATACAAGACAAAGAAGGTGATTATGAACACACTATGATCATCCATAATTTGAGAGAACCAGAGATTTTAAAGTGCTTTTACTTTGTAATCCCTCCAGGAAAGCTCAAAGTTATGATCACAACAATTATGCAAATTTAACCAATCCTGGTGCATTCTGCTTGACCTCGCAGTTTTTCTCAGCCGCTGCAAATTTTCAGCATATTTGAACTATTTCTACCAGGTCTGTTTCTGAAATATTACCAACTCTGGTGGGTGCTGTCATATTGGAAAGACATCAGAGGGTTTCGTGTCTCTTTCTGCGCCTTTTTAGATAATGATAAATGCATTACTCAGAGTCTCTATGTTACTATTTACATTTTATTTTTTATTTTTTAAAAATTGCTCTCTGATGAGCTATACCTCAGTATTTTAGGCTGAATTGATTGACCAATTAGAGGCTTTTTCCTAACTTTCTACTAACCAGAGGATTTTTTTTTTACTAAAGGTACTGTGAGGAGTTTTTCCCTGGTTGAGAAACAGACTGAAACTGATACTGATGCCTTTTTATGGTCTTCTTAAGCAATCAGGACCATCAGTAACATGATCGCTAAGTTCTCTGTTGTAATTTTAATGCCTGAAACCACTTTGAAGGGTAGCTGTTGGATGAAATGATAGAAAGCTGACTGCATAAACAGAATTTGTTATTGTTTCTATGACAACCGCTCACAATAAGTGATGTATTTCTGTTAAAAGACAACAACAGACTTGGGTTTTTGTACCACTTATGCATATGCACGATGAGAAATAAGTTTGCCAGAATCAACAAAAAAACGAAAGTTCCTCACTAGGGCTTTAAAGACCCACACCGATGAAAATCATGTTATGCTTGTTTTTTATAAGTTCATATAGAATTTTTCTGACGCTAAAGGACATATCATGAGAAAACTAAACATGAAATTGCTGAGTATTTCTTAATTCAGATTGCTGTGAGTCTCTGGCAGACCTAAATGGCAGACTCAGAAACAGTGACAAACGTAACCAATCCAAGCCCCGCTATGCAGGCCACACTCTGCATACAGAGGAGAAATACAGAGAACGATCGCAGAACAAGAGTGTGTGTTAGCTGATTGCAATGCTGGTAAGAAAGCTAATTATGATATTAGCTTTCATCGTGTCCCTAAAGACAATATTGTCCAAGAGCTGAATACCTCCTATGTTACCTGCTACTTTTGCTGCACAGGCAATGTTAGGCTGCAAGCTAACGTGAAGACGAGTGTGCAGAGCAGCGCTGCCTCCGCCCACGAATCAAAGGTGAATTGCTAATGATCTACTTGAGCTCTGCAGAAGAAAAGCCCTTGAAAATGCCACAGGCAACACGATTTTTGGTAAAAAAAACAAACTTTATAATTACAATTTAAAGACCACTGAGAAGACTTTAAGTAGTAAAAATAATACTATCGGGATGAGACTTTAAGCGTTTGTCACATGCACAATTAGATGGCTGAGGAGCAGTGATGCAATGCCTGATCAGGGGTTCAGACTGAAGTCTGACCAAAGCCTCAATTTCTAGGACTTGTGACTCACTTACAGTGGAGCACTGATGACTCAGACTCGGACTCAAGTAGAGATTTCATTTGGACTCAGAGGATGGAAAGGAAGACTATGATTTATTCATTGTTCAAGTGACTTTTGTTGACCTGCATGCATGATCACTTGCTGTCATGTCTAACACAGTGGAGAAAGGAACTGTGTGTTTTGTATAAAGGTTATTTAATATTTTTGTTACTGAACCAACGAGGAGAGGACGGAAACAAATTCAAACCTAACAGACATCTTTTTAGTATGAATCCAGTACAGTATGTGACACACAAAAGTAAGTCTATTAAGAGTTTTAATAGCGTCTGCAACCAAAATGGCCAATATTTGACTTTATTGGAGTGTTCGTGTTGGTTGCTCAAAAGTATTGCACTCTCTAAAGCTCCTTCTTTTGGACATTTTGAGCTGCAATGATCGCAAAAAAATCTGCCAAATCCTGAAGGCGCTGGTACACACGCATGCAGCTATAATCTCCTGGAACACAGTGTAACAGGCCAAAGTAACATGTATAAAAATACCACAGAGCGTTCTGCCACATGTATCAAAAATCACTTAATATTTCAGCATGTGATATTTCCTAGTTTCCCTCCAAAACCACCTGAGAAATCGCCCAAACTACAGAAAGCCTTTATAAGCACGTGGAGCTTCACACAGAAATCTGTCCATTCATGAAAGACTCAGAGCCGGCCAGACTGAGCCAGAGCGAGCCCTTCAGGGACTCCTGCTGTTTGCCTTGGCTCAGGACCCGGCTTGGGTACAGGGCTGCAGTTGTCCGGAGCCACAGGCTGCAGAGCTGCAGGTATTTCCTGACTAAATTTCTCTGTCATACTGTTTGCAGCTGAAATCAGAGGATGGAGAGGGACTTTTGGAGAGAAGGGATAATCAAATCTTATTAGATGCCACAAATGTAGTTTTGATGTGATATTTTTTTTTATTTGTTTCAGTTCATGTGCTTTTGTAAAATCTGAAAGGAAATTAAAATCCTGCAGACTTCCCCTCCTCTAATCCATCTTTCATGTCTTATTTTCTGCAGCCATTCAAGTCCCCACCCCCTCTTTTTTAAACATAGGCTATGACTTTATCTCGATACACCAAACCCCTATGACTATCATCCTTTCTCAATTTCCTCTGTCCTTTTTTTTCTATGGAAGCACAGATGTTTCTCCTCTCTTCCTGGGTTTCGTTAGCTTAGCATAAGTATGCAGTGAAGACGTCTGCTTGTAACAGGCTATTATTCCATGAACATCTTCAACCATTATGTTAATGCTTACAGACACTTAGAAACAGGTGAATTTCAGGCCCTGGACACACCTGTGTGTGGGCAAGTCTTGGTAACATTTTACCCGCTGTATCCTCTGCGCTGTTTCTTGTCACTTTGGCCCCTTTCAAATGATCCATTGGGATTAATGAATGTAATTTCCACACATTAACTTCCCCCCAGTCACACATAATGGGCTGCACCACCGCAGTGTTTAACTGGTGCATCTGTCCGTCGGGTGTCATCGTTCAAATCCCAGCAGGGGTTCCTAATTGACTATTGTTCCAGCTGGTAAACACGACTCCTTCTTTTCCTTTTTCTTCTCGCTTTCACAGTGAGTAATTCCACCACATCAAGCACCGTTAAGAAATTGATGTCTGTCCCTGAAAACTTTTCATGCCTGATGACTCATCTTTAAACTCGGCTGTTGACTGAAGAGCAATTTTGAAGCTGCACATCACAGAGAATTCAGACATGTGGCCAAACCTCAGAGAGATCTGCTTTTAAATTTGAATATTGCTGCTTGTGTTTGTCTCATATTTCTTCGTCTCTGTGAATGAGGACTTTGGAAATGGATGCACTTTGATCATTTCTTCTTCATAGCCTCTGTTTTCCTCTCCCTCTCTCTCTCTCTTGTTCTTTCCCTAACGCACTTTGTCTCTCCCCTCTCTCTCTCTCTCTCTCCGTCTCTTTTCTCCGCGGCTGCCTCCTGCTTCTGATTTAAGCACGCAGCAGGGGGTTGTGGGTAAGAGACTCACACTGCGAAGGATCTCTCTGACTCAGGGAGAGCTGAAGGTCAAACACGCTCATGATCAGAACCCCAGGATGACACTGAAGAGGTGGAAAAGAAAGAGTGCGGGGATGAAAGGCTCGCAGAGAAGTTTGTCTTCTCTCAGCAGTGTGTCGAGTGTGGTTCACTCAGTAAACACATCAGCATGAGACTCGCAATGGACAAGCTAAAAGAGACAACATACCTGTCCTTTACTCAAATTAACAATGAATAAAGGAAAAGTCTGCAAAATTTTCCTCACTATTCTTTTTTGAGGTACTGAATATGACTGCAGGGTGATCCTCCGTAATGAATTTGTTCGTAAATCACATGAGATCAGTTCTGTATTTGTTCTTGACCTTTGCGCCATACGTCCTGTTTTGATATTATGCGAAAGATCACAATACAATATAATATGAAACGTTGAGAAACAATCTAATGATACAATATGATGCAAAACCATAAATATGATACAATGAAATGAACCAAATGGCACAATTAAATACAATAATGTATGGTATAATACCACATGATATGATGTGAAACACTATATATGGTATGAAAAGCAGCTGATTTCCTTTACATCCCACATTTACTTCTGCTTTTAGGTTGTAAGTTCTGTATGTTTTGGACATGTTTTTAGCTATAGTTGGACCAGACACAAAAATACACTCCACTGAGCAATAGACAGCTATTTTTTTTTTTGGACCTAATTTTTAACCATCTAGAGTCTGTATATTTTCAGATGAAATTTAGACGTTGCACTTTAACCCTTTAATCAATAACTATTTATTTCAAAAAGCATCTGTGAGTTGCATAACTGATCTCCAAGTACTTAACCAAAATAATTACGATAGCCATTGAGCAATATACAGTATAGTATCGATGTAGCCCAGATTTAGACTTGTTCTAAACTCGGTCTAAATTTAGACGTCTAAAAAACTTTCATTTCTAGACCTGTGGTAGCCTGATTTTAGGGAAGTCGTCTAGGCTACATTTAGACGTCTATTAGACCTCTTTTAGACCATAAAAAGCTCAGTGGGACTGTTTAGTGACATGCGGCGTAATTGATAGTTGATAAATTATAACTGCTAACATTAGCATTTAGCTGCTAACTAGCCAATACTGCCATTACTCAAAGTGAATGAAAGATAAAGTGACTGTTTATGTTACTGCACACGATGGATAATGTATAAATCCCTATTTAACACAATATTACAACCATAGACTGTATATAGAATGGACAGCGTCTGCATCCTCACTGGGTGAAGCCACTCTGAGAACAGCACCCTCTGTTGATGGGCTAAATCCCGCCTCCGCCAGCAAAGTTTGTGGGGCTGTGGACAAACTTTAGAAATTTATTACACAGAACATAAATTTTTCTCCCCCGTTTGTGATGTTTACATGTCATTACAGTAAGACTGGTGTGTGCTCAAGTCCTCTTTTTTTCTGTGTAGCTCCGTTTTTAAAAGTTATTAGGGGGTTCATGTTTTCTATGATTGACACCCGATACAGCCTATGGGCGTTCAGGGATTGCGTAGCTCTCCCGGGGGATACGCTGTTTGAGCCGAGCGTCATCACAGCGACTCTCGGCGACTGCGCGGCCGAATGCGCGCATTGCTACTGCGCAGCGCTGGTTTCAGTAAATGAAGAAAAATCCTGGAAATACTTAGAGCTTTTTGGCTTCAAATCCGTATACAGGCGGTAGGCAGAACCAAGTTGTCCATAGTATATACAGTCTATGTTTACAACACAATGCACTAAAAAAGCTGATACGAGGCTACTTACCAGTCAACATTAGGTCTAGGTCTTATAGAAGCTCTTATATGTAATGTATTTGTTGCCTATTAGTAAGTGTGTTTTAATGTACAAGCTGCCTAAAGAAAATTGTCCTTAGTGGGATTGATTTCAGCCCGGTAATGGCAGACAGATGTCTGCTAACAAGTCTGGTTCTGTTTGAGGTTTCTGCCTGTTAAAGAGAACCTTTTTTTCTCTCTGTGATTGCCAAACATCAATCAATAATTGGTCATTGTGGGTTTGTGATCTGATTCTGTAAGTAGTGAAGAGTCTAGACCTTCAACTTTTGTTGTGACTGCTAAATAGATTGATTAAGTAGTTTGATTGATTCATTTGCATGTCCTGTATAAAACAATCATAACCAAAGGGCTTGATTTAAGTGGGATCTTTTATACCTGCTGCAAAGAAACTGGATAAACCTCATGACTGTAGAAATGCAAAAATAACCAGTACAACAACAATTCTCCCTGGCTTTGTCATTTTCTACTGTAACTGACTGACAAAACAAACAAGAACAAGAAGGAACAAGCTTCAAAAATCATCTACTTCTTTGAATGGAAAACTCCTGGAGCCCAGATGAAGGTTTTTCTCTTTTTTCTTTCCCTCTTTTGCAATTTTTTTTTTGTTGGAAGCATTTGCATATTCCAAAAGTCTACCAAAGAAAATAGCCTGGAGGCAGAAATGGACCGATCTGCATATTGAAGACTCAACAGAGGGCAAAGAGAGGAAGACAGACAGAGGGGGGAAAGAGAGAGGGAGAAGGAGAGGAAGTGTCTGCGTAAATGATTAGAAGAGGATCTAAAAGACACAATAATGCCAATTAGCTGATGGTGTCTTGTTTATTGTGCTGGATTCAACTACTACAGATCCTTGGCTTAGCTGTCAGGGCGTTTTAAGGAGAGAGAGGCAGAGAGCGGGGAGAAAAATGTGCATCATAAGAAGGCCTCTTCACCCAGCTTCCTTCATGAATAACAAATAGAGAGGCAGCACTGTGACCAGCCAGCACAACACATGAAAAACATTACTGCATTCCCCGACTCGTCTGGTTTCTTACATTGTGCTGCAAGGCTTGTAACACTGAGCTGCTTTTGTACAGCTCCTTTATTTTACTGAGTTTTACCGACAACAGATCAACTTTAATGGACCATGGAATAAAAAAAAAAAAAAACTTTTACTATTTTTCTACATTGTAAAAATCTTGAAACAATCACTTATTAATCAGTTATAACTAAATGATCACTTTTGAGCCCAGATTAATCTCCAAATATTCACTTAACTTCAAGTGTCAAATAGTGGTAAGTCATTAATAACCTACAAAGCTGGAAAATAAATGTGCCCATGTGAATGAAGCTTTTTACAAGACATTAAAACTTTTACTAAAACTGTATATGCAGGTATAGAAATGGTGTTTACTTTAAAGCTCCTGTGAGGAACTTTCAGTTTTAGCCAAATTTGGCGCCCCCTGTGGGAAGAGATTAACATCATATCACTTTGCTGATCTGTTAATAAACATGCTAAAGTTGTTTATTTACTAAGAAAGTCTCAATCTTGTTTTTTTAACCGTCAAATGTGTCTCTTATTGTGAATGTTTGCTGCTTAAAATGTAAAGCTGTATTCTTAAGCATGCTTGTCTGACACCTACCCCCTAACAGCAGTCTTACACATTAAAAATCACAATATAGGAATCATCAGTCTTGCTGCTGATGGTCTCATTTGCTTTTAAAAGTCGTAGACAAAGCTTCGAACCTTTTGAAAACTCACCACAGGAGCTTTAAGTACCACAAGAAGGAAAACTCTGCTTATAGGAAAATCCATCTGTGTGATAATTTATGTTGTAGTATTTTAATAAAATTGGCAAATAAAGTCAAGTAACTTTACTGACACAGCAGGTAACATTCATATTTAATTGATTTATTTAATAAAATTGTAAAATTTTAATCCAAATGTAGCATGTTGTTGTTGACTTCTATCTGTGCTGTTTTAAAACTGTGAGATTTATTTATTTTTCTACTGTGACCTGCCTCAGACTCTATTAAATTATCTTCAAGGTTAAACTCTGATATAATGCATTGAATAGTGACATTCATGTTCAAAATACTACATGATCCCTTAACATATAAAATGTATTGAACTGATAAGAACAAACTAATATTTCAGTTCAAACCCAGATTAAATGTTATTCATCTCACTCTGCAAAGACACTCAGGTTCTCATAATTCTGTAGTGTTTTGAAAACATTTGCTTCTGACTTGTTCTGAATCAAGTTAAAGTCTTAACACTGAAGTACCTCAAAGTTTAAAGTAAGTGGTTCTATAAAGGCTGTCTCATCATCATCAATAAAACCACCACTTTCAGCTTTTGCCTTCAGGACAAAATTACAGAATACCTTGTGCAGAGAAAAAAATGTCCATGAAAAAAAAAGTTCATTCTAGTTTCTAAAAAATACTTCAATGAGCGATGCACTTTAATTCCAGCCTGCTGTCTCATTCTGCACAGTGCCCCTGATACTGTCACTCTATTGAGCTGGTCTCCTCTTTTAATAAAACTGTTTTGTGTCTGTTTTTTATCAGGAATATGTTGAAGTGTGTAAGTGTGTTTATTGTATTGCCTTGCATAATGTGTTAGCGCATGTTTTTGATGGCAAATGTTTGCCCATGCAAATCAATATACTTGCAAAAAGTAGACAATTAACTTTAATTCTATTCTCTTTTATTTCTCCAGCTCAGAAACATTATCATAAAAACAAGTCAGCTCGACTAAATGTGGGGTTTAAAAAGCCTAACTTAACAGTCTTTTCAACCTGTTTAGGGGGGAGTTGTTGCACACTAATTACAGATATATAAACTGCATTAACACAACTTGTTTACTGTATGTTGTAGAAATACACACAATAGAATGCAGCTGTACTTTAGAGAGAATTATGTTCGCTCTGGAGTTGGAGGTGCTGTAAGGGGGAACGCAAAATCTCCACTTTCATCCCCCACCACCGAGCTGACTCCAACAGCCGAGATCACAACAAAAACTCAAAACTGCTAATTCCTCTCAATTGTGAGGTGCTAATATCAGTTATGAAACACATTTAAACAAACTCCCAATCCTCCAGCACATAAAGACAATGTAAGTGTCCAAGTGAGCAGAAAGGAAAGACAAAAACACATCCAGAGACTAAAAACAAGCTCAATATTTGTGGGTCTCCTGTGGTTATGAAACTATCAGCTTTTCACTGCCCTTAAAGTTGCTGGTTCACATTTCTAACCACCAAGTGTTATGCTGGAGTAAAAAAAATCATCCAAGATGTTCAAAATTCTTTCAAAAATTCATTTATTCCACTTAAAGCCAAAGGTTTCAACTTTTAAACTTTTTTTTCCAAGTTACTGGAAAATTTGTTTATTCTTTTAGCCGGTGTAAAACGGCACTTTTAACTTTTTGAACCACTTAAATAATTCAAGAACAAAGCAGTAAAAATTGTGTTTTATTCCTTGCACATGCAGCATTTTGCCGTGGAATTGATTTTGTTATAGAACCTGTTCTGGTAGCATTAGTTTGGCTGAGTCGTGCGTCTATGTGCGCATGTGTCACGGTGCTCATCCGAACCCTGGAAAAAGTCGTTCTAAAGGTACACAACAGTTGTTTATAACTGTGTTTCTCTGTGAATCTGATGTAAATTTATTTGCAACTGAAGCCATTTTAAGAGCGTCAATACAGCTTGAATATAAAAGAGATCCACGACAACAAAAACATACTTTCCTCACAAATCCTCAAGCACATGATTATTTATAAAATTGCGTAACTTTTCCAAAACTTTGTATAAATATCGCCATGAACACGTTGTAGGTGAGGGTGCATTTGAATGCTGTGATAAAAGTCTGTTTCACTTGCAGATTGGGAAAGCACATTTCCTCTGACCATTTATCTTTTACCTTTTGGAAACGATCCAAGACAAATCCGCTGAAAAACATAAATTAGCACATTTATGAGGCTGCACCTGGTCTCTCCTCTGCTCACAAAACTTCTTTCGTCTCAGTCGATGCTTTACTCTGTGAAGGCCTTGAAATCCGAGGTGAAACCCCCTCAAAAGTCGTTCATTTAACAGGCTGTCCGTGATTTGGCCAGCGTGAAAAGAGCCCACCAAAGGCAGCTTGTTTTTCGAGGATGTAAATATCGAAATGCTGAGTGGTTTGGTGCACTATGGTTCAGCGCGCTCAGTGCGGTGCGTCACGCCACTGTGGCCTTTCCTTTACCATGAGAAAAGCGGAGCGCATTAACATGCAAGAGGCGTACAAACCTCCTATACCCAAAGAAGACTTAAGGATCCTTGACATGGGCCTCGGCTGCTGTTAATATTAAAGAGATAGTATACAAATACAGCTACAGTAGTATCCTGTTCTTTGTGGATTGGAACAATATTTTCGGTTTTTAATAACTCTTTTTAAAAAGTATAAAACGTGAGATAAACTGAATTAATCCACGTGTATTTTCTATACTTGTGAGGTTTGCTTTGTTTCGAAATTTCTTCCCATGTCTGTCAGTATAGGTTTACTTTGCGTTTCCACAAAGATACACGAACACTGCTCTGTGTCTGTGTCTGTTTTTGAAATGTTGAATATTTCCAAGCTCATTGTGGCTTTTTCCCCTGCAGCTATAACTTTTGTTCACTCGAGGCTCGAATGAGCCGCACACACTCCTCTCCGCCTGTGCGTCCAATCAGCGGGAGCTCTGCAGCGCCTTTCTGCTCTAATTGGATGGAGATGGGAGAGGAATACGCAGCTTTGTCACAACGTAAACACACACGCTCGTCTCTCTCGCTCCGTGGAGGACGCTCCGGATAGAGCAGATGGACTAAACGAAACCGAGAGAACCGGGGAGGTTTTTAAACTTTCTGTCTTTGACAATTTTTAATAGAAACGTGCTGTAAGCGAGCGTTTTAAAAGCTTGTCAGTTCTCGGACTGAAAAGGACTGAAAGCGCTGTTTTCCATACTGTAAGGTCCGTGGATTACGCACAGTGGAGCTCCCGGGACAGAGAAAAGTTTTGAAGACCGTTTTTCCCTTGGCGAAGGAATTAAATAAAGAATATTTTGCAGTTATTTCTGTACATGCAAAAGCTGCTTTTTAACTAAACCCGAGCCTCTCTGGAGGAGTGATCTCGCTTCTTTTTTAAAGCAATCACATTGGCTGATTTCATGCCGAGATAGATTGAATTTACTGATGGATTAGAATAAACTTAGACTTCAGACGAGAGAAATAGATCTTTACATTAATGCTTTGGGACATGGCAACAGCCACCTCGAGCCCATACCTCGCCAGCAGCAGGATTTTATCCGGCCCGGTCCTTCACTCTGACCGGAGAGGAGGCGGCATGCAGCCGGGCAGCCCCGCTGTCACCACGGTGTCTTCGGGTTACAGAGGAGACCCTTCAGTCAAGATGGTGCAGAGTGACTTCATGCAGGGCGCCATGGTGGGGAGCAATGGTGGCCACATGCTGAGCCATGCCCACCAGTGGGTGACATCGTTGCCTCATGCAGCAGCCGCAGCAGCCGCAGCTGCGGTCGCGGCAGCAGAGGCTGGGTCCCCGTGGCCCCCAAGTTCCCAGCCGCAGGACGTGAAGAGAAACAGGGAGGACCTCCACCCAGGCTCCGCTCTGCACCACCGACCTCCACACCTAGGAGCGCATCAGGCGCACGCGGGAAGTTGGGGAGGCTCCTCCACTGCGCACATCAGCATTAGCGAAGGGCAGCAGCATCAGCAGCAGTCTCTGATTTACTCTCAGCCCGGAGGGTTCACTGTCAACGGGATGCTCAGCTCACACAGCGGCCAGAGCCTCATGCACGCGGGGCTGGTGCGAGGGGAATCCCCGGAACTTGACCACAACAGCCACCATCCTCATCATCACCACCACAACCACCACGCGCACCACCACCAGCACCACGGGGTGAGCCACGACCCGCACTCAGACGAGGACACCCCCACCTCTGATGACCTCGAGCATTTCGCCAAACAATTCAAACAGCGACGCATCAAGCTGGGCTTCACGCAGGCGGACGTGGGGTTGGCTCTGGGCACCCTGTACGGCAACGTCTTCTCCCAGACCACCATCTGCAGGTTCGAAGCCCTGCAGCTCAGCTTCAAGAACATGTGCAAGCTGAAGCCTCTGCTCAATAAATGGCTAGAAGAGGCCGACTCCACCACGGGGAGCCCCACCAGCATCGACAAGATCGCCACGCAGGGCAGGAAGAGGAAAAAGCGCACGTCCATCGAGGTGAGCGTCAAAGGCGCGCTCGAGAGCCACTTCCTCAAGTGTCCCAAACCCTCCGCGCAGGAGATCAACTCTTTGGCGGACACTCTGCAGCTGGAGAAGGAGGTGGTCCGGGTCTGGTTCTGCAACCGCAGGCAGAAAGAGAAGCGCATGACGCCGCCAGGACTGCCGCGCACCCCGGAGGACGTGTACTCACAGGTGGGCAGCATGGGACCCGATACCCCGTCACCCTCCATAGACTGTAAGAGGATGTACAGCGACACGTGAAAGGAAATCTGACCAGCAAGTGTTTGAATACAAAATATTTCATGTTTCCTTTAAACAAATTCTGACTATTGATGAACTTTTCTTACAGATCCACGCGTCCTTTGACCCACAATAATGCTGTGTGTACATTTCAGAGCTGGACCTGTGTCTACTTTTATGCATCCCCGGGTACTTTACTGCACTATGAATCAGCCTTTGGGACAGTAAATGAACAACTGAACCAAAATATGTGGAGAAGGTAATTGTAACTCCATTTAAGGTAATGTTTGTTTACCAGAAAAGATGGAGATCAAAAGTTCAAACCATTATAGTTATTTCCAGTTTTTCTGTATTGATAAAACTCAGAGTTCCCTTGTAGTGTTGGAGGTTTTTATGTCCCACAGGCTGTAGTGTTTCTTCTATAACGACGTTCATTTAATGCGTTTTGTTCAGCATTAAGTTGTTTTAAATGAGCAATAATTTCCCTTCCTGAAACACATTTCTTGCTTTGTGTTTTGTGTCAGTGGATTTCTGTTGTAACCCAGTTTAACATGATCAAAATAACGTTTAATACATTTCCAGTTTTGTGTTTTCCTGCATAGAAAACTTGTTTTTTAAAACTAAAACATACTCCCTCAACTTTATCATGTACTAGTTATTCTGCGGTGTGTTCCTGTGTGATGATTTGGACTATTTATTTTTTTCCACTGTGTTTATTTTCATGGAATAGTATAATTATTTAAATAAATATGACCAAAAAAGACGATATTGTGTTAAGATATCTGAGATTATCATTATTTTGTTCACATACACGCACACACAACTTAGCAGTGAAAAATCAAATTTGTTTTTTCATGGAAATCTGTGACAAACACATACTTCACAGAGTTTTCATGTCAATAAAAGCAGCGTAAGATTTAAGTGAGCAACATAGAAGTTAAAAATCAGTCCAATTCAACACTTATTTTAAAGAGATTTATGTTATTCTGTCCAGATCAAGAGCCCCAATGACCGAAGTGTTAATAGAGATGAGGTAAAGAATTGATCAAAGAGAGTTTTCAAGAAAAAAATGCCAAACTCAGCAACTTTGCATGTACTAAATGTTTAAAGCCAAGCAGGAGAAACAGTCACCAAACCTTAAGAGCCTTTGTATGAACAACTTTTCAGAATCCGAACAACATAATCCATGTAATAATCACGGCTTTTGTTACTCTGAGCTTCAAGAGTTTTAAATTATTTCCAAATTTATGTTACCTGTGTTAGATTTTTGAGTTATGCTGCGCTTTTGTAGCATCTCTTTGTTAGCTTTGGTTCAGAGGAGTCCATAAAATCCACGATTATATCAGTTTGATGATCTGTACTCTTTTACCGCACTGCTTCTGGGCAGTCATCTTTCTCTGTGAAAGCCATAACTCAGTACAACGTCAAACCGGATGACATTTAGAAATGTTATTAGACCCACAGTTTTAAGATCAAGCTGAAAAATCTGCTAAAAGACGCGCTCACAAATGTAACCTCTAATTTAAAATCACTGCCTCTCACCTCAGCAGCTTTTTTGTGTTGCTGATTTAATGTGGATTGGAGTGTGTGTATGTGAGTGTGTTTATGACATGCAGATTTGCGTTACTCTGTGTAATTGTCTTGTTTCTCCAGTTGTGTTTTATTACCATGTGAAGTTTTAATTGGGACCCGCACATATAAATTACCTTTAAAGCTGCTGTGAGGAATTTTTTGCTGGTTGCGAAACGGATTGCAAATGATACTGCCGCCTCTCTGAGGTTAACTAAAACATGCAAGACCATCAGCAACAAGACTAATATTAAAGTGTATTTCTACAGCTGTGAGGGGGCAGGTGTCAGACCGGACAGTTAAGAGCCCACTAAGGAAACGACTTTTTTCTCTTACATTTGAAACAGCAAATAGACATCAGAAATGACAAACTGTTTAAGGAAAAAAGGGGAAGAGGTTTTGTTAAAAAAAGAAAAGAAAAAAAAAGCGTAATGTTTCGGACAAAATCAGTTTAGACTTTTCCCGCAGGGGGCGCCAAAACAGATACACTGAAAGTTCCTCACAGTAGCTTTAAGCTATCTCTGGTTCAATGCACCTATTGGCAGTTCCGAACTTTAATATTGTACATAGTCTTGTTGAAAATAAAATAAGTAAAATATCTGATCCCAAACTGATAATAAACTCAGTAAATTCTATAATTTATCCAAATCAACAAAGTTAGGTGGATTAAATCTCTGTTATTTGAAAGACTATTTAAGCAAAAACTTGCATTTAAAAGTTATAAGAAATAGTCATCAGTTGTATCTTACGCAACCTCATCTAGTTCCATGTTTACAGTCATACAGCCTGCATCATCTGTCATTAGCCTCCATCTCTCTACACTTTTCACACCATTTATATTCACTTCTGTTCGCCTCAGCTCAAACTAACAAACATAACTCTGTTCTTAAAGTTTGCATGCTAAACCGCCTCTCAGTCCTGTCACATACATCCATCCTGTGGTGAAGCTATGGATGGACTGCAGCTCTGTGGATCGCAGCCAACAGAGGTCGACTATCCCAGCTGGCAGTTCACCTCGGCAGCGGTTGCCAAGGTGACAGCGAGATGGAGGGACAGGAGGCGGTGGATCCTTTGCCACAGATGATGGGTTTGGCAGATAGGCAGGCTATAAAAAAGGGTTTCCTCTGTCTCTACATGAGCCATACATACATGACACACACACGAGCTGATGCTACGAATCAAATATGTCATCGGTTAAACAGATAAATGGCGAAAAAAGCCAAAAGTTGGCAGAGAAACTTGGAAGGAGGTCAAAGGTTGACTGGTAGCAAAAACACGAAAACATTTAAGTTAATATGTGACTGCAAATGTTCCCTTTGAAATCACAGGTAGAGTGTGTGTTTCTGTGTTAGAAAATTCAAGTTGTGTTTATGGTTGTGTGAGTGTGTCTATCTCTGTTGAACATTGGCAGGATTTGGGATAAACTCAGGCTTGTTAGGTTATGAATAGCTGTCCGCAGGTATGAATGGGTTGTTTCTTCACACGTCAGCCATCGTCATTCTGGGTAAATTTTAAACTCTTAACGGGCTGAAGGGAGACACGTAATCATGAAGTTGACATTTTAAGAGTTCTGCACCTGCTTATGGAGTCAGTATCTACAAAAACAGACACATCAGATACATATGAACACTATCTTTTGAAAGCTTTTATAGGTTTAGTTTTCTTTTTACCACTGAACTAATAATTTTTGTAAAATAGAGAAGACTGTGCTGTTCTCGGCGCAGTTAAAACCTAAAAATGTAACACAGACAAAGCCAAAAATAAAGAAATGAGCATATTTTCAAGCTTGGATAATAGATAACTTTGTAAACCTTTTTAACAAACATTGGCGGAACTGCATAGTGTTAGTAAGGAAAGCACATTTACAGAGACTGTAGTCCTCGCTGCCGTGGCCTTTGGTTTGAGTTTTTGCTCTCAGCCTTTTGCCAAATGCAGTCTCCACTCTTTATACCTATTTTTGCCTATCATATATTTTACATAAAAAAAGAAAACAGTCAGGGGGAAAAGGTTTGCACTGCAGTGGCATCAGACCCTTTCTCACATGCAGTCCTAGAATGTTCTGGAAAATTTCCCCTCAAATTTCCAAAGTTACATGTCCATTAAAGCAATAGACAGCTACTCCACACCGACCGTTTTTGTATTAAGATATAGATGTGGAGACATCATTGCTGTTCTTGTTTTGAAAAGGGTTCTCCTTCCTTAATCTTGGATGTTTGTATTTGCCCAGTTTAATGATGCTTCTCCAGGTTTGTTCGCTCACTTGGTTTTAACACAATCACTCCCACTCACTTCTACGATGTGGATATTCCTGCGCATTTTTTGCTGCGTTCTCACATCTGTTCACTTCAACTCCAATTTTGCTGGCAGGGAAAATTCAAAGAAAAATGGGGGTAAAATGTTAGCGCTCACATGTGAAAATTTCCCCGGTTTTGTGGATGGGTGAAACTAGAATCACTTTGAGATAGAAAAAAAGCTTAACTAAACATACCAGCTGCTTTTACACGTTAAACACACAAAAGAAGTGCTTGCATCGAGCACAGTTACGTCATACAGAGGTAGAAAATGGCTCCATATTCCTCTGTACTCATACACCTTCTCTTGTTTGAAAGATGGATCCAATATTGCAGCAAGAGCCCAAGTTCTGAGCTAAAATGGGAGGCAGAATCTAAGCTTGTGGGATTGCTGTGTGATCCCCTGAAAGCTTATCGATGTAAAGATGGGAGATAAGGCTGAAATTGGGGGATAAAAAAGCTCTTTAAAGAGGTTTTGTCATCACACGACGCTGAGGTGTCCTCTCTGAATATTAATGCAGGGATCTGAAGGTGCGAGCTGATGATGTTACAGTAAACTGATGGAAAAGAAGTCAAACAACAAAATTAACAAGCTAATATGATAAAATGAAGTGTTTATGTTCTTATAGATGAGCTAAATTTGCAGCCAGCGCTTGTGCTCACCTAAATTCAATATTATTCCTAATGAGAGTAATGTTCCCTGCATCACTAAATGTTGCAGTTAAACATTAAGCATGTCATTACCTCCTCCAATAAAAAACCGCTGATATTATAGCTCATAATTGCTCCTAAAACCCTGTTCAGCGGCACTTAACATAAAGCAATTATTGCTTGATAATCCCCTCCTCAATGTTGCTTGTTTGTGTCCCACAGTCTCTCTCACACACATACACGCATACACACACAAACCTGCACTGATTCAGAGCAGCAAAGTTTTAATCTTCAACTATTGCACTGTGGGTTACACATTATCAGTCTCTGCTCTTTGGCGTTAATTATTTTCACATTGCTGGGATTGGTTAAACAGTGAAGTCTAACACTGATTAACAACACCGCCTCACTCAGTGTGACTAATCACAACTTCTACTGCAGGTAGCACGAGTAAAGAGGCCAAACAAGGGAGTTAAAGGTGGTTTTAATGTTAGTCATCAATGAATTAAAATGTCCTCAGTGCAAGAAACACATTGTTTGTAAATTACAAACAAAATTGTTGCTTGTGTGAGTTTTTTTTCCCCTTCTCTCTGTTCTGGTTATTTTAATATTAGCTTTTTGGTAAATGATGGGCCGCCAAAGTCTCTCCATCGGGAAGAAATTAAAGCAAACATCTGTGGAATAATGGACGGGGAAATGAATTCTCTCAGCAGCGAGCTTGTTGTGTGGGTGCCACTGAACGTGACGAGCATGCATGTGCCAGGCCGGTGGAGTGGAACTCGTTTGATGGGCATGTTCAACACATGGGCATGATGCCAATTTAGACAAGCATGCTCATGAAAATAATCTCTGGCTGCGTGCAGAGTGAATGAATGTAATAGTATCTTGAGTGAAGGTGGAGAATATACCAGCTTTCTTACAGAAAATCTAATTATCTCTAGAATATGTGGAAATAATATTCTACACATCTGGACTAAGTCAGAATTCTGTCGGTGATGTGTAATTTACCACTTCACGAAAATATACAAATGTCAACAGTTAGTTAAATTTAGTCTGTTGAGTTTAGAGAAGAGATCCTGCAACTCTAAAAGTGGAATAAAACCCCTGAATTCATACAGATAAAAACCTGAACATATAAACAGTAGGATATCCAAAAGTCTTTTATGGCTACAGGTCAAATGTTTGAGGTGCAATGCTGCCATCTACTGGACAAAGTGATTAATGCAGCTCTCAGTATTTTTCACTGATTCTGCAGCCTGAAACATTTTTCCAGGACAATACGTATAATGTAAGTATTGGATAACCATCCATCCAAGATGGATAACCATTTGTAATTTTATAACAAACAATAAAAAATGTACCATTATTAAAGAAAAATAGTGCAAACAGAGAGTAAACAAGTGAAAACTACATAGAAATTGCTGATTGAACTGAGCCTATATTAGGAGTGAAAAGTAAGAAGATCCTGAAGATTTATTGCTGAAATTTTACAAAGTGAATAATTAAAAAAAGACGTTTTAAACTGATTTATTGCTTTAAATTCAACATTTTTTTTTCAATTTGATTGGTTTTCATCGTTTACTACAAACCATTTTCATTTTTGCTAGACTTATTGTGCACAATTGGTAGGCTATTGATATTGCTTCTTATATCAAATGACATATGGTGAGAGAAGATATATATTTGCTTGTTTTAGTTTTAATCCAGTTAAGATCACACACCTAGAATAGATTTGATCAATTCAAACCTCTTACTACCTGCTTATATGGCTTAGATGTAAGTGCTTACATGTCTTTGATGTGCATCTCTCTAAAAACAACCCTCACACGAAACCTGATTAGCATATTAATTGAAAATGGTGCTGGGAGCTCAGCATCATTTCTAACCCTCCAGAGTTCAGGGGACTTTGATTGGCGCACTGCTCCTTTAAATGAGCGACCACCTGCTCCTCTGGCGTCAGCATCAGCCGCAGGCGGCGGCGGCGGCACGATGGCGATCGATACGGCAGGAAAATGTACAAGTGGGTTATTTCGAGAAAAGCTCGACATAAACCGGCAGAGAAACACGATATCTGATCTGACTATGCCGACGGAGGACGAACATGAAATATTATATCAAGTGCAACGTCAAGGTGGGTCTGTTCATGTCTTGATAATGATCAGAGGATTCATCGATTAATTGGTTCAGCCACGAGCAGGTCTATTCGCTTCGATGTCTTTACTATAGCCGACATGTGCAAATGTTCTTTGTTGTCCTGTGATACAGAGAGGTTAAAGAGTCACAGGTGTGAGGTAAGATCAGGTTCATGTAGAAACAAGGGAACACACTGAACACAGACTGCAGCTGCTGCATGATGGGAAGGAGCTATTAATCTGGAAAATATGACAAAGTTTTTACAGCAAAACAACAATATCAACCAGCATCCAGCAGGTGAGGCCCCTACAAAAGTGAGGACTAACCATTACTGATTTAGATCAAACTATAATTTCAGATAACTCAGGCTGTGGAGGATAAATCTGTGCTTGTGTCTCTCCTGGTTGTTTATCATCCATCATGAATCCTTCAGGTTGAGCACAACAGCTGAATAAAACCACGTTCTTGTTTAGATTGGCAGAGAGGAGCCCCCTGCAGGACATCGTGGCTCATTGTTTTTTTTTTTGGCACAATTAACTCTTAATCCAGGAACCATCATAATTTTCCTGCTACTGCTCATCACATTCGCCAATATATTGATTGTTTTGACCCACTTAACTGTAAACAACATTTTTTTTTTATTGAACTTCCAAGGATTTTATTTTTCACCTTCCTGTCTGTGACTAAAGCCTGTTTACTCAAAGTTTCTGGAACAAAAGCGAACAGTTTTTTTTTTCAGTCTACCTAATTCATCAATCTTGACTATGATTTTATAATTTGTGAAACCAGTGACTGAGAAATTGTTTCTCATTGGAGGATACGGGCTGCTTGTTGCCATGAAACTGGTGACCTTGTTGCCTTGGTAACAACCAGTAACACTATGCAGCGGCCTGTTATGTGTTTTGTACAAGGCTAGTTACAGTCAAATAAAGGATCGTATTCTTGAACTTGTTTAGGTAAAAAAGCCACACTGAAGATGAACAGTGCTATTTTTTAAAGTTATTTATATTTTATTGATGATGTGTTTGAGAAAAAAATCTATCAATCTATAAGTTTTTTTCTTTATATATCATTTAATCCTGCAATTAAGTCAGTATTTTTCTTGGAAGTTTTGACTCACATTTTCATTTTGTTTTTTTCTCTTAGCTCCTGAGTGACAGTCCAGTAGGAGCAAATCCAGGACACAAACACTAGACTGGCCCCATCAAATCTCACATACTGTCCAACCACCAGGAGCAAGAGGTGGTATCCATAGCAACAGATGTGTCCTTACATGTGTCATGACCAAAGGAGGCCTCTGTGATTGTTGCATCAGAATTTCAAACTGGGAATGAGCTTTTGCCAAGTCAACAAAAGGACGGTGACATCGTAGGTGTGTAGCCTTCCTGTCGTGTTAATGTTGTTGTTTTTTTCATGTGTGAAGCATCACACAGACCGTGTGTGTCGGGGGAAGGAAAGGTGGTGATGAGATGATGTGTTTGTTGGCTGTTAATCATCAACCTTATTCAGACCAGTAAGTAGCACCTCTCTGTCCTCTGTGTTCCTGTGTCTGTGGATGTTGTTGTCTGTGGTTTATGTAACTCTGCATCACAAACACGTCATTCTTCCGCTCACTGTTTCACATTCACAATTATCACTTAGTAACAGATCACAGCTTAACTCTGAATTTCAAAGATATTTAAAGTCACTGTTTTTTATGGTTAATCGTGTTTATAGATGCTTTGTAGGACTTAAATACATGGGCAATGACTTCCTTGGTTCACTCTTGGTTCACATATTAACGTTTCTATAAGATTGTCAATAAAACAAAAAAAAAACTGTTCAGTAAAATATGATTTTTTTATGGTTATCAACATAAAAAGAAAATCCCAAGGACTTCCTCATTAACACCCATAATAGTGTTTCCTTTAACCCACTGAATGTATTCACATGGGGGTAATTAAAAAAGAAAAAATCATGTCCACCTTTGTTTCATGTTGGAGATCATATTAATCCTGCAGATCTGACATATTATCATGTTAATGCTCAAGGTGAAATCCTTCGAGCAGCTATCATGAGACAACACTAATTAGTAGCACTTACTGCTTCCTTGTTAATATTTTAAGTGGCTTGAAAGGGAATGAATTCTGCCATTGTTTTCAGACAGTAACATGTGTTATAACATGGTAGGCATTTATACCAATCTTAATGTAATAATAAAGTAAATCTAAAGCTTCTATGAGGACTTTTTGATATTTGTGTTTGAAATGGACTCAAATATTGAGGTCTTTTCATGATATCCAAAAGCAAACAAGGCCATCCGCAGCAAGACAGGCGGTTTATATACCATCATTTTTAATGCCCGTAACTGATGGGAGGTTGTAATACTAACTGAGCAGTTTAATGAAACAGCCCTGTATTTATAATTTCAGTGTAAATTATTCCCATGAAACATTTGACTGTCAAAAAAGTTAGCAATATTAGTTTTTGGTCAAAAGACATCGCTTACACATGTAAAGGACAATATACATAGAAACTGTTTTGTCAACAGGAGGTGCTGCCAAAATCAACCCAAGTAAAACTTCATGTGACCTTTAATTGATAACTCTTGGATAAGAGCTGATACTGGTTTTAAAACAAACCGGTATAATGACTGTTGAGACACTTGGCGTTTGCTAGAAAGTGGATGCTTTTGTGACAGATATCTACCTGCTTATGTATATCAGATAACTGTTAAAGTAGCGTTAGATAAGAGCTTGAATGAGTCTTTGAGTGAATCAGTGAAAGTAGCCTTGCTATAAGCCATCATACAGGAATGGCAAGCTGGAAATTCTTATGTTAAAATTTCCAGTAAAGAACTTTTGGTTTGAGTCAATTTTGGCGCCCCTCTGTGGAAAAAGCAGTCTTCGCTGATTTCATTCTCTGCATGCATGAATAGTTTCTTTTTTCTCCTTTTGGACTGCTACTTTTTTGATGATCAAATAAATAGTTTATAGTGAATATTTTCAGTGCAAATTGTCAAAGTAGGACCTTGTTCTTCAGCAGCTAGACTAACACCTACCCCCTCATAAGTGACATAGGTATTAGAAATTAGGATATAGTAGTCTTCAACTTGTCACTCACTGATAGTATTCTTAGCTTTTGGATATCATAAACAGGGCCACACTATGAATTTAAGTCTATTTCATAAACATTTAACAAACCTTTATAGGAGATTTAAAAACTGGTTGAATGCTAAATTAGCGTTTCTGTAGCGGAGGCACATGGGATTTCTAATATCTTGTTTGACTCTACAGATTTATCAGGATTGGTTGTCCTCTGAATTGTTAATAAGACCTGTTGCATGGAGCTAAGCGTCAAAAACACTTTACAGTATTTCAGCTTTTTGTCCAGAGTGTGACGTCAATGTAGAATGGCCACCATGCAACGATACTGTATTAAAAGTTTAATATGTTTACTGTGAGGTATCATTTATGCAATTGACAACTGGTCTGAAATATATCATATGTTAATATGTTGTCTTTCTATTTCAGGTAATGCCATGGGAGTGCAGCTGCTGGAGGACGGCTCAATGAGTCCACTGTAACAACAAACAAACAAACATGCATCATCTTTGGGACTGATAGCTGATAACAAAAGCCACAATGGCTTTTTGTAATGAAAGCCTGCCGGAGGAGTGTGTCCTCATGGAGCCGGGCAGAATGGAGGAGGAGGTGGAGAACCTCCCATCAGAAGCTGCTACACCTGTCATATCAGTCTCTCTGCGCGTGACTCTGGCCACCATAATGATCTTCATGATTACCATTGGTTTCCTCGGCAATGCGATCGTGTGCCTCATTGTTTACCAGAAACCTGCCATGCGCTCTGCCATCAACCTGCTCCTTGCCACGCTGGCATTTTCAGACATCATGCTCTCTCTGCTCTGCATGCCGTTCACTGCGGTCACAGTGGCGATTGCTGACTGGAGGTTTGGCAGCGGGTTTTGCAGAGCGTCTATCATGCTGTACTGGCTGTTTGTGCTGGAGGGAGTGTCCATACTGCTTATAATCAGCGTGGACCGTTTCCTCATTATCGTGCAGCGGCAGGACAAGTTGACCCCTCACAGAGCCAAACTGTTGATTGCAGGTTCATGGGTGCTGAGTCTATGTGTGTCTCTACCATCCGTAGTGGGATGGAGGACAGGTGCAGCAGGTATCGGAGGTTCCTGGGCGCCCCAGTGCGTGCTTGGTTACAGTGACTCTCTTGCAGATCGAGGATACACAGTGCTGTTAGCAGTTGCAGTGTTTTTTGTACCGTTTGCTATCATGTTGTACTCATACATGTGCATCTTGAACACTGTGCGCCGTAACACTCTGCGCATCCACAACCACACCAATGAGCACTCCTGCCTGCCTGCCCTCAACCAGGTCAGCAAAATGAGACTAACCGGACTGCAGAGGCCGCCTCAGATCAAGGTGGACATGAGCTTCAAGACCAGAGCCTTTACCACCATCCTCATCCTCTTTGTGGGTTTCTCTGTGTGCTGGCTGCCTCACACTGTGGTCAGCTTGTTGGCTGTGTTCAGCCGGCGGTTCTACTACAGCTCCGTCTTCTACCCCATCAGTATTGGCGCTCTGTGGCTCAGCTACCTGAAGACGGTGTTCAACCCAGTGATCTACTGCTGGAGGATCAGGAAGTTCAGGGAGGCCTGTCAGGAGTTCATCCCCAAGAGCTGCAGACTGTGTCCCAGAGTGCCGGGTCGGAGCCGCCGGAGGGTGAGACCGAGTAACATCTACGTGTGCAGTGAGACGCAGTCAGCTGTGTGAAACAATGACGATGCAAACCAGCAGCTTTTGATGCTGCTAACAAGTGTCTCAACTCTAACTCTACTGCAAAGTGAGCAATCAGGGGCAACTCAAGTCTTCAAGTCCACCTTAAAAAAACAGAACAGGTGATTGAAGGACGAACTTTGTGTAGATTTTGGCGCCTCCTGTGGACAAAAAACGTCTATCTTTTTGCTGATATTAAGCCACAGTTGTGTTTTTTTTTTTTTTTTAATTAAATAACTTTTATCCTACTGGCTGTCTCTAACAGTTTAATGTTTCATGGGTTGTAAATCTTTTCCTTGGAAAATGTGAACAAAGGCATTTTGAGCAGCAAAGTATCAACCAATGTGTCTGGTATCTACCCAGCAGCAACAACACATGCAACTGTATGGCAAATATCAGGCTCTTTCCTCATGGTCTGATTTGCTTTTGCAGGTCATATACGGGCATTTCAATGATTCACTTTGTTTCTAAAATCTCCTTATAGGAGCCTTAACTACGTTCTCTTACAACAAGAATAAATTAACTCTTGAGTTTGAGTAGACTCTTGTTGGTTTAACCTCATGGTCTTTGTATTATTACCGTTGTTTCTCAGGCTTGACTCGCTGTCTTTGAGCAGTATTAGTGTCTGTTATGTCGTGAGTTTTACAATTAAAACAGGGTATTAATGTTCAGGGAGACAGTGTACAAGTCTTCAGCTTCAATCTTTCTAAAGAGATTTTAATGAATGTTGTGCTGAAACGCGACCTTACGGAGGTATTGTGTCAAACCATCAAAGATGTCTGTCAGTTATGGGCTGTGAATGTATAATTGTATCATGAATGACTAAACCAGATGAATAAATACAGTTTATAAACGAGGATGCACTGATGGACTGGGATGCTTGAATGAAAACACATTTCCATCCATGAATGTTGATAGGTTATTGTGTCTCTTCTCTTTGTATCTGCTTCATCTAATACAACATAAACACAGCATACACTGTGGACTGAAAACTCAAGGTAACATATTTCAAAGAGTATGAAGTATTTGTATCCAACCATGTAATTTTTATGCATTTATTTACAAGATGTTTGTAGGAATGGAAAAAGAGGTTGTATTACTGCATTAAGCAGGAAGATGGTGCTGTTATATTATTGTCAAATTAGTCAGCCTCATTTACTCAGTCAGAGCCTCATATATCTAATTTGATCACTGATTTTATTTCAGTTCATTCATTAATTAATGATTGTCAAATCCTATAGCAGTCATCTAAGAGTCTGGATATAGTAGAAGCCTATTGAACTTTGACCTAAGAAAAAAAACAGGGGCAGATGGGAAATATGGCCTTCACTTTGGAGATACACAAGTTGCACTGTAACACCATTCCCATTTAATTAGCAAAGCTCTCTCGATAAGTTTGACAGCTTTTGGCAACACTTTTTTGTTATCAGTTAATAGGTTAATTATTTTTCCAATTAACTGATTAAAAATCATTTTAAAAAATGCAGTGAAATGCCAAAATTGTAAGTCCAATAGTCCCAAACCCAAAGGTATTAAGTGTACTGTCTCTAATGCAAAGAAGTGCAGCAAATGGAGAGGCACAGCCATGTTTTGAGTGGGTTAAAGATCGTACTTTAAATGATTTATAAATCATCTGATCAGCTTTAGGCTTATAATCATGAAAATATTTTAAAATTTTGCATCTCGTTTTCATTTATGTGTTCTTGATCTGACACTCACATGATTCATAAGATAAAATTCATTAAAATAAATTATTTTCTTTGTAGACTGACCTTTTCTGAATGTAGAAAAAATGCTTCTCATCTAGTGTTCAATTTGAATTGTGCGTCACTACCTTCCTGACTTAATTATTAGCTTATAAATAGAAGCTGTTTGCTAATAGAGACACATTCAAACATAATTTACATGTGTAAAAGCACGATTTTCCCTGCCTTTAAAAGCTCTCAACATTAAAAGGTAAGGCTTTGTCCAAAACTGTGTTATTTAAAATTCTAATTTCCATTTGTCAAAATGTTAAACTGGCGCACAAACACCCACACACACAAAAACAAAGAAAAAGATTAGGTCAGGCCAATTCTTCTTGTTGCCCACACATGACAGCCAACACATGGCCGGTTTGTTTGTCCTAATTGAGATCTCATGGCATCACAGCACTGCCCTAACTTAATCACTTCACTTAGAGGTTGATCTAACTGCATTTTTGCTCTGATCTCAGGTTAAAACACCCCCCCCCCCCAGGAGTTACATAAGCTTCAGACAATAAAGACTCACAAACACGGTTTCCTGCTCATAAAACTTTGAAATTTGTAGAAGCTGCAAGCTGGTGTGACTTTTTGGATGAGGAAAACTGTTGGCTGTTAAAGAACACTATTTGAGGACTGTAAAGACAAAGTGAGCCATGTTTTTTCCCCTTTTTCTAGTAGTTAGGGAAAATGCATGTTGCCTAAGTAGATATGGATTACTCAGCAAGTAAAATACACAATATGTGAATTTATAATCCAATTTTACAACCCCATTATAGAATAAATAAACAAATACTAAAGGAGCATATCATGTATAACTCACAGTTTCTATCAATCTGCTGTTTCTCACACTTCACACAGTATATGTGTTTGTAACATCCTCCCTGAATCCAAAGGAATAAAAAGCTTTGGCTTAAACTTGTCTGAGATTTGCTGACTTGAACTCACAAGTTTGACAATGATGGTACTCAGGCCTTCTTTAAAAGATAAAATGTGCTCATCCTCAGCAATAAACCTTTTTTTTTTTAAATCATTCATGGCACTAAACTTGGACATTTGCCATGTATTTATTGCAAACACCCTAACAATTAGATTGCACTTCATTCTGCAGCTTTGATGTTCTTTCAAGTTTTCCTGCAGCCAGTTTATGCAAGAAACTTACTCGACAGGAGTTGTATATGGATAAGTTCAAATGATTCTCTAAAACATATTCAGGTCTGCATATGTTATACAGTACAGAAAAAATATCTCTTTGTGGCAGCACCCTTTCATAGACTGAAAATTCAGTTAGCACATGACTGAAAACAATGTCTGTCTGTAATAAATCAACAACAAGACATGACTGATACACATGACTGGTTGGGACAAGAATTTAAAACTGGCAAGGCCCCTCACAATAATATCGGCTCCAAAATTATTCATAACTAAGCCTAATTACCTAATTAAAGTGTTATCACATGTTGACATATGACTCCCATTAAGCCAGAACTCCTCTTTCAAAAACCAGAGCACAAAACCATACAGTCCATTATTTTATTTTAACTTTGTTCTTTCTTAATTCATGATGAAAATCAAATCATATTAGTTATACTCTATGATTTTACTTCACAAAAACAATATCTTTATTGAATTTTGCTGCTTCATCACATGGTATGTGTGGAGATAAAATCCTGGAGGGATAGGAAACTTGAAGCATTTCTTGAAAAACTTATTTTATAAACAAATGTTTTATGTTGTACCTTCAGTACAACTGTAAACTGCACAGGATGAGGATTTTTCCTGACTAAAAGACTGTTCAATAATACAAAAACACCTTCTCTAGACGAAATACTTTTTTTGTACTTTTCACAGCAGTCAATTTTCTATTTTTTTTATTCAATAAAATATCATATAAAATGCATTACTCTATGTTTTTAATAGCTTTTTTGTTTGATAAATATTGGATAGTTGTGAAGTATTGTTTGAGTTCCTTCTCAAAAATTAAACATGATGGATTGTGATCCCCGAATTTGAATTTGTGTATGTGCTATTTAGCAAGTAGAACAAGCAAGTTGATGAACCAGACAGAGAGACTAATGCACGCTTTTATAACCAGCAGGCTTGACTACTGCAATGCTCCTCTCTCTGGTCTACCAAAAAGCACAATAAATCAGCTACAACTGATCCAAAACTCTGCTGCTAGAGTTTTGACTAGGACCAGGGGAAGAGCTCATATGAAACCCATTTTAAAGTCTTTGTACTGGCTGCCTGTTAGTTTTTCGCATTGATTTTAAAATTCTTTTACTAGTTTATAAAGTTCTATATGGCCATTGGCCTGGCACCAGAATACCATTCAATGATGATTTTAATTTATGAACCAGGGCGGCCTCTCAGATCCTCTCAATCTTCTCTTTTAGTCGTTCCACAGAGCAGAACAAAAAAATTTGGTGATGCCTCTCTTAGCTGCTACTCTCCAAAACTGTGGAACAAAAGTTCCAGATGGTCTGAGACAAGCTGCAAATATTGAAATCTTTAAACTTAACCTAAAAACTCACCTATTTAGCCTGGCTTTTATTCAAAACTTCATTATTTTAATTACTATTATAATCTATTTATTTTTTAGTATCACTTTTTAGCTTATTTTATTAATAAATTCAAGTTCATATTTTATTGTCTGTTTTAATCTATTTTGATAACTTTTATTTTTCTTGTCCTGATGTAAAACACTTAGAGATGCAATTTCATTTGTATGAACAGTGCTATGTAAATAAACTTTGAGTGATTGATTGATAATAATAATGATCTTTGTTTTTCGCAGGATAGGAGTGGAACCCAAACAGCACATTCGCATATGTAAGAGACACACCAGACAAGATATTTTGGGAAATAAATGTACAAACATCTTTCCAGAAAACCGATGAATTTTTTTTCAATTTAAAGGGCCTGCCTCTGCTCCATACCACCATCGTCCTTCGACGATGTGACGCGGGGCATGCGTAGAAGACGCCAACATCCAATATGGCGGCTTCCACGGTACAGGATGGAACGGCTGCTTGTTCCTCGAGTGTGGATGTTTTACTACACCCCGAGCTGCTGTCTTTAGAGTTTATGCAGCTTATCTTACATGAGGTCAGTTACTGTTTGAAGGGAAATGTAAAACGACCCGTTACATGTTAAATTAGAAGAGGTTGAGCTCCGTTATATTAGCATACCGGCTAACTAACGTAGCCGTCTGTTCGTGTAGTCTGTTTTTTACGGGGAGCCCTGACTTTAGTACATGTTTGTTGTGTCAGACAGTTAGTGTGGGGTAACTTTATTGTCTCTCTAACTTAGAAAAACGTCAATACCAGGAGCTGTGAGAGTCGAGATCGCCTGACAGAGCTGTACCTTCGACATGTCATCCCTCTGCCGCAGAGGTCTTTACCCGACAGCCGCTGGGGCAGGAGGGTGCAGAAGACCCGAGCGAGGCAGACCCCAGCCGCCGGTCCCAGGTCCGACAGGTAAAGGTGTTTTCATTTTCTCAGGACTCCACTGTGTACGATTCAAGGATCTGTTGACAGAGCAAAATTCAAATAGGACATGTGAACAAATGTTTCCATTGGTGTGAAATCATCATAACATAGACAAGTTTACCTTTGTATGAGCTGCTCCTACAGACTGGTACCATCCATTCAGTCCGCCAGATTAGCGCCGCCATGTTTGATTACGGTAGCCGAAGACGGACAAACCAAAACCTTCATTTAAATTAGAGTGTCAAACTCAATCACAGATTCAAGTGGAGCCTAAATCGCGAATCAAACACGATTAACGCTTATTGAATTATCTGAAACTGACCATGTTTGATCAGAAATATAAATTTTGAGAACCAAACAACATCTTTCTCCACAGTAAATAATGAACATTGTTTTTTTTTTCACTTCAAAATTAAATTTCGACACTTCCAAGTTGGCAATTCTCCTTGTGAACTCAAAGTGTGTTCAGTTGATCAGCAGAATGAGTGGCTGGAAACACAGCAGTGGGGACCTGATTTGTGATTTTTTTGGCAACATTGAAAGTAATTTTAAGGGATATTCTGCATAAAATTAAGTTAGGGTCAAACACACTGTAACACTGAGTTAGAAACCCCCTCGAGAGATGAATGTCGCCAACCACTTGCTTCTCTAGTTATACCAACTTTAGTAATGATCACAGATGGCAATAGAGAGAGCCACGTGCTCAACCAAACAGTCACTCTATTGCCACAAATAATGCCCAGAACAGCACTTAACTTCATTAACAGTACATATAGGGTCCTAGCCATAGCATTAGCCACCAAACACCTTTTTAACTTTGCTTGATTTCTTTAGCAAAGAGACTAAACACAACTTACCCAGTCTCCTCCAGCAGCCGCTTGTTTTTTAGCGAGACCTCAGGCGAGTCCATTACAGACTGCAGCGGAGTTTCGCAGCTCAAGGAAGAACATTTAGAACCATTTCTTCACGGAATTGCAATCAGACCGAGATGCTAAGGCAGAAGAACTACCACGTCTGCAGTGCAAAATGATAAATATGGTGATTATTACTTCAAGGAAATGATAAAGAAATGATCATAAATGTTCTTCCTTGAGCTTCGTCACCCCGCTGTAGTCTGTAATGGACTGGCCTGAGGTCTCACTACAAACAAGCGGCTTCTGGAGGAGAGTGGGTGAGTTGTGTTTAGTCTCTTTGCTAAAGAAATTAGGCAAAGTTAAAAAGATGTTTGGTGGCTAGTGCTGTGGCTAGGACCCTATATGTACTGTTGATGAAGTTAGGTGCTGTTCTGAGCATTATTTGTGGCTATAGAGTGGCGTTTTGGTTGAGGTTTGTTTATGGCTCCTCAGACCGCTGCGAATTGTTATCCTGCAGTCGTTACTAAATTTGGTATAACTAGAGAAGCAAGCGGTCGGCAACATTCATCTCTTGATGGGGAAATCTAACTCGGTGTTTGGTGTGTTTGACCCTCAACCCATTTTACACCAGAATATCCCTTTAAGTTCCCTTTCTGTATCTGCATCTCCCACAGGTGCAGCAGAGCTTTTCCTGTGCACATGACTGTGTTGTTTCTTTTTTCCAGTGACAATCACAACAGAAAAAGACCTCTGATTGTGTTCGATGGCAGTTCGTCCAACTCCGGTCCACTGAAAGTAAAGAAACCAGAGGGAACCTCTTTGTCACCTGGCATCACTGACAGGTTAAAGCCTCCCCCAACTGCAAACTTGTCTAACCCCATCCGCAAGCTATCTGGAAACACATCATCCTCTTCCTCCCTCTCTTCTTCCTCGTCTTCATCCGTTAATCACAGCACTGACACAGCCAACATGAAGCGGGAAGCAAACAGCCCGGTAAGAACCTCAGTGTTCTGAGTATCATGGATTGAATACAGAATTGTTTAATGATTCAGGAAAAAAAATCTAAAGTATTCTTACCAAATATTAATAGTTTGACGGATTTAGAAAGTGGCAAAAATGATACCAGGCTGATACTGATATAAAACTGCCACAATACACTGCTTTGATATGCAAATTATTAGACAATACTCACAGTTTGACTTGGAAGGTGAAGATTTTAGTTAAAATAAAAAGAAAGGGATTCGAGCAGTCAGATGATGATCAACTGAATCATGTTTTCTTCTTCCGGCTGTTCAAAGAGTCGACTATAGAGATAATATGATATTTAGTTCAAAAAGGTTTTGGAACTTATGTTTTCAATTTGTGCCAAACAGAAAACTTGTGACAGTGAAATATTATAAAAATAGACATCTAAAGAATGGGTCACATGTGCATTCAATTTAGTATGTTTTGATTATTTATATGACCTCTTCCTGTAGCACCAGTTTATTTGTCATCTTCTGTTTTTTTCAGGGCTCAATGAAGTCTCCAGAGTTGAAGAAAAAGATTCAGCATGTGACATGGCCCTGACCTTTGGCCCTGTCAAACAGACCTAATGAAATCCCACACTCACAGCGAACGTCTTTGCCAACCCCCTCTTACTCTCGTCATCATTGTTATCCTTCTACCTGCATCATGAAAAGGGGACACAGAAACTTGTGACCTACGTGTAATGGCCAATCACAGCTCTGGGTCATTGCTGTCAGCAGACGGGATGGTGCGGTCATGCTGCTTGCAAAGTGAAGTTCTTCCTCATTACTTACCACTACCTTAAGTGCCCTTACCATTAACAATCGCCCACTTTCCTTCAAATCTCCCACACACAGATCTTAAAGAGGACAATACACAATTTAAATCTAAATAAAAAATGATTGGATTGGATTTAGGTTGTTGATAATCTGTTTCTGTGGATGAATTGATTTTTGAAAGAAAGGTGGAATGGTAAGTCACTGTAATTGGTAGCTGAAGGGACAGTCGACTCTCATAGTCATCACCAAGTATTGCTCAGTAAAGTGATAGACATGTGAGAAGCTTTACAAATACGTTATCAGGCAATGGTGAAAAAACAGTATTTCTCTGGTGTATCTTTTTTAGAAATACAAACCCCAGATGATACTGAAAAGGTAGTTTGTCACTCCTGCTCTCACTGAACTTCATTCCATCAAGGTTTGTTTTAAAAAACCTTTGTGCTGCTTTTGAAAATGTTCAGGGTTTTAATACAGAAATGTAAAAGGGTATGTGACGTTGACCATTACACAGAGACTAAGTGCTCACTGCTGAAATGCACTACTGTCATAAAAGAAAAATCGACATCCGCATAATAGAAAACCATGTTGTAATAATTCAAAGAAGTCAACCATTTCAATTGAAAGAATATGTTCGTAAAAATGTGTGTCTTTTTGAATTGCCTCTATTGTAAATTGACTTTGGAGCCATTGTCTATCTTAAAGGAAAACACAGGAACAAGACTCAGGCTGTGTCTCAAACTACACACTAACATACGGCCTTCTACATACTGTAAACAGCATACTAACTTGACAGTCAGTATGCTGTTTACAACAAACGCACACTCCTTACATCTGTCAGCTGCCTATAGCTAACTACTGTTGTACGGTTTGAAGAGCTGCAATGCATTTTGGGGTATTTTACGTCATGAGAGCCCCTGTTTCATATTCAAAAAATGGGGCCAATGAATTTTAACATCTGGGCATTTCTCTCAAACAAAATCCTGCATTCTGGATTTGTTATGTAATTTGAACTACACACACACACTGTGATGCCATACTCATTATGACTAGTATGATAGTATGTGGTTTTGTACACAGCCTCACACAGCATTTTGAATTGTCTATTTTATTGCCGTGTTTGTAACCATTGTTTTGAAATAAATTGTTTCATTATATTTCACCACTTTTTTAGACCCAAAAAATTGGGAGGCCGTATTCCAATATTTACGGTACTTTTGTACCAACATTGCAGTAGGACTTAATAAGGGAATTGAAGTTTCTCTTAAGTTCTCTAAAACATCTTAGCTCTTAAATCTGTGTGCCTTTGTGCTCAGAAGTGCTCAAAAATTCAAACATCCTGACCCAAGTTTAAGATTTATTGGTGCACAGACAAAAGTTTGAGACAGTTTTGAAATATTTAATAGGTAATAGAAGAAGTCATTCACAAAACCTCTACTAGTTAGAGCATCAAACTAGCTCATGCACAAAGCAGTATTTATTACACATTAAAGTAAATAGCCATACACAAACATGGATACTGTAGATTGACTTTTAAAAGCTTCATACAGAGTCTAGCTGCAACATGTTGCTGTTTCGTAAGCGAAGGTCTTTACATTCATGCCACAGTTATGGTATTAGTAAAGACTGTTTTCTCAAAGGACATTCAACTTGAACTAACTTCTTTCTAAATTCAAAATCAGTGTTAGTGCTTTTTCAAGGCAACAATGTACATTTATACTGAGACTAGGTAGTAAGGATGCTCTGGAGGCTATACTCTGTGCACTGATCATGTTTCTCATCTGTCATTCTTTCATTGTAACGTGGCCATCCGATTAGAGGTATCAGCCACCCCCCACACAGATTTAGATGTCCTTGCCGCACTCGGGGCACAGGATGTCATCACGTTCAGTGAGGAAGCCACGGCCAACCAGGGACACGGAGCACTTCTTGCAGTTGAAGCAGTCGTTGTGCCACTGGCGCTCCTCAAAAGAAATGTACTTGCTGCCTCCAAGGCCTGAGAAAATTGTCAGGAAAGAAACATCAGTATATAAAGAACTTAAGATCATCAGTGAGATATTAAAACAAATAATTTGTGATTACCGCTGATAGGGGTTGTGCAGGAGGCACATTTCTTGGCATAAAGGTTGCAGAAGCAGTTGAGACAGTAGGCAAAGTCGTCTCTTGAGGTAAACCTCTGACCAGACAGCTGCTGCTTGCAGCTAGTGCAGAGGAAGCAGTCCTTATGCCAGGGCTGGTCATGGTAGGTCACCCCCCCAGTGGTGATGGGCTAACAACAGGGAAAACGGCAGTACATCTCAACACTCTTTTCCATATATTCCGGTTTAATCATTGTTCTCTGACTGAAGCCTAATGAACGTGTCATTCCAGACGATCATGTAGATATTCTGTCTAAACTTCATGGTCTCACCTTCTTGCAGTGCACACACTGCATGGCAAACTGCTTCTCATAGCAGGGCACACAGAAGTTGTGGTTGTCCTTGGGGATGAAGCTCTTGGTGCCAATTGGCTGCTGGCATCTCTGGCAGGTGAAGCAGGTCTCATGCCAGCTGTTCCCCTTGTGCTCCATCTTCCTGGATCCTGCAGAGAAACAAGAAACACTGATTTAGATATTTTTCCGTAACAAACAGAAATATAAGGATTCTTTTAAAATTACTGAACATAACAATCCTTTAGTTGTTCTTTCAGAGGACAACAAAAATGCACTTTATTACATGACTGTTAATTCAGTACAGCATGTGCAAGAACGACCTGAGACGTGCTATGTTATCTTTCTCATGCCTACAATCCTCTTTAATGCCCTCCTACCTGGCATGATGGTTTTCTTGCACTCATGGCACTTGGAGGAATACTCATTGGAGTAGCACTCAGTGCAGAGGAGCTGCTCATCCTTGGTGGAGAAAGGCTTGTCCACCAGAGAGCGCTTGCACTGGAAGCACTTGAAGCACTCCTCATGCCAGTGACGGTCCTTGTAGGACAGATCCTACAGGTGCAACAGACGGATAATTAGAGCTTTGATGATAATAACACCGGTAGGCAGAGGCCGGTAGGGAGGTTGTGTAAGTGCTTGTGAGTGCTTTGTGAAATCTCTTACCCTGGTGTTGCAGCCAATGGGCTTCTTGCACTCCTCGCAGGTGTTGGAGTACAGGCTCTCGTAACATTTCACACAGTAGGGATTCTCCTCTCTCAGGACGTACTTCTTCCCAAACAGGGACTCCTTACAGTAGTGACAGTCATAGCGCTCAGTCATCTTGACCCTGGGTCACGTACCTGGAAAAATGACTCCAAGAATGAGACAGAAATTTCCAGAAGCTGTGATTCTCATCCTGGGACCTCATCTATGTAAAGCTTTGAATACAGCACTGTCTCTTTGAAGTACAACTCATCTGAGACCATCCATATGTTAGGGATCATAATTTCCAAACAATAAATGTTTTCCAGGACGTATTTAGTATCAAGCTTCTCCACTTCTCATCTTATTCTGTGTCACATTTCCCCCCTTTCATCTCTCTCCCATCTCCCCCGCAGACCCTCATTTTGTTCTGGATGTCAGGAGTGGAAGGTGACAGATGAGGAGGTTATAAATAACTCCTATCAGTCCTGCTTAGAGACAGTCAACTCTTGCCCTGTTGCATACCACCGCCCAACACGCCACTGTACAGTGACCGATCCATCACCTCACCTCCAGCTGTCAGCACCAGATCACTGTATTCCTTGTCATTTTGTGTGTGTGTACATAAGTAAGTGCGTGTGTCAGCGTTTAAGTGGTTTCAAAAGGCACTTGTAATAATGGCTACTCTGGATCTGCAGCTGTTTGTGGCCCGCCTGTTGAGCCCTCTGGTTATCCCACCTACGCACAAATGCTCTACTCTTCTCCAAAGAGTAGAATGGGCTGAACCTTATTCTGCGTGTATTTTTTTTAAATCTGTTTGTGAATGGTATACAATAAAGATGGATAAAATGAGTGGCTCTGTGTCCCACATGCACACAAATTTCATTATTTAAGGGACTGGATGACCGGATTCTTCAGCAAAGCTTTGACCAGATAAGGCAGCAACAAAATAGTTACTGAAACCCTCAAATCTAATTTCCTCTTTCACATTCCTGCTCCGACTTTGTCCATTCATCAAAATCCTTCATTTTTCTTGCGTTGCTGTTTGTAATCTGACTGCTCTTCTCCGTGATAACTCCGAACTTTTAAACAGAACATCTCCACTTTGATCTATTTGTGATCCCTGTGTTTTTCCACCTCACCGGCTTTCTCACTGATTTGTGATGCGTCCGACATTTAACTGCTATCTTTTATCTAGCTGAAGTTGAGACGTTTAATCTGCCCGTCCTTTCTGCTCACAGTTATTTTCAACCCCTCCCACATTCCCTCATTGTCTGCTGCTCCCAACATGACTCACCTAGCTTATATAAGGACTTATCTGACTCCTAAAAATAAAAAAGGGATAATCTCAACTGCCATGAATATAACCTTGAGCTGTTCAAATATGTCAGGCAGCTGTTTCCCAGCTCCTGGGGTCTCTTTGATGCTGCTCATCTGGGGGGTCTTTCGATTAAACCACTTTATGCCAAACCGAAGCTAAAGGCCGAGTGTCACATCACTTTGCAGATGGGTGTATCTCCATAAAGTCCCAGTGCTTAAGGGTGCTATTTTCGTCCAGACAATCAACTCTGTACAACTTTCTTAGAATTGCATGAAAATTAAGCCTTAAAAGTAGAAATGTACCTCTATCATCTCATGAATTTAAGCATTTCATATCCTATAACTGAAGTTTTCCTTCTTTATTTTCAAATGTTCAAAGGATGCATGAGACTCTTTTTTAAACATCTCAAATGCAAAGCCATTAGTCAGTGATTTCTCTAACAATGAGCTGCATGTGTTTCCACTCAAAGCAACAAAACTGCAAAAGTTTCTGCTCACTTGAACAAGAAGGTTTAACAGCTACTGACATTAGCCTTGTGAGTGGATAATAGAGTAACAAATTCAATAGAATTTAGCTGTAAACTGATCAAGTTATGGCTCACATGTGGAGTGAATGCTCTACAAATAAAAGTTTCAAATTATCTTACCCCTTGGACTATAAATGGTAAAATCACAAGCGACTGCTTATTAGCTTTTCTCCTTTACTCAGTCAAAATCTGTGCAGAACTCAATCTAATCTCTCAGTTTTATGAACAGACACTTTCTGCACACCTCAAAATTTCTACTTTGAGGTTTGTGCAGGATGCATCTCATTATTTCTGGTGCAGGAAATGCTGTAAAGGCAAAAAAGCTGAAAAACATCTGCCTAAAACCATATAAGTTGACACCTTTTAGCTGAATGGAGGAGTGAGATGAGAGGAGAGATGGGTGGAAATGAGCTCTGCACACAGGGTTTTTGGGACAAAAAGATCCAAAAAAGGAATTTCAGAAAAAAGGGGTCAGGATGTGTCTGAGACAGACACACAGAAGGTGGGAGAGAGAAGACATGGTTAAATGGTGAAGGTGCTGTGCAGAGGGAGAACATGAGCAGGTGGGAGGGGAGGCAGCGGGGAGGATGCCAGAGCAGCTGTGTCCTGAAGGACGGAAGACAGGGTGGATGAAGACCAGTGAGAGAGGATGAATGGGTGGAAAGATGGACGGGTGGATGGATGGATAGTGGAGCGGTTGAACAGAGTTGAGTCTTACCTTCCTGTCTGAGGAGTGTGTGCCTGTGCGGAGTCTGTGGCAGACTGAGAGAGGAGGCTGTGGGTGAGCTGTAGTAACTCCTGATTGCATTTTACTCCACCCATGAGGGGCTAATTGAAAAAAGGGGAGGGGTGGCTGAGCAGGGGGCAGGGAGTCTTTTTTGAGATGATCTATAAATACAGCGGTGCTTCACAGAGATAACCCCGAGGCCCCCTTTCACTTGTAGTCACCAACGAAACAGCGTGGCCTTTTAAGGTCACTCAGTTGTTCGCACTCTTTCATATTCACTCGGTTATTCACTTTTTTAACCATGAACTTCTATTTCACTTTATTTGTCGAACATTTTTGTTTCCCTCCTCCACAACAGCCTTATCATGTCATCACTCCTTATCTTGTTTTCTTGGAAAAAGAAAGTTATTTTCCTCAAATTCTGTTTCCTTTACAACAGCGATAAACATGATTTATTGTAACCAAAATATTGCACAAACACACAAATATGCACATTGTTATATAACACAACCACCTTCCAAGTCTTTGACACGTGATGGAAAGGATGCAACGGGTCAAACGTCAAAGATTGTTGTCCTGTGAGATTAGGTCCGACTCAAATGTCTCATCTGTCTCTACCTTCCTATATTCCTCCTCACAGGGGAAAACGCGCTCAATCCCAAACATCCGACGCTGTTGGGTACAGCATCCAGGCCTGCTGATGACAGACACCTGCATGGTTTCTACGAAAATTGCAGCACTATTTCCCGCAACCTCAAACACTTGTTCACACAGCCACACACATCCCCTTCCCTCCTCTCGGTTTGTCTTTCATCCCTGGTCTTCCCCTCCTCTTTTTTCCTCCCTGTGTGGCAGGTTTTCCCGACCTTGGGGTCCCTGGACTCTGTCCAGTAAGAATATGCGTCACTACAGTTAAGTGCCCTATTTGTAGACCACCAGGGAGAGATTGTAGCTTCACAAAGTGTTATATAGTTAGCCTATGGCCTGTGTCTATTTGTATGCACATGTATATATTTATGTGTTGGTCTTAATGTGCCTAAAACCAGCTGGTCTAAAACTAAAGACCAGATCAAAGCATCAAAACAAGTTTTATATTGATAGATTTAAATTTGGATTGTAGCTGACAACATATTTATTCAGTCCTGATGAATCATACTCTCTTTTTTTGATTCCCTGACTGCTTTGAATTTCTTGGCAGGAGTAAAATGTCAGAACAAAAATTTAGACAAATTGGTTTCGTAAAGTAATGATCATCCCGGGAGTTACTTCTGAATTCTTTGTTTTAGTGCTACAGAGAATCAGCTGTAAAAACTGTGTCATTTTTCATCCTTTCCATAAAAATACTGTCAGTGTGGGCATGATGGTATTCCAACATACTAAATTTAGATTGAGAGGGTGATATTTTACGTACAGTATTAATGAATTAAAACTATCATTGTTAGCATATTAACACACTTGAATAAAATGGAGAACTTAGCATGTTACCTTTAAAACCTTTGCGTGATAAAGTTTTGTTATTGTCAGCATAATAACCTACTTAAATAAGATTAAAAAAACAGTTTTTAACTGAACCGATTAACACAGCAAGCGAGCGGACAATTTCACACTTGGTGTGAACACAATATATGACAACTGGCACCGTCTTGATATAGGGGTGAGCAATGCACTGTTTATTGTCTAACATAATACCTTGTTGCAAAATGACAATATTAATAATCCCATGTCAATCAGAGTCCACACATATTCACTTGATCAAGTTAAGTAGGCCAGACTGCTGCCCATGCCCCATGAGAACATATTATAACAGGCTACGCTAACATATCTGCCTGCATGACTGAAACAGCACAAGTCAGTGGTCAACCATAACCAAGCAGCTAAGGTACTGTCCGAACCAAAACACACTCAGCAAACTTTGGCAGGATCACATGGATGTTTTCATTCTTTTTGGACCAGTTTTACTTGAATGACTTAGTTTGAAGTTATTAAATAAGACTTTTCCCCTTAAAGCTTCTGTGAAGAACTTTTAGGTTATGTCAATTTTGGCGCCCCCTGTGGACAAAACACAGTCGTTCTCAACATGTTTGAGTTTTAGACAAAAAAAAATCACCCTGCTGATTTCCGATGGTCAAATGTATCATTGATTAGAGAATTAGGGCACACTGATGGTCTTGAATTTAGGCTTTTTCAATAACACCAGAAGAGTCTACACAGAAGCTTTAAATTCATGATTCATGGTATTATTAGTTATTGATATTGGCAAAATCTTCCAAAACAACAAGACATATTTCCTTTCTCAATTTTCCACCTCCATCTTTATACAACTGTGTATATGTCCTACAGTTTTTTTAAATGTCGTAATAAGGCTAACACAGACTCTTAAGTTTTGGTAAAATTCAGGTAATAACTTGCTGTTATTGAGGCCACCCTAATGCTGCGTTTGAGTTACCTCGGAAGTCAGATGTCAGAGGTGAAATGACGTCACACCCGAGTTATTTTGGCGCTTGCCTTGTCCGAATATAATAAGGACAAGGCAAGCGCTAAAATAACTTGCGTAGATGTGGCCATCTTGTTTCTGCCTCCGATTTTGCTTTTTCTTCGACTTGGTAACTGAAACACTGGCAACTCGTGTGTATCGTCATTTTCAGCCCCGACATCTGACTTCCGCGGAACCTCGAACGCAGCATAAACACTTGAAACAGGATGAAGGGAAAATCAGCATGCCGTGTTGTTGAGAAAACAAGACAGAATTTAAGTCAGATGATAGTTTGTCAGACAGAAAAAACAAGAATAATACATTGTATGTTACCGGATGAGGACTTGAAAGAGTCATAATTTGATTACTCCTGCGAAAGAAAATAAAGTCATTCTTAATACACGCTGACAAAGGCTTTAGATAAGTTCCCAAATCCTTTCGAAAATGTGTATCATGTTCACTTCATTTCAGATGTGGTCTAATGAGTATCTCAAGGGGAAAATATATCTCTTTGCTCAACTGAAACATTACCCAGGACTGCCCTGGTGTGCCCTCAGACTTTGCCCCCTCTTAGCCTTTGCTTCTTGCCTGTGTTCAGCTGGCACAAAGTCAGGTCTCCCCCTTTCTGAGCGGCAGTTCCAGGCCCCCTACTCAGCTGCAAAGGCCGGGGGGATAAAGTTGCAGCTGTCTGGGCACTGTGAAGCTATCGTGCAGCTAAAGCCCAGTGCTTACTGCTGCTGCAAATACAGCCATGAGAAAAGGTCAAGCCAGGCAGACCCCATCATCGCCAATGGCCTGTTAATCATTAATGCAACAGCAACCAATTGGACTGGAATTTCTTAGGGTCATCCAAGATCCAATATGATCCTCTGGAAGAACTTCACTCCACTGTGAGCTGTCAAACTGTGAAATGGACTCCAGCAACTGAGAACGTGCAACGTCATAATGAACGTCTCAGATGGGCAATTAGAACTAATGAAGAGGGACGGAATCATTTTGGACTCCCATTGTGGTGATAAGGTTTCTGGAAGCTTAGCAAGTATGCAACAGCAATTTATTTGGGACCACCATAGTCATAATTTAATGTTGAAAACTTAATGTATACAAGAGATTTGGAGACATATTGTCATTTGTTTTCTGCTGAGAGTTATATGAGAAAATAGTGATCACACCAGTAGTTTGTATCACTGTTCAGTGTAAAGTTACGGCTAGCAACCAGTTAGCTAAACATAGCACAAGGGCAGGGTGGAACAGGATGCATGAGTAGGCTGTGGAGCTAACTTGACTGATGAACGATAAGGGCTAATGTGAGACCCACAGCAGGTATCGCTCAAAGCCAAGAAATAATTACAGCAATACGAGCACTGCAAGGAAAACAGATAGCTTTTCTGCAGAGCCAAGCTAAGAAGCTGCTCTTGCTAAGCTAAGCTAACAAGCTGCAGTCCGTATATCAGGGTATTTGGAGAAACCAGGGTGGTAAAAGAGGGTGATACGTTTTAAGTGATGAACCTGTACCGGACAATTGACTACTTACATAAGACTCCTGTATTGACATTTTTGATATCTAACCTTGGTGCGACGTGGTAGGTGTCAGCCAAGCAGCTGAAGAAACAGCCCTGATTTTAAAATTTCCACTTAAAATATTCCCTATAAATGATTCATCTGACTTTAAAAGGTCAGAAGGATGAGATTTATGTTAAAAGCGTATGAAAGACAAAATAAGCAAAGACTGTTTTGTCCATCGGGGGGTGCCAAATCTTCCTCTGAGGAGCTTGAACTTATTTAAATTGTTATTAAAAGGGACATCTTGTTTGGAACAAGAGTTAACCTATTGGAAACACAGAAACAAGGCCATAATATTTTCTCAAGCACTTGGAACATAGATGACCTTTGTCCATCTGCCAACATCAAATATTATTGTGCATAAATAGAATTAAGCCCCAAACGGATTAAAATTCAACATTTCCCAGAGCTCTTTATCAAAATTTCATTCCAAGAATTTAGAGAAGGTCCATTTTTCCGAATTTCAACTTGTGAATCACATTATGAAAATAAACGATGATAGCATGTGACTTTTGCGTGTTCCTGTATGGTTTTTATGTGTTTTCTGGATATTCTATTACAATGTCATGTGCTCAATGTAAGAAAAAACGTTCAAAATTTTGCAAAAGTTATCCAAACAGAGATTGAACCTACAGTGGAATCAAGGTGAAGCTAGAAGATACATACACATTTATGAAACTACAGGATTATCTTTTTTTTCTCAGCGCTGGTACACCTGTCTTCTCAACACATTTCAGAAGGCCGTGTTTCTTTGTCCTCTGATGTTCAATTTATGACCATGATTAAAAGCCTCCTGTGCTCATTTTCACTCGAACTTCTCTTGGTGCCGTAGCAGTGATGTGGCTCGCTATATATGACACAGCAAATCTTTAGTCATTCAGCATGGTGTTGGGTTCCCAGACCACTAAATCCCTGCTGGGATTGGTGGGATGTTTCAGCCCGAGCAGACACTTTATTTAGATGCTCATATTTGTCTTTACTCTTTGTTCTTTTTGTCTTTAGCACGTGAAGTCATGCCAGCCCATCCACACCATCACATGAGGAGGTGGTGTAATCTGCTTCTCCTACAGAGCCATGTGGAGATGATGTTCCACCTATCAACATTCTTTGAATAATGAAGAAGGACATTTTGAAGATCATTTTAATTTAACTTTTTTATGAAGCCATCAATTTTACGACCTGGGAGGCAGTGAAAGGATACATTTTCCCCCCTCAAACTAAAGCCTTAAGTACCATCACTTCCCCTCCAATGATGTAAAAAAAAATCTGTCTCTAAATCACTTTACAGGAGAAATTCCAGACTGAATAGCTTCTCATGTCTCCATTCACGTAGAGGTCAAAGACTGCAGCATTCTCATCTGACCTTACTTATCTGTACAACTGGGCCCCTCTGTCTCTGGCTGGGTTGATCTCACTAATTCTGTCTGCAGCAAAGCATGGACAGCTGTCATGGTGGCACTCTGGCAGCTTGAACCGAGCCCTGTGTCCCAGAATACAGATCCAAAAGATTTTGAGGGCTGGCAAAAGGTTGGAGGCTGGTGATGTGGTGGCAGCTGGACGCCAACTGTGCCCAATGATATCCACTTTGTAATGCTATTATTGCTATTCGTTATTTGGCTATTCTGATGGCAAAGGTGTGGTGTTTTGGTGAAAGAGGTTTCTTATTAAGATTTTATTTAGACAAAACTAAACTAAAACATTTGTAATTTGGAAGTCCAAATTACAAATGTGTGCACTGATTTGAATTATTTTCTTCTGCTGAACTCCTGATTTATTGTATTATAAATGTTACAATCGCAATGTCTTGTTGCTAGAGTTATTAGTCATTTTCACATACTTTGTATTTGAATAATTAAAGCTCCTGTGAGGAACTTTGGGAGGAGCTTGTGTATCTTGGCGCAGTCTTTGCTTCTTCTGTCCTCTAAATTACCATCTCCTGACAAAGGTCTTATCATTCACACTATTGAAAATAAAATGCATAATTTGCTGTGATTTTTTGATGTGTAAATTGTAAATACTGGACTTTTTCTACAGCTGCCAGACTCACTCCTACCCCCCTCACACTCGTTTTGGGCATTAAAAAAATCTTGTTCCTGATGGTTTTATTTGCTTTTGATTATCATACAGAGGCATCAATGTGAACTTGAATATGAATCAATAGGAGCTTTAAACAGTTGTGTCATCATTCATTATAATACAATGATGTAATGACAGAACACACACTGGCATGTCAGAGCAACAAAAGGACAGGTGCAAATGATGAAATGAACGACAGCTGAATTCCATCTAGTTGTCTCAGTTCTAGTCTTACAGTGGAAATTTTTGCAATTTTTAGCACTGAAATTTTGAAATAATTGGCTGATTGTAGAGAAGTGTGTTGGCTTGCTAACATTCACTTGTCTAGTGTTGTAAGTAACATCTGTGTTTTTACTTTTACAATGAATATGTCTGCTGTGAGGTAAACAGTCATTAATCAACTTCTGATTATCATTAAAGCTCCTTTAAGAGGTTTTTTGAAACTTGTTAAATAGAGTAAAATTCATATTGGTGCAATTTTTTGATAAACAAAAGAAAATAAAACATCAGAAACAAGACAGACAAATTTTGCATTATTATTTTAAATGCCTAAAACAGGTGTGAGAGGGTACAATAAAGGGTATATTCAACTTTTAAAAGTCATAATGATGAGTTTTTTTCCACAGAAGATGCTATTTGAGCATGAGGAGGACAAGATATGCAAAGACTGCTCTGTCCACAGGGGACGCCAAAGTTGGCAAAAGCTTAAACTTCCTCATAAAGGCAAAGATGTTGAAAATTTGGAGGCAAGAGGGACCTGCAAGTTGTTTTTGCCTGCCTTTAGTCTTGCTGCTTTGTTATGCTTTGTAAATAAGTTTGCTTAGATTTAATGGTGTTACTTCAGTTTTAACCAGGTGGACTTGTAACTCCTTAGATCTATCACAAGATTAAAGCAGTTAATACAATGATTTGACTGAGTATGAACAAACATAACTTAATGAGATTCCTTTGGTTTGCTAATTCAATCTTGCACCCTCTGAACTCATTTGTGTTTGCTGTAGGGTGGGGCAAAAAGCCACAACAAAAACACCTCGAGGCATCCATTTCCACATAAACATCTATACATTATTCATGATTCACATTCCTATAGGCCTGGAGGTCGTGGAATAGCAAACATAGCACAGAAGCCACTGGTTCATCACGTACGTCATCACTTATCAGGTGGACTTAGGGTCGGGCGTCCTCCGGCCAGAATAAACCTGCAGTTTCATTGCGGCTGTAACCGTAGCTGCGCTCAGCTGCACGACTCTCAGCAGTCACTCAGTAGGATGATATGGAGTGGCGGGCGAGAAAAAGAGGGGCGCGGATCTAAAATGGAAGACATCCTGCTTATAGCAGCAGCAGACAGAGTGTTGACAAGTGTAACTTAGGTTTGATTAATAAGTCAAGCCCTCCTTGGCCTTCAGAGGGGAGGGTATGAAAGGCTAACCGTTCAATTCATTTTACACTTTTACAGCAGCTTGACATACCACACAGAGCAGTAACATTGTTTAATAATAATGTGTCATCTACGTCAGATGACACATTATGCAGGTAATTTAGTTAAAGTGTATAGAATTTGGCATGGGTCTGGTCCTATTTTGATTCCTCAAAGCTAACAAAGAGTCCTTTGTTTTGCACTTTAAAAACTGGCAACAAGTAATTGAAACTAAACTATGAACACTGCTGGTATGGTAACAGCTACCTGAATGCACAACAATACTTTTAATTATAAACCACACAAACAGTATTGAATGATTTAAGTTTTTGCCATTTTAGTATAAGTAACTGCAAATGCAAGCCAAAAATCCACTTAACGTTAAGAGACAAGCCAGAAGTGCAAGCAACTGCAGTTCCTGGAGTGTGTACTTGAGGAAAGACAAGGAAAACCCTGTTAGGCTTCCCTGTAAAATGTCCAACTTAAGAGTAGAATTAGATCTACATTAGCCGATAGCTAGTGAGCATTTCAAATATAGCAGCTGCCTTTGGGGTTTTACATTGCCTCTCAAGAAACCAGTAGGTGACTTCCCTGAGACTACATCCATGTTTTATTCCAGCTGTGGCTAAAAAACATCAATATAACTATAACGTAATTATTCTAAAAGGCCTGTATAATGTTTGGCATAACTTTGCTTAAATTGATTACACAATTACAGCAACTATTTAAAAAATGTGAAGATGCACTGTGTAATATTGAGTAGCATTTAGCAGTGCAGACTTGGTGGAAATGGAGTATAATATTCCTTAGTATGTTAAAGTCGGTGTGTTACTGTATAAATATAAAAATAATCTAGTTGTTATTTACTAAAGGAGATTTTACCTTTCCACAGTGGCAGCCACACTGCACTGCCACGTTTCTACACTGGCACAGAACACACAAAACTAATAATGACTACATACTTTTCTGAAACTAGTGAGCACTCACTGGAAGAAGAACAACAGGAAGAGGAAGAATCTGTGTTGGCAGAGGCTTTTGATCATAAATACTTGACAAATTAAGGATAATACTTATCATGCATCAGAGGAGCTTCTTTTTCTCAATGGGTCTTGCTGCTTAAGGAGCTTTAGCAGTAGAATGGGGTGACCAAGGGAGCATTTCAATCTACAATCTGACTCTCAGATAGTATTCTCATGTCTGTGCACTGTGTCTCCAGGTGAGGATTCATCTTTGCACATTTGATAAAAAAATATATTTCTGGTTTGTGCAGGAAAATTGTAAAGCTTATCAGTGACACAAACACACAAAATTGAGATTTAAGTAGATGTGTGAGTTGTTGTTGTTGTTTTTTAACAAACTGGGAAGGCTCCCAACACTTGATCCCGCTTAAGTATTGATCTATAATCAGCACTCTTCAAATCTCAAGATTCATGCTCATACCTGAGGCTCTTTGCTAATTTTGCTTTTGTTTTGAAACCCAGCACACTTTTATAAATGCAAGGTTAACATGTCAACTCTTCAACTAAGTCTGTGAAACCAATTTAACCATAGAAGATTTATGGTTATTCCACCATGACAACTGTATGTTTGCCTGATGTGACTGAGTCGGTTAAAACCACAGGGCCTACAAAAAACTAATGTTAATTAAATTTTGACCATAAAATCTAATAAAACCGAGACCAGTCTATGAATGTTAGCATGCATATCAGCTCTTTCCAATTACACTGATGCAGTCAGCTGTGTTAGAACATACTAAACACAAAACAAATAAGCATGTGATGCTGCTCATACTGCTAATTTGCTTTTGACCAGATGTATCTAAGTTGTTAATTGTGCTGAATAAGAGAGAGATGGAACATCAGAGTGAGATATTCACCAGTAGGCTTGTTATTTTAATATCCACATTCACCACACAACAGCAGCAGCCCAGAAGAAGTCAGTGTGACATGGGTTTATTATTCTGCTGGTAATGCTCTGCCCCCTTGTGATCAGAAACTCAACACTTTAACAACCAAATCTCTGTATGACACGCTTTTGTTTTAAATTATATGATTTTGCTAGAATTTCACCACTAAAATTCAATTACATCTACTTTCTTGTAGGTCTGTGTTTCTGTTGTAAGATCTAAAAATCTCATGAGCCTGAAAATAAAACCTGAGAGATGTGCAACTCAGTTGTACGAACAAATACTAGCCAGATGGGTGCGCTGTGGAACAAGGAACAAAGACAGCAGTCTGAATCAGTGCACCTTTGATACTCAAGCTGTTATGAGACTGATGGTTTCATATTTGAGACAATGGATTAAATGGAGGCTTTTCATTTGTTTTTTTGTTTTTACAATAGATAAGATGACCAGCAGATAATGCAAAGAGACAGAATATCCCACTCATGGTTTGTTTTCTTTAAAGGTTTATCATGATGTTTAAAAAAAAAAGAAAAAAAAGTCTAGTGCCATTTAACATTGTCATAAATGGTCAGTAATAACCCAAAGCTCCTTTTGGAAATCTGCCGCTTCCAATACAACTTTTATGTCGCCTTCAGTTGGTTTGATTGATACAATTTCTTGATAAAAACTCGCTTTAAGCACTCCACGAAAACATTATACACAAATATACACCCAGACTAAGAGACTGATTTGCTTCAAAACTGTTCTCTTGTGGAAAAAACCTGTCTCAGTATTAAAAAAAAAGCTAGAGCATAAACGTTAAATATTAATGCACTTTAAAACTGTGGTTGAGAGAGTTCCCTGAGTGAACTTTTATGACTAGATGTTTTTTCCTTTGTGACTGCTCTTGACTTCCTGATGCTGTGACTCTGAGCTCAAAGTTTACTTAGTGAAATCTTTAATGGCTGACACATCTTATCATTGTGCTGTACAGTATGCTTTTTAAGCTTGCTATGTTTTTGAGTACAAGACTTGTTTCTTCACCCTCAGTGTTTATCTTTATTAGTGAAACCCATACACTTTTTTTATACCCGTTTAAGCTCATCTTGTACTGTATATTCAACCCCCCTGATCTGTATTGGACACTGAATTCTGTAGCCTACTTCTGCCATAACACTTGTTCAGATTTCTCATGTGTAAACTATTAGGCTCAGCTGACTTCTTCTCTTAGTTATAAGTATCCAGTCAAAACTAGAGAACTTTGTGTTGGATGGTGAATGGTCACAGAGAGTGTCATTTAATACGTTTAGTCAACCTCATAAGGTCCCTATTGTTTAATTTCTTGCAGTTTATGATTAACCTAGATCATAATCTTGATCTGATGTGGCATGTGGTTTTGCAATATGAGTCTTTATGAAAAGGCCAACTCAAAGAGAAGAAGTAAAACAGGATATTAGTGAGATTATGTGTAAAGTAAAGCATCAAACTTCTCTTAATAATCAGAAAGGGGGCGTCCTAGTCCCCCAGACTTGGTCCCGTTTCCTCTAGCGTTGTCCTGTACGAGTCCTGGCGCTGGTGACGTCACCAACGGGACCGGCAGGCAAGTCACCAAAAATAGCTGATTCAAACCGGATATTGATTTATTCACCTTCAAAGTAAAAGTTTGTAGCCCATTTAAAGTGGTTTTCAAGGCTAGAATAATGTGAAAAAAAGGTTGGAGGTCATTTCACCCTTCCTTATTGTTGAACATTGGATATCACAAAATGCATCCTGAGGTAAGGCAAACTATCTAAAAGCAGATTTGCCTTCAATGAAACTGCTTCACATTTGGAATACACTCAATACTTTAAGTAAAAATAAATTATGTTGCATACGATCTATTTTTGCAAAGCTATTGTAAACTTATGCATATTTTCTTCAAGACAAGCCTTAAAAAAGAGCCTGAGCTAAATTATTGCTGCAATTGATGTACAGTGGCTACTGTCATCAACATGTCACTCGGCAGGTTAGCTCTGTTCATTTAACTGTTCCATTCTCCAAGTCTAATTGTATGAGGAGAACAGTGTTATTTAGATCTCTGGAAATGTGGAATCAATTGCCTAGGAGCACACAGCAAATAAGCAGTAGGACTTTAAATCAAAACTGTACATATGAATGAACTATAAAAGCACAGATTTTGGAGTGATTTTAATGTTTTAATGTTGTGAAGAATCATGATTTGAATCTGTAATTGTATTTATAATGAATTAACCGTTGAAGTGTAATTGTATTGTGATTTTATGTTTTTGAACTCCAGGAGACTAACAACCACTTTGTGGAAGCTAATGGGGTTCAAAAGAAAAACAAACAAACAAACAAATTGTTTTTTTAGTCATACCATCTATGGCTTGTATCAGGATATATTGTTTATTTTTTGGCCCATTTTTATATTGTAAGTGAATAATTGTTTTGTTCAATACCATCATCAGTCCTGCATGCTGAAATTTTATTTAAAACATACACAACTTCTCCATTAAATTCTTTCTACTCTTGGGATGTATATTTTTAAATATCTTTTCGGAATAACTATCATTCTGTCAGTAAAATATAAGAATAACTAAGAATAAGAATAACTTTATTTTATCAATATTCAACATCATTTTGCCTACTGGTAGATTACTTTACATGACCCATTTTTTCTTCACTATCACCGTTTTTTTATGCCAGACTCTTCTATTCTTAACAGTTCAGTCTGAAACAGAAACACTAAATTAACCATTTTATTTTGAAATATCTTACCGGAAGTGTTGGCTTCATTCACACAACTTTGATAGTAGTGATTAATGTGAAGGCAGTCAGCCTGCGACAGAAAAATAAGCGAGGATAGGTTGGGCAGTCCATGCTCAGTCCATGTTTTAGAAGAAAGATATCTATTAAAACCCAATGATATGTGGATTTAAACGTTTTGATAGTCGCTTTCTCACGGGTTAATCACTTATTGTGTGACACGCGGGCTCTGGTTTTGGCGTGTGTCGCCGTTTGCCCATTCTCGCTGGAGTGAACACTAAGGTAAGGCTGGAACCGCAAACCAAGTGTGTTAAGTTAGTGCAGTCAGATTGGCTGCTCTGCTTTGTTTTCTTTTCTTAAAAAGGCTGTCTGAGTTCTCTCTCCGTTGTTTTCTTTGTCACAAACAGTCGTAAAAGTTGAGACAGAAATGGCAGCTTTCTCGGCAGACTTACTACATTTGACGCTGGGTCTTTGTCCACTCTGTGGGTGAACTATGGTACCAAGAACCTCGGTTTATCCCGCATTTGTGCTTTCTACGCTTCAATGAAACAATGTTTTTGACACTAATGATCATTTTTAAAGCTTAAATTTGTAGTTTAAATATAGTCACTCACATATTTTATAATATCTTGACCACTTCTCAAAGGCCTTTGAGCGCAGGCTATCACAGCAATCAACAGCAGACATATCTTCTTCCCAAGACATCTGTTTTCTTTAACTTGCTTTTGGTATATCTGTAGTCTCTATTGTTATCTGAGAATAAAATTGGGTCATTTGTTCATGACTGTGGAGTGATTGACTTGCATTAGAGCTCTCGTTAAAAAAAAAGCATTATTATAGACAATGAACCATATTTGCCAGAACACCAAACTGGCGGCTGGTGCCACATGCCGAGCTTGTCAATGTTTCTAGCGGCTCTTAATGGTAACTGCAGCACCTATCCTCACTATCAGGTTGCATTGTCTCTCTTGTCCGTCTGCAATGGGCTACTTGTGTATTAACTGTCTTAAAACCACCTGTGTTTTACTTGGTTTTCTTGAAGAGGCTAAGGAGACAAATGAGATATGGACTAAGGTTTTGTAGTTTTTAAAATGCTCCAGGTTACTCCAATCTTAAGAACAGCAGGCACACCTTTTCTGCAGACACACCCTCTCTTAAGGTCACCATGGTAACGCTGAGTCTGGGACAAGGTTCTCTCAGCAATGGCAGGTATGTGGAAAACAAGTTCAATAAAAGACTGCAGGACCAGTATTACAAAAACTTCGCCTTACATCATATGGCAGAAACCTTCGCAGTGATTCATGATGTTCAGCAAATTTTGCATGTTTGGGATTTTTAAGCTTGATGGTATGACACAGGTGTTCTTGATAACTGGTCTTGAACGCAGGTTTGATTAAAGTTAAATGTATTTTTTAATTAGATCACAGAAAATTGTTCAGCAACAGTTGTCGCTAGAGATGCACTGATTTTTTCCTGATCCAATCCGACACGATACCTGGGCTGAACGTATCGAACGATATCCGATACCGATACCTTGCCCTGTGAGTGAGGGCATCAGGCTTGACATTAGCCTTGTTAAAAAAAAAAAAGGTAACAAATTAACACATATATAAATTTTCTCATTATTGTTAATTGACAAATAACAAATTGCACATTAGCACACAGCAAAAAGAAGTAAGACTCCCATGTAAACATTTAGTGCAAAAGGATAGACAGACTTAGAATATAGAGAGAACAGAATCACTGTGTTGCTGTCTATGATACCATGGTGCGTTCTAGCTACCTCGGAAGTCAGAAGTCTGAGCTGAAAATGTTGTCACACCCGAGTTACAGCGGTTTCAGTCACCAAGTTGGAAAAAAGCTAAATCAGAGGCGGAAACAAGATGGCTACATCTACGAAAGTTATTTTAGCGCTTGCCTTGTCTGAATATAAGGCAAGCGCTAAAATAACTTTCGTAGATGTAGCCATCTTGTTTCCGCCTCCGATTTTGCTTTTTTTCTGACTTAGTAACTGGAACGCTGGGAACTCGGGGTGATGTCACTTTGAGCTCCGACATCTGACTTCCGAGGTATCTCGAACGCACTATTAATTAAAAAAAGAAGAAGACTGGATCGGAAAGCTGGATCGGCCTCATTCATCAGGTATCCAATCCAGTTAATTTTTCGATATCGGAGCCGATATCCGTTCCAAATATTTGATCGGTGCATCCCTAGTTGTCGCAATTGATTATTTTGTTATTTTTCAGCAATAATACTGTTCAGACATTTGAACAGTGAACTTAAATTAATCAATTCAAAAATGATCGTTATCTGAAGCTTTTCCCTGAAGCTTTGTTGTCTCACAATAAGCTCTGAAGTACGAGTACAGAAGGTGTAGCTGTCAAAAGGTCAAGCCTCCTGTAAAAGATGTGAAACATTTACTATAACTTGAAAATATTAAGTGTCCCAGAAGTCAAACACTTTAAAAAGATGAATCATTTACCAGATCTACATTCCCAATTCTGTAAGGGTCAGTCAGCATTGTGAAATGTTGATAGAAACAGAGTTTAATGGTTTAAATACATTCAAAACCTTTTTTTTTAATTGAAAACAGTGCTTGGACAATATATATCCAATGTTGAACCTGAACATTTTATTTCGTGTTTGAGCGAAAAGTGTCAGCTAAATCTAAATTGGACCACAGCAACATGTTTATAAAAGTTGGGTCAGGGTATGTTTACATAGGTGTTGCATCACCTCTTTTTCTAACCACACTCTGTAAATGCCAAAGGAGTGGGGGAGACCGTTTCTGAGTCTAGTCAGAGAAATGTTCTCCCATTTCTGCCTGATACAGGATTTCAGTGTTTTAAAGTTTTGGCTGCAGGCAGGACGGTTTAGCACCTGGACTCTTTCACTTTGGCACCATGCTGTTGTAATGCGTGAAAAATGTAATTAGGCATCTTCTTGCATGATTGTTTAAAAGACTGTCAAATTTAACTTGTGAGACCACAGGAAAGTTTACCACTTAGTCCAAGTGAGCTGGAAGATGCAGTTTCTGTATTATGTTTATATTTGTTCCCTGCTTTGCATGTTACAGTTTAAACCTGCTTTTGTGGATGCAGCTACAAACTAATCACAGACAGTATTTCTGGATGTGATTTTTAGCCCATGCAGTGATTTCCACTGCAGAGTCATGTCTGTTTTTACTGTATTGCTGTCTGAACTTAGCCAAAGATCATGGCTGTCCAGAGTCTGTTATCAGCCTTGTTCCTTTTGTTCACAAGTCTCTTCAGATTCCCTGTATCTTTATGCTTGTGATGTATAGTTGTACCATAGTTGATGAAATCCTCAAATAGTTATCATTTTTTTTGGTCAGGACCTTGATTCTGCAATTGCTTAACTATTCTCCTCACCCCGTCTCTCACATACCTTGTCCCATCTTTACCTTGGAGACCGAGTTTTGTATTTAGCTGTTGCAAACTAACCCACTAAGTTGGGAAATGTTCCTCTGGAGTTTTCATTTTAGCGTTACACAACTTGTTAGTGTTTTGTTGTTCTTGTCCCAATATTTTGAAACACGTTTCTGGCATTAAATTTAAAATTAGCATGTCATTTTCATAAAACATGAATATTTTTCAGTTTTTATGCTTGTCATTTCATCTTTGCTCCATTTTTTTCATTTAGTAGAGGCTTAAAATTAAAAAGCAAACCATTAAACTCTGTATGTGCTGGGAATCTTGGATTGGAGTTTGAGCAATTTAATGTTCTTTAAAGTATTAGAAAAGGACTTCAAGTCAAAGTTTACTTCCTGAAGTTGAATTTTTAAAGAGAAGGAAGAGAAATCCACTGTTTTGTATAATGTCCTAAAAACCTGTGAAAGCACATATAATTTTCTGGTTTCTGACTTTGAGTGTGACAAATTTCAGATATGTGTTTGAATCTTTAATATTTATCTTGAACATTGTTCTTTATTTTTTTAACACCCAATATATCAGTTAGTTATTAAACAAACACAAGACTCATGGGTTAATCATTCTAGTTCATAAAATAAGAACAAAGCCTATGAATGTTTCGGGTGCAAAGTCAAAGTCAGTTGCCTCATTTACCCTCACAGTTTCTAAATCTATCTTTGCACTTGGCTCGCTATTGTTCTAACAAAGGTCAAAATTCTTCAAATTCCAATTCAAGAAAATCATCCCCAAACAACTGACGCAACTTAAGAGACAATGCCAGGCAAGTATGTAGATCAGGTTTGATGCCAGTCAGCCTTTACCCTTCAAGTTGATGATGAATAAGTAGATAATTTTATATCCTGACAGATGGGACTTCTGCAGCCTAGATGATCGATCACAAAAAGGCTGATACGCACCACAAAGATGTTAATGCAGACTTTAATATTTACACCATGCAGTGCTGTGATTTTTAAAAGGTTTTTATTTTCTAACTAGTGATGGTTTTACTGCCAAAAAACAAGAAGAAATTCCAGCCAAATAAAACATCACAGTATTGTTTCAAGGCTGATCTGCTTGTGCTGGTTAAAAAGTGACCTGTCTGTTGAGGGTTTAGTAAAAGAGTTCTCATGTGTGATTGGCCAGCTGTTAAAGTCCAACTTTAAACACACACATCTTTCATTTAAGCTCAATCTTTCTTGATGAGATAATCAGCCCAGTTTTGTATTTAATTGCACAGTTAGGGGCTGTGACTAATTACTCAGCTTGTTCCTCTTTACTGTGATGCTTGATGAGCCTGAAATGTTTTCACACACTGTAAGTGATAAAGTGTCGACCTTTCTGCGCGTTTTGTTTCTTACATTTTGTTCTTCTGTTGTTGTTGAAAGTAGGAGTTAGTTGGAAGAAGGTTGTTGTTATTATAATGAATGTTTGATATTTTGCTTTTTGGGCACAGTTTGGCAAATGTGAACTTGACTATTAGTGTAGAATACATGATCTGTTCATAATGTAGTGTAATGATTAAAAATGAGCTGGTCCAGTATAATTAGACAAATGAAAAATCTGTTCTTTAATAATGCACTTGGTTGTTAAATAATGAATGACAGTAATCTGTAGATGAGGTGAAAGATCATCTTTTTCTGAGTGTGCGCGCTGTGGAAAGAGGTTTTAAAATTTGTACCATCACCCTTTTACATTTTATGACACAAAGTAAAAGAGATTCTCTGAGAAAGTAAATCCAAAAAAAATTTATATTTCCCTCAAAAACACTTTTTTACAGTCTAGATTCATTGACCCATTACAGTGATTTTTAATTTGAGACTATTTGTTCTGACAAAAACAAAACATCTTTATATTCATGAAAAACAGTCTGTATTATGTTTGTGGCTCCTTTGGGGTGTCCTCAGTTGTCCTCTACAGCAGCAGAAACCATGTGCGCAACAGCGATCATTGTCACATTTGGTATTTTGTCTCCAAGTGGAGCGTAATGTTTGCTTCCCTAACTGTAGGAGAGGCATTAATAAATGTAGGCACAGATGGGCGGTCAGCAGACGTAATGTTGGTGGTGAGATAAAGGTCAACCTATTGTCATTGTAATTATGTGTAATCTGGGGAATGGGTGGCCATTAAACTGACAGTACCTCCAGTTATGACAATAGACCCCCTGTCTGTGACCCTGTGATTAAGGAGGAGAAAGAGGATTTGTGTTGTAGCCAAACAGACGGTACACACACTGACCACTGAACTGCCTGTGTGTACTTTATAACATGATATGATTGTTTCATTTGTTCAACATGTTTCCTTCTCTGAATTTTACCATACTGCACAGTTATATTGACAGTTTTACTTACACTAATTTGCTCCAAAGGAACACTGTGTTTCCCCCTTTGAGATATCTAGACACATGGAGCCTCAGGGATCACACAGATTTTGGTGATTCCCCTGACTCTTCTTGTGACCGCCAGCTGGTCAGTGTTTTCTATAAATCAGCAAAATATCTCAATATCTTTGTGTTGTGTTGTGTATGTATCAGTAGCACCCATAAGTTACTCTAACCTTTTAGTTTTTATATAACACCTTTTTTTACAAGGATGTATTAACTGGTTGACTACACCAGTGCTAACTTTTTAGAGTCAGAACCCAAAGAGTAGTCCTGTTGGTTTGAGTAAATACCATGATTGTACAAGCTAAAGCCATCAACTGCGGCTGTCACGCAGCTAGCATAAATAATAACTTATTTATGCTAGCACTGGTGCAGGCAGTATACCATAATGTAAAATGTTATTTCATTTTTATTAATTATTCAAAACCATCTGGAAACTTCCTTTGAGGTCAGGACCCCAAGGTTAACAATCATTGGACTGCATGATTTAACCCACTGCCCCCAGCATCAGGGTTACTTCAGTTAATTGTTTATATCTCTATTATTGTACCCCACAGTCCCAGTTAGCAGAGTTGCCCAGCCACAGCTTTGATTTTCCGTTGTTTTAACATGTATATACTAGGGGTGGGAGAAAAAATCAATGACAAATGCTAAATTAGCTAAACGGTTAAAATAATGGTATAAATCGCAACTCATTGTATCGCAATACTCACAGCATTGCAAAATGTTAAAAATCGCAATAATATCATATCGTGGCCCAAGTATCGTGATATTGTTGTATCCTGGGGCCACTGGTGATTCCTACCTCTGGTATACAGTAGTTGAAAGTATCGTGAGTACAGTCTCCAAACTCCCTGACCCCAGCTTAAACCTGGATCTGGTTCTGAACTGGCTCCAGTTTGCAGGTCGTTGTGTCCCAGTATTCGTACAGTTTCTAGGCAACAGGAACAAAAGCTACAGGCATAAAAACAACGGTCGAATATCGAGCTCTGCTTTTAAAACATCCTTTAAACTTACCTGATGGAGAAATGGTGGAAAAAAGGCCTGACTATTGTGTTTCAAACTCCTGATCCTGTAATTGACACCTTCGTTTTCCTGCTTCTTATCAGCAGTTTAGAGTTTCAGCTGCCTCTTCGAAGCCCTCTCTTTGTTCCTGTGAGTTCGAACATTCACTCCTCCTCGTCCCTCATCTCTATCATCACCTCACTCCTCCGCCACTTCCTAATTCATGCCCAACAACTGAACTAACAGGCTGCTGGCTCCAGTGTCCTTGTGTCATCACTGGGCACCGAGCCTAATCCGTTTCCCTGACACTGAGGGTAGACCATGGTACAGTATCTCAGCAGCACACCCACTCTGTACACAAAGGCCCAGCCGTGGACTTTGTGAAGTGTGGCTGGTGCATGGAGATGATGGAGTGGCCTGAGATTGCACGAGTGGTGACGTTTTGAAGCACGGTCGTGAAGGAAACATAAGGACAAGCAAAGGCAGACATTTTGGCTCCTGTTGAGAATTTCCAATCGTATATTTTCATACGTGTTGTTTTTTTTGCCGCGACTACCATGACATAAAAGACTAAAGGCGCAGGACTGGAGGGACTGTAAACCTCCTGTGGTCTTCAGGGAGATTACTTTCAGGGAGATTGTAAATTTGATTCCTCTCTCTGCAGAGAAACATGCCCATAAAATCATAAACAGACTGAGAACTGCTCGTTAAATAGTAATCAAGGTCCATCAGCTCCCCCACACTGTCCTTCAGTGTGTGTGGGGTTCGTATTACATGGTAGAAAACTGGTACTTAAGGCCGTGAAGGGAGACAGAGAGAGCGGTGAAACCCAAGACTTCATTGCAAGAGATAAACTTTGGACCAAAGTTCAGGACCTCAAGTACCTGTACACACACACAATAAAATATACACCCTAAAAAAATTTGAATTTTAGTGAAAGAATTTCATCAACTTGCCTATTGTAAAAAAATAAAATAAATAAAAATTGGTAAACCTCAAGAAAAGGTTGAATCCCATCACTTAAACACAGCAAAGTCTTAGCATTTCCAGCATATCAAGAAGAAAGAGTTTTCTTTGTGATTGGACTTTTTCCTGAACTTTAAAATATAAAGCAAAGCCTATTGAATTCCTCCTCTCAAAAAATTTAGTCTGCATCAGGTATTTCTAATTTGTAAAATTTGCAAAAGTGATCATCTCATCCTGCCCTGATTAAAAAATGTAAAACCTTTATTAACTGTAACGCCAACCTACTTTTGTTTTTCAATACCATACCCAAGAGTTGGTTTCAGTACGATATGTGGTTAAAAAACCAAGAATGGTGTGCCTGTAAAGTATGATCAAACAACTGTTCAGTTATTTCAGCGCTTGCCTCATCCTTGCTTATATTCGGACAAGGCAAGCGCTAAAATAACTTTCGTAGATGTAGCCATCTTGTTTCCGCCTCCGATTTTGCTTTCTCCCGACTTGGTAACTGACACGCTGGTTACTCAGGTGTGACATCATTCCCAGCTTGGACGTCTTACTTCCGAGGTAACTGGAACGCACCATAACTCCTATTAGGCGACGCTTTTTTCTGTGTCTTAGTTTTAAAGGCTATAACCTGCCGCAATATCGCCAAGGCCCTTTCTTTCTATCTGTCTTTCTTTCATTTTTGTATCCATGCGTTCTGCTCTGAGTGCTCTGTATCTCTCTCATGTCTTGTTTGAACATCTCTTAAAGCACAGGAGTTATGAAAGGAACAGACTGCGGTAGCTTCTGACTGATCAGAGCTTCTGTGACTCGTGTTAAGTCTTCAGACCTTGTTCGAGTTGGTTCCATGGTGTTGTTTTCAGCCGAGGATTCACAGGCCCTTCATGCTTTAATTGATTTAATTAAGTGGACGTTTTTCCCCTTTGGCTGTGCAGATGCACAAACCATCACTATGTAGACAAACATTGAGTTATCTCACCCAGAGCGCAAAGGCTTATCTGCATTTCACAGAGTGATCCACGTTCCAAAGTGTCCCCTCAGAGCACCACGGCCCACGCTCCGCACTGCATCCCTCTGAGGTTCAGCCTCATTGACAATCCTCACCATAACTGTGAAAGCTCCAAAAGGCACCGACGCTCTAGTAAACATTATGATTCACATTTGGTAAGTGATTTTCCCTAATGAGCGATGAAGAAATCACTACACATACTGCTCACATTTCGTGACGGGTAGACACGCGCTGATTTCTTGATTTATTTATTATTTTTTAACCATAACCCTTTCAGTGTAGGACCTGCCACTTTAATGTTAATTCTAGCTGAAGCAGACCATGTGTCCCCTGCAAACAGAGATAATACCACTCTCTTTGATCTAAAATAAAATGTTTGATCCTCCTGAGAATTTTTTTCCCCTGTTTAATCCTGATGTGAAATGACCGATTACCAATGCACTCTTAACTCTACTGTCGGCCCGGGGAAGGAACTAAACGCAGAAACAGTCCTCCTCCATGACACGACATGTTTCCAGCTGTTCTTTTCACCTGCTGGCCATGAGCCTCACCAAGAAGGAATAGCATGGAAGCACTTCACGCAATCCCCACTTTTTCACCCCACTGAACAGACACCTTCAGTTCAGTATTCAACAGGATTCACAAGTGGAGCAGCTGTTTGGGTGCCCCTCGCTGTCACTGGATGAAATGACTAACATTTCTGGCACTGAGTTAAAGCAGCTGCATCTTATTAACATTAATTCCAACAGTAAATAGACTACAAGCTAAAAGTAGAGCTCTGCTGTTGTCTGATTAATGTGCTTTAACGTGATCATGCCCATTCACTGAGAAATAAGAGAACCCCACCGGTTAACCTTTGCTTTAAACATCAATATTTTAAGCTTAACAACTGAATATTTCTGAATGAGTGTCTCGTACAGCGTGCAGATAACTCTGGAAAAGTAAGGTGTGCAAATTTATTCAGTATGTCACATGCATATTTAATCAACATTGCATGTTTTCTGCTTCTCATTTAGTTTTCAGATTGTAGCCACGGGCGTGGAACATTATTTAATTAAAAATTAAAAATACTATCAATCCCAAACCTGCACACAATTTTACCCAGCAAAAGAGAGCAGAGGAAACGTTTGTCCTTATTGTATTAGGAGACCATACCTGTTAAGTATTTATTGCATTAACTTCAGGTTAATTCAGTATATCAGGGTTTAACTCAGCAGCATGTTTAACTGCTGTGTGAGAAAAATGAAGCCGTTTTGTAAGGCTTTTGACTTGAAGGTTCTGACTCTGAAGGGTTGAGAATCTGCTGATTTTCTCGATTAGCACACCTTCAATCAGACACGGGTCAGTGCAATGAGCTGGTTTTGCAGTTTGTTGGATCTTGAATAGTGCACACCCTCAGCTCTTTGTGTGTTAGAAATTCTGGGTAACGATCCATAAGCACGCACTGGATGTCCCGTTACATGAGAATAACTGTGATTTCATCATTCTGACACTCCCCCGAGCACAAACACATTGATGAGTCATGTATCTTTAGCCTGCGGAGAGAATTAGGAACGTCTCTCTGGGTTATATCCTCCAAAACAATCAAATAATCTCTATGAGTAAGAAAGTGCCCACACAAACCACAGACACCAAGAAAGTCTTAAGGCCTATCAATAGTTCACGTTTTTGCTGGGACATGCATTAAAGGAGGGATTATATGGATGGAATTCAATTCTAGTGAAAACTTGCCACCACCTCACACCATGAGTTACACAATGAGCAAGACAAGACACAACATAGAGCAGCCGAATGATAGACACTATGATAGACCTTTTTAATGGACAATTAGCTGAGGACATGATGTGTCAGAATTTTCCATGTTTCTGCTCTTTTTGCAGCGCTAACTTCTTTTGGTCATGTTCACTGATGAATAAAAAGATTTAGACTTTGTAACAGCATAATACGTCACAAAAGAAATAAGAGAGATACATAAGCTGTAGTTTCTTCTAGGGAGACTTGAAATCATTTTAGTTGTATTCAGCCAGCTCAATGGTCACACTAGTGTATAGGACAGCCTATTTGATAGTTAGGTATGTCTTGTGCACTGAATTTTCCACTTCTGTGTCGACTGATATATCCACCAGTATCTCTAACACTAAAGCAGCTCTTTGTTTTTGAATACAGGGCTGGTTTCATCCTCAGATCTCACTGAAGGAAGACTTCCACAGTTGTCTCTTATCTGCTGCTGTAGTGCTCCCACAAACAAGTCCCCAGATGCACTTGCTGCTTTTGAAATTTTGATGAGTCCCTCACCTGACTTATCCCACATTTTAGAGGGTTTTTCTTTTCATCTTTTTCTTTGTGTTTTCCTCCTGTCTTAATTTCCCAATCCTCAGCTGACTTGGAGAAAGCTTCCTGTTAGTGTCATGTTGCTCACTGATTGACTTACAGTATTACTATAAGCCGGTAGCTGAGATAGACTCAGTGAATTTCAGTATTCGAGTCCACATCATAGCTAGTGTAATACAACTGTTTATATAGATAGTATAACAGCACATACCTCACTCAGTCTTTGGACCCGAGTTAAAATCTTTAAACACATATAAATATTTTAAAAACCTTTTAAAAAGTGAGCTCAGCAGGTCACAGATGAGGTACACATACAGTATGTCTTCATTATTTGTTCTGAAATGTGCTGCTGCGTGCTGTGGAGTTGATTCAGTTGTTCAATGAAGCAATATGATAGCACCCCCATAATCCATTTGTGCACTTTCCCTGTCTTACACACACACACACACACACACACACACACACACACACACACACACACACACACACACACACACACACTCTGACTGACTCACGGCTGCAGCTGAAGGAAATCCTGCTTTATTTATGAGATGTATAGCTCAGAGAGCCACAGGGTTCTCCTGAGAATTTGAGACTGCACACACACACGTACACACACACACGCACACACAGCATTTGGCCTGTGGAGTCTGGTCTTTGTTGCTTTCACACACACAATCATATGTACACTTGCTGCGGGGCATCTATTTACCCTCTCTGCTGTTTTGGCTCGGCAGAAACACAGTTGTTTGAGCGTGACCTTGGTCTTCCCCAGCAGGGTTAGAGAGCTGCTGGCAGACTCCTGCTGAATGTGGTGCTTTGGTGCTTTTTTCTTTTTAACGTGGCAGCAGCTCTGTGAGAGGATGATATTATCTGCATGTCAGAGGGGCAGAAATGCCATCCGGTCACACTAAATCACTGCGGTGGCACTCAAGTGAGTCGTAAAATGTCAAGTTATGAAATCCCACGGAGCCGAAAACCATAATAGGAAGAGGAGAGCTGAGAGGGTGAAAGGACATTTTCAGACTGTTTAAATTATCAGAAAAACACAGAGCGGTTTACAGGATGGTGCAGTGTCTTGCCCCCCCTAAAAACTGGAGTTTAATGGATTAAAGACGTAAAAATTAGACGTGTGCCTATTATGAAAATTAAAGCAGATACCATTTTAAATAAGATTTAAGCTGATGCTGTTTGTACATGACTTCTTTGTAATTCTTTTTGTGTTCAATTTTTACATCAGAAATGAGATTTTATGCGTTTTATTAAGTTTCTCATCTTTCCTTTTGAGTTCCTCTAAAACTGTCCCTGGAACAAGTCTGACTAACTGTGTGTGGCTGATCTTTCTCAGAGACTATTATAATCCCACACTGCACAGATTTTCATTCATGTTTAGCTGAAATAAATCAATTTATCCAACAGGTGACTTCTTCTACCCAGAGGAACATTTCTCTGAGTTTGCGGCAGTCATAAAAGTAAATAGGGCTGAAATGAACTAATATTGATGTTCAACTGATATATCATTTCATCCCTAGTAAAAAATGCTTTTATTTTCTAAAGTAAGGATGCATTTCAAACAGATTTCTGGTTCATGTGCTGGACTTTGATTATTCGATTTTGGCTTTCCATTTATTAAGTTTTTGAAATGGTCTGATTATCTTTTTTTTTTTGTATTAGAGATTCTGAAATTCTGACTTACTTTATTTTGATGATGTGATCAGTATCCATCCACAAATAGTATTTCCATTTTTCTTGTCCACATTTTCACACTGATCCATCAATCTGTCTTTATCTATACAGCACCTATTCACAACAAACGTCACCTGAAGATGCTGGTCTAGACCATACACTTCATCAGATTTACAAAGAACTGACATCAAGATAAGATTAAGACCAATTTCTTGGTCAGTTTAAACCAGAGAACTTCAGACTCATCACCCCTGGATGGTTTGGAGGACGCAAAAGTCTGATCTGCAAATCCATGTACTAAAACCAAACTAATATGGCTGCCATGTGAGTCTTATATTCACTGTACGGTCACACAAAAGCAGATGAGAATGCTTCAAGATTTGATGCTCCTGTTTACACTTTTCCTCCACACTTTTCTTACCACCTATAAAAGATACCCATACCCTAAACAATCAAAGGATGTTGATCATGTGTATTTTTTCATCCACCGGAAATCCATTAAACACGCCTGAAATCAACAACAGGCTTTCAAAAAGACACCAACAGAGGACACTGTAGAAAAAGAGGAGCAATGAACTTCCTCTCGTTCTTCTCCCTATAATGGCTTTCTAAACTCATTCCCATAACTTTTTCCAACTGGCAGACTTCCATTACAAAGGTCAGTGCCTTCTCCCGAGGATTAACAAAGCCAATTACAATGTTGTGAAAGAGTTGAGGCTGTCTGAGATCTCATGCAGTATTGTGTTTCCCCAATAGCTGAAAAGCAGAACATGCTGCCTGTACATGTATAAAACATGTACTTTTTTAAAAACTATGCTATTGTCAGTATACCGTTCTGTCTCTGACATCAAGACACTGTTATGTAACAAAGGCAAACAAATATGTGGATGAAAGACGAGCAGGATACCAGAAGCCACTGCTTATGCTCCTCAGAGAGAGTTCCCATGCCTTTTGGAAAACCTGGATAAATTTAGACAGTCATGGAAAATAACAGTCACTCATGGAAAATAAATAGCATGGAAAAATTCCCAGAAACTCTTCCTGTTCCAAGGAAGCATTTGATTTGACAAACTCTCACCTTCTTTGTCTGCTGAAAACATGGCTGTCTTATCCTTGTCAGTTACAAAAAAGATCAAATTAGGATTTTCTTATTTCTTTACAATACAGATTTGCTTTTCCTTACTGTAATTGGGTCCAAACTAAAAAGACCTTCTAGGGGCCGTGTGAAATCTCCCATCCTTGACAGCAGAAGTTTACATATTCATTGCCGGGTGCAAACTTCATGAGGACTATCGGATTTGATTGTTTTAGCACTATTCATAAAATCAGGGATGTGGTGAGTTGACTGACAGGAAGCTTTGGGCCCGCCTTAACCTCACGTCTATCTGTATCTGTGGATTAATTGAAAGTTAGCTTGAATCATCATTTGTGATACAGCAAACAACAGCTGGCTTCGTAATGCGTCTTCAGAAAGTGGTGAGCAAAGATATCCGAACTAGGGTTGGGCGATATGGCCTCAAATCAATATCACGATACATTGAGCAGTTCACTTCGATAGCGATAAATGGATGATAGCTACTCCACAAGCTCCCACATTAACTTCATCTACTTCAGCCGACGCTCCAGCCGTTACAACTTTATAACCCACCCTCCATCTCCTCACCTGTCTTTCCCTCTTTGTTATAGACTGGATGGGGTGGAGTCACGTCTCTAATGTAGGACAGCGTCACAAAGGGACATGAGACCATAGCCTACCTACACACATCCAAAAAAAATAAATAAAACTTATTTATTATATTTTATTTGACACCAAATATACTGATATGAACAAAATGACGTCGGTCATTGTCGTACATTTCAGTATCAGTAAATTACTGGTCTATCGTCCAGCCCTAATCCTAACCTTGCATAATTGGTTGGATGATTTCCCTTGCATACTTTTTACAATATGGACTGTTTGGACAGTTTTAAATTTACAACACAGCCTACTCGATTGTTGTTTGCTACTGTTAACTTAAAGTTTGTCTTGTATAGGTAAATAGCCAGATCTGTAACTTCGTCATGGAGGGTTAAGGAGCTCAACAGGTCAGCCTTACTTTGCACCAGTTTGTCTGCTTTGCTTTCACTACATCAGCCTGCTCTCTCTCTCTCTCCCTCTCTCGGGAGCCTGGAGGTAACACCTGATCAAAGAGAATAATTCAGGCCCATAGCCGAGGGAGAAGCGAGAAGACAACCGACCGAGCAGAGGGAACAAAGGGAAGGTGAAGTTCAAGCTGGGATTGAGTCAACAGTGCTTTGTGTTAAACAGGGTAGATGAAGAGGCTCGGAGAAGTTCACGCTACTTTTTTCCGCACTTTTCTCTCTACACGTGTTAACCACATTTACTGCATACTCTTTCACGACTAATCCTGAAAGAAGCGAGTTTTAGAGTAAAGTTGGCAGCTTGGGGTAATACCAAGTTTCTGGGGTCATTTATGGTTGCAGAGCTTGCACACTCATCAAACGCTTGTATTGAATTAGCTCAAAGATGCAAACTGTGCACACAACACAATTGCACACAGTAGACCCGGCTTGTCTAGTTTCCCTCCCATGTTGCCTCATTAAGAGAAAAATATCTTCCTCTAGTTATCGCTCGCAGGGATTCATGCAGAGGAATGGTAATGTATATGATTAACTGCAACAGAGTGGAGCGGGGGATGGCTGATAGTTAGACCTTTCTGTCCTCAAGGAAAGATTTTTCTTTACTACTGTTTTGTATTTTTTTTTCCTGTTTCAGCTCTCTTTTAATCCATAATTATACTTGAGCTCAAAACAAGATTGACTCACAGGCTGGTGGTAAGAAACCAGGTCATTTGTGTTTGGAGAGAGATATCATAATTCAGTTTTTCAAATGTGACTTTTTTTTTCCATGAATACCCAAAACAACATTTTGCTCTTTTATTAGGTATTAGAAAATTTAATCACATATCACACCACGAGATCAAGTCTAGAAAGTATCTTTGTTGTTGCTCGCTGAGTGTACTAAACATAACGTGGTTGGCTTTGTTTGAGGGTTTGTTTTCTGTAATTTACCGCCCTCTGTAACGCAGCATCCAACAGTTAGGAAAAGAGCTGTCAGAGCTGTGAGCATGTAGAGGGTGTTTTCTGAGGCTCGTAGGAGTACACGACAGTTTAAAAGTAAAGACGCACACCCACACTGCCGCCTCTGCGTCCCCGGATAGGAGTTGTACACAGCACAGAATTTGATGAACTGAAGTAAAACAGCATTTACTTTCTCACATAGGTACCCTTGTGTTTTCAAGCTTTGAAGACTGTTCGTGCATGTGTCCTAGATTGTTTTGCTTGGCTTAAACATTTCGACACAGAGTAACAGATGTGTTGCATCTCTAGTTCAAACTACATTATAGCTGTGGTTAGGGATTGGCGATACCGCTTAAAAGTGCATCAGGATAAGATTTGCCGCTCTGGCGTTAACGTTAAAAGTCCAGATAAAAAATATTATAATTCCAATATATATTTTTGACCCATTTTGTCTTAAACACCAGTTGGAGTAGTCAAATAAGATACTAAACCACAAGTATGAGTGGTAGGTTATGGAGAAAACTAATGACATTAAACAAGTCTCAAATATGCAAATATTTAAGCCCCAATCTTGAAGGAAATCCCTCTTGTGGAGCCTCGTTCAATAACAAACTGCTCAGAAACGTCTTCTTCATTACCTTCAGCCATTTGTTTGTCATTCTGCTCTGTGTGGCTATGGCTGCAAGTCCGTCATTGCGCTTACGTCATCAACTTGCATTTATTGTATTTATCATGAGATGGCAAACATTTATCATGGAGGATTTTTCTGACGATATATCGTGAACGATAATTTATCACCCATCTCTAGTTGTGATTCACTGCAGTGGACTGAAGACGAAATATTTTAGCAGGAGATGAATCTTCTGGGGAAAAAAAGAAAAGCCAGTTCAACATGTAAGATTGTGTTAACAAGTGTGTCTTTTCTGGACAGTTGAATAGTTGTTCTGCTGGATTTTATATACAGATAGAAAGCACACATTCCACAATATAGAAGAAGAAAATCAGATTTTGTCTCAGAATTAAGAGATGAAAACAGTAAAAATTGTGAGAAGTATTATGACTTCACGGTTGTTTAGCCTCCATGTTATTTGGAAGGGGATGATAAGAGGTGCAGCGTTTCCACCTGCATAAAAATAAGGAACATGAAGGGTCTGTACTTTAATATAGGTGTCATGAATAATTTTATCTTGTATCACGTTGATCTGATTCTTGCCATCAGGATTCTTGTGCAAGAAGCGGAGTCTGTTCTGAAGGAGGGCAGGTGATAAGATGCCCGTGCATGTTCTGCAGCTGCTGTTCGCCCTCAGCTGATTTTACCTGTTTAAGACAAACCATGTTGTCTCTCATTTTAGTGCAGATGGCAGACTGCTCTGATAACCTCATGCATGTTATTCTACAGAGATTCATCTGAGTCTGCAATTCAGACATCTTCCTCTTAAAATAACAACTTTATTCTTTTAAGATTACAACTTAACTCTGGTGAGTAACAGTTTTCAACTTTTTAACTTTAGACATCATTCTTATTAATTACCACTTTTTAAACATAATTGTACATCAAATTTAAGATGCAATACGATTCAATGACTAGCTATCAATACAGCATTTTAGATAAACTGAAGTTAATGTTAGAGTATTAAGGCAGGGGTGTTTTCATTATAGTGCCAGCATGAACAGTATGTGTTGCCAAGCTTTTCATGTGCTGTTGCAGATCAGTGTAATGACAGGTGATAGTCATGTACCCTTGTATTGAACATGACAGACATCCACTCATCATGTTGGCCTCTTGTTCAGCTTGACAAAGTGACAGCTTCACATCTGTGTTCACCTTTTCATACAGCGCAGGTATGCAGTGTTTGGAGGAGTGCAGGCAGCTTGATGTGTTGCATTTTAGATCATTTTAGGGAAACTTGGATTTTTGAAACCTACTGTATGGTTACATATCTTTACAGATAAATCTAGTGATGGACGCTGTGATAGCTGCAGCTCCTGATGAGTTGGTATAGGTTAGAATAGGTGAATGGAAAGATCAGTTGTGTAGCCATCTTCAACCCTTTTTTTACATCCTTAATGTGGCCCTCAATGGTTTGTAACATTTAAGGGTCATTTATAATTCTCAGCATCAGTCTGTAAAGCAGTTCATAATTGAATGAGGACAAACATTTTTCCTACCATAATTAATGAGGCAGCATAGTAACGAGGTTAAGTTGAACTGATTTGATAATGATTGTTCTTCTCTTTGCATTCTGTGAGTGTGTTTAATACTGATGTGGGATTGCTCTCAAAGAGGGGTGCAATAATCTGACATTCAGTGGAGACGATCCTGTCATGATTTATTCAATTTAATTCTCTGCGTATGTTTATGTTCAGGTTGTACATTGCCCGTCAGCTGCCGAAGGTTTTATTTATTTATTATTAACTTTGCCTATAAAATAAGGTCCACTTAAATAAACAGCCTTCCATTTGCCTCATCCAAACATTTTCTGTGCTCAGTGTGCAACATTGCAAAGATGCTGCCTTATAAGCGTATTTTTCCCTTATATCATGACCAATAAACTTCACTGACTTTTAATGTGATTGCTTCATAATACAGTCATTTATTGAAAAGAAAAGCAAAATGCAGAAGAATTGTATTGACGTCAATCAGCTCATTTCCACAGATGAGTGATAAATCTCTGCAGCTTGAGTCAGATTCATCAGGAAGCTGTTTGGGCAGCTGCAGAGGGTCCCCTTCCTGATTTGTAAATTTCCTGTGAAATTCAGTAGAATTACACAACAACAACAGGACACTTGAAACATAATCACTGGATTTCTCCTCGTTATGCGTCTTGCAGATGTGAAATATTTAAAGTCTTGTTGCTCCTCGCTGTTCTGACTTTTACAGGCATGTATTCATGAAGACCAAGAGCATCTTGACACTCTGAATGCTTGTGATGTCTGATCAGTGTTTGCTTGTGCTTATTCCTAGTGTATCTTGTTTCTGCTGAGTGCTCCTGATAGATCCTCTCTGGTGTTAATTGACTGTATTGACTCTGTGGTGTCAAAGAAAAGCTGAACTGCAGAGTTTTGGCTGAGGGCGTTTTGTCTGTTTGATTTCACGAGCTGCTTATTTTCAGAAAAGTAAAGTTCGAAAGCCAATAAGACACTGCAGCATGGAAATATTTCTCGCCGCTGGCCTCAGAATACTCAATATGTCGTAGAGCATATCGCTTGTTCTCTGCACATTGTTATTATTTGTGTTTTTGGAAAGTCTTGTTAAATTCAGCCTCGCCGCCTCTGGGAGGTTTGAGAAAAACTACCAGTTAAGAGTTGTTTTTCTCTCCACGTTCTGACAGGACAGAGATGTGCGTAGTGCGTTTAGAGAGAAACCCTGCGGCAGACTCATTTTGAATATGCAGTTCATGCATAATTAATTTTGAGGTTGTTTTTGTAAAATTGAACTGATGCATCACCGCTCCTGTTTTAAAGATTGGTCCAGTAAGACATTACTTTTATTTGCACAGCGCTTGAAGGTTGTAGGTTTTGTTTTTAAGCTGCTGTAGACACGAGGTTGAGGGTTGGAGGATCTGAGTTTAGAAAATTTGATGTACTCCCTTGTTTTTTTGTATCCTGGTGTCACATCTTTATACTTCAATGTGGGTTCATAACAAAGCCCGTACATGAGGTGCACAGTACTAAAGCTCCTGTGAGTACTTTTCGATTTTGGCGCCCTCTGTGGACAAATATTTTTTAATACTGATTTTGCCCCGGACATGAGTAAGTTGTTTTTTTGTGGCAAAAATCTGATCTCTCTTCCTTTAAGAAGCCATGTGTATCAAGCAGTGAGGATTTTGGATGGAAAATATAAAAAGATGAGCATCTCTGTGAAATACACCCTCCATTATGACAAAGTCAGTCTTTTTTTTGGATTTGATTAATTTGGTACAACCTGTCTGTCATAATAATCATTCTCTTAGTGTGGACAAGAAACTCTCAATACAACATGAACCATCTCAATGACAAATAAACATCTTCTTCTGACAAGCAAGACAACATAATGTGGTCGAAAGCGTGTGCGTTGACAACTTCTCCAAGCTCAAGGACCAATCCCTTATTCTCAACATAAATACAGCTTACTGAAAAAGGCTGAATTGTCAGATAAGCTGTCCTGACATTGAAAATTAGTCAGAGAGGGGAGTTAAGGATGTAATGTTGTCTTCCCTACATTTGCTGCTGTGCAAACATACTCCACATCAAAGTTTTCCATAACCCACTTTCTCCTTTTCCCTTAATGTGTGGCCTCCATTTTAATATGAAGTACTTTAAATCGCTCTATTTTTGAGTGTCAGTATAGTCTGATCATACAAAAAAGATTAGAGTTGGCTTGAGTTTCTTTATTCACGTCTAATTCACATTGATTGTGGTTTTTATCGACTCCCTGGTTTAACTCCCAAATGGTTTGAAAAAGAGGTCAAATGTTTAGATAACAAATTGATCGATCCTCCACATTGCTATGACGACAGCGTGCAGGCCTGACATCAAATGGATGCGGTGCTGCATCGATTAATATTGCACTTGCGTGAACAAGCCCCAGCTGATAGTTATGTGTCTGCAAATCTGTGGCCTGTCTTTATCAGAAACACATTTTTCAGTCAGTTAGATTAACTCTTTAAAGCAGGTAGTCTGTGATTTGGATTTGGGATCCAGTGTTCAATTGGAGTCATGTTTTGCCCTTTAAGTAGGCTGGGCTTGACAGGAAGTAAAATATGAGCGTGCATATGAGTGTCAGTAAAGGTCAAAGTTTCTCTGTGAATGTGCCACTATATTGGCACCAGTCAATCTGGTGATTGTTGACAGCGAGTCCAAGCTTCATCCGGCCGGACCAGGAATGAAGTTTTTTCTCCAGTTCTTTGCAGACTTTTTAGTTTTGTGCACTAATAACGCTTATTTCGCAGAAACCATGAAATTGCCTTTCACTTCGCTGTCCTTTTAGGTTAAAAAAGTCCTTTTTCAGTCATTTTATGTGGAATCAATAAGAAATGTACCGACTAGTACTGTTTTATGGGAAGATTGTTATTTCATGGAGCGAATGCCGTACCTTTGTTGTTTGACTTTGGACTAAAGTGACCTGTTTCTCACCCACATAGCTCATATATCTCTTTATCTCCCCCTTTCCCTCACTGTCAGACACAAACACAACATCACCTCAGGTTTTTCTGTCTCATCCAGTCAAAAGAAAACTAGCAGCATTGTACATCAAAGCTGTGTTCACTACATTTGGCCCGCTGTGCTTTACAGTGCTCGCCTTTTGTTGTTGTGCCAGGAGACACAGATACCAGGCTGTCACAGAGAGAGTGAAAAACACAGAGACTGGTCTTTCCTTTTTCCCCGATGAACCCGAGCTACATTCAAGTAGAAAAAAGAAACAAAGAAAACATGGCAAACAAATTAGAGCCTGAGTCAGAGAGGGGTTTTGTGGAGAAGTTTGTGTTTTACAAAGAACAGGCTGCTCACAGAGACATCTCATCATGTGTTAGGAGTGCAAGGAGGTGTGCAGAGTGAACAAGCAACGCACTGTTTCAGAAGGAGGCAAAGTGCGCATGAAGGAGTAAATAACCAAAGTTTGAAGTTTGCTATTTATGGCTTAAGAGGAGGAGGGAAAAAAAGGAATACAGCGAGAGCTCAGTGCAGCAGGGATTCTGCTGTTTACCCAGCATAATGATGGAATAATCACATCAAAATCAACATGATGCTCCGCTCTGTGCTTTAAATTAGCATGTACTCTTTACGCAGCAAGCTTTATATACTCCCTCACAAATCAGGAACTGAAGGTTTAAAAACAGGGGAAAAAATCATCAATACCTACCATCTGTCTGCAGAGATAATGTGTTATATGCGGGGATTCAATAGCAGTGTTAATGCACATTCACACCCTTCAGTTGGGACATCAATCTGCTGTCAGATTAAGGTGCTAAATTCATATTCTTGAGTGAATTTGACGTGCTGATAAGTCATTTCTATCAATGATATCACTTCAAACACACTCCTTTAACTGTAGTGCCCTCTGATTTTACGAAAACTTACTGATCTGCTTTTTTTTTCCACCGAAACAGTGGAAAAAGAACTTGATGTTCAAGGCGTCAGAGAGAGATCTCATCCTCTGCAAAGAATTATTGAAAATCGAAGTGTGGGGGGATAAAAGTGAGAGTCTTTGGGGAACACCCCTGACAGAGAAAATGGGACCACCCAGCGACCGTTGTCATGGAGACCCTCTCAACAATGTTGGCTTCACTCAGGGGAGGAGGGTTGAAGCAATGACCGAAAATGAAAGTGACATGTGAAAAAGTGCTTATAAAGGAAGGATGGGAGAGGATGGGGGAGGAGGGTCCGCTTGAAGAAAGAAGGGAATTCCACATTTCTGTCATCATCGGTCAATTCTGGAAGTTGAGATTTATTGCTCTGAGTCTGGGAGTGTGAAAATGTGCAGTGTTGTTGCTTCAGTCCGTAACATGACTCAACAACTTACACAACACTGTTTCAGAAAGTGCTTTCCTGACTACACAATATACTAGCCAATCTCAGATTTTGAACAATGGGGCTGAAACAAACAAAAAAGCAGTTTATCAAATTATTTGCCAAGTAATCTCTTGATTTAAGATTTGAATATACAATGGTGGCTTTTGTCTGATCAAATTCAGTTTAGTGTTCAGGAGGAAGGGAACTTATAGTGACACAACATTTTAAAGAGGGGTTTTTTGTGACCATTAAATCATTGGGTAGTTGTTTAAAAATATGCACAAGCGTTTGGTCGGCCCTTTGTTATTGTTTTTGATTAAAATATAATTTAAGAGATATGATATCTATATGTCTCTGAATTATACAGTCTTTATTATCAAAGGGGAGTTCACAAAATGTCAACAAAATTATACAACTAACAAGGCCTTTAATTTAAGTTTCTAGCACATGTGAGCGCTCATATTCAGTACAATAAACACATTTTAATCCATTTGTGTTTGTAATGCATAGTGGAATTTCTTGCTTTGCGCTTTTTTCTTTGTTGGTTTTTATGGTTTTTGGTGACTCCAGTAACAAGTATAACGCAGATAATACATTAGCTGATCCTACAGTAACAGTTTTGAGTATGAGTCGATATGCCTGCTATAATCTGGTGCTTTGAAGATGTCCTGTCCTCTGTGAGGTCAGTGCCATCTGTGTTGTGATTTCTCAACTTTCAGTCCTCATGAGACTCACAGGAACGGTCAGGTGTTTTTACTGTTAAGCAGCCACAGCTGAATTGACTGAAGATGAGATAAAACTCTAACTGGACACTTGTTAAAGTTCTTGTTCATACCTGATTGACTCCTTTGCACCTTTGGACAGCAAGTCACGAGGACATTTGCATGGCATGATTCGTTTGTATAAATAAAGCATAATGTCGTCAGCATATAAACGGCTTAACTCTAGAACTCCTGACGAAATACTTAGTGAAGTGGTGTGGCAGATCATGGTTAGTCCATGACCACCTTTTATGGATTGGATGATGTGTGATCCTTAGATTGATGGAAAGTTTATCATCAGCGTGTGCAATGACAAGCTGTGACTAGCTTTCACTGTTAAAAACTAATACAAGCATGAGAAAGACGCCAGAGTGTGAGTGAGGGAAGAAAGGGGTGGAGGCTTCAGAGCTCAAAGACAAACTAATTGATTTTGCATAAGATGACCATACGGACTCCTTTCCCCAGACATGTTCTGTTTTTTGAGGGCTGTCCGGCCCGTCCGGCCTTGTCCAGGGGAGTTTATAAAGTCCTTCAAATGTCCGGGGTTTTGTTTGGAAGTTTTGAGCTTGTGTCACGTGGACTTACTGAGATAGAAGCACGTAAAAAACACAAAAAAATCCGTGACTCCGCCCTGCGTAGTCGTGTCCTCTCTTTGGGGATTCAGAACATGGTCATCCTAATTTTGCTGCACTGATAAGGGTGCTTGTCATTGCAGCAACATGGGCCCTGCTCAGTCTCCTTAAAACTGTTATGAGAGTTAGAGTCTGAGTGTTTTGGTCCATCCATAAACCAAACTGAACTGTGATACTGAATCTGTGAGCTAAACAGATATCCTCTATTTAAAGTAGACCTTTTTTGAATAGGGAGTACTGAGCTTGAAAGATACAGACATGAGGAAATATTTAACTGAGAAGTATTAAGTGGTTAGTTTATTTATTTTTTTATATCTTTGGTCAAGGCGAATGCTGAAGTCAGAGAGTCTACAGCTGTGAAATTAAGTGATTGAGGCTCTTTACTACTTTTCAGTCGGTCTTTTAAACTGTAAAACTCAAATAATTCATGACTAACATTTTTCTTAAAATGTGTAAAATGAAATGAAAATTATAGAAAAAAGGGTGCTGTAAGAACTTGATCTACGATTATTTGCCTTCTGATTTTAAAGAGCTCTTTCTGAAAATCAGCTAAGTGTTAAGTGTTCAGGTCTATTAATTACAATATTATAACTTTATTCAGGAGTTTTTTGGTGTCAACAGAGCAGCACTTTACACTTTTGGTATTCACAACAAATCATAAATGTGACTGTTAAATGTCAGCAGGATGAGCTTTCCTGTCAGACAATACCTGTCCCTGTAGAGGACAATAGAAGCCGAGAGGACATTAACCACAAGTTCCACTCAGGAGCTTTAACTTCACTTTCATCTCTCACACTGACATTAGTGGACCACAGAGTTACTGAGTCAGAAACAAAATATAAACTAAACAAAAACATGCAGGCTCAGCCACCAGCTGTTGAGTCTTCAGGAGTCTGTGTGTATGCTAAAGAACCTAATTTCTTTGAATAATTGATAATGAGCTTCAACAAGAGCTTTTAATTCTTGGTATCGTGTTTCTGTTTCTACCCAAAAATAAGTCCTGACAGGTTTAAGATGACGTTTTATCCAGAGGGTCTGCAGATCAGACTGTGTTGGGTCATTTTAGCCCTCGGGTTTCGACTCTGCTTCGTCCCTCTGTTGGAATAGTTGAGTTTGATACAGAGGCCCCCTCTGTCCTCAGATGTGCAGTCATATGGTGTGGAGATAGCAGCCCCGGCTCTATATGTGTGGTCTGAGAGTGCCTTTTTCTCCATCCTATTTTGAGCCAACAGCCAGAAACCCTCCTGGTGTCGCTTTTTGAGACGTCGTTGTGCAGTTTGAATTTTGAGGGTTTTTTTTTTTTTTATATCGTTGAAGGCATCCATGTGCACGACTTTGATTTTTCTCCGCCGAAGAGAAGCGCGACCACAAACCTCATCACAAAGAGGGAGATAAGCGCATGTCACAAACCACAGCCTGAGTTTAGGGCTGGGAGCTCGTGACAGATGGGAAATGGTCTGTCTTTATGTGAGTGAGCTTGTTGAGGTTGTGACATGATGCAAGTTTTGCAATGAAGCCATCACCACATGTTTGGAAAAATCCCAAAGAGTGTCTGCATGTTAAAAAGGCTGCTCATTCAGCTTTGGCTTGTGTTAAAAGCTGGAGACAGATAACTGAAGGAAGATGAACACGAGGCCACTTAAAATCACAGCGTTTTGTCCACAGAGGCTGCAGCAGTAGTCCGGCCTCCTCATGTTTCAGTCTGTTATTCAAACATTGAATGCCAGTAGGGAGTTAAGCAGTCCTCCTTCCTGTTCGAAGAAACTACTGCAAACACCAGAGTGGAGTAGAGCGCGGGAGGAGGGGGGAAATGTCTCCTATTGGCTGAATCCCGTCCGTCATTGACCTGAATGCCAAACACAGAAAGCACTGCCAGATTTTTTCCTTTTCAACATCCCCTCTTTTTTATAATCCTCTTTTACTTTCCCTTTCTCTTTGTGTGGTGTTGAAAGAGGCGGTGAGCGTTTTCCCCCCTCTCAGGAAAGAGGAGTTGTGAAGTGTCGGTGGAGCCCAGCTCAGCAGTCTGTCGCTCATCTTTTCTCTTTTCTGACTTTCTCGGTGCAGGATTGGAGGGGTCATGAGGAGCACAGGCTCATTGGGTTTTCTCCTTTTAATCCCAGGCTCTCTTAAAAAACCTGTTTGTTTTTTAGTATGTGTGTGTTTGCATGTTCAGTGTGGTTTTAGTATCAGTGAAAGGAAAAAAAACAGCTTTAAATCAATACTGAATGTGTAAAAAGTCAATGATTTTTCAGTATAAAATGCTCTCCTGGATTTCATCAGCGCATCAAGATGGCGGCACTTTCGCATGCATCAGAATGAGCAATGGTATAGCTGCCACTCTGACACTCATGATTGCCCGTAGAGGAGGATGGACTTGATTCGGAGCGGCACTCCCATCACTCCGCCTAATGATGAGCAGGGTTGTCAAGGAGACGGAGAATTGAGTATCATGGATGAGGGGAGGCCAAGTACCCGTGGTAGGAAGGGAAAATATAGCATGCTCTCCTGCCAATTTATACAGAGTCACAAGTGGAAAGAAATAATGACACCGAGCTTGGAAGATGAAGGTTCATGTCATGTGGTAATAAGGCGACTTTGAGGGTACTTCGACATCTGACCTGAGCGGTTTCAATCAAAACAAACTAACGAAATACACTGACCAGTTTGGCCGTCATTAGACAGCTGGAAAAACTGATAACCAGGAGGGCTTAGTCTGCTTCCAAACATCTGGATACAAGCTTGAGTTGGTAGAGACATATTGTGGTTATCATTTCATAACAAAATCAGTTATAAAAGATATGAAATGAATGCAAATGTGAGACAGGCTTTCATATTATCACGTCGTACAAAAAAGCAGAATTGAGAGAGACATTTATTGATTTTCCTCATGCAGGTTCTTCAGATTTTTTTGCGTCTTTCATGAACAAACAGCTGAGGAGAAGCAGAAAATGTGATGGTGAAGGGGAAGGTATAACATGCACTGAATGGTTGTAGTTTTGGAGGTCAAACCAGCATCTAGAGCATCAACTATACTCTGTTTTGCTCAACTTGAGAGCAGGATGCCTGAGGTAGGAATCACTTCACATTTGAGTTGACTGTGTTCCAGACACGAGTCAAAATTAGTTTAGCCATTAGCTTTTGTTCACTGTTCATACCAGCAATAACAAATCACAGCATGTTAGTATAGAGCTGTGTGGCGCTGCAGTGGTTAGGGCAGTTTCTGGTTTGAATCCCTGGGTGTGTGTTGGGGCTTTTCTGCGCAGATTTTGCCCTTCCTCTCTGTTCATGTGTGGTTCCCCGACAGTCCTAAAACACGCTTGTCAGGTGAATGATGCTCTAAATCACCCTTTGGGAATTTAAACCTCCTGTTATCTCAAAATTTTCTTCATGATTTTTTTTTTGGCTCACCTGTGAACAAAAAGGTGAGTATTTATTGAGATTATTTTTAGGCTTTTGATGCCTGTATTTAAGAGCGAGAGTAGAAGACTGGGATGAGAGGGTCAGGGATGACATGCTGCCAAGTGCCACAGGTTGATCTGAACTCAGGCCATGTGCTTTGAGCGCTAAAGCCCCCCTGTACAGGGGGCATTTGATCTAATCTCTGAGCTAAACCTGCTCTCTGCTCCTTTTATTCTTTGACATGTAAAACAGGAAAATGAAAAAGCAGAGATTCCCAGACGAGGCTAACAAAGGCTGTAATTCCATCAAACACTTCTGATCTGCTTTATATTTCAATATCTCAAACGTGACGGCAGTAATTCCCCGAAGCATCTCTGCTGATCTTATCGCATTTGCTAAACCATCCATCCACACCGGGAGGAACAAATGCAATAAAAAGGAGGTAAAGCAGAAGCCTCGTCTAATCCAGCCTGAGGCGGACAGAGGCCGCAGCACGTTCACATACCTCCTGTCTCCTTCAAGAGTTGACGTCACCGTCCCTCATCTTGTCATAAACCTGCCAATTCCTCTCCTCCTGCCTGAGCCCCAGAAGAATACCAGCTGCTGTGTTTTCAGCTCATACCGCATGTCAGACTGACCTTCCACCATCTTCCTTCTGCTGCGGTAAAAGTTGTCAAATCCTGGGAAGTTGGGTAACTTCACTTACGGTGAACTTAACATAAACTCTCCCAGTTTGCATGTTGCGCAACTCCCCCCTCCTCTCCGCTCATCTGCTGTCCCTGTCCTGGCCTGTGAAGAAAAATCCAGTTTGACAGCTTTAGTGACGGCAAGCAGAGGCACATTCACAGAGTGCTGCTCTTTACTGTACAAACTGTTGCACTTCAATTTCGACTGCAGCTCTTAGACACTGTCATGCAGCGTGTCACACGCAGCTTCACTTTCTGACTCAAACTGCAAGAATGTATTCAGAGGTGGCTGCACTCTCTCCGTGCTTGTGGCCTAATTGGAGTGGAATTAAATATCTTTGGTTGAAAACCCAGCCAGCGCTGTAGAGGGCTTCCATTTGCATTTCATAAAACGCAGCTTCCGCAGGAGATATCAGTCTTTCCCCCAGTAATGGAATCTTTTATTCGGTCTAATTTGAGCAGCTCTGCTTCTCATGAGTCATAATCCTCGTTTGTGGCTCTGCCCTCTCATTAAGGAATAAAATGTAAATGACACTAACAGTACAGGAAAAAAACACAGTCCCAGAGCATCTTCTAAGTCTGTGGCTGCATTAACCTCCTTGTGAGTGTGTGTGTGTGTGTGTGTGTGTTTGTGTGCGTGGTAGAAAACTGTGATGTTGTGCACATATGTAAAATATGCATGAATCACCCACGTGTTTTCTCATAAATGCATCCGTCCTTTTTACTATGACTCAGCAGGGGTTTTATTCACAGCACGGCCTCTATTTATGTAGTTTATTTCTGTCTTTTTAAAATCTCCTATAAAAGAGATCCGTCATGTATGTTATTGTTATACTGTAAAATCATATAATACTGACATGAATTGAAGCCTACATACAACTAAACTCATAAGACTACAAAGTCACAGTTGAGATTATATGAAGTGGATAGTTTTATTTGATATTTCCGAGTGAATGAAAGCAAAAACAAAAAGTCTTTATGACATAACTATTCATTCTTTATCTAAGAATTCACTCTTATCTTCAGGGAGCCCTCTCTTCTTTTCATCTCAACCTTTTTTTTCCCTCTTTTATTTATTCCAGTCATCTTGTTTCCTGCCGCAGCCTGTAAACTTGGCTGTGAGCTAAAAATAAACTGGATTGCTGGGATAGTCCTCATACCAGGAGATGTGTTTATAGCAGACGCAGAAGTTTCTCTCAAAATGGAGATGGCCGAGATTACATTAAACTTCTCTCCCCCTGATCCTTTCATGCATATTTCCAAATAGACAATCGCTTCTTTTGTGGAGCTGTCTCCTGAGCAGATACGTGTAATCCCTCAGCAGTCAAGGTGGTCCTGCAAACCTCTGTCCAATCACCTCACCTAAGGCCCGGGGAAATAGAGCATGTAATCGCTCACTGTCTGTCTCAGAAACTAATAGGCAAGGGCTTAACTTGTGTGTGTGTGTCTGCATGTGAGTGTGTGTGTGTGTGTGTGTGTGTGTGTGTGTGTGTGTGTGTATGCGTGTGTGTGTGTGTGTCTGCATGTGAGTGTGTGTGTGTTAGAGAGAGACTGCATATCAAACATGTTGATTTATTTTGTGTTTTTGTGCCTTTTTTGGACTGAATGTCGCACTTCAGCGCAGTGAAGTCTGTACTCTCTCTTGCTTTATTTATATATTTTTGCTCAGTGTCGTCTTTCAGGGTGTGATTTTCTACTGCAATAAGGATTGTCTATTTAAAAAAGAAATCATTTCTTGTTTTAATAGTTGATGGGTCATGTTGTAACCAGGAATAAAGAACTTTTTTTTTGCTCCTGCTTCTTAAAAGTAGGACTTTTGATTGTTTTATTCACATCAGCCTCATTAAACAAAGAGTCTTAGTTGTTGGTTGCACATAAGACACAATTTGAAAACAGCTTATTTGAAAAACTAAAGAATTGATATGTACAATAATGTGCATATTATCCATAATAGGAATGTTTATTTGTTGTAGTTTGGATGTGAATCCTCTGCTTCATAATTCTCTGAGGGGTTATTTTGTGGTCAGCAACTTGAGATCTTTCCATAATTTTAATCCAAGGATTTACAGAATTTTATTACCATTTAAGGCACTAAAAATGCCACTGCCAATTTCAAAGCCATATTGAGCCAGGTTATGTAATATAGCCTTGTGATTGACTGCCAACCTGTCCACGGTGGATCCTCTCTAATGCCCTATGTGAGCTGGGATAAGCGGTTTAAGAGTGGAGTGCATGGATGGTTATGGATTATTTTGTAATGACCTGTCACTCGTCACCGGAAAACTGAGCTTTACACACTCACTTTAAGATTACCCTGCACTTTAGGAATAACAGCACATCAGGTGTGTTAGGTCAGGCTTCCTCAGTGATGCCAAAATTACTCTTAATGAATCCCGAACCAACTGTGGTTCAAATTGCAGTTAGTAGAGCTGTCCCGATACAATATTAATATTTGATAATCGATCTGATATCAGCCAAAAAACAAATAGCAGATTCTAAAATCTCCAATATCAGCACTCCGATTCTAGCAGTCCATTCCAGACTCCACTCCAACACCGACATCTAGCAGCGCCTGGATCCAGCGTGCAGAGTCCACACAATCACAACAACAGTGTGTACCAAGGGACTAACAAAGTAGCAAGGAGTAAGACTGATGCCGGCTGTGTGGCAGTATTTTTCTTTTAAGTCCAACAAAGACGTTGCAGCTGAGTGCAAAACCTGTCATGCACAAGTTTGTGCCAGTATTGGATCAATATCGGTATCGGACGATACTAAAGGCTACAATATTAGTATCATATAGTAATAGTTGTTTGTGTCTTTTCTTAGTGAAAATCACTGATAGGATCTGGTTGGTAACTCATTGATAATCAATAAGACTTCATTATTCACTCATAATTATTTATTCCAAGTACTCATGACAAGTTTATCTGCTCCCAAATGATTGTTAGATATGTCAGTGTTTGCAATCCTGCCAGGATTTGTGTCTCTTTTTGGAATTTTTTCTATTTCCACATTATTTCCTCATTATTACCTCGCCCTGAAGCTGCTGTGCATCCCTCTGTGATTATCAAGAACGCTGCTCCTCGGCTAACCTCTCGTCCTACTCTTCTTCTTCTCCACAGGAGGACTCCATGAAAGATGACAGAGGAGGTGATTGTTGTAGCCAAGTGGGACTACACGGCCCAGCAGGACCAGGAACTTGACATCCGTAAAAATGAGCGTCTCTTCCTGCTGGACGACTCAAAGACGTGGTGGCGCGTTCGCAACACCGCCAACCAGACAGGGTATGTGCCGTCGAACTACGTGGAGCGCAAGAACAGCCTGAAGAAAGGCTCGCTGGTGAAGAACATCAAAGACACACTGGGTAAGAAGGATTTTAGTTCCACTCTGAATTACAGTATAAAGGTCAATACTGTGTGTTGAGATTATTCTCGGCAAAAATGGAAAATCTCTGCACTTCCTTTTCAACTCCTCCTGCTCTTTCAGACGGGTAAGTTGTGGTCATAAAGAGCGGTCAGTGTGTGTGCGTGTCTGTTAGCCTCAGCCAGTTGTCTCAGAAGTGAAATGATTGGCTCACCGTGTCTCCGGCCAGGCTGGGAGCTGTCACTGAGCGCTCCAGGGATCATGTTGAGTTGGCTGTAGCCCTCAGCCGTCAGCAGACTGTCTCTAGATCCCCGGTCATGACTGGAATACAGAAGACTGTGAATGTAGACATGACTGCAGACCCACGAGTGGGGCTGTGTGTGTGTGTGTGTGTGTGTGTGTGTGTGTGTGTGTGTATACTGCAGATTTCGCCGAGACACGATAACCTGAGGGTTTATTTACCAATCAGTCTCTGTCATGGCAGGAATAAAATGACATTTAATAAGACAGTGGAAGTATAGCAGGATATGTTCTATGTTTTCTGAAATGCAGGAAACAATACCCGGTGTAACAAACTAATAAGAAAGAAAACATAGTAAGATATCCACAGAGGAGAAACTCAGCTGGCGTATGCATGTTTCTTTTGGACTCAAACTGTGTTTAATCAAGTTAACTCGTGCATAAAGTCAGATCTGTTAGTGGATGACTCACACGGCTCCTCCATGATCCAGTGAGCGTGTCTTTAACCTTTTCCCTACAGAATAAAAGGCACCAGTTACGGATGTGCGCTTAGCGAAAAAGGTTTTGATATTTAAATCCAGTGAGAAAATAAAAGGAATAAAGATTCTTTTGTACAGCGCAGAAATAACTGAACACAGCTTGGCAAAGAAATACACCTTTCTTAAACTTTTATCGCCATTTAGCTCTTTTTATTTATTTATTTAGACAGGACAGTACCAGTTCATGGACAAGGAGAAGAAGACATGATACAAGAAGTCTATTCTCATTGTAAACCAGCCGGAGTTAGCTAAGGCTAATTTTCATCTGTTGTCCTCAAACAGAAAAGCAACAAAAAAAATAATAATAAAAAAAAACAAAAAACAAAAAAACAAAATAAAAAACAGGAGGAAAAAAAACACAAACAAACAAAAAAAAAAAAAAAAAGGAGAGGAAACGAAATGGGATGCAAGGAGCAACATGTGGCAGAGTTTCTAACAATACAGAACGATAAGCAGGTTTATAAGTCACAGGAATAGTAGCAGTGTGTCCCTGAAAGCAGCAGTATTCCAGAGCTGGTCCACTGATATGAAGAGAATCTGGTCTATAGCACTCGTGTCTCTCGGCTCTGTGGGTATCAGCCCTCAGGGGGAAACTCTGCAGCTTTATGTGGGCCAGCGTGGCACAGCCTGCCACTGTCACCCTCACTACCACTCATTGTACGCACAGACAGCACACAGCTCCCCCCTTCACACCCCCCCATCTCCAATATTATGCCCCTCAGCCCCCTTTTTTCTGTCACTGCGTGTCTCTGCTCATCTATGATCAGCGGATTGATTAGTGGAGAAATGAGCAGCCTAATGGTTGTCCTGGAATGACGGATTAGATCGCGGTCTGCTACATTATGGCCTAGTTCCATTTTAGCGGGAGTAGTGTGCTTTCCAGTCTGCAGCTCTTCAGTGTTAAAAGCCCGAGCAAATTCAATAGGCGAGAACATTTTCAAGATGAGGTGATGAGCGATAGGTGAGGTCAGAGGCTAATGGAAACGTACTTACACACTTGAATGGAGAACCTGATTGGCTGAGGGTGTGATTACCTCATCCTGTCTGTAGTCTCTGGGTCTTTTACTCCCTCTTCCGGGTCTTCAGTGAGTCTACAAAGTGATTATAGAGCTCGCAGATAGTCAGCGATTACTGTTATCTCCAGCTTTTCCTCCTCATTTGCTTCGCCTGGATGTGGTTGTGTCATCGACATCCATCCAGGCAGAATTGAATTGTAAATGGCTGCACGCTGCTTTGTGCCCCAGTTTCCTCTCACAGGAAATAAAAACATTGAAATGGATGAAAAAGGATGCAGAGAAGGTCCTTCTCGTCGCTGAAACTGGGCCAGAAAACAGAGAGAAGTTTGATTTCCATCCACCTGAGTTTTTATTATTTATTTTTCCACGAGAGCTCTACAGCCATGAGTGTGTGGGAGAGTATGAGGCACTTAATAGCAGCATGTCCTGTCCCTATGTCAAAAAAACAACCCCCACACCTGCAGTCACCTCTATCCAGGAATTTCCATTTAAATCAGTCATTTTAAGTGTCATGTAGCTCCGTTTTTTTAGCAGTCATGCAGCTTTGCAGAGAAGAGTCTGTAGCTTCTACAGCCTGGTTCAGCCCATAGGAGATTAAATTTCTGTAATGCCTTCAAAATCCTGTCTGTAGATGTTTTTTACTCGGCTTGGCAGGTAACAGGGGTGAAGATTTCATTATTTTCCCCTCATGAAATATGATTGGTATTTGGGGTTAAGCTATAGGGATTTGTTGGGTCGTCTGGTGTTGTAGTGGTCCAGGGCAAATATAGAAAATACTGACTCCAATTCTCAGTTCACTGTGTGACCTTTTCCTCTTTGGACTCCATCGGTAGATTAGATTTGTCAAGGAACAAGAATTTAAAATCTCAATGATACTGATACTGTTATCCCTCTGATTATCAATGATCCAAGAAAAGTCTATCATGTGTGTATCTGCAGAGGGTGTGCTCTCTCTCCCTCTCTCTCTCTCTCTCTCTCTCTCTCTCTCTCTCTCTCACCTTCACTTTCAGACTATCAGAACTCAGCACATATCTCAAGTTTGTGCTGTGTTGACATGTTTCCAAGTCCTTTAAAGTGTGACAGCTGTAAAACATTCAGGAAATAACTCCTTATTTCTCTGTCTGTTTGCTTTCCACAACTCTTTTTTTCTCTCTCTCTTTGCCTGCAGTGACGTTTGGTGAAAAAGACGAGTGTAGGTCTCTTTTCTTTTTCAGAAGTTTCTGTTCAGATACTCTCGAAAGTAGAACTAAAGTTTTTAGAGCCGGGGGCTGAGAAGTATCACAGAAATGTTGAGAACCATCTGCTGAGCTTGCTGATGTTTCCGTCTGTCCAGCACTTGAGGACAGTCTGACATAATCCAGCAGCTACAAGGCAGGATGAATGGATTCTTCTGCATTGCTGCGGAAAGCAACTTTAAGGAGGAAACAAAGAAACAATAAAATGTTCAACATTTTCCCAAAGAGAGATTGATGATTCTGCTGCTAGTACAGACTGCCTTTATGTGTCCTAAAAGCCTGTGTACAATCACCTGACCAGCCTGATGCGATAACCTTCAACCTAAATAGCTTTAACTCTGTATAAATGTATAAATGCTGTTGCTTATTCAGCCAGAAGAAGTTAATACTGGTCGTTTAATGATGTTGCCTGATGTGTATTTCTGCCCTGAATCTAGGCCATGGCAACATACTTTGGTCAAATACTTGGTCTTGGGGGTGTAATTTTGAAGCGGCACAGAAAAAAAACAGCACACCAGCAGAAATGCCCACAATGCTGTGGGCTACTGTAGGCCACAAGTATGAATCAGGCCGTAACCCCCTCTGCTAATATTTCCATCTCTGAGAGGTATCAGCTCTTCTGGTTGTTTCACTGTGAACCATTTCTGCCTCCATGAATCAAACCTTCATTCCCCTGGTGTGTAAGACCTGTTGGCATTTTGATAAAGTGCAACTTAGGCTCATCTGGAACCAGTCTAAATAGTCTTTAGACTGCTATTTTTATTGTAATGCAAGCATTTTCATGTTTAAAGACCCACTTTGATGAAAATCATGTTTTTCTTGTTGTCTACATGTTCATATGGCATTTTTCTGATGCAAGAGGACATATCATAAGAAAAAGAAGTGCAGAATTGCATTTCTGAGTATTTCTTCATTTAGATCACTGTGAATCTCTGGCAGACCCAGACAGCAGGTTCAGATACAGTGAGATGTCATACGTAACCAATCCAAGCTCCACCCCTAGAGCCCCGCTATCCAGGCAAGACTCGGAGAAATAAAGAGAACAACCGCGGAACAAGCGTCTCCGTTAGTGGATTGAAATGCTCGTAAGAAAGCTAAATATGATATTAACTTTCATCATGTCTCTAAAGACATGTCCGGGAGCTGAATAGCTCTTATATTACCTGTTTCTTCTACTTCACTGGCAATGTTAGGCTGCAAGCTAACATGAGGAGAAGTGTGCAGAGCATCGCTGTCTCTGCCCAGAGGCGAATTGCTAATGATCTGCTGGAGCTCTGCAGAAAAAACGTCCTTGAAAACGACACAGGAAATGTGATTTTGGCCAAAAACTTCATAATCACAGTTTAAAGACGACTGATAACACTTTAAGTAGTAAAAAAAAAAACAATCCGATAGGGACTTAATTGTTTTGCTATTTGATGAAAACTATGTGGCATCAAAGGGCCACCAGCTCAGATTCATTCACTTTAAAATCACAGCTCTATCTCTCTCTCTCTCTCTCTCTCTCACAGACACACTGCGAATGCTCCGTTAAAGGGCCAGGTTGTGCTTTTTTTTCCCCCCAATGAATTCCCCCACACACATATCTAATAACTGTATAGTGTGGACTCATTTAGTACAGTGCTACCCTCTGAAAGCCGTACAGTGAAGCAATATGCTGCAACATGCCGACATCGAGGCTTTCATCAACTTCACTTCCCTCTGAGTACCAGTCCTCTGGGCTCAGAAATCTCCTCTCCTTCCTCATGATGAAGAGGTAGGTGAAGGTTGGGAGTGAATGTGTGGGAGGAGGGAATATAGCCGGCTGCTGCTGTAACCAGCAGGCCAATGCCTTGAAGTGGAAATGAGTGAAGAAGAAAGGTGCGTGTGTGTGTGTGTGTGAGTGAGTTGCGGTGTTTTGCTTAACTTAAGGGAGTGTGTCTCACTGTTATCGACAGGCCTACTCCAGGTGATCCCTCAGGAAAGATAAAATAGACAAAGAGTCAAGCCTCGTCTTTGTCTTTAAGTCAACAAAGCTCCCTGTCACTCACATATACACACAGAGCTATCAGATATGTACAATACGCGCTGCTATCCATAAACATGATCTGCTTGTTATTCCTGTCTCATCCTTCTTCTTTGCGTTTTTGTCAGCTGTGGCCTCTGATATGCTCGGTCTACTGCGCGTGTGAGAAACAGCTGCCAAGGGACCCCTCGTCGTCTTTTTTTCACAGCTTCTCCTCCTTCTCCATCTCCTCTTCCTCTCCTCTCTGCCAACAAGTTTCATGCTACTCTGCGTGAACCCAGCAATTTCCCAAACAATGTAAATGTTCTATTCAGCGGTGACATTTCTGTGGCATTTCAGCAGGCTCGGAGGAGGGGGGAAAAGTGTGTGATTAGCTGTCAAGAAACTCACTTCAGTCATTAACAGCACACATGAGATAGGCCCACATCAAGCACAACTGTCAAGTAAACGTTTTTAAATGTTTTCCACTGTGAAGGAGATCATGATTATTTTAACAGGAGTTGGAAGAGGAGACCTGTTTGGCTGTGTTGGAGCTGAGAGACTTCACAAAGTTAGTTTTGAGTGTGCTGCAAACATGCGTTCAAAGACGTCTTTGAAAGTACACGAATAAAAAAAGTCAGGGACAGGTGAGACAGGAGCTGACTTTGTTCCTGGATGTGCCCGTCATTATCCAGCCCACGGAGCCTGCTCTACTTTTCATTCCCTGTCTACACCAACTATTTTCAGCCTTTTGATGAGTATAGTCGTGTTGATGCTGAGCGGATAGTGTCGACAGCATATCAAGTAAAAGATTCTTTCATTGGCGTTGAGTAAAAAGAGGTGGTGTTCAGTGCAGGTGGATGTGAACACCTCTTTGTTGTTTCTATTTCCAGGAGTATTGATCGGTGCTACACCACAGAGGTTTCTAAGAGCAAATCCTCTATCCTTTGTTTTTCCAAAGTAGTTTTTGTGCTTCTGAGGGCCCACGAGTGCAATTATTAGTTTCCTGCTGACCTAACCTTCCTCCTCTCCCTGAGGAGTACAGGCCACTTCCTGCTTTCTAAAAACTGCCTTCAATCCCTGCTGCTTCTCACCACTGCTCCATCATCACTGATATTCAACAGATTTAGGCTCAAACTGTTTAAATGTAAATCTGTTGAAACAGTTCAGTCATGACAGAATTCAAAATCACTATCATTTTTGAAATCATAATAATTAAACCTGGTTACTCGTGATTTGACATCTTCTTCAGACGCATCATAAACACTCTGAACACTTTGAAAATGAACTTAAATAAGCGAAAATAAAAACATTTCATCTTTTTTGTCGACCAAATTCTGCTTCAGTCTCTAACTAGAGTAATTTCAGTGCTTTTAAGTAAAACCTGATTACTGTGATTAAACATAAAACAAAAGAACTGAGGCGACATCTTTTCCAGGTGATTGTTTTGAGCCGACAGTCTGCTTACTGACTCTTTTGGTTAAAATTCAGTTTATCTTTGTATCAGTTTTGCTTGCAGACACAGCAGACATCTGTTTCCAGTGGAAAAAAGCTCTGATATAGCAGCTGTGCACTTCCTGCCCACACTAAACAGACGGCAGAGTTAACATTTAGCTGATGAACATGTCAGAGCGTTTTGAAAAGGCAGAGACAAGATAAGAAGAGGGTAGAGATCTGAGTGAGATTCAGTGTTGGTTTGATGTGTGTAGAATTAATATCTTTGTCTTCGGCTCAGGCAGAGGGTGATGTTAGGTTTACAGATGCAGCACAAAATAAAAAAATAGATTTATTCTTTAAGATTTTACCTATCAGACCTTTTTTGTTCATGTCAGCTGCACCAGATGGTTGTCCTCTGATTAGTCTGCTCCTGTAGTTTGTTTTGATCTTTGCCTTTTGAATGAGCGGTAACCTTTCCTCTGCTGCCGTGTCATGTGATCATCTCTCAGCTGTATTTTGGCTCTAAATGAAAGAAACTCAAACGGGAAAAATAAGGTTCTAAATTAAGATTTCTAAGTGTGTCACCACTGTCCTATATTTCTTTTTTACACTGCAGGTTTGGGGAAAACCAAGAGGAAGACAAGCGCCCGCGATGCTTCCCCGACGCCGAGTTCTGACACAGAGTACCCTTCCAATGGCTGTGGTGGAGGTGGAGGAGGGGGAGCTGCTGAGAGAATCTATGACCTCAACATCCCCGCCGTGGTCAAGTTCGCCTACACACCGGAGAGAGATGACGAGCTGACCCTGGTCAAGGGCTCGAAGGTCACCGTGATGGAGAAATGTAGTGACGGATGGTGGCGGGGCAGCCAGGCAGGTCGCGTAGGCTGGTTCCCCTCCAACTATGTGCAAGAAGATCTTGGAGGAGCAGATGAAAGAGGGGACGGGGATTCCTCCCTGGGCTACTCGGGAGGCTCTCCAGGGACTTTACTGGCCAATGGGCGTGCAGGTGGAGGAGTGCTCCACTTGGTGCAAACTCTCTACCCCTTCAGCTCTGTGACGGAGGAGGAGCTGAACTTTGAGAAGGGCGAGGTGATGGAAGTGGTGGAGAAACCCGAGAATGACCCTGAGTGGTGGAGATGTAAGAACTCACGCGGCATGGTAGGCCTGGTACCTAAAAACTATGTGATGGTGCTGGACGAGCGGCCCAGCCTCCCCTCCTCCACATCGAGCTCCCCGCAGAACCGTTTCGTGGCTCCGGCCCGCTCAGGGAAGTTCGCCGGGAGGGACTGGTATTACGGCAACATCACCAGACTCCAGGCTGAGAGTATCCTCAACGAGAGGGGAGAGGAGGGCGACTTCCTCATTCGAGACAGCGAGTCATCGGTGAGTCTGTGTGGTGAGATCATGGCAGAGGTGTTCTGGGAAAGAAAAAATAAGGTCCAGAGTGTTTGGTAGTTCAGACAAAGTGTGATGAGCGAGCTTTTCAGAGAGGGGGAAAAAAAAACTCTCCTCTGGCAAACAGTAAAGTCTGTATTCAGCTGACTATTTCATGGTGAATTACCAGTCATAGGCACTGCATATTAAAAACCAGCCCTGTGATAGCACTTTTATTGCTGCACAAACAGCCTCATTTAGGATGTTGCTCTGAGGAGGCTTAACATAACTGAGGAAGAAGAAGAGGAGTTAAAGGCCCGTGAGCAGAATAAAGCTGCAAAGTCAACAACACTTATAAGGCTGCAGGACTTGTTTTTGCCCTCATGAGAACCACAAAAATGTTGTTTGTTGATGGTTTGAATATGACTCTTTTATCAAGTCTCTTGTTCTAACATACGACCAGGTGTCAGAATCAACTTTCAAAGCTGCTTCAAGTTTATTCAAGTATCTACAACATATGCTCCTAACAAGAGGAGACACTGAGACATTAGACACTAAACATACTTTCACATTCATCACTCTAATGCAGACCTGGGCATTTTGCGGCCCGGGGGCCACATCTGGCCCTTTGGATATCCCTGCCCGCCCCTTCGTGAGGCCCGTCAATCAAATCATCAACATGCTATATGAGTGTGTTGCTTTTATTTTGAAAACCCAGCCGCTGTTTTATTTCCGTTTGGACGCATGTGCGTACATCCTAGATCTGCATTCGTGAACAGAGACAAGTTTAAACATTGGCAAAATATTTGTAGAGGCCTCATAGTTGCCAAGTCCGCTTATTATAAAAGACTTGAGGCTTGTTTCTCTCAGAAGTCGCTTGTAAAACTTGTGAGTTGTGGGTGCGTAGTTGCTTATTTGGGCTTGCTTTTCTGTATGTGTGAACCCCCCTGATTTGAAGTTGAAGTTATTGTAATTCAGGTTTCTCATGTGGCCCCATATAAAACTTAATTGCCCACCCCTGCTCTAATGAAAAGTTCAATGTTTCCAGAGCATGACAGTTCTGAGTCAATTTAAGACCTCCATCCTTCTTAAACTAGTATTGTATGTTAAAATACATAAGATGTGATGATATTAAAGCTCCTGTAAGGAGTTTTTTTATGTTTATAAAATAGGATGAAATTCATATCAAACAACACAATTGGCAACAAGATTTAGGATTTTTGTATTATAATATTTATTGCCTCAAACTGTAGTGAGGGGGTAGGTGTCAGCTGAGCAGCAGAAAAAATGGTCCCAATTTTCCAATCTCCACATTAAATATTCACAAAAAGTTATTAACCATCAAAAGCCAGCTGAAGGAGAACTTTGTCAGATGACAATGATTAAGTATGACTGTTTCGTCCACAGGAGGCGCCAAAAGTGACTTAAACTGAAAGTTCCACATAGGAGCTTTAAAGACTGTTAACAGACACTGTATGAGACAAATAAGCAGCTACTGTAGAAGCTGATGCAGACTAAAATTAAAGTTAAAGTTTAGTGCTACCATAGTATAACAGTGCTGATGCTGAAGTAACGTACAAAATGGGAAACTGTTGGGTGCTGGTTTGACTCAGTTGGTAGAGCACCCCTCCCATGAATGGCAGCCACAGTCAATTCATGTCTTCCCCCTCCTCTCTCCTCAAGTTTCTTGTCTCTCTCTATCTAAAGGTGCTCACCTCTGTATGCTGAGTGTAGTAGTCACTTATGTGAAGACGACTGTGCAATTTCCCTCTGAAAAGCTTTGTTTACATTTATTAATATTTAGAAATAGTACCGCCACCTGTTGATCCCTGGAAAAATGGAGAGTGTGACAGAACTGTGGGTATCCCTGTGCACAAAATAAAAAAAGCAGGAACTAACCTGCACATTACAAAACAGCATCAGGTCTGAGGTCCACAGAGGAACTTCAGACTTTCTAAATGTTGAATTGTCCTGATAGAAGATGAACCATGAGGCCGTCTCGAGCAGCAGTTTGACTATCGTAGGCCCAGGGCTGTAAATATGAGAAAACACTGCCACCTGCTGGACTCAAGCAGTTTGTCTGTAATTTTTTAAGTGAAGGTTTACCAGCTTGTAAATATTAATAAATGTCACTCTCTTTCTTTTTTCCAGCCCAATGATTTCTCCGTGTCCCTAAAGGCGGTTGGTAAGAATAAGCACTTTAAAGTGCAGCAGATGGATGGAGTGTTCTGTATCGGGCAGCGCAGGTTCAGCTCCATGGATGAACTAGTTGAGCACTACAAGAAAGCCCCCATCTTCACCAGCGAACACGGAGAGAAGCTGTACCTGGTCAAAGCACTGCTGTGATTCACACATGCTCACGCCAACACTGGATCTCACACACAAACACACACTCGTCATGATACACACATGATACTAATGCCACTCCCTGACTGTCTTAACTCGAGCCTTAGCTTCGGACCCTTTTGGTCGCTTTGGCGTCCGTGCTCCATTCAGATCGTCATTCACTTAACGTTTTATTTGACGCCCTCCAGTGGTGATCAGGTGACACTACTTTTAGCTCTACAAATGGGCAGTAACCCCAAAACGGTGTGCACTGTGTAAGGAAACTCATGAACACATCCTGAGAGCATAATAAGCCTCCCTCTTCTGGATGTGCAAACGTTCGTATTGACCACGCAGCTGCTAACTGAACGGCTGAGGCCTTTGTTGGGGTGTCAAGCTCTATTTTGGATGTCCTGCTTAATGTCCATATACTACCACGCACATTTTAGTTTACACCATTGCTCTTAATCCACACAGGAGGACAGAGAGGACTCTAACCTCTGAGGGACCTTCCTCTTGACGTTGTGTTCCGTCATGCCGCCTGCCATTGTTTTATTTTCGTTTTTTTGATTTGACAAAGAATGCTTGTCCAGAGTTTTTCTTCTGTTTTGTCTTATTCTGTTTTAAAGCTTATTTAATTCCTCTCCTGAGGTCTGAATCATCGCTTTTTCATACAGTGACTTCACAAAGTGACCAGAATCACTCTCTTGCCTTTTTCTCCTTATTTTCATCATTCCTCTACATGATTTCTCTCCCCGTTTGTGTCTTCTTCACTTCTCCTTCGTGTTCCTGCCTCCATAGACTCAGCCATCAGTAGTATTGATGTTACTGAAAATCTGGATACAAGACTTCTTGTACTACTTCTAGATAATGGGAGAAGCATTAAGGCAATAGGGGAGACCTCTGATTTCCTGTAGAGTTTGAATGTTTATTAATGTAACCAAATGTGCCACCCTGTACCCATACTACTGGCTCCAGGTCTGCACTGCACTCACCATACTTGGCATTCATTTGTAGCTCTATGCTCATGCTTTATATTGTGTCACATTGAACATGTTCCTGTTCTGTTCTCCAGTATGTGTCTGTAGCTATATGAGGATACTGACTGAAGAATAATAAAAACATTTTTGGTAAAACTTTTTGAGTAAAAACACTTGGGTCTGCTCAGTTTTATCTGAATGGTAAAAAGTAATTCCCTCTAATGTAGTATTTGTCAGAAATTAGTTTGTGAATCTTGTAATTAAAGAGAATTTTGCAGCAGCAGTGTAATATACACAAAATTTAAACTATAGATTGACTGAGACTCATATTGAACTAAAAGTAGAACAGCCATATGTTTTGACACCTATTGATTGTTCGTAAGTCCCGCCCCCAAGGAGTGATTGTCCAATCATAACTTTGCAACTGTCTCCAGAAAGTGCATGATGCGATTTTTTTTTTGTAGGATAGTAGGGAAAGGTCCCGCCCTCCTTGGCCTCTGATTGGCTAGAAGTGCTGGGCTCCGATTGGTTATTTCATATGGATGTGAAACGTCATCGTTTGTCAGGTTAGGGTTAGGGTTAAGTGAGGGTTAGGGTTGGGGTAAGGGTTAAGATTAGGGCTAGGGTTAGGGTAAGTGTTAAAATTAGGGTTAGGGTAAGGGTTAAAATTAGGATTAGGGTTAGGGTTAGGAGATTCAGAAGTGCGATAATGTTCTGTAATGTTCTGTTCGCTGTACAGAGCCGGCAGCCTGCATTTGGCTTTAGCTTGTGATGACATTTCCAGCTTTTCTAGCCAATCAGAGGCGAAAAAGGCAGGAATTTCCCCTATGTCCTACAAAAAAAATATATGTTTATCGCGCGCAGGACCCAGGAGGAAGGACGTTAGCATGCCGTGGTAACTAGCTTACTACAGTGACACCGTGTTACTTCTACAGCTGTAGAGCTCGTAATTTGTCGCTTTGCTAGCTAATAAAGCTTCTTGTTGATGTCTGCCGTTGTCTGCCTCCGTATGAAAATTAGCTTTTTAGTTTTGACTGATAAATTTACCGTTGTCGTTAGAATTGAGCGTTATACGAGAACGTAGCAACAGTAACCACGTGGGGCGGGGCCAATGGACTCCATTTAGATTGACAGCTGTCTTTTATTATCAGGAAACCAAATATTCTTTCATCCAGTTCAGGAAAAAAAGAGAGAGAGAAAAAAGAAACTCTAGCCCTACCAAACACTTACCCTGTCATTTCTTTTGTTGTGTGCATTTGTTTACCAATGGAAGTGTTGTTGATCATGGGGTCCTCAGCTTTTATATGATATATCTGAATGTTATTGAGCATTGTTATTTAATTCTTGTCTCCACTGTATGTATATATTCAAAATAAGATGAGGTGCATATATGAATCGTTAGGATCAAACTATGGTACTGTATCACCAACAACGTGATGAGAATTTAAATACTTTTGTTCAATAAAAACTTTTGAAGAATTCTAAAACGACATGTGCTGAAATGTGTGATTGGCTAATTTCTGCCCTTGTTTTGTTAACTCAGGAAATATGTTAAGGGCAATTGGTCCCTGAGCTTGGCCTGCCAGGCTATGCCTCCTTACCGCACTGAGTGTCATTGCAGGCCCAGCTTGTAAATCAGTACAACCTTGATTCAAGATAAACCAAGTTTTTACATTATGATCATTTGTGAGATGCTTTTGTCTGTGTCTTGCATTTTAATCCAGATACATGAACATATGGAAGACAGTCAGGACATCAGTGTGGACACTACATGAGGCCAGGAGGAGGAGCCACTGACTTGATTCATCAACCCTACACTAAATGTCTGACACACTCAACCACCTGAGCTTTTCCACACAGTCTGTATTACACAAATTTTGTGTTGAGAAAGATCATTTAACCCTTTAATGCCTGAAACCACGGGTTATGGCCAGAAAATTTTAATCCTTTGGAGCTGAAATGTTTATTTCACTTACTACTGAAAACCAAAAAAATCAAAATGTCCTTAAAATTTAACAAATATATTTATTTATCTCGTTTGACACATTAGATGTTTTTGGAAACTGATAAACCACAAGAGGACATTTTTATCATTTATCGGACTGTATTAAGGTAGTTTTTAGAAATTTGTTGATCATATTGATTGATAGAAGTATCATAAAAGTATGTATCAAATATGATACAAAAGGCAAGAAAGGGTTAAAGAACAAGCTGCTGTCTAAACTGCAGTACTGATACTCTCCACATGATGGCAGTGTTGGGCTTCTAACATGGTCGTTAGAAGGCCGTTCATGTTGTCGATGTGTTCACATCCTGGGTCCACAGGAGATAATAAAAGCACCTCAGCCTCTTTTTGTTTTGTTTGCTAAACAACAAAATTATGTTTTGAAAGAAGCAGGTGAATTATTTGCTGGAAGTTGATTTGAATGATTATTCTACCTGTTTGAGCTGAGCAATCCCCAATGGGCTTTATACTAAAAAAAAGAAGATCAGTCAGCTGTGTCGTGTCTTGCCTATTTAATTTAGATGTGATATGAAATTTGATATGTATATTAAAGAAGAACTTTATCTATCCCTGAGGGTAAATTCAATAAAGCCACTGACTTTTTGGTCTAAAACGTTTCATGAATCCTAACAAACTCAGAGTTAACTTATTTCTTAGAATTCTAATTTTGATTTTAAATTATATATTTTATATATAAGTGGAACTGTGAGGAGAAAAGAAAAGTTCAATTTTGACAAAAATCTCAGAGTTCCAAGAATTCAGAATTATGAGGGAAAAAAGGACAAAATTCTGACTTTACACACAGTTATCCAAGAAAAATAGAATCTTGTGGGAATAAAAAACTGGTTGAAAAAAGAAAAATTAATAAAAACGTTTTTCTTTACCTGCACTGCCCAAAATGGTTTATTCTAACCCGGAGTCATAGTTCAGGATTTTGGTGAGACCTATCACAATTTTAAGAGGGGGGCAACTTCTCAGTAAGGAGTATCACCACAGGTCAAACATGGTGTTTTCCAGACACCAAGGTTTCGTTTAGACAAAACCTTTATATCTAGAGACAATCACTGGAAACATACAGTACTTTTTAAACTGGTACCTCTCCTAGTGTTATAAGTAATAAAGCTACCCAATTTACCAAAACCTGGATCCAAAATCTTCAGGTAAAAATAATCTCTTGAGGCTGTGGCATGGCACACAGGCCCAATCTCCTTTTACAGGGATTCGTACACTGCAAAACATACTCCTGATACATATTATCATGCTGATTAACCTGCTGCTTCCTGGGTCCATCAATCATTTTACTCTCCAGTATTCATGTGAATTGTTCCATTGATTTAGATGGTTAGATATGTTCCAATGAAAGCAGTCGCCTCTCTCACAGTTTGAGCTGTACTCTTCATAAAATGAGCTGACTGAGCTGTTGTTACTCAGATTAAATTGAACATTTTCACGGATAGTGAACAAAACAAGGAGAACAGGCTTGTGTGAATTAAACCAGCCTCTGACAGAGTTTTTCATTCTTGTCACTGACAAAGTCTAATACATTTATTTTTTCATTTATCAATCTGTAAGAACTCTGTGTCCCTTTTCCATTAAGTGTTCATTCACCTCGATGATTTTGTAGATGTCTCTGTGGTAGCCTCCATGTTTCCTGCCTTAAACCTCTCCTTTCTTCTCTGCTGATTTTGTCCCAGAATTATGTTAATTGCACTTCTTTACACTGATATGAATACAGTTAGTCTTGCAGAGTGATTAGAGCCACATCCTCAACAACGGTCTGTTCTTCTTGACATCAGTCTGTTATTGAGAAGTAGCACAATGTTGCTATAAAACGCTGCTGTGTTATAACCATAGACGGTATATAGAATGGACAGCGTCTGCCTCCTCACTGGATGAAGCCACTCCGAGAACAGCACCCTCTGTTGATGGGCTGCAGTATAGCTCATAAATCCTGCCTCCGCCAGCAAAGCTTATGGAGCTGTAGACAAACTTTAGAAATTTATTACACAGAATATAAATTTTTCTCCCCCCTGCTTGTGATGTTGACATGTAGTAACAGTAAGACTGGTTTGTGCTCAAGTCCTCTTTTATCTCTGAAGCTCTGTTTTTAAAAGTTATTAGGGGGTTCATGTTTTCTAAGATTGACACCTGATACAGCCTATTGGAGTTCAGGGATTGCATAGCTCACCTGGGGATATGCTGTTTGAGCCGAGAGTCCCTGTGATGACGCTCCACTAAATGTGCACAACGCTACTGGGCAATGTTGGTTTCAGGAAAAAAGAGAAATCATGGAAATACTGAGAGCCTTTTGGCTTTAAATCCATATACAGGTGGGAGGTGGAACCAAGTGGTCCATAGTATATACAGTCTATGGTTATGACCAGTCTGCATCAAGTTGACTTAACTCGGTTGTATATGCACAGACTTTCCTCCAAGAGCTTGTTAATTTAATCTCTAGTGATACATCAAGAGATTTATGATGATGACTTTTTAGTTTGTTACAGCTCAAAGACACGAGACAGTTCTATTTCTTATTACTTCTTATTATCATTACTTCATCCATGACACAATGAGTCCCAATGAGCTGTGGGCCAGTTGGATTTGGTCAAAGGTCAGCTGTAAGGCTCTGTGCCTTACAGCGAAACCTCATTAGGTACAACAAGTCAAAGGTGGTGGACTGAGGAAGGAGACTGTACACAAATGAGAGTAGCCACCTGACAGGAGCACTAGAAAAACAAACAGCTGAGTGATTTGACTAGAAATTGCTGCCCTGTGACAGCAATTACAGAGGGCCTCATAATTGCAGCAACATCAACTACTTGGTGAGTGCTGATGTATTGACAGGATAATGGCTCCTCTGTCTGCCCTCTATATTTTGTCTCCTTAGAGATCTTTGCACCGTATTCAGTTTTTTTTTTTTTTCACGGTGTCATCCTCAACCCCAGTACTAAAGAGCTCCGCTGCGTCACACATTCACACTGATGGGCTCTTGATGTCCTTTCTGACAGAAATGCTTTTATCCCATCTGTTTCTATACATCTAAAATCTCCACGTCTTCTCTACATGGCAGGCTGATGGGGACATTCTGTATCTCTTCTTTATGTACATGTCTCCCCCCAGACAGTTCCTATTAATTAACCTTTCCCTCCAACCAGATCTGTACATATTTAATCTGTAGATTATTACATAGATAAATAAAGTGACAAAAAATAGTGAGAAAGCCAAGAGGAACATTTTACACTGATGGCAGCTTGAGCGTCATGAAGCCTGAGTCAGGATTTAAATATTCAGTCAAATCAATCTGCACTGATCTGTTGAAAGGCCTCTGAACTTCAGAAACTGCCCTTTGACGTGAAAACTACAAGCTATAGTTGGTATGCACTGACGTCACTTTCCCAACAGTACTCTTCGGGTGGACAAAAGGCTGAAGGTCAACAACATGAGTTATACAAACAGCTATTTGCTCATATAAAGGACTGTGGGACTGTGAGGAAAAAGATCTGTGTGAGGATCATAACCTGAGGAGTGGGCATACACCACTAAACCAGTGGTCCCCCGCTCATAACTTTATTAAAGCTCCTGTAAGGAGTTTTTGATTGGTTTTGAAACAAACAGTGTGGTGCTGTAAATCTTACAGTGCTGGTTTACAGCAACCGCTCAGAGTTTGTACAAAGTTTGGTACGCAGTATGACATAAAATTTAATCTCAAAAAGAGTGTCATTGTGATAGTCAGAACTGAGGACGATCAGAGATTCTAATTACCTGCCTGAGCAAGAGCTAGATACTGTAACTCAAAGGTGGGGTAGGCAGGAATCTGTTAAAGAAGCATCTTTTTTGTGGTGTATATACATAGAAGCTTTAAATATCAATCAATAGCTATTGGTTATTGATGACATTTGGGAATATCACGATATCGCTGTGTTCTCTTATGCCTGTGTAGTCAACATTTTTAAATTTCATAACGGCCCGCTCTTTCTGACTGTAAACAAAGCCATTCTCCGCCTCCCCCAACCTGATTGGTTGTGAGGCAGATGCTGCTCCCTCATGTTGTGAGGCACGCTCCACATCCTGGAATACCATTCACAAGCTCAAACGAAGTTAGTATACTACGATATCGGATAGTAGAAACCAACCAGAAAGTGCGGAAAACTGTCATCCTCCTTTGGCCATGATGAAGTAAATAACTCTGGCGGAATAACTGGTGCTTAAAAAGATGGTAGACCAGACTGGAGCTAAAAACCTGGTCAACATCAATAAGGCATAAACGCTTCAGGATCTTACAGACCCTGTATCCTTTCTGCTGGACAGGTAAACCGCCTTAACAAAGTAAGCCAAGTGTCTGTAACAGAAGTGTTTCTTGTCAAAGTCTGCTGTGTGTTGTAGCGCCGCTAAACTGTTTACCTCGAGTCCTCGAGTATGTCACTTTATCCTGTGTGTTATTGTGTTTTCTGGTAATCTGTTGGCATCTACAGTAGCACCAATGCTTTTTACTTTCATGTTGACTGGGCTCCATTTGTAATTATCTGAAGTATTTATCTGCATTATATCTGAATTTAATTGAAACAATATGAGCGATCAGGAGCATCTGTTTGTGGGCGGGGCTTGCTGGAGCAGAGAGGGAGGGGAGAGGAGGAGCTGAGGGGAAAACTGGTTGGGAGGGGTAGAGTTTACATTCAAGATCTCTCCCCAAACTGACACTTCCTCAGATCCTGGCTACAACACCTTGAAGTAAAATACTTAGAGAAGATTATCAGGGATGATTTAAATGTTGAGAATCAGTGCTATTAATTGCATGCCCAGTCAAATATGTTAGCACACAAATGTCATATTTGCATTAATGATGACTAATAAGTGCATATGTGAGCAGGCCCAAGAAATCAAACGATCTCACCAGCAATAGTTGTTCATTTTTGCATCTGTTTTATGAACTTTAGGTACCGGTAAAGTTTGATAGTCTAACTTGCCAAGATTAACATGCACACTAAATAGACAAAAATATATAATTGTTAATGGCGTCCTGATTATTGTTAGAAGTATTACAAGTTCTTTTTCTCATATGTTTATAATTCATAACCCTGTCATCTGAACTTTAAATTTAGTAGCTTGCTGAACATCTAAAGGTGAAAGTCAGCAGAAAAGAAAACTCCTGCTCTCCCAGTTGGATAGAATTTTTGGTGTTGCATCTCGTTGTGTTACTTTACCTGACTGTGTGAGAATACTGTAAGTACTTTCATGCATTTTTTCTGTGCTTACATGCTTTAAATTCATGAGCAGTGAGATTAATCACAAACTGTGCTGCTGTGACACATCGCTGCTCACCGTGCGCCCCCGAGTCATCTACAAGGCTACATCTCTGCCTAATCTTTGGGAATTTGAACAGCAGAAATACAAAAACAGTCATCTTTGTCGCTTTTCAGCTTTAAGTCTCCACGGTACAACTGCAGTCTAACAGTAACTCAGTGAGAAGAAGCTCCACTTTTATCCCCAATATGGACGTTTAAACATCATTTAGGCACCATATTAAAACCTGTTTTCAAGGTTAACAAAGGTTTAATAGTGCTCCAAAAAGCTGGTTTGAAATCTCCAATTTTCTGTATTCAAAATAATTGTCTTTCCAGGAAATGATGTTTTGAAGCTGGAGCAAAAGCCTGAGTTTCATTTGTTTGGATGATGAGTTTTGATTTTTGTTGATTTTTTGAAAATCTCCTTCATTTCCTGAGTAGAAAGCTTTGTTTTTGGAGGAACTGTTCGTGTGTGTGTGTGTGTGTGTGTGTGTGTGTGTGTGTGTGTGTGTGTGTGTGTGTGTGTGTGTGTGTGTGTGTGTGTAATTTTAAAAAAGTATTTTCATTTTCATATGTGACAACTGAAATCAAACACTTAAAAACTGTGATTTCTTTCTTTCTTTTTTTCTTTCTGTTGGTTTTTTTATTGAGATACTTTTATATAGTGGGTTTGACCTTGCTTTATTTAGTGCATGTAACACAGACACTAAATGATAAAATATCTTTGGGGATCATAACTTCTATTTTTTTTCTTTTGTTAGTTGGGGTGTTGAGTGTCATTTTGCTAACGCTGCCTTTCTTGACTAAGCCAGTGAGAGAAAAAATTTTAATAGTCATTTCTGGCAGAAAAATTCTGAGGTAAATATGAACTGAATAAGTCTGAAGCTAAAAATAGTCCTTCATATATTTCTCACTCCTACTGGTCTTAAAACTGATTAAAAAAGTTCAGATCCCAGCTGCTGTTAGAACTTTATTTGCTTTTTTAATAATCAGATTGCTTTCCATCTGTGAAGGTGTGTGAGTCACTTTACCAGAAAGAAAGAACAAAGACAGATATTACCTTGAAATCAAACCATTTTCTCTTGGTTTTATGATTTATTCCGGACACATTTGCGGTATTGTCTCCATTATATTCATACAAATGAAGTATATTGAACTGAAACTGGATGAAAAATGATTTGCCAATTCTGAGATGCAAACACCAGCTGCTCTGGGCTTTCTATTAAATTTGCATCAGGTATCTATAAAGTATATAAAAAATATGAAATAAAATGTTTATTAACTTCTCATTGGCAAACATGATCCATCTGGTTTGTTTGAACCAAAAAGAAAAATAGCACTGATTCTTTCATAACTTCTCCAGACAGACTCATGACAAAAAACTGAGGGTCAAATTAAAAAAAAAACTGAGGTCTGACTTTCCGCCCTGTGGCTGACTCTTGGTCCAGGCTGTCTGGATCCCAGGTGTGAAAACTGTCTGCTACATGATTCTTTTCATCTGCCTCCATCCTCCCCTCTCTGTCCCTTTGCACTCTTCCCTCTGCTCCTCTTTCTTCTTTTCACCTTGAAAAACTAAATTCATCTTCGCAGCTGAAGGCCAAAATATGTCACAGCGAGGCTGCTGATGAATGTGACAACAGAGTTAAATATACGCTGCAGCAGGATAATTAGTCTGAATCATTAGGCTGGACCCAGATGTGACCTCTCATTTTATTTTAGCTCACCTTGCCTCAGAGCTAAACCTTTTCACCAAAATAGACTGTTTAAACATGAGCAGCACAACAACTCTCCTCAAGTGAGGCCAAAACCTCCAGAGCTCCCTCTAGTGACTGCCTGCAGTACATATCTTAAAGCCCGCCTCTTCCATGATGACAGATGTGCTTACAATCTCTGTTTTAATTTTTCAGAGACACTTTCAGCTACAGTCCCAAAAAAGTTAAGACACAGCGGAGTATGTTTCACTTGTATTTGATTAAGAGAAAAAGACACAGCAGCCGTGATTTCTAACAAGAATAGGAATTTTTGATTTGACAGTTTGCCTCTTTGCTTCGGTCCATCCTAAATGGCCTGAGATCCAGAGAAGTGGCCAGCATGTTTTGATTATGAGTAATGCAGCTTTAACCTGCATTTTTGGATGCAGTGACGAACTGTATTCACAGACAATGGTTTTGGGGAGTGATTTTGAAAACATGCAGTGATTTTCACCACAGAGACATATCTGTTTAATGTAGTGAAGTAGTCCAGTATTGGTTTTTACCTTTGTCCCCTCTGTACAGACATTTCTGCAGATCTCGGAATCTTTTCATGATATACAGTATATAATGAACTCCCCAGATTCCTTAGTTATTTATGTTGTTGCTCTCCATCATTCTGCCTCTGATTTATACCCATTTACAGATATGATACTCATCATTGTATCCTTCATGAAAAGGCTGGTTGACCCTGAACTGAACAGAAATGTCACAAACATTGGTATTATTCATACATTTTTAAGGCTTTTACAGGTGAGCAGCTTGTTGGAGTGGAATTATGAAACATATGGGACTCATTCTTTCCACTGTCTGTCTCTCGAAGTCCCTCGTGCTTACAGTGAACTCAGTAAATCAACATTTTCTTGAGATGCCCCAGAGTCATGAAATATCCTCCAATCCAATACTTTCATATTAGACCAATGGTGTTTCAAATTGTTACTGTTTCAATTAATTTAGTTTTTCTGGTTGATTAAATGTATTCTTTTATTTTCTTGTTTTTATTGTAAATGTTGACGACATCGTCATTCTGAGAATAGTTAAAGTTTTAAATGGAATTGAATCAAACTGAGTTGGATCACACTGATGTGAACTGAACTGAATTTAACTGGATTAAATTAAACTGAATTGAATTAAACTGAACTGAATCAAACTGAATTGACCTTAATCAAAGTGACTTGGATTAAATTTGACACAGAGGAACCTTAAACTGAAACTGTTGAAACGTTTGCTCACACAGTCTCTCACAGTCTAGTAAACATATTCCCATCTGTACCTCTGAGAGGCTCAGATTTAGAACTGGGACTGTAGTTTTTGGCAGGTTGTTATTTGATGTTTGTGACTGACATGACTGACAGCTCTTGTGATGAATGGGGGATCTGTGGTGTTCTTGACCGGATCAACAGAGTAGAGGAGGAATGATGAGAGAAAATACAAATCACTGAGCTTTCCATAACTGTGAGAGTCCACACACAACAACCTCCTCTGTAATGCGCTGTACCGACCTGTGTGATGACAATCCCTTTGCTCCAACAGCGAGATCGATTCTCTGCATGATTTGGCTCCAGGCTCTATCATCTCTGCAGTATATCAGCCTATCAAGGTAGTTTTCTACTATCTTAGGACAGAAAGAGACGGGGGAGGCCTTCAGTATTGATAATCAATCAATATACTGAAGAAATGTGGATGTTTTCATGAAAGAAATCATAATTTTCTGTTCTTATTTTCTAATAGAAAGGCATGAAAGGAGTACTGACATCTTCTTGACACACCTTTACAGGCAGGCGTGAAGAGTCTATGTGTGAAAAACAAACATGTCTGCTTCTAATCCTGATGCAGATGTCTTACAGAGATCACTCTGACAGAGAGAGACAGAGAGACGGGCCAGGGACAGGACCACACGAGTAATCTCCTGCTGCTCAGGTAAGAAAGACCTTCACACATGGAAGCTTTCTTCTTCTTCCTCTTCTTCTTATGGATTTTACCCTGCAAGGCCTTTAAGGTATGTACCCTGCACCTGGAGATATATTTCAGCCCTAAATCGTGTCCTTTGCTTTCCGATGTAGCTTGGATGTTATATATAGACCCTGTCTTTGACACACATGCACACACAGAGAAACTGATTTCTCTTGGGTGAACAGAATAACTCTCTTCAGGTCAGTCTCTTTGTATTCTGTCTCTCAGTTTCTGGGATCATGCGTGCTGTGTGTGTGTGCGTACTGCTCTGTTCCCTCTGGCTCGTCCTCCTCCCTCCTACAGGTATGTAAGCCCTTCATGTGTGAGGCGAATTACATATATGGACCTGACACTGTGTTATGCAGCAATTCTGACACGACAAGGCGAGAAATAATGTTCACACCTCTCTCTGTCTTCTTTGACAGCTGCAGAGGGGAGCGGGGCAGCCAGCAGGAGGGAGGAGACAGAGAAGGGGAGGGTGAGGGAGAGACGGAGCATGCCGTACTGGGGTCTCTGGTCATCTGATTTCATTGGATGGATGGAGGAACTGCGAGCGCAGGCAGCTCAAACGGGGATGCAGGACCTGGCCCGGACATTCTGGGCTCACTTTCCCATCGCGAACCAATTAGGGTACGATAGTCCGGAGTCTGACCCTCAACCTGAGGAGTAAGGAAGAGGAGAGAGGGGGGTACAGATGAGAGATTCAAGAGCCTGAGAGCAGAAGGCAATCTTAACAGTTGTTTGTAAGAAATCATGTGATGATCACAGTTTGGAAAATACATATTTTGAAAATGTACGGATAACTTTTACAATTCTGATGACTTTTCTGTGTTAAAGAATAAGAAAGGTTACAGAAATTGTGATCTTGGGTGTTTCTTTCCTTTTTTCCACCACATTAACAGCTCCTCAAACTACAGCCTGAACTATTTTAACCTCAAAATACAGCTTAATACACCTCTCAACAAATGTTTCCCAAGCAATAGTAAATAAAACTCTCATGTAGGTGATGTAGGATGTTAAGGTTGTGTGTTTTATGATCAGAGGGGTGAAATCTGGTTGACCACTCATGGTGCCAAGTTACTAATTCATAACTATGATTGGCTATTCACCTTTCTTGGAGTGGGGCTAAAATGGACACAAAGTGAAAGTTCTTCACAGGAGTTTTAATGATCTCGACTTTTAGATCTATTATCTGACTGAACAGTGACCTGAACCTGTGACTTGGAGGTGGAAGATGACTTCAAAGTGCTCTCTGGGAAAAAAAAAACAAACAAAAAAAAGGTTTATTTAGAATTTTTTTAGACACTTTATTTTGAATTTTTAGTTAATATATAAAACAATCATATCCTCTGTATTACAAATAACTTCAACAAACAGTCCCGACAACAGACAGAGACAGATCAAACCCAAAATCCATGTGACAAACTAGTTATAGACAAAGACAAAGACAAGTTAAAAACAACAACAACAACAATAGCAAGTGCACTTAATACTTATTATTACGGAATTTGTTCAAGGGTAGATGTAATGATTCAAAGTTCCAGTTCCAGACCAGGTAAATTGTAACCGAAGTTAGAGAGTCCCAGGTTTTGTGGAATTTGTTAAGGGCACATATGATCTTTTCCATCTTAAGGTTCTGCATAAAGTTCCTAATCCAGTGGTAATGAAATGGAGGGTTTATTTTGATTATTGCTGATGCACACAAAGAAATATGCAAGGGTGCATGTACAAAACCCCCAACCAGTGTCAACGTAGTGTGCAGTAATTTTAACCTTATTTCGCTTGCTTACTGATGTCTAGGTATTTCCAGTTAATGTGACAGTATTTCACTTTTCAGGAGCTCTAATCCTCGTTTCTTTACCGAGTTTCAGCCTCAGGTTTGTGACAGTTCACACACTCCAAAAAGTGCTCTGTCAGCTTTTGTGACGCAGTGACAATCAATCAGTGACGCAGTGACGTCAATCTGATCAGCTGCACCTGAATGCTCATAGGTGATAGCTAAACATCACAGTTAAATTCAATGAAATTTAACATAAAGTGCACATCAGACTTTTCAACTAGACCACCTTAAAACTTGAAATGTACCATTCAGAAGCACAGTGGTGTTGTAATTTTCAATATTAGCATCGGCATTCAAGTGGTGTTATTACACTGTGCAAATACCATTCAGTTTGAAAAAATTAATACTGTAATTTCAGACATTAATTCAATTTAAATGTCAAATCTGACAGCGTTAATTAAAATGGTTTAGTGGAATCTCTTATCTCTTAGATAATTCTTTCCAACACACGTCTAAATAGACTTTTTTCACTCCCTCAGGGTGTCATCTACTCCCTACCAGTGATTTAGACAGCCTAAACCGTTTATAAGTTTTTATACAGGGCCCAAGTTCTTAAAAATGTAAAACCGGGGACGAATAAATTCAAATTAGCACAATCTTCAGGTCACTTCAGTCCAATGTGAGACTTGTAGGTGTGAATGTTTGTGTTAGCTTTAGGGAGCAGCTGGGTCGGCTGAGTACAACAGCGCCAGACACTGAGGTCACACCACTCGGTCTGTCAAGTCAAGTGTGAGGAGTGGAGGGAGGATGGACGAGGAGATTACGAGTTTGGCAGGGTTAAAAGAGCACACAGAGGATGCTGTGCTCTTGAGCAGAGTTCAGTGGAAACATCTGATCAGACAATATTTCAACTTTGAGTTCCCTGGACAACAAACAAACATGCTGTTCACTTAAGAGAAGGTTAACTTAGTGATGCTCTGATGCAGAAATGCTCATTTCATGCTTTCATGCAGGAGGATAGAGAAGCTTCGTACATGAACCTACACCCACTTTTTGAGCTACTTTGCTCTTTTTTTCCGGCTCAGTGCGAGGTTTGTTTGGATGGGAAACATCTAAGAGCCTAATGAGGTTTCTGTGGCCGTGAATTTCTTTATTCTGTGAGACGCATCATGTTGTCTCTGCCCCTCGAGTCCTTCAGTGTTGTTCCTCTCTCTGCCTCCAATGTGTGCTCAAAGGCTGATAGTTACAAACAGCCTGAGGGGACCATGAGGGATCAGTATTTGTCTGAATCCACAATGTGTTTTCAGGCGTTCATGATCACATTTTTTAATCTCAAACCCTAAAACGTCTTTGTTTTATACAGCCCATAAACACAGAAATCTGTTCCTGCTTTTGTTCTCTTTTTTATAACGGTCTTTGTCTGCTTTTGATAAGAAGCTTTGCTTCTCAGACCTTCTCTGAGGTGTCTGATGAATAAAACCACAGGGGAAATCTGGTCTATATGCATGCCTGCACTGACAGCAGACACTTGTGCCTTGTGTTCAGCTTTACAATTCTCCAGTCATGACTCAGACACAACAGTTAGTCTCCCTTCAGAGAGAGCTGAAATCTTTCACGTCCAAGGCCGAGTGTGTGGATCGGCGTGTTTGAATTATGTTTGTGTGGGAGTAAACACCGAGTCAGCTACACTTCATAAAGCGTGCTTCATAAAGAGGATTCAGACACTTTGGCTGAGTCAAAACAATATTTAAAGACAGTCAGAGTTCACAAACAATCCATTTTTACCTCCCACTTTTCTTTGTCTGTCTTTGTTTTACTTTAATTCAGTTTTGTTACTTCACCATCTTTCTAAACCCATCCTGAGAGCAGAGCATCGCCTGCCAAATCCTGGGTTTCCTGCATTCCAGCTCGACCTGAGAGACACACAGTAGCTGCTTGTGTTACCAAACCAAATACTTTCCCTCTCTCTCTCACACACACACATTTAGTATTGACAAGTTCAAGCCAAATGGAAAGAGAAATTCTGAATGAAATGCTATAAAGTAACATTTACAATCAAGCATCAGGAATCAGCTGTTATTACTGTATGATCCATTGCTGTGCTGTAAACTGCTGATAAGCCACTTTGTCTAAAAACCTTGGGTAAATATTAAAACACTACGGCTGCTTCACCCATGAAAAGTTGAATTCATAAAATCAAAATCGTACTCTGTTTCAGTCTAACACTGTATTGCAAATATAGCCATCTGTGTTCTATCTCCTGTCGATGCCAAAACTGAAGTTCTTCCAGTGTCTTCTTTAGGCCGAGTCAAAATGACAAAACATCTCCATTTGATCTCATGTTAAAATGCTAATATTTTACAGCAGAATAACATGTTTACAGACCGTCTCACTTGTTTATTTCCTACATATGCACTGTGTGGAGGGTGACTTTTTTTTTTTTTTATGAAGCGCTGGTTAAGATTTCATAAAGGCAAAGAGTTTCACACAAGTTTGGAAAACTAGGGGTAAAGTGGAGCTTTTTGCAAGAAGACTTAAAAAGAGACTGATATTCATTTCACTGTTTAATGATATCATCTTGGTGCACCTATGGAGTAGCTCTGCATGATTTGCAGTCTTATTGATCTCATACTGGTGTCCATGATAACCCTCATTTCCTGACTAGAACACTTTCTTTTAGCTACTTTTCCAATGACCTCAAGTTAGACACAGCGAGTGGGTATTACTTTTGTATGACATGACTCAATACCTTATATATATATATATATATACTGTAAATTCTTGTTGTATTAGTTGCTTTAACAGTGTTACTTACAGCTTGTGGGCCTGTATGGAGGGTCTTCTTGAATGTAACAACTGAGACATACATTCAGCTGATACTGGCCTTTGTTTACAAAGGGGTTATCTGTGAGATGGTGGGCACAAACAGATACGAACTAGACCAGGCAACATGCCAGACTTATAGAAGGAGAAACTTGAACAAGCTTCTGGGTGGGTGTGTCTTTTACAGGGGTGCCGGGTGGGCTTGTCCTTCAACATGTCCTAAGGGACGGCGGAGCCTGATGTCAGGTTTGGTATAAACATTCAACATTGTATGTATTTCTTAAAATTATGGCACCTGCTATCAAAGGGCGGGAAAACATCACCGTACAGAAACCAACAGGGGACATCTCAGGGACTACATCTTTATTTAATGAAGTCTGTGATCAGTAGCTTCTTGTGGCTAATGCTAACTAATGGTATAAAAGCCCCCTTCCAACGTGAACCCCTGACATTTTCTCATTAATGTAATGGAAATCAAGGACCTTTAACATTTCTTTCACAACTCACTTTAGGTTGTGTGCACTCAGGTACAGCATGTCTTCCTCTAAGAGGGAGAGTGTTCAGCATCTGTGACTATTTCTGGGTATTACCACAAAAACACATGCAAGGACATTTTCATAATTTACAGTGTAGAAAAACAAAGAGCAGGATGCTAAGGGGGCACTGAAAGCCTATAGCTGTGAATAATGTCGTAAATCCACCTACTTGCTTGTGGTGAAGGTTACAGACCTGCAGAGCTGACACATCAGCTCATTCAGACTTTTCTGTACAAATACAAATCTACATAAAGTCAGTCTGAACAGATTTTGCCAGTTGTGTCCACGCAAACAACCCCAACTCAAAAAATTCTTTGGAAATTTTTAGGCTGTACCACATGTGTGAAAAAGCATTACCATAGACTGTGTATACTATGGACAACTTGGTTCTGCCTTCCACCAGTATATGGATTTGAAGCCAACAAGCTCTCGGTATTTCCACGATTTTTCTTCATTTCCTGAAACCAACACTGGGCAGTAGCATTGTACGCATTTGTCGGGAGATGCTCGGCTCAAACAGTGTATTCCCTGGGTGAGCTACACAATCTTCGTGCGCCCATGGGCTGTATCAAGTGTCAATCATAGAAAACATGAACCCCCTCATAACTTTTAAAAATTGAGCTGTACAGATAAAAGAGGACTTGAGCGCAAACCAGTCTTACAGTAACTACATGTCAACATCACAAGTAGGGGGGAGAAAAATCCAAAGGGGTTGCTGGAGAAGGCGGGATTTATGACCTATACTGCAGGCCGTCACCAGAGGGTGCTGTTCTCGCAGTGGCTTCACCCAGCGAGGAGTCGGATGGCATCCTTTCTACATACAGTCTATGAACATTACTGAAAGCTGAATATAGTATTCCAACTTTACTGCAAATTTCTCCAGGTGGCCATGCTTGGTACTACATAAAAAAAAATCCCCTGCACTCCTGAAATGATTGTTTCCATAGGTCCTATATTGGAGACACCTATAACTGTAAAGTTAGTGTATTTCTCTTTATGTATTCTTTTTTAAATCAGTGAATGTTTGAAATTAAAACATTTTTAAGAGCAGAAAATCTGCAAAACTGCACAATAGTTTTGGTTAGAGATGCACCGATCCATTTTTTTCCGATCCAATCCGATTCCGATACCTGGCCTGAGCGTATCGGCCAATATCGATCCAATACTACTGTTGAATGAATGAACTGTATACCTTCCCCTGTGAGTGAAGGCATCGGGCTTGACATTAGCTTTTTCAAAATAAGGTAACAAATTAACACAGATATAAATTTACTTAATATTATTTATCAACAAATAACAAATTGCACATTAGCAGACAGCAAAAAGAAGTAAGACTTCCATGTAAACATTTAGTGCCAAAGTATAGACAGACATAGAGCGAACAGAATCGCTGTGTTGCTGTGTATGATATTAATTAAAAGAAAAAAAAAAGACTGGATCGGAACGCCGGATCGGGATCATTCACCAGATATCCAATTCAGTTCATTTGTCAATATAGGGGCCGATATCTGATCCAAATATCGGATCGGTGCATCCCTAGATTTGGTCTGTCTTTTTCTGTATTTGTGACAACTTTAAGAGGCCGAACTCTCTTTGAACTCATCAGTTTTGGTTATATAAAGGTCTGAGGGTTCAGCATAACACGGTATGATTTTGAGCATGGATGTGTTATAGCTGTGTATCAGGCAGAGAGACTCGACTGCCTGATTCTAGCTGGAGGGCGACATCGCTGAGTCTACGTTCATGGTTTTAGCACTACACAATATTTGAATATGGAGTCAAAGAGGGATAAAAACAGACAGATGTGCAGATGGCCACACAAAACTAAAGTGAATCCGGACTCTTTTGCCTTATGCACTTAAAAAGCAATATTTACTCAAGTAAAAGTGCAGTTGTCTTTGTTGAAACCCCTGAGGCCCCATGATGATCAAAAGGTTTCCATGAGGTGAAGTTCACTCGATGTGTGTTGGAGCATGAGAGGAGGAGAGAAAAGGACTGGTGTCTCCCTGTGCTGAAGTCTTTTAATTGAGAACACATATGAGCAGTTTGGTTCGACAGACTGTCAGATTTCAAACTCGTGCTTTATGAATCTGGTTTAATGCACGTCGTCTTCCTGTTATTCTCACTGCAGAGGTCACCTGAATCAAGCCTTTTTTATATTCCTGACGCGAGACTTTCCCCTCAAGACATTCACTCCCCTGCTATAAGTGGGCTGAGCGAGTGATGTTTTAAACAGCAGTGAAAAGATCCTCAGGTATCTCCCCGTTGGTCACTATGTTAAAATGAATTCCACGTAGCTCTTTGTTATGCTCACATTTCTCCTGTTTTTTTGCTTGTGTTGAAAAGCTAAGAGAATGAGTGAATGATAACAAGCATGTGAAAACATTTGCGCAGCAGCAACTTTCTTCAGACATTACAATATTTCCACACTGTCCATATCTCTAACCTGCATTTATCAGGTTTCTACCTTTAAATTGCTGCTTCAGTGCTGCATATACAGGATGGAAAAGTACCTGAGACACACAGAAAAAAAATCATTTAGGAGCAGAAAATTCCCTGGTTTCAGCCGTGTTTCTGTAGGCAGGGAGGGAAACGACATTCCACTGCCGTGGGCCAGTTTCCACTTGAAAAGTCTGGGCTACACCCACTCTTCCCTCTGGTCGTGCAGCAGTTCAAGCACAGTTGTTGCCTTTAAGCTGCTCTGAAAAGACTGTGCTCGGGGAACAAGATGGCATCCCAGCAGATCTGCTCCAGGTTCATGGGGCTGGCCGTGTTTCTGACACTGCTGGCTCTGAAAGGTGAGCTCCATCTTTGGTTTTGCCTCTGCTTTCCTTTTCAGATGTCATATTTGTGGTATTCATTTTGTATATCCTTTGCCATCTGGCCCCCTTATTTATTTGCGTTTATTCCTGGATATTTTTTGTGTACTTGGATGTATGACAGTACCAGCACTTGAAAAGATGAATTACAGCATGTCAGAGTGTGGGGGATCTATAGGAGAAGGTCTTTCCAAAGATGACGATTTTCTCACCAGTTTTTCTTTGACGCTGTCTTCTTCACTCACATCTTTATTGTAACTATGATATGGAAAAGAGCAGCAAAGATAAAATCAAAGTTTTTTCTGTTAAACTGCAAAGGTAGATGGCCAGCACAACAGTTTTATACCATTCATTTTGATCCAGTATGATTTACAACGCATGTACAGGAAATCTATTTCTGATTAAAGACCTGAGACATGGGCCATCCATCATAGTCATATTTACATCTGTTCGAATACTGTGTACATTGAAGTCTGGATTTCATCACAATGCATGCTAATTACTGCCACTACATGACTGCATGAAGGACACAACTCTTTCTTTTTCATTGTTAAGATATTGTCTTCAGACGGCCACAGTGCTGCTCAAAAGTGTCTTCAGCTCACAAGGAACATTTTAATATTCACACACGCACACAAAACCCCTCAAATTCCACATAATCTTCAGGTATGGTGCATTTGTAAACAAAAGCAGATGAGAAATTTGTGCAACATCCTCCAGTCCTCTTTGTAGTTTTCTTTCAAGAAGAAGTCTGAATGAAAACCCAGCAGAGAAATATATATTTATGTTTAAAGAAGATATACTGTGAGTGACTGTGCATCCTCTGTGTACATTTATCATTTTTATAGATTGTCATAGAGCAGGTTGCAGTTCCTTCCCCTGCTGTCATGTTACAAATATCACTCTCTGACTTTCACAGCTTGCTTTGTTGATGTCATGTCCTGCTTTAAACCCCTCCTTCCCTTCCCCACCATCCCCCCACAATTCAACAGGGGGGACTTCTCGCTGTGAGGGACATGTGTGAACAAGCAACTCTGGAAAATGTTGGGGGGCAGCACTTCTGAAAATATAAGACAATCTCAGGAATGTATCAGTAAGACAGACTTAATGCTGTTTTCACACATGCACCAAACTCCTGAAATTTTCCTCAAATTTCTGAAAAGGCTACATGTGCAAATGCATAAAAAACCTTTTCCCTTTAACTTAACCCAGACTTGTCCCTGTCAGACTCCTAGTAGTGAGAAATTGCATAGAGTCTGGGTGAGCCAATGTTAGAACACAACAGATAATAGTTGGAAAAATTCAACAAGCAAATAAGCGACTGTAATATCATGTCACTGGTGCTTTAGGCTCTTGTGAGGAGTTTTTCTTATACCCATAAAATAGATCGAAATTCATATTGATGCCTATTTATGGTATACACAAGCAACTAAAAAGAAGCTCCTTAAATTTGTAAAGGGCAAGATTAGCAAAGGCTGTTTTGTCCACAGGGGGCAGCAAAACTGACACAAACTTCCATTTTAATTAGTGTGGCACATACTGAAGCTTCTTCATACTGCTTTCTCCCTACTACTGTGTTATTTTCCACAAACTGACTGACACCGTGAATATGTCTGTTTGCACATTATTGATATAAAGGTAGAAATTGTCGTAATTATTTCCAACTTTGCTCGCCAACTTGAAAATCTTGAAAATGTAACACTGCAACAACTTAGGAAAATTACAGGAACAGGCAGTCCTGAACTTTTCTAGATTTTTTCTGGAGTGTGTTTATGTGAAATACTTCAGACTTACAGCTATACGGATAATATCTACATTGAGAGCATGGACATGTTTACCACCCAGCATGTTTACATTTATTGGCTGAAAGTGGACTTTTAAAAAACATGTAAACATATCAGTCAGTCTGAAATCACACTAAATCGAACTTCTCAAAGTCAGACTAACATACCTGGATAATGCTGTTGAGGATTTTCTCTTTCATATGTATGGCTAAGTAGGTCTGAAACTGGTTTCAGTGTTAGACGCATGCTCTAGTGTTCTCAAGCCGGGCTTTGAGCCAGAAATTAAAGAGCATGAATGCATTGCTAGGAAGCCGGGATGTCAAAAACCTTAACAGATAAAGAGAAGACATAAAAAGAAGGAAACTTTCCTGACATAAAACCAAAGATCACAGATCTGTAAAAGTGAAGGTGTTTTCTTTGTCAATGTATATCCCATCAGCCTCTTACTAATGTGTTTTAGGGGCTGTTTTGATATGTAATACGTCATCCTGGAGACAACCCAATGATAATACCTTCAGTATGGTCTTGTGGCTTTTAAGACTAACTCATTGCTCTGGCTTTCCAGTAGAGTACAGGAGTGAACCAGAGGGTGAAAATAGTGTATATGTGTATGAATGTTATCACCCCTGAGAAACGTGATGGGTAGATGGATGGATAGATGGGTGGATGGATGGAGCACACCTAGTTCTTGCATTAAAATGCGGAGATATGCTGAATGTTGCACTTTAAGAAAAGTGCAGTGAGAGCACTGAAATGAGAAAGATTGAAAACAGCTCAGACTAAAAGTCACACTGAAGAATGACTCAGACTCTACATGTTATGGACAGATGACTATAGACAGAACAAGCCTCTCACAGGATTGTGTTGTTTGCAGCTTATTTACACCCTAAACTGGAGAAAACCCACATGTTAGCAATTTTCTCAAACCATATCCTCCTGACACTAACCACAAAGTGAAAATGTGTTTCGCTTCAGCTCCGACTCAGTCGACTTTAAGATGTGGACTGGATTTCCATACATATTGTGAGGCACATGGCGTTCTCAGGCTTACATAAAGCACTCAGTTTCATGTTTTAAACTTTCGAAGAAGAGGAGGAGGTGAATGAGCCCCCCAGAGACCTGAGGAATCGTGGCCCAGATGTATGGCGGGGCTTCAGTGCTCTGGGAAAAGGGCTCAGTGCCTCCTCAAGTGTCGCTAACCAGCGTGTGATTGGACTGGCTATGTGCAGTGAGGTACAAGACACCTCATTAGTTCCCACTTTGTCTATGTCTTAAGACAGTGTTTAGCTCTGATGAAAGATGTGAGCAGCAGGAAGGATGTAGTAAATATATTTACATGCAAATTGGTGTCTGAGTATCTATAAGATGTGTGTTGGAAAGCCCCCCCGTTAACCATGCTCCTCGCTCTACACTGACATTTAGGTTTATAATGAAAACGGAGATTGAGCTCAGCCGTGAAACTAGGTTAATTTAAATGAAATAGGGGAAAAGGATGTATGTAAAATTGTTGAAGCTAATAATAAAACTCAGAGCAGATCATGCAGAGCGATCTGGAAAAATGTGTTTTTGATGAATCCCTGACAATGAAGATGAAGCGAGAGTGAGGACTGCTGAACAACATCTGTTAGAAATAAAATGAGTAAAAGGGAAAAGCTTCATTCGAAACATATAAAGGGACATACCAATCAACATAAACCAACTCATTTCATCTTTGTCATGTTCATATTGAGGTTTATTCTGATCTTAACTATAAGGGCTGTTAAAAAATAACAAAAATCCACAGCAGTTTTATAGATACGAGCCTAAAATAAGAGCGTTTAGTTACTTGGACTTCTTTTTAAGGAGCTAAATTGTTCGTCTGCGTTTCCACTAGAGGCCTGAAGTTGAGGGTAAATGATGCTAATCAGGTCAATGACATCCAGAGAGGGTACTTGGAAATGGAATTACTTGTACAGCTCTTTACTCAAATCTCTGCTGAGTTGTTTTATTTTTTTTATGAAAAAATCGTTCACAAATCACATTGGCAGCAGGCAAGCTGTGATAATTATTATATAGCATCAGGCTATATGGAATATTTGTCCTTGTGCTGTTGCCTTTGGTGCCTCTATCTGTTTAACCTTCTCTCTGCTCAGCTGGTGTCGGTGTGTAAAATGTACACCAGCCTTTAGGGTAAACAAGATTGTTTCCTGATGAGATTGACCTGTTAAACTGTTATAACACACAAAAGCATCCCTGAGATGGAAAAATGTACATAAACAGAGTCAAAATTCCTGTATATACATAGCTTTACTGCTCTTATTACCTTTAGGTTTTGGAGAATATAATCCAGAATCTCCCCTACCTGCTCTGTGTGTGTGTGTGTGTGTGTGTGTGTGTGTGTGTGTGTGTGTGTGTGTGTGTGTGTGTGTGTGTGTGTGTGTGTGTGTGTGTGTGTGTGTGTGTGTGACAACCTGTTTTTTTAATGTGAATGAAATCATCAGGCCCTGCCTCCCAAACTCCCCAAGCCACTGAAAAGTACAACCCCCTGAACTGGGCCTTCTCAAGAAGTAGATCTTGTACCGCCCAAATTATCCAAAATAAGTATTTAAACTCAAAACTGTCATATGATAAACGTCAATGAAATAAAATGAAATGCATCATGGTGCTTTTTTATGATGATTAAAAGCAAAAAAGACCATCACTGACATGATTGATGATTTTTATTTTGGAGCTTTTCATGCCTAAAAGCAGAACAAGGGGGTAGGTGTCAGCCAAGCAGCTGAAGAAACAGCCCCAATTTCATATTTTACACCAAAGATACCTTCTTCATTTGACTGTCAAAAGTCAGCAGTGAGATATTTTTGTAAATAGACTCGACTAAAGCAAGACAAGGAAAAACTGTTTTGTCCACAGGGGGCGCCAAACTTGACACGAGCTGAAAGTTTGCCATAGGAGCTTTGATAAGCATTTCAATGTGTTATTATTTTAACACAAAGGGGGCCTTGTCTTTGTGTTTACTAATCTGTGACACTAAGATACACAAAGTTTTTGTTATTATGAGTAAATACACCACAATTCACGAAGCACTGAGGACTCGGGGAAAATGTTTCAAGTGAAGTGAAGTTGTCTGATTGCAACCTGCAGACTAATGCAGAGGGAACTCTACTGACCTCTAAAAGTAACGGCTCTACTGAGGATAGCACCTGTTTTCTTTTAGTTGCTATTGACTGTCTATGGTAATGACAATCAATGAATAAGGTTAAGCAGCATGTCTTCCTGTAATGTAGTGCTTCTCAAATTAAGGAAACATGCAAATGATTGTGACAAATCAAAGATTGTGATTAATAAGATGACTTCTCCAATTGTTTGACAGCATAAATGTTTTCTCTACCTGCACTAAAACAATATTTGTCCCATTTTCGACTGTGCGTCTGATTTTCTCAAGATGAAGGACAGCAGATTTCATTGTTAAATAATTAATCTGGATTTTTAACTAACCTGCTGTGAAGGACGATGTCTCTCATTTGTTTCCTCTTGCCTCTCCTCAACAGATGTATCCAGTGACAGCAGCCTGCACAAAATCTTGAGGAAACGAGAGGGTAACATTATGAATAAATAAAAGAAATAAAACATTTACTCTTGAAGAAACAAAGTGTGGAACAGACCAGTTTATTCTGTTCCCTCTGTGTACCTTCCCCCAGTGGCAGGAGCAGGTACTGCCCCCTCAAAGTCCTCCATCGCCGTGCCGTCCTCCAAGGCTCAAGAGTTCCTGGCTAAACTGAGCCGAACAAAGAGGAACATCTGGGATCGCAGCCGACCAGACGTGCAGCAGTGGATTATGCAGTTTATGCACATGGGATATGATGAGCAGGTGAGTTGTGTTTGTTCACAGAGTTCAAGTTTCCTCTGAACTCTTCAAGTCCCAAAACACAACAAAGCCCCCAGTGGAGCTGTCAACAAGACAGGATTTCTGCAAAACAAAACTGATCCACATAACAAACAGGACATGGATTTACCCCCCTCTGAGAAATGACCCTGCCTATGAGGGAAAGAGCACGCACACATACACACGCAGAAACAGAAACAGAAACAGAAACAGCAGGGAAACGCTGATTCTGAGCTCCATGTTTACTTTGTTTTTGACCAGCAGCATAAATACTTCAAGTTCTGTGAACAAAATGTTTCCATGTGGTGATTTTGAAAAGTTCACTTGTATGTTTCCTAAAAAGACCCCAACCTTTGTTTTCATTCCAGGACTGAAATGAACTCTGCATAGAGATGAGGAGTTTTCAAGAGCTGCAAAGAAAAAATAAAGCACTACAGGCAGACATCTATTGGATCATGTGCACAGGGTTTTAGCTAATGTTTTGTAGTCCTGAAAGCTAAGCTAAAACCCAACCAAAAATCTTGACTCACTTCTTCAAATCTTTTTCACAGGGTTTAAGTGGCTGTGGTCAAGTTTTGAAATATATTGTAACACTCTTAAGTCATTAAGGACTCAGTAATGGGTGACTATAAACTTGTTCTAACGTACAGTATAATTGGTGTCAGCTGAGCAGCTCAAGAAACATGTTTTTACAATTTCAGCATAACATATCCTCTTTTTCTTGAATCTCTTCCTTTTCTAATTGCTAGTAAACCGTTCAACTTTTTAGGCCCGTCTATTCCTGTGCATCTGTTACTCTTATTAAAAAAAAAAAATGGTTTCAGCTAGAAAAGCTTAAAGACAGAATTTTGGAGACTTCTGTCTCTCTCACTCATAGGATGTGTGAATCCTATCAAAATGGTGCTACCCCCCAAATTTTTGAGTTATTTTTTTCAATATTCCAGTTAAACTCTCCCCCCAAATTTTATAAAAACCTTGATTCAGTTATATTACTTTTTTATGCAATCTCCAAGGCAATCAAACAAAACTTTCAGAAACTGTGGGGGTTATTCCTCCAAGTATTCCAACATTATCTTGGCCTGTTAATGTCAGACTTTACCTACAAAACCAGTTTCTCCAAACAAGTGTGCTCCATGATACATCCAAGTGGTTGCAAAGGGAGTCACAAGCAGTGAGAATTATTTCAGTCCTCCTGTTTCCTGAAACAGGTGTCAGGTACAAGATAGCAGAAGTCACTCCAGGTCATGTTTGTTGGTCATGCTCATGGATGTACCTTTTTGTCCAGACATCTTTGACTAGTATTTTAAAATTTATGATCTTAAGATTGAAGCTGATGCATTAATCACCTCAATTACAGTTGAGCAGAGACTTTTAACTAAGTGCTAATTTCCTGATGACATGCTGAATGAATAAATGAATAGATACAAATGTGGGACTACCAAAAAGGAAATGTAAAGATTCCTTATTTTGCAGAAAATCCAAGTCCAGGTGCAGACCTAGTTTTGGTTCTCTCTCAGGTATCTGACTGTCATATAGAATTCACTTTGGGGACAGTGAGGAACCAAGGGAGCAGATAATGTGGACGGAAAAAAAAAAGCCAGAGTGCACAACATCATCTCGTACTGCCACCATTTTTGACAGCTGACAGGGTTTTCGTTTCGGCCTGTGGAGCAGTCGTTCCCAGGGATGTACGCTGTTGGATGCTGCTTCCTTAAAAGGCCAGAGCGGTGAAAGCATTGGCCTTTTCAACATTTGCCTTCCATCCGTGTCTGTGCTCATGACAGTATAAGAGGAGACCTTATCAGCTGCCTCTTTGTCTATTGGCTTGGGATTTGTTGAAGCTGAGTTTCCTAACAAGCCGTGTCGTTCGGGGTGTTTTTTTCTCTTTCTCTGACTAGAGGCTGGAGGCCGACCTGTCATACTGGATGGACCACGCTCGCTCCACTGATCAGGGGCGTCAGCATCACTATGATGAAAACTCCCCAATCGGCCCGCGGTACCCTGGATCCTACCGACATGGAGCTAATGTCAACTATGACTACTATTAACGCCAGTCTGGGATAGTCTGCTGGTCTGACACCTGTCATGTAGCTGTCAACATCTGATTGCTCTGCAGCTGCTTCAGCCTCGTTGTTTTAATTAACTACATCCGACCGTATGACCCCGTATTATTGATGCCCTAGGTCCATTCTCATATATCAGTACTAAAGATGGAGATAATGCACAGAATTTGACCCTCGAAATGCATTGCCTATGATTAACAAGTAAGTTTTTATGCAGCTGATTTCTGTAAAATACAGCTAAACTCTGCCTTTTGTTGCATAACTAGATTTTTGTAAATAAAGATGTGGCTCGTACTGCCCAAGCTCACTGTTTTTCTTCACTTCCAATCTGAAAAAAAAAAAGGGTAGAAATGATCACCTTCTTGTCTTATAAGATCATTCACAAAATATTGGAAATATTTTATTAAAACAGCATCATCTGAGATAGATAATGCAAAACCTGACATAAGATTTCACAAAGTAGAACACCATTATGTCCTGATAAACACATAATAATTCTGTAACAGTCTTTGTGGAGGATTTCTTTCCCAGCCCCGCGGTGCTCTGCATGAACAGCCAGCGGGGCGCTTGCACGCTGCTGATAAGAGCACAAAACATCCAGTGGAGAAAAAAAACCAAACCAAATAAGCCAGGTAGCTCACCTCTGGAGACACAACAGCATGAAACTGATAAAATGAACACAAAAGCACTGATTCACAGCACAAGCTGTTAGCATGATTCTTAGTTTGTAATTTAAATAGCAAAAGCAAAAATTCACAAAAAGGTAGGCTGGGTTTCAGATTTCTTTTTTTCTTCCTTGATTGAGTTTTGTCCATCCGACACAAAAGTTCCAGACTTCAGCCCTTTTTTCCAGAGTACAGTCAGCCGAAGATCCGACACAAGGCAACAACAACAACAGCTCATTTGAGTAGTCTGTCCTTTAGAAAAAGACAATATCCCAGAGTGCTTTACTCGACAGTGTATTTTAGGCAGTCCCCCTTCAAGGGTCCCTTCGGGAGTCTTTTCACTTCATTCTGATTCAGCAGAGTCTGTGCTCAGACGCCTGACCTCAGTTGTGCCGGGGTCTTCCTTTCTTCATGCGGGCAGCTTTAGGTTTGGGGATGTACTGGTTGTTGGCCTGGTGCTCCAGTTCTCTGCTGAAGTACTGGATAGTTTTGTTTAAGCCTTCCTCCAACGGCACCTGTAAATGAGAGACAGCATAGGGTGATATGATGGAAATGAGGTGTAAATGAAAAGACTGGCCATGTACTTTCCTGTTAATGATGAACTATTGATAGAAGCTGCCCTAATATCCCTACAGAACGGTGTGTGATTACTCATTTAACTGGAAAATATCACCTGAAGACATCAGATACACCTGCATCTTTCCTGCGGTTTAATTTGGATGATAGTTTTTAATGAGCTCAGTTCTCTTTCAGATGAATATGTCACATAATCAATACAGAGTTAACAGTTTAATGGAAGTGAGTGAAAAAAGGATCACATGTCATTCGTTGCTTCAGAATAAACAACAAACATGTGAATGATTTCTTATCTAAGCATTCATTTCAACTATAATAGAGAGAGTAACAAGAGAGTAATGGATAAAGTTTAGAGAGCAGGTTGTGGTTTTGGGGTTGTTATTAATTGGCTGCGTTGGTGCTTGAATCTGATTGGTCAAACCTCCATAAAAACAACGATGGTGATTCTCAACTCTCTCCTGTTTACACAAATAAACACACATATGGGTTACAATATCAACAAGCCAATCACAGAGCAGCGTAGGCCAACTTCACACAAGAGCCGTGAGTTGATGACACGTCAATTTTGAGGTCTCACTAGTAAGTTACCGCTCAGCTTTCGAGACGAAGCTGCTGACCCCTCCAGCACAGAGTCACAGAGCAGCTCATCGGCTGGAGTTAGTGACGTCTTTGCCTGAACGGGCAAATAAAACACTGGAAGTGACAGACAGACCTTACAGGCACTGTTACACAGCTTCTGACTGTGGAGATGAGGATGTTTTCTACGAAGGAGAAACCACAATTCAGGTCAGTGCTTCAGAAACTTGACAAGCAAGAACAAAACGCCCAAACCTGTTATTTCAAAATGAGTGGAGGTTAATGCTGATGTTAAACCCTGTTGAAAGTCCACCTTCCAGAATCCAAGTCCAGAAAAGGACTTTATCTAAATGCGTTTTATCCATTAGGATCTGTGGATTACTTTAAATCTACAGAAGGTTGCTCAAGTTGTCTGTGATCCATCTTATTATGTAAGAGCAGCTTTGGCCCCTCCCCCTTTTCTCAGATAACCTCAGCGTAAATTTCATCGCTGTTGGGAACTCAGGCTTGTTCAGTGATCTAGATCGTTTGGCTTAGCAGGCACTGGCTCTGATTATACAAGAGTAACACTAATAATCAGCTTTTTACAGATAAATGGACGTACTTAATAATATCACATTCACAAGTGTTGAGCCACCCTGAATCATCACCCTATCACACACAAATCAAATCAATCTGCACAAAGGATATCACACACAAATTAGAATGACATCACCAGCCTGTTGGCACTGTGGCAAAAAAAAAGCTAGTTTCTGTCTCGGAGGGTCTTAAGAGTCAAGGAAAAAGACAGAATGATGACTGTGCACAGATATGGGAACAGCCTTGAGAATGAGACAAGGCCCCTCTGTCTCTTAAACTGCGGGTCCTGCTCCCCCTGTTGTAGGGTCTCTCCAAGTTTCACCAAGTCAAATTTAAGACTTTTCAAGACTTTTTAAGACCCTACATTTTACATCCATAATGGCAAAGAAGTACTAAAGACTCGAAGGGAAATCTGAAGATTTTACACTACTGTAAATTAGTCTTTATTTCTATGGCACATTATTTAATTGTAGGGAATGTTACATTTTGAAGACCTTTCAACATCGTATTTAAGACATTTTAATAGGGGTTTTAAGAGAATTTTTGACATTTAAAGGCCTTAAATTCAAATGATTGGTTTTTAGATATTTTGAGATGTATTAAGACCCCACACATACCCTGTGTTGGGATTTTAATTCACTCACCATACACACTTGGATCCCTGATGCAAAGCAGAGAGAACTTGTCTCGCCCTGAAGAATTTGGTAACTTAAGCCTTTTTATAATGACATAACTTTGTGTTATTACTCACATTAAACTGAACATTTCCTCTGGGGGAGAAGTACAAGGAGGTGAATGACACATCATAATTCAGTGCAGCGCCTGATACAGTTTTCCTGTCTTGTCAGTGTCAGTCAGTGACATTTTCCATTTATCAGTCCTTTAACACAGCAGTTCAGCTGAGGGTCCAATCTTCAGTTTAGTAGAAATTCACTGTCGCCCACACAAATTTTTTTTGTCTTTGATACCCCACCAGAAACAAACAGACGGCTGATCATTGCACAATGGTTTCTATTTCACTGCAACAGTCTGTTTTCAGGATATAACACATGATTGGATAAACAGTCACTATGCTGAGACAAAACAGATGAAAGCGGTGAACACAGCTGTGTTTAACACTGAGTAAAGCAACCCACTGCTCTGGGCTTATGAGAAACAAAACAATTAACAAAAAAAATGTTTCCTACTTAGATGATCTGAGGTTTTGCAAACGATCAAACAATGATATCAGAGTTAATCTTTTAAAGACAGACTTGATTTCGTGTCATTATGAGCAGAACTTACGACGGAAATAAATCATTAAAGTCATTTTTTGTTCAATGTGGCTCTGAATGCCAAGTGACCACTGATTGAGAGACTAATGTATTACCATATTAATGTAAATGTAATGTTTTATCATTAATCCGGTGAATCATCCTCTGTATAAAAAATTCAGCTTGCGATGAGAAAGCTCTGTTTATAAATCTTTCACTGTGCGGCATGAGGTGTGTAACAATGAGAAAACCGGAGACTTTAAATGCGCAATCTGCAGATGTAATGCTGATCACCTGTTGCAAGTATTTGGTCATATTTGCAGCACTGTCACGGCCGATTAAAAAGGTAAGGTTTGTGTGTGGGCATGTGAGAAATTGCGAAAAGTCCTGCTGACTGAGACTCGGCTCTGTGTCACACGTACCACTGGCTCCCAGCCAAGCATCATCTTGGCTTTTCTGATGTCAGGTCTTCTCCTCTGTGGGTCGTCCTGAGCCTCGGGGAGAAACTGGATCTGACTCCTGCTCACTGTGAGAGGGAATAAATGAGAGAGAGAAAGAGAAAAAGTGGGAGTTTTAATTCACAATCTAAGCGGAAACATATTTTTTCTGCTTTTCACTCCTACATAATCATACAATATCAGTTTTGTGGGAGGGAGTTGACACAGGTTGACGCTGCTGCTTGAATGCACTGATAGTATCGTGCATGGGCGATGTACAACTGGAACTGACATGCTTCATGATCTGGCTACATAACGACACCCACAGCTGTGACTAGATGTTTCTAGTGGTGCAGATCAAGACATCATCATGTAGGATTTCTGGTTTTGTGGTTTAATGCTCCCACTGTTTAACATATCATACATACGTGTTGCACTCGGATAATAGTGAAAGCACAATTTGTCTCATATAACATACATTTGAACAGCATGAAGACCATACATGTATCTTACATTTACGATACATATACTGCTATCAAACTAAAGGGATTAAATGCTATTCCAAAAAACAGATCACTGTCCATGTGAGAATGGGGAGGATGGGTGAGAGAAAACAGACAACAAGACGAGTGAAGTGAGAGAGGGATATTAAGAGATAAGCAAGCAAACAAGCGAGTGAAGGCCTTATGGGACAGAGACTGAGATGGCATGGGCCAGATGTGGGCAGCGACACAAATTTATAGCTATCTCCATCAATGTGACACCTTACCGACGAGACCTTTGATGAGACGAGCAAACTCCAATATGGTGTGTTCCTCTGGGTTTCCCTGTAAACAGATTTCATAAACTTCCATCAGATCAGTGTCAACAAGAGGCAGACGCACCGACTGAAGCGCCGACCAGTAAATTGTCTGCCGGCAGAATCCATTTTCCACTTCAGTTTGTAAAACATGAACTCACCAGATTGACTGGACTACTGATGTTACTGTTCATCAACAAGACGAGGCCGTTCACCAGGTCACTGCACAACAAAACAGACATGAGGCAGAGATCTTCAATGTGTTTCTGACATGAAATTACTGTGGAACTTTGCCGTGTAAGAGGAAAAGAGTTTTATTTATGAGAACATACGGTATATGGGATACAAATACAAATGTACACACTGGCACAGACCGATGATTCTTTTATTAATGCTTTTCTGTCTCATCACAGAGGTACTAATGTTTTGTAACCATGTGTGATCGGCCACTTCAGCGTGTACTCTCTTTAGATCTCATTTTCTCTTCAGAACATTGTGCCAAACATTATGTGCCTTCCTGGCTGTTGTCCTTTACCTTTTGTTCAACGGAAATACAGTTTAATGTTAATGTGACTGTGCTAAAAGCGTTCTTATGTTATACATAACGCCCCAGCCTGTCTGCATAAGCTTTAACCATAGAATGGAGAAAAGAAAGCAGAGACAGGGTACCGTCTCTGTATTAAAAAATAATACATTGACAGGATTAAGAGTGTAAGGCAATGCAGCTCTGCGAGGCTGTACTGCTGCAAAGAGCTGCTTCTGATATGACCTGTAACCCAACATACGAAGCTAATATGCAGATTTTTTCATGCTGAGAACAGAACATGTTAGTGCAGCATGTACTAATTAATAAGAAGGTCGCAGAGCGATATAAAATAAAAAATTTAAATCCCATCTGGCCAAGGTTTACCAGTTCTTCAAACACATTTCCCACTCCAACGCATACCTACACATTTCAATGGTACAATTCTGTCACTATGTTAGACCCTGACATTAGCAGGTGTATGCAAACAGAGATAATGAGACGACAGACTACCTCACTTAATTTCAGCCTGAGATTTAGTTGATGCAGGTTTACAATAAAAATCAAGCCCGCAGCCTTGCTTCATTTCCAATTCAATTTGCTCTACTTTAGTGTAAATGTCAAATTTGCATTTATGAATACATAAATAATTCACCGGGGAGGGTATTTTGTCCATTCTAGTTAAATCAATGATAGTACACTACAACACAGAAATACCTCTGTGTGTAACGGACAACGCTACAGGATAATTAAAAAAACAGAAGCTTCAGATAGTCTAGGGAGGGGCTCAATACCTTTCAACAAATTGGTCCATTTTGACCCTCATATAAAGGAGGGATTTACTGCAGATGTGTTGACTTACATATTTTGAAATGATGGATTTAAGCGTAAATTAATATAGATTATTGCATTATGACTGACCACATGAAAAGGTCAGAAAAAAACGTGTGTCTTGTGTAGTATTGTGGTGAATCAGAAAACAACTTATGTTTCCAGTCTAGATTCCCAACCCAAACATCATCCGTTGGATCACTGAGGTGATGATGTTTTTGTCATTATTCAGGTCACAGATCATTTACTTTCTTTTGGTAAACTTGTTCTTTACAACCAACAAAATGCAGTCAGCAGAAAAAATGATATCAGGATGTACATCGACAGCACAAATGCTCCAAAAGGTTACAGTGCAAAACACAGCAGTAATCCTCTAATAAAACCTGGCTCCTGAGAGCAGGTAAAAAAAAAAAAACAAGAACAGCCAAGATAACATGAAACAATATATGTTGAGCTGTTCTGCTTGGCCAGTTTTCAATCAGAGCCCCCCTGATCTAGATTAACTGTTCAAGACGGCCGACAAGAGGTGGGTGTATTTCCGATGAGGATAATTAATACAACCTCAGCTCCAAAAGTTAGGATGCTGTTTAAAATTTAAATTAAAACAAAATGTGATGGTTGTCAAATCATTTAAACCTTACCTTTAATTAAAAATAATGTACAGGTTTAAACTAAAAAATATTGGCTCATTTTAAATTTGATGCCAGCAACACAGTTCAAAACAGTTGGGTCAGGGGGGATATTTGCCATTGTGTTGCATCAGCTCTTCTTATAACATTATTTGGAGATCATGAAGTCTAGCCTCTAGAGTTTTTCAAGAGAAATGTTGCCTCATGCTTGTCTGACAGGATTGCTGATGCTCAGCAGGTCTCCTTCATTGTGTTTTCTCTATTAACAACGTATCATATCATAAGCTGTCAAAAGTTGACAAGTTGAACCTGTAGGCAGGCCGAATAAACTGCTACTACATTTATATACCAATTTGTTAGACTTCAGGACAGCTTTCTCTTCACATTGGTCCAGTTTAGACAGGCTTGTATCTGGATTTGATTTCTATTTGGGACATTATACTGAAATTGTTCAACTACTCGCTCACACAAGCTGCGTTCAAATGGGCACAAATAATCGGAATAAATGCCCAAACAGAATATAAATGCGTCATGTAAACATGTCGATCGGAAGATTCTGATCCAATTTGGCTCAATCGGAAAGAAATTGTATTCCAATCGAGAGAGGTGGTTTATGCCGATCGTTATTCCGAAACGCGTCCATGTAAACACTTATTCCGATCGTGACTCTCTTACCTGACTTGGTCGTCACTCTTCAGCCTTTGGCTTATTTATTGAGGTCAGTACAGGAGGTTTCATTATTAACACTATGGCATAAAACACAACTGCAGGTGCCGTGTCTGCCCCTCCGGTAACATAACATAAGCATACAGCAACCTTTGACAGAACAGTAAAAGAAGTACGCAAGGGCACCATCTAGTGACAATATTTAACAGGGGGAAAACTCCTGAATTTGATGGAGTGAGCCACTACTGCGTTTGTTGGTTTGTTGACAACCCTATTTCTGCGGTTGTTTTAGCTAAATCAGACAACTCTGCGTAGGTCCAAAAGTTTCTAATCTAAATAAAGCTTGGTGCATGTATACGCACCCATATACATAGTGGATTCAGATTAGCCGATCCCTCAAATTTTTCTTCGGATCAAGAAATTTTGTCCATGTAAACATGGCTACTGTCTCTCACAGGCCACTGAACCTCTTTCTATCTCTGCCCTTTTCACTCGTGTTTCAAATGAATGTAACTATTCGGGGGATGCTCAGGGTTTTCTTTTGGCGAAGTAATATGTGCTGTCATCGTCAAATTTAATATGAGCATTCTCATAAAACAACCACATTTTGAAGACGAGTCATTTGTGCACTGTTTTCATTTAAGAATAGGGTTCAAATGATCTTCAAACCACCAAAATCTGTTAGTTATGAAGTCTGAATGAACCATTTTATTCGTCTTCATTTGTTAACAGCATTGACCAAGCACATTCAACCCAAGCAGCATTCAGTTCATACTAGTCCAGAAAACTCAGGGACTAACAGCAGGGATCAGGGTCAGCGAGCGGGCACTATTATCCCTTCACAGCGCTGCCCGCTGCAAACAGTGAGCACTATTTAACCAGAAAGTGACTCATATGTGCTTCTTTTATGAGCTCTACCCTAACTCATAGTGCTGGTATGTGCTACACACAATGTAATGTCACAGAGGGAGAGTACACCAACAGTACATGGAACAACAGGCACACAGTAAAACCACATTTTTTCATGACCTATTATGAGACTCATGGCATGCACTGCGACACTGGGGAATTCAGAAAATATGCCGTTCAAAAGTAGAAAATGAGCACAAACTGACCCAGAGGAGAAATGTCAGGGCAGTAAATAATGCTGGTCAACTGATTAAACTGCTCCTTTAAATGCACTTTCAGTTTGTCAGTACTCCCAGATGCCTGTGCTTAAGAGGTTAATTAAAAAACAAGTCATATCTGCAAATGCATTTTTATCTAACCTGTCACTCTTAAAGGCACACGCCTTCAAGACTGTCTCTTGAACCAGCGACAGTGGCTACCTTCCAGGGCTCTAAAACAACTATTCAGGTCTCCCTCTTCATCTTAGGGGTCAAGCACATTTAGGATTGTTCTGTGACATTGACCAAGCGTTGATGTGAAAGCCTGAACTGTTTGTAAGCCTGAAACAAAATGAGCTTTTGTAAGATGGTCGAATACATGAGCTTGTCATCAGCAGAGTGAGCCTGTACAATCAATCCTGTGTGAAAAAGACTAAAGAACAGATTGATCGACTCTTTTCTTCTGTCTGAAGTCGATAATCTACTGATGTAAGGGATTTAAGCAAAACACTCAATGTGTTTTTAAATAACAGTGATGTGCACCAAGGAAAAACAGATGCAGAGAGGTTCTTAAAGGGATATTCCGGCGTAAAATTAAGTTAGGGTCCAACACACTGTAACATCGAGTTAGACACCCCCTTGAGAGATGAATGTTGCTGACCGCTTGCTTCACTAGTTATACCAACTTTAGTAACAACCTAAGTTATGATTTTTTTAAAATTATTTTCTTGAAGTTATAATCATCATATTAATCATTTTACACTGCAGACGCCGTAGTTCTTCTGCCTTAACTTCTCGGTATGATTACATTTCCATGAAAAAATGATCCCAAATGTTCTTCCTTGAGCTGTGTCACCCCGCTGCAGTCGATGATGGACTCGTCCAAGGTCTCCCTACAAACAAGTGGCTGCTGGAGGAGAGTGGGTGAGTTGTGTTTAGTCTCTATGCTAAAAAGATGTTTGGTGGCTAGTACTATGGCTGGGAGCCTATATGTACTGTTGATGAAGTTAGGTGCTGCTCTGAGCATTATTTGTGGCTATAGAGTGGCGTTTTGGCTGAGGTTTGTTTATGGCTCCTGAAACCACTGTGTATTGCTAACGTGCAGTTGTTACTTAAGTTGGTATAAATAGAGAAGCAAGTGGTCGGCAACATTCATCTCTCGAGGGGGTGTCTAACTCGGTGTTATGGTGTGTTTGACCCTAAATTAATTTTATGCCGGAATCTCCCTTTAAACAAATGAAGTCTTTTGAGGGAGCATCTGAAGAGACAGGACTCTTCTGGGGATCCCCTGAACACTCAGACATAATATACAAGTCACTCATCAGCAAAACAAGACCTCAAGTTTTAATGACCGTTTACAAAAAGTCTTGGCAGTTTAACAGAATCACCTGCAACTTAAGAGCCTGGACCGGGTTATTACCATTTCCTTCACTGTCTGAGAGGAAGTGTTTTTCATTAAGGCATGGCAATTAGAAAAAGAGGAACAAGGGCGTTATTTCCTCTTTCTTTAATTCTCCAATTTTATCTCTGGAGTTCTCCTCCTTCCTCACTGCATTAAGCTGTGGCAGGGAGACATTTCTTATGCAATCATTATTGACTGATGATTAAGGTTTCATCCAGCGTGGATTCTCAGGGCTAATGACGTCAAGATCCTGCTCCATTAATTTTAATTTTGTCCAATTTCCTTAATTCATTATGCATATTTCTCCATCAGGGGATCATGCATTCAGTGCGGTATGTAGAAGAGAGAGTGAGTGAATCTATTCATGTCCATTACTGCACCAATTTGCTTTATATGTTGTGTGCATGTTCTCGCCTGTTTGCTCAGTCTCTTGTGTTTGCAGAGATTCACAAATTTAAAATAACTGCTCTATTGGTTGTGTGACGGCATCACTGATGAGCAACAGGCACTTGCTGTTGATGATGCACAACATGAAACTCTCAATAGAGGTGAGCGTAACAACTCACTCATTAGCTACATCTATCATCGGGTCCAGGAGAGCAACACAAAAACAGGTGGTTGTGTTGTTTTAACCAGAGGTGTTCAAGGACACATGCACAGATAAAGAGAGGAATCACTCATTCTATGACACCCCCAGTGCAGACGCTAGCCACGTACAGTGAGTCCCTGTTTGAAATGTATTGTTAGTTGTACCTGTAGTGTGGCTCTACAACAGCAATGAAGGATAGTGTGTGCTTTGCAGGTCGAGTCTATTAATCACTGAATATCTGGGTCTTTACAGTATCTGCTGCCTACAGCTGCTGTTTACGCAAGTAAAAGCTTCTCCTGCAGTTTCAAAGAAACCCCAGCAGCATCTGAAGGAAGCAGAACTTCATTTCTTGATTAATTTGCAGCCTGGGAGACGGGCTGTGCTGCAGCGAGGTGCTGTTACACACAGCTGTGCGCTGTTTACATCCATATGTAATCAACAAACCTGTAAATGAAAGAATCTGTATCTCATGACTACCATTTGGACTTTTGATGGTTTGGGGAGACAACTCAAATGCGGTTTTTAAAGACACACACAAGGACATAAAAATAAAGCAGCAAATAAAGACAGTTTTCCTGACAGCTTAAAAGCCGGTTTAATATGTTTTTTGTTTACGTGGGCAGTTAATTGGCAGACTTTTATTCCTTGTTTTGCTTCCTCTTTTTTCAGTCAAATCTAAAATCTTACCAAGATTAAAAAAGAAAAGCCCATGAGAGTACTCAACGGGTGAATTACACTGTAGTGGTTGAAACTGCTACCACATCACTTCATTAAAACTTTATAAAGAGGAAGGCGAGGATATGAATGAGGCGAGGAGAGGAGCTAGCTAGAAAACTGGATTGATTTGACGGAAATGCGGCTAATGAAGGTCCTTCGGAGTTTCATAGAATTTCTCTCAAAGGAGACTTTTCTCAATGACCTTGGCATATACAACACTTAGGAGACAGGCAGAAGGTGAATGCCTCATAAAGATATGAGAGCTTCAAATGCTCTTTGTCTCTGATCTTTCTATTTCAAAGTGATCAAATTAATCTCACTATCACCCGCACACACACCAATAAATACTCTTTTAACCTGCCGTGAACAAATATATCAGCTCTACCAGGCGGGACAACGCACACATGTTGGTATCAAGCTTCGAACTACAAAGTCAAACTTAAAGCAGTTACCCTCTGCCTTATCCTCAACTCATCAGTCTACGTAAACATCAACATCCACACAAGCCTTTGAGAACAGCAGAAGAAACACTCTTTTTTTTTCTTTCCCAGTGGCAGAGGTGATGACTCACACAACATCAACTGCATGAGTTTTTTTCTTTGTAATAACGCAATCATTAAGATGACTCCTTTGGATGATATTGTGACAGTACTACAAGACTGTTTCCTGACTAAAACATGAAATCAAAAGTGAACAGTCATGGATTTGTGCTAGGAATCAGCAGTCTTACCTCACATACTGAAAGGCTCTTGTTTGGGAACCAGTGCCGTACACCTAAAAATGAAAAGTGATCGTTATTTCATCAAATAAGGTACACAGAATTTATTAAACAATGTTAATACTGCACATATTGTTGTGGTTTCTAAATTTTGAGCCACTAAATTTGATCATCTTTAGTCCCACTGGCAATCACCATCTATCTACATGATGCTGAGAGGTGTATGCCCTTCTAGGAATGGACAACAACTTAAAGTTTCAAGCCAAGACTTCTTTTCTATGCTGTGCTCATGCTCATTATTTAGTCTACAACATCCCCCAGGAGAGTGCCTGTTCATCTTTTTCATTTAGCAGCAGGCTCAGCAGGAGACATGCAGGTGCTTCATTTCAGCTTAGTTAAAGTAAACCCAAAAAAGGATCCTATTTTTGAGATTTATTCAATTTATCGGACTTCAGTTCATAGAAATAACATCATTAAAAAGTAAATGTGAGAAGTGAAACGTCAACTTTGTCAGGTCTCCCCTCAAGAAGGAAAAAAGACAACTTTTGAAACTGAAATTTTGGATTTGGTTTGTTAGCTGCACTTCATGAGGACATAACTAAATCACCCTCAGATTACTGCCAATGGGAGCTGGGATGTGTGTGGTCTGACTGTTTTTGTTCTCCACTGACTGTTTTTTCTTGTATACTCCAGTGCCCGCTTAAACATGACTGGTCAGCTTTGACTACAACACTCCCCAACACTCCCCATGCTGAAAATCTGGAGCCCATGTGCAGATTCTGTGCTTTAAGAGGAATTTTAATAAAGGGTTAGTTAAGTGATTGTCAAATTATGACTGAGATTAAGATATTTTGCTTCAAAACTTGTTTGTTTTTAATTGGGGGATATGATTTCTTTGTCTGACAAATTTCTTTCAATTAAATATTCATTGGAAACTTTTATAACGCTACTTCATTATCTTCAGCCCTGAGAGACAGAAATTACTTTTGGTTTAATGAATCGTTATCTTTTGTTTGTACACTGTACACTACTTCTATTTGACTCATATTACCAAAGGGACCTGTGTCCTTGCTGGGAGTACTAAATTTTCTTTGCTAGAGTTCAATCAACATGCATTTGTGTGATTTTACGAAGCAGATTTCATAAATGATTAAACTTTGCTACCTGCACAGAAGGAAAAAGCCCCAGAGAAGTCTTTGTAGCAATGAGGTGCATAATTATTAGAAATCTTTAACCGCGTACAGTGAGAGGTTCTCCCTGTAGAGCCTGCAGGATGAAGTTGCTGACTACACGTCCATCATTCATGTGCATCCGGGAGCCAAAGGTGTTGAAGATTCGTGCCACCCTCACCTCTACTCCTTCCTGCGAGCAACGGGCCAAGAAAGAAAATGAAATGTAGACATTCAGAAATTTAAATTTTATCTCTTTCTGTGTACGTATGAAATATCATTACCAATCAATGCACAGAAATGGCAGCAAGAAGGGGTTTAATGCTCATATGGATCATACTTATAAATTCATAATTCAATGTCAAGAAAGATTAGTGGAAAGTGAATTGAACCCCCCCATGATCAAATACCTGCAGCGTGTATCACATATTCTACAGTACACTGCGCGTATGCAGTTTTTATAGTGCCTTATGTAATTTCCATTACATGATCATATCAAGAGAACACATGTCGCATTAAATATGGTAGTTATCAATCACCTGCAAGTAAATATTTCCCAACCAGTCATGAGTCAGCCTGTCCTTCTCAAATCTAAGTCAAGTAGCAGCACTTTTCAATAAACCTGTAAATGTGTAAATGGCTGAAAAAACATATTTAAAAAACAGAAAAACACAAAGGCAGGTTCATCTATAAAGTACATTTCAGCTACAGAGCAAATCAAAGCGACATTAAAAGGCTTTAAAACAATTGTTTAGAGGTCTGAAAAATGCAGTGGAGGGAAACATGTAAAAAATCATTAAAAAAGGGACATTTAAAACCATTGAAACAAGCCAGGCAAAACTGCTGGAAACTGGAAAATACAAAAATTTAAATATGTTAGACTATTAGGGTTCCTACCCAAGTATGGAAAAAATGAAAAATAAAGTATGGAAAAATATTTATGTTTCCAGACTATTACCACAGTTCTGAAATACTGTTTTCTAAAGCAGAAAACTTGGTATTTCCAAAAATAATCCTAAAACATAGGGTATGGAAAAGTATGAAAATTCATACATGTTAGCACAGCAGCTAAAGCAACAACCCTGTTGCTACAATTTCTACATCAAATATTCACAATGACTGATACGTTTGACAGTAAAAGGCCGCAGGATGAGCATTTCTGACTGAAGAAAACTACATTCGCGAGTGGAGGACAAGATGTTCCAGATATCTGGAATACAGAAAGTGAACACTGACCCAGATGACCTGAGTGGTCTGGATGGTTCACACTGTGCTAAAAGGTTACTGATGTTTCCTTAAACAATTCAGAGCTTTAAAGATTGAGATTTAAAACTATTTTCTGACCAACAGGGAGCCATCTAAAGACCTCAGGACTGAATTGATGTGATCCATTTTTTTTGTCTTGTTGAGGAATCAGTGGTACATGTCACATAAAATCTTCAGGGAAATCTGTGAAAATCCTTTTATTAACAAGTTGTGTTGGTCTCTGGGTTGCCAGCCAGTTCTGCTTGTGATTTTCATAAGCAGCATCTCAAAGCCCAAGGGAGGAGGGTGTCAGGTTTGAGGCCTCAGGATAACCTCTCTGCAGATGATGTGCTTCTGTTGACTGGGACCTCCAGTCAGCATTGGGGCAGTTTACAGCTGAGTGTAGAGCAGCAAGGATTAGGGTCAGCACCTTTAGAGCAGAGGCCATGGTTCCCTGCCAGAAAACAATGAATTGCCTCCCTAGGGTGAGTGCAAGTCTCTACTCTAAGTGAAGATGTTGAAGTATCTCAGGGTCTTGTTAGCATCGGAAGGCAGAGTAGATAGCGAGATAGACTGACATGTTGGAGCAGGGTCACCAATGATGGGCATGGTATACTGGACCACTATGGTGAGGAGGAAGCTGTGCCTGAGGGCAGGGCTTTAGATTTACCAAGTGATCTGCATTCCAGCCCTCACTTATGGTCAGGAGCTTTGGGTAGTGACTGAAGAATTGAAATCTGGGTTTCAAGTGAGAGAAATTTGTTTCCATCAAAGGCTCGCAGGGCTCAGCCTTAGACATCCAGAGGGAGCTTAGAGTACAGCCACCACTCCTTTGCATTAAAAGAAGCAACTTGAGGTGGTTCAAACACCTGATTAGGATGCCCACTGGGTGAGAATTTATGAGCACATACAACTCAGAGGAGATTTCCGGACAGACCCAGATCTCGCTGAAGGGATCACACATCCTGCCTGGCTCTGGAATGTCCCCAGAGGTACTGTAAAATGCAGCTAGAAGGAGGGACAACTTGGTCCACTTGCTTAGCTTGCTGCCACTGAACCGAACTCAAGATGTGAGAATTGATGGATTGATAAGGTCAACAAGGAGCTTTTGTTTTTATATTCTCAAATTCATTTTAATTATGTGACAAAGTTGCTCGGAATCATGGGAGTATTAGTCACACCACTAAAATAGTGATCACGTTGCTCAAAGAGATACTATGTTCCCAAAAGACATCCTATCTCAAAGTGTTGTTAGTCTTGTCATGTTTAGTGACATTAAGCTGTTATCTAGGGGTGGGAATCACCAGTGGCCCCACGATACGATAGTGTCCCGACACTTGGGCCACGATACGATATTATTGTCATTTTTAACATTTTGCAATACAGTGAGTATTGCGATACAATATCTTGCAATCTGTACAATTTTTTCAACCGTTTAGCTGAATTACGATCTGTCTTTCCTCTATGTTTGTCTTATTTACACAGTATTTTATTTTCATCTAGCACATCTTGCAAACCTATACGACATATCACCATACAAAATATCACAATACTATGCTGTATCGATTTTTTTCTCCCACCCCTACTGTTATCTCATCACTTCTACAGTTTTTGTACTTTCTGCCCAGCAACATCTCACAACTTTGATCCCCTGATGATACAACCAGCCCAATACCTGTCTGAGGTCTGTGTGTGAATGTGAGGATGGTGTCACGTGGAGATTTGCAGGTATATTTAAGTGTCTTTGTAAAGGTTAATGTAATGATTTGCATCACTAGCTTCCTTTTCCATTAGCCATGTCCTACAAAGACCACTAAGCATTAGTGGGTTAGTTAGTTAGCAGAATCTTTCTGTGAGAATGCACGTACAAGGAAATCTAACTGACCTCTGTTGTCAATATATTCCCCAAGCAACAATGACTGTAGGATCTCTGCGAAGACTCTCAGACCAAGAATAAATGAATGAATGAATGAATGAATGATTGAATGAGGCCAGCTACACCCCGAGTGCTCATTGATCCTACAATTGTAGAAAACACTACTTTTTTGAAAATCCATGGCCTTCCTGTGTCAAGCTCAGGCATCAATATGCACTGCTTTGCACAGGATGGTAAACTGTTTTAGATTGTATAACATGAATAAATACATGAATATTATGTAGATTGTTTTTGACAACGCAGAGCATGAAATTCAATAGCGACAAGCCTCCAATATATTCAGCCTGGTGAAGAACAAGGACACAATAGGAACGACATGATGGAGAATTCTTGGAAAGTATGTTAACAGAAAAGATTATGTGTGTGTGTGTGTGTGTGTGTGTGTGTGTGTGTGGGGGGGGGAGTACCTAGGCAACTTGTATTAAAACTAAACACAGTCTCCACACCTAATCAAGCAGTTTCACACCTTGAACACTGAGAGTAATGAGCTTATGGCAGGATGTCAATGACAACAGCTTTAATCAATAGCAGCTCTCCAATGATTATGAGCCTCATTCTTGTCACTATGCACACATATTTCTATTATGGTTGCCCTTTAAATCCTTCACAGCTTTTTAATTACATGCAAGGTCCATGCTGCTCATTCTAAGAGGTGAGCTCATTCAGGTTGTCAAATACTCATTGTATGTTGACTACAAATACATAACAGTCATTAAGATGGCTCCTAGGAGCCCCACATGGATGAAAAGAAAGAAAGAAATAAAATTTTCATGAGGATTCAAGCACAAGATGTCAAGGTAATGACCAAGAAAGACGGCTTTTTCAACTGTTTAAAGGGAAACAGTTCCAGGAGCTCGCTCAGGGAATTGACGTGCTAAGATTGGGCTCCGCAATGCTGTAGATTGATTTTGCTATAACATGCGATTGTGTTTTTTCCTGTGTGATCTTTAAAAAGATGAAGAGCAATAGTGAACAAGATTAAACTCCAGAAAGGCCGACAGGAGAAACAATTTTCTAAGACTATATTTCTGTTTCAGCAGGCAGTCATATTGGAAGTATCTATAAGGAAACAGCCCAAGGCTTTCTTAAGGGGTCAGAATGCCAACCGTGAACCACGTGCTGAGACACTGAGCTTACAGAATCCAGGAAGTTCTTTGTAACACACAGGCCATAAAATCTGTAAATTAACATCTTTTAATAGCAGGCAAAGTCCAACATAACACTGTTGTCTGGATAATGTACTTGATGCAAAATAAGCACAGAACCAGAGGCTAAAACAACGACTCATTACAATACACCGCAGTAACAAGAGGACTTTTGGTATTGATGGTCCTGACTGCTGAAAAGCTGCTTGCAGCATGTCAGTCAGTAAGTCTGACCCCAATAAATATCAAATCACTATCAGTCATAGCTTATGCTTCCTAATACGTCTAGAGTTTGTGTCCTTAGAAAGTGTCCAGCCCGGCCCCATCTATTCTGGTTGGCTAAAGTAGCAACAGCAGTACCATCTAAAGTAAAGCAAGCTGAGATGTTTTAGGGGTAGTGCCCTGAGCTGCTAAACATACACCAAACAAACACCGTGAGTGCTCTGAAAAGATACTTGATACTTCTGTTCCTGTTTCTCTCAAACACTAGTTATTCATCTCTCCCCTCTTAACGTACGTGCCAGCTTACGTCAGCTAATACTATCGTGTTGACATTTACCCATGGTCACCTCTCATTCCCTCTGCTGTGAGTGCATTTACCAACCTAAGAAGAATGAGCAACTGGGGTAACACAGATTTATCACATTGTTAATAGTAACAATAGCTGCATCATCACTCTGTCAATAGTTTATAATACGCTGTTCTGAATGGGAAAGATAAGGTGAATCCATGGGAGGTAAAAGTGACAAGTTTACAGTGTCTGACGGTGGCAGAATTCTTCAAATTTGTGTAATCTAACGCTCATTTTAATCTGGAGTAATCTATAGTAGTACGGCTGTTAAAGGACTGCCTTCAGCAGAGGGAAGTGGACAGGCTATAGTCAGGAATAAACTAAACAGAAGGGCCGAGGCTCTACCAGGTGAGTTTGCACAGCACTTATATTGCTGCTGTCGCATGGATCAAAGCAGATGGATTGCACCTTCTGGACGGCATGGGAAAAACACACATTTGACGTTACAGCAAACTGTCCTTTAATTCATGTCAATATTCCAATAATGCCTAAAAATATAAACATTCTTCTTATTAATCTATTGCATGTGAAAAATAAATAAGTTCCCTACTATTGAATTAAATCATTTTTCTACGATAAACAACAGAAACGGTACTTTATTTATTCCACCAAACTATTGGGTATCAAGAAAACTCTGCCACACTCATCAATACACATTTCTCTATTCCCAATAAAACGTCCTAGGTGGCATCTTGATCAGATTTAAGTATTTTAAGAGTAGATATTATGTAACATTTTTAAATTATGTTAAAATGAGTGACATAAATAGGAAGTCGACAGATGCACGGTTTTCCATCTTTTCTACGTATGCCTTGTGTCCAGGGAGCAGACTGCATAACCTACACTCATCAGTTTTGAAATGTTAATGAATTTTGATTACATGACTGGGCAATAGATGGAACCTGCGATATTCTTGTCCTTGTGCACAAACGACTGACAGTTGGATATTGAAAGCAGACCGTTTCTGAGAAACCTCCCAGCAGGTGTGAAAAAAATAATGAGGGGGAGCAGGAGACGAGGCAGATAAATAAATATCACCTGCCTGAAGCAAAGGCAAGACGAGTCAGTCGTATCTTTTCATCAAAGGCTGGCGTCAATCAAATCAGAGCAGGACAAAATTAAACAAAGAAGTCTCAACATCATTTGGATGTTTAAGGAAACATGCATGGAAATTTCAAGAGAGCCACTGATATTGTTCCTAAAATAAGTTGGGTGTGTTCTCCATTAGTCTCAATACAGATAATGAGTTATATAACCAAGTTAACATGATTCTTTCATCAATGTGGACTCCTTCAAAACAGCTCATACTGGATAATATGGGATTACATCAGCTCAGCAAGAACAAACTTGCTGCTCACATCCCTGGATATATTCTTCAAAACTAAAAGAAAGGCTACTTTCAGTTCTAAATGACATTTTGTTTTCAATCAGGTTTGATGTGTAATGTGCTGGTTCAGAGTAAACATTATCTGAAGACACTTTACATAAAAATTAGGCCATACGCATAATTCTAAAATAATCAAGTATACTGATTAAATATTCATTGTCTGTGGGGCTCAAATTAAGTTAGAATTTATTCTCGATGCTTTCAAAGGAAGAAATTTCATGAAAAATACTATTTATTTGTCAGTTTAATGTTTCTTTCTATTATATTTCAGTCATTTGAAGTTTTGGATTACAGCTTCATCTGAAAAAGATGTTGTATAGTCGTGACAACCATTAGAAGAAAATGATGTCCCCCTTTTCATAGTCATATCATAGCTCGATGGTTACAATACCTGTTTCATGTAGGCGTAACACATGGTCTCTGCTACACGTTTTCCCTCATCATAGCATGCTCGAGGACCGATCGGGTTCACGTGTCCCCAGTACTCCTCATTTTGTGGGTGCACCTCTGGATCTGGAATGTAAACATTACAGCCTTGAGATTCATTTTTCCATCCAGGTGAACAAACAATGTAAATTTGAAGCAGCATGCTTCCAATTTTGCAGCCTTGAAAACAGGTGTAAATTATTTACATCACATCTGATCTGACAATTCTGTTTTGTTTTGGCACAAGACAGAGATAAGTGTTTGTAGGACCTCTGGCTCTGAGGGTACAGTTGGTAATTTACCCTAAATGCTGAATCTGTGTTTGGACGATAACTGCTGTGCTGTTAAAAGAAAACCAACATTTCTCCAATCTTTCCCTGCGAAGCTTCATATGTAAATCAAGAGTTTTAATCTTACAAGAGGAAAAATAAAAACTCCACCGGGTGTTCAGTATGAAAAAAACAGGTCTTGTTATGAAGTTCCTGCAGCAGTCTGATCCATGAATATTGTTTTCTGCTTGTTATGTTAAGAGGAATCCTTCAGCTTCCCCGGCCCCATTTTAAAAACCATCTCACCCACAAAGTCACAGAAAAGCGGCATTATTCACTCTGGTTCTGTAAAGAATAGCACAAGATGAGTGGGAGGGCTTCTTTTTCTTACCTCCATATACCTCAGAAGTAGAAGCCAGGAGGAGTCTGGCACCTACACGTTTGGCGAGACCTGAGAGACAAACAAGGCAGTGAAAACAGTGTTTTTAAAAGAATCAAAAGAAATCAAACCTTAGCCTCAAACATGGCGGTATCAACAAGCAAAAAACATGACAGCACACTTTACCAATGTGAAGAGAGCAAAGTCTACAACATAATTCATAGTACATTTATAAAATATTTACTTCTGACAGCAGTTTTTCTTAATTTCATAGTGTTCTTGGGCAATGCTTCAGCTAATCTCTTTTCAAATACAGATGTAGCTGTTGAGTTTTGGTTGATGGGATACAGCTCTCATTTTTCATTGACATCAATAGGGGACAGTCCTAAAATAAGAAGGAAGCTTGTCTCTGCTTCTCATGACAAATGCTCCCATCAATTTTATTATTCATCACCAATGACAAAAAATACATAATACAAGACTCTGTGTCCTGATTCGGAACAGACTGACAGCTTTGAGACAAAATAACAAGACAATAGATTGTGAATATCTTGTGGAACATGAAGTATTTTGCTGGATATTCAATCTGTGAGCAGATGTCACAGAAAAAAAGCAGATAATCAAATCAGGGAGAAATAATATTCGAGTAAGGGTTGAGATTTTTCTTCATTTGTTCCACACGACAATCAGAAAAACACTTAATTCAATCAAATATTAAGAAATTGAAGATTAAATGGATGATCCAATGAGGTGATGTATTTCAGAAAAGAAAATACCCTGTGATGGAAAAGCCCTGTCTGACTCTCCTCTCACATGAACTGAGTCTGTGGCCCTGTTTTGAGCTCCCTCTTAAGCCTCCAACCATCCCTCCTGTAATAACAGAGTAAGAAGCTCATTTAACAGACTCACCGAGCATGTTGAGGGTGCCTATTGTGTTGGTCTTGAGTGTTTTGATGGGATTGTACATGTAGTTTGGAGGTGAGGCTGGAGATGCCAGGTGGTAGATTTGATCCACTGTGAAGAGAGAGAAACGGTAATGATCCCTCCATCCCAGACAAATTAAGTGAAACATCATAACAGGGAAATTATCCTCTAAATTCTGCTGCCTGATGAAACACTGAACCTTCATGACAGTCAGCCTTAGATGTGTGTAACCTCTTGTTAAGTGGACCAAACGCTTAGGACTGAAATTAAAAGATCAATTAATAAGATGGTCTGACAATTTTGTCAGCACCTCAATTGGCCCAGAGCACAGAAATGAGACCTTTCATCTTGTACAAGCTGAGTGTTCAAAAAACTTGTAGGTCACCCAATGCCTCAAGGTAACTGAGTGGATTTAAAATCCTGACAACCTGATTTCTGAGTCTGCACATGCAGAATAAGCTCAACATACGAGACAGACAAAAGAACAATATTCTCTTCCTCCATCATACTGTCTGTCTGACTTAAATGCTCTCATCCAGTTTCCTTCCCCCAGCCATCAAGGGCCTATTATCTGGCTGTCTTTGTCAGCCTTCTATTTTCTTGCCCACCACTTTTATTTCAGTCCTCTTCAAGCAAATGTCACCACCTATTCAAGACATGACCTTAAGATTCATAAAGCAAAACAGCTCTACTTTCATTCCAAGACAACTCCCTTTTCACAGTACTCTAAGATGTTCTCTGTAAAGTACTGACATACTAGTGTCAGATATAAGTCTGCCAGTTCACTGTTTTAAAGTGATATACATGTAGTAGTTTTAATCTCTTTTATCAACGATATGGAAAGACTTTCTGGAGGACACTGCAGGGTGGCCAAGCAATTTTGATGAAATTGACAAGACTCCTTCCATCTTAATTTGCCTTCAGTACCCCAAACTTCAACCCCCCAAAATCCAATCTTCTCCTGTTTAAACATTTATACAATAACATCACATGCTCTCAAAGAAAGGGAATTAAAAAAAAATGGCAGGGAAGAAAATTACACTGACATAACAAACATAGTGATAAGAGTGATTGTTTGCATTTGTGTTCACTGGGGAAACGGATTTTCACAGCTTGTGTTTTGGTGCTCGTGTGTGTCAGTGCATGCATATTTACGGTTTAATGGTGCGGCTGTGTCTGCAGCAGGTCTGTGTGAGACATTGTAATGCAGGCATGCCAGAATGTGGGAGACAAACTGTTTCATAACATCAGTGACAAGGTTTCATATAAAACCGTCAGCTCCGGATGATTCCAATCCACCGTATCAGATCAGTCAGATATCTGGACTCGCAATGAATCATAATAATCAAATGGATTTAACTGGAGAGAAGTCTCTTGAGCTGGTTTGAGGTAGACAGTCCCATAGCGCTGCTGCACAGAAAGATTAACTCTACACTGGAATCTATGTTTGGTGCACCTCCTGCTGTAGGTCAGTGTTATCTGAGACATAAACCCCTCAGCATTACGTTTTATTCTCACTGTGATATCGGTAAAAATAAAAAAAGAAACAAGCTTATAAAGCTGACTGAAACAATGCTTGAAAAAAAATCTCCCTGAGCTCAACCACGTGCTTTGGACAGCTGGTATAATAAAAGAGAACAAACAGGATCACACTTAATATATACAATATTCCTCCACCAAATGCATGAACAAACATTTATTTCCAGAATATTCCTGGCCTCATACACCCAAATTCTGCACATGCTCAGAATTGAAGGTGCCCACACACCTAACCTGGGAGATGACAATATCGTAACAACAGGCTCTTACGGAAAAGTACCTAAACAAAGAATGTGAAAGCAGCGCTTGTAACAACAAAAACACATCTATATCTGTTCTTTACTCTCCAAGCACCTGAAGGTCTTCACCACACAAAGGCTTCACTCTGTTGTTCAGAGGGGGCCTTTTGTTCTCTTATTTAATCCACTCTAACAGCAAGGCTTTAACAACATACCCTGTCCATTGGCACAGACCTTTGAACACAGCTGTTTTATATCCCCACCTCTGAAGGTAGCAGACCTAGATTGTAATCATTAAATTTGCCAATCTTCGGTGGCACTTCATTAGTTGTCTCTTTGTCTTTTAATTCCTTTTTTAATTACCAGAAGTAGCTTGAGCTGTACTCAGGGTAGGGTTACAGCAGTTTTATGTATGCTTTGATTTGTTGAATAATTCACAGTTTTCAACCAACTGCAGATCTAAAAAAGTGTCATCAGAGAGGGTTCTGTGGTACACCATGTGGTTATCCACATTACAAAAATAACTTTCTTTGTCTGTGATGCTTAATAACCTTTGCTTCAAGTGGTTTTTAAGGGTCAATTCCAGCCCTAATTTTGCTCTATCAATGTGGAAATATTTTGGGTTGCTAAAAAAAATTAACGCTTTTATGAACCATACACAGTATCTGCACAAAGACAAAAAAGAACAAGCTATAATACATTTCACTTTGGAAATCAACCACAAAAGGTAATAGCATAAATGAGGTACAAGTGCTGTATGCAGAGCTGTTTCTAAATGATTTTTAATGATTGCTTCTAGGGAACACTTTTCACAGGCAGTCTGCTTTTCAAAGGAGCTCTGCTCATCACAGCAGGAGTAAAGGCTGATTATTTCCTGAGCTGCGCAGACACAACAGAACCAATGGGAAAAAAATAATTAAGATGAATGTAGATAAAAGCACTGTGGATTACTCTTTCCCAGGAAATATGCAGATTAGCGGGGTTCACCTCCACCCGAGAATAATCACGCACTTCAGGGAGCTGATTGCTGGTGGCCTTTTTTTTTTTTTTTTTTTCAGTCCATGTCTCTGGTTCTTCTCTTGCAGAAATAACTCCCTTTTATAATTCTGGCTTTTTTTTTATTGTTATGTCATCTTTCTAATTTAAACTCCAAGAGCTGTATGATTTTAAGAATACGGATAAAAACATATCTGAATTCTCCCCCGGCTGGATCATAATTGGAAGCCTTTTTTCATGCGCTCTCCCCTTGCATTAGCATCAGGAAGTAGGAAGCCATTCATCATCTCTCACATTAACTCTCTCGCTCACCCTCAATATAGAGAGGCTCCACCACATCATGATTGATGAGTTCAAAGTTTTCGTGGCCGATCCAGTGCTCCACATTCCTCTTCCTTCCTGTGAAGAAGTTGTCCACCACAGTCACCTCATGGCCATCCATCATCAGCTTGTCAGTGAGGTGAGAGCCCACGAAACCGGCTCCACCTGTAATCTAGTGAAAGAATAGGCATTTGAAATCATCAAAAATTATTAAATGTTAAAGGATATTTTGTCTTTAAGGTTGATTTGATGAATAAAACCCTGCTTCAAATAAGTGGAGTGCATGTGGTGTAAAATATTGATTAAAACCATTGAAAAAAACCATTTCAACCCTACGTTTAATTTCGATAGTATGCTTATTTTATATTTGTAGCCAACAACACACAGATAAAATGAGACAGGGACAAAAAAATGAAAATAAAAAGACACTTGGAGAAACATCTCCTGTCAACAGACTAGCCTGAAGTCTGCAGAATCAAAACGTGATGTTCTTTTATGAAATCATGGCTGCCGGATATTCCACGCTGAAGAGTAAAGGGACCACCCAGCCTGTTATCAGCTTATAGTTCAAAGGCCAGCATCCCTGATGGTATGGTGAAGCTTAGGTGTCCATAATATGGGTGTTTGGGAACGCACCATTAATGCCAAACAGGTTTTCGAGGATCATACTGTAAATCCAGACAATGCCCTTTTTAGGAAAGACCTTAAATATTTCAGCGAGATAATACCAAACTGCATTCTGTATGTATTATAACAGCATGACTCCCAAGGTAGAAGAGACTGGTTACTAAACCAGTCTGCACATAGTCCTAATTTGTCATCATTGAATCATCTTTTTCTTTTATATGTGTCGCATCAATTCAAAAATAAGCAAATATATTTTTCATGAATCAACAAGAGCTTGTCTTTTGTATGTAAATATGGCGTTTAAATTATTTGATAAACATCATATACTTTTTTTTTATAAAGATTGTATACAGTTTTCTGCTTATTCAAAATTAGAGTTCTATTGGATTTCATATAGAAAAGAGAAACCGTTTCGACCTGAACTAAACAATACTTGGGTGGGGGGAGCTGGGTGTAGGAGTGAATTGTAGTTGAAGGTTTTTTTAGGTTGAAGCATTTACTCCGAAACAAAGGCAGCAGTCGAGTCAATCAGCCTTTTTCAAACAGTATCTTCTCATGCTGTTATAAGCACAAGTGTACCTTGCAAAAAAAATTATTTGGTTTCACCTAATTGTCATAAATAATTATTCAGGTTTGCTGTTTTCTGTCCTTGTGAAGAATGTTGATGAAACTACAGTGAAACTTAATTAAAAGTCAGTTTTCTGCAACCCAAAACACTGAACACAAAACTGATTCACACATCAAAAGTCAAACCTTTTCTTTCCCTCAAAGTCATCTATCAAAAACTATTATACAAAAAAACACTGTTGCATTGCTACACTCAAAAACAGCCTAACAGAGAACCTCGAATTTTTTAAGTAAATTTTTTCCTGCAAAAACTTCTTGGACACAATGAAAGCTCGATTAAATCTTTGTTGTTGTCATTGTGAGAGTTTAGAAATACTCATTCTTCTGTTTATTTCTATTTTCATATTACGCTCAGCTAACCAGTGATCTTCTACAACCACTTATCACCTGACAACCAAAGATTTCTGCTCGTCCAATTAAAGGAATTGATCTGTCCCCTGAACAAAATGACTCAGTGGGAAGATTAATCTCCCAGACATGATGATTGCAGTCAGTCCTGAAGCAGCTCTGTGAGGTCGTACTTTAACAACAGTTAAACAGTACAAGGACCAGCTGTATCGACCAGAGCTGACAATCAAATGCAGCTCTAGGAACATGCAACACTTGTGCAAGCTCTGCTTATTGAATTCTTATAATTATGTTTAGTTTAGAGATTGGCCTGGATCAGAGCAGGCAGGGGATTCTTGGACTCTTGGGATTTGCACAGACTTCAGAGCGACAAATTGCTGCTATAGAGGCTCAGTCAAGTGTTTGCTCCCATTATAATCATTACTGTGAAAGTGATGTGAGCTTGAAGAGGTGAGAATGTAGCATACCAGAATTCTTTTCCGATCCTTTTCAGACAGGAATTTCACAGGTGGATATTTCTGTGAGAAACTACAGAAGAGAAAATGTCGACAGTTCAATAAAACAGCAAACGTGACTGTACGTGACTTAGACATCTGACTCATTCAATCTTGCAATTCAACATAAAATCCTTGAACCACAGAATTCAACATAATCCTACAAGTCTCGTGTCTTACTTGCTGCATCAGCAGAAGCATTATTTTAATTTATAGCTAATTTTTTTTATCTGTGACTGGATTGAGAATGTTTGACAGGTTTGCTTTGGACACAGAGAGACTTCTGCCAATAATGCAGCTCCAGGTAAGAACCTTGAGTGACTAAACATCGAAGGTTTGGGTTGAAACTTGTGGGTCAGAGTACAGTAATCAAGCAAAGTAATCAGTTCATAGAAGGCAACCAGAATGAGATAGTGTAAATGAGCATACTCTTATATACAAGCATATTCTGAAAAACAAATAAGCTCACACTTTATCTTTTTAAAGGCCGTGCCCTGCACTCTTCAGCAGGATTGTATGAATACACCCCTTCTGTTCATTCTTTTTCAAGGGTCTCAGCTTTCCAGACAGCAGCATGCTGTAGGCACGGGGCTCACATGGCTGTGTTCATCTGCCTCATTAGCATTCAAAACATCGAAAGTGACAGGGATAATTATAAGTGTTATAAATAATCGAACCATAGCCGGATAGACTGAACTGAAGAAGCCATAACAAGCATGGTGTGACCTCTAATCTTGTAGTCATGTTCGATGGTGTCTGTTTTTACTCATCTGGTGATGAGTCTCTAATTTCAGTAATCAAACCATTAACCTTTCACTGAGCAATAATCGGCATCCCATAATAGAGGATCTGCCTGTTTTAACAATAGGAATAGATACTATTACACGAGAATACACACCTTTGTTCCAGATCCCGAATCTTCTCTCTAAGAGGAGCCACAGCCTAAGGGGAGATGAGAGAGCAAGTCAGTGCTTAACAATTGAATATATATATTTAAAATTGTATGACATGAAATTATCTCTACAATCTGTTATCACAGCAGCATGTTAATGAAAGTATACAGTAAAGTCTATTTCAAATTTATAGCCAAGATTGTTTATTGATGAAACTCCTTATAGCAAACATGTATAAATTACCTGTATAAATAAATTCATGAATAACTCCCTCTCAGATCTAACTAATCTGTTTTCAAACTCTAAACACAGTAAATGTATATCACATTTTATCTAATTCTAGCTTGTGGAGGTAAAAGGTCTCCTGACAGCCTACAATCCTTTACAAAAGAAACTTCTTTCAGGATGAAGCTGCGATTACACTATTTAAGCTCTGTTTACCATCTATAATCATAAAACATGAACTGACGGCTTAAGCGTGCAACAGCTGCAGAAAATCACAGAAACTATGTTTTCACTCCAAACAACGTTACAGTCCAAATCCATGTCCTTCCAGACATGCTGGCTAACTGTTTCCATTGAAGACTTTGGGAGTATTTAGACCTGGTATTATTATGTGTCCCAAGAGACTGGATAACTAATGAACACTTCTGACTGAGTATGAATGTTCGCACTTTGCATTAAAAGGCATCTTGAGTAATTTCTTGTGATCCAATCTCGCTTTCCTGGTCTGGATGAAAATAAAAACATCCATATTAGCATTTAAAAAACATAAAACGATGATGCAGGCTTGTGGCACAGAGGGGGTGAGCTGCATGAGACATAATCACAGACTTGAGATGACTTTTATCATGATGCCTGATGTTCATTTACAGTCCACTGAGCTTAATGTGTCCAAATTCACACACATCTAAGTTAACAAATGTATCCTCTCTGCATTTTCCATTAATTATAAACCACTTGTTGATCTTTTTCCTGATCTTGTGTCAGAGAATGTTGAGACACACAATAGGGGGCAGACCATGGCATGATATCTCATCTGTATCTGTGACTCACTGTTCATAACCACGTCTGATAAACTGCTCTTTGATCATATCTCTGACTCACGCCGTGGGTCCTCAATGTGGCCAAGAGCCCGAGTGAGCCCGTCCTTCAATATAATCTTATTTAATATTCATGAAAAACTTTATCATAATTACCTCTGCCAAGGAGGTTATGTTTTTGGTCGAGTTGGTTTGTCTGTTAACAACTTTACGGAGAAAGTTACAGACGGATTGACCTGAAATTTTCACCAGAGGTGTGTCTCAGCCCCAGGAGGATCCCATTACATTTTGGTGGTGATCTGGATCGCCTTCTGGATCCAGGAATTTTTTGAAGGATTCTTTATCATTGTGAGATAGGGCACATTTTTGAAATTTTTGCATTTAACTATATCTATCTATAAAAATGGCCAGAGTCTTAAATAAAAAATTACACAAAAGGATCTCAATGAGTTTTATGAGGTGTCAAAGGTTGATCCTGATCCAGACAAAATTCAGGATACTGTGAGCTGCTTGGCGGAGGTCTGCGCTCTCCGAGTGTTTTTCTAGTTAGTTTATAGACTTGGACTACTTTGCAAATGTGTGACCTTTCACCAACCATAAAACTCTCCAAAGTTCATCCTTTAGCCTGACTGGAAATTTGTGCAACATCTAAGGACATTTCCTCATACCTAAGATAACTCGTCAAGAGAAATGGATGGATGGGCAGACAGACAGACAGACAACCTGTAAACATAATGCCTTCAGCTTCAACTGTTATGGGTGTTGAGGTGTAAAAAATGAAAATAAAATGCTGAGTTTTAATTCTGTTGGGTGCCTACAGCCATCTGCCATGCGCTCATTTCTCAGTGGATAATCTGTACGTCAGTAAAGACCTACCGTTTTCTGAGGAGCAGAATCAGATATGTCCCTCCACATTTTTCTAACGACCTTAACAGGTAATAACTTGATTCATCATTTAGGCAGTATTAAAAAAGTAATGTAGGGATAGTATGGACTTCTATATCACAGTGCTTTTTGAGTCTTTCAAACCACTCAAACCGACTTTTAAACTACTCATCATCACATTCTCTGAGAAGTTTAGATTAGATTTTCGATTAGATTAAAACCTATTCTACATTTAAATTCTCCAGTGTCTAGTTTAAGTGCTTGTATTTGTGAAAACTCTATCAAAATGGTTCTACTTTTCTGGAATAATATTATAAACACTATGAGCAGCATTTTGATAGTCTTTTATTAGCTGTGTGCAGGAAACTGGTTTTAAGACACAGAAATTAAACATTTTCAACATCCAATAAGAACATGACCTTAAAAAAATCAGCTATTACATTATGTTAACTTGGATCAAATCAGGGCCAGCTATAGCACAGTTTTCTAGCTGATCAAAAATAAAGGACAGACTACAAGGTTGTACTCCTATAAATCTGTAACAATACACACAGCAGAGCTAATCAAACCTGTAAGAAAACGTTGGAAAACAACCTATTAAGAGATAATAACAGCTGAGCTGTACTCACTTCATCAATTCTTTGCTCAATCTTCATTTCTCCATGTTCCTGTATGGATCTACAACAAGAAAAAATGATAAAGTCAAGAACTGGTAGGATGAGATGAATGCAGTTATTATCACAAGGCCACTGGAAAAAGCTCTTAACTTGTCAATTATTTTTATATGCCAACACATAAGCCATCACCTTCCCCCATGCATTTAGAGAGAGGCTGGGGAAAAATCTTCTATTGTAGCCATTGTATACTGTAAAATATGTATCTATGTGTTGATATGTTAATGGTTATCACTATTAACTTATTCTGTCAACAAAACAAGTTTTAGGCTTATACTCGCATTTGTAATTGCATAAAAATCTGCTATTGCTTCAGAGCATAATCACCATTAGTTTGCTCTGACTAAATAAAACCACAGAACTCACTTACTCTTAACCTGAGTGGTATCTGTCATCTATTTTCTTTACACATCAAGACATTAGGTCAGTGAAGCTAACAGATTTTAAATGAATCAATTTATGGTCCGTCTCTTTTTACCATGGCTGCCACTACTTGGCCTTTATAAATCCATATTTTTCACATCAGTGTTTCCTCATGAGTGTCTACTCGGCATAAGCTAGCATCCCAACCAAGCTTAAGCTCTGAAGGCTGAAAATATATATCTACAGTTTGAAGACTTTTTGATGACTGTTGGACCGCTGGGTTCGGAGTAAGAGCGAAATAGGAAGTGTGTCCTTCCAAATGTGTCAGTAACACTGATTGGCACTGGTAAAAGCTCAAAAAAAAAAAAAACTTTAAAAAGGTGTTTTGTTTTTTCACATCTAAGTACTGGGTGTGATGGGGATGCGAAGGAGAGTGCTGAGATTCAAGGATGTTCATGACCAACAGCATTAGCCTCCATTTTAGCTCCCAAAACATAGCTGATGATCAATAATACAGACAAGAAGCCAAACACCAAGGACAAAGAAGCAGTACTTGTTTTACTCCAGTGCTTACCAAAGAAGGGGAATGATAAGTATGTTTCATGAATACTGATTCGTTAGCATCTCTCTGTTGGTTTGGCAAAGTAATCCATCATGTTAAAAACAGGTTTGTGGTGGTCAGGCATGCAGTGTATGTGTGTGTGTGTGTGTGTGTGTGTGTGGTGGTGGTGGTGGTGGTGGGGGTCTTGTGAAATACATTTTCATTCAATTACACAGCAGTTATGTGTGCTTCCTGGAGCTGGCACTTGTCACTGTGTGGAATAAAGACAAGGACATATGTGCTCATCTATTATTGTATACCTCAATACCATTCCAAACCTAGTTATGAATTTGCACAGGTAAGTGTTTTCTATGAGAATAAACGCTGCTGTGTTTTTTTATCGAGGTTTCCACATGTTGTTAGGATTGTGTTATTAAAAAGATAAAGCTACGTAACGAGAAAGGGTAAAATGACCTCATGCTGACTGTGGTCAGAGTCATCATGTTCCGTAAACAACCTCATTAGACCTCCCACTCCTCCCTCTAAATACGACATGTAGAGGTGAGTAATCTGGGACTGATCTGAAATATGATTTAGACATTTTGTGTATTGATACTTAATCAGTCAAGAGTGGTAGATACAACACTTGTCATAATTTTCTATTATCTGTGAACACGAATCTTTTTTTATGATCATGTAAACTGCACTGGATGTGCTGCATCTTGACCCCCTACAAATATCCAATATCCTGTTTTTAAAATGTACCTTACTGGCAATTTGAAGAATTATAGATAATAAAAGAAAGAAAGACTATACCTCATGTTTGTGTATGTTCCCCAGACAGCTGCAAAAGAGGGAGAGAGGAAAAAAAAAACACAAAAACAACATGATGAATGTAAAGCGCATGTTTAAAGCTGTGAGACATCCGGTCATTTTCTTTTAAAGAGCACAAAGAAAATGACCCAAGAGAAAGTCAAAATAAGAAAATATGCCCCAAGTAAAATCTTAATTTATGTTCTACAAGTGTACTGTCCATTCCAGATACTGCTCCGGCACCTCTATCTTGCAGTGCCCGGATCCGTAATCACAACAACACTGTGTACTAAGGTACTAACAAAGTAGCAAGGAGTAGGAGGGATGTCTGCTGTGTGGCAGGATTTTTTGGTTCGACCCCCCCCCCCCCCAAAAAAAAAAGACATTGCAGCTGAGTGCAAAACTTGTCATGCACAAATTTTGAGCCAATATCGGATCAATATCGGTATTGAGCAATACTAAAGGCTACAATATCGGTATCGTATCAGAAGTAAAAAAAGAAAAAAGTTGTATCGGGACACCTCTATAAAATTCAAAGATTAAATGACTCTGCCTTTTATTTGCCTTAACTTGGAGTTGCACTTGTCCTCAACTCAAAGGCTGTGCGTTCAACAGCCCCTTCACATTTGATCATTTTTTCTTGTCAGCAAAACTATCTGCTACAACTGAAGTTTCAAATCAACTTCACAAATTATTTCTAGATGAATCAGCCCTTCACTGATGAGAATTAAATAAAGGAATAGATTAGATTATTTATTCAGCTATGAATTATTTGTAAAATCAAGTTTCTTGTTCTCATATCACCTGACATGCACAAACACAGCATCATGGGTTTTACAGACATCATGTGCATTCTTAACACAACTCTCAAAATTACAACTTTCAGCATGGCGGACAAACCAACATTTCTGCCAATATAAACCAATCTAGGTTCAAAACAAGCCCTTGTCTGACTGTCTGAGTAATACGTACATGTGAGTCTGAAACAACACTCAAAAATGTAGCTGTTTGGGACACAACTCAAATGAACAGCACAATAATTGTGATTTATATTTGGAGAAGTGCCAACCATTTTATTCAATGCAATATACCAATAGATAAACCAATAGATGTCGGGATGGGAATCGAGGACCGGTTCTTGTTGAGAACCGGTTTCAAATGGTTCAATCCATCGACATTGTTCACATTTTATCTTAACGATTCCCAAATGATTCCTTGCCGATTTTTGCCGATATTTTCAGAAATAAAATGCCGAAAATAAGATTCGGTTTCACTTTGAAAATGTTCTGCCATTTGAAAAGTTCCCCGACTTATCCTGTAGATGGCGCAACGAAGAGAGTGGTCCGCCTCAACGATAAATAAACCAGTTTGTGAAATACACAATAAGTCAACAAGTCTCAGTTCAACCCACTTCACGATGTTCCCCGCTGTGCTGGTCTGGTCACGCTGAGTAAACGGTAAAGCACCATGCAAGCTAAAGTTAGAGTTAGTTACCTGCTATTAGCGTTGCTACACTGTTATACTGGGTTGTTGAAAACGCTTTTCTGGTCCGAGTTTGATAAGTAAGTCTTCCTGTCGGCGTGAGGAGCAGTAGCCTACAGTATATCTACAGTACATAGTGTACTGTACATATATATCTACAGTATAAATATGTTTTTTTTATATATATAACTTCATAAAAAATTTGAAAAATCGGCCAATTAATCGGTAATCTGATTTTTTTTCCCCCTAATAATCGGTATCGGCCCCAAAAAATCCATATTGGTCGGGCCCTAGTTTGTTGTTTGATTTTTTTTTTTTTTTTTAGACTCTCACTGAAGGTGGCACACATCTTTTCTGTTACTTTGAGTTAACGGTGAACACCTATAGTCTACATTTTAAAATCAAAGAAAGGCATTGATAAGGGAATCATTGAAGAATTGAATCGATAGGCAGAATCGATAATGACATTAATATCAATAAAATCCTATCAATTCCCATCCCTAAATAGATGGGGAAAAAAATGTAATTATCAAACCAAATGTTCACAAGTATACCAAACAATCTAACATAAAGCAAAATATAAAAGGACACTATTTTCATTGTTTTACTTTACTTTGACACAGACAGTCTTTATAGGCTGGCAAAAGAAAATCTGAAAACACTGTCCAGTCCTCTACCACTGTGTTTTTCAGGCTTTAACCTAAACTACAAGACCAAACACTTAAAACTTTCACAAAACTGCGTCTGATTGTTTTCAGTATGGTGAGCCTTAGCTGATGTTCACACATTTCTGTTCAGTCTGACAGTGTGCCCTCTGTAAACAGGATGATGTAGACTAGTTAGACTAGTCACACGAGTTTACTGAGTGACAGTTGACACATAAAATCGTACTTACAGGCAATGTAGGCGATCAAAGCGAGGGCAAAAAGCAGCTTCATCATTCTTCGGTTTAATCCTGATATCAGCCAGATGAGCCGCTTCATCATCCGCTCAAACCAACGGGACCAGGACACCAATGAGCCCCACTTTCAGCTCCAGCTAGAGCATCCTGACTCACAACTCATCATGTCCTCGGTGAGATACGGTCTTCAGGGTGTCAGGGTAAACCAGGCAGACTGTCAGTATTCTTTGCCTCAGTATCTCTCATTTACATGAATTTTGACTGGATAAACAGGACGGACAGACTAGCGTCCCGCTGCTACGTCAACACCGAGCAGTTTACGTGGCTAGCAGGGAACACACACGCAGGTACCAGGTAGCAATCCACAGCAGTGAGTGACAACGTCCACAACTACACGGAAACTAGGAAAGAAGCGTCCTTTGCTCCCCGAATATACAAGCAGTGCAGCACTACTTTATTTCACTTATTGTTATCCCAGAGTTACGCTCACAAACTGCGAGAGCGCCTCACTATCACCTCTCACTGAGGGTTAGCTGTTAGCACTAGCAAGCTAGCAAGCTAATCAACTGCCAGCCTAATTTTCTTTCGTCCACAGCTGCCGCAAGAAAAAAACAACAACGAATATAGCGCCTCGTATCTGTACCTAGGTAAGTACTTAGACGATAAAATAGCCGCCCCGGAGCGAAAATGCACACATGTCAAGAGTTTGCCCCTCTCATTTGGGCCGAAGGAGTTACAGCAGCAGTAGAGCGATTGTTCTTCGCTCGATTCAGCAGCCTGGTTTCTCACGCAGGGGGACGTGTGACGCTCGGTGGAGTTTGTGAAACTTTAATAATCATGTTTTTATGACGATGGGCAAAGTTTAAAATGCTGTTTAAGGTAAAGGGGAATACTGCACAACCTCATATGACATTAAGCATTTTTTGAAGAGCCGTAAAGTTACACAATCACATATTTTCTACTCTAGCACAATGGTTCATTCATTCCATCACACAAAACCTGTCTCTATTTTGAATACCCTGACTTTCCCATTTTAACCACTATAACCTGTCTGGCGCTGTACACAAGTCAAAGGTGTTCAGTGACTATCACTCACTGACAAACCAAAACATAATGAACACTTGAGCAATCTCACGCAACCCAGAACAACAACCAAACCATAAATTCCACTTTTACGAGGCTTAAGTACATTTACAGTTTTATTGACACGGTGAGGGTTGGTTCTCCGAGTACACTTCTGAAGTTTTCCCAGGTGTTGATGGTGTGCTGGAGTTTAATGGGGGAGAGTGGGGTAAATTGAGCCACCCCCTGTTGCTTGGAAATGGTAAAAGAAATTGATCATGTGATCAAATATTTAGCAGATGGGCATCAATTCATGGAGTCTGTGAAGGTTAGAAGCACATGGGTGAAGGGGTTAGACATAAAAAATAAAAACATTTTTCGCCCTTGAAAGTGAATTTAGTCTGTCATAAGTTTTATTAGAATTGTGTTTAGACCAAAAAAGTGTATTTTACATTTGTTTTATACATCACTTTTGGTATTTATGAGCTACAACATGAGGTCAAACACATAAAAGTCCACCATTTCAGCTTAGAGGACTGATAAAGTCATAACAGTAGTTCTGGGGTAAGTTGAGCCATTGACTCAACTGAGAAATGAAAGGAGTCTGATGGGAGGATCAGAGTTTCAGTTCAGATTGTTGAAATGTGTTACTTTTTCTTTTCAAAAATACAGCTGTGAATGTTCTGAATCACTTAAAGACGTTCTCACGTTAAAATGACTTTTTACAAAACAGCTTTTAAGCAGTTATATGCAATAATAATAAAAAGAATTATTGTACCAGTTGAATAGCGTATGATAGATAAAAATACGCAAGAATGTGAAGAAGTGACTGTTATTTAGGGAGACAGAAGGTGAGGGAGGGCCGGAGTGGAGAGAGGGGGGGTAGTAGGGATACGGCTGAACTTACCCCGCTCCTATGGTTAACTTACCCCATACACGGGGTAAGCTGACCATAGGAGACCACTTTTTTTGGCATGCAGCTACTAAGCTCTTTTTCACACAAATAAAAAATGATAAGGAAAGGAAAATCAAGAAAAAATTGAAACTTTGCGATTTAGATCCCATTTACAAGGATGACCAAGCCAGGAGACAAGCAGCACATGTCATATTAAATATTAAACAATTAAAAGACAGATTACAGAAAATGAGACAGAAAAAAAACACTCTAAAGGTGCAAATTAGTCAGCAAATTAAGTACAAAAAACAGTGGGCATTTATGACAAAACACAGGCACTGTTCAGTTGTCTCTCATATAATGTAGAGCGAAAGGATTCAAGTAAATAAATACTTGATAAAATAAAGTATTAAATTATAAATGATATAATAAATACCTCAAATAAATGAGGTCAGACTGTTTTAAGTCACTCTTAATTCACTGTGGAGTGTATTCTATGCTGATGGGGCAGCAAAACTTAGCACTCTTTCCCCCATATTGGTGCAGACACAAAGAACAGACAGGTGGAAAACATCACAAGATAAATAGTAAAGGTCAGTGGTCTATTCTTCATGTGTTAGGCCTCTATTTTTATCCAGATTTATGAACAACGTTTGATCATGAAGATATATGTCTGAGATATGAAAAACTCAAGCAATGTTTAATCTACTGAGTCACCAGATGATGACTCATGCAAGTCATGTAACTGCCGGGTTGTTTTGCTCTATCATTTAGAACAACTGGATGAGGATCCAAATTAAAGGGCAAATCCATGACTGAAAATAATACAGTGAACCAGATCCCAGCCTTGTACAAACAATCTCCAAGAATTCCATCATATTATTTTGAAAGCAGTGATGTGCTAATGTTAGACGCAGTAAGAGTATCAAGATTTTACGGACATGGTTGGTCATTTTTATTATTAAGGAAATTAAGAAACTGAATAAATTAATGAGAAAACAGGTTGTTTCATATACATCACTACATCCTGGTTACATCCTGTTACATCCTGGTTTAGTGATTGTTTACAGATCTGTAATCAACCTTGAAGGTCGTAATTATTTGCACATACGCCCTGAGCAGACAATATCATTCCTGTCAGCCCTCATCCTAAATAGTTCAGACACACGAAACATCTGAAGTTGAACCCGGATGAGAGGGTTGCAAATTTAATTTCTTATTAGTTTATTATTCCACTTTGTAAAGCAACATTGGGCTCTTTGAAAGGTGCACTATAAATTAAATTTTATTATTGTCATTATCATTTTTTGTTATTGTTATTTTTAGCAGTAGTTTAATTTGTTCTCATAGGGTCCATACTGATATGTGTGACCTCTGAAAAATCACACCAAACCCTCCAAAGGATTGGGAGATTGATGGTATCTTGAGCTACACTAATGGGCCTTTGGCCAGCAACGGTTTGTTCTAATATTTTCTGATTTCCCTACCTCATTTTCTAACTTAAGTTGGGGTCTTGCAAAGTTTCCAGAAAGAATTATATTATTCTGATATACCAGGCAAAGGATGAGCCTCAATGTTTACTGGGGTGTTTGTAATAACTGATGTTCGTAAGTACAGTGCAAAATAAATATGTGAATAATCAAATCAATGGAAAGCCAGACAAACTGTGTAAATACTCTGCCAGTTAAATCACCACCTGACTGAGAATGCCTCAGCTGGTGATTCAGCCAACATAAACAAATGTATAGCCCCAAGATTGACTGTATTTGAGACTGACGTAAAATGTTCAAACATCAATATACTCTACAAACCACACAGGCTGAAAACAGCCTGGTAAAAACAAAGACAATTTTCACATCCCATTCTAAATTTAGGAAGGGGACAGCATAACCAAAATGGTTGAGATCACAAGCCACAAGACATTCATGTACCCAACCTTTGTCCCATACATAACTGACACATAACTCAGAGATGCAGATGTAAAATAGGAGACCTTTCACTTAAAACTGATGCCAAATACTGGCTTGTGAGCTGCTCTTTTGAAGAGTTTAGTATTTTCACTGATGACATGTTGTAATCTTTAAGGTACACACTCTTCTCCCATAAAACTGACATCAAAAAATTTGAACTTGTTGTTCAAAAACAATTAAATGGCAGGTTTTGGGGTGAGGTTACATCTGAAGCCACAGAAACTTGAATGGTAATGTAAATCTCCACTTTGCCTCAGCTTCAGCGACCAACAGCAAAATATCATTCAGTCGCATTAAAATAAGAAGACATTGTCTCCCAAACATCTACAGGTTACCAATGAGCATACTAACAAGACCCCATCATGTATTGATGGATAGCCTTTTTTACTCGAGTATGCACACACACACACACACACACACACACACACACACACACACACACACACACACACACACACACACACACACACATCACCATACTACCCTGCTGGCTTTGGGGTATTATCTCTAATACATGTCTCCTCTGTTACATCTGTATTTTTAGGACATAAAGTCTGTCAATGTGAACTGGACCACAGACTCTCCCAGAGCTGCTAGCATGGCTTATTGACTCCTCATCAGCTTAAAATCTAAGTTTTTCGGCTTACAAGCGCCACAAAAAAATCCCTAAATTTGTTTTTGGATCAAACAAAGTCTTAGAGACAGAACATTTGAACAGGCATTTAAATCAAAGGAATGAGACACATTTTAAGACAGAGTAGTCATTATATCAGGATAAAAAAAGCTAATTATAAATGATAATCATACCAACACAATTTTTATACTAGACATGTGTGTTTCTTTTCTTCTCCACAAGCATTGTCCGTGAGAGTTTTATTGTAATATCTCATGTGTTATTGACCTTGCTAGAGCTACATTCACAGTTGCTGGTTGCATCATCTCAGAGCTCTAAGAAGTTTTTGTTTGACTTACTTTTCCGTCTTTTGTTTCAGAACTAATAAGCAGAGAAAAGCAGGCAAAGGCTCAACTAGATCACTTTAAAGTCACATGCTGTTATGTACTCCCACCTGCTTGTAGTTTAGTAGAATAAACAGTATTATATCAGTGTTATTACATCAATGTGCTGGCCATTGTTGATGCAATAATGAAGGTCATGGACAGTCGATCGTCACTCTGTAAGAAACACTGAAAACTAGTCCTAGCTCTCTGTTCTTCTACATGAGGCAGGCAGGAGGTTTTGGTATTTGTACACAGTTGGGGACACAGCAGGTGTTATAGGTCTTGACTGGAGTTACAAAAGTCGAGAAACACAAAGTTATCATAGCAAATGTCTCTGATTTGGAGCTCATCTATCCAAACTGAATTATTGTCCTGCAAAAAAAACAAAACAAAAAACAAAACAGTCCAGAATAATTATTTAAGAGGATTGTTTTAATCCTACCAGATTGTCTGTGAAAAACATTGTTTTCGCTCAGCAGGTTTCAGGTTTCACTGGAAGTGACCAAAATGAAAAGAAGCAATTTAGTGCCTGATTGTACTAGAAAGTTAAATTACTTACAAACTGCTCTTTTTGGAAAGTTCCATCACCGGAATATGAGTAATGAAATGAGGCCAATGAGTAACATATTTTCATTTTAGTTTAAACAACTATGAGGAAGCATTACAGCATCTCCACATTATCCTGTTTGTTGGCATATTTTGATGTGAATGTATCATCCACTGATAAATCCCTTAGAGATGATTTCCAGAACATCCCATCTGCCAGGGGAAGTGTTTGGTAATCGACCATCTGACAGCTGTTAATAGTGGGGATTGGCACGAAAACATCCAACACGGAGCTTCTGCTGTAATTTTTTGGCCCTTCTGTAGCACTGACAGTAAGGAGCTAAACTTGAACTGGCAACTGAATATCAGAGTTGCAGGTGACAGTACAGAGGGAAAGTACAGTTCAAACATCTCTTCACTGTGCAAGAAAGCCTCCTTGTTATTTTTTCACTCCCCTCTTGTCAGATCAAAAGACTGAAGAAGAGCCAGGATGATAAAAACAGAACATTGCATTACATTATTGTACAGGAGCTGAAAACAACCATAAAAGGGATGCAGAAAAGGGACCTCTTTGGTCAGATCTTGTACATGGATCTCTATTTCCAAATATTTATGTAACATTTTTGCCATCATATTTGTTTTTGTCATCTTAGTCATAATTATTATTTTCACTGGGTGTTTTTTAGATCTAGAAACTGCATGATAACTCTGCACTTAATTGCTCATCCTAGCCCTGGTGAGCTTTAAACAACATCTCTATGGCTGCCGTTGTGACAACTTGTTGTCTGTATGAATAGCCATGTCCTGAAACAATCTGCTTGTGTGACTCTTAATGGAAAAGAAGAAAAAAGACAGTCCAGGGTGTGTGTGGTTCAGCAGATGAATTGTATATGTAATGTGCAGAGGCTGTGGGTCTTCAAGTGGATAGCCCTGGTATTATTCTGACCAGTGGCCATTTACTACATTTCATTCCCCAATGTAGTTTTATACTCTGCCTGCTGTGCTCTCCAAGTATAGGCATAGCGAGACAAGAAACACATGAGAAATGGGTATTTTCTTCTGCCTGAACTGTACTTTGGTTTTAAGCTAATCAGCACATACTAACATGCCAATAAACCGAAGTAAGACGAGAAACACGGTGCAGTTTAAACTCGCCCTAAACATCCATTAATTAGTAACTTTCACGGCTTAGCTCAAGCTCACAGAATTGTTCGTGTTTCTGAATGAATCCGATGTAGAGACTTAATATGAAAGAGTCAATGAATCAGGTACATCTTTTTGAATTCAAGGTAACTCCTTATACACACTCTTACCATTTTAAAAAGACCAGGAAAATTCAGAGTGTAGCATCTGCTCTATAATATTATGTCTTTCAAACAAATTAAAGGTCACAGTAGAAGTGTTTTCATTCATAGATACAAAGTTTGGATAATTTAGTCATTAAAATTGGGAGATTAATTCATAATATCCAATCATGTGCTGATATCAGATTCAAACAAACCATACTCAACCAACTTATGGATAACCCTTTCAATAATTCAACATCTTCGTGAAAGGTACAGGTGTTAAAATGTCATAAATGATCTCATTCAGCAACCTTGGTGTCAGGCTCCTGCTCTCATAGCTTACAGATATGTCTAAATTGAATTATTAATGTAACTATTAATATTAACAACTTTACACCCATGAAAAGTCAAAAGTGTCACTAAGTGACCTGTAATAAACCTTCCTAACTCTGTTCGCTCATACGTCAGAGTAACTGTTCATGCCTGTGACACATCATGCCTAGCAATATAAATCCTCTGAAGTTCAGATGCAGTGCACAGTCTAGTCTGGAGAAATGAAAATGGCTATTAAATATTTCATCTTCTGGACCACAGGCAGCTTTGTGCCAAGAATCTTCATGGACATTTCTCGTCAAATCAAGTTCATTCATGCCTTTGAGCTCTTTATTCATTTATTTTGCCATTGAACCATGAGTCCCAAAAAGAGAGTCTGACTTTCAGAGAGAAATATGTCCTTCAGGTATAAAATGTGAGGTAGAAAAGGTTTTCAATCGATCAATGAAATTCAAACGAGCAAGTTAAGAGTGAGCTTAGTGTTTTTTTGACGTCAGCCAGACAACATCAGAACCTTTTACATCGATTTTTGCTGTCAGGAGCAGATTATTATGAAATTAACCCAACATTTGCTGCTGCGGTCAAGTCATACAGGTAATCCTGAGGTATAACAACAAAATAGACTGCCTGCAGGGCAACAGATATCCCCTGTGTGGATAGCTAAACCATTGCAAATAGCCCATTTTATTAAGCTTCACAAACAACCATTACACACCACAAAGAGCTAAGAAAATATGATGTAATATGATAATATATGTATGATACAACATGATACGATTATGTCTGGCTTTAAAAATATTGCTTTACAAAACTGTCCAGTATGATGTAGCCCATTGCAACACATAAGGATAATAAGGTCAAATATATGATACAATATAATAAATACCCTGTAACATTACACAAAAGATGAAATGTGGTGAATTAAGATATAATACAATTCACTGCCATGTAATTTAGTAATAGGACAAGATGTGTAAGATATATTTACAATAAACAATACATATAATCTGTGCAATACAATACAATTCAAGCACATTGAATTAAATCCTAAAACTGATTGATGTATATCATGCTCTGCACAAAACACAAGTCCGATCAAGCCCTAGTCAATCTACAAAGCTCATTTTAAAACAACCAACCAAAGTTGAACCAAAGTGCCGTACAAGCCTCAAAGCATATTATCAAAAGGCAAATGCAGGTTAAAAAGGCACAAAAACATAATAAATGCTGAAAGCAAAGCTTATTTCACCATGCATGTACCTAAATGCCTCAGGCTCAGTCACTGAGGCAGGTTATGTTTCTATGCTGCACTGTAAGGTTGTGCTTGCCTTGGCTCATAGTTGCAATGGCAAGATATTAAAACAGTTCATTTATCAAGCTATTTAAAATGCAATCAGGCAGGCGCTGCTGGCTGCTCACTGGCACGCACAGTGAAAACCCCCGTCATCAGTTGCAAATTGCCTTGTAGATTGGATTTTTTCATTCAGAGAGGACACTGTGGGCAGGTGCATTTTCTTTTACCAACTTAAAGTTATCTGAAACTGGACTTAGCAAGAAGTAGTTATCAGCAGCCCACACATTTGTCAACCAAATCCCCCTAATAGACTTCAGGTAATGAAAACATTCCCTGTACACAGTATTATTTATGTTTTAACCTCAGTAAGCGTGCAAAAATGTGTTAGCTTTTCTTTGAAGCCCTGATAAGAGAGAACAGGAATGGGACTGGGTGGATCAGAAGTCTGAGCAAAGGAGAATTTAAAGTGCTCTTATCCGCTGACAAATAAATGAATGGAAATGTGAAGTGTGGACACAAGTTTCAAAGCATTTTGTTGCATTACAAAATAAAAATATCTTGCATTTTTGAATAACAGGGGAAGTACTTTTTGTTTTGAATCTTGAATAGTTAAAGGATTTTATTATCTTGTCATACTGGAACATTTTATCTCTGCATTTCCACCTTGAAGTGTTTCCTCCCCATTTTCTTGTAAAGATACGTGGGTATTATGAAAGCCAACAGCAGTAGTCTGTGATTACAATGGCTTTACTAAGCTTTTACCACTTGCTCTTCAAAAAAAGAGTAATGTGTTTTTAGTGCAGACTGATCAGTAATTGTAAAATACAGAGGCAGAAATTATAAAATTTTATGGTCAAATTAAAAAGAGACTGACTAACTAACAGTAAGAATTCTTATTTAAATCCTACATATCACAGGAACCAGTTGGTGTGAACAAAACCAGGCGAGAGAAGCAGTGGAGCATTAAAATGAGGCTAACACCACGTTTTTGGTTGCTTCTCCCTGAGGCATTCAATGCGTTTCATTCGTCTCATAAAAAGTGACAGAAATGAAGAGCCGGAGGGTAAAGTTTATGATGTAGGTGCTTGTTGGACTCCTACATCAGGAAAACGGGAGGAAGCAGACAAAGGAGTTAGACAAGACAAGACAAGTGAAGTACATATTTTACCATTCACTTCACAGTACTGGTAGAGGATTGGCCTATATGTTAAATTACATGTCCAGTGTCTATATATTTCAATAAGACAGACAGGATTTTATTACAGTAAAAAGATTGGCAAGAACACCTCTTTAAAGTAAATCATCTAAAACCAAACAGACAAGCCTGATTACATTTTTTAACCAACATAATTATTGAAGTAAAATCACTGTCCTTGTAGAATAGCTGAATATTGTTCATGCACTGTGATTTTAGCTGTGACAGGGTGTGATAGGATAGAGAACAAGAGGGTAAATTTCTTTCTCACAAGTTCATGATATATTCATCTAATCAAATTATCTGGGGTGCTGATAGAGATGTTGATCGGTAAGATTTTATTGGTACTTATGCCATTCTTCAGTCTTCCATCTGGTTAGTAATCATTTTCCTGGCATCTGAGTGGACCTTCTCAGGTCACCTGATCACAGTCGCAGTCTGATTGGCCAATAAAAATGAAGCATAAAGCCAAATGTTGTTGATGACTCATACTAGTTTGAACCAGTCTGGAATTGGAACTAGTTTTTGATTTGTGATATATATATATACAGTATATATATATATATATATGTGTATATAGTCCCCATTCCCAGTCTTTAACAATAACACATAACAGTTGCTTTGAAACCTCCCATTTTCAAAACATGAATTCCAACCTTATAGTATAATATTACACAGTGTGCTGCCCTCTGATAAGCCTTAAAACTCTTGACTCAGACAGAGATTTGTGTCTCATCCTCTCACCATTACTCGCACCATGCCCACACCAACAGACAAACTTTTTTTATTTAACACTGCTATTTCTAGCCCGACCACCCACTTTCCATCAAAGTCACTCTTCGGGGACATTTTTCAGCCAGCCCTGTATTTCTGTTGGCTGCATCTCGTGGAAAATAGCCTGTGTATCAGGTGAGCCAAATTGAAAGCCAAGTAGGTCTGAACATATAATCCACATGTGGTTTCTCTTTACATGCAACACCAATATAAATGCTGAAATGCTGATATGACGGATAAAACCTGTAATTGTTAAGTAAACAGTGTTAAAGATGACAGAGAGCTTATAACAGCTTGTATTACTGAAAGCACAACTTAATGCAGCATTCATCAGAGTTATTTGTTCTCATTTTCCAAGTAATATCTAGTTGCACTGTCTGAGGAAGAAAAGAGAGAGTAAGGTAAGTCATACTAGGTTCGAGTCAATAAAGTAATTCCGATTTTGATTCTGATATCAGACTGAGACATCTGGCAGATCAGAAATGTGGAGACATCTGTTCGTCTTCAGATTTCTGTCAGCAAAGTGGGAGTCTCTCGTGTCTTTGCTTCAAAATTCTCCAAGTTTGGGAAAAAATAACTTTTCATTTCTGTCAGAGAAGAAACTGGGACTCACTTTTGAAAGGTATCATAATACTATTATTGTTTCTTTTCAAAAAGTCAGAGGCTCTCATGCGTATTGCGAGTGATATTGCTCTTTAGCTTTTACACTGTACAATAAAGTTCCTAAAGAGCACTAAAACTTCAGTGACGATTGGCCTTTGTTGTAAACGGTACATGTGCCAATTTGTTTTTCTTTATATCAGTAAAGAGAGTGTTCAGTGAAATCTCTTGGCTTGAAAAGTTGCTCTGGGGTCTCTGCAGGAGCAGCAGCAGCAGCAACTCTGAAGTTCTGTGAGCATATGTCCACGCACATATGTTGTCCTTCAGGCTAGGGAAGATGAGACAGATGTGTGAAAAAAAACATCTGGTATTATTTCTGGATGCTCATAATCAACTGCAACCACAAGATGCTTCTGAAAAGAGCTTCAGAATATAAAGAGGCAAAAGATACAAAACAATTTGATGTGACATCGCATAACATGATAGAGCGTGATGTTACTGAGACTATGCTGAGACTACATCCATTTGCATTGTTTACTATGCCTTCGTAATGCTGCACTACTGCCTTATAGTCATGGTCTGTCTATCTATCTATCTATCTATCTATCTATCTATCTATCTATCTGTCTGTCTGTCTGTCTGTCTGTCTGTCTGTCCATCCATCCATTTATGCCCATGTGTTGTACTATGCAATATGATGTTATACAATACAATACAGTACAATAGGATTAGACTTGATAGACTAGGATATGAAACGATACGATACGGTACTATACGATACAATATGGTACTGTACGGTACGATACGATACAATACACTTCAATTCCCCTCAGTTGTCTTGGACCCAAGTGCTGCACATACTCAGCTTTCTCTACAATAGTATGAACAAAAAATTTTAAAAAGTATCAAATCACAAACTAAGATTCACATGAAAAGAGAAATGTTTATTTAATGCTGTCTTGATTTCCACAAATTAGAATAGAAAAAAAAGGTAAGAGCATGATGATTCTTTTGGACAAGCTATAAAACCTCAAGAAACATAGTTTAAAATTTTGATTGAGTTTGACACTTGGCAGAAAGAGCAGGTCAGCAATGTAGTCTTTGTAAAATCATTGAAAAGACCCAGCATCAGTTAGCATACTGGTCCTATAGCATCAAAAATAGATCTCCTTTAAAGTTGCAGAAATCTAGAGAAGATCCAGACTCATTGGTTTACAGCTATTTGCTCTGAGAAGGTGAAATATCTTGGAACCTGAGAGTAACTCATTACAATATTTACCTTTTTCCTAAATTAAAATAATTAAAGAATAATCAGTCAATTGGAGTATGCAAATTATTTTGAAATATTATTCTGTTTTGTTTTGGTTTTACTGGCCCCAGCTGGCCTCCTGTCACTTTGTCATAAAGAGCCCTTGGGCAAAGTGTCTTGAGCACCTCTGGTTTTTGATTGCTAACGTGCTGTGATGACCCTCCTAGCAGGTCTGTGGTATAAAAAAATCAATATTTATCCCTCATATAGGCGAGTCATCCTGCTGTCAGAAATAGACAAATGGAGTGAAAAATGAGGGGAGGAAATCAAACGAGTTTCGGAACCATAAACAAAAGCACACACGTGTGCAAAAACCCACATCCATGCACCCCATGGCCCCTGTAGGCTCAGTGTCTCGTGACGTAAGAGTCGCCTTTAAAAGATGGTGGTAGCGGAGCAGCGCGCACTTTACACTACACCGTCCATGTGGCCGGAGTGTCCACTGTGAGCACGGAATACATTTCTTCACAAAGTGGAAACTTCTAGACTACAGGCTTTCTACATTTTAAAAGACCAGAGCATGAAGGAAAAGTACATCTATGCCTAAACTTTGATGATTCAGGACAGTTTTGCCGAGAAATACTGTCGTCAAGAGGCTAAAATGCGCTGAATTTAGAGACGTGGACGTGCGTTCAGGTAACAGGTGGCCCTTTATGGACACATATTGAAGTCATTTGCGTTAGAGTCGGATCGAGTATCTATAAATGCTTGATGCTTTCAGTGTAGCCTACGTGGATATATGTTTTGTAAACATGAAGTGCGGTTGTCTAATGTCCTAGAGGAAAAGTAGTATGGAGATAGAAAGAAAGAGAGATTAATGAACTTTCCCGGTCTGAAAAGTGAAAAATCCAACAGAGGAAACTGGCTCCAGAGTGAAGACAAGCTCCGATGAATGGACAGCAGGATGTTTTCTGGTCAGGCTGGTCTGAATTACAGCTTCAACCTGAGCGATGACCAGGAGCTGGCGGACGCGCCTGCGGGCAGGGGGAAGCTGTCCCCGGCGGGCTTCGTGGCGCTGTCCGTGGTGCTGGGCTTTATCATGACTTTCGGCTTCCTCAACAACTTTATCGTGCTGTTGCTGTTTTGTAAATTCAAGAAGCTGCGGACGCCGGTGAACATGCTGCTGCTGAACATCAGTGTGAGCGACATGCTGGTGTGTTTGTTCGGCACCACGCTCAGCTTCGCCTCCAGTATCCGCGGGAGGTGGCTGCTGGGACGCAGCGGCTGCAGCTGGTACGGTTTCATCAACTCCTGCTTCGGTGAGTCCCGGTGCTTTGCAGCGGTAAACTATGTCTGAGAAATTAGGTACAAGCCAAAGACAGCATCACCACACGAACAAACATGTTTGTTTTGTTGGAAAACAAAAAGAGACGACTTCATATGATTGACTTATTATTTCACTGTTTTTAGAAATTAAGAGAGAGTGAGACAGTGTAGACTACTTGTTGGATGATATGGCTCTGGATATTATACATGTAATGGAAAGTAACTAAAGAAAAACTACAAAGAACAAGAGAAAACTGACATTTGACCAAGATTATCCACAATGGATCCAACTCCCCACTACCCTACCATATGCAGTTAAATCTGTTCTCTTCTGTACACATATGACATGCATTGGAGGTGTTGGTGTTATTCCCCCTCTGCACCATCTGCTCAATGACTTTACTGGCTTGACACATGACTTGAAGTTGTAAAGGCTTATTTGCGGAAATAATGTCATTTCTGATGTTAGATATCTCTGTCTACAGGATGCAACACGTGCAAAAGCCACAACAGTACCAGCGTCTAAACTTCTAAAAAAAAAAAAAACCGGTTTATTTAAAGTTACCTTAGTTCTGCCTGGATATGAAGATGTGATAGTGATGCCAGAGATACATTTTCTTACTAAAATACATTCTCAAGTGTTAAAAAGTCAGCTTGTCACTGCCCTCTAGTGGACAAAAATGAGACTAGTTTTGCATTGGCTGTGCTGGAATTCCTGTTACCTAATGGCTGACATTGATATATCTGCAGTAATATCGACCAGGCAGATATATCAGTCCAGCTCTACTATGTATTCACATCTTTTTCACCAAATGTGAAATATTCCAGGGAGAGCTGTCAGACTCAATGTCTCTGTGTCAGACATCTAAAGACCTCCCACTGGCTTTTCATCAACAAAAACAACATTTTTCAAATCCTTCTCTTTGTGAGGATTATTGAACACTCTTGGGATTGTGGTAGTATACCTTTTGTGAATGAAAGAGAGAGAGTTGAACAGAGCTGAAAACATCCACTTTTACTTCAAGAACTAATGCAGTTTTGCATCTTGACACACATAAGCATTCACACCTCCACATAAGCATTCACATCTCCAGAAGTATCAAATGTAGTTGAATTAACCAGGTGGTAAAATGAAAATGGGAGAGGAGGGGGGCATTTAGCTGAATGCCTACTTCTGATAACACTTGACCTCTCAGGATGCCAGATAAAGAAAAATAAGCTAGTGACTCTTCTTCCTGTGCTTGTTTGCTTTTTCTTATCGTATAAAAGATTGAAAGAGACGCAGTAAGTGTTCAAAATGAGCCATAAGCTCCAGGAAATCCTGGTTTCCTGGCTGCCAAAACTCCAGTGTTATTAAGTGTTTCTTTCTAATTTTCTGGTCAAAATATCACTCAACACTTCATATCAGCAACATTCATGTTAAACCCAAACTGGAAATAACAGATTTGCAAAAGGTTCTGCATACTTGATATTTATAAATCAACACTTTCAATCCCTGTAGGTTTTGGCTTGGCAGCTAAAAACAAAGGCTTATTTCTACAAGATAGGATATTAATTGTAAATAATGTATTTCACTGTCAAAAATCTGGAGGATCAGATTATTTGTCAAAAGTGACTACTTAAGGATGTAGAGGACCAGATAAGCTTGGACTGATTTGGCCACAGGGGGTTCCGGAGTTGACACAAACCAAAAGTTCCTCACAGGCGCCCTAATTTCTTTTACGCCTGTTTGCTTGTGTTATATTGAAATTAATTATAATAGCAAGTGTTTTTAGATGAATGTGGCTCATATCAAATTTAATAATGAATTATGACCAGAAATTCAACAGACACTTGGTAGGATTTGATATTTTGCATTTTTGCACACACAGAATTCTTGAGCTGTAAAATTCAAAGGTATAACATTCTTTATTTACATAGAAGATGTATAACCTTGAACTAAACAACAATTTTGTAAATCTAGACTTTTAATTTGCTGCTTTTTGGGCCTTGCAGTAAGCTGTCTCATCATACGGTACATCTGCTTAAATGTTAAGATTTTAGCAGTATAAAAGACTTAACTCGTCTTCCTAAATCTATCAAAACTGAAGCTATTAATCTGTTTTGAAAGATTTGTGTATCCAGAAAAAGCCAGTTGGCATTTAAAAGGGTGATAAACTTTGATTTTTGAAGGTTTTTTTATGATGGGATTTCTTAATGATGAGAAACAGGTAGAAAATACAGCAAATGTTGTCCATTATTATTCTTTGCATGGCATCCACCTGTATTCGCTGATGTCTTTTGAAAAGCAGGATACAGCAGGACAGTAGCTCTCTCTGATGTTGCATTTGGTGCATAGTTATTGATAGAAACCTTCCTCAGATGATGTGAGCCTCTGTACTTATCACTTAGGCAGTATATAGAGAGTAAACAGCTTTTAATGGCTATCAGAGCTGCATCTGCAGACTCTCATATATTCAGTCCAGGCTCTGAAGCTGTTTACAATCCTGGACACACTACTTAAATCTGGCCCTGAGATATCCACCAAGCCCGGCTATCTTTCATTTAAATTCTTCTCTTGATTCCTTGAAGGATTAGGACTTTATGTTTTTATGGTCCAACATCTAGTAACTGACTTTACAGATCCATTTGGCTTTTAAATAATTCTTCATGGAACGTCTGCTCCTCCTCAATCTTTGGCTGCAGCCATTTTTCTTTTTACCCCATGTTGTCAGTTTGCCGCTTCACCCTCTACTCAATCACCAGGCACTATTCTCTTGGATTCATGTACTCTGACTGAAACATCTTGTTCCCTCGAGTCCCAGTGAATATGTATGCTTGTTTTTTTGCACCTGCTGTCCTCACAGATAAACAGAATAAAGCCAACGTTGACTGGGAGGAATTTCCATATATATTTGGGGGATAAAAGCTTGTATATGTCTAACTGTGTTTTTGAAATCAGCTTGTGTTTATTTGGACTTTGTGTCCCTCAGGGCTCCTGTAGTGTGCCGATTGTGCTGTGGTTTTGTACACAGGGCTTAACTCAGCACGCGTCTGCATGCTGGAGTCGGTCCTTATCTCAGCGCTGCTCTCGGAGTCAGCCGGGCACCTGGCACCAGCAGTTCTGCGCAATGTTTGTTTTATAACACCTGCAGACTTTATGCTCGCAGCTTTAGACGTTCAAATCTGACTGATTTTGGAGACGTAGCGGCCTCGGCAGAGAAGACGCTGAGGACAAGTAATGTTACAGATGCATCTTTCACACTCCATAAAGAATATATCAGCTTCATGTTTCAGGAAACAACTTTTTATGTGTGTGTCTGCAGGTAAATTTACCTCAGTTTTAAATCTCATCTCTCAAAAACATCCTAAATTAAGTATTTTTAATCCATGCTGCTAATTAGATATATCTCATTTAAAAGAGTAATGATACTGCTTTGCATATTTTTCTTGTTCTCATTGTGTCTTTTTGGCAAAGGCGTAGGAAATAAATCAAGTTATCTGCTGATTATCTAGTGGTTGAGTGCACATGACCAAAGTGTCCTCAAGTGTAAAACAAGAAACCAGGAAATTTCTCCAGAGGCCACAGCTAGTGGTCAGTTTGCATTTCAAAGCAGAAAAAAGGCAAGAATCTTTAAGTAAAAAAAAGTGCAGCCAATTACACCTCATCGCTCTCCAGCATGCTCAGGGTCAAATGCCTTTGCAGCTTGACTTTGACTGGTTTAATTGGGCGTAGCGGTTGTTCCGGCCATACATCAACCCACAGTGCATCAGCTGATCTGATTCTAATGCCAGCCCACATTAGCTGATAGCTCAGCTGATAACCATCCAGTCTGCAAATGTCAGAAAAGTCGTTATACTTAAATTGCTTCAGTCTGCCTTCTCCTGCTGCTGCCTCTAAAATCCCTTTGCAACCCACCTCCACCCCAGGTCCTCCTTTTATGCTGGGCCTGATCTTACTGTGTCATAATATGTACTGTCACTGATGGTCTGTTCTGGGTATTTTAGCTGCTGCTGCTCTCCCTGCCTTGGCTTTTCACATATAAACATAAAACAGAGGGGAGGTGCTTTCCCCCTCTGCAGGCTTTGGTATGCCATGTTAAGAAGTGGAAGGGCAGAGAGCTCTCACAACATAGCGGCCAGAACTAACTAATGTATGCAAGAAATTAGTTCTTTTGACAAAAGTGGTCCTGAGTGGAGTTCAATTAAGTCAGTACAGGCTAATCTGTACATGCACATGTGCTTGCATGTGTTTGTCGACATTAGTCAACAACAATATCTGCACCAGTATGCTTAGCTCACAGGCTGTAGCTGAAACCTTGGTGGTATTTTTATTCAGTTTGTTTACTTTTGACATGTGCAGGTTTTTCGTTTGTTTGTTTTACAGTGAAATGTATCATTCAGATGAATGAATTAAGCACCTTGTTGAATCTATGCCACGAAGAATTGAGGCAGTTCTGAAGGCAAAAGGGGGTCCAACCCGTTACTAGCATGGTGTACCTAATAAAGTGGCCGGTGAGTGTATGTTTGCAAAGGAGTAGGAAGAAGTAGTGTGACTGTATTCCATCAAGGCAGCAGCAGGAAGAAGAAGGGGGCTGCATCACCTTAACAGTGCACTGAAAAAAAACACCCAATAGCTTGGGATGAAAAAACCAAAACATGCTTACCTCAATCCAACAGCATTTAACATGCTTACACTATCCGCCCTACAAGAAATCAATCTCCTTAAACAGCCGCTAGCCAACAAAATCAAAGCCAGGCTTGGATGATTAATTTAATTTATAATTCTCCCTGAATCTGCCCTCTGGTATTAACTTTACATGATATATAAGAGGAGTCCCTCCATGTTAAAGCAGTCGCACTGACACACACAACATGTTGTATGATGATTGATCACCAGCTGTTCGAGGTTAGTTTCAACCAGAATTATAGCTATACCACAGAGAGCACTGAAGCCATTTTCACCAATTTTCCCTGTAAGTCTTCTTCTGTCTGCTCACCTGGGGTCTTTTTGAAGGACAGCTGAATGTCTTGAACTAGCACAAAGTAGGATGACTCATACAGTACATAGTGTTAATTCAATTGATTGATGAAGTATTGTACTGACAGTCGACGGATGTTTTGTGAGTACTTCCAACTTGTTGTGCAAGAGAAAATCTTTGTGGAGCTGTGAGAAAGACATCATAACCTTGTGCCTTTGCTCCTGGTCTGAATGCTTTAATGCAGGTAAAGCAGGGCCACTGTGACCTGTATTGAAAATCAATCTCAGGAAATGATTTTTGAAAGTATTGCGCAAACATGCAAAACTGACCATATATGTAGACCGCAATGTTCCTTCTTTTACTATTTTAGAATATTGTTGATGAGGCCACAGAATTTCAAAAGTGTAGAGGCAGTAATTGAACTAGGCTGTCATTTTCACCTCAACTTAAATATATCATCCCGCTACCCTCGGGGCGCAGGTACAAAACCATCAAGTTTAGGAGGGCTCAGCCGGGGAAAAGCCTGATGGCCACCCTGAACAGCAGGCCCGGCTGATTTGTCCGTCCGCTATTGTGTTGTCATTTAAGTTTGTCATCATTGCTGTCATGTATGTCATTTATTGTTGGTGTGTATGTAGTGTCAGTTGTTGTCTGTGATGTGCAATTACTGTCAGAGAAGACAAATCTCCCTACGGGGCAAATAAATCAAATCAAACTTCTGAAGCCAGCCTCTAGTGGACGCTGTAGGAAATTCACTTTTTTGCACTTCCACGTTGGCTTTGTTTTTAAGTAGACAGCCAGTCATTATTAGGTTAATGTGGTGACATTTTGGGTGGTCAAATTGATTTTGTACCCTGGATGTGCCCTTGCAGCTGTGCCCATCATAGTTACAAAGTGTGCTCTATTTTAATGATGTATATGTCAAGGAAAGGAGTGAAGGTAAAACTTAAAGAAAAAATGGCCGGTGTCAGATTGGCAGTACATCCATCACTTGAGTGTTTCTCATCAGGAGGTGATGTGGTGAATTAGTCAGTGAAGAACGCTGGAATAACAACATGCCAATCAGACTGCTATACTTAACCAAGTCCGTCACCGGAAACTATGATACATGGGACTAAAGAAGAGCTAATCAGCAGAGGATCACACAGTTTTTATTTTTAGAACAGCAACAGATGGTTTTGCAATGAAGGTGTGACAACAGCAACATGTTAAGCTTAAGAATCAACCCACCCACTGAAATTCAATGGCTGTTTCGGAAATCACTCTGACATTCGGTGCTCCCCATTCCCCAGCTCTCTGTCGTGAGATACATAAGCTCTCTAGCACAATAAATAATCCACCTGTAATAGCCTTTCTCCCAAGACCTCTGTAAGTGATGACACCAATACCATGACATAAGTAACACACTCAGCTGAACGTTGGCTGGAAGTAATCATAACAGTACCGACAGTCGAACCCAATAACCCCATGAAGAGTATTTTTACGTTTATGAAATCGTTTGAAATTCATAGTAATGACCTTCTCTATGATATCCTAATTTATAATGCCTGAAACTGCTGCAAGGAGGTAGATGTCTTTATTTGTCATCTACATCAGAGATGCACCAATCCTTTTTGTTTACGATCCAATCTGATACCCACACCTGATCTGAGCATGTAGTCCAATATCTGATACCGATCCAATATTACTGTTGAATGAATGAACTGTATACCTTGCCCTGTGAGTGGAGGCATCAGGCTTGACATTAGCCTTGTTAAAAAAAGGTAACAAATTAACACAGATATAAATTTACTGAATATTATTTATTAACAAATAACAAATGCACATTAGCACACAGCAAAAAGAAGTAAGACTTTCATGTATTTAAAGAAAAATTAATTAAAAGAAAAAAAAGACTCAATCGGAACGCTGGATCAGCGTCATTCATCAGATATCTGATCCAGTCAACTTGTCAATATCGGAGCCGATATCCGATCCAATTATCAGATCCCTATTCTACATGCTTGATTAGTGACTTTTGGCAGTCAAATGTATCGTTCATTGTGAATATTTTATGTTGAAATTATAAAAACTGGGCTGTTTCTTCTTCTGCTGACACCTATTCCCTCACACCAGTTTCAGGCATTAAATCAGGTTATAAAAACCATTAGTCTTTCACAGATGGTCTTGTTTGATTATGCATATCATGAAAAGGCATCCATGTGAATGTAAGTCTATTTCATATATGTAAAAAAAAAAAAGAAAAAACTCCTCATGAGAGCTTTAAAATCCTGGTTGAATGTAAACATTGTACTTTTATTAAAATACTAAAGTCATATTTCATGGAAAGTAGCTTTTAGATTTCTGAGAAACTGCAACAAATTTTCAAAATCTTTTCTGTTATTTTTTAACACAGAATGAGAATCCGATTTAAGATCAGACAGACTGCTGGTTTTGCTCTCATTGTACATCCCTCGTTTTTCTTTACACCAAATGCACAAGGGCACAACATGCTTGGGTGATAATGAGCATTCATTGAGCACATTATTCATTGTGAGCTATAATTGGCCCAATGCTCAGGGATAATAATTCACATGCGGGATTCAGACTACAGTTTAGTTAGCTGGATTCCCAGTATAGTGCATTGTACAGGGAGTGCTTTGTTATTTTTAGACACAGCAAATGTATTAGTGCAACATTAGAGATGATGGAGCATAAACTGATGGTTAAAAATGCAATATTGACAAGCTGGAAAGTGAAAAAAAGTGGACAACAATAATACCTGTGATGCTTGTTTTTAGCCTCTGCAGGGTTGTGATTTTTTGTTGGCATGAATCAGATTTAATAAATCCAGTGAGTGCAGGTGTCTTAAAGGTACAAGGCTGTTGCAACTGAAGAGATGTATTGATTTTATTTATCCCAAAGACATGTCCTTGTAAAGAAGAAAGAGCCACATGTAGGTTACTTCTTCAAACACTCTTTAAAAGCGTGTTTTTACCTTTAAAGTTGGAGGGGTTTCTGCTCTTAAAGCACTAGTTTTGATAGTGTGTCAAGAGATTTCTTTTTCCAGCTGAATGGTTGGCAACAGGAGGACTTTGAATCTTGATATTTTCAAAGGTTAATTTGAGATTCAGTATCAACAAGATAACATCCATATGAATTCTAGCCCGACACACTAATCTCAGGATTAATTGTGCCTGTCGATGCTGATGATTATCACTGATCATGTGTAATCGTAAAATCTTTTAGCCTGCTCATTTCAAGCTGGTGAATGATGCGGTGATACTCCCCTTTGGCGCACTAAGCATAAAATACTTCAAAATGACACAATTATTGTTATGCCGTGCAGCAAATGGAGTATTCGATAATCATTGTTTTAGAAAAGACTGCCGCTGTTATTTTGGTTTGGGTAATGATAGTCAACAAAAAGAGTCACTACAAAGACAGGAGCAATCGTGAATAATGTTTCCCCTGTTATCATTTCTTTTATCTTCTTTTCCTCTATACTGTCCCCCTCTTCAATGATTTTAGATTTTACGCAATGCACCAATACAGCAGCTTTGTTTTCTCACATGGAAATTGCAGTGTATTATGTACCTTTGCTGCAACCCAGTACACTGTGTACTTTTCATAACATGATGAATCAGAAAGCATACATTGCCATTATTCTCTTCTGTTATTCATTTATTGTTTGCCACCCGTGTGCCCATTAAACCAAACATTCGAATGTAAAAGCAGTCAGATAGTATTGTGTGTTGTACACATGTGCCAGCAGATCAGATTTGAAATGAAGCAAACATTATCTGATTGAATTACACGGAAAGACCAGAACCAACAATGCCTCTGTTTGCATGACTCCCCTGACCTGTCTGTGGGTCTTTGGCACAACCTTTTGGTGTCTACTGAGAACAGAGAGTCATTTCAAAAGGTCAGATATATGTTGTTTCATTTTATGAAAAGGTTAAGTGGCTGAATTATTCAAAACAGGGAGGCATGGTGGCTGTTGTACAAATACCATAAAACCAGAGGAATAAAACTAGCTTGACCGCATCACACATGGGCTGTAGGTTCAAATATCAGTATATACCTCACAGTTCTTACAAAATAAAGTTCAAAATGTGAACACGTGGGAGCATTTGCGTGAGGGAATAACCCCCCTGTGTGCAGTATTGTGATTTTGCACTGACAATGAATTACAATAAGCCTTTAAGGAGCAACACACATGATACTGCATGTGCATATGTGCTGCTCTCATAATGATAAGTTGTTTTTGCCCAACAAGACTCAAATAAAATCAATCCGTTTAACTGCATTTTGAAAATAATCCTCGTGTGCTGACCACAGACATGGTCATTCGAGTGCTGTGATTTCACAAAGTGCTGCCCCGCTTCTCGCTCAGCGGTGAACTTTTAAACCAGCTTTCATGCAGACACTCAGCCTGATCACACGGGTGACGTCAGAGAAAGTCAGCAAGGGCTCAGTGCTTAAGGCTCAGGCTGTGTTCACATAATAAAGCAATGGATGGCTATGAAGGAGGGATTTCCATGTTAAATTTGAGAGTACATGTTATCCCTGTTACAATATTCCAGATGGGCTACGTAAGGACTGAGAAACTGTGCATTTACAGCCGCAGTATAATGGTAATGAACACAGAATTTGATGGTTTGTTAAGCATTTAAACCCTTTACCTAGAAGACAGCATATCAGATGTTTATGTTTCCAAAAGGTTGGGACAGGTGCAACAAATGTAAAGTACTGTAAAGTTGTCTAACACTAAAAAGGAAAAAAGCAGGGAGAGACATCCCCCCACTAAACAGGTTGATTTAGACACCTGTTTGGGTATATAAAAAAAGGCATTTAATAGAGGTTGAGTCTTTTAGAGGTACAAGGCAGAAGTTTAACACTCTGTGAGATACTGCATGATCAAATACCTCAACAATGCATTGAAAGCATTCAGGGATTTTACTTATCTACAGTAATATCATTCAAAGATCCAGAGAATCTGAAGAAATCTCTGTACAAAAGGAAAAGGAAGGTAGTGGATGGTCATAATCTTCATGCTCACAGGTAGCATGCTCACGATATTAAAAATAGACATGACTCTGCAGGGGAAAATGCCACAACAGTGGCTGAAAATTACATCTGCAAACCTTTTTCTCTGATCACAGTTTGTCCCTTCAGTCACAAATGCTCATTAAAACAGCATGATCCAAAAACACTGCTGACTTCTCTTTGCTTGGGCTCACTGAAGACGGACTGGGGCAAAGTGGAAAAATTGTCATTTGTCATTATTTTGGAAATAATAAACGCCACATCCTCTGCTTTAAAGAGGAGCATTTTGTAAACGTACAATTTAAAAGCCATAATCCATGACAGGATAAATATGTGTAAGTGCTCACTAACAGATTGCTACACATTATTGCTGAACATTACAGACAGGTTTTGGAGCAGTGTATGTTGTGATCCAAACAATGCCTTTTTCAGAGATAACCGCTCATATTTCAGCAAAACAAAGCAAAACCACATTCTGCCCAACAGCATGGCCTCATAGTAGAACCTTCTGTATGCTGAAACAGACCTGCCTGAAATCCACACTCACAAGAAGGAGTCTTTAAACTGTTTACAGCTAAAATCAGGCTTATCTTTTCATCGTCAAAACTCTAGAAACAGGTCACATTTAGGTAGTGCTGTTAAAGAAGAAGTAAACCATAGACCGTATATAGAATGGACAGCATCTGCCTCCTCGCTGAGTAAAGCCACCCTGAGAACAGCGCCCTCTGGTGACGGGATGCAGTTAAGGTCATAAATCCCACCTCCTCCAGCAATCCCTATGGAGCTGTGGACAAACTTTAGAAATTTATTACACAGAATATAAAATTTTCTCCCTCCTGCATGTGATGTTGTAAGACTGTTTTTTTCTGTACATCTCCATTTTTAAAAGTTATTAGGGAGTTTATGTTTTCTATGATCGACACTTGATACAGCCTATGGGTGTACAAAGATTGCATAGCTCACTCTGGGATACGCTGTTTGAGCTGAGTGTCATCACAGAGACTCTATACTGACGGAAAGTGGAAGAAAGTTGTCCATCATGTACAGTTTTTACACTACTTTAACTTAATCACAGTTTAAATGATTTGCCAACAAAAACACTGTGTTTTAATAACATTTTAGACAGCATTGGAATTTAGGTGTTTGCTTAAAGGTACACACAATAAATATACATTGATTCGTAAATATCAGTACAACTTGAGCCAACAGTAAAGCTCTTTTAACCAGTTATCTAGCAGCCCAAACTTTATACTCATCCCTCTTTATGACCAAAAAAAGCAAAACAGACCATCAACTAAAATAGACCACTAATGTGTCATTTTTTTGCAGTCATCCATATGACTATGTGTTTGATTGTGACATGGCAATTTGCCACATTCAGGCCTCTGGGGCCTTTTTCTGTGTTTTTCCCAGCATAAATCAGAGAGGAAAGTTTGCTAGCCAGTTTTGACTTCGCAGAGGGAGATTTTTCTTCAATCACTCTGCACACATCTACAAGACAGGAGAAGCTGAGGGACGCCAACAGATGCAATCAAGCAAGAAATGATAGCTAGTGTAAGTGTTGAGTCAGTGATATTGTACAAGTCTGGAGGAAAATCAAGCTGTAATGTGCTTTTTTTCAAAAGTCGATTTCCAATGTTTGTATTACACTCCCCATTTGAGACATCAGTGATGTCAAAATCTTTCATAACCCACTTTTCCCCAAAGGTCTGTCTCATGCCGTCAGCATGAAAAGTGTCTAAAGATAGTGTCTAAAGTTTCTAAAGATAGATTTGACATTATAAAACAGTATTTTTAAAGGATGTGTCTAGATTATTTAAAGCTCCTACGAGGAATTTTTAGCTGGTTATGGAACAGGCTGAAATTAATGGCTGTGTCTTTTATGAGCTAATAAGGCAAACAAAACCCGGATACTAAAGATAGACTCTTTCTACACAGTTATTTCTAATGCACGGAAATGATGAAACAGAGTGTCTGATGGCATTTTGCAGAAAAAAGTTTTCAGTGTTTACTCTAGCTGTTAAATAAATGCTGATTTAGATTTTTTTTTGTGCAAGACAACATCAGCAACAACAAAGAAGGTAACAAAAGGAAGAATTTGGCTTCTTTTGAATCAATCTATTTATCAATGCTAAGTGGAAAAAAGGTCCAAACCTTTATTGTAAAAAATGGCTATCTTAATATTCTGTATTTTCACATTTTAAGCACAGTGGCGTACTAACCTCCAAACCAGCCTGCTGCTTTACTGTAAAGCAGGGGTGACTGTATCTCTCCTAATACTTGGTTGGTTTATCTAAAAGCATCTTATTTGCTTTGTTTTCCTGAGAGAACAGTTCGCAAAGGTCAATGAAGGGGAGGATGTCGGTCATGATCAATCATGTAAAAGTTCATCACAGTGGGTGACTGTCACTGCGGATCTGATTTTCTAAAAGCACACCCTTTTAACCTCTTCCCTGTGAAATGAACTGCCCATCGTGTTACTGAGGTGTGTGATGAAACAGCAGAGGGCTAACCGTGTTTGTCTAGATCGGCGTCATTTATGGATTTCATGCTGAGTGGTGATGTTTAAAACTGTGTGGTGATGTTTAAAACTGAGTGGTGATGTTTAAAACTGTGTGGTGATGTTTAAAACTGTGTGGTGATGCCTTTTGAAGAGACGATGAGTCAGCTGAGATGCCGCCTCTACAACAGATCTTATACATAATCTTCGATCACTTTTAATGAAAATCCAAAAGCGCGATCATCCATTTAGCTGTTTTCTGTGAGCAATGGTTTTGCGTTAGCTCTGTTCGTTTTGAAGTTTTATCCATCTTCTTCTGCACAAAATGCTTTAAGTAGTAGTAAAAGGATTTTATTCTTTCTGTCTTTGAGATGTTTGTGCTGTGTTTGTTCTCAAGAGAGAAAGCCGAGACTTTGATCCATACTTTTATTACATCCAGAACTGACTCACAGCATTTTTATGGTACACCATCCCAAGTGCTGAAGGAACTTCAGTACATCTAGAATTTAGCTGCTTGTTTACTCAACTACTCCCAGACCATGTTACCATGTTAAAATTAAAGTGTAATTTTAATTTGTAAAGTATCTGAGTATCTTGAAAAGCGCAAAATGAATTAAATGCATTGGTTTTATTAAAAAAAAAGAAAATCCAGAAATCAAGTCTAGAAAACACAGTTTAAAGGAAAATGCTGTCCCAGAAGAAAAAATCATTTGCAACAGAAGTGACTGTGTGAATTAAAGCGATAAAAAAGCAGAAAGGTCATGAACTCCTGAGAGGAAAAAAACAACCTCAAAGTGGTCACAGAGTTTGATTTGGTAAGATGTTGGGTTATTTCAGGAAGCTTTAGTCCTCCATGAAATACACTGTGACTGCTTTTATAACCAATTTAATCTGAATGTAATCTAATGCTACTCTGTTCTCTTTAATGCACTGTTTAAAAGCAGGATGGTTTTGACTGATGCACTTCTAAGGGATGACGCTGTATCTTCAATATTTAGTGATTGGACAACACAAAAGTGGACTCAAAGGGTGATGCTCGTGTGACAAACAAAACACGATAAAGTGCCCTTTAAAGAGGAGGAAATGTGATAAAGTGCTATTCCAGTGGAAAAAAAAAAGGGTTTGGGGCTCTATTCACGGCAGAAAACATGGTGATGGGCTCTCTTGGGTGTCCTTTAGTGGCCATAAAGGATGTCCCACATGTTTGACTATTTACTACACTCTCATGCGTTTTTTCGCCCCTAGGCAGCCTGAGCCCACCACTGTGGACACATTGTCAGACTTTGTGTTGGATAAAGGATAAACAAAGGTTGAGCTTTCACTGAGTTTTAATCTTCGTCCCTATGAACAAACAGCCTTCGGCAGAACACCCCAGTAAGGGGGTTTTCATTTTAGTATGCAGTGAGTGAACTTGAGATGTGCATGGAGCAGAAACAACTCGTGCATACAGTATCAGGGTACAGCCTCACAGGTTAGTCTTCCCCTCTTCTGCGCAGCCTCATGGGAACTTGTTCAGAATGAGAATTGATGCTGAGAGTCAGAATGAGTTTCATAGGAAGGCTTTTCCTGATTTGAAGTCAGAATCAAAGCCCTCAAATCTTCTTATGTTGGTGTACAACTAACAGTCGCAGACTTGAGTGGTATTATTACCATCGCTGAGTGTAGGGAACGCTTTGTTGTCATTCGGGTTGATTTACAGCACTGGAAAACGGGGCTGTCACTGAGAAATAATGTTATTCTGTTTGCTTGTCTTGTCATGCTGCTCTCGGGGCTTCAAAGCAAACTCAGATGTACTGTAAGTTCAAGATGACACAGAAAAGATGTTTTTGAATGTGAATGAATATGAGTTTGGTGACACCAACAAGGGGCTAGCTGTGTGTTGTTGGTGTCACAACAAAAACTAATATAATGGCTGATAAAAACAGAACATTTAACAGAATAAAACAATGTTTTGTTATTCTCTTTTTACATATTTACTTTTTATTTTTTTTAGACTCTTGTGAGAAAAGATAAATATTTTAAAGTGAAGTTGCCCCAACGGCTGGTTGTGCCTTTGTCATCATCATGCATCAGGAAAAGTTTATAAATTAAAAAGAGGGAGGAGTGCAGGGGCAGAGAGGATTTATGAGACCCGACAGTGCACTTGTGGCCCCCCCAGCTAACTCAGCCTGTTACAGGAATGGATTTTCTCATACTTTAGTTGACAGGTTAGACGTGCAGTGGGGAAAGAGGTTCACCTCAAACATTTACGTCCCATCATTCTCTCATTAATGAAATCAAAACTCGTGTTCATCAGTAATAATGTAGATTAGTATTCTCATCATCTGGTCTTCCTCAAGGAAAAAAAGGGGCCTCTGACGAACATTAATCACGATTTTCATTAACAAAATTAACTGGCACAGAGGCCACAATGGAGGAGACATTAATTATGTATCTGTTCAGAAAGAGGCAAATTGGGAGGCAGCGTTGGGTACACTGAGCTGTACCGCCAGATACTCAAGCTTGCTATGGATATCTAGAACTACGGGTATAATGAACACTGAGCACTGACAGAAGGCTCCATCTGTATCTGTATCCCTCCTCCTGTGTTAGGGTCTGTACCGACCCGTTTTTTATTTTATTTTAAATGCTTAAAAAAAAACACTTAAATAAGTTTTTCTTGCATCAAGACTTTTTGACTCTCTCAGTAACCTCTATTTAAACAAAAACAAAAAAAAACAAAAATTAAGTTGACTAAATTATAAAATGCTCTTATTAAAATGATGGCACTTGTGTTAGGGTCACTGTTGACCTGATTAAATAAATATCTAATAATTAGAGCAAAAACTGAAATCATAAGTGCACTGTCAGGCGCCACACTGACAGTCAGATCCTCTTCCAATCATGTGAGATTTAGGAAATTCTCATTTTGCCTGTTTTTTTCCAGCACAAAAAACAACGTTGGGCATGTCCAGACATGTGAGATCAATTCAGTATAGATATCTGTGTGAAGGGACAAAGAAAGGTCCAGAGGCCCACTACAAAAAATATTATAAGCGATATTTTTATGGATAATGAAGCCGAACAAGGTCATCTAGAGATGAAAACCAAATTGGATGCTAGAGAATTGTTTTTAGTATAATTTACAGCAGATATAAGACACGGGTCAAAACCGACCCTTAACATGGTGGGTGCGTAGTAAAAGCTAACACAGGAGGAAGGAGTACACTAACATTGTGCTTAAATGAGCCTGAAGAAGTGTTTTCTGGTAAAAAAATAAATAAAAATCTCACCCTTCTTCCCTAAACAGACAAACATATCGCTCTTTGCTTGTACTGTCAGATGTCTGGTCTGACATCGACCCCCTAATAGCAGTTAAGGGCACTAATAATAACAATCTAAGAATATTCAGTCTCGCAGCCAACTTTCTTGTTCACTTTTGTAAGTCATCACTGGTAAAGAGGCATCACTGGTAAAATCAGTTAATTTTATACCTAGGGGAAAGAGGAACTTCATTAATTTTTCACCCAGTGGAGGTTGTAATAATTCCAGCTCGGACCATTCCCCCTTTGAATCATTATTTTATCCCTCTGTGAAAAAAATGAGCACTTTAAGAGATGAGAATGTCAAGATGGACAAACAAACAAAAAACCACGGCTGTAAAATCAAGTTTTTTCCACCTGCAGTTTTCACACAGGGTCAAGCAAGTCCTTACATATTTTGACGATTTTGAAAAGGTTATGCATGCTTTTATCACCACTTGTCTTTTTGTAATGCACTTAACATTGGTGTTAGTCAAGCTTCTCAGTCTCATCTACACTTTCTTCAGGACACTGTACCTTGTCTTTTATGTGGCAAATAGACGCTGAAGCACACATCACCCATCCTGTCTTCCTGTTATTGACTCCCTGTGTTTTGGGATTGATTTAAAAATTTCATTACTGGTCTTCAAATCCCTCAATGGGCTATCTCCTGCCTATCCCTCAGACCTTTTAAAACCTTACTGTTTATCAAGAGCTCACAGATCTGCAGACCAGTTGCTTCTGGTTGGCCCATAGTCCGGATTGAAGCTTAGGGGGACCGAGCTTTTGAGTTAGAACTCCAAAGCTCTGGAAAGCTCTGCCTCCATATGCCTCACTGCCGGTTTTTAAATCAGATCTCAAAACCCCTGGGCGTTTGGCTTAGCACAAACATTCCCTTTTTAATTGTTTTCCTTTTATTTATTAGTCTTAACTTTTATTGTATTATTGTCTCTGTATAAAATTAGATTAGATAAAACTTTGTTTATCCTTTGGGGAGTTCCCTCAAAGTAATTGAAATCATTAAAATTTGAACTGCTGTTTTTATGGTTTTTATGTCCTGGTTGTGCAGCTCTTTGATAAATTTGAACTGTTTTAAATCTTCTTTATGAAAGAACTTGGGTTTTATTGGATTTTGTCTCCTATTGGGACAGTCCTCTGACTAACTTTAGCATATTTTGGCTCTGACAACTGAAACTATTATTTACCTTAATTCACAGCACCTCAAAACCTTGTGCTTGTGTCAATTTTGGCACCGACTGTGCACAACAGTCTCAGCTTATCTTCTCAACCACAAACTAAAGTAGTTTCTGCTTCAAAAATCTCATCCTGCAAACGTTTGATGATAACATCTATCATATACTGAAAATATGTTTCTTCATTGGTTTGGTACGCAGTGGTACGCAGTACTTGGAGCCAATTTTTTTGTAGGTTGATAGGGGAACGTCCCGCCTTCCTTCGCCTCTGATTGGCTAGAAGTGCTGGGCTCCAATGGGTTATTCCTTGTGGCTGTGAAACGTTGTAGTGTTAGGAGATCCAGAAGTTCGATAATGTTCTGTGATGTTCTGTTTGGTGTACAGAGCTGACAGCCTGCGTTTGGTTAGAGCGTGTGATGCCGTTTCCAGCTTTTCTAGCTAATCAGAGGCGAAGAAGGCGGGACTTTCTCCTACCGTCCTACAAAAAATAGCGCGTACCGGGGAGACATAAACAGCAGTTCACGGCCGGTACGCAAACTTTCACCCCTGCAATGTAAGTAAGATACATTTGCTTACCGTGTTGCCGCACAACAGTCTGCACTCTGCATTGTAACCGTAGTAATCCAGTAGGACCATGCTGCTGGCGAGTGAGTCGTACTTAGTTCCGCAAACAAACAAACCAAACTTGTGGGAAGCGCTCGGTGCGCACTTTTGATTGGACGCTGGTTGCCTAGGTGCTGGGGACCGCCTTTTGGGGAAAGAGGGAACTTTTGAAAAGACAGCTGCTGCAATCTTAATGCAGAAATAAAACAAAATGAAGAGAAATTTTGATTTTATGTTCTGGAGAAATACAGATGCAGCAGATGATGATACTGTGTTATCAGCGTTGGCACCTTGTTAAACTTGGGTGTGCTCCTCTTGTACAAAGCCTACGGGTACAGTACCTGCAAGAACCTTATCCTACTTTCACCCCTGGGGACAGGTATGAGTGTGACAATGTAAAAAGATGTGTGGCATGTTAGCTTGCCATAGTTGTTTAAATCTCTTTTGTTTGTTTGTGTCAATTTGTCTCCTCCTGTCTTGTCCTCTGATTTTTTTTTTCCTCAAAAATCTCATCCAGCTGACTTCTTACAATCCAATATAGCCTTTGCTAGGAATATTTGAAGTGTGTCAGCTGAGCAGTTGTAAAAACCAGGTGGTTTATTCAACTGCTCAGCTGACACCTATGCCTTTGCACAGGTTTCAGGTATTAAAAATGGCAAAATAAAAGCAGTCACTGTTGTTGCAGATGATCATTTGCTTTTGTTTATCATGAATAGACATTGATTTGATTTTCAGTCGGTTTTATAAACATTAAAAAAACTCCTCACAACAGCCATCAAGTATGATTTCATTATGATTATGAAGTACCCTTTTACAATTGGTGTTATAGTTTATCCTCCTGATTTAAAACAAGATAGGAGCTGATATGACTAAAAGTTGTATTGTTTACATCACATTCAACATTGTCTCTATAAAGAAAATATTGTTTGATTGTTGTTTTGTCACTTGAAAATAAAATATATTTCACTTCCGGCACACCAGAGACATTTTTGGCATGCAGGGAGCTTTGGCACATGAGGGGGACTGCAGCTAGATAGTATTGCATCAGTATGATAAGCTTCACATGCATTCTTAGCTTGTAGGTGGTAGCTCAAACTCAAAACTTCAAAACTTTTAATGCTGCTTGACAAAAAAAGCAAAAATCACTTTTGACTTGTCAACTGTTCCCTCTGTGTGTACTTTGGAAGGAGAGTTCAGGTGTCGATCCAGATGACTCATTGCTGTCTCTCTGTCTCTCTCAGGTATTGTTTCGCTCATCTCTCTGGTCATCCTGTCTTATGACCGCTACAGCACTCTGACTGTTTACAACAAGCGTGGACCGAACTACCGTAAGCCCCTGCTGGCTGTCGGGGGCTCCTGGCTGTACTCTTTGTTCTGGACTGTACCCCCTTTGCTGGGCTGGAGCAGCTACGGCATTGAGGGGGCAGGAACCAGCTGCTCTGTGTCCTGGACGGTTCGAACTGCTCAGTCTCACGCCTACATCGTCTGCCTCTTCATCTTCTGCCTGGGGATTCCTGTGCTGGTGATGATCTACTGCTACAGCAGGCTACTATGGGCAGTCAAACAGGTAGGGGCATATAAGAGCGCGGATATATGTGTTGGTGTGTTTCGGCTCCTTTTCTGTGTGTGATGTGAAATCTTGAACTCAAACTCGCTCAAATTGACCCTCAATAATAACCCAACCTTGGAGCAGTGAACACTGTTGGCCTGATATGAAAGTGGTGAAAGATAACTTGATAACGTGCACTCATCTCTCTGATTTCAAACCTAATTTAGAGGAAACTTCACGCAGGCTGAAACATGAAATAGATTGGTGGGGGTTTCTGATAGCTTGACTCCTCTGATGCACATTAAAGTCAGAGAGCCTGTGGGTAATATAAACATTTATCTGTTGTCCAGGGTAGCCTTCAAGAAAACAAGTCAGCCACCAAGACCTTTACCAGCCCTTGCATGTCTACTCACTATGCAACAGCCCAGGAGGCCAACTCCCCCCCTGAAATAGGCCAAGAAAGAGCCATTTCTTGCAGCGTTTCTGGTCTCCTAGGGGACCAGAAAATATCAGGAAAGTCCTCCCATCTTTCTGCAATAGAATCTGCTCTCTCCTGGGATGGCGGGTTGGCAGCAGATGGTAGTGTTTGTCCCTTACATTTAGTATATAACCCAGTTGTTAAAAATACACCCTTAAGTTTGCCCTTGAAGGCAAGACGAAAAAGGAGGATCTATTTTTAAAGTCAAATGTAACTTGGTTTATCTCCATTTCATGCCTGAAGAGAAAATGGTGAGGAAAAAGAACCTGATTCGTGGAAAATAGATCTTTGATACTCTGCACTGCATGGCAAGTTTTTGTTGCTATCTTTGACAGGTGTGAAAAAGAATAGTTTTATGTTTTGGGTGTTTTCTCCTTCAGTAGGAGAGCTGAAGAGAGACGAATGTTGGGAGCAGTGAGTGGGGAAAACATGCAGTAAAGAGTGATAGAGATGAACGAATGACCGCTGCCATGACGACTACAGCTGCTAAACATGAGGTGCAAAATATTTTTACAATCGACAAAAACATTTGTAATTTTTAAAGTGTCTTTTGCTACCTGTGGAGCAAGACAAACATAATCCCCCCAGCTGAAAGATATGACTCATTGTTTGAATTTGAGTCACTCTGCAAATGCAGATACAACAACAAAAAAAGGCAATAGCAGATGCATATAAAGATAATTAGCCGTTAGTATTAGCAGCCACATCAAACCCTCACTCAGGTCTGACAGTAAAAAGGAAATATTTTAGAGTATGTGTCTGAATCTCCTGTCTGCTGTGACTTAAACATTATTCCCTTATATAAAACTCTGCTACCTTCCAACCTGAAAAATGTTAATGTATATTTTTCCTCTCTGTCCTATGAATAATCAACCCATGGTTTATTCTAAGTATTTGTTGATCAAAGCTGATCCACAAAGAAGAACAGATGAGTTCAAACGTTTACAAAAGTTAAGACCTTGGTGAGTTTTGTTGTTGCACAATAAACTTTCTCTTTCTGGAAATACATCCAAAAAATCTTTTCACTTTTCTGTCCCGACAACTTTGACACACGTTTGGTTCTACTGGAGAAAGGTGAAAGGGTTCCCGTCAATCACTCTGAAAAGCTGGGATCTCCATACCAAGCAGACAGCTGACAAACAGAAGCAGTGCATGGTGACAGATGTGATGGTGCGACTTTAGTGCATCGCAGGTTTGATGAAATGTGAGACCGGTGTGCATACATCAACAGTAAATGTCAGGCTGGATGACAGACCATGGATCACACAGATATCTATCACAGAAAGTTATAGATACACTCCTCACACCAGTAGACAGACCATAATGCATTGCAGCGAGCAGCTGTAATTACCCTCATATCTGCAGGTATCTTCCGTATGTTTTGTCAACTTTGATTTAATCAAGAAAAGTCAATCCAACCGTGCACTTGAGATGGTGATTAATCTGCCAAAAATACTTTAATTCCTGTCAACTATGAGTGTTTTCGCCTATCTCCAAAGTAGCAGCCACATACAGTCAGTTTTGTCCATTTTTAACATAATGTGAAACTTTAAATAAGCCTGATAAACTGCAGGGAAACATCCCCATGGGGGTTCTTGCTGTCTTTAGCCTGAAGCCGATAAACCTTGTTGGGGACTTAAGCCCTCTCTACTTTTGTCATTGGTAAAACTTCATTTATATGTGTGAAGTGAACAACTTGATTGTTATTCAGGTCCGCACAGCCATTTGGGAGGCCTGGATAAAGGCCACAAGCTGAGTCTGACAATAATGTGTTTGTTAGTGCCGGTAATGTTGCTGGAGTTTAAACCTCTTTAGACTTTCATACTCTGTAAGCTGTGCCAAAATTTAAGAAGAACTCAATATGTTTAAAAGATTAGTACTTTATTTCCCTTAAAAGTAACTGTGTACATACAGCACAAGACACTGTTTTTTGTCTCAGCAATACGGTTAAACTCGGCCCAGACAGGAAGAGGTGAAGAGGGACTTGTTGAACCTCTTTTACACCAGTCACTGAACATCACTTTACACCAGTAATCATGGCACTGATGGGTACAGTGAGTTTTGCAAAGTTCCCAGGAGAGATTTACTTACACTCTCAATGATTCACTCGTGAGAGCAAGGGGGCTGGGGGTAGGGGGGGGCAGAGCATTAAGCCGCATAAAGCTGAGCTGCCTTGACAAAGCCTAAAGCCACGCAGGCTTTGGACCTCAGTCTTTGAAGTGCTGCACAAATAAAGATTATTAGAGGACAATTGCACAGTGAATGAGAGGGATATGCTGCTCTGGCACTGCTATCTATGAGCATAATTACTCGAAAAGGGATTTTCCTTTGGCTGAATCTGGGGTCTCCTGAAGCAGCTGGACAGCTCGTTCCCACATAAATGATATTCCCTGTTAGCAGTGACCTTCTTATGTCAATAAGCAGCTCTCACAAAGTGCCCTTTACCTATAATTACCCCTGTGTGGGCCAAATTAGCTAAATTGATTTCACTTTGTAGTCATTACTTTGTTCTCTGACTTTTAAGCACCGGAGAAAATGAGCTCATGCAGACTACTTATAATGTTAGCTGACAGAGTCCATTTTACAAAGCAATTATACATTCAAGTGAGTAGTTTTAGGGAGATACTGTTGGTAATGAGATTAGGAATAATGTGGTAGGGGCAGATTTTAGGTTACATAACTTAAAGCATTAAATCACTGATGCACTCTTTTCACCCAAATTGCACATTTTTCTGTCCAGAGTCATGACTGAAAGGCTGAAAGGCACTAAGGGGTCCTGTTTGTGCGTCATTCACTATCAACTGTTTTTCACTGACTGCAGTGCAGTGTGGGTTATGAAACAACAATCTGGTGTAGAAAAAAGGTTTCATCTCTAATGACGTCAAGCAGCATCTGCCTGTCTGTTCAAAGTGAACACCCCTGATCACAAAATAAAGAAGATGGAAATTGATTTTCTTCCTTTAAGATGAAATAACTGAATATATGAAACCTGTAGTTGCACCAGCTGCAGACACTCAAAGAGATTCAATCAACAGGTACACACACACACACACACACACACACACACACACACACACACACACACACACACACACACACACACACACACACACACGTACACACATTGTACAAAATAGAGAACCTTTTGCACATTCCTGTAAGGTATTATGAGCATTTTGGGGATTTCTTTTTGTCTGGGGGATGCTAAAAACAGCCCTCAGCTTTCCTTTTATAATGTAGCTCAATCCAGTAACCTGTAACCTGGTCCAGAAGAGAAAAGTACACCTCTATCAAAGTAAAGACTCCCATTTTATCACATCTGTCTCCACGAAATGTTCACTTTCTTTGTGATCACTTTCAGACTTTGTAGCTTCTCCTGTCTGTACCTGCCACACAGACTCTTCTCTTTGACAAGTTTCACTCAAAGTGGTTTCTGGGAAAATACTCCTTTTGTGTAAAACGCACTCTGAAGTCCTTTCAAAAGAAAGTAAGAAGCACTCCAGTTGATAGATCATTACATGAAGTGCCAGTCTTCCAAGGTTATGGTGCTGTCTTATCCCTCTCTTATCAACTTTTGATACTGTATGCACATTTCACACTTGTTGCTACACTTACAGTTTAATTTGAACCATGCCTTTCGTTACTGTCTATATGCAAAAGAAAAAAATTCTAAATCAGAGATTTGTGAATTTGAAGAATTGTCTAATTCAGGCGAAACGGTTGTATTTAAGAAGAAGAATAAGAAGAATAAGACGAACTTTATTGATCCCTGAAGGGAAATTCAATTGTCTGTTGTCTCACATAATATGTCTATAAAAGTTATCTATTATTTACACAAGAGTTATAAAGCCTGATGGCTGTTGGTACAAAAGATCTTCTGAATCTTTCTGTCCTGCAGCGAAGAGAGAGGAACCATCCACCACCATTTGCCCTTTGGTCCATCAAGGTGTTGTGAAGTGGGTGATCCATGTTCTTAAGAATAGTCTCCACCTTCCTCAGTGTAGATCTCTCCTTTACATCCGCCACTGAGTCCAGCTTGAGTCCTACCACAGAGCCAGCCTTTTTCACCAGTTTGGAAAAAGTATTAGAATAAATATTAAAAGTATTAGTGAAACATTACTTAAGCATTAGTTCATACTTAAATATAGATTCAAATGCCAATGTAACACTGAAGTATGCGTTACCTTTCCTCTTCGAGTCCTTAGTGAACGAAGGTGATAAAACTTTAAGGTAAGCCCATAGTTGTTGGTAACAGATAGTGAGTAATAGTATTACTACTACTACTACTACAATGGACGACATCAGGCCTCCTATGGACAGTGGCAGGCCCCAAACAGACAACACCAGGCCCCTAATCGACACTGGCAGGCCCCTAATAGACAGTGATGGGCCGCCAATGATCAATGGCCCCCGATGCACAGTGGCAGGCTTCAAATGGTCAACAGCAGGCCCTTACTGATCAACAGGCCTCCCACAGTCAACAGCAGGCCCCTGATGGTGAAACATTGTACAATATACCACTATGGCTGAGTCAGAACCGAGACCTTAGGAGTCGTGTGAATGACATGGAGCACCTTCTTCAGTGTGAGAGAGCAAAGACGGCAAAGCAGAAAAAGAGGCCTCAGAAAAACAGGTGGCAAAAATGACACCTTTCTTTAATGCAGCTCAGGAGATATCAATTTATGAGCACAAGACCAAGGAAGAGCTCCTGGTGCTTGTTGCAGCTTTGAGCAGCCAGCTGAAAAGTGAAACCTGTTACAAAGCAGTCCTGGAAAAATAATTAGAGGGCGCCAAGCATCAGCTCGCGCGACCCATTTTTCAGAGATTGACTGAAGAAAAAGAGGCTCCTCAACAGGAGATCCAGATCCTTAAGAAGGAGGCAGAGAGCAGTGAGAAAGGTACAGAGAAACTGGAGAGGTTAGAGTTAGAGCTGGAGAAGACCAACAGCATCCCCCAGCTTAACTCCCAACTGATCATTCAGGTAAAGGCTAATGAGACACTACAGAGGGAAGTGGATGGATTCAAGCAAGAAGAGCTCTATGAGTGTGTGACAAAGGAAAAGGACAGCAAGGGAGACACTCCTGTGGATGTCACACCACTGCATCAGGAACAATATACCCAAACACCTGAAGCCAACCAAAATACATCAGAGGAGATCCAGGGGGCCACTGAGGAGATCCAGAGAAGAATTCAGGCGATCCGTGATGCCATGGAGGAGATCAAGAGAGCACGTGAGATGGAGCGTGTCTCATCATGGCGGAGGTTTGAGAAGTGGATGACTCCAAGGAACAAGCAACAGGGGCAGAATCAGGTGTGACCATCCCCCCAACACACAGGTAGCGTAATTGTTCAGTATTGAGTCCTCATGGACAAAAGCCATCTGGTTTCTGTCCATCAGGACTCGATACTGAATCACTGCAGCTACAGTATGTGGGGTTTTCCCAGGATCACTACGGTTTCCCCCCCACATCAAAACTGTTACATTGAAAAAAATTCATAACTTGGGCTTGTCCCATTGACTTAAGTGCAAAATATTTCTGCAGGTTTTTTTGTGAGAATTTGTGAAAAGTTATAGCACACCGATCATGATCAAACTGTATATTTTGATATACAGTTGTCCTGTTGATATTTTAATTGTCCTGTTAGTTTGGTTTTTGGTCTGAAGGCTTTAAAATCTCAACTGGGATGAGAAGCTGGTGACCTCTCAAAAACAAATGTGAGAGTTCAGTTGATGTAGATTTGGTATGAAAACACACGCTGACTCAATTCTATTTCATAAAAATCCACAGTAATCATCAGCAGTCTAGTCAAATGACAAAAGCTTTATTAACTTCAAAACCACCAAGTGAAATGCACAGGGAACAGGAAAAAATGTCCATCACCTGACTGTTTTCTTGGGCAATGTGATGAGTTTCTGCGACTCTGGTCCAGGTTTTTTCTAGCTGCAGCAACAGGCTACCTCAAGTCCCCTCTGGCTCCCGACGTGTTAATGGAAACCTTCATTTGCCGAAATAAAGCAGACTGACAGGAAAATGACAACAATTAACTGACGCAGTCCTCCAAAAGAGAGGGGCCGAAATTATGTGTTCAAATAAGTCTCTAAATAGATGTTTCCTGAAATGGAGCTCCCCTGCTTGAGTAACAAAAACATCTGCGAGCAGAGCTTCAGCTGGCATCCACCCAGCCTTCAAGCGTGTGAACTTGAAACCATTCGCTTTAAATGTGAGGGAGTCTCACACAGAGTAGTGAGAAAGTGCTGCGCTCAGTTGGATGTGTCAGGTGTTTCAGTGCATCATGCAGTGAGCTGTCAGCAATTTCTGCTTCTCGTGAGCTAATCTGATCATGTCCGAGTAAGATATGGCTGGAAAAAAGCTTCAGAGGTGGGTGTTAAAGTAGCAGTAAGTGATGTTAGAATAGTTTTAAATTGGATTAGGATATACAACTAGACAATTCCTGAGAATACATAATGAAGAGGCAAGAAGTGAATAAGAAGGTATCAAAACCATTTTCCGCTATTATCTTTGCCTTTTACTTGACACTCAGAGAGTCTAGCTGATAGTATCTTACTTTAAACCTTTTATTAAAACTTACTAGTGTTGATTTCAGTAAAGCCAAGAGTTGTATAAAATTTGCCTACTTAGGAAAACAGCTGAGTTGACAGTGCGTTGTAGATGCTCAGCAGGAGGCCTCTCAAGCTAACTGTGTTCAGGTTAATCTGAAGTTAGACCGAGTCAGCATTTCCAAATGATCAAAGCAAAACATTTAGGACCTTCAATTTGATAATAGTAAAGCTCAAATCATGTCAGTCAATGTTACATGGTTACCAAAAGATGAATTCATGTTTACTGAAAATGGTTCATTTTTATTAACCACATCGTGCTTGTACAGAAAAAAGTCACTGAATACAGATTAACATTAGACATACTGTCAACAATAGTAAAAGGTTAAATGAATACAAATTTCCCAGGAATGATAATATTTATCCATAATAAAGCATAACCTCTGATTTATTCATGATTCAGAGGAGGCAGTTTTCTTGTTAATTTGCTCAGCAATGATCATATGTCAATCACTGCAGTCATATGGAGCTGATAAGCAAATTGGGACCTTGTCACTTCACTCAGTTTGCTGTCTGTCTTTTAACAGTCTTATGTATACCATGTGACTTACTTGGATGGTAAAAGGACCAGTCAAGCCTCAGTATCCACTGAACTATTAACAGGGAGAGTTAACAGCAGAGTGGCTGTGACAGAGAAGAGAACAGAGACACACAAAATCTTTGTGTTTGTGCAGAGGTGTGCACACATACGTTCTCCAGACAGTGACTTATATGAAAAAATATATATTTTTTTGACTTTCCCCACTTTGATGTCTCTGGCAGTGCTCTCTGTCTTTACTTTATCTTAGTATTGATTGGCCACTGTTGCTCACTCTATGTCTTTCTTTTGCTCGCGACAGCTTTGGATTGAAAATTGGACAAAAGATCCCTTTGTCTGTTTGTTTGTTTGTTTGTTTGTTTGTTTTATCATATGGATTGCTGCTTTTTAATATCATTGAACAGAGAATTAACAGATATTGTGTCATTTTGAAGTACATGGAATTGACATCCTCTACTACATATTTGTTTGGTGTTTGAGACATAGTCATGTTAATAGTTATCTATACTCCTTATAAAAGGGGACAAATAGGGACTGAACTTTCACCAGTTTAAGTTATTGACCTAATACATCGGGGAGATTGAGTGTATCTTTTTACGCCCTTTATACTGATAGACTGGGTTGCTTTTATATCAGTGTTTAACAAGTCTCAGAGTTTGACCTTTTTTCCCTTGTGTCTTGTTGTGTGTCAAGAATGAAAGGTTAAGTCTAATGAAACCTCCTCTATATTGATGTCTTCATACCATCTCTTGGATTTCAGTCGGTTTCATTGACAGGAGCAGCAGTGTGGCTTATGCAATCGGCTGCTATGAATGCAAGGTTAAAACAAAGTTTCTCAGGTTGATGTCTGTCTAAAAACACCTCTGCTCCTTCAAGTGTTCAAGGTTTCAAACGATTGAAATTACAGTGAAATCAAAGGAACCACTTGCTGTCCTGAGACCTGGAAATGAATCAAAGCTGTCATGATTCACTTCTTTTGGGTGAAAGGAGCGCTTCACTACTCAGGGTGGTGATTATGGAAAAAATCTCAGCTGGATGTGCTGCCTCATTAACCCTCCACAACTCTCTCTGCAGGTGGGGAAGATCAGAAAGACAGCCGCACGAAAGAGAGAGTACCACATTCTGTTCATGGTTTTGACCACAGCGGCCTGTTACCTGCTGTGCTGGATGCCTTACGGTATCGTGGCCATGATGGCGACATTCGGGCCACCCAGCATCATCAGCCCTGTGGCCAGCGTGGTGCCTTCACTGCTGGCTAAGAGTAGCACGGTCATCAACCCTCTCATCTACATCCTCATGAATAAACAGGTGAGTCAGAGACAGATACCTTGACAACAACTTTATTTACACAGTAAAAAAAGACAAATTACAACAACTGAAATCATACAAATGGTCTACTTTTAGAGCAGTTCAAGTGTAAGAAGAAGAGAATTCGCTAACAAATCAACTCAAAAAAAGATACCCCAAGGCTGCTTGGGGTAAAACAGGACTTTCACTCTTATTATGCCCAGTTACAGATGCATCTTTTTCTTCTTCCTCCTTCCTAGAATGCTGTAAGAAGCTGCAGACGGGAAACATAATGTTTTACAATCTGTTAGAGGCAGTGTGGTGCAGCAATTCCCACAAAACTAAGTTAAAAAAACAAAAAAAAAAAAACACAAAAATCAGGCCTCAAGAGAAACAAGAATAGAAAGAGGCTGAGAGGGAAAAATGTAAGAAACAGTGTTAGCAGTTCTTTTTCTGTTATTTTCCAACCTCTTCACAGGTGTGATAATAAAATTGAGGGATTCAAAATGTAATCATTTTCCACTTAAAGCATCCCAGAAATAAACTGTAGCACCCAAGAGGTCCTGCTATCACTAGTCTCCCTCACCCTCCATATTTAACCTTTTTAAGACATTAACACAAGATGAAATTTGGCACAATGTTTTGATACCAGGATGAAATTTCAGAAGGAAATGCACCTCCTCAAGTGCTCCCAGGAATCTATTGTTAGCTGAACCACAGCTTGTAGGGGCCCCCCTACCTACAAGCATGCACTACAATCTGCAAAACACCACTAAAGTAAATCAAAATAAATTGTTATAGCACAATCCTTCTCAAAATATGATGAAAACGGTGTCTACTTGCAGCACAGTACAGCACAGACAGTTTAAGACTAATAGCCCTGATCCTGATTTGCATGCTCTGTGCATTGGAAAGTAATCAATGGTATCAGAAATATACATGTATTATATTTTCAGGGGTATGCACTTTCAGTGTGTTACAATCACAAGTAATAAACATCTGATCATTTATTTCAACAGAAAAAGACCTACAGCAGAACCAAAATGAGTGAAAAATCTCCTTAAGTTTTAAAAACGGTTTTCTTCAGACTACATATTAAATCTCTTATACAGTTCTCTAGCTGTTGTTGACCAAACCGGCTACTTTTTCCAAGACTCTTCTACCAACATGCAAAACTAATGCATAAACCGGGGCTGAGCATCAAACCAAACTTCTGTTTGCAACCAGAGCAAAATAAATCTGTTGCATCAGAAACAGTCAAGTGCGCCTGGGAAGCACAGCCAAGAAATTTTAATGTACAAAATCTGAGCTCTCCTCTTCATTTTCAGAGTTACTTTTATCCAATTTCTGTCAAAGTAGCTGCCAAATACTGAAAACTGCTTAACGGCAAAACTTACAGACTTACAGAATTTTGCATCAATGTGATGAAAAAATTTGTCATGTCATTCACTTAAAATCCCACTCCGATTTTTTAAAAATTATTTTGTGGTCTCAGTGCTCCTTAAATTGTAATTATAAAGTTTTTCTTCTGCAGAGCTCCAGTAGCTCATTAGCAATTCTGAGTCATGGGCGTAAACAGCACTGCTCTGCACCCATGTCGTCACACTTGCTTGCAGCCTAACATTGCCAGTGCAGCAGAAGTGGCAGGTAACATAGGAGCTATTCAGCTCTTGGACACGTATGTCTTTGGGGGACATGATGAAAGTTAAAATCATAATTAGCTTTCTTATGAGTATTGCAATTCGTTTACACACACACTTGTTTTGTCATGACATAGGAAGTCCCACACTGTCTGAACCTGCCGTTTGGGTCTCTGAGAGGTTCACAGTGATTTGAAAGCAGAAATACTCAGAAATGCAATTTTGCGCTGAGTTTTCTCATGATAAGTTCTGTAGCATCAGAAAAATGCCATATGAACATGTAGACAAAAAGAAAAACATGATTTTCATCAAAGTGGGTCTGAAATTAGTCAATCTGATTATTTCGATCTTTGCAGACAAAGCTGCCAGTTTATCAGGAAAACCTTACTTAAAGTTCATCAAATGCAACAGCAGTGCTGTACATCCATCATCAAGAGGAACATTTTTATTTGTATTAAAACAGTTTGCTGATTTATTTATTTATATTTAGGAGCTCTAAGTCAACTGAATTCCCCAAAACTTTGATCTCTTGTTTGTAAGTTTTGCGCTGTTGCATTATAAATAACTGAAGCTGTACATTTTATCATTAATGTTCCACCTGCTCTCAATTGACATTTAGATGTCAGACACTTTTTTTGTTGTTTTTAAAAATAATTTTTATAATTAAAACAAAGTTATCTTGTAGAAAAAAGACATTTTTTGTTAAAATCTTGGATGATACCCAGCCCCTCTTGACAACAAATAATGCAAAGCCCTGAATCATCTACAAACTACAACTTCAAAGCCATCTAACTCAACCTACGAGCTATTCCAGGGAACTTGTCTTTGTCAGCTTTTCACATCTTTTGTCAAACCACAACCAATGGCACGAGAACATTTCGTAGAATATGACACTTACTAACAAAAAAATCTCTGCTCATAGGCAAGATTATTCTCCACAATCACCTGCAGCACAAATCACAACCAATACCTCCTCTTCTCTCCACACCACACATATATGACCCTTCACAGCTCGCTGCAGATGCTGCACAGACTGACTGTAAACATAAAAAATCATCCTGGCTGGACACAAAGCAATTTTGATGATATTACCATCTTAAAGTCCTCCTTTATTATTGTCTCCACTGGCAGCCGCAGACAGGTGCACACTGCTATTAGAGGATCCAGAAAATATGAGACATTTATAGATGTAGGAAATGAGCTTAATCCTGTTACATGACCGAAAAATAACCCTGCACATATGCAGACACCGCTGCAGCGCTGGGCTCGGGGGAGGGTTTAGCTGTGACACGCAGCGGTAAAAATTACATTCAATAAAGAGTGAACTGGCCATCGAAAATTGGAGCTGGTGGTTGCTGATGCTGAGCTGAGAGTCCCCTGATACAGCTTGCTTCAGCAATGTGAACTGCTCCAACACCTCCCACAGCAATTAAACTCCATGTCTCCGCAGTCCTGCCACTGTTTATACTCTATGTATCTGAACAGGCACAAGGCAACCCAAGGAAAGTGTTCATTTGACCACTAGGCACAGGGCTACAGCTGTTCTGAGCACCGAAAATCCAGTTTGGCCCCGTTTAGTTTGATGTAATCAAGCTGTTATTAAAAAGGCTGTTAAACCGTTTGTGGAGTGAATCCAAAAACCGGTGCTCTCTCTTTCCTTCTGTCTTGTTTTTTTTTTTTTTATTAACTTACCTAAGCCTCTTAACACTAAACATATTTGTCTGGCAGGTGGGCATACACAGGAGAGAAATTTAGTAATCGATTTGAAAACATCAATCATTTAAAAAAAAAAAAAATTCACAAAACTTTAAAACTTCTGACTTCACAGAAAAACTGCAGAGGGAAATCACACAGGTAACACCCTCTGCAAGGCGACATGAACTACAACATGAGTGCTTAGAGCTATGCTTCTCTCCGTCCTGCTCTGCCCTCTTATGTTTGAGTTATGAATGTGTACATTTAAGAGCATATGTTTCATTTCTGACATTCAGCACGAAGGACTTCTTTGCCTTTTCACAACCCTTTTGGACCAGTAAAAAAGAGAGAAAAATCACAAGTTTCCACCTCTATAAACAGTGGTGTTTCCTTTAAGTATAGAACCACCCTATTGAAAAATACAGTTTACACCACTGAAACACACCCAGTTATTGAAAATTCACTTGCCTGTCTAAAACACGGATCTGTTGCTACCCTAGTCAGCTCCACAGCTAACGTGGCTCAGCTAAAGCAGAGAGAAAGGTCTTTTTCAGCCCCATCCTCGAGGCTCTTCCTGCCAGTCTGTGGCCAGGTAAACCATCTTAATGAAGACAAGTTCTCCATGATGATCCCCCCCCCCCCCCGGAGGGCTATGGCTTATGTTCTTCATGGGTCTCATTTCAAACTTGTATGCTCCAGCCTCCATGTCTCCTGTGGCTTTATTGCACCTCTCCCTAAGTCATCCAGCAAAAGGCCGAAGTGTGTTTGTATTTTCTGGCTCAGAGGGTCAGTTTTCATATCTCAGATGTCACAGTTGACGGTGCTCAAGCCTGGAAGAGTGACCCGCCCCTTCCTCCTCAGGTCCCTCTCAGGGCCCGTATTGATCCGCTGGATCAGGCTCTTCTCAAAAAGGAGTGGATGGTAGGCACCCAGTGTACAGGCAGCGTCGTAGTAACGCTCATGGTAGTGGCACAGGTCCGTCTGCCTCATGGAGGGAATGTACTCATACACGTGCACCTTCTCGCATAGCGCCATCATCAAGAGGATGCCTGAAAATTCAGCATAGAGAGGGAGAGAAAGAAAGAGACATTTAGATATTCACAGAGGAAAAGGTCTTCATGGCATTACAGGAATGTGAAGAAAAGACCCGTGTTTCCTCGCTGAAAACCCTTGGCTTTTATTTAAATCTGCTTACTAGTGAAGCCACTTTACTCTCATTAGCCGGCCAATTAGCAGCTTGACTCCAGTAATTTGGATTTAACAAAATGGGTCAATATTCTGGGTCACTTTTTTCCTGTCTTTGATAAAACATTTTTGTTTCCCCGTTTTAAAGAAAGAAGCTGAAATCTGTTTGTGAAGCTTTGCGTAAAAGACTGAGGACTGGTGAACTGTAAGTCTTTCTCTCTTCAAAGCCAACAAAGTCCATAAACCTTTTCAGTTCATATAAAGTTCACCAGGTGATGTGTTTTATAAAGTTTATAAAGTATTATAAAATACACAAAAACGAAGTGCAAAGTCGAGCTCACATGTAGGGTACCTGTTGACTTACCACAGCTTACCTGGCAGAAATATGACATTGAGAGGTACAAATATAAAAGAGGTAAAAAATGAAAGATCACTCAAAAATAAAGGAAATGAATATTTTAAAATTGGGTAACTACAGATAAATAATAATTCTGCTCGCTTGCCCTGTGTTTGAGTCCCCCTCTACAGTATTACCGTCCTGATGGACACAGATTTACCTGCTGGTTTTGCCTTTATCCAGATGGTTTCAGTATAACAATTCACCCCAGAAAACTATGTTGGATTTGGTCTTAGAGTTTACTCTGTCAGCCCTAAACTGCTACAAAAAGCTCACACTGGGCTGTAGTAAAATCCACTCACACTCTTAACACAGTAACACATGTAATTACTGATTAAATTATTGTCACAAGACTTTGTGCTCTAAAGTCTCTGCACAAAGACTCAAGACTGGTTTTGTGTAGTCAAAATAAAATAACTTACAAGTTCCTGGAAAACCATGAGAAAATGATCTCTCTCTAAAACAAACAGACCAGCATTTCATGTACACAATGTCTGTATTACTGAACAAGACTAAAGCAGGTGTGAGTATCAGGCTTTAGATTCAAATCATATCCTACTGTGTGACTGTGCATTGTTTATTGTTTTTTTTTATTTTTTCAGCTTTTTCAAACGTAACTTGTTTTCGATCTTCTGTATATGAGCATACATCACCAATCTGCATGTAAAGTAGAGGTGCAAGGATACAATGTAGAATAATCTGATTACGTAAAATGGAGGTGTAATAATTTCCATTCGGAGCAGCTGCTACACCTTTATGAAAAACATTAATCATAAAATCTTTACTGGATCAGCACAGAATCAAAAGTCAAGAACTCAGCAGCAACTACGTGTTTTGTTTTTTTTTTCTTTTGTTATAAACCTGGAAATATAAAGTTCAGTGCCGAAAAAGAGTGAACACCCTCAGCAAGAACCTGCTTCAATTCAGGCTAAGAATAGAAGTGAATACATTATAAATGAAGACAGTGAGTTTGCCTGCCTCAGCATGCGCTACATGGTTTCTTTCATATAACGTGGTGCGTGCCGACACAAAGAGTATTTTGTTCACATTTATATTTTCTCCTACTGCTGTTTTTCCCCCCACCTGGCTTTGTTTGATTTTTCTTTTTTCTCTCTGACGATTGTAACCCCGCACACAGCCCCCTTCCTTTTTCGCTGCAGCCGTCTATACGGTTAAAAATATGCAGGTAAAATCCTCACAAATCAATGTGTTGACATTTTTTATTACCCCACTTTCTTCCTAATCACTGAGCTGTGTTATTATAAATACTTGATCCTGATTGGTCGCTTGGACAGCTGTTCTTAACTCTTAGGAGCAAAGATGATGTTAGGGACAACAGGGAAAGAAACCTTTCCGGGTAGGCTGAGGTTCACCACTCTGTTAGAGACCCTATAACTTTAATTAATGTTGAACCATATACTGGTAGATTAACATGTGCTGCCATTCAGATCATGTTTTGGTTAGGAAAGGCCTTACATGTTTCAGCAAACCTATACCAACCACATTCTGCCCATATTACAATAGCATGGCTCCTTAGTAGAACCACCCTGGTGCTAAATCAGTCTGCTATCATTACCATATGGTGCGTCATGAAATAGGAAGTACCACAAAGCTGACCGTGATCTGATGAGTAGAAGATCTCCTAAGTCAGGCAAACATTTCACAGTCAAAACTGCAGAGACAGTTTTTCTCTGATTCCAAATATTTCCAGAGTTGTTACAGGAGGAAGATGCCAGCATTAAGTTTCAAATGAGCAATTACTTTTTACAAATCAATAATATCACTCAGTTTATACTTTCAGAATGCTGACTTCGCATTACTTTACCCCGAATACAAACCCATTAAATTTTAATTTCATGAACATTTTTCTTCAGTTTTTCTCATTAGACTTGTATATCTTGTTTTGAATGATGGTTTTCTAGTATTAAATAAGATGACTGGTGATACTGAATCCTAAATCACTGCTGTTAGATATTACAGTGTGATAATGTCTTTAAATGACTTTGGATTACAGCCTGATGAGCCTCTGCTGCCAGTGTAGTAATGTGAGGACAATTTAAGTGTGTGAATGAGTGTGTGTGAAGCAATTGGTTATCAACTCTTAGCAGTCATGATATCCTGTAGTCCAATCTGTGAAATGTCTCTGGAGTTTTAAGAACGCACGCACTTTTTTCAGGGTGATTTTTGGTCAATTTACTTTTTCTGTTTCCATTTTTGGACTGCTGTCTTTGCTGAGGTAGAGAAAAAATGATGGCAAAACAGAAACAACAAACAGATTTCATTATGACTCTGGTCTGAGCGATCAAGAAACATACATAGGCTGTTACCCATGTCTGACAGGGCACCTCTCAGAGCGTTCGTCTAATCGGTTGATTCACCACAAAGGTCAAACTGACAAAGTGTGTAGGTGGGTATATTCTTTTCCTGTGCAACAAGCCATTAAGAAGCTATTTCTCCGTTCAGTTGGCTTTAATAAATGTTAGCTACTATAATGACATGAAAGTGCACTAAGGGATGACTTTAGATTTATCAAACTCTGAACAACAACCCTGAAAACTCTGAACACACCGTTACCACAAGTCTTGAACAAATTCAGGACAACCTCCTTCTGACAAACCAAGAGGTTCTTAATGTAAGCGTCATATTTACAAAACCCCTTTTCTCAGTTCTACAGGTGTTTCCTGATCCTGTTTCACTGTGACCACTGGTCAGCAGAGAACGGCAATATCTCTGTGCCCTCCAAGACCACCGTGATCCCACTGAACCGCAGGGTCTACAGCAACACAGTGGCCTGCACCGCTCAGATATCCACGGACGCTCTCAACCAGTGCTGCAGCACTCCCAACACCAAGCGCACGACACCCCCTGAGGTCCAGAACTAAGCCGCGATTCTCCCACCATGACCACACAGGAAATACAGGAACTACAGTCAGTCCAGCACTTACACTTGCAATGTGAACCTCTGTGGAATGTGAACTAAAGCAAGATGTTTGCAAAAAGTAAATGTACTTTACGTGTGAGCTTATGTTTGTACAGGAAACACTTTTGTGTCCATTAAGTTTTTATTATTTTGGTTTGTAACACACAAGGCATAAAAGGAGCTGTAAATCTTTTATTCACTGTATATGGCAAAAAAGTGGGAGAACCAATGAAAAAGCATATCGGTGTTCAGCCAAGAGGGCTTTTAAAACATTGCTTTAACAGCATCCACTCCTCCAGAAACAGCTTCCAACATGATTTTGAGGTTTAGGCATCAGAGGCTTGCTCCAGTTAAGCTACAATATGAAGCTGGATGCTGATATTTGGTGATAAGGCCTCTCTTGCAGGAGAATTCCACTTCATCCACAAGGTGTTTGAAGGGTTTAGCTTGAGTCTCTCTGCTGGCCAGTCCAGCTCTCAAGTGAAAAACAGTTTGAAACTACTAAAAAAAACTGTTTATTTTAGGTTGTACTTGGTGCAAAAGAGTGTTGAAATGATCTTCACAAAAGTGTTAAAAATGCTTTTTTCACTGCGGTGAAAATATTCTACCAATCTGGAATCAAAAACCCCCTTTCAAACGTACACCAGAGGACAAGTACGTGTACTTTTGGCCATATTATGTATTTATAAACATAGTTACAGCAAGCGCTTGTTTCAAAAGGATGCATCATTTCTGTAAACTCCTCTCTTTCATTTTTACAATCAAAGCACAATTTTTACATTCCAATGTGGGTGAAAACAAATTTTCCTCAGAAAATTGTAGACTTTTGACTCAAGTATCCTACAATTGCATGTCATGTTTACCTAGTTCTTTTTTAAGTCCGGGTCTTATCACAATTTCTCAAAACACAGAAATCTTGTGCCTATTTTCTGTTGCCTTTACGTCTCTCTGTCTTTGTGCTGCTGTAAATGCCAATGCTTGATAATCATTTGTGCTTCTTCAATCAGTGTGTCAGTGGTTTGATGTGTTCATGATTTAAGCTTTGTATTTTCCCTCCAGCATCTGCGCTGTTCGGTCTGTAAATGTCGCCAAATCCTGAACATGGTCACACCGAGACTTTTTCTTGACTTTCAATTTGTAAATACTTTAAAAAAATCTTATTTTTGGTCTGTGATATTGCATGATTTTGTTGCATGATACTCTGACTGATCACTTTTACATAGAGCGGAATCATGGACGATGAAAATCACCAGGATTTGATGCAAGGCTTTCATTGTGGAGTTCTGGGCCTATCGGCCACATATGGCCACAATGCCTTATAGGAAAGGGAGCCAAGGAAGTGGGAACAGCATGCTCAATAGCTCCTGTAAGAACTTTCTATAACAGACTCCCCATGACTGGCAGGAATGAAGGGAGAAAACCTGTGATGTTAGACTGTGGGATACAAAAGATGACCAACAAAAGACTAATGATGAGCTGAGATGTCTTCAAGTAATGGCTGAAGAAAGTCCTGAACGCTTCCTCTGAGCTGAAAGGAGCTGACTGCAACATTCACAAAGCTTGTGCAGCAATCAAGCATGTTTGAGACAGACTGGGCTCCCGTGATTGCTCCATTTTGCTGTGAAAGACAGATGGGCAACTCTCTCACTGCAGGGTTGTTACGAGGCTCATCTTCAGGATGGTTTGGACGGTCTGACTGAACCGCTTCTGGGAACTGGCTGTATCAGTCCAAACTGAGATGGGATGCTAACCCTAAGTGACATGTGATCAATGCATTGTGTTTTACTGTTGGTTTTTTGTTTAAATAAATGTCATTGCTGTGGAAGAATATTGTTATCTTCTCCTATTTTCAAAAAGATGAAAGTTTCTGCAAGAATGATTTGAAAAAAATTGATATTGAGGGACACTGGCTACATTATTGTCAATGGATATCAGTCTTTTTGGGGGGAATGGACAGAGCATCTGCTCCTCTTCAATGTCATACTGAAAAAGATACTGAGATTCAAAGGTTTGGCTAAATGAGATGTCTGAAAGCCTTCTCTTCAGCTAAAAGAGATGTGTTGAGCTGTTTTTCACTACGTTCCTGACTTTAACAGGATGCAGTAAAATGTTTTTTTTTCTAGCTAAAGGAAGTAAGCACCCATCATCAACACTGTTACTGTTTTGATCGGAGAGAGTGCCAGACGTCCTTCTCTGGAGAGAAAAAAAAAAACAATGGCAGCTGTACTGACAGCACCCAGTGCATCTCCGTCCCCCTTGTTTTTGTAATGACTGTGTTTCTCCAATAAGACAAAAAAATTACACAGCAGCCACCCTCTAACCTGTAGCCATGGCAACCAAGGACCCAGCCATTGCACTTACTATTTTCCCATGAAACAAATAAAAGCTCTTGTTCATTTGGAGGTCAATACACTCAGTGAAGTCACAATGCCAAATATCAAGAATAAGATTATCAATATATAATGTATAGGCAACATATCTGCATGTCTTTACAAGTACAATTATTGATGGGAAATCATTCAAAATTGTCAATTTATATTTTCTGAAAAAAGGCTCATCTCTAACAAGAACACTGCAGATTTGACCTTTTCACAAGCCTGCCCCCCAAAGAACAGTGGGACTAAAATCTATCGATGTTCAGCAAGCCTACTAATTTACAGTGTGTGAGGTCTAAGATGACATTTCAGGGGAGGACAGAGAGAAAATGAGAGGAACTTCAGTAATAAAGGCTACAAGTTTTTGAGTTGTCGTTAGGGTGGTGAATGCTTGTATTATGTCTTGTTGTTATGACATTAGAAAGCCCAACAAAACTGCTAGCATTATCATCTCAATTCCAACATCACTATAAGCTAGGAACTGGCCCTTCTATCAAACAGTACTGCTAGCAAAGAGATGGTTAATACTGTTATTAGGTGTTATTTGTTTCACTGCATCCAAATTCATCAGTGAGTTTATACCTCAGCTAACATGAGCATATGCTAACTCCTGACTGATTTACTGTTAGTTTGGTTGCTATTGACTCACAACATGCAAATGTTTCAAACACTGAAGTTCGATCGTCGGGTGACTGCGAATGGTATCTATTGACAGCACTTGCTGACGGGTTTCCTAATCAATTACTCAATCAATCAATCAATCAATGAACTGGGCTTAATTAGATTATCACCTTTGGTATGGATCAAATGAAAGTTTAAGTAGTTTACAGCAGTTAACAGTAAGAAGACTGTTGTGAGCATCAATGGCAAAAAAAAGTCATTAAAATTAGCTGAATCTAGATAGTTTAAATATTAATTTAAAAAGTAAAGATAAAGCGTTCCTGTGAAATAAAAGCACTGAAACAGAGACAAAATCTGATTATTTAAAAAAATAAAAGACTAAATTCTCAATGACATATTTTTTTTTATGAAGAAGTTAATTTGGAGTGTTTTATTGTGGTTGATTATCCACTTTTAACAGAAAAAATATGAAGAGCCAAACTGCAGGATGGATGAAGTTTAATTTTTTTTCTTAGATTTAAACTTGATGTTACCTGTAACCTGCATAAAGTATTCTTTCTTTATAACTCCGCTGCTTTTCAAAAAATCTCTACTCTACATTTATCTTTGTTTACAATCACATTATTATTTTCTCAATTTTCACTGAAATTGAAAAAGATTTTCACTGTGCTATGGTCGACACTGAATCTGTATTCTGTTGTGTTGTCTTAAATGGATATTACATTGACAAGTGAAAAAAAGAAGATTTTTGATCCGTTAAATCAGTAAAAACATTATTTTGCTTTCAGGCAAACAAATTCAACCAGCCAGGAATGAGTGTTGTTTGTTAGGCATCTATATGCGGGTAACAATTAAAATGCTTTTAAGAGTGGAAAAGACCGCTGTGAACTGGATACAAAGGAATAGAAGAGTTTCAGCCTGCAGTGCTACAGCCCTGCACAGATAAACTGCTTTGGAAAGCATTGCACAGCTCTGATGCGTGCTGATAATGTCACTGTGCATGCTAAAGAAAAGAAATCATCATGTCTTAGTATCTGTGTGTGTGTCTCAGTGTCTATATATCATCCAGGGGTAGGCGCAGACACAATAAAATAAGAGGACAAAGACAGTTAAAAGAGAACAGACGCACTCTACATAAATACCGATTGTATGTGTGCTAGCTGTACATGTGCACTCACCTATGAAGCCAGATGAGGGGGGATTGGGCTGGATGTTCTCCTGAGTGTTGCCCTGAATCACATCCCAAAGTCTCCACACATAGGCGGGGTGGAGGATGTAGAAGGGCTGGTTGCGATGGAGTTTACGGTGCGCCACGTAAGGACCAAACAAGTTGTAGTCTGGACTAGCATACCACTGCAGAAGAAAAAGGAGGTAGCAGAAGTTAACTTAAAAATGACAAGTTCTGATACTCTCCTCTCTAGTCAATAAACATTTCTTAAAGGGCTTTAAGAGGTAATCAATATCAGCTGTCGCCAGTAGGAAGAAATAAGACATTTTTATTGTTGCTATTTCTTTGTTTAAAAGGTTGGCCTTTACTCTGCTGAATGATGTACGAAAGTTTTCTTCTTCATTCATCTGTTTTCTCTGCTACCTCAAACATGAAAAAACACTAACTTTTTGTATAACATCACAACTATTCTTCAGTTAAATTCTTTTCAACATGTCGTTGATGCACCTTATGCGCAAACACCCCAAAATAGTATTTTCAATTAGATGTTTTTCTCAGTGGTTCAATTTTCAAAGGAAGCATTTTTGCTTTTCATAAATCTGAAAAGAATTTAAACTTAGCTTTTAGCCACTTTATCTAACACATTTCTTTTGTAATAAAGCTGAGTGCTTTTCCAGGTTTGATTTCATCTCCGCATGAAACACCAAGATGTTTTGATGTGGTAGATGAGTATGATGGGAAACTGTTAACAGGAAAGAAAGAAAGTTTGTGCGTATGGTCCAGTCATGTAATGATCTAGTGGGAGGCACAAAAAGTCAAAATTGAAAGCACATAACAAGCAAGTTCAGGAAGTAAAAAATGTCAAAAAGAATGAGGTTTAAATATATTCAGAGAACCAGAGAGACTGGGAGAGGAAAAAACCTCCTCTGATTTCACCCACTCTGCTTTTTCATCTATTTGATGACCTGACCTCAAGCCTCATGGACTCTCCTGGCTTTCATCAGAGCTAAAAAAAATATTTCCAAACATCAATATAGTCTCTGAATGGTATCTGACATTTTCTGCCAACAGCTGAGATGGACATTTTTCCTTTTGCAAATGTCAAAGATTTACAAAACATGACAAATCTCCACAGCATCTCTATCTACTGCATCTCTATTTAACTGTACATTAACCCATTTTTACTTTTCACACTTTAATATCTCTATCTCCAAAGACATTTAAAGCCTGCAGTGTAGGTAGATTTTTCGTGATACGCTGTTTGGTTGCACAGCTGCTTTGGCTCTGCATAATATCAGACTGTGTTTTTTTCACAGTAGGTGGGAAAATGTTTTTTTTTACAACATTCTTGTATCTTAAATAATGAATAAATCTATGATACATACATGGTGTGCATTAAACAAAGTAGTTACTGTAATATACCAAAATAAGTATTTATAAATAATTACTAACATAAAATACATCCAAGTACCAGAGGAGGAGGGAATATGCTGGTGCGTGGATGAGTGCTTGTTTATGTAAGTGTACTAAGGTTATATAAGCATCGTTTCTTTCACAGTTGTGTGGTCATAATCACACAAAATCTACCTGGCAACAGTTTAAATTTGACTTGAAGGATTTCCAAATGACCTAATGTTGTAGTCAGTGTTGAGGACAAGTCAATACATTTCAAGTCCGAGTCTAGTCTTAAAACCCTTTCACCCCTCAGGGTTTAAAGAGGACTGCTGTTTCACTTAACCTCCACTGACAAATTCAAGTTATTGTGAAATTACTGTGCTGTGCATAACTGTGTACTTCTTAATGTGGATATGCACACATCACTTCTACTGTAGTGGGATCATTCAGGTGTCTAACTCAAGAGTACCTAAGTGCCTCAAGTGGGCCTGAACTCTCCAGAATACAGCACTGACACTTCAAGATATAACCCCCTGGCAAACAGGGACTCCATTCAGCAAATGACAGCTTAGTACCAGCTGCCAGCACCCTTCTCTGTCTGCCCTCTTCATATTGTGTTACGGAGAGTGTTATCTGGTGTGTATTACCAAATAAGTTGTGTAAACACTTGTGTTGTCCTCATGTATCAAACATAAGCGTTAACCATCATTACAATGGTTACATTTTTTGTGCTTCTCACTTTGTCAGCTTACTTTCTGATTGGCTATAGCTGTTCCACATTACAATGGACACCTTTTTTTTTTTTTTTTTTTTTGACTACATGTTCACATGGCATTTTCTGATGCTTCAGGACGTATCATGAGAAAACTCAGCGCAAAATTGCATTTCTGAGTATTTCTGCATTCAAATCATTGTGTGAACCTCTCACAGACCCAAACAGTTAGGTTCAGACCAGTGGCGATTGCTCTAAGACTGCAAGGGAAGCTCGGCTTCCCTTAAAATGTCACCCCCCAAAAAAAAGAAAAAGTGGTGAAATACGTACTGCTGTGTGTACATTTCATTAACTAAATACGCACTAGAAAGCCTTCATCTTTTGTTCAGACACTGTGATAAGAAGCTGATAATTATAGGTAACCGGCATAACTTCGTTCTCATTCATCCTCGCAGCGCCTCAGCGCTTTAAACAGCCGGACGCTGGGCTTCTGCTGACTTCAATGTGGAAGCTAAAAGTGGGTTGTTCCAGCAGCGAAACTAGACGCTCATTGGATAAATGCTGGGCTTTGTCCCGCCCAATGGAAGCTAAGCTTCACTGGAGTTCTATGGCGAGAGGGCGGTCCCGACTTTCTCCCGGACTGCAAGCTTCTGCATCCATGATTGGATGAGCTGTCTGAGGCGAAATCCTTTTTTGATTGACAGCTAAACAAGCGAATCAGCGATCTTGAAGAATAAAACATCTACCAGAGCATTTTCCAAGTCATTCATTCCGTTGTTCTTAACTGCTCTGGAGACTTTACCAATCCTCAGCGACTTCTGTCTTTATTAAAAACGACTGCCGTTGTGTTTGACGACTCTGTTCTGTTACATACTAATAAACAAATACAATTATGATGTAGGCCAGAAAAATGAGCTTCCCCTCATTGAAAGACCAGCAGCCGCCACTGGTTCAGACATAGTAGGATTTTCTATTTCAAAAATCGGTACTTCGCCCTGGCACGTCCTCTGCACTCTGAGAAGTAGAGAGGACAATCACAGAACAAGTGTGCGGATTGCAATGTTCGTAATAAAGCTAACTATGACATTGGTTTTCATCATGTCCCCAGAGACATTAGTGTCAGAGAGCTGAATATCTCTTATGTTACCTGCCACTTCTGCTGCATCGGCAATGTTAGGCAACAAGCTTGCGTTAAGGGGAGTGTGCAGAGCAGCGCTGTCTCCGCCCACGACTCAGAGGCGAATTGCTAATGAGCTACTGGAGCTCTGCAGAAGAAAAGCCCTTGGAAATGACACAGGTAATGCGATTTTGGCTAAAAACTTTATAATCACAATTTAACTATCACCGAGAACACTTAAAGTAGTAAAAAAACAATCAGAGTAGGACTTAAATCTGGCAAGATAATCTTTTAAACCACCCAAATCTTGGGCCTTTGCTGACTTTTCCTGAATTGGGCCCAAAATCAGCGCGGTTATCTTGCTGTGTGTACCCCACTTTGGGCGTGCTTGGCCAACACAATTCTTATATCTTTCTGCGGTCTGCTTTCACAGGAGAGTAGTGACATATTAATGGAAACTCGCAATTCTTTGCGGAGGTGAATAAACAAGGACAATCCAATAAAAAGAAAATGACAGCAATGTTGGCCTGGCTCCAAGAGGGTGACGGAGAACTGAAGGTGAATAGAGCTGGAGGACCTGGTCTTCTTACTTCCTGTCCTCTTTTATTCCAGTCTGTTTCTGCTGTGTATGAAAGTAGCTGTTTACATTGTTCTCAAGTAAGGTCCTAACATCAAGGATTTCTTTGCATTAGATAAAGCTACAGTGTAAAGTCTGTTGAACTTGATTAAAAAATGGAACATGGTGACACAGAGATAGAGGTTCTTTGTGTTTTTTAATGAAAATATGTCCCGGAAATGAGCAATATCCCCCGATATCTTTAACCAACTGTAAAAACACATTATGTCATACTTGTATTAACTAATATGTAAACGGATAAAGGGAGTACTAGTGCTTATCTTTTGCCACCTGAAGCCCTGCCTACGACCCATCAGGTATTTAACCATTTTAACTTGCACAACATTATAGCATCTAACTTACAGTGAAAATCCAGGTAATTTATAAACATCACTTTCTTTTTTTTTGGATTATCCCAGACTGATATATGTCTGTCTTTCTTTTTCAGATTTTTCTTTTCAAAAGACATGTGTTGCACTTCTTCTGCTTGCATTTGCTATAAATCTGTGCAATCCACTCTTTATTCATGACACCTCTTTTTAGCACTGTTGCCAATTAGACAGCCTGTGAATGCTGCATGCAAGTTAACCTTTATTTAAAACCCAGCCTTAGGTTTTGCCTGGACTGATGAGTACGGCCTGATAAAAAAGAAGAAAAGTACCAAAATCAACATAAAATTGTCTTTAACCTTACATCCTACCATATTCAGTGTTGTAAATGTCAAGTCCAACTCATCAGTGCTCTTCTGAGTAAAAGTCTTTAGTCATTACTAAAAGGAAGCGTAACAGTTTGTGTATCGAGAAGACTGTCTGTTATTAATAATGCTGAACTATACTTTTGTAATACTGCCCACTCTGGGAAAAGCACATCCGCTTCGAGAAATCCTTTGTATGGTAGGGCTTTATTAACATTCACAAACAAGCAATAGTAGCAATCCCTGAAGATGGAATTTAGTATCACTATCAAGATGTACTGAGTTCAGCACAGCCTTGTGTGAGGAGTTCAGGGTCTCTTCGCTGAGATGTTATCCGTCTTTGTTAAGGAGCCAAAGAGAAATGTTCTCCTCTGCTGCACAAACCAGCCCACTTGGATTCTATAACCCTGTGTTACTATCCAATGTATATGTTCGTTATAATACAGCAAGCCAAACTATGAACATAGTGATATAATGAGGCTGTCAATTACTGATAAAAAGGACAGTCTGTTAGAATTGGCTTAGATGCACCATAAAACAGTGAATGCACTCTTTCACTTGACTGTTATAACTCTAATTGTATAACTCCAACCTTATGATTATGAGACTTTTCAGTGGAAGCCCATTTAAACTCTATAACAGACAAGAAACATGAATGAACAGGCCAGAGGCGGGTAATTAAGGACTTTCAGCCAAGACCTCTAATTCTCTGTGTTTCCATTGTCTTGTATAACCAGCAGCCTTGGGAGTATGAGTGAGGACTGTAGTACGAATAAAGACTTCATTGAAGAGATATGAAGTGCCTCGTTGCTGGAGAGTGTTACACTCATGTGGTTGAAGATGGGATGGGAGTGTGCCTGATCTTATAAGATGGGCCTCAACCTTAACCCACAAGGACACACACAGGGAACCACAGTACAGTCTGTCAGAATTAAAGTTCAGTTAGAAAAAAAGAAAATATCTTAGAGTCCGTTGTGCAACCAGGAAATCAAAAAGCAATGAAGTTCTGACGCATCTTCTTTCGAACTCTTTCAGATTTTGAAACATTTAAACACTCCAGCTCCTTGAGTTTCGGGTTATTCTGGAATAAGTTCCAGGCTGAGGGTGCAGACTTCCCAAACCCCTTTCCCAAGTTCTGCATGAGTTGTTGGGTCAGAGAGAATAAAAAAGACCTGAGAACATAATGAATACTGTCCAGCACTTTTCTGTATGATAAGAACACAAAGACAGTGTGTTGGCAGGCCAAGAATTACCTAGAAAATGAATGTGTACCGAGCATTCGCCTTCGGGTTGTCAGAGATGGCCAATAACGCCAGAGCACAACTCACAATTGTGAGACCTTGACAGTCTATTATGAACCTCAAGGATGCATGGTACGCTGTAAAAATCCCATGTAGATATTGACCTTATTTTTGGTTTGCATTGAGTCTTTGTTTGATGCACATGGACTGGTTCCATTATGCGCTCCCTCTCTTTTGCTCTCAATAATAATCTTTTCTCAATAACCTCAATAGCCGTAACCTGCTGAAATGCGAGCTGACCATACCACTTATACTACAGAAAGACATCAGGACACTTCAGACAGCAAACCCTTATTCGGTGTGTAATAATAGCAGGCTTTGGTGTACACGGGAAAAACAGTGGGTGTGTGGGGAAAAAACTAGCAGAAAACACATCTACCTGAAACGGTGTTGTGAAGCAAATTAGCGGTTACCTTTCTAGACTCCCTGGAACACCTCAGAAATTATCTGACCTCTTTTCACCGAACAAGCATTTTACAGGTTGTTTTCCTCTCCTAATGGGGACAGACCTGAAAGAGTGTGCAGGTTTCATACTACTGAAGAAAACCAGAGTGAAGTCTCTGTGTGCTACGTTAGTGTCTGCCTGATGAGCGCACTGTTGAACAGAGACCTACCAGCACTTGAAACAGATGGTTATGCCCTCCCCAGGAGAGTGTAATGGGTTTAAAATATGACATGTATATTCTACAGACCTAAATGCAGCACAGTAAAGTCTTGGCTGAATCATAGAGTCACCAGAGTGGAGTCCAAACCAAGAGGCATTTCCAAAAATAGCATCTTCAGACTTGTGTAATGGGTGTTAATGTTGTTAATAGGATCTCAGAACTGTGCACTTTATATTTTATACTGTTACATATTTACACCTATGCACATCCGTACCATATTTATCCTGTCAAAAGAATCTCAGGTCCACACGTTTACATTGTATATACTTCATATTAATCTAGTTTCATATTTTTCTATATTTTTTATCTATCTTTTTTACAATGTCTTGCACTGATATGGGTGGCTTTAATCTCATTGTACTGCGTATAATGACAATAAAAGGCAATCTGATTCTGATTCTGATTCTGTGATGATTGCCCGTGAGCTCTTTGAGAGTATTTGATGAAAATAAAAAAAACACACACTCCAAAAATGCAACATAAACATCATGTTTGCTAAATGTCTAATAAAAAAGAATAAACCTTCTGAGCATACAAAGAAACAGAGCATCATTTTAACTTGGTACATTGCTTATAAAAGGCTAAAGCTGTCATTAGCTGGGACCACAATAAGCACCAGAGCTGAAGAGACAGAAAAAACAACAACACAGGCTGCAGGGAAGCATGTAGCATGTCCTTCGTAACAGTCTCATCAGCCTCTTTCCAAGAATCATTGCTCTTACCTCTGTATGACACCAACAGCTTTGTCGAGCATGAGGCTGTCTGTGATTAGGTGGCATGAAGCGTGCTGCAGCTACATAACAATTCCCTAAATGCATGTTTGCCCACTGGTGATCAATCTGATCAAGGCTAACATGGTTTATCCTTTAATTCAATGAGCCGTTAAAGTGATTGGAGAAAAACTGGTCATCAGCTCCATCTTGCAGAGTTGTGTTGTGCAACAAGAGATGACCATGCTAATGCTGCACAACAACAACCCGCTGCTCTTGCAGGGAACTAAAGGTCAACTAATTTCAAAAGACAAGTGCTTCTATTATTAACCCATGAAAAAAATCAGGTGGTGGAAGTAACCGGATAGAACCGGACAAGGACATATTTAATATTCCAACATCATAGAAATTGGTCAAATAACTCAAACCGCCATGAGACGTGCTCACACAAAGCAAGCAATCAATTTTAATTGCAAAGTGCATTTTTCAGGATATGAACCTGAACGCTTTGGCCCTCACAGGAGTCTTCAGGATCTTATTGATTGTGGCAGGGGACTGTTCTCTGAATTATAATCAAAAGGTAGAACAAAGACGATGAAGAGGAGGGAGGAGGGTGAGAGCGGAGTAGGCAAGTGAGGCACATTATTAACACCTTCTTTACATTCTGGATCCGTGAATTATTTGAATTGACTCTAGTTTATGTCCTTTCATTACTGTGGGTGTCGCAGCAGAAACAGGTTCATATATTACAGAGACAAACATACCTGGTGTAAGTTTAGAGTGTAAGGTGCAGGGTCCCAGGCCACCAGAGTCACATTCTTGTAGATTGAGCTTGTGTTGAATTGATGTATAGGATTGTCCAATATCTGTAAGGGCAAATAGGCTTTGAACTTTTTAGGAAATACATTGTTTACGCAGAAGTACAAAGTAATACATCCAATTTATTCCCAATTATTTCAACACCAAGTATGTAAATCTACTTTAAGCTCCTGAGAAGGACTATCAGATTGTGTTGATGTAGGTGCCTCCTGTAGACAAAGCAGACTTTTCACTGATTCTGATTCATGTGACATGAATGTTTTTTGCTTTAAAAATAAAACAATGAAAGCCTACCCTTTTTTCTTTCATAGGTATCAGTCATTAAGATTTTTTTTGGCAGCATTCTGTTGATCCCTTTTTTTGACACAGTTAATGACTACTTATAAATAATCGATCAGGGAATCTAAATACATCAATCTTTGTTTCAGCTTGTTAACTATGTAAAATGTACTCACAGGAGCTTAAAAGCAAAAATTTAATGAAGAGAAAGGAGAACTTTATTCCTCTTGATATTTGTTAAGTTAAGCACAGCACTAAGTTTGAAATCAGTAGCTTGCATAACTTTGACAATAATAAAACATGCCTTTAAATCTCAACATTACAGCCGTTACCGATATTCCTTTTTGTTTCATTTATGCAAAGGTAAACAAAAAATCTATGAAATCTGTAAATAGGAAATCTCTTTGTGCAAAGAATAGATTTACTACACTGTCTCCAAAATAGTCAGTTATCGAACAGCCAATGACAGTCCAGGTTAAAGCTCCTGTGAGGTACAGTACATCCTGCTGACTTTTGTGAATATCTTATGTACAATAGGTAATTAAAAAAAAGCTGTTTCCTCAGCTGCTAAACCATCATCTACCCTCCCATACCAGTTTCAGGGGTTAAGAGTGAGGATAGTTTTGTTGCTGATGGTCTGGTTTGCTTTTGAATATTATAAAAAGACATCAATCAGAATTTTTACCTTTTTCATGAGCATCCAAAAAAAAAAAGAAAACTCACAGGAGCTTTAAAGGAATGAGACTGCACTTATATGTGAAATCAAGCTTTAAAGAGTGTTGAGGCTTTGGATAAACTAAGTTTAATTATTCCCCTTGAGAGCTGAGCAAGACTGCAGATGTTGGTGTTATTATCCCTACACAAACTTTTCTACATAACACAGCCTTTTCATTATATACATGACATAAAATATACATCATACAGTTGTTGTTTGGAATAAATCTTGCACCAGATTCAAACGGCCCTTCTATGTCTTTGTTTGAAACAGCAGCATGACTAGTTGAAAGACTGTTTTGCAGTCTTTTCATGCTGAAGAGTCTGGACTTGGTTGAGCTGGAACCCGCGAAGATGTAATTTAGAGGCCGTGCATTTAGTAAATATGTCATAAAAAGCATGTACTGATCTCAAATAGAGGTGACGTATCACAAAATAAGAAAGAATGTACACAAAAGTGCAAATGTCCTTGATTTATGATCTCTTCTCTAGTTCAGTAAAGTAAATAAAACATGTTTTAAAACTGTAAAATACAATCTAGTCATAAATAAAACAGCCTCCACTGCTTGTCAAGAGAAATAATTTGCTGAAAGTCATAAATCATTGATGTTTTCATCATATGCTCCAGCAGTAGTCTGACACATGTTTCAGAGAGTGACACAGCTCTCTGAGTTTTATCAGTGATTCATTTTTAATGCATCACACAACACTCTCCCTCACCTGCGAGTTTATGATGCGGATAGTGGTTTTGTTCCCCACATCTCTCTCATATCCCTCTGTGGGCGCAGCGTTGAACCGTAAAACTGCATCGTGGGTATCTGGAAGAAAAACACACAGCCCAAGGCACATTGTTTTTATTAAAGGGAGGAAGAAATAAAAACACAACGCAACATGAGCTACAGTGCAACTACAAAATGATGTTTCCCCAAGTCACCCTAAAACCAGGTTTAGTGGGCTGCAGCGGCCTGATGACAGCTTTGTAAATCCGGACCAGGCAGAATTTAAGGGTGGAAAAGGCTTTAAGCAGGTACAGCTAAGACAGTCCCACAGATGGAGTTAAAAAATCACATCTAAAGTCTCTGAGGCTCAAGTCCAAGTCAGGTCTTCCATGATTTCAATAAATAAACAACAAAATGAAAAATCAAATTAAACACATCATGAAGTATAAATAAACGATAACTGTCCTTGAATTTTTTTTACATCGGAAAACGTTATGTGAACTTTAATTAAGTTTTAACAATAAAAACCCTTTTCCATTCCTGGCAGACGGAGGAAGAATCTTTCTGCTGAATCAACACGAAACTATTCGTCACAAAAATGCTGACACTCTTCTTTGCACGCCAACATCCTTCACTTTAAAAGTTTCATTAAAATTTCAGCTCCTAATGAAAACATCTTGTACACATAACACAAGTTATTCCTAATTGTGTCAAGTTTTCTGATCCAGTGCTTCCCAACTTTGCATATGAACCCCGCAAAGCATGAAAACACGAACCTTAGGATTATGAAATTACTTCGGCTTTCAACCCTTAAATATTAATAATGAATGAAACTCTATTAATAATTTTCCAGGCCAATTCTCCTCTGTCGCTCTGAAGTAATCCTCTTCACCGTGCTGTATTTTTAAAAGTCTGCTTTATGTATTTTATATAAAGCCCTAATATGAATAGTAAAGGGCAAGTATAACTGTCAGCTCTATGCAGATGACTGAAAATTACAATCATAACAACTCAGAACCGCAGCAACGCAAATCTAAGTGGAATCAAAGTGGAATGTGAAAAATAGAGGTAGGCACATGTTGAAACATCAGGAGCTGGGTGACTTTTTCAGGGATGTTTTCAAAGCTGCCTTGTGCAGATGAAGGATCATCCACAGAGCAGCCTTTTATGCTCAGTAAATGCAGTAATTTACTCTCTACCTGATGGGTTCTCATTACAGCTCCCTGATCACACATTGTTTTAAACAGAGATGCTGAATATAGCTACGAGGGTGTCTGCTGCTGATGCTCCCATTTTTCAAATGTTGATCTGCATCCTTTTATTTCCTCCTTCCTTCTCTTACTTCTGCTTCTTCCTTATGAGTTTCTCTCTCTTTTGAATATCTATTTTCTCTCTTGAATATTTCTCATTTCTTGAATTTCTCTCCTTTATAAATCTTTCAATATTCTTTTTTGAATGTTTGTGTTTCTTTTCTTACCCTTTCATTTTTCAATGCAAAAGCCACGACACAGTCTACGTCTTCTCAGCCATTATCTGCTCCGAATCGAGCTTTACCTCTTTCACGGTTCAGGAGATTCTGACGTTATTTGGGTATTAAACATAAATCAGAAGCCCTTATGCAGTTCAAGCTCTGGAAACTACAGAAAATAAACTCAGTATTAAACGGGGACCGAAGTAACACCAGGGGTACATTTTAAAAAGGTTTATATTCACCATGTGAGCCTAAACAAAGGCTTTAATCATCTAAGCAAGCTGTGTGCTTAGAAACAGTCTACAATTAAAGGTCCAATATTATGAAAAATCCACTTTTGGGTGGTTTTCTACCAATAATATGCATCCATATGAAGCCAACAAACCCCCCACATAAAGAATTTCATTCTCTCCCTCTCTTGCTTTCCCCTCCTTCCTGAAAACATGAGTGCAAACGGGCGAATGGAAAAGCTGTGCAGTTATGACGACATGACCGTATAAGCAGCATGAGAACCCAGTGGATTAATTTTTTTTTGATGAAAATGTACCCACAACAACTCCGAAAATGTTGTTTGTGTGTGCTAACCATTTCACCACGGACTGTTTTACCAACGAGGGGCAGTTTAAAACAGGATTCGCCAAGAAGTTGAAGATAAAACCTGGATCCGACCCAACTTCAAACGTGGACGCTGTAAGTTTTATTATTTTATGTTGCTTTACCGCTGCCGTATGACTAGTGCTTTGGCTGCAATTGCGCGTATTTACCATCGTTGGTATTCGTTTTCGGACTCGCTTCTATTTACTTATATTCTTGTGAATATAGCCGCGGTGGTCTGGAGATCCTCTGAAGGTCCTCAGAAGATCTCCAGACCACCACTCCTGGACCACGGTGGTGGTGCCAGCAGCTCAGAGTGGCCTTGGGGAGGAAGAGCGTGGTTACACACAGCTCATTATCATTTAAAAGGTACAGGCACAGAATCAGCCCGTTCTCAGTGGAGCTCAAAAAGAGGGGGGTACAGGCTGGCTGATATCTACAAATAAACTGGTGTTTTAGACAACGAACTTCAAATTTACCAATGTGGGACCTCTGGGACTGATTTAAACTTGATGAAAAATGCCATAATAGGGGACCTTTAAGCAAAAGGGTAAATATCAAATGATTGAGTATTACTAAGTGATATTTTTGTATTCCCTCAATACAAACTGTACTAGACAAAGTGTTGGCCTGTAGTTCACCATTTAAGCTTTCTTTCCCATTCTTGTTTATTTTGAATAAACTTTGTTTTTACTTCTGAGCACCAGCACAGAGGAGAGGACTCATCAATTATCTACAATATATGCCAGAGCAGAGAAGAGAGACTTTGATCCTTTTGTCCTCAGCGGCTTTACTATGACACTTTTTGTTGTGCCAAATAGCTTCATTTTCTGACTAAGTGGATAAATAGGCTCAACTCACAGACTGTAAAATAAGTCTACAGCTTTGCATCACATAATGAAAGTCTATCATACCAGAGTTACCCTATGGAGGATTGTCACCCTCTCCTCTCAGCAAATGGAGTAAAATTGTAGCCTTTCTCCACATGAGGAGGAGAGGACAAGTTCTTTCTTAAGCAAGACTAATTAAGACATCAGCTGTTGTTCTGTACCGCAAAAGGCTTTTTTGCTGCAAACCTGTATCTTGAAAGACTCATACATGTTATTACAACATGCAGGCTTCACCTCAGGAAAATTGGTTAAACAAATCTGCCGTCCTTTTCCCGTGGCATTCTTCTCCTTCGAGCACGGGAAGCAAGGTGCCAGCCTCTTTGTGAGCTCCTGTTGCCAAAGCTGCTCTGATAGAGAAAAATGTGCTCTAATTATGTGTTCTGAGCGTCTTTCAGACCCAGCGTACATCACGTGCTTAAAATCAGGACTAGAAGCAACAATTTACAGACAGACAGACAGACAGACAGACAGACAGACAGACAGACAGACAGACAGATAGATAGATAGATAGTGGTGGGAATTTCAGGGTCCCTTGCAATACAACACAATCTAAAAGGTATTAAAGCTGTCATTTACAAGGTTATTGACAATCTATAGAACAAAAACAAGATTAATATATTGCTAAAAACAAGCGTACAGTAAAACCTTAAGTTCATGGTAGCGATCTGGTCACCACCTAACGTCTTAAAACAGACAAGGAAGTGGCAGCGGCTGCTACAGAAAACTTAAAATCTCTATTATTTTAATATAATTGAATAATTACAATTATAACAAACCATTATACATCTGCATCACACACAAATACTCAACTTCAAACTTCCTCTTATTCTTTGAAAAACAGATTTAATGGTAAAAAAAAAAATAAATAAATAAAATCATAAAAATAAAGTTAAGTCCATCGTTTTTTTTTTTTTATTAAAGCATGTCTTTGTGTCAAACTGGATGAAATATATTTTTTGAGGTCATATGTGCAGAGACCATACATCAATTTTTCACCACACTTCAAGAGCTTTGGCTTAATCATGGTACTCAATAAAAATAAAAATAAAATAAATGAAATGCTAGGTTTTAATTCCAATTTAGTATTTTTACATTAAGACCTGAGCTCTTTTACTGCTTGTATTTCATCAGGCCGCAGATAGAACAAATCATTCAGTCTTTTCAAGCTTTTACGTAAACAGACTTGGGCTCATTTTTACGAGGATTAAGAGCAACGTCTCTCTTTTCAGGTAGCGCTTGTGGACCTTTGTGGTCGCTACAGCCTCTCCCTCAGCATGCTCATTCTGTCATGGATACAAACACCTGCCTCCTCCTGCTCCTCTCCCTGCTCTCCTCTTTCTACCTGTGGCAGCCTGACAGTTTGTACCACTGTTGCTAAACATGTTAAAGATACAACAGTAAATCATTAATCTTAGCAGGAGCAGCAACTTCCTGGTTCTCCCAAACCTTGTCTTTAATTGATCTGATCTCCTGGTAATGAAGTTAAAGTGTCTCTTCTATCTTGTGACAAAGACTCAAGAAATGGCTGTGTTGATGTTTTGTTCCAGCATTAAGACTAAAGAAGATATCAAGGAGGCGAAGAAGGATAACTGTTGTATTTCAACACATCAAAGCCCATAAGGTACTTATTTTCACAGAGAGAAGAGGGTCATTTTGCAATCATCCACAAACCGTGCTTTGCAAATGATATTCAAACTCAAACGTACTCAGAGTGTCCATCTCAGTGCAGTTAGGATAACTTTCAGCCTACATTTAAAAGAAGAGCTGTCAGCTGTTGGAGCTTCATTCTGCTGCTAACAAAGATAAATCCACTGCATGTATAATAACGAGTTGAGAGGGATTTGGTGTTTTTTTCCCCCCAGTTTTATTACAGATGCCAGAGCGGACAGATGTGATACCAGACTCACCATCTGGGAAAAGGATTTCTTTGTGAGTGAGCCAGCGGGAGCAGGAGCTCCAGGGGAACTAAATGCCTCAGCGGCATCCTGCATGGTGACTCTGGAGTCGAATCCACACATCTGGGAAAAGTGTTCCCTCACACAATTCAACACTTTTTGCTAAAAAGTGTTGTAAAAAGCTAAACTCTAACTTACTGTTACTTAAAAACCCCATTTATAATCTTGAGTTAGTGTGTTTTCTCTGGAGACATTGTTCAATTCGATTTCAGCCTAAACTACTGTTTGTGCGGCTGTTTGTGAATATGATGTTTTTGTATTTTCAATAAGATTGAATAGCATTAGAGAGGATACAACCACACCTTAAATATATGCATGTGGCAACAGGGCAGATTTCACCCTTTGGAGGTGCTTCGGGATGATTCAACATCTGTCAGTGCAGGAGGCTATTACTGTTCAAAGCTCTTGTGACTTCAGCAGCCTTTCGTATATTTTTGTTTTGTTCTATAGTTACTGCAGTTTACCCCCTACTAGACTTGTCAGAGTTGGATGTTGGGGTTCTCCGAACCCCTGTTCTGGACCTCAACCTCTAACTACTGTTCCTCTAAACAAAGCCATTGTTATGCTGAATGGGACTGAGTTTGAATTTAATGGTCAGGGGTTTTTAGGAGGGGTTGCATGAGGGAATAATAAATGATGAGCGTGTTTTTTGCAATAGATGACACTCAGCACAGGCCCTGTTTAGAGAAGCCAATTTGAGTGGAAAAAAATGATAATCATAATAAATGTAATTATAAGGCATCTTTTATGCAAAATGCGACCCAATGTGCTTAACAAAAAGATCAAGAACGTAAGCATGATAAAAATGGTGATGTGTGAAAAATAAAAATCACCATAGAGGTAGATAAAACAAACCAAACAACCAAAGATCAAAGTACTGACTGGGCAAAGTTCACCCCGCTCAAAGTTAAAAAGTTGTCTCTTTCACTTCCTCGGTTAATATTCTTAGTGAGTCCGCTGTTTTAAGACCCAGAGGAAGGCTGCTCCATGAAAACTCAAAGCTTTCTCCCTCTTAACTAATTCTTCTGCATCACTGTCGGAACTTCTAAGAGACAGACAGCCCAAGTCTGTGAGTTAAAGCTCAGATGAAGATGTGAAAAGGACTCAACTTTAAGTACTGTCTGGAACATATTCAGTTTTACAGCAAGTCTCTGTTCTCTGAAACGGTTCTATTAATTCCAAAATCCAAGATAAACTTGATTATCTCTAAGAGGAGACTGTGTTTTTTGCTTAGCAGCAGTAAGAAAAGTGACATCTACATTCTCCAATGCTCAGGCAGAATCTAACCATGTATTTTAACACACGATGAAACAAAGACTAACGTATTTCGATGCTGCTATAAAATTACAGGGAAAAAAAATTTCATTTGAAACAGGTGAGTCACTTGGCTTCACTAAGTAATCAACTTAGCTTTTAATCACTTTCTGTGCATCAGTGCTCCAGCTGTGCACAGTCATGTAATTTTCCTGTATTCACATTGCGGTATTTCAGTCAATTAAATGGCCCTGCTGACCTGCTCTCCTTGGCTTTTCTAACTTGTACAGAGTGTAAATTATAGTCTCACTCTGCAGCCCTCACAGCATGTGTGGTGGCGGATGCTGAAAACTTAAGAAAGCCTACTGTGTGGGTGTTACATTGCTGCCACTGGTGTTTTTCTGGAGCCAGTACTGACAATCGCAAACTGCTATTATCCATCTTGTTACACACCGTTTGGTTAATCGAACACTGAACTCTGCACCTGGTGCTTTAAAAAACAGTGAGAACGAGTCCTCACTTGATATTGCACATGTTGATGCTAAGTTTTCCATCAATTTATAGATCACACAGCGTCTGAACTGTGACGAGTGGTCCAAACGATCTGTTGCACCACTGATCTATACTGCTTAAGGGTGTTATTGTGCGAGAGACGGGGTACAACCTTAACAGATAACCAGTCAATCACATAGCTGACATATAGGGACCACTGGTGCACTCTCACACCTACAAGCAATTTACAGACACCAGCATATCTTTGATCTGGAGTAGGAAGGCGTAGAGAGACCACACATGCATGAAGAGAGCCAACAAACTCTAAAGAGAGATGCTCTCCTGTCACACCAGGGAATCAGGAACCTTCTAACAGTGAGGCAGCACTGTACAACCCACAAAATACATGAATTTTAACCACTTTAAGGAGAAAAAAAAGAGCATCATATATGTGTAACACCATTTCAGTCTGCAGAATGAGGATATTTAGTGACATATAGACTGGAATGCTTCCTCACTAACCTTAACTGTCACAGAGGCAACAGTGGACGATTTACACAACAAAGATGGCTTCATCCATAAACAGATACAGTTCAGCAATTCACCCACTCTCTTCCAGCAGCTGCTTGTTTGTAGCGAGACCTCAGGCCAGTCCATTACAGACTACAGCGGGGTGATGCAGCTCAAGGAAGAACATTTAAGATTATTACGCTAAGGCAGAAGAACTACAGCGTCTGCAGTCCAAGATGATAAATATGGTGACTATTGTTTCTAGGAAATGATAAAGAAATGATCACAAATGGTCCTTCTTGAGCTGCGTCACCCCGCTGCAAACAAGCGGCTGCTGGAAGAGAGCAGGTGAGTTGTGTTCAGTCTCTTTGCTAAAGAAATTAGGCAAAGCTAAAAAGATGTTTGGTGGCTAGTACTATGGCTTGGACCCTATATGTACTGTTAATGCAGTTAGGTGCTGCTCTGAGCATTATTTCTGTATTGCTATCTCTGTATTGCTATCATTCGGTCATTACTAAAGTTGGTAAAACTAGAGAAGCAAGCGGTCGGCAACATTCATCTCTCGACAGGGGGTCTAACTCTGTGTTACAGTGTGTTTGAACCTAACTTATTTTTACACCAGAATATCCCTTTAATACAACCTCAGAATCATCCATCCATTTACACAGCCACACAGCCATACTGGTACTATATAAAGTGTTTTTTTCTGATCTATGTTGAGATTCGTTTAATGTCTCATGACTTTGATGCTGAAACGTGCTCCATATGTTAATTTGCCTTGCCTGATATATTTGTTTGACTCAAAGGACTCAGCAAATGCATTCACATGCATTTTTAAGGTAGGGTTTCTTGGACTGTCCATAGCGGTCACTGCAGCCTCTGTACCTTCACTGAAGTGTGATCAGGTTCATTATACAGATGAGAAGACTTTAAGAAGGCTCCATTTCTTCAGATTTGCTGGGGAGAGATTCTGCTGCTAAAAATAGCAGTTCATGCCTCGCTTTGTGACCTTGTTTTCTTGAGTTTATCTGACCTATTTGAAAGGTTTCAGTCCAGCTAATCCTCTGCAGTCACTGCTGATAGATGTTCTCAAAGCATTCATTACTTTCCCCCCTTTTTATCAATTAACTGACCTTCCCGTGGATGTCATTTGATTTGGCATTTGAAACTGGAGGGGTTTGACTGACGGTAAAGTTGTTTTGATAAATGTAAAAAAAAAAGCCTCAGCAACAACTTCAAATCTTTGCACATTAAATATTTCACATGAGCTGGAGCATCTCAAGGTCTCCATAGAGTCAAGACTGAATAAGATTAAAAGCAAAGTCTTATTTTCTTTTTTTTTTTTTTTTTTTGCGGACAACATCAAAAGGAAACATTAAACACATAAAATCACACTGCGGCTTGCTGAAACATGCACAGGGTCATTTGCATATGAATGACTCCCACCTCTTACTCTCTCTCACACGCATACACATACAGTATCTTTTTGTAGATAGTCCGATCAATGGCCCAGCAGCATCAAAGTGCGCGTGGCAGAATCACTGTGACAACACGTGACAACAGTGAGGTATAATGTGATCACATAACCAAAGTGCTCTCTAGTGGATTTTCTCTGTAACTGATGGCTAACAGAGAGGGTTCCTGGAAAAGCACAATTGTTCCACTTCTCCCCTCTGCCATCCTTCGCTCCTCAAACCAACAAGAAAGCCTCAAGTTGATGGATGCTCTTGGATAATATTAGAAACTTGCAATGTCTGTCTGTGAGCTGATCGATCCACTGCTGATCCTCCCCCTCCTGCAATCAATCTGACACCAGGACACAAGAAAAGAAGCTGCAGCTTTTGATCTGATGTTGCTCCATCACTGCCAGCGCTCAGCTGATTGGCATTCACATCTACTCCACAGACAGGGAACAGTCAGGCAGCACATGCTCAGTGACTTGACATTGAGTTTGCCCTCCTGCTCCAATATAAGACTGTAAACATGTCAGCTCCCTGTGGGGCCACAGTGGGGCCACAGCAGACTGATGGCTTTTCAATGAGGTGTTTTTGACGCAGGGATGGCTCTGTGTGCTCAGCCTGAAGTACACCGAGGTGTGCCGAGGGAGTCAAATTTATGAGGGAGAAGACATACATTGTGACAACATTTGAAAAAACAAGGTCTGAGTTAAATAAGATAAATACGACTATCAGCCATTGTGCTCAAAGCGGGCAGCCTGGGTTCGATTCTGCCCTGTAGCCCTTTACCACATGTCTTCTTATACTATCTCTACCCACTCTCCTTCTCCATCTATTGTCCTCACTCGCTCAATAAACACATAAAAGCACAAAAGACCTTAAGACTGGATGCTTATAAAATGCTTAACAAAAGATAAATGTCAAGCTGTTTTTCTCTTTTACCGTTTCGGTTTCATTTTAGTCTCACTTTATTCTCTCACTCCTGGTTTTCCTTAACCTTGTGAGAGAATATTGTAGCTGCATTCTATTGCGTTTTTTTTTCAGGCTGAGAGAATATCAAAAATAGACAGTATTTAGCAAAATTGTCAGTTAGATCGAAGAAAATAATTTCTTTTTTATTTCTGCCTTGTGTTTACATGCTTAAACCTAAAATAAGGGAGTATACAAATATCTTTGTTTATACGGCTAGATTCTATATTAATTATGCATTATTTTATTGGCATTTTGTGTGTTTTATTCTTTTTTATTTTCATTTTTTATTTATCTGTTTTATCATCCAGTTCTACTTCTCCCTTTTAGATCATCATCATTGTTATTATCATTATTATTATTATTATTATTATTATTATTATTATTTCACAATTATTGTTATTGTTGTTGTTGTTATTATTATTATAATTGATATTATTATTATTTCACAATTGTTGTTGTCGTCGTTGTCATTGTTGTCGTAGTTATTGTCGTCGTTATTATTACTATTACTATTTTGACTTCAATGCTCCTGTGGGAAGTATTTAGCAGGTTGTGTTAATACCTCTGCCTCTTTAAGACTCGAAAAAGCAAAAAAGACCAACAGCACGTACAATGACTAGATCTGTGATTACCTGGCTGTGTTTAATTCTTGTTTCTGATTGGTCAAAACCAATATTATACAATGATCTTACAAAACAGAGCTCAAGAGCTATCCAGAAAGCACTGACTGTTGTAACCAATTTGACTTGTGCTACATGTGGATGACAAGTCACATAAAGATTGCATCTCAAGAGTGACTCCAAGCTCCCTCCAGTGGCTCTTTGGCTGCCAGATGCCACTACACTGAATAGCCCTGGTAGTAAAGAAAAGCCTATTGCCACCATCACCACTGAGTAACCTTTAATTGTGGTCATATCCACTAAAATAACAGGACCTTTAAAAGTGAGACAACCTTGGCTCTGTTTGTCCTTCCTGTCTTTGCTTTATTGAGGAGCCTGACTCTCTAACAATGCAGTCTGCTGGGAGGTTTGAATCACGGTGACTTTAGGCTCAGTCTTTCTGTGGGAGCTCTTGTGTTTCTATCTGGCGGTAGAAACCAAATTTCCCTCAGGGACAACAAAGCCTGAATCTGTATTTAAACCTATAGCTCCTTCTTTCAGCTTTAAGTATGTCACGAGGAGCTGAGATAACAAAGTCCTGTTCATGTGAGCGATGTTCCTCTGTTTCAAATACACATGAAGCACTCCAGCCACATAAGTGTTATTAATGCGTTACATAAATGTCTATTATTGTAGGATTTCATCAGCTGAATATGAGGATCTCTATAGTGATTGTTTTCTTTAAAAAATATCCTATGCTATCATACATCTAATTTTACTTACAGAATATAATTAAACAGATAACAGAGCACAATTAGGTCCACTCAGTAATGCTAATACAAAAGCCCACACAGACTCTGCCTCAGTGACATCAATTATATAACATGTCACGGTGCAAACCGATCAAGAAGTGTTCACAACAAACTTTGAGAGTTTTCTTTTTCTTTTGAAGTCACTGGTGTTCAATTCTGTCTGACTGTGACCGCTTAAAGTGAATCGGCACCCTCCTCATGACCCCTTCACGGGCTGCAGGGTGAGCGGATAATCCTAAAACATGTTTTTCTCTGATTCCTTCTGTGAGGAGCCCTTAAGGTAGCAAACTGTGGAGTAAACAGTAAAGGAAATTGTGAAAGTACAGCAAAAGGAGAAAGTAGAAATACAGATGGCTTAAACAAGGACTAAACTTTGACATTACTTGAAGCTTATTAATACAAACGAAAACAATGCTTTTTTATTTCTCGTTGTTTTCACTTGTTTTCTTTATCTTGCCAATTCCTCCTTTTAAACAAATATTCAAGATTTCCACTCTCAAGGAAGAAAACATATTTTCCTTCAAACAGCTGACCTTTGACCCTGATGTTGCACATCCTTGTTTCTCAAAACCTTCCCTCTAAGAGGGGCTGTGCTTTTCTCTGAATCCCTCAGACAAACAGATTTGAGCCTGCAGCAGGTAGTTCCTTGTTTTCCCATCATTTCCCATGACACTTGTTTAGCGGTTTAACCTCAACCTGACTAGGATCAATAAGCCGCCCTCAGATTGTTTTACAAACTGTCTCCTCGCTTTTTGTGTGTCCAACGTTTCAGGAGTCAAACATACCCACAATTGTATTTGATGAGGTGAAGACTGGCACGCACCCTGATCCTTATAACAAAGCTGATTCATCTTAATCTAACAATATGCAGCTGTATGACCTACTCACTTCTGACTGGTCATAAAAACTAACATTTCAGAACAACAGTTTGACTGTCATAATCAGGGACAGACCGACCGTTGCTATGGATGCGGCTCTAGTGACACTCTTTAAGACTGACTGTAATAAGAGCAGCTCGTAGGAGGAGGTAGGAGGAATTACCTGGTGGTGTACTTTGCATGGTATGAATTCACTTTGTACTACAACTCCACTGTTTACATAACAGCTTACTGTTTACATCAATGAAACACTGCAACACATGGCACCCACCACCTGCACTTTAGGTCATATGTAAATCACAGCATCACAATTTTTCCAGTTACTTGGTATGCATGTGTATGTGAGTGTATATATAGACACATAAATACATTAAGCACGAGGGTATATACACACACATATATATATATATATATATATATACACACTCACTCATTCAGAGCAGATGGATCCATACAGTCCTGTTGACTGAGTTTGGCTTCACTGTCAGATAAAATGTTTAGTTTAATCTTAATAGTAACAGCAACGTGAGCTCATTTTAAAGCTCCTCTGAGGAACTATTAGTCATGTCAATTTTGGACAAAGCAGTCTTTGCTTAAGTTGTCTTCAAGTATCTGTAATCTTGTATTAATTAGCGTAAATACTTTGTGTGGAAAATGTGGAAATACTCAGCTGACACCTTCCTCCTTGCACCGATTTCAGTCTTTAAAAAACACCAGTCCTGTTTGACTCCTTTGGTCTTGTTAATTTTTGTATTTGAGTCTATTCAAAGAATGTTTTAAAAAAATCTTCACAGGAGCTTTAAGAAATTTAAAGTAATTGTTTCAGTGATGCGAACAATAACTTTTGGAAATTTTGCAATATAAGGCGTTCATTTCTTAATGCGTCCAATATTTTCCATTCAGTATGTCAGTATTTTTTCAGTGTGGAAACCAGGACCTCAAAATGTAAAGAAGAAAACTTGTCTTCATCTCCCACTTAGCACAACACATTACCTGTAGGAAACATTATCCTTTCTCAGCATGTGGTTGTATTGTCTCAGGTGAACTAGACTGCATTGACAATACCGATAATGAAAGAGCAGATTTTTTGTGCATGTGCAAGCTGTGAACTCTCTGTATTCAACATTTCCATAAGATTGTCCGTTTTAACCACAGCATGAGAATCTTTCTGACGCCCATTAAACTGTTTTTTGCTTTGTTTTAGCCCAAAGAAAGCTCACACAGATTGTTGAATCAAACATTACACTGAATTCAAGTCAAAAGTGGACTTAATGTGTCTAAATATTTACTGTTTAACTGCTGGTGTGTGTGAAATCCAGTACAAAGAGGTCTGGGTGTGTAAACGAAACGTCAGGTCTATTTGACACTCGGTGTGAAAGCACTGAAAAGGAAACACTTCACTGTTTCTGTGCTTTTCATACTACAGTCTCTTTTTTTCTGAGCTGCCACAAAGCACATGAAGTGTGTAACATGTTCAGTGATTACACAGCAGTGTTACAACATCATTTTTCACACTCTGTCATAGAGGATTTGATTAATGCACCATTTAAGGGTACATCCATCAGCGTCTATGAGCTCAAAGTTGAGCCCACTGCCCCTCTGTTCATACAGCTTGTTCATGTTTGACATGTTTTTAAACATTTTGTAATAAATCAAGTTTTATGTTTGAGACTGGGACCTCGGGTCTTCAGTCTATTCTGGTCCTTTGGGCTTTATTAGATGTTGTTTTGTACAGTAAAATATAAATATGATAATCATTAGACCTCCTGAACAGCTGACATTCAGCTACCACAGTTTATTTTGAACTTTAAATAACTGGCCCCGCATGTGTGATGATTTTGTAGCTTAGAAGTTCGGCAGCTTTTATTTTGGAGAGTATTGATGTTCACCTTCATGCTAGACGAATAAATCAAAAGAGAAGAAGGAAAAATGAAAACCAAGATGCTGGATGTCCAGCTGTAAATTTAGCATAAATCTGTCTTATTTTCCCAACTTTAAGAAATCAAACATCACTTTTTAAAATGTTGATTGACTTTTCTACCTTAGTAGTTTGTTACAAAGCACTGCTGTAGTGTCAGCCCATCCTCTAAAAACAAGCGTAACATATTAAATGTGTTTGGCCTGTCTTACATTGGCCTCATTTCAAGTTGCTAGCTGACTGATCACTTTAGATCATGAATTAGACTGCCTTTCCCATCAACGTTATCAGTCTATAAACCTATTAGGAGTTATCTAACAACAGCAGAGAGGCCTGCTGGGTTTATATGTGACTGTCCTGATGCTTTGAGAGTCCCTTCACCCAAACATTAGCTGACACACTGCTTGGTTTGATTCACAAACAAACTTAAAATAATCAAGGGACCTAACGCAACTTCTTGGTGTCCTGTGCTTCACTTATCATCCACATTGTGCACACTTCAGAAGCAACATGCTGTCAAAGCCCTCTAATTCACTCTGCACCATGGGCTTTAGACTATCCATTGGAGATGGTGTTACTGACAAACTCCAAAGTCAGTTTCACTGTGACGACATGACAGGTGAATTCTCACCATGGACAGCACCACATACCGACTATGACGACAGTGACAGTCCAGAAGGCTCACGAGACAGGTAAAAATAAAAGACCGTTCTAGAGAAGCATAAATGAACCCAGAACAAAATAATTTCTGTGTTAAATTCCAACCAGATGAAAAAATGTACAACAATGGTAATAGTCATGTTGATTTCTCTTAGAGGGGCCCAACCATGTCACTAAGTCCTGGTCTTAAATCATCTATTACACATAATAAAAACATCAAGGTGTTACATCAGGCTCTGTAAAAAATAAACAAGTTTTTGATTACTATTCTTCCGCTTGTTGTGAAGAATTTGCCCAGTGTCAAACTGATTTAGCAAATGTCAGGAAGATGTCATTTTAAAAACACTCCTTTGAACTGAAGTTATTCAGGTTTCTAGTCAAGGTTAAAGCTGATAGTTTCCGACAGATGAGCCCAAACAAGTTATTAAATTTAGTGCTTTTACTGTGATTCTGTTTGATATTTCATGTCTCATTTACATTTAGACTGAAGTCACAGCAGGATGACACCGCTAGATCCCAAAACTTGTCTCTCTTTGTGTGGAGAGGAAACAGAAACTAAACCCAAAATGAAATGACTGATGTAGACTGAATACCAATGCATGTGTGTTTGTAACTTCATCTATAGTCTCAATACTCTGTAATGACTGTCAGTTTTAACCCTTTTACATTGTTGCTGCCCTATGTACTACCACTAGGGGGCATAAGAGCAGATATTCTGAAATTCTGCTGGCTTGAAATCACAATTACAGTCATTAAAATATTATTATTGGTCACTCACGGGAGGAACAAGAGAAAGGGATTTTACTAGCAAAGACAGACTCAACAGGACATTTAAAAAATGATTTAACAAACCATGATCTCAAAGGTGACAACAGTTGAAAGTTTAGGGGGAAAAAACTGTGCATATCAAAAGCAATACAATCTAGTTAAAACTGATTCTTCTCATCCTCTGCTATACCAAGGTTGCAGTGTATATAACTGACCACATGATGGCAGCCACACATCACACACACAAACTAAACTGGACCAAAACTCCAATTACAGGCTCGCTCACAGGATGTACTCAGTCACTCACAAATATAAACATCAGCCGACCTGCACACTGCGCAGAAAATAAAGTGATTTAAAATTTTACATTTTAGGTTTTTTTTTCATTCAGAGCTGCATAATGTGATGATTTCTGATGGAGCGCAGCCTTTCAGGGAGCACGGCAGGGTGCGAAGAAGACAGAGCGAGATCAATGTGGTTTGATTTCCTGCTGAAGCTGAGACTGAGTATTTATGTAAGAAAGTCGAGCTCCTCCAACACTGTGAAGCTGTTCAATAATTAATCTGCTGTTACATCTATCTTAGCCAAGTCACTGAGACCCCACTAGAGTGAAGTCTCTTTTTTAAGAACTGAACACCATGATGATGACACTCTGATCCAACACCCTGATGCCGCTTTTTGACGTAACATCTGCGTGAGCCCTCTTCAGAGAACTCATCAGTTTTGATTTTATAAGACAGCATCTCTATATTTCATAACGAGTCTCTGATTGCAAACACAAGGCGTAGAAAAGCTGGTTGTGAGGTATGTGTGTTGAAGACAGGGAGAAAACAATGATGGCAGATCTTTTGCTTTGCTTCTGAGCATGTGCATATGGATCCCATAGCTGGACAGAAACCAAAACCAAACATAGCAGGATGATGATACATCGAGAGAGATTTGGAAGCACCTGCGCGGTTTAAGTCTAAGGCCTGGAGCCCAAAGCTAAAGACTGCCTTCTTCGTCTGCATCCAAAAATAAGTTTCCACATGGTTGTTCCTCAAACCCAGTCCCAAAGCAGCAGCCATACTTAAATCTTTACATTTCTTAAGAGACTAGCCCAGTTTTCCTTCCCTGATATCTTTTTTTTTTAATAAGTAAACTTGAATTAACTTTATTTACCAGCCTTGTAATGGTATATTTGTCATAACCTGTGTTGTATTAATGTTTCATGTTACATCAGACTGCATTCATGGCGCCATCTTTAGGACCAGCCTGGGACCAGACACCAACAAGTGGTATCTGCTTTGCTTTGAATGAAGGAACTGAACTAATATGATGAACGTGGGGCATCTTTGAAAGCTAAATTTAAGTGGGGGTTTATTAAAAAACATGAAACCCAAATCTGTCACTACGCCAACCCCTCTGTTGTCAAAAGAATCAGGAAGTCAATTGTGTAAGAAACTGAGTCTGTTATGAAGATGAACAGGCTAAAAGACAGCCTTTGAACGCCTCTGAGACTGCTGATTTTCTTTAGCTGCTAAGTGTAACTTCACAAGGTCGTACTTATCTTACATAGATTAACCATAGCTTATCAAATCCTCATGAAATAACGACTTCCATATAGTGATTTTACAACATTACTAATTTTCACGGCTAATTCATGGCTTAGAACTCCTTACATTAAGTGTTTGCTTTGAATGAATTTGTGCCTTAATTCTGAAAATCTGATACACTTATAGTGTGGCCATATTAACATCACATACATCAGTTTATAAATTAAGGAAGATTAGCTAGCTAGATTAAGTTTCAGTTCTACTCAGGTATAACAACATTAGACAGCTTTTTAACCTAAATTACAGTCATGTTTGTAACGTTAAGTTTAAATGATGATCTAGCAAGTGTAATAATCATAAATTTTAGTTAAACCCTCTGGAAAATTAACCTAAACACTCAGTAAGTTATTTTCCCTGTCATCTATTAAAATGTTTTTCCTCTCACAAGAGAAACCTGGAGATCATTTTGTCTTAAAACCTTTTTTCACTCCTATGTCACAGTCATTATCAGTGACAAACATTATACATATTTTTGACAGCAATGTATTATTATTATTATTATTATTATTATTATTATTATTATTATTATTATTATTATTATTATTATTATTATTATTATTATTATTAACTTGTTAAGCAACTACTGTTGCTTGTTATCTCAGGCTGGATCTCAGCTATCTTTAGGCTGGATTGTAGGTATTTCTGATTTTGGTTTAGGTTATAACTAAAACTTATTTTATAAGCCAAAAAAAACCCATACTTGCTCAGAGATATACTCAGATGTAACTTTATTTCTTTATTTCTCTCATCCTGATACCTGATTGTGCACCTTGCTTTTGTACAGAGCAGCAGGTGGAGGCCTCAGTGTTCAAAGTATGAAGGGTTGATGTTTCTACAGTCACTTAAATTTAGACTCACTGTGGCTAAAAGGTCAAATGCAGATGTAGGTGTGCATCATCTAATTTTCTTGGAAATGTTATTGCTCTGCTTTATTTTCCAGGACAGTGTTATCTGGGCCATTCTGCAGGACGCTGTGGGTGTGTAGACAGATTACAGGAATAAAATACATGAATACAAAGCTTGTCACATCACAGCTTTAAGAAGCTGAATTCACAAGAAATTGCAAGTGAAAACCATACATGATATGAAGACGCCTGATTGGTTAGCAGAGGGGGGTTCTGCCTTTTTCTAGTGAGCCATCTGTCACTGAATTCACACTCTCCCCACTTACCCAAAAGCTGCCAACGCCTTCAAACCGGGAGCACACACACACACACACACACACTCTGATACACAAGCACAGGGAATATAGCCTAGTAGGCACACATTCAAACCTGCTCACAGTCAGCTTGACGAGTTAATCAGTAAATGCCGAGCAGAAATGAGAGTAAATGCAAATCATTTGAGTTGCAAATTGGTTTTTGTTGACCTTTAAAATTCAAGATCTTAGTAAGTGACTATGTTCAAAGAACAAGAGATGAAGCTCAGCTTGGAGTTAGAATCCATGTCATTGATTTTTTATACACTTACTCATAGGCGTCTGTATTAGGAACAGCTACTGAACTCCATAAAGCAAATGACCAGCCAATCAAAAGATACTGACCCAACGCAATTAAGCGTGCAGCCATGGGGAGGCTGATCTTTGTTTTATATACAATACATAAAAATATCCCATCACCAGTCTTTGTAATCTTGTTAGATCTCTGCTTTTCGAGTGCAGCTTTTTGATGCTGTAGCTTTTCTTTGTAGCGCTTTTATGATGTTAAGCCTTTATGAAACAAACAGCATATTAAAAAATCCTGGTCTTTCAGCGCACATGTTCAGCTACAGTGCGTCAGCTCTTATCTTTTCTTCTGTCATCTGTAGGGCCGGGTATTATTTTAAGTTTATCCAAACAAAATGCCTGAGGTCAAATCATGATACCAACTAAAAATGTGCTCCCTGGGGAATAATAACGTGTTTTCTTTTACTGAACGCTGTTTATAAAAAAAAAAAATAGCCACGAATTTTACATATGTGAGAAGAGGAGGAGATATTAATATTGGCTAATGGTGTTTTAAATAAGTTATGGTTTGATCAAAGTACAAACAAAGTGATTAATATGAGCAAGCTCTGAATGCCAGATTCTTTTAGAATTAGAGTTTTGAACTAAACCCTCTCTGCAGGCCTGTTAAGATGAAAAAGGGTCCATGAAACCATCTTCAAAACTCAATAAACAAGTTGTAATGAAACAATACAATTCAAACTATTTAAAGTATTATTAATTTAAGGACTATATAGTCATTTTTAAAACAAACACTTCAGAGATTTACCAGTTTTAGCATCTGAACTGCAAAGATGTTCTGTTTTTCTATTCATTTATAATGGTATATGAAGAGTTTGGGGGATTTAGATTTCATCTTTTCTTTGCTCATATTAATATAGGGTTGGTACTGGCACATTAAACACCTTTCTCTCCTTCTCCATCCTTCTTCTGTCTGTGTCACTATCTTTGGATCATCATCTTCCACAACAGTCTCTAATACACAGTCTTTTCTGGGAGACCCTGTGCTCCATCATGCTGCAGGTTTGTCTCGATCGCAGCTGCAGACATTTTGCTGCCCCCCTCTCAGCTGCTTTGAGCATTAGCATCAGTCTCACCAGGTTTATCTCTTTTATAAAGATGATGTTAATTTATAAGCATCAGTCTTCTTTCTCGGTCATTCTGCTTCATGAGCTTCATTAATAGGAATGCTACCACTGTGATGATATTACTATGTACCTGTTGACTAAGCTCAGGCTATTATCACTACCATGCTGTTCTTGTACCTTGTTTCATTATCTTTTGCAATGTTACCACAGATCTTTGTCTACTATTGTTGTTGTTTTTCTCTCACCATCTCTCCGCTTCTTCATCTATCCCCTCTCTGAACTGGCCGCAGCAGAAATTCCCTCTCATCCTTCTATGTGCCGCAGCTGCATCGAATACACCACAGATGGCCACAGGTAAGATGTTAACATGTGAGGCCAACTAACAGCTGCCAGCTAGTTTTGTACTTTTATTATTTAGTTTTCTTAAAAGGGGGCAGCAGAGGCAGGTCTTCATACCTGCCCCTTGAAACCAAATCAAACTGAGTTGAAAAAAAAGACCATAATAAGGGAACTTTGGCTGTCAGGAGCAGAAGAGCAAATGCTAAAGCTCTCTTACGTCCCCTATCTGCTTGCCTGCTCACTGTACTCACCGATCTCTTCGCCCAGTCCAGAGCGCAGGATGGCCCCAGCCGAGGTGACCACGGCGCAGGTCTTGTAGCTGCTCTTGCCTTGCTGTTTGTAAAGCTGCTCCAGGGGAAGAGGCGGAACCAGGTCAGCCCAGCCCAGTGAGGAGAAGGGCGGCTCGGACCCGTCTATCGCCCTCAGTCGGGCCTGAGCTTTCACTTGACACAGCAGCTCCTTGGCACTCTGGGCGGTCTTGCGATGCCCTGTGAATGCAACGCGGTGTTTGTTGGCGCTTAAATAGTCTTTCATGGCACGTTGAAGACGTGGACTCAGCATGTGGGCAGACACACTGCCCCTCCACAGCCGCTGCACCACAGAGGCAGACTTTGAGAAGTAATACTCCTCCAGATCAGAGGAGTCCCCACCAGCCCCTCTTCCTCCTTCAGTCCTTACTCTGTTCCCCAGTTCTTCCTCTTCATTGTCCTTCTCATCCTCTTCTTCTCCTCCATCGTGGGTGCTGGCACGGTTCTGGTAATCTGTGGTGTGAGAGGTTTTCTCTCGACTCCGGACTACAGGGTTTGAGTGAGAGCCTACATTTTCTGTGCCAAAGGAGGACCAGGCAGCCAGGCTCTGCTGGTCCAGGTAGTCCTGTTGGCTTGCTTCCTGACTGGTATAAATGGCGTATGGTGCGCTGTTAGGGCTGCGGCTCACCTCCAGGCTGATATCAGGGGTTGTGGAGCTGGCAGAAGGCTGCGCCTCCGGCTCCTCTCTAGGGTAGGACGTGGACATGGCGGCGGCTAGTTCAGGTCGGGAGCCCAGGTTGGCGAGCTGTTGATTGGAGGCCTGTATGGAGGTCAAGCGGCGGGTGTCAGGGTGCTGGGAGAGCAGAGAGCCAGAGGAGGTCAGGGGCTCATTCACACGAGCGTCCAGAAAGTAAGAGAGGAGGGCGAGGAAGAGGAGACCCCAGGCCAGCATTCCTGCCAGCACCAGCCTCCGCCACTGCCTCATGCTGGACTTCATCACCTCTCTCACATGCACGCCTGTTCAGCTGGCCCACCAACAACAAAGCCCCACAGGACGCAGCCCCGAGGTCAGCTGGAGGGCCTGTGAAGGAAAAAAAGACCTCAGTATGAGGAGAGAAAATATGAGATAAGACGGCCTAGAAAAAGACACTATTCAGAAACACTTACCTCAACTGCTGCTTCTATTTCTTCATCTCCACGTGTCCTCGGGGATACAACAGGACCCTGAAAAGAGGAGAGGTACAAATGAGCTCAAATCAAGAGTGCACGTGCATATATGAGTTTGCGTGCACGAAAACACACTGCTGCTCACACAGACTCGCTGCAGGATTACACCTCCTGCAGGGCAGAATTTGGCTGATCTCCACTCACAACAGAAGGGGAATTTTTTAAGACTTGAAGTGTCTAATAAGAAAAATCACATTTACAGCTTCCCTTTAGAAATCTACGGCACTTGGGTTACAATAAGAACTACATCCTGTGAAAAGGATCTCAGAAATACAACATGAAATTTACAAGATTTCAACTGTTAGTAAGTGAGAGTTCATCACCTCTTCGAGCCTTGATGTTATTCAATTCAGACTCTTTCAGCAAAAATGTGTGGGCTCAGGTGTGATTATTACACTACCTGTGTGCTTTCTGTCAGTGTGCTTTTGTTATTCTAAGTGTGTAGAAAGTTGGTAATTATTCATCACACTTTGCACTGTACTTGGATGCAGTGCTACTTCTCCAAACATAAAAACCCTTACAACTCTTGTACTTCTGCTTTTTTATGGGAACTTTAACGGAGGCTACAAGATGTGCCCATTTTGGTTTCAAAAATAGACCATTGTTGGAATTCCAGTTAACAAAGCTGTAATGGTTTAGAAAATTTGCTATGGCCATTATATTTTAGATTCAGTAGTGAAAATTTTTGGACAGCAGGGTTTATTAACACTTGATGGAAGTTAATTTGCTGAAAGTGATTATTCCCTTTGACATTAAACAGTCTCCTGGTCTATTTGACACTAAAAGGGACCATAATTTACAAAATCAACATTATGTATCAAGGAAGACTTTTTGATAGGGTACAAAAACCTCAAAAGAGAAATCTTTATCTATTTTCTGAATGATTAGGGAAGTAGACTCCTTTTGTCACCTGGTTCAAAATGTTATAGAATCAAGCGTTAACACTTGATACTGTAAAATGAAGTCAATAGGAAAAGCAAAAACATTCGGATGAGGGGCAAAGAAAACCCAGTAGTATCACGTTTCAAAACTCCAGTTGGTGAAAGGTAGGGCTGTCTGACAGGTGGACTCGGTGTCGCGGTTTGCCCAACAACAAGGAATGTCAGGATCTCAAATCCATGTCTTTGCCTTTATTTGAAATAACTGAAGGTTTGTTTCGATGTTTTCAATATAGTGGCAGCCATCTTTGGGCCTCTGAGTCTATGTTATGGCATGACTGACTTGACTGGCGGGCACACTGTAGCTATCTGCAGGGATGCAAAAGGCCTATCACTAGCAGCCAATTGTCAAAGCACACACCAGTTATTTGGTCACACTAATTACTATGGGACCCTCACTTACGGTCATGAGCTCTAGGTTAGGACCAGAAGAATCAGATTGTGAATACAAGCAGCTGAGAAGGGTTTCCTCCAAAGGGTTTCTGGGCTCAGTCTTAGAGACAGGGTTAGACGCTTGCACATGCAGAGGGAGCTTGATGTAGAACTCTTGCTTCGTCATATTCAAAAGGAGTCAGTAGATGAGGTTTGGGGATTTGATTTGAAACCATTAGAGGGTTTTCTGGGCATTTCCAATTGGGTGGAAACACCAGGGCAGAGCTGGAGGGAAATAAAGCCAATATCCAACCTGACTTGGGATCACCTGGAGGTGAAAGTCAGAAAGAGAGGTATGGGTCGACTTGCTCATACTGCTGCCCCACGACTCAATCCCAGATATGCAGAGGGAAATGAAAAGAGTACTGTGCTGGAATAAATTCTCTCGACTTTACTCGTTGTTGAACCGGTAGATGTTGTTGAATCCTGATGATGTTCAGTGGACAGAGACAATCAGCACTGTTCAACCATCTCTGTGCGAGCACTAATGATCAGATGTATATAAAATTGCCTGGCAGCTGTACTCCAGCATCTGTTACTACTAGCCTACCACTACTTGTGCAATGACTCAACCAGCTGTTTGTTCGGTTTGCTGGGTTAATGGCTTCCTCGCGCCAAATGTCAAATTTCAAGGCAATCTCGGCTTGTTTGTTTTGTTCCACATCAAAGTATAAATGTGTCCACATACAGTTTGTGTCCAAACAACTCGAGCCAAAGACTTGAAACATCTCCCAACAATCCAGGTGTGAAAATGACCACAGTTAACGAAAGCTTTTCATCCATAGTCCACAATCTTCATAAGATATCTCATGGTTAAATAGGATGATGTGCATATGCTCAATCTATGAACCTTTTAATTTCCCATCATCCACTGAACAACTGTTGGTCATAAAATGTGCAACAAAAATAAAAAAAAAACTGTACACATCAACATTTCACACATGCATCAACAAGATTTTCTTGCTCATTTAATTGCTATACCAAAAAAAAAACACTATCATTAAAAATAACACTCTCATTATCAGCCTGGCTTCCTCTAATGCTCTGGAGTACAACACCTCAGGTTCACTGATGGCTGCCAAGTGAAATACACAGCAATGAAGGTAAATAAATGAAGCATTAAATTGCCTCACATCAGAGGACTACAATCCTCTCAACCACACGTAATTATGAGCTTTGGTCTCTTAATGTGGGAGCATTTCTCTTGAGAGGGTGGCAGGGTGAGGCAGGAGAAGGAGAGGAAAAAAATGCTCCAGAGTGTTAAGCCTCCTCTAGTCCTAATTACAGCTTCCTGTCTCTGTGGCTGCAGGGCCCTGCAGAGAGCAGCATCTCAGGCGATCCCTCTTCCTATAAACTCAGACATGCAGGCCTCCTGCCCCGGGGCCACGCAGGAGGGCAAAGCTCATTCACTGACCCTGGTTAGGCAGGAGGAAAGCAGCAGGGAGCAAATAGGCCAGAGGGAGTAGAGGCCATAGGGGAGAAAGAAAATAAAGACTCTCAGACAAACACACATCTGCAAAAACACACAGGACAACCTGATTACCGTCTGTGCAAACTTGCGGATATTTCTGTGTGATGCCCTCTGGCGATGGATTGTTTGGCTGGCAGAAGTCAGCTGTGAAGCATTTTTGACATGTCTGCCATACTGACGTCAAATGTATCCTGGTAGAAAATTGCTTTTTAACACCTGGACACAACAACAACATGCTTGGCACAAAACAACAAAAAAACAAGCTGGAAAAGCACAATGACAATGTTGTCAACAAGCTAATGCCATCTGCATGCATCACTGCACTGCAGACGCTCACTTTGGGTATGCGCATGTGTGTGTTTATGTGCACGTGTGGCCCGAGGCCCGGCACGCATTTATTAGTGTGCGCAGCTAGTTTGCCTCACCTGGCAGCAATCAGGATGAGTGCTTCAGTAACTGCGGTGAAACAACATAAATGTGTGGCACAGATGGAGAGGCGGGGGTGGAGGACAGAGCCAGTCTTGTGAGGGCTACACAAAGACGTGGTACAAAATGGAAAACATGGAAACGAGACGCTGCCAGGAAGCAAAGGACGACTAAATGACTTGGTGGGAGTTTAAGAAGATGAGAAAAAAGGAGTAAAACAAAATAAAAGCATTTACTGTACAGAGCACAGCCAGCATCCAACGCTCATGTGTGACGAAGAGCGAGTGGGATCCTATGAAACAAAGAAGAGGAAATATAGGTTGAGTGTTTGCATGCTATTTTCCCCCTGGGAGTAATTATGGGATGTGTGGTCTGTATAAGAGGAAAAAATAGGAAGAGGGAAATAATGAGAGGTGAAAAGAAGGGAAATGTGTTCTGGAGAGTCACAGGTGACCTCTGAGTGAACACCAACTATGAGGCTTTACATCCTGACACCTCAGAGCTGAAGTAGCATGTCACTTTTTAAATCATTTTAGGTCAAAATTAGTGAAAAATGAATAAGATCACCCAAAGAATAAAGACCAATCTTCATCAAAGGTCGGATAATATTTAGAGGTTTCTTATTGTCTTAGGAACAACCAAAAGTGAACCATGAGTCAAGACAGTTCATAAAGTGATGAAATCTGTCACAGTACTGGGGAAATCTCTTGCCCTGCAGGCACTTAGGGAAAACAGGGAATCGAGAGGAGACACAGGTCGAATCAAAATGTCCAGTCCTTCATGAATGTATTTTTTTTTACCGTAAGTTCATAAAATTGATCAAATAAGTAAAAAATGAATGTGTCAGGTGATGTTTTGATCTCAACTATATTCAAACTAGTCTTTAAAAAAATGGTTTTGCAGTATTACATCCATAACCTGCTTCAAACACATATTTCTATTATCAAAACCAAGTTAAATCATTCATTCAAGTGTTGTGGCTTCATAAGTATGACTGGACTGATGTAGGTTTTTTAGCTTGAAGGGTATCAGAGTTCAAACTCAGGGTGGATTTTTCTGCCCTGCCAGGCTTCAATCTTATAATCTGCTCACTATGCAGGGCTGTTTCTTATGACGATTCACTGCACATCTTTATTCTTCCTCCGATCGTCTCTTGGGGTTTGTGCATTTCTCTGTATGCTGCCGTCACCCCTGCCAACTAGGTTTGGTGTTGGACTCAGTGTATGGTTATTAAGGCATGCCAGGCTTTGTAATGTTTCTTTAGCTCTACCAGGTGCGGTGTTCGCTGGTGCCTATAATTTGGCATAAGCAGCATTTCAGAAGCTAATTGTCCTGGATTGGCTTTTCACACCTGGTTGTTTTCTCTGTGTTTACCAGCCCACACTGGCTATTTTACAACACTATTACAGCCTTTCAGCAAGCATGATAGTTTTCTGTCTCTAAACTGGTACAGCATGTTACAGCATGGTGGTACAAGTTTGAATAATCAGCCTTACTCATTATCTGGGGATAGAAATAAGGGTAAATGACAATATTATGGAATTTTTTTATTATTATTTTATTTTACGTAAGGGATAGTATAAGCTTTAAAAAAACACCTTGTGGATTTTTTCTACTTTGTTTCTTGCAGCTTGTATTAAAACAAACTCCAATTTCTTTCAATATATTACAGTGAACAGCTGCTGTAGGTTTATGGTCCAGTACCGGGGGAGAGTTAAACTGCTGCTGATTCAGGGGTCCTGCTGAAGTTTAGTTGTTTCTGTCTCCCCCACTTTATCATTCCACTCCCATTACAATATATTACATGGCTTAAACAGAAGAAACACCTCTCAGTCTAGTCTGAAACAATTCAACACCACAAACACAACACTGCTGCCCACAATGTGGCGATTATACTAAATCAACATGCCTCTAAAACACTTGTAAATTTTTTGTGTAAATGAGTGTCATGAAACAAAAGGCAAAATTAGACAGGATATTTTGTCCAGAGCAGGACAAAAGGCTAGAAATTCTGAAAATCCAAACCTCAAAAACAAGCTGAGCATCTGAAGACAAGTCAAGGTAATGCTAGCTGTCATTTTAAGCTAGCATTACCTTGACTTAAGCTAGCAGTGATGAAGCCAAACAAGCAGGAGGTCAGAGTTTCAGCTCACAGAGTAAGAAAAAGAATAATAACTTTATTGATCCCCAAAAAGGGAAATTCAATTTGTCTGTTGTCTCATTTGTCATGTCTAAAATGTCATGTACTATTTATAAAAGCGACACCTTTGGTCCATCAAGGTGTTATGAAGTAGATGATCCATTTTCTTGAGAATAGCCTCCACTTTCCTTAAGTCAGTCCAACTTGAATTCAATCACAGAGCCAACATTTTTCACCAGTTAGTTCAGACTGTTCAGGTAGACTACTTAGTCCTCAATACTTAAGTCAATTACACAACTGCCTTAAAAACACCTACAAATACATTAAGTAGTGACAAAACAGCTGAAAGACGACAGAATAAAACAGATAAACAGATGCTGCAACATCAGCAGTCATCTTCTTGACCTCCCACTGGAAAAATACATGAACTTAAAGATGAGTTTGACTGTAAACCACCTTCAGCTTCTTTAGGATGAAATTACACTTTATGTTCATTTATCTTCACTTGCAATAACTGCTCAAATAAAAATACTCACTGAACACACTATAAAAGAGCGCTGCACATTTTTAAGACAAACCTGAAAAGGGTGAACTAAGGGGACTATATTAATAGGGCTTTTTCATGTACCCACTTGCCTTTAGTCCCAGCATGCCCCGCTGCTGCCTACTGTGATATTCTTAACGTGACGACAGAGCCGGCATCGCCAGAGGTGACTGTGCTGAACTCCAGCCACTGCTTGACTGCCAGGTAAGAGACTTGAGCAAACCCCTTGGGGATACAGCCACACAGCATCAAACTGAAACTTGTTCAGTCAACTTCAATTCATCCCGCTGAGAGACCAGGATTAGACGGGCAATGTTAAATGGATCTTTTTACTAGAGCCAGTATTCTAGTAGATAAGCACAATCTTAATTCACAATGAGGAGGGAAAAGTCTGACAAGGATGAATTAATTAAATGACTGATACCAAAAGACAGATGGTAAAAAATGAGAGATTCATAAAAAGATGAAATTGGGTGTCATCAGTATTGAAGTCCCAGAACCTGAGCTGCTTCTGCAGGAGAACACACTGTCCTTCTCCAGTCGCCACACTGCAGGGCGATAGTGTGCACACTCTCTCAAATAAAACACTGACCAAAGGGCTTGTTCCTCATAAAATATTGAGTCAACAAGAGTGGAGTTGTTCTCTATCTAAAAATATAAAGCTGTTTTCCTTTAATATTCACCTTGCAGTTGTCCAAGCAGCAACAAACTGATACATCACAGTGTGGTTATAAAAGAGACATCGACCATGTCTGTTTAACACTTTCAGAAGCAGCGATAGGAGCATAAAATGCATGATGAGGAGACATTTCAGATCCCTGGATTCATTTGTCAAATTTCAAGCCAGGTGTCCCAGGATTCTGTAAACTGAACAGTGAATCAATCCAAATACACGATGCACTGCTTGCATGAAAATTGAGCGAGACAGAAAAAAGCTGTAGTTTCAAAGAGACGTAGGTGCAGGGGTGGGTGTATGCACCTTCACTGCTGGGGCCCAGAGTTATTTATGAACTGGAGCCACAGTGAAGTGTTTTTGGGTTACCACAGCCAAAATGGGCAACAAAAAAAACAGTAGCTCTGCTTAAAAAGACCCAATGTTGTCTTTCATTATAACCCAACACAAGGGTCTGCAGAAACCGAACACTGTCCTGCGTAAAAAGATAAGCATGTCGTTAACTTACACAAGGTGTGGTCAGCAGATTTAGGGCAGCTCCAGTTTTTTCAGAGTAGGACTAGTATATTTTAAAAAATGGTGGGGGGAAAGGGATTCTGCTGCACCAGAGAGTTACAGAGGTGAGACAGCAGCTGTGAAAATGACAGGCTGCTTGGATGGTACTACAGCGCAGTGTGTGTTGGTAAAGCTCACTATGTTTTGTTACATGTTGTGTCCCTTTGGCTCCTGTAGCTGTGTAAAATCACCAGCTGAGACACTGATATGACAGTGATCTTTGGTTCAGTAAAACATCAGAAGGGGATATAACTATGGCGCTGTTGCAGACCTTCGATTAAAAAAAAAGGGCTTAAAAATGCCAGGGCTTGTGGCTCAGTTAACTAAACTATTAAAGCATGTGCTTGTTACAGAGTTCAGCATTTCAGGCTGTATGCACATGCTCTGCAAATGCTGCTTGCTTTTTGATTACTGTAATTTTGACTTGTTCTCATCTGTTGTGGCTCATCACGACCTAGCTTTTTCAATAGGAAAAAAAATATTGACAACGATCACATTCTCCAACGTCTGCTTGAAGTGCTGTTACATACTGTAGTTCAGTTAAAACCTTTACTTTTCTGCAGCTCCGTGTGCCACTGTTCCTCTCAAGGGGAATCGAATTGAGCACAAGCAGTTGTCTCTGGGTTGTTGATCCCACACGTCAGATGAAATTTTCATAAAGCCCAAACCTCCCAGCTCCTCCAAGTTGTGCCAGAGGGAGACTTTTAAGCCTGAAATAGAGGCTGCCGGGACGTTCATTCACATTAAAAAAGGTCAGTAAGAAGTGCCTCAAGAGTTTAAGTCAGTGCAGGTGAATTCCCCTGTTAGAGGATGATCAAAGAGGAAGGCTGATACAGTCAGGAGAGAATTTGACAGAAAGCTCTTCAGCTTGCCTTCAGCAGTGGCCCCTCTAAACAGGTAGAAACACTTTATATGAAGGTTTTGCACACCTAACTTTAACTCTACTAGTCTAAACTAGCAGGAGTTTGCCTAAAATCAAGTTTGATGTTGCATCAACTCAAAACTAGGCAACTTTTTTTGTCTTATTTTGAGTTTAAAATGTCTTATTAGGCTTTAACTTCCTGTAACTTGTATGAAATTGAATTTATACCTTTTATGATCCCAAAAAGCACAACAAAGACCATCAGGGATAGTATTGTCAATTTGCATGATGCTGTTTTTAATGCCTGTGAACTGGCGTGCGGGGGAAGGCGTCAGCAAAGCAGCATTCACGATAAATAACACATTTGCCATTTTAAAAATCAGCAGGATACGATTTTTTTTGTCTTGAGACTGTGCAAGCATGTACAGGACAAGATAAGCAACGACTGCTTCATCAACTGGGGGCACCAAAATGTTTCTACCCATTACAAGCATTTCAACTCTTATCATTGGTTTGTAATATCTTCAAATAGAGCATTTCTGGACTTGTTGGGTGATTATAGCTCACTCTAAACTTAGAAATATACAAAAACAGTGATTAATTTTGAGTTTTTGCAACATACTGTCAAGACATCCTGCACAGAAGATGCTATGCTTAAAATGGAGAACTGTATTATCTGCCTTATTCAGTAAAAATTAAGAGTACATGTATATCCTTCATGTATCAATAATCTTCTCCTTCTTCTTTTTCTTATAATCTCCATACCAGAAATTCAACAAAGTCCATTTTCAGTGAGAAAGTTCAATCTTTAACTTGCTGGATTGAGTTTCCGTGAGTTATCATTCAAAAAGGGGGGCTGAAAGGCTGCTGAGCGTGGTGGAGAAATCATACATGAATCCTGAGACGAGTTGGGGTGTAAACTTGTTAAGCAGCCAAGAAGACTTTATTCTCACCATCTGAACTGCGACACACCAGACAGAGCTCATACAGATTGAAATCAACCATCTTGCAAACACACTTTTAGCTGCATCTAAGAAGCACATTTCAGATTCATGATGGCAAACAGCTATTTACGAAACTCTCATCAATGCAAAGACAATTATTCAGGTATTGATCCTGTGCCATTTTTAGGAACAGCTTTGATACAAACCATAACATTTCATTGTACTAAACGTGGTTGCACTTTCTTAAAATATGTCGGGTCTAAAATGTGTGTGATTGCAGATCAGACAAGAAAAATGAAAGCGGAGCAAAGGCTTATTGAAACAGGAACATCAGACGTGATAATATGGAGCTCAAAGCAGAAGCAGATGCACAGACTAAATGAACCATGTCTCTTTTCCTCTCACTTAATGAACCCCCCGCTATCCTGCTTTCCTGCTTTAGCCTCAGGAGGCAATGAGGTTATTAGCGTGTAGGACATCAGACTTCGCCCTGCGTAATTATACTGCCAGCGTCCGAGCTCTCCGACGGGTCCGGTGCACTTCATCACATCTTGAAGGCCCAAAGTGCAGCTGTTAAGAATAGATTGTAGACTGAACGGCTCGCTACCTGGGTCCATGCGAATGAGCAGGACAGGGAGATGTCGAGAGTAACAGACAATTAGCCAGCTGTTTTATACGACTTCCACTCTGTTTCACATATGGGATTGCACTTAATTCTGCTGCCCAGCCTCTGACACTAAAAGAAGAAGAAGACATTTTTATGTTCATTTATTCTCAAACTGATAGAAGAATTATGACTTAATTTCTAAAGCTGAAATCTAAGGGTTAAAGCCTTTCTGTATGTCTCTAAAAACCTTAATCCTGAGCTGCCCCGACATGATGACATAATGAAAGGTTTCCTCCTCCCTTCACTTCCATTTCCAGCGCTCACCTTCCCTCCTTCCCCCACATCTGCCTCATTCTGTGACCTACATTCACGTGCGCTGCTGTGCATGCAGATGTAAGTGCAGACACTGCTCCACTGACTGTCTGTGTCTATATGCGTTTGTTCTCAAGTCATTCATCCCAGCGTCCTACCTTTACCCACGCAAAGAAGAGAATAAATATTGCATCCACTACTATATCCCTGCCCGTGAGAGCAAAATGTGGATGCGTGTAGTTGCCGTGTTTAGTGTGGTTCTATCAGTGTGTGGAAATGTGACAAAGTACCAGCAGCAGCAGATCAGCCGGCTTCTCACCACTGGCACCTAGCATGCGGAGCTGAGCACACACTGCAGGCGATACAGCTCATTCCAGCCATCCCACTGCCTGCCAATCACACACACATTCACACACTCACACACACACACTCACAGGAGCATGTCGATGCATGACTGCACGCACGCATATAGCTAAGTACAGCTATGCAGGGAAGCACTATGAAACCCGATATGAAGCACAAACTACAACCACAAACAGAATCAAACACTGAGTTTAATTTCAGTTTCAGAAGCTCAGGGGCTAAATGTAGAAAGTGTGGACCACTTATGTTCAAAAACGGAAACCAGACATGTCTGGTTCTGTCTGACAACTTGCAGGAACTTGAATGTGATGCAGGACAAGATGAGTGTTACTCTAACAGGGTGATGACACTGGTCTCAATACTGGAATGAGAGGTCATGTCTTAGCTAAGTAAACTGGTGGATATAACTTTGGACCACACTTTCACAGAGTGACATTGAAACTTTTTAGTCGAGATGATAAATTAAAGCTATTAGCAAACAGCTGTCTAATTACACAGCCAGCGGACATGAAGCAACGCCATAAAATCAGACTCCAGGGCAATGCCAGGCAATTATCAAGTGTTTTATGACTGCGTGCACCTCAACGCAAAGAGCACCTGAAAATATTTGTTATTCATTCAAGAGCAGCACTCTTGTATTTGTACTTTATTAATTCCTAATGACCATTCTGTGTCCACCTGGTGAGTGAAAATCCAATATTCATGCTCCCCTGAATGCCTTCAGGGAAACAGGTTTATTCTGTCGCTCAGTTATTCAGCCACTATGATGTAGTGTGTGGCAGGCTGAACAAAGCACTTACAATTAATTAATGAATGAAGTCACAGGCAGAACAACCAAAACAAACATTACATCCAGGAATTTTGCCCATCAACCTGCAAATATCCTTGGTTTAGGCAGTTCACAAAGTCAAGCCAGGCCATCAGTGCATTTACTGATAGAAGCCCATATCAGCTGACAGCTCAGTCAATCACCTTCAACATGTCCAGGTACGAAATCTCAAAATAGACGCTCTATTAAACTGCTTCAGTCTGTCATATCTTACTGATTTCTACACAAACACCTCTGCAATCTGCCCCCACACCAGATCCTTCTTTGACATCATGTCTGATTGTCACTAATTCGCTCATGCTAGCTCAGAAACAGAGGGGAAGTGGTCTTCCACGTGTGAACATAAAAAGTAAGGGTCTAACCCCAGTTTCCACCACATCTAGAACAGCTGCGACAAGGCAGTATGCGCCAATCGCAGCTGATCGTTCAATGTGTCAATTTCCACCAGCTTCTTTCTGTTCCGCTGCAGTTCGGCGGACTCTGCAGCCAATCACCAGAGTTCTATTTTTTCCGGATGCCACAGCATGCTGCAATAATTCAGCACAGATCAGCCAGTGCTGGAAAGGAAGTCCGGCACAGACACAAAATAAAACATCTGGCTTCTTCTCATAATGAAACACTACATGTTTCAGGCGGATTGTAGTTCACACCATGCAAACGGACAGGGATGAACAATTGAAAGGTTTTCATTTCAGCATTTTTCACCCTGTTGACACCATGGATGAGGAGATGCTGGTTTTAGAAGTCTAGAAGAGGATTTCCTCCTCTTGGAGTACACACTGCTTATATGGTTACGTGGCTGTCTTAATAGAGACAACTTGTTATCGCGCGATTGCACGTGAATCCGCAGGTTCTTGTGACTTCTCGCGAAACCCGTTGTTCGAAATCCGCCATGAAATTCGCCTTAGAAACGCCGCCGTTCTGTAGTGCAGCTGTTCTGGGTGCGGTTTAAATTGGGGGTCAGAACACCAAACACATTTATTTTGATGGGGTTGGTCCAGACTGAGAAATCACGACTTCAGCCTTAAGTTTGTTTTAAATTCTTGAAGACAAAGTAAAGTAAGAAATGTGCATGTTAAACTATGAAAAAATAAGTCTCCTGCAATTTGTGTCACTTTTTCACTCAGTTTTACAGCCTCAGTGGCTGAAGAAGAGAAAACACATTTTTCATGTTTTCACACAAGAAAAGGTTTGTCTGCTGCCGTCTATGTGTCACAAACACAAAAGCAGGAAAAGCTCACAACTCTGTCTTCTTTTTGAGAAATGATCAAAGAAGAAAAACAAGCTCGACATCTTTCATCCCGGCTCTCTTGGTGGCAGCAGAGTTGGACTCATGAGGGATGGATTCACGCTGCTGTGATGCCGGGTCCAGCAAGGTCAAAGCAGAAAGAACTAACTCCATTAAAGACTGATCCCGCTGAGGCAGATTAAGTCTGTCCTGTCCCCTGCTATCCTCTCTCAGCCACTGCACTGATTATATCTCCACCACAAAAATGTCTATTTTTGCAAAAAGTGTGCTTAGACACTCATTAATCTTGCTCCAGAGAGGCAACTACACCCAATAATCTCTGAGAGGTGCAGGGAGGCGGAAGTGTCTGGCACACACCTGTCACAGTCCATCTGCTGCAAGAAATTCACACCTGATCCACGGTGCAGGGAGGAAACAACGGGGTCTACATGCTGCAAAGTTGAGGCTCCAATCTGCTGAGAGAAATGCAGACATCCATACCGTAACATGGGGCTGACACCTGGACAAGGACACTGCATTGCCAATTACCCCCCTCTTCAGTCAGAGCATCATGTGAAGTGCTCATGCACCTTGTAATTACCAGAGCAAAGGACATGTTTAATTTCAAAAGCAGCACCACTGACATAGCCCTTGAGAGGGAAACAAGCCTGTGACTCATTCAGAGTGAGTAACGGACGAGAGAAAGTCATCAGTTCCAGACAGTCTGAACAGGAGAGTTTCAATCTACCAACACTGCACTTAACACACCTCAGAAGTCACAGTTGCAAAGACAGGAATGACGTTTATGTTTGGCTCTAAAAGTAACCTCCACTTAAACTAGAAAAGGACGTCTGATGGAAACTCTGTGGCCGGGGAGAGTTGAATCATCCTGACCCTCCGAGCACATCCTATTCTGATAAATCACACAGGGCAGCGGTTCTTGATGACAGGCTTTCACGGTGCACAGAGCCTAGCAAGAATACAGCCTGCCAGCAGCAAGGTCCTGTGAAGGAAATGCAGCTGTACACCTCACATTATGGCCCATAAATACAGCTGGGAGCGCCGCAGTGCCCACAGCGGGCAGGCGTTTGATGTGAGGAAGTGGAGAAAGTCTTCTTGAAGCTCATTTCACTCTCAGTTGGCCTTCTCGAAGAAGCTGAATGGACATAAATGTGCTTGTAACTTCGGGTGTAAAACTCGTTGGCCTCTGACACCTACAGTGACCTCAGCCCAGCTTGTTTCCGAAGAAGGAATTCATCAGTAAAAGGACTTACTCACCCGTGTTTAGGACACAAGGACGGGGATGAAGTTAAGGCAGTAAAGATTACATTTCTCTGCAAAAGAAGAGCTGATTTTCTGACAAATGCTAATGCCAGTGCTGCAGGAAAAGATGCCGATAGGACTTGACTATATCAGAGTTTCACATACTGGCTGTTGTATTTGTAAAAAAAAAATATGTTTTGGCTCGTGAAAGTACAAGTCCTCTAATCTACAGCACTACAGCCATTTTCAGACAGCTTAACCTCTCTATAATCTGTCTGAACTCCGGGCACTTACTTCTAAACACAGCTTCAGATTAGCGGCCTATGAGAGATTTATAGCACAACTATGAAAGCTACGCCAAAGTAAGCTGCTCAAACATCCCATGTCTCTTTTAAGACGACTCAACATAAGAAGTATACGTCAACACACGGACATGAGAGCCTTAAACAACTCCTCGTAGGAAATTTACAATCTAGTGGAGATGGTTATAAGAAGCATAGACGTCCATGTGTTTCTCCTGTCCTCAAAGTGCTCCCACACTCAGACAGCGTGGGGAGTGAGCGAGCAGCACAGCTGGTCTTGATGACTCCAGCGCTCTTACTTTGAAGGCTGAGCTCAGATAACTGCTGCTCTGGCCGGTTAGCACACATCTGAAATTACACCTCCACCTTCCCAGACTGCCCTGCCCATGCAGTCTCTCCTCTCCTCCATGCACTGTATGTCCACACATGCTGTCTGGAGGCGGAAACCTTAGCTTCAGCTGACTGTAAAAAATCATGAGGAGTTTACCATTATCTAATAGGAAGCTCAAGTGTTGGCTGGAAAGTCTGGCCCTGTCGTTTCTATAAAGGCTATGAAGCAAAATCCAAAACATTTTGGAGTGGAAAAAAAATCACCTTTTTTGGTGTGTTAAGTGGCTTTTCATTCACTCTAGTGTAGATTCTGGCTTAGTAAGTCACCTGTACAAATTGAACAGTGCGCCAAATAACAGAAATTCCTATAAAAGCTGTATTTTTTTAATAGATACAACCACATTGCCCCATATCAGCCTGATACGATCATACAACAGAATTGTCCATTATGGCAGTAATACTTTTACATCAATTAATCACATTATGATACAAAAGGGATTGACAGGGGTGTGAAACTGAGATTTGCTGTCTACAAAAACATGTATTCATGGTTCAGTTTGGTTGTTTTCTATCATGGTACAATCCTCAAAATTGTTAATGTCAGAAAGCAACTAATTTTCTAGCTAACATGTGATTCTTAAAGATGAGAAAACATTCAGAAACAGTGAGCATGAATTATCAAATATGGCTGAACATGGGGTCTTTGGGTAAACAATGTCAAGTTTGTTAATCCAAACTATTTGCAAGAACCACCATGTACACTTACATATAAGTCATTTAACACATACAATATTATCTCCACTGTCCAGATCAAAATAACACCAACCTGAGCCATCCGTCATCTGTGCTTGTTTACATCCAAGTAGCAGAGAAACTAAGCAATGTGGCAGTAGCTGTGACTCGAGTTTCAGGCCTACCTCAATAAAATGTGCCGACTTGCATCATTAACAACAGATGGGGACAACGAAACACACACCTCCTTACCCAAAATTTAAATATCAATCTGAAATAGACTGATATTCATCCAAGCAGACATACACATGAGTTTCAGTAAATGCTCATGTGTAAATTTCCTCACAAGCTCATTCTGTCAGCTTCAAAAGATGATCTTCACTTGAGTCATGTTAAGATGACCGTTCCCGACCCTGTCCTCATGATTGGCCGTATCATCTTACTGTTCAATCAATGAGACTCATCGGACAAGCGAGCTCTAATGATGCCGTGTTAAAAAGCTGCTTCGCTGTGCTGCTGATGAAATGATCAACTGTCACATCTGTCTGCAGAGACAGGAAGTCTGCGCTCCTTCAAACAGCTCCCTTTTGTCCAGGGATTCTGTAAACACTGACGCTTTCGACACAATGATCTGTGCCCCCTCTGGAGGAAACAGCATTTTCAGATGCGTTGTAATGTCCAGTATCAACGAAATTCAAATGACCACTGGGATTCATCTAATATAATTACGTTTAACTTATCTGATCAAGGATGGCTCCTCATACACTCTCTCCCACATAAATCACCTCTCCGCTCACACTCTCTCTGGCCCGACACTAATCAGAGGGTCAATCGCTGATTAACTACTCTGCATTAATAGGTTGTCACAAACAGCAATTATGCATTTCATCAGTAAGAATTTTCGGAGAGTATCACCAAAAGTGTTTTGTCCTCCAACCACCGTGCATTTGAACTCAATAATCAGAGCAAGGTGATTTACGATGAAACGCAGATCGAGGCTTTACTCATCTTTTGCACCTTTAACACACAATCTCACCCTTTCTTCGCAATTGCAGAGCATCTAACATATCAAAACTGCCTTTTATAGGTTCCCCTCAGAGTCAGAGATGGTACATGTTGACCCTGGTCTCACAACCTGAAACAACTCGTTTGATCAAGGTGAGGAAGTCCGCCTGGGTAGAGCATGAAGGGGAGGGAGGATGAGTCCTCTCTGATGGTGACTGTTTCGAAGTTAAAACCACTATATGTTCAAAGAGATTTCTGCTATACAAATACAGGAGTAGAAAACAAACACAAGCAACTGAAGGAGCTGTGTAGAGTATGAAGCATGAAAACAATTTCTCTTGAAATTTAATGCAAGCAATAAAGTTCAAAACAGGTGAGACGGAAACCACAAGATTATGTTGTTTACAGGGTATTTTCAATTTGTGTAGAATCTGTCAGCAGAGACTAGTCTGTTGCAGTTTAACAAGTCATCTGAAGCACATATTTTTATCCTAATTCAGACATATTAATGGAAATAAATCGGATTTTATGAGCTCAAAAGTCTTCAGTGTGCTGACAAACTCTATTTCAATTTAATCTTTCCAGAATTTCCAATCTATATGGGAAAGTACCAAAGGAAAAAACTGCTGAGCTGATTTTTAGTCACTTCGTATAAGAAAATTCTGAGATTAGTGGAAAATTTCCACAAACAGGGATGCATGTGAAATGGCAGTTGGACTCCTGTGTAATGGCTGAGCATGGTAGGGAAATAGTGGAACAATGTTAGTGCATTCGGCTCTCCTACACACCTGTGCTCTGTCTGCACTTGCAGTATGAAGGCGCCCCATTTCAGACAATAAACATCCAGCTGCAGAGACAAAGAGGTGCCGGCAGTAATTAGATATTTATGTGTAAAGGCAGTAATGCAGATGTTCAGCGAGAACCCTTTCACACATCGGTGTTAGGAACAGAATGTGCATTTACAAGGTAACCATCAACACATTCATAATGCATCATTAGAGAGGGTAGTAGCGTCTATAGTTCACTCACTATGAAAGAAAAAGCTCAGGCTTGGAAGAGATGAATTATTTAGCTTAAGCTTTATGTAATGTGTGTCTCCTCTGCTACACTCTTCGGGCTAAAAACATTGTCTACTTGCTTCAACTTTTGTCCTCACTGCCACAGCTCTAAAAACTAGCGGGAATGCAATTATTCAGCTGCTGCACATACAAACAAAACGACACTTTCTTGACGCAATGTCACCATAACCTGGAGAGACGCTTTGTATTTTCTTTTTCATGCAGCCTGAGGAGAAAACACAAAGAACAGATTGGTTCCTTTGATTGCACTGGACCACAGAGAAATGTGTGTGTGTGTGTGGCTGTGCGTGCGCGTGTGTGTGTGTGGTTATTGTAATGAGAGTTAGGTGGCTCTTGACCTTCGCTGCTGTTCTCAAAAGTGACGTGATCATGTGTTTCTGCGAATATGAGATTAGTCTCAGCAGACAACAAAGTGAGAAACCTCAAGTTTCACGTTGGCTGGTGTCAGACAACTTCAAAAAGGGCACACACACACACACCATACAACACATTGCAACCCCCCAGCACATAAACACACACACAAAGAAGCACACTTAATTACCCTTGACACTTGCATGTTTTCTTTTGCTTTTCAGAAGCCGCAGCCGCAGCCCTGTGATGTGAAGGCAAATGGGAACGGCGCTTGTGTTCAACTTACAACGTTTGGTCAGAAAAGCTGAGATGGTATCTGGCTGTCACTAATTAAAACAGCTCCAAACAAAAGCCTGCCTCGACTAAGAAGTGCAGCTGTGTGAATATGAAAGTGTAATGATGTGAAATAAACATATTTCAAGCTGCTGCATGTTAGTGTTAGAAACCTGCAGCCATAATGCAACTTTTTAGCATGACAAATAGAGACACAGATGCATGCAAGCCATTTCCCCTTGTCAGTGTATTCATATTAGAACATAAGGTGCCATTATCCGGTAGTTGATTTCATTTTCACTTGTGACTACCTTTTTTTTGCTGCAAGACAAAAGCATTCAGGTGATAAGCTACTTTTAATCTTCCACTGCATAAATATACAACGCCACATGTAAAAAGGTAGAATAATGAGGCATGATGTGTTGCCCTGAAGGCTTGTGTTTCTTATTTTGCATGACTGACAGCATATGCATAAAGCTGCTCTACAATAAGTGAGTATCAGGGGAGGCATCAACCTCTGCATCTTCTGCCCAAGTTGTAGAGCAGCGTGCAGGGCCTGGCTCCCCCCTCAGTGTGAATGAACTCCGTATCTTCATTTATAAAAGACAAAAAAAAAACAGATTTTTCGATTAGGACTTAACAGCATCACAGAGGAAAACGTCAATAACAGACGCACAGGGAACTACGCGGAGCTCTAATGTCCCTCGTGTTTAATAAACCAATTTTCTCTCGATGTGTGTTTATGTGTGTGGATGTTAAAGACCCGCGCGGAGACTGAATGAGCTGCAGTTAAATGAGCCTCCAGTGATGATCGCCGTGTTCCCGTCCAAAGTAACGCACACAAAGGCTTCTGTGCCACGTTTTTTTCTTTTTTTTTTCTGCAAAGCTTTGATCAAACAAAAACCCCAAAATGCTGGATCGTTTGAGCCGAACACCGTGCATGCACATCCTCTCCCTGAGCTCCCCCCCGTGCCCTGCACAAAGCGCTCAGATCTGTGTGGAAATGCTGCGGAGCTCGAACAAAGCCTTACCTAAAATCGGTGTCGGTCCTCACTGGGTGATGCTTCTGCTGCTGCTGTTGTTGTCCGCCGGTCCATTTCGCTCCTGATCGCCTTGTTGCACAGCGAGCATGCGGCTCGGTCCGGCTCGCCTCTGCTCTCCTTTCACGGGGAGATACTACGCCGTGCGGAGCGGAGGGGCTGTGTTGTCTGTCACACTGTTGCTGGCCTTTTTTCTCGCATCCACATCTGAGTTTGAGGGGCGGAGTCAGAGAGGGATGATTTTTCCAGTCAGGCACCGAGGTGGCTTTGATGGCCTGAAGGAAAGGAAAGGAGGGAAGAAAGCTCTGTTGGTTGTACCAAGAAGGACAAGAAAATGAAATGATGGAGGGAATGGTATGTGCTTTGTTTCAAGATGTTGTTTGTCAGATTGGATTTACATTTTTTCATGTAAGTTCTTAAGACAAAACTGTTAGGCTGCACCAGAGCCAGCCCAACCCTCAATGGGGCCCTAAGCAAAATTTGATTTTGGGGCCCTCTATTTCTGCCAATAATATTGATTGTTGATCACTCACACACCTTCAAAAATCTCTGATTAACATTCCCTAACATGCAAACATACGTTTATCTTGGCTTTTTTCTCTCCTTCCTCTTTCTTTTCTCTGCTCCTGAAGGACATGTCCTTTTTGGCGTCATTGTTTTGCCCCACAACTACCTGCGCTTTGGATACTCAGTGGACATGTTTTTACTTTATTTTATTTTATCAATAATATATTTATTTGATCATACAGAAAGCATCACTCATACATGCAAAAAATAAAAAATATTTTTAAAAATTATTATTTATTATTTTTATTGTTCTTGGGGGCCCCCTACTGGCCGCGGGGCCCTAAGCAGGCGCTAAGTTCGCTTATGCCTTGGGCCGGCTCTGGGCAACACCATAGACTGTATATAATATGGACAACTTGGTTCCGCCTACCGCCTGTATACGGATTTGAAGCCAAATAGCTCTCTGTATTTCCGGGAGTTTTCTTCATTTCCTGAAACCAGCGCTGCGCAGTAGCGATGCGCGCATTTGGCAGGAGAGTCGCCGAGAGTTGCTGTGGTGACGCCCAGCTCAAACAGCGTATCCCCCGGGTGAGCTACGAAATCCCTGAACGTCAATGGGCTGTGTCAGGTGTCATTCATAGAAAACATGAACCCCCTAATAACTTTTAAAAACGGAGACACACAGAAAAAAGAGGACTTGAGCACAAACCAGTCTTACAATAACTACATGTCAACATCACAAGCAGGGGAGAGAAAATTTTATGTTCTGTGTAATAAATTTCTAAGTTTGTCCACAGTCGCATAAGCTTTGCTGGTGGAGGCGGGAATTATGCCCTATACTGCACCCTATCAACAGAGGGTGCTGTTCTCAGAGTGGCTTCACCAAGCGAGGAGGCAGACTGTCCATTCTATATACTGTCTATGGGCTACACAGCTGAATACCTTTAGAGGATTTGGGGTCCACAGCTGCCTAGGTTAGCCTAGTGTAGCTTGGCCAAAGACAGTAACTTTCTAATGGTTTGTTTCTTTGACCTGAGGAGACGTAAAATCTGAGATACACCCAGAGAAAACATAGATAGAAGGCCCCCTGAAGTCAGAGTTACTACCCAGACTGACCTCAGCAACCCCAAGCTCAAAATTCAAGATGGTTGCTCCTTACAGCAACTGAACAATTACTGTAGACTACAAGTTTTGGTATCCTAACATCAACTGTTGGATCCATAATGTGTGTTTTACCCTGTCTTTATTATTTGTTATGTTTTATTTCAGTTGTTGTGTTCAGTACTTGACATTTGGGAGTGGTTTACCTTAGTTGTACAGTCTGTTCAGATGTGTGGCGGTATAAAGACAAACGTATCAAAATCAAACGTTATTGTCTTTGTGATCATTGATGCCGTGCGAGTTTTGTTTGTTTTGGATGCTTTGCCTGTTCCTTTACTGTTCGTTAAACAGTAAAGCATCGCATAAATTACCCTGTCTTTATTACCTGTTTCATTCCATTTATTGTGTTCAGTACTTGGCATTTAGGTGTGTTGTGGTATGCAGATAATTATGATAGCCGTTGAGCAATATACTGGAAGACCTCTGTTAACTGGCTAGTCTAAACCCGGTCTAAATTTAGACGTCTGAAAACTTTCATTTTTAGACCTGTGGTAGCCTGATTTTAGACCAGCCGTCTAGACTACATTTAGACGTCTATTAGACCTCTTTTAGACCAAAAAATGCTCAGTGGGAGCGAGGCTACAGTTCTAGGCTTCTTGCAATAGTTTTAAGTTAAAAAATGAACATCAGTGTCTTTCGATTTATTTGTAAGTATGAAAGACTGAAGTTCTTCATTTGAATGGTAGAAAAACTAGACATTACTTCAGACAAACACATCTGTGTGTGTTGTGAGTTATTTGAAGCACAGTGTTAAGATCTTAATTATCCACCACCAACTCACTGTCGTGTAGTCATCAGTTGGTGAAGACAGAGTATGAAAAACGTGTTCAACACACAGAAACTGAAACCTCCTCCACCGGTCTCAGTGGACCTCAGGTGACGATCCAGAAAGTGAGCAATATTTGGGTTTTTGAGTTTCCATTAAACAAATTAAGGTTTCACATCTAACTCAGTGCCAGAGGACGAAACTTGAATCTCTTTAGTGGATTAGTGTCTTGCCCAAAATCAGAAAACGTGACCAAATAGAAATGGATACCGAACACAACCCCTTTGACTCATAACTTTGAAATTTGAGATCTGACCGCAGTCTCTCTGATCGTTCTTTCACACCTCCCCAAAATGACTCATCAAAGCAGCATACGTGATCTCTAATGACCAAATATTTTATCGCCTCTACTCCCATGATATTTCCCAGCAGCCCTGCCGTGCCTTTTCAGGGTAAACTCAAGGGTGTGGTTACGTGACAACACAGCAGGAAATCTGAGCGTCACTCTGAGTGAGCTGGCAGGAGGAGGTGATGTTCATACCATGTAGCTGGTGTTTTGGGTAGTGTTCCAGGTGGTCACAAATAGATAGCGGCTGTAATCAGTTTGTACTATTTAATAATGATTTTGGTCTTAAACAGGTGTAAGTGCACTGAAAGAATGAAGCACTTCTGCTCTTTTTTACTCTTCTTCTTCTTCTTCTTCCTCTTTGTTTTTTTTTGATACTCTTATTATGACTCTTCTATGTAGGATTGCAGGAGAAGTGTATATCAGTACACCAGAAACCCCTATCAGATAATAACACTTCAACAGAGTCCCTGCTTATCCCACCACTACTGTCTCTATTTGCACTGTCAGAGTTAATGCAGTCCACTTTGATAGAAAATGAAAGGATGGAGGGAATGGTATGTGCTTTGTTTTAAGATGTTGTTTGTAAGTTTGGATTAACACTTTTTTATTTCAGTTCTTAAGACAAAACCGATGTACTGATTGATTGAATACCTTTAGCAGATATGGGGTCCACAACTGCCTAGGTTAGCCTAGTGTAGCTTGGCCAAAGACAGTTACTATCTAATGGTTTGTTTCTTTGACCTGAGGAGTCGTAAAATCTGAGATACTCATGTTGGTTCAAGGTGAGTGAAGAATGGGTCTTATATTTCTAGATAAGGCTCAATCTTTTCCCATCTTGAGGTTGGATCTTTGTAACATATCAAATAAAGAGTTTGGTCTAGACCTGCTCTTTTGGAAAGTGTCTTGAGATAACAATTGCTGTGAGCTGGTGCTGTATAAAAATTGATTGATTGAGTGATTGATAAATGTATGGTGATTATTCACAGGTTGATTGCTGTCCCAGTCCAAGATCATGTGATCCCTTAATGTTTTAATCCACTGTTTGTTGTATGATAACAAAAGGAAGTCTATATTTTGGGCACATTTGTTTCTTTCCATCTGATTTTGCTTGTAAAATCGAGAAAGCAGTGCAGAGAGAAATGTAGCCTTGATGCAGAGAGTCAGCTATTACTTGCCCAGTGAGCAATATAACAGGCCTGTGGGTGAAGCATGGAGACTGTTCAACATGCATGTTAAATTAAAGTGTAAATGTTCCTCTATATAATGAATGCATGTGAGAGAAGGAATACAGTTTGTAGTTTGTGTCATTGTGCTGTGAAAGGATAAGTCAGTGTAATGCAGGTTGCGTGTTTGTGCGCTGTTCTCTTAATTGCCTCATCAGTAAACGTCGAACGTTCAAATGGTTTTGCTATCTAGATTTATTTATTCATTTGTGCTCTATCAGATGCAGGCGCTGCTGCTGCATGGTGCAATTACTGCTGCACGGCCAAATGTGCCAATGAATAATAAATCACAACACAAAGAGATCTAAGCAGCTGTATGTGAACCAACTGTTAAAGCTGCAAAAGTGTTTACAGTGGAAACATCCTTTCTAACTGTTTAAACTCCCAGGGATGTTCAGGTGACCTCTCAGGTAACAAAAGAGGAACACTTGATGTCACGAAATGTGCAATTGTGCCTGCAACACAAAACCCTACACACAAGCATCAAATTAGCATGCATATGAACAAGGAGTTTGCATGAATCTTCAAAATGTTGCCTCGAAATAATGCAACTAGAGGCACTGGCTCCCTTGCACACATGCTGTTCTCTTCAAAGTGAAGCTGAATAGCGGGGCGTTTGGAGGCAGATGACTCACACCAACTCACTGGTGTGCTCAGAGACTGTGACTGAAAAATGGAGAGTGTGAGTAGGCTGTGGGAAGTGTGTTTCTGTCCCCAGAGCAATATGTTAAGACCTATGTACTGAAATGTCTCCCCCAGTCCTCCCAGCTGCCCTGCAGCGGGTCAGCAGTCCTTTGTTGAACACCTGACTGGGGTGCTTATCGTCTTTCTCCAGGTGCGTGTCAGTCAGCCACACTTCATTATGCTGCTGCCTTTGTAGTGGACGACCAGAAAGGGAATCTCACAATAAGTGAAGAGAGTGTGTAACAAGGTGTAAAAAGAGTGTATGTGTGCAGACCATGTCAAAAGTAAAGCCTACATTGGTGTGTGTGTGTGTGTGTGTGTGTGTGTGTGTGTGTGTGTGTGTGTGTGTGTGTGCATGATAAGGTAGCTTGCTCTTTTAGCCTCGCTGTGAAGCTATTTCCCTTCAAACAGGCTGATCACCAGGATCAAAGGGACCAATTAGACCTCTTGCTCCCTCATCAAGCTTTCCCTTCAAGCTTCGCATGTACAGCTTACAATTATAGAGATGGCAGATTTTCCATTCAAATATAGGGTAATTCTTGAAAAAGTGGGCTCCTGTTTCAGCCTGAGGGAGTCAAAGGTGACGTTTTGACTGTTCACCAATTAAAATGTCAACGGCCATTGGCAAATGTTGTCAACTAGGCTAGTCTATAAGATACCTAACATGGTTCACCCAGTACATTTACATGACACTTGAGAAAACCAAATTATTTCCTTACTCCGATTAGGACTGGACAACTGAAGTGCATGTAAACACCTTAGTCCGACGATAATCGGAATTTGAGAACTCCGATTGAAGTCGGAGAACTCAGATTAAGACACCCAGATATTGCGATTGGAATTCGATTTTCTTTACCATGTAACCAGCGCAGTCAGAATATGATCGGACAGTGCATGTGCACATGTCCTGGAACAAAAACACCAGAAAAGAGGCGTAGCGTGCATCTCATCTGCAGAAAAAGTAGCGCGTACATCATGTACGACAAAAACAACACTGTACGATGCTCCGTCTTCTTGCTCGAAAATGCCCAGCAGCAGTTGTAGCCAATTCTGATGTCTGACACAGACCTGCTGTTGTTGTTGACAATTGTGTGGGGTCGGAAACAGCACAGCTGAAAAGACCCATATCCCCCCTAGTTTTTGGGAGGAGGACACGTTCACTTCAATGATTTGATTTACTCAGCTGCATGTATACGCGGACAAGGAGAGAAGTCTGATTCGAATTTTAAAAAACGAATTATGAGCTTAGTTCGATTAAGCTGTGCATGTAAACGCACTGACAGTCCAGCTGACTAGCTTTTTTAAAGAGATGTTTGTAAGAGTCTGGTTTGTAGTAGTGTAGGATACCTTTTATAGCTACAAAAACACCTTTCATATGTATGGTAAAAACAAAACAAGATACTCTTTAGCCTGTGTTGAAGTACCAAAGTCCAGGACTTGAATTCGAGTTACTTCATTTTCAGAACTCATGACTCAACTTGGACTCCAGCACTAATGACTCAGACTTGGACCCGCACTCCAGCATTGACTGCTCTGGGCCTGAAGATGGAGAGGTGGACTGTTTCATTGTTTTGGTTAGTTTTTTGTAAGGTGTCCTAATATTTATTCCAGTTTGAAACAACAGCTCTCCCGTGCGCAGCCCTTCACATGCCATGCTTGTTCAGTGACGGGATTGTCAGGATACTTTTCGCCATGAATGTTGCGTTTTGCTTTCAGACTTTATAGCACATGGTAGCAGAAGCAGTGCAGCATGTTCAATGTGTAAATGAATCCTTGTGGGAAAAACCGAGACAGGCCTAAACTTTGGTAGAAATCTGTCTGGAAAAGTAAGTAAGATGCTTAAAGGTTGATGAATGTTGGTTGTTAAGCTAGCTTGCCCAGCATGCCATGTTAGCAGCCAACATTCAACCAGACACACTGTCAGATCCTTTCCTTACACTTTCCTAGCTGTGTGCTATCATAAATAATAGAGTCCTCAAACTCTGTGCATTTGTTTAAGATGATTTTAAGAGATTTGAGGCTTGACAGGCTTGTCAGGCTTGTCATGCCTTTTAATGTTTGCTTACAACAGATTCTTTCATTTTCTTTCAGGCACATTACTTGATTCCCTTTCAAAGAGAATAGAGCTCACTCTTATTTTACAAGCTGTGGTGTTATAAAAAAAAAAAAAAGATGTGTGTAATACCATCCCTGACACCTCGTCTACTGTTGTCTGTGTTTGTATATCCTGAAAGCTTTTTTGTCTGCTTTAAAAACAAAACACGGACACCAGCACTAACCTCATCACTGCTACCTGCGTAATCATCTGTGGGACTCATAACTGTGATTGAGATGAATCAGAGAGCAGTCAAAGCTAACAGCCGCAGCAAAAATCATATCTGAACATCTGGCCATCAGTCAGATCCTCCCTGCTTTGTTGTTCCTCTCCACTAATTGTTCCCATTAGAAACCTGCAAGAGCGTGACGGTTTCCATGGTGATTCGCTGATGTGCCCGGCTGTTAGGAGCCTTAAATATCCTGGTCATTTCATGCCATCTGTTTCCCCTGATCGCAATATCTCGACTGATTTGGAAATTATGTGAGCCAGCACATCACGGAGGTCTTGACTGACTTAACAGGCTCATTCACATCAACAAAATGTTGGTGGAGGTGCGTAACAGAAGTTTGACAGACTGGGGAACAAGACTTCTGAGAGCATTTCATTAAGTTTACGGTCAATTCTCACACACACTAAAGAGTGACAAGTAAACAACAGATGATGTGTGATAGGACAGCTAGTGGGTAACTTATATGAGGCAACTGAAGGCCATTAGGGGTGGTCTCATGCTCAACGAAGCATCAGGAAGCAGAAACCGATAGATCTTGCTGGAATTCGTTTTTGGGAGACGACCAACTTCTGTGTTTCATTTTAACAGATTAAAAGTTAGTTTTAAAAATGAATCTTATAATTCAGTTTGGTCATTTATTACTTTATGAATGGTCATTTGTGTGCTGAGCCAAAATGTCTTCAACTCAAGCATGCTGCATACTTGTTTAGAAAAAGTGTGCTGAGGTCACTGCTTTGGTCTGTTTGGTAGTATGCTTACAGTAGCAGTGAAAGGTATGCTAACGATGTTTGACAGCAATTTGGCAGGCAAGTAATTGTTAAAACACAGAGTCCTGACAAAGGTTCATTTACATCTAATTGGCTCTATTGTCGTGGCGCAGGTGCAGTGTAAGTCAGGCCAACCACGCCCACAAGGTGTGTCCAAGCAAACTTTGGTATTTTGGTGAGCAGCCCAGCACGGCGTAAGTATTTCCCCTCCCTAACTCAGCTCCTCCCAACGGCATAAGTAGTGGAGAGGGAGGGGCTAAGGCGTGGAGTGCGTTTAACACAGCCGATTCCTGTTTTCACCAATCACATCAGCACCTCTCCTCATCTGCACTCCACCTGCGCTAAAAGCTGACCAGGTTTGAATCGGCGAGCTTTCAGCGCACTCTCCATGCCGCTGGCGGGCACAAAAATGTCACTGCGCCCGTTGATTCTGTTGACACCTCCCCCTACCGCGCCACCACACCCAGCTTGGCAGACCTTGGTGCGCCTCAATCTACGAAAATACCAAACTGGCTGTGCGCCGGGCTCCGCCAGACAAAAATACCACTGCGCGGGGTCCGCCACCCTCCACTGTGTGCTGGCGGGCACGAAAATAGAGCCCAATGTGCTTACAGATTTGGACTGAGCTTCCTGACCACACTCTGCATTCTGTGTGTTTAGTTTTCTGCATATTTTCTGGACGCATACAAGTGCACGGACCAAACCTCACAGTGCCGCTTAGAATTGTGAGGGCAGCAGTTTTGAAGCCAGAAAGTGTCCCCTGAAATCCATTCTGTCACCCCAGCAACCTTAGCCATGATTGGCTATCTACCTTATAGGAGGCAACCCTTGTACCAGAACCATTCAAGCTGTGTTTGAGCATGCTTTTACCTTTGAAATTTATAGACAAGAACATCACATCTTTTATTTTCTGACATTAAAAGTGAGAGTAAATAGTGAAGAAAACATTCCTAGGATTGGGGAAGCCTCCAGATGTTTACCATGTCTGACCAACCCTAAAGTCTGTCAGTGAACAGTCTTCATCGTACTAAAAACCCTTGAGTGAATTCATTGATCCCAAACCCATTTTCGTTGCACAGGCCACAGCAAAGTCAAAAGTAGAGAGCAACAACTGCAGCATCACATGATGGCTAGCCTGACTTCACACTGACTTTTTACTGATAGGAAAAAAAAAAAATTCAACTTCATTGTGTTGATAGAACATATACTCATATTTGGGTGTAGTCAATTAACAGGATTTTTATTGGATTACATCACTTGTTGTGAGAGGTGCACAGACCTGTTCGAAACCTATTTCTTTAAAGTTTTTATCAATTATTTGTTCACAGGTTCCCCCTTTAACTTTTCAGAGTTAAACCTTTCATCACCCCCTCAAGAAAGTGAATCCTGGACAAACTGGAAATGTAGAAAAATTACAGAAGTGAGTAGATTGCTGAAGTCGTCCGTTGGTATTCCTTCAGTGGATGTGGCAACTCTTGAAATTTTAACCACGTGGCACGCTATTTCATCAAATAGTGTGAAAACAAAAGCCAACACCACCTTCTCTGGAGTTATCATCCTATAAAGTGACTAAAGATGTAATGTCTGAGTGTGTTGGAGCAACAAACATACTAAGGTTATAGCTATGCCAAATATTTATCTAATGTGCTACCTCATATGTTTTGTATTAGTAAAGGGTTTTATTGTATTATCGTCTCATACATGTTGAAACTGTTTGTCGTCTGACACAAAACAGGATCATGACTGGAGCTTTACATTTATCACTAGACTTTTAGTGGTAGACCCACAGATATAGCTTTGTTGATTCCATACTGAGCGAACACAAACAAAGATGAAAACACAGAAGAATGAGAGACAGCTGAACTTCAGGAGGACTGCAGATAGGGAATCAAAGGATGATAAAACAGAAGGAAACAACAGTCAAGTGAGTCCACAGGAACCACTTAAACCTCCCAAAACCCCACAAAAGCATCCAAGAGGCATAAAACATTTTGAAAATTGAAAGGAAAGCCTTGGGCTGAAGGCTGCTCAAGGAGACAAACAAAACCACAAAATGACAGATATGCACTGAATTAATCCAAAGATAGTGTGAATTATTTACAGCAGCTGGTGTTCAAACCTCAAACTTGATACATGGGGAAAAATTCGTCTACCTTAGCAGTTTCTGCATTTTGTTTTCAGTTATTCCACCTTTTTCTTTCAAGAGTTTCAGCATGATGCATTACACAGTAATCATGAATAAAAGTGCCAGTGTCAGTCCTAAAAGGCGTCTTCTCAGGTGGGCAGAAACAGACAGCATAAAAAGATCAATCCAAAAAAAGGTAGAGCAGACGAGAGGCTGTGCTCGCTTCCCTTTGTTTCCACAGCCAGTTGGTTCCACTTAAATATTACATGTGCATTAGGAAGAGCGGTCAATGATGGATGTGTTGTGGTACCAGCTACACTTGCGTTTTCCACATTTTCCTCAGTCCACAACATGACCAGATAACCTCAGCATCCCGAGAGGGGGGGAATGGGAGACGAAGCCCTCAAGACTCCCGACGCTTGAATTCCTTTTACTCCGTATCTCACACTTGTCTTGTTCTGTGTTGTCCACGCTTTGATGTTCTACCTACTCACCTGCCTACCGCCTGTCGTTATCAGTGTTGGTTTTTGAGTCTATGTGGAAATTCATCTTGGCAGGGCCCATCTCATCATACTGTCAGGACCTGCTGAGTCCAACACCTTGATCTATTAAATCGCCATGACTGCAGTATCCATGACTTTTTATTCGCCCATCTCAGGACTGTCTTTTAATAATCCCTCAGTTGCATCAAGCTTGAAGGGCTCTCAGCTCATAAAAGAGCAGAAAGATATGACAGTAGTTTGAATGTAAGTGCAGTTTCATCATCTTTCACAGAACAAACCTCAGCGCTCAACCTTTAACTTTGTCTAACGCGTCCGTCCTGGACAATGAGTGTAAAATAAAAGGATGGAGGTTTACGAGTGTCATTACTACTTTGAACATATGATTGTGTGGAAAGATAGTCACCACCAAAATACAGCGTATTACTGCAAGAGTCTGACTGAGCCAGTGGGATATGGCAATTGATATATGTAAATGTGTATCTAAATATTTGTTATCTGGGATAAACATATATATTTAAAACCCTTTGAAGTAGCACCATTGGGGTTTTGTTGAGGCGGAGAAAAGATTAGATGATGAAAATGTGGAGGAGGCTGCCCTTGAACCAAATCTCATCAAAAGCTTCCACATTCATCTTTTAACAAATAAATTCTAAAACTTTGTTTATTTTTTACATTAAGCCTTTATTATGTACAAACAGCTTTCTTAAATCTTTAGTTCATAATTTGTACACAACACATGAGAGCCAGACCTAGAACTATATGTTTGGCTGGTGACTTTCTGTAAATAGAGATTTTTAGTGTGGGGTTTGTGTGACCTAAAAAGGGTAAAATACTGTTTTTCACTCACTGTCTATGATATCACATGATTTTGATTAAGAGAGTGAACAATAATGAGTCAGAGCCTTCTTATTTTCCTCGTCCCTCCTCTCTCAATAGACTCTCCCGTGGTGAGAAAATAACAGGAGGAAATTCTGACAGATTTCCAGGTATATTTTTATTACAGTTGATCAGCAGAGTGTTTGGACCCTGCCAGTTGCTGTCACTTGCAGCTATATTCACCTGTGTTGTTGTTGTTGTTTTTTTTTCTGCAGTGTTGGACCCCCGGAGGTCTTTCTAAGATTTCCTTACACTGCTCTTGTCACTTCCATGGAGACAGCAGCCCCGTTTCTGCAGCCTTACCGTACAGAAAACCAGACCTCATCAGCTCACCTTTTGTCACTTCATGCTTTCTTCCCCCCTTCCTCTTTCTTCCTCGCTCTCTCTCCCTCCCTCCCTTCCTCTTTCTGTCCCCAAAGCTTTATTTATGTCCTCCTCACACTTATAAGACACCAATTATTCTCTATTTTACATGTCTCACAGTGTGAGGTTGCAATCATCACAGCACTGATTTGTTTTCAGTTGAATGTCACACTCTCTTAAGGTCTTCAAAACTCCTCTGTCATCCTGTGACAACCTTTCTCAGTCTGTCTGTTTCCTTTAAATGTTCCATTTTTAACTCAGAAACATAGCTGCGTCCGCCTCTCTTTGACTTTGTCTTCTCCTGTTCTCGCTCTCTTTCTTTTATTTCCGGGCTCTGTTGGTAATCTGCCCGCTATCTGACTGATGTAAGCTGGATGTAATACCTTTAATGATTACATGTTGTTGGTGAGATAAGCCTTCTTGAGCTCATTCAAACTCTCTCTGAACCCTCCAATTCGTTTCCAAAGAGATGGCGGAGAATGTGTCATGCGGCTTGGGCCTCAGTTTTAATTTTGGGCAAAATAAAAGGATGGTGGTGGGTTTGTAATTGTGCAGACATCAGCTTGTTTCATGAGTATTTTGGGTTCAGTTGCCAGTCCCTCTCCCCCAGACTCATTTATTCTAATTGGGAGGGATGAGGATGAGGGTGGTCGTTGTAAAAGCAGCACATCCCCTAACAGGCAGGCAGGCAGGCAGGCAGGCACAGCTCTGTCTAGTCCTCCATTATGCTGATGCACCCGCCTCGCACAAGCTTGGAACTAGGTTGTTTCCATGGCGACCAAGTATTTGATGGACAGCTCTGTGTATGATGGCCGGTCCCACTGCGAGAGCTTCTACCCTGGGCTGTCGTCGAGACGGGGAAGCTAAAGATATAGCATGTCTGTATCTGCACACTTTGTTGTCTTCAGTGCATTAACACATACACACAGAAAATGTGACGCATCCACTGTCATCTGCACTGTAAAAATATGACTTCAAATCACATCCGGATACCTGCAACATATTTTTACAGTGAATCCCACATCATACAAGGGTAAAAGACTGAGTGAAATTTTGCCTGTGTAAAAATTTTGCTCTATTGGGGGACAGCACACATGATACACAAAAACAAACCTTACATATTCAAACATGGCAACATCTTGGTATCTCTTTTGGCAGAATGAGTTTGCTGATTGATGTTTTGTATTTGATATAATTCTGTATGACGAGAGCTAGATAGCTCCTAGCCGAGCTTAGAAGCTAAGTGAAGTGCTGCATGAGATAAAAAATAAAACAGAAGGTGCTTTCATCAAGAATTTTAACTTCATGATTTATCTTGCCTCTTCTTTCTTATATCAGAGGGAAACATGGTGCTTTTTTTACCAAATATATATTTATATAGTTTATTTCTTCCTGTTTCTCGTTTCACATTTTAACAGGAGAAAATTTCAATAGATATTTTATAAATCTGACGAAAGAAAACCATGAAAGAGGTGCAGAATAGATCTAGATTTTTTTATTGCCACATCACAGCATGAGCAATAATCCACAACGATTTCCAAACATTCAAATGAATTTTCAGGTTTTCTTTGACAGTCTACAAAACCTTGACACCACAGGACAGGTGGTGCTACAACTTTCCAAAGGTTGTTCAACCAGTAAACTTCTTCTCTCACTGTTTGAATCATCGGAGCTCAGACTGTATTTTAACCTCACTATATATGCAACACTTCTTGATGTCTTAAATATATTAACTTTAGGTTATAAACGTGTGAAACAGTCACAGTGGTTTGTGGCTGTACTGTTCAAAATATGAAGCTTTTCAATACATTTAGATATGAAACCTCAGTGTAACTATAGAAAAGGGAAGTCCCACTGTAGTTGAACCTTGTCGTGAACTTAATGACACATCGCCTACATGAAAGTGCTGTGCTCGTTTAACATGTCCTAGCAGTTCCTGGCATGATCTACTTCCTTTCCTGACTTCCTCTGACATCAAGGTGTGGAAGTACAAAGGTTCAGTATAAAATGAAGTGGATATTTCTCTTAGATTTGTAACCTTTCATTATGTAAGACTTTTGATAATGGCTAAAGTGCTCATGCGTGTTCCTGTGGTTTATAACTTAGCCTTTGTGTTGGTACTCTGTCCTCTCTAAACAGAGACAATGCTGACTGTTAATTATTTCATGTCGGTCACTCTCTGTCGAGAAGTGACTCATACTGAAGGTATCTAAGCCATCCCTTCAAGGCCGTCATGGTTTAATACTGTAATTCAACAGAGGATTTGCCGTAACTAAAGTTAAGCAATGAAAGTTGTCAAATTTGAGTCCATCAGGTTCAGGTTCAGGTTCAGGTTACTTTATTAATACCCAAAGGTAGATTTGTTCTGCAGTGAAATAAAGTGATAACGTCCATTTATACAAGTTACAGTACAATATAAAACAACCACAAAACAGAACACATGATAAAAGCACCCCAAGGCTCCCCAGTCAGGACATAAGAGAGAGAGAGAAAAACGTCAATACATAAAGAAATGGAAATAAATAACCCAAATAAACAACCTCTAGATACAAACTAAGGTAAAAACAAGTTTAAAACCAACATAAATAAGTAAGTGAATAATACATCCGCAGTATGTGCTAATTGTGCAAAATTATGTGCAAAATCTCTACAACTTGTTCACTTCAATAATAGCAGCAGGAACAAAGCTGTTTCTGTAACTAGGCTAGAAACCTATGTCCAGAGGGAAGAAGCTGGAACTCACTGTGTAAAGGGTGGGAGTCGTCATTTAGAATAGAGAAAGCTATCCGCTGTAACTGTTTGGTGTACAGGGATGCCGGAAAAAGCTGTGACTCACCAATCAGTCGAGAAGACCATTGAACTATTTGGTTTGAGGCATTTCTCGCCTTCAAGGATGTGTGACCAAACCATGACACCAAGGAAAATGATAAAATAGATTCAATAAAAGCACGATAAAACATGGTCATTATAGTTCGGTCAGTGTGAAAGTGCGAGAGTTTCCTTAAACAGTACAGACGCTGGTGACTCTTTTTACACACAGCTTCCAGGTTGGCATTGAAGTTCCATATCAACTTATTAAAGCGTTTTTCTTTTATATCTCACATGATCTGTGGCTGGGTTGTGATTTACAATACAGCACATGATGTACTCTAGGACTAGTCCAGCTTGAGTCTTTGTGGCTTGACTTCTTGACTTGAGCTCAAGCTAGTGTTGACTAAGACGTGGACATGAGCTTTGATTTCTACAGATTTGGGTTGGAGAGGAGGACTCCGACTTATCTGGTGTTAATGAATATCCAAATGGGTCAAGTACGCCACACAGGCAGCCAGATTTAATTCAGACCTTTAACCCTTAACCGTGTCATCTCTGTATACTGTAGCGTAGCACAGGTGGCGTCATCCATTTGTTTGTACAGCAGTAGGGTGACCATATTCTGAATCCTTTAAAAGAGGACATGACTACTTGGGGGCGGAGTCACAGAGTCGTGCATAGTGAATTTTTAGAGAATTTTGGGTCGCGTCTACAGTTTTTTACACACTTCTAACTCAGTAAGTCCATGCGACACAAACCCAAAACTTGTATACAAAACCCTGGAAATTGAAAGGATTTTATAAACTCTCCTGGACAAGGCCGGACATGCCAGAGCAGCCCCCCTAAAAAGAGGACATGTCTGAGTAAAAGAGGACGTGTGGTCACCCTATACAGCAGAGTTCTGGAACATATTAGTAATGCTGACTCAACTTAACTTTGAATTGACCCACAAGTGGCAGCCTTCCCATTATGTATGTGTGGTAAGTTAGTCCAACTAATACAAGTTTGATTTACTGTGATTCCAGTCAGACTAATGTGTTTACATGATTTTTAAAAGTCTAGTTTCAGTCAGACTAATGTAAACATTCTGACTCACAGTTCCTGCAAAGATGCCAAGGAAGGCAACTCAGGCACTGGGGACATGATTTTGAGTTGACTCTGATTCTTCTGCAGTGATTTATGGACCCCGACTTAAACCTGCGACTTGACTATAGCACTGCTCACTCAATACTTGAGGTCAGTTAGCTCATGATATATAGCTATCCTTCCTGCTTCATAACCTCAGGAGTGACATTTCAACACCAGACTGTCTCTTGTGATGAAGTATTTTAGTACTTAAGCCTTGACACTTTTCTTGTGAATGACCTAGATACTTACTCCATAGCATTTAGAATTAATTAGGAGTGAAGACAGCTCCAGAGAAGACCTAGAAAAAAACACTTGAGAAAGGCTGTAAACACTTTTTTGGTTTCATCGCGGCAAAACTTAGAGCTTTCAAAGACCGCCATCAGTCGCTGCTCAGGGCAATTTCTTTTTTCCCGAGTTTTATTGCATCTAAAATAGATCATTTAGATATGTTTTTTCATGCTGAAGAGAGATGTGTTATAAGTGCAAATCTCTCTCTCTCTCCTCCTGAATCCCCTTAAAATCCGCCTGTTCCAGCCTTTTTTCCACTTATTTCAAAAGGGTTGTATCAAAGTGTTTGGCAGTGAGAGGCAGCAAAGCCCTCTTTAAAGGATTACCGTGTGAGTAGGATGAGATTTTTCACTTCTTTTACCTCGTATCTTCAGTGCTGCTCAGTGCATGAAAACATATTGTTAATACTTCACATTTTCTACATGGGTAGTAAAGAAAACAGCAAATTTGATTTCACTTTCTCAAACACAAATACCAACAAGTAAATATCCAGCACTAGAGTAGATGTATGCTTGACTGTGAGATTTCCCTCCTGCTGGACTCTCAGCATGCCTGTGACTCAACACCTGCAGGTCACAGACAACATATGCCTCTGTTAGCAATTCACAAGGAGAGTAGGACCCCCACACCCACACACGAGGGAGGAGAAGGACATTTTAAGGAGCGTGATTACACTCACTAACCTTTCATACTTACTAGATCCAAATCAAACACAATGAAGTTAGGGTACGCCATCACTTCAGCTCACAATCCACTCACCTGCGGTCAAAGTTTCATCGTTAATCCGTAATGCGCATCTTCTTATTGGATTAGTCTTTATGTGAAACAGGCATCTACTAATAATATTTGTTTCCTGTAAGCCAGGATGACAAAAGGCCTGTGTAATCCATCAACAAGTTTGGGGCAGCGAGGATTTGCATGAGAAAAACAAACATTGTGAAAAGCTATTAATGTGAAATGAAGGACTCGTTGAAATTGCCTTCGCCATCTGTATAATTTCACAGCACAAGTTGATTTTGTTATTCTGTCATGTGAAAGGCACAACAGGTAAAGCCGCAGACATGTGCGATGTGATTGGTAGTCAGCGAGGTGAGTCATACATTATTCATTCCCAGTGTGGCAGACGATTGCTTGAAAGCGTAGTCATAATTATTTTGAAGTGAGGCAGCATGTTTTGCATCCTTTACTCGTGCGCATATGAACCGTATACGGAAAAACAAGGGAAGGTGGTCAGACAAGCATCAGAAAACGCTGGATTGACCACCGAAGCCATTTTTGTTGCTTTATGAGTGCGAGGTTTTCGAAAAGCTCTGTATAATTTCTCTCCCTCTCTTTCTCTCTTTCTCTCTCCCCTGTCTGAAGCTTTGAATGCCTGTTTTCTTTTTCTCAAACTGGCCAGGCTCCCCATCAGATATAATGAGGGAACATGGAAGCCAAACTAGAGGTTTGAAATGGTAATGAGTAAGACTCCCTGCCTCTAAAAGAGACAGAGTGACTGATTTAGAACAGCAGAATTAGAGATTGGAAAAAAGTAATGGGACACATTTAGATGGCAGTCATATATATTTAGCTGTGGTACCCAGGAGAAGGAAAACAGTGAATCCAAATTGTAGCTACATATCCATAACGTCTATTTATACCAAGGCAAACCAGGAGTAGAAAGCAATGTTCCTCCCTCCAGTAGATTACGTTTTAGCAAGATTGTGCAGCAGAATAACACTTTGCCCCATGGTGAGGAATGTTCTTGTGCCTGTGGAGGAGAATGAACACAACAAACAAGTGAGAACATAACACAACAATTTGCTTTATGTCATACTTGTTCAGTCACCATTTGCGTGACAAACACCCAGACCTCACACTCATGATGCACAGCCTCACAAGACACCTTCAAGCCCACGTGGATGTATGGTTTTCTCCAGCTCATTGTCTTTCCTGCTGTCACCCTAATTAGCCAAGTATGTTGGCTGCAGCAGATTGTGTCCCACTGCGTGCTCGCCTCTGACACATTAATTCTGCATGGAGACTGCGTGATGCTCATATGATAGACATCCGAGAGTGTGGTTTGTGTTATATGGAGTGATTACAGTTTGCCTCTTACAGCCTCTATGTTCTTTTAGCTCATCTCTGTTCCTGTACCCACAAACTGCTCTTAGATAAAGTTTGAGCAGGAGCTAATAGTCATGGCTTCACCATTAACAATATACAGAATGAACCATTCATATTTCTGCCCATTGTGAGATGTGAATGCAAAAATGCGTCAGTGTGCATTGATTTATTGTGCTGGTTCAACAAAGGCTTGCACAGAGGCAAAGCTTCCTCAGTCCACAGCAGATTCTTGTCTTGATCTGACGCAGGCCCTCATGACTAATTAAAGCTCAGGGAGTCTCATGTTAGGGTTAGTTATGCTGTCTTATATCATGCTTCTCTACTTAAGATAGTACAAAACATCAAAGGAGCTGGAATTTTCAACAGAGCTGTCAATCGATCATCCTGTCAAAATCAAATAACTGATTAAAACTCAGCTAGAAAAAGAAAACTGAGTCAGAAACCAGCGTGATAAGAACTCACTTCAACAACTGAAACCAAATTTGAGTAAAATCTATTTGACATGTGTTTTAAATTTGTAGTTTGACTCCAGCTCCATCTGTTAACATGGAGGCAGGGTTAATAGCTGGTACCACAGCTAGACAGTAGGGGGAGCTCTGAATCTTATGGCTTCATGGTCGGTTTACACTCAGTATGTTTACATGCACAGTTCAGTCGAGATACGCTCATACCTTGATTAGGTGATTTAATTGGACTACTGTCCTTGTCCCAGTTTACAGGCACCAGGCAAGAATCAAATCAGTGACGGAGGCATGTCCACCTCTGCTACTGATTTGCCCCTTTTTAACTCTTTACTACAGAGTCATTTTCAAGAACCAAACCAATTAACAAAACACACGAGCAAGTGGCCAACGGGGTGTATCCCAAACAATGAAAACACTCTAACTTTTGCAGTTCTGAAAGACTCTGTTCATACTATAGGTCAGGTTTTTCTTTTTTTTTTTCACTGTTTTTCCACCTTTTTGACGTCTGTAAAGGTTTTTTTATTAATCTGCTTCACAACACAATTATGTCATTTAACTTCCAGTTTAAAGCTTGGAGTGCAAAAACTAAAGCATGCCCAGAATAGAAAAATAGCTGAATAGAAGAAAAAAAATCTAACCCTAACTGCATAATCTAGACAGTCTGACTCTGAGAAGTTTGATTTCAGTCAGATTAACTTGTTGACATGTTTTTAAAACTCAGTTTCAGTGGGACTAATGTAGTTAATTGTTTTTAAGCAACATGTAAAAACACAAACCCATGCTGTGCTTCTTGATACACAGTCTATGGAGTTTACTCTCACTCTGCTGTTTATACTCCTGCATTTCAAGATGTTAACCATGGCGGGGATCATACCTGCTCAGCATCAGCTCCATTCATTTTTAAAAAGAGCATGTTAGCATGCTCATGAAAGCTTTTAGCTCAAATCCCAACCCTGAGAGTAGCCAAACAAAGCTCGGCTTTTAGCTTTGTGAGGCTGTACCAAGGGTTGTGATTGAATTTCTATGCTTTCATGTGCACACTAACTTTCTCCTTTTAGAAATATATGTTGTTACTTCTGAGATATCACCATCAGCAGATCATTAAAAGCAATGATATTCATCCTATGGTAATCATGAACTTTATTTTTTTTTATGGCAACAGCTTATAATGATAAGTTGCTTAGATATTTAAAATTCCAGAACAAGAACAGCCTACACGGCCAAATGATGACATGTTTTTCTTCATGTTAATGATGAGGCTGAACTGTGCCTCAGGGCTCAAAGAAACGATGTAACTTTTCATCGTTAGAATTTGACCTTAAAAAGTCACATGATGTCTTTTTCTTCCAATTATCTCTCATAGCACATAAAGACATCACCTAACCTTGATAAAGTGCAGAGCACAGTTAATAGGAATTTAGTTTGAACCTTTACTGTCATTTTTTTACACCTTGTGCAACTCGTACATTAATTGCATCATATCTTGCAAACATTTTCTTACAGTTTAATAGGTACTGTTTAATAATGAGGATGATTCAGCGGGGAACATAGTGTGACTCTCATGGTTACACAAAACATTGACCTACAGAGTCACGTGACAAAAAGTGATTTCATTACATGCAAAACAGAGAAGCCGCAGAGAGGTTTGACAATAAGAGAGCGGAACGGGAGGAGGCTAAGCAGGTTTTGTTGCAGGTGGGAAGGATAACCAGCAGGAGATGCATTATGGGTGAATGGAATGGTGTCTTCATTATCTTCTCTGCATGAATATCGAGTCTGAATACAAATGTGAGCGATGGGTTTTAGTCCACTGACAGCACATGGATTTTATTAACACGCTAGAAAATAATCAACCAACCAAAAGCAACAGAAAGCACTCTACATCACCGACTTACTTTTCATTACATAGTTTACTTTTTACTCGCTGCTACAGAAATAAAAGGATTATGAACCTCAGTAAACCGTTAAAGAATGAGAGCCTGTGTCCACTCGCAGCATTATTGTGCTGGCAGTTTTATTTTTGAATGGCCAGTTATGCAGCAACAAAAAAAACCTTCTGAACAGGATTATCTGCAATGGTGTTGTATGGAAAAAGTCACTGCCAGAGCAGAATAGGTCTCTGGTAAACTTGTATTTTATTCATAAAAGTTAAAGCCAACACACCACAGTCCAAATTGGTTTCTAGTCCAACCATGACCTTCATGTTAAATAAACAGTTTGTTAATATCTACCAAAATTAAGATAGTTATAATGTTTACAGTGTCAAATGTTTCCATTCATGTAAAATGTTTGTTCAAAAATCACAATAATGGAACATAAACTTTCTTAGATTCTTTTGTATTGATAGTAGTCTGTGTCGACCTGGCTTCTGTTTGGTTATTTGATGAACCGTAAGATATAAAACCGTATTTAAAGTGACAGCAGCCTCATCCTGGAAAGTCACTTTATGTTCTTTTGGGTATATATCAGCACTGTTAGCTAACGTGTGTATCGTAAGTACAATAATTTGAATCATTTTGATATTGGAGTCATGCTTTTGCTGTGTAGTTGTAAAGACAGATAAAAATGAAGAATGATTGAATGTACTTGAATGTTTTTACAAACACTATTTTCACTTTCACATTTGGTACATACTCACTTTGACTTGAAATGAAGTCTACAGCACCGACAATTTAGACCAAATCATGTCAGTTTTTGCATGGGACTACCTCTTAGTACCTTGTTGAATTTGCTCCAGGCCCCTGGATTTCTCATTTTTTCTCTCAGGATTGATTTCAGGCTTTGCACTGACACACTCTGTACCATGTTAAAAACTGACATTTGGGAATATATTCCCAAAATCAAAGCTTCGGTGAGGCAGCCACTTGCATTTCACCCCTTTTTTCTCTGCATCTCTGTGACCTCCCACTCCAGGCTGCCCAGAGGCAGCCATTAGGAGTGAGGAATGAGAAAGTCTTTCTGTGCACCCATCCAAGTGTGACAACCAGTTGGGGTTGGGGTTGGGGTAGGGGTTGGGGGGGGCACACATGGACCATCACAGATCTATTCAGGCCTTTCAGCCGTGGTGTTTGTCTGGCATCATTCCCCTAAAAGGTCGCCAGTATGTGAGATAACATTTATACAACCATCTCATGCTTGGCTGGACTGCTTTGGATGCAGGAAGAAGGCAGCAAGAAGTGCGGGGATGGGTTCGAAGGGTCTCCGGGGTTAGAAACAGTGAAGAAGAGCAAAATGAATGCCAGATACGCTGCACTGTTTATATCAACTATTGAGCCACTTTAACTGCAGGGTGTTCTTCAGTCCACCGCTGGTCTGTCTGTGTTAGACACTCTGTGTGGTTAATTTGAGTGGCGTGTGGATTAAATACTATGGAGATAAATGTGCTGTTTGGTCAAACATAAAGCCTATCTAAAGATGCATGCTTTTAATGTAATTGTTCAAGGTTGTCTTTAAAAAAAAGGTGACAAACAAATTTAATGTAATTTTTATAAAATCACCTGAAAATATCAAACAAGAGGAGAAGTTAAAACATAACCATTAATGGTTTCAAATCTGATCATTGAATAATTTTAAATAGTGAGAGGTATAGTTAATAAAAGTGAGTAACTTGATAAAAGTAGAGAGGAACAAGTACAATGCAAAGAATAGTAGCCTGGATGCTCAAAGTGCTTCTAAAAAGACTTTCCAAACTTTGGACATAAGTGAGGACTGCACATGGTCAGACACAATGTAGTTGGGGACGCCATAGATCAATATTACTTTATTTCCATCCTGTATGGCGGATGCTATAAGAGAAGTTTCCATATCCATCTCTTGTATCTGAAGCTCACAGAACACCCATGGGTCAGTCGTTTCCATGGTTTACAGGAAACTTTGGAGGAGCGATGTAATGTGCAGTTTAAAATGGTCTACGGTAAGTATGTCATTGGCACATAACCAGTAACCAAGGGCAACGGAGAGCTGGCAAGGGCCTTATGTCTAATTTGCTATGATGCCTAATTATGAAGAGCAGCTAGAAAAGCTGAAGCAAAAAAAAGCCCCACAATGGCAGGAAAGTGGGAGGTGTGAGAGCAGTGAGACCTGAGGCTAACAGAGTAAAGCGCAAAGGAAAGATCAGCTTGTCCAGTATGTGGATTCTTTCTGGCAGACCAGAGACTCTATAAACCTGTTTGCAACATCATCGAAAACACACACAGAGACTATAAAAACGCAAGAACAGCTGAATTAAAACTGTTGTCAGCACTAAAATGTCTGATTGTGGGTGATCAGTTGTTGGTGTTTATAATCTAACTAGAGACTCAAATCTGGATCAAGCGATGAACAATGACCTGAAAACTTAGCGTGAGTTTGCTCCTTTAGCTGTTTGCACAGAGGAGTTCTTAAACACATCTGTAACTTCACAAAGAAAGGGTTCCTTCATTCTTTCTTGTTGCCAGCAGCATCACTTCTTCTTTAATCTCAACACAGCTGCCAAGACAACAAAGTGCAGGAATGAAGCTTGTAGCCACTGGGGTTTCACTGTGAGAGTATCAGACCCAGGTGTTTGAAGTGTAAACCTGAAATTGTTGTGAAGGGTCAGTGAGGTCAATGATGGGGGCAAAGGTGAAGTGTTTCATCAGTTCAGAGAAAGCAGCATGTGTCTCCAGAGACCACGAGATTAAACAAAGATGCAGTTCTTTCAGGAAAGTTAGTTCATGATTGTGTTTCTGATAGAGCAGCAATACAACCGGGTGAAAGTTGGCGAATTTTTCAAAGCTGTTAAAGAGAGGTCTCTTTTGGCCAATCAGTGACCAGCTGAATATGTCAGGATGTGTTGCCACTTGTATCAAGAGAGTGGAAATGGACCAACACTTTCACTTCATGTCACCAAACTAAAGACAGATCAGTCGAGAACATCTAGCTTCACAACATCGACCAGAATCTAGTGGCAGAAACAAAGTCAAGCCAAAGTACATGAGCAGCACTTTTAGGTTATACAGTGGTGTGTTGAAAGCCATCATTTTTTCATCTCACTGCCTAACTAAGAGTCATGAGAATATCTTCTTATCTTCAGTTTGAAAGAAGATTTTTGGATGAGTTCAAAATGTGACTCACCAAAGGCAGCTACCTCCACTGCAATGGCAATGAGACCTCTCTGGAAAAGTCCCTGGGAAACAAACAAAGATCAAGCTCCTACTGGAAAGAAGACAGCCAAATGATGCCAGCAGCTTGTGAATCATGGATGTGTCCTCCAGTGCCTCCCTTTCAGGACAGGACATGATGAAAAGAAGACTGGAGGGAAGGGGAGCTCCCTGGGAGTGCTGAAAGACCCAATCGTGGAACAAAGATAGAAAGAAGTTCTGGTGAAAGGGGCTTTTATGGTAATGTGGTTGTTGGATGCTGGAGCTGTTAAAGAGTGAATGGGAGTTCAGCAGAGGAGGATTGATTGAAATGGTGAAGCTGGCAGGAGAGCAACAGGGGTAAAGAAGCGTGACTGGCGGTGTTTAGCAGTGGAGCGGCAAAAAGGCAGCCTGGTAGGCAAACTGGAGCCAGACAGGTTTGAGTCTAACTTAGAGCTCAAGGAAAAGCAAAATTAGGACACACAAATAGTAAGTACAACTACATCTGGAAAGTTGTGATTTAGCCAAAAGAAGTGCAAAGAAGAGCGCTAATACCAGTCTGTCTAACCACATAGCGTATTAACATACCTGAGCACCGAACTTAGAGTTCAGGAATCAATTCTGGTCCACCAACAGTGACTAGGGTGACTATACTCTGACTTCCCAAAAAGAGGACACGACTACGAAGAGGCAGATGCATGGAGTCACACTAAGTTAATTTCAAGAGTTTTTCGGGTCGGATCGAGTGTCTTTTATGCGCTTCTAACTCAGTAAGTCCACATGACACAAGCTCGAAACTTCTGTACAAAACTGCGGACATTTGAAAGATTTTATAAACTACCCCGGACAGCCCCCAAAAGAGAGGGCATGTCCGGGTAAAAGAGGACATATGGTTAACCTAACAGTGACATCTCAGCATGCCCTCCACCAGTCTGCTAGCTTGCTGGCTAAGAAGCCCCCATGTATTCAGCACAGGTTTTATTTTCTTTTTAAGTTATATTTTTGGGAATTTGTGCCTTTATTAGTGAAAACAGCTGAAGAGAGACAGGAGAGTGGTAGAGGACATGCAGCAAAGGGTCATAGCTAGGAATCTAACCAGCGATTGTACTACAGGGACAACAGCCTCTATACACTTTGAGCTTAAACCACAAGACCATCGGCACCCCTGCAGCAAAACTTTTGTTGGAGGAAATGACAGATGAAAGCACTACTCTAAAAGTACTCAACAGTTTGTGAGTTTTTTAAGTTTCTTAAAAAATACCCAAGGTGTTTGTGTGACAGATTTACAGGCAGGAGAGGACTAGAAGCATTCATTTAATTTGGTGTTTCTGTGATGGGGCCTGTGAGGCAGATAAAACAACTCTGAGCATCACTCCAAATCAGTAATGACATGTGAGCAAGTCAATTATGTTTATTAGTGGAGTCTATGAAGTAACATGAAGGTCCTGCCTGTTTGGCAGCTCTGATGTGGAGTGGTCTGTGATTTTTTATTTATTTTTTTTATTTTATTTTATAAAAAGAGACCAAACACAAAGTTACAGGAAAACATTCACTAAAGATGATTCAGATGGAGGTTTTCGCTGTGGTTTGGGAGCATCTTTTAGTACAGCATGTGTTTCAGTAAAAGTGATTTGTCATTTTGGTCCAAGCAGGGGTCATGTGGAAAAACACAAAAGTGCTAGATACTTTGTTGATCTGAACAAAAAAAGGGCCATATTTCTGTGTAAAATTCAGAAACATCAACCTAAGATGACCAGATTTAACACCTTCATTATGAATTTAGTTGTCTGTTGTCTTGTTTGTGGTACAACAAGTCCAAATCAACCCGAAACAAAGATATAATGCATTTATTTTTTTCCTGAAAAAGCTGCATTTTCTCTTGACATAAACAGGTTACTTGTTCCTAAAACAACTTTTTCTTTTGTGAAGACCTCACTTTCAAGGTTATGTTTTTGAGCCGAGCCACAGATGGGTCTAAAATGGTCATGACACCATCTGGCACACTTCTGGGGAATTTAACATGAATAGCACACTTCATAATAAGTAGGGTTGGCAGCAGCCTGCTTGTTGGTCTATCATTACAAGTTCATGCCATGCTACTGAAGCCGGATCACACCCACCAAAAATATTTTAAATATTAGTTAAAAACCCAGAGTTTCCATGGATACCATTTATTAAATTTAGGGCTATTTGAGAACTTAGTAAATGTAAAAACTCATCTACTTGGAATAAAAGTCTTGAAGCTTTAGTAAAGAGTATGAATCAGCTGTTAAACTGAGCTCAGTCTTGTCAGGGGGTAAACAAAAGTTAAAAGCTTTTACATTCACAGACCTCACAAAAAAGAGGGTAGTGCTTTGCAGCAACTTCATGTAAGTAGGTGTTGAGTTAAAGAATCTGAGTTAAAAGCAGTACTGCGCTGAACATCATGTGACCAGCCAGGACTGGTCAGATAAGTCCTGTTCTAACTCAATGTCTGTTACTTGAGTTGTCCATCAAAAACCCTAAAACAAAACTTGAATATGTTACTACATAATGTTTATCTCACAGCCTCTCTTCAAAGCTTTCAGCTTTACAACATTACTTACACTTCCTTGTTTTTCTGCAGAAATATCCCCAGGGCTGCCGGTTTGTGAGCTGAGATTACAAATGCTGTAAAAGATCTAATTTCCTAAAAGTGTTAGTGTGGCTGTAAATTGGAAAGGCATTGCTACTTTTGACTTCTGCAGTTATTTCCCCCAAATGTCTGACTGCTAAGCCTACAGAACAGTAAACAACCACACATGTGATTGACTTTTGAAGGAGAAAAAGAGCAAGAATAGGTTTATGTAACATCTCTGGTTTTATTGTTAGGTAGAGGCGGCCAGCGTCTGCGGCTAAGAGGTAGTTTGTTGGTTGGCGGTTCAATCCCAGCTTTGAGTGGTCAGAAAAAACTAAAAGAGTGCTCTACAAGTCAATTTACCATTTACTGAACTTAAGGCCTCAGACATAAGAGACAAACAAGGTTTAGAGAGGTTAATTTGCTGGAGATAGCTCTAAGTGAAGGAGAGATAGAGGATGGCAACAGAAGACTAGGAGGCAGCCATGCAGCAGGGTATTGGGTAAATGAGAAATGATACTGAGCAAAACCAAACATCAATAAACAAACAACAAACCACTTGAGGCTTGAAGACGGTTTCTATGACTTCAGCTGAACAAACCATCTGGCACAGAGGGGATAACGAGCTGGTTAGGAATAATGATCAGTCAATGAGTAGATGGAAAGCAGATGAGCAGGTTCAGCAGGTGTGCTTCACAGCGGCCTGTGTTCCAAAATATGATACTCTACCATCCCATACTATATCATACAAACAACAGGATACAAAACTTAAGAATACAATCTGACACAATATTAAATAAAATAGAATAGGTTCAACATTGTTACTGTTACATATGCTGTGTTAGAATTGTTATGTTGCTATTGTCTACAGTGTAAAGGGAAACAGTTTAAGATGATATGATCCGATACAATCCAATGAGACAATGCAATCCATCATCATCCATCGTGTTTGTTCTAACTATGTATTGCTGCCATTCTTGGTCAGGTTTCCCTTGCAAATGAGATCCTCAGATCTCAATGGGACAAACCTGGTTAAATAAAATAAAAAATAAAAAATCATATAATTATTGATATAACATACTAGACAATTTGACAATTTGATCAAATATGATTGGGCCTAGATAATAATATGATACAATGAAACACAGTCGGGTGCAAAATATTATAAAACATGATACAATATAATATGGCATGATACAATAAAAATAAAACATAATATAATATAGCACAATAAAACATGGTGTAAAAAGACAAGATACAATGCATTAAGGTATGGTACTTTACATGTTACTATATAATACAAACCATACTGTACAGTATAAATGATGTGTTATGTTTTATCACATTTAAATATGATACAATACCGTGCCATACCATATTATACAGTATGATTCATTACAATACAATACCATATGATATGAAACAATTCAATATGTTATGATTCATTACGAGATGATACCTTACCAAACCATACAATATGATACGATATAATACAATATGATACGATACAGCATGGTTCATTACAATACGATAGGATACCGTACAGTCTGATTTATAACAATACAGCAATATACAATATGCTTTGGCAAAATACAATATGATTCAATTTAATTCAGTACCATACCAAATTTCTCCACATTTACAGACTTAGATGAAAATAAAATGGGAAACTTGAAAATTATGTCTAAAGAAATGTCAAACTACTGCAGCTGTGTCTTTGGTGTATATAAACCCACTTTATATGCATGGCATGCAAATAAATATAATCAATTAACTAATCAAATACCATGCCAACCACATGATGTGGATACAATGGGATATGAAACATTATTATAAGAAAGATAAAAAGAGACTTAGATCAACGTAAAGGAGTTTGTGGGTTTGAATACCTTACACATCAAACAGTTTTACGAAGGACTCACAACAAATAATAAAAATGTTGAAATAGTACAGTAATGACATACTTCCCTTTCACATACACAGAAAGAGACAGAAAGGAGAAAAATGAAACAAAAAGAAGGAGGAAACACAAAGAAAGCACTTGACCATGTTTGTAGCTTTTATAAATATCTACACACCAGAATCAGACAATAATATCTGCTTATGTAAGTGGTCCCCAAGGTTTCCATACGCCAATATATGCAACTCAAATACTCAAGACCTGGATATTCAGCCTTATTTTAAATCAGTGTTCTCTAACCCTGATGAAAACAGAAGATATCTTTTGGGATTTAGAGACTGAGGCTGCTGAGAGGAGTTTAGTCACATGAAAGAGCAGCTGGATGAAATGAACATTCCCTCAAGGCCTGGCTGCTGTTTCTGATACTCCTACAGACACACCACAGGGAGAAGCTGAATAAGCATTACGGCTCGCTGAAAAACATGACCTGAAGGTCCAGCTCATCTGCAGCGGTGACCCCACCCAACCACAAGTCAGTGCACTGCTGCCTGTGTGTGCTGTAACTCTAAAACACTTCCTTTTGGTCATTCTCCCTCCCCTCATTATGTTTTTTCTCATTTTTGCGTGCACGCTTGTTCTCTTTCACAGTTAATTTAAAAGATAATTTCACCTTGTTTATTTCTCTAAACATTTCCCCACTGTATCACATGCTCAATCTCACTGTGGAAAAATGTTTCCTTTTAAACGCTACAGCACTTCCTGTTAGGATAGGACACTGATCAGCAGAAAGTTGGCATGCATCAACAAAAACTGCTGCGGTGTGAGTTATCTGTGAGTGCACGTGTCCAAGAGAAAACCCTGACCTCCGCTTTTCCAATGACTTAACACCCAGTATCATCAAAACTATCACACTTCAGCTAAACATTGATTGTAATTGTCTGTTTTTTCGTGACCAACAGAAAAGTTCTTGAAACTTTAAATTGGAAATTTTGTTACAAGCCAAAAATAAAGAAAAAGAGAATAGTTTCAGCGAAAATTACACTTTCTCATATAATAATTCTTTAAGTGGGTTTTTCTTGCTATAACAAGGAACTATGAAGCTACATCTATACATTAAAGGGAGATGTTCTGTGCATTCATAGATTACAGTCCTCAGATCTCTTAAATCACTTCCTGTTTTGGGGAAATCTAGACTAAAACTTCCCCGTTCTCATCTTTAACCACCCTTATCTTCAATCTGTTTTCTTCCTGATATGTTTGCATACGTAAGCATATATGAGACATATCTCCCAGTCTACATAGCTCCCTCCAGTTTCCTGTTTGAAGCATCTGTAAAGCTACTTCCTGTGTGACTTCCTGGCTGAGTGCAGAGCAAACTGATTTCAAGCACTGAAAACATTGGGGCTGCGGGAGGAGGGGTTCGACAAATGGGGGGGGGGGGGGGGCAGTAAGAGAGAATAGGCCTTTGACTTGTGATGCATGGGTCAGAAGAACAACCGTTGCTAGAGGCCACCAGATAAAGATGTAAATGTGCGGTGGAGAGAGGCGTTAAATGAGAGGGGTTAAAGAAGAGGTAAAAAGTGATGAGGAGCAGGGGAAAGGTGACATAGGAGTTACAGTTGGAGGGTGGAGTTAAAATTTGTTTATCGGATTTGTTTACGTGCAAGCAGATTGAGTATTCACTCTGGTTCTATAAACAAGCATCTGTTCCACCACCTCTGACAGTGAAACTAATGCAAAATACTACTTTGAAATACAGCCAGGTGATTCGTGTATGACCTTTTCATTTTTAGATACATTTACATACTGATTTCCATGAGGCCAAATCCCAAACAGTGCATCAGATGGACTTTAGGAATGAATCCACTTTGGATGTAGGTAACATTATTGCAGCCTTGTAATATTTACTAGGCTTATAAATTGGCAGGAGACAGAAAACTAAAAACTATGAATAAAAGTGGTTGTGGGTTCCTCTCTTATGCAATATCAGCAAAAAAAAAGGCATAAGTGACCCTGACTTTGAACCCAAATGCTCTTTATGTTGCTTACTATTCATATGTATGCCTTCAGTCAAATATTATGAAAGCATTTTTTCACCAAAGTTAAGTGAAAGTGAAAATACCATCACACTCTAATTTCCACTTAAGAGTTGCTGAATTGTAGAAACTACAACAGCCACACAGTGAATGAACTGGGCCACTTATGCGACACTTAACACTGAAGCAGCACAATATTTCCGTTCACACTCTCGTACCAGCTGACTCTGCAAAGAGGCAATTTAAGCTGTCGAGCTTGGAAGACAGCTGATACTGAGAATCACCTCGTTTCTACCCCCTCTACCTTGTCAAGATATTTAAAAGACATTTTCAGATAAACAATGATTAGCTGATGGGTTATTATGCTGAATTTGTATATCTTACAACTTTACCAAGGTCAGGTTAAAGGTGGGGTAGGCAGGATTCTGTTAAAGAAGCATCTTTTTTGTGGTGTATATACAAAAAAAGCTTTTACTATCAGTCAATAAATATTATTATTGATGACATTTGGGGATATTACGATATCGCTGTGTTTTGTTATGTCTGTGCAGTCAAAACTCTAAAATTTTTGAGCAGCGCACTCTTTCTGATTGGAAACAAAGCCATTCTCCGCCTCCTCGACCTGATTCGTTGTGAGGCACGCTCCATGTCTTCAAATAACGTGCACGAGCCCAAACTAAAGTTAGCGTACTACAATATTGGACAGTAGAAACCAACCAGAAAGTACAGAAAATTTTTCGGAATCCTCCTTTGGCCACGACTGCCAGCACAAGCAATAAAACGAAGTAAAGACTCTGGCAGATTTACAGGCGTTTTAAAGGAGGTAGACCACCCTGACAAGAACTAAAAAGCCAGGTAAAAGCATTAGCACTAAGCGTTGCCTCTGAATGTTTTTCACTTCTGTGAATACTTAGACAACAAGCGAGCACTGATGTAGTATCTTTATAATTTAGACCCTCCTTTTCACTGTGGCTGTGTAAAGTTTCTCAAGATAAGCATGAGTCGGGTCCTGCCCAAGGTTTCTGCCTGTTAAAAGGAAGTTTTTTCTTGCCACTGCAACTCATGTTAGATGAGATGGGCCAAAACCCATCTTAGGTTGGTTCTTGATCATCAAACAATGAGCGTGGTCTAGACCTGCTCTTGTTCCTTGAAAAGCGTCTTGAGATGACGACTGTTGTGAATTGGCGCTACATGAATAAAATTTGATTGATTGATTGATTGATAAGCATACTCCGCCCATCCCTGCCACCAGAGGAACTACAACCAAAAATTTGTAATGCAGCTGGGAGAGACTGCTGTGACGTGCGAGGACTGAGTACAGCAAAACTTCAAGTTTACTAATGAAGAACTAAAGCTCCTAATAGATCGCTAAAGCCCCTAAAATATGTTTCTAGGCCTTCAAGTACAGCCTCAGAGAGTTTGTAGTTCTTGACACTTGCGATGTTTATTCCTGATGTTTGGTTTACGCTTTTTAGTTGTTGCTTTTTCTTTTATTTCTTTTATAAAATGATTGTTGATATAACACATCATGGCCATTGCAGCTCTACCTGAAGCACAGGAGGGTCTGAGTGTGAGTAAAAGGATCATTTTTTCCTTTTTCTGTCTTTTTAGTTTCAAAGAATGACAGAGCTCAATGTAAGAGAAAAAAACTGAAACATGTGGCGTGCAGAGACGTGAATGATAGATGCAGCAAAGCGGATATGACAGATGGAGGGAAAAGGAAAGGAGAATGTTTGATAACTTATACCCATCTGCAGTGAAAGGATGATGGACGACTTCCATTTGCAACAGGAGCAGAACTTCCTTTTACCCGTCTTCCCTGTGGGTCTGTGGCCATCTCATCTGTCCTCCTGTGATCTCTGTCCTGACCTCTACTTCTATAAAGCGCTCTAGCTCTGCCTTTGACTTTTTTCAGATTTCTAAAGAACTAGTTCACTGGCTTTACTGGATGCTCTGTATACTCAACAATCCTTAATTAGGCAAAGTACCTGTCTTTCTACCTTCCTGCTGATTTTCATTCATTTGGATGTGCCATGAAAAGCATCTTCAAAGGCCTGCAAACAGACACCAGTATGTAAAGTACCCTGACAAGGAGGTCACAATTTCCATTTTGTATGATATTTTGTTAGTAGGCTGTGTTTTTATGTGATGCAACTGCAAGAAAAGACTGTTTTGAAAACCTTTTCTGGAGGCTTATGAAGAGGAGAGAGTTGGTTGATGTAAATGAGTCTTTTAAAGGAATAAGTGGTTATTTTGGAAAACATTCGTATTTGGCGTCTTGCTGGAGTCCACAGGGGGTTTTATGTAGTTTTATTCTTGGCTCAGTGACCTCTTGGAGTCTGCCATCCTTGTAAAGTGGTCTGGCAACTAAAGAGCACTTAATAAGGAGGTATTGCACTGGGCACCAGCTGTTTTCCAGTTTAGGAGCTGGATCCTCTGATGTCAACCGGTACGTAAACATGCCCAGTTAAGCTAAGAATCAATCCAATGACGAAAGTATGGCTACTTCTGCAATGATAATTGCAACATGCCCCTGTTAAGCTGGTTATTGTTGGGCTATTTCACAGTTAGTGTATTAGGTCATGTACCAGAACAATCAACAAATGTGTCCACAATAGGCTTACAGGTAGTAAGTCTAATGGGGCGCTCACACCAAGCGCAAGTAATATCATCTACTTGCTTAATTCACGCGAATCCAGACGTGTGAATGGATAGAATTTAGTCGCTTCATTTGCGCGTCAACAGGTAATCCCACCTCCTCATTCACTTGCCTCCAAGATAGATCCTTTTTATTCCGGTCTTGGTAATTGAAAGAAAAGGTTTCATATAATTCAGGGCATCCACACGGACACAATCAGTTTGTCCTCCATTTTAGATACCAGTGAACAGCCGTCTGTTTTCATACCCAGCAACCTTCGTGTTGATTAGTTATCGCAACGCAAATATCCTCTCAAATTTGGACATTTTCAGCTCTCAACTTGTGTCACCTGCACTACCAGAGTAGCAGGAGCGTCTAATCGCATCATTGCATTGACTGACCATGTAATTCATTCGCATGAACGATTTTACTCGTGCTTGGTGTGTGGAGACAGTAACAATGGAGACAACAGCTTTACAGCTCTGTACCTTCTGTACATATGATATAACAGCTTCATTTTTTTTTTTTTTTTACATCTTTAGGTTTTGTTTACTATCCAGCTTCCATAACAACATATTCACACTGTTCGAGCCCAATGTACCAACAGTGGAGCACGCCGAGGCTAGTTTCAGTCCAATTGAGGCTTATGTATGGAAGAGAAAATCAATCCCTGACTACATTAGGTACATTAGTTCCACTACAAGAAATTCGATTCCAGTGGGACTATTGTGTTACCATGTATTTTAAAAGTCCAGTTTCTGTCTGACCAATGCCATAAATTGATTTCTTGAACAACATGTAAACATCCTGAAAATGGAGGCGCAAGAAACTGCAGTTTCAAGAGTGTCCACCGGAGGCCGGCTTTAAAAGCTCAGGAGACCCCATTAACACCCATGTTAAAGTGAATGGCCTTTTACAGTTCGGTATTACTAGAGGCTCAGCTAACTTTACAGACAGACAGACAGACAGACAGACAGACAGACAGGCACATGGTAGCTGTTTGCTACTAAAGGCCCTCTTCAGCTTCACCTCCTTGCTTCTTACTAGTTCAGGCTGAGTCAGCATTTCCAGTTTGCCGACTGCTATAATGACAGTTAAATACACAGCTTTAGAAACAAGTGTTACTTAGTCAACAATCATGCTTTATACATTTCATGGGTGGGAACAGCTGATGACGCATACAGGAAATCCTCTGTAAACCAGACTGTCTCATTTCAGCTCAGCTGGGACAGTCTATGACAATGATGATCCTAGACTGGGACACAGTTAGGGTGTCCTCTCTTGCTCAGTAATAAAACAAACACTGTTTATTTGGTGGTTACAATATTAAAAAACAGTAATGGTTTTAAGAGATGTTTGAGGGCAGATACAGCTTGTTGTCAAACAAGTATTCAAAGCCATGCTAACTTTTCCTTCTGTTTTTAATTAGCATATTTCTATTATTTTCAGAGTTTTAATATAAGAGTATTGTCATTATCCTCACAGCGGTTATTGTTTACAGAGTTTTAAGTCATGGAAGAGAACTGCAGGGTTTGCAAAAGAAAAAGAACTCTCAAATCTTCATAATCTAGTCTTGTTAAGGGATAAGAAAATCTTTTAAACCCCTGAATCCTGATCCTTGCAGGGGGTTGAGAAGTTTAAGGAAACAGTTTGCCTTAAATACAGTCAACTCCTCAAATATTAGGCTACTAATTCACTCTATTTAATAAACATCATGTCTTTCAGATCAGACCAACCCTATACCCTCTTCTTCTCCACATTTTTCAGCCCATTTTGCTTCAATCTGCAGACCACACTTGCACAGTGGCACACAATGGAGGCTTTATGACCTGGAGACACACAGTACAAACTACACAACTCACACTGCCTCTCTTTCCCAGTGTCACTTCCTGCTATATTCCTATAAAATACTCTATTATACGCTGTTTGTGGTCCTGTCAGTTTCTGATGAAATGCACACTTAGTTGCAGTTCATCAGGAACTTCCTGATTGTGTACAATTCAGTTGATAACATCATAGACATACAAAGTGATTCAGTGCCACATCCTTTATTTCCAGTTCGCCCGGATGAATACAGCCAGGGAGGGAAAATATAATTCCTCCGGGCAAACATTAATTTCTCGCTCTTCTTCCTCCTGTAACACGCTTTGTAGACATAACACACAGTTCTGATATTGTCCTTGGTTGGATGGATTTCTGTCTGAGCGTCAGGATCATAAGTCTGAAGGTGCAATCAACAGGAGAAGCGGCGACAACAGCAAAAGAGACAGGAGGAGAGAGGCTCCATAACTTGTGGATGTTCTCTAAGACAGTGTCAGATGCTCTGCTCGAAGGATGCCCATCTTTCTTCACCAATATGCTCATGAATCATTGGGGGGTTTAAGGCCCACATGCATGGATGAGATGCTGAAAATAGTACCACTGCTGTAAATGGAGGAAAACCTCATTAAGAAATGTCTAGGTTTGATTTCTCATTGGTAATTTGAAAAACCTTGACTGTGAACCAAAAGTTAGACATTTTTAACCAGGCCTCCTGTTACAGTTGGCCGAAGGAAATCATCCAAGTAAAAGATCTTCTTGGATCTTGGTTTTGGTTTGTAGGATTAAGGAGTTAAGCCATTTTAAGATGGATTAATGGATTTTACTCACAGAAAAGTTAGCCTTATAACCTTTCTAATAAAGCTTTATATACTTCTGGTACATTTTATTCTAAATGCACAAAAATCTGCTCATGAATGCGTGAATTTTGATTAATTTATTGCAGTATAAATCACAAATTCCTCTGATTCACTGTAAAGCCACCTCAAGGATATTATCAGCTTATGTGCTCAGCCAGTATTTCAGGGATCATTCAAGAATGATTACTAACTCCCATTAATGTAGGACATTCATTTCCATAGGTTTTATTGTTCTGCTCAGTCTTAGAGGCTTCTCTCTGTGTTTCTTCCCGCTCAGTAGAGGTGGGCTAAAACAGTTTTTTCTCTTTCAAAGCATTATCAAGCAACCTTGTGAAAGGGGTCACTGGTAGTGATGGGTGTACAGAGTTTATCTCCTGAATCTGCTGCTCCACTTGGCTTTGCACTGCTTTCCTGAGTTTTCAGCTTTGTGGCCCACACATTTACTATTTTGGTTCTCTCTCTCTCATGGTGAAGTTTCTGGCTGCAGCTGTTTTCAGGAGAGGGCTTCAAAAAGTTGCTCAGCACCAAACAACAAACAGGTGCATAGAGATATGGAGTAGCATGGCGGAGTATCAAGCATCCTAACAGGGACTTATGAAAGAGAAAATAGAAAATGGACTTCATTTTATACAAACTCAGTGTCGAGTTAAAAACAATGTTGCTACATACACTAAAATTATGAATGTCTGGGTAGTTTAACAGCTGAATTTGTTAATAAGCATGTTTTTTTGTTGTTGTTTTTTTTTGTTTGTTTGTCTGATTGTTTTTTTTTGCTATCATGTCGTTGTTATAATTCAAATGTTTTCTTTTTTCATCAATAATATGCTGAAAATCATCTCTACAGCTCCCAAGTGGGCAAATATAATTGCTATGACTGGGAGTAACTTTAATGAAATTCATAACTCGGTCACTAACTACCACAGTAGTTAACCAGTCTATCATCGCTTTAAAGCTACTGTGAGTAATTTTTGGTTTGTGTACATTTTGGCACCAGTTAAGCCAGAGTTCAAATCAAGTCATTGAGTCTGAGTTGAGTCTGACTTCTTGTCGTTTCCATGAAGCTACAGCTGTGCACCATATTTGAATACATGAATAAGCGGCGATGCACTCACTTATTCTGTTGTCGTAAGATCACTGCTGAGTTTTCACAATAAATTCAAAAATTACCCCTTGCTCTTAATCAGAGCTTTGACTACATAAACATGGACCCTGTGGTTAAGTTACTAAAGGGATATTCTGGTGTAAGATTATTTTAGGGTCAAACACACCACAACACCGAGTTAGACACCCCCTCTCTAGTTATTCCAACTTTAGTCTGAGGAGTCACAAACAAACCTCAACCAAAATGCCACTCTATAGCCACAAATAATGCTCAGAACAGCACCTAACTTCATCAACAGTACATATAGGGCCACAGCACTAGCCACCAAACATCTTTTTAACTTTGCCTAATTTCTTAAGCAAAGAGACTAAACACAAATTACCTGCTCTCTTCCAGCAGCCACTTGTCTGTAGTGAGACCTTGGGCGAGTCTATTATAGACTACTGCAGGGTGACACAGCTCAAGGAAGAACATTTATGATCATTTCTTTGTGGAAATGCAATCAGACTGAGACACTAAGTCAGAAGAACTACTGTGTCTGCAGGAAATACTTCAAGGAAATGATAAAGAAATGTTCTAACTCAATGTTACAGTGTGACCCTAAATTAATTTTACACCGGACTATCCCTTTAATGAGGGGGTAGAATGCATTTTTTAATATGCTTTATACTTCCTTTACATAATTCACAGCATTTACTGTATATTCCTTAGATTCATGATGAAGCATCCTGGCAGGGACTACTGCCGTGTATGTGCGTGTAGGTGAACCCACATGCCAGCCCTGGTGTGAAAATGAACAGATTATTGGGACCTTGAAAAAAAAAAAAGATTTAAAACAAAGCTACATAGCAGTATTTAGTGTTTTATTTAGCAAGGCAGGATCTTCCTTTATTGTGTTTTCTAATCTCATCCTGCTCTTGTTTTATGATTAAATGTGAAAAGTCAGCATTTAGGTAATCACTTGATTTGAGACCAGCCCCCACCAGTGGTATTAAAAAAACACAGAACAACAAAAAAGTTACTGCTCTTGTTGATGGTTTTGTTTGCTGTTTTCGGTCATAAAGAAACATCCATAATAATTTCAGTCTGTTTCATCACCGGCTCAAAACTTCTCACTAGAGCATCAAAATTTCATAACACATTCTGCCTTCCATCATGCATTCATGCCTGACTATTCACGGGTGCATTTTTTTAAGACAGTAAAAATATCTTGTTTTCCTCAGCAGTTTAGATCCATCCTGTTTTCCATTTTCTACCAGAAAAAGACTTTGCTGAATGTCACTGTCTTTGCTTCTGCTATTCAGCCAAGGTCACTCTGGCTGAAGGGGAGGGAGGGAGGGAGAGCACCGGGAAGACAACAGCACTCACCGAGACGAGAGCTCTAATCAGAGAGAGTGAAGCTATAATCAAACATAGACCTCTGGCAGAAAAAAGACAAAGCGTGACAAAAGAAGAGAAAGAAAAAAAACATAATCATGAGCAAGGCAGTGAGGTATTTGATGAAAATACATCTGAAGCAAAACCTTTAATCATACCAGGATAAAGGGACAAAGGGAGACTATGTGGAGGAGAAATCAAAAGAAAAGAGAACACTAAAGACAGAGTGGGAGAGGTGGATGGAGAGAGGAGCCAGAAGGCAGGATGGAGAGGATGGAGGTGGTGCAGGGTGGTGGTATTTAAACATGTTCTAATCAAGGCCAGCACAGCAAATGTCCTGTTGCGAAAAAAACGCCCTCTCAGTTAATCAGAGCGAGAAAATACTGAGAGAAGTTTGCCAGAATAAGACTGTGGAGAGCCAGACTCAAACACAACGAATAAAGAGGAGGATTTGGTGTGTACAGCATACGGAAATGAGGACAGAAATGGGTAAATTCTCCTTCTTACGTAAATCTTTTCCGCATGAGAGCTTCTTCCTGAACACTCGGGGGCTTAATAAGCCCCTGGGGTGAGTAGGGGGGGCTTGTTTTCCTATCGTCCTGTCCTGTCTCCAGCCAGCTCACAGGGCTGAGCAAGTAAAGAGGGAGGAAATGAGTTTGTGTCTACAGGCAGACACCTCGTGCTTGCCAGACGCTCTGCTCTTACCCGGCACCTTATAATCCTGGTGACAGGAGTGTGGACTTTCCTATCTGACTCATTTAATGAATCCCTGCAGATTAAAGGAAGCAATTATTCTAATCCAGAGAACACTCAGCTAAACCTGATGCTCTTTTTATTCAGCTGCAACATTTGCTAAAAGTACGTAGGCTGATAGGGGGAAAAGCTCTGCAACCACAAATTTTAGCAAATAAATAAGAGCCGAAAAATTTCCTAAACAGTTACAATTTTCTGATTGCTTATTCGTGCCGACCTCAGGCAAGATTCCAAATAACATTTCTGAAAGCATGAAAGATTGAGCAGTAGCTACATGTTTTTTTTTTTTTAATCGAACATCTTTTTCCCGTAATCATTGTTGTATTTTATAGGTAAAAGCCATGTGAGTCATTTGTATAAACTTGTTAGTTTACATATTGAATGATGTTTGTTTTTTAAGTTGAGTTCAAGAAAAATCCCAATAATAGTGTGCACAAACTGGACAGTAGCATACCATACTGTACCATATATCAAATCTAATCTAGCATAGCATCAAGTACTGTAAAACAATGTAATGTGAGGTAATGAAACAAACACAAAGATGAGCACATGCTGACGACAGCTCCTGCACAACTTCATATTACAGCACAATGTTGTGCTTTCTTTCTTTCTTTCTCAAGTTACTGATTAGGCTACATAATAAATTAAAATATAAATCTAGTGTAGTAAGTGCGCATTTTTAGGATAATACAACTGATGGAGGTTAGCTTAAATGTTGAATTAGCATAGCTAGTAACCTAACTTCTGTTGGATGTGCTTGGTGGAAACCATAGACTGTATATACTATGGATAACTTGGTTCCGCCTTTCGCCAGTATACAGATTTGAAGCTGAAAAGATCTTAGTATTTCCGTGTTTTTTCTTCACTTCCTGAAACCAGCATTGCGCAGTAGTGTTGTACGCACTACACCACTTCCGCAGTTGCATTGGATGCATTCGGCGGGAGAGTCGCTGTGATGACGCTCTGCTCAAACAGCGTATCCCCCGCTTTAGCTATGCAATCATTGTACACCCATAGGCTGTATCAAGTGTCAATCTCTAACTACATGAACCCCCAAATAACTTTTAAAAACAGAGCTGTACAGAAAAAAGAGGACTTGAGCACAAACCAGTCTTACAGTAACTACATGTCAACATCGCAGAACGGGGGAGAAAAAATTATATTCTGTGTAATTAATTTCTAAAGTTTGTCCACAGCTCCATAAGAATAGCTGGCGGAGGCGGGATTTATGATCTATACTGCAGCCCGTCACCAGAGGGTGCTGTTCTTGGAGTGGCTTCACCCAGTGAGGAGGCAGACCCTGTCCATTCTATATACAGTCTATGGTGGAAACAAACACCAGTTTTCCCTGTCTACCCAAGACAGCTGCCTCCACTTTCATTGTGTTACAACCGCTGATGTTAGTTACATCTGCTTACATGCAAATGTAAAAACAGACAAGTATATATTGTCAACACCCTTCTGCTCTGCTTCATATTACAGCACACACAGCTAATGGTGTGTAACGATCCACTTTACGACCTGCAGAAGGGCTACGAGCAGCACACGCCATCTGGAGGCTAAAGTAGGTAATAACACCTGGACAGTTTAGACAGTGCTTTCTGCCTGACTGTCTTGATGCCCATACGTAGAAGGTCACATAGGTCTTATATTTTATCATATCATTGAACCTATACTGTCGGATAATTTTTTATCATATTGTTGCTTATTAAATCAGAAATTTAAAGTTGCTTAATAAATGTTAAGTATATGAACATACAGTATTATATTACATCATACTGCAATGTATCATATTATATTGTATCATATAGTATCATATTGAATCACACAGACCACACTGTATTAAAACCAATTTTTACCATATCATTGCCCTTTTTAATTCAAATGTATTACATCATACTATATTTTATTGCTTTATGTTTATTATATATTGTTATATCATATATTATAAATTGTATCATATTTCAGTCTAATATCACAACTGTCTCGTCATCATAATCATATTTTATCATATAGTACCGAATCCTATCTCTTGTATGTAGCAAAAAAATGCATTCAGGACAAAGGAGCTGAAAATGTCCCAAAAAGAAGCTTATTAAAAAATGAACAACCCCCTAAACAAACAAATTCATAAGAAACTGACTTTTTAACCAATCAGCAAAGTGCTCCAGGCCTGAAGGAGAATCATTTTGAACTGGGGTTTAGTGAAGTGAGAGAGAGGTGAAATGGTCTTCGGGGCCGACCTCTGTATGTTTTCAGACCTGGGGTGAGGTCTTGGTATGTCCAGTACGAAAAAAACCTCTGAGATCAAAAGAGGATTTTATGATGACAGGAAATTCTGATGTGAAGTAGTTTTCTTGCTGAGCTTTGCTCCCGGCTTTTGAGCTAACCCTGTGATCCCCTTAACTATTCGCCCATTCCCATTTTATCTTCTTCATACAAGGTGTCCAAACCTCAGTAAAGCTGCCATAAGTACCTGATGCATGAATTAAAAAATACATCATTTCAGATTTTGGATTCTGACTTTTGTAGATGTTTTTGAGTTTGCATTATTTCCACATTTGCAGCTATTTTGGAGGAAATTTTCTTGGCTGTAGCAGTTTGTTTGCCCTTGTAAGCCACCACATAAAGGTGTTTTCCAGCACAGAGTGTTCAAACGACTTCTTATTACAATCCTCCTCTAGGCAGGCAGGCAGAGCTGCGTGTTTGAATTATAGCATTGTTTTGAAAATGCCACCAAAGAGAGCTTTTACTTCTGCCTGTTCTCTGTGACGAATAAATTGTTTTCTGTACCTTTTTATGGCTTTGATAAATATTCATCTCAGCGCTGCCTGCGTCCTGCTGCAGTGCAGAGTATTTCAGGGCTGAGCTGTGAGGGATATTGATGAGCTGTGGGTCTGAGGATGCCCCGATCGCACAGCAATCAGGCCTCATGATGGCTCCTGTGGCCTGTGTGCAGCCTGAACAATCAGGTACATCTTAACTCGTTTTTTCCTGTTTTTTTTTTTCTTTTCTTTTCTTTTTTTTGTAACAGGGCATGACTTCACTCAGCCATTACCCTTCCTGCTTGGTGTTTCACATACTGATTGGATACATTGTGGTGTTTTCTAAGCCCCGCTCAAGGGACAGAAAGTCTAATCCAGCACAGAGGCGTTCAGTAGCATCCAGAGCGTGGTGGGACAGTGCAGCGGCTTGTGTGCAGCAACACATTGCTAGCCAGCGAATTCAGATGGGAGTGGGATTGTGAAAGCCTTTAAATGTGTCTTGGGGGCTGGTTAGTGGGGATTATTATCCAAAGAATCATGACAGGAATTCAATAACAGGCTTTTGTCCTGTGAAATTTCACACTTCCCATAAGGATCCTTCTGTTTCTGCCTCTCTTCCTCTTCCTCTCTATCCCTCTGCTCCTCTGAGGGGAACGAGTTAAAAGCATAATACTGGGAGTACTTGAGTGCTGAGGATTCCTCTTGAATGCTAAGCAGTTTTATCAAATAGCAGGCTGCAGCACAGGATCCTAGGTACTGATGGGCAGCGAGGAGCAGTAGACATCTGACAAGAGTGTGCATACTTCACCCTGTGTGTGTTAAAGTGAAAAACAACCTCCAGAAGGAAGACAGAGTTTTTAGTGTCTCCGTCTCAGTTATTAGAAAAAGGTGCACGTCTTCTGTGTGTGTGTTTTAGGCAACACTGCAGACAAGACACCGTTCTGGATGTAAACTCTTATAGAGAAATGTAAACCTTGCATAGAGAAAAATTGCATATTTATATTATTTCTGAAGGCTGCACTGAGAAAATATTCTGAAAAAGTTGCTACTATGAGAAATCTGCACCTTACAGCATAATAGTTCTGGTTTACATTACTCCACAGTTTAGGCTGCAAAATAATCTGTTTGGATGTTCTCAGCCTGTCATGAAAAGGCAGATTTTCAACAAAAGGTGCGTTCAAAGCAAAATGTCTGCCAGTCAGAAAGACTGAAATTTCCACAGAAAAAGAAAAAGAAAGAAAACTGGACTCATTTTTCTCCCATGCATCTTGAAGTTTACACATCTAAATGATGTGCAGCCGAACAATTTGACAGCTCCTTGGCTTCATTCTCGCCTTTTTGTTTTAATCACAGGGGGAAAAGCAGATTTAGTTATTCTGAAGTCCTGTATGTGTTCCAGTGCAGAAGAATCAAGAAAAGCAAACACTCAGCATCCTTGTGTCTGCAACATTTTACAAGTGATTAGTTCGGACGCATTGTTAGTGTTTGAATATGCAGTACAGTGTGTACCAGACAAACTGCTCATCATGTGCAAACTACATGACTTAAAGGTCAGTTTGGTTTTCTGTTGTTTCTCAGTTTTTCCATTTACCTTGACTTCACTATTAATTTCCCATTTTTTTTCTCCTACAGTGGTCTTTAAAGCTCCTATAAGGACTCATTGACCAGTTATGAAACAGTCTGAAATCAATAATGATGCCTCAACTTACAAACCCAATTAAGACCATCAGCATCAAAACTTACAGTCTCTATCTGGTCATTTTTTATGCTTTTAACTGAGGACAGAGTGGTAGATTTCAGACAAACTTGATTGACAGAATGCTGAATAAACACCCTCTCTGAGCATCATTCATAAAGATACTCAAAGCAGAACAGTTTTTTTCTAGTCAAAAAACAAAACACTTGTTGTGTTGTCTCACCAAATGTAAATAAAATCATTCATACGAGTGAATTACATGGAAAGTCAATTGAAAGATGCAAATAGATTCAAATGTCTGTCAGGCAAAGCAAATCCTCAGTCCTGTTTGTTGTACACAGACTGAACTATCATGGAGGAACTCTTTCTCTTCTGCATTACTTATATTTATGTTTAGGCTCCCCCACTGACTCAATACAGAAAAGCGAGTTATTTGCATGAAATAAGTGAGTAAATACCTTATGTTCAATCAGATGTGCACAAATAAAGAAGAGGTCTAGACACTACACATGTTCAGAACCAGATCTGCACAAAGATCAGAGGTATCACTTTGTCCACAGGGGGCGCCAAAAACAACACAAATTTCTCACAGGATCGTTACACAATCAACTGAAACTTAAACTTGATCTGCTCAGCTGAAATCAAACTTTTCTTCTGTGTCAAAAACTGAATTTATAATTCATATCCTTTGAATATTTCCCTGACAACCGTTATCAACCACCTCTTTTCAGGCAAATACAGATTCATTTTTATAGTTTCTGACAAGTGTACTGACAAAACATCTGCATCTGTCTAAATGAGAGCTTGGATATTTTAATGATAGCTTTTCCTTTGCCGCTCAGTTCACACATCAAAATCTTTTTAATGAGTTGAATAATGTAATGTATCCTTAGTCAGTAGAATAGTTGACTTTTTAAGGAGACCTTAAATTTGTTTTTCTTTATTGGGGGGGTTATTTGACAAAACTATAATACATTGATTAGTTTGCTACATTTTTTTTATTACAAAGTGTTTCTTAAATACATTAACTAAAATCCCACTTGGCCTTCAGGACATAAAAAGCTCTTAATACTTTTGAATTACAGTCTCTCACACCCTCAGACTCACACAGACAAAACATTTTTCTGTATAACACTCAGCCTACACAGTTTCTATCTGAGTCTAAATAAGAAGCGCGGTGCTGCTGTGGGAGTACAAGTCCTGACTGATTGCTTGTGCAGGTGGAAAGGATGCAATGCATGTGTGTTTCTCTGTGTGTGAGTTTGTGTTGTGGCGAAACCATTTCCGTCCCCCAGTTCTGTTGTAATTACACTGAACAGTTTTGTCAGTGAACGATGCTCAAAGACAGCACAGTTCATACAGGAGACAGAAAAGAGTGCACAAACAGCAAACATTCAAGCACTGTAAGAGAACCTCAGCATAAAGATTTCATGCAACTGTAAGGGATGTCATCTGGTGGGGTTTAAATGTTTAAATATTGCTATTTCTTACAAGGGGAAGAAAGAGTTTCCTGTGATAATCCCTGTGACAGTGGGCTTATCCTCCTTCCTGAGTCTTACCACAACAACTTTGCCCCCAGCATAAAATTCATGCCAGTGTGATGCAAGATTTGCAGGATAGAAGCTGCTTTCCGTAGCAACAGTCAGGGGCATTTCCAGGGGTGGTATGGGCCCCCTGAAAGATGATTGGACACACCGGGTGAGAATAAATAGACTATGACCAGATATCTGCTCAAACACAGGCAGGATTTACCCCCAAACTAGCTAGTCCAGCTTTTGTTGCAAGTGGCTTCAAGTTGCTTTTGTTGGAATAAAGATATAGCCGTTGATATTGTTTAGTTTGACTTCAATGTACATCTACTTCTTTAGGTCTGAAAAATGTAAGCATTCAGAGTTTGGAAGTTGCCACTCTGCAGCGCATTTTTACATCAAACATGTATTCAGCAGTACGATACCTTCATGTTAAAATAAAAATAAAAATAAAAACTGGCAAACACCAAGTCACCTCAACTTCAAAGTCAGCACTGGAGGCTTATTCATCAGATCATCACCGAGCTTCCATATCCTTTTCTTCCATGGATTTAGTTTTTTTTTTTTTTTTTTTTTTTTCTGATCACAGCTGTTTATTATTATTATTACTATTATAAAATTTTTATTTCATTTTTTTATCAGTTAAATAATTTTACAAAATAATAACTTTTACAACTAAATAAATGACATGAAAACAAGGTAATCAGACAAACAAGATGTCACGCAACCAAAGAGAGACAGAAATATTTATAAACTTATTAATAATAAAATGAAATTAATAATAAAAGAAAAAAAAGAAAAGAAAATTTACAAAAATATTTTTTTAAAAATCTGAAAAAAGGGAAGTCAGGAAATAACTGTAAGCAGGATATTAACAATAACAGTGGAGAAAGGTACCCTTGTTAACAAAGCTATACATAGGTTTTAATATTCAAGATCCTATCAGGATTTTTCTTGTTGCTTTTATGAAATAGACTGATATTAATTTTGATAACTTTTTAATAATATCCAGAATGAATCAAGACTATCAGCAACAAGATTTACGAATAATTGTAATGCCTTAAACTAGTTTGAGGAGGTAGATGTCCTGTAACAGCCCTGCATTTACAACTTACACATTTCACAATTCATAATAGAGTTTACTGTCAAAAGTCATTAGGATTAATTTTTTTTTTTTAAGTCACAAATTGGTACGTAGAGGAGAAGAAAAGCAATGACTGATTTGTCCACAGGGGGAACCAAAACTTACATATGAGCAAACTTCCTTACTGGAGCTTTAATATGTAGACATATATAATAAATAAAATACATTCAGAAGCATGCATTTTTGTGCAGCCAACCAACCTTTGTGACCACGGCTCCTGTTTTATTGGGCTAAAGAAGCTAGCAAAGCTTGTAATATGTAGCAAACTCATTTTTAGCTCACCTGCTTTTGGTGACAGAACTGTAGTCGACCAACACATGCCATGTTCATTAGAATAAGATGCCTCTAAACCCACTTTCCACCAATGTCTGGGGAATAGCCAACAATAACCCTGGCTCTTTTGCACTGGCAGATTCATAAACTTATGTATGAAAACACTGAATGAGCTAATTGCTAATTGCCAAGCTATTTGTTGCTGCATATGCTTATAGTGCTAAAATATTAATATAATGCCTTTTTACTCAGTGAAAAGGCTTATGCTCAGCCATTAAGAGCCATAACTAACAAGCAAATTCATATTATTTGTCCATTTTTGGATGAAAAATTCAACATTAAAACTTATAGGTGCAAAAGCCAGCAGTATCCAGAAGCCATTCAAAGCCACCATGATCTATTTTACTGTGAAATATTATTGAAATGTGGGATGTAAAATCTTTACAACTGTGATGAAAAGGAACAAAACATCAAATATATTTCTGGTTGTTAAAATGTGGAACCACATTTAATGCACTTGCACATTGGCTTAAGTTTGAAACACCCAGAGATGGTAATATGTCAGTGACCTTGCTACGCCACCCCTGTCAAAAAATTCAGGATCTGCCCCTGGCTACCAGAGCTGCAAATGTGCTACAAAGTGAGCTTCAAATAGCTTGAGATATAAGAAACAAAGAACAAAACTCAGACGAAGGTGTCTGAGGTAAGGATGAAAAAAGCAACTTAACCCCTCAGGGTGTTGTGCCATGTGCTCAGAGCGTCATGCCACCTGCTCAGAGATGAGCGCTGCTCCTGGAGGTTTTCAGGGGGGGATCAACTCTCAGAGTGCATTCTGGGTAAGGTACCAGTGGAGCCAATTTAGTAGCAAGGCTGCAGAGGAAGGAGATGTCTTGGAGGAAACCTGGCTTGAGGCTTAATTTAACATCTAAAGAAAACAGTGGTACTGACATAGATTTCATTTGACAGCCACCGCCCACTCACACTCTGCTGCTCCTGCTCTCTCTCTCCACACACACATACTCTCACACACACACACGTTTTTCCCCACACTTTCGCTTTTTCCTCATCCGCCATCTGACATATACGTACAAATTTACAGAAAGTGATGCAACATCCCCCTTCAGCTGCAGTCTAAGGCGGGCATCCATGAAGAAGGCCTGCTAAGATGTACAGGGGAAACCATAAAACATGACTCAAGCTGGCATTCATGCAGAACCATTAACCAGCCACCAGATCAGGATATTACAGGATGTGCGATTATCTCTGTGTGCTTGGTCAACATAGGTACTTTCAGTAACAAATGTAATTTCCACAGAGCTCTGTTTATCTTTATGGTCATATGAGCGCACATGATGCCTGATAAGCACTTCCTTTGAAAGAGATGTCATATAATTATTTACATGAGCTGAGGGAAAGTCCAACATTGTTTGAACTTGCTCATGATTTCCTGTTCTCTCAAATATTCCACTTTTTAATTTTTTCCAGTGTCCAAAACAAGTGAGGCAGCAGAGCAGTCAGCTTTCACTGTTAGCACACCTGAAGAGCATATTTTTAGTTAGTTGTACCTGAATTTTTTCAATTTGGGATACTTTACTGGACATCATGCATCACTTCTAGACCATCCTGACAGTTTTTGTAATCTTAAATATAGAGCATATGAACACCTTATAAAAAATGAATGCATTATCAGAAATGAAAGGCTGATCAAACCCACTCAAATGTTTCCAGTCATCTTGGTTGAATAAACCCACTCAGGTTGCAGTGCTGCAACGCTTTGCTGGAATTTATATGAGGTCAAACTCCATAAACTAATATTCAGATGAAGTTGTGTCTGGTCCAGCAGCAACCTAAGAGGGGAGGCAGAGAGGTGTCCATCAAAGTGAGTCTGTGCGCCCGCCCCCAGAGTCCTGTTGAAAAGTCTCATTAAATAATTAGGATGATACAGATCCATGTGGGGGTGGACCATGTTTATGCAGGATCATTGAGATCATCGACAGTTTACAAAATATGAATTTGAATGAGCTCAATCTCAATTAGCTATACTTTGATATCGATGCTGCTTGAATTTAATGGAACCACAATGTAACAGCAGTATTTGTACATCAACACAATATGAATCCTACCTGCATAGCGTGTCCAATCAGTGCAGAAATATCACAACCAAACACTTTAACACCTTGACACCTTGATGGACCAAAGGGCCAATGGTGGTGGACGACTCCTCTCTCTTTGCTGCAGGACAGAAAGATTCAGAAGATCTTTTGTACCAACAGCCATCAGACTTTATAACTCTTGAGTAAATAGTAGATAACTTTTGGAGACATATAATGTGAGATAACAGACAATTGAATTTCCCTTCCAGGATTAATATAGGTATTCTTATTCTTAAATGCTTGCAGGTTTGAAATGCACAATTTTCTCTCACGTAATAAATCAAGAATAGTAGGTCTGACTTGCTCAATGGACCAAGTACAGTTACTGTAGCATCTCACAAACTTTTTAAGTCCTGAAAAGTTAGTGAGATGCACTTACTGAAAAAAATAATAATGTTGTCAATAAATAAGTCTGAGTCCTTTCACATTCTCCATCTTTAAGGTCCTGAGGCAGTCAAGAGTCATCAGAGCCAGAGTCTAAATCATGTCCTGGACTACAATACTGAGTGGCTCACGGACCAATATGAAAACTAGTTTATGAGAACAGCAAAATAAAATAAAATAATGTAGACACAGCGGTTCGTGTGTGGCGCCATATTGCATAGCAGCTATTACCGCTGTGGCAACGCAGCGTCTGCTGCTGTCTGCTGACTGTGACAACAGTGCGTATAGCTGGATTAGGGGCGTACCATATTACACACCGGGTACAACAATTGTGTGATTACATGTGGCACCACCACAACACCACTACAACAGGTGCTTTTAAGAGAAGTAAGCTGAGTTAATGCAGCAAAACAAACCCACTGCAAAGAAGAACAAAATTACAGTAAATAAAAGACCAAGACAGAAAAAAAAATGAAATAGCTGGGTGAACTCTGATGCTTTTCTTTTGGTGTCATTCTATAAACTATGATTTTATGTTCATTTTCCTGCTGACGACTCATTATTGCCTTTCCTGTGATCAGGCGAAAATCAGTGCAGGTCCCACTGAAGGTAGAGTTTGGCACACGTGTCACATTATGAAACAACATTAGCATATCTAGGAGCTCAGCTGTTCTTCCATCTCTCTGCAGATGGAGAGTTTGAGCAGAAAGGTTAGCACTAATAAGCAGCAGTCCTGATGGCAGATCAATACGAGCCACTAATCATAATCATCAGAGAAGGTTATGACCATGAATGACAACAGAGCTTTGTTACCGCCTGAGTTGTAGCAGGAATAGATTGTGCACAAGCAATATGTCGTGATATTTAATGTTGTAATCAATTTACACCACCATGATTTAAAAAGATAAACCATGAGTAGACCAACAAATGCAAACAATTCCTCCTTTTTTTGAGCCACATTGAAGAGGAGCTGCAGAAAATCCGTGTTTCCAGACTTTTAATTTATGGGGGCACAATAAGGACAACAGTGAGGACAAACCAGGAGAACAATGGCGTCACTGTTTATTGACAAATAATGGATAAAAGCTGGCATCATGGGGCTGTAGGCCTGCAGTCTGTGTGGGTGTGAACTGATACAGTCAGTACTGTGGCGCCATCTAGTGGTCGTGAACGGACAAGCTGGACAAATTAAAGTAAATTGGTTTTGTTGACATTCAAAAGTCCACTTGGCAGATAAAATTATCAAAACACAATTCATGAGGTCATTTTGTGTGGTTTTTACTCACAAACAGGTATCAGCTCTATCTTTATTTAAAATATATCCAGTGAACAATGACATAGCCACAGAATGACGATACACATGGACAAAGACAATATGAGAAATTCTACATTTTTGGTGCAAACTGATGACCAACTTGGTTAAAGGGTTTGCTATACAGTTTCATAGTTGTGTTACTTTTTTTGTGTGTATTATTTGTTTGGGGGTATTACTGTTTATGTTTCATCATGTGAAAATCTAGGTAGCGTCACCATTATAGCCAATAAGTTTGCAAAGAATTCACTTATTTAATCCCATTGTTCCAAGTGTGTAATTGTGTTTTTACACTTACTTTTTACGCAATAATTAATTTCATATTATATTTAGTTGGTAATTGTAAAAATGCAGGTTAAGGCTTCAGTGAGGATTTATTTCATTTATTATACAACAGTGAGGACAAACCAGGAGAACAATTTATTATACAGACTGAAATGCCTTTCCATGAAAAACAAAAATAACAAGACAAACATCAGAGACAAGGTTCAGGATTCTTATATTGTAATTTCAAAGATGAAAACAGAAGTGAGGGGGGAGGTGTCAGCTCAGCAGCTGAAGAAACAGCTCTGTTTTTACCATCTCTACATAAAATATTCACAATGGATGAAACATCTGACTGTCAAAAGTCATTACACAAGTATCCAGATGATATGACAATAAAAGACTGCTTTGTCTGCAGGTGCTGTCAAATTTCACTCAAACCAAAATTCTTCACATGAGCTTTAATAAGTGCTCTCTTTAACAACACAGCTGCCTGTAACTTCAATTGATATCTGTGGGAAAAAAAGACACTCTTAACAACTGTAGGTGTGAGCAGGATCGGGCTGTGAAAGATATCCGAAGCAAAGGCAAAGATTTACTCATTTATACATAGCAGAATTCCCTTTAATTCGCACACAGTCATTTCTGTTTGGCCATTAACCATTGGAGGGGAAAACAGAAAACTGTAGAAATACTAATAATTTATTTATTTACACAAACTTTAAAGAATCATCAGCTGACAGGACTTAAAGTTTACCTTATATCTAGCGACTCAGAGGGCAAAGGTAGGTTTAACGCTAACATTGACTGGCCTGCTAACATCTTCACAGCACAGATTTATTTAAAGTTATTACATTTATTAACATTTTATTCTTACTCTAATAGCAATTAATCATTCAGTCTTTATTCAGGGACAAAAACAGCAGGTAGACTGGACTCTTACATTATTTACTTTACAGTAATCCACCGACTCCCCATTAACAGGCCATGATCTTAAGCAGAGCCAGACTTATGTTGGACAGCCATCTGCCAAGACTGTGCAATAAACATAACTCCACATTCACCCCTAATAAGTTTTTGGTACGCAGCTAAAAAAAGTCATAAAAGTATTAGAAAGATTTAAGTTTCTTTTAAAGTTTGATGTCAGGGCAGTAAATATCTGTACAAAATGTAGAAAAAAAACGTATAAATCACTCATGATATTTCACAATGACTGACTGGCCAAAAGTGTTATAAATATCAAAAGAGCATAATGCAAACATGGATGACAAATGAGGAGATCAGGATAAAATTTCATATAACAAAGAGGCTAAATGTAACATTATATACAAATATGTTTTTCAGATCTTGCAGTTAATAACTGGGTGTAACACACGCTATTATAAACTGATATTACACTGATATTCCCTCTGCCTGGCTGTGGACTAATGATCCAGTATATGCTTAATTCCAGTTTTTCTAAATCTGACTTTAATGATACCAATAAAGACTGATCCACATATTGATAAACACCATTCAGTGTGTGCAGACACCTGTTCATTGGTTATCAATTCACAGTATTGGAATTTTTACAGCCGAATATTCAACAAAAATTGATAATGAGATCAAGACGATGTTTTATAAAATACATAAGAATACAAAGATAGAAAAGTAAACAAACAAAACCTCTGCATCTACATATGAAACAGAAAAAGGATAAGGTCTATACAAAATCTGAAATAATAATCAGCGTGAATTAGATGAGCTGGTCTGCCAATGGGTGGCACAAGAGAGACAGAACTTGGACTGTAGGGCTGACTTTTGCCCCTGTCGTCTGAGAGGAGTTGAAATGCACCTATAAAAATGTCCAGACACACACACAAGAACAACACGATGGAGATTTGTCTATTAAAACATACAAATAACGTCTATCAGCTGAAAGTTTACAGTACATGTGAAGGCCTTCTCCAAAATAATGATGACAACATTTCTGCAGATTCTTGTTATTCTTTGTTTTCACTTGTCATTTTAAAGATCTGAATGTGTCAGTCCTTCACAGGGAGAAAAGAGCAGCCATCCCACAGTGAGGCAACTATCCGGCAACTTTCCTGCGTCTTAGAAAAGTTCACTTTGGGTAGTTTGAAGTCAAAGTCAGAGAGTTTTCACCCTCAGATCATGAAGGACTGAGTTTGTTTGTAGTGCTTGAGCTGTAGGGAGCAGAGAGACATGCAATGAATCATTTCCCTTAATTAGCATGGGATCAGTCTTATCAGCATCTTATCAGCTCCATTTAATGGCAACCTAAATTCAAGGCAGGGAGCAAAACAAGCCCTGACACCATAACAACTGTGATCACTCACGTTACGGATGGGAGGAGGAGGAGGAGGAGGAGGGGGGTTGTAGGGCTTGGCGCTGAAAGACAAAGGGTAGCAGTTCAGTGTGAGCTCATTATCACTAGAAAACACACGGCTGCAGGCATAAACAAGAGTCAGAATGAAAAGTGAAAGCCTTACCTTTTTGTTTTCTTGTCCTCTGTTCAAACACCCGATGAACCAGGTAGGAAAAGAAAACAGTGGTGAACATTTTACTGCCACTCTTATGCTCACCAAAAAATCATTTCTGTGTCTATACAGTAACTTTATGTTCAAGTTTGGATACTAGAACCTGTTTCTGCCCATCTTCAAATCTAGAAATCACTCCCTCTTATCAGAAAAAAAGCTAAATCCTCTATGTCTACCAGCTAGTTCTTGGGTCTCTCATACACATAAGTTTTAACAATATCTGGCCCCAGATTTCAGTTCAGACACGCCCACATGGCGAGATATCGTCTGTGCCAGAGATATGCTCTCATGACTCGAGTTTGAAATATAGCAGTGAAACCTGCTTAATGCAACATATCACCTCACCCACTCACTCCATGTTTCACACACTAGTCAGACTTTTTACTTTTGGGGTTAGCAGGAAAAAGTCATCCTAAAGCCAGGAATAGATAGAGACGGGTGCTGGTCTCCAACTGGACAATATCAGGACATTTTCAAGGGTGCGGTGCATGAGTGAGAGGGTCTTACTGTCATTTTACGGTTTGTTGCTGAGCAAGTGGTTTAGCATATTCAAAAAACAGCCGCCACTTACAGCCAGAAACAGAGTGGATATGACTGAACCAAAGCAACAATTAATCATAATTAGCAGGAAAAAGCAGAGGAAAGCTGAAGCACCGTCAACAAAATGCAGTTTTTCACTTCTTTCTTTTTTTTTTTGCTTTTGTGGGGACAGAGTTCTTAGAAGGGCTCTCAATGTTTAAAATGAAGTCTGACTGACATGTTTTTCGTTTTTATCTCATAATTGTGAGTCTTCAAAGCACTTTACTTGACGCCTGTCTCTATAACGTATTTTAAATATATGTATAATACATTATAATCACCTTATAGCACTGGATAACTATAGTTATAAACACTCATAAATGATCATAATGCTTTATAGCAATAATCATAACGCATTATAGAGCGTTTTATCATGACTTACAAGGTCAGGTATTATAATGTGTTATAACTGTTAACATCTCTCTGACAATGCCCACATAGATAATGCATTATATGTATATTTATGATGTGTTATATTTTGCTTGTAAACGTGTATGACTATCATTATAAACACTAATTAATTATCATAAGGCTTTATAACAATAAGCATAACACATTATAATACCCGACCTTGTAAGTCATGATAAAATACTTTATAATGTGTATAAGATTATTTCGCCCCAACTTGATCCTCTATTTATACAGCCATCTGTGTGTGACCTTGTCAGTTAAAGTTACAGCCCTTATATTTTTAATACAACCTTTAGTTGTTTTCATCTTTAGTGTTGAGGTAATGTTTCCATGACAGGTACTATCTCATGCATCTATTTTACACATTTAAATACAAAATCAGCAGGAACAATGTACTCACTTTTTTTACAGCAGCCGCGACGTCTGCAGACACACACGCAGATGCAGCAGAAGAGAGCGAGCACCACAAATCCTGCAGCTCCAGCTATCAAAATCGTCATGTTCAAAGGGTCTAAAGAATAGAGAAAGACGTTCCTAAGTTTAAAGTGAAAGAAGTATGACATTCAGATTTATAGGAATAATTTAAACAGCACCACTTACACTCAATAATCTTGAGTTGCTGAGCCACACAGCTCTTGGGAGCCCCCACATTGTTGGAGGACTCACAGCGGTACATCCCAGCATCTGTTTTTGACACACTCTGAAATTTCTGCAAGGTGAGAGAGTTAAGTTAGAGTGTACAGCTGTAGACTCTTCAAATCTGTATTTATTAAGTATGTGTATATAAGGTTGTACTTACAAGTGAGCCCTTATGTGGATCGATGCTGTACGGTGTATCTGCTGTGGCTGTCAGAGCCTTGTTGTCTTTAAACCAGCGGTAGGTGGCGGGAGGAACGCTGAGCTTGTCCTTGCAGAGGAGATCCAGGCCTGCACCCACAAACACCGAGCTCGGCACCTCACAGGAGGGAACATGAGGAGGTACTGAAGAAACACAGAGGAGGAACAGCTGGATTCAAGGCTATGAAGACTGGTCTGAAAATTGCCTGCTACACCTATTTGCATATTTTTTCTTTACTGTTTTTTATTTTTTCTATTTTTGACAAATTGTTGACCTTCTGCTGGAAATAATTAAGTACAAATTGCCACAGCTGAAGAACTGAAATTGAGACAGGATTTCTTTCTAAACCTTACTGACAAATACCCCCAGGAAGAAGTTTCTGTAATTACCACTTTTATGTGTCTGTAAAAGCAGCATCTGATGTCCAAATAATCCAAATTTACTCTCCATGTCACACATATATGTATGCACACCCTCATTAACATGTTCACAAGAAAGTATTTCCATCATACCAAGTACGTTCAAGGTGACAATGGTCTCCCCGAGGTTGACGTGGTCCTCACCAGCAGTGACCTCACATCGATACTCCCCTGAGTCTTTCTGGGTAACAGAGTGTAACGTCAGCGTGGCTCCCTCGATCTTCGCTCGACGTGCATAAGAGCCTGTAGAGGAAGGCAATGGTGAGATGTAAAGGAGAACTTAAATAAGATTGAATAAAACGTATTAAAGTGGAAACATATCAGACTGACCAGATCATGAGAGGCAGACCATTTCAAGCAGTAAATATAATTCTTCACTCACTCGTAAATTTCTGATTGAAGTACACAAACGTGACCCCCTTTCCTTTCTTCTTCCACTCGATTCGAGGGCTCTGATCTTTCTCAGTCCTGAACTCACAGGAAAGCACAGCATCTGAAAGGATAAGACCCGGGGCAGCAAAAAGAGGTATCAAACCAATGTACGTTCATTTCTGACCAGGACTAAACCAGCAGACATTTTTATCAGTTTTTATTCTATTTTTTTTACACGCTTCAAATATGTTTCTTCTCTGAATAATCATTTCCTTTAAAAAGAATTGGTTTAGCATGAAATTATGTTCACTGCTTCCCCATATAGTGACAAAGTGGTGTCTTTGCAAATAAAAAGTTTGAATGGTATGCATAATTATCTATCAAGTATGCATAATTTGTTTCCTGTTCATTTGGAATTAAATATTATTCAGATAAACAACAGATACTATGACACAAGTTGCACATTTTTGCTGATGTGATCCTTTTTTTTACCAGAAAATTAAGTTTAATCAAAAAAACACTGAAGTAGATATAATGTTTACCCAGGTCAAATGGTCGCAGATGATATTTTGTGTCTTAATGGAGTGTTGAATCTACAGATGAATGTATAAAATAAAGTTTAAAAACAGTCTTACCTGAGTGTTCATGGACCTCTACATTGGGTTTATTGCTACTGACTGTCACTGAAAGACACACAGGACCTGCAGGGAAATAACAAAATGACATGAATGTGTGCAGCAGCCTCTCTTTACCTTTACCTGGATGTTACATTTGGACCGTGGGAAATCAGGGAGAGCATGAAAATAGGGCAAGTAAAACAGGGAAAAAAGCCCAGAGAGTTAGTCAGCTACTGATACCACAATTTCCAAAAAAAGGAATATACACAAATGTTTTCACACACATACACACTAACTCACACACACACACATCACACACTAAAATACATTCTCACATTGGGTGTATAGAGTGTGTAGCAGCGTCCTGGTGGTGCTAGGAGCGGTGCTGCGGAGGAATGCAGGTGATGGATGACACCCTGACAGGCTGCTTTATCTTGAACTGATAACCTCTTTTAGTCATTCGTCCCCTCTGTCTGTGCGCACACACACACACACACACACACACACACATTCTGACTCACAGAGCATACATCCTAACCCAAAACTGCACATCAGCAAAACAGCATTGTCAATGTACATCATAAAAGAGATAAATTTAAGAGGGAACCTCGGCTTGAGCAGTAAAGTTTTAAAACTTGGACAGAGTGCAGAATAATGTACGGTGGATGTAGTTGGCTTCAATCTATTTTAACAGCTAGAACATGACAAAAAGAAAGGTTATATCTACGTGTAGCCAAAAACCTGGAAGCTTCATATAGTTGAATAACATGTTGAAACAGCCTTATTTTACGGTTTATAAAGCAGAGATTTAAATATGCTGCAGATATTTGAGGCGTCTGTGATGTTACGTTGATTTTAAAGCTTTATGTTTCATTGCAATAAACTTCATTTAAAGCTTGTAACCTCTGACAGACAACTGCTCCTAGATCAGCTGCCAGTAAAGACGACAAAAGGCAACAGCAACACGGATTTTCAGAGTTGGTTTGGAAACCTGAAACATGCATGTGGTTTATTGTTAAGAGAAGATCATTTGGTCGACGTGTGCAAGCGTGTGTCCGTATGTGTGCACCACACATGTCTTGGGAGTGTGTTTTTCTTATGCAGACAAAGCAGCTCTGTGTGACAGTAACCTTACCCTTCTCAGCTGGCACACCACACACACATACACACATACACATACACAATCCCTGCATATCTGAATTACACACTTGTGGGGATCTTCACTGAACCCTTAACCCCCTAAGCTTTACTCTGACCCTCTGTCCGACTGAAACCTGATTCTGATTTTAACACTCAACATGAAATCCTGCCACTCACCCTCCACTTTAGAATACACACCACAGTAGTACCAGGATGGACCCCTTTAGGCCCTCAGAACTGCCTGAACTCTTAATGATGTAGATTTAACTACCCAGGTAGGCTGCTGAGTAAGAACAATGCCCAGTTGATGCAAAGCAGGTTTAAGTATTACACCAACACCAGCAGCCTGAACCGTTGATCTAAGGCTGAATGGATTCATGCCTTCATGTTATTTATGCCAAATTCTGACCCGCCAGCAGAAAGTGAGACTCATCACACTGAGTGACGTATTTAAAATCTTTTACGCAGTTTTGGTGAAATTCGTAGATTTCAAGGAAGTGGTCGATCTGCTTTGAGGTTCAATGTGCTGATTGTCAGAGATGCTGTTCATCACATTTGGTTGTGACAAGTGTTTATTTGAGCTACTATTACCTTTCTATCCACCAAAACCAACCTAGCTGTTCTCTTCTGACCCCTACCATCAACAAAGTATTTGAAACCAGCTGCTCACTGAATATTTACTCTTTTTTTAATATTTCCATTGAAATAGTCGGGTATGAATATCACAGTAGACCAGCAGTTTCTGAAACATCTGACACCAAAAACCATGTCATGTTCAAAGTCACTCAAATCACCTTTATTTTGCCTTTTAATGCTCAGTATGACCTTCAGTGAAATCATCTTGGCAATCTCTACTTGTCTCAATACATTGAGTTGACGCCATGTGATTGGCTGATTAGATATCTGCGTGAACCAGGAATTGAAGAGATGAACATTGTAAAGTGGCCAAACACAGTCAAACAGCTCAGGGTAACAGGAGCAGGGCATATACTGTCTGCAGTTTCAAGATACAATCTCAACAAGACATTTCTACTTAATCCAGGAGAAAAACAAACTTGTTCAGCTCGTAATGATTTTAAAATGAATGAACCCAATGGCACTGTGTAGTTTAAAAGCATTTAAGCGGCTAAAATGTTCAAATCCAACATTAGCAGGCATGCACAATACTTAAACATTTTTCTTCCAAACATTTCCTTGACCAGCTTTTACCTTAAAAAAGATAAGGTTTTTATCTTCAAACCCTGCGAGGACAGTCAGTCCTCATGGGTACATAAGAGAGAGAAAGATCAAACACAAACGCCAAAGCAGCAATTATCAACATAAAGCACTCGCTTAAGAAAGCAGTCTCTGCCTTAAAAAGTCCCACGGAAACTTCAAATGCAATTTTTCCAGATAGCAAGAGATCGTTTTCATCTCTGTCCAATTAACAACAGGGTCAGCCAGGGGCTATCTTCAAACTGAGGGCGGGATCTGGGACTCCTCTGAGTAATGTGTTTGATCTGATCAGTCTGCGGATCTCAGGTTCAAAAGGCATCAGAGCGGGTTTAATGTAAACATGAACCCCCAGAGCTACACCCACCCCATCTCTGCACAATCCCAACCCTGGACACGTCACACACACACACACACACACACACACACACACACACACACACACACACACACACACACACACACACACACACACACACACACACACTGCAAGTGAGATCAACACGCATCAACTCAATCTCAAGATGAACACAAAAATTCTCACTATCAATAAATGATGATAGACAATTAACTTGGGAACATTTTTACCATGAAAATGTCTCTGTACAAACACCTTTTTCACTATTTTTGTTTAAAATTTATTTTACATTGCTACAAGAAGTGGAAAATGTGATGCTTACAAGATGTCTAGATTCAGCTGATTTACAGTCTTTGTCCCTGGTCGGGCTTTAGTGTAGAATCCAATATACTGAATACTATAAATGTCAGTAATATGATTCGGCATTTCATGCGTAAAAAAAACATGAGGGGAGAGAGGGATTCAGAAATGGGAGAAGCTTACTTCTTTATTTTCTTTTAAAAGAGAGAGAGAGTTAACTTTTGGGGGATATTTTTCAAATAACCTTTAACTTTTTAACCCCATATTTCTAATTGACTTTAAGTTGTATTTGTCCGTTAAGGTAAACTATAAAAATGTTAATATTTTCTCTCATATTTACAGAAAACCAAAATATCAACAGTCATAGTATTGTTGTATTACTATTGCAGTCAAAACAATGCTGGAGAGACTGCTGATGGATTCTCTATTTCATCTCCTCCCCTTAAATTGACATAAGGTTTATCAAAGCTCACTGCAATAGTAATTTTCCTCCAGTCTCTCGTGTTCTTCTTTGGTTTTCAATTTCTGCATTTCTGAATGCAAATCAAAAGTCGTATCCACACAGAGTGGAATTTAAAGAGGAATAAAATATGTGAGACGATGGAATCTCAAAGGGTTATAATACTCAGCTCTCAAAGTGTCAAAAAGGAGGTATACTTCCTCTAAAAACCTCTCTCTCAGTACCTTATAAATAAGTTTGTCCATGTTTACTAGGCAACACAAATCATCCTTATCCCAAAGCTTTCAACAACAGATTTCATGACCTTCTCGTTTTTCGTTAAATTCAGCCAAACTAGCAAGAAAGTTTTCAGAACAGACAAAAACTCACTTTGAAGGAGAATCATGAGAAGAGGCAGCGCCAGCATCTTCACTGAGTCTATTCTAAGTCTCGATGAGTTGAGGTTTGTCCTGAGTCCGGGTGAGATTTGTTCAACTCCAAACTTTCTGCAGCTTCTTCAAGTTTCATCTGCAGCACGCGCACGCTCTCGAGTATCCCTGACAACGAGAAGGGAGCGTGCGCAGGCGCGAGACCAACAGTGTGCAATGGGTCTGGATCCTGTTTTATTTTGACACGACCTTATCTGCTCCCTAAACATTGTTAGCATTGTTTGCATCGCATTTGGACAAACTTTGCCGCACATGTGGCTAATTTGTATTCCTTTTCGGACATGTTGGTTTTGCATTACTATTATTAGTTTTTTGTTTGTTTGTTTTGTTTTTCTTGTTTTGTTTTGTTATATTTTAGTTTGTTTTGTTTTTTGTTTGTCTTGTTTTTGTTTGTTGTTGTTGTTGTTGTTGTCGTTTTTGTTTGTTTTGTTTTTATTTTGTTGTTGTTTTTTGTTTTTCTTGTTTTGTTTTGTTTTTGTTTGTTTTTTGTTTGTTTTGTTTTTGTTTTTTGTTGTTGTCATTTTTGTTTTTTTGTTTGTTTGTTTTTTTACTTTCTTTGAATATTGTTGTTTTGAATATTCTCACTGGTTATGTTTGTTTATTTTGAGTTTACTTTAGGTGTTGCCCACACGTCCGAAAAAAATAATAAAATGAAAAATGAAATCATGAGATTGATAACAGGCTGCTTCAACCCTTTTTAAAAACGTCAGGGGTTACTTGGAAGACAGATTTCTGTTGTGGCACTTAGTTGCATAGTTTATTTAATTTAAAGGGTAGGACTGGTCTGTAGTAAATAAGCATCCGAATTAGCCGTTTGAATATTTGACGTCAAGTTTAAGCTCAATGTTGAACATATTATGACCATGAAGCTGATGATCACAATTGCAGCTAGCAGTTTTAATGTAGGCCTGAAGTTCCCTCTGAAATTTGTGGAAATGCACACCAATTTCCAGCAACCAGGGCTCTACATTTCCTTGTCAAATAATGTAGTTCTTCTCAGTGTTAATATCTCAGCTATTAAGGTCAAGGTACAACAACTAATCGATCAATCAACATTATTAAACATGTTGTTTTCCATGATACTTTTTGCATTTTATTCTTCGATCCCTGAAATGATTTTTAAAAGTATGCAATGCTCACTATATGTATGACCATAATGGATAATATTCTTATGGTTGGAGCTATAGGTTTTGCACATGAGAAGGGTGTAATACGAGGTGCAGAGATGAGACAGCTGCTGCCTGAGCTACCGTGTCCTTGGCTATTAGACTTCTCACCAGCAGCCCTCACACAGAAGTACATTGTCCCTCAACCTGGTTAATGTGCACACATGCTTACATTTGTGGCCATATGCATACACAAAGACACACACACACAGGGGCCATACGTGCAGACACGTGCGCACAGACACACACACACACATACAGAGAAAGACACAAGCTCTGAAAATCTCTTCTGCAGCACCTGTTCACTATTGACAATCCCAGCTGCTCTGCTGTGAACAAGACACACTGCTGACATGATATACAATATAACACAATGTCCTTTTCTTACTTCATTAAGAAATCTCTCCTTTATAGTAATTCTTTTATGAACCATTCATAAAAGAGAGATTTTTCCTAAGATGAAACTTGTTGCAGACATTTCAAACATTATTTTAACAACTGCCCCAACACTTTCCTTCACACATGATCACATTCTTGTGACCAACTTGAACTCTATTTTGGCCAAGTTGGATTTTCTTTTGTTGATCTGTTGCAACAACAGTTTAACTTTTGTTTCAGGCAACACAATCAATATTTTTATTGAGTTAATGTAGACCTGTACTGGCGAAACTCATGAAAAAAAAAATGAAAAAAGACCCTCACTAACAAAAGCGTTGGTGAAATACAAAATACTCTGAGCATGAGAAAATACTTCTGTTGATATGCAAAGCTCATTTTTCTATATAATGACAGAACACCAATTCTTGTTTTCATCAGCAGCACAAAACACATTTTATAGATTAAGTATTACATTTCTTCCATCAGTTCTCCTTAAATCTTAAAAATTAGTCATTAAATACTTACAAAGTATTGCTTTAATAAAACTTGTGTAATACCTCTGTATAAATGCGGTTTCATCTGACCAGTGATACCCCTATAACCTGGTGACCCAAACTCGCCTGCACACATTCACTGGGGTCATATATATGAGCACAGTGTCTCAAGTTCACATTCAGCTGTTCAAAACAAGACGCTTTGACAGGTGTGACTCATTAACAATGGCTCTGAACCATCAGCGGCTACACAGAACTTTTAAGATGGCATGCACAACACACGAGCCCTGAAAGCGCCAAAACTGACAAGTGTACAGTGTTGCCCTCATTTTGCTGCACCTGTGATTGAACTGGTCATGATCACATAGACACAAAAGTTACTATTTAGCTAATTCAGAATGTTCCAGGACATTTTTTTACATTTTCCCGTTTGGTTTCAGTTCCTTTGGAAATGACTTTTTTTTAAACAGAGATAAAAAATGTAGACCCCAAGTTATCAAAAATAAAAAATACAGCCCAGACCAATCCACCAATCCTGATTTTCCTAGGAAAATATATTGAGACATTGGTGCTCTAATATCCAAGTTTTGTTGGAGTAGAAAAACTTTTCCTCAAAGTTTAAAACTCTAGTTTCAATTGAGACATGATAAATTGTGTCATACACTGACCCATTAATATTCTGGCCTTTGGTTTCAAAGTGTAAGATTAAGTTTTATCTGAACAGGAACATTTCCTCCTTCCTCCTGTTTACTTTCCTCCATATCTTGATTACAGCAGAATTTCGAGTCATCAAATTAGGCAGAAAGCACAGGATAGCTTAGCAGTAGAGTTTACTACACTATACAAAGTACAGTTACTACCAAAACGTGGGTATGTCATAAGGAAGAGTTATCAGGTATTATCAATATCGTACTTCTGTGGAAGAACATTTACAATAGGAACTCTCAACCCTCTTAACTATTGAGTCCATGCCATCAGGAAACAAAACAGAAAAAATAAGCTTTTCACAAGATAAGGTTTTATGGCCTACAGTAAAAAGGAGAGGGTCATCATGACTAATACTGATCACAAAAATGAACCATTAACCAAGCGTGGATAAGTAGCAGTCGCTCAGAGAAGAGCCACATAAGACTCACAAGCAGGCAGTAATAACACAACAGTTGTTCGGTGTACACATCTTAAATTCAGACTGAACCCATTTTTAATAGATCAGGATGAAGACTTTGGTGTTGTTCTCACTGAGCCTTACAGGTAAGTGCTCTCAGCATGTTTTTAAACGTCCTCAAAAAGACTCTTTAGTTTAACTTTTTTCTGCTCAACCTTACATTGAGGTTTTTTTTTTTTTTAATCACCTTCATAGTACTTTGTGTACAGCTTTGTCAGATTTTAAAGCACTAAAGGTTTCACTCCTGTGTCACAGTAATCATATTTTGTTGTCATGCTTTTGTTTTTACTCAGCCCTCTTCTCATTAACTTGCTGTGTGTACTTGCTTCAGAGTCACATCAGATTATTGTCTTACTCTGTTCATTCGGATTCAAGTTTGAATAACTACCAAGTCACCAAATGATAGATAGATAGAGAACTATCTATCTATCATTTGGTGACTTGGTAGTTATTCAAACTTGAATCCGAATGAACAGAGTAAGACAATAATCTGAATAACTACCAAGTCACCAAATGATCCTCTGTGTCTTGATATGAAATTAAAGTTATTGTATAAATTTAGTGTTTAGTGCTGTACTTTGCAACAAAAGCAAACTATCATGATATAGGTTTCCTCACAACTTTGAAACAACAGGGGTAAAAAAAAAATGAAGCCAATTCAGAGGGGAAAAATACTGCAGTTTCTCAAGTGTCCCCTAGAGGCAGGCTTGGCAGATTTGTATTATCTGAGTGTGGCTGAGCTGGTTTACAGGCAGGTGTAGGGGAGTTTGCCTTTTTTTTTTTTTTGATCAATAGTTTTGCATGCATGTTTTTTGCTTGGTAACCAATTCAAGCATGGATGTCAGTGATCGAGAGACCAGAGCCATCATTCTTGTTGGCTCTCCATTTTTATTGAAAGCTCCTGAGAGCAACTTTGAGGTTTTTTTTTTATTTTGGTGCCCCCAGTGGACAAAGTTTTTTCTTATCTTGTTCTGGTCCAGGTCACAGAATCTCTACAACAATAAAATGTGTTTTTTATGTCTGTGTCATTGTCCTTTAGATACAAGTAAATCTATCATTTTTATTCTCTACACAGTTGCTCTGGGAATGCCACCATTTGCCCCTGGTGTGGAACAAAATCCTGTTCTGGCTAAAGAGGACCAGAAACCTGTGCTGGGAGACTTGCTTCCTGTGCAGGGCCACGTGGTGGTGGAGGATCCTCTGCCTCATGAAAAACCAGGAGATGAGAAAATGCAGGAGAAACTGGCTACCAAGGAAGTAAAAGAGGAGCAGAGCACATTGGATCAAGAAGCGAAAGAGGAGAAACCAGAAGTTAAGGTGGAGGAAATGGGTCAAGGCAAGGAAGTAGTTAAGATGGAGCAGCAGGTCAAAGACAAGCAAGAGGTTAAACCAGAGCAAGAAGTAAAGGAGGAGCCAGATGTGAAAGTGGAGCATGAAAAGGCAGCAGTAAAGGTGGAACAGGGGCAAGAGGCCAAGCCAGAGGTCAAGGAGGAGGCTGAAGTTAAGGTGGAGGCTGAAGTTAAGGAGGAGGCTGAAGTCAAGGAGGAGGCTGAAGTTAAGGTGGAGCAAGATGTTAAGATGGAAAAAGAACATGTAAAAGACACACCAGAAGTCAAGGAGGTTGAGTCAGAGCAAGAATTTGAGGTGAACACAGACGATAAGGTGGAGCCAGAGGTTATCATGGTGCCAGAAGATGGGGATTTTGAGGCAAACATGGAGTCAGAAGTAAATCTGAATCCAGACACCATGTCTAAGCCTGAGGTCAACATTCAGCCTGAGGTTGAACTAGGGTCAGAGTTTGAAGATGACCCCAGTTTTGAGGTGGTATCACAGGTTGAGCAGGGTGCTAAAGAAGACACAGTGTTGCCCATGACAAATGATGAGCTTCATGAGAAGTTTGGGGTTCAAATGGATCTCCTGCCAGAGACTGAAGACGATCCTGAGTTCCTGGAGTCCGCGGGAAATTATGAACCGTATGAGGAACCTCTCATGGAGCTGAAGCCACTGGACTTGAATGATGAAGAAGAGAACAATGCAGTGCTGACAGAAGAAGAAGACTTTTTAGGAGCAGAATTTCAGAATCAACCTGTAGAACAGGAGGAGGGGTTTATGAACAGGATGGATTCGGTTTTATATGATGAACCAATCATGGAGCTGCAGCCAGGGATGGGAGAAGAGACCCCCCAAGAAGTCATGCCAGATACTGCCGTTATGGAGGAGGGACCGCTGTTGGACTTTATGGGTGAGCCAGTGGTACCTTCGGAGCAGTATTTTCCAAATGAGGAGGCGAGTTTGGGGATGGAGCAGAGCGAACAGGAAGGCACTTTTGCAGAAGAGGGGTTGGAGTATGTGAGGATGGAGGAGCCCGATGCATTTGACAAGGAGGTTTCTGAAGAAGGAAGTTTATCACTGACAGAAGAGGACCAAGGTAAAATATAACAGAATAAAAACCACTATCCACATGAAAACGAAAAACTCACTTTTAGATTCAGATCTTTGTTTTAATAACTCATTAAAGAATCTCCTGATCTGTTGGTCAGATTACAATCAGATAATTATATCTTGGAAATTTCAATGCTGTCATTTAAAAAATTGACAGCTGTCCTATTTAAGTCAAGACAACTCTCAGCTTTCACTGCAGTCATTGTATTTTACCAGATTTTTTCATTTTCATCTGTCCTGATTACTATAGAACCACTAGAGGGAGCAGTCACTCAAGTCAGAGAAAGACAGACCTCCTCAGAGAGAGGAGCAGGACTTGGTTTAGTGCTAATAGGAATGTAACAAGAGCAGGGAATGAGCGTGAAAAGAAACAAAATTTGGAAAGATTGTAAAAAAATAAGTTCAAAAAAGGAGGCTTTTGGTCCCACAGAGAGTAAACCATGAAAATCAGGCTTTGTATTGTAGTACATTATCTATTGAAAAGTAATGATGAGATTTACTACTGAATTATTTTCCATAAGTTCAGCTCTAAAGTAAATGTAATGCTTCCCTATTAGTTTACTCTTGTTTTTACAAACTTACATTAGCTCAGCCTTACTTCAATAAGTATCCAATAAATGTCTTTACAAGAACTGCATTCCGTCTATTATTACTTGTGACCAACACATCTTAAACATATCCTAAAAGGAAGTGATGTAATGTTTTTCTTCAGCCACCAGGCCGAGCAATTGTCCTGGACTTCTTCTGGAGGGCAAGTGTTACGAGTTCTTCCAAGAGCCGAAGAGGGCAGCAGATGCTGAGGTATCAACATGATCCCAGACCCTCTGAAAGATGAGCCAGAAAATCTCTCAAATCTGTACAATCACCAATTTTTTGTAAGATTTAGTGTGTTTAATCCAAGTGTCACTGGTTTATTTCAGTTCTTCTGCCAAGACAATTTCCCCGGTGGCCACCTGGCCTCCATCACCAGCCAAGACATTCACAGAGAGCTGACAGAGATGCTGCAAGTGAACGGGGTCCTGACTGACGTCTGGATTGGAGGGCTGCGATATTTGGATGTATGTTTAGTCAGTCAGAGCGGGGAATTATAAATTATGTACTATAAATGACACACCATAGAGGGGATGTCTTTTACTGCTGGAGAAAATGAAATGAGGGACTTGTCCATGTGAGTGTACCTCATTATTAATGTCTCCACCAGACTGGTCGCTTCATCTGGTTGGATGGATCCCATTGGGACTATTCTGATTGGATGTCAGGGGAACCCAGTAATACAGCAGATGAGGACTGTGTGCAAATGGCAGCACTTGGTAAGTCAGACGTTGGTTCAAATTTAAACTCAAAACTTTGTGATGCTGTTTTGCATTTTAAAGTTTCTCTGATTGATGATACTGCCTGAACATGAAACACGTTGGGACTGGGCCTCTAATCTGCTTTCTGTTTGACTTTCAGGAAAGGGAAAATTTAATGACTCCACATGCCGGGAACCTCAGGCTTTCATCTGCTCCTTCTCCTTATCAGTAAACTTTTAGTGAGCTCTCTTCCTCTTAGAGTTTCATGCTTTAAGGAAATGGACACTAAGCAATGACTTACAGTCAAGAATATTACTTTATCAACTTCCAGGAATATTGTACATATTGCACTAATAAGGTTTTTAGATTTTTGAAAACAATCCAAAGCTAAAACAGTAAAGGTTTTTAGTTTGTTATGAAACTTACTGAAATGAAAACAGATGCCTGTTCATGAGGTTTCAAAGCAAAAAGTCTCTGACTATTAATAAAGTTATTTTTAACATCCAAAACTGCAGGGAGGGGGTGGAAGGTAGAGGAAGTGATAAAATGCACATTGATGAAACAGCCTCTTATTACATCGCCCACAGAGAGGATTGTCGATGAGTTATACGTTCTTCTGCTGAAATACAATAAAGATAACGTAGGGGGAAAATATTTGTTGATACTTTTTACACACACACAGGAGGGAATATGAGATACCACTTTGTCCACAGGTGGTGGCAACATCAACACAAGAAAAAGTTCCTCAAAGGAGCTTTAACTTTATGATGGTGAAGCCTCTCAGTCCAGTTGCCCGCTGTGGAATCTACTGTTAGTCCGAGACCCTGACTCCCCCCTGGGTGGGCGTTTGCTCCAATCCTATCACTTTACGTATGATTAAGGTCTGGAGGTCCATCCATACCTCAGAGGGCCGTGCTCAGCTGACACCCCCTCATGCTCCCATTCTGGATAATATACACTTCCTGCCAGGTTCTATTGATAGAGGTTTTAAACTAGACGGTTAAACAAGAGGGAAACTAAACAGGGGGACTTTAACCAGGCAGACTTGTCTGTTATTGCTGCAGTTACACAAGTAATTTAGTTAACTGAGTGGAGGGGTTTCTTTAGATAACAGCTGAGTAGACATTTTATCATTAAAGACACTGACCGTGTCGTTTCTTAAAGGGTCCTGTCTCTACAGGTGTTTAAGAAGTGTCTTTTACAAGGCCCAGAATTTAAACACCACTTTAACTTCACAGGCCATAGCCCACGTCTGAGAGAAAGATTCATTTCTATCAATGATGCAGACTGGCTGGAGGTATAGATTAAAGCCACATCGATCTGTTTGTAATCAAGTCAGGTAAACTAGTACATCCTGTGTACAGAAACAAACTGGATAGTTATAAGTCTTCTCTTTGCACAGTGTAGTTCTGAGATTGGTAATGATGTTCCCTGTTTTTGGTCTTGTGTTAAGCTTTAAACCTGCAGCTCTGATCATGTGAATAAATTGTTAATTTCAGTGTTGAAGTTGAACGAAACAAAATGTGCCTCCTTCTTCCTGAAGTTCTTGGTGCCAGACTCAGAAGACTGTATGGTCTTTTGGTTATTACTGCGGGGGAGATTATCTTATTCATTTGGATTAAAGAAACCGTTCCTTCTGAAAAGTCATGGCATGACCATTTAATGGGAACTATTTAATGCATTCCCACTAAATACATTACATATATGCTTCACACCTGAGTAGATCCGTTTTATTAGGTCTGGGATCCTTAAATCATCTAGACCCCATTTTTTATATCCATTATTTTACATGAATTCCCTAGAAAATCTTAAATGAATTCCTCTCAAGGGGATTTCTGCTTTTCTGTATCTTTAATTTTGCCTTGGGTTGGTCTGCCTTGATGAAGTTGCGAGTGGACTGATGGGGATTATGGCTAAGTAGTATGATCCAGACTCAGTATATATTTTGTTTTGTGATATGCACTTTTTTCTCCTCTTTCTTGTGTCTTTGCAAATACTTGTACTGTATTGTGTCATGAAATGTCCAAGCCACTTTGGTTTTTTGGGGTTTTTTTTCTGTTTTTATTAGTATTTGAAAGATTTAATACACATATATGCCCAAAAGTACACTCCAAGATTGTTCATGCTGGAGCAAAGAGAGTTATCTAATTGGGCGTTATCTTATTGCAAGTACAGCATTTGAAAAATGTGAAAACTATAAATACTAAAGAGATATATCATGATATATCCCATTGTTTAAGGTCGTATTGGCCGAAGTCTGCACTTTGACTATGCACACTGGCATAGTCCTGTAAGTACTTTCCTTACTCTATTAAGAGCCAACACAATTTTTCATTCTGTTGTCTGATATTTGACTACACACAATTCAAGAAATACTGGACATCTTTCAAAGACTCTTTTGTCTGTAATTCGTCCAGGACAGGCTGTACCTAACACTGAGAAAAGCTGCTATGCATGTGTACAATAACAGTCAACAGGGAAGACCATGTGTAGAGTCTGTTTCTGTGCAAAGTTCAGAGTTTATGACTGAGCACTGATAAAGTGGTATTCACATGTGTTTGTAAGGCGGGCTATGGGGCTTAGTTGGGAGGATTCACAGCCTTGGTGCTCAAACTTGCACAGGGACACGCCAGCAGACAACTGTGTGCTGGAAAATGAATCTAACTGACAGACGGCAGCAAACAGCGCTGAGTCACACTCTCCTAAACAGCAACTATGACAATCAGTCAAGGTTTCAGGAGATTTCAAGAGCATCAGGATGATCCCTGACTCCATATTACATTTATCAATCACTGCAGATGAATGACTGACTTGGTTGTTTGCCAGAATAACACCTGATGTAATCACTTCTCTTTCTTCTGTTTCAACATGAAGCATATACAAGCTTGATGATGACTAAACAGATCTGAGATATGATTTTGATGTACAGCAAGCTTTCAGAGACATCCCTCCAGTAATAACTTGGAGATGCAAACTTAACTCTAAGCTCTTAAATCCAACAAAAGTCTGTTTTCTTGGTAAAGGAACAATGGTGAATCTCCCCAGCTAACATGTGCCCACAACTGTGTTTGTCGAGCAAAAGCTCATGTAGGATCTTATCATTAAGGTTATCATATTGGTGAATTACTCGGTGGTGGATATTTCTCCATGAGGAATAGTCAGCAATCAAAATAGAGGGATCAAGAGCTGTCAGTCATCAACTTACGGTCAATAATCCTCATCTCCACGTCCAAAGGTCACAGAGAGGTTGTGCAGGCCAGTGGAAAATGACTCACAGTCACACACTGCAACATGTGAAGCCTCTCAGGATTTACAGTAGCAGCATGTGCAGCCTGAGTGTGAATGGATCCGTTAATGGGCTCTAAGCTGCTGTAATTTTAAAGGGTAGGTGAGGTAATGAAAACACATCAATTGTGGGTGTGAACAGCTTTAATAGCCATAAAGATGTTTGGCATCAAAGCAGATCTCTGTTCACTGATCTGCAAAATGAGCCGTCAGGCCTGGACTCCATGTGTTGAGTGAAGTGGACTTGTGGCAAGGGGTCCTGGATGAACTGGAGGTTCAGATAAACCAAACAAACTGATGGTGGTCAATAACTCCTGTGCTAATAAATTATTTTTGAACATCAGTTCATGAATTCTCTATGCGACAATGTTTAGTTGTGTTGACAGATGTCAGACAGACGTACTGATGGAACATCTCTTGTAACAAAGTGTCATCATCATCAGTAAGCTTAAAATAGACACATGAGTGTTCAGATTTTTTTATTATTATATTTTTCAATTAATATTTTCACTCTTTATTGTGTACATTGTTTTGTTTTTTTTTAACAAATCCTTCCTCTTGTGTCACATTAAGAGACCTTTAAGGCAGTTATTGGGCAGGAAAAGGGAGAAGGTTGTAATTTTGTGCAGTTATTGGGATGGTGGGAGACTGCGAGGGGTGGTTTTTAAAGCCCCCATAAGGAGTATTTTGGGTATTAATAAAACTGAACTAGTTTCATATTGGTGCCTTCAAATAATACCCAAAGGCAAACAAGACCATCAGCAACAAGGTGGAGGATTTTTGTACTAAAGGGCTCGAGAAAAAGCCCTGTGCTTGCAATGTCCACATAAATAATCAAAACAAATGTATGTGACTTGACTCAAAGTCATAAGCGCTTCAATAAATACAAGAAATGCTGTTTAAATCATGCAAAATAAAAAGAACCTAAGTGCTGGATTATAATTACAGCACTCCTTACACATTTCATATAGCTGCCAAAATAGTTTTGCATTGCATTCACAATAGATGCCGTGTTTAATAACTCACCTTTTTGATTATTTGACATCAACTTAAACCCTGAACTCTTGTGTTTCTCACACTGGTGAGGCCTAAAAGAAAAAGAGAGAGACATACCAAAGAGATGAGGAGGAAAAGAAACTTGTTAAAGGTTTTAAATAGGTACAATGTTCTTTGGCGCTTCTTCTGTTGTTTTTAAAGCTAACTCTGTTCATGCCAGGTGGCAAATATCCATCACACACATTTATAACAAACCTCTTATAAATCTGTTCTCCACCCTGCCAAGAAAAACATAAATATGCTAGTATGTTGGCTCAGAGAAAACAGTGACTACATGTTGTTCTCAGATGTTAACATGTCCCCTCAGACTTACCTGGAACTCTTTCGTGCAAGACAGCAGAGGCAGTAAGAAGGTGGTCTCACTGGATGCTGGGAAAAATCCTATGAGAAGATAAATGCTGGACCTAATTTTAAAGAGGCATAAACAGGAAAAATACAATATTAACAAGAGTTGTTGTAAGCGTTGGGAGGGGCCAAGGTGTGTTCATCTCTCTGTCAGACTTCATAAATCTGTTTGTCTGCCTCTGGCTCGCACAGACGCCCCTGCCTCATTTAGATGTTGTCACTGAGGAAGATGCATCTATGAACGCAAGACCACAGCAGAGGTACCTGCAGACAAAACCAGAGAGGAGGACAAAAACCTACAGAAACATTGAGGTAGGATCCACACCATCTGAAAAGAAATACATTTTAATACTTTGAGACTTTTTAGAAAAAACTTTTTTGTCAAATAAAAAGAGGAAAATCCTTTCAAATTCCTCAGATTCCAAGCTGACAGCTGTCTTTTCATAACAGTCCTTTTTTTAATAATATCATATTTGTCTTTTATAACTGCATGTCGATCCAGCTGAATGTGTTGTAGATTTGCTGGAAAGATCTTGCCCCTGTATCACTGTGTGAAGCATGTTGACCAGAGGGTTTAACCAGCTGTGTTTCTGGGCTCCAGACTGGAGCTCAGTGACAGCGAGACGGATGAGCAAACTAAAACTAGCCCATTCTTTCCAACTTTTACAGAGCTTAAAAATAATCCATAAAACACACAAATCATAAAACAAGCTAAATATAATACAGAATCCCACTCTATACAACTGGCAACAAAACAAATGTTTCGGATAATTGGAGGGTGAAGCCAGGACGGATTCTTTTGTTACTTCCAGCAAACTGTCAAAATATTGATCAGGAAATACTATGTGAATAAATGCAAGACTAACAAACAGGTAAGAGATATCTGGGTGCACCAAATCAACAAAAAACAAAGTTCCTGACTTTGCATCCTGGCAGCCAAACATGAAAGCAGAGAGATCTTAGCACCTCTTGTTCTGATTGTAAATATTGCATTGAAAGCCTTTAAGTTAGAATAATCAATAAAGAAGAATAGTTTAAAGCTTCAGTAAGGAACTTTTGGTTTGTATTGTTTTTGGCGCCCCCTGTGGACAAAATTATTTTTCTGATTTCTTTGCTGTCTCTGGTATTTAAGAGAGCGTTTAACAAAACTGCAGCAGTTTTAGGCATTGATAGTATTTCAAAACATTAAGTTATATGAATGAACAAATGAAAGGTATCTAAATTTATTTCCCCCTGTTCAACAATTGACTAAAAACTCAAAACAGCACCTCTAAAAATGACTTTGTAATGGTTCTCAATAGTGCTTTTAAAAATGTGCTCAACCTTTCTCTTTTTCAGCATGCAAAGCTTCTCAGAAATGAGCCAATCCAATGGACACGACAGACAAGAAAATGAGACCAGAGAGAAAAGAGGAGGTGGGAAACTGCAGCTGGACCAGGAGACAACAGATGAGGGTAATGTGTACACTGGAAAGTTTGTCAATGTCAGTTAAAGAGGGACCTTTTGTATTCTGCGCTACCACTGTTGGCTGGATTATTGAGTTACTTTGTCCAAGTGACTTCCTTCATGTATATTTCTGATGCTGGTGGGTGATTTCTGTCTGCACAGCAGTTATTGACTCTATATGTGCATCCCTCATTTCAGTCATAACTGACCAAAGAGTGATGTCGGGAGAGGCTCTGGACAGGAGGCACATTTGGGAGTCCAGTGTTTACTACACGCTGGTAAAGGAGCGCTTTTATTTTGCTGGTTATGACATCAGCATCCGTGAGTCAATGGACACTTATGGCGCCCTGATCTGGCCTGGGGTATGTCCTAACACTGCTGTGTGTACCTGAACAGCCTCTGAATCTGGTTGTAGTAAACACCATACTGCTATTAAACATGTAAAATGATGTTTTGCAGGCGATAGCTTTGTGCCAGTTTCTGGAGAATAACCAACAACAAGTGAACCTGAAGGACAAAGCAGTGCTGGAGATCGGAGCTGGGACTGGTTTGCTCTCTATAGTGGCCAGTCTGCTTGGTACGTCCATGATAATCAAGTCTATTGAACAGTATGCATAGGGGAAAAAAGGCTTTTCTTACAGCCTGCTGTCAATTATCTGGTTTGACTCTTATCTCTCTCAGCAGTTCAAGGTATTCAAAACTACAACAGAGAATATCAGTCTGGTTTCTAATGTTTTGTTGGCTTTTGCAGGTCATAGAGGTATCAGGATGAGTTTTAGCCTGTTTCTCAAACTGACTTTCCAATTTATTTGAAATCTGAAGATATATTTCACCAACTGTAGTCCCATTACATACAGTAAGACAGTTCTATTTAGCTACATCATTATCAAATAAGTATTAAGTATGATATTTATATGAGAGTTGATAATTCAAAAATATAAAACACAGTTGTTTTATTCTCTGGTTAAGGAAAAAGGCTGCGAAGAATGAACTCTGACTTTGCACCTATCTGTAAATTTTGGTCATTTAGTGAAATGCCATGAAATATCAGAGGGTCACTTAACACAGGGGTTGATTGTCTGAGGAGCGTGACTTTCCACCCACACTGACATTTCTGCATTGCAAGCAGAAAAGAAGCTGCAAAGATACACTGTCTTAAAAAATAGAACATTTTTAGGCCAATATTAATATTCTTGATCATGCCAGGGAACATGTAGGACTTTTTATTATCTATTAAACAAAACAGCCTTTCAGGATAATTCGAGAGAGCCATTTCCTCAGCTTTCATTTCACTCTGTACTATTGAACAACTGTTAGAAAACCCCCGAGTACAATGTCAGTGTATTTTTTATAAAGTTTGCAAAGTAAGATTTATTGAAGTATGGATTAAAAGTATCACATTTCACACATTTAATGTGCCCCCTGAAATAGATGCTAAGACTTATCTCCCATTAATCCTAAGTGTTTCATGATGGCACAACAGGTGACATCGAAGCATTAGGTAGAGCATAAATGTCAACTCAAAGCTTTGCCAGTTGCAGAAACATCAGCGTAACATCTAGATGTTAGTGTGGTCTAAATACAACGTATATACACCTCATGGAAATGACATGTTTCCCCCATCCAGGTGCCCAGGTGACAGCCACAGACCTGCCTGACCTCCTGTCCAACCTGAGCTTTAACCTCCTGAGAAACACCAGGGGTACGTCCCGCTACACCCCCCAGGTGGCTGGACTTACCTGGGGCCAGAACCTAGAGCAGGACTTTCCCCACACTTCCTACCAGTTCGACTACGTGTTTGCAGCTGATGTGGTCTACCCCCATGACTGCTTAGAAGAACTCCTGGAAACCATGCGTCACTTTTGCCGACCAGGAAGTGGAACGACGTTGCTGTGGGCCAACAAGATCCGGTTCCAGTCAGACTTGAGGTTCATTGAGAGCTTTAAAAGCAACTTCAACACCGCACTTCTCAGTGAACTCCCACAGCAGGAGATGAGGATCTACAAGGCCACAGCCAAAGAGTGACAGGACAGATCCTGAAAGGTTCTGTGGTTTTAAGGTGTTTCCACTTCACATCTCTGCAGCACTTTTATCATTGTGAAGGTTAAAGCAGACATTAAGCTACTCAGATTTCTGTTTTCATTAGCCATTTTATTTACCAGTATGTTTTTGAAAAGTGGGTGATGTCTGTAATTCTTTTCAGCTTTTGCTAGAAAACTTTTTTTAAATAAATAAATTTGCTGTTAAAACACTGATTAAAATTTGTTTTATGAAATCTCAGGTGAATTCGCTTTTTTAAACAAAGGTTCCATCGGTGCAAAGAGTCAATGATGAACCTTAAAGCTGTAACATTTCTGAAATTAAAAAAAAAAAAAACAGGGTGGCTGGTGTTGTTGGCAGATGGTCCAACGACTACTGTAATAACTATGCAAGTACTGATAGTAGTATACTTGAGATTCATCTGCTGATTAGACACCAGCATTGGTGATCAGTGCACAAAGGCTCAGAGAAATTCAACTTTAAATATAAAAAAAACACACTTTCCATCAAATGGCATACACTATTGGAACATACATACATGCGAAAGAAAAATATCATTTTACATGTACAACATGTGACTGTTGTACATGTGAAATGAGTTAAATGATATCTCACCAAAGAGATGCCATCTAATTAAACCCCTACCTTTATTTCATTCTGTATCTCAAGTCTAAAAGCATTACATAACTGAACAAAGAAACAAGGAAATGAAACAGAAGAAGATAAAAAGAGAGGATGAAGAGATAGTAAGTCTGCTCCTGGTCAACAGTCCACCTCCATTCAGTGTTTTTTGTTCCTGCTCTCTACAATCAGAGGGTTTAGAGCGACTCTGAGAACAGAAACTTCAATAGAGATGATTCCCGTCCTGAGAGTGTAAATCTTTATGTCCCATCTTATAAAGAACAGAAAGTCTGTACACTATTAGTTTGGTATATTTTCAAGACATTTCAAGAACTTTAAGATATGCAACAGGTTGACGACTTTGGCTGCTCAAGTATCGACTCCCTGCGGAGGTCGTTGGGGATACTTCCTTCGGGACCCCAAACATTGAGCTCTCCATAAATGCCCATATCAATCATCTCCTCCTGCCAGGGGATGGGGATATTACCTGAGGAAAACTCATCAAAAAAGTTCTTATCAGAGTCCTCCAGAGTAACTCCTTTCACGGAGGAGAAAGCCCCGACGTCATCCAGACTTTTAGCGTACACCACTTTGGGATCAGGGACAAAAGGAGGGGGTAGAATACCTGGAAAGGAGAGATGTGGAATCAAAATCACATCAAGATGAAGGAATCAGTTTTCTAACCTGGTAGTAAAACACCGATACACAGCTGAGCACCAAAGCATCAATGACTGAAGACATACTTGGTTGGCCATGATTTGGTACCCTACATTTAACTATTGTACAGCAATTTTGTCAGGTACTCGTGTGGGATAATTTCAGGATGTACAAGGAATATGCAAGGTTACTTTTACTCAGACATAGGCCAGTGTTCTATCAGAGTATTACATGTACATGTACCTGCGTTCAGTTTCCTCCAGTTGATGTCACTGAAGAATGGGTGAGCTCTGATCTCATCACAGCATTCATCCTTGAAACCCATCCTCTGATCCACCTCTCGAGCCAACAGCCCCTCACAGATAGACTTTGCGTGCTTGCTGAAACCGTCTGGATAAATCACCTGCCGAGTCAGCATACGCTCTTTCATCTCCTCACGTTCAACCTTAACGAAAGACAAGTCATCTTGGTTCTCGTCATCCCATTCATTGCAGGTCAGTCGTTTTAAGCTGAAAGTTTAAAAATGGTACTCAACCTTTTCTCCTCTGTTTCTGAACGGGTTCTTAGCGGCCATGAACTCATACAGTGTCACTCCAAGAGTGAAGTAGTCAACAGAGGTGTCATATTTCTCCCCTTTCAGCATCTCTGGAGCCATGTAGCCTGCAAGAACCAGAGTCAAACTATGTCAAAAAAATCTATCTCAGTAATGATGTTACACCTTTGATATGAAAAGCATGATAGACGTGTAGGTGCACTCTGAGCCCACCTGGTGTCCCAGCATATCCTTTAGTCTTTGTTTTGCCTTCTTTGAGCTCCACAGCCAGGCCCAGGTCAGATATACGCACATTACCTGAGCAAGAAGAAAAAGTTCTCTTGGTTTGCTATCCACCAGTTCATGAAAACTCGCATTTTTATGTGTTTATTTACTGAGATATTCTTACCGTCATTATCTAGCAGCACATTTTCTGGTTTGAGGTCTCTGTAGATGATTCTGTTCTGGTGGAGATGCTCCAAGCCCTGGATGATCTGAGCGATGTAAAAACAGGCTCTGGGCTCCTCAAAGCCAGGGTTGTTCTCATCCACCAGGTAGATATGATACCTTTAGGAAAACAGTGAACAGGTGAGCTTTTGCTCTCTTACATACAGGTGTGAAATTTACATTCACTGACAGTAGTTCTCAAATACAACTCTCAAATATGTTACGAGGGGTTTAGTATGCCTATTGTGCGTTATTTCTGCCACTACCACTGTGCTGTCATTGACTGTGAGTCTTCATTTAGACTTGAAAGATAAGTTTTTAAAGAACCACACAAGGTTATTTTTATATTTGGAAATTAATTTGTCAACCAAGTTTAGGGGTGCTGAATTTTAAAGGTTTGAGAATGTAGAGTTTTCAGAAAGCAAAGGTTACTTGAGGTCTCCTCCGTTCATGATGGTCATGACCAGACAAAGCTCTTCTTTTGTCTGGAAGGCGTACGCCAATGACACAATGAAGCGACTGTGAACCTTCTCAAGAATCCTCTTCTCCACCATCGCCCCCTACAGGAGGAAATCAAGAAAGACAACTTTTAAAAAAAGAAAAAAAAGACAAAGAGGTCAAAATCATGGAGACTTTTCTTATTTCAGCTTGAGGGAGAGCACACGCCACTTAGGAAGAACATCACAAAGGATGACCTCAGACAATTCAAGGGCGAGATATAGCCGCTCCAAGAAGTTCCATTCAGCAGAGCTTTTCACTAAAGCTCCCTGTAATCACTCTATCCCTGTCTGTGTTTAATACTGCGGGCTAAAGCCAAACGAGACAGAGGAGGGGACAAAGATGATTAGCACCATCACAGGCCGGCATTGTCTCTGGAAGACAGAATATCTTTATTAATCATGTAGAGCATGCACGGGATCCAGGAGAGATTTGCGTTTCCCTGAAGTGCAAGGGAAAGTGACGATGCCAAAGTCAATCAAATCTTTCTACCAAAGGAGAGCGAGGGCTGTCCAACTAATTTTATGGAAGTAGAATACTTTTCAAGAACCCAAAATTTCACAGAAACTAAACTTAGCTTTAAAGTTTTCTAATCAAGGCATTTTTATGTCAGAAACCTGGTTTCACGCAGCAGGCAAACAGCAAAAAATAAATTCTCTCTCTTACCTCGAAACCTTTCCTCTTCTTCAGCCTCTTCTTGTTCAGCTTCTTACAGGCATATAGTTTCCCGGTGGCTTTCATCTGACAGGCAGAAACCTCGCCAAACCCACCTTTCCCTAACACACGGAAGTCTTGGAACCAGTCTGTATCCATGGGCTGCATCTCCAGCCACTTCCACTGCAGGAACCTCTTCAGATACATGCTCTCCAGGAAGAAAATGTAGGGAGCCTCACAGAGAAAGTCCAAAGTCTTGGCCAAAACAGCAGCAAACAGATCACCCCCCACAGCCTCTTGGCCTTCCTTCACTTTAGCGATGATGTCCTCAGACAGGAAGGGGCAGTAGTATTTGGCAGAGGGGTCCATGTATCGCTGGATGATCTTTGAGGCCTTTCTTGCCAGTTCAGAGTCCTCTGCCAGATCATGGTCCTCAATGTCTCTCCACAGATGACAAGAACCACGGTACTCTTTGTTTGCATCCAAAAATTCTCTAAAAAGACGTTTGCCAATGGGTTGAGCCACACAGACTGAGTCGAAGGACAGATCCAGAGTCTCTGCCAGGCCCTCACACACAGTGATGTGGGGCAGTTTGAGGCGAGAATGGTACTTCTTATCCCGAGCTGCTCCTGGATTAGAGCCATCGATGCTTCCTCGAGCATTGATGTAGGCAGAGTTCGCTACCACTGTGGTCAATCCTCCGATATCCATGCCGAAGATTGGCTACTGTTAGGCGGCGCAAAGGGAGGACATGATTAAGTCGAAAAGGAGCGAGGGTAAATCCTCCACACAAATTTTCATAGATGAGGAAGTGTGAGACTGAAGCCGACGAGAGGAGAGGAAACAGGAGACAGATCACAGAGCAGAGGCAGAGGGAGCACAAGAGAGTCAGGAGAGAACTTGAGAATGGTGCCAAAGCCAGATCCCACACTTGGAGCATCGTACCACCCTCATACACACACACATGCACACACACAGACACACACACACACCTGAGTCAACACCTTTGGATAATCCATTAACACCATAATGCCCCACAAAGAGTGTGTGAGTACAGGCTCATACAGAACAGGCAGCTGGGGTCAGTCAATCATCTCGGCCTCGATGAAGTTATATTCAAGTTTCATTTTTTTTCAGCGTTTATGAATATGATGAAACTTGAAAACTTGCTGCTGCACCAGAACATCCACTATAACCTTTTTTTTCTGCTGTGGGGGGCCGTGAGGCGTAAATATGATCGATTGGAAACTATTTCCCTGATTATTTGTGACACATAGGCTGTGAATGCACAGTATTTGATGATTATTGATAAAAAACGAGCAAAGAGATCATGTTTGAGATTCAGCATCTGTACAGTAGATAAACTCGAAGACTGAAATGATTTGATTTTCAATATACAAGATGCAAAGTGTCGACAGGAAAATAGATTTAAAATCCTTTACCTCAAAACAAAACTAAGTTACTCTAACAAAGAAATTAAGTCCTCGCTCTATGTCAAGTCTCAAGAGCCAATATGCAGCTTCTGTAGTCTCCTAAATTTGTCTTTAAGACCACTTTGCGCGACTATCCTGTGTTTCGCAGGGAAACCCCACAATTGACACACAAAGAGAGGATTTCTTAGAGTGACCTTCACTTGGTTTGTGAATCAACAATCCCTCTAAAGTACATCTCAGCATTTCAGTGTTTTTGGTTGTTGTAATGACAAATTATCCCAAGCTGAGCTCACATAGTACTCACAATAGAAGCCAGGACTGAGCAATTTGTCACCTTAGACCAACATAAAAACAATTTGTCTAGTTGCATCAGGAAAAATATGATCAAAAACACAGCTTATACAAAAATTCAGGTGTCGATACATAAATAAGAATAGTCTTCCATTTCAGATTTCAAGTTGACAGCCACACTTGGCCAAGTAACATTGAAGCTAAGTGTCATGCTCTAACATGATTTGCTGCCTCAGATCAGACTTGTTAGGAAAACTGAGAAACTTCCAGGTAATCCAGTGCCTGCAGCATGTGCTTCATTTGAGCTCTTGTTGGTTCTCCATGTCAGAAACATTTGGACTCGGCTCATTAAAAAAAGAGCCCTCTTTACTCTGGCGGCTATTTTTGTAAACCCACATCAGTTTCAAATCTATAGGAATTAAATGATGGTAGATAGATGATGTACAAAAAATATAAAACCTGTGATGTATGAAAAAAGAAAATGAGTTTTACTCACCTACTTGCTCTCCTCTTCCAAAGTGTTGAACACCCTAGCTTCCTGTTGCTCTCTCCTCCGACATGCACCTTTCCACAGTACACACAGGTCTTAATCCCTGAGCTCTTAAAAAAAGAACCACAAATCTCAAAGAGACAAGTGTTGGAAAAAACCTTTACCCCTTCCCCCTGTGAGGTATGATTCACTACCCCATGCTTGACACAATAACAGACCCCAGTAAATTATTGATACCAAATTATTAAAACAATCTATATTTATTTTGCAAACTTATATTAGATTACAGAAAAGGTATTTGGAAGAGTCAGTACATGAGTTGCTGAGTTTTAAAAGGGAGATTTTTGAAGGGAGTACATAAAGACCTATGCAACCACACACTTCTTTTTACATGGATCATTTAAAGGTCTATTTTACCACTGGCCTCTAAAAGGATACTATAAGCTACAATCGTCGTAGGATTCATATACGTAATTCACAAACAAAGCTTATTTACCTATAAGGAGCCTGGGTTATAAAAGTCTTTACCTTGCTGGTGCCATTTATTTGTAAACACTACCAAGGCGTTATCAGGGCGGTGATGGAGAAGTCCTTTTAAATCCAGAATACAAAAAAAACAAACGAAAACAAAACTAGCAAAAGAGATGAGGAAAAAGCAGCTGCCTACAGAACAGGAGGAAGCCAGCCCAACATAATGGGGGATAGGAACCTATACAAATTATTGCCCAGAACACAAAACAAAAAAAAAAAAAAATGTATCAACACACCCGATGGAGCCCCATCCTGTGTTGCCATGGCAACTGTGTCAAGCCGTCCAGAAACCACGGTGTTGCACTAACACGGCGTGTTAAAGCAGACACTTTGGCCGTTATGGAACTTTTGATCATCATCACCACGTCCGCCTTATGTTGTCGCAAAATAATAGGACTAACTATTCAAACAAGCACATTATACATTCTCCAACAGCAGTAGGTTTTACAGAGGTTCGGGTTTTTTTTTTCATAAGTGGGATGGCTTATTTGAGAAGTAGATTAGACATACAAAGACTTCAGCATGGTGGCCGGGTCACAGACTACAGTTCCCTTGGACGACGCCTCCCCCAGAGCTGTGGAGGTGCAGGTGCACGTGATTCAGGAGCAGAAAAAAGATGGGTGCTCTTCACACCTCTGTTCTTTCAATAATCATCTACACCCCTGAGAAAGCCAGACAGAAATACAGGCATGGGTAAAACAGGGGGAAAGGTTTGAGAAGCACACACAAAAAACGGGGATATAAATTCCCACGGTGAAGGTGGTGGACTGTGCTTGTTGGAGTGGCGCGCCGTAGACGGTTTAGTCCTCATCGTCGTTCTCGTCATACTCATCCTCGTCATCATCATCACCCATATAAGACACTGGAGTCTCCACACGAGAGCCGCTGTAGTGAGAGTCATTTGAGCTGGAGGCCATGGTGCCGTCAGTGCAGCCGTCACTGAGGACAGAAGAAGAAGAAAAACATTTTCAAAGAAACCCTCTGTTTGTGTGTCACATTTACAGGCTACATCACTGAGAAGACCTCCAACCTGCTTCCAGGGTAACGGGCTCCGTTGGCAGAGGACCCTCCTGTGATGTAGACGTTACTGATGGGACCCTTTGCCATTTCTGGAAGAGAGAAGAGCACAACATGCAGAAATATGACTCCTCAACACTTTTATGCTGAGTTGAAGACAAAACTGGCAGCAAGCAAATTCTGTCCCCACAGGTGTGAATGTTTCCCCCTGCCAAACTTGGCATCTGATGTGTTGTTTTATTTGCTTATTAAACTATGGTTTGGCCTTTATTTGTGTTCACTGTATTTTAGAAGAGGGTAAACAGAAGGGATCTTTGAGTATCAGCAACGGATTACAACAGATGTTTATCCACTGCAAGTAGAGGCAAAGTCTCACCAGCTTATAAAACCACTGCAGAGTTGGCAGGCAAACACCGTTTTTTTCCAATATCAGTATCAATTGACTATCAGGAATGCCTCAAATAAGGCCTAATATACCAAGTTAGCAAATGTTAATCTGTGCACCAATTTAACAGCCCCCCCTCCAGAAACACTTCTTTCTGTGGTGATCTAAAGTCAATCAGACACAGTTTTAAGAGCAGGAAAAGAAGCGAGGGCCCATGAGAGAGATTTAAAATTTGAAAAGCAGGTGACTCGGGTGCAATTTGTTGAATGAGCTTGTGGTGAAAGAGACACTGACCTTTAACGTAGGGCTCCAGAGCTTTAGGCACCAGGCTACATGCAACCTTTAGATCCTCTGGAGAACACTTTCCAAACTCCAGTCCGCACGCCATGCCCATCCGCTTCAGAACCTCTATGTCGTCGTGGATCTCGAACATGCTGTCGAAATTGAACAAATACTCGAACCTGCAAGACAAGAAGAGGAGGGAGAACAGGTACATTATTATCATCAATATGCAAACTGAGAAGACAGGGATTAAACAAAAGGGTCCCTCATCTATCCAGTACAGTGGCTGACTGCTAGTGTCGCGTGAACGTTTCAACGGCAGACTTGTAGACTTTCTACTATTGATTAATACATGAGAGCCATACTGCTGCTTCCTAAAAGGGTTACATTTATGAAGGTGTTTGTTTGGCTGCAGATTTATGGGCCCAACGCTTGCCTGATTCCTGATCAAACTCAGTGGATAATTTAGCACGGGCTGAAGAATAACTCGTCAAACTTTTGACACAATTCAGATTCACCTCGAGATCGAGCAGATCTTCACATTATTCTGAACTTTTTGTAAATATTTCCTGACATCGTGTTTGTTTTTGTGGCTCTGCACATCACACACGTTTGAGATGAAAGTATGGGGGTCTGCTGGTCGTGATCTTCACTCTTTTTACTCCACAACGCATTCTTTACATTCCCTCCTGAGATAATTAATGTTCAACCAAAGAGCAGGAGGGTGGTGCAGTCAGTGTGCATGTGTTTAAAGACTGTTTAATGCATTGCTTCGATCTGGTCAAAGTGTTATACATCACAGTGCACTAGATGATCGAGTTCAATCTTCAACCTACAGTAGAGTCTCTACTATGAGCAGATCACAAACAAAGTCACAACAAATGTTTGAAAAGGTCAACAGCTACATGTTGAACTGCTTAGTCATATTCCAGCGCAAATGAGTTTTGATGTGTTTCAGGCTTATCCTGATGCCCAACCCTAACCACAACAACTATCCGACAGTAAATGACACATTTATTTGGCATCACTAGCCACTAAATAAAACTCTATTATGACTTTTATGACAGGCCTATCATTAATTTCTCATCATGTGTCCTTGGTTACTGATGTTAAGAAATTCATAATGACTTCTAACCTTCCCTAAAGGAAAGCAGTACAACAATACAGGTTGTTTCAAAAGTCCCCATCAGCGCCGTATGACACTTCTTCAAAGATCAGCATGAGACATAAACTTACAACCTGTCATATCAAAGAGGAAAGCACAGCTACTTACTTGTCATTAGAGATGCTGCAGTCGATGACTGTCTTCTTGCTGGTGTTGACGATGATGAAGGGGAGGTGGATGATAGAGTTGGGGGGTGGAGGTCTGTTTGCCTGCTGCTCTGTCTGTCTGTTCCTCTGAACCAGGTTTTTAAAAGCTATTTGCTGTCAAGAAAAGACAAAAGCAGGAATGAAATCTTTGGCGCACATGCGGAGAGCTTTCGGTGAAGATCTCGAGCACATTGAACATCTCTGTTCCCATGTGACGAAGCTGGTTTGTTTTTCAGCAAAGATGATTATTCACAACCAAAACGACAAAAACAGTCCACATTTATTACATCCCAAAAGTTCCACGGTTGCATTATCAGACAGGTTATCATCTAGGCCACATGCTGAGCTCATGTTTAAAGGTGAAGACTGAATAAGTGGCTTTAATTTATTTTGAAGTTCTATAAATGATGAGGGTGGGAATCATCACAAATCTGGTGATACAAGATTATTATGATACTGAAAAGGGATTTTAAACACTTCTAATAAATAAGAGGTTGTTATGTGTATGTTGTGTTTTATTCTATGACTTTTCCATCATTTTTTTTCACCAAAAATTAAAGTCATATAATGAAACCTCAGCCTGTTTAACCTCTAAATACCTTCAACACTGCATGTACCTGACAAATTGAACTTGCACACTTTGAAGGACATGTGTACTCTTCCAGATATCCAAATAATTGATTAAAATCAAAGCTCCACAAAACTCAAATCTTCTTTTGGGTTGGTTAATAATTGCTCTTAATCCAAAATCAAAAAAGTAACACCTCTATCTTTCTTTGGACTGACTTCCCTCCAATCCCCCACCTCCACAAAGTTAAACATCAGCAAGTATTTGTCAAATTACCAAAGTGATACTTGGCAACCTTTTGTAAATAGACAGCCGACACATCAACTGTCACACTATGTTTTTGTCCACTCTTACACAAAATACGAGAGGAATAGTAGGAATATCTCTCAAGACCAGTTCCACCACCACTTAAAACAAACAGTAAGTCAAATATGAGAGCTTCAGATACAGACCCCCTCTCTCCAAACACACTAATACACACACTCAGTTGATTCTTACCTGCAGAATGAGCTCCTGAAGCTGTGACTGTTTTTGCTTAATCCTCTCCAGTCGTCTTTGTCTCTCCACCTACAATTGAAATGAAGGAATAGTCATTAAGAAACATAACACGGGGAGAAGAAAAATGACAATACAAGCCTCAACTGCATTTTCTTACCTCTAGGTTTTGGCACTCCTGCGCAGAGTTGGTGGGAAGGCCTATCCATTTGATTTCCTTTTTCTCTTTAGAGATAATGTTCATGGCCATGAGCACATTAAGTGCATCATAGACACGCCGTCGAATGTTCTTCTGGTCATACACATGCTAAACCAGAAGAAATAAGACACATGAACCCAGGAGAAACTCGAAAACTGTTCAAATCAAATACTTCTTAGCAGATATTAGCAGTTTTGACACAGATGCAGTTCTTACCGAGTCATTGGGTGACATGTGGTTGTCTGCAGAGCTAAATTCTGCAACCAGTTCGTCCGCCACCTCATTGTAGGTGGTTACTCCCTTCTTTTGCACCTTCTCACACACTTTCATAGAGAAATGCCTCAAGCCCTTTCCATTCTTCTCCCCCTTTTTACCACGTTTACTGCAAACAGAGGAGATCCAGCACATCAATCACTTCATGTGAATTACATGAACCCTCCACAGAAACCCTAAACTTCAACCTGTCTCTGAGATTAAAAAAATGAACTCTTTTTTAAAGACTTACCCTGATGACCAGGGAGAGGCGTCGGATGGTTGACTCTGAGTGAGGAACTGGGAACTGGGTGTATGTGGACTGTTTACCAAAATGGCATTAGGTAATGTAGGCCTCTGTGGTGTTCCAATCACCTACAAGAAAAAAACAGAGCAAATATTAAAGAGTAGGTCAGACTGCAAGTCTGTTAAAAACAACAGTCAGGTTCCTGAATGAACTTTCAGTCGGCTTTTGCTTGCAGGGTACAGATTTACTTTTTACCACTCAATTCAAATAACAGTGGAGGAAATTCACAGCAACAGTGACAACACATCAACGTACTAGAAGCTAAAATGAATTGCTTCCAAACTTGAAAAAAAAAAAAGTATCAGTTTGTTTATCAAAAAAATAACTTTTTTTAACTATTCCCTGACAGCGACTCGACAAGTTTGCCGTCTATAAATAACAGTTTTTACAAAAACTTGGAAATAAACTTAATTGTCTTCTCACTGACTGCTCAGGGTTCACACTTACTTTGGGTAAACTTTGGAGCAAATTCTAACAAAAAAGAAAAAACAAACTGGAGTTTTTGAGTCACTGGTGATGTGAACTTGAAGGAATTTGTTGATTTAGAAAGCCATCACAGCAGAGCTGCAGAGGCTCTTGGAAAGCTGATATTTCGCCTCCCTGAACTCAATACATGCAGGCATCTCTTTGAGCTTATCAACATTAAGAGGTAAGCTGTGGCTTCAGCTAACTTCACATCGTTTTTTGGGTTGCAGGCAACAGACTAATATGTTTGTACCAAGATTATATGGGCCTGTGATAACAGCAAACCTGTATTTCACCATGCTCTCTAATAACTAGAATATTAGTTTGGTTAGAACTTTGAATAATTTTAGATGTACAGGGCGCACAGTCAAGGTTGTAATTGTGTCTATGATGCAACAAATTCTCTTTTTGACGACAATAATTTCATCATACCACTCATAGTTCAACTAGGTTAAAGATATAGTTAATGACAAATGTTTAGATACAGTTTTAACTGAAGGAGATCATGTTTATTGCCTCGGATATAGATTTGTAATTTCTTTCTAATTAATGAACAGCATTAGATTAGCATCTCTGATAACAATATGAGAAAATCGAGACATAGGTGATCTATTTCTTCACTAAGGTGATATCTAAGCTGATTTCAATTATGTATAGATTCCATGTATATAATGGGATGATGGGTGTAATCCTGCTGACTGTAGAGTTGATAAGCTTAGGATCAACCGCCTCTACCTAGCCTCCGCCCGGTCACCTCACAATGATAATGGAGGGGCTTACACAACTGTAAGACACAGTTGGGAAAACTTGCAAGCAGACAGGTATGTAAATGCATCAGTAGGCTGTGGTTCACAAAGTATAAAAGCCTGACGCATTCAGCCCAAAGGTTGTGAGAAGCATCACTCACCATGTGTGGCACATGTTGCATGTGTGCAGCGACGTTCACATTGGATGGCCCGAGAGTTTTGGGTAGTAGCTGTTTGGCCACCGGGGCGGCAGTCGGCTGGACCGTAACCAAAGATAGGACTGAAAGCAGACATAGCAAGATCAGTGCTGAATGGTGCTTATCCATGATGCTGCATTGCCCTCTATTGTCCGACTACAAACACAATGACCTACATCTGAGAATAAAACTTCTTTACTGAAAGAGATGATTGCCAAACACAATTTCTTCACACTTATACCTTTGCTAGGGCTCAGATTCTGATCGATGAAAACCTTCAGCTCTCCATTTGTTTCAATCAGACCAGCCTGTGTAGAAGAAACAAGAACTTAATAACATCTAATTATAACAACATTAAAGCCTAGGAAAGTAACAACAGCAGTAAGAGGGAGAAGGATCATGGAAGATATCCTGTGGCAAATTATATATATATATTCAGATCATCTTTACTGGCACACAGGAGAGAATTTATTTTGCAATCATAGTATGCGCAGAGTGACAAAACATCTATCCAGCTCAGTTAGAGGAAGATTTAACCATCTGACACTATACATATGCCAGATTATATCAGAATATTATCAACAACTCTTTTTTTATACCATCTTAGAACACTTACCAATGTGGCACATCAGTGTCACCTATGTTTTATTGTTATTATTTTTAAAATATGCAAATGGATACTTACATCTTTCGCCATGATCCCAAAGGACCGGAGGAGATGAGCTTCAGGCTAAAAGGAAAATGTTCCTATTGTCACTTTTCAGACCCCTGGAGACAGAAAGAGCAATTTATCATTATTATATGTGACTGTGCAAAGTTCCCAATTTTTAACCTCACAATTCAGCGAAAATATTCCACACACTTTAATATATAACTGTGGTGTTGTTGTTCCATTAAACACTTATTTATGAGGCCCTACTGAACTGTCAGCTGCAAGCACACTCCAGTTTGTTAGCTCGAGTCACCGGGTTTTCTTCTTACAGGACAAAAAAGCACGAAAATGTGCCTGTTTCACTCCAGTTTCGGATCTTTTGAGGTTTTCACGACTTTTCCGAATGCACCGTGCGTACATATCACCATTTTAACCCAGTCTTGATGCTCACAACTTTTACTACGGCAAATGTGCACAAGGCCTACTTCAGGTACCGAGCACGTCCGGAGGAGAGGCATCGTCGAACTTCTGCTACAGGTCACACAAACGTGCTAACTTTAAAACACAAGCGCTAAACTATTAATATGACCTAAGTGGCTGCACTGCACGGTAACATACAAAACTGTTGCAAGCGGTGTTAAAAGCATTAATTCTTTAAGACGCTACCAATGAATCTTTTGTTGAATGCAGCTAGCCAACAGTCAGCGCTAGCAGTTAGCTCTACATTGAGCTTGCTTGGCGTTAGCTAGCGAGTTAGCTTCTGCACGCTTTCAAATGATTCATACTCAATTTAGCCGCGTTTGGTTCCCTACTGCAGATTTCAGGCAAAGCTGAGTTATGGGTAAACACGGAAGAAATATGTGTGCATTAAGCATGGCGGAAAAAGTTAAATTTGTTATTCTGTGCACTTACGAGTGCACTCTGCTGTTTCTTCGACGGCTGTTGTTGTTGGCATTTGAGAATGGAGGAAGAGGAGGTCTAAATCCCTACCAAACAGGAAACATACTGAGCAATGCCGAAGCACTTTTCATACATTTTAGAGTTATTCCAAGAGGAAAAACATTCAGAGTTTGTTGATTTAGTTCTCGTGTTGTTTTTATTTATCAGTTTCCAAATGTTGGTGTTGTTCAGTCTGTTGTTCTGTGAGATTTGTCGTGTTTGTTGAAGCTGCAAAACAAAATGATGGTTTGAATAGAAAATACCGATCAGTAAGAGGAAAAAGAGAAAAAATATACATATTTACTTCATTAGGATTGTTAATATTATTATGAATAACACTCACACCCAGAAAACTCAGACTTCTCAACCTCCTGTCACTTATTGATGCAATATATTGATTGATTATTGACAGTTATTGATCATAATTTGTCTAATGCAGACTAATCCACAACTAGTTGTTCTGCAATGAAACCATCATCACGATTTTACCCTGAGAAACCATTTATCACACCATTATATATCAAACTTAATATTTAACTCTTTTAAATGCTGTATATCAATAATAGGACTCATATAAGTGGAAAATATGAGCTAAATTAACGCCACACTAAATAAAGACAGTTTATATCTTTGTTTTGATTAGATTACACGATATTTGTACAGTCTGTTTATGCAGATTAAAAAGTCAAATAAACCATCTCGATTACTTACACTGAGCATTATTTACATTAAAACCACCAAAGCCCTGATTATGACTGGTTTGTTAGCGATATACGGTAAGTTAGCACATGTTCACATACAGTATCAGCGACTTAATACAAAGCTAGTAAGTGATGTCTATTGAGTATTATAGCAAAGAGCTAATAAGCGATTACAGCGCAGAGCAAAGACCACCGAGGCTTTGTTAGCCGACGCTAGCCTGTAGCCTGTGCTGGAGCTAATCCACAGCTGTCATCCACAACACTGTCACAACGAGCCGCAATTTTACCACACTTAGCCTCGAGTCTGTTTTTAGCATATTTCAAATATATTTAAAAGCACGCTAACTGCTGAGACACGTATTTCACCTACAACTTTCCTTTGCGGCAGCTGGGCAGCGAGCCACAAGTCGGTAAATGCGGCTTACCGGTGTTTTTCACAAGTTAGCAGCTTGTTGGTTAGCCTTTTCTGTCCTCTGTCCGCTAGCTGAGCCACAGCAGCGCGTCTCACAATCTGATCTTGGCGGTGTCTCTCTTTACCGGGCTCTGATTGGACAGCATCGATGTGACGAAAGCAAAGGCAGGCAGGGCAGCTCCTGCCCACTGCACGAGTCTGCTGGGATTGGTGGAAAGCAGGCTGGATCAAAGATGCACACATTGCCACCTGCTGTTCAGGAGTATGGAGAGAGAATATGCTCAACGAATGAGGTGGGTTCTGTTGGTCAAATCTCATTTAGAGCAAAGTTTACAGCGTGTAATGCACGAAGTTTAAAATGTTTATGATACATTGTTCGTGTTTTCATACTGTAAGAGTTTGGCGGGCAAAATCAATGTGTACAAACTCGTCATTGGTAAATCACTTATAGATTATTGAGTAGGGGAGAGTGGGGTAAGATCAGCCATTTTTCATATTTCAGATCACTACATCAAGGCAATCATAGTTTTGTCTCTAACTAGTGTATCTGCATATATTTCAAGATGTTGTGCATCCCTGCAAACCAACAGAATGAGTGTAAACATAACTATCTTGATAGTATAGCATACCAAGAAAAAGTGGTCTCCTATGGTTAACTTACCCCGTGTATGGGGTAAGTTGACCATAGGAGCGGGGTAAGTTGAGCTTTATCCCTACTATCCCCTCCTCTCTCCACCCCAGCCCTCCCTCACCTTCTCTCTCCCTAAATAACAGTCACTTCTTCACATTCATGTGTATTTTTATCTATTATATGCTATTTAACTGGTACAATAATTCTTTTTATTATTATTGCATATACCTGCTCAAAAGCTGTTTTGTAAAAATCTGTTTTAACATTAGGATGCCTTTAAGTGATTCAGAACATTCACAGCTGTATTTTTAGAAAGAAAAAGTAACACATTTCAACAATATGAACTGAAACTCTGAGCCTCTCATCAGACTCTTTTACTTTCTTTACCAATTTACCTCTGGGCAAATGGCTCAACTTACCCCAGAACTACTATTATGACTTTATTAGTCCTCTAAGCTTAAATGGTGGAGTTTTATGTCAGGTTTTTGACCTCATGTTGTAGCTCATAGATACCGCAATTGATATATAAAAAAAATTTAAAATGATCTTTTTTGGTCTGAACACAATTTTAATAAAACTTATGGCAGACTTAATTCACTTTCAAGTATGAAAAATGTTTTGGGTTTTTTTTGTTTGTTTTTTTGTTTGGAAATAAATGTCTAACCCTTCACCCATGTGCTTCTAACCTTCACAGACTCCATGAATTGATGCCCATCTCCTAAATACTTGGTCACATAATCAATTTCTTTTACCATTTCCAAGCAACAGGGGGTGGATTAATTTACCCCACTCTCCCCTATATCAAAGTTTACAACGTGTAATGCACAAAGTTTAAGATGTTTATGATACATTGTTCATGTTTTCATACTGTAAGATTTTGGCAGGCAAAATCAATGTGTTCAAACTTGTCATTGGTAGATTACTTATAGATTATTGAGTCTATTGCATATTTATTGTTATATTCTCTGTTTTTTGGTTGTTATTTTAATGTATAGTTACTGCTGTAGAATAGCACCCCACACACAAGCACAAACTCCTTGTGCATGTTTGCCTATTTGGTACTTAACCTATTCTGATTCTAGATAAGCAAGTATTTCATCCTATCAATAAATTGTGAAACAGGGGGAGTATTTGGAACTGATGTCCAGCTTACCAAGGGGATATTGTAGGCCTAAAGGCTTTGAGCTAACATCCTGAATGCTGAAATCCTTACAAATCCAGGACATGTTTCAGCCAATTTCATCATACACCTGATATAGAAGCAGACCTCATAATGAAACTGATACTAACACACAGACCAAGTACATGGTGAAAACGATGTTTAAAAAAAGGTCAGGTTGGCTGCTTATTCCATGAGATATATCTCCCTACTCTTTTCTCCTCAGCATTTGCATGTAAAGACCTTTTAACTCTCAGGATGTCATGAAGCCAAAACCAAGGGATACAAATAAATGTGTACAAAGGATCACTCACATACTGAATTCTTTAAGTCTGATAGTATGAAGTGGGTGTGTTCAATTCAAGCCTTTTTTTCTACTGTGTAACAAAAAAGGAGGAAGGCTGACATCTGCAGATACTCTATCAGCAGCAGTGCTGTGTGTCTTTCACACTTGTTGAAGGGTGTATTCATTCTTTCTGTGTGAGATAAAGCCCAGCTGAACCTGAGTCAGCCCAAAAAACTGTCTGTCAAGGAACTTTTTTTTGGACATGACTGGTGGACATGACATGACAGGACACGTCAGGTTTAAAAAATACAAAACAACACCAGCCTGCGCTCATCTGCTAGAGCTAGATATTTTTCTTTATTCTCAGATTTTTTTTTTCAGCTACAAAATTTAAAAAATGGATCATCTGTGGGAAGCTCTATTAGTAGGTTTAGGGAATAAGGGGAATAAAATCGGCAATAAAAGTAAAGGGAATAAAATCTGCTTTGCATTTGAAGAATTTCTGTTCTTTTATATCTGTGTTACTTGTACTTGTCTGTGTGTGTTTAGTAGTGGTGGAGGGGGGTATTTCCTTGTATTTCCACATTGTGTAAATGTCAGCTGGTACCTGTTGGGGACTGCAGATGAAACATACAGTAGGTCCATTCAAACATTAAAAAAAAATGAATTAATAACAGAAAATAAACACTTTATAATTGGACACACAACCTTTGCATACTGCACCAGTGTTTTTTGTTTGTTTGTTTTTGTTGCTTCAACCCTTGTAAGACAGAGTTGCAATCTTCATTATGTGAGTTTATAGTGAAAAATGCATATTCAAATAACCATAAAATTGGGGGTATTTCTATCAGTGAGAGATTAATTTTCAGCTGTGAACTAATCCCATGATTTGTTAACTGTATGTGGTAAGTGTGTGGTGTAATGTGTTGGGATTGCTCAGTGCAGACGCAGTGTTTGATGGTGTTTTGTGTGCATGAGACACTGTTGGTCAAGAGTTTCTGGGAGACCTGAAATGACGAAAAGAATTAGTTTTTGTTCATAGTGTTGTTTAGAAAGAGTTCTTCCATGGTGTAAATAGTAATGTAGTGCAAATACAATTGAATTCCATTGCCTTTCATACACACAAATACGAAAGAGACCATTTCCACGAACTCTTAAAATTAGGTCATATAAAAACTGGGCTTTTCCTGCACAACCTCATATTTTCATTGAAACCTCCAGTAAGTGTCTGACTACTTCCGCGCATGCGCACAATGAGCGACAGTCGGGCTACCAAACTGGTCAAACAGCGGGTGTGAAAATGGTAGGTAACCAAAATAAACACAAACCCATGCATTGCATTTGGTGCCAGTGATGCTTATCTCCAATACTATTGTTGTATTACCACAGTACATGCTTTGCCGCGTTTTTGTGAAGCCTACAATGGTCAGTTTGTTGTGTTCGCTGCTATTCCAGGGAAGGTCAGTTGATATTTTGAGAGCAGCTAGCTAGCTACACGTCCCTTTTTGGTAGTCTGTAACTTCGGCTGTGAGCAGGTCAGCAGTTTGATCTCAAAGGCAGACAAAAAGCGGGGTCGTTTGGGTTAAACACCGGCACTTTCATTACTATAATGACATCATGCTCCAAGGATTGTAGCCCTGTGGTTAATGCCAGTGATACATTCTGGCTAACTTAGCTTACGTTAGCTAGTAGAAGTTACTAGCTGGTGGTCTGTTGACAATGCTAAACTAACGCCATCCGCACAGTTGTCCGTGCTGCGAAAACAGCAATGAGGATGGGCATTTAATTTCAAGTGGATGTTGCCGACAGTAATCAATAAGGATCGGCACAGTCATTGCAAACTCACAGAGTTTTAGTCTCCGGTTTCAGGAAATGCTCTTCTGTCAAGTGTCTTTGCTGCGCCGCCGCTGCAGCAGCAGCAGCTGTGAGGAGACGACGGAGCTGCTGCTTTAGATTTACTGTTTCTTTGGCATTTAAAAGGATCATAACTTTACCCACCTTCTCACGTTCTTTACTTTTTATTTACTGGGTTAATCGCCAATTTTTGTCCGTAAATAACAAGGTATGTACTGAAATTGCTTGTTCATATTTATTATAAAAGTGAAGAACTCAAATGTAAACCAAAAAATAAACAAAGACCACGAAATGGGTGTCATTTTTTCTGGTCTTTATATATCTTTGTCATAAGAAATAGTTGATCAGAACTGTTGATTCATTTCAGGAGATCTATCAAACTACAAATCACCCAGCAAGTACAGAAAACTTAAAGGTTTTAGCCATCTTTGGTTAAAGTTTCTTCATTTTTTTGTTCCTGTGAGGAGACGGCAGAGCTGCTTTATATTTACTGTCTTTATTTGGCATTGAAAAGGATCATAACTTTACCTACCTTCCCATATTATTTACTTTTTATTCACTGGGTTAATCGCCAATCTTTGTCCATAAATAACAAGGTATGTACTGAAATGGCTTGTTCGTATTTATCATTTTGTTGATAGAATAGTGAAGAACTCAAATGTAAACTGAAAGAATAAACAAAGACCACGAAATGGGTGTCATGTTTCTAGTCTTTATATATTCGTGTCATACGGAATAGTTGATCAGAACTGTTGATTCATTTCAGGAGATCTATCCAAGTACAAATCACCCAGCAAGTACAGAAAACTTTAAGGTTTTACTTGTGGGTTATTACTTGCCATCTTTGGTTCAAGTTTCTTCATTTTTTGTTATAGTTTTTATAGCTCTATTGTGAAGTATGGATGCATAACTCTCATAACCTTGCTCAATTCGCTGTAACAGATGAAATATGCACCAATCAATCCTCTTGCTCCATTTGCAAATGATGTCCACCAACTCCACAAGACATCTTAAAACAGTGGCATATTTAATCATTTTTGTCTCTTAATTTTTGATATTGGCGAGTATTTCTGGGCAGGGGTGCTTGTATTACACTCCAGACTTGTTGCACCTCTAGGTCTTGCTGATGGCATCCCGATTCTCTCCTCATGTTACATCTATGACTGTAGTTATCTAAGGGGCCCACTTGGGTACAGCATGTGCTCTGAGAATCCATAACATCCCCCTTCAGAAAAGCCCACGATGCTTTTGGACAGAACATAATAACCACCACTACTGCGTCCTGGATCGCCACCTCTGATGTGTGACAGACTAACCTTTTGAAATGTGTGTCAGAGTGTTTCTGAGTGTCTCCCAGTTGTTTCTGTCCTCTTTTCTGTTGCCTGAATGCCTGTAGATGTGTGTGTCTCGCTCTGTGTTTTTGTTTGTGTCTCGCTCTGTGTTTGTGTGTTGTTGTCTGTACTCCCTAGCCTGATAGGGCCAGTGTCTGACAGCCCCTGTCCTGTACTTACACAGCATAAGCTGAAGTCTTCGCAGAAGGAAAAGGTACGGCAGTTCATGTCCTTCACACAGGCTGGGGAGAAGACAGCTGTGTACTGCCTCACACAGAATGACTGGAAACTAGAAGTTGCAACTGACAACTACTTTCAGAATCCAGATCTCTACTGTAAGGAATCCATGAAAACCTCAGTAGACCGGAAACGGCTGGAGCAGCTCTACAATCGCTATAAAGGCAAGTTGTTTTTTTTTTTTTTTTTGGTGTAACTTATTAGTATGCTCTTTTGTTTTGACATTAAAGACGGTACTCTTTCAAAGTTGGATGCTACATGTTTACTGTTATGTTATTTGTCAAATTGATAGATCCCCAGGATGAGAATAAAATTGGTATTGACGGGATCCAGCAGTTTTGTGATGACCTCTCTCTGGATCCAGCCAGCATCACAGTACTGGTTGTAGCGTGGAAATTTCGGGCCGCCACTCAGTGCGAGTTTACCAAGAAGGAGTTTCTCGACGGAATGACAGAGCTGGGGTGAGTGTTGACATCAACAGGGTGTGACATGCTCCTAAAGTGGGACACAAACATTGAGCCTGAGGTCTCTTTGCATGGTGTTTCTCTTACTGTAGCTCTAGAGAGGGGAGGCTTTCTATATTTAGACTCAGTCACCCTCAGTTTGAGTATTCAGTGTCTTCGTGGAATGACCAAATGGGAGAGTGGCTGTGTTTTGACGTTTGAGTTTCACGTGTCAAAGTTAACTTTAGTTTGTTAGTCATAGCATTCAGGCTCTTGTGTGACAAGTTGAGGTATATAAGTGTCTTCAACCACTGTGTGATTTTTCATGTCTATCAATAATTTTGTACATTTATTGTAGGTGTGACAGTCCAGAAAAACTGAAGGCCCTCTTACCAAGATTAGAGCAGGAACTCAAAGATAGTGGGAAGTTCAAGGACTTCTACCAGTTCACCTTTAACTTTGCCAAAAATCCTGGACAGAAGGGTCTCGGTAAGAAGACTATTGATCGCAAGAAGAACTTTGGAAAGACTCATACTTATAAACTGTTGAGACAACATGATCTGTCTTTTTGTGTGTGTTTAGACTTGGAGATGGCCGTAGCCTACTGGAACCTGGTTCTGTCAGGGCGGTTTAAGTTCCTCGATCTTTGGAATAGATTTCTTTTGGTGAGTTGAAGAAATACATTTATAGAGTTCTCTGTAACTCAAGTACAGCTCATGTAAAGAGGCTCAGTGCTGCTCTGGGCTCAGCTCAAGCCCTCCACTTGTAGCTGCTCTCTTCCTCCCCTGTTTATGAGTGACTTTTCCCCGCTCTGTTAAAGAAATAGTAATAAAAAGCCAAAAAAGTTAGCCTAAACACTAGAGTGAAATTCTAAATCCTATAATAGAAAAATGTAATTTGGCATTTGTCGTTTGTGGTGATGGCTTCTTTAGCTGAGACACAATTTCTAATGGCCAGCAGATGGCTGTTTTCTTCACCCCTGAAACACTGCTTGCGAGAAAATTGTCAAGGAAAACAGTTTGGCCACTGAAACTGTTCTTGAGAATCACATTACTGATTGTTCTTACGTCAAGTTCTGCACTCCCTCGCTTCCTCTGCAATGTACAAGCCAGGTTTGAAGCCAATCAGCTGAATGGTTTCTCAAGATAGATTCTTCTCATGACAGCCAACTTTTTATGACCCCGGTAATCTCTGGCTTCAAGTTACTGTCAACAAAAACAATCTAGAGCTCTGTGCGTTAAAATTGATGATTCTAAATCTGAAGAATGGGAGAAAGCTGACTTCAAATTATTATAGAGTACATGTCGAGTTGGATTTGTGAATCCTTCAGTAAAAGCTGTTTGACCCTGTTTTCTCGCTTTCCTGGCTATCACACATACTCTTGCAACACAAGTCCACAAACTGGTCTGCCGGTCCGTCAGTAACTTACACTCTGTTAATGTATCGGCTGGAATATCAACACCTTTTTACACAAATGGAAAACAGAAGTATGTATAATATGTTCACCAGCACTTGTCTGTTCTAGGAGCACCACAAACGATCCATCCCAAAGGACACATGGAACCTATTGTTGGACTTTGGAAACATGATTGCAGACGACATGTCAAACTATGATGAAGAAGGTGAGTCAAATATGTTCACATGGTGCGTTCCCATGGATTCAGGCAGACAACTGCTGAATACAAACAATGAAATTCAGCCCTCTATTTTTGAAATAGAAGACATTGTTAGTGGACTGATCTGACAGCCACATGTTGACCACCTTGACAATCAAGTCATGGGCAATCTGGACAGTGAGAAGGCAATAGATTTGAGGCAACGTAATAATTTCCCTTTTAGATAGAATTAAGGGTTTGAAATAAATAAAAACTTTGAGATAAAACTGTGTTTTCTTGCCATGAGAATTGTGTTTATAGGTACAAGAAAAAACACAAACTAGACAGACAAATCATTTTGAAATAATAAATTATTGATAGAAATATTTTTATTCATACTGTTGTGAAAAAAGTTAGGGCATTGTACAATATTAAAAAGAGATTTTAAGTATTTGCAAATCCTTTAAACCCTGTTTTTTAATTGGTAAGAGTGTAAAGACAACATATCAAATGCTATTGTTGCATACTCATTTTACATTAGATGCTAACATGTTTTTGGAAAGTTGGGACATTGACAACAAATCACTGAAAATGTTGGTAACAGGTAAGTAACATGAGTGGGTGTAAAAAGGTTGTCACAGAGAGGCTGAGCCCCTCAGAAATTAAGATAGGATGAGGTTCACCATTCTGTGAGACCATGTGAGCAAACAGTTCATCAAATTCAGAATAATGTTCCTCAGCATTGAATTGAAAACAATTTTGGGATGTCCTCATTTGCTGTGCAAGAGCCAAAAGGTTCAGAGGACATGCAGAAATATGAGAAGGACACTGATACAATTTCAAGATTTCATCCACAAATGCAGGTCAAAACTTTGCCATACAACAAGGAAACCATTAATAAACATGATCTAGAAACCCTCCAGGACTTCTTTGGGCTTGAGCTCATGTGAGATGGACTGAGGCAAAGTGAAAAACTGTCCTGTGGTCTTAAAAGTCAAAGTTTGATGTTCTTTTTGGACATCCTGGACACTGTGCCCTCCACTCTAGAGGGCCCCAGACAGCCCAGCTTTTCACCAGGGTACAGTTCAAAAGTCAACATCCATGATAGTGTTGGGATGGATAGGAGAGGAACATACACATCTAAAGGCACTGTTAATACTGAACACTATGCACAAGTTTTGGAGCAACCTGTGCTGTCATCCAGTCAACGTCTTACTTAGGAAAGACCTTGAAGATTTAGCAAACCACATTCTGCTCATTAAAAAACATTTGGCACATCATTGAACTGAAGATAATGACAAAGGGGACTTCAACTCTGAGCTGTTGGGCAGCTGAAATCCTGTTGGCGATGCAACATTATGATGAACATGCTTCATCCCAGTTTTTTTAAACGTGTTGCTGACCTCAAATTAAAAAATGAACATGTATATATATCATCTGATATGTTGACTTCACACTATTTTTTATTAGATACAGGGTTGAAATGATTTGATTACTACAATTCAGTTTTTGCTCACTTTCTATACAGTATCCTGTGTTGTAATATAATAATAATAATAGTAATATAGTTGTAACATAACACTGCCATTTGTTGGGCAAATTGTCTTTTTTCTTCTATCAAATGTCTCCCAAATATTGATATGTATCAGCTGTCCACCTAAGTCTGAGTCCATATGAATGCAGCCGAAAACTGTATTTAATAACTCTTCTACTTTTATCTCTGTGACATTAATAACATTTTCATGTTTCTCTTTCAGGGGCATGGCCAGTCCTTATAGATGATTTCGTGGAATTTGCTCGACCGATTGTTACAGGATCGAAACGTAAAACTCTCTAAATCCAACGCCGCCTCTGGAAAGCCAGAACGTTGTTTCTTTTACAGTGACTTCATAGTTTTTTTAAGACTTGTACAAAAAAAAGTGAAAATTGTAGAGCAAACGGAAGCACTTGAATCTGTCAGGAAACCACCTTTCAGGGAGCTGAGCAAAAACTCTGAGAAGAACTGGCGTCATGTTTTTTGTCCTCATGAGACTGAGGCATCCTGTGGACATGGCCAGATTCACCTTTGTCTCTGCTGCTGGACTCTCAGTGTCCTGGACGCCTCCTTTGCTCTGCTCCAGGAGGAACTCTAGCTGTCAGGCCCTGTGAGCGGGGATGGATGCGGCACTGCAAGGAGGTTCACTGGCTGTGTGTACTCTAAAGGGACTGGAGAGGAGGAAACTGTGTGTAATAGGAATCTTCCTAGTCAGCTTTGTATCGAAGCTCTGAGTGACTGTGCAAAGATCCCATGTCTCACTTTGGGACTGAGTGCTCGCTACACCAGCACCTACACACTTGTTGCAGTTTTTACTGTACATACTGTATCTATTGGGACAGTTTACAAAGACAGCTATATGAAGAATAATATAAATATGTTCAGTTTATAAATGCAAAAGAGGATTCTTTTATGTACAGTAAATGCTATGATCTCCATCGGGATGCCTCAATATTGTGGATGATATGCTGTTGGTTTAATTATTAGGTGGATGTGTCGAGTCAAAGAGTTGTGAGCTTCTTATTGAAAGCATGTTAAACACATTTTACGTCACCTCAGGCTGGTTTCACACGTACGTTTTCACTGAAGTAAAGGCTGTGCTGAACTCTGATAAATGATATTGGTTCATGGAATTCATCCGTCTGGTTGATCTCAGTTGAGAGATCTAAATTCTTAAAGTCAACGTAAGCAGTCCTGTCCATGATACCATCATTTTGCTTTCTTTCCCACTGTTGAGGAGAGTTAAACTTTGAATCAGACGTTCCTTCTAAGAGGGGTGATAAATGATGATAAAGTGACACTTGAGCAACATTTAACTGAAGAACTAACAGACCCCAAGGATTGCATGGCACATATCTGTATTGTCTGGCAGTGCAGAGCCCTTAGTTCAGACACCAGGACACTAAAGACGGCGACAACAGGACAACAAAGTAAGCCTTAAGAATAAATATCTCTGTTCAATATTTATGTTTCTGTTCAAGCCCATCTGTCCAGTGTTACTGACGGTAGTGAATATATTGTTGATACATCATGTAAGTAGCCTAAGTATATTGTTCATTTCAGAAAGATGAATAAAGCATGAGTTTTTTCATAATCAGATATGTAAATAGTTTCTTTGTTGTTGATAATGGACACCTCACATCACTAAAAGAAGAGAGAGGTTGATAAAAGCTAAAGCATTGAATTGTTGCTGACATTGCAATTATTGCTCTTTTGCACAGAGAAAATGAGTGAAGGGAGCTGCTCGACAACCAAAGTAACCTGTCTTCATATATGGTGGCATTATATAATGAAAAAAACACAAACATGGTTGGACAACAAGAAGCAGAGTTATGTATTTATTAAATAAGTAAATAGATGATGACAAAAGATGCAATGATAGGAGGAAACAAATAAAAAATGATTGAAATAAAAGGAGAAAATACATTGAGAATATCTCAGACTCCGAGAGCAGAGCCTCTAGGTTAACCATTCATGGACATGTCCACATTTTTTTTCTAATCAAAAATGGTCCCATCCTGTAGGCTAGAAGAACCTTAAAAATCCAGTACCAAGTTTTGCATGTACCTGTTTGGACCTTAATCCTGCTCTTCAAGAAAATATCAAAACACGCTCTAATAATCTACAGGAACAAAAAAACATGTGCTGTGTGTTTTGCCTTGAAATTTGGGCGATATCACAGTCTTTGGATGGGTAATTATCATTAGGATATACTGAAGGAAAACCTGCTTAACACTGATCTTCACTGTTAAAAAATAAAACCTGCATTACCTTTGCCACATGGGGGCAGCTGGAACAAAGTGAAGACTCAACATTTGGTTTAACAGAACATCTGCCTTCGGAAAACCTATGTGGCAAACATGTTTGTACACAGTAAACTATTCACACATCAACGATGACCTAAAATTCACTTAACGTTCACTTTTAAGCTTCAGTACAGTTTGGATTTTCTTTTTAAGTTTTAGTTTTTGAGCTTTTGTCCTCACTGATGAGACGACTCCAGCTGCTACAACTAATATCTCAACATTACTATCACTTTTTTTAGACTTATATTATTAACGTTCAATTTACTCGACTTCTGCTGCTGTATTTGATATTATCAATCCTTCTCCTGATATCATTATTGTAAGTCCGGGTCAATTTAACTGCCATCAATATTAAGGAAAGTCTGTTATCATTAACAGCTACTCCTGAAAACAGGCTTACACGTATTTCTGCTGTTGTCAGCGCACTAATGAGCTGTTCTGGTTGTTGTTGTCTGTCTCTTCTCCATCCCTCTCAATCCCTCCTTCCAGTCCCAACACGGTCACAGCAGATGGTTGTTCAACATGAGAAGGATTCTGCTTGAGGTTTCTGCCTGAGGTGCACAATTTAACCAGCAGAAAACACTAACCAAAGCCTCACACTGTTCCTCTGATATGATGGATTACATTTGTTTACAAAGTTAAAGCGAATGAAACTAGTGACAATGGCTTTTTACCACATTAAAAAAGATACAGGCTTACTCACTGAGTCCCTACATTGTTAAAGAAATCGGGGTCTCCCCCTATATGTGATGCTCTAGTATCAATGATCGCAGTACAAGTCATAAACCCCAGCAGGGAGCTGCAGACAGACTTTAAAAATTAAAATCATGTGAAATTATTTTTAGACCCGGATGCTGCATTAATACACCACCATTGTTAGGGTTCAAGTCCCCTTTTTCTGATTTTTTTTTTTTCATGAGTTAGTTATAGTTATGAGCAGTTATAAAAACATATTTTATTTCACCAGGATTGACACCTGTTGCTGTTGTGTTCCCGCGCAGAGTAGAAACAGTACCAAGTGTCCCAAAAAGCGTTTGGAAGGTTGCAAGTGTGATATAGTTCTTCAGTTTTGACAGCAGTGTTAATGCAGGACTCAAGGGGAAAATGTCAGAAAAGATTGGTTCCAAATCTCACAAAGTGCTTTCTTAAACTGGGTAGTTTTATGTTGCTAAGTGTGCTTTAGCATTATTATTATAATTTTCAAGTTTTTGTTTGTTTGTTTTTCAAAATTGCACCCTGTTTCATACATAGTGAAGTAATATAGTGTTGAAAAACAAATGGTATGTCAGAGATGAGATAATAGATTTTCTTATTTTTATACCTGGAATAAAAAAGGTATTTACGCGTGTGCATATATACAATGAAATCCCAGTCAGATAGGAACAATATTCAAAACATTATGCATAAACAACAATATACACAACAAAAGTTATAACGACAACATAATGGTGCAAATTGTAGTAATACTACTAAACCTTTGCACACCGTTTTCTTTACTGTGCAGTAATATAGTATTACATGTAAGAAAAAACAAATGGCATTTCAGGAATGAGATGAAAGTTGTTTTTATTTTCATACCTGGAATGAAGAAAGTATTTATGCATGTGCATAAATGGGTGTTTTTTTGGAAGCTGTCCAGGTAGGAGCTAAAAGTAATTTTGCATTGTAATGTTTAGTGGTGTCCCTGTGTTTCACCAAAAACTTTGGTAGGAGCTTTACATGCATAACCCTCATCAGACCGATGGAGGGGTCCATGACATTCACTGCCACGGTCTGGGAAGTGTTCAAAAAAGGGCCTGTGTCAAAAGCAGAGTGAAAGTTAATGAAAACTGCCTGAAAAATCTTCTGCCAGACATTCGTACATCTCATCGTGTGCCTTCCTTTCGTACCTTAGTTCTTCCTGCTCCTTACTTTACTTCATGATTTCTTTTCCTGCTGGTCCAAAACAGAGTGAACGTTTTATTATTTTGCTCAATCAAAGTATTCCTGAGATCTTCAAATTGAATAAAGATTAAGATATGCCTGATGTAGTTTCCTATCTCTTATGTCTTATAAATGCGATTCACTGTTAATAAAAATGGGAGGATAATTTTTCAGACACTTACCTTACGTAGCAAGGAACAGAAGCAGCAAATTTTTTGGTTGGAGAATCTGCTTCTGTTTCATCTCGTTTTCTTATGTGTAACTTAAGTGTAACTTTTCTTATGAGTTATGTTACTGCTCTATCAAACTGTTTAGAAAAGTTTTAATTAAATAAATGTGCTGATATTTCACACAATTTTTAGGCCAATGTAATTCCCTTTCATTTCTGTCTTGTCAATATGATCTTTTATAATAAAAGGAAAAAAACAAACAAAGGGATTAATTTTTACTGAAACTTACCTGGAGTTAAAGTCATTATTGAGTCAGAGAGTCACAGAGGAAATAACATTTGGTCACTCTACATGATCGAGATATCCCTGCAGTGTGAAGTTGTTATAAATACCTTAAGTGCACAGTCTTACAGAGGAGGACTTTGGGCTCTCCTTGTTTCATGCTGGCATATAAAATTTTACCGTCTGCTTGAGACACACAGAACTTTATTTGATTTTAAAAAGAAGGGGGCAGGGGTTTCTGTTGTCAAACCTTTTAACAACAGTTTGCCGGTAATGCCAGGTACACCACTATCTTATTGTCATGAACAGGAATTTGTAAGAAGATATACAAGCAATATTGCTATTTCTCTTCCTCTAATTGTTTGGCATGCAAATACAGCACTCACCTGGCCGTGGAGGTTACCTGGGTGTTACTAAAGTGAGCCCCTCCTCTCAGTGAACACTGTAAGCTGAGACAGCGGAGACTCAGTCGGCTTTGTTATTTACTTTGACAACAGTCAGGTCTTTTCCAACGTCAACAAATGAAATAACCCTCCTCCTTGCTCCTTATTTCCTCGGTGGACTACTTTACCTGTCGTACTGACGGCCAACAAAAATGGAGATAACAGGAAAAGCTGCACAGCCTCTTACAAGTAGTAATGAAACTGAAAGGTGAGCTTTTTCTTATTCTGTTTATTTTCTATTTACTGTTGTACCTGTAAAATTGCTCCTTCCGTACTTACTGCAAGTCACTTTTTTTGTGAGTGTGTTTCCTCATTGTACTACCAGTGTATGATTTACATGACTAAAATGCAAAGCTGTCACTAAAAAGTAACTACCAAGCTCAGCAAAAAATGATATACTTGAAGTTTTGTGCTGAAGCGACATCCTGAGAGCACTTTTACAAGGTTATTTTGTGTCATTTGTTTAGCTTCTTGTTTGTAACCCTGCTTGGAGTAATTTAAAACTGGCTGATCATCCAGCAGCGGCATATGATCTTCCCTACAGAAATCCTATCCCCTGGCGGTTGTTGTAGTGTCTTTCATCAGGAAACAGAGGACAGAAAAAAAGGGTGGGAAGGAAAGGAGCCTAGCTGCTTGTCAGTCCTGTCCTCACAGCTTATTAATGTTTGTGGATGAAATGTTTTCCTCTGCAGGGTCGACCCCTACGGCTTTGAGAGACATCATGATTTTGAATCCTATAAGGAGATGATGAATGAATATGTAGCTGTCCTCAACAGAAGATCCATGAGGTGGTCTAAGCTTCTTCAAGAGAAACCTCATGTGGAGAAAAACCTCACAGGTATGATAAACGAACACTTCTAGCTTGTGAAACAATAACCTCTCTGTGTTAGTGTTTTCTGCTTTTCTTGGTTTATTTGTTGTACTTTTAAAATCTGTTTTGGTAGTGAAAAGGTATGTGCGCAAAGGTGTGCCAAACGAACACCGGGCCAGGATTTGGATGGCAGCTAGTGGCGCACAAAAACAGCTGGAGAGCAACCCAGGCTACTACCAATCTTTGTTGGCCATGGAGCATGACACAACTCTAAAGGAAACTATTCGCACAGGTGCATTAAGAGTGTTTTGTTCTTTCTTTCTTTTATTTGTTTGTTATTTTAAAATAATGGGATCCTATTTGTGTCAAATTCTTCAAGACCACCTGTAGTCTTCTTGAAAACCTAACCAAGTAGTTTGGGTGCCTAAAACACAACAAGCAGAAACCTTTTTACAGCTTTAACCACCTGAAGAAAACGTTTGGTGAATTTTCCAGTTTGGAAAGGTTTTTAAAGAGAGATCACAGTGAAGATTTGGATAAAAAGTCCACACTGACTTCTATTTCATCTATCTTGCAGTTTGATTGCCTATTTTCCTTTATGCTACTTCCAGTAGATCGTAAGTTGCAGAACTGAATGACAATAAATAACAGAACGATCAGAAAGTGTAAATGTTCAGTTGATTTATAACCCAAAAAAGCACAAGCTCTAGTTTTTGGTTTTAGATTCACAATAAATCTTAAACATCAGCTCTAAAAGTGCCCAGTGGTCTTTCAGTGGGTTGCTTCAGCTAGCTCGTTAGCAGCCTGCTACTTCTTCTTTGTCTTAACTCTGTTTTATGACATAGGGCAACCAGCATATAGAACCACTATTAATAACTCATGATATTAATGTAGGCTTATTTTAGCTTGATTTCAACATTTTATTATTATAAAGATTGTTGTTGTAGCAATAGCTCGAATCTGGATCTGAGATTTTTTTGCAGTCAGCTAATCAAAATAATGAATGTGTCATGTCCTAAAACTCTTTCTGGTTGGCTAGATGTCACACAATGGTGTGATGTAAATCTACAGTATTGTCAGAGTAGCCGATTAACATTCAAGTTTCATTTTTGATTGGACATTTGCAAAGGTATCCAAGCAAAACTGTATGTTGGAGTTTGTTTCATACAAAATTTTAAAAGTTTTTAATGTTTATAGTCATTGCATATCAATTCCTTATATTGGTTAAAAGATTCATGAACTACCCCACTGAGCATTTTTTGTTCTAAAAGAGGTCTAATAGATGTCTAATATAAAATAAATTTTTATCGAATAATGGGTTAAAGGGTAATGTCTAAATTCCATCTAAAAATATACAGAATCTAGACGGTTGAAATTAGGTCTAAAAAAAAAAACTAGGCGCCTAATAGCCGTCTATTGCTCAGTGGGACTGGAATTAGTATCAGTATTGATATTGGTATTGGTAACAAGGTAGCTTACATATCTAGGAAGGCACCACTAATATTATACAAATGTGTACAGATTTTGGAGCACTATGTAGAGCAATCCAGACAATGTGTGACAATGAGGCCTTGTATATTTCAGGAAGACAGACCGTTTAATGGACGCTTTACAACAGCATGGTTTCATTGTAGAAGAGTCCAAGAGCTAAACCCGTCGTTCCTCACATACAAGTCCATACCATTAATCTCCTAATCTTTTAATGTCTCCTGACAGACATTCACAGGACCTTTCCTGACAATGTCCTCTTTAAAAGCAAAGCCGAACCCAGCCTGCAGAGAGTTCTGTTCAACGTGCTGCTGGCCTATGGGCACCATAACAAGGCAGTGGGTTACTGTCAGGTAAGGTAAACACTTTCTCTCCTCTCTCTTAACATCACCTTTGTTTATCTTAGGAACAGGACCGTCTGGTTCCTTAATCATTTGAATACATCGATTTACATGCATAGGATTTAAACCAAATTGTGCTTCCGTACAGTTTGAGCGCAGTGTAATCTATCCCTGTTGGCGTCTTGTAAAGGTTGTATTATCAGCTTAAAGATGTCGAAAGGTCAACCCCAGCTATGTTTACTCTATCTGTGGCCTACAATCTGAAGGCACTTGGTGTGTTTCCGCTTCAGGCACCACATTAGGTTTTAGGGGTATTATTTGACCCTTATAATGTAACTTTTAAGCAACACGGTGTTTCTGTAGCAAACACTAATAGGCAGGCAAATATTAAACATAATTGAGAATGAGGTAGTGATTACTCCATTGGCATTTAGCTACGACTACAACATGCAAGTGGGGATGCATACACCTGTGTTATTGCTGTGTCTGTTTATTCCAGGGCATGAACTTCATCGCTGGATACCTCATCATCATCACCAAAGATGAAGAAATGTCCTTTTGGCTTATGGACGCACTGTTGGGCAGAATGCTCCCAGGTATAGTGCCTGAACCCATGTAAGATGGTACAAGTCAATAACCAGTGGAAATGGTTAATGGTCAGTCTAATAAGAGGAACTTTTTGACCTAGAAACTAGACTTATGGGACAACCTGAGAGCAGAGCCTCACAATAAATAAAACAACATGCAGGGGGACGTGTATATTTAGGAATTTTTTATCATCAACTTTGCCATGTGTACTGGTTTCCACCATAACTTTGTTAGGTAAATAGTTTACAAATATACAAACTAAGGTACATCATCTGTGTAGCACGACTGTGACAGTTCCTTTTCATGTGACCCATTGATATAATACAGGAAAAAAAATGTGGACCAGGATTGGAGCCTTGTGGTACTCCACTTGGACTATTTTTTTGCTCTTAAAATAGTCCAGATCATCGCGACAATCTCAAATGTACAGCAGAGTATTAGGACCAAAATGAGGAAAATATATTTCTTTTTTTTTAACTCTGAGTAAACCATATTCAAATTTATAAATTTAGTCAACGATTAGCCACATAATGTTGTTTTAAAGGGGGATACTTGGAACAGTGCGACGCTGATGTGCCAAAACAGTACAAGTACAATTTGACAAGATGCTTGTGAAATTCTCATGAGAAAATGATTTAACCAGGACTTCCTACTGACCAGAAAACACCTTTGAAAAAAAATTTAAATCTAAAAAATTGTCTTTAATGTGGCCTTAATACTTTGTCATTCAAAGTTCAAATTTGTGTATTTGGTCTTAAAAACAGTCAAGGAGCGCTGTGCTTGAAATGCATAAAAAGACACACACCTCCTTCACTGAGTTAGACAAAGGTAAACTCATCAACTCCTGGTATGATTTCAGACTACTACAGTCCCGCCATGCTGGGCCTAAAGACGGATCAGGAGGTTCTTGGGGAGCTGGTGAAGGCTAAAGCTCCTGCTGTGGGGCAGCTCATGGCTCAGTTTCCTGGCATATGGACACTGGTGGTGTCACGCTGGTTCATCTGCCTCTACATTGATATACTTCCGATTGAGGTGAGGACATCTTTGGATCAGTAGCAGAGGCAAACTAATGATTCAAACCACATTTTAAATATTCCTGGTTTCTTGTACTTGCAGACAGTTTTGCGGATCTGGGATTGTCTTTTCTATGAAGGTTCAAAGGTTCTTTTCCGCGTCGCTCTGACTCTCATCATACACAACCAGCCAGAGATCTTGAGAGCTCGCTCCTTGATGGATGTGTGTGAGTGCTTCAAACAAATCACAGGGGGAACTTTCACTCTGGACTGCCACACTTTCATGCAGGTGCGATCAAAATACTCTGTTGAATCACTGGAAGTTAACTGTGTGAAAATGGAAATGAAAATGAGAGTCTGGATCAGAAGTTGGAGCCCTTTGAAGCTCATTGCATGTCCTAGAAATTGTGTGGGTTTTATCAAGCATACTTGCAGACTTGCACTACATCTATCAAGCTGTGACTAATACACTTGAGCAGACATCTCCAGCCCTAATGTTGTATATGCAAATCAGAAGGTGTTTACTTTGTTAAATAACTGTCCTCCTTATTTGATAGTGGCACAAAAACAATTTAGCACATCCCACATCAGCTGTGTGCGTGTTTGTCATTTGCAAATGAAGCTTCAATAACACACCAAGTATGAGATAAATGGTGGTGATTGGTCCGACCACAGCCAGGCATGTTTATATCTGCCTGAGCTTGAGGGTGATTGGGCGGACCTGCTTAAGAGAGACAGCTAGTGTGGCTAAAAGTTGTCTTACAATGAGTAACATTTGATGACACCTTTTCCTCACCCCCTTTATGTTTTTACAGAAAATCTTTACAGAACCAGGAACCCTTTCTAAGGGAACTATCGAGAAACTGAGGGAGAAATGCAGACAGCGAATACTGGAGGAGGAATCTGGACAGCTGTAACACACTGGCCCCGGGAACTTAATTTCATTCAGTTTGAGAATGAAACTCTACGATCAGGGAAATAACCTCTTCTCAAAGTTACATCACTGCCTTTTCTTTTGATTCAACTTGACGCTCAAATTCATCTGACAGAAAGCTTCTCTGCAGATGAACCGTTGCTAAAACCCTCGTAACTGATGATTCAAATCTGTTGTAGTTTTACTGATTGCACTTTAGAAATACTATTTGTGAAAGTAGTATTAAGGTGGGGGAACTTGTTTCATTGCTGGGGAGAATAAGGGAACTAACACTGTTTACATTAAAACATAGTTTAACCGCCCATTTACTTTAATGAACTGAGAATAAGAGCAACAGCTCATCCGGTGGTCCTAATGTTGTTTCACTTATTGTTGAAGAAGTGGACTGATACTTTTTTCCTGGTGAAGATGAGGAGGAGTAAAAATTACAGCTTAATGTTATCCAGTTCAGTCAGAGACCCAAAACCTGAAGTTTATATGTTTGAAGCCCACTCATGACTCCCGAGTCATAGAAAACAAAATGGGCTTGGGATAAGAAGAATGAATTGTTCACCATTAAAGAGTAATAAAAACAAATGAAAATCCAACAATGTGTTGATAAGTTTTTTAAATTAGTTAAAAGCTGAGCTGCTGCATTTTGAACTAGTTCCAGGCAGGAGAGTGATTTCTTATTTAGACCAGGTAGGAAGGAGTTACAGTAGTCCAGTCTTGAGAAAATGAAAACATGGATAAAAGCGTTATTATTATTCCTGTCAGCCATCAGCCAATTCCAAAATAAAAGGAAATGTAAAATGTCAACAGACGATTTCAAACCCTACACTTGGTCAAAAACAGCGTGCAGAAATTTTTTCAATCAAAAAAATTTTTCAATCAAAAAATCAAACTTTCAGTTTCACCTACAGGTAAATTTGATGCCAGTGACAGGTTTAAAAAAAGTTGATACAGGATTATGTCTACCCCCTTTCCCTTTATCAATACTATGACATTTGGGAATCAAGGAGACCAGTTTTATGTCCCAGTTCTCCTGATTAAGGTCTCAGCTGCTCCACAGTTCAGAGTCTCCTGTTGAATTTTTTTGTTCCATGATGCACCCATAGCCCTCAACGAGCAAAAATCGGGATTGCAGGCAGACCATGGAGCCTTTATTATTTATCGTTATGGAGCCGTACTGTTGCACTACATGCAGAATGTGGTTTGGTTTTGTCTTGTTAAAATATGTCACATCTTCCTTGTCTGGAAAGCAGCGTAAATTTCTCCAAACCTGTGTAAGCTGCCCTTTCCATCATGGATGCTGGCTTTGACACTGTGCTCTGATGTGAAGCCTTGTGGCCCCTCCCCTCTTTAGACCAGAGGATAAAGTGTCAATGAGTTTAAAAAAACAAATTACATGTTTTGTATAAAGCCAAAAAATAAATACAGGGTTGTACTCTAGTCTTGAAAAACTGCATTTAAAATAACACAGCACAGTCTGAGTGACACAGTTACTCTGAGATACGGCACCTTTATACTTCTCTGTCGTTCAAACAAACAAAAGCCAACCAGGAACAGGTTGGACAGCTGATGAACTAAATGAAGGCACAACAAGGTCAAACAGTGTCGTTCATTCACTTTTATTGACCTCTCCTTTAGAAAACAGTTCAAACACATTACAACCTTATTAAATCACTACATGGACTTTTAGATGAAGGGGAACATAAAAAACAAACATCTGTATTTTCTCCTGCTGTATCAATCAACACAATTCATGGTAGTAATAGTAACAGTAACAGTACATGAAGGCTATGTCAGACAAAGAGATTATGTCCCGGACATGACAGCACAGGGTGTCAGTGAGCGAGTGAGTATCTTTGTGGTATTGGCTTTACTTGAATCCCCTCTCTGTCACAGCTGGGAAGGCACTGATGAACACTGACCAGAGCGTTATGGCCACTTTAATAATAATAATTACTTGGGGGCTGCTTCTCAAATTTTAGTGCAACATCTTTCACTTCAGCAATCAAAACCCCTAGTGGGTACATAATCAGCGAGCAAAAAACACAAACAAAACCACCCAGTGGATTGTAACACTTCGACATGAATTCACTCTTTAAAAGTGACATCCTGAGCTTTTCAAGCACCTAGGCAGTACCAGTACTCTTCCTATTTTCATAAGCAATCCTGTCATGTGTGCATACTGTAACAGCAGAATTCAGAAGAGTGGCTACTTTCACCTCAAGATACACTTTGACACTTTGGAGAGTTGCAAGCTCAAAAAAAAAAAAACAGTTAAATGAAAAGATTAGCAGCACTGTACTCTGGGTTGACTATGATAGAACAGCTTTGATAGGTTTGGCTTAGTTTAGCATAAAGACTAGAAACAGGGAAAGCTCGCCTGGTTCTGCACAAATATCAGAAAACTCACTTACCAGCACATCCCTCCACTCGCTGACAAACACTTACTTATGTTCAAATATTAAGGTGTAAAAATAACACAGTCATAGTTAGGCTCATAACACCTTCAAAACTGAGTTGTGTTGTTTTTACACTTTTTGCTTTTTTGCTATGGTATGATTTTTGCATCGCTGTGCAGAAGCAGGCGAGTTGTTTCCACTTTTTTCAAGTCTTTGTTCAAACTTTGGCTCACCTAAGCTGTAGCTTCATATTCAGCCAGTATTAAAGGAGCACTGATCCTCTTTCCTAACCAAAGGCAAAAAGAAAGCAAACACGCATTTCTCAAAATGAAGTGAAAAGAGAAAAAAATGCATTTCTGGCCTCCATACAAAAAGTGTTGTGTACCTGCGTACCTAAGCAAAAGGAGGTAAGCGTCGCTAATCCCTGCTGATTATATGAACCCTAAATTCATTTCTCCTATAAAAGGACTCTTGAATTTCCCCCTTTGGGTTTAGGTGACTGTATTTTTAGTATGTTCCCTAAAAATCCTTGTAATTTGTGCTAAATTCTGAGTTAACCTGACCCCTATACAAACTCTGAGGGGGATTATGTTAAACAACCAGGAGCTTCCCTTTATATAACAAACCTTAATCAGAGCGAGACCACTTCACAAAAAGGGTCGCCCAAAAAGAAGAAAACAACAAGAAAAGCTAAGGAAGTAATTCCCTCAAATCCCATAATCCCTCAAAATTCCTTTCACAGAAATCATAAACAGTACAATGTAACTGAGGGCACTCACACAGACCCTATGATCAACAGTCCATCCTCACTTTACATGGTATCACTACAGAGTTTTCCTTATTTACACCCAACTCTCTTAACAAAGTCCCTCTTTTATTTAAGTGAAGGAGCGAGTCAGTTCAGAAAGAGTAAATCAACCTGCACAGTGATGGTGACTAGTGTTACTGATGAGGGCGAAGAACAGCACACACACACAGGCAGGGGATGAAGGATGGAGGAGGGATAGAGGGGGAAAGAGTGGAGTGTTAAGTCTCAGAGGACAGGGGTTAATCTGGGGGGAGGGAGATGGGAGCGCTCTGGCCTCTGCGAACATTAAAGTGACCTCAGATGGTTTGATAGCCGGCGTGGCTCCTCTTTCTGCCGATGAGGTAGGCCAGCAGCACAATGAGGACAAGACCTGCTAAAGCTGCTCCAACTATGATGGGGATCAACATGTCATCTTCGTCTAACTGGCACTCCTCAGCTGTGGGGGGGAGAAACAGCAGAGAGCATTCATTAGAGGCAGAACATGAAGGATTGCTTTTACTGTATTTTACCCGACTGAAGAATTTACCTGCTCCAAACTGCCCCCCCTTGAGGCCAAACGGCTGCACCTGCAGCTGGAAGGTATTGATGGACAATTCCTGGGTGACATCCAGGGTTTGCTCTTCACGGCACATGTAGGAGTGGCCGAGGGTGCCCTGAAGGTAGTCCAGACTGTTGTTCCGGGTTGAGAAGGGCGCTGTTAATGAGCAAAGTATAGAGAGTGATTACAGAAGAAAGAGGTATCTAGTCCAAGAGAGAAAGACAACATTCACATTTATGACATTCTTTGGGCTCCAGAAGACTAAAGGGAGCAGAGGGGTTGGGGCTGAAATTAGACCTTTAATCTTTTGACATGCAAGACACAACCGGCATCTACTTTGATATGCAGTCAATGCACCGCGCCTGTTTTACTGACAATAGGCACCAAGTCTTCCTGTATTGTAGTATTGGATCCGTGGGAAGACAACGCATTTAAATGGTTAACAGCCACTGTATTTTCCAACAAATAGGAAAGACACATTTTAAATCGGACAGAAGTCAAATAAACAAGATTTTTTAAACAACCTAACCTTGAATGAAACAACATCTCTAAAACTGAGTTTCAACTAAAAATGAACATGCAGGTCACTGGTTTGTTGAGAGGTTAAAGCATGCACCCTGTATGTACAGGTTACAATCCCTGGTTGACCCCCCAGCAATGACTCTGTACTGCATGTCCTCTCCACTCTCTGCTCCTCATGATTTCTGTCTCACTTCATCCCGCCTAATATTAGCTACAATGCCCTAAAATATGTTTACATGAGGAAATCTGTGCAATGTTTGCTTTGTAAAATGTATTACAGTGACAACCTTGTCAACAGAGAGGAGCTGCAAAAAAAGAAAGTCAACCCATCCATTTATCAATCAACAAAAACAGTTTCTGATCATTCGTATCATGGTATAATCTTTAAAGAAATGACTCTGGCTTTAGCCCTCAGAGCAGCTGATCCATGTTTGACTCCTGTGGGCCTTTGACCCCCGTTAATCTTCCACACTGACTTCCAGTTCTCTGCTCTATTTCCTCCACTCTCCTCTTTTAAAAAAGGCAACAAAATCCCCAAAATAAACTTAAAAAGCTACTTTCTTGCTCAGTTTGATTTGTACGAAAACACTGTCAGTGTAAATGACCTGATTACACAACAGAAGAGGATCACAGAATCCTGTTTTTAGTCTAACAAAGAGTAGCTCCCGTACACACGGTGAGTTTGAGTGCACTCACCTTTCATGTCTGGCCAGGTAGCAGACAAAGACACTTCACTTAGGTAGTACTTATTGGATGTAGTATTCTGGGGAATAACAGCAGCACCATGTTGAGTTAGTGATACAGCAGTAAAGCATCTTCACCTTAAAGGAACAGTCGCCATCTAGTGGTTGTATCTGAGACTGTAAATGAAAATGAGAGCATATAGAGAAATGAATATCACTGAGGTAACCTACCAGGGTGAAGAAAAAGGTGAGGTTGGTCTTATCCCCATCAGCTGTCAACTTTAGGGAAGCGCTTTCTTTGTCGCATGATCCAGAGCTCTTGGTCAAATTGGGCTGAAGGTTCACAACCTCCACCAGAGTCTGTTAACAAAGATGCAATAATTCACATGAGTCTGTACTTTTGGCTCTAGTAGTGTTAAAATGTTTATATTTAAGCACCTTATTCTGGGAGATGGAGCTGAAGGTGACATTGAGCTGGAGACCCATGGAGGCCAGTAAACAAGCGGTGCCATTGGTGCTAGCGACATGGTAGTTTCCTCTGTCAGGTCTACCAGGGTCTTTGTGTGGGGCAGCGGTGGTTGGCGGGGCAACAGTGGCAAAACCCTGGTGTAGGAGAGCAGCTGCGGGAGAAATTAGTTATGAGTCTCCAATAACAGGGATATGAGGTCCTTAATGCTGAATAAATGCAGGATTTCAGCAGGATTCATCTGACACTACAAAGAAAATTATGACATGTTTCATAAATCAAATATAGTGCATGTAAAAAAACTCAGAGATTATACCATTCAGGACAAATATGATGGAATAATATCCTATTTCTCTTAGAGATGGATGCATGTTTTGGTAGCTAGTCATTCTTGTAAACCTTTTAACACATGAGGTGGAAAACTAAAACTCAAAGTTTGACTTCTGTGTAAATTTAGAGACGTCTTTTTTTAGCTTAAATTGTGCCGTGTCAAACAAAAGTTCCCTTACAACAATTACTGTATTCATTACAGAGCTGTTTACAGAAACTCAACATCAATTATTAAATAACAAAGCGACAGTGGCAAGAAAATATAATCCTATTAACAGGCAGAAATATTAAATCCCTGTTTGACAGTCATCTGTAGGCACCTGCGTCCAAAATGAGGGATTGCAAATAAGTCTGTACATCTGAACTTCTTAATGCAGCAAAGGATAAAGACTCAATTATTCTCCAGGTAAATGAGTCCAAAAACAAAAAAAAAATATGTTCAGTGATTTATTGTAATATCTTTGGCTCTGTAACTTGGTTTTACAGTGTGTGAGGTTAACACAATAGCAGTCAAACATTCCTCCTTGCAGATAAAGCTTGTGTACTCAGGTAAAGAAGAAACACAATTGTGTGAGGACAAAAGGTTGGATATGTGACTTTACATCTTTACCAAACTATTTATAGTACACCTAGGAAGTGGTTTGATTTACAGGAAATCTATGAAACACGCTGGTGCTATTTTCCCACTTCTGCATGTCTACTTTACTGAGTCTTGCAGAAAAAAGGATGGTGAAAAAAATTGCCAACAAGACCACAAAATTGACCCTTTGCTCCTGATCGATGACTGTTTTTTTTCTGGGGAAACTGAGATTTGCTTTAACAAATCATTACCAACGCTAGTTTAAACAACATATATGACATTTCAGGTTAATTTACGTATAATTCTGTACCGATACCAATACAATTACTTGTAGCCATTACAACTCTTTTAAAAAACTAGGTGTCAGCTGACTCGGTTGGTTTTGTGTGACCTTCGTATTTGGCGACGATATTGTTTATTCTTCATGTAAACCCTAAAAAATGTGTGATAAAGCGAGCTCATACTCACCTAAAACCAATTGTAATGTTACTCCCAGGCACCATGAGTGGACACTGCGGATCTGCGTCATGTTTGAGGGGTTTCTCTTCAGCTGTTTCTCAGCGAAATCTCGGCGGCAGCAGCAGCAGCAGCTAGCTAGCTCAGGCTGTGTTGTGCTAGCGAGGCTAACTTTAGCGTCACAACAAAACAGATAGAGAAACAAGACAAAAGCGTTGATTTTTCAGAGAAAATAATGCTCCCTCTCTACTAACGAAACCATACAGCGTTCCTGGCTGCTAGTTTAACTGTGTAAACCCGGTAAATGCTGGTTCCGAGGTGAAATTTTCTAGCCTTGTAACAGTTAGTCGCCGCCGAGCAGACTGACATCAGGATCATGTGACTGACGGTTTAAGAAACACCCAGAAGGTCATGTGACCAAACATCAGGCAGACTAGTGATGGGCACGGCAGTTCTTTTAGATGTACCGGATCACTAGAATCAGTTCACTAAAAAGATTCGTTCACCAAATCATTTAGTGTTTGGCTGTGTTGCTTTGGCAAACAGGTTTGTAAAAATGAACTTACTTAAAAGTCGAGATGTTTCAAGTGTACTGTCCAATGGCATGCTATTTATAAGGTCTGGACTCAGTGAGTGATTCGTTCACTGTGAATGTCTAGAAGATTTCACACTGAACATGCACCACTCCCTCTCAAACTGCTACATAGGATGCTTCGGGTTTAATACACTACTTGTTACATGCAGTGCCCTATGTATGCAAGTTGTTGTGATGACAAATAAGCAGTTAAATAAAAAAAGGTATTTTTGTCTGACAAAAAGGATTTCAGAGAGTGTAGCTGAATGCATGATCTGTTTGCCAAGTCATTGAGTTTGCCGGCTGCTGGCCTGGCAATGCTGTTTCTCACTTTAGCTCAACTGAAGTGAGAAACGAACGAATCACTCTGGGAAGTGATTCGGTATAGTGCGCTCATTTCAAAGATTCGGTTCTTTTGAACGAATCGTTCGCGAACAACACAACACTAAGCCAGACCCAAACCGCAGACGATGATGTCGAAAAATAAAACGATTAAAAGCTAAACAATCACCTACTTGGATTATTTTTTTTTATTGAAGTAGAAGCCCTTTAATGAAAGCAGAAATTACATAATTCAAAATGTACTTAAAGTGTTGAGTTCTGTGTGCTTGATGGTGGTAGGGGTGAGGGGAAATAAATTATATAAAAGCATTTCTAACTGCTGTATAACAACCAACAGCACTCATGTAGAGTGGTTAGTGTGGGTTTGTATTATTGCTGCGTCTGTTTCAGTAATTGTGTATGGTCACTGCATGTTTGTCTGTGCATGATAGTTTGCATGGGCAATATATATATATATATATATATATATATATATATATATATATATATATATATATACATTGAAAAGATTCGTTTACAAATCACCGAATCATTTAGCGCTTGTTGGAAGAAGCCTGCGACTCTGATCTCCTGAACTGATACACAGCTGAACGTTTTAGGATTCAGTTCAGTTCATAGCTTCTGGGACCGGGAGACAAGAGTGCTTAGCTGTGTTGCTTTGGCAAACAGGTTTGTAAAAATGAACTTGTTTATAAGTCATGATGTTTTAAGTGTACTGTCCCATGGTATGCTATTTACAAGGTCTACTCGGTAAATTCAAGTCAATAAGTGATACATTCACTGAACGTTTAGAAGAATTCACACTGAACATGCACTGTTCCCTCACAAAATTTTGCAATGAGAGGATGCTGCGGGTTTAATGAACTACTTGTTACATGCTGTGTCCTATTCTATGCAAGTTGTGCAAGTGGTGGCAATTTAGCAGTGAAAAAAAAGGTAGCTTTGTCTGACAAAAATGATTCCAGAGAGTGTAGTTCAATGTGCGATTCGTTCACCAAGTGATTCAGGCGTCAGTACATGTGGTCCCTCGTTCACCGGCTGCTGGCCTGGCAATGCTGTTTCTCACTTCAACTCACCTGAAGTGAGAAACGAACGAATCAGTACGTTCACTTAAAAGATTCGATTCTTTTGAACGAATCATTCGTGAATGACACAACACTAATGAAAATTAAGACATGAGTTTTGGCCGGCCATCATGTATTTGATTGCAGACTAGTGGTGGGGTTTGTTGACTTGTAACTGATGCCACATTAATGTAGAACATACTTTTTACAACAAAATGTAAGTGACCATTTGAATTAAAAAATACTCAGAAAGTACCAGCAAACATATAATAGCATTAACAATAATCCACTTGTCAGTTTGCTATCCGTATTTATCAGATCAGTGTATCCACAAGTTGATCAAGTGATTACTTGGAAGCAGTTTCTTGTACCTACAGTCATACCAAGAGTACCATTTCAGGTAAACAGGAAACAACCCATGGAACAAAAAAACACCCTCTTTTTTTTTGGATGTCATGCCATTCGAAAGGCTGACACATCTAAAATGATAAAAATAAAAACTAAATTAAACAAAAAACAGACAAATACATACAAAGGAAATAAGGATTGTGGTCAAATAAACAGGAAAAGTTAATTTTATAGATGTTTTTTTCTTTCATTACATGTATTTTACAGCATCAGTGTCTGTATTACAATAGTGCAGCTCTGCTCTAGAATTCATTCATCAATTTCCAAAGTTTTGAGTCTCACATGATCATGACTCAGCCAGTTAGGATCATATTTCTTTTGTTTGTTTTTACATTGTGCTGAGAACATACTCTCTAAATTAACTAAGAATGTGAAATCAGGAGTTTTTATTCATTGTAGAGTCATAATAAAAAAGGACCTGTCCCTCACAGGAAAATGAGAATTGTCACTTCATTTGGTTTGCTAACAAGGTCCAGAAGTTTGGATGTCTGCATCTAATTAAAGGTCCCTAAGGTCAGACCTCAGTCAGACGTCTCCAAACATTTAACACCCCTGTGCAAAATGAAGACCCCTCTTTGCAGCCCGACCCGGCCTCACTTATCTGCTCGCTGGTTCAGTTGCTTCCGTCAGTGTCACAGATCACTGTGATTATGTAACCAGGGGGAGAGACATTCTTTGAAAAGCTGCAGAGGTCTTAAGTCTGTAACCTTTCCTTCACACAGTAAACATTTACATTCAAGTATCACAACAAGCAACATATCTTTTGACCTTTAGAGCACACAGTCAGTTAAATAGGCCGGAACCAACAACAAATCTTGGATCAACCCCTTGCCAGACAAGATAACCAACAGACACATATACTCAGTTATCAGATTCAAACTTACTGCTCTGTCAAGGTACAAACGAAGAATTCGCTTTAGTGCATGTGCAGGACCCTAACAGACCACCAGAGGGACAGCTCACACTATGAGAACCACTGGTATAAGGTCGTTCATATACTCAATACCAAAAGATCCACCTTGAAGGTAAACAGAGGCTCAGTTTACACAAGTTACAGATGCATGAAGAAGGATGTGCTCATTTTGATGCACAGGAGCAGCAGCTGGACTATGAGCCCCTGGCCTGACCTGCTTGATCTCTGTCTCTGAGCCCAGTCTGAAGGGAAGGTCCAGAATCAGTTTAGCTGCTCTTATCTGTAATCTCCTTCTTTGAGTTGATTACAAAGCACATGACCGTGAGTAAGGGTTGAAATGTAGATTTACTAGTTAGAAAAGATAAGTTCCGTCTCAAGGCTCGGCTCCTGCTTTACCATGACAATGTGAAATAATGCTGGGGATACTACTGACACAATCCCATTTGAAGATCTCTTGACCCTTTTGGTAAACTTCTATTATCTGCAGTCACCTTCTCTTCTCTTAGAGCTTACTGTATGAAGTCACAACCCTTATTGCCACTGAAAACCTCAACAGCACCTCTGAGTAACTCAGGCTAAGTCCAAAGGTCCTCTGACTCTTTTCCTTCACTGTCAGTCCTCCAGAGGACCCTTGAGGTAGTGTAAAAACAGGCAGCTAGAGTCTTCAAGCCACAACACCTTTCATTCCTATTGCCCATGTCATGCCTATGTCCCCAGCCTCCCCTGGGATGCACCAGGATTCCTCCAGAGATGGGAGTTTAAGTCGTAGAGGGTTTGATATCCCACATTCAACCATGTTAAAGTTTGTTCAACATCATCTGGTCAAACTCACCATGGATAAATCTGCTCGTGTCTTCACCATCTAAGACAGACAGCCACAGATCTGTGTATTTGACCTCAAAGTTGATTGTCCACTTTAAGTCTTCTGGTACCTGGTTTACTTTTAGATCACCTCAGATCTTATGGAGGTGTTTGTGTTGGCCAACCTATGAATTTGCAGCACAGATGGCCAATTAAAAACACGGCATGGGTTCCAATGAGGTGGGGGGGTGTTAGTCCCAAACACCCCTTCCAGATTCTTGGAGACATAAAAATCAATAGAGAAGTCACGACTCCAAGAAGGCTGTGCGTGACCCGCTGGTTGATAAATTCTGGCCATAATAGAGCTTTTGTCACAAATTCTTTATGAAGAACTTTTGCTGCTTGGCTGGATGCTCTTGAGTATCGCTGCACCTCTCATCCTGTGCACTTCTGCAAAATAGGAAAGTCCAGCCACACTAGAGGAGTTCGGCTCCAAAATCAGTCAAAGCCCAAATTTAAGCCCATCTACAGTTGACAAGATATCACTGCCTCCTCCAGCTCGAGTCGCTTTCCTGTCTGAGAGATTAAGCAAACCTTGCATAACCAACCTGCAATGCAAGACCCTGACATGTAAATATGTGTCCATGTTGATGTTTTCTGGTCTTTGTTCTGGGACCAGATTTTATTTGCATGGGAAATATCAGCTAAAAAAACTGGGCCTTATAACAACAGGTGTTAAGGACGGGTGTAAATGGAATTTAGAGGAAGCGATAAAACATTTCAAAAGACTTTAAAAAGAGTTTTAGGAGTCGTTGAGTTGATTGAGTAACTCAGAAGAATATCACTGTTACATCAGAGATGCTAAGATACCTGAAGGAGCAGAGTTTTGGGGGTTTGGGGGGGCGGGGATGGGGGTCTCTTTGACTGAAGTGTCAAAGGGGCCGACTGTGGGTGTCAAAGATTGTTTCAAGTCTGAACAGCCAATCTCTGAGTCCATTCGCCTGAAGTCAGTTCAGCCACTTCCTCTGATCAGAGTGAGGAGGAAATTTAAGAGGCAGACAAAAACAGAGAGAAAAAACAGAGGAAGAAAGTTAACGGTTAAAAGAAATGAAGAATTGAGTATTTAAAGTCAAAAGGAAAAGGGGAAGAATCATGGAAGTCGGTGAGTGATGCAAATACAGAAAAACTATTTTCTATATTTTTTTCTTTTTCATATAAAAGGAGAGGTTGGAAGGTTTGCATGATTGCTATTGAAAAGCTGTTGAAAAGGGTCATTTTAAAATATTGCCATTAGATTTACTCCTTTGTTTTTAACTAATTGATATAAGTTCTGGTATGTCTTGATGTTGAAATCTTTTATTGTTATCAGGAACTCGGGTACTTTTTCACAAAGAAATCTCCTGCACTAATTATACATCACAATTTGTTTCAGATGCTTTTTTGAAGGATTAAATTCAAGAAGTATATTTTTGATTTCACCTGTTGAAATTTCTGCATTGAGAAAAGAACAAGCGTGACAGTAAAGACAGAGGAAAGATTATTTACATGCAGCGTAATCTGATGGAAAAAGTAGAGTTATTTGTAGTGTTGTGCACACTCGGAAATTTAGACATGAGGCACATTTTCCGTCCAAATAAGCAAAAATAGCAGTCAGATTCAGAGCGCTGGAAACATAAATTAATGCATAAAACAAGTTAACATTCAACATTCAACTCCCTCATACTTATGGGTGAAGCTTGAGAAGTTTGCCTGCTGGAAAAATACCTTTAAAGATAAATATTAAGAAAGATTATGGTTAAAAAATGCATAATGATCTTCAAAGTCTTGTCCATTATTTCATTCAGATTAACGAAGGTGAGAAAACAACATAAAAGCATAAATAGATAATCTCTCCTCAGATGATACGCTCCCTGAGACCGCCAAGAGTGTGAATTCCCGCTTGTTTTCACGGCATGTTGCGATGTTAGGAAATAAAATATTAAAACTAAAAAAAAACCTCACTACACTGGGCAAGGTTTTTTAAGCTGCGGGCTTTGTGACACTTTAAACATTAGGCTTAACCACTTCTTACATGTTCTTTGCATTTGTTTCTACTTGGATTAAGGTTCAATATCTTTTATCAATCATGGTTAGAAACAATCTCTTTCAACTGATCAGAAACTGTCTTCAAAATGTCCAAACCATCGTTTCACCGATGTGACCTGCCAAACAGAAAACCTCGGTGAAAATAAAAATCTCTAAGCCGCAAATGACTGAATTTCATTCCTCATGGTCTAACAAAACATCTTAAAATATGAATTGAAATATGACAAATCTTCTTTATCTCTGCAGCATGATGTTGACTCACAAGACAGGATCACAATTTATTAAAAGATCTATTTTTATCTTCTTTCTGGTAACTTCCACAAAAACAATCTAGGCATTTGATATTTGGGGGGTTACCGTTTATTTTAAAACGTTTGTGCTCCCTAAGTAAATATTTCATGTCTTATTCATGTCAGTCTGAATTTGCTTGACTAAAGCCATCCTCCCCATTTTTGCTTCCTGCAATATTGACTGAAAACCACATAAATGTAAACACAAACTGTAGATCCGGATATTGTTCAATCTTGAAAATGTTCATGCTAAGTCATTTGTGATCATTTGTGAGGTGTTGGCAAACATAATTTCAGAGTTAAGACTAAGTACAAAGAAACTTAGTATATCCGTCATTGCGCAGCCATGAAAAAACAGCCGCATGAATCTATATAAACATGTTTGACCTTCAGATTGAACCTGATATGTTTAGTTGTTACCAGGTCATACACCGTTTGAGCTGCTCAACAGTTCAGACTTTTTTATGTCATGAGCATCAAAACTTTTCTATCGGTGTTGTATTTTAGACTGTGTGCAGATAACTATTTGGGTGGTTCTTCCTCTCTTCAGGGCAGTAAATACGTCAAACATGATTTCCACAAAGAAAGTCGAGTTTTGATCAGAACACTGACCAGTTTTCCAAATCAGTCCATCTTGAATAAGCTTGAGCCCAGCGAACGTAACCTCATGTCAAGAGCCTCTTTGTTTTATACAGTTTAAAAATGCATTTGTAAATACAGGGGGAAAAAGTGTTTACAGAGATGGTTGTTTTAGATGATTTTGAGCACATGCAGTGACTTTCACTGCGAAGTCATGTTTTTTTTTTAATGCAGTGTCGCCTGAGGGCTAAGAATCACAGCCATCCAGGGTTGATTTTTGGCCTTGGCCAGAGATGTTTCCAGATTTTCTGGTTCTTTTTATGGTATTTGGTGTGAAGCACACAGTACAGGCCAAAAGTTTGGACACACCTTCTCATTCAATGTCTTTCTTTATTTTTTCATATGACTATTTACATTGTAGATTATCACTAAAGGCATCAAAACTATGAATGAACACATGTAGAATTTTGTACTTATAAAAAAAGTGTGAAATAACCGAAAACATGTTTTATATTCTAGTTTCTTTAAAATAGCCACCCTTTGCTCTTGATGACAGAAGTACCTTGTCAGGGTTACTTCAGGCACTCCTGTGAAGTAAAAACCATTTCAGGTGACTACCCCATGAAGCTCATTGAGAGAACAGCTTAAGTTTGCAGCGCTATCAAAAAAGCAAAGGGTGGCTACTTTGAGAAATCTAAAATATAATACATGTTTTCAGTTATTTCACACTTTTTTCTTAAGCACATGATTCCACATGTGTTCATTCATAGTTTTGAGAATCTACAATTTAAATAGTAATGAAAACAAAGAAAATGCATTGAATGAGAAGGTGTGTCCAAACTTTTGGCCTGAACTGTATATTTAATATAAAATGATCAATTTCTTCAGTGTCAATCTGATCTGTTGACTTGGCATTACTTTTAATTATCATTGGTTAAATGATTTACAAGACAGGTGTTCTTACCAACGCTTGAAACTGTGTCACAGCTTCTTTGGAAACTGAGGCCTTTAAAACATGTTCTGTAATCAGGTACATCTGTACATGCTGATCCAAAAAATGTTTTAAAAACGGAAAGGTTAAGTGTGAGGTCATGCTGAGGAAACCAATGTCAATCTTTGATTTCCTTATCTGCTCATGCCTTTCAGTTATTTCACAACTTTCCCCTCTGCAGAGTAAAAATAGCTAAAGATCGGTGAATTTTCCATCCCTGTTCAGCATGACATGACCAAGATTTGATGAGGTAGTGATAGGTTCAATGAAGCTCCACCCCGGCTGCATTCTCACAACACACACCTTTTTTTTCCAACCGCATAGCGACATACATGAGCCTCACCACAACCTCAGACCCCTCACACTGACAGGAACACAGCTGAATTTGTACTGAGGCGCAAAAATGTACTCACTTATTTCCTGTTTGTAGGCTTAGACTCTGCGCCTCACTCTCTGTTGCCATTTCAAGCTTGTGTTGCTAAATGGACATCAAGCATGACATGTGACAGATTTACACACTGACACACTTAGGCCTCTAACCTACTTTGAAAGTTTCCACAATGTGAGGTTATTACAAAACAATAATAAAGAGTATTTTACAATAAAAAGACACAAACCTTTAGGGAATATTACATTCAATAAAGTGAAATTAAATGACATAGCTATTTTTACTTATTTTATATGAATAATTTAGATCACATTTTATATAGTTACCTATATCCACTTTGTCCCCTTGTTCTCTTTGTACTCCTTGTTTGAATAAAAAGTAATAGAAACTGTCTAAAAAAATTATATTTTCACATAATAGTGAGCTTTTTCAAATCATTTTTTGTCATATTAGATTATTATGTTGACCTGCTAAGTATGTAATTTATTTTTGAAACACTTTTTTAACATGATAAATGTTACAGATTGAAATCACATTCATTTTTATTCATCTGTTTCAAAAAGAAGTTCTGAAAATTTTTATTTTCCTCCAAAAAAAATCTAAAATCATTAAGAATCATACACCAATGAGCTTAATTTAAGGTGGCTTTACAAGAAAAGCTGCTCAAGTTTTAAATAAATAAAATTGTATGTTATGATCAGTCAAGTAAGAGAATAAAAGAGGGGGTAATACCATAGCTTTTAAAATCTTTTAAATTGTTTTTTATGAGATTGAAGAAAATGACAACATCTGTGTGGAGGACATTTTGTTAAAGAAAATAGAACCTAATGTTTTATATTGTCTAAAAAAAATGTGGTTCAGTGAGCAAAGCATCATACACTATAAACCTATAAAACTGATGTATAGTGAACACATTAAATAGATATGTAAAAAAAGATAAAACTACAATATTTGCTGTAGTAATTTAGAGGGGAAGCATAGAAGTATATTGTCTGCCCATGTGGATGGATTACAAACGATTTGAAACTAATTCTGGCTGGAGGTTTAACAAAAACACACATACACAGAGATCTGTTTTGACATCAGAAATCACTTCTCTTTTCAAAGTTTCCTCTTGTTGCATAGAATCATTATGACCAAATCTTCATCGTGACTTAATGTTTGTAAAGATTTTGGATTTTCACTTGATATTTGTGTTTGCATACCCATTTGCATATAGCTTTAGTCCATTGTTTTCTCAAGGTTAATAATTTGCTCAGTATATTTTGGGTTTTAATGATAACATCAATTCAATAATTTTTTTTTCTGTATCACATTGAAATGTTGTTTTCTCTGTTGTGTGTGGAATTTTCTCACATCATTGACAGGATGTTTTCTGCTGGGGGGAGTCTTATCTTATCACTTTACCATCATTCTGTAACTGGTCATTATTCCCATCTTACAGTTGAGGTAATCAGGAAGAAAAAAAATACAAGAAAGACTTAAACTCAAAAATTAAACCCTAAAACATGCAACCTGTACTTTGTTTGTCCTGCAGAGACTTTCTTCAGAGATCCCATCGTTTGTTACGTTCTTGATGGGGTCCTGGTTTTGTACTGTATCGTGGCCACAGTGTTATTCTTCAGAGAAAGGGTGAGTCACATTAAAACAGACAGCATGCAGTTTAAAATGCACCTGCAACAAGTACAATCTTGTATCTATGAATTGATCAAAAATTTTTATTGTTTTGTCAATAAACAGTTAAAGACTGGTGAGAAAATGAACGTTACACCCTAGAGTGTGAGCTTTATAATGCTTCCCTGTACAGTTCATGATCAAACATTAAATTTTTCTGAACCAGTCTCATTGGAAACAGAGAAAAACAACACATTTGACACATTTCTTCACGTCATGCTCTTCCAGTTAACACATAATCCAGTACTCTTTTACTGAAAAGAAAACAAACCATGAGCTCTACAGGGTTTCTTTCCATTGAAAAAGGTAAAAGAGGTCACCACATGCCCGTTAAGATGCCTCTTCTATTGGCAAAAACTAATTGAGGTGCCTACTGAAGTTCCTTTATCAGTGGAGAAAATAGTTGTTTTGCCCACTGAAGTCCCTCTTCTCATAAAAAAAACTGGTTGAGATGCCCACTGAGGTGTTCATCCACCACAGAAGCTGAGCCCCCACCACCATGACTACAAGATAGGACTATGATTCTCAAATCTAATACTCATTTAGAGGTATAGCTCTTACATGACAATTTTTTTTGTTTGTTAACTTTTTTTTTTTTTTTTTATCTTGGAGTAGTTTTCCTTGCCCCCACCTGTACCTGTTGGAGAGCCTGTAAGTGCCCACATTATTTCTTTAAATAAGCCCTCATGATGAACATATTTTTCATATTTATAGATTTACTTATGTATGTGAGCATTTAAAGCTTATTTTACATTCATGTGTTTGTCTTACAAAACAAGCAGGAGGAAAATGGACGCATTTACCAGGTAAGGACGACACTACACTACAAATGTTTTATTACTCTTGATCTGCTAGAAGGATTTTCTTCATTATTTTCATACTTTCTTTGTAGGAACTTGAGAGACCAAGAGACGCGGATCAGTATCAGGTGCTTGAACCATCAAAGAAAAAGGTAAACCGCCAAAAATTTAATTAAAGGTAATCTTTCAAACTACCATAACACCTCAATTCTCAATCTTTTTTTTGTTTGTTTGTTTTCTGCAGAAAAAAACACCAAAGAAAAAGAAACCAAAGGTAACATATAATCACAATGTGAGGCATCATCATTATAGCTATTCATCACATTAAAACCATGGCTAATTGTAAACTATGGCCATCACACAGTACACATTTGAGTTGTTTTGCTGTTTTTTTGTCCCAGTAAACTCATCAGTGACCTATCGTTTATGATGAAAACATAATTAAAAGACTCTCATGTCAAAGCACAGACTGAACTTTTTTTTCTCCTTTTACAGCCAAACACAGATGAGGAGAGGAATGGAGACCCCAATGAACCCCCCGCCCCCCGAGGCTCATCTTCACCTCAGCCTCCACAATAATCCCATAGCCCCTCTTGTAACCATGAACAGCATTGCTAATGATATGAATAATATGTGAACGGCTTCAGCTTTTTAATTTTAAATGGACTTTTTCTCTTTGTTGTGAGTCTCTGTAATTCAGGTAGATTTAAAATGGACAAAAAATAGCATCCCTTGGATTCAAATGTACTGTGCTGAGACATTTTTGTTACAATATATTAAATAAATAAATAAAAACAGAGTACTTGAAGACATTACTGAATTAAAGTAATTGGTAATAAAGAAAAAAAAGAGTTCCCTAGCAACAGTGTTCCCATTCCCATGTGGATGCCTTACCTGTGCAGGACTGCATGAACCCCATTTGGAGACGGTGTTTTGTCTTGGTCTCACTTTTGTTAACAGTTAACCTGTTTGGTACTTTGAAAATACACAGAAGAGGTTTTTAAAAAAGTACTTAGTTCTGTTGCAGCACTGTTTGAAAAGCTATCATGGTCGCTTCTTCCTTGTGTATTAAATCCCATTAACCGACAAAGTACATATCAAAACACTTGGAAAATGGTTTAATGATGTTTACAACAAAAGAAAACTGTACATTAACAGTAAAAGATTATCTTTATATGTGTATAAAAACAAAACAAACAAAAAATACAGCAGACAAATGCATCAAAATCTACTATGTGTCCTGATTCACATACTCAAAACTCCTACACAATCTTTCAGTTCTATGCCGCCACAGATGGAGGCATTTTTTTTTCTTTTTTTGTTAGTTTTTTTTGTGTTTTTACTTGTAGTCAGATCAGTGTCCCTCAGTGTTTTTGTCCATGATGGAAACCAGGATTTAATACATCAGAGTCCTGGAAAGACATTTTCTTTATCAGACTGCAGAATAAGAAAACAGGGAAATAAAAAACAAGGACACATTCCTTTAGATGAACCCAAGCTTCCACAACAGAAGTAGTAAATGTTTACAGAATGCATTTCTTGAGATACACAGACATAATATGTACATGGTTGGCATTGTCTTTTTTTTATTCTTTTTCTTTTTGCGTATTTATTTCTCTTGTTGAAAGCCATGGTCACTTGGGCTGTGAACTGATAATCACACACAACACACCCAAAAACATACAAAAATACTATATCTTTAACCTACCAAGAGTAAGACAGTTCTGCAATTAGTTCCATGCTGTGACAGAAAAAAGAGATTACAACAAACAAACGAGAAACAGACGCTTTTTTTCACGCAAGTTTTTCTCAGAAATATACCAAAATATACATCTAAGCTTTGGAATTACTGAGGCTAGGACTAAGCCAGTGCTGGGTTTGTCTCTTAATACACATGCTGCAGGGTGAGAAGAAGAGAGGAACAAAGAGAGACACACAGGACAGAGAGATATCTTTGGTATCTGCATTTGTCAAAAGTTAAATATTTGGATTTTTGCTTTGGGATAGCGCTTGTGAGGTCCTACAACCTTCACTTGGAGTAAAGCATTTAAACAAAGTGTCACTGAAGCCCGTCCGCCAGAGGTCTGAGCCGGAGGGACACAGTCCATGCAGAGAGACGGACCATGATGCATAGTGTCACAGCTGATCAGAGTCTGAAGTGAAGAGACGAAGGAAAGAGGGGAAGGAGAGGGGACACAGCAGTGAGTTTTGTGTATTTCTGGAGACAACAGGGAAACATTATAGGACTTTACAGTGTACAGATGGAGAGGAGAAGACAGACACATTACGAGAGGCAGGAAGAGCGTTTCCACCGCAGTCTTTGAGAGAAAAGAGGGAGAAAGAGGTAAGGGGAGGGGGGGACATCCTTGCAACAGTGCTCAAAATGGACAAACATACAGTCCTGAGCAGGTACAGTGTGCACAGGATTAACCCTCAGTGTGTATTAACAAACATCACCCAGCTACCACCGGATCGGTTTGTGTGTGTCGGAGAAGCCCGTTCAGCCTCGTCTCAAACCCCTCCCTCCTCTTCTCTGGTCCCCGCCCACAGGCACTAAAACCGCAGCACCGACAGGAAGCCGGAGCATGTTTTTGTTTCTTTTTTTCCTTTTTGTTATTTTTTCTGGGATACACATTCGCATGCAATAAAAAGCTCAAAGAGATGAGTCGAGGGTGAGAAGGTGAGAGTGTGCGAGCCGGGATTTGATGCTGAGCAGTGAGGCGGGGACAGCGAGGGGGAAGATGGTGTCATTCATATACAATCAAGTTATAAGTCTTTGGTTAATGTTGGTACCACAGGAAAGCAAAAGCGGGGTGTAACAAACACAGCAGCAAGAGGGGAGACGTCTACATACCAGGACCTGGTCAGAAAAACAAAAACAGTAAAACAGGATTGTCAAACTTAAAGTGTGAAACATTAAAGAGTGTCCTATTTCTATAACAAAAAGGAACTTTCAACTAACAGTGATCGAAAAAAAAACAACAACAAAATAACTCAAATTACAACAACACATTTCTGTTCAGTGTGCAGCATCATAACAACAAAGTGTGAAAGAAAAAAGGTGGACATTCAGGAGTAATGGTTTGTACCACGTCTCCCTCTTGTGGCTGCTTTTTGCAACAGCCCTTCATAGAGCACAGGTTTGAAACAGGCTTCTCCGCACACACACACGTTTGTGTATTCTCACCTTTTTTGAGAATTTTTTTTCCTGTTTTTATTTCTTAAGTAGATTAAAGCAAGTTTTACTCAATCTTGAGTTAGAAATGAGGTATACAACAGCTCCATTTTGCCTTTCTGGTACTTCGCACTTCCTTTTGTCACTGTTTTAAAAAACCAGCAAACCAGTGTGGTGGGTCAACTTACTACAGTTTGATGGCTGATCCACAAGAAGAACAAATCTCAGGGTCAGGCAATGATACTCAAGCATTAAAGTGAGGCCAATGCTGAAAGAAATCATCAGTTTATAGTTCATCTGCCTCTTATCAGAGTCAAAACTACTGAGAACGACAAAAAGAAATGCAGCGACTTTGTTGAACACTAACTGGCCTGATTTAAAACTTGAGGATATCAGCAGAGAGCCCTGTCCGGACAAAAACAATAGTCATAATAATTACGCTTATGTCTCATCTTTTTCTGTCTTAATCGCTCGTAAATATTGGCTGGAAGATGGAAAAAGATGCACCATAATGGTTTGCAGACTGCCCTCCCTTGTCTCTCGTTTTAAGACACTTGCACTCACACACACCTGCTGGAATTATTAGTAAAGCTTTTCTCACAGGCATCCTCTACCTGTCTGAGTCACACCTAAAAAAAACTAAGGTAGCAACAAAATCACGCTTTGAAATGCCCAGAGTACATTGTAATGTTTCAGTGGAAACAATGTACCAGAAGAGCTCGAAGCCCAAGCCCTCTCTCTCTCTCTCGCACACAAACACTCACACACACACTCGCACAACGATGCTACAATGCTTATGTCTTCTACGTAACAATAAGGCATAAATGATAATGTTAATCTTTTCTTTTTTATCAAACTAAGAAAGCCAGTGATCTTGCCCTCTCACACTATACAAAACAATTAAAGGCATAAAGTAATATAAAAAAAAAACAAAAAAAACTGATTGTTAAAAACAGCACAACAAATCAAGTCCAGGACGACTCAACCCAAAAGCACACGACAAAAAAAAAAAAAAAAAAAAATTATGACAACTTTAAGATCAGATATTTCAGAGTCATGAGAACGAGCCTCTCCTGTTAAAAAAGAGAAGAAGAAAAAAAAAACCTCACAGGTGTCAGCGACTCACGCAGCTTCGAGGTGTGGTCTCACTTTTTTCGATCTTATTTTTGGTCTTGACATTTCGAAACAAAAAAATTGCTCACTTGCAATCATAAAAAAAGGAAGATTTAGGGGACTTTTTTTTTAGAGTAAGCATGATAAACACTACATTCAATCTTGATAACATACTGGTTCAAATATAAAATATGAATATCTTACAAGTGTTTATATATATATTTATACGTATAGAATTAAGAAAAGATCAGTTCTCTAATTCTTAAGTCTTTCCTCAGATAAATATTTCAGTAACATCCTATGGTGCCAACGGCTACTGGTTCATCTTGCTAGCACGTGTTTGACTCTTTAGTTACTACAAACAGCACAGGAAAAGGCCCAATGTGGCCGGACAGACAGGGGAACCAGCAAGACGAGCAGCCAGACACCTGCCTAGCTGCAAAGAGAAAGGCTTTTACTTTGGCAAGAAGGATCTCAAAATAATATCTAAACCTGGAAATACCCCTTAAATAGTAGTACTAGAAAATAGCAGTAGTAGGTTGTCCTTTTACGTACGGTTCCTATGTATGGTTCTTCAGTATAAACTTTGAATGGCGAGCCAGACAGTACTTATACATTCTACACTGGTCTATACACAGAAATGTCCAAAAGTGAACCTTATGTTTTAAGTGCTGCTGAGGTATATTCAGTCAAAGTTATTCAACAACAGAAAAGAAGAAGAAGACAAGAGGAGGACGTGGAGTAATTTCACTGCTAAAGGTCTCAGTGTTGTTATCTCTCAGCAGCAGAATGTCGCTGCTCTTCTTGTGGGGTTTAGCTGAATGTGAAGCACATTAACAGCACTTAGCCCAGCTCTGCGTCGGCTGAGAAAATGTGACAGGTTTCTAACGAGTTTGTGGACAGATTTAGGGAGCAGCATAATGTTTCATAGCATGCTGGTTCCAAATGGTGGTGCAGAGAGAAAGCAGAGCGAGTTATCTGATGATCACTACTATGCATTTACACAGGTGAGCCCTCCACACAGAAGGGTCTAAAAAACCACAAGCCCTGATTTTCACAGGATGTAGTCATAAAGCTATAGGGTAAGCATGCAGGCCTCTCAACAGCTCAGCTCCACCAGGAGCATCAGCAGCAGGTTGTTAAAGCTAAGGTTGTGTGATCCTTCTCCAGCAGCACCAAATCAGGAGTATCAGGTGTCGACCGAAAATGGGAGAGGAGGAAAGTTATTTATCAGCAGTGTGGAGTCATTTGAACACATGAGCTGTGTCTGGACAGACACAGCAACTACTGAGGAAAACCACTTTGGTTCAAGCTGTTGTTTTATGGCTGAATATTTGTACAAAACCAAAAAACAGAAGCTTCCCACTTTGTTTCAGAAAAGCCCAAAACTGCTACCTAAACTGATGAAAGGAAAACAAGCCGTCAAATGGCCTAAAGAAAACCAGGATCAGGCGTCAGAGGCAAGGCCCCGGTATTAGAAACCAATTCACAAGTGTAAAAAAGAACTTCTTTCTCAAGCCCAAACCCCGTAACCTTTTGTTTTTGTTTTTGTTTTTTGGTCAGTTGTGCTGCCAATTCAAAAGTTGAGCTATGAGACACTTTGTCAAATTAATAAAAATAAAATTAAAAAAAGGTCATCTTTGGAAATTATCATCAAAATATTGCATTTCTATATTCTGTTGACAATGAAGTGAGATTCTGTACTCATAAATATGTTGACTAGACTACGCTACACCGACTACACACAGCAATTATTTTAACAAATATTTTTGGTATATCTTAAAGTACGTAAGCCAGTCAGATGACTGCAGACAGAAAAAGAAAAGACAGAAGTTCATTCCTCCCAAAACAGGCAGACTGCAGCTCATCAATCCAGTTTTTTGGTACAGATACTGTGCACAAGTAGATACGACGGTACTACTATTAAAAAAGAAAACACAATACAACAACCCCACCGAGCCAAAAGCCACCAAACATTTGGTATGAAGGCCGTGACCGCTGACTAGTCCTCACATTAACAGACCAGCCAGCCCCACAGCCTTGTGGATCATGCAGGTACTGAACTCTCAGTATCTGCCTGAGCTTTAGACAACACATGCAGACTTCTAGTTTCTACCTCTGAACCCAAACATAATATACAGTTTTCCATTGGACCGCCATCCAAAACACATCACCCTCAATCAGACACAGGACTGCATGTCTGCAGCTCTTTTAAAGCTCTCGTTATAATGTTTTCAGTCAGTTTCTATCAGTGTCAATGATCTGCACCCAGACCGCCGTTTTACAAAAGCTGGTCGGCTACTTCGCCACCGCAGCGAAATGTAAAAGTCAGTGTTTCCAGAAAGAGAGAGTCGGAGAGACACTCTGGTCCCTCCGACTCTTAAAGCAATGATAACCTTTATATCGGCCACTTATTACTTGTTTTTAAAGCCTTATAACCTCGATTAAAAATTGATATTTAACTCTTAACTTAATATTAGACTTACAAAGTTCTGAAAAATGTCAAAAATATAGACAGCAAAGTTAAAGAAAAAGTCTCTACAATATAAATTTGATATGATTTACGTCAAGGCCTGTCAAAAAAAAAAAGAAGAGAGAGATAAGTAAAGATGGGGTGGCACACAAACCCCATTAGTGACAATGATTATTGTAAAATTAGTAGTAAAATCAGTTTAGTTTGAATGTTAAAAGAGAGAAACCCTAAAGTTTTTGGTTAGAAGTATTTCAGAGAAAACTCTGACCTGGAAATAGGAGGATATATATGTACAAAATGTGAAAAGCTTGATGGTGCCAAGGAAATTTTCTGTTCCTGGACACTTGTCAAGGTTCGTGAGCAAAACAGGCCAACAGCAGAGTCCATCTGGCTACTGTTTGTGAAAAACGACAACGACGAGGAAAACAACAAAAAAGATCCATTAATCATAAAGTTAAAGATGAGAAACAAACCAAAAAAAAACAAAAAGTCAACCACAACCTCGTTTGAGGCTGTTTTCTTTTTGGTGGCAGCAAAAGGATTAAATAATGATAGATACAATGGAAAGAAAGTGGGGTGGTTAGTGAAGCGTCGAGCCTCCCTGTTCCCTACATGGTGTGAGAAGAGTAGTGCACAACGTAAGGAACAGAGCGTTCGTTCAGGACGCCGCCCGGCTGGCTTCACTGTGCCTTGGAGGCAGTGGTAATGGTCGAGGCTTGCACAGGCACGGCGGCCGTGGTGGCTTGATGATGAGCGTCAGTGGTGACCTGCAGCCCCGCCGCTCCAGCCGACATCAGGCTGACAGGGTTGCTAGTGAGCAGCGACAGGTTCTGGGGGTTCAGGAAGATCGGTGTGGTCACCAGGTTGGGCGTGTTACCGGCAGAGGTGTTGGCGAACAGCAGATTGCTTCCATCCAGAGAGGTGATGGGGATTGTGCCGCTCGATGCCAGAGCTGCTAACGAGACAGAGGTGTGTATATTTAGACGTATGATCTAATATTTCCGCAAATATCACCAACCGAGGCTCCAGAGACTCGCACTACATAATCAAAACAAGAAGAAAGTGAGTCAGTAACTATTTCACTCACCTTGGATGGTGGCCAAGGTGCTGTTGCTCATAAGGGCAGGACTCAGTGCACTGCCAAGGCCAGGAGTCAGATTGAGCAGAGCCCCCCTGAACACACACCGTAATGAATTGTTGACAATCATATTCGAAGGCATTAAATCAATACAAAGGACCCCAGTGACTAACACAGGTGAATAATCAGAAAGCCTTGTAGAAGCATGGTGTTACTGACCCTGGAGCGAACTGGGAGGAGGCCATCAGGCCCGGGTTGAGCCCTGCAGCAGCAGCAGCAGCCATAGCAGCAAAGCTCGCACTGGTGGGTAACTGGGCAGCGCTCTGCAGCGCCGCAGACAGTCCAGGACCCGCCACCATCACCTGACCCGTCCCTAAGGTGGTGGCGAGTGATGTCGGGGATTGGTTGATGATAGTTTGTGCCTGAGTGCCGACCTTGCTCTCTGTTGTCTGCGTGGACTGAATGGTTGTCGGCGACGGGCTTAAAGACGGAGAGCTGGTTGCTGTGGTAACCACAGGTGCTGTGGAGATAACGGATGCCGTGTTTGTGGCTCCGACTGTCGTGCCTTGAAGAGGAGAGCGAGGAGAAAGGAATGTTAACCTTCAACTCTTTGATTACAGACGATTGAATGCAAACTTTCATTAAGGCAGTCACACAAACACACACCTGTGAAAGACAGATTGGAGACGCTGGTGCTGGTGAGAGGCATCACTGTGTTTACAGTCAGAGTGGTGGGTGTGTTAATAGTTGGACTGCTCACAAGGCTTGCTGTGCTGGCCACCTGGGTAATGGAATAAGGAGGGGTTAGGCTAAATAGCTTTAAAAAAAACAAAATCCCTAAATCACGCTGAACTTGAAAAACAAGTAAAATTTATGCACAAATTATTAGGAAACAGACGGGCAACTGAACAATTTACTCCTCATAAACAAGGCTTTCCAAATACTGGAGGACTGCAAAAACTCTGACAATACTTTTTATACCTTCCCATATCTGCAGAAAATGTGTCAACAAGTCAGAGTTTTGAGCAACAGACTAAGATTTCCCGAAGAATAGGGATCCTGCAGGGTCTGTCATTTAAAGTCGGTTACCCGATTCATGGCTAAAACTTAGACCAACTTTCTATGAGAATACCAACATTAAGATTTAAATAACCTCTATGTATTTTATTGACGTTCATTATTATTATTTTTTTTTTATCTTTTTTTTTTAACAGCAGTTGCAAAACTGGTGATTTTATTCCAACTTTTTAAAATTGTAACTTTGAAATTCCTGGAAAAGTTGTTTGGCGAGCAGAAGAGACTGTCTGTGATGAATCAGTGTTTGTGAGTGTGTGGGTCTTTACCAAAGGGCTACTGGGGGTAAAGATGGTTTTGATGGGGGTGTTTCCTCCTCCGCTGTTTCCGCTGCTGGGGGGGTTAATCCTCTTTTCTTTCTGCCGGCGGTTGCAGAACCAGACCCGGATCACCTCCTTCTCCATGTTGAGCTGGTCGGCGATCATGGTGATCTCTTCAGAGGTAGGTTTTTGGTTCTGCTTGAAGAGGGCAAAAGAGCCAGGGATTCCCCATGAGCACTTGAGATGCTCCCATTTTAAGCAATTTTCTAAGATCAAAGTACAATCTGTGACCAAAAAAGCCACGAGGGCCTAAATGTTCCATTATTAATTTGACTAATTTTACTTTTACACACTTAAAGTGAGAAAATTTTTTATTCTCCTGCTTTGGTCTTAATGTCTAGTTTTGTAAATTTGAGTTTCTAACCTCCAGAAAGCTCTTTTCTAAGGCCACTCGAATGTTGGTCTCGATACTGGTCCTCTTCTTCCGTCTGCGGTTGATCCCCTCTATGCCCATGCCTGGGGAGCCCAGAGCACTGGGGCTGGACAGGGCCTGGTCAGATGTCAGGTTCTCTGCACAAACAGCACCGACAGAAAGAAAGGAAGGAAGGTAAAGACAAGCTGCTAAAAAAAAATAAAACACAAACCCTCACAACCTTTGCTGCCATCTGCACAGTAATAATATAATAAAGATGTGGTGAAACGAGGAGAAAACATGCCGGCTAGTAGGTTCAGGGACAAACCTGCATCGTTGAGCCACTTCTCCAGCAATGGCTTGAGTTTGCACATGTTCTTAAAGCTCAGATTCAAGGCCTCAAAGCGGGAGATGGTAGTTTGGCTGAAGTCATTTCCATACAGCTTCCCCATGGCCAGGCCAACATCCCCCTGAACACAGAAACACAAAATAACACATCACAGTTTATTTTCCCGGCAACAAAGCCCCACCTGTGAGCTTTTGATTCCCCTCTGCATCACCAATCTGAGTCCTGTCACATTTACAAATCAGTCTTTTCAATCTTAATCACACCTGTGTGAAGCCCAGCTTTATACGCCTCTGTTTGAAGGTCTTAGCAAACTGTTCCAGTTCCTCCAGATCACTGGGCTCCTCCAGAGTGGGGGTATCCAACCGTTTGGGTGGTGTCTGACTGTGGGGCAGGGTCTGAATTGGTGTGGCTGTTGTTGTGCGGGTTGGTGTTGCAGGCTGCAAAAAAAGGTAATGCTGAAATTAGAATTAGATCCAAAGGCAACAGATGCAGATGATAGAAAAATAAATGATAGCAGCATTAAGTGGTCATAAGAGCCTATTCGATTTTTCACTAACACCTGATTTATAACATAAATACAGCTTGGATAAACCTGTCAGGTAAAAGAGGTGCTCGGATCAGTACCAACCTGAGGTGCAAGGGTGATGCTTGGTTGAGTCGGCAGGAGGTTAGCTTGGCTTTGAGGTAGTTGAGTTAGAAGACTCTGGGCTTGCAATATGCCTACAGAATGACAGACATTGAAGATCAGATTAAAAAAAACAGAAGAACACATTTGGAAACAGTCTCTCTCATGTCAAACCAAATCAAACAGGTGCTTGTTTTCACACTCACTCTGTTGGGCCTGCGATGGTGCCTGTGAGATGATGAACTGGGTGGACTGCAGCGGTGTGGCAATCGGGTGGCCGGGCTGCACCAGGACAAACTGAGGCAGGCCGAGATTTTGCTGCTGTAGCTGCTGAGAGGAATGGACGACACTTGATTTAACTACAGTCACACATTGATTCACTTATTCAAAAATAAGCTTTGATCTATAACAGACTGTGGCCCCTAATTTTAAGACATACAGTATTTTTTAAAAATGTGTTTCCTTATTAAAAAATATACGTTGTTTTTTTTTCCAGAGTTTTTCCAATCAAGTTAAACTGACTTAGACCTGATGCTGCTCTGTAAAATTCACAGAGGAAATGATTTCTCGGTCAAAATTTGAGTAAAACATAACTACTCAGGGCGCTGTATCTTACCGGAGTGATCTGGATGGGCTGTGACAGAGGCAGCTGGGTAATGGGCGTGGCTGCGGAGGCTGAGATGCTGGCCCCGGTGGTGCTGTTCTGCTGGCTGGCTGAATGCTGCACAGCCGCAGCCAGGAGCTGAGCCTGGGCCTGCTGGATCAACAGCTGCTGATGCGCTGGGGTCAGGGTCAACTGAAGAGCCAAAAACGAGAGAGACGGAGAGATGTAGGGACAATGTAGAGGGGAACATAAAGACAGCAATAAAAGTACAAACTTGTTTCATTCTACCTCGAGGGCCAGGCCATGAGAGGAAAAATTAAGTCTTATTTTGTCACACTTCAGTTAATATCTATTTGTTTTCATTTCTGGTTCTGTTGGCGTTCATGTGTATACCGCTGCTGTCTCACATTCATGTCTCTGTGAGCGGTGCTCTACTGTTGTGGGTGCTGCAACAAATATCTAAATGAATGATCAACTGTAGTTCAGCTGACAAAATTTACAACGGACCGTAGATCTTCACGGTTGGTCTGACAAAACTAAACTACTTCAAGGCGACTGAGAAGACTAAATTTAAGAAGCAAACTCTTCTATTGGCACTTGACATTATACCTACTCATAATCAGGCACAAAAGCTCTGATGTTGGGACTTTGGAGCACAGAACCTCCATGTTTTTGAAATATATGAGAAGGGAAGATGATGAATGCCAATGAAACCATACCTTGAAATATGATTTTAAAAGAAAAATAGGATGTATTTAGCAGCCAGCTCTGATCGTATCATTGAGGTTGGACATGTTAGTGTTGTCACAGTACTTAAGCTGCGAGGCTTCAACATCATTGGGAATATAGCACATATAAAACCACTATTTTAGACAATAGTCTTCTTGACATGTTGGCTAAAACTCTCTTTTCCTGAGTATAAAGTATTATATGATGCAGATTTTGCTTCAGTACTGTCATTAACGTGATCATAGCTCTTGTTCATATTGAATTTTATTATCTCCATGTATGAAGATACTTCACAGCTGAAGCTGAAGACGTCATTTGGCTCAAGTACTGACTTTTTAGGTACCTTTTTGTTCTCGTGGTTTCCTAATTTTTTTTTTAGTATCAAAGTAAGCTTCGAGGCTTTCTTTACCGTGGCAACACTAAAATGCGCCCAGGCAGACAAATGGAGAAAAGACTCATGCAGCTGAGCCAGGCACAAGTGCAAATGGGCATGTTGATGTCATGTTCAAACTCAGATCCACATGCATGGTAAACACTGAATCCCGACAGCCGCGTTAAACCCGACCCGTCATCTTCACTACAGTATGCGCTCAGGAAAAATGAATGAAGATGAAATGTGTCTGTGGTCGGCCCCGACATGAGTGGAGAGACAGATCAAGACTATGTCCAGAAACATCCCTCCATATTCTGCCATGGAGGATTATGGACATAGCTGGACCACCACGATGACAAACAGGCAGACAGGCAGAAGAGACACCAGCCTCGGCTACAGTCAAAGCAAGCGATCACTGCATCACCCAAACTCTGAGGCTTCAAAGTGCTGATGTGTCACCCCAGATGCATGACGGTGATAAGGGTTTGATTCATAGCAATGAGGCAACAGGCCACTTACTCCAGCAATCTGTCCTCCTGCCAACATTAGCTGGGTCTGAGGCAAAACGCTCTGCTGGGCGGAGGTGGGAAGAGCACTCGAGTCTTCCGACTTAGACTAGTGGAGGTGAAGCAAAAAGGAGGAGGATGGGGGGCTTAGAGGACAACTTCCTACAGGTAATACTGAGCAGGTTAAAAGTAGAAGGTAAACCTGGTCAAGTGATTTCAAGCTGAATAAATTTATTAGCTTTAAAAAAAAAAAGAGATACCTAATTTAGACATAAAGGAGAAGTCTAGAAAAAAGGCACAGCAGTAAAAATACACTGAAATATGACGTCTCTGTGCAACTTTGGCTGCTTCCTGAAAAGTGAGCCTTCAGTCTTGAAACGGGGGAGAGGAATTTGAATTTAAAAGGAATCGAGAAAGTGGGTTTTTAAAATTGTGCTGCAGCCTTCAGAGACAAGGGGAGTGAATGGAAAGGGAGGGAAGAGTTGAGATGCTAATTAAAATAACTGTTATGCAGTGCATGTAAATTCTGCATAGATTTGCATATTCTCGGCCATCTGTTTCCGAGCAACCGCAGAGCAGCTAATTAGCATACAGGGTTGATTAATCTGCCGTGTTGCCAGGCGACACAAGGAGAGCCTGGCTCATTTAAATGAGCTCTTTCTGCTAGCGCATGTGTGAGTGCAGGAAAAGCGTACCTTTCAGTTTAAACTTCACCTTTATTATTGTTATGCCACACTTGGGCTGTTTGAAAAGGCTGAAAAAACATGTTTTCTTCACATGAATGAAAGAGGAGGAGAGAAGTTGAAAGATGTGGGACGAGTGTTCATCGCACTTTACCTGTTGGAGGAGGGCTTGTGCATGTGCATTGGTGATTGCACTTGTGGTTGGCACCGTCTGCCTTTGAAAGTCCAATCCATTGGTTTGGATTCCTAAAGACAGAGAGACGGATCATGAAACCAGCTCGGAGATTTATAATCAACAACATTATCTACTTTTTAGGAGATGAAACACGCAGAAAAAGAGAAACATAACACCAGCAACTAAAAGTAAACCGGTTATTTTATGAGGCAGAAAATACAGTTAAAAGCTGCAAAACATGTGATTAAAGGTCGCATCATAGATAAGCGTGCTGGTTTTGACTCTGCAGCATGAATGTGTTCGAGAGCAGGCTGGTGAATCATCACAAAATTAATTATTAACAACACGGACTTACACAAAAATTGGAAGCAGACATTAATATTTACTCAGCTCATCATTACACAACAGGAATACAAAGCTGAGTATCCAATCTGTTATGTTCATTCTGAGTTAGATAATTGGTATCACAGAGTCACTGAAGCACCGACACAGAGCGAATTACTCTGATATTAAATCTGAACAAGTGAGGGGGGATTGCTCTGTGAGGTAAACACTTCATTTGGCAAAGAGGATCGCTCGCTAAGATTTGGAAAGCTGCCATGATTTCTTTTTTCTCTTAATGAATCCAAATAGAAAAAAAGGTGGACGGTGTTGTAGTGAGCTTTATCTCTGACTATGAATTTAGAAACCTGTTGAATCAGGAGGGAAAACTCAGAATGTTGAGATTTCATTCCAGTTAATAAAAAACAAACAAAACAAAAAAAAAAGAGCTGCAAGCCACTCACCGGTGTTCCCGTCACCACTTTCCATTGCACATTTAGTAGTTTCTGACTGATTATTCACTTTAGCATCTGGAAGAGCCAGACAGAGACAGACAATGAGAGGAACTCACACCTGGGTCCGATAAAAGCATTCACAACCCAAACCCACAAAGAAGGTGATGAGGAGGAGGAGGGATCAACGCACTCTCGTCACCTGAGTGTTTTGCATAGTTAAAAGGTGTTCTGCCTGTCACATTTACCACACAAAGCAGCAAACAGTAAACCTATGTGAAATTAACCACCAACACAAGCCAACTTTGCGTAGAGTAAAAGGCTGGAAGACAAAGAGACGTAACAACTGGTGTCTCGTTACAAAAATAAACCCGCACGAGTCGTCTTCATCAAGGATAAACAGGGATGCCGAGCAGCGTCGGATCAACCCCGTCACCAAAAAAACTTACCTGCTCCTGCTCCACCTGTGTTTTCCAGCATGGCCGTGGAGCCTATCATAGTAACCTGCCGCTGCCAGGGCAAACCCTCCAACAGGGTGTCCGGCACTCCTCTTCCTCCACCCTGCTCCTCCCTCTCTTCACTCTCCACTGGTCAGCAGTGAGCAGAGTTCAATACAAGCGGAGCTACACACACGCAGACACAGCGGCACTGTCCGGCATACGGTTCACTGAGCAACACTGGGAAACGCACACTGGGAAAGCCAACAGGGTTTAGACAAACAGCTCTCCTTCTCTTTCTCTCGGCACTCTTTTCTTTTCTTATAGTGCTGCACTCTCTCTCTCTCTTACAGTGCCTACTTTGCTCTCTCTCTCTTCTCCCCTCTCTCTCTCTCTCTCTCCTGTGTGCCAAGATTGTCTGTACTTCTGAAAAAGTTCGACCTCTCCCTCTCTAGCTGGAATGAAACAAACGACAAGTGCAGCTGGCGGCCTCCTCTAACTCGGCTCCCCTCCCTACAACTCTATAATGAAGCGTAATCAGTATTCAGCTGATTAAAGCCGTATGCAAATCTGCCCCTGCCTCGTTAGCAATGCAAGGCTTTGAAGTCCTGCGAGCGACGCATTTCACACCGGGCTCTGAAAGCTTTCTGCATAATTTAAACCCCTATAAATATTTATCAGCTCATTAGCATATTAATTGGATGGCTTTTGGAGGACGATAAAAAACAGGGGAATAAGGACGACACAGAGAAGTGGGGAAAAAAAGTGCTCAAACTAGCACTTGGCGCAGCACAGGGAGGAGAGGCAGCAGCACAAGACCAATTATTGTGCCAGTGCACGGCTAAAAAGTAATTAGCTAAGAGCAGGTAAGGGGCTGAAGATATCCCAGAATGCAATGTGAGGCCTGTCGGCGGTGGTCTGGGCATGTAAGCAAGGCGGACTGCATTAATGGGACGTCTAAGACTGCTCATTCGGAGTTTCTCCAGGAGTCATGGGGACCTGGTCTAACTGCTAAAAAGGAGAAGGGGGGTGTGGAGGGGGGGTCTTGGGTGTAAGAGGGAGGGGGACTCGCTCAATCGGAAATAAATAACTCCACATTAATCCACCACAAGCTGTCATTACTGCGGGACCCCCTGTGGCTACTGCATTCCACAGCCAGCGAGCACGGAGAGTGGGTGGCGGGCTGTTGCTGTCTATGTTTATGAAGTGTTTAGGGATTAGCATATTTAGATTAGCTTTACATTCCATTAGTATTTCATTTTGGGGCTTTTTAAAATTCATTTCCAGCAGGCTGACAGACTCTTTACCGCAGAGAAAAGACCCTGCTATGTTTCTGCGCTGGTGTCTGGTGTATCTGGGAGGACTGGACTGGAATACATGGTTGTATTGTAGTCTTACAAGGAATGGGCTTCTGCTCCTGGATAAAGCTTCAATTAATGTCTTCACCTAGGCTGCTGCCAGATTAAAGTATTTACATAGACGCAGACTGCAATTCGAGAAGAGTGTAATGGCATTAATGTGATAGAGTAGGCCTACATCAGCATCGTGAGGACATCAGAGCCAAGTATACAGTCACTAACTGTTGTGTGCAGCCATGACTAACAACCTGACACTCCCAAGTTACATCCACAAAAATGAGTTTTCTTCCTTAAGCGAAAAACGTAGCTCCGACTTTCTCTAATTATTAAACGGATATGATAAAAATCCTTTTTTTGATTGATTAGAGTGTTAGAAGATTTTGTCTTCTTCTCCTAGCTTGACTCGCAGTTCCATTTACTCAACACTTCGGGGATTCTGTGTGTTTTTTAAGTGTTTCAGGTGGATGTGAGGTAAAGCCTACGCTAGGGGATTTTTACTTGTACAATTTTGATGAGGGTGATTAAAAAAATAGACTCAATATACTCATTCAGTCCAAATTATAGACCAAAAGCTAGATAAGGTATCATTAGAAATGGAGCAGATTGATTCAGCTGTATGTTCACCGCTATACACTGTACTCAGTGCAAAATCACGGGTCTGAGGCATCAGACAGACGATTTGCTTAAAGGAAAAAGAAGAGCACTACTCTGCCCACACATGGGGAGCTTCAGATTCAGCGTTGGCTGTTTTGAGGCTTTTCTCGCTCTGCGAAGAAAGTTCTATCCAACTTGCAGCATCAGCGATTTTTTTTTCTCTTTTGTATATATAACTGTGGAAAGCAATGTTTAGGTCAACTCCAATGTTTCTTTACAAAAACAAAAAGAATCCAGTCTATTCGGCACCAGAGGCAAACAGCGTATTAATCAAACACTATTATCAGATCGATATTTGGTAATGACCGAAACCAAAAAGCCCCTAAAGGGTCACTGCAATAGAGCCAATCTTTTGTCCTATTTTAATGTCTGCTAAAGGTACTTTCACACCAGGACCATTTTTGTCGTGCGATTATTTCGGACATCAATATTTTTTTTCGAACCCGTATCCTGTCAATATAAGCATTCACATCAGCGACATTTTCCCGTCCTGTGATATTGCGGCTTTTATTTTTTTGGATCATTCTGTGGGTCACCTTCTGACAGATCAGATTGCGTGTTGTTGCAACGTCAGATTTACCGGTATATCCAACATGGCCGACCAGCTGATTGTTTACGTGTTGGAGAACAGAGTGCTTTATGATAAAAGACACAAACAATACAAAGATAACAACTTGTGGAGAGTCATAGCGTTGGATCTCTCATATGATGATGGTTTGTGTGCTTTAACAGTTTGCTAAACGTCTCTGTTTTAACTTTCATCTGTGCTAACGTAAGCTGACAGTGGTTACAATAGTTTCATGTGCTTATCTTATCGCCTCTGATTGGCTATAAGTGCTGACCACTTGGCTTGAGTGTGTGATGACGTTTCCAGCTTTTCTAGCCAATCAGAGGCGAAGGAGGCTGGACTTTCCCCGGGATGCGTCTTTTCGCCCCCGGAAAGTCGCAAAATCGCATTGGGTTTCATGTGTATAGTCAGGCGCGTCAAAATTCTCCTCCCATTATTTCGTAATTTTCTGTTCTATATTCGCGTCGGCCCCGGTGTGTAAGGACCTTAACAGTAAGATATTTTTGAAAGGTGAGTTGTTTAGATATCATAATTAACGAAAAACATAAGCAGCCTCATCTTTCTGAATAAACAGTTGTAAGAAAGTTTATCACTGCCCAACAATGTCATATGCAATCCAATTCAACAACTGATTTCAGCCCTCTGTTTACCAAGAGGGCAACTATGACTTCTACAGATGTCACTCTACCGTAACAAATCTCACAGCAGTCTGTCTTTTCGAACTTTTTCAGCAATCAAATCATGCACACAAATGAGAAAACAAGGCAGAAGCGAATGCAAAGGCAGTCATCAGCGGTGCACTTTAACACATGTACAGTTACATGGATAAATGGTTTGCAAACCTCGGCTGCGGAACAATGCATTATACAAATATCCTGCAAAGAGAATTTTAAATAGGTGCCTCATTAGCACTGTATTATGGAAAGGCAGGCTGAATACTGCAGAGACGTTAATGTGAGCGCGGAGATTCAACATGAGACGGAGCTAAACTTAATTAGCACATCCACATTCTGCCCTGCTATCTATATCCTCCGTCATAAACACAGAATACATCAGGACCACTTTTCCTAATCTGGAAGAGTGGCGGCACAAAGGAGGTTTTGTAGCTGACAAGATGTATGGTCATGACAGATAATCTTCCAATTTAAAGGAAATAATTAGCAAACAACCTACAGCTTTAAAATGTATTCAACCCAAGTGTCTAAACAGTTTAAAACAGCTTTTAGTTCTTGTAAAAAAAACACCAGAATCTGACAACCTACAGTACAAACTTAACCCACCAAACGAACCTAATACAGGACAAAGTGTAACTTGATGAGCAGTAATGAGGCTAACACCACTCTGAGCTGCTGTGGTCTGGATCTCTTGGGTGGTCATTAGCAAGCCGTCTATAGGCTAAGTCGGAAACTCAATCCAAGTAAATTAAAGTGAAGTTTCCAAGGGGTGCTGAGGATGACTACTGGATAAAGAGGAAGAGTAAAAGACTACCTGCTTTAAGCCATAACTGTGGATTATCTATGTGGTGTGTCTTTGCTCTTTTACAGGAATGAAGCAATGCACTTAACAGATTTCACCAGCGATCCTGGCTGTGCTCTGCAAAGTAGGGCTTGGTGATTAAAAGCTCTCAATAGAGAACAACACAAAAATAAACTTCAGACATGTGCTTGAAATTGATAGATCAAAAAGCCTATTATGCAGCAGATACAACAACAGTCAGATGAGCTGCAGGTGGTGGTTTGTTTGTTTTTGCTTTCATGTGAATTACACGCTGGAGTGCACACTCACTTCTAACAAGTAATATTTTAACTGTTGATAATGAAAGCCAATGTTTTATGCCAAAGACAAATAGCATATCCAAGGTGCAACCTCTCAATGATGAAACAATAGTTGGGTGTGGGAAGTACCATGATACTGACAATGTGGATGTTAGCGGCAGCTCAGCTCACAGCCCCCAATACTAGCTGCATGCCTGCATCCACCAGAAAATATCTGATAGACACTGATTTTTAAATTTTATTGCTTTTTTTTAATGTTTTCAAGTTTGTTTTGACTGTCTGCAACCACAAAGGAAAGAACAAGGTCGTCAAAAACTTCAGGGCAAGTTCTGCTTCTGCAAGTTCCAAGATGTTCTTCAAACTAGGAGTGTTATTGAATTTAACATTACCTAAAGATAGTCATGTAGTCAGTGAAATTATTACAATGGTAGTGTTTTGGCACATCACACGACCCTTAAGAAAGCTCTCATTTGATTGGAGTATTTCTTATGAAAGATGTGGGTTGTAATTAAGTGTACCTAAACATAAAAACCTTTAAATTCAGGCAAATATCTTCTATATGTGATAAAAGCTGCAGAAAACTGAGAGTTCTCTGTGACAACACACCAACTGTAACAACATCTAGATATACCGCCAATCATCTGCTGCTTGATGTTTCCATGCAGTGGCCATCTCTGGGGATCCTTTCTTCACCTCTAAAAAAATGACTTCTCCAGATTTTCAGTGAACCTGGACTTGTTTTGTTTTAGGGAACCTCTTTTTAACAAAGAGAAATGTCATCTTTACATTGCTTTGATCCCACTTAGGCTTCTTTGCCTTTCACTGTTTAGTCATGCTACAGATCAACAGAAACAATTCTCTGTTTTGGACACAGCACACAGCTCTGGTTACTTATGATTTTCCTCCTCCACAGTAAAAATAAAAAAATCTTGTCTGACTGCAGCCTTCATGGAGGCCCTTTCAGTGCTTTGAGATGGCATGTCCTGAATGTATTACTGCAAATTATGCATTATTCATAACAACTGTGTTTACACCAATGAATATTCATGATAGAACTACAAGGCTGGAATGAGGGTGGAACTGTAAAACTAATTAAACCAGAAAAGTAGCCTAAGTGTGGGGATGACAGAAGTACTTCTCATCTGTCATTTAAGTTGCCCTGTTTAATAAGTTGATTATATATTTTAAGCTAGGCAAGTCTATTTCCATACTTTGTCATAATTTTGCCAAATGAGACTTAACAAATAGTCCACTCTCCGAGCTTGGAATCTCCTACAATACATCACATTGTATTTTTTGGGATGCAAATGCACTAAAATCAATCAGTGCCAGCATTTTTACGAGGACAGTCATTGGATATCTTTCCCCACAACAATGATGGTTACACACAGGAACTCTGACACCTTTGTGTCTGCCTTCATAACAAAGGCAACAACAACGACAACAAAGAAGTTCAAACCTAATCTATGATACTGTATTTATCACAGGTACCCCAATGATTCTTTCAGTAAGGCTGCTGGTATGGTACCAATTTTGTGCAATGAACACAATCAAGATCCCATGGAGGGCCCGGGAGACATAGTTGAATTTCATTTGTATAAAGAAAAACAAGAAGAAAAAAAAACACAAATCTACAGTTACAATCACAATGGAGTTTTAGCTTGTAACAGAAGGGATGTGTCTGAAGCTTGTCCATATAGCTCACATTATCGCTGCAAAGACTTCAATAAATAGCAATATAGTCTCAGCAAAATGCATTTCCTCATGAGGCTGAAACAAACTTTTATTTCTTGAGGTGATTCATTAACTTGTTAGGTACCTAATGATGAAAAATGGTGATCTGTAAACCAAAACCCGGGGGTAGGGGTGGGTGGGGTGTCATTAAATGCCTGTTTTGCTTACAAGCTTAAGATTGTTCATTAACAGTCATAGAGGAGAGAAGAACACAAAGTCCTGAGTTGGTATTGAAGATTTATTGTTTGTTCCTCTCATAAAATTCACACACTATTTTGAATGGATTTATTAAACGGTAGAAAATTATTATCAAGTATACTTATCAATTAACTCACTGTTATTTTTTTCACAGTTGGTAAAAGTGGGGCCCAGAAAGCTTGTAAAGTTAAAACTTCAGCATCAAAATAATGCAGCCCATCAATAGCAGAATTGTGATACAGTTACACACTACGCTTTGGACTCCTTTACACAAACTAAAGAGATGCACTTTGAGGGGGAAAAAAGTGCCATCATGCTGTGTCTTGCCCAGCCATGAAACCGGTGGAGTGAATAGTAAGAATGTCCTGCCTGTTATTATTGTGGCCTTCAGGAAGTGGGCCTCACCACCCCTCCCTGTGCCCGGGGGGGATACACAGGTACAATCTTTGTATTCAGCACAGACAGACTCAGTCTAAACTCCCACAACAACGACGAAACTGCAAATAGAAAACGAGATTTTACCTCTGCTCATTCGGAGGGAAATTAAAAAGTTGTTTGAATGTGTTAAATGTTCGATTGAGATGGATTAACAGATTACTTTTCCACTAATACTCCCAAGAAAGTGCTCGGTCCAACTTCATTGACACCGTCGTTTAAGTTTAAAACAACGGCTCTTTCGAGAAACACCGTAAACACATCACCGACACCTACATCTTCAACGGTTATTTACCGTTGAATCTGTTCCAGCTCAGTCTCCGCGAATTTAATATTATCACCTGAAAAACTCATCCAAGTACGGGAACGGTAAGGTTAGCCGGTTAGCCCCCCGAGAAAGAAACGCCTAAAATGTGTAAAGACGACAAAGTATTGCGTTTACGTGCGGTTATTGTGCCGCGCAGGACGAGCTCCAGTCTCGGTTGCTGGAATATGCTGAACTCCGCACTCTGGTTCAAGCAGGCCCGCATGAATAACACAACAGGCTGCTGCTGCTGTGACTCCACTGCGCCGAGCACAAAAGGCTGAGGGGAAAACGCTCTACTATAAAAACCGCGTCGAGCCCAAGGAAACCGAGGTGACAATGTGTTAGTAAACAAGGACCATGTTCGCTACATTTATATATATTTCCCTTAAACAGCTCGTAAAAGAGAGAAGCACAGCCTCTGCCCGGCTCGCTGAAAAATGAATATGCAAACCTCTTTCAAAGGCTTCACTGTGTGCATCAACACAAAGCCAAGCGTTAGCAGCCCAGCTAACGCTAGCGTGTTAGCATCCTCATTTCAATCAAACTGCCTCAGCGAAATATCTAAATATGTCATCTAAGAAGTGGAGGCACGTCGGCGATTACTAATAAAATATGCTAAACTGTATTTGTCGACAGAGGTATGAATATGTAGCGGCGTACAGCCGTCTAATCACACAAAGGGGGGAGGCATGTTTCCATGTAATTTGCCGTCGCACTGCAATAGCTCGTTTCCTCCTCTGTCAAATTACTGTTGGCTTTCTGTGTCTAAACTACAACAACACCCGGGTTCATCCTCATCTCTTAGTCAGTCTGCGTTTCGTCTGTATTCCGTTTATCATAAATTGTGAGCTACACAGTTTGAATATGAGTATGAATATGTAAAATGCTGTAATCATTACCTGGTCCTGAACTCTCATCTTGACTCGCTGCTCCTCCGTCCGCCATTTTGAATATTTAACCCGAAATCCCAGCCCTGAGCCTACCGAAGCTACACACACAACCACACACCCACAACTACGCACACACGCTCACACATGCATGCACAAGCAGGTACGCTCAGATACACTCAGCAGGGACCAGGGTGAAGTTGGAGGAGCGTGTTCAGATGGATTATCATTTAGCTTTTCTTCTACTTAAAGACTGAACAGCAGCAGTAGTAACATATCTGTTAATAAAGTAGGCTTAATTTAAATGAACTGACTCCTCTCTCTAATAATATAAAGTAACAACAAAAAAGATGTATTACAATCCTCTTCAACCAGTATAATGTAATGTGTCATGGTACCCACCATATGACTCAGACTCAATAAACAATAATGATAAAGAATCATGAGTAAGTCTTTTGTACCTGAAAATGATGCAGCATTCTTCAAGATGCACAGAAACTGACTCGAAGTAAAGACGCAGAGACTGTACGTCACTTTAGTTTAGATTATTCTCCTTCTGATTCGTATCCAAGATTTCTGAATCATGCAAAAGCATGAAGCTGTGAGAATAAAAGAGTCTGTTGAAATATGTTGTAAGAGTTTTGACTGATGAGGACTGATAAAAGTTGTTGAAGCATGTACATTTTGTCACCCACCTGATGCCTTTAAGTTGTTGATAAATTATGCACTTTTGACTGAGAGAAAAGATGCACAGTTACTCTTGCACAAGCAGCATCATGTCCTTTTTGTTGCATGCATCCCAAAAACATGAAATAGAGAGAGATTGATGGATAGGCTAGCAACTTCTCAAAAACTTAGATTCCACTTCTCCAATATGTTGAGATGTGAAGTAGAAACAAATTCCCCTTTATTTCCCTTTTTTCAATTTGGTAACAAGAAAACTATAAGTGTGTGTGTTTGTGATGTATCTGGCCATGGGTTTGTCTGGAAGACACGCTCAGTGACTCGTGGAGATTTTCTCACACACAACAAATGGTTAAACTGAAGTATTCAGTCTATCATATGGCTCAACATTGAGCCGATGATGGGCTGAATACTTAACCACAGCTATGTTGTTTGGCCACAGAGGAATAGATCATTGTCCGGAGCCAGATCTGAATCTGCAACCTCATGCCACCAAAGCCACTGAAAGAGCACACTGTCTGGAAGATGAAGTGTACTTTTGCACCTCTTGCTTTACTGAGTATTTAGGGGCTTTAAAAATGGAAATATCTAGAAAACAAGACAAACAACTTTGCGTCTGGTTACAGCTCACGACTTTTGCTTTTCAGGGTTAAGTTTACAGCATCGCAAGAGCAAACAGTCTATTGAAATAATATCTGTTACATAGTAGATTTTCAAATTCTCATCAAACAGTCAGCATCAATGTCAGTGCAATACTGCAGCCTGCAGGTCACACTGAGTATAACACCGGAGGGATTCTGAACATAAAATTGATTTACCTGGATTATCTGTTTATCTATGTATCCTTCTATGAGCTGGTGTCTGTACAGATCAGTGATTGATATATATATATATATTTTCTGACTGTTTACATCTATTTGAATACTACAGCCATTACAGACCCCTAACATACATCTTGAATAAGCAGGTTAAATCAAAGCAGAACAGGTGAATGATTGGCTTTCCGCTGACATGTGACCTCAAACTGTTGACTTATTACCTGGAAGAGTCTACTTCTCCATACCTGGGAGTTCACCCTGAAGGTTAAGGCGGGCCCTCGCTCTTGGACTGTGGGGCATCAATTTTCAGATTTTCTCATCTCTGGACTTTTGAATCATTTCCAGTAACAACTATGAAGATGAAGCTTGAGTGGCGGAGCGTATTTCTGATACTCACAGGTCAGAGTTCTTTCTTTATTCTTTCTCTTTTTCTGTGAACCACTACCACACCCTTATAGATTTATTACTAAGGTTAATCATCAATCCAGCACTTGGCTGCTTAACCGGAAACAGACCTTTTGGTTTAATTTTCCATCTAAGTTCCCCAAAGAAAGTTGTACTGTGTATTCTAAAAGTATTTCATGCTAAACTAACAACAATATTACAAGTTTGGCCTAAAAATATATTGATTATTAATCATAGTTCTTTCTTTTTATTATAGTGCTTTCCAGCTGCAGTGGTATCCAGGTTTCCATTGAAAAAGAAGACTATGAGGTTGCAAGAGATGGTGATATTACTCTGACATGTATGTTTGTCCCAGCCAGACCGGAATTCAATACACTTATTCTCACATGGGAAGCTCAGCCTGACAATCCTGAAGAGCCAATGGTAAGAGGTTAAACTGGCTGCAGTTTACATCAAAAGGTCTCATATTAAATACAGATAAGTGGGATAAACTATATAAAAAAGATCTTCTGTCTTCAGTGTTTGACCCCGCTAAAAAATACTCCGTCAGTCAAAACATGTCATTGTATTTCCCAGTATGTTAATTTTCAGTCCCATTCTTCTCAGACAATGTAACACAGCAAGCGTTAAAGGCATTATTTGGGACCAGAAACAAAAGATCCCTACACCAGGACCTGATAAGATTCGACTCTAGCCTGATAAAGTCTGCCCACTATTGTGTTTTTAATTGATCTACACTGGTTCTAGACTCAAATCAGAAACTTTTAAGTTTTCAGTATTGACTACACTAGGATTCATTGTAATGGATACTGTTACCCATGAGGAAGGAGTCCTGTGCTTTGACTTAATATGATAGTAGAAATGTTTCAGTCTTGGCGCTCTTTCTTTCTTTGTGCTGAGCTTGATGACCTTTGTTCAGCTGATAGTAAGATTGCAGATAACCAACTGTTACACTTATCAAAAGAAAATGAAACTACAAAGTTGTTTTAAGACCGAAAATATAGTTGAAGGGTGTAACTACAGACTATTGATAGTATTATTTAATCTTTAGTTTATCTTTTCCCTCTTGTTCTATACGATGCAGTAGTAGAGAAAAGCTGGTGTAAAAAAAAAGAGACAAGACTTGGGTATCTATCCTGAAGTCTGTTTTGTATAGAAATATCCTGATTAATTTTACATCACTATTACACTCAAACTCTTTCAATATGGCAGTAAAAAGTTTTGGATTTTCCTCTTGATAAATGACAGAAAAGGCTGTGATTGTGGTCAGTTAGGCTGTTGGTCTATCTGACGGTGACACAATTCTTTAATCAGAACTTTTAGCCATACTGAGATAACACTACACCCGCTGGCTACTGTATTAGGTACACCCGTTTAATTGCTTGTTAACACAAATAGCTAATCAGTCAATCACATGGCAGCAATTGAATGCATTTAGGCCTGTAGATATGGTCAAGACGACTTGCTGGAGTTTAAACCCAGCATCAGAATGACGAAGAAAGGGGATTTAAGTGGCTGAACTTGGCACTTTAGACACTGCTGATCTACAGAGATTTTCAAGCTGAGGTTTACAGAGAATTGTACAAAAAGACAAAATATCCAGTATACAGCAGTTGTATGGACGAAAATGCCTTGATGATATTAAAAGCCAGAGGAGAATAGGCAGACTGGTTTGAGATGAAAGAAAGGTAACAGTAAGTCAAATAGCTTCTCTATTGTGCAATTTTGATGACCCTGTGTGAATTGTAGCCTCAGTTTCTTGTTTGTAGCTGACAGGAGTTGTACCTAGTGTGGTCTTCTGCTGCTGTAGCCCATCTGCTTCAAGGTTCAATATGTTGTGCATTCAGAGATGGTACTCTGCATACCTTCACCATACCTTGGCTGTAATTGCTGCCTGGTCTGATGAGTCTCGATTTCAGTTGCGTCATTAAGGTGGTAGGGTTAGAATTTGGTGTAAACAGTGCAAAAGCATGGATTCATCTTGCCTTGTACTAATGGTTCAGGCTGCTGCTGGTGTAATGGTGTGGGGGATATCTTCTCCTTAGTACCAATTGAGCATTGCCAAAATGCTACAGCCTACCTGGGTATTGTTGCTGACCACATTGTACCCATCTTCTGACTAATAGCAGCAAGATAATGCACCATGTCACAACGGGTAAATCACTTCAAACTAGTTTCTTGAACATAACATTGAGTTCACTGTACTCCAGTGGCCTCTAGAGTTACCAGATCTCAATTCAATGGAGCACCTTTGGGACGTGTTCTCATCGTGGATGTGCAGCCGACAAATCTGCAGCACCTGCATGATGCTTTCATGTTAATATGGACAAAAATGTCTTAAGAATGTTTATAATACTTGGAGACAGCATGACATGAACAATTAAAGCAGTTTTGAAGGCAAAAGGGGTCTTTGTATATCAAAATAGTAATACCAGAGAGAAATGTCTTGTGTTATTGTTCATCATAACTATTCTGTACTACAATCAGCTGGCAATTTTATTTCATGTTATTATTAAATTGTATTAAAAACATATTTTCTAATAAAATATAACGGTTTTTATTTTCCAGAAAACAGTTGCAACCTACTTTACAAACAATCCCATTGACATAGCACCTGCATATGAAGGCAGAGCCTTTATGGAAGTTGACCTTGATGGCAGAGTGAGCACTCTGAAGTTGACAAAGGTGACCATGCAAGACAGCCGACAATTTCAATGCAGTGTCAGGATCCCCAATGATGATGAGGGGAAACCAGCTGCCACAACTTCACTTTTGGTCCTTGGTAAGACTTAGCTGCAAATGTGAATTTATATGTGTCGAATTGTTCCCATATGTTTAATGACGTCTGCTGCAATGAAGGGAATTTTAATGTGAAATTCTCATTTTCTTTCAGTACCTCCTTCTCCGCCAATTTGTCAGGTCCAGGGAACAGCAGAGTATGGGTATAACATCAGTCTTACCTGTGTGTCTAAGGAGGGGTCCCCACAACCTTCCTATGGATGGAAGAGCTACAGTGTCCAAAACATTCCAAGACCATTTCCCCCTAAAACAACTGAAAGTATGCATCATTCATTTGTTACTTCAAAGCCTCTTCTTTTGGTTTGCAGCCAGATATGTCATTTAATATAATCTGTGCTGATGTAAAAATTCCAAAGTCATCGTCCCATTCTTTTGAAAATGTGCTCTTATTTTTGTGATTATGTTGCAGAGGATGGAGCTTTGTCCCTCTTCAACATTTCAAAGGAAATGTCAGGGTTCTACATTTGCGAATCAACTAATCGAATCGGCTCTGCCAGCTGCAACTTAACCTTGAGTGTGTTGCCAGGTGAGTCTTTTCAATGATTTACTTGCTCAGGTGTTTGTGATAAACCCTCAGTGAATTATATGTTTTGCAGTTCTGGGTAAGACCTCTTGGTAAAAGTAAAAGTACACAAATCTGAATTTGTCCTTTGGATTTGGTAGAGATCTAAAAAAAACAAGTGGCCATTGGACTAACTTTTCAAGGTGGCTAAGACACGCTTTAATGTTACTTTCTGTCTGCTTGGTGCGTTAAAAGGCAAAAATTAGTTTGTTCAAAAGTCCTGAAAAGTGATCAGCAATTTAATAATTGTTTTCCCCATTTGTGAAAAAGTGGTACACACACGGGTGCAGAGGTGTAGGTGAGACTGAGCTACGATTGGCCAGACATCGGTTTGTCCTGGTTACAAAAAAAACCTTCTGGCACAAGTTGAAGTAAAAGATATCAGTTTGAGAATATAAAAATGATAAATAATCTGCTTTACAAAATTGCTGGTTTAAGAACTCACGGGGATGATAAGTAGCTCGCTCGCCAGCTATAGTTGGCTCATATTGAGTGATGTGTGCCTGATTAGAACTTCATGTTTTTTCACCTTAGTGAAATCAAGGATCCATTGAGCGTAAACATTATGGGTCATGAGAACAAAATGAAAACAGAGAGGAGCTCAAAAGTTCATTGACTGTCACCTGAAAAACTCAATCAGAGGATTTGCTGCCATAGTTCTGTTGACCTCTACTGACCATGGTGTAGTTTTTGTTCCTTCAGCTTCTTAAATTTTGATAATGGCAAGAGATGAATTTGTCCAACAAACACGAAGCATCTCATGTTGATAATAATAACGTGATCTGTCTCATCACAAACAAAATTTCCTGATGAAATAAGAACAGTAGTTCAAATAATTCAGGAAAAACTCCAAAATATTCAAAATGGCAAATGATGCTTTAAATGTTCTCTTTCCGTCTTAGGCAGCATGAATATTGGCTCTACTGCAGTCATAATTGGAGGGGTCTTGGCAGGCGTTGTGGTTCTGGGGATTGTCATTTTCTGCTGTTGCAGGAAAAAAGGCAAAAACGACGAGAACGCTGAAGGGTATGTATAATACGTCCTGAAAACTTTTACCAGTGTTATCCATCACTAAGAAAGATTTTTGATGATTCTGATCTAAGTCTTCTTTTAATCCAGTCACCAACTCTCCTCACTTTTCATTGTTTTTTGTTTGCTTTTTGTTTAAGACCTCCTGAAGATGTGGCGTATTATGACAAAGATGCTCCTGAGACCGAGGAGTTCGTGGATGACAAGACAAACACCAAGTCTAAGCAGCAGTACAAGGATGAAGAGAAAGATGTTGTACCTAAAAGCAATTACAGCCTGGGAGTTGCTGGGCAGAAGCTGGAGGATGATCAGCACAGCAATTATAGCGGTAAAAGAAAAAATGATGGCAAGGACAATGATGTTGACTCTCGACGTTATCAGGATGACCCGCGTGATCAGTATAGAGGCAGTAGGGATAGACTCGACGATCAACGAGATAGGTACAGAGGCAGCCACGATCGCCTCGACGATCGTGATCATTACAGAGGTAGCCGCGATCGCCTCGACGATCGTGATCATAACAGAGGTAGCCGCGATCGCCTCGATGATCGTGATCATTACAGAGGCAGTCGCGATCGTCTCGATGATCGCGATAATTACAGAGGCAGTCGTGATCGCCTCGACGATCAGCGTGATCATTACAGAGGCAGTCGCGATCGTCTCGATGATCGTGATAATTACAGAGGCAGTCGTGATCGTCTCGATGACCAACGGGATCGAATCGGAGGCAGTCGTGATCATCTGCAGTACATTGATGATGGATACTGACATGGTTAAGAATACCTTGTGTTACTGAAAGTGTTTTAACTGCTCTCTAAATACATGTTTTCCTTTTTTCATACGGTTTCTATAAAAAAATTTGAGGTACACAAAGGAAAATCTGAGGGACCATGTGCACTTACTATTGGAGAGCAAAATCAGGTATTCAAATATTAACACAAGGGATAAGGAGTATTGGAAACAAGGTCTTTTTTCATTTAGCCAGCTCTGGTCAATTCTACAATTATAATATAAAAAAAAATTTGAAGTTTCTTACACAGCACCTACAGGTCTTTTTTTTTGTAATACAGACACGGCCTGTGCAAATACAATAAGCCAAAAAAGGAACGATTGAATCGAAAAACACCATCCAGTAGGTTTAAACATTGTATTTCGAGACAAGTTATCAATTGCTATAATTTGGACATGATGTTAAAACAATTTGAGGGGAAAAAAAGGATATACTTCATTAATTTCTCTTGAAAATAAAAACATAAACATTAGTCTTAGATTTTAAAAGAAGTTCATCAAAACGTATATATAATTAAGTGTCTCAGCAGTACCGGAGCCAGAAATATGTCTTTTTTAAAACTTTTTTTGCATGTGCATTCAAGAACAGTTTTTAGAGATTTTCGTATATTTGTTTTTATGGGTGACATGACACTGAGTGAAGACAGATGGTAAAATACCAACTTTTATGAGCAAAGACAGAAAGTCTGTCATCTTAATCACTGTATTGCAAGTTCACTGAACTTAAACATTGGCTTCTCGTGTCATGTTCTGTTTGTACTCCAACTTGACAGAGGGAAATGTTTTCTGTCTGCCAAACACTTTATTTGTATGTAATGGTAATTTTGATCACAGAGGAACAACATTACAGTTATGACTACTGGGTTAAAAATGGGTACATGAGATTCTTTTAAATGTTTGTATAAAAGGCCAACATACAATTGCAGAGGATTTGTTGCTTTGACTTTGTATAATTTCAGTAATTTCCAGTAGTGTGACAATAAGTATTGTAAAGATTTTCTGGGAAACTGTGTTCTTGAGTCATTTTTTTCTATAATGATAATCAACACACGCATCTAAAATAAAAGTTGTTGGTTATCCTACAACCCACTTTCTGTTTTATCTCTTGGTTGCAGGAGTGAAATCTTATTTTACCTATGACATACTACTTAAAACATTTCCACATGTCATTTTAGTCTGTTATTCAGCAGGTGTTCATGTAAGAATTGTAACTAACTGACAATTTTAACAGTTTAGATATTCTGTATTACCCTTTTGTGAACTGAATACTTTGCCTACCCCTCGCCCTTTGACAGTAAATTTCCAGAAAAACTCACAGTCCACCCTGACCTGGTTTATCATGGTGCTGCCCCCCACCTCCCTCCACCTTCACCAGGCGGACCTCTCTCTCAATGCCCGCAAGTCGCTGCTGCTGCTCCCGGTGAAGAAAAAACATAACCGAGGTTTAAGGGGTATAGGCTGCTAAAGGAACGAGTGGACTAAATCGCGGCTTTCTATAGGGAGTGGACGATGTAGATATAATAATTTCAGATGTGTATTCGTGGTCCAGGCCCTCCTCTGTGTGAAGTGGTACAGTCCCGTTAGTCGGAGCAGTCTGCAGTGAGTCCTGTTAGCAGCAGTAGCTCTACTTAGCGGACAGACACAGGGAAGGCAACATGCGGATAAAGTGCACTTTAGTGTGAAAACGGACTATATAATGAACTTTTACCTGCTGGCTATTGCACTGGGAGCATTTGGTAAGTTTTATTCCCTTCTCTTTAACGTGTCATTTTTGGTAATATGCGCCATATTTACGACAGCAGAGCAACAGGTTGATCCTATATAAACTCAGTGATCATAACGGGAATCCACCGAACAAAGTGTGAGCCTCAAATTCGAGCTTCAAAGCGAGGTTTTTCCATCTTAATTGAATTTATGAAAACAGTAATAAATTTGAAGGTATGTAGTATTAAACACTGTATTAATTCTTCAAAATAAAAAGCTACTTTAACTCCTTAGATATGGACATAGTTCCCTGGGGCATAAACAAAACTTTGCCAATGCAGGCCTGTCTGTTTCTGACATTATAGAAAGTTAATTAATTAAAACTTATTAGGGCTGGGGTCTACTTGAGGTTACCAGAGATCATAAGACAAAGTACACAGGACTATCTCGTGTATGGACTGACAAAATTGGAAGTGTACAGGTAATATTTGTACATTTTCAAGCACAGATCTGAAAGATTTCCTGTTTAAATAATCATACACATGAAGCTTTAAGGCTGATGTTTTAATTAATTGTCCTAATATTATATTAACTTTGTTGTAGTAAAGGTTAGGAATAAAAAACTTATCTAACACTACATCTTTATTATGCTGTGTGAGAGGATAAATTACATTTTTCCTTCCTATTTTATATAGGCTGAAAACAAATCTCATTAGAAATTTAACAAGGAGTTTTATCAAAACAAAAAGAAAAAGGGAGTCACAGTATCATACCATAACCATACTATTAGTCATACGTTTAGGTCAACATCATTTTAAGTGTTGGGAAAAACCCTGTAATCTAACCCCCTGACCAATAAAGTCACGTCTTTTATCAGAAACTTTCTGTGTGTTTCCTAAAATTGCATTGAAATCTTTATCAGAAGTAGGGGCTGTATCCAGTCCTATCAGGGTTATAGTTTGCTGGGCTATTGAGTCAATGTGAAGGAATGCAGCACACAGTAAAAGCAGGAAATGTGACAGCTTTGGAGAGGAAAAGAAGCCCGACTGTGTTCAGGAAACATGCAGCGTCCTGTAGCAGAACTTTGACCTGGAAAACAGCAGTGACCACACATTATTTTAATACAAGACAGTCTATCTGTTTGCATGCAGGTGGAGGAGGAGTCTGTCTGTATTCTGTGCAACCTGTTCATTAAAATACAGTGACTCACACCTGATGCAGACTCCACATAAACAATAGTTAAAAGTCTTTTTTTAGCATGTCCATAGTTTCTCGAGATTGTTTGTTTGCTCTCACCTCAAACTGAGGGCATTCATGGAGAAACGGTTTGGTTTAAATCTATTGGTCTGTTTCCAGCCAGCTGTATGAATGTGGATGCTCTCATTGGTTGGCGTTTTTTGACCTCCTCCCCCTCTTTTAACTCAGCCCTAACAATGGACTGGTCCATGAAAAAGGAGACAAAGGGATAACCAGGGCTTCGTTGTGGGAGAATCTCTATCTCTCCTCCTTGTTTCTATCCTGCAAACACAGCCCCAGACACACCTCAAACACTGCACTTAAAATAATTTCAGATTACATGTTGTTACTCATCAGAGGAATGGGAACAAACTGATGATGCTAACATGACTGATGGGAATGTGTATTTATGACTAAAACTTAAGATATCCATCAAAATGTCCCAATATCTCAACTGACTCATTTAATTCCTCATATGATAAAAAAAATTCTAGTTCAAAACCAACAGCCCCCAGGTCTGCAATTGTAAGATTTGCACATTTTTATTGCAAATTAAGTCTGTATTTACTTTGGTTATGGATCAAATAAAACTAATTACCTTAAACAACCATCTTTTTTTACCTTTGTCTGACTGTTTATGCATAAATTAATAAATCAATCAGTGATAAAACCGTCGGATTATTTAAAAATGGAGTAATTGGTATGTAAAGCCTTTTACTTTATTTATTTCGTTAAATTGATTAAAACTGTCTCACAGTTGTAGTCCTAAAGGTGGGCTGGAAGTAAGCACACTGGTGCTCGTAGAAGGAAACAAGGAAATATTTGAGATAAAAACTATAAACGCTCCTGAGGAAAATCAAGCTGCAGGCTTTTGTGTTGATTTCCTGTCTTCTGGTAAATGTTTAGAGGGAGTTCCTGCCCCGCCTCGACTTAATATGACTTGCAGAAAGCACCCATGACCACGTCTGTGCTCTCCATCCCCTCCCTGTGTGATGACAACCCCCTGCCTCTCTCCAGGCCTCCCCCACATAACACACACACTCACACTTACAGGCACACAGGAATTTGACCTCCTTGACCCCAGCACAGAGCAGCAGAGGAGCCCCCACACAACTTATCTCTCTGTTCTTGTCTTTAATATGATGCTGAATATCTCCCAGGTGTAGTCCTCCACACAGACAAAGAAGAGGCACAGCTGTTTCTCCACTGATCAAGATCTGCATCCTTTTCCCGTCGTTTTGCTGTTTTCAAAGACATCCAGTCGACCCTTAATTTAGTTTAGTCATCTGAAACGAATGTAGTGATGAACAGCACTCCCCCTAAAGTTTGTTAAGTAAACAAGGACCATAAAGTAAAGTAAGCTATATATTTTTCTGTCCATTTTTTTCCAATCTGACATCTCTTCCTGTCTTGTCTGTCTTTGATTTTTTTGTGTCAGCGTATGTGTGTGATGGCGTGCATGTCACAGTACGGGAGAAGCGGCGCCTGGCGATGCTCTTCCAGTCCGTCGTCCTCCCCTGTCATTACCAGACGGCCTCTACACAGACCCCGGTGGTCCAGTGGTGGTACAAGTCCTACTGTCGAGACCGCACCAAAGAGTCCTTCACCCTGTCAGAGACTTTGGCTGTCCAGGCCTCAGAGTTGGGTGCCACGTCCCACCTGGAGTGCTCAGACAGCGGGCGCACCGTCAGGGTTGTGGCGTCGGCGCAGGGAGCCTCAATGACACTGGCTGAGCATTACAAAGGCAGAGACATCGCCATCATAAACAGTAATGCCGCATTTCTTTATTTCACAGTTAACAGGAAAGAGACGCTGCAGCTGTTTGACTGCTGCACTGCTGCATCGTGTTTTCCTGTTCTCTAAATATACCTCCTTTGTCTTTACCTTACAATAGAGGAGAGAAACACACACAAAAACAGCCCTCCACTCATGATCCAGATCCCTGCTCCCACTCTTATTCATGTGTGACCTCTTGTAAAACCTCAAGTCTTATCAGAACAAAACAGCTGTCCTCTATTCAAATACATCACTCAGACACACCACATCCAACAATGTCCATCTGAAGTCATTGGAAACAGTAAAGCAAACACAAGATGAACAGACACAGTAATGAATTCATGGGGGTAATCTTTGTATCCAATATTTTTATCAGAGCTAACACTAAATATTTATTTCAGTAGCAGCTCCATATCAGCTGTGCTGATGGTTTTACATTATCCAGATGGAGGGACTTTTACGGGGTAGTTTGCTTGTGCCAGTTGCTACACTTTAAGAAACTTTTAACCTTTTAGAGAAAAAATGTGAATTTAAGTTTATTTCATAAACATCGAAATTCAGGTTTTAGCCAGTTTCTGAATTAAGAGGCAGAGCTGATTGTGATTCCAAAGTAATACACTTACTATTTATAAGTACTGTGTACATCTTCACTTAAAAAACAAACAAACCATCCCTTAGAATTAAAAAACAACTTGCAGATACTTCTCAGAGAGTTTCTGTTGATTTTAAGGGGTCTGCACCTTCAGCGGTGCAGAGGTATATTATTAAGTGGCATTTAGCAGAGGAGACTTGGTAGAAGTGAGGTCATAATATATTATACAATGATATTGTGAAGTAGGTTTGAATTAGTGTATAATTACTTGAAAGTTAAAATACTTTTCTATCAACTTAAAATTAGCCTTTTATTTACACATAGGAGCAGGTCTCCTCAGAACTGTAATTTCGACACACTGTACCTGTAACTTTTCAGTTTATGTGTCACAAAGCAAGTCGAATGAAGGCTGCTCCAGTCAGGATATAACTTCAGTACATTTATTTGAACTTTAGTTGGACCTAGATAGGGAAATAATAGGTATTCAAATAGTTTTACTTTCAGCCAATCAGAGCAAACTTCCATTAATGAGTGGTGGGGGTTTCTTTTTGGCTAAACTAACTATGTGGTGAAGTCAGCCATTGTTTATGACTGACATAACCCAGTTTACTCTGAATAATTTTACTATTTGTGTAGTTTTTAAATTTCAGGTCTTTGAATATCTGTTTGTATAAAATTCATGGTAGACGAGGTGTTGATGGTGTTTTATTCAACTAAATGCCTCAGTTTGTATTAAAGTTTGCATTTAAGTAAAGTAAAGTTCAGTAGTGCACTCAATTGAATTGAGTATCACTTTACGGACACTGGTCATGTTCTTGGACTTGCGCTCTTAACTTTTCAGGCGATCATTGTATAGGTGCTAGTATGAAAAGACGGTACACAAACCAAGCCCTGGTGTTCAAACATAACTGTACAATAGTGAAAGCTTCTCGAAACAGACACAGGGTTGTTAAAGTCACGTCTCTGTCAGCATAAATCCTTGTGTATCCACATTTAAACACTGTCCTTCTTTGAGAGCATGATGGACCCTTTGACCTCCCACCTCTTGCAGCACTAACAGCCTTGTCTCTCCTCTCTCTGTGCAGAAGCAGACCTGCGGATCGGGGAGCTGCAGTGGGGGGACAGTGGAGTGTACTTCTGTAAAGTCGTCATTGCTAATGATCTGGAGGGGAAGAATGAAGCCCAAATGGAGCTACTGGTGCTCGGTATGACCACACTTCATATTTTCACCAAAGTCTCAAATCAAACTTTTAGCTTGGTCATGGTCAGGCTTGTTTTGTCTCATTTTAAGCTCGGTGAGGCGTCTCTCTATACGTTGTAAAAGTTTTAGAAAGAGTCTTTTTGTCTCTGCTCTCCAAGTGTTTTTTACAACCACAGCACCCATGGAAACAGCCATATGTTGTTTGCCTCTTTACACAGGAAAGCCAGCAGCTCATTTCACACTGATGTTGACCTGACTGGACTTCACTGTTGGCAGCTTTAGAAGTGATCGCACGTTCAGCTGTGCAGGATTTGTGTGTTTTATTTGTTGTTGTTTGGATCATCTCTCAGTGAAACAAGATGTTCATTCGGTACAAGAAGTTGAGGAAGCCTTTGTTGTCCAAGCCACCCCTTAAGCCGTTACCATGGCAACCCAGAGGAGGCCAGGGTATGTAAAGGGCTGCAGCTGGTATAGACAAAAAAAAAGAGAGGGGAGTAAAAGAGTTAAAAGATGAGAATCAGGCTGAACTTTTACAGCAATCCGATCTGAATCTTGACTCTGAAGTGTTTGGCTCTTTGAGTTATGCAAACCTCGATCTGGTTGTGGTTTGAAAATCTGCTCCTTCGGCCTTCCTCTGCTGAGTACTAATCTGATTATAGTCAGCTCACAGGACAGAGGAGGGGGGCTTAAACTCGGCAGAACAACAAGGCTGAAGTGAGTTTTGGATTTATGTTATCTGGGATTAGAAATTGGAAATATGTCAAGGGTTTGGATCTCACATGCTGCCATTTTTAAACTTGAACAATCCCAAAGTCAGCATTTTGGATTGTTGACTTTTCTAACTTCTCTCTAAAACTCTAAAACTTTTGGTTAAGTATGTAGCTACTGAATGATTAGCTTAGTCCAGCAAAGCAATTAGGTCCCCGCTTTCGCCTTGTAAAAGAAACAACCAAGATTAAGTTCAAGTTTAATTTCTTCTCTGTGTAAAATCATGTGTACTCTACTTAAAACCTCCAGACAAAATGTTTATTCTAATCTTACAGTTTCAGATTAAAAACTCTATGCTAAGCAGGGTTAACTGACTACAGTTTTACGTAGTCTGTATAGAAATGAGGCCTCAGTCTTCTCACCAACACTAAGCAACAGTGTAACTCCTCTGAATTTCTGTGTGTTCCTTTCTGCAACAAGCTGTCTTCCACAATCTTCCTCTTGAAATTTGTCTTTTCATTAATTTCCCCTCTCAGCAGTCACTCCCTTCACTCTCCCTTTTGTATTGCAAAATCTTCCCTCGCACTCCTCCAGCCCTCTTCTTGCATCTCTCACCGCCTCCCTCCCTCTTAGAGCTGCATAACTCCCTGGATCTCTCAGGTTACTCGGTGTTACTGAGCTTCATGGTATGTAGATGAGTGTGCCAGGTCAGGGAACCAAGATTACTTTTTATCAGGTGGGGAGGTACGATGTGTGTTTTTTTTTCCCCCCGTCCACAGTAACAGCCTACTCAGCAGTTTGTGGAGCCGGTGGGTGTTTAGTCTGTGCCTGCAGTCAGACAGATCAGTGACTCCTAACTGTAATTATAGTCCTTACACCTCACTTTAAGTGTAATGAAAACATGAACACCTCCAGTTGTACCACACCTGCTGCCAGTCTTTGTATCCCTCTGTGTGTTTCAGTGAAGTTCCTAACAGCTAGGATGTTTAGTTTCACTTTGTTGATCTGTTTATCTCGTACATAAAGCACAAAGACACATTGTTTCACCGCCATACAGCCTGTGTGACCTTTTTATTACCAGTTCCCATGGTAAATTGCTGCCCCAGAATTGTTCTGTGCCCCAGTTTCCAGAGTCCCCCCTTCTTTTTCTTCACACGCTGCCTGGCCGGGCAACATCTCTGTAGTCGTGAGTTGCAACATAAAGAGGTGTGGTACAGTTTGCCTCTCGCTAAAATTAGAGTCAAAGTTAAGCGTGTTATGAACTTTGACCTCAAAACCAAGATGATTCATGTCCATGTTCAGGAGTTCATACTGTATTTTAAACACAACATTTTTTAATGGCATGAACTCTGGACATCAAAACAGATTCATGTGAGGACAAGTGTTTACAGACAAGCTGGAAACTCCATGAACTGAGCATAAAGATGGAATTTTAGAAGCCAAATGCTGTTACTGTTGTGTTAAGGAGTGCTTTCAATGACCAAGCTGACTCCCCGACGTTTTGCAGGTACATGTTTGAATTGTTGTGCAAACAAGCTACAGCAGAAGCTAAAATGAATTTGATAAATTTTTCCTGTGTTTGGTTTGAAGGCCGTGTGGGCAACTTGATCATAGGAAATGAAAAAATTAAAGCTCTCATGAGGAAGCTTTGGTTTGTGTTGATTTTGGTGCCCCCTGTGGACAGAGGTATATATCTTTTTTCTTTGCTGATTTTTGTCATCGACGTGCCAAAGGGCTGTGTCTTCACCATGTTGTTGGCCCTGGTCAGACACCTTCCCCTCTTACAGCTGTTACAGGGATTCAGAATTACAATTATACTAATGCTCAGGTTTGTCTCTTGGTTTGGTGTCTTTCATAACATCATGTGAAATGATAAATTTCCAAATCCAACCATTGAGGTTAATTTATTCATACCTGCTGTGTACTCAGCGAGATGGCAGTAAAATGCTCAATCAGTGCATGACTGTGAAATATCCACTCTGCTACCAGATTCTCTAATTTGCCTGACCTTTAACTTTTGGACTCACGCTTCCTGCTTCCCCTGCCGGCCTTCACCTGTGCTCTCCCTCTCTCTGCAGGCCGGACAGGTCAGCCGGACGATCTGCTACCTGAGTTTGATGTGGAGATAATGCCAGGTATGGCCCTTCACCTGCACTCTGTCTCACTGCCTGGCATCTTCTGGCTTCTTCACGTTTAATTTTCTCTGACCAATCAAAACTTTCCTTGACTAACAAGTAGGGATGCTCAGCATTGAGTTTTGCAAACAAATGACATGCTGATATTGTCAATCTTATTTTGACTGATACATAGATAGACACACACACCTTTATTTCAGAGTAAAGAACACAGAATCTCTGTTTTACTACAGCTGATCTGTTCTTGACAGTCTGTTTGTTTTAGATACTGACATCAAACTCGTTCTACCAGAACTGATAAGTAGATTCTTTGTTACCTTATCTGTCACACATATCTGCAGAATTTGGCACACTAATAGTTAACTTTTCAAGCTATAATCCGCCAACGCTGATATTACGTGGCTTAATATTTGCATGCAGGTGTCATCAAAAGCCTGAAACAGCACAAAGATAGAGAAACTCTTTGTAAGCTTGTAGCTCTTGTCTCTTCCTTCCTGCTGATGACTTAAATTCTTCAGGGGATTTACAGTATGTCGCCACAGTTAATGGTTTTGAGTGTATTTTAGTCTTTGGCACACCCTGAGGAAGTGTGTTGTTAGGGTTTGGATGCTTTAGAGATGTGATGAGGGATAGGAGAGATTCGTAGTTCCCTAGAGCTCATCTGAGGTTTCTTTTTGAAAGGCTCTGTGGTCTCTGACGGCATCTTTAAAGGGAGGCAGAAATATTCCCATACCTTCATGAAAGTGAAGGTCTCATTATTGTACTTTTAACCTTTGTTTTTTATTATTTTATTACTAATCGAGCAGCCAATGCAAAACATAGGATGAACAGCTTTAACCCCTTTATAAGTGAATCCAAAAGTAACTAGAGCTTATCACTAAAGAGACACATACAATCGCACAAAAACAGCTGTCACCAAGTCAGAGTAGTTTGTTAAAATTGTTTTTCTAGACACCAAGTGAAATAAAATACACAATTTTTAAGGTGTTTCTGGGATGCTAGGTCTCAGGGGAATGACCAGTATACTAGTTTTCAGGACTGTCAAATACACAAGCACTTGAAATATACGCAAAATCACAAACATAAAAAGACCTCAATCAGTTTTATTCCTACAGTTGCTCGTTCATAACAAAGATCTGGATCAGGTCCAGAGGTGCTATTTTTATGCATCTGTGCACATGATCATGAAAATGGGGCCAGTTTGTCTGTAAATGTGCTCACCAACAGTCACAAATCTGACAAACTCTGAAAAAACAAACTCAGAATAACTTACTTTAATTCACATGGATATTTACAGTCTGATCCCCAGCGTGTCTATCATGTTTTGCTGGTTTTATATGGGAAAATATCAAGTCTAGTCTTCACATGTCAAATGATTGTGGCTCTAGGAGTGAGTGTTGACATTAAACACAGAACAGTTTATATTTAAAAGACCAAACACATCCAAAGCAATCTAATACAACACTCCAGCCTTTCAGATATCACACATTGATAGTTTTTTTGCATTCTTATCATCATCAAAACAGCCTTTTTATAAACAAATGGAAAATTCAATTTACAGTATGTGTGTGTTTGTGTTTTTGTGTGTACATTGCAGAGTGGGCGTTTGTTGGATCGGTCGTCCTTGGGAGTGTTGTGTTCCTGCTCTTGTTGGGGATCTGTTGGTGCCAGTGTTGTCCACACTCCTGCTGCTGCTACGTCAGCTGCTGCTGCTGTCCTGACACCTGCTGCTGCCCTCGACACTGTGAGAAAACAAAACACAACACAAAAAAATCGGTTCATTTCATTTCAGGTTTTTTCTGTTCCTCAGTAGTACACAGTCTGAAGGGTGTGTTGTTCTCCTTCACAGTATATGAGGCAGGGAAAATGGCAAAGAGGGGACCGTCTGCTCAGGTTCCGATGTATCCGTACTACATTCCCGGTGTTCCCTCTGTGGTTCCCTCCGTGGTTCCCTCTGTAGTTCCCTCTGTGGTTCCTCTTGCTCCTTCATCCCACATGGAGCCGAAAATTGCAGCTATCCCCTCAGTGGAGAACAACAACCTGGCTGGAGGTGAGACTTCACAAAACAGTTCAGGAAATGCTCAACAACCTATTTTATTTTGTTAAAAAGAAGTAAGTGGTTCTAGAGAGACCATGTCTGGGTTTCCAGAGTATGATTTTTTTTCCCCTCTGGTGTTATTCTTTAAAGTTTTACGGTAAAAAAGCTGCCAAAATGTTATTTATGTGCAAAAGACAATACTGAGTAAAAGAGAAAATGTGAAGATATTTTTGGTCAAATTTTTTACGTCACAAAAACTTGATATCATTATGAAAACATTGACTGACTAACTCTCAATTCATCCGTCATCCCTCATGCTCTTGTCTCAAAATATCCTCAACATGCATGCTTATTATCTGTTACTAATCTTAACGTTATTGGGTCTGCTTAGTTTTTGCTTTACAAGGAATGACATGTTTATTTATGTGTTTGTTCTTGCATGCACGGACGTGTCCAGAAGGGTGATTACAGGGATTACTTCTCCTTTATCACCCCCAAAAATCCAAAACTTTGATAAGCTACTTGCTTATTCAGAGGCAAAACCAACTATTTGGTCACAGTGGCGCTAAAGTATACATGATAAATGTAGACAAAAGAGATAATGCTAACAATTTGTGTCACCCCAGCAATATCTAGGGCTTCAGTTTCATGACACCAGTCAAAAACAGTCTGGACACACTCCCTGCCTGCATGGTCTTGTCCTTGTCTGTTTTTGTGCTTTAGTATGTGTGTGTCCACATCCACAGTGTGCAGTGGTTATCGTCTGAAAACCATTCCCAACCAGGAGCCAATGAAAGTTCTGTACTACATAGAGAAGGAGCTGGCTCAGCTTCCCTCTGTCAGGATGGCTGCTCATCAACGTAAGCCTGCACAGATTAGGGCAGTTATTGTAATCTGTGTGGCGGTGTGTGTGTGTCTGTTTAAGTGTTGTCTTTTCTGTGCATGGTTTGTGCCAATTAAGTAGTGTTAGTTTCCATCTAACCCCTGCATCCATTTCACGTAACAACTAACTGTCACCACAGAGAGGAGAGATTTCTCATACAGGACCTCAGGGAAATGAAGCAGCTGTAAGTCTGCAGTTCCTTCTCAACTGAAAAACATTAAAAATATAAGCAGAGTGAATTTAACAGAAATAAGATGAAAATCTGGGTATTTTCAGCAGCTGTTGAATACTTATATCAAATAACAGCGATTTGTCAACGCATGTCAAGGTGTAACATTGCTTTTTCTAACAATCATATGTTGTTTTTGTCCTTTCTTTTAACTGTGAACAATACAGTACAAAAGAATCTCAAGGTTTGTTCTTGAAGTGGAATCTGACAACAGTTTGAGGTGTCACGTGAAATGTTTTGCCTTGCTTGTAATTATACAGTCATAGTCACCCTCAAACCAGAAGGATAGTGATGTACTGTTATTACCGTCTTATACTATTAAACACCTAAAGAGGACTTTAGTGGGCTGCATCTATAGCAGTGTTCCCCAGAGGGCAGCTACAGGAAACTTGAGCAGAAACTACCTTTAAGTTCTTTCAGTGATGAAAACAGAGAATGTGTGTCTGTCCAAACAGCTAGTAGCCTCTCTGAGCTGAGCTCCCTACACGACGGAGGGACAGCAGACTTCAGGCACACTTATCAGACAGTCCAGATGAAGGCGCTTCCACCAATTGCAGACATGGACAACCACACTGTGATGAGAGCAGCTCCGCATACACAGAGCCGAAGACACAGGCGGGACAGAATCAACCATTCAGATGACGAGCTGGACAGAAGGTATTCTAACATGGGGCTTAATGGGGGATTGTATTATTTTGGAAGCTGCCCTCACATGGCCACTGGAGGAACTGCAGGTTTGTATCATTCAGTCACGTTGGGTTGTTTTTCTCTCAATCGTCTTCTCACCAACAATTTTACCACAGTTCTGATGTATCAGCTCACCGAGTGCTTCATTCTACAATACATAGATGCAGTTAATCCAGGATAGTGTAGGTCTTCAACAGCACCACTGGCTCCATATCACACAATTAAGTATATTCATATCCCCCCTCTTCACACACAAGGTCCACTATCACAAATCCACTCAGATCTCTAAAATATTGTCTACCTTTTCTGGTTCCACATCATTTTCTTATCCCCACCATCCCATTTATAAAGGATGAAGCCATATACCAATCTTTTCAAAGCAGCTCTGTAAATAAAATGTGTAATTTTAAGTATGTGGTCCTCCTTGCTTTAGGTGGAACACTTCCTCGGAGCATCTTCAGAGAAAGACACTGAGCAGAAGGGGGCGTACTGGTTCCCTGGATGAGCTGGAGGAATTTGCCCAAGCTTTTGGCTCTCGTGGCCGTCGAGCCGGGCCTGCTGACAGACTCTATGAGCGGGATTACAGCCCTCCCAGGCGTTTCTACAGAGAGGAAGATGATGGCTGGCGCCGTCGCAGTCCTTCACCTCTACCGCAGAAAAGAAGGGACACATGGGACAGCGATCGACCCTCTCGACCGCCCCAAAGCAAAGGGTATGACAACGCCTTCCTCAACGATGTGCTGGAGAGAAAGGCAAGGGGGCGGGGAGAGGACCGAGGTGGTGCCAGACCAGACGAGGACAGTGACACTCCCTCTAAAGGCAGCTCCAGAGGAAAGGGCAGTGACAGTTACTACAGTCGATCACCGAGCAACCGTCCAGAGGAGGAGGACGGTTTACCTCCGTACTCTGAGTGGGAGGCTGAGAGGTATCGCAGGGCTGAGCAGGCCACAGACCGGTACCGCACTGCAGAACCTCCACGCTCAGACCGATATAAGACCACTGAACCCGCCATGAGGCCGTTTTCTTACACTCGCCCCAACCAGGGAATGTCCCAAACTCTACAAGGGGGGAGGGAGGATAGAGAGAGGAGCCGAAACCTGGTGAGTTACTTATAGCAGGAATAAGGACTTCCTCTCTCTGCAGCTCTTCAGGAAAGAGCCTCTTCATTCTGTTCATAGTTACAGGATGAGTCCTTCCTTTTTCTATACTTCACTCATTATCAACAGTTCCCACGAAAAGTCCAAAACAAGGAAAACTTAAGTGATAATGGTATAACTAAAGTCAGATTCAGCTGATTCTGTGATTGCCCATAAACGATCATAATAAAAAGCCAGAGTGCAACATAATGGATGTCCTCACACATCAGTAGGATTAGACATTTATCACTACATTACAAAACATGTTGGAAAAAGGGATAGAAATGGAAAGTGCCCAGAGAGAGAGGAACCAGTTTCAGTGTCTTAACATGCATTCAGATGCCTCAGTAGTCCCAAACAAACCTCGGTTATTTGAGTCTCCAGGTCTGATTGGAAAGCAAGTAAGTACTGAGAGATGTTCTTGGTTTTTGCCATCTTTGCGCGTTATCATTTGAAAATGTTTAACAGTATTTTGTACATAATCTGACTGTTTTTTGTGCAATGTTAATGCAAAATCTGTGGTCTTAACACTGAATCAGTATAATTTTTCACTAGTTTGAATTAATATAGAATGATTAGTTTTGAATTTCATGTAAAACACATTTATGTTGTAATTCCAGTACACGCTGTATAATCCATGCACATGCTTGTGGCTCTCACGGTGTTACCAATGCTTACTTGCTGGCCTTCTAAATATGTTAATCTCTCGTGAATTACTATCACACTCATGAATACTAACATTGCTTGAGCTGCATAATTTCTTAAAGTGCCATAAAACAGCAGGCTGCACTAACCTAACATGAGCATGAATTCAAAGTCTCTAACGTGTGGCTCTCGGTGTATTTCTTTAACAGAGCACTGCACTGAGCAGAGACTCTCTCATAGTGTGACAAGGTTTCCCAGCATCCATCCTCTCAGCACTGCCAGTCTGCTCATTTAAACCATCCTGTTGCAACGCAGGAGAGGCTTTCTGTTCCTCCACATGAAGTCTGAAATGTCCCACTGAAATATTTGCAGCTGAAATTTATGTGCACAGCAGCATGTGCAGTCTGTTATGTTAATACAGGGCGTTTTTGCTCACTTGCATGAATTATATCTGGCTATTTAAGCATGTGTAGTCTGCAGATGTGTGTATGCTGATTGTGTGTCAGTTTCAGGAACTAAACTCGTAAATCAGTGCCATAATTTTGTTTTTTGCCAACGTCAGACGGTCTTTTTAGCATCTAACAGGAAACTACAGTCTTAATTTCTCACTCAGTTGACTGCAACTCAGGTTTACTTTGTATTTTTGTGTTTTTTATACCATTCTTTATGTTTGTACTGTACCTTGACATTGTTTGAATTGCACTGCTTAAAAACTGTTTTAATAATAAAACATGTAGGAAGTCTTTGCTGTCTTACAATTTATTTTCAGCCTCTATTATTGTTCCACACAAGAGACACGTACATTTGAGATATTAGCTCCCAAAAAGACAAAAGAAAGAGCCCAAAGTTAAATTTATGTTGTAATTTCATGATAGATTTATGTTCTCTTTAATTTGGTGCTTTTATACTAAAGGAGAGATGGCGCCACCTGCTGGTGATATATAATGATGTCTGAAATGAGCTTCACGGTATAGTGTCGGTCGACTGTGGAACAGCCATAGACTGCAGTTTGTGGAGAAATTACCCCATTTTTGGTGAGCGCGAACGAAGAGAGTGAGTACTTTTCTTAAGTGGAATATGTGTGATCATGATCATTTTTTTCTGTTGATATTTTTTTGTTGTGCTTGTTATTTAAAACATTTTATGCCCATTAACACCGACTCAGCTGGAGCTCCACAATAAGTTATGTTGAGTTTGTGACATATTCATGCTTTTTACCAATTGCTAGTATTTCATATTAAGATAAAATTAAAAGAATTTAGGCCTCTGTCTGTCTGTCTGTGTTTGTTGTCTGTAAAGTAACGGAGTTGTTTACTTTGTGTCTCAGCAATTAGAGGGTAGTGTAACTTCCGGTCTCAAAAAAAAAGCCTCTTAAACCGCAGGATATAATTAGGACCGGAAGTTGAATGCTAAAATTGGCGGTAAGTTACTATGGTGGCTGCAGACTACATCCTAATGTTCAAATAGGTCATTATGAGATGTTTGATTGTAAACTTATAATGGTTTTATCTTTATTTTACAGCATTTTAGGTTAGACGATACATGTAAAGTATTTCCATTTGTGTCTACTTTTGGTCATTTCGTGATACTTAGAAATATTAGCCATTAGACTTTATAACTCTTGTGTAAATAGTAGAAAACTTTTTGAGACATATTATGTAAGACAACAGACAATTGAATTTCCCTTCGAGGTTTAATAAAGTTATACTTATTCTTATATCTGGCATAGTTGGCAGAATGGTCAAGGTGATCTAGGAATCTTCAGCGGTCCCGAACAGACAAGACTGACCATTTGGTAAAGTTTTACTCCACAACCACCAAATTAAAGTTCTACCATAGTCCACAAATTGGATACTTGCTCCAGAAAATGAAAGTTGGCTTACCTGGTGTCCTGTCCTTTTATTGTGAAAGAAGGAATTAAGAGACCTCCATGTCTCAAGGCTCAGAGAAAAGTCAGACAGAGATGTGATGGTAAAGCTTTTCTTCTTGCAGTGTTTTTTTTTTTTTTTTAAAGGATTACAAGAGCACTTTAGTGTGCTGGAAGCAGCACTTGAGCTGAGCTCAGGCGGGTTTGTTTAGTGTCAACAGTAAAGCTCACTGGGGTCCATGTTGAGGATAAGGGATGTAAACATCCCAGCACAAATATGACTCATTCTGAGAGTGAACTTTACACTTGGTGAGGTGGACAAAAAGTGTTGTGCCAGATTCACTGACCTGTTTGTGATTCATTCAGCCTTCTCAGTGAAACTTCTCCACTGTTTTAATGTAGCTGCTTGCTTTTTAAACTTACCCAAAAAGATGAGATCTATTTGAATTGTTTCCTCATTTTACTTTTTTTGTATAGGATGGTTTTATACCAGTATTAATGGGGTCTCTGTCAAAGTTCAAATCAGGGCCAGGTTTACCAGTACTGAGATAGCTGCTCATTTAAGTCCTTTTTACTAAACTGACAACTTCATTACATGTTGGATGGAAATTTTACCTTTTTACCACTTCTTTTTTTTCTCAGTTTATTTCTTTTGAAAGCTAAATAGTTAGCCTACTAGTTTATACTTAGTTTTATGTTTTGTCATAACAATAACCTGCGAAAATATGCCCAGTTTTCAAGTTTAAGCAAGACTTTGGTTCCCAAAATATCTGGCTAAATAATATGTTTGGGGCCCTCTTCAACTGTCAGGCTTGTAATTTATATTTAGCTGGCGTTTTCTCTCAAACACAGCTGTCTGAGGCTTAAAGTAAATTTATCTACCGTTACAAAAAGCACAGAAAGCAGGAAGAAAATAGAGAAAGAGTTTAAGGGAGTATTTCTCTCTCTGGCATTAAACTTTAAGATCAGTCATAGGCTAATGAAAACTGTAAAACAGAAGAATAATAAGCTTTATTTAACGCAAAGAAAATTGTAAATGTTCCATAACTGTATCATTTCATGGCTAATGCCCAATTTCCCGCTGAAAAACTGGGAAATTTTAGTTAAACTTCAAGCACATTTTTCACTATCTACCCGTAAATATTCTGCTAAAAATGGAGGGAAAATCACCCTGCTGCTCCTGCTGTTCCGCCATGTTTCGTTTTCTGAGCTGCACCTGTCTGAGGGGGCGGAGTCATGATGTCACCTGAAGCCGAAGTGGGGGAGGGGAGTCTCTCCACTGGGAAAATTTGCTCCTCATTTGTACGAGTCGTATTACAGCTCAGACATCAAATACGACCTGAATATCATGTCGTTTTGAGCGAAAACTCTGGTTAATATGCAGAGCTGCGCCTTCTCCTCGTTTTCCTCCAAATATTCCGGATTATCGAAGGACTTTGAATCGCCTGCAGGATAGAGACTGAAGCTTCCGCGAAAGCTGAACAGCGAAATGGGAAACGTGATACTAATGGTGCTTCTGGTGCTTCACCTGCCGACAGGTGAGGCTTTTTAATGATTAAATGGACACAGTTTTAGCTGTTTTCCTTCATTTAATCAAGTATTTTCAGTTTTCACCTGTCTATAGGCAGAAAGTTAGAGTGAAACTACAAAAGCAAACAGTCTAAAAAGTGAACAAGTTAATTATCAACAGGTGTAAACAGGGCACGGCAAATTACAGTCACGTGACTTCTTATTGCAAATTGTGTTTTTAACCACTTTCTCCAGAATACAACAGATTTAAATGGTAAAAAGACTTAGTAGACTGTTTATCAGATCAAGATTTTAATGTAAACAACATCAAAGTTTAGGACTCCTGAATGAGGACATCAAAACGAGACTAAGACAGACTCAAAGATATTAGTTGAATTACCCTGATAGCGATATTGTTTTTACGAAATTGATATAAAAAAATGTAGGGATTCATATCTGCTTTTTAATTTAATGCAGTTTTTACAAACGTTTGGGTCATGTAGACAGTAAATGTCTGTAAACAACACCCATAACAGTAATCCAAAGTCCAAAGAAACAGATGTCCTCTTCTGCCAAATTGTTAGTTAAAATCCTGAGGTGTTAAATTTTTAAATCGAAAACAGCATCAACATTTCAACTGCCTGAACCAGCAAACAGACATTTTTACTCTGAAGTACTCAAAGCAATTGTGGGGTTATTTAAGTCTGAGGCTACTGTTTTTATTTCACTCTCATCAGATTTAAAAAAAAAAAATATATCCCTTTAAACCTCTGAAATGTGAGAATTTGGGAGAATTATTTGTTTTTGTTTTATATTATTGTGAATTAGAAAACAATCTCATAACAAATTAATCTGAAATATGGACTTTCAATGTTTGGTTTGTTAAGCATTGGGAATAAACGTTTTGAAAATTGTAAAAACTTCTTGTTGATTGTGACTAAGCTATGGTTTGAGCTCTGGAAAGCTGACTTTTTCCTGCATTTAAATGCTCATGAAGCTGTCTTTATATAGCCTCCAAATGTGTGTGGGAGTTTGATATTTGACCTTAAACTAAACTGTTACAATTAGCAGCAAATCCTGTCATCAGTTCCTTCACTCATGGTCATGATTGACAGCTGTTACCACTTATAATTGTAGAGCACAACATGTGCACATACAAAGGGGTAAACTGTTAACCTGTTTGTTCAGATTTTTGTCAGTCCAGAAAATAAAAGCGAAGCCAGATAAACACAAGGTGTTTTGGCTTACGTTCTTGGATTTTAATATGTGTCACTGCTGTTGTTGTTTCACATTTTATCTCCACTGTCATCTGAATAATGTTCCTGTTTGTGCCAGAGCTGCTGTCCATCCAGGTGAGTGTTCCAGAGACAGAGAGGAGTACGACTCTGTTCGCCTCAGTCATTCTGCGCTGCGATTATTCAACCTCAGCGAACGCTCAGGATGTCCTTGTCTCCTGGAAGTACAAGTCCTTCTGTAAGGACCCGGTGCTCGAGTTCTACTCCACAGGTGAGGAAAGAGATTTTAATATGCAAGAAGGTTCATCTAGGCCATAAAATCTGATGATTGATATGAGTGATGTTTATGATAGATAAACTGGGAAGATTTCGTAACATGCTGTTTTTAAGGTCAATGCTTGTTTTCCCTCGAATACTGTGTTTGTTTGTCTTTTTGACCAGCTTTCTATTAATTCAACAACTAACAGCAAGACCATCTTAACTCTAGGTATCATAGCCAGCTGTCTCCAGTCAGTCATACACCACTTAGTCACAACAGCAAGTATATATTTTTTTATACTAACAGGCCAAAAAAACTTCAACATCGTGAGTGAATGTCTTTTTTGTATAAATGAACAGACGGTGATGTGGATCTGTTTACTTCCTAGGGCTTTAAACAGTCAACACAATTCAGCCTACCACTCTAACCAGGTTTCAAACAACATTATTCACCTCTCTGATTGAGTAAAGGGTGTGTTTGGGCTGAGAGGTGTTTGCACTTGATTGTGTTGTGCTATATCTAAACAGAGCCAAGCCCTGTGCCAAGTGAATGTTTGTTAAAACAAACAAAAGGACGATCTAGTACTTTTAGTAAAGGGATTTTTTGTTGTTGTTTTGAAACCAAGCTTTGAAAATTTTCACAGTAGCGACCAAAAGTTTGTTTTCACTGTTTTATATCTATCAAGTAGTTTTTGAAAACTTTAAAATCAAAAATCCTAAGTGCAAGAAAACATCAGCAGACGTATGACTGGATTTACTTATCCATTCAGTCGGCTGAGTTTCAGGCAATTAAGTCAATTTGCTGACAAACAGTTGAAAAAATGTTGTTGAATTGTATTCAAACACCTGCTGGTGATGCATTGAGAGATGTCCACATTACCTCAACTAATCAGATTGCTTTTTAATGCAGTAGTTTCATTATACAACTGTGAGTCTGTGTATAGTAGAGGGTAAACACTGGACTCGGGGGCTGTGACTCAGTGATCGTATGTTGTCCCCCAGTCAGAGGGTTGTCAGTGAACTCCAGGTCCTGCGGTCACATGCCAAAGTGTCCTTGACCAAAACATCAAGCTCAAATTGCTCTGCGTGGCCAGCAGCCTGTGAATGCATGTAAAGGAGGATAGAAAGGCTAGCTTTGGCATTATATAAAAACCATTAAGGTGCTATATAAATGCTATACAGGTACGAGTTCAATTACACAGAGGTGTCTTGCATTCATTTTAGATATTAAAATCTCTTTGTGATACTGAATTAACAAGATACAGACCCTCAGTTGTTTTAAATAAATAGCAGTACTTTAATCTCTTCCACAATCTTTTTTTCTCATTGTCATCTTTTCAATTGACCTTAAAGTCCACCATTAAGCCAGCCTGAATTTGTTTCAGATGCACCATCTTTTGTCCATGATGCAACCACATTCGCTCAACCGTTTTTTTGGACAAACTGCTGAAGTCTGACAAAGTGCAGAGAAGTAATGTGCAAGTGCACAGACAAATTCATAATTCTAACAAACATTTCTTTTGTGATTCTGCAGCCTATCAGGCCGCTCTGCAGCTTGGTCAGGACCCATCCAACGACTGCAGTGACCGCCAGCGCGTAGTCCGCACAGTTGTCCAGAAGAGAGGCCTGAATGAGCCAATTCTAGGTGCAGAATACAGGAACCGCAAAATAACCATTCAGAACAGTAAGTGTGATCTGTACTCCACGTTATAAGACTGAAGAATCCTGCTTAGTCCACTATATGTTATATTGTATTGCTTTTAAAGGAAGTGCAGTATTGGCCAATCAGTGCGCTTCTTGTCCTATTTACTGATTTGGTTTGCAAAACAGGTTAAGCTATGCTGTCTGATGTATAACACAAGTGACAGAGTGGACATAGAGCAAATAAAGAAACCAAAACAAGACCTTCAAATATCCGCAAATCTTTTGTTAGGAACGTAGTTGTATTTCCACTTTGCTGAAGTTCAAACCTCTCCTACAGATGCTGACTTGGTCATCAATGAGGTGATGTGGTGGGATAACGGCGTCTATTTCTGCTCCATTGATGCTCCTGGTGACACAGTAGGAGACTCTGATCGAGAAGTCAAACTTATTGTGTACCGTAAGTGTCTCTAGTAGGTGTAGGTACTCAAAGTCACCCTAAGCCTGTGTGTTGCTGGTGTGGAAAAAATATTGACGATCATATCCTCTGATCTGTTCCAGACTGGCTGACGGTCCTGTTGATCATCCTCGGTGCTCTTCTGCTCATCATGCTCTTCTGCATTTGTTGCTGTCAGTGCTGCCCGCAGAAGTGCTGCTGTTATGTCCGCTGCCCGTGCTGTCCACAGACCTGCTGCTGCCCAGAAAAAGGTAAAAGAGGAGTCCCAAAGCCGTGCATGGAAGTTTAGCATTTTAGGAATCTTATTTTCAGTTGATCATGAAGGGATATACAGATCCAAAGTTTTTTTGTTTAGCTGAAATTAAGCTTGTGACACTTGTTGATGCAGAGAACTTTTCAACATGGAGGAAGTTTGAATGTGTCACAGTAGGAAAAAGTCACAGAGCAATGAGAGAAACTGGGAAATTTCAACAGAGGAGAGCTGTTAAAGTTTCTAAGAACATATTTGAGTTTTCTCATTCAAGCAGACATATCAATACTTGCCAAATCATGGACTGAGATGGATTACCTCAAAGCTTTTGAGTCAAGCTCTTTTTTCTCTTCTCTGGTTCCAGCTGTGATGCAGCACAGGATGATGAAACAGGCCCAGAAAGCGATGGTTCCCTGGATGAATGGACAACCCATTTACGCTCCCATCAGCTCCAATGCCTCCGCTCAGGGCGTCCCCATACTGTACTCAGGTGAGCAACACAATGGTACAACAAGGTCTCTCTTTGATGCTTTGTTGTTGATCAAAATGCCCAAAACTGAGGGTGTGTGTTTAATGGTGATGGGAATCGCATGACTACAAACGGTACACTTCAAATAAGGTCCTCCTTATGTTTAACCAATTAAGAATAAACCATGCAGGTCTATCCCTTTAAGCCGTTTTAGCATCATTCAACTCACTCTTTTAATTTCCTACCCTACAACTGGAAAGTATTAGTTCAATCTCAGCGCTCTTATTATTTTTTATTTGTTTTCATTAATTCTGAAAGTGAAAAAGGCCCCCCCCCCAAAAAAAAACAAAAACAAAAAAAAAACATGTGAGCATGAAAACTCAGTAACCCCAGAGCCAGTTATTCAATGTCTTTAGAGCAAAACACAAGATCTTCAAATAGAGAGAGAATCTTGGTCTAACATGTTAGATTTACACCAGTATTACTTAAATGTGTGACGGTGCTGACTAATTTTCAGAGGGATGTGTTGGTATAGTAAGTCTTGCTGAGGAGTTGTGCTCATTGACTCTAAAAAAAGTATGAATGATCTTGTTCCTGCTGCCCTCTAATGGGCAAAATTAAACCATGCAATTCAGGTCTTACCAAAACAAACACTGTTGTTCCAGGCTCCTACTCCGACCATCCTGCCAAACAAAACTTTGCCATGGCCCCCATGCAGCTGTCCCCCATGGCCCTGCAGCAGCAGCAGCCTCCTCCTCCTCCTCACCATATTAACGGCAGCATGCGGAGCAGCATCCAGGGGAACAACCAGGTGCTGGATTACCTGGAGAACCAGGTGAGGGGACTTGATGTAGTGGCACCTCAACAGGCTCACTATGCTGTACAAAATATTCCTCAGCCTCAGCACCACCCATCTCCTCCTGTGATCCCTTACACCCCTGGACCCCCGAGTATGTTGTCAGCCCTGGATGAGATGGGAGTGAAAGGGGTGGAGAGACGGGTGATAACCCTGCCCCCCATTATCCAGCGTGCACCCAGCAGAGAGCCTGGTGGGGGGAACGGAGCCAGGGCTGGTGCCAGGTTATCCAGCCAGTCTAGTGGGAGTACAAACCGGTCTGGAGGAGGAGGTTTTCCCCGCAGCAGCCGAGGCTACAGAGATGTCTCTCCACCCAGACCGGGGATCCTTCGGGAGTACAATGACGACTCAGACTGGGACAACAGGCGAGGTAGAACCCCAAACAGGGGCTCCAGGAATGAAAGTAGAGGCTCGCCTGGGAGGAGAGGAGGTCGGTCTAGACCACGAGCCTATAGTCGTGATGACCTGATGGAGGAGCTGTACAACAGAGCAACTCGGAGGGAGAGGAGCTACTCTCCTCCTCAGCGCCGCAAAGGATCATGGAGCTCAGATGACGAGGACAGCAGCAACAGGAGGAGGAAAGGAGGCAAAAGGAAAGATTGGCCAGAAAAGCCCCCCAGCTACTACTCCATCGAGGTCCAACCAGGACAGGGCGACATCAGGAGGAACTACAACCGCCTATCTGTAAGACCAGCACTCAAACACTGATTTCTGTTGGTTTCTTTCTGTCCTTAATATACTTCTCTTGATTCAAGTCTTCCTCTTTCTGTCCTCACTGGTTATCACTGCTTGTGCAAATGTGTCACTGTCAAAGCACTTCTATTTAGATTAAAATAGTTAAAAATTACTTGCTGAAAAGTTCACCTCTTTGATTTTCAGTAAAATAAGCTGAAAATCCATTTACACTGTTTAACCTAACCTCATCTCTGTCACTTTCTCTCTTTTAGGATAGAAGCTCCCGTAGTGGCACGAGTGTAGTCATCTGAAGCATTTCCACCTTTTTTACTTTTTTTTTGTTTCCTGAATGTTTCCAGAACAGTGAAGATGAAGACTAAACGCTGGTACCTTGATCTACTCAATCAGCTTGTTTTGAAATGTAATGTACTGTATGTATATGTATACTTTACTCTGTCTTTGTTTTTGACCTAACTGTGTGTAATTTTGGTCCCCGTACACTGTAGTGTTGTAATTTGTCATGGAAGTTTCCTGGTGATGGATAAAATGTTGCTGTCGGTGTTTATGAAGAAAATGTTCAACAGTTTCAACAAGCTGTCTCCGAGTTGGATACTGAGACAGCCTATTTTTTTTTTATTCCCTATTTTGCAATGCATTTTATATCGTCTAAACTGTTTTTTTATCATTATGACAGGCAGGAAAAGTGTATAGATGGACAGAAAGTGAATATTTTGCATGTGTTTATTAGAAAAACAAGATGTAATTATAATTTTCAGTAATTTTTTGCTTCTGTGATGTTCTTGTTTTTAAATAAACATTTTAGATACAGTGGTGTCTGTCTTTTTAAATCACAAAAGAGTTGTTCATATCTTGTGACTATTTTTGAACTTCACTTGAACAAGTGGAAACTGCGAGGACCACTCAGACCTCATGATAATTCACATCTAAAGAGTAATATCACAGTCACAGGGGAGATTTATCTGCATTACAAGTCAATTCATTTTTAAAAACTAAGTTTTACAGACTTGCTTTTATGTGATGCTGTCTTTTATCTTTTATCTGTCATATCTTATCTCTTTTACCTCTCTTATTTTGGCTTTACTGTCTTTTTAGCTTTTGTTATACTAGTATTCTTTTCTCGATTAACCTTTGAGGCCTTTGTTTGTTTTATCTCTTGCTTATTTCTGTTGCTCTATTTTATAATTTCTATTATTATCAGTATTACCTGTTATCTTATTATCATTGTTGATATTGCCTTTTATATTTTCTATCCTCTTTCCGCTTTTGTCCTCCCTTTTACTTGCATTTTCTTTTTTCTTAATTTATGTTTTTATTTTAGTCATCTCATTTTATGTTGCATGGTTCTTGTATTGTCTGGGTTCCTTGTGACACGGATATGGCTGTCAATTCTGTTTTTACTGAGCTTTTTGTTTTTATCTCTTTTTCTATGTGCTTTATGATTATATGTCAAAGCTCTTCGTAAGCTTATGTTTTTAAAAGTGCTATACAAAAAAGTTATTATTACTTACAGTACTTTGTCTTTTTAAAACATTTTCATTATAACAAGCTTACATATAAATGTTTGGTATAGGAATATAATGTACAGATTGTTGGATCAATATTTCAAACAGGTGAAATCCACTTAAGGAACTGTAGATTAGTTTAAATATGTCCGTACCATAGACTGTATATAGAATATACATTTAATATAGTATATGTATTCTATGGTCTGTACCTCTAAAATGCAACCCTCATTGCCTCTTGTGTCCAGCAGAGGGAGCACAAGAGATCATTTTGATCTGCAGTGTACAGACTGAATTGTGATCAGTGCTGTGTATGTATGTCAGGGCATGACTAAGGGTTAAAATATGTTTGATTTTCTGTCGTTTACTCGAGCTGCAGCAGGTCTTTCGAAACATACTATGAAACTTAAACAATGCACTAGATAACTTTGCATGCAATAACGCAACCTTTGTGTCACTAAGAATACATATACACTAAGGAAAAGTAAGGAGGACTGGGCTCTTATATTGTCTGCAGATGGAGCTTGTGTTTACTGAATCAGGGGAGGGGGATGCGCGGGTTGGCTTGGCCCTCCTCTGAGCCTGCCAGGCTGCCGTCTGATTGGTGGTTCTACTACGAGAGGCCGACTGGCAGAGGGGGAAGTGAAACAGTCAATGTCAAAGGATCCTGTATCAGCTGTCTGTTGTCGATCCGCCCAACATCCACTGATAACACCAGCGTTTGTTAACTGAAGCAGAGAAGCGGCTCTTATGAATATCTGAGTCAGGACTACAGCAGCAGCTTCACGTCGGTTTTCAGGTGAGACTGGGAGCTACATGGAGAGCTAGCTTTAGCGGCTGCGCAGATTGTCCATTAGGAAGAAGAAGAAATGATTCTCTTAAAAGCAGCTGCGGCTAACAGGAGTTAGCTCAAACATCGATTTTAGGTCATCATTATTTTGTATTAGAAGATGAATGTGTGCTTTGTCGGGTGCACCTGTTGTTTATGAGTGAGTCAGACTCAGGTTAGTGGAGTAGACGCGTGAAGCGGCTTGTTTACAGGCGCACAGACTTGCTCAACTCAGGTTATTCACGGTATGTCTGACGTTTCCAGCTCGTGAGTCTTCTCTCTGACCTGGAAGGTGACTCTCAACATAGGCAGCAGCAGCAGGGTTTGAGAGTGTGTGTCTGAAAGTGTTTCTGCTCCCTGCTTGACTCCAGGCAGCATGAACTCCCTCCCAGGAAGAGCCGCTCTGTCTCTGTGTAGACGCACGGCAGCAGCCGGTGGGATGAGGGTCTTCGCCGGTGCACAGGGTCATCCTACCGGGGTCGTGCCGGTCGACAGGGCCTGCCTCCAGGCTGTACGAGTCTGCCACTCTGGGACAGGCCGCAAGGGCAGCGTCAGCACCAAGAAGAGGGGCTACGACATCACCAGGAATCCACACCTTAACAAGGTGAGCCTACAAGAATGTCAGGTACTCTACCTGTTAGTCACCTGCAGGCATGCGCACACAAACAGGGCTGCAAAGAGTATATTCCTGTGCTGATCTCTGTGAGGCAATGTTTTTCAGCAGTAAGACTCCAGGAGTGATCTTTTGAGAAACCAATTAACCAAAAAACTTTTTGATTGGAAAAAACAAGCGATTTAGGTCCTCTCTACCAGTGCCTTTAGACATCTTTGTTTAGACTAGCAATTTCCCAATCCTAGACACATTCAGTTTACTATCACAAAATTACATCATTTCTACATTTAAGAGACATCAAAAACAGTATCTTAATCCCAAGATATAGCATTTATACCCAGTCAAGTTGTGAAAAAAATCAGGGGGGATGGTTGATTTTATTGTTTGGGACAGATATTTTGTTCTGATGACAGTGCACAAAGTGGGAAACCACCTGTGTACCCACTTTATTGTTGCTAAAGCACAAAGATAACTATCATATTATGTTATATTATCCCTTGGATTGAGCTGTCCATGTTGCTTGGCCACGATACTGAAATCGCAACGGTGTCACTAGTGCTGCTTCGCCACTTACTGACGTCGTTTTTTTTTTTTAAGGGAAAAAAGTGTCTTTTTCATGTGCCTCTTCACCCAAAGTATTTTACTAAATATGCACAAAGCTCCCTGTCGCAGGGCTCTCGCTTAAAAAATCAAAATAAAGTGGAAAAACACTGGCGTAGTGGGAGAAATATGGCGATATATATTTACAGCCGTCCTTTCAAGGTACAGTGCAAAAATATTTACAAAAGTGCAAAAAATGGTCAAATACCATTTACAAAACGTACAAGGTAAAAAAGAAAATACCAACAAGGCAGGAGTTCCACTGTAACTCAAGATTCTCACTCAAGGAGAAAAAAAAACAGAAACACAGCAGCAATACAAAAGTCAGTTTGGCAGTTACCTTCCATACAACAAACTCCATACTCAAAGAAAGGCTCAGGCAGCCTTTGAGGACGTCGGTCAGTCAGTGATGACACTGCTCCGTCACACCCCAAAGGTTGAAATGGTGGTAATATTTCCAATGTTCAACTACTAGTAATATTTCCACATAAATGGCTCAAATGATAGAAAGCTGGGATGACTGTTTTAGAAAGGGGATGATTTTAAACATTTTCATTTTCATTCTCATCCCCCCTCTCAACCCGAGTTCTGTTTATACCGATCAGTAGAGACTTTGGCATTCATATACTAATCATATCCTACAGTGTCAGTTTACAGCTGTGTCCTAATTTCTCACAATTTCAGTCACTGCAGCAACAACAAAAAATCTAGTTCTCTTTGAGAGGTGCTTCCAGATTTAAGTTTCACTTGCTCGGGGCGTGAGAACTTTCACCCTGTAGTCACATGACTGTTTCTACACACAACAGTGAGTCCCGCATACACCATGTGGAAGAGTGGTTGAACTTGTGATCACAACCAATACAGAATCTCCTTTGTGAGTGAGAAGTGTTGTAACATCTCTGTCCATGCTTGTTGTCTTTATGTCTTAGCAAGGAAAATAAAACCAACTCAAGCATACTAGTATCATGATGTACCCCTCAAGAGTGTCCCACCAGCGCAGCACCAGCACAGAAAATAAGATTTCTGCTTTGCCGTCATAATATGGAATTTAACAAGTCAGACCCCAAACCTGCAGCAGATGCCCCGCCTGTGCCAGAGCACATCTAAAGCAAACATCCGCTGAATGACTCACCAGAGGTTTGCAAAGTTTTTTCCAAACCTAGCTCAAACAAAGAGTCTCTCATGCAGCCATGCTATCTGAACGAGGACAGGAGGAAAGACACAGACACTTTTGCTGAGTTTATAGCTTTGATTTTGGTTTAATGGGAGGTCAGTCCATGTTCCTTCCTCCGCTGGTGCTCAGTCAGCAGCTACATGTTGACTCACGGGTCGGTGTATTGGAAGGAGTCAGCAAGTTCAGCTCTACATGGATAGAAAAGACATGATTTTGACAACAATAAACATTGTCCCCTTGAGTATTTTATTAAATCTTACAGTAATTTTAGTCATCGTTTGTTGTATAAGTGTGAAAGTCCAGATTTCTGTCACTGTCCTCTGCCAAATGATTCCAGTGACCTCCCAGATATCAAACCATAACATCTCATATCCAGATAAATGACTCTTCTCTTCATTTTATTTTGGTCATGTTGCTATAAACACTCCTATAAAGTCTCAGTCTCAGAGTAATCTTTGATCAGGTTGAATTGAAGTCATATAATCTTCACTGTAATTTATCAGTTTCTCCCGCTCAGAGGTTTGGTTTCACTCTCTCACTCTATTAGAAATAGTGTGTTATAGTTCTTTACAGCCGCTGCTTCAAGTCTCACCTTAACAGGTTTACTTTAACCTGCTCACTCTAATAGGTTTATCTTAATTCTGTTAACCTGTGACTTTCACACTGGCTGCCTCTTTTGTTGTCCTTGTTGTTTGTGTTGTTTGCCTGTTGTTTGAAGCTTGCCCTGCACGCTGACGCCTCTGTCTTTGTGGAGTGCAAATCTTGTTTGGTATTTAAGACATGATCAGTGTATCGGAGTATCTCCTTTTGATGACCTCTGGCAGGCAGAGCTGTCGTGTTTGCAGCTATTAAGTGTGTAGTGAGTACAGTATTTTCAGCTGTAAGGAATCAACTGGAAAGCATGCAGTCAGTGTGTGGAAAAACTGCAGACGTAATAGTTGTAAGATGAGAGGGTGAAAACTACACCCTTGATTGTATTTCATAACAGACACCACACTGAGAAAATACCCTGTGAAATTAAAGACGAATCTTTTTAGCTTTGTTCTTGTTTGTCAGTGCAGTACACATCACATCTTGAGCTTTTAAGATGTCTTTAAGTGTTTCTTGAAAAAAGTCAGTGTTTCCTTAACTGTGGGAGGGTTGGTGCATCAAGGCTCGACAAAAGCACAGTATGACCAGTTTGTGAAAGGACTGCTAAGTAAACACAAGGCTGACAGTAACAAAAAACACATTTAAGTCATACTTCACTCTGAGCTTCTTTTCTATCAACCTCGGACCGCTTAGAGGCTAAGAAATGACAGTTGTCATGTTGCAGAATCACTCTAACTTACTTGCTTTGTGTCGTTGTTCTACCATGTGTTGTTATAGTAAAAGTTGCCATTATGTAGTTTTTTCAGATAGAACGCTAAGATTACAGACATTTTTTGAGTGAAGGAAGTATCTAAGATTGTGTTATAGTGCATATGGAGGCTTATATTTATGACGTTGTTCTGTGTGCATGCAGGGGAGGCTTCAAATTCTTTCATTTATCAAATGAGAACTTGGAGAAGTAGTTTTGGAAACACTGAAGTGAGTGAGTTTAGTTACTTTAAAAGGAGTTTTTCAATCAAAAATCTATGGCACACTGAAGAAAATCCTAAAAAAAACAACTAAAAAAACAAGAAAGCAATTCAGTACAGTCTAGTTGATAAGAAACAGTGTATTCTTGAAAGTGGGATGCTTTTTATCATGATGGTAATAATTGTGTAGATCACATAAAGTCTGCAAGTCAGATCAAAATCCAACTTTTAGGTTGAGTCAAGCTGTTTCAGAGGAAGAGCGTTAAGCAGCAAAACAGAGGGTTTGGTCTCAAAATACTGAAACTTGTACTGAATAATTGATATTGTAAGAGTTATAACTATAAAAAAGAGGAATTGAAACTCTTAAGAAAAAAATTCTGATGGATCTTGTTTATAGAACATTTTTTGTTAAAGAAATTTGCTCATGTTTCCTTTTTTATGGGGGACTAGATCTTCAAACATGATATGTAAACTAGTCCTCAAGGCTTGCTTTGGTGTGCTGCCAGATTGTTAATTTTATCAACAAGGTTTGACTCTCAAAGGAGAAATAGGGCATGCTTGTAAAGGTCTTAGTATTAACTTATCTGATCAAACTGACCCCAGAAGGCCGGTTTGTTCTCCATGTAGGTCAGTGTTTCCTCCGCCATGCAGGAATCGAGAGGAAGCGGAGAGAGTGATGAAGCAGGAGGCATGAAAGAGAAGTCGAGCTGACAGGGGAGTGAGTTCAAGCTCCCAGACTATTGGACAGAATAAATAGATTAAACCTCACACTCCCCTCCAATCACTCTTTGGAGAGCATGCCAGCTCAAGACAAGCAGCTCTAACCAAAACCAGAAGGCAGAGGGGTGCAAGGCTGCTGCACATACCATCATAAAAACACAGCCTTATGTTCTATAAGTTACAAAGACATGTATAGAGCTTTACAGAGTCCCCTCGCTCTTATTTTGTGTTTCCTTGCTGATGTTTTAACTTTAAAACGGCCCCTAATTCATAACTCCCAGTACAGAGGAAAAACACTGTATTTGGGACTAGGATGACTCATAACCAACCGCTTACTCTGATGACTAACACATGAGTCACTCGGGTTTGGGTTTTCTGATTTCTTATTCATATTTTGGCTTTAGCCTGAGAGAACTCTTTTTTTAGGGGTCATCATCAAGTTGTATAACCGCTCCCTTTCTCTCTCACCCTGTAGGGAATGGCTTTCACCCTGGAGGAGCGCCTTCAACTGGGCATCCACGGCCTACTGCCGCCCTGCTTCCTCTCTCAGGACGTACAGGTGCTGCGGGTCATGAAGAGCTACGAGACCCGCGTCAACCCTCTGGACAAGTGAGAGAACAGATTAACAGAGGAGGGCTGTTCAGTGCTGTCACAATCAGCTGCAGATCTGACATGAGTTTGAGACGCTGAAAGAGCTTGTTATCATTTATTCAAGTCTCATTATGCGTGACACACATTATTCAGTGGCCCAGTATTTCAGACACATCAGCAGCATCTCTGATCTGATCCTTGCTGAGGGAACTTGTTGCATGCCACACCTCACTCTCTCTCTCTCTCCCCCTCTCTCTCTTTCTGACTCACTCACTCACTTTAACACTATTTCAAACACTCTCCTAAGAAAGGCAAATTCTCAATAGATGATCTCAAAACAAACCTTGTGAAGTCCCTTCAAATCCATCTCAGACATGTCACACTGACACTGACCTCTGAACATCAGAGTGTATCAGTGTGATCCAGCCTGATAAAAAGTGTCCGCAGCTCTCTGAGTTCGTACTTTGAGCTTCATTTTATAATCGGCACACATTTTCTCTAAGGAAGGCTGTGCTATCATCTTGATTTTTTTGCATGTCTGCAGGATGATATGACAATTTCTTGTTGAGTCTGATTGTGGTTTTTTTCCGTTGAAGGCTAAGTGTCAGCTGTGACAGGACCATTTTTGTTAAACTCTGGTCGTTTTCTTAAGATCACAAGTAAATTATTTTATCACCTTTAAGAATTAAAAAAAAAATCCTGATTATAAATGATTAATCTGTTGACTTTGATCCATTTTTCATGTAAACAAGAATTATACATTTATCACAGTATTTACGAATAATATATGATTAATGAAAGGAAATCTATTCAATTATTCACTGCCGTGGTCTGACAGTGTTGACCACTTTAGTTTAAGTTATCCTGCTTGATTTTGATAGAAGTACTAAAACCAAAGTGTCCAAACCAAAAATAGTTGATTGGAATTGTTTTTACTTTTCCATTTGTTTATTATTGAACAGATAAAAGATGAGAATGAAACTTTTACCTTATGATGAGCTTGAAGGTCAATTGGATGAGCTTGATTATGTTTCATTATCTGGAAAAGTCTGTTAAGAGTCTTGTTTTTTTGAGGCATTTGCATAGAAACTAATATCTAAGATGTGGTCACACTGAACTTAAGCAGGAGAGGATCCTTCATCTGTTGGATGTCTGTCTTTGTCTCAGGTACATCCTGCTGATGACACTACAGGACAGGAACGAGAAACTCTTCTACCGTTTACTGACCTCAGATATCGAGGAGTTCATGCCCATCGTGTACACTCCCACTGTCGGCCTGGCCTGTCAACAGTACGGACTCGCCTTCAGAAGACCCCGGTAATCTTTTCTTATATGTGTCATTTAGCGAAACTGAAACATTCTTGTGCAGCTCATGCTTCACTGTCTCCACAACAGCGCCAACAAATAAATAAAACAATAAATAAAAACTATCACAGAACAGCATAGAAAAGAGAAAATGGAAATATAACATCATGAATCTATTGCACAAGCCACACACAGGAGTGTTTGCAGAGTGGAGGATGTACGATGGTCCAGAAGACACCCTGTGCTTGCCTAAGAATAGACCGCTCATATACTGACTGAAGGGAGAGGCTAAACTAAACAGGCAAGCTTAGATTTCACCTGTGCAGAGAGGTTACCATACCTGATTATGCTTTAAACAGCCAACCATAATCTTGTGATCCACCCTACACACTCTGAGTCAGTGAAAGAAAGATCGTCTTTGCCGATTCTTCCAGCTAAACAGGTTATCAAGCTGAATTAAACACCTGTAAGAGCTAACCTGACTGGTTAATTCACTTGTTAACATTTATTATTCCTCTTATTAACAAAAGAGCGACATTTTGTAATCAAGTGCAGCAGTTTGTAGCTAAATTTGAGTGATTTTTTTCATCTTTCAGTGCATATTTTCAGGTATCTGTCCAGTCTGGTTCTGTTAGTCCCTCTGGCAGCTCGCCAAATAAGCTCACAGGTTTATCAACGGTGGCTGAGAATTAACATCATGATTCTCTCTTTATTTACCCCGAATATTTGTTGAGTTAATCAAACAAATAGGGATGTGCCATATCATCCCCTTGGTATCTGTTTAGTGGGGCTTTGAATAACCTGTGTTGGTTGTGCAAGTTTCAATGAACTGACTGTAGTGCATGAAATCCAACAGGAATCTGACTCAAAAACAGATAATCAATCTTAAAGCATAGTTGATTTATCTCTTCTGTTTTTTGCAGAGGACTCTTCATCACCATCCACGACAGAGGTCATATTGCCACCATGCTGAACTCCTGGCCTGAAGAAGACATAAAGGTACCGGCTCCAAACGCTCCATTCACAGAACTGCTCATACCTGAGAGGTCAAAGAAATCAACCAGACAGTAAATGCTCATATATCTCTTCTGTTCAGGCTATAGTGGTGACAGATGGGGAGCGGATCCTCGGCCTGGGCGACCTGGGAAGTTATGGGATGGGGATCCCTGTAGGGAAGCTGGCTCTGTACACCGCCTGTGGTGGTGTGAAACCTCAGCAGTGTCTCCCTGTGCTGCTGGACGTCGGCACAGACAACCAGGTGATCACAAAGAGACTGTCATAAAGTTATAAAAGCTTTCTATCTATCGTCACAACCATCTTAATCAGACTAGTTCAGATTGCTGATGAACTCTGGTGATCATTAACGGTGTTGATGATGTATCTTGTTCATTATCTGATTGATTTTTGGTCCAGGCTCTGCTTGACGACCCCCTTTACATCGGACTGAAACACAAAAGAATCAGAGGAAAGGAGTATGATGACCTGATCGATGAGTTCATGCAGGCAGTGACAGACAAGTGAGTGACAGCACAAACGACCAATGACATGACAGAGATCCTGACGTCTGACCCCGACTCTCCTCTTTGATTCCTCAGGTACGGCATGGATTGTCTGATACAGTTTGAGGATTTCGCCAACAGCAACGCATTTCGCATCCTCAACAAATACAGAAATCGATACTGTACCTTCAACGACGACATCCAAGGTACTGAGGACCCGCAGGATTGATTTAAACCGAAGAATCTTTTGGCTTTTTAGTTATTTTGTACATCCAGATGTCCTTGATGTATTCAATTAGGGCTGGGCGATATGACCTCAAATCAATATCACAATATATTGAGCAGTTCACTTTGATAACGATAAATGGACGATTACTACTCCACAAGCTGCTCACCCCCTCCTACATTAACTTCGTCTACTTCAGCCCCCACTCCAGCTGCTACAACTTTTGAACCGTCCTCCATCTCCTCTTTGTTATTGTCTGGATGGGGTGGAGTCACGTCTCTGATGTAGGACAGCGCCTTAAAGGGTCATGAGACCATAGCCTACCTACACACATCCAAAACCAACTTTCATTTATTTATTTTCTTTGACACCGAATATATTGACACGGGCAAAATGATGTTAGTTATTGTCAAATTTGGGTATCTGTAAATTTCCGGTTTATCGCCCAGCCCTATTTTCAATGTATAACAGATGAAGCATAAAATGTTCATTTGAAAGGGTCATGACACGCTTCGTTCAAACACTGGCATCTCTGTCGCTGCTTTTCTTTCAGGCACTGCCTCAGTCGCTGTAGCTGGCGTCTTGGCTGCTCTGAAGATCACCAAGAACAAACTTTTAGACCACACTTTTGTTTTCCAAGGAGCAGGCGAGGTGAGAAGATTTGATCTTACACTTTTCATTCTCTTTTGAAAAGAAAATAACCCTCCTTGTGCCTTACTGGTAGAAAATACATAAATCTGTTAACATATGTATGCAGCACAGTATAAATGAGTGATATGTTATTTGAGAGATGGAATGTGAATGACTGGAAACTTGCTCAAATTCTTCTGACAGCTAACAAAAAAGCTAAACCCACCTACATGGCAGTATTATGTGTTAATTTAATATGTGGGTTTAATAAGCTTTTCCAAAATAGAAAACATAAACAGTAATAATAATAACCCTCCTTTTCCCCTGGAATACTCCTAGGACTTTATCTTCTGGGACACTGTGATGTACTCGGATAATTAAAGGTTTCCTCTCATTTTCTCAGGCCGCTCTGGGAATCGCTCACTTGCTCATCATGGCCATGGCTAAAGAAGGAGTGAGTAAAGAAGAAGCAGCCAAGAGAATCTGGATGGTGGACTCGAAAGGTCTCATCGTGAAGGTAACACTTGTCTGTCTTTTAAAGGACACCTCTAAAGCAAAGAGCATCATGTAACCAGAGACACTTTTCACAAATGTAGGGAAGGAGCCACCTCAACCATGAAAAGGAAGAGTTTGCACATGATCACCCACACCTGAGGACCCTAGAGGAGGTGGTGCACACCATCAAACCCACCGCCATCATAGGTGAGGATCAGAGCTGTATAAGACCCAAATCATCCTGGACATCCATCAAAACATGTTTTAGTTATTTAACATTTTAAAAGGCCACTCTTATTTGTTTCACTCTCCATAGTTTGGTGTTTCGAACTCTGGAGGAATTTATGTTACTGTTTGGACTGTATTCAAAAACTTACTAATGAAGGAACTGACTGAAGTTTCAGGTTTTTAATCAAAAACTGTGAGAAGATGCTTACTGTGTTTTATCAGTGAGGGAACGGTGAGGAAGTCATGAGTTGACTGTGATAGGAATGATTCAGGGATTGCCACTTGTTATCTGATTCTTATTAACTTCATGGTCTGAATCCTGCAGATAGCATGTTTAACAGTTTATAGTCAGATGTATTTATATCAGAAGTAACAGTTACACAGTTCATTCACATAGCTCTATAACCTGCTTACAAAGTTGTTTTATCCTGACCAAACTGTCCCAAACCGCTGATTCTGTCCTGTTTCCTGCTCATGAAGGAGTGGCTGCTATCGCAGGAGCATTTACTGAGAAGATTATCAAAGACATGGCGTCCTTCAACGAGAGACCGATCATCTTTGCACTGAGTAATCCAACCAGCAAAGCCGAGTGTACTGCAGAGCAATGCTACAAGCTGACGGAGGTAAAACTCCACCTCACGGTGCTGCGAATGAAGATGTTGTTTGAGACTGGACAAAAACCCAGATTCTTCCTCATACAAAGATGTTAAAATCTATTTTTAAAATTATGTTAGTGTTGCTCTTTCTCTCTTAGCACCTTCAGTCATACTTTTCTGTTTTCTGCAACTTTGAGGAAAAGTCTATCACTTTTAAGAATTTCTAACTATGAAACAAAAACATTAAGCTGTGGAATTGAATCTTCCTCTTCATCATAATTGTAACAAAAATTGCATGAATTTTCTAGACAGTGCCTCCAGCTGTTCATGGTTAGAATTTAGTTCATACGGTGGAGTCATCTTGTGGAAATCTGACCCATTTGTTGATATTTTCAAAATGGGACACTACTGCCCTCTACTGTTAGAGAAATGTTGCGCAAAAAATATATATTATTTCCAAAGTAACCCTTTCTCTCTTTTCTCCTTTTCCCATTGTCTCTCTCTCTCTTTAGGGTCGGGGTATCTTTGCCAGTGGAAGTCCCTTTGACAAGGTGACACTATCTGATGGACGCACCTTCTACCCCGGCCAGGGCAACAACGCCTATGTCTTCCCCGGAGTTGCTTTGGGAGTCATCGCCTGCAGGGTGCGCCACATATCTGATGACATTTTCCTCACTACAGCAGAGGTACTCTCATCACTTATAACATGTTGTTGATATAATGATTTTATATTCGTGGGAATGTGTTTTTTGACTTCAGATTGATTTAATTCTTCTCGAACTGTATCCGTCAGGCAATCGCCAACATGGTGACAGAGGAGCACCTGGCTGAGGGGAGACTTTATCCTCCTCTGAGCACTATAAGAGAGGTCTCCTTCAAGATAGCAGTAAAGGTGGGTCATCTTCTACTCATTTCTCAAGTTGGTATAATAAAACCTCAACTGTGTGTTTATGTTTGTATGTGGCATCATCATGGTAAATTACCAGTTCAGAAACAAATGAAAGAGCAGAGCTATTGAGGCCTTTCGTTATGAAAATGCTCTGAATTGATTGTTTGTTGTTGTTGTGAGTATTTTTGGTACTTCCTCACTTCCTCCTTTCCTTCCCTCCAGATCATCAACTATGCATACACACACAACATTGCTTCGGTTTACCCTGAGCCTAAAGACAAGGAGGCGTTCGTGCTGTCTCACATCTACAGTCCAGACTACGACTCCTTCTCTCTGGACACGTACACCTGGCCTCAGGACGCCATGAACGTCCAGGACGTGTGATCCCGCACTCCTCTGCCACTACTCTAAATATGCTGCCGTGGCCTCACATATGATTTCTGCATCGCCTCCTTTCAGATTTGTTGCCTTGTTGCTTTTTCCTTTTGTCACTTTTCCTTTCTGTCTTCTGTATCGGTCTCGTGTCATATTAATGGTTATGTAATGATTAAGTGTCAGGCCATCGTTTTCTTTGACTCTCCGATGTTGAAGTGTTTATTTCACTTTCTCATGGCAGTTTTGTTAGTACAAGTTTCATCATTTCTCTGTACTTGATTTTAAACACAAACATTTTAAGGTCACATTACAGCATATCAAGTAGAACAAGAACAACCTGTATAGCTCCAACTTAAACACTCCTTTTGGGAGAACCCTCGGCAAAGACTCCTCAGTGCTCGGCACTCGCAGAGACTAAATTGTTTCTTGAGAACCGAATCAGTCGGTATAAATGTACTAAAAAGGTCGCTAACTAGTTCGCGCAATGCTTTCTGTTGTCTCGACACAGACAAATAGGAATCATCTTGTATCCAAGTATTTGACAGGGACTCTCAGTGCCTCTTACTGTGTGACCTCTTGACATCACTGCTCCGTGTTATGAATTAAACTCTCTGTTTTCACCCCATGAGAAGAGCAGCGGTCATAAAGGCCACATCTGACTCCGCCACATGACTGCCTCTTTTTGTCTCACACTCCTGCTAAAACCTGCACACAAGACAGAAAACACAGTGGTGTCTGTCACGTCTTTGTTTTCTGTCCTGTTTAGTTTTTTATCAGAGGCGATGCTCTTGTTTAGTGAATGTGTTTGGATTAAGTTTGTGCAGGTTGCAGCCTCACCAGGAGGTTTTTCTATACCATAGGCGTGTTTTTCCTTTACAGAGCTCTGCCTGGTGTTGTATTTTTGCCAAAGTTACTGATGAACTGTATCTTATCTTTAACTCCTAGAGAACATGATGCTCTGCCAGCTTTAGTACAGAGAGAGATATGCTTGAAGTTTTCAAAGGGAACATGAAATTTTGGAATAAAATTGACAAAAGATTGTGAGCGAGTTTTCTTTTTTCCGGGGTGGTGTGAGGGATTATTTCTCATCTTTTGGTCATCGCTCTAGTATAAATCTGCTGGTTTAGTTTGCAGCTACTTAGGATTTTATTCTTATCTGTAATTAAACTGTCTTATTGTTTTAGACTTTATTTTACTTTTTATACTTTTCTCCGCTTGAAAAATTCCCAAATCAAACCTCATACAAAATTGAGAAGTCGACTTTGTCCAGCTACTTTCTCCATGGATACGCTGCTCTATTGCCTCACGATTCATCAGAGCTCACAACTCTATGTGCTTAATCCATCAACTTCAGAGGCGAGTGTTCCATTATTGTATTCATGAAAGCCAATTCAAGGAAATTATTCAAAGTTTGGATTGAAAACTTATTAAAGTTCCATAAAATTATTTATGTAAAACTTTTAAGAAACCTCGATTTAAAATCTCAGACTACTTTTGGACTCTTCCAACAAACTTTTCTATAATTTTAACTTTCATTCAAAGTTTCCCTGAACGTTCTCTTTAGATTTCACAAAATTAACCCAGATAAAAGTAAACTTCATAGAGTTTCTTGGTATGAACGAGAGTAAAAAGACGAGTGTAAGGCATGATTGTGTACATCAGAAGAAGCTTTTCTCTGGCCTCTATAAATCTGACAAAACTTACATGATTGAAACTTTAAAGGGGAATAAAAATTTGGTACTGCTCCTTTAAACAAACTGACATTGATTGCCACTACCAATACCACATTTGCAAGATTAACTTCTCTATTTCCGAGGACATTTAGAAATTGAAATGTAGACACAACTATGTCGACACTATTAGAAAACCACTCAAGGCTATCAGATTATCTCTATTTGGTGTTAGGAAGAAGTCTTGTGCAAAAAAAGGATCAGATTCCTGAAACTGAATTGCAAAATATGGACGAACGATAAGCTGCTGTACCAGTACACCATGATTTCAACCCACAAGGTCATTAAAACTAATGCCACCCCTGTGGCCTGAAAAACAACCATTAAGGGTAATGACTCAGCTTGACCTGGATGCGAACAAAAGAAGCTCAATGGTATCTAGTGTTTTCTACAGACTCCCATGTGACACTTTCATTAACGTTTATATCAGGTTAGTGTTTCATATTATGTGCTGTTGTGTTTGGTTGTAGCAGTCCTGGTCTTAGCGCTCTCTCAGTGTTCCTAACAGCCTTTTTCTGTCTGTATGATGATCGTAAATGAAAATACTGTCAGATTATCTTTTTGTAAAGTAAGAAGCATTTCCTGCCTCTTGAGATCACTCACCAGATTGAAGTAGTGAGCAGTTCAGGCCCCGTGACTCCAGTTCTAGATTGGTAGAATTTATTATCACATTAAAGGAGTCTACATCTTTGTCCTCTCCGTGACACTGGGGTTAACACCTAAAATCAATTTTGAATAAAGTGGTTTTCTTTGTTAGCCCTATTATTCTCAGGAAAGTGATTGATTAAACCTAAAAAAGTCTGGTAGAGTTGCCTCCATCCCCAAAGTTAATGTTTTCTCATGTTTCTACTCATTCATAAATATGTAGAAAATCACAAAATGACTCTGAAATCTGAATAACTTCTGATTTTTTGTGCAAACAGGAATATTTATGAGAATTAGATAACATTTTATTTTACGCCCATCTCTATAACACAATATAAATATATGTATAATGCGTTATAATCATGTTATAGCACTGTATAACTATAGTTATAAACACTCATAAATGATCATAATTCTTTATAGCAATAATCAGAACACATTATAAAGCATTTTATCATGACTTACAAGGTCAGGTATTATAATGTGTTATATCTGTTAACAACAGTTGCATTGCATTATCTATGTGGGCATTGTCAGTGAGTTGTTAACAGTTATAACACATTATAATACCTGACCTTGTAAGTCATGATAAAATGCTTTATAATGTGTTCTGATTATTGCTATAAAGAATTATGATCATTTATGAGTGTTTATAACTATAGTTATACAGTGCTATAACGTGATTATAATGCATTATACATATATTTATAATGCGTCATAGAGATAGGCATCAAATAAAGTGTTACAGAGAATTACACAAATAAAGAAACAAAAAAAAAAAAAGAAAAACTCCATAAACAAGAAAACCACATTCACTGAGAGACAATCCTTGTGCTGCCATCTTTACAGTTTATTGAACTGCATTGAACATTAAAAGACCATGAGGCATGATCAAAATGATCTGGACTGGATCCGACTGATTCACCTGAAGAAATGACAAAGCTTTCCAAAGCAGCAGGAGGCTGAGCATTTCCACATTTAAAAAAGAACAACTGAGAACAGCAGATATCATCAAGTATTACAGCACCTCCGCTCTTTTTCTGTCACGGTTAAGTCTCGCTGTAGCCAGCCTCCGATCACTCAGAGATTAACACAGGAATAGGCACATGTTCTCTGCTTCGAGCCTCTCTCTTCTCCTGACCTCCTCCTCTTCTTCTTGAAAATTGGATAAAAAACTCTTGGTGCTCATGATAAAATATATACTGTACCTATGAAAAGCATCTGGAATTTAAATGTAACAATGACAGATACCAAAAATGGCAATGTCCATGCAGAACACACAGCTGCTCACATTTTAATGGCATTAGTGGGTGTTAAGCAGAGCTGAAAGGCAGAAAAGGTCTGATCAGTTAGAGGAATCAACGGGTTCAAGAAAGATGGAACAATTTAGAGGGACTGAGAGGGTAAAACAGTTAAAGCCTGATACTTGAAGTGATGATTAAGGGTCAAAATGCAGAAAATGTTCCACTATGGATGTCATTTAGCAACAGTGTACATCAAATCCAAAGAGAGCTACATTTCATTTGACATGTTAAAGAACCTGATGAGGAAATTAAGAGTCAAAATGATGATAAATGAATCAATCATGAGGAAATATTTTAAACATGAACCAGCCTGAGAAATAAGGACTTACTGAGTGCTCGGCTTTGGACAAAATAAAAAATCAAACCTCAACCCCGACAGAAACCCGACTGCAAACATGGAGGATTAAAGCAAAAATACTGCATTCACATCCACACACACAAATAATACTTTGGTAACAAACACAGATGGGCAGTAACAGTCTGCCAAACTCTTTGGCAATTTCAAAATGAAAATTTTTTTGGATTAAAATGAAGAAAAACAAAAATTTAAATTTAAAAGAAAAGTCCCACAAGTCTGGCACAGCTAATGTTACAGATGGTGTTTAAAGGGTTTGCCGCTTTGGAGAATGCTTTCCATTTTTAGCACAGCCTTCCCCTACTAGCAGTGAAAAAAGAGGAGCTGGTTGGTTGGATCAGTCAGGACATTTCTCAGTCTTCTAAAACTAAAACAGTTCACTCTAATAACTCTCCTTCTATGTCTTTTGGCTTTTTTTCTTCTCAGGGCAAATGTGAGACAAAAGCATATCTATCATGTTCTTAACAATAACTGGAGGGGGGTGGAGGGCATGAGGGAGGTGGTGTGCTGCACTCATTTGCCAAGCATCTATCAGGAGCACATTCAGTCCCTTGAACATGGCTCTGAGCACGTCGTCTAGCTGCAGGGAGAACCAGTCACTGTTGTACAGGCTCACCTCCTGATCCAGAGCCTGGAGGTTCGCAGATCTGATCACAACCATTGTGCCAGGTGCTCTATCCAGAAGTCTCAATACTGCTCGTCTAATGTGACGGAGCCGTCGTATGTAAACCTCAACAGGAAAGGTGCTGAAATGGGCCCAAATGCTGAGGACCACGACAGTGTCAGGACCTCCAGCGAGGCCATCCAGCTCGTTTGAGACGTATCGCAGCTCACTGGCAATGACAGTAGAGAAGCGAATGGGTGGGCCGTGACAGCGGTACTTCAAGAGTATGTTATGGGTGCTGTCCACCGCCATGAAAGGCCCCACATTTTTAGGACTGTGCAGGTTGAATTCTCTTAATTCTAGGTAGGAAAGAATAAACAGACTTTAGGGCGGTGAAGTTACACAGACAAACTGCAGAGTGAAACTCAAAGCAAAGACTAACCTGGCACTAAAGTGATGAGGTACTCAAACCACTGCCTCACTGTAGAGTCTCCATACATGTTGATTATTTTGTTCCTCAAACACTGAGTTATGGCAGAGGAGTCATTGAACTGGCGCATTGATACCCCTCCTAATGGCCGCCATGTGTCCTCGTAGTAATATCCTGATGCCGCGAGCTTGAAGGGGTCTGGCTTTGCACTGCTGCTCTCCTCATTGACTTTGTCTGATAAAAAGAAACAATGTTTTAAATGAAATTAAAGTCCTGAAGCGAACTAATCAAAACATATTTGTTCTTTTACACAATGCACAACTTGTCAGGGTAACAGCGGGTGTACTGTACCGTCTCCAGGAGGCAGCACGTTGATTCTGTCAACTCCTGAAGCGTGTATGTGAACTTTGATGTTTACACCACTGGAATAAACACAATATTATTTGGGTTACAGTATGTCCAATATTTCTGTCACTGTTTATAAGTCCCCTAAAGTACAACATAGGATTTAAGTCAGATTCATAGACTGTATATAGAATGGACAGTGTCTGCCTCCTCGCTGGGTGAAGCCACTCCGTGAACAGCACCCTCTGGTGACAGGCTGCAGTATAAGTCATAAATCCCGCCTCCGCCAGCAAAGTTTGTGGGGCTGTGGACAAACTTTAGAAATTTATTACACAGAACATAAATTTTTCTCCCCCCCGTTTGCGATGTTGACATGTAGTTATTGTAAGACTGGTTTGTGCTCAAGTCCTCTTTTTTCTGTGCAGCTCCGTTTTTAAAAGTTATTAGGGGGTTTAGGTTTTCTATGATTGACACCTGATACAGCCTATGGGTGTACGAAGATTGCGTAGCTCACCCAGGAGATACACTTTATGAGCCGAGCGTCATCACAGCCACTCTCCCGCTGAATGCGTACAACGCTGCTGCGCAATGTTGGTTTCAGGAAACGGAGAGAAAGCGCAGAAATACTGAGAGCTTTTTGGCTTCAAATCCATATACTGGCGGAAGGCAGAACCAAGTTGTCCATAGTTTATACAGTCTATGATCACATTACAGAAAAATTACATTTCTAAAGATTTGGGTTTTTTAAATAAGTCATTTTGAAACAGAATAAATTTTTTGTCAAATCATAATCAAAGATGATAAGTCAACGATTAGCAGCATAATACTGTTTTTAAAGCTCATATTTACACTGTAAAGCAATTTGTACCAGTGTCTTGATTTGCAATCAGATGACAGCAGAGAAATGTACTTAATGATCTTGACTTTAAGATTGATCATTTAAATGAATATTGCACCAGTACTGTCTGAAGCCACAACTTGGAGGTAGGAGACAGTTGTTTGGTGCTTTATCCAGAGGTCTGAGGAGGCCCTTCATTCACTCTAATACAGTGCTCAGTAAGTTATTGAGATGTGGTCATAAGCGACTGCTCAAACTTGAACTAAATCTGGTGATATTTTAATTCTGTTTGACAAAGTGCAGAGGAAAACTCAGTCAAAATCTTAATTGTAACTAAGCTAAGGATATTCCCTTCAATGGCACGTCATATTAAGACATATTCCCCCATCCCAGCACAGCACAAACCTCTGAAAGAGCAGTGCCTCTCTGTTGGTGATGAGATGTTTCAGATAGCCTCCTTTGGCGTGGTTGATTCTGGTGTCACAGCTGAGCATCTTAGGCTTGTAGCAGTACCACGGCTCCCCAGTGTAAAGGTCTGTGTAGTTGCACAGAGGCTGCTGGTCCGGGGGAAGACACATGTTGCACAAAGTAGTTTCAGACAGAAAGCCCAGACGGAACAGGCTCTTGAAAAAAACTCGATCAGGCCTTTCTTCTCTTAACCGTCGCAGCACAGCCACAGCCTCGCTAGAATGCACCAGGGTTATCTCCACTTGGGCAGACCCTATCCAAAGTAATGGGAACAGAGCAGAGTAAAATCCATTCCGGTGGTCCAACACCTGACCTGCTACACCCGCTCCGAGCTCTGGAGTGTGCAGTCTGGCCAAAAGGAAATCCCCACCGTAGTGCTTGGGTCGACCCTGGAAGTCGTACATTTGGACAAGGACCTCCAGCTGGTCGCCCACATGCCACTCTCGTCCCTCCTTGGATGGAAGGATGGCAAACAGGCTGTGCACGGGGTCGCTTGTCTGCCGCAGAGAGGGCGGTGTGGAGCGGGGCGGGGGCCCAGGCCAGGTGATCGAGTCCAACAGGTAGCGTTCTTCCAGTTCATCTTCAGGGGAGGGTTTCTGGCCCAGGTGGGCACAGAAGGTGTGGTTGTGGTGAAACGTGGGGAGATTCACAGGGATGAAGGATGACTGGATCCTGCTCTGGAGCTGGTAGAGGGCTGAAACAGTGTGGCAGTTCCAGTTCTGGAAACAAAGGCAGCACAGATTAGTGGTGTGCGATATATAGGACAATCCATTCTCTACCAACGGATAAATACACAGCTGCCCGTAGCAGGGACGCTGGTTTGACCCAGTGGTGAAGTCACATGTCACATGAGATGAGGCTGTAGCTCTCAGTCAGTTTGATTCCAAGCTGTGGCCCCTTTCCTGCATGTCCCTCCAGACTCCCACGCCTGCTTTCCTCCACTATCCTCTGTCCTATCCTCTCTTTACAAAAGTGTTAAAGTCAGAAAGCATTTCTTAAAAAATAAAAAAAAAAGCACTTGACAACATCTGATGAGTGTCAAGGATAAAACATTCATAAATAGGTAGAAAGCTCAAGCAGAACCAGACACAGAGAACAGCTATTCAGTGCGACTAAGTGAGCAGTTCTGTAAATGACTGTGGCTTCTTTCAACGGTCATGTTATACCGAAACCTCTTTCAACCTAGCGGATGTATGCCTACACAATCAGCCGAGTTCAAGTCATCTGCATGCCTCTCTTTCTTTCTCCTTTGTGCTGTTACCGAGCCTGGCAATCTGCCATTATTCTCTTCTTTGGCTGTTATTGACTCATCACAGATGTTCGGCTCTGGTTTTTCTCCCTCTAGAGAAACCAGTGTCTCTCACTCTCTTTTCAGTTGTGTTTTTTCTTTTTACCCTTGCCCTCGTAAAACTGTCTTGTCTGTCTCTTTCCAGGCCTCTGTCATTAAGTGAATGTTTAGTGGCTCTGGTCAGTTTGGACAAGCCTGAGGTTGTGTTTGTCTGACTGCATCCTGTCTTTAGACTTGTTTACAAAGCATCTGTACCATTTTTTTCCACGATTAAATCTTATTATTGATCAGGATAGGAAATACAGTCTCCGCTGTCGCTTTTCATTGTTTTTTTTTCTCCCATAATTTGGATCTGGTTCTCGTTTAATGTGTTTACATGACTTACATTTTTTTCTGTCATAGTACACAATGTTAGCAGACAACAGTCCAAACATGGGTGTTTCTACAGAAGCAACCAATTCTAGATTTGAGGTGTCTCAGCATCTCTAACCTGGCCTCACATATGATCTGTTCACTTTCAAGACAAAAAACAAAGACTGCGTCAACACTTCAGCCTCGGGCCAAATCTGAGATATGCCCTGAATCTTCTCTTCCGGCAAGAAAAGTTTTTGCCAGGACATTATATGACAGCGAATTTGACCTTTAACTTCTTGTCCTTTCAGAAATTGCCAGATTTGGTCGAAATAAAGAAGCAAGTTCTTCAGTAAAGGGAGAAATACAGCATTCATGAGACTGGGAGAACAGATTGACATGAAACAGTAAACATATCGCCTCCTGCCATGGCTGCTGCAGGCCTGGATCCATGACAACAGTGATGCACTGAGAGACAAACCACTCTAACTTTGCACAGAGAAGCTCTTTACTGTAAGTGTCCTCACAAGCCACAATATAATCTATGGTCAATACATTCATTTCCCTTTTAATGGAACCAAGGAAACCAATAACCAAGTTTTTCTCTCACCTCCACAGTGTGGATGTTGCGCAACAGGAAGATGAGTCCAGACAGAGCTAGGAAGAGGAAGATAAGGGCATAATTGGAGAGATTTCGGCACATGGTGACCTCCTTCTGTCTCCCATGATCAGGCCCTGTTTCTCTCTGTGTGGTCACCACAGGGATGAAGGCATCACTTCCTCCTCAGCACATGATGCTGCAGAATGAGCATCGCTATTCAAGGAAGAAATCACACTTCTGTTATTCATTGTTATTTAAAAAAAATAGTAAGCTTGTAGGTAATCAGAAATAAATGTGGTCTCAAACATCTGTTGGGGCAGCTAACTTTTTTGTCTTCTTCCTGACATGAAACTTTCTCCCCTGTAAAGTCATGTCTAAAGGTAAGACAGCAGTCAAGCAGCTTCAGTCTTAATCTCATTCTTAAATCATCTTATAGGGGAGAGTGGGGTAAGATGAGCCATTTTTCATATTTCAGATCACTACATCAAGACAATCATAGTTTTGTCTCTAACTAGTGTATCTGCATATATTTCAAGATGTTGTGCATCGCTGCAAACAAACAGAATGAGTGTAAACATAACTGTCTTGATAATATAGCATGCCAAAAAAGGTTGCCCCATAGGAGCGGGGTAAGTTGAGTCGTATCCCTACTACCCCCCACTCTCCACCCCAGCCCTTCACAGTCACTTCTTCACATTCATGTGTATTTTTATCTATTATATGCTATTCAACTGGTACAATAATTCTTTTTAATATTATTGCATGTATTGACATGTGGTCACTCATTGCATGCACACTGTTAAGAAGCTGTGTTGTAAAAAGCCACTCTAACATGAGAATGTCTTTAAGTGATTCAGAACATTCACAGCTGTATTTTTTTTAAAAGAAAAAGTAACACATTTTAACAATCTGAACTGAAACTCTGAGCCTCTCATCAGAATGGCTCAACTCTAGGCTAAAATGGTGGACTTTAATGCTAAGTTTTTGACCTTGTGTTGTAACTCATAGATACCACAATTGATGTATAAAGCTAATTCAAAATGATCTTTTTTGGTCTGAACACAATTCTAATCAAACTTATGACAGACTAAATTCACTTTCAAGAGTTAAAAATGTATTTTTTTGTAAATAAATGTCTAACCCCTTCACCTATGTGCTTCTAACCTTCACAGACTCCATGAAATGATGCCCATCTCCTAAATATTTGGTCACATGATCGATTTCTTTTACTATTTCCAAGCAACAGGGGGTGGCTCAACTTACCCCACTCTCCCCTACTTGCTCCCCTGTAAAGTCATGTCAAGTTGGTTTTAACATGGTCTGACAAAATTAAGCAAGGCTTTCCCACCGGTTTGGGTTATCTGAATAACAACTAAAAATGTATATGTTATTGTCAGATAGAAATAGCCTCAGTCAATCAAGTAATCTTATTCCCCGAGCTGCATTGAAGTATTCAATTAATAGACAGATTCCAACATGACAGCGCAATGATTAAGCTCAAATCATTGTAATAAATAACCAAATGAAGGCTCGTTTGTTTACTGTGTTTCCTCTACATTAACCCACATTTGCACGTCTCTGCACCGTTCTGTCACTTTTAGATAAGACGACCCCCGTGACTATAAACAGGCTTTACGTTCAGCACGCACTCACACCAGCCTTCCATCTTGAGACGTCACGTAAATAACGGTAAAGTATTAACGGTCCACTACCGTTCGTCATTCATCGACAACTATCCAGCACCAGCGGACAACAATCAAGTGATGATAAGAAGACATTAACATAAAACACTCAGAGGGTTATTTAAATTCATTTCTTACATAAAGAGAAAAGCACCGTACTCCCAGTTAGCTAATGCAGGTGATGCTTTTGTTTCAGCCGCTACAACCCCCCGATACTTACACACCGCGGCGACGGACTGACATGTTGGCGAGCCGTTAGAGACAACCGCAGGAGGAGAGAGTGGAGGGTCCGACCGCTGTATCCGGGGACAAAGCAGCGGTCCGAGTGTCACACCAGAGCCGGTGGAGTAAACATGTCAAGCCTCCTCGCTCTCCAGAGCTCACAGTGATCATGAGTGGGGAGAAACAGGGTTGGGGTGGGGGCGGGTTTGTGGGTCGAACAGCCTTACTGCGCCCCCTGTTGGTCATTATTCATGTAGCAGTTGAATGCACGCAAATGAGCGTCTTCCTCGATAGGATGTATTCATTAACATTGTACCATTGAGTAGTTTGATTAAAATGCCAAAAATAAATGTAGTGTTTTTAAATAGAAAATGAACATGGATTATAGTCAAGCAGGAAGTAAACAGACATCCATCAGTGGACCTCATAAAGTGAATATGAATATTAAAGCTCCTGTGGAGAGTTTTTGACCTGTGCAACAAGACTTAGAATGACATGATCAACAATGAGTGGGTTCCATAGACTGTATATACTATGGACAACTTGGTTCCGCCTCCTGCCTGTATACGGATTTGAAGCCAAAAAGCTCTTGGTATTTCCGCGATTTTTTTCCTGAAACCAGCATTGCGCAGTAGCATTCTACACACTTGGCGGAAGAGTCGATGTGATGAAGCTCAGCTCAAACAGCGTATCCCCCGGGTGAGCTACACAATCCTTGAATGCCGATGGGCTGTATCAGGTGTCAATTATAGAAAACATGAACCCTCCTAATAACTTTTAAATAAACGGAGCTTCACAGAAAAAGGGGACTTGATCACAAACCAGTCTTAAAATAACTACATGTCAACATCACAACCAGGGGGGAGAAAAATTTATGTTCTATGCAATAAATTTCTACAGTTTGTCCACAGCTCCATAAGGTTGGCTGGTGGAGGCGGGATTTATAACCTATACTACAGCCCATCAACAGAGGGCATTGTTCTCAGAGTGACTTCACCCAGCAAGGAGGCAGACGGCGTCCATTCTATGTACAGTCATAAACATGACTTGTTTAGAAGATGACCTCGGTGCAAAAGTGCAGAAATGAACTACACGAAGACAGAATCAAGCTGGCAGCCTCTCGGCGGGGTTTTTATTCCGATCACAGCATCGAACAATAGCTCATGAGCAAAACAGCCCATCCACATATCTTTTATAGTCCTCCATTGACGTCAGGGACCTTAGTTTTAGCCAAATGTGCGTGCGAAAGTCCCCTTCGTGACTTTCTCTGCCACTATCTTTTGGAGCCAGATTTCCTGTTATTGCAATTAAGCTACCATGAGAGAGGGTCACCATGACCTGATATGAAGTATATCCCAATCTGACCACTCCACCCATATCCTGTTTTCTTGCCTCATGGTAACCCCCAAAACATCCAAACATGACTTGCAGATGTAGAGAAGATCAGTGAAGATGCAATGAGTATGACCTCGCCAACAGGTGTCGCCAAAATCAACACAAACTGGAAGTCACTCACAGGAGCTTTAATTAGGTCATACCTATTTTTTTTAACTGAGATTAAAGACCTGTGTCATTTTCACTAAAGCCTAATTCTAGTTCTAGACTCTAGTTCTAATAACTTTAATACCTCAGTTATTTCCATACATTATAAAACATGAAAATGTTTTACTATTAAAGAAAAATCCATTTTAGGAATTTCAACATAAATGGAAACCCAATAAGTGGAAAACAGTTGAGTTTATTGACATTTTTAAGATGGTGCTACGACATTTTCAGGTAATGTATCTCAAGTTTATAAAAACAGTTATTATTCAGTATGTGGTTATAGATATACTACTTATTGTCTGTCTTGTATTTTTAGGGGTTTGAATTACACACTAATCTCTTGTATGATTTATTTTACCTTGTATCTTGTAATATATGCGATGGATATTGATAGAGGGAATACATATTACTGTGCCAGGTTTTTCAATCAGTAAACATATCAACCCACTCACTGAAGTTCCAAATGTCCTCCAAAGCTACATGACGATCATTACCCTTACAAATGGGGAAAACTGTCCACTGACTAAGACAACAGATCCAAGTTTTGAAAAGCACTTGAATTACATTCACAGGAACATATTACTTCCATGTCTGCCTTTTGTTTAATCTTAAATAACAAAGGAGAGTATGTGCACTGTCATTTGAGATTCGGGCCAGTAATGAGACAATAGCAGCTGTCAGACATTACAAGTCTACACGGGGACCAATGCATCTGATCCTCCAGATAGTGCCCCATTTACACACAATAAGTAGCTTTGTACAAGTGCCCATAAGCGGTGCACTCTCAGGCAGGGCCAGAAGTGCTCTCCTCCCTGCTCTGCTCCTCTGAATGGTTGTCTGCCTTCTCCAGGGAGGACTTGTCCTGTGCTTCTTTGTTTGGCGATACCGGTGAGGAGGGCTGTGGTGTTTCTGTTCTATCACTGACTGATTCCTCTGCCTCCTGCTCCCTCTGCTGTACAGAGGAGAGGTACTGCTCCAATAGGCTGCAGTCTGCACTGTCCACAGCAAAACCACTAGGAACAGGACTTAGTGCTCGAACTGTTTTCAAAGAGTCTGTTGTCCCACTGCTCAAGAAACTGTCCTCCTGTGTCGCCCGCTGATCACCTGTGGATGGGAAGCCTGAGTCTGGGAAGGAGACCTCTGTGCTGGGAGGGTTCTTTGTGCTGGACACAAGAGGTGGGGCAGTCTCACAAAGTGTAGGAGCTGAGATCAGAGCTGGAGTGACAGCCTGAGTTATGGTAGCCATCTGCTGCTCCACAGACTGCTTCCATTGCTGCATAGACTGGAGCTACAGAAGGAGCACAAACAAGGTGTCATACTGAGGCAGAATTAATGAGACATTTGAGTTATCTCATCTCATGAAAGCCATCTGCAGCTTTATCGTGTCTGTCTTTTTTTAAAGCCAACCACTCAACCTTGTCTTAAAGTTTTTACAATTTTCAAATGTTGTGGTATCACAAACATTAGCTTTTTTTTCTTGTCCCTCTGGCCTTGGGGCTGTTTGCTGAGTTTCCATTTATTTCAGTTTATTACCAAAAACATGTCAAAGTACTACAATTCCCATGGGACTCAGCAACACCTTGAACAGTAAATATTGCTGTTAACTTAAGAATTCACCCCTTCAATCAGTGTAAATGTGGCTAAAACTGCCAACATCGTTGCGTAAGTTAAACTTATCATAAATTTCACTAAAAGTACATTGTTGTGTTGTAGGATTCAAACTGAAGGAGAATAGTCCCCTAAAAGTGCTAAAGTCCCCTAAAGAGCAACATTTTATCCAACAAGTCATTGAACCAGGGAGAACTGACCTGTTTCCACAGAAACTTAACAGCTTCCTCTTGGACCAGCCTCTGTAAGCGCTCCTCTTCATAATGCTGCTGCACCCTGTACACAGACATGTTCTTCATTATTGCAGTATCTGAATCTGTGTACATTTTGGTGTTTATACTCATATTTATATCTTTAAAAGAAGACCACAGCATCTGTCAAAGTGCAACCCGTCATAAAGCAGAACGGAAACTACATCACGAGGAAAGCAGAAAGTCATTGAGGTACCTGTCCAATTTTTCAGACAAGAAGAGGATGTGTTCTTGCATCCTGCGTAGGCGGATTTCACTGCGCACTTCTTTGGCCATGGGGTGACAACAGCGAGTGTGCTGTCCCCTCCACCACGACTGTATTTTAACCGCTGCCTGGTCTGCCTTCATTGTAGATGAATGACTTGCACCTGTACAAAGTTCCTCCTGTTTTGTGGCTTCTTTTATCTCAACTTCACTTTGGTCAGAGGATGTTTTCTGAGCACTTTGCAGTGTGCTTACTCCAAGTGCCGGTGTTCCAGCTGTTTCAGCTGCACAAGAAAGAACTTCTTCTTCAGGACACCTCTCATGCTTGTTAACTGGTGACTGATGTGTTTTATTAGTGTTGTGCTTCTTGGGTTGTGCTGGCCTCTTAGGAGCCAGTGAATCCGGTTCAAATGTCTCTGTCTCATCCTCACTGTCAGAGTGGGTCATTGGTGGATCCAGATCAGACGTGACAGGAAGGAAGGTGGACTCTGAGGAAAGCATGCTGCTGTTTATCTTATCCTCATCTGTCAGCACATCCTCCAAATACATATGCTCTTCTCCAAGCCTTAGGCTACGAAATACTGGCAATGGTGGCTGGGATGAATCACAGCTGACCCAGGTGTTAAATTGTACAACTGGCTCTGTACAAAAGAGAACAATCCAAATAGTTAAGATGATAAAAGATCAACAAAACTGTCCCGTAGAGTGTCAAAGCAGCCTTCTTACCTGTTTCCCGTGATGATGGCGCAGCAGCTGGTGCAGGTGAACTGATTCTCTTAGGCTCTCTGGCTCCACCCTGTGGTCCTTCATGAGAGGGACTGTGCCTCTCCACATCCAGCTGAGTGGGGCGGGGTGGGCTGGGACACCCTCCTCTTGTTTCTTCCAACAGCTGCCTTTGGTGAAACCTTGGAGACAAGATGTCCATCAAAGCATATTCACACACACACACAAAAAAAAAACCTTTTTCCATTGAGAACAATCTTTGGCAAAGAAAACATACAGTAGCTTTGGATTATATAGCAGCTCCATTATCTGCAGCACTGCTACTTCATGCTTGTACCTCTGCTTACTGAGGATCTTCTCCAATTTGGCGTCCTCTGCTGTCTCGAGGGCTGGTGATGACGTCAGAGGGCAAACAGTGGCCAGATACTGAACGAGCTGCACATGCTGACCTGGTCGGTAGGATCGTCCTTTTCCTTGACTGTAAAGCCACTCTGCTTTGAGACTGAAGTGATGACAAAACATTAGACGATTCAGCACCCTGGTAATTCACTTTAATTAATCTTAAACGCTTAGGATTAAACATACCCTTCTTTCTGTGACACTACATAGCCATCCAGAACCTTTAGACTGAGGCACCAACTCATGATATAAGGCCGATAATCAAAACCTGGCAATGAGGGGGTTGACATAACACACGGGTTGCTCATGATGGACAGCTGCTCCAGGTCATGGAGGGGCGCAAGGTAAGACACCTAAGGAGTAAGCAGGATAACATCTGTCAATAATCATCATCCTCTATGTCATTTAAATGAACATTAGAGATGCTTTACTGAGTAAGAGAGAGAAATAATTACTTCATTAAGATCCCTAATTTCATTCTCTGCCAGAGAGAGGATGGATAAATGAGCAGGTAGGTGAGCAGGAACAGTACGGAGTGTTGTGATGCTGTTTCCATGAAGTAAAAGTGTCTGCAAAATTGACAGAAATTAAAAAAAATTGACAGACATCCAGCACCTTTATTGTACAATCTGTCTGTGATGCTTTACCCCAGACATGAAAAAAACATACCTTTAACGCCACTAGTTTAGTGAGATCACCGATAGTTGATATGTTATTATCAGACAAATCCAGGTGTTGAAGGGAAACACAGTTGTTGAGCTGCTCAATGACCTGAGTTAAAAGCATGCAACATATGAATCAACTTCACCACTTTTTACACGTTTATATTATATTTGTTCATTTTCAAATTATGTGTGGCAGAATTACCTTTATATTGTTCCCAGATAGGTTGAGCCACTCAAGGTGAGGAAGGTCTCTTAGCCCTTCGATGTATCCAATACTGTTATTGGGAAGATTGAGGACTTTCAATTCTGTCAGCCGAGACACGCCCATCATTCTCACCAGACGATTACTTGCAACAGAAAGCTACAGAGAAAATTAAAAAAGGCACAAAAAAAAAGAAAAGTCATTATGTAAGTCATTCAGTATATAAATGGATTAGAAGGAACAATGTTTTGGATTTATTTCACTACCTGCTTAAGACCTGGGCTCCGTTCCAGATGGTCCAGTTTCATTATATGGTTGCGATCCAGGATGAGGGTGTGAGTGTCCTCGGAGCACATGAAATTAGGATCCAGCTTTTGCATACCCATGGCTGAGAGATCCATCACAGGACCTATAGGTGCAAAGAAAGTGGAGATCAAACCAACTGCAACACACAGCTGTCATTTTACTAATCACTAAGGCTAGATTTAACAGAGGACTTTAAGATTAGTTGGAATATTTTGGCCTCTGCAACACCGACTCAGTTAAATTGCTCTTTCCCAATTCCTTAATACATATTTCTACATATTGTTTTACTACCTTAAACCCTCACAGACGAGAGAGGAGGAGAGAGGCAAGGCGAAGACTAGTCATACAGTGAGAAACGAGAAGGACTGAAAGAAACCGCTTGTTGGGAAAACTATGAATATTAGGATCTGACTCCAGTGATACCCTTTATATTAGTAAAACAAGCTAGCAGTGGTACCCTGTGGTAATGATGCATGCTAAGTTAGCTAGTAATTAACAAACTACCACCGATAAAAGCATAAACCCTCGCTGTCTGTTTGACCCGAACAGCAACCGAGTCACTTACCAGCGTGTTTATCAGACTGTAAATCTGATACACCCATCCTAATGCCACAGACTACACGGTGCTTTAGCTAACAACTCTAGTAGCTGCAGACTGTAGTGTGAAAGACAAGAAGCGTCTATCGCTTGTCAAACGGCTGAACCGAGGCCTTCCAGGGAAATGTAGTTCGAATGACCCGTCTTGTTCATTGCTCTGATAGGTCCTTGGTGGTGGTAAAAACTACAATGATCTTTGTTGACTTTCTTCTAGCGGGTTGCTGTATAGAAGGAGAACTACGCGCCAACATGATACAAAATATCAAAGTTCATAAATATCTTTCAATTTACCCGTCCAAATTCCTTTTCGTGCTCAATAATTTGATCATTATCTCACTACAACAAAAAGCGCCACTTTGCCGCTCTCTGGTCTGTTTGCTAGGCAACCGCCTAATTCCAACGTCATCTTTGTAGCGATTGGGGAAAACATGAATTTAAATCGTAATTTTTGAGAGAGCAAAAATATTTTAAAAATGTGTTTAATGCGTAAAGCAATGCAGATAAATCCAACAGACTAAAAAAATATAAATTGTTTAATAAGTTATAAAACACGGTTTCTTGCGTACCATTTCAGTTTCCGCTTCCGACATCTTTCTTTCCGGTTTTGTGCCCTCTCGTAGCCATCATGAAGTGAGTGTACTGAATATAATCAAATGTCATCTGAACACAGAAATAAACATTATTACAATGTTACTCTAAGAAAGAGGCTAATTTATCACAATCTTGTAGTAATGCTCTATATTTGTCCATTTCAGGGTCGAGTTGTGCAGTTTCAGTGGGTATAAGATATACCCCGGCCATGGCCGCCGATACGCCAGGATAGACGGAAAGGTAAAAAAGAAATCCTCCTCACATCGGCTGCTTGTTCCCCGCATTTCAGATGATGACGATAACTCTACCTGGTTGTGTCTCTTGAACTGTCTTCTGTCCTGTTAAGCGGTAATTCCATGTATAGTCTCTGGAAAAGGCCTAGTTAGCTTGGCCCAGTTCATGAAACCGGCGAGCGCTAGCTTCAACTCTTAGCATGTGTGTGTGTACCAGTGAAGTAGAAAACTAAACTATTATTCTGCCTCTCTGTGGCTCTGCTGGAGTATTGTTTCACTTTTTTGCATATACTGAACAGACAGGCAGATCACATGAATATTTCCTTGCTCCAAATGTGATTGTTGACAAACTTATGCTCAGTTTATGTGTTGATTCCTACAACAAACCGTGATATTGACAGTCCTGTTGTATTGCAAAGTACTCTGTTTAAGGTGATAATGAAAGGCCATTAGTGTCTGATTGTCTAATTTGAGGCACCATGTGATAGTGAACTTATTTTAGTTGTTTAATATCAAGGCTAAACAAACCTGGTGACAAGAGAAATGCTTTATTCCAGATATTAAGTGTGTTTTTTTTTATCTCCTTATTTAGGTGTTCCAGTTTTTGAACGCCAAATGCGAGTCCGCCTTCCTGGCCAAGAGAAACCCCAGACAGATCAACTGGACTGTGCTGTACAGACGCAAGCACAAGAAGGGCCAGTCTGTAAGTAAAAAAATAAGCATGCTCAACTCAAGTGCTTATTTAGATACAGTTTAATACTACTGGTGTGCTTGCTTAAAAGAAATATCAGACTCTTAGTCGGTCTCCTCTTCTGCAACATTGGCTGTAGGTGAATGGTGTGCACTGTTTTAGTCTGTGTTATGTGTTGTTGCTCATCTGCGTTTTGCAGGCAGAGCAGCAGCGCTCACTCCGCACTGTCAGCCATAGAACAACAGGAGATCATAGTACTGGCCCTTGACGTCTCTTACTGACATCTCACCATCGGTCAGCCTCCAAACTCTCCTACAACATAGATGTTTCTGTTATCTTATCACAGCAAGCAAATGTGAAAAAACAAAGGAAGAAAAAAAACCTCTTTGGGGATACTGCAAAGCAAACTCAGTTTAGAGCTCCTCATGATTAAAATCTGTCTTGATTGAAGAAACTTAAGTAATTAACATAGAAGTAGCCTGTTGATATACGGCTAATAACCAAAATGTTTGTAGTAATTCTAAAATATTTTTTTGTGGTTGTGTTTTTCATTTGTAATATGTGAGGTTAATTTTAATGGCAAGGTAACAGATGGCATATAGACTTGGTTTTGGTGGTTTCAAACTCAGCACCCTGCAACCAATCAGCTTGCACCAAATCAGACATGAGTATACTGTGGAGCAGCAGACTTCTGTACTGATTTTCTTTCCAATACTTTTTTCAATTGATTGTTTCAGTTTTCATTTTAACAAATGGGCTGCAGCTTTTCTTCATCAGCTGAGCTTAAAACTTAAACCTCAGTTGATTTAAAGTTGGGGGCTCAACCCTCCAGTTTTCTTCAGTGAATAACGGTTAGGGATGTCTAACCATGTGATGTGTGATCATACGAGTGTACACATATGTACTATATGTGACCATGTGTGACTAATGTGACCATATTATGATAAATCTTGTCTGAATGTGGTCCTAACAGGAAGAGGTGACCAAGAAGCGTACCCGCCGCGCAGTCAAGTTCCAGAGGGCCATCACTGGGGCCTCCCTGGCTGAGATCATGGCCAAGAGGAACCAGAAGCCCGAGGTCCGCAAGGCCCAGAGGGAGCAGGCCATCAGGTGAGGATACAGATCTTCAAGTCATTTTTTTAAATTCTTTTACCTCCAGATTCCTGAAATGCCCTTACTTACATCAGACTATGTTAACCCTTTAGTGTTGATGAGTAATGAAAGACACATTTTACATTTCAAATGGTGGAATTTGAGTGTTGAATGTTGCCACTCAATGCAGTAGGCCACAGCCAGCTTGCAGAGTCAGACCCTGCTGTCTGTTTTGATCATGAAATTAGATTTAGGAAGACTTTGAAGCAGTTCACTCTATACCAAACTGATGATGTGGGCTTAAGTTGATATAAAAACTTTGACATTTTTCAGTGGCAACCTGAAATGAGCACCATATTGACCGAAAAACTGAAAAGCTGCATATAGACTGTGGTGTCGATTTCTTTTTCAATGAAATAACAAATATTGGGAGATAAGTTTAAGCAAAGCGGCTCATTCCTCCCCAGATCATTTCGCTCTCCAGTGAAGACTTTAAGATTGCAACAAAACATAATATTTTCACCCTTTGGTCTTTGTGCTGATTTTTCTACCTTCATCCTTTTCAGGGCGGCCAAGGAGGCCAAGAAGGCGAAGCAGGCAGCCAAAAAGCCAGCTGCCCCAAGTGCAAAGGTAAGATATCCAAACATGCAGAAAAAGCTGTTCGTATAATTTCACTGCATTGATATAAAACCTAACAGTTTGCAAATGTTTTCAAGAGCATTGTGATTCTTTACTTTTGATTCTATTTGGCAACACAAACAGTATCTTTTTTACTCAAATAATCCAAAAGGCTGTACTGTCAACCTGAACACTGCTGGCTTTTTCAAAGTCAAAGTCAGCTTTATTGTCATATATGCTATACAACAGCATATATGAAATTATAGTCCTCGGACCCGCTGTGCAAATAGCAGGGTGAAAAAAAAAGACGGATAGAAAAAAAAAAAAAATGTAGTAAATATGACAACTTCTGTTCGAGGCTTTTTCTGATGTTACGTGTTTCTTTCTCCCTCTGCAGTCTGCTACCAAGACTGCACAGAAACCCAAAATCGCCAAGCCCATGAAAGTCAGCGCACCTCGTGTTGGAGGAAAACGCTAAACCTGACTTTTGTTAATGGTTGTTAATAAAATTTTGTGGCTAACCAGTGATATGGTTGTTGTCATTGTTGTTCTTTTTAAACTGTATATACACTTATGTTACAGCAAGATAATTTTTAATAAGTCAGACTTCTAGAGCTTATCTTTAATTCGTTCAAAATCTACTAAAACTAAAAGGCTGAAGACAGTTGGTCTGTTAGAGCAAAACTGGATGCGTTACAAGAATTTTTTTAATTGAGTTAAAATTTAGGATTACGAGTGTAAAGTTTGTCAATGATTCCAATATGGATTTTGTGGGTATTAGAAACTGGAATTCACTTCTTGAGTGCTGACCATGGGCCACAGAAGGAGATGATGTTGCAGTATGTCTACAATCAAACATCATTAGTGTTGACAGTAACAACATTGACTGTTGGATAGCCAGAGGCATGAGTAAACCTTTCCAAAGTCTCCTACATCACTGTTGACTAAATACTTTAAAGGGATGCTGAGGGAAATGATAAACTTGTCTGATAAACTAAAGGTCTAATGTCTCCTCTTCAACATGACTGAATGTGTAGATTGGTGGGGAAAAAGCTCAAGGCTGTAAAAAGTAACTTCTGAAGAAAGTATCTTATTGGATTAAGTATAGTATCTTGATGCTTGAAGTTTTTGATTCAGATATGAAACAGACAATGAATACTGACTTCTCTTTATGATCTTCAGAGGCAAACATGGCAGAAGATATGGTGGAAATTTTCTACACTGTAATTAATGTCAGAAGCCACCAGTGTGTTTGTGTCAGACAAGACGACTCAGAACCAAACTTTTTTTTTTTTTAAATTTTTACAGCAAAGATTCTCTCTATATTAAATTTAATTTTCTTTTGTTTAACAATCATGACCAATACAAGTGTAGGACCATGTGATCAGTGAGAGGTCCTGTCCTGTCAACTGGGGGAACCAAAATCAACACACACCAAAAGTTCCTTACTTGAGTTTGAAGTAGAGCCAAAATACTGTCAAAATAAACAACAAAACCAAATATCTTTGCATCTATGAACTGATTATGTTGTGCCTGAATAACCAGATAAAATTGGAGATGCACCGATCATGGAAATTGGAGCCAATACTTTCACCTATGTTTAAACTTTAAATCCAGCAGGTGTTTATTGCTGCTACCGATGATGTTTACATTAACTCTTCAATATTTTTCTCTTTCTCATTTTTCTATGAGCTGTAGGATTTCATGCACTGACGTATTTGTCCAGCAGGGGGCTTCATCTGCACATAAAAACCACTTCTCTGAACTGATAAGGTGTAACAGTTTTCCAGATTTATATCAATGAGATGAAGATAAAATCAGAGAATACAGATCGATATCAGCTACTGACATCAGTGAATGAGACATTATTTACTGATCAGCTGATGTCTGTTGACAGGGTCAGTGTTAATGTTTACTGATCAACTGATACCTGCAAGGGTGCATTGCTACATAGCAGAATAACATCAAACTGGTTGAATATCAAGCTTATCGTAAAACAGAAACTTGTTGGGACAGTCCCACTGAGATTGTATCAGATTCCAAAACTAAAATGTGAACACATGTAGCTCCTGCTACTTTTTATCTGTCAAGAGTCAGATATTCATTCTTTGAACCAGCCATAGGCGTCAAATAGGATTTATTAGTTTAACATATCCATTACATAGCCACAGAGCCATCATGATCAACTTTAAAAGTGCCGTTTGTTCAAACAGTCTGCAGATCAAGAAATATTTCAGTGATAACACCAGGTATTGCTGCAACAGTCAGGGGTGATGACGTCTAAGTATAGTGAGAATAGCTGGAGTAAGAAGTAATCTAACCTAGGAGGGAATATAAAACACCTTTTTAGAAACAAAGAGGTGAAATGTTGATGATGATGAAATGTTAGCATGTCACTACCAGTGTAACAATCAAGAATATACTGCACACGTTTAATAAGTGATATCTGAGTATAAGTGTACCTGATAAGAACAAGAAAAAAATATAGTTTAAAAGTTTCACTACATGAGAACTTTTTCTTTAAATCACGTGGTTCATAAATTATGATTTGCACTCACACACGTTAAAAAGATTAAAGCCTTAGGATGGAAGGAATCATTACATGGTAATCAATAATGATTTAATAATCAATGAGGTACAGGTGGCATGACTAATACCAAATTATAAATAAGTGAATGAAAATATTAATCTGATGACATCCTCACTAGATTTCATTTGGAAACATTCCTTAAACTACGTTCAACACAAATCCAAGAGTTACATGTATGTATGTGTGTTTTTGGGAAATTATTGCATGAGGTATTGATTGCTACACCTGAAAATTGATGGAAAAAGCAAAAAAACTTCCCAACTAGTGCATGAGATATAAAGCATGAACTTAAATTAAAGAATGTACAATCATACAGCTTGTTGAGTAAGTTGTACTTGTGCGTTGATGACCTCCATTCTTGACTGTGTGTTGACTAAAGTTAAAAAAAATGTCCTCTCTTGTTCTTTTTTTTCTTTCAAAACACCCTGAGGAAATTTGAAACTTAAGGAAAAGTGCACATTTCCAACAGGGACGACAGGCTTAATATGGTGGAGTAATGGTTATGGCATGGATGTTATGGAGACAGCATGGGATGATGTGGAGATGACGAAGAAGGGGGCAGGCTCGTGCCCAGAGTGACGTCTCCCTTTTTCAGTCCACTGCAGGAAGTGGAGTGTTGGCAACAGAGAGCTCTCAGGACTCTACAGCTGCTTTAGCCTGAGCCTTCTGATCCTGATTGTACCTGATGGAAAGGAAAAGAGAAGGAGAGGATCAACGTTATTAAGGCTGAAACTAGTGTTGAGAGTTCAGACCGATCATGGGAAATGTAAAACTCAAATGAGGCAAGAGTATTTTGTACAGCAATGACTCCTGATGAGTGATGAGCCTTGAGAAATCTGGGATTATTTCTCTCCATTAGAGTTTAAATTCTTCTGCTATAATTCATGGACTCTTTCACAGTCTAAACTCGATCTAATCAAGGGGTTCCAAACATTTTTTGAGCAGTGACCCCATTTTGACATCACAAATTTCTGGAGACCCTAGAGACACTTTTTTTCTAGAATTAGACAAGACATGACCACACAGCAGATATTTCGGCTTTTCCTCATTGCTCTCAATGACACTTGTAAATCCATACTGAAGGAAACTTTTGTTATATTTTCTTTTTGTCTTTTTGGTGTCAGTGTCTCCGTTCCTCTCTGAGCCGTCTTTACATTTGTCTCTCCATTTTGTTTTCAGTTTTTCCCTCCTGACTGCAAGTGTGCTTACAGGTTGATGGAGGGAAGTGTCGCATGATCGCGGCCGCCAATCAAGATGCTGCATTTTATAACTAGATTTATATTTGAGGAAGTAAAGGATAGAAAACTGTTTTTAAGGTTTTTAACAGATAGAAAAGGATTTAAATCATTGGAGATTGTGTGTGGTGTTTTAATTTTGAAAACAAAAATTAGTTAAACAGTATCAGTAATTTTTTTTTATCAATTATGAGACATTTACGAGTTGAAAAACACTGATCTGATCCATTCCACCATAGCATCTGAAAAAACTTAGCGATAAGTTGTCAAAAGCTTTTTGTTCTTATGTCACTCCTATCAAAGTCAGCTGATCAGGTCAGGGTATGAGGAACAAAAGCAACTCAAATAACCAAAACACAAAAAAGTACAGGGTCGTGTAAATAAACAAGAGTGTGCATACATTTGTTTTCACAAACGCCAAACTTTCAACAACTCGTGTTTTTGTGTCACACATAAATGGCGACACTCTATACAGTGTGCTTTTAGTCCCTGGGTTTGGTCCCTCAGGTTGAAATACAGATTTCCAACATGAAAGTAAAATCTTGACTTGGCAGAGATCATCTTCCTTATTCATTCACTATAGTTGCTTACTTTATTTACTGTATGACAGAGTCTGAGTCAGTCAGTGACTTTTACTCTCTTAGTAAATGTTTCATCTCAGTCAGTCACTCGTTAAAAACAGAGCACATATAACAACTACTGTATTTCATATATATACTGCCACTCTGAACTGTATCAGCTACAGTGTGTTTAAACATTAACCTGCAGCATGAATTCTTATCAGCAGTGAGAGGGAAATTCATATTTATCAGTGATCAATTATTATAATCGATCATTCAGATGAGTCATGTCGTTCAATGCTAGGTGATAGTTTAATCATCTTGTAACTGAACCACAAACCTCCAGATCCTGTAGAGCTGAGAAGCTCCTGCGCTGCCCACAAAGAAGTTGACACAAAACAGGTTCCAGTTCTTTGGGATGATGACCAACGAGTATCTGGACCAGATCAGGCCTGGTGACGAAAGTGAGAGTGAAGGTTATTGGCAGTATAAACAAACTGCTGATCACGAGAACAGAGTCTATGTTTTGGCAAAAGAGACACAGATAAGATTTGTTTGAAGAAGGGGAAGCATCAGACAACCTTTAGCCCAGATCAGACACAGATTTCTTAACATGCCAGACTGATGATGTGATTACTGTCAAAATGACGCCAAGAATTTAAGGCAGCAAACACAGAACGTCACCAAACCGAGGTCACAGAGAAATCTCACCTGTGGCTGTCAGCACTGCAGACTGGGAGGTACTGAGTTTTTCTGCTGGACGAGTCATATCAGCCAAACCAGCTATGACCAGACCCTGAAAGCATGAAGAGGAGACATGTCAGTTATTGATGTCAATTCATTTTTCTCCCCTTTTTAAAGCTGGAGAAAATATTGAATAATATAGCTGCACACTTACCCATTTGAACACTGGGGCCCAGAAGAAAACTGTTTTTGGACCTGAAGAAAAAGGAGAGAGAATGAAAAAAAAACATTAGACGATGGAGGTGTTGTTGTTGTTGTTGTTTTATAATTTTGTATCACAGATGATTTATTTTTAGAAGACTAATCTGCCTGCTGGTGTTTTCTAATAGCTGTGAAGATTAAACTTAAGTCTAATTGACTCTAAGTGGCTGTGTGACAGGTAGACTCTGCAGCTTGTCCTAAAGTCCTAATAGAGAGCTCAAAGGGCTCTGTGTGGTTAGCTTTATAACAAGAGCGGGGTGAGGAAGCACCAAATGATGAAAATCTGAAAGTTATTGATAACACAAAAGAATAATACTCACTTAGTAACGCAAAAATCTAATGTTAAACTCTACAAATGAACACCGATATCTCATTCAGCCTCTCAAAGTCATCTCAGAAAAAAAAAGACAGATGAGATCAAGAACTTTTGCCATTCTTGTTTTTAAACTTTTGTTTTTGTTCACTTTAACTTAGTATTTTACATCTATACAGGAGTGGTCTCCTTTCACAGAGGCCACCACCTTGTACAGTCATGTGTTTGTGGGAACACAGAATCGACAAACTTGTGATATAGAGAGTAACTGTGTGCAAAATAAAATGGCCTGGCAGAAGTTTTTGATAGAAAAAATGTGTCAAATAGAAAATCATACTTATTACGCGTCACGGGCACTTCTTGTCCTCAAAGGCCACCATCACTTTAGTAACGAGAGGGGTAAGCAAGGGAGTGTTTCAAGCTAGAATCTGACCTTTAGATTGCACTAAATAACCTCATGTCTTCTTTCAGAGGCTGATTTTGAGCAGCACAAAACTTCAATTAAGCTTAATGTGAGTTGCTTTTGTTACTGATTGTCGATTACAATCCTATACAAGTTAATAAAACACCACCTAAGAACTTTTTAAAGGTTGATTCTGTCTATTTTTATGGGACAATGTATGAATTTGCTTCAACCTCCAAACAGAAAACCACAATAAGAACAAACACGCTGCAAAGCCATGACATAAAATATCTTATTCATGTCACTCCACAGTGAAAACATGCCTTGACCTTGACAGCTATCTTTTTGTACAGATAAATAGTATATTGGTGATATACTGTCTTGGTTTGTCTTTTCAGTGTTTTCTCACTCAGACAGTTTATCTGTCCTCAAGGCTTATCTAGTTAGCAGAAAGATAAGATGTCAAACCAGACAGGCGAGTTGGAGCCTCACTTAAGACTTGTGCAAAAGGGAGAAAATGTACAGGTCAGGACCATAAAAAGGCAGCTGATCTGAAACCAGCTTTCCCTAACAATCCCGCCCAGTGCTGCAGGCCAGACTCAGACTCAGACTCAACGTGAGACTTCAGTCACCGCAAATCAGTATGGAGGGAGGTGGCTTTTTGTTGCCGCCCACTTTAAACTTGAAAAAGTTGCCCTTGACAATCAGAGCTGCGGGTCTCTTATACAGACAAAACATGAGATCGGACTGTCCTCAGTGACGCCAAAGACTCCTTAATCTCAGTCCTCTCTGGTTAATAACAACGTCACAAAGAGCTCACTGTGTGTGTAAGATGTACTGACTGAACAGAAGAAACTTGTCCACTTTATAAGGCACTCTAATTTGAGAATAATACTGCTGTTGGCTTGGATCATACTGGACAGTTTTCTTTCTGCCTTATATAGTCTGCTGTCTTTAATAAAAGATGAGCTGCCAAAATAAACCCTCCTGAAGAGACAGAAAGTTGTAGAGATTACTCAAATTTTCAACATTGCATCACTAGACTGGGAAAAATCAATAATACTGGAAATCAGGATAAATGTTGAAAGCATAATAATGATAATTTAAGTGGCTTTGATAGCAATTAAGTCCATACAGAGTATGTATTTTGAGCTAAGAATCCAATCATTAAATACCAGCCTTGGAGAGTCAGAATTGAGACGATGTGCTTGTTTCCTCTTTTTACCTTTTTTGCATAAAAAGTTAGAGTTCCAGATTTATGTAGGGCAGGTTGAGACACATACAACTTTCTCCAAGTCTCTCAGTCAGAGAAAAGATCATTATTTTTCACACTTATCCATTTTTTTCTGGAAAATATTATGAGCCATATTAAGGAAGAGGAGCAGACTTGTAAAATAATAACAATATTCATTATTCTTATTCTCCATTATCATGGGACTTTTATTCTATTTACTAAAGTTATGTGATATTAATATGACTCAAGGCAGCAGTTTTCCTGCCATAAACCCCCTCACCACCATCACCACAGACTGACCCAGTTATCCCTGCAGATCAGGGTCTCCCACAGCAACGCTGACAACAATGAACCCCTGACTTTCACACAGCTCAGACACCAAGAACAGGCTGGATGGAGGTCGAGGTTCGAGCATCAACATCACCAACACTAACAGCTGACACGTCCCAAACAAACCCCAGCCCGGGTCCGAGGACTCAGGTGGGGGTTAAACTGTGCATTACCTGCCGGGTGGTTGTACAGAGGTCTCAGTTTGGCGGGCAGCATGTGCTCGACCCTGTCCAGAATCCGGTGATAGGACGCTCTCAGTGCAGCCATGACCGTAAATTTATGAAGGTGGGAAATAAGACACTGAGCGGAACTTGATGCTAGCTCGCTAAAGGCTTAGCTAGCTGAGGACCTTGTGTTTAAATCCAGAGAATTTCAGGAGCTTCAGTTATCTGCGCGCTGCTGTCAAATAGATACACGGCAGGAAGTTAAAGTGACAGGAGAGGATGCTGCTGTCCTACTGTCGACCTTCCACTCACACTAATATGACCATGCTAGCTCTGCTAGCTTCACAGTAGCTTCTGTTCTGACCGACCCGACGAGGTGACTTTCCCTGCGGTGCAACCAACCGCGTGAGAGGCGGGGTTGAAAGTTTCCTCTGCACTGATTGGTCTGCCTTATCATAACCTCGATGCTATTGGTTAAGATTGGAATTCATGTTTTTCTTCCCGGCGTAGCTTAACTGGGCGGAGAGACAAAACAATGTTTTGGGGACAGCTAAAGATACTTGATGTGTATTTATCTTTAGGTTGTTTTAAACACAATAAAAAACTTATGTTTTGAAGATGTAAAACAGTCAACACACGCAGCACCGTCGATTATCCTTGGTATCATTTTTGGGATGCACTAAATCCTTGTTTGTGTTGTCTGTAGAACATTTTCATCCCCAGTTTATTTGATGGGAGTGGAATTTTGAAATTATTTGAATTATTGGCATAGGAAGTGGAGCATTTAATGCAGTGGGAGTGGATATGGGTTCAAAGCCCATTATAGCTGCTTTATAAGAAGTTATATCCAGAGCTGGCCCAAGCCTCAATGGGGCCCTAAGCAAAATTTGATTTTGGGGCCCCCTAATTCTGCCAATAATATTGATTGTTGATCATTCACACACCTTCACAAATCTCTTTGATTAACATTCCATGACATGCAAACATCTTGGTGTTTTTTATTCTTCCTCCCTTTTTCTTCCTCTTTCTATTCTCTTCCCCTGAAGGATATGTCCCTTTATGCAACATTGTTTGGCCCCACAACTCCCTGCTCTTTGAATGCTAATGTTAGCGGAGCTTTAAAATGTCGGCACTAAGAATCATAGGCCTACATCATCAGCAGCACTTAAATGTTTTTCCTTTATTTTATTTTTATAATAATATATATTTGATCATACAGAAAGCATCACTCATACATGCAAAAAATAAAATATATATAAATATATATATATATATATATATATATATATATATATATATATTTTTTTGATTGCTCTTGGGGGGCCCCCTTTTGGCCGCAGGGCCCTAAACAGGCGCTTAGTTCGCTTATGCCTTGGGCCGGCTCTGGTTATATCCGTAAATATTAAGTATTTGGTAGAAAATTACATTTGCCACAAAAAGACCCAGTCAACAGGCACGAAGAGCAACTAAACTGAACTGTAAATTGAAGGGAGAGGACACAATATGTATTTATTTATCTATTCATTGACAAATAATCAATGCAATTAAACATATTAATGTTATTTGTTCATGAAATGATGCTTTCACAAATAAAAACTGTCTGAAAAATACCCTAATTACAACAATTCAAAATATAAAAATATTGCATTACATCCAGTGATCAGCTAAACTTAAAGATAGTCTGCAGAAAAATCATTTATGTCCTTTTAGTTTTTCATATACCCCTATTTTATTTATGTCTAAATCTGTTCTTATCTTTATTTCTGTCTGTATATAATTTTTGAAGTTAATCTGTCTTGTCACATCTATCGACATCCGTTCATCGGTTAGAGCAGGGGTTCTCAACTGGTTTCACTCAGGGACCCACATTTTCTCATGGTCCTTAAGTCGCGACCCACTTTTATAGAATTCAAATCAAGCAAATTTAATTTTTATATAAAAAAAAACTCCAAAGACTCCAATCTTTAACATAGATCCACTTGTTTTATTGAGTAAAGTGCATTTCAAAGCACATGAAGGGGACAACGTGAGGACGACAACTACTGAAGTTACGTGTACAAAAAAATATCAAATAATCAATAAATGTCGCATTACATATTTACTTTTTTGACCAGCTGTTCGTGACCCATCCAGAACGTGTCCGTGACTCACTTTTGGGTCGGGACCCACAGATAGATAGATAGATAGATAGATAGGTAGATAGATAGATAGATAGATAGATAGATAGATAGATAGATAGATAGATAGATGCGTATTCACGGTACACCCCGCCCCGGCAGCTGCTACTATTTTCTAAAGGAGCGCTCCCATCCTGTCTACTAAATCACGCAGAATATCGCGCTACTATGGGACAGCTGTCCGCTGAAGAAATAATAAACCAGGCTAAGCTAGCAGGACGGGCAGGGAGTTAGCGGAGCAGACAGAGCGGCCAAACAGTGAATGTAAACTCGGGAGGACAGCGGGCACAGGACAGCAGCGACTCTTTCACATCCAGCTATGAGAGCTTTGAGTGTCGCAGGCAGCTAACGATAGCACCGCCCGTCCCGACTGACAGGGATTTGATCTGTATGGCAAAACGGGAGCGACGATAAATAAAAGGGGAAAGGGTTAGCTCGGTTTCAATGTTATTGTTAATTAAAATCACATTTTCTCACAATGTCCTACTCTGGAAACCTGGTTTGGGATGTAAATAAACGCTTAATAGGATACAACGAGCCTAACACCATCAGGACCAACTACTTAGGTAAGAACAAACAAGCCTCTTAATGCTAACTGGGGAGGACAGAGGGAAACATGTAGTGTTTTGACATTGTCTCTGCAGACTCAATGTGTGTGTGTGCGTGTGTTTGTGCTGACAGCTACACCCAACATGACTGTGATCCAAGCCCTCACTCTGTCTGCCCTGTTAGAGTTCCTCTGTTCAGTCAGGACCGTCCAGAGTAAACACACTAAAGCTCCCACCTGTGTGTGTCTCATTCAGCAGCATCCTCTTCCACTAAAGCCCCCCCGCTGAAGCACAGCACAGATAGGATTAAAGGTTATGTGTAACGATAATCCTTCATAGGACAGCTCTCTTTGAGGCTACAGCATGAACATCTTTATCTCTTTATTCACATGGTTACACATTCAGCCATAGATGGTGTAGAAAGTAGAAAGGCAATCAGCAAAGAGCTTCATCATCATCACCTTCATCTGAGCTCTGCAGGATAGCCTTGAACTGGCAAATACACTGCACAGACATAACACTTGGGCAATGCAATCCAATACAACAGCTCTACCATGATTTTGCACTTATGAAGCGTGTGTTGGCATGGTCAGGGAATAATAATTCTCTAATGTAAATGCTGGAGTTGTTCTGGATGTTTGTCATGTGCTGGAGGGCGTTCAGTATGTTCATTAATGAGGTGGAAAAACTACAAGGAATGCCTTTTAATAAAGTACCACCACCCACTTTGTCTTCAATAACAAATTTAGTCTACATCACACTCCAGGGCCAGGGGCCAAATCTGGCCCACGGGATCATATCATATTTGTATTATTAGTGGCCCACCAGTATGAGGTCTGCAGATTTCCTCCAGGAAATTATTTAAAATATTCTTAATAAACCATGAAAATCTGGGAAAGTAAAGAGTAAGGAAGATTTGATAAATAGTCAAGAATGTGGGGGAAAAATGTGTTTTATCCTTATTTCCAATTTTGCATCTCAAGATTTTATTTTGAGCTTCGTTTTTTTTCAACTCAGTATTTAGACTTTTGTCATTTAATCCTTTAGATTCCAATTTTAAGTCATATTTTGACTTTAAACTCTTGATTTCAAATTGATCTCATATTTTAACCTTTCAAACTTATGATTTCAAATTACTCCTCTTGTAATTGCTCTTTAAAAGCGTTACTTGCCTATAGATTGCCTATAAATGTATCTTTTTTACTTTTTGAATTTCCAAGTGGTTTATAATCATCGCTGATTTTGTTATATTTTGAAAAGGAGGCTGACAGTTTGGGTTAAGTTGTTGACCCTGTTTGGCCCTCAGGTTAGACTTAAATCCAGATTATGGCACTTGCTGTGGTTGATTATGACACCCCTGGTCTATATCAATTACCTGTCTGACAATGGCAACAAAAACTGACAACTCATGTATGGCAAAGCTGTTGTATTCAATTGCATTACTCCACCCAGGTGTGTATGAGGTTAAGTGAAAGGTTTGTGTGTATGGACGTAAATGTGAATATCTAATGTGGATTGCATTGATGCAAGCCCAGTGCTATATGGTGCGCTCAGGTTGGCAGGACTTTGCAGTTAAAAATATAAATGAGTCAAAGTGCCAAATGGCTAATCTTCTAAATGCAACCACAACAGATTATACAACTATGTAATATTTAACACCAGGGGTGGGAGAAAGAATCGATTCATATAAGTATCAGGATTTTTTGTTTTGCAATTTTCAAATAGATTTTTATGTTCAAAAAAAATTTATTATTTTTTTTTTCAAATTTAAGAACAAATCTTGAAAACTGACCTACATGTGATGTGTATTTTTTTGGGGGAAATATGGTTACTGGAATAGTCAGTAGACAATCATAATCATTCAACTGTTTCACTGGTGTTAAAAATGCAAACTAAAAATTGAGAAAATCGACAATATCGTAGAATCGCAATTTAAATTGAATCGGCATCCAAAAAATTGTTGAAGAATCGAATTGGGAGAAAAGCATATCGTCCCAGCCTTATTATTTAATAGTATTATATGAGTAATCATGAATCACCATTGCTCGCAGAAAGGTAAGCCTGTAACTAAACTACTTTTAAGATTTGCTTATGTGGAAATGCTGGAGTGTTTGCAACATGATGAAACTTTCAGAACAATGCTCACAGTGGGAGTGTGCATCAATATATCTCTTGTGATTTCAGAGGGAAGAAATATAAAGAACAGATGCCCTTTCATTGAGTAGGAATAAACACTCTATCCATGTCAAACATTATGAGTGTATTCCTTTTAAAATCAAAACAACAGCATATGGGGTTTAAGAAGGCCAGTACTTTAGCCCTGTATGTTTAAAAGATTTGTAACATGTAAAAGCAGTCATCTCTTATTGAATATGTTTGAAAAACCTGAAAACAACATTTATTACTCCTACGTTCATGTTTTTATTCCACTGTCTTAACCCTGGCATTTGTCTTTAAACCTGTTTCCTTGAAAGTTTTACAGTCTTTGTAAAACTTGGCCAGTATGATTCAAAAGAATTTTTTTTTCTGTTCATGTAACATCGCTGGTGATGTTAAGATTAACTAAGATGACACTAAACGGCCAACTAGTAAACATGGGGCAACCTCAAGGTCCTATGCTGACATAGAGAGGTTCAAAATAATCAAAATTCAATGTTATATCCTGATAATCAAAACCCAGGAACTACACTGTTTCAATTTTTTTTTCAGAACAAGGATTTAAAAAATGTAAAGAAAGGAAAAAATATATCCACTAAGATACAGTAATACATTTAAAAAAAATCATTCTTTCAAAAGTGGATTTTGGATCTACGTTGCTGTCATCAAAGTATCAGGATCTGCATGTTACCTGCAGTCAAATGTTAATATTTAATGCAGTCAGGTTTAAAAGAAGGTGCTTTTTTTGCCCAGCAGTCCTTCGACACCTGTCAACAATTTCAAATCATATATCATATATCAAATCATATATATGTATTTTTGGGGAAGATTGATATAAATGTAGTTAATAATTGTACTCATACCAGTTTGGAGCCCTTCAGTTAATTTAAAGCTCCTGTTAGGAACTTTAAGCCTAGTTACTTTGTCAGCGTGATGTCAATGGCACCTACCCCCCTCAAGAGCATTTCAAGCGTTGACAATAAATTTATAAAACATAAGTTTTGGTTTAAATTCTCTTGTTTTCTTTTGTAAATTTTAGTCCACTTACCAAGCATTTATAAACTGCTCACTGGAGCTTTAAATCAAAATTATTTCATACAAGAATATTTGATATCAGAAACTGTCGTGTCATGTTGCCCATGTTGCACTGAGTTAAGTCGATTATTTTCATACTTGTTACTTTTCTGTAGTGATAGCTCTGAGTTTAAATATTTATTTGATTTGTTTTTGACAGAAACATCTGAAAAAGAGCCGTTATGGTTTGTGGAGCAGAGCGAGGACGGTTTATTGGGTTCAGAGCCAGACACAGAGCTTTATAAGAGCGGACTGCTGTCAGACAGTCAGTGCCTGACAGTGGTTGAATGAAGATTTATTGGCCTGTTGAGGTGGGGCAGGTGCCACAGAGGTTTAGTCAGTGCTGTATTTAGCCCGACTGAGAAATGGCTGGAGCTGTGATTGTGTACGTGTTGGGGATACATGCAGCAACGTGTGGAACAGGATATATTTAGCCTGAAAAAGGGGGATGGGAGCAACAAGTCGTGGTCTACTTTGAATTCCGACACAGATACTTCCGGAGAGGTTTGAGAAAATTCAGCTTAATTTAGGTTATCATTGATAAAGTAGACAGTTTCTGATGAGGATGAGAGACTTCGAACTCTTAGAAGCAAGATCAGGAGAGTTGATTAGACCAGCATCCTGACAATAACATGCTTAACATGGCTGTGCACCACCTCATATAGATACAGCCAGTGATTAAAAAAGTTTTTGATTTCTCTGTCAACCATCAATAATCTTTGAGTCTTCACATATTGACTTTGGCCTGCTCATCAAAAGCAGGAATGTTCCAAAGCAAAAGATTTCCTGGTCATTTCAATATTTGTATAACACTGAGAAAACAGTCAAAAAACAGGCTCTGTAATCCCTGATGAACACTGATGATGATAATACGTAGCATTACCAGCTTTCTATCAAGAAGGTCTATACTATTTCAGCCAGACACAACATACATCAAACTTTATCGCCATTTTCCATTTTAAAATACAACCAGACCTCATTATCTGCTATCAGCTGGAGCTACAGCCCAGCCGAGTAGTGGATGGCTTTGCTTAGGCTAATGCAGTGGTTCTCAAGTCCAGACCTCGAGGCCCGCTGTCCTGCATGTTTTGGATGTTTCCCTGCTCCAACACACCTGATTCAAATGATCAGCTCGTTATCAAGCTCTGTAATGGCTTAATAACGAGCTGATCATTTGAATCAGGTGTGTTGGAGCAGGGAAACATCCAAAACATGCAGGACAGTGGGCCTCGAGGACTGGACTTGAGAACCACTGGGCTAATGCACAATATATCCATGCAATTTTTGTACTTTTTATGACAGACGACGAGCAAGAGAGATGATGTTTAATTATTAAACCAGTTAACTAAATGTAACCAAAGTATTGCCTGTATATATCCAATATTTTCTGGTTCAGTCTCTTCTAGTTCCATGGTGCTTATGTCTATTCTTTATTTTATGATAACACTGCAGCTGTGTTTGGTTTACTGTTCATCACATTCAGTATAACATGGACTAACATAATTAAACAAAAGACAATCAAAATTAAATGCTTCATATTTGGACGGTCTGCGCAGAAGATGTTTGTACAGTTTCATATGTTACATTGTTAGCTGGAGCTCCTGGGAAGGATATGACAACACTGATGGTAAACAGCGCTGCAACGCATATAAAACCTGTCAGTGCAGGTTGAAGCTCTCATTTGCATAGACAGGAGCTGGATTTCTCAAACTTCTCCGTATGCAGCAGCACTTCCTGGACTTGAGAAGAGTCGAGGAAGTGCTGCATTATGAGTTAGTGTGTGTTTCTTTTAGGGGAGGTAAGAGTCGAAAAATACACCCAATGACTTTACGGGGAAAAGTGAGGACAATTAAACGTCCTAACCACCAAGGACTTGTATCTCAATTTCAAATTTATTCTTAGAAAAATTCATCATAAATTTGTAACGTTATTTAAAATCAGTAAGTACTCCCACACACATAAAACTAACTATAAAATCTATGAAAGAAACAGGCAGCAAAATAACCCCATTGTTTTCTGAGTGTTTCAAAGCCCACCTCACGTTAGCTTTGGGTAGATAATTGCTCCTCCTCCGTTTCCCATCATGCATTGTTGTCCACAGCACACTCAGAGATGAAGTTTATGACTGGTCTAGTTTGTTTAGATTCAACCTTTTGCAGCATTTACGCTCTACAACACAAAAACCCGGTCAGCGACAAAGCTCTCAGAAATGTTTCGTCATATTTGAAACACTTAAATCGTCATTATTTCACCTGTTTGTCTCAGAGTCTTTATGTTGTCGTTTTTTTCTGTTCACAGGTAGAAGAGAGTTTGTCCAGAGGCTGAAACTTGAAGGGACACTGAATGTACATGATGGCTGTGTAAGTTCCTCAAACTTCTAAATATTTGTTTTCTTTTATTAGTTTTTGTCTCTGCAGGTATGTTAAGGGCCCAGGATTCCCAATGACAATGTTTCTACCTTCTTTCACAAACAAGTACCAATATTTTTTGATTATCAGACTCAATATGTTATTAATCCTCGTTCTAAGGATAAAACCTTGAAAATTTCTCTTTACTTTTGGTGAAGAACATTTTGTCCTCTTCCATTTTCCACTGCAGAGATTTTCAGTTTAAAAATAGATGTATCGTTTTTTCTTTCTCTTTTCTTTTCTGTTGTTTTTGTGCATTTTTCTCCCACAACCTGTTAATTTTTTGTGTTTTTTCCGCATTTTTTGTTATGCACCAAAGTATCAAGTCAGGTTACTTAAATCCACTGCATCCCTCCTGAGACACTGAACCTGATTTCTTCTCTGAATCTAAACAAAATAAGTCTTTATTTCCTTTTTCCTTTTGCCACGCTGTTCCATTTTTCCTCAGTCAGTCTGTGAGGTTTCAGTATCTTACATACAGCAGCTCTCTGACCTCAGGCCAGGCGGTTTAATACCTCTGAGAAACCCGAAGCCGACACAACAGTCACACGTCCTGTCACACTATCAGCCCACACCGGCCGTCACTTCATCCAAAACACCAAAACAACATCAGCAAACACTCCCAGAGGAGCTCCAGGTCTATATCTGCAGTCTTAACCAGACATGCTGGGAGATTTTGTGTTGTAAATGTTTGAAACACACAAAGATATTCTTTGGTAACATTATGAACTATAGGGAATGTAACTTTACCAACATATTTAAGTAATTAAACTAATGTTTATCTTTAACGACCCAGGAACAGTCCATCTACATCCTTCAGATATGAAGATGTTCTGATTTTTTCCCACTTCATGTGATCATCAAGATTTAATAGTGTACTAAAGCATCATGCCATGAAAATGAATAAATAACTTTTGACTGTTTTTTAACACCGTTAGTTAAATATATCATGATCGTAGTCTCCAAAACAAAGACATGTTTTTGCTAAAAAAGTCAGTGGAGGATGCAGCATCACAACGAATAAGAAGTTTTAAAGAAAGACAGGAACTATTGCCTCTCTCTGCTAAATCTAACAGTAGACAAAAAATAATTTTGTCTTTGCTTGATAAGGGAAAAATAGTCTGATGAACAATGTTGTAAAAATTCTCAATTTTAGATCCCACAGGTAAAATAAATAAATAAATAAGAATTACGCCTGCAAATCCAGGCAGGTAAAAACAAATAAAAAAGGATGTCAATTTTAAAGTTCTTGCTATTCCTTTTTTTTTTAAACTTTGTTGTTTAATTAGTTATAAACTTGGTTTAAGTATGAGGGTGATGTAAAAGTGACCCAAACATAACAACAGACACACCTCTGAATGATCCACACACGGTAAGATGAATGAACAGGAGCTGTAATGTAGACAGTCATTACACTGTCCGAGCATTACACCGTGTAAGAGCCGAAGTTTCGCACATTTTCTCTTAAACAAACCTCGACAATGCCAACTACCAGTTGGTTCGTCTGAATGTTGCAAAATCAGTGAAAACAAGGAAGAAGCTGTATCATGCAATAAGTATAAAAACATTTCCACATGTGCTGGAGGAAGTTTTTACCAAATCCTGGTCTCATCATGAAGTTTATGATTGTATCAGGGCCGATACTCGATTGTTTCATAGTCTTTCCTGTAGGTTTGACTCAGCTTAACGTCTGTCTCTAAATCTTCCATCCCACCTCAGACTCACAGACTCGGCTCAACTCAAACACGCAGTCGGATCAAATCTGAACCAGCTTCAGATTATACTCTGCTTCTCCAAAATCAAATCCAAACCTTTCAGTGCCTGAGCTTGGTTTACAGGAGGTTGAAATGGATAAAAGCTCCTATAATATCGATAACTGTTTCCCCAATTGTTTTCTCTGCGCAGGTCAACACCATTTCCTGGAACGACACAGGTGAATACATCCTGTCAGGGTCAGATGATACATTTTTGGTCATCAGCAACCCGTACAACAAAAAGGTAAGTCTTATATTGACTAAAGAACATGGACCGAAATGAGATAATGCACTGTACTTGAAGGAAAAGCAGCTGCACAGCATTTTGATCCATCTTGTCCCACTATCACTTGCTGTATTTGCTGTCGATGTTTTTTTGACACAAAAGGATTTTATTATAAATCCTCCAATCAGAAGAAAATCTGAATCATTTACTAAAAACCTTTAAGCAACAATAAACTGATGCTCTGAAAAAAGGATGAAAAATAACACCTTTTAAATTAAAATGTTTTAGAGGAAAACACAGTAAAGTACATGATCCATCTTATGATTCTGTGACTCCCTTTCCCTCTTTTGAAATGAACATTTTGGTCATAACAGGTAGAGTTTTGTTCATGATCTTCATTTACGTCCACTTCAGCCATCTTGTATGTTTCGTTTTCTTTCTCAGGTCAAAAAGTCTATTCGTTCAGGTCACCGGGCGAACATCTTCAGTGCGAAGTTCATGCCCCACACCAATGGTCAGGAAATCGTCTCCTGCTCTGGGGACGGCATCATCTACTACACACACACTGAGAAGAGCCCCGAGTACAACAGACAGTGTCAGTTCACCTGCCATTATGGAACAGCCTATGAGGTGCTAAAAAAGGAGAAATTCCTCGAAGACCACTTGCCTTTTCTCACTCGCCCTGCTTCTTGAGTTTCTCCTAACTCCTCTCTTTTTGTTCTCTCAGATTATGACGGTACCAAATGACCCCTACACGTTTCTGTCGTGTGGGGAGGATGGCACGGTGCGGTGGTTCGACCTTCGTATGAAGACGAGCTGCACAAAAGAAGACTGCAAAGATGTGAGTTGACAGCCTTGATATTCTTTCTCTTTCTATTACTGATTCACTGAATCACCGTGTACTGAAACTTGCCAGGTTTCTGCCTGTAACAAGTCCTGATTTTAATCAGAATTTCAGAAACAGGGAAAAACAATACAAACGTTTGTGTGACACAGAATTATTCTAGAGGAGTGCTGTCATTCAAATGGGAGTATAAATGTTTCAAAATGTTTGTTTTTGTGAACTTATGTGAATTTGAATTAAATCTCTGATAAATCCATCAGCTATCTGAGTCAGGATAAACTTGATATCACCGTGTTGACAGAAATTCACCTCCCTCATTTCTTATATGAGCTGACAGCTTTCGGTCTCAGGAGTGATTCAGAAAACAGCTTCACTGGCTACAAGCCAAGCTGCATCAGAGGGAGCTGAGTGCCAAGGCTGTGTGTGTGTGTGTGTGTGTGTGCGTGTGTGTATGTTTCTGTGTGTGTGTGTTTGAGAGCAGGGAAAGATGGGTCCCTCTAGATTGTGGTGCGTCTTCTCCTCTTTCTCGCCTGAGATCCGTACCTGTGACCTTAAACATGTCAGGGTAGTTTTACCAGACTCTGTTACCTCCTCCTCTTAATTATCCTACAGCCTGTCAAAGTTACAAACGCACATACGCAGCAGGGGAATTAAACACTCAATAAAGATCATTTTCTTAATTACTCTGTGTAACCTCACTGTTCGAGTCTGGTTGCCTGTGATCTCTGTAACTGTGAAACCTCTCTCTCAGTTCTTCTTTTGTTCAGTTCTGTTGGAGCTTACTTACCTGTAGGACTCTGACTGTGTTTATTACTCTGATTTCAGGACATCCTGATAAACTGTCGAAGAGCAGCAACCTCTATATCCATCTCTCCCCTGGTGCCATACTACCTGGCTGTGGGCTGCTCAGACAGCTCAGTGCGGATCTACGACAGACGCATGTTGGGCACTAGAGCAACAGGTAAACTCTCATACTTTGTTATTTAGGTGTGGTATTACTTTGATTTTGAGTTATTTACAGTTATAGATAAGTGAAGGTGGCAGATGGATGCTACTCAGTCAAAGTAGCAGAGCTGTAATAACAGCATGTAGGTAAAGACACGTCTTACAGGAGAGTACGGCCATCAGTGTTTCTCAAAATCAAAGATTTATAATCACACAGTTTAGGTGCAAAGATTTACCGTTGGCTCTGAGACTTTGACTCTCTTATTAGCATAACAACATCTCAATCAGGGACTCTCTTTCTCCTCCTCAGGCAACTATATGGGCCGGGGAACGACGGGTATGTGCGTGAGGTTCGTCCCCACTCACCTGTCCAATAAGTCGTGTCGGGTGACTTCTCTCTGCTACAGCGAGGACGGTCAGGAGGTTCTGGTCAGCTACTCCTCGGACTACATCTACCTGTTTGATCCCAAAGATGACCAAGCCCGAGAGCTAAAGGGCCCGTCTGAGGAGCGGAGGGAGGAGGTGATTCAAGCAGCTTTCACGCTCTTCTATCTAACACCAGATAGAGCTCTGTGTGTTTCTAGATGTTTAGACAAAGATACTTTCACAGCTGAGAGAACTGCAAAGAAAACTTCAAACATTTTTACTTACATTTAAAACTCACAGAAGGAGGAAAAGTTATGATACATAAAGTCAGTTGATCCTTAAAGGTCGGTGTAAAATGTCTTGTATCTTCCGCACATCCAATCATTTTTATGACCTGATTGAATGTAATATTTTAATATTTCACTCAGGACTTTAGGTTGGTCTGGTCAATGACACCATCATCTATCACTGATGGCTCTCACACTCACTGATTACACAGTCTGCTACCCCTGACACAAAGTGATTTAAAAGCCCTAAGTCCTTGTTTTATGCCAGACTGAGCTCTTCTTCCTTTTATAAGTGGCTCGGCTCAGTCTTGGAAATCTCTCTGCGTTGACTCTTCACCAGTGTGTCGGCCTTGTATCCAAACATCAGGTCGTTTCCCTTAAAAAAGTTCCAACCTTTGTGTCTATTGTGCGCAACCCTTTTAGCCAGTTAGTTGGAATTGAAACATGCTTTAAACTTAGAGTGAGACCACTGGAGACAGAAAATATCTCTCCCTTACTCAGATGTACAAAAACCAAACACACAGAGACTCCCACAAATGAGAAGAGCAGTTTATGAAATAGCATCATTTCAGCGGAGAGTGTCTGAGCGGCTGACAAACCAAAACCGTGTACAGCATCTCTCTGCCCTCTTATTCTGTCACTTCTAGATTTGGGAGTGTTGCTTATTTTGTGACCTGACTGACAGATTCGGTCTATCATGCTGATCCACGCCAGTGCTCCACTCGTACTTCATTTGTACTCTGATTTAACAATCAAACATGAGTTTAAGTGTTCAAGAGTTTTAGCTCTAAATAAAAACAGATGGTAGAAGTCTGTCGCAGAGAAAGGCACAATCTCTTTGTTAACATCTTTAGAGCAGTTTGAATCCCTTTTGTTGCTCGTAGCTGAATCTTTTAGATCTGCTTAAATAGAAAATAAACACTAGCACATGTCATCTGTGCAAACACTGAGTGAAGACACAACAAGGAGCCTTCAGGGGCTCCTCTAAGAGCACTGCAGACAGCAGGGCTAAATCTGTTCTGGCTGATGCAGTGCAGCGAGTGGAGCAAATGACCCTGAAGGACAGAAGAGAGGAGAAAAGAGACACGTCGTCGAGGAAGAAAACACTGAATTAAAGCTTTAAAAACCTCCTGATGCATAGAGTTCTTCACAGCAGTTTTAGTGAGGAGTCAGTTTGAGATTTAGCTGAATGACGAGTCAGGTTGAATCGTAGCGCTCAGATCCAGTATTTGTGAGAGCCTATCTTTGCATGTGTCTGAATGTGCTGGATCATGGTGCCACTGCTTCAAAGCCTCGTGGTGAGTTCAGCTGTGTCGAGATGCATCCACCACACACATTCCTTTCCAAATACAGCGACCGACGCACACGGTGTTCCTCTATCTATCTATCGTCCAAAATAGATCAGGCTGAGGTGCAGGGCATGGCCAGGCACAGCCTCATTACCCCTCTCTCATTTTCCCTCCACCTGTAACCTCATTTCTTCAGGGCCCCTTCTCGCTCTGATTTGCTCTACTATCTCCCTCAGTCTTGGCTCCTTCTCAACACCTCCAGCCCTTATCCAGACCTGATGACATTTCCTGAGTAGGGCAGTTGATAGTTCCTGCACTAAGAGTCCCTTTTTCTATTTCTGGCTCTCAGCCTGTTGCCCTGCAGAGGAGCCAGGGGACTGGAGAGTGAAGGCACCCTCACCGTGCAGCCAGGACAGGACAGGGGAGGGGAGGGGGGAGCAAATTAAAGAGGACACTGACAGAGACGAGCAGTGTTTTGCTTTGGCAGCAGAGCTATTTTTGACCATGCTTTGACTGACAAACTGCTAATCTTTTTCTGTGTGTGTCTGTGTGTGTCTGTGTGTGTCTGTGTCTGTGTGTTTCCACAGCTGAGGCAGCCTCCAGTGAAGCGCCTCCGGCTACGAGGTGACTGGTCTGACACGGGACCCCGAGCTCGTCCCGAGAGTGAGAGGGAGAGAGACGGTAAGATCAGAGCAGTCAGTAACACGGCAAACACGTGAGGGTTCGAAGCTAAAGTCACAACTTAAAGATTCAGACCTCCTGTTGAATTCAGCAACACCCAAACATTCAGAAAACCTACATATAAACATAACCCCCAAGTTTTTCCACTATTACAATTCTTCCCTCAGGCTGCATCAACGAAGTTCAAACTTTATAAAGTCCGATATCACAGAAGTATGTTTTTCTTCTGGGGCTCGATACTCAAACACAAAATCGTAAATGTCTTCAGATATATTTATACTATATATGTTTTTCACTATCACAGATGTCATTTTCACAGGAGTGGAAATGGCAAATATTTACTCAGTCTGTATCACACATTTAGATGGTCTTCTTTACACTGAGGTCATGGCTGCACAGAGAAGACTACAAGTCAATAATACAGACTCCATTTAGTGTCATGAGTGAAACTGGCTGAAAATATAGTAATCAAGGTTTTCCAGATAAGTTTCTTAAAACAAGATGAAATACAAACACTTCAAGGAACTTATTTAGATAATTTTGGTTTGAGATATCTTCATAAAAAGTTTATGTTTGGACTTGACAGGTCAGTGTAGCCTAAATGAAATAATATGAGATATACTGATAAGAACTGAGATCATTTATCTTGGTTACTTTGAGTTGTTTCTCAGTGTAGATATTTTATCAGTCAGCTATTGGAAAGCTTAGGGATCGTCTTACTCAATTAAAAACTTTGAAAACTTTTTTTTCAATTTAACTTTTTAACATTTTTTTCAAATTTTCCTTGAAGGAACCTTCCCAAAAGGATAAATAAAGTTGTGTTTAATCTAATCGTATCTGAACGAACAATACTTTCAAGCAAAAATACACAAGTAGTATTTAAGTACTGAAGAACTGGTTTTAAAAACTTCTCCAAAAAATACAAGCAAGCAAAAAAACACTAATGTGAATGTGAGCAAATGTTACTTACAAAAGTTAGTTTTTACCTCTGGATGTTTTTTTATGTGAAGCAGCTGGAGAAGCAAAAGAGGAAATGATTTGGAGTAAATTACACAGGGATAGTAAAAAACAAAACAAAACAGTATACTGTAGCTCTGGCAATTAATCAAATGTAAGTCAGCAGCCAGTGTCTCCAGAGTTAAACAGCAGCACAGCTCCATCCACAGAACAAACCGGCGGCTGCACACATTCATGAGGATGCAGATGTGGGGGCGTGGCGTCTACGGAGTTGAAACAGAAGGGGAGGCGGGGTTGAAGTTGCTTCTGTATCAGTCTCATAATTTACAAATCTCAGCTTAAAAACTTTTCCTCTGTTTGAAATCAGGATTTCTTTCGATGTCATTCTGCAGGTACCAGAGCAGCTTCCAGTAAGTTTGGCTCAGCTTGCTCATAAGGTCAGAACTCAGGGCATTAAGCCTGGCGTCACAGAGAGAGTCACCAATGGTTCAAATGAAATTCAAATTCAACCCCTCAACTCACTTCTGAGGCTCCACAACAATTCTTTGATTCCTGTTAAAACATCAGCAGCTGTAAACCTCTGAACATTTCCCTCCCTGACTCTTGTAGGAGAGCAGAGTCCGAATGTGTCTCTGATGCAGAGGATGTCGGACATGTTGTCCCGGTGGTTTGAGGAAGCCAGTGAAGCTCAGAGCAGCACCAGAGGGGGGGCTCGACAGACGAGACCCAGAGGTGAGACAACGACTGATAGATGATCCTCCTTTGAATAAGAAAGTCTCGCACTACTTTACCCTGACTGTGTTTAATAAGATGAAGTCATAACATTTTTCACAAATCATCATTATTTTCATTACATCAAATTCCACCTTTATCACTCCTATATACAATTGACTCTGCAGCTGTCTAATACTGTATAGATAAAGACTGATTGATTGATTGATTGATTGATTGATTGATGACACCAGTTTTCAGGGTCCCATTTTATCTAAATGTTGTGAATCTGTTTTAAAAGTCGTCAGTTTATCTTCTAAAACTCTGAATCATCGTAATTTTCTTCTTTCAGGGACATCAGTTCGTCCGGAGGGGCCGTCACTTAGCCCCCCCACAGGAGACCCCACCCAGGACTCCAGCACCCAAGAGAGACCTGCAGGGTCTGACGCCCCAGAGGAACCTCCTGGTCCTGATGCTGCTGCCCCCATGCCTAAATCCACCTCCTCTTCCTCCTCAGGGTCCTCATCAACTGTCACAGCTCCCCCTCCTTCCAGCTCTTCATCAGTGGAGAGTTCGGCCCCGTCTTCATCATCCCCCCTCACCTCCTCGCCTGATTCAGAGCAAAGGAGTCAGGCCGACAGCACCGGGACCCCCACACCCACGCCCACACCCACTTCAGAGCCCGCTCTGTCAGGTATACCACACAGCTGTTACGTCTTTTTCTCTCCAAAACGTTTTTAAGAAATTCACATTTTGCTCCCATTGCAGTGAGTCGGTCTCAGATCCGTTGTGTTTTTTTTTTTGTCTGTGTCTTCGTTCGTATTGTGTGTTTGTTGGAGCCACTCCACTCAAGCAGCAGCCTCACTTCAATCTCTTCCTCCTTCAGCATCCTCTCATCGTTCTTCCTCCTCATCTCTGTGCTCCCTCCTCTCCCTCACTCCTCCCCCCTTCAGTCTTCTAATCGTGCGTCCCTCTCCCTCTCCTCCTCTCCCCCTCTGTCAGAGTACGGTCCTCACCGGCTGCCCATAAGTTTAGTGTGTAGGCGTTTGCAGAGGTTACTCCGGCTGGCCGACCCACCAGGACGGGGTCAGCGAGCAGCCCCTTCTTCTTCCTCCTCCTCCTCCTCTTCCTCTGCAGCCCCTGAGAGACAGTCCCAAAGAGCTGCTGGTGCTGCTGCCGCTGCTGCCGCTGAGACACAACCCCTTACAGGTTACCCTCCCCTCTGAGCTCCTCGCCCCCTCCATGCAGGCTGTACACATGGCCCCCTTGCTTCCCCCTTTGCCACTCATCTTAACCCCCCTCTCTGTTCAGAAAATGGCAGACATGTTTGTTTGTAGAAAGGCTCCAGAAAGACCTGATCTTGCTAGAACTAATCCCACACTGATCCTCTTTCCATTCAACAACAATGCACCTTGATATTCGTTAACCTCTGTAGCTGTCACTGTGTCGCCTCTCCTCCTGTTTGCTCAGCCCCTCACTCACTAATGCTCTCACTCTCATCGCTCCCCCCCCTGTTGCTTGAGTTTTCACCTGTTGGAGTGGCACCAGACAGTGTGAAGCTCTGCTCTGGCGTCCTCATGGCTCATGTTGTTCATTCATGTTTGATGTTACACACACACACACAAACTGATCAGCTGACTTCACTTAAGTGCTGGACTTGATTCACTTTGGTTTTGATCTGAATCAAAGACGTAAAAATGCAAGAAAATAACAACAGACTTAATCTTCTGTGTGCGTAGTTGTGATGGCTTTTTGTCAGTCTTGCAAAGTTGGATATAAGAATCATTAAATCAAAGCAGGAGTTTTGAGGATACAGTCTAGACTTGTTGTGTGCAGAGACTAAATACAAGGCCAGCATGAGCAAACACTCGGCAAACAGTGACAAGAGAATAAGAGAAGATAAGAGGGATGGAGAGAAAACGCAAACGGGATAAATTATAATCACAGATCATGCAGACTTAAGGCTGCAGCGTCAATGAATCAGAATCAGAATCTCTTTATTGTCCCGTAAAGGGAAATTAGTTTTGCTGCAAGGCTTACAAAAGACAAGTACTCAATGACAACATAAATTAAAAAAACATTGAACAATTAAAAACATAACAACACAATGTCAGAAACACAGACACAAAACCTCCTAAAATTCAGTCCAGAGCTCATACCAAAAATGGAGAGAAACTACTACCAAGTAATTAAAAGTGCAATGTGTGCAAATGAGCGATAATAGTGCAAGACAACATGAGCAGCCTGAGGGTCAACTGCTATTCACTAAATGAATTGCACTGGGGATGAAAGAGACCTGAAATCTTGTAGTCCTCCTCATAGGGGCCCTAAAACGACGTCATGAAGGTAAAAGCTCAAACTCGCATATAAGTGGATGATTGGGATAACCCAGAATGGCATTAGCCTTCCTCAAGACCTGTCTGTTGTAGAGAAACAAAACGATTGTATGATGATGATGATGATTGTAAAAATTAGGGTTGGAGTTTTGCTGATATTTTCAAACCAGTATATCAGCCTGATATCAATACAGATACTGATCCAAGTACGTTAGTAGTATATTCCTAAATGCTGAAAGGCTGGTTATCAATTCTGTGATTTTCTTGTGAGGCGCCTTTACCTTTGGGTATTTTCTGGTGCTCTTCTGTATTTATTAGCTCTCTTGAATTACTGAAGCAGAGACTGCTGATTTTTCATTCTTCAGAAACTCTTTTTGATGTTAAGAATGGTCGTTTTTGAGATGCACAGTTCAATTGGTCGTGGTAGAGGAGTGTTATATTGCTCTTCCTCTCTTCGGCTATACCAGACAAGCAGTCCAAATGACTATTTTGCACTACACTTAAAAACACTCCCATGCAGGCATCATGTAAATTGTTGGTGCATGTAAGCTTTTCACCTAAATAGTTAGTCATTTCACCAGCCATACATGTCAGCACCAACAAATAACTTTTAAAGCTGCCTTCTGCCGATACCAATTTTGCGCATCCATATGTGTAGTATTGACAGTAACAGCAAAGTAAAGATAACTTAAGTGAACAAATATAACTTAAGCATTATCATTTAGAATAATTTCAGTACCAGTCTGAGTGGAAATGGTAACTTCAGCATCTATAATCATGTGGCTCCAAAATTCAACATTAGCACACCACAGACCCACTGCATTATGAGAGCCACATACTTTCACAGAATCTGTTGTAAAAATATCGATGAGTCAAATCTGATGGTGAGTGTTGTCAGAAATATCTCACATTTTGTCTGAATGATGCTTTTCAAATGAATTTTACAATACAACTTAAATAAATTACTTATTAGAGATTATTCGTAATTGTGTAGAGTGTAGACCCTGCTTTTTGACTCCTCTAATTCCTGAATATACATCATCGTGTGAATGTCGTATTTTTGCAAGTATGAATGTCAGAAACTTCAAAACTGAAAGAACCAAGAACAGAAAAGAAACCAAGAAAAATAAAAGCTGTGCTGAAACAAGCAGAGCTTTGACCACAGAGAGGCAGAAACCAGCTCTCACTGATCTCAGGATCGACAACAATCAACCATCAACTACCTCTCTTCAAAGCAAACCTCATCTTACATGATTTTAGTATCACTAAGTTTCAGAGTGTTAAACAGCCTCAAATTTTCTACTGTCTGAAGGTGCTCAAAAATAATGCAAGTATTGTGCTTCCTATTTGACAGTATGCAGTCATATTTTGTGCTTCATAGTTGATTTATTTTGGCATTTTTTAATTAAGAGAGGATTGTGATTGGTGAGCACTTTAGTGGAACCCAACGGTTTATTTCACACACTGGAATAACAGTTTATTTCCAGTATGTTCAAGCAAAGAGCTGTGTGTCTGCGAAAGGCTTTAATGGACAAGCTAATAAACCCCATAATAGTCAGTGTTTGAGTAAAAGGGTGTTTGCGTTGTTGATCTTCACCAGGCTGAACTGATGTGTAGAAGAAAAATGAAGCTTTTGTTCCACACTCACAATTTTTATTCATTTTTTACACAGTTAAGTGGAAGTGGAAGTAAAGCTAACATCTCATTTGAGGTTTTCAAAGATTATAATGAGATTTAATGTAACAGCTTAATCTATCAGTTGGAGTATGTGTGGATGTGTCATGTTCATGTTTTGGTTCAGACATACTAATCTCTGACTGTACTAAAGCTGCACATTCAGAATGAGGAATAATCCCCGCTGTAATCAAATGAAGCTTTTTTCTCCTGCTAATGATTTTACAGCTCTTCCTCCTTCTCCTCCTACTACTACTACTTTGCCCGGATCATGTCTGTTTTTTGTTTTTTTTCAACCTGAGTTTAAAGTTTTAACCTCTGTGCGTCTTGAATGTGTGCGATTGCTGAGGTTTGACCTCTGTGTCCGATGTTTGCTCGGTCTCATTTTTGTTCCAGATTCCCCCTCATCTGTGGTAAACAAACAGCTGGGATCCATGACTCTCGATGAACAGCAGGGTGCGTGCCCCCTCTCCTACACCACCCCCACCCTGCTACTAGCTGTGTCTTCTTCACCCTCCCTTACGAAATAAAGTGATCAAACCCTTTTGGGATGCACCGATGAGACTTTCTCAGTCATATTAGTTCCTGGGCTTTTCCTCCTTTTCTCTTAAGAATCAGATCCCAATAATTAGTGAGAAAAATTGACACTCAGCTGATGGAAGAAGTAGCATTTCCACTCAGAGGTAAACATAGAATTAAATTTGATAGATTGGCCCGGGATAGATCCAAACATTAAAGTCAGCTTTGGACCATTCAGTATGGGGGTCGGTGCATCCCTGCTGTGTCTAAGAGTTGTTCACAGTCCGACTTCCATTGCTTCAATGTTTTTATTTCTCTCTGTTCCAACCAGCTTCAGTCTTTCCCTCGAGAACTCTTAAAGTGTAATAACCAGTGCAGTGATGAGGTAATAGAACAGTATTAACAGTCATAGAGAGGATACGATTAGATTGAGTCTGTTGTCTGTGAGGGAAACTTCAGGCATAAACAAACACTAGGCCCCAAAAGCCTGAATAATGACAAGGAAACATCATTTAGAGGCATGTCTGCAAAAAAACTATATTAGTAAATGGTAAAAGTATGATCATTTACGACCAGGTGAAGTGATTTCCAGATTTTATTTTATTTTTCAAACAAATAGACCTTTATTTTCTGTTTTATTCTCTCCATCATTAAAAACTAATTCAAACCACATCATCACTGTAGCAGAAAAAGAGTAAAATGATTCAGGGCTTTGACTTTTGTGTATCTTGTGTCCTGATGTGTGTGTGTGTGTCTTGTTTCTGTGGCTGATGATTGTCCTCATGTCTGTAACAGCTCGTACCTCCACTGTCTGCTTTATTTATGTCTGCAGCATGTGCCCATTGCTGTTGGGTGTTTCTAACTGACAGGAAAGTGATGCAACAGAAGTTTGCATGTTTCCTCTGTGCTTTTGCACCACTAACAACATGCGATGATCAGCAAGGACTGAAACTCTAAATCAAGCTTGTAATCAGACCCTCCAACAAAAACAGATAAAAACATTTCTCTTCTTCTCCTGTGTGTCTCTCTCTCTTCTCTCAGGAGCAGCAGAAGCTGCAACTTCATCTACTGATCAGCCTGTTGCTGTACCAGTCAGCAGCAGCGCTCCAACCACCTCCACCTCCTCCTCCTCCTCTACCACCTCCACCTCCACCTCCTCCATGCCCAGCACCAGTCGACCCAGTGCAGCAGAGCCAGTCCTCAGGCTGCACTACAGCTCAGAGGGAACCACCACCAGCACCATCAAGCTGGACTTCACTGATGAGTGGTGAGAGATAGACCAAGCACGGAGAGATGGAACATATTTTTGTTGTTGTTGATTGTTTCATTTTCATTTTCAGCTCTTGATTAATACATAATAGAAATGTTAAAAGAGGATAAATGATCTAAATACAAGAATTACTAACAATCAAATTCAGCTGTAAATCAAGCAGCCAAACCCTGGAGGACTTGGAGCTCCTGGTCACTGTTTCTTCTCCCTCATCAGGAGCAGCAGCACATCCAGCTCACTGGGCAGTGGAGGATCCAAAACATCTGAGGCTGTGACTGTCCAAAACAAAGAGAGCGTGTCTTCAGACACTTCAGTGTCAGAGCAAGGTGAGCTCTGCTGTGAAAAAGGGGGTATGTCCTTTTTAACTCCTGCTCCTCCTCTGAAAGTTTACAGCACTGATGGATGTTGTTGATGTGGTCAGAAACATGCAGGGTTGCACCTTTCATCACTGATAAGAGGCTGATTGGAGAACTCTGACCATCACTGTAACACCTTATGAAGTTATCAGTTCAATAAGAATTAAACTGGATTTGTGACAGACTTTAAACTCAATTAAACTCCCTCACAGCTGTTTTAAGTTTCTCTTCAACTGAAGTTCCCAAAATTGCTTAAGCTGCAGATTTTTAAAAAGACACACATCGATAAAAAAGTGTTTAAAGAGTTTTTTGGCTTCATTCACCAGCATCTATCGTCTTACCTTTTCCCAAAATTTTTCTTCCTAGAGCTCATAAAGAAAATCAAAATCAGATTCATGAATTTGCTCCTAAACTGCAGAACATTTCACTTGTGTACTCTTTGATTTGATGCAGCCACTTCCTCTAAAGTTTGATGCCCATAGTCCTCCTTTAAATGCCCATAAAGGGGCTGTAAGATGTCATATTAGTGGGTCTGAAATACGCTCTACAAACGGACTCAAATCGGCTCAACTTTATTTGTAAAGCACTAAAACAACCACAGCTGAACAAAGTGCTGCACATAAATAGACAAAACAATGCAGACATAAAAACAATCAAAAAAAATTTTAAAACAATGGATAAAATAAAAGCAGATATTAAAAAGTTAAATATATTTTCAATGTTTTTAAAAACTTATTTAAAAACAATTAAAACAATAGATAAAATAAAAGCAGATATTAAAAAGTAAAATATATTTTCAATGTTTTTAAAAACTTATTTAAAAACAATTAAAACAATAGATAAAATAAAAGCAGATATTAAAAAGTAAAATATATTTTCAATGTTTTTAAAAACTTATTTAAAAACAATTAAAACAATAGATAAAATAAAAGCAGATATTAAAAAGTTAAATATATTTTCAATGTTTTTAAAAACAATAGAAACAAATAACTAAAAACAAACCATAAAACACTAAAACAGAAGCCGAGTCTCATGCAGGGTTGAAAACCAATAAATAAAAATGGGTTTGAAGACGAGATCTAAAAATGGACGCACACAGACACATGATACGGAAATAAAGCAGTCTGATCTCAAACCTATGGGGAAAAATAACAAAATATAGAAGAGAGATGCTGATCAGATTACATTTTTGAAGAACTTTTATGTCATGAAGGCACATTTATTCTGAAAAGTAGCAGTTGTAAAACAATTTAAAAAATGATATATTTGTCATTTAAATCCCAGTTTTTTAGTTGTTGTAGATAAGTTTCTTATGTTGGAAAGCTCTTTGACTCAGGTGGTTTTAAAAGGGATCTCCTCTCAGAATGGTTGGTGAATAAAGCAGGTTGATATCTTACCTTCAGCTCAAAGTATACATCACCAAAAGACTTAATGTCGTTGCTCTAAAGAGGATGATAAACATTTGGAAACATGCTGATCCCTTCATTATACACCTTAATCAGTGAATAAATGACAGTCAAACAAACATACTAATATATTCATACTTTCACCCAGCATGCCAAGAGTCCTCAGGGCCACAAAGTGCGTCTGCCGCCTCCACAGACCCACCCTGTGACGCTCCCTGCTCCAGCGGCTCATCAACTCAAGCCCCCGCAGAGAGCCCCTCAGAAGGCGGCACCACGGCGACTTCATCACAAGAGAGGAGTCAGCCGGAGGGTACGGAGGACACATCAGGAGGCTGCAGGAGAGCTGAACCCACTGTGAGAGAGGAGGAGGGAGGGGAAGGTCAGAGCCAGCCTGCAAGAGGAAACCAGGACTCTGACGACAGCGACGACGACCCCATTCTCATCCCGTCAACAAGATTCAGAGGACAGGGACAGAGGTACATAAAACAACAGCAGCCATGTTTTTTTTAAAGCAGGTTTAATCTGCTTTATAAAAAATCTCCTCTTTATTTAAAATGATACTTTAAAGGGTGGGTTCTGTTTCTGTTATCTTGTGATGACTGTTTCACTACAAATAAAGATTTAATTCCAGAGGATCTGCTGTAGGAGATAGGATGATCAGGTAATGACTCTTTTTTTGAGCTGGTCGATTGAAGCATCTAACCCGTCAGGCGTGTGATGTGGAGCTTCGAAACAGCACTTCATGATGTGTGTAGTATGAACACAGAGGGTGTGTTTTCACCTGTAGAGGACTAACACACATACACAAACACACAGCTAACTGTAGATCTGGAGTGATGTGCATGTGAGTACTGACTCCACTTAGTGTGTGAGAAACAGCATCGAGCAGCATTTTGAAGATTGTTTAAAGAAAGGAAATGAAGAAAATGTAGAAAAGGTGCATGAGATCGCAGCAGAAAGGAAGTAAAGGTTTAAATTCTCATTTTTTGGTTTCTATGTCGGGTTTAATTTTACTGCTGTGTCTCCATCGGACAGGATTTAGCAAAAACTCTAAGAGCTTTGATCAGTTACGATGTTTTGCTTTGCCTGCTCTGTTTGATTTTGGGTTGACTCAATGATACCAGCATACGATTCACTCGAGCTTTGAAGCATGAGGTTTACAAGCATCAGTGACAGCATGGCTTTGTGTTGTTAGTTACATTTGTAAAGGCCACATAATCACATGCACTTTTTTTCCCTTTCGCATCACAGGCGCTCAGCAGCTGCTCGAATCCAGGAGCTGTTTCGCAGGAGGAAAGAGAGGAGGGAGATGGAGGAGAGCGAGACGCAGAATATCAGGAGGCCTTCAGTCAAAATGGTCTACAAGGGCCATCGCAACTCAAGGACAATGGTACAACTCCAGGAATTTACATTATGAGCTGGGATGAGCTGTTTAACTCGAGGGAAATCAGGTCATTTACTCCCTTGAAGAAGCAAAGATGGCGACTAACTACATGGTGGTGCATGAAGTATGAAACTGGAACATGGGGCTGACTTAGCACAAAGAAAGGAAAGGAATCAGGGCAGTATTTAACTTAAGTCTGTCAACACTCCTGAAGTTCAGAAGTGTACTTTTTGTCTTGTTTGCTTTGCACACAGAGCACTGAAAATAAAACAAATTTCGGTTTTAAAGGGAAACTACTTAGTGCCAGTGTTTTTGGCAAATAACCTCTTATAGTCTAGATATCGTTGTCAATTTAAGGGTTGTGTCCCATTTGTAGCATCAAATCACAAATCAAAGCTTAAATTGTCAAAGAAATAAAAATGATATAATGTAAACAACTTGGACATTAGAAGAATGAGAAATTATCTTTTAAAATTTTATTCACACTTGGCATCTCATTGTTATCTCACATATCGTCACCTTCTTGAAATAATGGTCTATGTCACTTTTTGAAAAGAAATTGCTTTTTTTCCCCCTAAGTCAGTCCTTGATGATGCTGCCCATCTCTGGTAGGATTGCCTAAATCCTAAATTGAACAGATCATGTGGAACTATCTCTGTAGTATTATCACCTATGTAAAGAGTGTGAGTTTGTCCATTTTTTGAGAGTATCCAGAAAATTCCTGAAAAACTTGATCATTGACTTAGACCAGTGGTTCTTAAGTCTAGTCCTCGAGGCCCGCTGTCCTGCATGTTTTGGATGTTGCCCTTCTCTAACACACCTGATTCAAATGATCAGCTCGTTATTAAGCCATTACAGAGCTTGATAACGAGCTGATCATTTGAATCAGGTGTGTTGGAGCAGGGAAACATCCAAAACATGCAGGACAGTGGGCCTCGAGGACTAGACTTAAGAACCACTGACTTCTTAGGCCATTACTTTAAGAGGGGGATGATATTCAACATATTTATTCACAACTGGGTCTCAAAATGTACGAATCTACTGCAGCTGTTTACATACAGAACATAAAAAAAAACAACTTTGAACAGGTGGAGATTGATCTTGTATTTGCAGCTCAGTTATTCATTTAAGAAAATTGTTTAAATCAAACCTACAGGGAAGTTATTTGAACGACATAAACTGTGTTTGAGGAAAGACGTGTTCAGAAGGAGGGGGCGTTAATGAGCTGTACTGCAGCCAGACAGTAGGGGGAGCTCTAATGTTATGACAACATCTCTGGAGGGCTTGTAAATACTAATCTTTTTTGAGAGTTAGCCATGTAACTCTGTAACTTTGCCAGCTTAGTCATGCTGTAGTTTATAACACACTGTAGGCCACTAGAATAAAAAGTAGGACACACAAACCTACAAGTTTGTCATGCCTGTTGATTTTTAGTTTACCAAAAGAGGAAAGCAAAAGGAAGCTTGTCTCCTAAAATGTCAAACCATACCATCTTTAGAGAGTTTATGGGTGTTTTTGTGTCTTCTCTGTGCAGATAAAGGAGTCCTGTTTTTGGGGCAACAACTTTGTGATGAGCGGCTCCGACTGCGGTCACATCTTCATCTGGGACAGACACACAGCGGAGCACCTCATGCTGCTGGAGGCTGACAACCATGTGGTGAACTGTCTGCAGCCTCACCCCTTCGACCCCAGTGAGTCCTTCTTCATCATCTCTCAGCAAATGATATGATGATGTTTTCTTGTTTATTAATCTTATTTCTGTTTATCCTCCTGTTTATTCAGTTCTAGCTTCTTCAGGGATAGACTATGACATCAAGATTTGGTCTCCACTGGAACAGTCGCCATCTTTCAACAGAGTCCTTGCTAATGAGGTAAGACGTCACGGGTCACATTCTCCTTTTTTCGTCACAAGGTTTTTATTTATTTATTTATTTTTTTTTCATAAAATTTAGCTGATAGCCATTAAATTAACAATAACAATGATCATATTAGTGGATCGATTCTAAATCTGTGATCACCTCCTTTCTCACTCCAAACCTGTTCTCCTTTCCTCTCTGTTTTTTTCTGATTTCCTTTCCTCTCTTCCTCTTTTCTGTCAAGGTAATAACTCGAAATGAGCTGATGCTGGAGGAAACCAGGAACACAATCACAGTCCCGGCTTCATTCATGCTCCGAATGTTGGCCTCCCTCAATCACATCAGATCAGGTATTCACAATTTCACTTTTTTTGAAATACATAAACTGTATAAAAATCGAACCTGTTGTCACTGCTGTGATTTTACTCTTGCAGATCGGATAGAAGGTGATCGCTCCGAAGGTTCAGGGCAGGAAAATGAGGACGAGCAGTAACCTGCTGGCATTTTATTTTAAAGAAGACATTGTTTCTTTTGCTGTAAAGCACTTGGAAAAAACCTGAGATTTGTACGAGTATAGTGTAGAATACTTCCTTTTGAAAACTAGTATTATTTCTAGCCCCCTTGTGTTTTTTAAGATGACTTTCTTACTGATGTTTCTGTATGAGGATAAACTACATTTGTGTGAATGGAACAAGCAAGGACGTCAGTATATATATATATATATATATATATACATATATATATTAAGTGTGAGAATAATGGCGGCTTGTGTGCAAGGATGTTAAGTGCAATATTATTTTGTTAGGAGAAAGTGAGCTTTGATCAGTGTTAATGTGTGACATTTGAACTCGTAGCACAAAGCTAAGAGGTGTTGGTGTGCTGCTTGGGCAGTTTGGTATGTAAACAAGGACTTTAAGTAAAAACCTGCTTTGAGGATGCTTTAATTTTTTTGAGGGGGAAACAAACGGGACAAAGCTGTGGCTCTTCTCCTCAAAGGAACTTGTCATTGAGTTATAATCTTTACAGAAAATGGAAAAAATAAAGCGATGGCATCTCATAGATGTCTGCACTTGAGCTTGAAAGAAAAAAGTTTGAGAAGTCTGTGCATTAAACAAATTCATTGAAAATCACTGCAGAAATAAAAAAAAATCCAATCTGTTCTTTGTGCACTGATTCTTTTAAGAGTTGAGTTCATAATATTGACGAAAAAGGAAACAAGCACAAGATAACTTTGGCTCTTCTAGCACTCAGTGACTCACACTTTTCCATAATTTTCACCTCAGTTTCATTTTTTCCGGGACACTCACAGGACTTTAGGGTTTCAGTGAATGTATAATAAGCCCAAATTATTTCATTGTGAGACATTAATATGAGCCATAAATTAGAAAAATGAATTTGGCAAAAATCAATGTGTTAGCTGTCTGCAGGAGTTAAATCTTGACTCTTACTGCAGCTGAGTGATATTACAGAATTTAAGTAAAGTAAAAACTGGTTGGTTTGGTTGAAGCGTGTAAACAAATTTTTATGTGCAGAAAAAAAAGTGGAGTTGCCCTTTACGAGCCTGTTTAACAATCTTGAGTATTTGTCATCAATGAAAAATAATGGGAATGGAAAGGACTGTTAGCGCGAAAACTCTGATGCAGGTACAGTCTGAAATTAGTATTATTTGTTTTGAAGCCGTGCCAGACCTGAAGTTGAGCCGTCGCACGTCTCAGCTGCTACTTCCTGTGACTGTGGTAGAAAACAACACCGTCGCTATGCTTTTGAGTGGCACATGTCACTGTTAAGCAACATCTAGATTGCGGATTTGACAGCTCAAGATGATTTATGTCGAACAGAGATGTTACCATCAATTACAACTGTATCACTGCTTACCAATCTGGACTTAAAACTGAGCAGTTATTCAATTTAACATGCAGTTAATTGTGGCGAGCTACTCAAATTCAGCGATTTGATAGAATAAAAGCAGTTTGAGTTCAGCTGTAATAAGTGCAGGTCAAGTTTTAGTTCATTCTAACATTCGACACAGAAATAAAGAATTGGCTCAGAAACTTCTGTACAAAGTTTTTGATACAAAACTTTAATGCAAGTGTTTGTATAAAAACTCAATGTGAAAATCAAAAGGTTACATCACTTCTCAGGCATATAGTTTTTTTCTTTCTTACAAAAGTAGTACCATTCGAAAACAATACAGAGATACGAGGTAAGACTGACGCACCAGAGCGGTGCTCTTCTTATTACAAATGTCATCTAAGAGTTTGTTTTCTCTTATTAAGGAGTGGTGGAGTATGTAAACGGAGGTAAAGCTCATGTTCCTATCATTATTTACTCAGACAATACCGAGGATACAGGGCACCTCTGCTTTTTTTTAAGGACTGACTCTCCTAAGTGTGTACCTCCTCAGAAATTAATCTCTGACATGGTCCTTTGTGCACAACAGTATGAAATTTTGGACCCTTGCTGATGCATTTTTTATAAATACAACAATCTTCAAACACTGATAACAGATATTCTGACCTTCATTTGCTCATTAACCCATTTCAATTCAAACTGACCTTCGTTACCTTTGACGGCACGCACAAACACTGACCTAACAGCTACAGCTCTGACATACAGTGAGAGTGGTTTCTATCAGAACAAGTACATGTTCAAGTGCAATACATGTAGCAGAGCATCATTACAATAACAACACACCTGTGTTTACGTCGGGTACCTACACAGACAGGAACACACATCCCTGCAAGTACCTTAGTGGTAGTGGTACAAATATTTGCACACAGATTCAGGTCATTTGAGGGCTGGGCCACGTTAAGACAAACAGTATCACTAACATCAGTGTGGAGATTTTCCTATTATTAATGTAACGTCAAACTGAGTTATGATATCAAAATCAAGCTTTGGGCGTCCCACCAGTCTACTGCAGAAACAGATTAAAGTGTTAGCAGTCTTCTGAACAACGTACATCTATAATTCTATAATACTGCCCAGCCCTGATGTGGCACATGATAATGCAAATTCAGGAAATATTATAATATAAAGTAATAAACAATTAACGACGACAATCAAATCATGTATGATACAGTAGTTAAGGCTTCTATTCGATTACATGAATCCATACGAAAGCTTGAAAAGACATGATGCTGTATGCTTGGTCCAACACAGTGGAATGAATGAAACGCCGCTTCCTGTTTGACATCATTTCAAGTATGGAGTACACATGCACACATGGAGGATTAAGGCTTCACTGGCTGCACCACAGAGCAGGACAAGCGGCTCTCTGAATGCTCACATACAGTATATATATGTATCAGTACAGTTTAGAGCAGCTGTGCTCAGGCCGGTTTCTCCTCCACATCCTGTTCTTCTTCTTCATCTCTGTCGTCTTTAACGATACCTTCATCAATACTCTCCAGCCTCAGTCTCTGACCGTCCAGGTACCTGGGCCTTGGCGCTGACCTGGTTGTAAACAGTCCCCCCGGTAAAGTCAGACCCTCTCCAAACATGGTGAGCTTTGCGTCACTCTCAATGGCTTTAGCCAGACAAGTAGCAAAGGTGTCCAGAGATTTGTGTACCTCTGCGTGGACTTGAACCGAGGACATATTGGTGTTTTCAGCTGAGGAAGAAAGACAAATACTGGATCATTTGGAGGCAAACAAACCTTGTGTTTAGATAAGTAGTTTGCTGACCACAAAACCACCGCGAGTACGAGGTAAACACCCTGGTCTTTAATCTTTCCTGGAGCTGGGGAACAACAAATACCTTTGGAGTGCTCCACCTGGTCTTCAAAGGTGACCGAGCTCCTCCTCTTCGCAGACAGGGCCCCGCTGAGCTGTGAATGAGAGCAGCCGTCTGTGGAGAAGTTATCCAGCAGCATCACATCTGTGCCTGCAGTGGACACACAAGAAGTCGAAAAATTAAGTTCATAGATACTTAATTCACAAACAGGATCATCTCAATCGGACATTTGAACACACGGTTTGTGATACACTTGACAACACTTGCCCCCTCTTGTGTCATCCTGAGCTAAAAACATGAGCTGTGATTCAGGAATGTGAGACTGACTGTTACGCTGAGGGAGTATGAGGCAACAGAGTCGGTTAGGACCATCTGTCAGCCTTTCAAACCTCATGGTTACATGTACCATGAGTCACTTCAGCTCTGTCTAATGTTCAAACTCAGGTCAAACAATCACGTGCCAAAAAAAACAGGAAACAACTGCCGATGTAAAAAGTCCTGCTAATTCGTGGTAGTTCCAAATACATGGATAAATTCTCAGTTGATACTTCAATTAACAGCAAACTAATCAAGTCCATTAGATTCTCTGTTCTTCGTTAAGCTCTGTTTTAACTGTATTATTGTATTTTGCTCTATTTTTTGTCCGTCAATTTATTGTTTTTTAATTTGTGAAATGCAAACATAATTGAGGTAGTGTCGTGTGTGTATTTTTATAGTGTCAAATAAACAAACAAATTAGAGGTAAAATACTGTTACACCTTTCTTTCAGGTCAGATGGCAGCTTTTACAGGTTCTCAAACGTTTTTTCATTTCAAACTAAATACTTGGATTTTAAATTTTTAGTTTGATGAAACATATTTAAAGAAGAAGCACAAATTCCTTTACTGTAACTATTTTGTGATGGACATTTTCACCCTTTTTTTTCCACAATTCATGAAGCAAATGATAATTAAATGAACATAAAAAAGAGAAATATAATGAGAAATGTTTTTTACATTGGTTGTAGCCGACATACTCGATCTTTGATTTGACGGTGTATTGAGGCAATAAGTATGATTTTAGATTTAGTAAACACTTTGAGGACACACTTCCCCTCATTTTGTAGGCTTCCTGTGTGCGACACTTACATGAGTCCTGAGTGAAACTGAAGCCTGTGTCTCCTGTGCTGCTCCCTGGGGCCAGCAGGTGACCTCCACCAGCCAGCATGGCTGTCAAATGTGGGGACATACCCAGATCTGAAGGGACACGGGGAAGCATTCATACAACATATGAAATCATGGCAACTTAAGAATCTGAAGATAAACAGACCATACCTGTAAAACAAATGCATTCAACCTACCTATATTTGATTCTTTTTACAGTTTACACAAAAAGTTTGATTTAGATTTATATTGACCCACTTTCATGAGCCAAAACAGTCATGTCTATGTGTAAAAACACTGTATGCAGAACTATACATTTGCGTTTACGTATACATACTCATTCTACATTCATTAGCCAAATGATGTAAACAATGTTGAAGTGATCTGTAACATTAAGTCACTGCTGCTCTCTCACCTGTGATTCTGTTTGAGATGCTAAAGAGGCGGGAAGTCCTTTGTCGCGTAGCAAACGACTCTCTGTAATAGCGATCCCCAAAACACATCCCCAGCAGCTCCTTCCTCACCGTTTTATTCCACAGACCGTAGATGAGTGGGTGGCACACGGCGCTGCAGAAAGACAGCCATGCCACCAGAGTCTCCAATCCCTGAGACACACTCCCCTGTCCCCACAAAGCCTCTGTGCAAACCACCCCAACATACGGCCCCCAGGTGACGAGGAAAGTGCCAATCACCACTAAGATGGTGACGAAGGCTTTGCACTGACTTCCTGCGTACACCAGGCTCCGTCTGCTACCATTGGAGGAAGTTGATGTGCTGGAGTTTTTGCGTCCGTTTCTCTGGGCTCCATTGGAGTCGTCTTGGGCCACGACTACTGTCCCGCAGTGAACTTTCCGGGCTTTCATGCGGGCAACTCGGAAAATGACCCCGTAGCAGGCCAGCATGATGACAAATGGGGGAAGGGTGCACCAGGTGACCCAGAAGACGGTGTAGCTGGGCTCCCTGTGCCAGGATGCCACACATGTCCACTTAAAGCAGTCAAACTCGAAGGACGACCAGCCGAAAAGAGGAGGCAGACAGCCCAGCAGGGAGTGTAACCACACATAGGCGATGACGACGACTGCCCGGTTTCCTGTGATCTTCATCGGGTAGATCATCGGGTAAAGCACAGCGTAGTACCTGCAAGAGAAAAAGAGTGAGGCGTGAGGGACTCTACAGAAAGAAAACTCCACAGAGATCCCAGAGGAGACCTTTAGGTCCAAGCACCACAGAGACGGCTCCGATTTGAGCGAGTGATACAGGAGCCAGAAGCTGCACTTTATCCTCCTGAACAAAGCTGGGAAGTGAAAAACTGCAAACAGAGCAGAAAATGAGTGGCTTGGCCGGAGAACAAAAACACGTACTGTAATCAGAAGTCCCATAAGGTGCTGAGGTAATTAGAAGAGCAGCGAGAACAGAGAAGACTGTATGCTTCACAGCACATTACTGTAGATCTCAGCTGCTAACATTAACAGACCTTTGTGGACACCAACAACTGGAAAAACATGATAGAGCATTTAACGTCAGATCTAACCACTTAAAGTCCTCAACTGAACTTGCTGCAATCACCAATATTTCTACCACTGATTCATTTGTTGGGTGATTTTGTTCCACCAATAAGTGCAGGTCCTCATTCAAAGTTTACCCGGAGCAAAAGAGACCTTGTTGAATTTTTAGTTCGGCAGAATTGACAACCCTCAGAATGAAAACAATGTTTATTTTTTTGTCATGACTGGTCCGACTAAAATCAACTGTGCTGACATACCACACAGTAGTTCTCCACCACCAGGTAATATCTGGTAACCTCAAACAAAGCACAAACATTCTTTGACTTAAAAGGCAAAGTTCAGTTTGCTGGATTAGCTGTATCTGTGAAGGATTAGTTCTAAAAATAGGAATCAATGGGAAATAATCCCGGCCCCTGCAGCACATGAACAGTGCATTCATGTCGGTAAACATTCAAGGTTACTTTGCGAGAGCCTGTCTAATGCTTCATACTTGAGCTGGGAAAATCTCTCGGTTGGATTGGTGAACAAATTGTATTTACAAGGCTGCATACTGACCTTAAAGGGAAACACACCAAGAACTTTGCAAGTTTGTCAAACTGAATATATTTCAATTGAAGCCAGAGAGCAAACAAAAATGACTCAATCTCATGCTAGGTTTGAAGAAATCAGGTGCACAAATTTATCAGGGTAAGTAAATATTAATATAACTCCACTCATTTCTGATAAAACAGAGAAACTTAGTGATACAAATCTGATCTAACAGAGGAAATGAGGTCTGGTTTTACTTGCTGTATCCTAGGAGACAACTGTTCAGGAAAGTGGCGCTGTTCCACTAACCTTAACTTGTTAGAGTTATGGGCTTGGAGTTGTCAAATCAACAAGTAATAGTTACAGTGATGGGTATTTTGATGTAAAATATTTGTATCACACAAACTGTTGACATTTTGCCATCAGAGTATACCCTTATTTTTGCTGCTATCAGACCACTGTTGTTTATGCTTCAGTGCCAAACAGTCAAACTACTACTGTAGAAATTAACAAACATCCATTCACTGATATCTCTGTGTTTCTATAGATCCAAGTATCTTGGATGCGTAGATCAATAGGTACTTTTTCTGGTTCATGAGCTGTTGTATGACTACGGAACAATCATGATAATTTAAGGACCTCCTTTTCAGCAATGCCGTGCCTAACAACCGCGATCCCATACCACTTGCCTGTGATTAACATCAGTGGTTCTGGTATTTTGGTGCTTTGCTTCAGGGGTGTGAACAACTGCAACTGTGAGGTTACTGCTGCAGTGAAATTTTGTTTTAAGGTTTCTTATAGTTAATGTTCTATGAAAAGGTGTCCTGTGATGATACAAGGGAAAATATCACATAGCCCTTAAGTTTCCCCAGCCCAACAAGTATCGCTTAGCTTATTGTTTTGGTGTTACGGCCCACAGACACATTCAGACACTTTGACTCCTCCTTTATAAGAGCAGACTGACAAAATTAGTGACTTGTCATTGGGCTCGCTCAAACATTAATCAACTTAAAACCCAAATTCGTCACTCGGAAGTTTGTGGAGACCAATAGCAGAGGCAAAACAGTGTTGATACTGGATTTTTCTAACCCTTTTGTAGGTATACAAATGTAAAAATGCAAATACACAAAATACAATGCAAAGAAATTGAACAGAATAGTTTTCCAATATTGTTGTGATCATAATCAAGCACTTACCTGTCGATGGCAATAGCCCCCAGGGTGAGCATGCTGGCAGAGCTGATGAGCAGGTAGAGCAGGGCAGTAAAGTTACACCACACCACCCCAAACACCCACTCTCTCTTTGCCGAGCTCACGGCCACAAATGGCAGCACCAGCATTGACAGCAGCAGGTTGGAGAGGGTAAGGCTGAACACAAACTTGTTGCTGGGTGTGAGTAAGTACGGCCGCCGATAGAGGGTCACCACGATCAAGAGATTCCCAAGGCAGGCCAGGAGCGTGATGGTCACGATGGAGACAGACTCCAGGGCAGCCAGACCCTCTCCATTCCCGAGTGCGGTGCAGTTCCTACTGGTATTCATGGTGAGAGGCTGGGCCACGGTTCACTTGAAGGACTGTTGGAGGACTGTAATGGGGAAGACAGGAGTTGGCATCATAAATGTCAATCAATGTCAACTCAGTTCTGTGCTGCCTCAAACCTTCACTCAACTGCATTTTAAAGGGGAACAGGAAACTTTTTATTGAACGGCTGAAGTTATTTGTCTTTTGTAGGCCAACGTTATACACACAGATGACAAATGTCTGTAATTAGGGATGCACAATACTATGGGTATAATTTCAGTATCAGCAGATAACTATTTGGGTTTTTGGGTGACAGTAGCTTAGGAGGTAAAATGGTCATCCAATAACTGGAAGGTTGGCAATACGATTCCCCCCTCCTGAGTCTGTCTGTTGTGTCCTTGGGCAAGACTCTTAACCCACCTTGCTCCCAGTGTGTGTCCTCCACTGGTGTATGATTGTGAGTGTTGTGTGGTGAGAGTCACAGAGGCCATAGGCGCAAACTGGCAGCCACGTTTCCGTCAGTCTACCCCAGGTAGGTCAGCTGTGACTACTAAGGCAGTTTACCACCACCAGGGTGTGACTGTGTGAGCAAATGAATGATGTATCTAATGTAAAGCGCTTTGAGGGTCTCTGATAAGGCGCTACATGAAATCTGATGCATTATTATTATTTATCCTGACAAAGTACAGTATTGACTTTGTGCCTGAGATGACAGCTTTCCATCAAGCCCCAAAGTGTAAGCGATATCAAAGTATTTCAAAATGTTGGAAACAGACAACAGACATTTTTGAAGAAAAGAAAAAACATTCTTCATGTTTCAACACAGGGAAAAGGGTTAAGTCTCATGTTATGTTTGTTTCTAAAAACAGCCTGTCACAGTGAGAGTAATATAAGACTTCACGTCCTTCATAATGATTCAAAAGTTGCATCGATATCGGCATCAACCAAAATAAGTTTCATTATATCGGCAACAATTCCGATAATACACATCCCTATTATGTTTATGACCAGTTTGCATCGATTAAACTAGCTCATGTGTATATTTGTTATTATCAGCAGAAACTTCAGCAAGTTTAACTGCACTATAATGAGTCAGTGTAGCCTTTTGACCATTTTCTTGGACCATCCAGCATAGAGCAAATGATACATCTGTTACTGACCCAATATTTACAAGTTTAACGTTATCCTAGGCAACAAAAAACAGATGTTATGTTCGTATAGATGCATTAACTTCACAAAAAGTAACAGCCCAAGTTTTATAAAAGCAAAAATGAGCACTATAGTGGAAGAAAATAAGCAAAACTGTTGCTATCTCTCAGCGTTATATGAACGAAAAGTTACTCAACTTTGGAGTAGTTAACTACAAGGGTAATACGTCCAAACCTCACCCAAAATTAAGAATTCTTTAAAGCCCTTTACAGCGATAAACTTTGATAAAAATCTTCACTGTGAGTACCACAACTAGCAGTAACGCTAGCTGAAACAACTCCCGTTAGTTAGCTGAGGTTAGCCGAAACTTTCTCCCATTGTCCCCGTAAACACACCAAACTAAACTAACCCACTTTACCTGCTTCGCTGCGCTGCTCTGACTCCACATTTTCTCCGTTCACGAAGCAAACCGCCCATCCTTGGCGTTTGTTTCCACATTAAAACACAGCGATAGTTGTCTCGGCCCTGAAAAAGTCCACAATGTTTCTCCCAGTTGTAACGCTCGGTAACGTTTGTTCCTCCTCAGCCCGAACACATACAGCCAGCTGCGGCTGCAATGGCGTCCACCTCCTCCTCCTCCTCCCACCTCAGCTCCCTTTCCTCTTCTCAGACTCCCTCAGTCAGTGTGTGGGTGGTCGCACTGGGAGAATCATGGCTGTGTTTTCATTTCGCCAGTACAGCAGCTGACATCTCTAGCCTGTTTGTAAACGCGTCTGTTGAGCTGCTTTTTCATATGGGTTGAAACTATGAGAACAGTTTCTCTGTTTTTCGGTTTCAGCTGCATATGTGTTGTTACACGAGGCTGTTGTATTTATGTTGATAACACTCTATCAATAAACTCATGTTTCTTTAAAAGCAGCGGGTCTGTATTTATGAATGAATTACTGCGTAGCGTTGCGTTTAACCGGCTGGACCACCCACAGAGATCAAAGCTTCCCGCACATACGCTCCATCCTTCGCTGTCCAATCAGAAAACAGGAGCAATACCAACTCCATCCAGGAGGGGGCAACAGGGGTCAAAGACGAGTGTAATGTCCCTGCTATATAAAGCTCTTGTTGCGGCTGTACTGCTTGTACTCCAGTAGTGCGTCCAAGTATAATATAACTTAACTCACAATACACTTACTGCCTAAATCAACTGCAGCACCAAGTTCAGAGGAAAGAAGTCTAAATTCCTTATTGTAACGTGAAAGTTGTCACTATTCAGAATAAGGTCATAAAAGGAAAGCAAACGGGCTTTTGACAGACCTAATATTGAATATTTCCACACGGTCTCATTCATATGGAAGTAAATCCGTGCAATCTGATTTTGAATTTTAATTTCTAAAGCTGAATATTTTTTTTTTGCATCAAAACAGACTTTGAATTTCGAAACTATTGAATTTCAAGCGTGCATTTTTATTTCTGACACTTATTTTTTCACAATGATGAAATAAATTCAGTGTAAAAAAATCTGTTTCTGACCAATCACAATTAATAACAGCACATTTATTCATCAGAAGTGATACAAAGCTTTCATGTAACTGGCATCGATAATGCTTCATAGAAGGTAAATTTACATCAAGTTTTTAACAATCACCATAACTTATAAACCAAAAGAAAACATGTTAGTAACATCTTGTTCCTTAACATTGCTTTTAGCAGCCCTAAGGAACTTTCAAAGTACTTTGATATAAGTGAGCTTTTGTTTTGTGAACCTGCAAAAGGAGATGGATATAATGTTATTAAAACAAGGCCCCTGCTGTAATCAAACCAGAAGTTTGTGTTAACTAAGGTAAAACATGACAATATGAAGCTACAGTGACCTGTGTAACATGAAATGGTAACATGAAATATACCCTATTCATACATATAGGGCACCAAACTTTGAAAAGCAGTTTAGAGTATTCCACTGTTTATCGAACAGTACTAATTTACTAATGTGAAACAGTTAGTTTGAATTTCAAGATCATGATATCTGAAATGTTTTTAACATACTGTCAGAAAAATTGTGTGACGGCCCATTTAGAGTCAGGTGTGAAAAGCTTTTTGCAGTCAAGCTGAATTTGAACTGATGCCTAAGATCTCTAAAAGGATGTGCATTTCTACACATGTAAAATCCTGTCTGTATTATTGAATCTATGTAAAATCAAAGTGTAAGCTGTTGCAAATTGGCAGCAATGAATACAACTGGTGACTAAGCATGAGTGGAGCACATATTTGTTGGAGGCAGTGAAGATTCAAAACTAAATTTGTTAAGATAAAGAAAGAGACGGTGAAGGTCAGAATGTCCACTGTGGCCCTCACACTTGCAGCACTGTTTGCTCCCTATCACAGGACATGTTAAGAGTAAACAAATGACTCTGACTTCTTATGATTCAACAGCTGGACTTGTTGTCTGGACTCAAGCACAGATCTGTTTCTTTAGTTTTCCCTTGAGCAGTAAACAAGGCAAACAATGCCAACTATGTTCCTAGCTCAACAATAACCTTGACCTAATCAATACTGTTTTGTTGTGATGTTACTCAACTGTTTGAACCTGCCACTGAACCTCAGATGTTTTTTCACACAAGCGAAAGTCCACCTTAAGAAATGAAGTTAGAACTTGAGCATGGGGATCTGTGGTGAATAGTCAGTCAGAAGAGAAACCACCAGACCCTGTAAGAGAAAAAGGATGTCATGATTAGAAGAGAGAGAGAGTAAAAGCTGACTATGGGTCTAAATGAACCTACTTATGTATAAAATTATATGTTAAATAATGGTGAGTTTTTCTCAAGGCTGCTCACCATGTTGGTCCATTTCCTGTTCTCTGCCTCAGGAAAGACAAGTGAACGGGGAGAGTAGAATACCTCGTCATCCACCTCCACCTCCCCCATTTTCCGTGGAAGACAGTGCAGGAAGGTCCAGTCTGGTTTGGCTCCACGTGCTGTCTGTAGATGAGTGAGAAAGTCAGGATGGAGTAATGCAACAATAATGGCTAGTCAGATATACATATATGTTAAATACATTACAGTTTCTTTTTGTTTGCAGTGCGGGTCCATTTCTCTTTTGTTTTCCAGAAGCTGTTTTATGTTAATACCTTGAATCAATTCAAAACTGGAATCAAACATCTCCTATGCTCACACATATTTGGCTGACAAATGACTGATTTGGATCAGTTCAGAGGTAGTTTCTCCAAAATAAAACGGTCCATAATGTGTGTTTATATATATGACATAAAGACATGTTTTGTTAATGAAAATCACATCACCTCACTTTCTCATTTTTCAGAAAACTATAGTCTATTAAAGACAAAACATAAGTTTGCTCTGAATTAAAGTTCAGTGTCTTTTACATAGCAGAAAACGCCTTCCATCTCTAAACGCTACTGATATGTAATGATTGACTCCTCTTTCTTTCTGAGCCATAGAGAAAGTGTTCAAGTCAAAATGTGCATCTTTATATTTGTAAAACTCCCCACATCTTACCTGCATAGTAATTTGGTAACCTTTAAAGTCATTAAGCCTCTTTTTTTCTCCTCCTCCTGCCCCATGCTAACCCAGGTGCTAGTGACCAAAACATTGCTGCCATGGGCAGCCTCCATGGGGTCATTGGTCAGAACCAGCTTGGTCCCGTGCTGAGACAAAATACAATTTTATGAATTAATGAGACGTCTTTTGACAAGAGGTTTGTTTAAAGCTAGGACACATGAACAATAATTCACCTCTTTGGAGAGTCTTTGTGCCTCTTCAATTACACTTTTCTCTGGTTCATATCCCTACAAATTAAAGTAAAAATGTAGATCAGTTGCTGAATATTCATATATTTTATAAAAAGAAAACAATATATTTTTAGTTCCCCAGGATATTCTGTGGAAAGGATCAACTCTAGCAATGATAAGACAGTTACAGTTGATGTTCCCACATAAAAAGAAGCAAACCTTTGGTGTAGCAATCTTCAGATGTATTCCTAGTTTGGCTGCTGACATCATGAAGGAGTGGAGGACATTGTTCCCATCTCCAATCCAGCTGACTGTTAGTCCACTCAGGGAGCCATAATGTTCCTGGGAGGAAATATTTGAAAAACAAGCTGACTTTATCATCTCAATTATTTAAACAGCAGGATGCCAGGAAGCTGCTACATTACCTGCAAAGTGAGGTAGTCAGCTAGGATCTGGATTGGGTGGCTGAGGTCAGACAGGCCATTAATGATGGGGATGGAGGCCTCCTTATCCAGTTCTTCCAGTGTGGAGTGGCTATACACTCGTGCCAAGACAATATCACACAGCCCTGAGAGAACCCTGTGGCGGGGGGTTAGAGATTACACAGGGGTGCATGTAAAATTGGTTCATGTGGTGATCCACAAAATCTAATCTTTCCTTTTAGTTATTAAAAGCAGCAGAGGACCAAAGCAATATTATACAAGTGAAGCAGCGCTGCCTTAAAAAACACCATGCTGATTAAGATTTTTTTGAGATTAACAGACAAATAAGGAGTGGAGATATGTAACCCACATGGTAAAGAACAAAACCATAATGAATTTCATACCTAGCTGTGTCTGTGCTACTCTCGTTCACTCCAAGGTGGATGTCCTCAGATTTGAGGAAACAGGGGTGCCCGCCAAGCAAAGCAAAACCTGGAGTAAAAACACTGAATCATCCTCAAATAGAAACTGTCTTTTAAGCCCACACCAAGTTCAGCATAGGAGTGGGGTATGGATGCAGTTTAGGTGCAAACAGCATTGTTCCCATGGTGCTTTCAAAGTCCCCTTTCAGCAGTTCTTTTGTGTCAAAAACAAGGGGTGGCATTTACATTGCTAAAGCTACTAATGGATCAAAACAGCCAGGCTAAATTTATGAGATACTAGAACCCTATTACATTCATTCTATCAATGTGTATCTAATGGGTTAATCTAACAACTGCATGGTGACTGCATTGTGCCACTTTAATGTTTTTACATATAAGTTTCAATACAGCACATGTCATAAACCATTTGAAGATATATGAATACATAAGGGACACCTGTTTCTGTAGACATTCTTGTTCTGGTGCTCCTCTTCTCAAATATCATGGCAATGGACTTCCCCTGGAGAAGAGGAAGATACTAAAATGGAGAAGAAAGTTAGCTTCAGACACTGAAGATTGACCTTGACAGTTACAACTGAGAACATTTGCAAATGCACACTGCAGTCAACAGATGTTAGCAAACACCAGCTACCTGTTTTTCATGTTTGATCCGATGTTTGAGGTCTCCTGAGACCCACAGCAGCCTCTTGATTTCATCTGGGCTGAAATCTTTCAAAGTTAGGAAGCTTCGACCCTTCAAACTGACGGAACTAAGAGACGCAGCTGCAGTTCTGTGGAAGTTAAAAATGAGGAAGTTATGCTGCATGCATGGTTGTTGTATAAGCAGTTTATATAAAAGTTTACACATTACCAAAAAGTTATCCGGCGTGTCTTACCTAAACCCTCGTGGACAGCTGGTGTGAAACGTTTTCATCCATTTGAAAACCGTGCTGTTTAAAGACAGTATCTTGGTAGACATGGTGACTTGAATTGAAAATACCGTGGAAGAGTAATTTCCTAAGGAGATTTCATCAGATTGAAACCAATTTTTTATCCAATCCCTACCCCTACAACATTCAGCAGCACGTCAGAGGGACGGGCAGGGCTGTTACGTCTGACCTCGCCTAAGACCATGGGAGCGAGTCCTGGCAACATCCTCCCAAGTGTCCACTTTTCATGTATTTGCCTAAAAGTTCAAGATATAAAGCTATTTTACTATGAGTTTACTTTGATTATGTAACAAAAATATTAACTGAATTAACATATTCCTTCACTTTTAGAGTTTGAATGAGAAATAAACTCTCTGAAACAGCCTGCGGGCCACGGTCTTGCTGCATAACATGTTTCAAAGATGAAGTAGACAAACCAAGAGGATTCCCTCCTGGAATTTTTTTTTTCTTGGAAAACTGGTAATGATCATAATAAAATAACACTAATAATAAAAATAACACTTATAATTGAAAACAATAAGAATAACACTTATACTACTACTAATAATAATATTAAAAATATATATAATATAATATAAAGTAATAAGAATATCATATGACATTATTAGAATAATATTATCATTGTTATCATTATAATATATATTTTTATTATTGAATTTGTTATTACTATTATTATTACTACTATTATTATTGTTGTTGTTATTATTTGTATTCATATAAATAATAATAACAATAAAAATAATAATTTTATAATATAATATATAGTAATAATAATAATATTATTTTTTAATGGTATCTAATATAATCATATTATCATTATTACATTTATTTTTAATTTAATTTTAATATTATTATTATTATTTTATTTTATTCATTTATTTATTTTTGGCATGATAAGAAAAAGACGATTTTACTTTTATCTTACTTTGCATGTATAAAGTTTGGTTCATGATACGGAGTATTTTGATGAGAACGGTCACTTTTGCTAACATGAGAAAACCCATAGACTGTTTATATTATATATTTTATATACAGTCTATGAGAAAAAAACAGTTGTTTGTCCTGGCCACGCCTCCCTCTGACGTTTCCTTTATCCACCTGTCAGTCAGCGCTGAGCTCTACGGGGAGCGAGAGGAGGAGGAGAGAGGGGAGCTGCGTTGGAGATGACAGGACAGAGAGATGAGGACATACCAGGTGAGAGTACTTTCAAAACAGGACATGAAGTACTGTAGTCCACTCATTTGTATAGTGGGCATACTTACCTTCCTATTAGATAAACCTTTTTCCACAGACTGTGTGAGGTTGTTTGGAGCACCTGTAGCTATTTCTGTCAAGCAGCTACTTAACTCGCTTGAGATTTGACAGCAGGTTGGGTCAGGATTTAGCCGGTGTTAAATCAGAGAAGTTGATAAGTTAGTGCGACTCTGAAGTCCTGCTACTCCTGCTAAAATTGAGAAATGTATTTGTTAAGAGTAACAGGGGCCATCTTCACATTTGGAAAGAGCGGTTTCGCTGATAATGTGCCTTGTAAATTCTGGGTGAGAAATGACCAGCCAGGACAAGTATCCTGCGGAGGAGAGCACACTGCTGTCATCCCAGGTTCAGACAGTATATATGCACATTGACATAATAAAGAATCACTCATTTTGAACCCATGTCCAAGAACTTCTCTAATGTTTAATCACACTTTGACCTCTATTAGTTTTCAATGTCTGCAGAAAATGGCAGGCTGCTAGTGTTTGGTGATAACACTTGGGGCCAACTTGGGCTAGGATTGAAGCCTGCTGCAAGAAAACCTGCCTCAGTGAAAGGTAATCTTCATTATACTAGGGCTGCAAATTTTCATTGTTTTATTTCACCTACTCTTGTTTCTTAATTATCCCATTAAATCCCTTAATCAAGGCTAAAACGAGATTAAAGTCATTTCATGATGCTATCTCCCGGTGCCAAAGGCTGACAATCCTTTAAAATGAGCATTTGCCATGGATATTATTTCCTACTTCTATTGGCTAGATAATAACGCTTCCCTAATATACTATAATGCTGAACAATCTGCCTTGAGTTTTTGGGTGGGTGAGAGTCACAGAGGCGCAAACTGGCAGCCATGTTTCCGTCAGTCTGCCACAGGTAGGTCAGCTGTGACTACTAAGGCAGTTTACCACCACCAAGGTGTGACTGTATGAGCAAATGAATGATGTATGTAAGAATTCTTTAAAGCCCTTTACAGCGATAAACTTTGATAAAAAATCTTCACTGTGAGTACCACAACTAGCAGTAACGCTAGCTGAAACAACTCCCGTTAGTTAGCTGAGGTTAGCCGAAACTTTCTCCCATTGTCCCCGTAAACACACCAAACTACACTAACCCACTTTACCTGCTTCGCTGCGCTGCTCTGACTCCACATTTTCTCCGTTCACGAAGCAAACCGCCCATCCTTGGCGTTTGTTTCCACATTAAAACACAGCGATAGTTGTCTCGGCCCTGAAAAAGTCCACAATGTTTCTCCCAGTTGTAACGCTCGGTAACGTTTGTCCCCCCTCAGCCCGAACACATACAGCCAGCTGCGGCTGCAATGGCGTCCTCCTCCCACCTCAGCTCCCTTTCCTCTTCTCAGACTCCCTCAGTCAGTGTGTGGGTGGTCGCACTGGGAGAATCATGGCTGTGTTTTCATTTCGCCAGTACAGCAGCTGACATCTCTAGCCTGTTTGTAAACGCGTCTGTTGAGCTGCTTTTTCATATGGGTTGAAACTATGAGAACAGTTTCTCTGTTTTTCGGTTTCAGCTGCAAATGTGTTGTTACACCAGGCTGATGTATTTATGTTAATAACACTCTATCAATAAACTCACGTTTCTTTAAAAGCAGCGGGTCTGTATTTATGAATGAATTACTGCGTAGCGTTGCGTTTAACCGACTGGACCGCCCACAGAGATCAAAGCTTCCCGCACATACACTCCATCCTCCGCTGTCCAATCAGAAAACAGGAGCAATACCAACTCCATCCATGAGGGGGCAGACTAGTGTAATGTCCCTGCTATATAAAGCTCTTGTTGCGGCTGTGTAACAAGCTGCTTGTACTCCAGTGGTGCGTCCAAGTATAATATAACTTAACTCACAATACACTTACTGCCTAAATCAACTGCAGCACCAAGTTCAGAGGAAAGAAGTCTAAATTCCGTCTTGTAACGTGAAAGTTGTCACTATTCAGAATAAGGTCATAAAAGGAAAGCAAACGGGCTTTTGACAGACCTGATATTGAATATTTCCACACGGTCTCATTCATATGGAAGTAAATCCGTGCCATCTGATTTTGAATTCTAATTTCTAAAGCTGAATATTTTTTTTTGCATCAAAACAGACTTTGAATTTCGAAACTATTGAATTTCAAGCGTGCATTTTTATTTCTGACACTTATTTTTTTAACAATGATGAAATAAATTCAGTGTAAAAAAATCTGTTTCTGACCAATCACAATTAATAACAGCACATTTATTCATCAGAAGTGATACAAAGCTTTCATGTAACTGGCATCGATAATGCTGCATAGAGAGTAAATTTACATCAAGTTTTTACTGTTTTTGGTCAATATTATATTGCTTTGACTGAGTTGAAAATTTGAATGTAGGATTTTTACTTTTAATGAGGTACTTGTATAACAATGACCATAACTTATAAACGAAAAGAAAACATGTTAGTAACATCTTGTTCCTTGACATTGCTTTTAGCAGCCCTAAGGAACTTTGATATAAGTGAGCTTTTGTTTTGTGAACCTGCAAAAGGAGATGGATATAATGTTATTAAAACAAGGCCCCTGCTGTAATCAAACCAGAAGTTTGTGTTAACTAAGGTAAAACATGACAATATGAAGCTACAGTGACCTGTGTAACATGAAATGGTAACATGAAATATACCCTATTCATACATATAGGGCACCAAACTTTGAAAAGCAGTTTAGAGTATTCCACTGTTTATTGAACAGTACTAATTTACTAATGTGAAACAGTTAGTTTGAATTTGAAGATCATGATATCTGAAATGTTTTTAACATACTGTCAGAGAAATTGTGTGACGGTAAATTTAGAGTCGGGTGTGAAAAGCTTTTTGCAGTCAAGCTGAATTTGAACTGATGCCTAAGATCTCTAAAAGGATGTGCATTTCTACACATGTAAAATCCTGTCTGTATTATTGAATCTATGTAAAATCAAAGTGTAAGCTGTTGCAAATTGGCAGCAATGAATAAAACTGGTGACTAAGCATGAGTGGAGCACATATTTGTTGGAGGCAGTGAAGATTCAAAACTACATTTGTTAAGATAAAGAAAGAGACGGTGAAGGTCAGAATGTCCACTGTGGCCCTCACACTTGCAGCACTGTTTGCTCCCTATCACAGGACATGTTAAGAGTAAACAAATGACTCTGACTTCTTATGATTCAACAGCTGGACTTGTTGTCTGGACTCAAGCACAGATCTGTTTCTTTAGTTTTCCCTTGAGCAGTAAACAAGGCAAACAATGCCAACTATGTTCCTAGCTCAACAATAACCTTGACCTAATCAATACTGTTTTGTTGTGATGTTACTCAACTGTTTGAACCTGCCACTGAACCTCAGATGTTTTTTCACACAAGCAAAAGTCCACCTTAAGAAATGAAGTTAGAACTTGAGCATGGGGATCTGTGGTGAATAGTCAGTCAGAAGAGAAACCACCAGACCCTGTAAGAGAAAAAGGATGTCATGATTAGAAGAGAGAGAGTAAAAGCTGACTATGGGTCTAAATGAACCTACTTATGTATAAAATTATATGGTAAATAATGGTGAGTTTTTCTCAAGGCTGCTCACCATGTTGGTCCATTTCCTGTTCTCTGCCTCAGGAAAGACAAGTGAACGGGGAGAGTAGAATACCTCGTCATCCACCTCCACCTCCCCCATTTTCCGTGGAAGACAGTGCAGGAAGGTCCAGTCTGGTTTGGCTCCACGTGCTGTCTGTAGATGAGTGAGAAAGTCAGGATGGAGTAATGCAACAATAATGGCTAGTCAGATATACATATATGTTAAATACATTACAGTTTCTTTTTGTTTGCAGTGCGGGTCCATTTCTCTTTTGTTTTCCAGAAGCTGTTTTATGTTAATACCTTGAATCAATTCAAAACTGGAATCAAACATCTCCTATGCTCACACATATTTGGCTGACAAATGACTGATTTGGATCAGTTCAGAGGTAGTTTCTCCAAAATAAAACGGTCCATAATGTGTGTTTATATATATGACATAAAGACATGTTTTGTTAATGAAAATCACATCACCTCACTTTCTCATTTTTCAGAAAACTATAGTCTATTAAAGACAAAACATAAGTTTGCTCTGAATTAAAGTTCAGTGTCTTTTACATAGCAGAAAACGCCTTCCATCTCTAAACGCTACTGATATGTAATGATTGACTCCTCTTTCTTTCTGAGCCATAGAGAAAGTGTTCAAGTCAAAATGTGCATCTTTATATTTGTAAAACTCCCCACATCTTACCTGCATAGTAATTTGGTAACCTTTAAAGTCATTAAGCCTCTTTTTTTCTCCTCCTCCTGCCCCATGCTAACCCAGGTGCTAGTGACCAAAACATTGCTGCCATGGGCAGCCTCCATGGGGTCACTGGTCAGAACCAGCTTGGTCCCGTGCTGAGACAAAATACAATTTTAGGAATTAATGAGACGTCTTTTGACAAGAGGTTTGTTTAAAGCTAGGACACATGAACAATAATTCACCTCTTTGGAGAGTCTTTGTGCCTCTTCAATTACACTTTTCTCTGGTTCATATCCCTACAAATTAAGGTAAAAATGTAGATCAGTTGCTGAATATTCATATATTTTATAAAAAGAAAACAATATATTTTTAGTTCCCCAGGATATTCTTTGGAAAGGATCAACTCTAGCAATGATAAGACAGTTACAGTTGATGTGCCCACATAAAAAGAAGCAAACCTTTGGTGTAGCAATCTTCAGATGTATTCCTAGTTTGGCTGCTGACATCATGAAGGAGTGGAGGACATTGTTCCCATCTCCAATCCAGCTGACTGTTAGTCCACTCAGGGAGCCATAATGTTCCTGGGAGGAAATATTTGAAAAACAAGCTGACTTTATCATCTCAATTATTTAAACAGCAGGATGCCAGGAAGCTGCTACATTACCTGCAAAAGTGAGGTAGTCAGCTAGGATCTGGATTGGGTGGCTGAGGTCAGACAGGCCATTAATGATGGGGATGGAGGCCTCCTTATCCAGTTCTTCCAGTGTGGAGTGGCTATACACTCGTGCTAAGACAATATCACACAGCCCTGAGAGAACCCTGTGGCGGGGGGTTAGAGATTACACAGGGGTGCATGTAAAATTGGTTCATGTGGTGATCCACAAAATCTAATCTTTCCTTTTAGTTATTAAAAGCAGCAGAGGACCAAAGCAATATTATACAAGTGAAGCAGCGCTGCCTTAAAAAACACCATGCTGATTAAGATTTTTTTGAGATTAACAGACAAATAAGGAGTGGAGATATGTAACCCACATGGTAAAGAACAAAACCATAATGAATTTCATACCTAGCTGTGTCTGTGCTACTCTCGTTCACTCCAAGGTGGATGTCCTCAGATTTGAGGAAACAGGGGTGCCCGCCAAGCAAAGCAAAACCTGGAGTAAAAACACTGAATCATCCTCAAATAGAAACTGTCTTTTAACAGCCAGGCTAAATTTATGAGATACTAGAACCCTATTACATTCATTCTATCAATGTGTATCTAATGGGTTAATCTAACAATTGATGACTGCATTGTGCCACTTTAATGTTTTTACATATAAGTTTCAATACAGCACATGTCATAAACCATTTGAAGATATATGAATACATAAGGGACACCTGTTTCTGTAGACATTCTTGTTCTGGTGCTCCTCTTCTCAAATATCATGGCAATGGACTTCCCTTGGAGAAGAGGAAGATACTAAAATGGAGAAGAAAGTTAGCTTCAGACACTGAAGATTGACCTTGACAGTTACAACTGAGAACATTTGCAAATGCACACTGCAGTCAACAGATGTTAGCAAACACCAGCTACCTGTTTTTCATGTTTGATCCGATGTTTGAGGTCTCCTGAGACCCACAGCAGCCTCTTGATTTCATCTGGGCTGAAATCTTTCAAAGTTAGGAAGCTTCGACCCTTCAAACTGACGGAACTAAGAGACGCAGCTGCAGTTCTGTGGAAGTTAAAAATGAGGAAGTTATGCTGCATGCATGGTTGTTGTATAAGCAGTTTATATAAAAGTTTACACATTACCAAAAAGTTATCCGGCGTGTCTTACCTAAACCCTCGTGGACAGCTGGTGTGAAACGTTTTCATCCATTTGAAAACCGTGCTGTTTAAAGACAGTATCTTGGTAGACATGGTGACTTGAATTGAAAATACCGTGGAAGAGTAATTTCCTAAGGAGATTTCATCAGATTGAAACCAATTTTTTATCCAATCCCTACCCCTACAACATGCAGCAGCACGTCAGGCCACGGTCTTGTTGTCATAACATGTTTCAAAGATGAAGTAGACAAACCAAGAGGATTCCCTCCTGGAATTTTTTTTTTCTTGGAAAACTGGTAATGATCATAATAAAATAACACTAATAATAAAAATAACAGTTATAATTGATAACAATAAGAATAACACTTATACTACTACTAATAATAATATTAAAAATATATATAATATAATATAAAGTAATAATATCATATAACATTATTATAATAATATTATCATTGTTATCATTATAATATATATTTTTATTATTGAATTTGTTATTACTATTATTATTATTATTATTACTGCTATTATTATTGTTGTTGTTATTATTTGTATTCATATAAATAATAACAATAACAATAAAAATAATAATTTTATAATATAATATATAGTAATAATAATAATATTATTATTTAATGGTATCTAATATAATCATATTATCATTATTACATTTATTTTTAATTTAATTTTAATATTATTATTATTATTTTATTTTATTCATTTATTTATTTTTGGCATGATAAGAAAAAGACGATTTTACTTTTATCTTACTTTGCATGTATAAAGTTTGGTTCATGATACGGAGTATTTTGATGAGAACGGTCACTTTTGCTAACATGAGAAAACCCATAGACTGTTTATATTATATATTTTATATACAGTCTATGAGAAAAAACAGTTGTTTGTCCTGGCCGCGCCTCCCTCTGACGTTTCCTTTGTCCACCTGTCAGTCAACGCTGAGCTCTACGGGGAGCGAGAGGAGGAGGAGAGAGGGGAGCTGCGTTGGAGATGACAGGACAGAGAGATGAGGACATACCCGGTGAGAGTACTTTCTAAACAGGACATGAAGTAGTGTAGTCTACTCATTTATATAGTGGGCATACTTACCTGCCTATTCGATAAACCTTTTTCCACAGACTGTGTGAGGTTGTTTGGAGCACCTGTAGCTATTTCTGTCAAGCAGCTACTTAACTCGCTTGAGATTTGACAGCAGGTTGGGTCAGGATTTAGCCGGTGTTAAATCAGAGAAGTTGATAAGTTAGTGCGACTCTGAAGTCCTGCTACTCCTGCTAAAATTGAGAAATGTATTTGTCAAGAGTAACAGGGGCCATCTTCACATTTGGAAAGACATTTTGGAACCGACTGGACCGCCCACAGAGATCAAAGCTTCCCGCACATACACTCCATCCTCCGCTGTCCAATCAGAAAACAGGAGCAATACCAACTCCATCCATGAGGGGGCAGACTAGTGTAATGTCCCTGCTATATAAAGCTCTTGTTGCGGCTGTGTAACAAGCTGCTTGTACTCCAGTGGTGCGTCCAAGTATGATATAACTTAACTCACAATACACTTACTGCCTAAATCAACTGCAGCACCAAGTTCAGAGGAAAGAAGTCTAAATTCCGTCTTGTAACGTGAAAGTTGTCACTATTCAGAATAAGGTCATAAAAGGAAAGCAAACGGGCTTTTGACAGACCTGATATTGAATATTTCCACACGGTCTCATTCATATGGAAGTAAATCCGTGCCATCTGATTTTGAATTCTAATTTCTAAAGCTGAATATTTTTTTTTGCATCAAAACAGACTTTGAATTTCGAAACTATTGAATTTCAAGCGTGCATTTTTATTTCTGACACTTATTTTTTTAACAATGATGAAATAAATTCAGTGTAAAAAAATCTGTTTCTGACCAATCACAATTAATAACAGCACATTTATTCATCAGAAGTGATACAAAGCTTTCATGTAACTGGCATCGATAATGCTGCATAGAGAGTAAATTTACATCAAGTTTTTACTGTTTTTGGTCAATATTATGTTGCTTTGACTGAGTTGAAAATTTGAATGTAGGATTTTTACTTTTAATGAGGTACTTGTATAACAATGACCATAACTTATAAACGAAAAGAAAACATGTTAGTAACATCTTGTTCCTTGACATTGCTTTTAGCAGCCCTAAGGAACTTTGATATAAGTGAGCTTTTGTTTTGTGAACCTGCAAAAGGAGATGGATATAATGTTATTAAAACAAGGCCCCTGCTGTAATCAAACCAGAAGTTTGTGTTAACTAAGGTAAAACATGACAATATGAAGCTACAGTGACCTGTGTAACATGAAATGGTAACATGAAATATACCCTATTCATACATATAGGGCACCAAACTTTGAAAAGCAGTTTAGAGTATTCCACTGTTTATTGAACAGTACTAATTTACTAATGTGAAACAGTTAGTTTGAATTTGAAGATCATGATATCTGAAATGTTTTTAACATACTGTCAGAGAAATTGTGTGACGGTAAATTTAGAGTCGGGTGTGAAAAGCTTTTTGCAGTCAAGCTGAATTTGAACTGATGCCTAAGATCTCTAAAAGGATGTGCATTTCTACACATGTAAAATCCTGTCTGTATTATTGAATCTATGTAAAATCAAAGTGTAAGCTGTTGCAAATTGGCAGCAATGAATAAAACTGGTGACTAAGCATGAGTGGAGCACATATTTGTTGGAGGCAGTGAAGATTCAAAACTAAATTTGTTAAGATAAAGAAAGAGACGGTGAAGGTCAGAATGTCCACTGTGGCCCTCACACTTGCAGCACTGTTTGCTCCCTATCACAGGACATGTTAAGAGTAAACAAATGACTCTGACTTCTTATGATTCAACAGCTGGACTTGTTGTCTGGACTCAAGCACAGATCTGTTTCTTTAGTTTTCCCTTGAGCAGTAAACAAGGCAAACAATGCCAACTATGTTCCTAGCTCAACAATAACCTTGACATAATCAATACTGTTTTGTTGTGATGATACTCAACTGTTTGAACCTGCCACTGAACCTCAGATGTTTTTTCACACAAGCAAAAGTCCACCTTAAGAAATGAAGTTAGAACTTGAGCATGGGGATCTGTGGTGAATAGTCAGTCAGAAGAGAAACCACCAGACCCTGTAAGAGAAAAAGGATGTCATGATTAGAAGAGAGAGAGTAAAAGCTGACTATGGGTCTAAATGAACCTACTTATGTATAAAATTATATGGTAAATAATGGTGAGTTTTTCTCAAGGCTGCTCACCATGTTGGTCCATTTCCTGTTCTCTGCCTCAGGAAAGACAAGTGAACGGGGAGAGTAGAATACCTCGTCATCCACCTCCACCTCCCCCATTTTCCGTGGAAGACAGTGCAGGAAGGTCCAGTCTGGTTTGGCTCCACGTGCTGTCTGTAGATGAGTGAGAAAGTCAGGATGGAGTAATGCAACAATAATGGCTAGTCAGATATACATATATGTTAAATACATTACAGTTTCTTTTTGTTTGCAGTGCGGGTCCATTTCTCTTTTGTTTTCCAGAAGCTGTTTTATGTTAATACCTTGAATCAATTCAAAACTGGAATCAAACATCTCCTATGCTCACACATATTTGGCTGACAAATGACTGATTTGGATCAGTTCAGAGGTAGTTTCTCCAAAATAAAACGGTCCATAATGTGTGTTTATATATATGACATAAAGACATGTTTTGTTAATGAAAATCACATCACCTCACTTTCTCATTTTTCAGAAAACTATAGTCTATTAAAGACAAAACATAAGTTTGCTCTGAATTAAAGTTCAGTGTCTTTTACATAGCAGAAAACGCCTTCCATCTCTAAACGCTACTGATATGTAATGATTGACTCCTCTTTCTTTCTGAGCCATAGAGAAAGTGTTCAAGTCAAAATGTGCATCTTTATATTTGTAAAACTCCCCACATCTTACCTGCATAGTAATTTGGTAACCTTTAAAGTCATTAAGCCTCTTTTTTTCTCCTCCTCCTGCCCCATGCTAACCCAGGTGCTAGTGACCAAAACATTGCTGCCATGGGCAGCCTCCATGGGGTCACTGGTCAGAACCAGCTTGGTCCCGTGCTGAGACAAAATACAATTTTAGGAATTAATGAGACGTCTTTTGACAAGAGGTTTGTTTAAAGCTAGGACACATGAACAATAATTCACCTCTTTGGAGAGTCTTTGTGCCTCTTCAATTACACTTTTCTCTGGTTCATATCCCTACAAATTAAGGTAAAAATGTAGATCAGTTGCTGAATATTCATATATTTTATAAAAAGAAAACAATATATTTTTAGTTCCCCAGGATATTCTTTGGAAAGGATCAACTCTAGCAATGATAAGACAGTTACAGTTGATGTGCCCACATAAAAAGAAGCAAACCTTTGGTGTAGCAATCTTCAGATGTATTCCTAGTTTGGCTGCTGACATCATGAAGGAGTGGAGGACATTGTTCCCATCTCCAATCCAGCTGACTGTTAGTCCACTCAGGGAGCCATAATGTTCCTGGGAGGAAATATTTGAAAAACAAGCTGACTTTATCATCTCAATTATTTAAACAGCAGGATGCCAGGAAGCTGCTACATTACCTGCAAAGTGAGGTAGTCAGCTAGGATCTGGATTGGGTGGCTGAGGTCAGACAGGCCATTAATGATGGGGATGGAGGCCTCCTTATCCAGTTCTTCCAGTGTGGAGTGGCTATACACTCGTGCTAAGACAATATCACACAGCCCTGAGAGAACCCTGTGGCGGGGGGTTAGAGATTACACAGGGGTGCATGTAAAATTGGTTCATGTGGTGATCCACAAAATCTAATCTTTCCTTTTAGTTATTAAAAGCAGCAGAGGACCAAAGCAATATTATACAAGTGAAGCAGCGCTGCCTTAAAAAACACCATGCTGATTAAGATTTTTTTGAGATTAACAGACAAATAAGGAGTGGAGATATGTAACCCACATGGTAAAGAACAAAACCATAATGAATTTCATACCTAGCTGTGTCTGTGCTACTCTCGTTCACTCCAAGGTGGATGTCCTCAGATTTGAGGAAACAGGGGTGCCCGCCAAGCAAAGCAAAACCTGGAGTAAAAACACTGAATCATCCTCAAATAGAAACTGTCTTTTAACAGCCAGGCTAAATTTATGAGATACTAGAACCCTATTACATTCATTCTATCAATGTGTATCTAATGGGTTAATCTAACAATTGATGACTGCATTGTGCCACTTTAATGTTTTTACATATAAGTTTCAATACAGCACATGTCATAAACCATTTGAAGATATATGAATACATAAGGGACACCTGTTTCTGTAGACATTCTTGTTCTGGTGCTCCTCTTCTCAAATATCATGGCAATGGACTTCCCTTGGAGAAGAGGAAGATACTAAAATGGAGAAGAAAGTTAGCTTCAGACACTGAAGATTGACCTTGACAGTTACAACTGAGAACATTTGCAAATGCACACTGCAGTCAACAGATGTTAGCAAACACCAGCTACCTGTTTTTCATGTTTGATCCGATGTTTGAGGTCTCCTGAGACCCACAGCAGCCTCTTGATTTCATCTGGGCTGAAATCTTTCAAAGTTAGGAAGCTTCGACCCTTCAAACTGACGGAACTAAGAGACGCAGCTGCAGTTCTGTGGAAGTTAAAAATGAGGAAGTTATGCTGCATGCATGGTTGTTGTATAAGCAGTTTATATAAAAGTTTACACATTACCAAAAAGTTATCCGGCGTGTCTTACCTAAACCCTCGTGGACAGCTGGTGTGAAACGTTTTCATCCATTTGAAAACCGTGCTGTTTAAAGACAGTATCTTGGTAGACATGGTGACTTGAATTGAAAATACCGTGGAAGAGTAATTTCCTAAGGAGATTTCATCAGATTGAAACCAATTTTTTATCCAATCCCTACCCCTACAACATGCAGCAGCACGTCAGGCCACGGTCTTGTTGTCATAACATGTTTCAAAGATGAAGTAGACAAACCAAGAGGATTCCCTCCTGGAATTTTTTTTTCTTGGAAAACTGGTAATGATCATAATAAAATAACACTAATAATAAAAATAACAGTTATAATTGATAACAATAAGAATAACACTTATACTACTACTAATAATAATATTAAAAATATATATAATATAATATAAAGTAATAATATCATATAACATTATTATAATAATATTATCATTGTTATCATTATAATATATATTTTTATTATTGAATTTGTTATTACTATTATTATTATTATTATTACTGCTATTATTATTGTTGTTGTTATTATTTGTATTCATATAAATAATAACAATAACAATAAAAATAATAATTTTATAATATAATATATAGTAATAATAATAATATTATTATTTAATGGTATCTAATATAATCATATTATCATTATTACATTTATTTTTAATTTAATTTTAATATTATTATTATTATTTTATTTTATTCATTTATTTATTTTTGGCATGATAAGAAAAAGACGATTTTACTTTTATCTTACTTTGCATGTATAAAGTTTGGTTCATGATACGGAGTATTTTGATGAGAACGGTCACTTTTGCTAACATGAGAAAACCCATAGACTGTTTATATTATATATTTTATATACAGTCTATGAGAAAAAACAGTTGTTTGTCCTGGCCGCGCCTCCCTCTGACGTTTCCTTTGTCCACCTGTCAGTCAACGCTGAGCTCTACGGGGAGCGAGAGGAGGAGGAGAGAGGGGAGCTGCGTTGGAGATGACAGGACAGAGAGATGAGGACATACCCGGTGAGAGTACTTTCTAAACAGGACATGAAGTAGTGTAGTCTACTCATTTATATAGTGGGCATACTTACCTGCCTATTCGATAAACCTTTTTCCACAGACTGTGTGAGGTTGTTTGGAGCACCTGTAGCTATTTCTGTCAAGCAGCTACTTAACTCGCTTGAGATTTGACAGCAGGTTGGGTCAGGATTTAGCCGGTGTTAAATCAGAGAAGTTGATAAGTTAGTGCGACTCTGAAGTCCTGCTACTCCTGCTAAAATTGAGAAATGTATTTGTCAAGAGTAACAGGGGCCATCTTCACATTTGGAAAGACATTTTGGAACCGACTGGACCGCCCACAGAGATCAAAGCTTCCCGCACATACACTCCATCCTCCGCTGTCCAATCAGAAAACAGGAGCAATACCAACTCCATCCATGAGGGGGCAGACTAGTGTAATGTCCCTGCTATATAAAGCTCTTGTTGCGGCTGTGTAACAAGCTGCTTGTACTCCAGTGGTGCGTCCAAGTATGATATAACTTAACTCACAATACACTTACTGCCTAAATCAACTGCAGCACCAAGTTCAGAGGAAAGAAGTCTAAATTCCGTCTTGTAACGTGAAAGTTGTCACTATTCAGAATAAGGTCATAAAAGGAAAGCAAACGGGCTTTTGACAGACCTGATATTGAATATTTCCACACGGTCTCATTCATATGGAAGTAAATCCGTGCCATCTGATTTTGAATTCTAATTTCTAAAGCTGAATATTTTTTTTTGCATCAAAACAGACTTTGAATTTCGAAACTATTGAATTTCAAGCGTGCATTTTTATTTCTGACACTTATTTTTTTAACAATGATGAAATAAATTCAGTGTAAAAAAATCTGTTTCTGACCAATCACAATTAATAACAGCACATTTATTCATCAGAAGTGATACAAAGCTTTCATGTAACTGGCATCGATAATGCTGCATAGAGAGTAAATTTACATCAAGTTTTTACTGTTTTTGGTCAATATTATGTTGCTTTGACTGAGTTGAAAATTTGAATGTAGGATTTTTACTTTTAATGAGGTACTTGTATAACAATGACCATAACTTATAAACGAAAAGAAAACATGTTAGTAACATCTTGTTCCTTGACATTGCTTTTAGCAGCCCTAAGGAACTTTGATATAAGTGAGCTTTTGTTTTGTGAACCTGCAAAAGGAGATGAATATAATGTTATTAAAACAAGGCCCCTGCTGTAATCAAACCAGAAGTTTGTGTTAACTAAGGTAAAACATGACAATATGAAGCTACAGTGACCTGTGTAACATGAAATGGTAACATGAAATATACCCTATTCATACATATAGGGCACCAAACTTTGAAAAGCAGTTTAGAGTATTCCACTGTTTATTGAACAGTACTAATTTACTAATGTGAAACAGTTAGTTTGAATTTGAAGATCATGATATCTGAAATGTTTTTAACATACTGTCAGAGAAATTGTGTGACGGTAAATTTAGAGTCGGGTGTGAAAAGCTTTTTGCAGTCAAGCTGAATTTGAACTGATGCCTAAGATCTCTAAAAGGATGTGCATTTCTACACATGTAAAATCCTGTCTGTATTATTGAATCTATGTAAAATCAAAGTGTAAGCTGTTGCAAATTGGCAGCAATGAATAAAACTGGTGACTAAGCATGAGTGGAGCACATATTTGTTGGAGGCAGTGAAGATTCAAAACTAAATTTGTTAAGATAAAGAAAGAGACGGTGAAGGTCAGAATGTCCACTGTGGCCCTCACACTTGCAGCACTGTTTGCTCCCTATCACAGGACATGTTAAGAGTAAACAAATGACTCTGACTTCTTATGATTCAACAGCTGGACTTGTTGTCTGGACTCAAGCACAGATCTGTTTCTTTAGTTTTCCCTTGAGCAGTAAACAAGGCAAACAATGCCAACTATGTTCCTAGCTCAACAATAACCTTGACATAATCAATACTGTTTTGTTGTGATGATACTCAACTGTTTGAACCTGCCACTGAACCTCAGATGTTTTTTCACACAAGCAAAAGTCCACCTTAAGAAATGAAGTTAGAACTTGAGCATGGGGATCTGTGGTGAATAGTCAGTCAGAAGAGAAACCACCAGACCCTGTAAGAGAAAAAGGATGTCATGATTAGAAGAGAGAGAGTAAAAGCTGACTATGGGTCTAAATGAACCTACTTATGTATAAAATTATATGGTAAATAATGGTGAGTTTTTCTCAAGGCTGCTCACCATGTTGGTCCATTTCCTGTTCTCTGCCTCAGGAAAGACAAGTGAACGGGGAGAGTAGAATACCTCGTCATCCACCTCCACCTCCCCCATTTTCCGTGGAAGACAGTGCAGGAAGGTCCAGTCTGGTTTGGCTCCACGTGCTGTCTGTAGATGAGTGAGAAAGTCAGGATGGAGTAATGCAACAATAATGGCTAGTCAGATATACATATATGTTAAATACATTACAGTTTCTTTTTGTTTGCAGTGCGGGTCCATTTCTCTTTTGTTTTCCAGAAGCTGTTTTATGTTAATACCTTGAATCAATTCAAAACTGGAATCAAACATCTCCTATGCTCACACATATTTGGCTGACAAATGACTGATTTGGATCAGTTCAGAGGTAGTTTCTCCAAAATAAAACGGTCCATAATGTGTGTTTATATATATGACATAAAGACATGTTTTGTTAATGAAAATCACATCACCTCACTTTCTCATTTTTCAGAAAACTATAGTCTATTAAAGACAAAACATAAGTTTGCTCTGAATTAAAGTTCAGTGTCTTTTACATAGCAGAAAACGCCTTCCATCTCTAAACGCTACTGATATGTAATGATTGACTCCTCTTTCTTTCTGAGCCATAGAGAAAGTGTTCAAGTCAAAATGTGCATCTTTATATTTGTAAAACTCCCCACATCTTACCTGCATAGTAATTTGGTAACCTTTAAAGTCATTAAGCCTCTTTTTTTCTCCTCCTCCTGCCCCATGCTAACCCAGGTGCTAGTGACCAAAACATTGCTGCCATGGGCAGCCTCCATGGGGTCATTGGTCAGAACCAGCTGGGTCCCGTGCTGAGACAAAATACAATTTTAGGAATTAATGAGACGTCTTTTGACAAGAGGTTTGTTTAAAGCTAGGACACATGAACAATAATTCACCTCTTTGGAGAGTCTTTGTGCCTCTTCAATTACACTTTTCTCTGGTTCATATCCCTACAAATTAAGGTAAAAATGTAGATCAGTTGCTGAATATTCATATATTTTATAAAAAGAAAACAATATATTTTTAGTTCCCCAGGATATTCTGTGGAAAGGATCAACTCTAGCAATGATAAGACAGTTACAGTTGATGTGCCCACATAAAAAGAAGCAAACCTTTGGTGTAGCAATCTTCAGATGTATTCCTAGTTTGGCTGCTGACATCATGAAGGAGTGGAGGACATTGTTCCCATCTCCAATCCAGCTGACTGTTAGTCCACTCAGGGAGCCATAATGTTCCTGGGAGGAAATATTTGAAAAACAAGCTGACTTTATCATCTCAATTGTTTAAACAGCAGGATGCCAGGAAGCTGCTACATTACCTGCAAAGTGAGGTAGTCAGCTAGGATCTGGATTGGGTGGCTGAGGTCAGACAGGCCATTAATGATGGGGATGGAGGCCTCCTTATCCAGTTCTTCCAGTGTGGAGTGGCTATACACTCGTGCCAAGACAATATCACACAGCCCTGAGAGAACCCTGTGGCGGGGGGTTAGAGATTACACAGGGGTGCATGTAAAATTGGTTCATGTGGTGACCCACAAAATCTAATCTTTCCTTTCAGTTATTAAAAGCAGCAGAGGACCAAAGCAATATTATACAAGTGAAGCAGCGCTGCCTTAAAAAACACCATGCTGATTAAGATTTTTTTGAGATTAACAGACAAATAAGGAGCGGAGATATGTAACCCACATGGTAAAGAACAAAACCATAATGAATTTCATACCTAGCTGTGTCTGTGCTACTCTCGTTCACTCCAAGGTGGATGTCCTCAGATTTGAGGAAACAGGGGTGCCCGCCAAGCAAAGCAAAACCTGGAGTAAAAACACTGAATCATCCTCAAATAGAAACTGTCTTTTAAGCCCACACCAAGTTCAGCATAGGAGTGGGGAATGGATGTAGTTTAGGTGCAAACAGCATTGTTCCCATGGTGCTTTCAAAGTCCCCTTTCAGCAGTTCTTTTGTGTCAAAAACAAGGGGTGGCATTTACACTGCTAAAGCTACTACTGGATCAAAACAGCCAGGCTAAATTTATGAGATACTAGAACCCTATTACATTCATTCTATCAATGTGTATCTAATGGGTTAATCTAACAATTGATGACTGCATTGTGCCACTTTAATGTTTTTACATATAAGTTTCAATACAGCACATGTCATAAACCATTTGAAGATATATGAATACATAAGGGACACCTGTTTCTGTAGACATTCTTGTTCTGGTGCTCCTCTTCTCAAATATCATGGCAATGGACTTCCCCTGGAGAAGAGGAAGATACTAAAATGGAGAAGAAAGTTAGCTTCAGACACTGAAGATTGACCTTGACAGTTACAACTGAGAACATTTGCAAATGCACACTGCAGTCAACAGATGTTAGCAAACACCAGCTACCTGTTTTTCATGTTTGATCCGATGTTTGAGGTCTCCTGAGACCCACAGCAGCCTCTTGATTTCATCTGGGCTGAAATCTTTCAAAGTTAGGAAGCTTCGACCCTTCAAACTGACGGAACTAAGAGACGCAGCTGCAGTTCTGTGGAAGTTAAAAATGAGGAAGTTATGCTGCATGCATGGTTGTTGTATAAGCAGTTTATATAAAAGTTTACACATTACCAAAAAGTTATCCGGCGTGTCTTACCTAAACCCTCGTGGACAGCTGGTGTGAAACGTTTTCATCCATTTGAAAACCGTGCTGTTTAAAGACAGTATCTTGGTAGACATGGTGACTTGAATTGAAAATACCGTGGAAGAGTAATTTCCTAAGGAGATTTCATCAGATTGAAACCAATTTTTTATCCAATCCCTACCCCTACAACATTCAGCAGCACGTCAGAGGGACGGGCAGGGCTGTTACGTCTGACCTCGCCTAAGACCATGGGAGCGAGTCCTGGCAACATCCTCCAAAGTGTCCACTTTTCATGTATTTGCCTAAAAGTTCAAGATATAAAGCTATTTTACTATGAGTTTACTTTGATTATGTAACAAAAATATTAACTGAATTAACATATTCCTTCACTTTTAGAGTTTGAATGAGAAATAAACTCTCTGAAACAGCCTGCGGGCCACGGTCTTGCTGCATAACATGTTTCAAAGATGAAGTAGACAAACCAAGAGGATTCCCTCCTGGAATTTTTTTTTTCTTGAAAAACTGGTAATGATCATAATAAAATAACACTAATAATAAAAATAACACTTATAATTGAAAACAATAATAATAACACTTATACTACTACTAATAATAATATTAAAAATATATATAATATAATATAAAGTAATAATAATATCATATGACATTATTAGAATAATATTATCATTGTTATCATTATAATATATATTTTTATTATTGAATTTGTTATTACTATTATTATTATTATTATTACTACTATTATTATTGTTGTTGTTATTATTTGTATTCATATAAATAATAATAACAATAACAATAAAAATAATAATTTTATAATATAATATATAGTAATAATAATAATAATATTATTATTTAATGGTATCTAATATAATCATATTATCATTATTACATTTATTTTTAATTTAATTTTAATATTATTATTATTATTTTATTTTATTCATTTATTTATTTTTGGCATGATAAGAAAAAGACGATTTTACTTTTATCTTACTTTGCATGTATAAAGTTTGGTTCATGATACGGAGTATTTTGATGAGAACGGTCACTTTTGCTAACATGAGAAAACCCATAGACTGTTTATATTATATATTTTATATACAGTCTATGAGAAAAAATAGTTGTTTGTCCTGGCCACGCCTCCCTCTGACGTTTCCTTTATCCACCTGTCAGTCAGCGCTGAGCTCTACGGGGAGCGAGAGGAGGAGGAGAGAGGGGAGCTGCGTTGGAGATGACAGGACAGAGAGATGAGGACATACCAGGTGAGAGTACTTTCAAAACAGGACATGAAGTACTGTAGTCCACTCATTTGTATAGTGGGCATACTTACCTTCCTATTAGATAAACCTTTTTCCACAGACTGTGTGAGGTTGTTTGGAGCACCTGTAGCTATTTCTGTCAAGCAGCTACTTAACTCGCTTGAGATTTGACAGCAGGTTGGGTCAGGATTTAGCCGGTGTTAAATCAGAGAAGTTGATAAGTTAGTGCGACTCTGAAGTCCTGCTACTCCTGCTAAAATTGAGAAATGTATTTGTTAAGAGTAACAGGGGCCATCTTCACATTTGGAAAGAGCGGTTTCGCTGATAATGTGCCTTGTAAATTCTGGGTGAGAAATGACCAGCCAGGACAAGTATCCTGCGGAGGAGAGCACACTGCTGTCATCCCAGGTTCAGACAGTATATATGCACATTGACATAATAAAGAATCACTCATTTTGAACCCATGTCCAAGAACTTCTCTAATGTTTAATCACACTTTGACCTCTATTAGTTTTCAATGTCTGCAGAAAATGGCAGGCTGCTAGTGTTTGGTGATAACACTTGGGGCCAACTTGGGCTAGGATTGAAGCCTGCTGCAAGAAAACCTGCCTCAGTGAAAGGTAATCTTCATTATACTAGGGCTGCAAATTTTCATTGTTTTATTTCACCTACTCTTGTTTCTTAATTATCCCATTAAATCCCTTAATCAAGGCTAAAACGAGATTAAAGTCATTTCATGATGCTATCTCCCGGTGCCAAAGGCTGACAATCCTTTAAAATGAGCATTTGCCATGGATATTATTTCCTACTTCTATTGGCTAGATAATAACGCTTCCCTAATATACTATAATGCTGAACAATCTGCCTTGAGTTTTTGGGTGGGTGAGAGTCACAGAGGCGCAAACTGGCAGCCATGTTTCCGTCAGTCTGCCACAGGTAGGTCAGCTGTGACTACTAAGGCAGTTTACCACCACCAAGGTGTGACTGTATGAGCAAATGAATGATGTATGTAAGAATTCTTTAAAGCCCTTTACAGCGATAAACTTTGATAAAAAATCTTCACTGTGAGTACCACAACTAGCAGTAACGCTAGCTGAAACAACTCCCGTTAGTTAGCTGAGGTTAGCCGAAACTTTCTCCCATTGTCCCCGTAAACACACCAAACTAAACTAACCCACTTTACCTGCTTCGCTGCGCTGCTCTGACTCCACATTTTCTCCGTTCACGAAGCAAACCGCCCATCCTTGGCGTTTGTTTCCACATTAAAACACAGCGATAGTTGTCTCGGCCCTGAAAAAGTCCACAATGTTTCTCCCAGTTGTAACGCTCGGTAACGTTTGTCCCCCCTCAGCCCGAACACATACAGCCAGCTGCGGCTGCAATGGCGTCCTCCTCCCACCTCAGCTCCCTTTCCTCTTCTCAGACTCCCTCAGTCAGTGTGTGGGTGGTCGCACTGGGAGAATCATGGCTGTGTTTTCATTTCGCCAGTACAGCAGCTGACATCTCTAGCCTGTTTGTAAACGCGTCTGTTGAGCTGCTTTTTCATATGGGTTGAAACTATGAGAACAGTTTCTCTGTTTTTCGGTTTCAGCTGCAAATGTGTTGTTACACCAGGCTGATGTATTTATGTTAATAACACTCTATCAATAAACTCACGTTTCTTTAAAAGCAGCGGGTCTGTATTTATGAATGAATTACTGCGTAGCGTTGCGTTTAACCGACTGGACCGCCCACAGAGATCAAAGCTTCCCGCACATACACTCCATCCTCCGCTGTCCAATCAGAAAACAGGAGCAATACCAGCTCCATCCATGAGGGGGCAGACTAGTGTAATGTCCCTGCTATATAAAGCTCTTGTTGCGGCTGTGTAACAAGCTGCTTGTACTCCAGTGGTGCGTCCAAGTATAATATAACTTAACTCACAATACACTTACTGCCTAAATCAACTGCAGCACCAAGTTCAGAGGAAAGAAGTCTAAATTCCGTCTTGTAACGTGAAAGTTGTCACTATTCAGAATAAGGTCATAAAAGGAAAGCAAACGGGCTTTTGACAGACCTGATATTGAATATTTCCACACGGTCTCATTCATATGGAAGTAAATCCGTGCCATCTGATTTTGAATTCTAATTTCTAAAGCTGAATATTTTTTTGCATCAAAACAGACTTTGAATTTCGAAACTATTGAATTTCAAGCGTGCATTTTTATTTCTGACACTTATTTTTTTAACAATGATGAAATAAATTCAGTGTAAAAAAATCTGTTTCTGACCAATCACAATTAATAACAGCACATTTATTCATCAGAAGTGATACAAAGCTTTCATGTAACTGGCATCGATAATGCTGCATAGAGAGTAAATTTACATCAAGTTTTTACTGTTTTTGGTCAATATTATGTTGCTTTGACTGAGTTGAAAATTTGAATGTAGGATTTTTACTTTTAATGAGGTACTTGTATAACAATGACCATAACTTATAAACGAAAAGAAAACATGTTAGTAACATCTTGTTCCTTGACATTGCTTTTAGCAGCCCTAAGGAACTTTGATATAAGTGAGCTTTTGTTTTGTGAACCTGCAAAAGGAGATGGATATAATGTTATTAAAACAAGGCCCCTGCTGTAATCAAACCAGAAGTTTGTGTTAACTAAGGTAAAACATGACAATATGAAGCTACAGTGACCTGTGTAACATGAAATGGTAACATGAAATATACCCTATTCATACATATAGGGCACCAAACTTTGAAAAGCAGTTTAGAGTATTCCACTGTTTATTGAACAGTACTAATTTACTAATGTGAAACAGTTAGTTTGAATTTGAAGATCATGATATCTGAAATGTTTTTAACATACTGTCAGAGAAATTGTGTGACGGTAAATTTAGAGTCGGGTGTGAAAAGCTTTTTGCAGTCAAGCTGAATTTGAACTGATGCCTAAGATCTCTAAAAGGATGTGCATTTCTACACATGTAAAATCCTGTCTGTATTATTGAATCTATGTAAAATCAAAGTGTAAGCTGTTGCAAATTGGCAGCAATGAATAAAACTGGTGACTAAGCATGAGTGGAGCACATATTTGTTGGAGGCAGTGAAGATTCAAAACTACATTTGTTAAGATAAAGAAAGAGACGGTGAAGGTCAGAATGTCCACTGTGGCCCTCACACTTGCAGCACTGTTTGCTCCCTATCACAGGACATGTTAAGAGTAAACAAATGACTCTGACTTCTTATGATTCAACAGCTGGACTTGTTGTCTGGACTCAAGCACAGATCTGTTTCTTTAGTTTTCCCTTGAGCAGTAAACAAGGCAAACAATGCCAACTATGTTCCTAGCTCAACAATAACCTTGACCTAATCAATACTGTTTTGTTGTGATGTTACTCAACTGTTTGAACCTGCCACTGAACCTCAGATGTTTTTTCACACAAGCAAAAGTCCACCTTAAGAAATGAAGTTAGAACTTGAGCATGGGGATCTGTGGTGAATAGTCAGTCAGAAGAGAAACCACCAGACCCTGTAAGAGAAAAAGGATGTCATGATTAGAAGAGAGAGAGTAAAAGCTGACTATGGGTCTAAATGAACCTACTTATGTATAAAATTATATGTTAAATAATGGTGAGTTTTTCTCAAGGCTGCTCACCATGTTGGTCCATTTCCTGTTCTCTGCCTCAGGAAAGACAAGTGAACGGGGAGAGTAGAATACCTCGTCATCCACCTCCACCTCCCCCATTTTCCGTGGAAGACAGTGCAGGAAGGTCCAGTCTGGTTTGGCTCCACGTGCTGTCTGTAGATGAGTGAGAAAGTCAGGATGGAGCATTGCAAGAATAATGGCTAGTCAGATATACATATATGTTAAATACATTACAGTTTCTTTTTGTTTGCAGTGCGGGTCCATTTCTCTTTTGTTTTCCAGAAGCTGTTTTATGTTAATACCTTGAATCAATTCAAAACTGGAATCAAACATCTCCTATGCTCACACATATTTGGCTGACAAATGACTGATTTGGATCAGTTCAGAGGTAGTTTCTCCAAAATAAAACGGTCCATAATGTGTGTTTATATATATGACATAAAGACATGTTTTGTTAATGAAAATCACATCACCTCACTTTCTCATTTTTCAGAAAACTATAGTCTATTAAAGACAAAACATAAGTTTGCTCTGAATTAAAGTTCAGTGTCTTTTACATAGCAGAAAACGCCTTCCATCTCTAAACGCTACTGATATGTAATGATTGACTCCTCTTTCTTTCTGAGCCATAGAGAAAGTGTTCAAGTCAAAATGTGCATCTTTATATTTGTAAAACTCCCCACATCTTACCTGCATAGTAATTTGGTAACCTTTAAAGTCATTAAGCCTCTTTTTTTCTCCTCCTCCTGCCCCATGCTAACCCAGGTGCTAGTGACCAAAACATTGCTGCCATGGGCAGCCTCCATGGGGTCATTGGTCAGAACCAGCTTGGTCCCGTGCTGAGACAAAATACAATTTTATGAATTAATGAGACGTCTTTTGACAAGAGGTTTGTTTAAAGCTAGGACACATGAACAATAATTCACCTCTTTGGAGAGTCTTTGTGCCTCTTCAATTACACTTTTCTCTGGTTCATATCCCTACAAATTAAGGTAAAAATGTAGATCAGTTGCTGAATATTCATATATTTTATAAAAAGAAAACAATATATTTTTAGTTCCCCAGGATATTCTGTGGAAAGGATCAACTCTAGCAATGATAAGACAGTTACAGTTGATGTGCCCACATAAAAAGAAGCAAACCTTTGGTGTAGCAATCTTCAGATGTATTCCTAGTTTGGCTGCTGACATCATGAAGGAGTGGAGGACATTGTTCCCATCTCCAATCCAGCTGACTGTTAGTCCACTCAGGGAGCCATAATGTTCCTGGGAGGAAATATTTGAAAAACAAGCTGACTTTATCATCTCAATTATTTAAACAGCAGGATGCCAGGAAGCTGCTACATTACCTGCAAAGTGAGGTAGTCAGCTAGGATCTGGATTGGGTGGCTGAGGTCAGACAGGCCATTAATGATGGGGATGGAGGCCTCCTTATCCAGTTCTTCCAGTGTGGAGTGGCTATACACTCGTGCCAAGACAATATCACACAGCCCTGAGAGAACCCTGTGGCGGGGGGTTAGAGATTACACAGGGGTGCATGTAAAATTGGTTCATGTGGTGACCCACAAAATCTAATCTTTCCTTTCAGTTATTAAAAGCAGCAGAGGACCAAAGCAATATTATACAAGTGAAGCAGCGCTGCCTTAAAAAACACCATGCTGATTAAGATTTTTTTGAGATTAACAGACAAATAAGGAGTGGAGATATGTAACCCACATGGTAAAGAACAAAACCATAATGAATTTCATACCTAGCTGTGTCTGTGCTACTCTCGTTCACTCCAAGGTGGATGTCCTCAGATTTGAGGAAACAGGGGTGCCCGCCAAGCAAAGCAAAACCTGGAGTAAAAACACTGAATCATCCTCAAATAGAAACTGTCTTTTAAGCTCACACCAAGTTCAGCATAGGAGTGGGGAATGGATGTAGTTTAGGTGCAAACAGCATTGTTCCCATGGTGCTTTCAAAGTCCCCTTTCAGCAGTTCTTTTGTGTCAAAAACAAGGGGTGGCATTTACACTGCTAAAGCTACTACTGGATCAAAACAGCCAGGCTAAATTTATGAGATACTAGAACCCTATTACATTCATTCTATCAATGTGTATCTAATGGGTTAATCTAACAATTGATGACTGCATTGTGCCACTTTAATGTTTTTACATATAAGTTTCAATACAGCACATGTCATAAACCATTTGAAGATATATGAATACATAAGGGACACCTGTTTCTGTAGACATTCTTGTTCTGGTGCTCCTCTTCTCAAATATCATGGCAATGGACTTCCCCTGGAGAAGAGGAAGATACTAAAATGGAGAAGAAAGTTAGCTTCAGACACTGAAGATTGACCTTGACAGTTACAACTGAGAACATTTGCAAATGCACACTGCAGTCAACAGATGTTAGCAAACACCAGCTACCTGTTTTTCATGTTTGATCCGATGTTTGAGGTCTCCTGAGACCCACAGCAGCCTCTTGATTTCATCTGGGCTGAAATCTTTCAAAGTTAGGAAGCTTCGACCCTTCAAACTGACAGAACTAAGAGACGCAGCTGCAGTTCTGTGGAAGTTAAAAATGAGGAAGTTATGCTGCATGCATGGTTGTTGTATAAGCAGTTTATATAAAAGTTTACACATTACCAAAAAGTTATCCGGCGTGTCTTACCTAAACCCTCGTGGACAGCTGGTGTGAAACGTTTTCATCCATTTGAAAACCGTGCTGTTTAAAGACAGTATCTTGGTAGACATGGTGACTTGAATTGAAAATACCGTGGAAGAGTAATTTCCTAAGGAGATTTCATCAGATTGAAACCAATTTTTTATCCAATCCCTACCCCTACAACATTCAGCAGCACGTCAGAGGGACGGGCAGGGCTGTTACGTCTGACCTCGCCTAAGACCATGGGAGCGAGTCCTGGCAACATCCTCCAAAGTGTCCACTTTTCATGTATTTGCCTAAAAGTTCAAGATATAAAGCTATTTTACTATGAGTTTACTTTGATTATGTAACAAAAATATTAACTGAATTAACATATTCCTTCACTTTTAGAGTTTGAATGAGAAATAAACTCTCTGAAACAGCCTGCGGGCCACGGTCTTGCTGCATAACATGTTTCAAAGATGAAGTAGACAAACCAAGAGGATTCCCTCCTGGAATTTTTTTTTTCTTGAAAAACTGGTAATGATCATAATAAAATAACACTAATAATAAAAATAACACTTATAATTGAAAACAATAAGAATAACACTTATACTACTACTAATAATAATATTAAAAATATATATAATATAATATAAAGTAATAATAATATCATATGACATTATTAGAATAATATTATCATTGTTATCATTATAATATATATTTTTATTATTGAATTTGTTATTACTATTATTATTATTATTATTACTACTATTATTATTGTTGTTGTTATTATTTGTATTCATATAAATAATAATAACAATAACAATAAAAATAATAATTTTATAATATAATATATAGTAATAATAATAATATTATTATTTAATGGTATCTAATATAATCATATTATCATTATTACATTTATTTTTAATTTAATTTTAATATTATTATTATTATTTTATTTTATTCATTTATTTATTTTTGGCATGATAAGAAAAAGACGATTTTACTTTTATCTTACTTTGCATGTATAAAGTTTGGTTCATGATACGGAGTATTTTGATGAGAACGGTCACTTTTGCTAACATGAGAAAACCCATAGACTGTTTATATTATATATTTTATATACAGTCTATGAGAAAAAACAGTTGTTTGTCCTGGCCACGCCTCCCTCTGACGTTTCCTTTATCCACCTGTCAGTCAGCGCTGAGCTCTACGGGGAGCGAGAGGAGGAGGAGAGAGGGGAGCTGCGTTGGAGATGACAGGACAGAGAGATGAGGACATACCAGGTGAGAGTACTTTCAAAACAGGACATGAAGTACTGTAGTCCACTCATTTGTATAGTGGGCATACTTACCTTCCTATTAGATAAACCTTTTTCCACAGACTGTGTGAGGTTGTTTGGAGCACCTGTAGCTATTTCTGTCAAGCAGCTACTTAACTCGCTTGAGATTTGACAGCAGGTTGGGTCAGGATTTAGCCGGTGTTAAATCAGAGAAGTTGATAAGTTAGTGCGACTCTGAAGTCCTGCTACTCCTGCTAAAATTGAGAAATGTATTTGTCAAGAGTAACAGGGGCCATCTTCACATTTGGAAAGAGCGGTTTCGCTGATAATGTGCCTTGTAAATTCTGGGTGAGAAATGACCAGCCAGGACAAGTATCCTGCGGAGGAGAGCACACTGCTGTCATCCCAGGTTCAGACAGTATATATGCACATTGACATAATAAAGAATCACTCATTTTGAACCCATGTCCAAGAACTTCTCTAATGTTTAATCACACTTTGACCTCTATTAGTTTTCAATGTCTGCAGAAAATGGCAGGCTGCTAGTGTTTGGTGATAACACTTGGGGCCAACTTGGGCTAGGATTGAAGCCTGCTGCAAGAAAACCTGCCTCAGTGAAAGGTAATCTTCATTATACTAGGGCTGCAAATTTTCATTGTTTTATTTCACCTACTCTTGTTTCTTAATTATCCCATTAAATCCCTTAATCAAGGCTAAAACGAGATTAAAGTCATTTCATGATGCTATCTCCCGGTGCCAAAGGCTGACAATCCTTTAAAATGAGCATTTGCCATGGATATTATTTCCTACTTCTATTGGCTAGATAATAACGCTTCCCTAATATACTATAATGCTGAACAATCTGCCTTGAGTTTTTGGGTGGGTGAGAGTCACAGAGGCGCAAACTGGCAGCCATGTTTCCGTCAGTCTGCCACAGGTAGGTCAGCTGTGACTACTAAGGCAGTTTACCACCACCAAGGTGTGACTGTATGAGCAAATGAATGATGTATGTAAGAATTCTTTAAAGCCCTTTACAGCGATAAACTTTGATAAAAAATCTTCACTGTGAGTACCACAACTAGCAGTAACGCTAGCTGAAACAACTCCCGTTAGTTAGCTGAGGTTAGCCGAAACTTTCTCCCATTGTCCCCGTAAACACACCAAACTAAACTAACCCACTTTACCTGCTTCGCTGCGCTGCTCTGACTCCACATTTTCTCCGTTCACGAAGCAAACCGCCCATCCTTGGCGTTTGTTTCCACATTAAAACACAGCGATAGTTGTCTCGGCCCTGAAAAAGTCCACAAAGTTTCTCCCAGTTGTAACGCTCGGTAACGTTTGTCCCCCCTCAGCCCGAACACATACAGCCAGCTGCGGCTGCAATGGCGTCCTCCTCCCACCTCAGCTCCCTTTCCTCTTCTCAGACTCCCTCAGTCAGTGTGTGGGTGGTCGCACTGGGAGAATCATGGCTGTGTTTTCATTTCGCCAGTACAGCAGCTGACATCTCTAGCCTGTTTGTAAACGCGTCTGTTGAGCTGCTTTTTCATATGGGTTGAAACTATGAGAACAGTTTCTCTGTTTTTCGGTTTCAGCTGCAAATGTGTTGTTACACCAGGCTGATGTATTTATGTTAATAACACTCTATCAATAAACTCACGTTTCTTTAAAAGCAGCGGGTCTGTATTTATGAATGAATTACTGCGTAGCGTTGCGTTTAACCGACTGGACCGCCCACAGAGATCAAAGCTTCCCGCACATACACTCCATCCTCCGCTGTCCAATCAGAAAACAGGAGCAATACCAACTCCATCCATGAGGGGGCAGACTAGTGTAATGTCCCTGCTATATAAAGCTCTTGTTGCGGCTGTGTAACAAGCTGCTTGTACTCCAGTGGTGCGTCCAAGTATAATATAACTTAACTCACAATACACTTACTGCCTAAATCAACTGCAGCACCAAGTTCAGAGGAAAGAAGTCTAAATTCCGTCTTGTAACGTGAAAGTTGTCACTATTCAGAATAAGGTCATAAAAGGAAAGCAAACGGGCTTTTGACAGACCTGATATTGAATATTTCCACACGGTCTCATTCATATGGAAGTAAATCCGTGCCATCTGATTTTGAATTCTAATTTCTAAAGCTGAATATTTTTTTTTGCATCAAAACAGACTTTGAATTTCGAAACTATTGAATTTCAAGCGTGCATTTTTATTTCTGACACTTATTTTTTTAACAATGATGAAATAAATTCAGTGTAAAAAAATCTGTTTCTGACCAATCACAATTAATAACAGCACATTTATTCATCAGAAGTGATACAAAGCTTTCATGTAACTGGCATCGATAATGCTGCATAGAGAGTAAATTTACATCAAGTTTTTACTGTTTTTGGTCAATATTATGTTGCTTTGACTGAGTTGAAAATTTGAATGTAGGATTTTTACTTTTAATGAGGTACTTGTATAACAATGACCATAACTTATAAACGAAAAGAAAACATGTTAGTAACATCTTGTTCCTTGACATTGCTTTTAGCAGCCCTAAGGAACTTTGATATAAGTGAGCTTTTGTTTTGTGAACCTGCAAAAGGAGATGGATATAATGTTATTAAAACAAGGCCCCTGCTGTAATCAAACCAGAAGTTTGTGTTAACTAAGGTAAAACATGACAATATGAAGCTACAGTGACCTGTGTAACATGAAATGGTAACATGAAATATACCCTATTCATACATATAGGGCACCAAACTTTGAAAAGCAGTTTAGAGTATTCCACTGTTTATTGAACAGTACTAATTTACTAATGTGAAACAGTTAGTTTGAATTTGAAGATCATGATATCTGAAATGTTTTTAACATACTGTCAGAGAAATTGTGTGATGGTAAATTTAGAGTCGGGTGTGAAAAGCTTTTTGCAGTCAAGCTGAATTTGAACTGATGCCTAAGATCTCTAAAAGGATGTGCATTTCTACACATGTAAAATCCTGTCTGTATTATTGAATCTATGTAAAATCAAAGTGTAAGCTGTTGCAAATTGGCAGCAATGAATAAAACTGGTGACTAAGCATGAGTGGAGCACATATTTGTTGGAGGCAGTGAAGATTCAAAACTACATTTGTTAAGATAAAGAAAGAGACGGTGAAGGTCAGAATGTCCACTGTGGCCCTCACACTTGCAGCACTGTTTGCTCCCTATCACAGGACATGTTAAGAGTAAACAAATGACTCTGACTTCTTATGATTCAACAGCTGGACTTGTTGTCTGGACTCAAGCACAGATCTGTTTCTTTAGTTTTCCCTTGAGCAGTAAACAAGGCAAACAATGCCAACTATGTTCCTAGCTCAACAATAACCTTGACCTAATCAATACTGTTTTGTTGTGATGTTACTCAACTGTTTGAACCTGCCACTGAACCTCAGATGTTTTTTCACACAAGCAAAAGTCCACCTTAAGAAATGAAGTTAGAACTTGAGCATGGGGATCTGTGGTGAATAGTCAGTCAGAAGAGAAACCACCAGACCCTGTAAGAGAAAAAGGATGTCATGATTAGAAGAGAGAGAGTAAAAGCTGACTATGGGTCTAAATGAACCTACTTATGTATAAAATTATATGTTAAATAATGGTGAGTTTTTCTCAAGGCTGCTCACCATGTTGGTCCATTTCCTGTTCTCTGCCTCAGGAAAGACAAGTGAACGGGGAGAGTAGAATACCTCGTCATCCACCTCCACCTCCCCCATTTTCCGTGGAAGACAGTGCAGGAAGGTCCAGTCTGGTTTGGCTCCACGTGCTGTCTGTAGATGAGTGAGAAAGTCAGGATGGAGCATTGCAAGAATAATGGCTAGTCAGATATACATATATGTTAAATACATTACAGTTTCTTTTTGTTTGCAGTGCGGGTCCATTTCTCTTTTGTTTTCCAGAAGCTGTTTTATGTTAATACCTTGAATCAATTCAAAACTGGAATCAAACATCTCCTATGCTCACACATATTTGGCTGACAAATGACTGATTTGGATCAGTTCAGAGGTAGTTTCTCCAAAATAAAACGGTCCATAATGTGTGTTTATATATATGACATAAAGACATGTTTTGTTAATGAAAATCACATCACCTCACTTTCTCATTTTTCAGAAAACTATAGTCTATTAAAGACAAAACATAAGTTTGCTCTGAATTAAAGTTCAGTGTCTTTTACATAGCAGAAAACGCCTTCCATCTCTAAACGCTACTGATATGTAATGATTGACTCCTCTTTCTTTCTGAGCCATAGAGAAAGTGTTCAAGTCAAAATGTGCATCTTTATATTTGTAAAACTCCCCACATCTTACCTGCATAGTAATTTGGTAACCTTTAAAGTCATTAAGCCTCTTTTTTTCTCCTCCTCCTGCCCCATGCTAACCCAGGTGCTAGTGACCAAAACATTGCTGCCATGGGCAGCCTCCATGGGGTCATTGGTCAGAACCAGCTTGGTCCCGTGCTGAGACAAAATACAATTTTATGAATTAATGAGACGTCTTTTGACAAGAGGTTTGTTTAAAGCTAGGACACATGAACAATAATTCACCTCTTTGGAGAGTCTTTGTGCCTCTTCAATTACACTTTTCTCTGGTTCATATCCCTACAAATTAAGGTAAAAATGTAGATCAGTTGCTGAATATTCATATATTTTATAAAAAGAAAACAATATATTTTTAGTTCCCCAGGATATTCTGTGGAAAGGATCAACTCTAGCAATGATAAGACAGTTACAGTTGATGTGCCCACATAAAAAGAAGCAAACCTTTGGTGTAGCAATCTTCAGATGTATTCCTAGTTTGGCTGCTGACATCATGAAGGAGTGGAGGACATTGTTCCCATCTCCAATCCAGCTGACTGTTAGTCCACTCAGGGAGCCATAATGTTCCTGGGAGGAAATATTTGAAAAACAAGCTGACTTTATCATCTCAATTATTTAAACAGCAGGATGCCAGGAAGCTGCTACATTACCTGCAAAGTGAGGTAGTCAGCTAGGATCTGGATTGGGTGGCTGAGGTCAGACAGGCCATTAATGATGGGGATGGAGGCCTCCTTATCCAGTTCTTCCAGTGTGGAGTGGCTATACACTCGTGCCAAGACAATATCACACAGCCCTGAGAGAACCCTGTGGCGGGGGGTTAGAGATTACACAGGGGTGCATGTAAAATTGGTTCATGTGGTGACCCACAAAATCTAATCTTTCCTTTCAGTTATTAAAAGCAGCAGAGGACCAAAGCAATATTATACAAGTGAAGCAGCGCTGCCTTAAAAAACACCATGCTGATTAAGATTTTTTTGAGATTAACAGACAAATAAGGAGTGGAGATATGTAACCCACATGGTAAAGAACAAAACCATAATGAATTTCATACCTAGCTGTGTCTGTGCTACTCTCGTTCACTCCAAGGTGGATGTCCTCAGATTTGAGGAAACAGGGGTGCCCGCCAAGCAAAGCAAAACCTGGAGTAAAAACACTGAATCATCCTCAAATAGAAACTGTCTTTTAAGCTCACACCAAGTTCAGCATAGGAGTGGGGAATGGATGTAGTTTAGGTGCAAACAGCATTGTTCCCATGGTGCTTTCAAAGTCCCCTTTCAGCAGTTCTTTTGTGTCAAAAACAAGGGGTGGCATTTACACTGCTAAAGCTACTACTGGATCAAAACAGCCAGGCTAAATTTATGAGATACTAGAACCCTATTACATTCATTCTATCAATGTGTATCTAATGGGTTAATCTAACAATTGATGACTGCATTGTGCCACTTTAATGTTTTTACATATAAGTTTCAATACAGCACATGTCATAAACCATTTGAAGATATATGAATACATAAGGGACACCTGTTTCTGTAGACATTCTTGTTCTGGTGCTCCTCTTCTCAAATATCATGGCAATGGATTTCCCCTGGAGAAGAGGAAGATACTAAAATGGAGAAGAAAGTTAGCTTCAGACACTGAAGATTGACCTTGACAGTTACAACTGAGAACATTTGCAAATGCACACTGCAGTCAACAGATGTTAGCAAACACCAGCTACCTGTTTTTCATGTTTGATCCGATGTTTGAGGTCTCCTGAGACCCACAGCAGCCTCTTGATTTCATCTGGGCTGAAATCTTTCAAAGTTAGGAAGCTTCGACCCTTCAAACTGACAGAACTAAGAGACGCAGCTGCAGTTCTGTGGAAGTTAAAAATGAGGAAGTTATGCTGCATGCATGGTTGTTGTATAAGCAGTTTATATAAAAGTTTACACATTACCAAAAAGTTATCCGGCGTGTCTTACCTAAACCCTCGTGGACAGCTGGTGTGAAACGTTTTCATCCATTTGAAAACCGTGCTGTTTAAAGACAGTATCTTGGTAGACATGGTGACTTGAATTGAAAATACCGTGGAAGAGTAATTTCCTAAGGAGATTTCATCAGATTGAAACCAATTTTTTATCCAATCCCTACCCCTACAACATTCAGCAGCACGTCAGAGGGACGGGCAGGGCTGTTACGTCTGACCTCGCCTAAGACCATGGGAGCGAGTCCTGGCAACATCCTCCAAAGTGTCCACTTTTCATGTATTTGCCTAAAAGTTCAAGATATAAAGCTATTTTACTATGAGTTTACTTTGATTATGTAACAAAAATATTAACTGAATTAACATATTCCTTCACTTTTAGAGTTTGAATGAGAAATAAACTCTCTGAAACAGCCTGCGGGCCACGGTCTTGCTGCATAACATGTTTCAAAGATGAAGTAGACAAACCAAGAGGATTCCCTCCTGGAATTTTTTTTTTCTTGAAAAACTGGTAATGATCATAATAAAATAACACTAATAATAAAAATAACACTTATAATTGAAAACAATAAGAATAACACTTATACTACTACTAATAATAATATTAAAAATATATATAATATAATATAAAGTAATAATAATATCATATGACATTATTAGAATAATATTATCATTGTTATCATTATAATATATATTTTTATTATTGAATTTGTTATTACTATTATTATTATTATTATTACTACTATTATTATTGTTGTTGTTATTATTTGTATTCATATAAATAATAATAACAATAACAATAAAAATAATAATTTTATAATATAATATATAGTAATAATAATAATATTATTATTTAATGGTATCTAATATAATCATATTATCATTATTACATTTATTTTTAATTTAATTTTAATATTATTATTATTATTTTATTTTATTCATTTATTTATTTTTGGCATGATAAGAAAAAGACGATTTTACTTTTATCTTACTTTGCATGTATAAAGTTTGGTTCATGATACGGAGTATTTTGATGAGAACGGTCACTTTTGCTAACATGAGAAAACCCATAGACTGTTTATATTATATATTTTATATACAGTCTATGAGAAAAAACAGTTGTTTGTCCTGGCCACGCCTCCCTCTGACGTTTCCTTTATCCACCTGTCAGTCAGCGCTGAGCTCTACGGGGAGCGAGAGGAGGAGGAGAGAGGGGAGCTGCGTTGGAGATGACAGGACAGAGAGATGAGGACATACCAGGTGAGAGTACTTTCAAAACAGGACATGAAGTACTGTAGTCCACTCATTTGTATAGTGGGCATACTTACCTTCCTATTAGATAAACCTTTTTCCACAGACTGTGTGAGGTTGTTTGGAGCACCTGTAGCTATTTCTGTCAAGCAGCTACTTAACTCGCTTGAGATTTGACAGCAGGTTGGGTCAGGATTTAGCCGGTGTTAAATCAGAGAAGTTGATAAGTTAGTGCGACTCTGAAGTCCTGCTACTCCTGCTAAAATTGAGAAATGTATTTGTCAAGAGTAACAGGGGCCATCTTCACATTTGGAAAGAGCGGTTTCGCTGATAATGTGCCTTGTAAATTCTGGGTGAGAAATGACCAGCCAGGACAAGTATCCTGCGGAGGAGAGCACACTGCTGTCATCCCAGGTTCAGACAGTATATATGCACATTGACATAATAAAGAATCACTCATTTTGAACCCATGTCCAAGAACTTCTCTAATGTTTAATCACACTTTGACCTCTATTAGTTTTCAATGTCTGCAGAAAATGGCAGGCTGCTAGTGTTTGGTGATAACACTTGGGGCCAACTTGGGCTAGGATTGAAGCCTGCTGCAAGAAAACCTGCCTCAGTGAAAGGTAATCTTCATTATACTAGGGCTGCAAATTTTCATTGTTTTATTTCACCTACTCTTGTTTCTTAATTATCCCATTAAATCCCTTAATCAAGGCTAAAACGAGATTAAAGTCATTTCATGATGCTATCTCCCGGTGCCAAAGGCTGACAATCCTTTAAAATGAGCATTTGCCATGGATATTATTTCCTACTTCTATTGGCTAGATAATAACGCTTCCCTAATATACTATAATGCTGAACAATCTGCCTTGAGTTTTTGGGTGGGTGAGAGTCACAGAGGCGCAAACTGGCAGCCATGTTTCCGTCAGTCTGCCACAGGTAGGTCAGCTGTGACTACTAAGGCAGTTTACCACCACCAAGGTGTGACTGTATGAGCAAATGAATGATGTATGTAAGAATTCTTTAAAGCCCTTTACAGCGATAAACTTTGATAAAAAATCTTCACTGTGAGTACCACAACTAGCAGTAACGCTAGCTGAAACAACTCCCGTTAGTTAGCTGAGGTTAGCCGAAACTTTCTCCCATTGTCCCCGTAAACACACCAAACTAAACTAACCCACTTTACCTGCTTCGCTGCGCTGCTCTGACTCCACATTTTCTCCGTTCACGAAGCAAACCGCCCATCCTTGGCGTTTGTTTCCACATTAAAACACAGCGATAGTTGTCTCGGCCCTGAAAAAGTCCACAAAGTTTCTCCCAGTTGTAACGCTCGGTAACGTTTGTCCCCCCTCAGCCCGAACACATACAGCCAGCTGCGGCTGCAATGGCGTCCTCCTCCCACCTCAGCTCCCTTTCCTCTTCTCAGACTCCCTCAGTCAGTGTGTGGGTGGTCGCACTGGGAGAATCATGGCTGTGTTTTCATTTCGCCAGTACAGCAGCTGACATCTCTAGCCTGTTTGTAAACGCGTCTGTTGAGCTGCTTTTTCATATGGGTTGAAACTATGAGAACAGTTTCTCTGTTTTTCGGTTTCAGCTGCAAATGTGTTGTTACACCAGGCTGATGTATTTATGTTAATAACACTCTATCAATAAACTCACGTTTCTTTAAAAGCAGCGGGTCTGTATTTATGAATGAATTACTGCGTAGCGTTGCGTTTAACCGACTGGACCGCCCACAGAGATCAAAGCTTCCCGCACATACACTCCATCCTCCGCTGTCCAATCAGAAAACAGGAGCAATACCAACTCCATCCATGAGGGGGCAGACTAGTGTAATGTCCCTGCTATATAAAGCTCTTGTTGCGGCTGTGTAACAAGCTGCTTGTACTCCAGTGGTGCGTCCAAGTATAATATAACTTAACTCACAATACACTTACTGCCTAAATCAACTGCAGCACCAAGTTCAGAGGAAAGAAGTCTAAATTCCGTCTTGTAACGTGAAAGTTGTCACTATTCAGAATAAGGTCATAAAAGGAAAGCAAACGGGCTTTTGACAGACCTGATATTGAATATTTCCACACGGTCTCATTCATATGGAAGTAAATCCGTGCCATCTGATTTTGAATTCTAATTTCTAAAGCTGAATATTTTTTTTTGCATCAAAACAGACTTTGAATTTCGAAACTATTGAATTTCAAGCGTGCATTTTTATTTCTGACACTTATTTTTTTAACAATGATGAAATAAATTCAGTGTAAAAAAATCTGTTTCTGACCAATCACAATTAATAACAGCACATTTATTCATCAGAAGTGATACAAAGCTCTCATGTAACTGGCATCGATAATGCTGCATAGAGGGTAAATTTACATCAAGTTTTTACTGTTTTTGGTCAATATTATGTTGCTTTGACTGAGTTGAAAATTTGAATGTAGGATTTTTACTTTCAATGAGGTACTTGTATAACAATGACCATAACTTATAAACGAAAAGAAAACATGTTAGTAACATCTTGTTCCTTGACATTGCTTTTAGCAGCCCTAAGGAACTTTGATATAAGTGAGCTTTTGTTTTGTGAACCTGCAAAAGGAGATGGATATAATGTTATTAAAAAAAGGCCCCTGCTGTAATCAAACCAGAAGTTTGTGTTAACTAAGGTAAAACATGACAATATGAAGCTACAGTGACCTGTGTAACATGAAATGGTAACATGAAATATACCCTATTCATACATATAGGGCACCAAACTTTGAAAAGCAGTTTAGAGTATTCCACTGTTTATTGAACAGTACTAATTTACTAATGTGAAACAGTTAGTTTGAATTTGAAGATCATGATATCTGAAATGTTTTTAACATACTGTCAGAGAAATTGTGTGATGGTAAATTTAGAGTCGGGTGTGAAAAGCTTTTTGCAGTCAAGCTGAATTTGAACTGATGCCTAAGATCTCTAAAAGGATGTGCATTTCTACACATGTAAAATCCTGTCTGTATTATTGAATCTATGTAAAATCAAAGTGTAAGCTGTTGCAAATTGGCAGCAATGAATAAAACTGGTGACTAAGCATGAGTGGAGCACATATTTGTTGGAGGCAGTGAAGATTCAAAACTACATTTGTTAAGATAAAGAAAGAGACGGTGAAGGTCAGAATGTCCACTGTGGCCCTCACACTTGCAGCACTGTTTGCTCCCTATCACAGGACATGTTAAGAGTAAACAAATGACTCTGACTTCTTATGATTCAACAGCTGGACTTGTTGTCTGGACTCAAGCACAGATCTGTTTCTTTAGTTTTCCCTTGAGCAGTAAACAAGGCAAACAATGCCAACTATGTTCCTAGCTCAACAATAACCTTGACCTAATCAATACTGTTTTGTTGTGATGTTACTCAACTGTTTGAACCTGCCACTGAACCTCAGATGTTTTTTCACACAAGCAAAAGTCCACCTTAAGAAATGAAGTTAGAACTTGAGCATGGGGATCTGTGGTGAATAGTCAGTCAGAAGAGAAACCACCAGACCCTGTAAGAGAAAAAGGATGTCATGATTAGAAGAGAGAGAGTAAAAGCTGACTATGGGTCTAAATGAACCTACTTATGTATAAAATTATATGTTAAATAATGGTGAGTTTTTCTCAAGGCTGCTCACCATGTTGGTCCATTTCCTGTTCTCTGCCTCAGGAAAGACAAGTGAACGGGGAGAGTAGAATACCTCGTCATCCACCTCCACCTCCCCCATTTTCCGTGGAAGACAGTGCAGGAAGGTCCAGTCTGGTTTGGCTCCACGTGCTGTCTGTAGATGAGTGAGAAAGTCAGGATGGAGCATTGCAAGAATAATGGCTAGTCAGATATACATATATGTTAAATACATTACAGTTTCTTTTTGTTTGCAGTGCGGGTCCATTTCTCTTTTGTTTTCCAGAAGCTGTTTTATGTTAATACCTTGAATCAATTCAAAACTGGAATCAAACATCTCCTATGCTCACACATATTTGGCTGACAAATGACTGATTTGGATCAGTTCAGAGGTAGTTTCTCCAAAATAAAACGGTCCATAATGTGTGTTTATATATATGACATAAAGACATGTTTTGTTAATGAAAATCACATCACCTCACTTTCTCATTTTTCAGAAAACTATAGTCTATTAAAGACAAAACATAAGTTTGCTCTGAATTAAAGTTCAGTGTCTTTTACATAGCAGAAAACGCCTTCCATCTCTAAACGCTACTGATATGTAATGATTGACTCCTCTTTCTTTCTGAGCCATAGAGAAAGTGTTCAAGTCAAAATGTGCATCTTTATATTTGTAAAACTCCCCACATCTTACCTGCATAGTAATTTGGTAACCTTTAAAGTCATTAAGCCTCTTTTTTTCTCCTCCTCCTGCCCCATGCTAACCCAGGTGCTAGTGACCAAAACATTGCTGCCATGGGCAGCCTCCATGGGGTCATTGGTCAGAACCAGCTTGGTCCCGTGCTGAGACAAAATACAATTTTATGAATTAATGAGACGTCTTTTGACAAGAGGTTTGTTTAAAGCTAGGACACATGAACAATAATTCACCTCTTTGGAGAGTCTTTGTGCCTCTTCAATTACACTTTTCTCTGGTTCATATCCCTACAAATTAAGGTAAAAATGTAGATCAGTTGCTGAATATTCATATATTTTATAAAAAGAAAACAATATATTTTTAGTTCCCCAGGATATTCTGTGGAAAGGATCAACTCTAGCAATGATAAGACAGTTACAGTTGATGTGCCCACATAAAAAGAAGCAAACCTTTGGTGTAGCAATCTTCAGATGTATTCCTAGTTTGGCTGCTGACATCATGAAGGAGTGGAGGACATTGTTCCCATCTCCAATCCAGCTGACTGTTAGTCCACTCAGGGAGCCATAATGTTCCTGGGAGGAAATATTTGAAAAACAAGCTGACTTTATCATCTCAATTATTTAAACAGCAGGATGCCAGGAAGCTGCTACATTACCTGCAAAGTGAGGTAGTCAGCTAGGATCTGGATTGGGTGGCTGAGGTCAGACAGGCCATTAATGATGGGGATGGAGGCCTCCTTATCCAGTTCTTCCAGTGTGGAGTGGCTATACACTCGTGCCAAGACAATATCACACAGCCCTGAGAGAACCCTGTGGCGGGGGGTTAGAGATTACACAGGGGTGCATGTAAAATTGGTTCATGTGGTGACCCACAAAATCTAATCTTTCCTTTCAGTTATTAAAAGCAGCAGAGGACCAAAGCAATATTATACAAGTGAAGCAGCGCTGCCTTAAAAAACACCATGCTGATTAAGATTTTTTTGAGATTAACAGACAAATAAGGAGTGGAGATATGTAACCCACATGGTAAAGAACAAAACCATAATGAATTTCATACCTAGCTGTGTCTGTGCTACTCTCGTTCACTCCAAGGTGGATGTCCTCAGATTTGAGGAAACAGGGGTGCCCGCCAAGCAAAGCAAAACCTGGAGTAAAAACACTGAATCATCCTCAAATAGAAACTGTCTTTTAAGCTCACACCAAGTTCAGCATAGGAGTGGGGAATGGATGTAGTTTAGGTGCAAACAGCATTGTTCCCATGGTGCTTTCAAAGTCCCCTTTCAGCAGTTCTTTTGTGTCAAAAACAAGGGGTGGCATTTACACTGCTAAAGCTACTACTGGATCAAAACAGCCAGGCTAAATTTATGAGATACTAGAACCCTATTACATTCATTCTATCAATGTGTATCTAATGGGTTAATCTAACAATTGATGACTGCATTGTGCCACTTTAATGTTTTTACATATAAGTTTCAATACAGCACATGTCATAAACCATTTGAAGATATATGAATACATAAGGGACACCTGTTTCTGTAGACATTCTTGTTCTGGTGCTCCTCTTCTCAAATATCATGGCAATGGACTTCCCCTGGAGAAGAGGAAGATACTAAAATGGAGAAGAAAGTTAGCTTCAGACACTGAAGATTGACCTTGACAGTTACAACTGAGAACATTTGCAAATGCACACTGCAGTCAACAGATGTTAGCAAACACCAGCTACCTGTTTTTCATGTTTGATCCGATGTTTGAGGTCTCCTGAGACCCACAGCAGCCTCTTGATTTCATCTGGGCTGAAATCTTTCAAAGTTAGGAAGCTTCGACCCTTCAAACTGACAGAACTAAGAGACGCAGCTGCAGTTCTGTGGAAGTTAAAAATGAGGAAGTTATGCTGCATGCATGGTTGTTGTATAAGCAGTTTATATAAAAGTTTACACATTACCAAAAAGTTATCCGGCGTGTCTTACCTAAACCCTCGTGGACAGCTGGTGTGAAACGTTTTCATCCATTTGAAAACCGTGCTGTTTAAAGACAGTATCTTGGTAGACATGGTGACTTGAATTGAAAATACCGTGGAAGAGTAATTTCCTAAGGAGATTTCATCAGATTGAAACCAATTTTTTATCCAATCCCTACCCCTACAACATTCAGCAGCACGTCAGAGGGACGGGCAGGGCTGTTACGTCTGACCTCGCCTAAGACCATGGGAGCGAGTCCTGGCAACATCCTCCAAAGTGTCCACTTTTCATGTATTTGCCTAAAAGTTCAAGATATAAAGCTATTTTACTATGAGTTTACTTTGATTATGTAACAAAAATATTAACTGAATTAACATATTCCTTCACTTTTAGAGTTTGAATGAGAAATAAACTCTCTGAAACAGCCTGCGGGCCACGGTCTTGCTGCATAACATGTTTCAAAGATGAAGTAGACAAACCAAGAGGATTCCCTCCTGGAATTTTTTTTTTCTTGAAAAACTGGTAATGATCATAATAAAATAACACTAATAATAAAAATAACACTTATAATTGAAAACAATAAGAATAACACTTATACTACTACTAATAATAATATTAAAAATATATATAATATAATATAAAGTAATAATAATATCATATGACATTATTAGAATAATATTATCATTGTTATCATTATAATATATATTTTTATTATTGAATTTGTTATTACTATTATTATTATTATTATTACTACTATTATTATTGTTGTTGTTATTATTTGTATTCATATAAATAATAATAACAATAACAATAAAAATAATAATTTTATAATATAATATATAGTAATAATAATAATATTATTATTTAATGGTATCTAATATAATCATATTATCATTATTACATTTATTTTTAATTTAATTTTAATATTATTATTATTATTTTATTTTATTCATTTATTTATTTTTGGCATGATAAGAAAAAGACGATTTTACTTTTATCTTACTTTGCATGTATAAAGTTTGGTTCATGATACGGAGTATTTTGATGAGAACGGTCACTTTTGCTAACATGAGAAAACCCATAGACTGTTTATATTATATATTTTATATACAGTCTATGAGAAAAAACAGTTGTTTGTCCTGGCCACGCCTCCCTCTGACGTTTCCTTTATCCACCTGTCAGTCAGCGCTGAGCTCTACGGGGAGCGAGAGGAGGAGGAGAGAGGGGAGCTGCGTTGGAGATGACAGGACAGAGAGATGAGGACATACCAGGTGAGAGTACTTTCAAAACAGGACATGAAGTACTGTAGTCCACTCATTTGTATAGTGGGCATACTTACCTTCCTATTAGATAAACCTTTTTCCACAGACTGTGTGAGGTTGTTTGGAGCACCTGTAGCTATTTCTGTCAAGCAGCTACTTAACTCGCTTGAGATTTGACAGCAGGTTGGGTCAGGATTTAGCCGGTGTTAAATCAGAGAAGTTGATAAGTTAGTGCGACTCTGAAGTCCTGCTACTCCTGCTAAAATTGAGAAATGTATTTGTCAAGAGTAACAGGGGCCATCTTCACATTTGGAAAGAGCGGTTTCGCTGATAATGTGCCTTGTAAATTCTGGGTGAGAAATGACCAGCCAGGACAAGTATCCTGCGGAGGAGAGCACACTGCTGTCATCCCAGGTTCAGACAGTATATATGCACATTGACATAATAAAGAATCACTCATTTTGAACCCATGTCCAAGAACTTCTCTAATGTTTAATCACACTTTGACCTCTATTAGTTTTCAATGTCTGCAGAAAATGGCAGGCTGCTAGTGTTTGGTGATAACACTTGGGGCCAACTTGGGCTAGGATTGAAGCCTGCTGCAAGAAAACCTGCCTCAGTGAAAGGTAATCTTCATTATACTAGGGCTGCAAATTTTCATTGTTTTATTTCACCTACTCTTGTTTCTTAATTATCCCATTAAATCCCTTAATCAAGGCTAAAACGAGATTAAAGTCATTTCATGATGCTATCTCCCGGTGCCAAAGGCTGACAATCCTTTAAAATGAGCATTTGCCATGGATATTATTTCCTACTTCTATTGGCTAGATAATAACGCTTCCCTAATATACTATAATGCTGAACAATCTGCCTTGAGTTTTTGGGTGGGTGAGAGTCACAGAGGCGCAAACTGGCAGCCATGTTTCCGTCAGTCTGCCACAGGTAGGTCAGCTGTGACTACTAAGGCAGTTTACCACCACCAAGGTGTGACTGTATGAGCAAATGAATGATGTATGTAAGAATTCTTTAAAGCCCTTTACAGCGATAAACTTTGATAAAAAATCTTCACTGTGAGTACCACAACTAGCAGTAACGCTAGCTGAAACAACTCCCGTTAGTTAGCTGAGGTTAGCCGAAACTTTCTCCCATTGTCCCCGTAAACACACCAAACTAAACTAACCCACTTTACCTGCTTCGCTGCGCTGCTCTGACTCCACATTTTCTCCGTTCACGAAGCAAACCGCCCATCCTTGGCGTTTGTTTCCACATTAAAACACAGCGATAGTTGTCTCGGCCCTGAAAAAGTCCACAAAGTTTCTCCCAGTTGTAACGCTCGGTAACGTTTGTCCCCCCTCAGCCCGAACACATACAGCCAGCTGCGGCTGCAATGGCGTCCTCCTCCCACCTCAGCTCCCTTTCCTCTTCTCAGACTCCCTCAGTCAGTGTGTGGGTGGTCGCACTGGGAGAATCATGGCTGTGTTTTCATTTCGCCAGTACAGCAGCTGACATCTCTAGCCTGTTTGTAAACGCGTCTGTTGAGCTGCTTTTTCATATGGGTTGAAACTATGAGAACAGTTTCTCTGTTTTTCGGTTTCAGCTGCAAATGTGTTGTTACACCAGGCTGATGTATTTATGTTAATAACACTCTATCAATAAACTCACGTTTCTTTAAAAGCAGCGGGTCTGTATTTATGAATGAATTACTGCGTAGCGTTGCGTTTAACCGACTGGACCGCCCACAGAGATCAAAGCTTCCCGCACATACACTCCATCCTCCGCTGTCCAATCAGAAAACAGGAGCAATACCAACTCCATCCATGAGGGGGCAGACTAGTGTAATGTCCCTGCTATATAAAGCTCTTGTTGCGGCTGTGTAACAAGCTGCTTGTACTCCAGTGGTGCAAGAGTACCCAGATGCAGCGCCAAGATGGCGGACCCAAAGATAAAAAACCACATTTACAAAACGCAATAAGTTTCCGCATTACCTCCGATTGGCGGACCCAAAACATGAACTTTGAACTTCTGCTTTTCGATGCCAGAACAGTAGGTGGCGGTATGTACCTACACTTTCTGACGGCAAAATTTACAGAAGAAGAAGAACTCTCAGGAAGTTTGAAAAGAAGCAAGCCGTCCGCATTCATTCAATCTCACCTCCGACCACTCAAACTAACCCTAACCCTGCATTCCATTGTTTCCATCATGGGAAATCTAAGTGACGCTCTCAAATTAACAGGAACATTGCGCAGAAGATATGTCCTGGGCAATGGACTGAGAAAACGGGCAGAGATTTGGAGGTATTTGTGCATGCTCTATATTACAGTTGAAAAGTGTATAACAGCTTTCCAATGCTGTTACTTGTGGCGAACACCTTTTTGCTTGAGTTGATGCGTGCCCGCAGGTGGAATAATGTCACATGTCACACACATTTTCTGTTGTTTTGATTTATTTACTCATTCATCATTTTATGTGCGCACCTCTCCTAATCAACCCACCCATTAAATAGACAGGCACAATAGCACCATCTGCTGGCACAAAAAATACATAACAATAAACTGCAAAACCCCAATCTGGCTCCTACAAAGTGTATGTGACAAGATGATTAACGTTTGCTTTTGTTAAATCAGGGCTTCCCCAGCCAGGACTTCGGCTCAGACTGTGGCATATTCATGTTGATGGTAGGTCATAACGAGCTGTAATGCACAAATATTGTATCTAGAATAACTTTCCAACATGGACTTTTTTAAAGTTATCTCACATGTTGTCTCATAATTTTTTTTTTAAAGTCTGCCATGTACATCGTTATGGAGTCACAGTTTGACTACTCAGTTGTAAGTACTTTTCAACACCCAGTGTCATCCTCAAGATTGTATTTTGTATTGTGCACTAAAATGAAATACAAACAACAATTTCAGCATGACATGCCTGTTTGGCGGCGATGGTGGTGCCTGTTGCTCCTGGAGAACAATTCTTTGAACAGGTAGACAGTTTAAGTAAACTAGATGTCCTAATTAACTGGAAGACAATCAATATATTGTACTTAAAGACATATTGTCATTACAGTTGTGGGAAAATCTTTGCCCACTGGACCAAAGAATGTCAAGAGCTCATTGCTGGAAAGCATACTCCGGTCTTCAGTCTAAAGAGGAAGGCAGAGCAGCAGGACACAGAGGTTAGGAAATTGCCTTGTAAAAACAGTATTATCTCAGTGGGAGTCCTTCAAAATGCACACAGTTGTATGGATCAACATTGTCTCGATGTATTTGGTAATTGATGTTACTTTTCAAATTGCCTTGTCAAGGAAACCATGACGCAGACGGTATCGGATGTCCAAAGAATGTGCATGGCAGATTCAATGCAATTCTGTGTCTACCAGACATCGAACAACACAGGAGAGAGGTGTGTTGCAGACTCAATTTAATAAATGCAATTATCGGGGCCTATTCAGTGATTTTCCATGAAGTGACCACTTTTACATATAGTTTAAATGCACGAATCATGCAGGAAAATTATTTATACATTCAAATGTGCTGCAGAGGTATAATCAATTGGACAGCGTGTTTGTTTAATATTATGTTTGTCTCTCATTTGATCAGATTGCTTTACCCTGAGGTAAACGTCATAAAATGGGTCCAGTGCAAGACGTGCAGGGGCTGGCTGCATCAGGATTGTGCTGGGATTGAAATGGAGCCGTTTGACTGCGGGTGCGAGGACTCCATTGAGCATCCTCGGTATAACATAATTTATCAAGGAAACATAGTATCAGTCAAAAATACGAGGCTCAAAGGATGAAAAAATGAGGGCTTGCTCTTTTCTTATTTCTCTGCAGGATCAAGGATGCTGTTGACAGTTGAGGAATTCATGCTGTCTTTTCTAAGACACAGATCAAGGTTGCTTTTGAATGCACTATCAGTTGTTAAAGCCACTGTTTCTTTTTCAGATGATTACATTTTTGTCTCTTGCTCTTTGGTTTCAGACATTACACGATGATCTACTGTCTGGAAAGATCCGCTCCAACAGAATGTTCCTTTGGAGGAATCCCGCCACCTCACTCCGGCTAAAGCAGCATCTTAAGATAAGGACACTAAGTTGGAGTGAGCAGCGCGTAAGTAAAAATGCCATCCATCATGAATATTTTTACTCTCAGGGGTGTTACATTTGAAAGGTGTTTACTTTCTGTGTTTTTCTTCAATAGATGTTCGAGCTCCTGCGGTTCATTGAGGTGGCAACAAACATTTCTAAAAAAATAAAGAGAGGCGAGATTCATCTGCTTGATTTCGTTTTTGACGTCATGCTCCCAGAGGTGAGTAGATCAAACTATATAGCTTGCTTTGAAAAATGATGATATTGTTAAGAGGTTGTTCTTATTCATTTGGAAAGCTCAAGAACAACAATTAACCCATACTGCATAACTTCAATTGTTCACATTATTTGACTGTTTTTCAGCTTTTGATCAAAGCACTGAAGGAGCATGGCATCAACCGGTTCAGAGCAGAGCTGATGATGGCCTGTGGCAACGTGTTTTAAGCCCCCCACCACACCGACGGCAGTGCTGAATTTTGTATATATATATTTTTTTTTTTACTGTTCACAATTTTGTTTGGAAAAAATTAAAGAAATCTTCAAAGCAGTTGTATGACAATTTCCCATTTTTTTACACAGTCTGTAATGATATCGCTATTCAATTGTTTTTGCTATATGGCTCTTCTGAACCTTAAAGAGATCATGTGACTTGTGTCTCTACAACTATTGTATACTTGGATTTTGCACAGTCAAGCAATCCTGAAGAGGTTCACCAGGAAGCACACCATTTCATAAATTATGTCCCTGGTTACACAATGTTACTAAAGGATGGGGGGAGTAAATTTGTGCAGCAACATAAGCACTCTCATAAAACATAATTATGAACAACAGAAAATATGTGAGGGTCAGGGCAACATTGTTGACATTAAACGAGGTCCTAATAGGAGTGGAGAAACAAGGTCACAGAGAAGTTAAGAAACATTGATGTGCTGTGTAATAAAGCTATTGGAGAGAAAAGTTAGAAAACACTGTTATATGATGTGTAACGAGAGGTTAAAACAGTCCATACTTGTAGCAAACTCTTACAAAAGAATTTGAGTAAGATGATAACTTCTACATACATTTACCTATTCTGACAAATTATCAGAATATGAGGACATCAGGCTATATATACATATTACTGTAAACTTCAGAATTAAATCAGAACAAAACAGTAGTCATAATTAATACATAAACGTTTTATTTTGATTTTTAGCTCAATAATAAATTTAATTCGATTCTTATGGAATGAACGGAGCAAAAAAAAAAGGATCCGGCGACTAAATCCGACTACCTGAAGTATTTCGGCGCCGGAAGTCCGCCAACGAGAAAGCCTTTCCACCGGAAGTAATTGTTTTGGGTCCGCCAATCGGAGGAACTTATTGCGTTTTGTAAATGTGGTTTTCTATCTTTGGGTCCGCCATCTTGCGCTGCATCTGGTCACCTCTCCAGTGGTGCGTCCAAGTATAATATAACTTAACTCACAATACACTTACTGCCTAAATCAACTGCAGCACCAAGTTCAGAGGAAAGAAGTCTAAATTCCGTCTTGTAACGTGAAAGTTGTCACTATTCAGAATAAGGTCATAAAAGGAAAGCAAACGGGCTTTTGACAGACCTGATATTGAATATTTCCACACGGTCTCATTCATATGGAAGTAAATCCGTGCCATCTGATTTTGAATTCTAATTTCTAAAGCTGAATATTTTTTTTTGCATCAAAACAGACTTTGAATTTCGAAACTATTGAATTTCAAGCGTGCATTTTTATTTCTGACACTTATTTTTTTAACAATGATGAAATAAATTCAGTGTAAAAAAATCTGTTTCTGACCAATCACAATTAATAACAGCACATTTATTCATCAGAAGTGATACAAAGCTTTCATGTAACTGGCATCGATAATGCTGCATAGAGAGTAAATTTACATCAAGTTTTTACTGTTTTTGGTCAATATTATGTTGCTTTGACTGAGTTGAAAATTTGAATGTAGGATTTTTACTTTTAATGAGGTACTTGTATAACAATGACCATAACTTATAAACGAAAAGAAAACATGTTAGTAACATCTTGTTCCTTGACATTGCTTTTAGCAGCCCTAAGGAACTTTGATATAAGTGAGCTTTTGTTTTGTGAACCTGCAAAAGGAGATGGATATAATGTTATTAAAACAAGGCCCCTGCTGTAATCAAACCAGAAGTTTGTGTTAACTAAGGTAAAACATGACAATATGAAGCTACAGTGACCTGTGTAACATGAAATGGTAACATGAAATATACCCTATTCATACATATAGGGCACCAAACTTTGAAAAGCAGTTTAGAGTATTCCACTGTTTATTGAACAGTACTAATTTACTAATGTGAAACAGTTAGTTTGAATTTGAAGATCATGATATCTGAAATGTTTTTAACATACTGTCAGAGAAATTGTGTGATGGTAAATTTAGAGTCGGGTGTGAAAAGCTTTTTGCAGTCAAGCTGAATTTGAACTGATGCCTAAGATCTCTAAAAGGATGTGCATTTCTACACATGTAAAATCCTGTCTGTATTATTGAATCTATGTAAAATCAAAGTGTAAGCTGTTGCAAATTGGCAGCAATGAATAAAACTGGTGACTAAGCATGAGTGGAGCACATATTTGTTGGAGGCAGTGAAGATTCAAAACTACATTTGTTAAGATAAAGAAAGAGACGGTGAAGGTCAGAATGTCCACTGTGGCCCTCACACTTGCAGCACTGTTTGCTCCCTATCACAGGACATGTTAAGAGTAAACAAATGACTCTGACTTCTTATGATTCAACAGCTGGACTTGTTGTCTGGACTCAAGCACAGATCTGTTTCTTTAGTTTTCCCTTGAGCAGTAAACAAGGCAAACAATGCCAACTATGTTCCTAGCTCAACAATAACCTTGACCTAATCAATACTGTTTTGTTGTGATGTTACTCAACTGTTTGAACCTGCCACTGAACCTCAGATGTTTTTTCACACAAGCAAAAGTCCACCTTAAGAAATGAAGTTAGAACTTGAGCATGGGGATCTGTGGTGAATAGTCAGTCAGAAGAGAAACCACCAGACCCTGTAAGAGAAAAAGGATGTCATGATTAGAAGAGAGAGAGTAAAAGCTGACTATGGGTCTAAATGAACCTACTTATGTATAAAATTATATGTTAAATAATGGTGAGTTTTTCTCAAGGCTGCTCACCATGTTGGTCCATTTCCTGTTCTCTGCCTCAGGAAAGACAAGTGAACGGGGAGAGTAGAATACCTCGTCATCCACCTCCACCTCCCCCATTTTCCGTGGAAGACAGTGCAGGAAGGTCCAGTCTGGTTTGGCTCCACGTGCTGTCTGTAGATGAGTGAGAAAGTCAGGATGGAGCATTGCAAGAATAATGGCTAGTCAGATATACATATATGTTAAATACATTACAGTTTCTTTTTGTTTGCAGTGCGGGTCCATTTCTCTTTTGTTTTCCAGAAGCTGTTTTATGTTAATACCTTGAATCAATTCAAAACTGGAATCAAACATCTCCTATGCTCACACATATTTGGCTGACAAATGACTGATTTGGATCAGTTCAGAGGTAGTTTCTCCAAAATAAAACAGTCCATAATGTGTGTTTATATATATGACATAAAGACATGTTTTGTTAATGAAAATCACATCACCTCACTTTCTCATTTTTCAGAAAACTATAGTCTATTAAAGACAAAACATAAGTTTGCTCTGAATTAAAGTTCAGTGTCTTTTACATAGCAGAAAACGCCTTCCATCTCTAAACGCTACTGATATGTAATGATTGACTCCTCTTTCTTTCTGAGCCATAGAGAAAGTGTTCAAGTCAAAATGTGCATCTTTATATTTGTAAAACTCCCCACATCTTACCTGCATAGTAATTTGGTAACCTTTAAAGTCATTAAGCCTCTTTTTTTTCTCCTCCTCCTGCCCCATGCTAACCCAGGTGCTAGTGACCAAAACATTGCTGCCATGGGCAGCCTCCATGGGGTCATTGGTCAGAACCAGCTTGGTCCCGTGCTGAGACAAAATACAATTTTATGAATTAATGAGACGTCTTTTGACAAGAGGTTTGTTTAAAGCTAGGACACATGAACAATAATTCACCTCTTTGGAGAGTCTTTGTGCCTCTTCAATTACACTTTTCTCTGGTTCATATCCCTACAAATTAAGGTAAAAATGTAGATCAGTTGCTGAATATTCATATATTTTATAAAAAGAAAACAATATATTTTTAGTTCCCCAGGATATTCTGTGGAAAGGATCAACTCTAGCAATGATAAGACAGTTACAGTTGATGTGCCCACATAAAAAGAAGCAAACCTTTGGTGTAGCAATCTTCAGATGTATTCCTAGTTTGGCTGCTGACATCATGAAGGAGTGGAGGACATTGTTCCCATCTCCAATCCAGCTGACTGTTAGTCCACTCAGGGAGCCATAATGTTCCTGGGAGGAAATATTTGAAAAACAAGCTGACTTTATCATCTCAATTATTTAAACAGCAGGATGCCAGGAAGCTGCTACATTACCTGCAAAGTGAGGTAGTCAGCTAGGATCTGGATTGGGTGGCTGAGGTCAGACAGGCCATTAATGATGGGGATGGAGGCCTCCTTATCCAGTTCTTCCAGTGTGGAGTGGCTATACACTCGTGCCAAGACAATATCACACAGCCCTGAGAGAACCCTGTGGCGGGGGGTTAGAGATTACACAGGGGTGCATGTAAAATTGGTTCATGTGGTGACCCACAAAATCTAATCTTTCCTTTCAGTTATTAAAAGCAGCAGAGGACCAAAGCAATATTATACAAGTGAAGCAGCGCTGCCTTAAAAAACACCATGCTGATTAAGATTTTTTTGAGATTAACAGACAAATAAGGAGTGGAGATATGTAACCCACATGGTAAAGAACAAAACCATAATGAATTTCATACCTAGCTGTGTCTGTGCTACTCTCGTTCACTCCAAGGTGGATGTCCTCAGATTTGAGGAAACAGGGGTGCCCGCCAAGCAAAGCAAAACCTGGAGTAAAAACACTGAATCATCCTCAAATAGAAACTGTCTTTTAAGCCCACACCAAGTTCAGCATAGGAGTGGGGAATGGATGTAGTTTAGGTGCAAACAGCATTGTTCCCATGGTGCTTTCAAAGTCCCCTTTCAGCAGTTCTTTTGTGTCAAAAACAAGGGGTGGCATTTACACTGCTAAAGCTACTAATGGATCAAAACAGCCAGGCTAAATTTATGAGATACTAGAACCCTATTACATTCATTCTATCAATGTGTATCTAATGGGTTAATCTAACAATTGATGACTGCATTGTGCCACTTTAATGTTTTTACATATAAGTTTCAATACAGCACATGTCATAAACCATTTGAAGATATATGAATACATAAGGGACACCTGTTTCTGTAGACATTCTTGTTCTGGTGCTCCTCTTCTCAAATATCATGGCAATGGACTTCCCCTGGAGAAGAGGAAGATACTAAAATGGAGAAGAAAGTTAGCTTCAGACACTGAAGATTGACCTTGACAGTTACAACTGAGAACATTTGCAAATGCACACTGCAGTCAACAGATGTTAGCAAACACCAGCTACCTGTTTTTCATGTTTGATCCGATGTTTGAGGTCTCCTGAGACCCACAGCAGCCTCTTGATTTCATCTGGGCTGAAATCTTTCAAAGTTAGGAAGCTTCGACCCTTCAAACTGACGGAACTAAGAGACGCAGCTGCAGTTCTGTGGAAGTTAAAAATGAGGAAGTTATGCTGCATGCATGGTTGTTGTATAAGCAGTTTATATAAAAGTTTACACATTACCAAAAAGTTATCCGGCGTGTCTTACCTAAACCCTCGTGGACAGCTGGTGTGAAACGTTTTCATCCATTTGAAAACCGTGCTGTTTAAAGACAGTATCTTGGTAGACATGGTGACTTGAATTGAAAATACCGTGGAAGAGTAATTTCCTAAGGAGATTTCATCAGATTGAAACCAATTTTTTATCCAATCCCTACCCCTACAACATGCAGCAGCACGTCAGAGGGACGGGCAGGGCTGTTACGTCTGACCTCGCCTAAGACCATGGGAGCGAGTCCTGGCAACATCCTCCCAAGTGTCCACTTTTCATGTATTTGCCTAAAAGTTCAAGATATAAAGCTATTTTACTATGAGTTTACTTTGATTATGTAACAAAAATATTAACTGAATTAACATATTCCTTCACTTTTAGAGTTTGAATGAGAAATAAACTCTCTGAAACAGCCTGTGGGCCACGGTCTTGCTGCATAACATGTTTCAAAGATGAAGTAGACAAACCAAGAGGATTCCCTCCTGGAATTTTTTTTTTCTTGGAAAACTGGTAATGATCATAATAAAATAACACTAATAATAAAAATAACACTTATAATTGAAAACAATAAGAATAACACTTATACTACTACTAATAATAATATTAAAAATATATATAATATAATATAAAGTAATAATAATATCATATGACATTATTAGAATAATATTATCATTGTTATCATTATAATATATATTTTTATTATTGAATTTGTTATTACTATTATTATTATTACTACTATTATTATTGTTGTTGTTATTATTTGTATTCATATAAATAATAATAACAATAACAATAAAAATAATAATTTTGTAATATAATATATAGTAATAATAATAATATTATTATTTAATGGTATCTAATATAATCATATTATCATTATTACATTTATTTTTAATTTAATTTTAATATTGTTATTATTATTTTATTTTATTCATTTATTTATTTTTGGCATGATAAGAAAAAGACGATTTTACTTTTATCTTACTTTGCATGTATAAAGTTTGGTTCATGATACGGAGTATTTTGATGAGAACGGTCACTTTTGCTAACATGAGAAAACCCATAGACTGTTTATATTATATATTTTATATACAGTCTATGAGAAAAAACAGTTGTTTGTCCTGGCCACGCCTCCCTCTGACGTTTCCTTTGTCCACCTGTCAGTCAGCGCTGAGCTCTACGGGGAGCGAGAGGAGGAGGAGAGAGGGGAGCTGCGTTGGAGATGACAGGACAGAGAGATGAGGACATACCAGGTGAGAGTACTTTCAAAACAGGACATGAAGTACTGTAGTCCACTCATTTGTATAGTGGGCATACTTACCTTCCTATTAGATAAACCTTTTTCCACAGACTGTGTGAGGTTGTTTGGAGCACCTGTAGCTATTTCTGTCAAGCAGCTACTTAACTCGCTTGAGATTTGACAGCAGGTTGGGTCAGGATTTAGCCGGTGTTAAATCAGAGAAGTTGATAAGTTAGTGCGACTCTGAAGTCCTGCTACTCCTGCTAAAATTGAGAAATGTATTTGTCAAGAGTAACAGGGGCCATCTTCACATTTGGAAAGAGCGGTTTCGCTGATAATGTGCCTTGTAAATTCTGGGTGAGAAATGACCAGCCAGGACAAGTATCCTGCGGAGGAGAGCACACTGCTGTCATCACAGGTTCAGACAGTATATATGCACATTGACATAATAAAGAATCACTCATTTTGAACCCATGTCCAAGAACTTCTCTAATGTTTAATCACACTTTGACCTCTATTAGTTTTCAATGTCTGCAGAAAATGGCAGGCTGCTAGTGTTTGGTGATAACACTTGGGGCCAACTTGGGCTAGGATTGAAGCCTGCTGCAAGAAAACCTGCCTCAGTGAAAGGTAATCTTCATTATACTAGGGCTGCAAATTTTCATTGTTTTATTTCACCTACTCTTGTTTCTTAATTATCCCATTAAATCCCTTAATCAAGGCTAAAACGAGATTAAAGTCATTTCATGATGCTATCTCCCGGTGCCAAAGGCTGACAATCCTTTAAAATGAGCATTTGCCATGGATATTATTTCCTACTTCTATTGGCTAGATAATAACGCTTCCCTAATATACTATAATGCTGAACAATCTGCCTTGAGTTTTTGGGTGGGTGAGAGTCACAGAGGCGCAAACTGGCAGCCATGTTTCCGTCAGTCTGCCACAGGTAGGTCAGCTGTGACTACTAAGGCAGTTTACCACCACCAAGGTGTGACTGTATGAGCAAATGAATGATGTATGTAAGAATTCTTTAAAGCCCTTTACAGCGATAAACTTTGATAAAAAATCTTCACTGTGAGTACCACAACTAGCAGTAACGCTAGCTGAAACAACTCCCGTTAGTTAGCTGAGGTTAGCCGAAACTTTCTCCCATTGTCCCCGTAAACACACCAAACTAAACTAACCCACTTTACCTGCTTCGCTGCGCTGCTCTGACTCCACATTTTCTCCGTTCACGAAGCAACCCGCCCATCCTTGGCGTTTGTTTCCACATTAAAACACAGCGATAGTTGTCTCGGCCCTGAAAAAGTCCACAATGTTTCTCCCAGTTGTAACGCTCGGTAACGTTTGTCCCCCCTCAGCCCGAACACATACAGCCAGCTGCGGCTGCAATGGCGTCCTCCTCCCACCTCAGCTCCCTTTCCTCTTCTCAGACTCCCTCAGTCAGTGTGTGGGTGGTCGCACTGGGAGAATCATGGCTGTGTTTTCATTTCGCCAGTACAGCAGCTGACATCTCTAGCCTGTTTGTAAACGCGTCTGTTGAGCTGCTTTTTCATATGGGTTGAAACTATGAGAACAGTTTCTCTGTTTTTCGGTTTCAGCTGCAAATGTGTTGTTACACCAGGCTGATGTATTTATGTTAATAACACTCTATCAATAAACTCACGTTTCTTTAAAAGCAGCGGGTCTGTATTTATGAATGAATTACTGCGTAGCGTTGCGTTTAACCGACTGGACCACCCACAGAGATCAAAGCTTCCCGCACATACACTCCATCCTCCGCTGTCCAATCAGAAAACAGGAGCAATACCAACTCCATCCATGAGGGGGCAGACTAGTGTAATGTCCCTGCTATATAAAGCTCTTGTTGCGGCTGTGTAACAAGCTGCTTGTACTCCAGTGGTGCGTCCAAGTATAATATAACTTAACTCACAATACACTTACTGCCTAAATCAACTGCAGCACCAAGTTCAGAGGAAAGAAGTCTAAATTCCTTCTTGTAACGTGAAAGTTGTCACTATTCAGAATAAGGTCATAAAAGGAAAGCAAACGGGCCTTTGACAGACCTGATATTGAATATTTCCACACGGTCTCATTCATATGGAAGTAAATCCGTGCCATCTGATTTTGAATTCTAATTTCTAAAGCTGAATATTTTTTTTTGCATCAAAACAGACTTTGAATTTCGAAACTATTGAATTTCAAGCGTGCATTTTTATTTCTGACACTTATTTTTTTAACAATGATGAAATAAATTCAGTGTAAAAAAATCTGTTTCTGACCAATCACAATTAATAACAGCACATTTATTCATCAGAAGTGATACAAAGCTTTCATGTAACTGGCATCGATAATGCTGCATAGAGGGTAAATTTACATCAAGTTTTTACTGTTTTTGGTCAATATTATGTTGCTTTGACTGAGTTGAAAATTTGAATGTAGGATTTTTACTTTTAATGAGGTACTTGTATAACAATGACCATAACTTATAAACAAAAAGAAAACATGTTAGTAACATCTTGTTCCTTAACATTGCTTTTAGCAGCCCTAAGGAACTTTCAAAGTACTTTGATATAAGTGAGCTTTTGTTTTGTGAACCTGCAAAAGGAGATGGATATAATGTTATTAAAACAAGGCCCCAGCTGTAATCAAACCAGAAGTTTGTGTTAACTAAGGTAAAACATGACAATATGAAGCTACAGTGACCTGTGTAACATGAAATGGTAACATGAAATATACCCTATTCATACATATAGGGCACCAAACTTTGAAAAGCAGTTTAGAGTATTCCACTGTTTATTGAACAGTACTAATTTACTAATGTGAAACAGTTAGTTTGAATTTGAAGATCATGATATCTGAAATGTTTTTAACATACTGTCAGAAAAATTGTGTGACGGTCCATTTAGAGTCAGGTGTGAAAAGCTTTTTGCAGTCAAGCTGAATTTGAACTGATGCCTAAGATCTCTAAAAGGATGTGCATTTCTACACATGTAAAATCCTGTCTGTATTATTGAATCTATGTAAAATCAAAGTGTAAGCTGTTGCAAATTGGCAGCAATGAATAAAACTGGTGACTAAGCATGAGTGGAGCACATATTTGTTGGAGGCAGTGAAGATTCAAAACTAAATTTGTTAAGATAAAGAAAGAGACGGTGAAGGTCAGAATGTCCACTGTGGCCCTCACACTTGCAGCACTGTTTGCTCCCTATCACAGGACATGTTAAGAGTAAACAAATGACTCTGACTTCTTATGATTCAACAGCTGGACTTGTTGTCTGGACTCAAGCACAGATCTGTTTCTTTAGTTTTCCCTTGAGCAGTAAACAAGGCAAACAATGCCAACTATGTTCCTAGCTCAACAATAACCTTGACCTAATCAATACTGTTTTGTTGTGATGTTACTCAACTGTTTGAACCTGCCACTGAACCTCAGATGTTTTTTCCCGCAAGAAAAAGTCCACCTTAAGAAATGAAGTTAGAACTTGAGCATGGGGATCTGTGGTGAATAGTCAGTCAGAAGAGAAACCACCAGACCCTGTAAGAGAAAAAGGATGTCATGATTAGAAGAGAGAGAGTAAAAGCTGACTATGGGTCTAAATTAACCTACTTATGTATAAAATTATATGGTAAATAATGCTGAGTTTTTTTCAAGGCTACTCACCATGATGGTCCATTTCCTGTTCTCTGCCTGAAGAAAGACAAGTGAACGAGGAGAGTAGAATACCTCGTCATCCACCTCCTCCATTTTCCGTGGAAGACAGTGCAGGAAGGTCCAGTCTGGTTTGGCTACACGTGCTGTCTGTAGATGAGTGAGAAAGTCAGGATGGAGTATTGCAAGAATAATGGCTAGTCAGATATACATATATGTTAAATACATTATAGTTTCTTTTTGTTTGCAGTGCTAGTCCATTTCTCTTTTGTTTTCCAGAAGCTGTTTATGTTAATACTTTGAATCAATTCAAAACTGGAATCAAACATCTCCTATGCTCGCACATATTTGGCTGACAAATGACTGATTTGGATCAGTTCAGAGGTAGTTTCTCCAAAATAAAACTGTCCATAATGTGTGTTTATATATATGACATAAAGACATGTTTTGTGAATGAAAATCACATCACCTCATTTTCTCATTTTTCAGAAAACTATGCTACCAATACATTTATGATTTGTGCGATACGTTTTTTTAATATGCATGCTAACTTTAAATTCTGAAATCTATTTAGCTGTTTCTCCATTAAAAAGGATGCAATTGGTTTAGTTATTATAAACTTTTGTATCACTTTCTCAAGCAGTAGCCTATTAAATACAAAACATAAGTTTGCTCTGAATTAAAGTTAAATATTGGAACAACGACTCTGACAAGTTCAGTGTCTTTTACATAGCAGAAAATGCCTTCCATCTCTAAAAGCTACTGATATGTAATGATTGACTCCTCTTTCTTTCTGAGCCAAAGAGAAAGTGTTCAAGTCAAAATGTGCGTCTTTATATTTGTAAAACTCCCCACATCTTACCTGCATAGTAATTTGGTAACCTTTAAAGTCATTAAGCCTCTTTTTTTTCTCCTTCTCCCGCCACATGCCGACCCAGAGGTCAGTGACCAAAACATTGCTGCCATGGGCAGCCTCCATGGGGTCATTGGTCAGAACAAGCTGGGTCCCGTGCTGAGACAAAATACAATTTTATGAATTAATGAGAAGTCTTTTGACAAGAGGTTTGTTTAAAGCTAGGACACATGAACAATAATTAACCTCTTTGGAGAGTCTTTGCGCCTCTTCAATTACACTTTTCTCTGGTTCATATCCCTACAAATTAAAGTAAAAATGTAGATCAGTTGCTGAATATTCATATATTTTATAAAAAGAAAACAATATATTTTTAGTTCCCCAGGATATTCTTTGGAAAGGATCAACTCTAGCAATGATAAGACAGTTACAGTGGATGTGCCCACATAAAAAGAAGCAAACCTTTGGTGTAGCAATCTTCAGATGTATTCCTAGTTTGGCTGCTGACATCATGAAGGAGTGGAGGACATTGTTCCCATCTCCAATCCAGCTGACTGTTAGTCCACTCAGGGAGCCATAATGTTCCTGGGAGGAAATATTTGAAAAACACGCAGACTTTATCATCTCTATTATTTAAACAGCAGGATGCCAGGAAGCTGCTACATTACCTGCAAAGTGAGGTAGTCAGCTAGGATCTGGATTGGGTGGCTGAGGTCAGACAGGCCATTAATGATGGGGATGGAGGCCTCCTTATCCAGTTCTTCCAGTGTGGAGTGGCTATCCACTCGTGCTAAGACAATATCACACAGCCCTGAGAGAACCCTGTGGCGGGGGTTAGAGATTACACAGGGGTGCATGTAAAATTGGTTCATGTGGTAATGTGTTCTAATCTTTCCTTTCAGTTATTAAAAGCAGCAGAGGACCAAAGCAATATTATACAAGTGAAGCAGCGCTGCCTTAAAAAACAAAACCATTATGAATTTCATACCTAGCTGTGTCTGTGCTACTCTCGTTCACTCCAAGGTGGATGTCCTGAGATGTGAGGAAACAGGGGTGCCCGCCAAGCAAAGCAAAACCTGGAGTAAAAACACTGAATCATCCTCAAATAGAAACTGTCTTTTAAGCCCACACCAAGTTCAGCATAGGAGTGGGGAATGGATGTAGTTTAGGTGCAAACAGCATTGTTCCCGTGGTGCTTTCAAAGTCCCCTTTCAGCAGTTCTTTTGTGTCAAAAACAAGGGGTGGCATTTACACTGCTAAAGCTACTCATGGATCAAAACAGCCAGGCTAAATTTATGAGATACTAGAACCCTATCACATTCATTCTATCAATGTGTATCTAATGGGTTTATCTAACAACTGCATGGTGACTGCATTGTGCCACTTTAATGTTTTTACATATGAGTTTCAATACAGCACATGTCATAAACCATTTGAAGATATATGAATACATAAGGGACACCTGTTTCTGTAGACATTCTTGTTCTGGTGCTCCTCTTCTCAAATATCATGGCAATGGACTTCCCTTGGAGAAGAGGAAGACACTAAAATGGAAAAGAAAGTTAGCTTCAGACACTGAAGATTGACCTTGACAGTTAAAACTGAGAACATTTGCAAATGCACACTGCAGTCAACAGATGTTAGCAAACACCAGCTACCTGTTTTTCATGTTTGATCCGATGTTTGAGGTCTCCTGAGACCCACAGCAGCCTCTTGATTTCATCTGGGCTGAAATCTTTCAAAGTTAGGAAGCTTCGACCCTTCAAACTGACGGAACTAAGAGACGCAGCTGCAGTTCTGTGGAAGTTAAAAATGAGGAAGTTATGCTGCATGCATGGTTGTTGTGTCAGCAGTTTACATAGAAGTTTACATATTAACAAAAAGTTATCCGGTGTGTCTTACCTAAACCCTCGTGGACAGCTGGTGTGAAACGTTTTCATCCATTTGAAAACCGTGCTGTTTAAAGACAGTATCTTGGTAGACATGGTGACTTGAATTGAAAATACCGTGGAAGAGTAATTTCCTAAGGAGATTTCATCAGATTGAAACCAGTTTTCATCCAATCCCTACCCCTACAACATGCAGCAGCAGGTTAGAGCGACGGGCAGGGCTGTTACGTCTGACGTCACCAAAGACCACGGAAGCGAGTCCTGGAAACATCCTACCAAGTGTCCACTTTTCATGTATTTGCCTAAAAGTTCAAGATATAAAGCTATTTTACTATGAGTTTACTTTGATTATGTAACAAAAATATTAACTGAATTGACATATTCCTTCACTTTTAGAGTTTGAGTGAGAAATAAACTCTCTGAAACAGTCTGCGGGCCAAGCTCTTGTTGTCATAACATATTTCAAAGATGAAGTAGACAAACCAAGAGGATTCCCTCCTGGAATTTTTTTTTCTTGGAAAACTGGTAATGATGATAATAAAATAACACTAATAATAAAAATAACACTTATAATTGAAAACAATAAGAATAATACTGATACTACTACTAATAATAATATTAAAAATATATATAATATAATATAAAGTAATAATAATATGATATAACATTATTATAATAATATTATCATTGTTATCATTATAATATATATTTTTATTATTGAATTTGTTATTACTATTATTATTATTGTTGTTATTATTTGTATTCATATAAATAATGATAATAACAATAACAATAAAAATAATAATTTTATAATATAATATATAGTAATAATAATAATATTATTTAAAAGTATCTAATATAATCATTATTATCATTATTACATTTATTTTTAATTTAATTTTATTATTATTATTAATATTATCTTTTTATTTTTTATTTTTTGGCATGATAAGAAAAAGACGATTTTACTTTTCTCTTACTTTGCATGTATAAAGTTTGGTTCATGATACGGAGTATTTTGAGAACGGTCACTTTTGCTAACATGAGAAAACCCATAGACTGTTTATACTATATAATTTTTATACAGTCTATGAGAAAAAACTGTTGAGTGTTTGTCCTGGCCACGCCTTCCTCTGACGTTTCCTTTGTCCACCTGTCAGTCAGTGCTGAGCTCTACGGGGAGCGAGAGGAGGAGGAGAGAGGGGAGCTGCGTTGGAGATGACAGGACAGAGAGATGAGGACATACCCGGTGAGAGTACTTTCTAAACAGGACATGAAGTAGTGTAGTCTACTCATTTGTATAGTGGGCATACTTACTTGCCTATTCGATAAACCTTTTTCCACAGACTGTGTGAGGGTGTTTGGAGCACCTGTAGCTATTTCTGTCAAGCAGCTACTTAACTCGCTTGAGATTTGACAGCAGGTTGGGTCAGGATTTAGCCGGTGTTAAATCAGAGAAGTTGATAAGTTAGTGCTACTCTGAAGTCCTGCTACTCCTGCTAAAATTGAGAAATGTATTTGTCAACAGAAACAGGGGCCATCTTCACATTTGGAAAGAGCGGTTTCGCTGATAATGTGCCTTGTAAATTCTGGGTGAGAAATGACCAGCCAGGACAAGTATCCTGCGGAGGAGAGCACACTGCTGTCATCACAGGTTCAGACAGTATATATGCACATTGACATAATAAAGAATCACTCATTTTGAACCCATGTCCAAGAACTTCTCTAATGTTTAATCACACACTTTGACCTCTAATAGTTTCCAATGTCTGCAGAAAATGGCAGGCTGCTAGTGTTTGGTGATAACACTTGGGGCCAACTTGGGCTAGGATTGAAGCCTGCTGCAAGAAAACCTGCCTCAGTGAAAGGTAATCTTCATTACACTAGGGCTGCAAATTTTCATTGTTTTATTTCACCTACTCTTGTTTCTTAATTATCCCATTAAATCCCTTAATCAAGGCTAAAACGAGATTAAAGTCATTTCATGACGCTATCTCCCGGTGCCAAAGGCTGACAATCCTTTAAAATGAGCATTTGCCATGGATATTATTTCCTACTTCTATTGGCTAGAATAGATAATAACGCTTCCCTAATATACGATAATGCTGAACATTCTGCCTTGAGTTTTTGGGTGGGTGAGAGTCACAGAGGCGCAAACTGGCAGCCATGTTTCCGTCAGTCTGCCACAGGTAGGTCAGCTGTGACTACTACGGCAGTTTACCACCACCAAGGTGTGACTGTATGAGCAAATGAATGATGTATGTAAGAATTCTTTAAAGCCCTTTACAGCGATAAACTTTGATAAAAAATCTTCACTGTGAGTACCACAACTAGCAGTAACGCTAGCTGAAACAACTCCCGTTAGTTAGCTGAGGTTAGCCGAAACTTTCTCCCATTGTCCCCGTAAACACACCAAACTAAACTAACCCACTTTACCTGCTTCGCTGCGCTGCTCTGACTCCATATTTTCTCCGTTCACGAAGCAAACCGCCCATCTTTGGCGTTTGTTTCCACATTAAAACAGCGATAGTTTTCTCGGCCCTGAAAAAGTCCACCAAGTTTCTCCCAGTTGTAACGCTCGGTAACGTTTGTCCCCCCTCAGCCCGAACACATACAGCCAGCTGCGGCTGCAATGGCGTCCTCCTCCCACCTCAGCTCCCTTTCCTCTTCTCAGACTCCCTCAGTCAGTGTGTGGGTGGTCGCACTGGGAGAACCATGGCTGTGTTTTCATTTCGCCATTACAGCAGCTGACATCTCTAGCCTGTTTGTAAACGCGTCTGTTGAGCTGCTTTTTCATATGGGTTGAAACTATGAGAACAGTTTCTCTGTTTTTCGGTTTCAGCTGCAAATGTGTTGTTACACCAGGCTGTTGTATTTATGTTAATAACACTCTATCAATAAACTCATGTTTCTTTAAAAGCAGCGGGTCTGTATTTATGAATGAATTACCGCGTAGCGTTGCGTTTAACCGGCTGGACCACCCACAGAGATCAAAGCTTCCCACACATACACTCCATCCTCCGCTGTCCAATCAGAAAACAGGAACAATACCAACTCCATCCAGGAGGGGGCAGCAGTGGTCAAAGACGAGTGTAATGTCCCTGCTATATAAAGCTCTTGTTGCGGCTGTGTAACAAGCTGCTTGTACTCCAGTAGTGCGTCCAAGTATAAGATAACTTAACTCACAATACACTTACTGCCTAAATCAACTGCAGCACCAAGTTCAGAGGAAAGAAGTCTAAATTCCTTCTTGTAACGTGAAAGTTGTCACTATTCAGAATAAGGTCATAAAAGGAAAGCAAACGGGCTTTTGACAGACCTAATATTGAATATTTCCACACGGCCTCATTGATATGGAAGTAAATCCGTGCCATCTGATTTTAAATTTTAATTTCTAAAGCTGAATATTTTTTTTTTTTTGCATCAAAACAGACTTTGAATTTCGAAACTATTGAATTTCAAGCGTGCATTTTTATTTCTGACACTTTTTTTTTTCACAATGATGAAATAAATTCAGTGTAAAAAAATCTGTTTCTGACCAATCACAATTAATAACAGCACATTTATTCATCAGAAGTGATACAAAGCTCTCATGTAACTGGCATCGATAATGCTGCATAGAGGGTAAATTTACATCAAGTTTTTACTGTTTTTGGTCAATATTATGTTGCTTTGACTGAGTTTAAAATTTGAATGTAGGATTTTTACTTTCAATGAGGTACTTGTATAACAATGACCATAACTTATAAACCAAAAGAAAACATGTTAGTAACATCTTGTTCCTTAACATTGCTTTTAGCAGCCCTAAGGAACTTTCAAAGTACTTTGATATAAGTGAGCTTTTGTTTTGTGAACCTGCAAAAGGAGATGGATATAATGTTATTAAAACAAGGCCCCTGCTGTAATCAAACCAGAAGTTTGTGTTAACTAAGGTAAAACATGACAATATGAAGCTACAGTGACCTGTGTAACATGAAATGGTAACATGAAATATACCCTATTCATACATATAGGGCACCAAACTTTGAAAAGCAGTTTAGAGTATTCCACTGTTTATTGAACAGTACTAATTTACTAATGTGAAACAGTTAGTTTGAATTTGAAGATCATGATATCTGAAATGTTTTTAACATACTGTCAGAAAAATTGTGTGACGGTCCATCTACACATGTAAAATCCTGTCTGTATTATTGAATCTATGTAAAATCAAAGTGGAAGCTGTTGCAAATTGGCAGCAATGAATACAACTAGTGACTAAGCATGAGTGGAGCACATATTTGTTGGAGGCAGTGAAGATTCAAAACTACATTTGTTAAGATAAAGAAAGAGACGGTGAAGGTCAGAATGTCCACTGTGGCCCTCACACTTGCAGCACTGTTTGCTCCCTATCACAGGACATGTTAAAAGTAAACAAATGACTCTGACTTCTTATGATTCAACAGCTGGACTTGTTGTCTGGACTCAAGCACAGATCTGTTTCTTTAGTTTTCCCTTGAGCAGTAAACAAGGCAAACAATGCCAACTATGTTCCTAGCTCAACAATAACCTTGACCTAATCAATACTGTTTTGTTGTGATGTTACTCAACTGTTTGAACCTGCCACTGAACCTCAGATGTTTTTTCACACAAGTGAAAGTCCACCTTAAGAAATGAAGTTAGAACTTGAGCATGGGGATCTGTGGTGAATAGTCAGTCAGAAGAGAAACCACCAGACCCTGTAAGAGAAAAAGGATGTCATGATTAGAAGAGAGAGAGTAAAAGCTGACTATGGGTCTAAATTAACCTACTTATGTATAAAATTATATGGTAAATAATGGTGAGTTTTTCTCAAGGCTACTCACCATGATGGTCCATTTCCTGTTCTCTGCCTCAGGAAAGACAAGTGAACGAGGAGAGTAGAATACCTCGTCATCCACCTCCTCCATTTTCCGTGGAAGACAGTGTAGGAAGGTCCAGTCTGGTTTGGCTACACGTGCTGTCTGTAGATGAGTGAGAAAGTCAGGATGGAGTATTGCAAGAATAATGGCTAGTCAGATATACATATATGTTAAATACATTATAGTTTCTTTTTTGTTTGCAGTGCTAGTCCATTTCTCTTTTGTTTTCCAGAAGCTGTTTTATGTTAATACCTTGAATCAATTCAAAACTGGAATCAAACATCTCCTATGCTCACACATATTTGGCTGACAAATGACTGATTTGGATCAGTTCAGAGGTAGTTTCTCCAAAATAAAACTGTCCATAATGTGTGTTTATATATATGACATAAAGACGTGTTTTGTTAATGAAAATCACATCACCTCACTTTCTCATTTTTCAGAAAACTATGCTACCAATACATTTATGATTTGTGCAATACGTTTTTTTAATATGCATGCTAACTTTAAATTCTGAAATCTATTTAGCTGTTTCTCCATTAAAAAGGATGTAATTGGTTTAGTTATTATAAACTTTTGTATCACTTTCTCAAGCAGTAGCCTATTAAATACAAAACATAAGTTTGCTCTGAATTAATGTTAAATATTGGAACAACGACTCTGACAAGTTCAGTGTCTTTTACATAGCAGAAAACGCCTTCCATCTCTAAAAGCTACTGATATGTAACGATTGACTCCTCTTTCTTTCTGAGCCAAAGAGAAAGTGTTTAAGTCAAAATGTGTTTCTTTATATTTGTAAAACTCCCCACATCTTACCTGCATAGTAATTTGGTAACCTTTAAAGTCATTAAGCCTCTTTTTTTTCTCCTCCTCCTGCCCCATGCTGACCCAGGTGTCAGTGACCAAAACATTGCTGCCATGGGCAGCCTCCATGGGGTCACTGGTCAGAACCAGCTGGGTCCCATGCTGAGACAAAATACAATTTTATGAATTAATGAGAAGTCTTTTGACAAGAGGTTTGTTTAAAGCTAGGACACATGAACAATAATTCACCTCATTGGAGAGTCTTTGTGCCTCTTCAATTACACTTTTCTCTGGTTCATATCCCTGCAAATTAAGGTAAAAATGTAGATCAGTTGCTGAATATTCATATATTTTATAAAAAGAAAACAATATATTTGTAGTCCCCCAGGATATTCTTTGGAAAGGATCAACTCTAGCAATGATAAGACAGTTACAGTGGATGTTCCCACATAAAAAGAAGCAAACCTTTGGTGTAGCAATCTTCAGATGTATTCCTAGTTTGGCTGCTGACATCATGAAGGAGTGGAGGACATTGTTCCCATCTCCAATCCAGCTGACTGTTAGTCCACTCAGGGAGCCATAATGTTCCTGGGAGGAAATATTTGAAAAACACGCTGACTTTATCATCTCAATTATTTAAACAGCAGGATGCCAGGAAGCTGCTACATTACCTGCAAAGTGAGGTAGTCAGCTAGGATCTGGATTGGGTGGTAGAGGTCAGACAGGCCATTAATGATGGGGATGGAGGCCTCCTTATCCAGTTCTTCCAGTGTGGAGTGGCTATACACTCGTGCTAAGACAATATCACACAGCCCTGAGAGAACCCTGTGGCGGGGGGTTAGAGATTACACAGGGGTGCATGTAATATTGGTTCATGTGGTGACCTACAAAATCTAATCTTTCCTTTCAGTTATTAAAAGCAGCAGAGGACCAAAGCAATATTATACAAGTGAAGCAGCGCTGCCTTAAAAAACACCATGCTGATTAAGATTTTTTTGAGATTAACAGACAAATAAGGAGCGGAGATATGTAACCCACATGGTAAAGAACAAAACCATAATGAATTTCATACCTAGCTGTGTCTGTGCTACTCTCGTTCACTCCAAGGTGGATGTCCTGAGATGTGAGGAAACAAGGGTGCCCGCCAAGCAAAGCAAAACCTGGAGTAAAAACACTGAATCATCCTCAAATAGAAACTGTCTTTTAAGCCCACACCAAGTTCAGCATAGGAGTGGGGAATGGATGTAGTTTAGGTGCAAACAGCATTGTTCCCGTGGTGCTTTCAAAGTCCCCTTTCAGCAGTTCTTTTGTGTCAAAAACAAGGGGTGGCATTTACACTGCTAAAGCTACTAATGGATCAAAACAGCCAGACTAAGTTTGTAAGATATCAAAACCCCATTACATTAATTCTATCAATGTGTATCTAATGCGTTAATCTAACAATTGCATGGTGACTGAATTGTGCCACTCTAATGTTTTTACATGTAAGTTTCAATACAGCACATGTCATAAACCATTTGAAGATATATGAATACATAAGGGACACCTGTTTCTGTAGACATTCTTGTTCTGGTGCTCCTCTTCTCAAATATCATGGCAATGGACTTCCCTTGGAGAAGAGGAAGATACTAAAATGGAGAAGAAAGTTAGCTTCAGACACTGAAGATTGACCTTGACAGTTAAAACTGAGAACATTTGCAAATGCATACTGCAGTCAACAGAAGTTAGCAAACACCAGCTACCTGTTTTTCATGTTTGATCCGATGTTTGAGGTCTCCTGAGACCCACAGCAGCCTCTTGATTTCATCTGGGCTGAAATCTTTCAAAGTTAGGAAGCTTCGACCCTTCAAACTGACGGAACTAAGAGACGCAACTGCAGTTCTGTGGAAGTTCAAAATGAGGCAATTATGCTGCATGCATGGTTGTTGTATCAGCAGTTTACATATTAACAAAAAGTTATCCGGCGTGTCTTACCTAAACCCTCGTGGACAGCTGGTGTGAAACGTTTTCATACATTTGAAAACCGTGCTGTTTAAAGACAGTATCTTGGTAGACATGGTGACTTGAATTGAAAATACCGTGGAAGAGTAATTTCCTAAGGAGATTTCATCAGATTGAAACCAACTTTCATTCAATCCCTACCCCTACAACATGCAGCAGCACGTCAGAGCGACGGGCAGGGCTGTTACGTCTGACGTCACCAAAGACCACGGAAGCGAGTCCTGGCAACATCCTCCCAAGTGTCCACTTTTCATGTATTTGCCTAAAAGTTCAAGATATAAAGCTACTTTACTATGAGTTTACTTTTAATATGTTACGAGAATATTAACTGGATTAACATATTCCTTCACTTTTGGTGTACGAATAAACAATGAACTCTCTTAAACGGTCTGCGGGCTACGCTCTTGTTGTCATAACATATTTCAAAGATGAAGTAGAAAAACCGAGAGGATTCCGTCTGTGACTCTTTTTTCTGAGAAGACTGGTAGCTTTGTGAACGATACTGAATGAAAGAAAAATATATTAATAACGATGATATTATTATAATTATTATTATTATTATTATTATTATTATTATTATTATTATTATTATTATTAACAATAATAATAATAATGATAAAAGAAATAATAATACTGATACTACTACAACTGCTACTACAATAATGAAAATAATGTTATAAAATATTATTATGATATTTCTATCATTATTATATTTATTTATGTTCATTATTGAATTTATTATTATTATTATTATTATCATTAGTGTTATTACTCGTATTTATATTAATAATGATAATAATAATAACAATAATAATTTCATAATATAATATAATATAATAATAATATTACATAATAGACTCATAATAATATAAACATCATTTAATCATTATAATCATTATATATATTTTTAAATTATTATTATTATTATTATTATTATTATTATTATAATAATTATAGAAGAAGAGGACAAAGTAACAATTGTTTAAAAGTCCAAAGGTTCGTCTTTCCTGTTCTCAAAAATAAATTTAGCATTATTTTCACTGAAACGGAAGAAAACATTCCCAGTGAAACCAAGAAGGTTTTTGGCATGATAATATATTTATCATGCCATCTGTATTTGCATGTATAAAGTTTGGAGTATTTTGATGAGAACAGTCACTTTTGCTAACATGAGAAAAACAGTTGAAAAAACTTTGAATTGCATTTCCTTATGTACGAAAAGTGCCATATAAATAAAGCTGAATTGAATTGAATTGAATTGAATTGAATTGAATTGAATTGAGTGTTTGTCCTGGCCACGCCTCCCTCTGACGTTTCCTTTGTCCACCTGTCAGTCAACGCTGAGCTCTACGGGGAGCGAGAGGAGGAGGAGAGAGGGGAGCTGCGTTGGAGATGACAGGACAGAGAGATGAGGACATACCCGGTGAGAGTACTTTCAAAACAGGCCATGAAGTACTGTAGTCCACTCATTTGTATAGTGGGCATACTTACCTTCCTATTAGATAAACCTTTTTCCACAGACTGTGTGAGGTTGTTTGGAGCACCTGTAGCTATTTCTGTCAAGAAGCTACTTAACTCGCTTGAGATTTGACAGCAGGTTGGGTCAGGATTTAGCCGGTGTTAAATCAGAGAAGTTGATAAGTTAGTGCTACTCCGAAGTCCTGCTACTCCTGCTAAAATTGAGAAATGTATTTGTCAACAGAAACAGGGGCCATCTTCACATTTGGAAAGAGCGGTTTCGCTGATAATGTGCCTTGTAAATTCTGGGTGAGAAATGACCAGCCAGGACAAGTGTCCTGCGGAGGAGAGCACACTGCTGTCATCACAGGTTCAGACAGTATATATGCACATTGACATAATAAAGAATCACTCATTTTGAACCCATGTCCAAGAACTTCTCTAATGTTAAATCACACTTTGACCTCTAATAGTTTTCAATGTCTGCAGAAAATGGCAGGCTGCTAGTGTTTGGTGATAACACTTGGGGCCAACTTGGGCTAGGATTGAAGCCTGCTGCAAGAAAACCTGCCTCAGTGAAAGGTAATCTTCATTACACGAGGGCTGCAAATTTTCATTGTTTTAATATTTCACGCACTCTTGTTTCTTAATTATCCCATTAAATCCCTTAATCAAGACTAAAACGAGATTAAAGTCATTTCATGATGCTATCTTCTTGTGCCAAAGGCTGACAATCCTTTAAAATGAGCATTTGCCATGGATATTATTTCCTACTTCTATTAGCTAGATAATAACGCTTCCCTAATATACTATAATGCTGAACATTCTGCCTTGTGACTCGTGCTGTAATTCCTGAAATGTTGTAACCCTCTTCGTCTGTGTTGAAAAAAGCATCTCCTGCTGGTAAAAGTAATTAAACCCAATTTTTGACATGAATAACAATGATTGGCTTAGTTGTGTTCACAGATGGACTAGGCTTATATGGCTAAATTTATGGTATTTGTTCAGATTTTTATACTGTAAACATTTGTTATTCATTGAATTCAGTTACAGGTTGGATAGAAATGATTTAAAGTACTTTTGTGTCTGTTTTTGTTGATGTAGTGAATTTTTTTTCTTTTCAGCCTTAAAGCCTGAGAAGGTGAAGCTTGTTGCTTGTGGGAGAGACCACACAATTGTCTACACAGGTGCAATTCTGCTTAAATAATTGAATACGACAGAGATTATCTTGAGAGTAGTCTTGAGCAGAAGAGTATGGCCCACCATCATTGTTTTTTTTTTGTATTCTGTATTTGTGTTGTCGTGTATACTTTCAGAGCAGGGTAGTCTCTATGGTGCCGGCAGCAACGAAGAGGGGCAGCTGGGTTTGGGCCACTGCAACAACATTGCGTCCTTTCACCTGCTGAGTCCCCTCTGTGACCATGCGCCAATCAAAATGCTCTCTGCAGGATGCAACACCTCAGCTGCCTTAACAGGTTCAAACAGTGGCGAGCTACAACATATCATTTTTTTCTGCTTGTAGAGATGCTCAATGCTCGAGCTCTAACGTTTCCTCCTTCTGTTTGTGTGTTGGTAGAGGATGGCAGGTTGTTCATGTGGGGAGACAACTCTGTGGGTCAGATTGGTTTAGGGAATGAGGGATTTGCTTCAGAGCCCAGAGAGGTGGATGTTGGCGAGGCGGTGATGTGGGTCTCTTGTGGGTACCACCACTCAGCATTTGTCACAGGTACTCCTCAGAACCTCAGTTAAATTCAATATCATCTATCTTGCTGACAGTGTTGTGTTGGCTTCATTTTAGTGGATGGAGATCTCTACACATTTGGTGAGTGTGAACATGGGAGGCTTGGTCTCCAAGAGGAGCAGCTAGTCAATCACAGAGTCCCCCAGAGGGTGCAAGGGATTCTGGGTCGTGTCATTCAGGTATGCTGTGGAGGGGAGCACACTGTGGCACTCACAGGTAAGCTTAAAAAGGAAAATGGTGTGCTTGAAACCATTGCACTTTATTTAAATATCTGCTTATGGTTAGCTAGCTTCTAGCTGTGAGTGCACTAAAATAAAACAACCTAAGGTTTATTTGAAAGTATAAAGACCTCAGAGCTGTTTTTTTTAGTAAAATACCTGAGAAACTGTAGTGTGCAACTGCAGCTAACCAAAGATGTATTAATTTATGTGTGTATTTTTGTGTTAGAGGAGAGTGTGTACACTTTTGGGAGAGGACAGTATGGTCAGCTGGGCCAGGGGACATTTCTGTTTCAAGCTGATTTGCCAAAAACACTGGAGCACTTTTTTAATGTGAGCATCAAACTCATATCCTGCGGGGAGAATCACACAGCTGTGATCACAAGTAAGTTCTGTGTAGTCAGTTTTATAGTTATCTTTTTATTATTTTTGGATATCTGTCTTAATATTTACATCAAGGATTCTTTTAGATTATGTGAAATGTTTTATTTGAAGGCTGCTGAATTCACTCATCTCTATGTGATGTACTGACACTAACCCCTTTAAGCTGATCACCTAGCTTTGAGCTGCTGTGTAGAAGAAGTCAATGTTGCATCTTCTGAGCTTTTCCCTCCTTCACAGGTGACGGGCTTCTCTACACATTTGGGGATGGTCGTCATGGAAAACTAGGGTTAGGGGAGGAGAACTTTGTCAACCGGTTTAGCCCGACACTCTGCACACGATTTCTTCAGTACAATGTTCAGCTAGTAAGTTACTGCGATAAAAGGGTGAATGTAGCTTAACATATGTGCTCATGTGCCTATGAGCACACAAACTTTTCAGTCCAGCGCAGCATTGAAGTAGTGTATTCTGTTCAGCTCAGAGAGTGAAATTAACAGAAATTTAAAAGAAGAAGTTGTTTTTGTTGTGGTTTCGTTTGTGCAGGTGTCCTGTGGTGGTGACCACATGTTGGTACTGGCTGCACCCAGATCACCAGAGAGCCATGGGGATGTGCCAGAGGAGGATGCCACGACTACAGAGGACTTTTCAGAGTCTAGATACACAGAACTTCTCCTTCTGGACACTTTGGTCGGTCCTGATACTCTAGTCCCACTCCCGGTGCTCTCTGCTCGAGCCCGTCACAGAGAAAAGGTGAGGACCTGCACACATTGTGGAGACATAACCGGGTTCTGTAGACTTTTAAAGAGATACTTGATTTCAACAAATAACCAGGTTAAAACATGCTAAATGTAAATAATCAGACATTCATTTGATGATCTTTTATTTCATACTGCTTTTTCAGGTTGCAGTTTCCATTTACTGAATGACATGTATGGTTGGAAATTATTGATATATACTGAGTGTTAAACAGCATAATTGTGAAAGAAAAATTCAGTTTCTTAAAGTTTATAAGGAGGGCTCTGAAGACAGTTCAGAGAAGACAGTAAAGAAAGATAGTTAACTGTAACTGCCCCTCATCTCCGCCAGGGGGCAGTGTTGCATCATGTTGTAGTTCTGCTGTAGTGGCCCTGAGTTAGTGGCTGGGGGAGCTCTATAGATGCGATTCAAACCTTTGCCTCAGTCATGGTTTTTTTTCTGTTTTCCCTCTCTTGTATTTCAGAAGAGCTCTGTGGAGATGTTTGGGGAAATGTTTCGAAACCTCCCACGTCTAAACTCTGACTTCCTCAGCACTTCCTGGCAAACTTCAAGAAATATCCCAAGCCCTAAAGCCCTTTCAAAGGACAAAACCACCCCTTCTTCATCCCCTAAACCACAATCAGTAGCAACACCAAGCCCGGTATTATCCTCTAAGCCTTCGAGCCCACAGTCTCTATCATCAGACACGTTAAGGGATAAATCCTCAAGAGCTGCTTCCTCCATGTCTAAATCCAAAGAATTGCCTTCGCCATTACTCTCACCAAAGTCTATAACTAAACAAAACCTGTATTGCCCAGCAACTCCTACAAAGACTACAAAGAAACCCACTAAAAAGGCCTTAAATGAACAATTTTCATCACCTCTTTCATCTAAAGCACCCAGTTTCACATCCAGACCATCCAGTACCTCTTATAAAGATGCCAGTGACGAGGATCGTCCAGCCTCACTTCAGACTGGTAAATCCTACACTTTATGTATTTACTGTATTTTAACTCTACCTTTAATTTAACTATAGTTATAGCTAACAAGAGCACAGCTGTCTAACACAGAATCTGACTTTTGTGCCGAGGCAGAAACTGCTCAGTCTCAGACTGGCACAGGAGATGTGGAGGAGATCATCCCTGAGAGAGAGAACAACTCTGACTCTTTACCCAAAATGGTGAGAAATTGTTTTTTTATGACTCTTTGTGCACTGATTTAACCCTGATAGTGCTAAGGGACTGAAAATATGATAATTTGGGCCCAAAGTCACAAACACACGCTCAGTTATTTTCCCCTTTTGGCTCCTTGGTTGTGGCTTAGATTATGAGCACTCCAAGGCAGGAAGCAGCGATGTTTAGTGCTTGCCAGCTTTTCCAGGAAATGTGCATAGCTCAGCATACATACTTTACAGTATGTGTGTGAGAGAGATTTTTTTCCCTTCATTTGTTAGATTTAAAGGAAGTAAGAGTATTTAAGTGTTTTACTCTCTTCTGTCTCATTAGTGTGTTGTGCAATGGTTTCCTCAAGAGAGACTGAGATATCAGTATTTCTCCACACACACACACTCACAAACAGCACTTGAGGAGAAATTGGCAGGAAACTGGCTACATCTCATCAGTGTTTCCACAGCCAGTGATGAAGCAAACTGTGAAGGACTCCCCAGCGTTGTTGTGTGTCATGGTGCAACATGTGGTTCTCAGTAAGCCCTTCTGTCCTGGTTGTAAATGTTGAGTTAGCTTGTGACTGTACATTCTTTCATGCACAGTAATGGGACGAATTTTAACAGCCTTGTATAAAGTTAAAGTGTGAATACCACACAAAGAAAATACCCAGGGATAGTCTGCATTCAAAAGTCCAATGGGCAAATACTGTATATGTATGTAAGGGACTAATTATGCCAAAAGGGTTTATTTAATAGTTTTCTTAGTAAACCTTTCTCATTGAAATTTGTTGCAGTATTTTTAAAGCTTTTGCAGATTCTGTTTTATATGTTGACCACAAAAAATCTTTGCAAGCTTGAGGATTGAAATAATTCTGTCATTGCTTTGTACTGAAAACGCATACAAATTGTTGAAATGTTATCAAAGGTAAAACTTAAGTAAGCAAAATAACAGGTTACTTCTGATGACAAAAAAGTGTTAGGTATTAAGTAAAATGCTATCCTCTGAAATGTAGTTTCACATAAATCATTTGTAATTATTGGAACTGAACTTAAAGCTCCTGTGAGAAACCTTTGGATAGTGTCAGTTTTGGCGCCCCCCTGTGGATGAAGAAGTCTTTGCTTAACTTATCTTCACCATGCCTGCGTAGTGTCTCCTGACTAATCCTGTAGACTTTTGACCGTCAAACTTATGATTAATTGTTCATATAATAGACAGAAGTTTTAAAGTTGGCATCATTTCTTCAGCTGACACCCACCCCTTTGCATTAAAAATGACAGTGTACAAATCTTCAACTTTGTTTAAGATGTTCTTTTTTGTTTTAGTATATCATGAAAAAGCTTCAGTAAGAATTTTAGTCTGTTTTATAAACATAAAAAAACTCCTCATGAAAGCTTTGAGTTATGTATTTCCACTGCATTGAGTGTGTGTGTACTGACACATGTTGTACCAAGTGTGCCTCATATTATACCAGTGGGAGATTAAATAGGAACACAGCACAAGAGAAGTGCATGTAAAATAAATCAAGCTGACACGTTGAAAACAGGTTTTATAATTCAAGGCATTTCACTGTAAAAGCTTTGTTGTTGCAGGATGGCAGCTGTGACAGGTGACTTAAACAAAGCTGTTTTCACATCACGCCTCGCTGAGAACCAATTAACCATCACCTGTTCTTCATCAGAGCAGATGGAAAGACGAAGATCCTTCATTTTCTCTTAACCATGACCAAAAAAAATCTTTTTTCCTCCCATCTGTGTCCACATGTATATAATTTTATTTATTGTGAAACAGACAGGTTGGAGTTCCATGACTGGAAAATAGTCTTTTATTTAAAAGACAGTAAAGTCCATTTTGAAATGTGTTATTAACTTAAAAGTCTCTTCAGTTCAGCTGTCTGAGTATGACTGGCCAAATGCAGTTTTTTAACACAGACAATGTGTAAATGTTCAAGTGTCATCATTCACATTAGTCTGATGGTGAAGTTAACTTCTTCAATAATCACAAGTTATTATATATAAATATAAAATGAGCATTCACCATCATGAAAACATATTACATAAGTTTTTCCACAATAGATACATTCCCTAGACTACAGACACGCTTTTGGAAATAAAACACACGTTTGACATCAAATGCATCAACTGCTTATTTAGTTTAGTTGATTGCAGGTTTGCTACTAGTCTAACTCCTTTTTTTTGCAACACATTGTAACGCATGCGCCCTTTTTCTGCCTGTTTTATGTTTATTTTTACATTTAGCTAAATGCCTGTTTTCTCTGTGATTTATTATAGGGTAAGAAGAAGGGAAGAGCTCTCAGGAGAAAAACTAGAGAGGCGGAGGCGTTCATGGATCAGTCCAATGGGAAGACGAGACTTAGCTCTCACAAGGCCTCACCAGCAGAGCTTTCAAGAGGCTCGAGCTCTTCAAGGAATGACGTGTCTCCTCTGAGGAGTCCAAAAAGCCCCAAAGTTACATCTAAAGGAAAAGAAAACATTTCTAAGCAGTCTAATAGGATAAAAAATCATGAGGACAGACGACCTCTAAAGACACTCTCCCAACTTAAATCCAAAAAGCATGAGAAAAGCAAATTATTACAACCAAGCCAAACATCTCCTCAATCAGTGCAAAAGACACTGACAGAAGTGCAACAGAGACTGACAGAGGTGAGGGAAGATGTCAAGAGAAGTAAACACACTTTGAAGAAAGATCCTGTCAAATCACAAAAAAAGGAAAAAATTAATTCACCAGCCTTCGACAGAGCGTCTCCTGCCATCAGGATCACTGGAGTAAATGAAATGACCAGCTTATCCCTTCAAAGTGGAAGTCCAACATCTGTAAGAAGTGCTTCAATGGATGATTCAGAAATGTCTGACGTCAAACCTGTTGAAGTGGAGTCGCAGCAGGAGACACAGCAGGTACCATCAACTCCAACAAAAGAGTTACACAAAGTAAAATCTGTATCGAGGAAAGATCAAAGTAAAACACCATCAGTGGAAAAAGACACCACACCTGTCAACACACCCGCACGAGCTAAGACACCAAAAGGTGTGACGTCTAAACCTCTTAAGAGAAAACCACTAGGAGACAAATCCAGGCCAGACAAAAATCAGAGTAAATCTGCAGAAAATACTCAAGTGGAGAGTAAAGGCAAAAGCAAAGCTGTCTCAAACGAGTTAAATCTTCCAAAAAACAAAGGCCAGAGAACTAAAGGCAGAGCTGCAGATAAGGAGACGCTATCAGATGCTGACATTGTGAAAGATAAGAACAAGAAGAAGGTGAAAGACTCGAAACAAAAGGTGAAAACAAAACCAGTGGAAGTGGAGGGAGAGGAAAATACGGGTGAAAAACAGGATAATGGAGACCCTAAACATAATAAGAGGGCCAAGCTGGGGAGTAAGCAGACTGCAGCTTCCCATCCACTGTTATCACAGCAGGATGCACCTTTTGAAGTGCAGAGTAATTCCGTTTCCTCACAAAACCCAGAGAGAAAAGAGATGGTTTCTGCCCGCAGTGCCAAATCCCTGCCTGGCCCTGAACCTGTTGATAGAGATCTGCCAATCTCTGAAACAAACAGTGAGGAGGAAAAATCAAGATTGGGGGAAATACTCAGTACAGCAGCCACTCTCCTTCCTGCTGTCGGGATCGCAGGTGCAGCTATGGGAGTGCTGAGCGATGCGGTTATGAGCATAGACGGGTTTCAGTCTGATAGTGATGCTGGTACACCCTCACCAATGACAACACCCAGTCGGATGAAGCAGTTCACAAAGCAAAGGGCAATAATGCGGCCTTCCTTTTCCACCACACTGTCACATTTTTCTTCAATGGAAGAAAGCGCAAAGAAAGAAGTTCAGGTCAGCGTCCATTCAGAATCAGACAATGCAGTGAGTGAAGAGGAAAGTAGAGAAAGGACCCGTGATGAGTCACAACAAGAGCTGGGGGAAAGTGAGGTTTCTGAGCAGGTGGATTCAAAACCAGAGGAAGCAAACAGCGAGAACGACCCGGAGACTTCCCAGCAGGAACACGGAGAAGAAGATAAATCATACAAGCCTTCAGAGGACGAGCAGGAAAATGAAGGAGAGGATGGTGGAGAAGAGGAAGGAGCCAGTGGAAGCTTTGTGGAGGAAGAAGAAGAAGAAGGGGAAGAAAGTGAAAGTAAAGATGTAGAAGCGGGTGAGGAAGATGAGAAGGAAACTGCAGAGGAAGATAAAGAGGAGGAAACAGGCAAAGAGGAAGATGAAAGCGTGATGAGAAGTGATGTTACAGAGGAAGAAGAAGAGGAGGAGGAAGAGGAAGGCAGCAAAGAGAAAGCAAGTGAGGGAGAGAGTGACTCTGAGGGGAGTGAAGCAGCAGAGGAAGAGGAGGGGGAAGAGTCGAGTGAAGAAGAGAATAAAGGGGAAGAAGAAGACGAAAGTGTGAGGGGTGAAGAAGAGGAGGATGAAAGCAGTGAAGAATCAGAAAGTGTGGCTCAGACAGAAGAAGAAAGAGAGGAGGAAGAGGAAAGTGATGCTGCAGATCCTGATTCTGAGGAAGACAATGAAGAAGAAGAAAATGAGGGAAATGAAGAAGAAGAAGAAGAAGAAGAAGAGGGTGAAACAGAGGGAGAAAGAGATGATCAAGACTCCACAGAGAGTGAGGAAGAGGAGCAAGAGTCAGGTGATGATGATAATGATGATGAAGATACTAATAGTAAGAGTGATGAAGATGGGGATGAGAAGCAGGATGAAACCAGTGTTGAAGATGAAGATGAAGAGAAGGAAGACAGTGAGGCTGATGAAGAGGAGGAAGACCAAGATGAAAAAAGCGATGATGAAAATGAAGACGAGGATGAAGAGGAAGATGAGGAAAAGACTGCAGATGAGGATGAAGAAGAGGGGGAGGAAGGGGCAGCTGAGGAGGAAGAAGAAGAGGGTGAGGACGATGATGCAGAAGAGGAAGAAGAGGGTGATGGAGATGCCGGAGAGGAGGAAGGTGAAGAGGGTGAAGATGAAGATGCTGGAGAGGAGGAAGGTGAAGAGGGTGAAGACGATGATGCAGAAGAGGAGGATGGAGATGCCGAAGCGGAGGAAGGTGAAGAGGGTGAAGACGAAGATGCTGGAGAGGAGGAAGGTGAAGAGGGTGAAGGGGAAGATGCAGAGGAGGAGGAAGAGGACAAAGAAGAGGGTGATGAAGACACTGGAGAGGAGGAAGAAGAAGATGAAAAGGAAGAGAGTGAAAGCGAAGAGGAGGAAAAGATGAGAAGAAAGGAGGACAAAAAGACGGTAGAAGTCAGTGATGATGAAGAAGAGGAGGAAGAGGAAGAAGAGGGTCAAGAGGAAGAAGAGGAGGATGAAGAAGAAGAAGAAGAAGGAGAAGAAGGAGAAGAAGAGGAAACAAATATTGAAGCAAAAAAAGAGGCAAAACTCAGTAACCGGGGAGGAAAAACAAAACAGGATCAAACAAAAGGAAAGAAAGGTAAAGATTCTGATGAAGATGAGGATGAGAGTGAAGAAGAGGTTGATGATGAAGAAGATGAAGAAGAAGAAGAAGAGGAGGAGGAGGAGGAAGAGGCAGATGAGGAAGAGGAGAATGAGACAAAAATTAAGCCCAAAAAGGAGACAAAAACCAAGTTAGAGAAAACAAAACAGAAACAAACTAAAGTGGAGAAAGGTCATGTCTCTGATGAAGATGAAAGTGAGGAAGAGGCTGAGGAAGAAGAGGAGGAGGAAGAGGAGGAGGAAGAGAAGAAAAAAGTAAAATCTCCAGTTGCAAGGAAGATAGTTGAACAAAAGTTTCCTGCTGCCATCAGAAAAGAGAAAATACCAAAAGAAAAACCAAAACCTGCACCGAGAACGAAGCAGAAGAAAACCGAAGACCCTCAACAGTTCTGGGACGATGTGCTTCCACAGTACCTGGACCTGCAGTGAGCACACAAGGAACCCTGACCTGTAGTTCAGACCCATCGGACCCTGACCTGCAGTTCAGACCCATCAAACCCTGACCTGCTGTGATGTTTTTATAACCTTGACCTGTGATAATGTGGAAACTTGACCTGTGGTTTGTCTTTCAGTACTTTCACCTGAACTGACATCCTTTAGTACCTAGAACTGACATCTTCATGTAGGATCATATCTGATAGTGATGTGTTATAGTATAGTTATCAACTTTATAAAAATTCTTCTGGTACCTCAACTTTTACAAACATTTTGTAGTTCCTAAACCTGCACACAAATCTTTAAGTACCTTGGCCCACAGTAATACCTTCTAATACCCTAACCTGCATTGACATCTTGTGGTTCCTCAAATTGAAGTGACATCTCTTAGTACCCTCTTTGCTATCTCTAAAAGCCTGACCTGCAGGGACACTTTTTGTACCTGAATTTGCAATGAAGTCTTTAAGTATCCCTGCCTGCAGTAAACCTCAGTATCCCTGCCTGCAGCAAGGCCAGAGTTTGATTTGCTGTGCGGTCTTTAAGTAGCTCCATACAGTGAAGTCTTAAAACAGCTGCAGTTGTGTGTTTTAGTACCTTTGCCAGCGTGGACATCTCTTAGTACCTTGGCTCACAGTCAGATCTTCTAATACAGGGTCCTTCAGTGTAGTATATGTCACTTCCAGTAATCAAGTTTGACACAATGTGAAGGTGCACAGTCTTACAACATTTCAGAAACAGCTTGATTAGGCTGATGTTACAGCTGTATGTTCCCCACTTTTCCCCACACTCATTTGATTGAAATCTTTTTTCTAATTGTGAAACCCTGCTGAATGATACCAGACAAATCAGTCAGGGCAACAGATCGATTGAAAAGTCTTGGCCAAGAAGCCTCAGCCACAAAGGGCTTTATACATTTCATTTATTTATGTTTGTATGTTTTATTTATTGGGAACAGAAACAACATACCTGGATAAACTGGGAACAGCTATCCCATGGAAGTATCATAGAGGTTGCAGCAGGTGATAAATTGCAATACTCATCTCAAGAAGGTTTTTTGTGAGAATACTTAACTTATACATATAAAAGTTTTAATTATTCTGTTCAGTCATTACATTTCCACTCAAAAAAACATTTGTTGAGCTCAGTTGCATGGAGGAATGAAGTCAAACCAGACAGTGAAACTGGGAAATTGCTTATTTGCTTTGTTCACATCATAAGATTAGTAAGAAAAAAATCATATCCCTAGACTAATCCGTTCAAAATGTAAACACAGACGTGATTGATTGTCAAATGTAATGAAAATGTGCTCCCTCTTTATATCATTCGATGCCTGTCCTCCTGTCTTCTCTGATTCGCTCTCGTGCTTGTTGTCTCATAAATGAATTCATGTTGTTTTGCTGAGCGAGTGCCTTGAGTCTGTTCTCATGTAATCAGTTTTGTCTGTGGTTGGGATGATTATTCTCTGTTTGAGGCCCCTGCCGTTGAGATTGTACACTGCTTCTCCACAAATGCTTCTATGAACCCTTCACTCCCTTTATGGTGACAAACCCCCTGCTGTAATTTCATACTGTGTTAAGTTTACTGTGTGTTTATGTAGGAATGAATTTAACAGTCAGGTCATAAAACAATGCTTTTAAAGGCTTAAAGCTTTAGAGAATAAAAACAAACTTGAAGAAAAAGACCTTATGAACTCAGATATGCTATCAATCTGAAACCATCGGCCATGACACTACATCTGAGCTTTAGAGGAGTCCTCTGCTTCAGTTAACCCTTTCCTCACCTGACCTCAAAGAGACAATTCAACGGTCTGCTGAACCCTCATGTAATTACAGTTCAGGAGATCCTCTGGCAGCCGCTCCAGTGCACGCCTTCTCTTTCCTGCTTCCTGTCAAGATAACGAACAGTTCGACACCTTCATGTGCGGACTCGCCCCCTCGCACACTTCACAGGGTCTTAAACCCAAGCTCAAGCTTGAGGAGAAAAAAAATTCCTCCCTGATTAGTTTTTAAACAGCTGTGTACTCTCACTCTACTCCCCTGTAAGTGTATATTCTCATAATGCTGAATATTAATCATGTGTGAACCATAGCTGAACAAATGTCGAGCAAGAATTGATCGGCAGTGCTAAAGAACAAGAGTTCCTCTACTACAACAGCCGGAAAGTAAAACAGAAGTAAAACTTGAGTTGCTTTAGGACATATCATGAGAATAGAGTTGCTAGGAAACAACTCGGCTCCTTCTTGACTTCCTTTAAAAAGTTCATCATTAGACAGTATAAAACTTTAAGTCAACCTTTGTCAATGTTTGAAACTTGAACATTTTTCTCTGCTGTATTATTACGGATTCTTCTTGATGTTGGTTTGGTAAAGGAATGAAGCGATATTAAACATGTTCTGATGTGGACTTTTCCTCCAAAATCTGCTTATCATCAGTTATAAAGGATGCCATTTCTTATCGTTTTTGTGTCAAATTAATAACTCAAAATGATTTCAAATCCTCTGAATGACTTTAAACATTTATTTAAATCTTAGAATCACAGTCTTCTGAGACTTGTGTTATCCAGTACAATTATCCACGGCGTCTCATTTCTAGCATACACAACCGCAATCTGCTGCCTTTCATTGCAGTGAGTAGACTGATGATGAGTTATCTATTTATGGAGGCATCTAATATCTAAAAGGCACAAAATTAGCCCTGGTCAGTTGTAGAGGGCTGCATGACTACTCAAGCATGTAGCAGACAAGATAAGAGAAGACTGCTTTGTTCACAGGGGGCGCCAAAATTCACACAAAACAAAAGTTCCTCACAGGAGCGTTAACCTAATGTTGTTGAATTTGCAGTGAATCTTCTTTTACAGTAGCCTACTTAAAAAGTGTCTTATCATCACTAAGACAGCTGCTGCTAGAAAGCTAACTCGACAGCACCAATGACGTGTCCATCAACATGAGGGACCAAGAACGTCTTCCAAAAAGACGCTAACATCAACTCAATTTGCCTATTTACCTGTAGGGAAGCGAGTCTTCTTCCATGAAGGCAGCCATCTTGCACTCTTGTGTTTCTACCATAGACTGTATATAAGTTATATATACTGTATATATATCTTATATACAGTCTATGGTTTCTACCAAAACACAGAGCACAAAACTGGTGACATATGCCAATTTTGTATCTAGCACGGCTTGAAGACTACCGGTGTGGTGCCGGAAATCCGGCTCGGGATTTTTTTTTTTTCCTAAATCATGTCAAAAAAACAAACAAAAAAAAAACTAGTTAGTAAGATCTGGATATGACCGGTAGAGGACAGCATTACGCTGGATACCATACATCCTGTCGGAGAGGAAGAAAAAGAAGAAGCGGAAGAAGAAAAAGACGCATAAGCGAGTGCGACCGTCGAATTTGAAACGATGGATGTCAGTTACATCAATCCAGGAGAAGAAACTGCAACATTGGTGGCTGGGCTAGGGCAAAAGAGCCTGGAAAGGTAGAAAGCCTCACGGTAGCTGTTGCCGAAAACTGAAAGAGCCAGGTGTTTGTTTTTGTGTTTCGTGCGCCGGAAAGGTTATTTATGGCAGCAGTGGGAAAAAGTTTGGTAAAGTTGGAAAGATATTCACAGATTCGGACTTCCGGGATCAATAACTCTGAGACGAAATGTTGTCTAAACACAAATGGTGCCTATTTCATGTCGTAATAGCACAGACTACTTACTACAAGAATCAAAACCGATTTGTTTTACGAAAACAAGCCGTTCTTCGAGCTGGATGAATAATACTGATCTTTATGCGCAGCCGGTATCCGGGTGAGTCCGCAGGGACCGTCTGCAAATTACGATACTAGTGCAATTCGCTGCAAACAAAAATCAATAGCTCCATTGTTATACAGTAGAGACCCCAGAATCACCACACACACACACCAAGGGACTCTTCATACTACAACAGCTGTTTTAGGAAAATGTGCCTTTTTTTATAATTTTGGTGATTTTTTATTGTTATGAATCATTAATATCTTCCAATATTAATCAATAGCTCCACTGTCATATAGCCCCCCCCCCCCCCCATAAAAAAATTCAGACACAGGATTGTTTTTCTGCTTCAAGCCCTGATCTAGTGAATGCTGCACAAAATGCACTAGCTTGAAGAGGAAGAAGAGGGAGCTTTATTTTGCTCTGAATAATACGTTGTGACAAACCGTTTTGATGGTCAAAACTCAACAAATGGGGAATCACATCTATGAAACACAGGAGCTTGTTGTCCTTGATGGCCACCATTGCTTCACCAACAGGAGGGGTGTTTCAGTCTTGAATCAGATGGCAAGGTATCACTAAATATTCCTGCTTTCACTCACTGTTCCCATAGGAGACAAAATTTGTAGTGCTTTGCTTGTGTCTGCAGATTTGAGACTAGACTGGATTTTCACTGTCCTATTGTTACTAAGCTGAAGCCCCAGGCATGCTCCTCATGTTCGCAAAGCATTACTTCTGAAAATCAAGTTCATTAGAGGGAGGGCACCCTGGAGCCATACTTACAAATAAGAGATGAATTTCAAAATATGGCTTGGGGAGTAACATATTATAGACCTTGTTCTACAAAAGTGAATCTGAGTGCATTTAAGACATTTTAGTATTTCAAGCACAGTGGGAGAAAAGGGATTGAGACCTTTGCAAATACAGTTTCACCTTTAAAACTTAAACTTGTTCATTTGAAAATTGTTCACACAGCAAGGCCAACGGGAGGTGGTCTATACTAACATAAGCACAAGAGATCAACCATCATTAACATACCAATGTATTACAAGATGTATGGAACAGCCAACATAATGGCCCCTTTGTAGTCTTATATAATGATTTTACAGGCCCATACAGCTCCCAAGCTCAGTGTACCTGACCTCATTAATACACTCAACTTTGTTCTTTTCTTCAGTTAGGAAACATGCTCAATCAAATGAACCTTCTCTCATGCTGTTTGATAATTTCTAGAGACTTGAAATGAGCGAAGGAAAGGTCAATTAAAAGAACACTCTTTTTTTCATGCTGTTCTGATCTCATAAGACGCTTTAATGAAATCTGGATCTCCAGGATGTGAACCCCTGGTTGAACTGATAACATTCAGAGTATGGTTGATGGGGTCCATAAAGGCTACAGGTTTGCAGTTTTTTGAATACTAAATGCAGTGATCTCTGCAGAGAAATTAGGTCAGGGGCTTTATAAGGAGAACTGGTTTTGATTTCTGTTTTTTTTTTTTTTTTTTTCAGTCTGTAGTGGTGGTAATGGAGTCCATGTCAGAGTTGACCCACGGGGATTGGCACAGGCCCCTCTATCCGCCTCGCCTCGTGCCGGTGACAGGACGGGCCTGCCTGAATTGGAGAATCCTCCCTTGTTTCTGGAGCAAGAGGCGGGCCTTTGGAAAGCAGGAATGCGCTGGAAGTTTTCCTGCAGAAAGCTCCCCTTCACATGTTGAAGAGCGTCCGTCCCCGCGCGTCTCACTATGGACATGTGGCCGCTCCTGCTCCTGTTTGTGCAGCTCTGCCTCTGCTCCGGGTATGAAGGTAAGAGCCTACAAAGACCCCCATTCAGTTTTTTGATGGAAAAGCCCTGCTGGGAAAAGAGGTATGACTATATCGTATAATTTATCTTAAGTTTTAAGGGGAAAAACTTTGAGATATCACCGGTTTGGAAGCTGGATTTGGATCAAACCCTCAAGTGTTTGGTGAAGGTTTTTGGGTCACTTTTGCGCACGCTTTTGAGGCTTTTATCCTCTCCGCTGGTCTCTGGTGGACCGCGGTTGTGTTTACGTGGAGGGGGAGGAAAGCGGGGGGAGTGCAGTGTGCATCTGGGGGACGTTTCCCTGCACAGAGCTCCGTCTGTGGCTCTAATCAAAGCCCTGAAACTTCACTGGAGTTTAGGCTCAATTTTCACTTTCTCACCGCCTCACTGAAAACGACCTTCTCATCAAGTCTTGGAATTAAACTACAGTAATGGACTTTTACTGCTTTTTAATGCCGGTCTGGAAGCATTGATAGTTTTCACTGACGAGATCGTTTCATGGTGATGAGTAAGCAGAGCAGACCTTCTTTCAGACACACGCAGAAGTTGAGCAGTGATTAATCATGAGTGGAGTGCTAGAAACACTAGTGACAAATCTAGCCAATATGTATTCTGGCTAATATTCCTGGTATTCTCTCTCCTTTTTGGCTCCAGTTTCTTTCATGGAGGAAAAAAACTGCTGTGCTTGTTTTCTTTAAATAAAGGCTAATTTGAGTTCCTGGGATTTTGGACGAAGCTCAGTGTAACAAGAAGATTGAAGACTTAGATTATAACAGACCTTTAACCCCAAAATGTCACTTTCTTTTAAAGGACAAAAAAAGATTAATATGTTTTTCAATGAAACTAACATTTATTTGCAGCCATACACCAAATTAGAGCATCAATCATGTAGTACAGATTGATGGAGTCAGACAGAAGAGGCTTTGTAGCCTGCAGTGAGGGGCTGAAATGACTTCAAAGTTCAAGTCTAGATGGAGCAGTGTGTTTTTGTGTGTGTGTGCAGTCACAGTGGCTATGTGCCTGTGGATGGTTTCAGTGTGGCTCACCACTGCTGTATGATCATACAGGCTCAAACATGAACGCAGGCTGCAGCTCTGCAGATTTACTCTGACAGACTGAAAAACTGCCTGTGGAGCTGACAGGCTGACAGTACGGACTCAAGTCTGTACTTTAGTGTGTGTGTGTGTGTGTGTGTGTGTGTGTGTGTGTGTGTGTGTGTGTGTGTGTGTGTGTGTGTGTGTGTGTGTGTGTGTGTGTGTTTACAAGGAGTTTATTTTACAGGGCGGTGTTTGTATTTGCTCTGGGGGTCAATTAGCTCATTAACCAGTTGAGTTTTAGCGAGTTTTGCACATTTTCTGGCTCTTTTCTAAAAACCTGGTCACAGTTTCCATGATAATACTTGGTATGATGTGAGTTTGGGACAAATACATCTTACAGAAGGAGTGACTTGGGTATTTGCCAGAAAGAAGTTTTACTAGAGAGTCAGCATTGAGTCAAAGAAAGGCATTTTAATAAATCAAATCCTGGAAGGTTGAAGAGGAAAACTCAATAAGCAAATCAGAAAACCTGCAATTTAGCACTCATTAGAGGAAGAGGGTTATCTATGAAAAAATCACATACTGCTGATGTGACTCAATATCCTTCATCTAATATTGTGGAGCCATGAATATGGAAATACTCTCATTCCCAATATCACCACTGACCTCTCTGACACTTTTCTGCCACTCACTTTTAAGTCAGTGCACCAGAACTGGGATTTATTTCATGTTTTAAACATCTTTAAAGTAAGAACTTAAGAGAAACCTGGAACACGTTAGCTCATGTTTTAGCTGTTTCCTGTGTACATTTCAAGCAGACATGAAGAAACATTAGCGTGAAAGTTGTTGAAAGTTAGCCCAACGCTGACTCTATATTTGGCTCTATCTTTGGGCTCAACTTGATCCTCTGTGGGACCTAATCTCTCCTCACAGATTCTGTGTAAAACTGTAGAATCTGTTCTCAAGGGTCTGGATTCTCAGCACAGGAAGCGTACTGACCAAGTCTCAGCAACCTTTGGTGTATGCAGGAAAATCATAAAATGCAAGTGCAGTCAACAACTTGTTCTCCATCACACATTTGACTAAAATCAGCTTGAAGCTGTGTCGCAATGCAAATCAAAAAAAGATTTCTCAACTACCTCTCATGCATCATAAATTATACCTCTAAACAAAACCCCCCAAGCTGTTTTCCTCAATTAAAGCAGTTAATCACCAGAAAAATCAGTTTCTTGGTTTTGCACGGCCAGACTGAGGCCTCTTTGTAATACCATGGACTGTTGAATCAAGACTCGATGGTTACAGATGAATGGGAACTACTCAAAGGGATGAAATACACCCAGAAATTAGATCCTTTATGCTGCATACTTAACAGAGGCTATCAAACGCTTACATTGGGATTACTGAGAATTTAGCATCATATTCTAGTGGCTTTTTACTTCTCATCATCAGGCAACAATATACACTGATTGCCAAATGTTCCTGATTTCTAAGTGCTGTGAACTGTTTTTCTCTGCTGACACATTTGCTGATAGAATATAGTGAATTCACTTTTTAAAAAAATTAACTGTCAATCATGTTTCACTGCAGACGTGGTAGTTCTTCTTAGCATTTCGGTCTGATTGCATTTCCATGAAGAAATTATCATCAATGTTCTTCCTTGAGCTGCGTCACCCCGCTGTAGTTTGTAATAAACTGGCCTGAGGTCTCGCTACAAACAAGCGGCTGTTGGAAGAGAGTAGGTGAGTTGTGTTTAGTCTCTTTGCTAAAGAAATCAGGCAAAGTTAAAAAGATGTTTGGTAGCTAGTACTATGGCTAGGACCCTATATGTACTGTTGATGAAGTTAGGTGCTGTTCTGAGCATTATTTGTGGCTATAGAGCAGCGTTTTGAATGAGGTTTGTTTATGGCTCCTCAGACTGCTGTGTATTGCGATCCTGCAGTCGTTACAAAAGTTGGTATAACAGGAGAAGCAAGCGGTCGGCAACATTCATCTCTGGAGGGGGTGTCTAACTGAGTGTTACAGTGTGTTTGACCCTAAATTAATTTCACGCCGGAATATCCCTTTCAGAGGAGATAAGTATTCACACTGTAATGAGTGTGAATAGTTTCCAACAATGAATCTACACACTGAACTCATTTACAATGAACTCTTCTGCTTCACAACACAGTATACGTCTGAGTCTCTCTGGGTATGTAACACTTTATCCTACACAGCTGACAACTAGCTACTCACTGTTACTGGAAATACACCATCTCTGAATAAGTGACACAAACCATACAGAGGATTTATCTTTTCAACTGCAACTAAGGCTGAAATAACACTCATTATCTTGAACAGATGCACCAGATGCAGGCTGGGTAGTTTATAAGCTTATAATGTATGTAATATTATAGATAACTGTGCGCCATAGCTCCAGTACAGTGACTAGTTATTTGTTGTCCGTCACTGTAAAGCATTGATAAAAAGAGCATCAGTACTCTTTGCCTCAGGTTCAGATTCTGCTGATGTGCCACAACAGCAGACATGTTGTTCTGCGGTTAAAATAGGACAGAAACCATTAGTGCTCAAACAGGAATTATGTAACTCTGTTATCACTGTGCTCCGTGCAGAATTGAGCGATAACAAAATCACAGCCTTTTTCCTTTCTGTTCTCTTCTGTATTATTTGCTTGAAGCCATACTTTGGAAATTTACAGAGCGAGAGCCTCCATAATGAGAGTTAGTATCTCAGGCTAATTGAATCATCAAGCTTTAAAATGTGTTCACTCCAGAGATTTCTCGGGAAGACACGGTTCTGTGTTTTGACAAGTTTTGACATTTTTCTCACAGACTAGTTCTTTGAAGCACATGAAATAAACTGAAGGAGATGATGCTCGCTGCTGCTCGCACCTCGTTGACAGATTTATTAAATATAAATGCAGGTGAGTCCCACATCTCACAACATGATCTCTGTTCTGATTTTTGGGGAATTCAGTCTATTTTAGCAAAAATGAAGATGTACTCAGGTTTCAATCGAATGAATGTGGAGCTTCAGTGTCAGCACTTCCTGCATACTCAGTCCAACATCCAGAGAAGAAAACAGATGGAGCCACTGGTTTACCACTGAGGGCGCTGGGTCATACTGGTGCTATATCCTTAGCTAAAGTTTCTAAATGTGTTTTTAAGATATATTGATATTGTTTTTCTCTCTGTGCTTTTAGGAATCATTTGAGGTTGATAAGTGCTCTCTATCCCTCCAAAATCTCATCCAGTGCTCCTGCATTTTGGACCTTTTTTCCACCATCAGTGTTAAATACTGCTGCGATTAAAGTGAATCAATAACAGAGCAGACTGTCTGCTCCAAGAGAACAACACAGACCATCAACTGCAGTCTGTTTGACATAACTCAGTAACAGCTCACATTTTGTCCCGGCTTCCTGAAACCTAAATGGAATATATGACATTTTTGTGGTTGTTAAGTTTTTCTTCTCATAAAATTTTCTATAGCTGACAGGTGGTACAAAGATTAAGAAGTTACTGTTACACTCATTGCCTGCAGGCTTTTTAATATAGTTTTTACGAGCAGTTTAATTAATAGAGAAATACCAAACCTGGTGCTTAAATCAAAGCTCCTATGCTGAGATTCATAAAATAGACTAAGATTGATACTGACACTATTCATAATATTCAAAAGCATACAAGACCATCAGAGACAACACTGAAGAATTTTATATTGTAGTTTTTAATGAGGGTAGGTGTCAGCCTGGCATCCTCAGAGACAGCCCTGGTTTTAAAATCAACACATTAAATATTCCCACTAAAAGCTGCGCCAATTCACAACAAATGTACGCTTAAGATGTTCAATGAAAAAGCTGATCTAGACCGTACTGTATTTGAAGACCCACTGTAAAGATGGGATAAGATTGAGTCCCATCCTGTAAGATCAGACCCACTCCCATCCCATCTTCAACACTTCACAAAAACTTCCTTTTATCAGGCAGAAACCTTGAGCAGAACCAGACTCGTCTTCATCAGTCATCGGCCGCTACTGCGTTGGATTTAGAGACGGGATAAAGGGAGATGGACACATATCAACAATTGTACATACAGATGTATGGTGACAGTGCCCGAGATAAAAGATAAATGAAGTGTACTTCTTACATGATGATAATGGTAATGGACTGATCTTGATTTGATTTACGGTAAATTCAAGTCAACAGTGACGTAGTAATAGCATAGCAGTGATAACATTCATAATAATGAAGATGAGGTAAGTTATGGGGGGTTGAATTAGACCATTTGAAGCAGAAAGAATAAAAATAAGATTGATGCTAAAAACTTAACATTAGCTTTGTAACAGTGATAAATATGAGACTAAGAATGGTGCTAATAATGACACATTTGGCTGCCAACAGTTAGCAGGGGGAGATTTTTTTGTCAAAAATCATGAAGAGGACAAATCTGCCAAATCCAACATAAACCAAACATAAACCAAAAGTAAACCAAACGTTCCTGACAGGAGCTTTAAATGAATTACTTTAATTTAAAGAGAAAGTTTTTGAGATTTCAGTCAAAGTTGTGTGTTGACATCAAATTAAAACCTATGGTTTTTATGGTTACAACGTGAACCACTTCTTTGGTAAATAATCAATTTAATAACACACCAGAAAAACAATCACAGTCTCTTTTCAGAGCAGTTAAGACCTGTGAAGTTCAGAAAGCATCAATAAATGCAATTATTCCACTGTTCAATGGGCAATGAGAACTGAATAGAGTGGGCTGTTTTACATGACACGGCAGAGCAGTTAACTTGTGGGGAGGCTTTAAGTGTTGAGCTCAATACCTGCCATTCAAAAAGTCTGTCGTCTTTCTTTGCACGAGGTGTTTAATGATTGCAGTACACACACTTTATTCCCCGGGGCTGCTTCACAATAAAAGCCTTCCCTGTGTTTTGCAAGTTGAATCAGCAGGAGAGAGGAATCTTTCATAAGCACTGAAATCACACAGCTATGTAACTGAGAAATACAGTGATGGGTTAACACTTTGCTTATCATTACACACAAACACTGCATGCTGTATATTCTGTATAGAAAGTCAGACTAAATACAGAATTAATAGACAGATGATTGTGAGTGCAGCTAGACAATCAGACACAAGCACCTCTCCTTTGTCAGAGGGTAAAGTGTTATAAGTATGGAGAAAGTTTCTTATTTCTCACCGATACTTACTTTGAAGAGGAGACTCACACACACACACACACACACACACACACTCATAGGTATAATTAATTTCCCATGCCTTTCTTGTCTCCGTCTTTTGTCAGCGTTAAGAAGCAGACACTAAAGTTTTCCCATTAGACAGCTAAATATGACTCATTCAGTGTGTGGGTTTGCGCTGTACAATCCATGCTGTGTGATCTGACTGTTAAAACCTTAGGGCTTGTTGTGTGTGTGTATTCGTGTGTGTTTGTGTGTGTGTGTGTGTGTGTGTGTGTGTGTGTGTGTGTTTGTGTGTGTTCTATTACCTGAGGCATTTTGGTCCAGACGGCTTTTATTAAACTGACAGAAAAGCCATAATGAGGAATGGTGTGACGGCCTATGAGGTTTGCTCTCAGTATCACGTCCAATGACCAATGTGAACCGAGAGGAGGGTCAAACACTCCTCCCATGTGGATCCTAAACAGAGGACACAGTCATGCCAGGGTCCACAACATCCCGGAGCCAAGGTTGACAAACCTTCCCCTGATTTTAACCCCTTCCTCCACCATTTCCTCTCCGTTTTTATTGCCTCCTGCCCTCTTGCACTCTCTCCTTTATCCTCTTCTCCTAAAATAATCCTCCATGCTCATCACAATTCCCCTCACATTTGTCTTTCAGCAGTGTCACTCAGCTGTGTCCTCCACCAGCTGACAAATGGCTTAGTTCCTCTTGGATGCAGCTGTTTTATAGTCAAAATGTCTTTTTGCTCTGTATGAGAGATTTTTACACTTAAAAACTATCTGTAAATGGTAAGTACTATTATGGAACAAAAAGTTTCAAAATAGTTGCTCTCCTTTTATTTCCTCAAACTGAAAAGGGCCCCACAACAACGTCAACAAAGAAAAAGGCTCTGGGTTTGGCAGAACGAATCTCTGTGTTGTGTTAAACAGATTTATTCCCCCAATCCAGCTGGGAAAGGTGGATCTTTTGAGATTTATTCCATGTGTAGTTGCTCTTTCCAAAAGATCCAGACCCCCTCTAGAGCCCTGGCCAGATGAAGAGTTAAGCAATATTTATAAGCCTGTCCTTTGTGGGTTTATTATACAAAAAAAAAAAAAGCTCACAGTTCAGCCAAGGACACTGCTTTCAAATATTGCCCAACATCTTGGATGCATGCTCTCTCATTGTATTAGCTGCTTTTTCTGCTTTTCTGTCATTCTCAGGGTCAGGACATTATGCTTATGGAGACGACGAGGACTGGTACTCTCGTAGATATAAAGGTGACCACTACTGTTTGACACCCCTCACGCACACACACACATGCACACACACTCCTTGTACTCAATATTTGAACAATGAAACAGAGTTTAAATTCAAGGACAGCTTGTTAGTATTCAGACCAAAGTCACTGGAGAATTAACCGTAGCTCTTTTGGTCCTAAAGTCACATCAGGCATGACCCCGTCTATGTCTTATGTATGGAAATGTAGAGTTAAACCGATTTCTGTAGCTATCAAGTTGTGTAGCTAACTGAAGTGTACTTCTTACTTATGTTGTAGACAAACACCAAAGGAAACTGATGAACAAAACTACAGTGTAATATTTCATTAACAGAGGCTTTGTAGCACTAAAAATGTATCACTCTGAGCCAAGATACTCAGATGCTAGCTAGCAGTGTTTATTCATGCTTCCCAAGTCACATTAAATTTGAATCATTTAGGCTCCTATGTTCAAAATGTGTAAATGTTTTACAGTGAATGGTAAAGAATAAGTCATGATAAAATACTTTGAGAATATTTCAAATATGATTATTGAAAGGATTATTTTAAACTCTCCAAAACACATAAGCTGCTAGCTGAGCAAATCTTGTAGCTGCAGGTAAAGAGTCGCTAAGAGCAGATCACATCAACTCAAGTTATAAGCTGGACACTTAAAGACGTGTTGCCAAGTATTTTTAATGTTTTAGATGACAAAAAAAATGGATGTGTTTACAGTACACCAATTTTTTAGGACAAACTTGAGAAATATCAAAAGACACATAACAGTATTAGGATTCGCTCTACAAAGACTGACTGTGTCCTTAAAGAGACTAAACTCAACAGCAGCGAGCTCAGCCAGTTGACTCAGTTACGTCAAAGTGGCCACCAGCTTTAAATTCGGGTCAGTTAGACGTGGAACATTATCTTAGAGGCCAAACCAAACTCTCCTCCTTATGTAAAAGCTCAAAAGTAGTATTATTTTTCTTTTCCAGCGGTTGTGGAGACTCTGCCAACACACACACACATACAGAGAGAGAAAGAGAGAGAGACAGAGGGAGCACAGGGAGCTTACAGTGTAATGAATACTTATTGTTGCTCCAGTTGGAAATTAGCCAATATTGTTGTGTATCATCACTTTTCAAAGCATAAATTTGTGCCTGTTTCGATGGATCCACAACTCTGAGAGTTCGTCCTGAGCCAGCAGGAAATACATGACCGATTTAGATTTTCCTGTGTTGCAATTTAAACATGTGGCCCTGAAAACTTGGCATCAGACTGAGGTGATTCTTCACAGGCGTAGCAAAGATTGGCAAAGGTGTCTTTATAGGAAAGGAAAAGCTAGTTAGCTTAGTTTATCATAAAATCAGAGACAGGGGAAACTGCGAGCTTGGAAAAATGGCCTCTCTCAAACTCATTATTTTTAATAATTAACATTGTATAAATATTTCATAAAATTTGGGGAAGCCATTTAGGACACACCAAGAGTAAAAATAGTTGGCCACAACCCTCTAAGAACCACAACCTGTAATTTTAATGATACTGTCTCCGTACAGATTGAAGATCACATTAATGGTTAAATTTGTGATATCCATTGTGTGATGAATATTTTCAGAGCAGCAGTGCTCTGAGGACAGACGACTATCAAACACACTATCTCAAGTTACCTTATTAGCGGTCTTTCCCTCAAGTGAAGCCATCTTTTTTACCTCATGAGACTCTGTTGGATCATGGGAGGTCACTGAAAAGGTAATTAGAAATCCACTGTATCTGTCTGGACCCAGATGATGGGTGGGTTTTCACTTTTCCACATTTACAAAAGATCTCTTACTGAGCTTTATAGTCCTCAGGTAAGTGCTTAGTATCAAATACTGACAAAGTCTCCTCCGCTCCAAGGATCTACACTAGAGTGAATGTTATTCCTTTAATGCAATGAAGAAAAGGTCGACGTTACAGTAGTCTCTCCTTCATTTGTAGGGACACCATGGTGCGCTCCCATTAAGCTGAAACATGGTGATGTGAGTTGTCGCACACCAAGAGGAGAGCATTACAGGAACGTGATGGGGACGCGCTGTAAGATCCGCTGCAAGCAAGGGTACGAGTCCCAGAACTCAGAGGTGGTGTGTATGGCCAGTAAACACTGGTCATCAAACTACGCCTGCAGAGGTAAGAGCCCACATCTATCTAAAAATTTACACAGGCACTTGTGCACATATCCTCCAAGCTGTATGTATTTGGTGTAATTCACATGGAAATGTGTGTCTAAAACTGGCAGAATGTTATTACTTACACCAGGATGCTGTACTTTTACTGCTTAGACTGCAGTTGAAATAGGGTTATGCTTGAATTGAGTGTACCCCTGATGTAGAGAAAAAATGTGAATGGATCTAAAGAGCAGCATTCAAAGGGCTGAACAGTTGGCCGTCACAGAGAGGTCAGAGCTGTGAAAACTGTTCAGCAGATGGAGAAGGAAACTGTATTATTCAGGAGATGAATCAGCCTGAACTTGTTGCTTTTACATGAGCATAACTGAACAGTTTAAATAGAGTCTAGCAAACCTTTCATCAACCCTGCGGTCTTACTCTTTTCCTCAGAGGTCCGCTGTCCTAAGCTGAACATGCCTGCAAACGGCGGCTACAAGTGTTCGGATGGCTCCTACTTCAACTCTCGCTGTGAGTTCTTCTGCTCCCCTGGGTTCAGCCTAAAGGGCCAGAAGACAACAACCTGCCAGCACACTAAGATGTGGAGTGCCTCAGTACCCACCTGCGTTGGTAAGACTGCTTGTGTTGGTCTTTTATCGCACAGTATTACCTCCCATTGAGGCTGTAAGCCTGTGGACGTCTGAACTGCATAATGAAACCCTTGGAGCAGATAATAAGATTCTTGTTGCTCTTGTTAGCAGAAGATGCAATAAAAAAGTATTTTTCATAAAGCAAAGGGATAATATGGATGTCTGAATATAACAAGCTTTTAGATATACATGCGCACAAACACAAAGCATCTCTAATTATCATAAAATGTTATATATTTTTCACCTCTTACAGCCTGAGAGTGGATAATGACTGTCTAATAAAGCTAATCTATAAGGCCTTGAATTATGTAAACAGGAGAAAAAGGAATAGTCTTCTGACCTTGGGGACTTGGGAGCCATAAAGATTTGTGTACAAGCAAACAACACTGCTTATACAATGACACTAGTCTCTAATATTTGAAATGCATGCTTCAATTCACAGTAGCCTTGACCAGTAATGGATTAGTGCCTGTCACAAAGGCAGTGCCGCTTTCCATGTGAAACCAGGACACTGCTGACATGTTGCCATGGTAATTAAATTAAACCTAATCCAGTAGTTTGATGCGGAAAATTAACCAATAATGACAGTTTAGTATCATTTCCAGCTATAAAAACTTTCCTCCTATCAAAACCACTCCCCTCCCTCTCCACTCTAGCAAGCCCCGCCCACAAACAGACGCTCCTGCTCACCCATATCGTTTCAATTAAATTCAGATATAACACAGATTAATACTTAGGATAATTACAAATGGGGCCCAGTCAACGTGAAAGTAAAAAGCATTAGTGCTACTGTAGATGCCAACAGACTACCAGCAAACACAATGTTTGCAGGACTTCTACAACTAGGATAATGTGACATACCCCAGGACGCGAGGTCAACAGATTAGTGGCGAAAGGTTACAGGGTCCGTAAGATCCCAAAGCGTCCCAGTCGTTTATGCCTCATTGGTCATGACCCAGCTTTTTAGCTCCTGTCCGGTCTACCTCCTTTTCAAGCGCCCGTTTTTCCGCCAGAGTTTCTAGTATTTACTTTGTTTTCTTGCTTGTGTCGGCAGTTGTGGCTAAAGGAGGATTCAGACAATTTTCCGTACTTTCTGGTTGGTTCCTACTGTCCAATATTGTAGCATGCCAACTTTGTTTGGGCTTGTGCACATTATTCAAGGAGTGGATAATGCCTCACAACACGAGGAAGCAGTGTCTGCCTCACAACCAGTTAGGTCGGGAAGGCGGAGAATGGCTTCGTTTACAGTCAGAAAAAGAGGGCCGCTCAAAAATTTTAAAATGTTGACTACACAGACATAAGAGAACACAGCGATATCGTTACATTACCAAATGTCGTTAATAACTAATAGCTCTTGACTGATATTAAAAGCTTTTTTGTATACACACCACAAAAAAGATGCTTCTTTAACGGAATTTTTTGTCTCTGTAGATATGGACCCTCCAAAAATCAAGTGTCCCACCATCAAGGATAAGTGGGCAGAGCCGGGAAAGCTGACAGCGAGGGTGGCCTGGGACACTCCAGAGGGTGTAGACACTGCAGACGGTATCCTAACAGAGTCAGTCTCATTCATTTTACATCAGTGCACTCAGTTTGTTTTACCCCTGATAGTCATCCTCCCCTACACACAGAGAGATCACAGTCAAAGGATTAAAACAGATCCACTCTTTTTTTCAGTGTCATCCTGAAAGGGAAACCTTCAAAATCAGACTTCCCCGAGGGGCTCCATAAGATGTCCTACACTGTGTTTGACCGAGCGGGGAACAAAGGATCTTGTCGCTTCACTGTCAGAGTGCGAGGTGAGCGTCTGAAAGCAGAATAATGAAAGCCTTTTGATTCTCTGTGTGGAGCTTGATGCTCAGTAACACTTTATTCATCATTCCCAGAGGAATCTCCTGTGGAGCGCCGTGTACTTTATTTGGAGGCTGTGTTCGGTTGTTGCACTATTAATAATATCAAATTAATTTGGGTTAGTGTTATCTAGAGGAGTAATTGCAGTGCTCAAAGATTAACTGAACTAACAAAAAAATAATAATTATCTATTAAGTACAAAGCTCCACATGTATCTTACAATGAGCAGTCATAAGCACCCTTTTACTATCAGTGCTGGTTTTTCTTGAAGTGTCAGAATCAGACAATTTATAGTTTGATTTGCATGTTTTTGACTTTGCTGTCTTGCTCTCTGTTATGTTACCTGACTACTTCTGTCCAATGTGCCCCATTTGCTGTGTAGTGCGGCGCTGCAGCCCACTGTTTCCTCCTGATAATGGTTACATGAAGTGTGACAGCGACAAAGACAACTACGGGGCCACTTGTGAGTTCACCTGCACCGGCGGCTACGAGCTTCAGGGCAGCGCTGCCAGAGTGTGTCAGTATGGACTCACCTGGTCCGGCGTAGACACCAACTGTGCAGGTAAGTATTAATAATAAAAAAGTTAATTCTAATTGTTAAAATTACTAAGAAAATCATAAAAAATGTAAAGCTTAGTGAGAAAGAAAAGAGAGAAGGAAGATTTTTTTCATCATGTGACCTAGTCCACATGTGGGCGGGTATTTTTGAAAACAGCTTTTTCTTGCCTACACATGCAAACCGTATTTTAGGTCGCTAAAAATGAAGGTTGTCAAAAATTCCTTCCAAGGGGGAGAATTCTAAAAATCTCTGTTCTCTGTGTGCTCCAGCAAAACATGAGTTTTAGCAGACACAGACATCATTACATAAATTTTTTTCCACAATAGTTGCTGTTAAATGTCTTGTGCATGCATCAAGTCAGCGGGATACCAGAATGTGTCTACTTGGTTATTGCATGTTTACAGCCGTTCTAAGGTTTTGTATCGTGGTATGAAGGTAAATAAATACATCAAATGCAACATTTCTGAATGCTCAATATGCATGAGCCCTCGGTTCCCCTGTGATGTTTTGACAGACTGATCAAACATTATCACCACCTACTGGCCTGACAAGCTAATGGGAGCATTTTTGAATGTTTATGCTCTGTTAAGTGGACGGAATATTTTCAGAAAACAGAGGGGAAAAAACTGATGCATGAATTAAAAGGTAAAATGTGGAAACTTTTTAAAACATTTTTTTCACATTCTGACTTTTTTCCTGACATTTTTGCTTCTCCTCAACATTTCAACTTGATTCTTGACTTTTTCCTCGAAGAACACAGTGAAAAAAAATCCTCCTCCTCCAGCTGTCCTTTGCTGATCTCTGGGTCTGATACTCTTACTGGTAATCTTCACTTCAGCCACAGCGCTATCAAAAAAACATCATCTTCACTTCAAGAGTATTTCTGCCAGTGCTGTGGCATTGGTATTTGTACAACATTAAAACAACAACAACAAAAAACAACACCAAAGACACGGCTTGCAGAAATATCTGTTGATGATTCATGTTTCTATCTAGATAGATTCTTGTAAGATCAGGAATCCTCTATTTGTTCAATTCTTGGTTGTAAACACTGAGACCTCTTTATAAGAGAAATAGAAAAAGAGTGGATTTAAGAGGTTGTGCTGCACATCAGACCATCGACAGTTGAAACTCAATGCTGCACGCTCATCCTACTGTAATATCCTCTCCAATGGTTCTGAAGATCTCCCTTTAAATCTTTCTGCCCAACAGGCCAAAAACATTCAAACCATGCAGCATCTCAGTGTGAAATTGTGTTGTTTTGGTTTTTTGTACTCTCCTACTTTGTGCCATATCATGTTGTAATCGTTTATTTGTGCCCTCAATGTCATTCCAGCCATGAATATTAACGTGGGAGTGCGTACAGCTGCTGCACTGCTGGATCAGTTCTATGAGAAGCGACGGCTCCTCATTATCTCGGCCCCAACGGCTGCCAATCATAATTACCGCTTCCAGATGACCAACCTACAGGTAAGACATGACTCACTGGAAGAAGAGGAGTTATACGTGGGGTGAAGGAGACAAGAGAAAAGTACTTTGAAGAATTCACAGCAGTGATTTGTGTCTCAGCTGCTCTTCATGAAACCTGACAGCAGTATGCTTGTGTGTGCTTCTCTTTCTTGTTTAGTCACCTAAGTGAGACAGAGCTCTGTGACAAATAAGGAGGATAGAGTAGAGGGGTGTACACATGAACAGAAAATGTCACAGTGATGAATAAATGATACTGACATCAGCTATTCTTGGGCTGGATGTTTCCCGGGCTCATCAGAAAGCATTAAGTCAGAGTTTTGTCTTTTAACTCTTGACCTTTCAGAGTGACTCAGTTATCAGCTGTCAGACAAGATCATGTTAACAAATAAAACCTGAGAAGGCACGTCTGGAAAATGTGTGTTTGGGATTGTGTTCAAAGCTGGAAGGGTGAGTTATTAAGTTATTTATTTAATAAACATGAAGTCAGTCCTTACCTTAAAAATTGCTCGATGTTTTTGAGTCATTTTCAGTAATAAGTGTTAAAGGGATAATCCGGCGTAAAATTAAACAGGGTCAAACACACCGCAACACAGAGTTAGACACCCCCTCAAGAGATGAATGTTGCTGACCACTTGCTTCTCTAGTTATACCAACTTTAGTAACGACCACACGATAGCAATACACAGCTGTCTGAGGAGCCATAAACAAACCTCAACCAAAAAGCCACTCTATAGCCACAAATAATGCTCAGAACAGCACCTAACTTCATCAACAGTACATAAAGGGTCCCAGCCATAGCACTAGCCACCAAACATCTTTTTAACTTTGCCTTATTTCTTTAGCAAAGAGACTAAATACAACTCACCGACTCTCTTCCAGCAACCGCTTGTTTGTACGGAGACCTCCGAGCGAGTCCATCGACTGGTGACACAGCTCAAGAATGAACATTTATGATCATTTCTTCATGGAATTGCAATCAGACCGAGACACTAAGGCACAAGAACTACCATGTCTGCAGTGCAAAAGGATTGATATGATGATTATAACTTCAAGGAAATGATAAAGAAATGATCATAAATGTTTTTCCTTGAGCTGCGTCACCCCGCTGCAGTCGATGGACTCGCCCAGAGGTCTCTGTACAAACAAGCAGCTGCTGGAAGAGAGTAGGTGAGTTGTGATTAGTGTCTTTGCTAAAGAAATCAGGCAAAGCTAAGAAGACGTTTGGTGGCTAGTGCTATGGCTGGGACCCTATATGTACTGTTGATGAAGTTAGGTGCTGTTCTGAGCATTATTTGTGGCTATAGAGTGGCGTTTTGGTTGAGCATGTGGCTCTCTGTATTGCTATCGTGCGGTCATTACTAAAGTTGGCATAACTAGAGAAGCAAGCGGTCGGCAACATTCATCTCTCGAGGGGGTGTCTAACTTACAGTGTGTTTGACCCTAAATGAATTTTACGCTGGAATATCCCTTTAACTCTCTGCTCCTTTAAAGCTCCTGTAAAGAACTTTCAGGATAGGTTGGCTTGTGTGGGGAAAGGACAAAATAGCAAGGAATTTGAAAAAACAAAACAAGGAAAACATGTTAAATTCAAACCAAAATAATTCACAATCAGAGCTGACAGCCCTAATTTGAACAGGAAGATTTAAGAAAGAGACCTTTGAAAAAGGATGTTCTCTTTTTCTGACACATAGTCAGGTTATATTTTTCCTGAGTGCCCACCAAGTTTTCTTTCCAGTGAGTCACAAATCTGCTGTAAAAGCACAAACATTGCTTGTAGCTGTATATCAGTGAGTCATATCTAGATGTACGTTTTTGCAGCCTAGAGGGTCGTATAGAAATCCAGTGAAGTGCAGCACTGGTTTACCTCAGTGATTGAACTGCACGTCCCAAGTGCAGAGACTGCAGTCCTCAAAGCTGCTGCTAGGTTTGGCTCCCTCCTTGATGTTTTGCCACCTCTGCCATCCACAGTCCTAACTCTTGGTGCCAAACTCTGGAGAGTTAATTGTACAAGTAAGAAGTTTTCTTCAAAAGAGAGGAGCTTTGATTGATAAAGACAGCGATCTTTAATCGCAGCTTTGCCGTTAAGTAGCCAACTTTGACTTGACAGTGTTTCAAATCCCCCGAAGAGTCCACTGTGCTCGATTTTCTTCTGCCAGCGTAGAAATCAATATGAAAGCTATAAACCCACAAAACTTATCGATCAGTCTCTCTCTCTTTTTCTCTCCTTTTGTTGGAGCAGCACGCTCAGTGTGGACTGGATCTGAGGCATGTGACTGTAATTGAGCTGGTTGGGACTTACCCAGCACAGATTGGCCGAATTCGTCACAGACTGCTGCCCCCAGCTCTGGCCCTGCAGCTCAGGTACGTACACACACACATACACACACACACACAAACACATTCTTTGCCTATGCTCCAGCCTCTAACTGAGTTGATGTGCGTTTCCTAGGATACTGCTCCGGATTCCTCAAAGGTCTTTCCAAATGGTGCTGGTCGACAAACAGGGCATGGACAAGCAGCGCTACCCATTCCCGATCACAGCTGCTGAATTATTCACCACCATCGACACCTTCCCGCAACGCAAGGACGAGATGGTGCTTCAGCAGGAAGCGGGCCAGACCTGTCAATCATAAAACACTCTCACAGACTCTCAGCCACCTTTGATCCCGTCACTCCTCAGACCCTCGGCTTCATATCCTTGTCACACACTCCTACCTGAACTCCATCAGTCCTGTGTCCAGAGGGTGTGTGTGCGTCTGTGTGTGTGTTGATGTGTGTGTGCAGTCAAGATGTCAGTCTTGGCCCTGGTGTGGGGCTATCAAAGAGATTACTTATTGAAATGGGTCAAACAGTAGATTACAATCATATTGATTCCTGTGTCTTGTCTGTGATGTTTTTGTTATTATTAATATTTTCAAAGCAGAATTATTTTATACTATTTTGTACAAAAGTCTTTTTACTGTATGAACTCAAAACTTTTAACCTGTCTGATATTTATGTATCACATCTCTAATGATGTATCCTGACACTCTCTGGAAGATTGTTTCATGTACAGGACAGGACAGTGATGCTGCTTCTTGTAGTGCACTGTACACCAACGCCTTAATTTACAAAACACTGATTAAATATGTTTATCATGATGCTTTTACCCACGCTGTTTTGTTGTGAGTGCAAGGGTATTCCAATAATACTTGTAGCAATAAGACAAAAATAAATAAATAACAACAGGGAAACAACAAACCCAGCTTTGCTAATTGGTAATAAATCACCTCCTTTAAAGACACATTAAGTCAGAATCCGAGGAACATTGCTAATCAGTCTTTTGTTATCTGTCCTACCCCTAAAGTCAAATAACTGTGCAGACCATCTTTTATATTTCTAAAAAATCAACTGAATCAGAAGGTACAATGAAGATTTAACGTCCTGTAAGGAAATTTAAGGGTGTGTTGATTTTGGCGCCCCCCTCTGGACAAGTTGATGCCTCTTTTTAATAATCCTTACATAGTGCAGTGAGTACAGCATACAAAGACTCACACTCTGCTTTATTTTCACACTCATTGGAAATCCATGTCATGCTATTAAGTCTGCTTAGCTGATCAATTTGTCTGACATCGACCCCCTGCCAGCAGTTTCAGATGTCATGAATAACAATATAATAATAATTACTCATGTCGGAGCTGGTCTTGTTTGCTGGTTTAGGTCATAGGAAGGCAGCAGTGTCAATGTCAGAGTGTTTCATAACCACCTCACAGGAGCTTTCAATGACCAAAGATCAAACCTGGGCTTTACTGGCTGAACTTCCGCTTATATAATAATTTAATTCTGTTGGGAGGAAGGAAATGATATTTTTATTCAGTTTAGAAAACAAAAATTAAACATATGTTTTGGATTATTATTCATCTCACCACAAAGAAGCTTTGAGGTATTTTACTGCTGTTTTCAGGAGCTGAGGAGGAGGCACATTTGAAGGAAAACAAAATAATTTGAAGCTTATAGAGAGTCATGAATTCACTCTCAAAATCCTGATGTACCTCCCATTTGGTTTACGACACCTTGCTGACTTAAAGTCAAACATGACAAACCTGGAAAAAACATTTTGCCTTTAGATTAAATTGAAATATAACATTTACATCGACCAGCCAGAACATTAGGAACACCTGAGCAATGTGAAGCCCAACAGCTCTACTATAAATTCTTCTTTCAGAGGCTTTAAATTCTCAGAGATGATTATCATATTGTTCACTGAAGACGTAGCTGGTGACATGTACAACGCTGAAAGGTGGTCCATATATTTTACCTACCTCACTGACAAACAGTTAAAGTCAGATTTATGGAAGGGCTGTTGAGATAGATTGCTTTAGATTGCCCAGACGTTCATAATGTTATGACTGCTGGGTGTATATTACATGGAAACTGACAGGGACTAGCATATAAAGCTAACTGGCTGTTGAACTGTCAAGCATTTCAATCCCTGTTTATGGAGGAGTGTATTTCAGGCACTTTGGTTCAGAGGACTTTCGGTAAAATATGACCTGACATTTACTTGTTTCTTGTCTTGGCTGATTTTCTCTGAGGATTAAAAAAAAGATTACAAGCCTGGCTTTAGGATGCTCATTAACTTGGGTATCTTGCTTAAAGCTCTTGTAGGGAGTTTTTTAATCAGTGATGAAGCAGACTGACATGAATGGTGCATCTCTTTGATGCACAAAAGCGAGTGAGACCATTGTTGAGAAGGCTGACAGTCTTTATAGTGTTAGTTTAATGTGCGAGGTAGGTACGCTTAAAAAAACAGCCTTAGTCATTTTACTCAAAGAAAATGTTCATGGTGAAAATACACTTCACCGTAAAAAGATAACAGGAAATTCTTCTTCCCCAACATGTAAATTAAGTTTCATTCAGTCTCTTAGTCTAGTTGTAGGATTTTAAATGAACCATTTATCAGTTACATAGTATTTGATATCAACGGTATAAAAAACAGCCAGTCTATGGAAAGATGTGTTTATTTGAAAATATTTCTGTAACACATTTGGGACAAAAGAGGCTTGAATACATTGAGTTTAATGCTCTGAAAGCAGACACTACAGAGATAGTACATGCTGTACATCAAGAGTTTCTTTATTATATCAGTATTGTACAAGTCTCTCATCTAAATGATGTAGTACAGTTAACAACATGAATTATTACTACGGTTGTGCGGTGAGAACCTGGACTGCTCTTGTAGTTTCAGAGCAGAGGGGAGGCCGATGACAAGCTGGCAAACACACACATCCCGTATGAAAAATGATTGTACAGGATCTTAACTTCGGTTTGTTTTTTTGTGAGTAGCGTGATTCATCGCAGGGTGGTGTTTCTGAGAGCTTCAAGCATCAGGGACAAGGTTTCTGTCACTGACTCATTATTAGGCTCCCCCCTGAGAAGAAAAGCTCAGTGCTGACTCACTCTGTAACGCACAGCTCCTGTCTCAAGGTTCCTGGGAACACATTTAGAGTCACACCTCCTCGTCTGAGTTCAAAGTGATGTCAATTTCAGTGCTTTATATGAACCTTTTGTTCTTCTAACATCGTTTCATCTAAACCATGCAGCTTCTATTATCACACTGATACAGTGCTATGGAAATTTACATTTAAGCTACTCTCTAAATGTGTGTCGAGATTTTCTTAAACTGCAAGCACATTTTTCAAGATCTTATAACTTTCTGTGAAGTACAGAGAATTCATCTATATGATTAGTTAATAACAGAAAAAAAAATTAAACAATTTTTCGTTACATTGATCAAGCAACAACATGAGTCTGCAGCATTGCTATTGGCTATTTTTTTCAGTTTGAGCTGATTCATCACAGCTAGGTACAGCTCGCTGAACAACTTTATGATCTGTTATCAGACTTATATTTCAATAAAGACAGAAAATTAGATCAACAATCAGTAATGGAGAGGATGTATAAGACTAATACTTGCCAGAGGAACGGTTGAGTGAAATGTTTTTCTTTGCAACTCAAGTTTAAAGGGGAGGCATTGTGCTCGTTTATTATCAGGCTTTATATTTTTCTTTGTGACGCTTTTGTGTGACTTCACAGCTCAAAAAACTCCTCACTTATCTCAGATGAGTGTCTCTGAAAACTCTCATTCAGCCACTGTCTTGAAGCCTCCTCCACTGTTGCCATGCTACATAGTCGTCTTTATGAGTGAAATGTTGTTTTTCTTCTTAGAATTATGACATTATGGCAGTGTGATTTAGAAACCCCCACAGATCAGGATGTTTCTATTTGTTATGTTTATAATACTCTTTTATAAATCTCATGTGCTGTAGCTCTCAGGTAACATTTTGAACAAGGTGTTTCAGTCTCATCCTGGATTTACTCGTACACATGTAGACATATCCCATGTTCAGTATTATTTACATCTAACATTATAATTTGAGAATTGTTTGTAAAAAAGTGTAACACCACCACTTTACAACTAAAAATTATTTATCTCCAAAAATAACCTCTTCAATTTTTCAGGGATATACTCCAATATCAATATCTGTGTTGGTGAGAGGCTCTCCTTAAATGATTCACTACAGTTTTCATGCATTTTAATCTCATAAAAAATCTTACCGAGTTGTGTGTTCTTTGTTTTGAGCACTTTAAAATCATCATCTGCACTTCAGCTGAAGTTGAATATGAAGATTGCAGAGTAAGAGACATGTTTTGAGCATTTATCCTTCATAAACTAGTCTTTAAAAAATCTTGTTGATTAAATAATGTGTGAAATTTGGGACCAATGGAGCTTAATTATTCTCCTCTCACTGACCCTGAAAGATGGATCATCAGTAGGAAATGATATACAGTGTTTCAGGTTGAACCTGTTGAGTTATCTGATCGTGTTTAGTGGGCTTGTAAGAGGGAAAATATTTAGTATGGAGACCAAAAGAGGAAAAATGTGTAAATTCTAATGCCATATGAGAACCTTTGGCTGTCTTTCAAAGTTGAGTTTTTTTTTTTTATCAAATGCTACAGACATAAAAATGCAAGTGCAGCCACCAACCACTCATGGCCAATTCCAACTCCATCATCACTCCTCAAGTTGCTAAGTCGACTGTAAACGCTGCAGTGCACGGGAGAGAAGTCCTCATTGGACGCTCTTTACCTAACTTAAGGTTGATCTAGAAACCAATGTATACAGTCAAGACACTCTAGTGGATAAGTTCTGGGTTGGGCTTAAACTAACCATTGCTGAAAATGAGACATAATGAGATGGTCCTTCCACATGTATCATAAAATGATACAAAAGTGCTACGATTAGAGTTTCACTCATGTGGTACCTCAGGATTCATTATCTAGTTAAAGTTAGAGAACCAGTCCCACTTCAGCTCTTCCCACAGCTGTTTGATAAAGGAGAAACATCAGCATCATTATGTGCTTTAAAGCAGGCAGCAGTCAGTTTGATATAAAGGGAATGTCTAAGTCTTTATGGTACTGATCAGAGTCTATTGTGATGACTTACGACCCCTCTCTGTCAGATGTAACCACGATTATACGACTCTATTCTCTGAGTCACACAGACATGGATGGGCACATCAGGACTCATATTGTGTGCTTAGTTGTTGATTAATACACATCATTATCTTCATATACAGCAGTAAACAGCAGTGCTTGGTCAAGACTAGATACTTTGGAGGTTGGGGGGCACATGTGGATGAGAGTGTAAGGCATGACTGGCTGTTCTAGACTAAAGACAAGATCTAAACAGGGGAGAGAAGCAGGGATAAGAGGACGGTCTTTGTTCCTGTATGAGCGTTTGAGTCAGTGTTTGTTTTTGTTCCTTGACCGTCCCACTTTTCCATCTCTCTCCACACGCCTTTATATCATTTCTTTCTTCTTCTTCTCCCCCCTCTGTTATTCTTTTTTTTGTGCTCTTGCAGACTCAGCTCATGTGTTGCTCTTGCCCATGCTTGATCGCAGCATCAGAGTACACTCCTGAGGGACTTCTGGGTTTTCAATCATGCGTTGCCACAGCCGCTGTTCCTCCCCAAAAGAGTCCATCCAGTCTACATCGTTCCCATAGCTTTTGCCTTGAGGGGAGAAGAGACAAACATGTAAACATTTGTTTTACTTTGTTGGAACTAGTGGGGAGCCTGGAGGACATAAACGCTCCCTCAGCACTCCAGTATTGGATATGAGGAAAAGGGGAGTCTGACGGTAACAATGATAAAGGAATGAATCCAGGTTTTTTATTATTATGTTATGAATATTTGTCTATTTAGCACGCTGCTATCTAGAGGCAACAAATGATGTTTTTTCAGCTCGATCTACACTCCACACATTTTCAATCCACTCTCATGAAGAGGCAGAGATAGAGGAAAAATAATTTGAATAATTTAAGACAATTTCAGCGTCTCAGCCAGCGATGAAAAACCATCCAAAGGTCTTGCAGGCGAAAAGCAATCTTGAATTTCGGAAATGATCTTCATGATGAATTCAAACACGAAAAAGTCACACTGTTCTTTTGAATTAATAAACCACCACAAACCTGTCTTGGTGATAATCCTCCGTATGCTGAAACATTTTAGGCTTTTTTTAAACCTTATCTTGGAAAACAGAAACAGGACTCTTTGCAGTGTGCGTATCAATGAAAAAGAGGGTTTTGCTTTCCTCTTCTCTCACATCTCACATCACACAATCTGTTTCCCCTTGAATATTTTTCAATCTGCCAACTTCAAGAGCCAGAGGAAGAGAAACAGCTCTGCAAACAAAGATCTTTGCCCTCAATATACGGTAGACCGAACTTATAATTCAGGGCCTCTGTTAGGTTTCTGCACCTTTACTTTATCTTTCTGTCTGAGACACTTTAAGGCCATTTGTCTTTGAACTCGAACAAAGCTAATTTTCATTCACCAGGCACTTCAGCACAAACACTTCCTGTAGGTACACAACATCGGCCTCCAAAAATTTTAACAGAGGTGTTTTATCCCATGGAGGACTACACAACTTTTAAAGACTTTAACCAACTCATTTAAAGTTTCAAGCGAGGCGCTGACCTGACAAGGGAATCACTGAAATATCTCCCTCACAAAGTCTTACCAGGTACTTTCCTTTTCCAGGACTAAACTTACTGACATACCTGTCCCTGCTCCGAGCCTCACTCCTCCCAGGAAGACGTTGCTGGCCAGAGCTTCCTTGTCCCACACAGTGAGCTCCAGGCAGATGTTGTTGAGGTCTTCTGGCTGCAGACCACAGTAGGTAAAGGTGTGGTTCCAGTGCGGGTTCACAGTGCGGCGCTCTACTGCTGTCTTGTGCTTTGTTGACTTGTTGTTGTCAGGTAGAAGGTAACTAAGGGAAAGAGTACAGCTTTACTTTACAACACCTAAGGTGTGTTTTTACTCTCACCTTATGTAACAGGTGAGCCAAGGCTGCTCTAGATGAATATGGTGAACGGCATAGGTGTACTGAATCCAGACAGTAGCTGAACCAGAGATTTTTTTTCTCAATTTAAATGTAAATCAGAATAAAGTACAACTACAACAAAGGAAAGCAAAATGACCACAAATGGAGAGAGAATGAAAAACATAGAAATGAATTATTAAAGAAAAGAGATGCAAAATGACAATAAGTCAAGTTTTCCCTCCATAATCATAAAAAGTAAACAATAAAATAAGATGAAGAAGACAACATACAGAGCCTAAACAACAATAAAGATGAGCGAAATGATCAGAATCGGACACCAAACCAGCCATAAAGCAGAAGCAGAATTACCACATGCAGACAAAACTGTAAAAACGAGATACAAAACTGTCACAAAGAAAAACTGAAATTGCAGTAGAGATGGACAAAACAACCACCAAGAGATACGATGACAGCACAAAAAATCAGAGACTTATAAAAATATATAATGAGAGGCAAAGCCACTACAAAGACAAACAAAACTACTATCGAGATAAAAACAAACAAAAAAAGAGAACTGAGTTTTTTAAGATGTCTTCCTCTTATGTATGCCTAACCTCTCATTAACTGTGTCTATGGCTGTAGGCTACTGGGGTAAGAGTTTATCTCCTTTTGTACTATAACATTTATTGCTTGTTTGGCATAGTTTACAATAGTTCATTACCTCTGTATATGCGGTTTATTATTGCAGAGTAATATGGATTTCAAAGGGAGTTTCACATCTTTTATTTATACTGTATACATGCACCCTGCTCTTCCATTTAAAGCTCTTTTCAAAAAAGTAAACCAGTCAGTCTTACCCTTTCACAAAAGAATCTGAAGTGCCCCCAGATTTGACAGCAGTAAGATTTTTTGCTCCTTTGACTAGCAGCTCGACCATGCCCCCTTCAGGCAGTGTGAAACTGGTCGTCTTCTTGCTTTTCAGGAACCCTTTTTTCACTGAGGGGGAGGGGAGCAGACAAAGAACAAACAATCCTTAATACAAAAGTTCAGGTCTGTTTATGTTACACCTCAGACACAAAACACGCTCGTAGGACAAGGCTTGAGACATGAGGACATCGTAGGTACACAGTCATAAAAATGCATCTTGTATGAACACAGTGAGAACACTTCATGCATAGTACATGTGTATGCATGCACATTTTTCCTCCTATAAAAAATAAAAATAATAATTTTAACCTGGGTTTCAGTTACACAGCTTGAAGGCATGCAGATGGAACTGGAGCTGAATTATAAATCAATGAAAAGCTTGTGAATAAGTAAGTTTTAATAAAAGAGTTAAATGCTATCCATGGCAAAGAGATCAATCTGAAATGGAGAGATGATTTTATCCTTTTATTAGATGATAAAACAAATGTAAATTTCACTGATGAAAGTTTGAAGAGCTTTTGACTTTTGACTTTTATAAGTTTTCAACACAGTTTAACATATTGAGTCATTCTCACAGGGTAACAGAGAATCAGAAATTTTAACTTTGTATTAATAATACAGTCTTTAATAAAATATCTTAGGAACAACACTAAATCACTTGAACTAAAATGATTGTTCACAGTCGAACAGGCCATGATTCACTGACAACAACAGGGGTTCATTATTCATATTTAGAACTTTTGTCCAATGAGTAGTTTTCCTTTTTCCTCTATTCCATTTCACGACATCCAAACTTATCTGTGACCTCTTGCAGGACCACTATGGTTCTGTTTGATTTTGTTCTCAGTTTGAGAAGCAGTGCCGTCCACTAATTAGAGACAGAGTGAAAATAGGACACCAATGCATAAACAACTTTTAACTTTTTTTTTAGGTCATATGGGGGAGTGTTTTATTTTAGATGAAACACTGGGTTGGGAAAAATTAAATATAACTTTGTAAACAGGCAGCTTTCCACTGGTTGGTTTGGTTATTAGAAGAAGCTCATGCTATGAAAACAAACATTAATAAAACCAACATGTTTATTTTGACAACTAGTACAAGTAACAAAGATTGATATATCCAAAAATGTCATGTTGTGTTTTTAAGGTTATACATTTCAAACTGACAGAGCGGTGCAGCAATAAAACTATTGAGTCTTGGGTTTAAATATTTAGGTATTTTTTTAAGTGTTAGCATTAAAAAGCCACAACAAAGAATTAAAACTAGCAAATAAAAATACAATGATTATTATCCTACCTGAGGAAAAAGGTTAATCAAAAGAGAGAGAAATTCATCTTTAGAAATCTGTGAAATGTTGCTGGGTTTTTTTGTAATTCCAGTATTCAAGCTGTAAATTTCACTTATGTCGTAACAGTCTACAGTAGTAGTGTAATAGTAGTATATGTACCTGGTACTTCGTCCAGTGGCATGACGTTCTTTGATCCGGGTATGTACTTCAGCACCACCGTCAGCTCTCCTTTGTACGGCATTGTGGAGTCCATGTTACTCTCCGCCTACACAAACGTCACAGCCCGCTCAGGAACTTTGCATGTGTTTTTAGGATGTTCAAAAATGTGCAACAACACGTGCATCCTGTGTCCTACCTTAGGTTGCAGAGCATACCACTCCTCTATCTGCGTGTCAAACTCCCAGGAGTCGAAGGTCAGCTCCACCTCTCCCAAGAAGCTGTTCTGTCCGAAGCGGTCGTGATGCCAAACAGAAACCTGCAGAGTCCTTGTCTCCAGCTGCGAGTGGCTGATCACATACTGCACAACACATGAGCAACACGAGCAACAATCAAAGATCTGACCTTGGTGATGGGATCAGTTCTGTGGGTTTGTGTTTGGTGAGTTTTAAAGCCACTGACCCTCAGATTCTCATTGAAAACAGGGCTGATGGTGTTGGCCTTGACGCTCGTCTTCCTCTTACTCTGGCGTGAGAGATCTGGCAGCAGGTAAGTCTTCACATAACTGCAATGAAACAGACACAGTAAACACATTACATGATATAAAGGAGAAAAACATTCATTCAACAACACTAAACAAGCACTGTTCCTTCATTACACTGGATGTACAACTAATGTGAAAACAAATCCCTATGACTCAGAGTATTTATTTAAACTGGTGTGGTCAGGAACCAAGACTGAGAGGTAGAAAACAGCTGCAAAGAGCAGTTTTCTTTCTTTTGGATAGCACCGCTTCACACTAAGAAACCAGTCTCAATTTGGTGGACGGTTACTTTCAGATTATTTAGACCCTTCTGTGATCCTTGATTAAAGCAACTGCATTCAGAGAGCAGTGGTGTTGTCAATGTCCATTTCGGTGGAAACAGGAAGACCTTCTAGCAGCTTAACTTCAGGGTATAAACGGCACATAATGCTAAAAAAGGAACCTACTATTTCAGGACATTAACTCATTGACACTGACAGCCTTGATTATAACAAATAAAATTAGATACTGAGAACCTCTGACCCTCAATGAGTAGTACTCATAACATTAACAATAACAGACCTCTACCAATCTATCATTTAAAGGCTTTTTCTTATATTTGATACTGATTACAAATCAAAAGAACAGCACTTATGAGCTACTTTTTTATTAAATAATAAGAATAACTTTATTTTATCCCCAAAAGGAAATTCAATTATTTATAAGAGACATAAGCAAAAGTCCTGGGAACTAAATAAAATCCCTTTCACTGACAGTCGCTCAAACTCTATCTGATGATGTGTGATACGATTAAAGTTCCAGACAAACGTAGTGTTGTTTGTGGGCCTTGAGTCACAATTGTTTTTGTCAGGGTATGAAACAATGCCTCATTAGTGGCATTAGCCTCATAATTGTGCCAAATAACAGAAAGGTGCAACACTGCCAAAATCTGTAAATATCAACTCCATAGTGACGTTAATGTTGTTGCACAAATCCTCTTAGCAGGAGAGCCAAGATTCAAGATTACTGTATTTTTCTGGAATTGTGGAGGCAATGTAGCGGGACTTTCTGTTTTCGAGCTCAGCTGGGTTTATGACATAATGAAACAATCATTTCACTCAAGCAGAAGTAAATTCCCAAAAATGTTGTAGAACTTTTTGAAGAAGAGATAAGCAGAAAAAAAAAATCCAAACTCTGCACATCACGGCGCTAAAATATCATCTTAATGTGTTTGCTCTTACGCGTCTGTGCGTTGCCTCTTCTCATCTCCTGTTGCCAGGTTGTGACACTCCTTCACCAGGACATTGAGAGCACCGGTTTTGTAGCTGTAGCTGATGTTCAGCAGGATCTCGCCGCTCACCCTGGCGTTGCCATAGTCACCAGATTCACTGTACATGCTCAACATGCTGTTTATGCTACTCTGTAATGCACACACGGGGGATAGAGAGGCAGAGATAATGAGAGGGGGAGAAGGTCAATGAAGGAGATGAAGAGGTAAGGATAGGAAATGAGTGCAACACATGAGGTACAAAGTACAGAAGTGGGATGAAAGACGAAAACAAGCATCTAACATATCACAGGAATGCTGATGAAACAAGAAGAAATAAAACAACATGAATCAAATCTGTGGCAACGCATGGTAATGTTAAGAGTGAGGCTAATGCCATGTGAAATAATACTTGGCTACAAATGCACTCCCTAAAATATAAATATAGTGTAGACTTCAGACGTCAAATATTCAGTAGCCTGCTGTTAAAATGAACTTTAGAGGGGTGGGGGAACTTCACTCCACATAAAAAAGTAAAGCACTGCTCAGGGGAAGGAGGGTTTGTGCTTATGTGAGTAAAGGGGTTAGAAACATTGAAAACTTTCCTTCTGAATTGGGTCATGTGCCAGATTTGCAGGCGTAAATAATGTTCAAGAGTATGTCAGGACCTTAAGAGTGATTGCCACAGGATAAACAGGCACTTATTCTCAAATACTGGACATCCTCTGGACAGCTTCGTCTTCAGGAAAGACTGACCGTTTAGAAAGGTGACAGTTTTCAAGAGATAACGGTGCAGAGAATAATTTCCCTGGAGGTGCATGAGTGTGTTCCATGTATGCTTAAAAGTAGGTGGAGGTAAGTGGGCGGCACTGATTTATACTCTAGATTTTGGCTTCCAAGTTTCCCTTAGGATGTATTTTGTTTTTACAGTTTAAAGTTTTAGTTACTTTTCATTGTTTCTGTATGTAAAGTGAAGAGATAACAGGATGGAAAAAATCTGTTTTCCCTCGCAGGTGCAGGGCTGCAAAAACATTGACCAATGGGAGCCATGTGTCTCGGACAGCTCCTATTGGCAGCTCAGCTACAGGAGCTGTGATCGAGAAGGACGGAAAAAAAACACTATTGGTTTTCCACCGCCAAGTGGGAAGTAAACGCAAGCTGACAGAAGAAAGGGCAGAAATGGAGAGGCAATGTCGAATAAACATTGGGTCATCCTACGAGTGGTAGAGAAAGCCCCGCCAGGATTTGGGCCTGAAAACAGATGCCAAGACAGCAGAGTTTTTGTTGAACCGGCAATTTTTGCCTTTTATCGTGGCACGTGTTACATAAATAACCCTTATTAGTCTCTGCAATGTCAACACGGTAGCTGTCCAGGCAGCTGCAGATGGTGCTCGCTAGCAGAGCTGGCATTTTCTGTCGCTAGTCACTCGCAATCCGACATGGTGAATTATATTTAAAGCTAGCGTAGGATCTTCTGCTGGCCGGCTTCTTGCTCTGCCAGAGGGGGTGTGTCGTGGGGAGGAAGATACAGGTTTGGGGGAGTTATCGTGGAGCACAGAGGGGAAAGGTTTGCGTGTGGGTAGTGGGACGCTTTTTTCAAATCTGCCTCAACGGCTCAGTTTTTTTCAACTGCTTCTCAGATCGTCAACCATGCCTTTAAAAATGTATCAAATTAAAAACTAAAGATCATACATAATAATCCAAAGAGCTTCATGCCATAATCCTCATACTTTGTAATTGCAAAATGTATGTGGTGTACAAAGACAGCAGCTCACTTTGAAACAGACAAACCTGAATGTAGCTCTGGAGAGAAAACAGCTAAATCCCCTGATAACATAGAGTTATCTGCTGAACTGAAATAAAGAAGCCTAAAACGAGCCGCACAGTGGGCTTCTTCTACTGGAAAGTCTACTTCATTTGCTTCCTGTGGCGAGCCAGTGAGATAAATGACTGGTTTAATGTGAGACGGTTAGACCAACTGTGTGGCTAACATCACATGAAAAGGCATGGGTACAAACACACACAGTTTATGCAGATGCCGTATATGTAGGAGAAAAATCCTGTACATCATTTATTGTTGTATGTAACACTTGTCCTGCCGCACTTTTTCTGTCCTATAATTTGGTGGTGTTTATCAGCACATGCATAAAAGAAAAGAGAGATGAGGCTTACAGTCTCGGCATCCGAGTCGGGGACATTGAGGTGTCCCCACCTTCTGTCTGAGCCCGGAGTGGAAGACTAGAATTCATTTCAGAGACAGAGAGATAAACAAGGGGAAGAAAGGAAAAAGATAGGAGAAGAGAGAGAGAGAGTGAGAAAGATCTGAGCTCTTTGATGTGTTAGTGATAGAGGCAGACCCAGAGCGCAGACCCCACCAGGCCCCAGAGGAGGGGCTGCTTCAGAGGAGAGACCCTTCCACAGCAGCACAGCCAGAAAACACATTACACACAGTTACCATGGTGATTATCAGATGAACCTCAGAGATTACAACTCATCTGGAATCAGTGGAATCAACATGGACATACACATTAACACACACACACATACAGGAAACAGGGCAATAATCAGAGAAGTAAGAGAAATGCTCCTCAATGGTTTGAATTATATCTCTGAACTTATATAAAGTAATGAGTCATGTGGACTTTGGTCATTCTCAGCTTTTTCCTAATATTTCTACCTTATTGTTCATATGAGTGTTTGTTTGTTTGCTTGTTTGTTTGTTTTTGGATGGATGATTTTTCATGTTTATGTCCGCCTCAGATAACTGTCATACCTGCAGTGATTCTTAAAGTACCAGTGTACAATGGCTTGGCCAGCAGTTATGGACCTTAGTAGCCGTATGTATGTTTTTAATGCAGTACAATCAGTTTAAGATTTAAACTTACATGAGTTTAAAATTCTTGAATGAGTTATTTGTTTCTGCTCTGAGAGTGGATTTTGCTCATAGACAGTTTAGAAAGTATAAGTGAAGCCATATATTGTACAAAAATCATTATGGTTTCGGAAAATCTACTTTGAAAACTCGAGTTTGGCATTTTCGCCACCATCTATTTTCTACTCTACTCGGGGGCGGCAGTAGCTCCAATAGGTAGAGCGGTCGTCCAACAACTGGAAGGTTGGCAGTTCGATTTCCCCCCGTGTTTGTTTGTTGTGTCCATGGTCAAGACACTTAACCGACCTTGCTCCCAGTGTGTGTCCTCCACTGGTGTATGATTCATATGTGCATCACTTCGAATATAAGCATCTAGTTCGTAAAATACTCAGAACTGACTAAATTTGGACAAGAAAGTAGATGTGCACTGCAGTGTCTCCAACCTGGTTGACAATTGACCTTTTGATTGAACTTTTTCCAAGCTGAAGGGTCTTTTTTTATAACTCTAAAATTTACAGTCTCACAACAGCACTGTCAGTTTCAGCTGTTCAATTGTCAGAGGTTTCTGATATTTTGTTGCCCTTTATAGTTCTCTAAAAAAAAAGGTAATAAAAAACCTCACTGTGAAGTTCTAAGTAGTTAAAAAAGCACTGCAAAACACATCCTGCACATTGATCAGGGATGTAAACTGACACCTCTTCATGAAAATAACGACCGTCATGACTGGAGGAATCATTTCAGGTCTGAATTAATAAAGTAGATACCGATTTGTCTCTATAGCTCTGAAAAACAGGATCTCACAAGTGGAGAGAAATGACACCATTGAATAATAGAACTAATACTGCTTCAGCTGTGCCCCATTATACACCAAAGCCCTCCATGAAATGAATCATGTTATAGGGCAGAGGATATAAGAGCTTAATTCATCGAAAGACTCAGCTCTTATCCTGTCTCTGCTCATCTCCCCCACTCCCAGCCATTCAGCCAACTGCAGCTCAGTCATGGCTGTTAGACATTTAGAAGATGATTTGATAAATGTCAGACAGGCAGGGCGTCTGGCTCACCTATGCAGTTCTCAAATTACACACAGAGACACACCACAACAACAATGAACACATTGTGACTCAGGAAATACGCCAATTATATAGCTCGGGTCAATAACTGGATTTTTGTGCCTGACTTGACTCCATATACTTTGTTATGAGGATTTGTGCAAAGAATGTGCAAGTTTATGTAGGATAATAATACATGCAACTCAGGGGATGATTTTCACCCATGTCTTGATTGAATTTATGCTTCCGCAGTGACAAAATGGATTGTTTCTAAGTTGGATGTGATGAGGTAAATAACCGAGCAAATCAACCGTTTCACAAATTACGGTTTGTGAGAAAAGATGCTGCTGCCACAGGGGGTATAGTTTGACGGCTATGTGCTACACAAGTACCTCCCTACACACCAGGAAAAAACTGTCAGTCAGCTACGAAATACCACGGCATGAAAAAGTCACCAGAGCAAAAAGCGAGGAAAAAGTCCTACAAGAACGAGGCAAGCCCCCAAATGGCTGCCGGAGCAGCCAATGGAGAGCATGTGATGGCACACCTAATTTGCATACAAGATAGTCGACACACACGAAGAAAAAACTACCAGCCAGCCAAGAAATACCACAACACCAAAAACTGGCCACCTGAGCAGCCAATCAGGAGCATGCGATGGCACACCTAATTTACATACAAGACAGACGACACTAACACCAAACACAGCCAGGCCAGAGGTAAACACGAAATACATCATACAACAAGTTTTGGTTTGGAAAATAAAGGAAATAATATCATAAAAATAAAGGAAATAATATCATAAAACATAATTTATTGATTATAATAATATAAAAAATTATAATATTGACTGGACCAGCTGGCTTAGTTCTCAACCAATAACTCTTGTTCTCCTCACAGTTTCTGCCGAGTATTTGATCATTAGTCAATTCATGTTTGGTCTCTGTACATAAAATTACCTGCTCCTTATACAGTTTTGCTGTGATTTGATTAAGCTTAATATGTTGTTTGGCTACACTGATAAACTGAACTCTGTAAAAGATTAAAGCCCTACAAACGACTTATAATGGATCTTCATTGAATTTATACAGAACACACCCACCACAATAAACTACATTCATAAAGTTCGCTGCAGCATGCTCCTGTCATACACATGATAACATAAATCTTTCATTACCATACTACAAGTCAAGTTAGTTCATGTAAATGCAACCAGCTCCCTAAGCGTGCAGTGGAGGGTGTTTCGTGACACCAGCTGTCTCCCACAGTGTTTACTCAGTCAACAATGAAACACACACACCTGACTCAAGCATCAGGTGATGATGTACACAGAGTGTGGATGTTCATGTTTGTACTGTATTTGAGCACACAGGACTTCCCAGAAGCTGCACTTTTACATTGTTGTGTTTGTAATAGCTTTAACATGGGTGTTACCATTGACATGGCGATGCTAGGGCGTTGTTTGGCATTCTTGCTGTGGGCTGACATCAGCGCATCAATGTCTTCCTCGGCATCCTCATCAGTGAAATCCTGCGGATGACAGCGTTCAGATTTAATCAAAAGAGGAGATGGCATCTGGGAAGCTGGCCAAAGCATCTCTGTACTTTCAGAGTTTTCAACACATGGGCTCTGCGTGGGCGAATACAGCCGGCTTCCATAAATTTAATCAGAGGAGTCAGCGATGGCTGTGGTTGTTTGTTTACTCAATTTTTACGTGCAAAAATCCCAAAGTCACTGGGTTTACAGAAAACTTATGAGCATGAATGGATGAGTAAGAGATACAGCAAATGTGAGAGCTTGAGTGCTTGTGCATTTGTGAAGTGCTTTGAAAGCAAATGAACACTGAGTAATCACAGAGACAAAGCAGCTCTATACAGACCATCAGATCCTCCACCTGTTTTCAGCCTACAGCCGTTTAGATGCTTGTGATGCTCTTTGAAGTGAGCTCTAAAGGGAAATCAGCATTCAGCCCCACGCCTGATGCACCAAGTTCATCAGCCCACAGATGAACTCAAAACAAGCATACAGTGTAGTGTGTGTATTCATTTAGCAGGGGGCATGGACTAAAACCCCAGACAAGCGGTGTGAATTTTACAATGACAAATGTGAAATCGATGTGCATGGATACAGATAAGAGAAGAAGAAGAAGAAGCGGCAGAGTGATGCCTCTTACTGTTTCAGTGAGCCCGGGGACTGAATGCCTTCTGTGACTAAAGGCATCATCACTGAGTTCAGAACCAGGAGCTGACAGGTCCATCTCTGAGCGACTGAGATCTGGTGCAGGGAGGAAGGGGAGAGAGAGAGAGAGAGAGAGAGAGAGAGAGAGAGAGAGAGAGAGAGAGAGAGAGAGAGAGGGACCCGGGGGAATAAAGAGAAAGTGAGAAACAAATGTTGTTTACAAGATGCTGTTTGGAGGGAACCAAAAACCAGGGGGCAAAATCTGAGGAATGGAGGCCGACAGAGCAAAAGAGGGGAGAAACTGAACCATGTCATCATCTTTTCTGCTTGGAGAATGCATGAACAACATTAGGATTAGCATATTAACTTTCCTTGTATTTTTTAGTAGAAAATACTGTTTTTGATTTGGTGTTATACAGGAAATTACCCATAATGCTTCCCTAAGATTTAGAAGGCTGTGACAATAAACATTGGATTTTTCACCTCCATAGCCTCAGCATTAAAAATGCAAATTCACTTTATAAAGTCTAAAAAAGTGTATTCTTTACAAATGCATACTTTGAACTTAGTATGTCACGCTAACTTCAACACTTCTTCCTTTCTGCTCTGGATACTTTTTAGTTCAATACAAATCCTCTAAAAGCTCCAGCTTGACTGCGGTCCCACCTGACACAAACTGGAGCTGCTTTTGGGACGCCAAATTGACCACATACCACACTGCAGGGGAAATCTTTTATGCTTACACAGCTGGAACTGGATTTTACTTTGATTTGCATTATGTCGAACTTTGCGGCCAACATCGTTATCATCAGCAGGAAAACACTGACGCAAACAGTCTGTGCAGCAGAAAGACGGGAGTTGCTATGGTGACATGAACTGTCCAGGAGTGAACCATAGATAACTATAAGAACCACCATTGCACTACACGGCAGGCCATCTTACTCCAGTACACCATTCTGCTACGCTCTATGGTAGCTGACGGGAGGTGAGAAATCTGCATGATTAGAAATACTCTTAATTCCTGAAATCTTGACAGATTTACAAATAGTTTTGTTTTTTACAGACCTTAATAACGTAGCTATGAGTCGGGATGCTTGGACATATTGAAATGGCAGATTTTCTTTGAGAGAAAAAGACTTAATCGTGCAGCACAGTTGTTTCATGGCTATTTGGGCACAAAGGGCTAACTTTGAGTCGCTTTGCGTGAGTTGTCAAGGCAGACCACAATCGAGATTTTCATTTCTTGTATGACAGCCTATTTTTTATCAATGTATTTAGTGATTTTGTCTAAGTGACGGTCTTTGTTGATGTGCTTGTGTTTATCAGCTGTCTTACTTGGCTAACAGACTCGCTGTAAGTAAGACCAAGTACATATTACAAAGTTGACCCAGCAATTTTACATTAGTTTGAGAGGCAGAAACGCTCTTTCAATTCAACATAACTTAAGTTTCACGTGATCTCCAAGCTGTTTGGTTTGTTAAAAAAATCTAAAATGGCAACACGAGGCAGAAATTTATATTGAAATTTAATATATATATACAGTATGTTATTGCTTTATGTTATTATAGCTATCCCTATAATAGAAATATTACAATATAACACACATGGAATGATTAAATGTTTTATATATAAATGATTTAATATAACTGCCTTGTGTTTGTAGGCCTATAGCTATTGCTCTACCAATCTGCTTAATGTTTATTTATGAAAACCCATGATTAAAATTATCCTTGAGTCCAGAGAAACTCTGAGGTTTGTTACAAACCAAACCGTTTGAAAATCGGTTTAAAATTAAGCAATTTATGGTTATTCAAATGCCACATGCAACGTAGACTGTAATGTTATGAGTGGGCGAGCCTCCCGTAGCAAAATGGCCGCCACGCACGGATGTCTGTCTCCATTGGCTAACAGCATGTGTGAGCCATCTAGTGTTTATATATCTAGTGTTTATATAACTACTCAACAACAGAACAATGCTGCCTACGATTCAAACTCATGAAATTGTGAAATCACGCTGTAAGTAAAATGCTTGAAGTTCAAGTGGGCAAATTTAAAAAAGCAATGTATTTATGTGAAACCAGGTCCACGAGTGCCATTAGTTTGTAACACCTTGGTTTAAATCTAAAGGAAATTAAGATTTTTTTTCCTTCCAAATATAAAATAGATTAATTGTCTAGCTAAATTTAACCACTTATCTGAATAGAAAAAAATATTTGGTTTATAACTTTAAAAAAGACTGAATGTAGTGCGAAAAATGTCTCATTAACTACTAAGTTTCCATACATTTGAGCTTCAGAGATATGGCTTGTGCTGCTGTTTTTCCTGCCTTTAGTTGTTATGCAAACAGAGTAATAGCTGACTGGCACAAACTCCTTGTCCAACAACTCAGATATAATTCACAACATCCAACAGTGTTCTTGAACAACCAAATGACTGGGAACCAGAGGCAGGGACTCTCAGAGGTGGAGACCAAATAGTCAGACACAAGCCTATGAATAAATTTACACTAAAGTACTCGATTCATGAAGATCTGTCCTTCGAATGCAAATACACTGCTGTGAAAGAAAAAGGTTTAATGTAGTCTGACATGTCTGCGGGCATGAGTCAAGATCCTTACTCAACAGCTCTCCTCAAGGTAACTCCACTAAATGAATCCATTTAAAATTTTTGACATGCTTCTTCACAGCTGTTAGTGAAGATAAAAGATAAAGTGGGCTTTATTATTCTTCATACAGAGAGAGTGCAAACTTTAAAAGGAGCAACAGAGATGGACTCGTAATTTGCAAGCTCGACATCTGCTCCAGATAGAAGAAGTACAAAGTGATTCTGTGCAGCTGAGTGTTTTTTCACAGCCCTGGTTCAATCATCTAACATCATCTTGGATGGTTTACCGCTGCTTTTAAACCATTGTGAAACCTGTGCCTAAGATATCAAAATGTTAGCTGAGAAATTGTAAGACAAGAGCAGGAGTCCCATCACTCTTGTACCACCAAACATGGAGGAGCAGTGTTAAGTTTTTATGCTTTTATTTCTGAAACAAACCACAAGAAAATGTTGAGTCTGCCGAAACTCTATGATCTTTTAAATCCAGGTTCAAGACTTTTCTTTTTACAGCTGCCTTTTATCAGATTACCTTAAAAACTGTTTTGATGTCCATTTTTATCTTTAATGGCTTGTTTTGAAGATTTTGAATGTCACCCAAAGTGTTTCTTTAATATGTATTTTCTGACCTTTTAATGGTTCTTTTATGTCTTGTCTGAAGCATTTTGAATTTTCTAGTTGCTGTATACATAAACTTGCCTCGCCTATGTGAAAAAAAGAGTTGTGGGTTGTCGCAGAGATACCTGATGAAACTGAGGCCTTGGACACAGAGATAGTTGGGGCCCCTGAACTCCTTGGGCGATATGCATGACCTTTTTTCTCAGGTGTGCTGTCACTGGAGTGTAAACTGACCACGCTCTCGGCTCCATCAGGCTGTATAACAAACAGAGATACACATTTTAGTTAGTAAAATTGTAATATATTTAGAGTTTCCTCCAGTGCACTACTACTCCGGTCTGGTGTTTGTCTGCATGAGTTGCTGACCCTGACCCTCCGGTTGTCGTTGGAATGATCTGCAGTTTGAGAACGCAGGTTGTTGGGGACTGTGGGCAACCCCGAGGACTCCAAGGCCAGAGCGCCACCCCTGAAAACCAGAAAGGAACCAGTTCAGTCGCACTAACTTTTCCTTCATCCTCCATCTTTTTTTTTTAACACTTCCTCAGAGTATTTTGCTGGATAGACAAGATTTATTCAAACGCTGCCGTGATAGACACTCCAGTTTGACTAAACCTTTTACCATCAGTGCCATCCAGTTAGGTACAGTATGTCTTTATGCATATTTCTTATTCAGCCATTTAAAGTACATTTAAAAAACAGCAATGTATCTCGGACGTCTGTAATTCTTGATTTTTCAAACTGATTTAACCAATAAATCCTAAAACTGTTTATTAGAGTTGAAATCAGCTTCCAGACCTGTGCTACTGTGAACTCTGACATATTAGAGCAATGACTCATAATTATCTCAGTAATGCCAAAGCACCTGTTTGAATGTGAAGTTGCAGTGGAGTGAATACTGTGTTGGCTGTGAGTATCTCCATCTGACATGGATTTAGGGCTCGGACTGTCGACTCCGTTCTCTGACTTCAGTGGAGATCGGCTGCCCTTTTTATCCGCTTTAATTCTTCTGCACAGAGAAAAACAAGCATGTTACGAGAGAAATATTCCATGACTGTTCAATACTCACACAGCATCTCCATGCTTTTAGTCACTCACAGCTTCACAGGTTACAGCTCAGAGGAAATACACTGTTGTTAGACATAAACAACTCCTGGATATTTTCATATTACAGTTCTATAACCAGCTTTCCATTTTGCCTGTTTCCATCTTTATCTTCAAAAACAGTTGGTCAGGTTTGACATCTTACTAGTTAATACTGACCAGGTGTCCATTCTGCTTCTATGAGACTCAAAAGTGGGAAGTTTAAAATGATAAGCAGAGAAAAATATTTATCTTTTCACACTGTGTGGTTCTTTAGTGGTTATTAAAACTGTTTTCCTACATTCATTACAATCTTTCTTCACGTATAAAAAAAGGAAGTTGTTTGGATTCATTGCCTGAAAGATGGATTAATCTATTTTAAAATAGTAGGGTCTCCAGCAGCCACCGCGCTGCTTTTGTGATTCTCACATTAAAGCAGCCATTGTTTTTTGTTTATCTGCGCTGCCTTTTGTCTTAATGGCTTCTTTGTCTGAATCACTGTCTACGATGCCTTCAGGAACCAATACAATGAAGTAAGATGAGGAAAAATGTGTGCCAGTTAAATCCACTTACTCCTTCATTGCTTTACCAGATGTATTTTGAATAGATTCCTGGTCTCTGGCAAATCAGTTGAGCATCCTTTTGTCCCATAATGCCTTTGCACTAAAGGTCAAGTCTTAACACAATACAGTTTTCTTTAAACCTAGTATGAGAAGTTTTATTTATGTGTCTCTTTTGGCATCTTTGACAGTGACATCCACTGAGTAAACACTATTAAATATGAAATATGTATGTGTCTGCATGAATGTTAATTGAGCTGGGTCACATCCTTTACTTACCCTTTCCTGAATAATCCACTCTTATGGGACTTTGGAGAGTCAGGTCTCTCTGACTCGGCTGACAAATTTTCTATAGACCTTTTAGAGACTTGTATGAGAAACGACAGAAAACATTAATATGTTTGATACGGTATTTCAAGCTCAGTTTTATGGTTTGGATTGCAGTTTTCAGGACTAGTGGTGTTACTTACTGATCGGGGTGCTCATGATTGTGTTTTTGATCACATCACAGCTTGCCACTTCTTGCTCAAATCGCTTTGACCGCTCCTCCAGGAACCATTCTCCGGTGACCACCTTCAGCTCCCTGCAACAACAACAACAACGTCCAATTTCTACTGGGTCCTTCATGACTCATAATGTTTACATTTTCTACTGTTTTCAATTACTTCTTTCTACATCTGCAGCGGAGCACTTCTTTCACCTTCATATTGACAAAAGCAAGAAGCCATCGCTCAATACCAGCGGGATTTATGACTCACAAAGCTAATTTTTAAGTAATTTATCAAAATATTTTTCAGCACTCCCCAGGCACTGAATTCTTAATAAGCATAAAAGACAACAAGCAAAGGAAAAAGAAAAACATTAAATACAAAATGACAGATTGAAACAGTCTGAATACGCCTCATTATTTATTCCGAACACACATATTAAAACTGCATAAGGTTGGACTTTATTTGCAAAACTATGATTGAAAAAAAAATCCTTTTTCACAAATGTTATTGCCTCAAGCAAGCTAGAAACAAACTAATTCAAAATTTTGTAAATAATTTATAGCTTTTTAGGAAAAATTGAATCAATGTGTTCTGCAACCTTTCAAGACCTGCAGGTACTCCCCTTCTCCTATACTGCTGATTCTGCTCGTATTTGGTGTTTTTGGCACAATTACTTTAGCTGTGGGATACAAATGTAGGTTTACGAGCCAAAAGATTTCTCACTTTTAGCAAGAAAGTTGAGAAAAGTTTTACTCCTTGCACTTTGAATGGAAAACAACAGCTTATGGCTACGGGGTAATTATGCAGAGTTGCACAGAGGAGAGATTTGTATTTATGATATATTCTTTGGCATGAAAATAACCCCGACAAATCCAGCAAGAATGACAGCTGAAAATTATCATTGCATCGAAACAAACATGAGCAGCCAAAATTGTTCTAAGACAGAAACATTTGTTGGCTGAATGAAGTCTGCTTGTAGTTCATATCAGCAACCCAGCATGCATAACACCAGGAGCAGCCCTACACTGCTAAAAAAGGGGGTCTAAAAACAAGATAAAAACACTAAATCTGAGGGAAAGGGTACTAAAAATAAGTGAAATTATCTGTCCATGCAGCAAGATAATCACTTGACAAGATTTCTGAAATCAAGATTGTTAAATCTAGAAATAAGCATGTCTACAAATGTATTTGGAAGGCTTGAGGTAAGCCAAAAATGCTGGTTTTAAGATTAGATTACTTAAAATTTAACTTTAACAGCCCCAAAAATAAGTTAAATATACTAAATATAAGCATAAAATAGGTATAAAATGCTGGTTTTAAGATCAGATTACTTGAAATATAACTTTTACAGCCCTAAAATAAGCTAAATGTACTAAATATAAGTGTAAGGTAGGGAGAAAATGCTGGTTTTAAGATGAGATAACTTAAAAAGAAACTTTTTTACAGCCTCAAAATATAAGCAATTACATATTTTGTTTTCTTACTTTTGGCAAATTAAGCTGTAGATTAATTTAAAAAAAAATTAAATACCCAGAAACACCCAGTATTTGTGAAGAATGACTAAACTTTGTCTCAATCCAAGCAGGCTTATCTTGAAACAAGACTTACTTAATCTTAAAACAAGATTCCTTTTGATGAGACTTTAGGATAAAGATGGATTATAACTTATTTTAACAATTATTTTCCTCATTTCAAGATTTCCCGGCTATTTGAGACAAAAAAGATTAGATTGTGTTTGATATAAGATTTAAGTGTGAAGAAATTAAGTCTTAAAACAAGAAAAATTATCTAACACTTCTAAATCTGAGTTTTTTTTGTCTTGGTAAGAACCAAATAATCTGCAGTACTAAGTGTATCACAGTACGTCGTACTGTTTTCAGATGAGCCCTTTCCTGCTTCAAATCCCCAAAGGGTAATTTTAAAAGGGCTAAAATGCTGTGTTGTTGAGCCATGTCTTTTATCAGGTACATTTTCTCTGAGATCGCAGAGCTGAGATACCTCTGCCCCACAGGGACAAACAGGGACAGATGTGGTTTAATTGACTATCTAATCCAAACCATCTGGAGTCTATTCCTGTTTTGGTTCCTCCTGGCATCACACTTACGAGATCTTGGCACAGACGTTGCATTTCCAATACCGAGACTGAGGAGCTTTAACACGGCAGTCGCTGCAAACACGCAGCTGACACTCCTCGCAGAGATCTCCTCGGTCAAAAATCAGGCCCAAGTTCTTGAGGCAGCGAGCGCACTGTCGCTCCCCCAGCTCCTGAGGCCGACGGGTACCTTTTCGTTTGATCTCCAGCAGCTCATTCTTCAGTTTCCTGCAAGACAGAAAAACAGACACATGAAGGGATTTGAAGGTGGAGTAAAACGGGAAAAAACTCCAAGTTTGTTGGCCGATGCTGAAGTCCTCACCTTATCCTCTTCTCCTCTCGTTTCCTCAGTTTCTCATCTTTCTGCAGCACCTTCAGAATCATGTCTCTTTCATGTTCCAGCAGAAAGGAGAGGTTCAGATCCCCCCCTAACTGCTCCATTGGTCCCTCAGGCTACACTTAGCAAATAAAAAAAGACATGCATTATAGAGGAAGTCTTGTTTCAGTAATGTTCTGCTGATAATGTGACACAGTTGTAAGTCTGAACTTACCAGTGTCCCCCCAGTGTCCTCTCCTGTAATCCTCTATTTCGTATGACACCTAATAAGACGGACCTCTCCTAGGGAACCTGCATGGGGTCAAACAGTCACAAGGAAACATCATTCAAATATGGCTGACATTAAAAACCCTCAAAGAATACTATCAAAGTACTTGACAGTTCAAAGTCCTGGTTAATCTGCTTATTTTTTGGCCGGTGTAAAAAGCATTAATTAAAATAAGACAATGATTTTCAGGGGTTACTAGGGGAAGCACTTATAATTGGTAGACATTTGACAGCTCCACAGCAGCCTAACAACATCCCAATTAGGCTGCAAGCCTGACATTCAGAGAACAACACCCACATTTCTCAACTTCTATTAACAAAGCTCTATCTCTCTCCTCAGCCAAACCTGAACTAATTATCTGGACACCTGCATGCCGGTGCACACAGATAGATAACATTCATTTGGCAAGCGCTTTTGTGCAAAGAGTGAATCCCCCCCTGGCAAGGCTCAAGGAACAGTCATGTCAGGCTGTCCGTCCATTACTGTTGCAAAAGTTTCCAGGCGACGAAGGAAAACAGGGCTGTTGAAGATTTCCTTATTAAATGAAACGTCTCCACAACTCTTAGACTGAAATATATTACAGGTACTGAAACTCCTTCAAGATGAATTCTGATATTATTGTGATCCCTGAACTTTTAAACTTTTTATCCAAAATTTCTGTTTGTCCAAAACATGAATGTATGACAAATTCTAGCAGAAATAAAACCTGCATTCATGAATTTTAGCTGTATCATAATTCAAGTGCTACATACACACGCTTAAACGGGATTAAAAATAATGAAATTTAAAATAAAAATCAGCATCAAAGCTAGTGGTAAACTGATACTGTTTTTCCAACAGCAGATACCAACGCTGATGATTACAGCACGGGTCATCTAAAGGATGATGTATGAAGCCAATATCACGTTGTTGTGTTTTTGCATTTCGTCACCATATTAAAATAATGGCCTAAGTCATTTTTTGACGAAAATGAGTTTTTGGCCTAAATCATTTCTTGATAATACTGACCATCTTTGGTAAAATCGCCTACTGTCTCTGGTAGGCGATTTTACCAGAGACGGTAGGTGATTTTACCACAGAAAATAGATGATTTTACCAGAGATGCTAAGCGATTTTACCAGAGATAATAGGTGATTTTACCAGAGATGCTAAGTGATTTTACCAGAGATGGTAAGCGATTTTACCAGAGAAAATAGATGATTTTACCAGAGATGATAAGTGATTTTACCAGAGATGCTAGGCGATTTTACCAGAGGCGGTAGGTTGTTTTACCAGAGATAATAGGTGATTTTGCCAGAAAAAATAGGTGATTTTACTAGAGATGGTAGGTGATTTTGCCAGAGATGGTAGGCGATTTTAACAGAGATGGCCAGCAATATCAAGAGATGATTTAGGCCAAAAATGTATTTTTATCAAAAAATGGCTCAAACCATTATTAGAATAGGGTGACGATTTGATGAAATATGATAATCTAAGGACAAAAACATCGGTTCAGGCTGGGGAAAACTTGTTATCATTCAAAGGGGTGTTAACATCACTAACAAGACTGCCTGCAGTGTCTGCAGACATTACTTGCTCATTTATTTTAATCAATCTTGTGAGCACACGTATTAGAGGATGCCAATTATTTCAAAATGCCACAGATTTACCATATTAATAGGCCTGTCCAATTAATCAGTCTATCCCTGGTTACGCTGTCATCGCGAGTATATAAGCAGCTGATTGAAGCTCCATGGGAGACGGCTGTTTGCTGTCATATCATCCATTGTATGCAGACTATCTCACCAAACCACACAACAGGACAAGGACAGGAGGAGATAGGGACTGAACTACATGGGCTTTAGCCACCTTGATGATGATAAATGGTCTAAAAAGACAGTGTAAAGCAGTGAAATGTCACTCCTGGCTGTGCTATTTAAATGCTAAGTGGGCCTGATACCGTCTGATGCCACTGTTGCTCCAAGAAATTATGAGTTTTGAAAGCAATAAATGAGCACGCACGCTTACACAAACACACACTTCTACAGACGCAGGGTTGTCAAACTAGCTGCAGCGTCTGATCAAGTGAACAGCAATGAAAAAAAGAGGAACTGATTTGCACAGAAATAGCTTTCCTCCCCGTCAATGAAAACAATCCTTAAGATCAGAGACTTAGGCTAAAATTTTGCTGGAGCTTGTAGAAATGAAAATTGAGTGGAGAGGAGGGATCTGCATAAGGCCACACCAGCCTTCCTCAGTTTTTATTCATCACTGTCTCTTTCATTCTCGCCCTTTCTTCTCTCCCCTCTTCTCTTCACTTTACATGAATTAGCACTAATGAACTGGCAGACATCATCTCAGCTTCATTTGCAACACAAGGCACATTAGTGATTGTGACACATCAAGCTGAACAACAGCAGCTGCATTGTAGTCGATATTAAAATGCAAGGGGTGGATTTAATAGAGTAAATACTGTTTATTATTATTATTATTTTTTTTTACAAGTATCTTTGAATTGAAAAGGTTAAAATAGCTGAAACTACACAATACACTTATTCAGCGATGGTCCTGTGAAGCCTCAATAATACGGCTAACCACAGAATCTAGAATGAAGGTAGGAGATTTAAAGCTCCCTGCTGATTGGCTGTGGTGTAAACATAAACCCCGCCTACCTCATGTAAACAGAGGGAAAAGAGGCCAAACTATGAAGACACATATCAAATCTCAGGTATTTATTCACTTGCTATTTATTTCCAAGTGATCATAATTTCAAAGAAGGGCAGCTATAACATCATGATTGACAGCTCTGTTGACAAATAAGGGCTCCTGCAGAGAAACCTAACACAAGACAAATTCTGTTCTGCTGTGGACTAAACTGGCCTGAAGAGTCTTCAACATTTTATCTGCAAGTTTAATGCACACAGCACTTTGCATGTGTGACACAGTCCCACAACACAGCCAACTAGGTTGCTTCTTTACATGCTGTGATTTTGAAAGCATGACTGTGTGCACCTGAATGTGGAGCTGATGTTTGGCTTAAAGCTCGCGATGTGCAGAAATGCGATGATGTTGTCCATTCTATGTAGCGATTCCTTTCTATCCTTTCAATATGAGAAAAAATGTCCAAAAATATAACACACTACCAGACAGTGATCTGTCCTGAGATGACTTTGTGAAATTTAGGGGACTGACGGTGATAAAATGTGGACAGTGTTGAATTAAAAAAATTCAACAACTTGAGAGAAAATGGTGAATTTGAATATCTCATAAAGACATCCCACTGAGCATGTTTTGGTCTAAAAGAGGTCTAAATATAGACTAGACGACTGGTCTAAAATCAGGCTACCACAGGTCTAAAAATGTAAGTTTTTTAGACGTCTGAATTTAGACCAAGTTTAGACCAAGTCTAAATCTGGCATTTATCTATACTACACTGTATATTGCTCAACTGCTATCGTAATTATTTTGGATTAGTACTTGGAGATCAGTTATGCAACCCACAGTTGCTTTTTGAAATAAATAGTTATCAGATAATGGGTGCATTGTCTAAATTACATCTGAAAATATACAAAATCTAGATGGTTGAAATTAGGTCTAAAAAAAAACTAGACGTCTAATAGTCGTCCCACTATTGCTCAGTGGGACATTTAACAGGATACTAATACTGTGACTTCCCTGGCGATGAGATCAATAGCAGTACCGACTGCACATGTTCCAATGAGGTCAGTTTTCAACGTCATGAAGGTCCTGGCAGCTGTGTGACTGGGCACACATGACAAATCTTAAGTCAACAACTGACACAAAGGGAAACTAATATTTATCTAGGCCTCTATAAAATCATATTCCTTCTCCTGGAGCACTACACTATCGCTGAGCTTGAACTGCAGCAGACGGACGGGCGTGGTGTCCTCACACAGCCCTCCTTGAGTACACATCCCCCACTGCTGCTCGCTCTGTCCTGAGCAAACAGAGAAGGGAAACAGTTCAACTTTGACTTCTGAACAAAGGAGATGCTCTCACTCCACAGCCTTGCTCTATTAACGTACCTCTCGGGACAGCACACTGACTCACCGCGGTCTCAACACCGTAAGGAGACCATTACCATCTCTTCTGCCATTCAAAATTCATGTCACTCAAACTTATTAAGGATCATTTATCCTGCTCTGAGTCTACCCTCTGCTGGGGAAATCTGATCACAAAGTCACATTATACGGTGGTTTGTGTTTTATAGCTCTGTGGCATTTTACCCCCGGTCAGTCTGGTGTTTTCTGCAGGAGGTCGGGCTTACAGGCTACACAATCAATCTGCCAATTAAGAACCACAGGTGTGCGGGGAGCGGCCAGACTGCCAGTTGGCATAAAAAGTAAAGAAGACACGAAGGAGAAGTGATCCTGGGTTAAACATAAAAATACAGTCACTGCTGAACCGTCTGTGGGTGAACAGAGGGGAAAATACTGGACAAATATGACTTAAAAGTCAGAAACAAAGGTCAAAACATGACTCCAAAAGAGCTGCAGTTCACCAGCGCTGTCATCCAACCCCATGACTGATCATTAATGAACTGAAGAGAGGAAAGAAATTAAAAACTAAAGAGTTTCAATCTGAAAAACACTGACGCAGTCTGAAAACAGCAGGGTCCGACACTGTAGCTTAGTTATTCCTTGAAAGATTTTAACATCCTCAGTATTTACAAATCCCCTCATTGTTCACAAATTCCCTTATATTTAACAAATCCCCTTTGAACACAACAATGAATTAATCCCTGCTTTTGTTGTGATACAGCCCTTTCATTATCCTTGTAAAAGAGCTTAAATGTTGCCTAAAAATCACATCCTTGAGTCACACTGCTGCACCAGGTGACACGTGCCTTCACCGAACATGAGCAAGTTGGTTTCAGATAAACCTCTTATGCACACTCCTGCTCATGTGAATACAGTCCTCTGAAGCACTAAGTTTGTGACTGAAAAGTCCCTGAAAACTGCAGTAAAAAAAAAAAGTATATTCCAGCGCTTTTATTATTATTAAAGCCACTATATTGTTTATGTACTCTTCTTCTCGGCATCTCACCATGTCATTATGAAGTTTCGTTCCTGCAATCTCAAGAGCTTACTGCACGCTTTAGGATGACGCTTTGATATAATACATTGTAAATAAAAGACAGAGATGGGATATGCTGCTAAATGAAACTCTGCACAGTATTGCCGGCTAAATACCAGATTAGAGCTGTTATGATACAGAATTTTGAACGTCAATATAATGATTTCAGCATCTGTTTCACTGCCAAGGCAACAGAAAATGACCTTTGTGTCATTTATGTCATAACCCGTGTCTTTGTTTGGTGCTCAAAAGACCTCACAAAGACAGTATTAGCAGACCTGTGTGAAAGAATAGTGATATAGGGGCTGTTTCATTCGCTCACAGCAGCCTCCAGTAGAAAGTATACAAGTACTGTATTATTTTGAAAGCACATATAGCTGAAAAGGATTGAAGTACAGCTCTGTTGAAGATAACTATTTTCCCGAGGTTACACCTATATTCGAGCCAAATTCTTATCTCTGCTTCATTCAGTGTTTTTATGTGTAATTCAGAGGAAGGCAGAAAATAAAGTTTCTTCAGTTCTTCTTTTTCTCCTTTGAAATGACAGAAAATAACATCCGCAATATAGCAGAAACAGCTCTGAGTGCATACAAATGTGCGTTTTCCCCAGCTACTCCTCCACCTTCATCTCTTTGCCTCAGCTCATATCTCTCCCTCTTGTTCACTCTTTTCCTGAACCCCAGTGTGATCCCAGCGGCAGGGCAGGAAAGTCTCATTTGTGCTGAACTCTGCTTTTATCACACTCTTTTTATGAAATCTGGACGGGCTGGGTCAGGAGAAAATCAGGCCATGATATGCACGGTGTGATTCTGCAGAAATGTGGGTCAGCCCCAGTCTTTTTCAGATTGAAAATTCATTATGTTCAGCTTTTGCTTTGGCTTGTTGTTAAAGAGTAGTGGAGCACAGATCTTTGACTTGAGCTTGCTTTAAAGATAGAGAGAAAAAAAATCATTCGGCAGTTAATTGACCCTGCGTCAGCATATTCTTCCCCAACAGGGAGGCTGATGTACTTCCATTTATTTCCCCCTGGTGCAACATTTTCTAGCATGTGCATCGCCACGCACAGTTGAAAGACGCAGCTACATTGAACATTAAGAGAAGCAGCAAATCATCAATAAATGATCAAAAATTTCCAGTTCTGAGTAACAGACAGCTGCTTCAGTCTGTTTGGATGGTTTTCTGCCGTCTTTTCTGCACCATCCCTTTACTGGTTTCAGTGTTTTACCCTCTACTCCTCCCTCTGTGGTTATTCACAGGATGCTGAACGTTCTCTCCCTGAATCATTAATGTGACACTGAAGGCAGAGAAAGTAATAATGATGAGCAGAGAGCGTCTCTGGTGACCATTAAACTGCAGGTCACTTCAACCCAGACAGAGACCTCCTTCTGTGAGCAGCAGACAGTCAATACGAGCCCCCCCCCCCCCCCCCCCCCCGAGTCCACACACATTTCCTCCCAGCGTAGAAAACAAAGGTCAATAATGGCACTCTTCTCATCTGTTTACTAAAGCCCCATGTCCGCACACCAGGGAGGAGAACATGCACTGATATACTGTATCTCTGCTTTGGTATTTTCAGCTTTAACAAGCAGTTTTTGCTGTCTGGACTCTGGACAGTGTCTGACTTGGTGTTTGGTTTTAAGGATGGTCTGTTACTTAAGGGTCATGAAAAACGTATTATTTTTTTAATCTTTAATGTTAGAAATTCAAGGAAAAAACAAACCAACGTGAAATGATCCTATTCAGAAATTCAGCCCCTGCAAAGGCCAGATTTGACCTTAGTTCTCTCATTACACAACTTGATTAAAATCCACTTAATTCACTGCAGTTAGGACTCGTTAGATAACAAATAATGAGTTACTCTGCAGGTTATATGAGTCCCTGACACAAGCAGTCTCAGTAGAGCTTACATAAACTACAGTGCCCAGTTGTTGGAAGAATTACTAAATCTTTAGCAAAAAATCTATTAATATAAGGTAAGAAAGGTATCAAGAGACCTTTCATGTGAGCAGCTTATGATAGCAACAGCTTGGACCAATCTTTCTTTACAGATTTTGATAGAAGTGCAGAATCTCAGTGTGCAAGGCCAGAGTTTGGTACCCAAAATGTTCTTGTTTCTATTTGTAGTATGTTTTCAGCAGGTCTTGGCTTCATGTAGGAAAGCAGTCCATGTCTTAAGCACAAAGGGTGGGACGAATCCACATGCTGACCTATCTGCTCTAATGCCTCTATACATTTATAGACTTTTGAAAAAGAAATGTTTGATCATTTCTCATAGGGCTAGGCGATAAAATGATAACTATTTATATCAAAAATTAATTTCCTTCGATATCGATATGAAACATGGTCACTATGCTTTTCGACAGCCAGCATTCTGCCATGTTTTGGTAGACTATACGAAGAGCCAGTGAAAAGGGGAGTTGTTCTGGGTCCACGCCATGCTGAACCAATCATGTGCTGAATTAGAACCAAGTAGCAAACAACTGCGTAGTAGCAGGCTGCAGCTACACGCAACCATAGCGCTTAAACACGTGAAGCCGTCAGCACTGTCAATCGAGTACATGTTAAATTTCATTGAAGATTGACAAGTGATTTTTTTATATTGTGATATGTATCGATATTTACTGGTATGAAAAAAATATGTCATGGTTAACTTTTTCCCATATCGTCCAGCCCTACTTTCTCATATTTAAAGTCACTGTACAAACAAGTCACAGTGTTTTCAGTGAAAGCCAACGATTCTGCAAAGACTGAGAATCCTGCAGGTAAAAAAAAACTATGAATTTAACTATAAATTAATACAACAATTATATAACAATCATATAATTTTAAATAAATTGTAGATACTGACTGACCTCTACAATGTACATCCACCTCCCACATACACACACACTTTGGTAAAAGAGGAAGGGTTAGCACCACAGACTGATTTATATGAATTGTGAAAAAGGAGGAGAAACTGGTGGCCAGCCCATGACGTTGTTTGGTATATCAGCCTGCTGGCTCACTGTGCCTTTGTGTGCACTGCCATTATATCTGTTTAGCTAGGATGCAGCTTTCTGTTTGGTGCCAGTGAGAGCACACCTATTGATTGTTGAATATGTTCACCAAACAACAGCATTAGCTTAAGACTGTGTTGATGGTGTGTCCATTTACCCAGCGAGACAAACATCAGAGCTGGTAATGACGTCTCATTGGAGTTGACCGAGCCAATCAAACATCAGAAAAGCTGTAAAAGCCATGAACTCCTGTTGTTATTAGCAATTTAGCTAATAACACAAGGCCATAACAGCACACCATGAGGGAGTTTACAAAAGCAATCATGTTCATCCGTGTTGTTGTTACACAAAACATGACTAAGTAGCTCATAAAAGCTTTAGAGAGGGCCGGTAATCCAGGGAGAAACCATCTAACCAAGTTTCTCAAAGTTTCAGAGTTGCCAGATCTGAGAATTATGCCACACTCGAGTTGACGGAAGTTACAAGTTGAAAGCAAAGTTGGGAATTAGCAGCTGTTGTTAGAATTGTTAGTCGTGACAATGCAACATGAGGAAGTTTGCACAACTTTGTCCATGTGGTTGATTAAATTGTGCAAAACAAAGGACCAAGTTGCTAATAAACACCATTTATTATCTAATGCATCTTGGATTTTGGCCTCCAGACACCTGTAGTTGCTCTCAGTCCGTTGGACGCTGTTGTCGTCACAGCTAATCTACCAAATGCTTAATTAAAACTATTTTCTGCTAACCTGTCCTCCACTCTCTCCTCCTGTTGTCTCTCAGCTTCTGTTTGCAGGTGTCAGTGCTGCTGTCAGAGAGCTGGACACAGTCTGGTAAAAGATATAAAAAAAATCAATTTGAAAGTAATTAGTAGACTAAAAGATTAAAGTAACAGACAGAATTTTATGATTGAGGACTTAAAACACACTGCATGCATTTATTCTAAATATTGCAGCAGTATTATCTTCACAAAGCAACATAACAGAGTGATATTTGATGGTGAAATAGAAACTAAGAATACTCACAGCAGTGTGTTAAGAAAACCAAAATAGTTCAAAGTATTGGCTGACAAATGGGGTAGCCAATCAGATTTCGGGAGGGATCAATGCCACCTCCCCACTACTCCTCTAGACACGGTCCTGGGTGACACATCAATTCAACACAGAAAAACATGCTGGACTGTAAAGCCAGACGTTTCTATTATTTTAGTCGAACAGTGACAGGTAAAGCTATTATCATAGAACAGACAAGCTCAGCAGACATGAAATTCAATTGCTCTTTAAGTAAGAGGATAAGATGAGGCGCAAACCACTTGAAATTCATTTCAATGCGTCAAACCCAGAGGATCAGGCTGATCAAATTTACCGGTATACGCCCACAGCAGTTAATGAACACATGCATTTTGCAGGGCTGTGCAGGTTCTGACATATGGAAACGTTTGCATTGTAAAGTGGTTCCCAGCTCACCCAGCTTACCTCAACTTAAAGCAAATGAAGCAAATAAGATTTATCCGGATATCTCAGCTGTGCATCTCCCTGCGTGAGATCCACTTCCTGAGATCGGATGTGGACTTGTGTTCACAGCGAGGTGAAATCAATAGGCAGCCATCGTCTTGGAGATGAAATCTAGCGTGCAGGAGGAGACCAGAGGGGCCTCTGGGAAGAGGCTGGGGATGGGTTTAAGGCAAAGCAGAGACAGCACAGTCAATGCTACATGACGGGTTTGTCCGAGTGGAAAGTATCCCTGCCTGTGTGCGCTGATTTATTTAAATGGTGACCTCTTTATCCCCTTCTCTCTTATATTTTTGTGTTGTCCCTTTATAACAAACAAACACTCTCACACACACACATATACACTTAACACCTCAGGGCAGATAACATATCTGCACTACTGCAGTGCACTAATGACCCTCTTTCCCAGTCTGGAAACCTGTCAGACATACTAACAGAGTCACTGCCAATCAAGCCGAGAGCTCCGTGTCACTCGTCTTCATCCTCTGGAGCCTCTGCATGTCAGTGTCTTTGCAGAGGCACGACATCACGCTTTGTCAATCAGAATCCAATTTGCAACCTTAATTACTTGGTTGGCTCAACAGTAATGAAGCGACACTAGACTCAAGGATGAATAACCTACCTTCCCAAAGCTCCTTGTAAAATAGGCTTTCAATCCTTGATTTTTGTCTCTGCAGCAAAGGGAATGATGTCAAACTAATGTTGAAATAAAGACAGACTCAGCCAAAAACAACCACATCACCTATCTTATCTCTAAACTCGCAGTCCTGAAACTTTCATGCCTGACTAAGATGAGTGTTTGCAAGTGAATGAAGAAGACTATATAGAGGTGGTGGGTATTTGACTCCAAGGCTGCAATCTCAGAGACAGGTGAGACACCATAACCACTCAAATGGGGATAACATCACAAGCTTTGACAGTCTCTCCTGAAAAACAGTCGCGGTTGTTTTCAGACAGAAAAAGGGGACTTTAGTATTTGAAGTGTGGAGCTTTAAAATAACAGAGCTTGAGTTTAGATCCTGTTTGCCCTCTCACTTCCACGCAGCAGGTCAGAGAGCGCCTGATGTTGGGAGTTTGTTAGTTTTAGAAAGTTACACAGACTGTTAGAAGTCAGGCATGAAGTCATTGTGTAGGGTCAAACAGGTCAGTCTGCAGAGTTGAAGCGTGAGCGTGCTTTAAAACTCTTTCAGGCCTTTCTTTCAGAGTTCGCACAACTGCTCCAATCAGTTTTCACGTGTACGCTGAGAGCAACACAAAATGTGTACCATAATAGTGATTCATATATATATAATCCTCTTTCAATAATCAGTGTTTCATCAAAGTCTGTTTGTCCTGAACAGATATGAACTCCCTGGTTTCTGAGTTTGCAAGAGCTACTTGTCAAGCAAAACTGAAAAAGGTTTTTCTATCAGGGTGAAGTGGGGGGCACAGTCCTCCAGAAAAGTGTGAGAGGAGTAGGTTTCAGACACCGTTTGATTGCGAAATGTTGCCTTTTAGCAATCATTCCATCTTTATAAAGATGTCTCAAAATGAGGGGAAAAGACTCAGAGACTGAGAATATTCTTCTCTCATTTAAATTCTCATCTTCAGTCAGACTTTACCTAAAAATAAAAGTATAGCTGTGGAGCAAACACAGGGGAATCACTTAAAAAGATGCCAGTGACATCGTATCATCTGCTGGTGAAAAGGGATGATACTTCTTACTGTGTTTTATTCGTTCCACAGATTTCTGAACTAGTGAGTATTTCACATCTAGAAAATATAATGAACTAATCAAATAGCATCTGTACCCCTATCTACATTGGCACTCTACTTAAAAAGCTGCATCAATAATAAACACTACAGTGGATTAGATAATGGCAGCTCAAGCAGGACTCACTTTGTCATTTTACTTTTGTGGTTTCATAAAACTTAAACTCTACAGAATAACAATCTTAATGTATTTCCTTCACTTCTGCTTGTCAGGGTTGTTTTTGGAACAAAGCTCTTGTTTGTGACCACCATTTTTTTTTTAGCTAATCCTGCCCAACCATGGCTAACATCTAAAATACCGCCCTTACAGCCATGAAGCACATGTCACAGCTACTGCAACATTACAACTCTCGGAGGAGCCGTCATCAGTAATGACCTATCAGGCCTGCAGGCCTCTATTTGTCCCTGCAGTGCTCAATGGAGCAGAAAATAGGAAAAAAAAACACCCCAGCAGAGTTAGTGCCTCTAAAACCCTTATCCAGACCGTCCTATCAGCTGTCCTCTCCCCCTCAGCACTTCATCTCTGCTATCTATTTGACCGTTTTCACCTACAGTGAACTCCTCCTGCATTGTTCTTATCTAGAGGATGTTTATTGCCCTCGAATTGATTGGTTGTTTGTGTCATTTCACTCACTAATTTAAAGGAAAGGGCAGCGTGGGCTCAGGATAAGGCGGACACTGGAGGTGGGGACAGAAGATGGATGATTGGTTTTGCCGTTCTGTTTGTTGGCTGAAGCCGGAAGAATAAATAACCACCAGAAAGAGAGCAGATGATCTGGACTTACAGAGAAAAGGAGGAGGGCAGTGAAATCTGTGATGGATTCAGTGCTGGTTAAGTGTTCTGACCTTGAAATGTTTGATTTTTTTTACCTGTGGGGAAACAGGTAAAACTCTGACTAGGTAGTCCTGTACTTATAGGTTTTTAGCACTTCTACATACTATTTTATTGTATTATTTTATTCTCATATTCATTTTTATTATTTTATCGTTCTTGTATTATTCTATTCTATTGTATTATTTTATAATGGTATTTTTTTCTTGTGTTATTTTATTGCTTTTATGTAAAGCACTTTGGGTACCATTTGGGATATTGTAAAGTGCTATATAAATAAAATTTGATTGATTGATTGATTTGATTGAAATCCCAGCACACCTCGGATCAAACCAAAATGTGTGAGAAATATTAACAAAGGAAGCTTGAGCTTTGCAGCTCCTCAAGCAGCATATAAAAAGACACTTATCTTGAGATCACAGTTGAATAATGATGTTCTGACAAACCATTTAAACTTTGCTTTGAGGAAAATCATAACTCTATGGTATTAAAAAGGGGTACTACGCTTAGTTTAAGGCTTTACAGTGTTCCTCTTATAGTTTTGTAGAAGCTTTACATGATCTACTGCTTAAGTGAATGAGTGATGTTGTCTTTGAACAAACCCTCATTTTAGCCTCTGGACCCGAACAGTTTGGAAAAGGAAAATCCCAGCAACAAAGAACAGAGTTAGGTGTTTCTAGTTTGGTTTGTTTATGTCTAATTTGCCCTTTTCGGATCCACCAATTGAAGATGTCATGACTTGAGCAAATCTCATGTCCATCTCACAGAAGTCTCCTGTGACTTTTTAGCTGCTGAGAGCTCTGATCATCTGGGGATTACTCCAACATGCGTTTACTGCACATTTTGAGTCATTTCCCCCCTACTTTAAAAGAGTCATGGTTGTTTCCTTACTCAGTCTTTGCTCCGCCTCAAATACACTTTGTCTGACTTTTTTCACCAGAAACAATGCTCGGGGCTGTAAACTCAGTATGTACGCCACTATTTACTTGTTGTGCAAACAAAGAAAAACGTAGCCTACACTGGCTAACGAATAAATGATCAAAATACTGTACATTCTTAAAGCTTTCTACATAGTTTTACTGAAGAAGAAGAAGAAGAAGAAGAAGACAATGACGATGACAACGATGGCAACAACAACAAAGTCCAAGAAGAAGAAGAAGAACTTTATTTATCCCCTAAGAGAAATTCATATACTGCTCGACTCTAGTGAGATATTAGTATTGTTGTTTGGGTAAACAGACTGAATTCTTCTTCTGTCACGAACCAGGACTGAAGTTGATCCTTCCTCCCTTAATCTTTAGTGTTACTGCATTTTCTCTACTCTGCAATAACTGGGCTTATTCATCCTGCCAAAAAACTGGAACAAGCAATAAGATGGTCAAGATTTCAAGCCACAGTCTGGTGCGCTACTGGCGATGTGGTTATGATGGAAAGTGGGAGAGGGGTTTTAGATGAATAAACACATTCACAGCAAAGTTTGGGGAATCAGAAGATGTTACTAAAACATCAAGAAACAGATGTTTCAGGTGTTTGAAGAGTGATAGTAAAAGTAAAAGATTATGTGTGTCATATATGTTATAGAAACACTCTCTTTTGTGTTTTCAGGCGTTTCTGTGATGTTACTCCATAGGATCTTGAGGAACAAGAGACGAGCAGTTTCTAGACCGAGGCTGGATCTCATTAACCCAGTTTCAAACCTGGTCTCTGCTGCTGCTGCTTCCTCTTCTTTACAGAGAGAGAGAGACAGAGAGAGAGACTTTTCGGGTTATGAACAGTTCCCTTTCGCTTCACCAGCACGTCTGAATATTTCATAGCACCCATTCGTGTTTAACTGCTGCTTGCCTGCCCACATTTTACTGCACTTTATCTTTTGGAAGCTCTGGAGGCTGATGGTGGGGGTCTTTGGATTAGCTTGTGTTATTACTAATCAGAGTGCAACAGCTGAAAACGTAATCAAAAGTCAAGTGCATGCAAATGAATAAAAGAAAATGAAAGATTGGCCTTGTGTCGTTCTTGTTTTATAAGAGAGTGTGCGGGTGCATTAGTGGAGCAGGATCACAGAAAACAGATGCACAGTGAGAGGTGCCTGAAGATGGCTGTTTGTTAAGGACAGATGGATGAATAACAGCGTCACAGCACATTGGCATGGCTGATAAGACAGGTAGAGAGCACGCCTGGGGTAGTGTTTTAAAAGTACCGAAAGCAGAGAGAGGAATCCACTTTGCTTTTACATTTTTCTCTCTTTCTTAAATGCAGAGGGTGATAATTGAATGAGATTCATGGTCATGTTTTCAGGTGACTTTTCATTTAATCTTACAGCACTAGAGCGTGTCCTTCTTCTACATCTACCCCATATATTTCAGGGTAAACAGACCTATGAGCCAAAACCCCACCATCCGAGTCCAAATACCAATATTTGGAGTGCACAATACTTTGACAGAGAGGGAATCACTGAATTTCAAACATTCAGAAATGTCTGTTCAAAGCTCACAGCTACATCAGAAACCCAGGAAGCAGCTGCCTCTATAGGTGCCTCTTTCTAATAAGTCCCTTTAACATTCATAGGCTGTAACCAAGGGCTTTAGCAGGACTGATAAATAACGCTTTGTGCATTCGATTTCAGCCTCTAATGAGAAAAAACTCAAAGCTGGTCCCCTCAGAGAAGAACAAATGCTACAAATGCACATTATTATCACTCTGTCTGTTTCACAATCAACACATTTCCAATCCGTCCAACTATTTCTGTAACTCACTGAAAACTGACAATCCAACATACAGCAGCCCAGCTTTTCACTGTTCAGCCAGTCTGTTGTGTCTGTAACAACTACTCATCATTTCCAACGTGGGCTGATAAGACGGCACGTCATTTGAACCAAGTCAAACAAATCCTTGATAGTGGACAGTGATACTAGCAGCCCTGTGAGGCTACATTCAGTTCAATCCTAATTTTATGTGAGAAAATATTGATTTTTAAATGTTGTGATGTAAAATTTTAAAGACTCCTTTGAAACCATCATTTTTTCTACCATGAAAAGTGTTGAAATAAGTTTGTGTGGATCCTAAATATACACTTTATGCATATCTACAAAACCAATAAATCAACCAACCAACTGACCAAGGGAAAAATCTTTTGGACTTCGACACGAACCAACAATATTACGAAGTAAGATGCTAGAAACAGCTCACAAATCAAATAAAAGATTCACACACACTGATAAACATGATTGAATATTAAAATTTGCACCATATGTTCTGCAGTCTTTCCCAGAGGTTCATTCAACAGCCCGCTGAAGGAGTCTGAAGAACCAAATAAGCGCTCAGCTTCAGTTTAAACTGCATATAAAGAGTTCCTCTGAGTCTCACAACTTTAACAAGAAACCACAAACGGGGTAACTAGGCTGTCAAATCATTGAGGAAATAAGATTTTTTCCTTTTTAAATTCATTGCATACACAATCAAAGTGATAAGTTTATGCCAGGTTAAGACCAAAAAACAACACAGCAAGAAAGAAGTGTGAACATGTACAAGGATGTTTAGATGAAATAATAGTCACAGACTTATAAGAACACGTCACAACATGACACTCTAAAACTTGAACTTACTACAAGTCATATTATAGTTTTAAAGCCCCCAAAAGGGTAAAATGACTCTCAGATGAGATATTTTTGTCCTACTATGATCAAAATGACAGGTATGTTAAAAGCCTGTAGTAGTTTCCTTGAAATGTGGTGACTACAGCTGAAGATATTCCTTCGATAGTGCTTACTTTTCGAATAACTAAATCCCTGTTATCTAATTCAGTAAAACTTTGAACCTTATTTTCCCTGCGTTGTTTTTATTACATAATATTATATCTGGGTGTTTCCTGACTGATGTCTCCACAGCTCTTAATCTGTTCAAATACACTATCCATTAAACACCTTGATGTGCACGACTCGCCAATAATGACTCTGATTAATGCTGTTTGGTTTGAGCTCTGCTGTGTGGACTTTACCACAGCGCACACCCTGGTCAACATGATGCTGCTGCTGCTGGGAAATAATTAAATAATGACGTCGTCATATTATAAGACAAATTAGTCCACCCGTGTGGGCATCTCCACCTTTCGCTCCAATTGTAGGTTGAAGCGTTCAATCATCTCATCGTCCCCCTCAGAGGTTCAGGTCAACATCAGGAGCGCCCACAGACGCGTGTGTCCACACACATGAAAGATTTTAGGAAGGTGACACAGAGGCTCCCCTATCTGACCGCCAATCTATTACTCAACTGAGTCACTCCTCTCTGCACTGCCTCCAAATTACATTTCTGCAGTTGGGATTTTTCCCCCCTCCCACATCTGCAGTGTTGGTCTATGGACAGGTTCCCACTGATTGCCTCGCTGCGGCTGTGATTGAATGGAGAACCCGCGTGTCTCTGAGACCACACAGGGCTGTAGGCTGCATACCAAATGGACAGCTAGAGACAGAACCGTGGATAACAGAGAGTCATCAGTGAGTGGGAGGAAGAAGGGAAACCCCACACAGCACAACAAAACACTAAAGGGATCAGATGTTATTCAATGCAGCAGCACAGACAAGGTTTGTTACAGGCACTCGGGGCACCAGCAGAGTTAATCTGGTTATAATCACACAGGCTATCTTGTTAATACGATAATATTCAATGACTAATCTAGACTAAATGTATTCCTGTATCACACACTCCCTGTGGCAGCTCCCTGTTGGTGAAAATATAAAGGAGTTGAAAGTGCAAATAACATTCATGCAAGGGACAGAGGAGATTACTCTACAGCAGTAAAAGCTGAGTAAACAGCAGTACACTGGAGAGAAGAGAGCTTTGAACTGCAAGGAGTTTATAAAATGTTAAAAGCTGGCACTCTTGGGCTAATTATTCTGCCGTAAATTCAACTAAACAGATGCAGTTTTTCACTATTTAGCTGGTGCTACAATATTTGTTTATTACAATTAATATTTTTCCCTCCTGCCAGGATCAAATCAGAGTACAGAGTTTGGTTTCAGCTCACTCTGGAGTAGGGCTGGGTGATAAAACAATAACGATACATAAATAATTAATTTCCCTCAATATCGATTTGAAACATGGTCAATATGTTTTTCGAGAGTCGGCATTCCACCATGTTTTGGTAGACTATACGAATAGCCAATTAGAAGGGGAGTTGCTCCGGGTCCTCTTTGCGCTGAACCAATCATGTGCTGAATTTGAACAAAACAGCACACAACTGCGTAGTAGCAGGCTGCAGCTACACACAACCATAGCACTTAAACAAGTGAAGCCGACAGCACTGTCGGTGAGAAAAAAAAAAAAAGGGTGCTACCCCCGGTAGAATCGAAAATAAAGCTTTAACAGATGATGACATCGTTGACAACACCGGCACGAAAACGTTGGTGGTGTGGAGGTGTTTCGGTTTTTTGAGGTCGGACATGAAGCAGAGTAATGTGCACTGCAAATTATGTCGAGGAAATGTTCTCGCAAAGTCGGGAAATACCTCAAATCTTTGAAGCAGTGCCACGCTGCAGAGCACGGGCAATGCAAAAGGTTACAATACCCAAGCGGAGCAAGGAGCCCATGGCGCCTGTGCAGCCAAAACAGCCGACCATTCAGTACGCTTTCTCTAGCGCAACACCTTACGACAAAACGTCGAAGAGACACAAAGACCTCACAGATGCAGTAGCTTATTGTATTGCAAAAGACATGCTACAAAAAAGCACTGTTAAATTTCCTTTTTTATATCATGACATATATCGGTATCAACTGATAAGAAAAAAATATATCCTGATAAGCTTTTTCCCATATCGCCCAGCCCTACTTTGGAGCTTACCATGGCTTGTACTAGGTGTCAGTCTCGTTTTCTCAGTGTTGTTGTCACAGCCTTATTTACAGTTTTGGTCACTGAAACTTTAACATTTACAGAAACATCTCTATTAACTCACTTCGTATTACCGTTTGGAAAAATTCATGTGTGATTTCAGGCAACACTGTCTTGTCAAACTTAACCACAACCCAGGGTGGTACATTGTGTACACAGTGTACTACACAGAGGAGTAAGCCGCTAATGAGAAGTATAGAAACACAGCATCAGCAGGATAAATATGTCGTGTAGTTAGTTACAGGGTTTTCGTTTTATAGGGCAACAGTCTGCCACCATGAGCCGCAGCCCGTCGCTGGAGTGTCTGTCATGATATCACGGATGTGTGCAATTGCATAGCTTATACACACACGCGCACACACACCAATGCAAAACTCGATCTCTCAGACTCAGACCTCTAATGCTGTGTGACTGCTCTCCCCTGGGCTTCGTTCTGCTCTGCTAGATGAGCTCAGCTGCCTGCATGTACAGAAATCAGGGAATCCCTACATTCTCTTCCTCCGCTTATTCATCCATTTATTCCCCCTGCAGCCCTGTGTGGGTATGAGTGTGTGTGTGTGTGTGAGAGAGAGAGAGAGAGAGAGAGAGAGAGAGAGAGAGAGAGAGAGAGAGAGAGAGAACGGTACACAAAGGCTCAGTTACCATTAGGGAGGCATTTTTTTCCTGTGACAATGATAAAACAGCCCCAGCACAAGCTGCATCTATTTCTTTTGGGAGCCCAATGAACTAATTTTAAGACGCTTCACTGTGACAGATTATAGTACAGCAGGAGATCTCAACAGCGATGTACAATAAGTGAGGGAATTCTAGGTCAGGATTTTTCTCCTTTGGCACTAAAAAAGCTTCAGCAGGAGACTGTTTGATATCAAATACCATTACAGAGGTTCATAATGACTCCTCACATAATAAATAAACTCATTAGTCTTATCTGAAGTCATTAGTGCGACTGTTTTGTATCAAATACATGTTTTCAAACCTGCATTTATGTTCCAGCAAAGCTCGAGACTGATGACTTATACAAGATGTTGGTTTTCTTATAATCTGGATCATATTTCAATCCTTTTATATAAACATATCTGAACTTTTTATGTCAGAATTTCTTCAAATATCACATGAAGCCAGTAGTTAATAATTGTTATATAAATCAGTGAACAGCCTTTACAGCAATAGGTGGCATTTTTAGTAAAGCAGCTAATGAGCTAGAGTTAGTCAAGAGGATTGATGTTGATCTTTTTATTTGGCAAAACTCTTCGAAACAAGGAGATTCCAGCTGGTTTATCTTTAGAGAGAATTTGTTGCTTTTTGGTCAATTATGAGGGTTAAAAAGAAGTTCATCTTTAAAATTCATTTTGATTTATAACTGTTTTTAAATGACTTTTTTGTTTGTTAGTAAGACCGATTATGTTTCCATTTCTTTTTTCTGTGAAAAGCAAACAAGCTGGCATTTGATCATAAATTTCACCAGTATGGTGTTGTTTGTGGTACTTTTTTTTACCGTATTCTGATAATCACATTTTGGATTTATGAATAAAAGGATAGGTCACAGTAAAGCAGAGGACAGCAGGTCATCCCAGATTGTGACCTTTGCGCTCCTAAACAGTGGCCCAAAAGCCTCCTGCCCATAACAACGAGGACTTCTTATTTTCCTTTTTGCCGATCTTCTGTAGAAAGATGTCATGACACCTTCAAACTGAATAAAATATCAGCACTATTCAGGTGAGAAGAAAAGATGAACTGCAGTACTGTTTTAGTAGACAGTGCAATCTGGTTTTGGCTACTCTTTTTTAAAGCTTCAGTAAGGAGTTTTTGTTTTACATTAATAAAATAGACTGAATTTTTTATCAATGCCTGCTCATGATATCCATAACCTAACAAGACCCCATCGGGGTCTGTGTATCAGCGTCATCTACACAGCTGTAGAAACAGGTTTAGCAGTTTCCTCATCAAATGTGCAAAATGAATTAGACATTTGAATGTTAGAAATCAGCATGATGCTATTTTTGTCAAAAACTCAACCATGTTGATTCTGCCTTGTCCCTAAATTGACACAAATTGAAATTTCCTCACAGGAGCTTTAAAATCTCGAGTCACTTCCAAAGCCAGGCAATCTCAAAGTTAAAAAGAACCATGGGTGTACAGACGAGGCAAAACCACGATGAGGTTTTAGGATGGAGAACAGAGGTTGACGGTAAATCAGGCCGACTGATGACTCTTTGAAACGATGGAAATCAGCCAACAATCGTGCTCATGAGGTTGATTTAACTCAAAAACCAGCAAAGATCGAGACTTTTGACAGAAAGCACTACATACAAAAACATGTTCAGGATAAGATCAGCCAAGAAATAAGAGGTATCACTTTGTCCACAGGGGGCGCCAAATCAAAGTTGCTTATAGGAGCTTTAAATTGTAAAGAAATATATATTTTGTACTTTTTCAAAAACAGAATCGAAATGATGAAATAGAACATATTCACAATTTTTCTGAGATCTATCTTCCACAAAAAAAAAACCATAAAACAACAACAAAAAAGCACTGTTGCTTTATCATTTTCATACTGAAGCTTGAGTTTGATGTGTCATTATACCCCTTCACACTGAGACTGCAGAATAATTACCATTCATTAGTGATCTAAATGTGAGCTCCCCAGCAAACTGACTGAACTGACTGAATTTATCACAATAAATAAGACGACCAAGTAAAAAACAAATGCTTTTTTTACCCAGCATGTCAAATGTTATCTGCTGGGTGGAAGCTGTGATATAATGGCTGTGCTTTCACACATCCTTCTGCAGTCAGATGAAACCTTTGCTACCCTCTGGCTAATTGGTGCCAGTTTAGTGGTTCAAAAGTAAAAGCTCTGAGATTTATTTGTGGATGGATTCAGGTTAAAACGTTTTGCGATCACAGATCTTCTTTGTACAGAGTAAAAAAAGTAGAATATAGATGGAAACTGTGTTAAAGCTCATGCGTATTATTTCATCCCTATGACAGATATTGTTATAAAGATAAATCTCAATCTTTGCTTTTTCAGGTCTGCCACACACCTTACAACAATATTCCTCCCCTTTTCCTGTGAGTTTCATCCAAAACAAAACCTTCTTCTAAGGTTAAATCCAACTCCGAATCCAAATGATCCAAATTTTAACACTTTTCCAAACAATCAACCAGACATTCAGCTGCATCCTGCATGCCAGTCAGCCCAGTATCTCCCCCAGTAAAGCACTGGGATATCGCTTTGGCTCCAGAAAGCGAAAACAAGGTCGTGTTTAGTTTTCAGCTGTGAGCCAGAGGCATGCTGCATGACCATTAAAGTCAATTCGTGTCATTAAAATAAGGTTAGATGTGACATCAAAAACCATGTCTGTCTTTCTTGATCATTTCATGCTGAGTGTCCTGCTGCTGTGATGAAGGGGGAATTAATGCAACACATTTCCAACAGACCATTAAAATTCACCTGAGTTGACCGCAGGTTAATCTACCGTGGAGGCAACAAGAGGCGAGAAAACGAGCTTTTTGCTGCATTGCACCTGACCAAAAACGCTCTTAACTTAAAACCGGAAAGTGGGCTGTCTGGTCCCGCACTGTGAGACGAATCCACCGGGATCGTGGTCGTGATGGTGGAAAGACAGCCTCCCCCCCCAGCTCTCGAGAGAAAAAAAAACAACAACAAGGAAAAGAGAGAATAAAACATCATTAAGTGGAGACAAATACAACCGCTCAGTATGCCATATGCCAGAGGAGACTCGGCGGTGTTCGGAGTCCCGGTAGTGCGGAGGGTCGACCCGATTAACCGCGGTAGTGTCTTACCTGGAGGCGGCGGAGAGTGACGGGGAGCCGGCAGGCAGGCAGGGGAGCACGGCGGGCTGGAAGAAGGAGTCGGTCCGGGGATCAGGGACCGAGTGTGAGTGTGTTGGTGCGTCTCGGCACCGACTGAAGGCGCAAACCCACGGTTAGGGTGTTCCCGACAGGAGGGGGCGTGGTGTGTGTGTGTGTGTGTGTGTGTGTGTGTGTGTGTGTGTGTGTGTGTGTGTGTGTGTGTGTGTGTGTGTGTGTGTGTGTGTGAGAGAGAGAGAGAGAGAGAGAGAGAGAGAGAGAGAGAGAGAGAGAGAGAGAGAGATGCATGAAATCTTGACAAATAGGCTTATTCTGACAATGCGACAGTTGTTTCTGCACAAACTCAGACTCCTGTTGGTGTTGTTGTTGTTTTATGAATAAACAATCGGGGTATTAAGTGAATTTAACACCTTGTATTTGTGTGAGTACTCTACTCAGAGTAAGTCCGCATTGTCACAGAGTGGTACATTATGTATTGTGTATTTTCTAGCTGAGGTCCTCTGGGGTTATGGGGTCTATTTCTGTAGTTGTTGTGGCCAGAGGAGCAGCCAGCTTTCGTGCAGACTGACAGATTATTTAATCACATTTTATGTAGACCTGCTGAGAAATACATGGTTTGGTCCTCTTGCACAAACAGGGGTTTGAAAAGAGATGGTGAAATAAAGGAGCACAAAGCACAGCTGTTTGATCATTGAAAGTGATTCAATCTTGAAGTGTTTTTGCCTGTTTTTGTTGTGGTTTCATTTTATACGCTGGGTGAATTAGGACTGGGCGATTTGGCCAAAAAAATGATCACGATAAACTTTGTCATATTGTATAGTATGATCTCGATTATTATCCCGATTTTTTATCCCGATTCTGTACTTAAAACTAAAAAATAAATAGATAAATACTAAATAAGACTTTAAATAACTTTTCTTCTCAACAATAACATCTTCGGAGGATGACTCAAAGTCATGGCTGACATCTATTTTACTGCCCTCAGCTCCACCATCGGTTACTCTGTTTACCTCTCTGGCATCTTACAGAAGTGAGCAGGAAAAGCTAAACTCTGATTGGCTGTTGTGATGCACATTTTCGCAATGTCTGATCCAGTAAATGAGCTCACAGCTGATCACCGTGATCGACCTGAAATTTATTACGATCATTAATCACTATCATATAATCGCCCAGTCCTAGGGTGAATTGCATCGCCATGTGCTGATTCCCTGCATTGCCTAATGCATTAAATCACATGTTATTTTCAGTGCAGTAGGCTGTTTATTCATGTGACTGTCAAAGGTTGCAACTAACTCTGGTGCATTTCATGGTTGTGCATTGCCCATAGTAAAAAGAAAACGTGATGCAGCACTTTCTTGGGATTACACACTTATCTACAAAAAAAAAAATAATAATAAATGAATAAAAAAATGAAAGAAACATCCAAGATAGGATAAAATAGAGTTTCAAACCTATAATAAATTGCAAGATCGGAATGAACACAACAGCCTGTTAAATTATAGTTATAATACCTTTCTAAAGAAGAAAAAAGTAATTTTATGATATGGTCAGATCAGTATTTGTTTGATGAATAACTGGCCAAATTATTTAATTGGCCTATTGAGCTGTATGGTAATGAGCTTTTCCTTAAAAACACGTAAAATGCACTGGTATCCCACAGAGAAAACGTTGGACGACATGTGTTGAGGATAAAAAATACCCTTACTTCGTTTCAAAATATTAAGAACATTAACATAATCTCAAAACTAACCTTTTACTTAATTCAAAAGGTTTATTTTTAGGTTCCAAGGACCCCTGCTTTTTTGAGAAACAAATAGATTCGTGGTGTTTTATGTGAGTCATACGCCCCCTCATGGTAATTGTGTGAGTGTCTTGTCATGTCTAACTCCAGCCACAGCGGGGCGACATAGAGGTTCAGTCAGATGTTTCAGGTTTTATAGTCTTCTCTTGACTGAACTCGTTGACTCCACACAACAGGAAGTAAACAGGAACAATAACCGGACTACAGACAGACGCCGGTATAAAAAAGAGGATCCAACCCGGAGTGTCGTTGTTGGAAACGATGGAGGAATATAACTCTGGAGATGAGGTGAAGTAATTATGAATAGTACTTCATTGAAATGTGGACAGCTGCATAGATGAGTCAACAAAGAAAGATATAAGCTAGTTTATGTGCTGTTAGCTAAAGCAGTTAGCTGAGTAAAGGATCAGGATTCAGTCAGGGAGTGGTCTCTCTGTCATAATATCACTATTAGATCAATATTAATGTTACACACAGAAAGTTAAAGACTAAAACGTGGTAACTATTCATTTTGTTAAATGGATTGAAGAAGATTAGACACAGAACAAACACATTTCCATAAATGTAATAATCAGGCATAACATCATGAACACTGGGCAATATAATGTAACATCTCTACTACAAATTAGCATATTTGTTGTTGACAGTAGGGGAGAGTGGGGTAAGTTGAGCCACCCCCTGTTGCTTGGAAATAGTAAAAGAAATTTATCATGTGACCAAATATTTCGGAGATGGGCATCAATTCATGGAGTCTGTGAATGTTAGAAGCACATGGGCGAAGGGGTTAGACATTTATTTAGGAAAAAAAACAAAAACATTTTCCATTCCTGAAAGGGAATTTAGTCTGTCATAAGTTTTATTAGAATTGTGTTCAGACCAAAAAAGATCATTTTAAATTTATTTTATACATCAATTGTGGTATCTATGAGCTACAACATGAGGTCAAAAACCTAACATAAAAGTCCACCATTTTAGCTTAGAGGACTAATAAAGTAATAATAGTAGTTCTGGGGTAAGTTGAGTCAGTGGTTCAACTGAGAAAGTAAAGGAGTCTGATGAGAGGATCAGAGTTTCAGTTCAGATTGTTGAAATGTGTTACTTTTTCTTTTCAAAAATACAGCTGTGAATGTTCTGAATCACTTAAAGTCATTCTCGTGTTAAAATGACTTTTTACAACACAGCTTTTTAGCAGTGTTGTAAAAAGTTGACCAGAGGAGACCACTTTTTTTGGCATGCTATATTATCAAGACAGTTATGTTTACACTCATTCTGTTGGTTTGCAGGGATGAACAACATCTTGAAATATAATATGAAAAATGGCTCATCTTACCCCACTCTCCCCTATACACAGATGAAGTCGTCGTGGGTGTTATTAGTGCACTCATATTGAAGGTGTTCCTAATATTTTGTCCCGCTTCTTTATGTGTTAATGAAGTGACTAAGTTGTCAGAAACACTATCAGCTAACAGCTATCCTCTGTTTGACAGTGTCACCAGCTTAGAGAATGAAGGAGCTTGGTAAAAGTAAAGTCTGTGGTACAGATGTGTTGTTGGGTTTATTATGCATCAGCTGGTCAGACTTTATTCAGTCATATCCTGATAAAGTCATTTTAAGTTTAAACTTAAATGGAAAATATGTCTGAGTTTAGAGGAACTTTTTAAAGAAACAGTAAGAATAGGCTCTTAGAGTTTGTAATTCAGTTACTAGTGCTCAGTTACAAAATAAGAAATCAATCCTTGTATTTTGATCTTTTTTTAAAGAAAGGGTGTAAATGTTTATGAAATATGTGCCTTGTTTATCAACCTTAAAATTATCTGTTGAAGCTGTAATTTTTAAGTTCTCTTTTATTCTTTTTGCCAAAAAACTTTGTTGTCAAAGAGCTGTTCTGTACACAAAAATCTTGATCTGTCAAGTCAAAAATACTGAACTTTGGAGAGTAGTAGTGTTGTTAAGGTGCATTCTGAGGAAAAGCGTATAGTGTGATCAAAAAAGACTTAGTCCAAAAAGTTAATGTAGTGGGTTCTCCCTAACTTGTGAGTTGAATGTTGAATTTGTTTTTGTGGAAAATGATTTTGGTCATCATATTTATTTTGAAGTCACTTTTTTCTATGATAGTGACTATAATCTTTAATTATAGAGCAATTTTCAAAATCTTATTACAAAGTGCCTAACAGGGCACGAAGAAGAAAAATGCAAATTTAGACAATTTTTTTTTAACAGGGATCAACCTACTCAGATAATAAAATCAATTACACATTAACCATAAACGCATGAAATTTCAGGTTGAGTAAAATCAGGAAAAAGTACACTTTAAGGAGTGACTTTAATGAGTGCACTGAGGCAGCCGACCTTATATCCTTAAGCAGATCATTCCAGAGCTGAGGAGCTCTGACTGAAAATGCTCTGAAACGCTTTTTTTAGATCTCCTTATTCACCCAAAAATAAACCTGTAGGTGCTGACCATGTGAAATCTTTTGACTTTGTGTTTTTATGACCTTGTGTGTATCATCTTCAGTTTGACTTAAACCTTAAAGTAACTGTGTTTCCTTACTTTGCTACTGCAGGTGATCTTCAACTCTGATGAGGCTAACACTATCGTAAAAGAGGTACATTTTCTCCACCTGGAAATATTACTGAACTGTGTTTTCTCTTTGAGTGTCTCATTGTGAGAGATGAGTCTTTGTGTGGTTGTTTCGTTTCAGTGTATTGAAGGTGTCATTGGAGGAACAGATTATGACCAGAGCAAGGTGAACCAGTGGACGGCTAATATAGTGGAGCATTCTCTGACTCACCTGGTCAAACAGGGACGCCCATTTAAATACATCGGTAAACTTACTGACTGCCCCGTACAGAAACATGACACCACAGGAGTTTATATGTCTCTGTATGTTCTCTTGGAGTAATGCTGATCTGTGATGTTTTGCAGTAAACTGTGCAATTATGCAGAAAACTGGCGCAGGTCTCCACACAGCCAACTCCTGCTACTGGGACACTGCTACTGATGGTGAGAAGGGATAGCTAATTCTTTCAAGAGCTATTATATGAAATATTTATCAAAGTAAGTAAACTGCATATCATAGATAAGTGTTTTAACTGCTTCAGTTTGGCTTTAGAAAGTTTTTACCTATGGGATTATATTTTCTACCTTTACATTAGAGCTGGTATCTTTGGAAATTGTTGTTGTTGTTGTTGAAAATATGACCCCAAGCTGATAACCAAGCAAAACAGAGACAAACAGTCAATTCTTTAGTTTTAACGAGTGTCTAAATTTTCCATCAAATGAATGGCTCAACAGCAAAGCAGCTGTAAAGAGCAGAAGTCTATAATAATGTGTATTTCTATCTTCTGACTATTGATTCCAGCTTCGAGTGTGGGTTTGTGCAAAAACTAGTAAACAAAACTGCAGAGAAATTCTAAAGATAAACCTTCACTTAAACTTTTAATCAGAAACTCCCAACATGTGTTGACTCTCATCTTTCCTCCTGCGTGTTTGTGTCCCAGGAAGCTGCACAGTGCGATGGGAGAATCGCACCATGTACTGTGTGGTCAGCGTCTTCGCTGTAGCCGTGGCTCTGTGATGGCGCTCTTTTCTACTTCCTGAAACCGTGACTAAGAAGCCCTAAATATCCACTGATGATTCCCTCTGGTATAACTTTGTGGACACGTAGGTAGTTTCTCCCCATAGGTTTGAAAAACCTGACTGCAGGATAGATGCTTTGGCCTGTGAGTCGACAGTTTTGATCACTTAGAAGCTGCTGCTTTATTGGGACCAGGCAAATATTAAAGGGAAGGAACAATACTAAAGATACTTAGCACTAAACTAAACATTTCATCCTGATGTTGTAATCTGTGTTTAATGTAGATCTTCAATAGTTTTTCCTTAAACTTTGACTTCAGTGTGTTTAGTACTACTGAGCAAAAGTTAGCACTTTTGCGCTTAACTCAGGTGGTGAAAACAGTAAACATTAACTTACAAGCGTTAAGCATATAGTGCTGCAGTGTTTCCGTACAGCCTCTCTGACGTGATCGCATGGCTGTTTAACTCTTCTTGTTTTCTTCTTCAGTACATTCCTCTAAAAAAATGACTGAACTGTTGCTGTTGTTGAGATTTAAGTGAAGTCTGTTGTGTTTTAATAGAAACTAGTTGTTGTTGCATTAATAGTTTTTGTTACGTATCTGTAAGTTTAGATAAAACAGTGTTTGGTTTCAAGCCTTCGTTATTGTTCAGTATAACAAAGCAATGCATTTTTTAGACTTTCTATGAAGGAAATATGGATATTTGTCTGTTAAAGTTTGTGTTGTGTTTGTTGAAGCTGTTGAATAAATGAATTTAATGGAATCAGTGCAGTCAGGAAATGAATGAATGAATGTATGAATGAACTCAGACTATGAATGGGATTCATAAATCAGTCTGATGTGTTGTAGATGTGTTGGTTGTTGTCCACCAGAGGTCAGCACAGGACGGTAACAACTAACACACCAGAAAGTCACAAACCACTGAGAGTTTTCACATATAAATATAAATTTATTTAAATTTTTTATTTAGGACTTGATCCCTTAAATGTCTTTTACTTTGCTTTGTATGACAATGTTAGATGTGTACAACTTTTTTTAAAATCTTTTTTTTTTTTTTTGGCTTCAAAACTCGCTCTTAAACTCTTCTTTAAACAAACATCAGGAGCATTTATGTGATAGCTGGCGTCCGCGTCCCTCTGCAGATACATTGCAAAAAGGAGTTAGTGCAAAAAAAACAAACACTGACATTCTCTCTCACACACATCGAAGGCTGGAAATGAATAAATATACTGTCTTGAAATGAACATTTTCACTTCGATATCGTTAACTATGGTGTAAATATTCTAACAAATGAGACAGAGAGATTCGCAGACATACAAGAGTGAGTTAGAAAAATGCAAATACATCCAAAGAAAGCATTTTCACATCTCGACAGTTGAACCAAAGCCACTTTTTTCATTTTTTTCTTTTGTAAACGTGCAAAAACACGAGGCTAGGAGATGTGCGTGCTTTACAGTAACGTGTTTGGTGATTGAAAGGGCTCTTCAACAATGTGTAAGTGAACATCTCCAGCACATATACATCACAGAAGCAGCGCAATATTCATGATAAAGCTCTTATCAAGAAGTAAAAAAAAGCTGAATGCTTGCAGCCATTAAACTAGAAGGGGTCCCAAAAAACCCTTTATAAAACAGATTCGCCCCCTTCCCCTTTGCAAAATAACATTTCATTTGAGGCTCGACACATGCACACCTCCATGCCAAAGATTTATACTAAATACAATCAATTCAAGAGCTCCTGGTGATCAGTAATGCAGCATTTAGGTGGAACAGTCTCCTAAACTGAAGATGAAGTGGTATCTATGGGTTTATGTTTGATTTAAAGGCTGCAGATCAAAGGTTTTATAGGATGATGGTGGTGTTTCTCAACATGATGCCAGTTTGCAGCCAAATCTCCAGTTAAGGACACATTTCATGAAGGAGCAGGAGACATTGGCAGAAAATATGAACTATGGCGGGTCAAATGAAAGTGTAAACGTAACTCCAGAGGGGTTCATGTGGCACTTAAAAGGTGACAGATGATAACTGTCAGAGTCACTTCCCTTAATGGCACGTCAAACATTTGTGATGCTTTTAGCGGTGCAGGACACGCTCTGGCTAATGTCACCATTGATCCCATCGCCTATATTACTGGCCATTTCATTGGGAGTGTCACAGACTGTATCATTGAGCATGTCGTACGTTGTGTCGTTTGGCATGTCCTCTGTTGTATCACTGGCTGTGTCATGGGTCCCGTCGTCAGCCCGCTCTTTGTGCATGCTGGGGCTCGGGGGCTCTAAGACAGATTTTCCCATCGGCCTTCTCTGAGGCGAAGACGAGGTGCACATGAGGCAGAGCAAGGAGGAGCAGTTCCACAGGCCCTGCGTCATGCTGGAGGAGAAGAGCCTCCGACACGGATGACAGAACTGGTAGAAGACCAGCATGAAGAAGATGCCTATGGCGTACGCGACCAGCAGCTGCAGCACCAGCAGAGGGGCACAGATGAATTTATAGAAGTCTGTTTTATAGATGTACCACAGCAGAAGCAGTGAGGCATTCTCCACAAAGCGCAACATGTAGTAGACAGCCATGCGATACCAGTTCTGGGATTTATTGATGAGGTCGGGGTCATTGAGTTTCACCTGCACAGCAGACCAGCAGAACATGTTGATGCCAGCGTAGAGGAAGGTGAGCAGGCAGAGCACGATTGTGGTTCCCACTCTGGTCAAAGTCTTTTCTATATTCTCGGGGAACGGCGAGTGGCTTTGCCAGAAGAGGATCCAGGGGTAGAGGAAGAAAACCAGGAAGTTAAGCAGAACCACAGGCAGGACCCAGAGCTGCAGCACAGAGCTGAACAGAACCAGAACCACCACACGAGTGGCGATCTCAAAGCTCCTCCACAGGAAGATGCAGAGATACGCCATTGGCCGAACGTCCACTTCATAGTCGTCATACTTGATCTTAATGGCTAAGATGTTGCATCGTAGAGCTCCATACACGATGGATAGTAAGGAGATCACCATCAGAGTGCCTGTTATTTAGATACAAAGAGAGAAACAAGACAAACAGCATTATGGATTATTTTTCAGGATCAGGTTTTCTCTTTTTGTTTCACTTTCTAAACTACCCTCAGCTCAAAGGTCAAGTATGAGCACACTGACCTGTCTGACTTCTCATTTTGTCAAGAACTAAACCCCACATAAGAAATATTAAAGGCACCTTAGAAGTGCGCCTTTTACAATCTATTGTGCTAAACAGCTAAAATAATAAATATGAAGATGTTCAATGTTTTTCTTTCTTAACTCAGCAACACAAAATCTAAAGAAAATTGAACTAGAACATTTTGTTCTATTGTGCCGATGTCTGATTTACAGACACAGGGGAGAGACACCGGCTATTTTGACTCTTTTCTAGTAATGTTTAAACAGCCCACAAGTTATGTAATTCAACATATGATATAAGGTTATGTAACACTAAATAAAAGATGACAGATACACAAACTGAAGGAGCTAACAGGTGCTCCTTAAGACAAAAGCCCTGACAGTTGTTTCTGTCTTGTTGAATTTACTCAGTCTATCATTTCAAAAGACTTCATCATCTCAACCTACATCAGTTAAATGGAAAACCCATTACAGAGGGATGCTTTAATTTCCTAAACAAACAGTAGGAATGATTACAGCGAGCTAAGTCTACCCACTGTTCACATCGATGGCTGATTTTACAAGGACAAGAAAAATGTGGACCTTTCCTTTAAAGCCATGAAGCTTCATCAAACAGGAGCTGTTAAAACCACCAAGCGTGAAATGAAAGTGTCAGACAGCCAGAAGCTAAGGGAATGAACGAGCTGTGTATTTATATCATCTTTTATTTTGTCCAAATTGGACGACCAGATGTCCTTCCTTGACTTTGTTTGAACCTTTGCTAAATCTCTCTCTCTCACACACACACAAAGAGTTGGACAGCCCGGCTCCAGATCGGCACCAACTGGCAGAGATGCTGTTACATAACACCACTTTGACTCATGAAAACACCATCCTCTTATTTCCAATATGGCTCTCAGCTGATCAGCCCACATCATAGGCTGGTGACAGCCTACACATGGACAAAAAACTGGAGGATATCACATTTTTGAAGGCCTCACCTCTTCCGATGGAGACTCCCTGCTGCAGGACGCAGATGTAGAGCTGCAAGGTGAGCTGAGGGGCAGATCCCAGGAAAGCCTGAATGACAGAGGTGCGGGCGAAGGCTGCTCGGTGTGTAAACAGTTTCCCCTCCGCCTGCCCCACCTGCCGCTCCACCTCCTCAGACTGCCCCCCGCGAGGCATCTGCTTCTTCCTGGTGATGCTGACATAAGGCTCCTCCACACGGCCCACACTGCCATAAATACAGAACGCCTCCAGACACCTGAAATGCAGCAGTAGACAGGGATCAGAGGCCATTTAGAGCTGCAGACGCGTCTGTTCTGACTTATTCAAATTATTGATACATTTTCTCTTATCAGACTCCACATAGACTGAAGCATTATCAACAGTTAACTCACACGTTCAATGAAGAGACAATACATCAACTCTTAACACATAGACACATGACATGAAGTCTACAGCCATGCTAGCACTTCTGCCAATATCAGCATGTTAGCACAATGCTAAACAGTGGGTGTTAATTTTGCATAAGCCTGACAGAAATCTAGTATTAGTAAAAGTTAATCAAACTCTGACAGCATGTAACCACTCATACGATCAGAGCACAGTTATGAAAGTTGAGTTTTGTTTTAATCTTGTTCTTCACAACATTTTGGACACTCATTTTTTACTTTTTGTTGCATTACATGATTTTTGACAGATGTATTCTTTGGATAGTTTGCATATTATCAAACAACAACATGTGGATAATTTTTTAAGTAGATTCATGGATAAACCAGACATCAGACTATATAGGGGAGACAAGTTTGGGAGATTCTGGGGGCCTGAGGAGATGTCAGAACAGTTCATTTCTTCTACATATTTTTTTTAACTTCCTACTCTGTCTTTTCTTGTTCATGATTTAAAAAAAAAAGGAACAGATACCTTCTGTATCGCTAAACTTCCCCCTTTAGCTACAAGAGATAATTCAGGCCTTGAAACTTGGTGCAAGCACTGACTGTGAGGTGCAAGTGTGTGGTACAGCATTATGTCAAGATCTAAGAAATGACAGAAAAGACTAGAAAAACATGACAACATGACATGAAAAAAACTTCTTATTCTTCCCTTGACATTAGTAACATCAAATATCTCGTTTATCATAAATAAATCAGTCTAACGTTTTAAAGCCAGGGTTCATGTTATTTGATTTTTGATGATATCCACTACGCTGACATATTTCAAACTCATTCTGGTTGGTACAGATATCTCCGGATACAGTCTGAACCAGACATAAAACAAGACAAACAGCATGTGATTCAACCAAAGATAGTAAATGTTTTGTTTTTAAACATATGTTCAGTAATTATCCTGCAAAAATGTCATATCTGCTGATACTGATAAACGTTTTGAGATCTAATCTGACAATACTGATAATTTGCTTTTTTAAATCTTATCTGACAATACTGATTTTGTGCTGATAACATTGTGCATTCATACTAAAAACATTAAAGCTCATATCATTACAAAACATTGAACAATAATCGGATATTTGCCCTTTTTGCACTTAACATCACTCCTCTAACTTTACAATGCGGCAGACGTTTTGTTTTGGACATATCAGAATAAAGGCGCATTAACAGGAAGTAAATCAACCTTTGCATAAGACAGTACAACAGATGTTTGAAAACATAAGGAAACAGTTGCATCAGACAGTCTATCAGTATCTGTTTATCTCTTCTCTAAAGCTTCATCATAGCTTAACTGCATACTTTATTCTTCTTGTTTCAGTTATTTTAGCAGATATTCAGTCAGTGGAGCCTGCACTGCTGATCCATAGTTGCCTATAAATAATGATTTTACTTATAGCGACTTTTAAATAAATAAGTTGGTTCTGTTCTCCTATTGACTCATTTCATACATGATACTAATATATTTTCAGTCATAGAAATCAGAGCTCTTGTGAGGAACTTTAAATCTGTGTACATTTTGGCACACCCTGTGGACAGAGCAGTCTTTGCTCAGCTTGTCCTCAACATGTTCAAGTGACTCTTGAAAATCCTTTAAATTTATATCATAAAGTGACATTAAAACTGTATGTAAGATGGCCCACAGCACATGTCTTTTCATCCAACCAAATAGTGAATGCCATAGTATGGAGAATATTGCATCTCTGTCCATGCAGGTTTATATTTTAAGTGGCAGGGCCCAATGTATTTTTTTCCCATGAGGCCAAAAGCCCCAGGGAGAGCCCCTGCACAGCAGCATATTCATCTATTTAAATTACACTTCGAATTAAATTTTTAAACTGAATGCAAGATGATTGATACATCTTTTAATGCTCAATTCTTTTAATGTCTGAAAATGTCTGGGAATAAGACAACATGCCCATTAAACTTCAGTAAAATCATGCACCATGTTCCAAAAACTTCAACCCCGCAGTACTAAACCAAAATACAAAAACACAAATAAATGCAGCAGATGCAAACAGTAGGGCTTAATTAATTATTCTAAAGCCCCTGTGAGAAACTTTCAACCTGTGTTGCTTTTAGCATCCCCAATAAACAAAGTAGTATTGTTTCTCATAAAAAATGTAAATGAAGCTATAAGCGGTATTAGACATTACTAATAACCATAGAGAAAACTGTCTTTTTATTGATGGTGCTGTTTGCTTTTAAAACTCATGAGAAGGCCTGTTTCATAACTGCAGATCTGCTGCACACAGAAGCTTTAACTATGACAGGTAAGTCTGCACGGATTCACTGTTTATCAAACTGTCAGTTGTTTCTGCCTCAAACGCAGCAGCTAGATCAGCCTTTAATTACATCTGTACCCGTTGTGAAACATGTTCACCAGCATCAGGCTCTGTGTTATGATGAATGTCCGCAGAGATGCCAGTTACAGTCACAGTCAGTCATCTGCCAGCGAGTTAATAAAAGCAGTGAAGTGCTGAGTGTGGGCACAGGGCCAGAGGTCTGTGTTGGAATAGCAGCACTATTACTCAGCGCCAATAAAACAACAAGGCAGGAGGATTGAAACTGCAGAGTGCTGAAGGACAGACTGTTATCAGCTTGAATTACAGTGGAGGGAAACGCACCCTGAGCGCATCACTAACTTGGTCAAGAAAACAAGGGGAAGTGCTAATCTTGGGAACGACTGACTTAATTTTAAAGCTTCCGTGGGGAGTTTTAAAGTGGGTTATTAATCAGGCTAAAATTAATATCAATATCTTTTTATGAGCTACAAAACTGAACAAGACCATCAGCGAACAGCTTTGTTCTTCTTCATATTTTCCTATTTGATGCTGACACCACTGCTAAGGGGGTAGTTTTTAAAAAAGTTAATCAATCTGCAAAAACAGATTAGCCAAAGATGTTTTTGTCGTCCCTTCCTACAGAATCAGCAAGACAAGAGCAGCTTTTTCCCCAGGGGCGCCAAATGCAGCCAAAAGGAAAGGCCGTCTTTAGTTTAAAGCAGCTAAAATCAATAATTTTACATGTTGAAAATCAGTCAGATTATGACTTAAATGTTACAGTCTGCTTGAACAAAGAATAATTACTTTATTCAGAGGTTACCTGCTCTTTTTAATTCTGTGCTTGTGACTTAACAGCTAACTCCTAATACTTTGTTAACTCCGTTTTTTAGACTAATGTCACATGAAATCATCCTCGCCCTTGTCACAAGATAGGATAAGATATTCCTTTACGAGTCCCACAAGAGGAAATTCCCATTTCAGTTCATCCCATCCAAGAAACATAAAAAAGACAGGCACATACAAGGGGGGACAGGAAGAGGAGAACACATCATTAAAACAGGATATACAGTTAGCTTCGAGCTTGAGAATAGAGTAAAGCGGAGAAAGAGCCAGAAAAAGGAAGTAAAAGAGAATAAATCAGACTCACATACTTTACATTAGGTGGTCAGAAATTGAGCTTCTTATAACTATAATAACTGTGGGATCTGTAAATGAGCACGTTTTTCATTACCGCACAAGGTGATGTCTGTCACTGGTTTTCCTTGACTGTAGCCTCTGCCTATATAATATGCACTTTCTCATGATCCCTGTAATATTTTGACAAGCCATACATTTTCTAAATAAGGACAGGACTAGTACTTGTTTGTAAAACCTGGAGCACTCTGGTAAAAAAAGTAGAAAGATACCATGTACCCAATCCAAGCTCAGAATAAGTGGTAGATATCAGTTGATTAATGGCAAATGTTGATGAGACAGAAAGTTGGACTATGGCAGATATACAATGCCACGATAACTCTGTTTTGTTTTTTTTAATCAATATTATTAAACTGGTTAATCTGCTAAGCAACTGATTGGTCAGTCACGACTTATGATTATGACTTTTTGGTATAAAACAGGATAGTAAAACTAAATAGTGAAAATCAAGGAAACACCTGCATGCAAACAGATAATACAGGGATATCAAGAGTAAACATGCCATCCTGAAATATGATCAAAAACAGGATACTAGCGCGTATGTAAACACACTTGAGGGTTTCCTCTAACAAGATGTTTGGTCAAGTAGTGAGTAGGAGATGGCGCCAGCATGGTTGAGTACAGTTAGGGTTCCCAGACCTGGGGTCCGTTTCACGTAGGTGGTTCAACAAACTCTGAGTTAAATCCTTAACTCTGAGTTGATCTACTCTGAGTTAGGAAACTCTGAGTTTCCGGTTTCACAACACCTGATTTGAGACGGTTTTAACAACTCCGAGTAGTTTGACCTGGAGTTAAGCACGTGCACGCCAGACATAAACAGCCAGCATCTGTGGAGCGCAGATTCAATGATCAACCAATGGAAACAGGGAGAAGGAGGGGGCAGCAGCAAGCCAACAGCGAATGACAGCACGTTTTTAAAAGAAAGTGCAATACAGCAGCAGCTGCAAAGGAGAGGGAGAGGGCTTGGGAGGAAATCGCTGCTCGCGTCAATGCGTAACTTTAAATCTAGTCTCGTGCAAACACAATGACAGACTGTTGCAGGGAAACTGCTTGAATCATTTTGATCATGTTTTACATTGTCAAGTAAGTATTAAGTGGCAGTTTGATCCCTTAGAAAATGCTCTTTTCACACTCAAAAATGAATTTTACTCTCTTATGATGTTCCGTTAAATGATTAGGAATATTAAACTAACTCTCAGTATGTATATGTACATATATTAAACTAACACACACTACACTCAATATTAGACTTTCACTCAGCAAACAGAAAGAGGGCAGATGCCAGAAAAACGGGTGGTGGCCCAGCAGCCCCACCTTTAACGGAGGCAGAGGAGCTGCCCCCCCCCCCCCCCCTTAGACGATCGCAACCCCCACCCCGTAGCAGCGATCGTCGGACTGGTGTGTGTGCGTGTGTGTGTGTGTGTGTGTGTGTGTGTGTGTGTGTCTGTGGGGGGGGGGGGGGGGGGGGGGGCGCAGCTCCTCTGCCTCCGTTAAAGGTGGGGCTGCTGGGCCACCACCCGTTTTTGTGTTAGTTTACTATTCCTAATCATTTAACGGAACATAATAAGAGAGTAAAATTCAGTTTTGAGTGTGAAAAGAGCATTTTTTAAGAGATCAAACTGCCACTTAATACTTACTTGACAATGTAAAACATGATCAAAATGAGAAAATGTCGATGTCTCACCTGAAACTCTGGGTTTACTGAGTTAAACCTGCTCCCGAGCAGGTTAGGTTCACGGAGTCTGTTACTGTGGTAACTGACCGCGAGGTTGAGTTACCTCTCTTTGTGAAACAGGTTAGAGTTACCCCTCTCTCCCTGGTTTAACTAACCCTCCTTTGTGAAACGGAAAACTCAGAGTTCCCCTGATTTCAGGGTTAACAAACTCAGAGTTTCCACTAAACCTGCTACGTGAAACGGACCCCTGCTGTTTTAATTTGGTATATGTTAAACTAACAATTATAGGTGAGCCCTTAAACCAAAACATCTGTGTTTCCAATGAAGCTGTTTTTCTGTAAATGGATTTAAAATAAAGTTTAATTCTTGAAAAAGTACCTGATTCCTTGGCCAAAAAACATAATCTAACTAATATGTTCAAAGCTTATTCATGCTTTCCCCAGAAGAACAAAATCATCTGCTCTCAATAACAAAAATGTCAAGTAACCTAATCAAAATAAAACTTTTCTCACAGTTTAAAATCCACCAAGACCATTCTTTATACATTCTAAGGACATTCTGGTAGGACAGGGACTTCAAACTGTATTAAGCTGAGAAAATGCCAGTGGGGACCTAGAGTTAAGCAGATTTTGTTCAAGCTTATTAGTAATAATTCAATTAGCATGGTAAAAAAGACCTGATCAAATGTGTTCTCACAGGAGGTGGTAAGCAAGAAGCTGGAATTAACGGAAATGATACTGATGAGTGTTTATTTTGCACAACAGCCAGCTGAGTCATTGCTGCTAAAACGATAAGAAGAGTGTTTAAGACAAATAAAAGTGTTGTTTTGGGTGGACACGAAGAGGAAGTGCTGCCGTGCTTTTGGCAGTAGAGACGGACCTTCCCCTCTCTGGTTGTGTTGTCAGAGATAAGGAGCCTACAGCCATGCATGCTATTCTTAGATCTGCTCTTCATGGAGGACAGATGCAGAAGTCTGAACTGTTATCATCTCCAGGGGAAACTCAGGCCCTGTGGGGTCAGACTCACAGAGGCCACAGCAGGGGAATCAACATGAGACTGTGGAAGTTTCTACAAATATGACAGACTGTAAAGATTCACAAGCTTCATGAACTGTGACAAGAAATTCTGGTTACTGTTGCAACTTCTGTCCAATTTCATCATCAGTATTTCCTTCTTGCTCTTTTATGTTACTCTGATAAGTCTCTTCTTCACAACCTCAAAAACTGGTGTATAAATAAATAAATAAATAAATGAAGACACTCTCTCTGGGGGGACGTTTCCAGATTACTCATGATTCTAAACAGTAAAATGCAGCGGACTTTACCCATCTGAGGAGATGGATCCATTGAATGACTGGTAATTTGCTCTGATGACCAGCCTTTAAAAATCAATCTCTGTAATGAATTGCTGGCTGTCTCCCTGTTGACCGGCACTATTATTTAACAGAAAAACCTACATAAAAATCTATTATTCTACATCGGAAACTGGTTAAGGTTATTTGTCAAAGCTAATTATTTATAAATAAAATGCATTTATTCACATTTGAGGTGCTTGGAGCTAAAAATATACAGTCCTTTTGCTTCAAAGGTCACATTTGAGATGCTAAAAAACAAAGGAGCATCCCAGGAGATGAGACCGTTTTGGTCTGTGTCTAATAATAGAGCTAAATGTCCTTTTTATAAGGAAGATATTGACTGCACACTAAATCAAGATATTTTGGTAGATTTTTTGTTGAATTATTGTGACTGGTCTGTTATTTTTTTTGGGAACTGGTGACGTATTTGTCTTTGATTTTGTCCTTTGCTGTCTGTTTGTACCTCTGGCTTTGTCATGTCAGGCTTGATCAAACCACATTTTGAGATTTTTGTCACTGAGGTCTTGTATCTGCTTTTTGTTTTTCCTAACATACCAATTTACACTTGATCTAAAGTCTCCCTTATATAATTAGGGTTATAAAAAGGTTTTATCTATTATCTAATATCCCTCCAAAATGTCCAAGACTTTTATCAATTTGAAATTTCCCTGATGTATAAATTTCAGACATTTAAGTGATATTAGAGAAAGAGAGAAGCTGAGTAACCCTGATTTTTTTGCGCTCATGTGAGTAGATGAATGACGGAAATGCATGCAATCTATTTTTGTCGCTGTACGCTGTTGTCATACTATTTCTACATTTCAGCCATACTATCAGTACAAAGGGAGATGATGAGCTTTTATATGTTTAACACAGTCCGATCCCCTGCTGTTTGTACACTTGACAACATTATCACACCCCATGTCTGTGTGTACAGTGAGGCTTTCTTCCTGCATGCAGGATTAGGCTCGGATTCATACAGCTGAGGCAGATGGTCTAGTCAGGTCAGGCTAGAGCTTACACAGAGAGAGAGAGAGACCCGGCCTATTATGGTGTAAAGCCCTTGAATGCAGAATTTCAGTGTTGAACAGATCAGTGTCATATGGTTGCTGTTGAATGCATTCTCAAACCTGTTTCTGATCATTCACATGTTCAGTCTGTGTTTTATGATGGTAGTTTTAATGTCCTTTCAGATGGAGCAGTCATGAATAAATCAGACACAGCCTGGCCTGTGAGATCATGGCCTAAGGAAGATCAAACTATAAGAGGGGAGGGGGGCTTTTTTTTCTGAAAGTCCTGTTGGCTGAGCTCTCTGTGGCAGACAGCTGTGATGGTATTTGGAACATGTCGATCAGCAAAGCTCGTATTGATCTGCCTTTTCATTACAGACATACATTGAATGTAGCATCGAGTCAACGGCCAGATGAGACAAAGAGCCGGGGAAATGAAAACAACAGCATGTGCGCCATCCATTCATCAAACCAGCACTAAGCAGCTTATGTGAAGGCAGGCCGGACATGTTTTTAACGAGAAAAATCACCCACGGACACGACACCTGTGGGTAATAGCAGCTGCTACACCGTGTGACACAGCGGAGAGGAGAAATGCACCCATCAGAGAAACATAAACAAGTCAGCAGCAGCACTGACCTGACGATGGGTCCGAGCTGCAGGATGTGCAGCAGCAGGATCAGCGGTCTGTCTCTGCTCAGGTCTCGGTGGATGAAGGTGAGGGTCAGCTGCACGAGCACGGACGGGACGAGCGTGAAGAGGAGCGTGAGCCCCTGCCAGATCTGGTCTCCAGCTGAGCGGTACGTGGAGCTGAGGTAGAGCGCCGCCGTGGTCTCGGCCGTGAACAGAGACACCGACACAAAGATGGAACTGGGGAGTCGCATCCTCACTCACTCCGCCATCTGGGGACTGCGGCTCTCTGCTCCGCTCCGGGTCCGCTCGTCCATTACGTGTCCACCGAGCGGGCGGTCAGTCGGTCTGTCACCCGGTGGTGGAGGAGGACGCCGCTGTGTCAGGCTCACGCCGCCGCAGCTCATCTGCGATTTGGGGGCAGGCGGGATGTCTTCACAGCCAGGTGTTATACGGAGATAAACAGTAGGGGGCACTGCTGCCACCTGCTGACTGCTTTTGGGATGTAGCTGCCTGCCAGCTGGGTCTGCACCATCCTACACTACTCGACTCTTTGCTGGTAAATTGTGTATTTGATTTGAGTGCAGTTTTTAACCACTTCCAAATGTTTGTTTTTACAACATCAATATTGGGTTTTACTAAGATTTATACTAGAACTCATGAAGCATCAACGCTAACAAGAGGAACTTTCATTTGTGTTAACTGTGGCGCCCCCTTGTGGGCAAGGATAGCACCTCACGGTTTAGCTGATGTTCTGGACATGTTCAAGTAGTATTTTCTGACAAAAAAGTATCACCCGGCTTTCTTAATAAATATAACATGGCACTGATTGTGAATGTTTTGGGGGTTTTTTAAAACTATTTTTTGTCCTTGTTTCTTTTTTGCTTTCATGGGTTTTCAAGAGGCATCAGTATCATTTCCACTTTGTTTGACAACCCAAAACTCATTTCAGTGGCTATAACAGATAGATAGATAGATAGATAGATAGATCGTCCTTGGTATGTTGCATACCTTTGCACTGTTTCCATGTATTTGCAAGTTAAACCTAAGATATCTCTTCTGTTCAATAACGAAGGCTTATGTTTAGCAAAATGCTAACAGCTACTGCGAGGAGTCTTAACAATTTGTTTAAAAGACTGAAATTAATAATGACACATCTTTTTGACCTAGTGAAGCAAACAAGACCATAGGTGTAGAGATATGTTACTTCTATATGGATTTCCTAATGGTTGACACTGCTGCCATGAGGAGCAGGTGTCATAAGTCATACATATGTTAGCATTAAAAGACAGTAGAAAGGCACTTTTTGGACATAAAAAAGTAACTACACATACACGAAAGTTTACAGAGACAGAAAGTAACACTTTGTCCACAAGGGGTGCTAAGATCAATAGAAGTGTAAGGTTACTCACTGGTGCTTTTCATTTAGTTTACTCTCAGGCAGATGAAATGTTCTATATTTTATTCTCTACAATCAATAAACTCTGAGAAATACATCATTTATGTGTTTTCTCATTCTCAGATTTGTTTACCCATTCATAATGAAAGATCTCTCTTTCACTGTTTGGTATCGATCACAGGTTATCTTCTGCCTTCAGTAAACTGTCCAAAAACCACTAATTGGTTTTGTGTATAATGTTCATTATGATGATTTGACATGAATCACATCATTGATGTCTTTTTTAATGATGCTTAATTACAGGAAAAAATAAAACAAACAAGATTTTCTAGACACTTTATTTAGAACAATTTTTCAAGTAGACAGCTCTGATTGCAAATACAAAGACAGCAACACATACGCTGCTTGTAAATGGTCCACGACAGGCACAATGAGCATTGGGAAACTGCTTTGGTTTTCTATTCATTACTCACAGTTTTAGTATCAACTCCAGCCACATGACAAAAATGCTGCCCAAAGCATTTTAAGTTTCCAAAGTTGTCAATACTTTTTTTTCCCACTGAGAAGTCCGATCAAATTTAAATGCTTGCTTTTTTTTTGTTTGTTGCTAAGGCCTCATCATGACATCTACGCAAAGACAATCCTCTTGTTTCTATGACAGTCAATCACTGAAGTCTGAACAAATCACAACACATTGACCACTTAAGAGTCTTGTTGCTGACTGTTTGAAACACCAAATATAAAAACATCTTTAACAATGCTACACACAGTGTAACTTTAGTTAACACAAGTGAGTCCATAATAAATCACAAAAGGACAATCTACTGTTACTTCCTTCAGTATCTGTTGGTTGGACATTAGCAGAAACCATTTTGTGTATTTGATATCAAAATCCCTCTGTTCCACATGTAATTTACGGGAATAGAAACAATATTTTGAGGAATAACATACTAAGACATAAATCAAAGGTCTGATATGTGAAGCTGAGCTGGTGAGTTGTTAGAAAAATTTTAAAGGCATTATGTGGCACCTGTTTTTCCTCTTTGTTTTTTTTTACTTCAGTGTGATTGCCATTGTTTGACACCTGTTTTCGTCTTTTCTGTTTTTCCTTTATTGTGATTGGTATTAAGTTTCAGCCTTCTATGTTGCATGTCTGTGTTTTTCTGACCTGAGTTACAATCAACAAAAAAGCTGTATGCTTTTCAAAGATACCAGTACAGTAAGTACAGGCTTTCCCTAAAGAAAATCGAGAGAACTGCGCCCCCTGGATTGAAAATGTGACAAGCTGGAGGCCTTAAATCAAGTCTTTTTAGAACAAAGCCAGGGATTTACAGAGAGCTGTAACTGATTACTTTGAAACAGAAGAAAACCCAAAGTTGTGACCATTGTAAAACCAGTTTTGGAGTAGTGTTGAGTACCCTATTTACTGTGATATCTATGTGTATTTACTAACATTATTCACAAAAAATTATACCCTAGGAAAGAGACACTCACAACAGATCTATAAACATGAATACAGTGTCTATGTGATTACATTTGACAGAGTTTGGACTGTAAGGATTACCACAACTTTTGATTCTCATATTTTTCCCCACGCTTTGCAAACCTCTGCTTTTAGCTGTTGACTACATTGTAAATTGAAACAGGCGATTTTACAGTAAGTGGAGTGAATCTGAAAAAGCCTGAAAGCTGAACATCCACTTGAGTACAGATGTAATAGAGCGTTATTCTACAGCAATCCTACTCGTGTGTCATGCTCTAAATCCTAAACAAATACCATCCATCCCTCCATGGAGAGAGGGAGTGGTTTCTGTTCAGGCCAGTGAACTGCAGTTACTCTGGGTTTATTCACACGAAGATGCTGAACAGCGGGAACTCCGACTGGTCTGGCTGCAGGAGGTCGACAAGGAAACAAATAGTTCCCGACAGGCCTTCGAACAGACTGTAAACGCTTGTCACTGAACGGGAACCTGTTTTAAACTCCTCAGTGAAGAGGAACTCTGCAAACCTTTGGAGAGGAAAGAAGAGCAGAGGCATGAGTAGAAACTGATAAATTACAGCAAATGGAATAATGGGCTATGGTTACTGTGGTTTCTACTAGGTTGTTATGCTGGATTACAATACAAATGATAGCCTGTTCTACCCATGGAAGCATGTCAGTATGGTTCCTCCAAAACATGTCATACAAACAGTGCTGTGTGCCTGATGTGCTTTTCCTCTGGGTTGTAACAGTTTTGTCCCTTTTTGGATAAGGTCCTTGATATCTTCCAAACAAGTAATAAAAAATAGTTTTCTTTTTTCTTTTATCTCAGACATGTATTATGTTCATGTACCTTAAATAATAAGAAATGTCAAAATATGCTATCCGGGCCACAACTGTTTCTGCTCCAGACTACAAACATGTCATTTTTTGCTGTCAGGACACTTTTTTTTGTCTTGTCATGGGTGTTTGTGAGGTTTGGGCTTTTAAAGCCAGCCTCAGGTGGGCACTCAATGAACTGCAGTTTTTAGCACTCTCACATTGGCTTCATTTCTTAACATTGGAAGATGCTACTTGACTGAAATCAGACGAATAAATAAAATTTTTGACATAATGAAAGGGTCTAGAATCAAAAGTAAATTCACCAAAATACAGTCAGAATAAACTGTACAGATATTTTAGTGCGATAGACCGATGAATGACTTGACCAATTACAGAATATATCATCCCTAACAAGGTTGATAATTCCATAATCTTTCCAAATGACAAACACATTTGGCATCAGATGTGGAAGAGTCACTGGCTAGTGTTTAATACAATAATACAGTCTGATAAAACATTTATATTTACCTTGAATATTTTTTACTTTTTAACAAATTTCCAAGCCCTTGTGGCTAGTACCACAAGTACCTTGTGGCTATGTATTGTTGAGCCAAGTTTTTTTCCATCTACATTTATTTAATAAAACATTTAATCAGGGTCAGCAATTTTGAAACTTCTTTTTGTTGGTTTTTCTCCCTTGTTTTTGGTATCAGCATCGGTGGTTGAAAAACTGATATCAGTCGACTACTGAAACAGTAGATATTTACGTTTCATGTGGGTTTTCCTGTTTGAGTCTAAACTCATCATATATGTATTTTTCAAAGTCCAGATTTCTGCCTTTGTAAGATAGAAGGAGGGATATTTTTACCTTTGAGCACGGTAGATGTATTTCGTGTTGCCTGTTAGCCGATAAAGCAGGAGGAAGACGTAAGCACTGCCTGCAACTCCATGACAGATCCCAGGTCCCTTCTTTAGCAGACCTTTCTGCCACACAAGCTCTCCACTGCGAATACAGGTATCAAGGTACTGGGGTTTCTTGTTGATAAGGTAGGCTTTAGCAAAAAGGTATGCCACACCTGAACAACAGAGACAGGTGTAAATGACAGAAAAAGCAACCATGATATCACATGAGAACACTTTCTAAGTTCATGGAGATGGGCGTACCAGGGGCTCCGTGACACCAGTGGACCAGCTCGTTCTCTCGCTCGATGATGGCGCCCAGCTCTGCAGGCCAGTTACAGTTCTGCTCCTGGTTCATAAGAAAATCAACGCTCTGCCACACCAGGTCTTTCTCTGCTCCACTGAGCATGTCCTGGTAGCTTAGCAGCATCTGCAGCACTGATGAAAGGCCGTGAGCTGCACCTGACAGGAGGAAGAAGGGATCATACATGCACCTTCCAAACCAGGCATGCAGGACAGCAGCATGCCAGACACAAAATACTGAAGCGTACGAGCACAAAACACTCACTCAGGACTATTTCAAGCTCTGCTTCTCTTCTTTTAACTGAACCCTACTTTATAAACTTGACAATTTGGGGAAGAAGCTAACTGTATTGTAGTGAGGTATACTTGCTGACCCCCTGGTAAGTACACAAGCAGCTGCATAACCACCACCCTGTTTATCTCTCTAGACCTATAACCACTTTTTCAGAATATGATTAAAATCACATGACACATGAACTGTGTCAATATTACAACAGCTAAAATATAGAGAAAAGAAGCCTCTGGCTACCTGAAAAAAAGTAGAAAAATGTGGTATTACATGCAATATTCTCTGCCAATTCTTTCTAAATAATGCTGAACGCATGCAAGGGAAACACAGCTCTGTCCAGTGTCTGTGAATTCCCTCTTCATCCTCGGTCCTCTGAGACCAAATGACCAGGGCAGGCAAATTTCAACACATGCAGCATTTTTTGAACCATGTATGTGTCCAGAAAAGTCCAATGAAATTTTTGAATTAGATTTATCTGCTGATAATCTCCACAGTTCTTGACGTACCCATGCAAATGCAGCCAATAAAGCTATGCTTACTATGAACTCAATGTTGATCTGAAAGTTACTGAGGGTCTCCAACCCTGACAGCTGTTGTCATCTGGTGCAATCAAGGAAAGGAAAGATAGCTTTACACATGTTAACACCAAACCTATGTTGAGAACCAGCTAAGAGAATTTGGATAATAAACATTGTGTGATATCAACAGAACCCCCTTGAGCAAGCAGCTCTGAAGAGAGACAGAGCTCTAAAACCTGAACTTCAGGTTCAGGTTTTAGGAGGGGGGTGATCTATTTCAGTAAGAGTAACTTTGCTCAAACCTCATGTCCTTACCAAGATACTCTGTTCCATAGTAGGAGTACATGAGTGGGAAAGGCTTTCTCTTCCTCCTGGCATACTGTTTTCCTGACTCAATGATGGCCTGACAAATTGATTTGATTTGATCCTTACTCAGAATCTGCAGAATAAAAGACAGATATATCTGCTGAGGGACCAGGAACACTGTAAATGCAGGAATAAGATATAAACATACAACCAAAACCAAGGTGCTGTGGTTTCTTTCCATGTAAAGTACAAGTTTTTAAAGATTTGTGGCTGAAGAGTTACATACTCTTGCTTGTTTATTTACCCAACCATATGGACCTGGTTTCAAGAATTTGTGAAATTCTAACAGTTCTTTAAAATAGTCAGTTATTGGATAATTAGGTGTTGCAGTTGGTTGTTGCATTTTCTTAAACGTGTAGGGGAGACCGGGGCTTGTTGTCACATGGGTGAATTGTCACATTGCAATTATCTTTGCCACCAGAGGGCGCAACTAAAAAGTGGAATACTCGTTTTCTTCCTTTACATGGTCAGGGGTCATGTCCTGTCTGAAAAGAGAAGAGCACATTGTGAGCTGAGATTAGCCCCAATTAACCATTTCACACAACCCAAAGTAAAAAAAAATAACTTTATATATTTTAAATAAGCTTCTTCCAGATAAAATTCCTAGCAGTGAAACATGTGGACTTGTTAGATGAGAGATTAAGGTATCCTGTCATACCTCAATCATTGTTCTGTTTTAAGCTAACTTTAAGCTAGAATTTTAATGAGCAAACATGGTAGTTTGGGCCTCAACATGTCTCAGTCATTTTGGGGTTACTTATTACATGTTTAAAAGGGATTAAATTTAACACAGAGAGTCTGTTTATCAGCAGTTGTCATACAGAAATTTTGACTTTATTTTTACAACGAGAAGACATGGTCAGGAATCTCAATAGAAAAACAGAACATGGCAATACAGTGCCTGACGTGATGCTGAGGTCAGTCAGGCAGGTAACCCTAGCTAATAAATCAATCTGGAGTACGCTAAAGGTCTTTAATGTCAACTACCATACCTTGGCTCGGTACAGCAAAACATTCGTCCCGGTCGAAACACTATCAGACAGCTCTCCAAACTCCAGAGCATGTTACATAAAATTTATGATAACTTTTGTTTAATGGCTATGTTCAACGATTTTTCTCAAGCTCAATGATAAACATTTTCTGTGCCTGACTTTGATGTTCACTTTCAAGTAAAAAAATGAGAACAACAATCATTTTGTCCTTGTTTTATTAGTTGCAAAATCCACTGTGACATCTGACCCCATGTAGTGTGACAACTTACCCAATGGTGGGGCAACATGTCACCTGTTCACACTCTCTATTTGATTGCTTATAACTCTGCACTGACACAAGATATGAAAGTCACATCACTACGAAATACATACTTAAGTCTTTGGTCTTTCATCTGGTACACATGTTGTTTATATATGATGTATTGATTCCAAGAAATATATAAGAGTGTGAAAAGTGTGACAACAAGCCCCGGTCTCCCCTACTAGGACCTTGCGAGGTTACAGCGTAACCCTGTTTATCAGGAAAATGCGTGTGCTTCTGTGTGGTTTAAGGTCTTACCTCTATACCCAGCTTCTGTTTGAGGACTAGAGCGGCACACAGGTACCCAGCCCGCCCCACAAACAGCTCATCCGAGCCGCACTCCAGAAAACTGATAGGCGCACACACCTCCCACATGTTGCGAAATTTGGTCAACGGCTTGACGAAATCAGCCAAGCCCATGCTTTTGTATATCATAGCGGCCACGGCGTAGACCCCCGCCCCTCCAAGCAGGAAGGCAGCACGCATGTTTTTGTCCGGCTCCGCGTCCACGTATCTGACCGAGACGTCGATGATCTGCTTGGCTGTCTTCAGGTACACGTCCCGGTGCTCGGAAAACAGCGGACACTCGCTGACGTGGTACAGCATATAAGCCACCCCTGCCGGGCCATCATACAGCCCTCCATCGCAGTCGCTGATGTCGATCGGAACCCGTTTCAGGACTTTATCGATGGTGGCAGTGACGGCGGGCACGACGATCTGCGCGCCCTGGCCCGGGAGCAAGGAACCTTTGTAGTCAGAGAAGGGGTTTGTGAAGCAGCGAGTGTTTTCCATCACTGATAGAGAGACGACAATAACAGCACAGGGTGCACGCCCTCACCAGGAAAGCAGATCTGGGTTAGGGTTACTGATCCAGGTATCCAAGGGTGAGAGAGGAACCAACACTTCGATTGCTCATCCGTTCCCATCAGCCCTCAGCTGATTGGTTGTTGTCAGTGATGGTTCAGACTCATATTGGCTGATGGGACCTGCAGCCTGTCTGCCTCCAGGGACCTGCACTATTTCACGTTTGATGTGTGATGGGCAGAGCCGGAGGAAATAGACCAAATCATTTTCATATCTAAGAAGTAGGTTAAGACCTCATAAGAAAAGCGATCAGTCCATTCTTATAAGTCCTAAATTTAATGTAGGTCTACAGGCAAATAAGTGATGTTAAGTGGGCCACATTGAAAGTCTCTCTACTGTTAATCTGCAACTTTTGCCATTCATTGAAGGGGTTCAGGAATGTACTCTAGGTTACTTTACTCTTTTACTTTTGCTCCAAGTTACTACTTAGTCTGGTTTGCAGACTCAAATGACTATTTCAACATATACTTTTATAAATACACACTGTTAAAAAACGACAATCTATTCACAAGAGTTTGTATTGTTAATTGGGTGAACATGAAAACTAAAATAGCTAGTATTTTACAAGAAAATACATGTCAGACCAACAATGTGCACCTCAATAGAGACCAAATATGTAATTCTAAATTAGCAGAATTTGCAATTTGTTGTTTGCACAACAAAGTAGGAAAAATTCCCATAATGCAGTTCTGACATTGACCCATGAGGTCTGCTGAAGAGGACCTACGGGGTTTACCACGTTCCGTCACAAGGGCAAGTTCTCCCTCATTGTGTGTCACGGCCAGCAGCGCAGAGGGAGAAGAGGACTTTTTTGAGTGGACCAGCTTCAGTCCAAGTTGTTTAAGTATTTTGTGTGAAAATAAACTTGTCTGAACTGTTTTAAGTGTATTAACTAATAGAGAATGTGGTGCTGTTCTGCTTTACCAAATTTACTTAAGTAAATTGGCTACTTTTTCAATTTAGCTAACAATGCTTGTCTGTCTACATTGCTTGTCTGCCGGAAAATTATCTTTCTCTTCCCTCACGACGCGTTTCTCAGCCGCGTGTTTAATCGCACATGTAACTGAGCAGTTAGTTTTATCTCTGGGGCGCATTCACAATGCACGCCGCCTCCACGCTCACTCGCTGCGGAGAAAGCCGTTAACTTTAGCCATTAGCAAGCGGCTGCTAGCCAACGGCTAGGGCTGCTAAATGTTTATATTGGCAAACTAAGAATAAATAGTTGTGACAAAAAAAATAATTGAGCAGATAAAGGTGATTATATTGGCAAAATGAAGAATAAATAGTAGTGACCATTCACCGAACAGCATAAACGTAATTGATACAACGATGAAATGTCACTTATGACAATGACCTAGCAAATCGCTGACACAATTAAAAAATCTTACTGCAAAACAAGTACCTAGCAAGTTAATCCTGCTTTGATAAGTTCAAGGCATGAGTTGGCAAAGGTACTGAAAAAATAAGTAACCTAGTAGAAACAATTCACATGAGAAAAAATATTATAAAGATGATTAATTATTCAAATTAGTGAAACTGTGATTTGTTGATCTAGATAAAAATGAGTGGCTTAGAGTAAGATTTGAATGCAAAACTCTATGTTCAGTATGTTTTGTTAGTAATACATAATGCGTCACACAGATGTACAAATCTGAATGTACAAAACAGCTTGATTTGGGAGTACTTTAAGATCATTTTCCACCAAGACCAGCTCAGAGTTAATGAGAGATTGGTATTTGTTTTGCCTGAGGTTTGACACATTTCAAGCTATGACAGTGTCAGTCAGGTTTTGAGCAGATTGATCAACTGAGGCAGAACACACACACACAAAAAAATATGCTCATGACCAATAAAACATTTGACTTTTTGTCAGTAAGTTTAATTTATCTTTACTGTTAGCCTGTGTCTTGCTCTTAACCTGTTATCCAAACAATATAACAATTTCCTCAGGATAGACATATATTTCCTAGGGTTAAGTTCAGCATTTTCTCCAGCAGGTGACGACAGCAGTAGACTCTGTGAGGTGCTGTCCATGGTGCTGAAGTACTGCACAGGACCACGTGTCTGTTGTTTGAAATGGGACTAAGCAGAGAATCCTAAACATGTTAAATAATAGTCATACTTAACAGCATAATCAGCATAAATCAACTTAACTATTGATTGACTGTATAAAATGTGATGTAGCTGAATTAACTTTGTTCCTCTTTACAACCTTATTTAATCCATATTTCAGATGTACGTTTGATCATTTACTTTTATTTGTGTGCTAATATTGTTTGGTTTTAAAGCTAGCTCAATTAGAGTCATATTCTGAGGTTTTAAAATGCAACACAAAAGATTAAAATGAAAAAGTAAAAGTGAATAAATAGTTTAAGGGTAACATTTGACAAACTTAAAGCTTTTGACAAGCTTTGACCCAACAACTGTACCCATTGTTTCACTGACGTAAATGATTGAAGCCTTTCTTAGCAGATTTGAATATCACATTTTATCTATTTTTTAACTTCAAAGTTGACGTATTCATAAAGTTCAATTGTGGCTTAGAGACTGAGACTCTAAAAATATTTTTACTCAGATTTGCTTGATAAACCTATCATAATCTCAAAGTAGGCTGCTAATATTTCTTTGTTTCTTGTTCCAGAGGCCTCCCTTGCATTTTATCAATCACAGTGGGCCAACAGTTTCTGACATTTTACAGCAAAAACACAATAACCTGGTGAAAACTGACAATGTAACACATTTCAGATATTTGCTGTACAACTTTATCACACTGCCGAAGAACTCCTCTTTGAAAGCAGGGAAACAGACCTTGAATGTCAAGAAGATATGAATGTGGGAACAGACGAAGATCAAATTATATTTCCGACCAGCGAAAAAGAACGAAGACTTTTCCACCTTTCATTTTGAATTTTGATAGAGGGAGATTGTGAGAAAGTCGACATCAAAGGAGAGGAGACATGGATGTAGTTGCAGCTCTGAAAACATGATTTGGTTCACATAAGTCTATGTTGTCATTACGCGAAGAGGAATCCCATTGGTTTTGGAGATTATTTCTGTTTGTGATTTCACAAAAAAAATTGCAACGCTCAAATCCAAGCTGCAATTTGACTTTGATGCCTGTGTTTTCCTTAGATAGTAAACACTGTTTGGAATATCCAACTTTGTATTAATTTTGTTTTTTTAATCAAAATGAAAAGTTTTGACTCAAGATATTAATTTGGATTGAAAAAGCTCGAAAATTAAAAAAAAGTTAAAGTCACACTAGTGGAACGATATTTTTCTCTGTTTTGTTTATGTGCAATGAGGAAAAACTATTTGCATTTATATGGCAAAATTATTTCAGGCACTTTTGGAGTCAACAGAAATCCTAAACTTTAATAGCTTATTTGCTCATCAGAGGCAGAACTTGTTGCAATGGGCTGCGAGTAGCTTTCTTTGCATTTCAATAATGCTCGTTACATTTGGTAAATACTTGTGGTCAGGAAATTTTGCCTACTGTTCTTTAAAGTTCCTAGAGAAATCGGCATGAATCAGTGTCCTAGTTTTAGTCACTTTGTTGTTTTCAGTTACCAAGTTGATTTATGTAGACAATATAGTTTGAAACAAATTCAAATTAAGCTATGCATTCATGAGCCACCAAAGCAAACAAAACCTTCATTATAGAGATATTTTAATGATATCAGACCCTGTATCAGACAAAGTGTATTGTATATTGAAACTAATTGGCTTCGAATTGTGATTATTTGAACCAATTCATCCTGATTTACTTTTACGAAAAGGAGGAAACTTTCGGAGCGGTTTAACTGTAAACAAGAAGTGACATTTCAAAAACTTTGCAGCTGCTTGAGAGGGAAATTGAATCCCACAAGTCAACCTATCAACTCCCTGCAGCCGCTTTTTTTCCTCCGTAATCTCGAGGGCTCAGCCTGAGGCGCGTGAAATGACGCACGCGACAGCAGGGGGGCATTATGTTGATAAAAATGAGACATCAGGAGGCGCTCCTGCCCAAACCCCCGTCCTCCTCCTGAAGGCTACTATGTCTCTGGAGGACTCTTCTGCTGCTTCAACAGAGGACGGCAGGGATCCAGTTCTGAATGTTACTGGGGTACTTTTAGACTCCAGTGGAAGGCAACATGAGTACAACATCTGGCTCCCCGGGATTGGGATCGCTGCGGTGTACGGGACCATCATCATCGTGGGTCTGGTGGGAAATGTGACTATGATGAAGACGTGTCTGCTGGTAAAATCTATGCGGACCGTACCCAACTTGTTCCTGTCCAGCCTGGCTCTGGGGGACCTGCTGCTGCTGGTGACCTGCGCTCCGGTGGACGCCAGTCGGTACCTGGTGGACGAGTGGCTCTTCGGCCGGGTGGGCTGTAAACTTATCCCGTTCATCCAGCTCACATCGGTGGGAGTGTCCGTGTTCACCCTCACCGCTCTCTCAGCTGACAGGTACACGCTCCCGTGGATTTGTGTGTTGAAATACTCCTTTTCCTCTTGATCTATGTCTTTCAAAGTCTCTTCTTGTTTTATTCGATACAGAGGAAAGAAGGACACTTGATGATCATAGGCTCAGGGAAGTGCATACACAGCCATCAAAGGGCCCCCCCTTGATTAGCTTCATTAGTTATGAAAGGCAAATTACCTTCTTTTCAGACAACTTTAATCTATGTTGCTTATCTTTGGTGATACAACTTTTATGAAAGTTTAATGCATCTATCAGAGGATGAACACTGATGCCCTGCTGCTTTTATTCCTCTCAGGTACAAAGCCATCGTCAAGCCTCTGGAGAACCACAGATCCAACACTAAGCTCAGTGTCTGTCTCCGAGCTGGAGCCATCTGGTTGTTCTCTGCGACTCTGGCCATACCCGAGGCCATCTTCTCCGATTTGCACACCTTCACCACCAGCTACACCAATGAGACGTTTGTGACCTGTGCACCCTACCCTCATGCTGGAGAGCTGCATCCCAAAATCCACTCCATGGCCTCTTTCCTCATCTTCTACATCATCCCGCTCCTCATAATTTCTGTGTACTACTGTTACATAGCTTTGAGCCTGGTCAGGAGCTCTGCAGATGTTCCAGCTGAGGGAAACTTTCACATCCAGAGACAGGTGAGTGCATCGGATTTCTAACATAGGTTCATAAGATGCTCCTCTCTGTTTGAGAGTTACTGTTTCACCATTTTCAGAGAAACTGGATAAGAAACCAATCAGTCAATCAACTTTATTTCTATAGCACAGTTAGAAGAACCACAGGGGTAGCCAAAGTGCTGTACATTGAGACATAAAAAAACAAATAAAACAGGCAAAGAACAAGATAAAGTGAACGAGAATACATAAATGCAAAAAATAAATATACAAATAAGCAGGCTCACGGCAAGTGCTATGATGATAACAAACAAAATAACACTACAATGTGTTAAAAGCCAAGGAGTAAAAGTGCGTTTTTAAAAGGGTTTTAAAAACAGGAAACGAGGAAGCCTGTCTAATTGTCAAGGGCAACTCATTCCAGAGCTTAGGAGCAGCAGGGGCAAATGCTCTGTCACCTCTGAGCTTCAGCCTTGTATTGGGGACCGTCAGTAACAGCTGATCAGCTGATCTTAGGGGTCGGGGTGGGCAGTAAGGCTGGAGCATCTCGGAAATATAAGGTGGAGCAAGATTGTTCAGGCCTTTAAAACAAATATTAAAAGCTTAAAATTAATTCTGTACCGTACAGGAGGCCAGTGTAAGGACACCAGGATGGGGGTGATGTGCTCATGCCTGCAGGTCTGAGTCAGGAGACAGGCAGCAGAGTTCTGCACAGGCTGCAGGCGGGCAAGGGAAGCCTGGCTAATCCCTACATACAAAGAGTTACCAGAAAAAGAGTCCACGGAGAGTTAAAGTTACACAAACTAAGAGATTAGACTACAAAGCATGGTTAACATGACTTTCTTTCTCTTGTCTTTCCAGATCAAGTCCAGGCAGAGAGTGGCTAAGACTGTCCTGGTGTTTGTCGGCCTGTTTGCTGTCTGTTGGCTGCCCAGTCATGTGCTCTACTTGTACCGCTCTTACCACTATGACAAGGTAGACACCTCACTGGGCCACTTCATTGCCAGTGTGCTTGCACGCATATTGGCTTTTACCAACTCCTGCGTGAACCCATTTGCCCTTTACCTGATGAGCAACAGCTTCAGGAAACACTTCAACAGGCAGCTCCTGTGCTGTGCTCCTCCTGAAAAGCTCCACAGACAGAGTAGCAGGAGTACAAATATAACCACTGTCTAACGGCTTGTGTGTTTTCTGCAGCAACAGGTCCATGACAGAAATTGTTCAATTTGGACTCATGCTCTCATTTTTCAGCATTCATTGATTCAGTCAGAGTCATTGACATAATCACAGTTGTAAGACACCTAAAAAGTCTGTTGTTGCATGATGCTTTAAAAGTTAAAGAACCAATATTGTATTTGCCATAATCTTCTACAACTTGACACTTACTGTAATATGTGTGTAAGCACCAAAGGTTTCTCTACTAGCTGAGGTTTCAGTATTGGTAAAACTTCTCTCATTGAATCCCTTTGTTGGACCTGATTGTACATTAAAAAAGGGTGGATTAAATTTTTACTTTTTTGTGGATTTCCAGTTTTGAGGGAGAGAATCTGGATGTTATTTTTACTGTTGCGTTATTTTTTGATTTGTCAAGGCACTAACACAAGAATAACCTTCAGCTGTTCTGTGATTTTTAAAGATGCATTACATTTTTTTTGGCTGAACATGAGTATTTTAAAATAGACAAATTAATTTGGACAATTATTAGGGGTGTAGACATTTATTCACAAAACAGTCAGAAATGTGTCTAGGTGAGTGACAAAAAAGGTCATTTTGTTTTCTTGGTCCAAAGTGACCCTTACCAAAAAGAAGTGTTTTAGTGTACTTCAAGTACACTGTTTTTAAAAAAAATATGCTTTCAGTTTCCTTTTTATGCATTTTCAGAGATATACTTAACAAAGTCAATGTTAACGACACTTGGCTTGTACTAAAAATTATACTAAAAGTCTAAATATATTTAATTAAAGTATTCTTAAAAGTAAACTTCTTGGTATACTAGTAATAAACTTCTAGTCCCCTTTTTAGATTATAAAAGTTTACTTTGTAGCATACCTTTATTAATTTACTTGTTATTTATTTATTCATAAATATATTTATTTATTTATGGGGGGGGGGGGATTTCCTTCAACATGGGGTGTGCCTTAATCCACTCAACTATCTGCACAGAGGCTCTGAAGCATTGGTATGCTATTATTTCAATATTAGCACATATTGTATACTTGGCTTATACTGCTTTTCTTTTTAAAAGTGAACTCTTTGAGTATACTCTTAAAAAGGTATATGTAAGTATTCACTTGCCAAGTATTTAGGTATATCTTGATTCAAAGTTTATGTATAGGTATATGTTAACATGATTTGTTTTGAACACATCTGTTGTAAGAGTATAGCTGCTGGTGAAGATGATATTTTGAGCTGTAAATATGCTGATGGATGCTTTATTAATGCATAAACCTGTTTCCAGTAGGAATGTTTTTTTGATCACATTTTTGATCCCACTTTATCACCTACATTCACTCTCACTTTAAATTGAACTGAAAGGTTGTCAGCCCTGTGTGTTTATTATTTCTGGGTCAGAGGATAAATGATCCTAATCATATAAATTTTTCTCTCCCCTGGTTGCGAGGTTGACATGTGATCAAGCCCATTTTTTTCTGTGCAGTTCATTTTTTGAAAGTTATTAGGGGTTCATGTTTTCTATGATTGACAATTGATACAGCTTTTGGGCGCAGGAAGGATGAGCAGGACATCTGAGGGTTATGCTGTTTAAGCGGAGCATCGTCACACCAACTCTCCGCTGAGTGCTGCTGCACAAATACAGGTTTTTGGAAACAGAGAAAATCCCAGAAATACCAAATGCAATTTGGCTTAAATTGTCCATTCTGTATACAGTCTATGGTTTGCACATACACACTCACAGACATATAATTTGCTCTAAATGAAATCCATGAGGCAGCCATTTTTGTTTAAATGTAAACAACAGGCAGAAATTCCATAAGTTCCATGATGTCACGAGGCGATGATGTCATTGGGAGAAAATGACAAAGTGATGATGTCACAAGGCGATGATGTCATCGATTTCCCTTCTTCAAAGCGATGATGTCACAAGAGGATGATTTCTTAAAGCAGATTAAAGCAACAGAAGTCTTTATATATATAGCCAGGAGACAGCAGCTCAGCACACACAGTATCTGATAGATTCAGTCTGACACACAACAACACAGTTAGTGGAGTTTACAGTCACTGTAACTGGAAATATTAGAGATGAGCATCGCAAGAGGAACAACATACAGGCAGCAGCGCCCTGCCCTGCTGGAAACCCCTCACAGGCAGCAGCGCCCTGCCCTGCTGGAAACCCCTCACAGGCAGCAGCGCCCTGCCCTGCTGGAGACCCCTTCCAGGCAGCAGCGCCCTGCCCTGCTGGAAACCCCTCACAGGCAGCAGCGCCCTGCCCTGCTGGAAACCCCTCACAGGCAGCAGCGTCCTGCCCTGCTGGAAACCCCTCACAGGCAGCAGCGCCCTGCCCTGCTGGAAACCCCTCACAGGCAGCAGCGCCCTGCCCTGCTGGAGACCCCTTACAGGCAGCAGCGCCCTGCCCTGCTGGAAACCCCTTACAGGCAGCAGCGCCCTGCCCTGCTGGAGACCCCTTACAGGCTCCAAAATCATCCAAGGCCAAGTCATGTAAATCGACATCAGGCTACCAATGGACAATATCAGCCCCCCTATGGACAGAATCACGCCTCCTACAGACAGTGGCAGGCCCCGAATCAACCATATCGGGCTGCTAATGGACGATACCAAGCCACCCATGGACAACTACCACAGCCGCAGGCCCAGAATCAACAGTGGCAGACCACTAATGGGCAGCAAAGGCCCACCAATGCTCAAAAGCAGGCCTGTATTGTTCCGCAGCAGGCCCCCAACCTACAGACCCCCACTGATCAGCAGGCCTCTCATGGCCAACAGCAGGCCCCCAATGTACAGGCCTCCACTGATCAGCAGGCCTCCCATGGCCAACAGCAGGCCCCCACTGATCAGCAGGCCTCCCACGGCCAACAGCAGGCCCCCACTGATCAGCAGGCCTACCACGGCCAACAGCAGGCCCTCCCTGATCATTGGCAGGCTCCTGATGGTGAAATGTATTTCAATATACCACTATGGCTGGAGGAGAACAAAGACCAACAGCGTCGTCTGAAGAACACGGAAGAGCTTCTTGAAGTGGAGAGGGAAAAGTCAGCATGTTTAGAAAAAGAGGTGGAAAAAATGACACCTTTCCTTAATGCAGCTCAGGAGGTATCAATTTATGAGCACAAGACCAAGGAAGAGCTCCTGGTGCTTGTTGCAGCTTTGAGCAGCCAGCTGAAAAGTGAAACCCGTCACAAAGAAGTCCTGGAAAAAGAGTTAGAGGGCACCAAGCATCAGCTCGCGCGACCCATTTTTCAGAGACTGACTGAAGAAAAAGAGGCTCCTCAACAGGAGATCCAGATCCTTAAGAAGGAGGCAGAGAGCAGTGAGAAAGGTACAGAGAAGCTGGAGAGGTTAGAGTTACAGCTGGAGAAGACCAACAGCATCCCCCAGCTTAACTCCCAACTGATCATTCAGGTAAAGGCTAATGAGACACTACAGAGGGAAGTGGATGGATTCAAGCAAGAAGAGCTCTATGAGTGTATGACAAAGGAAAAGGACAGTAAGGGAGACACTCCTGTGGATGTCACACCACCTGAAGACAACCCAAACGCACCAGAGGAGATCCAGGAGTCCACTGAGGAGATCCAAGGAGCCCCTGTGGACTTTCAGGAGGCCACTGAGGAGATCGAAGAAGACTGGATCAAACGTGAGATGGAGAGTGTCTCAGCATGGCGCAGGTTTAAGAAGTTGATGACTCCAAGGCACAGGCGCCAGTTTAAACACCAGCAACAGGGGCAGAATCAGGTGTGAGCTGACCCCCAACAATAAATGCTGTACCTTGACCGTTGGGTTTTCTCCGGGCCGCTCCGGTTTCCCCAAGTATCAAATTTGATACATTAAAAAAAAAAATCCTTCCCCCTCCTCGAGCTACCACCTTACCGTGGTGGAGGGGTTTGCGTGTCCCAATGATCCCAGGAGCTGTGCTGTCAGGGGCTTTATGCCTCTGGCAGAGACACCCATGGCAAACAGGTCTTGTGGGAGGGACCAGACTAAGTGTGGCTCAAACAGACCCATGATGATAGATAAAAGATTTTGGCACACAGTTTTTCTCGCCTGAACCCAGGTCACCTGGGAGAGCGGGACATCGACAGGCGGATCATTGCACAGATCTGTCATGGTAAAGAGGAAGCTGAGCCGAAAGGTAAAGCTCTCGATATAGTGTTTAGAGTAGAGCCACTGCTCCTTCTCATTGAGAGGAGTCAGATGAGGTGGCTTGAGCATCTAATCAGGTTGCCTCCCAGACGCCTTGCTGGTGAGGCATTCAGGGCACGTCCCACCAGTAGATGACAGTAGAGAAGACCCAGGACACGCTGAAGACTATGTCTCTCAGCTGGCCTGGGAACACCTCGGGGTCCCCCGGGAGCAGCTGGACGAAGTGGCTGAGGAGAGGGAAGTTTGGGCTTCTCTGCTCAGGCTGCTGCCCCCATGACCCTGAGTAAGCGGTTGAAGATGGATGGATGGAATAATTTTAAAAAATTGGATTTCCACCTTTGATCGAGGGAATCTGCATGTCATCTTTACTGTGTTGTGAACAAGTTGTTTTTTGACTTTTCAAGGCACTAACATGCAAGTGATCTTCAGCTGTTCTGTGATTTGTTAAGATTCATCACAGTTTATAATGGGCTGAACATGAGTATTTTCAAATAGACAATTTGGACCATTTTTAGGGTAGTATACATTCATTCACAAAACAGAGTCAAAAATGTGTCTAGATGAGCAAAAAAAAAAAGGTAATTTTGTTTTCTTTGTCCAAAGTGGGTCATACTGAAGTGAATTGAAGATACGAAAGTACAGAAATAGAAATACATTTTTCTGTCATGTTTTCACAAACAGACATTTTAAAGCTATATGTTTAAACCACCAGGTTGTAATTACAATACTATTGACCAGAATGTATTTGTGTCAAAATAACAATTTTATTTTAGAATAACATCTTTGTGGAGACTTATTTGACAAAATAGAGACACTTAAGATTTGTTCAGTTTAACATGATTTGCTTTGAACACATCTGTTGTAAGAGTGTAGCGGCTGGTGAAGATGATATTTTGAGCTGTAAATATGCTGATGGATGCTTTATTAATGCATAAACCTGTTTCCAGTAGGAATGTTTTCTTGATCACATTATCATCTACATTCACTCTCACTTTAAACTGAATTGAAAGGGTGTCAGCCCTGTGTGTTTATTATTTCTGGGTCAGAGGAGACATTATCCTTATCACCAAAAGTTCACCATAATGATACTGATCAACAGCTGGCATAAAATGTCCCTCTAATAGTTTGTTTTTTGCAATCAGACTGGTTTACACCATAGACTGTATATAGAATGGACATCATCTGCCTCCTCGCTGAGCGAAGCGTCCACGAGAACAGCAACTTTTGACTGTTCTGTGGACAAACTTTAAAAGCTCAATACAAGTCATACAATTTTTCCTCCCCCCTGGTTGTGAGGTTGACATGTAGAAAGACTGGAAGACAAATCCACTTGGCACAATTTGTTCCCCCGGAAGGTGAGGAAAGATTAAAACTGCTGTGCCCTGTGCTGGCTCTGACAGCCTATGTGGCCGCAACTGCAAGTATTAGATGGTCGAACCAGCTTTTCCTCTGCTATGGTGGCCCTAGAAAATGCTGTGCTCTCTCCAAACAGCGATAGTCTCATTTGGTAGTGGATGTCATCACCCATACATATAAAAGAAGTGGTCGCCCCGTACCATCAGGAGTGAGGTGCCACTCTACTAGGGCTGTCTCAACATCATGGTCGGCCCTGCGTGGTGTGCCCCTGGAGGACATATGTGAGGCAGCATCAGGCATCGCCAAGTACCTTTACCAGATTTTATCAGGTGAATGTTGCCACCCCCCACCTCTTGGGTGGTTCTGTGGCCCGACTCTGCTGTTTCCTCTCAAAGAGGTTGGTGTTGGAATTCTTCATGACTCTGTTGATATGGGTTCTAGTACTTAAAGCACCTCCTCTGGCGGTCAGTAAGGATGAAATAGAACGAGAGTTACATATGTAACTGTGGTTCTATGAATCCTGGATGACCGCCAGAGCATTCCGTCACTCAGAATCCTTGTGCTCTCGCGATAAGATTCTGCAGGAACAGATCCTCTGATGTCACCGGACGATATAGACTGACCGGGTCATCAGGGGTCAAACGTGACTTTGTTGGTATAAACACTCGACCTGCGTATGCGCGAGATGGATTCATTCAGTGCTTAAAGCTCAGTCATCTAGGATTCATAGAACCGCAGTTACATATGTAACTCTCGTTTGAAAGACACATGTGGAGAAGGCGAGAGGCAAAGGTGCCATGACACATGACAGACAGTAAGAATCTTCTGTGGGTGTATCAAATTAACCCCAGCCATATTTAGCTTTAGCTATTTAGCTTACAAACAGGTGGTTTTGGGAGATAGAACCTCGACAAGGTGAGGCAAGAATCATGGGAGAGCTAAAGGGGTCCGCCTCACTTCTGACTGTGGCCCTTAGGGGAAACTTGAATAAAAACCAAGGTTTAGTTTTACTTGGTAGAACTGAACCACTTACAGGCACATAATAGGTACTAGATACAAATAGTGTGTGAAAAACAGAACATCCTTCATGTTTCAGCCAAAATTCTTTCATTTATGAGTGTGTGTGTGTATTCTGAAATGTAAATTGTATACATATCACTGCAGTAACTAAAATAACCTTTAGTAGCTATCCGAATAATGTCGCCTGTTGTTCCAGAATGCCATTTGGCTCCACAGGAAACACAGTGATTCAAACACATACAGCTCAGCCAAAAAAAAAAAAAAAGGTCTTAACTAAGTTTAGAAATCACTTATGTTTCTCATACAGCACATTGTGACATGGTGATTCAAAAGGACAGGCATCATGGTGATGTCTTTTCTCATGGTAATGAGGATCCTTAAAAAACGATATTCTGGCGTAAATTTAAGTCGTGGTAAATTGTAAATACCAATACTGTAAATGCTTGCAAGTGATATATAACTCAAAACAGCATAAACCTTTGCAAAAACTTCTTTACTGGCACCACTAACACTTCCTAACCGGTGACAAAAACTGAACAACATTGCAGGCATTTACTTTATTTCATTTGACTCACAGAGCCAAGCCAACTTTTTACCGCCTCTGTCAAATAATCAGTAATAAACCCCCATAACCTTTAAAAAGGTAAACATACCAAAACATTTAAAAAACTACAAATAAAAGCTCTTGATAAAGGATAAATGTAAAAACAATCTGATACATCTAAATAGCTGCACAAAAAAATTAAATGTATCTTGAAAATTTTCATTTTCATGTAAAATACATATGAAGAATTTCAATGATAATTACAAAAATAACAGTTTTTTGAAGTTTCAGGGACAGGACTCAGCTCTTTTCTCTGACCATGGTCATATTCTTTTACATGCTTTTGACAAGGCACATGGTCACAAAGGTTGGGCCGAAACTTTCACTGATAGAGGAGGAAGTCCATAATAATGGGAGGAAGAAAAAGGCTGGAGGCCCTGTGGAAACGACTTCTTCCCAGACTTCTTCTGATACATAACCGACAGAGCTGAGACAGGGCACAGGGACCTGGGCAGAGACAGAAGCCAGAGTGTATTTACATCTTTCAGATCAAAAAGCAGTGTTGGAAATATGCTTCACATGCATGTCATTGAATACAAACCTTTTTTCTGTAGAACACTCCTCACTTCACTGTTTGGCAATGAAAGGTCCAGTGGGGTCTTTCCCTCTGCATTCTTAAAGCACCCATCAGCCCCAAAGTCCAACAGAAGATCCACGATTTCAGCCCCTCCACACTGAGCAGCAGCATGCAAAGGGGTGTCCCGTCCACACCCGACTCCAACATCAGCACCTTTGATTCAACACAAAATCTTTAAATATCCTAAGCTAGCTTGCGCACATGATTTGTTATTTTGATTGAATTCTACATGATACATGGCAAAATAAGGGTTTTCTCTTTGACCTCTTGTTATAACACCAAGAATTTAACTACTTTTGTGACCTGACAAAATAGAGTTTCCAGACTGTTTTACCTGAGTATAGCAGAAGTGTTACACAAGTCATAGCCTGAGCCATGCAAGCAGAATACAAAGGAGTCCCCAACACTGGGAGCTCAAGATCAATGTGAGCTCCATATGACAGCAGCAGCTCCAGACACTCTCTGTGACCTGAGGTGAAACAACAAAACATCAAAACCTGTGCTGCCACACAGAACAGCTTCACTGACTCACAAATGCTGGCACACAAACTCACCCTTTTTAGCTGCTTCGTGGACGGGTGATGCAAGCAGAGAGGGCGTGTGGACTGAAGCCTTGTGCTGCAGGATGAGCCTCACACAGGCTGCACTCCCACTGCTGCAAGAGTTGAAGAGAGGTGTGGCGCCATCTGTTGATACTGCATGCACCTTCACATGGTCCAAATAAAAAGAATGCACATTACTGATCTAATGTATTTATTATGGGCAAATCTTTCAAGTAAATTGAATAATCAGGATGTATGTATCCATAAGTTTATTGCATTTCAATATTCCTGTCAGATATCCAGTAGTGTTACACTGTTTGTCTTTGCTTCCTATGCCTTCTTATTTTTGCACATCAAATGTCTCGTACATGTATTCTTTTTGGCTCTAACTCCTGTAGTATTACCACTTTGTTGCTGTCCTTCAAGATAATCGTATGACTTATTTTTATGACTTTTTCTTCTCCTGTGTATTCACATAAAGTCCAATTAAGGGTCAGCTACATTCAAACATTGCGTAAAAGGAGATGGAGTCATCTGTCCATCTGCTCCAATCCTTGGTTGCATTTCATGTACCTGTGGTCATAATGTTAGCCACATTTCCTGAGGCCACATGCTTTGCTTGTGTTTCACATGTGCTTTCTCTGGCGGCTTTTAAGTATTTTTACCATTTTACTTAGATGAAACCTTGGGTTTAGAAATCACAACACACCTCTGGTTTCGCAAAATTTCAGTCAGGAGAATTCACCCATTTCAAATATGTCATGTAGCTTCTTCATACAGAGCTCATGGGCACAAAAAGAGGAAGTCCTGAAAAATTATGAAATTTATGAAAATGGGAGATGATTTTCTTACATTTGCACCATTGTCCAGGAGGAACTTGGCACAAGCATAATGGCCACCAAGGCAGGCTTCATGGAGAGGTGAGATTCTGTCCATGGTGAGAGTGTCCACATGAAAGCCCTGCAGAGGAGGTGAGAGGGTGTTATGTCCTCGGTGTGAATGTGCTGTAATATTTTCTATACACATCTTATTATTAGCATTATGATTTGATAAGCTGTTGGATGCTAACCTGAGCGATGAGACTTCTTAGGTGTAGCAGTCTACCTTGGTACGCAGCTTCATGGAGAGGAGTTCTGTCTGATAAACCAGAGTCTGAGAAACCAGAGAGTAAGATAAGCAGGGTCTCCAGCTTCAGAAAACCCCACAGATAGTGCTCAAGGCCATGTGTGCCCTCTTTGTTATGATGCAATGGAAGACCTGTGTAGTCAGACTCGAGGGTTACCCTAGCACAACACACTTTGAGGAGAAAGTCAAAAATCTCTACATGTGAAGTTTGTTGTCAGTAATTTGTAACTTTCAGAACATACACAAGAATATAAAGGTTAACTCTATGTGCAAATCTGTTGGTGTTGACCAGCAGTATCAGAAAGTTAGAACTTTTTTCCTCAAAAAGTCATAAATGTGATCACGCGGCTGGAGTACTGCTCTGGTTTCTACTAGAGTAACATTACTTAAAGCAGCCAAAAGAACTTACCAGCCATCAGAGAGTTGCACAGAAGTGCTCCATAGATGTATGAGGGCCTCTGCCAGGGCAGTGGGAATGAGGAAACTCCACTCTGAACAGCAGCCATGATGCAAGTTAACAGCACACTCCCCTCAAGACTGTCCTTAGCTCAACCTTGCCCAAGCAGAAACTCAAACCTTGTTTTTCTGCCCCCCTCTTATCTCAGCCCATGGCCACCTCCCCCACATCGTCACCTCCCACCCATGGAAATACTCTACAATATTTGAATAACAAGGGCTATTGGGATGGGCCCCTGTTGATACAGAAATTGGTCTTACATACAGATAGATGTTCACAGAAAAGCACAACAGCAAAACGGTTCATTCAGAAAGTCCTGTAAAGTCAACTCAAGTTCTCCGTATGTCACAAAGACTTATTTGGAGAATTAAAATTTGGTTAGCCATTAAACACCACACCAAGCTGTTCACATCACCTCCCCTTTCACAGATACTCTGTTTTGTCTGGCACCATTCATTCCAGAGCCATCTCTTTTGTAACCCTAGCTCTAAGAAAGCAGTAATTTACTGTGTTTCAAGTTGGCTTCTGTAATCTCGTACAAAATGTCAACAAGATTATGTTGCTATGATGTCTGAGATAATAGACGATAAAAGACAACTTGAAAACAAATGAAACATAGCAACAGTGTGCTTTATTTTCCAAAGTGGCTGGCCTGAGTATCGAACAGTTATCAGCAGAAACCCAAAGTTATCTTATAGATATGTAACATCTCATTTTAAGCAAAGTAATGGCCTTAATTTAACAAAACAGACATATGGAGATTGCAGAGATGCTCAGCTTTGCACAAATTGGGACTCTTCTTAATAAAAACCCTTACTCTACTGTAGATGAGGTATGCATGTGAACTGAGAGTAGGTTACTGCTGCGAATTATCCCCATCCGTGTGCAGTAACTTAACCCTTTAATTCTTCCTGTGCAGTGCAGGTCATTCTGTGCAAACATGCTTCCTAAATCTCCCTAAATTCCACAGGTTTGAGCTCAATTCACAAGAATATAAAAAATTAATTCTGATTTTTTTATACTTTATATTACGTCCCCTTTGATGAGTACATGTAAACAGTTAAGAAGTCACTGTGAGCACTTTTTGCATTCAGCCGCCATGTCTTTTAACTTCAGTTCAACCATGGAAAAAAAACAAAAGTTTGGACTGAAAGTTATAATGGCATCTGTGTTTCAATTAATGGCACTATCTTTTCTGCTCTTTTCCTGCCTCCACAATCCCTGGGGGCCAGTGGCGTCCACAGCCATGTCCATGAAACGATCTGGCACCAGCCACTGCAGGAGCAGCACGAAGAGAAAGTCCATAACAGCGAAAAGTGCAAAGATAGAGCCAGCAACAGGTCCACAGTGAGTCCTCAGTCTTTGTAGCCGTCTGTCCAGGGGGAGCACCTCCTCTCCAGCCACTCGATCATATACCTGAAAAGGGACAGACAGACAGAAAAACCTTCATTGGCCTGCTGACTACATGTGTGGGTCTGCATTTTTCCAATCTAACTCACACACCTTTACAATCCAGAAAGAACAATACACTTTCATCACAAATGTATCGCACAATAACCAATTGGATATTGATATACTGATTACCTGAAATAACATAATTCAGTCGGCTCTTATATACTGACTGTTCAAGGGAGAATATTTGTTAAGTGTAACACATGGAGGCACTATAGTGAGGCATAGTGTCAATGTGTAGTTCTCCTCTCAAACTGTGTGCTTAAGTCTAGTGCTGTCTGAGAGGATATGGCTTTGGTGTTGATTGACCCACCTTTTCAGTCCTTTCTGCAACATTTCTCCAGGTGTAGAGGTTTCTCACTTTTGCATGAATGGAGGCGGGGGAGGGGACAGACCCTGAACGCTGCTTGGCAATGACTGTCTCCAGACCAGCACATAACGACCGCACTGTTGGCTCGCACAGGGTAATCAGGTCGTCAGGTAGCACCTCGGGAATACCCCCCACTCGGGTGCTTACCACCTTAGGAAGGAAACATCATCCACAATGTGAGAATCTGCCGTGGTGTTCCTCTGTCTTACAAAAAATAATGCAAATATAAATTTGTCTTTGCTTAAATTAGCTTAGGAAAAGAAGCTTAAGTATTGGCCGTCTAGGGCTATCACAGTTTCTGACCACACCCTGTATCCCTGTTAAGCTTGGCCAGACAGATGTGTGCTCTGCTGAAGCTAAAACCACATACAACTAGGGTTGGGCATCATTTGAATTTGAACAATTCAAGTTCCGATTCCTCATTCTGATTCATGTTTCTAATGATTCCCTATTCTGATTCTTTCAAAAGGCAGGAAAGGAAAAGTGCATCTTTTAAATGAGGCGGTAACCAGAGTTCTTTCTGGATAAAATGTCTGAACTTGAATTTTTTAATTAAATGACCTTTTATGAACTTCACTATAAATTTCTCACAGGGCTATTTTCAACCAGTATAAAAAAACTGACCTTTGTTGTCAGGTCATTTGTCTATGAAAAAGAACAAAGACTAACGCTAGTTGGATATTTAAGTTAAAAAAAGCAAAACTTGGAATCAAAATGTAAAAATTTGAACGAATCCAGGGAGAATCATAATGTGAATCCTGGTTCTCATTGATGCCTGAAACTTGATGATCAATCCTACACCAACATAGATTTTTGTGTAGATACCATACCCAGCCTCAAGTCCAGGTAAACTAAAAAAACAAGATCTTAATCTTGTCATTTTATAGCCATCGGTGCAGAGGTTTTCCTAATGTTCAGTATCACTTAAATGTCTTTAGTGACCTAGTTATTGGGGGAGATGAGTATCTTACTCCTCTACATGTGAAATCATACCCACATTTGAAATGATGTCCCTGACTTAAACTGCCGTATCAGTGGGTACAAACCTGAAGTCCACAGCTGGCTCCCTCTACGATAGCCATGCAGAATGCTTCAGTCAGAGAAGTGTTGAGGAAAATGTGACCCTGCACCAGCACTCCCCGAACATCTTTATGCTCCAAAGCTCCCAGCAGACGCACCCTGCAGTGACCAATGTTACAGTAGTTAGAAAACATAAAACACTTATCAAGCCTGTTTCTCTAGGCCTCTATTCTAGATACTTTGTCAATACATTCTTAACTCTGAACAGTACAGCAAGATTTACAACTTATTTGAGATGGATAAATGTTACAACAGCAACAGATTGTTTCAGCACATTTTGTCAAGCTTGTGTCAATAGCTGGTGAAAGAGTTATGCTTATTTTAAAAGTTCAATCTCGCGATAAAAAAAACACATGCCTTTCAAATAAAAGTTAAAAACGCTTGCAGTAAATAGGTAAATCACTGTGTCATGGCAGGAAAATAATATCGAGTTTAACTGTAATTTTTTTCACAATTACTCAAAGCAGCAAGTCACGACATAAACAATAAAGGTTAAAGAATGACATACCAGCTTTCTGCACTCAAATTGCAATCAATTCATGAAACTAGTTTGCTGTGGGCTCTTTTTTTTACCCTGACTATGTCCAGCTAGAAGGTTAACAAACCAGAAGTTGCTGTTTATTCAGATGTTCCACAAAACTAATGTTGAAATTCTCCAACATCAGGCCAGCTTTTTTGGTGCTAAATCAAAATATATAATTCGTTCTGTGTGACTGAACATTCTGGCATGTTAACAGTGTAGACTTAACACACAAACTGAGAGCACTGTCCTATACTGTCTTGCTTGCTCCCCCATTTACATTGACAACAGAATACAACAACCCTTATTTAAGACTGTACACTTTTTACAAACATCCAAGTAAGACAATTGCCTGTTAGTCCATAGTTGAAAAGTGTTTTTAGCAAAAATTTGTGTCAGCGATTTCGTAGATAAACTGGCATCTGGATTTTTTTCCCTTTATCTCATTATGAAATATCAATACAGAGAGCACAACCTGTATGTGCTTAAATTGGTACATCTTCATCAGTGTTATTGTTAGAAAATGAGCATGAAGCCTGTACCTGTCATGAAGTTGGTATTTCTCCCTCACTTCTTCAAGCACAATTCTCTTTGGTCCTTCTCCACCAATGAGGAAATGTAGATCTGGATGTTTGAGGCAGAGTTCTGGGATTATTCCACCAAGGAGATCAGTTCCTTGACGGGAGAAAAGGAAGTTAATATGTGACTGACTTTTGTATCATTTTTTAAGCTATCAGTTAACCCCCTGCTCAAGTACTCATTAAACACTTAAGTTGGTTAATGTTTTACATATCTACACCTACTGTAACACCAGTGCTGGGGCTCTTACTTTGTGCTGAAAAAAGCTGCAGTGTCTCATTCAACATGCCAGACTGTTGACTTCAATTACAGCTTGAATGTTACCAGTAGAAACTGGAGCAAAGACACTGAAATGTCACACGCAGAAGTTTCTTTTAGTACCTTTGCGGTAGACAAGGCGGCTGATGACAACAATAGTGATGGTGTCATCTTGGCGCTGGGATGGGTCAGGAGTGAAGTCTGTAGGGTCAACAGCATTGGGAATAACAGACACTATCTCTGGGTTGAGTGCTGCACGGAGCACTGTGTTTTCCTTACTTGTGTATGAAACGCACACAATGTGGTTGGTGTCACACAATGACACGGTCAGAAGCTTGTTGGTCAGCACAGAGCTCACATCAGCAAAGCCGAAGAGTGAGTGGTCAGTGAACACCTGTAAAAATCAAAACTCTGCAGTTCAGTTGTTTTGCAAACAATTTAACATACTATATGGCTTTTAAGAGCTTTCTGGTGATAGGTCTCATACCGTGTTCAGGCCCATGGTCTTAGCGTGGAACAGTGCATCATGGGCCATGGCAGAGAATGAGCTGTGTGCATGCACAACAGTGATGCCTTCCCTCACAAACACACAGCGCAGTAGTGGGAGACTGTGGAAGACGGTGGTGGATGTAGACTGGTTGTACATCACCTGCAGGGGGAGGTAGTAGACCTTCAGTCCGTTAGTCAGGTACCTGACTCCCTTCCTTCTTCCATAGGCATGGGTGGCAATCACCACTTTGTGTCCCTTTTCAATCAAGCACTGGGAAAGCTGGTAGATGTGGCTCTCTACTCCTCCCATATTTGGGTAGAAGAAGTCGGAAACCATGCAGATTTTGTGCTTCTTGTGTGGAACTCTGGCAACCTCTCCAGCTGCAGAAACACTCGGCGATGAGGGGGCTTTCACGGCTGATCTTCGTCGTTGGCCCATGGTAGACGTTTTTAATGGCTGTGCCACTCACTAGGACAAAACCAATCAGTTTTAATAATTCACCATACTTACAATTTAGTAAGACATCTTAACTTTTAACGATTAGCTGCCCGACTTTAAATTAACAAGTTAATTCAATGTAGAAAAAAAATGGGAGAAGTGCATTCATTGTGGAAACATGAACCGATTGATTTGGGCGAACTTTGCTCAAAAATGACCAAAACTGTTATCTTTATTGTCGTTATTTTCACCATTGACGACCATATTTCTTCATTCATTATATCATGAATCATATCATTTGTAATATATTAATGATATGGGATTTAAAACTGTCATCATAATATGCCGATCCAAATACATTACTGCATAAACTAGAAAACTTCGTGAACAAACTAGACCTTTACAGACAATTGACAGGCAACAGTTGTTGACCTATCCTACATATTAACTTACCGTGAACAAAGGTCTATCTTTTTTCTGATCGGGAAAGAAACACACAACAAATTTCGTTAACAGATTCATTTCCAATAGTTAGCCCTGAGCTAGCCTGGTAGCCGCCACCCATACTTCCTGTTTTTCCATATACGTCATACGCAATGACGACGTACTCTGGCGTCATCGTTGTTTGTTTTTTGTACAACCGCCGGGGGTAGACATATCGACAACGAACACTATATTTGTCTGCCTCGTCCGTGATATTCAGCAAGAAAAAACAGACAAACCTCTTGTCCTGCTTTTTCTTGAAAAAAATCTAGCTTTTTTATTTTTTAACTGGAATTGAAAGCTTATGGCCTAAACCCATGCACCTGTACTGGACTGGGTACATGGTAATAAAAAATTGAAAATCTTTTATTTGATATCACTCAGTAATTGTATGTAGGCCTAGTATGTTTTTGCTTTTGTCTGCTAAGCATCTTCATAATTTTGTCTCATGACTCAATAAACTTTGATAAAGTCTATGTGGTGCATCCATTTTCATAGTTTTGCAATCAGTCTTTATCAGCTGTGATTTGGTTTTGGTATAAGTTTGCAGAAGTTTGGCATCTGAAAGGAAAATGAAAATTTGAGCAAAGAAGCAATCTGAATCATCTAAGTGGTTTTTATGTTCACATGATGTTGATGAACCAAGAGTTAAACAACATCTTCTCACACTAGAGAGAAGTCTGAGAAGGGAAAAGTCCAAATGTCTACTTGAGACCTACTTTATTTACATGACACAAAAGTACATCAACCCGTTTAATGCACAATTGAAAGAAACATTAAAGAGCATTAAGACTTTGACAAGACTAGATTAAAAAAGTATATTTTAAGATACTGAAAAAAAAACATGTAATCACAGTAATACTTTTTGACAACAAATTCATATATGTACTATAATTCTGCAAATTCAGGTGCTGTTGCATGACTTGTAGTTTGTAAAGTGTTCCAGTTTCCTTTAGCAGACACTTTAGCTCAAAGACAGCACCTGGGCACAAGTATGGAGTTGCAGCCATCAGTGCATGACATTACAAGAGCCAGGAGCTGTGTTGCATGTTCAGTCAGGTAAGATCTGATTCACCTTCTGCCATAGAGGGTGAACTGGCACAGAGAAGCAATTAAGGTACACAAACATACAAGGCTAGATCGTCCAGGCAGATTCAGTGGACAGTTCAAGCCTGTGAATGTTCAGACAAGCTCACAAAATTTAAGTCCTTTCCAAAAAAAAATAAAAAATCACTCCATGACTGTCACAATTGCAGGATACAGCCTGCCTGTTGGCACAATGCCACTTTTGTGATTTTACAGCTTTCCATGGAAGTGTTCACATTTACAGACTTGAGTCTTCTGTGTTTATCTAGAAGTTGTTCCTCTTCTTCTCTCAGTTTGGACGCCTGAAAAGATATGGAAATGAATTTTCCTGTTAAGAGATCCAGTTAACAGTAATAAATTTCCACCGAAACTTCAAATACACTTGTAAATATTTACCTTGAGGATCGAAAACACTGGTACAAGAGGTATAAGAGGAGAAAAACACCAGACACCACCACAATTGGAGGTATCACCGAGGATCTACTCCTGATTTTCTCTGGGCATTCTGAGGATTGATAGAAAGAGCATATAAAAGATTGTTTTATCTGATGGCATTGAGAACAATACGGTCTGATTTACAGGACAAATAGGCTACATCTCAGTTGTTGGTTTAAATGCAACTGTCATACATGGCTGTGAGAGAAGACCAAAGGTTAAAACTGAGTGAGATTTATAACGTAATCTAAGTTTTTGATTTTATGAGTGATACAACACAGCAGATGTGTATACAGTAAATGACTTACCACGCATTTGTAGCTTTACATTGTTTTTTTTGTATACTGTTGTGGTAAAACGGCATGTGTATGTCCCCAGGTCCTCTGTTTCGATGTTGGTCAGGAGAAGAGAACAGTTGCTGCTTTCCGTGGGGAAAAAAAATTGAATCCTCCCTTTATACTCTTCCCCTTTGCTGCTCTGGCCATAGAATGTGCCAGAGCTATTATACTTAAATAGCATTTCCTCTTGTTCCTCCTCTTCCGATCCCATCATCCACAGAAATTCCTCGCTCAAACTTCTTCCTGAGCAGTTGCATGGCAAGAGTACTTCTTTTCCTTTGCAGCCTTCAACATTCACATTCTTGTCATCACCTACAGCAGAGAATGAGAGAGAAGGTTACTACTGTGTTATAACAGTATTTCTGCATTGTAATTCTGACCAACTCACAGGATAAACATTTACACAAACTATCTGAGGTGATTTTATTTTCACAACCAGCACTCTTGATGATTCATGCCTTTGTGAGTTTGTGATGCATTTGTGATGATTTTGTTTCTGTCTCTTTTGATTTTAAACAAGTTTTTTTTTAGGTTTTTCAAGATACTTTGTCGGATGCTCACCTGTCTGCATTGTTTGGCTAAAGTAGACATCGACAAAGGTCTAGCAGAAAAAGCATTCATGGGTGATAAATGCTTACTTTTTTCTTCTAACTTTAACTCTTTATTTTGCTGTGGTGACTTCACAGAAAAGGCATATCTTCACAGTTTTGATGATACCATGTGGAAAAATCCTGGCCTGAGTTGCAAAAGCATTGATCAAGATTCATCACTAAATACAACAATAACAAAATCCCTAGGGGAACAGGGTTGCAAATGTACCCCAACCTAATGATTGTGTGGATTTGCATCATTTTGCCAAAGATACTGAAGATGACAACACTTTCTTTATTTAACAGCTGGATATGTTGAAATACAAGAATATTAAGCCTCATTATTTAATCATTGATTGCCTCTCTTTGTACATGTTACCTTGCTTATAGAAGGAAAAAAGCTTTATTTTTCCAAAGCACCTGCAAAAGTTAGTTCCTGCCTGCTGATCAAATTATTACAAGATACAGCAGATCTAACCCTTTCCACTGACCTTTTTGTTCACACATAACTGTACAGCCTCTCTTTGTTCTCACTGCATTTTTTTATTTATTCAACAACAAAAGGGAAGGAAATAACCCAAGATGTGTGCTTACTTTGTGAAATGTGGAGTGGAATGGTTTTAAACATGTGGCATGGGTGATGGGCTGATTTCAGATGTGCAAAAACCTCAGTAAAGTGTGGCATGCATAAGTAAATTTGAATAGCAGGAGATCTCTGTAGGTAACCTACTGTTTACATGTTAACTGTGGTTGGGATTACATGTCAACATGTTTAACCACATGTTGACATGCTAGGCCATATGTGACAATGTGATAAAACAGGTGAAGATTGTGAGAACCAAAAAAAAAAAGAGAAAAAAGTTCTTTTCATGTACATGACCATAAAAATCTGTTCAAATCTGTGTGACCACACAGAGGATAACGGTTGCACAGCTGTAGTAATTCTTGTATAGTAAGGCTCATAAACTCTATTTATGAGACTGAGATTGATTGTGTCCCTGGATTGTTGTCACATTGATTATTATAGCCAAACCCCAAGGTGGTGTGTCATCATGTTTAGATCAAACCCCTGGCGTAATGTGTTGATTATTTGGGGGAATTTTCCCCTGTGGGACCATTAAAGGAACATCTAATCTCTTGTTTCTATGAGGTTGATGTTTGAATCAGACACAAAACAATAAGATGCAAAGTTATTTAGTGAATTTTATGGGCCAGAGTACTGTTTCATGAACATAATAATCAAACATGTTTTGAAAGTGAGAGTTGATCGTGGAATTGAGCTTAGTTACAGCTTGCTAACTAAAGCCATGTGGTAACTGGCACAACATTTTGGTCAACAGGTCAGAGCAGGCAAAAAATGTTAAATGTTTTTGTGTCAAATTAGTTCAGACAGTTTTATGGTGGCCCTGAAAGTCAATGGCAAACGTATTGCAGGGATAAATAAAAAACAAAATTCCATTAACCAAAGAAAGAAAGAAAAAAAAGAAAAGCAAGACATATTTCAGAAAACCTGAAAACATTTTACAATATGCTGAAATATTTCACACAAATGACATTTTTGAGTACTCAAATTCTCAAAACATTTTGGAAAACACAAAAGATGATAAAACAGGGATAATAACTGGCAGTTGAATTGATCTACGTGAATATAAAAAGAATATCTCTTTCAAAGCAAGACTCTTGTCTTTAGTGTAGAAATGATCACTGCTCGATGTATTGATCATCAGTTAACCAACACAGGTCTCCTCTGACCACAGATGCAAAACTCCAAGCTGTACGCTACATGATTATTTTAGAGTGTTGAATGTTAAATAGTTTTAGTAAATGACAAAAAGTTTACCTGTCACCCTAATCGCGAAGACCGCTCCCAGAAATATCCTCATGAAAATTGCCATGTCGATAAGGACAATGAAGCAGATACGTCGAGCTGCTGAATTGCGCAATACGGATCTTAAAAAGTTCTTTCAACAGTGTCCGTGTTGAGTGATTTTCGATGACTAAATCATAAGATACATGTGATTTAAATCCCAACCCCTAAAAATGATCAGAAATCAAATTAAGCTTATCTCTCTTCTTCTGCCAGATCAAATAGAAGTGAAAGTCCAATCGTAAATTGTCGGAGTTTCCCAAAGTGTGAGAGACAGTTGTAGATGTTGTCCGCCCACTATGATATCCGCCTCTTTACAACCGGAGTCCTTATCATTAACCATGAACAATGACAAGACCAAGAGGCAGACCCAACAATACCACAAATCATCAGGTCCAACGCTTTATTACTCCAGTCAATGAATTACGCCCTTCTCTTAATTCTTATCAAGGGAAAGTTCTGCCGCATATCTGGGTGAGATATTATGCAAACGTATGAAATATGACCCAAATTGCTCTGGGCAATGCTTGAAATGCAGAACCAACACTGGTTCATATAGTCATATGATGTGGTCATGCCCAAAAATTTCAGATTTTTGGTTATCAATTCAAAAGGAAATACAAAAAGTCTTTCAAATAAACATACACTTAAACCCAATTAACTTGGTACTAGGTTTAGATCTGGACTATGAGGTGCAGCATAGGTATATCTTAAGAATTGCTTTGTATGCTGCACGAGTCTCAATTTTACAGAAATGGTTAGACGAGGACCCGCCAAATATTAATTTATGGTATGAAAAACTTTTTATTTAGTTTAAAAATTGATTATATTGCCAATGGAGAGGCTGTCCCATGCTTTAAAGGGTAATTTAGATGAATTTGTCAGAGACTGGTTACCAATTGCTGTTTTTTTAAAAGAAGAATGGAGAAAAGTATTTTGTATGGGAGTGACATAACCAATGAAATGTTGGAATGATTGAATATTACTATACTGCATTATTGTCAAATATGGTTCTGCAAACTGTAAAGAGTTTAGTGTTGCTGGCCTGCTGTTTGTATTACGTGCTGTTTTTTGTTTTCTTTTTGTTTTGTGTTTTGCTTTTTGTATACCATCTTTTGTTTCCATGTTATTGTCTTAGGGATGTGGTTATATGTGCACATGCTGAACTATAAAATCAATAAAAATAATGAAAGAGCGATATTATGCAACCTACATGCCTGCCACGGTTTACATGAGCTCCACGAAATCCGTTAGCAGTCAGGCAACCATATATTCAGAGCCTGCTCAAGCCTCAATGGGGCCCTAAGCAAAATTTGATTTTGGGGCCCTCTATTTCTGCCAATAATATTGATTGTTGATCATTTACATATCTACTACAGTATACATTTAATATGCCTGACATGTCTTTACACATTTAAGGAGGTGGCCTTGGTAATAACATAAATAATACCAATGCAAACTTACAAATAATACCAATAAATGAGTGATGAATGATGTTCAGGGTGCCGCATGTGGTTTTTAATCTCACAATATAACACATTCAGCTACAAGAGCAGCCTAGGGTTGATTTTCACAACATTCCAAGTGATAAAGCATTGTGTTTAATGTAAAAGTGTCATCTGGTTTAAAAAAAACTGCAACAGCAATATGCAAAAAATTGCAGTGCAAGTACAACAATCAAGTGCAAAACATAAAATCACTTGAATATATAAAAGTAATAAATTCAATTCAAGCAAATGTAAAGCAGATACTTCAATAATGATGTAAATGAACAGAGTTACCTGGAACCAGGTAACAAAAATGGTTTCAAAAATCAAAAATCAAATCAAAAATAAAGTTGAATAATTAGGTCTTAAAATGTAATTATGCAAAAGCTTTGGTTTTACTCTGCTCTTCCTCAATACTCCACCCACTCCTCAAAACCAAAGTCATTTATGACATTAATGTACAAAATCTGACAGCCAACTTTGATGTTCATGCTTAGCAATGCCGGTCCGCTCAGTCTTTCTTGTGCTGTGGAAGATCTCAAGTAGTTCTGTACCAATTTGAGCTTGGAAAAGCTCCGCTCTGCAGATGCAACAGTCATAGGGAGAGTGCACGCTGTCCGTAGAGCTACCCATAGATTTGGGTACAACTCACAGATCTAGTTTTGAGACAGGTAAGTGAGCAGTTCATGTGGGCTCATCTGTGCTTTAGAGAGAACTGAAAGGTTCTCCATCTCCGCCAGTGCACTCCCATCAATATTAGACTCTTCTCCAAAGGTGAGTTTGTCTCTGAGAAGTTTACACTGGTCCTTTCTTGTCTGTACATCAAGCTGGCCAAAGTTGAAAAGCATTTCAAAAATGCTTCCAACATCTCCTAAGGATTGAAAGCGGTCCTCCAAAGACTGGATGGTACAGTCTACCACAGCATACTTCCAGCCTCTTCATCACATCAGCTTGTGGCTCATCAGGCATCTCATAGGCAAAGTGCCTTTTTGTGGTTCACGGCCTCTTGTATTTCAGCACTGCTTCAGTGTTCATTTGTTCACGTCCCTTTTGCAGAGATCTTTGCATCTTTAAAACCAGTTGCCCTGTAACTGATTAAATTTTCTTTGTTTTTCTGAATGAGGCCCTGCACTGCAACATCCAACTGCATGTTGGCTGACTGAAGTAGTTTGCTTGTGATGTTAATCTGGGAGAGAATGTCAAACCAAACCACACAGCAAATTTAAAATCTGAATGACCTGATTTCTTCAGCAAGCGAGTGGGTCTCAACTTTTACCGTGGGGTCAGTAGTTTTTTCCCTAACTTCTAATAAAGCTTCTCTCTTTGACATATCAGCAGTATAGACCTACATCACTCTTATGTACATCAGAAGCAGCACTAAAATGTTTTTATTTTATTTTTACAATAGTATACATTTGATCATACAGAAAGCATCACTCATACATGCAGAAAATAAAAAAATACTAGGGCCCCGTTGGGGCACTGGCGGGCCCGAGCCGTGTTGCGCTGCCCCCCCCAACGCGCTGCCTCCCCGTCCCATTCGCGTCCTCTGGCCATCGCCCTCTCTGGTAACGCCCATCACTGCAAAGACCCTTTCCTTCATCGGCGTTTGCTGTTCTTCCTGCCAGTGCGTGTTGCTTTCACTTACACTTGCCACAGCCAGCCTCGTGAGTGCCTAGCCTATTGGATATCACTGTCATCTACACAGGACAGTCATAACCTTTCTATTAATACTTGTTTTTTAATTTCACATTAAAAAATATTAAACCTTTTTTATGTTGTTGCTCTTGGGGGCCCCCTGCTGGCCGTGGGGCCCTAAGCAGGCTCTTAGTTCACTTATGCCTTGGGCCAGCTCTGCATACATTACCATCACTCAGTTTTTCTGTGTTGTCAATTGTTTATTTGAAACTTACACTGACTGACAGATGATCATGTCTTAAAACACCAGAGTGAATGCAAATGCTCAAGAATGAAGGAAAAATAACCAGCAGAAACTTAACTAACCTCAAAAGAGTGGGCAGTAGCAGCATGGCTTGTCATGGGCTGACTTTTCGCAGTGAATAAAAAAGGGCAAGGATCGCTGCAGAGACAACACACTCTCGGTGTGTTGAGGAATGGATCGGGGCTGTTCATGTCATTGATATCAGTGTCTCCAGTTGGATTTATTTGACTTGTGAAAAGTGTGTGAGTTGATTCATGTTAATACTATTGGTTAAAATATATCTGACCTATCCTTTAAAAAACTAAAGATGTTTGAAACAGTTTATTTTGTGGGTGCAACATAAATGGATCCTTATGGTGTAATTTTCTGGATCCCTGAAAATCATGCCAATTTTACCAAACATTAAGCACACGTATTTTGAGACAATGAACTAGATTTATCTGCTGTAATGGAGGAACCAGCCTTGTTGGACAAATGTAAGAGAAAAACAAAAGATGTTGAGAGATCTGTTTAAATCATCTTGTAATCTCTTGAAAACCAGAATTGTTATCTCAATATAAAAAGAGTCTTCTCTGTTTACTCTGTATACTCTGGGAAATTCAATTGTCTGTTGTCTCACATAATATCTCTAAAAGTTATCTATTATTTACACAAGAGTTATAAAGTCTGATGGCTGTCAGTACAAAAGATCTTCTGAATCTTTCTGTCCTGCAGTGAAGAGAGAGGAACCATCCACCACCATCGGCCCTTTGGTCCATCAAGGTGTTGTGAAGTGGGTGATCCATGTTCTTAAGAATAGTCTCCACCTTCCTCAGTGTAGATCTCTCCACCACATCCTCCACTGAGTCCAGCTTGAGTCCCACCACAGAGCCAGCCTTTTTCACCAGTTTGTTAAGACGTCTTGCATCTTTGTAAAAGAGGCGGCTCTGCCCCTTTCTGTAGATGAAGTCTATATTCTTAGACCAGTCCAACTTATAATCCGGATGTACACCTAGGTATTTATATGATGTCACCACTTCGATGTCCACTCCACAGGTGTTCACTGGCTGAAGAGGGGGTTTGGATCTACGGAAGTCTATGACCATCTCCTATGTCTTTGAGGTGTTGAGGAGGAGGCAGTTTTTGTGACTCCAGTCACTGAAGGCTCTTATCAGATCTCTGTATTCAGCTTCTTGTCTATTTCTGAATCATGCCACAATAGCGAAGTCATTTGAGTATTTCTGGATGTGGCAGGACTCAGTGCTGTATTTTGAAGTCTGACGTATACAGTGTGAACAGAAATGGCGCCAGCACTGTCCCTTGTGAAGTCTCTGTACTGTTCATTAACGTCCCAGAAACACAGTTCCCCAGCCTGACAAACTGTGGCCTTCCTGTCAGGTAATCTGTGATCCAGGAAACACAGGCAGGATCCACTCCCATCTCTATGAGCTTGTCTTTGAGTATGGTGGGTTGGATGGTGTTGAATGAAGAACACATGTTGGCAAACATAGGCTACAAAGTATGAGAAACAGTGTCACAAGAAGCATGATTGCACGGGTCTTTCATTGGCATTGGATTTCATCATCATCATGGTCTGTCATTCTTGCAGGAATTTTGCTTTGGGACAATAAGAGATAAAGTCAGGGCAAAGGAGGTGTCAAAATCCCTATATATGCACCCCAAAGTTGCCAGGGGTTTGTTACAAGTGTGAACACCCAAGAGTAAAAACCTTCATGTTTGTTTCTTTGTGCTTTTGCAATTCTTATTATCAAAGTTTGGACCACCAGATGTAATTCTGAAAGCTCCAGAAAACAACTGAAAAATATGACAGAAAGATTACACTTGAAACGCATGTTCGAGTAGAGATTATGCATAAAATTACACACAGATGCTTTAAATAATTACATACTTAAACAATCCTGCACACTGACTTGCGTGCACGCACTCTCACGCAACCCGCCCGCATCAGAAACACCTCCCTCCAGCCTAACACCGTCACCGTCGGGAGCCAAACAGGGAGGGATCACTGGAATCGGGAACGGAGCACTGTAACACGGATTGTGTTGTCGACAATAAACCCGCTGCTGAAAAACCGATTTTATAAAAGCATCAAACGCAAACATAACGGGGCTGCTGGGTTCTGGGAGGACAGTATGGGGGAGCACACGGCGTTTCTGCTGTTACTGGTGGCGACCTTGACGCTTTCATCCGAGGTGAGTACAGCAAGAGAAATCTGTTGGAGACTGTCGCTGAGCTGTTCCCTGGCTCCGCTTTCCTGCGGGCCTTTAGCTCATGGTCTGGCGGTAGGAGCGTCCCACAGCGCCGGCCGTTGTGTGGGTTTTTATCGGTGACGCATTTAGATACCAGTTTGACTGTTCACACCTCAGTTAGGATGACTCTAACATAAACTCTGAATGTTACACAGATGATATGAAGACTATGTAACGGGTCCAACCTCACTGCTATTTGTGGGCTCTGGAGAGACCAGGTCTTCGTTAAAACAGTGTACATTCTTATTTTTAAGAGGTCTTTAAAGCCACGGCTTCGTTACAGTTGATAAATTTGCCATATATTTAGAATAACGGAGACTGGAAACGTAAATTTACGGACTAAATGATGTCAATCTTGCAACCAAGGCCTACCGTTAGATGCCAGTGATTGACAGCTTTGGCCTGTCATGTTGGACTTGTTTTGATTTGTTCTGGGGGATTGTTAACGCGGTTTGATGTGAATATACCGTATATAAAGTTAAATTGTCGTTTTATGTATTGCTTGTAAGCTAAGCCAGGCCTTCTATTTCCTGTCGTGTAGAGGGCTCAAGAGTTAACGTTAGCCAGCATTTAGTAGAACATTACACGGGCTGGCATGGCAACCGCTGTGGGCTAACCCACGACAGTTTGGTTCTTTTAAATTACATTAAGTATACCACCAGGTACAAATTAAAGCGACGGTGTCCATTATATGGCCTTTGACGCTCATGTATTTTATTTGTGCTGATGTATTTAGCTCCACTAGTGTATTAAGTGGAGCTACTTCATCGCCATGGAACACGTAGTCCAGGAGTGTTGCAGTTTCTGTGCATATTGCTGAGGAGAAAAGAAAAAAGGATGCAGCTTTATGAGTTTGACACAACCAAGATGGCGCCTGCAGCTTCCACTGCTGCTGCTGCTGTTGTGGTGGATCAGAGAGACGCTCACAGCTTAGGAACAAGTGGAAACAGCCTCAGTATGGCTCATATTGAAATATACTGGGCAACCAATGGAGGCATACTGTCACGGTGCTGTATTAAATGTTGTAGATAGCTAAACAGTGTGTCTGTATTGGTCAGGCCCAATGTAATAATACTGAAGCCACCCAACAAAACCCTGGTGTACTGCAGTGAAAATGCCCCCACAGAGGAATTATGCAGCAGCACTTTTTAATGTATCATTCATTCTTTTAGATCAACTTCTCATACCTATGATTGTCCTACAAATGTCAAAACTATTTAGATATCTATAGACATTGCTGAAATATGAACTCCTATTTGCAGGATTTTTTTTTTATTTAAATCATAAATTGAGTCTGGTGAGACTTGGCTGCCAGCCATCCCATTTAATCCTGAAAAATCCAGTCATTGTGTTGCAGTCGATGCTGTTTGCATGGTGTTAAAAGTCTCTCAGGCCCTGCAGCACCAGCCTCCTACCAGAGTACCTTACAGCCACTCATGAGTGTTTTGGTGTTTATGTCTTTGATGCAGGGCCAGGGCAAACTGGTTGGCTCAGTGTAATCCTCGGCTAATGAGCTCAGGAGCCATTTACTGGTAGAACTTGGCTTCATATGTCTTGTGACTTCAATGTTTTGAAAAGAACCCTAATTTGAAGGACATTAGGGATTATTGATGTGGGTTTAATAACTGTCTTTAGACTGATGCCGAGACTTATTTGAATCACAAATTATATGTTTTAGGAGTAACATTGCAAGGAAATATTTGATTCCAAATATCAAGTCTGGCATATTTTAACATTATAGTGTTTATACTGATGTCTTCATTTGTCACACATACTCCCATTGCATTCTCTCCTGGTTTATGTATCAGTGGCTTTGTGTTGCAGTTTTTATTTTGCTGGTGTGTTTGTACATGATAAAGCAGATAGAGATGCAGTATTTTGCAAGGCACTCACAAAAAAAAAGGAATTTTACATTAAAATACTGCACATGATGTTAAACATAATGCAATTTGCAGATGAGACAAAAGAAGAGTACTTTATGCAATAAGGAGAAATGGACTTTTCTGTCCTGATTCGCAGTAGGCGAACATCATGCAAATTTAAAAAGGCAAACATAGCGGATTTTGTCTGTCAAACGTTGTAAGCAGATGGTGTAGGGGGAAGCTTACAGCTTCAGTCTTTACTGATGTCTGCCAGAAAAACAGAGGCTCTTGAAGGGAACATACCAAGACTTCCAACTATGGTTTTCCAAAGGCATGAAGAGAAAAACAGTAAGTGCAGAAAGCTATGGTGATATTATACAGTACATTGCCAAGGCCTGCTCATTTGAAAAAAACAAAACAAAAGCGATTGTTTCCAGGCTGTATTCTCACACTGTTGGGTTTGAGCAGCCTTTGGTTCAATAGTTTTTTTTTTCTCTTTGCTTATACAGGCTACATTTCTGCCCAGAATTCTCACTGCACTTTCTCTAATAAAGGAATTGAATAAAACCTTTTAAGCCACGGTTGCAGAAGGCACATGTTCAGCCCTGTGGCTGAAATGCTTAGCGCTGTGGCTTAAGGGCTCAGGGGATGAAACCTAGTACCTTGCCTTGCTATAGCTAAAATAGGAATATTGTTTTTTTATTTTTTTTTTATAGTGTAAATTGTTGATCTGATATTCCAGTATTTACAAAGAATGAAGAAACCTTTATTCTTGAGTACTAAAAAGAGAAACATGTTTTGGCTACTAATAGGATAAATTAAGAGGACCATACACAAGCACCAGATGAAAGCTACATCCTGATATGTTTAGGATTTAACAATGCTAAGGTCAGGAAGGTCCTCATTGTCCTCCTCTCCTTTCCCTTTTCCTGCCTAGGTTCCCGCTGATGACTCTGTGGGTTTACTTACTGAGCCCCAGGTGGCCATGTTCTGTGGGAAGCTCAATATGCACATCAATGTCCAGAGTGGCAAATGGGAGTCTGACCCCTCTGGAACTAAGAGTTGCATCGGCACCAAAGAGGGCATCCTGCACTACTGCCAAGAGGTAAGAGAGTGAAACAGCAATGCAAAGACTGAGATTCAGAGTGGGAACGGGGGTAATGAGGTGAGAAAGGACACACAATTCTCTCTTTTTTTTCCCCAGGTGTATCCTGAGTTGCAAATCACAAACGTCGTAGAGGCCAATCAGCCTGTCAGCATCCAGAACTGGTGCAAGAAAGGCCGCAAGCAATGCCACAGTCACACACACATTGTCGTGCCATATCGTTGTCTGGGTGAGCACTTGTATTAACGCACTTGTCTGTCACTGAGCTTGTTTGTTTATATGGCTGAATAAGTTTTTTAATTGAGCGAACTTGTTTTTTTATCCTTGAAGTTGGGGAGTTTGTAAGCGATGCCCTGCTCGTCCCTGACAAGTGTAAGTTCCTGCACCAGGAGCGTATGGACCAATGTGAGAGCCATTTGCACTGGCACACCGTAGCCAAAGAGGTAAGGACAGATAGTAAGATAAAATTCAGTGCTTCTTTCTACTTCACCTCCCTGTTTGGTCTCTGCTATCTGACTGACTTAGCACTTTTACTTTATTGTTCTGCCCACTCTGTCCTTAAACCACTCCGCAACTTTTGATCTTATTGGTCTTCCTTTTGCTCCCCTCTCTGTTTTTAAAGAAAGTCCTGTCACCAACACAAAGTATTGAATTTCATTTGACCTCTGTTAGTATCAATAATCAGTGCACCTGAGCAGAACTAGGAGTTTAAAGCCACAATCCTTATTTTCGATCACCAAGGTCGGCTAAATATCCGTATAAGCATCAGCTCAGAAAATAACTGTTGCGTGGTTGCATTGTGGTTGTCTTTCATCATCTGAAGCCACTCACACGCTGCATGAAACTGTGATTTATGTCTGTTGTTAAATTTAGTCCTGCGGAGACCGTTCCATGAATCTCCATGACTACGGGATGCTGTTGCCATGTGGCATTGACCGCTTCCGAGGAGTCGAGTTTGTCTGCTGTCCTGTTGAGGCGCAGCAAGAGGCGGACAGCGTTGAGCTTGAAGGGGAGGAGTCAGACGTCTGGTGGGGCGGGGCTGACACAGAATATTCCGATAACAGGTTTGATCACTCACATGCTTCCATGGCCTTCATCCAGTGTGACACAAACTCGCACGTGTGTTGATACATGGACAACTGCTCTCCCTGCAGCATGACACGTCCTGCAGACGCTGAGCCTGCCACAGCGGAGGATGATGAGGATGAAGATGAGGAGGCTTTTGAAAGGGATGAGAATGGAGATGGTGATGATGACGATGATGAGGAGGAAGATGATGACGATGTGATCGACGAGCGCGACAGTGACGAGCGAAGTGCTAACATTGCAATGACAACCACCACCACTACTACCACTGAGTCAGTGGAGGAAGTCGTCAGAGGTAAGGGATAGAGTGGATTGATGGGCCTGTTTGATTGTATGAATTTGTTGGTTGTATTCATGTTGTGTTGTTTTGTTGAGTTATATTTTTATATGGTTTCCACAGAATTTGAAAGCTCATATTTCACATTTTACGTTCATTTATGTTTGATTTTTCACATGCCTGTGTGTGTATATCTCAGCCGTTTGTTGGGCTCGTGCTGAGTCTGGCCCATGTCACGACATGCTGGAGCGTTGGTACTTCATGCCTAAGAAGGGCCGCTGTGCTCCCTTCTTGTTTGGGGGCTGTGGGGGCAACAGGAATAACTTTGATTCGGAGGAGTACTGCATGGCCGTGTGCAGCAGCTCGTGTAAGTCCCAGGACCGGAGCTGTCTTATTCCTGAATTGCCCATAACATCAGCCTGATTCCTGTCATCAGGCGGCTACAGATGTCTCTCTGTGTTTTTACTTTGTCTGTGTCTGTCTGTCCTGAGTGTCTGATGGCTCTTTACTACCACCCGTACTGACAAGCTGCTTCTCTCCCAGTCTTGTGTTGGGAATGAAAGGACTATTTTCACAGCTACATAAAGTTATAATATCGAAAAAAGTAAAAAGAGAAAAAAGGAGGGCTTTCAAATCAACCATTACCCTGAAAGGTATTTTTGTTCATGTCACATTCACAAAGAATTGTCTTTGTTCTTGTCTTTGACTATTAGAGTTCAGTTGTTTTTAAAGTGTTTATCTTGCTTTCAGTGACTTCAATGTAAAGAGTAAAATCTATGGTGCTTTGGTTTGTCTATCAATATTTCAAATCCTGCTGTCAATGACCCTCAACCCAAGACAGTTCCTTCTTCTTGAAGAGGGAAAATAAAAGCTTTAGGAGCAGTTTCACAAAAAAAACACCCTGAAAAGACACAGTAATTTTACTCAACAGTTAGGCCATGCAGTTTTTATCTAATGTAACTCAAATGAGACTTGATACCGCAACTTTTTCTGATCAGGTTTTCATACAGTGCACATTTGGCTCTCCAGTTAAACTTTGCATTGACCACTAATGACTCAGTCATGAATAACTTACTAAAGCAAAGTAGTGATCTTAATCCAACAGGTGTGTCATGTAAATTAGCGAAACAATGTGTTTTCAGACTGAAAAAAATAACTCTGTGGCACAGAGTGATTATCTACAAAAACTGAAGAAGCAGATCAAATGCAACCGTTTCTATAACGTAAACATTTTGTCTGAAATAACAGTCACAACCCTCATGAAAACCTAATGTAACTGATGTTGTTGTACCCTTAAGTTAACATCACACTTGGTTTTAAGAATACAACTTCTTCTTCTTCTTCTGATCCTCCGTCTCTATCATTGTTATGATGAGGATGATTTAAAAAGTACAAAAACAATCAGATCAAGAGGATGTTGTTGTTGGAAAGCAGTCGTAGTGATCTGACTCTCATTCGCTTCATGTCATTTCATGACTCATTTCATCATGTTCTAACCCAAGTGATCCTCTTTACAGCATGTGGACAAGTCAACGAAAATACTGACCTTTGAATGTCAGTGTGCATCTGCATGCTTTTCTGTTCATATGTATGTTTGCACGCTTTGCAGTCGCAATGGTTTGTATCCTCAGTAGTTTTCTGTCCTGCTCATTTTTGGTCTTTAACAATGTCAACATCAACATTTCAACCAGTTAAGTGCTGCTGTGTGTCCAAGGCCACAGCGTGTATGTGTTTACATGTGTATCAGGGAGTGTTGTTGAAGGTTAGTGGGTTGATTTGCTGTCTCCACCAAGTGAAGCCACGCATTCCCGGTCTTGCAGCAACAGCCCTTATCCTGACTCAGCACCTCTGATCTTATCTTCAGGCTCCCACATGAAATTAAATCATACACACAGCACTTATACTGAAAACCGATCACCCTTTGTCCCCTGATAACCTTTGTCTTTACACTGTTTTGTGTTTGTATCGAGACATTTTCTGTATGTATCTAACATATTGTTGAGTCTTGAGCACACTTCTTTGCCTACATATGCTAAAACACTGAAATCTGCCTTAGTTAGAATGCACTGTTTAAGATACCCGTGGAGACATGTTTGTTTCCTTCAGTTCTATATGCATACTTTTGATTTACATTTTTTAATATCTCTCTCATCAAATCTACCGGCTGTTTATTTAATACCCCCTTCTTCTTTTCCTGCAGTGCCCACCATGGCCCCCAGTCCTCCTGACGCTGTGGATCGGTATCTTGAAGCTCCAGGCGATGACAACGAGCATGCTGACTTCCAAAAGGCCAAAGAAAGCCTGGAGGCCAAACACCGTGATAGGATGTCACAGGTACATTTGTGAGCCACGGTTTACATTTACTAATAAACGTTCATCTCCAACAATAACACATTTTGAAATGGTTTCAATGTTTGTGGTTATTAATTTATTTTTCTTGGTAATGTTCAGGTAATGAGAGAGTGGGAAGAGGCAGAGAGACAGGCTAAGAGCCTTTCTCGTGCTGACAAGAAAGCTGTTATTCAGGTGAGACGTCTAATACAACTCGCTTTCTTTTTCTGATGTTTCTACTATATTTCAAACAATCCTTTGTTAACTCAAAATTACCCAACTTTGTCTGCATCCACATCTCCTTTGGCAATGTTAGATTGAGGGATGGTGCTTGGATCATTAGAATGTGGAATATTTTTGTCATTCACGGTTTTAGGAAAAGTTGTGGCATGTGTGACTTCGGAAAGGGTAGATTATTAAAAAGAAAAATATTTTCCTTTCAAACTCTCAAAGTCATTTTAGACACAGTCTCTGAGCACCATCATAAAAATGATATCCATTGTGCTCTTAGTTGGATCAGTAGTTACAGTGGGTTATTGTCCGGTCTGTGTTGCACCTGAAATTATAAAGAAAATGCGCCCTATGTTCAGCACTTCCAGGAGAAGGTGGAGGCTCTGGAGAGGGAGGCAGCAGGAGAGAGGCAGCAGTTGGTGGAGACCCACATGGCTCGGGTGGAGGCTCTGCTTAACAGCCGTCGACGTCTAGCAATGGAAAACTACCTCAGTGCCCTACAGGCCAACCCTCCACGGGTATACACACAAAAACACACAAGAGCGTGCACACTTACACACACACTTACAGAAAGTCAAGGTGTGTTCATGATCCACCTCAAATAACAAAAGCCCTCTTAGTACATTTCCACCATGTGTCAAATTATTGCAGAAAAACAGGGACCTAGCATCACAGGTGTTTTCATATGCAAGTAAAGCCACTAACACTCTTTAACTCTGGAACCATCAGGCTCGTCAGGTGCTGAGCCTGCTGAAGAAGTATGTCCGTGCAGAGCAGAAGGACAGGCAGCACACACTGAAACACTACGAGCATGTCCGCACTGTGGATCCCAAGAAGGCCGCACAGATCCGACCTCAGGTACTACAGCTCAAACACGTGTCAAAACACTCAAAGGGAGGCACACCTTTGATTTAATGGAATACTTGTATTGTTGAATCACTAGTGTTGCTTTAACTTGAAGGTCTGAGTTCTTTATCTATGAAACGGATAATTTCAGAATTGAACAGGAGCTCTAACCCTTCTTCCAACTTTTAGGTTTTGACCCACCTCCATGTGATTGAGGAGAGGATGAATCAGTCTTTGGGTCTGCTCTACAAAGTACCAAGTGTGGCAAATGAGATCCAAAACCAAGTCTGTAAGTGTTTACTTCCTGCTTGGACTAACTTTTAACAGCAGCAAAGTAAATCAAGTACAAAGTTCACTTTTTAGATGTCCACAAACATTGAAGTTCCATCGAATTTGAGTTTTTCTTTCAACCACATTTACTCCCTGTTTTTTTACGTTGTTAAGAAGCTCGGCTCCCAACGACAGGTGTAGCAACTTGCAAAATGACAAAATTAGCCGCTTCTTTCACTGTTGCCTTATTTCCTGTGGGTCAATGATGAGCAGTTATTTTTTGAGATTTTAACATGTTTTTTTTTTACAAATGAATTAAGAAATAAAGCCATCTTAGTTACAGTACATAAAAATACACAGAACAAAACTCCAAGGTTTCCAGAACCCAGATACATATCCTGAATTGTCAGTGTGCCAAACAGCCTGTTTTCAGTGTTTAAAAAAAATACCTGCAATAAAGTGAACCACTTTCTACAAGCAGCGGGACTATCCAGACTTAATTAAATAACCTCACAACTTCTTGTGGAGCTGACTGAGGACAAAAACTGGTATATCAGCATGTCTGGGGTCTGATGCACAGCCTGCTGACAACACAGCTGCTCTTGAATTAGTTTTTCTTAAGTAATCAGGGCAGTGTATAGATCTCACGTGAGGGATTTTTTAAATCCAACCCACCTCCCTTGATTTATCATCCTGCTGCCCCTCCTCTCTCTCTCATTCTCTCTTTCTCCTTTCTCTTCAGCTGTTATAGTGCAAAGAGTTCAGTCTGAGCTGTCTCAGCAAGTCTCTTCCCTGCAGAGTGATGGGAGGGTGAGTCAAATTGCACCCACTCACATATGCATGGAGTCTGTCCTGCATAAACTGCACACTCTGACATGTATAAATAGAGCCGCCTCTGCTGCACATTGATTCAAGACAAAGTCACTCTTAACATGGTCATGCATAGACAGGAACTTAGAAGCAGCAGTGGTAAATGACTGATATAAGACAGAAAGTGCTGAGAGCATAATAAACCATCTCTGTAGCTGTTGTTTAAAGGTAATGGCAAAAACAGAGAGTTGTGTCATCAGTTTAAGTGAATCAATACAGGCCAAGAAATCACTCATCTGAAATAAATCAGGATCTCCCAGAGGACTGCTGTATCTAAAGGACTGAGGGATCACATGTATTAAGATTGTGTTATTTCAACTTTTGGACACATAATTACACCAGCACGATGACACCCTATTCAGATTCCTGACATGTTAAACAGACAAGACTGTATTTCAGTCAAACTGACCGCTAGGATTTATGTTCCTTTGTTTGCAGGTGGACGGCAGGGTGAGTTATGGTAACGACGCTCTGATGCCTGATCAGGCGTACAGCTCCGCTCCGATGGACCCTGGTCTGAACGGACTGGGCTTTATCCACCCTGAGAGCTTTAACCAGCCCAACACAGAGAACCACGGTAACAAAGACACACATACAGAGGAGTTACTAAAGGCAAACATAAATGTTCTGGAATCATAAAGTTAGATTCTGATCAATGAGAAACTAAAACTATAAGAAAACGGCCTCTGTGTAGACAAGTGGGTCTGTAAAAAATGTCAGACCACCCTTTTGTAAATAGAGTCTTGCGTTATTATTCAAAACATTTTTTCATGGTTTTGCCACTAAAAACATCCTGATAAAGATTTTAAAAAAAGCATGATTTTACAATTTTGGCTGAAAACTTTTTAAAAAAATGTACTTATTGATCTGCAGTGGAGCCTGTAGATGCTCGTCCAGTTCCAGACAGAGGACTCCCAACACGACCCGGTGAGTTAGTTCAAGAGTACTTTACACCAGATGCTTTAGAGAAGCATCAATTTTAGCTTTTATGTACCAAGCAGCATGTTAAAGGCCCACTCCGATAGTTTTTCTTTTCACTTCTTAAAGTGTTCTTAGTGGTCTTTAAATTGTGATTATGAAGTTTTTACCAAAAATCATGTTACCTGTGTCGTTTTCAAGGGCTTTTCCTCTGCAGAGATTTACAGTGATTTGAATAAACAAATACTCAGAAAAGCAATGTCGCATTTAGTTTTCTCATGATGTGTCCTGTAGCATCAGAAAAATGCCATATGCACATGTAAAAAACATGATTTTAACGGAGTGGGTCTTTACCTATTTCATTTAGGACAAATGGACATAAATCTAACCTGGAATGAGAACTTAAAGTTGCTGAAAGGATTTCTTGTGCAAACAGGGAGGAGGAGTAATGTTTACAGATGTTTCACTTAACACATCCTGTGTGTCCTTGAGCTCTAGCTAATGGGCTTACAGGCTTACTGTCCTCAATGTAGTAATGTATGTGGTACAAACGTGTAAACATAAACATGTTTTCTTGCGATGAGTTGGTGCGTGTGTTAGTCTTTCATGTCTGTTTATCCTACTGTCATTTGAAGTGTCAGCCCTAAAGCCAGAGGAGATGCCTGAGGTGCGGATGGAGACTGAAGAGAGGCAAAGCACCGGATATGAAGTTTACCATCAAAAACTGGTATGAAAACGAATGCCACAAACAACTTTCAGCACGTTGAATTGGAGTCCCTCTTGTGCAATATTATTGTGTCTGGATTGCAGGTCTTCTTCGCAGAGGATGTGGGGTCGAATAAAGGTGCCATTATTGGACTTATGGTCGGAGGTGTTGTCATAGCAACTGTCATTGTCATTACCTTGGTGATGCTGAGGAAGAAACAGTATACTTCCATTCATCACGGTGTCATTGAGGTGGGGAATCAGTTTGAGTGTTTGATCTTGAGTACGTTAAAGGAAAACTTCACTTTTACTAATCCTCTTTATCGGGTTGACAGGTGGATGCAGCGGTGACACCAGAGGAGCGCCATTTGGCCAAGATGCAGCAGAATGGCTATGAGAATCCCACCTACAAATTCTTTGAGCAGATGCAGAACTAAAGAACTGCTATTCGATATTTTTTCAGGCGTATCCTATCCTCCCTCTCTCTCATAGGGTCTGTTCCATTTCGGTCCATTGCCCTCACCCCCAACACCTTCACTCTGTCTCCTGAGTACTGCAAAGAGAGATTTTTATTGTATTTTAAGATAAGGTCAAGTATGTCAAACCCCTCAGTGAGACAGGTGTTATCTGTCTGGCTGAGGGGTTAGAGCCAAAGGATGGAAAATGACATCGAACACAGCTTTCTTTCTCCCTGAGCCCTTACATGTACAGAGCATTTCTTCGAGCTTAGATTTATCTGCATTTGGACAAGGGTGCCCTGTTACACCTGCACACCCTAGCAAAACACAGCAAAACAGCACAGTGTTTGTAGTGGACACCCTGTTCGCAATTGATATGAAGTCACTGCAGTGTTGTGTTTGCAGTGAGACAAGAAACCCCTGCAGTTAAAGTCCTGGTCCCTCCCTCATTACTCTCAAGTGTTTATTCCATTTTCCTAGAGCTGCCCCCAATGTCCATGTCGCTCTGCTCTCTGATGACAGCTGTCCTGTGTTTGATGACATAACAGCTCTTAAAGCTGGCAGCGGCAGGAGGGGCTCTTTTAGAGCGCCTCTATGCACGATTAAAGCAGGTTTGTTTTTCAAAAAAGGATGAAAAAAAAGCAGAAAAATAACCATAATCAAAGTATGTAAAGTTGAAAAATATTGAATGTTTTGTTGTCTGATTTTTTTATGTGTAATATATAAAGACAGAGATTAGCTGTAAGTATACGTAGTGCATGGCAATATTGATGACAGATACAGTATACTGTATGTTGAGGTCCTCAGGAGCGGTCCTCCTACTGGTTCCTTTAGCAGGATTGTACATTTCTATTGTCTTCTTTGTGATCTTGTGATATGAAGAAGAAAAGAGTATTCAGAATCTGGTCTGCTTTGTTCACAGATTGCTTTAACTTACCCTCGGCTTATTATGCTCATCTTCATGCTTCACTGTTGTGTTAGCTGCATGGGCAAAAGGCTCTATATGTAAAATGAAGTTAAACAGTATATGAAAGGAAGAAAATTTTCTTACTGTTTGTATTCGATGCACTCTGTCATTCTTGAAGTCATCACTATCACCAAATATTATTGTCGTCATGTAACTGATGTTACACTTTCACTGCATTTTGAGTTGGATTGGACACGGGGCAAATACGAAGTGAAACTATGAAGGAGGGTTCTGAGAGTATCATTCCAGATTTATCGTTCCACGGTCTTGTTACAGTAAATTTTTAGAAGAAGGAAATCTGGCTCTCTATGACCCGGTGTCGTTGTCAAGCTCCACCTCTCTGCTGTATGTTTTGCAGTCTTTCTTCCGAACCCTCTTTTTGTGTTATTTATGTGCTCTTTCTGGCTGTGTCAGCAATATTGTACAATGAAGAACTTATCGGGCCAACAAAGATGAGGACGATTTTCTAGACGGCTACATCTTCACTCACATTCCTTCACCAAATCTCACATACACATTCTATTTTTCTACATCTCCTGTGTATACATGTACAGTGTTCGTTTGTCATGTAGTGGATCGTTACTTTGCCTGCATGTTTGTCTTCAAAACTCGCACTCATCATTATGAAGACGTGAAGAACTGCAACCATCAGTGAGAAAATGACAATTCACATGAATAGACACATTCTCCTTCAATTGATTTAAAGCCACCTCCTGTAAACATGAATGTGACATGCAATGTTTTGCATTTATACCATAGAGATACAACACATATCACCTCTGCACATTATATTTACACTTGTACAGACACGATTGAAGCTCTTAATCAGGTGAATGTTTTAAACTTTGTTATTATGCTCAACCTGGGTGTCTTTTGATGCTAGTGTTAAAAATGAGCCTGTATTTCTTTCATGGATCCAGTGACCTTCCTTTATGTGTAGTTAAATGAACCATTTGCTTAGAGTAAGAAAATGCTTTCTACACCCACTATGACATGAATAAAATTTTGAATGTACCAACATGTTTCCTCACTGTATGTCACTTTTGAGCACTCAAATAGAATCATTTCCCACTGCAGAGCTACAAATAAAGACTGAAATACTGATATTAAGAAAAAATCTTAACACTTTATTCCCTCTTATGGACAAAAAGGCCCAACGTTTTCAGGGAAAACACTAAATCAAATACAAAACAGGGTCTCTATAAATGGAAAATATGAAAATACACTTGTCCTTGCAGCAGTCAAAATTGTGACGTACGGGTATATACAGTGGAAACGAGAGACAAGGAACATGTTACAATAAGCTCAATAAAGAATTTCAGTCACGCAAACATTCAGTCACAATCACCCAATAGCATTTCACATTCATTCATCCTCTCGTCCTGAACACTCCTCTCCTTTAGAGTTAGAGAAAAGCTATAAAAAGACCTGCCGCAGCCTAAGCTGAATCAAACTGTAAAGATAAAGTTGTTAATCCACACTGATCAGCCTTGCTTGCCTGTGCCGTAAAAACACAGCTGTGTCTAATAGAAGAAGATGAATACGTTTCCAGCTGATTGTGGAGAGCAGAGTTAGCGCTGGAAAGCATTCTCCTTTAACTGTCTTTGTCTAGTGTTGTGGTGGCCAGGGTCACTGTGGTGATGGGCTGACCGATGCCGTGCATCTGCATTAGGGCCAGCTTCTTCTGTTCGCACTCAGTCACCAGGTTGTTGAGCTCGGCCGCGCTGTAGCCAATCAGAGTTCTCAGGTCGCACACAAACTTGTAGACGAAGCGCTTGCCCTGCACCTTGCTGATCATGTCTCCATCGTAGTAATACCTAAAGGAGAATTACAAGCCAGTATCCTGTTAGACAAAGTGTTGAATCAAAGTACAGTATATATGAAACAAATATAAAACCATGATCCCAATATCCCTAATTTAAAGGGATATTCCAGCGTAAAATGTATTTAGGGTCAAACACACCATAACACTGAGTTAGACACCCCCCGACCACTTGCTTCTCTAGTTTTACCAACTTTAGTAACGACCACACGATAGCAATACACAGCGGTCTGAGGAGCCATAAGCAAACCTCAACCAAAACGCCACTCTATAGCCACAAATAATACTCAGAACAGCACCTAACTTCATCAACAGTACATATAGGGTCCCAGCCGTAGCACTTGCCGCCAAACATCTTTTTAACTTTGCCTAATTTTTTAGCAAAGAGACTAAACACAACTCACCTACTCTCTTCCTCAGGCCAGTCCATTATGGACAGCTACGGGGTGACAAAGCTCAAGGAAGAACATTTATGATCATTTCTTCATGGAAATGTAATCAGACCGAGACGCTAAGGCAGAAGAACTACCGTATCTGCAGTGTAAAATGTTTAATATGATGATTATTACTTCAAGGAAACGATAAAAAGATGATCATAAATGTTCTTCCTTGAGCTGCTTCACCCCGCTGTAGTCAGTAATGGACTGGACAAACAATTGGCTGCTGGAAGAGAGTAGGTGAGTTGTGTTAAGTCTCTTTGCTAAAAAATTAGGCAAAGTTAAAAAGATGTTTGGTGGCAAGTGCTACGGCTGGGACCCCATATGTACTGTTGATGAAGTTAGGTGCTGTTCTGAGCATTATTTGTGGCTATAGAGTGGCTTTTTGGTTGAGGTTTGTTTCTGGCTCCTCAGATCGCTGTGTATTGCTATTGCTATCTTTACTACAGTTGGTATAACTAGAGAAGCAAGCGGTCTGCAACATTTATCTCTTGGGGGGGTTTCTAACTCGGTGTTATGTAGTGTTTGACCCAAAATTAATTTTACGCTATAATATCCCTTTGATGTTAAAGCCTCTTCACCAACACACAGATTGATAGGCTTGTCATCTAGGGCAATATTTGATTTTCCCACAACTCAGTTGGTAAAAATGTTTAACTAAGCTATAGTTTTTAAATCCAAATTCACTGAAATAATCCCTTTTAAAAATGTAAACAGAAAAAGACACACACCTGAGCGCTCTGCTGAGTTTCTCGTAGTTCATTGTGGGCTTGTTTTTGCGTTGGCCCCATTTCTGCGCCACGAGCTCTGGCTGGTTGAGTTTAAACTCTCCTTCCTCTCCCACCCAGGAAATGCAGTCTCTTGCATCTTTGTCCGTCAGTAGCTCCAACAGGAACTGCCACAGCTGGATCTGACCATTGTTGCCTAGCACCAGAGAAAACACACCATTTATTGAGAAATAATGTAAAAGTCACATACACAGTCAGTCGGCCGCTGCGGTAAAAAAAAAAAAAAAACATATCTGTTTTTTGTATTCTAAATAAAATGCTGTGCTGGAGTCAGGTGTGCATGGAGATCTTGGGGTTGCTTTCTGCTCACATACTAGCAAACATCAGTTAGTCTGTGCGTAGTGAGATCTACCTGTGCGGTTGCCTGGCGAGCTGCGCTCCTCTCCTGAAATTCTGGGAGTCCGAGGGCCCCGGTTCTGCTTTAACACCTTTATGGCAGAGGGGGTGCTAACTTGGGCTGGAATTATTTGCACAGCTGGAGGAACAGATGAAAAAGGTAGAGATTGTTAAATACTAGCACTGATCTAGCTTTTTTTTTTTTTTTTGCCCTGACTGAATAAAAAAGGTAAGACTGTATAATCATACAGCAAAACCTGAGCAAGTCAACCAAAGTAGTCAACAATGGCGTTTACAGTTTCACAAAGCTCAACTCTCCTTTGTAGAGGGTTTTTGACAGAACCTACGTTGATCAATGGTGACAGTAGCATCCCCTCCAGATTGGTCCTGGCTTGCCAACACGTCTGAGGAAAAGATAAAGGGATAGCTCTGAAAATTCTGTATTAAAGTAAAAATACTCAAACCAAGAGAGGCGCCGACTCCTTAAAACACTGATTCATAATCATCAGAGCAGGAAACTTTCCTCTCTGAAACTTGCACCAACTCTATCTTACTTACATTTGCGTAGGAGCTCAAGGTGACTCCAGAGTATCTCGCCGTTGGGCACCTTCTGAAGAAACTCTTCCTGGTTGAATGAGCAGAGATCTCGGCCTGGGATGTGAATGCTGCCAATCTCCATCTCATCGATGTTAAACTCCTTCATAACCCAGACAGCCCAGTGGATCACCTGGTCCGCTGTCCAGAGCAAAGGGTCTGAGGAGAGACAGAAGATTTTTGAGAAATTACAGCCGTGTTCAATTATAGGGTTGTTTTTCCAACCTCGATACATCATTACTGAAGTGTCCCTTACCATATGGTATGCCCAAGCGGACCTGTTCTTTGCGGTAGCCTTCAAGTGCTGCAGCCCAGCGTGTAACTTGCTCTGATGTCTCATCTGTCAGAGCAGATCGCTCCACGGCGATGAGCTGACCCTCCTCTACCAGAGCTCCATCCTCTCCTGCTGCATCTGGATCAATCACCACCTCGACTGTTTCTACTGGCTTCACAATTTCCAAAATGTTCAATTTCTCCTCACCTGAACATGAAGAAAAAAAAACCCAAAACAAATGAATGAGTCTGCTGCCTGCATGAGAAAGTTCATATTTGGGCACAAATGGCCATAAATGCTCTTGTGTTTTCTTTACTTCAAATCATCATCACCTGGTTTGGTTATTATCTGCAGGCTGAGCTGCACTGTGCCATCTGTCTTTACTCCCTGATCAAACAGGCTGTGATCAGGATGAAGCTAAAAAGAGAAGAGCAACAAACAAGCAGAATGAGAGATAAGCAGAACGGGATACATACTTCACAGTTTCATATCAGATTCACATTACGCCAGAGAACCAGTGTTACTCGCTGCAGTAATGATCAAAGCGAAGTTGATGAGTTTTATCAGTTTACAGTATAAGCCTTTTACCTGAATGTCCTGCAAGCAGATCTCATATGCATCCAGTGACATTTGGATGCGGGGCTCAAGAAGCTTCTTTAAATTGCCGATAGGCTCATTGATGTCGATATCTTGTTGGATCAAATCTGATGCAGTGATAGTCTGTTCCTCAACACTTAAAGAAGAAGAAGAAGAGAAGATCAATAAATGTGTTAAATAAATGAGTACCTTGTAAAAATAAGACCTGCCCTTACCCTTCTTCCAAGCATGCTTGTTTCTCCCGTTCATCTATCTCGATCTCTATCATCTCCTCTGTTTCACTTTTTGACATCTTGAATACACGAGAAGTCAAGCTGTAAGACGAAAAAAATTCATTTTAATTTATGCAAGAAAGTACCATTTTTTAACAGTATTTATACTTGATTATTTTCTTTGTATTTTAGCACAATGACGGCAACAGTGAGCATTTTCTTTACCCCCTCCACCCCCAGAACAAAAGTGATAAACTGCTGCCACAAAAAAAAAAAAAAAAAAAGATTTTCATGTTATTTCCCGAAAAAAAAAAAAAAGGGGGGGGGGGGGTATTTTCAGACTCTCTCTATATATCTATCTATCTTTATCTATTTATCTACTCCTCTACTTCTTTTTGAACATGAATAACTTTTTGTCATTTGTTGTTGTATTCTTCATTTTTTTATTACTTTTTCTTACATGTTCAAAATAAACTTCAATCATTCAATCAAAAATCTATCAATCGATAGATAGATAGATAGATAGATAGATAGTTACGAGCATAAACAGGTTTTATAAAGCTCTCAACTTAAATCTTCATGTCTTTTTGGCAGTGTTCAGGGACCTGTTAGTTGGTTGTCATTGACTCACATTTATCAACCAAAAACATCTTTAAACAAAACATTTTTGATGTTAAATAAATTGTAACAGCTATTTTTCATACCATACTTTTTAAGTATAACACTGTTGACTTAACCTCCATATGACTGCAAACTTTCTGTTGAAATCTTTTACTATGTACTTTATTTTTTAATTAAGTCAATTTTAGTGAGTTATTTTAATATATTCCATTAAAGAATTTGAATGATTTTAAAAAGTTTTGTCCTTTAAGATTTTAATCAGTCTTTTGTTCTATTTTTCCTGGTTGTGAACAGCACTGAAGTTGGCTGTAGTGGGTGAGATGTGCCATACAAGTAGAGAAAAAAGCTTTGTAATACTTCAATTTAGTTTTTTAAGAGAAAAAATGAAAACCTTTAAGCCTAAATGTGGAAATGTATTATAGGATTTGTATAGTAAACATAAAGCAGCGGTTTTTGGGGTTATAAGGGCTCATAAAGGCCTCTCAGTGTCGACTCCGTACCCGCCGCCCCGTACAGTTCACTGAACGCTCCAACTGCTAATGTTAGCCAACTCGAGGGGCGAGGCTTAAGCGTCTAAAGGCCAAATGGTAGGCCATTAGTTTGTATAAACTGTCAACAAACATTAAAACACAACATAAAGCGAAGTTTTTTTAAATCATAAAATTATTATATAAAAATGGAGCGGCGCACTCCATCTGCTCCACAGTGAACCAAGTTGTCTGCAGTGTTTGAGGTCGTATACACAGCGGGGCGAGGCTTCCCATGACTCAACCGCTGCTACCCGCCTGCTAAACTACGGCGAAAATACCCAACAAACACTCGGTGCTCCGGTATAAAAACCCATCTTTGTTGAATCACACTTTTGCTCGGCGAGAAGAAAACTTTTAAAAACGGAAACAGAATAAACGGAAACAAAACAGTATAGGGCAAATGGAAAGGAGCCGGAAATCCTGGCTAAGGTTTGCAGCATGGCAAGACTTCCGAGAGCTGCCGCTGCTGTGGTAAATACGCTTCGACTGAAAACGCGGCGACGACGATGTTTGCTGCTCCAAAACAACCAAACGATGATAACAAACTGTATCTTGAAAATGCACTGTGGACTCTGAAGAGGATTGATCGTCTATGTATGTATACGCGCTGTGTGGACGTGGATCAGAAGAGAACCTACACTCGCTTTGCTTCACTGTTAGCCACAGAGCTAACCCCAAACAAATATGACATGAGAGTGTTACCTTCAATTACTCCCCAGAAATATGATTAGAAAGCAGCAGGAGCAGCCGTCTGTGGACGCAAATGAAACATATAGAGTACTGGTTGTTATTATTATGATGTCTTGTATGTAGGCGGCCTCTCTTTTCTCTAGCTGACCAAGCTGAGCTACAAAATAGCGGGGAGACACCGAGCACGACAAAACAACCCACGCACGATCACAACTTCACTATTATTCATACGCAACTATATTTTAAGTCACCAAATTTTTCAGGATACAAACCTTGAAAGATGTTAAATTTTGTTGAATTCTTGAAGATAAGCCGCCAAAATGTAGACGAACTCACGAATCCTATCAAGCAAGTTTTTGGTCAACTAGACTCAGAGGAGGAGGAGGAGGAGGGGCGGAGACTGGCGGGCTAAACAGTCACCCTAAAACATGGGAAAGATACAGAGATATCTGGGAGCCATTTAAGAAGGCCTATTTATGCCTCATAGAAGTTATGATTGTTTGTTTAAATCACTCAGAGACTGACTCTGAGAGGATCTATAGAGCTGCTCTTTGTGTGTTTCTGGATTCCAGTCTGAGATTTCAGTATTTCAGGTTTAGGATCAGAGTATGTTAGATAGTGTTGGGATTAGTGCATAAGATTGTGTTTGCACTGAAAACTAAAGACCCAAGACAGAACAAAACCTTGCAAGCTATGTTTTACATCAACAAAACAATATACGCCTTACATCTAAGTTACTCAGTGTAGGGGAGAGTGGGGCATGTTGAGCCACCCCCAGTTGCTTGGAAATGGTAAAAGAAATTGATCATGTGACCAATCATTTAGGAGATGGGCATCAATTCATGGAGTGGAGAGTGGGGTGGTAGAAGGGATACGGCTCAACTTACCCCGCTCCTATGGTCAACTTACCCCATACACGGGGTAAGTTGACCATAGGAGACCACTTTTTTTGACATGCTATATTATCAAGACAGTTATGTTTACACTCATTTCGTTGGTTTGCAGGGATGCACAACATCTTGAAATATATGCAGATACACGAGTTAGAGACAAAACTATGATTGCCTTCATGTGGTGATCCGAAATGTGAAAGATGGCTCATCTTACCCCACTCTCCCCAACAAGATCCTGATATTATTGGCCTACACTTTGGTCCTCAGTGTCTTTTCTTTCGTTATGATAAAGATCTGACTGCTGTCATGACAATCATGTTTTGTGGACGAATTGCCTGTTTGATAAATAAACTATTTTTGATGAAACCATATTAGTGTGGTTTGTGGCTTTGTTCATTTGAAAAATCATAATGACGATGTTACAGCACATATATCAAGCAATATGTTGATTTTGATGTTATAATTTATATGCAAAGATTTAACTTTTAATACTAACTCTAACCACAGGTAGCACTTTTCAAATTCAAGCATTTAAAGTGCTGTCTTGTAACTGAGAAAAATCAGCTTTTCAATGGTATTTATATAGAACAAGGAGTGGAGGGGGATTCTGTCAAATGAGAGCTTTTAATTATCTGACATTGGGTAAATTTAGTGATTTCCTAAAAATTTAAACGTGAGTAAACAAAGGAGATCATATGTTGAGAGAATTATTTATAATTTAATAAAGATGGAAACTTTTTTTTGAAACAAGGGTAATGTTTCATATCTACTCCAATAAATCAGACATTTGATTAAAGTAGATATATGATGTGTGGTTCTTTGCTGCATATGGGTAAGTATTTTCAAAACTGCTTTACGTGCTGGTATATTTCTTTGATATTTTGTGTTTTTTTCATTTTTAAAGGAGTGCAAAAAAGGCTTTATTTTAATAGCAGACCTGTTCAACCATAGGGTCACATAAAATGCTTGATTTTTTTTTTTCAGAACACATGTACTGACAATTTGAAAGTGGCTCTTATTTTGAAAATCTGGGTCGAGCCGACAGTGATTCGTAATATGAAGTATTTCCGGGATGAATGTTTTGCCTTCGAAATAAGACAATCACCTTTTGGGCGGTAAACATAAAAAACAGTATTTTGCTTCTACAACTCGGAGTTTTCACATAAACTCAAAGAGCCAGCCGTTAAATTTTAACATAATCCCGTTCCCGAAGTTTTTTTTAAACATGTAAAATATAAATTATGCACAGTAAAAGACGTACAGTGAGAGAATATCAGACCCTGTTGAGGAAAAACATGTATTAGTCGGTTAAGGCAATAATATTGAAGACAACATGGTGGAATAACAATGTGAGCATCTGAAATAGAGATATACTATTTAACTACATTTTAAAGATAGCATTTATTCGTGAATTGTTGATGTGATGAATGCATGTTAGTTGGTTAGTGAGAATGAAACTTTTATTTTGAAGGAGACCTAGTGGGAAGCTAAAGGTTGTTGGTGGTTGTTTGACTTAGCCAAGCAAAGATGGCAGAGTACTTGGCATCCATTTTTGGGACAGAAAAAGATAAGTGAGTACTTCATATTCCCTTACTTTTCGTTCAGTATATTTCACACGCCTTTAGTTACCGCCAAATCCTGCCTCGATGTGGGAAACGATTACCATTGCAAGATTTAGGACAGGTGTGAGGATGTGTCAGTAAGCTAACAGCTAGTCCTAGCTGCTGGTCGCCAAAGACCGCGCCGCCCCCTCTGCATGCTGCAACACGGGGACCGAAAAGTGCGGGGATGATCCTGAGCACGATTTTATCAAGAGTCTTTTCTTCTGAATGAAAATGACCAAATTTACCTTTTAAACTTAAGATGGTTATGGATAACACACTACTAACGCAAAGCATGAAGTAGATCAGCGCCGGTTTCTTCATGAACCCTATTGTAGTCTTTGTTACATCGAGGAATATTGAAACGATCGGAGAATCACAAGAAAGCTGTTTACTTTGTTATTATGGAAGCAAAATATCCACTAAACCCTAATTCTTAATCATATCGACTAAGTTTAATCTCAGACAGATGTATGAATGAGGATACCTTTGTATTTAATGGCAGCGTCTTCATGCTTTTACGACTGTAAAAATTAGGGGTGGGAGAAGAAAATCTATTCACTAAAGTATCGCGATTTTTTGTTTTACAAATTTTAAATCGATAGTTTTATTCAAGAATCGATTGTTTTTTCCAAATTTAAGAATAAATCTTCAAAACTGACTCACATTTGATGTTAATTTTTTGTGAAAATATGGTTCCTGAAATAGTCAGTACACAATCATACTCATTTAACTGTTTCATTGGTGTAATACATGCAGACTAAAAATCGAGAAAATCGACAATATCGTGGAATCGCAATTTAAATTAAATCGGCATCCAAAAAATCGTAGAAGAATCGGATTGGGAGAAAAGCATATCTTCCCAGCCCTACTGAAAATATGGATTTAAAACCTCTTTTCTCTTGTAAACGGTCTTATTTCTCACTAAGATTTAATGATTTTTTTCAATATGATTTTTTTAATTGAGTTTTATATATAACCTTTTTCTGAACAGTACAATAGCATTAAGAAAAGATATTACTTTAATTGTCCCATAAGGGGAAATTCCAAAATGATATATGATATGTGTTGAAGTTGGATTCAATGAGGCAAAAAGGTGTCTTCAACCATCCTTTTATTTCGGCACAGCAACTAATACAAGATATATCTTGGAGAGCACAACATCAACCCAATGGTATCTCTGAGGTAGCCTGGATGGGCCATCCTGTTGCGTGAATCACTTGATGTTCCTTCCCACCACAGTCTGGACTTCGGCCCATAGAGAACGTGTATTCAAAGTCTGCTGACGTCTTCTGCATATATAAACAATTTCTGCTGACTTTGCAGAGTCAACTGCAGTATTAACGGCGTTCTGAATGAACGGGGCTTTGAAAAGTCCCGCAGCATGTGTTAGACGTCACCACTACACATGGAACAATCGGGGGCTGCCTTTCCCTGTTGTCCGGGTAACAGTGGAAACACGGTCTCTGATTGGCCCGGTTATTTTCTGATCGGGAATACACACTCTCTATGGGCCGAAGTCCAGACTGTGGTGGGAAAGAACATCAAGTGATTCACGCAACAGGATGGCCCAGCCAGGCTACCTCTGAGGTGGTCTGAATACTATTTTTCAGTAGTTAACATTTATACACTTGAGGCATCTCATGATCTTTATGGGCAGAGAGTTTACATAAACAGCAGTCCCCAGTGTTTTTTCCACGGACAAACAAGCATGTATTCTTGTTTTTTTTTTTTTTACCTGACCGAAACCGTGGTTTTGGGAAAGTTGACCTTGGATGCACACAGTACCTCTCTCCTCTTTATCTTATTTGCATCATGTTCTCCGTGCTTTCACTGAGTTCCCACTGAGCAGACTGCTGGGTATGCAAACCCTCCCTGTACACCTCCACATCTTCTCAGGACAGAGTGGTATTCCTCCCTCATCCTGTTGTTCACATCTCTGAGTTGCACCTGCACATCTGTTATGAAAGGCACATCATTATCTAAGGCATGTGTCAAGGTCATAGACACGTGATGATTATAAGGAACACTTCTAATAAATGACTGTTAAGGCATCATAGCAGAACAGTTTAAAACTATACTTACCAACACTTGGCACTTCTAGGCATAAGCTAAACCCTTTCTTTACTGAGAGTCTCTCTTCTATACATTGTGACACAGTGATCAATTGCCTCCATGTTAGCTTTAAACTTTCTATCTAACTCATCAGTACATGTCCGCAATGGGCACACAACATAATGTAAACACAATAATGTAAACACAATAAGAAAACAGTTAATCACCTAAAACAATGACTAAATGATTGCCATGACATATGAGTTCCCAAATATGGTATCATCACATCACATAATTTATCACTATCCTCATTCTTGCATGGTGTTGCCGTAATAACATGAACTCCTTATACATTTGTACACCAACACAAGAAAAAACTATAATTTACTGGCTTTTATCCAAATGCCCCTCTAGATCCTTAAATTGAAGGACACTTTTCTTTCCTTCACCTTGTCCACACCCTTTCTCTGTGTCCTGACTTTTTATCGGTATATGTAAAATTTTTCTTAGTAAACCATCCTGTAGTTATCAAAGAGCCAAAATGTCTTAAATTTTGGTTTCAACAAGCTTGAAAATGAGAACATTTTATTAAAAAGGCTGTAGCCCTAGCCCTTGAAAGCATGCATGTTGGTGGACAACTACAGTTAAAGAAGACAACCACCTCCCCTGCCCAGTCTTCTGGCTCTCTCAGTTTATTGTGCTTTTTTTCTAGAAAAAAAAAATGTTTTTGGCACCGAGACATAATTTTATATATTGGAGGAAAGAATCTCCACAATGTTTTTCAAGTCTTGTGAAAAAATTTGCATTTGTCTACTAATCAGGTTATCTGTTAATCAAAACATTGTGACACCTCATACCTACATCTTTCCCCCTCTCCTCTCACCTCAGGGTCAACTGCTCCTTTTATTTCAAAATTGGCGCCTGTCGACATGGCGACCGCTGCTCCAGACTACATAACAAGCCTACGTTCAGCCAGGTAAGTTTATGATTCCAATAGAGATGGACCAGTAAGGGGATGCTGTATGCACCAGTGAATTTAAAAGGAATGAATTGGCAGAGTAAGATCTGAAAGGACGAGTGAATGTCTTTGACTTTGTATTAATGTTAGAGGTTTCCAAATGTCACAGTTATCTTCAAATGACGCTTATACTAGTCAGGCTGTAAACTTCAGTATCACGTGACAGCGTTACAGTGTAGAGGATAAAAAAGTAATTATTAAGATGACTGTGAGTGTTTTCAGTGTTGTAGAGAGGTTTTCATGAAAGTTTGTTTTTTCAGGTTTTGTTTGAAATAGAATTTTGTACTAAACTGTTACATTTCTTTTCCATTTTTTTCCTCTTCCTTTTGATAATAAACCAAATAAAAATATCCTACAAATGAATATTCTTGTTTTTCAGACGATTGCCCTCCTGAACATTTACCGCAACCCTCAGAACAGTGCCCAGTCTGCTGATGGTCTGACCTGTAAGTGCTCTACCAATAAAACGGATCCATTTTCTTTATTTTTCTTATACACCTTTATTTTCTTCTTTTCTTTTCCTCCTATTTTTGCAGCAACAACTTGGAGAAAAATTGTATAAAACTGCACTTGTGACTTGTAATTACTTTTATTGAGAATTTTATTAACTATTATTCAAATGTCAGTCTGATGTTTGGATGTTTGGATTTTTTACAGGATTTCATTTTGCGACTGAAGTGAAAATTTTTGTCATTTTCTAAAAAAAATGTCGACAGTTTCTTTAAAAAACAGGAAAAAAAATGTACACAAGGTAGATCTTGTAGCAGTGGTTAATATGGACTATGCCAACAGTCAACTTACATGCAAACATTTATGTATAACAACATTAAAATTGGGGTTCAATCGCATCTGGTAGATTGGCTGTGCTTATACCCACCTTTTTATTTTAACTTTTTCTTTTTTCCTAAGAAATCTTATACTTTACATGTTGAAATTAAGAGTGGTTCAAATCAGGCAGCCCTGTCTTTATAGATAAGACATCGTATGTAAGCACATGGTGGGTGGAGTTGCTGCCGGGATTTCTGATGTGTAAAATTCTTGTCATGGAGACCCGAGATAACACTTCATTTGTACTGACCGTTGATCACTCAGCTCTTTTCGAGGAATCAGTCTCATGTTGGTCTGGTTTTGAACCGGACAGGCCTAAATTGAAAGTGAGGCTAACTGTCCAGAGTTTGTTTTTTTGCTCAATTTGTCCTTAATGTAATGTGTTGTTTCAATGAGTATTCTCTCGTATAAACACAGGTGCCATCAGTGACATGGAGATGCAGGAGCACTATGATGAGTTCTTTGAGGTAATTCATGCCTCTTTATTGTTTGTGTATAGCAGGAGGACTTTAGACCATATATGCCCTCTCTATATTGTCAAACATCAGAGCATCAGAGTGGGATGATTGTACTGTTTTGCATTTGTGGACGTAACAAAATTGGTTTTGCTAAATTCACCCTGAATGCTGCAGAGATTTAGGGGGTTTAAACACGAAAGGCATTGATTGGCTACAGGCAAAGTTGTGTCTATGTTCTCATGTAAACCTCTCCCAAGCAGTGACTTAAATAAATAGCATAATACTCTTTATTATTGAACTGCAACTCAACATTGTAATAAGTTTGTCAGTACGTTTGACCAAACTTACGTTTTTCTACCATCTATGCAGGAGGTCTTCACTGAGATGGAGGAAAAGTATGGAGAAGTGGAGGAAATGAATGTCTGTGACAACCTTGGCGACCACTTAGTAGGAAACGTGTATGTGAAGGTGAGTGTGCGAAGTTTTTTTTTTTTTCTCTGGATCACGAGTTAGTAAGTTTCCAACTGAGCTAATCTGTCATTTTTAGTTCCGTTACGAAGAAGACGCTGAGAAGGCTGTGATAGACCTGAATAACCGGTGGTTTAATGGACAGCCGATCCATGCTGAGCTGTCTCCCGTTACAGACTTCAGAGAAGCCTGCTGTCGTCAATATGAAATGGGGTGAGTGCTGCTTTATATGTAAGGACAGAGTTGATACGGATATATTTTAAACTTAAAGCAGTGCCACACATGTCAGAAAATCAAAAGTCTGAGTCACATGCTAGATTTACGTGCTGCATTTATCATTTTAAGGACCATTTCTCCTTCTTTGCTCACTGTTTCTGCCCCTCCATAGAGAATGCACTCGTGGTGGCTTCTGCAACTTCATGCACCTGAAGCCCATCTCACGTGAACTTCGGAGAGAACTCTATGGCCGAAGGAGGAAGGGGTAAATGACCTCTGCATTCCAGTATTATGTGAACCTAGCAGTGTAGTTGTTTAGTAACAGTTCCTGACTGCTCCTCAATCACTTTCACAGCCGACACAGGTCCCGGTCCCGTTCTCGAGAGAGGAGGTCTCGCTCACGGGACAGAGGTCGAGGAGGTGGCCGTGACCATGAGAGACGCCGCTCCAGAGACAGAGAGCGTTCAGGGCGGTTCTGAAACCCAAGTCGTGCCCACCTGTCCTTTCTACCTGCATTCGTACCCAGTCATTTTTTTAAGTTTATACTTTTCAAGATTTTTTCTAGGACTGAAAGGTACCTGTAGCCTGAAATTAAAGCATTGCTGAACCTGTTTTTTCTTGATTTCTAAAAACGACCTTCACCACATTAAAATGACATATTTACTTAACCTGACTGCTTCATTGAAGTCTTCATATTACAAGGAAATATAATCAACATCCCTGAGTGTCAAAGATTACTGGGCCAAGCTGTTTTCCTGACATTTCTGACATGTGCCACAACACCAGACAAATAGCTTGAATGTTCATTACTTACATTGTTTTTACATTAAAATTTTGCAATAACAAGGTAAATTCCAGACTTTGAGGGCCCCTCTCACAGAAAAGAACTATGCTTCAACTACATTGATTTCTAACAGACTCAAAGAGGATGGTTTGCAGTGGCCTATCAGAGTGGATAATTAATCTGAGGACTGAAGGAGCTGACTAAAGAATTGAACATGTGCTTTATCACTTGCATAAAAATGTTGTAGGTTTTCCTGAATGAAATTCTGGAGTAGGGAGGTGCCCACTTAATAATCTGTACTGGCTTCTGTTGGCCAACTATCACCATCTATTGTCATCCCTGGGTGGCGGGAAACATCAGGGACATGTGTTGCTTATGTTGCAGACACAGACCTATCCTGCAGAGATTTACGTTATTCAGTGATTCTAGAATGTATCAGGGAGAGGAGAAGTGTGTGGTAAAGGAAGTGCTGAGTTGCTGCATTGGTCAGCACTTTTCAAGAAGTAAGTTTGAGTCAGTCAGCTGGGAGTCCATTGGCCACAATTTAAGGATATCAGTAATCCTGTCACTAAGGGGGAGTGGCAAAGTACTTAAGGAAGAAATGTAGACACAAAAAGTAACTAAGGACAGGAGTCTGGTAATGTTGCTTATGGGCTTAAAGATCCAGTAGAGGATGAACAGAATGATTTGGAATCATAGAAAGACAGTGGAGAGACCCTAGTTATGTAAACCCAAAACACGTCCACATTGACCACTTCTTCAGATAATTTTCAAATAGATCAGCAGTGGTCACTTTTTTTCAATGATATGGGCAGTGCATCGACCTAATGTGCAATTATCTGTCTGTTTATGTCCCTTGAGAGCTGGTTGTAACATCACAGATCTCTTTGGGAGCTGCTGCGTCAGCGTGATCACTGATGGACAGTACATGAACTTTTCCAACACATTCATGATGTACAGTATCTTATTATACCTACATTTAAGCTACTGAGCCTTGTCTTATGCTTTATTTTCCTTCAGGTATCTTTTTTTTAAACTATATCAATAGAACTGCACTATCATTCTGTGCTTGTGCCCTAAAATCAATGTTTATTGACCCATATAGGGTTTCACTATATAGTTGACCATGTAGTGAGCTCAATCACCACAGGTTTCCGACACTACATGGCATGACGCAATGCATGACGGGATGCCCACCACCAGTGAGTGACCATTGGATGGTCTCTACATTTTGCAATGCTCTATGGGAAATTTTGAGTCGCCTATATGGGGCATTAGAATTGATCACTCAGGTTTCGGACACCCCTGAAAACGGCGCAAACCCCCATATAGTCGCCTATATAGGGGTTAGGGATCCATTTCGGACACAGCCAAAAAGCTCTCTGTACCGCAATTTCGCGTTTTTTCTCCATTTCCTGAAACCAACATTGCGCAGTGACGTTGTACGCACTCCACCACTTGCGCAGTAGCATTGTACGCATTCAAACAGCGTATCCCTCGGCTGAGCTACGCAATCTTCTTACGCCCATAGGCTGTATCAAGTGTCTATCATAGAAAACATGAACCCCCTAATAACTTTTAAAAACAGAGCTGCACAGATAAAAGAGGACTTGAGAACAAACCAGTCTTACTGTAACTACATGTCAACATCACAAACAGGGGGGAGAAAAAATTATAATCTGTGTCATAAATTTCTTAAATTTGTCAACAGTCCCATAAGCTTTGCTGGCGGAGGCAGGATTTATGACCTATACTGCAGCCCGTCAACAGAGGGTGCTGTTTTTGGGGTGGCTTCACCCATTTAGGAGGCATACACTGTCCAGTCTATATACAGTCTATGTTATGGCCCCATAAAAAGGACCTCTTTGAATACACACCTTTATTGTTTTCGTGCATGGTAATTGTCGTGCAGTTAGCTAACCCTCTGGCTGGTCATACTCACATCATGTGATGTTTTTCTGTTTTCGACACAGACTCCTTTGTAGCGGTATTTATTTGTCAGTGGAGTAGAGCTCATGGACTCACCGTTAGAGGGCAGCAGCGCCATACTGGAGCGTCTGGACTGTTTGGTCCAAAGAAGAAGGAGAAGAAGACGTTATCACAGAGAGAATGGCGGTGCGGGGTGTTCCGCTGAGCACAGTGAGTAGAAAATAATATTTTTCTCTTTTATTTCAGCTGTTCAGTGGTGTCAAGAGTAACAGACACAAAACAGCTTTTAATATGAATTGTAGTGTTGAATTTAATGCACTGGTATTGTTTTAAAATTATGTTAAGTGAATAGTCTGTAGAGCAGTGAGGTTGCTTTTAAATTGAAACGGAAACAGCGGTTAAGAAACACAACTCTGCTCACTGCTGCTCTGTTTTCTGGGTCTGCAGACCAAACTTTAAGATGTTTGTTTCATTTTACGTCTGAAATACTGTTTACAGATGAGCAGCTAGTTGGTTGTATTGCTCTAAAGTCATGTTTATTTCCCCAAGATAAACAGATACAAAAAAAAAAATAAAAAATAAAAAAACATTTGCAGTAAGTGTTAATGCAAACTGACAAGTTTTTACTGTCATTATTTATTATATCTATGTCTTACCCTTACTCAATAAAGGTTAAACTCACTGATTTTGTAAAGGTTTTATTTTTTTCATGAAAAAATATTATTATTATTATTATTATTATTTTCATATGAATGGATGGTTTTACACAACTTGTAAACATAGTAAAACCTCACTTTAAATGTATTAAATATATGTCTTTGGCCTTATTGCCATTTTATTTCAGTGTAATACTTCAGGGTTGAGTCAGTGGGATAGCATTGTATTTTCAAAGCAGAGCAACATTTTACTTCGACTGTAATTCATTTGTTTTTCTTATTAATTAAGTGATAAATCAAGTTTGCAGTAAACTATACGTAGGAGCCGACTTTGAGTACTTATTCCTATCCTGCCTTATGTCCCTTTTCATCTGACCCTTGGGCGGGATGTATCTTCCAAACCCCCTCCTCAGAAATAAACAATCGTCTTTGGTGCTAGTTTTGTATTGCCCATGATGCTTTCTGAGCATCTGCAGAGACCTTTGTTCTTAGCCCTTTGCTTCCTGTAAACCTGAATATACTTTTGATTTGAGCTCACTCAAGCCACCTCACTGTGGCCATTTCCGTTCATGACACAGTGAATAAAACATACAAGAACAAAAGTTGAAGGTTCTTTAATGTCACATGTAACTGCACCAAGTTCAGTTCAGATTTGCCTGTCTCCTGAAACTGATTTGCCCAGCTCAACTCGCTGCATGAAGTAGTCATGACAGCTTAATTGGACCTATACAATTTGCTTCTTGACAGTCTCTTTCTACCCGCTTTTCTATCAAATGTCAAATGAATAATGTAGGGTCATTTTGCCGTGCTGACTCAGGCAAACCAAATGTAAAATGTCTATACTCTAAAACAGGCTTAAGTATGCAGATTTCTCCACAATCGTTCTATACCCACTGGTGCTGACTTCTACCAGATGAAGTGGTGCTTGTCCTGACATGCATTAATACATGATAACAAGAGCCAATATAACTGATGTGTACTTTTTAATTTGCTCTCCTTGCAGCTTTGCCCGAAGTTTCTTCATACCAATTCAACCAGCCACACCTGGCCCTTCAGCGCCATAGCTGAGTTAATAGGTGTGTCATTAACTGCCACGTTTACTTTCAGTTTCATTTCTTACTTAAGTTTCTTTTCTAGAGAAAGAGATCCATGGTTTTGGATGAGCATCTAAGCCGGATGTGGTACAGCCGTGCTGGAATTCAGTACAACAGCTCAACTTAGACTATGATACAGCTTTGACAACAATTATTTTACTGGCAGCATGTGTTAGTAAAAAAATATGCGGCAGGTATTCATTTTTGTTGAATTAATCATCCTGGCCAGCAGAGCCCATTACTTCTGGAAGTGATTGTGACTCATATCTCAAATTCAAAAGCATTAGCAGAAATGCTTTTTCATTTCAAAGTCATGGCTGCACTATTTGACTCAAAAATAAAAATAAAAAGCAATATTCCAAAGTGCGATTTCATTTTCTTCTTTAAGACTGCTCATTTTGTGACCAAATTAAAAAGCAAAAGCAAAACACATTTAACATTTAATTTTCAAAACATTCACCAACAAAAAGGTAACAAAATTTAATTTGAAATGTCAAATTCGAAAATTCAAAAGCATTAGCAGAAATGCATTTTCATTTTCTTCTTTAAGACTGCTCATTCTGTGACTAAATTAAAAAGAAAAAACAAACTTAGAAATGCTTTTTTGTTTTCGTGCTCGTGCCCCGCAAAAAGTGTCTCATAATTCAATCTGAGTTAGCAATCTCAAGTGGCGCCGGAAAGTGACGTCACGGACCCCACTCGTTCTGGCCCCTTCTGGCCGATAGGGGGCAGTGTATCATTCGTTCAATTGATATTCAATCAAGAATCAAAAAACAAAACATTGAAAAATTGTTCATTTTTCCCTTTTTGAAATGAAAACAAATAAATGAAAATTCGCTCGTTTTCCATTATTCCGTCAGTTAACATAGATCAAATAAACAGAAGTTGAATTACGGGCCACAGGCTGATTTTGTTTTTATTATTATTATATATTCTCATTTATTGAGATGGGATACTTGAAAACATTGTGCAACAGAAGCTTGCAGATGGCTTTGAAATTAGAATATTTTTAGTCCACTGAAGATAAAATGTGGAGAGTCCACGTCTCCATGCTGTAAGTGAGTGAGTAAAAGGACCAGCACACCTGACACACCGCAGACATCTGCATACAGTCACAGGTTAACATGGACAGAGACTGCAGTGACTCTGCCTCTGTGCCATGTATTATTTTTTTAATTATGAGACACTTTTTGCGGGGCGAGCACGAAAACGAAAAAGCATTTCTGAGTTTGTTTTTTCTTTTTAATTCAGTCACAAAATGAGCAAAATGAAAATGCATTCGGAATATTGCTTTTGAATTTTTGAATTTGACATCTCAAATTGAATTTTGTTACTTTTTTCTTGGAGAATGTTTTGAAAATTTAATGTTAAATGTGTTTTGCTTTTTCTTTTTAATTTAGTCACTGAATGAGCAGTCTTGAAGAAGAAAATGAAATTGCATTTTGGAATAATGCTTTTTATTTTTATTAATCAAATAGTGCAGCCATGACTTTGAAATGAAAAAGCATTCCTGCTAATGCTTTTGAATTTGAGATATGAGTCACAATCACTTCCATAGTTACTAACTAGAGTGTTGCTAAGACACAGAGACATTTTCTTGCACTCTTGCTAGATCATCTTTTTTGTTCAATAAGTTAAACCACTGACATAAGTCTTCTGACAACTTTTTCTGTGCCACGTGTGCTTCAGAGGTACAAGTTAAACCAGTCTAGATGTAGACTTTAAACTAGTTATAGTCTTACCATTTAGATCAGATGCCCTTATTCTGAATCCTAGATTCAAAGTGATGCATATAGTTAAAAGTCCCAGTACTGCGACACTCTCTGTCAGCCCTCACTGAGTGTTTCTCCAGTCAGGTTATTATCTGAGGTCATTTGCTTTTCTACTTTCTTACATAAAGAGCTTTCTTAGAGGATGAAACTTGTACATCTTGCTAAATTCATCCCAAGTTGCAAGCTTCTTAGTTCAGTGTAAGCGATATTTCAGAGCTATAAACAGTTGAGGGTGAGATTTCTCTGCCAACTATACAAACTGGTTCTTTTGACAGACAATGCCGTTGATCCAGACGTCAACGCCAAACACTTTTGGATTGACAAAACTGTGGTCGAAGGAAAAGAGTGCCTCATCTTTATGGATAGTGGAAATGGACTGAACAATGAGACTATGCATAAAATGCTCAGGTTTGGACACTCACTCTGAAGGACACAAGTATCTAAAATTCTGTGTCATCTACAGTTTTTGTCTGTTTAAAGTCACTGCCATTTGATGCTAATAGTGCAATGTCATTGCTGCCATACATTATTGTAACAGCTACCTAAACCCTGCAAAACAAAAGCTGTAAATGCTCTTTAATTAAGAAGTGATTTTACTTAAAGTGATAATGAATGTGCGTGAGCAGTTGTGTGATTCCCATGATTGTTTGTGTTTCCTCTCCAAGCTTTGGCTACAGCGACAAGACTACCATTAAGGGTATAAAGCCAATCGGTATGTACGGCAATGGGTTCAAGTCTGGAGCTATGCGTCTTGGGAAAGATGCCATCGTCTTTTCCAAGTCAAAGAGTTCTTCCTGCGTTGGGATGCTCTCTCAGACCTACCTGCAAACCATCAAAGCTGAGCAGATAGTCGTCCCTATTGTCTGCTTTGAACAGAGTGAAGAAGGCCATAATATCCTTCAGTACTAAAGTGTATGGTTGATGAAGCACCTTTTCTCTCAGTCTGAAACCCAAATGTGGGATGTTTTAAAAATTTGAAGTCATCCTTAACTTCATCTTCACTCAGTGTCAGGGACGAGCAGCAAGCCAGTCTGAGGGACATCCTGACTCATTCCCCGTACAAGACAGAGGCAGAGCTGCTTGTCGAGATAGAGGCCATCAGTTCCCCCTGGTCCACAAGCAAAACTGGCACACGGGTAGTTATCTGGAATCTCCGAAGGTTCGTGTGTAGCCCCTACACACACACACACACATACAGAGTTGACTTCTTCTTTGCTGTCAAGGAATAATTATAGACTGATCAAATAAACACATCAGCAGCCTGTGATTGCAAACGGTTAAGTATCGTGCCACACAGATTTTCAGACTCACTTCATTCTTGAAACCAGAATAATCAGAATCATAAAACTATTTGACCTCAACAAATATAAAACTGAGAGGTTCACAAAAGAGTAATAAACAGCTATGTGTTGTGACTGAAAGCCCTCATGAGGATGTCAAACAGATTTGAAAAAGACAGCTGGTTGTTTAAAAAACAGAAATTCTGTTTTTGGTTACATGCTTGTCGCTTCAAAAGGTGTCAATGTGTCACCTTAAAGTTACATTCATTCATACTAACAGTAACACTGCAGAGTCTGCACCAACACAAGACCATGAACAAATCCATCACTAAGTCCTGTTGATTGATTTTATACTTTATACTTAAACACTTTTTTGAGTTTTTTTCTGCTTAATTTTCATTTAGAGTGTCCAGTGTTAGCCTTGTTGATCCATTCACTTACACTTTTACTTTCTCAAACAGGACCTCTGAAGATAAATCAGAGTTTGATTTTGAGGTGGACCGTTACGATATCCGAATCCCAACTGAAGTCTACGAGTCTATGAATGAAAAGGATCCACTGCCAGGCAGGGCTGCATCCCACGTCCCTGCGAGTTGTTACTCTCTCCGGGTGAGGAACAGTGTTTTTTCTCCTTTGTACCTTTGTATAATTGTCTAACTTCAACCCCTTTTTTTAGTGAAATTTAAAGTGATGCCATTTATAAATAATGTAGGAAATCTCAGAAGGTATCAGCTATTATATCATACAACAGTATCACCTCTGACTTTCTTTTCTGCCCAGTGAATGTTTACAGCCTATTTGGCAGAATGTACGCTGTTGTGGAAAATCAATCTATATTCAGTAAAACAATGCTCAGGAGACAGGATGAGATCTGAAGAGCAGCCCGGGCATCTTTATTGTACAATCAGCTCAGAGGACAAACAGAGTCTTGACCAGACCAAAGGAGCCCTGAGCTTTCCTCTCACTCACTTTTACACTGCTGAGTGTGTGTCTTAATACAATAATTGTGTGTTACTTGTGTACTACAAAAGTGCACCCTTCATATGTGCACTGCATAGTTTTACAACTCTGTAACTGTAATGTGTGTATGTCTGTGAGTGCACGCTTTTCCCATCATCTGTTCAATCACCAGGGGTCGTCCAAGCCCAGGTCCCAGTGTTCTCAAATTGACCGCTTGTTTGGATTACTCTTGGACTTCATGGAAACTATCTTGAAGTGTTTTGACAACCTAACTGCAAAGCAGCCTGGTTGTGCAACCTCAGGCTGCACAACCAGGCCTAACCCAACATGTTTATAAATCCCTAATAAATGATAATCACATATATATTCCTATGGATTCCCCCACAACACCTGACAGTATTTGCCAAGTAAATACTGTTATTTCTTGGTTCATTCTTGAGCTCGCCCCTCATGTTAGACTGTCCCCAACATTACTGGCTTTTGAATCCCACCTGAAAACATATTTTCACTCCTTGGCTTTTAACCCAGCGTGATAATTCTGTGGTCTCTGTCTCTGTCTGTTCTTTTATTGCATTTTTATTTGCTCTTACAGTGTTTTTATTTTATTTTATTTATTTATTATTTTATTATTTTTGAAGTGTTTTTATGCGCTTTTTATTATGATTCTTTTATTTTATTCTATTTTATTCTCTGACAGCGTTTTATATTCTGAGTGTTTTAACTTATTTTACTGCACTGTGCAGCAATTTGCTGAACTTGATTGTATTTTCTAAACGTGCTCTATAAATAAAGTCGATTGGATTGGATTAATTAAATCTGACCTGTAGTGCCCACTCATACAGTCTTAGTTTCACAGTAAATAGTAACATTGGACTTCAGGTGTATTGCTCTGTAAATAGGGATTAATCTGAAGGTGGTTTTAGGGCGCTATTGTCCTGGCAGATTAAGCGTGCGTCCTGTGTAGAAGCTATGGTCCGCGCCACAGGGGTTGCTGCTTTCACTCTTAGCCATGACCTTTTGCTGCATGTCTTCTCTTGGCGTCAGTTGGCTTATCAACAACTAAAAAGGCCCCAAAATTCCTCTTATCTGTAGTTGATCTAAAGAGCATCCCGGAGGGTTAGTGTTGAAATTATTTCTGTCTGCCACGCCCTTTGAGCTCTGAGAGGAGCACCACACATCCTCAAGCTCTCCTCAGGCAGGACTCATTAAAAGGAGGAGAGTCTATTGCTCTGGTTGCCTTCTACCATTCAGACCTTTCCCCTCCTTTGCTGTTAAAAACACCACCTCAGGAGTAAACACACAATTGAAGCTCCAGCACTCATTCACCGTAACAGTAGGGATTAGTTTCAGGATTTACTCACTGTATTTCTTTGAAAAGAAATGTGTTCTTGTGGTTTTAATGATTGTAGGCATACTGCAAGATTCTCTACCTGAAGCCTCGGATGCAGATAATCATTCGTGGTCAGAAGGTGAAATCTGAGCTCATCGCAAAGAGTCTGGCCTTCGTCGTAAAGGACAGCTACAAGCCGTTGTTCCTTGTATCCTTTTATCCTTTTATCTGAACTTTTTTTTTTTTTTGTTTGATCAAGTGTGCTTCATTTGTAAAACTTTTTATTCAACCAAATTTTTTATGTCTTTGTTTTTGATATTTTCCTTAATGCTGTTGTAGAACCATAAACCCATTCCGATCACTTTTGGCTATAACACCAAAAGTAAGGACCAGTATGGTGTCATGATGTACCACAAGAATCGCCTCATCAAAGCCTATGAGCGAGTGGGCTGCCAGCACAAGGTGTGTTGATCTAGATCTTTTTAATGGTTCCTACTTTCATAACACATAAGGATAAATTCACTCATTTACGTGTCAATGTAACGAGAAAAAATAAAGATTTCTTTAATCATAACTTTACTGTAACATTGGATAAGGTAAAATGATATCCCTATCATTAGAAGAGAAGATAAATTCTGTTAACATGAATATACGTAATGCCACGGTTCCTCTAAGAAGAGAGTTCCTCGAGAGACAGAGCGAAGAGGGAGGCCTGGCCCACCAAATTATATGCACTACTACTGGGCTGCTAATATACGTAAGCTGTTGTTTTGGATGTTTGGAAAATTTTCCTCATTTTCCAAATCAAAACTTGACAGGTATGATCAGATGTAGACTGGAGATGGGCAGTAGAACTAATACACTCTTCTTCTGTGTGTGTTAGACACAGATTGATACAGTTTAAGGTGTTACACAAACTTCATTTATCAAGGGACAAACTGGTGAAAATCTATCAGGGGGCAGGGGGCTGATCCAAGTCGTCCTGGATGTTAACAGGTGCCAGCCAAAATATGTCACATGTTCTGAGATGGACCAAAATTTTTAAAAATTTTTCATCCATTTATAACAAGGATATAGAGCCCTGTCCTCTGAACAAAGTAAACACAATTAACAAATGCTCAAAGGAGAGCAAAAGCTTTCTCTGCATTGCTAGCCAGGAGGCTGATCCTATTTAAGTGTATAAAGGCAACACCGCCATGTCAAAAACATTGGGTAGAGGAAGTGATGACACGTTTTTAACTAGAGCATCTTAGATTTACTTTGCAGGGAAACACAAAGAGATATTCAAAGGTCTGACAGCCTTTTATTTCTTTTTCTCTCCTCTTTATTATCATCATTATCATTGTTATTGTCATTTTTATTCATTTATTTGTCTTTAACCTGAGAGTGTCTGGAGCACATAGGTGATGGGTATGTCTACTGTCTGGTACTGGTATGATTGGTCTTGTTTCTGTTTTGTCTCTAATTTAGACCTGTATATGTGATGTATGTTTGGAGTTCTACTGTTTTGTTCAGAACAGGTTACTACTTTCTATTTATTGTTTTTTTTCTACAGGCAAACAAAATTGGCGTTGGTGTTATTGGGATCATAGAGTGTGGTCTCTTCCTGGAACCTACTCACAACAAACAGAGCTTCAATGAAACGGATAAATACAGGTGACAGCACCAATGATTTGGTCAGGTTTGATCACATGACTGATTGAGATCTAAATGATATTCTGATATTCAGGGTGTTAATGACCTACGCTGACAGTTTACAGTAGCAGCTCAAATGTACTGGTCTCAACATTTCTGGCCTTTGTAGCTTCTTAGCAGTAAATTTAGTGATCTAAACAGCTACTTTGATAACATGTCATGCCAAACATCAATGCGATAAGCTATGACTTTTCTTTTTGAACTAGTTAGCTTGCCAAGAAGCCAACTGTCACATTGTATTTTTAATTCTTTAATTAGTTTCAGTGTTTGGTTTTCATGAACTCAGAGGCTCCAGAAGATTTTGTATCTTAATTTGAGTTTGGCTTAAAAGGTAACCATCAGTAGAGAAGTTTGAAAATCTTAATGTCTTGCAGGAAAACCATGAGCACTTTGGGGATCAAACTGGAGGAGTACTGGCGGGAAATCCGCCACAAAAGACAAACAGAGGATCCAAGCAACAGTGTACCAATCGAAGATAGAAGGTCAGTGCATTTTCAGTGACTGATTTTTTCATGTACTTTCGTCTTACCACAAAGACGTTGTTCATTCTCTCTGACTCGTCTTATTTTATGTCTTCAGTAAGCGACCAGATCAAAATTGGGTGCAGTGCGATGACTGTTCCCGCTGGCGTAAACTTCCTGATGGGATCAACCCTGACAAGCTGCCAGATCAATGGTTCTGCCAATTGAACCCTGATCCTCAGTTCAGGTATTTGAGGCACTAACATAAACCTGAACCAGCCAGTCAAGTTATAGTTCTGCTCTGTATTTATAAAGCACCAACACTGATCCCCAAAACACTGGAGCATTATAGATATAAAGTTCTTAAAATAAAAAGATGTATTTGAATGCTACACCCTTTATTGACTCTGTGTTTCCAGGAGCTGCCAAGTGGAGGAGGAACCCGAGGACTCTGATGATGATCAACCTACTTACCGCAAGACTTACAAACAACAGTGAGTTATTTAAAAAACCTTTAAAACTCCAGATTTTACCCCAAAATGCAACGCAAAAAACTTTTTAATGCAATGAGATTTTCAAATTGTTTTTTAAATGTTGTAACAAATGTATGTTTGAGTAGGGGGGAGCAGTGATTCTACAACATGCAGGAGAAAGCTGGTTAAATGCTGATATGCTGTATAAATACAGTATTATTGTTAATAATGTTAGGTTTTTTAAGCGTTGTCCCTCTGTGTTTACGCGTGAGAATGGGACTGGTCATGGAGAAACGACCACTCCCTATTTAAGATGGCTTCTCTTGAACAAAAAACGGTTTGCCTGACGAAGGTCTAGTACCAGAACGTTGCAAATAAATGATTGATTGCAAGTTGGACAATGTGCGGGAATCCCTTTGCTATATTTTGGTCTTTTTTCTCCAATGCACCTGCCTTGTTTTATAGATGTGTGAAGTGCTTCCTTTGTTCGAAATTTTTAAAATAGAAATTAGTGCAAAGGCTCTGTTAGGCAACTAAGAGAGACAGGGTTCAGTTTTTGAGTCATGTTGGACTGATGAATTTCCTTTTCTTCGGGGCATGCTAACCCAATAGGCTTTCTTTCCCAATTACTCCACACTCACTCATACACTGATTGCAAAGCTGCTGTATGAAGCACCCATCAGTTTCAGCTAATGTATTCATAAGCTGCTGGATGTAGCCAGCAGGGCCGTTTGAGGTAAAGTGTCTTGCCAGTAGACACTTTGGTATGTGAACAGCAGGATCTGGGATTGAACCTCAGACCATCCAGTTTAGAGGGGAACATCTCTATCACTGAGCCACAGCTGACCAATTACAAACAATTTAATGACCAAACCTTGAAAACATTTAATTTATGTAAGATTTTTCTGTTGAAACCTCTTTTGTAAAATAATTGATTGTATTGATTTAAATGACTTAGCTTGCCTGTTATGTTTTTATTTTTTCACAGCGAGAAGGTCCTCAAAAGTAACCAAGAAAGGAAAAGAAGAAAGGTATGGACACAATGTTTTTGAGTAGATAATCTGACATTTTTTATCTGTAATCACAGTTTTTATCTAATACCACCACTAACACCCACTTCAAATGAAAGATTTTGTCCTGGTAGTATTGATGAAGTTATTTTACAGTTTATTACCATATAGACGTGATAATACTGTCTTTTGTAACCATTTTTTTAATCCAGGAGGTGGAGGAACAAAAGCGTCAAGAACAGCAGCGTTTGCTTGAACTTGCCCAGCAAAACCAGGCCCTCAAACAGCAGACAGAAAACTTGCAAAGGAAGCTGCAGCAACAGGAAACCGTATGTATACTGAAGGGGGGGTTAAACTATAGCTGGAGATAATGGTCAGGTTTCCAAAAGTTTTCATGTTAATGACGGAGTGTGGATATGATTTTGTAATATTAATCTTTACGTAAAAAATTTCTCTTTGTTTTTTTTAGATAGCTCATTCCCCATCCAAGCCCCCAAATTTGAGGAGAAGACTAAACGCTGGGTCACCTCATGGAGCTGCTGCAACAGATACATCCCCTCTTGTAAGGTCCTCGACTGTCTCACAAGCTGGTAAGAAGACTACCCAATTTGTGAGTGTGAGAAGAAGAGACTGGTGGAAACTTTCAGACTAAAATAAGGGGTTTCCTTTCTCTTCAGCTTGCAGCTCCCCCGGTAACAGTGGCCTTCCAGTTATTTTAAATGTATGCTCACTGTCGACTCCCCTTTTACGGTATGACAAGATTTTTGTTATGCATTTATCAATTGTCCTTCCTTTTGAAGCTAATTTTCTGCCCTTTCTGTGCACTGCAGCAGCAAGAGGTCACAGCCTTCTACTCCACAAACAACACCAAAAAGACCAAAAACGAACGGTTTTCGCCACAGAACCCCAGATACATCCACAACGGCTGATGTATCTCCACAAAATTCCCCATCTGTGCCCCTACTTTCCAATGATGATAGTGATGAAACTGACGATGATATCCTTATAGTGGAGAATGTCAGTACCCCCAAGCCTAATAAGCAGGGGTTTGATTTGGCCAAAGTTAAAGAAGAGCAAAAACAAAGGGATGTGAATGTCGGCATGCTGTTGGAGTGCAGTGATGACGCTGCTCTCGATGATGCCACAAAGACCAATGATGTTCGAACAAGCAGTGTAGCTGTTGGGCCTAACGCCCCTCCTGGTCTCTCAAGTGTCACAACTCAGACAGATGTAGCTAAAGTGAAGACGGAAGCTGAGGCTTCAAATCAATTTGAAGAGGGTGATGTAGCAAGCCCGAGCATGTTAGATATAAAGGACGAGGAACAGAGTGAAGATATGCAAGTCGATGTCTGTAATAAAGAGACAAATCGTCAAAATAATGCGAACGATGCTGCTCTTTCCCGTGCAGACATCTGCGCAGAAGAGGCGCAGAAACAGCAAGACCAGCTTGTAGAGCTCATGCAATCTACAGCTCAGGAGAGAGACCACTTTAAAGAGCAGGTCCAAAAACTTACCTGTCAGCTGAAAGACATGCAGGGCAGACTGCAGGAACTGACCCAGACCTCTGTAAAGAAGGAGAGTTCCCACCAAGCTGTGCAGACGGTGGAAAATGAGGAGGGAGACAGCTACAAAAATCTGTTTGAGAAGGCCAAACAGAAAGTGGATGAATTGATTAGGGAAAAAAATAGTTTACTTGAAGCTCCTGAGACCAAGCCCAGTACTTCCCACAGTGAAGAAAGGGATTTGGATGAAATAGCGCTGCAGGTCGACAGTCTGCTCAGGGAGCTGGATCACAGAAACAAGGAGAGGGATGAACTCCGCTCACAGGTCAGTATCTTAGCTGTCTTTATTCTGTATATTTCCTACAGACTACAAACCTCAGAAAAGACTGAAGTCTAGTTCTCAGCAATTCAAAACTATTGTTGAAACTGTATCATTCATGTTTTTATACAGTGGAGTAGTTTTCAAAATAATGTTACAAGAGCCCACGGTGTGTAGTTTGTGACTATTTTTGCAGCAGATCCATTTACTTGTGAGTGCTGATCTTTTGAATTTATATTTTTGACACTCATGTTCTCACCCATCTATTATATTCATCCACTTCAGAAAAGCAAACTAGTTCTTTAGTGAAAAGTGGTTTGTAACTTTCTAAGCAACTTCTATTTTTGTGCACTCTTATACATTCTCCAATGCCAGCTGGTGCTGATCTTTGTTACATTTACTGACCCACCTGCCCCTCCTCTTTCACTGATTTTCTACCTCCCTGGGGTTCACTGTTTTCGACACCATCAGTTGGACAGCCTTGAGGGGGAAAGAGCAAACCTGGCCTCCCAGTGCGAGGAGCTCAGAATTAGTCTGCAGCAGGAGAAGGAAAACGCACAACTGAGAGACATACCTCCTCACCCAGCAACTGATTCTTCTGCGCAAACAGATGGAGAGGAGACAAATTCAACACCAGATGCATACAAAAGGTTGGATTATTAGAAAACCATTTTTCTTTTCACGTTAAATAGAACAACACTGTCTTCCATTGACAGAGATCTCAGTAATCTAACAGACCAACAATTTAAATCTAATGTTTTTATCTCCTCTCCCACAGTTTGATTGAGCTCCGACACAACATTGGGCGCCTTCTCCTCTCCTACGTACCTGCTCTGGACTTGGAACAAGTGAATTATGAGTGTAATGTGATAGATGAAATCTTAGAACAAGTAGTGTGTGATGAGTCAGGGCCCATTGCACATGGGGAACTGAGTGAAAGATCAATAAATACATAGGCAGACAAAACCTAAGCCTTAAGGCTATTGATGTAAATATTTGATTGAAAATAGTGTAACATGATAAAGAGTGCAGTATTACTTCAATAATGGGAGGCTGGGGCTTATTCATGGGTGTACAGTTTTTTTTATCATAACAAGTAAAGACAATGTAGAAACTTTACAGCAACATTTACCGAAATCATGCAGTAAATTATGCAGATGATTTACTTTGGTCTGCAGGATTTTGGACTCTATCGTGTTAATAACCACTGCATACACAAATGTTTAAAAGTTTGTCTGGTCTAGTCGGAGTTTTTGGAGGTTTCATCTACAACTATAAAGAAAACTCGTGGTAATATATATCTGATGATTGTGCATTGAGGTTGACACGCTGTCCTTTTCTAACTCTTCCTAACAGTAACTGACGGTTTCCTTTTGGGTTGCATTCATGCATGTTTTAAATAAATCCTGCCAAATATATTTTTCTAACTCTACCCCAGTGACTGTTGACTGAATTCTTATGCACCTTTTACAGGAAAAACATAAAATACAGCTTTCTTACAGTCAGAATGATATAAAACAAAATTAGATAAAGGAATTTCAGGAGCTTACCCTTTGAGGTCATAAACAGGTTGGTCTGGTTGGGCAGTAATAAATAGACAGCCAGGGAAGAGCGCTGGTTTTGCATGCTGTAGTCCTCCTGCGTACAAACAGTACTTCCTCTCTTGGTTCCTAGATAAGTTTATTTTCTTGTTTCTTTAATAATAATTTTTGAGGATTTTTTTCCATGTGTAATTAATTGAAAGGGAATTTTAAAATATGGGGATCTATGGCAGATGAGCGAAATGTGGTCCTGTGATATTTTTATGACAACTGTGATATAGTTTTATATTAATATTTTAACAGCATCAGGCAGTAGTTTAAGTCCTTTTTTGACTTGTCATGCACCAGAAGGGTGCCCTGTCCACATGGACTGACAAGACCCTGAGACAGACGCAACACTTCCTACCACCAGTGTGAAGCCAGGCTGCAAAACTGGGGGGCTGACTTTTGTAGTGTGGCCAGGCAAAGTAAACATAATTCCAACCTCAGTATGATTATCCTCACTGAACATATCTGAGGAGCTGGAGCTGGACTCCCTGCTGGCTGTCTGAGGAGAGGAGGATGCTGTCCAAGCTCCACTCCATACTGGACAATGTCTCCCACCCTCTCCATAGTGAAATGGTCCTGCAAAGGCGCACCTTCAACAGAAGGCTCCACGATGAACCACGGAGCGCCGCAGGAAATCTTTCCTGCTGGTGGTCATTAAACGTTTTAACTTGTCCCTCGGAGACTCTGACTTCCTCAGTCAGTAGTCTTTATCTGGGCTCTGCTCACTGTTTTGCATACATACAATGATACTACTTATGTTTTATATAATGTACATACTTGTATAATATCTCTTTACTTTTACTTATGTTATCTCTTTATTTTTACTTATTTTATCCATTATTTATTTCCTCTTTATTCTGTATTCGCACTGGAGTACTGTGACAAAGCAATTTCCCCCTGGGGATTATTAGAGTATTTCTGATTCTGATATAAAAGACATCTAATAAAATTTTAAAATAATAATTATGTAATTTTCATCTGTAAAAGGTCTCCCAACAGACTGTAAAAATTAAATCTGCTGAACTATGTTGTTCAAGGACTCATAAATAAGGCGTTTGTCCAAAGTCACCATTTAAAGTACTGAAAATAGAAAAACAATTTGTATTTGAATTAGTCTGCCTCTTAATATTCCAATATACAGTTTATTTAGTCAGTCTATTCTACAGCGTATGGGTAAACATTACAAACATGGATAAACAGAATACAGTGAACGTAACATCTGCAGTAGCAAGACAGCGGCAAGCATTCTTACGTCACCTCCTCTTCCGGGTTTTCGACTAATCACGCTGCGGCTGCTCGACGTGCTGTCTACGGAAGTTTTGGACGAATCGTACGCGGGAAAATACTCTTCGCCTCAGCAGCACAACCGAAAAGGTAAAAAGATATTTTACAACGAAATGACCTCTCTCTTTTAAATATAATGGGTTAGAATAGGCACATTTGTAGACATGTTCTGGTAGGCTGCTCGCAGGTTTGTAGTTTGTACACGGTTAAATGGCTCGGTCCCTTTTATATGTTAACTAAACTGCATCAAACCTGCTAAGATCACTGCTAGCTGTGTTAGCTGATGAAAGTCTGTCATTGTTGCTCACTTTCAAACGTCAGCTTGAAATCGCCTTTAAAACTCAGTGAATTTGTGTTTTTATTTCCGTCCTGCTTCAGATCTTTGAAAATGAAGGTTGTAACATGTGAGATTGCATGGCACAACAAAGAGCCGGTCTACAGTCTGGACTTTCAGCACAGCCCCGAGGGACGCATTCACCGGCTGGCCACAGCAGGAGTGGACACCACAGTCAGGGTGAGTGAACACTGACAGCAAGGACATATCTATGTACAGTCACTGTAACAAACACTGGACCCACACTGTAGTCTATACGTACACATACATGTACTACATGAAGAACACAACAGTAATTTGTGAGGTTATTGCGGTTAAGGCAAAGGTGCTGCAAAAGCAAGTGATTTTCAACAGAGGAAGAACTGAATATAACAACCATGCATTTTTAACAGGCAAACATTAAAGGGATATTCCGGCGTAAAATTAAGTTAGCGTCAAACACACTGTAACACCAAGTTAGACACCCCCTTGAGATGAATGTTGCTGACTGCTTGCTTCTCTAGTTATACTAACTTAAGGAACGACCGCACAATAGCAGTACACAGTGGTCTGAGGAGCCATAAACAAACCTCAACCATAAAGCCACTCTATAGCCACAAATAATGCTCAGAACAGCACCTAACTTCATCAACAGTACATGTTGGGTCCCAGCCATAGTACTAGCCACCAAACATCTTTTAGCTTTGCCTGATTTATTTAGCAAAGAGACTACACAACACAAACGCAACTCACCTACTCTCTTACAGCAGCCGCTTGTTTGTAGTGAGACCTCAGGCCAGTCCATTACGAACTGCAGTGGGGTGACGCAGCTCAAGGAGGAACATTTATGATCATTTCTTCAATTATGATCATGGAAATGCAATCAGACCGAGACGCTAAGGCAGCAGAACTACCACGTCTGCAGTGCAAAATGATCAATATGATGATTACAACTTCAAGGAAATGATAAAGAAATGATCGTAAATGTTCTTCCTTGAGCTGCATCACCCCGCTGCAGTCCATAATGGACTGGCCCGAGGACTCGCTACAAATAAGCGGCTGCTGGAAGAGGGTAGGTGAGTTGTGTTTAGTCTTTTTGCTAAAGAAATTAGACAAAGTTAAAAAGATGTTTGGTGTCTAGTGCTGTGGCTGGGACCCTATATGTACTGTTGATGAAGTTAGGTGCTGTTCTGAGCATTATTTGTGGATATAGAGTGGCGTTTTGGTTGAAGTTTGTTTATGGCTCCTCAGACCGCTGTGTATTGCTATCCTGCCGTTGTTACTAAAGTTAGCATAACAGGAGAAGAAAGCGGTCGGCAACATTCATCTCTCGAGGGGGTGTCTAACTCAGTGTTACAGTGTGTTTGACCCTAAATTAATTTTACGCCGGATTGTCCCTTTTATTAAGTCCCTGAGGCTGTCAAAGGTGTCTCACCTACAGTAGTTCATTGTCAGATCTTTTGTCTCACAGTTCTACACTAAAACAGATAAATATGCATGGTAAAAGTCTCAGGTTGTATAATAAACAACCTTGTGTCTGTTGTTAATACAGCTGTGGCGGGTAGACACAGGCCCAGATGGGAAAGCTGTGGTGGAGTTTCTGTCCAATCTGGCCAGACACACCAAGGCAGTGAACGTGGTGCGTTTCAGCCCGAATGGAGATCTGCTTGCTTCAGGAGGGGATGGTATGTCACACAATGTACAGATGTTAGAGGAAATATGTTAAGTAGTACTCGAGGGTAATTGCTGTTTTCTATTCCTGGACGTAGATGCAGCAATTCTGCTGTGGAAGCTCAACGACTCTAAGGAGCCTGAGCAGGCACCAATTTTTCAGGAGGATGAAGATGATGCACAGCTCAACAAGGAGAGCTGGTCTGTGGTAAAAACACTCAGGTATGTAAGTCTGAAAAAAACTGAATCTTTCTTTGAATCTATAGTGTCAATTTGAACTGAATTCAGTGAGCTGGGGCAAATGTTTTGGCCAGCCAATGCAAGGGCATATTACTGATTGTTCTCTTGAGATTAAACCTTTAATTCTGCTGTAATTTGTGCTGAAAAGTCCTTAAAATCACAAACAATATATTTTTTAAAAATCTTTAAATTACAGTTTGTCTATCTTTTTGGAATGGAACGTTTTTTTTTTTTAAGAGTGTGTTTGAAGATCTTGTTTTGTCTGTTCACTGTCTGTTTGGTACAAATTCTTCCAAACAGTGAATGATGAAAGAGATTTTATTTGATTTGTCTTCAGGGGACACATAGAAGACGTATATGACATCTGCTGGACACGGGATGGAAACTTCATGGTGTCTGGGTCTGTGGACAATACTGCTGTCATGTGGGACATCAACAAAGGTTTGCTTAATCAGTTTTTGTGTTTCTTCTCCTGCTTTTGTGACAACTTGTTTTGGGGTTTTATTCTCAAAGTTTGACTTTTGTGTGTGTACACAGGACAGAAGCTTTGTATCTTGAATGACCATAAGAGCTATGTGCAGGGGGTGACCTGGGATCCTCTGGGCCAATATATAGCCACTCTTAGCTGTGACAGGTATGAAAACAGGGTTTCTGACCTCTTGTTTTAGACCCCTCTTGAATTTCTGCCTGAACAGTCACCACTTGTTTGGTGAAGTGAAGTTGGTGAAGTTTGGTGTCAACAGCCTAATGCTTACCTTGCTTTTGTTAATGTCTCTTTAAGGGTGATGCGTGTGTACAGTACTCACACCAAAAAGAAGGCCTTCTGTGTGAGTAAAATGAGCTCTGGACCGCTTGCAGAGGGAGAGGTCAGTCAACATTTTGCTTTGATGAAACTGTACTCCAGAGTTTGTTCTCTGCCCTTTGTCTCACAGTGTGTAAATCAGAAAATCTTACATCATGTGAGATCCAAGATCCTCGACCAATCTTATTCTCACACGAATATCAAAACCTGCATTTTTTTTCTAATATTACATGAAATCAACTTTCTTTTTGCTTTCTGCATCCTGTACTCGTGTTGTTTGTGGCTGACTTAAACGGTTATCAGTATGACCTATATTTATCTTTGCCTTCCCTTTATTGAGATCATCTGATTCTGAAATTCCTGCCGTTAAAAAAAGCTGAAATTCTTCATTACTGTCTGTGTCATTTCAGGTCAAACAATACAGAATGTTTCACGACGACAGCATGAGGTCGTTTTTTCGCCGTCTTACCTTCTCTCCTGATGGATCTTTCCTGCTTGCTCCAGGTAACATCCCTAAAAGTTAACTTTAACCTCCACCGATTTGTTTTTTTCATTTATAGGTATATTTTTAACCTATAAACTGGGATCATTCCTCATGTTTTCCCTCTTTTGTCTCAGCTGGTTGCGTGGAGATTGGAGAAAACATTATGAACACGACCTACATCTTTTCCAGGAAGAGCCTAAAAAGGTAAATGTTGTGAAATTCCTGTTTTTGTTCAGGGTCTGTTTCCACTATGTTAACTATAAGGATTTATATAAAACTCCCTGTCCTCCCTGTGCATTTCAGGCCTATTGCACATTTGCCGTGTCCATCGAAGGCTACACTGGCTGTGCGCTGCTGCCCTGTTTACTTTGAACTGAGGACCAAGAAAGGCGAAGGCAAGGACTCAAACCACAGAGACAAATGATAATAAAGCCCTCAATAATTTGTCATGTGCTCTTTGTTTTACTCGCATGTCTTCTTACTCCCCCCTCAGATGGCTCTATTGAGGCTCTTCCGAATGTATTCCAGTTGCCGTATCGTATGGTGTTCGCTGTTGCATCTGAGGACTCTATCTGCCTGTATGACACACAGCAAACCCTCCCTTTTGGCTTGGTGTCCAACATCCACTACCACACACTCAGCGATCTCACATGGTAAATTATGACTCTCGATTGTTGTCTTCTTTTGTGTTGAGTTTTTTTTAAACCTTCTAAATAGTTGCAGCAAAAAAAAAAAAGATTTTTGTAAAATCAACTCAATTTGTTAAAAACTTTTCAGAAAGCACCACAGAGCAGAAATTATAGTTAGACATGAATATGCACCAAAGACTCATGTAGAGTAAAAAAGTTGTTTATTTTTCACGATTGTTTTTCAGCTCGCAACACCTGGAGTTGAGTTGTTTTCGCACGTCTTGAGTTTTATCTATGAATCAACTTAAACTTTCAGTGTTTATTTAATGATGTCCTGAAAACTCTGTCACTACTTTCCATGGATGTAGCTAACTGATAGGAAGATGCTGTTCATTTTTAACATTTTTTATCCTTCTCTTTCCTCTATCTTGTGGAAATACTCTTTAAAGTGTTGAAAATAGTCACTTTTATTTTTTAACAACTCTCCATATCAGTCATGAGAAATGTCTTTTGAACCGATTCCTGAAGAAAAATTAAACTCATATGAGATCTCCGATAGAGAGGGGAATTTTCCATTACATTTGAGTTAATCAGACTCTCAAGGTCTGATGTTAATTATTGTAAATGACATCATAATGTTTATTTGCTCAGGATGGGAAACATCTATTTTATAACCACATACTTAAAGTTTGAATCACACTAGAAACTTTTTCACAGGATGAATTTGTAGATTTATTTTTCTGTTTATTTGTCTGTGATGATACATATAGACTTTATTACATCTAATAAAAGAACAGCTGATGCAGTGTAGAGAGAGGGCTCTGGTTCTTCAGACTCACTTTTAAACTTTTTTCCTTCTGTTTACTGACATGTTTTTTATTTTGTCCCCTCTAGGTCTCGTGATGGTTCCTTCCTGGCTGTGTCCTCCACAGACGGTTATTGCTCCTTCCTGACCTTCTCTCCTGGGGAGCTGGGCACTCCGCTGAAAGAGCCCCCCACCCTGGAGGTGTTTACCCCAAACACTGCTGGTGAGAAAAAAGGCAAGAAGTCCTCAACGGCCAAGACGTCATCTCCTGTAACCCAGCCGCCAAGCTCAGCTCCAACTCCAACACCCCAACCTGGAGCAGGCAAAGACACCCCCTCTGCCACCCTTCCAGAGGAGAAGAAGAGCACCCCCAGCGCTAAGTCTAAACCTCAGCCTCGCAGAATCACCCTCAACACGCTGGAGGGCTGGGGGAAGCCCTCTACCCCTAAAGCCACCGCTGCTCCGGCACCCCAGACCCCAACGTCTGCAAGCACAAGTGCACCGTCCACCCCTCAACATCGTGTCGCTCCTCTTACTCCAACCAACTCCTCCAACACTCAGCATCGCATCACTCCACTCACTCCCTCGACCCCAAAAGTCCTGAATATTGCCAACGCTGCTGGGCCCCTTACTCCTAAAGGAGCAACAACCCCAAAGGGACCAACACCAAGGTAATCATCGCCTCAGATTCTGACTCAGCAGCAGGTAAACAGAGAATAACTTTTCGTATTTATGAATGACAGGCAAGTAAATCGGCAGGAGAAGTTCTGAATCTGATAGTGAGAGTGTGAGAGTGTGAGGAAAAAGAGAGGGTTTGAGCTCTTATTTATGATGCTATTATAAAGTAACACTATATTTAGAGACTATATTTAAGATTTTATTTAAAGTTAAAATTAAAGTTAAAGATTTTTCTTAGTTGTATTACCTACAAGTTTTCTCTCTGTGGATGTTTTTTCATAAATCATAAGAATATTATTTAACTCCTCAGCAAACACATTTAGGTGAGATCTCTCATTCAGAGCAGTGATGAAGTAGAGATGATGAAGAGCAGATAAGGGATCTTCAAGTAATGCAGCAGTGTGCAAGAAAATGACCAGAGAAAATTCACAGATTTACACAAATGTGGATAAATAAAATTACATAAATACAATAAGAATATTTTGAAGATTCAAATGTTTTGTTCTATGATTGTCACAGAAGGAGACATGATTTCATATGAATAAATTGACATGTATGTAGAGTATCTGATCACTGTGAGCCTTGGCCACTCCAAGTTTGTGTGATTTAGTTGGGGGCTCTATTATCTACACATAAACTTGAGGGGTTTCTAATAAAATCCTGGATTTTTCAGTCAACACTTCTGAAAGGATGAACATAGTCATGCATCATTAACAATCAAATTAATTTTAGTCTCGGGCTTGTTTTTTTTAACCTTTAAATTCACTCTGAGAAAACCATGATCAGATGTTGTTTTTGCAGTGTAATGAATGATACTTCACACAGACTACATCGATTATAATGTAAAGAAACATTTGAACTACTCAGATGAATTTTTGGATTTCCCTCTGGGATTAATAAAGTATCTATCTATCTATCTATCTAACTAACTATGTATGTGGCTCAAGTCCTACTGAGGAAGCAGATACACAAAGAAAAGCCCCCTCCCTCCCTTCCTCCTTCCCTCTAATGATTAAACTAAGCTGGTAATCTCTGAGGATGCTGCTTACAGGAAGAGTACTGAGAGAGAGAAGTGTCTTTAAAAATGTGTAGGAGAACGTTTTGGATCAAATTTGAATATCTGTCTGAAAGTCAGGACTAACACACCAAGCTGTAATGAGGTTGTGATTTTGGTTGTGGGCCGTGTTGTGCTCAGTTCTAGGAGTGGGAACAAAGCCCTGTCTGGTACGAGGGATTCGTTGGACCCCCCACTGACTATAAAATAATAATCACTCTGGCAGACTGCGCTGAGACAATGGCAGCCTTTTTGCATGCTTCTGTTTTTACTTGTATGTGTATTTTAGTGTATTTTCTTTGGCTTGTCTTGTTTAGCTAAGGAAATGTTTGAGTGGAGGACCAAAAAATGAGGAATGAACTGGAACAGCGATCACTCTTCACCGTTCTGCAGTTTGTTTTCTGTTGATCAATTGCTCGAACCCTCGCATAATTTGTGCTTTCTGTTTTTTTTTTTCATACAGGAGAGTATCTTTGACCCCTATTGCTTCCAGATCTCCAGCAGCCGGCTCACTCTTCCGTACTCCTTCGTCCACTGAGAAGGCGAAACACGGTTAGTGAGAAGCATGTAGGCTGGCCTCTGATGTTCTTTATGCTCCATGTTTCACAAACATGGACAAAATGGCTGGAAGACCCTTCTTAGACATATTTGTTCACAGAATTTGATCTTGGTTATAGATGGGGCTAAAAATTCAGTCTTTTCCTTCCTGATGCTGAGTCAGATAAATCAATTCAGTTTATCTAACGGTTCAATAATAGTGCTTGATGCTCGAAATCAGTTTTCCTAACAGCTTTAGACTCTTAGTAAGGCCATATAATGAGGTAAACAGTCATTCAAATCAGTGTATCTTGTGATGAGCTCCATTTATTGCATTTGTGTAGTCTCCCTGTTATGTCTACAAGTTTGGTTATGGCATCATTGTTTGCACTGAGGTCCTATAGACCAGGGCGGACGGCGTTTTTGCCAGCCAGTTAGATGTTGACACAAACCGTTCACCAAAATGTTGGAGGAATGTCAAAAAGGTCCAAATTAAACCCAACAGTTTTAGCGGCCTCAGTGTCAGCGTCTTCATTACAACAATAAGTGTTTTATGTTAATAACCACATTATTTATCTGTAGCATGAGTGGTGATTGTGTCCCATTTCCCTGTCACTGATTTCCTTTCCTTCCTTTCTTTGTATTTCATCAGAACGTCCATCTCCACCCACTGATCCAGTCTGCCAGCCTCCAGAGTCTAAAAGGCCAAAGACCAGTGAGCCCCCGGCAAAGACCAGTGCCACCAAAGCTTAATGTTAACTGGCATGAGTGTGTTGTTATGACATTAGAACAAAAAGAAGATTAAAGGCAGAAGATAAGCTTGAGAAGCTTCAGGAGCATTTTAAGCCTTGTGTTCGGGCTGATATAACGTTTTCTTTAACCTGAAATATTGAGTGAATTCCCTTTTTAGTCATTTGTGTTTTGTATTATACAGTAGACAAAGTAATTGTGTTACATTTTGATGTGTGTGGCATTTATAAGTGCTGTTGTAAAAAGGCATTTTTGTCTCATGGCTTATCAAAAACATGCGATTGTACAAGTGAAACTGCATTAAAAAAAGATATAAACAACGTTTAAAAGTGTCCAGCCTTGTGGCAACTTTCATTGTATAATTTTGTCTTAATTTGCCGAGATTTTAGAGAAGCTGCATAAGCAAAAAGGGTTTAAGGGATTATTTTTCAGTATCTAATGAAAGATGATTGACAGTAGTTGTCAGCAGGAGGAAGAAATACTTTCTAAACTTAAAGCACGTTACTTTTATTTATTTAAAAAATCCAGTAATTTTAATGTGTCTGTATTAAGTTCAAACTGGTTTGAAAGCTTCCATCTCTTCAGATTGCTTTATGCTTGTTGTAGATGTTCATCCTTCATCTGCTGAGCTATCTGTCTCTACATATGCAGGTGCATTGCATGTTCCCAAACATGTCTTTCATTTTTTGTATGTTACACACTGTTGCTGTGAAATTCTTTAAATAAAGGTTGTTGCAAACACAAAGAATTAAACATTAAGAAAAAACAATTCCCATTTTCACTCAAAGAATTTAAGCTTAAGTCTTTGAAATTTTGGAGATCATTTAAACTTGAGATTTACTGTATACTATATCTTTCTTTAAAACTAACTATTTTGCGATACAGGTTGGACAGTCCAGGGGTGAATTATCTAGTAATCACTTGGTCTTAAACAGAGGCATTGGTGCAGTCATAGACAAGCTCAATACCTCACATGCATCTATTTACATGACAGCAAATCAGTTTGATGAAATGAAAGTTTCAAATAGTCACCTTCACTTCACACTTAACAAAAGATACAGCATGTTTTCCATTTAAACTTTTTCAAAGGTCTCAAACAAAATCAGTCTCTAACAGGAGTGAAATAACCATTTTTAATCAAATACAGTAAAGAAAGAAAGTAAAGTAATACAATAATGAACAACTAATGTGACGTTGACACAAATTGTGATCATTTAATTACAAAGTGAAATTTGTTTACTGCTCTATATAAGACATTTTTTGAGTCTAGAATATGAGGGGTCAGCTGAGGGTCCAGGGTCCATCATTTTGTCAAAAATGGACCCAAAGCAATTGCAAAAAAAAGTTATTGAGCTTTGAAACATTTTTAACTGACTTTAAGAGTTGTCAAGTTAATATTCTGGAATAATGTTTTGATTTTTTTTTCTTTCTAGTGTTAAAAAATCAAAACTGTAACTCGTCAATATCTGTTTGATACTGATTGATATGATAGAAAAGGTGTACCATATTTAAGAGGAGGGGTTTGTTTACTCATTTATTCATCTATGATCTTTGTTGTATCACTCATGTTCACCATAGAGCTCTCTCTAAATAAAATTTAAGAGTTTAAAAGGTTATCAATTCTGAAATCATAACAAATGTTGGTCACAGACAGAAACAAGAAAACAACGGCAAGACTAAACTTAAACATTAGCAAACTAAAACAAACAAATCAAACAGAATTTAAAAAATGATCAAATACAACAGTATCGTGCATCACAAAATAATTAAGAATAACTTAATCAATCCCCGAAGGGAAATTCAATTGTCTGTTGTCGCATTTGTCATGTCAATCTAAAAGTTATCTACTATTTACACAATAGTTATAAAGTCTAATGGCTGTTGGTACAAAAGATCTGAATCTTTCTATCCTGCAGCGAAGAGAGAGGAGCCGTCCACCACCATTGGCCCTTTGGTCCATCAAGGTGTTGTGAAGTGGGTGATCCATGTTCTATAGAATAGTCTCCACCTTCCTCAGTGTAGATCTCTCCACCACATCCTCCACGAGTCCAGCTTGAGTCCAACCACAGAGACAGCCTTTTTCACCAGTTTGTTAAGACATCTTGCATCTTTGTGTTTGATGCTTCCTCCCCAACAGACTGCAGCATAGAACAGAACACGCGGCTCTGCCCTTTTCTGTAGATGAAGTCTATATTCTTAGACCAGTCCAACTTATTATCCAGATGTACACCTAGGTATTTATATGATGTCACCACACAATTATGCTATGTAAAGAACAAAACTATTTTCTCAAGGTGTCAGATGAGAGCTCGATATTTCTTCAGCCCATGTAATGTGTCCATTTAATGTCTTATCTATTTTAAAAAGCTGAGATTCAAAATAAACAGACTTCACAACCAATATTTCTCGTTTCATCAAAAACTATGCCTCCTATTTCTTGCACTGTGCTCAAACAACCCAAATTAAGACTAACACGAGATAATGAATGTCACGTTTATGTCACTTTATGTCACTTTATTAGTTATTGTTCTTAGTCTTTTTCTTAATTCCCATCATAGAGGCTTTTACTCCTTTTACCCCTTTTACATAGTAAAGAGCTTTTACTTATCTCTTCATTTAATATTATTTTCTTGTTTTAGTCCATCAGGTTTTACTCTTTCTTTTTACCATTCTTATTTTTTATCTCTAGTGTTTCCCAGAGGTAGCTCTTTCCTCACGTAATGTCTTGGTGTCAGGCCATGTCTCTTTAACAATATATCTTTAATTCTCATTTTGTGTGTGCGCTTGTGTGCGTGTATGTGTGGGTGAGTGAGGGTGGGTGTGTGTCTGTGTGTGTGGGTCCATGGGTGGGAGGGTTGGGTTTTATTGTTGTTAAATTGTTGTTTTTAACCTCTGTGAATGACATCTTTTTGTCAGAAAAATGCCATACAAATGAAGTTGAATTTGAAAAAAGAGGGAACTGAGGCTGTAATTGTATACTTCTGGAAGTATCCTGTGAAATTAAACAAATGTCTATTTGGCCTTTATTTAGAAAAATGAATAAATAATCAAACTACATATAAATGGAGTTTAAGAGATATCTTTGCTATCACAAATCAGATAGTTTTTGAGGCAAAGTTTTATTTTGCAAAAGACCAACCAGACATACAATGTTTAAAGTCTGAGTGGAATCTTTTTCAGATCAAAATAACACTGGAAAGGAAACTAAATATCACCAGATTAAAATAAATATATATGTCTCCTTGTTGTTTTCCCCCTCAGGATTATATTTAAACTGGTTTGCTTTGGATGTAGTATTAAATCTAACTCACAAAGACCCCAATCATGATACGAATTAGACTATAAAGATTTCTGTGAATAATGTGTTTTATTTTTCTAAATAAAATCAAAGAGTTTTGGTTGAATTTATCCTAATTTCTGGTTTGGTGCACCATGGTTAACTTGACGGCGCATCAAGTGAAGTGCATACACTACTGGCATCGTGTGTGAACAACCTACCTTGCTACGAGGTGAAGAAAACTAACGTGAGTGGCAGCTCTCTTAGCCAATCACGGTTCGTCTAGCAGAGGTTCTTTAAGGCTTCTGCTAATGGCCTTTGTCTGAGGGCGGGGAGGATTTGGCTCGGTTAGGCTGCTGATTAGCAACAAACAGAAGGTTACGAGTTTAGAAATTGGACAATTTGACGGCCAGACTGACTCTGCTGCTACTGGAGCGGTTCTAACTGTATCGGGTATTTAGCCGGAGCGTGTGCGGTTGCTTGTGAGGGGGGGAACCTGCGGCGAATTCCAACATTTTGAAGGCTTGTGGCGGAGTCAACCTCGCTATTAGGTCGTTGAGGCGGCGATGCTGAGCTGATAGCTGCGTCATCATGTTGCTTCCGACTCGAGTTGGCGAAAAGAAATCTCAAGTTAACGCTAGCGGTGAGGCTGCCCGCCGACATCCAGCTCCTGAGGCCACTCCCGACCCCTGAACCAGATGGAAAGCGGGCTGCTGGAGAGAGAGAGCTGCTGGCGGTGAAGTGTGTTTGACGTACCGGCCGTTAAACTGGTGACTTTCCATCAGTTGGTCTGGAGCAGTTGGCGCGATAGTCTGCTGGCTGCATTCATTATCTTCACTTGGATGGACACTTACACATTTGTGTTGCTCTAGATTGGCAAATCAAACTACATTTTCAACAGAAATGTGATCCTGTGTTTTCAGAATAGAAAAACGGACTACTCTATTATTTTTGGGGATGTATGCCTTTTGGTGTTGATGGTGGAAAGTGATGCATTCACTGACTGTCATATAGGGTACAAAGCAGGACCCCAGCAGTGAAATGCTGCTGACTCCCCTCGGATGGTGATTTTTATTGTCTTACAGGAGAAAACCAAGCGTTTTAAGTCACAATAGGAGACTGTATTGCTTAATATCTCTAAATCCGTCCGTTAGTTTATTCAAATCTATTGAAGTGTCGAAATATTTTGGGGGGATCAGGTGGTCTGTTGTTGTTTGCTGTCACCGCATCCACGTGGATCAGGTCAGTGGGTGAAGTTTGGCTCGCTCTCTCCGCCGTGACGCGCGAGAGGCGAGCAAAGAAAGGCCAAAGGATTACTTGAAAGCTGTACCCCCTCATAGTATAATTCAAGGGGAATAAAAGCGGTTCTAATGGCCGGTGACTGCACCCACACCAACGCGCACTACTCGAGCGCAGAGACGTTGTGTCCGTCCAAGCCCTGGTCGGATGGAGACGGGGAGATGGATGCTGCCAGGAACTCCGAAGGGCGTGGACCCCCTGCTCGCTGGTCGCCAAACTTTGAAGTGATAGACGGGATGCTGTACCGAAAGAAGCTGGAAAGAGGTTTCATCAACTACAGAGAGGTTTTGGAGGAAGACAGGAGACATGAGGCCCTCTCCACCTTTCACCGGAGGCGGGGGCCTGGCCGGCACCACCTCTCCTTGGAGGAGACTTACAAATGCGTGGCTGAAAACTACTGGTGGGAGGGTATGAACATCTCTGACTGCCTTACATCTGACTTAACAGGACAGGATGGGGTCTCTGTTCACTGAAACAAAGATCTGAAAACTCATGAAGATACAAAGTTGATCAATACCTGTCCATTCTTCCCCCATGTTGTCTGATGTTTGCATGTCTGTTTTCTCAATAGGTATGTACTTCCAGATAAGAGATTTTGTCTTGGCCTGTGAAGAGTGTCAGAGCCAACGCACCAAGAAAACAAAGGTAAGGTTTTCTCTAGTGATGGGCACGGCAGTTCTTTTAGATGTACTGAACAGAGATGGACAGAGTACTTAACCCCAGTACTTGAGTAAGAGTACAAATACTCCTGGTCAAAGTTTACTCTGCTACAAGTAAGAATAGCCCAGTCAATACGTTATTCGAGTAAGAGTAAAAAAGTACTTGCTTTAAAATGTACTCAAGTATTCAAGAGTAAATGCTTTTAAATGTACTTAAAGTAAGAGTAAATTCCTATTTTTTCCACATAAATTAAGTTACTGTCATTTTACAATTTTATTTATAGTACCTTGTAACTCTTGTTTCAGAGAATTAACTCTTTGAAACCACCTGCACTGATGTGCTTGCCTGTAGAACCATTATGTTATACTGTACCAACACAATAAGCATTTGAAAATGTACTTTTTCTTGTCTGTATCTGCGTTTTTCTTATTTACTCCTGCAAACTCGAACATAGCCTTCAGATAAGGCCATGGGTTTTCTTCAGGTTCCTCCGCCTCATCATGTTCAGACTCTGAGCCTGAGGATTCATCGTAGCGTTCTTCTCCTGCCACCGCCATTGCCACTGCGGTCTTGTTTTGAGCTGATAAACAAGAGGGCGCGTATTTCCGCTTTTACGTACATCCCAGTGGAGAACGTGTACTGTGATAGGTTTCCTTCTTTGACGAACACTGGGTGTGGCCAATTGCGTTTTAGGGAAAGAAAAAAAAATACTGCGAACCTAAAAATAACGAGTACCCATGAGCCTTCCCAGAAAGTAACTCTAGTAAGAGTAAAAATCTTTACCTTGGAAATGTATTTGAGTAAGAGTAATAAGTATCAAAGAATCCTAGTATTTGAGTAAAGTACAAATCCTCAGAATCTGTACTTAAGTACAGTACTCAAGCAAATTTACTCCGTTACTGTCCACCACTGGTACTGAATCACTAGAATCAGTTCACTAAAAAGATTCCTTCAAAAGATTTGTTCACTAAATCACCGAATCATGTAGCGTTTGTCGGGAGAAGCCTGCGACTCTGACCTCCTGAACTGATACACAGCTGAATGGTTCAGGATTCAGTTAAATTCATAGCCCCTGGGACCGGGAGACGAGAGTGTTTGGCTCTGTTGCTTTGGCAAACAGGTTTTGTAAAAATGAACTTGTTTATAACTCATGATGTTTTAAGTGTACTGTCCTATGGTATGCTATTTATCAGATCTGCTTGGTAAATTGGGTGAGTGATTTGTTCATTTAACATGCATCGTTCCCTCGCAAACCGCTGCAACGATAGGATGCTGCAGGTTTTATGCACTACTTGTAACATGCTGTGTCTTATTGTATGTAAGTTGTTGTGGTGGCAATTTAGCAGTAAAAAAAAAGGGTAGGTTTGTCGGACAAAAATTATTCCAGAGAGTGTAGTTCAAAGCGTAATTTACTAAGTGATTTAGGTGTCGGTGCATGCAGTACCTTGTTCGTTCATTTCTCACTTCAGCTCAACTGAAGATAGAAATGAACGAATCACTCGAGGAAGTGATTTGGTTTAGTACGTTTACTTTAAAGATTCGGTTCTTTGGAACGGATCGTTCGCAAATGACTAGTTTTCTCACAGTCAGTCTGAGCTGACAAATGTCTCTGCGATATTATCATTTCTTTCACCCTCCCATCAAACTCTTTCAAATCCATTTGGCTTTTATCAACACCTTGTTTTATTGCGTCTCTCACATTTGCATTTACAGTTACCTGATCTCACTTCCAGTCTTACTAAATAGCACTTGGTCTCCAAGAAGCACTTTCTCACACATAATACTCTCTTTCGCATAATACTGCCTCTTTATCTGCCCTGTCAATGTATACTAGGAGCAGGGTGGGAGAGGATGTGTCACAAAGACGATGGCATCACACAGCGCCGACATGCTGAGCAAGCTGAGGAGTCAGCGGGAGGCGGGGCTCTTCTGTGATATCACCCTGCGGACAAATGGACGATCCTACTCGGCCCATAGAGCAGTCCTGGCAGCAGTCAGTGATCACTTCCAGGAAATCTTCACAGACTTGGGCTCGAGCACAGGAGCAGACATAGATCTCACTGGTAAGGACAGAGGTCAAAAATCACTGCTTGTGCTTTTGCTCGTTTAAAGGTTAGATACTGATGTAAATTCCTGAATAAGCCCACACTGTGTCCACAGATTGACTCAGTCCATGCGAGTTTGGCATAGCAGTATACACCAGCACTGTCCCAAGTGACAGAATAAAAAATAGAAATGTAGGAAGTTATCGGCACAATATTTGCTTTGTCAGATAAAAACTTAAAAAGTAAATTAAGGGTATCAGCAGGTATAAACTAAATCTGCAAATATACACTGATGATAAAGTGGCTCATTATTGTGTGAGCACAATGACAGCCGACACATGCTAACAGCATACTCCCAAAAAAGCTACAAGCAATGCTGTGAAGGAAAGTTGATGAGGAGGAGCAAAATATCAATCTAATTGTGTTTCTTATAAGCAGCACCAACAGAATAAATTAATCATTAACAGTAGAATCAAATATTAATCATCGCATGTAAATTTCTAAAACAAATACACTGTCACACTAGCAGAAAGATAAGATAAGAAGAAAAATTGTATTGATCCCCAAAGGGAATAATAATAGGTAAGTTAGAGGTAAGTTCTAATTCAGGAGATGAAAAAATATTTGTATTTATCGTATCTATTATCAGTGTTGGCCAATGTGAGTTTGACAATTTCAGCATATCTGATATCAGCAAAAATCTAAAATTGTTCATCCCTTATTATTATTATTATTATTATTATTATTATTATTATTATTATTATTATTATTAAAAACAGACACTCAATACCAAACACTGTGAGCCAATAGTCTGCAGACTTCACTTTCCTATGAATAATTTGAAGCACTGCATCTTAAGAATTCCTCATCCAGCTTGTCCCAAACCAAAACCTGCTTTTCACAAACACTGTTGACACTGTTGAGGGGGCTCCTATGATCACTGGCCCAACTCTTAAGTTGAACCAGATTGTCCTCTCTAAAAATGAATGAGCCCAGAGACACAATACTGCAAATTGTTTTTATGTTGGTAAAGTAGAGAGAGTTATTTCTGTCCAGGCTCATGATGAAGTTTAAAACCTTTTTTCAAAGGTGGTAACATGGTGATAGCTAATGAAACAATAAGTTCAATATGAGCAACAGTGTGTCTGAAATGAACACAATAATCCATCACAAGTAACGCTCACTTTGATTTGTTGTGCTTGTATGCTGGGTTTCCCATTGATGTAATAATAAAAATAGTGATATATGTGATTAGTCACCCTTTCAATGCAGTCACATGACTGTTCCTGGCTTGAGTTGACATCATCAGCTGTTGTCATGCAAACAATGGTTTGCTGTAAATTGAGTGACGATGTAGTCGTCATTCAGGTGAAGGAGGCTGCATTTAGTAATCTTTTCAGAAAGGATCTGTCTCCACAGTTTGTGATGAGACCAGTTATTATACCAGTTTAGGATTCTGTGTTCTCATATAGGCATGTGTTTGATGTGTGTCATCAGATTGTGGCAGAAAAGGCTCTGATTAAAGCGGCTATTATAGTCTTCACCATCATGTTTACACTTTGTCTCTCTGATCTACTGTTTCTACTGAGTCTCTTTTATCTCACTTACTGATTGGCCAGCAGGGTTTGGCATATTTAATGAAAGGCTCTTCTTTTCACCCCCAGGTTTTAGTGAGGAGAACCTTCTATCCCTGCTGGAGTTCTCCTACTCTTCCACTCTGTGCGTACGCCAGGAGGACTTACCTGAGGTCATCGCTATGGCCCGCCATCTGGGCATGTGGCCTGCAGTGGAGGCCTGCTCCGCTCTCATAAAAGAGCAGGAACAGAAACTCCATCACGGCAAAGAACTTAACCTGATCTGCCAGCGACAGCAGAGAGAAAGCAACAGGAAAGGAGTTTCTGGATTTGAGGATGACTTCAGTCTAACTCTGGAGGCATCAGATGAGTCATTCGAAGGAAGTCCAAGGCGCAGTTTGCGAAGGACACCGAAATCCCAAAGCCATAACGGTCTCCCTCTGAGTCCCACACACAGGATGAAGCTCATGGACTTTAAATCTCCCTCTTCTAAGAAGGCCACAACACCTCGACACACAAACTCCCCACAGTCTCATAACTACTCACCCATGTCACCAACAAACACCCGCCTCCTGCGCTCCACTCCTGGAGCCGCCAAGGAGATTCAGAGATTTCTACCAAAGCCAGAGACCCCGCGGAGAAGCAAAAAGCCTCACCCAATCAGCCGGCTATCGTGCCCATCCAGGTTGAGACCAGGAGCTGCATGTAGCCCTGTGAGGGTGAAGCAGGAGGTAGAGGAGGTTGCAGAGGATGAGGAGGATTATGCAAGGGCACAGGAGAAGTACAAGCTGATGACTGTGCTTGGGTTACAGAGGACCGCTCTGCTTCCTAGACCAGAAGATCTAATTGGATGGCGGCAAAAGAAACGACTGAGGAAGCTGAAGGCGAATAACTATTCCCTAACTAAGAGGCGTAAACCTCGCTCCAGCTCCCCAGGTTTGCCATTTGGGCACGTGACGCTGTCCCTTCCCCTCTGTAACCCCGTTAACTCCCGTCTCCTTAAGTCAGGAAAGTCCAAGCCTGTGAGTCTAGTCAGTACAGACCAGATGACAGTGAAGAGGCCAAAGATCGTCTCCCGACACATCCCTCCAAGTGACAGGAGCATGCGAAGTAAAGTGGTGTTACCAGACATGTTTGCGCCTGCATCCAGGTTGTCTCTGGGTGGAAGGGAGTTGAGACGGTCAGTGAGGAAGGCTGACTGCGTGCACCTTCCCCCCCAGCAGCCTCTACGACGTAAAACAAAAGTGATAGCGAGTAACATTGTCAGGATAAAGCAAGAACCAGTTGACTACTCCATCTCAGGTCTTTCACAGAAATCAAACCATCCCCGTGGCAACCCGCCTCAAAAATCCCCACTCACTCAGACGTCACAGGTCAGAACAAAAGCAACCGTAGAGGCGGTTAGAGCACTGCGTTACAACAGTGGCCGAACAGCGACCAAGGTGAAGCTAAGACGGGGCTCGATGAGGGAGGTGGAGAAGACAAAGTGTAAGCCTAAAGAGGAAGGGAGGAAGGGGGGCAGCCCAGGACAGAAGGGGGTCTTGGACGCCAGACCGAGAACGAAGGGTAACGAACCCTGTGGGCTCCAGTTTTCAGAGCAGGCACCTCCACCCTCCATCTACAACCACCCTCTGTACAAAGTCATCAAAGAGGAGCCAGCTGACCCCGTGCCAGTAGGTGGACCTTTCTCTGATCCTCCGTCACCTGACCTGGGCAAGCGTCAGAGCAAGCCCCCCATAAAGCTGCTGGATTCCGGTTTTCTGTTCAGCTTCTGTCGGCCGGCAGGAGGAGCGATGGCCGTGCTGAAAAAAGAGGAGGAGAGCGTCGATATCTGCCTCACCCGCTCTGTCTCACAAGTTGGGGAGAGATTTGGAGTGAAGGACTCCCCTCACAGGACGCTTAGAGCAAGAGTGCCGCCCACTCTGTCTGTGGTAAAGAAGGAGAGGGAGGAGAGGAGTGTGAACCAAAACAAGGTGCAGAGACCCAGGCCAAACTCCCAGAACAACGCCCATCACACGTCCAAGCATATCCACCCAAAGGCCAAACCCACCATGCCAAAGGTAGATCATAAGGGTTTCACTTCTCTTTGATGAAAGGCTTTTTTAGAGACCTTCATGAGGAAGAACACTGTAGATATGTGATGATATAATCTCAATTCTATTTATCTGGAGACTAATTTAATATATATAAGCAGTTGGAATTATTTATCAAGTTTTGACATCTGTACATTTCGATATAATTTCTGTTTTAATAGCATACACTACATACATGACCTAAAAAAATGGGTGAGCTCATTAATAATTGTCTTTACCTTGTATCCCTAGCAACAAGGTAAGCCCCTCCCCCTGAGCCGCAAGAGTTGTGTCATGATGGATGCAGTGCGCCGGGCAAGGCTAAAGCAGCTCCGAGGGCCTCGTAGTCAAGTCCCGAAACAGCCAAAGGCAGCCCATGCCTGTTTGCAGTGTGCGGCTTCTTACAAGGACTGTGATGCTCTAATCATGCATCGCCTCAGGCACATCGAGGGCAAGCACTGGCCATGTCTGGTGAGCACTGACAGGTCAAAAAATAATAGCCTAGAGTGCCAATAAAACTGTGATTTTCCTCTCATTTAGTTACATTATGCAAAAGCTGTGTTAAAAAAACGTCAAATGATTCTTTGGCTTTGATTCTACAGTGTAAAGTAAATTGAAATTAGGAATATTTGATACAGACTTAGTTACTTTATCTGTTTTAACCTTAACCCTGGTGATCTGTATTATACCATTAATCCAGAATTTTCTTTTCAGGACATATTGGTCAGCTTAAAATAAAAACAATGTCAGAGGAAATATGTGATTTCAAATATATTAAAGCGACTGTGTTTAGATGTTCTAGCTAATCTTCGGTATTTCAGTGTCTGTGGTTCACTTTGTTGGTGTTAACTCTTAATCTCACCCTCCCTACTGTGTAGCTCTGCAGTAAGACGTTCTTTCGACTAAGAAATGTACGGAACCACATTCGCACCCATGACCCCAAGTTGTACAAATGCCGGAGCTGCATCGTGTCTGGATCCTGAGGCAGCTGGAGGGTCAACTAAATCAGCGATACTGAGGTGGGTGAATGTCACACCCTTCAAGGTCCATTTAAGTAAGAACATCGTGATCACATGTGCTCAACATTTGCATTGAAATTATGTGTTTCTTAAATGCGGTGTTTATTTTCTAGGATGAAGACTGTCAGAGTCTGACACCAGCGAAGAGGCTGATAGATCAGCAGCTTGTACAAAATAAATCCGTCACACACAAGCACAAGGGTCCGCGGGAGAGGATGATCACTCTGATTCTAATCATTGTTGCAGTCAGTGATTGCTACTTTCATTTTAATAACCCAACCAAGGTTCCTTGTCCAGTTTGCGTTAATACAGAAGGTTAAACTTGAACATTACACTCAGGGGGCGGGTTTCTGATGCCACGGTATTTAACATCACAGTTGTGTGTAAATTGAAATGTAAAGTGATTGTTATAACTATTACTGCTACTTTATTGTTATTTTTCTATGTATAGATGAATTTTGAGTGCACTTATATCATAGCTTTGTGGTAAACCTAAGAAGTGGTGATTAAACTGAAGGTGTTGAGTCCATGGCCGGAATACTTGAAGTGATGCAAGTGCTGGAGGGAATACTTGAAGTTGCTGGGGGGGTCCTCGGAGAGAGAGACGGTCCTTTTGGGTGTTAAAGTGGATTTTTTTATTTTTCCCTTTTGGTGTGCTAACTTTTAAACAACCTGAATAGCCTCCCTCCTTTTGTGAAGTGCTAGTCTCTCAAAATTCTCGAGTTGGATATTTGACTCGGGTATGGTGACACCACTGCATGTGTATTTGCAGGCTGTTTGTAGTCCACTGTCTTTTCTAAGTCTGCCTGTTTGAAAAAGGGAATCGTGTCTCGTTTTTAATGTGAATTTTTCAATAGTAATCAACACGGCTGTGTCATTACAGATGTTTTATTGATCTCTTCCACTTTAATCCAAGACATGAAATTCAAACTCCCCTCCTACTGAATAAATGCAACGTGTTCTCACAGAGATGCTTATGTTTCACAGATTGATTTTAGAAATAAACAAGCTGTCTCTTCCTATCTGTAAAAAGACTGAATAAATTTTTGCTTTTTAAATCTTGTCGTTTTTTTTATTTTTTATTATGTGTGTGATGAAATATTTACTTTACAGAAATTGAAAAACAAAGCAAAACAGTTTTTTTTCAGTGTATGAACAAAGTTTATCTGATTGTCATTGTGTGATTTGAATCAAGAGATAAGAGACTCTTAACACCTCGCAGCCCAAGTTCTTTTTTAAATCACCAGACTCAGTTTTCACAAAACAACTTTCTACTAGCAATTACGTATCACCAGCGAGCATAACCTTTACAAGAGTCAAATTTCAGGTTTTCATACACACTTTGAAATGCTGTTAACTTTTCTAGTTTCTCTGTTTTTACTTTTTCCTCTATGAACATTTTGGATACCTACTATGTAACTTATCCAAGAAAAAACTCCAATTGTTAGGAATGAAAATGTTGGATTTAGGTAATGAGATTTATTTTGGATAAAATAATAAATGGTTACAATATGTTTGTAGATGTCAAACAAGATCTTTTCAGGGAAGAAATTCTATTGCAGATATTCAAAATGTTCATTTGGAATAGAAAGTTATCTGGAATTAAAAACATTAATTTCATTTGCACTATTCAGAACAATTTTGTGGAAACCTGAAATTACAATTGAATTGAAAAGAGAAAATTGGTGTTATGGATGTCTTTTCACACTCATTACATTTCACACTGGTCATCCAAAATCATCATACATAGAGGAGTATCAAACATTTGAAGGGTGAAGTGGTGAACTGAAACTGTCTCAACTTCTGATCTGCTGAGCACACCTCTACCAAATCTGGCCTTTTTATTATCAGAAGTTATGAAATGGCATTGCTAAAGAATTTTCATACAATAATGTCCATGCTCATAAAGGATGCAGAATAAATATAAGTGAAGTGATTGTTTCAATAGTCCACCCTAACATAAAGAGGATTTTCAGTTCTGATTTTCTGGGTTTAGGAACTCTTTTTGACTTACATGAAGATGATTTGTTAGAGACAGAGCAGCAAAATAGACTGCAGTTTTCTAAATCAAGAACTAAAAAGTTGATGAGTTATCCTGGATTACAAAGCAAATTTATCCAGTTACCAGGTCTTAACTAATGGCTGAGGGAGCATTTCACACGAACATAGAGAGAACAGCCCCAAAAATAGAAGTGAGAGACAAAACAAAGGCAGAGAAAATCCTGATGCCTATCATATGAGTGTGGCAGTTAGGTTCTCAGCATAGTTACTGCTTTAGTGAAATAAATATTGTATGATCATGCTACCCAGGCTGAAAACCAGAGATGTCAGAGCCTTTGCAGTGGCTGCTTCCTCTGTGTAAAACAGTCTACCCTTAAATATATGAGCTGCCTAGTCCTTTGAAGGTTTTCAGTCATTGCTTTATTCTCGTCTCTTTGTGTTGGCTTCTAATACCATTTAAGTGTGACCATTTTTGACATTATTAATTTGTTTTATTCATTGAGCTCCTACTGTGTTATTTTTTGTGATTTTGGTGTCTTTTAACTCATATTTGTCTATGATAGTATGTTTTTAGGCTTGTACAGCATGTTGGTTCAACTGCAGTTGGTGCTCAAATGTGTCACATATATAAACATTGACTTGTCTTGACTTGATTTGTCTCAGCAATTCACAGCACTGTTACTCTGGCCCTGTAATCTAAAATATTATTGTTTAAATTTAGTCACTGAGGCTTTAACAAGACTTCATACAGATTATGATCAACTGCACTTATTAAACAGAAAATCAAATACAAACCTACTTCATTCAAAGGTCGAGTATAGTCTGCACTTCAGCCATAAGGACCTCTAAATCTTTTTAAGGCAAAACTGGACTCTAAAAAATGTCCAGTAGGTGGCAGTATTGTCTTAAAAACAACACTGCAGTGGCTCCACTTTGATTGCTGTTCCTCCTTTTCCCTCATTCACTCAGCTCTCTGTGTGTGTCACCATGCCTACACTTCCAGCCCTGTGTTTAATGCTGCCCTATGTTATATTTTTATCTCCACTGACTGTGTCACTCAAACAGTGTTGTTATAGGAACATTTCACATCTGAGACCTGCAATGGATAGGTTTTAATTATAAGAACTGATTCAGAGAGATAAAGCCAATTTATCCACTTTCCATCTGAGCAAGCACACAAATGTAATTGTGACCTCTGCATGGCTCAATGACAACACACCAGCAAGTGACAATGGCATTGCAGTGTGAAACGGTCACATTTGTCCCACTTCTAACAACCTTTAAAGTCCTTAAGGTGATGAATTTGAATCTTTGTTTAAAGCTCCTGTGAGGAACTTTTTGTTTGTCACCCCTCCTGACAACGCAGCTTTTTCTCACTTTGTCCTCTACATGCATAAGTGTTGATTTTTGACCAAAAAACCTCATCCTGCTGATGTTTTGACAGTCAAATGTGAGAATTGCACAAAAAGGTCAGTTTCCTGAGCCGCTTGGCTGACACATAACCCCTTGCGCTTGTTTCAGGCATTAAAAATTACGATTAAAAATGCAGTTTCAGTTGATAATGGTCTTGTTTGCTTTTGTATATCATGAAGAGCATCCATATGATTTTTAGTCTATTACATAAAAGTAAAATACCTCCTCATATGAGCTTTAACCTTTGTTGATGTCACTAAAGGTCCTGTAAGAAATTTTTAGTTTGTGCCTATTTTGGTGCCCCCTGTGGACAAAGAGTCTGTGCTTCTCGCTGAGTGCTTGAGTATTGATTTAAGACAACAAATCTAATTTTTCTAACTTCTGAAGTTAAATATATCATTTAATGTGAATATCTTGCGTGGATATTGTAAAAAATTGACTGTTTTCTTGAATCAGTTTCAAACGGTAAATATATAGTTTGAAAAATCTTCAGTCTTGTCGCTGATGGTCTTGTCTGCTTTCATCATTAAAAAAGCATAAAAATGAATTTCATAAAGATCATAAATCTTTAAATTTGATTTTAGTCATACAAGAACATAAAAAGTTAAAACTGTATGAAAAAACAAACTTTTCATATGATCCCTGTGAGCTCCCACCTTGTTGAGGAGTTTGGTCTATAAATATTATTTAAATGCAAGTTAGAAAACACAAAGGCAACATGACTTTTTATCAAAATACTGTTCATGAATAAGTTTTTGAGTAATTGATGTGTGCTGAGTTTGATGAATTAAAGTCATGAAAGAAGAAATATAGTTGTTAACCCACCAATACCATTAGCCGGGGTATCTGTTGCAGCTTATTATAGAGTCAAACTCTCAGTGCCTTCACACTGCAGTATTATCCAGGGGGCCTGGGTATACTTTTTCAGACTCATAACCAACAGGGCTTACTTGGGTTACCCTTGTCCCACCAGTGACTGCATATGTGGGCTTATGTGAGTTTAGGGAGCCATGGAGAGTACGCCCAGGAACAGCTGACAATTTATGCTAGTGGGGCCCCCACATTCTCAGAGAGAGAGAGAGAGAGAGAGAGGAGAGAGAGGGGGAGAAGGGGAGGGAGAAAGAGAGAGAGAGAGAGAGAGAGAGGATGAAAAAAGATGGCTGGAGACAGCAGACAGGATTGGGAGAGCGAAAGAGAGAGAGAGAAAGAGAGAGAGAGAGGGGTGAAGAAAAAGAAAAAAAGGGGGGGAGACAGGGAAAGGGAGGCTGTCTTGTTTGTAGCTTGTCAGCAATTGCTTGAGACAAGCTTCCCCTCCATGTGTGAAAGCTACTTGGCAGGAATGCTTGGACCGTACCAAGTGCAGCCAGGCAAGAGGGGGGTTCAGCAGGAGAAACAGACCCCGGATTGAAGAGCCAGTGTGTGGCTGAAGTAATCCTTCGGCGGTGTCGGCTCTTTGATGTTGTATCTTTGTGGATGTGTGTGTGTGCGTGTGTATGCGTGTGTGTGTGTGCGGGGAGAGGAGGGAGGGCGCTCTGTGAGTGTGTGTGTATGTGTGTGTGGGTGTGAATGGGGCTGGAGAGAGCGTTTCTGTATGGATATGTACTCTCTCTCTCTCCTCTCTCTCCCTTCTCTCTCTCTCTCTCTCTCTCTAGCAGCAACAAAAGAGAGGGAATGAGACACCCCCCGCCACCCCCCTACTCTCTCCCTTCCTCCTCCTACTCCTCCTCTCCCCAGCTCTCAAGAGAAAGAAAGCAAAAAAAAAAAAAAAAGAGGAAAAGAAGATGATGAAACCTGAAGTGGTCCTGCAGTGTGAATTGTGTGTTTGCTCATATGTGTATCTGAATTTTTGTATATGTGTGTCTGTGTACGTGTGTCTCTGCACGCATGCCAGTGTGAATAGCTTCTTCAATTTAATCTGTTTACCAACAATCGTGTGTGTATCCTGTTTGGGCTATGACTGTGTGTGCGTGCGTGCGTGTGTGTGTGTGTGTGGAGCCCAGTCTGTGGGTGGGTGTCTGCGTGCATTCGAGTGTGGTCATGTTATGTGTTTTCTCCCCAGTAGAGGCTGTTATTGTCCTAAGAATGTGTGTGTTTCTGTGCATGTGTATATATGTGTGTGCGTGTGTGTGCGTGGGGTCAGTCTCCAGTAGCCTGTTGCTTTCTTGCTTCTGACTTCGCTCTTCATCAGGAGGAATGCAGACAGAGATGGATTCCTGCAGGATTCCTCCTCTCTGGCTTCATTATTCCCTCTGCTGCCGCCACTGCTGCTGCTGCTGCTGAACAAACACACGCCAAACACACACAGACACACAGGCACACACACACATTTCTGCTCATTTGCCAACACAAACAGGAGTATTGCACACCACCTGAAGTGACTGGCCTTAATAATGCATCTCAGATCTTTTCTTCACCCCAAAAAAGTGAACTTTCTTCTCTAATATCACTACACGACTCTTTCTCTTCTCTCCTCCCAGTTTTTACCTCCACTCTCATCCTTTGTGTGTGTCTAAGTTTGAGAATGTCCACTCAGCAGCAGCAGCAGCAGCCTTCATATTACACAGGAAAGTGAAAGCTCCCCTCATCATCTGTTTCCAGGGCTTGTTGTAAAAAAAAAGGAGGCCAAGAAATGGGATGCAATTTGAAATGAATTAGGCCGTGAAAAAATGTTCAGGATGTCAACATGTATCGGGGTGAAGGCGTTTATGTAATTGGAACGCTTGGTGTGCTGGTATACAGCTTAAGAGAGGAAGTTCTGTCCTAAGGCTGGAGCTCAATACACATATACACACACATATAATAAATACACACACACACAAACACAGACTAAGATGTTTAATTTGTGCATGCATGCGTCGGTGCACCTACGCGTACACCTGAGTGATGCAGATGATGTTCTAGACTGAGCTGACCTCATTTACATGTCCTCTCGAGGAGGTGCGATGAAAAAAAAGTGAGGGGACAAGGCAACGAAGGAGACAGGAGAGGAGGAGAAGGAGAGTAGGAAAGAGGTGCAGAAAAGGAGGGCAGAGGAGGGAAAGGGGACGAGGGGGCAAAGGAGAGGTAAGCAAAGAGAGGGAATGGAAAGAGGAAATGACAGAAGCGGTGAGGTGAAGAGGAAAGGTAAGGCGAGAAGAGATGAGGGAAAAAAAGAGGAGGACAGGAAACAGGGGAAGCAGTGCAAGGAGAGATGATGAGAGAATGAAGTAGGAGATAAAATGAGAGGTGTGGAGAGAACATGACAGAAAGAGGAGAGGGAAAAGAGAGAGGACAGAAGAGAAGAGGTAAAGAGAAGGAAAGGAGAGGAGAATGAAAAGAGAAACTAAGAGAGGAAGAGTTGTGCAATGTGACATGAAATGGAAGGGATGAAAGACAAAGATGTAAAGACAAATGAGAGAAGATGACAAAAAGAAGGGGGAGAGGAGAGGATGAAAAGAAGAGGAGGAGGAAGAAAAAAGGGGAGGGAAAGACCAAATGAAGAGGGAGGGAAGGAGGAGGAAATAAGGCAGGGAAAGAGGAAGTGAGGGGAGGAGAAAAAAGATGGGGCGTAAAAGGGAAGATGAAAGAGAGGGAAAGTTGAAAGGTAAAAGGGGGGAGGAGAAACGAATGGAGACTGTGGCGAGGGAAGGAAGGAAGGCAGGGATGGAGAGAGGAAGGGAGGGAGGGAGGCGGAGAAGGGAGGGAGGGAGGAGGGTTGATCTCTGGGGTTTGAAGCACATTAGTATTCATGGGGAAGAGGAGGCCACAGACAGCAGAGAAACAGAGGGACCAGACTGAGAGCAGCATACCACACACACTCACAAACACTGCATGGCTGCAAACGCACACACACACTCACATACACACAATCACACTATACATGTAATATGTGGATTTAGATGCTGCTGAGGGTTGAAGCACTCTTTGTGTGCTCCATCTTGTCTTATATCTGCAGGTTTACACACATTAACGCGCACACAGGCCCTCAAAATTCCTCCCTGGGGATGCTTTAGCGGTTGAGGCCTCTGAAACCACACGCACCCCTGCCGGCCTCGGATCGAATCCCACCGTCAGAAGCGTCTCTCCTGTGTTTTCACCACTTCGCATCCCCTCTTCCTGCCTACTGCTCTGTCAATAAAAGCAAAGAACAAGCCGGGGATCTGTAGATGTTGATTTTCCTTTTTACCTCATCGGCTAACCGTGAGTGTACCTACAGAAGAGGAGAGGAGAGAGGAGAGAAGAGTGCAGGTGACTCATTTCACTGTGGGAGAGATAGGCTGGGCTGGGCCAAGCTATGGGGGGAAAAGGGGTGGAAGACAAACAAAAAAAAGGAGAAGAAGATTGCATGTATCGTGTTGGAGGCCTCTTGCGAAAAACACAGTGGCAGGAGGAGAGCAAAAAGAGAGAGAGAGGGAAGAGGAGGTGGAGGGAGAAACAGCAACACTCTCCGGGTGTTCTATTCTTAGTCTCTGCTCCTCAGACTTTGTGTGTGCGTGTGTGTGTGTTAGTGTGTGTGTGCGTGTGTGGGCAGGCAGGTGGTGTACAGCTGACAGTTGATTTGCTGTGACACCAGACACACTGGCTGCCTTGGACTCCCGTGGCCTAGATATCAGAGTCTCCTGGAAGCCCCTTCACGCACACACACATTAAATCAAACACACACACTCATCTGTGTCCCTTTTTTCTTTTTTTCTTCTTTTTGCCCCCCCCCCCCCTCCTCTCCTTTTTAGACCTACATAAAACTCTGATTGGCAAGCAGGTGGTCTCTACTGTACATCCTCAAGGGTTTGAGCATGGAAGAAAACTTTGCCTGGCAGAGATAACAGTGGCGAAAAAGAAGCAAGCGGAAAAAGAAAGGAGAGAAAAGTGACAGAAGTGAGAGAGAAGAAGGGTAATAAGATTTTTTAAAAAACAGGAGATGGGGTGATAGAGTGCAGGAGGAGAGATGTAGTGAACGGGAAAGAAGAGAGTGAGATCCCATCATGTAAACAGTCTGAAGCACTGCATAGAGATGGAGGAGGCTGTTGCCATGGCGGCAGAGGCTGCATCCTTTTGTTAAAGATGTCACTCAGGGGGAATCAGGGCTAATGAGGAAGGACTTTGCGCCTGCGTGTGCGTGTGTGAGTGTGTGTGTGCGTGCAAGTGTGTTCAATGTGTATCTGAGCAACACGGTCTGCTGGTATTCTGGAGTTTATTGGTGGTATAATGGCTCGGGAAATAAATAAATAAGGAAATAAATATCCAGTGAAGCACGCAGGGATGAGTGAGGAAATTAAAAATAGAGGAGAGCAGAAGTCAAGCAGGGGTTACACTGAACATGTAGAGAAATGTCAGTGTCATTGGTGAGAAGGGCACACGGAAGATGAATGTAACTCTACGCGTGTGTGTGTGTGTGTGTGAGAGCGTGTGTGTGTTTGTGTAAGAACTCTATTGAGACAAGTGATGTGTGTGGTTTTGGTGTGGCACTGCGCTGCGTAGGTGGTTTGTTCTGTGTGCTCTCCATCTCACTGCAAATTAGTGAAGAATCAAAGGGAAACAGGTTTCATTTAATCCTACCCTCTATCTTTCTTTCTTTCTTTTTTCTCCTTTTTTTGTGTGTCCCTCTCTTTCTCTCTCTTCGTCCTCGGCAAACAGCCTTGAGCCTCCCACAGAGTGAGCGCAGACATCTGCCTGCTCTTCCTCTCTCTGTCTCTCCCTCTTTTTTCTGTGTTAGAACCAACACACACGCACACACACGCTCGCACACATATTTGTTTTGCTGTCAGCAGCGTCATCAAAGAGAGTGAGAGAGGTCTTGGCGCTATTCTTCCATTCTCCTCCACTTCCCTCTCCTCACTTCTTCTTTCTCTGCCTCTCTTCCAGCCCTCCTCTTCCTCCTCTCTTTATAGACAGGGATAAATAATTTGATCTGGAGGGCTTTTTGAAATTCCACCACTCTGAGAGGCGTGACGTTAATCTTTTATTATCTGCTCCCTCATTCTTCCTCTCTCTTCCTTTCTCGTCTATTCCTTTTTCTCCTTATCTCTCCACCAGACCCCCCCTACATCCAACCTCCTCCAACCCCCCGCCTCACCACCCCCAGCCCCGTCCTTGCAGTATTCTAATGATTCATATTTCACATCCACTGCCTTTTCATTTAGCCTGTCTACACCGCTTCAGGGACAGCTACTCACGATCTTAATTGACTGAGGGGATGGAGGGGCTGAGGTGGGTGGCAAAGGTATCCAACACCCCCGCTACCTGCTATCCCCCATCCCCCCAAACAAGGAGGAAGACACAAACATGCACAAAAATACACATATATATTCACTCCAGCGGCAATGCATGGTCAGGCATGCAGATTTCCACGCCGAGGTAATTAAGCCGTCGATTTTTCTTAGGGTCAAGGGAGTGACGCAGGAGAGCAGAGTAGAAATGATGATGTGAAGGAAAAGGATGCTCAGATGAGGAGAAATGAGAGGACTCACTCCCTCCCTTTCTTTCTCACCTCTCTTACCCCTCCTCCTCCTCCTCTAACCCATCTCTCTGTCTGTCTGTGCCTCTCTCTTTGATCTCAGCCTCTGTCCCACACTGCATATTAAGATGCCCGGGCCCCCCTGTTTGGTATTCCGAGGCGGGCACCGTGGATGCCAGTCTCCATATCCTCTCCTCGCTTCTCCTCTGAAAGGGAGCAAAAAACCCCTCTGTCTGTCTCAAGATGCTTATCCCGCTAAATGGGTCTGAAATAGCTGGAGAATGGGGGGTGGGGGGTGTGTGGGGTAGTAGGGGAGTGAAGAAGAAGAAGAAGAAGAGGAGGAGAGGGGAAGTATAAGACACAGCACAGACTGGGGGAAGAAGGAAGAGGAGGAGGAGGAGGGGGGATGGAGTGAGAGTGATGGGGCTGATTTTAGCTGAGAGGATAATTAAACGCTATTATCACAATGGGCCAGTAATACAGCTATAGTTTGTACATAGAGGAGCCAGCCCTCCCATGTTTGCCTCACTAAAAGGAGGGAGGAAGGAATGAGGGAAGAGGGAGGGAGATTAATAGGCGGAGGAAGAGCAGGAGAAACAGAGAGAAAAAGACAGAAAGGGGAGGCAGAGAAGAAGGGGGGGGAGGAAGACGGCAAAATAGGCAAACAGAATTAGAATGGGAGAGTGAGTGGGAGAGTTTAGTGGCGGGGTGATTGCTCAGTGTTTGGGATTAGCATGACTCCCTCACCCACTCTCTCTCCCTCTCTCTCTCTCTATCCTTCTCTCTACAACTCTCTCTCTGTCTCTCTGTCTTTTTTTTTCTTTCTTTCTCTCTTTCTCCCCTCTCCTTCTATAAGCCCTGGGGATGGCACAGCTTTAGTTAAACTGCTCTATTAAACGGCGCCTGCTGAGAAAATCAAATTATAACTTCCTTTAATCAGCGAGTATCAGTGGCCCACACAGGAGCAGCCGGCTCTGACAGCACGGAGAGAAACACAGAGCGAAAGAGAGCAAAGGGAAAGAGAGAGAGAGAGAGAGAGAGAGAGAGAGAAGGAGACTGTGACTGGAGACCTGAGGGAGGCCGATATGAACCTGTCTCCCGTCTGCTTTGGTTCCCATGGCAACAAGATAGAGTGAGGGGGAATATGGGTAGAGGAATGTCTGCATCTATCGTTTCCTCTCGGTAAGCATTCACACAGAGAGATAGCAGAGAGGAAGAGAGAGTACGCTCTGTGAGTCAGGCTGTTTGTCTGTTTGGGTGGTGGCGTTTGAAGGTGGGTGCTCGCTAACAACTGTTGAAACCTACACCTCCCATCTCAGCCCCCCTCCCAGCAAGATCTGAGGAGAGGTTGAGAGTGACTTAGATCATAAATGTAAGTATTGAATTGAGGATTAAAATATGGGTTAGGATTACAATTCAAAGACACTAAAGCAGTTTAAAAGGATCCACTTTTCCAACCTTTACTCCTTTACGTAAGCATGTGGACGGCGGTGATGAATGGTATCTCTGCTCAATTCACAATAAAATAGCCTACTGCTTGTAGAATAAGGGTAAGCATAGATTTAAAATGCATTTCATTGAATTTAATCAGACAAAAACTGCTTGTAATTCTCTCCCTTATCAAGTTTTACTCCTATTTTAACAAACAATGCATCTCTAAATGTTGGGAGGTGTTGAGCTGTCCTGTGGATCAGCGCTGGAGACCACCTGCTGCCATGGATGAGCTTGACTCCATCTGCTACAACTATTACACATCACTCTTATTTACGTCATACACCTATGGCTAAAACTATGATTTATCTTAGAGCTCCATGACTTGTTTGAGATATTATTATCAGTCTTAATTTAGCATTGTAGTTTTCAATGATATTAGACCTGTTTATAGAGGGGATAATGTTGCCCATAGTTTAGATATAGTTCTGGCAAATAAAATCCTGACAGGGTGAGACAAGACCCAAACACAAACCACCCACTAACTATACATTTTAACACTTATCACCTGGCTACCAGCAAAAGATACAGACAAGCAACCCAAAATGTTGATAAGATGATTTTCTTGATTCGGGAGTCAAGCACACATTCAAGCATTCATGTGAATATACAGCAGTTATTGGTATTTGTCCCGATTCAGAGTTTTGCAGTTGACACAGCTTTAAAATTAACGAAGGAAATGGCACAGCTTTTATCACTGCAACTACTATCAACACGCTCTCACCAGCTCTGCTGCTGTTGCTTGGATTGTGATACAGGGTCTGATGTGAAACTGTCCATATTGTTTAGCTAACTAATTTAGCATGCTTGCAAAACCTAACATTTTTATCCCAATTACTGCCTATAGGATGTTTTTGCCTTGCTGTCACCAAACAGAAAAAAATGGTGCCAGGCCTTTTTCAATGTAGGTTAATTCAATACAATATGTGTGTCTCTGTCGTTGCCCATGGTAGTCTCAGTTAATAACCATTATCAAAGGGTTATCATGGGGGTTTTAACCAATGAGAATAAAGTATTGAACACAGCAGGGTGATTGATAAGAATGCCAGGTAATATTATTATCAAAACTTTACTTGTTCTTGCTAAAAGTACTTATATTTTCACTATTTTTAGCATTGTAGCCACAAGTCTGTATTGTAGTCATTGCTGAAATGGTAGCATGTCCTTCCCTGTCTCTCGCTCTCTCTCTTTTTATTTCCTCACTCAGTCCATTTGCTGATGCGGTTTACAGTGAGTCTGGTTCTGATTGAGGTTTATGTCTGTCAGAAAAAAAGTCTTTCCTCATGGTGGATTAATGTTGCATATCTGTAAATAAAGTATATATTTATAAATTGTAAAGCTCTTTTTTAAAGCAGTAATGTCAAACATGTGCTTACTGTCCAGATAATGTCCAGCAAATGAATTATTGAATAACTGAGTGGATGAACAGTAAAACTGTAGTAACAAGCAGATACTGCATTGTTCAATTAGCCATAGGGAAAGATTACACTAGTGAACATTTTATTCTTATGTACCACTACCTCTGCTTTCTTTTTGATGCACAAGAGATGAAATCTCCATGTAAAAACTCAAGGGTTGAAGAAAAGGTGAATTGTCTCTGGTTAAATAATACTGACACCACCAATAGGATAATGCAAACATTGGTCAAAAACGACCTTCAGAACTTTACGCCATTCTGTATATCAAAAAATGATATTTTGCAAGCATCATGTTTCATATAAACCCTTCTGATTTAAGATTTTTAAGAGCTTTACAAAGAGCCAATTCCTTACTAATCTTTACATATATCCCAATAAATGTCTCAGTCTTTTCGTACTATAAATGATCATCCTTTAAAAGATTGTGCTGTTAGATCACACACAAACTGTGACTGTTTTAAACAAATGTATGCATCATTAAATATTTATGGATTAATATACGAGTTAATTTTACTTGTGAGACTTTAAGGTATATTTAACCGGTAACACTGATGCATCGTTTAATTTTAAATGTGTGACTCCTGCTTGTTAAAAAGTGTTTATCTGGCATAAGTAGTTAATTCCACTCAAGTAAAAAGACTTCCATTGGGTCTGGGCTCACTTCCTGTCATCACAATAAAAGCCTCAGCCATACAAGCGTAATAGACTCTTGCAATCATAAATCCTTCTCATTAGGAGGCGATCTAATCGCTCTCGTCTCTGATTAGTCATTAACGGTCCGGTTAGTGAAATGGTGAGACGCAGGTGGGTGGGCAACTGCTCAGATCTCTGGGGTTTGCCTTGACTCATTAATGATCAGTTAATTATAACATTGTTTTAGTCCTCCTGCTTGTTTACACTCACCTGCCACGTGGAAGAGTCAGAAAACACTGCTGCAGGGGACAGTAAACAAGGGGGAGGAGGGAGGAAATGAAAGAAGGAAACGAGGGGAGATGATGTTGAAACTTGATTATACCTTGCCTGAAATCTAAGCTTAACTGGAATAAAAGTAACACAAGAAAGATGATAAGATTGGTACAAAGGGAGTGGTTGCAAAACAGAGAAAATCAGAGAAAAGAAGAGGCCAAGTGGTAGCATCTCCGTGCATCAAGCATCATTAGGGATCTGCAAGGCGCTGCTTGCCTCTGTTACTCATAGCAACACTGCATACCATGATAATAGGCTGACTGATGATTGGTCAGGCTGCCACTCTCTGGTAAGTGACCTCACCGCTGTGTGAGTGAGCTCACTGTCTTAGTATTTTGATAACCGAGTTGGTCCTGGCGCTCTTTGCAGAACCGCCACCAAGCCTTTTAATTAGTAAACCCAAATAGAACCAGTGTGCCATCGCTGTAGGACTAAACAAGTGACACGAAGATGCAGAAAACAGCCCAGGACTCCCACAGGATTGAGTGTGAGGCCAGCTGTTTTACTGCAAATAATCAACATGTGAATTTGTAAGATTTAGTCCTTATCAATTACATGCTTCACACCTCCAGCCCACCTCCTCCTCTCTGCATTTACAGTGTCTCACCCAAGCGCTAGACTGTTTATCGAAGCTTTAAATAATGCAGATGGTAATATGATAAGTGAACAGTCAATGTTGGTGTCCTGCTTAAACACACAGACGCACACACGCATGATGCACAGCCCCAGGCATGCAGGCAGACAGATGGCCTAAAAGAATCACATTTATAGTGCTCAAGGTGCAAGTAATATGATTCAGTTTTTCTCCACTTCTTTAAATGTAACACTGGGCAGAAAGTGGATTTTTGGTTTCTCTGTTACCAAAGTATTCTGGGTTAGTCATGCCACAGAGTTGCAGTGCTGGAAAGCCAGAACATCGACCTGAAGAGCTTTACTAGTGTGCATGTCTAATGCAACCCAGTCTGGGAATACTGCCAGTCTACTGTTACTCCACCAGTGGGGTTTATCACACTCACATGCACACACCCACACACACACACACGCAAACCCAGAGCGGGGAGGGAGTGTATGTGTGTGCGTGAGAGAGAGAGTGAGACAGAAAGAGAGAGAAAGCTTTGTGGTGTGTCACTGATCTCTGCTAGCATGCACAAACATGTCCGACGTAGCCATGGTCTGCTTGTCAAAAGTCACAAATATGCAGCTCCCATCCCGTGATTTTGTGTCCTACATACAGTTTGTCATCCCACACTGCTCACTGCCGTACAAGGCTTCAATGTTACTGATGCTCTGCAGCCCTGTGCGACATAGGAAGACAGACATGAACTGTATGTGAGCAGGAGTGATAAAGACAGAAAGCAAGTTACAACTAAGTCTTATCAATTTTGTTCACGTAGAATTTAAGAGCCACTTGATGGACTGTTCAAGAAGACGGAAATAGGTTTTAAGTACCTGTTAAGCAAAAATAATACATCAAAACTTTGCATCTGTTAGTTTTCTTTGTCTTTTGTGACAAATTGGGCTGAGAAGACAAAACAAGCGAGACACATCAACTGGAACACTTGGGAATGGTGTTAAATGTAACCCATTTTTTTGTCCCCTTTAGTTCCAGATCTGCAGTTAGCACGGGCAGTTTTATAAACGGTGAGCAAAAGACGCCCTGTTACTAACTCGAATGTAGTGACTCAACTCATCTTGAGATTCAAAAGATTGAACACACACAAAAACCTGTCCTTGCACATTTCAGCCGAGCACTCATTCAATAAACAGCATCTTAATGAAGAATGTGCAGCTTGCAAAAGCATCCTTACTTCAAGAGTCCGAATTAGTTCTCAGTTAAGTACAGCGAAACACAGGCACACACACACACACACACACACACACACACACACACACACACACACACACACACACACACACACACACACACACACACACACACACACACACACACACACACAATCAGGCCAGCTAATAATGCATGCACTTAAACACCAATTCATCCAATCCCCAGTTGTCATGATTATACATTTGGGTTAGATTTGAAATGTAACTTGATTAAATATTAAGAAGGACCGCTCTCATATTGCATGTCCTTAATGTTTCACTCTTCCTCCGAGGCTTGTGATATTCTGTTAAATTAGTGTGGTTGTGCGTGTGGTTGTGCACGTGTGTGTGTGTGTGTGTTTGATGTAATTAAACATTATTGTATTTTCAAGTGGCAACTGTTGATTTTTTTTTATTTTATTAGGTCCCCTGCAGAGTACAGTAGGAACATATTTAAGGCTCAGATACACTGTTTAAACCTCTGAGATGAGGGTATTCTTTTAGATACATTTTGTACCATCAAAGAACAGCCCCTGTGTTTTGTTAGGATCAAACCCCTAATGATATGAAACAGCTGGAAAAATTCTTCAGATTCAAAGCAGTCCTATAGTCTTCTGAAACACAAAAAACACAATAATATAGACTTAAGCTCTGCTGAGTTTATAGATGGGGGATTACGTATCAAATACAAGCAGTGGTATGCTAATCTTTTATATCATGTAATCCTGCATCTATGTAAACAGGTGCATGGCCTCACTTCACATTTTCTCCATCCTTAGCCGCTGGGCTATGGGAGCTAACCCTGACAACCGAATCACGTTGCATACGGAAAAATACAACACTGCTCTTGGCATGACTTAAAACTCCTGCAAAGAATTTTTTTATGTTTCTGAAAATGGCTGAAATTTATGTTAGTGCCTTTTCATGATATCTAAAAGCAAACAAGACCATCAGCAACAGAACTGATGAGATTTTTGTTGTTATTTTTTATGACTGAAAGCAGTAGTGTGGGGGGATTCAACTGGTTAACGGAAAATAACTTTCTTTTTTTATTGTCATGTAAAATATTCACATTTTATGATACACTTGACAATCATAATTCAGCAGGATAACATTTTACACTTGATGAGATAAGCAGAGAGTTTTTTGTCCACAGGGGGCACCAAAATTGAATCTATCGGAAAGTTCCTCACAACAGCTTTAATCTGGTTTCATGTGGTAGTCAACAGTCATACAGAGACCAATGTCCAAACACTTCATACTGACGCAATAGCAGATTCAGAACTTTCAACATCAGCACCAAACAAGTTGATAGTTAAAAAATCCACATAGGTGCTTTAACCCGTCCTAAATTGCAAAAGAATTTGGGATTGGCCTAGCCCTCCATATCTGGATCAGGTATGGATGAAAACAAGAGCTAGTAAAACATGAGCTTTGTTTTCTTTATTTCTCCTGTTGTTAGCATGAAATGTGTCTAATATAATAATTTAAGAACTATGAATACAGACTACACAACTAGTAAACTAACTTGATGACATTTAAAAGTGTCTTGAGATAGTAATAAGAAATAATATAATAATAAGAAATTGTGAATGTTAAAAAAAATCACAGGCAGGGAAGGAAAGATGCTTGCACCTTTGGGTAAACCTTTGTTCCTTGTATCTAATTTTACTGCTATCTTAGAAGTAGGCTGCTTAATTAAAAAGAAGTCCTCGTTTTGGGCTAATAAAATGCAGATGTGGTTAAGCAGGGCTCTGTAGGGCTTTATTACATTAAATAAAAGAGAAAACTGTAACAAAGCCGCTGTTTGACTGACACCTTCATTAGGGGAGAAAAACATCTGGACAGAAGATAATCAGAAATCTTTGAGAAATCTATGAAGTAGCCAATTAATAGAGCTTTTTTTCTTAACCCATTCAGCATAAATGTGGTTATTTTCATCAGAGGATGTTGGTGCCTGAATTAAAAAGGAGACATCCTTAAATGTTGGTCAAGCATTTTATCTTTTTGTAGTTATTTTTATCTTTTGGCGGCAAACTTCTTTTTTTCAATGGTTTAGTTTGTTTCAGCCATTCACTGCTGAGCAGCTATTTCAGGCGGATAAGTTACTTGGACTTGTGCTGAAAAACTTTTCCTGCTGGCTCACACGAGTTCGAGTCGAAACAACTACCAGGAACTTTCACCACCCAAAGACGAGGGTATGGCTCTTCTCAATGCAAAGCTCGTCAGTTTTTGCTGCTTTTGAACGTTATCTGAGTGTGTTAGTCGGTGTTTACAGTGTAAAGTGTGGTGGACATTGGTGTCTCTTCGCTGTCCGACAGTTACATTCTCACTGGCACACAGACCTGACCTAGAATTGCTACTTAGAATTCGGGCTGAACCATCTCGCTGGAACGGAGGGGGGAGACGACAGGAAATCTTGACTGGGATGTAATGGAGTAGGACCACTGGAAGCTCGGGCGAGAGGGGGGGAGACACATTTCTATTTTATAATGTTACCGTGAAAATGTTGTGATTTGATAAGCGTGCGCCATGAATCTGTCGTTCGAGGAAAATCGGGAATTAAGCTAACATTCCAGGTGAGTGCTCTTTTATTCAAATCCAGGTGGAAAGTGTCGCTACCACAGCTCGCCTCCTGGCAACGGGCACACGCGGGTCCTCCTCCCGGGGACATCTCACTCCGGTATCCGTTCTTCTTCGCCTCTGTCCCCGAAGGCTGGCTAGCAAACCCACGTCGTGTCTGGCCTGGCAGACAGTGAGCACCTTTTCGAGCGTGAATGCCGAATTTTTCCAGCGCACCGAAAGCGGATTATTCACGATGTTTTCAGCGTGGTGTAAAACCCGCGGAGAAATATTGGTTTTTACCCCATTATACTGGAGGACCGCCCGTGCTTGGTGAAAATGAAAAAAGGATACACTGCCGCATGCATGTTGTGCATTCTTCGGGAGTACTACACCGCTGGTATTGTATTTGCTTTATCAGAAATGTTTGTGATATGATTTATAAACGCGTAGGGAGATTATAGGCCTCGGCTGGTGATTGTGTCGGCCAGCCCTATCATCTGCCGAGCGATTTAATTGTTACATTGTTAACGGAGCTAGCAGAACTTGAAAATGAACGTTTGCCCAAGGAGGGCCCGCATTCTTTATCCACAGACAAAGCCCTCAAATGAATCTCATTTTGTTGTGTGTGTGAGTGAGTGAGTGAGTGTGTGTTTTTATTTGTGTGCTTGTGGCCGGCCGACGTCGTTGTTCTCACTCTCCGCCGCCGTCCAGTGCCTCCCTCTTCGGGGAAGACTTTGTTTGCGCTGGCCGACGCTCCATGAATGCAAGTGCTGAAGTCCTCCCTTCCCCCCCACTTCTCTGGCGAAACAGGAACAACTTCTTTTAGGAAAAAGAAAAAAAGTTCCTGGAGTTTCAAGCGCCATGGAATTACTTTGTCCGCCAAGAGTAGTCCAGTGAGGCGCTGAGATTTCATAAGGGGGGAAGTCTAAGTCTCTGTAGTTGTTGTGTGCTTTACGTTCATTTGCAGAGTTTTGAGCTTTGTGGATGTCGGTGTATATTTTAGGACGACTTCCTCGAGTAGGCCCGTTTTTGAGTAACTTGTGTACCATTGTGCAGTCTTATTCTGGTGAAGACTAGAGAGCTAAACATGGCAAAGAATGTGTTCACTGTTTTAAGGTTTTCCTTTTTTTCAAAACTTGACTTGTTACTGAAAAAAGCCCCAATCCTGCTGTACAAAGAGTGTTTGGTGAACACCATGTGATAAATGAAGCCTCTACTTTTTACCTTTCAATTAGTAGTTATTCTCAAGTAATTTATTTCCCACCTTATTAGATAATCAAAAAATACCATCTAATTGAATCCATGCTGGTTTTGATAGTTTGTGCCTTGTTGCTGATGCTGCTATCCACAGCTAGTTCTCACCTGGCAGGTAGGGGGTCCAAGTATACCTGTTAGTTGCAAACCCTGAACTGCAAATCTCCCTCTTACAGGAGTCTGGTCTCTCCAATTGCTAGGCAACAATGCTGTCTGCATTGAGTGTTTATCTATTGCATAGTCTAAAGGCTGCTTCATATTTATCTATCCTATGGCCACTACTTCTGCCCTGTTTTATTTTAATTTAAGGAGAAGTGAAAATGCCCCCACGGCTATTATTATAGAGGGAAAAAAACCTTAACATTGAGTATCATACAGTCTTGAGGTCCCTTATGTGCACACTGGTCGATAACTGAAGTCTAAATGAGTGTCTGGGTTAAAAAGGCCAGTACACACTGTTACTGTAGCCCCTAATGACCTAAGCTTTGCACTGGTTATGTGTTTGCAACATGTGGATCTTGTTAACATGAGTGGCTGAGTGCTTTTTCTTGCCGTTTTGCTTGTTTGTGTTTCGCTCGATGACCAAAGTTCTCCCCCTCTGTTCCAGGTGTGAATGACTTGTGGCTGTAGGGTGTCGTGAGTGGGCCAGGTTCCTTCACAGCCTCCGTGGCTGACTGGGAGGAGTCAAGTGGAGAGCAGACATCAGTGCCCAGGGGACCTGAGACCTGGTTCTCCATATGAGGCCCTGCTGAAAGGGCAGGGGGGCTTCTGAGGTAACCCAGCTCAATCCTTAACTCTCTTTTTTTGTCTTTGACACATCTCATCACACCGTTTCTCTCAGACATCTACACATTCATAGCTTGCTGCTTGCACGTATCAAAACTGCTGTCATCATTTATTGCCTTTGTGAGCATTACTATGGAAATGCTGAGAGACAACTACAGTAAGCTATGACGATCCATAAGAGCTGTGTCTATAATCACTCCTTGGCTGTGTTCCAATACTGCCAAACTATACTACTATAATAGATTTAGAACGTCCCTATACATGCAAGTCAAATCTAGCATGCCATAAATAGGATGTCCTATCACTTCCTGTCATATATTGCAACATGCAACAACTTAAATTTTACTACCCTGACCCTGCCCCTTTGCAAAGTCGAAGATATGCCTCACCGGGCAAACTTGGAGAATGTGTGTCTCTAATGCCATCAGTATTTTTATGATATTCGAATTTGGATCGTGGGCAAAAACAGATGTATAAGCAATTAGGTCAAAGTTCAAGGCTTGATGTTATGATAGCCAGTATGTCAGACTTGTATGCATACCGCATGCAAAGTATCTACTTTGTAAAAAGTAGTGGTTTGTGTCAGATTTAAAAGAAGCTGCCTGATTCAGATCGTTTTTAGAGGGTCTGAATTCTTTTAAGAAGTCAAATTCTGCCCCTTATAGCCCCCTACCTAGATCCACACATCGTTTAAAAGCAGCATCCATGGTGAGGGTGTACCCATACTGAAGAGTCTGGTTGGGAACAGAAACTAGCTTGGTACATTGAGGATATGGTACAGGACACCTTGATAACCTTTTACACTTAAAATAATAAAGAAAAAAAAAAAACAGGAAAACAGAATAATGCAGCGTCTGAAACTGACATTCGCTTAATCGAGGCAGACTTGCGTTCGTCTGTCAAATTTCAGAGTATACATTCAAACCAGAATAGTTTATAATTGTCTGACTATTCTGAGTTTCTTCAGCTTTTTCCTTTGCTTTCTGCATGACAGAGCTTCACAGGGATGAGCTGACAAAGACGCACACACACACGCACGTAAATACCATACGTCACTGTTTGCTGCACTGGACATCAGTTACTCTGATAAAACTGGGTTTCCAGGCTCAGGACTTAAAGACAGGGTCACCGACTCCAGGTCCATTTTAGTTTAGTTTTTTTTCAGCTCTGCTCAAGGCTTGATATGTATTTTGTTCCTGAGAGATGACGTGATCTATGCTCAGTTAATGAGTGCAGCCTCTGCTCATTCTGCTTGTCCCTCTCCTCGCTGTGACAGAAACACTGCGATGATCACAGGTAACCGCTGATCAAGCTCTGAGCAGAAAACGTATCACAGAAAATAAGAATCAAAATTCACTAAGTCGTGAGGTGATACGCTGAGAAATCCTTACATGAAGGGCTGCACATGCTGTGCGTATGGTGTGCTTTCATTTTCAGGTCAGTGTGGGGACCTTGGATTTGAATTACCTTTAGTTCTGCACGTATTTAGGTTAGTACGCATGTGCACCACACCGGAATACAAATATGTGCACTTTTACGCCTCTGCTCCTCCACACTTTCTACTATGAATCCCACAAATGCAGAGTAACATATTTCACTGATGCTAAAATATGTAATGTCACACAACACTTGAGAGAAAATCGTAAATGTCTGAAATTCAAGTTACATATTTAGTGAGCTGTTTTTCTCTTGAAGGGATCAGTGAGTGAGAGGTTGTGATTTATGATTCCATGTCATAAATTACCAGCTAAGCAAGTTTTTGTTTTCCCTCAAATTTGACCTAGAAGTAAGGAAAAAGACGGAGAATATGAAATGCTGCCTTCATGCCCTTTTATTTTGTCCGGTATTTTTAACTTCCGTCATTTCCTGTTTCTCAAACTTAAGACTAACTTTAGTTTTATTGTCAAGAAGGCGGCAAACACTGGAAGACACTCTGGTGCCAAAACTTGATAGCTGAACACTGCTCTGATGCAGAATTAGTCACTATCTCCTCTTTGACATTTATCTGTATTAGTGCTGTGTTGATTGGTGCATTGTGATGAGAGAGGCCTTGAGTCCCCCCCCACCCTCCTCCACATCCTCTCTTGATGTTTAGCTGAAAGGGCTGCTCTGCTTTGGACTATCAGTGCGATGTTTGGTCGGATTCTCTGATCTGCACATACTGAGGACACGACTCGATTAGAGCTCTGGTCCTGAGAACACTGTCCACACTGTTTATTTATCTGCTATCTAATCCGGAGCGTGTTAACCAAAAACCACAGCGAGGTGAAGGACACACGGAAATGGATATTGATGTGAAGTGGAAAAGGATTTATTTTCCCCTCTGTGGATTGGCTCCTCATGTTTCCGAGCATTTGTTTGCTTCATGGGTTTTCTAATTAAAACTCGCAAGGCGTGTGTTGTGTATGACATGGAGAGATGACATAGTGTTGGGGAGGGGGGCGGTTGTCTCATCATCTTTGTAGTGGGTAGCAGGAGCTCCCCTCTCTACTTCATCCAGTTGGTTAGACCCAAGAGTGTCTGCTTTTTTTTTTCTTTAAATTTTATTTATCCTCACTCTTTGGCCTCTGTCTGATCTGTCATTTAGCAGAATGAAGCATTATTTACATTTAGCAGAAAATGCTTCAGTTTCCCATTTATCAACTTCTACTTAAAACTTCCCAGTTAATTAGGGATTTAAGTTCGTCTGCCGACTGACTCTTACAATCGTCAGACATTCACAGTATGGTAATTATATATTATCCTCGAGAGAGAACTGTGAGGTTTCAAACATTGTTGGCCCACAGATTAACACTCAGCCCTCCTATGAAGGTTACAAAAACGCTGAACTACCGGTGTAATGTAAGGAAAACTCAAACACTAACACAAAATTGTCATTACAGTCTAGCTTCATGATTCTGACAACATCCAAAATATGCTAGTTTATTAAAAAAAGGAACAGAAATCCCAATTTTCTCAGATTTTGATGGACTTCTTTCCTAGTTTATTGATACTTAAATTTCATAGAGGACATTTTTCATTTATTGGCTTGTTTAACACATAAAAAATATCTGTAATATTCCACAATAATGGGCTGATTTGAACTTTGACTGTGCCAATTGTCCTGTCTTGCTATTCAGTAGTCATCTGATACATTTGGTTGGTATCAGTTCACACAGCAACTAATTCAATGAATGAAGTATCTGACTATTTGCCAAACGTCATCAGTCCACCGCTTTGGTGAAATTGTGACCACACAGTTCATCACAAACTCAATCAGGGTCAGTCTTACAAATAAGTAAGAGAGGTAGAGAGAATTTAATTCAGAAGGAAAGGAAAGGTACTTTTTGAGCCCCGTTACCACGAGTTTAGGATCAGATTTAGTATTTAGAGAAAGGGACAGACACAGGGAGAGAACTCCCGTGAATCCCTTCACGTAATCATTTTTCCTGCTTTCAAGGAGGGCTAGTCAACAAAGTTCAGATGATTTTTATGATCACTGAAAATAGAAAACTCAAAGAGATCATGAAAATTGGGAGGTTATACGCAAATTTACAAAGTTTACTCAAAGTTCTGATGGATGGAAATTTATATGGCGGTGATAAGGTCATAAGGGGACTCAGGTGTCCTTCAAGCTCTCAAACCGTCGGTACAAGAATAAGAGCATCAGCTGTATTCCTCATTTACTCATTTGACAAATATGAACCAGTTAGAAAAAAAAATGATTAACTGAAATAATACGAGCCATGAAGCACTAAGGGGAATAATGGAAAAGTGTTTTAAGAAAGGTTGCTTCTTGTATTGTATTTTACAGCTTGGTGTTTTTTTCTCTGACAGTTTCACATCTAAAAGTGTTTTTTTTTTTCCTTTTTTGTGCGTAGGAGGTCTCAGTTTTTCTATGTGGTGGGGTTGTTGCTCGTTCAGGATCCTCAGGGAAGTGTCTGGCTGAGTCAGAATGCACCTATAATTCTTCTTTCATGTTCCTCTGCTGTGATTGACAGTTATTGTACAGACAGGCTGCCCCTTCTGCCCGGAGGGGAGGGGTCCTCTCCAACAAAGCTGCCCTCAGGTGGAACCTGGGGGCGGCAGTGACCCGCAGTCAACTCAGCTAACCATGTTTTAAAGCTGCCAGCCAGGCGGAGGTCCTGCTCATCTAGAAGATTGACTGTTGTCGCCAGTTAGTGTTGTTTACTGTAGCACTGTGACACAATTCTTACCTGGAGAGGTTTGGAGTGCAACATGTATTTAATTTTTACTGTAAATTTACAAGTCAGTTATACAGACAGAAGCTCTGAACAACGATGGTCTGTCCCGCAAAACCAGCTTAAGAAAGATAATAGTTGAGATTTTATCTACTGCGTCATATTTGACAAAAAAGTTAAAAGATCTGTGTTTTCTCGATAGCCTTAACTTTTAGTTCCCTGTTGCTGACATTGACATGAGGGCAGATAATTTCACACTTTTTAAGACATGATATGATTTTCTTTTATACACACCTGATGATAAAGGATAAGATGTAGAGAGCAAAAGCTGCTGAGAGGAACTGTTCCTTTAACTCCTTCCTATGAAACTTGACAGAAACGTGCACGTGGGATGACGTGTTATTGAAGTGTTGTTAATGAAGTCAGTGTTTCCTCGATTGATTTCAGTCACAGACTAAAAACATACATTTTCATGCATCTATTTTTGTCCTCGTAGTTTTCCCAAAGGAAGTGAATGACTGAGATTTCCCTGTTTTTTTAAATGAACCATAAAACCTGCTGCATGTGACTCAAGTCATAGAGCTTGCTTGTAATCCAGAATCAGTTTAAATCTAATGGAATTAGCCAGAAGTAAAGCATGCATCAACAGCATCAATTCGAACTAATCAAAAGTTCTTTGACTGCTCACTCTGGGGAAATAGGGGGGAGCTACTTCAGGGCTAAATCTGTCCGGTTTTATGTTGGACTTCTCATAAATGAAGCTGTGTGTGTGTCCTCGTAGATGAGCAGGGCTGAAAATGTCAACCACTTCATCTCCTCTCTACAGACCTTTCTGTTTTCAACAACTGTGCACCTAATTGTTGGTAGGGTTTGGCATCTTTATTAAATCTAAAGTAGTTACAAACCTAAATTGGCGGTTTAGGACCCGGTCTAGGAGTCTAGAAATTGAGGATGCTGTTTTTGCAGATTTAAGCATTTTTACAATCCCATCGAATCCTGGTAGAAAGGGAAAACCTCCTATTCTCAAACTTGAAGCTTATTTCCACAGTGATAGGGGTGCTGAGATCTTAAAAGCTGCTGTAGTTTGAACCAAATCATGCGTATCTAACATCAAAATGTGACGAGATGTTACTAACTCACAAAGATCACATTTATGCAATGTAACCAGATTTGCCCCTTATAATACATTATGTGCATGTGCATCCTTGTTGGAGTATTTCTCACTGAGAAATACAATAGAATAGAACTAAACATGATACCTAAATTTGTGCATAAATACACCAGCTGATAAACTTTCAGACACTGTCACAAAAGAGTTTTGCCATCCCGGCTCAAATGCATCATGATTGATGGAAACCGAATCAGGAATTTTCATCGGTTCCATTTTTGTAGTTCTTTTGGAAACAAAAACTACAAATGATAAATGGGTTGATTCGGTGAATATTGGATTTTCTTTAAGATGCACTACTCCACTTTCTTACTAATCACCTTGCTGTGTGAAATACTTAATTCTGTTTGTTCAAACCCCCCTGACCACACTTATCAACTCTGACTAACAAAAGCAACTCTAGAGACAAACCTCATCACACACCTGGTGTCAAATCACTCCACAGAAAAAGAGTTCCTGCACATTTTACTTCTGCTTGTTGACTCTCAACAAGAGTATAAGTTGCTGTCAGCAGCGTGTAGGTTAGCATTGTGGCAAAAATGTTAATTTCTACTTCTAAACACCACAGATATTTTAATGTTGAATCCGGTTCTGCAATTCAGACAGCGCTAGAAGTTAAATTTTAAGGTGTGTCAACTATGAAGCTCAGAGCTGGATAAGGACAAAAGTCAACATTTATATTCTTGCAGAACACCAGCTCACCTTGTCGAACTTAACTTTTGAATGAAAATGTTGACTTTAATGTGAATCATAACAAAAAACAGGGCTAATGTTTGGATGTGAAATGTTAAGTGTAGTGTTCACTCAACCCGCTACAGGTAGTAGATATGAAACCGTTGCCATGGGACTACTTTTAAAGCTGTGTAAAAAAAACATTTGAAATCAAGGAAATCCTCTTTGAATCAATCAATATTCAGTGCCAGCGTGTTTGCACCTTAAGTTGGTCATGTAAAGTAAGTGGCTGGTTATGCGAAACAGACTTCTTTCCAGGGTGGACGGATCCCCTGTGAGTTGTAGCTTTTGTAGTTTCAAGTTGATTGAAGCCTCCACCACTTCTTTTGGCTGACTAAACTAAAACTGTATGAACTTTTTTCACTCACATGTCTGCGCTTGTCTGAACCTAATCGAACTCAAATATCCTGTAACAAAATCCACATAGTAGAAGTGACTGTTTCGTGAAGTAGGGTGATAAACATGAAGGCATCTCAGGTGAATCTCATCAAAGCCAGCCAAATGAAGTACTGAGGTGTGTTTGGTGTCTGTTGGGAAAAAATCATTTCCTTCTTTGTGAGTGTCTTTTTAAATTACGTAAGCCTTGACCTGCTGATTGTTTTTGGCAGGGCTTGTTTTGTTTTCACACACCTGTCAAAGTTCATGTCATTGTTTTAAGACTGTGATGTCCATAATAGAGCCGCACATTAGTTTGGAGTCGCTCCTAAACTCATGTTTGTTTTTGCACAGTGTGGAGTAATTGAAGCTGCTTGCTTTGCTTGCATTCGAGGAGAGTGCATTTGTGTTTGGCACTTCTTATATCATCAGTTTTGCCCACACTGACTGCGATGAAGACACAGTTATATACCTCCAACATGTCGAGCTAAACAATTTGATTCTGGGGTCATAATTATACTATATAAAAAAAGAGTGTAACAACAAAGAGAGAGTGCGAACACCGTGCGCTTCTCTTGCCTGGAAATAAACGCTGATTAGAGGCAGAGTGGAAGTTCATTGTGTCTCTTTTATCAGGATTAATTGGCAGATTACATTTAAAGCCAATTTACCTGGTTTTCTTTGGGTGTTACACTGCATCCCTTAGACATTTAACCATGTGGATGACAGCGGAGGAGGCGCTTCTTGTTAAAGGCGATTCATGCTCTTAGCAGAACAGAGGACCAGACAGAAATGCGCACCAGTAAGCAGACTGGGACTCATGGGAGCAGAAGATGCCATAAACTCGCAGCCCCGTCTTCAGTGAATCCCAGACATTATAAGGACAGCTAAGTGCTGCAGCATGTGGGCACTTCTATGTGCAATGGCATGAGTATGCGCACGTACAGTATATTGCTCTCTGCCTGTATATTTAATTGGGCAGGTCTTAGCCAGTGTGTTTAAAATTCCATGGGAATGACACATGAGTTGCAATCTGGGGTAATTCAGGGACACAATCTGGCTCATATTCTCTCTCCACTGCTAATTTAGTCGGAGGATCCTGCAGCAGAGAAGGCACATGTATTGTGTTCTGCTTTAGGTAGAACATGTTTCTACCTGTTTGTAGTCCTGCCAGGTCAGTACAGATGCCTGAGCTGTGTCACATGGTCTGACAGGTTGAGGTGTCACTCTGTTTCTGTTGGGTGCTGATTGGTAACGCACAAAGAGGATATATGGAGGAATATTTTAGAGCATATTTGACATTTAAATCCTTTCCGCCCTGATGTTCTTGGAGCGATAAATTGAGGTTTCGCACAGCGTGGGTTCGACTGACTCTTGCTTCAAATGTGGATAGCTGATATTTCTGTGCCGTTTGTTGTGAGGCCCCAAATCAAGACCTTAACGACAGTCATGTGCGAGTGTCTTTTACTTGTGGTTACTGCGTATTATGTTTGCAAGTTGCATGCAAGGAGAGCCTTCCACCAGCAAGCACAGGAACGCAAGCCTTCTCTACGCTTTACCACAATGGTCTGTACGGCCTCTGGAGGGCCTGGCTGTTGGGATTTCCCACAATGCTTTTAGCCACAGGGAGACGTCCTCCCAGCATGAGCAAGGGAGGAATGTGGCCTGAGTGTGGGAGCGACCGTCGGGATGGAGGGAGGGAGTCACGGACCAGAGAGCATGGTCAAGAGAAGGGAGGAAAGAAGGGGTCTACACAGAGGGCAGCAGAGTTTCTTTCAAGCAAAGGGAGTCTCTGCCCAGCGTTTTATTTGAGCCACAAAACTACTGGAGTTTGGCATTTGCATTTTTGTTGTCTGTGCATGCATTTAAACACGTAGAGTGTCTCATACTCACTGCAGTGACTGTTTCAGTGGTTCAGTGATTTCAGAGCAGTGCTACTGCCTTTGTTCCAAGTTTCAGTGCTTTCAACCACAAGGAAGTGCCCTCTTACTCATGGGTTCAGATTTTTTCATCTTTTGGAAAGCCTTTCTTTTATCTGGTATGACTTAATTTATGTAAAAGAATAAAAAAGAGGCCTCCAAAAGTGAGTGAGTGATCAGGGAACAGTTAAGACTGGATCAAGAGTACAGTAGACCTCAGCATACCCTAAAAAGAGAGCTCCTCAGACTGTTATTTTCTAGGACCTGAGATACATGATGCTATTAGTCATGGAGGAGACTAAATCAGGAACCATATTCTGACATGATTGTGAAACCGTTCATAACATTATAGCTCCTTTTCTGCTGTTCGATACGAACAAAATCAGACTTTCACCAGGATCCTTTCATTTAATCGACCTATTTGTTAAATAAATTCATATTCAAACTAGATTTTGTTGAACCTGAACCAAACCTCCTCGCCCAGCTTTGAGTGCAGCCTTGACTCTTGCTTGATTTTATACCTTAGTAGACCTTTTTAAGACCTCTCTGGTGACGCAGACGCCTTTTAGCGTGAGCTACAGCTCCCTCAGGCACGCTCACTTTTGCTGGATAAAAAGTATAAAAGTGCGGCAGCTACGTTGGTGTGAAGTTTTAATGCTAAGCTAAAGATGGCAGGATTTGACATGCTGGAGGGTTGTTGTTAGTCTGCTGCACGTACCACATTTGTCCTTTTTGTGTGTTTTTCAGTGATTTGATTTGTGCTTCTCATTTTCTGCATCCTTCTAATGATCCTTTGGGTGGCTCATATGAATCCAGTGAAACGTTGTATAACCACTCTTGTGAAAGAGATTTGTCTTTTAAGTATGTTTAAGTTGAAAAGTTTCAAAGAAGCTTGCTTTACTGTCCAGTTTTAAGCATAATTGAGCCAAAGTGAGGCTCGATTTTATGTGTTTTATGTAAGCAGTTGATACTGGCACTCCTCTTATTCGCCGCCATGCTGTGTCATGGCACATTGTTGCCAGTTACTCAGTCTCTTTGTCTCGTATTGAGCAGAAAGGTGAGCATGTGGGTGTAGAAGCCAGACACACCCACTTAGCCAGAGATGCAGAGACAGACGGAAACAGATCGACAGAGACGGCAGCGCGGGGTGAATTGTGTGTGTACGACGGAGATCACAGCAGGCTTGAGTGCTGAGTGCCAGTCCTGCTGCTGGAGCTGGCCGCCACACATGGCACCGTGCCCAGACTACGCCAGCAGATGTGTCACTAGTGAGTCAGCTGTGTGTGTGCGCGCGTGTGTCTGAGACACAGACACCCACCCGCTCTCTGTGTGAAGAGGGCGACTTGTGTAAACCCCCCCCTCCCTCCTGGGGGTATATCTGTATCACCCCCTTACCCATCCTCCTGCTTTGATTGCGGCTTCCATCACTGTGACGGACACAGAGAGGCTTCTGTCACCCTGACATGATATGAGGAAATGTGACATTACACACATGTCGCCTCCCTGGGGATGGAGGAGCAACGTCTGCTGACCACAGGAGAGGATGAACAGAGGGTGGGGGAATGACTGTGTGTGAGGGGAAAAACAAACAGGTGAATGGATGAGAATACTTCATAGACGTATCAAGCTTTCGTGCTTTAAAGTTCAATATGAATATTTGTCCTTTTCAGTTTCAACAGAGACGCGTGCTCCGTCGAACCCGTGTGTGTGTGTGTGGGTGTAGCTCACGCTGGATCACCCTTGTTCCCCGTCACGGTAGATGCATTATGTCAAATGTTGGATCAGTGTCGTCACAGCTCTATGTTTAGTGACACTCGGCATTCCTCACATTCTGTATATGTACCGAGCGTGAGTCATGAGCGCTATCTGCAGGGTGTGGCATGTGGAGTGCTTTTAAGGAGGCCACCTCAACAGGTGAGCATACAGGTGGTTATTTTCCTCTTAGACACACTGGTATAGAGTGTCTATAAAAAGTCTCTGCTTAATGAGCGGAGGAAATGACGCTTGTTTTTGTACTTTTGTTTTTTTTTGTACTAAGGTAGTGTTTATCAGCTGTTAGTTACAGCTTTACTAGCAGTCTAACATGAATGTGGAGGGACTGGCTGTTCTGAGGAAAGTGGTTGCTGAAAGAAGTTTAGCCATGAACTTGTTTTAAGTGTCACTGTTTCTCCTGATTTGTTTCACCTCCTTTTAAACTCATGAAGAGACCAGCGACGTAACACGAAAATGATATAGAATGATACAACATCTGTTTATTTCTTTGCTGTAGTTTTGTGTTGTTTTGTGTCTTGGCACATTCGTGAACAGCTTACACTGCTCAAAAATCTCCAAATTTAATTGTCCTATTTTGAGATGACTGAAAACACTGCAACACAAACTCCTCAGGGAAACAGCCAGGATACTCTAGATACTCTACTACACTGTCATCTGTTACACCCACATCAGCGAAATTCATTAGCAATGCTAACACCAGTGTGCAGGAGAAGTTGGAGGAAGTTAGAAAAAAAAAAACAGTCTGCAGGATGACTTGACTGCGCTGCTTCTTGTCCTCGTCCTCACAGTGAAAACACTCATGTTTGCTTTGAGTTATCAAGCAGAGTATACACTTTCACCGTGCCATTGTGGCGTAATTATTGGCTGCAGCCGCTTTTTAACACAAGTTATTTGATTTGATTTGTATGCATTTGAGACGCATGCATGTCGTCGGCTTGTGTGAGATCTGTTTGAGAGAGCCGTCTGAAAACTCTTGCTGGGCATACTCGCTTCCTGTGGCGGTGCATTTTTAAAGTATTCCCACAGAAAACTGAGAGAAGAGGTCGAGATAATGTGCCTGATGTTACCCTAAACATATAAGGGACTGAAAGAAATCTTTAGATGGAGCTCAGGCAGACAGAGAGCATAGGGGAAGCTGGAGAGCAAGGAAGAGAGAGCTATACTCCATTGTGACTGAACTGCAAAATGGGATTTGCATAAATAAGGCTGAAACATCAGCAGGCCTTTTTTACAGCCAACTGCAGGGCTGAGACGAGGGGAGAGAGTTGTGTGTGTGTGTCTGTGTGTGTTGCACTCCAGTATGTTTTTCCCCCTTTTTTAGATAATCGTCGGAGCATTGTTGCGTTAAAATTTAAGCGAGCGGCCTTGGTTGGTAGGAAGGTCATGGGTCCTCTTCTCTGATTTATCCTTAAGGTTTGGACCCCCCCCCCACTCCCCCTCCATAGAATAATACATACTCCACTGGCATTAAGCTCCCATCTCCCCTACAGAGGAATTTGGGTGACGTAGCAGGGAAGGGTCTACTCTCTACTCTGCGCTCAGCCAGCATACGACGGCTGTTACATAAGCATGAAATGAAACGCTCCCTTTTAGTGCCACCCGCATTTGAAACCCCAAATCTAATTGAATTGAACTATTTTCTGCCCTCTTTTCATGTGGAACCTCGTATTTATATCAGAGGCAAAAAGCTCATTTTTAGAGCCTCATTATACTGTTTTCCCATTAACTTGCATGCACTGCAGCTCCTCATGTGCGCTGTGATAGACAGTTCAGCATCTTTAGCGCAGATAGAAGAGGAAAAATCTCTGTGATTACCTCCACACTGCTTTGTTGTGTGTGTGTTTGTGTGTGTGTGCACGTGCACAGTTGGCTCTAGTGTGCACTCCTGAAGTGGGTTCGTGTGTGGGAGTATTCTTCATGACAGCAAGCTCACCAATTAGTGTCTCGTTAATGTGTGATTGGAGAGAATGGGTGATTGACAGGTCCTGCTGTTTGTGTCTCTATGTGTACGTTTACTCACTTTACATGCATTTAGGTATAATCAGAGATTAGGTTTGATAACACCTCCCTGAGGTAAATATGACAGACGGGCTGATTGAGATGGGAGCCAGGCTCTTTTGATTGAGTAAAATAAGATCATCCTCGATGAGCTGCATACCTTTGTGGACCGTAAAAGCTGATTGGCCTTCATGTCTCCTTGATTCCTGTTTCCTTCTTTTGAGACTATAGCGTTCAGATTTTGCAACAGTTTGAATCCAGAAATAAGCAACACTTCACGCAAGGTGTGGACAGGTTATGAAATTTAGTGTGTTTCTAGATCCGATGGTGTCTGAGTGATCTCCGCCTTGTCAACATTTTGGGCTCAGTCCAAGTTGTATGAAGTGTCAGGTCTCTGACCCAACTTCACGAACCACACTGAGCGATATTTCAGCAACAAAACAAGAAAACTCCAAGCTCTCCCCTGACAGTTTGTGCAGCTTTTGTTGGTTTAAGAAGAAAGTTCCTCCCTTCTTAAAATATATTTGATGTTTCCTCTTTTTAAAATTATATTCTGCGGCATTTTCACTTTTTAGATAGGGGAACTGAAGAGAGGTCGGAAATGTGGGTAGCAGAGAGTCGGGGTGAACATGTAGGAAAGAGACACGGCTGGGAGTTGAACCAGCAACGGCGTCTGTGTGTGGGATGCCTTGCTATTTCCCAAAAAGAGTGTTTGCGTAGAGTCTGAAGATGACATTTGTTGTTAAAATTGATTGATTTAAAGTGACCTTGGCTGAAGAACCTCAGATTTAAGTATAATGTAGGAACAGGACTTTAGTATGTGTTTTAATGCTCACTTCTCTAATGTGTATTTAAAGGATTTTGGATGTTTGTCCACTTCACCTACTTTTCCTCCATATTTTTGTCATTATTAAGTGTTTTGGTTTGAAGCATCTGTCTGCTTGTCTCTTCCACTGTGACTTACAAAAGCCGGTGCTTCTCTTTGATAAACAAATCAGAGTCAACAGCAAAAACAAACTGCATCCCCGTGTTCCCCACTTTTTAAAAAATCTTGTCCTCCATCATTTCACTCCTCAATAAAAACTTAAAAAAAAAACCCCAGACACTCTGTGTAGAGGGGTTGTGGAAGAGTCGTTGCTTTAATTGTTTAATTATTTTGACAGAAAATCCAAACATGTAAGTTGTGCATTTTTCTGTTGTAAATAAATATGGAGTCAAATCACAAATTCATCGTCAATAACCAGCCCACTACTTTCCCAGAGAGTGTCCGCTCCTGTGTTTATTTTTACATTTTACTAGCAGTCTAATCCGAGTAGCTGAGATACACAGACTCCTGCGTGCTCCTCGGTCCCTGTTTAGAAGCCAGCCTCTGCTCGTGTGCAGTAGTGATCTGTGGCCCCGGTGGTTGTAAATCTCCTCTCTCGTAGACCAGCGAGAGACGAGTGCTGCTGCTGCTGAAGCAGGAGTCAGTATATGTGTCTGGTTCCCAGTAAAGCCCCCCTCCCTCCTCCCCTCAACCCCCCAAACACTCCACCTCCTTCTCCCCAGGGAGACTCTGGAGCCAGTTACAATGTTGAGTGTTTTGGAAGAGCTCCTAAATATTTTCAGGATGACAATGTAATCTGACTGACTGGGCTGCTGTCTCGCGAACAGGATTCTCATGCGATTCCTGTGCTCTCTGAGCAGCACACACACACACACACACACACACACACACACAAACAAACAGAAACACACAGTGATGGTTTGGACTACAATCACACCTCTCCAACCTCACCAGAACATTTATGATCGCCAAAGTTTCAGTGTCCTGCTTCTTCTTAGATATTTAATCACGACGTCCAAACCAAAGAAATCCACAGAATTAAAGCCTGACCTGATTTGAGGCTCATACTCATTCAGATGTTACCATAAGTTTAAGAAATCATAAACAAAGATCAAATATGACACTTTTAATTTAAAGCACAGAGCCAGTTTGACACCAAGTCCTGAAATTTTGGTTGCAAGAGTAGTTTAAAGCATAAAAATGAATGAAAATGACTCAAAACAGCTCCCTTTTACTGTAATAGTTAGAAAAACATCAAGAAATCAATATAATTTACTTTATTTTTACATTTATAATCACAGCACGTCACCCCACAGATGCCTCAGTGATGCGTAGCTCTTACATACTGCTGTTTTAATGCAGGAAATTTAGGCCCCTGTCTTATCTGCCAGGTGTAACACAGGTGCAATGGTGGGGTGAAGTCTTTCTGCCTTTTGACTTTTCTTTGGAGGTGAAATGAGGGGAAGGTGGTGCCGCTGTGTAGCATTAGGAGATAGCATGGCAGAACAACGCTGTGTGTTTGTGCATCGTGCTTACACAGTGTGTTTACGGGGCCACGCCTCTCGTGCTCCAGCAACACAGTAAAGCTACGTGAAGTAACACACAAAGACACAGATGTGAAAAACGTTTCAGGCTGCAGTGTGTCAATATAAAGCTGTCCGGATTCAGCAGAACTTTTGTAGAAAGAGTTTGTCTCACCTGCAATAAAATCACCTAAACATTCATGTAGTAAATCAGACGTTGTCATCCTGCAACATGTGCACAATCCTCCTCCAGCTCTTTCACACTTGGGGCCCGATTCTAACGCTAGCCAAGTGAATCAACCTGTGGCTACAGAGGGACTTGTTGTGTCCTCCAGTCGTCAGCCCAGGGGTCGTGTCAAAGTTCTACAGAAGGGTTGTATAGAGGCACAGGGGTTGTGAGGAGTTTGCATGTTCCTCTGGGTACTTCAGCTGTCACCCACATTACAAAGACATGCTCTTCAGGTTATTGGTCACACTAAATGTGACTGCGTCTGGTTGTCAGTCTACTCTCAATACAGCGGTGTAGAGAATTGATAGATGGAGATTCAGTATAATGCTCTGGGTCAAGCCAGTAAATGTTTACGAGGACTTGTCAGACTGGACAAACAAAGTTGAAAAGTGTAAACTGAGATTAAGCTGAGGGAGAGTTTTTTAAAAATCTGTCTGGATGCATTTTGGCTCTCTGCCTTTGCTGATATTTGACTTCAACTTAACTCCTATTTTTATCATCATTCTTCTTAATATCTTGCATACAGCTGAACAATAAACATAACTCGCAAAGAACAGGAACAGAGACAAATAAAACAGCGTAAAATGAAAGATACAGTGTGTTGGACTTTTTCTAGGAGTAATATACAGGAGTTCTTTGACCATTTGTATTGTATTTATTGTATTCAGTACCATTTGTTATGTTATACGGCCATTCTGAATCCAATCCTGCTGACATGGATTAATGCAGATCTAAAAAAACACCAACCGTTCAAAATGAGCAGCATTCAAGCCCACATTTGTAGGTTTAATTGAATTAAAAATGGGTGTATTGTGACTTTAAATATGTTCTGACTGCTGCCTTTTTTTCCAGTTTTGTTAACACTCTTTTTTTTTCACTCTGCTCTCTCTCAACAGTGTGCCCAAGGGCCGTTGAAAGCCCCCTTGGGGGAGTTTCATAAATACACTCCGAACAAGAAAAGGCTCCTGGACTATTGTTATTGTTTTTACACACTTTCTCCCACCCCACACACACATACATACACATTTGCACACACAGGCGCACACACCCACACCCATACACAAGGACATAAAGAGGATGTTGGAGGTCCAAGAGGAGAGGCCAGCGGCGGCAGGTACAGCAGCGACACATTTCAACAAGAAGGAGCGAGGGAAGAAAGAGCGAGAGGAGGCCAAGGACGGTCGAGGAAACCTCTCCAACATCGGGAATCCTGTTCCTGGATCCAGGAACGTGCGCACGAAAGCACCTCTTTCACACACAGGCAGTCCTCACCAGCTCATCACTCCACCCTGTTCTGTAGTTCTGGGAGCCCCATCAATGCACTCCAATAGGCTAAAGAACTCCCCGTCCACCAACACACAGAGGTGAGTGGACTTACACACCGACAACCTGTGGGTAGTGCAGTTACGCAAGGCTATAGTGTGTGTTTGTGTGAAGATGTGAGGTCCTGATGATTGTTTCAACAGCCTTATGAGCTCCACACTGATCTGTATGTTGATTAAATTTATGCATCTAATTCAAACGTTCTATAATCGGCAGCAAACTGCAGAGAGCACAGAAGTAAAAACTTCACCCCCTCCATGTTAAGCAGATTGTTTTTATGGCCGCACAACATTGTGGTTGTCAGTAAGTGGCTCTAAATCAAGTTTTCATCACTGGGATTGTTCTTATGTTCTACTAACAGCTGATGATTGAAACACTAAGTAGCTTCTGTCCCTCCACATCAATTAACATAAATAGAAACGAGCTTTTGTCCGGCACATGAATGTGTTTGGAGGAATTAAAGAATCATCACACAATATCAGGAATGAATAAACATTAGCTGTCAGTGTTTATTAACAGTTGTGAAGAGGGAGCAGACACAGACCATTTAAAAACTGTTAAAAACAGGATGAAGTGGGAAAGAAGCTGTCACAAATCCACAATGTATGGACAGATTTTCAGTAAATATGACAGGACTCTTATTTGTTTTCCGGCAGCACTGCAGTTTGAGCTTAAGGCATCTTCTGTCTCGAATGGAGATGGTTGTCGCATGATCGTTGTACCCCCTAAACTTGTGTTTGCCATGTTGTGAACTCTCGCGTTTTATCACTCTATTTGCAGTCATTTATATTTAGCTGTTACCTCTATCATAAGTTACTGGATGACTCCGTTGATCGTCTCGTCTCACTGGTATTTTGCCCTTTGGCTCTCTGATTGCGTCAGACTCAAGAGTTGTTGTTGAGGGAAGCATGTGTCCTGGTTTACAGATTATGACTCTGGTGGTAGTTTTGCATCAGTCTTTGATTCTTTGGATGGAGTGGTTCCTCGTTGGTGTTTGCAGACCCGGACTTTCTGTCAACCTACCTGGTAGAACTGTGTTATTCAGATAGATGCTTCATGAGATTAGGATTACTAAACTTGCCTTTGACAAAGTTTGCCCTTGGTTGTTCTTGAGTTACAAGTAACAAGGCTTTTATACATTTTTTATGAGTTTGAAATGTAACGACATACACCGCTAGTTTCTTGATGTTGTACTTGAGTTATATTAACATGCAGCTTGGTTACATTTTAGTCACAACACTGTTTTAAAGGTGCATAATAAGTTCCATTTCAATTAGTAGAAAAGATGGTCAGGGGTTGACTGATCAGGGTTTTTCAACGACCAATACTGATTCTGAGAGCAGGTTGACCACAGGCTGATACACTGTGCTGATATCACACTGTATGTATGTATTTTTATTTTTTTTTTGCTTGTTTTTTCCTTGCATTTGACAAAAAAATAATAATTTAACAATACTAACAAGTGAAAAACAAAAGTACACTTCACTTGGGGGAACATTTAATCAAAGAAATGAGGATGGAATAATGTTTGGCTCAGTAAAATAGTCCCATGAGGATCTTTTGGATTTCTGTCCAGCAATCTTAAATTGTTATTCTACGCAGCATAACCGGATTTAAATTAAAACCTGAACAAGTGACAGTTTTGTATTTGATATGCTGCAAATGGGTGATGATAAGAATGATTTTTTTTCAATTTAAAAAAAGATAATGGTGATATTGGACTTGTGAGGGCTGATGCTGATATGATGCAGAGGAATTTTCAGGGTCCTGCATGTGTTTGAATTGGCTGAGAGGTTCACTACATTTTTAAGATACTCAATCAGGACACACAAATGTTTTTAATTGTCTGTGTTAACTATTTAGATGTTGTGCAGGTATTGGAAGTCATAAATAATGCATAAATATGTGTAATCAGCTTAAGTCTTGGCTGTATGATAAATCTGTTCATGTCACCTTGGCCTTATTTTGGAGCCCTGCTATTCAAAAGCACCAGAGGCGCACAAAGCAGATCTGGGATCAGTTCTCTTTTCCTGTCTTTTTACCTGAGTGGTCTCAATGTGTGATCCATAGCTGTTCCAGGGTCAGAGAGTACACTGAGTTTGGAAGTTTTTTCCCCTGCTGACTCATGGTTCTGGAGCCTCTGGAAACGGCTGCCTGGACTGCCAAAATTTTGGCTTTGCCCTTTTTTTTCTGTGAGCTGTGGGTCCTGTCTGTGTGAGTGTGCACATGAAGTGTGCTCAGCTGTGGCTGCGCATTTTGGACATGTTGGCATTTGTTTAATGCTACTTGTACGAGTGTGTGTGTGTGTGTGTGTGTGTATGAGAGACAGACAGAGAGAGAGAGAAAGAGAGAGAAAGAGATTAGGGTGTGGTAAGGGTGCTCTCTGCCAGTTGGAAGTGTCCTGCTTGCCTGAACTGAACTCATAACTTGTAAGCAGCAGTCATTTGAAGATGGCCTGTGTTTCAATATTCTGTTCCTTTTAGGTTTTTCTGTCTAACCGAAAGGAATTTCCCAATAGCCGTAACCTAATCTTGTGTTCATAGACCTCCATGCCAACTGCTGGATGCCATAATCAAATTGTGTTTAGGAGTGAAAGAAAAAGAGAGGGGGAAGAACAATCACATTTCCTCATCCGTTCCTCCACTCCTCCAAACAGTTTAACCAGTCATACATAATTGGTAGATTTAATGGAGATATCAGACCTAAAGCTGGCTAAGTCTGTACCCCCTCCCCTCTTTTGGTTTTTACCCTGTTTTAGAGCATGACTGCTGGGTAACCCAACTTCAAGCCCCAGGCTTTTTGTGCGATATGCCCCATTTCCTTCCTGTTATGTGTTTCATAAGTCACACAAGAACTCAAATGTATTTTAGAAGACAAAAGATCACATTTTGGGAGTTTATGTGTACATTGTGTCATTTAAGGTTCCTATAAATAGACCATTGTGATTAAAGTTATGTATATATATTAGTTGTTTTGCAGGGTTTGAGAAATCAGTCATGTCTTTTGTTCTGATCTTTACCAAAGGCGCAAACGTGTTAATTGTGTCCACTATTCTTTCTCTATCAGCCCTAAACCGAAGACGGAGGCCATGGTACGCTCACCTCCCGTCATGTCCCCCTCCACTGCCACCCAGATGGACTCTAAAATGCCCAATCAAAGTAAACCAGGGAGCACTGGCAGCCAATCACAGCCCTCACCCTGCGATGCCAAGACCCTGGGTACCAAAGGGGCTCAAAATGTGGCAGGGGGCATGGGGCTAAAGAACGGGCAGGGTCTAAGCTCCGGTCCGAGCTCGAAAGTTAAAGTCAAAAGGGAGAGAAGCACCTCAGTGGAGTCGTTTGAACAACCAGAGGGAGGCACACCCACCAGTGAGGAAAAAGGTAAGAACTTCCTGGGACATCTTCTTTATACCAACTCATCTGTTGTCCAGCTGGAGGCTGAAAGCATCTTTGTAAAGTGTTACGCTCAGTCTTAGATTTATTGATACAGGTCTGTGTTGTTTCCGATGTAAACCAGCACTAAAAATCAGTTCAACTTCGGTATTAAATATCCATTTCTGTGACGGTTTTCAGATACTGCTTTGGCAAAGCTGTGGGGTTATACTTCTCCCCTGAAGGTCTGCCCTTTTGGCATGAAATGCATTGGAGCGCTGATTATAGAAAAGACAGTGTCATGTCTGAAATGGTTGTGCTTCATATTCATATGAACAATTTTTAGTCCAGCAAGTAACAATAAATATTTAGACTAAACTGATGGCAAATTGTGCACAAATTCTACCTCATTACGTCCCATTGGTCATTTAATTTTGTAGTTATCCTCTGCATAACTTTATTATTCCATGGCTGAGTTAAATACTTGATACTGATTGACCACAACATAGTTACATCCCATAGCAACGGTCTGTTATTGCTTGACAACAGACTGTTGCTATGAAGAATAGATTCATGGCTCTCTGTTGTAGACTGTTACATCTGATGCAGTTTTTCTTTTTTTTAACTGGTTGCAAAGTGGAAAATAAAAAAGAAAAACAGCATAGAAAAATTAGGAGCGGTCATCAACAAGAACCTAAAAGACCTTGACAGAAAAGTCTACAAAACTGAAGATGGCACATGAGGCAGACACTCAGTAAAATGGTATACAGCGGTGTTTGAGGACTGATTGATTGAAGAGTAATGTGACAGACTCTGACAGAGACGAGACACAAAAACATAACCAGGTGTGGCACTGAATCTTGCGTTCCTGTCTTCCTTGTTTTACTTCACCATCAGTTGAAATGTTAAGTAATTACAGCGAGGTGTTCTCATTTCAAGGAGGCGACACAGTTAAGTGCTACTGTAAACGCAGATGAAATATCCCCGTTCTCATATCAATAAAATCTTTTCAGAACATTTATTGAATAGTCATTGATTTATTAAGTAAGTGGGACAATGTAAAATGAATGGGATGTATTTGCTGGGGTACATCTTAAAGGTGAGATGGGAACCTTTTGCCCGGCTCGTGGGTCCTTGTCATCCTGGGGTTCATATCCACGATAACAACCTACTCACTTTACATTATCCCTTACTCAGCAGTGTGCTGTGTGGATCCTTTTATAGCCCCTGGAGTATCCTACATAATCCGTTCAAAAAGTCAAATATGAAGTTTATGGAGTTCTTGGTAGAAATGAACAATTGTAAAATGCTTGACTAAGGTACCTTAAGAGACAGGTAAAATAAATCCCCCCAAAAAGAATGATTTTTTTTTCTCAAAGTGTGTCTGAAAAATATTCTTTTCAGTCCCTCTCTTGTCACTCACTGTGAGTGTTTGTGTGTGCAGACAGCAGCAGGGTGAAGAGGATGTGCGTGGCAGAGAGGAGGCAGCCGTACAGTGGAGCTGACTGGTGCTCTGGGGGTGAAAGTGACGAAGATGACAAAGGATTCTTCAGTAAGTGTGTTAACGCGGGCATCCAAGCATGTGTAGCAGCCCCTCCGTCGATCATCTTGGTTTATGACAGCTCTGCAGTTGAACTACAATACCCATAAGCTTGCACTACTCCTAAAACAGCGCATTCCCCTCTTGTTTTCCAATAGACTGTAACTCCAGTGATGTGAAGCCCCAGGATTCTGTCACACATTCTACCTCCAACGCTGGACTCAGCCGCTCCTCCACGCCCTCTCACAATACGCTGGGAGGCCAGGGCTCCACCACAGAACCAGCTAGTGGCCAGAAACCAGGCTCAAAACTTGTTTATGTCTTCACAACTGAGATGGCCAACAAGTAAGGAAGCTAACATTTAAGAGTTTATAAATGGTACCCCTTTGACAACATTTTGCATCTAGTAACATTTTTAGTTTTGATTACTTGGCTGATCTTTGCAGTTTTAAATTTCAGTGTCTTTAGACAAGCTAATCAGTTTAATTACTACATATTTAAATCTCCTCACTCAGACTCAGTTTTACAAAGGTAACATACATTCTTTCTGTGGGAGCACTTTAATATTCAGTAGATTTACTTACAATGTCCATTTCTCTTTCCCTGCGCCCCTGTCATAAGTGATGGTTGTTGTCTTTAATGTTTGTTGAAGTTGTTAATGTGTATGGTTCTGAGACACTTGCATCCCACCCTTTCTCTTCCTTCCCCAAACTATTCCAGTTATGGTCTGAATCCATTGTGTGTAGCTGCACAGGCGTGTGTGTTTCACAGTGGGAGCACAAACTTGGCTTAGATTTACACTCTGTTGGGAATTAGAGATCAAAGATGTGGAAGGTGTGTGTGCGCGTGTGTGGGTGCAATAGTTTACTTAGACTATTGACCTTGGATTTACCTTCATGGTCCCATCTAGTACCCATTCATCCAGCTCATGGTTTCACACACAAACACAAACACACACACACACATTTATTGTGTCTGATGACTGATATCTGACTGTCTGCCTTCTTGTCCTCAGGGCAGCTGATGCGGTTCTAACTGGCCACACAGAAAACATCATTGCCTTCCACATGAAAAACATCTCCAACAGCAAGGACAAAGCTCACCTCCTCCTGGTAAATACAAATAAAGGCCCCCTTTTCCTGTCATCTCTCACGAAGAAGTCATTGCTAAATCCTGTTTCTCTGTGTTTCAGAACAATACAGCAAGCGCCCTTCGAAATGACTCCAAGCCTCCCCAGCAGCCTTCATCCCATGCCCAGGATCAGAGTCACCAGCCTGGATCCAAGCCGTCCTTGCCTGGCATGGCAGAGCCAGCACCAAACCAGTCTTCAAACCAAGGGGGGCAGGCTGGTGTTCTTCCCCAGGAGGGGTCATCCTCTGCAGGCATGGAATCCAAAAATCTTCCTGGCAGTAGCCCCAGTAACACGAATGCCCCAGTTGACCAGGCCCCTGTTACCCAGCCTGAGGCGGGCCTCAACCCTCCAACAGCAGGTGAAGGAGGGCAGGCTGGAGGCTCTGGTGGAGCAGGTCTGACACCACAGCAGCAGCAACAACAGCAGCAACTGGCCCAGGAACTGTTGAACATGGAGGCCAACACAGAGGGTTTATCCCAGGAACAGTTAGAGCATCGCCAGCGCTCCCTGCAGACCCTGCGAGATATCCAGCGCATGCTTTTCCCTGATGACCGTGATGCGCCACCAACAGGGCCCCCGCAGTCTCACGGTGGACCCCATGATGGAGGTCCTGATGGTGCACCACGAAGGTCTGAGCAGGGACCTCTCCAAGCTATGATGGCACAGTCTCAGAGTCTCGGACCACCTGGTGGGCCAGTAGGACCTCGTCCACAAGGTCCACCCTTTGGCCCACCTCATGGCCCGAGGGACATGCCCCCATTTCCACAAGATGAAATGGGTGCACACATGGGGGGCCCTGGGGGCTGTGGAGATGGAGATCAGATGACTCCAGAACAGGTGGCGTGGTTGAAGCTACAACAGGAGTTTTATGAAGAGAAGAGGAAGAAGCAGGAGTTGCAACACCGACCTCTTCCTCCAGACATGATGATGCACCCCCATGGGCCACGTGGCATGATGCGAGGGCCCCCGCCTCCCTACCAGATGGGCCCAGGGGAGATATGGGGAGGGCCAGGTGGTCCACCAGAGCCCTACCAGGAGCGCATGGGCATGGGTCCTGGCCCCAGAGGAATGCCCCCACATATGCAGAGGATGCCTGGTTTCTCTGGTATGATGAATCCCGAGATGGAGGGACCTCCAAGGCCTGGTATGGGCTGGCCAGATGATATGCCACCCAGAATGGGAGATGCACGAGGCTTTCCAGGAGGGCCTGGGGGGATGTTTGCTGGTCCAGGGGGTCGTGGCGAGCGTTTCCCAAACCCTCAGTCAGTCCAAGAGGCAATGTTTCACCAAGGTATGGGTGGAGACAAGGGCCTCCCTCCTGGAATGATGATGGACATGCAAAGGATGATGGGTCACCAAAGAGGAGGAATGGAACCTGGTAATGGCATGGGTATTTTTCCCAGAATGCCTGGAGATGGGCCTATGAGTCCCTCTTCTAGGCTCCAGGGAATGGGGGGCAGGGAAATGGGCCCTGAGTTTGGCATGGGGCCTGGACCTGGACCAGGGCCTCATATGCACCCTTCCAAACTACGAGATGCCCCCATGAATATGAGTCCTGATGAGATGATGAGAATGAGAGGCGGTGGAGGACCTCCAATGGAGAGCATGGGTCCTCAGGGCAGACCCATGCAGGGCCCTCCCTTCCCTGAGCAGGGACAACCTGGAGACTTTCCCATGGGGCCTGGGAGGCCCTTCCCAGGGGGTCCTGGTGGAATGAGGGGTCCACATGCAGACCCAGCCTTTGGTCCAGAGCACAGATCTACACCAACAGGAGGTAATGGCCGTATGAACCACCTCCCTCCTGCAGGCGGCCCTTCACAAGGTCAGAGGGGACGCAAACCAGCAGATCTGAATGTCCAGGCAGGAGGGGGGAACTCTCCCAGCGTCAATCCACTAAAGTCACCTCCTCTGAGGCAAGTGCAGTCTCCCATGATGGGCTCTCCTTCTGGAAACCTTAAATCCCCACAGACACCGTCCCAGCTGGCTGGCATGCTCACTGGTCCCACAGGTCCAAGCGCCCCTCCAGCTCCTCCATCTTCAGCACCAATGAAGTCCCCCCACTCCATGATGGGCTCAGCTGGTGCCTCTCCGGTTCATATGAGGTCTCCTTCTCTTCCTAATCCTTCTCCAGGATGGGCTTCCTCTCCAAAACCACCAATGCAGAGTCCTGGAGTTCCACCTCAGGGTGGCAAGCCTCCCCTCAGTATAACCTCACCCAACATGATGGGGGGCATGGAGCAAGGTACATTTCTGTCTGTGTAAATCTGTCTTTGTCTGCCTCTGTCCTTGATTCTCTGCTTAATACTTCACTCCTTATCATTTAAACTTCATCTTTACTACGCTCTTAAATGAAATCTTTCTTTCCTCCCTGAGTGGTTTTTCTTTGAATATTTTTGGGCTTTGTTTTAGTCACTGATCCCGTTGATGTCTGACTGTGTCCCTTGTATACTCTAAAATCAGTTCGATATCAAAACAAATAATTTTAAGTCAATAAAAGAGCAGAAAATGTTATCTTTAAAAAACAACTCATCTGTTTGAGGGGTGGGGTTGGGTTGGTAATGGTCCAGTGGCTCCCTCTTGTGGCAGCTGGATTTGGATCTCTTAAATCTGTGACTGCCACACTGTTGCTGGTATCATCACAAAAAAGTCTGCACTATATTAAAAGTCTTTTCTTCTACGTGTCAACATCTCAGTTTTATGTCATCTCTCTCTCATCGTGTCATCTTCCAGGTGGTAATGGTCCTCCCTCAGCCCCTCCTTCATCAGGAGCTCCATCTGGCTCCATGTCCCACCCAGGCAACGTCCCGTCTGGCAGTCCATACACCATCCCCCCTGAGCCAACTCTCTCCCAGAATCCTCTCTCCATCATGATGTCACGCATGTCCAAGTTTGCAATGCCCAGCTCCACCCCACTCTACCATGATGCCATTAAGACTGTCGCCAGCTCTGATGATGACTCGCCCCCGGCCCGCTCTCCAAACCTGCCATCAGCGAACAACAATGGTGAGACACTTTCAGAGACTTTGTGTGTAGTAGTGTGATTTGTATTCTAGGATCCTCCTTTGATCCTGTTTTTTTTTTTTTCAACTTGATGCCTGTGATATGCTGCGCCCATTACTTAACCGATGTCATCATCACCTCTTCTGTTTGTTCCACAGGTATGGCAATGAACCACCAAGGAAATCCTCGTATGATGGGACCGGGAAACCCAGGACCCATGTCTGCCCTCAGCCCTCTAGGGATGAATCCGATGGGGTCCCAGCCCCTCTCCCATGGCATGCCTCCACAGATGCCCTCTCCCAATGCTCCAAACATGGGTCCAGGCATGATGCCCCATGGCATGATGATACCACCAAATCCCCAAGACCCCGGTATGGGAAACCCTCAAATGATGCCCCAGGGACGCATGGGTTACCCTCATCGAGGCCAAGCATACCCCCTCACCCAGTCCCCCTCCCAGCAAGGACCTTTCTCCCCGCACAACGGTCCTGGTCCCCAAGGCTTCCCCGGACATCCGATGGGCTTCCAGGGAGAGGGAGGGCCTATGGGGGGACGGATGGGGAACATGCCCCATGGAGGTGGGGGTGATGGGGGTATGTGCAAGCCTAATACTCCAGGAGGGCCAGAGTTTAACAACATGCAAGGTGGATTCAGTGAAGCAGACCTTCATGAGGTGATGCGGCCGGGAGCATCCGGCATTCCTGAGTTTGACCTGTCCAGGATAATCCCGTCAGAGAAGCCCAGCCAGACTCTGTCATATTTCCCCCGAGGTGGAGGAGATAACCCCGGGGGGAAACCGCCACACCCTTCTGGCTTCCCCATGCAGGGCATGATGGGCGACGGTCCGCCTAGAATGGGGATGTCCATGCAGGGGATGGGGGGAATGCCTGGGGGACCTGGTGGGGGAATGGGCCCCCAAGACATGCCAATGGGCAACCCTGGCCACAACTCCATGCGGCCACCAGGATTCATGGGCCAAGGAATGATGGGCCCCCAGCACCGGATGATGTCCCCTGGGGGTCCGGGAGGGATGATGCAGGGGAGACAAATGTCCCACCCAGGCCCTGGCGGCTCACCTAACATGATGATGTCACTGCAGGGCATGGGCGGCCCCCCTCAGCAGACAATGATGATGGGGGGTCAGATGAGGCCTCGTGACATGGACATGGGGTTCAGTCCGGGCCCTGGAATGTTCTAATCCAACAGAAACCTTGTATCTAGAATGTTCTTGGACAGTATGGTGGATGGAGTTAAGGTCACAGTGTGTGGAGACAAAACTCTTGGTGGACTTTAACAAAGGAAGTATAATACTAGAAGAGGATGTACACAGAAATAAACAAAACGGAGCTTACCAGTCACCTAGTAATGTCCTGTGGGAACTATTCCAGTGGAGACTCGGACTGGCCCAGATCAGAGTACTTTTTGCCACAAGAACATGAAATTTTGACTCATGAACTTCAGAATGTATGGGATTGTTGTGCATCATTTTTTTGCAAAAAAAAACAAAAAAAAAAAACTGTTCTTGTGTTTTTTGATTATCTGACTGTAAAGATGACTTCAACATCAAAGAGGAATCAACCTAACAAGTCAGCGTGGAGATGCTACAGTATATGTCTACGTTTTTCAAATTAAAAAAAAACAAAAATTGTCACAAAAGTGGTGTGGAACAAGAGAAAGGAATAAGAATTTGTGCTTTGTGAAGACTTTAGTGGAACTCCATCTTGTCTCTCGCTCCATCGTTTTGACTGTTTCTGTACAGTATATACGTGTGAGAGTGCGTGTGCGTGCTTGACAGACTGTATGTTTGTGTGGTACGTATGTATGTGTCTGTATGTATAGGCATTCTATCAGTGACCTCTCAACTCCTCTTACCCAACTTTCATTGGGGGAGGAATGCCCCCTAAAAATACTGTACTGTTTACCATTGGTGGGCTATTCGAATTTTAGTCTATTTTAATTTCCTTTGTAACTCCAGTGTATAACAAACCAAACTATGACCTCATTAAGATAATAGTATTATTAAAAAAGCACAAACATGGACCGTCTGCCGAAAGCGTCTTCTTTCTCTATTTTTACCATTGAGAGCAACACATCAAGTGTGAGGATCCTACTTTCAGGACTCGACTTTCGCTAGCGTGAATAGTACTGCTAATACCCAGATGTGCTATGTGTGTTCTTCTTGTTCCTGTTGTGTTCCTGTTTTGTTTTGACTCTCTTGTTGACTCTGGGTAATAATCATTCCCACAGCAATAATCCCCAAAGGTCAGCAGAATGCGACAGGAGTGGCACAGCAGGTATGCCAGGTGTTATAGAACTAGAGATAGGTAGATCTGGTAAAATTTAGCGAGGCAGGTGTGGTGTCCAAAGTGAGACACAGAAATGTAAACACGTACTGCTTACCATCCAGTTGACTTCCTCTCTTTTCTCTATTGTATAAGCTTGTCATGTGTTTCTCCATTGGCTTTGGTGCAAAAATAGCCTACCAGGGCTGTGGTGATGGACTACAAATAAAAGATATTGTTTTGGTATATACATGTTGTCTATGACGTATGTGTGTGCATGCGCAGGTATGTGTGTCCACATGGCTTCAGACTATTAACGAGTCACTTCAGCAGACAGGTGTCATCTTTGTTATTTTACATGTCAAACCAGCTTATCAGCATTTGGCTTAAACAAAGAGAGTGAGGCAAACTAAGCAGCTCTGCCAAGTTGACATTTTATCGGGTACTTACTATCAAGTGCTTACTGGGAGCTATTTTCAGAGGACCTGGCACTCTCCAAACAGATACGAGCAAGTAAAAAGTGTTGAACTTGTATTTACAGGTAATACCAGAGTCATGTCAACATGAGTCAAAGAGACAAAACTGATCAAAATCCTTTTTAATTTTTTACTAGTTCAAACCATAACATGATGAGCAACAAGTCCTCCTGATGCAGTATGGTGTGTTATTGTAACATAGTGATACTCAGGTCTAAACTCATGAATGAGCAGGTTTCCATGCAGTCTGAAAAAAACTGTAATATGACCCCCACATTAAGGCAACCAAATGATTCAGATTTATTCCCTTTTTTTACACATGGTTATGAAAACATTTATCTATATCCTAATGTACACCCAAGTTCCTGTTCCCACTTGTTAATTAACACTAAATACAGTACTTGAAATGAAAAGTGCTCCCCTGAGGAATGAAATGATCGGAGGTGACAGACTTTATCGTAAACAAAACCAAACTGGCAGAATAAATGCAGAAGCAGATGCGAGACCTGATGATGCCACATAGTCAAGCTTTAAGATGTCTATTGTTTAAAGTAGCATATAATTCAGTGCTTTTTCCTAAAGAGGGGGCTCTTTCTCCAGATACAGGGATATCATTTTTCCTACTGTGCCTTCTTTGCTCACAATATTAGTGTCTTTGGAATCAAAAATACTTCTCATTCTCCTGTTTCTTACAATACTTATAGAATTTCATCCACAGCTATAAATAGTCCTCAACATTATGTTCAGCCATTAAAAAAAGATAATTTGTCATCAGGCAAACACGGACTGACTCGTCTTTGTCATAAAGCCACTTTTTTCATACCTACAAAGCATCTGAGATAAAACTTAATACACTTCAATATGCAATGAACAATTAATTCACCTATATGGAACGTTTTATTGCCATACTTGTATTAAGATCTGGAATAACGAAACAAAAGTCATGTAAACTAAAAGAGCTGTAAAACGCACTGTAATCCAGGACGTGTGTGTGTGTCTGTTTCTCTGCTTGAGTCCGACAGTGAGGTATAATGACTGATGGTGGCCAGATGGAGTGCAAAGTGAGGATGGAGATACATGATGCATGATAACTGTGTAGCTGTGATGCATTGTTGCTGGTTTAAGGTTTGCTCAACTCCTCAGTGCTGTCACAGAGTGACTTGTAGAGTTCAGAGCTCAGTGTGTACCCTGAGAGAGCCTGTTTGAACTCCTCCAGGGGGCAGTAGACTCCACTGCAGCCAGGTATGAGGAGATCCTACAGAGAGACAAGCAATGAAGAGGGAAGCATGAGGATGCACAAGTTTTTGATATGTTTATAGTCACAGTTTGATTCTTACCTGGCCTACATATGAGACTTTCACATAAGACTGGTTGGTTTGCCGGTGTTGGTGCAGCTCAAAGGTGAGGTCAGCAGCATACGGTGGCCACATCATGTCAAAAACCCCCAGAGCCATCAGACAGGGAATCAAAGTGGTGTCATGTGCGGAGTACAAAAACAACTTTCTGTTTGAGAGAAGAATTTTTAAATGAGACCAAGTACAACTAAGTGCAACAAATGAGCGAATGCAAGATGCAAGTGACGAACCTGTTTGGCTCCGATGAGGTGGCCTGAACTTTCTCATCAATATTGGACAATAATATGTGCAAGAGGGGGCCTACACACAGCTGCAAGTTCTCCCTGAAAAGACATCAAATCTGATGGTTAGAATGTTGACTCAAACCTTTAGAGATAAGCCATGCCTCCTGGTTAGCACTATTGTAAGAGTTGAAACCCTTTTGTAAAGCACTTTCTCTGTTTCATTCTGTTTAATCTAACCTCTTGCTGGGTTCATACACATGGCAAATCATGTCCACAGCTCTCTTCTCCACTTTATTCCTCCAGGTGTCCAGCACTGCGGGGCAAGGCAGGCCGTGTGTCTGTGCAGAGATTTGATACAGTTAGTAGTCGTAATTTATTTTTGCTGTTCAGTGATACAGATTATTTTTCAAACACGTTGGTTTTCCACGTTTCTATTGTTTGCACCCTTCAGCAAAGAGCCTCATTAGTATTAACGATCTGTAGCTTAATTTTCTGTTACAGCTGATTATAGCTGTACTAACTCAAAATGTGTTGCTTAAATTTCTCTGAGTTCAAATGTAACTGGGAACAGGCTGATGTGACCGACGCAACAACAGTGTTCATTAAGGCGTCTGTTTTTAGCTTCTTCTATTCTGGCTGCTTGGGGGAAAGAAAATTAAGTAACTTATGAAATAAAAAAGCCCCCGCTGCCTTGTTTCAGATCTTGTAGTGGCCCCAGGGCACATGCTTAAAGAGTTGTTTGAATGTCTGCAGGAAAAAATGCCCCTCTGAAGTCTAATATTACCCCTCTGATTCACCAAGGCGAAACTTATTTCAGACTCTCTCCAGTAATGAATCCCCATCAGACAAAATTAGGAGTCTTTAGATTTGCCATCGGTGTAATTATGAATTAAATGGTAGTTCATTTTGAATATCTTCAGTTATTACAAGGAGTAAACACAGCCATTTCAAACTCGTCGCAATCTTCTATTTCAGTTTGTAAATCTGTAGAAATTTGATGGGATGATTCTGTTTTACAGCGCTTCTTCTCACATAACCAGCGGCTGTCTAGCTGTCGCCCCAGTCCAGGCTTAGTGTTGATATTCAGTGGTATGTTGTATGATAGTTTGTGGTGAGACCTAAGAAAAGTCATGTAAATCATGATGCAGAGCTGTCACCTCTCTGGCGACCATGTCGTCCCTAATGAGGATGAAGTCGACGTGCTGGTGAGCAGGGATGCCCAGTGCGCTCTGGATGCTCTGCAGGTCTGCTGCAATGTCTGGCAGAGTGGATGACTCTGCCCAGCGGTGGCTGCAAAGAGCACACACAGCGTCAGGAGCACTGAACGCAAACATGCTATGACAACCTGTCAGAGTTGGCTGAACTCGGCTTGAAATTTTGCACAAAAACACAAATCAATTCTCCACTTCTGGCTAACAATTGCAAAGGATGATGGAGGAAAATATTTCTCACTTACCTGCCAAGGATTTTAAGCAGCTTGCATCCATAGTAGTTAGGATACAGGATCTCAGATTCTGCCTCTGTTGTTAATATTGGAACAGGGTCTTCATGTAGAGCAGAAAAACAGATTAGATGAGACCCGGAATGGAATAAATAACATACCCATATGGATTTTAAGCCTACCTTTCTGTTTTTGCTGGAAGAGCCCTGCTACAAGGCATTTGGCAGATTCAATGGTCCTCACAATGTTAGTGGAGCGCACACTAAAAATGGAAAAAATAGGTCATGGAAGGCAGCCAGCTAGAAAAGAGTAAGGCCTGATATTCTTTGTACTGCTCTCCTAAATCCAGTGTTTTGCAACCCTAGAGTTCAGGGAAGTATTTTAGCCATGATATGCACCACTTACTAGACCTCTGCTGGGCTAAAGGTGGAGCTGAGGAAATGGGTCTCCTCAATGTATTTCCTCCTCAGCCTCTTGCCCAGCTCATACAGCTGCTGCATGCCCACTGTGGTCAGCTGACCAGGGAACGTGCCACCCTGTCAAGTACGACAAACAGGATCGAGTTTAACTCACAGATGTGCCCAAAAAGACACACTCTTGCCAAACTCCAGGATGGCAAGAGTCCACGTTGTGGGATTTGGTTTTTCTGAGCTAAATCCTGTGCAGTAAACCTCTTTAGCGAAGGAGCTAACTGCACAGGAAACTTTCATTTACACGGCTGCCAAATGGGACACAGTTTCTTACTGGGAAACCCTGCACACAGCTCAGCTGTACGATAGAGAAAAGGTGAATGAAAGGACCTGCGTCAGTGTCGTTTGTGTGACTTTGTAATGAATCAAAGTGACCACTAGAGGGAGAAAGGCTGACTGAAGGAAAACTTGAGAGAAGTAACTATTTTATCAAAAGGAACCTGTAGTAAACTGTTTTCTTACATACATTTCTTTCTTTTTTTTAACTGTTTTTCTACAGAAATTGGTGTCACTCCCACAGAACACAACAACACTAGTTTCTCGCCTTGAATTCATCCCTTTGACTCTTTTCTTTTACAACTACACTCAGCATCACAAGACACACCTACTCACGGTTAGTGTGTTCTTTCGATAGCTGTCCTCTACAGGAGCGGGGGGCTTGGGGCCACCATGAAGATCTGTCACCACATAGTTAATATGGCAGTGTGCAGGAGGCTCCAGAAGTGTTGGGACCCACTCGGCCTTAAAAGTAACGGAAGCACATTATGTCTGAAGCATCTTCTTTTTTTTTAAAGCAGTAAATGAGAACATAAATATATTTTTACCTCAATCACATCAGGTATAGACTTTAGCGGTGTTCGTGCACCATGACGGAACAAGACTTGGACTAATTTTAGCTCGTAAGGAGAGCTGGGATTTGTTTCAGCACAGGAGCTACTAGATGTATCCTGGTCTGATTCAGTCTTCTTCTGCGACCACAGGAGGGAACCAAAAGCTGCTGATCCTAAAACACATACTCTGGGCCACAGGTACCTCATGATGGTGCTGTGGACACAGGAAATATTAAAGATGTTTGAGTTAACTCCACATGCGTGGTGGTCTATGATAGAAGGCAGATGAATTGGGCACAGTTACAGTCGTTTGCTATAATTTAATGAAAAATATTCTATAAATAAATTCATTCATTCAAATGATGATGTAAAACTACAGAGGATTAGGGCCACATGAAGAGGAAAAAAGTCATTACAGGAAGGAGTTTTAAGTTGAAATTTCAACATAAAAGTAAAAAATCATTTAAAAAAAAATCAAAACTATGTCAAAAAAGTCGAAATTTTGAGATTAAAAATTAAAATTTCAAAATTGAAATTTAAGGTCGAAATTTTGAGATTACATAATCTCGAAATGTCATGAATAATGTTGACATTTCGAGATTAAAATTTTGAGATTAAAGTTGAAATTTTGAGATTAAAGTTGACATGAATAAAGTGGAAATTTTGACTTTTTTTTTTAAATTTCGACTTTAATCCCAAAATGGAAATTAAAAAAAATCTCCCTCCTGTAATTATTTTTTCTCTTCTTGTGGCCCTAATCCTTTTTCGTATAAAACAAAATCATCACAGTCTCCTGATGAGAAATGTAATCATTTTATGTTTGATAACTGCAGAATGTTTAGTTGAGACTGGGACAACACAACACTGGAAAAAAAAAAGTGAAATGAAAAAAATATTTAAATAAATAAAAGTCACTTAATCCGCAAATGTACAAAACTGCACAATGCACGTTACACTACGTTTGGCCCAGTAGTGGAAGAGTGCAGTACCACTGGCTTTCTTGCAGTCTGAACTTGTCACCCATTAAGAAATTTGGCTTATCATGTGACAGAAAATACAGTAAATGTGAACTTCAACCTATGAGCAGCTTGAACCCTACATCAGACAAGAACATGACATCATTTGACTTTCAAAACTCCAGAAACTGGTTTCCTGTGTCCTCAATCATTTTGAGAGTTGTAAGAGACAAAGTGCTGCAACCCAATATCAAACTGACTCAACTTTTTAGAGCCATGTTCTAGAATGAAATTTAAAATGAGCACATAGACATCTCATGTGTTGTTTTTTAACAATATTTTACACAGCTTCCTAACTCTTGAGGCGGACAGGTTGCATAAAAAGTAAAGCTTGTGTAACTTTGAGAGTTAAAATGCTCACTGATTTCCACCTTTAAAAAATTATTCAAAATGTGTACTCATGATCATCCTCTGATAGTAAACTATGAAACTGAAAAAAGGGAACATCAGTATGTACCCTTTCTTACATTTCATAAAACAATCAAACTACAAACAACAAAGTGACCAAAGTTAATGATACAAAGATGTTGAGTAAAACTATTGTTTGTTAGTTTATGTAATTATTGTTTACAGGCTGACAGAAAAAGGTTATAATATATATATAACAACACGGATCAGTGGTCTCCAGATCGTGTGCAGATATTTTGTTGTGATCCAGCATTTCAAACTCCAAAAGGTATCAATCAAGAGTTACAAATGATCAAAATAGCCCCAGGACTTTCACAGGAGAATATAAACAGCACTAACCTGCTCTGACATGTACAAGTTTGCAGCTAAATCCAGTGATGATGATGATGGTGAAGAGGTGCAGTAGCAGTACGTGTTGCTGAGGTAAGACAGAAGTGACCGCTGTACAAAGACAGTATAGAGATTATATTTCAGTGAAGTAGAGCTGCATTGTAGCAAATAAAGGCTGTCACATAAGTCATCGTGACTCCTGCAGAGACTCTCCTCACTCAGGGGGCCAAACTCAACACTGACTGCGTCAAAACTTCTCTATGCTGCAATAACCTTTATCCGCTCATTCAGGCTGATATTAAAGCCCCAAACACCTTCAGATAAGCTCTATTTGCACATCCGATAATCCGGATACGCTGATTAAATAGTAGGTTGCCCAATTCGTTCAATATGGTCATTTCTGATCCTCGGCACGTTAGCAACACACAACTTGGTGCTAACGGACCCTTTCTGTACCGGCTCGCTACAAGCTAAAGTTTAACCTCCGTCTGGGCTGCTAAGTCAACCCACTTCACTGTAACTAACCAGTTTCACAGGCTTAACATTTCAAAAATACTTACTTCCTGAAACGAAGTCCTTTTGCTACTCTAAATAAAAATTACAAAGCGTTAGGTAAGTGATACATTCACCTGTCATTTGGCAACTCTTTGCTGCTATCACAAGTTCAGGGACATGTTGGGAACTGTAGGAACAAACGCCGCTCTGCAGCAGGAGTTAAGGCTAAAGCTAACAAGAAATAACTACATTTCCCAGCAGTCACTGGAGAGCGGGAGCTTTATTCTTCTTTTACAGGTTTCCGATTGAGGAGATATGTTTAAGTGCGCTAGCGACCTCTGCAGGATAAAAGTGTTTTTGCATGTCATAACCAAAGGCCGGTCACAAGACTGCTGAAACTCAATGACCAAGGCAAAATAAAGAGTATTAAATATCCTATCAAAGAGTTTTTTTATTCGAAAGAACTACTAAAATTAAAGTACTTTACTTAACTTAATTGCAAATAGCACTAGTTTATTTGAAAAGACCTCTATTTTCCTCCAGAAGGTTGCCCCACTAAGAAAACAGAATGAAAATAGGCTGCTTTCCATATAAAAAAAAAAAATAATAATTAAAAAAAAAAAAAAAAAAATTATATATATATATATATATATATATATATATATATATATATATATATATATATATAATTTTTTTCATTATTATTATTATTTATATTTTTATTTTTTGCTTTGATTACTGTTATTGTTGTTTTGTGTATTCTCTGTGTTTTTTATTTTTTATTTTTTATTTTACTTTGTTGTGACGCACATGTTTGAAAAAAAATAAAAATAAATGAAATACCAAGTAGCCTCAGTCTTTCCTGTCTTCACAGAATTTGCAGCTTGAACTCTCCTGGGTCCCTCAGGAGTTTCAGCTTTTACACCATTTATTATATTTCTTTATAAAATAAAGAAAGACATGTCAGACTCAAATTTATGTATGTTTCTTTAAAATATGAGAATGATTTGATTGGAAAAATAAATAAAGTTGTATGTGTCGTATATGACAAAGTGAGAATCATCTGCTTTAATGCAACAGAAACAATTTATGAATCAGATGAGACAATGAAATTAGGGATATTTTGGGGAGTTCTCACCTTTAAAAACAGATTCTGTCACTCACACTCAGGTAAGTTATCTGTGAATACTAACCTTCATACTAAATTCATTTAAATAATTTAGTTTCAATGTGGTGTTTCAAAACATGACACCACAAGAGACTGAGAGCTGAAACTGTAATATATTTCCATCTTGTACATGTGTGCTGATGGCATTTTTGAATTAGTAAAAACAGGAGACAACCGATGAATATCCTCCCAGCCATCACCCTCAGCCGCTGATGAATCACTGAATATTTCTATAAGATCTGGGACCTAGATGGTATAATCTTATGTATTAATGATGAAAGTATAAGCTCTTTTTATCATATCATCTGAATATGCTCTGAAACAAGCAGAAAAATGGCAGCATCTACTGCAGCTTTCAGCTCCTCTGCTTGAGACAGACCAAATTGTTGGATGTTAGCCGCCCAGCTCCTGGCAGAGATGGTGTGACAGTCTGTGTTTGTGTAAATACTGTTTATCTCCCCCAGTCTGTCTCCTGCAGGTCCTTTCTGCTCAGAACAGACTGAAATATGCAAACGGTAAAAAGGAAATGGATCTAAAAATGCAGAACACTCTTAGTTTCACATTTTATAAGTGTATAGGTGGTAATAGCATCTTATTTCATTAATTTCTTAATTTTGTTTAGCATGTTTGAATGTTTGAATAAATTGCTGTCAGACTTCGTGAATTTCTGAGCTCAGTACTTGAATTGAATTAGTGAGAGAGCTGAAGCTAAATGATCTGATCTCACTGGATACTTTTAGATGCTTTTAAATGACATGAAGACAGACACATCTGGCTGTAGATGTTCTGCTTGATGCATCTAAAATAGTTCCTTACTTGCTTTAATTGAATAAATATGCCGTAATATGCTGTGCTTGTCTTGTAACATAACCCCTTTATGTAGCCTAATACATTTGTTTGAATGGCTGTCTTTAATTTTACTGGGACCTTTGTCAGCTGTGCTACTGCCTATTTTGGCTAAGACAGCCTTGGAAAAGATTTTATTCTCATTGAGTTTCTCCTGTTTAAATAAAGGTTTACTTGGGAAAAATTATAAGATAAAACATTAAATAAATCCTCAACAAACAGTATTTCCCCTTTCTTATTGAAGCACAGAGGTCAAAGAAGCACTTGACAACAGATGAGATTGTACAGTTGAGGATTTTTAATAGCTCGTTCATGGATTGTGTTGAAATTTGTTGCATAAAGGTCTCTGTGAAAGAAAGAAAGAAAGAAAGAAAGAAAGAAAGAAAGAAAGAAAGAAAGAAAGAAAACCTACCATGACTATACAGGACTTTGGTTAACATTTGCTGTAGAATAAATAAAAACCCAGTGGTAGTGGATGCTCATGTTGAAACTGTTCACACATTACATGTTGTGTTATTATGCACATACAGAGAAAAAGACAAGAAATGAAAGAAAAAAAAATCATACACTGATACATTACATAGGGACACATTTGGAGTATTTACACAACGGCGATACAGAGAAACTAGAAAAAAATGTAAGTGCAATGCTGCCACCCAGTGGCCAAATCTCCTCATAACAGCATCCTCACAGGAGCTTGTTTTTTCTTTTCCCTTGAATCCCTTTCAAAAGGAAAATCCTGACACAGACAACATTCTCTCATCACTGCTGCACATCTCTCTCCCTCTTTGATACACAACCTCTGCATACAGGTCGTCTCTTAGATCACTGCTGAGCTACATTTTATGGCTGTTTGACCTGTCACAGTGGTCTGAAAAGTTAAAAGCTGGATTTGGAAAATAATTTGCAGTTTTTCCCCATGGTTTTTGGAAAGTCTGTTTCATATAAAATAAATTCTTACTTCTTTTTTAAGGCACTTTACCTTGATTCATTTAAAAATACTGCATATTTAGTCCCTGATTTGTCTCATTTATGGATGTGTGTTTGTGAAGGGAAGAAAAATGGTCAGCTGACAGCATAAATGAGAGCTTTTGTCACATTTCCTCATTCACTGTTGTTGCCTTTCTCGTTCTTTGGCTTCAACTCTTGTGCAATAGCCAGGTGTCAAACCTGTTACCCTGTTCTCATCTTAAAATTATTTTTCTTTTTGCAGTTTGGTTGTTTGATTTTCAAGCTCTTGGACACTTCATTTGTTCTCAGAGTTCTTGCATGTAATGTGTGCATAGTCCACAGACAGATCACAGTGTTTCTCTCTGAGGTGAAAGAGTCCGGTGTCTGGCTTCAGTATTAAAGTTTGCATGTATAGTCTTTGTAGCCACGATCAGACACATCTTTGGGCCTCCTTTACTGATCTCCTCATCCCTTAACGGACACGCCTACTCATCATGAGTCTAAACTGCAAGGTCATCTTGTCGAGCACGGCTGCTGCTCCCACTGGTCTTGCTCAGGCGGCGTTTCTCCCTCACAAAGCCGGTGTGCAGCAGTGGTGACTGCGAGCAGGTGTTGGGCAGCTCTGTGGGCATCTGGTCGTATCTCATCCTCAGGAAGTCCTCCTCGTCCTCCAGGTTATCGCAGCTGTGGTGCCGTTCAGTGGCTAAGTTGACTGAGTTCTGCTGGTGCGCCATCCTGTTGTTGAAAGGATGAGAGGCCATTGAGGCCATGGGCGTCATGGAGCTCGGGGCTGTCAGGCACTGGCTGAAGTCTGGAGGTGGGGTGCAGGAGGCTGAGGGCCGAGGGGGGCTGTTGGGCTCCAGGGCTGCAGACACAGCCACCGTCACTGATCTGTGGCTGCTCTTCTTTGCCCCTTTTTCGCGAACATACCTCCTGATGCTCTTATAGCCGAGGTGGTAGAGCTCCAGCACAGAGAGGAAAAGAGACACACCGGCCACCACCAGCATGAAGATGATGAAGACGTTCTTCTCTGTGGGTCTGGACATGTAGCAGTTGACTGGGTTTGGGCAGGGCCATTCCTTGCAGTGGTACAACGCTTTCAGGAAGATCCCGTAAATCAGATACTGCACCACAATGAATGTGACCTCCATCACTAGGCGGATCATGATGCTCAGCATGTACGTTTGCAGCAGCGCTCCTTTCAGGTGAACACGACTGCCCCCATCACTCGTAACTCTGGCACTCTCCTTCTGCTGCAGATACTCCTTCTCCGCCTCCAGGTCTCCTCCGTTTTCCCCTCTGGCCTCCCTCTCCTCCTGCTCTCTCCTCCGCTCCTTCTCCTCCCTGCGCACTGTGTGCATAGCATGGCCCATGTAGATGAGTGAAGGCGTGGAGACAAAAACAATCTGCAGCACCCAGTAGCGTATGTGGGCGATGGGGAAGGCGCTGTCGTAACACACGTTGGTACAACCGGGTTGTTGGGTGTCGCACATGAAGTCGCTCTGCTCGTCGCCCCAGGATGACTCAGCCGCTGTGCCCAGCACCAGGATACGAAAGATGAAGAGGACGGTGAGCCAGACCTTCCCAACTGAGGTCGAGTGTTCTTGGACCTCTTCAAGGAAATTCCCCAGAAGACTCCAGTCCCCCATCGCTGCTCACAGGTCAAAAACACACCTGAGACAAGAAGAGTAGAGAGGGAGGGTGGAGCTAGGGGTGAAAAGGTGAGGGCGCTGAGATGGAAGGAAAAGAGAGGAGGGAAAAAAAGACAAAGAAGAGAAACACAGTCAACTGTAGGTCCTCTGATGATGAAATGACCTGGGTGTTAGCGTGGCATCATAAAAATAGCCGCTCTGTCTGTGAATTGCTTGAGGACTGGATGTTGGCATGAGAACAACCATTTTCCCAGAGAAAGAGAGACGCTCAGAGAGGGAGAGAGAGGAGAGGAAGTTCAGGAGTCACGTCAAAGTAAATACAGAGGTCGTTTTAAGAAAAAATATCACAATATTTTGTTCTGTGTGTTTACATTCCCCATGTCCAGCTCCTTTTTATGTATGACAAACAGACAGAGAGGCAAACAGGCCACCACAGGGCAAGTCAAAGCTAGGAGACTCTGTCCTTTCAATACTGTGTGACCTGGCCTGAGCCCCACAGTCCCCATCTTGCCTCTGGACCATCACCAGCGTGCTTCACTCGCGGTGACAGAAAGGCTGCTTTCATGTCCTCCCCCTTCTCTGCAAAAAGAAAAGAAAACCATCCTACATGCTGCTAATCTGGACCTATCTGTCAATCACATCTCTCCATCTCTTCACCTCTTGACTGCAGCATTAGAGAGACCCAAACATGGCAGTAAGAGGCCGGAAAGTCTCGGCCAAGGCAGACCCTATAAGGGCGGTTCACCAGACAGCTTTATAAGTGCAATAAATGACCCCTGTCACTGTGAGGGTAAGAAAACCCATCAATCTCCATCAGGGGATGACCTCCAACATCTATACGCGCTGTGTATCTAAGTATGCCTGCTGTCAGCTTTTACTATGCAATTAGACATCAAAGCCTGTGAGTTATAGCATTCAAGAAGAATGGCTGAAAGTAACACTTTGACAGGCATTTTCCAACACGTCACGAGTCTGAAGCCGGTGCCCCTTTAGGATCCAGAAAACGTACACATTCCTCAGAAGCTGTGCGTTAACACAAACTGTTATTTCAACGGTGAGCCAGGTAGAATATACAGTATAATCTCCACAATCACTGCCTGTTAAAAAAGCCAAACAAGGAGGTAAAATTCCTTCTTACCATCCCTCATCTTTCCTCAAGTGTGATCCATGAGCGGTCACTTCTGTTAGAAGTTACTTCCATTTTGCAGTCCACTGTGGAGGGCTTTTAATGCCTGGCTGACACTGACACCGGTTATGCACAAGAGAGAGAGAGAGAGAGTCAGTCCAAATGACCATGACCATGTGTCCCTCTGTCCGTCTCTCCCCCTCTCTCAGCGCCTCGGTTGAGTATATATAAGGTAAAAAGATGAGAAATCAGAGCCCTGTGCTCTTTATCTGTAAAGCAGGGAGAGGCAGGATACAAAGCACCCACTTGACAACATGTGGGAGTGTGTGGACTGACACTTGTTTTCCACTGTGGACTTAATACCCAGCAACGTCAGACTGGTCTCACACTGGATCATCAGTCAGTAAAATGGATCCAACTCAAGGAGCTGGCTGAAAGCCCTCCTCAGTAAAAGTTGATGATCTTTACAGGAAGTAAATCACAAACAGGCAGAGTTCAGTGGAGGAGGAAGGGAGTAAAGTCCAGAGAGGACAATGGCAGGAGGTACATGTTACAACAGCCATGCTCTTACCAGTTAACACTGACAGCAGACTTCAGTCACCTGATCAGACCCTGCTCATGATACATCTTTCTTATAAGACTAATTTAAACCTTAGATAGTTGTTTTATCATTTAAAATCTGTATCATGAAATGCCTCCAGGTGTTTGAAATGATCATAAATCCTAGTATGTCATGGTGGTAGGAAACAAAGGTCCTTCTTTGAAACGATATCTGTTACGCCTGATATTGCTTTCAAAATCTTTTATCATAAAAAGTAGCACTACTTTAATTTTTCACAGGAAGTCATGAAAGTACAACTATTGGATCATCTTATCACTTATTGGGGTTGCCAGCTGCTCCACACTAACTTGGACATCCAAAATTTGCAACTACTCTGATTTAACCCATTGATTTTATGAAGAATGAACAACATCACTTCATTCCCAACCATTGTAGAGATGAAGCCAAAAGACCACCCCAATATATAGTATATACATCCATAGATATATGGATGTATATACTACATACAGTCTATGGCGCCATCGTTTAGCAATGGCGCAGTCAGTGCATGTGAAGAAGTGACCTGACTGACAGCATGACTGTTGTGGGTTCAGTCCACCACAGAAAAAAACTGTTGTGTTGATTTGATGCTGACATTTGTCAACAGAGCTGTCAATCATGATGTTACATCTTCCTCTTGTATTAAAATCAAATAACCAATTTAAATACAGTAAAGCACTTGGATATAAATCAGCATAACAAGAACAAACTATAACAATTGGAGCTATGTTTAAGAAAGATTCATTTGACGTGTTTGTGAATTTAATGGTGCGACCATCCCTCCATCTGCTAAAATGAGGGAATGATGTTGTTTTGTGTTGTTGATTTGGATCAGCTCAGTCTATGAATTTTTACAAACTTGCAGCAATGATTGAGCATTTAGCTCAGAGCCGTCAGGCGCTAAAGCATGCTAACATGCCGATATTAACATGGCTAACTCGTTCATTTTAAACTAATTGTTTTTATTTTTTTCATTTAACATGTTAACATACTTGAATTTACGTTATATGTATGAGGCAGCGTACAAAAACCATGTGCAGTACATTTTAAGCTAGGTCCTTGTTGTTATCCAGTCATTAAAGGATAAAAGAAAATTATTGATGGCTACAAGACAATTTTGATAAGCTATCCTGAACTGAGGGGGACTGGAATATTTTGAGCTTCATTTATTTGAAAACGCAGATGAAAATTTTGTAAGTAGGATTCATCCTCTGAGGACCATAAATGTTGAGGCAAAGTGTCATCCCTTTAGTTAATTAGTTTGGACCAAAGTGCATCTAAACCATCCTGGTAGGGTGGCTCAGATGTAAAGCAGTTTATAAAATAGAAATCTATAATGAAAGTAGAAACTTTACTTGTAAAATACATTTAGTTAAGTGCTTAGTAAATCTGTTCACTTTAAATATTGAGGAGTTACATCAGAAAACCAAAAGCAGCCAAATATCACAATTAAATATTTATTTCAGTGTAATTTCCACCACCAGTGTAGTATTGTGGTTGGTCAAGGAACAAACGCTCACAGTAAACAACCTGGTATTCACACAAAGTGGTGGAAATGAACAGACGTCTAAGAGAGTATGGATCAGCTGTGGAAACGCAGCGTTGTGAGTCTTTGTCTCCTAACCGCGACTCCCTCTTCCTGTTCTCAGAGGAAGTAATTTCGAACAATATGGTTTCCGAAAGACAAAAGGAACAAGGTATCATAAAGAGTGGGGAAGTGGAGGGGCAGAGAGGTTGTTGTCAGACTTCTCCAGTAAACTTCGACTCCGTAAAATCACTTTATGCTCTTAGCTGTCTATCATATCGGTTCTGTAATGTCTAAGTCTGGTGATGAACAGGGTTGCTGCAGATGTTCTCCTGCTGATCATCATATTTGCCATATTAGTTCATAATGTGGATGTGCATCTGTTACTGCAGCAAGGGAAAGTGTTGGCAAGTTACATATTCCTGTGGAAATACAGTGTAGCCTATTTAAAGTAGAGATACTGTAAAAAAAAAAAAGAAAAATTATTCTCTGTTTGCCAATCGTTCCACCACCCAAGTGTTGGACTGAATGTTGCTATAATATAACTTACAGACCGGCGTGCATGCAGTGACACTGAGTAGATCTGGACAGCAGCCAGTAAGCTCCGAGGAGTACATAAAGAAATAGCAGTTATGAAACAGCATTGCTGTGCAGTGACGGCTGCTGCAGAGCAACATGAATAAAATGCTACATGTTTTATCCATGCTGCCACGCAACAATTAATCCTCAGGTCTGTTAGACCAGCCTCACTGTTGCCTTAGAGGGTAATGAGTTCATTTCAAGAGGCGTTAGGACTGAGGCAGCACTTCAGGCTGATGCCACCCCTTGGATAGAAATTTATTTCACTGGAAAGATGGTTTAGTTGTTGTATGATGGCACACAGAGCATTTTTTAGTTTAGATTAGTGTCCCTATGATTCATATTGAATATATTTTTAAATTCGTAGCTGTTATATTTAATGCTCAGAATAGAAAACTGAACTTCAAAGCTAATTTCTCCTTTCTGTTCGGGTAAATGATTTGAAATACAGAAGTCCTCTCGGTCTGTCTGCCAGTCTTTTTTCATTATCATCCAACATTAGTCTGGTTCCCCTTCAGGCTGCCTTGTAGCCCCAGATTAGAAACAACAGGGGGCGGGGTTGATTGAAACTTTCCTTCAGCTATCTGCTCTTTTCAGCTCTAATCCATGTTTGACAGACTCTGGATCCTCATAGAAGACCAGAATACACTGTCCGCTCCGTCCTCATAAACACAGGAGGCAATTAGCCAGTAGGTGTACATTTTTTTGGCCTGTTTCCCTCTAGTGGGGCATGTTTGGATCATGTGGTACAACCATGCTGCAAGAGTTATGCCGGAAAAGGAGTACATTTTTCAGTGAGAGCAGATTTAGAGTAAAGTTTCAAAGTAAAACACAGAAAGGAACTCATTTATTTACTTGAAATGTCTGCAGTATTTGACATGCTCTAGAGGGACAAATTTGGCCACACAGGCTCACACTCGAGGGGACAAGGGTGAGTTTCCCAAAATATTCTGGAGAGACAAGTTTAGGACAGCTTTATTACAGCATTTACGGTTTTATTTGCTGCCCATGTAATAAATTTTTAATGCTCTATGTCTGTGTCCATTTTTTTAATTACAGCCCTACAATGACAAGGTTTCAATATTATCTTATATCTTTAGAGCTAGACTTGTAATTTTTCCCTCTGTAATCATAAATGCACCATTACCTGATAATAACTTGATTTGATTCTTTGTTATCTGACTTCGGTACTTTGTTAGTAGTTTTCTCGTTTAACGGCGACTCCCTAATTTTCTGAAGCTTGCATCCACAGTCACAAGAGCGCATTAGGAAAATATCACACCAGCCAGACAACTGTTCTGCGCCAACACGACACTATCATTTGTCTCAGCTGACATCAACAGAGCTGCACACAGGATGCCAAACATACTCAGCCAGAGGTTATTTAGATCAGGGGCTGTTATTTTTACTCTCTCTGAGTTTGAAGTAGTTTAATGAGCTGATTTAGATTCAGCAGAGTGATTGATATAGGAATTAAAAAAGGATTTTCTGTCTGATCGGAACAACTTTCATTGTATCATCTTATGGGACATGAATTTAAATTATGGATTTCGAGCCTGAATGTTGACCAAGGTTAAAGGTCAGTCCCAGTATGCAGCAGCTGTTTATGTTCTGGACTTGCAGGGATGGCGCGCGTCGTGCAAACCATTCCCATGAGTGCCAGGATTACAATCAAGGATGAGCGTATTTAAGTTTAGCATTACTGGCTCAGAGGAAGGGTGAGGTAGGTATAGAGTGACATACAGAGTGGATCTGATGCGGGATGAGGGGACGAATACTTCCCACTCATGTGAGTCACCTGTTGCAACCACCAAAGGTCCAGCATGGACCTCAACTGCCATACATCAGTCACAGCAGCCAAACCTGGCAAGCCGTTGTGCTCCCTGCTACCTTAAATGGCTCTTCATCTGCCCACTATTGTACACAGACCTGCAGCCTTGTTATGATCTATTGTTTAGTTGCATTACACTGGTACCGTCAGATGGGACAGCTGCAAGATGCACCATGGACGCAAATTCTGACTAACACACTCCTGATTCAGATTCCCGGATACCCTGACGATGGTGGATCAGATATTTGGCTTGTTTCATTTCACCGAATGATTCCACTAAAGCTTTTTAAGGCTGTTGTGATAGTTGAGACATCATTATACCTGTTAAGTTTGGTGTTAGAGCGCCATAAGTTAAAAACACAACAACACCACTCTGCTAAATTTAACGTCTTTCTCTGTCTGAGAGTTTGTGTGTAAGGCATGTTTATGTAGGCGCACAAACAAATGAAGACACTTTCTGGAGTTTAATTTCTCAGTTTTTCAAAGATTTCATTAAGTCTTACCTGATACATTCGCTTTCATTTGTATTTTTAACATTCAGTATATCAAGTTTAGTGTATTAAGCAGCAGCCTGGATTGGAAAGTTGTATCAGCCTCATCTCATGTTTATTCTGTCATTTCTTTTTAAAGACAAGCAATACTTGGATGGCATGAAATCAAAATTTTACCCCCTGTGCCCATAAGATAAAGACACCACAGAGACAGAAAAACTCCTCAAACCCCTCATTCAGTCTGAGCACATAGCTGGAGGCTGTTGATGATGTTTTAAGCTCTCCAGAGCTGCTCTTTGTTTGGAAATATTTGTCTCTGATGAGAGTTATGAGGGAGAGGGAGAAAGTCAGAGCAAGTAGGGGGACAACAGTACCTGCCAGGACAGGAGAGGGTCTTAACACCCTGGGCCTCTCAATCCATCACCCCAATCTCTACAAAACATCATTTCTTCCTAAATCTTCCTTGATGCTCATCGTGTTAACCCATAGAGACTTAAACCTGTAAGAGCTTTAACTTTTCCACATCTGATGATCATTTTGTAGCTCACCTGTTTATCCTGAGAGAGGGAAGATGTCTGGAAGATTCTTTCTGATCAACTTGAGGCTCCTTATCTTCCAAGTTTGTGAGGGAGATCTTCCGTAAAGTCAGTGGAGAGGCTGAAGTAGATGATGGAGAGAAGAGTAGACGACCGCAGTGCTCTCTTTGAGGGTGGGACAGAATTCTTAAGGGGCTGATTCCTGATGATGTTGGCTGAGCTTAGCGTCCAAACACCAAACTGTTAGTCCACACATGGGGCACGAGAAGAAAAGCGAGGGCATCACAAGAGTGGCCCTCCCTTTGGTCTCTCCTCCTCCTCCTCCTCTTTCTACCCCACAACTCCCCCCGTCTTCTTACATCCCTGGTGCTCTATTTTTTGCTGGGAAGCTTTCTCCGGCAACAGGAGGGGAAGTGGAATTGTTTTCTGGGATCAATGGCAATTCCGCTCACAGTCAACTTCCACAGCTCTCTTATTTACTGTGAGGTCCTTAAACACTAAAAAGCTCTGTTGTTCCTCAGTCAAGAAGCAATTCATACATCCATCCTTCACACAAGATTTTATCTTTTTAATTCCATATAAAGAGTCTTAAGAGTGAGCCAGCCCTTATCTGCTTAACCATGTTTTAGTTTATTAGACCAAAGTCCTCCTATAGAAACACACAATTAAATAATTCACAAGAAATTTGATTTATTCTTATTTTGGAAACTCATAAAAAAAAAGACCAGTATACAGAAGAAACAGTCATAAAGTCACATGATACCTTTAAGGCCTTTGGTAGAAATACAGTACAAACTTTGTTCATCTCTTCATCCGTCTGGTGTTACTCCTCCTCTCGCAGCTTTTGCTTTGGGTTTGGGGTTTGATTTGAACAAAGAGTCATAGAAAAACTCCAAAAACACGTCAGCCTACTCTGCCTTACTTTCATTTTTTTTGTTTTTTTTTTTGTTCGAGGTGCGAGTATAAACACATGACAAACTTCACACGTGCAACCTCATATCATGAGGATCTTTCAGGTTGATTCCACTTTGCCAAAGGGCCAGTGCTCATCCAAATCCAATTAAATACATGTAATTATGCAGAGAGGGCATACAATATGCATGAGCACTGACACACACTGCAGATGATTCTCATGTATACTCACTGAAAGATGTGATCCCATGTTTGCATCACTCCTTCACCAATGCTACACCTATCCTCTGTCTTTGAATCAAACCCTTTGGGTTTAAAGGACTAGACCACACAATCTAATTTGCTGGTTTTCCAGAAAAGGTTTAGACATGAGGAATAACAACACTTATCGGATTAAAAAAAAGCCTCGTGGTTCTCACACTGGTGTATTAAAACACAATTACTCCATCTGAAAGGCTTCATGTTAGCAGCTGTCTCTTTTTAAACCATAATATAATAAAAATAGTAGGAAAGTAATAGTAGATTAATCATAACAGGAATGTGGTTAGTTCTCCCTGTTCTCATTACAATCCTTCCTAACAACTTAACGATTTTAATAAAACCAAGAAGAACTTTTTTAGAGGCATATTACAAAACTGAAGCTAATTTAAGGAGAAAAAGACTTTCTTTTGGTAAACACGAGTTTTTCCTCATAATGATGACAGACCTAAGTGATAGATGGGAGTACTCTGTACCAGAAAATCCATTCACTTTGCTGAATTAAATGAAGGATTTTATTACAGGATTAATAAATATATTTTTTTTGGTGAAAATACACTAAGTAGATGGCTTGTAATGGCTAAAATAATACTGTTATTTATCATCAATCACCAGCTGGGTTCAGCAGTGATGGTCTCCTTATTTAGTGAAATGGAAGAAAGTCGTGTCTGAAATGTTTTTATTATGATTACCATCAAGTTCACAACACAGCCCAGTGGATCCAACTCACTTTTTACAGAGAAGTGAATTGGAAATGACTTTGTGATTTCAGACACAACCAAAGACCAGTAACTCTAATGTCAAAGTTAAAAAGTAACCGCATCAACCAGTAGCATATAACCATACAGCGCAAAATATGACGACCTCTTTCATTTCCTGTTTGGTATAAATCCAACAGAAGATGTATGCTATTTGTTACTCAGTTAGGCTTTTAGAATTGGTCTATAAATTAACAGATTATTTGAGCAAATGTACAAAATTTCATGTTCTCAAATAAGAGTGAACTTGCTTTTCTTATTCACTGTCACATTGAGGTGATATTTTTAAATCCTATTTTTAACAAACTCCTGCTTTCAGAGGTCAAAGATGCCTTTTATTCTCTTACACTCGTTTACTCAAACCCTCTCACATTTCATTTTATATTGTGGTCTAACGGCAGGCTAAAAAAGCTTGATTCTTCTCTCAAACAGGAGCGCCTTTGACCACCGTGCAGAGAGAGTGCTTTTATGTGTGTTCATAGCAGGAGGAAGCAGTGATAATGCTCATATGACAGACCTTGTAAGATCTCCAGCCAGGAGCTCGGAGCTATGACCCAGCAACATCAACGTCTCTGCTGTATCTCCACGAACGTTGCATCAGGTCATGATGAACTTGCGGTAATTACATTTAATGTCACTCCAAAATGCACCTTACAAACATCGACAGTCTAAAAAGAGGACAGTGTCTTGGAGTTAACTTTACGCCGAAACAAAACACCTTTTTTTCCATCAGCAGTTTGAAAGGGTCGCTTGTGATTTCCAAATTTCTCCAAACAAAAGCCCATGGATTCTTAACATTTCCTCAGGCCTCAGTCAGTGCCACTGTTTAATGGAGTATTTAAGGATGGGAAAGCTGTTGCTAATTCCTCATTAGGCAGCTCTCCTCGGTTTAAAGTCTACTCTGATGTTTCCATTGTGCAGCTCATCAGACTGGATTTAGAAGTGGAACAGCATGTGTACATAATCACAGCATGAAGTGATCTGTGACAAAAAAAAGTTGTTCTCTGACTTTACTTAATCTCAGCGCTGCAGCTTCTCAGCAGTTCAAGGATGAGGATTGAATGTGATACAGAGAGATGGAGAGTGAGAGGAGGGATGTTATAACTGCATGTGTTTGTTTGGGAACATAGTGTATGTGTACTTCAGAGTTTGACAGAAAAAGCTCACACTGCCAGGATGAATTAGTGTAACCAACCCTGGCTGCCCACCAGCCTGACCCCTGCCGGCTTCTCTGCTTTTGACACTACCAACCCATTTCTGCCCTGCCTCGCCCCCCGCGTCCGAGGGAAGCCAGGCTCGATGGGCATGTGCTTCTGAGCGGCCATCACTGCCTCATGTACACCCTCCAATTCATCCCTGAAACTACCAGCCGATAGAGACTAAAACAACAATTAAATGTAGCATTGAGCTTCTTCTTGGAAAGGTTGAGAAGAGGAATCAAGGTTGTTTTAGCTGAGGCAAACACACACATGCACAATCCATCATCTGTTATAATATGTCAGCACGACTATATTTAAGTCTCTGGCGTGAGTGATCCACGGCACTGGCATGTTGTTGTGGTTGACTTCCTGTCATCTAGACACATTTACTGTACACGGTTTTTACTGCTGACGTGTGCTCAGCTATCAGTCAAACATGCTGAAGTTTGTCATACACTGTCTGCCTTCATTTTACTTTTATTCCTTTGCACATCTGTCTTCCTCTTTATGTATTTATTATGAATTGATGGTAATTTACAGAAATGCACGATATAAACACAACTCAAGCACGTGAAATTAGAGATAGACTGATTAGTTTGATTGATGGGGCGGATTAATAGGCCATACACTGCTACAGTAAGACAAAACTTCATTGAAGCTAAGAAAGGGGGCTGTGTGTTTGAGCTTTTTTTGTGCGGGGCAGTAGATGTTGAATTGGTTTAAAGCAGACTACAGTAGCTTTATTTGTTGTTTGTGTACTTAAAGAAAAAGTGAAACAGGTCGATGTCTTTGTTGAACTGACATAGGTGCCATGTTGCGCACAAAACCCAAGATATACCACTTATCTTCTTTGTATAGAATTAATGAGCACAGCCTTTTCTTAATTGCTGCCTGGCACCTAAACCGCTCATACAGACACTTTGAAAGAGATAAGGTGGATGTAATGCAGCTCTCCAGTGTTTCAATCTGACATGTAAGTAAACTGGAAGAAATTACAACTTTGGTTATTCATCTGGAATGCATCACACCAAACACTTACACCAGGGGTAGTTTGCTAATTATCAGAGGTCCCTGGGTAATACTAATCCAGTGCAGGATGCAGTGCGAGGTTTTAATTGACATACAGTCACATCATTTCCCACAATCACCTCCTACACTGCTATAAATCTGCCACTAAAAGCAGGTTATTATTAAACCCGCCCAGTCGACAAGGGCGACCCAGAGAAGAGATCACATGGTCACAAGCAGTAAATGATGACTTGTGTTGTTGGCTCATTATAGAGTGACAAAGCTTTGAGGCAACAGGTGAGGGATTCTGGGAAGCCAGCATGGAGGACGCACAGCTTTTTCAGAGTGTATTTCAGACTTCTGTCACCCTATACTCCACCTATGAACGACACAGTTTCAGACTGATACTATTATTACATACGATTACTATTTGACCTTTGACCCTGACACGTTCTGAAATGGTGTCCCAGATTGGAGTCACTGGTGTTATGGATGCATATATGGGTCAAACATGTGTTACTATGTGTGTCAAGGGGGATGGTTCCCATGAGGTTTTCCTTTATCAAAAAGACATCATTTTATCCTCAGGGGTTGCCCGAATTGACATGAATATATAGGTTCTCATATGAGCTTTGATTTTGACACTGTTAACCAAAAATGAGTTTAGTTTATTTTCATATCACTAAAAAAGACAATCAAGACCAACAAAAGCTAAAATAATGTGCAGGAGAAGTTGGAAACCCAACAAAGGCCTCTGAAGATGCTTTCCCTCTAAGGCAGGTTATCAGCAACCATATATTTTATATTTAATTAAGTATGAGTCTGGCAATGAAACACTGTGTTTTGTATTGATATGTATGTACCTTTTCTTTATTATTTAATCTTTCAAAAGTCACAATCACACAGCATCTGTTGATCAAAGCTTGACTCAAATTAGACAAAATAATTTTTTATTCTATCAAACTTTGTGACTCTCGACTCATCAAATGCCGAATCTCAGCCGAGCCCAGAAAAATGAAATTTAGTTATGTATGTAGCATCAGTTTGGCACCATAAGAACTCTGTAAGTTATGGTAATCAAATAATGATGAAAACTGCCTGTAAGACATCATACTTAAATCTGTAAAGTCAGTATAATGAAGTTTTGACCTGCAGTGACAAACTTTCCTTAGTAGGAGGTGACTTTAAGCCCAAGCAGAGACTTTAACAACAGAGTCACGTCTGTTTTTCATGTAGAGCCACCTGGGGGCCCAAAGTACACAACCATCTAGTATTAGAATGACCTTTTATTCTCTGTAAATGATAAAGTCGCCATAATTCTTTGGTTTTTGATCTGATTCAGAAATTACTGAACTCACGAGTGTTGGACTTCTTCCCATCTCTACTCCTGAGGGTCTCAGCGTCTCCGGAGTTTCCTTTTTAAACTCGGCCATGTTTCTAACCTCTTACAAGTTTAGAGGTGTTCCTCCTGGTTTGTTTTCAGTATTACAAAACCGCTTCAGGTGTTTTTTTGCCCCTGTAATGACTCTTTTGAAATGTTTCTGGCATCAAATTCAAAATGTGCTGATATTTTTTATTATTAATATAGAATTAAAATAATTTACAAAATGTTTTCACTTACATTCTGCATGATGTTACAGCGTTTAGGCTTAATTTAATGCTTTATCAAGATAAATCCAACGTTCTGTTGTTTCTTTTTTGGTGCAAAGTCAGAATTGATGTTTTAGCGAAATGAAAGCAAACACAACTCAAAGCGTGGACCTTGTCGATTCCTTCTCCGCCCAGAGGACAAGGTTATCAAGATGTAGAGGGAGCCAGGGGAAACATGGACTTTTAATGCCATATTTTCTGGCCTTGTCACTGTGGTGGAGTTACTTCACTCCAGTGTGCAGCCGTACAGAGAGAGCTTTCTAACAAATACAGGAAGAGGGATATCTACAAGAACCCTCACCCAAGACAACCAACTAAGGCAGACATGAGGACAGACAGGAGCTATGTGTGAACAGATTGACTTTGTCCAGCATATATGTTCTCTGTGTGTATGATGGTTGAAGACAGACAAGGGGTGTATGTGTGTTTATGTGCCCGCTATACATCCCAGAAAAACAAACAATGTACCAGAGGTTGGTATTGTTCATCCGGCCCAGTAGACGTATGGCCTGTGGTCAGCTGCCAAAGGCAACGAAAAGGCCATTCAGGGTTTAATATGCTCTTTTCCTATACCGGCTGAACTTTGGCTGGAGCTGTTTTCAAATTAATCAATCAAACCAATAAAAATCAAGAGTGAGTTTCAAAGCTATTAAGCAGACTGAAACACAATCCCGAACAGTGGATTTTCATTTCATGCAGGTGCGTAGGTTTTCTTTCTCTCACATGGGTGATTTTTATGACTTCCTGTTTGTCTTGGTCATTGTTAAAGTGACTTGACTTCATTCGAGGAAACATTGAATTATAAATCATTTCTCTCTGCTGCACTAAATGTGTGAGAAACTCTTGTGGGTGTTTGGCGGTGGACGGTTGACCGTGTGTGCGGGCCCACCTATCCGTAGATAACATTGTGTTGGGCAGCCGGCCTACTGAGGGAACTTGGGTTCGTGAAACCATCCTGTGTCGGGCCATGTGTTCCCCTGATAGAGTCAGGGAGGGTGTAACCTTCTATGAAATCTACCTCCAACCCTTTAAGGAGCTCTTCCTGTCTGCAGCATAACTTACCACCTAGAACTCCATCTTATCAAACATGTCCCTCAAACTTTGGCCACATTTGACGCACTTCTGTTAGTCTTTCCTTACATTTCCTGACAAGTTTTAAAATTCATAAACTTTTAAACTTTTCCGACAAGCGGTCGGCAACATTCATCTCTTGACAGGGTGTCTAACTTGGTGTTACGGTCACACAAAATATGTCTTAAAATTAAGAATCTTCTTTTTTAAATCATCCTCAGTGAAGACAAAGACTACGTTTCAAGGGTTTCTGGGAATTTTTGTGTTTAATTTCTTTCTCTTTTTCTTTATTTTTAATCCTCAGTTATTCTTTCTAGATACTTTTTCGGTAGTAAAGAGTGAAAGTAGGGCAGAAACAGAACAGGATCCCTCAGGTAAATGTCAGTCATCTTCTTGGTCAGGCCAAAAGTCAACGCCTTGGAGAACAAGCTGACAGGTGGAGCTTCACCTCAGCATGACCATTTGGACAGAGACATTTTTTATGATGAGCGATTGGTTAAAAAGATGTAGAGAGCCGCTCTGGATTTGGGCCATAATGGGCCAATCAAGTAGGTCAGAGCTCTCCAGGGGCTGACACTGGAGGAGGAACCATCTTTGGATTGAACATGTGGGCCAATGATCTGGTCAAAGGTCAAGGCAGAGTCCTTGATGGTTGTACTGGAGGAGGCAGGAGCAGGTGCCAACAGTTTGGGATGTGGGGCGAGAGTCTTGAGTGGCAGATTGCTGCAGCATAAAGAGAGAGGGAGAAAGCTGCAGATCAGCAACAAAAGTACAGGTTTGCTGTGGCTGAGCAAAACAAGAGTCATCTGTTTCAGCAGCTGCAGGAACAGGGGACAGGAGTCAATCGCTCCAGAATAGCAGCAGAGATCGGGGATAACTGCTGAGCTCAGCAGCACTATAGATCAATTGCTGCAGTGACGCTGGAACACAAGATTTCTGCTAAAGCTTTGAAGAGGTAGTTTTATCGACTGACGGACTGGCTGGACATGGACTAGGACAAGCCAGTGAGGTTTAGAAAGTTCTGGCTTTGGTTCTGTAGATCAGATATGAACAATGAACTTATCATTATTAATATCGTCTTTTTATATTTGCTAACCTGTTTTCTGCTTTCAACCCCCCTCTTTATTACATTTATTTTTCTTACTTATTTTATGTTTTTATTTTGGTACGCACTGTCTCATTTTATGTTGTATGGTTCTTGTATTGTCTGGGTTCTTTATGACAAATGAATCTGGCCTTTAACTTGGGGGGCGTTGTTTTAACTGAGCTTTTGTTTTTATTTGTTTTTATTTCCATGTGCTGATTCTCTGTGCTATGACTATTTGTCAAAGCACTTTGTAAACTTCTGTTTTTAAAAGTGCAATAAAAATAAAGTTACTATTATTTTTTTTATTATTATTATTATTTTTTAATTTTCTATTTTTTATCCACCACCTATCATACTTTCTATACACAAAATAAGAGGTTCACTTGGATTAGGTCCATGTACAGCATTTTTTTTTCCTAAATTCCTAAAATGTCCTAATTTTTTTGAAAAGAGCAAATTTCTCAATAAGATGATTATAATGAAAACAAGTTTTTACTGTCTTAGTTTTGGCAGTCCTTAGCAGCGCTTGGAGCTACTACTCCAGAAACTTAGTGCCTCTACAACCAGCAAAATCGAGGATTTCCTTTTGGATGGAAAATCATTAAAATCACCATGGAACAGGCTGAGGCAGCTATTTCACAGTCTCTGTGGTCTGCATGCTGTTGTGTTATATTTGATAGAAGGTCATTGGTCATTCTGGGAAAACATGTAGGAATTGACTACATTGATAAGGCTGTGGGAAAGTGGAAACGACCAACACAATGCAGCTGATACACAGGAGTCCAGAGGTAGACCTATAACTTCCTGCCTGCCTCCAACCATCATCTCGACACCTTCGTAGTCATCCTGAACTCCAGACTCCTTCATCCAGTCTCCCATATCCAGGCACACTCACCACTTACATCCTCTCTACATGTACGCCTCCTGTCTGTCCTCTGACCGCCCCCTCTCCATTGTGTGCATGCCGTTTCTCCACCCTCTTTCATCATGCCAGGCGTTACACAGAGAGGAAGCTGCCCTTCCACTTCCTTACTGTGGTGAGAACAATTCATGCCTCGTCTCTCACCCCTCTGTCTCTTTCCCCACTGCCCAGACGATTTCAGCTGCCAGATTTCTAAGTTTCTTGTTTTTGAATAGATGTCTGGAAGCATATCCAATAAAGGAATTAGACTTTGTTATATAACCGAAGTGTGGTTTCTCTACAGGGTTAAAAGAAGAAAGTGTTTAACATCCCAAATATATTTTATCAGGTTTATATTGTTAGTTCATTTTTACTGCGATTATGCTTTCAAGACAACAATTTGGCAAATTTTTCCTTTTGCATTTTGCCAACTTACATCTGTCTTCTTAGATGATATTAAAAAAGGAAAAGAAGTTCAATATAGGGGAGATCGGGGCTTGTTGCCACATGGGTAAGTTGTCACATTGTAATTATCTTCTCCACCTGGGGGCGCAACTAAAAAGTGTAATACTAGTTTTCTTCCTTTACATCGTCAGGGGTCGTGTCCTGTCTGAGAAGAAAAGAGCACATCATGAGCTGATGAGTGCCAATTAACCATTTTGCACAGCCCAAAGTAAAACATTTGAACTTTAAATGTTTTGAAATAAACTTCTTCCACATAAAAATCCTTGCATTAAAACATGTAGACTTGTTAGAGGAGACATTAAGGCATCCTGTCATACCTCAGTCATTGTCCTGTTTTAAGCTAACTTTAAGCTAGAGCTAGAATTAGCAGACATGGTAGTTTGGGACAACATGTCTCAGTCATTTTGGGGTTAGTTGTCACGTGTGATAACTTATCCCAGAATAGCAAGCTTAAAAAGGATTAAAATTAACATAGAGAATTTGCTAATCAGCAGTTGTCATGATATGTTCTGGTATTTAGTTTTCCTCTGGTTTTGTTATTTGAGTGTATTTTCTGTGTTTTTTCCAGGTGTTTCTGTTCCCATGTAGTCCTGTCTTGTGAGTTTTATAGTTTATAGTTTTACAGTAGGTTTTAGTTGCTTCTTATTTAATTCGTTTTAAATTAATCCTTTTTTTTGGTCTGCTTTTGGGTCCTTTTCCTTTTTGTTTAACTCAGATTCATGACATCATGTTGAAATTTTGACTTTATTTTTACAGAGAAAAGAGTGGTTTAAAGGAGAGGAGATAACGAGAAAACATGGTCAGGAATTTCAAAAGAAAAACAGAACATGGTAGTGCAGTGCCTGACGTGATGCTGAGGACAGTCAGACAGGTGACCCTAGCTAATAAATCAATCTAGAGTACAATAAAGGACTTTAATGTCAACTACCATACCTTGGCTCGGTACAGCAAAACATTCATCCCAGCTAAAATACAGAGTCAGACAGCTCTCCAAACTCTAGAGCATGTTGTATAATATTTTATGTTAACATTTGTTCAGTGGTTCTGTTCAATGACTTTTTCTTGCTCAGTGATAAACATTTTTTGAGCCTGACTTTGATGTTCACTTTCAAGTAAAAAAATGAGAACAACTGTAATTTTGTCCTTGTTTTATTAGCTGCAAGATCCACTGTGACATCTTACCCCATATAGTGAGACAACTTACCTGATGGTGGGGGAACATGTCACATGTTCACTCTCTCTATTTGATTGCTTACAACTCTGCACTAATGCAAGATATGAAAATGACATGAATACGAAATATATACCTGAGACTTTGGTCTTTCATCTGGTACACATTTTGTTTATATATGATGTATTGATTCAAAGAAATATATAAGAGTGTACAAAGTGTGACAACAAGCCCCGGTCTCCCCTACATTTTTAAAGGAGTGTCAAGCAAACAACATAATGGCAAATCAGACACATCACATCTGCACAAGACAATAGTGGTCTCTCTAAACAGCTTCCCACTGATACAGGAGGCTGGTGTGTGCCGGTGTTGTAACAGGACATGGAAGGGGAAACCTTAAGCACAAATTCAGGTAGTGAGTCCAAACAGTCCAGTCTTCTCACCATTTAAACAAACTGCTCCTGTTTTTTGTAATCTTACCAACAATCGATCTGTATTTAACTCTCCAACAGACTGCTCCACAATAGCCGGTAAAAAATATTTACAATGAGACAAACTTTAAATTTTAAAGCGCCACTTTCCATTCGTAATGACGCGTTTCACTTTTCTAATTTTTATGTGTGTGACTGTTTTTTTGTGAGTTCCAGTTCCTGTGGAGGAGAGTGTTTAATACGCCTGGTAATGCACGCCCGGCTCGCTCTAAATGACCCTGTACGTCTGTGAGACAGTGGGCTGGTCCAAATTCAACAAATCTGAAAACAATGGTGGAACCCGAGTCCAGCTGGGCTACAAGAACTCTGCCCTCACAAACACAATGCTGTGGCCTATGACCAGATATGACACATGTTTGAGGAACCTGGTGTGGTGTAACTCTGATGTGATGTAATGTGAATATGAGTCTGTGTAGGTGTGTGAGCACAGAAAAACAAACTTTGAATCCAACCTGACTTGCTGGCGTACATTTCTGTCTCAGATCACAAGGTCAAACTCTTTGAAACGAGCTTTTATCAACTTTCATCACAAGTTTCCGTTGCTGATACTGAAGCGAGTGGCTGCAGTGTCACAGATGTTTACTCTGTGATTTTTGGATGCCTTGGTTAATGGTTTAAAACTTTCTCACCAAAGCAGGAAAGAAACAATTTGTCGGTTCTCAGAGGAAATGAGAAACCACCGGAGACGAATGAGAGAGAGAGAAGGGTGCATAAAACAAAGCTGCTGCTAAATTGTTTGTATCTTGAGGTTTAATAGCGCCATTCAAAACAAAAGAAGTAGCTGTGAACAGATGACTCATGAAAAAAAAGGAGAAACAAAGAGGAGAAATAAAGGCGTTGTTGCTGAGGCAGTGGGTCACCAGAACACAAAGAGATTGATGGGACTCACACATATGTGCACAAATATGTATAGACTTATGTCTGCGCACTGAACAAACAAGAGTTTAGAAACAAGTGTCCCTCTGTCTTTAAGCATAAGCCTGATGCCATTGAGGTCTTAGTGTTGTGCTATGTCATGGGACTCAGCACTGCCCCCAAGGTCATGTGGTATCTGTGAGGGGCATCGCTGATACCATCTCTTTAAACCCCGCTGTCAATGCCTCCTGTCTGTCTATGTGAACCTATGAATGACACAGACAATTCGTGTGAAGTTCAAGAGATTAAAATGAAGAGCAAGAGAAAAGACGAGGAGCCATCAAAAAGATTAAAAAAGGTTTGCACACATATTTATCATCTGTTACTATTCATTCATCTTGGCTGTGCTGAAATTTACCTGAGAGTTACAAAACCATAAACCTTTGATCGCTAACGCATGGTATAAAATGCATGGTTTATAATGAGCTGCTTATACATAAAAATATGAATATCCATCTTCTGTTTGACCGAGCAGCTTTGAATATACAGCAGAACCAAGTTAACTGTCTTTTGGTGTGAAATAATAGAGCTGATACACTTTTATCACCACCTTAACCACCAAATCAGAAACCCCTGACTTTGCTAAAATACTTCACAAACCACACTTATGTATTCCTGACAGAGTGAACACTTGTGTGATGTGGGATCAAGACTGATCACACACTCAGGATGAAAGGCGAGGAAATTACTCTGACGTCTGTAATCACAGTTTTACCATCACATGTTTAAAACCAACATTTTTTTTCTCTCTTTATAAGGCTCAACACCCTCACTGGTCTGTCTTTCTTTGTTTCAGTGAATAGGTCCTCTCCTGAGTAAATGATGCCCCTGTCAGCTTTAGGAGATTATACAAATCAAGTAGAGAGGATGTAATGCAGGGAGACTGACTGCTTTTTATGACCTCAGCATTTTTAGTGTACAGCAAAATCCTCAGGCCCTCCACCCAGTTAAAAAAGGGGGAGCTGAATTGTTCATTTCAAGGATACACAGCTGAACTTAAAGAAATGGTTCCACATTACTCCTTATTTTTGCTCTTGGTATTTCGCTATTACATCTGTAAAATCCAGCCTTGTGCATTTTTGTTTGTATGAGCAGGAAACATATGAAAATAAAATAAAAAATAAAAAGTTGAAAAAAAAAACCCAAAAGGTTTCAAACTGGAAGAGGTAAAACGTTTGCGCCCAGTTTCTGTACACTGGAATTTTGCTCAATATCCCTCACATACTGTCTCTGTTTCGGCCTCCACCAGTCCAACAGAGGTTTCAAAACCTTGGCTTTGTTCAGAGCTGGTCACCAGTTTCATGTGTCAGTAATTTTCTCAAATTTATCTAATTTTGCATTCCCTGTTAAGATTGAGATTGTTTATTCAATCAATATAGTACAATTTTTGATAAGGAATTCCCTATTTTATTGGAGATTAAAAAGGAGTAGATTGAAGCTATTAAGCTTATATGTACCTACTCTCATTCCTTCCTGTTTGTTGACCCTTTACATGTCTTTAGATGGTTTGAATCACTTGCTTCAGTTGTCAAAAAGCCATTTATGCACACACTGGAAGAGGTTCCCAAACTTCGCCATGCCAGGGACCCCTCCATTAAGCCCCTTGCAGAAACCATCTCTTGCAAAATGTCTGGTTTCCTCACTTATGATGACAAATGTCAAAAATTAACCACTAAATTTAAAATTCTCAATATATTTTATTATCTTAATAAACAATTGATAGTCTTGCTATTGATTCATTTTGTTGTAAAGCTCCTGTGAGGGTTTTTTTTGACATTGATGTAGTAGACTGATGTTTAATGATATGTTATATGTATGTGTAATCCTTCCAGCGAGCTCTGGGCCTACCTCAAGGGCTCCTCCCCACTGGCCGCACCCAGATCATCTCCACAGGGAGGCGCAGAGAAGGCATCCTTGTCATATGCCCAAACCACCTCAGCTGACTCCTTCTGATCTGAAGATGCAGGAGGTCCACTCTGAGCTCCCTCTGGTTATTTGGTTAATACAATCAAAGCATCCTTTCTCTGTTGTTAACAGTCAGCGTCAGCTCTTCCTGATCTCCCAGATCTTTGATCTCCAATTTTCCCTTTAAGTCACAATGGTGCCCAGTTAAAAACAACTGCCTCAGATCTCTAATTAATCAAGTTTTCTTCTTTAGTTTACCAACTTTACGACCGCAGATAGCAATACAGAGAGCCATGCGCTCAACCAAACAGCCACTCTACATATAGGGTTTAAGACATAGTACTAGCCACCAAACATCTTTTAACTTTGCCTAATTTCTTTAGCAAAGAGACCAAACACAACTCACCTACTCTCTTCCAGCAGCCACTTGTACAGAGACCTGCGGGCGAGTCCATCACCGACTGCAGCGGGGGAACGCTGCTCAAGGAAGAACATTCATGACCATTTCCTCATGAAAATGCAATCAGACCGAGACGCTAAGGCAGAAGAACTACCGCGTCTGCAAATGATTAATATGATGATTATTTCTTCAAGGAAATGATAAAGAAATGATCATAAATGTTCTTCCTTGAGCTGTGTCACCCTGCTGAAGTCGATGGACTCCCCAGAGGTCTCCGTACAAACAAGCGGCTGCTGGAAGAGAGTGGGTGAGTTGTGTTTAGTCTTTAAGGATTAATTACTCTTTTTTAGAGCTAATTAAATAAACAGTAAGATGAACACTGGAGTCTGCTTGTTCTCTTTTGACGCATTTCTGGTCTCCAAATATACCTTAATTTGGTTCCAGTTTCTTGCTAACCTGTTCTTTGTAGCTGCCAACGCCCTCCTGTGTCGCAGTACCAGTGATTGAAGATGAACTGAGACAGACAGACAGTGGTTTGCAGCAAAGACCACTGCGTTTGACCAAATTCATCACAAACAGCAGAGCAGCCTCCTGAAAGTCTGGTTTAAAAAGTGAACGTGTTGCCTATTGTACGTCAAAAATCAGAAAACATACCCCAGAAGAGATTTTCTCCAGGGAGCGGTGGAAGATGTTTACTGAGTGAGAGGCCAAATCAAACCAACCTCCTGCCAGCATGTGTCACAGTCACATAATGTGCATATTGTTTCATGAAATTCATGTAGAAAATCAAATCAGATTGATAAGGCCCGTACCAAAGTAAGATTTCGGTTACTTCCTGTGTTTCAAAGGCCCTGCGTGCAGAAAGCGCGTGGCACCATCCCGCCAGGAAGATCGACGCACGATATGTTTGTTAGCGTGTTAGCATTCTGATTAATGGCCAGTTGGTGCCCTGCTTCAGAGGTCTAATCTGGCCTCATGCCTCACTGCACGTGCTCAATAGAGTCCGCACCCTGCATCATGACATCATGTCTTTGTGTGAAATCCCGGTGCCATTCACGGGCCCACCGTAGGGCTTAGTGTGCAAGCGTCCACTATACCAACACACAGGTCTTTAAAGGGAGTCCTCTGGTCCCCCAGCTCAGTGGATACACCCTGATGCCTCCAAAGAGCTCTGAATATGGCTTCTATCCTCCAACAAAATGGGATGAGCCCATGTGCCGTCCAGGGCCCAGAGGAGAGTGAGTGTTTGGGAATTTTGTTGGAGACACTGTGCTCCTGTACTTTCAGTTTGGAGACTTGCTCACGCTAACATTCAGATCTTCTTGGATGGGAAGTTTGATAAAAGATTCAGACAGTGCTTCATGCAGCTTTTTGCTCTTAGATTACATCATCCGTTTGCTAAAAGCAGAGGGATCAGCGAAGCTCCATGTGGAGGCCAAATCTGCCACAAACCAACAGATCACAGAGCAGACATCAGGAGGTGGGCGTTCGAGTTCACCAGCCTGGTGATGTCACTGAAAACAGATAACGCCATTGGCTGGGAAACAGCGAGGATTGGCTGTCATAAGATGGGCAGATACATTCACAAAAGGAGCTTCTGTCGATTGATAGTTATGATTTTGACCACAATTACACACGGCCTGTTGCACGAGGTCAATTTTATTTTCCATCTGAGAAATAAATTTAAACTTATGAAAAAACACACAACAGAAGATGTTGTTTTCTTTCTTTTCCAAAGTTTAGTTTCAATGTGAAGATGTTAACCTGAGATGTTGTTTTGGTCAACATTATTAAATAAAATCAGTGAGTTTCTGATACTTCTAGCCCATGACTATAGGAGGTAAAGAAGTTTCAGACTTCACAGAAAAGGTAATTGTTTAAACTCTACTGGGTCTCAGGACTATCTCACAATGGTGAAACCTGGAAATTAGATTGTGCAAAGGGAAATGAGTTGTGTAATTGTAAGCAGACTGTCTGTTTCAGGCTGCTGTGTATTTATTTGGTTCCTTCCTTTAATTTGGTGCATCAGTGGTTCACTGGCAGAACAAGTTTCAACAGTTTAGATAACACTCAAACAAAAGCTCTCTTCAAATAAACTCCCTCGAGTTCAAGTTTGGTGTGAAATAAATGTATCAAATGTTGGCACCAAGAAAAAGTATTGCTGATATCAATCTGGACTTGGCTTTTCATGTGAGTTTCTGGATTACAACACAATGTATAGAGTTATGATGTATAGAACAACAACATCCTGTTCCCCCTTCTGTTGAAATGCTGATAGAGAATATAAAAACACTTCTGTTAAATGTTAATCAAGCCATAATTTTCATGAGTGACCATTGTCGGCATTGAATAAAAAATGATAACAGGCAGAAGTTGACCTATTTCCCTGATTCAACAGAAAAGCCTCTACAAGCAGTATTTAAATGGTGTCTAACTAATCAATGAATATCAAGACTTTTAAGATGATTGACAAGGCCGTGATTCTGTCCAAGCTGGGGAAAAACTGAGATTTAGATGTTTAAACTGCAAAATCTATAAAAGGGATCATATTTATTAAGATATCGACAATTTATGTTATCATGTATTTTGATTTTTTAAACAGTTATAAAGCAGCATTTAATGTTTCATCATGAAAAATAGATAGATAGATAGATAGATAGATAGACTGTTATTGTCCCCCTTTAATAATGTTACTCTGATTGTTTTGGGACTCTTAAACTCCATAGTTCAAATGCCTGGACTGCATTTTGTTAATAATTACAGAAGACAAATTATAATGTGCCAAATTGACATGACATCTTAAATGAAATAAAATCCCAAAGATGCTCCAAGTGAGAGTAGGAGGTGTTTTCTTCCAAGACTGACTTAATTATAAGTCTTTCCTCAGTCTTAGATGGACAAAAGCAGTCGTGATTGTATTTGTGCAAACCTCGAGATCATTTCATAATGAGATTTTGAGATACTAAGACAGTAATAACATGCATCCATGAGCTCTGCAGCAGCTTTCATCTGTTCAAACATCTCTGGAACAACTCACACATCAAAGATCGACGCTTATTGTTTTTCTTCCCTGAGACGGGAAAGTTTGACTAACCAACCTGATAGAGACATTTTGGCTTGTCCTTTCGCTCAATGGCTCACATTCTTCACATTCCAGCTTAGTGACACGGATATGATGATACACACATACACACACTCGCACACACACACACACACTCACAAATGTACAGGGTTAAATTCAGCCATCTACTTAAACTCAACTGACTGCAAAACTGAAATGTTTATAGGATGCCTCAGTATTAATAGAAATGTACATTTTTGAACTATAAAGGAGCTCAGTGACCATAAAACACCAAAGTATCACTCATCTTTAGCTGGACTGAAGAGCTGTTCTGCTCTGATTTAGCCTTTAAAATTTCAGAGTCAAGAATATTCAAGAGGGAAACTGAATGTGTGATTACTCTGATCATGCTGTGACACGTGTTTGCTTTCCTTCACATACTACAGGGATGTAAATCCAAAAATTTTGAGTGTTGAAGTGAATAAATATTGAAAAGAGGCTGAGTTGTCTGGAAAAAGAGACTGTTTAGAAATAAGGATTGAAATTTTATTTTATATGCATATTTATTTTGGGGGAAAGTAATCTGGAAATATGTATAGTATGTGAAATAATGCCAAAATTAGAATATTTCCTTGTTAAATGTATGCTTGACTTAAATCAACACTTGTAGGGCTGATGCAGAATGGCCAAAAAGTGCTTGTATGACACAGTGATCAAAGTTAGCTGGTTCAGCGATTAAATAAAACAGGAAAAAACTGTTGACTACCTCCCCAAAACCAACAAAATTCACTAAATCCAGACTCAAATGTAGGAGAAATTATATTTACATGCAGCAGAAATGAACCCACAGCAATTATGTCCAGTGTTAATACACGAGCACACGAGCTCTCCCTCGTCACTGACCTGCCTCTCTGCTCCTATGTTGGGCATGGCTAGAGGCCGCAGACACATCATCAGCTGCTGTAGTTTCATCTACTGTATCAGTGCTTCTACATACAGCACATATGTGTGAGGAAGTGAGATGCAGGGAGCTGGAGTGCTCTGCCGTGGACTCGGTGCCCCGGCAGTACAGTGTCCATGTTGGTGTGGGAGCCTGAGGCCTGCTCCCATACATCCCCGCTCTGGCCCTGTTGATCCTATTGTCTCCTGCGTCACTACACGTCGCCCGGCAAATAAAGGCCGTCTGGCTCCAAGCTTAAATATTGCAGCAAACTAAAAACCAACCATCAGAGCCGATTCATTCACATCTGCTCAGTGGGGCGACAAGGACGGGGCTTTAGGTGGGAAAGAGGGCAGAAAAAAGTTCACTTTTCCCTGCCGGGTGCCAAGAGAACGGGACAGGACTCAACTTCACCGGAGCCGCAGCTGTGGCAAGTTGCCCATTTGATTACTTTTAACTGAAATCATATTTTGCAAATAAGGAGACGGATTTTTAGATTTTAACCTTTTTTTATTGGTTTGTGTGCAAACGTTTTTTTTTTTATATGGAGCTAGAGCAGGAGATTTCTGGTTTAAATCAAAGTTTATGAGCACACAGAGCTACTGTGGTCTTAGTGCAAAGTCAAATCAGTACTTTAGTTTGCATTTTGATCAGGAATTTAATTTTATATCTTCGTTTTCGTTGTGAGTAAAACCAGTGGGCTCAAACACGTCTCATTAGAAGTTTTAAAATCTCACAGTTTCTGCTTTTAGTAAAACATGACAGCATGAAATGATGGTTTAGGTTTTCTTTTTTTTAAACAAGTTTGTAAGTTTTCCTCTTTTACATTTCTTACTTTCCCCTCTGCTCCCCTCCCCTCGTCTGCCCTGCCTACCCCACCCTTATCTTCTGCACCCTCTGCGTCCCTTCCTACCCCACCCTTCTTTATTGCAGTGCTACGGACCGATCATGGGTGACTGGAGCTTTCTGGGTAATATTTTAGAGGAAGTTAACGAGCACTCTACGGTGATCGGCCGGGTGTGGCTCACGGTGCTCTTCATCTTCCGTATCCTCATCCTGGGCACTGCGGCGGAGTTCGTTTGGGGCGATGAGCAGTCCGACTATGTCTGCAACACCCAACAGCCCGGTTGTGAGAATGTGTGCTACGACGAGGCCTTCCCCATCTCCCACATTCGCCTTTGGGTGCTGCAGATCATCTTCGTGTCCACGCCATCTCTGGTATACGTGGGCCATGCTGTGCACCACGTCCACATGGAGGAAAAACGCAAGGAGCGTGAGGAGGCAGAACTGAGCCGGCAGCAGGAGCTGAGTGAGGAGCGACTCCCTCTGGCACCAGACCAGGGAAGCGTCCGCACCACAAAGGAGACCAGCACAAAGGGCAGCAAGAAGTTCAGACTAGAGGGCACCCTCCTGAGGACCTACATCTGCCACATCATCTTCAAGACACTTTTCGAGGTGGGCTTTGTGGTGGGCCAGTACTTCCTGTATGGCTTCCGTATCCTGCCGCTGTACAAGTGCAGCCGCTGGCCCTGCCCCAACACTGTGGACTGTTTTGTGTCTCGCCCCACGGAAAAGACTGTCTTCATCATCTTCATGTTAGCTGTGGCCTGTGTCTCACTCTTCCTCAACTTTGTGGAGATCAGCCACCTGGGCCTGAAGAAGATTCGCTTTGTCTTTCGCAAGCCGGCCCCGGCCCCAGCCCAAGGCGAGGGCTCAGCTCCTCTGCCGCTACAAGGGAAGGGCCTGCCCCCCCTGGCTGTGCCCTCCCTGCAGAGAGCGAAAGGTTACCGGCTGCTGGAGGAGGAGAAGGCTCCCCCCATAACTCACCTCTACCCACTGACTGAGGTTGGCATGGAGGCCGGTAGAGGTACCCCACCTTTCCAGGGGCTGGAGGAGAAGGCGGAAGAGGTGCTCCCCATGGAGGGCATCCCTAAGGTGTATGATGAGGCTCTGCCCTCCTACACCCAGACCACTGAGACAGGGGGGGTGACATTACACAAGGAGGAGACCAAGCAGGTGCAGCAGCCAGCTGAGGCAGAAGCAGAGAAAGTGGAGGAGGTTGTGGATGAGGATGTGGAGGTAGAGGAGGCTGTGATCGGGGAGGGCGTAACTGCAGCAGACGCAGGGATGGAGGCCACGGATACGATAGAAGACACCAGACCGCTGAGCCGATTGAGCAAGGCCAGCAGTAGGGCCAGGTCAGACGATCTCACCGTATGAACCTGTGAGGAGAAGCACACAAACACCTGCAGTCAGCTATTGTTAGACAAAAGAGAGAGAGAGCACACACACACACACACACACACACACACACACACACACACACACACACACACACACACACACACACACACACACACACACACACACACACACACACACAAACACACATATTTCAAGACAATGCACACTCTTGAACAGGCAGGTCAGAAAATCAAAGTAAGCAGGGAGAGATTAAACACTTGAGAACACAGGCCACAACTCAAATTGACTTCTTACTCAAAACTGTGTGTTTGTGATAAAAAATAAAAATATGAAAAGTAGAGGTTAAAGACAGGAGGAGTAGGTTTTTTATTAAGAGTGTTCTTATATTTAAAAAATGTGGAAGGGACACATGCAGGGGGAAATGTTTTTACTTGATGAAAATCAATGTTCAATTTTTAGAAACATCTTTTTCTATTGAAAGAGTTTTAATCATTATACACTGGAGGGTTAGACATTTTTACGTGGGGTTTGAGTAGATAGGGAAAGAGAGTTAGGGTATACTTGTGTGTCTGCACATCAGTCATTTCACTGTAGTTAGGCACTGACTTTCACTCCCTGATGAACAGCGACATATTGCATTTGCAGCATGTAGCCGCACATAGCAAGGCTGAGAGGGCTCTTGCACAAACACACACACACACACACACACGAAACGTAAAATCAAGTGCCGCTACATTTAAAGGTAAAGAGCTCTTTGAAAGGGAGGAATAAAGCCCAGTTTCATGTTGAGACGAGCGTATCTTTATTTTTTTGCACATTCAGAGATTTAGACCCGTGCAATGCCTTAAACCCCACTAACACCTCATCCACGCATCCATTTAGCCAAGATTCGTTTGCATTGAGAGATGTGCATCAATATCAGAGCATTTCTCTCCTTTTCATGTTTGTACCATGTAGCACAGCCAGAGCTGAGACAGTGAGGAAAAACAGACAAAAAAAAAGAAAAAAAAGACCACATGTTGAATGTCTTTTTCAATGTGATTCTTCTTTTCTTCATTTTAGATTTGCTTGTGTTTTGTGGCCTCTAAGTGAAATTGTGTAGTCTGACATAAGTTGTCCATGGAAGAGAGCAGGGCTCATTTGGCCCTACTGGAGAATGAGCTATAGTAGCGACCTCAGGCCAAATCCTCTCTTTTCGTGCTGTACAAACATGCGTCCGGGCGATAAAGATCGTGCACCATCAGCACAAGTATTGTTGGAGGCGAGACAATAAAAGAAACCACACTCATCAATGAAAACAAGCATCCTTGACCTGGCTGCGAAAAAATCTTTCAACTTGAATTTGTGAGAGCATAGTGGTTCCTCAACGGGCAACAAAACACAATGCTCATGACAGCCTTTGAATTCAGAGTGAAACAAACAAAAAGGGGCAGTTCCTGTTGTATATAATGCCCCGAATCATGTCTGATAGTGTACATAATGTGCAGTTTTTGGTTATTTCATTGTCTGCAAGAATCACACACATTATTGTTGTGATTAACTATTGGTTCAACTCACAAGCCCGACAGAAAAAAACAAAAAACAAAAAAAAACTAATGACGCTTTCAGTCAGAGAACTTCAACATTTCCTTTCAGAACTTTTGCAGCTACTCTAACACAAAGTGCTTCTTGTCTTAAATCATGCCTTAGATTTACCAGCAACCTTCTTCTCACCTTCTCCGGCTTTGTCGATTCAAATGACTGTGTGAATTTCTGTGCCTTATCTGTAAATGTAAATTCTCAAGATTGTTTCAAGATTGTAGCAAATGCTTGTATTTCTCTGGGACCTGCATGAACTTGATCTTCAATTAACACTTAAAAAAAAAAAAAAAAAAAAAAAAAAAATCAGAGTCTCATTTATATGTGTGACCTTTAACAAACACTCATTCAACATGTTTTGGCCAAAAGGTAATAAATAAAACTTTATTCTTCAAGTGTAATCATGATGTTTGAATATTAAACAGATCAGGATGTTAAGTTGCATGTTTGCAGACATGAACTCACCCACATAGTGCAGAGCATAAGCATATATATGAGCCTATATGTGCACAGAGAAATGCACAATCTTCATGCAATGTTGGTTTCGGGGGTATGATCAAACGGCTCTGGAGAAACTCTGAGAGAGAAGGCAGCTTTGACCCCTTTGTGACCCCAAGCCATCCCTCAATCCCTCAATAATCCGGTGCTGTGAAATCTGAATCAAAGAAAGCCTTCAACAAAATTCCAAATTGTGGAGCACATTTCAAGCTTGTAACCATGTCACAATCAAAACTCAAAGCTGGTCCTTGTGTAAATGGATAATGTATGATTTTTTTTTGTTTGTAATTTAAGACTGTTGCATTCCCTGTATGTTCATAAGAAGACTTGATTAATTTTGGGGAAGAAATAATTCTTTTTACTAACTTGTAGTCTTCTTTAATGATAGATGTGTGGCAGTATCTTTTTTTGAAATGTGAACCAACGCAATAAAAAGTCACACGTGGTCAAGAAGTGTTGTGTCAGTGTTTCTCTGCAAAGTTTGCATACCCACACAGACACCCACTCACAAAGTGGTAAGAAGTGAAACAGTAGTCGAGGTTTTTACTACCCCATAAACTTCACTGGAGACGTAAACTGTTCTTTGATACACAAACATGGTTGTGTTTAATTCTCACTATACTACTTTCTTTTACAGGCACCCTGACAGGAAGTTTATCACCATAACTCATTATTTATCTGACTCAGTGAAACTTTTTATTTTTAGAAGCACGGGGGGTGAAACAGGAACTAAATGCCCAGGGTCTCAATAGAGAGACGGGGGCCTTAACTCTAGAATAAAAACCCAGTTTTTTAAATCATTTTCAACAGCCAAGAAAAATGGTCTGAGTAAAGGATATTATAACGCTATAACTCAGAGAACCTGGCAATAATCTGTCTTGGATCAAACTGGTATTATGTTATCTTTCACAGGAATATCTGAATTAAAAAACATTTGCTTCTGCTGCAGAAAAAGCCTGGACAAAACTAATCTGGCATGGTGGCACCTTAGTGTGGAGGTCTGGAAACACATACTGTAGGTCATGAGTTGTAGTCCCAGCAGTGACCTAGTCATGTGAAGCTGGATCCTGACCTGGTTCCCACCACTGGAGTCAGGACCATGCCATTGATTATTCACAGAGCAAGAACGAGGAGAAAAAACCTGAAAAAGTGACCTCTACAAAGTGGAAGTATACTGATGCCTCTGATGTTCTGGGTTTGAATCCAAACCCAAAACCTGCCATGCTTTCCCCAGCTTTTGAAAAACCATGATTAAATGGTAAAATAAAAACAACTAAAAAGCAAGCACAGCCTGGCAGGGCCTTGGTGTGCTGGATGAGGCTCATTTCAGTCAAATGGTCTTAAATCTAGTGCAAGGAGAGACTGAAGTTGAGGCAGACATAGTGCAAAGTCAAAGCATGGAAAATACAGGGTTGAAACAGGGGGAAATAAGTGGTCTTAAGCAGAGTTAGAGGAAAAGAAAGAAGGTAAGGAAGGAAAAGAAGAAAGAAAAAGGTGAAAGAGGGAGAAAAAAATAAATTGTCCACCAGGGTTGCTCAATTATTACAAAAATTGAAGTCATGATTGTTTTGACTCATATTTCTAGCATGATTGTTAAAGAAGGATTACCCATGATTTGATATTTCATCACACTTACAGTTTTTATGCAACTTAACCCTTTTAAAAAGCACAATATCAATATTTCAATTTTAACATGCTGTCTCCTTGGTAGTTGTTGACCCCAAATTTCCAGGGTGTTACACAACGCTCTTTTAAAACTTTAAGTGAGACATATTGAACTATAACTATAAACATATTGAATGTGTGTTTAAAATAGTGAGCTGTCGTGGTGGGGCCCACTGCTACATACTTTTATAGGACCCAGGATTTCTGGTGACACCCCTGTTTAAGAGTCTAGAAAAAATAGAAGTCTCATCTTATAAAGTCTTATCTTGTAGTTTTCTGATGTGACTGTCTCAAGAGAGTTTTTAATACGACCATAATGAATAAACTCCATTAGAAGTGCAAACAAAACTTTACTGAGAAATACTCACAGAAGTACACCAGGGTAATAACACTTAGTATGCATGAATTACTTTGATTGTAGGACTGTAATCAATGCAGCTGTGTGTTTGCATTAATAAACAGGATTCATTCAGTTTGTATTGACTGCTTCCTGAAAAAAAAAAAAAAAGATCATGTGTTTGTATCAAATGACCACCAGAGTGCAGTATTGTAAAAGTTATTCATTTCATTACCAGTCTCTCCCCCCAGAGTCAGGAAACAAAGAGCTATGTTTGAGAAAGTTTCAAGTTTAGACCATGAAAGGAAAGTAAAAAGCTTTTAAATATTTAGATAGAGAGTTTAGTTTAGTTTTATTTTGGATCCCCATTATCGGACACAGAATGCCAGCTAATTTTCCTGGGGTCCATGAAAATAGATTGATTGGCTCCTGAGCATTTATTTGTTTTAAGTAGATTAGGTGTTTGTCTAATACTATGGAGATAATTTCAACATCAGAGAATTTAAAAAAAAACTAAGAAAAGGTTATGAATCAAAGACTCAATGAAAAACCTTTGTGTTTTGTCAGGTGCTGTGAGATGGAGGCTGTGGACCTTATGTGAGCCTTTAACAACTTACATTTTTTCCCCAGTTGGAAAGGAAACTCACACCTAGCTTTTTTGACCACATTTCCTTTTCTGTCATGGCAACGTAAACACCCCTCTGTAGTTTAGCTCCAAGCAGCACCAAATGTTTAACAAACATCTACTCCCATAGAGGAGTGCTCAGTGAATAAGAGGAGGTCAAATAAGGTAAAGTTAAAACTCTTATCTGTGATATGTGGCTATTTTTACGCAGACACCTCATGACAACAAACAGAAAACCTACATGTATTATGAAGTTGAAGGATTGTAGCACCCACACTTTGGATCAAAAGCTTACAAGAGCATTACATTGTCAGCTATTTTCTAGAATAAACAGAGCAAAGGCACACCAGAGAGGATTAATCATATACCTAGTTAAATTCCAGGGTCCTTTTCCTCTCCAAAACTCACAATGTTCTGTTTGGAGAGAGGGCCATGTACGGACAAAACTTTCATGAGCCTCAAACTTTTACTAAGCAGTCAGAGTCCTATAAGGAAATAAAAAAAATTCTGACAGACTGAAATGATCTTGTAAATCAACTTTTCCTTATTTATTAGATAAGTTTTTTAAAAATTACATGCAATAATAAAATAACACCAGAAACTGTTTGTTATGTCTGTATTACGGGTGTTCCTGGCAGTTCTTTTGGTCAGGGCTGGAAACCGTTAGCTATCTGGCATTACTGTAACACAGCTGTTTGTCCAGATAGTCTCCCCTCTGCCGGCCTCCTCTGTGTTTTCATTCTGGTGTTATCATATTCTCCAGAAGCAAAGCTGTGGTGGTTCAGAGTCCACTCACTCAGAAGCTTCTTGATGAAGCATTTTAAAGCACTTGATACTCCTGCTAATGCATCTGTGACTGTCAGCTGTGTGTGTGTGAGTGAACAAGAAGCTTCACAATGCTGCATATGTGCCTGTTGGTGCCTGTTGCTGCACTTATGATGTGATTTAAATGATCTGCATTCAGGCAAGTAGTTGTAATGTCCTATTCTAGGTAACATATAAACCAATAAGGACTGGATTTAGGGTTCAGTGTGGCATCTGCATATGCACTTTGCTCTTTGAATCCTTTTTGTTGAGATCTTTGCCAGACATTATACTTCAGTATGTTGAAGTTAATCTGCTTCAGGAGCAAAGCAAAACTGATGGTCTGTTTCAGTCAGTAGGGCAGTTTCAGACTGATAGTCGTTTAATTTGGAAGAGAAATTAATCCACAGCTACATAATCTAGGTATCCCTTAGGAAAAGAGGTTCATTCAAGTGTACAATGAGCATACTTATTTTATACTAAAACTGTGGAAGCATGCTTGAAGTTGACTTTTTATAAACTATATTTTCCTTACTTAAGAAGAGTACAGCGAAGTATACTTAGCTTATACTGAAACGTGTGAACAAAGGTCTAAGACTAAGTACACTTATACTTTAATACTGAAACTTATACTTGTACTTTAGTATACGTTTTATTTCTTTCTGTTTTCATTTTATTATCAATATAATAAAATGCTGAAGTTTACACACTTACAGTAAATAGTATGTGAATTCAACTGCATTATCTTTATGAGCCTTAAAATCATACATAAGGACAGAGAAACATTTGACTTGACTTTTTGATCAATACATTTAACCTATACTTACACATAAAATTTTAATCAAGATATACTTAAGTATGCATTCGTGCCTTGGGTCTAAGTATACTTGGCCAGTGAATACTTCCAAATATCTTTTCTAAGAGTATACTCTAAGAGTACACTCTTAGAAAGATAAGCAATGCAAGCCAAGGATACAAATACATCCAACTATTGAAATTATAGCATACCAAAAGGTAATTTTAATTATGCTTCAGAGTCAGTGTACAGATAGCTGAGTGGGCTAAAGTGCATCCAATGTTGCAATGTTATTTTTGAGTGTACTTTTATAAACTTAAAATGAACTTATGAAGTATACTTAGGTATACTTTTACGAACTTAAAACGAACTAATAGAGTATACTTAAAGTATACTTTGTAGTACACTAAAAGTACATGGTCGGTTGTATACTTGGTATACTTATACTCAAGCATACTTAATAAAATGAACTTTAAGTATATTACTTTTAGCTGAGGGAAATCAGCCGGACTGCAAGAAGTTCTACTTAGTATTGGATTTAGAAGTCCAGTTTTCATGGACTCAGGGAATAAAACTTTTTCTATAGGCATGTAAATATCCTGACTACCAACTTGAAAATTTGTTACAAAACTGTAATGTAAAAAAGAATTATGCATTATTTTCTTGTACACATAGCCCAGCTAGACACATATCTGGGAATTTCCCCTTGTGAGACTAATAAGGGCTTATCTTATCTTACATATGTATATATTTTAGGGTGTCAATGATGATGAGCTGCTCAGTGAACAAACGGGAAACAGGGTGGAAAACAGCAGCAATGAAGATGTTCAAGGCTTCAGATAAGCATGTTTTTTTGTTCCAGAACTTTGTGGGGTTTTTTGTTTACTTCAGGTCCCTCAACTGTGAATAACAAAACTCCACGTCTCCCTAGGCAGCAGCATTCAGCGGGACACCGAAGGAGTTGTAAGTGCTGCGGAGGCACTTACACATTCCGCAGATTTCTCACATGGACTTTTTACTTTTCCTCTCCACCCTCCTTTAAACAGTGAGCATTAAGACCTCCCCACAATAGTTTTACAATATTTAATTACAATTTAACATGCTTTAGTTTACTATCTACTAATTACATGTGACTGTGGACCAAAACAGACTAAACAGACTGAAGGAGAAACTGAGAAAATACCTAAACAAAAGCACATCCCTCCCCTCTCTTAATTTATCCCTCCCTCCCAGAGAATAGACCTCAAATTGGGAAGGATAAGTAGGGTTAACCAAAAAAAGATCATTATATATAATTAGTCCTGTGGCAGGGAGGACTTGGGGACAGCTTGGCTTTTGTTTGAGACAGAAGGGAGTGGCTCAACAATATGTCCACAGTCAAGTTACTAATATGCCCAGATGTATTGCTCACCCCTGCTGCATCACTTATTTTCTTGAATCAAAGAGTTTCCGAATAATCCCACCCCTTTAAGATTGTTTATTCTACTTCTGTGTACCTCACTGTTTTCTTTATAAGGCTGAAAAAGTCCTATAAGCCCCACCCTCCTGCTGCTGTAGTTTCTCCTGTAATTACTGTGTGGGACTGTGAAAATATCCTTTAAATCTCTAACAGGATTGAGTAACCTTTCTCGAGGCCTTTTGGAAAACTGAGGAGGAGGATGTTAAACAGTCTGTAGCTATAACTGTCATTCGAATGAAAGCTTTATTGACTATTGTGAAACAGAGACTATGTTCAGTAAAGAATCAAATATCTTAAAGAATGGGGTGCGTCTAACTGTGTGGAGATATGGCCTTTCAGTAAAGTGCAGCTGTGTTGGTGTGGTTTGCCACACCTAGTTGTTTGAGTTGCAGCCGTTCAGATTCCTATCATAGTAACTGTGGCTTCTCTTGGTGCATTTCAGCCTTTATATCATGCAACACTGATGGGTAACCTCAGAGCTCCAGACAATGAGGCCATTGTTGGAGTGGGAGTGAAAACTGGCTTTTTTATTTTCTTTTGAAACGAGCTGGCGCGACGAAACAGGTCAAGTAATAAAGAAAAACATTCAAATGTAAAAGGCTCAGTTTTCATTTGCGCTTTCATTTTCCTGGTTTGGAGTCTGCTACAATAAAGATCTGAGGGTCATTTTTCACTGTTTCTCAAACCTACTGACTTTTTTCCCTCCCTTTTCATTTTCAAACTGAAAATAAAACATGACAACTCACGCTATCCCAAGCCTTTTGGAGAAGGTCGAGACAAATTTCTGAAAGGCACTGTCCTCATGCAAAGTCTGAGTAAAAGCCGGCAACTTGCTTCACAACCTAAAAGGCAAACAACAAAGATGACATGCTACTTATATAGCCACAGACCACCAAAAAACATCATATCTTCTACTTCCTGTGTGGAAACTGTGTACTCACAGTGTGTGGGCAGCCTGGCCAGGTTTTGTCTGATACCTTCACATGCATGTAAGCTACTCCCCCAAAACACAGACACTTGACATGTAATCAGTCTTATGTTTAGGAATATATACAGGATTTCCTCCCTGTCACCTCAGAAAACACCGACCAAGCCTTTACCAACAGTAAAGGAAGAGACAAATCAGCAGACACTCACCACTGGTAAGTCCTTGAAGCTAATAGCTAAATGCTTCATACCACAGGAAAGGCTATGATATTTTTAATTAATACTTTAGAAATCTTATATGATTATGCAGCTATGTTTGAAAAAATCCATACCGATAATATTCGGACTTTCTGTATATCACACCGCTTCTTACAGCATAATTGCGCAATGAGATACAAAGTAACAGGATGCAGATGAGCCACTTCTTACGGCTCTTCTTGGCCAGGTCGCTCATGCGAAAGATAATGTAGCCAGTGACATGTTCCTGATTTCATAAATATAAATATCAAACATTCAGGTGAATCCAGTCATAACATTCAGGTTTCATTCAGTGATCCTGAGTTCAGCAAATGATCGACCCCGTTATCCACATTCATGAGATTGACATGAATAACAGCTGTCTGTTTTTCAAGGTGATGGATGATTTTCATAAATGTGTGAACACATACCGGACCTTTTCCCTGTTGTTTCACTTGTTGTGGATGCTCTTACCAACAGGTAGTAATCTTTTACAAACATGTCTACTTTCAAAATGAGGAAAACTTGATATTATTAGAGAATATTGTTTCCGTTTGTTTGTGAGAGGATCTTTATCACTTTCATTAATAAGATTTAACATCATGATTGTTAAAATACCTGATTTATATTTTTAGGAGTAGTATTAATCCTCTCATTGAATCCTCAGCAAAAAAGTTAAACTATGACTTTAACATCGGAGTGGTATGATACTGGTCTTTAACATACATATTGAAATCTGTGTTTTTCTCACAGATGGAAAAACCATCCACGCTGAGGCTGGCACAACAGTGTATCTGCACTGCATCAACCAGTCAATCAGCACTCTCAAACTACTTAAATGGCAAATGAATGAGGTTAACCTGTTCAGTTTTACCCCTAGTAAACCCTCGCCACATGTCTTTGATGAAGCTCGAAACCTGAGCATTAATTTGTTGACCTCAGAGAGCGAGCTGTTTGCACTGGTCATAAAGGAAGCCCAGAAGCATCACTCAGGAAACTACACCTGCGAGGCCACCATGGAAACAACAATTAGGAAACAGAACTATGAGCTTTTAATTACAGGTAAGCTAACCAAACCATCATTTTATGTTTGCTATGGTTGCTGAATAAGTACCTGTGTGCAAAAGTCTGAATAAAAACAGGTGTGACCAAAGACACTCAATCAACCCTGCAAAGATACAGAAGAATGAGTAAACAGTAACAAGGATATTGACGTTGTTTCTATGTGAGGAACAACCTCAAAACCAAGCCTGGATACGTCAATGACATTTATTTTTCCACAGATAAGCATGGTATCAAGTGATGCAACAAATAGCTTCTTAAAGTCAGAGTTTGGGTGTTATTAGGCTGTGGTGCGTGGTATTAGTTCCTGGTTTATTTTGGGAGACCACAGGACTTCCTTTGTGAAACTAGCATCGCAGATGATTACAATTTGCCAACATGGCCAACATGATCTCACTACACACTATATATCTGGAGACCTGATTTTGATATACCCATTGGTTTTCTTGGCTGCTGTTTAGAGGCTCGTCCAGACCTGCTGTTTGTATCAATATTTAGAAATCCGACTAGATTCCACCAGGGCAAACCAAAGTTAAACAAGCAGCGCCAGGAACATTTACCAGGCACTCAAAGCTGCCACATCCTTTTTCCTGCATAATTAAAGGCATGATTGACGATCTGAGACGCAGTTGAAAAAACTGAGCCGTTGAGGCAGATTTGAAAAGATTATCCCACCCCTTCAACACACAAAACTCTCCCCTCTGTGCTCCATATTAACTCCCCCGAACCTGTATCGCCCTCCCCATGGCACACCCCCTCTGGCAGAGCAAGAAGCCGGCCGCGATATTTTTTTGCTTTGTGTAGGACAGTAGGGTAAAGTCCCGCCTCCTTCACCTCTGATTGGTTAGAAAAGCTGGAAACATCATCGCACGCTCGAGCCAAACGTGGTACATTGAACAGAACATTACAGAACATTACCGCACCTCTGAATCTTCTAACCCTTAAGGTCCTTACACACCGGGAGCATTTTATTTTGTGCAATTATTTTGGACATCGATATTTTTTTCAAACCCGTATCCTGTCAATACAAGTGTTCACATCAGCGACATTTTTCTTGTCCTGCAATATTGCAGCGCTTATTTTTTTTTTGTGTGTCACGCTCTAATTTTCTTAAGTTTTGCATACTGTGTGTCGACTTCTGACCAATCATATTTCGTGTTGTTGCAACATCAGATTCACTGGTATATCCAACATGGCTGACCGGCTGATTGTTTATGTGTCAGAAAACAGAGTGCTTTTTGATAAAAACACAAATATTAAGATAATGACCTAAAGGACAACTTGTGGAGAGTCATGGCATGATCGCCATGTAACCGAGGTTCAAAATAATTACCAATCCCTCCAATTGTCAACCATGCCTTGAAACTTTACTACAAAAAAAGATATGTTTCACGTACAATAGCTTCACTAAGGTGGGAGATGTGTGTTAGTAATTCGTATTTGAGCGTCAATTTTTCTGATAAAGTGGGCTTGAATTAGTTGATGACGAAAACATGATCTATGGTCATTTGGTAAGTCCCTGCATCAGAGCGGTGTCTGCACCTGTGGAGGCGGTATTATTAGGAGCTTAGAGGAAGTGTCTACATCGATGTACAGTCAAAGGTTGAATACCACAATGGTGTAAAATTGGTTTTCAAGAGTGTGATTTCATGTGTCAGTCTGTGAACATGAAAACCTGAGAGACACTGACTCAGCTGTTTTATCATCCCCCTGTCTTACCCCCATTCTGCCTCTGTTACTGACTCTGAGGGAGGATGAGAGGCAGGGCAGCTAAACTACCACATATTTAAGGAGGTTAAAGGAGGTCTATGTCCCGCCTTGCAATGACAGAGGCCCGCTATAAACTGCCTTAAGTGGTTATTCAAGGATTTGCAACCTTTGGTACTTGGCAGTGGAGTTAACAGCCACAAATGTTGCTGCTGTGTTGTACTTTAGATTTTTGTGATTGTTTTGCTGTTTTTCCCCCAGAGCCAGCTGGAAAATGGAGTAAACATATGATTGCTGTGGCGGTCGCTGTTCCTTGTGTGTCCCTCTTGACCTTTATAATTACTTTGATTTTGATGCTAACAGTCTGCAGACACCGTGCACAGTAAGTTGACTCAGTCCTTTACTTCCCTCATGATTTATGACAGATGGCCTCTCACCCCCAAATATAAAAAAAATGGTCATGTTCTTTTTCAGAAACTTCATTCATTCTTCTCACAGAGATTCGGTAAATCCAACAATGATCAACTCAGAAGTACACAGTCTGTCCATTCACAGGAATGTGAGAACAGTGAGATCATCTTGTCAAAGTGAACATTAGCTGATCTTCTGTTTCTTTTCTGCTTCCCCCAACAGAACGAGCAGACAGAGGATATCTATGAAAACTGCCTGGAAAACCGTGGCTATAATCGGCCTGCCAGAAATAAACCCAGGGCTCACTGATGGGAAATGTGGAGCAGTCATTTGAAGGACAGAGGCAAAGAAATACAAACCTTAACCACATTGTTTGGGTCCTTTTCTTGCATAAAACCTGAACTCCAAAAGACATTTTTTTCAGCATTTTTTGACATTTCTCTCTACAGTTCGTAATACTCCCTTAATGAATGTATTGAATGTGATGAGAAATCCCTCTTTCTCTAATTAGGAGCTGCATATGAAAATGTTCTTACCATTTGGGGGCAGCATGGCTGATTACATGTCTTTCTTGCTGCTACTTTAACTTTTTTTCCTGTTTAAAACAACTGTTTTTTTCGTGTTTTGAAAACTGCCCACTATAAACAGTAGAAGATCTTTGAAGCTCTGCTGCTTCAAAGGCTGCTGGTCCTCTAAACTGGAATAATCAAAGGAGTGCTTAGGGCCAAAAAAATACAGGATAAAACACACCTTCTTACAAGCAGGATTGGGAGAATACATTTAAATTACCATGACTGAGAACATTTACATAGCTATGGCTTTTAGGACACAATCAGGTGTCAAGTTTGTAATCTTTTCCACAGTTTACTGAACAGATGTTGACATACTGTAAGTATTCCAAGGCAACAGCAAGAAAAAAATCTTCAACAAGGACTCCTCTGTTTCAATGAGATACAGCCCACTTAGCATGTCATCCATTCCTGTCTTACACAACAAAGAGGGTGTTGAGTCTCCATGAGGCAAACATCCTGTGGGCTGATTTTTCTTAGTTTAAGACAAGCCTTAGTCTGTTTCCATCTTCACAGTGGCTTTACATTTGTGGTTAAAAAGATATAGTATATAGTAATGAGAATCCATTAATACTGTGTAAAAAAAAAAAACCCTAGTCATTGCAACTAAATGAAGCATAGCGGTAGTTCAGGCAGGTCATGGAGTCAAGCTAAAGGCTACAGTCAGCTGATCTTAAGCCAGCCCTCAGTCAGCTGACAGCTCAGGTAATCACCCTCTTCACATGTCAAAATGGCGCCCTATTTAAACCGCTTCTCCTGCCTACTCTGCCTGCTGCAACCACTCTGCAACCCACCTCCACCCCAACTCCTCCTGTTTATGTTGTGTCTGATCTTACCAGTGTCAAATGTATTGTCACTGATGCTTGCTCTGTTCTGTGCAGGGATTTTTATTTATTTATCTTAATCGAATTTGTTTGCTGCTGCTTCTATGCCTGGCTCCTCATGTATGCACATGAAAGGAGGGGAGGAGCTCTCCCCTCTTAGAGCTATACTGTGCAAGTGCATGGAAGGGCAGGGAACCCTCAGGACAGAGCCATACTGCCAAAGTAAAATGTTTGCTTGTAATAAATAATTAATTTTGACTAAAGTGATCCTGACTGAACTGCAGATTATGTATTAAGGATGGTATGTGTGAGGTACACAACGAAAACAAAAAACACAAACTGACATGAGATACTTTTTCTTTAAGTTTTAATATTTTTTTTTAGCAATGCAAAAAAAGTAATAAACTCAGCAGGTCACCATTATAGAAAACAAGATAAAAATAAAGAACAGGCAATAATATGTAAACATCAAAAGGGCATGGAACAAAAATTTAAATTAGAGGGACAAAAATGCTCTGGTGACACTGGCTGTCAAACTCCAAAAAATTAAAGCCAAGTATCAGTAGTAGTCAGAGCTTTAAGTCCAAATTTTCAAATACACGTGTGTAATTAAGGCTTCATAGAATTATTAACCACGTCCTAATCAAGAACAAACGTAACTCCTTATCCCACCCCCATGTAAGACAGCCAAAACCAATCATTTAAAAAAAGTAATAAATAAAACATGACAGATGTCATTTTTGGTGAGTCAAAAAATAGTACTCCACTAATTTAATGCTCTTCACTTACAACATTATCAGTCTCATAAAAACCCTTTGTCGGCCGCATCAGACATCATAAGATGTTAGTGCTAATAAGGTGTACCAGTATGAGGTGGAGTTTTTTTCTCCACATGTTTAATGCCAAAAAATTGTGCTTGAATACATTTTATTTAGTGTAACTGTAAAAAAAAAAAAAAAAAAAAAAAAAAAAAAGAAAAAAAAAGTTTTTTTGGCTGTTACCTCCTTTACATTTTGTTTGTTGGAAAACATTCATGGTCCGACAGTGATGTATCCCACTAACTTTCATGGTCCTCAGAAATTACACAATGCTTTGTTTCCCGTTGTCTTTTTAATTATGTACAAAAGCTGACAAGACCATTAGCAACAAGACTGACAACTTTGACGCTGTCATTTTTTAAGGCCTCATACTGGCTTGAGGGGTGTAGGTGTCAGATGAGCAGCTGAATAGACAGCCCTGCTTTTACATTTCTGGTTCAATATTGTGTATATTAGTAAGATAGGCAAAGGCTACTTTGTCAACAGGGTCACCAAAACTGACCCAAACAAAAAGTTTCTCACAGGAGCTTTAAGTTTGGAGTGAAAGGCCATCTTTTTTAGTAGACTGTCTGTGGCCACATGCAGAGACACAGAGACACATTAATGCCATGGTTTTGAGGATTTTAGTAATGACAGCCAGAGGATAACTTCAACCTTGGAATTATAAAATGTAGGCATGTACATCGGTTAATAAACAATTGTAAACATAAAAAGCACCACAAAAAACACTGAAATTATGAACATGTTGGCATGCAGCTGTTCGTACTAAAGAAAATTCAGTATTTGACCACAAGCAAAACAGTGCCAGGGTCAGTGAGGACAGACTCATGCAGACTTGAACCCAAAGAGGGTTTATTGTTGCAAGCTGGGTAGTGAGTCATGGTCTACAAACAAAATGTTTCCAACTCCCATCAGTCAGTTAAGTGCAGTGATTTGAAACTGAGTGAGTACAGTGCAATTAACAAATTAATACGCCGCACAAATTTGAATCTTCAACAATTTTACATAACTTCTTTTTTTTTTTTTACCTTTAATGAACTTCAACAGCCAATAAAATACATTCTTAATGTTGATCGTTACTTCAGTCTTTCTGTACTGTGTTCATACAAAATGGAGAACCTAAAATAGAAATAGATGGTAACAAAGCTGCCTCAATATTAACACACTGCGCCCTATAAAGCTTAACTGGAATCATGTAACAAGTAAACAATCTCCCTGCTCCTTTCTGAACATGAAATGTGTTGAAACTAATTCTAATTCAATGGAAAATTTTATCCATTGACAGACTGGGACACTTTCAAAAAAAAATATATCTTCTAACACAAATATCTACTTCAGGGATATATGAGTGGATTACAATCAGTACTAGTACCTAAAAAAGCAAACTAGACTATCAAAAATAGAGTTCTAAAGTATTATGAGGGAGATGAAGGTTTAGTAAAGACAGTAAAAGTTAAAACAACTGTCAAACTGCAGTTCAAAAACCAGCATCTGTGATGGTATGGTGGTGCATTAGTGCCCAAGGCATGGGTAACTTTCACATCTGTGAAGGCAACATTAATGCTGAAAGGTACATACAGGTTTTGGAGCAACACATGCTGCCATCCAAGCAACGTCTTTTTCATGGACGCCCCTGCTTATTTCAGAAAGACATTGCCAAGCCACATTCTGCACGTGTTACAACAGCGTGACTTCTTGGTAAAAGAGTGCAGGTACTCGACTGGCCTGCCTGCAGTCCAGACCTGTCTCCAACTGAAATTGTGTGGCACATTATGAAGCGTAAAATACGACAACGGAGACCTCGGACTGTTGAACAACTGAAGCTGTACTAGGACTGAGCGATTTTATGATTGTGATCGATGATCGTGATAAATTTCAGTTCGATTGCGTTGATCAGCTGAGAGCATATTTACTTTACTTGATCAAACATAGAGGAAATGTGCGTCACAACAGCCAATCAGAGTTGAGCTTTTCCTGCTCACTTCTGTAAGCTACCAGAGAAGTAAACAGGAGAAGTAAACAGAATGACCAAACATGGAGCTAAACACGGTGCTGAGGGCAGCAAGATAGTTGTCAGCCATGACTTTGAGTCATTCTCCTAAGATGTCATTGTTGAGAAGTTATTCAACGTCGCTTGTGTGGTGGTGGTTCAGGTATCTCCAAAGTGACGTCGAGTAATTAAGCCGATGAGCAAGGTATGTCAGCGATCGGTGCCCTCAAAAAACGGCTACACAACAAATCTGTTGAATCATTTGAAGAAGTACTTCCCCAATGATTAGGCGGAAAGCATGAAAATGTGAGCGGAGTTTGTACAGCCTGCCACTGCTGGCGGCACGAGTAGCATTAGCAGTTTAGCCACAACTAGCAGTGCAGCCACCAGACCTAGGCAGCAATTAATCGTATCATTTACGTTTACATCATCTAATGTTTACATTTTAAGGCGTCTTCATTATCTCTGAGGGGGCGATCTCTTTATTTTGGGTCTTGCATACCTGCAAATCAGTGGCGGCTGCTGGTCTTTCAAGGTGGGGAAGCTCATTTTTCTGGCCTACATCATAATTGTGTTTGTTTATTTGTATGTAACAGAACAGAGTCGCCAAACACAACGGCAGTCGTCTTTAACAAAGACAAAAGTCGCTGAGGATCTGTAAAGTCTCTGGAGCAGTTAAGAACAACGGAATGAATGACTTGGAAAATGCTCCGGTAGATGTTTTATTCTTCAAGATCGCTGATTCGCTTGTTTAGTTGTCAATCAAAAAAGTAATTCGCCTCAGACAGCTCATCCAATCATGGATTGTCCAGAGTCTTTTCTTCCTTTTCTTTTCTTCCTCTTTGATTGTTTCGCTGCTAGATGTGGTCATCGCCATGTTTGTGTATTTCTGATACTATGGCAAAGAGACTCGGCTCCTGTTGGTCCACGTGACAAAAATCGCTTCACCCCCTGCATATTCGATTGCGTGTGTGCAAGTATCACTACGCCGCAGAAGGGAAATAGTTCGACACCGAAACACTGATTACTAAAAATCGACAGGATGGCATGAGGAGATACTTTTTTTTAGTACTTACTATCAATAGAGCTATTTTATGAATCACAGTTTATGTTGCCCCACTGAAGTGGAACGAACCGACATGATCTCGCTCAGCCAATGCAGCCTATAATTAAAGAAAAATTTTGAAGCTTGAATGTGCCTCTTTTAGAAACGCTCTGAAAATCGACCAGATGGGAGTGTTTTGACTGCATCTTAAAACATCGGCTTTGTTGCTTATATTAGCAGCTGTTGCTAAAAAGGAGCAGGTATCAGGTATGAGCACACAAGGATAAAAAAAAACAACTAAACAGAGAAAACTAAAACAACAAACAGTACATTTGTGTCACTAACACTTCTAATAAATAATGCGAAAAACACAACAATCTGATTTCTGAATCACTGACACATTAAGCAGACTTCTACAGTGTGTGTCTAAATGTGTGTACCATAGGCTGTATATAGAGTACAGTACACAGTAACACCATAGACTGTGTATACATATAGTCGATGGTATGTACCGGTTTGGATGGAGTTTCTTTTCACCCAGTTCTGTGTCTACATGAGCAGGCTCCATAAACCTCTGCTATGATCAGGATTTAACACTATTGATGGTAAAATAAGCTTCAGATGTTTTGTCAGATAAGGTTAAAAAAGACAGTTAAGCCACATCCTGAACACGTTGGCATGTGGTACACTGGTTGTGAAAGCTACTTCAACAGTCTCCTTGTTTTTTGGTGCACTTTTGTCTTTTTTTTCCTTCTGCCATTATTTCCTGTAAGCCCCATCCACAGTTGAAAATTAGTTGTGGTGATTTTTCTTAATGTAATTGAAAGATTCTTTCAACATTATTATTGATGAGGCTGTTACAGGTAAATGATGACAACCAAGGAAAAACCTTTCTAAAGAGATTGACCTGACACCTCCCAAAATATTTGTTTTCAAATGTTTGGCCACAGCAAAACAAAAGCACTTAGATTGTTCCACATTTTTAATAGCCAGCTGAGTGAGAAGCTAAATACCAGTCCTGGAACGCTGCAAACCACCTGGAGTCCAACTGTCATCCAGCTTGTAGCTCCCATTGATGTCAAGGAGATCCCTGAGGCAGATAATGCAAAGCATGTTAGCAAAGCATGTCCATGCAAAGCAATATGCAAACGGTTCAGGGAGCTGAAGGTTCTCTGGAGTAACGGAAAAAAACAGCAGTACTTTATAATGTAAAAGAAAGACCTGTTTTATTGGATAAATACAACTTGATGCGTCTTTATCAAGAAATTTGTGAGACACAAAGTTTATATTTTGAAATGAAAAAAGTTGGCCTGCGTGACTGCACAGCACTGCTGCACTGTAACATTTAAAATAAAAACTTTTCCCCTTGTAAACACCAGTATCATACCTATTGGTGTGTTGCTGCTGATTCTTCTTCATGTTCCTCTTCCTCTACTCTCTGGTTATCGTCACTTGTGCCAGAAGCTATTCGAACCTTTTGCATCTCCTCAGGCGTGCCCTGTTCTCCCCGCAAGTTCAGACTCCCTTGTTGTCTCCGCAAGTTCAGACTGTCATGGTAGATGTAGTAACTTTTAAGTCAAGCAGTAAGACTGAATGTTCAACCTTAACAGATGACATACTGTCACATTTGTTACCTTGGAAGTCTCCCGGTTTTATATAAGTACCCAAAGACAACAGCAGCAACATTTAGTATAAGCAAAAGAGAGAATAGGGTCCAACAGGCAGGGCAGGATCCTGTGAGGAGACAGCATGGAAGAAAGAGAGTACAGTGACAGGAAATCGAAAATAAAGGCTCCTAGATTATTTCCTGCAACAAGAGCCAATAGAACAGCACAGCAACTTTTTAAATGCTGGTTTATCAGCTTCCTTTAGCAGTGGAATCAAATCAGGTCAAACGTTGGGCCTAAAATAATGTTGGAAACTTCAGAGAAAAATACCCTCAGCTTAAGCTATGACGGCAATGTGCTGCCAGACAGTTTCAAAAACAAAGGACTCAAACTGCAATCTTACATTTTTAAAGATTTTCAGACCTTTAAACATTCAATAATTAACATTTTAATGTAATAATGACAACTAAGTGATTCATTGATAAGGGACTTTCCCAAGGTAAGACATACTTCACAATTTTTGTCAGTGGAGGTCCAATTGTATCAATCAACAACACATCCTGACATTTGCAAACCTGCAGAAGTATCTATTAAACTGCAATAATATGGCACCAAGCAGAGTGAAAATTAGCCTTCTGCACACCTACAAACTTATCACTGGACTTTTCAGAAATGTGAGTGTCTGCTTCAAACCCACTCAAGACTCAGATCTGCTGTGGACTGTACTGACCCATTTAATGGGTAAGCTAAATACAACATGGGTTTGATGTCATTGTCATTATGCTACCGGCTAGACATGCTGCGAGAGCTAGAGTGAAAGTTAACTCCTGGTGCTTCTTTTGGCTTCCCCGCACAACAAAGGGGCGGAAATGAAGTGATGTTGTCCAGCATACAGTCAGGGTTAATTATAGATACTGACTCTGACTGTGAGGGAGGTGTATTATGCTCATAACAACAGGTAATAAAAATCTTTAGTGTGTGTTGCTGTTCGTCTCCAATCTGTGTTAGTCAAAGATGATATTATGGTTCCACAAACTCTCACTACAGATTTTTTAGATGGCCCACTGTGGACAATGGCAGGCATTAATTACTAACAAGACTGCATGTGGTTATGGATTTAAGCTGTAGCTATGAACAACACCAGCTTATGAGTTACCATGGTGATCTAGCTAGGTTAGAGAAGAGACAGCTTTATGTCTTTGTGAAAACTCTGGCTTCAGGATATAAAGACTTGGCTTATCCCTTTATCTTGCTTCATGGTACACCTCTCAGACAACATGTTCTCAGTCAAAATCAAGCAACTTTCTTTTTATGCAACCAAACTCTTATCAAATGTTTTCAGCCAAATGAATACAGACCTCACCTGGAGTAAAAAGCATCTTGAGGTAAGCTTGTTGACTTCCATGTGTGTTGGATGCTTTACACTGGTAGAGGCCATTTAAGTCTGAGGTGGTGCTCAGAAACTGCAGCGTCGCACCCTCTGTTCTGACACCAGATGAAGGCCACGATTGGTCAGATCTGAAAAGAAAGAACAATAGCTTTAGATACACAAGGTTAAGGACTGTGACACCGCTTTAGACTGCAGGGGGGATTTCACCTTGATAGCTTCCAAAATCCAGATCAAAATTCATCAGGCTCCGATTTAGATCTGTTGTCCATGTAAATACACTTTTTAAAATATCTGTCTGTAAAGCAATAAAGCCAGGGTCAGTCAGTGTTAACCTTTATGGTTTTATCTACTTAGTTAAATTGTGCATCAATAATGTCTCATGATGGCAGGACTAATGACTGTTTACCAGCAGGACACCTGGTACCTGATTTCATTTGTCAGGGGGCGAAGGAGGAGCATCAGCTTATGTTTTACCTGCTCTGGCAAAAGTTTTAATTTCCTCCCACACTGACACATTAACTTGAGTGAGGTCTGGGACAGTTGCACACCTCAGTTATCACGGGACTATTTTAAATACCAAAACTGATAGTACACAGGGCACCAGTAAGTCATTTTCAACAATCCTCTGACTGAGTTTTTCTGCTGAAACCAATGAGCATCCCTGGAGATTAGGGGGAATTTTGCACAGTAATTCAGCGATTAAACCGGCTCTCAATAAAACCTGTCTCTACAGGACAAACTTTTACTTTCCATCCTCATTGTTTAGCCTCTGGTGCTAATGTAGCATGTCTGACCTTTTCCCCTTTTGTAGCCAGCTCCCACAGAATCCTCCCAAGGCACTCCCGTAGTGAAGCACACTGTAGGCGATGTGCTTAGTGAAGCACATTATCTACAGACCAGTCAACATTATAACTAGGTTGAACCTCGGGTGGTGGAGACTGTTTCCTGTTGATAAAGCTTTCCTATCAAACCTGTCTGCATCTTTCAACTTCCTGATCTAAAATCTAATTTTATAAGATGCTCTATGTTCCTCATTTTATTTCAGGCTCTCCTTCTGTGCGCCCCCATTCAGGCTAACAATGGCCTGAACTTGAACTTGTTATTCATGAGTCTGTGACTTTTTTTCACAGCCCACTTCTTTTTTTTTGGATCAAATCCAGCACAGAGCCGATTTAAGTCCAAGGCAGACCAAAAGAGATGGAGCACCTACTTAACACTGCTTTTATTAGCCCACTTGAAACTTGAGAGGCCTTGAAAACCGCCTCCTTCCATCATCTCCATCAAAAGGTACAAGGTACAAAATTAACATAATACTCCTGTTTATGTAAAAACAGTACCTGGACCACGAGAAGTCTGGAGTTGGATATCCTTCTGACAGACACTGGAATACGTTTGCAGATCTTTCAATGATTTTCACTTCCAGAGGAGGGGCTGCAACAAACAGGAGAGACCGGATTGTGTTATTGCTCTTTGTGAAAACAAGCAGATCACATTTACCAATGTTTGCTCCTGTTTATGCGTCAATAATAAGCCTGAGCAAACCTGAACAATGAGAGGTTTTTTTTAGGACGGACCAGTTTTGAATTTCCTCGTAGAAAAAAAAAGATTCAGTCAATGACTGACTCAGAAAAACAGGTATCTACATTTTTCAAGACTCTAATCATCACAACTGCTGTGAACTGGATATCTAACACGGTTTCAGCGTGTTATTGAGATTTAGACAGAAGCTGCTGAGAAGCCAAGGACAAGGCTAAGTGTCCCCACAGGGATGTGACACAGGATCTGACATTGAAACTGCAGACCTTTTTTTGACTTTTTCTATATTTGCCTAATGGGCGTAACAAAAGTGCTGTTACTCTAGGGGCTTTTAGGGAGTTTCCATCAGAAATATGAGCTCAACTTCATACAGTGCATACCTCTTCAACTGTCTGTGTAAAATTTGCCACACACTCCTGTCATTTACATGTGATCTCTTTCCTCATTTCTATTCCTCTATCTTTCTTCTAAATGAGAAGCTGTGAGGTAAACAACAGTCAAGCTTTCACGTGGGAGCTGGTCCAGAGAGTTGAAACAGGTCCTCGCTTTAAATCCAACTAACCAAACCTGAATCATCTGTGTTATAAATCTTATATGATATATTATATATATTTTAGATCATTTATGTATCAAATTTCCCCTTAGGGATAAATCATCTTCTTATGTTATAAGACAGATGAGTATGAACATAATCAGTCCATCAAGAATTACAAGCTAACTGTGTCACTCATCGTAAAGATACTTGTCAGTATTTCTGTAACCAAAGGCTGGTAATAAATGTTTCTTTTTTTAAATGCTAGACAGTGTTAAGTCCTTGAATTGTTACTTTGGACAAACATTTACTTATTGAAAGACTCATGCTTTGGAGATTTGTTCCTTTTTTAAGTCAAAAATATACACAGGAATGAAACATCAGTGTGATACTGACATGTGAGTAGTTATATAGATATAAATGGATCAGTGGAGATTAAAAGGAGAAAAAATTGTCTTTTTTTATATTTTTTTTTTACAAAATTGTGAAAAAGCAGCCCTGATGATAGTCTTAAGACACACATGTGACTGAATGAAAGATTAAAGTTATGCAGTTCTTCCTCAACTCAGCGGAAGGAGGCTGGTGTGACACAGTTATTATCAAAACAAGATAAAGAAAGAGAGTAATAAGTATGGATTTGGTTCAGTAAAATAATTAGGATGCAACTCCAAATATTGGTTTTGTTCTACTGTGCCACTCAAATAAATTTGGGGTTTTTCTCTTCCCTTAGTTTTCTTGCATATACAGGCAAACCATCAGCAATGCTGCATCTGATTCATGTGACTGCTGTTATCCTTCAACATAATCATCAACACAAGCAAAATCCTCTGTATACTTTAGCTTCTTGCTCTATTAACAGGATACTTTCAAAGTACAGTTTACCCTCGCTGGCTCTTACAAAGTTAACCCAACTATCAAATTTCTCAATTTTGACAATCATCACACAAATAACACTGATACAAAACCTGCGGAAGGCGAGCTCTTAAGCAAAACCTGTATTTGAAATGCTGAAATATAGTGTTCACTCTGTTGTGTTGTGAGCTGAACTCTGAGCAAATGCCCTAGATACTGCCTGTACTGTCACCCTCTAGCAGGACCTTGCTGCTCCCACTCAAGAAAATACTTTTCAAGGCCTATTTGTGGAGACATGAAGCAACTGTAATGAAGAAACCAGGAGACGAAGGGAGAGGGCAGAGCAGCTGCAATTATGTCTCAATCCCATCAGCAGAGGAAAAATCCACATCTATCAAGAATGCTCAGGACAAATGAAACACATGTATGCACAAGCAAACTCATAGTTTTAACACAAACTTCTTTTTAGGGCAATTAAATATTTGTTAATGAGTGATTAAAATACCATCCTGTAAAATTCAACAGAAAAAAGAAGCTCTTAAACTCAGTTCCTGTATTTGATGGAAATTAGGCTGAAAACCCTTCCACTAAACTAGATTTTATCTCGGGCCTGTTCCGTTTTGTTGTTGTCATACTGCTGCAAACAAAATTATTGAATGTGGAGCTTAAGATTTTACAGACAACAACAGACTGACACTTAATGGCACTGATGTGTTTCTCACTCACCCAAAGATGAGTAACAAAATTAAAACTGCAGTGACGCAGCTTTTGTATACCCACAGTTGATCTTTATAGTGAAGGGCAGGGATTCTTTTTCCGATCGGACGTCATTGCTGATGACACACTCGACTGTGTGACCACTGATTTCTCTGGTGGGCACTCCCAACAGCATGCTCTCTGTGGTGGTTGTTCCGGTATCTTCAACGATGGAGTTGGTTATTATTTTCACTTTTTCTGCCAGAGTACCAGTGAGCCACGTCACCTCTGCAGGGGGTTTGGATTTAGCAGCTGTACAGGTGGCAAAAACAACCTCTTCATTTCCCAGAGTAAGATGATTTTCTTTCAGGCTTGTGATTGGAGGTACTAAGAGAGAAAGAAAACAAAACTTCAGCTTGCAAAGATAAAACAAGATCATATTTAGACTTAATTATAAGATGTTTACAATTTAATTTATCATACCGAGCACATTTAGAGGTACGCTGGTCTCATGGTTTCCACTTGGAAAGAGGGTGAAGATACATATGTATCTTCCTTCGTCCATGACTGTGATGTTAGATAACTGGAGGGTCCCATTTTTATCATTAAAATCCCCAATAAATTTAAAGCGGTAATCTTTGCCGTTGAGGAACTTTGTTTCCCCTGTACGTGAGATAGTGAGGAAATCATCTTTTTGGGGTTTTCCTCTGGTTAGTCTCTGCCATAAAATTTGAAGGAGGGTTTCTGAGGTATCAGTGAGTTTGCAGGGGAGAACAGCAGTACCATATTGAACTGCTGTTGCGTTCCCTCCAATGATCTGGAGAGCTGTAAAGAAACATGAAATCTCATCAGGTACTTGGATCAATGATGGAAAGCAATAAAGAGGTAAAACACAACCTTTGTGGCAAGAGTTTTCAATATTTGATCTTTGTCTGTTGTCTTTGTGGTCGTTGTGTGGAACTGCAGGCTATAACACAAACTAACCCGATGGGATTGTATAGTTGTAGGAGCCATAAATCAGTTGATCTACAGTATCCAGAGATTCGTGCTGAGGGTAAATGTGTGTGATTGTTTGTGTATTGTACAATGTTATTTTTGTTTATTTTGTACTCAAATTAAGTAGGTAAATAGTGGGTCAACTGGATGGGGTGGAGGCAAAGTCGATCCAGTTGTGGTTGAATCAAATAAACCTATGCCTACCAAGTCTGCTAGAAATCTGGGTGTCATGATTGTTCATGTGGCCTGATTGCTCGGTCCTGCAGATTTGCTCTCTATAATCAAGAGGATCAGACCCTACCTGACAGAACATGCAACACAGCTCCTGGTACAGGCTCTTGTAATTTCAGGCATTGACGACTGCAACTCATTACTGGCAGGACTCCCTGCGTGCACAGTTAAACCTCCGAAAATGATCTACAAAACAGCAGCACTTCTGGTCTTCAACCAGCCCAAGACAGCTCAGATACACCCAACTTGGTACTTTGGTAATTGTTGTTGTGAAGGCAATTTAATTGATGGTGATGAAGAAAGGTCTCAAATTGATGTTTGGTTGCTTCACTGTTGATGTTCTTAAAAAAAAGAAAAGAAAAAAATAACTCTTTGCATTGCCTTTAACACAGCATGGCAGTACATGTGTCCAAATACACTACTACTGTTGTTGTCTAGATCTATGGGTTGTTCTTGCTCTGAAATGTACCTTGCTTTGGATAAAAGCGACACTGTAACATTGAAACAATTAATATGGGGATTGGAGACACTCAGTTAAACTAGCCCACATCGTGGGATCAAACACAAAGCATTAAAGATGAGTATACTGGATTGTGAGGACAGAAAAACGGGGCCGTCCGTACGTCGCGAACGTTATTGATTAAACTTGGAAAACACTACGATTTTTTAAAGGGACTGAATCGACATACCGTCTGTAACTATGTTCAGAATCAACGCCATTACATAAAAAGGCAGCGTCATCCTTCTCCGGAAACACAGCATCCATCGTTTACTGTGTAAAATCCTCGGTGAGAGCTCGGTCCATTGTCGACAGATGGTTGCATGCAAAACATCCTTAGCTTGTACAATATAAAGCTGCAACGAGTGCCCGTCACTCGTGACGTCTATAGCTGCCTTCAGGAGAATGGGAAAATGTAAAAAAGCTGGAGTCCCACTGTCATAAACGTTCTGTCAAAAAACTAAAAATAAAAAATGAATATACTAACCTTACATTTCTCTTTCAGTAACAATAACTTGTAAATATTATTTCTTGAAACTGTTGCTTTCTGTGTGGTTTCATGGAGGCTTTATTTTACAGTTCTATTGCTATTTGGCTGCGATTGGTGAAACCTCTTCAATGAGTGCTCGTTTCTCTAATTTAAAAATGTCAGTAAAATGTTTTTTTTTTTTTAAGTGTATTGTCAGCCGAAATAATCTCTTCGAAAATGTAGACCAGTCCTGTCTGTTACATTAAAAGACTGAAAAATAAAATACAAATAAAAAATCCAGTACTTTACGGGTTTCAAAAAGTCTAATTGCTGAAGACTTTATGTAAATCCAAAATTAATATATTTTATATCAATTGATTGAATTGAAAAACAAAAAAGTGAATTTAACTAAAATATATGTTAGTCTAAGAAACTAACCAGAGTTGAAACTTTGTGCTGTTCATACAACTTGCTTTATATTATATAAATAGCCTACTAATGGGCAGCCATTCCAAAACAAGGGGTGACTTTTAAAGGTGTTAATTAAATACCCCCCCCCCCTTAAGTTTGTCAAAGTAAAAAATAAAACATTATCTTATATATGAACTGATTTTAAATTGTACTCAATAGTTAGACACTACATTTATTCAAAACAACACAAATGACACAGAATTCTACATATGCCTAAAAGCTTGCTTGCAAAATGACAATTGTGTTTTAACCTCAGTAGATAGAAATGTGTGTTGATTTCCACCTCTAAAGCAGCAGTCCTCTGTTGGCACCGGCTCAGTTGGACATTTATCTGTGCTTGATTTTTTAATGTTTAAAATTATATTCAATACAAAAATTCCAACTTCCGATTTTGCTTGTGCCTACCAAGGTCTAACTGCACATGCACTTGGAGGTCAGCTGTGTCTGCAGACTGGACTGAATAATAACCAGTTTCTCTGGTGAGAATAATAACCAGTTTCCCAACTTCTGACTATGGAAGTTGTATTGCTGGCATGCAGGGTACGAGCGAGCCACCTCACCTCTGTTGGAAATCTGGAACCAGCAACCATTCAGGTTGCAACCAGGGGCCACCGCCTCATTATCCAATACAGGCTTAGCGTCCTTTAGGTTTCTGACTAGAGGTGCTAAGAGAGAGCGAGAGCGAGAGAGAGAGAGAGAGAGAGAGAGAGAGAGAGAGAGAGAGTTCAACATACATGCAAAATTAAATAGAAAAATAAAACAATACCATATTTAAACACACACAAAACGAATATTAGGACATTTTCAAAATAATTCATCATATCAAGCTTATTAGCAGCATGTCTATTGATATGACAAAGTTATTGTTACATCACCACAACATAGCTACTGGGTCTCTGAAGCAGGAACTTTCAGTTTCTGTTAATTTTTGACAACCCCGTGTGGACAATACCTAGTATACATGTAAAATGTTAAAGGGCTCTCCCACCGGTTCTCTCATAGATGATGTAAGGAAGCAAGTAGACTTTGTACAAGCGGTCTAGAAAGTTTAATAATAAGCCTACTCCTCCTACGGCAGAGTATTAGGGCCACATTAAGAAAAAAAAAAGAAGACTTTGAGATTAAAGTCATTAACTTATGAGAATAAAGTCATTACTGAGAATTAAGTCATGACTAACGAGAATAAAGTCATAATAAAGTAATTAATCATGAGAATTAAGTCGTAATAAAGTCATTACTAACGAGAATTAAGTCGTAATAAAGTCATTACGAGAATTAAGTCATAAAGTATACGAAGTAGGGTTGCAAAGGAGTGGAAAATTTCTGGTAAATTTCCAGACACTTTCCACTGGAAGTTAAGCCTGGGAATTTTGGAAATATTCCAAATTGGAAACTTTCCATAGGAATTATGGGAATTATTGGGAATTTTTTGGAACTAACTGGAAATTGGGGGTAATGTAAACAAACTGTATCATATCCAAACATAGCTGTAAATATTTTCCCTCAACATTACCTAACATTGCATTCCTTCAAAGGCTGCTGGTTACTTAACATTCCTTCAACATCAGTTGGCTAAACAACTGGAATGGTCTTCAAAATATTTGACAATTGATGTATAAATTATTGTATGGTTTCAGAAAACCGTCTTGCAGGAGTTAGAAGAAACAGCATTACATTCGAGGTAGCTACCACCACCATAATAAGCTAGCCCCTTAAATGGTCAATGAAATGAAAAATAGCTTACATTTAGCACCTGTTTATATTTTTTTCCAAGTTACATAATAACACTATTATAGCTCAAATATATTATCAAAACTTACTTGACTTTATATAGTCTGTGGGCTCAAATGTCTTGTACTTTGGGCTCAAGAGTGATTGAGGCGTGTACTTGCATTAAATCTGGTTGTTTTAGCAAAGATTGTGCTTCAATATATTTCCCCCAGCTATATTTAAGTTCCCTGTTTGAGGGACATCCTTCAATTTTGTACATTTAAACTAAACCCCTGTGCTACTGCTATAAATGGCAGCATTGACGGATTAAGCCTCAGCACAGCCATTTTCAGCCATTTCTTATTCTCGTAAGTAATGACTTGATTCTCGTAAGTTAACGTCTTTAATCGTGAACTCTTCAATTTTTTTGTTAATGTTGCCCTTACACTCCGTCGGATCGTTTGACACAGAAGCAGAGCAGTAGAAGTTTGTGAATATTTGGGAAAACGTCACTTCCTGTGGCTTCCGGTGTTGGCTCTCTGTGTCTATCGTAATTAAGAATTAAGCAAAATAAAAGCTTACCGTCCACAACAGGCCCCAAGGATAAATGCCGACGCAAAGACACGCAACATGCCCCAGGTAAACTTTGACTTCGACACCTGACTCAAGCACTTTCGATGTATAAATAGGGGCGACCCTCATCTCATTTACTTCCTGCAATACTGTGCTGCTTTCACGTGGTGTGGGAATCTTGAAAGCTACGAACATAGACTGTATATACAGTCTATGGCTACGAAAAAATAGTGCATTTCCGCCACCCTCTGGTAGATTCAAGATTCAAGATTTGTTCATTTGTCATGTGGATGTTAACAAAGTCATCAATGCAATGAAACGCCCCGGATGGCAGGACCGCTCGACTCAAAGGAGTACAGATAAAACACACAATAAGTACTGAGAGGAATGCAATAAAATAAGCATGCAATAAATACAATGTTAAAGTGCACAAGCGATGCAGTTGGTGCTAAGAGTGAATCTATGAAAAGCTAAAGCTGGATAGGTGTGCAGCCTCAGAGGAGACAGAGTTGAGTTGTTGAATATGAGTCGAGGTGGAAATGAATTAAAATGAAGTCAAAGTTGAGGTGGAGTTAAGCCAAAATTTTACTCGATTTTTACTAGATAAAGTTAGATTTACAATCCCCACATGATCAGGAACTCGCCTTCGTAAAAACTGGGCAGAAAATGTCATTTTATATGCACCATGGTATAGAAACTTCATTTAAATGCAAACATACAAAGTTCAACTTCACAAAAGAGCTTCAGACAAAATCCTCAATGAATTTGCTGGTTTGAATATCTTGATGAGCAAAAGCGATCTCCTATTCCTTTTTTTCCCCCTTTTTTTTCTGCGTAAAGCACTTTGTGCTCCATGGTTGTGTATGAAAAGTGCTATATGAATAAAGACTGATTGATTGATTGATACATTTATTTGTACAATGTAGCCTATTTTAAATACAAAGACACTTCAAGGTGCTATGGATTAAACTTGACAACACAAAGCAACGAGAAAAAGACACAGAGGGCAATAAAAAGTCAGGTTCATCATAAGGATGGAAATACAGTATTGGAATTTAAAATAGAAAAGGGGGTAAAATACATTACAGTTGCAAGGCACTTCAGTAAGAGTCAAAAGCAAACAGAAAAATCTTATTCTTTAATTTTTAAGAACCAAGGATGCTTATTTTGTTTAGCTCAGTGTTTTGTACAAAACCAATTCTGCCAGTTTTTTTTGCTGGATTCTTTTCATCTTTGTCCTCTGCTTTTTCTGTCTAACATCTCACTTTTTTCTTATCCATCTTTAATCAGGCCAAATGCTGAATTGAGCCGTCTTCAGCTGCTTTCTTCACCCTGAACACCACATGGCTCTGAGGATGACAAGGAGGCACATGTAAGGTCAGAAAGCAGAATTAAACTCCAAGAAAGAAAAGCAGTGAGATAATTTGGGGCATATTTATCTGAGTGACAAAGTTCTTCTGACCTCTCCTTCTGGCTGAACTTGATACTCAACAAATGACATGGTTCTACTCCAGGTGAAGTCTTGGATTTGAGTCTTGGTCTTGCTTTTTCTGCACAGGTAAAGGATGAATAATATCATTCTGAAATTGTTTGATAGTTGTGATAATCTGCTTGGAAAATCAAGTTCCTAACAACCATTTAAGCCTCTAAATGATCTCCTGTTGGCACAATGCCCTTAGATTAATGTCATGAGGTGAAGCCCAAATTATGTCTCGCTAATATGCAGAAGAATAGAAGTATAGCAGGGCCTTAAGTGAGTAAAGCATGAGTGAACCTAAAAATTGACCTGAGTAATTAACAGGAGGAAGTATACTCACTAACTGAAGTATAATAATACTGTACATGCATACTATCATCACCAAAAACTTGCTGTAACCATTTATTTGCAGGTGTTTGTGGTGGTTTTATATAAACAGGAAAGACAAGGTGTTGTTATTTGTGTATGTTTGTATCTTACACTATCACTTTCTTTCTGATTCTATTTCTTCTGGCTTACATCTTTAAATCCTTCTCATCTCACTTTCTTTTGCTCGTCTCTTCTGTGACTTTGTCGCCATCTACCTCTCACTTTGCTCCCTCCACTTCCTCCTCCTTTTCAAATCAATTTTTTTAGCCCTTTTTTCATTTATCATCATTATTATAATTGTTTTTTTTGCCTCAAATCTTTGACCCATATCTGAGCATTGCACTGAGCAGACTTGGAATATCAATTTTGAGCAAAAAATAAAAATAAAACCTACGGCTTGTGGCAACAGTTTGCAAAAATAGAACTGTGACTCACCTGCAGAGATAGACTGCTGAAACGATGCAACACAGGAACACTCCAATCAAAGGTGTGACAATATGTAGTAAAACACTAAATGACCCGTCCTCTGTATTAAATTAGATGCAAATGACTTCATGTTACATTTTACCAGAGCTTTGACATATGATATAACTGTTATAAAATGATCAAGAGCAGACCTACCTTTGGGTTTCTCAGACACTGTCAGATTCCACTGAATGGTCAAAATACTACCATCACTAGTTACTTTACATGTGTAGAGTCCTCCATCACTATCCTGAGCATTTGAAATCATCAGCTTTGAAGGTGAGTTTATGTCTATTGTCAGTCTGTCTGAGGTTAAAGTTGATGAATTCTGCTTATCCTTGATGGAATAAGAAAAGTAACGTCTGCCTTTGGTCCAATGGATTAGTTTTGTTTCTGAATTAGATTCGTTGCAGATGAACGTGACAGGATCTCCTCTGGACACCAGCATATTCCTTTGCACAGGTGGATAATGTGCTTCAATAGAACAAAACAATAAATTAATGCAAAACATATATACAATTTAGACCAAAGAGAAGCATGCATAACAAAACAGATCTCTACCTGCACGGACGGTGCACAGAGCTAGCAGTTGTATTTGGAGCAGAGCTGCTTGGCTCAGACAAAACATGATGGTTAGCGGACAGAGCAAACTGACTGACACTCCTTTTAGATGTTTCAGTAAAGGAGTCAAGAGAAGAGGGCGTGGTTCATTGTTCTCGAAATGTTTTGTTACATGTAAGTCAAACAAAAAGATAACATTTACTACAGCCCCTTAAATCGTAATTACATTTAAGTGAGTGTCTAATAGAATCAAGCTTTGTACCTATAAATGATAAGTAAAGATTATTTTAATCTGAATAAATATCTACATGCAGCTGTGAAAAGGAAAACCACGTCCGCAGAGTGCTGAATTTGACCACACAATGTGACTAGAGTATGTGAAAATTTCTCGGAGCCAATGAGAAGCAAAACCATGTCTTCATGAACCACGTACACATTCACCATGGGAAGTCAACAGTCTCTACTTTGGATTTTATTCTGTATTTAAGACAAAGATCTTATTCTGTCACCTGAAATTCACAAAATGGCCTTTCCATCTTTCTCCAAATAGACCCTAAATCTCAATAGGGCAAACAGTGCCCAACCTCCAAGTTTTTTAAATTTTATTTTAATTGAAATGCTATCCTGTTATTCACTTATGGACCCTGTGGAGGCCAAAGATTCGCAGCTTTAACCATTCAAGTTGAACCAAGCTGAGGCTGGATAGGTGCGCAGCTTTAAAGGAGACAGAGTTGAGTCGTTGAATATGAGTCGAGGTGGAAATGAATCAAAATGGAGTCAAAGTTGAGGTGGAGTTAATTCAAATTTTTACTTGAGTTTGACTTAAATAAAGTTAGATTTACAATCCCCACATGATCAGAAACTTACCTTTGAAAAGGCAGGGCAGAAAACGACATTTTCTACACACCATGTTATAGAAACTTCATTTACATGAAAACATACAGAGTTCAATGAACATGACAAAATAGCTTCAGACAAAATCCTCATCATGAATTTGCCCGTTTGAATATCTTGATGAGCAAAAGCGATCTCTTTTTCCTTCTCCCTGATTAGCCATCCTTGTAGCACCAAGTTTAATCCACAAAATGTGCGCAAATGTCCACTGTAACCGATCTTTATATGATAAATTGTGTCCATGTCACTTGCGTGTCTAAAAGTCCCGTCTGCTCAGGAGGCGTTGTATATTGAGTTGAGCCTTTCCATGTACTGACTCCTCCGTTTGTTATTCGTCCTCCTGTCTGTGCTGCTCTGAGCGGTCTGTATGTGTTTGGAAAGAAATTAAAACAAAGATCAATGTTTTACAACAAGAGCAGAAAAAAAACAAAAGTTTCAATTCCAAAGATGAATAAGATTTTATGACCTCTCCAACTGACTCATAAAATGGTTCCTGGATCGAGTTCTGGTTTGGTGTCCGATGCCTCAGTTTTCTGCAGAAATGACGTTGTTACAGTAAGGAAACGCAGTCCTATTGTCTAAAAATTACTTCTGTTTACAACCAACACAGACTTTAAATGACAGGACATAATATAATAAGCGTACAGTGAGAGAAAAAGTTCAGAACTAGAAAGTAGACTTACCTACAGAGACAGACTGCTGAGACGATGCAACACAGAAACACTCCAATCAAAGGTATGACAATATGTAGTAAAACACTAAATGACCCGTTCTCTGTATTAAATTAGATGCAAAAAACTTCATGTTACATTTTACCAGGGCTTTGACATATGATATAACTGTTATAAAATGATCAAGAGCAGACCTACCTTTAGGTTTCTCAGACACTGTCAGATTCCACTGAATGGTCAAAATAACACCATCACTAGTTACTTCACATGTGTAGAGTCCTCCATCACTATCCTGAGCGTTTGAAATCATCAGCTTTGAAGGTGAGTTTACGTCTATTGTCAGTCTGTCTGAGGTTAAAGTTGATAAATTCTGCTTATTATGTATGAAGGCATATGAAAAATAACGTCTGCCTTTGGTCCATTTGATAAATTCATCTGGCTTAGATTCATTGCAGATTAACTTGACAGGATCTCCTCTGGACACCAGCATATTCCTTTGCACAGGTGGATTATGTGCTTCAATAGAACAAAACAATAAATCAATGCAAAACATATATACAATTTAGACAATAAAGAAGCATGCATAACAAAAACATATCTCTACCTGCATGGACTTGACATGTGAATAAAAGTGAGAGCAGAGCTGCTTGGTTCAGGTAAAACATGATGTCCATCAGACTGTGACAGACACACTGGTATTTCAGCATCAGCCTTTCAATCTAATTGTAAAGGAGGCGTTCAGAAGAGGAAGTGGTTTGTTGCTTTTCAGCTTCTCAAACTTAGTAAGTGTGGAACATGATGGATGTCACGTGTAAATAACAGAGGTAAAGTGTCAAACTGTGACACAACTTACCACTTTGATCATCACTTGTAAAGCCTAATGTACGTGTATAACTTTCATCTCTATAAAACATTTAAGTGTGCAACAGACTTGATCTTCTGGGTGTAGATTCACACTGTGGGATTTTGTTACACAATAAATAGCAAGTTTCATACATCTTGACACAGACAGTTACTGTCACAACCCTGGTCAGGTTTTGAAGGGGGGAAGCGTGAATGAATTTTGGCATTTGTTTCAAGCTCAGTAATGTTTCTGATCAGATTTGTTCATTTATTTTAGCAGTGATCTTCCAGTTTGGCAGTATTTCTTTGCCATCTTTTTCATCCATATAATTTAGAGTTCATAATCTGGTAACCCATTAGATGTTCTCTTGAATTACTGTGGAAAGAGTCCATGTATTTGCCTCCAGAAAATTTTCGGTGCCATCACTCAACAATTAAGATCAAATGCATCAATCAAAGTTTTGAGGGGAACTGTATCGTACAAAAGAACTTAAGAAGTTTTGATATTTTTATGCAGAATGAGTTTTTTGTTTAACTTTTTCTGAACTTGAGTTTTTTATATTTGGATCTTTAATATCTTCCAAGTCTTTCTCCATGATATTTTCTGAAGGAGTATCATTATTTGTGACTCTTGTAGATTTGACTGCCTTCATGGTTTTTCATTTTTCATGGCTATTTTTGGTTTATTTTGCTTTATCTGAGCAAGAATCCAGCCAACAACAATCACTTTGAACACATTTGTGAGTTTGACATTTAACGCGGTATCGTAACATGATGTAATGATGTAATGATGTTTATTATTCACAGATTTGCAGAGTCATAGTCTTCAATAAACAGTTTGAACTGACTCAATTCTTCTGAATCACTTAAGACATTTTTCCAGAGAGGTCAACTACTCCTACTCCAACCTCTAACACATTTAGATTTGGAAACTTAACACTTTAACGGAGTTACGAGAATCAAATCTGCTTTTTCTATATATCTTAAGGCACATAAGCCCCCAGATGATGCCCAGTGCAAATATTAAAAGCCAGCAGAATTAGGAAAATGGTCATTGTTAAAGTGTCCTGTGATAAGATTATGAAAGATTTGCTTGAGTGAAACACCAGAGTTTTATTCTTTTCCAAATGTTTGAAAACTTAGAGGCGAAAAAAGTAAACTGCACTTATTCTTTCTCATAAGTTGATATAGAGTGTCCACAAACAGGGAAGTGAGAGTATAGGCATATAGTATGCTGTCACTGTGGGGCCAAGGAACCCATCCAGTTATTTTAAGATATCATATCCGTTTGAAATAAGCCAAACCCATAAATAGTTGCATTATTTTAACTGTTTGTGTTTCTAAAATCATTCTGCATTTTTATAGTATTTCCTTGCTAAACAAACAAATATGTACTCACATATTCCACTCTGTGCAAGAAAAGGAAGTTTCCATTGTGCAAGCAACTAAATGTTTGTCTTTTGTCAGGATTTTTCTGGGTTTTATTTTTGCTGATTAGTTTGGTCCATTAATTCTATAACAAATGAGATTCTATACATGCAGCTGGAAGGTATCTTAAAGCTGAAATATAACATCATCTTCCACTTTTATACAGAAACTTTAACAAACACAATGACTCGTATTTCCTCCATTTCTGCCAACACCCACTCAAACATACTCAAACTGTGAAAGAGGACCAGAAACAGGAAACTCACTCTTTTGAGAGCTAACAAACAGACAAACAAACAGAGGAGACCCGATCTAAGAAAAATCTACTTTGAGATTTTTACAATTGAGTAGATCTTTTATGCATCTGAAACATCTTGCTCTGCTGTGAGACTTTTCTCAGACTTGGCACTCGATTAAGATTTTCATTTTGATCAGAGGCAGAGTATCCATCATTATGGTCTGCAAGGAAATGCTATCTGAGGCAAAACAAAGGACAGGTGGTAAATTTGCAGTATCAACAATGACACAATAAGTCTTGTTTTATGTATAAGGAGAAAAGGAGAGCAGTGTTGGTGTGGAATAATGATTCAAAGGTGGGCAGTTTCTAAGAAGTCTATGATGAGGAAGTGTGTCACCACCAGCAGAGGGTACTACAGTCACCTGTTTTCAGGCAGCAGTGATCGGCACGTTATTTCTGTAAAGACATGAGGGGTTATATCAAATAGGCAATTAATTTAATGATCATGTTCTAGTAGTCTGGTAAAATAGTTCACTCTTTTATATGTTTCAATCTATGAGATCTTAAATTGAGATTTTAACTTTTTCTGTGCATTACTGAAAATTTGACCCAACACAAAAGCTGCCTGGGCTCAGTGCATCCGCAATCTTTAATATTGCTTCAGTTATTTATTTATTTTTGGTTATTATTTTCCTTTATTTAATAGGTTCAGCTGAGAACAGACAGGAAATGTGGGGAGTGGGGAGACGTGCAGCAAACTACCGTAGCAAGGAGCCTATATGTATGGGCACACACCTAAACCACCAGCATGTGTAAGGACATTAACCCCATGAACCTGTACTCTAGTCAATACCAAGAACAAAGACCTGTAAGAAAGAAAGCAGACAGAGAGAAAGAAAGAAAGAAAGACAGACAGAAAGAAAGAAAGAAATAAAGACAGAGAAAGGAAAGTATGTTAAACCCTATCTTATGAGTATGGCAAAAACACCACACCATACTTTATACACACTCAAACCAAGACATTCACATACACGCATACAAAAAAGGGTTATCAGTGTGCCCCCTCCTTCTCTGTATTTTTTAAAATGGACAGTTTCTTCACCAGTTTCCCAACAGTTAAGTCTTTTATTAATACATTTCAAATAGTACCCCTGAGGGTTCCCTCCCAGCGAAGAAATACCTCTGGGGTGCTTGCATAATAAAGTCCCTCTTCATAGCTTGTACTCTGAAGCAGAACAGGTAAGGGAAATAATATGAAGTATGATCGGTAACACTGAAGTTATTACATGAAAGGATGTTGGGCTGTTTCCAGATGTAGGTAGTCATGTGACTGACCTCATACAGATGAATGTATTCTTGGTTTTGCAAGCTTTTGCCTGAACATAACAGACCTTTTATGATACAAACCTTGCTAAAACGATATATCATATGGTTGCATATGGTAGTAAAAATGTGAAAGTATCAGTCTGGTGTCGCAAGTCATATCAGCCAGCTCACATACATTTCCACGAGCAGGTGGGTCTGGAACAAATGTCAGTATTCATGTTTTTCTATTGAAGGCAGAACGACCCAGGAGCACTGCTTCAGCACATTTGTAAACAACCAAGATGGCAGCTACTGCCAATGGAAGGTCTGGAGAATACACGACGGCGTGATGAAATGATGGCTTGGTGATGTAAGGCTGGGTGGCTATAGCTCTGTATGCGCAAAAGCCTTTATTGTCCATGCTTACTTGTGTTTACTACATGTATTTTCACAGGTAACAGCATCTTCTTTTTTTTTTGCATTTCATTTGAAAAATTATCAACGCATATTCATTAAAAAAAAAAAAGTAATCAAAAATGCTTCACTATGTCAAGTGACCAATTGCTTGGGGGTGAAAAACATGTTTTTAAATGTCGGTAGTGAAGCAGGTTTCTCCTCAAAAACATCGATATCAGCCCTTACAAACATCTACTGCAAGGCTGCATTAACTTCACATAAACACCTAAAACTTCACAGTAAATGATGACACAGATCCAACATGACTTTCAGAGTTTAATCAAGTATATCTTTTATGTTTTGCTGGGATTGGCCCATAATAAATGTGACAGAAAAACAGTTCCTTCAATCACCTTTTCAGTTCTCTATTTAAAAGTGCTGCCCTTCCAGATATTACGCTGTGTTTCCTGTATTGAAGTGAAACGTATTTCATGCCATGGATATCTGAAACAATCTACCGGGCGTGTCAGGTTAGTGTTGGTTTGAGGGGGAGGGCACTTTTCACCCACTTTGGTGGGGGTATGTTGCATTGCCCTGTGTGGGCTCTATAAGGCCATAAGTTTCCAGTAAGCTCTGCAGTGGCCTTCAAATGGAAAAAGAGGGCTTAGACCTCGTGCAGTATCACACAGGTTGAACAACATGTTTGTGCACAATGGTGCCCCCTCCATGAAGTAACTACAAATGCTCAGTGGCACTGATGCTATCAGGAGTTGGTACATAATGTGAGCATAAAAGTTTTCTTTGAGTCATTTTGTCTCATATTTCCTCATTGCTTTAAACTAATAGTGCAGAATTTAAGCATTGATCTTTTTAAAGGGTAACGCTTGACCAACAGTTTGTGGAGCAACAAAACTGGCAGAAGGAAAAAAAAAACAAGCTCTGTCGATGCATTCAAATGGGAATAAAACACCTTTTGAATGTTCCTCCTATGTGTGTTTTTTTCTGTAATGGGGCCTCACTGCATTTGTCTGATGCAACACCTTTGTGTTTTTGCACATCAGCCCCCTCCCACTCTGTATCATTTGTTGAGATCATTATTTTGCAGTTAGACAGTATGTTAATATGTGTATGCACAAAGCATAAAGGTGTTTTTTCTTTTGTCCTAAAGCCAGGCTAATGAATGAAGTCTTTTGTAATAGCAGTCAGCAGGCACTCTTGGCCATATTCACCCAAGACATAGTGAGAAAAGACCAACTAACAAGCAAGGACAAAGGAACCACAGCTTTTCAATAACAACAATGAAGAAACCCCTTTAGCATCAGCTCATTTGTTTCCATTACAGCAAGAAACCCCCCAAAACATCCAAACACCGCTTTAATTACAGCTAATTGGCTGTTTTGTTTACAGGCAGCATCCTTTTCGGTCTTCTCCTCCATATTTGCAGCTGGGAAGCAATATTTTGAGCATTATAGTAAAACCTAAGCTTGATCTTGTTATAAGTGTCTGCAGGGCCCTCCCACACACAAAAGCAGGTACTACAGGAAACCTCAAACCTTAGCCACACACTTTCAAACACATACGCTTTGCTATTTAACTCATTCTTTTCAGAGCCTTTGAGCCACTGGAGCACACACTAACGCTGCTTTTGAAACACCCTTCTTCTGTGTGTGCCTCAGAGAAGGAGAAAATAGAAAAATCATGATTAAAGAAAAGTCCAGCTGCAAAATGAAGCTAATTGAGTCTGTATGGTGCATCCATGTGAGGGCTCAAGTGTGTTTTATTGCCTCTAAGTATGTGTGTGTGTCTGAGTGAGTGTGATTCAGCGTGACTGTGGCTAGTCTTTGACCCTTTGAGACATTGATGGATGCTTGTGAATATTTGAGATGCCTCTCGCAGAGCCTCTGGCAGAACACAGAGAGACATGAGAGGAGCTAATACCTCTGTTCTCTATCTTGAATACTGTATGATTCTTTAGCATGCATGTGCACAAAGCATGAATTTAAATCAGCTGTAGCAGGGAGCAGTTTCTTAGGCTGATGACTTGGACGGTGCTTTGTTGGACGCTGCAGCAACAGGAGAGATTAAAGAGTTTTTCTGATTTAGTATTCATATTCTCCCAGCTGCTGTCAGAACATGGTGAAAGTAAATTTGCTGTAACTGTGTGTCCTTTTCTGAGTGCTTACTTTACATTTCAAACGTGTTTTTGTGTGCATGCGTACATGCGCAGGCAAATGATAGGATGAAGGATGAACAGGTGGCATAGCAGATAGAGCAGATGACTAGATAACCTCTCCATGAACTTTTGATTTACATATTAATCAAGAAGAGATATGCAGTCAATTCTTTCTTATGATTTGTTGAATTTTAAAAAGATTGTGTCAGATGGTAAAGATCTGGTAATTATACAGTTAATTTCAACCCACCAAATTAACACTGTAATGATAACAAGCAGCTTATTTAGTGCGGTTTGTTGAAGCAAAGCTTTTAAGATTTTCTAGTGACTTCCAAAAACCAAATACTGTTTGATGGAAATGTTGAAGGGAAACATTTTCACACCACAGACCGGGTTTGTATCCTGAATGTCATATTTGGTTGGGTTTTTGCAAGGCTGTAACTTCTGCAAAGTGTTAACCAAAACCTCAACTTCATGATGAACCGTTGAATTTTCTCATGACTTTACAGTGTGAGAACGTCAACAAGTCAGGCAAGATACATTTGTATGATTTGGCAGCTTGAAGCAAATGCTGTTTTGATTAAATAGAGGATGTGGCGGAAGATTAATCATATAAGTTAGTCAGAAAACTACATCAGAGCAACAAAGCAATGACATGGCGGCTGCTGGTGAGCAAATCTGCTCTGTGATACGCCATCAGTACACTACTATTTATTTGTTTGAGTCAACTAAAATATAGTCATGCAAATAAAGGAATTTGTTTTCTTTGTATGCCTCCAAATTTGTCAAAAAAATGATTATTCGGTACCTCCATTATGACAAAGAGGTGATTTAGCTTCAGCTAGCGGCTAGCCTGTTAGCCTAGCCTCTGTAACCAGTCAGGATAGTTGAGAGGGGATAGGCGCCCTTACTAAACGACCAATGACATGCTGCCACTAGATATGCTTTCGTTTTCAGTTTTTATTTGTTCTGCCAATGGCCAATTTTAAGTATTTCCATAAATACAAAAGGCATTTAACAAATATAGCACAGCACATGGCCGGAAAGGGGGCAGATAGAAGACAATGCTTATTTTACCTGCCCCTCACTAAAAACAATTAAGAACAATTACATGAGATGGTCTGTCCACTTCAGGTTATTTTCCTATAACTTTACAAATAATATTGCAATCACATAAAAGGAAACAAGCAAACAAAAGCAAAGTTAGTGTCCCCATTATAACGTATGCATATATCAAAACACTTCTCAGAATATAAACTGCAGCCTTTATCCGGATCCAAACCCAGATTATGGATTATGTGATCCGATCCACTGTCTATATCCTTCTTTTCTTTTGATTAACACAAATTTGAGATAAGATTGTATCTGGTTACTTTAGTTTAATTTCTTTGGCATAACCAGCCTGGCATATACATTTTCCGGTGTAAACCATGGCACAGTTTAGTCTTCTATTCTCCATGTAAAAATAAGCATGTCATTGTTGCATTGTTGACTAGATGCATTTTTTTCCCAACTCCCCTTGGGACGGGCACACGAAAGAGAAACAAACATTTTCCTTTCACTCAGCTTCCTGCATGGCAACAAAAGCAGGAAGGTCACTGAAGAGGTGTGAAAATCAGATCTACATTTAAATACAATAGGTGTAGGGAAATAATATGCATGAGGCCATATATAAAACTAAACTCAGCATGTTTTTTTCCTGCTTCTTATTCAACATCAATGCAGGTAGAAAATGAAACACCAGAACACATGCTAACACACACACATGCACATGTACACACCCTCAAGTACACACACGCGCTCATTGAAAAGGCCCCGGGGTGTCAAATAATCACAGCATCTATTTAAACAGGTAGCCTTGCTCAGAGGGGATAGAGTTATATATAACTGATGTCTTGCAGTGGGGAGAATTCATTCATCCTCTGCTTTCTGTGCAGAATTCAGAGTGCTGCAGGGTTCAATGCCTCTTAGACTGTTGTCTGTGATCACTCTGTAATTATTCCTCAGTGGAGCATGTATGCAGCGCTGTTTGTCATCCTGGAGTACATGATATAACATATCAAACATAATCTAAACCATATGAGCCATCATACATTAAGTCATATAACTTTAAAATGTTCATACTATTGTAACTCTAAGGTGCAAGGTGGTGTTCTAAGGTGCAAGTTGTGTGATATAATGAGATTTAATATGTATTTTAATGTATTACAATAGATATAATGTGATTTGATAGGTATTTTAAAATGTATTACAATTGTACTGTAGTTATGTTGCATTGTATTTGTAATGTACTTATCTGTTTGTGTATGTGTGGTTTTAAAACAGGGTCTCCTGGAAGATTAGCGTAAGCTAAAAGAGATCCCAAATAAAAAACAAACAAATCAAACTCTAGACAGACAATAGATTCATGTCATAACAAGGGGCCCCTTTTAAAGATTTGTTCTTCTTCCTGGTGTATAGATTTTTTAACCAATAAATTTTTTTTAACCTTTTAGAGCCACTGAAGGACTAAACCATCTAAAGCACTTATGTTGTAATTGAGTAAAAAAGTTTGATTTAAAAGACTTTAAAGGTATTATAGCGGAGGGCTAGTTGTTTGCTGTATTTTGTTATCACTGCTTGATATTTGAAAATTTTTTTAAGCCTGTCCGGCAAAAAGGGAAGGAGTTTTAAATGTATCAGCTCTAATCTGCATGATATATTTTCTGATTATTTAGTTTTTATTACTAATTTCGTGGATTGCACATTCATTTAATTTTTTTTCAATTTTCATAAACTTCATTTTCGGCAGAGGGGCATAGGGGAGAGTGGGGTAAGTTGAGCCGCCCCCTGTTGCTTGGAAATGGTAAAAGAAATTGATCATGTGACCAAATATTTAGAAGATGGGCATCAATTCATGGTTCAAAGCACATGGTAGACGGGGTTAGACATTTATTTCCAAAACAACATTTTTCACTCTTGAAAGTGAATTTAGTCTGTCATAAGTTTTACTAGAATTGTGTTCAGACTAAAAAAGATCATTTTAAATTTGTTTTATACAGACAGACAGATTGTTGAAATGTGTTACTCTTTCTTTCTTTTCTTTCTTCATACAGCTGTGGATGTTCTGAATCACTTAAAGGCATTCTCATGTTAAAATGGCTTTTTACAGAACAGCTTTTTAGCAGTTATATGCAACAATAATAATAATTATAAAAAGAATTATTGTACCAGTTGAATAGTGTAAAATAGATTAAAAAAAAATACACATGAATGTGAAGAAGTGACTTTTATTTAGGGAGAGAGAAGGTGAGGGAGGGCCGGAGTGGGGGTAGGGGGGTAGTAGGGATACGGCTCAACTTACCCCACTCCTATGGTCAACTTACCCCCATGGGTAAGTTACCCCATGGGTAAGTTGACCATAGGAGACCACTTTTGGCATGCTATATTATCAAGACAGTTATGTTTACACTTATTCTGTTGGTTTGCAGGGATGCACAACATCTTGAAATATATGCAGATACACTAGTTAGAGACAAAATTATGATTGCATTGATGTAGTGATTCGAAATATGAAAAATGGCTGATCTTACCCCACTCTCCCCTACTTATCAATGTAATTTATGGAGGTAGCATGATTTGGAGTTCTGCTGCCCCCTAGTGATTAAAAACAAATACATACAGGTACAAGTCATTTAATTTTTAAAACCAACAGTTTAAATGATTTTGTATGCAGTCAATTTTTTTCTTTTGCCATCTGCTGTGTACTTTGGTGTCTCAAAAACAATAAGTAAAAAAAAAACTGAGTTGCCCTTTAAAAGATTATCATGTTAGACCAACAGACTTACGTTGCACTCTATTGCAGGTTTGCAGGTGCAGTTACGTTGACATGTGGGAATAGACATTTTGAGGTGTAATTTTCAGGAGACTACAATCCCACACATGAAATGTTGGACACACACACACACACACACACACACACACACACACACACACACACACACACACACACACACACACACACACACACACTTCCATGGTCCATCCCCCTCCTCCGCTCCTCTGTAAACGTCCTCGGAGGACTCGAGACGTTTTCATTGGCCGTGGCGGAGAGAGAGGAGGAGGAGAGACCGACGGACTGGCTCGAATTCCTCCGCGCTCCTCACATTTCTTCAAATCACGGACCTCCTGCTCTCCTGCTTTCCTCCGTCCCGACACTCATCCACTAGACCAGCTCCAGCTCCTTCCTCTTTCTCCTTTTTTCCTCCTCTTCCTCCACCTCCTACGAGAAGCTTTCCGAGCGGAGCTGCTGTTGACAAAATGGTAACACTGAACTGCAAAAGTAGCGTTTTTCCATTTTAAGTTTACTCCATCTGATGTGAAGCTGGTAAAGAAACGGGTGTAATTGTTTAATAGTACTCTAAATCTGACTTTTCCCCCCCTTGTCTCGTCTTTTCGTCCAGATGTATCGAGGTATCACCGTGCTATGTCTGCTGGCCCTGGCTGTCTGTAATGCCGAGGTAAGTTCGGCCGTTTCTTGACTCTGAAACTTATAACCAAAAGCTTTTGTTTTGTATAAAAGTGGTTTTAAATGCAGCCTTAAATGTGATAAAAACGCTTCCTTTCCTTTTCTTCAACAATTTTGTTCACATAGACGAGCATTGAAACATCTGGAAAGCGGTTATTATCCCAAACAACACGGTGCTGGGGCGAAAATAAGACACTCATGGCTGGGTTTTTCAAGACTACACTCAGCCTATAGCTTGTTATGGTGTTTATCTTCTTAAAGAGAGCCAATTATACATTTAGTATTGTCACTCTGCGCAGTTATGAGCTTCATTGTTGAGAAAATCAGACTCAGGCTTTAACTTAATTGCTACTGGGAGATTATCTCAGCTGGGACATCTCCCCTTATCCTATCATATTATGGTTTTAAACGTTTAAGGGCTTTTATTTGAGGGTGTGACGGACCACATACAACCAAAAATGCGCCTGTGGTTTTAATTGTAGAGTTTTGAAGTTAAAGCTCAAGACAAAGCTGCCAGAGTGACCCAAAAGTGACAGACAGCTGTGAAAAGAAAAGAGGGGAGGGCTTGTGTTTGCTGGCTCTGGGGGTTTGATGGCCCTCATCATCAGTATTGTAGGATTTGGAGGCGAAATGCTCCACCGCCTGGCAGCTGCTCTAATGGCACACAAACAGCTTGTTTGGGTGGTCAGAGGGACGGAGAGCTTGTGTGTGTGTGTTTGTTGGTGTACTCAGGGGTGGTGAGTGTACTCAGAGGCTGTGAGAATGCTCACCTTATGGGTCTCACACTAGAGCGCTAAGTAGTGCAGCCTCTGAGCAAACATGTGGATGATGTGCTGGACTGGCGGTGAGGGATCATCCGGTCATCTGAACTCCCTGTTAAAAAGGGAGAGAAACAAGTGTTGTTTGAGTGGAATTTAAAATAGTTTAAGAAGCTGGAAAGCCAAATACAAATCCAAACAATCAAGACCTGCTAAGAGTATGATAAAGGGTGTGAAGAATGGAGAACCATACCATATGATACAACACTATACCCTTCAATACAGTAGGATACAATACGATAAGAAACCATATGATACAACAGCATATGATATGACATAATAGGATATGAGATTTTGTATTACACGACATGATACGATACCGTATGATATGAACACATATGATACGATGCCAGGTGATATAGTAGCATTCATTACGATAAAATAAAATAGGACTTGATACCATAGGTTATGATACGATACAATATTGATTGTGTCCGAGGGGAATGTTTCTCTTGGACTTTTTCAGCGTTTGAGTTACCTTGGAAGTCAGTCCGAGCTGAAAATAATGTCACACCCGAGTTACCAGCGTTTCGGTTACCAAGTCGGAAAAATGCAAAATTGAAGGCGGAAACAAGATGGCTACATGAACGAAAGTTATTTTAGCGCTCGCCTAGTGCTAAAATAACTTTCGTAGATGTAGCCATCTTGTTTCCACCTCTGATTTTGCTCCAACTTGTTAACTGAAACGCTGGGAACTCAAGTGAGACGTCATTTTCAGCTCCGACATCTGACTTCCTAGGTAACTCTAACGCATCATTACTCATCTTGCAAGCTCCCGTACTCTACCTAAAACTGCACCAAAGTGGTTATTGTTAAACCATTTTTCTGTCAAACATACAAAGACACCCAGAGGCCATTTGAACACCAAAAAGGTTGATGTTTCGCAGGCGTTGAAAAAAGAACATAGCTACCCAGTTTAGTGTGACTCTTCATATATTGGATATTCGTGGAGTGTATTATTCAGCACTATCCCAAAAAGCTACCATTCAGCTTTAAGGAAAATAAGAGCATCCTAGTCAACATTGCGTGCACACTCTAGGTGTAATCAATGACGCTGTAAGCAAAGCATTTGGTGACTCACCATTCAGTGACCACTTTAAACAAATCACTTTCAGACGTCCTGTTCTCTGGTTCCTCATCTGATTGAGACTCATGATTCTGAAAATACTTGTTGACGCTGAGTTCGCTGATTGTCGGCTGTTCCATTGCCGTGCAGCCACACAGTCTTAAAAATGAGCCGTGTCTTGGTGAATGTTTTGTCACAGTAACAAACTTTCGTAATCACCTCTCAAGTTTGACAGGGTTTGTAATGAGGTTTTTTTTACTTTGCTAACATGGATGGATTTTTACTATTTCAAGCCAAATTTCCAGAGGCTTTGAGTAAACACCAGGTGGTGATTGATTGTCTGTCACAGCTGTTGAACACCTGGCTTTGTGTTGACTCCTCTGTTGACCTGAACAACAGTTGCAGGCTGAGGGACTAAACAGAGGAATAGCTGCAGCCTAATTACAGGATGGATTTTTCAAGCACTTGTAGCTGCGCCAAATGTGCACCACAAGATAAACCAATTGTCTGCTGCCCGATCCATCTTTATGGCCTTACGCAGATGGCCATTAGTGTCTCTACTGCCACAACAGCCTGACGTCTAGGCTGACCTTCCGCTGCTGTCCCTGCTTGCAGGCAAATCAGCCAGCAGACAGTCATAGGAACAGCAATAAAATGTGGGTTTATTGAATTCACGGTGTTGATCTGTGAGGTATGGCATGGCAAAGACAGAGCACACAGAAGAGTCTGTTGAATGTACCCACTAAGTTAATAGTGAAGCATTGAAGAGGCATCTATTCTCCGAAGGTAATTACCCTGATAATATACGGCCTGTTGACTTGCCATGGGAAGAGCCTGAAGTGGCATTCCAGTGTTGCTGCAAGTTGGAGCGAAGCTATCGCAGAAGATGATCTGATGAGCCTCCAGTGTGTATGTTTAACAAGGAGACACGTGTTTGAAATTGTATACACAGTGAAAAAAGAGCTGGAAAAAATGACAAAAACAGGACTCTTTGTGTGTGAATTGATGTGTTTACTTCCTGGTGTGAGCGCAGGTTATTAAAATCTGGACACCCACTCCTGATTTATTATGAAGGACAATGCCTGTGTGCTTCCTGAGGTGAAAAATTGCAGCGTTTGAAGACAAGCAGCTCAGAGATGAAGTGCTGCGGGGTGGCCTGGGTCGGGACTTTGTGCATAAGAATACGTGTGTGTGTGAGTGTTCGCAGGCTGGAAAGGAGATAGGCATCTTGTGAATAAAATGTTGAAGTCAAACACACGGGAAGCTTGATATGCAAAGAAGGTCGAGATGCAGGCTTAGTGAAAGTCACAGGAGTTTGCAGCCCCGAGGGAAACATGTGTGAGCACACACTTGCATAGAAACACAGAGAAAGGAAAGAGTGTTTGTGTTTCTGTTTTGCGTTATCTTGTTATCCAGCATCATCCACTGTGACTGGGAGGAATGACACAGCGGCTAATTAAGTTATCTTGACTGGCTCTTGGTCCTGGAAAACAGAGATGTCAACAAGGCAACCAGACCGCATCCCCTCTTCTGTCTAAATGTCCAAAAGCAGAGAGGCAGAGGAGGAAAAGTTGAAGGGAGGGAGAAGTCTATAGGGTCTGAACCTGCAGGTTCTGATTGAGCCCAGAAACCCTGCTATGTTGCCATGTTGATGCCTGCTTCCTCTAATTCAAGGAGGACTAAAAATACCCAGCCAGGTGTAGGGAACATGAGCAAGAGGGGACGTTGTGTCCTCTGTCTGTTTCAGCTTGCTCTAATTACTGTAGCCCAGCATCCAGTCATGGATCCTGTACAGGCTGAGGAACTGAAGTGATGTAAACCAAAGTGGAGATGGAGCCACAATCATGCAATTACAGCTGGGGAAACAGAGGGTGAGGTAAGACTTGGCTGTGGAGTGAGAGGGCAGAGGGACACAGAGAAGAGGGGGGTGATCTGCGTTTCATGTCCCTGCAGTGTGTACTCTTCACTCTTGGCTTGGCTTAAAAGGAGCCCTCATTTGGCGTACCAGCTGTGCTGGTGTCTTATCATTACCGGTGCTCTGCACTAAAGGCTTGACACACATAAATTAACACGCACACACAGATGACAAAGAAAAGCATGAAAGAGTACTCCAAGGGCTTACCTTACTCATGCTCACTAAAAGTGAAGCATGCACAAAGGTGGAGAGGACTAAATTAGACTCCTCAGGTGTGATGATAAATCACTGCTAAAATATGCGTAGATGAAGTGATCAAAGACTTATTATCGTAAATACAGAGAGGATGAAGCAATCCGTGTGCCTGTGTAAAGGATTTGCAGATGGATGAATTGAGCCAATAAAGCTGACTAAAATGCAAACATATTTTTCTTTTTATTCAGAGGGATGGATTGTTTTAAATGAGTTAAATACATTGACTTATGGAGTTTGGGATCAATAAAGTCTATCTATCTATCTATCTATCTATCTATCTATCTATCTATCTATCTATCTATCTATCTATCTATCTATCTATCTATCTATCTATCTATCTATCTATCTATCTATCTATCTATCTATCTATCTATCTATCTATCTATCTATCTATCTATCTATTATTCAATATAAAACTATCAGATCATTCAGTTGTTTTGTTGTAGTTTTATTGTGAGTTAATACAACTGAATATATTGGCCTATGAAACCATCACAAACCATCGCATGACTCTGAATGGGATGTAATATAATAATATTTGATAATAATATTCTATTGTGATAAAACACCCTGTCAGAAAAATCAACCATTTTCCAATTGTTCACCTCTTATTAAATTGTGGTGTGGATCCCTGTGATGCTGTTTTTTTTTTTTTTTACCTTGCTTTCAAATTGCAAGAACATTTTTGGTATAACTCGTCAGGCAGAAACCTCACACAACCCATTAACCTCCCCCAGAGACCATCTTGCATTCAGCAGCCCGTGCAGAGGACGCACCCTGAGATCAGGCCCTGCATCTGTAATGCAGTTTACTTGGCAGTGAGGGGGTCACTGCGGGATGAGTGATTAACTAGCTGCCATTGTTCTTGCCAATTGTCATTGTTTGAATTCCTCCAGCTTCACCCAGAAAACCTTGACAACAGCTACAGAGACCAAACAGCTCATTAACACAGTTTTTCCCCCAAAAGTGGTTCATGTTACTGTGTTAAATTTTTTGTGGTGTGGAAGATGAGACAGCAGGATATTTTTTTTGTCATGGGTACCGAACAGCTTAATCTGCAGTTTCAGTGTGTTCAGTTTTGTTGTTTTTTTTTTTTTCCTAGAGCTGTAAATCTCAAACAATTTTTTCACTCCTGCATTCACATTTTTTATTTTGATTTGCTGCTTTTATGTTGTTAAAAGATGTTTCACTCAGAGTTTTTATCACAACAAGGACTCAATGCCATGTCACCAAAACAGTCAATAAAAAGTCAGAATTGATGCCCAGATAATGTTGCCCGGGAAATAAAATAACTACAGTTCTGAAATATACTGAAAAATATCAAATACAAAAGTGGTTATTATGTAGACAAAAATGCCACTGTGGTTCTCAAAATATCACACTGTATGCACTTAAACAAATTATTTACATGTTTAAAAATTTAATGTGTAAGCTGCACTTTATAGACATCTGGGTGGAGCTAGTTCTTGGTCTATTTGGAGTTAGAAAAAAGTATGAGTATATAAAAAGTATGACAGCACTTTCAGTTTCAGAGAATAGCAGTATTTTACATGTATCTATGTGTGCTATTTTAAAGGTAATTTTGCTTTTATTAGACAGGACAGCTGGAGAAAGACAGGAAATGTGGGGGGTTAAGCGTGGGGGTTGACATGCCGCAAAGTTCGTGGCCGGGAGCTGAGCCAGTGACCGCTGTGCTCAAGACTGTTGCCTCTGCACACGGGGCACGTGCTTTTAATACCAGGCCAACAGGGGTCAGATTTTGAATCCTGATGGAAAAAATTAGCAGATGGATCAAAAAGAAAGAAGACTTAAGGAACAGAACAGTAGAAAGTGTGGAAAATAAGGTGCACGTGTAAAGCATGTCTTTTTATGTGAAGCATTGATGAATCTGTGCCCCCTACCTTGTCTTCACTTAACCTTAGAGGGGCACATCAGATCAGCACATTTGGTGTAGATGAGAGATGAGATTTTGTAGAAAAGCCTGAGATGAACTACATCATCTCATAACCCCAATCCTATACATGACAAGGACAAGCAACAAACCCTGATTCCTTAGAGGCATTTTGGTTCTTATAAAGTTGAACCTAGTCTTTCTTTGTGATCTTTTCTTGTTGTGTTGGTATGTGAAAGTTGAGTCAGACATGAGAGAAACTGACAAGTCTGCAAAGACTTACAAGAAACAGACAGAAATGTGTCTATTGGTTGTTTTTCAGACCCTGTTTTTTAAATGCATGGGCCACAGTCCCGCTGACTCCCTGCAATGAAGAGGTTTTAGATGTCTGCTGACACTGAACCCATCCTGCAGTCTGAAAATGGGCCTTTTTCCTCCACAAACATGTTCCAGCCATTAGCCCCAATACTGGCCTCAAAGAGAGAGCAGAGAGGAGGGCAGGGAAGCTACTCATTCCCCTGGACTGAGCCTAGCAGGGACCCTCCCTCCCTCCTTTCCTCTCGTTCTCCCCTCCTTTCCTGGCAGTGGAAAAATGCCCAGAACATAGCAGGGGTGGAAGAAAGGAGAGGAAAGTAAAGTGTATGGAGAGAAAAAGAGAGCAAAGAGTTGGGCAAAATAAGAGATAATTACTGTGAAAAAAAACATGTTTAAGTTGTTGAAAATATGTACTTTTTAACGGTAGTTTTGTTTGGGACTGACATGTGTCAGGTGATAGGGACAGGGGACACTTTTGTCCCAGCAGTGTGTCGAAAAAAAAGGGGGTATTTGGTGTGGTGCAGTGTTTGTTGCATTTTATGTTCTCCAGTGACGTTTTAACTGCTAGCAGATGTGTCCCTGCCCAGACCATGACTTATTTCCTTTTCTCTACCCTTTCTCTTTCTCTCTCTCTCCCTCTCTCTCTAACGTTCTCTGGTTCTTTCCCTTCTTTTGCTCCAGTTTAACTTTGCCTCCTTTGTTTCTTCATTTTCTCAAAGTTCCTAGTTCGTTGCTCTTCAGCTCTTGAAACAACGGGGCTGGTGGGTGTAAAAGAAGAGGCTGCAGACGGGGGTGACATCATCCTGTCTGTTGGTACATTCCTTTCACACTGAATAAGAAACAGAGAGAAGAATAACAGCGCAAACTGGTGGCCTGTTCGGATCCTTTTGTTTTTGCAGGTTTAATCTCAACACAACCGCCCCCCCCAAGAGCTCATTTGAGACCACCCATAGAGTCTTTACATAGCACTCATATCTTTAGAGCCCTCTCAAATTAGTCTTACTTTGGCCTCATTATTCCAAGGACACATCCTGCCAGCTCCACTATCCGCTCATTTCCATAGAAATCCATGAAATACTTAACAGGCATCTCGGCAGGAAGCATGTCAGGAGATAGTGTCATTCTGAGGTTGGATGTGTGTTTCACAGCAGAGGCTTTTTGTACGTCTGATCTCAGGCGGCTGTCAAGTCAAGAAGAAATGAGTCTGAACCTGATTTGATATGTATGAAGACTTAGTTGAACAGATTCTGAAAGAGGAAAATGTGTGAATAATTAAGGGCAAATTCTACAGCTTTCTGTAGTGATTCAAAAAGGGAAGTCTGTGATGTTGCTCCCATGTGAGAAAGTTCCTTAAAGACGGAAACTGGCACATCGTCTGCGTACAGTCAAATAGGAGTGTTTCTCAGTCGTCTTTGGCTGTGCTCCACTTCTCTTCCAGTAAGGCCCGCTTAGAGCCAGAGAGAAGCAAGAGATAGAGCGTTCTTCGTGCCTTGAAGTAGACGAGCTGTTAACTTGGAGCCCTCTTTCTTCGTGTCCTTTTTTTCTTTTGCTGCTGGCGCGAGCCCACGACTCATGAAGCTGATGAGAAGTGGACAGTACAGAAGTGGAGAGACAACACTCAGGAAAAAGTGGGAAGTGCTGGAGAGGGGGAGAAAAAGCATGGGGCACCTCTCTGACCTAGATACTCGAAGAGATTTTGGCTCAAGTCGAACTCTTTCGGACCCCAGCTGAGGCGCAACATAGCTCAGGAATGCACCCACCCCAACTCCTGATTTTCCTTTCCCCCACTCTATTATTCTATTTGAGAGTAATCAGAAACACACTCATGAAACACAAGGATGCATTGTAGGGTTAGAGCAGGTTCCTTTTCTCTGTGCACATCTATCTGAGTGTTGCAGCAGTGAAATACTGAGTTTAAGGAATTAGGTCATTGTATGTCAGGGATAAACATTTATAAGCATACTGCTAACAGTCGTGTTACGTTTAACAGACTTTACTACAAATCAAAATAAAGAGTGTTTTCAGGCTTTGAACTAAATGTAAAATGTTTAAGAACTTGTTCAGGGCTGCTTCTTGAGACTTTGCCAATCAAATAATTAAAATCCTAAAGGAGCCTCATTACTGCACACCACAGTACGCAGGGTGATTCACAAGCAACAGCAGTCAGTAAGCTTTTTAAAACCTGTCCCAAAATGACCCTTGATCGAGACTGATGTTTTCACTGTTGGCAAAAACTCTTGAGGTCTTGCTCGCCCAAAAACAAACTCGGGCCCTTTGACTGAGGTAAAAACGCTGAATATTGTAGCTTTATGTTAAAAATCCGTGTTTAGTTTTTGACAGGCACAGAAGGGGCTCTGAGCTGAGCTGCTTGGTTGACCCCATTATAAGGTTGGGCCTCCTCCATATTTATCGTCAAGGTGTTGACTTTGCACTGATTTATCCTCATGAATCCCCCCAAAACTGAAACAGTCATTTTAGAAGTGTGAACTGAGCTGCCCCTAGCTATGGCTAAAGCTGTTTTTCTGTTTCCTAAGGTTGGATTGCTAATACCCTTTATTTGCTGGAAATAATATATGGTTATACAATTACTAGAAATATCACTAGCTCTGTCGCAGAAGCAAATTCAAATAAGCAATCCCAATTCAGTTAAAATTTGGACTGATTGGCTACGAATAGTTGAGTTGCAACTGAATGTAAAGCTGGTAACAAGTTCTTACTTAAGACTGATGTGTGTCTAACAGATAAAACACAACATGTCATTTAACTCTTTATTAAAAGAGACAAATAGTCCAAGAAACTTCATTTAACAGCCAAATTTGCATTGACTGACATAGTTTTGATTAGGTACAGCAGAAAACCAGCTTAAAGTCATGAGAGGGAACAGCTAAAGAAACATCCACAATTAGGTGAATTTACAGCAAACTAGCACTGTAATGGGTTTGTCTACAAGGCTACTCATTTAAACAAACAGTACTCACTAAAATCCCCTCTGCTTAGTCCTAACTCTTCTGTTTTTGACCAAACCAGACCAACTATTCTCACCTCTTTCTTTTCTTTGTGCTAAGCTATGCTAACCTGCAGCTAGCCATGGATCATATTTACCACACAGACGTCTAAAGAAAGTGGTGGAAACGTCCCCTCCTCTCTTTGAAAGTGCAAACTCATTCCCTAAATGTCAAATATGTGAAATGATAAAAAGTTCAGCACTACTATTCTGTTTTAAGTTTGAGTATTGCTGATTATAAATTTACCAAAAATAATCTCGTTATAGAGACAGAGTGATGCCTTCAGGACACAGTTGGAAGCTTTAAAGTCTGTCTCGACTCCACAGCCTCATCTGTTCATGTCGGCGTCATTGTTATAACTCTATAATGAGTTCTGAAATGTAATTTCTTTGATGAATAACTGAGTCGGGGGGGTGAGTTTTTGTAATCATTTTCTCTTTTTTCTCGTTGCCGCAGCCCTTATTTTACAGACAGTGGTATGAAATTAAAACAACTGCTCCATTCAGATTGCCTTTTTATTGTTTGGTCGCAGTATTATCGTGACAGATCTGAAGGAAAAGCCTCTTGAGTGGCACTCAGACTGGAAATGCACATTACAGTCACAAACTTGTGTATCTTCTTAAACCTGTCAGGGACAACTTGTTTTTAATAATGCAAGCTGTCATTTAGCAAAATGTTTAATTTATGAAAACATCAGACTGCAGACGTAACTGTGCCTCGGTGGAAAGAGGAGAAATGTCAGGTTATTTGTTGCATTTGATCTTTTATGAGGAGGTGCCGGCTGCTTAAACGTATTTACAAAGCTTTTTTGTATTCAGTTATGGTTGAACCTGTCTCTCAGAGATGCTGATGCAACCAGAGCTGAAACACCTTTCACCTCCATGTAATGCAGTACATCTCAATATCCCGGAGAGAACAACCTCCAGATGAGCATGGTGTGGCATCAACGTCTCACTTACAGAGAGTGTAAACTTGAATTTTAAAGATTCAGTGCTCGTTAGATTGGATGGTATTAAATCAAACCCTGTGTGCCCAATAAACCCATTAAGCTGATTAAACTGATTCTGATCGCAACCAAAAGGCGCAGCGCGGCATAATCCATTCACAGAAATAAACTGGTTATTGAAGACATTACGTTTCTGAGCAAATTGTTTCATACTGTTTATCACTGTGGGGGCATACATGGCAGGGTGTTTACAATCAGTAAGTCAATGTTGCTTATGCTAATGAGGGGACCGGGTGCATTGTGGGTATGGATTCACGGTGGCTGTAAAATGACACCCAGAGGAGGGAAGCATTGATTGGCCAGCTGGATCAATGAAGCAACACAGAGACACACACGTACGAACACAAACGCACAAAAACATGCCGTTAAAGGCCGATGTGCTCGGCTAGTTCCACTGCTGTGTGTATGGAGGGATGCAGAAAGACGTGTAGATGGATGTTCTAATGGGATTTTAATGTCTTAGCGCCTTCAGATTCAGCCGCCCTGCTGTTTCACTGCATACGTACTATCAGAGATGGAAAATGAAAGAGGCTTTTCTGTTTTTTGCTTACTTTAAGGAGAATAAAATCTGTCCTTTAATTCCAGTTAGCCTCAACATAGGGCCGGTCAACATGTGGCAGGGGAGAGTTTTAACCACCTGCCTTTTCTGCTCCCGTTTCTCAGCAGTCAGACTTCTTTTTCTCATTCCCCCTCTCTTTGCTCACTTCTATTTTTCCTCCCCTGACTTCTGTCTAGCCCTGCAAAGCTCGTCTCGGCTCAGCGGCACGTCTCTTGCAGCCGTAAAAGGCCATGGCACTGGGAATAAGACAAGGCAGAGAGAATGAAGCTACACTGTACTTCAGATAGGAAGAGGGAAGTATGCACTGAGGGTGTTGAGAAATATCACTTCAATCTCCTAATCTTTTTGAACCGCGTGATGAATAGATTGAAGCAGAGAGAAATGGTGTAAAAAGAGGGGCAGGAGTCTGGGAAAATGAGCAGTAAAATGTGCATAAATACAATCATGTCTTTTGCTGGAGGCAGCTCTCTTTATGAAGGGCGCCGGTCTAATCTGTAATGATTCACCAGTCACTTATTAGGGCTCCAGCTCCTGTGATTGGTTTTGAATGGGAGGGAAAGAAAATGAGGAGTCTTTGTTTATTGTTTTGAAAAATTGATGCCATTTAAGTAGGACACCCACTGTGGGTGTGTTTGTTTTTGTTGGAGCTGGCTTTGTACATTTATCGCTAATGTCTGCACAGATGGTTATTGAGTAAATATTTATGTTTATATTAGTCTAATATCCATGCTATCCATGGGGGGTTTAGGAGAGCCTGGATTTGATCGTGTAAACATGTGAAACATGGAAAACTGAAACCTTGGCTTCGAGAGATATGAGTAAGTATCCACTTACTGCGGTGATGGAATAATACCTTTTAGAGAAACCAGGACCGCTGCAGTGCGGTCAACTTGACCTGCACACAGGAACTCAGTTTACCACCAACAGCTGGTTCACTGGCGTAGCTCAAAGATTGTGAAAATCAGGCAAAAAGTGTGTCTCTGTCTGAAGACTACAAATGTTGTCTACCAGGACCTCTAAAACTTAAAGAAACTTTTTGAACACTTTCTGATATGAATGTGTGGTGGTCACTTGGCTGCCAGGGAGTCGCAGCTTCTACCGACAAAAAAGGAGCGGTAATGAATTTTTTCTTCAAAAAATGAGACAAAATCACTTATAATTTTCTCTTTTTCAACAGTGCTAAGTTTACTCTCCATTTCCAGTCTCTACGCTAAATTAAGCTAAGCTTGGTAAATCTGTACTGTACTGAACTAAGACAAGCTAAGCTACGCTAACTGGACATCAAGTCGAGTTTTGAGTGTACAGGTTGGAGGATGATTTCAATGAGACTGTCACAAAATCAGATTTTCTCTTAGTGATTTTTGTGACCATAAAATATCCCAGTAACTATATTATCAGTTGAAAACTTGAAAATAAAACAACACAATCATTCACAGTGAGAAGACGTCTTATTAAATAATTGTTGTCATGCTTTTATTTTGACATCTTTTCCCTCTTGAGTCTAAGTTGCTTTAAATCCTGCATTGTCAAACTATACTTTTATTTTGAAGTATGCTACTGCCAGAAGATTGTTTCATTATGGGACTGAGTGAAAACAATTAAAACAACAGACAGTATAACAGTTAATTTGACTGCTATTACTGTATGCCTATTTTTAGCCTAATATCAATATTAGACAGTTAGGGTCGATAGCGGTATGTCATGACAGCCCAAGCTTCAATTTTTTCATCCACAGAAAAGCTAAGACTATTTTACTCTCAAGTTTTATTTCCTTTTCTGTGTGTATAATTTAGCTTGATATGTGGTGAAAGTGTAGTGTGACAGTTGTGAAGAGTGTAATATAATCAGTGGTTATACACTGGTTATAGGTGCTGTAGTCAAGACCACTTGAACCAAGCCACAGTCAAAACCTGACAGAGGTGTTTAAGGACTGTGATGAAGTCCAAACCACCCTGGTGGTCTTCACATACAAGCTCACAATTATATAAGATTTAAAACACAACAAAATGCTGCAAACCGCTTTTTTAATATTCAATTTTCAACTCTCTGTGCTTCGTGTAGCTAAATTCTTAAACACGTCTGCTTTTGCACAAAGCTTTATTACTTATTTTCTGTACTTTTTTTGCTCAACTGTCTTCTTTTTTTCTTATTTTATTCCTGTTTGTATTAATATTTATATATTCCCAATGTTATGTTGTGTTAAAGAGCTACTATAAAAACAGAATTTCCCCTCAGGAGAAATACATTATTTCTCATTCTAATTCCGATGTTGCATAAATAAGCAACAGCCAGCCAGTCCTTTAAATCATCAGAACAATTCACATTTCCCTTTAACATCCACAGATGAATATTAAAATTCCTGTACATGAGAAATCACTGAGACCTTCTGGTGACCAGTCTCAGACAGAGCAGAGATTGACTTTTGAAAAGTGGCTTTGAGTCTGTAAAGACTTTACTTATTCACTGAAATGTTTTATCGTTGTTGCTAAGAATTTTACTGCTAGTATCTGCTTATACTCAAGATTTACCTTTTTGTAAGTCTCGCTCCTGGACTGAGTGGTAAACTTGTGGCAGTAAGACGACCAAAAACCTGCACACATCTGGACACAGTGTGATAAAACGCTTGTTCTCATGATTTCCCGTGAAGGTCTTTTCCAGAATTATGATGAAAAGCTGCTTTTAACTCGAAACCGGGACACTAGCATGCGGTGACCATCCAGGCTTTATTTATGACCACAAAAGGTAGTCTCACTTCCCAGCTCCCCTGTTTTCAGTTACTGTCAATCATAAAATCTCCACCACATGCTCTGCTGTGATCCTATTATGGAGCTCGGTTCTGTCTGCCTCTCGTGATTGACACCTCTGTGATCTTGTCACAACAGGAGCCTGTACATGCTCTCACCATGGCAACAATCCACTTGAATCAGCTGGAGGAAAAAGAGCCTGGTGCTTGTGTATTCATTAGCTAAATGTCAGGGATCCTCTGCTGGTTCTGCTCACTGGGAGAGATGGACGGAGAGAGAGTGGTGTATGTTTAAACCTGATTCATCTGAGGAGCACATCCATTATTCATGTTCTCATTGGAGGTTTCTACAGGTTTCAACAGGCTTGGAGCACATCTGTGTCTAACAAACTGAATTGTCCAACACTCTTAAAGCCACAGGGATCACTTTGAAGATTTTTCCATGACCTCAACTTTGGAGTGCAAGTGTGTGTGTGTATGTGTGTGTGTGTGTGTGTGTCAAAACCATGCATAGAAATGAACCCAAACTTCATAATCCCTCTCCCCTCACCGCTTTGGGGTTAAAGCTGCTACATTGCTAAACTCGCATGTCACTGCCTCCACCCTGCATCCATCTTGTTTCATTCCATCATAACTGAGTTTGGTCACAAGAATCCACCCTGATTTTAACCTACATACCAGAAGCCTGGACACGCTAACACACAGCCAGCTTCGGAGCCAGCTCACGTGCACTCACACACACAAGGCCAACTTTGTGTCTCACTCTTACAGGAAACAGCGGCTTACAGAGGGGGAGGAGGGGGAGTCTAGAGGAACAGGGAGGAGAAAAGATTTCACAGAGCATGGGAATGGGCCCAAAGGAAAACACAGCCCAGACTCCAGATGTGGAAACACCCTGTACACACACACACACACTCGCATATGTATACAAAAACACAGGGATAGAGAAAGGGGAGGTAATGAGGGTCATAAAGCAGCTCTTGGAGCTCTGCTTGGCACCGTGTGATTGGTTGGTTTCTTGCTCCAATGAACTCACTTTTTGGCGAGTCGACCGGCAATGTTCTTCGATAAACAAAAGATGAAGCAACACCGGTCTGAAAATGAGAAAATGAGGCCAGAAGAGAGATTGAAAGAATGAACACACAAACAACTGAAATGTTTGATCTTACAAAGCAGGGATTTTTGACGGACCCTTTAGTTAGTATGTTTTTCATTCTGTCCTCGCTCTGTGTTCGGTAAGTGCTCACATGCAGGGAAAATTGAGTTGTTTGTGTCACAGAAGGTTTTAATCTGCAGCATTTTCCCCGTTTTTCGTGCCGGAGAAAGCAGCTCCACTATTTCCATTCTTCTCTGAGTGGAGTATGGTCAGCTGTCACTACTTGAACAAAGTCTGGAATCGTTGACATGGCAACTACTGGCATATACAAGTGGGTCTCCACAAATCTCAATCAGTGCAGACTCTAAAACATGAACTCATAGTTTAAAAACAAGAAGAGGCAGCAGCTATGGAGCTCACTTACACATTTGTTATTGCAAAGACAGTTATAATAAGATTTTAAATTATTCATCTTAGTCCAGATGTGATTCAAAACACACAGTGATAAATAATCCTCTCAACTGAGAGATTGCAGTCATAAATCAAAGAGATTATCCCAATCATGCCAAGGAATATGGTTGGTTACACGAGGAGAAAATGTGCGTAATTTTAAGTGAGTCTGAGTCATATCCACAAATTAAAGCAATTGAAAAGCGATTATGTTGGAGGAGCGCCACCTAAAGGGACGGCACATGCAGGCTCTGCAGGATGGCTCAGAGTTCAAATGAACATCTTTTCATTTGGCTGTGATCAAACAAGCGGATGAAGATGCAGTAGAAATTAAATTTAGTGATGTTTGTGCATGAAGAGGTGGTTGTGTACTTTGGTAGATAGCCCACAGGTAATGTTAGGTAATTAAAAACATCAGGGTTCTTCATAGATGGCAACAAAAACTAATTTTGTTCTCCTCTCGCTGTCTTATAACTGTTGAGTCATTTTTAATTATTTTAAAGGCTAATAAAGAGAGCGTGCAGTGAGGCTGAAACGGTCCCTTTAGTTGTGTGACAGAGGTACAAATCAGATCAAACATAAAGGTGTCATACTTGATTTAAAAGCACGTGTTGGTAATGCATAACTAAATGTGGTTGACACCCTCGCAGTGCTTTCTAATGGGCTTTAATGGGACAACAGCGCCTCTGAGTGAGAAACTTGCAGAAAGCACTTTTAAAGTGTCAGCAATGTGTGTCCTTTCTTTTTTCAGGAGCTGCAGAGCAAAAGCAAAGTGTGTGCCAACGTGTTTTGCGGTGCCGGCAGAGAGTGTGCTGTAAATGAGAAGGGGGAGCCCAGCTGTCTGTGTATAGAGGTGAGTGTGGGGTCACATTACTACAATCTGAGAACATGTCAGAAATGGGGAAAAAAGAGTCAGAAAGAACATCTCCTTCCTTCTTTTCAGAGCTGTAAACCCCATAAGAGATCTGTGTGTGGCAGCAATGGTAAGACATACAGGAACCACTGTGAGCTCCACCGGGACGCTTGTCTGACAGGTCTGAAGATCCAGGTGGCTCATGACGGACACTGCCAGGGTACGAGCAGCAGCAGCTGACATCACAGCACAACATGTGACAAAGTTATCAGGGCAAAAAAATGGGAATGAGTTACAAAGAAGGAGTAAAAGGACCAGGAAAAATGTCAAGAAAATCTAGTTTTAAACCAACAAAAAACCCAGTTCTGTTGAGACTGGATGGCAGAATTTTAAAGAGCCATTTTCTCTCTTTGTATAGTTGATAAAAGTGCTGACAGCAGATAATTATTAGTGAATAAATGTGGTAACACAGTGCCAAAAGAGGATAAAGCACCCCTAAAATAATTCTGAAGTGTAGACTACTTGATGAAAACATGAGATTAGGTTTGCTGTAAAAGATAAATCTGAGGTGAATTAATTAATTGCTAAACTTCTGCTAAGGTCAGACTACTTCTTGTTAAAACAGAATTGTTTAAATGACTCAGTTATGTAAAGTTTACTGTGTTTTTCTTGTGGTGTTTCTCTTTGTTAAACAGTGAATTCCACTGATCATTATCTGTTCCTTTGTGCTGCGCAAAAAGAGATGAAACGTAGGAAATTACTCAAGGAAAAAAAAAAAAACTCTGACTTTGACAAAGCATTTTTACACCATCATTTTGCTCTAGCAGAAAGATATGTCGAGAAATTCTAGTTGAAGCATCAAGTCACTTAGGAAATCTCAGTGTGAGTTATGATATTTGAGAAGGAAACATTAAAATGAAATATCTTTGCAAAACAAGAAATCCTCGAGTACATACAGATATTTTTGCTTGAATACCCAAACAGAAATGTTATTAATGTAAAATATCCTCAACCTTATTATATGAAGCTAATTAATAATTGTAACGATTTCATATAAATACATATGTGTGTGGTCCATACAAATATACAATATAGGTTTCAAATAGTTTTAACACATATGGTCAAAACATATGTACTATAGAAAAATCAAACATTTATTTTTGACATTTATTGATTAAACATGAATTCAACATAAATGTATTTTTTTTCTACTTGCATTAATATAATATGTTTCATATACCGCCTAGGTAACAATTTACTCGAGGTCTATCTCTATAGCGCATTATAAATGTATGATGCGTTACAGTCATGTTATAACACTGTATAACTATAGTTATAAACACTCATAAATGATCATAATGCTTTATAGCAACAATCATAACACAATATAAAGCATTTTATCGTGGCTTACAAGGTCAGGTATTATAATGTGTTATGCTTATTGTTATAAAGCCTTATGATAATTAATGAGTATTTATAATGACTGTTATACAAGTTTATAAGCAAAATATAACACATCATAAATATATGTATAATGCATTATCTATTTGGGCATTGTCAGTGAGTTGTTAACAGTTATAACACATAGTAATACCTGACCTTGCAAGCCATGATAAAATGCTTTATAATGTGTTATAATTATTGCTACAAAGCATTGTGATCATTTATGAGTGTTTATAACTACAGTTATACAGTGCTATAATGTGATTATAACGCATAATACATATATTTATAATGCGTTATGGAGAAAGGCAGCAAATAAAGTGCTACCATGTTCTACATCTGCGTATATCCTGCGAATATTTGTAAGAGCAAAGAATTTGGTATAGTTATGGCACCATCACTCCTAATATGGACATGTAGTCATAGGTTACGTTTCCATGCAGATAAAGTTATTTTAAAGTATTTTTTGCACCTTGCTGCTAATATTTCTGACTGGCCAAACTCCATGACAACAGTTATTGCTTGGATAGTGAAGGCAACAAAAGAGTCAGCCTGATTACACATCACATATCGGATCAGTCTAAGGAGTCTTGGCACGTCTAGTATACTGTTAATGATTTCAGCTCTCACTGTTGACAATCTCACAAAGGCCCAGCTGTTTTATGGCACCAGCAGACAACACGGATGGTATTTTTGTTATTGCTCTTAAATGTTTGTATGAGAGTCACTACACACATGAAGTTAGTCAGAGCTGCGTATAGTTAGTCAGATGCTGCTGCCTTTACACGTGGTTTCTACTGATAGTCAGCTCTGAACCCACATCAATCCTCTCCTCTGTGTGGATATTAAAAACTTCATAGAGCTGAGATAAAAATAACAGTTTGCTGTAATAAGAGACAAAGCTCTGCTGAAGCAAAGAAAATTCTGGCCCTGCTGCGACTAGATTAATCTAACTGGTAGTTATAACAATGGTATTTTATAATACAGTTGACACAGAGTCACAGAGTCTGTGTTGTTGGAATTTGTTATTGAAATGCTGGAGAATAATATATTCTCAGGATTGGTCCAATATTATCAGGAAGGTCTGCTATTTTTTAATTTGGGCACATTTTCAAGAAAGAAAAGCAAAATTGTCAACATTTAGGCTCACCTGACTAACTGTGAGCGCTGATAGCACTTTGTGGCAAATGGAAACGATTGCTTTATAATCTCTGCCCATCTCCTATCTACTCGCTTGTATTCATATAACTGATACTTGGGGTCAACGGGTTGATAGAGTACCATATAAGGCCACCCACGTGTCCCGGCACAAAAACAGTGTGCTGCACTCACACTCCCAGCCTTGACTTTATCTATTAAAATGCATCTAATAGTAGTGTCTTATCTGGAGTGAACCTTTCACTGCTCACAGTTGGAGATGTCACAGTCTCTGTGTCCCTGCACGGCTGAACAGAGCTGTGGAAGAAAAAGTAAAGGAGACAAATAGTTATGTCATCACACTGTCACTTTTAAAGACCTTTGGCCAAGAGCTTCGGGACAGCAAAGTTTATCTTCATTGTACTGAATCAATGCTGTTTCATAAATGCAGAATTACTCTTAAAATTTGTGCTTTTTTTTCTCTATTTTTTATGCTTTAGAGAAGAAAACAGAGCAAGCAGCTGCCAGCCCAGGTGAGCTTGTGTGATTTTACTTGCATGTTTTATTTTCATGTTTATTTATGTTCTGGAAAGGAAAGTAAAATGAAAAACAATGAATGCTCTGCACACTGACATGTTTTCTTTTCGTATCAGTGTTACTTTGGTATCAGGCCATGATTCAAAGATGAGTTAGTGTTAATATTTGACTATTATCAAGGTGCAATGATTATTTCATTTCAGATGAACAATATATGACTCTGAATACCTACGAACAAAGAGGACAGATGTAAAATGACGGACAGCTTTTATCTGTTTGATTATTTATCTAAATACTGACTTATGGAAATGCTCTCGTTCCTGCAGTGGTTTGCTACGCTGCTGATCGCAATGAACTGAGGGGCCGTGTGATCCAGTGGCTGCAAACTGAGGTTGTCCCAGACGGCTGGTTTGTCAAGGGATCCAACTTCTCTGACATCCTGCTGAAATACTTCAAGGTGAGCTTAAAAAAGCGTGGACATTGTTCTTGAATAGTGCACTCAGTCGTTTTTATTCATTTCTACAAAATGGCTCAGATTATTTATAGATGTGGGCCTCCTCTGACCACACTGGTCCTTAGAGCCGACTCAGACTGTGTCTAATTATTCATGTGACAGACCTTTTAGGCCCATCAGCTGATGGCTGTAATTCAGTTTAATGAGGGTCTCTGTGGAGGAGGACCCCTGCCTCTCTGTGTGCTGACATGAATAAGATTACAGCAGAGGAGCAGATGGCTCTTTGAACAGTTTGTTTAAACAGCAGGGTTTATTTATCTGCTCCCATCATAAAAACATGCACATTACAGAACCTTCTTAAAACTCACTTTCTATTGAATCCACCACATGGCTTTCTCAACACATATTTATGTGATGGGTTTTTAATTATGTACACCGTCTTTGGCTCCTACTGTTTTCTAAAGGCTCTGATGTTCATTTAAATGAGCGAAGATGTTGCTTTCATGTGAAGATGATAGCCAGAAATGACTACATGATTGGATTTTTTCATGCTACAGCACCCATTTCTCCCCAAGCCCAACTGAATAATAATCAAATTAATACACGCTGTAAGCCAGGCTCCTACTTGACGTGACTTGACGCAAAAGTCACAAGATGATTGTCATGGCAACTGGTGTGCTCTGAATTTTGGATGGTGAGATTGGTTAAAGCACTTACCTGTAATTGCACATACTGCAAATTCTACTGAGATGTTAATTCTGCTCTTCTCTATATCTAACTGTATCTCTGCAGACATATGACAACGGTGATTCTCAGCTGGACTCCTCAGAGCTGCTCAAGTTCATCCAGCAAAATGACTCTGTGGTCGAGCTCCAGTCGTACGCAGACCAAGAGAGTAACAAACTCCTCAGGTTTGTGGGTCTTCATGCTTACATGAGTGCATATGAGAGCAGGGTGGAGGTACAAATGGCTTCAGTTCACAGTGTGTTATTCTTTTTTTTTGCCATTTTTACCTCTTCACTCCGGGAAACATTTTCCTCTGTGGCAGCGCTTGCACATACAGATCCATATCTGCCTGCTGCTGTGCTATTTTCAGATATGCAGTGCATTCAATGAACTTTATCTAGCCAGTGCAAACATTACAGAAGGCCCTCTGTGGGAGCCCAATCTGCGATAAGCACATGTGCTATGTGAAATTAAACTATTTCAACCAATCTGCAGTTGTGCAAAATATTTTTCTGGACTTCTGTTGGAACTGTGCAGACTTGTAACTTTTATCAAATCCATGTTTGCATGTATGGTTGTGTTTTCCAGGAGCCTTTGTGTCGATGCCCTCATCGAGCTCTCTGATGAGAACGCAGACTGGAAGCTGAGCTTTGACGAGTTTCTTAACTGCCTGAAGCCTGGCTTCAACCCCCCAGAGAAAAGTGAGTTTACAGTTTCAGTAAATACACCTTGACACATGGATGTACGGTTCATAAAGATGTACTAAGTTGCTCAGACAGCCCTGGTACCCAGCAAATGGTGGAACAGTTTCCTGCATATTTTGAGGCACAGTCAGAGTTTTGTGGTAAAAACTCTCGCCTGCCCAGTCCTCAGATGTTGAAATATTCAGGATAAAGTTCACGGGAAGCAAGGAGAAAAATAACATCCAGCAGACAGCACTGAAGCCAAGAGTTTCACGAGACTCAAGGACATACAAACACAAACTCACACGAGACACACACAAACATTTGGCTGGCTTTGTGTATTTACAAATTCCATGTTTAGCACATAAACAGGCTCTGGGTGTATCAGTGACCTTCAGGGCTGAAAAACATCTTAATTATGTCGAATTTATTTTGTCGTCTCTGAAAAACAAGTCTCTTTTAAAGTCAGTGGTAATTAGTAGATATGTTAGTTGGCTCAGATTTGCAGAAGATGGGCAAGTTTAAACTTTTTGATTTTAAAAAACTGAAAGGTCTCATTTAGTCAGATTTCGGTGTAATGCTGTTTCTGTGAACATTTCTGTGCAAGGTGAATTATCTGTTGACTCGACTGAACCCTTTTGTTATCCTACAGAATGTGCCTTAGAGGATGAGACATACGAGGACGGAGCAGAGACCCAGGTTGAGTGTAATCGCTGTGTTTGTGCTTGTGGCAACTGGGTCTGCACTGCCATGACCTGCACTGGTGAGATAAAATACCAGATGAGTTTTTATGCTTTTAATTAGTTTGATCATTTCAGGAAACTTAACTCTTACTCATTTTTTAGGGCGTCCTTTCGTGACGAAAAACAAACTCTACGTATCGAGCAGGTGTAGACGTTCCTGTTTCTTATATTGTGCATCTCACACATTTTTGACTCTCCTCTTATCTTTGCAGACAAAACAGCAGCTGTGGATGAGACAGCAGATGCTGGGGCAGAGATGACTGAGGAAGAGTGGAATCTCCGTGTGGCAGAGCTCAACAAGCACCAGGTGTGTTTGCAAAAACAAACCAAAGAAATCTAAACAAAAAACGGCACTTGATTTATCATAGAAGTGTAAATAAGAATAAGATGTATCCAGGAAAGTCTCTACAGTACAGGACAGACCACTTGGACATAGTCGTGACTCTTAAAGTGCATATCAGGGCCTCATCAGCGCCCACTGCCCGCTTCAGCTCCATGAAATATAGCTGACATGTGCCCCAAAGCTAGTGTCTGCTTTGAGATTCCTCCAGGATATGACTCTGTGTCTCCAGACAAAGAGAATTCAAAATCAAACTGCTCAGCCAGCACAAAACAATTCTCTGGGGAATTGGTGAGAGTAAATTTTTATGTGACTGTGTACCAACCCAACACAGCTCTGTGAGCCAGGGGATCAGCAGCTTTATGGGTACTGGCCTGAGAAGTGAGATGATAAATCAGACAGTGAAATGAAGAACTGTTTTCTAAATTAGATCGATAAAACTATGATTTGGCCGTGGATATGAAACAGAGGGCAGATGGCAGACACAGAGCCGAATGATTACCAACACTTTCCTTTTTTATTGTAGATCACTGAATGTCTTCAAGAGTTTGTGCCATGATTCAAAGTCATCAGATTATATTGCTGTTTATTCATCGAGTAGCTTGATATAAGTGGCTAAAAATATAAAAGCCAGCATAACCTGGCAGTGTGAAAGAGAAAACCTTATTTAATTTGACTCAAAAGAGTCTACTTAAAGGTCTTAAAGATTACTGCTGTAGGCTTTGTGTGATTCTTGAAAGGCCTGAACCAAGATTTATTTAAAAATTACAGAAAAAACAGGTAAAAACTACAACTGTGTTTTCATTTTGTTGTTGGAAAGAAGTCATCCAGTAGTTTATTTGTTGACCATGTATCCTCTCTGCTCATGCATACTCTGTTACTAGCATAGCACACTCACAGCTGTCGGTAGGTGAGTGATCATACGTAGATATCAGGTCTTTATAAGGAAGAGAAATAAATGACATAAAATGAACACTACCTCATGTTTTACATCAGTTTGATATTTTTTGTCCAGTATAATGTCATGCTAACTAACTACTTTGTGCAAATGAGAGTATGAGACTCCCAAGGTAGGACCACCTCTTTGGCTTTGGGCCACTGCTGAGTCAGCATGATCATGTACCCCAGCATGGAGGCTTATGATGCCACTGTAAACACGTGTGGCTCTGTGGGAACAAGTTTGGTGAAACCAACTGCGTGCTAAATTCAGCTATCAGAATACAACCAAGGGATCTGTTTACTTTTGAAATACCAAGAAAAATATACACGTGATGATTTATAACTTGAACTTTGAATTTTATGGTTGATTAATTGATGATTGATTGATCAGCAATTTATCCTGCATCACAACAACTCCATATACAAGACAAATTACACACAATAAAAACCCCATTTCAGACACAAAACAGCAAATTCAGAGCCTTTCAACATACATTTGATCTGCAATTCAGCTTCATGTTTAATTTTTAGAAGTTACTTCAGTGAGACCATCATAATTTATGGGACCCTGTAACACAGGTTAGATGGTAATAGTACATTTTGGTACTGGTGCATGTAAACGAGCCTTAACATGTTGTAATTGTAGAGTGATTCATATGGTCTCTGCCGTGGCTGACCTTCAGTCTATAGATATTTTAGTCTGGTGGAGTAGTTTAGACTTAATGGAGGAGGACAGACACACGTATCTCATCAACACTGCTGTAGGACATTCAGACTCACAGAAGTAAAAAGAAAACAAGAGCTTGTCTACTTTCAGCCAGCAGAGAGATTCAGTTCTCTGTTTTGTCTTTATGCAGACAAACTCTATATGATCCTTCCAGGACAACAAATGACAGAATTATTGAAGTATGAAATAATTATAAAATAAAAAATGACATCTTACTCTTTTGTCTGCTCTTGTCTGTGTTTTTGAAACAGGAAACGGTTGAGAAGATGAAGGCCAGCACAAAGGAGGCCTAAACAAGGATGCAATGAAGGAGAGGATGCACATCATCACCGGTTCTCCATACTTGATTTACCTTGTGGCCATGTGTTGTTTTTAAACTGACTTTTTCATGTTTCTCTGCTATGTTAATTATTACACTTTTTTTTTTTACAATGTGTATGTTTTTGTGTTGATGTTTGTTAGATTCAGGGGAAATCAAAGAGTATCTTAGGATTCCCTCGTGTTCAGTACTGTCATATTTGATTGTATTACTGCGCCCCTACAATAGTCTTGGGGCTATTTTTACTACGATCCTTATATTTTTACAGTAATTTTGAAAAAAAAAAGGCATTTTGTCACTGTCTGGGAGTAAGAAAGTCATAGCTTGAAGGAGGATATTGGGATTGTGTGAGTGGAAAATCCACCTGAAGACAGAGAGCCACTCCACAATGGGTGCAGTATGTGTTTCCACATTGGTTTTACAGTCAGCAGATTAGTTGAAGAAGCTGGAATAAGAGGGTGAAGCTACTAGTGATTTTGATTCTTTTGCCGTTTAGAACTGCCACAATAGGCCACTACTTGACTGATGCACTTCTTTTTCTCTTCCTCCTTTTTGTTAAGTTTATCAAAAGCCTGATTTTTTTAATCTTCCTGCTAAAGTTAAAGTTTTGCTGCAAGAAAAATTTGCTTCTATGTACAGTATGTTATTGGCTCGAGTTGCAACTCATCTTGTTCCCATGTTATGCTCAGGCAAGTCTCTGTGGTGCTTTTAAACATTTCTATAGGTGACTGGTGTTTTTTTTTTCAGACAGAGACATAGTGCGGTCCATCTTTTAGTGCAGAGCTGCAAAAGCTGCAGCCAGGTGAGACCTGATCTGAATATAGCATGGTGAAAACTGAAACCAAAGTCTTAATGAAGTGTTTGAATGTTGTACAAAATTCTCCAGGTAAAACATTACTCTGGACCCAGCAACAACACTATACCTGTGCTTTCAAAATCACTCTAACAGAAGGACTAGCCTCACTGTCAGCTATAGTAGCGTAGAAGCATCAATAACTGGGTGAATATAAACTGCGTGTGTGCGTATGTGTGTGTGCTGTTGATGCTGAGAGTAGTTTGATTTGTCAAATGTGTATATTTGTTAAAATCCTTTACCTAAACTGGGAGGTTTAACAATAAAAAATCAGTGCCTTATAGCCGTATAGGTCTTTACCTTTGCCTGCACATGGGATTATCGTGCCCAGTGCCAGAGCAAGAATGGGTGTGCTTTTGCTGCAGTTTAGCAGTAAACTAGAGCTTTGTGATGCTATCTCTTATGTCTGTGTGAAAGTTGCATTTCTAGGTTCAGGCTCAATCTTTCTATTCCACTTAACGTGCAGAGACTGTAAGGAATACATATGTATGCCAATAAAGACCATAAACCACAATCCAGCTTTGTCATTGTGCATGTTGATGTTGATGTGTGCTTTTTTCTGTCAAATATGTCTTTCAAATACTGTGGTTAAAGAACTTCTTGACAGAGAGAAAAGTCTGGATTTGAAAATATTGCATCTTTTTGCAGCCCATTTAAGAATCAAATTTAGATTAAACACTGAATGCTCTGAATTTTTTAACATTTGCTTTGCATAAGAAGTAATTGGTTGTTTTGCAAATATGCTAATCATTATCTTGGAGATCAAAACCCCGGTTTGAGAAAACTGCTTATTTGCTCTGTCTGAATACTATAAAAACACTTTTTAAGGTTAAGATTGTTTACAGAGCTCACTTATCCAAATCCAAACTATCTAGTTTCTATCCTGATGTGGATCCCCTCTGTGATAAATGCAGATTAGGTGAAGGCTCTCTTCTCCACATGTTTTGGACGTGTCCCAGCCTTGAGGAGGTTTTTCAAACTTTATCACAAATCCTAAACATAACCTTAGAACCTGATCCTCTGGTGGCTGTTTTTGGTACGATGGGAGAGGATACAAACCTTTCTTCCACTAAGAGCCGAACCCTAGCGTTTGCCTCCCTCCGGGCCAGACGTGAGGTTTTCCTTAGATGGATGGATGCTGCACTACTACTCACAGTCAGTGGCTGAAAGACCTTATGTCTTGTTTGGACCTTGAGAAGATTCGATACTCAGTTACAGGCAACAACAGAAAATTTGAAAAGATCTGGGGACCTTTTCTAGACCACATTCAGAAACTCTGATCATTTTGAATTAGTTCTCTCCTCTTCTAGGTGTTTTCTTTTTGAAATATATTTCTGTGATGTTTTATAATCATACAATTTAAATTCTTATCTCTTTTATGGACTTTTTCAGTTTTCAGCGACTTGTCTACATTCGTATTTTTCTTAACGTACAATAGTTCATTTAACTTATTCCCTCTTTAATTTTTATTCCTCAACATCTAATGTATTTCAAGATCTACAAAACCTGAATTCCAGCACTTAGTTGTATTTTTATTCATTTATTTATTTTTATGATTATTTTGATATAGCTCCAGAATTTGGTATTTCAGCACAGTAATAGGAAAATCCAGCAGTAGACAGGGTTTTGAGGGAAAGGGGGTGTTTGTGATGTGTTTCCTTCATATAATTTGTATAAAACTAATACAGTTATTGTTGAGTAAAATGCTTTTTTTTTTTTTAAACTTATTAGTTATTACAGTTCAGTAATATTCTTTATACAAAGGTTTTTCAAAAGAATCAGATGCAGCTTTGCTTTCAAATAAAGCCATGACATTTCCTCACCTAACAAATTTAGCTGCTCCTGTGTGCATTAGAAACCTTTTGTCTTTCTTATTTTCTCAGGCAAGTTGAACTATTCTAAACCATACCTAAAATACATCTAGAAATTGAATGCAACAAAAACACAACAGAGTACTTAGTAGAGGTAACATAACCACTGTAATAATGTACTTTAAGGCTTGCTGATTCAGATGAGCATATTCATAATCTGTTGCGTTGTTTGAACAGTCAAAGGGCATCTTATCTTCTGAGCTCATGTCATTTTTAATCCCTAAAATCTTAGTCTAAACATTAACCAGCAGCAGTCTGGTGCTGTCTGGCTCTTTGCCTTAAAACCTGGACATATGCAGCACTTATGTAAATTTCATATCTTACCTCTAGACCTTGCTCACAATCATATTAAGTGACATAAGAAGAATGGGGCTCTCTTGACAGATCTGAATACAGTGGGTGGAACTCAATTATTCTGCACCTACTTCTCATTCTATGCACATTTCAGTCAGCAGAGTATTGCATAATGTAACAGAAGAGGGGTGTTGCATAATGGTGGAGAGGACTGAGCATATGGCATGATGGACCATCGATGGACTTTATGTCGTTGACATTAGTCGAACAACTTTAAGACCAAACAACGAGGTGAAAAAGAGTCTAAAGCGATATTGTTGAAACACCAAGGAAAAAGAGCTTGTTAGAAATCTCTCAATACGTGTGTGAAATGACAGAGTAGGACAATAGCCAATCAATGTTGAGGTGGGCGGGGCTTGTGTGTAGACTCAGCCAATCGCTGGAATTCACTCTGAACGTTCCCCTGAAAAAAAAGGCTGCATTGTAGTAAGGCCGCATAGAATTCAATGTAGTTTCGTGTAGCCTCAGTAGCCAGTGATCAGGACTTAATTAGTGACCTAGATTTTCACTGGAGATGTTGTTAGATGTTTCGGGTCGGAGTGTAAAAGCTTTCCGTTCTCCATGACAAACACAGGCGAAAGGTCCTGGAGCTAACTCGCGGTTTTTACGGGGGCGTTCAGCCGACTGCAAAACTTCTGCAAAGACTTAGTTCGGAGTTTAAATCCACGCTAAAACTACCAAAATGGAGATTCACGAAGGGGCAGCGGCAGCAGGCGACAGCGTGCTCGACTTCTCTCGCTTGAACCTGAACACTTTCAGCGTTGACACAATCAGCTGCGAGAGGAAAAGAGACACTAAACAGCTCTACCTGAACTACAACCGGCTGACCTCACTCCCCCCATCCGTCAGCCTTTTCTCTAGCCTGGAGTTTTTGGACATCAGTAACAATGGACTGACGGTCATCTGCGAGGGCATAACCAAGCTGACCAGGCTGAAAACACTCATTGCCAAGAACAACCGCCTGGATGAGTTCTCGCTGCCCAAAGACTTTGGCTCCCTGCAGCTGGAGGTGTTGAACTTTAGTGGGAACCGATTTGAGGAGATCCCGCTGCAGTGCATGAAACTGCTGCGTCTGCAGTCGCTTTCAGTCGGCGGAAATAGACTGAAAAGTATACCTGCAGAGATAGAAAATCTCACCAGGTAGGTCATGTACCGAAAAAGTGAATATTTAGCCAACTTAGACAAAATTTCTTAGTACTAGGAAGGTCGTAGGGTAAGATATTCAGTAAGGGGCCACCGACCTGTAACACGCCTTCCTTGTGGACTGTGTTGGTTTCGCGTTTAAAATACAGTATTTCATTTTGGAAACATACCAGGTTTGTATCAGGAACGATAAACCAGACTCCTCTGTAGCAATATTTAGCGTGTTAAGCCATCTTAGGGCGTATTATCGAGTTAATACGAATGCAAGTAACGTGTCTGTGACTGGTCGGTTTAGTTATTAGTTCATTTCAGTTGACTGGAACATGTCATGGAACCAAAGTGCTGTTGCTATGGTTACCCTTTTTTTTTCGCCCATGAAACTTCGACAAGAAAAAACATGAAAAGTAACAAAGCAGTCGATAAGTTGGTGTAAAATCTTGCAAGTTGTTAATAGTTAAATAAACAAGTAAGAACGAAATGAAGTTGATAAATAAATAGATAAAAATAGCCTACTTATATACAAACCCGTGGTCGATTAATATGAGTTTTAGCCGATCGCGATGCCGATATTTACAGAGCAGATCGGCCCTTGTCTGAAATATGATGCTTGTTATAGAGGTGGTGATGGTGTTTTTTTTTTTTTTTAATTTTTATTTTACAAAATATAACAATTAAATAATGATAAACTCCAGTGTTTCATCCACATTACAACCAAATACACACACTATCTCAGTGTGGATTGATTTTGAATTTAATCTTGAAATAAAAAAGTCTTCAAGGTTAAGATCTCCAAACATGACATATGTTCTCCAGTGACAATATTTATGCCATTGTTCTCATTATTCTACAATTGATAACAGAATATATATCAATCAGAGAGTTGACCTGTCATTTAATGTTGCTTTACAGCAGCTACCCTGACAAAGATTTATTAATTTTTTTATTTGGCCCTGTTGGAGCCCGACATCGGTCGATGTGGCAAATTTTGGGGTCTGATTAGTTGTTCTGCCTGTAATACATACATACATGCATAAGAACATATCCATACACAAGCAAGCAAGAGCCATAGGCTACACCACTTTGAGATTTTGGTCCAAATGCTACATGTTATACATAAAATATATGAATATTTTTTTAACCATAGACTGTATATACTATTCTATGTACAGTCTATGGTTATTACCCATCTGCAAGTGCATGCAAGTGCAAGTATTCACACCATGACTACCTCCAGTCAAATATTAAACTCTATGACAATCTTTTGAAACTTGCTCAAGGACACTACTGAAAATGCTTGATGCTCTGTTTTCATTTGAAAAAAATGTCACCCGTGCTGCATGTGCCCCATTTAGAACGCATTTGTGTTTATCAGTTGTAGCTTGACCTAATGTCTCGTGAGTCACAGATGACCCACCTATTTATCCTGGCAACACCAACAGTTAAACACAACAGTCCAACTGAGGCAACCTGTTGCTCTTTGATCATGTTATTTGAAAATGGTCAGTTTTTCTCTCTTCATTTGTTTGAATGCTTGTTTACGGATTTAGGACTTGGCATCTACGGAGCATTATTACAGTTATTCACAATGTTGTAGCCATCCCTTGAGTGTTTTTATTGTATGCTTTATGAAGACAGCGAGACAGCCGTGATAATAAATTGCTATTCATTAGAAAAATTGCCCTGATATTGATAAATAATTTTGTAAAAGATAAACTTTTGGGTAGGACAGGACAATGATTTTGTAGAGTACATGCCAGTAAGTAAACAGCTGAGAAATCTAGAAATGAGAAAGCCACGCTGTTCTTTAAGTAACTGTAGAACGTGTCATGTATGCTGTATGTAGAGTTGTAAGTCAAAGGGGACACATGAGTTCTTATCATTTTATGAGTATAACTTCAAAACGTCACACTGACCCACTTTGTCTGACTCACAAACATGCTTGTGTTGCTCATTCAGTGGTAAAGTGAGCAACGGGAAAAGGCATAATTGAGGCCAATGTGGTTATAAACACATGTTGCCAGCCCTCATTTACTTTTGGATGGCTTCTTTCCTGTTATAGCCTGTTTTTACTGACTGGAACTGACCCGTTGTGTGGTGACCATCGGGAAGTCGGTACAAGTTTTCGGGATCTGCCCCAGTTTCTGGATTAGATTCTGCTAAATAAAGCTGTTTGTTTACAGATGTTGCAATATGAACTAGTTGGATCATGATTATAATATTAGGAGGATGGGGGGTGGGGGGTGGCATGATGTGTTTAGTGTGCAAGGCAAGGCTTAAATCATAGGCTATAACAAAAGCTAGATTTATCATAAACCTTAGACATAATCATGAGTGCCATCACGTGTATCAACAGATGGTTCCCTCATGTAAACTCTTACAGTGTGGGCATGCAATCCAGTATTGAAGTGTATTTGATGGTACTACAGGCAGGAGTCTGTCTCAAAGGAGTGAAGCTGTCTCATATAAACAGCTACAAAGTAGTTAGCTGTGTTGTGTGTCAATGCTCGTGTTTATATTGGCATGTGCACACTGGTGTAAAAAGCTGGATAGCATCACTGCAGGATATATAATCAGGAAGTTATAGACTTCTGCTGTAAACAAACAAACAAAAACCTGTCATGCATTAGTGTCAGACATCTTCATATCCCATAAAGAGAGGGGGTCTATACCCAAGTTTTTTTTAATGAAAGTAACTGAAACAAAAATGAACATACTCTGCATGGTGGTGTTAGACATTAACTATTGGAGGCTGTGAATCAGTAATTTGTTCAACAACTTTTTTCTCAAATGTCACCAGAAGGGTTCCACAGAAAGAGGCTTGTTTACATCTGTGAACAGAGTAAACATGGCCAATTTGAGGGCACTACGGAAAACTGCACAATAATACGACTAATAATACTAATACAATAATGTACCGGCTATCCTAATATGCCCCGTTTTCAAAGAGTACTTTATGGCATGTTTTGGAAGGAAACTCGGGGATGTAATCATTAAACGGTCACCTGATGACAACACATGATTAAAGCAGAGCAGTCATGTTATGTTAGTAACTCCTTTACTTTGTCCACATTTCTCTTTGGAAAAGCCATAACTCTACAACTGTGTTTTTTAAATTATCTTTAATGTGTTTTCACGCTGACTTCTTAAGATTATTATAATTATTATTTTGGTGAGACAACTTATTTTAAAATGAAAACTTTTAAACGATCGGTGGAAGCATGGGGGGTTATTTAGAACTTCCTGGTACGTACATCAAAGGTTGTAACACGTCTTGAAATGCGAACAGGGTATGCCTAAACTCAGTGCATTTGGCATTAAGTGGCCCAGGAAAAAAGCCCATCTCTAACTTGCGGGAACGGCCCTTTTTCCTACTGTACAGCATTGTCACTAACCTCTAACTTCTCCCTCTGGTGGGTGATTTGTGTCATTGTGTTAGCGAGGGCAGTGAGCAGACCCCGAGTGTCTCCGTTTTCGGTCACAGAGGGGGCTTGCTCAGTGCTCAGCCACCAAGGACAGCATAATGGCTTCCTGTCTCTCGGCCGCTGTGTCATCAGATTCAGCAGGCAGATGGCCTGACAGCTTACTTTCACTGACCAGCCATCCAGTGCTCCCTCCTCCTCTTGGTTTTACTCCCAGTCCCCTTTGTGCTCCATTATCCACCAAGGTTACCAACATGTACTGGCTGTAACCTTCTAGTTGTCTTCTTAACTTGGAGACCATAGTCAAAAGCAGCTCAGATCTAAATTTATTTCATTTATCATCTTTGGTCTGTTACACTTAGTCTGTGCCCAGGTGATGCATAAGATAATCTTTGTTGTATTTTTTCTTACTCAGCGATTCTGGAAATAAAGCCTAAGAGACACATTTAGCCCCAGAAGCACAGTCCATTAACAAATAACCATACATCTTTAGCTCCCTCTTGTGGAGTGCTTGTGTTTTAAATTTAGGTTACTCAGCTTTGTACTCCTTAAGAAACATCCCTTTCTTTCCTATTCCTCTAATCTTTACCCATCAAGCAGAAAAATAGTCGCACTTTTTGAAAATTGTACAACCAACTTATGTAAGTTGTTGTGAATTCAAAAGAATAATATAAAGAATAACTAAGTGGGCCTCTAATATAATCAGTTTTACTCTACTATCCCAGGTGAAATTATTCAATCTTCAATTAAGACAAAATCATTTCTTTTCTCTCCTTCTGTTTTTTCAGTCTTGAGCTGTTGTATTTGGGAGGAAACCTCATCACAGCTATTCCTCCAGAAGTGGCAAACTTGCCGTACCTCGGCTACCTGGTGTTGTGTGACAACCGCATCCAAAGTGTCCCCCCACAGCTCACACGGTAACTGCTTACTCTACACCACTATCTGCTCGCTGTAAAATCTTTTTGGACTTGAAGCTTCATGCGTGAATGATGAGGCAACTGATTTCTGTGTCAACAGTGTTTCAAAATACTCTCTGTTTTCGCTTTAGGCTCCACTCGCTGAGATCTCTAAGCCTCCACAACAACCTGCTCACTTACCTGCCGAGGGAGATCCTCAGTCTGGTTCATTTGCAAGAGCTCAGTCTCCGTGGCAACCCGCTGGTGGTGCGTTTTGTCAAGGAAATGACTTATGACCCCCCGTCACTGCTTGAGCTGGCAGGCCGCACAGTCAAGAGCCGGAACATCCCCTATTACCCTTGTGATCTGCCCTCTAACCTGCTGCACTACCTGGACCTGGCCAGCAAGTGCCCCAACCCCAAATGTGCAGGTAAGAGACTTTTCTCATCACCCGCCCTTTTTCGGTTTGCCTCCTTTTAAGAGGAATTTCTCACATGTCATAGCTGCATATATCTCACATTTGTCAAAAAAAAAAAACAGTCCTGTGTTTAGTTTGAACACTTTTAGGGTCTTAGAGCACAAATAAAAAAAATAGTTCACATATTAAAACGAACAGCAAAGACGTGATTGTACTTTGACCCCTTGTGGTGGCCTTTGCCCCACTGAGAAACACCCTGACGGCAAATTCCATGTTGGTTTTTCCTTTTCTTTCTCTGGCTACTGTGTACAGTTGTTATTATTATCCTTTGGAAGTTGACCCTGGTGGTTGTCATACAACTCAGTGACCTCTCGCCTCACCCTGACCTTGTTTCTCCTGTCACATTAAACTGTTTCCAGGTGTCTACTTTGATTCCTGCGTGCGCCAGATCAAATTTGTGGACTTCTGTGGAAAGTACCGGCTGCCCCTCATGCACTACCTGTGCTCCCCAGAATGCACCTCCCCCTGCAGCTCAAACCCACAGAGCGACGCTGACTCAGAGGATGAGAGCAGCGTGCCCGCTTATCGCCTCCAGAGGGTGCTTTTGGGATAGTCCAACACAGGAGAGTTTTTGGCTAACAGAGCCATGCCAGTCTGTCACTGTTAAACATTGATACAGAGATGAACCATGCTGCAAGATTTAACTCCTGACGAAAACACAGAACCACGCAAACACAAGAACTGAAATTGTTTTACAGACATTCCCAGCGGCTGTATGTAATGCACAAAATGTGAGACAGCCCATTCTCTCTTCTCCATTTTATGGATATTGTTTGAAAGAAATCCATTCCTTGTCTCATTACAAATCAATAGGAGTGTGAAGAGTCAAGAAAACTCCTGTTTTTTTCCACATAGCTATGCAAATCAACAGTCTTTGAGTCATGGCCCCCAAAGGCAGGTTTCACGGTCTGGTGACAGAAGACAGTTGAACTCAGAGACTGAAGGAGCCAATGGATTCTTTTACTTTTCAGGGCAGCACACTGTATTTCAAAGTAACACTTGGTGCTTCTCAGTGGCTGCCGAAGATCTTTCAGGTTTTCTGGAACTTTGGATGTATACAATTTGGCTTTTGTCTCGCTGTTGATGCCACACAAGGCCAACATTTACATTTCTCCGACTTGATAAGCATCAGAGCTGCTCTGCTGACTCGAAATAAAGTCTGGGGTTAATGAGCTTTGGTATAATTTAAACACCACTGTTCTAAATTATGCAAAATTGTCTCAGTACAGTGTGTGAATTGGCCTATTCACACTCATTATGGGTGTGCTCAGTGAGGCTTGCTCTGCAGTAAAGCTGTCCTACACAAAAGTTTATCTTTTTATCATTAGCACTAACCTTGAGAAATGTTTGCCTTAATGGCACAGGAGTTTGAATCTGACCCACACGCTGGGTTATGGGAGCATGTGGAATAGAGTACATCTGGGCTATACCAGGGAAAACTATTTCCAGTTCTTGCATAAGAAGAAAAGCTACTAAACAATACATACTGTTAGTGTTTGTGTCTGGGCTTGATGGTTTTCTCTAAGAATAAGAATCTAGATGAGTGAAGTGCTTCAGCCGATGAAGCTTTTTTTCCTTCCCAGACAGGAACTTCAATTCTAACAGAAAGAATATCATCAGAATTATTATTATTATTATTATTATTATTATATATTTTAGTTTTTATTGTACATTTCTGCTTTATTTTTGCTTATTGGGAGAGCTGGGGATCTTGTAGTCCACCAGACAGCCTGTGTTCATCAGTGAGGCGGAGAGGTGCTCCTGGCTTTACAATAATGTTTATAAAACAGAAGATTGCTCCTCTCTGTTACATTAACACCTATCAACTAAAACGTTAAGTGCCTTACTAATGTTGACCCTTAACAAAGTGGGGTAGATAATCAAAAAAAAAATGTGATATATGTTCCCAGTAATGTGACAAGATTAACACGATGAATGATCAATCTCTTTTTGAGTGATTTTTGTACTCACCAGATAACAGTAAAAAAATGATAGCCTTTTATAACAAGATAGCTGGTTTTATAAAAATCACATATCAATTGTTAAATACGCTTCATATTTTAATGATCTGCAGAGTAGATGGCACATTATAATGTGTTATATTAATTGTTTGGTCTTGTGCTTCATAACAATGATGTAAGTTAACTGTACAGTATGTAATAACAATAATAAAGACTGATTGTAATATCTCTAAATGTTTTCTTCTCCGTTTGTTGTAGAAACTTGGTTCTGATTTGAAACTAGATTGATCACTCTGAGAATTAAGACAGTAACTTTCTTCAACTATAACTTGCCAACATGTGCCAGCAGTTTGATAACAATGTAAAGTTTTAAAACTCATTACGGTGCATTGGTGCAAACTATAAGTAAGGTTACCCACCCTTAAAATCCAATTTAGTACCAATTGCGCCACCAAGTGGTCAGTTATGAGGTGTAACGTGAAAGACTAATAAGTCTAACATACTGGAGTACTCTCACAATAATATGGATTGTTTGCATTGCTGAAGCCTATGTACAGGTAAGAGTAGATATACAAAATCATAAAGGATTACATTTAAACTGGCACTGGCGCACATGTTTATGAATAATATTTAACTATTTGGTGATAAACTTTAAGATAATAGATAAGTAAAGGACAGGACAGTGGTCCCCAGAACGTTACCTCCTGTGCCCTCCTTTAGAGGATAAAAAGGTCTGAGACTGAGATTAAAATCAACAGTTTTACACTGATACACATAAATGCTTCAATAAAGTGGAATCTCAGTGTGATTGACTTCCTTGGGTTAGAAATTAAATATTTGTTGTGATAATGTGATAAAAATACATTTCAACAGGTAAGGGCTGCTGCTTCTTTATGACAAGGTCAAAGATTGAAAGCTGTTGCTGGAGGAAGAAATCACTGCATTTGTTGGTTCCTTTGTACCATAGGATGATAGCAGACAGAGCCAAATAAAGATAAAAGGAGAGCACAAAGACAGGGATTTTTTTTCTCTACTTCTAAGAGGGTAGAGACGGTGATTCCCTGTAAACAAAGGTGAGACTTGAAATCTAAATTTCTTTCAGAATAACCTCAATTTCTGATCAGAAGTTTTCTATTTCTAAAGAAGTATTTCGAATACACATGTTTTAATGCTGTTTGAAAGTACTTATTCCATGAGCTCTATTTCCTGCCACATCACCTCTGAGGTGATATTTTAGTGTTTGTTTACATGAACCAATCCAAGCACTTTGCAGCTTTTGCATTCATCCAGGTTGCATTTGCATTTGAAGTTGAGTTCATTCTGTCCGCTGATTATGGAGAGACCATTATTGTCATCCAGATTCAGGGGATGCCAGGGTGAGTGCATTCTACTGCACACAATGTGCTAATCCCTTAGCCACACCAATCCAGAGCCACTCACTCCACTTCAGTCTCTTTTCACACTTTCTGCTTCTGTACTCATTCAGGCTCTTTTCAGCTCACTGTTTCTATTTACCAGATTTCTGAGGGCGTTACTTTAAGTTTTACATTTCTTTTGATGGTGCCTGATCAAGCCACAGCCAGTTTCTAAAGTTATTACAGTGCTTCTTTTTGCTTCTTGTTCAGTGTCTTTTAAAAACGTTTCCATAGCACCATGGATGGATAACTCAACTTGACTACTAGTCACATGAAGAGGGGCCCAAGGAAATCATGAGGCTCTGCTAAGGCAGCAACTAATCTTTTTTTTGTTCGGAAATCATGAAGCTAGTCAGAAAGATGGACAGCAACAAAGACATGAAAAATGCAACAAAGAGACTGACACTTGAGGCAAAAATAAAAATTGTGCTGAGACACAAAACAGGAATGAGGAGTTAAAGAGAATGTTAATGGATTAATAAAAAAACAATACCATGACTAATTAAAGCAAATTGACTACTGAGAGGCAGAATATGACAAATAGAAGGCAAAGAATAATAACAGACACTAAGAATGGCTTCAACGTGACATAACATGACCGCAAAGAGCCACAAAATTACTACTGTTGTGTGCAAAGTCACCACGAATTGACAAAAGTCAGATTCAAAATATCAAGAAAGATGCACACACAGGACACAAAATGACAACACACAGATATTAATGAACTACAAAGAGACACAACATAATCACTGTGAGCTAGTGATTCTAGACACAGTATTTTGACTCACAGTTGTGTGTTTTTGTGGTTACTCTCTACCTGCTTTGTATGTCAGACAGGAGGTTGCTGTCACAAGTGAAACTCGAGAAGTTGCTGTGGAGAGGATGAGTTGTGACTGGCAGATGAGGAGAGGAGCTGTCACCAGCTCTGCAGAGTTAAATCAGCTTTGGTGGAGGTTATGCTGAAAGTCAAAGAACATACTATACATCGTAAATTTGGAGCTCGAAAAACAAGGATTTCAAGAAAGATGCTTTCTCTGCTTTAGACCTCTGCTGCTGTGCAAGGTAAATGTGTGACTGAATGATCCTGTATCTCATCTTATTGACATTTCTATCAAATCAGCTCTCTTGAAATGATTATTTTTAAGGTTGCTGCCAAATCACATGTGGACTATAGTCTCTTTACTCTTGCAGTCTTTAACAATACCCACACAGTACTGCATACAGCAGGCAGATTAAAGAGAAAAGTCTTTTGACATTCTGGATGTGTGATACTCTAAGCTTCTTATCCCACTCACTCCAAGTCATACCAGCTAACAGTATAGTTAGTGTGCAGTAACATGCATGCCAGACCTCACACATGACATGTACAAGTGTACACTTTGCTTAGCCTTCACACACGACCGCCACACATAACCAGACATGGTCTTTTGCATCTCGAAATATCAAGTATGTGCTCTTCAAGTTCCACTTTTTGTTAAATTGACAGCTCAAAAAAGTGATGTTTATATTAAAACAGTATTTTTTTTTCTACAGTGGTCAAAAGTTACACTTCAAATGCTTGTAAGTTGACTTGCATCAACATTTTGCAGCATGGATCTATAAAATTTAGACTTTGAGTTAATGATCATGTTTGACCACATCTCCAGTCAACTCCAGACTTAAATTCATGTCACAAACCCTTCAGATGAAAGAATGCAACCCCTCACAATCACATTATCAGTATTCTTTCTAATTTTACTTGAATGCTATTGCTCATGCTCAAAACTTGTGTACACTTCCTGATACTTTTAGGATGGGATACATGTGTGAACACGAATAGTTTTTCAACCAGATTCTACCTGGATTTTTCCTTTCCACCAGCGAATTTCTGTAAGAGGTCAGGTTGAACCGGTCAAAGTACTCTATCCACTTGAGTAGATATGAATGTTGGTGTTGATGAAGAAATCAATCTCTCTTCTTTGATTTTAGCTTCAGTTCTCAGAGTGTTGGTAAGCCCCAAATGTGATATCTAGTCATAGGACCCAGAAAGCCTGGAAACGGCTCTATTTCTGTTTCCACAAAGTATAAATTTATGTAAGTAATTTCTCTATGCCTTCATTTTCTACTGTGGAAAACAACAGACTGTGTAGCTTTCCACCGAGCTTTTGATGTCATATCCTGAATCCCTAGACTCATCTCTGCCCTACCCAACCCCCCATCCAATAAGGAAGACCTTATACTCTGTGGGACATGTGTGAACAAGCAACTTTGTCAGCGGAGTTCTTAAAAATTTAAAGGCATTTCCAGGAGTTAACGAACATGTAAAGCTTCTTTGTACTTACTTATTAATGGATAAAACATACTAAACTCCACAGAGTATAGCTGGCAGGGTTGTCTTTCACCTAGCAGTTATTGCATCATCAGTTGCTATGCTGCTTTTAGCCTCTTGGATCCTGAACTGGTTTAGAAAGCAGAGAAAGAAGACTGATACTTTTTCCTACATTTATAATAATCACCACTTTCATTCGAAACACCATGACTGGAGCCTGCTGGGAAGCTTTGATCCAGCGCAGCTAATCCAGGTCCATAGCAACACTGCAGGAGGAGCTGCTGTGTTCCAGAGAGGGATTTGTCTCTGGGTTTGTTGGTGGGCAAACCTGGGCATGTATCTGAGGAGCGTCCAGGCTCTGGCAGGGCCAGCTCAGTCTGGAAAGGGTTTGGTGATGCCTCACAACACATTTCCACCCACGCGATTTGTGAATTCTACAGAATAGTGGGACTCTCTGGTCACATGTTGAATCACAGCTGCAGATACTTCCACTCCAGGAAGCGCTGGTGCTGCCTGTCAGGAAATGTTGTGTACCTTGCTTAAAAGCTCAGCTTGTTATGTGTTTTGGTTGGTGGACTTCCAGCTGGTACATGTGCATAACATGCCTGTCCAGAAAAGATGGGTACTTTTTGTGACACCTGTGTTGTTTAATTAGAGCATTTTAATGTTACACTTGATCCTTGGTAACCTCAGAAGAACGACACGTGTCCTGTTTCCAGTCCACCCTACCTGCCAGCTTCTCCCTTTTGACTCCTGCTTTTTGAGCAACAGCCTCTTGCCTGTAGATGAAATATTTAAGCTCTAAGTAATCCGAGAATCAGTGTTGTCCACCTGCTGCTGCTGCTGTAGTCCGTCTTGAACCTGATCTTGAGCGAAACCTGAGAGTGATTGCCACGCTTTGGGTGTAACAAAACAGGGGACTGTTACAGTCCTTCAATTGGGTGCAAACGTGGTGTCATTTGATCCGAGCACACATGTGAATATGAGAAGTTTTGAGGCTTTTGTCTGCATTGAGATTAAAGTGCAGAGCTTGTTATAGTCTTTTTGATGGTGTTTGTTAATCTCACTTGCTGCAGCTCCAAAAAAATGGTAACAATAAAAGGGACAACCAACTATAGAATAAAAATAGCAACTTAGTTACAACAAGCACCGACAACTTCGTTTAAAATGTTCAATAAAATAAATGTTTGATCACGTACTTATGTAGCCAACCTGAGACAGGCTGTGAGGAGGTTGGTGCATAGTTAACAGAGAGGACATTTAAACAGTACAAACACTTAAAACACGAGCTAAAGATATTGTGTTTGTTTTCGTTCAGCCACAGAGATGTGTGATGTACAGATATGGCAACACCTTTTTAGAAAAAAAAAATTAAAATCTTCAGCTGACTTTAAAGTCATGGTGAGGAACTTTTGGTTTGTGTTGAGATTGGCGCCCCTTGTGGACAAAGTAATACCTCTTATCTTGTGTCCTGTACTTATAAAATTGGTATTTTCAAACAAACACATCACTCTGTTCTCTGTTGAGAGTAAAATATATAGCTCTTTTTGAGGATTTGCCGAGGAAAAAGTTGAAACTGGTTGTTTTTTCAGCCTGTTGTCAATCCTCTGGTCTGATACCAACCCTCAGACAGTAGTGTTGAATGTTAAAAATTACAACAGTGTAAAGAACGACCTTCCAGCTGATGGTTTTATCCACTTTGAAAGGTCGTGAAGAGGCATCACTATCAGCTTCCGTCAGGTCTTAAACCATCAGTCAACCTGACCATGTCTCTAGTTTTGCAGGTCCATGAATAACTCCTAGCCTTAAAGGGATATTCTGGCACCTAACTTCATCAACAGTACATATAGGGTCCCAGCCACAGCACTAGCCATCAAATATCTTTTTAGCTTTGCCTAATTTCTTTAGCAAAGAGACTAAACAGAACTTACGTACTCTCTTCCAGCAGCTGCTTCATTGTAGCGAGACCTTTTCCATTACAGAATGCAGCGGGGTGATGCAGCTCAAGGAAGAACATTTATGATCATTTCTTCATGGAAATGCAATCAGACCAGAAGAACTACCGCGTCAGCAGTGCAAAATGATTAACATGGTGATTATTACTTCAAGGAAATGATGAAGAAATGATCATAAATCATATGGCTGGGACCCTATTTGTACTGCTGATGAAGTTAGATGCTGTTCTGAACATTATTTGTGGCTATAGAGTGGCGTTTTGGTTGAGCGCGTGGCTCTCTGTATTGCTATCACACGGTCATTACTAAAGTTAGTAAAACTAGAGAAGCAAGCAGTTGGCAACATTCATCTCTCAATGGGGTGTCTAACTCGGTGTGTTTGACCCAAACTCTTCGCTGGAATATCACTTTAACATCATCAAACGGATTAGATATGAAGAACATCACCTCTTATACTGACTGAACAAATATGTTATTAAGATTAAAACCGATTTCTGATCTGGGCTGTAAAAGGAGTTTGTTTTGCTGTAAAAATTACTTTTAACATAGATGTTTAAGGAGAATTCCTGGGCTTCTTGAGCCAGCCTCAAGTAGACACTCCAGGAACTGCAGTTTTTACACTCTAACATTAAAGCTTTATTCCTCTACACTGAAGGCTGCTGCTTTAGTTTAAACAGACCTGAATATGTGAGAGTGCATTTTGATTTTACCTTACTGCATGTATCTATTTTTAACTATTAGCGGTTTAGTGAGCAAACATGTTTTATGTCTTACAGATGAGAATTTGTAAATCATAAAGCTACATTGGGGGTTTAACTTTTCTGCATTTTGTTTGATCCACTCAGGACTTACACTGAGTTGAAAAATACTACGGTTGAACCTTTGAACAAAACTAATCTTTTAGAGAAAAAAGAAAGCTCAAAGAATTGCCAAACACCTTTTCCCACTTATATTCAAAAGAGCATCACCATACCGGCTTTACAGGATTCTTTGTTGAACGTCTTCTAGAAATGAAATATTTTGTGTTCTCAAAGAAACACCTTTGTTACACAAGTTTGAGCTTTTTGTTTTTCGAATGTTTGAATAATCCCAGACAGAGAACTACAAATTGAAGTTATCTAAGAGGGTTGATTCCCGGATAAATGTGTATGACATAAGATATTCTCCTCCTCGTCAGAGATCACTTTTATGTCTCTGCTCCCCACTTAAAGCTGTCAGTAGTGGTGACACTCCCTCATCAGGAATGACCCTGAGTGTAAGCTCACACTGTAAATCTCTGTGACATCTTAATAACACCTTTATGCCTCTCATGGCTGGTGGAACAAATGCAGAAATATTTCTGCTGGCTCACTGCACCCAGACAGAAGCTCCTCTCTCTCTCTCTTGATGCAGCCAGCAGAGAGGTTTTTCCAAACTCTCTTCCATTTCCATTAGAAGCTTGCTTTTTCAGATCATCTGTCTCTCTTTCCGTTTTAAACAAGTGCTGTTGTTCAGTATATTTATTTACACTTTAGGCACAGAGTCTGCCGCCCTGTCCCATGAGGCCCTCTGTAACATGCTGCACCCTCACTGTCTCATCCCTGCTGTGTCACATGGGTCATATCAAACTCGATTAGGGGGGCTGCTGCTGGAGCTGGAAAAGATTATCACAGAGAGAGAGAGAGAGAGAGAGAGAGAGAGAGAGAGAGAGAGAGAGAGAGAGAGAGAGAGAGAGAGAACGAACACACCTCCAGTCCCTGACACACACGCGCCTCCCTCTCGTGCCCAAATGAAAACTTGAGCAGTCTGATCAACTTTGTGTAAGTGACAGGATCCTCTCCGACTAAGGGCTGACGATTTGAAGGACATATTATCTTGTGGAACTAATTACAGCGATGGAACCTTTTTAGCAATGTTAGATAACTTCTTTTTCAGTCTTTTATTTTCGAGTTTTACAGTTAATTTTTGGGGTCTTGCGCGATGGAGTACGGAGCGGGACGAGGCGATGAGATCCTCCATGCGCTTTGGACGACAAGGTTTGATCTTTTAATTATTTTTAATTAAATTATTTTCTTTCTGCCTATTCTGGACTTTATCTCAGGTTGTTTTAAAGCACTTTAATTGAAATTGCCATGCATCTAGACTGATAAAACTTAAAGTAAACATGTTATAAGCATGTTTGTGGACACTAGATGTCAGATTAATGTAGATGCTGTCAATTTAATGCAACAAAACTACATACAAAGTCTATGAAAAATAACACTGTGATCTTCAGTAATATTTTTTTCATTCTTGTATCTCATGTTACTAAACATAACCATGTTTATGTTTGCTCAAAACCAAAATGTTCACCCAGCATGTGGTGCATTTGATGTCTAGTGTTAAGCTCGTATTGACTGATAGACTGGGTGGATAAATGTACTCAGAAACCACGCTGAAAAATGCTCTTAGTGCCAAGAATTGTCTTGCAGGGTTTGAGGAGGAATATTCATTGGTAGTAGAGAAATTCTGTCTCAGCTTAAAGACTAAACTTATAAACGGATTATTTCCTGTGAAGGAATGTTTCAATATTGCCCCCTGAACCAGGCTTTACATGTGGCAGCTCCTGCGGTTTCACGGCTCTAATCTTAAAAGTGCGGCAGAAAGACTGACAGCAAAATGAATGGGCTTTACTTGAGGCTACTCTGTATTTGATTAAAACATTTTATGGGGCAGAGCTCAATCTGACTCTCAAGGCTCGGAGTCTAAGTCAAAATCAGTGTAAACATTTCATCAAGCTCAATAAATGTAAGGGATGTGACTGAAGAAGAAGCTCAGGGGCATGTAAAACAGTGTAAGTGAAGCTGCATGCAGGTTATGGCCGCCTACTTTTAAGTAAGGCATCAAGGCCGCAGGTAGCTCAGGTATTAGTTGTGGTTTAGCCTTCAGGACTTCAAAAGACACTCCTCATGACTATTCTGAACTGTCAAAACATGTCTATTAAACCAAACTCATCTTGAAGATGAGCCAAGCTGGAGCTCCTTTCACACTGACCTCCATGGCTTCCTGGATGTTGGATGACTTTTGTTGACCCCTGCAGGGTGGCGGATTTTTCTCCTAAACTGAAACCTACAGAGGCAGGATTTTGAAAAACTGGCGGAAATGCCTCCCTCTCTGTCGGAGTTTCCTGCAGGAAACAACAGAACTGTGATCTAAACTTGGAAAGTGACGAAACAACACGGACAGGAACTCCAGACATTTCCCAGATACGCTGCCTGGTGGGCTTCATTGTTCTGTTGACCACATTAATTTTTGGAATTGGGTCACTGAAGACATCATGTAATAATTCACACCTGAGGAAATTTTCACAAAGAAAATCTGTCTTTTCTTTTGGGTGCATTCACACTTGAATTAACCTCAGATTTTTGAAGACAGTAAAGCTGCAGGAGGCACACATCTCATGATCCATACATTCCCACACTCTTTGAGTATCTCAGTCAGTGTGCAGACACTGACGTGACGCGTGTTGACTAATATCATGTCACTCATGTAAACACTCACCTGTCTGCCAATTTGTATCAATATGAGTGGTCTGACAGCATCCAGACCACATGTATCTGAGTCACTACAGCGTTTACAGAGATCAGACTGTCAGTCTGTGCCAGTTACAGCTCACAGTATCAGGTGATACCATGCTGCATAATTAACCTGCAACATGTCCGTGCAGCGCAGGTAGCCTCGTATAAATGCCTGTGGCAAGAGTGACAAACACTTGTTTGTTGATTCTCAGCAAAGTTTATGTCCCAGGTGTCCGATGGTTTATAGAATCAGACTGTCAGCTCAATCATCTCTCAGTCGAACCACAGATGGAAGCTTTCGTATGCTGACATTTTTACATTTTTCTTTATTTCTCCCTCTCTTCCGCCTTGTGCGCAGATGTGTGTTGCGGTCAGGGTGCGATCCTATTTGCTGGTTCACATCAGTTATGTGAGTGTGAGTGTATAAGCTGGTTCACACCAGTAATGACATAGTGATAGGAGAAATTGAGGATAAGCAGAAACACACAGACTTCCTGTCACACAGGCAGAGTCCGGCAAACCCCCTCAGTAATGCAGTGGTAAATAACTTACACCCCCTTCAGGGTATTTTTGTTTAAATCTTACTTTAATCCTCCTTTAAGCATCACACTTTTGACATATTTGCTCGGGAAGTAAATCATTTTCCTGGTATCATGTTTACATGGTATCGTGTAAATCACATCTCCTCTCAGAAGTTTCTGTCAGAGCACCACACTGTGGTGGCTGCAAGTATTGGGTAAATTATAGACCTGGAAATAGGAGCACAACTCCACTAAAGTTCCCCGCTCTTCTGCGTGCCCAGTGTTTGATCACGTTTCTTGGATCCTCAAAGATGCAGTAAATAGTTTTTTATTAGGTTGTTAGTGTTTAATTTTTGTCTAACATATCACCTGTTTGTCCCCTCAGGATGTGCGTCTGAAAGTGGACGGACTGGGGCCAGTCATGGAGCCTGAGCTGAATTGCAGCTCCCAGTGTGATTCCCTTCTCTGCTTCATCCACTCTGGAGTCAACAGACAGGAGGGCCTTGACATCCTGCAGAGACTATGTGGTCTCAGCACGGTACAAACACACACGTGCATTCAAACCATTGACTTTTTATAGAATAGACTAATGGCCTTCATTTCCACTCACTGTGAGATGTGAGGTCAAAGGGCAGCTAATCCATGTGTTGACATATTGTGGTGGTGCAGCATGCATAGAAGTGACCTGGCTGGTAGAGTCGTGGGACATCTCACCCTCTTTTTCATGAAATTCAATAACTCTTGTGTTGGTACTGGTTATATTTCCTCCAGCCGTTCCCTTACACTCATCAAGTCTGTTAAAGAATAATGCAGGACTTCATTTCTGCCAACAAGGCTGTTAATCAATTATCAGTCAACTAAATAAAACTGCACATCTCAGCAAAATCAACCCCAAATGACAAGAACAATGAATGCAGTTTATTCTGAAGGCAAAGCAGCTCCAATTCTGGAAACTAAACAAAAAGACTCCTGCTATATAAATGAGTGTGTGTGCATATACTGTAGTTGAACATGGTGTGGAGATATATCTAAACTTATACGTACACTGCAGGCACTCAATGCTTAATTTAATTGGTGAACACTTGAAGTTTTAAAGCTACCACGATGTACTCTACAGCCCATAATTACTGTCTTTTATTGTATATGCAATCAGTTATTGCGGCAGTCCCTGTAATAAATCAAAATAACACAATATTGGCCAATTCAATTTAAATTTTAATATTAATATTAAAGCAATTCACTGCCATAAAGCCATTCAATGCACTTTTATTGATAAATTTGAGCTTATGGATTACTTAAAACAGCTGTAAAAAACAAAACAAATAACTTAAGATAGAAATATGTCACCAAATCCAAACAGCAACTATTTACAATAATGTTATACATTCGTTTGGTAGGTCTTGGTCTTGTAAGTTCGTGCTGTTGTGTTCTGGGTATCTGACTATGTGTTCATCATCGCTTCATCACTTATTTTTTTGGGAGTGATGTTTTTTTTTAAGTCTCTTTTACATGTTGTCTTTTCAGTTTCTTATTATTTGGTAGCAGTGAATGTGGTGAATTAATACTTCAGAATGTTGAAACTTTGGACTGACCAGCAAAACTTTTTCGGGTATCATCTCTGTCGCTGGTCCTTTAAGAGGAGAGTGAGCGGGGCACGGTACGGCAACATGAGGCGGGCACAAGGAAGACGAATATAACTTTCAAAATAGAAACTACAGTAGTAGAGAAAGTGTGTCAGGGAGCACAAACAATCTCTGACAGACTCCTGTCCTCTCCATATCAAAACACAGACACATGACACAGAAAGGTAAGTTATCTTTGATTTCTTTTACGTTTCTGCTGTTAGTTATTGTATCTTTACATTGGCTTTTCTGCAGATTTCATCTTCTGTAGAAAGGAAGAGTAAGTAGTTAGCACCACTAGTTTGGTCTTTGTTGTGGTAGTGGAAAATTGTGAAAACTCAACTTCAGAGGACTTAACTGATTTTTCAGTCGCTGTTGTTGTAAAGTTAAGAAAATTGTTGGAATAATCCTTTTTTTAACATTGTCTGTTAAACTCAGTGGACACTAACCAGTAGACACAGAGAATGCTCAGGGAAACTGAAATAACCTTTGATGAAATATAACACCAGTCGTATGCTACTATTCGTGGACATAGACAGCTTACCAGGCTTAACTGTTTTTTCACCTAATAGTGTCATGTAAGGATTAAGAATTGGACCAGGGCCAACTGCCACATAAAACCCCACCGACTTTTCTCTCTGGATGTGTTCCCAGGTATGGCAACTGCTGGAAGTGTGCTGACTGAGGAGCAGCTTCTTTGCCCCATCTGTCTGGATTTGTTAAACCAGCCTGTCTCCACTCCCTGTGGGCACAACTTCTGCAGAGACTGTATTCAGGGTTACTGGCAGAGTGCTAATCTGTCACAGTGTCCTGTTTGCAAGCAGAGGTTTTTCAGAAGACCTTCGCTCAAAGTTAACACCTTCATATCTGAAGTTGTTATTCGGTTCAAGAAGTCATTGGAGCAGAGGGATGAAAATGAAACCAGAGCTGCTGACCAATGCTCGAGCTATAAAAGGGGCGTTTCATGTGATGTGTGTGTTGGAAAAAGGGTCAGGGCTCATAAATCGTGCCTGGACTGTTTGGCCTCCTTCTGTGAGACCCACTTGGAGCCACATCAAGTTCTGGCCACTTTTAAGGCACATCATCTGATCAACCCAGTGCTGACAATTCAAGACAGAGTGTGTAGGAAACATGAGAAACTCATAAGCCAGTTCTGCCACACTGACCAGACATATGTATGTGACGACTGCATGAAGAAAGACCACTGTGGTCATCATAGTGTGCCCATAGAGGATGAGAGCAAAGACAGGAGAGCTCAAGCTGTGGGGATAAGTAAGGAGGTGGCAGAAAAGATCCAGGAGCGACTGCAGAAAATCAGAGATATTAAAGAAGTTGTCGGGCTCAGCAAAAGAAACACAGAAACAGAGTTCAAAGAGAGTCTGAAGGTCTTCAACAAACTGCTCCACCTCATCCAGAAAGGCCAAGCTGAGGTTGCGGAAATAATTGGTTCAAAGCAGAGACAAGTTGAAAGCAAAGCCAGTATACTCATCGCCGAGCTGGAGCAGGAGATCAGTGAGTTGAGGCAGGGAAACGCTGACCTTGAGCAGCTCTCAAGCACCCCAGATGACCTCTACTTTCTCCTGAGCTTTCCAGCTTTCTCCACACTGCCAGCTTCTGAAGACTGGTCTGACACATGCGCAGAGGGCGCTGTTTATGTGGGCACGCTAAGGAGGGCAGTCAGGAGAGTGGCATGTCAGCTGGAAGAGACAGTAAAAGCTGAGGTGAAGAGGCTATGTGAGGCTGAATTCCAGAGGGCTCAGCAGAGTGCCGTGGATGTGACTCTGGATCCTGATACAGCTCACCCCAAACTGGTGCTCAATGAAAACGGAAAGCAGGTTTATCACGGTGATGCAGCACTCAATCTCCCAGATGACCCCAAAAGATTTTATCCTGGTGTCAGCATTTTAGGGAAGGAGGGTTTCTCCTCTGGCATCATCTACTATGAGGTCCAGGTGAAAGGGAAGACAGAGTGGGACATCGGAGTTGCGCTGGAGTCGGTCAACAGAAAAGGAGGAAACACGCTGAACCCTGAAAATGGCTACTGGGCGATAGGGATGAGACCGGGCGAGACCTACTGGGCCCTCAACACCACTCCAGTCCGTGTGCCCTTGGTTGAGAAGCCCCAGAGAATTGGGGTGTTTGTGGATCTGGAGGGGGGACAGGTTTCTTTTTACAACGTGGACACTGCTTCTCATATTTACTCATTCACTGGTTACTCATTCAGTGAAAGACTTTTCCCCTACTTTAACCCCCGACGTAATCACGATGGGGTCAACTCAGCTCCTCTTATCATCCTGCCTGTTGGTGTCTAATTTTAGACACTATTTAAAGCAACTGGAAAACTTCAAACTCATTCATAACTAATAACTGAAAAGTATCTGCAAACATTTGAAATTACTTTCAATTTGTTTCCAAATAATACAGTTTCAATTTCTGTTCACTTTTGTAACCCTGGGTTGCAATATTTGCAATTTTTGCCGCATTATTGCAGTACTTTCCTTTTCTGTTATTTATATAAAAATTTCTCTAGTACAATTACTTTACTATGTCCAGGAGAAGTAGAGACCAGAGGAGTAGAGAGTCCAGGTGGAGTGATGTGTTTCTTAATTACCTTTCCCTTATAAATGACAAACTTACACATACTGTGTAAAATCGTGTTCAATCTGCGTCATAATCAAACAAAAACCTGCCGCCCTCTTCTTCTAAGAGTTATTGTCAGGTCACTATTTGATGATGCTTGTGTAGTGCAGGTGTAGACATAAAAGTAAACACTCTGGGATCCTGTCAGTTCAGTGTTCTATAGTGGTCTCATAATGTAAACCAGCTGAAGGATGGACTGAAATACTATGTCTCAAATCTAATCAGGAATTTTCCAGGGTGTCTGTGACAGCAGCAGCAGCAGCAAGGTGTGCACGTTTACATTTAGAGTCATGTGAGTCAGAAACAGATTCTGCATGTACAGCAGTCAGTCCTCTGTGATCTAAGGTGAGGGCTGCATTTCATTGACTTATTCATCATCGACTAATCCAAGTGATGATGGCATATCACATTTCAGGTCTTATGACTGATATCGCACATCGTGTGATGTGACTATGTGCATGTGCACATTGCACTCATGATGTTAAAACTCAGTTGGTGATCTACTTTGCCAAGCCACCTGCTGATGCAGCTCATTACCTGGCCACCAACCACTGACATAAACAAGTTGACGCAAAATATTGATGAAATGATTGATAATTGTATTGATAAAAAAACAACAACATAAAGTCCTGATCTCACAGTTGCAATGGAACTATGATCACAGATTTTTATCAGCCTCCTTGCGGTACAAATTAACACCAAGTTAAACATTTAAATTCATGGCCAAGTTTTAAAATCCTGCTTATTTGTATTTATCATGACTTTCTACATTTTTGCTGATCAGTACCATGTATGGTTTAATATGATTAGAAACTTTGGGATGCGCTCACCAGTTCCCATGCTGTCGCATGAATTGCAGATCAGGATCTTGCTCTCTCTCTGTCAGGGATGGTTGGAGGCCAGTAGCTTCTCAGGCTTTTCTTATTATTTCACAGCTCTTACGACCAGTTGTAGATTGGCAGATATTTTTACCACATTGTCTACAGGTAGAGGTCAAACATGTTGGACTTCTTCCTGCAGGTAGATTTAAGACATTGTGTGTGATGAGCTTGTCTCTTGATAGTTGCTGTCGACTGTTTCCTGCTGCATGAGTTTAGGTTTTGGGTTGATGTGTTAGAGTTTGGCTGTTTAAAATGATAGACTCAGCTAGTGGTAGAGAGCTATAGTTTAGTATTGCATCCCTAGTTTTAAGAACAAATGGGCCTTATCAGCTAATGTAAGATTTGTATGCCAGCAGCTTACTATGACATGGACAACAAAGCAATTTTCACTCTACATTCAGCGACCAAGCAAAATTACTCTTTCATCGATAGGGCTGATTCTGACTCAGATTATTCAAATACTGTTTTCAAGGCTGTAGTTTGTTGATTGTGTCATATGCTGCCATTGTGTGTGGATGCTATACCTACAGCCTTGAGGAATAGTCTAGACAGCACAGTGAGCTGTTTTTGAATTAGATTCTCTGATAGTTATGAATGTTGCTTTTCACTGGAGTTATTGTTTTTTGATACATGCAAATGTAATTTTTAAAAATGGTTTAATCTCTGTTTCTTGATTGTTTTTAATGTTTTCTTTTACCATCTCTCTGTTTCAATCAAAGTTAGTCAAGGTCTTGCATGATATTTGTTGATCCGAATAAAGTTTGATTACTTGTCTGAATTGTCTGTGTTTTCTCTTTTTTTCTTCTGAGTGTCTTCTGTAAAAACCAAGGTTGAAAAAGTCTTAAAATCAATATTGGAATAATACACATATGTGAGCTACATCTGCATGAAATAAGGCAGGATTTAAAGATGTTGGCATGTGTGTGCAGGTGGCAGTGGAGCTCCCAAGGCGGTCTCTCTCCCCGGTGTTATGTGCTGTGATGTGGACGCTGCTCTCCTGTGGCATCCTGCTGGCTTTCTGCTTTTTCCTCTTCACCCTGCGTTTCAAAAACAACAGGTAGAGCACACTGGTAAACCCATACACGGATAATATAATAAAGACAGCCACAGAAATCGAACATTCAACCATGTGCTTGTGTGTGTTTAGGATAGTGAAGATGTCAAGTCCCAATCTGAATATTCTGACCATCTTTGGAAGCGTTCTCACCTACATCAGCGGCTTCTTATTTGCTGTTGATGAACAAAGTGACTCTCATGGTGGAGCATCCACAGCAGTGCTACAGGTAACCCCTCCAGCCGCCATCACTCATGAGTAATATACTTGGATTAACCAGGGTTGGATATTCAAGCAGACTGTTTTCTTGCAGGCTCGAGTGTGGACCCTTTGTGTTGGCAGTACTCTGGTGTTTGGTCCTATTTTGGGGAAGACATGGAGACTGTACAGAGTCTTCACTCAGCGAGTGCCTGACAAGAGAGTGGTAAGTCTGCTCCACCAGCCCCCCTGGTGGCCATGTGTATGATGACCTTATGTATACCTTGTAATGATTTCTCCTGAGGGGGCATTAAAAACTTAAATATGTTATCAGGGACTAACTTTAGAAGTTTGCATAGTTTTTTTTTTTTCATAAAAAATCTCTCAATGAAAAATAGCAGAAGAAACATATCAGAAGTTTTCTGGCCCAAGACTCAGATCTCCTTTACCTTTAGATTTACTGAGATTTTTTAGTCCATGTTTACCGATTATACTTCTTAAATGGAAATCCAAACATCAGACATCTTAAACTTAAACTGGCTTGGGGCCATTGTTGGTACTGTCATCTTAAAGGAGGTCCACTTCAAAGTTCAAGCAGCAAACATTCATTTATTCCCTGTATTATCATTTTGTCATATTTCTCAAAAAATGCTGTCAGTTTGTATTCACTGTATTTTATCAGTTTCCTTTTACCTCCTAGGACAAATAATTTGCACCTCAACAAGTTTTAAAATTGTGAAAAGTTTTTTTTTCTTTTTTAACGTGCAAATGTTCATATTTTGAAATAGCCCTCGGACCCGCAGTTTGAGATCTTAACTTTATTATCCATTACTTTATAAAAGATCATGTAGGAAGGAGGGGCAGAGGAAAATGCTGTTAAGTAACATTTGTTTTGATGCTTACAATGACGATGACTCTACTTTCGGCCTCAGATCATCCGAGACATCCAGCTGATGGGGATGGTGGCTCTGTTGATCCTGGTGGACTTCCTGGTTCTCACTGTCTGGAACCTCATGGATCCCATCAGGTGTTCACGATCTCTGAGCGCTGCTGTCAAGGTAGAATATAATCAGGGTTTTGATAACTCATACTACTTGTTAAATATTGAAAGAAATGTTGCCATTATACCCACAGGTTACTCTACCTTCTTCATAGTAATGTATCATGAAGTTATTTAATGACATAATTTCACGTTGGTGATGCTGTTTCTCCTGATCTAGGTGGTGGAGGGGGACATTTCCTACTCTTTGTCTCAGTTGGACACCTGCTCCTCCTTATACCCAGATCTGTGGGTCATCCTTATTGTGGTTCAAAAGGTAATTAAGATATCTTCTATTAAAATGCAGCGTCAGGGTAGAAAAAATCATGTAGCATTTTAAGGCATTTTTCTAACTTGAATGGATTGCATGGAAACACAAATGGTATTATTATTTTTTAATTAATGGCTTAAGTTTACACAGATATCAAATGTAAGTATACTGTATACATGTTACTTAAAGTTGTGCGTACAGCTCTGAACCAGCCACCAACTTCCTTTTATCTTTGTCTTATCTCCATTTCTTTATTTCTATTCAGGGTTGTCTCCTCCTCTATGGGACGTATCTTGCTGGACTGACCAGCACCGTCAGTCACCCTCCAGTCAACCAGTCCCCCACCATCATAACAGCCGTCACTCTGGTCACCCTCACCTCAGCTGTGGCTGTTCCTGTCTCCATTTTCCTGCAAGCTTATCCTAACCTGGTGTACAGCACTGTGGCTGGAGCTATTTTCATCAGCACACTGGCTACTAACTGCATGCTGTTTGTACCTCAGGTAAGAACAAAAGCCCACGTTTTTTTTTCATGTGACGAGAGATTAAGGTCTCTTTTGGGAAGTTTGGAGAAAGACTAGGTTTCGTCTTTATCTTTGAAGAGACATGTTTGACATTAACTTGTATTTAGTGGAGACACAAGCACTTTTTCAGAGACTGCGTTACAAACAGTCAGTCAGTTAGACATTTTTAATACAGAAACTCAGACATATAACAGACAGAGACATGACATATTCTTGTCTGACTTTCTCTCCTTGTTTTGATGAAGTTGTAAATCTCATGATCGGTGCTATGGCCCCCACATCTCTTTTTCCGTAAGCGTGCCAGTGTGTCGACTCTATCAGAGGAGAGTGACTCACACAGAAGGTGTTTATGAGTCAAATCTACGTAGGCTGCTGCAAACAGGTTTATGAGTCTTGAAGTGTCTGGCAGTGGGTTTGTGTTACGATAAAGGAATGCCTCCCCAGCGGAAAGGGAGGAAATATTTGAAGAGTGAGCAATGTGCTCAAACACACCTGGTCACAAAGGTTGTTGAAGGATCCTGGAAACATTTACTACTAATGTGTGAAATGTATCTTCAGATGACAGTTGTTGTAACAAACTTATTTAAAGCTCCCTCTGCCTCTTGCTTTCATTGCCATGCAGCTAACACAGTGGAGGCAGTTTGAAGATGATCAAAACAACCCGAGTCAGATGGCAAAATATTTCAGCAGCCCCAGTAAGAGCCAGCCATCCGTGTACAGCCAGGATGAGATCTACTTTCTGCTGGGGGAGAACAGCTCTATGAAAAAGCTCCTGAATGAGGTACTGCGCTGTTCAGCAATCATTCAAAAATACAAAGGAAAAAACCCTGTGGAGCTTAAGAGGTGCTGCCCTTCAATTTGATATCAGTGTGATCAAAGTCCAGGTATTAGTTTTAATAGAGCGCTGATTATCTTGGTTACACTTCAGCTTCATAGTATCAGTGGTGGAATCTAAGGATAGACAGCCTATCCTGATACAACCGAGACCTATTTCTGAATTGAACCCTCCTCCTGTGTTGGGGTCTGTACCGACCCGTTTTTGTTTTTAAATGCTTAAAAGAAGCACATAAATTAGATTTTGCATCAAGACTTTTTGACTTTGTCAGGAACCTCTATTTTAACAAAATAAATTAACTTTACTCAATTATATAATGCTCTTATTAAATGTAAGGCACTTGTCGTGTTAGGGTCGCTGTTGACCCGGTTAGATTTTAAAAAACTAAAATCATAAGTCAAATCCTCTTCCAATCGTGTGAGATTTAGGAAATTCTCATTTTTCCATGTTTTTCCCTACACAAAAAACAACGTCGGGCATGTCCAGACATGTAAGATCAATTCAGTATAGATGTCTGTATGAGGGGTATACTGACAAAGAAAGGCCCAGAGAACCACAACAAAAAATATTATAAACAATATTTTCATGGATAATGAAGCCTAACAAAGTAACCTAGAGAAGAAAACCAAATTGGATGATAGAGAAATGTTTTTAGTGTTATTTGCAGTTGATTTAAAACACGGGTCAAAACTGACCCTTAACATAGGTGCGTAGTAAAAGCTGACACAGGTGGAAAGTTTAGCCTTTTGCTGTCTTATTTTACAATAACTATTTAATTTTCCAAGTAGCTCTTGGGCGTCAAAGTACCAGGATGGACATACAGTTTTGGTTTTATTGTGATCTAGCCTTCAGACCCTGTGACAACTGCAGTGCTGACTGTATATTTAATTGTAGTATCATTTTAATCAATTTGCCATGTTAGTATGAAAGACAAGAATTATAGAGTATATTTTGGGGATCTATTGAAAAAGAGAAAGCCAGATGTAAATCTATCAATCCAGTCTAATTCAATGACAGGGTACTTAAACTTGTGTTTTTGTTGTGATCTCCAGAAGAACGCGGTGATTGACAGCTTACAGGAGCAGGTCAACAACGCCAAGGATAAACTTTTGAGACTCATGTCAGCCAGCCAGCCACCCGAGGACCAGGATACGGAGTCCTCCAACACCAACCTCAACTCATCCTCCACCCAGACCACAGAGCTTCAGTCTGACTGGATGTCTTCTTCCTCTCTACCTCAGAAGGACGCTCTATCCCAACTTTCACCACTTCCTCCTACTGCCGCTATTGCACCATCATCTGCAATTCCACCTTCTTCTGCTCCCAAATCTCCACCCCCTATTTCTGCCTCTTCTCCTCTTTGTAATGATATATATGAGGGTGAAAACATTAAAAGTGTAACTATAACTTGCACTCCAGGTGGAGACAAAGCTGATTCCAGAGCAGGAGATCCCAAAGAGCCTGTGTCCCTTAAGTCTCATGGGTTACTAAGGACAGCAGAAGAGACAGTTCACTTTGTCACTTCTCTACAATCTCACAGAGGATTGAACCCCTCTAAGGTTGAAACTCTCAACAACCAGAGTGGCCTAACACTCAACCCGGGACCAAATTCCAGACCAGCTGGTTTTGTCAGCAGTGAGCAGTTGCAGGAAGTCCTCCAGGAACTGAATGTTGATGCAATTATGGAAACCGCACTTCGATCTCCTGGTCAGACATCCAGAGTGTCTTCTCAGCTTAAATATCCTGAGGCTTCTGCACTCTCCCCACTCTCTCTACGGACTCCACGCTCCCCTCATCCACCTCTTCTCTTCCGCTTTCCCAGCATCTCCCCTTATGCGATGAGGAAACGCCGGCCACCCTTTCGCTCCTCCAGAAGAGGTTTTGCTCCTTCTTACTTCTACACAGGCTCAGAGGCTGCAGGCTGTGAAAGGACAAAGGACAAATGTGGCCTTCAGGGTAGAGGAAAGCATTCTGATGGTGCTGTTGGAGAGGGCACCCTCATTCAGGTTGAAGACTCCGACCTTGAGAAGGAGGAGGAAGAGGAGGAGGAGAATGCAGAAGGGAACAAAGGGATGAGGAAATGTAGGAGATGTGTTTTAAGGTCCCATAGATTTCACACAGGTCCACTGGATGTGGAAGGAGATGGTGAAAATAGTCAAAACAGGCGGATCAGAGACTCCTGTGGGTACTGGGACTCTGACTCTAGCAGCTCAACAGACTACTGTTACTACCACCGTCCCTATTGTGACTCCTGCCTTCAGCGAGGATCCTTCATGACCTCTGACACCTCCTCAGACACCTCTGACAGCGAGTATGAGGACTATGCTGGCCTGTACCGCTCCCCACACCCTGTGGTGTTCAAAGAAGACCTCAAACCTACCTTTGTGTGAGCACAGGGTTACTGCACTTTACGCCGTCATCCAATTTCACCTCTTGAATTCTCGTGCTAAGACATAATTAGCTTTGAGGATAGAGCAGGCACTAACTACACAGTGCATTGAGCTAACATGCATAATTTGACTTTGGATACAATGTGTCTTTGCAATCTTTCTACAAAAGTAGAATTGGAATCACTGAATTGAGAGCCTGGGAGGGTGTGGCTTTTTCACTCACATGTTTGTTACAGACTTGTCAGTCATCATGTAGCTCTTTTTTATATTACACATGGCATTATTTGAATATTTCTGTGGTCAAAGATAAATCATAAAAAGGATTGACTTTGACATTTGGTGCAGAGTGAAACGCTTCATGAGAACAGTTTGAGGTGTGCACTATATTAGCAACTGTGCAAATGCTGTATTTATTTCAGTATTTATTACACGTTTTTTTGTTTACATAATGTCTTTCTGTCTCTGTATATTTGTTTTGCATTGACAAACACATTTCTTAAAGTTATTCTGCATTTTTTGTACTCTGTACAATTTTTTGTGTTTTGTTTCACTTTTTGAACTCCTTACAGTCCCAAGAAATTACTTTGCATTTTATTTTTAGATCTTCGTTGCCTTTACAAGACACCACACTGTCAGTGCACTTGGCAAAAACAGTTCCCTGCTATCACCTACCTATCCTGAATTACTCTCCACAATATGTTGAGCTCTTATTAAGATGTGCAGAGGTCAACGTTGTCCAGGTAGTGTGTTACTTTTTGAGAAAAAAGGGAGTGCACTGATGCTCCTTGACCTCTAGGCCCCTTGTCATTTAAACTCTTGGAAAAAAAATCCTGCAACACTTGATGTCTCAACCAATTTTATTATTATCATCATTATTTTTATTATTATTATTATTTGGAGGTGATTGACAAGGCAAAAAATGAGTCCCTGTGCAGCCCTCACACTCACCTCCTTTCTCTTACATTCTTGCAGTTCAACCGAGCCTGTTTGCTCCTCATATTTAAAACATCATCTCAGGATTCACATATTTGTCATGCAACATTTATAACTACCAAAATAGAAAAGAAAATTGTGTAAATTCTGGCGTTTTCATAATAGTCCTGCCATATAGACAAAAATAGAGCATTTATCTCTCCCCCTCATTTTTGTGTATCTGAATCCAGTCTCTTCCTCTCTCTCACTCACTCCCAGTAACTTCACTCTGTCTCCTTCTGTATTTTTTTCTTTCTCTAGCTGATGGGAATATGAGTCTTTGCCGGGGGAGGTGTTGCTATATGAAGAGAATACAGTGTCTCACATTAATTCTGCTCTGTTGCCTGTTTTTGAGTCTTTGCAGCTCTATTCTGCATATGAACCATTGAATGGCAGCCTGGGAGAAATTCCCTTTGATACGGAGCATAACAGAGTATAAATAAACCACACAAAAGAGCGACTGCCAGCATCGCTGTGCAGAAGGAAAGACTTCCCAGCAGAGCTTAGAAGAGTGTTCTTCAAGATTTAAGGAATGGAAAATAAGAAGAATGAAAAATACACATATAAATCACACATACATTTTCTATTTTAAATAAAAAAGCAATTGAGCTGTCCTACAGATTTACTGTAACATCAATAAAAGAGGTCTTGTGGAATTTGACTGTGTGTTGTCCAGGAAAACAATAACAGCTAGCCTTTGGGGTCACCTTTTATGATGGATTTCTAAGATGTGACTAATGGCTCTTATTAAGCTAATGGTAAATGCAAAAAAAAAAAAAACACTGTATAATCCAAAGTCATAATCAAATTTATGACTAACAGCATTTAGAAATGGCTTATAACAGACAGTGTAGTGTCGGTGCTTAATAAAAAGATAAAGAAATCAGCAAAAGGTGATCTTTTTCACCAACATGCAGGCAAATAAGTCAAATTCATGGCTTATTGTTTATGCAGTCAATGCTTATTACATATCTATGATACATCAAGTGTTCAAGTCTATTGTCATTACACACAGCTCAGAAATTCACCATGGCTTACTGCTCTAGAGCCTTCGTGCTGAGCCAAAAATACTTAAAATTGAGATAAAGAATAGTTGATAAAGAGAAAAAGTACAACAAAATTTGAACTAGTAGGTAAAACTATAATAAGGCTAAGAAGATTTTAGGCATGAGTTTAACTGAAGGTACAGCAATTATGATACAAAAGGGATCAGAGAGTAAACTTAATCGTTCATTAATTTATCTCTCATCAGCTACAGACTTAGAACTTTTAGATAAAAGAAACCTTTACAAAGCTCAAGGATGCTGTTTATTTAGAAATGGGATGTCTTAAAGCACAGGAACAATTATATCTGGCCCACAAGATCATATCATATTTGTGTTATTATTGGCCCACCATTATAAAGTATGCAGATTTCCTCCAGTATAATAATGTAAACTTAAGCACCATTATTTAAAATATCCTTAATAAACCATGAAAATCTGGGAAATTAAAAAAGTAAGGAAGATTTGATGAATAGTCAAGAATGTGGGGGAAAAATATTTAGTGTTTCATTTCATGTATTCAATCTTGGATTTCAAGATTTCAAGTCAAACATGATTGGATTCTTCATTTCATGCTTTGATTTTGTTCAACTCAGTATTTAGACTTGTGTCATTTTTATACTTTAGATTCCAGTTTTAAATTACAAGTCCTATTTTGACCTTTTAAACCTGATTTCGACGTTCTTCTCATGTATTTGCTCTTTAAATGCATTATTTTTCTATTTTTCAATATCACGCTCTGATCTTTTGGACTAATAAATAAAAATAGAACAAAAAAAATTAATTTTCTATCTCAGATTGCCTTTAAACTAATCATTTTTGAATCTCCAAATGATTTATAATCATTGCTATTTTTGTTACATATTTTTTGAAAAGGAGGTTGACAGTTTTGGTGAAATGTTAATCCTGTTTGGCCCTCAGGTTAGACCTAAATTCAGATTATGGCCCTTGCTGTAGTTGAGTTTGACACCCCTGTCTTAAAGGAAAAATTGACCTGAGATAAGTTTTGAAAGGACAAGGAAGCCCTGCTCACATACATACACAGATTTAAACAATTACGAAGCTCTCTGACATAAAGTTAATAGATTCGCCAGGGGGCTACGTGAATTAAAACGAGGCAGCAGGATGGGCTTTTGAATCTAACATAGCAACAGTGCTGCATGGGCACCGTGATCTGTGACAGCTAGGGTTAGCGCTGACAGTCTCATTCTAAACCCCCATTGGATGATAAAGCCATCAATCACGAGAGTGGCTCCTCCCACTGTCCCTGACGCGGCATAGGAAAAAACCTTTGAAGTCGAGAAGGCGGCGCCAAGCGAACTGTGCCATGTGGTGCTCGAGAGCGGCGTTTCTATTGGATCACATGAACACGGTGTACGCCCACTTCTGAAGTATACCTCCTCTGATTGGTTTAATCCTCCACCCCAGATTCCCCGTTTGCGCGTGCAGTTTTTCCATTCTCAACTGGGGGTTACGTCAGTTGCGTGAGGTCTCTTCAACGGCGGCGTACCGATTCTTGTAACCTTATACGGAAACGGCGTATCTAACGTGCGCAGCGACAAAGACAGCGAGCCCGAAACCTATGGGGAAGGAATAAAAAAAGAATTTCAGTACCGTCGCGCTTCTGTACTTACACACCATCGTTTTCTGAAGAGGTCGCTGCCCCGGGGGTTTCGGACAAGACAGCGAAAAATTGGGGGGCTACGAGGGGCGGGTTTTGGCTGAAGGTTGAGCGGCTGAATTCGTTATAGCAGACTGTGGCAACGGGCAGATTTTTCCGTTGGACAGTAGGCTAGCGTATAGCGAGGGAGCCGCCATGGCAGTCGGATCATTGAGCCTCCACATCGGGATATGAAGAGGATCTGCATGTGTCTAAGAAAACGCCGCATTCAGCAGAGATCCACCCTGGATTAGCGATCTTTAACAGCTGATTTCCCCTGTTTTTCATCTTTGTAACATTGATTCAGAAAGAAATCGCAATTGGTTTTAATCGGGGGGCCACAGGGAGAGGCCAGATTCATGACTATTTTAGTCGGAGACGTGTCTTCAAAGGCCCGCTGAGAGAAAACCTGGAACATAAGGAAGAAATGATGCTCTGATTTTGACCGCTGCTGGGACAGAAAGGCTGCTTTATTTGGTGTTACGGACAAGAGGAAAGGATCTTGGGGTCGCTTTCTGTCAGCCTACCTTTTTAAATTATACTCTTATTTAATTACTGACATCCTTTTTTGGATGAGAAAGTTCGGCGGATCGATTAGCCCTGCCGTTTAGCGAGTCCTCCGTAGTCTCCCAGCCCAGAGAGAGAGTCAAAGGGATTGGATCATGTCGGGTCGGCCCAGGACCACATCCTTCGCCGAGAGCTGCAAACCAGTGCCGCAGCCCTCAGCTTTCGGCAGCATGAAAGTCAGCAGTGAGTATCACCTCCTCATGCATTTCTAAGAGTAGAGCCCACCTTCTCTGCATGCACCAGGCCCCGGTGTGGGCTAATCCTGACTAACCAGGAATACGGTATCAAATAATCATGACGTTAGCCCGTGTTAGCATAGCCCTGTCATGTATCTGTGTCACTGGAAGTGCTCGAGTCGGTGTCGGCTCCGCACAGCGCTGCGCTCTGACGCGCAGACCCGGGGCCGGTCAGCCTGGCTAGGGTTAGCAGGCCGCGCCGGGCCGGGCAGGGCAGGGCAGAGCCGAGGCAAGGTAACCACTGAGCTCTGAAATCAAACCTTTTCATTCTGCCGCAGATCCTCTCTGATTAATTTCCACTTGAATGCAGATTAGATCTCACAGCGAGTATTGCTACATAGCATCAGCCTTATGCGTAATAGAGTTAAAGCGATAGGACCGGTGTATTACGCAACTGTCAAAGCGGAAGGTGCGCCCATCGCTGGCTGACGTTCTCCCAGGGAGGCTGGTTTAGTGAACCTGTGCTACAAGGCGTCGCGACGACTGGAAAGAGTGTGACATACTGGATCCTGTTCACGGAGCCACTGTGGCACCGTGTCTGGATGTGGTTTTAGACCGGCTGCAGAGGAGAAGCCATGAGACCGACTAGGCCCCTAAGTTACCTGCAGAGCAAGGGGTGCTGAGAATGCTCTCCATAAGCCCCGTGCTTATTTCTAACCATGCACATTTCCTCTGCATGGACTGTGTCAAATTTCCTCCTTAAGAAACTGCTGAGAAAGCATTTAGTCTCTGTGGATGTGTGTTTTAGATTGCACATATTGTTGGTTCAAGTGTTCATGATGATAGTGTTTTAATCAGCTATGACTGAAGGTTGCTGCTTTACCTTATCTTATATGCAGGCACACATTTGGGTGTGTGAGAGGAAAGAATGACGCTGTTGAGGAATGTGATGGTGGTGCTTTAAGGCTGTGATGTGGTCATGATGTGTGTAAAGTGGGGTGAGGCCCGAGGTTCTCCTCTGGGCCTTGGCATAGGAAACCACCCAGTTGACTGGGGCACACACAGGCATACATGGAGGAACAGTCCCCTCCCAAATGTTATACTCCTCTTGCCCCAGATATGGGTGTCGAGGCATTGCTGTGTTCGAGTCAGTGCCTGAAAGTCACTGCTGTGCTGCTGCTTTTATAAAGATATCCAGAGTAGCAATCTTTTGCTTGTTAGTAACTCAGGAAAATGAAGTCTTTGTCCTTATTGTTGTTCAGACATAAGCCAGTGAATTAGCTCTAAATACCAGACTGACTGCTTGGACTTAACATTTTATGAATTTTACACCAGTTTCTCTTAAAATTTTTCCTTTTCCAAGAGGCTCATCTGGTAAGTCAGTACATCATTATCAGCCATTAAAGGCTGCAGTGTTGGGAGTCTTCCAATTAACTGGGTGTTAAATAATTGGATTTCTTTTAGCAGGTGGTGTCCAGCCCCATAGAGGAAGGTGATTAGTACAAAATACATGAAGCTTTAGTGAGGAATGGGTTTAACTTCTGAAAACTGAAAGGGGAAGTTTGGAAAGCAGCAACTGTGGAACTTTAAGCTGACTTTTTTTTCATAGAGCTCGGTTATTTCTATTACTTAATGTTCAGCACATTCTCAGTGCTGCAAAAAGTGAACAGTCTAAGATCTATTTCTGTTTCATGAAAACTGAACACTCAGAAGAAACTACAAACTTAGACCCCCAAAATTTGCACCTCAGATCTGGTCTTGCTTATGTAAAACCCCCAACACCTACTCCTTTCCAAGCGTCTTATTTTAAAGAGATATTACAGCGTAAAATTAATTTAGGGTCAAACACACCGTTACACCGAGTTAGACACCATAGAGATGAATGTTGCTGACCGCTTGCTTCTCTAGTTATACCAACTTTAGTAACGACCACACGATAGCAATACACAGCGGTCTGAGGAGCCATAAACAAACCTCAACCAAAACGCCACTCTATAGCCACAATTAATGCTCAGAACAGCACCTAACTTCATCAACAGTACATATAGGGTTTAAGCCATAGCACTAGCCACCAAACATCTTTTTAACTTTGCCTGATTTCTTTAGCAAACAGACTAAACACAACTCGCCTACTCTCTTCCAGCAGCCGCTTGCTTGTAGTGAGAGCTTAGGCCAGTCCATTTTGGACTGCTGCGGGGTGCCGCAGCTTAAGGAAGAACATTTATAATCATTACTTTATCATTTCCTTGAAGTAATAATCATCATGTTAATCATTTTGCACTGCAGACGCAGTAGTTCTTTTGCCTTAGCGTCTCAGTCTGACTGCATTTCCATGATAAAATAAAAGGATGTGTTTGACCCTAAATTAATTTAATGCTGGAATATCCCTTTAAACATCACAATTTGGTCCATTTGAAAAAAAAATTGTCTCCAAGTGGTAAACTATTTGTGCCACTCACATCTGCAGAGTTTGCGAGAATACGAACAGTTCAGTCAAAGCAGGTTTCTAATCTGACACCCAATGAGCCCCCAAAACAAGTAAACAAGAAGGTCGGCCTCGCATGAGATTGGAAATTGCACCAGCATGTTGTTTTCTTCGAACACATCCATGGATTGAGGAGTCGAACGCTTCATAATTAAGTCTGCTTTGCTGGTTGCCACATGTCTTTTGGTTTGGGATACACTGATGCTCAAAACAGAAGAAGAAGAACAGCAGCAGCCATATTTGTAGTTCTTAATGCCCTGATAATGACAGCCTTTTCCCCTTTGGGCAGTTATATCTTTATAGCACTGAGAAAGTGTTTTTTTTTTTTAGAAACTTATCCACCACGTCAACTCAAATTTAATTTTAGCTTTTAGTATCTAGACAAAGTTATTTATTTATCAACAAGTGACGACAGAAACCAACTTTAGAATTCAAATCAGATTTATAATCCAGGAACACAAATATTGCAATGTCATTGCTGCACTTTGGACTGTATTCTTATGATTCCTGGAACTCACCCTGTTAAGATCTACCTACACTAGTTTTATCTTATGCCCCAGTTTTTCATCTACCATTATAGACCTCTGCCACCACAGCAAACACACACACACACACACACACACACACACACACACACACACACACACACACACACACACACACACACACACACTTGAACCCCCCCTCATATGTGCGTGAATAACTTGGCTGATTATCTCAAGCAGCTGTAGCCGCTGTGTATGATCCTGGAGAGAATGCACTTACCCCTCCCACACAGGCAGACAGGAACACACACACACACACACGTCAATGCACACATGCACACACATATACATGCATGCATCTCCACACCCACATGAGCGCTCTTTGGGTCTGTTTTTTTTGGGGTGAGGCAGCTGGCCAAGAACAACGAGCAGCCTGTTTAGCATTTCAAAGCTGCAGCTCTCTCTTCCCCTATTTACTCCCCATCTCCTCTCTGTCCCCCTCTCTCTCTCTCTCTCTCTCTCTCTCTCTCCCACATTTTGCAGATGATGATAGGAACAAAATGAACTAATTATACTCTTTGGTTCAAAATGAAGCACTTCTGAGAGGAGAACTCTCATAATCCTGTTTAGGGGTGTAGAAAAACCAGTTGAGTTTAGAGTGACAGTTTTTTGGGGTGTCCATCAGGTGTATTCTTGGAAAGTTATACGGCGGCCATTTTTGTCTTAGGAAATCTTAACTATAATTTTTTATATTTTTCTAATAGACTAAGGTGTATGGTCGAAATTCAGAGGTAGATTCATCATTGTTTAATGGCAGCTAACAACATATCCCAGTAAAATGACCATCTGATAGTGTCCAGACTCACAGAGCTCTGACGTGAATGTAGTGGATACACATCACGCTGATATCTTAAATCTCCGCACCACCATTGTGTCTGCTCACTGATACCTTGATGTCTTGAGCGTTTCTCAGTCAAATGCCTCAGTGCCTGTGCTGACAGTCCTTTGACAAGATCTCCCAGTACTGTAGGGAATTATCTCATTATGATTACAGCAGCGGTAGAACACTTTGCACTGTGCAAGAGCCGTGGACTTAGTGTGTCCACGCAGGAGTTGTCCCGGCATGCAGCAAATCTCTACACACACCAGTCCATGGCTACTGTGTTTCACTTTATTTTAGGTTGCAGTTGAAACGAGTAGCTCATGGCAATCAGTGTCAGAGTTTAAAATAAGGGTGTGAATTTACATGCAACAGTGACAGAGTTTAATCAAGCTGTGTGTGTGTCAGGGGTTTACAAAGTCTCAGAATGGACTTCAGACATGGTCAGTGTGCAGGGTCAGACTCAGTGACAGCCACTCATAGTGATTGGAAATGAGTGGTGGAAAGATTTTCCTTCAAATCTGGGGGTGGGGGGTGAGTAATGACCACGGGTTGGAGTTGAATCTGGGGCTGTCCCCTCTATGACCTGTACATAAGGTGCATGTTTTTTACTGCAGAGCGAAACCTGCGCCCTTAAAAAGTTAAACCCAACCGCATTTTTTTGAAGTTAAAAATCAAACGCCCCTTATTAAGCCCACTTAAAGCCCCATAAAGCACTGCAGCTGTTGTTTTTCAATGTCAGGTGACTGACAGCTGTTTGTTTTGCTCTTGCACCATCACATCCACGTTTGCCTGCAGACCCTGAATCCATATGATTGTGTTAAAGGTTTGTGTCATGAATTAGTACAGTGGTTTTCAACTGATGGGTCCTGACCCAAAAGTGGGTCACGGACACGATCTGAATGGGTCACGAACAGCCGGGCAAAAAACGAAATATTTAATGCGATATTTATTAGGATGATATTTGGATGAAGTGGTTTTGACAAACTTTGATGATCAAACCAACGCATCCCCCCCCCCCGTGGATGCTCTGTATGGGGTGTTGCTCTGGCCCCATTAATCCACATGTTGTTAGCCATACTCTACTGTGGCCTGGACTAGTCCAGTGACCTGAATTGACTATTGACGCTTGTGTCTGAAAGTTGCAGCAGCGGTCTCCACTCTGCCATAATGATATAGCGTATACACATGGAATCACGTTCTCTTTTCGGAGGATTTCCAGAGTAACGGTGGTAATGCTGCAGGCACATGTTGCAATGTTTTTGTGCTCGCTCTATTTTCTGTGTCGAGGCTGTGATTTTAATTTTAGTTTAATTAGATATTAAACTGGGGCCCCGGGACATTTAATTTTCTGTTTGCTCTTTGGGGAATACTTAGTTTCAATGAAAAGGTTCTCCCTAGTTGTACTAAACAAGCGAAATGAGATTGTCGTCATACTCAAAGGAACACCTCGTCTTAACGGTTGTTTGGTGCTTGTATTCTCTCTTGTACCCTATAACTCCTGTATTAGTAATATTAGTACTAAGATCATTTCTTACTCTCTCAGTTTGAGACCTCACTGTGAACGTACAGTATGCGTCTGTGAGTAAAGAGTTTTCTCACGGTTTTGAGGAAGTGCAGAGGCGTCATAGAAGCGGCCCTGCTGGAATATGTAGGCAGCGGCATATTCCTCCTTCTTTTCTCTCACTCAAACACTCTCTCTCTCTCTCTCTTTCTCTCTTTGGGCGTCTATTTCTGTCGTTCCAGGGTCTGAGTTCAGTTTCTCTTTCTAGACTCAGTCCTGGAGAGCGACGGCCTGCTGGTCCCTCTCTTTTTTTTTCTCTCTCTCTCTCCTTTTGATCATAATCACATCTTCAGTAATTGGACCACTCACAGGTCACACAATGACATCAAGGATCCCTGCAAACACACATATGATTATTTCATGTCTGGGTTGGAGCATGTCGAGCTCACGTTTGAGTGCGTGTGGCCGCGCAGGCACTATTTGCGTCAAAATCAATAGAGCTGCTGGAAAACGAGCCGAGTGGGCTGGTGGAAGAGGATAACAGCGGTAAACCTTTGCTCTCTGTGCTACTGTTGTCTAAGTCAAAACGGCCTCTTTCTGCCGGTAAGCCACTCAGGGTTAATCAGCTAATCATTTAGTTAATTTAAAACTCATAAACAGACAGGTCACATGCTGGCAGTCTGCCAGAGGACAGCATTACTCAGTCACTCAATTCTCAGATAAATCTGACAGTATGGCCTGATAGGATCCGCCACGTGGAGGTGGTCTACTCCCAGTATGCCGCAGGAAGTTCCTATAATGAAGCACCATAATCTGGAACAGTCATGGTTATTAAGGACTGCTAATCCACACATTAACATGATTTGTACCCACTAGAGTTGATGACTGACTCAACAAACGCGTCTTAAATTAAGCAAATAGCACAGATACAATTTTTTAACGTGTTTTTTTGGTTTAACACAAAACCGCTCCTGCTGCAGTTTGAAACAAAGGGTTAATTATAAGTATAGGACCAGATTAGAGGGAGGCGGGATTTATCAGTACAAAATGCACATTTCAATTGAGACAGCCCACACATTTAAGGAACACGACACACACACTTCCCCTGGACGTCCTTTAACAGCCAGCTAATGTGAATTTTGCCCCTTGACACAGCAGAGGGGGGAGGAAGGAGAGAACCCACTTAAACAGGAAAGAGCCTCCATGTTGGGGTCTCACGGGAGCAGAGGCAGTTCCTCACTGACTGGAGAGGAGGGAGGAGCAGATTCTGATCTACAGTGCATTAGCACCAGATACAGTCCTATTAGCTTATGACTATTCACTGATCTCAATCGTGTGCACACAGTGGTCGGTGAGTCTTGTATTCAGGGTGGATATTCTTGGAAAGATGCTCTGTTTAAAACCTTTTTTTGATGGACTGATCTACCTGGATGAAAGCATGATACTTAGTGATGTAATGAATATCAGTGGCACCTAAACAGACAGACTTCAAGTGTGTATCTGTCCTTGAAAACATAAAAACCTACCACTTCGACTGCTCTAAAAGCACCAAGAAGTGTTACTGAATGGAGCAATTTGATGCTCTGTTTCGGCACAGCTCATGATTCACAGTCAGTCAGTCAGCTGGGAGCTGATCAGCACAGCCACAGCTGTTGACCAGTAGAAAGCTCTGCTGGAACAAATGGGGAGTAAAGTGGCTGTAGGAGGAAGCCTTATTGTTCTGTATCTCTCAGCAGATATTGAAACCTGCAACCTGTCAATCAAAAATCAGCCTCTCCAGCAAGAAGGCCATTAAACCCTGAGATGCTCCAGTCTGACTCCAAAAAGGCTTGAAAGAAGTTTAAGGAGGAAAAAAAAGGGGAGGGTGTAGATTATGAAATGAGAGATGACTGAATTGTGCTAAGCTGCTTTATTTTCAGATTTCTAGTTTTGTGCGTGGTGGCTCACTGTCACACACATTCATTCTGTATGGGGAGTGGAGCAGAGCCTCATAATAAACTATTAGTTTCAGATGTGATTTATGAAAAGATGTGAAATAAGCCTGTTCGAATATGGTCAAAATCACCTTTACAGCTATTTTCATTGATACTAAGATCACACTTATTGAACACCATTACTCACTAATTTGACAATGTCTGCTTCACCTGACCTTAAACACAATAACACACATTATAATCAGCATTATGAAACAAATTAAAAAAAAAAAGAAAATAAGCAAAGAATATTTTATTTTCACCTTTTTTTCAAACTAACCAGGTTTATTCACTCTCTCCTCTTGCTCACGCTGTCCCTCTGTTTTACTAACACACGCTCTTCTCCCTCACATTGTTACGCAGTTAAATGTATTTTTATGGAACTTTGTTATAGACAAAACGACAACAAAGAAAAACAGACACAGGCATATCCAAAGATATACAACAAATAATGCACAATTTAGAGAGAAATTTGTGGAAACTTAGTGCACTCCTAAACTTTGTTGCTTATTGATTTGAGTTTCATTTAAAGTCTGTGGTGGAGTCAGCTGGTTCTTCGGGGGTTTGCTTGTTTACCTGAACCATGAGTTAGTGGAGAAGAAGCATTTCTTGAATTTTCTCTCTCTTACCTGATGTTCATTTCTTAAAGAAAACCCTGTCCTTGACATTTTCATTTCTCTAATCTCTTGGTTTCTTCCTTCTAAGGGGATAAAGATGGCAGCAAGGTTACAACAGTCGTGGCCACTCCAGGTCAAGGCCCTGACCGGCCACAGGAGGTGAGCTACACAGACACGAAGGTCATCGGCAACGGCTCATTCGGCGTCGTCTACCAAGCTAAACTGTGCGACTCTGGAGAGCTGGTGGCCATCAAGAAGGTCCTGCAAGACAAGAGGTTTAAGGTAAAAACAACAACACAGCACCACACATTCAGACTAACAGAGTGTGTCTGTCAGCTCAGTCCAGTGTCTGACCTGTTGGCCAAAACAAGAAAGAAAATGATAGTGCAGACTTGTTGCATAAATGAATGTGACTGAGAAACTGTGAAGGCGACGTGAACAATGAGATCAGTGAAACTGCACAAGAAAAAAAAACAAAGGCAGGACTTGATCACGTTTTGCCCCCTGATGCCACGAAAGAAAACATCCTCGCTTTAATCTGTGCATTTCCTCACAGGAAGTGTTTTTGAGCGGGTGCATGTTTGGTTAAAGACTCAACTCTTGCGCAAACAAACTTGAACCCAGTAATAACCAGTCATCTGTCACCTTCAGCTCAGTCAGCACCGTCTGAACGTCATCTTAACTTCCAGGCAGAGCTCTGCTGGAAACTTCCTCCTGTGCTTTGAATAGATTTGACTGATGCCTTGTTGTTTCTTGGCCGAGGCGACGTGGTCCGCGCTCCCTTCGCTACTCTTGTCGTCGTGGGGAGGGGGTTAAAGTGTTGTTGTTGTTGCCAGCTCACATAAAAGCCGAGGGGATGCCAAGCCTTCAGGACAGCAGTTTAGGGTCTCATTAAGTTTACGGTCATCAGAGATTGGAGTTAAGTCTGCACAGTGTAGCTGCTAGTTTTTCAGGTCCAAGATAAATGTTCAACATGTTATCAGCTTTGGATCCTTGACAAAACATCCTTTATTTTCTACATTTTTCTATATTTTAAAGGTAAGTATTTCAGTCTGAAGATTTGAGCCAGAGTAAATAAATGTGTTGTAAATAATCAACAGTGATAGACATTCTTGATTTCTTCTATTTTCTCCTTTTTATGCAACTCTAAAGCAGCCGTTGTCATTAAAAAGGATTCACCCCCTTATATTTTGTTATGAGTTTATAATTTAGGTGACTTTGTGCGAAAAAATAAAATGCTCCAAAGTCAAAAACCACACAAGGCATCTTTATTGTTCCCATTAATGATAGCCCCTATGCATGCCACGCTTTAGATTGCTGTTTTTATATACAGCATCACACCAGCCTCAGCTTTCACAACACAGGGTACAGCATATATACAGCCAGGGGGCACACTTAAGATGATGCAACACATTGTGTGAGGATAATGGCCTCCACATGTGGACGTAAAATCAAACCAAGTCAGTACGCTCTGGTCTGAAAAAGATGACTGTTCATTGAAATGTTTAAATTGTGATAAAGGCAGAGTCAAAGTTTCTGAGTGTGGATTTATTTTTTTATTAAGAGTTTGAGATTTGATCCCACTCAAATCAATTCTGATAAGGTTTAATTCACTACTTCAACATTTCAAAATCAACCTGCAAACTGTCTGTCAGTGTCCTCGACTGAGAAGAGTAATGGCATGGACTAGTCTCGGTGTCTCTTATTGTCTGATTGACTGCAAAGCTTCAGTTCCGTCTCCTGTGACAGTCACTGGAGTTTCGTTGAAGTTCAGTCAGATGTGTTTGCCTGTAGCGGTTGTTTCTTCTCGCCCTGAGCAAACCGGTTCAGCCAAATGCTTCAGCAGCAGCTCTGCGCCGCAGGTTTAATTAATTTGGTCTTTTTCAGCAGGTGTGAGCACTTTGCTCTCCTAAAAACAGGTCCAATATATGATGAGGGGGTTGCCAATCTGTCCCGATGTGATAAATGTTTGTTCAGAGAGACACACACTCCCATGCTGGCCACGGTGAGGTCATATCCTGCTCTTCCTGTTAGCCTGTCCTTGGTTAGCTTGTGGTTTGTATGACACACAGGTTGCATCTTTGTAGCAGTGGTTGGCCGGCTGAAGATCATACACATTTTTTTTTTCTCCTGGTGTCGTTTATCTCTGTCTCTCTTTCTCTCTAAATGCCTCTACTCTTTCCTCGAGAACAGCTTGTTTTGGAAACTGAAGCAAATGAACGCTAAGACTCCTCACATGACTGCCAAGCTAGTTTGTGTACCCCAACCCCCTCCATGCAGACACACACACTCTCACACACTCACACACACGCAAACACGCAAACATACCCAAACACCTGCACTCTGTTTTCGTCTTGGTCTTTCTTCTTTAAAGCTTTTTGTCCACACGTCTCATTTGGTGTTCATTTGTGGAGTGAGTCTGGGTGAGCAGAACCATGCAACTCAAACATGTGTGAATGCACACACACACACACACACACACACACACACACACACACACACACACACACACACACACACACACACACACACACACACACACACACACACACACACACGAGTCAAAACAGGATAATCATGTGAATAGGCTCTGTGTGTTAAGGAGCAGCTGATGAATGTGCAGGGAAAAACCTTGGTGGGTTTACAATCTGCTCCTGGTGCATTATGGGATAGGTTGTCCTCTACTCCCATCAGAGGGATCACATATCAGCCTATTGGAAAATGGATGCTCACGTTAGAACCAACAATCACTCAAACAGACAGAGGGTGAGAGCATGTCTGCTGGTAATGGCCTTTACGCAACACTGTTACAGAATATCTGCAGATATTTTTCCTTATGAGTAAAAAACACAATAAGACCACCTATTCATTTATCCACTTATTTAACAAGTGTGTCAGTGTAGTAGTCAGAAAAAGATCAACCTCTTGGATTAAAAAAAAAGTCTCAAAATACTGTTAACAAAACAAACAAATCTAATTTGTGAACCATTTAAATGCACTGCTTCTGTTTGTTTAAATATCTTCTGCCAAAAAAGTTCAAGTTTTCTTTTACTCTCGTGGAAATCAAAATAAATTTCTGTTAAAGAAAAATTACCTCGTAGAAATTTGTAGTCAGTAAATACTAATGTGTTTCAAACTGAAAAAATTCAGTGTAACAAAGTTAGCGATCAGAAACACAAGCAGCACAAGTGAGTAAAAGACAGAATAGTGTCTGTAAATATTCTACTGTTAGTAAATCTGATTGAAAAATCATTCAAGAATTTTAAAACTTAAACATTAGAAAATATTACTTGTGCATTCCGAGTAAACTTAGAGTGTTGACTGTCAACTTGGTGGCATGTCTGTAGTGATGTTTCAAATCGATGAATTTCTTAGTTTCAAAAAACTGACTTTTCAAAGGGTTAGAAACACCAAGAAAGCAGTCTGAAACGTGAATAACTTGTATGCAGCAGCAGCAGCAGAGGATCAGCATTCTCAGAGCTAGAACCATCAGCCTTTGGTCTGCCTTGCAGGTCAAAGCCTGCATGCCTGTAGTGATTATGCATTGCTGGAGTCAAGTGACTTTATGACACATACAACTTTACATCCATTTTCAAAGCTGAGATGCCATCAGACCTCCTGTGCTTCTTTACATCCAGGTTTGACTAGCATATGTAGCCTGTAGTTGTTAAACATTCAATGTTTGAACCAAAAGTGCAAAAAGTTCAAGTTAACATCCACTCTAGAGAAAAAGAAAGTTCTGAGTTTGATGCGTTTCTTTGATTTAGTGATGATGACATAAAACCAGGAAAGTTTGATCAACTTTCTAAAGTGAGTATGAGCCGTTAGCTGCCGCCAAAGCAGAGCAGTAAGACAGAGTGGAAGAGTGTGTGCGATGGTCCTCGAGGTGTCTAATAGTCTATTTAAAAACTGGATGTGGTTTTGTCTGTCAGTCCACGTCAGCACTGAGAAAGCGTCTCTCATCTCACAGTATGCTCTTACGGAGGTGTTTTCTGGTCTTTGTCTCTCAGCCCGTGTCTCAGTGTCTCCGTGTCTCTGCCGGCTGGGCTGCTGACACACTGAAGGATGACAGGTCAGCAGGAATGACTGCAGTAGAACTGGAGCTGGGCAGGGCTTCACTGAACAGCCTGTCTGCTCCTCCTCCATATGGTACCATCTTTCTCACACATTACAACACACACACAAACAGACGCACACACTCACTCTCAAACACTCCCACTAAGCCGCTGCAAGAGGACGAGGGCGTTGTCTGCAGTGCATGATGGTTCGATGGCTGGTCGGTGACCCACACGCTATGATGTCACTTTATGTTGTGGGGGTTTTTGTGTGCATGTGTTGAGTGCAGTTGTGTAAATGGTGAAGAAGCAGGGAGGGGAGGGGAGGAAGGACTGTGGGAACCTTTTGTGTCTGCCTGTAAGTGAATTAGGACAAGGAAATCATCCACACCAGGCGGCGGCTGCTGTCGCTGCTGCCGCCAAGACGACGATGTCTTGTTTAGCGGACAGACCGCTCACTCTGCTCCCTTAAAAAATAAATGAGAGGGGGATTAGATCCACATAAAGTGGGAGAAGGACAGCAGCATACCTCCCTGTGACAGCCAGCCAGCCAGCATGGTCCTGACCCACATAGCAGGGGAGCTCATTAGTCAACCCATCAGTCAGTCAGCTTGCACTGTTTTTCACTATTATGTCAAACAAACCACACTCGGTCACCCGCTCAGATGGTCAGAGTGGCAGGCTGCTGACACAGACTTAAAGCTGTGCTGCGAGTACACACGTGTGTAAATTGATAAGCAATAAAATCCTAATTGATTTTTAAATCATATAATATGCAGTTGGATGCATATCTTACTTCCTGAATTTAAAAATGTTAGTTTTGTTCAATAAATTCACTGATGCAGACTTAATATTTACCACTTTTTTGACTGTTTCTTAGAGGCTTAAAAGAGACTTAACTCATAACTCTGTAAATTTATTAGATGCTTTTTGTTAGAAGTGTGTCTTTTTGTTTAATTTAAGACAGTGTTATGATTTGAGTTAGGAGGTAAAGCAAAATTCAAGGGGGTAGGATTAGACAAGTTTATAGTTCTTCCTCCTCCCTTTCACTGATGTAAGCTGAGGGGCTTAAAAAAATGAGAGGATTGCAGATTTAGCTACTGTCTTGTTTTGTTTTGTTTTTGTTTATTTCTGATGATCACTTATTTGTATTTTCAACTGTTTTTAAGTTTTATTTACAGGATCGAAATAAAAATATCAAAGAATACAAAAAATACAACTTCAACAACTTTCCTTTTTAAACTTTATTCCATCTCAAAAATGTCAATCTCACACGACAACCGAAGAGTTGATGGTTTAGATAGAAGAAGCAGTTGGGCTTGTTTAGAGAGGTTTAGCTAGCCAATCAAAAAGTTTCTAGTCTCTTTGATTACTTTGTCAGCTAATCAACACATTTGTCACTTTGTCTACTGGGAAATAAGTCAGTGGTTTCATTGTGAAACTGGGTTATTGTCCCAGTCAGCTGAAATACTTGACTGAAATTTCTCAGTAAATTTAGACTCTAAGCTGATTACATCCTGGTTTAATTCATGATTTGAGTTTCTATTTTTAGAGTTGGATTAGACAAAATACTAAGAAGGTTAGCTTGCACCAGAGATGTAAAAATGACCCCTATTCTATCGACCTCTGCACTTTCAAACGTTTGAAGTTTGAAGATCTGTTTAAGGTGAATCTCCTCTTCTCTCCACTTTTTCTGTCTGGGTTTTCCGTTTGACTCTCTTTGAATGTTACACAACCACTTAAGATCAACTCTTAGCACTGTGACCAAGGAGAGGAAGAAGAAATGAGAAGAGAAGAAAGTACAGACTATAATGAAGCTGTTAGAGTTTTATGTGCTGCTTGAATTCCTGCCCGCCTTGAACATTTAGATCCACATGCACAACCATTCTCTGGACACACTGTATCTGAGTAAAGATATACAGAGTGCATCCTGTTGGAGAGTCTGGAGTGTTGTTTACCTATTTATTTCTGAAATGTCTCTACAGGATGGATGTGTCTGGAACTCTTTGTGCTTCTCTGTGCCTCTTTGCCATAATTATTGTCAATTTGAAGGGAACGGGCAAAATGCCACGTAATGTTTTAGTGTGTTGTCATGTTTTTGGCCTGTGGGATTATGCTGTCCCATAAGAAATGAAAGTCCTCTTTTTCTTTATTGTTTTTTTTTTCTTTTTTTTTTGCTGCTACCAGATTGAATTTGATCAGATATTGATCCCTGAAAAAACGGTGACGTGTTTGAAGACAGAATGAATGTTTTCTGAGGAGAAAAATAAAAAATCGGCTTTTGAGAGTTCAGCACATGTGAAAAAAAAGTCTTGAGTGGACGATCTGTTATTGTGCCATAGCTGCAGGAAATCAAAACTGACATCTTGTGTATGTATTTCTCTGTTTTACAGAACCGTGAGCTGCAGATCATGAGGAAGTTGGACCACTGCAACATAGTACGCCTTCGCTACTTCTTCTACTCCAGTGGAGACAAGGTCAGTAACCAGTACATACCTGCTATTGATCATTGCGTTATCTCCATGGGCTCCATTGTTTCGGGCGTTTACTCTTTTAGTCATTTGAAGATGTGGGAATGTGCTTCCTCCTGTTTGCATTTTTCAGAATAAAATTGGTAATGTTATTATCACCCTGCTAATATAAAGCTATCACAGCTTTACTATTATCAGTCTTTCTGCTTTCTTGAAATGGTTTCATCTCATGCTCAGTCACCAGAGCGTGCTGATGGTTTAAAATAACTTCCCCACTGTAAAGAGTACAAGCTAAAATTTTAAATCTGCTTTCATTCCTGCTGAGAATAAAACATAGTTGTTTGCAGTCCAGGAGCTGTATCCCTATAAAGGTGCAAAGACTGATTGTGTCCCAGCATGGTGTCAAAAAGGTCTTGTTTTCAGTTCTCCAACAAATGTCAAACCTTTTGGGCCAGGAGGATGTTTTGGGTTCATTTTCCTTTTCCAAACGTAACCTGTGATATTTTTTTATGCCTATTCAAACAAGATTACAGACATAAGCGGCTCAGTAATACACTGTTAAAGCTTCTGGGAGAAACTTTTGATTGATATCAATTCTGCTTCCTCTTGTGGACAAATCAGGTTTTGCTTCTCTTGTCCTCTATGTATGAAATATCTCATCTTGCTGACTTTTGACGGTCAAAAGGATGATTTATTGTGGAAATTGCTAAAACAGGGCTGTTTCTCCGGCTGCTTGTCTGACACCTCTCCACTCACACCAGTCAAAAGTTACAATATAGAAGTCTTCAATCGTGTCTCTGGTGGTCGAGTTACATCATAAAAGGGGATGAAGTTGAATTTAAGTCTTTACCACAGGAGCCAGTCTGGAAATGATCCTTTGATTGATGGTTTAGGTGATTAAGTTACATGGAGCTTGTTATGGTAGTTTGTTTGCTGGCTAGTTATCTGTTGTCAGGTGATTAGGTGGAAAAGTGACACCTGTGTAAGGGTGGGAACAAAAGGTAATGGAAACAGGACATCCTCCTGAGCTGTCAGCATGAGTGATGAAGGCGAGGAGGACACACTATCCGAATTAAGACACTGTAGCTTACATACCCTCAGTACTGTTGATCAGTGGATACTATCTTCTAGGGGTGGGAGAAAAAATCGATACAACATAGTATTACAATATTTTGTCTGGTGATGTATTGTATCATCTCATCCACCAAGTATCAATTTCAAGTAATTGCAATTATGAACTCAAGTCCATCATAATGGGAAATAAAATTAACTGTTTGGCTAGTGACGTTGGCAGAGGTGACATTATAGAGCAGGAAAAGTTAGTACAACAAATATGGCAGCACCAAGGACATTAGGAATGCAAGCAGGGCACAAATTAGATGCACATGACACATGAGGTTTCCAAGTTTTGCGACATGAAAATAAAATATGTGTCAGTAAGACAAAAATAAATAAAAATGATCAGCTAAGCAGTTGAAAAACTGTACAAACACAAGAATAATAATAATATTATCGCAATAATCGCGATATTATCGAATGGTGGCCCAAGTATCGTGATAATACTGTATCGTGGAGCCACTCGTGATTCCCACGTCTACTAGCCTCCATAATTATTTTCTGTTTAAGCCTTAGAGTCCAACATTATTGTGAGATGAAACAACAAACATACTTAATTACTCCTAAATATGTTGTCAGGTCTAACTCTTTAATCCGTTCTTCTGACTATTGTGTCCGTAAAGTTTAAAAAGTCGTCTCTACACACAACTGTTTTTGTTTGCAGAAAAGGTTACTCTTCCTTGCTCTACCGAAGACTGTTTGAAGCACGTATTCCTCCGAAGTTTTCCTCCTTAAAAGCACCATAAAGTACCGTGGGATTACAGCGTTCAAAGGATTGCGCAGTTGGCTTTAATCAGAGCGGTAACATAATATCGCTCTCTTCCACCGTGAAGACTTAGTGTAATCACCGTTAATACGCAAAATATCTCAACTTTGCTGCCTCTTTAAGTTCTTTATGTAACCTCTCAGCTGCAGTGTCCTAATTCTTCTTCTTCTCATACATTCACGATTGCTTACAGTACATTATGACAGGGAAGTCCCTCTCTCTGGATGTAGCCCAGCCTCTCTGTCTGTCTAGAGGTCCCCTGGAGACGACAAGGCGGGGATGTGTCATTTAACTATCTGACAAACGGGCAGCCGTCCATGTGTCAAATATAGACACACATGAACCTGGCACGCACTCACATGCAGCGGGGACTTTAACCATGACTTTGCAGTCAGGAATGCTTCCATGTCGAACACCTACTGAGGCAACAGGGAGGCCGGGGGGATTATAAGGGGGAGGTGATGGCGAGGGGAGACAAATGAGAGAGAGGACAGGAGGTTTCTGATTGCCAAACCACTGGGTATGGGTTAATTTTAGACTCCACCAAACCCTCCCCCCGTGACTGTAAACCCCACCTACTTCTCCACCCCTCACCTCCTGCCATGTGCTCGCTGATCTCTTGGAAGTGGATCTGATTCTTGGTATACTGACACACTGACTTGGCAGAGAGGTGAACCAACTCCATTCCAACTTGATTTTATCCGGTTACAGGAATTTGTTGATTTGATTGAATCTATTATTGCTTTTGCATTTGCACCTTTTAAAAGCCCCCGCCTCTTCCTCTATTTCCTGTCATATATTGATTTCTTATTCACCCCCTCCCCCTCTTCCTCCCCTCCCCTGTATCACTCCAGGCTAATTATGGAGACTGGCACCATGTTGTTGGTATGGGGATTTACCACCCATAGAGCTCAGAGTGAGGAAAAAAAGGGAGGGGGGAGAGATTGCTGGAGAACAAGGCAAAAGGTAATGTCAGGGAGTTTATGACGTGGATGCAGAGTTGACGGATGGATGACAGATGTTACAAAAAAAAAAAAGAGGATGAGACCAACAAGATGAGGTGAGGTCAGGTATGTGTGGGTGCCATTGGTGTCCTGATGGCAGAGTTCATGCCGGGTGCAGATGTGAGCAGGTTAGAGCCACGGCTGTCAGTGGAGCTGCCATCGTGTGCACAGGTAGGCTTATGTAACCACTGGCATGTGGTGTACTCAGCACACACAGCGTGCTTCTGCTCTTACCCTTTAACCACTTGTATAATACTGTTCAAACAGGAGGCCACAGGTCCAAACTGCGTGGGCAAGTCTGCAAACAGAGGTTTGACTTTAGTCTCTTCGAAATGTGTAGTCGTAAAAAAAAAAAAAAAGGTGCGTGTAAGACTCAGAAGTGCCCTCTGCTGCGGGTGCTACTCAAAATCACATCTGTGGGAACGCCAAACGGCCTGATCCCAGGTCTAAAAGCACAGGATGGCGTAAAAGCTCTTAAGAGTTTGACATCAGATTCGGTAATGTCTGCTGGCGTTGCAAACGATTTAGCCTGTTATAATCTATTAAACGCAAAATTACAACTAGAGCTGCTACTTAAAAAAACATCATGCACAGTGTGTAACATTTCTAAAGTGTAATTATGGAGAATACTTAAAATTTGCATCACTAACATGGTGCGCACCCTAAATAAATGTTTGGTCTACCCTGGGCTAAATAGCAGGCAGCAGTTGTTTCAGGCATAAACACAGAGGCTGCCACACTGTTGCGCTACTTTAAAAAGAGTCCACAGAACAGGGGGAGGCACGAGTCTTTGGGTCCCTCAGCAGATCTTTCCATCCCTCACCCTCCTAATGTAGCTCTATTGTGGCCACTATTCCTACATAAACAACCCCACCCCATCCTACACGTGGATGTTAATAGACCATCTGTGGTCGAACTGCTCTGCTCCTGGGTAATGAGTTAGGTCTGGTGTGTGGTTGTTTCATCCACAGGATTCGCCGTGAAGCACTGAGATAGTCCTGACAGCCTTATGGTGATGCAGCGCCTGCTTTCTACGTCGGTGTATCTCGAGCTATAGTTCCAGTAACACATTTTCAAAATGAGGGAAATTCCCTTTTTTAAAGTTTCTCCATCCTCTTCCTGAGCTCATGCAAATTAATGAATCATAGATCGGTTATCATGGACTGTGGTGCAAATTTTCTCCAATCACTATTCTAATCTGATGTGTTTAAAATGCATGATGCATAATTAGCAGCTTATAATCAGCCACACTCAGGCCTATAATTAAGGATCTCAAACACACATGTTAATCGAAGGCCGTAGACAGTGACCTGCAGACGGTGTGTTTTCTCTGGGATGACGTCCCGCGGTTGTTGTACTTGATAGATAGCTAAACCAGTTGTTCAGGTGCAAGCAGTTTTCTCAGCAAATTGAAGGCTGAATTATTTAGCCAGGGAGTGAGCCAGGAGCCAATCACATCCCCGCCTGGCTAACCATCTGGGAAAGAGCCAAGGAAGTGGCTTTGTAGTGAGGCAGGAAGTGAGTCATCACTGTTGCTAGGCTAAATATAGATTTGGTGGCGCTAGCAGGAGGTGGAGCAGGGCCCTCTAGTCGTCACAAATGTTATCAATGAGAGTTCTGTGAAAGAATGGGTGCGCACATACACACACAAAACACACACGACAGGAGAAAGACACACAGGAGAAGGGTGCGAGGAGGAAAGGGGCAAGTGGCCAACACGTGTGCGTGAAAGTGGTGACCCAGCTGGTTGGGGGGATGCTCCTAACCGAGCATGATATCTGCACCTGTTTGTCTCCCCCGTATCTCGCCGCCTCTCCATGTATTTGCGTCTAATTGCCAGTGTGTGAGTGGGAGAGGGAAACCAGCAGAACAGAGGAGTCGGGCCAAATGAAGTGTACCAAAAAAAGTCTGTCTGGGAGCTTTTCATGAGCCAAACTCGTTCACTCATTGAGCTTCGCAGGAAGCTGTAGTCGTCATGATGGGCGGACTGTTAACTCTGTGAACAGATGGGGGAGAGGAGGTGAAGGGATATGGACACTCAGCGAGAGGGAGAGGATAATTGAATCAAATAAAGTTGGAGGCTCAAGCGTTTTTCCACAGGGCAGTGTGTCTCACAGCGTGAGTGTAATGGTCGGACCCTGGTCAACTTCTCAAGGACACTTAAACTAGACACAAATGAATCTCTTTCTAATGGTGGAACCAAAAGGTCTTATTCTATCATCCCAAATACTGAGTCTTCTCAAAACACTTTAAAGACCCACTCCCAGGAAAAACATGTTTTTGTTGTTTTTGACATGTTCATGTGGCATTTTCTGATGCAACCGGACATATCATGGGACAAATAAGTGCAAAATTGCATTTCTGAGTAGGGCTGGGGGATATGGCTGCAAATAAATATCACAATATATTGAACAGTTCACCTTGATAACGATAAATGGACGATAACTACTCTCCAGCTGCTCACCTCCTCCCATAATAACTTTGTCTACTTCAGCAGCTACAATGTTTGAACCGTCCTCCATCTCCTCACCTGTTTTTCCCTCTTTGTTACGGCCTGGATGGGGTGGAGTCACGTCTCTGACGTAGGACAGCGTCTTAAAGGGACATGAGACCATAGCCTACCTACACACATCCAAAACCAACTTTTATTTATTTATTTATTTATTTGACTCCGAAAATACTGATATGGGCAAAATGACATTGGTTATTGTCGTAAATTCTGGTATCTGTAAATTTTCCGTTTATCGCCCCGCCCTATCTCTGAGTATTTCTGCACTCAAATAGCTGTGAACTTCTCTCAGACCAAATGGCAGACTCACATTTTCACTGGTGGACATGAATGAATTTTGTCGTCATCGTCTGTCAAAGCTCAGTGCCTCTTGTTGAACTTAATTGCAGAGTGGCAGATGGAAAAAAAAAGCAGAAAATAAAATGTGAGAGTTTATCCAGGAAGTCTGGGACTTGAGTTCACATTTTCAGGTCAAAGTTGATCAGAAGATCAAATCTCATAACTTGACTAAACTGCCCAAACCTTTAGCCTGTTGATGCTTCATCATGTTCAGAACCAAGTGTGTCATCTGAAGGCCCGGCTGCTCCTCCTTACAAACTTTTAGGGACTTACAAACTCGGTGTGAATGGATGAATGAGTTTGGCAAGGAGCCCCCTTTGTGAACAATGACTTTGACTCAAAACCCCCAAACAATGGTTTCATGAGGAACACCCCATGACTCAGTGCAGACCAGCCCTGCTCAGACTCTAAGGAAAGAGGAAGTCCTAGAATAACTGGGTGGAGAAGCCTGGACTGAGCATCCTCTCAGGGTCAGTGTGCTCCTGTCCTGAGGAGAACACGCCGAGTCCTTCCCTTCAACTCCGGGCCCATCCAATCAGGAAGTGAGGAAGTGATATCATTGTCTGCGGCCTCTTAGGGAGCACAGGCCTTTATGACGCATGCTCGTGTGGGCTTCCTGTCCTCGGGGGAAGGGTCCTTTACAATGGACCACCAGTTAGGCTCAGAAAAAAAAAATGTCGGTTACATCAGTTCACAAACAGTTTCTTTCATCAGGGGGAGATGTATCACAGAGATGAAGAAGAGAGAAAAGGAAAGGATTGACAGGGAGTTTTCTCCAGAGTAATTGACCTACTTGGCAGATTTGCAGGTCATGAATGTGATGACTTTTAGCTGATTCATAAGGCGATGTTTCATTGTGGGGAGTTTAGGATTCGTAGATATTCAAATCCACCTTCTGTTTGCGCTCGTTTGACCTCTTTTTTTTTTCTTGTTTCTGATCCTCTCTCTCTCACAGAAAGACGAAGTGTATCTGAATCTGGTTCTGGATTATGTTCCTGAGACCGTCTACAGAGTGGCCAGACACTACAGCCGAGCTAAACAGACTTTGCCTATGGTCTATGTCAAGGTATACCTCAGTGTGTGTCTGTGTGTGTTATTAAACAGTTTTCTGTTTCACTCTATTTTTAAACCATTACTTTTGAGTGTTTCTCTGGCCCTCCTGTAATCAGTCAGAGTGACAAATAACTCTGTTAACTTTTAAACAGGACTTGGCTCATGAAATGAAGGAGATGATCTTGTGTGCTTACAGAGAAGTACCGGGTTTTTCGCACTATAAGGCGCACTTGAAATCCTTTTGGCTTTTCGGAGCACTGCAGGTACCATAGCCTCGCGGAGTTATTGAATGAGTTAAATAAAGTTGGACTTATCTGACTGTTTTGTTTGGCTTAATGCGCTTTATAATCCGGTGCGCCGTATGTATGAAAATAGACGCGTTGATGGTGCGCCTTATAATCAGGTGCGCCTTAAAGTGCGAAAAATACAGTAATAATTTTACTTAACAAGAAAATCATAAAAACGATAGAGATGAATTTAAATAGCAATGGATAATTTATTAATTTGCGATGTGAAATGTTGTGTTTACTACATTTTTCAGGCTGTGTGAGACGTTTGTAGCTGATGAATTGCTCTGTGCTCCATTGATTCAATGAAAAACCATGAGTGGTTGTTTTCGAGGCTTCCCTCCTGTCATGTATACTCAGCACCCCTGTTCGTATGGCGGTAACCTTTGTGTGTTTCCGTGTGTAGCTGTACATGTACCAGCTGTTCAGGAGCCTGGCGTACATCCATTCGTTCGGGATCTGTCATCGGGATATCAAGCCCCAGAATCTGCTGCTGGATCCAGAGACTGCTGTGCTCAAGCTCTGCGACTTTGGCAGGTGAGACACAGTAACCGCATTTTGACAACCTCTGACAGCAGTGGTCTGGTTCTCTCAGCAGTGAGGGGACAGTTTGTTCTTGAAACATGTTTAATTCTCTCACTGGTAATAAAAATCTTATGCTAGCAGCTGGTAGGATAACTTAGCACAGAGAAAAAGAGGAGCACACTTTCAGATTCTGTTTAAAGACAACCACAGATACTTTGATTGATTTTAACTCTGCAAGAAAGAAAAAGCACATGTAACAGAATTCATTGTATTCACTGTTTTATGTTGTTTACTAAATTTATGTTTCTTCTTTTGCTTTCAATGTGTTGATGACTGTGTGCTTTGATTTTGTGTGCAGCGCTAAACAGCTGGTCCGTGGAGAGCCCAATGTGTCGTACATCTGCTCTCGCTACTATCGAGCTCCTGAGCTCATCTTTGGTGCGACTGACTACACCTCCAGCATAGGTACGCTGAACTCTTTGACCAGATTCACAGATTCAGTGATTCTCTCTGTGTTTAACACGGTTCATTTGATAGTAAGAGTAAGGTCAGATGTTTTTTTTTTTTTAACTGGATTCTCATGTTGCTGAAAATCATCTGGTTCTGCACCTTTTCCTCTCAGATGTGTGGTCAGCTGGCTGTGTGCTGGCAGAGCTGTTGCTAGGACAACCAATTTTCCCCGGTGACAGCGGCGTGGATCAGTTGGTTGAAATTATCAAGGTGATCACTCATGAACAATGTGCTCAAAAAGAATCAATATGATTTTTCTTTTTTTACTTCAAGGAGAGATGGACAGAGAGACCTGAACCTGTTTCTTTTCTCTTTTAGGTTCTTGGCACCCCGACCCGGGAGCAGATCCGTGAGATGAACCCCAACTACACTGAGTTCAAATTTCCCCAGATTAAGGCACATCCTTGGACTAAGGTGAGTCAACAGGTACAAGAGCCCTTTTACTTTTCTAAGACCCACCGCTGCAGCATCTCTTGTCTCCATGCTTGTCTTTTCTCATTCTTCACCGGCATGCTGCTCCACAGCCCCTCGACCCCATTAACCCCACCCATCAGAGCTACATGAGGCCATAACCGCTCCACGCCTGCCATGAGCTCTTCAGACATGATGAAAAATGACTCAACATGAAAAACTGTACTCATCTCCAGTGGATTTTTTTCTAGACTTGTTCAGAGTGATGATTAATCATGAGTGATTACTTACCTGTGCAGCATGACAGTGTTCTCTGTGTTCTTCACACTGATTTGGCTCATTTTGAACAGCCAAGAAAGCAGCTGTTACTCTTAGATTGTTGCTGGGTGAGGCTTTTGGACAGTTTATTGAGTAACTTTAAAAGAATTAAATCTTCTCAAATCTTAGATGTCTTTAAACTTAAGAAAAAGAAACTGAAGAATTGATCAAATTGTATTTTTTAAGTAATTGTTGGTGATCATCTCTCAGCAGAGACGGGCTGTATGATGATTGTTTTGAAAATTTAAGTGTAACCTTTAAAAAAATCACAGGATAATTCATGACATTAATCTCAGTATGAGGTAGATTAGCCCTGATGGCTGTTAAAGAATTTAAAGTGCTGGTGAAGCTCCAGCTCTTCAAGCACAAAATAAACAAACCGGCTTTATCTCTCCGTGTGTGTCCACGGGTCATCCTGTCTCCGATAAACATGTGAGATCTTCACACCATGCTCTCTTATTGATTCATCAAAATAAAACTGTTTGAAGTCAGGTGAAGGGACACTCTCTCTCTTCCTGACTTCATCTCAGCAGCTTTGCCCACTCCTCTCTTATTGGATAACAGGATCATCCAATCTGCAGGCAGCAGCAGCAGGTCATCCTGTCTGCCTCTCAGGCGCCCTCCTGTGGTGACTCTCTGCAATTGCATTCAGTCACTACCAAAGTTCACTGAGCAGCCCTTACTGGCTCACATCCCTAATAGACTTAGTTTAGACTTAATGTGAGAGTTTTCAGGAAATCCACTGGAGGTTCATTTTGTGTGTTTGTTTGTTTGTTTGTTTATTTATTAACAACAACAATTTTGCTCCTTTCATTTGAGGCCGTCTGTGGTTGTTAATTTCCGTTTGTTTCTGACTGGTGTTTCAGGTGTTCCGGCCGCGTACGCCCCCGGAGGCCATTGCCCTGTGCTCTCGCCTGCTGGAGTACACACCGACAGCCCGCCTCACCCCCCTGGAGGCGTGCGCACACTCCTTCTTCGACGAGCTGCGTGACCCTAACGTCAAACTGCCCAACGGGAGGGAGAAGCCCTCGCTTTTCAATTTCACCACCCAGGGTAGGCACACAGAATCGATAGACGCTGTTAACATGTGCTGAAACTCAAAATATGAACTTGAACATTTTGAAGGAGATTCTAGAAAGTTGACAGTTAAATCTCTAGCTGGAAATGTGACAGTGAAAGACTCAAGGGTTTATTTAGCGAAATCATGTCTTCAAAACTGAATCTAACTGGAAAAACTCTAACAATTGTCTTTCAGAGTTATCCAGTAATCCCTCTCTGGCCTCTATACTCATCCCTGCCCACGCCCGCAGCCAGGCTGCTGCCTCCACCCCAACCAATGCCTCTGCCAACACAGGTCAGGACTGCCTTTGAATGCTGCACTGGTCAATATATATCATTTCAAAGATCTATGTGTTATAATTCATTTGTTCCACTTGAAAAGCAGTGTGAGCACCACAGCTGTTGTTTTTATCACAAATAAAACCCTCACAGGGCTGAAGTTCTTTTAAGAGAGAGAAGCTTTTACTCTTCTTTCTGTCTCTCTGTGTCGGTCTGTCTCTCTCATTTTTATCCACCAGTCTCCGTCAGATATTTTAAAATCGTCTAGTCGTTTCCAGAATTATTCATAATACAGAGGATACAGAGAACATCCTGACAGATTGTTTATCAAATCAGGAATACTGAAATTCCAAAACTTAATAGAAACACAAACACTGGCTGTAATGTATAAAGTAAAACATAGAATATTACCAGAACGTATACAACTGTTTGATTTTAGATCAGATGACGGAGAACAAAGGAGGACGTTTCGTTTTAAACACCTATCTGCATGGACAACTCTGAGACAGATGTGGATCTCTGTAGTGGGAGCTTAACTATGGAACTGCCAAAGTAATGAATTAAAGACATGTGCAAATTTTTCACGAGCCAAGAAAATGTTGAAGGAAAATGCAATTAGAAATTATGACAAAAGTGACCAGTGATTCAGAAAAGTCAGCTTGAAATACTGTTTTCATTTATATTTATTATTATGCTTGTTTTTGTTTACTTCATGGTATGACTACAGTATAGCCCAGTGACTGATAAGTCAGTTTGAAACTCTGTTTCTGTTTGATTTGTTGTTAGTTTTTTGTGGTAGAAATGTTTCTCAGTGATAGATTATTAGAACAATCAGACTTTGAAAGAGGGGCAGGTAATATAAGATGTATCGTCTCCCTGCTCCCTTCCAACCAATGGATAAGAAATGTTGCAATGTGACATGATATTACCTTGGCTGGAATAAATAAAAAGAAATTAAGAAGGAAAGAAAAGAAAATATATAACCATGATCTGGATACCACCTCCCCCTTCGTTTTTGTCAAAATGGATATCAGAGATGTATGCCACATGGGAAAATCACATACGTCTTAAAAAAACAATATGATCTTTTTGTAGATATTAGGCAACAACTTTTTAACTATATGGAAAATTAACCTCTGGAGACTGTAGATCTTCTGTTACCCTTTCATTGGTTCGACTTTAGGTTAATTCTAGTGTCCAGGTATCATGTGGAAAATGACTGTAATGATGAATACCCTCTTTCTGTCCGTAGATGGCAGCAGTACAGAGCGAGGTCCCACCACCACCAACGCCTCTGCCTCGGCCTCCAACTCCACCTCTTGAGCCCGCAGACCACCCACACACCCGCCCCGGTCTCAGCCCCAGCCCACGGCCTCTCCATTGCCCCGGCCAGGGGTCGAGCTCCGCTCCGCTCAGCGCTGCTCTGCTCTGCCCCGCTCTCCTCCCTGACAGCAGCGGAGCGATGCTGATGCAGTCCGGGTTCAACAGCTAGCCAACAGCCCCATGCCACGACCACAAGCAAAGCGCCTCTGACCTGTCTCTTTTACCCCCCCCCCACCCCGACTGGCCCCCCTTTTTCATCCAGCTGTTTGAACTCTACTCCATCTCTCCGCACCTTCTCAAAGGGGAAGCAAAGCGCAGGGCCAGAGGTGTTGACTGTACTATTGATCAAAGTTCACTGTACATGTATACACACAACGCTAGCCTGCTAATGTTTTGAGAGGACAATCTGTAGAAAAAGTCCTAAGCTGTCCCCCTCGGCCCTCATCTCCTCTGTCCTCCTCCATTTTTCTGACACCTCATCCTTTGACCCTCGAGTCCCCTGGCCAACCCCACCCTCCCAATCCCCCTTCCTCCTTCGGTTCCCCCCTGTAGTGCATGGCCTGAATATGGTTAGGATCACCCGAGGGTCACCCCGCCCTCCCACCTCCACTTCCGCAGACAAAGGCATGAGGCTCACGCACGGGTATACACGCATACACACTCATGAATACACACACACACACTACAGAACACACGCACACATATGTACACACACACCTGGATGCATGACGACCCTGATGTATGTGGAAAGAAGCAGCAGCAGCAGCAGTCCCACCTGTGAGTGGGGGTAAAGTTTGGACAGATAGTTTTGTTTTCTTTGCCTGGGGTTGTTTTTAAACGGTTAGCAGTTGTTTTACTCGACCTTGTTTTAAAGTTTAGTTTTGTACTCCCGGGCAGAAGTTTTTTTTTTTTTTTTGGATTGCCATGTGCGATGGATGTGACATGTATCTGGTCCTGTGTGCTTGTATAATATATACATACAATACAAAACAAACATGCATTCATACACAGTTTATATATTACTTTTCCTTATGTATAAAAAGTATATATAAATATATGTATATTAACTACAATGGTTCAGAAATCATTTATGGTGAGCTCATATCTGGCAGAGTAGCGGCAATATTTGCCGCTGCCTAAAGACAATAGATTTAGAGAAGGTGGTGTTTTGTTTCTTTTGGCTGGAGTGTGTTAAGATTCCAGCACTCACTTCTCTGTTCTCCTGTGTCGTCTGTATTAAGGCTGTAGACGGATTTAGGGCATCGCTCTATTCCGTGTCTTTGTACCGACTCTGTCTGTAGCAGTGTTTCTGTGACAGTGCAGCGTCTAGACAAACATCTACCCCATTTCTCTCTCTCTCTCTTTCTCGCTCTCTCTCTTTTCTCTCTTTCCGTCTCTGTGAGATTTTTTCTTACACTTTATTCTTCCCTTGACCTCCTCGAGAAGTTTTAGCGGTGGTCTTCTGCTCGCTGTTGACTTTCTCACGAATTTTGTGACCACTGACTGAAGTGTTAGCCTAGCATCCTTCTTTCCTTCACCTGCCGCACATAGAGCCACTTGGTACAGTCTGTCAAAGCGTCTTATTTACAGAGAAATACTCACTACGTTTAAGAAAAGAAAAGAAAAAAAGCTGAATTTGTATATACAGTATAAATGCTCCTCACCAAAAGTCTGACTTGTATGACTCGTATGTTGTTTTTTTTATGTTCTGTTTATTTTTTTTTCCATGTTGTGTTCAAGGTATGTATATATGCAGACCCATGTACTGTTTATGAGCAAAAACAAAGACGACAAAGGGTAGAGGAAGAAAAACAAATTAAAAAAAAGAAAAAAAAAAGAGAATCAGGGCAAAACTGATGATGTTCATGGATATTGTAGATGATGATGATGATGATAATGATGATGATGAGCTTTATCCAGCCATATGTTCAATCTTACCTGTACAGTACAGTAGATGACAGCTGTATTATTGTAACAAGAACTAGTCATGTATAGTGTAACTATAGTTTGGAGTGCCTTTGCTTTCATACACCTTCGCCTTGTTTCCTTCCCTCACCTCCCCTCTCCCTTCCATCACTGCCCCCCTCCTCCATTTAAATTGTGACTCTCCCTTTGGTGCTGTTGAATGTCCTGCTGTCCTGCAACACACTCTTCCATCTGATTGTCAGAGCCCCCGTTTCCCCCAGTCATCGCACACTTAATGTAAAGTACATTGTTAATGATAAGGATGTCCTCCTTAAATGAAGTGTTTATTTGAGATGTTTTATCTTGGACACGCACGCACAAACCATGTCAACACAACAGCCCTGGTACCCACTCCAGGGCTTGAAGTGGGTAAGGGAGTGGGGTTGGGTGGGTGGGGGGTGTTATGGATGGCAGCAGGGTTTCAAAAGGCCTCATGACTGTATATATAGAATACAGTACGTTTTCTCTATTACTCACAGTGTTAGTTCTGTTACCAAAGCCAAATTAAGATGTAGTTGTGTTGAGCCATCCTCAGAGGCAGCTCTGTGCCTCTTCCTCTATATTTGGATATTTTCTTGTCTCTCTCTGTCCTCCAAGCTTGTCCTCCTCCCTGTCTGGGTACCCAGGGGGGGCTTCAGTAGCACCTAAGGGGGTCGAGTCATGTAGCCTCTCTCCCGTCCCCTGCTTGCTGTAATTTTTGCATCCATGAACGTGTTGCTACCACCAGACAGTTTGAGCACCTCACCCTACCCCCAGCTCCAGTTCAATAAAGACACCACAAAGTTACCAAAAAAGAAGGCAAACAAGTATATATGCTGGTATGGAGTACAATACGAGCATATATATGCTAACTGGGGTTCAATAAAAGAAAAATCATAGAAAATACTACAAAAACATCCTGTATAACAGTACTACTACTTGAATGCCTCTGTTTGTGACTGAACTTTTTTTTTCTTTTTTTTTTTTCTTTTGTTCTGTGAAGGTATGCTAAATGTGCACCTCTGTAAATAATCCCTCTGCGTGCTCTGAGGAATAGTTCCCTGGTACTGTAATTTGCATTAAATAAAGAGTAGGATAGCCTGGTAATGAACAAGCTCTTTGTCTGTCATGCCTTTGCTTATGCTCTTGTGTTTTGGTCTTTTTACACCGTTCAAACTTTTGGATGTTTTCAGCTAAAAATAAAGACTGAATCTATCAGTGCCAACAGCTTTGGCTCCAAATTGTGAGCCCTAACACTGACACTAGCATGTTAACATGTTCATATTTAGCAGGGGTTATCTTTGCCTTGTCATTTTGATGCTTCGGGCTGCTATTATGTCTAATTAGCACTTAACAGAATGATAGCTCAGGCTGTCTGAAAAGCTATTTCTCCATGAAAGCAGATGTTCTAAAATCTGACCCAGTATCCAGAGCACAAGATGAGAATCTAAAATCATAGAGAGGGGTCTTATGTTTGTTTGCAGATTGTCCTGATGGTTTTGTCAGTAGCTCTACCTTTTTTTTAAACATCCCAGGCTGGTGTCTTTGTAAACCCTCATTTCAGCCTCTGTAACACTTCATTTCTTAAAGACTGTCCCAGCATTCCAGAAACCTCCTCCACTGTTGCCATCCAAAGTCACTGTCATTTAAGAATTATAGCCTGTATTACTTTTACTCAATTTTTGACCCTGCTGCCATTCTAAACCATTTCTCTTCACTCTCAGGTTCACCGGACCAATCATAGCCCTTTATTTGAAACTGGGACAGGTTCGATAAGATGACCACACAGGAGCACCACTATAACCTGTTTATAAACAATTGCAGGTAACAGGTCTGTTAAACTGTTAATTGTGCAATACTTTATGATTGTCAAATTGTAAAGTATTGAAAGGCATTCCTACTGAAAATGTCAAAACAGGACAATAATTACTGCACTCAATTTAGCCTTGAAGACACAAACCCCACCAGTAAACCAGCACTTAAGGAAAAGTTTATTTCCACCAAATTAAATTTATCGTGGTTGTACCGCATTTATTAATCCAGAGCTTAATCTGCGAGTACAAATGAGTGGAATAACAGATGCAGTCCCTAAAGGTAACAAGTTTATCATTAATAATCATGATCAAAGTTACATTTAGCTCCTTCATAGACTTAACAACCCTCTAAACAACAAGTAAGAAATGTGGAAAGATCTGTCTTTCACATTTTACAAACTAAACCCTGATTTTTGTCTCTTATTCAAAGTGACGTGTATCTTCCTAAATGGCCACAGTGGGGCGCTGTTATTCTTCTTAGACGCTCAAGGCACCATAAGTCAAAGGAACTCCTGAAGTCTGTTTTTTAAAAGAATGTATGAGAAATGATTTATTTTCATTATTTCCTCTGAGATCAGGCTGGGTCTCCTGGATCTGCAAACCTGTGTGCTTTACTCTCTAGTCTCAGTCCTCATCTCGGTGAGACAGGATATCTCTTAAGGATCCAGCAAGCCAGACACACAGAGGAAACAGATGAGGTTCACTCTGTGACTGAATCGAGTGAAACGGCTCCCTGTACATCTCTTCCTGTGTTACTGGTCGTGTTCTCTTGCTGTCAAATTCAGAATTTTAATGCTACCCCCAAGGTTTCACAGGATTCATTTATCACACAGTGTTGCTGCACACCAGGACAATCTGATGAGTCAAATAAAATCTCTACAGCCTGCAAACTTCTACAAGTGCATTTTTATGTTTGGCTTGGCTTTGACTGATTCCAAGGTTGAAATATTTACAGGAATCATGAAAGTTTCATAAAGAAGAACTTGGGTGATCTGCTGAGGTGCTGCTGCTGCCTGGAGAGAACAGAGACATAGCATGCCTAAGAACTCACTCTTTTCCTGCAGATTCAGTTCGCAACAACTTTTAACAAGAGTTTGATTTCTTCACACATGTTTATGTTTTATTATAACTTCCTTACTCAAAATAATAAATCATGAAATATGACTTTATGTTTTGGACTGGAAGGTTTAGACAGGGGTTAAACACTCTCAAAACAGAGCAGGATACCTGTTTTGGAAATTTTCTGCTCTTTGAATGAAATTCATCAACTGGTGATGTCACGAGTTGCTCGAATCTTGTGTCTCTTGTAAAAAATCTCATGTGACTTCTGAGCTTTCAAAACAGCATGTGGGATTACATTACCTCGTATTTGAAACTGACACAGTAACACTCACACACTTACTCAACGTTTGTTTGTAAAATATGAAAAAAGCTTAGTACCACTCTGAAAAACAGTGCAGATCATCATTCGAGTGAAAAAGGAGCTTCTATTTTGACCAGGCTGAAATAAAACCATCGCACAGTTAGATCGTATCTAAGACACTTTTACATTCGTATTTCCTCTGAAGTTGGAGTGCGGTGTTACTTCCCGTCCTTTCTCTGCTCCTGTTCTTCTTGGTGGATCGTCTCTTCAAAGACTTGGTTTGCGGCCTTTTCAGAAAGACAGGTCACCGCTGATGCTCCCTGAATGCTAGGGAGGAACCCAGAATGCTCTGCAGTTCCCTGGATGATACTCCGAGCTGCCTTCAAATGTCTAAGCTGCCTCTGGTGCACTTAAGGAGAGGAAAAAAGCACAATCTTTTAAAATTCAACAATTTAGTAAGAGCATTATCAATGATTCTGGAAATAAATGCTGCCTACTCTATTGTTATTGACAGATAATGTGTTGATTTCAGAGGAAAAAAGGAAAATCTCCCAAACCTCTTTGTCTCACATTGATCTTCTCGATTTCAGGGATAAGGAAACTGTGCACCAACTCTGACACAATCTCCTCAGACTGCAGACTGTTAATGCCACTAACAAAAACAAACATCGACATTGGTTTATCGCCCTTTGTCCTAAATTTCACTCTGACAAGAAGTCACAGGCATGCCGAGTGGTGTGTTACCTTTCCTCCATGGCATAAGCGATGTCATTGACCTCCTTTGCCTTCCTGTGGATCTCCCCCCTGGCCTGCTGGTCAGCTGTCTGCTCCAAGGTCTGTAAGATGATGTCCTCCAAGTACAAATCCAGAGTCTCTTGGTGCACCTCCACCACCTGTGGTACAGTAGAAAGAACAGGCTTATAAATCAAACACCCAACATTCTGATGACCACGTTCTTGGCTGACTTAAAACTAAAACCTGTAAATGTACACACTTGTCTGAAGATCTCATCTTCTTCCCTGCGTCTGCGCTCCTCCACCTGTCTCCTCCCACTCTCCTCCGCCTCTCTTAGACGACGGTCTCTCTCAGCCATTAGTGTGAAGGCATGGATCCTGCGCTCCTCCTGGAGATGAATCAGATCCTTGGACAAGGTGCTGAACAGGTGTTCAAGCTCTGCACCCACCGCTGAGGCCTGAAACGCCAACTCTTGAGATCTCTGGGAGGAAAGAGTGAGAGGGGAATGAGATTTTTTTGTTGCTCATAAGTTTATAAGTTTGTGTCAGTGTGTTTCACCTTCTTTCTCAGTTGGTCCCTTTGTTTTTTCTGGGTCAGTAACATCTCTTTGTCAGCTTTCTGTAATCTTTGTTCCTCTGCCTGGAGAGCGTGGACAGTTCTGAGTTCCTGGATGAGATTGAGATGGTTCTCTTTGCCTGAAAACATCTGCAGAGACACATGCACTTAAATTCATTGATTTACTTATTACTGAAGCACATGCTCTGCCTGAAGTCATAAAAACCCAACAACAAGCAGAATAACACACATACTGTAAATGTACACAAAAACACACATGCTTAGGCAGGCTCAGACCTGATACTGGACACTTCTTCCTCTCAGTAGTTTCTGCAATTGGATGACTCCAAGCTCCGTGTTTTCATCTCCCTAGTAAGAAAAATGAATTATTGAACATCTCAAACAGGCTGATCAAGTGCAAGGGTCTGTTTGTTTCAAAGACCATTTGCTGACCTCTGGTGGCTCCTCCACTTTAGGAGTGGGGGGGCGGGGAACAGGCTTCTCCTTCTTTACTAAAACCCGCAGGGGCTTTTGTGCTTGCTCCTCCTCCTCTTTCAGCGCCTATGGAGCAACTACAGGTAAGTAATGTGAATCTCCAACTTGATTTGTATTCTTGAAGAACTTTTTCGTTCTGATTAACCTTGTATTTCAGCATCAGTTGTTCTTCTCTGCTCACTGGGGGTTTGACCACGTCCTTCCTGAGTTTCTCTCGCGGTTTCGGTTTTATCACCTGTGGCTTGAGAGTTGAAGCAGCGAGTCCTGCTTCTAGCTTTTGCAAACCTACAAACAGTAAAGTTTGGTATTACTCTACTAACAAAGAGAGTCATCATGGACCTGAATGCTACATTCTTCTTGTATTTAAATCTAGACCTTCATAAGTGTCCAGGTAGTGACTTTTGAACTCCTTTTTGCTGGTGTCCCTGGAGGTATGAAATGCATTCATCTGAGAACTTGAAGACCTTTTCGAAGTTACACATCCCTCTTGACGCTCACGCAGATTTCTTCTCCTTGTTTCTAATTTGTGAAGCGCTACAGACACAACATCATCGACAAAAACAAGAACATTTTGGACAAGTGAACAAAACCTTTAAGAGCACCCTCACAGTCTAAATACAATGTTAGATAAGAGGCTGTAACTTTCTTACACCTAAGGTAGTCATTGTTTATCTTGTTCAGCCTGGTATCCTTGTTTTTTAGGAGCCTGGAATGGATCTGATCTATTCTCTCGCTTGTAACTTTATTCTGGTTTTCATCCCTCTGCTTTACAAGGTCCTTCAGCACGGCGAGACGAGCCTCCTGCAACCTGGAAAATAAAGAGAACAGAGAGCATCAGCAGCAATCAATCAATCAATCAATCAATCAATCAATCAATCAATCAATCAATCAATCAATCAATCAATCAAATTTTGTTTAATAGCGCCAAATCACAACAGTTGTTATTACAAGACGATTTCCCCCCCAAAAAAGCAGATCTGGACCACGCTCATTGTTTGATGAATTATCAAGACCCAACCTTAAGATGGGACAGATTTGACCCATCTCATCTAACGTGAGTGACAGTGGAAGGGCAAGTGTTGCAAGATGATAGGAGCAGTAACATTCAGGCACAGCCTCTGCAAGACTGCTAAGCAAGCTCAGAATTGAATATGTTGAACACATTATCTTTAGTAAGACAAAGTATTGTATGATTTAGGGAACAGAAGGTGACTCAACAATTGTAGAAATAAACCTGTTCAAAACGATGTCTCAGTCTTTACCAATGTTTACTAAAGGACAGCCCATGTAGAAGTAACCATGTGATGTATATTGAAGATAAAAAACTTGATTAATCATGCCTCTTTAAACCCTCTTAATGTTAAATTTATTATTATCCGATACACAATGTATGCTACTGCACAAGTTCTGGGACTTCATGGTATGTAGTTGTCATTGTAGTAGGCTCCAAAAGTAATGTGACTAACTCAAGACGTACTTCCAGGTGGCTCAAACCACTACACCAACAAACTTTGAGTAAGTGTGTGGCTTTGTTCTGTATTTATGAAGTCGCTAGCTGGGCCATAAGTGGAGAGAAAAGAGGCTGAGGTGCACCACCACTCACTTCTTGATTTCTCCTTCTCTGAAAGCCCACTCTTTAGCATCCATCTCTTCCATCATGCGTCTTCTTTTGTCTAGCTGGCTGAGGTCATCCATTGGAGGAAGAGTGGCCTCCCAAGCTAGTCTAGCGCGGGCCCGTTGTATCATTTCCACTTCTGCTTGGCCTGCAGGCAGACCTCGACCTGGGGGAGCAGTCATCAAAGATTTCAGTGGTTAACACTGATCGGCGTTGTACAGGCTGCACCAGTAGAAAGAGTGGTGATGTATGGATTTTCCACGAAAACAATACACTATTGTCACCTCCAGTTGAAGCCTTTATTAGTTTGTCACGTACCCCACAACAAAGTTGCCATTTGCAGAAGCTCTGAGGGAGTTGTCCCTGGTTGTACCACATAGTCAGGGCTGTAAGGGTCTGTCTGTGTTTCACTCTCCCTGTAGTCGGTCTGGACACCCACAGTAAAGTGAGTGGGCCCTTGCTCTGCTTTTCTTCCACAGATAGGTTCAAAATCATCTCTGTGAAGATGAAAAATAAACATCTGACAGCACAACAGCAAAATGACACATCAGAAATGATAAAGAAAATAAATATGGGCTGTTGAACTTACGTTGGTAAAGTGAAAATAATATTTGAGGGAGCTTGTTGTAAGTATGGAATCAGAGGACTAAATGGAACAAAAGAAAAAAGCAAATCAAAGACTTGATCTGGATCAAATTGGAGACAAAAAGGCTAGGTATAGGATAGGGTAAAGAATAAAACGGGGGAAACAGCTTTATAGAAAAGTTTGTGGGACTATATCCCAACTTTAATGAGATAAAGCAGCTTTACTATATGAAATAAAATGTTCCATGTGATAAATGTCATCCTGTCTGCCCACTTGCTCACTGTGAATTTTCTTTGCTGTGGTTATACATCATCTCACCCTGATCCCTAGTAGAAATTCTGCTATGAGTCTTACGGGGCAAAAAAATCCTAATAGAGGTGAGATGAGAAATTTAGTTGTTTGCATTCAGACATTCATCCCACCCACCTAATTTTGACAATGCATCTATAGTTTCACAAGAATGTAGGCTTGCAAAACAAACCGTTTGAAAAATTTCCAGCGGTCCGCTCCAGTGACATGACAATCCTCCCTCTGCAACCGCAATTTGTCATTTGGAATAACCCTGTTGAGAGAGTGATCAAGAACTACGGCAACAATTTCCATAAGCGGGGTTTACATTTGTCAAAAATATTAGTCTGAACATTGAGGGAATAGCACTATTGATCTCTTGATGGTTATGAAAGTTCTGTGTGTTAATGTTACCCAGCCAGCTGCTGCAGTGCTGCCTTGCGCTGCTCTGCGTGGCCCTGCCAGCGACGCTCAATAGTTGGTGGTACGGGGTCTGAAGCGTCCAGTTGAAGAGTATAGCTCGGGTGGTGAGGCAGAGTACTGAACATAGACTCAAATACAGGCACTTGTCTCTGATAAAGACAGGAAGAAATACTTAATGCAGTTTCCCCTCCCTATGCTTCATTTGTTCTGTGACTGGCTGACAGCTGAGGTTATGTTTCATGGTTTGTCCTAACTTTTTCTTTTGGTAAAGTGGAATTACATGCCATTGAAAGTGAACATATCAGCTATGAAACAGATTTATAGATGACGTTTCTTTAAACTATAACAGCCAATAAAACCCCAACTTTTTAGAAATAGCCTTCATACCTTTTGAGCTTCATAGACTTAACCAAAACATATGTAAATCAATGGCAATAAAAATACAGAGTGACCTAATATAGTCTGGAAGAGTCACCAAGTCTAGTGACTTAGTTAAAGGGATATTCCGGCGTAAAATTAATTTAGGGTTAAACACACCGTAACACCGAGTTAGACACCCCGTTGAAAGATGAAGTACATATAGGGTCCCAGCCACAGCACTAGCCACCAAACATCTTTTTAACTTTGCCTGATTCTTTTAGCAAAGACACAAACCCAGCTCACCTACTCTCTTCCAGCAGCTGCTTGTTTGTAGCGAGACCTCGGGCCAGTCTATCACGGACTACAGCAGAGTGACGCAGCTCACAGAAGAACATATATGATCATTTCTTTATCCTTTCCTTAAAGCAATAATCATCATATTAATCATTTTGCACTGCAGAAATGGTAGTTCTTCTGCCTTAGCGTCTTGGTCTGATTGAATTTCCATGAAGAAATGATCATAAATGTTCTTCCTTGGGCTGCGTCACTCCGCTGCAGTCCGTAATGGACTGGCCTGAGATCTCGTTACAAACAAGCAGCTGCTGGAGGAGAGTGAGTGAGTTGTGTTTGGTCTCTTTGCGAAAGAAATCAGGCAAACTTTAAAGATGTTTGGTGTCTAGTACTATGGCTGGGGCCCTATATGTACTGTTGATGAAGTTAGATGCTGTTCTGAACATTATTTGTGGCCATAGAGTGGCGTTTTGGTTCAGGTTTATCTATGGCTCCTCAGACCGCTGTGTATTGCTATCGTGTGGTCGTTACTAAAGTTGGTAAAACCAGAGAAGCAAGCGGTCGGCAACATTCATCTCTCGAGGGTGTCTAACTCTGTGTTACAGTGTGTTTGACCCTAAATTAATTTTACGCCAGAATATCCCTTTAATGCATGGTAATTTAGTGCTAAAGTTTTTATTTATTGACTTATTTTTATTTATATTCTCACATAAACATTGTTTACAGTAGTTAGGATTACATTGTTTGTTCAGGTATCAGGTAATCCAGCAGGTGGGGCTGTTGAGGCAGCTCAGATTAAAGAGAGGAAATAAAAAAGGAAGAAGAAGAAGAAATAAGGCAAAACAATGTGACCTGATGAATTAAAGTTAAAGTCATCAACGAAACCAAGACCGTGCTGGACTACACGACCTCTTTTAAACACTCCTACGACCGGTTAACCCTCAGACAGCTGAAAAACCTGCTAGAGGCTACTGGACTCTACTTACAATCCGATCCTTCGAGGCATGGGCCCTCAGGTTGGCCCTGGCATGATCTACCTCGGATGAAACGGTGTAAACTGGATCTGTAGCAAACAATGAAGTTAGACGCAGCCAAATATGCTAATGCTAAGCTAAAGCCGTCAAATATTCCAACCTTTGGTACGTTTACTTACCGTAAAGGTGGTCATAAGCCCGCTGTCGCTGAACAACTTTGTTTGCTTTATGTTTTCTCGGAACTGTGCGAGTTTCAGATAGGCTCATTTTGTTATTTCAACAGTTAATGTGTTTTAGTTTTCAATTTAGGGCCCACAGACAGCTGTGGTGTAAACCCCGGCGCTACCAGGTAACCATGGTGACGGTAAACTGACCGTTTTGAAGTGGGCGGGGTTACTGTGAGCACACCTCGTTTCCATAAGATCAGAAATGACAGATCAAGTAACGATAACTGCATGCAGCCGATGTATGAATGTGTCAAATCTAGACCAGAGTCTTTTTTTATGGGGTAAGACCGCTTTACCTGTCTGAACTGGACATGCAGAGACAGAGCAAGTTGAAGGCAAACAGCCCTGAGAGAACGCTGTCCTGTTGCTCACACATAGACTGCATATACTTTACCATTTACTACTATACCATTCTATATACAGTCTATGTGCTCACAGAGCTACAATACATGATTGTGAGGCTTTTGAACCCGAAATTCATCCACTCCAGAATGAGTATTAAACACTTATAGATAAAACAAATGTTGTGTTTCCAAAGGACACTAAACTGTTACTTGAGCAATAGAGTATAAGACTATGGAAGCCCTCAAAGGACATGATGAACCTTAGAACTCTATCACTAAAATATGTAACACCATCACTATCACAGGGTGATTGTAACCCGAAATAAAATACCCAAGAAAAAGTACTTCTCATCAAAATATATCAAAATAGGATAAAGTAGTTTTTTTAGCTGTGCAATGTCCAAAGGGAGGGGAAAAAGTGCCATGAGGGGACCATATAAAAATGCAACAAAATAACTGAAATTAGGCATTCATGGACAAAAAATCTTTAAAAATAAAATAAAAGAAACTATAAACTTGGTTTCTTTTCCACCCATTCCTGGGGCATGTAAGTCTTCCCTGGTGAAGACTCAGGGTCCTTGGCACAACAACAGCTGCAGGAAAGAGAGCCAAAACATGTATTATGTATGATATTTTGAGTGAGTAAAAATGACCAGCTGACCAAAATATTTCTTATTACTGTATGAATTCCCTTGAAAATTACTACTTTTTGATAGTTATTCATAACCACTGTGCTAAATAAAGATAGCATGCAAATTCCAGGACCACTCTTACTGACCTTATTCCCTACATGCAGCTATCAAATCCACCCAAACCTACTTTACCCTCTATCACTATTGCTGAGTGAAAATCTCCTGAACACGTGCCTGTAGGAAAAAGCAGGTTTTGGATCAGGGAAACAAATATGCCTTTCGAAGATGTCAAAGTCAATGCTGAAGCTACCCAGGGACCCATGATACTCAGACAAATGCAACTTAATGAAAATCAGGTAAACATGTTTGGTTGTGTGAAAATCACCCGGCGATAGTGTTTTAGGGTTAAACACCTTTTTTTCCCCTTAGTTTTCTTGAGATCTGGAAAACAAAGCTTGTTTTCTCAAGATAACAAGACAATGTGAAAATTAACTTGAGATTCCAACAAAATGGAAAGAGAAAAAAACATCTAATCATGTCTTTTTGGAGCTTCCATAGTCAGTTTTAATTTCAAATTTGCTCATTTTGTAAAAAGTTTACACTAACACTTTTTAGTGCCAGAATACTATGTTGTTGTTGTTTTTTGGCCTGTTCTGAATTTTGAGAGATGGTTGGGACACAAAAAATGTTCATTTTGACATCAACAGGAAGTTGTCTTTATCTAAAGGAAACAGGGCACACATTCACATAAAAGCTAAAGGCGACACAGAGACTATATTCTCTGCTTTAAAGTTATTTTTTCCTTTTTTTGAAAACTGTTTTTGGATTTGAGGAACACAACTGAGCAATATTACTTCACATTTTGCAGGTTTTGCAACTCTGTGGAAAAGTTTGTATTAGTGCAAACTGTGCTAGCCTGCCAGCTCACAGTCAGCTGAACTTCTGCTACCTATGAGTGAGATAAACAACATCTAATATTAGGCTTCGGGAAAAGGAGAACAGATATATGACTGGTTGAAACTCTGGATTATTTCAAAAATGACTTCCTTTCAGCAGTGTCAGCTCTGTTTTTGAAATCAGAACAAGATCAGCTGTGGATTTCACGAGGTCAGGCTATTCGAGGCAAGTTTCAGGAAGATGTCTGACAGCTTGATGGTGCTAGTTACTGTTCACAACTGTTTAACGGTTTTTCTGCAGCATGCACCAGCAGACTGAGCATACACGCCAAAAAAAAAAAAAAAAAAGATAGTGACAGCTTTCAGCAGACAACAGGACAGATAACATCAAGATTTCTAATTGCACACGTAGCCCACTCAGAAACCACAAACTCCACATACAGCTTGCTCATCAAAACCACATACACAGAGGCAGTGCAAAATGAGTTGTCAGCTTATCTTTGACCTTCAAATAGGGCTGGAGTCAGTATTAATGCCTGTGCCCTGGAAGGAAGTCCTTTGGTTAAAACAAACACTTATGTCACAAAACACCACATTGAGTACCATACTGGGTTAGACTGGAGCTCAATACATTTATTAGATTCTTAAAGAGGTAACAAAATGACTTTCATATGTCCCCTAAAAAGCCAGGCAATCTTAAAGACTGAGGCCTTCTGACTTTTAATCCAGCTGGGCTTTATAAATGATAACAATGTCGCGAACATGTCTGCTTTTGTGTTGTCTTTCTCAAATGTGATCATGTGACCAACAAAAGGAAACTGGTGTTTCGACTTATCAGACGTCATCCTGTGTGGGAGAAGGAGGCAGATGTATGCGTGGAAAGAGGTTTGAGGATGGAGGAAGAGAAAAAAGAAGGGAGGGATTAGTTAGTCAGATGTTTTTTTTTATACATTTCCTCATAATAAGGCCTGCCAAAGAATTTTCAGTTTAGACTGGATGTGGTTGAGAACCCTTCGCTCTCAAACCCTGAGCTTACTAGGCATACGAAGTATCTGAGAGGGTTAAATGAACCAGTATCTGGAGCTGAACCAGTTTGATGACACCATAGAGAGGGTTCAGGACTGAAGATTCAGTAGAAGTATTCATGTTTGTCTGACTGGAGTGAGAAGACGGTGGTTTCAAGGGGACCTTAACTCAACGAAAGATGAGGGACGTGATGTGGATTTGTGCCATGATTATCCTCTCGCTCTCTGAAGCATGGAGCCAAAATCCAGGTTTGAGCTTTTTTTGTGAAATACAGCTTAAAGACACAAGTACAACTGTAGAAAGTACACAAAACCTGAAAAAAAAAACAGTACGCCGTATCTATATTTGTTCTTGTATCTCACAAATCTGCTGCTTTAGGAACTTGAAAGGATGTAAATGTATTTTGTTGCTGTATTGCTGTTTACATTTTGACACAGATTTCAGATAGAGCTATAGTATTTTATTTCACAACTCTGACTCAGTGTGAGTGGCAAACTATTAAAATAAGTAAGTGGAAAGTAGATCAGAGATTTCTGTTGGAGTCGTGCTTTGACTCACAGCGTAGACACTCAGTGGAAAGAACGTGCATGGAGGTGGGTAAAGAAGCTGACAAAGGAGGGAAACTTTCCACAACAGATGTATGCACAGGTTGCCCCACAGTTTCTGAATGAATATGGTAAGGCTTGTTTCTTGTTACAGTGACCTTAGATTGAAGAGATAACACAATTACACGGCTTTTCTCCACTCTGGGGTTTCATAAAGGTGGAGGAGAAACTTCTGTTTGGGGGTCTGTGGTTTTGCGAACTCACTTCATGCGTAGGATTTTGTTTACACCTGTTTGTAGTAAACAACATTAAAACCACCATAACAATCAGGAGGGACTTCAGCCCTTGAATATTGAATTTTCTCCTTTGCTTTGGGAAAATAAGACCTGAACTTGTTGCTCTGCTGCTGTTAATCACATTAAACTTGTTCAGCTTCTCTCCATAACTAACTCACGGACTAACTACTAATAACCAATAACAGGTCAAACGCATAGATCTTTCCCTGCCAATTTACATCTCTAACTGTTGCTTTCTGTCTAAAAAAACCCCGGACTACTAACTCTTTCCTAACATCCACCTCTTTCTCTCTCAGGGTCTAATCAAAGCATCCCTGTCATCACCAGCCCGCCTCCCACATTTTATGGTAAATTGATCTTATTCTGTTATTTTTTGATATCCTGAGAAAATAATTTTGTCACACTAGGTGCACAAAGTGCTGCATGTGAAAGCTCAGAACACTTAACTCCTCGTTAATCCTTGCTCACATATTAACCATATTTTATTTATCCAAAATTAACATCTAAGAATAAATCCTTTGCAAGCAAGTTTGCAGTGAAAAAGTTAAGATTGGTCTTATTTTTCTGTTTATTTTGGAATGTACAGTGAAAAAAATATGGGAAAAAATAACTATAATAACTATAATTATAATATGAAAAAATGTTGGGCTTTATTTTTTGAGGACTGTATAAAAATGAAATGATCATTTTACTTATTGCATTTAAAAAAAAAAAATTATGTTATACTGCAAGGTTTCTTAACAGGACATGTTCCAAACACTGTTTTTTGTATGGATCCTGTTATGTCGTGCTTTACTTAATATTAAATTGTCACTTTTGTTTGTCTTCTACAGTTGTTAGAAATTTATCTGTAAATCTGGGGACAGATGTGAACCTGACATGCAGCAATAAGACGTGGGATGAGACCCTTTTTGTCACCTGGAACATTTTTAAAAACAAGGCAAAAAATCCTTGTATGATATCCTTCATCCCTGGTGGTAAAAGAGTGGACTCTTGCAAGGATGGGAAATCTCTTCGAAACACATCCCTCTCTCAGTCATACCTGCACATCCCAAACTTCTCAAAGGATGATGTTGGGGACTATAATTGCCATTCGCCCTACAAAGGAGGAAGTGTAGATGTTGTCATAAATCTGAATGTCACAGGTAGGGTTATTCTCCTTACATATAGGGTCTCGGCACATGTCTGGGCTAGTAGAAAAGGACCATTAACTCATTTTTTTCCATGTCTGACACCTTTTTTCACAGTTTTGAAGAAAGTTTGACTCTCAGTTCTGACTTCGAATTCAGAATTTTGTCCAAAAACTGACAAAATTCTGAGTGGGAGACTTTAAAATCATAATCCTAAAAAACTGAGTTCTAATTCAGAGTTCAGACTTTTTCAGACAGCTGTGACTAACACTTCTGTAATGAGAGAGGAAATGTTATCATTTAGGTCTGAACTCTTACTTAAATCTTGGAATCCTAAGTAAATAAGTAAAGTCAGACATTTTGACTTTTTCCAGATTTTTTAAAAAGCTATTCTGAGAAATGTTTAAATTCAGAAGAAAGTCTGAATTTAAAAAAGTAAGACCTTGACACCACATGCTTTGTTTGTGCTTATATTCTCAGTTACAGTTTATGAAAACAAAGTTAAGGGTAGTTATTCTGTGTCAAAGAAATTTTTGTTTTTTTTTCTCACACCAAAAATCATATTCTCTTATTTTTCGCTTAAAAATCAAATAGAGATAACAGAGTATAATGATCATGTGGAAATTTTTTTTTATGACTCAGAGATTAAAGTCATCAATTTAGGAGAATAAAGTCATAAAGTTTCTTGCTCTTATTCGCGTAAGTTTATGACTTCTCATATATTAATGAATTAATTTTCAAAGGTTTACGACCTTAGTCGTAAGTTTATGACTTAAGTTTATGACTTTATTCCGATATGTTTATGACTTTATTCTCATAAGTGTACAATTTTATTCTTATAAGTGAATGACTTTATTCTTTTAAGTTTATGACTTTATTATAATAGGTTTACAATTTTATTCCAATAAGTGTATGACTTTATTCTTGTAAGTTAATGACTTAATTTTTATAGCTTTACAACTTTATTCTCAAAACTGAAACTGCACAACCGACTAGCCAGGTGTGAATTAAGTGAAGAGTCATATTCAACCCTATTTAAGTGTGACTGATAGATCTTTACTTTGGTTTTTATCCCTCAAAGCAGTGATCCCCCCTAACAGTGGGCCTGTAGTTTACTCATGATGACTTTGAACAAGTAGAACTTCAACTAAAAAACTCCAATCCTGTGTGGAAGGTGAAACTTTGAAGAAATGTAGAACAACCTTGTCCACGTAGTGATTCCTGTAGTTAAGTTGACCTCACCTTAACACAGAAATCTAAATCTCATTCTTATGTTTCTGTTCCTAATGACTCAGTTCCTCCCAAACTTTTAATATGGTTGGAGCGTAAGGGCAATTGGTCGGTGGTGGTGTGCAAAGCTGAAAGAGGAAACCCTGCAGCAAATATCAGCTGGAGTCCTGTTGGGAATTCATCTTTCGATAAAACACTTGACTCCCAAGGGCTCTATACTGTCGAAAGTCGCCTGGTGCTTCCCAAGGGAGCAGATGCCAATAACCTTAGCTGTGTGATCAAACACCCCTGCTTGGAAGAGGAGCTGTTTTTACAAGACGGCAAAAAAGGTCAGTGATTTGCCGAGTGCATGACACAAGAGAAGAGACTTTAACTTTAGAGTTAGTACAGAGGAAAAACCCTCTGCTTTAAAAACTACAGGAACGCAGTTAGCTCTAACTTCACTTTATATCTTCACTTTCCCACTGTAGGAGAAGTTCCCTGGCTGATCATTCTTTTTGTTGTGATAATCTCCATATTACTGGTCGGATGTTTATTTGTTGCACAAAAGCAGCTGGGAATATTGAGGTAAGAACAATAATTTGTCCAACAACAAACCACAGTAACCACATTCAATCCTTCTCAACTGATCACTTAGCTAGTTTGTGTCTTTTTGCACTTTATTCAGGCGATGCCAGCGCTCTGACTCAGACCTCTCCACATCCAAATCTCAAACAGTAGGTTATTTGTCGGTAAAGCAGCACATCATAATCTGCATTCTTGCTTGCACTTCGGAAAGCCTCTTTCATGAAACCCCTCTGTTTCTTTTCAGACAGAGGATGTGGAGGAGGTAGAGCCGTACGCCAGCTACATTCAACGTGTGAACTCTATCTACAACTCCTCTGCTGTTTTGTACACATAAGATTCAACACTGAACCCAGCGCTGAAGTGCTCTCGGTGAGAAACTGAAGGGTGTGAAACTGAGAAATTGTGAAAAAATAGAGAGACAGACATGTGAAGGCTGTGAAAGACTTTGATAAATCTTGACTAATACTTGACAAATGGAAGAGGGGATGTACCTAATACCAAATGGGTGTCATGGAGGCTATTAGCAATAACCGGATAAACTGCCATGAACCAAAGAACAAGATCTTGAACAAGTATCCATGTGCAAATGGATACAACAGTTAGACTTTTATAAAACACCATGTCTGTAAATAACATTTATATACTAACTCACAAGAGTTGTTCTCCTTTTAAAACAGTAAAAGTGTCAGGAAAAGAGTGTATCTATTATTATTGAGTCATTAAAGGTGATTTGTGTCTTAATTTATGAAGTAATCATGTTATGTCTTATTGTATGCTTGGTCAATAAATGTTAAACTCATCTGAGCACATTTATGTCCCTGTTGCTAAGCTATACAAAAACACAACATCCACTCAGATTTGTCCAGACAACCAAGCGATCAGACTGCAATATGTTTTTCTAGTGCTGATCACACCTTACAGAACTGAGAAAAGCAAAAGTTTACACTGTAGAAGTGTGACCTGATAGATGGTCTTTGGCATTTTGACTAAATGGGGAGCTGTAGAGATTGAAGGATTTCTGATCTGAGCAGCAGTAGAGGGGTAAAACCCCCATGGAGTCACCAAAAAAGGTGGTGGCGGAGGATGGCAACTTGGAGGGATGGGGCGAATGATGAATTGAAGACTGATGATTCAGTGAAAATGAAGCGTAGATGGGGAGATGGAGGGGCGCATGTAACGTCAGCACAAAGACAGGAAAGGCAGAGAAAGAGTCGTATTCAAATAGAGCAGAAAAGGGATTGGCTGATGATGAGGGCGTACCGCTGTGTTATTGGATGATGAGACCCGCAAAAGAAACAGCGAACTTACTTATTACCAGGGGAAAAAGTGAGTGAGTATGTACAAGAGTGAAAATAAGAAAGGCTATGAGTGTGACGGTGTGACTACAGCTCATGTAAATGGAGGCTGCTTTTGTTTCGGGTTCATGTCCGTCTGTTCGTTCGGTCATTAAAGAGGCCAATCTATCAGGGTCCAAAGTTGGTAAATATCAGTATCTTTTATGACACAGCTGGAGTTCACACTGTGTGTTTGAATTTTTCTGCCATAACTTTTATTTGTGAAACACTCACATCACAAAAAAAGACAGGACAGAGATTTAGTTTTGGCTAAACAAACAGATTTCTAACTGATGACTTCTTCTATATGTTGTGAGGCTAAATTGTAAAAACAGACAGTCTAAGGACCACGCTCAGATAAAAGGTCCAGGTGTTTATGGTGGAGAATTTGAGTGTAGAAAGTTGTTCATTTCCTGTGATCTGAACCATGTTTGTGGCCTTTTTAAATAAACCTGGATCAAATGTTCTCCACTTTAAGAGCCAATCTAACCCTTAGATGTACAACTGGGCTGTTTTTTGACTTGGTGAGGTTGTTTTCTGGCAACATCTTTGCCCTAAAAAAATTGCCAACATTTCACACTACAGCAATTCCTCAGAAAAACGTTTTTTTTTTTAAATTGCACATTGAAAATTTGAACTTAACTTTTAACAAATTCTGAAAATTTTAGTTTTTATATTACAAACCAAAGCTTCTATAGCCGGGTCAATAATGACCCATATTTATTTCTTATGGGATTTCAAGGAAACCTTTAATTCTGATCAGCTGTAACTGTCAGGAATATATTTACAATGAGCTGCACTGATTATTTAAGAAGTATCACCACTTACGAATAACATATAATCAGTAAAACCTGCTACATTGAAGGTTTGCCTTATTTGTGATTTCAGAAAGTACTTATGTCATTAAATCCTTACAAATGAGTGGCATATTCACACATTCATGTGTGTTCATACGTCATTCTTGATCATTGTTTGTGTAATATCCTGTTACCTGGATTTCTATCTAACTACTCAGCTGAGTTATATACTCGATCTGAATGTTTAAACCCAGTGATAACAGCTGTTTATTCTAAAAAGCAAAGATGATTCAAGTGTTACGCAAAATAGGCGTGACAGGGTGAGACCACAACAACACGCAAGATGGAGAAGTCTCATCTCACTGTGTCAGGATTCTTTCTTCTCGCTGATGGTCTAATCAACTTTTATATCTCATAAAGATGCATCAGTAATGTTTTTATTCTGTTTCATAACCAACAAAAACTCTTCACAGGAGCTTTAAATCCAAATAGAAAAAAGCTTTGGCTGTATTTAAAGTTGGAACATAAACTCACTCACGCACTCACTCACTCACTCACTCACTCACTCACTCACTCACTCACTCACTCACTCACTCACTCACTCACTCACTCACTCACTCACTCACTCACTCACTCACTCACTCACTCACTCACTCACTCACTCCTACACATACATGAAATGACATCTCTGTAATAATATTTTATGCAATTCTCCTCTTTTTCAATAACCAAAATGCTAATATATCTATATCAACTGTATATCTATATCTTTGATTATAAAAGTAGAGCTGCTGCTGTTTTGGTTAAAAATGTTTATCAGGACTTTAATCCAAATGCTCAAGTGGTTGTTGTGGTTTTGGAGTTGCCGGTTAACAGGGACACTTGATGCAGCAAGTGTCCCTGTTAACAGCAACACTGATATCTGCCTCAACACTGCTTCAACATCATACTGTGGGCTTGTTACTATGGAGTAAAGATATATCACAACATCAATATTTGCGCCACTTATGAAGTCACCTTTAAAAGGATCATTTCACTTTTGCAAACTTTCAATAATTTTCATCATCTCCATGATTTTAATTATCAACCAAGTGGGGAGTCAATGATTTGGCATCTTCTCATATCAGCTAACGGGGTACTAATCACACACTCTAATTAATAAAATCACCTTATTTCTCTCTGGATTTTCACTGTCTATAGTCTATTGAGGCTGTTTATCAATCAGAGGGTGTTAAAACGACAAAAATGTGTCTGATGATCAACTTTCCCTCACACCCTGGAATGCAGCAGCAAGATATGACACCAGTATTTGAGCTTCCCACCTTCAGTGTAATGTAATGGTTGGAAATAATGTGACTCCCAGCAGTTAAACAAAGATATGATAGTTATCAATGTAGTTAGTAAGTTAATGGTCAGCTCGATTCCAGGAACATGAAGAAGTACTGAGAGAAAACAAAGACCTGAGTTTGAGCAGCTACATAAAAACAACAACAAAAAAGTGTCTTAGAATGAGGATGTTGCTCAGCAGTTTGTGGCCCACATTGTCACCCTCAGTTATCATGAATTTGAGTCCATCTTTATGAATAAGCCAGCAGATTCAGAGTCTTTCTTATGAGTCACTCCGGCTGTATCAATCTTTTGCCAGCAGTCTGACACCCTACCATTAAAATCTCCTCCTTATCTTTCCGTGTGGATGTGGCCTCTGTGCCCTTTTCTTCATATCCTGTCACCATGCTCTTGATATTTCTCTGGCTTTTGTCGGACTGAGGATGTGGGACCTTTTCTGAAAGAACTCTTCTGCCATCTGCTGTTTGAGATCAGAACATGATAGTGTAAAGTTATCATGATCTGTTTACCAGTCTGTGCTCAAATATCTGTTAAAGATCCATACACACGTATATCTCTTTAAATAGTCAGATGAACTTGAGTACATGCCTTCATTACTTTTTGCTAAAGTTTGTTAAACCAATAGTCATCTAAAACCAGCACTAGTCTGTACATTCTGTTTGAATCATGCTGTTGAACTGTTGGCTGTAGACACAGTCATATTTTTACCCTCACACTGATGATAAGAAAGAGGAAACTGATTAAGCTTAGCTTTACAAATGTATTTCTGTCCACACAACATGACACACTCATGCTTTTTTACATTTCCTCTTCAGAACCCCTGATGAAAGATGTCAACATGACTGTTACCGTGACGTCTAATAGACGAGTTCAAGAGCTGAAGTTGCTTAACAGAATATTCAACATGAACATGAGTTTGTTCTGTTAAGTTTTACTTGAAAAAACAAACAAGAAAAATCACAATCAAGCAAACATCAGAATAGAAAATAACAACACGTCATTGTTTAATATCCAGTCTGTGGGCAGATAAAAGAAAACAAAAATAATTTAAAAAAGAATTCTCAGACCGTATTTATACAGTATATACACAGTAGTACATTTGGATGGTGTGCATTGTTCTCAGGACCTATTAAACACAAACTCTAAAAGCAGATGAATGTGAACAGTGTTTATCCTTCCTGTTTATGCAGAAATTTAATTCCCATCTATCAGACCCCATCTGATGGGTTAGCTGAAAATCATAATCATGTATAATTTTCCAAACATGGCTGAAACAGGATAACAGAGTGAGCAGATAAACAATATTAGATTGTTTTCTGAGAGTGTGGGCAATATTAGCAGACCTAGAAACACCAGCCTCCAGTCCTCCTTACAGGTTTACGCCCTCATGCCTGCACTGGTTGAGAGGTTATGCTACTTTATCTCCATTTCCCAGATCAACATACTGCTCAACCATGCCATGCTACAAGATGACGTGTTAGCTATGCTTGTGTGCATCAGTAGAGCGGTATAGCATGAACCAAAGCCATAGCCCCTGCTTGTGGTGGTACAACATATGACCAGGGTCTACAGTAACAACAATAGAAAAAGTGATTCTGGCGCCTACAAGTAAGATTGATAATGTTAAATGCTTCAGTTGACTTCACCCACACACACACACACACACACACACACACACACACACACACACACACACACACACACACACACACATCCCTGACCAAGATATGTGACAAGGACTCATATTCGTGGGCATAGTATTATTTGAGGTTTCAGTGTAGACTTGTTAAAGGAAGTGGTCCCATGCGTAAAATCACCAAAGATTAAGATCAGATGTTCACTCTGAGAAGAGAATCAAAGTAGCAGTTTATGCGTACTTGTTAACTAACGTGTGCTCTTGCGGTGATCACTTTATGCTGACAAGTTCACGTGTTGTTTTCATCAGGGTTTGCTTTTCATGTGAGCAAATTTGTACAAAATTTTACTTCACCAGAAAAAATGCCACCAGAGAATAATTAAAAACTGTATCTCTAGGGTCATCCGACAGCCTCTTCTTGGGTCAATAATTTCAGGGTAAACTGCTCAAAGACATTGCAACTGAATGTAACAAAACTGATGTTTAAAACAACCTCTCCGGTTGTTTGGGCAATAATTCCGGTCAGTCTGTGAATCTCAGGACAATTCCAGAAGTCCTCATCTGAAATATTTCTTTGGATCCTGCTCTTCAGGTGGAGTTTGTCGTGCACTGATGTCTAATTCAAGTCAACTTTCTTTTGGTAGCTGACCACAGCGTCTGTGTTCAAGTTTTAACCACAGTTTCCTCAAGCCTTGGTCAACGGTTTACTTGACAGATGAAAGTTGTCAATAAGCCAGGCGTTGTCTCCTTTCTGTTCCTACTTAGCTCATTAGTACATAGTCATCTTCACAGTCTCCCTTTGATGAGCTCTCAGACACGGGTTGAGGTTGAAGTGCTTGGGGAACATAAACTGTTGCATAGTCACAGTCATCCACGGTTGTAGCTCTGGTTCTTCTTGATCCCGTGGAGGCGCTATGGTCAATAGAGGCATATGTTACATCCTCGTTTGGCTGTCATGAAATAAAACACAGTGAGATGCCAGCTTGTTAATTCTGAACAGGTGTTATACGTGATCTATTCTGAGTTTTAGACAGTGCTACTGCAACTGGTGTACTATCTGATGTGGCTTGTGGCTATGACTTCCTGCTGATCAAATAAACAGCCCGGTAGTTCCTTACAACAAAGACCTCACACTGTTCTTCATTTAGTATGCAAATTGAACACAGTTGCAAATGTGAAGCAGTCATAAAAGCACAGACTTTATTTAGCAGTTATGAAAATTCAGACCAAACCAAACAGACTCAGCATAGAGGTTGAAATACCTACCTTTGCATTTTTATCTGCTCTGGAATCTCCTAAAAGAAAAAGCACATATTAACTGTGGTATGAAACTTTTTAAAAACTGAGTCAACACTGTAAATATTCTTTGGATAGTTACCTCCTCCTTTCTTCTTTAATCTGACAATAAGAAAAAAATGAAATGATTAGACCATGCTAAGGAAATAAGTAACAATGAATAAACGATAGAAACATGTACTTTAAAAATGCTGGTTTAACTTTCAGACAGGACTTATGATGCCAATCTTCAAAAATCTCAAAACAATGTCGTCATGAAATTGTATTTTGAATGCTTTTTGCGGTGTTACCCTTTAACAGTTTCCTTGACAGCCCAACAGATGTCACAGCGTGGTGCAACAGGAAACACTTTGCAAATGCTTACAACTAGCTTCTGTTAAAGTATAACTCTGTGTCCATGAGTCAAAATGCACAAGACACAGTTAGCACCAAGTTAAAACAAACATATAAAGATATCATGGCAAAAACTGTTAGTTCTTTACAGATTAACCAGCACTGGCAAGCAGAGTGTCTCTCACCTAGTCTAAATTTAGCTGGTAACCACTATTTTGTGATGCAGGAAATGCAGAAGCTGGTTGCCACATGCCAGCACAGCCTCACTGTAACTACAGCACAGCCTTGATCCAAGTGCTACTGAGTACCATTTTTAACTTTTCATTGACGTTTCCTGAGGATGCAAGATTTCTAACGAAAAGCTTTTATTTTTACACGCAAGATGGTTTTTGTTTGGCAGCTGAGAGGTCCTTTCCAATGGAGCATCCAAGGACATTTACTCACCTTGAAGTGCAGGCTCCCATGCTGAGGCCTCAGTTTCTGGATGTCCACTCTGTATTTGTCAGCAGGTGGAAGGTAGGAGGTGGGAGTGCTGGGTTTGTTAGGAACAGCCCCGAGCTTGATCCTGTAGTAGATACTGACCTCACTGATCACTCTGCTGCTGTGTGTCAGTGCAAACAGGCCACAGAGGAGAGATAAGAGAGAGAGCGAGAGAGAGAGAGAGAGAGAGAGAGAGAGAGAGAGAGCGAGAGAGAGAGAGAGAGAGAGAGATGGGGGACAATGGTTTTTCTGTATTGTTTTGATTTCCTGACTCAATGGCTGACACTTAGACACACAAGAAAGTACAAACCCGACCACAGATATCTCAGGTTTTATTTTTACCAAACATGAATGTTGATGAGTTAACCAGCTGATTAAAGGAAATGAATAAAGAGTTGTTTGATACATAGTAGCCTATGTATTGATGTGTGTACAGCCAGTATTAACACACGAAAATTTTACTACAATCATTAATCATTAGCCAGTGCCTGGCTTTCAAGCGTCTTTAAAGTTAGCTAAAAGTTATACACAATTCCATATTTAACTACTGGATACACAGTTCAAAATTAAGCCACAAGCCAGTTTGTTAAAATAGACACTTGGTTAAAAAATAGCCTAAATAAATAGTGGTTTTCATGGTAACCAAAGGGGATTTCTAGAGGAAGAACCACGAATAAACAGCTAAAACAGTAAGCTAAAAGTAACAGTAAGCTAACCAGAAGAAATAGGTTATGTTTATGAGGGATAATTTTAACCATCTTATGTCTTTGATAGTTATTTCATCTAAATCAGCATCTATTGCATGTATTGATGTGTGTACAGCCAGTATTAACACACAAAAACTTTATACTACAATCATTAGATAGCTTGAAAGTAAGGAAGTGAGCATAGAAGTCTTTAAAGTTAGCTAAAAGTAATACACAAGTCCATATTTAACTACTGGATACACGGTTCAAAATTAAGCCACAAGCCAGTTTGTTAAAATAGATAGTTGTTAAAAAAATAGCCTAAATAAATAGTGGTTTTCATGGTAACCAAGGGGATTTCTAGAGGAAGAACCACGAATAAACAGCTAAAACAGTAAGCTAAAAGTAACAGTAAGCTAACCAGAAGAAATAGGTTATGTTTATGAGGGATAATTTTAACCATCTTGATAGTTATTTCATCTAAATCAGCATCTATTGCATGTATTGATGTGTGTACAGCCAGTATTAACACAGGAAAACTTTATACCACAATCATTAGATAGCTTGAAAGTAAGGAAGTGAGCATAGAAGTCTTTAAAGTTAGCTAAAAGTAATAATTAACTACAGGATACACGGTTCAAAAGTTAGCCACAAGCGAGATGATAGTTGGAATAGATATAGATAGTTGGTTAAAAATAGCCTAAATAATTAGTGGTTGTCATGGGGGATTTCTAGGAGGAGAACCACGAATAAACAGCTAAAACAGTCAGCTAAAAGTATAATTATATACTAATTTTATCCATCTTACATCTTTGATAGTTATTTCACCTAAATAAAAAAAAAAATATTATTTTCACAAAAAATTCCCATAAAAATTTAAGTGCTGCTTTTTTGTTGTCTGTAGCATTGTAAAGAAATTAAGCAACCACTGATGTTAACATAAGCATCAGCTTTTTGTTCTTCAAATATACTAGCTGTATTATCTTTCGAAAAAGGAGGAGAAATATCCTGAGCATAAATCCAGTCAGCAACATGACAACCACTGAGGAGGTACTCAGGAAATATATATCCACCCTCATGTTAGGTTTCTTTAATTTTGTTAATTCCAGACAAAACCATTTTGACTGTATTTGTAGTCATGCCCATTTAGCTCATACACGTGCATTGCACTGTCCAAAATTAAACACTGGAGGGCGCTATTGGAGCACTCTGATATTTGTCATACCACTTGTGGACATGCTCTTATTGAAATAAGGAAACAGGTTACATGTCATCTTCAGCTGCCCTGGTTAAAGTGAATCAAGAAATCACACTGAGTACATTGGCATTCACCAACCACCATCACCAGCGGCAGAAAAACAAGATGTTACTTGCATTTTTGTGTTTTAATATTTTATTGCTTGACCTAACTACTTGCTAAAACTCTGGCAGACTTTGTCTTTTACAATTTCTTCATCAGCAGAGTTAATTTGTACAAATTGGATAAGGGAAGAAAGCAGGCCTCTTATTATTTCATGAAGATTTCAGTGTCATCTTTGCCTCCAGTGCTGACTGGTTCAGTCTGTTCACAAACATACATGCAGTTTGTCTACTCGGGTACTTTTTTGTCTTACTTTATCTTATACAATAGATCTAAACCTGGTCAGTTTTCAGATACTGGTCCTTGATAGTTAGGTTAAGATTTAGCACAAGCGTTTCTGAAGGACTAGAAAACAAAATTAAACTACAAGGATATTAATACATTTCAGTCTTTCCTCCAGCACACATTTTGACCTGTTTATAACGTAGACTGACACAAGCATACACACACTTGTGATGGATGGTCTTCAAAAAATACGTAGGCGGTCAGGAAGTGGTAAGCATAGTCCCAGGTGAAATGAGCCCAGTGGAACAGCAGTAGCTTGTCAGACTATTTCTCAAGCCTCAACTCATGAACATGTCAAGCCAAATGGATAGACTCATTTTCACTACCCTGTTGATTTTAAGCTGTTTCACATTTGTCTGCGTCCATGGAAGAAGTCAAGGTAAAGCATAACACTTATTTTAATCTTGTTTAATGACTTTCAAGATGGCATGAAGGTAAATTTCCAGTGGATATAAGTCATTAGCTGAAGGTAGAAAAGTGCCAGATAACACCCTATACTACACTGTCATTGTGTAGTTTTTTTTAAATATACTGTATCTTTCATTTATAGGATGTTCGCATATAGTGTATATAAATTGGCCAGTAAAGTGAATACAAACTAAATACCCTGGTGTAATGCCTCAAATAGTAGTAGTAAATTAATCTATCTTAAGATATAAAGATCAGAAAACACTACAAAGCTGCACTGTAAAGATAACATTATGGCCATTAGCCTACACGTTTTGATTATTGTTTTTTTTAAGGCAAATACGGCATTTGAATGTAGTATCTGACAAAAGTATGATGGACTTAAAAGTCACGTCATATACAGAAATAAAGAAAAAAAAAATATATTTTTTTTTCTGAGAGATTAGTTTATTTTCTTTTCTAACACACACATATTACAAAATTGTGACCAAATTAAAGGCTTTTACTTTTTAGTGCAGGCACACAATTATCATGACAAACCATTAAAGACTGACTTCACTAGTTTCCACAGTTACCCAGAACGTCATGAGTAGTGATAAGTTTTTAGTACTTCCTCACGCTGTGCTTTTTCTCCATTTTTATTGTGTTTCATTGACACATTTCAGATGGGTTTTCCTCCTGTGAAGTTGCATTGTTGGTCAAGAGGGGCACGACTTGGGCAGCTGCCCCAGAACAGCATCTGACAGTCGATTGTCCCGTCAAACACTGTGGAGAATCGCTTAATGTCACCTGGTGTAAACTCAGCAACACAGACCGATGTGAACATATTAATTTTGCAGAGCATACAGGAGTAGAACAGAATTTCAGACAAGAAAAGGATAAAATAATCTCATATTTGACTTTTGAACGGATTTCCATTCATGATGACGGCCTGTACAGATGTGTTTTATTAAGTTACAAAGAAGATCCTATCAGTCACATAATCAACATCTCAGTTTCAGGTTGGTATATTTTCTTTTCTATTTTGATCAAATTGAAGTGTAAGACTCAAGTGTAAGTGTAACATTTCTAATGCTGATTTTGAACATGTTTTATAAATTTACAGATTCATACTCGGGGGTTCAAAACTTACAGATTCCAGGTAAGAACTTTCTTGTGAACTGCTTCATAATCCGTACACTTTGAAGTAAAGAGACTAAGACTGTGATTCTTGTTTTGCAGATGCTGCACGTAGAGCTGCTGATCCGAAAACTGTTGAGAATATTGGGGATGCCTTCTGGCTGCCCTACTTCTACATCTGTATTAGCATAGCCCTCTTGGCTGTCGTTCTGACAGTTTTAACCTTCATCAAGTTATGCAGCTGGAAACGTAAGAACATGACACTGTAGTCAGAGTCTGAATTAAAGTCTTAATTTAACCACCAAATGAATATTGATTAACTGATTTTGACTGCCATCTTTGCAGGGATACTGACAGTGACCCAGACAAAGGGGCAGGTAAGTTGCATCTTGCGCAAACTAGTTCACATGTTGTTTTACTTTAGTTTCAATGATATGAAGGTTGAAGGGACGATTGTTCTTTCCTCACTTGTTCAATTTTTTTGTTGTGACAGGAAATAGCCACCTATGCAATACCTGACCTGCCCAAGGGAAGCGCTCCATCTATTTCTGTCCTGCCAGTGAACTTCCAAGTTCAGAATGACAGCTATCAACCTGCAGTGAGACCAGCATCACAAGCTCCCCCGATGACTTGTGGGAACCAGTCTGCAGTGGTGAACACAGTAGAGGAAAGTCAGGGGTCAGACCACGCAGTATATGCTGTAGTTAACCGCCCAAAGGCTGAGATACCCGTCCGAGAACTACATAACCATACAGCAGGAAATAAGAACACAGAATATGCTAGCATCAAATTTCGTAGCTCATCATAGACGCAATAAAAACTGTGATGGAAAATATACATAAGTATGTGGAGGTGTTGTGTAACTGAGTTATCCACTTCACTGAAGTGGAGGTGGTCGTAGGAAACTTGTGGTCATGAACAGGCACAGTGCAGTCAGAGTTAATAACCTCAGCTGGGCATGAAGCAGCTGTGAATGTATCAGATCACCTCCAGGTTTATTCCAAGTGATGCAGCTTTGTCTTTATAATTTCTTGTTTGTTTTCCCCTCAGTTAAGTGACTTAGAGAAGGTCCTTTTTTTAATACTTATTGAACTTTGGTTTTCAGTCGGTTAAAAAAAATACACTGCCAAATTTTAGAAGGCATCTTTATCTTGCACCAAACAAACAAAAAACACATTTTCCTTTGCTTATGATCTTTTGACAATACATTATTTTAATTTTATTTTTAGGGCTGTGAATGTGGACTGTATGAATACTTAGCATGAAAAATGGAAATTTCTTTGTTCCTCATAAGAAATATTGCCCAAAAGACTGAAAAACAACATTAAAAGCAAACCTTTCTATGAATTTTCAGAGCAGACCTCTCTGTTTTTCACTGTCATGAAATGAAACTCAGCCTCTGATCTGTGGACGGACCCGGTGTGGTTAGTTTCAATATGTAGGAAGCTGACTGTAACACACTAGTATGCACTAAGTGCCTCCATTTCTGAGAAACCACTTGTTTCCACATGAAGACCCTGTAGTGCGATCTGTGTTTTTATCACTGCATGAGTCACAAGTATAGAAAAGCTGAACTACAAAGAAGGAAAGCGCAAAAGTGACTGGCCATAGCTTACAGATAAACTCTGTTTTACACCTTTAAGATGTGAAAAAAGGATTTGGGGTGCAAAGAACTCCCCAAACCCAAGTCTGATTTGGATAACTCTCTTAGGTCGTCACATTTTGTACAAATGGGACTCAGTTTCCTCTCCATCCAAATCACACAGACTATTTTCCTCACAAATATTCTTGAAACGATCAATCTCAGTAACCAAAGGAAGAATACCAGATCATCACTGTCCACCAAAAAAAAAAAAAAAAAAAGGTATGTTACATATTATTTTAGGCTTGGAGGGCTATGTTTGTTTGCTCCACATAATGCTGTCTAGTTGACTCTGTCCTCAATCACAATCAATCCACATTTTCTTATATCTGCTCTTTTTTAATAAAAACATGCTAAATACACATCTTTGTAAATAAGCCTGATCATGACTTGTGTGGCTTTGATGAAGATTCACATGTGCAAATGGAAGGAAAGGTATAGTTTTAAATGTATGTATCACACGAAAATAAGTTCAGAATAAAATAAGACTTTTAGACTTTAAACTATTAAACAGAAAACTCCGGAACCATTTTTACTGTGTGACCACGTGGAAACTTGAACTTAATATACTTTTACCAAAATGAAATAACCAAAGGTCCATATGCTAAATGAATCAGTCTATTTATTCACCTAATCTTAAAGCTCTTATGACAGACTTCAGCTTTGTATCAACTTTGGTGCCCCCCTGTGGCCAAAGAAGTCCTTGCTTATCTCCTAAATGTTTGAGTTGTGACTTTTGACAAAAAATCTCAACCTTCTGACTTCTGACAGTCACGTTTCAAATATTAGTAATATTTTTACCCAACAATTGTGAAAAAAGGGCTGTTTCTTTATTTGCTCGGCTGACAACCACCCCCTCACACCAGTTATAGGTATTAAAAGTGACTATATACGAATGTTAAATCTTGTTGCTTGTGGTCTTGTATAACATGAAAGGGCATCAATATGAATTTCACTCTATTTTACAAACATCAAAAACCTCCACATAGTAGCTTTAAATAATTTCTAAGTTGTTTCCTCTGTAAATTACAATAACAAGGGTGAGAACAATTATACACTAATGTTGCACTTGTCTAATCTGACTTTTCTCAACCTGAAAGATAAAATACTTGAGAAAAGAACCAAAGAACATATTGACCTGCTCCTGTTTACCTTCTCATCCTATTACCAGGAATCTCCCATCACAGTTCACCATGCTGAATTTATACAATTTGTCACATCAACAGTCTAATAAACCACTTTGTTGAAGTGGAGGAGAGTATTCTCAACAGTTTACAGCGTTTTAATCAATTTACAGACTCTCAAAAGATCCCTGCCTCCAAAAATGTATGAAATGTGAGGATGAAATGCACCCAATGTGACTTTTTGTACATGCGTCCTTGAAATCATGTTTCACTGAACTTTTCGTCTTTGGGTGGAAAATGTTCATCTCAACAATCTCTGGTTTTTACAGCCCACACACTCTCTACCCTCAAAGTCTCTCACTCTCTCTCTCTCTCTCACTAACACTCACACATCAGTAATTGTGTCGTTTCTGTGGCAGACAAAGCGCCGTTTCAGACCACAGAGAGACGGAGCTTGTGCGAAGGCAGGGTAAGAGACGGGCCTGATAAGAAGGAGCCTGAGGTCACTCAAAGCGTGTGGACTCTGCGATTAAGTTAACCAGCTGACAAGGAGTGGAGGTGCAGTTGTGTTACTGATGCATTTGTTCCTACTCAAAACCCTCTGTATTGAAAGAATCGGAGTTTCGATCATAATGAGGACATTCAAATGTCAAACAAGCATTTCAGTCAAAACAAAGTTTTTGTCACACAGATTTGATTTTGAATGACTCAGAATCAAAATGAAGTTATTAATAGAGAGGTTGTTTAGCAGGATTTTAGGGTTTGGTCTTTTGAAAGTTATTTTGCTGCCCAGAACAACGATGAAAACAAAAAATACATCAAATGTATCACTAAGACACCTCCTCCTTACTTCTCACCACAGCTTGGTCTGCACATTCACACTTCTTCCACTCACACACGACCTTAACTGACTTTGAAATGCACACAAGCAATGAGATGCATGCCATTCACAGGAAGAGAAATTCTTTCTGCTTTGACTTCACACTTGGAATTTATCATGTTACACACTGCACTCACTCTCACACACAGCTCTTTTGGAAAGGACTTGGAAACCTTCAGAAATGTTTGTTACCAGAGTGACATGATTAAGTCTGCAGCTTATGAACAGTCTGAGAATATAAAGCACCGGGACTAAATACATGTGTACACATGAGTCAAACAAACTGTGATGTTCATTTTGATCTTGATAAGACGTGTAATTTTATGATGTTATTATATGTGACATAAATACGTGTGCATTAATGCAAGAAAACTCATAGTGTTATAAATACACCAGACTAGAGCTGCTGCGGGTTCTGCATCTGTGGTGCACAACATGTGTGATCAATACTGCCTGGCTTTGGATGAAAATAGCCACAAAAAATTAGCATCTGGAGGCCAGGTTTGGTACATCAGAGAGGAGTAACATATTTTTCATATTATTTTGAAAGATAAAAAGGTGCACTTTAAAAAGACTCAGACATATCTCATATTTTATTTGTTTTATTGTTCTGTTTGTCACGTTCATTTAATTTACTTTACATCGCTGGTTGGGATGAATGATTTCAAATACGTAACTGGAGTTGTTCTATACAGGGATGAAAACTGTGCTTCATTTCCCCTCATTTAAAGCATACTGTGAGCTCATGTGTGTTGTATTTATATACAGTGAAACTATGCAGACAGAGGAATGCTGTCTTGAGTCTTTTAACTGGCGAGGAATGCAATGTTCATGATGGAGCGCTCAATTCCCATTGTGATGATAACTGACAGGTTCAAAATGTTACGCTTTAACGTACAAGATTATATCAGTGTAAAACTTTTTAAAGCTTCTGTGCACATACTAACATGATATATATCCAAAAAAAGCATCATAAGATTACCTTTTAGGGGTTTAAGTACTTTGATCCAGAGGAAGGTACAAAAGAGTAGGCAAATGAAAATAAACAAGACAAAACACCTGAAGTGACACAGTGGGTCTCCACTGGCTTTAAATCATAAGCTTCCCAAATCTCAACCCACGTATCCCCATCTTCTACACACACTGGACCTCTCTGAACTCTGCCATGCACACGGCCAACAAGACACGCATTCCTTTCAGAGGCACAAAAAAGGTTTCTGCACGGCTCCCTGGGGGAATTACTTCAAGCTATCGCCGTGAAATTTAACCTTGAAAATATATTCCACACACACATTCTCTCTCTGTCTTATAACATACACAAACAGATCTCAAAGCATGCAGAAAATCTGCAGTTGATATAACACAAATAAGACATAAGTATGCAGCCCTCCCAGCCGAACAAATAAGGACCATGACTGAGCTCACCCAGCATTAAGAATACTCAGAAGTAATAGAGGCCTTTAGCTGAGGAAAATCAAAGGACACATATTAATGCCAAGCTTAAATGGCCAATTAGCCATGTTATTTCATGGGATAAAGTTAGCAATGTTCTGTAGTTTCCTCCTGTCAAAACTAAACTGAAAAATACAAACAAAACAACAAAGAATACTATGTTACTGTTTTGGATAGGGAGCTGATAAGGACTTCGATCTTTGGAAACAGTGCACAATTTTAGATATTTAAATGATACAAGTCCTCCAGTTCAACAATGTTATGTAGTGCGTCTGATGTGAAATATACTCATTCAAAGATAAACATACATTTATGGTGTATTAATGGGGCAGGACAGCATATATAAGACAGACTTTGATTGACTACATGAGCCAAAATCATGCCTATGCTGCACGTGGCTTGGTAAGGGCCTATGTCTATTAACGCCACTTTTGGGCTGTTGGCACCAAAGACCAACATTAAAGGATGCTCATCGATGGCACTTACTGTTGCTACGTTATGAAAGTTGTCTTGCGCAACTTCTGCTTTTCTTAGTAGTGGTCATTGAGTCTGTATTGAGATTCTCTGTAAAGTTCATATTCGCTTTCCAGTATGGCATTTTACCAAGGTAACCTACAGACAATTGATTTAAATAGTGTCATTAGCAGTAGCTCTAGCCATGGATATTTTACCTTTGAAAAATAAGTGTGGTTAGGTCATCCTTCACGCAGACCTCTGACATAATTGTTGACAAAGTTACAACATAAGTTTTGTACAGACAATAAAGGGTACCAGCACAATAAATGCTGTAAATGGACACAGGCCCTTATATGGTCTTCAAAGTTTTCAGAAAATGTATCACTGGTGTAAAAAAAGAGGTAAAGCATCCATATTTATCTCTTCATAAGAAAGATAACATAAAACCTGATGACAGACAGACAGAGAGAGGACAGTATTCTTAACATGTGCAACAATACCACAGCAAAATTACTGTAATTCAATTTTCCATACAGTGAATCTGCTGCAAAGTGGTGGAATGTAAGACCAATGAGCCGATCAGTTACAAAAGAGAAAAATCATATCCACTCAATGTCTCTTTGTTTATTTGATGTGAGGACTGCCATGAGATTATGTAAAAGGCAGATTCAGAGGAGCAGAGATGAATGTCATTAAATGAGTCTGAGCTCATAAATAAGATTGTATGTGACATCCTAAAGAGGTGTGTCAGAAGATCTTCCCTTTGGACCCAATGATGATGAGGAGGATGACGACGACGCAGGCAACAGTTCTGTCCTGTTGACTCTGAGAAGCCCCGCCTCTCCTCCGGGTCTGGTCTCATCTGAAAAATTAATCAGCTGAAAAGTAATGAAGAAAAGTAGCAATAAAAGAGTGGTATCTTAAAAAGTTTATCCTTATCCTAAAATTAAGAGAAACAACTAAACATAAAAAAGCCGGAATCCCAGGAAGAAGAGAGTAGGGATTGTAAAAGGAAAAAAGTCAGAGAAATCGTCCAAAACACATTAAAAAATCAGAGGGAGTGAAGCGCTCCACTGTAAATGCTGAGTTCAATTTTATTTTCAAATTTAATTTCATGTTGTTTCTCCAAATGTTAAATCTGTATCTCAAACAAAGTATTTTGATGAGACAAGAGGCACCTTATAATTTCTGCATATGAATCACATGGCTAAATTAAGCTGATTTTTGTAAATTTATATAATATCAGATCATGTTTGTCACTCTTAACTGAATCAAACAGGGCACCCAAGCTACTCCCTGCAGACTCGTGTTTTCCTGTTTTGGAAACACGAAGGTCAGTGTAAAATTTCAACAGATTTTCCGCTGATGTGTCGACCTACAAAGTAGTTAAAGTGCAGGAAAGTGTTTCAGTAGCTCAGCAACTGTCTACCTCTAGTCAGGGACCAAAACTAGCTGTATTGGTGGGGCCGCCTGAATTATAAGCACTTGTACTTGAGGTACAACCAAATATCAGCACGCCTGTGGCCCACACTGGTGTACAGTGGGGTAGAAAATCACTTATATTGCTTCATTATTAAAAGCTCCAGCTAATACCTGTGTGCACCAGACCTCATCACTTTACATAAACGTTTCTCTGCTCTAAAAAGGCTCCAGCATCAATTCTGCTTCTACTGGAGAGCAGATACGTCTTCACTCAATATATTAAACTGCTGTTGCTGCTTTTATATCCATGCATGATTTCCTCTATTTACAGACAGCAACTATTAAGTGAACCTGAAGGAAAGTGCAGATTGAGTGCAGGTATCAGAAAAATGAAATGAAGATCTGAAGTTCTCTTTGGAGGAGAGTGCAAGCGTAACATCTTCCGTCTATTAGTCCAAAAGTGTAGTTTAATAAGGTTTCAGAACAGAATCTCACTCGAATTTGACATCAAGACTTCTGCTGTTTTTAGAAATTTGACAAAAACTTGGTTAAGGTGTGATTTATAAATTTCACTCTCATCTTATACCTTCTGATCTGTGAATATAGGTGAAAAGGGTGTGGGTCGAAGACAATAGTAGAGATTCAGTAACTGGTAGAAAAGACTTTTTGAGATCCAGATTCTTCTTCCCACTTTCTTTGAATAAATATTTCTGAATGACCCCTGAAGTCAGAGGTTTGATAGACTGATGTCATCCTACAGGTGTAGCTGCCACACTCCAGCTTATGCATTCATGATATTTCATCTCCACAATCGCTCTTATTGTTATGAGGTTGACAGCTGAGAAGTCAGATTGTTCTTATTCCTGCAGCTCCAGCAGTTTCCTTGTCTGAATGTGTGGGAGAACGTCAGTCGCAAACGGGGGGCTGCAGATCTACCGAAGCAGCTGGAGCTGATTATCGATACATCCTTACAAAGCCCACAGTCTGGGCTTTCACACGGACAAACGTTGCTAAGACAAAGTTTAGTTAAGACTTGGCTGAAGTCTCAGTCCATAAGAGGTACCAGTATCAACAAAGACTGACTCAGAAGTTTAAAATAGGCTGTTTTGCAATGATGCAGTGATAAAAGATAATCGATTATAGCTAACTTTGTCTGTGTGCATCTGTGTTCAATCCATTATTCTGGTGTGTGTCAGCAGACAGCAGAGGAGCTGAAGATGGACGCTATCAGGAAGGTAAAGCTACGTATAGTTTAATCTTTGAATAAGACAAATTATGTGAAGCACTCTCTATTGCTTGATGTATAGATGATATGATAAGTTCATGGCATTATAAATCAAATCTGTAAATATTAGAGGGCTGGTAAGCTCTTTGTATCTTCTACACTAACCTTCATGTGTCTGTATCACTATTCAGACCCATGAGTTTTACTTAGCGTAGTTTATATTGTTAAGAAAGTTATGTCAACATAATTTCTCTGGTAATTTTTAAATGATTCATGAATTGAATCATGAGACAGTGAGGATGCACAGCTGTATTAGTGCAACTTAGTCCAGAGTGGGGAGAAGGATGCAAGGATACATCATTTCACCTTTTTACATCAACCTTGCTCCTGACAAACATGACGACACTAGTAAAGAAGGGAACATCACAAAATAGTCAGGCCTATTATTAGACTTACTCTCCCTTCTGACAGAAGTCAAACTTTTAATGGTTCCCAAGATTATTTTGTAATTTATTTTGTGAGGTGTGATATGAGTGATTCACTTCCCCAGATCTGCTCAGAAGTTGATAGGGCTGTCCGTATTTGAAATAGTAAATATTAAACAAGTTCAATTTTAGCTCAAACAGAGCTTAGCATGCGCTGTCTCTAGATTATCGTGTAAAATTAAATGATTGCTAGTTGGGAAAATGGCTGACACAACAAAAACAGGTGTGGCTACAATAGTAAGCATGAAGTATAAGTTTGACATTAGAAATGAGGGACCAACTAATGTTAAGTCAACGTGTCCTAAATAAGAGTCAAAGTGACAAGGAGAAGAGTTGAAACGATATGATGACTGTAGCGAATGTACCAACAAACTGAGCATCGAGTTAAGTTTGGCTTGAAAACCACACAGTTGTCCACCATGTTTGCTCACTCCAAAGTCCCATTTGACCAAGTTTTTCAGTTTTGAGGGTCAAGATTGTTGGTTGTTGGTGAACGCAGTCTGTCCGTGTATGATGTGCTGTTTTGATCATCTGGTTGCACACCACACACTACGAGAGTTAAATCTATCATTATTTGGCACCATGAGCGGGATCCCTGACACGTTTAAAACTAATGAAGATCTCTGCTGGGCTCAGAGCAAACAGACACAAACAAGCTCACCTTCTTTGCGCAGGAAACACTTCCACAGGCAGAAACACAGAGACATGACCAGCAGTGCTGCCACTGTGGTGACTGAGATCAGGATGGTGAGAGCCGTCCCAACTAGGAGAAAAGAAGACACACTTTTCAAAAATAAACTCAGCTGTGTAAATCCTGGTCCTGTGGATGTGGTTTCGCAATTAAATTTTGTAGAGAAGGGAAATGTGGTTAGAGTTTTGGTAATATGACTAGACCTGTGCTGACATGGGTAATAATTGTAACAAGATTTGAAATTAGGTTTACCGTGTTACTGACTTAATTCTGTCAACGCGCTTCTCCAGAACCATGAAACTGGGGTCATCTAAAGTTTGTCTTTAAACCACAGTCATGACAGACGTATACACTGTTCATATGTTATCTACTCATTTTGGTGCATTCAAACTAATAACGTTTTTTTTCTTTTTTTAACTTTGACGAAGCAAAAGCTGTTGAGGAAAGGTCATACGTTTGAGAAACTCATGCACTTGGGATTTTCCCTCATAGTCTGAAGCCAAAAGTCGGAAAAAGTTCCAAAAATTCTCCTGATTTCAATTTTCATCAAGTATTTTCACTAAGCAATAGAGACAGACAAGTCATCACTCAGGTGGTTCAGAGTTTCTCTATTTTCATACTGGACCATTCAGACCACTGCTAGTTGGTCTTTGGCTGTTCCTTTTCATGGAGGTGTGTTCACTGTATAGGTAAGCAGACCACCTTGAAAATATCTTCACAGGAGCTTTTAACCCTCTTGGTAGCAATGACTTGGCTTACTTCTAGGCATGTTTTCCAAAAACACATTAAATCATGGTGACACAAGAGAATTTGAAGCGTTCTGCCAGAAATGTGAAGATATTTGAAAACAAAAAGCTATTGAAAAAATTTGAATTGATACATCCACACTGCTATAAACTCACTTTTCGTGTTCATGGATACAGCGATTGGTGACTCAAGCCCTTTGTGGTGCACCAAGCATTTGACTGACACGTCTTTCAGCAGCCCTGATTGGACCGTCAGCGTGCTGATGACGAGAGTGGTTCCGTCCGCCTGTGGGAGCTGTGTCGTCACAGGGGGGCCAACAGTGCGGTTATCCCTCTCCACGTTCCATACGATCTCCACCGGGGGGCGCGACACTGCCGTGCAGTTGGCTTCAATCACACCTGGGGAGGTAGTCTTGTAGCTCACCTGAGGTTTAGGCAGCACTAGGAGGAATAAAAGCAGAACTGGTATTAAAACTCCAAACAGCAATCAGAAAAACTCATTCTGTGACACGATTTTAAGAAAACATCTCATTAAAAATGACATGTTTTTCTTTTGTACTCCTGTGTTTTGCAGGACAAGCAGGGACGGAAGGCTAGAACTGTTTGCCCAAAAGGTGATACTTTAAAACCTTTGGATCAACTCAGGTTTTTGAATTCCTGCACACTTAAGATCCATAAATGAATCTCTGGTTGTTTTCAATCCTCTGGGCTGAGTGAGGAATGTGATATGTTGGAGCTGAGAACGTTTTTATTGGCAGAAACACGGTTAGCCACAGATATTTCATCCTCGTAGTTTCAGCCTCTTTTCAGAGATCCAGGCAGTGAACTTCCCCACCATCAGTGTGGAGTATTATCACACTTAAGGTGATTCAAACCACAAGTAAACTGTTGTTACAGTCCAAACCATAATGGCACGTGAACAAGCACCAAGCTGAGGTGGAAATGGGACCTTTAAAAAATAAATTTAATACTTCATCCAAAAGTTTCTCATAACTTCTAACCACATTTGTTGAACACCTTTAACACAATCCTTTAACACCCTCTTATTATTATTTTTATAACTCTCATTTTTTTAAATGCCATTTGACGAATGTAATTTCACACTGCCTGCGTCCATTCAATAAACCATATGTCTTAACAGTGACTGCAGAAGTTTTTGTTATAGGGTTCCTTTAGTGACTCGTGATTTTTCAGGATAGGTTGAAAATGAGCCCTTGTCATCAAAGTAAAGTAAGAAAAGAAGTAAAATTACATTCAGCCTTGAACAACCACAGCAGTAAAAACAAAAACTACTTACATTAAATCCAAAAGATCCAGTAAAAATAATCTAGTGCAAAGGAGGTGCACTGAACTGAAATTCCTGACTGACCGGGTAAATCAAATACCAGAAGCAGACAGTTTTCAATGTGCTTGTAAAAAAGCTTAACACAGAACTATAGAGTCTGTGGTTTAAAAGAGTCAACTTGGTTTGCAGAGTGTGGCTAACACCAGCAGAGCCAGCATCACCCATGTTTGTTTGCCTGTGTTGATTATGCATTGCCCTTGTTGAGTGGTTAGATGTCAGTTTAACCAAACACAGGCTACACACTCCATTTTCTAGATTAAAATACTGTCAAAAGATATTGTGTTTGTTTAAATACTGGTTGTCGAGCTATCATTACAGCAGTACCATTAATCATAGGCTCTGATCTAAGGTAAGGCTGGCATTGTTGGCCAACAATAATAAAAATATCAAAAACAACAACAATAATAATAGTTTCTTTAACAGTCTGAGTCTGGTGCTAACTTTCAGCTAAACACAGACATCCCTATGGGCTCAGTTTCAACAAAGCTTTCACAGCTTGTTCACATTTTAGTCATAATATTTAACAGTAAGTACAATTTCCTTTTTTTATTGATTATTTTGAGTAGAATATGTAGTTGGGATGTTATTTCAAAGGTTTCAGTTCTGTGTTTCCTGTTCACCAGCTTCTCATTAGCTGCTAAACACTTCACTGTGTTGACCAGCTGGTCAACATCTTTTTTTCTGACTGCAACTGACTTTTAAGGTCAAACCAAAAGCATGAGCTATGAGAGCAGTCAGCTGAATCAAAACACTCAATTGAGGATGTCATGCTAATCCTGTTGTTTAATTAAATGCCCTTGCGTGTTTAGCAGTCATTGTTTGGGGACTAGTTGGATAGGAGGAAACTTCAAAACAGGCTGACTGAGAAGCCTGTGGGAGGCTGCTAGCAGCATTAAACATGAGCATGAACGCTTATCAAGTTCCACTAGCAGAAACACCTACTGCACTGTACAGTTTGATTTCAAACAAAAGCACATCTGTTTGTTGGGATAACCATGAGCGAGAGGGAATGGGAGAGGAGTGGAAAAGCAAATGAGCAGGAAGACAAAGCACAGAGGGAATCAGTGTCTGCTGCAAAGACTGACACAGTCAGGACCTCGCTCCCTGCCTCCATCCTTCCCTCCAATGGTCTATTCTTCAAACGGACAGACTGCTCTGTGTTTGTGTGTGTTAAAATATCAGCCATCAGCTTAGCCTCTCTGTATCAAGAAAACATTCAACAGCTACAAATGGGAAGAAAAGATCAACATTCCTGTATTATTCCCAGAGGTACCTAAGTTTCCAGCAGATACAAAATCAAAGTTTTGTCTCTGAACCATAAAACACAAATCTGACTCATTTATTTTACAGCCAAGATCCTACTTTCCCAGCTCTTACTTCTCCTGTAAGACTTATTCACTTACAACACGGCAAAAGTGCCTCTGTATAAATAAAAATGAATCAGTATAGATTTCAGTCTCTGTCATAAGTGCCAAAAAACTTCTCAAAGGAGATTGACGTTTCTACCATATTCAAGAATAACACAAAAAATTTGACTAACACCAGTCAACCCAGAATGTATTTCTTGATGAGAGAGTTAGTTCTAGTTCTTCTTTGTTGGAAAGCAGGACTTCAGTTGCCTGTGTTAGCCAAATCATTGTTTCTTTTTTGAAATAGTCAGTTTTTCAGTTTGTTATTTCCACTTTTGTTTTCAGAGAGTAGTGACACATAATTGGGTCTTCATGTGCACACTAACAGAACAAAACAGAACAGAACAGAACAAAACAAAACACTAGCCAAACAGAGACCACATGAACTTCAGGATCCTGGTTTGATCAACTCAGACAGCATAATATGTTAATTAACTTCAAACTGAACTTGAATTAGTTCAAGGTTTTAGATTAATTTTTTGTTTTCTATTACCTTTCTACAGCCTGAATCAACTGCCCAGCCAAAATAGCTGTCATCTCCTATTTCTAGTCCAGTTATGCTAAATGAAGCTGAGATAAGCTGCTGGTGTTGGCTTTATATTAACTATATCAACAAGAGAGGCAACAACTTCTCCTTTCAGTACTAAAAGACATCAAATATCTATATTTATCATGGTCTGTGTCGAGAAACGATTTCCTCTTGGCTTCAAAGTGTTCACATTGTTAAAGTGCACTGATTCTGATGACCTGTTGGGGGAAACACTGGTGGAAACACTTACACTGGTGCAGAAGAGATGTGATTGAGTGGATGCAAAAAAAAGAAAATGAGTGAACTTCTCATTAGATTTGTTACTTCAGCTAACATCCATTTAATCAACTTCTCTAATGCTTCAAGATGTTCATTTTGCTCATTTTGGTTGAGTATGGACTTTAAACAAAAGATAAAGCAGAGCTGACTAACAGGGGCTGACCAACCTCTACCACAGCAGCCAATGAAACAGGATGGAGATACGGCTATGCACGCCCCCTGCTCTGGCCAAATATGGTTCCTTCTGGGTCCAAAATAATACGGTGATGGCTAAAATGCCGAACATAAAACCACTGACTGCACAAAAGCTTTCCTTAAGCGCCAAACTTTTTGAGCTTGCTTTGGTGACTGGCTTCAGTTTGGGTTGCAAAACCCACCTCCTCCATCATAACAGATGGGACAGTGGCCAAATTAGAATGAATATCAGATTTGCTTTCCTCAAACAAGCTATCTTTCATGATGGCAAGTTTTGTGATGCTGGTTTAGTTTCATTTTTTTTGTAGTTCTGATTAGTTACTTTATGTTAAAAGGAATCATGTGACACCTTGATTGACAAGTCTGTTGCATTCTTGACTAATTTGAGCTGCCGTGACATTCTTCACCAAATAAGCAAAGTAAAGAGGAATGTAGGAGAAAACTAAACAAAAACACAGACGCAAGAGTCAGTGAACTTTCTGTAGCAATGAGTGTCTGCTTTAAATCAACACAAGAATCTGTTCTGCTGTGGGCTGCACCAACCAACCAACAAGGATCTTTGCTTTTTTATCTGAGTGGTAAGTGTATTTAAAAGTGTGTGACGTTGGGTATGTGGCTATTCCAGCCAAATCCGCACCGTTCAAGTCCTGGCTCAACCAGCCCAATATGTTAGCACCCTTCATAGCAGAATTTTGGCTTTCTTTGGCTAAGGCAAAGATAAGTTTTAGCTCAAGTTTCACTCACTAACTCGGTCAGGGTGCCAGTTTAACCCTGTGGTTTTAAGTGTGACCCATATTCAGTGGGTGCAGTTTTCTATGCAACAGCTCCAGTTTGACTGCAGCAATCAGCCCTTTTGCGTACCCCACCCAACTATCCTCCTCCAACATTTCATGTCTCTCCTCAGAGACATGAATAAAGAAGAGAATGGCCCAAAATCCATCACCCCAAAAAGTTTACTTGGCTCATTTTTTAAAATAATATGAGCAATATAAAGCCTAACAACCAGCAACAGCAGTCAGCTTTGGAACAGTTGTTTACCGTATGTTGCGAGGCAAACAGTGGAGCTCTTCAGCCCCTCAGGATAAGTGGCGTACATGCAGGTGTAGCAGCCCTCATCCTGGATGGCAACAGGCTGGATGATAAGCTGACTGTCAGACAGGGACGCACTCAGCCAGACTCTCCCTTGGTACGGCGGCTCTATCATGGGGTCACTGCGCTTTGCATATGAGGCAACCTCTGCAGAGTCTCCTTGTGGAGGCATGTGTCTCCATGTGACCTGTTGCACCTTCTCAGGCAAACCGTAGGAGCAAGAGAGGGAGGCCTTCTTGCCGCTCACTGCTGTCTTGTTGCTGTCTACGGTGACTTGTGCTGAGGCCGAAGAGTGATGGAGGAGGGAAAGAAAAGAAAAGGAGAAAAAAAGAGGGAGAGGTTAAAAAGCAGGGCACTGCTAATATCCAGAAATATGAGGCACCAAAACAGAAACCCATCAGTGGAATCTGCAGCAGCTGTTTCTAGTTATAAAAATGAACCCTCCTTCTTCTGCATTGCACAGCTTTATTAACCTGACTGGTGGAGCCTCAACTGGCTTATCAGCTTGTGTTTAGAGGTCAGAAGGGGTTGGAACATCTATATTCACATATTTTCTTAGCAAGTCCCCAAAGCCGTTTTGTAATAAGGTCATGAAAGGAGTAGCTGATGTCTTAGAGTGCTGGAACATTGGTTTGGTTTGATAGTAATGGGCGGGTGCACAGTGCAAGCATGCTAAATCAGTTATGTTGCATCCAAGTCAAATAGCTTTTACCACAATTATGAGAAGCTGAGTAGAAAACTGCCTTTAACATATGGCAGGAATTTCTGACACAGACTATATCTCACAGGTTGAGTGCTGTCGATAACTGTGTTTACTCATGAGCCAGCAACACTTGAAATTTCAACACTGATATTAAAAGTACAGCAACATTGGAGCCAATTTTTAAGGCTCTCTTATTTGAATCTGGCGTTACTGAACAGATTTGAGATATCTGAGCTTCTCAGTTTGGCTCTAAGGAGAATTGGGCGTCTTCCTGCAACAACAGCCATTACTCAACCTGCGCTCAAGAGGAAGCCTCTCCCACCTGGTTCATGACCTTCCTAACTGTGTCAAAATAGTTGAGTTAACTCCTGGCCCGCATAGTAGATTTAAAAACTTCATCTGGATCTCTACTGTCAGGGTGCAAAATATGTCAAAGAGTTCGTGTTTTTCCTTTATCCCTGAATGTCACAGGCTTAGTTCCAGGTTTTAAATTCATTTGTGCACATAAAAAAGGCATTATTATTATTAAGCCCATGATGTACTTCTACAGTCTTATACCTTAAAGATCAAATATTTGCAGTCAGCATAGGTAACCACTCCTTCTCAACACCAAACATTCCCTGTGGTGTTCTGCAAGGTTCTGTATTAGGTCCTTTTTTATTTTCCTTTTTTATGCTGCTACTTGTCCAAATTATACGGTGCCACAAAGTCTCCTTTCATCGCTATGTAGATGACACACAGATATACCTTCCTCTGAGAACTGAGGGCCCTAGAAGCTTAACTGCTGTTAGTGAATGTCTCTAGAACAAAATTTCCTTCAGCTCAACAACTCAAAGTCAGAAATAATATTGTTTAACTTTCCAAACTCCAATCCTGTCTTTAAGAGTGGCCCTGGTGATCATCAAATCTTTAGTAAGAAACTTCAGAGTCATATAGTTGATTGAAACCTGTCCTTGGACTTGACCAGAGATAAATTGTATAGCCCTGTTTCATCATATTATGCACCATCTTCAAGATTAAGCTGATTCTCTCTCACTCAGATCCTGAAAAAATAATCCATGCCCTGATCTTCCCTGGACTTGACTACTGCAAATTGCCCCTTACCAAAATGAATCAGAGAACACTCTCACACCTCCAGTTAGAGCAGGATGCAGCAGTTAGGCTTCTCATTGGTTTCAATAGACAACATCACATTATTCCCATTTTAGCTTCCCTACTCTGGCTTCCCATCAGTTTTAATTTTTTTTTAAACTTTACTGGTCACCTTTAAAGCTCATATGGGTCTGGCTCCAAGCTACGATTCTGAATTTAAACCCACCTTTATTGCCTTTTTTGATGTTGTATTGTTTTTGTCATTTTTATCTCATCTGACAGCTTCCAGCTCCCTGCTTTTTTATAATTTTACATGTATGGTCTTTTTGGTTTCAGTTTCTGTTGCTTGGTTCTTGTGTTGCTTGGGTTCTGATGAGTTCTTATGTTATTGGGTCAATATGTTCCTCTGGTTTTCATGTTGGAGTTTTTCAGCTGTGGGGTCCTTGTGGTGTTGCAGTTATATCTGGTTATAAATATTGGTATTGATCTTGTGTTATTCTGTGTAATTTATTTCTCTCTGTTCTTGCTTTGTTTTATTTACTTTTGCTTGGTATTTCAAAGCACTTTGTAAACATGTTTTTAAAGGTGCTTTATGAGTAAATTGATATCATAATCATTATCACTGCCAATTTTTGATTCATCTATTGTCAATAATTTCCTTTTTAAGAGTAAGCAGAAGAAAAAAAATGTGAAAACCCTACTGCAACATGTACGGACTCTTAAAATGTTGCAGATTTCTGTTCTTATGTTAGCAGATACTACCATGACTGCTATGTTCACTCACCGGTCACAGTCAGGCAGGTCTGTCCCTGCTTTGGACCAGAGGGATGCAGATCAAAGATGCAGGTGTAACAGCCCTCGTCGCGGAAGCCAACTCTGCGGATGGTGATAGCTGAGGTGTCTTTTGGAGAGGTGGCGAGCTCCACGTGCTGCTGTCCACTCACACTGTCTTTGACGCCAGGCTGGTAGCTCAATAGAGTCTGGTTTTGGACATCTAGCCAATGCACCAGCTTCAAAGACTCACCGCGATCCCTTGAAACTGAGCAAGTCAGGGTGAAGGGCTTCTCCACAGGAGCTTCAAGCCGCTCTGGTGCTGTTACCCTGCCTGCAACAACCACCAAAAATACTTAAAAGTTTTGAATTCACTGTTTAAATTTCTAAATCTCTACCAGCCATAGCACACTCACCCTGAAGTCCTCCCACCATCAAGAGGACTAAACACACCAGCAGACCTGTCCTATAGGAGGCCTGGGTCCTCATCTTTGTCATTGTTCATTTAACAAAGAGGACAGAACTCCTGAGACACGAAGAAATTTCAAAAGTTAGCAGCAAACCAAACTTCTGTTTCTATTATAACCAGTGATCCAACAGTTCTGACCTAAGAATTTCTATGTTCTAGCATAATTATTTCCTTGTTTAAGATATCCCCTTCACTCACTCGACACCGCCTGACTCTCTTGTCTGAAGCACAACAAGATAAAATGAAATACCACATTCTTAAATACCACAAAATTCAAAATACATGGACTTTAATGAGGACTCTTGTCAGTGGGTGTTGGAGTTTCAGTGCACTCCACACATTTGATGTCTATCAAACTTATTCTTTAGAGAAAAATTCACATACATGATCAATAATTGCACTAAACTAATTGTGATATAAAACCTTATAGCAAATTACACACCAACCCCTTATGTAAGCTGTAAAACTTAAAAGTTTCAACAAAAAACTGCTTATAATCAACGGGGTTGAAAAGAAATTACTACAATCATATAAAACTTACCTCTTATTGTTCAGCTGTAGAAAAAAGGTAAAAGTCAAAGTTGAAGGTGTTCTACCTCTGCAGCATCTCCCCGTCTTTATGATCCAGCAGTCTTGTGAAACATCGCCCCACAAGCGAGAAACTATTTTTCACTCATCCGGCTGTTTTCTATTGTGCACTGCAGCAGCACAATGAACACCAGCCGGCGGCAGCTCCGTCCTCAGTTTGCTGGAGAGGAGCAGCACTGACTGAGCTCTCGGTGGAGGAGAAGACACGACTTTGTTTTAGACGAACAACGTCCTCTAGCGTCGAGCAGCATGTGTGTGTTTTAAAACAAGTGTTTTACGAGTTTTCTTTATTTTCTAAGAGGTAAACATGTGCAAATTGTAGAAATTTGATGCCAGAAAAGGCAAACGAGTAAAAGTGATGTAAGTAAAAAATACTGAAAAAAGGCGAAGAAGGTCCATGGTAAAGTTTGCAAATGTGGACATATAAAAGTATACAAAAAATGAGGTGTTTATAGTTCCTTTTTAAAAAAGGTAATTAAGTAGAAAGTAAGTAAGTAAGTAAGTAGATAAACAAACAAATAAATGGATGAATAAATAAATTAATGAATACTACTACTACTACTACTACAACTAATAATAATAATAATAATAATAATAATAATAATAATAATAATAATAATAATAATAATGATAATAACAATAATAATGATTTTGGGACGTTTGTGGCGTTTTCGTATAAGTCTGACGTCAACATTCTGAGACGGAAGTTTTTAAGTCGGCTCGTACTGATGACGTAAGCGAAGACTACAGTTGGAACTTGACAGCTGGAGCAAAAATGGGCAGAAATGAAAATAGACCTGCTTTTTTCATCACAACATGAACTAATAAGATCCTCGACTCCGTTTAGCACATGCTACGCCAGTACTTAACGGACTGACAGGTGTTTCATCATGTCGTTTTTCGTGGACTCGGTGATCATGTTCACCTCACAGGTACGCACGAGCTGTTAAAAGTCTGTAATCCTGTTAAAACTAAGATTTTAAACAAACGTTACAAAAATGAATTGCTTTCTCACCCAAACTTTATAGAAACCTATGTGTTTTCAGTTGTTTCAACGCTATATTAAGTACAATGTATTTAAAGCTCATGTAAGGAACTTTTGGCGCCCCGCGTGCATTAAGCAGTTTTTGCTGATCTTGTTCTTTTCCTGCCAAATTGTAACAAAAAATTAATCCTGTTGACTTTGACCATCAAATGCATTAATTATTGTTATTAGTTAAGGAGAAAATGTAAAAACCTGGCTGTTTCCTCCGATGCTTGACTATCCACCCACATCATTTTAGGTATTGTTTACTATTAAAAGGCAATATTCTGAATTTAAATCTACATCAACACATGAGGCAGAGGCAATACAATACAGCTAATATGTTCAGTTGAACTTTCTGTTATGGGTTACTGTCCCTGGCTGCACAAACCCCCAGCTCGATATCAAGAAGAGATTACCAAAAGTCTAGGTCAATCTCAGTCCTTCTCATCTCCAGGGGGAAGGAGTCAACATTTAAAAAATCTGATACATAACATTTACATACAAAATCACTAAAAACTCACTGATCAAGTCGGGACAGAGAACAAAGGGGGGAAGTAAGAAAAAGTAAATAGAAAAACAAATATGTTATTATTTTTAGACAGTCCATATCCATAAGTGTTTACTGCTTTGATTATAGAACCTGCAGAATTCAACATTACTATAAAAGAAGGAGTCTAAAAAAGGCTGGTTTCTCCATATTATGCATTTCCTTAACATCTACCAACCTCTTTTGTGCTTGGGAGTAGTACTTTATTGTTTTTGTTACCATGAGTTAAGGTTTATCCTTTAAATTTGTACTATACTTAATGCAAAACCAGTAAAAATGTTGCAAACACATATTCTGAACATTAAATCACAGCCATCTTCATTTTGTTTCGTTGAAACTATATCCTTTTCCAGTGTTAGATGGAGTTATTACTGAAACCTGTACTTTTGATTTTGGTTTCTGATGTCTGACAAAAATGCTTGACAATATTCTTTCTCCTCCTTCTTTTCTTATGTGATTTTTCGAAACAGGTGCTGTTCTTTGGATTTGGCTGGCTGTTCTTTATGCGTCAGCTGTTTAAAGATTATGAGGTACAGTGAATTAAAGCATTTATTCACAATTAACCATCAGAGTGGATGCACTGACTGCCAGTTCAAGCCTGGAGCTCATTCTCCTGGAGACTTGAGAAGGTCAATCATGGAAAGTCTTCTTTATAAACACGCTCTAATGTTTTTCTGTTGTCGACAGGTGCGGCAGTATGTTGTGCAGGTGGTTTTCTCAGTCACGTTTGCTTTTTCATGTACCATGTTTGAGCTCATCATCTTTGAGATCCTTGGTGCCTTAAGTAGTAGGTAAGTTTATTGTCAGTGTGTCGTAACAGTTTTTCTCTAATATTTTCTGCACATTGCTCAATACTTATTTTTTTCCACCCCAGTTCTAGATACTTCCACTGGAAGCTGAATCTATATGTGATACTGCTGGTTCTTATCTTTGTGGTGCCTTTCTACATTGGTTACTTTGTGGTTAGCAACATACGCCTACGTGAGTAAAGTTGATTAGCTCCAAAATAAACACTTCAAATTGAAAGGTGCTGTTATAAAGATATGTTTACACATTATGCCAGTGACGGCTGTTTGCTTTGTGCCTGTGTAGTGCAGAGACAGAAGCTTCTGTTTGCCTGTATGGTCTGGTTCACCTTCATGTATTTCTTCTGGAAGCTTGGGGACCCATTCCCCATCCTAAGTCCAAAACATGGTGAGTCTGCAGTCAGATTTGAACATCTTCATATCGATTCTAAATACTATGACTGCCTTTCTTCTTCAGAATTCGACTGTCTGCAGTAAGCATTGTGAGGAAAGTTAAACAAAAGTGTCCCTGGTGTTTTTTGTTTAGGCATTCTGTCTATTGAGCAGCTAATCAGTCGAGTTGGCGTCATTGGAGTCACACTTATGGCCCTATTGTCAGGTTTTGGTGCAGTCAACTGTCCCTACACGTACATGTCCTATTTCCTCAGGTGAGTGAGCCCAGCACTGGGTTGTCTCAGGATTGGATGCTACTTTTCAAAATCACCAACTCTTTTGTGTAGATTTGTTGTTTGATGCTTGCTGCGTACTTGTTTTTGCAGAAATGTTACAGACAGTGACATTCTCGCTCTGGAGAGGCGGCTGCTCCAGACTATGGACATGATTGTCAGCAAAAAGAAGAGGTAAGCAAATAATCTGAATCAAAAATTAAGGTGTGTAAAAAAACACTGTGCTGAGACTTTGTTTTATATCTGTAGAATTGCAATGACTCGGAGGCAGATGTACCAGCGGGGAGAGGACCAGAACAAACAGACTGGATTCTGGGGCATGATCAAGAGTGTGACCTCTACACAAACAGGCAGCGAAAGTATCCTAAACTCTGACCAGCATGTGAAAATATGTTATTTATCTGTTTCCATCTGACCGTCCTCCAGTTCGTGGTAATTATCAGTCTTAACCCTCCTCTCCAGACCTCTCTCTAATCCAGCAGGAGGTTGATGCTCTTGAGGAGCTAAGTCGGCAGCTCTTTCTGGAAACTGTGGACCTACAAGCCACCAAGGTAACAACAGCGTGCATATGCTGAACATTTTTTGTTCCACTCGTGATCGACTAGATGTACGAGTGATTAGATGTTTGCTCATAGTTTTCCATGTCATCTTGACAGGCCATGTTGTAGTCAGTGTGTTTCTGCTGCCCTCAAGTGGCCCAAGTCGTCCCTTATTGTGGCTTCAAGCGTGAATTAATTGCTGTGTTCTGTCGGTCTCATAACTGTTGAGAAAGCTCTGATAAATTATTACATCTTGTTTCCAGTTTCTTTGACCCTCAGTGTTGGTGTTTTTAAGAAGAGTCAGTCAACAAAGGCCCTCAAACAAAATCTCAGCTGCTGACTCTTATCAGTTCAGAGTTTTATCACCTGTTTACCATGCTACTTTGTGTGATTGCTTGTTTGTGTTGCCCTTCCCCTGCAGTACGTCTGTGTTTGTGATCATAGTTTGTCCTTCCTTCAGTTGATTATTACAGTGGGTAGTGTGTTCTGTGAGAAGCCTGAGCCAGTCAAAGATTATTGAGATAGTTAAAAGCAAACGGAGCTGGGGTGGGAAAGGAGAGAAGAAAAATCCACGAAAAAAGCTCCCAAAGCCCTTCTTACTGACAGAGTTGAGGAATATACAACTTTAAAGATTGGTTTGTCAATTCTCAGACCTATTTTTTAAATTCTTGTGGCTAAGTTTTGGGCCAAGTTTTATAAACCCGTATCACTTAAAGCAGATTTAATGCCGAATTGGAATAGTGCTTTAGTGCATCTAATAAATGACAGTCTAATATACTGTACCTTGAGCTTTAAACTCTGGGTTAGAGTCCTCTAGTATCAGTATAATATTGACTGATATATGGGAGGAACACTAGAGTTGAACAAGGGAATATAAGTCTTCATATTGAAGACTTTATGCATGCGTGAGTCAACACTTAACAAAAAAGGGGTTTAACACTGCAGACTTAGTATGTTGTCAGTCTGGTCTGACCATTTTCATATCACCATGCAGCATTTAGAGCTCTGTAAGGCTAAAGGCGACTGCAGCATCATTTCATATTGCTGGCAAACCAAGACTTAACCTACCTAAACACTGCAAAAAATCAAACATTTACAGAGTGATATTAAATTTTACTGAAATGTGCAGAACATCACATTCTGTTTAGTCATTAAGTTTGTTAGTACACATCACTGCTTTCTTAGGCTGTTAGTTCCTAAAAGGCTCTAAAGAAAGAAAATAAACAAACCCTTTTGTTGCATTCTAACATGTTTTTGAGTTGTTTACATCTATCTTCATATAAATCAATTTCTGTCACTCAAATCAGCCCCTGATATGTTTTTATTACTGCCATGATACCACTTACTGCCATAACAGATCCATGCATTTATCTCTCTCTCTTTGCTACACCCATTTTCTTAATCTCATGTATGATAGATAACATGCTGAGTCTTCACCATCACCTTCCCTTATCTGTAGGAGCGGATTGAGTACTCCAAGACATTCCAGGGGAAGTATTTTAACTTTCTCGGCTACTTCTTCTCCATCTACTGTGTTTGGAAAATCTTCATGGTGAGGACATCCACAGTTGTATTCTGCCGTTGTGTCTTTGATTCCAACTCACACAAATATCCAGTTTTATCATATCAGTCATATCAAGTTTATTTTTTTCCCCCTGATGTTAAAGATGCAGGAAACTCTTTTTCTGTCCTTCTTAGGCCACCATAAACATTGTGTTTGATCGAGTTGGAAAGACAGACCCGGTCACAAGGGGCATTGAAATTACAGTGAACTACTTGGGTATCCAGTTTGATGTGAGACACACACACACACACACACACACACACACACACGCACACACACACACACACACACACACACACACACACACACACCTGCAAAAACAGTCACATGTCACACTGCGTAGCCTCCTGTAAAGATAATTACAGGCACCATTATCATCTCGTTGTGCTGCCTTCTTTGCAGCGAGCATGATAACAATCATATGTGCGAATTTTCATAGCTCACACCCAGAGCGTGCCATTACATTAAAATTAGATGAATAAATGATTCATGTATATAGAAAACTGTCCCTCTCTGTTTGTTCTCTGGAAAACTGCTTTATGTTTAATCTTTTTTGGACTGTTTCAGGTTAAATTTTGGTCCCAGCACATCTCTTTCATCCTGGTGGGAATAATAATTGTGACATCTATTCGTGGCTTACTCATCACCCTCACTAAGGTAGAGCCATAGTAGGAGGATTCATGTCAAAGTTGAGAATGATGTTGTGGTTAATACTTTGACAGTTCATCCGTTAGTCCAGATTTAATACTTTTCACTTGTGTCTTTAGTTCTTCTATGCCATTTCAAGCAGCAAGTCGTCCAATGTCATTGTGCTGGTCCTCGCTCAGATCATGGTGAGTGCATCATCTCACTTTGATAAATGGAGCATAGCCAGCAGGAGATAAACTGAAACCTCTTTGTCTTTCAGGGGATGTATTTTGTTTCATCCGTGTTGCTGATGCGTATGAGCATGCCGCTGGAGTACCGCTCCATCGTTACAGAGGTCCTGGGAGAGCTGCAGTTTAACTTCTACCACCGATGGTTTGATGTCATCTTCCTGGTCAGCGCCCTGTCCAGCATCCTCTTTCTTTATCTCGCCCACAAGCAGGCACCAGAGAAACACATGGCCCTCTGATCCCCTTCGTGTGGACTCCTGGAAGGACTTTGAATCTGGTATTTTGATACAACTAGAGGGATTTTTTTAAGTGTTGGAATAATATTTGTCTGGACTGCCTGTTCCTGAATCAGGAATGGCTGATTGTTAGATGCTGGTGATGGGAACTATTGGAGCAAAGGATGCATAAACCTTTAAAAAACAGTTCCTTATTTACAATATTACAGAACAAAATTGATTACCTTGATTTGATTCACAAATAAAACAAATACATCATAGTTCTTTGTGCTCTTAAAGTTTTCACACTTTGGCCTAAAAGATATTTACCCCTGCAGTCTAAACACACTGGAACTGTACTCTTGGCACATCCCCCTCTCAATTCTGCAGGGGTAAAGACTATACGAGGCAAAGATCAACATGTTCTGTTCTTCAACTCTTATAAGAAAAAGTGTGATGAACAAATAAAAAAAGAAAGCTGAATTCAGATAGTTCGTGTTTGTTTATTTGTGTTCATGAAAATTGTCATTCGTTTCAGAGATAAGAACAAAAGTTGAATTTTCAGAACATTAAATAAAAGCAGCAAATCTCTCACACAGAAAGAATTCATTGAAGACCTCAGTGTTGACTGACTGAATTTTCATTGTTCATGTTACATGTCGACTCAAAGATGATCAAAGCCAGGTTTAAAAAGGTATTTTCTCGGTCATTGTACACATCTGTGACAACATCTGCTATTTGCATCAGAGGATTGCTCTTTGTTCTCATCTTTTATACATGACACCATTCAACAGTGATTGCGGTATAACACTGAGCTCCACAAGTCATTACTGTCCATGTTTTCCTTCCGCCTTCCTGCCTCCTGTGATATAAATTGGCTGTGTAGAGAGCTAATTGTTAAATAGATTGATTAACATAAGGTGGAATCAGGAATGGAGTCACTCAGCGGCTTCTTAGAATCTTTCATCAACACTGGCTTCTGATGACGATGACCGTGTAGACGGGGTCTAGAGGAGAGAAAAAAGGAGACAAAAATCAGACACTGAGTGTTAATGTGTCAGTTTTTGGTAGATGAATAATGAGGACTTTATGTTGGTGCTGGAGCAACATTAAGGGATCGCCCAAGGTTAGGGTTAGGGTTTGACAGTCTTGTTGTTAGTTTGTAGCACTAATCAAACAACTAACATGAGTTGGTATAGCCTACCCATTTTTTTTGTCTTAGGCTGTTAGTATAGGTGAAGAGTAGCATTTCTTACTAAAGCTTCTTTAAGTAAAAAGCTTTAAAGCTTCTTTACTCTTATAGCTTTTTTTTCTTACTACTTTTCTGTACTTTTACACTAGTTCTTTTTGTTGTTAAAAGTATTGTACTTAATTTCACCTTAAAATGAAGTTGAGGCAAAAAAGACACAATCTCTTTATCGTGTGCTTGACTGACAGCTGATTGGTTGCTGTAAATCACCTGACAGCCAAAAGAATTTAAAGCTCCAGTTGTTGTTTTTTTGACATTTATGAAATGGACTGCAATGCATATAAATGTCTTTTTATGATATAAAAAAACAAACAAGATCATCTGGGGCAAGATTGACAAATTGCGTGCTGTAATTTTTAATGCCTGGTAGTGATTTGAGGGGTTGGGTAACAGCCTTAGGTATGAGTTGCACTAAAGCTGGTAACAGATATGACTGAAGGATGAAATGTTTTGTCTCAAGTCACTTCACAAACAGGAAGTATCTTACAGAAACTTTAAGTACGTCAGAGAAGAAGACGCATATTGCTTAAAATACAATAAAAAATAAAAATACATCAAGATTTCGCCTTCCCACTTCAATAACTCATCAGTGGAATATTGTTTTTGTAAATCTGGCTCCTCTATTCTACCATGGGACAGTAGACGTAAGCTACAAATGAGTCTCTAGATGGCTGACAAACTAAGTTACACATTGTTAACATTGACAGAACCTCACAGCGTCAGGCCTTGTTTTCTGTGACTATATTCAAAGTCACCACTCACCCTCTCTCTGGTTGGTTGAGGGGGGGTTTCAGGTCTGACCACCTCATATTGCTCCTCTCTGCTGGTCTCTGGAGTGTGTGCCTTATGGACCTGAGCGTATAACGTCTCGCCAAGGAGGAGGCGTGTGATGGCCACTCCTTTGGCTGTGAGTTGGTCGTACACGCTCTTCTTGGCCACCAGCATCTCCAAGGAGTCTCCACCTCTGCGGATCAGCTGCACCACCTCATCATGGCTGCTGTTCTCCACATTTACTCCGTTTACCTCCACCACAATGTCGTCATCCTCCAGACCCGCCCTGTCTGCCACTCCACCCTTCACCACCTGAAAAACGGTGTGTTTTAGCATCTGGATTTGAATCCTGCTGTGATGCTGTTACTCTCTCATTTGTCTTACCTCTCTGAGGTATTGTCCTCTCACACCCTGTATCCCGTTCAGATGAAAGCCATAGCCTGCAGCTTCCTTCTCCATCCTACACAGCTTTGGCTTCAGAATCTCTGGGTCCTGAACAGGTGTGGGTGTTCGGACCTGAGCGGGTGAACTCATGGCCTCTGTGTAACTGGGTGGCGAGTTGGTATCATCCATTTGTTCCCAGAAAAGCATTGGGCTCACTCCTGCCTGTGAGAGATACAAGAAGGTGTTACCTAGATTGTCTGGAGTCCATAAAAAAAGTGAACACAGTGGCCAAGTACTCACCAGCTTGCACATTTGGTCAGTTTCTTTTTCCACAACAAATAGACAGCAGCTGTTGCCACTTTGCTTGAATCTGGACACCACTTGCTCATGATCGCAGCTTTCCACCTCCTTGCCATTAATGGCCACGAGTCTGTCCATTTCCTGCAGTCCTGCTGCCTCTGCTGGGCTGTGTCTGTCTATGTCCTTGATGTAGTGCTCTGCATTAGGTACACGAGCACAGAGTAAAAACAAGGCCTAAAACTCAATCATCAAAACACTAGAAAAGAGATACTGATTACAGTCTCACCTTTTTGGTTGGATTCTTTCCTGAGTATGAAGCCGTAGCCGTCAGGTCCTCTGGTTATGTTGATTTTACGTGGCTTATGAGGGAGATACCTGGTTGTGGCTAACCATGCTCCTATCTTTATACGTTTGTTGCGGTAGTACGTATCCGTTTCCTCATCAACCAGGAGGAGCATGACACAGTTGCCGACGAGCTTGAGCTTTTCCACCACTTGTTCGTGTTTCAGGTTGTCCACATCAGCCCCGTTCACCTCCAGAAGACGGTCGTTGACTCTGACCCCGGCATCGAAAGCTGCACCTCCCGGGATCACCTCTGTCATGAAGAAACCCCTCTCATCTGAAATAACAGAAGATTCATAAGTAGTAAAAATGTTTCAGATGAGAGCCTGCAGACAGCTCTCTTCAGTCTGATAACAGTGGAAGTTTCACACTCTTGGTAAAATACTCACTCGCTCTTTCTAGAGCACCTATGTGAAAAGGATCAGAACTTTGTTGCCATTTGATCCATTTAACAGCTTTTTATCCTCCTTCAATGCGGTCCTTACACAGCATGATCACTTGACTGTACAGTTTTCATCTGAAAACCCATCAGCAATTGTCTGAAGAAATCTGAGTATCTGGTTAACCATTGACAGCCATCATGACCTGCTCTTCCTCTAACTGCATATGTGTTGGTTATTGATCGCTGTCTACCTAGAAACATAAGGTGTGGGAACAATTGAGGGTTGATGAGCAACGTTTTGGTGTGCTGTTTTCTGAAAGAGACAGTACACACCGGGCAGTTACCTCTAACCTGGCTTTGCAAAGTAAAGCGAACAGGCAGTGCCAAAAATTGCAGTTCCGTGAGTGTCCACTGGAGGCTGGCTCTAAAGCCCAGAAATTCTCATAAACATCTGTGTTGGTCAGTCAACTTTCAAGCAGTAATAAACTAGTATGACCATACGTCTTCTTTTACCCGGACATGTCCACTTTTTGGGGGGCTGTCCTGGCTGCCAGGCCTTGTCCGGCTTTGTCCGGAGAAGTTTATAAAATCTTTCAAATGTCTACAGTTTTGTGCAGAAGTTTCCAGTTTGTGTCTCGTGGGCTTACTGAGTTAGAAGCACATAAAAGACACTCGATCCGACCCAAAAAACTCTCGTAGTCGTATCCTCTTTCTGGGAAGTCAGAATATGGCCACCCTTAATAAACATTCTTACAGCCTGGTATCAAAATAGTTGTGGTAGGGGAATGAGTCCCATTTATACCCCAATTTTAACTCTCACAATCCAGGTTATCAATATGTAGTCTGCTGCACAACACCCCTGTATGATGTATATGAAATTGTATTTAAGGGGTGCATCCTGGCTAAGTTATCTCTGATAAATTAGTAGCTGTTTGCAAAGTGTGCAAAAGTGAAGCTAAATACGCCAGTAACTTGACCAGTCTTTTTGTCACTTGTTATAGTGGTATGGTATTAGCACTGAACGCAAAGGTGCCAGCCAAAATGCACACCTGGACTGTGCGAAAAGATGGGGACAGATGTGAAACTGAAAGGAGTAAGATCAGATCTGTGCTATCTAACTGCAGCACAGATTTTCGGCATTTTCATGTGTTACTGTGTTTTCTGGTCAAAAAGTATCAATGCATCAATTTCTGGTCATTTACTCTTTACCTTTCATACTGTTCCAGATGAACCAATATTGACCATGTACAGCAGTACATTTACAGTTATCATTTTATCATTGCACCCCCTCAAGTTTAACCAGTTTGAGGTTTGAGTCAGCATTTCCAATATGGGCTTCAAAATTCTGCTTAAGAAACCAATGAGTGACCTCTGCACTCTGTCCCACTTTTATACAGAAGAGCTGGTTTCAACTAGCAAACAAATTACATAACCTTTACAATCTTAAAAGGCCTGTGTTTAAGACTTGGATGCTTACCTGTTCATGTCTTTGTCATAAATGCTGTTGCGTAATCAGTAAAAGTGCAATCCATTGAGTCAGCAGTATTAAATGTTAGGAGTAACTCAAGACCAGGCTGTAAAGCACGGTTTCATTGCTCTCCCTGATTAAGAGTTTCAAATCTGGGGTGTGGTGTGGTTGGATGTTATCAGTACTTGAAACTACACCCAATACTGATGACACCACGTTTAGCGGTACACCTGAACCTCAGAGCACCAAGGTTATAAACTGAACAACTAAAGGTAAGTGGAAGTTAAAGCAAACCTGAGATCAGTGAGGGTGTCAGCTCACCTGTGACTGAGCGGAGAGAAAACCCAAAGCCTGAGCTGGACTTGGTGACGTAGCAGAGTTTGGGTTTGGGTTTTTCAGTGTGGGTGGAGACACCGTTGGAAACTGGTGCGCCCTTAGGATCAGACAGGTTCACTCCCTTTGCTTTGGCTTTCTTGTAAGAGGCTTCATCCAGGATCTGAAACGTCACTGATGATCCACTGTTTTTCACTAGGTCCACCACCTGTTCCCAGGAAACATACAGCAATATGATATTCTTAAAAGGATGCCTGACAAGTTATTCCCAATTTTTGACACCAACAATACAGCCAAGCTACAAATATATGAAAAGAACTGATAAAAATACTGCCACTCTGACTTGGCTGCTGTGAAGGTCAGGACCTCAGTGGCTTGATCTTTATTTTTTCCATCACGACTACCACTTGACAAGAAATCCATATTTTCAAAACTCTTTTAATGATTTATCTGAAAAGACTCTCCATTCTAACATTTCAAACTTTCCTCACCATTCTTGTACAGGAGGCTTAAATGTTTTAGCAATAGTAGACTAGTACTGACAAGATAACACTAGGAGGAAATTCATGAGTACCTTCTTTCTGTTTTCATTGGTGCTAATTTCTAAGTGTTAAAACTAAGTTTCATAATTTTGTATTGTTTCACTTTGTTTATTGTGGTTCTGATCAAATATGCATCATTAACAGTAGGTAAACTGGTTGTTATAAACTAATATGTTTAATTTTTTAAGGTTTCCTCTAACCCTCTTTTTTAACATTTCATCTTGTTCATATCAGCTCCACTGACTGAATTTGTGCGCTTTTTGCGCTCTACATCCCACACACCTCTGAGTGAGACATTCCATCAACATATGCTCCATTCACTCTCAGGATGCGGTCTCCGTCCTTCATACCAGCCAGCTCAGCAGGACCTCCCATTTCCAGGCAGCGGATGAGGTGACCCTCCTCCCCATGCTCCACTCTCAGGTAGAAGCCAAAAGTTTGACCCGGCTTCTTGGTCAGAGAAATCACTCTTGGCTTGTACCCGCCCATGTCCTGTAAGAGAGTGGTTAGAAACTGATTTAGAAACAACTTCAAAGTATCAGTAATAATATTTACAGAGAAAATGATCTTCACATGTATGTTAAAGAGTGTTGTCCTATGTCACCTCTGTTTCACTACCATCATTAAAACATTTACTGACAGGTAACCCTGGACACGGTCATAAAAGTGCTGATAAACTCAGATGAAGAGTTAATCTTCCTCACAGGCTCTAGTATCAGTTAATGGTTAATTGAGGCACATTAACTGAGATGACAGCTTCCCCTTTACGACTGCCTGGACTTTAACTTAGGGAACGCCTTTTACAGTAATCCTCTCATTGGTATGTTATCCCTCTCTGGTGTTGGTATATGGACTCAGAACAAGTAATATTTTGGAGCCTGTTGATTGTTTTGCTGATTGATGTAGTTCCACCAGAGGTTTTTGACTTCCTACAATGTTTTCTTGAACGTCATGTGAAAAAAGGTTTTTTGGTCGTACAAAACAACTTCCCAGAAACACAAACACAGTGATCATTTATTATCCCTCCCCGCTCTGATCTGACATTTACAGATGCTAAATCTGTGTGAGGTGTTCAAGCCTAATACAGTGTCTATGACAAAACCATAAAACTACACACTCATGATATGAAACTTGGCTAAACTGTGGAAACACCACAAGGAACTAATAGACCTGGGATACGATTTAAAAGACACTTTCTCTATAAAAACTCACCACAGTTTTTGCCACCACAAGATTTTCGAGCAATTTAGACAAAACAACCCACTGCACCTTTAACTACTGGGCTCACTCATGTTGTAAAATACTAAATATTTTCCTCAATTTTGAAAGCTACCAACAAGTTGAACTCATACCATCCCCTAGATGTATGTTTACTTGTTACAACCTTCCCACTGTAATTGACGTGTTCAACCAAAATTAAGCTTTTAGGATGCTTAAAAGGCACAAATGCACAGTCACTTTACCAAAGTATAAAGGACTAGGAATAAGTTTTTTTTCCCATTTTTATCTGGTTGGCAAACCTTCATAAATTCACAACCCTAACTTCTATATGAAAAATTTGTTATTTTTTGTCTCCATCAATGATTATAGAAGAGTTATGAAAAAGTTTTAACAGCATAATTAAGTATTTTGAAATTAGCTCACCAGCTCTTCTCTGCTCGGTGTCCTCGGCCACAGCAGGAGCTCACCTGTCTCTGTTTGCTGTTATCTAGTGTATCTTCAACCTGCTCTCCTCCTCCTCCTTGTCGTCCTCCTCCTCTTTCTCTCCCTGCGGGGACTTTGACAGGCCAAAGGTGGGCCTAAAGGCTGAGTTATTTAACAGCGTCTCGTGTCAGGAATGTCTCGGGAGGCCGTGGCCCCATGTATTCTGTCCTCAGAGGGAGGGGAGGAGAAAACATAAAGTAGTCATCTGTTTAGTGGTCAAAGGTACAGGTGGAAATCAGCAATGTCAGGAAATATCAGGGTGAGTACATCACAGTCAGCAATGCATCTGGGAGAGTGTATTACATCCATTACTTGCATAAATTCAACTGATATGAACCCAATTGGACTTGAAGTTTTGACCAAAGAGGATGATGAAAAATTTATACACTATATTTTGCAAATTTAAAATGTAAAAAAAGGATGTTTACATATTCCCTTCTGTTAACTTGTCACTCAAAACTGCCCACAGGTGTGACTCTGTGTGTGCATGTGTTTGTTCGTCTCTGTAAGTCTGCCCTGTGATAGACGGGCGTCTTGTCCAGGTGGGCTCCAGCAACCCCCAGATTCTGAACAGAATAGAGGTAAAGTTAATTGCTTGATGGACTTGTTTATTTGCACTTGTATGTCCTCACAGGTTAAAGTTTGACCTCCGCCTTTCTCATAAAACACTTTTTTTGTGAACAGGATCTAAAAGCCAACCTTGAAAAGCTCTTCTTGTGAGGAAACAGAGATTTACTATACATTTGTCTAAAACTGTAGCATCAGGTTCACAAAGTTTAGGATAATCTGGGGTGTAGTCTAGTTTGGCAGGTTTATTGTTACCATATGAGATGGTCCTCCGGCCGTAAAAGGCTCATTATGAAGCTGCTATCCTTCGCATAGGACAAAGGTGACAAAAACTCCACCGATGCCAAGAAAAACAAATCTGCAAACTTTCCAAGTTAATTCATTACTGTGTTAAATTATGCCGAAAACACGAGGGTTCTGATGTTATCTTTGTGACGGCCTGCAAAGAAAGTGACGTATCCAGACAGGGCAAACCACTGACTGTAATTTTAACAGAGAAGAAACACTGTATGGTCCAGTAATTATCAACTGTTCTTTCTCTTACCTCTCTAACCAAAGTATAATTTCAAAATCAAGTAGACAGAACCAAAACGGAGACACTCCTGCAGTAAACTGAGGGGGCATATGAACACTAATGAAAAACCTTAAACCTCACTTGAGTTGCTTTGTCAAACATGTTGCTGCCATCTACTGTTGTCACAAAAACCTTTTGGACATCAGTCCAGCCGGACTTGGAGAAAACTAACATGCTTGAATGGTGCTGTTTGTTTAGTTTTTATACAATCAATGCAAAATAAACACATCATTATTACTGTTATTAATGAAATATGTGTCATATAAAGACTGACCATGCCATGATTTTGGCATGTTAACATTTTGTACGATAGTAAATATTTAATACTGTTCTTCTAGAGTCTACAGAAACGTGCAGATGGCCCTGTACTCATGCAGCAGAGAGCTGGGATTAAAACTTAAAAGGAACTCCCCTCACTGAAAATTTGTCTGCAGCACTCCACCTGTAAAGCTGCCAAATGTAGTTGTAAAGACAACACTGACATATTATCTGTATTTAAATGTTTTCTTTTGGTTTACATTTGCAGCAGTGACTGATCAATATTCACTCAGTCATGTTTTAAGCCCCCTGCTGAGTAAAACAAGTCTTTCTGACTCCCTTATAGCTCTGTTTCTCTCAAGTCCACATTTTATTTCATTTCAATCAGGAGTGACAAAATTATGACAACACTGTGGACATACTCTGCTGACTCTTTGGGACCAGAGTTGATCATACGAACATCAGGATGTATTTGTATTTTTAACTGCTTTACTAAAATTATGCTATGGTGGAAAATGGCATGGCATCCTGAGACCAACTGTAACAGTCACTTTGTGGCTGGCTAAACAGTCAGTTACAGCTTGATGAGAAGCTTCATAAAGGTTCTATGAGAGGCAAATTTGGGTAATGTGTCTTTGCACTTCAATAGTTATGAGTTTTTTCGAGCTTCTCACATTGGTTTTAATCAATTTTAATCGAGAAAGTGCACCATTAAGCTGAATGATGGTGCAGAACTATCTGCTGAAATAACCTACAAACAAAGATGTAAATATTTATCCAAAATCTTCTTTTGTATTTTTAAATATTTGCTATTGTATACGCATTATTTTACGTAATCTTTTACTCTCTTTTTTCTTTAAATTAACTAAAAGCCTACTATCTCGGGACAGGAGTTGGAAACTAGCAATAGCTATCCGTTTTAACATGCAGATGATGTGCTATGTAATTAAGATTGTCTCTGTCAATTAAACTGCATAAATAAATATATAATTTTGTTATGGGGAAATGTAAGAATCAGAGCAAAAGTTCAGCTCCATGTCTTTGGTTTCATCCAGACTCTGACATCCAGGTGTTTGTGTTTCCGGAAAAGTACGTCCTCTGACTGACGATGGTTTGTTGCTTTTGGCTTATGCAAACACACATACTCACACCTACAGCCCCTGCGGACGCACAAACACACTACCAGGCTGTGACCATAGTTGAACAATCGATCCCTGGGGGTCCAGGAGCCACAGGCGGAAGAGATATGAAGCGAATGGAAAGAGACAGAAATTCTCTTCAGCACTGATGCATTCACTATCCATTAACCTCTGTCATCACCTTGTGTTTCCTGGAGAGGAAAAAAAAGAGATTTTCAGTGACACTGCTTCCGGAGATTTATGAATTCTCCACGCTCACAGTTTGGTTGTCTTTTTCACCTGAAAAGTAATTGTGCTGTTTTGTTTAAAGCACAAAGCATCGATGTGTACTGATGCACCAGAAGATATAGACATGAGCTGTAAAGTGCTAGCACAAGAGTGATTATCTCCAGCCGGTCTTCATCAGCAGTGGAGCATCGGTAATCAACATGTCATACCAGTTTGTGATTACCGCACTCAACTGGGAGCACTAGTCTCCTCTTCATCATGATTGGCATCTTCACATGGCTTGTTTATCTGGGCCAAGTGTCTCGGCACATGACCCACCCGAGCCAGCTAATGAGACCAGGGGAAAGATTAAAGGTTGGCAACATGAAAAGATGTCCCCCTCCCCCCCTTTATTTTCCTGTGGGTGTCATTTGAGCATTCAGAGGCCAGCAGACAGTCCCTGTTCTCCACAGCAATAACACGCTTGACAAAGCAGCAACATTTCAACCCCTCAAACATACAGGTGACACAGAGGAGACAGGCTGGAGGAAAAACAAGCATGTTACCTGTCCAGACTCCAGGCACACTTTACATCCAGGGTTCATCATCAGGGCCAGTACAGTTCAGTGCTGCAGCAGCTGTGGGTGCAAAAAAAGAGTCTTCCACTTTAACAAAACTCAGAGAATCTACTCTAATCTTAAAAACTGTTCAGACTAGAAGGCCTTCTGAAAATGCTCTAGATTTATACATTAGTTTTTAACCGTTTATATCTGTATTGAAAAGACAGGATGGTGCATGGGGCAGGAAACTGTGAGAGTGGGGAAAGATGTAACAAAGGGCCAGAATGCCTGCATAACAGACTTCAGACTAGGTCAAACCAGCGTCCTATTAATGCTCCAGTTCTGTTGTTTGGTTTGAGTGTTTTATTCATAATCTGTATATGAAAAGACACAATTCTATCTGATTAAAATGTGAATTTGACAAAGTTATGTCCTGATAGATTGATAGATAGAAAGATACTAAAATAATTGTGTGTGGAAGAACTCATCACTCTAGTTTCTGCTCATAAAACACTGAGGAGATCTGTAACTGCTGACATTTCTTTGGCTTGAGCAAGAGCACAATGATTGCATGGATGATTTTATTTGATTTTATTTACAAAATTAAGATTAAAAATAGACTTATCTGGAAAATCTACATTTTTGTAAACACAAACTATATCCAAATGACAAATTTTAACCACAGCCTGAGTGTCGGCAGCATGGTGAAAACACAAAAATACAAACAAAGTAGAGATTGTAATAGTTAAGGTTGGCGCTTATATGATGATAAGCCATTGATAAAAGGGAAGATGACCACTAAAAATGAAGGTTTTAACTCAAAGCTGCAATTAAAAAACACACTGATCAGGTGGAGGTTCACTCCTAAGCCACACGAGGGCGCTGGTATGCATGTAAAACCTGTTCATAGGCTCTAACAGTCCACTCTAAAGGCATAAGGTCACCCATCCTTCCTCCAGCTTTACATTAGCTCCTACTCGATGATAGCAGCCACCAACCTCATCTGTTACTGGACTGAGGGGCGGGGTATGTACTGTGCACAGGTTGCTAGGCTGACACCAAGAGACAGACAACTATTCACGCTCAACAATTAACATTAACCTACAAGGCAGTGGAATACCAGGGCACTGAAATCTCGACCTTCAAACCTCTCTACTTTGCCCACAGTTTTACAACAGGATCACAAGCAAATCCTTTCGGCCCTGTCACTATGAAATAGACGGTCGAATGGTCTGGATAGAACCACTAGATTAACATGTTACAATGTATTAAAAAAAGAAGGCATGAAAGCTTAATGTGCTGTCATCACAAGGCTAATTATCTTCCATTTCCATTCATCTCAATGCCATCCTTTTCTTTTCCTCTCTTTATCTTCTTTGCTAAATTAATCTGATTTTCTCTAAATCTCATGTAAACCAACAAGGCCTTAAAGACACTTAGGTTAAAATGATTACATAAAACGACTTTTCATTTTGTTTTTCAACTTGCAAAAATACTCTAAGAGCCGCGTGGATTGTGTTTTTTCGTCTATAACACGAGGTACCTCCGTGCGTAAAAGCAAGAATTTCAGCATGGATTTGCTCGAACTGAGAGTCCAAAAAGACCGTAATCTGACGTCCAACACCTCACAAAGTTGCACACAAGCGTGCACACTCATTCACGCAACGCCCCAACCCTGAATGACATTACCCCCTCACTTCCCTCTGCGCTCAGTCGTTCCTTCCACGCGCTTCAGTAGACGGAGCGCAGCAGTGCGCCACGCTCCCCTCTACTCGTGCGCACTCATCCCTGATTACCGCGTGTGATGCCAAGTAGGACACATCCTCTGTATAGAGAAGGAAATAATCAAGTCCAGTGTTTTTTCGCGGGGGTTTAGAAGTTGGAAAGTGATAGCTTCCGACTCATGTGTGCAGCGTGCAGGTTTTCATTCACTTTAGATGACCAGAAGAGGACTGATAGAAGATCTCAGTCGAACTTTTTGCGTGCGTTGAACGATTTTTTAATTGAAAATCATGGAGCTCTGTGTGCGAAACGAGACGTTTGCATCCCCGGCGTGCGTCGCGGCACAAACGGATGCGCAGCAGTCTGGAGCCGGTAACGGGAGTTTGGAGACCTCCAACATCACCTGCTGCAACGTCTCCTCAATCCTCATACCTCCGCACGTACGGCAGAGAGGTGAGCGGAAAGAGATAACTGAACTTTTGTCACCTGGAGTTTTTCTTTTAAAGCTGAATTGTTACCATGGTTTGTGATAATTGTCTGTGTGCCTGAATTTTCTTTTAAAGGGAGTTTGCAAGTTAATGTGGTTAGTCTGTCATCCCCAGCTTGTGATGTCAAGAAGGCAACACTTAACGGTGCTACAGAAAAAAAGAAAAAGGGAATATATTTTACATTTCTTTTACAATGGCCTCAGCTTTTATTTTCAAATGTTTGAAAAGTAAATCAAGATGATCTGGGATTTGGCTTTGCTGCCCACACACACACACACACACAAGTGATTCATAACTGTATATGTTTTGTTAGAAATTTAAATTCATCAGTAAAGGCATTTGTAGGCTATGATGCTCCTTAAGCTGTCTGAATTCTTTTTGCACCTTTACCATCCCAGAATTCATCAGTACACCGGGGACAGGATGTGATTTTTCACACTTGAGGTGCATTTTTGTCTCACTCATTTATAAAGGAACTTAAAGGAGAAACTGTGAATGACGGATCAGAGAGTCAAGAGTGAGTGCGTGTGTCATAGTCAGGAATCAAATACCGGCAACACAGGGGATTTATTCATAAAAAGGTCAGATGACTTCTGTGCCACATGTTCATGCTGCTGCTTCCTGCTGTTTTTCATACTTAACATCCATTTTTATCCTCCTCTTCCTCTCCCTCCACATTGGCATATCTGTGTGTCACAGATGACGCAGTCTGTCAAAGCCTTATGAGGCAAATGGCTGATTCTGTACTACTATAAAAATATAACTGATTTAACTCGTTCTTGCCAACGAATAAGAACATCAAAGTGCGTCATCACTCTCCTCTCTTCTTGCTACTTTACCAATCAACACGTGCTATTTTCAACCACCTCCACTTCGCTGTTTGTCAGTGTTTCTGCTTGTGGATGAGATTTTTTCAAGAGTGGGCTTCAGACGCTCAAGATTGAACATCTTCATGCTGTTGAAGGTAAAAGTTGGTCATTAAAAGTGAGATGTATTTTGCTTTTAACCCTTGATAAAAACCTGGATTTTTTTCTTGGATGGTCTCACTCACCTCTCAGGTATATTGACTGTTTTGCGCCCTCACAGATTATCACTCTCTGTAATTTGGCTCCTAAAATGTGTTCTTTCTCTCAATTACACAACAACGCAGGCAGCTTGCAAATTGGTAAAAGAGGGTGTGTGACCCTGTACAGCTGCTGTCAGCCTCATTACTCACTCCATCACTCATGAGTTTGATTACTTCTTCTCCACCACGCTTTCTTTTTCCTGTCTTCTTCTTTCCCTGTCAATCACTGCAATATTAATGTTTCGGGATCAAGCTGAAGCGTGTCACCTGTCAGACTCATGAGTTATTGCAGCATTTTTTTTCTCCAGATTGGTGTCAAACCAGGTGCCGTAGACCACTTTACTGTTTATTCTTGCCTCCACTTTGAATCAGTTTTTTCTTTATGAATCAGTAAAAAAACATTCAACTTCACTCTAATCTACAGGTTTAGTTATGAGCTGTGAGAAGTGACTGAAAAAATAAAATACAGGTGCCTGAAATTACTTTCCTGAGAGGAGTGGCTTGGCTTAGCCACCTAGAGGGGATCTAGAGCTTGAAGAGTCTAAAGAAATCTTAAGGTGGTCCGGGAAACTGCTAAGGGTGCCTCCTGAGTGCCTATCTTAAGAGATTTTCCAGACAAGTTCAACAGGGAGGACAGACCCGGAAAGTGGTGGAGGAGTTACAGTATGTATCCTGTCGAGCATTGGGATGCCTCTTAATCTCCGAGGATGAGCTGGAAAGTGTTGATTAGGGAATGGATGTTAATAGATGGATGCCATTTGTGGTCAAGTGGAAACTAATGTCTATTAACCTAATCAAGCCAAAATGACCTCATGTTGAAGTCTGACCAACAGATGTCTCTCATGTTTAAGTCCTGTTGAACTGTTGGTTCTGGGCACAAATATGACCTGGTTAGTTCTGGGGATATAGCAACAAAATGTGGTTTAAAAAAGAGATTAGTTTAGGTTTAAAATACCATTTTATCATTAACATTAATTATTAATTATATTGTTAAGCAAAAGAAGTGAGCCTGTTGTCAGAAAAATTAAAATAAGCAGGTATCTACTGCTGTCACATGTGCTGCTTTGCTTACCTGTCTATCATTTCTGACTCTCTCTCTGAAGTGACAGCCTCCCAAGCAACCAAACCAATCTCCAGTCTTGAAAAATGAATCTCATGTGTAAAAAAACCTCTAGTTTTCAATTAAAGCTGATCCCATCAAGGAAACCCCATTAAGGGTTCATATTAACTTGCCCCTGTTTACATCAAAATTAAACATGTTTATTGCCCAAGGCTTCAGTTTTGTTGGCTCTTTTTCTCAGCTGTGCAGAAATTCACATTTGTATTAAACATCATTTTTGATTAGATTGAGACGAAGGCATGTGCGTAAGTCGATAGTGGTGGCTGATTCGACTGACAGGTGGCCGTGTTGTAGCTGTTTTGCTGGTGGTGGACTATCGCCTTGACTCCATCTCTTTGCTTGTTAGACCAAAATAGTTGGAACATTTCCAATGTGACAGTGACCATCTTTGGTCTTCCCAATGCCAGACATCACCAAAACTACTCCATGTTTCCTTCAATCTAGGTTTGCACCATAAAACATGTTCTAATGATAACTTTTACTAAAGATGTTCTGAACTGACTGATTTACAAGTTATTTCAATGCAAGTTCAAATTCTTAATAACCCATCAGTCTGAAGGTAAAAAAACAATCATAACAGTTAAAATTGAGTACAAATGAATCAACACAGTTAAACACAGGATAATAGAGTCTAACGATGCCAAGTGATAAGTGCGGCAAACAAGAACAGAACTAGCACCACCAGTCAAATTGCAATGCTGCACATGATGCCATCTTACATCTGTGCTTGTTACATCAGGGTGGTAGATCATTAAAGCAGTGGGCAATAAACTGGAGCTACAGCCTCAGATAGTAGTGGGCAACTGAACAACAGACTTAACATATGACCGACATGATGTAACCCTGCAGAGCAGATGGATTGGCCAGATTCCATGTCTGTCATTGGGCAAATCCATTTTGTAAAGCCTCCAGTTGATACGATTGTTCCCGGTCAGAGAGTGACAGAACCAACGGGAATCATTTGAGGAGAAAGAGGCAGAGACTATGGGTATGTTGAGTATTAGTGGTAAGAAGCAGCTGAAAGCCTGTAATAAAACAGTGGCCCGTGAAGAGTGTAGAGTAAATACAGCTGAAGTTCTGATATTATCAGAATTTTGGAAATATTTTCTCAACAGTACAGTTATAACTTTGTGGGGATTGTTGTTTTTGGAGTCACGCCTCATACAAATAATCAGCAAAGCAACCATAAAGTCATATAATTTAATGAACTTAGACCACCACCCAGTAGAGGGTGGGGTTTGAGATTAAGTAAAAAAGAGAAATAAAAAATAACCTTTGATATAAAATATAAGTGGTATGAGGTCTTAGAATATTTGTCTATAGCTGCGTTTACATGGGCACAAATAATCTGAATAAAGGCCCGATCGGAATAAAAATGCATCATGTAAACATTTCGATCAAAAGATTCCGATTAAATTTGGCTCAATTGGAAAGAAATTGTATTCTGAAGAAGAGGGGTGGTTCATGCCGGTTACTATTCTGAAACATGTCCACGTAAACACTTTTTTCTGGACGTGACTTTCTGCTGGAGCAAAACTAACCTGACTGAGCATGTCCATTCTAACTGGAGGGAAAAATCCTGAATTGGGTGAAGTGAGCCACTACCGCGTTTGTTGGTTTGTTGACAGCACTGGTGTAAATGCAACTCTTCTTCTGCAAAGGTTTTGGCGTTTCTAATCTGAATAAGGCTTGGTGCACGTATACACACGTCATGATCTGATTATTTGATTTTGCGCACATACAAACAGTGGATTCAGATTGTCTGAACCCTTGAATTTTTAATAGGATGAAAAAAAATTTTGCACATGTGAACATGGCTTATGTCTCTATAGAAGCTTTTGTTATATGATTGGATGACAAAGAGCAGGCTTCCTGATTGTTAGGTGTCAAAAAATGTTCTACCCTGAAATCTTTTGGGAATATGTCCCGTTTATATAACAATGGCACACTTGTTGACTGGATTTTTTTGCAGGAGAGTATAAAAGTAAATAAATGAATCCCTAAACATATCACTGCTTTGTAAAACTGGAACTGTTCCACATCTGATGTGGCCGCTAAACATGAGCAACATGACTCAAAGCATGGGATAAAAAAACTCCCCCGACATAGCTGGAGAGGAACATCCCTCAACCACAACTATCTTTCTAAATGGTTTCACACTGATGCAGTGAGGTGTTGTGATATGGAACAGAAACTTGCAGACTTCATAGCACTTGGTTTGACACCCTTGCATAGACCTGAAAGAAACTGTTGAGAAATTCTCGTCACATCTTGTTTTCTGCAGAAGACGCAGGTGAATGACTATTTATGGAGTCAATAATAATGTTAGCGGACGCTGGCTGGTTTCGCTCGAACTCATCATTCAACATCAGGAGGTCATTAGTTTGAAAATGTTGACGACGGCGACAGAAGTGAGGTTCATCAGTCACCACCAGAGCAAAAAGAAAAAGAGAGATTGAAATCAAGAGACTGAGAGTACATCTACTCTTCACAGAGGGCATTTGAAGAAGAAAAGAATTAAAAGCTCTCCCATGACTTTCCCTGCACTCCACCTCTCCTGTTGGTGTGTGTCTCCATTACTCACACCCTCTCGTCTTACTGCCTGTTGAGGGCGTACAGTATTCAATACATGCCTGCTGCACGATATTTTATTTTGTAGCCCAACCTCGATGACCCGGGGGCTCGGCTTCTCCTGTGTTATGGTGGTTTCCTCAATCAACCGTTGAGGGCTGCAGTTGGCTTAGCGTCAAGGTTTAGATGACATTTACCATGCTGGATGAGCCGCTATAGCTGTGACATTTACCCACAAACCAGTTTTACAGGAGCAGAATCAGCTCCTCCCTGATAGATGAAAGAACACCAAAGTAACGCTCATCGCATATGGATCAGACAGAAATGGGCTTGTGGTCAGTTTAATGTATTCTCTGGTGATTGAAAGGAAACCAATGAAAACCTCAAATATTCATGGACGATTTATGATTCGCATTAGTAATTCATAGACTTTTCCCCCGCATGTTCTAATAATAGCCTTGACTTTATTACAAAGTTTCTATTATTGTAAGCAGGTAATCTGTTCACCATTACATCCAACCCTTCAATTGCAGGTTATGAAACAATTATAAAGCTCTTTAGCTGATGTTCCACAAAGATGGAAAGTTTTAACGGGTTCTGCACAAAAACTATATATAGTCAAAATGTGTAGCATGTACACATTTGATACTGTCCAAGCAGACTTCCTGTACATTTGTGATGTAACCAGAACGGAGACATTACATGCAGGACAACTCTATGTGCACATCATTTCACTGAAACTGCATGAAGAAAGCATCTGAATTGACAGTCTTCTCTCCACGTTCTGCTCATTTTTTCACACTGCTTTCAGTCGGTAAATATGAAGCAGACTGTGAACCAGAGCCAAGGGCAGCCACTGCTCTCACACTCAGAAAACTATCCCTCCACACCTCCAGCGCTCCAGTGCTGCAGGCTCTCCTTCTGTCATTTGGCTCTGTCACTGAAAATAGCACTCCTAATAAATTGTGGAAACTGAGTGCACACCAAATGAGTCTAAACGAGCGGGGTAGGCTCCTTTGACCATCCCATTTTACCTGTTGAGAATTTTAGCTTAAGAGCTCGATACATACCTATTTGGTATTTTCTTCAAAAACTGAAAAACTCTCTGATTCTTGAGAGGGCAGCATGCATCCTGCAGCTTGACTGCAGATTTGTTCAGAGGTGTGGGCTGGCAGACATAGCAGAGGAGATGTGAGCAAATTCAGGTGGTAATAAGACAGAAATTGAGGGGTAGAAATAAGATGGAGCTGTGTGGGTTGGCCCTGCACCAGAAGGCAGGCTATTGATATAAAACTAATCATACTTTAAAGGCACGATGAGTCAGATTCCCTTAAAAACTATAATTCAGACTCATAGAAAAATAATCCCTCTCAATCATCTCTCATGACTCACTTGATGTGCATGACACTTTCTTCATCTGCCCTTATTTCCTAATTTTGCTAAAATTTTACCAGCAGTATGTGCTGAGTCCACTTTGCAAAATTGAAACATTACTTTCTCCATGTGACACCTCTGAGGACTGGTATACATTAAACATCTGTATAAATATGATGCGATGTCAACTAACACTAACCGGTGAATGAGTTATGACGCACAACCAAAGATAACAAACTCTGTGCTTACACTGTACGGTCTGATTGTCAAGACTGACTTAAGTACTTACATGTTAAATCTGATCAGACCATTTATGATTATCACTAAAGATCCTTTTGAAAACTCCCCAAGATGGATGTTAAAGTTAAAAGATACAACTTCAATAATCAAGTTTGATTTCTGACACATCAAAAAATAGAAAATAAAAAATTCTAATCTTCATAACTGTAGATTCATGGTAGAGCTGTTGTGTTGGATTGCATTAGATTACAGGTGATAATAAAGCTATTACTGATTGGTGCACACCTTTCAGTTACCTACACCATGTGGCATGGTGTTTTCAGAAATACAAATAAAATTTTGACCAACTGAGACCAAAAAGACCAAAGATGTCAGGTAATGTAAGAGGATAGAGAGGTAAAGGTCATTCCTCCCTTCTGCAATAAGACTTTACAACGAACTGTAATAGAACTGGACTCACACCACCACTTTTTTCTGGTACTTAAATTGTGTATATTGTATATAGTTTTATTTTATTTTATTTTATTTTATTTTATTTTATTCTCACCTTTTTCCTTTTTCTAAATTTTTTCTTAATTATTACATTTATTTAAGTTCTTAATATTACGATCTTTATTTTTATAACTGCATTTTGCACTACCTTTGTCTGTGATGCTGCTGTGGCAAAAAAAAAAAAAAATCCCCCATGGGGGATCAATAAAGGAATGTTCTATTCTAATATTCTATTCTAAAAGCATTAGAATCTAAAAAAAAGCAATTTAATGTGATAAAAGTAGTTGAGGCAGAAGAGATTAAAGAGTTAAAAATTAAAAAGAAGTTATTGAAAATTAAAAATTTATAAAAATAATGAAAGCCAAGAAGCAGTTAAAGCAATAAGAGTGAAATCTTAAACAACTAGGAGGGTCCTACCCAAGGCTAGTAGGCTATGAGCTTGCTCATGAGGAGTAAACTGTTTTAATGTGCAGCTTGGAGCCAGAACCCCTATGTGCCTGAAGAGTTGATGGAAAAGACACCAAGGCTGCTCTTGATTAGGATGGTGTAGCTTTCTGAACCAAATAATATCATATGTGATTTTGACTTATTTAGCTGAAGCAAGCTGCATGCCATCCAACAGCTGATCTTGCTGAGAAAATCTTTGAGAGTGGCTCGGCTCAGGATTTAGAGGAAGACATATCTGTCAATCATCTGCATAGCAAAGAAAAGAGACTTTATGGATCATTTGGCCCATTGGCAGTATACAAGAGTGTAAAGGATAAAAGCTCGGGTCGGAAACTTTGGATAGATCAATAAGAGCGAGCTAGGTTATGAAAGTTTTCAAATTGGAAAAAAAATCCAAACCAGCTCATCCAAACACACATGAGCCCAGCAACACTAACAGTGTGGATGAACTACTGAAGACTATGAATGGGGATCAAGACCCAGTTCCATTAAAAACCTGATACTGCATGTTTTAAAACCCGAAAATCAACAATTATGGAGAAGATTCATTCTGCTATCAAGTCTTGTAAGTCTCAGAAGCAAACACAACCTTCTGTGCTGATGTGGCCAAGCACATTCAAGGTCAGGTCAGTAAAATAAGAATTGAACAAAAGTACATGATATGTTATCATGATGGAGCGTGAGATTTCCAGATGGATTGGTGCCATGTCAGTGTTACTATGAACCATTGCTCATATGCAAAAGAGTCAGTTAAGGCGGTTTATGTGTTTGATAAGGATGCCTCCCTTCAGAGCTGTACCAGGCACTTCCAACCTAGAGGAGAGCCTTGGGTAGACCCCAGAGCTTGCTGGAGCGATTTTATATCCTATCTGGCCTGGGAAAGCCTTGGGATCCTGCAGGAGCTATAAAATGTTGCTGCAGCAAGGGAGATCTGAGTAGACTTGCAAAGACTGCTTCCATCACAAACTAATCCTTGATAGGGGGAAGAAAGCTGATGGATGGATCAAGATAACTAGAGATAACAGTTGCCAAAAGAAAGGAAAGAGGCAAAAAGAAAACTGTTGTTTGTTTGGCTGTCTTTTGTTTTCAGTGAAATCATTTCAGAGAGCAGCATTTAGATTAAAAAAAAAATTCTCTGGGCATCATTTTGAGCAATTAATGCAGGTAACGTGTAGGTCAGGTAATGGCTCAATCTGACTCAGTGCAGCGCACATCAGCAGCTATTTGAAACTCTGGCCTGCAGGAAGCGGTGAATGTGCTGAGCGTGTTATCAGTGTGTCCAGCACACAGGAGAGCTAATTTTCTTTGATTAGGCAGGAGCCAGAATAACATGTTTCATTAGGCGAGAAGAGGAGAGAGACAGAGAGAGACAGACTCAGCAATAAAGAAGAGAGTGAAGGTCTCCGTCTCTTTCCAGTCATAGGTCTGCACGTCTTCATTGTGCTTATGCAGATGTATGTGCACTCACATTCAAGCACGGACACAAATTAAACACTTGACGCTGCTGTCATTCGCAGGCCTGTTCTTGTGAAGAAGCCCTGATGTTCTGTCAGGAGAGCAGAAGCAGCCATATTAGATGTTACCACTTTTTGTGCGCATAGGAGTGTGAGACAGATGGTGATGCCTCATATTGATAGACAGAAGACTGAGTGTGTATGTGAGAGAGAAAGAGAGAGGGAAAGGCAGGCTGACTTTTGCTGACTGAGCTGAGCCCATTATTCAGCCTGTGTGTTGTACAAACACACTTTCAAAGAAGAGATAAAAGCATTAAATCAGTGGACATGTTCTGCTCCTTTCTATATATTCACATTCCATGCAGATTGCAGACTATCAGATTTAGTAGGTTTGTTCTTCAGACAGATGCTATCAAGTCCAGGAAGGGATAAGTGCATTATGTTGTGTGCATTTGAAGCGTTTTTTTATGCCAAAAGTCATCTGGGTGGGATGGCTTAGGGTGCTTAAAAGGGTATCATGCTTATTTTACATGTATGACAAAAAATGCAAAGTTACAATACTTGGTGTCCATACTAAACATATTTGTCATAACCCAAAAAGACACATGTAAACTGCTCAAATCTTGGACAAATGAGACTGTAGTTTATGTGTGAGATTTACTTTCAGTCTGATGTAAGAATTATAGACTCTCCTTACTAGTTCATCTGTGCATTAAGCAAAGCTGAACAGCCTGCCTCCAACAGCGTGTGAGGTGACACCCATAGCAACCACACACATAACGTACACCAGTGGCGGCTGCTCATCTTTCAAGAAGGGGAAGCAAATTTTTTTTCCTGACCTACATCATAAATGTGTTTGTTTATTTATATGTATATTCTACCCTCTGTTCCTTTTCAAGAAAAATGATCCGTGACCCTGTCCTACCAACTAGACAACTGCCAAACCCAACGCTAGTTGTATTTAACAAAGACAAAGTCGGTGGGGATCGGTAAAGTCTCTGGATCAGTTTAGAACAGTGGAATGAAAAATGCTCCAGTGGATGTTTGTACTTTTAGATCCCTGATTTACTCATTTCGCTGTCAATCAAAAAAGGATTCCATCTCAAACAGATCATCCAGTCATCATGCAGAAGCCGAGCATCTGGGCCAGCCCACTGCCCCATAGACCCCCAGAGATGGTGAGTGTCGGATGGGCGGGATAAAGCCCAGCATTTATCAGACGACTGTCAAGTTTCGCGCAGTCGAACAACCCACTCTACGCTTCCCCATTGAAGTCAGTAATGAGAAGGAAATCGAACTTTGCCCTTGGTCAGCTTCTGGAAAGGTAGCCAATCAGAGGAAAGTGGGCTTGTGGAGGGGGAGGGGCCTTAAAGAGACAACAGCTAAAACTAAGTGTTTTAGACATAGGTTGAAATAATGATATATTAGTACACCACTGTGAGAAATTTGAGAGTTTTTTATCTGAAAAATCATGTAAAGCTTAAGGAACATAAGGAGACAGTCTCACACTTTGGCTTGACGAACACTGAGATCCGGATGCACACGATGCATTTGAGCAGTTTTTTTAATGAAAGTAAACTGACGTTTCAACACTGCAGGTATCTCTCTTCAGTACTATTAAAGAGGAATCAGTAAGGATAGAGTCTGTAAGAAATGCATAATAACACCCCTTTAAAATAAAAACTGGACGATTCAACTGTGACTTTTACAAAATGAAACGTACAGATGGCATAAACACCACTTTTGACGCTCAAGATTCAAAGCAGTTTTTCATGCATTTCTATGACTTGAAAATGTCATCAGGTATGAGTCATGCATATGTGGCTGTCTTTGCTGCGATGTTGTGGCGTTTTTCTTAAGCTTTGTACTTTTAATTGAAAGCAGATGGAGAGGAAATGGACAGAAATAAATCAAAGAAAACAAAATTCAGAGGAGAGGGAAAAGGGTAAAGGTCAAGGGAATGTGCCTAAAGGAATGAATACACTGCGGATGTTGCCTCAAAGAAGTGGGAGTAAAGTGAATAAATGGAAAAGAGATAAAAGATGAAGCAGTACATTTTTTGAGTTTTTTTCCAGGAAACATTGTTTTGTAGTGTTGGTGTTTTTTCAGGGGATTAACACTCAAGTGTGTTTGGCTGCATGTGCCTGTACAACTGTGTCAATAAAGTAAGGGGGTGTGCATGTGTGTGATGTGATGTGCTTCCTGGGGATGTGGTACACATGGCTGCCTTTAATCCTCAGGATTCAGACGCAGCAGGTAACCAGTTAAAAAGTGTTGTGTCTAAGCAGGGGGTGAGGCACAGATAACAGAGAGAGCTGATAACGGTGACTTTACAGGATATGATCCAGTGAAGCTGCTAATGGCTGAGAGATAGACAGGCAGGCTGTGGGCTGCAGAATACTTTATACTCTGGTATACTTTAGACTGTGTCTTGTACACTGAAGAGTTTTCCCTCAGCTCGCAAATGTACAGAAGAGGAAATGGTGCATAATAACACTTAGCTGATTGAGTAACGTATGAGTAAAGTAGTAGTTGAGTAAGACAGTGTGAGCCAAGTAGCTGGAAGACTTTCACTGGGAACAACAGTGGAGACTAGTCTAGTTAAGTGCACAGTCTTCTCAAGAGAGCTGGGTCTTTAGCTGACTTTTGAAAGTAGGAAGGGACTCTGTGGACTGAATGTGTTGGGTAAATAATTCCACCATTTAGGGACAACAGAGGAAAAGAGTCGGGCTTGTGACTTAGGGGCCTGATGTGCTGGAAGAACCAGGTGCCTTTCTTTGGCCGGGTGTAGTGGGTGGGAAAGGGTGCAGACCTGAATGACAGTTCCAGTTAATCAGAAGCAGTTTTAGTTACTGCAACGATTAGAGTTTTGATTTTGTCTCAGCTGCAACTGGAAGCCAGTGTGTAGAGATGAACAGAGGAGTGACATGAGCTGTCTTGGGCTGGTTGAAGACCAGAAGTGCTGCTGCATTCTGGATCATTTGCAGAGGTTTAACTGTGCATGCAGGGATCCAGGTGCATCCAGGAGCTGTGTTGCATGTCCTGTCAGGTAGGGTCTGATCCTTTTGATGTTATAGAGAGCAAATTGACAGGACGGAGCAATCAAGGCCACATGAACCTTGAAGGTTAGCTTGTCATCAATCATGACACCCAGATTTCTGTTTGATCCAAACTTGATATTGATCTGCGGGCCCACTGTGGGAGTGGCTGGAATTACAATAAGCTCAGTCTTGGACAGGTTGAGTTGAAGGTGATGTTCCTTCACCCATTTAGAAATATCAGTAAGGCAGGATGAGAGTCAAGCTGAGACACTTGTGTTTTCTGGTGGAGAGGATGGGAAAAGCTGTGTGTCATAGCTTAAGCAGTGATAGGAAAAGCAGCGGGGGTGGATGATTGCACCAAGTGGGGTGCTGTGTATTGAGAAAAGGAGGGGACCAAGCACTGACCCTTGAGGCACCCCTGTTGATAAGCCATGAATATCGGACACTTCTCCCCGCCATGATACTCTAAACGATCTCTCTGTGAGGTATAATATGAACCAGACATGCCAACCCAGTGTTGTAGGCGTTCCATTCAAATAAAATAAAGATATTCATGCGTCAGCAGCAATCAGCAAATCATTTAACACTTGAAGTTTGGTTGTCGTTCTGTGTTTCGTCCTAAAACCAGACTGGAACTTCTCAAAGGGCTCATCGTTATTTGAAAAAGAAACAACTTGTTCAGCCACGAACTTTTCAAGAAAAAAGCTGTTGACCAGCAACAAAATTACAGAAAAGTCAACTCCCTCAAGTTCCACCACACTGAATAACAACATGTTTGCACTCAAAATAAAGACTTAAGTAGACAATTTAGATGAGATACTCTAAAATCTTAATTGATGCTTATTTGTAACACAGAGTTTAAAATATCTATGTGTAACACAGCCAGCATGAGAGTTGCGTAAATCTGTGTTTGACTTTTTTTCTGGTCTTAAAAGAGGAAAGGGAATCTGTATGCCAGGCTTCAGGATTCCCACTAGGTGAACTTTATGGACTCGTCCTCTGTGCCTGTGATCACTGATATAAAACCTACCCTCTGAGCTTTGAGTTCACCATATGTCAACCCCTAAATGTTCCCGGTGTCTGATTTTTACTCCATCTTTTCATGGACTGAGATGAACCAGACCTCACAGTGCAAGTCAGGTTTGCCAGATTTGGCATTTTCTCCACTGAGTTCGGCCCCTTTTTGGTTATGAAGTTGGACAAATATTGTTTTTTATCTTGCGGGGCACGAAGTTCACTTGGTCTGGCAGGAAATGAAATGACGATGTGATCTAGACTATGATAAAAAAGCAACAACAACAACATAACAACTATGAAAAAAGCAGTGCTACGAGGGCTGGAACATTATTTGCAATACATTTAAAGATGGAAAATTGTTCTTTTTACATTCCATACAATTTTTCACTTTTGGCACACTATAGTTTCACCGCTGCAGCTGCCATTTACCTGATTCAAGCTGCTGCCATGATTTAAACTCGGGCCACTGTGCTTTTAATAAAACATTTCTCTTTAAAATGTCCAAGACAGCCGAAATGAAAAGTCAAAAGTGTTGAACACTGTGTTGAACAAAAGTAAAATATCTCCAAAGTACTCTACGTTTGAGCCACAACCTGCAGGCATAATAAATGTTCACCTATTAGGACTGAGTGTAGCTATATCACAAAAGCTGACAGATCACAGTTTTGGGGTGTTGGAATTACCCCCGACCTGTGGATGAACCACTCCGAAGCTGGTTTAGACCATATGCGTGTAGCAGTTCAAAATTTCTTTAAATGAATGAATGAATGTAAAAGTCAAGGGTACAAGAATATTTCCTTTTACTTATGTTTACACAGGTGACACATTTACCAGGAAAGTTGGGGGAAATTGTTTTTCTCACAGCACTCCTGGCTTGAGGCTGTTAAGATCAATAAAGAAAGTGAGACAGTATTGATCATGTTGTAGAGTAGATTGGCTACAACCTTAGACATATCTTCTGCTCCTTCGTTTTCTCGTTCCAGATGAGGACCACACACTGCGAATCCTGCTCTACTCACTCATCTTCTTCCTGAGTGTGGTTGGGAACCTGCTGATCATTGTGGTGCTGACGGTCAATAAGCGCATGCGTACCGTGACCAACTCCTTCCTGCTGTCGCTGGCTGTCAGTGACCTGATGATGGCCATCTTCTGCATGCCCTTCACCCTCATCCCCAGCATCCTTAAGGACTTCATCTTTGGAGCCACCATGTGTAAAATTGTCTCCTACCTCATGGGTGAGAGAAGGGGAGATGGGTGAGGGAAGGATGAGAGAGAGAAAGAGAGAAATTTTGATTTTTATGGAGATGTGAATTTCCTCTACTTGAGGATGCTCATTTGGACTAAATAAAAAAAAGAAGTGAATGGTGAGAGACAGACAGATTTTAAATGACACAAAATTAAACAGAAGAGTAACTAGTTTATGTAAGCAAAGTTTAATCTCATAGTGTCGTGAGAAACACTGAGAAAGAGATAAAAAGGGGGTTGCAGCTATACTGCTGAAGTTATATGATGATGACATGTATTGTAAAAAAGCACTTAGAGTGAGCAGATGACTAAAGAAAACACTATATGAACATGTTGACATAGTCCATTTACCACGTCTGTCAAGAGGCTACAGACAAAAGCTAGTGGTACTAGCATAACAGAAGACGGTGATCAAGGAGAACAGTTGCTTAGCAATGTGAAAGGTTAAAAATAACGACTCAATACTTACTGCAAAGAATTTCACATGTAGAGTTGGCCGAAAAGTCTACATTGTGAAGGAGTTTTTATGTAGGTCAGATATCTAGCTGTTCCTGCCTCATTTCCAGTCTTTACATGAAGCTAACTCAGCTTCTGGCTTTAGCTTTGGCTTTCCAGCATCAGCAAAGGGAGATAGTTTGAGGAAGCCATGAACATAAATCTGATTCTGTGCCGGTCAGGTTGAGTACAAGTTTGCTACTTGAGCAATTAATCATGAGTTTAATTATTTTAGAATATAAGAATTCACAAAAGATCAGAGACATTATGGTAAAAAATAAAAAAATAAAAAAGTGCTCTAGCAATGCCAGCATCATGCTCAACGTCACCTTTAAAAATATTGTTTGAAGCGCACAAGGTTAGAAAACTGAGGGAGCTTCAAGAGACGAAAAACCTCATTGAGTCTTCAAAGGCTCAATAAAAAGGCAGACAAACAAACTTCGATCTCCGGGAGTAATTCAGGTAATGGGATATTTTCATGCCCTCTTGAGCACAGAAATGAAATCCTTCAGAGGAGGACTGAAAGCAAATATAAAAATGGAGAGTGCATGAGTTCATGCTCAAAGATGGACCAGGCAAAAAAAACAGAGAAGGAAATAAAAAATGAGAATCAGTAAAGATTGAAATTGAGATTTAAAAAGATTATGATAAAAATTAGGTACAAACATGATTAGCAACAGCAGGAATGCTAAACCGGCCTTGGTAGAAGAGCAATTTTCGAATTGCATACAGAAGGTGGATTATGTGGAGCACATGGCCTTTAGAGGAAGGAGAGGCTTCATCTGAATGCACTGAGGAACAGAGGACAGACCCAGGGGAGACACTGATGGCTGATTGTACTCTGCTTCAGTTGAATCTTCTCTAAAGCTGCTCTCCAAGGTACAGACAACATGCTGTATCCCTGGGTTCTTTCTGTCTGTGTCTGTCTCTTTCTCTCTGACACACACATATACACAAACTCACAGGTTGTGTTATTGCTGAGGACACAAGAGAAGTAAAGAGTAATTTCCCGTCTTGCCCTGCCAGGAAGGAGAAAACAGATCACATCAGTGGTCTGGACCAACATGATTTCTTCTACCAGGACTGAGCCTCAGATAAGAATCCCCACCGCCCATATTTTCAATATGTTCATTTACAAGTTCATCTGCACAGACCTGCACATATTGTTCTCTGTTACAATTGCAGATATTACAAACACACCTCCAAACATGTTGGTCCGATTTAATACAGCTCCAAAATCTATTCAGAGCGCAGAGCTGTAATAACTTCTCATTCATTAAAAGAAGAGATATCCGCACACCGGCAGCAACATAGATGTTTACTTACTTTCTGAATCACCTGTTTTGTTTTCCAACAGGAATATCAGTGAGCATCTCCACGTTTAGCTTGGTTGCCATAGCAATAGAGCGCTACAGTGCCATCTGCAACCCCCTGAAGTCCCGGGTGTGGCAAACGCGTTCTCATGCCTACAAAGTGATCGCTTTAACATGGGTGCTGGCCTTCATCATCATGATCCCATATCCCATCATCAGTCACCTGGAGTCTTATCAGCGTCCTGACAACACCACAGCTCACCAGTGTCGTCACAAGTGGCCCGTCGCAAAGGCAGAGCAGACCTGGTGAGTGACTTGATTTGTCTTTGCCGCTTCTTTTAAAAAACAGCTGACTTAGTTTTGCTGATTCACTTCCTGTTAACGTAGACAATATTTTGAAATGACTTCTTTGCCCTTTTCCTGGACCCAAAAGATAATTAATGGCGGTATAAAGTGTGTTGTAGTAATCCCAGGATGAGACTGCAGGTTGCTCTCAACAGCAGGTTCAAAAAGTCACACTAGGACCCAGAGAGATACACACAAGATTGGCTCAAACTGTGACATGAAACTCCTTATTAGTGCAAATTTGTAATAAAAAAAGGAACATGACTTTGTTGCATTGCAACAGTGGAAGAGGGTTCTGGGGTGCTTTGAAGTGCCTTTAAAAGGCAGTTGATTTCAAACAGAGACCAAAATAAGAGTTTTTAAAGAAAACAATCTGAGATATAGAATTTTTGAGCTGTAAATCTTGTAAATGTACCAATAAAGCTATCAGGAGGACAATGTAAAGCCTGAAAATGAGCATTACTCTCCCTCTTTTAGGATCAGCAAATATTTACATGCAACCCAGCATGGTCTCATTAGTTTTGTTATTTTGAAGTACATACATCCTATCAATAGATTAAAAAATCACCAAATCAAAAGAAGGAAAAAGACCAATCAGTGAGCACCTCCAAACGACATTCCTACACGCACAATCCCCTCAGTATGAGTTAAAATAAATGTTTCTTCTAATAATCCTCGAAATCAGCAATTTAGTTTAAGCTGATTCAATCAGATTCTGGCCTGTGGGTAGATTCTCTTTGTTTGAATGACATAAAAACCCTTGTGTAGAGTTGGATATTTATCCATACAGCTACTCTAGCTGTTTTTCTTTTCTCTGATTGAAAGCTTGCAATATTTCCAGAGTTACCAAACACGCAACGGCACATGAACTGCAGTTAAACACAACGCTTGAGATCAGACCATTTATCTTTCTTACCTTTGCACTGCTTGCTGTCTGTGCATTGAGCTGTTTTGTATCAAAAACACTTAAGATGAACTGAGTCTGACCTGCGTGTGCACATACTTAAGTGGAGCTACACTGTGGAGTGTCTCATTTATTACCATGTTTGGCTCTGGAGCCTGTTCTTATAAAGTCTCTTTTGTGGAAACCTTTTGGCAGATGTAGCGACAGGGAAGATGTTTTTGCTTGGGGACTGAGGGAGCAGGCTTTGGGGTCATTTCAGGCAGCACAGTGTATGTACAGTATGTGTGTTTTTTCAGTTGAAACTAATAATTTATCATGAATGTATTATTCCTGTTTGCCTGACTCAAGATTGTTAGTAAGTGGAATGTAAATTGGCTGTATTCAGTGCCTTCTCTAGTTTTTTTTAACCTATTAAAGCACTTGTATGTCACATTCACCCATTCACACCACATTTATACACTGATGCAAAAGAGGCTGCAATCCATGTAAAGCGCCCACATTATAATTTTGATTGGTACTGCAAAATTTAAGCAAGGGCATTCTGGGGAAAAGTGGAACTGCTTGTGAAATACAGCTATGTGACCTGGAAAAACACGGATATTTGAGATATTTGAGGTTTATGGAGATATTTTCAAAACAAATGAGCATTTTTGCTGCATGATATTACGTTTTATTCAAATATCAGCTTATGCATAGACTTTCAGCTCCTATGTGCAGGTAAATGTTGCACATGAATACCTGCATGCACGCATGAATGTTCATTTATTCACCTCTCACATGTGTCCTTTTAGGTACATTCTGCTCCTGCTTGTGCTATTTGCAATCCCCGGGGTGGTGATGATTGTAGCCTACGGACTCATATCCAGGGAGCTCTACAGAGGCATACGGTTTGAGATGGGCCACAAAAAAGACTCAACTGGTAAGCACCAAATACAGAAAACTGGAGGTGGAAATATCATGCAGTACAAGCTAAATTAGATTGGACTTTCGGGGATTTCAAACTTTTTCACACAACTTGAAAGGGTATCAACCATCACTTATATCCACATGCTGGTGGTCATGACAATTAAGAGTGAAAAAGGTCAGTCAGATCCAAAGTAGTGAACATATAAAAGAGAATCCTCTGATTAAATGAACGTTTTAATTCCTCTGAACCTCTTCTCAATGAAACCAGCCTTTTAATAAAAGAGTTTCCATAAATTTTTGATGTTAAAACTTTGTGTTTTACCTCACAGATTCATTGACATTGTCGTACGAGTATAAGCTTGAAGTATTGTGATAATCCCACGTCTTTGACATTTGTGATTTGTTATTCCAATAAATGAGAAGTGATATAAATATAACAAAAGTCGCAAAAGAAGCATAAATTAATTTAGACTTTAATAATGTTTTAATGAAAATACAGTTTAATTGTTAGTCAAATCATATCTCTCCCAATAAAAGCCATTTCATTCAGCACCTACCAGGCAGGCTTAATCGTTTTTCTGATGATTTATGCAAATGGAGAGGAATTTTATTAAAAAGAAAAACATTTTCATTAACGCTACAATCATTGTAATGTGCGCAGGCTAAGTGAAACATAACCTTTTGTGACCAGATGATAGTCTGTCTAAGCTGACAGCAGCATACAGTGTGTTTGAGTGTGTTTGCTCCATTAGAGGATGGGATTGGCCGGCAGCTGCAGGCCCGGACATCACCATCTGTTTGGTTTCAGAAAGAAAAAGGTTGCCTAAATCATAAAAAAGAGAGCCCGGAGACAAAGAGCTTGGAGTAGGAAAAAAAGGAAATGAAGAATGGAGAAGAATAAATAACTTCTATTATAACCTCTGGGAAAATGTGTTTTCTTTCCAGGTTTTGCAAATTGCCTACATTCACTTCCTCTACAGTACAGGATCCTGTGTGTATTTTATCTTGGAGCTCTTATTAAGGTTGTTAGAATACTATGAAGAAGGGAGACAGACCATTAATTTTCTCAATAAATAAAAAATGTCCCCTGACATGATTGATGTGGTTTAGCAAGAATTACAAGTTACTTTTCCTTCAAAGTGAGCTGCTTTTTTTATCAAGGGCTATGATTGATTCCAAACAAACCTGAACATACACACACATATCTTTGAAACTATTGTATTATTTTAAAAAGATTTAGAGGCTGTAGGGTGATTTCCCTGGCCATATATTTTTTCAATACAGTGGCAAAGGTATTGTTATTATTATAATTAATAAGTTATAGCATTACTTATGTACTTTGCTTGACAGGAACAAAAAAGTAGTGTTAATTATGCGCGGTACAACCAAAACAAAGGCATAAAAATATTGTGTTATTTTTAAAGGAGCTTTATCCTGAGTCAAGTATTAGCATTGATGGCAGTTTTCTTTGACTTTATAATGGATTAGCACCATGCCTCTGTGTTCCTCCTATAGTGAGACATGAACTTGTTTGATCCTGTCCAAGGGTTCAGACACATTGTGCTGCATTGCACCTGGCTGGTGGAGTCACAGGGTTGGTGCATTTGACTAACTAAGTGTCAAAGATCCCTCCACAGTCCACAACAGAACAGCCTTGGGTTTGAAGCAGACACTTACGGTTACAGACACACCAACATGTGTCGGTGTTTGCTACGTTTTCTCTTCCTGTCCCTCTACGGCTCTGCTGATTTGGTTGAGAACACTTCATGAGCTGTATTTTCAACAGAGCTGTCACTGAATTGTATAATGACAACAGATGACAAGGAAAAAAAAACTGCACTTTGAACTATTATAACTATTGTAATGTAATTATTGATTTTATATGTCATCCATCTGTTCATATGTGTGAGATGGGTTTTAAGACTTTTACTGCAACCAGTCAGTAGGGGGAGCTCTAAGACTTATAGCTCCACAGTCTGTGAACACTTATAGAGGCCGTTTTGCTACACAGTCTGTTATTTTGTGTAACTACATCCTCCGGTGGGAAAAACTTCTGGGTTGTGCTGATTTGGCCACTCCTGAGATAAAGTGGTGTCTACTGACCTTGTCCTACATGCAACAAAACAAAACAAAACAAAATAACAATCAAAAAACCCACATCCTGCTTCTATTTAAGCATCAAACAAACCACCAATGGAGAAATGTTTGCTGTAGAAAAATGAGAACAGAGTTGTTTTGGAGGAGCGCTCACTTTGTTTGACACATCACAGCAATTTTGATGTAAAAACTATTGGCTCTGTGGTTCGCTCTTACCCCACATGTAGAGGCCAGAGTCAAAAAGGTGCAGTCCTGATCTAAGTCCACTTCATGCCTCTAATTTGCATGTCACTTTCTGTTCGTAGCTACCTTTTCTTACCACTGCTCTCTCTTTTAAAAGGAGCACAAAAAGTCTCTCATTGAGAAGTATGAAGTATGAGTACGGCCAGTTCTTGGGGTTAAAGTTCAAACTATAACTCTAAAGTGGGTGCTTTCACAACATTACTTCACAAAGCTCTTCATGTGTTTTGTCTTGCTCTCTCATACAGATGTAAAGAATGGCCTGACTACCGCCGTGTCTGCTGGCAGTGATGATGGGGACGGTTGCTATGTTAATGTCGTCCAGCGGCCGCACTCTATAGAGATGTCCAGCATGGCATCATCAGCCAGGGCGGCTAAGACCGACAGACCACGCAGCAACACATCCGAGGCCAAGCTGGAGGCCAAGAAGCGCGTCATCCGCATGCTGGTGGTCATTGTAGTTCTCTTCTTCTTCTGCTGGATGCCATTGTACTGTGCCAACACCTGGCGAGCTTTCGATGACCTCTCCGCCAAACGCGCCCTCTCAGGGGCACCCATCGCTTTCATCCATTTGATATGCTACACATCTGCCTGTGTCAACCCCATCATATACTGCTTCATGAACACACGGTTCCGCAAAGCTCTTCTCACCACTTTCTCATGCTGTGCTGTGCCCTGCCACCGACGACAACGGCGCCATGGGTTACGGGACAATGAGGAGGACGTCATGGCAACGGGAGCATCCATATCTAAGTTCAGTTACACTACAGTCAGCACTATGGGAACCTGCTGAGGCAGATAGATGCAGGCAGAATACAGGAGAGACAGTTACTACGGCAACACCGCTCCTCACATCCTTTGTCTTTAGGCCAACTCAAAGAAACAGAATGATGGAGTGAAAACAGGCTGTACAGTGTAGCAGTATAGAAGCTTCAGCCATAACTGTGAGTAGATTATGTGGAGATTATTCAAAGTAAACTTGTCTTACGATGTAAATACCTCCATAGTTGTAAAAAAAAAAAAAAAAGACAACAACACAGTTATCTCTTGTCAAAGTGGAAAAAGGCATCTTGTTCTCACAGTAGAGTGTGCGTTTGTGTGCACTGAGTCGTGGTGGGCTGTGTGATATATCAGGGGGTAGTACAACAGCTTTGTAGTTATTTTATAGCGAAAAAAAGGGACATTTCACATGTCATTTCAAGCGTGTGAAACTTTTTGCAGCCAGGCGTGTATCCGTGTGAATGACAGTAATTCAGTTGCCTTGTGCACTAAGTGCCTGGTTCAAAAAACTTTATGCTTTTGCTGTTTGCCTCATTCATCATGAGCACCAAGTGAAAGTGGTATTGTAGAATGAGAGATTTGGGAGTCAGACCTGTAGATCTGGTGATCAAACTAAAATCATTCTTGAAAGGTAGGAGGTTTTTTTATGTTGATGCAGATCAAGGGGCAGGTTGCCAGTTGTGCATTGCTTTGCAGTCGAGAACAAACAGCTTGGAAGGGCAGCAGTGAAGCCTTTTGTTGTGGTTGTCAACTCAGTGCAAGACATTTTTGTGTGGGAACGCAACATACAGTATGTACACAGGTATCCTGTCAAGAGTGTTTTATTTAAAAGATTGTATAGGAGTCCTCACAAGGGGTGCAGCAGCACACAAAAATCATGGTTTAGGTACAGCATGTACCTCAGATTAAAGTGAGTTTGATTCACACAGTAAGGGAATAAAAAAAAGTAATTTCTTCTCCTTCTTGGGAAACTGAAAGAACTAACCCTTTACATGTTTTCTAAAGTGCAGCAATGACAGTTCAGGCTTGACGGCCGACTGTTATTGTACTGTGAGACGTTCTAATGAGCAGTTACAAAGAAACTAAATTCTTAAAACATCACATTTTCAAAGAATTCAACAGAAAGGCTGAGGCAGACACTAAGACCTTTGGGTTTATTACCACCTACTTTAGACTGGCCGGAGATTTAACCTGAAAACACATTGACAGTTCTGGAAATCCATGCGTCATTGTCAGTGCTAGAGCAGATAGCTGGGACAAGCCGTGCAGAACAGCAGCTTTGGCATGTTCATAAAGGTCTAGTTTGACTTTCTTGCTGAAATACAGATGAGATGGACTTTTATATTACAGATCAATCCCCTTTAACACTTGTTTAAACAACTAAGTATGGTCACAGGTCTGTCGCTGGAGAAATGCATATGTTACTTTATTGGCCTGCTTAGAAATTAGAGTAAAGACCTTTTAATACAAAAGTCAGCTGTGTTTGTACTTTGGCATCATTTCTACCTACTTGCAGTGATGTTTGTGTTTCTGTGGAGCTGTTTTAAATGCATACATGAGTTGGATGTGTTGACAGAAATGTACCTGAATTGCTACTGATAAATGTCTGCACACTACTCTTGTCATATCCATTTGTCTTTGTCCATTTTTGTTTTTCACTAGGGAACTTAAGTGTTCCCATGCAGGAGACCTTAATGAGGAATCTTCACGCACTTGCTTTTTATTTGTTGTGGCTGACATGGTGGGGCTAAAAGGAGGGATAAGGGAGTTCAGACTTTTGTTCCAAAATCACTCAGATTGGTCCGCCTAGGACCAAAAATCCTGTACCTTAATGGTCCAGTGAATACAAACACCTTTACACCTCCAGTCATTACATCAGTATTTTCCCAATCCTACCACTAATTGGCTATTATGGACCTTGGTTTACCCTCTAGAGATGATGGTCAGTGTTTTAGGGTTATATGCAGGTATCTTTTAATTAACAGCAAAAGTTTACAGCTTTAGTTTTATGGACAAATAAAACAATATCATAAAGTTGCTCCCTTTGTTGCGGCTTAGATGTTCGCTGCCCAAACAAGCGCACACAGCTCTCAAGTCAATCATCAGTGTTAAAATGATTGAAACCATCTTTTGTGTTGCTGATATCTGGTCGAGTTTACTGCTCAGAATTTACTGGCCTAAGGGTAAAAGCTCTGTGCCACACTCAAGACAGCTTGAATTGAACTGAAAGGTTTATCACCTGCCAAAGCATTAAAAAAAGAACTCACAACATTAACCATTTAGCATTATTCTAGCTTGCACTAACACAGCTCTTTAAAAGTCTTGAATGAGTTATTTTACATTGACAGTGTTACAATGCAAGTCGTGGAGAAAGGCTATTTTTCGAGGTATTTAAGAAGGAATGCATGCTTAGTGGTGAGAAAAAGAAATTATGATTCTAATTAAGCAAGAAAAATACTTTCTCTGAGGCTGTTTACATGTAACTGTGTTCAGCTAAAACAGTAAACTACTGTTGTGTGTTGGCAGTTCCTTCACATGGACAGAGCATTTTGGCTCAAACTTTACAGTAGCTTGTACAAACAGTAAATTATACTTCCATGATAACTTTGTTCCCATGTACAGATGGTTGCAAAGTTTACTGCAGCTTCTTAATGAGTTTAAAAGAGACAGCAGGAGGAAGAAGTTTACACAGGAAGAAGTTCAGTGACTGCTCAGTGACATGCGGTCTCTGTTGATTTCACCTGCAGGCTACAAAATGGCAGCTCAGTTTCAGAGGTCTCTGTTCATCAGACCCTGCCTGACTGCGGCTCCCCCTGCTCACACGGCACTAATTGTGTTACAACCTCAAACCCTGCCAGGCTGAAGGGATGAGCATATTTCACTGAGTGCAACAAAGCACAATGCTGTCAGTCTTACTGCTAATTGATGTATGGGCCGCTTTTGTGAGCATCTTTTTTTTTTTGGAAGATTTTGGTTTGGCCTGCAGCTTCTGGGCTTTATTGTGTGCACTGATCTCTTTGTGCTTCAGGAATAAATCAAAATGATGCATTACTGCAGGAAGCTTAACTACAGAGAGACTAAAGTTTTACAGCTGGTATCTCAATCTGTGTTATGCAAAATATGAAAAATATATCTCAGAAAGTTGACTTCACAACCCTGTAGTTAAAACACACATTATGTGCTTTCAATACAGCTTCCTGTAGTAAAAAGCACTGTTTACGTCTCCTCCAGAAGTATTTCCCACATCAAAATATTCTGTAGCACAGCCGTCTGTGTTGTTGTTTATGAGCGGCACTTGGGGCGAGCTGTGAGCGGCTGATTTCCCCGCGGTGTGACAGAGGCTCTTTGACGTTATGATTTGCGCTCCAATCCACCCCAACTCAGCCACATGCAACAAACACTCACTCACTCGTTCACACACGCATACACACAATATCAGAGAACTTAAGCTTTAACTGTTAATCATGAACTTGCCACAACTAATTACAGAACGATGTCAAATCAGAGAATAAGATTTGCCATGGAAAAAAACAGCTCGGTACGAAAATAACTGTGATGACAGATACACAGTAGGTAGCTGTTGGATCTCTAATTAGTATTCAACTTTTGTGTGTATAAATGTCAATGTGAACACAAATACTAAAGGTTAATGTAAATGTTCTCGGTTTATAAATGTCACATCTCTGATCATAGCACACAAGCTTCAAATTATAGGAAGCATATAGACTTAAATCAGATATGATGTAGGCAGGAAACGCTTCATACAAAGTCACACATTAAAGAAAGCCATGCATCAAAGAACCTGTCATGGTGGATGCATCATTTGTTCAGATGTGAGTTTGAATGTCAAGCTAAAGAAACATTTGCTTTGTACAGAGAGAATTCCCCCCTTACAGTTTGGATCAGTGTTGTAGTGTTAAAGTTTGTGAATCAAGACTTCAACAAGTTCTGATTTTTTAGGACTTAACTTGGACATACGCTGATTGCATTTATATTGAAGAGACGGAGAAGAGGACTCAGACTCATTTACAGATTGGACTCTTTTGGTTCTGGTAATTTTTTTGTTTTCGAGTTATTGCTGGAACATGTGTCTGCCTGAATAAAAGACTAGAGATGCATCTAGTCCAGGATGCCATCTGAAAAGTTTGTGAGAGTTGTTGATAAAGTTACCGTTAACAAGCTGCTGGCTAAAGCTAATGTTAGCCTCTGAAGTGACTTAGCCACAGGGTTGAAGATTAAAGGGTTGCAAGTATTTTTCAGTGCATAAACATGTTTAGTGAAAGCAGAATCAATCGGATCATTTCCCCATCAAAAGTGCTGTGGTGTGTATTTATAGTGCAGCAACTTTGGTGATACCAAAAATCTACAGAATCAAACACTCATAAAGGTAATGTCAGGGATACACACACCCAAAATATCCCACACATTTCACTTCAGGTTTATGCAGTGAGTGTTTAAACTGAAACAGTAGTTTTTTATAAATCTCCAGAATATGGGTACTTGACCAGGACTCAACTCAGACTCATCTTGGAATATTCCTAATTGACTTTAGACCTAAATGTGAGGGACTCGAGGCTTGACTTAGACTTAAGCCCAAGGCACCTGTACTAACCTAAAAATATTATAAAGAAGATTTTTAATTGTAATTCACATTAGTATCCTGATATAAGACATACCTCCCATTTCATGTGTAATAAAATATGTTAAATTGATATTTTCAAAATCTAACTTCACCCAAGTATTGGTACAAAAAACAGGGCACAGGTTTATTGATACTATAGAAAGCTGAATGGTTTGAATCTACTCAAAACTTCTGTTCAGTGATCAGGCTGTAAAGGTCACTCACTGAGAATAGAGGCAGAAAAACAGATTAATCTAGAGCTATTTATTTCTATGATATTCTCACATTTGACAATCTCAAAGTTCAATTTACCACCATCTACTTTGTAATAATAGGGTACCTCTTTAAGACAGACACCATGTACATCTAAGATATTTCAAAAACTGGAAAATCAAACCTAATGTTTTTGACATGATTAGACCTGTCATGATTGATAAAATGTGTATTTATACAATGAATTTAACTGAATTCTTCACATCCATACAGAGTGTTCATGTCAATCTTATACTCAGATGATGTTTCGAGAGATAACCATGTCTCAGGCCACACATTGGGGATACCAGAGAGTGATTACTAACGAGTGCTCTTCTCACTTTCACACAGGTAATCAATCACATTCAGTCAAGACAATGAGGTGGCCTTTAAAAGCAGACAAGCTCTCACTCATTCAGGTGATTGTAATGCCCCCGCAGCTCCCACCTCTCCATAAAGACTACAGACGATTACTGCTCAATGCACTGACTTCATTTACTAACAATAACATCCCTCCATCACCCACCTTCAGCATTATGAGTGCCCATAATGTCGGGGGTATCTCCATTGGACTGGCTGAAACTCTCACAGTTGTTAGGATTGTTGACTGCTCTAATGGGAAAGTGTTCATCCGATCAAAGTGAGGCCATTTGTTTCAATCAATGGTCTTCTAATCTTTCACAGAAATGCCACTAGCAAGTGAGGCAGGTGTGTTTAGAGGGAGTTGTGTTTGTGGTTGATAAGGACACTGTCAACAGGTGCCGCGGTCCCTGGAGAGGGAGGGATGGCAGTTGGTGCTGATCATTTACTTTGAGTAAAGCTGGTATTTGGGGAGCAAATTTGCCTGTGTGGGGTTCACAGTCATGCAGGTGCAATGATGACAATTCAGCTCAGTGGTGGCAACATGATAAAAAAGTGGACATCTGGATGACAAATAGAACTTGTGTGGCTTGATGCCAAATTAAGATAGTGAATTATCTACCTATTTGTGACTGTCAGTGCGAAGGTTAGTGATACCTTTGTGACATTTTTTCCCTGCTCCTTTTTCACTGATATATTTTTAGATGTTTTTTTTTTTTTAATTGACTTCCTTGTTGGTAATATTAAGCCACTTACCTGTCATTAATTGCCACAATTGCACCACTGTGTGTTGTGTCATATCCCACAAAGGACATTTTTTAGACAATCAATTCAGGCCATCATCATGCCCTGATGAGTCTGTCTCAGAAACAGTCTCTTGAAATACGCCAAGATGGAAATCTCCTCTTTCTGTGAGTTCTGAACGGTCATTGCTGCAGACCCAGTGCCAACTTTTACTTTTGGAAAAATGGAGCAAAAGTGAAAAAAAAATGCAGTTAGTGGAGGCTCCACTTGCCAAGGTAATGCATAGAGTTGTGGGGCCAAGTAGATGGATCATTAAGTGAGAAGGCCAGTTTCTGCATTGACAAAAATAAGGTAAAGTTAGCAGTTTCAAAATGGTCCAATCCTTACTCCAATCAGGATCTGTCTTGGCTGATATTTAGTGGAATATTGGGTTGACCCAAGTCTTGGGTTCTTTCTTAAAAGGTACCGTTCTCATACTTTTTCTGGTGACACATCGCTCTAATAGTGTGATTAAATTTCACCTGATCAGAAAAGCCTTGTCTGGATCAAATCATGATGAGCTACAAAATGCAATCTAGACTGTTAAAGCATTGTAGCAGTAGTACAGCGTTAAGACAACATATTGCTGGTGTTGTGGGCCTACAAAAATGCCAATTTACCATAGCAGCATCGAGAACTGACTTCTAGACTCTTGATGAATAAGGTATCCATTGAGGATTCCTGGGTGTTGATCCAACCTTGCACCTTTAATACATCTACTTACAGATCAAGACTCTGATTTCTACCACAACATAGGCTTCACTTTTTGATGAAAGAACCAGAAAAAACACAACGCATGCTTTTTTAAAACATGTATCTTTGAGGTGGAGCCAACAATACATAAGGGTTTGATAGTCTGTGTGCACATAATATGTTAGCAGCAGCATGAGTGATGTTGTAGTTTAGCTGATATGATGAAGATGTATTAATAACTTTGACAGTCATGATGAGATCTTCTGTATTTAGTTGGAGAGTAGAAATAATGGAGGGTGGAATATATTGATGGAGATTAAAGACTGTGTTTACTGAGAGTTATGACGAGCATCTGGCTATTGTTTCATTAGTGTTGATGTTTTCTGTCTCTGGGGTGGATTTTGGATTAGCGCAGCCATCTTTGTTGTGAATGTCAGACTCCAGAGCATGAAGACAAAAGCCTTTTAATGACATACACATACATTGATCGGGTCCATATCATTTGTGCCCTCTCTTGATCATTTGTAACACAAATAGTACTTAGAGTTGGACTGAAATCAGGTGTTCAAATGTGAAACTTTTGTATATTTGCTCGGTGACTTTCTGTGAAGGAAAGAGCCGATTTAGTGATTTAGTGATTTGTAACAGTGTGCCATGTTTCTGAGCAGCTTGTTAATGCCTGGGGCTCATAGGGGATGAACTGGGATAATGGGTTAGAGAAGCATCCAAGGGCACATTCAGATCTACTCCAATGGCCACGGTTGCGAGGCCACCACTGCCTTAAGTGTGTTTTGGGTGTACAGTACTTGTATGTATGTGTTCTTATGCATTTACTGTGTATACTTGAGTCACTGTTGTTTGAAGCAACATAAGAACTGAGGATAAAAAGCCTCTCCTGTGCTGTATTCCCATCCATGGATAGAGAATTGACATGATTAGACAACTCATTCAAGGTTGACTTTGCATCATCAGCCATTCATGAAGAGACGGGAGCAGAATAGAGCTTACCGTGACTATTGTCCTTTCTGAACTAAATTGAGAAAACTGTCCGTGAAAATTAGTCTATGTGGTTTCCTCAGCTTTTGTCTGTAAGTGTGTTTGTGCTGCTATGATGTTGTAAGGCCTTAGGTGTTTTGAAATGTATTGTTCTATGTTCTGGTTCATGTTATAGACACAGGAGGTTCAACGGATCTACCTCCCATGTGACAGAGCAGATTCATTGCTATAATGATTGTCTTTGCGGCCGCCAGTCTTCGCTTCTGACTTGTTAGACAGGTGAGATTTACTGTCTGCCAGCAGGAGGATCATCTGGATAACATTTGTATATTCTCAGTGTTAAAAGTGTGTGTGGGTGTGTTTGTTTGTTAGAGAGGAAGTAGGATCATGACTTAAAATTTGATCTTTGAGATTTATGCTGGCTGCGGGGGCTTAATAAAAAACTGATCCTTGTGTCTGACGGATGCTCATGTCGGTTTCCTGTCTGACACACACAGACACACACACACAGAGTTATAAATGTGTATGCATAGCTGGCTGAATATTCAGCTGGTGGAACTTTGCTTTTGCTTTTTGTAATGTTATTTTATGCCAATAAAGTCTTAATGTCAAATTACATGTCTCTTGGTGTTTTCTTTGACATTCTTTCAAAATAGACCGTGTTTTTTCTTCTATGACTCTTTGCCAGTGATGGTCTTGGCTTGAGGCACCATGTTTTCAGTTTCTCTGACAGTTCAGCCATCTGTCTCTACATCTGTCCTATTTGCTGTGAGTGAAATACTTAAGCTACTCCTTGAAGAGAAGTCCTTAAATTGGAAAAAGCATCAAGTTAGAGTCAAGAATGTAGTGTAGACTTTGAGGGTCAATATTTGATGTAACTGTGGGCTTCCAGGAGAGCGTTTTTTCGCCGTAGACTATAGCCTACGTACACCAATCGAGACATAATTTCACCTGCAGCTGTTTACAGATCAAATGGCTTTAACTCAGAGGGTCAAAGGTTAACCTTGCTGTGAAATCATCATGACCTGAGCTTGTGAACTCTTGGAATTGTATTTTAATGTTTGGCTCAAACATCCACATGAACGGTGAACTGATTTCATTTTGCTGCTTGAAGGTCGAGGTCTGGTCACCATAAGGAATTATAGTTCAGCTGGTGTATTATCATCTTTTATCCTATTAAGGGATAAAAGTCTTGTCTTATCTTATGTCTTGTCTTATGTTGTTGGGATTCTGTTTTACATAACCACCCACTCACTATACATTATCGGTGCTTATTAACTGGCTACCAATTAAAGATATAAACAAGTAGACTCAAATGCATTTATTCAAAGATGATCTTTTGATTTAATCTAAAAAAAATGTCCCTCAGCTTCAGATTGGTTGCACTTCCATTTCCTTGAGGTAGTGTTCTGGGCCTACTTTCAGTGAAATTAACATTCTAACATTAGCCTGCTTAACTGTAATGAATTACTTCGAACTATAAGTGAAAAAGTCAAAACGTTTGAGTTTTTTCTGTTTGTTTGTATTGGATACAAAAGAATAAAAACAGCATTTTCTTTCAGTAAATCAGTCTGAGATCAGATGCTAAAGCCTCAACTGTGTTGTAGTTTGGGTTTGTTTTATTCATGTGTTTTCTTCAATTTGGATGATGTCTTTTTCACTCAGCATTTTGTATATTGTGATCTGGTTGTCCCTGAGGTTGCTTTTGCTACTCAGAATAATTCATCATAGTTGGGGTTTTGACCAATCCCATTAAATATTTGCCATAACCTGGTGTTTGGTGGGACAGCTGGATAATAACCTAGGGAGAAAAATAAGCACAAAATCGAAGACATGCTATCTATTTTTCCCCTTTACTCTGGTAGAGTTGTTTTAGCACAGTGTTTTTGTTGGTTTATGTAAATTGCTATTGGCTAGCTATCAAAAACACACAACAGTGAGACAGTAAACTCATGTTTCTTCTGCTTTTTAGATCAGTTATGTGATCTAAATCTTCTTTGTTGGCCATTTAACTGTTAAAAAGGAGATCATCAAAGCAGTCAGCACTGATTTCAGTCAGCGATAGCTCCTCTGAGCACTTAAGCAAAGCACAAGGCCAGGCTGAAACTTGAGAAGCTGAAGAGCAATAATGTTTCCACTGACTCATTCTCTTGCTTACGTGGTAGATCCGCTTTGAGTGCCTTTAATGGCATCAAGAGTAAACTTAACGTTAGTTTACAGCTATTCTTGGTATAGATCCTGCATAGCCTCTCAAAATGACAACACTGCATCACATGTAAATAAATCTATATGATGTTAAAACCCCTCAATCTCTATGGAAAGTAAAGTATACTATAGAGTGTTGCAGTACAAACAGCAGAGTAGAGCAGAGCTCAGTAAGGATGTGCTGATTTAGCACTGTTAGCTTGACCTTCAAACCACAATTCCTTTCCAGTTGGCATCTCTTGACAGCATTTCAATTATAATAGATAACCGTGCGCTTGTGTAGAGGTACTCACTACAAACTGGGTATGATTTAGAAAGTGAAGTCCTGTGTAATGGATGGCTATTGATTTAGGGAATACTTGTTATCAATACAGAGACTCTGACAAGGATTAGTGCTGCCTGGCTAATCGATGAATGGATAAGCATTTAGCAGAGAAATCAATGAAGAGTTAGAGGGATTTCAGCTTTCCTACCTATGGGTAACGACACATCTGCTGCTCATGATGAGACGCTGTTGGTTTGCAGAAACTTGAAACAAAATAAGTTTCCAGTCAGCAGGTATGTTTCTTATTTACAAAATAAATTGAAAAAATATGGAAAATATATCTTTCTTTATCATTTAGCATGATTTAGGAAAGCAGCAATTTGATGCAGCAATTGCCAACAGTGGTCATTACTAACTGCTGCACAGCTTCTGAGTACAATCTCAGTGCTGTGAAGTGTTACAGGTCAAGGAGGTCATGGATTGATTCAACATTGTACCCAAAATAGGCCAGGTTTTGAATTTCTGTGAATTTTACGCAGATGTTTTCAAAACAAAAGATAATATGTTCAGTAAGAGATCAATAAATCATAAAGATTTGAATTAGATCATACAAAATTTAAACATACCAACCTGCATGATCCTAAATGATTGAATTGTATAGATAAAATACAAAACAAAATGGAAAAGAGGATAGCGCTCTTATCAAAGCGTTCATTCAATCTATAATGTCAATGTTACTAAAGGTCTGTGTATAAACGTAAACCTCAGTAAGTGCATTTGAAGGGATGATTACTCAGTCTTTCGATCTCTTTGTTATGGATGCAACATCTCGAGGAAATTTCCTTAAATTTGGTACAAAAATTCCCAAATATTTTAGGGAAATATAAATAGACAGTTTTTGTTCCTAGGCCAGCTTTACTGTGTCTTTAAAATATCCATGAAAAACAGAGTATCTCAGAGATGTGATAGAAAATACCTCCAGATGTGTTACAAACATCCACTTGCAATGAGAGGTGAACTCATGAAACTGCTGTGCTCCAAGTCCAACAATGCCAGAGGGGAATATTTATTACATGATATTGATGTCTTTATTTAATTTCAGGCAAAAGATCCTATCAGTTTGAAATTAGTGGACAATTTCCTTATGTTTGACCTATTAAATGTCCATTTACTCTGGGGTCTGGGGTCCACTGAAAATGAGTAGAGGCAAAGTAAAGTAACAATATGTCTCATTTGAAAGTAAAGCTAGCTGTAAATTTTAACTTGTCTAAAAGTTTGCAATCAACAGCAAGGTAATCACAAAAAGCATAATAAGAAAAGGACATTTTTTCTAAAGATCTGTTTCTTTTTTCCAATAGTTCCATCTAATAGAAAGAAAATTTACATATGAACTCCAAAGTGTGTGATCAATTACTATATTGATTGGGATTTGGCAGAAGACTTCATTAGCCAAACTACAAGTAAAACAAAAATAAAAATAAATTTTCTTTTTACCATAACATTACACTGATAATCAGTATGGTGGCAGCTTTAATGCTGTAAATTCATGACGTGCATGCCCGAGATTATGTTTATAACTGTCTATAAGAAACAGAGGTTGTAAATGGGACATTGTTGGTTTGCCCTGTTATATAAAAAGAACAGCAGTTCTCAAACTTTGATATTACAGAGCTCTTCATTTTGGGAAACACCACCCCACAATTTAGTCTAAGGACTATTTGTGCCTTTTAAGTCTCTAGCTTCCTAGTTTGAACATTTATTCCAAAACCTTCCCACATCGGTATGGCCACAAGCACAGATTTCTGCAAGGTGCTATTACAAGCCCCAGGAAGCTTCTGCTCGGTTATTCAAATACAGAAGAGCTGAACCGTTCATTTATTCTGTGTGAGAGGGGCTGATGAGCAATCATGTACATCTGTGACCCTGTGTGTCCTCAAGGAAATGTCCCCAGACAGAAGAATTTCATCCCACTAACCTTTGCTGTACTGGAAATGTTACAACCTGAGGATAGAGGAAAAATTTAGCCTTTGCCTGGAAAAGAAGGAAACCTGCACTGTGAGAAAATGAATTAATCACCTGAGCAAACACCCTACGGATAACATGGTGTGAACTTCATATGAGAACATGTAATTCATGATTGAACTATAATTATCATGATAATGAGAGCATAATAGTGCATACCAACGCAGTCTCCCAGAAAATCTCTAAAACTTTTCGGAGAATCATTCAAGATAGGATTTTCAGGAGAACTCATAAAACTGTCTTGATTTTTTTAAATGTATTAATTTTCTCAAAAACTTCAGGAAACGTAAAACCTTTTGGGAAAGTTCCCTAAACCTGGCAAGATTTAAGGAAAACTTCTTGGACCCAGTCTGGAGAGCTCTTTGAAATTTTCAGGAAATTTCTCTGAGTCCTGCAGGAAATTTTATTGAATCTCTCAAGGAATTTTGCCCAACATTTTTAAGTATTTTTCCAGAAAATTTTTGAAAAGATTTCCAGTAATTTTCCATAAATCTATCTTTATTTGAAGCACTATACTTCTTCCAAGTTTTCTTGAATTTTTCATTAAAACCTTCTAGAACTGTCCTGGAAACCTTTAGCTATTTTTATTTATTTTGGCGCATATACTAATTCTTTGCAGATTTTTGTGGAAACTTTTATCTAAAAAAATCTGGGTACTTTTTATAGGTTTTGTCTCAAAACATTTTACGGCATTATCGATGGAAACTTCATCACAATTATCATTTTGCAGGAGTTACTAACAGGATTGGTAATGTTGCAAATCATTGCTTTGAATGTATTAAATCTTTTTAAATCTTGAGCCAACATAACCTTGATTAAAAAAAATCGGATGAATTTTGATCACTGGATAAAATGTGCGGTAAGGGACACAAGAAAAACTTCCTATGACTAATCAACTAACCTGTGTGTACACAGAGAGACTTGGTGATGTGTTTTTAGTTTGAAAAAGGCTGTCCTAAACACATATTGCCAGATATCTACTCCAATCTTTCCTTCGATTCACACTCATCTTGACAGAATCACAGTCTTCCTCCCAGGTGTTTTAATCACTGTGGGACGTTTATGTTTGAAGTCACTCACAATTTATAACTTATTATAAAAGGATATTTGAAGAGCTAACTCATTATCAGATGAACCTCTGTTCTACTTAAAAATAGTCCTATGAGGAAACAAAACATCCTCATGTTCATTTAAACAGGTCTGGGACCTCAGGAGAGGAGTATTGTTATGGAATCTAGAAGAAAATACAGGATTGTCAGCTTAAACCTTTCTCAGCTCTTGCAACAGCCTGTTGTTTCGTTATAGGTCAAGGCACTACAACATGAAATATGCAGGTTTACACTTCAGCTGGAGTGAGACTGCAATGTTTCTACTTTTTACCACAAAAGTGCTGCATCAAAAATTAAAATAGCTACAGAGGGGATAGACCTCCAGGGTAGCTGAATTTGTCTCGAGCGTCCAGTCCAAGTCCTGAGAACTATACTTCTAAGGACCTGGTTTTAATTCAAACATTTCATGGTACCTCTATAGGCTAGTGTGAAAAGACATCCCTTATAACACCATATAGCCGCACAGACTCTATCTAGCAAAGCCTCAGATCTATAAACAGGCAGGTAACTACACTGATGGATACAGAGCAGGAGAGCTAACAGGCAGGAAAGGCAGCCACAAAGTCAGAACTACCAGGCAGTATAATGAGACACATCGCTCTGAAACAGCAGTCTGTGGTTAACAGAGGTGAGGACAACAAGACCCCCCAGAGAACAAACAAGAGAAACACAAAGCATTTTGGGAAGTCTTTCTTTCAGTAGACTTGTTTCTGAATGCAACATTTCATTAGTCTTCTTCTGTAACTTAGCAACTAAAAAGGGAAATGACATCTTTGGTTTGAGTCAGAGGAGAGGGAACAGGCTTCCTCTCAGAAAGTGATAAATATGATTTGTCAGTTTTAGCACTCAATGGCACAAGTGTATCATGTCCTCCATTCATTTTACAGCAACTCTCTTCATATTCTGTCTGATGAAATATAATGTTAATTTTATGAATAAACCATATTTTTTCTCCCATAACCTTATAATAATGAGCAGTGTTTGATAATGTTTCACTTTAATGATTTTGTTTTTCTCTAAGTGATTATTAATTTAATTCACATACATGAGCGGTTTATTTTGATCATTGCTTTTTTGAGGAAAAACATTAAGACTTCAATCTCAAAGGATTATATGTTTTGCAAAGTTTTTCAAATTTAAAGTTTTTGCTGGTGGGTTGAAAAAACATTAAGGTGTAACTTGGGCTCAAAGTAGTTTTCACATATTTTCCGTTTTTAACTTTTAATCATTGTTTTGATTGTATGAATAATCAACTGATTAAGTGCAAACACTGTCACATCAAACAGGGATTGTTTGGTTTGGACCCTCAATTCTGCCTTGATTATTTGTGATTGTTTTTTTTTAGTGTTTTATGTATTTGTGTTGGGAGGTTTTTGTGTGTTTTAGTTTCAGTGCAGCAGCGGCTGGTGAACGCGTGGTGAGGAGGTCTTCGCTCTGATCAGACGCAGCTGTCCCTGATCAGCTGCTCTAAAGCTCCAGCTCAGTTTGCGCCAGCCTATCGTGGTCTGCTGCAGCAGCACTACGACTGCAGACAGGAACAGACTGAACAAACTAGTGAGGAAGGCTAGCTCTGTTTTCTAGGTTGCCTTCTGGGCCCTGTAGAGGTGGTGGGGGACAGGAGGATGATGGCTAAGTGATCATCTCTCATGGACAATGTTTCACAATGCTTTCTGCAGAGCATTGTAACAGCACTGGGCAGCTCCTTCAGTGACAGGCTTCTTCAAGCAACTCTGTTTTTGTAATGAAACCTGATCACCCCACTCCAGTCTGAGTCTCACTTCTGGGTCCTTTGTGTGAATCATCACAACTTTACCAGAATAATGAATAGTTACACAACACTGACCGGACATTTTATGGATATATTCCTTTTTCTTTGACTGTATCTAACAGTTTCGCTCTTTAATTTGAACTATATTTCATAAAACCAGCACTTTAACTGTAATAAACTAGATACAAAATAATGTTTTGTCTCTTGGCAGAATTAATGCTCTAATGGCAACTTTAATGTTGAAGTTACGCTGATTTAACAGAAAATGTTACTTTATGTCATCACCTAATATTACTTAAAGCTTAATATCTTCTGTTATTATTCAAGGGAATAGTAGCTTCTACTTGGCTTCCTGTCCACATATACATACAAAAATACACAAACAAATTTATTTCCTCTGTACTGATAATTTCATTTATATTTTTATTTATTTATTTAGGCCACACGGCCTCTTTGGCGGCAAAAACGAAAAGGGCTGCAGTGTCTCCGTGCTGTTGGGCCCCCTCTCGAGTTGATCCCGAAGCTAGGATGAGTGAGTAAAAAACTGCCCAAATATGTTGAGAACTACAAATGAACTTTACTCTGTCGATTCTTGTTTTTTTTAATGTCACAACTTCAGCCCTCCTCCTTTATCCGGGCTGGGGACCGGCAAAATTGACTCAATTGAGACAATTTGGCGGAGTTACTGTTTTTTTTTTTATTTTTTTATTTTTTTTTTTTTGTAAATTTAATTCTGACTGAATTGTAGCTGCTTGTATGGTTAAATAGCAATATCCCTCTTGGCATGGAAATAATGTGATACTTTCAGTATCAGCTGCAGAAAGTGCAGTTTCAGCTGCAGCAAGTGCAGTTTCCGCTGGTGCACTTTCCCTCATCCTTTTCTTTTTCTTGCCCTGAAAAACAACATAACATTTTTACTTTTCTGACCTGGTAACACCAGATTATGCAGTGTCAGTAGTATAAAGCTGCTTTTGAAATCTCACATGCTCACATCACAACATTTGTGGTGCTGCTTTGCATAGATTGTGTACTTACATAATTGTTGATGGCTGACCAACCTGGGTACAGCCGACTGTGTTCTTCCTTTTCCACTCTGGCCATTTCTTTAAATTCCCCTCGCTGTTCCTCTGTAAGCTTATTCCACTGTGAACAGACAAAAACATACTGTCAGAAACACACTTATTTCCAAACTGGATCATCCACTTGCGCATGAACAACACCTGGTGCACACCAGGTACTCATTAGTGAGTGTACAACATTTCCTCTATGCAAACTTTCATACCTTTAAAAGTTCTTTACGTGAGACAGTGAATAAAAAGCAACATTAACAGTTACAGTGAAAAGATAAAGTAAAAATCTTTGATTTATTTAAACCCGAGTGAACCATGTCCTGACGCACTTACCCACTGGCCGAGGAAAGCATTCGTCTCTGCGCTCCCTTTCTCTGCAACTTCAGCTGGTACATTTTCTCTGTACATCCTCATAAAGATCATGAAGGCATTTGGCGGCTTTTTGATGTACGAGCTGTCCTCCTGCTCCATTTCCCTTTTTCTTTTCCTGTTGGTCAAAATCAGAGAGAAAGTTAATGTTGTTGCTCTATCAAACTTTTTTAATTGAATAAATGTTAAGGTATGCCTAATGTCATTTCCATTCTCTTTGCTTATTATAACGATCGTTTATGAATAAAATAAAGTTTGAGTAATTTGAATCAATACTTACCTTGAGTTGGAGGCTGGGGGAAGAGAAACAGCGGGCTCATTTGACTTAAACGCTGTGTAAGGACTGGCACATGCACGCTGTTGGTCAAAGAGCTGAAGAGCATTTTCAAGACTTGTGACCTCTGCAAACTGTCCAGCCCCACTGTTTGCTGGGTGAGGGGTGTTGTTAAACCCCAAACCTGCCTCATAGAGCATGTCATCTGTCAGCAGGTCACGATCTTCACACAGTGTCTTAAACAGTGTGCTGGGACTGTCCAATGGGCTCTGTAGTTCAAAAAGCTCAAGTCCATCTTCAGATGTTAAGTCCATAACCTCTTCATTGGAACATTCTGCTGAATGAGGGGGGATGTTAAACCCCAAACCAGCAGGGTATGTTGATAATGAAAGCAGAGATGAAAAGAAAGCCGTAGGGTCAGTGGTCAGTTCCTGCTCTGAAAGGTGGTCTGCTTCAAGGAGCATGTAATCTACGAGCAGCTCACTATCTTCACACAGTGTCTCAAGCAGTGTGCTGGGACTGTCCAATGGGCTCTGACGGTCAGAAAGCTTGAGTACATCTTTAGATGTCACATCCTCCAAATCTTCATCGGAACATTCTGCTGAATGAGGTGGGTTGTTAAACCCCAAACCAGCAGGGTGTGTTGGTGATGGAGGTGGAGTTGAAAATGAAGGCAGAGTGTCAGTGGTCTGGCTCTGCGCGGTAAGGTGGTTTGCCTCAAAGAGCATGTTGCCAGTCAGGGGGTCACGATCTTCACACAGTGTCTCAGACGCCGTGATGGGACTGTGATATAGGCCCTGTACACTGAAGAGCTCGAGTACATCTTCATATGTAAACGCCATAGCCTCCTCATTGGAACTGTCTGCTGGGTGAGGGGGGGTGTTTAACTCAAAACCAGCCTGGTATGTTGGTGGTGGAGTTGTCATGGTTGAAGGAAAGTGCTCTTCTTCTCTATAACTTCACTAACTCGGCTAAAATATTCTTCAGACTTTGTCGCGCTCCGCTCGCCTAGACGTTGGTTATCCTGCTTCAGTTCTGAGGCAGAGTTTTGGATTGTCATGCTCGGTGACATCATCGCTTTGATGTCGTGATGTCATGAGGTGATGTCATGAGTCGTGCTCGGTGACATCACCTCAGTTTTTAAAAAATGCCATGCTGGGGGACAGTCCATTCAATTTTTAAAAAATGCAGTGCAGGGGTCATTCCATTCAATTTTCAAAAAATGCCAATCAAAATCTGCAATTTTGTCGTCAGTGAGAGGGTCATGACCATAGACTGGGTCACGACGACAGACTGTAAGGTTCAAACCCACAACCTCAGGAGTCCCAGACAGTATTCTTATCCCCTGAGCCACGTGGACACATAGAATTACTCCATCTGTTTCCTTGTCTACTTTCCTCTGTAGACACTAGACTTTAAAACTGACCTCATCCTGGATAAGTCCCGAACCCCTGACCTCAGGAATCCCAGTCAGTCCTCTTCTACTCTGAGCCATGTGGACACACAGGAGTATTCTGTTTGTAAAAGCTTTTCACTCTCCTCTCCTCAGAGGGAGAGTGAAAACCTACCAACCTCAGGTAGTGAGGTCGGTAGGGGTTTGTGAAAACGTCATCACTAAGCGACACAGACCATGGGAATCATAGTTTTTTGTTGGGTTATATTTTATAACCTGAACCTCAATGTTGTTTTCAAGCATTAAAAGTATACACATCTGATTAAGGTTTTCTTCAACCTTCAAGTGATGGTTTTAAGCACAGCGATGTATCAGAGGATTTATTTAAATATTAAATCTGTAAGTCAAGGTCATAGAGTTTACTGCGCTACACTGATTTATATTGTTAATATGGACTAAAAAACTACTGTAATTTTGAATGCAAAAGAATGAAATTCAAACGGGATTAAAAATGCATTTAACCCATATTAACTATTGAAAGTGTGCAATAATCGGGTTTTAAAAATTAATGGTTGGAACTAGTTTTTAAAGACTTGGGTTTTAAAATGATGTTGACCTTAAATCAACTACAATGATGAAGCCCATCCTTTTCTTAAATGCTAAATTATTTTAAAAAATCATCATAAACTAGTCATTTGATTTTGATTTAGCAGAAGATTGACTTTTTAAACTGCAGCTTGTTCTTAATGTCTTCTGTACATCTTTAGGAATGATTACAACAGTCCCATCTGCTAGAAAATATAACAGATGGGACTCATTTTAGGGTTTTTGATCGATGATGTGTTGACATACACATAATCAAGAGCAAGCACACGAATGCATGTCTTTTAATGTGCACACCAAATATGTTATTCAAAACCGAAAGTTTCACTTTGATTTTTTCATAGAAATAAAGATTTTTCTCATCCTCTGTGAAAAAGAAAGCAGTGAAGTCCGTCTTTCCATCTATCCTATGGTGGTGTGTTGTACCTGGATGCCTGCACTCAGTCTTCAAACCCTGGACTGAGTAAGTGATGAACTAAGTTTATTTATTTCTATTTCACAAACTGTGTCTTTCTTACTCACCTTTGTACTTAATATTTCAAATGGACTGCTTTAAGAATTCACTGGCGTAGTCATTGCTATCTCTCCATTTATAAAGCCATTCTGGGCAAAATTCCAGCTGATGTTTCCTCCCTTTAAATGTAGAAGAATGAAAGTTATTTTTAAATCACAGAGTAATATGTTGTTTTCAAAGTTTAAAGTGAGTCAGGAAGTAAAGCTTTTAGGTATTTTGAACCTTTTCCTGGAACATTCAGCAATCTGATTCCAAATAGCAAAGCATAAATAATTTTAAAACCCATTGCAAAAGTCTAGAATTTAAGTTTTCTGTATGCAAATGTTTTTGGGTGACTTCTATAATGGATTTTGTTAAAATTTTATGGGAGTCTGATTATTTTGATTTAGGTCTCCCTTGGAAAAGAGATCACTGACCTCAGTGGGATTAACCTGCATGAGTAAAGGTTGAATAAAAATCAATGCATAGATGAGAGCAACAGTTGACACAAGAATATGTTTGTACCAAACTGATGTTAGCCAAATAATCTTTGAATTTAAGGAAAACTGCTGCAGCAGGATGGCCACAGTCTGTAAGGAGTGAGGGTGAGTTTTAGGCATACTGTGAAGAAAAAAAAAATACTGAATTAAACTTGAAGATTCAAACACATAGATATCACAGTTTATTATTTATCTGAATCTAAATTCTGTCAGACAGGCTGAAGAACATGTTTTCTTTTTACAAATATGCTGATAACAGTGATTAAATACCACAACTGACAGGAAATGACACTTCACAAGAAAACAGGATTTAAAATGTGGTGAAATTTGACACATTCACATTTAAGCTGCAATATGCTTATTCTTTTTCTTGATTCTTTTAGTTTCATCTGCAAATAAGGGCCTAAGGTATCCATTATTATAATAAACTGAAAAAAGAAAAGACCACAAATGAGTCCAGAGGGGCTGTTGGTTCTGCCAAACCCAGAAGAAGGACAGTGGAGCAGTGAAAATGAGAAAAAGGTGGCAAAGAGGAATGACTGCTCAGTGACTCTTCCATCTCCTCTTACCTAATTGCCACATTAAAAGGCCTGATGGAAAAATGGACAGAGCTCTCCGGAAGGCCACGGAAAAAAAGAGACAAGAGTGAGTTTAATGCAGAGCACTGCAGTTCTACAGACCTGATGGAGCTGAGTGAAGAGATCGTTTCCTCACTACTGAAAGCTTTCCTCAAAAAACTGAGCTCACTTTTCCCCAAAAAAATTTTCACTTCACAAACTGCTGTGGAAGAAAAATAAAACTCCTCAAATGATGCCAAGAGTTTACCAACAAAAGAAGATATTTGAGAAAAATGCCTGAGCTGGTGGACCAATCTTTCTCAGTCTAAGAGTACACCGAAAAACCCATCCAACACATATCAAGATCTGAAAAGTTTCTCTAGCAATCAAACATCAGCATCTTTTTAGGAAAACAGAAAAAAAATCACAGTATTACAACATGCTTAAAAACAGTAACTGAATGTAATACAGCAGCTGAACTGTGAACTGTATATGTCTGGTTAAATCTCTCCACCCTGACACTGTCTTCTTCCAACTAAGTTGAATCAATAGACCTAACTAGGGTCATGGTGATGGTGCAGTGATGGAGTGACTTCACAAAAAAACAGCAACTTGGCAGAATTTCTTCATTAGTGTAACTACAGCTGACAAAAACATATCGTAGTGGTCAAGCCAGCTGAGCCCTAGGATATCCATCATGTCACAATCATCCACTGATATTAAGTCTTACAAGCAGGAGCTTTAATATGGGCTGTGAACACTTATGCACTAACTGTATTTTATTTCTTTATCAATACTCATCAGATTAATTCAGAGTTTTTGCAGTTACACCTCTTAATTCAGGTTCATTAAAGCATATAATGTAAGTATTTGCTTGCTCAGGAATCCCCTCATTGATTTTGCTTGAGATAGATTCTAACACCTCGGCCTCATGGGAGTTGTAGTTGTTTAATAGATTTAATTGGTTGCTTCTGAACTGCTCTGAACCGATGCTTACGTTGCACATAAGCCAGTCCTGTGGCCATGTTCATAAATCTTTCTGGTACGAAAAGTGACAAAACTAAAAAGAAAGTTTTCAGAGTCATTTATCCTCCTTAAAGTCAAGACCAGATCCCAGTGAAGAGGAAAGTGATTTACAAAGCATCTAAGAGAGCCCCTAAGGTGAATGACCATTTGCAGTAGAGAGCAAGGCTTTTAAATGGTTTAAGAGTTTCTCAAGCAGAGGAGAAAATTGTTGGATCATAAAGAATAAACACGACACTGAGATATTTCACAGCTGGAAAAATGCAACAGTTTCTCTCACAATTCTGTCCACAGATGTTTTTGGGGAGGTTGAATATTAATAACAAAGGACGACTCAGAGAGACCCGAAAGACATCAGCAGCGGCTAAACAATTCCAACATGAGCAGTAATAAGACATGCAGAATAGGGAAAAAAGAGCATTTTTTTTAATGTTGTTAGTCATTTACATAATATTAAAAAAAGACTTTCACAAGCCATGGCTCTGTTTTCTTGGTCCAGCCCGAGAATTTGATTTATATTTTGTTTGCATCTATGGTTATTTGCAGATCAATAAGCTGATGATACCTCTAAAGTCCAGTTCATGGCAGTATATACAGATGAACATATAACCATGTTTAACAGAATCACATCACTCAAGTTCACAGTTTTAAAACAAAATGATTAAATTCCTTATTAACACAACTCCCTTAATGATCAACATGGGCTACTCAATCAAAGAAAGTAGCTTGCAAAGCCAGAGGCGTTAAGTCATTAAAATGGGCAGTATGAGTGTGGTTGTCTTTGTAAAACAAGCATGAGTGAGTTCAAAGTGAAGGTGACCTTCTGACAGCTTTGGTGTTGTGGTGTTTGGAGGATGAGGAACTGAAGAGCTTCATTTAGTGGTACATTAAGATATTAATAAATAGACAAGAGATAATTCTCATTTTCTCAGATTCATGATTTTTCTTTCTCAAGCTAAATCCCATCCATCCAATTCAATTCAAGAAGTTGAGAACAAATGCTCAGTTAGGTCAACATTATATTATGAAGGGTATCATTTTAACAAGCTGGACTAATTGGGCTATATGTGAAGGCTTTGACCACATCCCGTTGCTATGGCTACTCATTTTGGACCTTAAATGTTCATTATCAGGAATTGATTTATATCTTGCAATTAGACTAAAGCATGTTCATAAAATAGAACTTAAATATAAGGATATTTAGAAGTTTCTTTTTTAAGTTTGAAAATAAATCTGTTAATCTGTCCAATACTAAACTATGTAACCTCAGTTCAGAACCATACTGCATGTCTGACCAGCTTTAAGCAGGGCAAGTGTCTTATTCTTGAGGGGTAGGTTTTAATGAGGCTCAGGGATAGTAGAGCTTAGGACCTGCCAGTGAGACGGACAGGTGACCTTTGGCTTGTTCCATCGCACTAGTGGGTTGTCTCCACAGAGGAAGGGATGGAGTACATTAGAGACACAGGTACCCTAATCAGAGCAGGAGGCCGTACACCAGAAGAGTCAATAGTTTCAGGCCACTTTGAGGACACCCCATATTAGATGGTGACTTTGAGCTTATACTGTTATTGTGATTAACAGTCAACTTTTAATACCGTATTTTCCGCACTATTAGGCGCACCGGATTATAAGGCGCACCTTCAATGAATGGCCTATTTTAAAACTTTGTCCATATATAAGGCGCACTGCATTATAAGGCGCATAGAATAGACGCTACAGTAGAGGCTGGGGTTACGTAATGCATTCATTAGATGGAGCTGCGCTAAAGGGAATGTCAACAAAACAGTCAGATAGGTCAGTCAAACTTTATTTATAATTACAAACCAGCGTTCTGACAACTCCGTTTACTCCCAACATGAATAAACAGCTGTTTTATGTGATGTGGTATTTCGTTTATCTTTTAACAACAGCAGGGTATAACATGTAGTGCAACATTTATATCACATAGTGGAGGGGAACTTTTCCTGGATTCAATAAACACGTAAAAAACAGTCTGATACTGTTACGGTAAATCAAACGTTAGTGCTATCACAATATAGTAACACTCGAAATAGTGCAAAGCAATAACAATATATAAATAACTCAACGTTGCTCAAACGTTAATGCCACACAACACAACACAACACACAAAATAAACATGTAAAGCTCACTTTATCAAGTTATTCCTCATCCGCGAATCCCTCGAATTCTTCTTCTTCAGTGTCCGAATTAAACAGTTGGGCGAATACGGGGTCCAACATGCCCGGCTCCGTCTCGTCGGCGTCGTCACTAATCGAGTCAGTGTCGCTGCTGTTGTCTAGCAGTTCAGTGACAATTCCTGCCTTCCTGAAAGCTCGGACCACAGTTGAGACTGATATATCAGCCCAGGCATTTACGATCCACTGGCAGATAGTGGCGTATGTCGTCCGGCGCTGTCTCCCTGTCTTGGTGAACGTGTGTTCGCCTTCTGTCATCCACTGTTCCCACGCAGTTCGCAGTCTAGCTTTGAATGCCCTGTTGACACCAATATCTAGCGGCTGGAGTTCTTTTGTCAATCCACCCGGAATGACGGCGAGTATTGAATTAGTGTGCTTCACTTGTTTTTTGACACCATCTGTGATGTGGGAGCGCATGGAGTCGTAGATCAATAGGGACGGAGCTGTGTGAAAAAAGCCACCCGGCCTCTTCACGTAAATTTCTCTCAACCACTCGCTCATCTTTTCTTCATCCATCCATCCCTTCGAGTTAGCTTTGATGACGACGCCGGCTGGAAAGTTTTCTTTTGGCAAGGTCTTCCTCTTGAAAATAACCATGGGTGGAAGTTTATGGCCATTAGCCTGGCAAGCGAGAACCACAGTGAAGGAGGACTTCTCATTCCCTGTGGTGCGAACATTTACCGTGCGTGCTCCCGTTTTATCCACAGTGCGGTTCACAGGAATATCGAAGGTGAGTGGAACCTCGTCCATGTTGGTGATGTGCTCTGGCCGGATCTTTTTTTCCGTAATGTTGTTTTTGCAATATGCGCGGAAAGTGACCAGCTTTTCTTGGTAGTCTTTTGGCAGTTGCTGTGAAACAGTAGTCCGTGTGCGGATGGAGAGATTACGTCTTTTCATGAACCGAAAGCACCAAGAAGGACCGCCTTTAAAATCGTTAATGTTAAGTTCGCTTGCTAGCGCTGTTGCCTTCATTCGAATAGTGATTGTACTGACACTTCTACTTGCTGCTCTCTGTTCAACAACCCACTGTTCGAGTTTGTCCTCCAACGGTAGCCATCTCGCCTTGTTCCCTCGGAAACTCTGTTTAGTTTTCTTTACTTGGCGCAGGTCGTCTTCTTGCTTCCTCCACTTCCGCACCATTGATTCGTTAACGTTAAATTCTCGGGCTGCTGCTCTATTCCCGTGTTCAACTGCGTGACTGATCGCCTTGAGTTTGAACTCTGCGTTGTAGGCGTGTCTCTTAGTAGGAGCCATTTTGGGGTCTGTAGGTGAACACACAAATGGAATGAAACGGCGCCTCGCGCAGTCATATATCCCAGCATGCACCGCGCGCTTCTTCTTCTACGGGGGAAAATGAAGTCAGCGGCTGCTTACCGTATTGGTCCATATATAAGGCGCACCGGATTATACGGCGCACTGTCGGCTTTTGAGAAAATTTGAGGTTTTTAGGTGCGCCTTATAGTGCGGAAAATACGGTACATACATTATACTTTTGCATTGGTGTTAGGTATGCTGCATTTATCAACACTTTCAGACCTGCCTAAGGTGGCCTGCTGCAGCACAGGTTTTTACAGCCTGGCAACAGAAAATTACAATACAAGTTGAATGCATTTTTGTTTCTTCTTGTGTTGAGTCACAAGTCAAGTGTTTTGTTTTGGGAGTTTGTTTTTCATATTAAAATGTTGACTGACAGATTTTTTGTTTAATCTAAAAGCCTTTTCGTCTCAACCTCACATTTACTTTTCATGACTAAATCAAGTCCTGATGAAGTGACTGTTGGTTGCTCAGGACAATTTCCTGTGGCTCTGTTTCTCTTGACAATACTCCTGACAGTGTCTACCAAGTATGACCTTGGCTTGATTCTTAAAACTGATCGTCTGTATTGCAGACTGCTCATGTTGAAGCAGCTCTCTTGAGCAAATAGTTTGAATATCTCTGGCAATACTCAGTGCTACTATGTCTGGATATGACATGCAAAAGCCTCCTTTGCATCACATACAGAGGTCTCAGCTGATGTGACTCTGTGACCTTAAAGTTTCAGAGGAAAAATCCAAAGTAGAAAAGCTCATGGTCTGTCTCGGACTAGTTTATAATAAGTGGCCTTTTCTACTGTGTTGTGTCTCAACTCTTAAGGAATTGGAGTTTTACTGTATTTACTCATTGCTTTGCTGAGGATTACCGCGATTTTGTGTTTATTTCTGCACTACTGACTAAACATTAGCGTACAAAGTCAAGATATCTGGTGTAGAGGACATAATGACCTTTTGGAGCATTTCCTTCTTGTGTAGTATCTTGAGTCTTCTCTGAATGTTTTCCTGCTCCAACAGCATTACGCTAAAAGCAGACGAATTTGAGCTCTGTCATTTCCTGTTTGTGTTAGACCACTTACTGAGAGTCTAAGGTCCTGATTTAATAAGCAAAACTTCATGGTTAAAAGATGAAAGATGATAAATGAAGCTCTGACCCTTCATATGGATCATTCAATTAAAGTGAATACCAGCGGGTTGAATTGACATTGAATTAATTAGTGCCCAGAGAGCCACATGTGCTCGCACCAAAACATGTTTGTGTGAGCTTTCTTGCGGCTTGTTTACACACATCCTCTAAAACCCTAATTTTAGAAAGGAATTCATCTCATCAAACTACTTAAATGTAATTACTGATGTCACCTGCTCCTCTCTCTCTAATGATGACTGATACAGTCTGAGGCAGAAGAGGACAGGAAGGGGCAGGAGTGAGAGTCATTTTTCCAAATGTTGAAGATTTTCCTGGACTGCCAGTGCGATGCTACTAAATGGAAACAACAGATCTGAATCATAACATGCTCATCAAAGAGTGAAATTGTTTCTACCAAAGGGAAATCAGAAGATAAATTAGCACTGGGTGATACATGCACAGACACCATGCGCTCAGGTAATACACAAGCTGGCGCGCTGGAATGCATACAAACAAACACAAAGGCAAAAGCCAGCCATGAGTGTCACTGATGAAACAACTCCAGTGTCCAGTGATCTTGTTTTATTAAACATTTAAATGTGTTTTCAGCCGCAGGCATGAAAGATCTCATCAGCCTCCAATTAACCCCGCTGCTCTTCATCTCCTCTGCCTCCTTTCCACTTCATCTTTAAGGATCTGATGACCAGCGGCTGTTTGTACTCTGAACACTGCAGGTTGACATCTGGAGTAATCAAGTCTATCAGGGCTAATTACCGGCCTCCCCTTAGTGCCTCTCACTGAGAGTTGAATCAATGCAGGTACAGTCTAGTCTTGGAGAGGCAGACAGGATGCTGCCACAACTGAAGGTGAGGAGGGTCTCTTTGTTTGCATCCTTTGTCTCCCCTTAACTTTAAAGTTTAGATTTCTGACTTTTTGACCTCACCTAATGCTGATGTGTAATTTGATTTCACTGCTTTCACTTTCTTCCACTTATCCTAGGCTTTTGGCTTAATTCAAGCCGGCTTTTTCCATGATGTACGCTGCACTTGCAAAAAAAAGTTTTCTGCTGGGTCCACTTGCTAACTAGTATCACCTGAAGCACACTTAATATGCAGGCAAAACACAGACAGGTAAATCTGTCTGTTTTTGACGAGTGACGTCTTCTTGAAACTGAAAATTTGAAATGTGGTTGGGCCCGGGATGAAGACACCTGTTCCCCAGATTTACGATAACAAAGCCTTTGCCGTCTGCTCCTAAACAATAGCCTGGCCTTGGGATCTCCTCTAACCCACCCCCTGATGGAAACCACTGATTGTCAGACTGCAGACTTTGATAGGAGTGGATAATTGATCAAGTTTCCAACTATGGGTGGAGAAGTATATGTGACAGGTGACGCTTAGCCTTGACGTGTGGGCGTCCACCTACAGCAGCTTAGCTGACTGGAATCCCCTGTGGACACACTGATCTTACAAGGCTTAAGCGTTGGATCAATACAAGAATAGGGACATTTCCAGCAGAGCCATATGCATTACAGCCACAGCCACAGTGCCCACTATGCACATGGAACACTATATATCAACAGAGTATGATCAGAATAAACTCAGAGGCAGAAAATTTGGGATGAAGAGGAAAATGAAAATACATGGGCAAAACGGTTAAGATTTATTTTTAAACATAGGTCATCTTGATTAAGTGAAATAAATGTGACTATAATCAAAATTCTTAGAATCTGAACAGGATCAAATTAATCTGTTAGAGATGGTTGAGGGACTACTTGACCCCATCATGAGGATTTTGGATGTTCTTACTCTTTAATGGTGGATAAAAATGCTTTTACCACAGCTGCAGAGTAAACAAGAATCATTCAGAGTCTCTTTGTGCTGTTTTTCAGCTCTAATGTTAACAAATGTCCACATTAAATCATAGTGGGCCCTGGGGTGAGCACCTACCTCAAAAGCATCTCCAGGACTTTATCTACCATGCACAGCATTAGACAGGCTCAATTTGCATTTAATAGTGTGTCAGTAATCATGGATGACAGGCCCCTGTTTAAGTCTATGATGATGCTGCTGTGGTATATACTTGTCAGTCTTTCTGACCACAGAGAAGCATGGTGGATTCAGCACAGACGCTGCATCTCCAAAAGGTACACCCTGGCTCACTGAAAGCCATTGTTAATCTCCTTTATACTTGATGCATGTATTTGTGTTCACTCCTGTCACACACCTGCACCTACACACAGAGGCAGACAAGAGTGGACGCTCTGCCATAAAATCTGAAGGACGCAATAAAAGGAAGCATCAAAAGCAAAAGTCCTAACCACAGAGAACAGTCAAAACACAACAAAAGGACACATCTGCGTTTACATGGGCACAAATAATTGGGAAAAATGCCTGATTGGAATAAAAATGTGTCAAGTAAACATGTCGATCGAAAGATTCTGATCCAATTCGGCTCAATCGGAAAGAAATTGTAATCCGATCAAGAGGGGTGGTTTATGACGATTGTTATTCAGAAACGCGTCCATGTAAACACTTTATCCAATAGTGACTCTTACCTGACGCGATCTTCACTCTTTGGCATTTGGGTTAGTTACTGAGGCCGGTACAGCAGGTTTCATTATTAACACTTCGGAATAAAACACATCCGCAGGTGCCGTGTCTGCTCTTCCGGTAACATAACAAGACGTATATACAGCGTAATGATGTCACATCTGCACGCCCAGTGCAACCTTTAACAGAACGGTAAAATAAGTACGCAAGAGCGCCATCTAGTGACAATATTTAACAGTGGGGAAAAATCCTAATATGGATGGAGTGAGCCACTACCGCATTTGTTGGTTTGGCGTAAATACAACTCTTCTTCTGCGGTTGTTTTAGCGAAATCAGATAACTCAGCGCATGTTCAAATGCTTATAATCAGAATAAAACTTGGTGCGCACATCATGCACGTCATTATTTGATTTTGCATCCTTATGTTGGATTTAGATTATCCGATCCCTCAAAATTTTAATCGGATCAAGAAATTTTCTTACCTCACTTTATGAGTGGTAACGTCCTAAAGTCAAGTGAAGTTAATCTCTCCTAAAGTCACTTTTCATGGATGTCAGTTTTTAATTGCAGAGTTGATCTATTGTAGGACACTGTCTGTTTACTTGAGTAAGCTTTAGCCCTGTCCTTGACTTTGTTACTTATGAGTAAAGTTTTGATGAGCAAGGCTTTAAAATGATCAATTCAATCACCACTTTTAAAATAAAGTGACTGAGGTCAACAACTACCATGCCCCCCTTAAGTGCATGAGTCCCAGTGCATTGCACTTATTCCCCTCCTGCAGTTATGCCAGTGGGTACTGAACTGAACATTTGGTGCTCTGTTACAGGCCATGTGTCTGTGAATGACAAAAGTGAACAGAGAGAAAAGTAAAAAGTGATTTTAAAGAAGTCTGGGGCAGAGAAGGCACTACACTGTGAGCACAGTGAGGGTCAGACATCTGCGGCTATTTTTACACTCTAAGCTGCTTAAAAGTATTTCATAATGTCAGTTCATATTTTTACACACTGAGCAAACATCTGTCTTATTTTTCCATCCTCTTTCAAATTCAGATAGTTCTGAGGATTTTGAGCCCTGGGGTAATTTTTTCTGTCTGCTGAAGATGTTTCTGTGATTTTCCTCCCTCTTTTTTTCTTGATGCCTGGAATAAATGTCTGATTCAAATGTTTGTAAAGAACTGTCAAATAATGTAAAAAAAACAAAAACAAAAAAGCATTTCAACATGAATTAAAATCCCAATAGTCTGAATCATGCAGCCGGATTGTTCAATGTCGTGACAAAGCACACACTTCTCAAAATTAACTTCAGCTACTGTGTAAAATTAAACTGTGAGTCAGTAGTGATTAAAAAGTAATTATACTGATATTAAACAGATCAGTGTAAAATATTTTTAGATAAATATGAAGATATCTGGCTCAGGGGAGGTGGGCTGTTTTCATCAGTTTGTACTTTGACTTCTTTAGACTCCGAGCCAAACAATCTGAAGCTCAAGTTTATTTTGCTTTGGCAAAGGCACATGGTCCCCCTCTTCAGGATGATTAAAGGGCTGTGTCCATGAGCACCATGTTCTGTGCTGACAACATCTGTTTCAGTTCAAAAACAAATGCACTTCAGCATTTTCAGTGCGCTGCTTCTACAGGTCTTTGTTATTGCACTCTTCAGCATCACTTTCTCGATCAATGGCCTATCAAAAACAAGACTGGCCAAAATATACTGCAGTCAAACCAGCCACTCCTTGTTTGTTCAATGTCAACCCAGCCTTGTATTTTAAGTGCACACGTATTTAGATAATTAGGATAAATACTTGGATTCTGGTGTGAGCAAGAGTTAGAGAGAACAGTTTTGTCCCGTTTCAACCCCCCTATCTGAATGCAGTAGAGTCAATATGTTAGAGGGTACTTTAACCCAGTCATTGTTCACTTAAACCTCACCTAGCATTAATCTGCAAATCCTGTTGTGAATGATAAGTAATCTCATAAGTGGTTCAGCATTCTTTTTAACTCTTACTGGACTGTGGACTGTTTAACATGTTAGTATTATCACAGAAATGTGTTAGCCCCCTCCCTCAAAAAAATGGCTTGACTCATCATAACAGTGAGTCATTTTCCAGGTGTTTCACTGCAGTGATGAGCAAAAATACACCATGAAAACTGTTAATTCAATCTAACTTTGAAAAAAAGGTAGAAACGAACTTAAAAAAGGTATAGATTTTAGAAGCTTAATAAACTTTTTTGTTTTGTTTTTTGTTTTTAAGGATATGATTATGACTGTATGTAACAAAACTAAGCAGAGATTGAAAACAAGTCTCTGATTGGCCAATTGACAGCAAGTCTCTAATTGGCCAAATGAAGCAAGTCTCTGATTGGCTGGATGAAAGACGCCTTCTGATTGGCAGGTTTAAAGCAAGCCCTTCTCTGGCTCTCTGTGTTCCTGATGTGTTTTTACCTGTTTGATTTTTTTACCTTTTTTTTTTCTTTCTACATCAATCTCCATATTTACCTCCCTTAGTTTCCTTGCCTCATCTTTCCTCTTTCCCTGCACTGACAACGAACCCAGAACCAATTCACTGACAGTTAGCAGTCTTAACTATTTCACCACAGGACAGCCTTTTTTGGACTTTTCATTTTACCATTTGATTATGCTTCTTTAAAAGTGTCTTTCAAACAACTCTTAAGGAAGGGCTTTTGGATGTGCCTCACATGTGCAGCCTTGGAGGGCAGCAGCCTCAGGTCTTTGTTATTGCACTCTTCAGCATCACTTTCTCGATCAATGGCCAGTCAAAAACAAGATTGGCCAAAATTTACTGCAGTTTTTATTTTTGGACTGTGGAAGTTCAAAACAGCAATTAAAACCTCAGTATAAAGACAACATTTGTTCCTGTCTGGCATGAAGTGCCACTGTCCTGGTCTTGAAGTGCCACTATCCTTTCATTGAGAGATACAGCCTACTATACGTAAGCCTGTGAGTGCTTGCTTTTCAAAGTCCTCTTCCCTTCTATTTTTGGCAGTGGAAGTCTGAAACCATGGTTTTAGCTTTAAGTAAGGACAACATTTTCTTCCTCCAAAAGTCCTTGATCTGGATTTAAACCCTGACTCTGCTCATTAAATGGCAGCAGCCATCCAGACCTCAGGTGAGCCTTGCTGAGTTTGCCTCCTAGATGTTTTCATTTTACCGTTTCATCACCCGAAAATAGCTTAAACTACATATTAGGAAAGGATGTCCTTCCACACTCCGAGATGCCATTTTGCAGGCCTTGTGTAATTTGATTTATTTTCTGTTATGTTGTGTTCACACAAAAAATCTAGCACAGTCTAGACTTCAGTAGGATAGAACTCTCAGTGTGAAATTAGCACTGGGATGGAGCAAGAGACAATAAAGTGACGCTCCAGTTTTTAGGAAAGCCCTCCTCTTAAATAGTAAAGCATCTAAATCAGACTCAGAAGTTGTAAGCTGTGTAGTGTGGTAGATGGGCTAAAAGGGGATATTTCCCTAGTAACAGAATAGTGCTTTCTTGTTGTTTCAGCAACCTTTTTTTATCCAGGTTTATCTTCATATGGTAGTGGCAATTTCAAACCAGCACATCATAATTTTGACTTCTTTTAAAGGCTAATATTTTATATTTACTGTCTATATATACAGAAAAGTGTCTCTGAGACATTTATTTCAATTTCTTTGCCATCACCTCCTGAGAGTGACTCCATGAAAGGAGACACTGTTGGAATTGCTGTCATCATAGAAGAGGTGGAAGTACGATTCAAGACGTTCATGCATGCTGAGTGCTTTTGCAACAGTGATGGATTTGGCATACACACCCAACAAAGACCATGAAACTGCAGTAAAACATAAAATCGAGACATCCAGCTTGTACTGATGGGAACAGGTCCTGAAGCTTGCGGTGCAAAAGTATGTGGACTGAATAACAATCCTCCTGAAGAGTGTGTTCACTTTACAATCTGTATGAAAGTGAAGGTCAAATTTTAAATGGACCAAAGTGTGGTGTGTTTTTACTTCAATTATACGAGGTAAATTTTGGACTGATGTTTTTGTCGAGCTCCTTTATGTGTCATAAATAAGAACGGTCTGTTATTTGATGGTCTTTTAAAAGTACTCATTTTTTTGTTCGGGGATGGATTTGAAATAAAATGCTCACTTAAGTGAACATATCTGTTTCAAGCGTGAAGGTGAGCTAACTTTGTAGACCAGCTCTTGCTGTGAGTTCAGATGAAGTATTTGTTCTACTCAACAAAGTGTTACAAAACCTTAGAGCAACTATCAAGATCACATACAAGCAGAGCCGGCCAAAGCCTCAATGGGGCCCTAAGCAAAATTTGATTTTGGGGCCCTCTATTTCTGCCAATAATATTGACTGTTGATCATTTACACATCTACTACAGTGTAAATTTAATGCGCTTGACATGTCTTTACCCATTTAAGGGGGTGGCCTAGGTAATAACATAAATAATTCCAATGCAACCATACCAATAATACCACTGAGTGACTGATAAATGATGTTCAGGGTGCCATATATGGATTTTAATCTCAAAATGCATTGCACATAATGGTAGCAGAGCTTTGACATATGGGCAGTAAGAATCATAGGCCTATATCAGCAGCAGCACTAAAATGTTTTTACTTTATTTTATTTTTAGAATGATATATATTTGATCATACAGAAAGCATCACTCATATATGCAAAAAATAGAAAATATATATATTTTTTTCTGATTGCTCTTGGGGGACCCCTATCGGCCGCAGGGCCCTACGCAGAGGCCTAGTTTGCTTTGCCTTGGGCTGGCTCTGCATAGGAGAAAGAGTTAATGCAGACAACTGCTGCATTTGCTCCATATGATAAGAGCCAAAGTGTACTTTTAATAGTTGAAAGCAGCTGTAAATACTCAGGCTTATATTTAGCGTCTATCTAGCAAGCTCATTTCTTGATTGATTGGTCGATTTTCAAGCGTGTAAACAGCCACTGTCCCGTTGTCTGTCCTCTTGATCTCAGAAACGACTCTGGCTCTCCTTTAGTTAAAGTTCCCTTTCAAACAGAGGATGGGGATTCATTACAAGGGCAACTACACTCTCATTATCACATACCCTGGGGCAGTCAGTACACAAAAATAATTGATGTGAGGGATTTTAACCAATAATAATCAACAATAATAGCTCTGCTCCAGGCACCCACAGCCACCATCACTAACAGGTTTTATCACCCTCTCTCCCAATTTCCTTAACGGCTGCAGAATCAGGAATGGAGAAATTTACTTATTATCTCCTATTTGTGTCATATTCATAGCATGGCCTTATTTCCTGCACACCTTCCATTACTCAGTTTAAGGTGAAGGTTCAGCCTCTGCTAATGAGGTAATCATGGTCCCCCATGCTTTCCATATGATTAAGCTGATATCCTGCTATCAACTGTGCATATCTACAGGTCTCAAATATGCATACATTCATTCATGTTCATGTGAGTGAAGTCTTCAGGAAGGCATATGACACTTGAGAGATATATTTCATGGGTGTCAATGTTCTTGAACAGGCAATCTTTTTATTTACGACTGATTGTTTCATTTCTATTACTTTGGCTGCTTTCACTCTTGATGTGATGTGTTATTTACAGTATGTGTGTCCCCTGAGGCCACACATGCTGATTACTTCTGAGGCAGCCAGACACTGAACACTTTGCTGTGTTCCTTGCAGACAGAGAGTGTCCTGCACCGTTTCAGAGCTGTGGCTCGTCTGATAACCACAGGTATGTGATTAAACATTTTCTATTTCAATCGTATGAAATGACCAGAACTGATTGAGTTTCATCATTTTGTCTACAACAGTTCTTATCTGAGAAGAAAGCATCGATTTTAATGTCAGATCCTCTCAGAATATGCAGTATATACCCAGTTAAATGAAAAAGTAAAAAGAAAAAGAATTTGATGGATGGCTGATGATTTAAACCCTAAATTTGATTTAAAATAGAGAAGAAAAATAAAAAACAAAGGAAGTAAGATGAAGAAGATTTACATTGGAAGAGACAAAAACAATTGATAAAAGCAGAAGTAGACTAAGAGTCAGAACATCAGGGATCAGAGACTAAAATTTGTTTTAGTGATCCTGGGTAGTCTCTGGATATGACATGGAATAACCAGCGTCTGTTTCCCAAAAGTGATTAACAGTAATAGTATGTATGTGTGTGTGTGTGTGTGTGTGTGTGCGTGTGTGTGTATGTGTGTGTGTGGGGGGGGTCTTTGTCAGATATTTAATGTCACCATATAGCCATTTTTTTCAAGTGACAAGTGACAGAGAGGCTAATTTAGCACTTGAACTCCTCTATTACAAAGCTATGCTGTTGTCATAACGACAGAATGACGTTTGACATCGTCTGATGAGCTACGCAACTTCTTCCCTGAAAAAGCCAATTGAACGGCTAACAACACATGTTCTTCAAAAACCTGTGTAAGTTACCCATGCCATTATACCATTGGTGCTTATGCATCCCCAAACCATTACTTTGGAATGATGAGCTCATAACATAGCAGATGGTCTCTCACCTCTCAGACCAGAGGAGCAGTATCTATGATTTCCAAAAGGACTATTAAATTTTCATTTTTCAGACAACTAGTGTGTTTTTTTTTTTTTTTTCATTTTGCCTCAGACATGCTCATTGTTTTATTTTTGATAAAAGTTTTATGAACTGTCTGAACCCCCCCAACCCACCACCATCTTCATCATGACAATGGTCAATGAAAATATAATACATGAACTTTTTTTTAACCCCCCCCCCTTTTTTTTTGTTTATTCTCTAAAATAACTAAAATGAGACTCCTCATGTTGTTACTTTTGACTTGCTGCTGTACCATGAAATATTAAAGCGTCTTTGTGTATGCCCATTTATTTAAAGTCCCTGGGAGGAACTTTGGATATGTGTTAATTTTGTAATCTCTGTGAACAAAACAATGTTTACTTGTCATGTCGTCTACATGCTTAAATATCTTCTGACAGAAAATCTCATCGCTCTGACATCTTGACAATCAAATGCATTATTTATTGGAGATACTTATGTGGAAAAAGTAAAATCAGCGCCTTTTCTTTATCTGCTTGGCTGCCACCTTCCCCCTCTCACCAGTTTCAGGCATCAAAAATGATCTGATGATACAAGAATCTTGTTGCTGGTGGTCTTGTTTGCTTTTGTATATTATAAAAATTCTTCAATATTAATTTCAGTCTTTCATTAACATCAAAAAACTCCCCACAGGAGCTTTATTGAAACATGATACATTTGAATGGGTGTAAATGGACTGAAATACAAGGTTTAACCAGCAGCCACACCAGACCTCTATTAGCTAATGAAGAAAACAACATTTAAACTTAACTACAACTGTGTATTTAACTGGCGGAAGTTAAAGCTTACAGTTAAAAACTAAAGTTTCAAAGAGTAATTGTTACATATGATTACACATTTTTTCTAAAGATGTCTTCCTATTAATCGTTTCCTCCCTCATGTGAGGCAGACAATGTGCAGCCCACTGCAAACTGAGGAACTGCAAAAAACAGGAAACACGTGCACTAATTCATGACTCCATTGAATAAGTCTGCGCCCTTACCTATACACACACTTTTTCATTTTGTGTGGTTTCTGCATGTCACTTGTCCCTGCTTTTCTGTAAAAGTACACGAGTCGACTTCATGGTCAAACTTGTTAGACCCCCAAAAAAAGAAACTCCACAGCTGTGTATTATCCACCTACGTGCAGAGCAGTGAGACCCTGGACCTGGAGCAGCTTAATTGAACTCAGCCATCATTAATTTCATTAGTCACACCTGTGCTTTTCCTTTAGTAACGTGTCAAAACATCTTTAATGAAAAGGTCAATGATGCCTCAGGATCCATCCATGTGTTGGACCTGCTCTCTTGTCGGTGTCAGGAGCACACCGTCACAGGTTTGTATCTTAAATCAACAAAATGAATATACATTCATACATTTCTGCACTGAGGAAACAATGTTACGCAACTGACTCTATAAACGCAACTGGATTTATTTATTGTGGTCACTGTCAGCCATCACAGGCAGAGACTGATGTCTGCGACAGATGGCTTTAGAAACAGATGCTGTCAGTCAGGGTTGAGCTCCATTTGGGTCTAATCACTGATGCTCCATGTGACCCCTGGTTGAGTGTGCATGTGTTGTGTGCTTGCACACATGTGTATGTGTGTGTAAGAAAAAGAGACAGTTCAGTGGGTTTGAGTGTGCCAGTCAATTTAATCCCTCTACTCCTCCTGAAAAAACTACAATTAGGATTAGTCGGTTCCAAAAGTAGCTATCCTGCAGCAGAGCTGAAGAGTCTGCAGCACTTTACCTCATTTACTTGTTAACTTTAAAATATGTTGCTCCTTTTTACTTTGTGGATTTCAACATCTACATATACAGAGCTGAAGCTTTTATAAAAGTCACATAAATCACAAAATAAACTATGACTCTATACAGAAATGTCTAAACTTGCCCAGAAACAGGCCCTGTAGAAAGATAAAATCTATTGCATTGAGTGGCCAATCAATGTTTTTTTAAGGGTTTACAGGTAAATTTGTGACCCCAAAATGAGAAAAAGTTAGAAAATGAGTTTGAGAAAGGACGAGCTATGACATCTAAATGAACAGAGCTCTCAAAGTCGTCTTACCAGATAGAATGAGTAAAGTCATATAGTCTCACTTTTCACAATACCAAAACAACATCAAACCTTTTGTGAGGGGGGACTAAAAACTTAGATTGTACTGTTAAATTTTATGGTACCATAAGCTGTGATTGTTGAAATAGAGGTCATGTTGGATTGAGTGAAAAGCTTGAATTTTCCTGCACATTTAAACTCTATCAGTCCATTCTTGGATGAGTAATATTGAAACATCATTTCTGTTGGTCTGGAAGTGGACAAAGAGGAAACGTTTTCACGCTTAGTGTTTGTCTAGCCTCACTGGACTTTGTAGTAATTTCACTGTACTGAATTTTTAAACTGTGTTTTTATACCTCCAAGTGGTTGGTTAATTTTTTATTGCGTTTGTAATTTCTTAGTCTTGTAAATCTCTCTCCATTATTGTTTATTCTTTTTCCTATTTATACTTATTACACACTTGTTTTATTTTCTTTTATTTTTGCATTGTAACACATTTGACTACAACAAAATTCAGTTGAAATTAGATGAGGCCACAGATGCAAAGCATAAAAACACAAGGAGTCAAGAAGCAAATTGTCCTCTTTTCTCTTGAAGGCCCCCTAGCTCTTTCTCTTTTACGCTAAAAGACCCACATGTGCATCTCCCTCCAGCCTGCCTCAGGTTTCTTTCATCAGTCTGGTCTTCAAAGAAGGGGATCAGGATGGACGCTCATCAGGAAGCAGCACCCTGTCATCCATAAACATTAGCTCATCACGGTGTCTACCTCTAGGGTGACCATTGTCCGAAAGAAAGACTCTGAAAAATCTCGTGTTATTCCTCTTATTCCTCTCTTCAGCTCTTTGGCTCGTAACCTAGGTGATAACATGGTGGCAGTGAAGAACGCAACCTTCATTGTGTGTGTGCGTGGGTGTGTGTACCAGTGTCAAATTGTTTATGTGTTAAGTGACAGAGCTAGGCAACATACACATGTGCACTGTGCAATTAACTCCATTTATTTCGACTGTGTGTAAGAGAGCAGATAAGGTAGATTCTGGAGGGATGTGTGTGCGTGATTGGCTAAATAAATTGGTTACAGACATTCACCTAATGGTCTATCTCCTTCAAATTCATTGATTGATCACAGGTCTATGTAGTAGAAATCCACTGGGTCTCATTGGCTCTATGTCATCCTTAGATAATCCCATCAAATCAACTGAAACATCCAGTTATGAAACAGACCACTATCACATAGAGCAGCTGATCCCTGGTAATAAATGGGGCAGAACCGTAAGCTCTTTAGGAGAAGGTGTTCCTGCTGGGTTTCCAGTTTATGAGGAGGTGGAGGATTGATAGACTTTATTTCAATAAAAGACTGACACATTGAATGGTTGGAGGCCGTCTCATTGTGTCCTCAGAAAACTCATAAAGTGATCTAATTACTCGACAGGCAGTAATACATCTGATAGTAATGTTGCACAAATACAGAATATGACACACAAGGTCTTTTATTTTCATCTTTTGCTCAGCTCTAATCACCCTGAATACCTGCACTAAATGTAGAATTAATGAAAGCAGAGTAAGAAAGGAAACAGGCGTGTTTCACAGATTGGCGAAGTGTTCTGCTTTTAACCAGAACAAGATGATACTGTTCATCTAATTGCTCTTAAACGTCAGTGTACTTAGCTTGAATACGAAACAATCCATATCCTAATCAAGTCCTACCAGACCTGAGTGCATTAAGTGGCTGTTTAACATACATCTCTCTTGACAGCCAAGTGCAGCCAAGTTACTTACTCAGGGTCATAATGTGTTGCCTTCCTGTACTTGATGTCTGCTGCATATTTGATCTCTGTTTGCTTTGTCAGAGAATGCAAATTGCAGAGAAAATGTTACTGGATGAACTCTTGTATCTTTTTTGACCTCACACTTGTCATTAAGCTTTTACTTCCTGCACATTTAGCTCAGTACACATGGGCTTAAAAGCACATGGACTTTTAATGGGCTTTGTTGGTTTTCAAGTAGGGGATGTGCACAGAAAGTCTGTAAAACTATTCAACTTCGTCACACTAATTTAAATTACTTTTTAGTTTAATGTCTTTGCTTATTATCATAACGAACTTAGTCTATATTATTGTCCAGGATTGCCATCTTAACCTGTGGAATCTAACCTGCAACTAAGCAGGTTTGTAGCTCCCATCTATGATCACTGCTTTATTGTTATGTTGTCCAAATGTAAGCAGGCTCAAGGGACACATGGCATCTAGGGGTGTTGATCTAGATCTAGAATATGGAGACAAAGGTTTTTTGTGGTCTATGTGTGGTTAAAATGAATGTATAACCAGCACTGGTGTTGAACTTAAACCAGCCAGAAGGACTGGTGCTAGCTCTGCTATTGGTAGCTATACTCAGCTAGCTGACAGTCAGTATTTTTACATGCAGTTTGAAAAGAATTGTTTATAATCGTAGTCTGGCTAAAATCACACTAAACCAAACTTCTCACAGTCAGACTAACAAACCTGGATAATGCAGTTGGGGATCATTTTCTCTGCCATGTGTACGACAATCAAACTCAATCTAACCAAACTGTTCTGCGCATGTTTTTATTGTTGAGTTCTGAGCTGGATGTTGAATAGCATGAATGTGTTGCTAGGAAGCCAGGTAGTAAACAAAACCTCAACAGATGAAGAAAGGACGTTAAACAAAACTTTCTCTATAAATGGCACAGAGCTGTAAAAGTGACAGTGTTTTCATTATCAGACGTACACCTTGTTAGTGTCTTGCCTTCTGTTTTGATGCGTCATATGTCAACCGGGAGACGACCCAATAGTAATGAGTTAAAAGGGGGCATGTCACTGCCCACCACAGTAAAGGTGGATGTACTTCTGTCAATAACTAAGATTTTTGCCTGGTGCTTGTAAACTGGGACAAGGACAGTATTCCTGTTACATCGCCTGAGTCAGCTTTAACTGTAGTTCAACTTAACTGTGCATTCAAATGTACTGAGTGTGAAGCCTCTTTGAAATATACTCTGCTCCATTTGGATTGTTTTCCAAGTGTGTTTATACCTTCAGACTTACAGGAAGTCAGAATTTCAACTGATTTAGAAATTAGTCATTTTTTAAAAATCCATGTCTTGAAGGAAAACATATTGGGTATCATTGCTTTACCTGTATTTAACGCAATCATATCCGTGCATGAAGAGAGCATCTGCGCTGACAAGTCTGGATTTACTTCAAACACTGCCTGGAACAAAGACGTAAAATGCTTATGACTGGTGGGTTCATCATTTTCTGTCCCATTTCAGTCCTTTCATCAAACAAATGTGGGAAGGTCATTACGCACATGAGCACTCAGAGATAAAACAATGCACCATCCATGCAAGCATCCTCTCTGATGTCAGCAGAAGCTTTTGACCAACATAGCTACCACTGCATCGTGTATATAAGGCAACAGACATATCAGTATTATTCATTTTATCAACACAATGAGCATCAGAGCAGAAGTTTCCTTTGGGTTTAAACCAGTAAGTTAAGCTTTTTTTTTTTTTTTTAAGTGGAAAAATGACCTGTGATAGAGCGAAACAGTATTGAAGAACAACGTGTGATGATGAGGGTCTTCATATATGCCAAAAGATGTGAGTTAAACAGGAGTGGATGTGCATCAGGCGTGAGGTCTCTAATACCTGCACCTCTGCATGATGATCATCTAAGATCGGTTTCATAACACTCTGTACCTACTGTGTTTCGAGTACTGTCATTCAAACTGGCCGAATGTGCCTTCTACCTTATTTACTGACCCCAGACACTACACCTTGATGATTACCTGCAGCTCAACAGTATATTACAGGTGTCAGGGCTGCATTGCACTGTATGTTACAGAAGAGGATTAGGGCCACATGAAGAGGGAAAAATAAATAAATTACAGGAAGGAGATTAAAGTCAACATTTTGAGATTAAAAATGAAATTTTGAGATTAAAGTTGAAATTTTGAGATTGCAAAATGGTGAAATTTCAACATTAAAAAATATTCAATTTTGAGATTAAAGTCGAAATCCGACTTTATTCACGTAGTTTCTACATTTTAATCTCAAAATTTTGACTCTAATGTTGAAATTATGATTTTTTTTCATTTTGACGTCTTAAAATTTCAACTTAAATCTTAAAATGGGAAATAAAAAAATCTCCCTCCTGTAATTATTTTTTTCTCTTCTTGTGGCCCTAATCCTCTTTCATAGTATTCAGTCGTGCAACTGTTGCAACAAGAAAAAAAATGCAAAACATTTCAATTTTCCCTGCATAATGTCATCCAATTTGACACTAAAGGGATGTATACTGCCACCATGGAAATATTATTGAATTTTCCTTCAGGGATAAGCAAAGTTCTTCTTATGGTGCCTGGTAATAAGTGTAAAAATGAGAACTGGTTTTACATTATGAGGTGTGTGACTATGACGTAGGTACAAGCTCACCTGATCGAGCTGTAGCTCCTTCAGAGGCTCCAGAGGGGCTGGATAATGACTGAAAATGAGCAGAATAATGACATGTTACAGGTTTAGCTGTTAAAGGACAGCACTTGCAGTGTAGTTTAGTGAAAATGTTGTTTAAGTGAAGTCCTGCATCCTCTTACTGCAGTGCAACCTCACAGATAAAAACACTGTAAAAAAAAAAAAAAAAATTACAGCCTTATATGCAATCCAGTAATCATTTTCAGAAACAATGGACCGGTGAAGTTAATGGCAACCATTCTTCAGGTGGCTCCTGTGGCTAACTGGTTGGGTTTTATATGAGAGTCATTAATTTTAGCTGCCAGAGGTATTTTCCATGGACTTTCTCAGAAAAATCCAGAGAGACCCGCTGATATGATCACCTCATCAGTCACTGAAAGATGATAAGAAACAATCAGAGTGTAATTGGGCCTCACTGGCTGTGACTGACACACTGTTTTTCACCTGATCTGAAGCTACATTTCTAACCTCGTACCCGACTTGGCTCATGTAATCATCTATGCTTACACAGCTATTTAATTATGCCTCCTCCATTAGGCCCTCAACGGTGACCAAATCTGATGACTGGAGACCAGGAAGTCCAATCAATAGCTTCACTTCTCCCTCTTGTGTCAGCACCGATGTGACTGACAGGCTGTGTCTGCAGTGCTGGATTTCCACTGAGGCAGATCATCTCCTTAAATCCCTGTAGTCCAAATGTTGCTTCCTCTTGTTATAAAACACTCTGCTGCAGACAACAAGTGGGAAAAAAAAAAAAAAAAGCGGATGCACCAGAGACTTGGCTTAAAAACTGTTACGAGGGATTGTTACATAAGGACTTGAGAAGCATTAACTAAAATATTCAACCATGTTGGCATTTCTTAAGAAAAAAAGCACCATCTGCATGTTATATAGTTACTGTATGAGGAAAAAATGATTAATTGGACAGTTTAAGAGATTATTCAAGCTTTTATGTCTGTAATGAGCTGACAAAGGGTTATCCTCACAAGGATTAGCAGACAACAAACCGGCAGAAAGTGTGATAGAAAACCTGTTAATCTAACAAAGCTCAGTTCATCTTAGCTTGATTTGGTGGTTTTGGCTTTACATGTGTGTTTTTTTTGCTTTCTTGAGGTTGGATGCTTTGGGATTGAAAGCAGGAAACACATGCACAGGCTTTGTGTCAGGCTTAAGAAGCAATTCTTCTTAAATTTCATGAACTCCTGCTTAGTGCTGACCTCTGTTGGTGAGTATTTGTCAGCACAGAGTTGAGTCAAAGGTCTCTTAATCTGAGTCATTGATAAACATAGTGTTAATAGGTCAAAGAACTCAAAGTTAATGATAGAGGATTTCAAAATATTATTTTATTAGCAGTGCTGCATAAAAAGGATATTCTCCTACAGAAAAGGTTGATACTGTTGCACATCTGCAGTCTGTGCCCTGAATATTGGATGGAGACTATTGGCATGCTAGTTCAGGATTAGTCAGCTGAGCACATCATCCGCCCCAACAAACTGAAATATAAATGAGGGCTTTAATCCCAAGAGGAGAGGGCCAGTGGCCTAGAGAGAAGAGCAAACCAGAGTATGCATTTTGGTACCATTCCTCTGTTATGTAATCCACTATTATAATATCATTAAGTTTCTGGATGTCTGTTTGCAGTATGACCTCCAAGAGAAAGATTAAGTTTAGGTGGCACACGTCTCTGACCGACCATGATCTAATCCCAGTCAGGTGAATCTCAGACAGCATGAGTGAAAACAGCTGTGTTAGTTTCTCACGATATGATGCCAGCACATGTACTGAATGAAGAGTCATTCTCTACATGTGCTCTATGATAATGTAAACCCTGAGAAATGAAGAACTTTACTGTTCCCCAATGTAATGTGGCATTGCATGATAAACTGTGAGTGTGACCTGGCTGACCTCTGTGAGTTTGCGTCAGCAGTGTAATAACGCATGATTGGACGATAGATCCAGGCTTGTGGATTAACTCTCAGCTCAAAGTCAAGGCATCTGTTTAAAGGGTGTGGTATGTTATCAATAGAGTACCTGGTACTCAAACAAACACAGAGTGGACAATACATAAACCAATCCCTTTAGCTTAATCTAAAGACAGAGTGAATGCAGCACATTATAAAGTAGTAAATACATGTCTTCAAAGCCCTCATACCCTGCACCATTCCCTGAGGCACTGCTGTTTATTTTACTGCTCTGCTTTTATACTGGATTAACATCAGACAACACCTTTTTAACATGCTAATACTGCCATCTAATGGACTCTTACTGAAAACACATGCTCTGTTACAAAAAAGGCACTTTACATTTCCTCAAATACTTCATTTACTCCCTCTACATTTTGAGGTATATCTTACTTCACCATCTCCATTTATTTACTTCTTCAAACTTTTATACATCCCACTATTTATATAAATGATCCATTTAGTCATGTAATAACTTTTTATGCAAGTAATACACCAATACACTGTGACAGGAGAAATTTTGCAAATGCATTATTGAAGTTGGCTTGATTTAGAGCTGCAATGAAGATTTTATTTTATTTTTTTTATTTTGGAGCAACTGTTGATAAAAAAAAGCACATCTCATTTCTCATTTCTTAGTTTACACACTGAGGCAGTGTTTTCCATAAAAAAAAAAGGTTTGTCAATGAGCATTTTCTAACTACAAATGTGAGACAAGCTGAAAATACCTAAATGATATTAGTATTGGGCTGTGGACACTGAAATACATGATTTTTTTCAACCGCTGTGCATCCAGTCTGTTGCAAGGAAACACACGCAAGATGAAATCCTGTAACTTGTTGAATTAGTTGAGGGGCTCGGTGCTATTTTGGTCACTTATATGAAACAAGTGTGCCTTTTTCTACTCCCTACATCCGTCTCATTATCGTTTTATTTTTGTCATTCATCATTTTGTCAAATATCAGAAGATGAAGATGCAACTATGACTCCTCTAAACTTGACGTCCGTCCAGTTCACCTGTCACCTCAGGGAGAATCAGGGACAAGTCATTTTACTATCAGCAGACCTTTGTCTAAATGATCCAACTAAGGCAAGAAGTCTAGATAGTGGAACTCAGAAAGGCGCTTTTAAATAAAATGTATTATTATTATTATTATTAACGTGAAAGTAAAAGAGTGAACATTGATTTATAGATAGCAACATTTGGTACAACTTTGAAACCAATTTCTGTTCAGCTGATGGAATTTGAAAAGGGAAAATGTTTTAATTGTTAAATAAAACCTGATGAGTTTTTTTATTGACGTAAAGAACTAAACTATGTTGTTGATAAAACCTATGAAGGGCAAACATGACTTAAAAAAAACTGAGGCTTAATTTTAAATTCAGTTTTTTTTGTTTTTCTTAATCCAAAAGCATTAAAGTTAAAATAATATGCTTCACAACCATATTTGCTTACAAGATCTCATAAGTTGTTTTTTTTTACTCTTTATTCAAACGTTAAAAATAGAAATACAGATCTTACTTGTTTTGTTGCTCTCCAGCAGCAGCAGCAGACATCACTGTAGTTGAAGAGGACGTCATTGTTGCTCTCCAGCAGGGGTCACCGCTGTAACATTAATGATACTGACTCTGCCTTTATACTTTGCAAAATCACCAAGACCAGATTATATGTCTGTATTTATTTTCATCAGAACACAATTTAATCATTGTAGCAGTAGTTTTCATACTTTTCGAAAAGATCATGACTTGTGAGACTGTTTTATAAATCATTTCATCAAAGTTGTTTGTAAAAAAATTAAAGAAGTTACTTGAACTAAAGCATCTATAATATTACAATATACTGGTAGTATAATAGTAATCATAATAATCATAATCGCAATGATACTTCTATATGACTTTGAACCTTTTTCGTTTCTATAATCATAAATCTTTCGCTGTCACACACACAGGGCCACAACCTTTCACAATAAGGTTGCGAAGCTGAGGACGAGTCTATTGGTTAAACCTCAACACATTCTCTTTTAACATTAATGATTTCAGACGCTCAAAATAAAAAAAGAAAAGAAAGAATCAGAAGTAGAAGAAGGAAGTAACAGCATGACATCAACTGAAAATACACAAGGAAACCTGGACGCAGAGACATACATTGTTCGGCATACTAGGGAACATATTTACAACCAAAAAAGGAATGGGCTTCTGCATAGATCCACAGGATAGAGAACAGAACTAGTTGAAAACAGAGAGAGGCTGAGTGAAAGAGGGCAATATCTGTGTACATAGAATTTGGTGATGGTGCACAAGGGGCTTACATAGGCTATATGTGCAAGGGGTGAAACACAAGATTAGTTTTTGTTGGTTGGCATGTTATGGAATTGGACAGACTGTACCCTACAACTGCTACAGACCACTGTCTGGAATCAAGACTGAATCTATTGGACTCTCTGCAGTAAAAAAAAGAAAGAGAAGAAAAAAAAAAAGACATTGCAAAACACACAAAAAGTAAGTTATAACAGCAGAGTAACTGTAGCGTGCATTACTAACAAAGGTTCAATCTAATTCTCTATCATTTGGGGGAAAACTTTCCACACAAAAATGTCCATCCTTGGTGCAAACATGTCTGAAGGAGCATGAGGACGACACATATGCACAGTTGCATATAAAGCAGATATGACTGCTGCATGACCTTTGAATGCAGGACTTATTGTATGAGCACATGTCCAACAGCTGGTCTGTGATGGCTGATGCATCACAGCGTGATGGCAGACATGACAGGCAGAATGAAACCACATGTATGTCGTGAGGAGATCCTTTACATGTGTTCATGGTGAGAGTTTCGTGAGGTTCATGAGGTGCAATCCATAAAATGCTAACATGGCACGTTTCTAAGACACTGAGGAACCCTGTTTTACATCTTTTTGTCGGTTATGTTTGATCATGAAAAGCAGCTGGATTTGAAATGACGGATGTTTTGACACAATATCAGCTTTGGCACCAGTTTCAGGAAATTGTCCACTTCATATATCATCATCTCTAATGCTTTTGACATCTTCTGTTTCATTCCAGACCAGCGATAGGGCAACACTTGACAGTAACACCCTAGTTTGTTCTGGGTCTTGGGGCACTGAAACCATTATTGCACATTGCACTGTACAATGGCTTTACACTACACATGATGGAGCTTTAGGGCTGCAGTGATTAATGGGACACCTAATGTAGCAGGTCCCTGTGGGTCTATATAGACAGGGATGGTTTGCCACACCTGTCCTGCAGGCCCCAAGGACATGGCAAAGCTAATGAGCTCCCTGGAGATCACATAGCAATTAGCAGGAGACAGAAACACACGTCCGCATATGCCCACAGACAGACAGACAGACAGACAGACAGACAGACAGACAAACACTCACATGAGACAGCACACCTTCCCCTCAGGCCCATCAGCTTTTTTCTTCCCAGAGCTCAGCCTTCTTGAATCCTGTGTATATGACAGTTCTACTCAGCAGCAGTAGCAATATAAAAGAATACAAATGACTCCCTCTATTGGTGGCAAAGAGTATAGCAGCATTTTTCTATCACTGAAAGTGTTCATCTAAGATGGACATGGGTGGGCTGTGCAGAATGACAATGAGCAGTTATGTGTTTCATGCAAGCAGGAATGGTCAAGTATAGATTGGGGACGGGGTCTAAACAGCATTTAAGTCAAAATAGGCCAACATATTGATTATATAGACATGATGTGATTAATAATGATGAATTTTAAATCCTCATATATGCTGTATAATAAAAGTCTTGACATCAGATATCAGATTGGACATCTCATCGAAGTAACATACTTGACAGTGGAAAAAAAAATGCATTCAGCAACATCTGTTATTCTTCGAATACCTGATCTCACAGCCGTGTTCATCAAAAAGACAAAAGAAATGTCTAGAAACTAAAGAAAAAGTCAGCCCTTAAGGTCACACCATTCCTTTCTGTTCACATGCTGGTCAACATTGATGAATTAAACAGAAGTGTCAGCTTATACTTAGATGATTATCAGATTAAGCCTTTAGTGCTTCCACAAAAATCATATATGCTCCTCTCTCTGGATTTGTTTCTGTTCCTGCTCTCCAGTAACAGCCAGTGGAGTCCCTCTGTACTGCAGGCGTACGGGGTCTGAAAGAAACAGGGAATGAGCCACATTTGGAACTTTCTGTGTCTGCTAACAAACTGGATGGAGTGGGTTTGTCAGTGTTGGGGACTGTGTTGATGAAGATGTTTGTACTGTTGATCTTATTAAGCCCTTTACTTAATGTTTTGAGGAGAAAAGTACAAGACAGTGGGCATGCTACAGGAGCTGATTTGGGATCAGATGTGGTGTGGAGTGGGGCTGAGGACAAACAACAAAAGAGGCAGTCGTATTCTTGCAGAGAGCCTCAACATGCAATTCATGAGAGCAGATAACACATTTGGGTTGAACGGAGACACGCGGCTCATTTTGATCCAGATGTCTCTGTGTTGTCCTATTTGTGTTGACTGGTCTGTGTGATGAGAGGTAAGGGGGCAGGCCTATATGTAAATGAAGGTAGTGTGCTACCTCCCTCTTCATTATCATCAGACTTCATTAGAATTAAATTTTCCTAATCGTGTAGGTCCTTTAAAAGCAACATCTAGTCAGCATGTTTTTCTGTTTCAATAAAAAGAGGCCTGAGGTTAAAATGACTCCACTGATACAGACGTCTGAGTTAAAGGCTGTATAAAAGAAGTGGACAAAGCCTCTGGCTCTGAAATGTGAAGCCACTGTGAAAGTGTCTTACGCCTGTATTCTTTTTAACGGCCAGAAGGGGGCAGCTGTGGTTTATAAAAATAAGTCCAATTGTGTAGAATTCAGCAAAATATCGGCCTAATATGACTGATGATTAAACTTTAACTTTTCTGAATTATTCCATTAACTCTGACTATAATCAGTTTGAAGTCTTACAGCATGAGGTTTATTTAGTAGATTATTATCCTGTGTGGAGTTGGATCGGTGATGCCAAGTATGACTGCATAGTGATTAACTAGTCCAGTTACCATGCCAACCTTCAGATAAAGCTTCAACAACACATTTACTGTCTATATTAAAGGCAGCTCATCCTCCTGGTCCAAATTATAGTCTTAACTGGCCCCAGAATAATTCAAATCGTGACGGTGACTCAATTAAAACACAAAACAGTACCTCACATCACAGGTGCTGTGTCCACCTCTTTCATGCAGTCTGTGGCCAGTGTTAATAAAAGAGCAAACAGCTCATTAAGTTTCTGTTTCCAAACTGTGGTGGAGGAATAAAACTCTTTAACTGCTGTTCACTGATCTGATTTGAGCACGAATATGATCACATTGGAGCACGAATCAAATCAGTGATCATCAGGAGAGAGAAGAAACCAAAACTCTTGAGACAGAGTAGAGAGAAGAACCTTAAGTGACCACACTTATTGATTTATGTTTGAATGGGCAGTACCTCTAAACCCACAAATAACAGAAGGACCTCTTGTCTGAGGCATCACTAAAATACGCTTTATAAAACTCTGGTGTTTGAAACTCGGTGTCAGTTAGCTCTGCTGCTTGAAGAGAGTAGAAAAAAGCCAGAATCTGAACAGGGTTTTGGTTGAATGCCTGAAATCACATCTTTGGTTAAGACTGGCTTAATGCAGGTTCATGTTTTGTTTTGTGAGATAAAATCATTTCATGTGCTTTTAAGAGGCAAAAAGTGGCTCACGACTTCTAAACTGAAACAAACATGAGCATATTCTATATCTTGCGAAACTGCTTTTGCTGCTGACGTTTTTACCTGCTCTGGTCAATAACTGGCTTTAAACAGAGGCGGTAAAGCAAAACTTAATTAGTTAATTAACACGCTGTTATAAGTTTGAATGTTTAAACTTCTGCAAGGGTCTTCAAGATCTAGTCATGTGCTTCTACCTTAGCTTAACTCTCTCTAGCTTCGCCCATAAACTGTGTAAAACAGGAACAGGGCAGCAGCCATCAAAAGTGAGGCGAGAATATTTAAAGCTCCCCCTGGTGGCAGTATAGATCTTGAAGCCTGCCTCCTCTATTTGAACAAATAGGATGGAGTTTTTTTTAACACATTAGTTAATGTACATTATTGACAAAGTGAAGTTTTACTGGATTAGCAAAGCAGAGAGAAAGAAAACATAGAAAACTAACACAAGAGTCAGCTGAGACTCAAGGATCTGTCTTTGACGGTCTTTATTTTATATTAAACGTGTGCTCTGGTTAACAGAAGGGGGGATATCAGTCCAGGGGTTTCACTAACCAGATCACTTCTGCTAAATTACTCAACATGAAATGGTGACCTCTCTCAGTCTGAGTCTCTTTCTAATCACCTGGAGAGTATGTATCTGAGACTACATTCATATGAAAGAATAAAATGGCACACGAGTCTCCAATCTTAAGTTAAGTTAATGTGCCACTTGAGTATGACTCCAGTCCAGGACTTAAATTTGTGTGCCAATCTCTGTTTGACTCCATCACCACATTCAGTCTGCACCTATTGAGGTGACCTTTCAGCTTCACATCTCACAGTGAGAGGAGATGAAGGTGTGGTGTTCATCTACGTATATGATTAATGACTTCCCTGAAGGGCAAGACAAGGAGATCAAATCCCAAAGCTTAGTTTAGACTTCTTTGAAAACTGTTGTCTTGGATTTATTTATGATAATTCTCATGATTTTGCTCTTAGACATTAGTTTGACCTTCAAAGAATTACTGTGGTATATCATGTCTTGCTTTTGTGGGTTTTGTTATCACTTCTTTTGGTTTGATAATATTTTAATCAACAAATGACTGGTGAGATCTGGCAGCTCATCTGGAGCCTTTGAGAGCTGGAGGAACGAATCCTTTTGGTTCCTGCTGTTTCTTACTGTTGAGCCAGGTGTGAGCTTTCTACTGATGCTAATCACACAAATGTTTTTGATCCGTGAATATCTCACAAAACAAAGTGAGGGGAAACCATAAACCTGTGTTAAACACAGTGCTTATTATGGACATCAGAAACACATTCAAAACCTGGTTTATTTGTGGTGGGATTCTGGCCAATGAAGCAGCAGAGCTAAGCGACACCTCAGAGAGGGAGAGAGTGAGGGCTTCATAAAAACATAATCGCTGCACCTGCCTGTTAGGTAGACTTCAAGGGTCTGTGTCATTATCCCACTCTCATCTCCTCATACATACATAAAGACAGGCATACAAGCTCACTCACACACACATACACACGCACGCACGCACTCCCACACACGCACAGTAATTCTAGAAACACAAACCCTCACACACACGAGCAGAAACTTGCAGCTAATTAATTTTTCAACACATTATCTGTCTTCTTTCCAGAGCAGATTTTCTTCCTCTATGAGAGACCCAGAAACAAACACAAAAGATGAACATTAGAAAGAGAATATGATTGTGTTACTCCATAGTCAGCCAGTGCAACAGAAACCAAGAATTGGAACACAGTGTAAAAAAGCGTAGTGAGAGAAACTCAGCCATGAGGAAGCCGACCTTCCCACTCAACAAAGGCTGTGGCATTGTCCCCTTTCTATCTAAGGGACCTTTTGAGTCCCTTAGCATGTCTGTTTGTTTATTTGTTTGTTTTTGATTGATTTGTGTGTCTTTTTGTCCCAGAGCGTCCCACATTTTCCATTTGCCAGAGAACGTTGCAGAATGTCCACAGGCACACACAGCTCCAACCTGCTTGTACAACTGTGCCTGTATTTTTCCACATCTGTTGCCATGGTGAGGGAATCCCCCACCCCAACAACCTCTCCTCCTCCCGGCAACTTCATCACTCCTCGTTGGCAGGGCTCTCCTCAAGAGGCGTGATGGCGGGGAGGCCCAGTCCTGTTGCATTGTGGGATGCAGTGAGGCTGGCAACAGTGTGTAGGAGGACGAGGACCAGCAGGCAGAGTTTGAGCCGGCTGTTACACAGTCTGCAGGCTGCCGACGAGCTGAGGGAGGTACGGTGCTGGCACGGTGGGTGAGTTCTTTTCAGGGTCCCCCGGGAACGGTTGTCCACTTTTAAGTCCCACCGCACGTCACAGCACTCTGCATTGGGGTCCGCACCTGATGGATAGTCTTCGAGCAGCCCTGGAGATTGTTTCAAGGTGAAAAATGCGACAAAAGGTTAACTCAACGGCACTTGTTTTTATAAACCCTGCTCACGCACACGGTCACTGAAAGAATAGGACTGCAGCTGTGTGCCTGTGTGTGTGTGTCTGTGTTCAAAGAGAAAGACTGTATCTGTGAATGATTCACATGGACTACACAATTACACAGTTGAAACTGTGGTTGGAAAACACTGACGCTGAGAGAGCAGAGTGAGGTTACATGTGGAGCAAAAAACAGGAAAAACAGTTTGCAAACATGAAAGAACAGAGCTCAAATTTTAGAGAAGAACACACTCCAAAAAATTCTTAAATGAACTTGTGGATCTAAAATAAAGAATTTGAGAAAGGTTTAAAATTCTGTCAGTTGTAAATCATGTGCTAAAAATATTGTAACTTATGGGGACACACTCAAAGTTCATTTCTAACTTAATTTCTATGTGCTTACCAGCTTTAAGTATTGCCTTCAAACTCGCTGTGCTCAAGCGTTTTGTTTGCAGTGTTAATTTTCGAACATGACATCTCATGTGATAATGATGTCTTCTCTTTCTGCCAGTGCTAGTTATTTTTGTCAGTTTCAAGTCTTTTTTTAAGCTGTACTGTGCTGAGCTGTCAACTAAGATAAGTGTGGGATTTTTCCTATTCATATGCTGCACCACTAATGTCTCTTTTCTATTCCACTCCACACCTCGGTGAATTTCTGATATTGGGCATGCTTTCAGACTACACATTACTGCAGCACAGACCTTGATGTACCTGGGCTGTACCATTTACACCTGATACTACTTACTGTTGTACTGTTTATGCAACATGGAACCACTAGACACATACCGAGGTAGGAGGACAGCACAATAAAAAGTAAAATTTTCAGCATCAACCCCATGAGTGCATTTGAAACTCAGCTCTGGCGTTTTAGGCAGAGAGGAGGTCGTCAGGGTCTGGCTGCATACTAATATTAATGACTGAACTTTAAAGAAATGTGTGCCCACTCGGCTCAGTTTGACTGTCAACAGCTTAACTGTGACAAGAGGATGAACGCTGTAATTACTGCGAGTTCGTGACAAATCTGTTTTTAGATCAGCCTTGTTTTTCAGAGGTGTTGACAAAATACTGTTCACGGACATGCAGGAATGACACGACACTGGATAAATCTAGGTGCGCAACCACCAACGGGATAAGCAGTGGAAAATGGATGAATGGAAGTGTCTTAAAGTTTGACAATATTTCATGATCACCCTTTTGTCAGCAAAAACCACAAAAGGACCAAAACCACTTACCATACTATCAGTCTTGTCTTCTAAGTGCAGTCAGGACCACTTCAATAAAAGACAATCAATCATTTGCATGCACTAAATTATATTTGGTGTATATCCTGCCCTTCGGTGGGGAGCTGGGGTGGAGGGGGGCTGCAAAGTGGTTTGCAGAGGAAGCAGCAGAAGAGGACAGGCCTGAGCATTTTAAATAGAACAGCCATTTTGATGTTTGCCAATTAAATGGGTTGAAAGTATTCAGCTAAGCTCTCAGCTGATATATTGTGACCAGAGCTTGATTTTATAGCCAGCCTGAACTAACTCTATGGTCAAGACTTGTATGGTTTATTCTTTTACTATCTGCTACACAAACAACAACAAACAAAGTTTTTGTAAATGCTCTCGATTGTGCAGCAAATATGCACTTAACCAAAGCTGAAAATAGTCCCAGACTTTTAAACTATGAACTCCTGTCTGAGCAACATTTACAAATATCTGAGAGTCTGGCTTTTAGAGACAATGACAGGGCTTTATGCATGACCCAAGTATAACCTTAATTTAAGGACAAATACGTTAACTACGGGTTGAGAGCGACAGACAAAGTTAGAAATCGGTAGCTAATCAGGAGCAGATTTAAAAAGATGCTTTTGGTCTTTTCCCAAGATTTCCTGATAGCAAAAGAAAGACAGAGCCAGTAATGGTGCTTCTTTTCAAAGACTGACAAAAGAGGCCTCGTTTTTATTCTTAATTAAAACATAAATCACTGCAGATGATGAACAGCAAAACTTAAACAATATGAGAATAAGAGGACTCCCAATGCAGCCACCAGAGGGCAGCATCAACCTGTGATGAGAGTGTTTCTCTCTGATTCATAATTCCAACCAGAGTTATTTGTGATACGTGTGTATCTGTATGTCTTCTGATAAAAGAAAGTACTGCTTACACTATGTTTTTTTTTTTTTATTGCTGACACGACTCGTTCCTCGAGCTGTGATTATAAAACCACCCTGTTATTGTGTAAAACCTTATATATCCAGTGAGTAGACAGAACATCCTGTCACTGTGAAGACATAAGTGTATACTTCGGGTCAGTCAGAGGTCCTCTAGTCCTTTTGAGGTCTCCTTGTATGCTGACTGTGTGCTCCTGTGTCTACTTGGTGAATTATAAACAAGTTTAACACCGTGTGGGTTTGAATGTCCAAGAATTTTTTTCCTGATACTTGTTGCAAAAACAAAACATTCAGGTAGAGTAAAAAAGTAGAAATCGATCATGTTCCAGCTGTCAAGGATATGGAAAAATGCATAAGAAACTACAAATAGGTGAATTGTAGAGTGGTTGTTGAGCTTGACTTTAAAATACAGTAAGATGTTTTTTGTACCTGTGCATATAAAACTGGGGCTGCCTCCATGAATGAGATCATCATTGTCGGGCAGGATGAAGGGGCACCGCTGCTGCACCTCCAGGCAGTACTGACCACAGGGGATCCTCCTGCTGCAGTGCATCTGAGAGGTCTGGAAGTACTGAGAACACAACCACGGCTTATACACCATCTATGAGAGGGAGAGAGAGAGAGAGAGAGAGAGAGGGGTGAAGGCAGGAGGGGAGAGAAGGACAGGGAGGTGCAGAGAGAAAGGATATCGATGAGTTAGGAAGGGTTGCGCTCTCCCACACACACATGTTGGTGTATCATCCATGACCTCTACAGCTATTGATTCACATGGAGCTGAGCAGATTTCCCGCTGATCCTGATATCCACTGTTTAATGAAGGGGGCTGTAGCTAGGAAGTCACCCCTTAGTCTGTAAATGTGCAGAATTACCTTATATCCACTTCAAGAAACTATACTCTATTACTGCTTCAATATGTTTGGTTTTACATGCAGGTATTCAAATAACAGAGTTTCACTGTCTTTTAACAGTATGCAATTGCAGTTTCAGATCTAACATTAACATGTAGACCCTGTACTATCACCAATAACATCATCCATAGCTTAAAGGCTAAATCAATCAGCTCAGAAAGGGTTTTACAAGTATATTTTGGTTATTCAATATCATGTGGTGGAGTGGCTGATAGTAATGCTGATTATGAGAGAGCAGGTCGGCCGACGGCAGATATATAATGCCTGCAGCATGTTGTTGATAAAATACAATTTAACAGCACAGCACAAACAAATGACAAACAACGTTGCTAAACTTGAATTACACATTTTCTCAATGATGTTAAACTTTAAACAATAAATACACCCTATGCAGTTAAAGCTGCTTCTCAGCTCCTTTAACCAGGTGCATCAGTCTCACTATTTGTTTCACAGCTAATGTTAACGTAAGTATACACTTCCTGTTTCCATTATCTCTGGCATTGTAACCACACATATATGTGCTACTGTTATTATTGTTCGTCTCTGTTCATCTCTCTCTTTCTGCCTCTCATAATTAGCTTAATTGTTGGCCAACATATTACTTGGTCTATCTCTGACTATAACTTGATTCATCATCCTCCACAACGCCTGCCTCCAAACTGCAAACCATCAAAGTTTTCATTCTAACAACCAAGATAAGTTCCTTTTTAAGATATCATCAGAGTCAAGTCCATGTTAGAAATCCTTGCTGCGTTTTTCTAACAGCTGTTTACATTTTTATTATTATCTGCTCTGGAAACAGCTTTCCATGTGTCTCTTGACGTTTGACTTTGACCCACACTGTCCTTTTATGATCCAGTATGATACAATGGTCAATGTTCGGACTAGTGGCTACTCAATTCTGGTCCTACCAACACTCTAACACTAATCTCACTCCTCCTTCTTAACCTCCCACAGGGATGCAATAGAACATAATGGACCACTGAATCTAGAAGATCTCCGATCCACTCATAGTCCTAAAATAATGGCAACAACAAAATCAACATCAAATATGGGATCATAACTCTCAAATAATCAGTAACTTACATAGTGTGCTTTCCTCTCTAGTGAAATGTAACCTCATTCGTCGAAGGCTGGCATTAAAGTTTCAAAATAATGCTTTGCTGTAAAAAAGAGGGCTATTTTGAAAAGGTTTATAAAAACTGAGGACAGATTCCTGTTCAAACAACACAGGAAAATACCAGTGTGATCAGCAGATTTTTTAGTTTGTTTGTTCAGTGTAATTAGCTGAGAAAAAGGGCATTTCATTAACAAAAAACATGAGAGAACAAACAGACTCTTTCACATAATCCTGATGTTTGTGTGGGGTAATTTGGGTGTGTTTATCTCACCCATTGTCTCCACTCCACAAGTGCACAAGTGGGGACAAATGATTTACTTGGCACATTTTTTTTCTCCCCTCCTGTGAAAAGGTGGTCGCCTCATTGTGTGCTATTATCACCTGCAGCAATTAGCTGGTATTTCCTGTGAAACACTCCGGGGAGCGTGAGGCAAGCTTGCACCTGCAGCAAGCTAATCAGCAGGCCTTAAAAGAGTGCGGCATACCATGGATCATATACAGCCTGAGTATACAAGTCGTTTCAATCAGCAGGAAGGATAAGAACACAAATATTGAGGGTAAAATATTGAAAATAATGGAAATGTCAGTCATAAAAGGTCAATAATAGGCTTGAAAGACTTGTTTGTTGACTTTTTTTTAAAGATCAGAGATGAGCTCAAGTCAACGCTCTTGATCGCAGTCTGTCTACAAAGCTGTCCTTTTTCCTTCACTGCTCATAATATGATAATACTTCTTTTTTTGAAAATTATTCTGCATATAAATAAGCAGTGTGCCAGTCAAATGAGGGTGAAAATGCATTAGAGCATTATTCAGAATTGCCTGTCTTTGATTCATTTTGCAAATTATTCAGGACTTGAGTGGTGGCATAATACCGTAGGTTAAACTGTCACTGGAAAATAAAAGGAACGTGTGTTAAAAGCTTATTGTGACAAATATCTTTTGTCTTGTACTGAAACACTGCTTGTGCTTTCAATAGCCCTATTGAGGTTTCATTTTGTAATATTTATAATGTATTATATCATTGCACCATTGTATAAATATTCATTCAAATACCAGAGTAAACGTCGGCTTGAATCATCTGTCACATAAACAGAGGACTGATGCGTTTGTACAAGCATGACTGAACATGTGCACACACTGACATCTGTACCATAAACTGCTGCATGCTAGTAATTAGATTTTCAAGCGGAGATAAGGTTGGGTTGCGAGAAAACTACACACACGCACACACGCATATACATTTGCACAGACACACACACACTTCCCTTCTCTCTGATCTATTACGGTGTGAATGCCACAAACGGAGATTTGGTCACATGACTTAATGTCACATCTTGTACGCATTAGATTAACATACACGGACGATTAACATTCTGTGTGTGTGTGTGTGTGTGTGTGTGTCTTTTGCACATTTTCCATCTCAGCGTCTCCTGTCCTGTTTGGACTCATGCTCACCCTGTAGCTGTCAGCACAAGGACATGAAGACAAACAGAGTGAAATTCAGCACCTCTCACTTCGCACCGGCATCATCATCATCGGCCACGAGAGTCAAATAGGTTCTGTTTTCGCTGTCTGTCAGGTATTTCCTGTACTCAACAGAAGCCCAGAAAACAAAGTCAAGGTCTGTCTGGTCATTTGCTCAGACATGAATCTGAAAATCAAAGGCTGAATAATCAATAACATCACAACTGAGGAGATTACCTGTAAAGAGCGCCTGCAGCAGCCCTATAGCGTTGACCAAAGCCTGGTGGAATCAGGCTCGCACAGGTGGTATTTCTATTTTCACTCTTTCTCAGCTGTAAGTCACTGTTTTTGACGACTATTTACCTGCACAGGAAAGAAACGACGGTGTCTTGGATGTAGGTGACACCACCAAGTGTCAACCTTCAAGGCTGAGAGATGAAGCCGGTGATGAAGCGCCAAAGTTAAGGTTCCTCATTTGTCTGCTTGAGGCTGGCTCCAGAAGTGGGTCAGTCCCCATTTGGCCCAACATTGAAAGGACAGTTCAGTCATTTTGAAGAGAGAGGTTGTGTAAGAAACTTGTCAATAACAAGTGCATCAGCAACACAGGATTTGGCCTCTTTCTTGAGTAACTGGTCAGTTAACCCAAACAGGAGCAAACCAAACTAAATACTGACTGATTTTGACAACGCTGATGGCATGCCGTTTACCATGGACACCTAAGTGAGTTCTCAGCTTTCTGTACGACATGTTTACTTATAAAAACACAATGTGGTAGCTGTTGAATGGGAAGACAAAACTGAAATCTCATTCTCTTATCATGACAGCCAGGAATCTGAAGCATTTGGTGCTAAAAAACTTTGTCAAACTGAGATGCACAAGAATTGACATATGTAAGGCAAAGTATAGCACTGACAAGTTTCCAAGTAGAGTGTATCCTGGCCCTGAGGACAGTGCTTTGGTAGGTGTTTGTTGAATTAGCTTCATTACATGGCAGACTTGGCCCTGTCTGTAGTGGTTGTTAGCCTATTTGTTTCTCAACAAATGGCTACAAAACTTACAAGTATCTCATCAACCCACTTTAAAAAACCCACAAAAAACCCATCTCTTTAAAATCACCAACGTCTTTAGAGCCGGGGTTGACTCAAATCCTGACTCATTCACTGATTCTACGAACATTAACCACACTGCAGTTTGACCCCATTTATCCACCCCATTTACCAATCTCTTTAGGAGTCGTAAAGCAATCATGCAGCTTTCTGATGGTTATGGAATCAACCGTCCATCTAAGGAGGTTTTTTCATATCAAAGCACTAAGTCGTAGATGAAGCCTGTTAGCAGCTTGGTCAGGGTTTGTGGTACATTTCTTTAATGGTGGTAGACAATGCATACAGATTGTTGGTGACTTTTGGATGGAAAGAAAACCATTGTGATCAGATGAGCAATTTTTATGAATCCATGCAGTATGCGTCAGAAGACTGGTGATAAGTGAGTGGCTCGCTCTTACAGCGTCTGTTTTCTGATAAATGCTCCCACACCTTATAGAGACTCATTCTGTGGGAAACCTTTGGTCAAACTAGGTCACTCAAAATAAATCAAAGTCATCGATTTAGACAGTTAAGCTTTCATAACGTCTCTCCAGAGTAAATCTGTCATCTACTTTAAGTGTAAAACGCATGCATGGTCAAACTCCTGATTATATCAAAGATCTGCTGAAGACTTATAACCCAAACAGGACTCTGGGGTCCTCGGATCAAGGTTTGTTGGTTGTTCCTTGGACTACGCTCAAAATGTATAGATACTGTGCATTTAAAGTTCACACTGGAACTGCCTCCACTGGAATTGAGAAGTGTGGTCCCTGTGGACCTTTCCAAAAGCAGTTTAAGACCTATATTCTTGGATTTGCACTAGTTTAACCTCTGTCTTCATGTATTTTTGCAGTCTCTGTTTCACCTTTTAGTCTTTCATAGGAGGTTCTTTGTGATCTCCACCCTTGAAAGATACCACAGAAATAAACCTTACCTATTTACTTCCAGTCCTCTAAATATTCGCTCCATAGAGATAATGTGGTTGTAGTGCATCGCCGAACTTAAGGCTTCAGTAAGTCAATGACAGTAGTGATGGCTTCTTCTATATTTTCATACTGTTGGTGACACCTTAATAATGTATCTAGAGCAAATAAAAGGCAAGAGTTCTCCATGAAGCTGCAAGCAGGCAGAGCATCTGTCTAAGGTGCAACAGATTACGCTCTTTGCCACACAGCCGTGTCCTTTTGCACTCAGTCCCAGTTAGTGAAGCCCACTGCTGCTGCTGCATACAAAGCTCCTCTCCCTCAGCCATCAGTCTACTGTAGAGCCATGACTAGTGGTTTATCATCCTGCTGTCAAATCTCAGAGAGTGTGTGAGAGGAAGAGAGAGGGAGAGAGACAGTAAGCAAGCAAGCCAGAGAGAGCGGTAAGAGTGTCATGACAGGGATGGTGTAAGGATGGACTCTTTCTCTCCTTTTTATAACTTCCTTCACTCTGCTGTTTTCTGTCAGCTCCCTGAGGGAGAGAGTAAAACACTGCCGTCTCCTCAATCAGTGAGTTAGAGGTCAGCCAGCTGGCTCTCAAATTTTTACTCACGTCTCTCTGTCACCTTTCACTTCTTATTCCATCTTCCATTCACTTCACTGTCCTGACTGCTGTCATTGTGCCATCTTTATCACTGAGGGTGCAACAGTGACAGTCTCAAAATACAGGCCTTTGCTCGTGATGCATTTACTGTACCCTTTCAGGCTAAAACACACATAAAAATTCAATTTTTACAATAAAAGGGGGCTTAGGATAAGAGACATAGGACAGTTGGATCTTATCAGGAGCAGAAACCACTCTTTACTACTTAGACTGCACAGTTATTCATCAGTGAACAGACAACAGTGATCATCAGCTGTGTCTTGTCCAAACACAGGATGTATGCGATATGACAAGAGGACGTTTTTTCTTCTGCAGTCCTCTTTGCATCAGCACAGCAACAGTAGAGATTTTTTTAAGTGACCCATTTCTGAGTCCTTTGACAGAAATTTAAACTCCAAACCGACCTAGGAAATCAAAATTGGAGACCAACTATTCTAGCACAGCTGAGTACAAGAGCACAAAGTCACTGGCTAAAATTAGCAAAGCTAGCACCAGCAGCCTTCGGTCTTTGGTTGGTTGACGTAACCAGACACAGCCCACAGTAACACAGTCACTTTATCTCCATTTACCAGGTCAAAGTACAGACAAACCACAAAAGACTATGAGACTTTATCCGTGTTTGTTTACATCTAGATCGTAGAGCAGTGTGGTAGTTTGGTAGTAGTTATTAACTGGAAATGCAGCCGCACTAATGTTAAGGATTAGATTACTGTAGGATATATACCCACAATTCAATCAAAATACATTCCATTTAAATTCAATTTCCTTCACAACATGCTTTTATCATGAATAATGGAAACACTTTATATAAAGGACCTTGTAAGATACATGAACTTTATGGTTCATAAGCCACCTATAAGACCGTATGAGATGCTAATAGACATTAGCAAGTGTTAATTAGCTGCAAAAGAGCATTGTTAACTGTTAAAAAAATTACCTACTTAAGGCATTAATATTAACCTTTTATGGTCTCATTCATGTTTTATTACTTCTTAATGAAGTTAATAAGTGTTCTTTAAATTATGGAGTTTTCAGTGAATACTTAAAAGAAGGGCTTCCAAGCAATAATAGAAGTTAGGTTTATATATTTTCAAAAAATGGGAGTTAACATCTTAAAAACCTTTTTACAAAATTGTAACAAGCTAAAAATAAATATGATCATCTATTTTTAGTTTAACCTTAGAATGTGATACATTTTTATTAACATCCTATTAATGTTTATGGCGAGTTTGTAAACTGTTAATACGTTTCTTATAAGAGACAATAAGTGTTTTATAGGCAATGATAAATGTGTTAATTATGTAAAACTAATGAACACTCTTTAAAGTTTATAAGCACCCTATATGGTCTTAAAGATTTTTTTTAACTATTAATAAATGCAGTTTATAAGGACCTCAATATAAAGTGTTGCCAGAATAATTAAATCAAAGCACCGAATGATCACTTACTCAGACACAGTCAGAACAGAAAGAACAGCCAAACCTCAGACATCATTATGAGTCATGTGCTGCCAGTTTGTCCTTAAACAGAACTAGATCTTTTTTTCTCAGTCAAATGCCTTTAATATTTTTTTTTTTATTCTTGCAGATGGTTCACATTAGAAACCTGTCAGAGAATGAAACCATTTGAACTGCTTGAGTCTTTTAATGTGAAGGTGTTGAGTTTGATAAACACAGCATAGACCAAGTCACCATTAATAGTGAAACTTCTACACCTAAGAAGGCTTAGAAAGTTTTAAAATCTTACTTTTTCAACATAGGCATGAAATGTTTTCTATATTACAGCTCTAGACTATTTTATTTTAGCACCACTCAGATAGCAGACAGATTCTATCAGGTTTAATCTGACAGATTGGGGTATGCTAATTGCAGGCATTAAATCCCATCATGCTTTTCATGCCTGTATAATCATAAAGTGACTTTGAAATCCTCCTGGTGGATAGGTTGATGAATGGGTTGATGAGTACTTTAAATTACTTTTAAAAAGTTGGCCGCAAACTCTGTGTAAAGAAATAAAAGTGTCAGTTCAGAGGCACAGTGAAAAGAAGACAGTATATTTGAACAGATGCAGTTCGCTCGAGGCAAAGACACATCTGCTACTGTTAAAAATGACAACTTTGCTGTTGTCAGAGTTTTATGACTCCACAGAGATGATCAATGTATAAAAAAAGAGACAGCGGCAGAGAGGAGCAGCAAAAATGAGAGAAAGTGCAGTCCCTGTGTGTCCACTCAGCAGTCACACACAGAGTTGGTGTAAAAGTGAAAGTCAGTCATGACACTTCCTCCTTGCTTTTGGCCAAGTGATAAATATGGATCTAAGTGAGACGAAGCATGGCTTCAGAAAATATGAAACTGATACTGCATCATCATCATCTTCAGCTCTCCAGTGCACAATTATTGGATTTTTTAAAACTAAATCCAAATTTCTTGTTCCACCTCACTTCCTCCCTGGACTCCCCTGGTTTGTTTTGCTGTCAGTGATGTGCTGAGTTAAGACTCAGCTGTCTCCTGGATTGGATTATTTCATAACGATTAGACTAATAAGGTTGTAATTGATGGAGGGCCTCTCACTGCCCTGTGGTATTGGTTTTAAGTGGCCCCGGATGGCCCAGCCTTGTCAGTGCCTTGTCTTTAATGTTTTATCTGGACTTGTGGTCGGGGCTAAACTGCTGACAGAGGCCCAGGGAGCAGCTAGCAACACACCAGATTACTGCAACTCATTTGTCTTCAGCATGCGGTACAGTGTGCAGCAGAGAGACAGGGAGACACATAAACACAAGCAGAGCCTCATGAGCCGCCTTGTCAATTACAACCAACACAGGCATTCACTGCTTCGCTGCATTGAGGCTATCCTTTTCTCCTTCATCCGCTTTTCTGCTCTGTTATTCAAATGATCCGCAGCCAAAATAATGGAGCAGAACAAGAGTACAGCACAATTTGGAGCGAGAGATGAGAGAAAAATGACGACCAAAAATTTAAAATCTAACCATTTCTTAAAGTACCTCATAGTTGAAAAGCTTAGTTAAATGTCACGTTTCATTTGACAACGAACTGTAGAGATGCAACTGCAGACGAGCCACCGGTTACTGAAAGGATTTATCAATTAATAGGATACTTGCACAATTTGTTAATGGCTCTTATTAAGCTATCAGCTTACTATTTACTCGTTGACACTCAAAATGTTAAGACCTAATTTTTCCTTTTTTTTCTCTTTTTTTTTTTTTAGCAAATGTTAATGTAAAAAGATCTTATGTCTAATGAGGGCTTTGCCCCCAATGTTTAGTGCAAGGAGAGGAGGAAGAAGCGGAGATGCGAGAGAGTGAAAAAGACCCTTTTTTGGAAGCTTTAAGGTGATTGGCTGAAGATGTAAAAAATCACACCATGTTCTGACTTTGGACTGTTAAGCTGAATGCCACATTTCCTGTCAAGATGACTAACTTCAAATGGGTCTAACATATTCAAATGTGCATTACTGCCATTCTGGCAATCTTTTTCTCTGCCATTTTAAGGTCAAATACCACCTTCATTTCACTGTTATAATGTCACTTCCTGGATTCTGTTTTGCTTTGGCAATTCCTGTCAGAGGAAAATAGGGATGGTAAATGGCTCACTCCCCAGCAGCTCAGCTCCAGAAAACACTGTTCAACACTCACACTATGCTCTAATTGTTACACCCCTCCTGGAATGAATAAATGGAGCCTTTGCTCTGCAAACCGCCCTCTTCAGAGAATGTTATTTTCTGAACCCCATCCACAAAAGCTCAGATTATCATTCTGCGAGCTCTCCACAGTGTTGGATGAAATGAGCAGTCCATTCAAACGGTGAAACTAAGGCAGTCCGAGATGTAAGGGGTCAACTGGAGGGTGTTCACAAGTGGAAGCCAGTGGTAAACCATCATTTTTATTCCTCCAGCAGCAGCAAATGAGCGAATCCCCACGAGAGTTCTACTGCAACAAGGGGCTGAATTGCCAACAGGGAAAGGTTACCCAAAAATAATCAGAAAAACAACATGCACATGCACATTGGCAAACAAACGATCATCCGTGGCTAAACAAGTTGGTAAGTCAATGACGGTAATCAAGCGTGAACTCAAACACAAAGAAACAACAAACCAGGGAATGAGCATGTATAATCAACCCAGTATGATTGCAGGAATACCGTGCTAACTTAAGCGGATAACATTTAATTGGCTAGGATGTCCTTGTGTATATAATATAAAAACGGATGTGCCTGGGGTGCAAACACCTGGCATGCATACAAACAGCAATCAGCAGCAGTTATATGGAGAAAATGTAATGTAGCTAATGATCGAAATAACGAGACAGACACGAAATGAGCAGGACAGTTCAGCCAAGACAGCTCGAGTAGCCAATCAGAAAAAGGGTGAGCAGGACTGAAGCTACCACCACATACAACACTAATTAAGAGTGAAGTAATGCAGAAAGCACTCATGCAGCTCCAGAGAGGCTCCTATTCAACCACATCCCTGCTGCATATGAATGACTGTATAGATGTGTAAGACCAGGCTTTATCTGGAATGAAACAAAATTGATCACACAGCACTACTACTATACGCACTATAACATGGCATCTTTTATCAGGGGCTTGCCAACTCCAAGAGAATACGGGTTAATATTGAGTGAGTCTATGATAGAAATAGACAGTGGGGCCTGTATACAAACAGAATCAATCCTGGCACCTGGAAGCACGAAGCCGTGTTTGACTATATTAGAATTCTGGATGTAACAAGCATTATAAGTCCTGAATAGTAAAACAGCAGCCGTACATGGTCATATAAAAAATGAATGAATGAATGAAAGATACGGTCATGGTGTGTTTGAATTAATAATGCATCAAGAATGAATCTCCTCCATGCAGGAGTCGCTCACTGCCCACAAGAGAGTGTCAGCCTGGATGTGTTTTTGGCACATGCACAGACACCCTATAAGGGGGCTTGAGCACCTGTGATTCAAAATGAGCTGTTTCTTCAAAATAAACAAATAAATTCTTGTTTGTGAGCAGCCTGCTGCAAACCGATACATTGATTGACAATTTCAGGTCAGGAGATGGTGTTCCCGGGCGATCCCCTCTACCCTCTCTCTCTCTCTTTCCCCTGGTATCCTGCCACAGAGTGAGCTCTGTGTGGGCACGCACACTCAGCAGTCAGTGTGACTCAGTCAAAGTGGTGAGTTACTTACAAGTAGACATCAGGTATGTGGCCGAGCCAGGTACATGTATGATCATCTTGTTCATTTTCATTTTATGTTGTTTGACACCAAACAAACTGCACTTACAGAATTAGCTTTCTAGTTTTCCCACACTTAAACATGCTTTACTCTTTATGCCACATTCACACAAACATTAACTCATAGTGAAAATTAACACAAAATACTGTATGCTTGAAAAGACCAAATTGAAGTCATATGCACACTCACACCAACTCTCTGACACCAGTGGATGTGATTCGGATGTTTGGCGGTTTTGTGTTTTGCCCAAAGGCGCTGTAAAATGGGAAAAACTATGGATAGAAATGCAGATTTTCTAATCAGTACCTCCTATCACTACTATGCAAGCAAATGCAATCTATTTTATTATAAACTATTTAACAAGTCCAAAAGTGCTCAATGGCTCCAAAAAGATTGATTCATTCTAATAGTAAAATTGAAATAAACATACAAAAGTGAAAGTGTGGTCTCATCACACCTAAACAACTTTGATGTGGTCCTAAAAAAGCCAAAATTATCTTGAAAAAGCAAAAGCTTATAAGCTGGCATGCATTTGTGCTCTATGAGTCCCGGTATGTGATCTCTAATTCTGAAGCTCACAAAATGGTCTTCAAACACAACTTAAAGGGATATTCTGGCATAAAATTAATTCAGGTTCAAACACACCGTAACGCCGAGTTAGACACCTTGTCGAGAGATGAATGTTGCTGACAGCTTGCTAGTTATACCAACTTTAGTAACGACCGCAGATACCAATACACAACGGTCTATGGAACCATAAACAAACCTGAACCAAAACGCCACTATATAGCCACAAATAATGTTCAGAACAGCACCTAACTTCATCAACAGTACATATAGGGTCCCAGCCATAGTACTAGCCACCAAACATCATTTTTATTTTGCCTTATTTAGACACAACTCACCCACTCTCTTCCAGCAGCTGCTTATTTGTAGAGAGACCTCAGGCCAGTCCGTTACAAACTGCAGCGGGGTGACGCAGCTCAAGGAAGAACATTTATGATCATTACTTTATCATTTCCTTGAAGCAATAATCGTCCTATTAATTATTTTGCACTGCAGAAATGGTAGTTCTTCTGCCTTAGTGTCTCGGTCTGATTGCATTCCCATGACGAAAAGTTCATGTTCTTCCTTGAGCTGTGAAACTCTGCTGCACTCTGTGATTGACTCCTCAGGGCTCCCCCACAAACAAGGGGCTGCTGGAGGAGAGTGGGTTGTGTTTGGTCTCTTTGCTTAAGGAACCAGGCAAAGCTAAAAAGATGTTTGGTGGCCAGTACTGTGGCTGGGACCCTATATGTACTGTTGATGAAGTTAGGTGCTGTTCTGAGCATTATTTGTGGCTATAGAGTGGCATTTTGGTTGAGGTTTGTGTGTGGCTCCTCAGACCGCTGTGTATTGCTATCTGTGGTTGTTACTAAAGTTGGTATAACTAGAGAAGCAAGCGGTCGGCAACATTCATCTCTCGAGGGGGTGTCTAACTTGGTGTTACAGTGTGTTTGACCCTAAATTAATTTTACGCCGGAATATCCCTTTAACTCCCTTTTGAATGACTCTATCAAAAAAACAAGGTTTGTTTGTCAGTAAGAGAAAAATACTTGTGGATAAAAAACAGGGGGGAAATGCCTCAAAAGTGAAAGTATGAAGGAAATACAAAAACAGAAACACGAAATTTATAATCTTCATCCAAAACTAGACTCTGTGTGTGCTGACTTTAAGACTGGACAGCAGGATTTCATTTTCTGACAGAGAAGAGGAGGAAAAACTCCTCGGTGAGAACACAGAGAGCAGTGATAGAGAGAGTGTGTCAGAGGAAGATACGGTGTTGAAGAATTAGGGATGAAAGGATGAAGATGGATGAAGAAGAAAGAGGACGTTTTCTTCATGGAGCACATCCATATGCAAAAAACATTTGCCCTTAAACTCATTTTGTTGATTAATCAAGGTTATCTGGATGTAATTCATTGGCACTGTCATGCTGACACTTACACTGATAATTAATTTGACAAAGATAATTATCAGCAAGATGGGCCCACTGTGAGATAGAGTGATGAATCAACACCCTCTGCAATCTTACAGCATGCTGGAAGCTCGAGCCGGCCATATCTGTGTGCCTTTGCCCCGAGTACCAGCAGCTTCCCTCGACTATGGGGTCACATTCCTGCACCTCCTGCAGTGCAAACAACTGTGTCTTTAATAAACCAATGTCTGTTTGAGCTCGACAGAGAGGTTTCCTCTTAAAATACTAATTAGTGATGCTTTTGTTTTGCCTTTTTCTTTACTTTCAGCCCAGGTGGTCTAAATTCCCTTTTGATGGAGGGGCTTACATTCAAATAAAAAAGGAATAAAGTATTTCTTCCACCAGTCATATTAGTGAAATAGTGTTGTAAATGGTTAAATTAGCTCTTTGATGCCCGAAACCATAAATTATAGCCAGAAAATTTTGTTGTTTTTTTTTCGAGCTGAAATGTTTATTTCACTTAATACTGAAAACCAAAAAAATCAAAATGATAAACCACACGAGGACATTTTTATCATTTATCGGACAGTATTCAGGTGTTTGGTTTTTTTTATTTTATTTGGTAATTTGTTGATCATATTGATTTGATAGAAGTATCAAAAAAGTATGTATCAAATATGACACAAAAGGCATTAAAAGGTTAGGGGTAAAATACAGTGCTAATGGAGTCCCAATCCAATTTCAGGACAAGATGCTCAAAGAGAAGCCACAAATCATGAGTTTTGCTTTGAGTGAATCTAGTAAGTGTGAGCCCATGCAATGCAACAAGTCCAGTTGGAAAAAGAAAGCTTAAGAAGAAGATGGAAACAAGTTAAAACTTTACTAACTTTTGTCCAGGGTGCACCAAAATGAGTTAGTGAGATGGAAAAGTTACCTGGACTGTTGATAATGTTATGGTCAGCTGTAGGTACAAGCTAACAGTATGAATAAACACTCTGATAAATAGCAGGTGGATTGCAGGTACTTTTGAGTTTATTAGACACCTGCAGTGATCCCAGTGCAGCAGGAGTAATGTCCCCATCAAGAGACGCACAGTGCACATTTATGCACGATGCAGAGCTCTGCAACCTCATTGATAACTCTGATCTCCAGATAGGATGAGTCAGAATCTCATGTTTATACATTTAATGTGTTTTCTACATTTCCAAAAGGTCCCTGAGTTCCTGTAGTGAATAGTTTGGAGTGAAACAACAGTCCTCCGTTTGAGTTCTCAGGTAGAAGGTAATCAACTCAGACTTGACCCAGATTTATCTTCAGTGACTGTGACTTGAACACAGGGGACTTAGGACTCAACCTGACTCGAGGATTGGTGACTAGACTACAACACTGTTTGAACACAGAGAGAGAAACTGGGAGGGTTTTGTCTGAAACTGATTTTCTGAGTCACTCCTTCTAACTGTCAGTTTAAATGTGGATTCATGTCTGTCTAAAACATATTTAAGCAGCTCTTATGTTCACGTTTGAATCCTTGATCAATCTTCCTTTAAGAGTTCAGGTGTTAAAACACCTTTTAGTGGGGTAACCGTCACCACATCCCCACAGTGTCAGAGAAAAACCCCTCTTTTCTTTGAACAACTGCTTTACTTCCCACTGCTTGCTTCCCGTGTTACCCCACCTCACCCCTGCTCACGCACCCCTGTCTCCCTCTGCAGCGTGTACTGCAGCAGTTGGATGAAAAATGGCCTGGATTTGAGGGGGGAAGGAGCTGGCGCAAGGTTGCCAGCAGAGACAAAACAGATACACACACTCACCTTCAGACACACACTGAGCTCTCTGTTTAGCTTGGCTGAGCTATTCCTTTGGCTTGCTCTCTTTCTGTCTTTTTTTTACAAGTTAAGCACACACACAAAAACACACACAGGAGACAGAGATATAGAAAAGGAGAGAGGATGTGTCAGCAGGTCTGTTCAGTATTAACAACCTACAGTTGTCGGGGGGGATTGTTATCAGAGGCTGTTCCTCCCACAGGGGCTGGTGACCCCTCTGGCGCCCCCCCTGGAGTCTTTAAAGGAGTCGCTTGTCCTTAAATCTGCCTCCTCGTTTTTTTTTTTTTTTTTTGGCTGAACCCGCGAAGCATCAAAATCCACACTGCAGTTAATTGATTCATTCTTTCTGACATATACAAGCAGGCAGATGTGTGCATGCAAACACACAAAATCTTTTCCCTCAGATGTTTTTGTGTTTGCATCCTCATAAAAAGAAAATCATCCCATCCCCTGTTCATTGGGGACAGGCAAGAACGATAAAGTCAGACGGAGAAAAAAGGGAGGAATCTTCAAAGGGTGTCACTGAAGTTTATCTCAGTGTTTGGTTGGGGGAGGGGAATAGGAGCTTTGTTCAAAGCCAAACAGGAGGGAAAAAAGCTGTATCTTATAATTAAAGCTGAAGTGAAAGTGAGATCCATGGAAAGCAAAGAAGAAGGCAGAGGAACAGGTGAGGGAAAGAGCTAATTGAATGTCTGAAAGACTGACAGCAGGTTCTGGCTATCCCTCCACAACACTGGTCATTTTATGTAGACAGTATGTTTGCAGAAAATCCATGATAAAACAACAAATCTCTCATAAAGTAACAGGAAGAATAATCACTCTGCTCAGATTAAGTTACAAGACTTATAAGCACATCAGACAGTGATTCCCTTGAGCAGATTGTCTTCATGTCAGCATGAGTGAACCAAAGAGTTTTGAAGCTCAATTTCCAGTATAATTATCACGTAGTTAATCTAAATGTGATGCACCAATAAGTACCCTGAATTTTATAGAGGGAAAAACCATTTCTAGCTCTTACAAATTAGAAGGGACACATTTCTTTCCTTCTGGGCTCGATTGACACAGCTCTAAATATGCTAAATAAATGTACAAATAAATAAATGACTGTACAGCAGAGAATTATTATTTCAAAAGCTTTTTGCCTTATAAAAAACTTTGCAGTAAGATTGATTTTACTGCACAAGAGGTCTACACGTGGTGATTATGATATAAGCCAGAGCTGCTCTCAAGTGTTAGTTGGAAACTGTGTATTCATACTTTTTGGCCATGTTTATAATCACACTGTCTCATTCTTCTTGCTGGGGAAGTTCCCTGTAGTAGATTACACAGTCATAAAAATCAACTCAGAAACTATTTGCCCATCTCACTGGATGTCACTGCCGTCACAAAATTCAGCCATGTGGCTCAACACTAGACTGTGATCAATAATAATAATAAAAAAAGTAGTAACTGAATACAGTTACATCAAATAACTCAACATGATAAATAAATATAAAACAGGAATTTTTAATTGAATTAATTTATCTCATTTATTTGTCTGTACTTACTTTAAACCTGCATCTGTCCATTGATCTGACGCTGACTTTTCTTTTGTGCCCCTGGGTGCCAGGTCATTCTAACTAAGTACTCCAATCTTTTTTTCTTTTTCTCCACATTCACCACCTCCTTCAGGGGGGATACAAGGGCATCCCCAGGCCAGATGGGAAATAAACCCTCCAGCATGTTCCAGGGCTACCCTGAGGTCTTCTCCCAGTTGGACAAGCCCTGAAAACCTCCAAAGAGAGGCACTCATGAGGATCCTAATCAGAAGCCTGAACCACCTAAACTGGCTCCTTTTAATTTGAAGAAACAGCTGCTCTGCTCCGAGCTCCTTCCAGATGTCTGACCCAAGCTTTAGGGCTGGGGAAACTAACCCTGACTACTTATCTGCTTTTTCAATCTTTTGATAGTATTGATCTTATTATTTTGAGATGACAACTCTGTGACTAAATATGAACGTGTCTGTGATTTTTAAAACTTAAACACAAATCTATTTAATAAGAAGACAAAACAAATTTTACATCAGACAAAATGTTGGTTGCACTTCCCTTGTCTGTCTGTACAGTCTGTATTATGCATGAAGTCACATGTTGCATGGTTGGTGACCATCAGCTGTCCACTACTGTTTACAATCGTAAGGATCACACTTGAAAGAATGGAAGGTCCACATAAATGGTCAGTTTGACAAGCTTTACTGATCTGAGTTACAGTTTCATCATGCCACAAGTGTAACAAAGACTGGTCTGAGACTGTTCAAGTATATATAGTCGTCCACATTTCCAAGCATTCTGCTGGCATTTAGTTGACCTGAAGAAGAGTCCATGTAGGGTGAGTACAAAGGACAACATATATTAAGGAGCCTTAGTTGAACATATGGAGAGCCCATATAGGGGAATACCAGAGCACAACATATTTTGGGAACCTGAGTGATGTCAAAAATGTGCACAAGGTTCTTTGTTGAGGATGGTTGTCGGAGGCCCCCAGCTCCAGGTATCTAACACCAGCGTATCCATGGTATCTGAGTTACATGGCTCCACCACCCTAAAGGCGGATTGGCTAAAGAAAATTCTCCTAACAACAAAACACTGTGGGATCCTCAATCAAGTACAAAACCCTCACTTTGGATTCTGACATGACTTCAGCACACTCCTTTATTGTGCGCTATACAGTGAGTAGCATGTAATCTTAAGCCCAGCCATCAGCGGGATATATGCACCTTACAGAGACAAGTTGACTCGAAATAGAAGGTATTAAGATCACATAGCATTATGAATCTGCAAAGGCAACCTTTTCTTCTTGAAACTACCCTGTATGTAGAAAATGGTTTTGCCCTTTATGCTTGAGATTACATGTAATTACTGTGTGAATCATGTTATATACATGCACTTATCCAGTACCTTCAAAGTTCAAATATAATAAGGATATGATTATGAACTGGAACATAAGGTATTACACATACTGTCATGACAAACTGTGTGAAAATGGGATGATCTGTGCTGTATTATTAGATAAGTAGATGTAGTTCAACACAAAATGAGCCGCTGTCGCCATGACGCCTGGAGACAAAAACAAACAATAATGTGAGCGAACATACAACCTTACAGAACACATGCATGTGCACACGTGTAATTAACATGCAGCGTACATGTATCATCTCTGGGTACAAAACAGCACTATCAGCTGTTTAATTATCAGATGAACAGCTACCAGAGCTGAGGAGCAGAATTGATAATGGAGGACGTGTCTGAGCTGGTCCAGTAAGAGTCAGCTGTGAACACAAGACTGACAGCTAGAGCACATCACACCACACACACGTATACACACACAAACACACACACACACACTGTAGAGAGCCAGCTGTCTCACAAAAGATTTGACTCTGAATTTAAACTCTGAGTCTCCACAGAAAACAGCTAGGCAATGCAAAGCTACATGTTTCTTCAGGAATTTCAGGAATATAGAAAGTTAATGTTTTTATGAGGTAGGCAGAGGGTTGCTAACGGTGACGGTGGTGTAAATTTACTTCATTATGTGTCAGACTTTCTTCTGACTTTGGTAAAATCTGACATGATGAATCAAGTTTTATGCTGATTTTCAGTTTTGGAAAATTCATTCAGGTGATAAATATCAAGAAGGTCACATGACTATCTTATCTTGAAAATAATTCTGCATGGTTGTAATGCTGTACTCCTGCCAGATGGTGGCTGAAGCACATCTATAAGCTGTTTGCTGCACACAATCAATCCTGATGAAATACAGTAGAAACATAGCGTAAGTGTAGCACTGCCATGCAGAGTCTTCATGACTGTTAAATGTCAACAGTATCAGCTCAATTACACAGGTGTAGTCTGGTTACTAGTAGCACCTGTCCCCTGTGCAGGTTACTGCTGCTTCCACATGACTGAGCCATTGATTGGATGGCTGGATGGATTGCACATGGCTAAATTGTTTCTGCTATCACAGCCACCGTTAAGGAGCTAGACCTAACACAAACAGATCTAAAGACCTAAAGAGTAGAAAGATGGAATTTTCTTTTGATGCTAATAAATACACACTGTATATACCTGGTATAAAAAAAGCACACAAATGCATTTCATTCACTATTGCTCAGCCTTACTTTGCGAGTGTTTGCACTTGGGCAGTAAGAGTGGGGTTCAAAAACGAGTAATCTCTGAGTAGACCCCAGTGGCTTCAAGATAGTAATTTGGCTTAAAATGCTCATCCCTATTTTATAAACCCAATTTTGTTCTGTTAAATATGTCTGAATAGAATCATTAAACCATAATGTAGTTGAAGGGAACACTGCTAAACCGCTTTTCCCCTTACTCGGTTGGAGGTCACAAAAATGATAAATTAAACATTGGCTCTATGAAAATCCTCACACATTAAATGATGAATTGACTGAAACATTTTTTCTTTCGAGCTCTGAATCAAATAAAATTTTGTTAAATTAAAACTTAAAGTGTCTAAACCAATTAACTAAATGACATGATTTTAGTTGAATCAAATTCAACCACTTAAAAAAATCACTGTAAAGTTAATTTTGAAACAGTTTGACTTGAATTTATCCACAAGAGACTGAAATGACTTGTTTAATGCCACTTGATTAGTCATTGATTCCTTAGACAAATCACTTAATTTCACGCTGTCCTCAACAGCAGCTCAGCTGATCCATTATTGATTGAACTGTGTCACTCCGGTTGACATCTTATTATCCATCAGTATAATGTGTTTGCTTCATTTGGAGCGTCGTAGTGCGCTGATCTACAGAAACCTTGCTTGTTATATAGGTTTGTGACTCTACAGTCATTTTACAAATCCTTTGAGTGTAGTTCATTGACAAAAATGTAATCAAATTCAACAGCAGTGCTGCTGAGATGAGTTAAATAATTCGACCTTAAAGGAAGACTCCAATTACATGCTGCAGCGTTGGTAAAAATCAAATTAGCCATGAATGCACCATATCATTTGATAACAATCGATTCTGGCCTTCACATCAGGTTAAACACTAGGTTGCTATGGTGAACAGTATCTACAGTGGCTCTGAAGATTGGCTGCGCATGACAATATGGGACACTTTTGGCATTTTAAAGGATGCAAATTATACATCAGGATAAAATCAGGACTGTTCAGATGGCTGACACATTGTTAATAAAAAATGTGAGTTTCTTTATATTCTTCTATATTGATGGAGGCTTTTTGTTGTAATCTATAAAATAAAACCAAACATGAACACAGCAGGAGCATGACCTTAGGACTCCTAACAATTTAGCCTATATTTTGAAAGGTTAATGCATATATCCCACCTGTCACATAATAAAATACACTATTAGCTGCTCTGTAGGTTTAGTCAGATGGCATTGCTGTCTATGCAGAGAGTATGACAGGCTGTGTTTGACAGTTGAGCTAAAAGAGTTCCTGATCAAAGGTAAAGCGCAGAGCCACAACACAGCTTGTGTCTAAAAAGATGCTGCTCCAACTGAGAATACACTAAAGTCTGTAGTCAGATGAGACAGGGCCAGTCTAGGAGCGACAAACTCATAAATCCTGACAGTGTTTATTTTGGTTTATTTTTGGAACAGCTCAGGTAGAATAAAATGCTACGTCAGCGGTGCATCTACTGTAAGAAGATTAACTCCTGATATTTTATCCCAAGAAAATGGCATAACTGGACTGGCAACACTCCATGGTACCTTCTCGTGTGTTGATGCATGAATGTGCACAAAATGACCCAGAGTATGCAGACATTCATGCATGTACAAACAATACATAAACAACACACTGTAGTGAACTCTAGCTCTCTGTTCTGCAGCTGCTGCAGTTTAGATCATCAAACAATGTGGGGCTTACAAAGAAATGCATAGATCAATATTAGCTTTCTGCAGCCAGAGAAAGATGCCATGGTCCCTTTGGGAATCTTTCCCAGGGTCTTAATTGAACTCAGGAGGCCAGTGGTGCCTGTTTTCAATCTCTCAGAGTCATTAACTTCAGCCACCACCCCCTCAATTCCTCAGCATACCTTCTACTGTCACTCTCACCTCCTCCCCCATCCCTATCTGTACCGGTTTCTCTGGGACACTGTACAAATCCATAGACTGAATAAAATATGGATAACATGACAGTTCCCCCCAAAGTGAGGTGAAATCATTCAGAGCTCCCTGTCCTAAATAACTGCAGTCATAAAACCTGCCTCCGTGTTAACAGATGGGACAAACTATAAACTTTAAATCAAGAGCATTTTCTGTCACTAAGTTAGTTGTTACTGGAAATATGCTGGTCCAGTACTAAATACTGGTATCAGTCCTGTAACTGCTAAAATACTAGCTAGGATACAAAAAGCCTCAACTACTTAGCAATATCTTTATTAAACATGTTTTAATATTTATGTTACGCTGGTTTAAAAGTGTTAAAAAAAAAATTATAGAAGAGCACCTAACACAAAACACGAGTAGAGGTCTCTATCGGGAAGATATTTTTATGACCGCTCTCTTTCTGAATTGTTAGAAGTTGTGCAAACAACAGGGTTAACTACTGTTGTATGATATGCCAAGCTCGAATGTTAGCTTGCTGTCACTCCTAAGTTAGCAAGAGGCATGCCACTTAAAAAGGTAGTCATTGGGGTAACTTTTGCACTTCTTGTTGGTGTAGCCTCCTTCCATACGGCTGCTGTTTCATATGGTTGGGAAGTCAGCGGGTGAGCTCACAAAATTTTTGTTGTAGCTACTTTGTATAAAGTTGACTCTCAGTCCAATCCTGTTCTTTTTTTCCATCTAGAATGTAAATTCCCAGATACTTCCACACTTCATGATTGTCTGCTCATATGAATGTATTTGTAGAAAAGTAAAATTAGTGTATTGTTGAATACTGTTACTGTGTTAGTCGACTGAGGTCAAGAGGTTACGATGGATCAGGAGGGCAGATGCACCATTATACTGTTTTATTATGAGTCTGAACGGCTCATTACAGTTCATATATGATGAGGGTTTGAATTTCAGATAAAAAGTGACCGTCCTTACTAATTACAGTCAGTTTTTGTAATCATTTACTTCATTTTGGTAAACAAATCAAAGAAAGTTCAGAGTTGCAGAACTTGTTTACTTAATACTGGTATTGGGTTGGATTGAACTGGTATCACTAAGAGCCAATACCAAAGCCAGGAGTCCGCATGGACGCATAAAAAACTGATCATTGCATCTAGTCACCATCATGTTGATTTGTGTATTTTTTATGAGTTTCAAGGTCTCCTAAAAGTGTAGTTTTGTGATTATTTGATGCTATCTCTCAGATAGGTGTTTTTTTTCTCAATAGCTAAAGAGGCAGATCATCAAAACTCCTCCATCAGAGGCTTTCCACAGCACTTATATTGCAGCGGGAGATGTAAGCACTTAATGGTATTTTTGCTACACTTTTGCACATGTAGTGGACACTCATCATCCACATTTTTGCAAAGTCAGTGACGCAGTTCTGTGCATTTTTACTAAAAGGCTATTTCTCAATAACAAGCAACGGTATTTAAGCACACAGGTCTCTTCTCTCCTTTTTTATATGAGCTCCCTCCTCACAGCTTCTCTTTCTTTCATTTTCCTTCTCATGTTGTCTTTTATCGCACATACGGACAGGAAAGTGGGCCAGGATCGGCCACTGTTCGAAATGCAGGACAAAATTAGACAGAAACGGTAAAATCTGATGGGGTCACACCGTCTGGGCCAAGCCGAAGACGTAGCTGCTTTGCTGCCCCCAATTAGACTAAAAAACTACAAGCAGAGAGTCTGAGTCTGATATATTCACGCAGGCCACATGCTGCTCCTGTGCTTTTTTGTCTTCTTTCTGTCAGTGAAAGACAGGGAGAGGGTGGGAGGGAGGGAGGCAGAGAAATAGGGAGATGCAAACATTAGAAGTGGAGGAAGAAGAACAGACTGGAGATAAATTGGTCAGCCTCCCCCTACCTCTCCCTCTCCTTCCTTCTCCCTCCCTCCCTCTTTCTCTTGGGACTACTGTGTGCGAGACTGCAGATAGATTCTGATGTTCTCATTTATGTCTTAATGATTGGCTTGGTATGCAGCTTGTGCTCTGCAATGCTGCGCTTAGACAGAAAGCAAGATCACAGAGGAGCACAAGCATACATGGATGCTCGTACACTTTTACACTGCAGGATGAAAGGATTAAGACGGAGATGTTATGCATGCTGTGACATATACTGTATGCAGATGACACTGTGTTTTACACAGCTCACTTGTTTTATGTATTTAAACAACACTGAGTCATGCATTGGTTTTCATTTTCTGCAGTTTTTCATTAAAGAACACCGCATCTGAAGGGACATAATGTATGTTTTATGCACAGCAAGACTGCATTGGTATGCAAAGGTGGGATGAGGTAAGAGCGAGAGGGAGTCAGCCAGAGTAAGATGTTACTTGTAATGATAAATCATCATCATGGTGGGTTAATTCTTCCAATTCCAGAGTGATGATCCTCTTGGTAACCAGCCCTATCACTTGAATCTTTCATTGCAGACAATTATGAGCTTGTTTACTTATTAATCTGATTGCTGCTGCCAGAATAAGCTGCATCTCTGTATCATAGAGAAAGAGAATGAGAGTTTGTGAAAGCAAAGGGAGAGACGAGCGAAGCAGAGCAGAGCACAGCAGAACAGCCCCCACACTGCTGGTAGGCCCACTGCAGGCAGAAGCATCAAGTTTACACTGAATTATAATGATAGCTGAGAGAGTATCATCATGATCAAGTAATGTACCTCAAGGCTTCCTCTGTGTGTATCCCTGACCACTGTACACATGTCAAGCTGAGGGGAGTGGGGGAGGGCTGCCCTTTAAAGAAAACGCAGCACATACAAGGATGAATAAAAGCTATGTAGAGGCCCGTCCTCTAATAATACCCAATCATAGTTAAGCAACCCTGGCTCTATAAGGTAGACCTGTACAGTACTGGATTTGCAAAGCTTTTAGAAACCAAAACCGGCTAAGTTCATACAAATACATTTATTAGGGTACCAGACTGTCTTCAAACAGTTTCACCCATAAGCGCAGCACATCTTCAACATTAAGCTGCTGCCAGCCTGCTACCAAATCACTATCAGCATATCAGACCAGCGCCTATAAACCAGCTCATACTGTGATAAATATGATAATATCAAAACGAAAAATAATAAATATCCAAACAGCTTCTTCATTGGGCGTTAACAAAACACATAAATACATTTTATGTTTATAAATTCGAGTGAAGGTCACAAAAACTAAAACAGAAACAAGAGTTTGACTTTCAGTTCAATAACTGAGACAATTTTATTAAGTCTAGTAAAAATAGGGTCCGACAAGATCCCCAGTCTAACAGAGCTGAGACCTGTTCTGTGAACAAGATGTGCTATGTATTTTTATACTTTGGTAATACAAAACTTTGTTTACATAACTAGCAGGGTAAACCATCTGAATTTATATCACTGCCAAAGACAGGTGTTAACTTTGATGTTTTTTTGTCTAATTGTAACATTCACATGTTGCTAATGTGTCAGGATTAGGGACAATATTAGCAGCCCTTTGCTTCTCTGTTTTGGCGTTAGAGAAACTAATCTGGTTGTGAAAGTCCCAAGTTATTTCTCAAATTCTTAACTCATTAAAGGGAAATATTTAAAGGGCCCATCCTTTAAAAAGAAATGAAACATTTTGTTGTTTGTGCCTTTTCTTGTTTTTTCATTTGTTTAAACAAGTTTCATTCAGGTTGCTCTGTATTGCTACATATTTACATGAAATGACTGTCAGTGATGGTGCTGGTGCAGGTATTTTGTCTTTTTTTTTTTTTTAAGTCATGATTCCAGCAGCAAACAAAATGAGAAGAAGGACAAAGAAAAACAAAAACAGGTTGGCAGTTTGTTATCCAGTGTTTTTGTAGAGGCAGATTCAGGCCATATGAGACGTAAAAAGAGACATGAGATGAACCTCATGTATTTCCTCCTAAATTCCACTGCCTCCACTGCACTGTGTTTGCAGGGTTGGTGGGGCTGCACGCAGCTTTTTCAAGGGACATCAAATCCCTGGCGGTGTCCCTTAATTCAAACACCAGTTAATTAAACTTATTAAGTTCATTTTTTAGTGGTGAATTAGGTTCCAGCTACACTGGAAGTTCCTTATTGAAAAGAAAAAGTGCCTGCTCAAAGCGATGGAAACAGATACCAAAGCAAGCAAAGACTTACTATTGGTCATATGAGGGAGCTGCCTTTTTTCAGGCTAAATAAAAATCCGAAAAATAAACCTCGCAATATCAAAGTAAATAAGCCAAGAGACGTAGGATGGGCTGTGACTTTCCAAAACAGCAACTTTGTAGATTAGTCAGAATAAAACAAGATGTTAGAGGTTGATTAAATGCTCCCACACATTAGTAGGATATAAAAAAAATAATAATCGTCAAGTTTTGCTTATCTGCAGGAAAATAAATTCAAACTGTGTATGCACCGAAATCCAATATGTTTCTCATGTGACCACGGAGTGTACAAATGCACCAAGCCATGACAGGTACATTAATCTTAACCATGTATCCCACTATGAGAGCCTGTGTAGGAGCATGGCTGCATCCCATTACCTGCTGGGTTATTACAACTCAAGGGCCCACTCGAAGCCCCTCGCCTGTCATCTCGTATCATTGATCCACGCCTTGTATCCCATGTAACCGAACCATGTCATACAAAGACACATTTAAGGCTCACAAGAGAGAAGCACTAATGGGGATAATAGGAAAGTGTGGCAGGGAAAGGTACAAAAGGGTGTATTCTTTGCTCACATCCAATATTTATCCGAACAGGGACCCAGCTATAATTCCATTGGGCTGTGATGACAAAATGGACCATCTAATAGCATCATTGGCTGGAGGAGAGCTAGCCTCAGGGCCCCGGCTCACCAGTGCTCAGGGGGAGTTGATATATGAGAAGATGAGAGGCGAGCAGGAGGGAGGAGAGGAGCTCAGGGGCAGCAGCAGCAGTTTCCCTTAATAGTAACACTGCAATACCTGCAATACCTGTGATCATTATGTTGTGTGTGTAGCACAGGTGCATACGTAGAGCCGAGTTTTACATAAATGGGGGTGAGTGGAGCATGTGTGTAGCCATGTGCGAGTGTGAGTGTGTCAGTGTGTGTGTGTGTGTGCATGTCCCTGGGTCAGGCTCTTCATAATCCAGAGATTTTCCACTCGGCTGCCTCCATTGTGAGGAGGAGAGAACACAGGAACTCTTGGTGCACTCTGCTCCACTTGCTAACACATGCGCCATGTAATAAAGGCTAATACTACACTTCAGCCTCATCAAGTATATGTGTCCTCTTCAGCACTAATCACTGTCAGCCACTCAAAGGAGGCCTGCTTAATGAGGAAAATTCTCACCGACTGTCTGCTGCGATGAAAGTACAACTCTATTCTGTGCACAGCAATAATAGATAACCCATATCTGGCTTCAATAATTGATTGCCTATATCTGCTCACATTCTGAAGGCCGCTCTGCAGGACGTCAGAGCTCAGGGCTCTTACATTAATCTTCCAAGTACAGGAATTAGTTCATTGCTGTGGTATGATTACATGCCGGGTCACATGACTCTTTCCTTTTTCAGGATTGGGTGTTAAAGGATAATGCTAAAACAGGGGAGGGACATAACTCCATTCAGAAATTGTGTAGAAAAAAAATCACGTTTTGACAGATATGACAGTAAAGAAGTGTGCATCTGAAAAATTAAATGTTACTCCCGCTTGCTAGTCAGCACCACAATTCTTAGTATTTATATTGAAGTGGGTTCACAGTGCTGTTTTGTCCAAGTTATAATGAAGCCACCTGCAATCAGCTAAGGGGGATAGCTCCAGTTAGTGGCTCTGCTCTAAACTGCCTGGATATGAGCTTGTAAGGTGCTTTCTCTGTAGTATCTGCAACATCTGTGCCAGATGAGAATGTAATTTCAGTGGTCTGGTTATCTCAGTCTCCTTAGACCGAGGACTGGATTTCTACCAGAGCATGTAGATATTTCACAGAGAAGAAGAGTTTCATCAGTCACTGAAGTCCAACAATTTGGACAGTTTGACAAAGTCAGCGTCATATCAGTAGATCCTCATTAGGCTGATATAAACAAACCCTTTTTACAATGAACAGACATTTTCCTATCCTTAAGGACAGCAGATCAAATCTAAAACAGTCACTAATATGAATTATATTTTGATTTGGAGAATAACAGGGTTAAAATGGATTTTGTTATATATCTGAGCTATGTTGTGCGATCTATAACATAACCCAGTGAATTTCTCTTTCTCACTGATTTATGAAACGATCCATCTGAAACTTGTTACTAGCTATGAGAACTTTGTATATCAAAGTGTAATGGGCAAAGGCTTCAATATGACTTGCTTTTATTTGTTTCTTTCATCTAAACCTCAACCTTGAAGACTCCAAAATCAGGCAACTGGACTGTGTAGAGTTGAGAAGACGTTTCGCCTCTTATCCAAGAAGCTGAAGAAGCTTTTTGGATGAGAGGCGAAACATCTTCTCAACTCTACACAGTCCAGTTGCCTGATTTTGGAGTCTTCAAGAAAACCATGATCTGGATGAATGAGAATCAACATGGCTTTAAACCTCAATATTTACCTTGTGTCTTTTATTTACCTGCATGGTTTCAGACAGCTGGTCAGAAATCCAAAAGTCCTTTGAGTCAATATTAAACTGGGCTTAATACTGTCCCCTCCAAATTTTTTAAATACAATATACCCTTGAGTTTAGCCATTTTCCCCGCATTTGTTAAATTGTTGGATTTATGTTATGACTCGCATGGGTATCTGGATTGGCCATAAAAAATGATATTGGTCACACATTTACCTGAAGACATTCATAGTTGTAAAAGCTTTCCTTTATTTTCCTGTTTTTGTCATTGACTCTAGCTTGACATTTGAGTTACTGAAATGATTACACACGGACGGTGAATAGAGCTTTGTTGATAATTGGTGGACATTGGGAGGGGCATGTAACATAAAAGGTGCTTGCCTTTTGTAAACATTACATTTGTGATTTTTGTAAATGTTTTCTATTGTTTTCTTGCTTTTCGGGTTGATGTCAATCTGCTCTTCTTTTATTTACTTCATACAAATGAAGATATCAATGGACAAATAAATTCTATCGCATAGAAAGACTTCAAACAACAAAGCCTCAGACTGTTTAACTTGGTTGGTTGCTCTCTGTGCCCTGAGACTTACTCTCTATTGGAGACATACATTTTTTAAGGGCTCTGAATACTGGATGTTCTTTCATTTTTGTCAAAGAAAAAATTTCTCCAAACAGGAACAAAACGTAGACTCAGAGGACTGTTTTCAGCTGCTGTTTTGATTTGCAGCATTGACCAATCAATTTGGTCATACAGAGGTGTTACCCCGTTAAACAGCGAGCCACACTTATGTGTTTGAGAAGGGTTTTTGGAGGACAGTGGAAGTCAATCGCACAAAGTATAATTTCATATTCAGTATACTGTACAAGACCTTCTCTGCCCAGGTGAAACTATTTCACTGTCCATGGAAAAAAAAGGGGGCAAAGCTTTACTCCCACATTTATGTGTGTGATTTACTTCTTTTCTTCCAGGCACAGAGTTTTACATGTTCAGACACACTGACCTGAAGATGGATCAATACCTGCAAGCGTATTATCGCTGACAAGTCGCTCATATTTGTAAAATGGACTAATCAGAAATCTATCTCACTCATAATAATTTATGACTCCATCTTTTCATTGCCTTGCCCATAACTCTGACGCCTTTTCCACTTCATTTTTCTCATTATCTGCCATCTTCTTCATGCTCTCTTGTGCTTGCTTTAGAGATATACTGCCTCTAATTTGTTGCTACTCGCAATCAGACTGGTAACATCAGCAGTGGGGTTAAAGAGGCATGACAGAGAAAACCCAAAACTCATACTATATGAAAGTATGGGGGCACAGCTTGTGGAGCCACCACAGTGTGTTTCATGAAGTTGAAAATTTGGAGCACATTTCTGCAGAGTCACAATCCCTGATGAGTCTGTTCTTTTCCATTATGTAAATGAGTCTGTAAGAATAACCCCAGGGAATTTATGAAAGCGGGACAGACACTTATATAGAGCGTGCATATGCTGTGTTCTCTGTTGGACAGGCTGCAGAGGCCTGGAACAGAGAGTAACTGTGACATTATGAATGGAAAGTAGGTAACAGCTGTGGGAACTGTGATTTAAAAAAGATGCATGTGCTGTTTTGTGGTGCGAGGCTTCTGCATGATGACCTTCTTCAGGTTATTCTACAGCAGCTGTAATGATCCCACCAGGTCCCGCCCTCTGAGATCATTACTGAGAACTATCCATCATGTTTAACATACTCAGGACTCTTTACGAGCCTGTAAACACACTCACATTTCTATGCTCCCCCCCCTCTCTGCTGACATCCCTGCTCTCTCCCGGTAGCTCACGTTTCCCAACATTTACATTGAAATTGAAACCACAGTCAGTAATTCCATAATTCCCTGAGTATCAGCAGTCCCAGATGACCCCACTCCACAGTGTCCTCCCACACACATCTACAAGAACAGAACAATCTTTTCCTGGATACCACTGTGTGCTTGACACCTCCTCTTCCTCCCCCACATACTATGCAAAAAAAAAGGGTGCACATACACGTGCGCACATGCACATACATGAAGCCAGAACACACTTAACCCACACACACACACACAGACAGAGCAGAGTCAGCATTAGATTGGGACGTGAGGATTTGTTTAGTCATTAAAAGGGGAACACAATGACTCCTGTGTTGCTGTGAGCTCTTTGTTTTCTTAGTGATGAGTCTATAATGTGGGCAGCAGCTGTGCTCTGAGGACAGCCTTTGTCTGCTGCTTTCCATCACTCAGGGAAATGATGCCTTTAGAAAGACACAATTAACTGACACAAAATGTAGGGAGTCCCTTTCTGTCATAGTGACATAGTTTTGAATGGATTCAATCACAGCACAGAGTTGACATTGCCAGGCTATTTATTATCTTTGACAGTCTGCTAAAACACAGATATATGTATCCCCTCTGCTTCTCCTCTGTCTGGGTTACATATACACCAAATAAAGTTATTTAAATATGTAACTCTAATCCATAGGAGCACTTGAAGCAACAGTTTTATACTTTTTAAAATGTAGATAAGAGACTAGCCTCGAACCTGTGGACTAAAATATAGCTCAATTATCCGTTCTGTGATGTGTCTGCCGTATCTACTGACAAGTCTGAAGTACAGATAACTACCAGGTATATTGTTGATGTACATTAAGAGCCTACAGGTGGATGCAAAGGTGGAGTTGTGGCTTTTCATATGCTAATTGAAAGGCAATAGTGGTGGCAGTATCAGATAGCAGCAGCATCTCCTCGGGGTGACAGCAGGAGCGCAGAAAAAGACTGAGCAGAGAAATGACAGGTTAAGTACACTGCCACAGTTAAAAGGCTGCCTGGATTATATCATGCAAGAAAGAGAGGAAGAAATGTGAGTAGGAGCAAAATCAAGCCGGGCTGTGTGAACTATAATCTTTGCTAAACTTTGGAATAAGAGAGTTCTTTAAAACTTGAAAATTATTCGGCATAAATAAACTGATGTTCAAGTCAAACAAGTTTTTGTATTTGTCATGTATCTTGCAGTGTTTTGGGGATTACACAGTGACATATGATCCATGTAAATGCTTAAAATGATATTGTTCACTTTTGTTTCTGTTATGTTTCCCGAATAATACCAAACTCTTTTATCACAAAGATAAAAGATCTGAAAAACAGCATCAGTGGATTTTCAGAGAACTGTATTTAGAGAAGGGTACAAAGAAATGTGATCATATCAAAGGCACTGATCTGCAAGACTGACTCGGCAGGCTCTTATCTGACAGAATTACACTAAGTATCTTGCACAGTTTATTACTATAGAGGAGAAATCATGTTTTTAAAAGGTGCTAACATGGCTCATAGACTGTAGAACTGGTCTGGCTGGTACTCGGTTGTGTAAAAAGGGGCTGCAGCATTTTGAGCTTCAAGATCTGCGTGACCTGGAGCACCCTGATTAAGTGTGCAGCAAAAAGTGCAATGGCCTGTTGTACTCTTCCTCCATAGTAGCACTCTATTAGAGGAAATTTGTACTGTGTGGTGTCCACACAGAGCTCAGGCTGTTGCCAGGTATAATTTAGACTTCTGTGAGTGACAGTGCAAACTCTGTATGACAATGCAAAAAGGCTTTGCCAGAGGTGAGCAAGTTATTAAGGCTGTTCTACCCCATCATGATTCTGAAAGTCCCCCTATCATTTGAGAGACTCTCATTTTTGATAGAGCTCATAGTTAGGGCTGGTTCAGGCTGGTTCTGGGTCAGCTCTTAGTTATGCTGCTGTAGGTTTAGACTTCCAGGGTACTGGCACATTGAACACCTTTCTCTCCGTCTCTATCCGAAATCTGTCATTAATCTTGAATCATTATGTCCCTTTAGGGTCCATAAACACAGTTTTTTCTGGGAGTCCCCGAGCTCCTTCATGCTGTAGATTTCTCTAAACCAGATCCATGAATCTGCTTCTGCTGAAGGTTTCGGCCTGTTTAAGTTTTTCCTCTCCACTGTAATTTGCTAAGTGATACACTCAGGTGGTTGAAGATGAGATGGGAGTGGGTCTGATCCCATCTTTACACTGGATCTTCAAATACAGTATGGCCTAGACTAGGGCTGGGCGATAAACTGTAAACATGTCAATATATGCAGTGTCAAAAAAATAAATAAATAAAAGTTGTTTTTGGATTGTGTAGGTAGGCTATGGCCTCATGTCCCTTTAAGACACTCTCCTGTGTTAGAGACGTGACTCCACCCCATCTAGTCTGTAACAAAGAGGGAAAGACAGGTGAAGAGATGGAGGACGATTCACAAGTTGTAGCAGCTGGAGTGGTGGCTGAAGTAGACGAAGTTAATAGGGGAAAGGGTGAGCAGCTTGTGGAGTAGTTATCGTTCATTTATCGTTATCGAGGTGAACTGCTCAATATATTGTAATATTGACTTGAGGCCATATCGCCTAGCCCTAGTCTAGACCAGCTTTTTTGTTGAGCATCTTGGGATATCACTGAATTGGCATTATATTGATTGATTGACTGAAAGCCTATCTATGTAGACTAGACTTTCTTAAATATTATTTGTCAATACTATAGGTGGAGATCCTGATTTTGGGTTTGTTTTCAGGGTCCGACCTTGCCCCTTTAAGAAGATATCTGAAAACAGAATCCTTCAAACTAAGGTCTTGTGTGTAGTCTTAGGAGTATTCTCACATCTTTGTTCATTCACAGTTGTTATATTCCTCCATTGTGTCACATAAATATACACAAAATCATTACTCACACTAATTCATTTTCTTATCAGTTATTGATTGGAAGTCAATGCTCGCCTTGCAGGACACAAATGAAAAATAGTAAGCCTGATTCTGGATCAGTCTAAGAGCAAGCACACCTGTTTTCCCTTGACCCACGATGTGATACTTTCATTGCTCATTGAGCGACCAAAAACATTGTGGTTGTTTGAAAACATGAGCCACCTGCTGCCTCAGGTGAATTTTGGCCTTCAGTATTTCACTGTCAAGAACAAGTTGCTATGCCAGGATGTGTGCTGCCTGTGCCTTCTCGCTGCTCTTCGTCAACGCGGGCTCTGTGGCATCACAGCTGTTTGTGTCATCTCTACGTGACCGAGTCCTCGAAACCAACACTGTCTGTCTACCTGCTGCTTTGACCTGCAGGCCTGCAGAACAGCACGCCACAGCACAAACACCAGCAGGACTCGTTTCTCTGCTCATTTAACTCCACAATGACAGCGCATTTTGTCCTGTGAACCGCTGTGATTTTCACAATGGAAAGATAAGTGTTACTTCACAAAAAGAGCAACCCATAAACACAAAAACAAATCCTTAAAAGTGTCTGTCGCGTAACTTGTCTGCCAGAGAGGACAGAGAGCATTGGAAGCAGGTGAAAAAGCTCTTTCCTACTTAAGTGGACCTTAATACCTCAGTGGAAGACGCTGTAATGACAAATATGTACGACAATAGAGAAAACATGTCTCTGGGGGATTCAGTCTACTTTACCAAATTATTCAGTTTGATCTCATTATGACTTTGGACCGCCAGCTTACGGCCATGTCTTTAATGTCTCCATCATCTAAATAAGTTCTGCTGACTCCCTGCTTGCCTAAAAGTCATCAGCATGCAGATGCAGAGTCCACAAACCTCCCATAAGTGGCTCCTGCCTCTAAGCCTTGAAGGAAAAGGTTCCTGCCTTAATATGCTAAGTAAAGATGAGCGCCCCAGTGCTCTCCTGGCCTGTATCAATTATTAATAAAAGAGCTAAGAGGTGCACTCTCCGGGGTTCTGATCAATGCTGAATCGCTTAACGTAGTTTAGTGTGCCAGTGTGTGTGTGTGCGTGCTTGTGTGTATATATGTGACCTGGAGATGCTACATAAATGAAATACATTTCCAAATTTTGATTCAGAGTCTTTCTTTCTTTCTTTATTTGGGATTTCCAATAGCACCAACAATAGAGTATGAGTTTCAAATCTGAACTCAAATTTGAGGTCATGACCCAAATTTCCCCCCCAGAAAGCTGAAGTACATTTTTTTTTTTCTTTTTTGTGACCCTCGATTTATCATGGATGGAGGAGTTCGGTCATCCTCTGACCTGTCTTCCAGGGATGCTTCGAGTCATCTCGATCCAACACTATTTCTGTTTTAAAAGCTCCTAAGGAACTTTTGGTTTGGGTCAATTCTGGCGCCATTTGTGGACAAATAATGCTGCGTTCCAGTTGTACTCAGAAGTCGGAATTTCCGAGCTCCGAGTTGGAAAATCATCTGGAACGCCCCCCTGAAGTTGAATTTTCTGACTTGGAAAGTCAGACGATCCTCGCCAACCCCGACTTAACGACAACGTCATAATTCAAGATGGCAGCTCAGTGCATCAACAGTAAAGAGTAACAGAGAAAGCTCTTGTAATGTCTTATTTATTAGCACTTCTGTTTTGTTTTGGTGAAATTAAATAAGTGGTATATGTTTTTGCTGCCCAATGTCTAACTGTGAACACAGCGCTATGGTGTTTGTAAGTAAAATACTGTGTTGTGCGTTGTTTACAACTGATCTAGCTAACAACAACTAACAACAGTGGGCAACAGCTAACAACGACTGACAATGGCTAACGACAGCCAACAATTGTAAAAAACAGCTAACAACGGCTAACTGTTGGCATCCATTTCGATTTTCAGACTTGTTAACTGGAACACTGTCAACTCGGGTGTAACGTCATTCCCAGCCCTGACATCAGACTTCCGAGGTAACTGGAACGCAACGTAAGTCTTTGCTTATCTTGCTTAGTGTCTTCTGACAAATAAACCCATCCCACTGACAATCATTTTTATCATATTTTGTGAAAATTGTAGACAAGCTGCTCGACTGACCCCCCTTTCCATTAAAAGTAGCAACACAAATATCATAAATCCTGTGGCTGATTGTACTTTTTGCTTCTGTATATCATAAAATAGCATCAATGTGATTTACAATCTATTTCACAAACTTCACAAAAACTCCTTTTATGTGTCTTATTCTAGCTTTAATAGAGGCTAAAACCTCAAAAGCTTGAAAAACATGTTGAATTCAAAGACAATGCCCTTGATCCACATTCATCTAGTATCAGAATCAAACAACAAAAGTTGCTGCAGTTGCACAATACTTACATCAGTTCAGAACCTGCAACACATTTGCAGCATTAGAAAAACAAAGCAAGGGTGTTATGTGGTTTAAAGTCAGATCAACTCAAAGGAAGAGTCTCCTCAGCAGTAGCTGAGATACCAGCAGTGAGGGGATAAGGATAACGAACAGTTGAAATAAATAAACCCCTGGGTGTTTTTAGCCAACAAAGAGAGCAGCTGCTTTAAGGACTCCTCTCTGCCAAAGAAGCAGGTGAAATCTGCCCATTCATTCTGTCAGTGTGAGCTGCTGCTGGAGCTGTTCAGAAACGTTAGCTACAGTAGCAGGTTATCACTCCCCGGGCACACATAAACAAACCAACATCACAGGCCAGCGTGATGCCAGAGCGCTACATTGCTTCCAGCTCCTGAAGGTGTGCAAATGTGTGTATTTGTGTGTGTTTAAAGTGGATCTGTTTATATCATGAAGTGCGTGCTCATGAGTCCTACTCTGCGCTGCTCCCTTCCAACTCATATGTTAAATTTATGTACTTCTATGTTTCAGTTTTAGTAGACTTCATATTTTTCATAGACACAAAAAACAATTGGCTCCTGTGTCACAACAGAAATATATCTCTTGGTTTGACTGTCCTTCCAAACAGCTGACTGAAACTAACAAAACTACTCATCAGAATAACAGAGACTTAAGACACACTTTAGCATTCTTAGTTCTTGAGCTTTCATTCATCAAGTGATTTTTCTTTTGCTTTTTGTTTCAATTTTTCAATCTCTTTATTGAAAACCAGCTCAAACGACCACAGGTGTGTCTGCTGAATCACTTTAAAAGGACTTTGTTATTGAAACATACTGAGGCTCTTAAGATCTGAAACCTTAAGATCTAAATTTAATGTAACAGGACTTTCCCCTCCCTACTCCAACAGTTGGGTTTACTGTCAAGACACAATCCTTTAAAGGTATCTGCCATTTCCCATTTTACCATACAACAGTAACATCCCAACAGCATCATGGCTTAAACAACAAAAAACTCTGAGCTCACTAAACTAAAACTATAGCTCAGTCTGTGGGTTTAATGTTTAAGAGGCTGAAGCGAAACCAAGGTTACTCCACAACTTTGCACAGCACTGCAAAAGATGTACTTGTCTGACAGACCGGTGGGTATTGCAAATTATTTGAATACTTTTCAGCTCCCCGTCACAATGAGGTTCCAGCAAGTCTGAAGACCTGTTCATTTATCTGTCAGAGAGTGATGAAATGAAGAAGCACAATCCTGTAAAGCTCATACAGCTTGTTCCCGTACATACCAATGGAGCTGAATCTGCTGTGTTGAAACTAAAGACAACCAGCAAATTAATTTTTTTACTGCAGTGCATTATAAGTGTAGAGATGCTAAAAAGCCTTTTCCTTATTAAAATGAAAAAAAAAGTTAAAAAACATGAGCCAAACCTCTGTGGATCACTCTTGTTCAAAGTCTTTAAATTCAGTTTGACGAGCAAAATTATAATTTCTTGTCCAAGAGTAAGTCAGCGAGAATATTCTCAGATATTACCACAGACTTACACGAATCAAAGTTAACCTAGCAGAGTGGTGCTGTGGGGCTGTTTGTGAGACCGATGCAATAATCTAGACTTACATGAAACTGTAAATATTTTAGTCCACATCAAGATTATTTGTTGCAATTTTAGTGACCCCTGATTTTTCACCAGATCAAAATTCTTTATCAGAATCCAGTCAATCTCATTATCAACTCTATGTATTAAATGCTAGTACTCAAATTTCAGCGTGCTTTAACCCCACATTAGATAGTGACAATCAAATCTGCTAAATCTACCGATAATATAAAGAGCTTTTTGTTTCAACCGGTCACTTAATTGTAGGGAACAGGATGTTTTGCTGCATTAACAAGTCATGTTGCTAGGGTATTTGTTTATAAAGCTATGCTAAATACTAGCACTCAAGCCTAAACCACCATCCATCAATATTTTGCCCCAGAATCAAAAACAGCTAAAATTTGTCAAATAACTATAGTCCTTTTTTAGAAATATGAAATATTGATAGCATTGGAAAAATAAGCATATAGAAATGTCATGTAGGTTCCGGATTTATAGCACAACGCAATAGTTGTACTTGACACTGTTTGCCACCCAACATAAAACAGAAGGGTATCCTGAAAGGCGCTATATAAATGTAAGATATTATTATTATTATTATTAGAAGGGAAAATGAAGAGGCAAGTGCGAGCAAGCCAGCTGTAGCAGCCCTTCAAAAGGTTGTCAAACACATTTAAAGGTGATGTTTCTAAATTTGTGATAAACCAAAAAACGCCATGATCTTCAAAGTTGCGAACATTTTTTTAATTCAGTACGCAACTTGAGACCTCAGATTTCAAATTTCAAAATATAAACATGATTTTACAACGCAGAAAATCAAGCAACCAAAACACAAGAGAGTAAAGACGTCAAAACAAAAGCATCTCAAACAATCATTTCTTGAGCCAATGCTTTTGTATAAATTATCACCTAAAGAGGTGTTATATTTACTTCTGTTGGGTTTATTAAGTTTATGAAAAAATGTGTCACTCTACCTTTGTCCTGCCTTGCTTAATTTGACTGAATGTTATACAGTATGTTGATAATATCCTTATTGTGATATTTTATTGCTATGGTAAATATAATATAACAGCCCCAAATCAAAGAAATTTGCAGTTTATAACAACTCAGCAAACTGGGAACTCTCACTACTGTATTGATTCTGTCTTGTACTTGTAAAGGTGGGTCCTTTCATGAGAAATATTTACTTTTGTTGCCTTTAGCAGTCAAATGAAACACTCTTCAAGATTACTTGTTGTGGGAAAATGTTTGAAAAAATAAAGCTAGTCGTTTAAGGTCTCAATTTGTTTAAGCCCAAAATGTTAACATTAACTAATCAAAAAAAAAAAAAAAAATCAGAAGAGCTTCAAAATACAGCATTACAGTATATGAAAGAGATAAATTTCTAATGTTGTACTGTGCTCTCTGCTTACTACCCTTAACAACAGCATGCTGTAAGCTTGTTAGCACTCTGAAATTTGGTATTAGCTTCAAGTACACTAACACAACTTTATACTGCCCTGGACACTAAAGCCTAGACAGGCTCTGCCTTAAAACAGAGGGGAAAGAGGGGCTGACATGAACCACAGCAGCATACACAATGATACATCAGTAAACTTGTCACATAAATGAGGTTACGAAATCAGCATTTTTTTTCAAACATTGTCTGTGCGCTACAATCACATTTGTGTGCGTGTCTGTGAGCATGTGTGTCTCTGCCTGTTTTAATATACGTGCTGTCTCGCTGTGCTTAAAGCTGAGTGTGAGTGAGGATAATAGGTCTGATGCTCTGTAGAGAGAGAGAGAGACAGAGAGAGAGAGAGAGAAAGAGAGAGAGAGAGAGAGAGAGAGAGAGAGAGATGGGGGGAGGGAGGGGGTTGCTCTGACAGAATGCACAATGGAGCACGCAATGAGACAGGAATGTCAATATACCCTGTGAGCGGTGCCTGGAATACCTAAATATGGTGCCAAGTAGAGACACAGTAGGACAGTCTCAGCCTTGAGGTGTGTGTGTGTGTGTGTGTGTGTGTGTGTGTGTGTGTGTGTGTGTGTGTGTGTGTGTGTGTGTGTGTGTGTGTGTGTGTGTGTGTGTGTGCATGTATTGCAGCGCTCTATCCTCTATGTGTGTAAATCAACAGCTGCACTGATGGCACATTCCAGAGTCAGACACACACACTTTCCTGAAATCACCTGCACACACGAGATGGAGTGACACCAGAGACTTCCTCAGTATCTCACAAGGTCAACTCATAATTTCTTTGTCATCAAAATGTAATAGATTCAAACAGCAAGACAGCAGCAGGATAAATAACAAGCACACAATCACAGTTTGTAATGACACACTAACACACACACACACCCAAACACGCATGTGCAGCACTTGTGTAATGACAGAGTGAGGGAGACAGATGGTGACTCATACCCTACTCTCGATTGCCAGCACTCCATTTCCCATGAGGCCACTCGTAACTACTGCTGTCAGAGGCAATGTTCTTCCTGTTTTTCTGTGATTGGAGTGTGGCCTCATGGGAAAGGTCAGATGTCAGAGCAGCAGAGGGTGACCACAAGCAATACGTCACAGAGGCAGAGTGCAAATAGGATCAATTCAAGGGTGTGCAGGAGTTGGTTCGAATTAAAAGCTCTAATTTATCTTCATATAGTTCTCTGGCTGTACTTTCATTTCCTATATTTCCCAGAATGACTTTCAGTAACCTCTACAAAGAAAATGGTGCAGTTATTCCATTTTGCAGTGTTACAACAAGTCAGCAAAATAAGCACGAAAACAGACACTTTCTGTACAGTTCAGAACTGATGACTTTTATTTGTGGACGGGTTGTTCATAGATAACATCTGTGAGTTTTGAAGAGACTTAATTATAAGAGATTATAACACAATGAGGCTTGTTATGTGAACTTAGCTGTCAGCAAAAACATTACCATCCATTACTGGGTAAACTCAAGCAAAATCAGCCCACTTAACCAGACTGCTCTTTCTGATTTTCCTCTTTTACTTTATACATGTGAGGGGATGGGGGGTGCACACAGCCTAATCTGGTGACCTCTGACTCAAACAGGCGTCTCATCCCGGCTTGTCTTTTTTTTCCCTGGAGGTATCATGGAGGGGGTGACTCCAAAGCTGACTGTTGAGGTGTCATGAGCCAAACTTGAAAACCCTGGTTATGAACTGGCTCTCTCTGCCCCTTTACTCGCATCTTTCTTCATGCTTAGGTCATGGGAAACATCTGTTAACAGTGACGCACGGATATCGGACTGTGCTCATTCTAAATAAACACAAATACTTAGTCTTGATTTAACATGTTAAGTTTTAAGAACTTTTTAAAAGGATTTCACGTTAAAGTGCTCTATAAATAAAAATTACTATCTCAAATATTGCTTTAATTATTTATTTATTAACTATTCAAAGTCTGCAATGGCCTAAAACACAAAAACTTGTAATCCCTGGTGCTGTAAAAGAAAAACAAGCTCACATCCTCAATTTTAAAAGCAGTGATTTTTTAAAATCAAAATTAAGACTTACTCAAGCCAAAATATTGATTCAGAGATTATAAAATAGCTGTTGATTTTTTGTTCAGTCCAAAAATTAAAGAATTATAACTTCTGTCAGCCCATTTATTATTGATGCCAAAAACATGCTTCCAATTTTAAGAGCTCAGATTCAATAATTTTTCTTCTCAATTAAACTCTGCTGAGGTGAACAATTTAAAAAAAAGTCCTAGCTCTCCGACCACATTTTTATCTGATTATACGGGAGAATTACTCCAACTTTTTGGTGAGATCTAGGCCTGTAAAACTGTAAAAACATTTATAGTCACAATAAAAATACTTTTAATGACACGGCCTCTTCCTGTTGACAATATGGCAAAAATGTTAAGTTTTTCTTATAGCTTTGGTAGACAAGAACTCTACATTTTATGATAGGATAATGTATTTTTGTTAAAACAAGAACAAACTACACATAGAGCATTCATAAGTAAGAAAGGTGTGTTTCTGTCCTTTGCACGCTGCTGCTGTTTATAGTCTTTTGCCTTGCGCCACATCACATGCCATTAGTTTGATCAGTTATAGGTCCTTCACAATCACTTTTAAAGACACTTTGGTTTAACACTGTTTCTTATGCCCCCCAAAGGAAATGTGTTCAAATTGAACAGCTCCAGACCCCATTCACCAAGGTGAACTGGTCTAGTGACACAAGGTTAGTCTTCAACCCAAGTAGAGGAGTCCTCTTCACCCTACACCTACTCGTCTATAAAGTCACACCAGCAACATGATTTTTACAGGAGTATTTTTTTTTTCATTTCCCTTTCCACTCGTTTGTTTTGCTCAGTATTTTCCCATTTCTTTGAATAGAGCCTTGACACATCCTCGTCTAACTATTATGTTTGGCACTGCAGCGTATTGTGTTGTGTTATTTCTTTGAAAGAACCCAGTGAACAACAGAAAGGTTGGAGGATTGCAAGGTGAGAACACAGCCAGTGGCTGTTAGTTTATCACTGTTACTGTTTTAGAGGCGAATTATTCCTTCATCAATCATTTATGCTCTCATATGTCAGCCGATGGAGTCACACTGGCACGTTAACTGTGGAGGGGCTTAGGGTGGCTGAAAGGTCTTTCTGCCACCTTGTAACACCCCGAGGCTATCACTCAGAGCTTTTTTACATCTCCCTTGATGGGAGAGTATTGATGCAGCAGGAGCATGTGGAAAACTTTGTGTGTAAAATGTCTGCAGGGATAGACACACCATCACCTTCAGAGCTTAGAGCTGACAGCTGCTGGCCAGATTCTGAGAGCACTGAGGAAGACATCAGTCTATCTCTATAAAGGAAGGTGAGTCAGCCAGAAAGAGGCAAAGAAAAGCTATCTCTACAATAACACTGTCAGAGGCAGAGCTACAGAGACTCAGCTACAAGTCATTCATAACCACATGTGCTTCCCGTCCACACATGAATGCAGACAGCCAAAAAAAAAAAGTATATAAATGACTTTAGTTGCTGTTGTAAAGATAATTCAGGCTGCTGATCTTCATATTTTCAAATTTGGCCTGTTTCCAGGTGATTAAGCTGGAATGTCCAAGGGGAGAACTAACAGGAAGCAACCGTACATCACCCAGCATGAATAGAGTGGTTTCCATGACAACCGCAGACCCAGTTCCACCAACAGCAGTTGTTAGGAAGTATGAGTGGTGAAAAGTAATAACCATGTTTTCCATGGTTACTCTTTTCCTCTAAAAGGCTTAATTTATTATCTATTCAGAATTTATATTAGCGCCCGAGGAGCATTAATATAGTCCACAAAAATAACACAATATGTCTTTTCACCGTTATTATAATGCTCTGTGAATGTACGCACCTATAGAACCAAATGTAGTTGATCAAATACATATGGGTAACCCTTTGAGACATGCTCATTGTGTGGAGAAGAAAAGAAAGAACTGAATACAAAGACTGATTTTCCTCCAAATCCAATTATGATTTTTTTTATTTATAGCTTTTATATGTAACACAGAGGAAGAAAAATAGCGGTAAAATACATGTGTAATGAACTGGACTTTCACTTACGTTAATTTTAAGAATATACGGTTCTACAAATGTAGTTATAGCTACATATATTCCAAATAGTTTAGTACTTCTGTCAGCTGTTTGTGGCGCATATTTCCAACTAATTACCTCATTGGGTAAAGTACTTGATTCTGATTGTTCTTTTTGTTTATTTATAGTATACTTGATAAAGACAGATATGATAGACATAGAAAAGCTAGGGACAGTTATTCAAAGCTAGTATTATGATTATCCCCTGAGGAGCTTTAGTAAAAACAGAGGATTAAAACAGTCAAGGCCCAACAACAATGGTTATTCGTTAGCAAAGGAGACGCCAGGGACAACAAGATCTCTTACATCATATCAAATAAATGTACTTCAGGGAGTCAGGCATGTTTAATGTAGGCCTGTTGACACTGTGGCAAAAACAATTTCAATTGACATAGTCAGTTTAACTATATTGGGAATATTATAATATCGAACACTGTCCTGCAATCCAGGCATTGACAGCAGAACTGATGAGTGCCTTTCTAAGTTGCTGATCACTTTAAAGTCACAAAAAACAAAAGTGACAGTAATAACAGCATCTGTGTTAAAAGTTGGAACTTTGATATTATTCATTTAAAAAGGTATTTCAGCTGAACGAAGACAGAAGTCCAGATCAAAGTCAACATGAATACTCCTGATTGAGTCTCATACAACTTGCACCACATTACCTTATTATTATCTTGAGTTCAATATGAAAAAAAAACACAAATAAAAACATAAATTAGCCCCACAAGTAGGCTGATAACAATCTGTTGCCGTGAATTATAGAGGTGCATAAGCTGGGAGCATACATCATTTCATACCTTGTAACCATGTCTCTAGCTTTAGCTGATGGTTAGAAACAAGCTGGTTACAAGTGTAGTGGTTATGTTATTACTAAAAGAGTGCATTTCAGACTACATCCAGGACTTGACTTGAAAAGGTTTAAAAAGTTGTTCTGCAACAGCTGTTTGTGTCTGTATATCAAATAGGAGGCGATGATATGTGTTGAGTTAGCGCTGTCTCCAAGTGGTCAAAGAAGACAGTAGGAGCTGCTTTAAAGCTCTTCAAACTCCTTCATATTTACTTTCTTCCACAGTTTATCAAACTCTGCAAACATTGTCTCACTCAGCATTTGAGAGTTAGCACGTTCAGGTTTTTAATATTTGTGATTTGGACTTATCCTTCAAATTGTAAACACAACATGGTGTTTAAATGTGCCAAGTTAAATATCGAACACTTGAATATTGTGGAGAGTAAATCCATGCACAGTCAGTGGCAGTCGTGTGCTCTGATTTTTCTGCAGTTTGAGTGAAGTTTGGTGAGGATTAGGATGACGAGAGGTTTCACTCGCCCCAATCCTTAAAAAAACAACCGTGTTACAACTGAAGATTTTCTAGCAGATTCACAGAGTGGTTTCACAATTATATCTCCTCTTTGTGCTGTTAATCAGACATAGCCTCCCATGTGCTGTGTAGAGCCAACTGTCTGCAGGTTTTTTATCCCACCTCAGCAGGTGCTGACAACTTTTCTCCTTCTGCCTGAAACTGCACAAAACGGGGGCGAGTTTTTATGTTGGAAAGAAAACCTGCAGGCTTCTGGCTCTCTGTGGCATACATTAAGATACCCTGCTCGCGTTAATTAAAATTTGACAAGACTTGATTAGTAAAAAGAAAAAATTTTGAGGCAAATTTTAAGGCACACTAACATGAATTAGAAAAAAAGTCCTAATCATTAGACAGCTCTACAAGTACATGATCTTACCATCAATTCTAACACTAAACGACTACAGACTGCAATCAAAGAAATCCTCCAAAAAGACCCTTTTACATCTTATAATTAATGTGTCAGTTTCTCTTTTACTCTTACCACAACCTTTGCATCCCAGGACCAAAACAATAACTTATTTGTCTGATCGTGATTAGATAATTATTTTGTGTATGAGCTGTATGTCAGGTTGTTTTAAAAACCATTGCAAAAACACTGCAAAAGGGTTTAAAAGTTGGAATCTGTTTATAGGTTATTTGTTGGTAGGGCTGGGCAAGAAAAGGATAACGATATACATCAAAAATTAATTTCCCTCAATATCAATATAAAAAATGGCCAATATCCTTTTTGATAGTCGGCATTCTGCCACTGTCAGTGAGAAAAAAAAAGATAATGAGTGCTACCCTTGCAGAAACGCAGATGAAGGCTCAACAGATGATGACATGGCATGAAAACGTCGGTGGTGTGGAGGTATTTTGGTTTTTTTAAGTTGGACATGAAGCAGAGTAATGTGCACTGCAAATTATGTCAAGTATATGTTCTCACAAAGTTGGAAATCTGTAAATAAATAAATACCTCAAATCTTTCTCACCACCTGAAGCAGTGCCATGCGGCAGAGCATGCACAATGCAAAAGGTTACAAACCCGAGTGGTGCAAGGAGCCCATGGCGCCTGTGCAGCTGAAACAGCTGACCATTCAGTCCGCTTACTCTAGCACAAAACGTCGAAGAGACACAAAGAGCTCACAGATGCAATAGCTTATTGTATTGCAAAAGACATGCTAACAATAAGCACAGTTAAATTCTTTTTTTTATATCGTGATATATATTGATATCGACTGATTTAGTAAAAAATATCATGATAAACTTTTTCCCATATCGCCCAGCCCTATGAGTTGGTTTAGACAAATGCAAAGGGTTCAAATGACTTGACTTTCTATTGATTGACCTCCTGTACAGTAACTTTTATCCATTCATGAGTGTGTGACTCTACAAACTTTACTCCTCTGTGTTCAGGACAACCTCGATGCCCTTGTCACATGTCCTTATGTGCCTGTGCAGCAGCTCTCACTGATGAATGAGCAGACAGATATATACGAACATGTGATCAATCAGTTTATTGGGCCGCTCTGATAACATGAGTCCTCATGAACACAAGTACACACAGACACAGATGACATGTCACGGTCTTTCCAGCAATCTGCTCTCGGATCAGTCTTGGTTCGTTTGCTGTAGTCTCTTTTAATGCCCTGTTAACACACTGAACACAAGCAAATGCACTATATCATTATCTCATCCCCTCTGTGTCTGTGTGTGTGTGTGTGTGTGTGTGTGTGTGTGTGTGTGTGTGTGTGTGTGTGTGTGTGTGTGTGTGTGTGTGTCTGTTTGTCTTCAGAAGGAGAGGAGAAAAAAGCACAGCCAGAGCAAGAGGGAAAAAAAGACCAGAGCATGTTACTATGGCTGCAGATATGGAGAGGTGTGTGGGTTTATATTTTTATTTCTGGCCCAGGGTTAGACCCACCGTATACCAAATCCCTCTTTTTTTTTCTCCTTTTTTATTAGACCCAGCCATACTGCCAGCCAGTCACTCATCATACCTTTCTTTTAAACATATGCAGCAGCAGATATAGCCATGTTATAAAACTTATAGGAAAGCTACTTTTACACACATTTGATTCAGGGTGCATTTCATTTTGTATTTGACTAAATCTCAAATAGAGACAGAGAAACTAAAAACAGAAAAATGGAGAAAATGGAAAGACAAGGACCCTGACCAGGAACGGACTTTGTGTTAAAGTATTTATGGTGATCAATAACCTACCTCCGTTTTCATTAACCTCTCAGTATAACCAGAGTACAAAAGTAAAATCCATTTTCTGAATCAGACTTTTCTTTGTTTGTTGTTTGTACAGTATGTTTGCATCCCTATTTGCTTTAGCAAAGTAGAAGCTATTTCTCCAATTGGCCTGCGCTTTAAATCTTTACTTCAAATCTGTACTTTTGGACCAAAAATAGACTGCAAAGCTACTAAACTTGTAGTATATATCCATTTTGGTGCCCCCTGTTGACAAACACTCTGATCTGCTCCTGTACACAAAAGTAGTGTTAGCTGTTGTTTAACAAAAAGCTGATCTTGCTGTGAAATAGTGAGTGAAATAGTGAAATATAACTGCAGAGACAGAGACAAAAACCTGCTGATGATACACTGAACTGTATTTACGCAGATTTAATGAATACAAACACAATAGCCAAGAATTTTATCCCTCTGGTCAAGGCATGAAAATTGCACCTCCACTGGAAGTAATATAACATGATTGATCATTAAAGTTATTCTCATGTTAACCCCCATGTATGATCTCCTCTGCCTCTAGTCCCCCACTCTGAAGTTTTAGACTCCAGAGCAGAGTTGCACAAAAATACTAGAATCAAATCAAATTAAATCATCGGGAGCTATTTGAGTCTGTTTTTAAAGAATAAAGATTTAATTGCCTGCAGATTTATTATTATTATTATTTTTAATCAAAGCTGTAAAATGAATCTGCTATTGTTTATTGGCTTATAATTCTTACTTTGGCTCTCACTACAATGACCACCTCTGGAAAAATGAACGATTTGATTGACACATACATGAACACTGGTGAGCCCACAAACACAAACTCACCCGAGGGCACACAGGTGCTCTAAGCAGCGACTGATTGAATTTACGGCAGCCTAAGCCCGGCGAGCCGAGCTCAGAGAGCATCCATGGCGTGTGTTTAGGGGCCCCACAGGACTATTAAATCAGCCCAGAGTGGATCAGGAGGTGATTGCCACAGTGACGGTGAAAAGAGGAGGCCTGATTTACAGCGGCTCAACCGTGGGCTGTAAACACATCCTACAATCATGATCAATCACACACTACTGTCACACACATGCACAAAGACACACTTAGGTCTTCCTCTCCTAACAAGTTTAACCTTGGGGTTGTCGTTGTAAATCTGGGTCCTGTTCCTCACGGCAGAGCTTTTGAATGGCAGTCAGGAGCTGGTCAGGGTCGGAGAAAACAGTCTACCAAACCAGACTCTGACTCAGGCTCAGACACGGCCTTGTGTTGCACAGGAGGCTGAACAATGCTTCATATTTCATGCTCTAAGGGTTGCTAAAAAGGTCAAGGCCGAGTCTTCAATTTGTCCTGTTTAACAAAAGACGGTGGCACACCTATTTGATTTTATGGGCTTTCCTCTCCACGAGCTTAACGATCCAGAACTTGACGAGTAGACATGGCCACAGGTTCTGCCTCTGGGGATTTGGGGATTGATCCTGGACCTACAAACTCAGATCTGCTCAGCAGGCGACACCAACTTCAACTTCAAAAGAAAGGCACTCTAAAGAGGTTGGGATTCAAGATTTCAAAACAGGAATCAATAAAAAAAAACCTGTTAAACTCAGCATTAAAAAAAATGTATTCAATATTTTATTATATTTCTGTTTGTGTAATTTGTAGAGTTGGTGCAAAGTGCAGGAGGATACTTGTGTTTTATTTTCCTGTATCACAATATCAATGAATAATTTTTTAGCACCAAATCACAACAATCATTATCCCAAGACGCTCTCCAAAAAAGCAGGTCAAGACCAAATGATGTATTTAATGTATTACTAAGATCCAACCTCGAGATGGGAAAAGATTTAACCCATCTCAACCCAACAGGAGTGAAGCACTTGCAGTATTTAGCCACCTTAATCATATTTCAAATCTTACACTGACTGTGCCCATGAGCAGGTTTTTGATACGAGAAAGCACACCAGTGTGACCACACACTGCATCAGTTTGTTGTTGCTTCTTTCCCCCCCAACAAGATCATCTTGTACAGCAGAGAGTAAAGCAGAGCGCAGCTTAATGATACGAAGCAGCCAACTGGCCCCAAAGGACACACTCAGCAGTGAAGAGCTGGTCAGTGCAATGAGAGCTTGGTCTGTTTACTCCCAGCCTGATTAATTCACAGTAACATGTAATAGCCACAACATGGAAAAAAGCTACATTTCTGACTGTTGGTTTCCCTTCAGCCTAACACTAAAACCTTAATATGGACCACCAGTTTTAAGAAATATCAACTGCTGCATGAAAGCTTAAGGATCTTTCATATCTTGACATCAGAGAATTTTTTTAATATTTAGTATTTTTATATTTGTTGAGTGTCACCCTGGAAAAAAGCAGCTAAAAAAGTGGGGGAAGTGAGTTTGGCTCCAGCAAAATGACTGCTTCTGCAGTTTACTTTACAGGCTTTCAAGCTCCTGGGAGGAGTTACTTTACGATCACGAAATAGATCGAAAATCAAAAGAAAAAAAGTCTGACAATTTCTTTGTTGTCATTTTTAATACCTTAAGTTGGTGTGAGGGGGGTAGGAGTTAGTCAAGCAGCCAAAGAACAGGGGTCGCCCAAACCAAACCAAAAGTTCCTCACATCAAATGCAAGTTGGCATTTTTTAAGTTCATCTTTTGGTCTCTATGCAAGACGCAACCCAAGGTCTTAAAAAATGAAGCCAATAAGGAGGAGCTAAAGACTGCAGTCCCCTTGAGTGTCCACTGAAGGCTGACCCCTAAAGCATACACTCCCATTCACAAAAGACCATCTCTGGGGCAAAATTAACAAATTTGCAGCAAGGGGGGAAATTGGTCCTAACAGCTTATTTCCTTGTCCGCCCACATTGTACAGGGGATATTAAAGATAGTAAGGTAATGGGTTTTGCCTCATTAGGGGCAAGGCTAACTTGACTGACAGGTGGACATACCTGTTAGCAAGGAGGCTAAAGGCTCTTGTCAGTTCGACCTCTATGCCTCATGTAAAGTCAATTAAAGTTAGGTTGAGTCAGCATTTCCCATAGGGCAACCACCAGCTTCAATAACCTGCTTAAGAAACCAACGGATGAGGTCACTAAGGCTATTTTTAGACCGCATACGGTCTATGCTTTGATGCCTTTATTCAGTAACAGTAGATAGAGCAGAAAGCAGGGAATGACTCGGGCCGCCTGCTTTTGTAGGGCACCCCCTAATCCTACTACCTTTCACAGTTAAATATAACAATCCATCTTTATTTGAGAACATGTTAAAAAGAATGTTTTGTTCAGCAGCATGCTGATCAACACCATATCTTACCCTCAACCCTATTCGATGGTTTCAGACATTAAATCTAACTATAGTGTTGGTGCTGATAGAGCCTACAAAGAGTCAGTCTGTTTGATAACCAACTAAAAACTCCTCACAGGAGATTTGAGGATAAAAACAAATATTCTGGATATTCAAGGTGGTGTCCCATTGTACTTTTGTCTCAAAGCATACTGACAAACAAAGCAGAAAATCAAACCCAATCATAACAGCTTTTAGAGTTTCTATTAAGCTAAAAGTTTCTGCAGCGAAACTTTGCCACTACCTCCCTGCAGCAGGCATGCACTCTCTCCCTGTCTGCACACAGAGCCGCTCTAGCAGAAGAAACATCAGCCTTCATTTGCCCTTAAGTCGGCACACACCTGCACACGTGCAGGAAACCCTGTGCTGTTTACTGAGAGAGAGAGAGAGAGAGAGAGAGAGAGAGAGAGAGAGAGAGAGAGAGAGAGAGGGAGGGAGGGGGGGAGGGAGGACTCCACAGCACTGACTCTGTAGGACAGGAGGAGATGTGAAGTTGGAGGTGAGAAATAACTGGTGCAATGCAGGTGAGTGTGGAAAAGGTGTAGTGAGGGGGGGCAGAGTCAGGCCTCTGCAGTGCTTTACTGTGTGAGAACATCAATCCAGAGCCCACTTAGCTGCCATCTCTGTCTCCAGACTCCAACGGGACCCTGTGCTCAGAGCACAGGAAGGATATGAGCCGAGCCTGCAGCACTGTTAGCCCCTAACCGCGCCGAGCTCCAACATTATTCACTCTTATTATTGAGCCCATGTGAGCAATGCAGTAAATAAAACCTCGTATTCACCATTAATCACCGCTCTGTTTTATGGAAGTATTATTTAATCTGCTCTACTGTGACAAGGGTAAAAAGAGGTAATGAAGCACTATTTTCTATCAATATGTCACTGTGCAGTTTTTAAATAAAGCTTGAGGACTCTATTTAAGCGCTTTCTGCTGTAATGACCCTCTAAATCCCGCTCTCGTCCTGTAACCCTCCTGCAGCATTTATAATCACATTATAATTGATACAGCCTCTTAACACTGAGGCAGTAATGCTCAAATGTGACACAGGGAAGAGTCCACTGCAGGGTTACACAGACAACACTGCCATCTGTAACACACTCGCCCTGACATGCATTTATCTCTGTGCGGTTGTTGTATATTCCCTCAGTGTTGTTTGGTTTGCCTCCCATTAGCATGTTGACAGACAGTGGATGCTCCATGCTGTGGAGATGCGGAGAGCGTGGGAGTTGATGGCCAGGATTATGCCACACAGAGCGGTACATGCCTGTTTCCTCGCATTTAACCAGAACCAAGAATGTGTCTGAAAGGATCTGTATGGAGCAACATGTAAATCCTCTTCAATGTGATGTTATTCAGTTACAATCAGAGCTGCCCGACTGATTAGCACGTTTGTTTTTATTGATTTTACTTGCAGTAACCACTAACTGAATGCTTGCAGAAGCAAAGACAGACTTCATCTGTTGTTGTTTTTTTTTGTGATAATTGCTATTTGTATTTCAGATTTTACATCTATGTGGGTATGACAGTTTTTTTTTCCTCCACTGGATAATAAAACACTAACATTTCACTGGTGAGTATACTACCATGTTGGTAAACTGAAGCTGTATTTTTTTCATAACTTTTCCATCAGGGAAACAGCAAAAACTCAGCCAACAAATCAATAATAAATGCAGAGACTGAAGTTTGATGAATGTCAGAAAAGGAGGACAAGCTTGATTGGCAGAAACAAAAGAGTTTATAAAATTTCCCGTTCAAGAAACCACAGTAAAACTGACAAGGAGTGGAGTTGGACAGAAGGTGCTAATTCAGTGGGTATACCAGATAGCAAAGCAGCTAGCAGCTTTTAGTTTGAGGACAAAAGCATCCTCCAATTATTCTCCATCTATGGAGAGCCTGTAAAGGTTAAGTTTTGGTATGTCTCTGTTCTGGGAGCACACCTCTCCTCTGTTTTTGTGCATTCATGAAAAGCCAAGGCAGGGAGAGCAGCAGCAAAGACTGTCATGAAACAGAACAGCACATGGATCAACATATGACACTGGCAAAATCAGACACGGTGTAATAAGAAGGAGCCTAGGTGGACGTGGGTTGCAAAATAGAATGTCCATTTTGGCATTTACCAATTCACCATGTGTATAGAATAGAATAGAAAAGAATAGAACATTCCTTTATTGACCCCCCATGGTTTTTGCCACAGCAGCATCACAGACAAAGATAGTGCAAAAATGCAGTTATAAAAATAAAGATCCTAATATTAAGAACTTAAATGAATGTTACAATTAAGAAAAAAATTTGAAAAAGGAAAAAGGGGAGAAGAAGATAAAATAGAATAAAATAAAACTATCTACAATATACACAATTTAAGTACCAGAAAAAAGTGGTGGTGTGAGTACAGTTCTATTACAGTTCGTTGTAAGGTCTTATTGCAGAAGGGAGGAATGACCTGCGGTAGTGCTCTGTCTTGCAAGGTGGGAGTCTAAGTCTGCTGCTGAAGGAGCTTCTTAAAGCCCCCACAGTCTGGTGCAGTAGGTGAGAGGGATTGTCCATGATGGATACAAGCTTTGCTAACATCCTCCTCTCACCCACCTCCTCCTGGGAGTCCAAAGAGAAGTCCAGGACAGAACTGGCCCTCCTGACCAGTCTGTTCAGTCTCTTCCTGTCCCTCTCGGTGCTCCCTGCCCCCCCCAGCAGACCACAGCATAGAAAAGTGCAGATGCTACCACAGAGTCATAGACTGCACCTCTGTGTGGTGACACAGAGATACAGCAGCTGAGCGTGGATGTGAGCGGATGTGTTATGATATCAAAGAAGAAGTAAAGGATTCAACACACTTTGTAGTTTAATGATGGTTTGTGTCTTTGATGTGGAAAATCCCATGGAGTTTTAAACCACTTGTAGGTCAATGAAGGCGTATCACAAGAAATCATATGTGAGGATCACATCCTAATCTTAGGACCAAGCTAAGCCCACTGCCACACTGCCAAGGCACTTTAATGTTAAAACTTGCTCATGAAGCTGGTGAAATGATCGAATAATAATATTACCATGCTGCTGCAATCACCTGTCTAACTCAATGCATCATCTCTCCCCGCCTGTTCTCTCCGTCCCTCCTGCTCAGAGTGAAACAGATGGTTTGGGATCAGACTTCAATGTCAAGATGTGATGGATGGTTAAAAAGAAAGAAGAGAGAAATAACTGGCAGAAAGACTTAAGTATCCAAAGGCAGGTGCTGAAAAATGTTCTTTGGATGACTGATTTATTTGCTGCAGGGACTGTTGGAGCTTCAACTTTTCCTTTGACAGCAGTATAAACCGGCAACAGGTGGAAAGATGATGGCCGCTGACACAGCACAGGGACAGATACACAAAGATACCAGGGCCAGAGTGAGCTGGAGGAGGGGGATGGAGTCTCAGGTGTTACCTTTGAGTAAATAAAGAGAAAAAGGATCTCTGAGGCACAGGATCCACTGTGTCTATGATGACCAATCGTGACTAACTCAGACTAACACAATATCCATGCAAAATTTATAAGATGACACCTCCTGAAACAACTGGAATGAACTCAATCAGTCAATACCCAACAGTATCCAATGAGGCATTTGACATTATGTTATGTGAAGTGAGAGAACAGTAATTCATATCCTTAACTTAAGTCAAAGCTCTGAGACCACATTAAAAGAGAAATGAAATGAAAAATCCAGCTTTCAAAACCGTCCTTTGGTAGAGGTATGTTATTACCAGACTGGCCCAAATATAAGACAACCTTCTCAAGAGACAAACCCCCAATTTTCAAGATGAATATTTGGAAGGAGACTCTGAAGACTAGATCTCTGTTTTATGAAGGAGTATTTGATGGAATATACTGATTAAAAAATACCAAATAAATGAGATTGTTTTTAATAATACTTTCACATATTTAAATGGAGTTATCACTCCTTAATTCAGTACTTATTGTATGTTATCAGTATTTTTGTACCATAAATAGGCCAGAATTACACCTGCTGACGCCATATTGCTTTTGGCTATTTGACTTTGTCTCTGTTGCATTCATCACTATTTGCGTATTTAAACTCCTCCTAGTTGTGGGGTGACTTAAACCTATTTTTGTGCCACTTTGCTCCAGTCACCATGTCACCTCATCTCCCCAGTTTTATAAATGAGTCATGACAAGCTTTAGCCACGAGGGGTTCACTCACTTAAAAGATAAGCCAGTTTCTGCCGTCATGCATATTGGCATTTTATTACTCAGCCTTGAATATAAGGTCCACTTTTTTCAGGCACACTTAAAGAAGAAAGGTCTCATATTTGAGTCAATAAGGTACAAAGCATAAGGCATAAAGTTTTCCGAATAACATGAATTGGTCTCATTTTGAATATTGCTATCTTGTGGCTTTGTAAAAAATAATTTCTGTTAAATTCAAAGGGGGGATATTTGTCTAAATACTTGAGGAAACGTGAGAACAGAAAGGGCTCATTTCTACTATTGTACTGAGAAGCAGAGGATTGCTCTGGTTGCTCATTTCAGTCACATTCTTGAATGACTAAAAATGAATCTTTTCAGCATGAAACTGTGTAGAAGTAAACAGGCTTGTTTCAAGTAAACCAACGAAATACAGCACACACTTTCTAGGAGCTTTTAGACCCACAAGTCGTAAGTGACATCATATTTAACAACCTTGTGTATTTGGCAGCAGGATTGTGTATTTTTAAACCTGTTTGATCAATCGTGAGGGGCCAGTCTGAAACAATAAAAACAGGGCTGAGGCTTTTTTTTTTGGCAGGCTGTGTGACCACCCACCATCCATCACACCCAAGCAGAGCTAAAAAGAAGACAAAAGTTAGACTGATGGTCAGATAAGTGTTTGCTTTTCAAGTTTTTCTCTAACTCTTTTGTAAGACAGCACAAAGAAGAAAATAAGTAAAAAACAACTTTCTTGACTGATCGACTCAGAAGAAATTCTTCTCCTCACACTGAAAAACAAACTATTTTGTGAAGTGTTTGACTGATTTTCTTTTCAGGATCTTTAATCTCTTTCTTTGTTTGTTTAACCTTGATAGAATCAGACTTAGATTTTTAAAGGTCACGATCAGAGAGGCGTTTATTCCTCTGAATCTTTGAAAACGTGACACCATGATGACTTAATTAGCCTTGAATATATCCAACAATGTCAACAACAGTATGCTTTACATCTGTCCTGTATCAGCAGTGTTGTAATAAGATAGCCCATCTAACTGATGCCATCTTCTCCTCATTGCCAAAACCCGGCAGTTTTCCTCCCTCTAACTGGATTATCAGTAATCAATAGTGATTATGGGCTGGAGCTGCCCTGGCCTGTAGCTGAGCCGTGTGTGTGTGTGTGTGTGTGTGTGTGTGTGTGTGTGTGTGCCAGGAGTCAGTAATCAGCACACTGAAGGGTTGGAAAAGGCCAGAGTCTTTTCTCAGCCAAACAACACTGCTGCCAGGTCATCACTCCAACAGCACATCAACCCAGACACACCTACAGAACACACACACACACACACCTACGGTGGTGCTGCCTAGTTTAGGAGGGGGATTAAACTCCACTCTCAATAAATCAAAGCTTTCAGACAAATGTAGTGCTGAATACCAATATCTGCCTTTTAAAGTGTGGGCGAACTGAAAATATGAGTGGATTTGCATTTTTCTGTAAGCTTTGTTCTTTAATCCTGAGCAAGAAATGAGCAGTTGCTGTGCCAAATAAGCCAATCACAGCTTTGAAATTCCCAAGAAGTGCTTGGGACAACATTTTTAAAGTTATTTCCTATATATCTACACCACAATCTAGCTTTATTACCACAGCCTTTGGATCCTCAAACAAATGGTAACAAGTTCTGATTTTCTGCAAGGATGGATTGTATCATATAATGTACCTGTAAGGGATGGAGCAAGGTAAAAAATGTGTGTGAAAGTGAGTTATCACTCAGGGTTATTTTTTGACCTCCCTGAGGCTTCCTTCTTGCCATGAAGTCAATTAGTGGTCCTGAGTCATAACAGGCTGGAACCAGGAGTGTAGGAGTGAGAGCTGCTAAAAACAGCAGCAACAACACCCTGATGTGACACTGAGAGCTACTGTAGCATCATGCTAACTCTGCTAAAGTGAAACCTTCCAGCTGCAGACTGTGAGCTAGCGGGCTAAGACTCGGGTGGAAATTCATTCGAAATGGAGAGTAGGGTCTCAGCTTGTACAGCTGTGGACGTTCAAAAAGTTGGAGGAGCAATGCCCATGAAAGAGTTGCCTCAGATACTGTAACATTAGGGTGGCTCAGATGCATGACACCATGAAACTCCACAAAAGAAGCATGCCATGCATTTTTCTCTAGGTTCACAGCAAATATTTGGAGATCCACGTATGCCTGGAAAACGGTCACTCACACGCATGTAAAAGCCAATAAAGGTTCTATGAAGCCAGTTATCTCATGGAAATTTAAGTGCTATTCCTCAGAGTTGAACATGGAAAAATCACATGTCAATGGTAAAAAATCAATTTTGGGCTTTTAGCTGTGTCTGGATAGGGAAGTTTGAAAAAGAAGACGGAAAATGTGGGAAGGGAGCGGGGGATCATATGCACAATATCGAGAAGTAGAATCATTCCTATGAACAGTGTAGCAGGGATTATAGCTCCACTGGGGGCCCTCCTCCCCCAAATGAACTAAACCATCGCCTCCTATGAGGGGCAGATTTTCAGATAAGGCCAGAACCCGATGACTACCATAATGCAAAAGAAAAAAAAAACATAGACAGGATCATGAAAGTTGACAATGAAAATAAAATCAACTATGAAACACAGAAAATTGTGGAATTTGCTGAAAAATGGGTGTCATTTATACAGCGCTTTAACTAAGAGAACAGCTGAGAGTCTCTACTGCAGTCTGGATGCTGCAGCTCTCATCAGCCCATCTGTGTGACATGTTGTTACTTCAGGCCTCTTTGCCACACAGATTGCTGTGTCAAAGTCATCAGAAAACACTGAGGTAAGGCACAATAGTATAGGAACAACTTCTGTGAACCAAGTGAGCAACTCTTCTTAAGTTGTGTCAGCACAGAGTTGACTGCAGCAGCAAGAATACATGCAATGACCACCTAAACTTCAAAACACTATCAAAACAGAGAGAGGCAGCATGTCGTCAAGAGCTCATGTCTTCAGCCAATTCTCACAACACATTAGCAGAACAAGATGAGAAACTTTATTCCATTGTGTCTGCTCCACCAACTGAGTTAAACCAGTAACACTGCTTTGCTCCACAAAGCATGCTGGGATACGTAGCAACCACTCCAGCAGCTTTTCTTCCTCACTTGGTCACTCTCATATATTCAAAGAAAACTGTAGTATATTATTTGGCAAAAGAGGTGGGTGGCTCTTGGTGCCTTGTAGTCCATGCCTCAGAGGTATCAGTGTTTGTTTCAGCTACATTCAACTCCTGTCCAGGCAAATTGTGGGATTGCAAACTTCATATGGTGAAAACAGATGGCACAGGGAGAGCTACACAGTTACACAGAAGCTGCACAATGTGGACTTTGCAATGGGAATCATCAAACAGGATCCCCAGACATGTTGTCTTGCTTCTCTCACCAGCTTGCAACCAAAAACTGTAATCTACAATATAACACCAGCCTATGTTATTTTAGATAACGTCAGACTGGTTTGTGCTCAAGTCCCCTTTTTATGTACAGCTTTGTTTTTCAAAGTTATTAAACGGTTCATGTTTTCTATGATTGACACTTGATACAGCCTATGAGTGTATGGAAATTGCGTAGCTCACCCGGGGGATGCGCTGTTTGAGCCAAGCGTCATCACAGCGACTCTCTGCGACTCCCCTGCGAATATGTACAGCGCTACTGCGTAATGTTGGATTCAGGAAATGGAGATAAAACATGGGACTACAGAGAGCTTTTCAGCTTCATATCCATATACCGGCGGAAGGCAGAACCAAGTTGTCCATAGTATATACAGTCTATGGTTGTTTCATGACAACAAAGCTGTGTAAAAAGTAACATCCACATGCTGTGTCTTCCCCAAGCAAAGGGTGAAAAGTGCTGATATGTGGGCTTTCATGCATACCAGTATTGGATAAGTGATTTTTTTTGAGCTGCAAATCATGTGGACTTACTCGACAGGTGTCCCTGACAAACACCATCACAGGTAAAAATGAGAATAATCAGTCTCAAGAACGTCCTTTTATGATGAGACCTCTTATTCAGAAATAACGTCTTTCTCAGGATTCCTCTAATTCATGTAGTATTAGTGCTAATTACCGAGCACACACCCTCACACAATGCACTTGGGTTTATCTTATACACTTGTAATTAACATGCAGGCACTGGTCCCTGCGCTCTTTGTTTTTCCTCTGGTTGTAGGAGAGTTGGAGAATGGGGCTTTCTGTTCTGTTCTGGGTTTGATAAGCTCAACAAACCATCACTCATGGCTCATGCGCATCAGTCTCTCTCTGTGGAGAACTTCATTAATGGACTGGCAGGACATTATTGCACAGGGGAACCACGGGAACAAGACAAAGCTTTCGTGTTTCCTGTGGATTCGTTTGAATTGATTCAAGCCTTAATTCAAGCCTCGAAAACAGTTTCAATTCCCCACATTGGTAAAAAGATGTGTTGTGTTTGCGCGCCCATTTGTGCGTGTAAATGTTTGTCATTATCAGTTTCCAGGACATTATCGTCACCACCCGTGTAGAGGCCAGGTCAGGATTTTATGTCACACACCCCAAGAGCTCTTTATTCCACACACGCACGCACGCACGCACGCACGCACGCACGCACGCACGCACGCACGCACGCACACACACTTTCTCTATTTTGATATCTATGAGTCATCACCCAGGCATCTGCGCCTTTTTTAGTCGCAGAGTGACATTCTGACATCACAACTTGTTAGAAAGTGAGAACACGTTCTCACCTCTGACTATAACATTGTTGCCCGAAATAGCAATGAGACTTGAGGAACCGGGATGGGATTGGGATGTTTCACATAAAAGAACACTTCTTCTCTGTTGTCTTTTTCAGTACAAATGTGTCAAAGGAAAAACTATTGTCTTAATAAAGTCAGCTCTGTCCAGCTCTTTCACTCTTCAACAAAAACATAACACAGACTTTTCACAGTCTTCTTCCTTTCAGTGTTGCTCCCTTAAAACCTGAGGTAACTTGTGGCATTTCTATCACTTTTCTCTTCAGAAACCAAAGTCTCCCACTGCTTTCTTCAATACTGCCCCTCTGTCCTTGATTGTCCTTTCCTTCTGTCCTCGCTTTCCCTCCTTCCTGGGTCTCTGAGTGATATGTTTTGTGCTGATTCAGAAAAAAAGCTGCAGCACAGATGTACAAAGGTGCATGTACCTTCATCTTTTATTCATTTTTTGATAATTTACTCTGCAACAAAGTGAGTGAACAGCTGCAGCAGCAGGGGTATGACGGGGGAAATTGGAAGCTGAGCGGTGAACTAGATTTTGCATTTTGTTGTAATGTGTAAAAGTGTTTTGCATTGTGCACCGGAAGACACAACATTTGCAGAGTGTCGAAGCTTTCGGTGCTTGTTAAAGCAGCTCATGTGGCATAATGCTGTCTATAAACATGTAAACAAGATCTGGAATTGAGCAGCAGATGGGAACAGAGCTCTGCTATAAAACCTTTAGATTATACCTCACCATCACGGACTTTACCCCGAGAATACCTGTCTGAGGAGTTTGGGAGGTAACATTGACACAGGGCTTTAAAACTTGGTGTAGATGTTGAATAATGATGCCATAGCGCTGCTGTAGCCAATGTGTGTTCTTGTGTTGCTGTGAGGTATCAGGGTAAGTCAGTCTGCTCTGCATTCATAGAAAATAAAGAGGATTAGATCATTGCAATGTGGGCTACTCCACCGCACCATGCCGCCAAGAGCAGGATAAAACTCAGGGACTCATGCACAGGTGTCCTTTATGAGACCCAGGCCACATCTGCGGCTATTAATTCTAGCACTTTGGAGGCCTTTCACACACAAGGGTCCTTTAGGTACTCAGCCCCTTTTTTTTACTGAGTCTTACACCCATGTTTAAAACTTAACTTACGAAGGTACTTATCAAAGCTTGAAGTGTTCGTTTTTTTGGCCTTCAAATTATGCACGATAATCCTTATCTTCTCCTTACATTGTCATTTAAAAGCAGGGATAAGAGTATTGCTTTCATAACCACATCTTGTCCGTCCAAGTATCACTAGATATTTCAACGGTCTGCTGAATCACGCAGATTCTTGCTGTGACTAGTTTGCATTTCTTGATTGGTGTATACCCACTTCAAAAGATGTGTTGCTTTACTTCATAATAGAGTAGGTTCTTGTTGTGGCTTTAAACGCCCTGCAGAATAATAGAGGTTGTTTTTCAAAAGAAAACTCTTGCTACATCACAGCGTCAGAGCGCTTTTTTCAAAGGAGCGGGTGTGATGGATACCAGACTGTAATAATGTTCCACACTGCCCCTGACAATGTTCAATAATGGATCACATCATATTTAACTCTGTTCAAGTTTACCTGGGTGCAGAAGACACCTCTGGCCACAAAGGTACCAAAATAACGCTGTAAAACCATCTGCAGTCTGCACAGTTTTTTGCCTATTTATGTAAAATGCATCCTGCCTCTGATAGCCTTCCTGCGCCTACTTTCCCTTTGGCTTGCAAAAGAACTGCAAAATCGCTGCAACTGTACTTGATGCAAAGTGGAGGCCATTGGATATGGTACAGTAAGTGATGACTGTGCTGGCCACAATGACACCCGGGAGCCTAGAGCTACAGCACACTCACTCAGAACGAAGCACAGTCTCTAATTAACTAATGAAATATTAACCACCTCTTCATTCTCCTTCCATTCTGTCTGCCTCCTTATAGACATTTTTTTTTCTGTGATTCTCATTACCCGTCCTCTTTATACTCATTTTTCACAGATTTTTCATCATCTTATATGCTGTATGGGTGAGGTGAAACCACTGTTAAAAGGAGTGCAGATATACAGTAAGATGGAAATGAGTGTGGCCTTCTTCTTCAGGTTTCTCTGATATTGATTTAGCACTGCAGTTTCAACATTTACTTGGAATAAATGCTGATATTTAAAAATAAAAGGTTGCAGTATTTTAGAGAATTCAAAGCAAGACGCTCCCTTTTATTGACTTAATGGTTGGCTACTTCACACCGCAGAACAATCCCACTTTGGGCTTCATGTCAATTAGGGACTTTCTAAAGAAGATAAACAACAAAAGCATAAACAGGAAAACTAGAAGTGCAATAATTTAAACACAGCACACAAATGAGCCAACACACACACACACACCTACTAAATAACAGCTAATAGGTCCATGTACTGCTGTGATATTGGCAGATTGGCCCAGTGCCTATCAATAAAGCTCTGGAACAGGCCAGAGGGCCAGGGACCCATGCTGTTCTCCCAGGTGCCTGATCTATATTAAGGTGGGCTGAGCGAGCAGGGGGTGCACAGCGAGGGGAGATAAGGCAGCCTGAACAGTAGTTGCCTACCTCCTGCCAGGACTCTCTCTCAAAGGAGAGCACTTATTAGCTCGCCAACAGGGCCTGTGCCAGGGTGAAGACATTCAACGCCAAACTGAGGGAAGTGTCCGATAAGTCGGCTCGTGTAAGGGAGCCCATTCAAGGCCTAGTCGCCCTAAATCAAGAAGGAGGAGTCTATTTTCTCTTCTTAACCCTAGAACACTGTCGCCGGGTGATTTTCACACGACCAAACGTGTTTACGTGATTTTCATTATGTTGCGTTTGTCTGAGTATCATGGGTCCCTGGGTAGCTTCAGCATTGCCTTTGACATCTTTCAAGGCATATTTGTTTTTTCCTACATACATGTGTTAGTGATAGAGGGTAAAGTAGGTTTGGGTGGATTTGATAGCTGCATGTAGGGAATAAGGTCAGTAAAAGTGGTCCTGAAATTTGCATGCTATCCTTATTTAGCGCAGTGGCTATGAATAACTATCACAAAGTAGCAATTTTCAAGGGAATTCATATGGTGATAAGAAATAGTTTAGTCAGCTGGTCATTTTTACTCACTCAAAATCTGCCATATTTTGGTTCTCTCTCATGCAGCTGTTATTGTGCCAAGGACCCTGAGTCTTTACCAGGGAAGACTAACATGCCCCAGGAATGGGTGGAAAAGAAACTAAGTTTACAGTTTCTATATTTTTAGGAATTTTTTGTTCATGAATGCCTAATTTCAGTTATTTTGTTGCATTTTTATATGGTCCCCCTCATGGCATTTTTCCCCCTCTCTTTAGACATTGCACAGCTAGAAATAAAAGAAAACTACTTTAATTTGCCATTTATTGTCCTATTTTGATATATTTTGATGACAAGTAGTTTTTCTTTGGTATATTATTTTGGGTAAAAATCACCCGGTGATAGTGATGGTGTTACTAATTTTAGCAATAGTGTTCTAGGGTTAAAGACAGACCTGAGAAAGCTTGCATTTGACTGTTTTAAGTAAGTACAAGGCATAGTGATGGCAAAACTTGATTCTGATGCTGTTGCCTAACTAAAAGGCACAAGAAGCTTTGGAGTCTGGTTTGTCCTGCTTACAACATTCTTGGCTTCAGCCCCAGCTCTGATCTGATCATTAGCTGCAACATCCCCAATCTACCAGGGTTAGACTCAACATGACTTGACCCTCCACTACAGACTTAAGAATGACAGTATCACCTCCCCAACAGCAGGACCAATGTCTCACAGCTGGACCAATTTTGTGTACGACCATGTAATAGGGCACACTCACCAGCAACCAGGAGGGCAATGGTGAGCCGTGCAGAGATAATGAAATTCCCTCTCAGCCTTGCTTCAGGCTGGAGTGAATCTTCTTGGGAATCGGTTATTTGTCCAGACAGTTTACAGTCTGTAGGGTTCAATGTCAATCCAGACGAATCCTGCCAAGGATTCAGCCCATGTGGTTTGGCTCATTCCTTACCCTTGGAAGCAGCTGTAATGTTACCAGGGGGTTGCCAACTTCTCCTGACATTTTATTGAGAACAACAGCTCTGCGGTCGCTCCCCTGAATGCCCTCACCTCGTAGACCCCTAACCTCTGGTGGAATCCAGGAAGTTGGCTCTCTTTTCTGTGGGTCCATTTCCAACGCCCAAGGACATCATGCGGAATACTACCCTCCTCCAACGACCTCAGCTCATGCCAATTCACCTGCTTCCATTACACTCTGGTTGTGCTTTTCGAGGTAAACCCATGGCCATTTCCACTCATTCCCAGGCAGATTGTCTGGCAAGCTTAAGCTTACCTTTTTATGTCTTTTTTTTTCCTGCTATTATCCAAACAGTGAAAACAACAATATGAACAACACAACCTGCTGGCTTCTATTTCTTTTTCAAACAAAATCTTGTTTCAGTTATCAACAAGAGGCAACAAATTATGTCTACAAAATTCTCCACTTTAGCTGATGTGTGCTACTGTTTTTATTTAATAAGGAGCTTGAACTCACGCTTGCTTTGGATATTGCATTTTCAAATAGTGGCCATATCTTCCTGCTGTTCTATCCTCAGATAACCTGCATGTTTGTGCTTTCCTTCCACATCTCTGCTGGCTTTGAACACCACCCTGTACACCAGGGAACATCGCAATACAAAGGCTGTCTGCTACCTTTCAGGACAGTGAGTTTATGTTATGTGTATGAGGTTGAGAGAAAGATCACAGTGTTCAATGCAAGCATACCTGATGTTTCACAACTCCATTCAATGCAGTCAGCTGCTCTTTAGAGCTGGTATTGAGCTTCTAGAAACCTCAAAACTCATCCAAGAGATATATTCCATTAAAAGACTCAGCACTTGGGATGTAAGTCTTTCAACATCTCATGATTTGAATCCATTTCTTGGGGCCTGATTCGAACACACTCATCACTCTCTTGTTGGATGCTTACTTCAGGATTTATTTCAGTCTACTGTGACTGATAATTTCACGAGGGATGGGAACATGTCTTTGAGTTTATGAAGCTTTCATATTTGAAAATGTATTTCACATGAGTGTAACGGTAAACACACAGACTTATGGCAATAACCAAAATTTCATATTAAAAGAAATTGAAAATATATTTTCACATATAATGAGAGGCTTACTACTGACTTTGGATGTGCTGGTGACTTGATTTCAGAAAATATTTTTAAACTTTTTGCTGACTTTTTAATGATTTTTCAACAATCAAAATTGAATTTCTGTCAGGAATTACTGCCAGTCAGTTGTAGTCTCTAAATATTAGCAGCTGCATGCTCTGCTGGGTCGTCATGATATCCCAGTACTCTCACATTGGTGACATGTGGAGATGCAGGTCTATCTTGGAAATGAATCAGATGGTGGAGCTTGATCATTTTTGTCCACTCAGAACTGTTCTAGAGTTTGGTAAATTGGTGCTGCAGCAGCCATCTGCACAATACTGTCTATGAGCCATACACCAGTATGAGAGGGTTCATATCTAACAGAAGAGGTCACACCTGAATCAATGCATTTAAAAGAGGGACTTACTTGAAAGACCTCTCTCTCTCTCTCTCTGTGATCCCTTACAGAGCATGTGTCAGTCGCCACATGCTTCATACACTAGGGTACAAAGCATGCGGAGATGATCTGTTGGTTTATAGATAGATTGCAGATTGAAATCGCTTCGACATTTAAAGAGAAACATAAGAATAAACCTTAGCAGTCACAAAAACAGTTGGGTGGCTCATTTCAGGGCCACCAATATGTAAGGAGCACTGAACTTCCTGTGCCCAGTCACATTGAAGGTGTTGGACCTATGCAGGGGAAAAAATAATTTTAAACACACTGCTAGATTAGACTGTAAAACACTGTGATTGTTTTTTTTTGCTGCAACTTCTTCAATTTCTTCCACAGTCCTTTCAAATAGCAGAGCAGCATCATAGTAATATTCCTCAGGTTCATTATCACCTTACATAAACCCAGTGTCATGAAAGGTGGCACCCAGCATGGTTATTGTGTTGTTCCTCGGCATGCTCAGACATATTCAACCTCACCCGGAGATGAGGATAGAAGGCATTAACATGCAGGTTTTCTAAGGATAAAAATGGAGAGGAAGATGTTGAAGGAGATTAATAATTTGAGGATTAGGACATGACACACGGTAGGTTTGGTTCTGCCCTGTTTGAGATGATTGATTCTGGGATTATTCATTAAAAAGGTCATTTTCTGCAGGTACTTTTTTGTCAGTGGATCTTTTTTTTTTTAAGCTGATGGATCAAAGCTTCCGGCACAACTTCTAGGCAAGGTGGACAACTTTACTTGCTTCAGTTAAGAGGTTCTTGATTGGGATGCAATTAATTTGACTGTTCTTTGTAGACAACAGTCACACTTGAGGTATTCCTGATAAGGCAAAAGTTGTAAGACACGTAAGCATATACTTTGAAGTGCACAGATTTTTTGTTTCTTCTTTCAGTGAAACCAAGTGAAGCAATGACTTCTCATTTGCAGAATAATTAAAACTTCTTTTAAATGCATACATGTTTTTCTAAGGCTTCGCACTCACTAATGCTATCTGTGGATAGTTGTGAGTCCTTGTAAAAAAAGTCCCACAAAAACAGTAAAACTAGATGTTTGATTTGAACACTGAGGGTGCTTTTCTCACTTGTTTCTGGGGTGTCTTCATGTTCAACCTCAGCTTCTTGCTAACTCCCAGCTCTGCTTACATCAGCAGAAAAAATTCAACAGCATCATCAAGAGAACTTTATTTTTCCAGGAAGACTTTGTTTCATATGTGCAACTAATATCATGATATATTGGCAGTCAACTGATTGCTTTTTTTAAGGATGCTGATACAAGATATTAAGAGAAAGGAGGTTGTGGGATACCCAATATAGAACGTTGGTATCTCAGTTTTTGGGGTCTTCTGGATTTGCCAAAATGAATTAAGAAATAGTAACACAAAAAATAATTCATTGGATTCAAGTTCACATTTTAACAACTAAATAAAGATTGAATTATAACTGGCTCAGTAAAATATTGCCTCAAGGGACTTTTGGGTTTCCGTGCAGGAATCTGAAATTGTTCAGAAATTAGAATAAGTTGAATCTTTATGTTAAAATAAAAATAAATAAATATGTGTTCATTATTGCATGCACATAAGAATTCAATAAACTGTTATCTTGGCCAGAGACATGTTTTAGATGAATTTTCAATGAATCAATGGAAATACAAACATTGTGGGATATGCTAAAGATTAAAAAAAATGGATGACACTGCTTCAATAATGAACCGTAATTTTTTCTACACATCACAACAGGGGAAAAAATCACGGCTTACTGACCATTTTAAATTCAATATGCTGTAAATGAATGATGAGAAAAATACGCTTTAAATTGGAAAAGGTAATGGTTGCCCAAATGCCGATTAATAAGTCTCTCTCTTTAGTACTGATACTTGGCAGCCTTGAACCACTAGAATATAGACAGACAAAATATTGAGATACTTTGCTGTATTGATTTTTTCCTCCACCTCTTTTAATCTTTGCAGTCAACGTTAAGATGTTTCTATATTTGTTCTCCTCCAAAGATGGTGAATTTGAGGAAAAAAAGGAAAAAACCAAACTGCTGAAAGCTTCACCAAAAAATGATCCAAATGGCCAGAGAAGTTGATTTAGAATCTATTTAAAGCCATCTTGATTGCAGAGTTTAGAGCTGGCTGTGGTTTTCTGGCTTCAGCTGCGAGTAGCTAAAGTAGCAACACAGTCGAAAATCCTTATGTGCCAACATATGAATTGCATAAAGACACAGTTATAACAATTTAAAAGTAAAAAAAGAAAACATTACTCAGTCTTGAGACAAAGGTGCTTTGTTATCACAGAGGCTGTACAAAGCTCTCAATCCTGTCACAGATTATTCCTCCAGTTGATAATAAACCCAAAGAGATATAAGTTTTTATTCAGACCCATACCTACACTCTAATCTCACTTCAGATTAGCATGAAACACTTTAATAAAAAAAGACATTCAGGAGCATTCAGCAAGGACCAGAAACCACCTCCTCTCTCTCTATCTCTCTCCCTTCCTCATCCAGGGACACCTGGAGAGGACAAAATCTACCTTTCATCACCAGGGTTCGATAATATCAGGCGGTAGAGAGGCCAAGCTGACACAGGACACAACATACACAGGTGCACAGCTGACACTGGCGCTCTGTCTCTCCTGCTCCATTTTTTCTCCGTGTGTGTTTGTCTATGAGCGTGCACAACTACAAACACACACACAATAACACACACAGGCAAACCTCTGACAGCTGAGGGGGAAACTTTACACCAGCTGCAGGTTTGATATGGAAGCACAGCTGCTCTCAAAATGATCCTTTTCATAAATCTCTACATGGATTGTCAGACAGAATGACCTTATCTAATAAAAATAATGGTGGCGGTAAAATACTATTTGCCTTTGAATAGTCTCAGGGACGTGTGTGTGTGTGTGTGTGTGTGTGTGTGTGTGTGTGTGTGTAAAAGGGTTTCTGTTTTCTATAAATGTGGCCAGACCAAGAGGTTATCAAACACATGGAAAACTGTGAAGCCTTGTGTGTACAGCCACTCTCTCACTTCATGTTATTTATTTCTTATATCAAGTCCTGGAAGTTATGGAGGAAAATATTTTTCTTTATTGACACATACGTCTTATTGAACCACATTAATGTTTTTATTCTTTCCCTACAAGGAAAAAAAAAAGTCACCGAACAAAATACTTCGATTCAAATTAAATTTGCAGTCTTTGTCTTGGTCGAAGAATGCTGAGTTCCTAATGAGTTAATAGTCTTAAGAGTCCCAAATTAAACCAAAGTGAAGATTGAAATAAAGGGATGTACTGGCTTGACAAGGCTGCATACAAATGAGGCTGGCAAAGGTTCACTTGAGTTAATGCAAATTGAGGTGAAAACCAGTTCGCGTGAGTTGAAAATGATTCAACTCAAAGTGATAATTGTTTTCTGGGACTCACATCATGAAGCACAAAGACGAGGATAAAAAAGGAGGTCTGGAGGGGATGTAATAAGACAGAATTGCTCCTGGTGGAGAGAACATTATCACACCTAGAAAAAGACAAATTCTGCACTGAGTTAGCTTACTTTTGTTACATTGTTATAACCTTCAGATGGTCAAATTTAGCCAAAAAAAGATGTTTTAACTTGTCTTAACTGATGCTAAGTCAGACAGTCTCAAGTCGCTAGGGGATTGAATCTAGTCCAATGTGTCTTCAGGCCCCCAAAATATAACTTCTTTAAATTTCAAGCAAAAATACTATTAGATAGATACTTTTAGCTAGCACCGGACATTTACAGTTCCTTTTTTTTCCAATGGCAGTTAACAGTTTAGAGATGTGATGAAACCAAGTAATTCTGATTCACGCTCGCCATTTCCCTGCACAGAAGAACATCGGGGAAGTTTGTTTTCACGCAAATATGACGCTGACAACATGAGATATGTGTTTACTTACATTAAGGACAAAGGAGTACAAAAACCTACTTATTAAACATTAGTAAGAAAGGGCTTTTCAGTACTGCTAGATTTTTGAAAAATGGTGTCCCTAAGATGCACTTCATTCAAACCTGACTTGAGATAATATGTTAAAGCCACTTGGTTAAGACAGACGGAAACATTTGGCCTTCAGTCTGATCGATCACCTTCTCTTTATGTGCGTGTGCCACTGGAGCGCTGGAGGAAGAAGTACAAAAGGCCTGATCCCCTTTAAGAAGAAACTTGGTAAAGGCCCAGCAAGACCATTTGAAACTGACTCCATCTTTCACATTAAATATTGAAGAAACTGATATCAAACATACTGAAAGTGAATGTTCAACCAAATGCCCTTGTATTGCAGGATTAAGCGTTCCATCTTGAATGCATTAACCTTTATTAATTAAGCAAAAGTTTTCCATTTATAGAACCACTCTGACTGGATCCGCTTAAAGATGGCCGCTTTAAATTTTTAACAGGCACAGAGGAGGCATACATTTCATGAACTTGGGCCATGCTTCATGCAAAACGTCTTACAATGTGTGATAGTAAAAACATACTGTTTCCTTCCTTAGACATACCCATTTATGAAGTAACAACATGCCTGCACTCATTCACTTTTTCTGTGTCAACCAAGATGCATCAGAACCCCTTTCCTATTTATCTCATATCTCCAAATCCTCCTTTCTGCTTTCTCAAATGGATAAGCTATGAGGCCTCATTTACACCTCCCCCAACCTCAGTCTAATTCTCTGGAATAATTACTTAGACTGACTGTTTTACCCAAACAAAGACATTTGAACTGTTATACTAATAGAATCCCCAAAGTATTAAACTAATTCTACTGATAACCATGTTTTCATGGGACTTATAAAAGACAGACCCCGTGAACCAGGAAATTTATATAATGCGAGTTTATATATGGATCTATATAGTGCAAAATGGTAGGGCCAATGTCATCTGTCATTGGGAGCTTTATGAGCCATCTTTATCTATCAGTGGCCCGTTGCACCAGTCCAGACCAGCTATTTTGTAATTTACGTCGTGTCTTTGCTTGGTTGCATCATGAAACAAGCTCTTCTTGACTGTATGCATAACATGTGTCCAATCACTGAGACTAGCTCAATTTTTTCCTCTAATACCTGACTGCTTACAAATGAGCTTTTTGGTACATGATAACTCCAGCTTATATCCATTTACTAAAGCGAGTGTAAAATACAAACATTGATATTGAGTGGTGAAATAGCTGACCATATACAGTATGACAACTTATGTTTTACACCTATGTGGAGCTTGATGAAAAATTTCAGACTGAAGTCACACTTCATTTGTAACTATCTCAGCTGGTGCAACTAGAGAAGGTCTAAAGTGACCAAATTCACAGTTCCCCAAACAAAGTCTAAATTCAAACTAGCAAACTAGTATCAAGGTTAAAAAACTGGTGCTAATGGACTGGCGATCCAAATGGCTCAGGTTTAGTGTCTATAGTTCTCGTTGCAGCAGTCGCTGGTTTGAATCCAGGCCGTGACCCTTTGCTGCTCTGCTCCCCACATAAATTTAACTTTAAAAAAAGAAAAAGAGGAAACTTATTTATCAAGGATCACAGTCTGCAGGTAAACAATGTCAGACTGATTTCCTCAGTGTGTCTAACATTAGCAGAGCTAGCACTACCAGCCTTTGGTCGTCTTTGCAGGTTTACACCCACATGTCTGTGCTAATTACACACAGCTCCAGTCTAGCGGTTACACACTAGTTTGACAAGGCACAGTCGGCATAAGATCAAACAATGGAAACCACAGAGCACCACAAGATGTCATTTGTCATCTGTGCTTGTTCACATCCATATTGCAGAGCATTACAGTACTATGACAGTCATCATTAACTGTAGCTACAGCTATAATTACACTTAAACTCACGTACAGCTGGTGCAGGACTCAACACTCAACTTGCTAATGGTTCACAAAACAGGTTCCTCCAGAGACTACTCACGTTTAGAGTTATTAATACATCCTGGATGTTGCAGCACACAAATGACTTTGATTGGTTTGAATAATTCCATTGCAGTTTTCTTTTCCTTAATGCTCTATTAAGATGAGTTCAGCCAGACCTCACAAAACTACTGTGACTCTGGTTCTGCTATGTTTTTGTTTTCCTGCAAAAATTTCATCTGAATTCATTAAGCTGAAGAGATTCTGTTTATTCTGCCTTTTAGCTGATGATATCCCGTAAAAGTGGTGGGGCTAATGAATGATGCTCAGTGACATGTCAATATTAAACGAAAAGCATGAATGAAAACCTGTGCTGTCAGTGAAAAAGAGTTACTGAATGCTTAAAGCGAGGGTGTATAGAAAGCTGAAGTGGCAAAATGCTGCTGTAACAAAAGCAGCTCTCAGCAGGTAAGTGTAGTAAAAGCACTCTGTTTGTCATCAAGCGAACATGGCTATGACTAAGTGAACCTTGCTTGCTCCCTCATTTACCTCTACATCAGAACACTGTTATTTCATCAGGCTGTGAGTAAGAACTTGGTTTATTTATTGGCTGTTTTTTGTTTCATAAAGGTGGGCGACTACTTCAAAATGTTACAGGTCATCTGTTGATTAAGTGGCCTCATGCTTCATCTCACATGTCCACTTATCCATTAGCCTACCATCATATTGTATTCTGTGAAAAACCGCAGCCCCTGGCTTCTTTTACCTTACATGCACACAAATACAAAGCCAAAAAGAAAGCTTGGTTTTAACCCAAAGGCCAGGAAAGAAAGACAGAAAAGTCAGCTATTAAAATACTTGTGAACTAAGTTGTCTTGCAGCAAATCTGGTACTGTAGCGAGGATGCTGCGTAATGCAGATCACAAAAGCTATTTCCCCCTTAAAACATAACTGTAACATCAGACACCCACTGAAAGTACCGAATGCTCACCCTGTAAGCCTCAGTTTTTGTCCCAACCCCCTGACCCTCCAAATGTACTCTTTTTCTCTCTTTCTCTCTCCCTCTCTGTCGTTCCTGCTGCAGAAAAAACTGCAGATCTGCGTCACCAAGGACACAAGAGACGATTCTGACAGATCTGCTATCACCCTCTCAACTCTTTTTCTTGCTCTCAGTTTTTGTTGCATCCTCATTCAACCTGCCTATTTGAAAGAAAAACAGCATTCTTTCATTCAGGGGAAAACCACTCTTAGCCTTAAAATAGTCTTATTTTTATATATCAAAGCTGCAGCTGACAATACAGCTAGCTAGCTGCACGCTAAAATGCTAACACGTCTTCGACCAGCTGTGAAACTGTGTCCCATTCTTACTCAGCGACAGGATATCATCAGTGCACAAAAGATATGATTAGCTCTGTGTTAGCATTCCAGCATTATCCTCCCCACTAAGTAACAACTAGGTAGGCAGCAAGCCAGTGCATTAGCATCCTGGACACAGACGGGATGCTAAGTGTAAGAGGCTGATTAGTCGGAATGTGTGAAATCAGACAGAACGGGCCTAAGTGCAGACGCCTATATCCTCCCATGACCCACTTCTCCCACTCACTCACTCACTCGCTCTCTTGCTCTGCTTCTTTTTACTTAATATGCCAGCTACAAACTACCCAGACTAACTTGGTGCAGGGTGCTTGTCGTCATGCTAATTTTCCCTGTATTCAGAGGTGGTTCACAGGATGGGGACAGATGAAGGGAGGATGTGAAAAAAGATAGCATGTTGTTGCAGAGCTTGCAGCACCAGACCTCACAATGTTTGTGTTTGCTTTCTACACTCTGCAAAACGGTCTACACCACATCTTTCATTCAATTCCAGCCCATTCCCATGTTACCATAGCAACCTATCTCGTCTTTTTTCCCAACTATTCCTTCTTTCCACCTCTTCTTTCTCTCATTCATCCCGCCTGACTTCGGTTTAGGCTGCAACAAATCTCTATGAAGACGACTGCTGGGTTACTTCATGAAAATATGGTGCAGCGGGACATGATTCATCTTTAACGGTGATTCACACCACATTTTGTTTTACTGCTTAACTAAGTGATACTGTTTCCAGTCACATTAAGCATTAGTCCACAGCTTTATCTAAATTTGCCCTTCATAAGTTTTAAAACTGACAGGAAGTTCACAGAAACTGGAACCAGGAAATGAGGAAAACTGGAAAAAAAAAGTTTAAACCTTCAGATTAAGAGGTGTTTTCTCCTTCACACACTGGTCTACACACGCAGACGCGGTGGGTAGATTTTGCTGCAGTGGATGTGTCGTTGGTGTCTTCACAGTGACATTGGTGCTGAGTTACAGTGCTAATGAGAACTTTAATGTCACCCACACAGACTCCTGGCAGACAGATTAGAGCTGTGATTGCACCGAGCCCCGAGAACACACAGGAACACAATGATACACAATTATACACACAGATAGTACGATGCAAACATGCCCAAATCATGCTTATACATGCCAACAAACAAATATCAACAGGGGAAAAAAACTTCAAGCTTTTTTAAAGACACAATAGCCACGTGTACATGGACAAAATTTCTTGAGCTGATTAAACATTTAAGGGATCGGATAATCTGAGTCCACTGTTTATATCATGATGTGCGTATACATACATCAAACTTTATTCAGATTAGAAACATTTGGACGTGCGCAGAGTTATCTGATTTCGCTAAAACAGAAGAAGAGCTGTATTTACGCGTGTGCTGTCAACAAACCAACAAATGCGTTCATGGCTCACTCTATCCAATTCAGGATTTTCCCCCTGTTAAATGTTGTCACTAGATGACGCCCTTGCGTACTTATTTTACCGTTCTGTCAAAGGTGTGACGTCATTATGCTGTATGTACGTCTGCGGTTGTGTTTTATTTCGGAGTGTTAATAATAAAACCTGCTGTACTGGCCTCAATAAAAAAGCCAAAGGCCAACGAGTGAAGATCGAGTCAGGTTAGAGAGTCACGATCGGAATAAGTGCTTACATGAACGTGTTTCGGAATAATGGTTGGCTTAAACCACCCCTCTCAATTGGAATACATTTTTTTTTCAGATTGAGACGAATTGGATCAGAATCTTCCGATCCTCATGTTAACATGACGCATTTTTATTCTGATCAGGCATTTATTACGATCATTTGTGCCAATATAAACGCAGCTACTGTGCTCTCTCTGCAGTTGCACTCTTGACTCTGATGGATTGTGTTACTGCTGGGTTGCAAAAGTTTAAATGAGTGCAATGTCAGCAATCCATAAAGTGTAAGAAGGCAGTTTCAAGATATGAAGCTCAGGGAAACATGCTATAAAGGGAATAAACCTCAACAGGAACATAAACGTCTTCATACAGTCATCTTAATATGTCATAGTAAAAGCATGGGGAATTTGGGACCCTGCAAACAGATTGCTTTTTCTCTGTTCATGCTGTATCAACGATTTGATATTCTTAGAGTGTTTCGCTTTCTCACATTTGGCGACATACATTGTCAGGCCCCTGCGGCGTTTCATGTAAAACTAGAAGTACTGGCAACACCTTTGTCGGTATGCAAAAATGACCAGAAATCTAGCTTTACAGTAAATTCTAAAGTAATTTTTGGAAACATTCTTCCCCCTTTCCTCGGGAGTCTAAAATAAGCTTAGCATGGCTTTGATACATTCATAGTGATGTGTTACTGACAACAAACTTTTAGCGTACAGATTAAAACTACAGCCAGAGAAGCCAAATTATCCAGGGCTTTGATTTAGGGAAAAGCCTAAATGGAGCCTCCTCGCACAGGTGAAGTGGTTTGGTGAGGAGACGGAGAAGCTGTAATTATGTCATTACTGTGAGGAAAGCCTTTTCTGTGTGGACACAAAATACATTGAGTGCAGCTCTATTCGACTGCAAGAAATGTGTGTGTTTAGGCAAGAAAGTGATGGTGCCTTTTGAAATTATCTTTTCAAAAACCATAAACATGGACTCAAGATGTGAGTATTTATCTGCTCTAATGTAAACTACAAATGGTTCTCATAAAAAAAACAGGCTGATTGCACAGCAGTAATATTCAGTTCAAGTTTTTCAGCGGTAGAAAGGATCCTGAAATTCAATAATACTTAATTCTGTAGAGTTTTTAGGTTAATATTTGTTGTTATTTTTCCGACACCTACTTGTCATTTTCTTTTTTTTGTTTTACAAAAACAAACCAGACCATCATCAGCATACAGACAACTTTGTTTTTTTTTTTTTTTTTGTAAATTTGAATCTGTAACAACTGCTAGGAGGTAGGTGTCAGATTAAACAACTGAGAGCACACTTTTGAAACAGCGTTAAACTTTTCCAAAAGAAAATGATCACAGCAAGTTTAGAGATTAAGGACAACGCAATAAGATTTCTCTAACAGAACACAGCACTTACATATGTGCAGGGCAAGATCTGCAACGAGAGAGCTGACAACACATTTTGTCCACCAGTGACACTAAAACTGGCACAAACAGAAAGTTTCTCAAGAGAGCCAAGTTTGGATTTGAGTTAAAAAGTTAGAATCTCCACTGAGGGCCTTCAGTTTGCGGCCCCTGTGCTCAGAGGCTTACTTCCTCTTCTTTAGCAACACGACTTTTTCTTGTGTAAGTCTCGAGCAAAAGTTTCATCCTGGTGTCCTTATACTACTCCCTGTCAATCCTTGCTGTGTATAGTGGGAAAAAAATCTACAGTTGTTGAAATGCAAAAATGATCCACGGTAAAGTTTTCAAACTGGGTGCTATTTTGTCCCTTTTAGTACATCATAGTAAAACTCAATCCGCCATCTTATCTTTTCTTATCTTCAATCGGATGTTTTTTTCAACTTGTGGTGATAAAACCTTCATTTTCAAAAACCCTGCAGTTTTTCAAGCCTGTAAAAGGATTGATTAGATCCTGATTACATTCAAACTTTTAGATTTTTACATCTGTGCGAGAGCCCACTCTCTCTCTCTCTACACTCAATGTGGTGGATGCTCCACTTAAACGAGCAAATGGAGGGAAAGTGTCTGGGAGGAGGATGTAGGAGTTGTTTTGGAAAACATGTTAAACAATGACTCTGGTCTCGGGGACTAGAAGATCTGCTTTACAATGTTAAAGCTGCTGTTAGGAGATTTTTGATGTTTTTGAAAACACAGAAAATTCACATCAATGATTTTATAACATTCAAAAGCAAACAAGACTATCTGCAACAAGGCCAACAATCTTTTCCCTGTAATCTTTTCGGTTTCAAACAAGTGTAAGAGGGAAGGTGTCAGCCAAGCAGCTGGAGAAAACCTGTTTTAGTCATTTTCACAAAAAGGTTTCACAATAAATTGTTCATTTGATAAGCAAAAGTCAGCAGGATGAGATTTTTGGCTGCAAGATATTAAGCATCCAAAGGGCAAGACAAGCAAAGACTGCTTTGTACATAGGAGGTGCCAAAAGTCACCTCAATTGCAAGTTCCTCACAGCAGCTTTAATATAGACTAAAATTGTGGAAGTTAGAAGATTTTAATCACATAAAAATGTGATCAATTGTAATTTTACCTCGGAAAAACAGTGATTAATCATAATTAAAAATAAAGTCGTTTAACAGCCCTCATTACAAGCACTAAAAATTCCTGCACAGTTTGCTTTGTCATAAAAAAGCATGAAGTATTCATTTTTAATGAATTTCACGACCAGCTAAAAAACAACTTGCCACTTTCATTCACCTCTATTCACATTCATTTCAACTCTGAGTGTGGGTTCTTTGTCCACATCTGAGTGTATCAGAGGAAGGGAAAATATGAGCAGCTCCCCGTTGATCCATTTTGGTGAAACTGAAGACCAACTTTAACAAACTTTCAAATAGTAAATTGAACACCATTCCCAAAGAAACAGCTTTAAAAGAGGATAAGTTAAAACCCTGAAAAGGCAGCTGGTGTAAAAAAGCTGCAATAAGGAATTATTGGTGGGAAAAACATCATATTAGCTTTCATTTATATTCTAACAGAGAGGTTTCCTTATGCCACATTTGAAGATTACATGTGTCTAATGCAACAAGTTTACCCTGGGGAGAAAGTCAAAATGATCAGCTGATTTATTAAGGCGAGGCAGGGACACCTATGACAGAGGAAGAGTGGGTACAGTATGCAGAGAGGCAGCGATGGCGGCAGAGTGGAGGGCTGGGGGAGGTGAATAGAGGACAGATGGAGACAGAAAAAGAGATGAAAGAGAGAAAGAAAGAGAGAGAGGAAGGGTAATTCTGTCAGTAACAGTCCTGCTGTCCTCTGTACGGGATATGACTCTCATCATCCCCGATCAATCAGTCACCATCGTTTCCTTTGCTACAGCTCTGGTTGGAGCATCTGTTTGCTTTGACTGAAAAGCATCAATCTCAAAGTGGGCGGGGGGATGTAAGGTCAAGCCCCGACACTCCCCTACCACCAGCCCTCCCCTTTGTTTGACCAGCATCTTTAAACATGTGGTATCATCAGTATTATTCTGCTGTCAATCTCAGACGCACACCCCCACCCTCATTTTTTGTCTTTCCGATCCATCTCATGTCCTCCAATCTTCTCCTCGACTCCTCCTCCCAATCTCTCCCATCCGAAACCTCGGCCCTGCTTCCAAATAGGAAATCAATAAGTCCGTTTGAGAGAGTCGCCCTCGTTCTCTCTCACTCTCCCTTTTTCACTTACTCACTCTCACAGTCATACACACAAACACAGTAATATGCCTTGAATCATGCCCCCACAACACAAATCATTCAATCCTGAATGTAAAAAATTATGCCTGACAGATTCCCATCCTGTCCCGCTGAAATACACTGCACTGCAGCTTTGAAACAACACAATCACTCTGGTTTGTATTGGAGGCACATTATGCACAGGTGCTGCAATGCATGACACAACAAACAAACACCAAGGACGGGAGGATGTGGAAGGGGAGAGTCGAGCACCCTGTGTGGCGCAAGCACATGTCAAAAGGTGCTAAATGAAAATGAAGGAAAAGCCCTGAGACCTGAGTTAGCATAGAAGAGCTGAGGGAAGTAGATGTGCACTCTGCAGTCAAGAAATTTATACTCATGTCCAAACAACTCGCTGTGCCTGACTGTAAGTGATTTTCCCTGTAAAAGTCACTCCCCAAACTATATTTATCTTTCACTAGTCCAAGTCTGTTCTCATGACTAACATCTGCTTCCCAAAATCATTTTTTTTCAACTTGAGCTACCCCAGTGTGGGAATTTAAATTAATATATATATATTTTTTTTCTTTAGTTTTACAAATACAGAGAAAAAGGCTAATGAGCCTGATGTTAGGATGAACATCTACTTTCACAGCTCTGCTCCGCAGCTGCTTCCCTAAGCTCAGTAGATCAAAAAGAGCCCCCAGACTCACCAAAATAACAAAGACCTCTGCCCAAACTGTGGAGAACAAAGATAATAATAATAAAGATACATTCTGGCTAAATAAAAAATCCCTCAGTGTCAAAGCATCCTCCCTTGACCTCTCTACTTTTCTCCAGTGTTTCTGCTGTTATGAATTATAATAAAGTTTTTTATTTAAAGGTACAGTGTGCCGCATATAGCAAAATTTAGCTGGACAGACTTGGTAGAAATGGAGCTTAACTTTTTTAAGTATGTTTAAATCAGTGTAAAATCACTTTACCTTAAAAATCATTTAAAATTGGTGACTTAGATTGGGCCTCTGTATCTACACAGGAGTGGATCTCCTCCAATGGGGGCTGCCATCTTGCACGGCCATGTTTCTACAGTAGCACAGAATGGACGCCCTATTCGCATACCAGCTTTTGTATTTAACTATTCTGATTTCAACACACTGAACCTTTGAACCAATGGAAGATAACAAGAAGGTAACAATAAGTAAAACGAGAGTTAACAAGGAGGTAAGGATAGAGTAAATAACGAGTTACCTAGGAAGAGAGTTAACAGGGAGGATACCCTTTTAATTACGGGGAGCTGATAAGTAGTAAACAGGGTTTTTCTGGTAGTTGGAAGAGAGCAAAACTACAATTCATAGTTTGCATGAAACACACCAGGCTTCAAACTGAATAAAAAATAAAACCATCTGTGGTAAATTTGGCTCTCAGATAAATACTTTTAGTGAGAAAGAACAACCAAGTCCAATTTAGACAAGAGCAAGGGGCAATAGATTTGCCAAACAACACCAGAGTTTTTCCTGGAAATCAGACTGATGTGTATTCAAAATTCAACCTCGCATGATGGTATGAACTTACTGGATTTTTTTCTTACCTTAAAAGCCCCAAACCCCTAACCCCAACTAAACAACCTGCCTGACTAAACAACCCATTTGACATAAACCATGTACAACATTTGAGGAAAGAGCCTCATAACAGACAAACAAGAACTTGCTCTTGTTATCTTGCTCTTTTATGGGTCATTTAGGTCCTCACTGGATCGGACAGCCAGAGAGAGAGAGAGGAAATGTGGGGAGTAGAGAATGTGGTATGAAGTGCAGCAAAGGATTGAAGCTGCAGGAGTTGATGCATCGAAGACTGTAGCCTCTGAACAAAGGAAATGCAGCTCAACTTCTGAGCTAAATCCAGCAGTTTTACACTTCAATTTTAAACGAGATACCAAATGTGTCTAACAGATCTTCAATGTTTCATGATCTGGAATGAGAAAGTATTGTAAGAGTTGATATTCTTTTAAATTGTGGTGGGTTGTTAGTCATTTTTTTTTCAGGGACCTCCAGGAACCTTGAGGGATTTCCTACCGTTGTCTCACTGCTCTCCAAAGAGCATGGCCCTCAAACAGTCGAAGCTAGCATGAGAGTGCTAAAAGGGGGATAAGAAAGGGTACTGCTGTAAATCCTGCCATAAAGAGAAAGGATGGGAGACAGCTTTATCCAGCTAAGAGCCTGCACAGGAGGATTAGGGCTACAGGGAGCAAGATAGGGGGAGGAGGATGTGACGAACAGGGGCAGAGATTTTGTAACGTGTAACCACCTCGATAAAAAAATGGAAAGAAGAATGGAAGAACTGCCAAAATGAAAAAAAATAAAAGTCAGAAAATAGAGAAGTGCAAACATGGAAAAAAAGTTTCAATTTAGGGAAGCTGGACTTCACAGAATTATATTTAGGAGACGATATCTCCACCAAAACACATTTCCGCCCTTTAGGTTAGAGCAAAGTAAACACACATACATACAGTATCTGTCCGAACTGCAGAAAAGCTTAATTTTATTTAAAACTCATCCCCCTTTCAAATACACGAAGACTGCTGACTCAGCTGTTCTCTGTAGAATTCTGAATGAATAGGTATATGGTAGAGAGACACTGAGGGGAAACGGTGTAATTTCAGCATATATTCATGTCCTTTGGTGGGTGAAAAGTCCCTGGCAGAAAACTCAGGAAGTAAATTACAAACTGAAAATGTCTGCAGGAGGTGAGCAGGGAGGTTTAGAAAGTGAAAGATGGAGTTTTGTAACATGACGTCACAAGTGTATTATCATTATTGTACTATTATGTGTGTTTATCTACTCGAAAATAAAGTACAACAGAGCGTCACAGGGACAAACGTGTGGCAGGTCTTCCTCTGTGGATTTGAAAAGTCTACGACGAATAAATAATTTACAGAAAATCAGTATGAGGTTGTTAACAGCATTGCAAAGAAATACTGCAACAAAGCAGGACTGGTCTTGGGCATTTTAGGAAGAGAAGTCTGCGAAAAAAAAGAAAAATGAAGCAGAGCACCGGGAAAGATGGAGTAAAGGATGAAGAAAGAGTGACATCGCTGTAGGAGAAAAATATCAGAAAATACTGGGGAAAATGGAAAAGGGGTTTAGAGGAAAGGGGGAAGATTCAGCAGGTGACAAAAACACTCAGCTCTACACCATCAATCCACTTCAAACATACACACACACATACACACACACAGGTATGCACACAACAAGTGAAAAACCATTACGAAAAGGTCCCGATAAGACCCCCATCATCAGGTCAAGCTCCCCACCATTCCTCTTCTGTCTTACTTTTTCCTCTTTCACTGTTCTATCTGTACCCATCAATAACTCCCTCCTCTCTCCCCCTCCTCTCTTTCTCTTTCCTACCAACAATCAAATTACTGTGTCAGACCGGCTGGAGGAGGTGCTGGGGAAAGGATGGCTGCTTCTTGTTTAGCTCCAGCCCACTCACCAAAGCCTCAGTCGGACCACCAAACGTTCTGTGGGTGCTCTCACACTTTGAGCGAGTATCATGAAACGCTCATCAGTGTTGAGGTGGTTGCTAGGTGCTACAGGAGTAATGATCTGAATAATCAAGCTTCGTAATGAGGACTATGAGGACAACATGCTCATTTGCATCACTTTGAATGGAGGTGTTCTGTGTAATTTTGCATAAATGCTACTTTTGAAGGTTTCTCAACCAACCTAAAAAGGACATTCTGCTGATCCTGAGACAAAGACGATATCAATCATTACCACGGACTGTATCATTTCAAGCAAAGTCCAACTGACAGTAACAAATGCATCTACAGCCCTTCATGCTTAATTTCACCCCAGGTTGATGGATTTTAAGGTTGCTGCAGCGAGAGTCAACAAATATTCAATGACTAATCAATCAACTGAAAATCATACAAAGAAGGAGGACGATGTTCCTTTAAATGCCCTCCACATTTCTGATCAGAGTCCACTCAGTCCTTTTATAGTCATGGTTTGGTTCATTTTCGGTACACTCACTGAAGGAAACATACTGTTCTGCTCTAGATGTCCATCTGTCTGTCCTCGGAGCTACAGCCTTGGACATGTGCCTAACAGCAGCTTTTGTTTATCCAGAAAGAGCTGATATGGCTTTATTGCTAAAATACAAATGAGAGGGAATTTAATAACCGGGCTCTTTTACCTTAAACATGTGTTTATAACCTGTGTTCTCAACAACTGATTAGGGTCATAGATCCACTGCCATAAAACACCAACAGCGTTTGTTGTCGCTTTAACCTGCTCTCTTAGCTGTATTTCAACAATAGCTTCTTTTTTTTTTTTGTGGCAGCAATGTCAACGTCCGGTTGGTGACGGTTCAAATGTATTAAAAAGTTGGATGTGTTGCCAGGAATGAACCCAAATGCTGCTAAACAATTTCAGGAAACTGCTTTCGTCTCGTCTGTTTGTCTTTGTCCATTGTTATATTTCACAGGGGAACTATAGTGTTCCCACACAGGAGACCTTGATGTCAGTGGAAGATCTTCTTGTTCTTGCTTGTAGTGTGTTGTGCCAGCTGCCATGTTGAGAAAACCATGTTCCGTGTTCAGTCCGATATTCTGGCCATGTGGGAACTTGGATTGCACGCATTCGGTTTGGTCCACATGCACACTGTACTGGAAATCCTGCACTGAAACGGTTGAAGTACACGTGTACTTCTACACCACTATCCATTACGATAACTGCTCCTCTTCTGGCACCATCAGGACTACATTTTCAGACTTTATATCACTTACTACCCTGCGTTGGTGATTCATGTGCCACTCTGATGTTGTTTTGTTTCACCTTTTAGCTTATACCATAGCATCATTGTGACATCGGCCCTGAAACACCAAACATCAAATTCAAAAGGGAGGTTTTATTGGGCGGAAGAACCACATAGATTTATCTGGATAGGCTCAGATTGATTTACAGGGTCAAAGGTCAAAGAAACGTGGGCGGCGTGGGAGTATTACTCCGTCTCTGACAAAGATCAGTGACAGATTTGTAAGATGTGTTTCAATGATATTTCAAGAGAAAGCAATCTAAACATATCAATTCTGATAGCTCATCTGACAAACAGACAGACATAATTTGGCATCTGGATCTAAATCTTTACTAAGTTCAAGATATTTTTTATTATTTAAACTCCCTAAAAAGGTTAAAAATGGGATGTCTTTCCTTTACTCTTCTTATGTGATTGTTAATTGAATGCTTAGTTATATAAATTATCAAGTTAAATCATGTACTAAAAAGGTTTGAATGAAAAAATGCATAACTGACTATAACCAGACAACAACACTATTGCATAACACTTACTTCACTCTATTCTTTCTAAATATACAAACACACTGGAAACAGCTACAGTGTCCCACTATAGTATGCACTCATGCATGCAAAAACACACCCTCACTCCACCGGTACACACACACACACACACACACACACACACACACACACACACACACACACACAGATCATCCATTGACAGGAGGCCTGATTAAAATGGAGAGGATTAGTCCGGACCAGGTGCTCAAATGAATTGTTTGTACAGAATCTAGAGAAAATACTGTACGACGGGGGAGCTGACACCAGCCCTTCAAGTTGCACACATCACTGGGTATCCCCTCTAATCTCGCCGTTCATTTGTCATCCTCACCCCCTCTTTATTGTCGTTCTGTCTGCTGCCAGCCTCCTCCTCTCCCTCTCCTTTTGTGAGTGTGTGTGTGTGTGAGCTGTTGTTGGTTATGCTACAGTACGCTGTGTATGTACAGTATGTGTGGGTTTACAGACCGAATGTTCATCTGTCTGTCTTCTCTCTCTGTGTTCTGCTCTGCTCGCTCTGTGAATCAGGACGTGCTGTGAGCGGCTGAGGATGATGATGACTCAGTAATGTGAGAATGTCAGCAGAGTCTGAGAACTGTGACTGGTTTCTGTCCCTCTGCCAGTGATGCTCACACTGTAGCATTTACCAAAGACTCCACTGCTGATCTTCACACTCTATGTACCTGTATGTTTTACACAAAAACACAAAGCGGTTTGATCATTTAATCAATTTAATGAATTCCCTGGTTTCTGCACAACTTGTGGTCAGGTTCACTTGGTTGGATATACACTTTTTTAAAATTTAAAGTATCCTGCCAAACATAACTACATACTTTATTTATTTAGTCACATAAAGAATCTGTGTTCGCCTCAGCTCACAATAATTTGATGACTTACTCTCAATCCGACTAGAGTTTTAAACTATGATACAACACCAGAAAAACTGAATGATTTCAATACCACTCTAAAAAAGAGATTTCTGAGCACCTGAAATGGATATGTCAAGCCTATATAATATTTGATTTCCAAGCTGCGCACAGTTAGAGGTAGTTAAAGTCACTGAACACAGACTAAATTATTAATAGTGGGGAATGGTAGAATGAGATTTTTCCTAGAAATAATAAATACTCTTAATTAAATATCTCCACTGAATCACATCAGAAAAACAGCGTGGTGCTGTGTGTCTCTACAAAGAGCGTGCTCTCTGCTCATATTTCCACATTTTTTCACATGTGTCCATTTCAAAGGTTGCCAGTCATTACTCAGTGCTGTAAAGCTTCCTGTCAACATCCAACAGGTCAGGGCTGATAGACGTATGGGTTTCACTGTGTGACATTGCTCTCTCTCTCTCTCTCTCTTCTGCTGTCTGTTTGCAACAGACACAATCATAATATATAGAGCATATCAGAACAAAACATCAGTATGGAGAGAGTTTGTGGCTGAAGGCTGTGATGGAGGAGACACACACACGCAGCAGGCAGGAAGACGCTCAAACAAATCAGATCTGAACCTTTCCTGGTCATCTGTGGTCAGATTCAGGATTTTTTTAGGGCATAACTGGAATCAGAATCTTAATCTGACTGCATAGCTGTCTTTCTCTCTTTCTCTTTATGTTGATTAATAACTCCTCCTCCTGCCCTCTGTGAATCCACAAACCCTTAACTGCTACAACATGTTTAGCTTTAAAACAGTTCAAAGTAAAGGATGCAGGATTTTGTGTACAGCATGCCGAGATACACAATGAAACTTGCTGTTTGTTTGAGGTAACTAAACAGACTAACTAGACAGAGTCATCTGACTGTGTTTGAAAAAAGATCAGTTTATCCATCTGTGTGCTGAAATGCCAAAGTTTCCTTAGATGGGCATCATAGCAGGGGAAAAGTACGTATATTTCTCAGAGCTGCTATGACAAAGAAGACATCATGAGCAAAAAGGATTGTTTAAACTGATGTGACAGACCCAGGCCCTTACATTACCCATGATGCAACCCTAACTGCTAACAGCTGGCTCAGAGGTTCTTGTGTTATGATAGCAGCGGCTAATGTAGCCTTAAGCCACTAGCCTCAAGCAGACTTGAGGCATCTATCAGGTTTCCCACAGCTCTCTGTGGAGCTACAAACACACAGCATTATGTATGCAGAAGTACTCCAAGAGACCCAAACACATACTTTAGAGTTAAAAATCAACATAGTTTCCTTTTCAAAAATGCATCATTCATATGATCATAAAGGTGTTTGTGATTTAACCCTCATTCACCGAGCTGTTTAGCCGAGTACTTTCATGTAAGGACCCCGGCGCACCTCAAATTCATTCATAATTCAGATCCCTCTACCTCTGGCAGAGATTGAAAATGAACTGTGATCTGCCACTTTATTCCGTTTCTCTTTAAATATGAACAACACTGTTAAAAAGCTTATTGACACAACTCTGTGAATAGTTTCTAAAAAAGGACACGCTTGCACTCAGAGAGCTGCTCTGATTAACTGCACCTTTTTTTATCAATGGATCATTTTATTTGAAAGCATATTTCTATTTATCTTTCAGATAAACAGTCCAAAGATCAATGTCATGTTCACTCTCAGAGAAAAGACGGCACAGGTCTGTCATGGCGACATTTGTATTTTAGATGGTCTGTGCTTTGAATCACTTTTGCCACATATTTTTTTTAATCCAATCATCATCCTCTTTTTGTTCACAACTAACCAACTCTACTTAAAACTGAAGTGCTTGAATCTTGGAGCAGAGACAAGAGCAGAATCTGTTCCACATACTTGTTTTTAATCTTAAGTGGGGAAGATACTGACTGTTTTATGTAGCTGTAGTCGCTCTCTGGTGTTTCATGCATTTTTATTTGGAGTCAGTAATCAATGGCAGCCTTTTCTCTTCTCTGTAGCCACTTCTCTCTTTTCACTTTGTCACAGAAAATCAAACATAACACATCACCCACTCATCAAACCATTCGACTAAGCACACCAGTGAGACAGAGGAGAGAGGAGACAGAAAGCAAAAGAAAGTGAGCATTTGTAAATGTCATTTGTTTTTATCATCGATCTTACTGAATTCAAAGGAATGAAACTTGTGTGTCGTTGCAAGAACAGCTGGGCAATACGGTCTGGATTTATCAGTTTGATCGTGAAAAACAGTCACACACACAGAGACACATCTTCGACTTTTTCAGCTAACTTAAACAGTACCCACGCACCAAGCAAAGAGGACAGCACTCCTCCATCTCTTTCCTGAATGAGGAAGAGGACTTTCTCTCAGAGTAGTGGCCCGCAGGAAAAAAAGGGAAGGAAAAAAACAGGGAGAGAAGGAAATGGGTGTGGATGTGTTGATTGGAGCTGAGGCCTGCGGCTGCTAAAGACGGGAGCTGCTCGATCTCATTGTGCTGTGCAGACAGGGGAATAGAGGACGACGAGGAGGCGTTTCCATGGGAGTGCTGCTGTGTTCTTCACCAACAGACGCATTCCCTTATCTCCTGCCTGGGGAGAAACAAACACTGGCAGCTCACATGAAGGGGAGTTTCCCTGGATCTATTTGAGCTGTGGAGAGGAGCAACAGAGCCCTAATTGAATTTTGGAGAGAGAGAAAGAGGAAAGTGCAGGACTGGCAGGATGGTCATGCTGTCTGTTGTGTTGATAGCAGAGAAATCTGTGCATTATGTTCTGTGTCAAAGCTGATTTCCATTTCATTTACTCAGAAAAGCTGCCTCTTAGATTCAATGAGTATTTGATCACCCAGATGTATTTAAGTACAATGAAACAGAAGCATATGTTACCTCTCAATATGCGCTTGACCTCATTTATGTGATAAATACAAACATAAATACACAATATTTTCTCCAAGACACCGAGACTTTATGCTTTGCACTGAATTACTGATGTCCTGGGTCGTGTGATTTAAAGGTCATTCATGTTTATTTGTATTTTTGCCATGTAGGCAGTGTGACTCAAGGAGAGTTAGTTCGCCCCAAGCCAATGATCTCAACAAACGGTGGGACGATTCTATGAAAACTAACACAGACCTCTGCTTTCCATCTTGTTTATCACCTTTCAACAGGTAAATGCCTCCAAATGAAAGAGGAAAAACACAGAAGTTTGAGGAAGGAAGGCCTGTCAGAAACCTCTCACAATAACCGTCCTCAGAGAGCCAAATTTGCATTGTAACTGGACTATGTTACTCTGCTGAGAGAGGACTTGTAATATGATTGAAAGGCTCAGAGGAGCATCTGGGTGACCTTGAGGGTTTTTTTTCCCCACTGCAGTATCAGCTTTCCCTTTCAGAACTAAACTGGAAATAAATCTGATCCAATAGGATAAAGTACTATCACTTTTTACGATGATATTTTTGATTATCATTTTTTTATTCCATTAGAAGCCATGAAAAGCATTATAGTCAGGTCCCATAACTAACAATGCTCTCTGCCTCGGTACATATACTGTAAATCTAACATCAAATGCTAAATGCTAAACTATTGGAAATGTTAGTACCTTGAATTGCTGACAATGAATATGGCACATATAAGTTGTACAGCCTTACTTATTGCAAATCAGCTCAGAAAGCAGGATACTGGATTTTTGCCGATATTTCACAAGCCAATATTTTCATACCTATTTTTGCTGACACCAATATTGATATTAATACGTAAACACCTCTTTAGTTGTAAAAAAAAACAAAACACTATGTCTTTTCTGAATTATAATTTACTTGTTGCCCTGATTTTAATGAAAAAACACCAAACAAAACAAACAATATTTAATTCTGTTATAAATGTGGGTTTTTTCAAAGAAGCTATTCTACTATTATACTATCATACAGTCATGTATAGAATGTATTCTACAGCATGCACACGCTCAATGCATCATCTTTATTTCTGCTGTTAATATGATCGGCCAATTATTATTATAACTGCAGAAATATCCATATCTGCTGGTACTGACAGTGAACTTTTTATGCTATTAGCTGCCAGTACTGGTGATATTGTGCACCCCTAAGAAAAACTCGTATTGATTTCTGAGTCTGATATTGATACATATTTCTTAGCAGTATTCCAAAATAGCAGCTAATACATATTACTTTCTATATTGACAAAGACAGATGGAAAGGAGGGTTTTTTTCTTAAACAAATCTTTTAATAAACAACACTGTATGTAGTATTAGAGCTAGTGTTGTGTCGTTCGCGAACGATTCGTTCAAAAGAACCAAATCTTTTAAGTGAACGTACTGAACCAAATCACTTCCTCGAGTGATTTGTTCGTTTCTCACTTTAGTTGAGCTGAAGTGAGAATCAGCATTGCCAGACCATGCACTGATGCCTGAATCACTTGGTGAACGAATCACACATTGAACTACACTCTCTGGAATCATTTTTGTAGGACAAAACTACCTTTTTTTTTCACTGCTAAATTGCCACCACAACAACTTACATACAATAGGACACAGCATGTAACAAGGAGTGCATCAAACCCACAGCACCCTATCATTGCAGCGGTTTGCGAGGGTACGGTCTATGTTCAGTGTGAATTCCTCTAAACGTTCAGTGAACGAATCACTCATTGACCCTAATTTACTGAGCAGACCTGAGAAATAGCATACCATAGGACAGTTCACTCAAAACATCATGACTCATAAACAAGTTAATTTTTACAAACTTGTTTGCCAAAGCAACACAGCCAAACACTCTCGTCTCCCAGTCCCAGAAGCTATGAATTGAACTGAATCTTGAACTGTTTAGCAGTGTATCAGTTCGGGATGTCAGAGTCGCAGGCTTCTCCCACTAAATGATTCAGTGATTTGGTGAACGAATCTTTTGAACGACTCTTTTTAGTGAACTGATTCTAGTGATTCAGTACATCTAAAAAAACTGCCGTGCCCATTACTAATTAGAGCAGGATATCAGCAGTCAAATCTGGTTCAGAGCAACCTTTGCTAAGCCGTGGTACTCTGCAAAATGTATGGCAGTATAGCAGTATATGAGTGTTCTTTCAGCACTCTTCTGTTCAGTCTACATGCTGCCACCTTTTCAAAGTTAAACCTGGTTTTCTGTCTGCTTCGTATTAACTGAAAACACCTATATAACTCCTGTATGATTGTATCAGCCTAATGATATCGGCCAGCAGAGATATCAGTCAGATTCTAGCTTTGATAACTTCACACTACTGTAACCTCTCACTGTTTTTCTATAGCTGCTCTGCTTCTCTTTGTGTTGTGCTGCTAAATTTCTGTGCTTCAGACCAAAAAGCTTTTGTCATTTTTTTCCAAATTCTGCAAAAACACACTCTGGCAGAGGCTGTTTCCAACTCATCTTTATCCCGGGGAAAACACAATCAAACTATCATCACTGCAGAGTTAAAAACATAAACCTTAACAGCTTAATTTAATAAGGTCTCCACTGAATAGCCCTGAAGAGATACAGAGTGATTGGGGACTGAGAAAGCAGATGAACAGAGAGGCAGGGTGGAGGAGCACAGTGGGATCCGTGTGGACAGGCCTGTAATTGAAGGGAAGGAAAGAGCCTTAACCTAGATCAGTATCTATCACTCCAGCAGGAAAAGAGAGCTCAACACCCACATATATCAAGACTGGGAGAGAGAGAGAAAGAGAGAGAGAGAGAAAGCAAAAAACAAGGCCCCTGATAGAGAGTAAGGAGGAGGCAGTGTAGGGTGAAGGTTGTGTACAGACAGATACTGGACACATGTGTACGTGTGAAGTTAGTCCCTGAGCGCCCTGACACAGATGGGAGGAAGACATAGATGGGAGGATGTGAGAGAAAGCGAGAGACAATGACAGATAGCGGGAGAAAGGAGATCAACATGTTGAGATAGAGCCCTGGAGACAGAGCCACCAGAGAAGCAGAGAATTATGGGAGTGCAAATTAAATTACACCGGAAGGGACAGTCAGGTCTGGACCTGCAGGAAACACTGCACATGGGGCTCTTTGTGAGTGCACCAGTGTGTGTGTATGTGTGGACAGGCATGCGTGTGTGTGCGTGCTTGGCTCTATGTGATGTAAACAGGTACACTGACAGATGAAAGGATATGAAACCACAAACATGCACGCACAAGCACACACACACACACACACACACACACACACACACACACACACACACACACACACACACACACACACACACACACACACACAAACACAAACAAACACACAGTAAAGAGAAGAGAAAAAAGAGAAAGGGACAAATAGAAAAACAAAGCATAGTATGCTTTGTGCATTTTTGGTCATTTATGAATAAAGTACTCATAATGGTACATGGTAGTACAATTACACCATTCGTTCACACCCATCTTACATACTCTAACCTTTCTTCTTCTGTATGTAAACCTGCACTGATGTTTGATGAGCACTGTATAGAAAACCAGGGGCTCTGTTCAGACTCTGTGACTGGTGCCCAACTGAGGCACTGAGTTATTTGAGAGTGGACTACACATGCTCAGTGTTGTTAGGAACAAGTCAGCAAGCACCATGTTACTGTAACTCCACTTCTGCTTGCAACAACTTGTGGAGTATACAGTTATTTTTTAAGCTTACGGACATTTCTAAACAGTTAGCATCAATACTGGTTACATACCATCAAATAGCAGACGACTACATTAGCACAGGTGCATCTTGGGAGAGAGAATATGTCTGGGTATAAGCTTTCTGTCTTCGAGATACCGGTGTTATTCACTCACCTTGAGGTAAAGGATAAAGTTTAGTGGTCAACTGGAGTCTATGTGCTGGGTCAGGGTTTGTCCACCATGAAGACTAATAATTCAAATCTCAGAAAGAGCTTCGCCAAACAACATGCCACTACTAAGCTAGCTGTAAGAGAGTCCAACACTGCAAACACCTGTGACACAGGTGTTGCTTATGCTAGCTTGTCAGACCAAGACGCAGCCAGCCACTCAATCCAAACAGACGGAGCTTGATTTCAAATCACTGGCAGATTCATAATCTGTGAGGAAGGACTTATAAAACAAATCGTTAGGTATATCTTAGATACATGATTCCCATATTGACTGAGTCTCCCAGTGAGACAAGAGGCAGGGTATATTAATAAGACACTTGTAACCACAAATATTAAGGCATCACATAGTTGTTGAATTTCTGTAGATGGACTTTTCAGTTAAAAAATAACACAGCAGAGAGGCAGCATGCCAATCTTCCATTTGTCATCTCTTTAAGTTGATGTACTTCCAACTGTTACAGATAAAGTACCACCAAAATTGTGCGAAACTGAAATGTCACCAAAAGCAAAAACAGAAAACTAAGTTCAGCACAAATCCTATCTTAGAGCGGGAATAGCCAGTAATACTTTTGGACTGAAGTGGACAATCAGATCTCTGGGGCCCAGATGCAACCCCCAGCCACCCTTTTATTTGGCACACCTGCAGGACTCACCAAAAGTCAATATACTTGTACCCCATCTGTGCTGTGTTTTTCAACAATGTAACAAGTCTTCAATCGAAAATAAAGCAGACTTTAATTCCTTTTCCTCGCTTTAAAAACACAAAAGTTTAACAATCTTTGACCAGCTATGAGGTTTTAACTGGCAATAGAGCAGTTTAGATCAAGCATTACTGCTTTTATATTTCACCTATAAAGGCAAACCAGACTACCAGTCAAGAATATTGGTTTTTACTACAGAGTTTATTTTAACTCCTTTTGCCACTATTGCCAACTTTAAATCCCATATAAAAACTTTCCTGCAGGGGGGACTTTGAGAACCATTGTTCACAAAAGAAACTGGAAAAAGGAAAAATATTTCATGAAATGTTACTATGCAGAAAGTTGACCGACAGGATCAGTTAGGGGGGTTCAAAAAGGGGATATTTGAGGGAAAACCTGAGCTACTCTCAGCTGGATCTGATCTTGATTTTGGCCTCTTTTCTCAACAACAGGAACATAAATTTGTACGTTTATAAAATACATTGTTGGATAATGGTGTACAAATGTCCTTGCTTTGGCTGACATATGTTGGCCTTGCAAATGAGCTATATTGTGCTGCTGGCCTGGTGCTATAATAATGTTAATGTTAGAATGTTAGACTTATTAACAGTGAAGCTAGTAAAGTAAACAAAGACAGGCAAGCTCCATATACAACATTTTAATGACGAGTCCCTGGTTTGACTGCTAGTTGTGACCACAGTTTGAATACATAAAAAGTAGAGCAGCTTTGTCTCATCTGTGTCATTGTGTGTGCAGATTGTGTGTGTAGATACTGTTGCTTATTTGTGGCAGATCCCTGTCTTTAATAAGAAGTTTTCGTACTCTTACCTACTTTGAATTCCCCCTGTATCTCACCTCACATGCCAATTATTCTCTTTCATTTCTTTTTATCTCTTTGTTCATCTGTTTCCAAAACTTTTCCACGACTGAAAACGCATACCAAGAGTACACAAACGCTGCGCTGTGTCACAGTGTCGATTAATTTGAACCACTTTAAAAGGAAGCTGTAAGCAGCTGTTCAAAATATGGATGAAGACAAGAGAAGAAGGAAGAGAAAAATAGCAGTAATTATTATTTCAAGCGGTGTAACGTCTTTTTATTGTCCAGCTGAGTGGTTCTTCAAGGAGCAGCAGTTTGCGATGCAGGCCTGGGGTGCTGTGCTTCCACAAAGGTCACACGAACACTGGAGCAGATTAGCAATTCAGATTGGGCCAAAGGGGCTAAAAGGCTGCTGTAGCCCTGCCTGAGTCTGATTACATTAGCAAAGAGTAGGAGTGCAAATGCAAACCACTGATTAGACAGCAGGAGAAGGAAGCAGCTAAGATGTTTTAAGAAACAGATTCATGCCTGTATACCATTCACTCTCTGAGCAACAGGAATAACAATAAGGTATGAGTCACAATAAACAAACACATACACAGCACATGATTCCATTGTGATGGCTTATCCTCCCACTAACTATCATCCTCACACACACACGCACACACACACACACACGTGGATTATCAGCACTCGCGGTCCAGCTCCCTGACCATCTGCCCTTGTACAACATCCATCTTGGAGAAATGAGTTATGGCTCCTGGATCATTATGTGAGTCGTTTTGTAGGAAGATTTCCTGCTTTCCTGTGGTGATTATTCCCTGTCATGTCTGTTGTAGTGATCTCATGGGGGTTGATGAAGCTTTCCTGCCTTTGATTGCAACTGTCTTCCCTCAAAATGTTAATGTGCAGAACCAGGAAATTGGTCAAGCTACAGTGCATTACGCAAAACCTGTTACAGTGCAGGTGAAAAGTTTATCTGCATGCACAGATAAAGCTGTATTATTAATACAGTATCTGCAGGATGAAAATACATGTGCTGCAGACACCAGAGTAACATTAAAAATCTCTTTTGTCCTTGTCCGGCTGTACTGCTGCAATCCTTAACCAGATTTAATTTTTACACACCAGCAATAACAAATCCTGCTCATGAAAGACTGTGACTGCATGTTCCTCATCTATCAAGTATGGGGGTCTTGAACCTGCTAGATTTAGCAAATAAGGCACATGCAGATATGGGATACAGAATATGAATTGTGGTGGTCTGCTCTCTGCTTGTGACACTTGAGACGGATACAAAACTATGCATCACAGCAAAGCTCAGCAAAACAGTGGATAGATTTCATGCAAAGCTACAGAACCAAATACGTCCTTTGAAAAGGCCTTCTGCAGAGCTCGCTGTCAGCACCACGGACAGCGGCTCAGCACGCCGCACAGCTGAGAGGGAAACACAGGCTCTGCAACAGGCCAGTGCACAACAAATGAAACAGATTGAAGTGTAATTCCAGCAGTGCATCCCCACTATGTTTCTGTTTTTTCCTTCATTGTTCAACACGGCAGAGTGGGCCTGGATGCCTGAAGTCACACCAAGTGTGTGGGTGTGTGTAGAAGATGCAGACCCTGGGTAGGCTATGCTGTTGACATGCACACTTTGTTGTTGCTGCACGGCCTGAAATATATGCACTGCCATGTCAGTGGAGCAACAAGCAAACTGGGAACAATGCAAAGCCTGGATTAGAGGTGCAGAAACCACTCCTGTTCTATTACCGATATTGAAATGAGCATCACTCAACAGCTCTCTGTTCTCTTATCCCAGAGAGCTCTGGTCCAAGCCTGACCCTTACTCCAGATGTCAAAGGTCACTTTAACATTCACAGTTCACAAAGTAGCTTGTATTTAAGAGAACAAGATTAGTCTTGAAGGGAAAGATAGAAATGGAAGAATGATAAAGGCTGCAGGAGCCTTTTCACCCAAACTAGCGAAAAATAAATTTCAATATACTGACAGATATGCCCAACGGTTGCCATGACGACAGCGAACCCACCCCCTTAAATGCACTTGTGATTGTGCATGTGCGTGTGAATGTGTGTGTGCATGCGGCCTCGTTAGTCCTACCTTGCATTCCTCCATGCACGTCCTGACCGAGTACGCATCCGTCTCGTATTTCTGAACCAGCAGCTCAAACTCCCGGTAGTTGTCCTCTGCCTCCCGGTCCAGACGCTGATAAGCCCGGATACACTCGCTGCATCCCTCCCCCGTGGTCATATCCAGGGTGCAGTTCAAAGCGTCCAGACTCGTAAACCCGTTAAACAAATCCAAAAGTGAGTAGGAATTACAAAAAGAAAGGTACAAATCGCTCAGATTCACGTACGCCAGCTGTGTCCCCTTGTCCCCTCCATCGGAGAGGCCCAGGCACACGGTCTGCGCGTCCGTGAAAGTAAAGCAGTCTTTGAACAGGCTGTCAGGATGACAGGTGTCCATTCGCCACAGAGGTTTGGTAGAATTCCCTAGAAAAATAGCATCTTGCTCTCTGGCGAGGCGGCGGGGGTCGGGTGTTGTTGGGATAGGGTGACGGTGGAGGGACTTTTGGTACTCGCCCATGTCCGTGGTGACGAGTCCCCCGTCCGGCCGCTTGTCTCGGGTTCGCGTCAGTTTGGCCTCGGCGCAGAACCACAAGTGATCAGAGAGCAGGACGGTGATGAAGAGCAGAGAGGCCAGCGACAGTCGCCATCTCTGGGCCCGCTCCGACTCGGTAAATGGCTTCTCGTTCTCTCGGGGTGCAAACCAGTATTTTAAGCCTTCATCATGCTGCCGACGCATCCAAGCACCCCTGGTCATATTTTAGGAGAGTGCTGCCCTGGCCGACTCCACCGCGGGGGCTGCTCTGTCACAATACTCATTGACTTGGGGGGAGATTGACTCCGGTTGGTTCTCCTCTGTAACGGTGGGGTGCCGTGCCTCCGCCGGTCCAGGGCGCTCCTCTTATTGCGCCCGCAGCAATCCGTGCTATTCCGATCCAATTAGCGCGCCCGCACAGATTAAGCTTCGCGCTGCCGCATCCCGGCTCTCCATGGCTCTCCAGGGGGAAACGGCGTCCTCTTTGACCGCATGCCCCCCTTTTCCTATACCGTCCCTCCCCGGGTTTGTTCACTCGTCGGGGGCGCGGGGAGACCAGCTGTTGCGAGCCTCTCGGTACTGATGCTGCGCGTCCGCCGCCCCTCGGTTGGCAGATTGACTTAAAGGAGAGCAACGAGCCCTTCCGATGCAAGCAGGCTGCTTTCTCCGTCCCGTACTTGGGCGAAAAGTCTAGAATCCCTTCTCCCGGTGGCCATTGTCATCTTTGACCGCGGTTAAGTTGCCGCCATGTTCGTCTTGAAACACTTTTTCGGAGAGCTGGGTCTGTTTGCGTCATCTCCATCGTTGCGATAGCTCCATCGTTGCGCAGTGGCGGAGCTGCTTATTACCTATATGCACACAAACACACAGGCACACACACAAGGGGAGAGAGAGAGCACACAGAAAGGTGGTTGGGGTGTTTCTGCTCTCCACTCTGCTCTTCATGAGTGAAATATTGTCTTGGCAGGGGCACAAACACACACTTTTGGCGACATCTTGCTTTTGGTGCAGGATAGACGCGAGCCCATTCACAAGGACTACAATGCAGTTAAAACATCACACTCACTCTTTCAATGCAGTCATTAAAATTCATTGATCATGTAGCATTTAATCACAAATGGCACGGCTTTCCCCCTTCTTGCCCAGAGGAGACAGAGTTGTGATTAAAAGGTGCAGAAAATGAAGCATTTGACGGCACAACTGAAAACTAGTCAGGCTTGAGAGCAGCTGAACAAGCACAAGGTTTCCATGTAGACTTGCTTCCTGCAAGTGTATCCCATCTTATCAGCTGTGCAGTGTTTGGTCAGTGGGTTTAAAACAAACAGGACTTACAGTAAAGTATGGCTGTATAGGCAGAGTCTCTGCATGTGAGTGTGACAGAACAAGGAGGGAAGAACAGGCAGGTAGAGGTAGTTCCTCCCGGGGCGCAGAAAGTAAATTACAGTATTTATCCTGCTCCTTAAAGCTACTAATCATTGTCAATGTTCGTGGCTTGGAGTGCAACCAAAGAGAGTGTTGCTAAATGTTAATGGGTTGTATATTGGGGATAAGACATGAGATGATTAGCTGATTAATTTGTGCTTAAAGCGGGGCTGAAGGCAGCTTATCTACTGTTTGTTGTTGAAGAGGGGAAAGTGCTCATCTAATAACAATCCAATTATTTTAAGTGCAGTTAGCATCCCCCTGCCAAAAAACGTAGTGATGCAAAAACAAACAGAGATGTGTAGGAGATTCAGTGAACATGGTCTTTACAGTTTCTATACTGGGTAATTCCCATTTCATGAAAATCATCTCAATGTTTTAGTACAGAAGAGATTTCCTGAACTGGAATAGCACAACACAGTCCATAAATTTAAAGTTGTGAATGGAAAAGAGTGGTAAAGGTGTTTTACAATGAGAAGTATGAAAAACTGAATAATTTGCTGTGAAACACTTAACAAGAAGCCAATGCAGCCATCTACCTTTAGGTCTTACCTTATCGTCATTGGTGCACACGGGGCCAATATCAGAGTATGTTTTCTGTCATTACAAATCCATTTAAAACACATAACTGGGTAAGATACCCATGAACATTTGAGTTTAATCTGTATAAAAAAATGAATTTATACTTAAAATATATACTTTTTATCATATTTACCCATGGTCTTTGTTTCTTAAGAATATTTAAACAATTGTGTATGAAAAAATATATGTGCAGAAATTAAACCAGAAGTGATACAGATGTTACATTTCTGACTTGTAGAAATTTCAACCAACATACAGACTTTTATTCTGTAAAATTAAAGATGCATCAAAACCTTTTGAAACAGTTATGCAAAAAGAATTAATTGCTTTACAACATGACGTCTCTTTTGTCTGAGTTGAATCAGCAGCAGCAGGTGAAACTTTCCAGCGAGACTGAAACACCACTTTCTTTACATACACATGATACCTGGTTGGACTGTCAAAATATATTTTCCCTCCTTTCCATCTAAATTATTCAATAAATTGCTCAATGTGATATCAATGTAATCTATCGGCCATAAGCTGACTTGCTCAATCATCAGTGGTATCAGTATCAGTCAATGAACGATTGTAATATGTCAACAACAACTCAGAATCATCTATTTTTAGGCTGGTCTTGTTTGCTAATCAAACAATACAAAGTCCAGATAAGTCTGATGAAGTGCTAACTAAGTGTTGAAAAATCCAAGAGTGTTCAAACTTGTACAAAGCAAAGCAAATGTTGTTGATGTTCTTTTTTTTCAATGCTGCACTTGATTTCAGCACCATGGATAGCTCACCTGCCACTTTGTTCCTGCGTGGACGCTGCATTGTGTCCAGTTTCCTGTCGCAGTGGTCTATTCCATCAAACTGCCCTCAAACACAACAAAACAAGCTCCCTCTTGTTGTGCTCGTGATGGCACTGCACCTCGGCTGAGAGCACTCCAGGGCAGCTATGGGTAAAAAACAAACAAAAAAAAAGCGTCAGTAAGAATGACCAATTTCACACAAAGAGAATCAGTTCACTTGACGTGTTTGGACCTTGTGCTCTTAGGTTCACCTCTGGTCACCTAATGACAGGAAGTTCACCCTTTCGGTAGGAACATTAGCCAGATTTTGAAAGCAGCTGTGTGTTATGGCAAACAGCTGTTGTGTCAGTGTTCGGGTGCCTGAATGCTCATCATTCATCGCTCCTCGCTCACTCTGCATATTATGTCACTGCAGGGAGCTGCGATGGTGCCTCACGGTGATGGATGTCCTATTCAAATGGGATTGTTTCGTCTAAATTGAAGTTGAGGTGCTCAGTTTCACACTCCCTCTTTGACCCTGAATGATGTGTGTATGCATCTTTTTTAGATTGTGTGTACCTCCAGCTGTTTAGTTGTAGACATATTAAAACACACAACTGGGTCAAAGACTTAGAATAACATTCCCAGATTTGAAATGTGATTAGTTCAAGCAGATCCCCTGACTTATGTGAGCTCCTTAGAAGAGGCCAATCAACAACATATGGAGAGTGTGTCTGGCACAGCAGAGGGTTGTCACTTTCACACTTTCCTACCTGTGTTTGTGTGTGTAGAGGAGACAGAAGTACTGTGGGGGGAGAGTAGAAAGACAGACGAGTGAAAGAGGGGAGACACTCTCCCCGTATGTCCATGAGATGAATGCAGATTGTTCGCCCGGAAATCTGGAGACACCACAGTAACAGTAAAGGCTGGCAGACATGACTCATCCACCACCCATGCTGGGTAACATGTGTGTGTGTCTGTTTGTGTATTCTCCCGCTAAATCAAAGGTAATTTGCACAGTTTGGAGCCCTTCTGTCTTTTTTTTTTCTTTTTTGTTTTACTTGTTGAGTGTTTCTCGGAAATCAAAAACAGAAAATCAGCGCCCCATTCAGTATCACAACCTTCTCTATTAATCTATTTTTGCTTCATTGTCTCCTCTGGCTTGCTGCAGGCACTTGGAAGAACATTTGTGTCGTTTAGATTAAACTGAACTATTTTTTTAAGTGCCTATTTAAAAAACCTTCGCAGAAAACAAACCAAGGGGAGGGTTCATGCCTTTCTGGTATTCTGGTGCTTTAGCATCATCCTGGTTCTGGTTCCTGCTATAAAAAGATTTCTTTAGCACCATCAGATTAAGCTGAAGCTGACAACCCTGCTTCCAAAAATAACAATATTTTCACTAACGTTTTAAGTTTCTGTCAGGACCTTTCTGCACCCTGGAGTTCAATATCTCATCATTGCAATGTGTTTCTCCACCCGACAGTATCTGTGATGGAGGGAGACAGGGGGGAGGAGAAAAGGTGGGGTTAGACAGGACCTACTGACAACCATAAGAAGAGGAGAATGGGGTGAATGAAAAGAGACAGGTGACATCATCTAACTGTGCCATTCGCCGACTTGTGTCAAATCTACAACCTTCACACCTCCTACACAGCGTGTCAGCGTGGAAATGGACCTCCTTAAGTGAATCTGTCACTTTATCTCTTTGTGAGCTTTAAGAATCATGTTCTTTACTCTCCTCCTCTTTTCTTGTCCCCTTTCTCCTCCTTAATCTGCAAGTGTCTTTTCCCCCTCTCCCTCTGCCTCCATCTTTCCCTCTCCCTCTTCCTCTCCCACTCAGCTGACCCTACACGACTCCTCTGATATGAGTCTTCCTTAAGCTGTCGCTCACATCACCCTGTCTTCCTCTCCCTCCCGGTCTCACTCCCCTGCTTTTATCTGCCTGATTCCGGAGCAGAGTGAGAGAGAGAGAGAGAGAGAGAGGGAGAGAGGGAGAGAGGCTCAGGCTCAATGATTGGTCGGGGAAGACAACACCCTCAACTAAAGCTTACTGTCCTGAGTGATTAATTGTCAGGATTTGAGATTTCAGGCAAAACCATTATTCCATTTCAAAATAAGCTTAGCACATGCATCTGTTAAGTTCATGTCAATTCCGCATATGTGTACATGTGCATGATTAGTGTCTTTTGTTATGACAGGTGCCTTAAGATAGACATACTGTGATTATTATATAGACAAGTGATTTTTGAACACTAAAACTAAAACTTTAAAGAGTTTTCTTGACAGTGTTAAATTTAATTCTGTTTCTGCTTTTTCTTTTTTACAGATTTTATATAACAGTATTCCGGTTCAAGGAGATGCTCTTCAATTTTTCAGTCTTCTGTAAAAATAGTCTTTTTTTGTTAGTCTGCACAATAAGGGCCTGTGTCCACTGACACTGTTTTTGGTGATAGATGTGTCCTCAACACCAATTTCACGGTGCTTCAGGAGGAGTTTTCAGTTTAGAAAGACCTTGGGGATATTTTTAGCTCAACTGTTGATTCCTGTTCTTTTTGTACTGATGCTACAGCCTTCAAAGCAAAAAATAAAAATAAATGAAATTAAAAGAACAGGGTCCAATTCAGGGCCACGTAATTTCCCTCTCCCCCACTCTTTCCACTGCACTGTCTTTTAAATCATTTGTGTCCACCTTGGGTTCAAGGTCCCATTCTTGGTTGCGGGTCACCAGAAATCTTGGGGGCATGTAAGGCTTTGTTTGCTCTGAGGTTGTCATAATGCATACTGCGCAAGTACTGGAGTGCGTACAATGCTACTGGGTAGTGTTGGTTTCAGGAAATGGTGAAAAAACACAGAATTATCGAGAGCTTTTCGGCTTCAAATCCATATACTGGCGGAAGGCGGAACCAAGCTGTCCATAGTATATACAGTCTATGGTTGGGAACAAGTGCTCTGAATAAGAAAAATCAACTTAAGAAGGGAATTTACAGTCCACCAATTCAAGCAAGTACAGTATTTTCAGTGTTCATTTTCCTTAAGTGAATCCAGCATGTGTGCTCTAATACTGCCTTATGGTGATGTACATACAGCATGTGAGCGGGCATTGTTGCATTGTTTAATAATGTACATTTTCCAGGCAGACTCGCTTGGTCCCTGAAACCAAGGGGGATTAGGCTGATGATGGAGAAGATACCATCATGCAATTCCACCGCCCACCCCACTCACTCCCACCTCTGCTCTGCCTAAGGGTTTTACTCCCCCAATCGATTGGCTCTCCCCATTTCCATTCCAGGAATCCCTCGGCGCCTTATCAACACAGCTCACTTTCCCAAGGACACGGACTCTTCCCAGATCCACAGTCCAAGATTCCTGGCCGCATATTCCCGCTGTGCAATCTGGGTCTCTTGGTTCAACCTGCCTTCAAAAGATGTGTGCCTGTAAGGAGAAGCGACTTTTCTTTTTTTTTTTTTTTTTTACAGAGAAACACACAACATCCAAATAAAAACAACAGTAATAAAATCTACCCATGATAAAGCTTATCAGATGTGGTGTGTGTTATTGTTTTAGGGCAGGCTCACTTATTACCACCTTATCAATACCTTATAAATACTCAGCTCAGGCTGTCTGAAAGTCCACATCTATCATATTTTCACAACAATATTTGAAAGATTCCTGTCCAGAGTGCTTTCTTATCAGAACTCACAAATATAACTTCTATTAAATACTGATTACTATGTTATTAACACAATAAAATGTACTTCTCTGTGTTAGGGTGTTTTCCTCTTCCTCCTGTCTTACCCTGATGTTGCATCACTGATGGCCTGAGACTGTATCAAGATGCATTTACTCAGTCTCTTATAAAGGGAATCATAGCTTTCTTTGTGAAGACACTCACACTGTATGATGATAATAGCACATTGGTTTAAATATTCTATTTAACTTACATCGAAAGTTTTCCATTGCTTCTTAATCGTTTATTAGCAATGTTAGCATGCTAAAATGAGATTAACATAAACAATGCTGAAAGTACAACAAAGGCTTAGTCTAATTTCACAAAATTTAAAAACATATTCATATACAGATTATTATACACAAATTTAAACTTAGGAGTTCCATTTCTACCAAGTCTGCTCTGCTAAAGCCACAACACACTGTTCCTTTAACATATACTGTGCATTGGCATTGGCATTGTCATTTCGAGCATGTTAGCATGCTGGCTTTAGTTTAAAACAGAGCTCTCTAATGCTTCTGCCATGAGTACAGCAGAGGGGCCAAATTAGTCAAGCAATGCCAGACCAAATGTTAGTCATCTTGTCCTCCTTTTTCTTCTAAAAATGGAACTATATTTTCCCAGAAAAGCTCCTGTCTTCTCTCCTGCACAATGCTTAACTGGTTCTGCTGTGTTCTGATTAACTTGTTGGGTAAGAGAGGTAAGGGGATGCTGACCTATTGTCTTAGATAAAACTATAATCCATCATTTACCTCAAATTTGGTTACAACCAGGTAACTATAACAACTCTTCAAAATATTCAGAAATTTTAGTTTGTGATCAAATGCCAAGCATGTATGTGTTTCATATGGACAACAATACAGTGAGCCCATTTTTTTCCCCACAGTTTTCAACATGGTTTGGTTCTGACAGCGCAGGCCATCTTAGTGTTTTTTGGTCCTCTAGTCTTCGGCATTTTAGGCCAATATTCCAAGATCAGAAAAAGGGAAGGAGAGAAAATATATATGTTTCTAAAAATTCCAGAAATGTTTCTCCATTTTATTTCAGCAAAAAACTACATAAATTACATGTGTACCTGAGAAAAAAAACAAAAACAAATGTATTATGCTAACTAGCCAAACTCTGACTTCACAGTCAACTGACCTGACTTCCTCCCCTTAAATCTGGCCTTCAGCTCACCCCTCAGCCTTTTATTCAGAGGTTTTTCCATTTCTGGTTCATGCATGCATGCTAGATGCTAACACTGATAATGCTACTCAGTGCTTTGGGCTATATTCTGCCACTTACTGGGTGTGACTGCAGTAACCTCCTCTGCAGCATAGCTCATAGTGATATGATACTGTCTTGCATAGGGACAGGTGTAGGGACATTAACCCGCATGGAGGCCCAAAGACTGGTGGTGCTGGTTCTGCTAATGTTAGCTACACTTGGCGAATCAGTTTTGTCATAGTTACCCATAGCCCCCTGTCTTCAGACATGGTAAATTGTGCTCAGTTGTGTTTAAGTGTTTTCTAGTCTGTTAACATCCCCAGCAAAGATGTATTGATTTCTAATTGCACTGGTCTTTTATGGTGAAAAGCTTGTGTGCTCGACTCATTGGCTTTCCAAGCCATCTTCGCAGAGCAGTACTAAAAGTACTTTACTTAAAGTAAAGGATTCAATGGATAACAAGGCATTGTACATTTTATATAACACATGATTGTTCCATATCTGACCTCCTGCATTGAAGTTTGGGAAAATGCCTGTAAAACATATACTCAGTCAATTTTCATTTTGCAAAAAAGAGCAGTAAGAATAATCAGTAGAAAACAATATAGAGATCCAACACATCCATTATTCTTTCAGTCAAAATTGTTGAAATTTCATGAATTAGTAGATTGTAGTATCCTGCAAATTATGCTGAAAGCTCATAAAAAAATTTGCCAATCAACATTCAGAAAAGATTTGAAAAAAGTGAAAGCAAGTATAATTTAAAAGGAACTGAGATCTTTAAAAAAAAAAAACAAGATTCAGGACTAACTTAATGGAACATTGTATTTCTGTAAAAGGAGTCAGTTTATGGAACAATCTGAACAAAGACATCAAAGAATCGAAGTCAAACATTACATTTAAAAGAATAATTAACGCCAGTATGTTAAGGAAATATAAGGAAATATGTAAGTTATATTTGATTGTCATGCCATTGTAATTTTGTTGTTGTTTGAGTGGAAGTAACTGAATTGTAACTTGGGAACTAAATGGTATATGACTGTCTGTGGTGGCCAGCAGCTATATTTTTTATTTTTTTTGTTGTGTTTTGTTTATGCTGTTGATGCTTTTTTTAATTTTATTTTATTATTTTAAGTTTGTTCTTTGTAAATTGATTTCTGGGGATAAAGGGGCAGATAAAATAAGATTAGTCATCTTTCTGCTCCCTTTCATTCTAGACAGGAGAATGTTTGTATTTAAATTAAATTGTTTCTTTTTATTTTTAAATGAATGAAATGAATAAATAAATGAATAACCAATCAGCGCAAGGAAGGACGGGGTTGTTGAGCTCTTTTAGAAAAATCAATGACACACTAAATTACTTAATGTGGCACAAACCTGCCACATATAGATACAGCCACAGTGGCTGCCTGAACTAGAAAGAATGGAAACCGGTTCTTCTAATGACATCTGCAATGTCTGGTTCTGAGGCTAGAGACAGAGATTTGTACATATCTCTGAGAAGAATTCATATTCAAGAGTCTTGATCTGCACTAATAACACTGGTCTGTTACCTCCAGATGGAAGGAGCAGGCCTCTGTAACATCAGCTTCAGCCCATGTGTAAACAGCAGAAGGCAGGATTTACAGGAACCCCAGAGCTGAGACTGAGGCTCCGATCTCCTGCAGTGAGAGCTGTGGACCAACCCCGGAGGATTTTTGTCATCAGGCATCCCAGCTGTCAACAGCACCCTGAGCTGGACCTCCTGTACCTTATTCCTTCCGTGTCTGCCCACCCATCACCATGTCTTCACACTTAACTCCACGGTTTTGAAAATGAAGATAAAATCAACCTGAAGTATCTGCTCTACACTTGCTCAGAACAGTTGGTTTCACTTGAACTTAGTATTCTTTGAGTGATTTGAGCTCACATAAAAATTTCATAAGCTGAATTTAATGGGACAACAGATTGAAGACCTCGGATGAACCATTTATTAATGCAAAGCATGGCAAAGGCTCAGTGTGTGAGCAGGGAAAATGAGGCTGGCGTTTCTAAATGCATTTCCCTCTTGCTAATCTGTGCTGTCAGAGAAAAGCACCTCCTGATGAAAGGGATATGTCTGCCCCTGGATCCAACAGGAAAGTGGGGAGAGAAAAATCTGCAATGAAGCCTTTGAAGAACTGGGAGTGAAGTCAAATCCCAGCAATCATGGAACCCGGGCAGCATCCAGTGCCGAGATCCAGTCACCTCTCATCCTGTAGGAGTGGTGTATTCACAGGAATAAACACACAGCTACTACCCAGATTGTGCCGGGGATGGGACTGGAGGAAGGCCAGGGTAGCTCTGCTCCAATCCCCCAGACTCTTCTTTCCTTCATTCGCCTCCTCCTCTCTTTAGCTTGGATATACTGAGCCTGAGCACATCACCAAGCAGTCTCTGCCACTGTGTTGAATCACAGCTCAACGGGCTAATCATACCAGTCCCTATGAATTTCATCTCTTCAATCTCTTGCTCACTCGTGTCATCAGTGTGTAACTGTGAAATTGCAAAAGTCATCTGCAGAGGGCATTGCTAAGATCAGGTGTAATGTTGAAACAAAAGGACTGTAATGACAATAAGGGAGCTATCATTGCTATTCAGACGTCTGTAGTGGTTGATTTTCTGTTGTTGTCTGACTACAGCAAGCTTGTTACAGGGTACAAAGATCCACTGATCCAAATCTGAGTGCACCTGTCTGCAGGGCTGTGAATCTGTAAGCATGCAACAAGTCGACAGCTTGGTTTTAAAGTTATGAACCAGTTTACTGAGGTTCAACTTCTTGTCCTGCATACTGTGCACTGCTTTCTCAATCATAGGTAACTCTGCGTGTGACCTCTTAACTCATACAAGACTAACAGTAACGTAGCTGGTTTACAAAGAAAAAATAACAACAATCACTAAAGCATTTTACAACCCCTACCTGAAAACAAGACATATGGTTTTAAAAATCCAAATGTCTGTTTGTGTCTTAAACATCTTGTCCAACCACAGTTTACCCTAAAGCGTTTTCAACCCAACACAGAGCAAGCAGAGTTACAACAGAGTAGCAGACAGGGACGAGAAAGAAAAGCAGAGTTTTCAGCAAGATGAAGCTGAAGGTCCTTACACTGTGAGTGTTCCATGTTTGTGCTTTTTACCATATGTCACGGTTTGTCCCAGCCTGGTCTATCACGCCCCTCAGTACTGATATATTTGTCCATTACAACCTGAGATCCCAAATAACAAACAGAGTGGAAAGCATCTGCGCCTGCTGGATGTTGCATACCCTTACAGCTCACAAATATAACAGTCAACACAAACACAACAGCCAACATTTTATTGTCTTTTCAGGCAGAATTCAACCCTTAGTGTTTTTTCCTTTGACTCATTTTCAGTTATTTTTGGGGCTTTTTTAAATCTTTATTTGATTGGGGGGCTTAAAAGAAAATGAACATCTTAGAGTAAAGCGCAGAGGGCGAGGTGAAAAAGACAAGTGACAAGAATAACAACCACTGCACACAATGGGCACCCATTTAAACCACCGGGCTAAACTGGTGCCCCATTATAAAGACACTTTAATGTCTGCGTCTTCTGCTCTCTGGTAAATGTCAGACCAGATCAGTTCTGCTGAAACAACCTTTGTTCACATTTTCCATGCAAAGATTTACAATAAGGGATATGCTCCTATACTACAAGAAACAAGATAATGATACATACACTAGAAATGTCCAACAAAGCAAGAAGAGGTCAAGCTGTCCCCACAAGTGAACCAAGATTGATGCAAAATAAAAAGTTCTTGCATCATTGCTTTCTGATCCTTCCATTTACAAACCAAAAGGCTCATTTTTGGTGAATAATTGTCTTTTTTGCATCAATGCTCAATGCTTTCCCATCTTCAAGACAGATTTCAACCCAAATGAATGCGACAAAAACAGACAAAAGGCAATTTTGTGGCTTTTCCATCGGTGCGTATCAGACATGACAGCTGAATTGTGATAAAAGAAGTGCTGAGAATAAAAAAGAAAAGAGATCTAACTACACTGTGGAGAACAGGTGTCTCATCAATGAGATGTCAGTGATCACCACAAAGAGCTTCAAACTGCATGAATGAATGTGTCTCAGCAAAACTTCACAGTTGATTTAGGCCCCATCCAAACATCTGAGTATATTTCTAAAATTTAGTTGTTTTCTTTTGTTGCTTGTATATTTTCATCATGTAATACTGTGCACAAGATCAGAAGGTGTATAAACAATGATGCTCTGACTGACTGGATTGTGGTCACTGCACAGCTCTTGATTGACTTGTAGCCACAGAGGGACAACCAACAATGAAAACCAGGAGAGAGATTGGACCACATTTAAAGTAATAAAAAATAAATAAATACTTATCAGAACAACACTGTGGCTACTATTCTTCCCCTTCCTAGTATACATGTGTTTCACAATCCTATAAGGTAGAGAAAGAGAAACGTTTGCACGAACAAAATTACAGTTTTAGAGATGGATACTTTGGAAGCACCAGTGTTCATGTTGGAGTTTATTTTTACATCTGCTCTCTTCACTTTTTATTGTCTCTGTAGCAGCTTATCAATAGGGAAACAGGGAAGTTTACATGACTTGCAACCTGGCGCCCACTTATCACATATGATGATATTGTACAAGTTTCCCACCGATATTGAGACATCACAGGAAGATTTATGCTACAAGAATTAAGTTATTAAAAATCCATGGCGCATGTGCCATTATGGAAGGCTACTGGTTTTCTGCTCGGTGCTGCTGTTTAATTGTATGTTTTCAAAGACACCTAGCTATACCTCATCAGTGCAAGGTGAATAAACAGATCATAAAAATTGTTGTTTACAATTGACACTCAAGAAGGTGCTTAACATCATGTTCACAATGTTTTCCTGTGATAATTGATGTTTGAGGAATATTGCCACCTATTGGTCTGACATGCTTGTGTTGACATTTTCAAGTAGGGCTGGGCGATAAAATGATAACGATATATATCAAAAAATAATTTTTTGAGGTCGGACATGAAGCAGAGTAATGTGCACTGCAAATCATGTCGAGTACATGTTTTCATGAAGTCAGGGAATATCGCAAATCTTTTTCACCACTTGAAGCAGTGCTATGCGGCAGAGCACACACAATGCAAAAGATTACAAACCCTGAGCGGAGTTTGGAGCTCATGGCGCCTGTGCAGCCGAAACAGCCGACCATTCAGTCCGCTTTCTGTTGCGCAATGCCTTACGACAAAACGTCAAAGAGTCACAAAGACCTCACAGATGTAGTAGCTTATTGTAAAAAAGACATGCTACCAATAAGCACTGTTAAATTTGATTTAAGAGCAACAGGGAACATTTAAGATTGACAAGTGATTTTTTTTATATTATGATGTAAATCAATATCGACTGATATGAAAAAAATCTATCGTAATACACTTTTTCCCATATCGCCCAGCCCTACTTGTAAGCATTTCTGTGTTGTTACATGGGCAGAGAAATATTTAGAAACAGGGTGGATAGACTTTTCTAAAGATATTTGTGTTTGTGAGCCTCAGCGTGCTGCCAAATGTGATTTACTGGTGAATCAAGTTGTTCACACTGTATCTACTGGTATCAGCTGTATGATAGTAAGCTTGTTAGCTTGTAGACTTTTGAATGCAGCACAAAGCACCACTTTGCCCTCAGTCACACAGCAGCTACCTATTGAACCAGATACCTCCAGTCTAGTCGTCATGTAGCTTAGCTCCTCACTTAAGTCTGTCTGTGTGGGGCTCATGTTTGCAAACAAAGCCAAGGTTTAACCTCTACCTCATCTGGTATGCGCGGTGGTATGTACTCAGTGTGTGAGCCCGGGCCCTGTGCTGTACTCTGCCTGAGCCCTTACTCTGCGTCATCCATCTCATCACACACACACACTGGCCGACCTCAGATGACTTTGCAGACACACTCTGCAGTCTAGCAGTCACGTGCCGATCTCTGCCTCTCTCCCTGTGGTGGCTTGCTCTACTTCTGATCACATCTGCGCTTCGCCTGGAAATCTCAAATCTTTGGCTGAGTGAAACAATCGCAGGAGAAGGGCCATCCATTAGTGACTGTTAACACGTTCAATCCATTTAACCTGGGACCATGTTAAAAGTAAAGATTGTGTCATTGTTAATTTTGTTTTCCGCCTATTAGCGGCTCAGCTAGCTGCTCCCTAAAAGCTGCTTTGATGTGAAGGAGGCAGCTACACAGACACACACACACACGCGCGCATGCACACTCACTCATGACCTCCTTCCTTCCTTCCTAAACAACCATCCTCCTTTCTGTCTTGGCGATTATCCCCTTCTCTCCATCAGTCATGCTGCTCTCTGCGAGGCTCTGTAAATATCTACCACAGACAGAGTAAAGTTCAGAAAAAGGTCAAAAGCGATAAATTCCATACTGGCTCTTGCTACTGTGTATCAGCGTGAAACCAGAGTGTGAGGAAGTACCCAGTGTATCACAGTCTCATCAGCTGAGATTATAAGACAGCAAAAAACATGATCTGCCTTTCGATCAGGCATGTAAAGCATTTCTGTGACCATTAAAAAGACGTTCTCAGAAATGATCTGTGCAAGGGGAAGCATCAATCATCTTCAGTGCGCTCCTTGAGGCTCGCTGGAGCCGTGATGCATTGCACCACCGAGATGCTCGATTTACAGGAAGGGGACTAGGAAGGGAATAAATGATATGCTGAAATTATGGCTATAGTTAAATCAATCAGCTCAAGAAGATTGACGTCATCTGATTTTGCGAGCTCCCATCATGCAGCGGGGGAGCTAAAATATGAGGTCAGAGAGGGGTCACGGCCATAGCTGCTGTGATACACTGTAATCAAGCCTGAGTCCGGGGAGCCGAGGCCTGGGGAACATAAATCAACCGCATGAAGTGCTGCGCTACACTGCTGGGTGGTGTGCTTACACAAAGATGCACTCTCCCTCTCGCTGACACACGCACACATACTCACGCACACACACAGTTTGACAAATAATCTATAACTCGTTTATCCAGGTATCATATGCTGTCATCAGGATGCACACGTTCACACAAAGATACAGAACGCCCTGCTCTCTGCTAATTCCGCCCATTAACAGCGACATTTAAAGATATCTCCCCAGTGCACGGCCGCCAGTGTAAAGTACCTTTTCATTAAGCTCTTATTGTGTGGGCCTCAGGGGTGAGGAAGGGGAAGTGCCTGGGTGTGTGCGCCTCGCTGAGTGTGTGTGTGTGTTAGTGTGGGAGAGAGCAATACAGAAAGGGAGAAATAGACAACAACGGAGAGCCAAGTGTGGCGATAAAGAGGGAAGACGAGGAAAAGAGGCAGTGATGTATTACCCAGATTCACAAGTTCAAACTCTTGTCTCTAAATCAACTGCCTCCCTGAGCAATGTCTATTACCCTGACTTACTACAGGGTCACATGACATATAGCGAGCCAGATACGTATATCACCACATGAGCTTGTATGTTGGCCTCTTCTTTCAATCATCCTTGTTCCCTCGCTCCTAGTTCAGAGCATTTTTCTACTCTGGAAGAACGGACTGGAAATATGTCATGTTTTTAAAAACAGCATGCAGTGACACTATCACTCCTCGTTTTTACTCTGACTGTACAGCAATTTAGCAGAGACACTGACATATGATCCAACTGGGCTATGCAGCATCTATAGGTGTTTTTCAACTGCAAGAACTTTCTGACAGCTCTAGGAACTGCAAGAACCCTAATTCTAACTATATCACATGAACTATTTAACTACTGTTAAACTATAAACTAACTAAATGGAACACAAATTACATCCTCATGGTGTTTAGTTGAGGGATCTCCCTTAAGGCTGGTTCCTCTTCAAGAAGTCCCAAGAACTGTTTGGTCTGAAACCACTATATGTACTTGTGGTGCAGCAGTATCTCAGGAGGTAGAGCGGTCGATTCCCCCCTATCCCTAGTTTGTCCATTGCGACCTTGGGCAAGACACTTCACCCACCTTGTTCCCAGTGTGTGTCTTCCAATGGTGTGTGGTGGTAGTCGGAGAGTCGTAGGTGGCTGCCACGTTTCTGTCAGTCTGCCCCAGGGCAGCTGTGACTACTATGGTAGTTTACCACCAATGTAAAGCTCTTTGAGGGTAGCTGATAAAGTGCAATATGAAATCTGATGCATTATGGTTCAAAAGATCAATTCATGAAATGGTTTTCCAATCATCTAATTAAATCGATGGGAAGTCCAAATCTGTATTGTCATCTTTCAATCAAAAATGCTTGCAGCTAGCATACAATGACAAGCAGTAAGGATACAGAGGACTAAGGGGATAGCTGCCCCCTACAATAAATCAGCTTTGTGGGACTTTTTTTGGATTTCATCATCAATAGTCAATAGACAAGTACCTAAAATGATACAAACTAATGTCAGAAGGTCAAGATTTCACCTTATTAATATCTGGCTATAACTGGACTGTTGTTTTGTTTCACCAAAAAGACAGACAAAATGTAATGTAGGCTGAGAATATGAACTGAATAACCTTAAAGGCAAGAGTGTTTTCTTTATCAAAGTGGGGTCTGTGGTTTCAAAGTTGCTTACCAGGTGTGTTTCTGCAGGAAGAAGCTGATTGATATGAAACTGTGTATGAAACTGAAGCTGATATGAGACAATCATCCCGTCAAACCCTTCTTCATGTATTCAAGATGAGGATGCAAAAAAACCTGCAGACATCAACAATAAAAATCTATTAGTGCGCTCTCCTGTATATGCTGAGCTTGGATAGGATAGGCATGTTGTTATATGTTTTTTCACAAGTTGCTCTGAGGATCCTCTCTCCCCTAAAGCAGCTCTGCTCCTCTCTCCTCCCCAACCTGCTCTGCTTCTCTCTCTCCTGCCCAGGCACCTCTGCTCCTCTCTCTACTCTCCGGGCTCCTCTCTCTTCTTCCCAGGACTCCTCTCTACCCTCCAACAAGATCTTCCCTCATTTTCCCAAAGCTCCTCCGCTCCTCTTTCCCCCCAAGCCCCACTGCACCTTTTTTTTCCCCTTCCTGAGCTCTCCTCTCTCCCCCTAACTGCTCTGTTTCTCTCTCCACAAGCTACTCTGCTCCTCTCTCATCACCTGCTCTGTTCTGCTCCACCCACCATTTAAATAAAGAAAATTCAACAAAAGAAAGCATCCGATTAAAAGTGTGCCATGGGAAGAAAAATGAACTTGAACTTACTTGGCCTTTCAGTTTTGGTTCTGTGGTATCAAAATTAAATCATGAGTGAAAAAGTGAACATTTTGCAAAAGGACATTTTGCCTTTCTTTTTCAGGATTTGATGAATGTCTCTCAGTGAGCATTTCCAAAGTGAGGTCTGATCCATCTTGTGAAATTTACAGGGAAAAATAAGCTGAACTAACACATATCATCAATGTGACAATACGGGTGTAAAAGCTTAAAGAATCGCTTCAGTAAAAAGCATAAAAAAGATTAAAGGCTAGATTCTTTTCAGGGCTTAATGAAAGGGCTTAAAAACGATCAAATATAGAAGCCCGGCTTATTCATAAACAACCAAGATGGCAGCTTCAATAGCTAGAAGGTCCATTCAATCTGCTATGGTGGCTATTAAATAAAATTATGGTTTTTTTTGTTAAAACAAGACCACACAATTGCACATGCAGTGTTCTTATTGAGAAAGGAGTGTTTCTTTCCTCTGTTGCTAAGTGCTGAGTTACACATGCTGTGTTCATCGGATTGGTTGTAGGTCCGTAAAGTTGCCTTCAGAGGCTCCTTCTACACAACCATTGCTAATGCCCCTAAGAAAAACTGAATGAATTGAACATCAGCTCCGGACCCATTCACCAAAGTGAGTTTGTCACCAGGCTCGCGTATTAGCACAATATTGGGGAAATTGTTGTTTAACCAATTAATTATTCACACATTTTTCTTCCTGACCCTCTACCCATCACTGGTTCCCTCTTAAACTACCTCCCACTGCTAAACTGTCAACAGTTTCTTAAGTGTCCATTTGCCAAAAGCTAACTGGAGTTAGATTTAAAAGAAAATCTGTTGACAGCCGAAAGTCCTGATGTCTGAAATCACTTCTGTTTTCTCACAATGGACTATTTCTTTTGTAAACTACATGTAAAACTTTTCTGTCCTGTCTAAAATTATCCAAACAGAAAATAGATGTCAAAATATAGATGTAATGTAGAGGTTATGTAAATTGAAGTGCCTCTTGTTTAAAGTGAAGAGCAAAGGCCTTTTTGCTGATGCCTTTTAAGCCTGAACCCATTCAAAAAACTTCAAATTTTAGGCAGTACACTTACAAAAATACTCTTCAAATGAGAGTGAGATTTTTTTTATAGTCTTATGATTATATATTACGTCACTCCGATCAAAGACTTAACCAGCATCTTCTTAGTATTTTAGCTCATTTCTCCACAATCATACTCATACAAACACAGCCACAAACACACATGGACACACACATACACACTTCTTAAATGAGAAATGAAAGATGGCCTTTCCATCCCCACAGGATAAAACAGTAACCTTTCATCTGGACCACAACCTGCCTGTTTCTGCTGGCAACTAGGGTCTCCATGTGCTCCAGTATTGGCTCAGTCAGGAGTGATCTACCAAAACAACTCAAACAATCACTTGTTACAGGTCAGACTGACCTTCACAAAGTAACTGCTTTCTCTAAATTGAGTGAATTTGCTCTTTAAGTGAATGGTGGTTACCCGTACGACCCTGTACGCACTCAAATTGCCACAGTTTGTTTCACCTTTACAAACCTCTGGACTCCACTCAGACAACGCGGCTGCATTTTTCAAGGACAGTTGGTTCTACTTCTCTGCAGAGTCTGAAGTCTCCACAGGCTAAATTGAACACATTGTAATTACAGCATGCCCTTGATATTGCACTTTTTCAAATAGGGCTTGCTGCTGACACTATTTCATGGCTGTAACTCCTTCAAAAAGAAAACGCCCTTCACTGAGAGACATGTTTGGCTTCTGCTGCAGTAATGAGCTTTAGGCAGGGAAGCTGTTAAAATATTAAGGTTACTGCAATTAATATAAGGTGGTGACAAAATGAGACTGATGGTTACTGTTACAGGGCAGGCAAGGTAATGAAAAATTAGCCACTGAGCACTTCCAAAAGTCACGAACAAAAATGTAATACCATTTGATATTAATCATCTTTCTGTTGAATTGTCATCCAACTTTAAAAAATGCACTAAAAAATATTAACAAAGCCTCTTAATCGAAACCAAAAAAGCTAGCCTAGTTATTAAGTGTAGTCACAATATAGTCTCAATATAAGCTTGATTCCCTTAAGGATAGAGATACAAAAAGAGGAGGTGGTGGACCAGGAAAATGACAAAGCCCCTTGTCTTTGAGCTGAATTCACTGAAATTGTTATTTTATGTCATCTTATATCTGATTGATTTACAGACCAAAACAAAGGTGGCAATGCTATAAATAAAATCATCAGATTATCCTTGTTTTTGAGAAATCAGATCCAGACAGTCTCTGAAAATGCACTGGTCTTTTATGTGGGATGGAGGAGCCCTGGATGTCACATGGAGTTAACTGTAAAGCCACCTGTCTCACAAAGACAGTAGATTTTACAGTAAGTTGGTTTGTCTTAATGTTCTATTCTTACAGCAGATGTGAACACAGCAATAATACAGTATGTTTGAACTGTTTTTGTCTACTTTCTGCCATGATTAATTCCTGGAGATAGTCTGTTACGCTTTCAGTTTATAAAGAGCTGATGACAAATGGAATAAGTTGGGACTGGCTGTCATCTAGAGCCAGTTGATTCCAGATCTTATGGTAGACAGAGTTTTTCCCAGTGTAAATAGGAGAAAAAGTGGATTACACACTCTAAAAGGCTTTGAGGTGTTTGGTTAAACTGTAGACTATTTGCAGTGCTAAACCAAGATTGTTAATTCGAGAATCTGGCCTCATTAACTACCAGTCATGAGAGCTGGTAACAGTCTTACCAAGAAAGTAGTAGCAAGAAAGTAGCAAGAAAATCCTGAAATGTCAAACCATTTCTTCATTGCAAACATGTGAAAGCCAGATAAAAAGAAGCAATTCAAAGACAAAAGCAGACATTTTGAGTTACTAACATTAAAAATACATTTGCTGACTGACTGATTTAGCACTTCTGGCAAGTGGTGTTACCACTGTTGACACTGTTTGAGCGTCTGGAGAGCCAAATAAAGAGTTCTCTAAAAGTCATCTTTTCATCCTTATTTTTGGCATATTGGCTAAATGTGCTAATTACCCATCTCTACCATCAGAGGAGATTGGGGGAAGACTTGGAGATTAATGATAATATGATTAACATCCTTGAGATGCTGCAGATAGTGTGGGGGCATTTCAGGGAAAGTGGTGACCACACTTCTTCATTCATGTTTACGTATTCTTTCTGGTGTACTTTATACAGTTTGGTACAGTTTGAATTATATGCAAGGTGAAACAACTGAATGCTCAGGTGTGTTGCAAATATCAAAGAAGACTACACACACATGAACCTCTTCATATAGAGCTTATATCTATAGGTTAATTACACTAAGAGATATCATTATAGTTGGGACAGAAGGTTTATTAGCATGGGAAATGAGGGACCTGTATCCCTTATTAAATGTCTGCTTCTTCGCCACAGGAGGTTCCTAATTGCTGCCTGAGACATGCAGCAATTTCCACCCTATTTACTCCTGGCAGGCACAATGTTTGGGCCTACAGCATCGTACACTGTGAGGTAGGCCTGCCTATTTCATTTAGCTGATTAGACCATCACTGTACTGTATGTGCAACCTCATTAAATCTTGTTGTCTGACAGGATTAAAGCCATGGGAGCTCTTACTTTGTTAATTATGAATCAATGAAATTAGAGCGGTAGTTTTGTGTTGTACTCCTCTGGCAGGTGACTTCTGCTTGTGTTTGCTCTCTCCTGTGTGAAGCGTTCAAAAACCAAGAGTTGCATTATGTAGCTGTCCTCTCTGACTCAAAGCAATGCTCAGTCTCCAAGGTGACAACACATTTACATTGTAGCCATGGACACCACATCTATCACCTTGTGCATGGCATTCAGTGACTCGCAAATCAAAGAGGCATCACTCACAGTGATGTCAGACCAGTTCAGCTACGTCTTTCACAAACCCGCCAAAAATACAATGAAAGCTGCTGCAGCACATGTGGCGATAGAGATGCAGCACCAGTCATAAAAGGTGCTGACTGACAGAAAAATCAATGCCTATCAATAGCTCGCCATTGGGTGCGTGATGTGAGGTGAATAATAAGCTTGTCCCTTAGCCTGATGATATGATATTCCCGACCAGGTCATCGCAGTCACTCCTCGTCCTGTAGCAGCTCTGAATTTGTATTATTGGGCCCGGGCCCTCCAGCTGTTTAGAGTGCTATTTTAATGTAATTGAGTTATAAGATACAATAGTGAGGCAGCAGAGTGTGTGCATACCAGTGTGTATCGGGGTTGTAGTGTGTGTGCAAAAGATGTTTTGACTGACACGTCAAAGGTAATTGAGGTGCAGGAAAGACAGAGTGAACTTGCCAGCTGTCATTTTCTTATAGGCTGAATCCATCAGAATGCAGCACTTTCAACAACCTCGAGAGACCACAGTGTGAGTGTCTGTGTCTGTGTGTTTATGTCTGCCATGCATATCAGAGATACTACTGTTTCTACAAAGCCTTAAAAAAAGATCATGATTGCCTCTTATTAGGTCTGAATATATTGTTCAGGTTGGATATGAACATGATCTGAGGGTGAGTTTGTTGAGGTTAATAACTGAGATCAAAGAAAAGACTTTCCCCTTTTTCAGGTCTATTTGTTGGTAAATAAAACTGAGTTTTGGGGGTTTTACCAACAGAGAATGAAAAACACAACACCTGAACACCATGTGACGGATTCATTCGTGGGTTTTTTACTTCTGATTTAAGAAACACTACAACAATGCAATCAGCTGCAATAGGAGAGCTCTAGAGGTTTCCATCACTGTCAGTCTGAGGACGCCAACAATACCACATCATCTGCAAAGAGCAGAGATGGAATCCTGAGGTACCCAAACTGGGCACGCACCTCCCCAGCAATGCCGAAGTGTATTTGTATTACATTTCTATGGTTCAATATTTTCAGCATCAGTATATTGGTGGCAGTTACAACTTATCAATATGATTATGTTTGTCTATACATATACACAGTATATCATTTTATGTGGCTGTAATGTTTATAGTGTATACTGATTTAATTTTGGTAGCTTATGAATATTATCAAACTGAATAAAAACATGATGTATATAAGGTGTTGATGTTGCCTTCAACACCCTAAATGAAACCAACTTCAAGGACAGAGCTGAACAGCCAACAGCTGTGCTAGCCAGCACATGATCTGTCTATCTGCTCCAAGGTCACACTGAATGTGAGCAAGATGTTAAAAACGGAAATACTATAGGGCAGCCCAAGAAGATGAAAACATCCATGAGTCATTTTTTAACAAGCCTCTTCATATGTACTCCTGTGTTGTAATTTTAAGAAATGCAGAATCAGTATCACTATCAATTTGTAGTTAAACCTGCTTCCGTTTGTTACCTCATGCAACAACAGTCAGAATTGCAGTAGAGCCATCCCGCATATGAACAGGAACTGGATTGAATGGTATGTGCAGGTTTATACCCTTGCTGTATTATCATCGATGGGCGATTCAGTCAATGACATTTTCTCTCAGCAACCTCCCGCTAGCAGCTCTGTGTGTTATTGCTGTCACATCTACAATTTGACCCACTTTTGGAGGTGTGATGTGTTGGTGGAGATGTGTCAATTCACCACCAACACATAAAACAGGATTTCTTATGGTCTGCAGTTCAGATCTCAGCAGCAGGCCAATATCAGCTGTCCACATATACTTTTTATGAGTATCATGATTTAGGAAACAGAGGCTTTGGAGAATGTCTTTTCTGGGAAGTTTGATTTAAAGATTCTCATAAACCAAAAAAAATGTAATTGGGAAAAGGCCAATCTTGGCTTTATGTCCTGGATGGATAAAAGCTACGGCCCCTTGTATGAGCACCATAACGTGGATTTGTTGACCTATCTTGAAACATTCCTGGGACTTAAATGTGTGGAGTTCAACCTAAATCCAAGACATCGATGTGCACTTGGTAGATTATCTCAATTATATTCTATACAAGAGCAGCACCTAGTGGGCAAATTTAAAATAGCACTGCAGTGGTAATTTCACAAACCTGTGTCAAATCATGGTGCTTTGCTATGCATGTCACAGTGATATGAACAATTAACTAATTAGGGGCAGTCATTCCTGTTGCATTTGTGACTATAACAAAATTTTATAATCCTTGGCAAGAGACATCTATTTTTATTTCCCCTGATAAATGTGTTGAGATATTTCACAGACAGTAGGGAAGTTTGGTTGTTTGGGGCGACATATGGTTACAAGGAAAGAATGAATTAACAAATGTAAGTGAGTGAATGTAAAAAATTATAATTGACGAATGATGCTTTGCAAGGTCAAAGTAATACACACTTTTATGCTTCCACTTAAAAAATCTATTCAATAAGGGACAGTGGCTCAGCCTAGTAGTCACTGTATGCTACATGTCCTTCCTAACTCTCTGCTCCCCACAAGTCTAGTCTCTTTTTAGCTGTCCTTTTGAATAATGGTGAAATATCCCAAAAAATACCTTAAAATGCATTCGAGGATAAGAACTACAATACGTGTCCAGCAGTGGTGGTACATCAGGTCATTAAGATGAAAAAACATTTTTTTTTATTTTTTCTGGTGTAACAAGTAAAAGCCCTGCAGTAAAAATAAAACAAAGAATAATGTGTTATTACAATTATGCAAATATAGGCAAGTTAGAAAAGAGAATAAAGAGCACTAAATGGGAGGAATATCTGACACTATTTTCTGTCTTACTATAATCAATGTTCATTTAAAACAGAGCAGGACAATAGATCAAGTTCATAAAAAAACTACAAAACTAAGCAAAGTTAAAATTAATATAAGACCCGCTGGAAAAGGAAATGTTTTGACGTGAGAAATACATTTAATATAGTGTGTTTCTATTTATTTTGATACTTGTGTTGCCTAACATCCATATTCCTCGTGTTTATGTGCAGTATGACAACAGTATGGGGAGAGTGGGGTAAGTTGAGCCACCCCCTGTTGCTTGGTAATGGTAAAAGAAATTGATCATTTGACCAAATATTTAGGAGATGGACATCAATTCATCGAGTCTGTGCAGGTTAGAAGCACATGGGTGAAGGGGTTGGACATTTATTTCCAAAAGAGTTTTCACTCTTCAAAGTGAATTTAGTCTATCATAAGTTTTATTAAAATTGTGGTCAGACCAAAAAAAGATCATCTTAAATGTGTTTTATACATCTATGGTATCTATGAGCTACAACATGGGGTCAAAAACCTAGCATAAAAGTCCACCATTTTAGCTCTGAGGACTAATACAGTCATAATAGTAGTTCAGGGGTAAGTTGAGCCAGTGACTCAACTGAGAAAGTAAAGAAGTCTGATGAGAGGATCAGAGTTTCACTTCAGATTGTTGAAATGTGTAACTTTTTCTTTTCAAAAATACAGCTGCGAATGTTCTGAATCACTTAAAGGAATTCTCATGTTAAAATGACTTCTTACAAAACAGCTTTACCCATACATGGGGTAAGTTGACCATAGGAGACCACTTTTTTTGGCATGCTATATTATCAAGACAGCTATGTTTACACTCATTCTGTTGGTTTATAGGGATGCACAACATCTTGAAATATATGCAGATACACTGGTTAGGGACAAAACGATGACTGCCTTGATGTAGTAATCCGAAATATGAAAAATGGCTCATCTTACCCCACTCTCCCCTACATCAGTATAAACTTATTTACGTTATTTCTATCTATCTGTCTATCTGTGTCCTTTTTGTTTGTTTCTTTTACAGTGGAGGGTGTAAGTGCATAAAATAGCAGTCAGATTATCAGTAGCGCCCTGTGAGAGTGGACTCACTCCAGTCCAGAAGATGACACTAAAAGACAAAGAGGGGAAAGTTTAGGCGGAACCTTTGTTTTCGAGCAGAGTGTAACACGGAACTTCAATAAGATACACCAGTGATGCTAACCAGCTGTATAGCATGAGCTAGCTTCGCCGGTGCTTTCCGTCAGCTGCTCACCTTGCGTTGTCACAAGATAGTCTTAACTCGTCTCCAGTTAACTTCAGTGTAATTTAGTAACCAGCTGCGCAGCTGAATGCCAGCTACCGCGCTGTCTGTGTTTTAGCATAGAGTCGAGATTTCACGCTGCTGAGGCGCTAAAATGAGAGAAAGGTGAGTATGTGGCTCCACTGCAAACCTCTGAAAAAGATAGGGCTGACTTAAAGCGCTCTACTGTGCTGTTAGCTGAAGCTACATGAGCGAGTGATAGCCTGTTGGTTAGCATGCTTGTAAGTTACAGCTAGCTTACGTAAATACCAGAACTGCTTGGTTTCAGGTCTTGATTTTACTCTTTTCTGGTACAGTTCCTTGTTTTGGCAGACCATAGATAGGAAGCGGTCAGCCTAAACGCCAGTGAACATTAGCTGCTCAAAGCTAGCCACAGTCCACTCCCAACGTTAGACGTATGTATTTGCATTTTTCCTCACGCTGTCACCATCTTTGCCCACACGGGTGGGGTCCCTACATTATACCTACAAATGCACTCTTACCATGTTCCCTCTGTCTTTATCGTGTACTCAACATTGTCTCGTTCTCGGTGTTATCTCTGGTAGTACAGATATCTGCCAGCCTCATACTACAGCTACATCTGTATCTGATCTGCCAGATGATTATGTAAAGTTGAGGTCTTCACTGTATTATGAGTTCGTGCCAACGTGAAATACACCACATCCGGTGTAGATGTACTAGAGAGATGACAAATATGCTCTGCTAAAGGAATTAACGACAGAAGTGGCAATCTGCACATGACCGATGCTTCAGTGGGCCACAGACAGAAACAGTCAGCCAACCTCAATCAACAGTAGTATGGTATTCTTCCACACAACTGTTCATCGAGACTGGTTTAAGATTTCTCAGAGTTGGTTGACATGGGCTTTGAATATTTCAGTCCAATAAAATAACTGAGTAACTTATTCATTCAGCAACTCTTTTAACTCCTGGAGAATTTTTAAACTTTGATAAGTATAATCAAACGTGTTCATATTTAAAATATTGTTTCCAAGCCAATCTGCAACTAGCTAATGGGAGGCAACTTGCAAACATTCATAGATATGTGCTTAAATGTGAGTTATCCTTTCATTGATACAGTCTTTCACTGGTTAAAATGATCACAGGCTGAGTTTTTTGCCAAATGTTTTCATTTTCTATATGGAACTTAAAGGGATATTCCGGCATAAATTAAGTTAGGGTCAAACACACTGTAACACAGACTTAGACACCCCGTTAAGAGGTGAATGTTGCCGACCGCTTGCTTCTCTAGTTATACAAATTTTAGCAATGACCGCAGATTGCAATACAGAGAGCCACATGCTCAAGCAAAAAGTCACTCTATAGCCACAAATAATGCTCAGAACAGCACCTAACTTCATCAACAGTACATATAGGGTCCCAGCCATAGTACTAGCCATCAAACATCTTTTAAGCTTTGCCTGATTTCTTTAGCAAAGAGACTAAACACAACTTACCGTCTCTCTTCCAGCAGCCGCTTGTTTGTAGCGAGACCTCGGGCGAGTCCATCGACTGCGGCGGGGTGATGCAGCTCAAGGAAGAACATTTATGATCAATACTTTAACATTTCCTTGAAGTAATAATCACCATATTAATCATTTTGCACTGGAGACGCAGTAGTTCTTCTGACTTAGTGTCTCAGTCTGATTGACTTTCCATGAGGAAATTATTATAAATGTTCTTCCTTGAGCTGCATCAACCCGCCTCAGTCGATGGACTCATCCAGAGCTCTCCATACAAACAAGTGGCTGCTGGAAGAGAGTAGGTGAGTTGTGTTAAGTCTCTTTGCTAAAGAAATTAGGCAAACCTAAAAAAGATGTTTGGTGGCTAGTGCTGTGGCTGGGACCCTATATGTACTATTGATGAAGTTAGGTGTTGTTCTGAGCATTATTTGTGGCCATAGGGTGGCGTTTTGGTTGAGCGCGTGGCTCTCTGTATTGCTATCGTGCAGTCATTACTAAAGTTGGTATAACGAGAGAAGCAAGCAGTTGGCAACATTCATCTCTCGGCGGGGTGTCTAACTCGGTGTTACGCTGTGTTTAACCCTAAATTAATTTTACGCCGGAATATCCCTTTAAAACTAAAACCATTATCTAAATATTTAATGTCTAATTATTCAACTGTTTTCCTCTCTTCCTTGTGCTCCTCTGTGGATCTGTGTGTGTTTTCAGAGTGTGCCCCGTGTGACTCAGCTCTCGTGTAGCCATGGAGAAGCCCTGGAGGCTGTGGGGGGCAGTGGAGCGTTGCACCCTTACTTTGGCCTCCTGGTCGTGGGGCGCTTGTCGAGTCTCTCTTCTGGCTCTCATCCTCACCTTCCATCTGTATGGGGGATTCTTGCTCCTGGCTCTGATCCTGGCCTCTGTGGCGGGTATCCTCTACAAATTCCAGGATGTGCTTCTCTACTTCCCGGATCAGCCCTCCTCCTCTCGCCTTTATGTTCCCATGCCAACAGGAATCCCACATGAGAATGTGTACATCCGCACTAAGGATGGTGTGAAGCTCAACCTCATTCTGCTTCGTTACACAGGAGGGGACACACCTCCTGGAGTCGCCCCTGGAAATCAAAGCAGCCCCACTTCCTCTTCTCCACCCACCATCCTTTATTTCCATGGTAACGCGGGTAATATTGGTCACAGGGTGCCAAATGCCCTGCTGATGCTGGTAAATCTGAAAGCCAACGTGGTGCTGGTGGACTACCGTGGTTATGGGAAGAGCGAGGGAGAGCCCAGTGAGGACGGGCTGTACCTGGATGCAGAGGCTACACTGGACTACGTCATGACCCGCCCTGACCTGGACAAGACAAAAGTGGTACTGTTTGGCCGCTCACTGGGGGGCGCTGTGGCTGTACGTTTGGCATCAGCCAACCCTCACCGTGTGGCAGCCATTATCGTTGAAAACACCTTCCTCAGCATCCCCCACATGGCAGCCACACTGTTCTCCTTCTTGCCCATGCGCTTGCTGCCTCTGTGGTGCTACAGAAATCAGTTTCTGTCATACCGGCAGGTAGCTCTGTGTCGCATGCCCTCGCTGTTTGTGTCCGGCCTGTCGGACCAACTCATCCCACCAGTAATGATGAAACAACTGTATGAGCTGTCACCTGCGCGGACTAAGCGCTTGGCTATCTTTCCCGAGGGCACACACAACGACACATGGCAGTGTCAGGGCTACTTTGCTGCTTTAGAGCAGTTCATGAAAGACCTGCTGAAGAGCCACGCCCATGAGGAGAGTGCTCAGCCCACGGCCAGTGTCACCATCATCTAAAAAGTACTGTCAAGGACTGACTGCTGATATCAGGTGGAGGTGGAGGCTGTTGTGGAAATTGATCAAACGGACTCAAACGAGTTTTAGAAAGAATGTACATTTTTTACGCTTTTGTCTGGGTTCTTGTTTTATTTCCCTCTTTTTACCTCTCTGTAAATTTAATATATTGTTACAATGATTTGACTATTTCAAGATTTTTAAAGAAGGTGATTTTACCTTCAAGGGTTCTTTTGTGTTGCAGCTATGAATGCATGTATCTGTGACCCTTTATGAATGAAGCCAGTACATACATGCCCACACACTTTGAAGACACAGCACAACCACAAAAGAATAAGCTCATATTGGTCTGCTGAAACAAAACAAGATCACTGAAATATCGGCTTAGAGAACGATGTCTACTATAATTCAGAGAAATCTGATAGCTACTTGAAATAAAGTTACAACTCCTCTGAAAATGTGGACACTGATCATTTGGAAGTCTCTACTGTGTGCGTGTATATAAACTTTGTAATACAGTGCACGTTATTGTTTGGGTTTACCGAAGTCAGATTTTTTTTTAAAATGAAAAACAACTTTGACAGGCGAGTCATTTTATCCTCTCTTTGCATCGAGAGGACTTGCAGCAGCTTAGTATGTCATGACATTGTACTTATTACTTTTACCCTGACTTTTTATGGTACAGTAACATGCTGGAAGAAAATTTTCAGTTGAGTCATTTGTTTAGTCATCAGAAAGGATGGCTAAGATGAAGTGGTCAGTTTCATAAAAGTGGCACGTGGGCGACTTCTGCTTATCGAAAAGAAGTTCCTGAGATCTTTTTTTTTTTTCCTGTCAAACTGTGTCTGTTGCAGTCTGATTGGATTTATTCGGCTCATACTAAACAAGCAGGAGTGTCTTTACTCTTAAACTGGCTCATGGTGATACTAAGCAGCTTTGGCTCCTGCGCAAACATTCTGTCTGTGTGGTTTGCAGTTAAGGGATGGCTTCAAATGATCGAAAGTCTGTCTCAGTCCAATATGGTAATTCATGCCCCATATGTTCACTGAAAGATGTATTGCTCGCTTGCATGATCCTACTGTCTGTACTGACTTTGTGAAGATCAGTTTTAATGTAACTTTCGTCGAGAAAATTAAACAAAATACTGGGTTATGTTTATAAAAGAAAGAGAATATGAAGCTGAGTGGAGTCTTTGGCATTCAGTACATTAGCCTTTTTTTCCCTATTTCTCAACTCAGATTAAAAAGGAAGTGTTTTGGCAAATTCTTCGAGGGGTTTTCTGTGGAAATCAGGGTCTGATAAACTTCTCATGTAATTCCTCGAGTTCCTTTTTCTACGAACACGAGTTTGTAGATTTTTTAAAAACATTTTTGGCCTTTATCTACTCTAACCATACACGCAAGGGTTCCTCATATGCCAGTACAGACTGCAGGAATGATCAGTCATCAACCTCTAATGTGGTCAGGTCAGTATTGTGTAAAAAACCAACGGCTTGAGGTCTTACAATAAGATGTAAGACTTCTGATGAAACTAAGTGACTATGTTTGCAAGTATCATCTGCATAATTGAGAATTGGATGAGTTTTGTTCCTTGTCTTGCCCCATGTGTATATAGCAAAATGGCTTTACTCACTTGGAGGGCTTTTGATGAGCTAATTAACCTTTCCCTCATGTCTTCCAGAGGGTGGAGTGGAGCCCGATGACACTGTTGTCTGCTCCTGCTTTCCAAATGCAGTATGCTGCACTGCAGTGGTATCAAAGCCATTTGAATACAGTTCTCTTCAGCCATATTTCACACTGTTTAAAACACAGCATGTGAAACAAAGTTCAGCGAAAGTCAAAGACCAAATTAGTGTGTGTCAATGTAAAATAAAATTGGACTGTGGGCTCGAGGCTATCATGAATGTGAAGTGTGGTCCTTAATATGAATGAATATAAAACAATGTATAGGTGGTCTTTTTTCCCCCTCATTTGTGACTTTAAGACATTTTGTGTATTAACAAATCCATAAACTGCATTTAATTTCGTTGTTTTTAGCCAGTAGTATGTTTATAGAGCATGTTGTGCAATCAGACTTCAACCATGTGAATATACAGTATACTCCTACAAATTTTGTTTGACACACCTCTGCTCTTAGTTAGCATCACGCCATCTTTTGATTTTATGAACAGATGAACGAACTTGTCCTTCACTTTATTTTCTTGGTGAGTATCCTAATGAGAAATAATTCTGAGTGGTACACTGAGGTTTCATTCTAAACAGATATAGCCTATTGTTTCTGTGCAGCACCCTGTTGGTGAAGGAAACAGCTTCAACTGAATGTTGATTTTTTTTTTTTTTTAACAAAGGAAATAATTTGCCTGATAGTGTGCTCATGCACCATGGAACATATTTTATATGTTTGTATGATTGTGAATAAAACGGAGTGAGTGCTGCTGAAAATACTGACATAAATCTGAATTTCATTTACTAAGATTGTATATGATGATGTTGAGTCCTGGTGAATTCCTGTAATGAATCTGCAGTTGACATTTTTTGTGATCACTTCCATTGACATACAGATAATTCTTACTGAAGAAACTGATAGGATGTGTACAGTTTGACATCTGAATGATTCATCTTTCTCTTTGGTACAAGGCATTCAGTTTGAGGGTTTTCCATTTTTAAGTAACGTTTCTTTTCTATTTCAGAACAATGTCGATGACTTCTTTTGTAAGCACACATTTTCACTTTCTATTTTCTGTACTGTAACATGCAATAAATTGATACATTAAAATGGCTTATCTTTATCGTTTTTCAGCTTTTTTTAATGTAAGAGTTCAAATAAAGTCGTGTGTCTTGGCATAATTAAGGATTTAGATTCTTGACGATTTGTTTTTGTTTTGGTACAGTGACAGACATCATCGCACTTCCTTATTTAGCACGTTTACTGTTTAGTTGTCAGATTAAAATCTCCGAGTGTTAGTCATGTCTGTTTCTCAGATTCATCATGTCTCCCTAACATTTATCATGCCTCCTCTCATCCAGCTACAAGACTGTCCTCCCTGCGTCCACTTACTTGAGCAGAGTTTGGAGGCTAAGATGTGGAGCAGGATGAAGAGAAAGGAGAGAGAGAGAATTTGTGTGACAGATTTCTGTTAGGGCTGTCGGTCAGGGAGGAACTGAGTGTGGTTAGCTGAGGCGGAACAAAGAGGGGGAAGCTGTTTTGCCCTTTTTTGTACTGTACTTGGTCGGCGAAGTCCTCCAGACTACACTGGAACCCGAGGCTAAAGGACAAAAACGAAACTTTAGGTGATCAAGGGAGCCTTAAGACGGGAATTAGATTAAAGCCGGTAAACATTCCTCATCTAAATCTGTCAAAATAGAGGCAGAAAAGTTCAATCAAGGGAGCAGTCATGCTGCCACTGTGATCTGGGGCCCTGCGATGGCAGTTTTGGCAGATGTGGAGCCCAAGACTGAACAAAAGACAGGTGAAGGGAGGCTGTCTTGGCCTGTTTACCTGCTGACGCTTGCTGCGGTCACCTCCTCCTCTCTTTCAGTTTTGTCTCTGTACCAACTGGTAGCTCTCAGGGCTGAGGTAGAAGGACTCAGATCAGAGGTCTGTCACAGAAGAGATGAAGGACGAGAGCAAATTGGAGGCCAGGTGAGAGACAGCAAGTTCTTTACAACAAACATCTAATCTGCACAGAATCAGAGAGAGATTTTGCTAGTATGAGCTGATTCTCTGTTTTCTGTCTAGACTGAAAAATTCAGCAACAGGAGAAGCAGCGCAGAGCCTATACACCAACCAGGAGCTCAATACCCTGCACCCATGACAAGGAGGAGAAGGCAGGTCACTGAAGGACAACCACATGGTAGGCTCAACATTAGCTTGATGATTTCTTAACAGTAACAATGACATACAGCTGTTAGTCATTTGTCTCCAGTTCAAAACTGGCATCGTTTCATAAATGAGTTGGTTCACTCGCCAAAATGTTGTCATTCGTTTTTGGCGTTAACTGGTGTTGATGGTGTCATCGTTTAGCTATAACTGATTTCAGTCATGTTAATTTTATGACTTAAAATTACAAAACATCTCATTCAGTGTTTTATTCCTCTCAGATTTAGGGATAGAAAACTCTACACACTGTCATTTAGAATAGCAGGTTATCAGTAGCTTATCAGCTTGAGTGCTAACTACCTGAGAAAACAATAGCATCTATTAGTGTTCACTGTTAGCTAATGGTGTGAATGTTGTCACCATCAGTTCAAGCTTTTTGAGTCCCTGAGGTGTAATGTTTACAATCTACTGCCGCAGAGGGCTGGTGTCGTTGTCTCCCCAGAGAATGATAAAAGGATGGAGGTGAAGAGAAAGGAAAGTAGGCCATTTAATCAGCTATTTTCAGGTTGTGACTCAACTTATCTCTACATTTCTGTTTATGTTTCAGTTTCTCAGCCCTGCCTACAGTTACTGGCAAACAGTGACAGGAAAACCTTCAGTAAAGGTACAGTGTTTCTCAACTGGGCTATAATAATGTGGTGTTTTGTAAGATTTTGATTCAAATATATAAATAGAAATTTTACATTTGTTTTGTTTGGTTAGTCGGTGTTATATTCCTCATCTTTATATCGATGTTAAATTAAGCAATATCAGAGGAAGTGTTGTTGCACTGAATTTCAACATGGGTGTGAACCCAGGGTATGTTGATATTCAGTACAACAACATGACCTCAGAAGTGAGGTTATTTTTACATACAGTTGGTTATACCAAGAAACATATTATAAATATAGTTAATAGACTGTTAAGAGTTTAAAGCAGCAAATACTTCAGGTTGTTTATTTAATTACTGGCTTTGCTCGACCTACATCACTGTAAGCAACTAGACTGAGCTGTTGCAAAGACACTGATACATATTTTCCCACTTAGTTAGTGCAGTACTTTGTGTATGTCTACAAACCATAAATCATAGCTTTATTCTGACATGTTTTGTTAATGTTTTCTTTTTTTTTTTCTGTTTTTTTCTGTTCTTTTTGTTAAAAAGTTAGCCATGATATAGACTAACACATAATTTCAGTAATGTTAATTATGCTGCATTAATCGGTGTTGACATGCTGTTGTACTTTATACCAGAAAACATGGAACGACTCTTGTCCAATCAAATTCGCTCGTCAGAACTAAGTGCTGTATGATGGTGTAAGCAGCACTTTTGACCAACTGTTTCGGAGCAAGTTGTATGATGGGAGGGTGTGCTTGTTACAGGTGTTTTAACATGTCTTCTGTAATCTTTCTCCGTCTTGAATCAGAATTTAGCGAAGAGCCACACACAGGTATCCCCTGGCAAACTGGACTGAGGAGAGGAACAGCCTTGGAGGCAGATGGAGACAGCATGCGAGTCATTGAGGAGGGATACTACTTTGTGTACAGCCAGGTAGCTCTATTTCTTGTCTTTCTACAGTTTCTCCACAGAAGGGCGCTGCTGCACTGCTTGCCAATCACTGTCCTTCACATAGGAGGGGAGCGCGTCTGCATGGCTCGTAGGACAAAAAGGGTGTGCTTGATTCAGGCAGACACACAGTTTATAGACCTTGAAGAAAGGTCAGATAAAGAGAGGAGAATGCAAATGTTGCATGCATAAAAAATGAAGTTGCAAATGCTCTTTGACTGTTTATACATGATGAAACCCCGTGGCTAAACCATTTTTCACAGTGTAATTTTGTGTTCCTGGTGTGCTCAGGTGTTCTACATGGACAGCGTCTTCGCTATGGGTCATGTGGTGATTCGGAGGAAAAGAACTGTGGTGGGCAATGAGTCTCAGTATGTGATCTTGTTCCGTTGCATCCAGAATATGAATATGAACCCAGACTACTCTTTTAACACCTGCTTCACAGGAGGTAAGACCCTGCTGTTGTTTATGTTCAGCTATGACCCCCACCCCTACCCCCTTTTTGAATAACAGCTTGTACAGCGAGTCAGTCACAGTGTTTTCCTGTCATGGAAGTGTGTGTGGACTGGCTAGTTGTCTCTAGTTTGGTATTCGTGATAGCTGTTTGTGGAAGTAAATAAGGGAAATTGCAGCTAAATGTCTATTTTTGTATTTGTTTCCTCCAGGTTTAGTAAAGTTGGAGGTCGGGGACCACTTGGAGCTGTTGATCCCACGTCCCAGAGCCAACGTGTCCCTGGGCGGTGATGACACCTTCCTGGGTGCCATCAAACTGGCTTAGTGTGCCACTTTAATTGGGAACTGTACTGAAGCTGAATTAGTAAATGTAAAAGAAGACTATCTGCACAATCCTAGCAGTACTCAGAAAAAAATGCTCTTTTTAGCTACATATTGATGTTGATGTACACCTTACTTAAATATGATTTTGTATAAACTGGCAGGATCAAGTTCTTCAAATAATCAGAGACCATGACTGCACTATGTTGGACTTGTAGATGCATCCTTTCCTAACAGCTAAAACAGCTTCTGATGTGCATCACTAAAACAGCTGCCCTTATTTGTGTTACTGTCTTTGTGTTTCAGTGTAAACCACGCTGACCAGGTATATAAGTTGAAAGCCACAGTTTTAAATTGAGTAAGCTAATGTATGTCATACTGATTGCATATGCCGATGCAATAAAGTCACAGGTTTGGCACTAGAGATGACATCATCTGAAGTCTTGTGGGTGTCGTTCCTTCAACAGCCACCAGAAGGAAACACTTGAGTGTTCAGAGAGAGACACTGAGCCCGGGTTGAGCAGGAACACTGGAAATCTGGCATAGGTTCCTATTTTTAGATTAAAGCAGATGAAATCTGCATGTTGAAAGAAGCTGCTGCTCAATGAATTTGTAATGCCTGAAGTACCTAGAGAAAACAGTGACATATCTTCAATTGATGATTTTTCAGTTTGTATAATATTAAGCTGGAAGCAAAGGAAGAGATACACCTGGGGCTGACGCCAACATATATTAGCCAGTGGGTTATTTTTAGTGCTTAACCATGAGCTTATACAGACTTTCATTAGGATGATACCATGAATTCTGACTATACCAGATACTATTTCAGTGAGGGTAGATTTGAATGCCGTGAATCTCAGGAACCCATATGTGTATATAGTTGAATGGGTCCTCAATTTAATTTAGTTACTGGAGAGACTATGGGGTTAAAATATCTGATATCTATAATTCAAAGATATAGAGGCAGGTATGTTGTGGTAACAAAGTCAAATTCAGTAAAATATGTCTGGATATTGTAAATAATTTTGGTATACTGTACAATAAATTACATTGACTTATTATTATTATTAAAATCATTATTTATTTATTTTGTATGTAATACTTATTAATTTTACCTGTGGAAAGTTGACCAATAGGTAACTAAGATGAAAGTGAAAAAAAAACAACCAAAAAAAAAAAAAAAAAAAACACTAATTAGTTAAAAAGCCAACATTATTATTTTTTTTCATTTAAAAACAAAATTATTAAAAAATGCATCTCTGTGTTTTATGGCTTATCTACTTTAAAGAAAAATGTTATAACCAAAGCCATTTTATAATTATTCTTCGCTATGTTGACCGCATAAAAGGTCCTCTTACTTGTATTTCCTAAAAAAAATTTTTCACATTTTTCAGTGTGGTTGTTTTCAGATATCTGCCACACAGTTGTACCTCTCCCTCCCTCTCTGCTGAGCTGTATCGCTCTCTCACACACGCTCATAGACAAACACACACAGGCCTTCTGTCCATTGGGGCAAAGAGTTAGACAAAGCCCAGTGGGTGGTCACTACTTCAACAGGCACTTTGCCCTCGGAGTCATGGCTCCATCTGACAAGAAGAGAAACCCAAAGGGGGGCAGGGAGGAAAAGAGTCTGAAGTAGAAAGCTGGGAAAGAAAGATTTCAAATGGACTTAATGGATAGCAGTTGCCATTGATGGAAGAGTAAGCGGAAGAGAAGAGAGAAGTTAAAGCAGAGAGAGAGGGAGAAAGGACGGGCCAGACTTAGTGTACTACAGCCAGTGGAAGTCAGAGTAGCTCTTTGATGATCTGGCAAACAGAGCAGACGGCTGTACAAACATTAATAGAAAAAAAAAGAAGAAGGAAGGGGAGGAAGAGGAGGAGGGGGTTATAAGAGATGAAGAAAGGACAGACCTTTACTATAAATGTGTCAAGCAGGATGCTCCCCCTCCTCCTCCTGTGCCAGAAATGTCTTTGTGCGGTGCCATGGTGATGGCTGGTGTGTTGGCGGAAGCTGATGTCATTGTAGGCTCGCCTCTCAAAAGAGAAACCAGCGTCTGAGCGGAGAATCAGGAAATGAAACCTGCTGTGTACACATGCTGGCACTGTGTGAACTTCACACAACCTCACACATGTTCCAAACACACACACACACACACTCTACATATTGACCAGATACATAAGAAAATGTGCGAGGAAGGGACAATGTCATATAATATACAAACTTCTGAATCAAATAAGTTACTATTTCAGAAATATATCAATCTATTCTGGATCGAACAGGGTAAAAGTTTTCAGACCAATCTCACTTTTGCTTGTATGCTCCACAGAAATCAGTTTAAAGCCATAAATATGATTAAACTTGGGATAAATATGTTCAATGATAAAATTTGAAAGAACAAACTACCATGAGATAAAATAAACAGCACACTCCAGCCCGGACTGAACAGATATGAAAGTAGAAGGAAGTTTCTTTCTCTTTTCTCTCTTTCACTTCTTCTACGCAGTGATTTTTAAAAAATATTACGAAAAAGCAGAACAACCCAGGGGGCGAGGAGGCGAGTAGGAGGGTTCAGAAGACAGATGAAGAATAAAATTGAAACAACTCAAAGTCAAACAAAAATTCCTTGAAGGCAGTGCCACAGCTTTGACCTTTTTCACAAAAATGTATCTGACAATCTTAGATACGGATGAAATTCATCACATGGGGTTTCTGACGTATGACTGGACAAGAATATGAGAGAAGAGCTTTTCAGGGCATTTCAGCTTCAGTGTGAAGTTGACAGAGTCAGCACTTACGTATAGAGGAATTCCTATTATTTCATCATGTTAGACATCTGTGTGAAGTAATGTCACACTAAGCATTTAAATTATTTGGTTATGGCCAGAAACTGGACATGCCACTGACATCTCAGACCAACAAGACCAGTTAAGAGCTGATCCTGATGTTGGACATACTCCTCCTCCTGTATGAAGGCATCCACAACAATTGAACAGACAATAACATAGTGCCTCCAGCTACAGCAAATCTTTCTGCTCAGGCATAAAACCAGGCAAGACAGAAACAACACTTCACATTTCTCTATTCTGAAAGCTGTTTCAACAGGCTCAGTCATTAGAGCAGCAGAAACATCCATACAAGGTAAACAGGATTACCTCCCATTACCATTACCATCCTTAAACCAGATTTAATTTCACTGCATTCCTAAAGACTACAGAGTGTGTTTCTTGCTTGTAGGAGGAAAGGGTGTATTTACAGGAATCATCCAGCCCAGTCCCTCGGAGTATCCCTTTTCTCTCCTCTGTCTCAGACTGCGGCACTCGTGTTAAACGTGGATATTAGCTTCTCTGTGTCCCCATCTGTCCTTTCATTTCCCCTCTCCTCCCTCCCTCACTCTCCTCCCTCCCTGTCTGAGAGCTTTCAGACAGGTTTGACTGATGACAGCGGCTAAAGGTGATTCCTGAATCCTGATTATAAAACCCAGCATGCTCCTGTTCTGCACAGACAACCTCAACACACTGCAGTTTTTGCAAAGAGGAATACATTGCTTATGCTCAGACTTGAACAAATGTTCACATATGCTCTCTGACTGCCTCCCCTAAATACAGTAAAAATGTACAGCTGTCACTCACTATGCTTCGGTGTACTACAAGGTTGTTCTGTGTATGTTCTCCTCTAGTATTTGAGGATTACTTTGATCTGCTGCAGTCAGCCCAAAGTAATCAGGCTGATCCAGAGCCCTGACGCTGAACTGGCAGCAGCAACGCATGGATTTCTCATTTAACTGAGGATTTGGTTTATCAACAAACTGGATTGTGCTATCCCTCTCTCCAAAGACTAAACACCATGTTTTTGCGCCTGCTCGCCACACCGAAGGTTTTTAATCGATTCAGCTGGAGACGACACTAATTATATGTGATCTGAAAAACGTGACCGGTCCAGCAGATGTGAGGTTTATTTGTTTTTGACAGTGTTAAAGTAGATTTGGTTCATTTTTTTTCTCTCCCCTGATATCTCAGGATCTGCGGGAATATAAGCTGATCTATAATTCATATGGTTCTGCCTCTGCCCGGAATCAAACCATGATGAAACACCAGGCTCGCAATCTACATGTGTGCGAGAAAAAAGTAAGAGCAGATTTTGAAGATGTCTTTGTTCCAGCTCATCTTGATAAATCTTTCTCTCTCCTCCTGCCGTTCTTCTCAAGGACAGGAGCCTATTTCAGAGAAGAGGAGGAACATTAAGATGATGAGAGGAAGGGAAGATTTTGGTTCGGTCTGCCCCCCTTCCTCTCGCCTTCTCCTGACTCCCACACTCTGCTGCTTTACGGCTCCAAAATGAAGCTCTGGAAACTCAAACAGAACCAGGAATATTTGTCTGAGTTTGTTTTCGTACCTGACTAAAATGCTCCCCTCCTGTCACACAACTATAGGAGCTGCAGGATGAGTGTGCAGTTTGTGTACACTGTAAATATTCACTGTGTCCGTGCCTTCATTTTGCTGACTGTACCTTCATCTTTCTCCAAGTTTGTTTGAAAACATAAATTCAGACGCTACCGCTTTGTGTGAAAGCATCAACCTGACAACAAACAGTATAACTGGGTTAACGGGAAGATAGAAATTCAAATTCAAGGTTGTTTTTTTGTTTGATGTGCACTGTACTCTTGTTGTTCGTAAGTATTTTCCTTTTGTCTGTTTCAACTAATAATAAGTTTACCTCAAAATTTCTTCAACAACATTAGATATTTGTGTATTCTCACTTTGTAGTGTTTAGGCACACCCAACGCTCACAAATCACAACATAAACCTTTTGCTAAGCAGGTGTGTATCCCAAGTTTACTGTCATAGCAACCCAACACAAGCCTAGTATCATTAAAAACACACCCTGCATGAATCTTTATTTATCATTATGGTTTTGGGGGGGGTCTCTGAAAATTGATATGACTGAATTAAAAGACATCATCAGCTGGTGAAAAAGGTGACTGTGGTTGGAATCAAGTTGGACTTACTGGAGGATGTGTTTGAGAGACGCACACTGAGGAGAGTGGAGGCTTTTTCTAAAGAACATGGATCACCCACTTCGTAACACCTTGATGGAGCAAAGGGCCAACAGTGGTGGACGGTTCCTCTCATTTCTCTGCAGGACAGACAGACAGACAAGATTCAGAAGATCTTTTGTACCCACAGCCATCAGACTTTGTAATTCTTCTGGAAATAGTCGATGACATGAGACATGAAACTATAGACAATTGAATTAACCTTGAGGGAACAATAAAGTTATTTTAATCGTCTTATCTTATCTTATTTTAAAACACTACGGGCCCAGGGTTAACAATTTTTCAAGGCCCTGCACCCGTCTCAGAAGCAGTTGGACTCAACGGCTCAATTTGCATCAAAATAATAAAAGACAGAAGCAATCACTGAAGTCTGACTCTAGTGTCACATGACAGCTGCATGTCTTTCATTTTCTATATGAGTTATTGTCAGAGAGACATATCAGCCAGTATTACACTGACCTTAAGAGCTTGTGCCCCTGAGGCTGCTCACAAATGGAAAAATTTTTTATTGCTGAACATTCTTCTGGCTGTTTTTATCTCTTTCAAAATAAAAGCATGCAGATGTAACTGTAAGACAGTAAAATGATCTATGAAGGTATTACAAATAACAGTTTTAAGATGCCATAAAAAATCCCTGAAAAATAGCATTAGAAAGAGAAGAAAGAGCGCTAAGGGAGGAGTGTAAAAAGATGGATGTTCCATGCAGTAAAAGGGGGTGAGGCATGAAGAAGATTTTTTGCTCTGCACATCTGCTATACAACGCTTTTTCTGTCCTCCTGTTTGCATTATGGTTTCACTTTCAGCCCATTGTTGGTGTGTTTGTTTCTCCTCCCTCTAATAACAGTACACAACAGGCACCTGCACACACTCTCACATACACACACTACACACAGGGGACAGAGTGGAGTGTGTGTATAAAGTCCTGTGTCACTCATTTCCACCAGCTGCTCATGGGCTTGTGATAAAGAGTTGTAATTAGAGATTTCAACTCCTGCCTTACTCTCCTTCTGCTTCTTTTTTTTTCCCTCTCACAAACTCCTAAATCGCTCTCTTCTCCCTCACACACACTGACTTATGCTCTCTCCCCCTTCTAACTACTCCCCCTTCATTCACCCAATCTGGCACACTCCCCCCTCTCTCCTTGCTCTCTCTCTCTCTCTCTCTCTCTCTCTCTGATGGGATGTCAGTGGAGGATTTCAGCCTATGGGTGTAGAAGTAGAGAGACTTGGGAGTTGTTTTCTTTTTCTCCTCTCTCTCTCTTTCGGAGTGTTTCAGATCTTTGCAGCTGAGCCCAGATTGTCTCTGGATGTTATTTTGCAGCTGGCGAGAAAGCATCAGGAACTACAGGAGGGATGTTACGATGAGGTACGGTGTCACTCGTCTGCTGTTTGTCTGTTTAAATGTGTGTAAAGTAAAGTGAGTTTCTCTGTGTTTGATTGGCACATAAGGCCTGGTGGCACAAGGTTCGACCTCCTGCAGTTTGTTTTTATAGGATTTTTAATGTGTCCTCTCTTTGCGTTTTCTCACCTGAAACAAATCTCTCATTTCTGCTTCAGTCTAAAATCATAATTTCTTTCTTAAAGGTCTCTGTCTTTGTTCACTCTCAGCAGACTGGCCTTTGTCTCTCTCTCTTTTTTCTCCCTTTTGCATGCTGTTGTTTGCCCTCAGACGTTGCATGTGTGCCGGCTGGCAGAGCGAAAAAAAAAAAAAAAAAAGGAAAACAGGTTTGTTGGCTTGCTTGCACACACACACACACACACACACACACACACACACACACACACACACACACACACACACTCCTGCAAAAAAATAAAGCCTCTGGCGCACGAGATGTCAGTTGGGAATTGTCCCAATTTCAGAGGACCTTTGGGCAGCTTTCAACCAAACTTCGTGTGTTTGGGTGAGGTGCGCTCGTGTGTTTAGAAAGTGAAAAAAGAGAGGTCACAAGAGGAAAGTTTCAGCTACATAGATAGAAGTGTTATAATGCGGTGAAGTGGAAGAGAAGAGAGCAGATTTCACAGATTGTAAAGTCTCTTTCTGCTTGATGTGACAGGACGTGGCTGAGTAACAGACACAAACATAACTCTGCCGCCTCTGTCACCCCACCAAACTCTGCTTTTGTTTCACTGGGGCTCACAGATGGGCTCATTCAGACCACAGGGAGTCAACTCATCCAAGTGTTTGTGTCAGAGTGGGTGTGCGTGTGTGTTGGACTTGTTGGTGTTAAACCCTTGGGGTGATATGATAACTGTTAAACACTGAGCACAAAAATCAATGATGGTAAACTGGTGTCCAAGGAGCACAAGCTATTTCAGTCTTGTGTGTATCTGAGTGTGCGTTACACCCATCTGTCCTTCTGCTCAGCCAGATTGGGGGCCTCTGTCTGCCAGCTCTGCGTGGAGGTATCACTCTCTCTTTAGAGTGAGGGATTAACTCGACCACACATTACCACAGTGCCGTTTTCCAGCAGTTACCCCTCTGGCTTTGTCCTTTTTTTTTTTTTTTTTATCTTCTTTGCAACATGGCAAAGCGTGCTGCGTTGGTCTGTGGGTGTAGTCAGCAAGAGGCTAATGTCTGAAAGCTGTAGTCTGTCGGTCTGTTTGGGTACATGGCTCAGTCCCCTGTAATGTGGTCAGCTGTTGAACCAAATGGTCCAAGACTTAGTCACCACCCACCCTGATAATTATGGGTTGATTTATTAACTGGAGAGGATGATGGTGGAGATCAGGAGGGGGAGGGGAAAGAGGAGGGATATGCAAAGACTTTACCCTGCAAGAAATCTTTTTGATGGATCTGCTGCTGTCAGAGCTCCAGAGGTGTTCAAGGAATATACAGCCCCCTCCCACTGATTCACTCATGTAAAGCAGCCCTCCAGCTGTGTTATAACGCTGGGCTCCCCCTGCTTTAGCAAGATTTAAATTGCCCCTTTTATGCATGATTAAGGAGGGGACTACAGGTCTGTGAAGAAGTGTGGGGAGGTCATTAAAGTCACAGCTGCATAATATCCAGAGAGGAAAACTCAAGTAGACATCCACCACCTGTTTTACCTGAAATCTCTCTGTTGGAGGACTCCAGTTTGCTTTGGGCCTTCTGCCACTCTAACTGTCTCCACACACCCAGCGCGAGTAAAATCATTCATGCTGAATTACATGTTAAGTCAATGCAAAGACGCGATTAGACGCTCCTATGACTCTGGCGGTGCGAATGACGCGAATTGGGCGAATCTCAACTTGAGCGAATATTTGCGTTGCTATAACTGCTCAGCATGAAGGTTGCCCGGTGACGTATGAAAACGGATGGTTGTTCAGTGGTATCTAAAATGGAGGACAAACTGGTCGAGTCAGTGTGCGGGTGCCCCAAATTGTATGATACCTATTTGCTTTCAATAACCGAAACTGGAATAAAAAGTAGCTTGGCTAAAGCAAGTGAGTTAGGAGGTTGGATTACCTGGTAAATTGTTAAAAAAAAAACACTTTTGTTCCTTGGCTTTTGACCCAGCATGGGACGGCATTTGTTTTATGACTTTTTTATTGCTTTTTATGATATTATAAAACAATTATTTATTGCTGTTTTATGTTTTTATGTTATTATGTACAGCACTTTGTGTCAGCTTTGGTTATTTTAAAGTGCTCTATAAATAAAGTTGAGTTGAGTTGAGTCTATCACTTGATCCTGCTGGTTAAATTGACAGAGATTACTGCTGAAATAACAGTTAGCACGCGAATGAAGCGAGTAAATACTACTCAGTCACACGTCTAGATTTGTGCAAATTCAGGGAGTAGATGATTTTATTCACGCTTGGTGTGAGCGCCCCATGAGCCTTTTTAATTAAGGGGCACTTTAAGTTTACCACAACCCCACATCAGGCGTGGAGTCCACATCATCAGACATATAAGCAGGATTCATATCTTTAATGTTTTTTTTAAAAGAGTTTCAAAACTTCGAAATAAAATCAATTCCTGATGCTGATGGTTCTTAGCGTAATATATCAGAAAATATATATTTTGTGTAGTTAGCTGGCAAAAGTTGGAAAGTGGTCTAATTTTTCAAATTTAAACATAATTTAAAATACGTTATAATTTTTCTTGCACATATTGTCGAGTAGATCAGTTAATGCAAAGAGAATCTGCTGCAGCTCTCTCTTATCACTCCAAGAAGCATGAGCAGAGAAAAGTGAGGATGTTTTTTTTTTATTTTCTTGTTAATTCAGGTTCTTGATCTAGATGACATCAAATATCAACTCATGTTGCTCCATATTTCATCACAAATTACATCCTTTCCATAAATATGAGCTCACCGTGCAGTTGGTGTTTTTTCACCAGTACACTTTTCAACATCTTGAAGAGATTTTTCAAATTTCATCCCTTAACCCTTTGAAAAGCTCTGACTCCCTTTTCGGCATGACAGCTAGTCTACCTCACAATTTCTGTCAGTGTGCTAAGCAACAGCCACCACACAGAGACTAACACATTCACAGAGATTTCAAGCTGGCATTGACATTGATTGACATATTTACGAACAAGTGCTGCAAGGCTGGTGAAAAGTTTTGGTATTTTGGTTGGTTAAAACCAGGACAGGGTTTGCTCAAAACCAAGAAATATTCTTTTTTTTTTTAAAGACAGGAATTGAGAACAGGTTCTACATGAGAACTAGCTCCAACTTGTTCAAGCCATTGACATCATTTGACTTCATGCTTTATCAAATTGGCAGGCCTCCAGAACAATGACGCAACACATTGCAATGCAGTCAACATGATCAATAACCAAGGAGTGAAGTCACGACAATCAGAAGGCAAGAGCAGTAACCAACCAACCGCTGACACAAATAACATGGTATTGTTCAGCTGGACTGGTAGCTTTCCAGAAATAAACCCAGTGTCTTTCTGCAACATCCTGCAGCTTTTCTATCCCCCACAGAAAATCTGTTCATTTTCAAAGACTGTCCAGATCAAATCCATCAAAACTGAAGGTAATCTGAGATAATATACGTGTAAACTTTACAGAAATACTGTAATTTCTCTTGTTAGTAAACCAAACTTATTGAAAAGCTACAATCTTTGTTTTGGTCTGTCCATCAATCAGAGTCTGGATCTGTGTTCGCCTGACCTGTAAAGATTCAATCAGAAGCCAGATTTACTCAGTGAAGCAGTGAAGGTAACTAAACTTATAGTGAAACTGATTAGGCCTACTGCTTTCCACACAAAAAAAGCTGCAGGAATTGATAAGTGAATCAGTACAAATGTTTAACAAATAAAGTCAATCATGTTATTGGTATCAGAGAAGTCTCATCAATCCCATCCTTAGTTTCAGAGATATTTGTCTGAACTCAGAACACAAAGGCTTGGAAATGGCACAGTCCCAGTCAAATTAGACTTATGGTCATCTTATCTCAGACAGCACTGCTTAGTTAACCATCTTACTGGATTTTCTTTGCAGCTTGTTTAATGGGTCAAGACCCCCTCATGACCCCTTCAGTAAAGCCCATGCTGTTGACCGCACAGACGCTGTGGATGGATACATTTCAAGTGCCTGATGTCAGAAAACAGACAGCTGACTGCACAGACAGGAGTGGGGGGTAGGATGGGATTAAGTGGGTTACTGCTCATCTGGGGAAGCCACAGATTTGTTTCACACACAGATCTGATTAGTGCATATTGTAATCCACACCAATATGTGCTGTTTATAATTGGTGAGTCTATGACAGATGTCTCTCATTATCATGGGCGGTGTGCAATAACTACAGGAGGCGTACAACTCGATATGAGAAAAGGGTGTTGTGTTTAAGTTTGCAATATTTGAAGGTTGATTAAATCCAGAGACTAAAATGGAACTCTGAATGTGATGAGATTGAGCAGATAGTTTTTATTTCCACCAAACAGCAAAAAACTCAATTTGCAGTTAAATAAAATGGAAAAACTTCTCACATTTAAAGTCTGTCTATGACACATATTCCTTATCTGAAAAAAATAGGTGCCTACCTCACTCTTGATGCAACTTGCCTACAAGAAGTTGGTTTTAGGAATCAGAAAAGCAACGTGAAAACTGAACCTCTGAGACACTGCAAGGAAACATTACAGATTTTCCTTATTAACCAAATATTTACATCAAAATTGTGAAAGTCATAATTTAGATAGAGTCAAGTTAAAGATAATTAATATTATACTCAGCCTCTCTCTCTCTACCTTTGTTTCTATATGTCGCAGGTTGGTTTCAAATTAAGAATGCAGGCATTGACCCAAGAACACTGGACTCTAAATTCTTGTTTATTTGATCAATGTGAACACAATTATGTAAGGAGTGTACACTAGCATGGTCATAAGGTGATGTAAACTCAACTGAGCTCAAACAGGAAAGTTAGCTGCTATATGGTGTCAATACTATACAACATCTTCATTCGTATGCCTTCAGCACAAACCTATCTCATCCTCTGAGCTCAGGGGTAGATGTTAAAGGCTGGTGAGGGGTTGTTGTTGGTGTCCCTTAAAATATTCACAGCTAGAAGATGGACTCCATTGTCCAAGGGACATAAAGAAATGTTGATTAGTTGATAACGTGTGTGGTTGCTATGGCTGCTTCTTCCCTCTTTTTAGCTGATTTTTCTACCAACTATGCATACAATTACCTACTATATTGGTCTCTGTACAGACACAAGTGTGCTTGGGTATGGAACAGCATTACAAGTGTAAAAGTAGATTGAATGGGTGAGGAGGAGGAGGAGGAGGAGGAGGAGGAGGTGGGGAAGTACAGTATGAAACAATTGTTCCTAATGTGAAAACGCTCTTAGGTGTCTGGAAAACAACCCTGAGATGAGGATGAAATTCCAGACTATTCTCCTAAGTGCGGCCCACAGGGCCGGGCAGTTGGCCGACTAAAACAGCAGCTAAAGCTAATGACAGGTGGCGGGCAGCACTGCTGGCAGCAGCAGCAGCAGCATGTTATTTGGGAGTGGAACACTTCCAGCAGGCTAAGATTAAGTCCAAACCTTTGGTCTGAGATTTCCCCCATCTGATGAAACAATATCATCAAAGCAAAGCAGACTGCAAGGGTTCAATACCAAACAGGTGCACCGGCTGACACAAAGGTTGGCTAAGCCCTATATGATACCAGTCTTTGTCAGAGAGAGAGAGGGGCAGTGGGTGTGGGGTTGTTTCTTATGTGATCCTCATCTTTCTATAGAAGACTTCCGCACATTAATGCAGGCTTGCCGCCGCTGGCATGTGACTGGTGGCCTTGTAGACTTTGTTTCTCTTCCAGAGCTATTATTGGACACCATGTCTGCAGGGGACATCAATGTCAGGGTCAGAGTCTGGGCTTGCCAGGGCTTGCCTCAGCTACATGTGTGTGTATGTGGATAGGAACATGTATGGTCTGTCTCCGGTTTGAACTTTGATGGCAGCTCTGCGTGTCAGGGGGAGGAAACAGAGCTGGAATTTGTTGTTGCAGAGGCAGAAAAAGAGCGCTCAGTAGGTACAGGTACTTGAATGTTATGGAGGTAATTTAGTGTGTAGGAGTGAGAGCTGAAATGACTAGTTTGTGTGACATGTCTAGGGATGATGTGAAGGTCTTCCTCAGATCGAGGTGGGAAAGAAATAAAGGTTGGGAAGGGGGGGCAGAGATAGCAGCGTATGAAGCAGATGGCGCTCTCCCATTTCTGGAATGTCTGTGAGGGCAGGTGCAATAAATGTAACCGCTTGACTGCTCCCATCACTATCAAGCCTCACACACACACTCACATTTACACAAACATGAATGCACATACACACATGGAGCCTCCCCCTTGAACACAAACACTTGTCCACCTACCAGGTTCTCTTGCCTGCAGCTAGATAGTATATTAGAGTGCTGCTGAGTATGAGCCCATCTGCGGAGCCATGCAAATGATCTAAACAGGAGTGGTTAAGCATTCCCTTTAAAAACACTGCTTTGATCTACGTGATACGCCGTAGGGGAGTTTTACATGAAGATAAAAGATAACGTCAGGCTGTGATGTTTGTGAGCTTGATTTCAAACATGTCATCACTCAGATTCAACCCTCATCAAATTAGGTCAATAGTTAATGGAGTGTGACGCCCTCCCTCCGACAATGCTATGATACCCTCTCATGCTAATCTCATACAGATACCAGTCAAATAAGAGCGATAGGTGTAAGGTTGAGAAATAGAGAGTAAGAGGGTTATAGCAGAGGAAAAGAGAAGGGAAAAGCATATCTCGATTACACTGAAGAAGAAGAAATCAGAAGAAAAAAGGTGTGGACTAAATGTAAGGAGTGAAGGGGAAGAGGAGGAAAGGGGTTTAAACGACTGTCAGTCAGCATCATGATATTTTCTGCTCATTTCTGAAAGTGCAGATATGAGTTCTGAAGAGAAGGTTGAGCATCATCTTTAGACTGTTGAGGGAATTGCTTTGGATTACAGCTCCCGTCTCATGTATGTGATTTCAGCCTCTACTCGGGTAATTACATGCCCCCAGTGCTTCAATTTGGGGATTTCATACACCCCCAAGCCTGTATCTCTCCCACCTCTCCTTCTGTATTACCCGATCTTCATCTTCCACCTTCCACTTATTGCATATTTGCCAATTGACCTGATTCCAGAGTAGCAGGAGTCAACTACAGTATCACTGTGTACAAAGGTACAGTAAGCGTAACAGCGTGCCGAGAAATAGATGAGTGTGTTGCAACATAGATGACAACTAGGTCAGAGCAAATCCAGCAAACTATCAAGAATAAATTATGTATTTCACTGGGACTGCGTCAGAAAACTACTTTACAGTCCAAGAAAGATATGTTGATCAATACTCTGTGCAACACATACAAAAAGCAGCAGCTCCAGTATCATCATGTTATTCTCTGCAGAGCTAATGATGCAGAATCAAAGTCCATATAGGCAGTGCTTACACATTGTGCAGAGTATTGTCAGATTGCTGTATGCTGAGTATTAAGACTGAAAAACAGACAGAAGGTATACGATTTTTGCACACTGTGTGGGTGTCCATTCTGTTCAGTTGTGTAATCCACTTGAATTATGAATCAAGCAAGGAGACAAAAAACGTCACCTTTTGATTGTTCATGTCCACAAAAGCCAACCCTTGAAAATATAAATGGACCAACCAGATCAAAACTCAGAGGGTATACCAACTTAAACACCACATTGGATGGTCTTAGACATTTTTTCATCTACATATAAGGGGTTTACAGTAGTACCACCTATTTTTGCCCCATGCTGTGCACCATAATTTGCAACATTCTCTTTTAATACATCTACTGTATGTAATCACGTTTTGAGTCATCTAACCACATTGCAAGCCTTGTCACTACTGCTGCCTTTAATCTCCCTTTTCCTGTAGCTTTTTTGATTATTCCTGCTCAATTTCGATCCAAACATGGATTAAAACATGGGCTGAGGGTAGAAAATGATGGATGCTACCACTGCATCTGCTAACAGTATCAGATTGATAAAGCTTCAAGGTTCTTTCTAGAAACTAACCTACTAGCTTTTAGATTCTCAGCTGTGTCCTTGTTGGATATTTGGAGAGATTGCCTTTAATTTTTACTTTGCAGCGTGTCCTGTTAAGTTCCTGCTTCTGTATATTATAATTCCTGATGCGACTGTGTCATAGTGAAGGCATTCTTACTACACAATAAGACAAGGACTTTTGAGAAGATTGTATCAGCACTAATATGTCTAGATCAACTAATAAACTGAGGTAACCTATATTGTCAATATTGCAATATAACATTTCTTTATCCTATGAAAATGTATACCTGTATCACCATAGTGGGTATAATATGGCAAAACACTACTGCGAGGGTTGATAAGGTTTCAAGTTAATTTGGTTAAAGTCTGTCTATTTGAAGGCAGCATATCTGATTTCTGCTCACCCCCTTTACTAAACAAAAACAGTTAAATAAACAAAATAAATGTATAACATTACAAACTTTATTTTTCCTTTCAGTCTTTGTTTTGATATTATTTCTCAAAAACAATTTGTCTTTACTTTTTAACATTAATAGGCCTACTTTGAAAGAGTCCCTATTCCTCTATTGGAGGCTTTGTCCCACTTCCCCCCCCCAACTTTGGCCCTTATGGTTAAGATTGGGTAAATAGTTAAGTCAAACAATTAAAAAAAATACGATGTTTCACACAGGCCTTGGCGGGTGGGCTATAGACGGGTTTCTTTTCTTTTCTGATTCGAATCAGTACGTTCACTTAAAAGATTCGGTTCTTTTGAAAGAATCGTTCGCGAACGACACAGCACTAGGAGCAGGGTCGTAATTGTTTATTTCGCCGAGTCGTGCAGTGTACAGCACAACAGCTCCTTGGCATTTTCTTTCTCAGTTGACTCCGCTAGTAAACAAGAAGAAATGTCCCGTTTTCTGCTCCAAGGCCGCGCGCGCATACCTGCGATGACGTAGCACAGAACCCGTCTATTAAGTAGTTGTCTCAACAAAATGGTGTCCTAGCAACGCGGTCCTGAATCTGCCGTCCCTGGCTCTGCAGAAACATGCGAGCTTTGTTGGACAAACTTAAGAGGATAAAGAAGCCACAAAGTTTTCACTACAAGTGGATTTTGCCACCAGCGAGACAACATCCGACCAAAAGCTCGCCGGACAAGGACAAGGTGGGTAAAATTTCCCTGTGCTGGATGTTAAAAGATGTTTGTTAATGCTGGAGTGCTGACGAGAGGTATTTTGTGACAGTATAGGGTAACCAAGGGTGCACACATGGGCTCTATCGGCTCACTGAAACATACAATTAACACAGACATCCACTTCTTCACTTACCCACTGGGCGTCCATTCACACCACGAAGAAGCAGAGCGAATGATTTCCGGGTGTAAAATAGATGGTATGGCGGGCCAAAGTGGTCACATGATGCCGGAAAAATTAATCCCCTTGTTGTTTTCTATGAATCTCAAAAAATGTAATGCTTCATTGATTTATGTGTAAACTTAGTAAAAATGGTCAAAATTTGCAGAAAAGTTCTGAAATGTAAAAAAAAAGAAGGTTAAAAATGGTTTAATAGAGAATAAAATGTGTTTTTCTAACTAATGTAATTAATAACGCCCACTGGGAGGGGCTAGGGGAGGTTAAAAGAAGGCTGCCTGAACTTCTTTTGTCTTTGGAGTGTGGAGATGGTTGCAAGGAAGGTAACTGCTGAACTGATTGTTTTTTTTTTGTATTGATGCTGTGATGCTGATTTTTTCCCCCCTTGATCAAGAATTTTGAGTTATTGTCGAAATTCGAGTTATAATTCGTATTATATACTTGCCTCATTGGCATTGTCTTTCTGTGCCTTGTATATTTGTGTAAATAGTATTTTGACCATTTTTGCACCTTTTGTAAATATTTTTTGCATCGCAGCTTGGGAAGCTGGCTTTACATAAATGTCATTTTCACTGTATTTTTTGACGACGCCTGTGTTTTCCACTGTATTTTGATTGTTTGAGAGAGAACCTGCGACAGGCCTGTTTTAAAGTGAGATTTTTATCTTTGGTAATAAATGCACTGGGCTAATTACTGTGTCTGCGCTGAATCTGAAGTGGTATGCTGCACTAATGGATATAGGTGTGTGCGGCTGTGGCTGTTAGAGTCTTTGAGGGTCTCTGATAAAGCGCTATATGAAATCTGATGCATTATTATTATTATTATTAAGGCGAAGTTGCTGATGACACTGTTAGTTAATTGCATTTGATTTCAGGTTTGTTTGTGGCCATTAATGTATGGGTCATTTGTCACAGTCACAACCTGACAGCCTGGACTTGGACTGTGTTATCTCTCAACCACAATAGAGTAGCAGCAGCCAGTGGCAGGGTCTCTGCCTGTCACTGCTAACAGTGTTGTCTCTTATCCACCCAGCCTTTATTATGACAGCATGAATGTAACCCATCATTTCCAGCAGAGTAAATGGTTTAATGTTTAACTTTCTGAAATGTGGCTTTCATATCTTGTAAAGTTTCATTTCCTAGAGTGTAAAAATATTCTATTTGACAACTTCAATGTGGTTTACATTGTTAGAGCACATCAATCTTGACTTTCTACACACTGACGGTAAGCAAAAACCTGTTACTTTATTGTTGGTTGGGTAAGCCCATCAGTAATTAGCCTATGCCAGAAGCAACAGAGAGATTAGGAATGACAGGCGTGGGATTGATGCAGACAGATGGAGAGATTTTCCAGGAGAAAGCGCTGGAAGCTAATTAAAAACCAGATGATGTGTGAAGAGGTGTGACAGAGAGGAGATCCTTGTCTTTACCAGACATAAACCCCTCCACTTTTTTTCCTGTCTATGAGCCTCTTAGTTTTATTTGTTAGTGTCCTTAACAGTTTACGAACCATCTCTGTTTTCACAAATTCTAAACTAGATGACCTAAATTTTAACCCTGATGTATCTTCCTGTTACCTTTTAGATCTGCTTCTATCTCTAAGTGTATTTTTAAAAAGTCAGCGGCTGTTTTATCCCTGCAGGTCAGGAGCACAGATTGGAGACGAGATGCAGGAGGAAGCTTTTAAGAAGGAAAGCAGTGGGGTGTTGAGCGGTAGGAATGGAGAGAGAAATGGTTTAAATACAGCAGCGATGAACATCTTAAGCCAGTGGAGGTGGGCTTGCTGGGAAAAGAAATGTGGACTGTTAGGGGGGCATAGGCGGCTCGTGATTGAATAAAAGGAGGCGGCTTCAGTCGGGGTGTTGGTGCGTGTAAGTGTGTGTCTTTGTTTGGGTTGTCCCTCAGTGACCAGATTTTCCTCCCCCTTTTTCCAAGGTCAGTTTAAGGATTATTAGCAGAAAGGCAGTAATTACGCTGGTGGTCATTAACGATTCATCACCTTACATATCACTATAGGGAGAAGCGTTTGGACATGCGTAGGTGTGCGTAAGTTTGCATCAGCATTAAGGCTTTGTATTTGTTTTTAAAAGAAACAGGTGGCTCATGTTTGAATAAGAGATTTTTCAGGTGCACCCGTTCACCCTCTGTTGTGTCTCCACTGTCTGCTGATCTCTTTGTTTGTCTTGACAAAAGTGTGCCTGTTTGACCACAAACTCTTCAGGGCGTGCACACTACATGAGGTGAATCCAGGCGCCTCCCCCTTTTTATGTGTAGCACCCTCCTCCTTGTGTTTTTTTTTACACCGGCTCTACAATGTGATAGTAGTGAAGAGAGAGTGGGAGGAGGGTGCTTGTGCGGCTGGGGGTGTTACTGTACCCCCTCATATGGAGTAAGTGGGCTGGGTCCTCCAGGGTCTGGAGAGGGGGAGGACTGGAAAAAAAAAGGGAGAGAGAAAGACATATGTAAAAGAATTAACTGCTCCAAGCGGCATAGTTGCCATGGCTACGGGGGGGAAACGGATGAATGAATGACATCACAGTGGCGGGGAGGTGAGAGAGTGTGAAATTGATTTGGTGGCGGAGCACGGGGAGGCGTCCCTCGCTGGCTTTTTCGTCTAGCAGACACATTTCTCTCTCCTCGTAGCCTGGTTGTCTCCTGTGGATGGACTCTCACCGGTAAGACTGCTGCTTTTCCCCCCTTCAGATTCAAGTGACGGCTGCTGTGCAGGATGGTGGAGACTGGAGCGTAGTAGTAGTTGTTTTCATTCTTCCTGACAACATGTGAGACGGATTTAAAGTGAAGGGGCATGTGTTTTAATGTGCATGCAGTGTTCCCGGCGTGTCACTAGAAATGAAAGGAAAGGCAGATGTGCCGTGCAGTTGTCGTGGAGGCTAAATATACCATTAGATGCTTAGTGTGGAAGAATGTGTGCATTTCTGGCTGGGAATGAACAGCTGATTGTGCAAGACTGATTTCAATGAGCTGCTGTGAGTTATCCTCACTATGATGAGAATTGTAGTAAATGTGTAGGTTGTCCCTAAATTAAGCTGTACTACAACATGAATCTGTTTTGAACGTGTGTGTGTGTGTGTCTTTGAGAGAGAAACACTCTCTTGTAGTTGTGTTGTAAAGCAACATGATGTGCTGAAGCTTTCAGTTATCATGTGATAATGTTCTGGTTTGTTGGGGAAAATGTCAAAGCACAGGGTCAGCTGCTGAACAGCTCACTTTGAGCTTTTACCAAATATTTCAGCAGAGGGGAAGCTTTCCAACATGAGTGCAGACGTGACTCCTCGGCTTTAAAGGTGGTCCTCCTCCGCCTCCTCCTCCTTCTTCTTCACACAGTACCACCCAGCTGTGGGTTCAATAGTAAAGCTCGTGCCATTCATTTGACTGTGTGATTAATGATGAAGCTGACCTGCTGTGACCCCCATGAGACTAAAAAACAGAGTTCAGGAGCAGGGGCAAGAGGTCAGGCAAACCCAATACAGAGCGGTCAGCTCAGCATCTTTGTCTTTTGGCCAGTACCCAGACTGGAGAAACAGATTACATTAGGGATCAAAGCATCAACATTTCGGCTTGATTTTTGAATCATAATCCATGAGCAGGGCTATCATTTCATCTACATATCAGCTGGACTGCACCCAGTCTCAAAGTGTGGTGAGGTGAATTTGGGATAGTGGCTGGTTTCATGTCTTCTCAGTGTGCAACAACAAGGCCACTTTGTTGTTGAGCAGAGCGTTCAAGCTCCAAGGACACTCGTCTGCAGGGTATCAAGTATTCTGGCCTTCAGTGACAGGTATATTAACTGAGGAGTGCTGTGTGAGAGAGTTTAGGTAGAAAATTCAAGCAGATGGATTTAAATTGGAATTCTTGTTCAGTTATTTAACCACCAGAATATCTTTTTTTTAAATTCAGAAATCACTCCAGCTGTGTTTGGAGTTTAAGGGTCGGGGTTTAAGAAACACAAATAAAATATCTACTTGTGTTTATAGCTGAGAAATTTGGAGAAAAGGCAGAATGGAAAGTTGAAAATTTTAAAATCTCAAGCTCTCATTGCTTTAGTAAACGCTATTGCCTAGTTTCAACTTTTGGTCACAGTGTCTCTGTTTATAAAGACAACAGCCTATCAAATAAGATTAAATAGTAAAGACTAAGTAGGGTGGGTGATACAGGACTCGGCAGACAAAACAAAGCAGAGCTGTTTTAAGTCGGTTTAAAACCGCAGCAAACTGAATGACTTCCAGCTTTTTGGATGGCGTGTTTTGGGGCACAAGCGGGTCAGGGACATAGAACTAATCGCTCTTCATCCTTTCTAAACATGACTCAGTGTTTTTCTTTTTTGAGCTTAAAGTTCAAACAAAGTTCTTCCACTCAGGGCCCACGATGCTTCAGAACAGGGAGTCAAGTTTGATTCATCTCTGAGCTCACTGTGTGCCTCTCTTGTTCACTGTCCATGACGGCTGCTAAGGAGGAGGCGTTTTCAAGGAGGTTGCTTAGCGACATCATGAGTGGTGTTTACACCATAGACTGTATTTACACCCTGCTGAAGTCAGCGTCCTGTATTTGTGTGCATGTGTGTGTGTGTGTCTGCATACAGCCTGTCAGTTTATCTGAACGTTGATCGGATTTGTACACAAACACACTCTCATTTACATATGCACACAAACACAGACTGTATGGAGGGTTTAGTCATGTAAGTTTACTCCATGAGTTACACCGAAATCCTTGACAGCTTTGAGATTTGAAAGTTTGAGCAGCAACTACGCTCGTTTCTGATATCTCGAGTAACCTCTTTTTATGACTTTTTAGTGTCTGCAGCAAAACCATGTGGCCAAACTCACACTAACTCTCTTAGATGAAAGCTGTCTTAAAAACCTTTTCTTTAAGAGTTTTGAAGTTACCTGCTTTGAAACCTTCGAATGTCATACACAAACTGAAAGGCAGAGAGTTAAAAAAGTACTTGAATTGAGCATATCCATCTTGTGTGCGGATATCCTTGTTTTAACGCTTGAAGCACTAAAGACTTGCAGTACTGACGTCAGCACAGCTCATTAAAAATTGTCATGGGTTCTGTTTCAAACACCATGAGAAAGAAAAATAAAATGATCATGCTGCACTCTACTTACAACTTAATGTTTTTTTTTTTTTCTTTTGTATAAGAATTGCTCTAATTATATATCATATTCCGTTTTTTGTGTTTAAAATGAAACACCATTCTGACGAGGGCAACAAGCAATGATGTGTTGGTTATTAATTCAAAATCAAAGTAAAAATCTTGAATGAGTTAATGGCAGTGGATATATACTTATACTTTACATAAAGTAGCAGGGAGTTGAAGCCCATGCAAAGCCTTTTGAAATTACATCTGAGCTGTTTCAGTGGCCATTGTAGTCGACTTGCAGATGAGTTGCACATCAATGTATGGCAGAGTAATGAACCCTGTAATAGACACATACAGACACTGTATCAATCTGAAATCACTTAAATTTAACATTAGTTGTGTATTATTGAAAATTTTAGTTGTTTAAAAGAAGTTAAAATACACTTTACTGACTTTACTGTATACTGTTGTATTTTTTATTTTGCATCTTGTATTGAAAAAAAGGAAAATATTGCAATATTATATATTTTTTCAATATCATCCAGCCCTACTCATTCATATTTATCTGGATTTAAATCTCATGTTTTATTCATATTACATATTACAGTACACCCCCCAAATAAAAGGAATTGCAATAACAGTTTTTCGTGATTTTCTGCACCCCTAGTCCTAAAGAGGGTCAGGACAGAGCTGTCTCCCATCATGAATGGCTGTGGTACATTATCAGAGAGCTTGCTCCTTAAAGGCGTTATTATTGAAAGCAAAGTCATAAATACACAGTGTGCAGTTGTGATCACCCCCCCAAAAAAGACAAAATATTATCATCAGTCAGGATGCGTCATTTCAGACAACAACATGTGACAATCTGGACAAAAGGAGATGAGTACGGAAGAAGAAAAACAGCATACTCATCTTAGCTCTTAGGAGACAGATGTCTGCCTTTTATCATTTTCAGACTCCTTTTTCATTCCTGCTGCAGCTTTCAAACTTCAATTCAGACATCATGCTGTCACACAAAATTTAATCACGGAGAAGAAGAAATGACTGTGCTGATGTCTGTTTGTATAAAAACATTTATTGGCTGGATACATCTTTTTCGGGAACGCATAATAACCAGATAGCAGATAATAGTTTACAAGGCTGTGTACTTAAAGGACTCATTACACTGTCCTTCATTGTTGCTGTTTTTTAAGGACATTTCAGTGAAACTACGCTTGCATAAAATGGATTTCTTAATGGCACTGTAACGACATGTCTATGTACTTGCTATTTTTGCCTTGATAGCTATTTGTTTAATGACACTTAACAGCCAGATGATGGCGATAACGAGAAAGCTCACATCTTAAACGGGTATTAGATGTGTAGGGTTTTTTTAGACCTAATTTCAACCGTCTAGATTCTGTATATTTTTAGATGGAATTTAGACGTTGCACTTTAACCCATTATTTGATAACTATTTATTTCAAAAAGCAACTGTGAGTTGCATAAATGATCTCCAAGTACTTAACAGAAATAGTTATGATAGCTGTTGAGCAATACACAGTGTAGTAGATTTAGACTTAGTCTAAACTTGGTCTAAATTTAAATGTCTAAAAAACTTTTATTTTTAAAACTGTGGTAGCCTGATTTTAGACCACTCGTCTAGGCTACATTTAGACGTCTATTAGAACTCTTTTAGACTAAAACTGCTCAGTGAGGATATTGTAGCCTTTAGTATTGGCCAATACCAATATTGCTCCAATATTGGTAAAAAATTGTGCATGACAAGTTGCACTCAGCTGCAACGTCTTTTTCGGACATCAACAAAAAACACTGCCACACAGCCGACATCACTCCTACTCCTTGCTACTTTGTTAGTTCCTTTGTACACACTGTTGTTGTGATTACATGGGCTCTGCATACTGGATCCAGGCACTGCTAGATAAAGGTGCTGGAGAGGAGTCTTGTATCGGAGTGCTTATATTGGAGATTTTAGATGCAAGCCAATACAATCCAATATTTTTATTTTTATTTTTTATCGGACCAATATCCGATATCAATATCATATCTGGACATCCCTAGTTATTATCACATTAATGTTGATGTAGTTGTCCTTCCGCTCCAATTTAACTGTATTTTCTTCACCACCTGTTTGCCTCTCATTTTACCTATTCAGAAACGTGTTCTTATGCTCAGAGACACAGCAGGCAGTCAAGGCAACATTGTTGATTGAATCTGAGCAGCTGTGGGCGTAGCATGATAACATAAGCAGAATGGTTATGTGGGGTAGCAGTTAAAACCAACTGTGCATGAGTCTGTTAGCTCACTGTGAGTCACTAATACAGTCTGTCTGTGTGTGTGTGTGTGTGTGTGTGTGTGTGTGTGTGTGTGTGTGTGTGTGTGTGTGTGTGTGTGTGTGTGTGTGTGTGTGTGTGTGTGTGTGTGTGTGTGTGTGTGTGTGTGTTGGGCAGTGGTCATGCTTTTCACTCTTACTCAGCCGAGAGCAGAACAAGGTAACAGGCGGATGCTGTGTCTGTGCTTTGGTCCAGAGCTCCTCATATTCAGGATTTTCCTCTTTTGTTCGTCCGGTTATTGATTGCAGCTATTCTTTCTACTCCCATGTTGTTCATTGTGCCAGCTGCTTAGAGCTGGAAGCTGAGGGAGGGAGCTGTAAAGGTTAGACAAAGGCAAAGAGAGGCACTTGTATTCAGTTTTAGTGTCGCTGGGATTGATGAGTGGAGACTGTTACTTCGACAGAGAGGAGCTAAACCATAGTTTTACTGGCCCATAAGTTATTAATTGTTATCACTCTTCTCTGTCTCTTCCTGCCCTCTTTATACACTCTTTATATTAAAAAGGCAGTAAGTAAAGGCCTGTACTCCTCTCGCTCATGACTCCTCTGTGTCCTTTATTTCTTCTCTACAGCCAGCAGTGATAATGAGTTCATCAGTCTGCTCATGTTCTAATTTGTCGCAATCTACGCCTTTTAAAGACGTTACACACGGCTCCTTTCTGTCCTCTTCTCAACCAGTTCTTCCCTCGGATGTGTCTTGAACCAAGAAATTACAGAAATTCATCTACAGCGTAGCGCGACTCTTAATAATTCATCAGGAGTCTGTTCTCGTGTATTTCTTTGTCATGTTGTATGACATCCTTAAAAGGCGTGAGAGTGGATTGATGATAAGGAAGCTTTTCACCTCATTTGAGTGAGTATGTAGCTGACTTATGTGCTCACATCGAGTATGTGTTGCTTTTAGTGCACACAGGAATGACAAAACTGTAACTGAATTGTTGAACCGAGTCCATGAGAAGTTCCCTGGAAACAAACCAGATTTGATTTCTTGTTGGGGATGAATGCTGATCCTTAAAGCGCTGACCTGTCTTTCCACTTTCTGCTCCTTTATGAATGGCACTGGGGGAGATTCACACCCCACACTGGCTGTTACAGGTTGTGTGTTGGCACTAGATTCCAAGAGACTAAACTTGGTGTCACTTTGCAGGAGTGGAACTCCGAGTCAGGAGTATCACATACCCGTACTTATTCCATTTAAATTAAACGGAGCAGAGGCGACGCGGCCTGTTGAGTGTCTGGGGAGGAAACGTGTCCCTCTGCAGCCATGTCTGTCTCTGAAGTTCCTGTGAGCTGTTGAAAGATACACTTGGCTTGTTAACAGCTGTGATAGAGTCACACTTACAAAACTTTGACACCTCCTTTATAAAGTTGGAAAATGTCATAGTGTCACCCCATTCTTACTTTCTTTCTATCTATCTGATCTATCTGTTTAATAATGCAGCATTAGCGTTATGCTACAAAGGCTGCGATGAGCTCTCGCTGTAGATGAAGCTTTAGAACAAAGACTGCAATGAAATAAATATTGGATCATTTATTTGCTTTGAATTTATAAGTATATGTTTTTTTTTTTGTTTTCACTGAACTTTATGAACTTATATCAAGACTTGTAATTGTAAGAAATGCTTGAGCTATTTCTGTGTGAACTTCAGAAAGACACATTAACCTCTGTGTAATTCAGTAGAGTCTCTTCTGCTCGGCTGTGTAACACGGAGAAGCACTGATGTATACCCCTTGCAGGCAATAATCCACCGTGGAATTGACCAGTGGAGTTGCTAGGCTTTTCACTAGTAATATTGAATATTAAATAGTTCTCTCAGTGGTTCAGTTCAAACCTAGAATAAGCTGCTGTTTGAAGGAGAAAGTGGTTGGATTATGATATAATCCATACTTAAGGGGAAAAACCAAGATCCAGTGAGATTTCCTTTATGTACACTAAGCTCTACCACTGTATTCATATGTTTTTAAGCATTCTGTTGTTTACTTTCCAGACCAGAACATGACTTATTAGTTTGTGTTCATGTTTGTCATACTTTCCCTCAAAATCCCGCCAGCACGCTCACATAGCCGATGTTTGCGTTAGGCTTGCTCTGATTTGCTTGAACTGTATTTGCACTCAGGTTTTTTGGTTGCTTTCACAGACTTCCTTGTGCTTCCACTTCAACTCCTCATATTCCTCTCAGGCTATGTCTGTTTACTCCTGAAATGTCTGCTTCCAGTTTTCTGCCTTGCTTTAGGGTTTTTTGTGCTACAGAAAGCTATAGGAGTAGAGCTGGCCAATAATGATCTTTTCTTCGCTGCACTTTCCTACTTTTTAAGGCGATTACTTTTTGACAAAGTTCATCCTGTTCTTTGAAAAACATGAGACGGATAATTCATGCTCTCAGACTAGAAGAACATTTTTGAGTATAGATGGGAAAACAGCAATTTATCTACTTTGATTACTCTGATCAAACAGTCCCTGACAAACATCTAATTGCATATTCATCTATGCTGTTTTCTATCTTTGCATGGCTGAGTTACACTGTGAAATTTTGCAATGGGCAACTTTGAACTCTAAACTCACAGACAGTTCATGTATTACTTTAATAGTGATACTCTTGAAACTTTTATTTGAACATAGTATCTTTTTATGGCCCTAACACCTTTTGTAGTCAACAAAGTGAGTAGTTTTGTATTATCATCAATGTGGATTGCTTCACATTATGAATCAAATATTTTCATGATGATGTTTTGTCGTCATTTTGGAGGTCGGATATATTCCTGTAACAGCCCAGCAGAAAATATAAACCCATATAGAAAAAAGAATCCCTACACAACAACAGTAACCTGCTGCACACAACCAGCCCTGGACAGCTACTGCAAAATAACATTAACAGCATGTCAAGGAAATAAGTGTAACCTACTGTCAGTAGCCAATTAGTCTCAATCACACAGACTTTTGATTAAATACATATCAGGAATATATGTTAAGAAGAGATTAAACTTCAAATTTCAAAAGTTGTTTGTGTTTTTATCACCAAAGAACAGCTAATTTTTTTCAGACTAAAACTTCAGTCACCCAAACATTTCACTCCTCGCACTTTTTTAATCCCCTCCTTCACTATCGAGCAAACATCCACCAGAATGTAACTCATCAAACAGACCGTCCATCATCACCCTCATTACTGCATCACTGCTCGTTTTTAATCCAAATTATAACACATTCAAACATTTGTGTGATCTGATCCGCCAAAACAGATCATGTGGCTAAGAGACTGTGGGGGAACAGACAGCACCATTGTCAGCACATCGGCTTGATTTCATCTGTAGTTCTAAGTAGAGATGGGGATCGATAACCTTTGAGCTTATTGAGTCAATGAAGTAACTTTATACTTTTTGTCAAGTCAGGTCATGTAAGTTAAATTAATAGTGCATGCACATTAATAGACTGTCTAAGTGTTTGTACTGCGAACAGGTATGAAAGTACCTGAAGAAGACTATCAGTCATTTACAAGGATGGCTGATTGTGTGAAGAGGTCCAAACTAAGTGTGGCTACGTGATACCAAAGCTGAAGTTAGAAATGAATAGAAGTGCATTTAATGATGCAAAGAGGAGAACACATCCAGAGTACCTGAAGTATCTCTTACTTGAAACTTCTTCTTCTTCTTCTTCTTCTTCTTCTGTGGGGCTGCCACCCTCCTCTTCCATACAAATAAGGTGGAGTAAGCAGACTTTAGAGCAAGTCCTGTTAGTTAAAAATCATAATCCAGTGTTGAATTGATGTTGAAATCAATGTTGATATCAACAGGATGAAGAGCAGTTTGCTAGCTAACTGAGGTGACAGAAGATTACATTGTGGTGTTCAAGGTCGGGAAGGCAAAATGAGAATTAGGTGGGAGTAAATATGTTGTCGTAGTGTGTTCAGATGTCAAATCATAAATCATCATAAGTACAGTATTTTGAAGGAAACAATTATAGAAAAAAAACTCAGCAGTGGTATCAGTAAGGACTTGAATCATTAGGGAGTCTAGATATCGGTTTCAATTACTCTTAAGCAAGGTACTTGCATAAAACAGGTAACAAATGTTACTATAATAGGACATATAAAATAGTTAACAAGACAGCACATTAGATAATCCACTAAAAGTTTAACGCACAAACACCTCTGTTACATTAAAAATGTCAGATCCACATGCAGCACAGTGATTAACATGCAAGATGAGCCAGAACCCCTGGGAACAGGCAACAGAAGAAGAAACAAATTATTCATGAGTTATTCATGACTGGTTTGTTTTAAACCAACGTTCAAGTGTTTTATTGGGGGTGAAGTAGTCCTCACACCCACTGATATGAGTTGGAAATCTGGCTGTGTGCTCTAGTATTTAATCTTGGATTGTGTTTTTCTTGGGTAAATTGTTTTAGGGGTGGAAGGGCAAGCCCATTTCAGAGTAAAAAAAAACAAAAACAAATATCAACATGAGTTTGGAGTGTGTCACCATTTTAAATTGTACATGTTTGCGTATTTTATTCCAGCAATGCAAATGAAGAGGTTTTCTGCCAAAACACTGATACTTAGAGTGTAAGTAAGCTTATAGTGGCAAAAGGCCACGAACATATGAGTAAAAAAGACAGTTTTATGGTTTTATTGTGTATTCGCACAATGCTTTTGCTTTCATAGGCAAAAAATCTCACCTTAAAAAACACTTAATTTAGACAGTAGCACAATGAACAAATATATGAACAATCCTTGGCAATGAAACGATAAAACCACAGGGAAACAAACACACAGTCAGGCACCCAAACGATCACAACACTGGGTGGTACATTTTAAACATTGCAGATAATGCATTATAAATGTACCATGCATTAAAAGGGAAACCCTTCTGGAGTAAACACAGTACACCATAAAGTCATGCAAAATAAATGTTAATATGTAAGAATGGAAAAGGAAAAGATAGGAGGCTGCAAGGAGGAAATGGTAATCCACTTAATGGAAAGGCTATGGATTAACCTGAACTGTGTGTGTGTGTCTGTGTGTGTGTGTGTGGAGAGAGTTTTCCTTAACAGGTCATTATAATTACTCAGTCTAGATTTATTGTATGTGACAGTGTGTAGACGCAGGAGCAGATGTGCAAGCCAGTACACAAGGTGTGTATTTCTGTGGCAACATTAAACAATCCATTAGACATGAAAATAGTATTCCAAATTTAAAATTTGGCTGGTAAATATTTATTTGTGTAAATATATCTCATATGATGAATAATTTATCCAAAGAGATCTCTTTTCATATATAATGCATCAACCCAAACTCACAAACCGCCTTTGGCTTTGCCGTAATTGGGAACATTTCCCGCATCAGACATCGCACATTATTAGTGTCAGTTAGAGAGGTTTCATATATGAACACACACACCAGCTATAGGAATGATGGTGGTGGTGAAAGAATGGCAGTATTGATTGACACCTGATGAGAGGGCTGATGGCAGAATGACAGCTGTGTCCAAGAGAAAGATGTGTGTCACCTCCTGTGGGACAAAAGCGGCTGTAATGACAGTCTGACAATGCAACATGAAAACAAGCCTTTAGTACAGTGCAAGATACATATCATTACAGTTCATTAATACACACCACGCATTGTAGTGTATTGATGAATGGTTTCAGACTGAGTAATGCCCTTTTTGAAAGTTTTATCTGCATTTCTCCTTCTGAAAGATTAAAATCAGGATGATAAATAATGAAGTTATTCTCTTTTATTGTCTTCTCTTTGCTGAATCTCTCAGTTTATGAAGTTTTCAGGTTGTAGCTCCAGCCTATGATCCCGTCTCCCCCTTCAACCATGATGAGGTCTTGTTTTACCTTTTGCCCTTATATCCTAACGTGTCACCACCATAGCAGACAGCATGTTACATATCTATCCCTTCAGGCACAGATAGCAAGATTTCCTGCGAGCTGTTAATGCCTCATGACATTCGGATGGATAAGCATGACATTTTCTTGTCAGATCTACTGCTGTGAGGTCTGGATGTCACGGGTAAAGTGTTAATGGGATAGTCATTGTGTTATCCTTCACTAAAAATACAACCCTACCCGGCTAGCAAGGGCAGCAGAGGTGTGAATGTGTGTGTGTGTGTTATCTGTGTGTACAGACAAGGAGTGGTGTTTGATGACTTATTTAGTGGGCAGTAGTGCGATCTTTGCAAACATTCAGCAGCTTATTTCACTCAGGTAGATGTTGGAGCAGTTGTTCTGGTAGTGTTTTTGCAGAAGAAGTAGCAAGCTGCTGCTATGACCTGATTTCCTTTGACAGGAATTACTCGAGCATTCAGTCTGACGCACACACATACACACACATACACATACATTTCCCAGTCTCTGCCTCCCTCTTGTTCTCCTTTAAAGTTGCCCGGCTGCTCCTCTCCATTCAGTACCTGCACAAAGTGAATCTCACCTGCTTCAAACAGGCTTTCATCCCAGTTCCGCACGCCGATGTTTGACAGCTATGGGAGATAGCAGCTCAAAACCTCCCACAGCAAATGCAGCATGCTATACAACGCCGCAGATGTGGGAGCACCCTGGCACAGATTTCTCAAATGTGTGTCACGATTCAGCTTTAGTGGTGCACCTCGTTAAGGATATTTTGCTCTCATCTAAAACATGTGAGTGTGTGTGAGCACTCTTTCTCTTTTTTTTTGCTGTTTTATCCCTTCCTCTGTTCACCCCTTCTTTCACCCATCTCTCTCTTCCTCTCCTGCACTCGTCTGCAGCTCCTGCAAATCCTCTCTTTAATGCAGAGCTGTAGTATAAATGCAAATCAGCCTCACTCCGAGAGACTGCTGCCCTACAGACACACTGACACTGCCAGCATACAGTTCACGTTCACGTTGCGTCACTTTACACTCAGTGTGTGTGTTGCAGCATGATAAGCACATTATGGAGTGTGTGTGTTAATAGTCTCCAGCCCAAGCAGTTCTAGTGGACTATACTTATCTGTGTTAATTTGTGGCCAGTTTAATACCGTTGATGAGTACTTAACCCATCAATGCACTGAAATCCGCACTGCAGCAGCCTCACTCACTCTCTCTCTCTCTTTCCCTCTCTTTCTCTCTCTCTCTCTCTCACTCTTTACTCTCTCTTCTATCCAATTTAATGCCCCCCCCTCCTGTCTCTTATTTTTCTTCCTCTTGCTCCCCCTGCTGTATCTGCATTTTTCTTTCCTATCTCCATCCCTCAGTTTTCTCCACTGACCTCCCTCGCTCCATCTCTCTCTCTCTTTCTCTCCCTCTCCTCTTAATCCCCCTTTCCCTCTGTTATATCCACAATGTAGGAAGGCATAATTAATCCTCACCCCCACCCCCTCACCCTTTTCTTCTTTTGGCTGAGAAGGTAGAGGAGACTTAAAAGATGTGTGCATCCTTATGAGTCACTGCATGTGTGTGTGTGAGAGTGATAGAAAGGAGAAATGTATGGAGGTGAAGAGCATTGCGTCATCGGGGGGTGTGTTGGGCGGGGGGTGGGCTAAACCGGCTGTCAGTCAGTGACGTGAGCGGAGCACGTGCGTTGGTCATGGCTGGGGAGACGCTGTGCGCCGGTTCTCTGGCTGTAGGCAAGGAGAGCTAGGAACAGCCGCAGCTCCTCTTGCCGACAGGCTTGATCGAGGGAGTGAATGTCTGCGTGAGTGTGTGTGTGTGTGTGTGTGTGAGAGAGAGAGGGACTGTGTGTGAGTGTGTGCATGTAGATGCTGCATGAGCTGCAACCGGAGCTGCTGCTGTTGGTGAATTATGCAGACAGAGACGCAGAGTTTAGATAGCATGTAGGGAGACAGATTAATAATGCATCCTGCCGGGTTACGAGCTCTGCATTAGTTAGTTTAGCTGGAACCTGTAGCTGCTGTCTGATAGCCAGACCTCCTCACTCCCTGCTTACCTTTCTGACCGCCTGCCTGCCTGCCTGCCTCTCTACCTGACTGGTGGACTGACCTGCTCAGAAAATGTCTCACTATCATTTTATCAAATGCTGTAAGTAGCCATTCCTCTATCTGGGCATGCAACTGTGTGTATATGTGTTTGTGTGTGTGTTTTTGTGTGTGTTTGTGTGTGTGTGTCCATCCATCATTGGCTTTGGGTGTCATGGGTGTGTGCATGTTAGCACTTTCTATATATGCAGGGTGTCATAAACTGTATGAGGGAGGAATTCTGGTCAGCAGCTGCGGACACAGCAGCATAATCTAAACTTCCAATGGGTATTTGTGTCCCTCTGTGTGTGTGTTTGAGTGTGTGTTAGTGGGCGTGTGAGCTTGCTGCAGAGAGCCGCTGCAGATGTGTGAAGTTGACCGGTGAATGCGGCAGGTAGAGGCAGAGAGAGACAGGGAAAGAAAAAAAAAATAGCTGAAACAGAACCACAAGGATGCAGATTCCCATGAGCGTCTGGTGTTTTCCTAACACAGTGACAGACTGACGGAGAGAGAAAGTGAATTCAGAGAGAGGAGGACAGATGGAGGAAAAACTGAGGGGGGATTCAGGGGAGTGCTGTAAAAAAGGGGGACTGGGAAATGGATAATGAGGTGAGGACAGGATGAGTGACACATGAGAAATGTTGCTGATATTCAAGAGATTTATCGCAAAAGAGGAGGAGGAAGGAGGGCGAATTTTGTGAATCTCACCTTGACTTGAAGAACCTTACCTTATCTGTCTCACCCTCAAATCTCTCCTGACACACATGTGTCTCCTGCACAGTTATGGTGTCTGCAGTCCGCAGCCTGTGTGTGTGTCCCTGTGCACATGTTGGCTTGCTGTTTTCTGATTTACAATCTCCTGCAGTGCTCTTAGTGTTATTAGCTGGAGCCGGCATGGGATGTTCCACATTCAATCAATAACTGATAACCAAGAGATGGAATAGCAGAAGATGAGAGCTCCGGCATTTCATCCCCGTCTCTCTCTCTCTCTCTTTCTGTCTCCCTTTCTCCTGGATTCATTCAGCCTTATTTCCCGTCACTCTCATCCCCACTGTCCTTCCCTGCTCTGATTCACATTCAGCCTTTCCGTTCAGAGCCATTCATCAAACACGAGGACACGCCAATGTTATTTCTGAACGTTGGGTTGATCAGAATAGACATTACGTCACATTTGATCCATCTAACCGAGTTAATTTTGTGTGTGGATTTACAAGCTTTCCTTCAGAAAAAAAAATTCAAATACAGATCCTCACTGATCTTCCCTGTCAGAGCTGGCTCCATTTGATGTTTCCATCTCACGAGGAAAGACAAAGAAATGCTCATGAGAATATCAATGTCCTCGTTACACCTACTAGTGATTTTATGATGGCGGCATACTTAACCACATTACACAGAGCAACAAAAAGCAGGTCAAGGGGGACAGATTTAATAGTCACAACATGCCACAACATTAAGAGGCACATGTGAACTTCACTGCAGAAGCTTTTAGCTCACTGAGCAGACATCATCATTTATTTATAAAAATGCATTTGTATTGCTTAGTATTAATATCTCATGAAAAATATTATTACTTTAAAGTTGATAGATATCCATGAACTACACACGACGACTTTGAAGCTACAGTTCAAGTCTTTTCGTGTCAGTACACCCCCATGTGTGCATTTCTCATACGCTTTGATGCTCTGACGGTAGCCTTGAACGCCTGCTTAACAGTCGATGTATGTGGGTGACCGAGAGTGTGAGGGGTATGAGAGACCGAACCGAGGAGGACGTGACCATGTCAATCAGGCAGAAATGAAGACCGACAGAGTTCACAACATTCATATTTAATGTGCTAAAACAGACACAGTGTGGTTTATGACGTCTGGTTCTCAGTGCTGACTATATGTCCACCTTAACGTGATGTGGCACATGCTCACTTCCAGCTTGTCAAGTGGTTTTAGTCTTTGTGTCATATGAAGACAGACTGAGTATTAAAGGATTTGACTTATACTGGGATAAAGAAAGCGACATGAAGATACAATCAATGCAAATCAATAACAGGATTAGCTGATAACTGGTTACCTAGATGACTATTAGTGAACAATAACACTAACTATTTTTGTTATTTTTATTGCCCTACCTTAATTCACAGTTCACTGTAGCTATGAGGGCTGTATCCTTTATGATGTAGTAGGAAGAGGTATCGGTTATATCTTTTTAATTTTTCAATACTTTTTTTCATTTGTAAGTGTTTATGTTTATGTTTATTCAGCTTTCAGCATGATCACAGATGTTTAAAAAAGACAGATGCCATTAAAAACACTGAATTATTTTGCTGATTACAAAAAATAAAACTTAAAATATAAAATGCAGCTTAAGAAGCAACGACCTAAAAACTTAAAACGCTAAACACCATTCTCATTTAACAGCCTGCACATATATGGGATTGGTGATTTCTTATATCTCTCAGTTCGGCATGTTGGGGTGTCCAGGTCATCTCCATTCCGTGTGTCATCATCAGCTGCTTTTGGCACTTGTTGTCGTGCACTTGTCGGTCTCTCTCTGTGTTTTTGAGCCATGAACTATTCAGTGACTACTTAAGCGCTGAGTGAGGTCTGGTCTCTGTCATGAAGGTTACACTCACTTAAGAGAGAAGTGGCACCATCCAGCCATGGTTCTGGCATTTGATTACTAAACCCTGAATACAAGACAATCCCCCTTTTTTCAGATGTATTTGAAGTAAAAAAAACAACACATATTTGGGTCAAAGGAGTTTTAACAGAACTTGGTAAAAGGAAAGAACACAGGAGTGATTTCAGAGGAAATAAGTTCTCAATAGAGGGTTAGATCAATTTTTGATCTGTTTCCAGGCCCAGGATGATGATGATGATGATGATGATGATGATGATAAGACTTTCTCCACTTGCCAACATTTTCTAGACTCAACAGTGGGCAAAATACTAGTGAAACTCATTATTTGTTACAGTCCTAGCATGTGGTGATTGTGTTAATGAAAATTAAAACTGTGAATGTTTATCAATGGCTCTTTCTTTCATGATGAAGACAAGACGAAGACAAGCCAAAATACAGAAGACTCAGACAAATACAGGTTTTTTATTCCTGTAACAGGCTGAGTAAGTTGAGAGGTGCAATGTTAACTTTTCCAGATGTGTGTTGATAGAAACAACCAGCTACCAGGGCGATGTCAGTTTTAATGTTTGGCGTTTGCAGTTTTTCTTCCATGTTACTGTTGACGCTGTAAACTCCACATCCAAACCTCATGTCATCCTCGTTTGGAGACACGTCAGAGAGCAAATTTAAGGAGACGTTTTAAAGCAATGATAAACTAGAATTTATGAATAATGAAGATGCGGCTTAGAGATGAGTGATCTGAGTGTCTGAGTCTGCAATCCCTGCTTGCCCCCACCCAACAAAAAAAAAAGAAGATGTCAAAGAAAATAAATGTAATGGCTGCAGAAAGACTGTTTGACCTTTTTTTAAGGGTTATTTCTTTGTAGAAGAGCAGCACTGCATTGTAGGAGGATTCAAAATTGATCATTTAACTAAGATGAGACCTCCAGATATTACACTTGAGAGTAAAACACTACAGATTCAAACACAAGTATAACCTTGATACCAATTTCTGGCTGATTAATTAAATTAGTTTGAATACAGAGAACATTTTAACAAACAGTAATAATTAAAATGTGACGATTTTACTGACTACAGCTAAACCAAAATGTTTCGAGTTTTTGTCGGCTAAAACCAGACAAATTTAGGGCAAAAATGATTCAAACTAAAAGGTATTTTAGAACAAAGACTTAAACTAAATCTAAAACAGCTGCCAAGATAAACACAGAGCCCTAGTCCTCATGCTGCTACATGGGTGCAGCAGATGAATTCTCGTCTTGATGCTCCTCAGTGTTTCAGCCTCTGAGCCAGAAAGTCTTGGCATACCATAGATCCTTGCAGTTTGTGTAAGTGCACCTACTTTAATGGCTGTATTGTATGTGCCCGAGAGACCGAGCCCACATAACAGCTATTACAAATCACATATAAAAACAAGCTGAGCAAAAGAGAAGGTGTCAGGATGAAGGATGTGAGAGTGGAGGACAAAAGGAGGCAATAACAGGGGACCGAGGAAGCTGGGCTATGCAGAGGTGGAGTGTGTAGATGTAAAGTTTGTGCGTGTTTTTGTGTATCTCTGCTCAACTTCAGGTCGAGTTGACTTGGAGTAAAATACAGTTAGAGCAGACACCTGGCGTGAACAGTGAAACAATGACCCCCCTTGTCTGGAACTTGAACACAAAGAACCTTTTTAAGTGTCTAATCAGAGCAGATGGCACTTGTGTGTTGCGTAGAATGAGTGTGTGTTGTGTATGTGTTTGCACGAGGGGGCAGGTGTTTGAATATCTGTGTAGGAATAAGTACATAGAGGCTCAGCAGCTCCGTTTTTCTGCCCTGGTAGTTTTGTCTATACATGATACAGACAGACAAACAGCAGCTTACTGTTTAAAGCAGACACAAAGGAGCAACAGTCATGTTGTTGGACTGTCAAGTCCATGTTTTATAGTCGGGTTTGCTTTTCCCTCTTGGGTTTAACTACTGTTCAAGGACTATAATGTATTACTCTGCTGCTCTGTGGATATAAAGAAGACGTGAGCCGAGGAGAAGTGATACAAAGTGGGAGAGAGACAGAGAGTTGCTGTGGGGAACACAGGGACAACACGCAGTTGCTTTAAGTTGTCCCACCTGACCCACAGACAGAGAGGAGATAAAATAGAGACATTAAAAAAACCACTGGAGGTGACTTGTGAGACAAAGAGGCTCTTGGATGGGACTCAAAAAACCACAGCAACAAAGGAACAGCAAAGTCAAGTTTGATTAAAGAAGGAAGAAAAAATAGAGTCAGCGGGGGCCAAAGAGGAACAAGTGGTGAGTCAGAATGAAAAAACAAACCACGCTGTTTCTGCAAGGGCATCCTCCTCTTCATGTTTGGCTTGCCTTCCAGGAGCTGTGACCTGAATTTGTCAAATTATCAACGGCATCCGGGCCAAATTGATTTACATACTTTTACAAGAGAAAGCTTATGTAATATGATTTTTGTTAAAAGAGGGTCCCTCATGGTTTCCAGCCTCTGCACCAGCTCTGTACATCCTAATTCATCCGCGCAGAGTTTAATAGATTCAGCAGCTGCCTTGTGATGGGATCAGTTTGGCAAAGTTCCACTGAGAGGCAGAGAGATTATGCAGAGTCAGGAGAATCACTTCACACTGTTGGGACAATAAAGACAACAAACAAAATACTGCAGTGCCGCTCTCAACCAACCCCACGGCTAAACAGACTCATGCTTTACAGTAAATATGCAAAATGATTGCCCACACATGCTCACACGTGGGTAAACTGTGGACTCAGAAGAAAAGCAGGAACACGATCAAACAGTTATTCCTGGAGATGAAACTGTCGGCTTTCTTGTTTGCTTTTTTTCCACCTGAGCCGCAGCTCATAAGCATAGTTTCAAACAGGAAACAGATAACGCTAACAATAATTACATTCGCCTTCATGCAGCTCTGTAATTATCAGACACTAAATGTTTTCAATGTCTGTCTCTCACCAGGTTGTTTCCAGCTATGTAATGTCTTTCGTCAGAACATGGAGATAGACCAGTGTCTGCTGGAGTCTCTTCCTGTCGGCCAGCGCCAGCGGCTGGTCAGGAGGATGCGCTGTGACCAAATAAGGGCGTACTATGAAAGGGAAAAGAGCCTTCAGCGCCAGCAAGGTGGAATGAAGGTTCGACCTCCGTCCACGCTCCGCAGGAAGCCCCGTGTCCGGTTCAGTCAGACAGACATCATTCAGGATGCTATTATTCGCCATGACGACAAAGAAGGTGCGTACATCCATGCATCTAGGATTGTTTTGTGTGTTGATGGCTGTGTAAACACGGGTTGTTTAGTGTAGGACTATGCAAACATTTGAGGTTAAGGCCTGGCTACTATTTTTTTAAGAGCTGGCTTCGATTGACCTCTCTCTCTCTCACACACATGCGGACACACACTCAAACACACGTACCTGCTGGAAACTGTCCATTTGACTGAGGAGAACAGAGTGGCGCTTTTATCCTCACACAAACAGCTCTGAAGGACAAAAATACCTTGGCAGAGATGATAATGTCGGCTGTGGAGAGGGAACAATAGTTCCACAGAAAGCCAGTCACTTTTTGTCAGAAAACAAAAGTAAAGCTGCTTCTTCTACCTCAAGTCTGTTACCAGCATGGTGTGAAATATTGTCTGCGGATAAAAAAAACAAAACAAAACACAAAAATAACAGAAAATGTGACACAGCGTTACTAAAAGCCAGTTTGTCGGTTTCATCCTGCTGATCCCCCTTCATGAACTCATTTACAGGCCTTGTCATTAAAATGTACATGCACATTCAGATAAGTAATCAAGGTTTAAATGCTGTGATCAGGGTCATACTGTTTCAATGTTGCGTGGGCTGTTGTCAAACTGATATTCCAAGGTGGACTTCAGGTTTACAGTATCCTAATGTCAGCACAGTCCAGTTCAAATAAATAGTACAAACCACCCAAATTTTGATTTCACAGTCTATAGAGGATGAAAAAGTTAGTTTTGAGTCCTGGTTATTACTAAATTATGACAATAAGACAATTAAAACTCAACACGCAGAGATAAGATACCTAAACACATGAATCACAGCTAGAAGAAGCAGAATTCGTGCTCACATCACAACTGTATCATTAAACAAAAAACTACACAAGCTAGAAAGCCCAAAACAGAACGATAATTACCCTGATGTGCAGGTGCAGTTTCCCTGATGTGTTTTCTGGATCATTTATTATGACTCAGCTCCAACAGTGGTCTTGTTTGCTTGTTTTTGGCTGGGGGGGTGTTTTTACTTCAAGATCTGTGTCCTGATATCTTCTGGTCTGAATAAGATGAAAGCAGTGAGTGAGTGTTGTGCTTAATTTCTCTCTTTAAAAAAACTATCAGACCACCACTGAACATTTGTCCACTTGCAGTCGTCTTGATATCACACAGATCTGGATGTCATAAAGGTCAGGTGTCTTTTAGGTTATAATAGCAGTCTTTGGTGGGGCTTTAGTTCTCGGCTGTGCTTGCAAACAGCAGGAAACAGTCGTTGTATTTCTTTGTTTCTGTACATTTGTGTATTTCTCTTTGGTCCAGAAGACAAAAACCATGTTGAGATCTTTTCACAGTAAATCATGTCTGCCCTCAGGCCTCAGGTCTGTGCAGAAGTGCGGATCTCCTGACTCCCTGTGAGGACACACTAATGCACTGGGGCTATTCTCTTTGAGATCAAATCATTGATGTTCTCATAAAATTCAAGAGCCCTTCAGACTTACCTCTAAAGGACATTGATTTTATGCCCATCTCGCTGTCTTTCTTTTTGTCGATGCCAGTCGTTTACCCAGCTGTCCTGGTGTATCTGTGTCACTCAGGCAGTCTTTGCAGGTCACTGTGTTAATCTCTGCTCTCTGGCTGCCAGTGAGGTTCAGCTGGGGTCTGTGGGAGCAGCTGGTGCTCTGGCGAAACAGCCAGACTGAAGCTGGGGTGCTTTGGCCCGGGATGAATCAGATCCGATACCCCCTCTGCTTACCTTAACAACCCAGAGACAATAGTAGCTAGCTACAAGTCTCTGCTCCTCTTTGTCTCTATGCCATCATGTGTTTCTTTGAGGTAACACTTGGTCGGGTGGATGAGCACTTGCAGAATCTTAACAATGGTTCATGAGCGTTTCTCACTGGTGCTCGAGATGAGTGATAACAGTTTTCTCGCCCTCGCCGTTTAGTTAGCACTCCTCTCCATTTGTAAAAAATGACAGGATTTGCCTCAGGCTTCGAGTCTCCCTGAAGAAATGTGAGAATATCTGTGAAACTTTTCTCTTTAATGTGGAGGTATTTCAAGAGGAGAGGGCTTTGCATAAATGTTTGTAACAGAGAAAGCCTAGGGGTTAATGTAGTGGTTAGAGGGATTAAAATCACACTCGATGAACAGATCATTTTTCCCTAAAACGCAGACTACGACAAGGATGAAGATGATGCAAGTAATTTCATCATATTGATATCAGACATGAGATTTTGATGAGTAATAAGTTACATTTAGGATTTGCAAGATGAAGTGTGAAGTGTGAAATGAGACTGTTAACAGGACTGCCTGTTAGCTGATAGACAATGATTCCTGTGACACTGTGTCTGAAATGAAGAGTGCGTGTTTTAATTTGATTAGCTTTGTTCTGCGGTGTAATGTGATTATTATTGAAAAAATAACTAATGAAAAGCAGGTTTGGTGACTCGCAGTTTTAAAGAATCTGTGAATGTGTAAAAGAGAGAGAGGTAAACCTAAAGGGACAGGGAGAAAGTGGGCGAGGGAAACAAAGATACTGAGAGGGATTTGGAAGAAGAGGGGTGGGGAGAGATTTTATGTTCTAACTAAAGCTCATTTCTAGAGAGCTGGTTTGAGATTTACATTCATTGGTGGTGCATAGAGTCAGTTTGCTGACACTGCAGTCACCAGTCATGCAAAGATTCTTCCCATCATTCCTGATTTTTTTTTTTTTTTTTTTTTTTTTTTCAGAAATAGAGAGGCAGGGTGGAAGAGATGAAACAGTGAAGGCAAAGCAAAATGTAAAATAGGAAAGCAAAAGGTTAGCAAGGCTTGTGACAGCGTTAAGGAAAAACACCAATAACCCACAGCCATATCGTAGGATGAGCTCATACTGTACACCTCATCTCCAGCCTCCTCTCCTATCTGTCACATGCAAACACGTCGCTCGCTTGGGTTTTGACATTTGGTGAAATTGCTTTCCCCAAAGCAATCTCCGAACTTCATCAAAGCGGGACACACGTGGGACAGCAGCAGCTGTTGTCTTTGTAGCAGATCAACCTACCATCACTTTTTATTATGTCCTCATCTTTATGTATAATGTTATCAGAGATGACATTTTGGTGTCAATTCTGACTAAAACCGTGAACTCTGACAAACAAGTGTGAGAAATGTTTGAAGCCTTCTGCAGTTGAGGTTTATTTGAGATTACTTTTATATCACAGTGTTTTAAGGCCACGTTAAAGAATTAAGTTTTTTGAGATTTATTTTTTCTGAGTCATTTTCTTACCAGAACAAAGTCTTTGTAAAATCATTTCCTCACGAGAATAAAGTCGCTGTCAACTTAGTCAAAGATTAGCAGCATAATACTGTTTTTATGTCTCACAACTCAGCTTTTTGCACAATCTCGTCAAGTCCCGACACTACTAACAGTGTTGTGCTGATGTGCCAAAACATTAAGAACCATTCAATAAGAGGTTCCTCATTTCTCATTTTGGCTCAGGCAGCTGGCTGCTCACCAAGAACCAAAACTACAATTTTAACTCGACTATATCCTCTTAACACACCAGAACATTCAGTTTTTTTTAATCACACCATGCCTGCACCTTTTTTAACAGGGTGTTTTTTCAACCTCATTTAATAAACAGACAGACAGACAGTCATGGATCCCTGCAGAATGAATCCTAAAGTCTTCGGTGCCCCCCTTACAGTCCATCTACCACAGTCCAGATGACTCCTAATATCCCCCCGTGGCATGAAAGATTTTCCTGACCGCCCACTCAGACACTATGTTAAGTCCTCAGTGTTGACTCTTGGGCCACAAGTAATGCTTGTACGATTTTTTTCTTCAAGGTCCCTGCATTAGTGGTGCGAGTGCTTTTCCCCTGTGCCATGTTACAAGTCTGTTCTTTGTGTTTCACTTGGTTTATATCTGTGTGTGTGTGTGTGTGTGTGTGTGTGTGTGTGTGTGTGTGTGTGTGTGTGTGTGTGTGTGTGTGTGTGTGTGTGTGTGTGTGTGTGTTAATGCATCAAGAGGTTGATATATTTTGTGCCTTTTGTGAAGTTTAATTACTGCTCATGTGTTACTTTCATTGTATATATTTGCCCACATATAAAAGCCTGCTTCCATTATTGATTAGTGCATATAGATCCATCCTGCAGGCACAGCATAGCATAGCATACCACAGCACAGAGACTAACAGAGTCCAATCAGCTCTCCATATTGAGTCAGTGAGACCTGCAGAGGTAACAGTAATAGCTTTCAGTCTATCATGGTGCTGTGGAGCACTGCGTTAGACACAGTTAATAAAACTGAATCACACCATAGCTAAAAATAAAAACACAATGTGCTCCGTGTCCACTGTTACACAAGCTGTTTGTCTCTATGCAATTCCCACCTCCACATTAGTGCAGTGAAGCTCCCTAACAAACACAGGAGCCAATTTCCTCAAAGTTTAAATAAGCACTGGTCCTGGAAGATGAAAGAAGTTCTGCATCAAGATGAAACTTGTTCTTGAAGCTCCCTGACACTTGGAATTGAATTGAATGAATGATTGATTTTGGTCACAATAACAACAAATGAGAAACAAACAGAATGATAAACTTGACCACAAAAGGATTAGGCGGAAGCACAATGCTTATAGTTGCCTATCCTTTACAATCCTTAAAACATCATTTTAATATTTCAGACACTTGATAATGTTGAAATAAGATTAAAAAAAGAAAAACACTTTAATATTAAAAAGAAAACATTAAGATAATATGTTCCACTACGAAAAAAAAAAAAAAAACACAAAGAATGAAAGAAAATGTTTTACTCAAAGCTGTACTCCTGAATTATTTTGCTTTTTAACGCTTTTTTAAATATTACCTGTGAGTTACACAATTTGAACCCATCGTTAAGGTTATTCCATTGCTTAATTCACCAAACTGAAACACATCTCAGTTTCCATCCCTTTATTTTGTTGACTCATTTGCTTTGACAATAACTTTTAGGGGTGGGAGAAAAAATTAATACAGCATAGTATCGCAATATTTTGTATGGTGATATATCATATCGTCTCATTTACCAAGTATCAGTTTTTTCAGTCAAAAAAATGACAATGGAAAAATAAAAACAACTGTTTGTCCAGTGAGGTTTGCAAAGGTGACATCGTAGTTTTGGTTCTTGGTTCTTTCTGTAGACTCCATCTACAGAAAGGGGCAGAGCCGCCTCTTTTGCCTGAGAAGACTCCGATCAATAGACATCTGTAATAAGATGCTGCAGATGTTTTATCAGTCTGTGGTGGCAAGTGTTCTGTTCTACACTGCAGTCTGCTGGGGAGGAAGCATCAAACACAAAGATGCAAGATGTCTTAACAAACTGGTGAAAAAGGCTGGCTCTGTGGTTGGACTCAAGCTGGACTCAGTGGAGGATGTGGTGGAGAGATCTACACTGAGGAAGGTGGAGACTATTCTCAAGAACATGGATCACCCACTTCACAACACCCTGATGGATCAAAGGGCCAATGGTGGTGGACGGCTCCTCTCTCTTCGCTGCAGGCTTTATAACTCTTGTGTAAATAGTAGATAACTTTTAGAGACATATTATGTGAGACAACAGACGATTGAATTTCCCTTCGGGAATTAATAAAATTATTCTTATTCTTATTTTATCATAGAGCGGGGGCAAGTTAGTACAACAAATATATTGTTTGTAAGACGCTACAGTGTAAATAAGTCAAACATAAAGGAAAGACAAATGCTAAATTAGCTAAACGATTGAAAAAAAAAATTATAAATCGCAATATATTGTATGGCAATACTCACTGTAAATCGCAATAATATTGTATCGTGGCCCAAGTATCATGATAATATCATATCGTGGGGCCACTGGTGATTTCCACCCCGAATAACTTTCTCTTGGAATCTGTTGTCAAAGTAATGAATATGCCAGAAATGCACCACTGCTGAAACTGAAAATCAATACAGCACTCAGTAGATGTGATGTCCTTGACTGTAGTGGAGACCTCTAGACATGTAGCTGTCTTTGATTTCTAATATTCAGTTGACTTGACATCACGACCACATTGATCCAGCACTCTGATGTCCTGTTCAGTTGAAGAAACATGTTGCATTGTTACAGGTTCTCTTTAAGTCCCATCTTCTTTCCTGAATAAACATATCCTGTGTACATCTATATGACCCTCTGCCCTTGTGAGAAAACACAAAGAAAAAAGGGTAAAATATGAGGGAAGAGGTGAATCAGAAAGATGGAGGAATACATTGATATTTTACTGGAGTAAAGCATGCTGGGATCAAAGGCATGTCACGCACCTGTCATGTTTTTGACAGAGCGGGGCCTCAGCTCTCTGAGATGGTAGAGGAAGATGTCATGATGTCTTTAGCAAGAATCCAATTGAAGACCTCACGACTCTGTCTCTGATGCAGCAGGGATCCCTGTAATGTCAGCCACACTTTCAGGAAAGATACCGAAACTTCTTTCTGGCACTGGCAGCAGCGCTTTAGCGTCTCTGAGCTTCTAATATCCAACTTCTGGGTTACTTGATGACTCATCATTGTTTCCTCAGATGTTCCCCAGTAAAGGTTAATATGAAATGATGTAAGAGCGCTCTGAAAATTAAAAGTACTTTATGATCTAATTCTGTCCCAGAGGTCTACGCTGCTCTGTTTGAAGTGGAAATTCAATTTAGATACATTCTTCAATCTTCGAGTATTAATATTAACATTCAAACCAAGGGGGAGAGTGTGTAATGACACTTTCCTGCAAGCACCGATAATGAATGAAAACACATTCACTTATTTGCCATGCCTGGAGTCATCCCCTCTCCTGTTCGCAAATGAGAAAGTGTGTTAGCCTCATCAGACTGTGAGCTGAAGAGACCTCACAATTATCCCCAAAGAGAGGTTTATTCCAGGATGGAGATATCTACTCAGTTACACAGTGATGACCAGTTACAAAGAAGGACACTATCCAATTGTGTTGTAATATTTAACATGTATTTATTTTAATTTTGTCATCATGAGTTAAAAGAATAGTTTGTTGTTTTTTAAGTGGGGCTGTATGAAGATAAATAGACTCTTAATTGAGAAACTGACCACAGCACCAGCATGTAAGCTCGGCTTTTCACTGCTGCATGTGATGCAATCTGTACCATGTAATTAAAGGCACGGTTGATGATTGGTGAGATTGGTAATTATTATGAACCTTGTTAATTTGGCGATCATGGTTCTATTGAGTGAACCAGCGCCAATGTCAGCACGGGGGGCATGGTGCGTAACGTGCCAGCGCGGCCATTTTGACAGACAGAACAAAACTAAGTGCATTGGAATGAATGAAATTAGGATGACCTCAGGTTTTAAAAACCAACTATTTATTAGCTGACGACACAGTAACGGAGAACAGAATGGAGAGAGCAAAACTCTGACTCAACGTACCATAGCGTGACAAGCTGAACAATGAAGAAAGAGAGCGTTACCTAAGCAACATTGCAAACATTGCTGGATTCGACCCATATGAACACACTGTATGGTCAGAGGATGATTTCAAGATGCTACCACCACTTAAACGAGTGCATTTGATGCAGTATCGCATCGAAGGAATAAGCTATTATACATTTAATTCCTTCCATAATGAAAAGTCTCTCTTTGTCCACGTTTTTTTTTCACATTTGGGTAGGCACACAAACTGCAGATGCACAGTGTCAACAACAAAACTGTCGTTCGCACAATGGTAGGTGATCACACACAAACACATCTGCCTTTCTCTGTCTCTCTCACACACACACACACACACACACACACCTGAACAAATTATTATGTACTGAGGTACTGCTTTAAATGCTCTCGGTTAAGTGGTGGTAGCATCTCAAAATCATCCTCTGAAAATACAGTGTGTTCATATGGGTCGAGTCCTGCAATGTCCGCAATTTTGCTCAAGTAACGCTCTCTTTCTTTATTGTTCAGCTTGTCCCTGTACAGTATGCTGAGTCCAAGTTTTGCTCTCTCCATTCTGTTCTCCGTTACTGTGTCGTCAGATGATAAACAGTTGTTTTTTAAAACCTAATGTCATCCAAATTTCATTCATTCCAATGCCTTTTTTCAAATCTGCCTCAACGGCTCAATTTTTTTTTAACTGCTTCTGAGATCGTCATCCATGCCTTCAAGCTTGAAGGGAGTCTGACACCAACAACAATGTCAGTGCAAGTGACAACACCTCTATTAAGGGAATTCTTGTAGCTTTGCCATCATAAAGTCACTGTGGTCATCAATGTTCCTTTTAAAAACTGAAGAAAACAGGTAAAACAGCAGTGCTCAGTAAAGCAGGAAACTGAAAGTGAATGGTGAGGGATGTAGATTGCAGCCACATGTGAGCCAATTGTGTCTTCTTATTTATACAGGCTCTGACATTCACACACCTGAACCACCAGATAACTCAGGATCTCCCACCTCTCCAGGCAGCACAGATGTTTCTCTACCTCTGAACACTCTTGCTTATAAAGGTTTCCCATAGTGTCCACAGCAACTGGTGCATTGATGGTTGTTACTGCCAGAATCACAAATTTTGTATTTCATTTATGTTTTTCTCTGACTTGAGCATCTGATCAGTGCTCTTCAAGCAGAGGAACACGTACATGTTGTGTCCAGGAACAGTGCCAAACATAGTGGCTGTCTGACAGCAAAGCAAATCAAAGCGGATAGTTTTCCTCCTCCTTTGGTCAGACTTTCTAAAAATTGTCAAATTTGTGATACAGTTTTCTTATTTCAGTGTTGAGTCTCTGGAGGGATTTTCCACAGTGGTCTTTGAAATAAAAAATTAGGGTTATTTTACAGAAATACATCTAGGACCTTTATTGTGGTCTGACTATGATATTGTTTGGAAATCTTCGGCAGCTGAAATCCACAAAATCACCTCTTTCTCGATTGAGTGCACAAGGAGTGTCTGTTCCATTATACTGAACTCATCATCAGCTAATTTCCATTTAGAGTTAAGCATTAGTGGAAAAACTGTACAGTATCTTTTTTCATCAGGATTCAAACAAAGGGAAAATATCAGATCTCATTTGAGAAACATGGAACAGTGAGGAGAGACAGAGCCTCCGCTGACTATTACTGTGTGATAAGAAACAAGGAGAGACAAGCATCTATAAGCATGAGGGATTTGAACTGAATCCCATGTGGTGTGCCCCATGATTTATGCTGAACATGGAGAGAATATCTTTGGTTGCTAGATGAGGAAAATTGGTAATACTTCTGTAAATCACATATTGTATAGGATAAGTGACAGGTTTTATCAAATTCATGGAATATCATGGTCCTGTGAGATAAAGAGGAGCACAAGGTGAATGGAGAAAAGAGGCTGAAAAAATGAAGATTAAATCTCATACTGCATTTACAGGATGTGTCCATGCAGCATGTGATTCAAATCAGTTTAAAGCTTTCTGTGGAGATTTGAGATTTTATCTGAAAAGACTAAAGAAAAGTAGATGCTCTTTTCAGGAGAGGAGAACTGCTCTTAAGTGTACTTCTTTGTAATTGTCTGTGTAGGCAAGGGACATTTAAGAGCCGTTTTCAAGCCTAGCCTGGACTCGAAGACAGTTAAAGGACTGACTCACTGTTAGACAGATCGACGGCATAGCTTTCAAGGTGAGCAGGTCAGTCTCCAGGTAGCTGAGAAGTATTAATTAACTTTTCTGAGTGCTTTTAGCCGCAGCTCTTGACGCCTGTCGTTTTATCAACACAAACCTTATCTGGGTTTCCCCTCTTCCACTCTCTCTCCCCCTTTCTACCTTGCCACCAGTTTCTATCTAGTTGCCATGGAAACTCCACATATGTCTCAAACAGCTGTTTTGCAATTTCCCTCAAAATGACATCCGACTTTTGCTTGGCGCCTACTCCCCCATCAGCCGCCTCCTGATAGAGGGGTGACACACACACGCACAGTGACTCACACAGCTTGACATCAGCATGTAATCAAACACCTTCTGACACATAAAGGTTTAACACAAAGAGAAAATGATGGTCGGAGCTTTAGGTTACACATACACCAGTTTTAAATCTATGGATAGGAATCTAAGTTGAACAGCTGTATTTCCGGTGTCATGTATTAGATAATGTCAACTCTTTCTTGTTTATAACTGGATAAAACCATGATTCAATAACAGTACCTCAGCAGCTTATCCCTGCTTTGTATTACTACAGCTGGAATTCCCTGGATGCCAATCAGATAGCTTCCCCGTAGCTTCAGAGCGTTACACACGACGTCCATTTAAATCCATTCTTGTTGTAATGCTTTGACACGCGGCTTTTCTATAATTTTATTACTACACAGTGCATATGAGCCAATATGTTAGGATAATTACTCTCAATCCAATGCGGCATGAAGAAATCCCGTAGCTGTGCTCCAGTGGGAAAAATGAAGGACACCATCCACTGTCCTTGTTCTCTGCTAAATTGCCTTTTTGATTTGACTGACACTCTTTTTCGAAGCATGGTCCTGTTTTTAAAATCCAGATTGCCATGGTCTTTTAAATGCTGACGTTGAACTTTGCAAAGTATATCTCAAAACTGATACTGCTGGTATGTCCCATGTCTGTTCTTATTAGAACACTTAAAGACCCACTCCGATGAAAATCATGTTTTTCTTGTTGTCTTCATGTTCATATGGCATTTTTCCGATGCTACAGGACATAACACGAGAAAACTAAATGCGAAACTGGTTTTCTGAGTATTTCTTCAGACAAATCGCTGTGAATCTCTGTCAGACCCAAACAGCAAGTTCAGAGACAGTGAGATTTCATATGTAACTAATCCAAGCTCCGCCCCCCAAGCCCTGATACTGGAGCGCTGCAGAAATAAAGCCCTTGAAAATGACACAGGTAATGCAATTTTTGGTAAAAACTTAATAATCAAAAATTTAAGATCACTGAGAAAAAAAAAAAAAACGATCGGAGTGGGACTTTATTGAAGACCCATAATGCATCAGTATGAAAAACAAAAAATGTTTATCTTATTATATTGCTACCAAAGAGTTTCTTGAAAACTAACATTAAAAAGTGAAGTTCGTCTCATGGCTTGCACTTAATTAAGCAGATATTTGTTTCTCCTACAAACTTACTTCAAATGCAGATACCCCCCATAAAATAGACACCATGAGTATGTGGGCTTCAGATACAGACCAGTACTGCGGTTGGTCTGAATCCACCAAAGGAACATCAGTACTATTGATTCCTTGTGGCCATAATGTCAAACAAACACTTTGTTCTTTTTCTTTTAACTGCCTGAGGGTCAATATGTGGCTCTTGACCTTTGACCTCTCTTTAGGCACATTCGATAAAGTGTCAAGAAACTCTGGTAGGGTTTTCTATCACAGACTTACATTAACTGGCTCTGACAGAGATGTAAACAAACTGAACAGAGTGTTGACACCTGGAAATCACTACTTTTCTGTGTTTATTTTGACATGAAAATCAAATCATATAAGTACTAGCATGATTAAAAACCTCTGCCCTGTTTTCATGAATGAACATCCCGTGACATCTTATTTGAATGACAGGAAAGCGAATGCATTATCTATCCCCTTGTAATGACTTTAGCTCTACATGAGACTTAATTGGTGGTTTGGAGTCTCAAACCTCCGCAGTGCGTTGAGCAGACAGAAGATAATTGTGCTGATTGACTCTAAGTATGGCCAGCTTGTTACTCATCAACCATTTAAAGGCCATTAAGCAGTGACAGCTATTAAAAGAGTGAGGAAATATCTGCATACAGTTTGTGATTAGCCTGGTATTTGCAGGCATATGTGTCTGGAATAATTAAAAAAATTAACTGGTTAGGAACCTGACAGAAAATTACCTGCTGATCAAAGTGATGAATGTTAAATTATTTAATTAAATAGAAAATACAGTTCAATTCACATGAGCTAACTGATGCTGGTTATAGGTCATTTGCTTATGCTTTCTTTTATATGTAACTTAAAGCTCCTATAAGGTTTTTTTTGTGTGTTGACGAAATGGATGTTGATGCCTTTTCATGATATCTAAAGCAAGCAAGCCCATCAGCAACAGGAATTACAATTTTTATATCCTAATTTTATGTCGTAGGTGTCAGCCAAGCAGCTGGAGAAACAACCCTGTTTTTAAAGTAAATTAAAAATTATTCATAATAATAGTTAAACAGGGGGCGCCAAATTCAACACAAACCAAGAGTTCCTCACTAGAGCTTTAAAAAGTTAGGTTGGCATTCTGAAAGAGTTAGTTTTGATATTATTTGGAAAAATCCATGTTCTGGTTTTGAAATAAAAAATAAAGCAACCAACAGTAAAGTAAAACGTTCACACGCTGAGGGAAAAAGCATTGCTTGTAATGATTTAGCTTATTTATTTCAGACTTGTGTAATAAGTATTTATAAGTGATAATGATGAAACAGTGACATGTTGTTTTGTCGTTCTGTCATGTGACCTCTTGATGTAACATGGTCAGGTCATCTCTACACCTACAGTGCATTGTAATAATACAGTTTATTAAAGTAAGATCATTAATTCTGGTACATATTTGTCCTTAGAGTGTTAAAAGTTATGCCGTTTATTAATAAACATGAGCTGTGTGTTTGTCTGCGTCCTGTTACATGAGGTTATTTCAGTACCTCTGTCCAGATAATGACCCTTAGAATAAAATGAGCTAATGAGGTCATCATTAGAGCTTCATTAGTGGGAATCATCACCCCTGTAATTATTACCATGGTAACTGTCTTCATTCACAGCCAGTGGCTTTGCTGAAAGACTTGTCGGTGTCTGTGTGTGGTGGATTGCGTGACAGCGGTGGCTGTCCTGCTGGTAGAAGCTCTTGCATGGTTTTGTCAGTATTGATCTAACGCTGTCAATGTGTCTGAAATCACAAACATCCATACCTCTTCTTTTTCCTCTTCCTCTCCTGAGTGTCCATCCTGCTCTATTTATCCATCACACACTCTGCTGTATTCCCTGTCCTCCTCACTCTCTCTCTCTGTCCCTCTTACTCTCTCTCTCTGTTTCCTCCTGTGCGCTCTATCGTTTTTTGCACATGTTAAATAAAACATAACTGAGTGGTTCACTTAAATCCCACTGACCTTCTTTTTTCCATTCTTCTGTCTACTGATTTGTTTTTGGCTGACTGCGTGAACTTGCATGTAGTACTTAGTTGTGTTTTTTCCTCCACTCGATCTGTGTCAGTGTGTGAGTGGGTTGTGCGGCCCACTGGAGCTTACAGTATGCGACGTGAAAGTGTGTAACCCAGAGGCTATCCAACTTGCTTCTCCAACAAGAAGCTACCAAACACACACACACACACACTTGTCTTACTCTGATCCAAGCTGGCATGTCAAGGACAGTCAGAGGACACTCAACACATATTGGTTCTGATTGTGAACGGCAGAGATCAGTGTGTGTGAGGTTATGTCTGTCTAAGCCCGCATGTATCTGTGCCCTCAGCACAAACAGCAGGTGCTGACATATCCGTGCTCTGTTTTGTTGCAGTGATGCGTCTTCTGAAGGAGGGAGCAGACCCCAACATACACACTGCTTCTGGAGGATCACTGCTTCATTTGGTAAGACACACAAACACACTGAGAGAGTCATGATATTTAGTTTCATCAGTGCTGCCACATTCTTATATTTTGATGTCCCTCTTTGACCCAAATCAAAGCAAAATAAAGCAGAATAATGTCCAGAGGTTGTTACTAATAGCTGACAAAGAACAGCATGAAGCCTTTTCCTGTGATCTGGTATTTTAGAGGTGACCAGCCTTCACAGAGGTTACTCATAATAATAGCAACTGCAAAATGTGCAGCAATAGCTCAACAGACGTTTATCAGAGAAATATGTTTGTATATTCTGAGAGATGCTAAAACTAAAAACATTTGACACTCCAACAAAGACAACACAAATGCTAGACATGAACCATGCAACAAATGAAAATAAATTTGCATAAAAACAAACCAATTAGTGTGATTTACTAAATGCATCGTGACTGTTAGCACCAAAAATTGCACATCATTTGCTTCTGCTATGTCCTGTGTCTTAATGTCCAACTCTCAAAGCAAATTGAACAAGAGCAAAAGTGTTTTTCAGCTCTGTAAAGTTCACTCCAGTTTGCGTTTTATTGAGACCGAGGTGAACAGATATACAGTAACAAGCTGGATGGTGGGAGATAGTCCATAACTGTTTTTTTGTGAAGGTCATTCATAACTAGATTTCTTCCTCGAGTGGGCTAGCAAAGAGCAGCTTTTTCAGATTAAAAAATAAATGGAAAACACTCCCGTTATGTACAGCTGCCATGTACAGGTGTTGAGTCATTGACAGGTAGACTGATTTAACCCCTGACTGTCGTGAAAAAAGTCAGATATCAACAGACTTTGCAGACAGATCATCCAAAGGTGGAATTGTTGTTGTTTTATCAATACAGTAAATACTCTGAGGCATACCCACTAACTCTTCCACTCTAACTGCATGGTGCTGTTAGTGCCAGTGTTTGTGAATTAGGTGCTTTTTTTGCAATCTGTCTTATTTACATAGAGAGGGGCATACATAAATGCACTACAGCTTATTTAGATGTGTGCAGACAGCATTTGCACATAGAGGAGCTGTTTACTCTGCAGGTATAGTGGAGCGTTTAAAGCTATGCACATAGTTAGTGAATAATGGTGTTGGTGTTTGGCTTGTTTGCACAGGTTTATGAGCACAATGACTTTATACACCTTTAGTGAATCACACCCTCAGTGGGTAAGATATTCAAGTGCTTGATCTCTGTTTGTTTCTGTTTCTTATACAAAATTAACCACAACAGGGGTGATGAATCGTTATTGTCCCACTTTCCTCCACTTAACTAAACTCACTTTTAACTCCTTTATGGGCTATAATTACGGTGGTTGTTAACTAAGTTGATTAAAGGGTATGTCCTTGTGTTTTACAGTGTGCTCGCCATGACAACGTGTTTGCAGCTGAACTCCTGATTGAACGAGGCCTGAACGTCAACCTGCAGGATGAAGACCTGTGGACAGCCCTGCATGTAGCGTGTGTGTGCGACCATGCAGATGTGGTGCTGCTGCTGCTACTGGTATGAGACCCCCACAGAGGCGTGCCGATGCACATGTGTTTTCTATAGTTTGAGTTGGTTTCTCGTTGATCCTCGTAATTTCAAGCATGTCAGCTGCTAATTCGATTAGTGTTTTGGCATAGGTTGACATACTAGCTCTATATTTTGAATGAGCTTTAACCTCGTGGTGTACTCATCCAGAATATTCTCACTGAACAGAGTGTCTTCAGTTAATGAGAGGGTTTGGATTACCAAAGTCTCTAAAACACGACTTTCTCCCACAAATCCAGCTGAATCACTGGAAATGAGAATATTCAGAAATTGGGCATTAGCATGATATCAAAGAGAGAGACTGCTCTGTGGGGGATGTTCACGGCCCTGGTCGGCTCTGTCTTGACAAGAGCTGTGGTTGTACTGATTAGGGCCCCGCAATGAGAGCAGAGCCAGCTGCAGGGGAGGGCACGCACATCCAGCACAGTCACTCAGTCAGCTGGGTCTGTTCTGCATGTGCTGATTAGACCCAGAGAGGGTTAACTACAGTGTGAAGTCTTGGTAAAATCCAGTTCAGCCTTGCTCTGCTGATTGGGTCCTGAGTGATTGCTGACTGTTGGTCTGCAGGGCAGGAAAGAGACGCTGGAGTGAGGAACTGATACGTTTGAAGGGATGCCAGGCGACGGATGTGCTGAGCGGATCTATCGGCCTTACTGACTGTACGACTGCTGGTTCATGTGTTTGTGTATTTGGATGCATTTAATTTCCCTGAAGGCAGAGATTCATATAGGCTGCCTAGTTTGTGGAGCATGGTGTGATATAGACACGCCAAATGTAATTACTGCAGTGACTTACGCTTTCTCGATAGGCAATACCATAAGAGAGATTTAATTCGGTTCCCTTGGAGGCAGTAACTGAAAATCTCCAGTTTACTACCAAGACAGAACTGGCTTCTGGTAAATTAGGTCATATTTACACAGTCCTGATGGTGGAGAGGGGAAAATACGGGGTAAATACAGACAGAGGGAGGGGGGATTCTGAAAAAATTAGAGTCAGAAACTGAAACATTTCCCAGTTTACTCTACAAAATCAAACGAATATCCTTTGACACACTTTCATGAACATGTGAGTGTGTCCTGATGCATACATGTATATGTTTTGCCTGTAGTTATGAGAAGACTTGCAGAGAAAGATAGGGGGGCTTGAAACTCCTTCATTCCCAAAATGGTGCAGGTTTTTTTTTCTTCTTTTTGGATTAATCGCCTGAATTTTCTACCAGCATAATCAGAGGATTTCTGAGATAGGAGCCCAAGGCACTCCTTGTCTAAAAATGGCTTTCGTCAAGCTATATTACCAATAGAGATGTAATATCCCCTTTCCTCCATTCATTCATTCTGACACCCATCTCCCCCAGCGCAGTCCCTGCCTGCGCCCAGTCTCTCTGCTCTATACTCAAACTGCTGCTTTATCAGAGCTGTAAGTGGGCGATCTTCCCTCCAAATATAACAGGTTTACATTTTAATGAGAAGTGGAACAGTGGTCTCGCTAGAGGAGCTTGACTGGCAGTTTTATCGCTGATGGGCACAGGGAGGAACAGTGCTGCTAATAAGTACTAATCTATTGTGTCCTACTCCATCTCTTTCTGTGGTACCCCTCCCCTCGTCCTCTGTGTCCCCGTCCTTGATTTCCTGTCTTCAGTTCCCTCACAGAGAAGTAGAGGGATTTTTGCTGACAGAGATGTTACCAGGCTTGTCTTGTGGGAAAAGCAGAGGGGTGGGGTGAGTGGAAGCCTGGGCGCATTGTGGCTCTGTGTCCGGGTTGGCAGTGATGTTAATTCTCTTATCTCCTGCTTCCAAAACAGCAGGGGAGGGGAGTAAGCTGTTTCTAAACGATCTCATTCCCAAACCCATTTCCAGATGAATTCCCAAACCTATTTCTAGCTCCAGCTCTGGTTAATGTTTGTCATTGAGACCCAAACTGGACGAACAGGCTCTTTACAGGCATTGTGGATGGTCTCTTAGCAACTGCTTTTTTGTGTATGAATGAATCCCCCAGAGTATTACAGTACTGGTGTAATACTGGATGATGAAACCGGCGAGTTTATTAAACAAAAACAGCCTGAATGATGTTACATTCAGGTGTATAGATAATCAGACTGGGCTTGATGAATCTATGAAGATGATTCAACAGAGGCTCTTGATCTCCATGTGTTAAATCTTAGCTGTCCTTCCATTCCGAGCCGCAGCCCACAAGATACTTATCAAATCTTTCTTCTTCTGCTGCCTTAATTATGCAGTCTTATTTCCCTCCTTATGAAACTCTGAACTGGAAAGTGACTGAAAAGATGTGGGAAGTGATTAGAGTTAATTACGTAGCCTAATTCTGCTGCTCGGAAGAAGGACTCTTGAAGAACAAAAAAATAAGCCCAGCTGTCTTAAAATGTTTTCCAGCGATGAACTTGAAGCAACTTCAAATCGATGCTCGTCCTTTTTATTCTCAAACATTTAACTGTTCAGTAAGAGATGCTAGTTTTTGTAGTCCTTTTACTTGTGCAGGGATAGATATAGCAATGCAGTCGTGAGAGCCATTTGAGACGTATTCAGTGCCCGAATTCAACAGGGTTACAGTAGCAGCGTCGACCCACTTTCTGTGTTTGTCAATGACGAAAACTTCTGAACTCGGAGTGCTTTGAAGTCAAAACGATTAACAGCAGGCCCCCGGCTGCCCCCAAACTCCTCTGATCACCAGCTGAGTTTTCTGCTGATAATGTAGCTCCGCTTCCTCCAAACACGACACAAGCCCAACAGTCAACTGTTGCACTTTCTCATGGTTTATAATCTTCTTAAACTTCAAAGCCCACTTTTTTTATGATTTATTTAAAATGCACAGTTGAAAAGGTGAAGCTTCACAGACTGTTTGTTGATCCTGATGCAAATGGGTATAATGCTTTATGCTGCAGTGAAGTATGGTCCTCAGTTTCATGATGGTAAAAGCTTTATTATGTTGTTGTCTGATCGTAGCATCAGACCAAAATGATGGGAGAGTGAAACAACAGAGACTTCTGACAAAAATGATTAATAGGAAAAGAAAAACTGCGATCATTACGGCTTTTCCAGCAGACTCTGTTGTTTTTGGGATAGCATCACCGTAGCACGCAAACATCACAATGAGCAGATGTTGTGTGCCATCACTCGTGAATAATGAGGCCACTGCTTGATTGGAAAACATGCAAACTCCTACACATTTTTCTGCCACAAATCTTTGATTCCTGACTGTATTTCTTTTAGAAAGTGTTAAAAATATGAGGATATTTTTGAAGTTTGATCGTAAAACATTGTACTGAGTAGAGATGCACCAATCCATTATTTTTCGATCCAATCCGATACGATACCTGGGCTGAGCGTATCGGCCGATATCCGATATCAATCTAATACTATTGTTTAATTAAATGAACTGTATACCTTGCCCTGTGAGTGAAGGCATCAGGCTTGACATTAAAGGTAACAAATTAACACAGATATAAATTTATTTAATATTACTTATTAACAAATAACAACATGCACATTAGCACACAGACATAAGACTTCCATGTAAACATTTTGTGTGAAAGGATAGACAGACATAGAACATAGAGCAAACAGAAATTTGTGCATCGCTAGTACTGAGATGGGTTTTGTTTGTTGTAATATTAAAGGTTAACATAGAAAAAAGATGCAGAGTTACACTGTTAGAAGTAGAAATATGCCTGATACATGATGCATTGTAGAATATATACATTTTGAATACATACCCATAAATTCATCCCATCATCATTGTTCTGGATCATTTCCATGGAGCTATGGCAGTCCAGCTCGGCCAAAACAGCCCGAGGGAAGACTCCTGGTAAATATTCAGTGCCTGTTATTGATTCTCCGGCAGTCACTCCATCTAACAACTGCCATGATGAACCACAAGCAGCGTAGTAGAACAGATCTCCATCTCCACGGCATCCGAGGTGGATTCACCGTATCACAACAGGGGAGCGTGTCGGGGTCAGAAGTCAACTTGTTAACCCCTCGGAGCCTGCGTGGCAGCCAGCCACCGCAGACTCGTTTATATCTGTCAGCAGTTATCATGAGAGCTCAGACACATGATTAATGCATGTGGATCAATGGCCAGCACATGCTACTTCCTCAGACGTAATCTGTCAGAACAGGAACTTTGGATGGATTATTCCTACTGTGGTAATATTTTATTGTCAGATTTTGTAGTAACAGGCTCTGCCAGATGTACCGAATTTTTAAATTCAGAGTTTGTAGGTCATGTTATACTATGAGCAGTCTTGTAATTGCTCAGTAAGACCAGCCTCAGTTTGCTGTGGTATAAAAGATTAGACTATTTTATCTTTCAAAATGCGTACAGAAAAATAGTCCTCATCTCTTTTGTACAGCTGTGAAGGTGCTGAGTGATGAGATTGGCTTTCTGACAGAGAGATATCTGCCTGTCAGCTGATAACTTCATCCAGCCAGAGCCCTATTGACTTTCACTGGACCTTGAAGTGAATTGTCTGGGTTAGCACACACATATCTAACTGCTATCATGCAGTGCACACCTGCACATGTGTACAAAGACAGACATGCACACTCACAGCAGCAGTTTGAGAGAGGATGTTGGGTTTATGAGGAAGTTAATCACCAATACACAAAGTCAAGCGCAAAACTAAGACGTATAAATGGAGCGATCTATATTTGATATTAGGTTAAAAAATAGGACAGAGTGTGTGTGTGGAGGAAGGGGTGGGTGATATAAAATTCTGCACCCCCTCTGACACACTCATCATCTCATCTCTAGCTCTCTTAGCTGGGCTCCACTTTGCGATAAGGTTTCTGGTTTTCTCATGAATAGTCACGAGGCTGCGGCTGATAGCTGTTAATGTTAATTAATTCTCTTTGTTAACCCCTAACCAACCCCCTGAATGTGAGCTAAACAGCTCCCACAAGGCTGCACAGATGGGTGCACAATGAAACTGCAGAGCTCACCAGAACCGATCCTCTGATAACAGGAATTGACAGTATTGTGTTGCCTTTATCACACTGTAATTGCTGGGATGAAAAATGTTTCCTCTGAAAGTGGGCTAAACATTTCTTAATTGAAAAAGCTATGGTCCAAATCAATTTAAAAAGCAAATCTGCAGTGAGGGTCTCCAGCTGAGTGTCCTTGTGGTTTTGGGGGCGCTGAGGTTAACAGCTCCTGTGTTGTTCTGTCAGCACTCCTCCTCTTCTCATTTTCAGTCCTTTTCTCACCCCTTTCCTCTCTGCCTACCTGAGGACTGGGTCGTAAATCTCTTTGCCGCACTGCAACTGGGCTGTTAAAATTCTATTAGCTGTAAATATTCAATAAGGATGCTCACTTACAGTCCCCTGTCCTTATTATCAGACCTAGTCCAGACAGGATCGTTACACCGGTTTGTCGTTTATGGTTTAGTCAAACAACAGCGAGCGATTTATGGCTGGATGCTGACAATCGCCTCTTGAATTGAAAGGAAGCATGTTACTCTGAGAACCAAACCCTGAGGAGAGGATGATAAAAACGCAAAGAGCAGGAGTCCACATGAGTACATTTTGCATTGCTTGTACACATTTCTGCTCTGCCGGCGAAGCATGGCAGCGTTTTTTTTTTTTTCAAATAACGAGTGCGGCAGAGTTCCTCCAAAGAGACGCAATCAATCATAACCATGTTGTGACCGGCGACTGTGCTGTAGTCAGAGTAACAGTCATTAAAGGAGCCCAGGGGAAGGTCTCCCATGTTATCTCATGCTTTAATAGAAAACTCCTCTGGCAGAGTCCTTGTTGAGTAAACACACATTAATCTTGTCAAACACGCAAACATACGCTCACCCCAGTGATCCCAGTTACCAGTCACCAGTACCCTTACTCTTAGTGCCCCACCCCCTCCAGGTGGTTATTTTAATGAGTTCTCTAATCCAGTGTATTGTCTGTTAATGTCGCCATAGTTCTGCTCATGGAGGACGCCTCTGGGAAGCCGAGATAATTGTGCTCACTTCATCATTGATTCAACTCTGATAAATGGCCCAAGCTAAAAACTCTGTTTGTTTCTGTCTCCTCTGGTTTCTTCCCACCTGCGTCCCAAAGGCCGGAGTGAACGTTCTGCTGCAGGACGTCAACGGGAACATTCCTCTTGACTATGCTACAGAGGGAACAGAGACCAGCTACATCCTCCGAAAACACCTGGAGGAAAACGGTAGGATCTGCTTATTCCTTGTTTTCAATGCGAGGAAAAAAAAAGAGGTAAAAGGATATTCTGGCGTGAAATTAATTTAGGGTCAGACACACCGTAACACCGAGTTCGACACCCCCTCGACAGATTAATGTTGCCGACCACTTGCTTCTCTAGTTATACCAACCTTAGTAATGATTGCAGGATAGCAATACACAGCGGTCTGAGGAGCCATAAACAAACCTCAACCAAAACGCCACTCTATAGCCACAAATAATGCTCAGAACAGCACCTAACTTCATCAACAGTACATATAGGGTCCCAGCCATAGTACTAACCATCAAACATCTTTTTAACTTTGCCTGATTTCTTTATCAAAGAGACTAAACACAACTCACCTACTCTCTTCCAGCAGCTGCTTGTTTGTAGCGCGACCTCAGGCCAATCCATTGCGGACTACAGTGGGGTGACGCAGCTCAAGGAAGAACATTTATGATCATTTCTTGATGGAAATGCAATCAGACCGAGATGCTAAGGCAGAAGAACTACCGCATCTGCAGTTCAAAATGATTCAGGTGGTGATTATTAGGAAATGATAAACAAATGATCATAAATGTTCTTCCTTGAGCTGCGTCACCCCGCTGTAGTCCGTAATGGAGTGGTCCGAGGTCTCGCTTTCTGGTCAAGTTTTGCATGTGAAACCATAGACTGCTGTGTATTGCTATCTGCGGTCATTACTAAAGTTGGTATAACTAGAAAAGCAAGCGGTCGGCAACATTCATCTCTTGAGGGGTTGTCTAACTTGGTGTTACGGTGTGCTTGACCCTAAATTTATTTTACGCCGGAATATCCCTTTAACTTTGGTATTTCACAGTTCATGTATCCTCAGCAATGAGGAGTATGGCTTAATTATTTCATGTTATCACAGCCCTTTCAGGGTGAGGAAAATTCATAATGAAAGTTAATATTCAATTCCCTTTTAGAAAGTATTGGAAAAGTGTGAATGCTTAATATATCTTGCCCACAGTTAAACAGTTCTGTGTCTGTGTGGATGTGAAGGTGAAGTACACCCACAGGCGTAATGATGGTGGATTTCAATTGGGTCACTTCTCTCCCACAGAGAAAGGAGAAGGTCAACACAGGAGCTGCAAATAACTGAGATAATGGTACTGGAGAATTAGAGGCGCCCAGTGTTGGAAACGGTAGAGGCGTAGACGTGGAGTGATGGAAGGAGGAGGAGGGGGGCAAGTGTGGGAATACAGAGAGAAAGAGGGATGGGAGTCATGCTGACGAATCAGGACAGGAACAAACATAGACAGAGATGGAGGGTCTCCCTGTATATGTCTGCCATCAGCCATGGGATCACATGACAAATTCAAGCTTCTCACTGTAGACAGCAAACTCATCAAAGCTACATACAAATACACACACACACTCTCTCACACACACGCAAACACAATCTCAGGCACTTGGGTCCACTCTCTAACTTTCTAGCTGCTGAATTTTTCCAGACTTTCTCTGCGTCTGTCTGCCAGCCCCTGTGGTGATCTCTTCCCTCCTGCCTACCTCTAGCTCCCCAGATAACCCCCTCCCCATCGCTCTGGGCTTTGCCACCATGAAACATGCTCTTACTCACACAGGCTCGCTCTGCCTCTGTTGCTATAGCAACTTGGCGGCATGCACCCTTTTCCCCATGAGGTTGGTGTGGTTGTGGGAAAATGACAGACCGTCCATGTGGCTCTACATCGGGGAGAAATAAAAAATTCTGTTTTTCCTTGTTGCTCAGTGGCTCATATTTGATGCGAGTTTCTACAAGTATTGTCTCTGTGGATAATCAAAACTCTTTCTATAGCTTTGGTCTACCTCTGAGCATGTCTCACAAGAAAATTACACCCTGTGGCCCTCATCTATCTGCATAGACAAACTTATTGATCAGCCAGTCCAGCCAGTCTACCTGGAAAAGTCCCATTAGTTCTGTGGCCTGGAGCTTATCCTTGTGAGCTATAGATTAATTGATAATCAATTCTTGCTATTACAGCCACCAAAGTCAGGTCAATGTGTCCATGTGATTATTGTACAGTGCACCGATCTTTATAGTGAAGAATAGACGTCCTGTTTGACCTCTGTTTGTCTTCTTTGGGACTGGAGAAATCCACAAGAGCTCAGAATCACTCAGGTTAAAGTCGAGAGTTTGGTATGAGCAGTATATGACCCTCTATTCTATTCACATCACTGCCTCAACACTTTTATGCAAAAATCTGCAAGAGGGAATAAAGTTTTACCTAAATTCAGCACTGACACTAGGGCTGGGTGATAAACCAAAAATTTACCGATAACGAAATTTACGACAATAGCCGACATCATTTTACCCATATTGGTATATTCAGTGTCAAAAAAAATAAACAAAAGTTGTTTTTGGATGTGTGTCGATAGGCTATGGTCTCATGTCCCTTTAAGACACTGTCCTACGTCAGAGACGTGACTCCATCCCATCCAGTACCAAACAAAAAGGGAAAGACAAGTGAGGAGATGGAGGACGGTTCAAAATGTTAGAGGGGGTGAGCAGCTTGTGGAGTAGCTATCGTCCATTTATCGTTATCGAGGTGAACTGTTAAATATATCATGATATTGATTTGAGACCATATCGCCCAGCCCTAACTGACACTGCTCATTACTGACAATCAGAAGCATGCCGAACTATAAAACAGTATATACAGTGTTGGACTTTATTTTTGCGCATTGATTTAAAAGCAAGTGTGTGATCAGGTTGTCTCTCGACCAATCAGAATTAAGTTTTAAACCCAGAAGGATATAAAAAGTGTCACTAGTCCTTTAAGTGCGATGGCTGTACGCATACTGTAACACGTGTGTCACGCTCATGTTTACGTTATTTTTAGGTGTGGACGTGTCATCCATGCACACCATGAAAATGCAGAGATCCAACACAATGCTGTCTGATGTCAGACAGCTCGCAGCGACGCAGGGAAGCCTCAACCAGCCCAACGATGACGGGGTCACTCTGGTATGTAAGGTCACATATGTTTTCGTGTTCATGCTGATCTTTTCTTTCTCTCCTTTCTTGAATCACTGTGTAAAAGCTGTTGATGTAGCTCCTCTCTTTGTTACTTTTCTTATTCTTTAAAGCTCCACATAGCCTGCGCCAGTGGTTACAGAGAGGTGGTGTCTGTGTTGTTGGAGAGCGGGGCCGACCCTCATCCTGCTGACAACAGCTTTTGGACTCCTCTCCACCTGGCAGCCAAATATGGACAGGTAACTCCCAGCTGTGCAACAAAATATCTGAATGTTGTCAACTTCAGTGAAAGATTCTGCTCATTTTATCTCATTTTGTCGCATCGATCCAACATGATTGAAGACATTAATGAATTAACGAGGAAATTATCGACGGCTGCTTGCAGAAACCCTGCACACTCTGTGACAAACGGCTCGTCTCGAGGCTCAGACAGTCTGTTGGCACAGGACTGCACTGTATATGCATTTGATAGAGAATTTTAGATTAGCACTGTAATGGTCTCTCTTAGAGGAGAGGAGATTGATTTCCAGAGGGGGGCGGAGGAGGTAAGCGATGGGAACTGGTGGTTTGGGTGGAGTCCAAGTCTGCCGGAAAGGAAGTGATCATGTTCAGATCTTGCTGACCCAACTGGATATTTAATCACATTTCTGGGATGTGCACTTGGCTCTTGACATAGATTTTTTTTTTCATTTGGTATTAAGAGTCACGCTCTACATTTAGAGTTCATCTACCCTCAAGGAATGCTCCTATTTTCCCTGAGGAGAGTGTTTTTAAACTCCTCTTTTCAACCTTTTCTCTTTTTAGCTCATAAATGTTTGTGACCTAATCTTTATTTCTTTCCTCCTCCTGGAGTTCTCTTCCCGTTACAGATCTTAATTGAACAATAACCTCCTAGTGTCTTTGTTTTCCAGACTTTCTGCCTCTGTGTGTGTTTGTGTGCAATATCTAAGTGCTCTAGACTTAAGAATGGCAGTCTAGAGGATTGGAGGATCGATCAGGTCTCCCTCGTCGTAGCCCTAAATCACCCCAGCCATCAGCGCTCAACTGCAGCCCCTGCTTTGCCTCATGCATACCAACCACTGTGTGATTCTTATGAACACTCACTTACTGTCAGCATTCCCTTAAAGCTGATCCGACAGCGACATGTCAGTGATGCAGGACATTATGTTTTGAAAGTGTGTGTGGAGCTAAGACCAGAAGTCCCACTAATAAGAGGTTTTTCTGATGGGAGGCGGGAGGAAACGGTCTTGCTTGGAGACACTTGTCGACAACTGTAACACAAGCTCCTTCGTTAAACCCAAAGACCTTTTCCTCTAGCGTGGCATTCATACCAGACTGACCCTTTAAGAAGATGTATGACCCTATTACTTCAGCTAATTAAGCCTCGCTCTCTCAGCATTGTGATAAGTTAGACCATGGCTCTTTGCTCCTCGGTTTGAGTGTTGGCTTTTTAAAACATGTTCTCTAGAGGGAAGAATGTGAATTGGTTTCTTGTTGAATTTTTTTCAACAGAATGACTTGATGTTAAATTACAACCTCTGCTGGATTGACTAAATTAATTCAGTTTTTAAAGGTAGTACATGTGAAAGAAAGTCAGAGAAGAGTTTGATTTTCTAGAATCTCCTAGAATCATATCTGACAAGTTGTATTTCAACCTCATTTAGGGGGTAAATCAAGTTGTGCCTGTTTATCTGTATTTACATTAACCATAAGTTTGCTTTGTACCGGCTGATCCCAAAGCACTGATGACCTTTTCATGGTTCTCTCGTCAACTTTGACCCATTAAAGAGTTCAAATCTCGTGGTGCCACTGACGTGCTGTCAGTATTTATAGGGTGTGAGTGCAGCTGACAGGGTCTGTGGGCAGTGGGGACACTGTAGACTCATAGCCCAACAGCTGTTGATGAGGGTCAGAGCCAGATTGCTGAATGTGCTGAATCACCCTCGTCCATACTGCACAGCATGATTCATTACTGTGCTTGTAAATAGAAGGTTTCATAGTTGGAGCTCTTTTCAGCTGCAAATAAAAAAAGTCTCTGTGTTATTGATTTTATAAAATGACTTCCACAAAGTTGTGAGACCCACGGGAGTAATTTAAAAAACATATTAAAGGCAAGAAGAAGGGACTGAAATAACCCGGCTTTACAGTTTCAAAACTGTGAAGCCTGGTCCAGTGCCCCTTAACTGTAATGCTGTTTTTAATTCAGGGAACTGTTATGACTTTTTAAAATGAGTGGGCAAAATGTGAAAACCATGAAAAGTTGTTAACTTTGGTTAAGCAGAACAAGATCACTGTTAAAAACATGACAAAGGTGATAACATATTTAAGCCAGAGATGGGCACAAGTCAGTTTAGCAAGTCCAAGTCAACAAGAGTGAAAGAGTCAGAGAGGTGGAAAGTCCCAGTCATGTCTCCACAGTGAGAATAAATAACAACATAATAAAATGGTGTAGTCAGAGGATGAAGGACTTTGTTGATTGAAAAAATATTACCTTAATAAAGACACATCATGTGAAATTAATGCTTGGCTACCTCTATATAAGTACTAAATTTTAATATTTGTGAGCTAAAAAGTAACATGAACCATTGGCAGTTAGGGAAGGGGGTCTTCCCAGGAGCTGGAACACCCCTAAATAAACCCTGAATCTGCCCCTGACAACTTTTAGAAAAGCTTTAACCTGCCTCCTACCTGCAGTTTCTTGATGCCTTTCTGTGTTTGATATTTTGGAATAAAAACTATATAGCAGAACCTCCAAGTAACACAACTTGCGTTTTTGAGCATTAAGATATCACAAAAATTGATCCCTGTGTGGATGATCACTGATTGTTTTTTCTTAGTTTGGGTTTTTTACCTGACAACATGTGAAGTAAAACAGCAGAGGTTTGGACATAATAAGAGGAGCTGGTCTCAGACACTAGCCAATATTAAATGAGGGAGCTACTGTGTCTCTCTCTCTGTTAGGCTTGTGATGTTCTCGAGACAAAAATATGAAATAAAAATCTGATCTGTGAGTCCCAAATCTGAAGTCTCTGAGGGTCTGAGTCCACCATCTCTGATTTTTGCTGTCTTTACTCACATTTACAATGTAAATCTGCCAGAAAATCAAGACTTCCTCTGCAGTGATCGACATTTTTAGCTCAGTGTGACATGATGAAGTGTGTAAGTGTTATAATGAACAATAGATGACCATGTATGGGGTTCTTTATCATCATGCAGTATTTTCCTAAAAAACTGTTCCGGCTGAGGAGTTTCTAACGCTGACACATCAGGCACACTCATCTCAATTTGAAACACTTGATTATATCGACGGAGCTGCTGAGATGTTTTTCTGGGTCATGCTATCTTCCATACATCACCAAAATATGATGAAAAAGACCTTTGTCTAATGTCAGTCAGTTGTGTCACTCTGCAGTAAGTAATTATAAAACACCAGTTACCTGTCAGTTTTCATGGATCTCAAACTCTTCTTGCATTTGTGACAGTTTATACTCCATGAAGGCAGAGCAGAGTAGGTGGAAGTAAGAGACGAGGGATAATGGAGAGAAAAGGAATTGAAGTCTGAATTTAGAGTGAGTGTGAGAGGACAGAGGTGACAGCCATCACACGTCACTGTGTTTAGAAATCAAAGCAGACAACTATGTGGGTTTTCTACTGTGACATGACAGTGTGATGGATGACATTATTAAAGGGTCTCCTCAGTTAGGGGGGGATACTTGTCATGTGTGACATTATCTGCATGTATCATCTGTTTAGTGTTTAAAGTCTAGGCCCGTGTCTCAGTGTGTCCCAGTACAATGACTTCTTCTGATGTGAAAATCTCCTAAAAAACACATTAAATTTCCACTTAAATGCTTTTTTATTCATGTACTGATGGTTTTGAGAGAAGATTTGGTGAATAATGTCCTAGAAGCGTTTGAAGCTCTCTGTGGTCTAATGAAAATGGATGTGGGTGTTTCTCCCATCTCTTACAGACAAGCATCGTTAGCCAGCTCCTGCGGCACAGAGCGAACCCGACTCTGCTGAACTGCAACCAAGACAAGCCCTCAGGTAACGCACTTAGGCAGTCACACACACATAAACACGCATGCACACACACACACGCACGCACAAATACCGACGCTGAAATGTGTAACGTGTTTTTCACAAGCGAGAGGTAATGAAGCGAATCAGCGGAGAGATGGATTTTCACTTATTCAGCTGAGACTGTGCAAATGCATTAATAATCACAGTGATAATGTAAAACACAGGCTCACACGCGCTCACACACAGTATTCACAGTGAATGAAGCTTTGCCATAATCAGTCTCTGTTGGGCCTATCTGTGCTCATTTGAGTGGAGAACCTCATTATTAATGAAAGGAAACATTATCGTCTCACTCGCACCTAGACCAGAGCACGCATCCATTGATTAAACTCTGCTGTCAGCCATAATCATGAGATGCAGCTGCTATCAATTTTCCAATGATCATAAATATCATGTTAGTACCCAGAGACATGTGCTGTTTATTTTAATAATTAAGCTACAAAGATGAACAGATGAAACCTGAACAAAGACAGATGACGCTAACCAAAAGTTTCTGTTTTGACTCTCAGGCACCACAGTCCAGTTCTTTGGTTTAGACGTTTTATGTAGCAAACAGAAACATGAACCATTTGGAATTTCTTAAAATAATGATGAAACTAACTTTTTGATTCCATCATCCTAAATTAAAACTGTTTTCAAGGAACCTTGAGAGATTTTTGACATCTAGTAATATCGTTGTGGAGAGGATGGTAGCCCAAGGACTGTATGGGATATGGAAAAAGCCTCATTGACATCACACATTGGTTTGGTTTGGCAGTGGTAACTCTAATTGACTTTGTCAACCATAGAAACTGCAAACATTAGGGTTTAAGCCATAATAACTAAGGGCCTCACCGACATTTATAACTACCTGTCAGTCTAATCAGCCATGCCATCCAATAATCCCTGATTTACAAAGTTCTTGGCTTTAAAGCCTCTGAGGACGTGACTGAAAATATTTAAAAAAAAACACAAGAAAAGAAAAACTTAATTTATCCCTGAAGGGAAATTCAAATGTTGACTTTCAAAGCACAATGTCTCATTATGCATCAAGAAAATCTGAGTAAAAATTAACATCCATAACTCTAAGAAATCCTTGTTTAAAAAAAAAAAAAAAAAGCTTATTTGCCCATTAAGTCCCTTTCCAAGGACTGTGTGGGTGTGGCAGCGAACAGTTTGATTGGCTTATGTTTTAGCCATCTGACTCTAAACCAAGAAACTCCAGCTTCTAATTATTTACCTCAAAGGTTCTCTGTGTGGTAAATTACGTAGTATTTCTACCACTTACTACTTTTATTACCATGTAATTAAGAAGATGAGGCACTTGATGTCTGGAGATGTGGAGGCTGGAGTGCAGGAAGGCAGGGCAGAGTTCTGGGTACCAGACTGAGCCCTGGGCTGTCTGGACTAAGTTGGTGAACCTGTCCTGGGGGGAAATGACTAGAGCGTATATGGGACTTCTTTAGCTGCCCAGCTCACTGTTTCTCCAAACCCACCACAGTTGGGATAAAATAACAGAAAGAATAAAAATCTGTGGATGAGTAGCCAGGAACAGCACATGCAGAAACATTAATAGATTACAGGCAGTATGTAGTTAGTGAGCAGGGAATGAAGAAGAGACATATCGAGCTGGAGCCAAGTGGTTTTGCTGCACTTGTGTGGGTGCGACTAGGCATGTATTATTCATGATTAGTTAGATGTTTATTTAGTAAGAGGTATCAGAGTATAATTTGCCTGCTTAACACGATCAGAGCATTTTCACAAACTTAACTGATAATATTTCAAAACTTTATTGAAGCTCTGTCTTTTTATAATGGCAAAAAGAAAGAACATATGATGTTAGAATTGATTTGGTAGACTAATGTTACCAGAAGCCAAAAAGACTCAAATCTACACAGATTTTTCTGCTGCTGATTCAAATACCCCCATGAGGCATAGAGACCAACTTGTCTTTTTCTGTATGCTGTAAACATATTCAAAACAGGTATTAAAACCAGGAACTGATCAGGATTCATTGACTTTGTAGGCTAGTTTCAAGGAAACACTCAAAGAGCACTCAAGGATAAAAGTGTCCCGCTTTGGCTGTAGAAGGTTTCCGTGCAGCAGAGCCCATTCACAAAGAAAATCAAAGGAACTTTTCGTACATACAAGCAGTAACAAAACTGATAAAAGTACAAACATGGCACAATCGAAACAGCAGACATATGACAAGAAACATCTCATCAGTGGCTAGTCATGCCAGATACCGCGTTGTGATGGTGAATGAAGCTGGCATTTGCATCAAAGAAGGTCCACATCAGGGCTAACATTACTCTCTGTCATACTGTTTTATCTTTAATGTTAAGCCAGAGACGACATGACTCTAACAAAAGTGGGGATGCACCAGCAAATAACAAAGCTGAGGACCATTTCTAACTGTAAAGATGTCCCCCCAGACCTCTGTGTCTTTTCTGTTTGTGTCTAATGTGAATATGCACACTTATTAGGTTGTTTGTACTGTATATTAAATTTTCATCCATTATGTTTTGATTATTAAGATCATTCTCCCTCACAAAGCTGTAGACCTCCTCACAGTCATTATGAAACCAGCCATCGAACCAGTCTGTTGAAGAATGGGGAGCAGTCATTGTAAGTGTAATTGTGTCTCTGGTGGGATAGTGATGAAATGTGTCATATTGAGAGGCTGCGGTCCCCCTGACCTCCCCCGTTGTGGAATAGAATATCAAAGCTGCCTCTAACCATTTACTTCTATAGCTTCATCACACCTCTGACTGCCTCGCTCCGGCCTTAATCAATAGCCTCTTCCAACATGTAGGCTTAGGAAAGATGTGAGACAAGCCCACCGAGACCGAGGCATCCCCCACTTCCCCCTTAGCATCCAGAAAGTGAGAGCAGGAGATGGGAGTGTAGGGGGTTGTCAGTCACACAGAAATAAAAAGCTGGGATGAAGCCATTCTCCTCCCTGGTGCCCTGTTAGACCTCATTACAGAGAGGGGGGGATCTGAACCCCCCTCTTCTTCTTAAGCACAGTTGAATTGATCCACAGTGGAGTTTACATGCTGCACCAGTACATGCTCATCCACACAGAGAGTGAGGAAGAGCTGGCATGGTGTAAGACAAGAGAACAAAGAGGTGTTGCTGGTCCTTGCAGTACCAGACTTTCATTGTCTTTTCACTGATGGCACCGAAAATGACGAAAAAAAAATAGTAGATAATTTTTGAATGTGGTCTCAATGGAAGTTAAGATATCCTTAAGTGTATAACTCCTTTCAAAATAAGAGTCTTGGGAGTTTTTAAAAGGCTTTTATACAGACAAAGCAAAAACAGGTTACCTTGATGTCATTACAACAATACTAACCCAAACAACAGGTCAGACAAAGCAAGAAAATCTGAGATCTATCAAAAGAAGTTCGCTTAAGAGGAAACAAGGCGTAAAAATACAGATTTTTTTTAAAGAGAATGTAAAGATAAACATAAACCATATACAAGTTTCTTATTCTTCCATCTTGTGTCTCAACAGACATTGCAGCATCAGAGCCAATCGCTGACATGCTGCTGAATGCTGAGGAGAGCTGGCTGCAGAGACTAAAGGATCCCTCTGCTCCTCTACCCTCCACTGACCAACGCTACGATGGCGGCTCACACGACCTCAGCACTCCTCTGAAGAACTTGTAGGTCAACAGTTCACACACTGCATCTTTTATCTTCTTTTAAAGCACAGGCTATAAACCATTTTTCTCCCTTTCTGTCTGCCTTCACTTTGCCCCAAATCTGCCTCTTGCTCCTCCATATTCCGTGTCATTTCAAACTCCGTGCCCTTCCACCTATCAATCAGGAACCCTCTGGGTCTCTCTATCTCGAAGCGGGACAGCCTGCTGGAGAAGTGTGCCATGTTCAGAGAGGCAGGAGGAGCGCTGAGCCGACAGCCCTCCCAGGACAATGGCCTAGATGGTCCTTTCAGCTCAGGAGCTAACAAACTGGAGCAGGTACCTTTCTCATCTTATGGCTTCTGCACTAGAATTAAAAGAAAAAACAGAAACATTTACAACCTCTTTTGTTTTAGGAGAACCAAAAGAGGAGAGCTTTTATCTGGTCCATTTATCTTTGTATTTTTAGAAAAGTACTCACTGCACACTGAAGAACCGCTGATGTTTCTTTTTACATGTAAATTTTAGCTACCTCATATTAAACTGAAACCCTTTTTGTCATGTTCCCAGATTTTCACTGCAGTTTTTTATTTTCTGTGAAAAAGCAAAGGAAAAAAAACAACATTTCTCATCTGCTTCATTACGCTGGTTTGTTAATGATTTGGACATCAGTGCTGTTAATTACTTTGGAGAGAGTTTCATTAGCACTAACTGTTGTTTAGCTGCCAGGCAGGGACTCTGGCAAAAAGAAACCAAAACATGACGTGTGAGAACAAGAGTCATTTAGTTTGGGTTTAACAGTGATGATCGAGCAGTGGTTTAGGATTTTCTTCTTAGGCAATATGTGCTACATAATTCTGCAATTATTAAGAACTAAAGGTAGACTAAAAAAGGAATTGAATGAGTTTGATTTAAAGAAATAAGAGTTCCTACACAAGTATGGAAAAGTATGGAACTAAATTTGATCAGTTTCCAGGTCTTAAAAAGTATGGACAATTAGAAATGAAGTATGAAAAAATATGTTTCTAGACTATTACCACAGTTCTTAAATACTGTTTTCTAAAATAGAAAAATAGGTATTTAAAAATAAATATATATATACAAAATAGGGTTTGGAAAAGTATGGAAATTCCAACCGTGTAGGAACCCTGAGAAAAACTGCATTATAGTTGGACATACCTGCCTTCAGTTGTAGACCTCCCATGTCTTTCTCCTTTTGGTTTCATCAGGTCAAACTGATGCCTCCAGCTCCCAATGACGACCTGGCGTCCCTCAGCGAGCTGACCGACAGCAGCCTGCTCTACGAGATGCAGAAACGCTTTGGCAATGACCAAATCTACGTAAGACCCAAGCATCCTTAAAACACTAATAATAAAGGAATAATACTCAACTGTAAACAAACATGCATTAGATCCCAAAGTGCAGACCAAACAGGGAGAAATACAAACAGGTTTTCTCCAGTGGAAACTTGGCCACTTAAGTGTTTTATTTGTTGTGATTTTTTTTTTTTTTACTCTGGGTTGTTGATGGTCTGGGAGTTTTAGTTTGCACATATTCTTCATGCCCTGGAGCACTGCAGTCAGTTTCTCGCAGCACGTGTACACTTACTGTTCCTCCAGAGTAAAACTACAAAATACTGTACCTCCTCCTCCACTGAAAAGAGCTGTAAAGTTGATATTTCTCTTCCTCTTTCTTTAAACAAATGTTCTAACCACAAGTCAGATCAGTCCCTGTATAGTCTCATGTGGGACTCCCCCTCTCTGCTTCTGACCGCTGCCTCGTGTCACAGTGGCACCTCTCAGTCACATTCTTCCACTGGGGACAATTACAAAATCAATCCCATTTAGGGCGATTATAAAGATAAATCTATAGCTATATTCAGGAGTAAAATACCCTCATCTCTAACAAAGGGTCCATTTTATATTCATGTTATTATCTCCTTTGCTTTAAAACTGTAGCCTGGCCCACAGCTCTCCATGGGGACCGAGCTCTATGAAGACTGGAACAAGATCAATGTGGAGCAGTCCTGTGCTCTCTATTCTCTGTTAGAAGCAGTAATAGTCTGCTATTATAGAAACCCAGATGGGCGACAGACAGTAGGTTTGGCCACAGCGGGGGACACAGATAAGGGGAAGACAATAAAAGGGAGTAGATGGGTGGATGAAGAAAAGAGGAATGATTAGAATTGAGAAAAATGAGGGCTGGGTTTGAGGTACGGTCCATTTGGAAGAAGAAAGGAAGAAAAGAAAAGACAGTTAGCGAGCAAAGTACAGTCATCATACAGATATTGAGTGTGCCTCATCTCAGTTTGCGTAACTCCTTTGTCGTGAAGGTGCACAAGATACATAAGTTCATAAAGAGGATATTTAACCATAAAAAGCCCCTGTGATATCAGATCATTAAATTTACCTCCTGACCTTATTGTCTCTATACACCCGCCTGACCTTGGGGGAGAAGCGATTCAAGTACAGGTTAGCAAAGCAAAGATAAAGAAAAGGACAGAAGTAGATGGAGGACAAAGGCAGAGAACGTCCCATATGCTCCCAGCAGGGTGGTCAGAGACGGGGCTTTGATGAGTGGTCCACCATCTCCTGCCAGGAGAGAGTGACCACCGAACCACTAAACCCCTGAGGAGAGTGGCAGAAAGAAAAAAAAAAAAAGGGAAAAGCTGCGACAGAAAACAATCATGAAGAGGCTGGATTATTGACAAGCATGTCATGAGATTAAACAACAGATAGCAGAGAAGTGGCGCTCTCTTCCTGGACAAGTTCTTCCTAGCGAAAAACCAAAATCCTGTGGGATGAGTGTTGCTCTGTGTCCCCAAGCAGTAGACATTTGTTCGAGTAATTAACCTTGTGTTGGGGCCTAAGGACGGAGCAGCGTGTTACAGAATGTTAGCATTGTCTGCACGCTCCCAGGGGAGGCAGGAGTAGCTTGCAAACAGCCTCCAGGACTCTCTCTGAGAAACATGGTGAGCAGTTTGGATGGAGAGGGTACGAAATTGGTTATTTTGACCCAAATGGCCTGGGGTGTGAGTGTGTGTGTAGGAGGATAGAGTTTCCATTGGAGAAAGGTCATCGCTGAGGTTATCACTGTAGGTCCCCTCCTGACCTTCTTTCACCATAAGATTACCATACACTTATGGTAATGGAGATTGCCACCATGAATACTGATGTTCGAAAAAGAACAGGGCTGCACTTTTATTTTAAGGGCAACATTAGCTCCAGGCAGTCAGTAAGTAATTAACCCAGCTACCTTCTGTTTATGTGTCAAAGCAGTCTACCGAGGCAGAGCTTTGTGACCTCAAAGATAAATGTTTTACACCCTTGGAGTCACTTATTGTTCCCGTCTGTGTCAGAACGTACAGGTTAATTCAGGTGTGTTTTTGTTCTCCTGTTTTGTAGACTTACATCGGACACATCCTTCTGCTGGTTAATCCAAATAAAGAGCTGCCCATTTACTCCACTTTGGTAAGTAAGCATGTGTTTAAACTGTCAGCGTCTCACATTAGCGATCAAAAGGGAGCAGTCTTCTCCACTTCTAGTGTCAAATCTGCAAATTTGTGCGCCGTGTGGTAAACATACAAAAATCAGCCTTGAAAGGAAGCTTGAGCTGTATGCTAAAGAGAATATAAACGGCTGAAATGGACCTAGTGGTTGATAAATAATGCAGTCTTCCTGTCAGTGATACATAGTGCAAAGCTGAGTCTGCATCAGCAGAGGAAAAGAGGATCCAGCTTGGCAAGCACACACACAAAAAACACACACTCTGTCAGAATCAAACAGACTATAAACTTAATTATAAAAGCACTTTTTTTAGTGGTGAGGGAGGCAAATATAACATGAGCCACAGCTCAGTGAATGAGTCACCTCAATTTAAATAGTCATTTTGAAACAGCTGATTTGAGGCCAGCTTAGCGCTTCCCCTCGTGGACCTGAGGGGGTTGGGGAGAGGAGGAGACATCTTCTCCTACCATGACAGAATGAAGCCAAACTTCCCCCCGGCCGTCCCAGGCCTGCCTGAGTCTGGATCCTCTCCAGGCATCCACACCCAGCTGAGAGAGCGAGTGGCGGAGCGAGGAGGAGCCCATGTGTGAAGGACATATGTCACAACATGTGTGATCTGCTGGCCGTCTGTCACCCCCTCTGGTGTGGTGGGCCACAACCCATCCTGCATTTTTCACAGCCACAAATACAGCACTGGCACACACACCTGCTGGCCTGGAGCAGAGATGACAGATACATCAGTTATCTTGTAGTTTAATAAGAAAGTCAAGTGGGGGTTACTCTCTGATGCATGAAAAAGTGGTTTTGAACAAAGGTAAAATCTGACTGTTTTAAACCCTTTATTCCTCCTTTAGCATGAATTTTGCACACTACCTGTCTTGAAAACTCTTTTACACCTTTCATCGCTCGTCTTTGATAAAAACACTTTTTTCTAGAGGTTTCAGTGCGAGCAGTTCTTTTAACAAGTACATCTGAATCTGAGCTGAAGTAGACTGAAAAACAAAAACGTCAAGATGAAAATCTCGGTAACACTTTACTTGACGCCTATCTCTATAACGCATTATAAATATATGTATAATGCATTATAATCATGTTGTAGCACTGTATGACTATAGTTATAAACACTCATAAATGATCATAATACTTTAGTGCAATAACCATAACACATTATAAAGCATTTTATCATGACTTACAAGGTCAGGTATTGTAAGGTCAGGTATTATAATTAACAGTGTTATAACTGTTAACAACTCACTGGCAATACCCACATAGATAATGCATTATACATTTATTTATGATGTGTTATAATTTGCTTATAATCTCATATAACTATCATTATAAATACTCACTAATTATCTTAAGGCTTTATAACAATAAGCATAACACATAATAATGCTTGACCTTGTAAGTCATGGTAAAGTGCTTTATAATGTGTTATGATTGTTGCTATAAAGCATTATGATCATTTATGAGTGTTTTTAACTATAGTTTTACAGTGTTATAACGTGATTATAAAGCATTAAACATATATTTATAATGCATTATAGAGATAGGGGTCAAGTAAAGTGTTACAAAAACCTCCTTGTAGAGACAAAGAGTGATTATTTGAGCTGGATTCAGGTCTGGACTATTGACTGTAAATAAAGAAGGTCAAAGTGAAATTGAGCATTTTGAAAAAATCAGTCTATGCTGAAGAATTGACTCCTGGTGCTGCAGTATCGACGTCCCTCCCTTACTGCTAACCTTTTGACTTCCACATTTGACTTGCTGATTGAACAGCAAAGACCTCTCAAGGCTGTACAGACTACGACCTCACGTCTTCTTGTGCCGGTTGAATCCATAAACTCACACAAGTGAAAAGTTCAGATACTCTTTTGCTCGATTTTCTCTCACTGTTCTTCCTCTTCTCTACTCATCTGATACACACAACACCTTATGAGCAGCATTATTTGTCGACAGGGCTGTCAATCATTGCATTTTACCCAATTTAATACCATCAAACCACAAATTAAAACTCATCTTGGCAGAAAAGAAAACACTAGCTGTATTTTCTGTGGTTAAACCAAACCTTTGATGGCAGATACAGTTTATTCAGTACTGTCCTCAACATCAGGCTCTACAGGATGTTTTACCGGTATTGTTTGTGTCACACTCGAGGAAGACCGAGGCAGAGTTGTTTATGTTGTTGAATATTTTTTATTAAAAGTGAAAGGCTTTTGATCGAGGACAGCCCAAGCTGATGTTTGATAGGTTTCTTAGTTTGTGCTACGTGGCTAAACTCAGGAAAAAACAAACCGCATGAAAGTGCTGCACACGGAAAACTCACTCAGGCAAGAAAAAGTTACGCCCAACATTGTGTCCCAGTTTTGTTGAAACTTTACTTTGTGTATTACTCATCCCTTGCGTGTCTCGGCTTTATATAACCAAACTCTGTCTGCCTCTGTCTTTCATAGGTGAGTCAGTTGTACCTGAGCTCCACAGGTCGTCTTTGTTCCTCCCTGCCGCCGCATATCTTCTCCTCAGCAGAGCGAGCGTATCACATGATGCTGCAGGAAAGACGCCCGCAGTGTTTCATCCTGAGGTAGACCCTTTAACTCTTCAACACAGACTCACTTTTATAAACTCTGAGCTCTTGGACGGAAACATCCACAAAGTGAAAAGAAATAAATAATAAAAGTGAATAAAAATAGCTCAGTTGGCCACCTGGTTTGTTCACACCCCTCTACCTCACACCTGTTCTACACTCCCTGAGAGACTAATAGCTCTCAGCCTGAGCTGAGCTGTAGACCTGAGCGTTCACACACAGATGGAGGTTTGCTGAAAGGGCTGCAGCATCCTGCTCTTTGTCCTAAACTGGACGGAGGCAGCCCCCTGATTGCAATTAAACCACATTCCGGCACTCCAATGACATTCCTGCTGACTTGTAACCAATCTGGCAGAGAGTTAATGCTCCCTGACCACAGGCTATCCATCTTACTCACACACACTAGCAAACACACATGCACAGGCGAAGCGAGGCGAGGACATTGCACTGTGCACCCTTATTCTCTCACACACGCACTCTCTCTTTTTTTTTCTGTATTCTGACCCTGCGCCACCTCATACTTCCTTTTCTTGTGTCTATTTTGTCCAGGCTTCCTGTTCCACTTCATATTTCCCCACACATGCACAAACGCACACACTCCAACACTCCTCAACACTTACAGGCAATCTGCAGCCATCGTCCCCCGAGGCCAGAGCGCTAACAAAATGCCCTTGAAATTCAATAAAACCGGTAAATGAAACCGGTAAATGAAAAGACAGTGGAGAGGCCACTGGTCTTCACACTCAGCACATCCATTAGTATGAAATAAAGCAGCACACATACACACACATACACACTCAAACATCGCACCACAGCACGCTGCGGTCATTAGTAAGGGCCTCTGACCTTCTGAAGCCATCTGCTTGGTGTTACTATTCTGTTCACCACTCCCTGCATGTCGGTGAGTGTCAGAGCATGCACTGTAGAGGAGCCTTATGTCACATTTAATATCAACACAACGCCAAATTAAAAAACAGGCCTCCAGTGCCAGAAATAGGTTGTCACGGTAACAGCATGTTGAAAGTGGTGGTCAGCAGATAGAAATCTTTATCACAAAGAGGGCCGTAGATGGTGATGGTAGGGGGTCTCTTGGGGGGTGATGTCAGGTGGGTGGAGGCATAGAGCTGAAGTGACAGATGTGGGGAAACACCCCGATGACTAATGTATTACAGTGAATCCAGAGAGGTGTTGCACACACAGATGTCGGATTTGTTAAACTGTTACCGTTCGCCTAAAACTCAGAGTTTAATTGTCTTTATAGCAACCATTAGCAGTTATTGCTGCTATTGTGGTTCCTTTATGTGACTCTTTGTTTGTTTTATGTCCCTAAAGCAAGAGGAAAAGGAGATTTTAAAACATAAAAATCAAATGAATCCAGTCAAATTAATTGAGCTGTTAATTATACTTTTAACCTGGAAATCTATTCTTTAATATGGTCTCTTAAATTTTATCTTTGTTGTTTTTTATTGTTAATTAAATCTCAGCTTGATAAAACACTGCAGGATGTCTATCTTTAGACAATAGTCTGGAGCCCATTGAGGGGGCTCGAATATTTTCTCCTTCTGTTCCTGTTTGGGTGAACAGATTTGTCTCTTTGAGTTCACACATGCTCTCAGTTTGGAGGAAGTTTCATGAGTGCAGGGCATGTGAGAAAGCTGCTCAATTAACAAAAACAGTACGGAGATGCGCAAGACTTTTTAAAGGACTATTACACTCAATAGACTGGTGGCTGGAGGTTGTTTTTTTCTTAACAAACTGCACAAGCTCCATGTTAGCTCCACACAGTTCTGAATACTTATTCTATGAATATATTTGAATGAAACACTTGCATGTGTTGGTAACTTATTTAGAGCAATTCTCTGTAGGGTCAGTATGAGCAGGAGGCATCAAAACAGCGTGTGAAAAATATGTTTTGGTTTCAAAACAGACTTTAAAATGTTCAAAATCTTCTCCTGTGAGACACAACATTGGTTATAAGGCAATGCCAACACATGAAAAAGCCCCAGAAGCAGAAGTAGAATCAAATCTTCTTTTTTTTTTTCTCTCCCGTTTCTCTGTAGCGGTGAAAGTGGTTCTGGGAAAACAGAAGCCTGTAAGCATATAGTGAGACACCTGACAGCCCGCTCCAGTCCCAAAGGCCTGGCATTAGAGTCCAGAATGAAACATGTAAGTATGAACAGTCACTGAGTTTGTGTAATATCCTGGAAGCTTATTTGGCTGAGGAACATGTGACAGTACCCTAATGTTCTGGGCATGAGTCTGTGTTATAAATATAATACTCTTGTGCTCTAAAACAGACAGAACAGACTGAATATTACATCCTCTCCTCCCTCTGCGAATTGTACAAAATTGTCTGATCAAAAAGCAGACAGCACGCAGTGTCCTGAGGTAGCCTTCATCGCTGCGTTCGGGTGTCCTGCTGTTCTTCTGTCGCTGCATCGGAGGAAAGAAACGATGTATGGATTAGGAGAGCAAAGTGTGAGGCTTTTCCTGTCCTCCTTTACTCTGTTCTCTTGTCATAGATACCGTTTGGACACTCAAACGCTCAGTTTGAGTAATCGTCAAAACTGCCCTGGAGATGACTATCTTTTATTGAAGGGTTTCTGTCCGACAGAACCATTTACAGTGCAGAAAACTGTCGGGGCATTATGCTTTTAGATGATCCATTTCTGTCATACAGGCCCACCTAATGAGGAAGTATTGATGAAAAGAACCTGATGGAGTAGAGTCAAACACAAAAACCTATAGCCGCTCTATCATACTGAGATATTTTTATGGTGCTTTATAAATGAATCTCCTGCCGACTGCTAAGTCTATCAGTTGGTTAACAAAGCAGTGTGTCATACAAGAGCGGCGCTCTGATGAAGTCATCGTTATGTAGTCAATAAGTGGGTCAGCTCGCTCTCTGATTATCCTAGGACACAGAAATTACCGAGAGCCAACGTGATGGATGCACATTGACATCTAGTGGTTGAAAGTAGAATAGAGACACTATACGGTTTTATATTTGTAGTCAGAGCCAAAGAAGTTAAGGTTCATTTCATGGATATTAAAAATAACATTTTCTTTATTTTTGGTTAAATTTACAGGTTAACTGTATCCTGGAGGCTTTCGGCCATGCAAAGACTCAAAGAAACAACAACTCAAGCCGCTTTATCAAGCTGCTGACCATCCAATACTGTGACAAGAGGAGGACGCTGCTCAGAGGTGAATGTCTGCTCTGTAAATACAGCAACGAATGTGGTCTGATAGTTTGAAGAATTTCCTTTCATATTCCTAAATTTGTCACTTTAATTACTAATTAAGAAGTAAGCAGAAAACAAGTACATGAGTCGTCATAATGAGTACAACAGTGATGCAGTCCAGGAGTCAAGGACTTGGGTTTTAATCCAGATTAAATCCTAGATATCAGGACTTGTGATGCAAACTTGGTTTTTGGACACGATGACTCAGACTGCATTTGGAGAGAGGGACTCAGACTTGTTTGTTGAAAAAGATTGTTTTGGTATTTATTTTTGATTATAAGGCTCTAATAATTGACTCAGTTTCTTAGCAACAGATACTGACAGAAAGGTGGAAGAGGTGCACTGCAATGAAAATGTGTCTTTTATTTGTCAGAGCCATAGAGGAAAGGACAGAAAAAGCATCAAACTTTAGCAGACACCTGTTCAGAATACCCTCCAAAAATTGATAAAATACTCAAATTAGCCGAAATGTTAGTGTTAGAAAGCAGCGAGCAATAAAGATCCAGGATGTTCGATCAGTTAGGCTCTAAGCAGGAGTAGGATCAGTTTGAACCTATTGTAAATAAATGAAATGTGTTTTCTACATGGCTCTACAAGGGTCAGTCGAGGTTAAATGAGTAAATTGTTTTGAATGGAACCATGGTACTCTTGATAAAAACTCCGCTAATGAGGACTTGGTTCAACTCCAGCTTATACTCAGGCTTGGACTCATGTAATGGGAACCATCTCTAAACTCTGGGGACTCCAGACTTGACTTGGATTTGAGGTTTGATGACTTGACTGGTGTACATTACGCTTTAGTTTCTCAGTGTAAAGTAAATACAGTCCTATTTTTCCACACAGTTAAACTAATGAAATACTGAGTGTAATGCTCTTCTTTTAGGTTCAGTCTTGATTGTTTATTGGTAGCACTAAGACAGAACCCTCACTGGTTATACATCAATGGTGCTGCAGCACTGTGCAATTTGGATGCACTGTGTTGAGTGATCAGCAGGGGGCAGTAAAAGCCAATGAGTCTGCTTTATTCCGCAGGCCTGTTCACCTCATTTTACCCCGGCTAATTTGATCACTCAGCACTGACCTTAACACGCGGTCACAGAATGAACGTCCACTACTATCACTGTCAGCACAGTTGAAATGTCATTCACACACCTGTTCCCAAAAGTGTAAAAACACATCTCGTGTTTCAGCTCATCTGTACACGTACATGCTGGAGAAGTCTCGTCTGGTGCACCTGCCTCCTCACCAGCGCAGCTTTAGCATCTTCTATCTGATGGCTGAAGGCATGTCACCTGAGGAGCACAGCGTACTTTACCTCAACAATGTCCTGGCGCATAGGTATGTACAAGGTCAGGGACAAATAAAGCACAAGAAGGAACAAACAAATCTAAAACAATATATTAAATAACAATAAATTAATCTAACAATGGCGATATGATATATATTCATGAGCAGAACACACACAACTGTCATCATCTTTCAACAACTGAATGTAAATGTATGACTTTGTGCATTTTTTAAAATCTGTGTTTGTGTCGCTCTTCTCTACTCATGCGTGTTCTTACTTGCAGAGTGACTGTGAGTGACTCTGACTATATCCACTGTATGCCACCAGCGTGATAACCACTGACCTGAATCGGTCTGTTTCAGAGCTTGAATGCTACGCTAGCACCCCTGGCATCACTCAAATCCATCCATTGTATCTCTGTTTGTCAGCCTGACTGTGCCTGATCCAGTTGTGCAGATTTAAACCCCTGTTTTCCCCTTCTCTTTTATCTCACAGGCCCCGTATGTCATTCTGCACAAAATGACCTTAAAAAATCTTTTAGTTTAAGGTTGTAAAATTCCCAAGATAAGCACATAAATTCCTACTGAACACACGGGCAGATGCTTGGAGCCGACTCACTCCTCATAGCGCACTTGAAACGTGCCTTGTCCTCTGTTGTTGTTCTGTTTTTGGAGAGTTTGGCCCATCTCTCTGTCCTCTTTCCAGATATCTTGGTGGAGGACTTCCAGGGGAGAAACCTCCAGTAGCCACAGCTTCTACCCAAAGCAGGGAACGTCTCGCAGCTGTCAAACAAGCCCTGCGAGCCCTGGGCTTCAACAAGCAGGTATTGATTGACTTCTGTTCGGCCAGTTTGTTCAAGGGTTGCTGACAGCAGGGATCATTCAAAGTGTTGATGTTAGAGCACCTGAAATAGCTACTTATGAGGGTATTGATGAGACATACCTGACAATCCTGGCGTCCTGGAGTCAGCGACTAATGAAACAGAAACAAAAATGGACACGATAGCCACAGGAGAAACCTTTACCTCACAGAGAACAAATCAAAACAGCTCTTATATGTGACAAGAATCTTTTTAGACAATAACGCTGTAAATTGTAATTCCCACACTCTTCAGATTGATGAATATTGATTTAATTTTTAATAAGTGGCAACAGTCCTGTTCAAGCTTTAGTTAGCTGCAGGAAATCGGTGAATACACGTCATGGATAGGATTTTGATTTCTGCCCACAGTATTCGTGTAAAGTGTTGTACAGTCTGTCCTGTGCACCACCAGCCGTGTCCCCGGCCCATTATCAGGTCCTATTCTTAGATTCCCAGTCAGCATCTGTCAGCAGTGAGTGACCACCATCTCACCTTTTAATCCAGCAGCAGTAAATACACACAGGCAAGGCTTAGGGGACAGAGGAAGAGAACGATAGATAGTGGTATTATCGGAGGGCAGTAGTACCCAACGGATGAGACGGTGTGACTAAGGGACAGAGGAAGGAGTGTGGGGGGTGTTGTGGGGAAAATGATGGACCACCCATTGGTCTCTGTCTGAGTCTAATCAAGGGACGACTCTGAGTCCAGACCCAAAGGTCAATCGTCATTAACACTCCGCGGCGCTCCTTTTTCTTTCTCTTGCTCCTATTCTTCGCCGTCTCCTAAGAAGGAGGGGGGCGGGGGGGGGGGGGTCCGTCTGCGTATAGAGTGTCAGACAGAGACTAATGCTCGTGTTTATCTCACAGATATCAGCTCCAATATCCTGCACACGCATACATATTCACACACGAGCGCCGACGTAACTCAAACATCCCCCTCTCAGAGAATCAGAGCTGTGTCTGTGTGTCTGCGTGAGTGTGAGTCTATGTAAGAGAGAGAGGGGGAGAGAGGAGGGGGGGTATTCTGTTAAGCGTCCTCTAGTCAAGGGCAGGGAGGAGGAGGAGGAGGGGAGAGGGGGAAGCACAGAGGAAGGGAAATGTGTGAATGAAGAAAGAAAGGTCGAGGGTCATGAAAAATCATCAAATTTTCTAAATGGTATAAAAGGCTGTGAGTTTCTTTTTCTCTCTGAATAACACTGAGGCATCCGGCTTTTTATTCTGTGTTTCTCCCATGAGCCACTGATGCAAACACCAGTGCCTCAAGACTTCCCAAATCTTGATGTCACATTTTGACCCGAGCACATGCTGTGAATTTTGTCTAAAGACACAAATCAAGAAAAAGTGATTTTGGAAAAGGCTGAATATTTTTACCAAACAGCTCAAGGATGAAGCCTTGAGCTCATATTATTGGAACAGTTGTTTTCAGTGTTTTTATCCAGGTTGTTTTAGAGTGGTGGTTTAGTTTATTAAAGGACTAATTTGGGGTTAATCATGTAATATAACTTTTGATAATAGTGTAGCTCATTTACTTTCCTGATATATAAAATTGCAGCTTGCATTAAAAAGGAAAGATTTTTTCCAGAATTGGCAACACACATAAAAAAAGGGAGTTGTGTAAAGTTGTTTTTCTTGAATCTGCTTACAGGCCTTTTTTCTCACTTATTCAACCTCTCCTTTTTCTCTTTTTCTTTTCTTAGGAGGTTGAGTCGGTATTTACGCTGCTATCCGCCGTGCTCCATATCGGAGACCTACGTTTTACTGCACTGACAGATGCCGACACAGCCTTCCCCTCTGACCTGCAGCTGCTAGAGAGAGGTCAGTACCCCTGTCACATGACCAGGGTCGCACTCCCACCTAGTGTGTGGAGGTGGGATCACTGGGTGGGTTGTGAGGGGTGCATCACATCCACTCATCTTGTTTACCTCGTTGTCATGGCTCCTCTCTTTCGCTCTCCTGTGGAGATCTGTTTGGCAACTTGCCAGCGCTAGCTTCTAGCCAGACAGTCACTGGTTTGAGAGCCTGTTTTTAATGTCTGAACGTAACCATGGCGATAGGAAGACGCTGTTATACACACACACTGTTTCCCTCTTGGGGTCAGTGTTTTCTCTCATTTCTCTCACTCCTTCATTATGCAACCTCTGCACTTGCCCTTTTGGCCCTTGACCTCAGCGAGGCGGTAAACAGATGACATCAGTGCCCGAACTGTAAACCGTCAGCTGTTGTCGGGGGGATGTGATGTCACAGCGCGTGATGTCAGCAGAGGGGTCCTGGCTGCTGTCACCTGTTTTTGCTGCTTGTTTATGGGCCCTGCTCAGAAATCCATTGATGACTAATTGCTGCCGGCTCCACCGATCGATCAGACAGAGATGATCTTCGGCAGAGCTCAGCTTGATGCGCTGGCAGCGTGATATCATCGTCAGAGCCGGAAGAGCAGATGGAGTTGTGGGATGTTTATCAGAGCTACCTTTCTGACACTTCCTCTCAGCTCATGTTTGTGCTGTTATTTCGATGTTTTTCATCTTGTCACGTATTCCAGTCCCACAGATTCTCTTTCTTGTTATATCTTCCAGTTGCTGGGATGTTGCAGGTGTGCTCCAGTGACCTGAGCACCGCCCTCACCTCTGACATCCAGTACTTCAAAGGTATCCTCTCAACAGCCTACACTATCATTTGTCCTGTATTTTTCTACATAAAGATTTAGACTCACTCAGTCACAGTAATCACGATATAATTTTAGGAAAAATTGTGGAATGCAGTTTTTGAGAGAGTGCTGCTTCTTAGTTTTTAGAGAGCATGGTAGTTACAATCTCTTTTCTACTGTATGGATGTTCTACAGTTAGTTGTCCCCAAAGTAAGAACTGAACTGGGCATGAAGGGTTTGAGGTTTTCAGCACCTAATACCTGGAACAAACTACTGTCTAAACTTCGCCTTCAAGCACTTGTGACAGTAAATGAATTTAAAACTAAAGTGAAAACATTACAATCTACCTCATCTGTGTGTAAATGTTTTATGTGAGATTGTTTTGCTGTTGAGATGCTGTGAATTTTATCCGTTAACCCTCCTCCTGTGTTAGAGTCTGCACCAACTGTTTTTGATTTTAAATGCTTAAAAGAACCACTTAAATTAGCTTTTGTGCATCAAGACGTTTTGACTTTGTCGGGAACCTTTATTTCAACAAAATAAAAAATAAAAATTAAATTGACTAAATTATAAAATGCTCTTATTAAAATTATGGTGCTTGTCGTGTTAGGGTGGCTGTTGACCTGGTTAGATCAATATCTAATAATCAGAACAAAAACTGAAATCATAAGTGCACTGTCAGGCACCGCACTGACAGTCATGTGAGATTTAGGAAATTCTCATTTTGCCATGTTTTTTTCCAGCACAAAAAACAACGTTGGCATGTCTAGACATATGAGATCAGTTCAGTATGGATGTCTGTATGAGGGGTATACTGACATTGAAAGACCCAGAGGTCCACTATAAAACATATTCTAAGCAGTATTTTCATGGATGATGAAGCCTAACAAGGTAACCAAATTGGATGATAGAGAATTGTTTTAGTGTAATTTGCAGCTGATTTAAGACACAGGTGAAAACCGACCCTTAACATAGTGGGTGCGTTGTAAAAGCTAACACAGAAGGAAGGTTAAGGAACTATGCTGCTGTCCTCTTGGCCAGGCCTCCCTTGTAAAAGAGATGAGTAATCTCAATGGGACAAACCTGATTAAATAAAGGCTAAATATATATATTTTTTTAACATGCAGCATCTTAACAATTTGCACTTTTAAGTTAAAGGACTAATCCTCAAGTTTGAGCAATATTTTATACAAGATCAAAAAGCTCAAGATGGTGAGAAAATGTATTTCCTAGGCTGATATGGGTAACAACATTTACATTAATGATTGTCACAAAAAGTCCAGGTTTCCGCAAGAAAAGATGTGGGTTTTCTTCATTAAAAATTAGCTTTACATGTGCTCTCTGTTTGACATAGGATTTAAAATCCCTTTATATACATGCAAATGTAAATTATTTCAAAGATATCTTTCAGCAGAATCTCTAATTAGGCAAATTAATGCAAATACCCAGACATCATTAGTGAACTTGAATCTGCAGTACAGATACATTTGTGTTTCTGCAGCAAAATCTAAGCCAGAATTGTTGGATAATACAGGACAAAACCTCAGGGAAAGTTAGTCATTAAAAGAGCCACAAATTTCTGGATATTTTGGGTGAAATTAGAGGGTAAAAAATGGAAATTGGGTTACCATGTCCTTTTTGTTTCAGGTGATGTGATCACAAGACGCCACACTGTGGAGATGTCAGAGCAGTACAGAGACCAGCTCGCCAAGGCCATCTACGGACGCCTCTTCAGCTATCTGGTCAACAGCATCAACGACTACCTACAGGGACAAGATGATAGCATTGGGTATAGCTGTGTGTGCGTGTGACTGTGTGTGTTTGTGTGTGTGCGCCTCGAGGCTTTTTCAGTACGACTCACCATTTAGATTTCTCTGGAAGTCCAGTCTGTTGATAAGCGTCACCACAAACTCTTCCAGTGTAGTATATCTGTCAACGCACAGGAGCAGTCGCTGTTTCAGGGCCTCAGAGTGACAAGGCTGATATTGTAACATGACACAGAGTTTACAGTTGAGGTTTGCAATAGTTTACATTGTATGACTTTCACAGATAGGCATGCACACTGAATGAGAACATACTGAACAACAGGGTCGAGACGGAGGACACACCCAAGGTTTATGTAGAGGTCTCGCACACACGCACACACACACTCTTCTAGGTGGAGGCCACAGGATCCTTGGTGATGTTGATGTTGTGAAGTCTTATCACACAGATAACCGGCATTCCATCTGATGGAATGTGTTTGTGCATCGCCTTGTTTACACACCGACCACAGAATGTAATAAATTTGTCAACCACGCTACTTACTCATGGCACACCCCCCATCAGATGTGTTTTCGCTCTTTCACACACACACACAGAAAATCATTCCTGTCAGATTGACAAAGAAGACCTCATGGTGATCATGAAGTAAAAGTAATAAATAAACTCTTCACCTCTTGATTCTTTGCAGGGATCCCGCCTTGGAAATCGGGATCTTGGATGTCTTTGGGTTTGAAGAATTTCAGAGGAATGGCTTTGAGCAGGTGGGACTTCATGTTTATCAAACTTCACTTTCCTAAAGAAAAAAGGAAAAGAAAAAGACACACCGATGCTGTTTCCCATTTCCCTTTCAGCTGACAGATGATTTCCTCTCCAAATACATTTAAGACATCCCCTAATGATCATTATTGGCTCAAAAGGCCGCCTTCTCCCGCTGAAATCTCTCTGAATACTTTTCTGTCTTGTCGTTTCAAACGGGTCGTAATGTAATTGCTAAAATATTTGGGTCTGTTTTCTATTTTAGCGCAGATATTTTAGTCTGTAATTGTAATGAATGAGGTGAGGTCTGCGGCTGACTGTGGCGTGACTCTCAGCTGTCCTCAGATGAACTGGTACAATGACTGCCTGTGTGGGGGGAAGTCAAAGCCAGCTTCAAACCGATGCGTGTGCGTGCGTATTTGTTTGTGTGTGAAACTCATTTTTACACAGTGACTCGTCTTTGATTTTAGGGGTTACAGGATGATTTAATTTAAATTCTTGGGGCCACAATAAAGAACCATCACCAAAAGATTTTCTCCTCCAATCACAGTCCTGGGAAGATGTCCTCAACTTGATTTGTTTTTGGATAAAGAGATGTCGTTCTAAGAACAAGCCGTTCACATTGTCCCAATCAGATTTCAATAACAAGCGTTTTATAGCGCTCGTGATAGAGGGGTTTTAAAATTCTGTATCAAACAACCCTGTTAAACATTATTCCTAATAGACTACAACAGCTGCATTAGGGATATAATAAATGAAAAGTAGAGACATTTGAACTTTTATGAGTTTATTTGTCTTTTGAGGTCTAATTGTTTTTATTCACAGATGGGACTGCATGTCCGAAATGCTTCGTTGTTGTCGCTTTGTCAGTATGTGTTTGTTGCACTGCGGCGTACAGAGTACAGCATGTGCCGCTTTATAGTGCTCACCTGTTATTGGCTGTAAATCTGTCATGTGCTCATCAAGCATGCACTCTTAATAGACTACCCCATTGTAGTACCAGCAGGGATCAGGCGGACGAGATTGTTTACTACCATGTTTGCGTGCGTGCGTGCGTGCGTGTGCGTGCGTGCGTGCGTGCGTGCGTGCGTGCGTGCGTGCGTGCGTGCGTGCGTGTGTGTGTGTGTGTGTGTGTGTGTGTGTGTATGTGTGTGCTTGAGTTGTCTTAGAGTGTAATTCATAGTGCTCAAGAGGCTAAGCACTTATTCCCGCTACACAGAGCTTATGTTCCCTCCCTGTGGAGCGCCCAATCTCCTCCTAGCTTTTATTAAGGCCAGTGTGTGTTTGTCTTCGCTTTCTTTCAAGTGTCACACTTTAGCTTGTTCATGTGTTTGTGTGCGTGTTTGTTTGTGTGCCATGTCAATCTAAGTAGTCCTACTCCTCTGCACGATGTTCTCTAATCCGTGGTGGAAGTGTAGGATTGTGTGACCTCCCCTCTTCAGGTCACAGGGACGGTGAAAGCAAGTGGTTCAGGTGTGAAGAGCAAAGAGGAAGCCCTAGAAAAAAAATCCTCTCTGTCTGTCAGGTGGTGACGTCTTCTGCTGCGTGACATCTCCTCCATTGTTGCTACTGAGCTTTCTATTAATATCAGCCTGTGTAAATGACACGCTTACTCACCTCCCACTGAATCAAGAAGGTGAGGAGCGAGGTCTGAATAAACAAACATGCTGATCTTTGATAGTTTTTGTAGCACATTAGTGACACACAACCCCTCGCATGCGTGGTATGTTTATACACACATGGTTGCGCACACACGCAGACACGTTCACAGGCACACCTCGCATGCGCTGCGTGATCAGGGTCATTAGCGCTTGTTAATTAGAGCTGTGTTTGTCAGGGGTGTGTTGTACCTGCTCAGCACTTTGCTAATGAGCTAACTCAATCAACCACCTGCTGGGACTAAGCCTTTAATGTACTCAACTGACTTGAAGACGATGAACAGACAAACACTTGGGAGAGGAAAACAAGACTACAGTCGAGACGGAGCGGCACACCTCAGATCAGATATCAGCAGGCTGTTAGAAGAAAAATTGGGTCATAGCGCTGTTCCGATACAATCACACACAATCGGCTCTAAAGAGAAAGCTAAACACTTTGTATGTATATGAACACAAGTCAAACACAGATCACTTCTGCTGGTGAGTAATTCTCGTGCACGTAGTCCACAGTCTCCCCACAGACAATTTTGAACCCATCAGCCAATGATGATAAATTCCTCCAGGAACGGCGTAGACATTGTTTACAGTCCTATTTGCAGCATGAGAGCTGTCTGTGTACAGATCAAAATTGGAGTAATTCACCCTCCAAAGCTATTTCCAAAATAAACATACACATTTCTTGGTTCACTGCATTTCCCACAGCAGCCCCTGTTTACTGGTCCCAGGTGAATCCAAGCAGCAACCTCCAGGCTAGAGAAATAAGGCTGATGCACAAGTGCTAAATAAAGCCTCCAGTTCCTGGAGTGTCCACTTGAGGCTGGCTCCAAAGCACTTGGAGCCACATACACACACATTAATATACTGCATATAAATATAGGCATCTTTACAAAAAAATTAGCATGTTTTATCTTGAGAGCACATTAATCTTAATGTGAATGTAATGGCAGATTCCTCTTACAGTTTTTAAAAGCCACTAGGATGAGATGAGCCCCACAGATGTACTGATGCATGTCCAACTTCATTCATAAAATGACTCCAGTACTCACAGGTCTGGTTTTTCCATTTATTTCGCAGGTCGTGGGTTCCATAGCTCACAACTTAAGAAATTGTAAAAAAAAAACAAAAAGCTCACATTTTACGGTCTAAAAACATTTTCGTGCCGCTAATCTCAACTTGAATCCAACAAAGACTGACCTGCGCACCTGTGCCAGCTGACCTCAAGAGATTGCGACTCCACCCATAACATCCTCTAGACAAGTGTATCTGAATCTACTAATTAATGCAAACAACCCATTTAATGACTTCTAAATCATGAATTTTGGTCCTTACAATCAATAATATGAACTGAGACTTTTATCTGTTTGCCCAAAAATAAGATTTTGACAAAACTTAAAAACGTCTTCTATAGTGAATAACTGTTTTCTCTATCCGCACACTGTTCAAGGGTGATGTTTTTTAATCCATTTGAGTTATGAGTTTTGCAAAATTAGGGTCATGAATCAAAGCACGGACTGTTGGACTGTACTTGATCGACACTAAAACTACATATGTGCGACAAATAAGTACCAACACACTGCCAACAGATTCTACATTTTTTAAATAGAGATTGCCTCACAGCCCGAGAGTTGCAGGGCTTTATTAGAGCTCAGAATATGACAGATTTTATGGAAGATGCAATACGCAAACCAGGAGCAGAAAGAATAGAGGCATCAAAATCAAATCCTGGGTTGAAAATGAGGACACCCCTCATCAGTACAAGTGTGACAGGTTCATTCCTCGACTACAGCACTGTAAGATGATTTTTTGTGTTGTTTTCTGTCAGCTTTGTGACACATTCGGGTTCAGAAGTTTACACAGGCCTTGCTGTTGCACTCTGATGTCCTGTGTTGTTCCACCTCATATTCCACATTTCTGCTCATTACATCAATGTGACAAGCCACACTTGAGGCTTACCCCCCAAAGCTCCACACACACACAAACACACACCAGACAAACAAACCCATTTTACTGTCTCCCTTCTCTGCTGTGATTGGTTGACTGCTGGGTTAGGAAGAGTTCATGTGTCCCAGCAGGGACTCTTTGTCTATGTTAAAAAAGGGTCCACACAGTGGGCATGCATTATGATGTATCATGCATGAGGTATCTCCCTCAGCTGCTCCCATGATTTTGGGGGTCAGGTATGTTGTAGTCAGTTCATTCATGCCCCATTGACTCATCTATCGGTGTCTGCAGCTGGATTGTATTAGTGTTTGTTTAAAAAAGGACACACATCACTTAAACTCAGAGGAGAGGATTCATGCTGAGTGCATTGAGGTGTGTTTTTACATGTTGTTGTTTGCGTCTAAGTGTGTTTGTTGTGTGTGCATTCCAGCTGTGTGTGAACATGACCAACGAGCGGCTGAGGCAGTATGTCTCCGAGGTGCTATTCCAGCAGGAGCAGACCGAGTGCCTGCAGGAGGGCATCGCCATGGAGACGCCACGCTCTCACAGCAACCTGTCAGCGGTTTTGGACTTCTTTCTCCAGGTACTGTACCCAGCTGGTTTTGAACAACTTTACTGTGAGGGTTGTTTTGCACACAAAATGAAACCAATTCCATCACTTTTCATGTCTGACTCTCATTGTCCAAAAACTGGTCGTGTTTTTCCTCCATCCAGAGACCTCAGGGACTCCTTTGTGTGTTAGACGAGGAAAGCCAGAGTCTGAGGCCAGCAGAGCAGACCCTGTACAAGAGGCTGTCAACCCAGCTGGACTCGAATCCCACTCACGGCCTCTCTTTTACAACTAAAGACGGCAATGGAAACCCCCCGCCCAAAGACCAGGGTCCAGCCTTCACTGTCAACCATTACGCTGGACAGGTTCGTCTGTTTCCCAGAGGGATGTATATAAGCACACAGAGGCAGGAGGGCTCCGTACTTTTACATCATTCTATATCAAACTGTCTTTGCAACTTTCAGATAAAAAGCATAAATATCTTTGATCACATCTCTAGGGTCTAATTTCTACGCCAAAGGAAACTCATTATACTCAGTTAACCTTTTATTACATCAATCTGACACACTTAAAGAGCTCTGCATGACTCGTAACTCATAAATCTCAGTGTTAATCTTATGATGGTTTCCATGAAAACCCTTGTTTCAATACTCAGGCCTCTGCCTGAAAGACTTTTCAGCTGCTTTTCCAGTAGTTTTAAGTTCAACACAACTTGCGAGTGTTACTTTTTGCATAGCTTTGTTGTCACAAAATGACCTGACTCGCATTAGCCCCCACTTAGCACCACATTTAGCCACATGAAGCTAGTGTGACATTACCTGCTTCTATAATTTTACTTATATCTTGTGGTTCGAAACCTTCATGGATGGTCTGGAACAGCCCCAGGTTTAAGTATCAATCTGCAAATCCAGCTTGTCTTGACCCCCCTTCACGTAGAAGTCATCAGTGGAGAAGCAGGCATAAACAGCTGTGGAGTGGATGTTGCTACCCTGAAAACAAAAGAAAAAAACTTCCCCTTTTTTCCTTGTAGTCATCTTTGGGAAGAGGAAATGGCAGACTGAGATGTGCTGAATCAACAAAGTGCAGGATGAGCTGTGTAACAGATTTTGTAGCTCCTGGGTGGGCGTGTCTTCAGCACTGTCCTGATAGGATGGCAGAGCCTGACATCAGGCTGTGGCCATGTCATGAAACAGGCTGTCCAGAGGAGCCAAAAAAACATGTTAGCATTGCCTTTGTGTCTCATGTGATTAAACTGTCTAGGTTTAGCATGGACATTCAACATTAGCACATTATATACATACGTATTAAAGTGTAGATCAGCATAGTAGGTCACTAAGCCAATTCAAACAGCTCATGTAATGTTAAATATGTATAAGAAATAAACATTGATGCCTTTCTTTCTATCACCTTTAAAGTGTTACTGTCGTCCATAGTCATGTTGCTGTCCTTAATCATGGTGACAAAGTGACTTTTTCTCTGAACTATCTCATGCTCTCTGTTGCACTTCATATAGTGTGCAGGAACATGCAAAAGCAATACTGACCAAACTTTAATGGTTATTTTGGCTCCTTGGTAATCATTCCAGTCGAGTCATGTTTGGCTTTGTGTCTAATTGTTGTTTCCTGACAGGAAATTGCTGAAATGGAAGGAAATATTGCAAGTATTTAGTCTTGATTGACAGCTAACTGCACAGCAGGAAAGACGTAAAACTAAAAAACATCAAGCTTTATGATGTGATTGCAGGAGTACACAGTTCAAATAGACTTAAGTAACCCTGGATATATTATATTGTTGTTGTTTAAAAGTGGCAGCAGATATATGCTGTGTCATGGTAGCTTGTTTGACTGCTCTTTTTACTCCCTTATCTACACTCTTCATTATAGCCAGCTTTACTTGTAAACAAGCTGCCTCGAGAAAAAAACGGGGTATTTATTAAGCCAAGATAAACAGACTGAAGCTGGTAAAAAAACATACAAGCAGATCCATGATTTTTGTCTCCCTTAAAAAAAACTGTTGTTCACAAACTTGTGTTTGAGGTCAATCCTTCTTAAGTAGAAGTTGTATCTTATTTCTGTTTCCAAAGAACTCCAGTTCCCACTTTCACTAAGATCACATTGGATAATTAATGACTTTTTAATGACTCATAAGAATACACTGTTGAAGTAAACGTCTGCGTATGATTTATACTCCTCCAGATTTCATATGACCTCACCGGTTCCCTCACAAGAAACAAGGACTCCCTTCCTCAGAATCTCCTGTTTACGATGAAGTGTAAGTACCCAATGAAAAACAAGCATCTGAGCACATTGTGGCGTCAGAGCACACTCGATCACAAAGTTGCACTCTTGTCTTAACTCTGAGTGCACAAACCCACTCTTTGTCTTAAGTGTGGCTGTGTTTGTATGTGTGTCTATGTTTCATCACATATGCAGCAGACAGCCCAGTCTGTGTGTATATTGTCTATAGAAGGTGCCAGATGTGGGGTGTTGTGGTTAGCTGCACACAGGGCCGTCGTTGTGTGACTGCCAGGCCAGCATAACGTCCAGCAGCCTAATTGCTATAATTCCCATGATGAGGTTAATCTTCTAAAGACTAGCCCTTCACTCACACTTGGCTGTTGTCCCTCCGTCTGCCCGAGTCGATGTGTCACTGCCATTCATCTACACACATTGACAAAAGCACTTAGTTTCCACTTATGGATTTCATCTCCCCCTGACTTTAAGTTTAAGCCTTAAACCTGTTAAGAAGGGCAGAGAGGTCCGTGTAAGTCTATATATTCAGCTGGCAGCAGTGATTGCTTGAAATGAAAAGACAATTACTCCAGGAGCCGTGTCTAATTAAGTCCTTAAACGAGTCCAGGTCTCCAGGTTTGTTTTTCTTCGCTCAGTACGCCTACCTGCCATCACCCCCCTCTCTCTCTCTATCTATGTCTCTCTCTCTCTCTGTTTTCCTCTCAGCATTGTAAATGAGAGCCACACGCCTACATTCACACACACATGTTGTTTGGCTTTCTGAATGAGCTCATTGTTGTTGCGGTCCTTTCCACGTGTTGTCGAGTGGCATGGACCACCCCCTCTTGTTGCCAGACTGACTGTTTACATGAAGCCCTGACTTTATGCGCCCCTTCCCACCCTCGCTCCTCCTCTGATGCTTCAATCCTTCCTTATTTCCATCCTATTCACTCTTATTCTCCTCCCTCCCTTATGTCTTTTTTTTTCTTTCTATCTGTGCATCCCACCTCTCATTATTCTCCACCACCCCCTTATTTCCACCAATGCTGTTGCTTCTCTTCGACCCTGTTTTTTACTCTCACTCTCACTCGCTCTCTGTGTATGTGCTTTGTGCCCCGCAGCCAGCGAGAGCGTGTTATTGCAGCAGCTCTTCCAGTCCAAGCTGACTCAGACTGGTTCTCTGGTGCCAGCTGCCCAGGGCCGTGCTGGGCTGAGAGGGCCTAAAGCCGCTCTGTTGCTCCACAGGATGCCATCAGCCTCTCTCATCACTGCCAATACTGTCCCCCACCAGTCCCGGAGGTACAATGACCTTACCAAGGTACGATCCAAAACACGGCTCTGCACTGAGTGGAGAGTACACAAACCACGCATGCAGTCTGCTTTCGCCAACCATCAGATACCCTGATTCTATTTTAGCCACAAGATTTTTATTTCTGTACACAAGTGTCTTGAAAGATGCATAACTTTCAAAACTGTCTGAAAAGGCAAAGACACTGATGAGTCAGAGAAGTTACTTTCAAAAGTTTTGATTGGACGGCTTCATGCTGTGCATGATCAATGGAAAAACAGGGAATGTATTTTAGGGGAAAAGAAAATTTCCCACCAACATAAAGAAACTCAGAAACTCTGCAAGCATGCACACACATGCACAAAAATTCATACCACATCACACTCTTCTCATGACATAAAGTCAACAAAAGAGAAACGAATGCCAAAAAAACCTATTCTCCATAAATCAAGAAGGTTTTTCTAGTCTGTCCCTATCTTCGTCTCTTCTTTTTGTATTCAATTTTGGTGTGTGTTTGGAGTGCACATGTGTGAGTGAAAACACTCGCCGGTTGTGTAACCTCGAGGTTTCTGCCTGGTGTCTCTGTGGCTCATTAGCCATCTAGAAAGCAGGCTTACATAAGACCTCTTTCACCTCCTGATGTGTCCCAGCAGCCTTTTTACGGTAACATTAGGTAATGTTGCAGCACCACACAGAGCCTGAGACAATAAATGGGATAATAAATGCCACGGGTCGAGTTCAGCTCTAAAGTATATGGAACAGGATTGTTGGAACTGACAGAAAAGAGGTCTAATGGGACTGTTCGCTGTGCTCTGCAATTATGCTGCATAGCATGAAAAGCTAACAGTTTAAGTGTCACCCTTATATCACCAAATGTGATTTGATAATGATGTTTTTATGAATGTATATTTGCTCAGGTAACTCATAGTAATGCTCAGTTATCTTCTTCTGTTGTCAGATCTTGAAGAAAAAAGGCTCCAGCTCCTTCCTCCAAAGGTTAGAGCGCTGTGGGCCCATCACTGTGGCTGTCCAGCTGAGAGTAAGAACATTTACCCTCCCCTGATTACACATGCTGCATTAAAGGGTTTTAGCATAGACTGTATATACCATGGACAACTTGGTTCAGCCTTCTGCCAGTATACGGATTTGAAGCCGAAAAGATTTTTCTCCATTTCCTAAAAGCAACATTGCGCAGTAGCATTGTACGCATTCGGCGGTAGAGTCGCCTAGAGACGCTGTGATGACGATCAGCTCAAACAGCATATCCCCAGCGTGAGCTACGCAATCTTCATACGCCCATAGGCTGTATCAAGTGTCAATCATAGAAAACATGAACCCCTTACTAACTTTTAAAAACCGAGCTTCACAGAAAAAAAGAGGACTTGAGCACAAAACAGTCTTAAAGTAACTACATGTCAACATCCCGAGCAGGGGGGAGAAAAATTATATTCTGTTCAATAATTTCTTAAGTTTGTCCACAACTACATAGGGATTGCTGGAGGAGGCGGGATTTATGACCTATACTGCAGCCCTTCACCAGAGGGTGCTGTTCCCTGGTTGGCTTTAACCAGCGGGTAGGCAGACGGCGCCCATTCTATATACAGTCTATGGGCTTTAGGGTAGTAATTTGCAAGCGCTTATGCTACACAGCAGGAACAGATGGATATTTTTTTTTTTTGCATTTTCTTAGCTTGGTTTTTCCTCGTAAGATTTCAGATCATTCACATCTGGGCAGAAGTCTCAGCCTGTGAAAACTATTCAAACAAGAGCTCTGTGATTTCATAACTATATAAAGCAACATTTAGTAATCAGAGAGCACTTCAATGTCTTCTTCTGACGCAAGGAGGCTGAAATATCACCCAGAGAAGCAGCACCTTTGGTCTGAATGAATCCAGTGTGTTGCAAAATCAGAGTTGTGGGTTTGTGGTCAACGAGTCCCTCAGGGAACGGCAGAGAAGGAGAGAGTGGGCCGAAGAATGATGCCGTACCAAGCCAAGCATGAAGCCCTTCTCATGAATGAATGAACAATGAACAACAACCACTGTGTGCCCTGCGTACTCATTTGTGTGTGTGAAATCTGGTAGTGACGCTCAGAGAAGAAGGATGAGATGGTGTGTATTGTAAGTGAAGGTATGCGGAGAAGAAACTGACGTCAGTTGGAGGAGCGGTGAGACCGCAGATGTAAGTGTTTACGTGCATCTGGATGTAGAGTTGAACGTGTGAGTCTACGTGACCTTGGATGCGGCATCAATGAATTAAGGGCCCGAAGAAAAGCTGTCTCACACTCACACACCCCAAGAAAGAGCAAAGAGTTCTTTGTGCTGTTGTTTCCTCCAGAGGCAAAACACACCCCCAAAAATCAGGCCACTTTTTCTGAAAAACAACGTGATCTCACTCTAATCACCCAGGCCTGCAAAACAGGTTACGACATCAAAGGCAGAAGACAGAGAGCTCTCCCTTCCTTACTTTAACACCGACTGTTTTTCACTTTAAACTCTGATAAATATTGATCATCAGGACATGTTGCACATATTAATCTTCTTTGTTCTTTTTCCTCTTTGTAAGAACTCCCTGTCAGAGCTGATCAGTAAGCTGCAGGCCTGCACGCCTCACTTTGTGGAGTGTGTGCGCCCCAACGCCAGCGGTCAACCAGACAGCTTTGACAGCTTCCATGTGTCCACCCAGCTGCAATACATCGGGGTGCTGGAAATGGTGCGCATGATCCGTTATGGATACCCCGTCCGCCTGTCCTTCCCAGGCTTTCTCAGCAGGTCAGTTTGAGAGCACGTTGCATAATTAAGACCACTCTTCCTCTTCTGATGTTTTCAGTCGCTGTCTGCTGACTCTTCTACTTCACAGAAGCGTCTCTCTATAAAGAAAATCTCTTGAAGATGATGGATTACTCTTTTTTTCTTTTTGTTCTTCTCTCTGTCCCTCTCTGATCTCAGTCACGCAGACACATTAAACTCCCAGCAGGTCACTGTGATCTCTCTGTTTACACATGACGGTGCAAGATGATCAGAGTAAGATAAAAGGTGCTCCACTGCGTATGCTCTTCTTCACCCTGTGCAGGATTACTCACTTACATTAAAACAGACACATTAGCATTGGCAAAGTCACTGTTTGAAGCACAAACTGACCTCGAATGGCTTTTTAAGAGTATGATTGGACTCTATCACAGCTGATGAACACCACTATCACATTCCCCGTGTCAGCTTGACACACACAAATCAAGCAGTGTGTAAGGTCTCATCATCCCACGCTAAATGTTTGTATTGTTTTTCACTCGTTTCTAGTTGAGAGCATAAAGAAAACTGTTTCTGTCACATCACCTCTCCTCGTGTCCTTATCTCATGTCCTATCCCTGTTAGTTTGACCGTTTGTCTCAATCCTTCTCTTCCTGTTGCTCTGATTCCTAGAACTCGAGAAATACTGAGAGGATTTAGCTCTAAGTCTGTCTTTCTCTCTGTCTCCTCCATCCTCTGTCTGTCTCTGCCTTTCCCTTCTATTTTTCTCTCTCTCCCTCTCCCGTTTTTTGAGGATAAAGGGATTAACTTGTACATTCCTGCCAGATAATAAGAGAGGACAAAGCTGGTCACATGACCTCCCCAAAAGTTTCCACTACCCCGCGGTAAACATCATCACATCATAGCGCACACACACAAATTCCCTCACACATGTAGGTGTGCGTCCTTGGCCTCAAATGAAAACAGCAAGTGCATAAATCAAAATCCTGTTTATTCGTTTAATCACTGGCTCAGTTTGGAAAATTCAGATGAAGGCAGTAAAACGCTCGAGTGGAGAAGAATGAGCGAATCTTTGGCTAAGAGTAGAAGCTTCAAGAGTGACTTATACGTAACTCTCAGCCAAACAAATGAAAAGACAGTAGCCGCCACAGCTGGAGAGTGAAAGCAGTCAAGTACGCTGCGTGATCTTTGACGCTTAATATTTTCTGGTTCCAACATACACATGATAAAATGAATGAGTGAACTGAGATTTAAAAAAAAAGGTTTTCATGAAAGAATACCTGAACGTGGAATTCAATCAGGAGAACCAGGCCCATGTCAAACCATGAAGTGAATCCAATACAGCTTGTGGCATTATCGAAGTATAAGCTGCCATAGCTCCTTTGTGTTTTTGATGGATAGTCCTCATAGAGCCGACGCTCTCCTTGTTCAAGCTGTAATTGAAAGATTCCTGTGAGGGTTACGTGGATGCGCTTATGTGCGAGAGGCAGCGTATGAATACGAGTCAGTTTTGTGTAATTTCAGACAGCCACGTGTCGTGTGATAATCTCATTGTTCACGACAAGCAGATAACAGAGCATCTCAACACACAGCTGGTCGCCTGAGCAGAGAAACTAAAAATGTGAGTATTTCTAGTGATTTGGTCAGACATTCAAGCAGAGGGGATTGAGTAACGTGACGTTTTTGTGGCATGTTTGAGATTGCAGGCTGAAAAAACAGCTGACATGGTGGATAGGTCAGTAACACATGGATTAAGTCTAAGATTAGTCCCTTTATCGTGGCTGACTATGAAAAAGCTACCCAACAGAGAGGGACAGGAGGTGGTCAAAAAGGACAATCAGCTGTAGCATAAGACAGGCCTAGTGTGGTGTGTTTTAGTAATCACTTGAGGGTGGGAGAGCTACATACACATCCTTTTTAAAAAGCCTGTCTTTACGGAGAGACAAAGCACATTGACAGCCTGGTACAAAAAGCTATTTTGTTCTGAGAGGCTGAGCTCTCTCGCTGGACAGGTGAATTTTAAAGAGAAGGTGACAGGTTTTGCAGAATTAGGAGCATAGTTGGTTTGACTGACAGGCGCGCTGCAGCTGTTGATGAGGAGGCTTAAGTCCCGCCTCAGTTCTGCTTCTGACTTGACTTGGTTGACCAAATATAAGGTTGAATCAGCATTTTCAAACCTCTGCTTCAGATGTCACTAAACTACATTTATTTCTATATACTCCACGGCCTCAGCCTCCAGTCCCCTTTTATGTGACAGCTGTTGAATTTAGAAACAATTGTTTAAGGTTGGGTGATAAACCGAAAATTTACTGATACCGAAATTTACGACAATAACCAACATCATTTGGCCCATATCCATATATTTGGTGTCAAAAAAATAAGAGATAAAAGTTGGTTTTGGATGTGTGTAGGTAGGCCATGGTCTCATGTCCCTTTAAGATGCTGTCTAACATCAAAGATGTGACTCCACCCCATCCAGTCCGTAACAAAGAGGGAAAGACAGGTGAGGAGATGGAGAATGGTTCAAAAGTTGTAGCGGCTGGAGTAGACGGGGGGGTGAACAGCTAGTGGAGTAGTTATTGTCCATTTATCGATATCAAGATGAACTGCTCAATATATCGATATTGAGCAGTGATATTGACTTGAGGCCATATCGCCCAGCCCTACAATTATTTCAAACTTTCACTACTTCAATCCTCCTTTCATTGTTTTAAACGGTTTATTAGATGTTGGTTCATCTTCGGCGACTATTTCTGTTCTAATCAGCACAGTGTGCAGGCTGGAAATCAATATTTACCAAATAATCTATATTGGGTGCTCAGGAAATAGTGTTTTTGTCGCCATGGTATCGAAACATGTATCAGTGTGATTTGATATGTCAAATCAAAGTCCTTGTAAGTCTAGTTAAACTGGAGAAAATTTCCAATCAACCCACTGCCTTCGAGATTTTAGACAACAACCTCAAGTCTGAATCAACTGACTCTCCAACATTTCATATTACAGCAGTGTTCAAACGGTTACCTGAATCCATAGGGGCAGAATCCTCCGATTTTATAAAAGTTTCAAGTGGTTTTCATCAAACATATTAAGACTAGATAAAAGCTTGACTCAGCTGTGGAATCTGTTTTTTATGCTTTGTGTCGTTATCTAGAAATGCAGTCGAGACAGTCTCCTGCCTCCAGCCAGTGTAGTGTATGTTTTTAAGCCTGGGCTGCAGATTCCGTCAAATCTATGCATGCTCCTCCATATCCAAGGGATTACTGGGTTACAGAATCAGACTAACATTTGAAGGTGGAGTGGATAAATCAGCTTCATCTCTAGCTGCAAAGGGATCAATTTGCATCCAAATATATGGAATAAATTTCCAGGTGTTTAAAGTGAAACCAGCTCATTTATCTCACCCCATCCACCTTGACATTGATTTCTGTAGCGTAGCGTTTTCCTCAGCACCAGTACAGTTGTGAAGAATACAGATTCTGACCACAGTTTGCTGCAGAGACGGTTTCTAAGGAGATCATGAATGAAACTTTGTTCGTCTCATTGATGCATTTGGATGGCCGAGCTTTCAGCAACACGAAGTGTGTATTTGTCAATCAGCCACTCATTACTGGCTTCTGCTGGGATTGTCAAACGGCTCTCAGGCTTCGCTCCAGTCATATTTGGCTTACTGCGTGGTGCTCCCTGATGGTGTGATGCGCACGCATGTAATCCTTCTCTTTCACATCTGGGATTTTTTTCTTTGCTATTTTCTGGGGTTTTATTTAAACTATCATGGTATGAAAATAATGTGAAGATACATTCTTCAGTACAACAACAGAAAGCGCAGTCAGTGAACAAACAGTAAAGAGTGTATGTTCCCAATAACTAACATTTCCTTTGTGTATCTGACAGAAAAAGTTCTGTTTATGTGACATTATGTGACAAGCTTTTTCAGATCATCATGTCCACACAGATTAAAAGTAGTGTTTAAAATGTCTTTTTTGTGTTTTAAATGAACAATACCAAATTGAAAAGAAACGCAATAACTGAAAAGTATGACAAATGAAAGAGAAATGAGTAATGATTTCACCCAGAAAAAGCTGAAATATTTCAGGAGCTTCATCAACATTTTTCCATCAGTAGTTCTTTAGCTGCTAACCTCTCATGACGTGTCCTGACATTTCAAACAAAAAAAAAATTAGTTTAACAAGCTTCCAGCCTGCAGATTTTAAGGTCAATATTGATTATTAGGAGGTTCTCATCGTGCCCCGAAGACCGTTTTAGGAGGTGTATACTTTACAGTACTTGTATACAGTATTTGCATTGAGCAAACAGTCTTCACCCTCACTTTATCCTTGTTTCTGAAATTGAACACCAGTATTGAAAACCATAAATAAGAAAGTAACAATTGTTATTCTTTACTGAGTAACAGCCACTCTCCCCCCCGCTGGTTTGTGTGCATTGTGCTCAGTGTTTTTGTCGCTCACTGTTCTCACTTTTTGGCATTTTGAGTGCCTTTGTCCGACATGTGTCCCCGCTCTGTTGTTTGTGCATTAAAGCTATGCTTCATTTAAGTCGCCGTCACTCACAAAGACACCAGTCAGCTCAGCGCGAGTGCCATTCATATCTCTCTCTCTCTCTCTCCTGCATCGGTTTGACACAGACAGAGCCGATGAATGAACACAGCCTTGGCTAAGGAGGAAGCTGCTGCAGCAGGGTGGGGGTGGATCACACTGCTGCATTACAGAGCTCTTTTCACAGAATTTCTCATTCTTCCCCCTGCTTGCCCTCTTGTAAAAAAAAAAACCCAACATTTTCTTTCTCTTTTATCTTGGGCCTTTTTTTTCTCTCTCAGTATTTTTTATTTATTTTCTTCTTCAGCCTCTTTGATACAGTGTTTATCCGTCCACCCTTTTTCTTTTTCTGTCTCTTTCTCTAAGATGCTCACACAACATCTCAATTCCATCCTGTTCCTTTTTTCCCTTTTTCTCTTTTCATTCGTCGCTTTCAGTACTTGACTAATCAAATTGACAGGCCTATAAATCAGCCCTTAATCTTAAGGTTGCAATAGTCTTGTGAACAAACACACGCTTGCACAAAGGAACCATACGAGCCTCTCCACTAAGTCACAGTGGTCCCCTGAAGCAAATTACATGAGTGTCCTGGTAACTGGAGTGATTTATGAGGAAATCTATTTTACTGTTGCTTTTATTTGTCTTTTATGATTCGCTGTGTGTTTTGTGGCCAGGTTTATTTTCTGTCAAAGTGTAAGGTCAAATGCTACCATTTGAACCTTGATTCTGTAAATCTCAGCTCTCTGCGTTTGTGCGCGTCGTTTTTTCACTTCTTCATTGTTTTAAATTGGAGAAGAAAGAGGCATCAGTATTCATGGAGAATGTCACAAATACACCTCAAACGCATAAAGGTCATGTTTTCTATATGGCTACTTCCAAGTGGGTCCTCGTTATCTCCCACTGATGGATACACTCGTACATTTGTAGGCTATTAAGTTCACTACAGGAGAATATCCATCATTCTGACCCAACCCTGCAATGAAAATCCATGATTTAGCAAAGCCGATACGCTGGAGGATGTGGCAAATGCATGTTTTCTGATGGATACGAGCTGCTTTGAACAGGAAGTGAGTGGTTTAAATACCAGCTGTGTTGCCTTTACTGCCTCCATGATGCTTGGTAACAGTAGTAACTGATGGCTCTTTGGTCACAGGGAGCCACATTAGCGTCCTGCAGCCCTCCATTTAAACTCTTATCAAAAGCCTTATTTCACTTCTTTAAGTCCACATGAAGCCCCCCAGGGTCTTGTTAAAGCCGGGACCATCGATGCTTTTCATATCCTCATAGGAGAGGTCATGGGTTTACAGAGTTCCTTTGTGTTTTATGGGCCCAGTGGGACAGCGTGTGCTGTCTGCAGGACTGCTATTTCCATACAGAGAGTGGGTTAGGGAGAGTTCAGACGGACCTCACTTCTGCAAATCAAACATATCCTACATTCACATGCCCTCACTTACTCACTATTGACAACACAAGTGGTTTATGTCTCCAGCCATCTGCTTGTATTATTTTCTTCATCAGAGGTGGTACATCATCAGCTGGCTCATAATGGATGACAAAAGGCAGTGGAGGAAATGTACCGACCATTAGATTTGAACTTTGAGGGTGTGTTTGTGTTTGCTGCACTGATATTCTTATTTCCACATGCAGCAAAACAACTGGATGCTCACTTAAAGCATCATGTGTAATTCTGAGTACATTTAAAAGATTATCAATTTAAAAGACAAAACTAAGGCAGTGTCGACCAATGAGATCACAAGAGTCATGATTTATTTAAGCAGTGTCGACCTTTTATTAAAGCGATATCAATCTCTTTCTAACACAGACTAATCACAGTTACCTGGAGCATCTTGACTGAAATTTTAAATTAGGCTCAGTCAGCTGCACGGTCAGTTTAATGCCCTGTGTTATTGAGGATATTAACAGAATTTGAAATCTGTAAAAGATTACACTTCACTTAAAACTTATCTTTTTGGACCTTTTTTCGTTTTTTTTAGATAAGACAGCTAAAGAGAGACAGCACATGTTTGTAGTAAAGAGTGGGGGGTGACATGAAGCAAAGGATTGTCTGAGGGACTTGAATTGGCAACAAGGACACAGGCTGGGCTTTAACTACCAGGCCAACTAGCATGGAAATATTTTCACCTCATCATAGCAGTAGATGATTCTTTACGCAATTGTACTCTTTAAAATGTCAGTGAAAATATAATTCCAATACCAGCATCAAAACCTAAGCTTTGGTTTCCACTGGTATTGATACTGATCAGTTCTGTACACCAGTATTTATTAATCAACCTGAATTCTTCAATGTGAGGATGAGACTTGTAACCAGCTTTTCTGACTTTATAAACCAAAAGAGAAATAACTCTATACATGTATATATATTCAACCTGACTAAATCTTTATTTCTCAATAAAACTTAAAATGTAAACATTTAATTTGCCTAGTAAACTTTCACAACTGACAGAAATAACAACCTGTAAACCTCTGAATGTAGCAGTTGATTGATCAGGAATTAAATTTCCTTTTTTTGTTTTTGACTTGATGATTCTTTGAATGATTAATCAGATCTGCTATTAAACTTTGCTGCCCTTTAAACATGATCTTTGCTCAAACTGCAAGTTCATTTAGCCTCTGTTGTTATCTTTTTCCATGCTGTTAGCTGTACGCCCCGTAAAATGCACAGACCTACCAATTCGTAGTTGATGTAGCGTGTCTACACGGTTGTTGTAAACACAGCGTAGCGTAAAACCAAGCTGAAAAGATTGACTTCATAGACTGGCCTCTTGTGATGCTAGATCTAGCTTTTTGAGTCAGCATATGATGATACCTGACATCAGGATCAGAGTGCAGTACTTAATGATTTATTGAATAATTGTTTTCCTAGTTATCACATTTTTGGTGTGTGGTTGAATAGAACCATGAGCAGACTTGCTTTGAAAAGGCCTGAAGTATTAACTTTAGGCCTTTTCTATTTCCCTTTTATTTTAAAGTGAAGTGTTTAAAGGTAATATATTTTTATTTTCACTATTCAGTTTAAATTCTGATCATGTAAGTATGATATTTATGAGGCACATAGCGCTTAGAGTCATCAGCCAGCGTCTGTCACTCTCTTCTTTTCACGCGTACATCTTCAGAAGAAAGGCCCCTTCATGTCTGCCGATAAAGATTATTACTAAAAAATATGTTGTTGTGATTTTATTGTATCCACATTTCTCTTGCTCACTTTCCCTTTCACCTCCCCTCTTGTCCCAGCCACAAACAAACCTCTGTCTCCATCCAGCTGACCAATCATAGTAATGGTTGCCTGGGGCAACACCAATAGGAACAGATGCTGTTTGGCTCGGCTGCCATGTGACCTCACTGACCTTTGCACCCATTGTTTTTTTTAAACGAAGGGGTTCCACTCTGGATTTTTAAATGTAGTGTTTTAAGAGCTTTTGTCTGTGTCGCTCAAATGTTTCTGTTTCTTCTTTGTGCGTCTCAGATATAAAGACCTCGTAATCCCAACTTTGGGAGACAAGAAGAAGCTGTCACCAGAGGAGAGATGTCGCTCAGTTCTGCAGCAGTCCAGACTCCAGGGTTGGCAGGTGTGTGTGTAGCATGTGCGTGTTGTGCATGTGTGAGCTTGTATGTCTTGCTTCTTTTTCTGTCTTTATCAATAACAAAAGATTTGCCAAATGACTTAATCCCTGACCCTCTGTTTGAAAAATCCCAGGGAATCTTTGACAAGTCGTTCCAGCTGTCTCACCTCATCATCATTCACCTCACACACACAAACACACACAGCAGCATGGACCACTCCGCCCCCCTTCAATGTTCTGTCTGCCAGACTGCTGTTGTGTCTGAGTGTGTGACCCCACAGGTCACATCAGCTCCCGCCTTGCACACGCACACACACTCCTCCACAATGCCCGGCACAAACCTTTTTCTCACACACGCAACTTCTACAAGTAGCATGTGTTGGAATGAATAGTCCATGGAAGTAGCCCCCCCCCCAGTAACTCTGTGCACCTGGTATAAAGTGACCTCAGTAGACCCCCTTAATACCCCCAAAGCCCAGGAAGTGAAAGCATTGTCTACATGAAAACCCCACAGCCTAGTACCCACACTCCACCCACACATTATCATACATCTCCCATCCCTCAACTAGCAAGTCACTCTCTCCTGTGATTTCCAAAAGAAGACTCCATCACTACCTCTGCTTGCAGAAGTTAATGATGCTGCCACATTAGTGTACAGCAATGTTTTGCTTGTATGTTCGATCAGACTGCTCATGGTGTTGTGTTTGTAGATGGGCAGCAGCAAAGTGTTCCTGAGATACTGGCAGGCAGACCAGCTCAACGACCGCTGCTACCAGCTGCATAAAAAGATCATCACTTGTCAAAAAGGTAACGTCATAAAAGAAAATGTTTATTTTCTTGTCTCTGACCTCCCCTTGTGTTGCTTTATCCACTCCTGTTTGTCGTTTGTTTTCTCTCATCTCAGTTGTGCGTGGTTGGCTAGCCAGACAGCGCGTGAATCACAGGCTCTCGCTGCAGCAGAAAGAGGAGTGCAGTGTGCAGCGCTTCCTGCAGGGGGCGGAAGACATGGGGCTGCGAACCTACGACCAGCTGGTCATCCAAAACGCATCGGACATCGCAAGAGAGAGCGACCGCCTGCGCTGCCACGGCACCAGCCTCCTCAACAACCTTTGCAACAGTCCGCCGCTCGGTGAGAGGCCTGAGCCGGTGGGCAAGGAAGAAGATCAGCCCGTCAGGAGGTAAACAGGCAAACACATTCACAATGCACGCACCTGCACATGTGCTGTGTAGTCTTATTGTTAATTTATCGAGTCCTAGCCAAATAGTAGATGATCAAAAAGCTTAAGTGCTGCTCCTGGTTACCTGAAATAAGAGCTTTTATTACTCACTAGAGGGCAATTCATTATAATAAATGTGAATGCCTGGTAGCGGCTGCAGGATTATTAAGCCGGGGAAGTAAACAATGTGTAGCTGCTGTCATTCACAAGATTTATGACTTTAAGAAAGTATCATTTGCCTTCATAAATGAATCCGCGCGTTTGTGTGTGGGGCTGTTTAACTGTATGTGAGCCCGCCTGTGTGAACCTTTGTATGTTTGTCTTTGTGTGTTTAGTGATTAATGATGTCATTGTATCCCTTCACGCGGCGGGCTTTTAATTGTTAGTTTCATGATGGATAGTCAGATAATGAGTGTGGCGTTATCAGATTGTATTAGTATTGTGTTGCTCCTATGGAAAACTATCCCTATCTCCACATCAGCTCATTCTAATGTAACATGGGACGCCCGGAGAATAAGGGATTACCCTTGAGGGCCGAGTTAGAGATGATTTAAAAAAAAAAAAGTAATAATAAGCTCATTAGAGGAGATGCCAAATTAAAAGCCTTCATTATGAGGGGTTACTTTTGTGCAATCTTAACACAAAAAAACAGCTTTGAATGAGGTCCATGCATCAAAGCAGAGATACACCTGTAATATTGATGCATGTGACGCAGTCTCTGTTTTCAGCACTGCATAAAATATGAATGTAGTAAATGAACAGCATCAATTTTTTTTACCCTTTAGAAGAAGCATCATCATATATGTTGATTGTAAATAATGCGACACAATTCTGACTTTCATTCTAGCTTGTTTTGATCATTTAAAAATGCGGAATATAGATTTTAAAATCAGTACGCTGCACAAAAACAAAAATGATATATAATAAATATATAAATATATGGTATAATAAATTCTCTGTAAAATTCATATCACTGAGATAAAGACAGAAAGATGAAACAAGATACCTGTGTATGATTTCTGTATCCTCTATGTGTCCTTGTGTGTGTAACATCTGCTGTTGGGACATGAGCACAGGGGGGCTCCTCACAGGAGGAGGGGTGTCAGCAGACGCACTGGGAGTGGAGTCGTGGTCACTGTGCCGCAAAGGGGATTAAAAGGCGCATACACACCTCTTTAGCATTTACACAAAAACACACTCACACCTACCCGTCACCAAAACTCACCTAATTACCTTGCAGGTTTTTTAAAAGGTTGTCCCCCCTTCGCCAACACACACCCAGGTTCTCCCCCCCAGTCTGCACCATGGAGCAGATGGCTCAGACAGATTAGCAAAGGAAATATCAAACTGGATGTTATAAAATTACTGCAAGGAGATTAGATTTAAAGCATAATCTCCTGGGTTTTTATCCTTCAATTGGCCTCCTTAGCTCAAATTTGTGGTATGACAGCTGAAGCAGGCATACATTGAGTTTGAGATGTTGGGCCTGTAGCTTGAGCTTTGAGGCTTTTTTGTAAAAACTTTTACTACTGTCCCTTTCATTTGTAGGGTTTTGGAGAAAAGTGGGAAATCCTACGATGGTCCTGTCACAGGAGGAAGCAGAGTTATTCGCCACTTTCGGTCTAGCTCTGTTCCCACTCCCCTGGCCATGGAGAACATGGTCCTTTCTTCCCCTAATCCAGCCATCAAACCGGTCCTGCAGCAGGTAGCTCATACCAATGAGGATGGGGTAGGAGGGGGGAGTCTATCCTCTCCTCGAAAGCAGCCTCCTCCAAAACCAAAGAGGGACCCCAACACTCGTCTGAGTGCCTCTTATGAAGCAGTTAGTGCAGGGTTGGTGATGGCAGCCAAAGAGTGCCCCACTCCAGAGGGATACGGTTCACCAGCTGGAAGCCCTCCTAAATCCCAGCTGTCCCCCACAGACCCAGGTAAATAACCTCCATTACTGTTTAGTAGATACAACAGATGGCGTGTTTTGTGTCACTGCTGCTCCCTAATACTTGAACTTCTCTCCATCCCACTGTGTCTTTAGCCTCATCCAAGCCCCGTCCCCACAGTGATGACTACACAACCATGAGGAAGGTGCCACCCCCTAAACCCAAGCGCAGTCCCAACACCAAGCTATCGGGCTCGTATGAGGAGATCAACGCTGTAGCGCCACAGCTCCACCAGCTGCGCCCTGCAGATGTTAAGCTGGCCTTGCTGTCCCGTGCTGGGGGATTTGGAGGGTTTGGTGGTTTAATGCAGAGAGCGGCTTCTATTGATGCTCCACAAGGTGTAGGACTGAGTCTCTTCCAGGGCCACGATGAAGAGGATGTGTACATAGAGATGTTGGGCTCTCAGCAGCGGGCTCGGAGCCTCCAAGAGCCCCCTGATAGTCCTGACTTCCCTGACTCAGAGGCTGTTTATGAGGAGATGAAATATTTCCCTCATGAAGATGGTGGAGCTCCAGCTGCTGTGGTTTCAAAAGCAGCCAAACTGGAGTCTCTAAGTTTGGGCCTGGTGGGGTTAGGGACCTCTCCACCTCAGAGCGGGGACACCAAACGGGTGTCAGCAGGGGTGACCGCAACCATCGACACCACTCACTCACAGAGCATGCTGAGCAGCGCAGCTCCCAAAACCCCTCACAGCAAAGATGGCAGCTGTGACATCCCTGCTCCCTTCCCTAACCTGCTTCCCCATCGTCCTCCTCTCCTGGTGTTTCCCCCCTCCCCGGTCACCTGTTCCCCTGCTTCGGATGAGTCCCCCCTCACCCCATTAGAGGTGAAGAAGCTGCCTGTGTTTGAAACAAACCTGAATTACGCTACTGGTCCTGACAGCCCCCTGTCTCCACAGTATGCCCGCCAGAGGGCCGACTCCTCCCCTAGCCTCACCGTCCTTATGCCAGAGAAAAAATCCACTCCACCACTCACTCCTCCTCCTCCACCACCTCCCCCCACTAACCCACCTCCTCCCTACAGACCCCCTTCACACTTCCCCTTCCCACCCGAGGCCAGCTTCCTGGCACTGACTCGAGCAGCATCTGTCACAGGAAGTTCGGACTCCCCTAAAACCTCCTCCTCTCAAAGGGCAGGTGGGGAGCCTCTGGGGAAACCTCCCCCATATTCGCCAGTGAAGATGTCTCGTCCCGAGCCCCGGAGGGCCCACTCCTGCTCCTCCTCTCCACTGCTGTTCAACCCGGCTAATGGCAGACCGCTGACCAGCCCTCTGGATGAACTCAACACCCTCTTCAGCTCTGGAAGGAGCCTGCTGAGGAAGTCGGCATCTGGGCGCAAAATGAGGGATGGAGGTCTGTCAGTGATACATATACACAAATGTTTGCACCAACACATCGCTAAAGGTGGGCACAGTTGATCCAAAATCAGCTCTGTGATGAATGTTGCATTCCAATTACCTCGGAAGTCGGATGTCGGAGCATGGAATGACGTTACACGCCTACTGTTAGCCGTTGTTAGCTGCCATTGTCAGTTGTTGCTGTTGTTGTTAGCGATACCAGTTGTAAACAACGCTTAACACAGTATTTTACTCTTACAAACATTATAGCACCGTGTTCACAGTTAGACGTTGGGTAGTACAATATATATTACTTATTTAATTTTCACAAAAAAAATAGAAGAGCTAATAAACACTCTGTTACTCTTTACTGTTGATGCACTGCACTACCATCTTGGATAATGACGTTGTCGTCAAGTCGGGGTTGGCGAGGATCGTCCGACTTTCCAAGTCAGAAATCTGACTTCAGGGGGGGCGTCTCAGATGAATGTCCGACTTGGAGTGTGGAAATTTCGACTTCCGAGTACGACTGTAACGCAGCATAAGTCCACAATTCTTCTCAGTTTGTAAGAGCAGGGTTTGAACCCCTCTTCTCTCATGGGTTAATAACCTCAGTGTAGACTATGACTCCCCCCAGCATCACTCAAGAACATAATTTAACTTTAACAGCTGAGTTGTTCCTCACCAACATTTTGCAGAGTACTTTCCACCTCAGTGTGGATACTGTCTGCTGCCACAGTGCTGTGTTACCGCAGTCAGGCGGCTAAAAAAACGATGATACTACAGCAAACTGAATTCATGTAACATCCATTTTAGAGTTGATTTAAAAAACATAAGTAACGAGACATGTGCCCCGCTCTGATCACAACATACAGTTTTTGCATCACAAGGGTTTAAAATGTCTACATCTCCTACTGTCTTTCCTCCAGTTATTGTTTTAAATGCATCAATATTTAACCAAATATACTCAAAGGCACTAGAAGCAGAATAGACCCAACCTCTGCTGCATAAACCTGTTTACTTTTGGATTCATTTGTGGGAAGAAGAAAGTTTTATGTGTTCAGGGTTCCTATGCAAGTATGGGAAAGTATGGATATAAATTTGATCAATTTCCAGGTCTTAAAAATTATGGAAAATTAAAAATAAAGTATGGAAAAAATATTTATGTTTCCAGATTATTACCACAGTTCTAAAATACTGTTTTCTAAAACATAAAAGTACGTATTTCCAAAAAATAATTCTAAAAAGTAGGGCATGGAAAAGTATGGAAATTCCATCTGTGTAGGAACCCTGTGTTGTGTGTCGTTAATTCAGCAGGATTCAAACTTTTTGTGTGATTATCTACAGAATAAATCTCACCCTCTGCATGTAGAAACTCTGCGCATAGATTCAGGTGCAGCCACACACCTTCTCTGGCCCACTAGAGGCAGCTCATTTGTTACAGTCCACAGTGCTGTGTTGCCCTTTGGCTGCTGCAGCATGCTTTCTAACATGTTGCTTAATGAGCTAGCTTGTGTAGCCCACTTAGCATCATACTGACTGCAATGTAATTACAGTCTAGCTGAGTTGTGGTGAATTTTAGCTCAGTGCTCTACATGTAGAGCACTAACATGTTCTAGGTGACTCTGATGCAAAGGTTGACCTTTGCAAAATGAGGCCAAATGCATTTGTCAATAAAGACGAGAGGAGCTCGGGGTCAGAGGTTTCCAACACACAGATAACACCGTGCTGCAGCGCTGAGAGTGAATTTCCTGAGACCAAAAGTTGGAAGCTGCCGTGTCCCTCTGTGTTTTTATCGGACTCTCTCTTTCCTCCAAGTGTATTAGTTGTGGCCAGGTTAATAATACATGAGCAGGAGGATGATGAGGATGGGCATCAAATATTTAACAGCTCACTCATGTTCTACTGAAGACAGAGCAACTGCCCGGCAGCAGTAAACAGGACATCCTAAACAGTTAGGAAAATGACAATAAAGTGAGAGTATGAGCCGTTTGGGGTCAGTGATCGGTCTAATTGCTTGCGTCTCCTGTTAGTGTGGAGCTGTTCGGTTTGTGTAACGCAGATTGGTGTCATGCTTCTATTATTGTATCAAGTTCAAGGGTCAGAGAGCCGAAGTCCTTATAAGCGACGGTATGAGAGCACACTATGACGCACAAGCTTCACGTGACACCCTGCGCTTCGTCAGCACCTGGACCTACACAGGGAAAACACTGGCGTCATGGAGACAGTGTGTGTGACTGAAGAACCTGGAACTGGGGTTCGCAACCTCGCTGTTATTTTGAGTGGGCAAAGCCAGGCGGTCCGTTAGATCAGAGCATACAGGGATGCCAATGGGCTTAACAGGATGGTCCACTTCCGTTCCCCACTCGGCTGTTAAGTGACTGACTGTGATACCTGACGCTGTGGGAGGGACCAGGGGTTAAAGTTGCTATCCCAGACATCCCTGTGAAGAGCAGCTGCCTCTCTCTCTTTCTCCTCCCCCACCTCCCCTTCTCCATCCTTAGGGAATGAGAAAACCACAGGAATGCCTGGGGGATGAGGGCAGGTGGTCTTGGCAGGCTTCAGGAAATCACTGTCATAAGACACCTCATGCCTTCCTGGCAGTGTAAAAATGCACCAAAATTGGATAAAAGTCTAATTCCCCCTCATTATGATCTTAAGTCTACAAATCCAAATACTCAATGTGACTCATCCCCCACAAGTCTGCAGCCCTCTCTCCGTCTACCTGGCTTTTATCACTCTGAAACATGCGCCTAACCCATGGGACCTGTAGTAGAGTCTGCTACATTTATATTTAGGCACCTTGTGACCATGGGCAGAACAGGAGGCACATATTCTCAGTGTGGGACAGCAGCTGACAAATTCCCGTTCACACTGCCATACATATACCTACAGTCTCTTACTCATTCAGTGTGAGAGGGCGCACAGGCCCTTAAGAGTCAGAGGCAGGTCATGTGGAGTCACCTTCCCGGCAGACAAAGTGGATGAGCATTTTCTTGGGAGGGGGGAATTCACAAAGAATGAGCAGTGACCACAAATAGCACCAAGAATTATAAATATTATTTATAAGAATTATTAAATATATAAATAAAATGTTTTGGAGCTCTATGCAGTCAGCTCTGGATTGTTGTCTTAATGTGGAGATGAGCCGTCAGCATCTCCACTCTCTGCTGTGTAGATATGATAGAAATTTCACTGTTTATGAATAAGAAAAACACATGCAGTCGTCTCCTCATACTGAAAATGTGTCGCAAATCTGTTCTGCATTGTTTTTTGGTGCATTTTCAACCCTTAAGATGTGTATAGGTATCTTTTGTTCCACATGTACTCTTTAAGTGTGCGTAAATTCAAATGCAATCATTTGTTGGACCCCAAGACAAATATGCAAGGACGATAGAAAAAGAAAGATACACACAGGATACAACATGTTTATCTTAATTAATAATCCACAAAATCAACTTAAGTTGACTGTAAACCACAATGATTTGTAACTTTTCCCTGAAAGTTTCTAAATATTCATGATAACGAATTGCTGCTGTTGTGTGTATAACGTGAGTGTTTGTCTTTGGCTTCATTCTCTCCAGGATTCAATTCCAACATAAATCTACCAGGAAGGGAAGATTCTGGCTCTGCCCCCACTTCACCATCTCTGCAGCTTCAGGACAAGAACGCCAACAACCACACCCCTCACTCCTCGAACCCTGCCCCTGTAGAGAACGGCAACCAGATCTCAAATGGTAACAGCACTCGATACTGTCTGTTCATTTAATGCATGTTATCCTAGAAAAAGAAAGGAGAACATTTATATCTTGTGTATTTAATGATCCTTTTAAAGACACTGACAGATCTGATTCCACCAAAAGATTGTTCAAAGAAGTCCCAAAACTAGGACAGAAAAGACAACTCTTTTTTTTAACTGCAGCCAGAGTAATTACATTATCTTGTTTACATACCCAAAGAGATCAACAATTTTCACGTCTTTCTCCACCTGAAAATCTTTGTAACCCATCTGTTAGTCCTCCGTGTGACATGTCTTTCAGTGTGTACCTGGCTGTGCGTGGGAGAACTTTCCGTCAGATGTTTGTGCTTTGTATAAAGTGTCTTTGATATCATGTGTTCAGGGTCGCTGGAGGATGAGAGTCACAGCAAGTCAAACACAACCAGCTCCACCTCTCTGCACAAACACATGGACAGCCATCACACTCAGGTAAACACGCACGGACTCGCACTTCAAAGCACAAACACGGTGACAGCTGCACACGTAGTGAAATATCGTGTGGAGGAAGTATCATCACGGAAACTTTCACTAATTGTATTCATGATTGATGGGTTTCATTTCTTATTAGTACCTTGTTTTCTAACTCCTGGATTTTCACTGTCTGAAGATCCTCACAGCATTTTTACTGTGTGGAGGGATACGCCTGCTTACACACTCACACCTGCTTACGCACGTCCAACTGCACTAACACGCACAGTGACATCACAGCAGCTATATCAGGCCTGTATTTTGTTTAGGGTTTGTTGACATTTTGAGTGGACAGGAAAGTGGCCTCCTTTGAACAACATGTATCACTCATGACATGGGAGCTTTCTCTGGCTCTGTAGACAAGTGTACAGTTACACAATCGGATCAAGTGTCCGGCACACTTGCACACAAGTTCACACAAACACACACCCACACAGGGTTTGATGCACACTTTTGATAAAAGTCAATGGGGAATTAATCAAAAGTGGAAAGTCTGAAGAAAACTGGGACATGCTGCAAATTAGATGACTTGTGTAATTTGTGAAAAGTGTAAAAAAGTAGCTGTGCACCATCACTGATCACTTAAAGACCCACTCCGATTAAAATCATGTTTTTCTTGTTGTCTACATGTTCATATGGCATTTTTCTGATGCTATGGGACATATCATGACAAAATATTGCATTTCTGAGTATTTCTGTGTATAAATCGTTGTGAACCTCTCAGTTCCTACGTAGCAAATCCAAGTTCCCGCCCGGAGCCCCGCTATGCAGGCCACACTCTGCATACAGAGGCGAAATAAAGTGGACGATAGCGCAACAAGCGTGTGCGGTAGCGGATTGCAATACTCGTAAGAAAGCTAACTATGATATTTACTTTCATAGTGTTCCTAAAGACACTGGTGTTCAAGAGGTGAATAGCTCTGATGTTACCTGCTATTTCTACAACACCAGTAATTTTAGTCTGCAAGCTAACGTGAAGACGAGTGTGCAGAGCAGCGTTGTCTCCGCCCACAACTCAGAGGTGAATTGCTAATGAACTACTAGAGCTCTGCAGAGGAAAAGTCATTGAAATTGGCACAGGTAATGTGACTTGGGCTAAAAACTCCATAATCACAATTTAAAGACCACTGAGAACATTTGAAGCAGTAAAAAAAAAACGATCGGAGTGCGACTTTAATGCCTTTGAAGTTAACATAACAGCAAATCTATGAAGTCAAACATGATAGCAAAATCTTAGCTCCGGGCTAAGGAGTGACCCTGCAAACACCAAACTGGAAATTATAATTACTGATCTTCAGAAGTTGGTATTGCGGCTTGCTGTGCAAACTTGCTTGACATCACAGACGGGGAAAAAGGTCAATGAGAGCATCCGATGCGTAAATCCTTAGTAATCGTGTCACTGCATCCTACATTTGAGGATTCAACCGTTGCATCTCTGCGTTCCGACAAAAGTTTTACGCAAAGAGAGACTGATTCACAGTCATCAGGGTCTGCATCAGTTGGTGACTGAGTGTCAGTGTCAGTGGTGCATGAAGCACAAGAATGAGAAAAGCACACAGTGTCCCGCTTTTAGAGAAGCTGAGGACGTGCCATTCACAAGACAGTGCCACCACAGATGTGATGTGAAGGCACATAGTGTACCCACTCCACAATCCTCAGGTGGACTAAATGTCAATTCACCTAAAGCCTCTCTTTCAAGTTTGTGTGTGTGTATAGAATTATTCTGATGTTCAAGCACATCCTGGTCCTTTCACTAAATAAAAAAACTCTGAAGTTCATTGCTGCGGTGAATAAAATATCTCAGGTTCTCAAGGTTTTAATCAGAATCACTCAGCCTTCAGACTTTTATCTATGTTTCCATATGACTCTTTTTTCTCTCTCTCTCTCTAAATCTGTGGAGCTTGGCTGTTCCTCTCACTCCCTCCTTTATCTTCCAGAGGGGGCATCTCAACTTTTCTCCATTCGGTGCGGGGGCCGCCCTCTAAAACAGTGAGGGGGGGACGGGGGTGCTCACTGGGAGCCCTGTAAACATGTAGGGATGTGGTGAGTGTATGTCATCCCTCGCTGCTCTCCATCCCTTCATGGCACAGTGTTTCATAGAACCGGTCTGAGATCATGATAGTTATCGTCTGTAGAAGACAAAAAGGACCCAGAGTGTTTAAGTTTAAGTACAATTCCACCTTACATCTTTTTTTTGGATATAAGTAATACTTGATGTTAATTTGAAAGGTGGTTTTAAAAATGAAAAGGGAGGAAAAGCTCCAAAGTGAAATCTCTGGCTGATCTGCCTCATCACCAAAGACTATATCTTCTGAAAATATGTCCTCTCTGAGGAAAATCCTGAAAGTCACTGCTTTGCAGGACACCATTTAACTCTGCCTGCTCGTTCAACTTCTCCTGAATCCTCTGAAACTTGTGAAATCAGATGAGCTCTGAGAAGAGAAAAATCTGATCCTAGACTCGGTGATGCTACCACTTTCTTCCCTCCTTTATTTAATCCCTTATTTCTGAAAGGAAACTGCAGCTCTATGGTTCAGTTTAACTCTGTCAATGTAAATGCACATTATCCTTAAATATGAAAGAATTACATTGAGGTTAACATGCTTTAAGATAGAGAATATTCTCATCATGCTATAAACTTCATTGTTTGTTTCACATAAGGATTTTACCAGAGGAGCTCAATAAGAAAACTGAAGTCACTTTAGTTTTAGATAATAAAATTTGTAGTTTCATGTTTCATGAATAGCACATTTCTATAACTGAATATATCACTGAAAGTCTTTATATTGGCACAGATTTCCAATTTACAATATATAAATGCGCTCTGAAGGATTCATTCGACATCTTAAAGTGCTTATTCACTCTTTAAATATCTATTTAAGTCTAAATAAATCATATCTATGGAAATGAGTTTAGACTGGTTTTGTTGAGTTATCTGAAAATCTCTGATGGTCTGAAAAGAAGCGAAATACTCCCATTTGATTAGATTTTTCAATGAAATATTTTCCATTTGAGTCAGCTGCGTGAGTAAGCATCATTTGAAGGTTTGAGAAGCCGTGAAAGAAAACTGGAAGTAGGGAGAGATTTGAAAATAAATGAAAAAGATTCCCCACATATGAGCTTTAATTGCTTTCACTCAGAACTACTATGCAAATGCAAATCAATCATCGGGTAGGGTGAGGTGAGGCGATCAGTGTTGATCAGATTTCAGTATGTACAACCTTTAAAAGGCATTAGTTATCCTTGTTACTGTCATGTTGTCCTTAGAGTATGCTAATACACATGCAAATAAGCATGCACCAACACCGATCGACTTGTTTTTTATCACTTTACATACACTCAAAGGTTGAGTGAGGAGAGAAGAGCTGCAGTTTTTACCCTCACTTTTTCATCTGCTTAGATTTTATGTTGCTGAATCCATCAAATTTCCCCTCTTTTAAACCTCCCTGAAACTCTGTGTTGTCATTATTGCCGCACACCTAACTGAATCCTATCTCCAGATCGTCATCCTCATGTGTTATCAGTCAGTCAGTGAGTCAGTCAGTGTGTGGCTGCTCTCAGTTACAGTCGACACATGCGAGGACGGACTCCTGTCTCCCCAGATCTCGTGTGTTGTCTGGAACAGGTTCATTACCATGAGTTCATTCAAGAGATGGGAACAACTCTGTGACCCAGAATGCCTTTCAATTAGCTGCATTCCAGACTGTGTTTATGTAGGATTAGCAGATTTAATGGGATAAATGAAAGGGAAAGGATGAAGGAAAAAGAAGGAGAAGAAGAAGAAGGGGACGGATAACTCGGTTAGGAATGAATAGAGCGGTTTGTTTTGATTCTTGTTGTTTGTAGTCAACAGCAGTCTAGACTAAACACATAAAGAATAGGCAGGGGGTCTGTTTTACCAGCTAAATGACTGGATGCTGAAGAGATGAATATTCTTTTTTCCCCTCTTGAAGAAAGTGGAGGCATATGTAATGAAAATGAAAGTGTGAGAGATGCTGTGCTGCAGGTTTTATATGCACTATAACGCTTAAAGGCAGAGGAGGAGGACACACACACACACACAGAGACACATTTCCAACCAGCATATGTGTGAGTTAAGGTAACACGCCTGTTTCTCGAAAATCCCCTCATCACCTGACCTATCAGGCAGTTTTTCCTGGAAAGACCTCACACACAGGTCATCACTGACCGCTCACATCTCTCCCGCTATTCAGTGGCTCTTTATCCCCTCGCTCTGCGCTCCCATCAGCCAGCCCGGATAACAGAAATAAACACTTTTTAGTCAATCTCTGCTCCAGCTTCTCTAAAAGCTAGTGTGCAGTTGACAACAACATTCTGTCTCTGGTTTTGCTCGAATCATGCAAATGATGGAAGCTTTTGCTCATTTAATAGAGGCACTATTAAATGTAATTTTAGAGTGTTTGTGTACTCGACACAAAAGCAGAAACGTGTGAGAGAGGGTGTAACAGTAGACAATGAAAAGAAGGTCACAGGTTATTATCACACCCTGTGTCCTCAGGATATCCGGGCTGTGAGAGTCTAAGATGACCACTACTCGTCCTATATTACCATATCATTACCATAGCATTAGCAATCTATTAACATGTTGATTTGGACATTAGTTTCCTCCCCCATGTCCCTCTAAGCGAGGGTTTGCTCATGATGTTCAGATTTTACAGGAAAAAATAAGTCTGGTTGTTATTTAGCTTCCTTATTAAAAGGTGCCAGCATTTTTTTAAATAAATTTGGGTAGTTCTTTTGTCAGGTTTTGTGGTTGAAATTGTCACACGGACTATAAGTATGTGGGGGGATCAGATGATGAATAGCCCCTGTCTCTAAATTGGCATCCTTCCCTCAGTTTAGTGCTCCCATTCATGCATTGTTGTTGCATCACTTAGCACAACACGGTTCAGCCAATTCAAACCAAGCTGTAGCAGCGCTCCTCACAAGTCATCACTTTAATATTTTACATTTCTAGTTGAGAAAATCGCTCTTTTGATTTTTGAGCTGTGTTTAATGGTTTATGAATAAGCTCAGTGGAAAATCCTGCTCTCAAAGGATTCACTAAAGATGTTGCGCCACAACTTTAAGGCATCACTTCGAGGGAGCCCCTGTCCTGGTTTAATTTCCAGGGACAATCATTCAAAGTGAAGCCCGTAAAGAAGTACTTTACCCAGTATGCCTTTAGTTTGGCCTCAGTGAAGGTTGGAGGCTGTTATAGCAGCATATCTCTGCCCCTGAAGTGGGAATGAGATGTTCAGCAGTCACATAAGTGTGATGTTCAAGTGTCCATGTACTTGCCACAAGAGCGATTTTGAATCATGAGGCGACTGTGATGCAGCAGCGTTATATTAGGCTGTTGTGCTGAGGATGGGTATTAAAATAATTCATGTTTTCAGGCCTCAGAGACACAAACTTTGAATCCCTTTAAATGTTTGTTGCTTCCAGTAAGTGGTTTGCCTAAACCGTATCCGACACTGACGTATGTTTGCGTGTCCTCATGTACAGTCATGCCTTACAGAAGGACACGGTGTTCCTGCTTGTCTACTGTTCCAGTAGCTGGTGTTCCTGGCTGGCGCCAGAGCAGAGAATAGCTTGGCAGGGAGGTGTAAATTATGGATTAGGTCGTGGAGTATTGTGCTTGTGCAGGCAATCAATCTGTATGTTATGTGTGTGTATTAGTGAGTGCATGACTGTTAGGGCACTCGCAGGTGTGTTCTTGTCCAGATATGTGCATGTGATCCTGGCTTTGGATGTTGAGGTATGTAATGTGTGCACTTTACATCTATTGGTACATGTGTGTGCTGTATGTGTGCCTGTGGCTTTATGTCAGTCTCCATGTAGAAATGATCACCTTTTGCTTGTATATTGTCTCGGATAAATCCTGGTATTGTGCAGAGAAAATGTTGTGTTATTTTCAGTCCAGTAACTTGATTTAGCTCGTGACTTTACCTCCAGCAGAGACGGGGACAGGAGTGGGGAAGTATGAAAGAAATCATGTATTCATCTGCGATAATGAGAGTGAGGAAATCAGGCTATCATATCTTGTTTTTTTTTCCTTTAGTTAGTTTCCATTTGGTCAAAGAAATTGAACAGAACTAGACATGTACTTCTCTGCAACCCGGATCTTCATATTGGTCCAAAAATCTACATAAGAGACACAATAGTGACATAAATTGCTGCACCTTAAAGGGATATTTCGGTGTAAAATTAAAACACACCGTAACACCAAGTTAGACACCCTGTCGAGAGATGAATGTTGCTGGCTGCTTGCTTCTCTAGTTATACTAACTTTGGTAACCAAAAAAAAAACATAAATGTTCTCCCTTGAGCTGTGTCCCCCCCGCTGCCGTCGGTAATGGACTCGTCTGAGGTCCCCGTACAAACAAGTGGCTGCTGGAAGAGAGTGAGTGAGTTGTATTTAGTCTCTTTATTAAATAAATAAGGCAAAGTTAAAAAGATGTTTGGTGGCTAGTGCTGTGGCTGGGACCAATATGTACTGGTATAGGTGCTGGTATATGTGGCTATAGAGTGGCGTTTTGGTTGAGCACGTGGCTCCTGAAACCACTGTGTATTGCTATCCTGCGGTCGTTACTAAAGTTGGTATCACTAGAGAAACAAGCGGTCTGCAACATTCATCTCTCGTCTGTGTGTCTAACTCAGTGATACGGTGTGTTTGATCCTAAATTAATTTTACGCTGGATTACCCCTTTGAACAGTATCACTGTAGTTTACTATAAGGCAGTTTTTGATTGCCTACAGGACAGCTAGCATGCTTGAATCTGTTGTTAAAGAAATCCCATGGAGCTGTTCTCCTGTATGAAAGAAACAGTGCACACATACTGTTTGTTATAACTGTTTTTTTTTATTTTTATTTTTTATTTACACGCTTTTCCTTTAAGATCTCACATGAATGAGTGTGCTGTGTGTCATACCAGCATAGAGCAAAAGACCCATTTCCTAATCAGACTCTGTATCATCCATGTCTAGTATTACTGATTGGAAGCAGATTGGAATTCCTGTCTGATTGATTAACCCGTGTATTGACTGACAGATGACTGATGATGTTCTCCTCATAGCCTGCTGTGTGTGTGTGTGTTTGACCTGTGTGTGTGTGTGTGAGAAAGAACAAGAGCCTCTAGAGGTGCCGGGCTGCACAAGGATCTCTGAGGTATTTACAGGATCCACTCTGAGCTGCTGGAGCGTCCACACACAGAAAATGGAAATGTGTCTGTCTGTCTGCTAAAGCCCTCAGTCAGAGAGAGGATCCCCCCTCTGCTTCTCTCTATATGACTCTCTCATGAGATGGCTCATTGCCAGCTCCAGATTCATCTCTGTGTTGTTTATCAGGATGATTCATGAGAATGACTGTCCTACTTTAGGAAGAGAACCCCGGCACAGTGATCACCGCCTCTCCCAGGATGACGGATCAGACAGAGCTGTCTGATATTTTTTGCTCTGTGGGCGGTAATCTGTAACAGCAACATGATTTGAAGATGATATTCTTAATCTCTTTGGACTGTTTTTTGAGGCTTTCGCATCGATGATCAGGATACTTTCTATTTTTTTTTTTTACATTAAACCACTGCTTGTCATCGACACTCGCCCGATCTGTCTCTTCCAATCACAGCTTGCTCATATCTGCTTTCCATCATCCTTTTGTCAGTTCATTCAGGAAAGGATCATCATTCAGAGCTTGATTTGACTTTGATTTTCTTTCTGTCTTCCCTCCCCGTTCTTCTGCTCCAGGTGTTACAGCGGTTGCGTCTGATGAACGGGGATGAGAACACCCCCCTTGGGGAGGTTATGCGATGGCGACGAGCGCAGTGTGAGGGGCGGGGAGACTGGAAGCACCGCCCACCTCAGTCCCCACCCCTTCCCCCCACTCTGCTCTGGACCAACAGGAAAGCCTCTCCATGACAGACGCTGTGTGACTCAGTCACGTTTGAGTGAAGTTCCTCCATTTTTTTTCTTTCAGCGACACAGGCACATTTTCTCTTTTTTTAGTGTTATTTTTTTATGTGGACTTGGTATCTGCCTCGCTCAGGGGTGAGGTTAAAGCCTCTCCCCTGAGCTGAAGGTCAAACCTCTGCACCTTTGACTTCCACTGTGGAGGGTTCCCCTGATGCACGATAAAAGCTTAGCACTTGGTAACACTGACGAGTGTTATCTGTGGAAATAGACACAGTGGAGGTTCATGGGGAGCCTTTTTATTTAGCCGTGTTTGTGAGCAAAGGTTTATTTAAAAAGACAGATGAAATGAAGACCTCTTAATTTATTTCCAGTGATTCTGAATAAAAGTGTAATTTCTTTGCTCAGTGTGAATTGAAATGCAAATTAGCATCAGATATGAAATGGCTCTTTTCGAGCTCCTTTCCAAACGGTGCTGATTATACTTGACATGCTGTCCCATGATGTCCCCACGAATGCCTGCATGTGCACCCTTGAGTCTCAGACCTTTCTGAAGTTTACAACTCAACTACGGCCTTCAGACACCTCTGGTGTTCAGCATGAGTGTACTGATTTAGATATGGGGCCTTTCAGGTACACAGCTCTCACTTAGCCTCTCACTTCTGGGCTCTAAGTGCTACTGCAGCCCTGGAAACAAGAGACCAGGGGTCAGGGTAACCTCAGTGTAATATCCCATGGTGCACTTCTCTTCCCCATAGGTACCACCAGCCTTTGAGGAACGAAAACCTCTGGCCAAACTTCTGCACTAACCTTTACAAGGAAAGAGGATCCAACAAAAACCTGCTCTGGTTTAAGGTATAAAGCTAAAATAACAAAGCTGTAGCTGACCGGTATACAGTTCATGTTGTGAACATGAAACTTTGTGCCAAAGTGAAACCACTTGTGAGAGACATGTCTAAGCCACCATGTATAGTTAAAAAACTGATGTTTTCAGTAGTTTCTATAGACTCTTCTGTACAGACGGAGAGAAAAGACCAAATCAAAGCTGTTACTGTGGACTAGTGGAGATCAAATGGAATAGTTTCTACATATATCAAAAGAACAGGATGAAAGAGGAACAAAACTAGTAGCACCATAGCTCCTATAGTGTCTCATCAGCACCTGAACTGTGTCATGTGTTCGGTGTTATTCAGGAGACTGTGCCGAGCTCAGGAACTCACGCACAGATGAACTCAATTATTGTACAGATCGCTCCTCCGTGAGTTTGAAACCCATTACCCTCCACGTCCTACCTTCATCTCCTGTCCTGACTCGACCCCATCAAACAGACCCCTCTGCCCTCCTTGGTCTCTGACCATGCCCCCACCCCCACTCCCACTCCCACTTCCCTGATGGATCAAACCGGTTCTACGGGTGTCTCCATGGTAACCACTCTGTAAATAGTGACCAGTGTTGTATGTTGTAGCTTTTACTCTCGCAGAAAAGCACAGAGACTAAAGTGAAAGAAAAGGAAAGGGTTAAGATAAGGCCGTCAATGACGGTGAAACTGAGATCTAAGAATGTCTTGGGTTAGATGCAATGACCGAGGTAAAGAAAAGAAGTTTATTTTAAAATGTGAATATCTTTTTTCCAGAATGATTGTCTATTGCTATGAAATTCTTTATACTCTATTTAAGACTTCCCTCCCCTCAATCCGGCTGTTCTGTTCATATGATGCAAGGCAGATGTTTTCATTGTATATGGATGTTTTATCGCACAATATTTATGTGTTGTCGTTGTGTTGACTTCTGTAATGGGCTGGGTGTGTCTCGACAAGCTATTTGATCTCTAAAGATGGCTCCGAATTGTTAGTGCCGCGGAGTATCGATAGTTTTAATTGATTTCTCATTCCCACTGATCACCTAGAACGTGTCTGATTGATTCAGCCGAACGAATCAGCAGCACCATCAAAGGATCGATCCCAGCTGTCGGTGCGGGTGCATGGAGGTGCACAAATATTCAAGAGGAATTAGTGGAAGCCGCTAATGTTCACGACAGAGAAGGCCAATCTGTGAGCTGCTTTTTTGACTGACTGGCTGAATGTATAAAAGCAAAATTTCCTTTACCTGCCTGTGCACATCGATAAATCCCTGTATATGTTATTACTGGAACATGCGCCTGTATCGAAAAAGTGTACCTGACTGCTAAATGTGATTATTGTTTCCAGAAGTTATGTATGCAGTCCATCTTTCACAGCAACTTAATCACAATACTGCATTTCTTTGCTCCATGATTCACACTGTATGTGCTGTGATTGGGGTTGCATGAGTTCTCCCGCCCTGCAGTGCTTCGTCATAGTTTCATCATAGTATGATTCAGATCTATTACAAAAAAAAACAATCAACCTTTTAGTGATTACACAATAGAGAAAAATCAAGTTTAGAAATCTTGACAGTGCCAGTCAAAGAGGATTTATAGTCTCTTTATTGGTCCTCCATCATGTCTAGATTGTGGTTAATCTTGTAGGCTGTTAATATTTTTACTGAAACTATAAAACAAGAGATGATTTCCTTTTATCTTGCATGACCGCGTTTGACCTGGCCTCCTAATACACCTTTACGCTAAAAATTAAAAAAAAAAAAAGATGTCCAATGTGAAAAACTGCGTCCCCCTGCACTGTGAATCGCTGCACTGTCACTTGTTTTTTTTATTTTAATTTTTAGCAGAACAGTCATTCATTTTCATCCACCTTTAACTGGACCAACCTGTACACATATCAGCTCCATCCTGATGACCTAAGCTCAAGTCTGTCGTAAGCATCTCTAACCCCTGGCAGCCAGAGTACTGCCTCTCATTGTTGTAAGTCAGGAATCCTTCGCTCTGCTCTGAGATCAGCTCTCAGGGGCTGTTTTACTGTTCCCAATCCATGTATAGTCGTCCCAAGAGACACGAATCTAAGCACCTGAACGAGGGTGTCTCACTGCCTTTCATAGTGTTTTTTTATACATGACATACAGTATATTTTAACCTGCATACATATGTGTTTGTGAAAAGAAAAAAGATTGTATGTGATATTTCATAATTATAATGTTCCCAATGTTTTATAAGGACTGTACCTGTACAGCAATAAAGCACAATTGTGTCATTGACAGCCTTTTAACTGTGTATGTGTGTAAAAACAGTGCATGTCTTTTAGGAGCGTTCTACACTGATACAACATAACTGATTTGGTAAAATTGAGTTTTTCATCTGGGTTGATAGAGGCCAGAATTTTTGCCCTTGTCTCCTCACATCATGGTACTGGTTTTGGTGTGGGGCTACCAGAAGATGAGGACACTGAGACCACTATCTCCATACACCTGCTTCGGTTACGGCCTACTCAGGCCAAATACCGCTCTCCAAATAATCTCTCCATCGTGCATGCTCCGTTTGATGTGCACTCTCCAGAGTACATTTATGCAATACAGACCAATCACACTCATCTGCTCATAAAAAATGAGGGGACTGTTTTTATAATCTCTAAATACAACCCGCTGCCACTGACCATGGTGCTCACAGACATTAAGACTGAATGCGGTACAAAATACAGTCATGTTGGCAGCAGCAATAATAAGTAAATAACAGCCATCAAACAGCACAGGCCAGCCTTCACTAACCTAGGGTGACCATATTCTCAATCCCCCAAAAGAGGACACTACAACGTGCAAAATTTTGAGGGTTTTTCATGTCAGGTTGAGTGTGTTTTTTATGCGCTTCTAACTCAGTAAAACGCATAGAAACACTAAACCAGGCATCTTGGAGATACATACAAAACCCCAGACATCTAAAGGATTTTATGAGCCCCGCCCAGACAGTCCGGACAGCCCCCCTAAAGAGGATGTATGGTCACCCTACACTATCCTCACATCACAGTGAGCGTTAGCCTTTAATGACCCTGTTATTCCTTTTTTTGCTCTGGGCTTTTTGTAGATCTTGACAACTTCAAACCCAATATGAGGTGCAGTTTTGAAAATGCTCTCGATCTGTTGTCCATCCTTGTAAATTTCACCTCACCAAGAGTTGCTCTCATCCAAACACTCAAGAAAATGTTTGCTTGCTGGCTGTACTGTCTTACTCTCTAATGGGTGGCATCTTAAAAAGATAATCAGTCTTCATCTCTTAGTGGTCATAAAGCTAATGGGTGATTAGTGTGAACAGTATAAAGATGGGTTTGTAGGATGTTTACTATACAGATTAGTGCATGGTAGCCAATGATAAAGCTTCACTAAACCTTACCTTGCCTAAAGTAATGAGTTGCTAAAAATGAGTGAAAAGTGACTTTTTTGTCAAAAGAGAGTGGCTAGAGGTTAGCAAGGTGCCTTTAGTTGTGATATGTGGAGTAGTAGTCACGAGAAATAGAAATCCTCAGACCACGCTCAGCCTACTTTGGTAAAACAGATAAACTCCCACTAGTTAGGTATGTGTATATCGCTTTAAGTCGAAAAGATATTGTGCCCTTTAGCTGAACCAACCCTTAAAGATGTTTTAAATGTTTACAGGATCCAGTGATTTGCCACTAAGAAGTGACATTTCCCATGACCAAAATCTGCCCTGCCAGGTATTTACTAACCTGCGGCAGTTTATGTTCAGAATCAGGTCAAGACAAGCACGAGCTAAGTGAGCCTGAACAATCGTACATTCTATTCCCACATTAATGATCTGCTTTAGTAATTTACAGGAATGTTTCCCTGAAGCAGTAGTCAAAGGAAGAACTCACCTCAAAGTGTGGGAGTGTGTTTGAAGTTTGTGTGTCAGTGTGTGTCAGTGTAATTGCTTCTAACACAGGCTGCTGACTCACGCACACACACACACACACACACACACACACACACACACAAAGGGGTGTGTGCAGTATGTCTTGAATTAAAAAGAATGTCGGAGGTATGAAGCTGCAAAATCACTTTTAAGCTCATTTAGATAACGTTAACATGAGTGATCAAGATAAACATGTTTATTTCAAAGTTTAAAAGGGAATTTTAAAAAATGATGGCTGAATTTTGAACTCTCACAATGAAATGTACATAAGACTGTGCCTGAAATGAATCACTCAATCCCTAACCCCTAATCCTTATATGGGGTTTCACTATATAGTTGACTAAGTAGTGAACTCAATCACCAGAAGTTTTGGACACTACGTGGCATGACGCAATGCATGATGGGATGCCCACCACCTGTGAGTGACCATCGGATGGTCACTACATTTTGCAATGCTTTATGGGAAATTTTGAGTCGCCTATATACACTGATTCGGGTGAGCGGTTTGTGTACACCACCATCTTGTGGCGGCGCCATTGCTGCGGTGTGCGATGTCATGAAGTTGTCATGCTATCAACAAATAAACGTACAAGAGTAAAGTCACCTGGTTTGACAATGTCAGACAGTGGCCTCCGGTTACTGATGAAGGTATCTTAAATTAATACCGATATTAATTTGGGAATTAATAAGATGAAAAGTATGAAGTATTTCATTGTGAAAAACTAAAGTAGGAGGAGATGTGTGTGTAAACACTGGCTAGGCTACATTTATACTGACCCTCGCAGGCTAACAGGCAATTAATCATTATGTACAAGCCTACGTGATTAAAAAATAATGTAGGCTCCCAGGCTGTCTTGACATAGTTGTGCAGGGTTGCTTGTGTCGCTGCACACTGCATACAGCACTGCTTCTCATTCGCTTCGCGCACACCGCAGTAATGGCGGCCGTACTACTTCCGGTCATTTCGCCGAATCAGTGTATAGGGCACTGGAATTGATCCCTGAGATTTCGGACACCCCTCAAAATGGCACTAACCCCCATGTAGTCACCTATATAGGGGTTAGGGACTCATTTCGGACACAGCCCAAGTTTACAGGCTGATATCAACAGACTGTTTCTACAACATCAGTTTAAGCATAGTGCTGGAGCTCATTGATTAATATCATCATATTTTCATACAATGATTTAAGCTGACCAATTTCCTCTTTTAGGAACACACTGTTAGGGCATAACAACCCTTAAAAAAAGAGGAGAAAAGCAGTCCAATGATAATACTAATAATATCCTTAAAATCTAAAGTATTTACTGCAAATTTAACATACAACTGAGTCAAAAAAGCAGTTTTGTCTGAATAATTCATGTATTAATTCAAACATACTTCACAGAAGTCAATAGACTATTATTTTTAATGACAGTATTTGCTCATCTGTAATGTGTTTAACATTTAAAGCCTACATGTACAAAACCCTATTCCATTGAAGTTGGGAAATTGTGATAAATGTAAATAAAAACAGAATGCAATGATTTTGCAAATCATTTTCAACCTATATTCAATTGAATACGCAACAAAGACAAGGTATTCAATGTTCAAACTCATGAACTTTTTTTTTTTTTTTGCAAATAATAATTAACTTTAGAATTTGATGGCAGCAACACGTGACAAAGAAGTTGCGAAAGGTGGCAAAAAATACTGAGAAATTTGAGGAATGCTCATCAAACACCTATTTGGACTATCCCACAGGTGAGCAGGCTAATTGGGAACAGGTGGGTGCCATGATTGGGTATAAAAGCAGCTTCCCCCAAAATTCTCAATCATTCACAGGCAAGGATGGGGCGAGGTTCACCACTTTGTGAACAACTGCGTGACAAATAGTCGACAAGGCTAAAAACAACATTTCTCAAAGTACAATTGCAAGGAATTTAGAGATTTCAACATCTACGTACCATAATACCATCAAAAGGTTCAGAGAATCTGGAGAAATCACTGCATGTAAGCGGCACGGCCGGAAACCAACATTGAATGCCCGTGACCTTCGATCCCTCAGGCGGCACTGTATCAAAAACCGACATCAGTGTGTAAAGGATATCACCACATGGGCTCAGGAACACTTCAGAAAACCACTGTCAGTAAATACAGTTCATCGCTACATCTGTAAGTGCAAGTTAAAACTCTACTATGTAAAGCAAAATCCATTTATCAACAACATCCAGAAATGTTGCCGGCTTCTCTGGGCCCAAGCTCATCTAAGATGGACTGATGCAAAGTGGGAAAGTGTTCTGTGGTCTGACGAGACCACATTTCAAATTGTTTTTGGAAATTGTGGACGTTGTGTCCTCCGGGCCAAAGAGGCAAAGAACCATCCTCACTGAGAGGAGTCAGATGAGGTGGCTTGAGCATCTAATCAGGTTGCCTCCCGGACGCCTTGCTGGTGAGGCATTCAGGGCACGTCCCACCAGTAGGAGACTGCGGGGAACACCCAGGACACACTGGAGACTTTGTCTTTCAGTGGAGACTTATTTGACACAATAGAATCTATTGAAACAAATCTTAAGTGTGTTACTTTCATCTATTGAATAGATGAAAGTAACACACTTAAGATTTGTTCAGTTTAACATGATTTGTTTTGAACACATCTGTTGTAAGAGTATTAGAGTAATATATTTAAACTTAGACATGTGTTCATCTGAAACAAAATTTCCCACTATTTGATTACTGTGTCAGTTACAAAAGGTCATGAATCCTTCAGTTGTTTCAATACAGTTGTTTTCATACCTTTAAAAATACAAGTCCAAGTAAAACCAATGTGGGTTTACTCTGCTCCTCATGGGCCTTATTTTCCAGATACATGCTATACTTTTAGGGTGTAATTGACCTCATCAAGTGTAACTTTTCCAGTTCATCTCTTTGCAGATTTAAATATTAACACAATATGATGGCTGCTGTGATCTCTTAGAATGTCAAATGTCAGAGTCTGTTAAATGTCAAATGTCAAATGTTCGACACTACAGGATGAGAGTACACTTCACCCTCAGAGGTCTGTTTTTGCAGCTCCTTAACCTTAAATAAACCTTCATGATGGCGCCTCGACATTTAAAGCACCGAATAATCTGTGGCTCATTTCAGCTAAAAACAAACATAAATGTACTAATGTGAGCATATTTGCACACCCATTGTAAGCACAAAGGAGTTCAGCATCTCTGTGTATTTATACTACTAATAACTGACATACATCTGTGCTAATGTGTCTCTTTGAATATCTGTGCAGCTGAGAATTGTGTCGCCCACACACTTCAGGAGAAACGGTTTTGAGGGAGGATGAGGGGGTTCATCTTCTTGAGCACGGTGAGCAAAAACATTTAAATTAGTCGTCTGAATAGAAAGAACATCTGTTCATGTTTGGAGGATGTTCTTGATAAAGCAACAGCAAAAAGATGTTGGTTTATTCAAGGGGTGGTGATTCTCTGAGCGCAATTTGTTCTGAACAAGCTCAAGAACGTAATAGCAAAATAAATATTTATTGTACACTGCTCTCAAATTAGGATGACGAATGAACAGCTCTGTTTGGCACCTGGTGTGTACTCTGGATGTTGGAATATATGAATGAGTGGGAGGCGGTGAAAAACCGAGGGGAAAGGTCAGTGAGGTTACATGTTCAATCCTGCCTGTCTGTTTTAATTAGGCTTTCTTGGATTGTATGGGACAACATTAAGTATCCATAATCCTCACACTGGTTCAGATTTTTCCTGGATGTTTCCTTTATGCTGTTCACATTAGTATGCAGTTAGTGGACGAGCTTACTAGTCTCACGCATTGGTAAATGAAAAACTTCACCTAGCTGTCCTGCTTGTACTAGAATTTCACCCTCCTATGTTTCAACTGAAACAAATTTATAACATTTATTTTTTTTTTTTTACACATTTTTAATGTTCACCTTAAGATGGTGTTGTATTGCTCTACATTTGTTGACCATGAATCTAAACATCACTGAGGAAAGCGTGTCCCTTTATCAACCTCCCTCCTCATGGATGGCCGATGGGGCTGTTCATTTATTCTGGGTTGAAAAGGTCTACCATGACACTGGAGGAGGGGGTAAATGGCCGAGAGGTAATTTGGACCAAACTGCCCCCTGATGCCGCGCCAATAAGCCCTGAATCAAACACACAGCCCCATCCTCTCAGTCCTCCATTTAGGGCATGGCCTTTGTTCACCTTTGCCATATATCCTCAGTTTCTCTTGATTCTCTTTGGTCTCCATCACTCCCCCAGGACTACTTTAGACAGAAGTTTGTACCCAGGTGTGTACTGCATCTATATAGCTAGTGTAGTTATTTTGAGGTTGAGGTTGTGGCTGGTTCACAGTATAATACTAGTAAGGAAGGTGGAGTAAATATAGCAGCAGTCATCCATGGAAAATAAATATGAGCATACCTAGCTAAGAATTCATATCAACAAAAAGATTTTTGGCTAAAACCTAGTCTGATTTTCTCTGTCGCACTCATAGACTGTGTAGATCCCAAATAACAAGCGTTAGATTGCTTGTGCAAACTAAAAAATTGCACATGCTATGATTGGGTGTGTTGCGGGTGATCTACTATGATTGTGCGAGCATTTGATAAAAGTGGTGCAGAGCCACTGATTTAAACAGGGATTTTGTGTGTGCTACAGACTGTCATCATGGAGAATTAAAGGTGGGGTAGGCAGGATTCCGTTAAAGAAGCATCTTTTTTTGTGGTGTATATACAAAAAAGCTTTGAATATCAGTCAATAGCTATTAGTTATTGATGACATTTGGTAATGTAACAATATCGCTATGTTCTGTTATGTCTGTGTAGTCAACATTTTAAATTTTTTGAGCGGACCGCTCTTTCTGACTGTAAACAAAGCCATTCTCTGCGTCCCCCAACCTGATTGGTTGTGAGGCAGACGCTGCTCATTAGTGCTGATTGGTTGTGAGGTAGACACTGCTTCCCTGTGTCGTTGTGTTGCTGAATGATTCATTTGCATCTGCTCCTCCTAGTACTTTGTGCGTTTTGATAATCTGTATACATTCTGCATATTCATGAAGGCTAAATTGATGTGCGTGCTGTTTTGCCCAGATGACAGACTCAGTCCAAGGTGCACCCGGTTGGTAGATCGGCTTTGCGCACTCTCAAGTTTGCATGTGTTTTCATACACGTAAACCTGACTTAACTTACTACTTTTAAATTTTAAGCTACACAGAAAAATAGAGGACTTGAGCACAAACCTGTCTTACAACATGTAAACCTCGCAACCAGGGGGAAGAAAAAATTGTATGACTTGTATTGAGTTTTTAAAGTTCGTCCACAGCTCTATTCATTTTCACTGGAGAGAGTGGGGTTTATAAGCTATACTGCAACCAGTCACCATAGGGTGCTGTTCTCGCAGAGGCTTCACTCAGCAAGGAGGCAGATGATGTCCATTCTATATACAGTCCGTGGTGTAAACCCACCTGATTGCAAAAAACAAACTATGAGAGGGACCTTTTTTGCTAACTGTTGAGTTTTAATCAGCATCATTATGGTGAACTTTTGTTGATAAGGATAATGTCTCCTCTGACCCAGAAATAATAAACACACTGGGCTGACAACCTTTAAGTTCAGTTTAAAGTGAGAGTGAATGTAGATGATAGCGTGGGATCAATAATGTGATCAAGAAAACATTCCTACTGGAAACAGGTTTATGCATTAATAAAGCATCCATCAGCATATTTACAGCTCAAAATATCATCTTCACCAGCCGCTACACTCTTACAACAGATGTGTTCAAAACAAATCATGTTAAACTGAACAAATCTGAAGTGTCTCTATTTTGTCAAATAAGTCTCCACAAAGATGTTATTCTAAAATAAAATTGTTATTTTGACACAAATACATTCTGATCAATAGTATTGTAATTACAACCTGGTGGTTTAAACATATAGCTTTAAAATGTCTGTTTGTGAAAACATGACAGAAAAATCTATTTCTATTTCTGTACTTTTATATCTTCAATTCACTCAAGTATGACTCACTTTGGACCAAGAAAACAAAATTACCTTTTTTTTTTTGCTCATCTAGACACATTTTTGACTCTGTTTTGTGAATGAATGTATACTACCCTAAAAATGGTCCAAATTGTCTATTTGAAAATACTCATGTTCAGCCCATTATAAACTGTGATGAATCTTAACAAATCACAGAACAGCTGAAGATCACTCGCATGTTAGTGCCTTGAAAAGTCAAAAAACAACTTGTTCACAACACAGTAAAGATGACATGCAGATTCCCTCGATCAAAGGTGGAAATCCAATTTTTTAAAATTATTCCATCCATCCATCTTCAACCGCTTACTCAGGGTCATGGGGGCAGCAGCCTGAGCAGAGAAGCCCAGACTTCCCTCTCCTCAGCCACTTCGTCCAGCTGCTCCCGGGGGACCCCGAGGTGTTCCCAGGCCAGCTGAGAGACATAGTCTTCAGCGTGTCCTGGGTCTTCTCTACTGTCTCCTACTGGTGGGACGTGCCCTGAATGCCTCACCAGCAAGGCGTCTGGGAGGCAACCTGATTAGATGCTCAAGCCACCTCATCTGACTCCTCTCAATGAGAAGGAGCAGTGGCTCTACTCTAAACACTATATCGAGAGCTTTACCTTTCGGCTCAGCTTCCTCTTTACCATGACAGATCTGTGCAATGATCCGCCTGTCGATGTCCCGCTCTCCCAGGTGACCTGGGTTCAGGCGAGAGAAACTGTGTGCCAAAATCTTTTATCTATCATCATGGGTCTGTTTGAGCTACGCTTAGTCTGGTCCCTCCCACAAGACCTGTTTGCCATGGGTGTCTCTGCCAGAGGCATAAAGCCCCTGACAGCACAGCTCCTGGGATCATTGGGACACGCAAACCCCTCCACCACGGTAAGGTGGTAGCTCGAGGAGGGGGAAGGATTTTTTTTTTAATGTATCAAATTTGATACTTGGGGAAACCGGAGCGGCCCGGAGAAAACCCAACGGTCAAGGTACAGCATTTATTGTTGGGGGTCAGCTCACACCTGATTCTGCCCCTGTTGCTGGTGTTTGTACAGGCGCCTGTGCCTTGGAGTCATCAACTTCTTAAACCTGCGCCATGCTGAGACACTCTCCATCTCACGTTTGATCCTGATCTGCTCCTCATGGTACGCTCTAAGCATTATCTGGATCTCTTCATAGAGCGGCAGACTATCCTCAGAGTCTTCTTCGATCTCCTCAGTGGCCTCCTGAAAGTCCACAGGGGCTCCTTGGATCTCCTCAGTGGACTCCTGGATCTCCTCTGGTGCGTTTGGGTTGTCTTCAGGTGGTGTGACATCCACAGGAGTGTCTCCCTTGCTGTCCTTTTCCTTTGTCATACACTCATAGAGCTCTTCTTGCTTGAATCCATCCACTTCCCTCTGTAGTGTCTCATTAGCCTTTACCTGAATGATCAGTTGGGAGTTAAGCTGGGGGATGCTGTTGGTCTTCTCCAGCTGTAACTCTAACCTCTCCAGCTTCTCTGTACCTTTCTCACTGCTCTCTGCCTCCTTCTTAAGGATCTGGATCTCCTGTTGAGGAGCCTCTTTTTCTTCAGTCAGTCTCTGAAAAATGGGTCGCGCGAGCTGATGCTTGGCGCCCTCTAACTCTTTTTCCAGGACTTCTTTGTGACGGGTTTCACTTTTCAGCTGGCTGCTCAAAGCTGCAACAAGCACCAGGAGCTCTTCCTTGGTCTTGTGCTCATAAATTGATATCTCCTGAGCTGCATTAAGGAAAGGTGTCATTTTTTCCACCTCTTCTTCTAAACATGCTGAGATTTCCCTCTCCACTTCAAGAAGCTCTTCCATGTTCTTCAGACGACGCTGTAGGTCTTTGTTCTCCTCCAGCCATAGTGGTATATTGAAATACATTTCACCATCAGGAGCCTGCCAATGATCAGGGAGGGCCTGCCGTTGGCCGTGGTAGGCCTGCTGATCAGTGGGGGCCTGCTGTTGGCCATGGGAAGCCTGCTGATCAGTGCGGGCCTCCTGTTGGCCATGGGAAGCCTGCTGATCAGTGCGGGCCTCCTGTTGGCCATGGGAAGCCTGCTGATCAGTGCGGGCCTGCTGTTGGCCGTGGTAGGCCTGCTGATCAGTGGGGGCCTGCTGTTGGCCGTGGGAGGCCTGCTGATCAGTGGGGGCCTGCTGTTGGCCATGGGAGGCCTGCTGATCAGTGGAGGCCTGTACATTGGGGGCCTGCTGTTGGCCATGAGAGGCCTGCTGATCAGTGGGGGTCTGTAGGTTGGGGGCCTGCTGCGGAACAATACAGGCCTCCTGTTGAGCATTGGTGGGCCTTTGCTGTCCATTAGTGGTCTGCCACTGTTGATTCTGGGCCTGATATGGTTGATTCTGGGCCTGCGGCTGTGGTAGTTGTCCATGGGTGGCTTGGTATCGTCCATTAGCAGCCCGATATGGTTGATTCGGGGCCTGCCACTGTCTGTGGGAGGCGTGATTCTGTCCATAGGGGGGCTGATATTGTCCATTGGCAGCCTGATGTCGATTTACATGACTTGGCCTTGGATGATTTTGGAGCCTGTAAGGGGTCTCCAGCAGGGCAGGGCGCTGCTGCCTGTAGGGGGTTTCCAGCAGGGCAGGGCGCTGCTGCCTGTAAGGGGTTTTCAGCAGGGCAGGGCGCTGCTGCCTGTGAGGGGTCTCCAGCAGGGCAGGGCGCTGCTGCCTGTGAGGGGTTTCCAGCAGGGCAGGGCGCTGCTGCCTGTGAGGGGTTTCCAGCAGGGCAGGGCGCTGCTGCCTGTGAGGGGTCTCCAGCAGGGCAGGGCGCTGCTGCCTGTGAGGGGTTTCCAGCAGGGCAGGGCGCTGCTGCCTGTGAGGGGTTTCCAGCAGGGCAGGGCGCTGCTGCCTGTATGTTGTTCCTCTTGCGATGCTCATCTCTAATATTTCCAGTTACAGTGACTGTAAACTCCACTAACTGTGTTGTTGTGTGTCAGACTGAATCTATCAGATACTGTGTGTGCTGAGCTGCTGTCTCCTGGCTATATATATAAAGACTTCTGTTGCTTTAATCTGCTTTAAGAAATCATCCTCTTGTGACATCATCGCTTTGAAGAAGGGAAATCGATGACATCATCGCCTTGTGACATCATCACTTTGTCATTTTCTCCCAATGACATCATCGCCTCGTGACATCATGGAACTTCTGGAATTTCTGCCTGTTGTTTACATTTAAACAAAAATGGCTGCCTCATGGATTTTATTTAGAGCAAATTATATGTCTGTGAGTGTGTATGTGCAAACCATAGACTGTATACAGAATGGACAATTTAAGCCAAATTGCATTTGGTATTTCTGGGATTTTCTCTGTTTCCAAAAACCTGTATTTGTGCAGCAGCACTCAGCGGAGAGTTGGTGTGACGATGCTCTGCTTAAACAGCATAACCCTCAGATGTCCTGCTCATCCTTCCTGCGCCCAAAAGCTGTATCAATTGTCAATCATAGAAAACATGAACCCCTAATAACTTTCAAAAAATGAACTGCACAGAAAAAATTGGGCTTGATCACATGTCAACCTCCCAACCAGGGGGGAGAAAAATTTATATGATTAGGATCATTTTTCCTCTGACCCAGAAATAATAAACACACAGGGCTGACAACCTTTCAGTTCAATTTAAAGTGAGAGTGAATGCAGGTGATAAAGTGGGATCAATAATGTGATCAAAAAAACATTCCTACTGGAAACAGGTTTATGCATTAATAAAGCATCCATCAGCATATTTACAGCTCAAAATATCATCTTCACCAGCAGCTATACTCTTACAACAGATGTGTTCAAAACAAATCATGTTAACATATACCTATACATAAACTTTGAATCAAGATATACCTAAATACTTGGCAAGTGAATACTTACATATACCTTTTTAAGAGTATACTCAAAGAGTTCACTTTTAAAAAGAAAAGCAGTATAAGCCAAGTATACAATATGTGCTAATATTGAAATAATAGCATACCAATGCTTCAGAGCCTCTGTGCAGATAGTTGAGTGGATTAAGGCACACCCCATGTTGAAGGAAATACCCCGCCCCCATAAATAAATAAATATATTTATGAATAAATAAATAACAAGTAAATTAATAAAGGTATGCTACAAAGTAAACTTTTATTATCTAAAAAGGGGACTAGAAGTTTATTACTAGTATACCAAGAAGTTTACTTTTAAGAATACTTTAATTAAATATATTTAGACTTTTAGTATAATTTTTAGTACAAGCCAAGTGTCGTTAACATTGACTTTGTTAAGTATATCTCTGAAAATGCATAAAAAGGAAACTGAAAGCATATTTTTTTTAAAAAAACAGTGTACTTGAAGTACACTAAAACACTTCTTTTTGGTAAGGGTCACTTTGGACCAAGAAAACAAAATGACCTTTTTTGTCACTCACCTAGACACATTTCTGACTGTTTTGTGAATAAATGTCTACACCCCTAATAATTGTCCAAATTAATTTGTCTATTTTAAAATACTCATGTTCAGCCAAAAAAATGCAATGCATCTTTAAAAATCACAGAACAGCTGAAGGTTATTCTCGTGTTAGTGCCTTGACAAATCAAAAAATAACGTAACAGTAAAAATAACATCCAGATTCTCTCCCTCAAAACTGGAAATCCACAAAAAAGTAAAAATTTAATCCACCCTTTTTTAATGTACAATCAGGTCCAACAAAGGGATTCAATGAGAGAAGTTTTACCAATCCTGAAACCTTAGCTAGTAGAGAAACCTTTGGTGCTTACACACATATTACAGTAAGTGTCAAGTTGTAGAAGATTATGGCAAATACAATATTGGTTCTTTAACTTTTAAAGCATCATGCAACGACAGACTTTTTAGGTGTCTTACAACTGTGATTATGTCAATGACTCTGACTGAATCAATGAATGCTGAAAAATGAGAGCATGAGTCCAAATTGAACAATTTCTGTCATGGACCTGTTGCTGCAGAAAACACACAAGCCGTTAGACAGTGGTTATATTTGTACTCCTGCTGCTCTGTCTGTGGAGCTTTTCAGGAGGAGCACAGCACAGGAGCTGCCTGTTGAAGTGTTTCCTGAAGCTGTTGCTCATCAGGTAAAGGGCAAATGGGTTCACGCAGGAGTTGGTAAAAGCCAATATGCGTGCAAGCACACTGGCAATGAAGTGGCCCAGTGAGGTGTCTACCTTGTCATAGTGGTAAGAGCGGTACAAGTAGAGCACATGACTGGGCAGCCAACAGACAGCAAACAGGCCGACAAACACCAGGACAGTCTTAGCCACTCTCTGCCTGGACTTGATCTGGAAAGACAAGAGAAAGAAAGTCATGTTAACCATGCTTTGTAGTCTAATCTCTTAGTTTGTGTAACTTTGACTCTCCGTGGACTCTTTTTCTGGTAACTCTTTGTATGTAGGGATTAGCCAGGCTTCCCTTGCCCGTCTGCAGCCTGTGCAGAACTCTGCTGCCTGTCTCCTGACTTAGACCTGCAGGCGTGAGCACATCCTGGCGTCCTTACACTGGCCTCCTGTACGGTACAGAATTAATTTTAATCATTTAATATTTGTTTTAAAGGCCTGAACAATCTTGCTCCACCTTATATTTCCGAGATGCTCCAGCCTTACTGCCCACCCCGACCCCTAAGATCAACTCTTTTAAAAACGCACTTTTACTCCTTGGCTTTTAACACATTGTAGTGTTATTTTGTTTGTTATCATCATAGCACTTGCCATGAGCCTGCTTATTTGTATATATATATTTTTTTTGCACAGGAAGAATTAAAGGGTTAAGTTACTGCACATGGATGGGGATAATTCGCAGCAGAAAGATTTTTGGCTAAAACCTAGTCTGATTTTCTCTGTCGCACTCATAGACTGTGTAGATCCCAAATAACAAGCGTTAGATTGCATGTGCAAACTAAAAAATTGCACATGCTATGATTGGGTGTGTTGCGGGTGATCTACTATGATTGTGCGAGCAGTTGATAAAAGTGGTGCAGAGCCACTGATTTAAACAGAGATTTTGTGTGCACTACAGACTGTCATCACGGAGAATTAAAGGTGGGGTAGGCAGGATTCCGTTAAAGAAGCTTCTTTTTTGTGGTGTATATACAAAAAAGCTTTGAATATCAGTCAATAGCTATTAGTTATTGATGACATTTGGTAATGTATCAATATCACTATGTTCTGTTATGTCTGTGTAGTCAACATTTTAAATTTTTTGAGCGGACCGCTCTTTCTGACTGTAAACAAAGCCATTCTCTGCGTCCCCCAACCTGATTGGTTGTGAGGCAGACGCTGCTCATTAGTGCTGATTGGTTGTGAGGTAGACACTGCTTCCCTGTGTTGTTGTGTTGCTGAATGATTCATTTGCATCTGCTCCTCCTAGTACTTTGTGCGTTTTGATAATCTGTATACATTCTGCATATTCATGAAGGCTAAATTGATGTGCGTGCTGTTTTGCCCAGATGACAGACTCAGTCCAAGGTGCACCCGGTTGGTAGATCGGCTTTGCGCACTCTCAAGTTTGCATGTGTTTTCATACACGTAACCTGACTTAACTTACTACTTTTAAATTTTAAGCTACACAGAAAAATAGAGGACTTGAGCACAAACCTGTCTTACAACATGTAAACCTCGCAACCAGGGGGAAGAAAAAATTGTATGACTTGTATTGAGTTTTTAAAGTTCGTCCACAGCTCTATTCATTTTCACTGGAGAGAGTGGGGTTTATAAGCTATACTGCAACCAGTCACCATAGGGGGCTGTTCTCGCGGAGGCTTCACTCAGCAAGGAGGCAGATGATGTCCATTCTATATACAGTCCGTGGTGTAAACCCACCTGATTGCAAAAAACAAACTATGAGAGGGACCTTTTTTGCTAACTGTTGAGTTTTAATCAGCATCATTATGGTGAACTTTTGTTGATAAGGATAATGTCTCCTCTGACCCAGAAATAATAAACACACTGGGCTGACAACCTTTAAGTTCAGTTTAAAGTGAGAGTGAATGTAGATGATAGCGTGGGATCAATAATGTGATCAAGAAAACATTCCTACTGGAAACAGGTTTATGCATTAATAAAGCATCCATCAGCATATTTACAGCTCAAAATATCATCTTCACCAGCCGCTACACTCTTACAACAGATGTGTTCAAAACAAATCATGTTAAACTGAACAAATCGTAAGTGTCTCTATTTTGTCAAATAAGTCTCCACAAAGATGTTATTCTAAAATAAAATTGTTATTTTGACACAAATACATTCTCATCAATAGTATTGTAATTACAACCTGGTGGTTTAAACATATAGCTTTAAAATGTCTGTTTGTGAAAACATGACAGAAAAATCTATTTCTATTTCTGTACTTTTATATCTTCAATTCACTCAAATATGACTCATTTTGGACCAAGAAAACAAAATTACCTTTTTTTTTTTGCTCATCTAGACACATTTTTGACTCTGTTTTGTAAATGAATGTATACTACCCTAAAAATTGTCAAAATTGTCTATTTGAAAATACTCATGTTCAGCCCATTATAAACTGTGATGAATCTTAACAAATCACAGAACAGCTGAAGATCACTCGCATGTTAGTGCCTTGAAAAGTCAAAAAACAACTTGTTCACAACACAGTAAAGATGACATGCAGATTCCCTCGATCAAAGGTGGAAATCCAATTTTTTAAAATTATTCCATCCATCCATCTTCAACCGCTTACTCAGGGTCATGGGAGCAGCAGCCTGAGCAGAGAAGCCCAGACTTCCCTCTCCTCAGCCACTTCGTCCAGCTGCTCCTGGGGGACCCCGAGGTGTTCCCAGGCCAGCTGAGAGACATAGTCTTCAGTGTGTCCTGGGTCTTCTCTACTGTCATCTACTGGTGGGACGTGCCCTGAATGCCTCACCAGCAAGGCGTCTGGGAGGCAACCTGATTAGATGCTCAAGCCACCTCATCTGACTCCTCTCAATGAGAAGGAGCAGTGGCTCTACTCTAAACACTATATCGAGAGCTTTACCTTTCGGCTCAGCTTCCTCTTTACCATGACAGATCTGTGCAATGATCCGCCTGTCGATGTCCCGCTCTCCCAGGTGACCTGGGTTCAGGCGAGAAAAACTGTGTGCCAAAATCTTTTATCTATCATCATGGGTCTGTTTGAGCTACGCTTAGTCTGGTCCCTCCCACAAGACCTGTTTGCCATGGGTGTCTCTGCCAGAGGCATAAAGCCCCTGACAGCACAGCTCCTGGGATCATTGGGACACGCAAACCCCTCCACCACGGTAAGGTGGTAGCTCGAGGAGGGGGAAGGATTTTTTTTTTTAATGTATCAAATTTGATATTTGGGGAAACCGGAGCGGCCCGGAGAAAACCCAACGGTCAAGGTACAGCATTTATTGTTGGGGGTCAGCTCACACCTGATTCTGCCCCTGTTGCTGGTGTTTGTACAGGCGCCTGTGCCTAGGAGTCATCAACTTCTTAAACCTGCGCCATGCTGAGACACTCTCCATCTCACGTTTGATCCTGATCTGCTCCTCATGGTACGCTCTAAGCATTATCTGGATCTCTTCATAGAGCGGCAGACTATCCTCAGAGTTTTCTTCGATCTCCTCAGTGGCCTCCTGAAAGTCCACAGGGGCTCCTTGGATCTCCTCAGTGGACTCCTGGATCTCCTCTGGTGCGTTTGGGTTGTCTTCAGGTGGTGTGACATCCACAGGAGTGTCTCCCTTACTGTCCTTTTCCTTTGTCATACACTCATAGAGCTCTTCTTGCTTGAATCCATCCACTTCCCTCTGTAGTGTCTCATTAGCCTTTACCTGAATGATCAGTTGGGAGTTAAGCTGGGGGATGCTGTTGGTCTTCTCCAGCTGTAACTCTAACCTCTCCAGCTTCTCTGTACCTTTCTCACTGCTCTCTGCCTCCTTCTTAAGGATCTGGATCTCCTGTTGAGGAGCCTCTTTTTCTTCAGTCAGTCTCTGAAAAATGGGTCGCGCGAGCTGATGCTTGGCGCCCTCTAACTCTTTTTCCAGGACTTCTTTGTGACGGGTTTCACTTTTCAGCTGGCTGCTCAAAGCTGCAACAAGCACCAGGAGCTCTTCCTTGGTCTTGTGCTCATAAATTGATATCTCCTGAGCTGCATTAAGGAAAGGTGTCATTTTTTCCACCTCTTCTTCTAAACATGCTGAGATTTCCCTCTCCACTTCAAGAAGCTCTTCCGTGTTCTTCAGACGACGCTGTAGGTCTTTGTTCTCCTTCAGCCATAGTGGTATATTGAAATACATTTCACCATCAGGAGCCTGCCAATGATCAGGGAGGGCCTGCTGTTGGCCGTGGTAGGCCTGCTGATCAGTGGGGGCCTGCTGTTGGCCATGGGAAGCCTGCTGATTAGTGCGGGCCTCCTGTTGGCCATGTGAAGCCTGCTGATCAGTGCGAGCCTCCTGTTGGCCATGGGAAGCCTGCTGATCAGTGCGGGCCTGCTGTTGGCCGTGGGAGGCCTGCTGATCAGTGGGGGACTCCTGTTGGCCATGGGAAGCCTGCTGATCAGTGCGGGCCTGCTGTTGGCCGTGGTGGGCCTGCTGATCAGTGGGGGCCTGCTGTTGGCCGTGGGAGGCCTGCTGATCAGTGGGGGCCTGCTGTTGGCCGTGGGAGGCCTGCTGATCAGTGGGGGCCTGCTGTTGGCCATGGGAGGCCTGCTGATCAGTGGAGGCCTGTACATTGGGGGCCTGCTGTTGGCCATAAGAGGCCTGCTGATCAGTGGGGGTCTGTAGGTTGGGGGCCTGCTGCGGAACATTACAGGCCTGCTGTTGAGCATTGGTGGGCCTTTGCTGTCCATTAGTGGTCTGCCACTGTTGATTCTGGGCCTGATATGGTTGATTCTGGGCCTGCGGCTGTGGTGGTTGTCCATGGGTGGCTTGGTATCGTCCATTAGCAGCCCGATATGGTTGATTCGGGGCCTGCCACTGTCTGTGTGAGGCGTGATTCTGTCCATAGGGGGGCTGGTATTGTCCATTGGCAGCCTGATGTCGATTTACATGACTTGGCCTTGGATAATTTTGGAGCCTGTAAGGGGTCTCCAGCAGGGCAGGGCGCTGCTGCCTGTAAGGGGTTTCCAGCAGGGCAGGGCGCTGCTGCCTGTGAGGGGTCTCCAGCAGGGCAGGGCGCTGCTGCCTGTGAGGGGTTTCCAGCAGGGCAGGGCGCTGCTGCCTGTGAGGGGTCTCCAGCAGGGCAGGGCGCTGCTGCCTGTGAGGGGTTTCCAGCAGGGCAGGGCGCTGCTGCCTGTGAGGGGTCTCCAGCAGGGCAGGGCGCTGCTGCCTGTGAGGGGTTTCCAGCAGGGCAGGGCGCTGCTGCCTGTGAGGGGTTTCCAGCAGGGCAGGGCGCTGCTGCCTGTATGTTGTTCCTCTTGCGATGCTCATCTCTAATATTTCCAGTTACAGTGACTGTAAACTCCACTAACTGTGTTGTTGTGTGTCAGACTGAATCTATCAGATACTGTGTGTGCTGAGCTGCTGTCTCCTGGCTATATGTATAAAGACTTCTGTTGCTTTAATCTACTTTAAGAAATCATCCTCTTGTGACATCATCGCTTTGAAGAAGGGAAATCGATGACATCATCACCTTGTGACATCATCACTTTGTCATTTTCTCCCAATGACATCATCGCCTCGTGACATCATGGAACTTCTGGAATTTCTGCCTGTTGTTTACATTTAAACAAAAATGGCTGCCTCATGGATTTTATTTAGAGCAAATTATATGTCTGTGAGTGTGTATGTGCAAACCATAGACTGTATACAGAATGGACAATTTAAGCCAAATTGCATTTGGTATTTCTGGGATTTTCTCTGTTTCCAAAAACCTGTATTTGTGCAGCAGCACTCAGCGGAGAGTTGGTGTGACGATGCTCCGCTTAAACAGCATAACCCTCAGATGTCCTGCTCATCCTTCCTGCGCCCAAAAGCTGTATCAATTGTCAATCATAGAAAACATGAACCCCTAATAACTTTCAAAAAATGAACTGCACAGAAAAAATTGGGCTTGATCACATGTCAACCTCGCAACCAGGGGAGAGAAAAATTTATATGATTAGGATCATTTCTCCTCTGACCCAGAAATAATAAACACACAGGGCTGACAACCTTTCAGTTCAATTTAAAGTGAGAGTGAATGCAGGTGATAAAGTGGGATCAATAATGTGATCAAAAAAACATTCCTACTGGAAACAGGTTTATGCATTAATAAAGCATCCATCAGCATATTTACAGCTCAAAATATCATCTTCACCAGCGGCTATACTCTTACAACAGATGTGTTCAAAACAAATCATGTTAAACTGAACAAATCTTAAGTGTGTTACTTTCATCTATTGTGTCAAATAAGTCTCCACTGAGAGACATAGTCTCCAGTGTGTCCTGGGTCTTCTCTACTGTCTCCTACTGGTGGGACGTGCCCTGAATGCCTCACCAGCAAGGCGTCCGGGAGGCAACCTGATTAGATGCTCAAGCCACCTCATCTGACTCCTCTCAATGCTCAAGCCCCACCCTGAATGACCAAGCTTCTCACCCTATCTCTAGGGGAGAGCCCAGCCACCCTGCTGAGGAAACTCATTTCAGCGATCTTGTTCTTTCGGTCACTACCCACAGCTTGTGACCGTAACAAGGTGACAGTACAAACATAGATCTACCAGTATATCGAGAGCTTTACCTTTCGGCTAAGCTTCCTCTTTACCATGACAGATCTGTGCACCGATCCACCTGTCAATGTTCCGCTCCCCCAGGTGACCTGGGTTCGGGTGAGGGAAACTGTGTGCCAAATCTTTTATCTATCATCATGGGTCTGTTTGAGCTACGCTTAGTCTGGTCCCTTCCACAGGACCTGTTTGCCATGGGTGTCTCTGCCAGAGGCATAAAGCCCCTGACAACATAGCTCCTGGGATCATTGGGACACGCAAACCCCTCCACCACGGTAAGGTGGTAGCTCGAGGAGGGGGAAGGATTTTTTTTTTTTTTGTATATATCAGATTTGATACTTGGGGAAACCGGAGCGGCCTGGAGAAAACCCAACGGTCAACGTACAGTATTTATTGTTGGGGGTCAGCTCACACCTGATTCTGCCCCTGTTGCTGGTGTTTGTACTGGCGCCTGTGCCTTGGAGTCATCAACTTCTTAAACCTGCGCCCTGCTGAGACACTCTCCATCTCACGTTCTCTCTTGATTAGGATCTCTTCAGGGGATGGCCTAATATCCTCAGGGGCTTCTTGGATTTCATCAGTGGACTCCTGGATCTCCTCAGGTGCGTTTGGATTGTCTTCAGGGGCTCCTTGGATTCCATCAGTGGTCTCCTGGATCTCCTCAGGGGCTCCCTGGATCTCTTCAGTGGTCTCCTGGATCTCCTCTGGTGCGTTTGGGTTGTCTTCAGGTGGTGTGACATCCACATGAGTGTTTCCCTTGCTGTTTTTTTTTTTTTTTTTTTTGTATGTATAAGATTTGATATTTGGGGAAACCGGAGCGGCCCGGAGAAAACCCAACGGTCAAGGTACAGTATTTATTGTTGGGGGTCAGCTCACACCTGATTCTGCCCCTGTTGCTGGTGTTTGTACTGGCGCCTGTGCCTTGGAGTCATCCACTTCTTAAACCTGCGCCATAATGAGACATGCTCCATCTCACGTTCTCTCCTGATCTGCTCCTCATGGTACGTTCTAAGTGTTCTCTGGATCTCTTCATAGAGCGGCAGAATATTCTCAGGGTCTTCTTGGATTTTGCCATTGATCACCTGGATCTCACTGGAGGCTCCTTGGATCTCCTCAGTGGCCTCCTGAAAGTCCACAGGGGCTCCTTGGATCTCCTCAGTGGACTCCTGGATCTCTTCAGGGGCTTCTTGGAGCTTCTCTGGAGCTTCTGAGTTGTCCTCAGGTGTTTCGTAGATGTTTAGAGCTGTTTCCAGGATGTCTTCTGGTTCTATGATTGACACCTGATACGGCCTATTGGTGTTAAGGGATTGCGTAGCTCTCCCGGGGGATACGCTATTTGAGCTGAGCGTCATCACAGTGACTCTCGACGACTCTCCCGCCCATGCGTACAATGCTACTGCGCAATGCTTGTTTCAGGAAATGAAGAAAAATCGCGGAAGTACAGAGAGCTTTTTGGCTTCAAATCCGTATTCAGGCTGGAGGCGGAACCAAGTTGTCCATAGTACATACAGTCTATGGCTGGAACCAACACAAGCCATAAGTTCCTCACATCTTTAAGCTTGCTTAGCATAGATACTGCCATTGTAGTTTTTTACTTTCAGTGCTGAAACAGAAGCATAGTGGTAATAAAGAGGTCAGGAAAAGGGTGTATTCTTGATCAACTGGTGAAGTACACGTTAACATTGTGGAAAGAGATGAAAAGAACCATTTATAATATATTTTGTTTTTTTGTTGTTGTTTCAGATTTTATTCTCAAAAAGCCATTTTTTTGTACCCCTACCTCCAGAATCACAAAGTTCCATGGTATTCTGTCCAAAATCTGATGCATCCAATCAGTATTTGCATAAATGTTTTTATTATCTACTGCTGGATCAAACCAGATTTTTATTGTTCCTTGGAAGAATGGTTGCTTAAGACATGGGTGGGGGAATTGGGAAAGAGGGAACTACTGTGTGTGTCTTGCACAATGAGGAGAAACAAGCGAGGTATTGATCAAACGTGCTTGTTTTGGCCGGCAAACCACCTTTACGTACTCACCAGAGACAGACTGACATACAGCACTGTTTATCTTTCTGTCCATAGGTTTGTTTGTATTCTGGACAGATAGGGAGAGGCAAGAGAGAGGGAGGGAGCAGATGAAAGCTTTAATAGCACCTCAATCTGAGATGTTTCAAAGGCCATGAAACACAGGAGTAAACATGATTCCTACCTTTATTGATTATTTGAGCTCTGGTTGTGTGGGTTTGTAGGTTTATGTTGACTTATAAACAGCCCGGGGACTAGCTTGGTCTGATCGATGTAGCAAAGAAAAGGAAGGGGTTAGAAGGGTTGTTCCCTCAGCTGAGAACCCTTGCCAGTTTTATGATAGCCAGAGGTTTAGGGTTATACTCGTAACATGTATGAGGCTATAGTCGTTGGGAGCTCAACATGGTAACTCCTTTCCATGCAGTTAAAGGCCCCATAATGTCCACCTCTCAGTCCCATTTTACTGCCGACACTAACCTCATGATTCCCTCCTGTCCTCCTGTTGCCCTCTCTCCTCCCCCATCAAATATTCCCTATCCTCTCCTGACCCCGCTGTTGTTCCCTCCTCACCCCTGTCTTGCTGTGGCACTGACTTTTGTGTTCTGCTCACTGAGAGTGCTGAAATCAATAACATCATCTCACCACTGTCTCAATTTTCAATTAACGGCCACAAGGTTCGTCTCTCCAGACACATCCATCACATTATATCAGCCCTCATATTAGGCATAAACTTATAAAGGCTCCTGTCTTTTTCTCGCACAGCTGTAATTTGAACAACCCAACAGAATTTTAATCATGTCCTAAAAAAGCTGCACTTAAACATGTAAATACTATAGATGATCCAGACTGTGTAATATGAAATGGCTTACATGTATGGTGTAAAAAACCTGGACAGACATCTAACTATGAAGTGTCTTTTAGCTATCTGAACATATTGGTGGTTCTGGTTTTGTCTTAAATGAATAGTGCATAAATAGAAAATCTACTCCAGTCATATGAGAGTGACTTGTAAGGAGTTACCTTGGATAGATAGACTAAAACATGCAATCTCTTGCTGTTAGCAGAACTGGACAGCAGACATACGTAGGCTGTGATGAATCAAAATTACCCTCATACATTTCATCATGTTACATGCATGCTCTGATCGGCCAACATGCCAAAGTTTGGCACTATATAATAAAAACTGCACTGCTTTGAGAGCGCAGATATCCTCTTTTCTTTCTCTTTACATTTGAACATCTTGTTATTATTGTTCCAGCATCTTACAAATGTGAGTCAGGTTGAGCTGTGACCTTTTTTTAAAGCTCCCATAGAGAATTTCTTGACCGTCATGAAATAGAGTAAAAAACTTTTTGTTGTTTTTTTAAGATGTAAAACAAACAACATCACCTGAATTACATTTAATTAATAAATCTAAAAATTCACCTATTTAGACAGGCTTTTAACATTCAGTGACATCTGCCATTTGCTATGTATTTGATCGTTTTGTGTCCTCCTTCCTTTGTATTTGTTATGATATCCTGTGACATTTGTCACTTGTCGTGTATTTTCTTTTTCTTGTATTTGTGTATTTGTTATGTAAAGCACTTTGTTCATCTTTTTGGATGTTGTTGCTATATAAATAAACTATTATTATTATTATTATTATTATAATTATTATCAGCATCATTATCATAATCATCATTATTATTATTATTTTTATTATTGTTATTAGCAAAAAAGACGAACAATTCTTAGATTTTACTTTTTTTAATGCCTCAAACTGTGAGGGGGTAGGTGTCAATATTTTTTTAAGGGCCTGAACAATCTTGCTCCACCCTATATTTCGGAGATGCTCCAGCCTTATTGCCCACCCCGACCCCTAAGATCAGCTGATCAGCTTTTACTGACGGTCCCCAGTACAAGGCTGAAGCTCAGCGGGGACAGAGCGTTTGCCGCTGCTGCCCCTAAGCTCTGGAATGAGTTGCCCTTGAAAATTAGACAGGCCTCCTCATTTCCTGTTTTTAAATGCCTTTTAAAAACACACTTTTATTCATTGGCTTTTGATACATTGTAGTGTTAATTTGTTTTTTTTTTTATCATCTTAGCACTTGCTGTGAGCCTCCTTATTTACACATTTATTTATTCTTTTGCATTGATGTATTTCTGCTCGCTTTATCTTGTTCTTTGATTGTTTTATTTGTTTTTATGTGTCATTGTACAGCACTTTGGCTACCCTTGTGGTTCTTTTCAATGTGCTATAGAAATAAAGTTGATTGATTTATTAATTGATTGAACTGAGTTGCTGTTGTATAAAAACAGCCTTGTTTTTAAATTTCCACACTAACTGATCATAAATAATAATACATTTGACCTTCAAGAGTGAGCAGGATGAGATTCCTTTATTCCTGAGCTAAACATTGGTCCAAAGAGTTTGAAAGACAGTAACTTATAACACACAGATTCAACTTGAATGGAAATCCCACTAAGATTCTAGAACATTTTGAAATGGCTTGACACTTGATGTGTCACAATATCATATTGTGACATCACAATTTTAGAAGACTAGAGAAAGCTTTATAATTCTGGAGTCTAATCATACTCTCATACTCACTCACTGGTCACGCAAGCTCTGTTTGCTTCGAGACATTGCAGTACTTTCCAATCTTCCACAGAGAAAATGGCTCATAATGTCAATGCAGAAGGTGACCATCGCAATGATTTTGAGGGTTTTGCAGTAATATTTATTGTTGGTGAAGATGGTGACCGCCTAGATTTTGATAATTTTATACAACCGATTGACCCATGGCTAGCGAGGCAGCTTAATTTCATTTTTCCAGACTCTGACTCAGAGAATTCTGACCAGGAAGACGCCAATGAGGAAGACCAGGGTGTGGATCAAGTCGCCCCACTCCCTGTATTAGGAAGGGAAAGACCAAATGAGGTTGAAGATGGAAATGAGGTGATAGAAAGAAGACAGGAACACTTGGCATATTGGCAGGACGGGTACAGCAACAGCCAAAACCCAGACGGGGTCAAAGATGCTGCAGTGATTTTATCACAGGCCAGCCCTACTGTCCAAGATGATGTTGACATTGCACTGCTTGGAGGATCCAGGAAAAGACAACGTGAGGATGAGGATGATTATGATGATGATGATTATAGTGATAATGAGGACTACTACAATTTTTACGTCTTATCGCTTAGCAGATCCAGAAAAAGGCGTCGTGAGGACGATGATGATGTAAGAAACTAAACTCACAAGTGCTTCACATAAACGAAAAGTCAAAAAGTACATTTTAAATTTCCAAAATTTTAAAGGCCAAGACAACAACATTAACAATCATAGCAGCCCCAAAACAACTGAACAAAAGCATGTGCAAATAATTATGTCTTGATCTGGCTTTTAAAGGATGATGATAGCGACGAAGATGGCTTCCCACAGCCTGGCGGCCTGAAAAAAGGCGGATGTGAGGATGATGGCGTAGACTCCACATTTTATGGGTGAGTTATTCTAAAAGAAAAAGGTTTTTGCAAGTTCAGCATAAATTAACCGAATGACCTGGAGACACAGAGTTTCTCCAGCTAAGCACGGATCGCTGCCGGGAACAAAATCTCATAAATTTGTGAAAAAAGTACATTCAAGATAAATAACACTTAGCTAAATACATCATTTTAGTAAATTGCCTTTTTCATACTAACCACCCACCCTCAAAAGCATCAACAAACACATTTATCATCAGCCCCCATGTAGAGAACAGTATTGTGTCAATAGCTTAGCAAACACGATATTCTTACTCTCAACATACCCACCATGGAAATTCTTTCCCCCATCTGAACTTGATAAACAAGCACACACTCTCTTTCTGTCTGTGTCCTGATGTCAAACCACAATGATCCAAGGCTCATGCTGTCAGAAAAGCCAAACAAAGTGATAAATCATTGACAGCAGATGAGTACTAGAGGATGAATCCTGTCCGCTCCACCCTCCCTGAATCCTTCCTGCAGACGGCAGCTACTGAAGCCCCGTTCCTTCTGTTCCACTTTTACCCAGCAGTCAGCAGAATGGCAGACACTAAGGTGATCTTTGATGATAAAGCTAATTAACATGGCAATTAACAAGACTCTATACTGCTGACGAGGTCAGACGGGCCCAGACGCACTTCTCCTCTCCTGTACAATGGTTTGCATACACATACAGCTAATGTGTGTCAGGAAAGGTGCTCATGGGGAAGCAGTAATTAAGTGTAATTGCATCTTTAAGGTAGCTGCAGACACATAGACCTGTGTGAAGCAGATTTCATAGATGCATTAAGACAAAGTGGAGAGGGAGCTAGCACAGCCGCCATCTTTTGCTCTGTTCATTTGAAAAGGTTATCGATTTGGTATGATTCTTCTGCAAATGCTTCAACCTTCAACCTCAAACCTGCAGTTTTCCTGAGAACTCGGAAAATTTGGTCCATAAGGTATTCTTGCAGGCCTCGTCGTCACTGAAACCTCCCCTTTGTGCTCCTTTTGGCTGTCTCTCCAAGGATATCTCTTTGCTGTATGTCATGTTTGCATTAACAACCTGCGCCTCTCCCATAAGCAAACATATGGCCCTCTCCACTTCTGCCTATACATATGCAGGGAAGAAATTCCACGTCATTCCAGCTCTCATGCGTGTTAAGCAGGGGGTTGTCAAATCCTTATTGACTCTGTGGATTTGTACATTTGGAAGTGAGATTAATCTTACATTCCATGAATTCACAATGGAAACATTTATGAGTTAAAATCTCAGAAATATGCAAATATTCAGCAAGCAACGCAGCCTGGTCAAGAGGGAGAGTGTCAGCCGTTTCCAGGCCTCGCCTTTGTGTGGTGGCAACGCTTTCTTCTTTCATTTGTCTCCGCTGTCAGCAGTAAAATGAAAGATTAGAGTAAACCCTAGACAATTTATTCACTCACTGAGTGAGACACAGTGACAAATGTGGAGAGGAAAATGCCCTACCGTGTTCTTTCCATCCCACATATTTACAAATATTTACCAGTGTTATCTAAAAAACGCCTGAATTGACCGATAAAGCGCCCTTCTGATACAATCAGCATCACAATGTTCTGTAGCACTTTTTTAATCAGGCATTGGTTAACTATCTAATCGACCATTAACCAACCAATTAAACCTCATAATTGCTCTACTTAAGAGGTCTGAGTAATCTAATTAGCACGGCTGTCTTTTCTTTATGACTGAAGAAGAAGAAGCTGCTGAATAGTGCCACAGTGAGTGGCTGGGTCCATTCTAATTTACCGTTAAGTGACCCACATGCCATCTGCATTTACTGTCTGCAAGGAAAATGAAGGGTTCAGACCTGACATGCACACAAAGACATGTGCACATCTACCTCATACAAACAGACCTAGGAGTTTTGTTTTGTGTGACAGTGGGGGACACTATCTAAATGGTAAGTAGAGGGTAGTTCTCACAAAGCTCAATAACTAAAGAAAAAACTGTGTTCAACAGGGTTCAAATTTAGACTGAGGGTCCTATAAGGCACTGCCCAGCTCAGAAGTATCCCACGACAAAGATGCATCCATAGTTTAGCTTTCCTCTTCTCTGCTTAGCTCAACTTTGCCCTATTCAAACAGTTTTTGTGCGTCTTCGATGGTAATATTTGGGATAAGTGCCTTCTACCTGGTATTTTTATTGGTATCATTTCAGTTAAAACTTGGCATGGCTTAAAGCTCCTGTGAGGAACTTTTGGTTTGTGTTACCTTTATAGCCTTTTAGACAATGAGATATTTCTAAAAACTCTGCGGATCTTGTCCTGTGCATCTGTTAAGTCCTGCTCTCTCTCTCTCTCTTTCTTAACACTTATTTGGAATTTTTACAGTAGCCAGACATTAAGTATTTGCAGGAGCCGTACATGCTGTGTCGACACAACCTGCAGAAAGGGGCGTGTCTAGAAGAGTAGCCAGGGGTGGCAAAGGCCCTGCTTTAAAATTTGGTTGGTTCCCAAGATATTGTGACCAATGATTGGCCTTTTTTTTAACCCTATCAGAGGCAACAATTTCTCCTTTTTGTTAGTTCTTTTGTTAGTACTTAAAATTGTGAATTTGAACATCTTTCATTTCCATTTAAACTAAAAAGATTCAATTCTTGCCATTTTTTAAATCCTTGAAAACAAATAGGAATATGATACCTTTGGATACCTGCTTATGTCAATCTTGTGTGAGGATGCTAGTATGTCATGCAATTCCTGATAATGTCAGTAGTTGGTCTGGGCTACCCTAGTCAGTCTGGACACGTCCTTGATTCCAGAATAGGAACATGGACATTCTGCTGAGCCAATCTAATCTTTGGTGTCAGCCAATCAAAACACAGTATGCTGGCACCTTCTGTTGAGTTATTGTCAAACATAAAAACTAGACTGAACATCAAACTTGTTTTTTTATGCTATTACAAAAAAGCCCACCCACAAATCAGCTTAGAGTTGTGCCCACATGGAGGGAGTACTGTATCTGCAGTGAATAAAAAGCTGTGGGTTGTAGTCTGGTACTAAATATAAGACAAGTTAAATGGAGCTGAGTACATTACAATAGAAATGGTTCATTAGTGTTCAAGGCTGGTATAACACCGCAACCACAGATTTTATACATATTGATGATAAATTTCATCCACTCACAACGCTGCAAGCTCGTTAGCCTCAATGGTTGTTCTTATTTACACATTGCAATACTGTTCACAGCCCCCTCATCATGTTTGCATTATTAGCACCATATTTACATACCAAACAGCCTGCAGAAGGCCTGCAAGTAAAATAAGTGTTTTTTAGTTCATGTGGTCATCCAGTCATTCATCCATTCACCTTTTTATTAATATTATTATTATTTTTTGCACCAAAGGTGTCAGTCTCAGGTCTCAGTGGTGGAGACAGTCCAATTTAGATCCTCCCGGTTGATGGAATCTCATCTCCTCATAATATTACAGAGGTGTGATCCTAATCAGCATATCCCCACTAGATCTGTGTATTAATATACAGGCAGCGTAGCACAAGGCTCCTCTGTTACAAAGTGGCAGGTGACACATGCAAAGACACTCATGCAGTCAGGCTTTACCCAGTCCCAGTCCTCTTCATCTGATCCCTGTGACACTGGGAATCCTGCTCTTTAGTGTAATGGTATTGAAAATGTGCATTAGGATTAAATACTTAAATACAGGATTTGGGGTATTATCCACATAACAATTATCCTGAAAATATATTACACAAAGATGGAGATCCACTGATGCTGAGCCTTTATGAGTGTGCCTGAATTAAACTGTTGCACTTTACAGCACCCGCTCTCCACATGGAGGCTGTAACCCATCTGGTGGAGAGACAAGATGGGGGGTTGGGGGAGGAATAGAAATGAATGCGAGGAGCACATTTTAGATCAACTGTAAATGTGCAATCATTTTGAATTCTCTGTTCACAAGCTTTGCTTTCTTTTAATTTGAAATATTTGGTGTTTGTATAGTTCTGAGGCTTCTTCTTACGTGTGAAATAGCTCTGAAAGAGATAATACTGCAATTGTTGTCACAGTTGGCTGTAGTGTGCATGATCACTTGCAAAGACAACTAGCATGAGTGTCTCTTTGTTTCTAGACTTTGCAGGCCTGACATTTTGGCAACTTCTGCACCAGAAGTAAACAGATCCAACAGGATTTCTGCAAAGCCATCTCAGGACTCAGCCATGAGCATTAATCACTTTTGCTTCACCACTGTTTAGTGTGGAGAACCAAAGAAAGCACTGTTACATGACTGGTATGGCAAAGGTAGGGGAAGTGGTGAAATAAAGGCAGTTAGAGAAACTTTGTGTAACCCACAGGTTCCTACTGTTTGACGTAAATAAAAGTGTTCCTGTTTCTGTTAGACGGAAGTCCACTAATTGTCCAAATATATGTTTTGGGAATTTATCTTTCAAAACCAGCTAAATTCTCTGATTTTGTATCTCTTCCAAGATGCCAGCCCCTCCACCAAACTAACATAAATGGTGTTTTTACAAAAGTGTCATTTGCATTGCTCATGCCATTGGAAGGTCATAGTAAAACAAAAAAGGCTGTGTATCAGGATGATAATAGAGCAGTTTCCCAGGTGTCTTTTCTGAAAATTAATGCAATGCCTTTCTTAGTTTTTGTTAGTTATCTGGTACAATATTCATATTATTCTAACAGACTCTGGTTGCAAACACCTGTGTGTAGTCAAATTGTAGATCTGCTAGAAATGAACAGACACCTGCCCTTATTCAGAACAAGGAAGCATTATAAGGAGTAAACAAACCCACCCTGCTCTGGAGGCCTCAAGGTGAGTCTGGAAAAAGGATGACAGACCGAGTACGCTGTTGAGGTTGTGCTTGCTTCTTTCTTACCGACACCATGAAGTGTGTACACAGTGATAACAGAGGCCTACTCTCACCAAGGAGACCCCCACCACTCAACCTCCACCTTCTACTGCATAACCAGGCAATAATAGGCTGAACTCTCATGTGCTCTAAAAACCTTGTGGCTACTTTCTGGGCCCAAAGCCACATTCCTGAAAGCATTAACGTGTTTGTTGTGTTAGCATGCAGGACTCTCTGTTTATAGCCCCTCTAAGGCTTGCACAGTGTTATGTAAATGTTCTGGCAGTGGTACATGTTGGTCTCATGCTTGAACTAGAACGGCACTCAGAGAGCGCAGACATCTGCCAAGGCCAACAGACCAGTCCTCTTTGATGTACAATCCTGCTATGATGGTTCTGTTATCCTGCTGACAATTAAATGGCACCGAAACTTAACCTCCTTGGCGGGGATCATTGTCTGAGTGTCACAATGTGAGTCTAAGGTCAGACTGAGTGAAACTGCAGCTTTCAACAAAGCTCCAGTCTAAATTTTGTGCCATAGTTTTGTAATATGCCCATCAGAACTTGGCTTTGTTGATGTTATTAGCACATTTGAAGCTGGTTAACATAAATAATGTATCATATCTCCAATGTGAACAGAAATGTAGAAATAAAAAATCACAATTTGAAGGAGAGCCAGGTCTAATTATTTCTCTACATAAAGCTCTTAATGCTACAGGCTAATTATCTCCTTTCCAAAAAAAGTGTACCTGAAAACTAAAGCAATTAACTTGATCATCTACAATCTATTACTACAATCTCTTTTTCTTTCATATAAATCGATTTGATATCAGTTAAACAGTCTTTGGCACCAAAAAACACACTGCTATAGCAAATATAGAACGGTGGTAGATGTTTCCCACTGAGCATTTTTTGGTCTGAAAGAGGTCTAATAGACATCTAAATGTAGCCTAGATGACTGGTTTAAAATTAGGCTACCACAGGTCTAAAAATTAAGGTTTTTTAGATGTCTAAATTTAGACCAAGTCTAAATCTGGGCATTATCTATACTACACTGTATACTGCTCAACGGCTATCATAACTATTTTGGTTAAGAACTTGGAGATCAGTTATGCAACTCACTGTTGCTTTTTGAAATAAATAGTTGTGGAATAATGAGTTAAAATGCAACGTCTACATTCTGTCTAAAAATATACAGAATCTAGACAGTTGACATTAGGTCTTAGAAGAAAATAGATGTCTAATAGCCGTCTATAGCTAACAGTGAATTAGCAGGGGAGTGTGTGCATCACTTCTGTGTCCTGTATAACAATCAATTATGTTAGCAGCAAATGTTAGCTGTTTCTGACTTTAGCTAATGAGTTGTCAAATTTGTTATTATTTTGGATTTGAAATATGGCTTTTAGAAAACAGAAGAAACACATAGGTTTATGGAGACAACTTTTTTAATGTCTTTTCAGTAAGGGGCTTGAGTCACTGTGTCCCTCTCTAGCATACAAGTGTTAGCACACACTCTTAGCATTCAGAGGGCGGACATAAAACTCGTTCGGTCACCTTGCTCTGCTTGGAAAAGGTGTTGAGAAGTACTCAAACTTCTGACTGCCACTGTGCCACGGGGCTCATCGTTCCTCATCAGCTGGGAACAGAACGTAACACAGCTGAAGGCGGGTTTAATTTGGACAGCTTAGCACCCTGCATTCCCTGGAGGTGTCACAGCAGCGTGGAAAACACACCTTTCTCTCAGTTAGCTGAAGCACATGCAGTGAAAAGCATTTGCCACTCTCTCACAAACACACACTCTTTCAGAAAGAGAGCGAGAGAAGACAGGCTGTTCCTCGCTCAGTATAAAAACTGGTTGGAAACAAGCAGGAAAGTCTTTTTTAACACACTGACCATTTACTTCGGGTGACGTGTGCTGCACATTGTGTGATATCTTTTAAATCTTTGAAGGTTCACGTGGCCAATGATGCTGCTGCCATATACCCGTGTGTAGATACATGAGTACCCATAATCGCACATATGCGGATGTGCATAAAAAAAAAAACATTATGCAACAATACATGCTCATGTGCTCTCATAGCTGAAGAGAGAGTGATAACGCACAACCTTATCTGTTACCATGACAACACACTGTATCTCCCCTCTGACGCTTGTTCTGAATTGGCCGAGTGTTGTGAATGGTGTCCAGATAGTACAGAGAGACTGGCATAGTGGGAAAACTGTGTGATAGCAGGACGCTTGATAAGTCCGGCCCTTACACATTACACTCCATCGTACATGGACGGAATGGATTGAATACCATTTACATATTAAAAAACTAAAATACTGGGTACTTTCGACTGCTGAAATGTTGATCTGCTTAAAAATATACTCCTTATACTCTGTTGTCTAGGCTGCAGAGAGGCTGACGTATCTCTAGTGGCTCTGTGTACTAACAGTCAATGTTTGGACCTAAAACAGTGTGTTTTCTTATTCAAGTCAGCCATAACAAGAGAAGAAATCCAACCCCCCATCGTTTGTGTCCTCTACAGACTGAAAGGTCAGCTGGGGAGCACCATAAAGAGGAGAGGAGCAAGGTCATTGAGTTCCTCCAAAGTTCAATCAGATTCAGAGGAGGCCTGTCTCTCTCCCTCCTTTACAGTTTTTATGTGTGTTTGTGAGTGTGTGAAAGAAAGATGGGGAGCTAAATAAGCCCCTAAGATTTTAAGATTGTGTTTAATAAGCAAAAGGGAGGAGGGATGGGGAGGTGTGACCCTGAGGCAGAGTGACCCTGGGGTCAAAACAACAGGAAGGAAGTCACATGACCTATTCAAAAAAAAAAGAAAGAGAGTGTGGGGGGTGGATTGAGAAACAGAGACAAACAGAGACAAACAGAGAGGGAGACGCACAGAGATAGGGAGCAGAGGGATGAAGGGGTAGCGTCTGTTCTCTTCACTCTTGTTTTTCTCAGCCGGTCTGACGCAGGTGTCTGCAGACATGCTTGGCGCCTGTCCAGGTGTGGATTACAACATCAAGACCACTACAGGGAAAACAAGAGGCAGGGTTAGGCAGGAGGGGATCGAGTGTAAGTGTTCAAAAGAGGCAGACAGAGCAAGACAGAGTTTACTATCCCTAATCAACTCCTACTGTTTTGTTTCAACCATGAAATAGTAGTATTTGTTACCAGGGCAACTGGCACAATCAACAGAAATGAAGAGATGCTGCCTAGTGACACTCAGCTTACTATAAACTCAAGTGTTTGAGTGAGTGTGCACAGCGAAGAGGATAAAAGTTGAAGGTTGGTGCGGCATCGGCCTTAACAATAGAAACAGGAGGTAAAAGGGTGGAGTTCAGTTTTTATCTCCTCTTTCACGAGGAATGTCTAGGTCAAGAGGCAGGATAAGCAGCGGTCATTAATGACACAAGTTATTGGTCCCTAAAGTCCCAACAAAGTGGAAGCGTGATATTGGGTCATATGAAAGCAGGGTGTTAGGACTGCTGCTTTATTGGTGGGTTGTTAAACTTTGGCCTTTTGATGTTTGGTGTAGGTTGACCTCAGTGAGCTCATTTACAACTGAACAAGGATAGTTCCCTTATTTTAACTCTGACGATGAAGTGTGTGTCAGAGTTGATTATAAGAAGATCAAAGATATGAGTCAACATTTGTTTTTACTTCACACATAAATAGTGTTTTCACAATTTTCACCACAGTGTTATAAATAAAGGTGATCCTATAACCCTTGGGTCATGAGCATTAAAGCTTGTTAAGAGCACCTGTGGGTGAGATCCCACACACTTTGAGTCAACAGACTCTTTTTTTTTTCTCTACAACCAGCAGGAAAGACAGGGCTGGCTTAAATACAGGACACCAATGAATGGACAGTTTATTAAAAAAACAAGTCAATTTCGCACATTTTCTCTTACCTTTCCAGATTCATTAGATGAAATCGAGTGACAGCCAATGACAATGCCAGGCCAGCTGAGTGAAGCCTTTCTGAAGAACACAATGACTCACTTTGGTCCATGGGAAACTTCTGGGTTCTCACAAACACATGTTGTGAAACTTGTAAAACTCTAACTTTTCAGCCCAACCCCTAAAATATTGGTGCCAGAGACTGGCAGTGTGACCCCCCCTGAGGAGGTCAAAATTTTACTAATTGCAACAACCAATACCTATTTTTCAAATGGTTTAAAAAAGGCTCAAAGCAGAATTCAAGAAGCCTCATACTTGGTAGAAAATTAGCCTAAAATTAGCCTGTGCATCTGTAAACTGACCTGCTGAAACTGATGCTGTTATTCATTTGTTATCATCACCTCAGGGGAGAAGGTGGCAACAAAGAAAAGGTGACCTAGTGTTTTAAAAGGAAGCTATAAATTCAAAGAATTATGATTATAATCGAAGTTAGAAAACATAAAACATTTTCAATATGGTTTTATCATGACTTTTCTATTTTTGTATTAAATTTACAATCATGAATGAAATATTCAGTTTCAAGTAAGATTTCAATTGTCTTGTAACCCTCCACTTGATGTGTCACACCCTGAGAAGGGTTCTGACCCCACTTTGGGAGCCACTGCCCTAGACTTCTGCAGAAAGGTCTAGTAGGAAGTAAAAAGTCTTTCTCTAGCAAAGTAATAAACCACCTACCTGTCTTGGCTAAATAAATGTACTGCCTTAACTTATGGGTTCTGCTTGCTCTCTCCTTGTGTTGAAAACTGGACATATCATGGTGTCCTGAATGAATTTGCCTCTTGTTGCCTTCAAAGGTACCAACTAGAGGGGCACCAAAAGCCCAACAACAGCAGGCGGCCCAGGTTTGATTCAACCCTGTGTTGTATGTCTTTTGATTTCTGATTTACAGTATATAATCATTCAGTTGGAGTCAGATGCTTAAGGCATGCTTGTTGCTTGTTTCTTTAATTGTTTGTTTGTTCCTTATTTGATGGAAATGAAAATGGAAAGATGGAAATTTGGGTCCCTCGATAAGCAAGATGTTAATGAAAGCTGTTGCATAACATAAACAGCACAGTCAAAACGCACAGGATTTTTGGAGGATTTTGATACCACATCAATTGAACTCACATTTTTAGTTGGACTGCTGTTTCTCACAACTCTCTGAAAATAACCTAGAAAGTCAAAGTCAGTCTTCAAATCTGACTTCATGTCTGTCGTCCTTCAAGAGCACTTGATTACTAAACTTTTGTACATGTTTCTTGACCCAGTGCAGCACTCCCCTTTTACCTGTAGTCAAATTGTTGGATTTTATTTCATGCAGAAAACACAGTATCGGCCACAATATGAGGTACATTAGCCAGTGGCTGACCTGCTCTCTCACTGTTGGCTTCAGTCATGGAAAAACCACGTCAGTCAAGGGAGAAGAACGTTTAATAAAGGTGTCATACTTTTGTAGAGAGAAAAACTGAGATTTGAGAAACTCAATCTCCTTTTTATGGAGCAGTCCAAGACCAAACTGATATCTGCTCCAGTGATCATTGAAAGAAAACACAAATTCTACAGAGAGACACAATTAATATCCCCCTTATTAAATGCAAAGCTATTTCCATGTGAAGCCAAGGAGAGCGATGTTGAGACTGCACATACATGATGCATACATCAGGCTATGTGTGCAGACAGTTTTAAAAATTTATAAAACGCAATAGCATCAAATTGAAAAGGCTAAAATATGGAAAGGTCAAGGCGAGTGATTAAACATTGTCCACTCCTGCTATTGTTTTTTTCGTGTTCTTGGTTCTGCATTATGCTAAATTACAAAAGGGCTTGCATCTACACAGACACTCAGGCACATGCATCCACACATGCACACACAGGCTCCGCTGGCCAGCACTTGAAATACAGGAAGGAGATTATTAACTTCCTGAGGAGCAGATGAGACCGGCAGTGGGTTAAGCAACGGACATGATGAGGGACAGGAAGAGGTCAGCAGTGCTATGGATTGGCCAGTCGGAAGCTCCTGGTATCGGTTATCATGCGACCTGGAGATGCTTCGAAAATGGGAGTTGTGAAAAATATGGTGGACCAGACAGATTAAAAGACAAGAATAGGGATGAATAATGGAAAATATCAACAAAAGCGGCCATGCACATGCTTGGAGAGTGATGACTGGGTGAGAGGAAAGAGGGTGAGGGAGATATTGTTTCTGGGCAGTATATGGAGGTCAAGAGCTCTTTCCGGCCAAGGATACACCGCAGTCAAGACACCCCATTAAAACTGGCCCAGCACTTAACCTGCCACTACTGTGACTGAGTGTGTGTATCCATCGCCATTGTGTGGCTCCGTTGTAGATACCTGAGAGCATGAAGCCCAAAATAAGGTCACACTGTACCTCAGGATTTTTCTTTGACCTGGAGTGCTCAAGAAAAATGACATAAGCTGGACAGAACGCCAATAACATCAGGCGGAGAGTAGAAAAATAGCGTAATGTGCTGACAGGCTGTATGATTGTGAATATGAGCTAACCAGAGTATGTTTTTCCATGTGTTTTTTTCCTCCCATCATTTGTATTTGAGTGCATGTGGCCGGGCAGAGGTTGTGTGGTATATTGGTGATGGATTGGTAAGCACATCACACTGTCATTACCACAGAGAAAAACATGCACACATATCCATGAAAACATGAGCACATCCCTCTCATCGTCTCTTTCTCTTATGCACAAACACATTTGCCCAATCCTGCCTTCATAGCAGCTTTGTTCCCGTGAGCAAGTGGGTTTAAAAACAAATGACGTGCTTGGCCTTTTATTATGTTCCGGACACTGTTTTTCCTGAGGCTGGAATGTAGAGAGGAATGTGTTGTTGCTCTGCTAGTGCTCAAAGGGAGAAAAACCCATCATGCTATAATGCTTGAGGAAAAAGAAATGAGAGAGAGAGAGAGAGATGCAAAGTAAGACTGAGGGGAGAACAGATAAAAGCGCAGACTTCAGGTGAGGCGATCGTTGGAGTAAAAAAAAGATTGAAAAATGGAGGAGTGGAATGGTACAACCCAAAAGTACTGGGTGAAACACAAACTACAGTATTCTAGTTGTGATAGTCGTGACCAGCCTGCTCAGTCTCTGTCTTCATCCCTGGTTTTCTTTACAGCTGTTTTGATGCTCTGTGTTCAGGCTAGTCCAACTCTTGCATAACAGCCTGTCTGTTATTGGCCTGCTAGTATAAACAATACTGCTGCCAGTCGCTCTGTTTTCTTTCTTTTACAGTTCTGATGTACTACTCAACTAGGCCTGCATGGAAGTCAGCCGCAACAGTCATGCTCAGAAAGTCGAAGGTATAAATAGAGAAAATCATGATTTAACACCAAGCTTTGGGGAACTCCAGATGATAACATCACCCAAACTGCAAATCACTGAGTGAAGTGGGTAAACACTGGCGTGGAGTGTCCAAAACTGTGGCCTCCTTCAGTGCTACATCTGAAAGGCGTAGAGGGTAGGGGGTGTTGTATGTTTGACCACCCATTTGCTGTAGTTTTGGGAATCTAGCTTAATGACTGTCATAGTGTTTTTAGAGGTTTCTTAAAGCTCATTTTAAGATGTCTAGATGGACAAAGTTGATTCTCATGTCTCAATGGGAACAATTTCAGTTTTACTTCAGTATAGGTAAATGTTTATGGGAAGACAGCTGTTGTATTTTTTAAGGAAATATATCAGTGTTTAACATCAGTGTCGCACACATGACCCTTTTGAGTCTGAAAAAAGCTGGAATGAGAAAAAAGAGGGTGTTTGGTATGTCACATATTCAGCTCATTTTAAGATGTCTAGATGGACAAAATTAATTCTCATGTCTCAATCGGAACGACTTCAGTTTTATTTCAATTTCGGTAAATGCATATGGGACGACAGCTGTTGTATTTTTTAAGGAAATATATCAGTATTTAATATCAATATCACACACATGACCTATTTGAGTCTGAAATTAACTGTCCTGAGAAAAAAAGAGGGTCTTTGGTATGTTACATATTCAGCTTCATAATGAAAAAGCAGCAAATAGGGGCCTGGTTGAAATCGTATAAACTGGTGTTTCATCACAGGAAAGCATTACTGACAACATGCAGATGCTACTTCTAGACGAGGTGAATTGTGTAGTGGGTATATTATTCAAATGCAGCCATTTGTATACAAAAATTGGAGTCATCTGAAGAAGAGAGGGCATGCATGAGAAAGCAAGACGCAGGAATTAGCGAGAAAAAGAATATGGTCATGTGTGTAACAGGCTCATCCCTCAGCAGGGGCTCTCAGGGACCTATTTGTCCCAGCAGAGAGCGGCGGGTGAGAGATGAGGTCTAGAGCCCCTTGGCTTGTCTGGAGCTCTATGCAAGGCAGGAACACCCAAGATGGATGAGAGGGGGCTAAACGAGAAAAGGTGGATCAAAGAGCGGTAGGAAGGGAGAAGAGGAGGGCCGGGAGGACAGAGGGAGGGGAGAGAGGGGAGAAGATGAGCGATGGACGGATGGTCCTTCTTTTGATCCATCATTGAGTGATGCTCCATTCAATGTGTTGACTGAGACCACCTGGGGGACACCGGGGGAGGCTGTGTGTTTGTTTATTAGCGCTCTGGGGGAGGGGTATCGCTCGTGTATGGATGACTGTCAGCCTCCCAGCCCTCCACATTAGGGTGATTGAAGGAAACTGATGGCCCACTTCCAGACAGTGTCAATGTCTCTGGAGTGCACAGTGAACCTGCTGCGTGATCTCCATGATGGTAAACAGCTTTCATTATGCTGACACAGGAGGAGCCAAACAACAAGATCTTTTTTTATCTCAAATCTCATTTTGTTTTTGTTATTCCTGGAATGAGGAGAAATCACCCCAAGCCTCTGTTTTTCTGACTTTTCCTTGAATAGAGAAACGTTGTGGTTCCCTAATTACTTATTTATCTTCACCACTACATCCGTCATTCATATAATAATGTGGTAATTCCCAAATGAGACCCCCTCCCCCCTTCACTGCTCCACCCTCTCCTCACAAACTCAGCTTTTTGTGTCCCTCCATCTACCCTGTTTATCACTCGTGTGTGTATTTTCGTATGTGACTCTCCCTCTCACACACATATGACCTCATGTGAGGGTCAATGCACACGCTGAATACGTCTTTTGTGAGCGGAGGTGTTATAACTCCAAATGTAAATGTAAACACTGGTGGCTTTGTCCTTCACCTCTCGTTCATCACTCTTCCTATCAGCCAATCTCTCTCAAATGTAGAAACAGTCTGAAAGAGTGAGGAGTCAATCTGAGATTGCCAATAGGAGGACATTGTCTCCGTGTAGCATAGAAACAGCATGTCCTTGCCGGGTAACGTGCGTCATATGGAGAGCAGCCGAGATAAGACATGAGTTCTGAGAATTCAGAGCTTTATCAGAGATAAAAAAAAATGACGACAGAGATTGGAGGAAGTGAAACATTTCTGATCATCAGTTAGGGTGACAAATTCATTTCCAGAACAGGTTCAGGTGAAGAAAGTGGCAAACAGAGTGAAGAGTGGTCAAGATTACACAGATGAATACCAGGAAATAGTCTGCACATTTAAAGATTCATTTATCTATTTGTTAAATATAGATTTTAAAAAAGCTTATCTGGAAAACAGTGAATAGAAATGTGCCTGTAGGTCTTTGTTGCCTCCTCGACTATTCCCCCACTCTCTCAACACATCCTTAAAGAAATCACTGTTCTTTACAATATTTGCTACAGTTCTTCAAGGTTAAACCCATAAATATCTTTTTTTTAACTCTCTATTATCCCGTATACACAGACCATATAAAAGAAGAAATGTTATGTAGTCTTTTTGTTTCCCTGCTCTGAATAAAAGGAACAAACACAGAATTGAGGGATGATGTTATTCTTGCTATTGTTTAGAAAGCAATCTGGCTTTCACTAACACTAACCATTAAACTGAGAAGTGTTACAGCTTCCACCTCAGAAGTGAAAAGTCAAATACAAAAAGGAAAAAAAAAAAACAATTGTGAATTTTAGACACTTAGGAATTTGCTGCTTAAGCCTCAGTGAGCAGCTTATGGAACAACAAGCTGCTGGAATGAACTATTGCATATAGTGGCTTATGTTAGCTTACCTCTAACAAAGTGTCTGCTATAAAGTTTAGCTCCAAAAACCAATCGGTCACATGGATCTTATAGAAATGTTTTATATTGTGAAATTTCACTGCATGGTTCCATGATGGATGTCTAGCCCTCATCACATCCTGGGTCCATCATTCACCACCACCAATGTTGAGGCCTTAGTGTTGTGTGGGGGGTTCCTGTCTTGCTCTTGGCCTTCTGTGGTCCATTCACTAAAGACATTTCTCATTCTCATGAAGTTAATGACTGTTCGCTTAGATTGAAGTCCCCCCCCCAGACTGAATTGGTTGTATTGTTTTGCATTGGTTTGGCAAATACTTGTCCCCACATTGTTGTCCTAAATGACCCAGACTTCACTGAGATTGCAGTCTTGAGTAAGGCCCAGAGCTGTTGTGTACACACTGGTTTGACCTTTTGTCCTCTGCTTTGTAGAGGACTAAAAATACCATCCGACAAAGACATTTTCAGACTAACAGCTATTCAGAAGGCTTGTAAAAGCTGGAATTACCACAATGTCTGTCAACTGAAATTTCAGGAGGGTTTACCTTGTGCTGAGAGTGTGGACAGGCTCTCCATGACAAGTTGAATTGCCTGTTTTAACACAGTTCTGCTTTTGTGTCCAGAGTTTTATTAACTGTGAGCTCTCTGGGCGGACAGCTCACTTTCTAATGAGTCAAAATATCTTTGTTTATGTATCCTGAGCATTATCACTCTTTCACGATCCTTAACACACACTCAGACAATCGCAAAATAAAACACGAACACATGCAGCTCATTGACACAGAGCAGCCAGAGAAGCAGATGGTGTTTCCATCTAAGGAGTTTGTGGCTGTCTGCAGGTCATGTGCCGTCTCCATCAACCACATCCATCACTTTGAGGCGAAGACAGAGGATGAAGGACTCGAAGCAGTTAGGATGTGGTTACTTTCAAGGACTGCGTGCACTCCAGTTTCCAAATTTGCCATCCTTACATCATGCACTCAGCGGGGCTACTGTTAACCAAACTGACACTCCAGAAAATGTGTTTTCTAAAGCTTGGCTTGTGCTGGCAGAGCTGTGTGGTAATAGAGAAGCAGTGCTGTTGTAACACCGTTGTGATGAATAGCTGTACCTGTGCTTGAGGAAACATGTTCCCCAGCAGTGTAATGGGGCCACACCCTGAGCTAACCTGCAGCTGTAAACACACATGCAGACGCACCTGCCGAGTGTGAGTCACGCAAAGTGGGCGGGTCTTAGAGGAGAGCATGAGCTCATCTTTTGGTTCCCGCACATTCCCACAACTCACCCCTTTCCTGCCCCATTCTTTCTTTTCATCTCTTTTACCTGCACCCCACCACCACCACCGCCACTTTTCCAATTCCCTCTGTGCTTGTGTGTGTTTGTGCATGTCTCTGTGTGTGTTGTTGTTGTGGCTGCATCTCTGTCATCAGAAACAGGAAGGGGTGTGCACTTGTTTGTGTGTGTTATAGGTGGGTTTTTGTTCACCTGGTGGCCAGTTAAGAGGGCGGAGCAGTGGGTCTGTGTTAATAGTGTGTGTTTGTGCGTGTGTGCGTACGTGTGTGTGTGTAAGGATTACAGTCAAGCAGCCAGCGTGAGAAACAGGAGTTGAACAAGAAGCGTGAGAACTCTACCTGGAAAACAGCTGGGAATGTGTGCTGCACAGGCTTACCAAACACACATGCATAAACTATGAAACACACAGCAATACATGCACAGGCACTCCTACGCACATTCCTGTAAAATACATGCTGGGTCAGACCCAACTGGGACTGCAAACATGACTCATTTTTTCTCATAGTTTTAGGGTCTTGGAGACAACAACAGCCTGTAAGACTTTACTCACTGCTTTTAAACTCAAAAACAAACACTGAACGCTAATCGAACACACGTCACAGACCATCATCACCTCTGTAGCTGTGTGCGCCTGAGAAGAGGAAGTGAACCTGTTTATTGCACTTTTGTAGGCCGATTATGCAACACTGGAAAATGACACAAGCGTGTTCAAGTACAAGTAGTGCGTGTGTGTTTGAGGTGCAAAAAAGACATGAGAGATAAGCTGTTGATAGTCAATGATCACGCTTAGAGTATTTGAATATTTGCCTACAGTTAAAGAAGGATCTGTTGCACACACTAACACAAGAGTAAAGTGGGTTTGCCCCAGGCTCTGCTCTCTCTTTCTCTTTCTTCCTCTCACCCTAACCCTCCCTCTCATCCATTCTTCTCATCCGGCATATATACAAATATGGTGAAAACATTCTTGCGTGCACAAGTGTTTGCATTCCTGCTTGTTGGATCGTGGGAAACATCTGGGAACCTGAATATAGATGGTCGTATCTGCAGGCAGAATGTACAAATTATATAAATACTGAGAATTTTAAAAAATCTAAACGTCCCGCTTGATTCAGCACAGGTGTACAAATTATATCTTCTTTGCCATCAAATATGACTTAAAAAGGCAAGGTAATTAAAAAATGCTGTCTGAATGTTACTGAGAAATAAAAACACCACGAGTCATACCATCCGGAGCAGCGTCCTACAAGAAAGAGCCAAAATAAAATCTGAGCTCAAGTCACAAACTGGGTTAAACAAGTTTCAATCGGGAGCTTAAACCTGCTATACTTGTGATTACCAACAGGGGGAAACTCCACTGGATCAAAAAAAAAAAAAAAAGAAAGAAAGAAAAACACAATTTTGTGACGATGATATAGCTTCTGAGAGCAGTAGCCAACTTTTCAAGGAGAGGTGATGCTTAAGAGCAGAACTGCAGCTGCACTTTCATGCAGATCTGGTTTAAAAACACATCAGTTAAGGCTAAACTGTCACGGGTTGACTGCAGCTGGACTTCTGGATTGAGTTGTAATGGATTATATCACACCTTCTATGCTCTCCATAGACTGTCTTGCAGCTGTAACCAAGGAAAGTCAGAGTACTAGTGGGTGACTTTACCTGAACTGTGAACAAAAACCATGACAAGTCCAAGTTAATCAGTTTAAAGTCTCGAGAAATTTACACCACACTGATTTGCAGGAGTATTAAGAGGGGCTCTGTTGACTGTTCAGGCCTTATAGATGAATACATGTCAAAACGAGCGTCTTCCCCCTCACACTTGAAAGATATTTCATAGTGTGTTATGTTAACGAATATAAAATACAGTAAAACGATAACACGGCTCCATAACCCTAAACATTAGCAAGTAATTATGGATATATCTCTTCTACTTGTCCTTCCCAGCATGATCTGTGAATTAATGTATTAACATCAATCAACTAAATAACTACCATATACAGTAATTTAAATGTAATTTGTTTTCTGTTTGAGTTTTCTTTGTGTTTTTCTTGCTGGTAAATGTAGGTTTTTAGGCAAATGTTGGTATTCAGAAGTTAGGTTTGGCAGTTTTTCCTCTATGAGCAGATTTCTGGGATGTTGACCATTAACTCTGCCACAGAATCAGTAAAGTTGCAGTCATGCTTTTTGCTGTGCTGACTTTAATTCTGTGTTTTTTGTAAATTACTAACAAAACATAAGCAGTAAGCAGTGCCAGTGTCTTTTTATGACGTCTGTAATCATGCCCATTCGAGCCTGGAGCAATGGGAGCCCAGGAAAGAGGGGTAATGGAGAGGGGGACAGTCATGCTTTGGTAAAAGATTAAAGATTAAAAGATTGTACTGTAACAGACAAGTTTCTATGACCGCTACTATCCTTTTTTTTATAAATATGGACCATGTGTCTATCCCTTTAATGCCTTTTGTATCATATTTGATACATACTTTGATCAATCCATATGATCAACAAATTACTAAAAAAAATACCTGAATACAGTCCGATAAAGGATAAAAATGTTCTCTGGTGGTTTATCAGTTTCCAAAAACATCTAATGTATCAAATGAGATAAATAAATATATTTGTTAAATTTTAAGGACATTTTGATTTTTTGGGTTTTCAGTAGTAAGTGAAATAAACATTTCAGCTCCAAAAAATTTGAATTTTCTGGCCATAATTTGTGGTTTTAGGCATTATAGGGCTAATATTGTGAGACGTGGTGCCAAAATACTGCCATCAGAGCTGAATTATTGAGCTGGTGGAGGAAGGGCATGTGTATAAGTCCACACTGACTGCAACCCTTCAACCCAAATACAAATACAAATGCAGTATGCAGGCACATTCCTTTTACCAAATATTATTTAGTTTAAAAAAACTGTAATGCAGACCCACTAAAATGCTCACTGTTTTATACTATCTGTGCAACACGTATCACCTTAAGGATATTCCCGAACCATCACCGGGACAGGACCCCAAAATAAAGTGCTTCCAGTGATCATGATATTATACTGGTCTCTTGATGTAAGAGTAACAACGTGAAATCTGTTCCTCTGAATCCAACGCAGTAGCTCACTCTTACGAAAGCTGATTCAGAGCTTTGGCAACCAAGAAAAGGTTCAAACTTCAGGTACTGTTGAAAAATACATGAATACATATCTATTAAAACAGGTTACCTTTTTCAATTGACCTTATAATGCCAAGCATTCATCATGAAATCTGCCACACCTCACAACTGATATTGCATTCCCTTGTAGATTGCTACCAAGACCTTGTAAAAGCCAATCTTCACAGTGTGACATACACTGAACCTGTGAGATTGCGGTTATCACGCAGCATGTAGGACTGTAACGCCCCCCTTTGTGGAGATTACAATCATAATGTAATTTTTCATTTCCAGTTGTCTGAGAGAGAAAACACAAAGGCTTGTGTATGTTTGCTGTATGTTTTGTGTTTGTGTTTCAAGGTAACCCCTCTCTCTCTCTCTCTCTCTAAAGCACCCGGCTCACCACGTGGACATTTTAATGCAGAAAATATGTAGCACGCTGAGAGAGGCTGGTCCTGGAAAACCAACTGAAGGGCGATTGATGTGAAGGGGACATCCACAAATGGCCAGAGTGTACTAGATTTTAAAAGCACACACACACGCACACACACAAACACAGACACTAATGTAGTGGCGGTGTCCCAGACAGCTTTCCGGAAGCTTGCCATTTCCTGTGAAGCTGCTGCAGGTCTCTGTCCATACGGCTGATGACTCCCTGGGGCCACCGGCTACTTTATGCTGCTCGTATGGACCCATCTACTGTTACCAAACCAACCCCCCTTAAAACACATGCACACACTCCATCATGTGCACACACCCACCAGCTGACATGAAGACAACACACACACACACAGGCAGGCTAGTTTATTGACTTTGCATTATCTCACTGTTATAGGGATTTGCATGATTTCATCATGAACGCATGAGTACTTCCAGCATGTCGACTGTAGGTCATTATATTCAATATCATTGTACTACGTCCTCTCTTTTCATTCAGTCTTTTGACGGCGTGTACAAGAGAAACCAGGAGCGAGACAGACGCAACATGGCCCGCAGCTTACTCTCTATCCCTTACGATTTAATGAGATGAATTAGTCTTTAATTAAACTTCAGAGGCAAGTCGGGCAAGAGGGAGTACGGGGACAATGAAGAGAACAGTAATAGATGAGATTTGCTTTTCAGAGAATATATCACACTCTGCTCTTTAAAATCCTGCTCTCTCATTAGTCTTCTCTTTTCTTGGGACGAATCAGCCTAATGGAGGAGATCTACCTCCAGGCTATCATTCCGTCTGTCGGTCAAACCTGCATATTTCCCCTAGACCCGCCCCCTTCTTTTCCAGCTGTTCTCCTCCACCCCTTTACAGCTCACATACTTAAGATTGAAGTACAAACATGTTCTTACCCTGCATGTGCACACAAACCCCCTCCTCCCATCCAAACAAAAAGCATGAGCAATAAAAGACAATTAAACCTATTTCTCAGCATTAATTAGCATTTTAATTAGCAAGGCTGTAAGAATGAATAATCTGCCGACATATGGTTAAGGGTGCAAAATCATAATCCCTATAACAGTGTTATTTATTCCCTCCCAGTAGCAGAGGCTGTTTCAACACGCTGGTCTAATTACTATTGCTGGGGGTGGGGACCAGAAGCCAAGCGCAGTCAAACAATAACAATGCTAATGCTGGAGGCTACGCTAGGTTAGGCCTACACCCAATTCCTGATGCACTCTTCCTCAATGCAGAACAAACACTCCGGGAAAACAAGAGGGGACATGGGAAATGAAAGAGAATCAAGATATGTCCCCTTTTTTTCCCACTCACTTTTTAATGAGTGTTTTTCTAATGAAAGGAGCAGGAGGTTGAATTGAAACATCTGCTCTGGCGAGCGTCCAATCAAATGAAAGCTGAAAAGCTCATGCTTGTGTGTGATGGAGAAAAAGAGAAGAATGGACACAAAGGCGAGTGGCTTTCTTAAATAACATCATTATTTATTGCATGTGTCTATAAAGAATCAATACAATCTAAAGCAATGAACTAAGTTTAAATTATCATCTCTTAGTAGCATCACAATATGCAAGATATGAAATATTTACAATGAAAAGACACAGCAAGAGAAGCCAGGGCCCATATCCTAACCTTTAGATGCTGAATAAAAACTTGAAACATTATCCAAATGCAAAAAACACTGCTCAAAACATCAAGAGGCTCGATTAGCAAAAAACACACAGAAAAAAGTTTTCATTTCAAATTTGGAGGAAAAAAAAACGTACAAACAGCAAAAATCTGATTCATAAGGTTAACAAAGATTATTAACAGTATTTATACATTTGGTACGTCTTTGTAAACTAATTTTCAAAAGTGTAAATATTGCATATATGCCATTTATGTTGTACCTAAGTAACAAGAATTAATTATGTCAAGTATTAATGATTTCTCTTAAAATCTTTTAAATCTTTTGTTTTTGTCAGAATTACAGCATTAGAAAATGTCCTCATAGTGGCATCCATTTCACAAGACTATCCCATAACAGTTAAAAAAACAAAAGAAAATCAAAGCCAAACCATACTGGTTAGCATATAACTTAATTAGTGCTTTTGTTGTATCAGAAAGTTCACTCAAACACGTATTATGTACAGCACAAACAACATAAGTTATTTAACTTAACATCTCTCAAAGTTTCTCAGCGTCTGCTTTAACGTCATTCTCTGCGATATCGTACTATTTACAGTATATAGGCAAAGGTTAAGTACCAGTGAATTCAGATAAATAAAGAGATACTTCCCCTGCTGTTTTTCATTTATTCCATATGTATGTGTCATCGTTTCCTTTCAGTACCTCTGCATGTTTCATAGTTGTTTTTGCAGTTTGTCGTGGTCTTTGTTGGGTCGTGTGTTCCCAAGCTCAGAACACAGCGTGTACTACATTCAACGTGTCTTGTGTTACAATCTAGAAAGTTTGTAAGTGCAAGACCATGCATTTAGCTCTGGCACTCCCCGCCTGGCTCTCTATCAGCGGAGGCCGTGGAATAGAGCTTTCTGAGCAGCCCATTGAACAGCCGCTCGGTCTGTGTCGTGCATTACCCACATTGCTCGGCGCTGCTTGCTTGCTTGCTTGCACCTGCCAGCCAAACACACGTGGTGTGACTTAGCTCCGCAATGAGGCATCAGGTGAGAGAATGTAAGATTCTGAGCTGTCGAGATATAAATAACATTCAGGTTCCTGTCCTTTATTTTGGCAGGTCATGACTTCCTGCAGAATGAGTGTGTCTGTTTCTGTGTGTGCAGGATGTTCCAGGAGAACAGTGGCTGAGTGAGTGAGTGAAGTGTGTAAAGGTGCTGAGGCTTGGGCTCAGACAGGCCACAAGATCATATTCATGCTGTGACGTTTGGATGCCACACCTGCATGCATGTGTGCTGCAAGGCAATGTCAAGTTCGTGTTTATGGATCCTCCATCTCTGGCGTATTAATAAATATATTACTCTGGTTCTTTAATACATTATCTTGTACTGTGGGGAGAGGAGAGTGTAATCTTAGAGAGGCTGTATCTCTCACTTGGCTCTGCTGAACATTCAGTCGCTAAAATGATCACGTAAATCTTTGATATACTGCGTGTTTATAGGTCCAAACAAAAACAAGCCCATCAGTCAGGAGCTGATGGGCAGAGTAAGGCTTTGGATTGGTGATCTTTAAAAAACATTCACCTCTGAAAATAAATATTTTTTTTTATATTTCTATTGTGTGAATTGGTACCAACCTGGTTTTTGCTGAGGTAGGGTTTCTCTTTAAGCAAATGTTACCTTTGATTTTAAATATGCTCATAAATGCCACCTCTTTTTTTGCAGTACAATCTGTATACAAATTCACACACACTTCATTGAATGCATACATACAAGATAAATAAATAAATATATGTATTCTGTATGCATGAAAGGTTTCTTTTTTTTTTTTTTTCTTTTTTGCGTGTATGTGTGTGCACACATTGCTCTCCAGGTTTGGTTCACAGGTTTTCAGGTGAGACAGTCTGGTAACTTCTGGCTGGAGCCATAAGAAAACCAGATGAAAGTGTATAAATGGCATAAGAACAAAAATAATAATTAACATAACAACATACTGCAGAATCATTTTGCAGGCCTATGCAAAGAGATAAACAGTTACCTATCTATGTTTAGAGTTAAAGTCTGTTTAAGTTCTTGTCATCTGTTAAGTCGTCTAGTACAGCAGCAGCAATGGCGCCCCGAATGTTTTGGTGCCGAGAAAAGTGGAGGGAAGATTTGGGGCAAGGGTCAAGTGTCCGTGTTGCCATGGTGATGGCCATTCCCGTGACCCTCGAAGGCGGCAAAGAGGTCAAAGGACATTGACTGCAGTGCATGGTCCAGCTGTCGCTGTGGCGACCCCGTCACTTGGCTTCAGCAAAATCCTACGCTCGCAGGAAAAGGAGGGAGAGGAGAGGGAGGGGGCGGGGCCAGGCTTCATTCTGAAAGAAGAAAGAGAAGAAGAAGGAAAACATGAGTGAGTTTGTTGTCATATGATTCACTGACACATGCTGAGTGAATTTCACTGCTCCTGAGACTGAGTTCAGGCTCATTTTTGAGTAAATGTGATTTATTGCAGAGAGAAAAAAGGGCAGAGGAGGTCAAACGGATACCCCTACTCTGTTACCAAGTAAGGAATAAGTGCTCTTCAAGCGGCCTGCCTCAGTGTGTACGTGTGTGTGTGTGTGTATCTGTGTGAGTGTGTGTGTATTCCTCAGCTGGTAGACACTGAAGTGGCAGGTGCTTTCATGGCAGGGGAAAAACAGAGTGGCATTTAGCACCATGCAGCTGACACAGGGACAGTCTCCAATGACGGAAAAAAAAAAAAAAGACATGACAACAAAACTCCCACACACTCACACACACTCACACAGGTATTTTTTGATCGCACACCATCTGAAGTAGAAAAAAAAAAAGCTGTGTCCCTCCCACACATTACAAAGCTGTGTACTTTCACATACTATAAACCCTGAGTGTCGTTTTTCTCCCAGTGGAAAGCAGCACTGACCCTTGCCCCTGTGTACTTGTTTGTGGGGTTTCATTTGCATGCAGCGCTATCAAATGGGAGCGGAAGTCTTGGCTGACACACACTAACACAAAAACACACACACACACACATATAGCCCGGCTGCATTTCTTCCCTCTTTCGCTGTCTCCTCTCCCTCTTCCTGAGCCAGGAACAAGAGCTGTTTTCACAAAGCTGGATGTGATCGCCATTCTCTAAAACAAACCTTTCATTCAGAGTCTTCATGCCCTCCCCTCCACCCCCCCAACTCCTCAACTACTCCCACCATAAACACACACACACGTCTGTTCTCTGTCCTTAGCCTATACGTTGAGTATAAGGGAAAATCAGAGTCTGATGTCAAATGTTAAAGTTAGCAGACACAACATTCAGGGGTGAAAAAGCATCAAAGAAGGAGATAACAGGCCGGTGCTGGTGCACACACGCTCAGGGATGTGTAATATGCAAAAATACTCAACTCAAGGGGGTAATTTGACAAATGAAATGATTGATTCCCCTCCTAAGGCCACCTGTGCTGGCAGCGCTCTCCCTTTTTATTGCTGTGGGTGTCAGAGAGAGAGAAAGGGAAATAGAAACGGTGGGGTGGGAAGTGGTGGAAAAACCACAGTAACAGAATCAACCTGACAGAGAGGAACGGGAATGCAGTGAGGTCATGGGACCGACCGTCCATAACAGTCTGAGTGCGTGTGCGTGCGTGAGCGTGTGTGTTTCTGGAGGGGCTGGGCCAGCCGGCGGCGGCCTGTAGAGGCAGACACTTGGGTGAGAATGACTGAGGTCTGCCGGGAAGAGGAGTTGAATCATAAACAGCTCAGATTAGCAGCCAGGTGTGTAGCCATGAACATAAACATTAAACATTCCTAATATTCGATGAATAATGGAGCGACTGGACGGAGCTCCGTACACACATACACACACACACACACAGGGCCTTTCAAACAGAGGGGACTGTGGGTGGGCAGGAGAGATGTGGGCAGGGACAGGGGGGTTATTGAGAGTAGGGGACAGAGGTCCAGCGGGGGAATGAACCCGATGCCTCCTACCCCTCCTCTTTTTGGAGCACACACACACACACACATATCCCCCTCCCCTCCTATGTCTGTGCCCCCTGTCGCACACACACACCCAAGTTCTGTTCATTATTTATTTAGTTCTCACAGGCTAAATATAGTCATGCTCCATTCAGGGCTGGGACACACACACACTCACACACACATATATAAGCATGTTTAAGCAGCTCGGTCCCTGGTGCTCCAGAAGCAGAGTAAACATGTCCTCGTGTCTGTCTGTCTGTCAGCGGCCGCTGCAGTAGTTCTGTCTGAATGAATGAATGAGCTTTCAGGAAGAAACCGTATTACAAAACAGCTAAAAAAAAGGAAGGAGATCATCAACTGTAAATGAGCTTCTGCAAACAAACAGCCAAAAGTGATGTTAGGAGCTTCCTCCTGCAGACAGGGAGACATCAGCAGGCTCAGATCTGCTCTGTTTACATTCCTGCCCGGCCGGCTCCTCCCTGATCTACAGCAGCGCTCCGCCAAACAAACACCGACTGACTCCTCACCTCTGACCTCGCACACCTCCGCCAGACCAGCGAAAACAAAAACAACACGCGCTGTTGGCTCTGTTATCCTTCTGACTCATTATCGCATGAATGCAAGATAACACATTTAATTGCTGATTTTGATATGACCTGACCGCAGAAACAGCTTCAGTGTCAAGGACCAAATCTCAGCTTTTTCTTAATGAACGGTCGGTAAAATAACCAGATAATTTAGAAAATAATAAGACAATCTGACTTTAAGGGCAAAGCCATAGATTTTGAATTAAGCAGACAGTTTTCAGACTTCCGAAACGGAGAGATTTTACTGCAACTGATCAAGAAAGTTATCAATAACAGTAGAGACCACACTACAGCAGTGTATTGTTTTAATAAGCTTAAATGTCCACATCCCCATGAAGAAGCATCTGGTACAGCAAAGGGCCTTTAAGTCCACAATTAGCTGGACTGTTTACAAATGAAAGACGCTGGCAGTCTCGGCCTACCTGATGCAACCGCTCGTGCGAGGTGTGTAAGTACAGTGAGGTTTGTCACACACACACTGAGGATTTCTCTCTTCTTCATCTATCTCTAGACAAAACAAGCTACTCAACAATGTCTAATCCTGAAGTGAATGTAATCCTTCTTACCTCCAAGCTAAATTGAGGATACGGTAGGTTGAGTTTGTTTTTATCTAGCTCTGGAACATCCCGTCCTACTTTAGTCAAAGAGTTATGTATCAGACAGCCAGGAGCGCTGTGTACAGTATGTGTGTGTGTGTGTGTCTGAAGAGTGGAGGGGAGGGGAGGGGGGCACAGGTGAGGACAAAGACTGTATGTTCCCAAAAGTGCTGCATGTCATCACATATTAAAATAGAGCCATTGTTGTGGAGTTACATTTTTTTATCTTGTAATATGCGCCTCTTTGGCTCTAAAACTAAAGTGCAATGTGTTAGCCGACTGAAAGTACACCCTGTTTAGATGATTAGGATTTATCCTGAGTCTACCTGCATAGATAAGCTCTGCTACTGAAGAATTAAACCCTGGATATGTTTTATCACAGATAGTTATTTTTTACATCTGAATGCTTGCCCTGGTTACATTTCGCATGATGACAGTTTACCCAAACACAACCAGGACTAGGGGTGGGAGAAAAAAACGATAAAACATAGTATCACAATATTTTGTCCTGTGATATATCGAATCATCTTATTGACCAAGTATCAATTTTTCAAATTAAATGTTAATATGAAGTCAAATTTCTGATAATGGAAAAATAAAATCAACTGTTTTTCCTGTGAGGTTGGCAGAAGTGACATTAGAGAGCAGGAGAGAGTTAGTATAACAAATAAACATGTGGTTTGCAAGATGTGCTACGTGAAAATAAAATACTGTGTAAATAGTGACATAAAAGAAAGACAAATGCTAATTTAGCTAAACGGTTGTAAAGATTTTATAAATCGCAATAATAATATAATATCGTGGCCCAAGTATTATATCGATAATATCATGATTCCCACCCTTAACCAGGACCCATCTTTACCTCCATTTTCATAACATAAAGGTGTGCCTGTTTACATCAGGCTAGTAGAGCATTATAGCATTATGGAAGTAGCTGCAATGATCTGAACATTGAGAGAAGATTAATGAAGATTTGATTAGCTAATTGTTCCTCCAGTGTGAAAAGCCAATCAAAGAGAGTCCACTGAGGAAGAAAACAAGACTTCAATTCAAGGGTGTGGAATGGAAAGGTGTGTGTGTGTGTGTGTGTGTGTGATTGGGAGATAGAATCATATGCTTTCTAAAAAACAGAAACTAGAAGAAGGGAAACATATGAGAGGATAAGGGGGGGATTCTAGGAAGGAGTGTAGCTCCTTGAAGCAAGCCTTGCCACACCCCCACCTTCTCCTCCCTGTTGTTGTTGTGGCAGATGGTGGCCGGTCATTAGCGTATTGTCACTCTTCTCTGATGGGCCAGATAACCAGTGAGCACTGCTTGGCGGGGCAGGTGCAAAAAAAAAAAAAAAAGAAGCACCCCACCCCCACCCTACCACCACTTCACCATCTGCTAATGATCGTGTATATGTACGCAACACCAGAGAGGAAGACACTCAGATAAAGAGGAAATGTGTGTGCTTTCTTTGAGAGGTCCAGTTGAGTGTGAGAGTGAAAATGTGGAACAAGAGAAAGATGTTAAAAAAAAAAAAGTGAAATCTGAGATAAAGTAGTGTCACAATCTCAAATACTGAGGAAAAAGTTGCACAAATATTCACCACACCTCCCTGTTTTGTGTCCTTCACTGAGACGGGCGTGTGCACATTTCTGGAAAGGCCCCTTCAGAAGTATCTCCCCCCTCTTTCAGACTCCAGAGCTGGTTCAAAGGTCAAGAAACTGACATCGCCAGAGCCAGAAGGCGTGCACTGAAAGCTAAACATACCCCCTCCGCACTACCCCATCGCCTCCTCTCTCTCCCTGCGCGTCACATCGGGGCCAAAAACCCAAACAACAACACGGAAACCTATCAGCTAACAGCCTCAACCTCTCGGCGAGAAGCCACGTGAAAACCTCTACACACACCAGCGGGCGAGATACGCTTACGCATTTGCATGTTAGTGGAGCCGAGGAGCAAAGTCTCCCTCTCCAACTCTGCATTAGCTTCACATGCCAAATGAGGACAGGTGACTTCCTAATCCACCTGTTCAAATTGTTGTTCAGCAGGGAATGCAAATTGCTCACTGGCTCTGTGATAATACGAGAATGCGGTCAAGCCTGTCATCTCGTAGTAAACAGTCATGCCTCCTTTTTTTTTCCCCCTCTCTTGCTCACACACACAAGCACACACGCAATAGACGTGGGTTTTGTAGTTTAATGGCAATATCCATGACTTGCCACGCTGCCGGTCACATCCCTCACCAGTGCTGAGTCATTCACTATTATGTGCGAGGATGTTTGTTTGTTTGTTAGGAGGGGCTTACATAACCAAGAGACAGTAACAAAGGCAAACTCTTACCGGAATGACACTGATCTCATTTCTTTCCTTCTGTCTTTCTTCTTCCTTCACTCCCCCTCACTCACTTTCTCCCTCCCTTCAGCAAACAGCTCAATTGTCTGTTTTGCTGTCTGTGAGAAACAAAGCAAGTCATCCATCCTTCCTCATTGTTCCTCCACCTGTCTTCCTCCTCTCTCTACCCCCCTTTTTTGCTCCTGGAGCTCAACAAAATTCAATATTTGAGCCCTGTGTTCAGAACACACAAAAACACAAGGACACAGCAGAGAGATGGGACAATAATTGTTGGGCTCACAATAGATGTGAGGGCCTGCTTACATGTACACGCATGTGTAGTACAAAAGATAAGCCGGCCCTCACTTCTTTATAAAACGGTCTCTTCACTGTGTTTGTGAAGTTTCTCAGTTAATAAAAAAGGATCCTTCAATCCCCCCTCTGAGCTCATCCCACAAGGTTAGAAAAACAAGTGAGCATTCACCTCTCCCAGCAACCTTTGCACACTGCCCACATTCCAGTCCTGAAACCCAGTACCTGACAATTGATAAACAACTGACTCACTTGTTTTTCTGGGGAACTCAATGACTTGCACCAAGCCCCACACTGGCTGAGCTCGCAGTGTGAGATCCAGCAGAGACAGAGACCAAGGAGACAAACTGGGTTGTGAAACCACAATCAACAATTACACTTCTGTATTTCACAATAAGACACACTACTACTTCTGACTCATGATGATCCCTACACGCTTTTCTTTACAAACAGCAACTGTGAATTATCCCTGCAATTATAAGATACATGAAAATCCAGTGATGCAACAGTAAAGAAAATGAGGTGAAAGGTAATATTTCGATGGCAACTATTTACCCCGACAAAGGCGCTCAGTCAGGAGCATTTCACGGCTTTTTCACACGCATACCAGTCATATAAGAGCGAAGTTACTCTGTGTTACAAAATCAAACATGGTGTGTAGTGCTGCATGCGTCACTGCATCAAACTCCATGTTTTTTGAAATACTGACGTGTATAAAACTGCGTCATCAAGGGAAGACCAGAGGAGACCATTCACACAAACACAGACTCTGCATCAAGCCAGCCTGAACAGAAAGAGAAGATGTCCAGAGAGAGCTCCAAAATAAAACCGTTTGAAAATATGATGAAACAGGCAAATCTATTCAGGTCAAGAGAATATTGAAGTGAAAAACAATTGCCGAGTCCCTTTAATGATAGCCGTGATGAAAGCGTCTGATTATTTATGAGTCATTCCACCGTTTTTAGCTTTTGGTTATTTTCAGGCTTTTATTTAGAAAGAGAGACGTCTGTTTTCCTGTGATCCTGCTCTGATATCTCTGCGCTGTTCAAAGCCCATCAAAGAGCCAGAGAACAGCCCTCTGCAGCATCACACAGCCTTGAGATTTGTCCATGTGCCATGGGTGTGACAAGTAGGTGACTAATCCTATCTAAACATAACAACCTACACCCAGCGGCAACTTTCATAACAACTTCACTTCCCTCTGCTCCTGCAGTCTGCGTTTACTGACTTTAATTACAGTTCTGATACTAAACCACCTTGTTAATGAGATATGATGCATATGTTTTGCTGTATTTAATCAGAATAAAAACCTCCAGCCCAGCAGGGTTTTTTTTTTTCATTTTCATTAAGATGTAGAGTCAGAATTTGGTCTCATTGGCGGTCTCTTTCCTTTTAAAGGCAGGGACATGAACAACATGAAACAGACACCTACAATAAAAGATTGGATAAAAACATTTAAGAGTCAAAGAAGTTTAAAATTCTCTAATACAGACACAAATTAAGCTGTTTGTTTCTTTTTCCCTCTCTAAAAGGCAGACAACATTTTCCACTTTGGAATGAAAACGAGCTCAGACCTGCTGCTTAGCAACCAGCAGCCTATCTCTGCAGAGTATACAGGAGCCCTGAGGCGGATCTCTATCCTACTCAAGCACCACTCCCTTCATGAATGAACCCTGAATGAATGAGTGTTAATGTGTGTGTGTACATGTGTGTGTATGTCTGGGTTTGTGTGCGACTGAAAACACTCACCTTTGACAGCAGCAGCAGCAGTCTCCTTGAATCCAAGGCTGGCATATGGGCTCGTGTTGAAACCATTCATGCCCCCCTTGCAGCCACAGGTGGTCTTGAATCTCAGGAGTCCGTCAGAGTCCCCTAATCGGCACCCTCCAAGGTTTCCCTCCATCAGGTTTAAGGCAATGTAATTAAGTCCATTTTGATAACCAGCTGACATCTCCCTGCACATGGGGCTGTTGCTGCTGTAGTCCTCTTCAGGTCCCTCTGAGCTGCAAACTGTGCGGGACACGTTCTCCACAGAGGCCGAGCTGTGCCGTTTGGTGTCATGGGCGAAGGATGGACATACAGGAGTGACAGTAGTGGTGGAGGAGAAGGTCTCAGAACTGTGCCGCCGCCGCCCCTGAGGGTCTGCCCGGATGACTTTTGCCCCCCTGTGTGGGTCTAAAAGGGTGACTGATAATGATGTTCCCCCGAGGAGGAAAGAGTCCAGTGGTACAGGTGGAACTTCATCCACCATGCTGCTCTCCAGGCTGAGTCTCTTGACGCCTGCAGTGGGGCTGGTGGGGAGGGGAGCAGCATCAGTGGTGCAGAGAGCAGGTAGAGGCGCAGCCGGGCTGAAAGTCATCTCAGTGTAGTCATCCTTGACTAGAGCCGGCTGACACACCAGGCTCACCTGCTGTTGGAGAGGATATTCCTCTACCATCCCCCTCTCCTCTGGGTCTCTTCCTATGCTCTTCCCCTCCTTCTCCTTCTCTCCTCCCTGCATGTTCTGGTGGTCTTCCACTAGACCAGGGCAAGCGAAGATTTCAGGCATGCGATGACTGACCCCTGCAGGGGGGGAGCCCCCTGTTTGGTGAGATCCAAGGTGACTTGAGGAGCTGACATCAAGATTAGCATAGTCTGAAAGTGGTGATGATGTTCTCTCTGCACACACTGAGGACTCAGAGCTCTCTGCAGAAACTGCAGAGGACAGCTGGTTGTGGGTAGCACTACTGAAGTCTATGTTGATGTATTCTCCAGGGCTGCGTGGCTCTGCGGGAAGGGGGTGTTCGCTCATACAAGGTAGAGTCCTAAGAGAATCTAGAGCCAGACGGGTGGGCCGACCCACCCTATTCCTATGTACTAGACCTCCATCTATCCGTGTCGTTCTGTGAGGAAAGGGTACAGAGGAAGGCGTACCTGGTGTTACCGGAGATCTGCTAGCTTCAGAGTCCCCTGGAGAAATAGGACAATAGTTGGACTCCTCTTCTATCCGCTGTCTCTGTAAACTCATCACCACGTACTGGTCTGTGTCTGTGGAGCCGTTGCGCTGCATCTGGCTTTTGAGTGAGCGGGGAAGAGAGCTGTAAGAGTAAGGCTGTCTGTGAGGCTGCTGGGGGTGGGGGTCTCCTCCTGTAGGACTGAGGATGAATTCTGGGGGTGTGAGGGACACAAGAGAGTCAACTGGAGACATGTTTAGGTATTCTCCATTAGTGAGCTTTCCATCAGTGCTCTCCACTGACATCTTGGTTCCGCACCACATCCGCATATAGCCGCTGTCCTCAAGAGAAACACTCCCAGGGGAGTCAGTGCGTGGAGCCAGCCCGACTGAGGAGGGGTGTGAACGGGGGTTGATGATCTGCTTGGGCGCAGAAACACACATGGGGCTCATGGGCATGTAGGGGTCATCCTTTGAGCCTGGTGTCTGGGGCGCCACACCTGGCATCATAGGCATGTAGCCACTGTCTTCTTGGACACTGCCAGCACTGATCTGAACGTCCCTATAGTCCTCTGGGTAGGTCCCTTTGGGGGACGCAGTGTGACACCTGCGAGAAGAAAGGCTGTTGTAGGTGGCCCTCATAAGAGTGTATTCATCCAGGGAGGCGGAGGATACTTGTGGGGGGCATCTCTGCTGCCGAGGAGTAGTGAGGGAGTAAGTGCGCTTCCTGTAAGCTTTGTCCAGCTCTGGTAACCGACGGTAATTATTCTGCTTCTGACGCTCCATCACCATGTAGCCATCGAGCTCACTGCCATCTCGGGAGGGTGGGGTATCAGCTTTGAGAGACTCTGGCGTGTTGCTCCGCAGAGTGAGTGGTAGTCTCAGATCCCGTGCATCTGCAGGGCTGGAGCCGTACTCCTCACATGATATGAAACCGGCATCACTGGGAGAGCCTGAGAAAGAGGCACTGCAGCTGGAGGGGCGAGGTGCACTGCTATCTGGGCACGAGGACAGATTCCCTGGGCTGGGGGTGGTCATGGGTGGGGAGTGAGACAGGGACATAGACATGGACTTGCTGTGCTGGAGAGAAGACGATTCAAATGTCCGACAGGGTCGTGCTGTTAGAGTGTGAGACCTGCTCAGGAGGGTCCTGTGGACCCCGGGGCTCAGGGGGCTGCCAGTCACTGACATGGGGCGGGCCATGGTGCCATCACCCTCGCTTGCTGTTCGTATTCGACAGGGGGAAAATTTGCCCACAGGGGACGTCGCAGCCATGCTGTCAGTGCGAGACCGCCGGGGAAGCCCTATATGGCGGGGGGGAAGGTTGTTAAGGTGCCTCCGCGTGGGGACAGAGATGGGGTTCGTACCGGATGACTGGCTCTTGCTGCGCGGACGGAATTCCGACAGCTCCTTCATGGCTTTCATCGCCTCTAGAATAGTTTCGTGGATATTTTGCGCCACCACAGAGTCATCAGCCTGCATCCATAACTCCCCTGGTCCCGTGGCTGCAGATCGACCAACCTCAATGAAGAAAAAGCTGTCAGAGTGGCCGCACCTCCGGATATTCATCAGCTGTAAAATGACGGAGGCGATCTCCGTGTTCAGCTTCACAAAGCTGATAGTCCGGCTCGAAAGACAGAGCCTATACACCCCCGTCAAATTTCTGCTTTGCCCCAAGCCTTTAGATTTAAGATTTACTTGCCAGACCTCCTTGTAGGCAGCGGAAACCGGCGTTATTACGCCGTAGCTCGCCTCGTCGAAGCCAACCAGCGAGGACGCAGAGTTGGACGCTGAGCCGTCGTACACTTTCCCCTCTGCCATTAAATCCGTCAGCACCCGGTACCAGCTCTCCTGTTCCTGCTCGTTTTCTGCCGCCACGGCAAAATACTCGTCCTTGGTGTAAAGAGCGATCAGGTATTTGTGTTTTGCGTCCGCTCTCTTGTTGATATTGAGGCAGCAGTCCAGAGGAATAACTCTCTTCGCGGCCGATTTGTTTTTCCATTTCTTCTCGCTCTCGTAGTACTCCAGCCGGGCAGGGAAACCTTCACTCGCCTCCTTTAACACGAAAAAACGCTTGTGTCCGTGTTTCTGCTTCTTCAAATATCCACATTTCTTGATTTTGTTGCTCACGTTTGTTGTAGTAGTAGTCGTAGTAGTAGTAGTGGGTATAATCGGCTGGTCTCCCGTGTTTGGCGGACTCGCCATTCTCGTGTCCTTCGCTCTCAGACACAATGCTTCCTTCCACTCGAGTTGCTGAAGAAACGTCGCGCTTTTATTTTAATCGTCTGTTTGTGGAGCCGGTTCAGCGTTCGCCCGTCTTCTCCAAAAGCTGAGCGATAAATAACACATGTCTGCTACAGTGTCCGGACTGAGGAGGGAGAAACAACATGTGACGATCTACACATCCAGAGCTGGTTTAAAAAAAACGAGAGGAAAGGAGAAGGAAAAAAATACACACACCGACAGTGGGCGGTGCGCGCTCAGCTCATTGGGCTTATTGGTGGAAACGGGATGAATGCTGGAGTGAGAGAGAGGAGGAAAAAGCCCTCCTACTATCACTCTGCCCTCTTCCGTCTCATTTGAGCGTAGTCAGTCAGGACTCGAGCTTTATTTAGAGCATCTCTGGTCCTGTGATCCAACATTTGACTACAGGGAGATTTTTTCTTCTTATCTTAATTTACCAAATGAGATGTTTCTGACCTAGAAAGCCTGAAAGTGCGTCATTTGAGAAGTTGATGTTGATTATGAAACACGTTACAGTGAATGTGTGAATGAAAAGTACCCCTTGTTTATCACATTAAAACGCATTTTTCTCCTCATGAATAAGTATTTTAATTTGCCTTTGGTGATATTTCAGCGTATCTACTGAGGGAGTCCTCCCCTCTAAGTGGTAAACAAGCTTGATCTAGTCGAGACTGCAGCTCTGTGACAGGAATCTAATATTCCCTCCGCGGCGCCTTACAGGAATACATCCACGGTCTCAAATGGATATTCTAGCCCTGCTTTCCCTTTCGGTCTGTAGTGAAAGTACCAAAGTATTCATGATAAACAAGCAGCCTAGTACGAGAAGTGGGTAAGGGCAGATATAGAGCAGTGTGCTTTATTGCGTAACATGGTCGCCTACTGCTTTATTCATGTTTGCCTGGAGCTCCTGGGATAGCTGCTCGGTTACAGTCTGTTTCCGGCTATATTTGTCTTTCCATTCAGAAACAGCACGACGGCGCGACAGATATAATTCAGGCTGACAATATGTATGAAAGGCAAGTGTGGGCAGAAGCTTTATTAACAAAAAAAAAAAATAAAGCCATCCCTCCTGCCCCCCCACCCCTCCCTCCAAGTGAGTGAAACAGAGGAATGACCCATATAAGGCTGTATATAAAAAAAAAGAGAGCACGATGAGACGATGACGTGAAAAATTCTCCTGATCCGAATGCGTCAATGGCTGGTTATGTGCGTAATAGTGAAACGCTGGAGCCAGCCCAGTTCTGTGGTGTGTGGATGAAGATGAGAGTGAGGAGGGAACTGGCAGCAGGTAGCCTGACTTCTACCTCCTGTGGGGAATATGGGACTGTCCTCCTCCTGCTGGACAGGAAGAGGAGGTGGTTAGTTGGTCAGATGTAGATCAAGAGTGGAAAAAGTACAGAAATAATCAACACAAGTAAAAGTACAGCAACTGTGATTAGACTCCACTTACAGTGAGTGAATGTAAAACTATCCGACCCTTGAGCTACCCAAGAAAAAGTAGAAATGAATAAAATATGCCCTGAAAAGTAGGCCGTATAAAGACATTGTTTTCCCCAAAGTACTTATTATAATGTAACTGGTAGCGTTAATCTGTAAAGTGGTTTATTTGTTGTAGAATTACTGAATATTTCTGCTCCCCTTTGTGAGTTTTGCACTACTCATTAAAGCTTGATCTAAGTTTGATGAGATATTTGACAAGCAGTGAGTCAAATTTACCCCATCGGAGCCACATATAATAGTACTGCTACACAAAAAGCTACAATGCATAAGTACATCCAAGTAGTTTCAGTCCATTCCACTGGCAGCAATAAAGCTAGAAATCCTAAAATTTTTAGGAAACATCAACTTCTTGTCATAACTAATCACATTTTCAGTCTGCTATCTGTTAAAAAGCAAAAAAATGATGATAACTATTGGCAAAGTGCTACAGCAAAAGTAGACTTGGTGCGTATCTTAAGCAGTGCCGCGCTCGATGCGCATACGGAGCTGCGACGGAGCTGATACGCGTCATCTATGCGATACTTCATTGATTAGAATGGCAAACTATTTGCCGCGTGACACGTGACGCTACAATGCATAAGTACATCCAAGTAGTTTCAGTCCATTCCACTGGCAGCAATAAAGCTAGAAATCCTAAAACTTTTGGGAAACATCAACTTCTTCTCATAACTAATCACATTTTCAGTCAGCTATCTGTTAAAAAGCAAGAAAATGATAACTATTGGCAAAGTGTTATAGCAAAAATAGACTCGGAGCGTAACTTTAGCAGTGCCGTGCTCAATATGCTTCTGGTATGGAGCTGCGACGGAGCTGATACGCATCCTGTATACGATACCTCATTGATTAGAATGGCAACCTATTTGCTGCGTGATACATGACCCTGACATTACGTGATCTTGAATGTTTTAGCCTTTAGCCTTCTGCCTGTTCACAGCTACCATTAGGCCTACTTCATTTTAGATGGCAAGCTAAAGCGTGGCTAACTTTACAGCCTTATATTTTTACTCTCAGGATCAAATGATGTAATTACCAAATGGTAATATAAGCTTTTAGTGGTTATCCAATACTCATGCTGCATAACTCTACTGTTTTGTTTATGATGGTTTAGGTTATATATCCACTTGTTTTTTCACAAACATGTTTCAGTTGCTTAATGTTTAGAAAGTAGACATGACGATAGTTTTCAGGCACCCTTAGTTTATATGACATAGCACTCAAATCATAGGGTTATGACGTTATAGCTGCATATGAGCTTCCTACCCAGAATAACATCAGAGAAAAACAGGCTGTATGTGACTAAGATGCTGTCATATCACTGCGGTGCCAGGTCTTAAGACTTAAATGTCCAGTGATGAAAACATGTTGAAAACTATCCCAACCCCCCTCTTATAGCCTCCTTTTCCCTTTAGATCTCACAGTGCTGGCTCAGCAGCCAAACCCCCTTAGCAGCAAGGTCAATTACCATACCCTCTGCAGGTCAATTATGCCACCAGAAGCAATGATTTGACTACTGCCACTATGGAAAAGGAATCAAATCAGGTAACAACCTCACATGACCTGTCCCTCGAATAACCTCCATTCGGTTTCTGCCCAAAGGCAGGGATGAGTAGATTCTGTGCTCTCTGTAGTTGTTTTCTTTTCATTATTTGAGGGAGCCTTGACTTAAGTGCTATAAAGACATATCGATAAAAATAGATGTAGCAGAGCTAGCTGCCTAAACCTCCTTGGCTCAGATATCTCCCTGTAGGATAAGGAGGTTCCCTGTCTGTTGATATTAGGTTTCTTGCAGGACAGACATAGGCTTGGAGGTGAACTTTCACTCTCTAATAACAAACAACTGCTGCTGAATGATAACAGTGAGAGTGTGCTGTTGTCTGTACAATGTACAGATTCTGTCCGCGATACATTAGACTGACTGTTCCTGATAAGGTGCTGGATCATACAGTTACCTGACTCTGGCAGGGTAAACAATAACTGAGTGGGGGTAGTGTGAAGTAAAAGCAGAAACTGAAGGAGGGACTCTTTTTGCATAACACATGGAGCATAAAAAAATGCAAATCAACTGTCTATGAAATAACAATAAGGTGGGCGATTGTCCCATAAACCGTGCTGCTCACTAACCCACTCTGCTGGTGTCTGTGATGTGTCCTTGTCCTTTTCTTAGGTAACTGCATGAATATTTATCACCCCACAATTTACACAGCAGGGTGCATTAATTTACAAGTTAATTAAATGGGCAGCTGATCCTGATTTACAAGGCTTTAAATGGGTTCTCCCATCGTCTCCTGGTATGCACCCATTAGGCCTTTATAGGTTTATTTATTTAGGGATGGAGAGGGGTGTTCCTCGAAGGGTGCACCATCTCAAGACAGTCTTTTCTGAGTCACTCTCTGGATTTATTTTCTTTCCTAGAAGAGGCGATGTGTTGCTAGGGTCTTGGATGTGAGCAAATAATCGAATAGGGTTAAATAAGCAGTGTATAGTAGATTGTCTAAGTTCACTCAGTAGCTTGTTGCTTTGAACACTTAATCTCATTTAGGCTCTTAAGGCTGGCCTTTAAATACAAATAGCCTTGCTTGCCCCATTTGCTGAGTCACAATCGCCTAATGCCACAGTCACCCACTGCACTGTCACTGTGTGCGACGATTAGTTTCATAAGCTTTCATAAAGCAGATTAGAATAGCCGATTTGATGAGATAAGATTAGGGACAAGCAGGAGGGGGTAAAGATTAGGCTCAGTCATACTCCGCTCGCCGCTACGTATAAGGCCCCATCAAAAGAACAGCACAAACATATATTGTTGGCCACCAAACATCACACTCCTCATCAAACCTTGTCTTCATCTCATTAGTCAATAGAAAAACAGATTATAGCCAGAGCCTGGGGTGTTTGGTTCATATTGTTGTAGCGCTGTTGTTTTCATGTTTTTGATCAGAATATTATCCTGTTGTTATTAATAATCTGAGAGGGGGATATTTTGTGTTTTTTAGTCAGGTTTGTTGTGTTGGAGCCTTTCAAGAAAGCACGGATTAACCTTTGTTTGCAAATTTGACTCAAATATGACTTCAATTTATGCATAACAAAGGATACCTGTAATACATGTTTGTGTATCACCTCTTGGAAAATAATAGTTTTGCATACCGCTTATAAAAATTGTTACATATACAGCTATTAAAGTGAAATCACTGTACATTGTTGACTATTTTTTTCCACATGCATGCAGTCTGATTGTGCAGAAATGAGAAAAAGGTCAAATTCAGCACTTTTCATGGGGATCATTTCAGCTATGTGTGAAATACATGGTTGGATTACACTCAGCGACATCACTGTTGTGTTTCTCATTTAAAGGAAGAAACACAGACAGAGAATATTTAAGCTTTCCTCCTTCAAACATTGTTCTCCACTAAGCGTGTAATTTCTCCCGCCCAGGTAATGATAATGGAGGCTGTTTTTAGACCTCTTGAACACATACCATATAGATCGCTCTGTTCAATCTCATGTTGTCACCCATAATTGACTCAATGCTCTAATCAATACAGCAAACGTGAAATTGAAATTTCTCTACTAGTTAATTTTTGCGCTGATTGATCACAGGCAGGCAGAGCGGCGGGAAGGACGGCGTGCGTCGATGGAGATCTTTGTATTATTGGACATGACTGCGTGCGCCAGTATTGAGCCACAGCACGAGTGATTACAGTTTTGATTACTTCAGTTAACCAATTTATTGGGATGGATGTAATATAAATTTGATTAATCTGCAAATTGGAAACAGGGTCTGCAGTGTTATCGCATATAATAGCAGTAGTGGTTGTTATGCTGTGTTTAGGGCCCCAAGTACATCATATAATAATTGTTTTAAATTAGATTACCCACTGTGTGAGTTCTTGAAACAGTTTTTTACCACTGCTCTTTCACTGGTGTTGTTTACATTAAATAATCTCTATAACTGGATTTTAACTTGGGCTTCATTTGGTCTATTTTCTTACATTTTTGTCCCCTTTTTGTTCCTTTACGAAGCACTCCAACATGTGTTTTTATGCAATGCGCTCTGACATAAATCTAATTGAGTATGGTTGTGCATGTTTAATATAAAACTAAGGAACAGCGTAGTCACATGGCATTTTCCGTAGACCTCTCTACACTGTGTAAATTTCCCTCTTGACTGTTGTCCCACCTTATCTTCACATTATGTTACCACCTCTTTCTAATAATTTGTTGCGCAGACACTTCAAATGCCTGGGGTTTTCTCATTTCACAGGTCACTGAGACACATATTTATTTGATATGCTCATTAGAAGGGACAGGAGGCTCCGGGCACAGCATGCTCATATGACCAGAAGAGAAACCAATGATAATATGTTTATGTAGGCCAAAGACATACACAGACAACATTTTTATTCATGAGCACGTCTGGATGCACACAGAGAAATGATACAGCAGCCTGCCATCTGAAATCTTAGCCCTTGGTAGCTGTGATTAAAACACTGAATGTAGATGATATTCAGGCTCCATAATACCATCATCAGTCATTTGTCATAATTATGCGGTCATGTGATTTCTTATAAATGACACTGATTCATGAGCAACCTCTCCAGTTTGGTCAGGACATGACTGTGACAGAAGGACAGGACATTTTAAACCAAACAGCTGAAAAACAACCGTTTAAAAATGACACTGCCTTGAACTTCTGTGTCTGGATGACTGGCAGATTATTTATACGAGAGACAATGTGGGCCATTTTTGTATTGTAGCTGTGATAGTTGTATTTTAGTCCACTGCTGCACAGTGATCATCAATGCGTAGATGTTGTTTCCTCAGAATTAATCACACGGTCCACACAGCGGAAGAAGATTAAAGGGAAGGTGGGTGGCATCTGCAGTATTTAAATTGGGACCAATCTAAGTGGGAGTGTGTAGGAAGTTACCCATCGCGGCTTGTTTGTGTGTTTGTGTTTGTGTGTGTGATGTTTAGGCGTGCATTGATTTTTACCGTGACTTAGCCTCAACTGACCTGCTGATCTAATATTCTTTCCCTCCTCCGAAACACACTCATTCTGTCCTTCTCTTGTTCTATTTTTCTCACACAAACAGGAAATGCTGTAGTACTCATCACATTTTGTGCTTTTAAGCGTCTCGCACTGTTGGTAGACAGAATTATGCAAAAAGAGGTCTAATGAGGTAGCGATAACAATGTACAGGCTTTCTAAAAAGATAAACTTTCTTTTTGTTCCCTGCTTCTGATAACTTTTGTGAGTTTAAAGTCCCAAACGGATGAAATCAAAAACAAGTGGAGGCATAACCAATAGCAGTGGACTGTATCCTTTTTTTCAACAACATAAGCCTATTTAGCCTGCAATTTCAGTCACAAGAGACCTGACTACATAAACATTCACAGCTCAACGGATTATTTAAGTGTGCATCATTAAGCGAGATGCTGGAAACAACACCAACCAGAACTGAGAAAAACAAAGATTTCTATTAGAAAAAGCACACAAGTACAATTTGGTTCAGAAAGTTATTAGAAATTGAACAAATATTAGCATTGAGTTTAACAGACATTAAAAAGTCCAAATGATTGCACTATTTATTTATTACAGTTGCAATTTAAATCTGTGAGTTGTTAGACAAGTTAAAATCTGCCCCAAGACGCATCTTAGGTGTTCAGATCAGATTACAAGAGGACAGATATGAGCATAGTTTAGATTCCTGTCTAAAAGTATACAGGAATGAGTTCAAGGATGTGTCAGAAAAACACTGACCCAGGTCATCTCCACTCCATCCACCCACATATATATTTGATGGTATTCCCGTCATCAAGTAACACTTCACTAAAAGGCACTGTGAGCGGGGGCAGAGCCGACAAAATCAACACTGTTAGCCTGTTTGTGGCCGACACATGCAAGAAAAACCAACTCCCAACTGTATTTTGTACCACTTCAAGAAATTTGACCATGTGTGACTTTAATATGGCTAACATATTTACATGTACCCTAAAAGTCCAGTATGAGCCGAACTCGTGCAATAAATAAAATTTTAAGCATCACGTAACCATACTGATTATTCCACCTTTCCTCCTGTCAATACCTTACCTGAACTTGTGACATTGCAAACAAATCTAATTGAGTTTAAGCTAAGAAGATTTAACTGGTGACATAACTTGTAACCTTTTAAAGTTGCAAATAAGTATAGAAATAAAAAACCTCTATGTGCCGAACGGGCCAAGTTTGGGAGCTTTGGTTGAAATTGTCCAGTTTCGCCCCTAACTGCAGAGATTTTCACTATATTTGAAAGAAATTTTAGCTCTTAAACTGTTGCCTCCTCTTGAACCAAATAAAATGATTAGAGACATGATTGGTTGTTTCTTTTCCTGATTAATAGTGTCTGTGTTCATGTTGGATTTTCCTCTAAAAGAGTGGACCTGGAAGTGGCTGTAAATTCTGGTAGAGTTTGACAGTGAGAAGTAATTCAGCCAGCAGAAGAGTTTTCTGTCATAAGATCAGAAGTCAAAGTTTACAAAGTTTTGCTGTTAAAATTTTATGCATGGCCATTAATCATCACATAATCTCATCACTGCTTTCCATAACAAATGCTTAGTAAGAGCCACATCAGACAGATGGTGCTCATGGGAAATGCAGTTTTCATTCTGGAAAAATGCTAAAAAATTTCCTACAGCTTATAAAAACTCCAAGGACCCTTTGAAATAAATGGCCCAATCAAACCTCCTGTGCAACAATCAAAGTTGTAGATGAGTGAAAAAAAATCCTAATTTGTAAGCGTGTCTTCTGACTCTACACAAAGTTAACATGAAGTTGAGATTTTCAACATTTGTCAAATTAAAACTTAGCGAAAAGGTTAGAAGCATAGGCATATTTTTTTTTCCTTCTTTAGCTTCAACTGCCCCAGTTTCCCATCGATAAAATCAAGTGGGAACAGGAAGCGAAAATCCAATTACCAGTGGTCACTTGAGACACATTTCATATGCATTCGCCTCTCAGAAGTGAACCTCAATCCACCTTTACTGAAAATGGAAAAAAAAAAAAAATCAGCTTCTGATCAGGACACAAGATATGAAGGATTCACTGAGGTAACTATCAGTCAACTCTAATTATTTATGTCTTTTAGAAAATGTTTTACTATTTCATCACTGCTTCTTTGACATACACCAGCTTGCAGATCTCAGGCAAACACAAAAACATTTCAGGACTATCACAGTGTCCCATGCAGATGACATACAGGAGCAGCTGTTTTGTGTGTCAGCTTTAAGTAATGTACAGACAGAGAGAAAGTCACTTGTAAGGTCAGGCTTTATAACCTCATTATCGGAGGCTCCAGAGTGACTGCTGAGGGCTTGAATGTATTGCAAACTCCCTTTAATTTCCTGACTCCCACTGTCTCAAACTATCCTTGGAAAATGAATTCAACAGCAGCAGATATTTAGAACTTTTGGAAAGTCTCAATGAACCATATGATTAAATTATGCTATCCTATGAGTCATTTCATTTTTCCCTTTCTCATTTATGTTTCATTCATCTGACTGGAAAATGTCGTGAGTGCACGCGCTCGGTTGACCCGATAGTTGTAGACCTTAAAGAAACCTAAACAGACATCCAGTGAGCAGCTTTGGGCAGTTTGGTGCTGTCAGATAATTGGTTTTACAGTCCCTTTAACCTATTTATTGGGTTAACAGCATGCATTATACAAGCACATTATACAAGAGGAAGTTCTATTACACTCAATATCAGCATCACTGTGGCATTAAAGGGATATTCTGGTGTAAAATTAAGTTAGGGTCAAACACACCTTAACACAGAGTTAGACACCCTGGCGAGAGATGAATGTTGCCGACCGCTTGCTTCTCTAGTTATACCAGCTTTAGCAACGACCATAGATATCAATACAGAGAGCCACGCGCTCAACCACAACACCACTCTATAGCCACAAATAATGCTCAGAACAGCACCTAACGTCATCAACAGTACATATAGCGTCCTAGCCACAGCACTAGCCACCAAACATCTTTTTAACTTTGCCTGATTTCTGTAGCAGTGAGACTAAACACATCACCCACTCTCTTCCAGCAACCATTTGTTTGTATTTGTTTGTATAAAATATTGATAATATGACAAACTTTAATAACAACCTTTATTTATATAGCACTTTTCAGAACAGAGTTACAAGGTGCTTCACAACATAAAAAAAGAATAGAAAAGGAGATAGAAGACAATGAGATTATAATAAATCAGTCAACAGAATATACCACAGCAGGACATCGATACAACTGCCAAGACAATCAGCCAACAGGAATAGGATAAAGCTCTAGTGAAGAGTTTTTTGATGTTTATGAAATTTACTGAAATTCATATTGATATTTTCATGATAAACCATAGACTGATCTCCTCAGGCAGTTTGTTCCAGACAGTGGGGGCCCTGACTGTAAAAGCCCAGTCCACTTTGGTCCTCAGCCTAGACTGTGGATAGTCAGCAGACCTTTGACTGCGGACTTGAGGGTTTGACTGGGCTTGTAAGGCATAATCACATCAGCAATGTTCTTTGGGCTTTTAAAATCAAGATAGCTGTAATAAATGTTGGCTTTGCAGTGACAGAGAAGAATACAGGGATTTATAGTAGTCCAGGTGCACAGAGAGGGCGGCATATATGACTGTTTCGAGGTGTTTTTTTGGAAACATGCAACTGATTTTGGAAAGTCTTCTAAGCTGATAAACCATGTCTGAACTACTGAAATGATGTGATACTCCAGATTGAGGTTGTTATTTAAAATGAATCCAACTGGACCGTGTAATATACGATAATCTGCCTCCACACTCCATACCTCTTGTCCAATCGAATTGTTTGCAAGGAAACAACCATTGTTGGCTTGTTATGTCATTTTTGTCCTTCTGGGCTCCCACACAACTGATGTACAGTATGTAGCAAGCACGCGCTCATACACTCTGTCTGTCATACCCACACACTGTAAGAACATTAGTCTGGGGCTCATGAGAAGTAGTTCAAGGCAAAACCTGGACAGTCTTTGCTAAAAGGTAAGACAATTATGGCAGAGAGAGCTCCTGATTGGCTGTCGATATTGTAATTTAATGTTATGGCTTGGCTCGGTCTTTGAACTAACTATAACTGCTGCATGTGTCTGTGTTTGTGTGAGGTGATTCCTGTAATAGTGCTACTGTATTAATAATTAAGGTGGTGATTTTACTGTGAAGCTGTGTTTCAGCATATATGAGTGCAGATTTCTGTGTGTGTTGGTGTGTTTGTATGTGCTACGAGTGTTAATGATGACAGAAAAGGGAGCCTGAGAGGCCACACAGTTAAATTATGCATGTAGTGTAATTAGCCAATCAAGTGTTTAAATTAGATGTTGATGACTCTTTGCCACAAATGAGAAGATGACACTCCCTCAGGTCAAGGAGGGCTTCCCCCAACGACAAGAGCAATGCCAAAGACAAGGAGCACAATTATCCCAGCGTTGTGCCCAAACATGTTAAATGTAGCTCGCTCTTTATTGGGGTTATGAATTACATGTTTTTGTCATTGTGGTTTATTTCATTTAACCATTTAATTCATTCTTTTACTAACGAAGCGAAAAGTGGCTAATTAGCTTATCTGATAAACAGCTTTAATTATATTCTCATTACATCTCTTAAAGCTCTTTTTTTTTTAGCAGTCATTGACAGAAACCATAGTACCATAGATTTGGCATCCTAACTAGCCAGTGGTTTAAAGGTGCATTTCAAAAAAATAAGTCAATTTTGGATAAGTTCATTGAAAGAGATACTTACTCTTACTTGAAAACCAGAAATCCAGTATCTCAATTTATTAGAATATGTTTTAAGATGGATTAAATATAGGATTACGGCACAGAAATGTCACACTCCTGTTTGTTTATACACTTAATACTGTGTTGGGGCTCCTTTACTTTAAATAATCACAGCAGTGCAGTGTGACTTGGAGGTGATCAGCCTGTGGCGAAATTGGACGTGACATTGAAGCCCAGGTTTCTTTCATATCTCATCTGTCTCTTGATAAATCATAGGTTCTTTGATTTGGTAGTATTATTTGGTTGGTGTGAAATGCTGCTGGAAATTGGCCTCAGCGTGGAGCTTGTCTGCAGATGTGTGAAGAGCTCTTAAATCCCCGTAGACATGGGTGTGTTAACTTCAGACTTGATAAATGCAGTGCACCAAAACAAGATGATATAGCACCTCAAATTTTCATAGACTGTAGAAACTTCAAATTGGACTTCTGTGCTTCTCTAGTCTTAATTTCCAAATGACATACAAAATTTACCTTAATCTGAAGAAGGACACGTTTTCTTAGCTAAGGCAAGGCACTTCTGACATCCTCTCTGGTTTAGGACCGCCCTCGTATTAGAAATATGATAGTTTTATTCCCTTTCCTTTAGTGGCTCTTGCTGCATTGACACCAGCCCAATCTACTCCTTGTGAAGCTCCTCCTGAGTTCCTCATTAAACGTTTCCTGACAGTCCTTTCAGGGTTGCCGTCACCCCTTTGCATGTGCACCTCTTCCTTCCACACCTCTCCCTTTTGTTCAACTTGTCATTAATGGGCTTCAATGCAGCACTCTGCAAACAGCTAGTTATTTCAGCAATGACCCTTTGTGGCTTTCCCAGCCATGTGGAAGGTGTCAATGACCATCTTCAAGACGACTGTCAACTCTGCACACCACAGTCCTCCCCATGATTGCACATCTGTAAATGATAGACAGTTCTTCTTACACTGTTTTTGCAGTAATTTCGTCAAGATATATTTTTCCTTTTTTTCCAGCTATAGGCCATGATTATCAAAATTAAAATAGAAAAACTGAGAAAAAAAAGGAAAAATTCATCGAAAATATCCTAAATTTTAAATTTCTTAAATAACAGATAATTGATGTTAAGCTTTTTCATGATTTTTAATTGTAAGAGCTGTAATTATCTACCAGCACAGAGCAATGCTTTTTTGAAAATTCATACCGTTTGGCACAATCATAACTCACGGGAATATTTGTGCAGTAAAGCCAATCATTACAGCCCCATTGTTCTCACAATGCATAATTAGATCATTATACTGTATTTTATCTCCTTATTCATTGTTATACTGCATTTTTAGCACCATTTACATGGTTTGAAAATTCTAAATAAAGGTGCAGACTTACAGACCGGCCTCACAGTAATTCACCTTGTTCTGACATCAATCCTCCTTGTTTTGTAATAGGATTACAACCTTGTTAGTCAGGGTACACAAACGTCTTCTAACATAAATAATTAGTTGATCGCCTCTTACATATGCACGCAAACACAAACTGCTCCATAATCGCATTTATTTTGAAGTACAACATGCCATGAGTTGAGACATGATGTCTAATAAATTGGACGCTGATAGGGGTTGTAATTTAAATCTATATGGAGACGGAGGGGCACACATGAATGTGCACACAGGCTCAGCTAATGAAAGAATCACTCATGATATCAGACACATCTGCACACATAAATAAATAAATTCATCCTGCAGTGGAAAAAAAGCGATCAAGCAAATGATATGAAAAACGAGCGTGTTAGCTTCTATGCATTTTAAAGGTTATAGATATGAGCCCACCCTCCTCTTCGATGTGTGCAATTAAAGTGATAGTGATAGGTTATGTGGATGATTACTGGCTGCATACAAACAGCAGTTGCACTGTCACATGAATATGTAATAAAGTCTGCTCTTGAATTAGAAAGATGGAGTTTGGTATCATCCCAGCCTCTCCTTCTTCATTTTTCTCTCTTCCAGTCCTCCTCCCCCATCATCGCTTCCCCTTCCTCCTCCCTTCTATCGGTCACAAGCCTGCAGCTCTGAAATATTTAACATTTCAGAATCATCTCCGTCCATTTAACAATGAATCAGACAGCTTTACTCCAACCCAGACTCTCTGTATTCAGGAAAAAAAGCTGCTCTGGCAAGTTGTCTTTATATAGACGGTACAAGTCAGAGGCATGTTGGAGGTGGTAGTGGGTGGAGATCACAGAGGATCACATGTGTGTTATGTAGTAGGATGAACTACTCTGTCTGCGAGCAAACTCATCAGTCAGAGGCTGGCTGTGTGGGTAGTGGCTAGAGGAGTAGTGGAGTGGTTTTGGCAACCATGGGGGCCATGAGGATGTGAGGAGGTGGACTGATTGCCAGAGAACACAGGAAACGTCTTCCTCGGGCATTGGACACCCCCCGAGGGACTGACAGCAACAATCGTCTGCAGCTTGAATCGACAATATCTGTGCAGAACATTTTCACACTGAGCCATCACCAGTTGGAGCGAAATTTTCATTAAAATTTTCTGGAAGAGCTGTTAGTGATTTTCATTCTTAAAATATGAACAAGGCCTACTTACAGAATCACAGAAAAGCTTTTATCTGCAGGGTATAAAAAGTATGTTTCTTTACACTTGCATGAATCCCATGAATATAATCTACGTCTTAATGTCCATATCATATCATACACATCAGTGCAAAACATAATATATGAATGAGCTACAACACTGAACTGGATTTTCATAGTTCCCTTTTTTATAACTCTGTGGTTTATGTGTGAACAGCTGGCAGTATATCTAAAAGTGCAAGAAAGCAAGAGAAATTGGTATTCATCCACTACTGAAAATAGTCCCCTCTCTTTACTGTTACAATCCTTTTCTTTACATGATAACTCCAAACCCAAGATGTGTTTTCATGCTTTTTTTCTCAACAAAATCAAACCTTATGACATTTTTTGGTTGGTTTAAAAGACTCTGGAGCTTCAGGCTTTTTAATTGGCAATAAGAGCCACAAACAGGATATGGTCTTTTCATTGAATTGTCTAGCTTTTTCCTCACTCTGTCTGGTCAAAGTCTAAATAAAACATGAATTGTAAGAGTAGCCCACTGGTGATTTCCTTTTATTTCTTCAGTACTTAAAACACAATACTGTACTTCCAGCTGTGAGGCAAATGGGTGCAGGGTATAGAGGAGCATTAAGATCTTGATCATTAACTCAATAATGAATCCGTGGTTTAATTTAGATGACCATAATTGATCGAGATGGGGCCTAATTGTGCATTCATTAAGCACAATTCTGATTTTCAGATCTAATGATTTTGTTACAGAATTAAGTGCGATGAAGAATGAAATCCTCGACTGAAGGTTTGACTCGAGGGGGCAGGGAGTCAGAGAACCGCAGCGGGGACTCTTTTCTTCTTATAGCTGATGCTGAAAATGTCTGTCGCCTCTCAGTGTGACTGCGCAGCTCTTCATTTACATACATTTACATTCCTACATTTCACTCGTCCTATTCTCTGTTTAATGGGGTTTCAACAAGATGGAAAAAGTGAGGACTGGTCAATGAATACCTTATAGCTACAAACATGGGGATACTATGCATAAATGTATGGCTGTACTGTTTGTGTATGTTCCTGTGTTTGTGGGCGTTGAAATTTGTATTTGCATATAGTATAAAAAGTGCATGCATTTCATTAGAAGACGGAGAATGTGGTCAATGCATGGCTGCCCTTGTGTTGAGAATACATTATATAGTGAAAAGATAAATAGGAGAGACTCATTAGATATAAATTTGCATTTTGAGGCCTTTGGGATCCGAAAATAGTGGTCTGGCTGGGTGCAGGTTCAAAAGGCAAGCCTTGACAGTCGTAATGTGTGTGGGGGGGCTTTGATATGGAAGAAATAGGGTGGCTGATGATCTGAGCTTTCATGTGTGACGTTACTGAAATAGGAGGATTTACTTCCACCTATCCATGGGCACACTTGTCTTCATCAGCAGCAGTGCTATTCCCCCAGTTACACGCTGTCACCCTTTAATAAATACAGACCAGACACAGCACGAGTCTGTCAGCATCACTTCACTTCATTTGGTGGCTTTAAGTGAGAAACGGTTCAAAGCTAATCCTCAGGACTGACGTGGAAGCAACAACGCTAAGTCTCATAAAACAGTAAGATCATCTCGTAAATATTTATTTATGACTGAGAAAATTTAAGGCGTGTTTATGATGGGAACCCTGACCCGTTTGTCCACAACGAGTGTTGTAGAGCACATGGACCTCAGACCTCAGGCACAGTGGAAAGGGACAGAATTAGAAATGCAAGTAGACAAACAGACAGATGGACATCTGTCAAAAATTGAAGAAAACCAAAAGAGTGAAAAAAAAAATAAAACAGGTTATTGAATAACACTGTGTCCAGGCTCCATCAGTGGATTATTTTACGTGCTATTAGAGTACAATTGTTGCCCCCCCGAGACTATTAAATGGGCATTCATTCAGGTTTACTCACATCATATTGGTCTACAAACTGTGATATTAGCTTTGGGGTGTCAGTAAAAGTACAAAGAATTACAACCAGTGAGGTTTACAGAGAGATGCAGAGCCATCTGATTGGTCCCCCAAGTGGCTCCTCTGAAATCCAAAACCATGATTGGCTATTTACCTTGTTAGAGGCAGCAATTCAATTGGAATCAACTGTTATAGTTTGTGTTTAAGGCTGCTTGAAACTAATCTACATTTCAGTAATGAATATTTACTTTTATTGGTGTAAATATTCAATATTACAAAAATATTTCATTGGTGGGGGCTTTGGACAAACACCTTTTTTAAAAGTCCTTGGAGAATAAAATTCAGCAGACTTGAATATTTCTGTTAAGTAAGCCTTTTATCAAAAAATTACATACAAGAAGAAAATGCTTTGGGTTATTTACATTCAAAGTCCCAAGTTGTTGTGATAAATGGTGAGAGCCTTCCTAGGTTTTGGCTAAGCCCTTAATGATAATGAAAATTACAATTTATTTATTTGTAAAGCACCTTTAAAAACATGGGTTTACAGTATCATCCTCCAATTGTCAAATTTTACAATCAAAAATGTCAAACAGGACAGAGTATTTTGCACATAACAGCCATTCTCTTCTCCTTCTTCATCTTCCAGTTAGCGTGTTTTGCATTGGTTTCCACTAAATATAAAAGTGAAAGGCATACGTTACTAAGTTTGTCTATTCTGTGCCACTGTAGGAACATGGCGGTGCAAGATGGTAGCCTCTCCTTATGCAGATAGAAAAGGCTCATTCAAAGATTACATAAACAAAAATAAACATAAATTCAACTGAACAGGTAACATTTCAAATAGATACTTCATGGCCCAGTGCTTTTTACATACAGCTCCATACCTCATTATACAAAAACAGTGCTGCTCTTTTCTACACATCTGTGCGTACAGGATCTGTTTTTAAGCAAGCTGTTGTCATGGACTTGTAGCTTATCCTGTGTACCTTTGCATACATCTTTTCTACATCTTTTCAGAATATATCCAGGTTTATTAACAAGACTGTGACTGATCCAATCAGCTTGATAGTGCTTCACAGAAATGACAGTTTGAGGAAAGGCTGCTGCTGCTGCTTATATTACCAGCCTAGGCTAGTTGACTGAATCTGAAGAATGGGTGCCAATTTTCTGTCTCTGAAATAGCCTTTTAAGCTAATTTGAGAGTGCATGCTTTATGTTTTGGCCATAATTTTTGTACAATTGTTTTAAAAACTAACTGCAAAGTTATGAGAAAAAAATTGTGGTAACTTTAATTTTTAAATAAATAGTTTGACTTATTTTGAAGGACCTCCCTGATTAAACACAGGTGAACTGATATGGAGTGTGTGTATCTATGTGTGAACAGGATATAACTGGTGTTTCAAAAGCCAACATGACCTATAAAAACTCTGTGCAGGTGACAGGTGTGAGCGTGCCTGTCTGGCAGGGACATGATGAGGGTGGCCGGGTCAGTGAAGGCATCAAATAGTGGTAAACCATGTTGCTGCCACTGTGTTGTTTTACGTAAGAGTTTGTCAGCTGAGGAAGGAGTCAGTGATGGCGACTGTAAACATGGAAGTTTCCAAGGTGCCGTGAAAGGCCAAAAGCCTCTTGTATCTCTCCAGAGGGTTCATGGTCACACTTATTATAGCCTTCCACTCATTGCTTATGGTGATGGAAAAAGACTCATGGCACACAAATATAACAGGTTGGAAACACACACATACATAAACAAACAGGAGGGGACCAAGAAAGGCAAAGTCTTTAGGGCCATGTTAAATCCTTCACACATGCTGTCGCCAAAGGGTTCCATGTCTGTGATTGTGTGTTTAATCTAGAGTCTCCTGAGACATTGAAGGACAGCCACGCTCAGTAATACTGTTGAGCCAGCATGTGTTGCCATGGTGTAAGCACATTTTCTGACGTGTTCAGGCCACTGCTGAAAAACAACTAACTCCCATGAGGGCTCCCCCCCTTCTCCACACCCCCCACAACAATTGTGGGACAGCGTCTGTGTGCATGTACGTGCGTTTTTGTTGATGCAGGTGTTACTCCGGTTTTCGCAAAGGCTAATGGAGGGGCCCATTAACACCACAACAAGCCTAATAGTACTGTAAATACTTGCTGTCTGCTGGTGTGATGATAGCTTTGCTCAATAATTCAGCAGCTGCTGAGAAAATCAACAATACCGTTTTCTGAAAGAGCCGACAACACTGTAAACAACGTGCTCAAATAACCAGGGGCGCAACTCACATAGGGTGCAATAGAAAATGTGCATAGCTTTACTCAGAGGTCCACTGAAGCATGAGACGCACTTTACAGTATAAAAAGGAAAATTATTTACTTGTTTGGTGCTTTTTCAGGTTTTCTCAGGTGCTTTTGCACATTTATTAAAACATTGTGAAACTTGACCAAAGGTGCGTTTTATTGCAGCTCTTATATGCTGCAAAAACGGATGATAACTGGCAACAAACTTGCTGCTACTTGTTTTTGTGTGTTCATTATTTATTTATTTACTGATGCACTAACTGAAACAAGGACAGATATGGACAGACAGCCAAAACACTAACATAACACACTTTTTGCACTGCAGCTTGAGGAGGTTATTTCTCCTCCTGGATTATTTCCAGCACAAGTTGCAGCCTTGTCATCCTGCTCAGAAACATACTAAACTCACATTCAGACAGACAAAGCCATATTTACTCTCTATGGTCGACTTGTTGCTGCTGCGACAGATTGTGTAGGTTTGTTAATAAGTGAATGCAACTTTTAGCAGACAAAACTGTATTAATAAAGTAATAAATGTTGATAGAATATCTCTAACATATCTTGAATTTGAATTTAAATGGTAGACTTGTGTCAGTGAGCCCTGGAGTATGTGCAAAAGAATTTTGGATTCCTTGTCCAGTTTTTTCACTTACACAGACTAAATTTCTGAGCTGCTTAGTGTGAATATGTATCTAAATTAATAGGTTTCTACTTTTGACTTTAAGAGGCAAGTTTGGCAAATAAATAAGCCATTTATAAGACAAAGTGCAAAAAATGAGCTGAAGGTTACATAAAAAAAACAAATTAGAGATATTGTTTCTGCGCAGAGAAATGGTAGACTTGTGTCAGTGAGCCCTGGAGTATGTGCATAAGAATTTTGGATTCCTTGTCCAGTTTTTTCACTTACACTGACTAAATTTCTGAGCTGCTTAGTGTGAATATGTATCTAAATGATGTCTCTTACATTCAGGCATTGACCTCAAAATTAATAGGTTTTTACTTTTGACTTTAAGAGGCAAGTTTGGCAAATAAATAAGCCATTTATAAGACAAAGTGCAAAAAATGAGCTGAAGGTTACATAAAAAAAACAAATTAGAGATATTGTTTCTGCGCAGAGAAAATGAAAAACGTTAAAAAGTTTATGGTAATTTTAACAATTATTCAGAATTTAGTCAAAGCAACTGAGAAAAACGGTCAAATAATGCTGTGTTAGCACATTCAGCTAGTTAGTTTATTAGCATGCTCGATTGTCCCCTTTGTTGTGTTTGGGCCTCCTTTAGCGTGAGAGCTCGTCTTTTAATGATGCTCAGGGTTAGTGATGACTTTACTCAGCATGTAAATGAAGCAGTCCAGTCAGTGAGGGATCCCTGCCTCCAGCTTGTAATATTAACTGAGTTAATTTAGCATGAAACATGGTAAAAGGTTATTTACTAAGTACGCTGTTCTGTTATAGATTTGCCCGCTGCGTAAATGAGAATGTAAGTTATGGTGTAGTCTTTTAAACACAACCAGTGCATGCTGTGCAGTCAGCCAAGAGCCCTCTACCATCACTTTACACAGTGAAGTGACATTAAGACAAATAGCAGTGTCACGCATAATCAATTGTGCATTTCTTCTCAACATAAGGTTTAATAATCATTAGTTGGTCATTTACATGGTGATGTAGCAGGACCATAAAACTAAAGAAAGTGTTGCCTTCAGATTGGCTCACCATGACTGAAACAGTGTTTGGTCATAGAAATGAAAAATCACACACACCACAATATGGATTATTTTCAGCTAATTTTACAAATATTTTATGAAAATCTGTTAAATTAGAAGAAGGGGAAGTTGTGTCGTACTGAAAATATAATTTTTACCGTGAGTCTTCACACCCTCAGCTGCTAATGTTCACACAACACCCACAATCTTCGTCTTGCTCTCTTGAAGAACAGTACCTAATCACTATTCCTCACTGGTGTGAAGACTGCACCGTACACAGTGTGCCTCTTTATGTGCCCTCATTTAAGAAATAAGATGCTCACATCAAGAAGTGTACCGCTCTCCTTATCTTTAAAGCTTTTGTCTTTGGTTAGATAGACTGTGAGGAAAAATGTGACACATATTCATAAAAAAATCACACCTACTCCACTCATGCCTCTTATAAACTTCTTTTAATGCATGTGTAGTTATGATTGGAGGTAAAAGCCAAGTTGCTATGGGATGGATTTTGTTTGCCCTTTGAGCTCTGTCTGGCAGTTAGTTTTCATTTCTACGGCTGGTTTCTATGGCTCCCTTTTTTGTCTGACTTCCACCATGTCCCATTCTCAGTCTCAGTTCCCAGTACTAGACATGGACGAGCCATGGGTGCCAACCATCTGATAGTACTAACGGTCCAGAAGGCTCAGGCAGACTATCCTGTGGAGACTGCCAGACATTTGACTACAATAATCTTCCACAATCCTATGTTTCTTCCTGCTATACTCAAGATAGCATTCACTGGGCTGTCCTGATGAATAACAAAAACACAGACATTGTAAAGACACTCACAAAAATACACTCCATCATCCTGTATGTTACTGTAGAAATATAAAGAATCTGTGTTTCCGTTAACTGTGCCTATACGTCCACAGACAGCAGTACTCCAGTTGGGAAAAAAAGAAAAAAGTGAAAGGTCATAGAAAACAGGTTATTATTGCTACTGTGAAGGGTTTCATGCTGGTTACAAAACACTGATTTCAATAAAATGTCTCTGCATGACCTATAAAAGCAGACAAGAGCCTTAGCAACAAGACTGATCATTTCTATACAGTTGTTATATAAGCCTGTGACTGACGCTCCAGGTAGGTGAAGATAAAGCAGGTAACAGTGTGCTGGAGTAAACAGCTTTTATTTGCATTTTTTACAGCAAAGGTTCTCAAAGTCTGATACAGTTGACTATAATATAGGACAAAAAGATGAAATTTCCCATCAGTAAACATCACTTTAGCGGGGCACACATCATGCCAATCATGTTGGTTTGGGCCTAATTTCCTTCTTCTGGCAAAAGTCAGCAAAGGTCTGAATTATTGGATGGTTTTAAAGTTTATCCTGCCAGATGACCATGATGTAAAGGGAAATAAGAGTGATTTTTCTTTCCTCAGATCTGCGTAGTAGTAAAATTGTAAATATTCTCACTGTTTATGATCAGACATGTAGGGGATCCCAAAAGACGGCTGAGTATAAACTCTGTTGTCACGCAAAACAACTCGGTAGCCAATCGGGAAGTGAGCTGAAAACAACGTAAAAACTGCGATAGGCTCAAAAACATTTAATCCACTTAATGATAAACAGTGACAACACCAGTGTTTATACAATGTATACGGTAAAGTCCTACACACTGAAAAGACAAGAGAAGGCGTTGAAAAGAAAAAGCTACTTCATTGATTGCACCAGGAAGCTAGGCAGCTAAAAACGATTAGCTCCTGAAGTCCATCCTCTATGTTTACCCCAAAGTCACATTAGACTTTAACGGATTTTAACTATTGAGTCGGAACTCTAGTAAAAAGATTCTTCATGTTTCTGCTGTACTGTGATCACTGAATAGTTCAAGCTAACAGATAATGCTTCGTCCACAGGGGGCGCAAAACTAAAAGATCTTGGGAGACAGCAGCTAAAACGAAGCGCTTGAGACGGAGGCTGGAAATAACGGTATTTTAATACAGCAGTAGGAGAAACACAGGGCTGATTTGAAAACCATGTAAAGTAATGAAAGAGGTATCAGAAAGGAAATATAGAATTTGAAAAAAGCAAAGTACCCCTCTTTAAGGCCTTTTTTTAACCAGTTACTTTTCCAATCATAGAGAAATTGCAGAAAAAAGAAGTGGTTGAATGAAGTCAAATATTGGCTCGACTTTATGTGTTAACAATGGAGGGTCACAGGGCAGCACTGACTGTTCTCTAAATGAAGACGAAAAAAACTCACAAGTGTGAAAAGAGTATTTCAAAAGATTAGAAAAACAGAGATGAAAAGATGAGTAGTGATGTCGTTGGGATGAATCGAGAGAAAAGGCAGATTGAGAGTTACACTGGGAGGCCGCCTACAGATTCACTCCCACTCTTCCTCTTGTGCCCACACACTCTCTGTCAGTGTGACGTCCTCTCTTCCTTTTTACTCCTCCACTCAGTGTGTGGAGGCGTTTTGCTCTCCTCTCATTCATTCATTCACTGCCACGTTATTTCCATATTTCTGAGTGGACACTAGATCCAGCAGAATTTTCTGTGGAGGAAGAGGAGGAGTAGGAGGAGGAAGCACCATGTTTGGCTTCATCACAGCACATCAGATTTCCGATCATGCTGAGATCGTGATCACAGATCACATCCAGGCCAAACTATGCAGATGGTCTTATGTCATCTTTGAACATGGGAAATTAGGGCAAAAACATGGTACAGTTATATTCCTCAATCACTATGGTAACATCTCTAATTAAACTTATAACAAAATTATATTATTTCCCCCCCCCAAAAAAACAACAGACATACATCTCTTGGATGGGAAACTCTTTTTGTTTTATCTCTTCAATGCTAGTCACTGATTTACTTGCTTCAAGCGCTAATAGTCCTTCATGGTCTTAATTTTTCTGTGTCTGGTAAACTGACTTCACTCTTCTGCATGCAATCCAAAAGTCATTATGGAAAAGTTGTGTTTCTTCTGCTCCTAATGGAAATCATTCAAAGGTTTTGCCTTTGGCGTGGTCGCATTTAAAAAAAAAACTTTCACAATTAGCGATTGTTCTGTGGAAGCCCTTAAAGACAAGAAAGATAGAAAATACTGTTCGCTGATCTGCTTTCGTACTCAGATCTAAAATTTTTATGTTGCACGAATTACAGCAAGTTTTGAGCAGGATATGAAACAGACTGAAATCTATATTATCTACCAAAGACTGAATATTTCTACACTGTTTTTGTGAATCCCTGAAACTGCTTCTGTGGTGTAAGACTAAGTAGTGGCCTGCATGTATCCAAAACTGCCTTTGTAAACCACTTTCCTGTCAAATATTCATAGTGAGTTAATTCTTCTGCTAGAAGAGAGGATGTATTTTTTTTATTTGTTGAAAAAACTACCGGGACAAAACAAGAACAGCAATGAAATAAAGACATCTATTTGTCAGCAGGTGCACCAAAATCAACACAAACAAAAAGTTCTCAGACAGAATGATCTTTGCAACTTTCTTCATCCTATCAACTGAAGTTACAATTTCACAACAGTGAAACTATTTGGAGAAAACATTTAACTGTAAGTTTCTTAACCAAGTCACTAACATGCTTATCAAAAAAAAAATCGAAACAGAATCTTTGTATTATTTATTTATTTCAGGTGTTTAACTGTCTTGTTGTCAAATGACATGGAAGATAAAAACAGCTTTATATTAAGGTCAAATATTTGTCTCAGGGGTTGTTAAATGGGCTTCATTCCTTAAATGTTTGACAGTCTTTTAAAAACTCATCTTCATGGTGTCGAAGCTTTAAACCACAGAAACTTGAGTGTTTCTATCCAAACTAGCAGATTTATGAATAAGTTGTACTGCAGCACTGTGTTCAAGGCCACTTAATGTCTGACTATTTCTGCAGTATAAAGATTTCCAAAAATAGCGGCTCACGATGACGCTCGTACCCATTCACAACTTGTTTATTCTCAATCCTGCTTTATACTGAATGAAATATCCCTGAAGGCTGCAGCAAAGATCTTGAAGACACTTGATAGAGTTATTTTGGTGGCGGTTAAGGTGATGTGAGTCCATGTGAACCTGCTAACTTACTTGTAAAAGAAGACATGTATGAGTCCTGTATGAACCCACACAGGTAGAGGCCTCAACTCATAGTTGTCTTCTCATAAATCTGCTGGTGGGGAAACCATAAAGGGACTGATGTCAGTCAGCGATAATAAAGAAGGAGCTGCAGAAAGATGAATCATCATTGAGGGATAAAGAAGGAAGTTAACACCTAAAGCTTTTATGCTTTTTTGTTATGATCTAGCTCCTACCAGCAGAGTGATAATGCAAATAACAGAAAACCAATTATCATCACAGTTTAATGTTTAAAATGATTTGCTAGCATTAAATCAGGAGTATAATTACTGACTCCCTAATTGGATGGAGAAGCAGCTGTGCATTAACACATTTGGAGCTTATGAGTGCATCAATGGCAGCACTGTTTTAAAACTCACCAACAAAATAAACAGAAGAGACTGATTAGCTGTGATGGTGAATTATTGACAGAAAAGTAGAAGTAATTTTTCACTGATATCATCCATCAACTCAAAGCTTTATAAGCCTTACATAAGAGGGGAATTAGAAACGATCATAATACAAGTACTTGTGTCCAAAATGAATAAATTTGATCTCTGGCAATCATTTACTTTACCCTCTAAATTCCTCATAGTGCCATTCACAATGAGCTTAAAATGTAAGATTGTAACAAATGAAATAAAAACCCAAGCATACCCAATGGCAGTATGTCGAATTACAACCCACCACCTTTCGCTCTCCACTGTTGTTGTTTTTCCTGCTTACACCAAGCCTGCTGATTTGTGATTGTTAAGTTAATCAACTTGGACGACAAACTAGGATAATGAGCTCTTCGTTTAACTCTCATATGTATAGAATTTGCTACAGAGGCCTGTGTCTAATACAAGCCTGCTTCGTATAAAGGCCTGATACCTTTGAACCTTGAGGAGGTAATAAACCCTGTCTATATTGAAAGATTGACATTGACCAACAGACAGTGGTAAGCAACAGTTGAAAGTGAGTCGTGTTTATCCTGTGTGTGTGTAAGAAAGGAAAGCCTTTCACTTAATCTCCTCCTGTGTTTACTACTGGTTGTAGTTGTCTGTGTAATCCCCAGACTGCCGCGAAAAAACCCTGCCATGCATCCTCCCTCTTTAACCGTTGCGTGTGAGTGTTTGTAGGTAATTTCCATATTTAGTTTCTGTTGGGTTTTTGTGTTGCATGTCGTGTTGCAAGCTAATCTGGCAAGCTAACCTGAGGTCAAGGGGCTATGCTGTAGGTTGTGGCCTCTGTGCTTAATCCACTCAGAGGAAAGGTCAAACTCATACTAACCTCCTGATGCATTCCCGCGCTCTAACGTAAACAACATTCTTGGAAACAGAGTGAATTAAGCTACAAGAACTATGACACATTCGCCCAATCAGTTTGACTCACATGAATAAATCCTGCTAAATTTCAATAATTTATTTGTTTGTCTTTGTTATTTATACTATTTTGCCTGTGGGAATGAGTTTTACTGTTTTTGGATAACATAAAACTCCAAAATAAAGTATTCCAAAATAAATTACGGCAAGGGTAAATTTGGTCTCAAATTAAACTCTGTTTGTTTCCTAAATCTTAATTTGAGGACATAAAATATCACAAATTCCTATAGTAACCATGACTTGTCAGAAGGCAAGTCACTCCCTTCATAAACAATAACATGGACACACGCTTGCACTTGCTCCGGCGTAATCCCAGGTCCTGAAAGGTGATTGAAAGTCTCAAATCAGGTCTCAATCCAGCAGTGTTAGCAAACAAGCAATAGGATTAAACACTTAAAAAGGGTTAAAGTTTTAACTCCAAAGCCCCTGAGCAAGGCTGAGTGCTGACCCCCTAACCACATAGCTTTTAAAGTTGTGTGTGCATTTGCATGTGAATTGTACTGATTTTTTTATGTTTTTGCAACCTGGTTAGAAAATTATATCCCCTGAGTTTTTATTAAATTTATGTTTTTTTTCTGAACTTGAGTAGAAACTGCTTAACTTTTGACCCACAACAATCAGTCAGACTTGTGTCATGATCATAATAATTATTAATGGTTGTTATATAATTGTTATTAAAATCCTTATTGCTGCTTGACCCCACCTGTTTTCCGTAAATGCTGTCAATCATTCCAATATTATCAACAGTTAATGTCAATATGTTTTATTATATGTAAGCTGATGATAAAACATATTGACATTAACTGTTATGATACGTCATCAACAGTCAAATTAATTTTACCATTACTGTACTGTGATTAGTAAAGTTACACCTATTTTAAGTTTTGGTGTTGTGGTTATACATCTGTTTTATCTGCTGTTGTTATTGTTGTGTCTGTCTCGTTTCACCTTTCTCTTTCAACCGCTCCCTCTATCACTATCTTGTCTTTACTGTTATGGCAGATGGCCGTCCACAAACAAGTCTGTTTCTGCTCAGGGTTTTTGCCTGTTTTTTAAAAAATGTAATCCTTTGACACCGTAGCAGCGTGTTGCTTTATCCTTGAGGACTGTGTTGAATCTGCTCACAGAGAGTGCACCATGAGGAGTTTTCAGTTGTTTTTCAAATGATCTCACTCTTTTACTGATGCCTTTTTAAGTAATATGATCAGAGCTAAGATTGTTTATTTTTCAAATAAAGTCTTATTACGTGTGTTCAGTTAGAGTTTCTGCCAAAAAGGTAGAGTTGGCATAAGGCACTCCCCTGGAAGTGGTGATGTTAAGAAGTTTCACAGTGAGAAAATGACGGGATGGTTAGAGATGTAACATCTATGTCAGTGTGTCAATACTTCACTGCTATGTTAAGAAAAAAGAGTTAAACCATATGCATAATAATCCTACATTGTTAGACATTTACTGGGTCACTGGAGCACTACTGAGGATACTACTGAAGCTACACAGACTCTTTTGTCCACAGGGGGCGCCAGATTGATCAAACCAAAAGTTCCTCTCAAGATCCTTAAGCAATGTTTGAAAAAAGAGAGTACTAACTAGACTTGTGTATTGACTTGGTAACACTTGGATTGATTAATTGACTTGTGGTTTTCTATTCCTGTGATAAAAGATTAAAAAAAGAGTGTTTGTCACTTTTTGTGTAACACCGAGTACTTAAGCATCCTTTTTAGTCTTGACAGGAGGATCCTTCAAACTACGCAAAACCTTCTCTTATCACCTTTGAATCCACAACACAGACCGACATGTTAATAATTGTAAACAGATTCCCTGCTTAATTCTTTCTTCTTCCTCTCAGAAAAACATCCCTCTCTCTCTCTTTCTTCTTCTTTTTCATGGTTTCGTCACCTCTGGTGTCTCTTAGTCTGTTTTAATATTAAAACTCTTGCCTACATTTCTGTTTTCTCATACTGTTTTTTTTTTTTTTAATCGTCCAACAAATCTTCGCTCTCTTGCACAACAAAGATACAGAAAAAATGTTGTTCTCTAAAAAAGCACAGGGACTATTTTAAGCAACTTCTCTACAAGAAGTGCCTCTGCCCTGAGAGCAGACATCTGATCCTAAAAGTGAATAATCTTGATTGTGGTCATTAGGCCTTTGCACTCAGTCATACCTGCCATTTGACTGTTTAGCCTTTCAGTGTTGGATGACCATTCAGTGTGACTCCCACCAGTGACCCAGCACTCACCGGTCAAAGTTCAAGGCCTTGTTAGACATGTTTATGAAGATAGCCGGGGGTCGAGGCCTCAGTTTGTCCATCTAGCGACAAGAGAGGAAACAAGGGATAGGATTCCGGTAATAGATGAAAGACGAGAGTGGAGATGAAAGGAGGGGTTATCTGGTTCTCTGCGGAGCGTATCGATCTGTTTGTGTTTTCAGGGGGGGTGAACGGGTTTGTTGGCCACAGTCCCGGCAGAAGTGCTGAGGTATCGGCTGCAGAGCCCTGTGGAAGTGTCAGTGCAGAGGTTGCACTTAAATAAGGGTTCAAGATAGAGTCGAGGTCAGCTCGCTGCCTCTTGCTCGAGAAATGAAAAACAATGTTTAAACAGAGGTTTAAAAAAAAAAAGAAATAACACTCAGAGCGTCTGTGTCAACTGAATGGAGAGTTTTGAGATCATGAGGCCACAAGAGCTCAAAGATGAAGTGTGCAGGTGCTGCCCTCTTGTGGCCACGCAGTCAAAATGCAGAGTGAATAAAAACACCTCTGGTTAAAAAAAAAAAAAAAAAAAAAAAGGGAATGTTCTACAAATCATTTTATTGTAGGAATTACACAGAAAAGGGTCTGTAAAACATAAAATGTGGATTCTATTTGGTAATGAGATCAGATTACCTCCACTGTGGTCAAGTTGGTTTTTGATTGCAACACTGCTAATCCTGTAAATACTTCATGGAGCATATTATCATAACCGAGCATATGGACGAACACAAACAAGTTACAGTCAGTGGGATACAAAAAAACACTAAAAAGGACAGGAAATCTGGGAGATCTTCCTTTCACTGGTGTTCAGATTGAATTAATGCATCATAAAACCTTTCAGAGCTTAGATTTACTTCAACAAATTCATGTTTTTCTGAAACATCTGTGTTAAAACGGTATAATTTAAAAAGTGATGGAATAGCCCTTTACTTTTTATGAAACATGAATTTTGCATGAACACAACAGGGAATCAAAAGCCATTCACAAATGGAAAGAGTCAAGTATAAGAGCATAATAGCAAAGTACAGGTTATGTGTAAGTTTATATACATGTGCATCGTTTTGGGATCAAGAGATCAGACACTTCATGTGATACGACTAAGTCCTTAAACACACAGCTGTTATAAGCAATGCTCTGACGGATGAGAAGTATGTGGAGAGTGATTTGAAGTCCTTTTCTTTTTGTTGTGCACCACAATATTTATGCAGACATTACAAAACACACACCACATCCACACAGCTAAAATCGATTCATTTATATTTACACACTCAGGCACACACCTGCTATAGCTTTTTCAGTGCTGTACTGTATTGCATGTTACTAAGGCGGTCATGGTCAGACATTGAAACACTTTTTTTCAATCATGGAATCTTGGAAACACTACAGCCCCACGTATCCTCATAAATCTCATAAATAAAAAATGGACTGAATAACACACAATAATAACCTGAGGAGAGTATGTAGAAGTATGTTAGAGAGGAATGCATTATATGTACAACAGTGTGGTTGCTTAAGTATACGTGTCTGCAACATAATGGTGATTTAGCAAAACCGACATGCATTTGTAGCGAGTGGTAAGTCCCCATTCTTGACATTAGTTTGTATAAAGAAGTAAAAGGTGTGTCAATCATGATTATCATGAGGCTATATCTTTGATCGCTGCTGCAGAGAGAGAAAAAAAAAAAGTAAAACGAAGAAAAACAAAGAGGAATATGGCAGATAAGTAACACCAAATAGCACCTGACCTACACAAACAACCCTTTCACAATGAACACCAGTTTACCAGTTTATGGGGCTGTGTATTCAGTGCAGTGGTAAACTGGGCGCCATTCCTTAGAGACATTCTGTGATCATGTTAGTAAAGTGTTCTGCATGGAGCAAAAGGCCGCTTGGTCTCCGTGTTCTGGTTCGTAGTGTTAAACCTCTATTCAAACCGGATCTTTGTCCCTTTCCTCTCAAACATGCAGGGAAATAGCACCATCCTTTAGGAACAGGAATCAAAGACAAGTCCAGGACATCAGCGCGTGTTGCATTGCTCTCCGGTTAGACAAAAAAGGCACTCTGGTGTTTGGGTTTATGTCCTCTTCATGCAAACTTGACAGCGGCTTATGTGTGTTCTAAGACTTCCTGCTTTAAGCGTCGTCGGCACAGGTTTCCTGAAATGAGGAGAGAGATAAAGAACACAAAAAAAAAATCAGTGAGAAGCTGAAGTTATGTGACAGTACATGTGTGGTGCGTGTCTGATTTTAACTTACGTGAACATCTCGCTGTCTTCAATGGTGGCGAGCCAAAAGCTGTAGGAGTTGGCATAGTAGTTGCAGGTTCCACGACCGTGACACTCAATGAATGGGGCGCTGCGGAACTCCTCCAGACAGGAACCAGGAGAGGCCAGAGCCTGGCCCGAACCCTCAGCACCAGAACTAGTGTGCTGCACGAATACAAAGTAAAACAGCCCACAGAGATGAAACAAGTTCTCCAAGTCCTGTCCATACATATCTTTTTCTTTTTTCTTAACTTAACACTAAGTTTCTTTATCCTTTAATTTATCTTTATATGTCTGTACTTTATATGTCATTTCTCCCCTGTGGGACTATTAAAGGAACATCTCATCTTATCTTATCTTAAGAGAGCGCTGAACCAAAACAGGTAAAAATATGAGGTGAATTGGTTTGTCTTACCATGACAAAGGAGTAGCCGATCCACAGGGAGTCCCAGCCTCGAGGGCAAGGAGGGATTGTGATGGTCTGACTGTGAACTGCGATCACCATGGCTGGGGCTTCGCAAACAGCACACCTAAACACACAAACACACACGTACACAAACATATGAAAGAAGCACAGTATTTACATCATATATGTAGCAGTTAGGTACCTTAAAAAAGTGCTGCTCAAGCTAAATGAAAATAGTCTTTGCTCTGTTGACTGACTTTTTGGCCTAATTTCATTTAACACTGATGAAAGTATAACATGTGGCTCAAATTGGTGAATAAAGATACCAGTCTGCAAGTTCCTGAATGAAAAGGATTTACCTTACTCCTGTAAACTTGTGTGTTTTTGATGCTAATGAGTTTTGCTACCAATTTCTTCTTTATTGTGTATCTGTGCTCAGGTTGATATGCTACACACCTGCTAATGAAGGGTTTGATGCTTTCACCAGTGAAAGGTGCCATGCTCATGGGCATGGGTTCAGGCGTGGTGAGCCAGTAAGAGTAGTCATTACGGGAAGCAAAGTTGCACACGTTGTTGATGTTACAGAACAGGAAGGGCATCGGGCTGAACTTCCTTAGACAGCTGCCTGCCGTACCTGAAACACAGATTTCAAGTAAACATGGATTAATTCACTAATCAACTTTCTTTTTATCATTAAGATGTTTTTCACAGTTTTCCTTACCCAAGTCCTGTCCATGAGCCCGTGCATTTCCTTGTACATAGAGCAAGGAGTAGCCATCGTAAATAAGCGACGTTCCTTCAGGACAATATGGGACATCCACTGATTGACTGTGACGGGTTACTAGGAACCCGTGATCCATGGAGGAGGGGCCAGGAGGGCCCACTTGACCTGGGACGCCATCAGGCCCTGGGGGTCCAGGGTATCCTCTGGGTCCTGAAGACACAAGGTCATTAATAAGATGTAACATCAACAATAAAAAAGCTCCTATCATCATCCTTCATCCCTGTCAGCATCTCACCCTGTGGCCCTGGCAGGCCAGGATCTCCTTTAGCTCCAGCCTGACCATGATATCCAGGAAGTCCATCTTCACCTTTTGGTCCTGAGACACCTGTCAAACCTGAGGGATTTAACACAAATGATGAAGCAAGAGTCGACTGAAGACCAGAAATTGTTAGTCATAAGCGGCTTTTTTGAAGCAAATTGTCACCTTGCTGCCCTTTCTGTCCAACGTGGCCTTGCAAACCCCGAGGCCCTGGTGGACCTTGAATCCCTGGGAATCCTATGTCACCTTTGACGTGGGTGGCGGGGCCAGGGGGGCCTGGGGGGCCAACATTACCTGAAACACATTTTTGAGAATAATTTTTAGAGCTTTTGGTCATTCTTTTTGAAGGGACAGCTCAAGAAAAACAGGAAATGTGGGGAAGACAGCGGGAAGTGGCCTGCACTGAATTATGCAGTGACTGGGAATCGATCTCATGATCAGTGTGACAAGGACTACAGCCCATCTATCACGGAGCTAAATCAATGCCTCAGTATTAGAGGTTTTTAAGAGACAACACTTATCAGTTTAGCATAAGGCTATTTATAGAGGATTGTGGATGTAAGATTTTCTCTGATTTTGAAATCTAGAGTGAAGTATTATTCCTGACATCCCTCAGTTCCCTGTTCAGTTCTGTGTTATTCTAATGTGTACAAATATTTTACAAATACTTTAAAATATTTTAAAAACACAGGTGTCAACAATTCTGCCGCCTAAGAACTGAACCATAAATGTACTTTTGACTTCTTTAGACTTCTTCAGAGCACTTCTTTAGAGAAGGAAGGTTTTTCTGAATGAGGCCTGGTGTTTCTATTTTTATTGATAAGATTGTTTAAATTGTTGACACAAGATGACTAGTTACCCTTTTCTCCTGGGAATCCTCGGTCTCCATATTCTCCTTTGAAACCGACGTCACCACCGTCACCCTTTGTACCTAAAGTTTGGATTAAAGAATGAAGTATTTCAGTTAATCGTTTGTAAGTACATACACATCACGTCTCTCACACATGCTTGCACACATAAACACACACACAGTCTTACTCTGTACAACAGCACCCACCTGGAAAGCCAGGGACACCCTGCAGTCCTTTCTCACCCTTCTGTCCATCGATACCTGGAAGGCCTTGTTGTCCCTGTACAAAATGAAGACACACAAAAACACGGACATTTTCAGTTACCTTAAAACCTATACTATGTTTTAAAAAGTGAAAAAGTCTAAGAGCTTCATCACACCCTAACCAGGAGTGTTTTGGGGTGCAGCACAAGTGTCATTACACCCAGCACCCAGGTTGAATAAATAGAAAGCATTTGCACCTAAGACCAACAAAAACCTGGTCTAAAGCCTAAAATCAGTGTGCAGAGCTTTTCTAAATTAAAAGTATTACAGCCTTAGGTACACAGGACATTGTTCATTGTAAAAGTTCCTCATCATTTCTGCTGAGCAGAGGAACTGTTTCAGCGGACATGTAACTTCAATCTGAGCATCAACAGAACTTAAACAGTGTTTGTGATCTGATTGTGTTTTCTGTGTTTAAGCAGAAAGGCTGAAATCAGCCATGTAAGTAACAACATGCCTATCTTATTTGTAAAGGGAATGAAAACAGACCCATCGAATTGGTCTGATTTATGTTGCACCGAAAACACACCCATGAATATTCAAGGTATGCTTTATATCATTCAAACAGGACCCTTAGACATGGAAAGCAGATTTATGACGTACAGGAAGTCCAGGAACTCCTGGGTCACCCTTCTGTCCTGTCTCTCCTTGGAAACCGGGATTACCCTGGTTTCCTCTCTCTCCCTTCAGACCATCTCTGCCTGGCACACCAGGGAGTCCTGGTGCTCCTGGGGATCCTGTTTGACAAATCACATGATCCTACATGAAAGCACTTTTCAACTGTGATTTTTAAGAAATGAGTCCATTATGAAACATTGAGAAGACAGATGTTAGGTGTTTGTTTACCTTGGTCTCCGGACTGCCCTGTTTCTCCCCTCTCTCCTTTGGGACCTTCTAGAGACATACCCGGGAGCCCTTTCTCCCCTGCCTCACCCTGGGGTCCCGGTAAGCCAGGAAATCCCTTGTCGCCTTTAATACCAGAGACACCTGGATGACCTGGAGTCCCAGGGAAACCAGGACTGCCTTTGTCACCTGCAGAGGCAATGATAAGACCAAGTGTTAAAAGTCTGTTTGACTTCAATGATTCAACGATTACAATTCAAGAACAGAAGAGGTCTGACCTTTGCCTCCAAGAGTACCAGGGGGTCCAGGGAAACCTCGACCAGGTAGACCTGTCAAAAGGAGGGATCATATTATCTGAAATGATAGGACTGATTGGTTTCTTGGGTTTATGATTAGTTATGTAGTAGTTAGTAGTCATGGAAAAGTTACTGCTATCTTAACTGATGGATGTTTGATGGTGTTCTAACACTGCAACGCTATATGATACGAATCCGTACATCACCCATTCATATTTTGCTATTCGTCAAGTCACGATACAATTATACACAATGCAGTATGATATAATACCATTCAATATAATGCAATACTGTTTGAAAAAGTATAATTTGATGAGGTATGAGACAATGTAGCACACTGTGTTTGTTATGATAAAATATAATACAAAAGGATGCATAATGTGACACTATACTATTTGAGACAGTGTGATTAGATACAACAGGAAACAGTATGACAGGATTCCATGTGATAACATACAATTTGATGCATTGTTACTTGAGGCTGTATAGCTTGTGTTATAGCTTACCCAGTTATTTAGGTGTGAGTTTCATTTTAATGAAACACTGATTCAGTTTTATTATTTTAGCACGCATATATACAATATATCAGAGAATCGCACAACCTTTGTTTCCTTTCCTCAGCTGTGAAACGACTGTAACAGCATTTCATTGTTGTGTTGTCTCCTCTGATACTTACCCGGGTCGCCTCTTTCTCCAGAGGATCCAGGAATACCGTCCACTCCAGGTTCCCCCTTTTCTCCAGAAGGACCAGGAGGTCCCTGCAAGCCGCCTTCGCCTGTAAGAAAAACACATATATACACATTTAATGACTGTATGGGAAGATGTCTAAAGCTCATTTTTTACACTGCCTGTATGACAAAGGCACAGAAACTTTTTCAAACAGGACTAATAATGTTAAAGGTGACTTAGATGTTGAACTTTGAAATCAATAAATCATCTTCTCTGCTGAACATGTGGAAACTTTTCTATCTGATTAAATAAGTCTGTAACTCACCAGGTCGACCATCACGACCGGATTCTCCTGGAGACCCTGGCAGCCCAACTGTACCCTTCTCACCTGGTCTGCCTGATTGACCTACTCACACACACACAAACATATATAAATAAAATATCGAAATACAGAGAATGGAAAGAACACATCATCACAGATACTGATATCTGACCTGGAAACCCAGCGCTTCCTTTGTCTCCTTTGGGACCTTCCAGTCCTGGCTTTCCAGGCATACCCTCATGACCCCTCTGACCCTTCTCCCCTGGAGATCCTGGGAATCCAGGCTGCCCAGCCAGACCCTGTCAGAATAAAAATGAGAGGAAGTATGCTTAGTAAAGACTGAGGATATATCATTGAGAGGATCGGCCAACACAACAAAGACCAGAGCTAAATCTGCCTCTCCAGATTATCCTGTAATAGTAATGCTGTCCTTTCTTTGTTCATTACATCCACAGGACTAGTGCCAGTTCATCTTCTTCAGGTAGCTGTGAGTAGCTTACACAGAGGCTCCCTCTTTGACAATTTTACCAAAAACCTGATGTTTTGTTATGGTTTCCTTACAACTGATCGACCTCATGTCAGCTGAATAACATCATTGCGCAGATTTGCACAAAGCAATGACACAAGTGATTTAGGTCTGTCCTCATCAGAAAGTAACTGCTGTTATTTTTAAGAGGAGATAGTTGGGCATCTAGGCCCTGCTGAAGCTGCAAACTTTCAGTGCACTTAAGATAAGAACACAAGCTAATGGAGCCACTTTACAAATCTCTGAGTTCACAGATCTTTGAGATCATCATATTACATTACAGTTGTTGTAGCTAGTGAGTTACCTTTTCTCCTGGAGTCCCTGGGATGCCAATACCTGGCTCACCAGCTACTCCCTTTTCTCCTTTCTGCCCATCTGTGCCTCTGAATCCAGGATGTCCTGGTGTGCCAAAGTCTCCTTTACTACCCTTTGGACCACTAGGACCTGTGTAAATATACACAAGCGTGTTAAACGGATGAAAGGCACCTGCCAGGTTTACAAATTCAATTTTTTAAAAACATTTATATTATATATATATATATATTAATATTTTTCTGACATCTCTGTCCTTACAGGACTAAATTAAACTTACTTATAGAACATGATTTTGTCATAGTATGTGCATTTCTTACCAGGGATTCCCATCTCTCCCGAACCACCTTTCTGTCCTGGAGGTCCCATACTGCCTGGATCTCCTGCTAAACCAGAATCTCCCTTCTCACCTTAGACAAATCAAACATTACAAATTAAATTGTTTTATTCTTGTGCTCTCTTTTTGGGATTTTTAGATTACTGAAGGAAATTCATGGTGAAATACTTTGAATCAGATAAACAACACAAGGATAAGAACAAAAACTTTCAATAAATTTAATGTCAGGGTGGTTACCAGGTTGTCCAGGTAATCCAGGTTCTCCATCTTTTCCTGGCATACCAGGGTCTCCAGGAAGTCCACGGTGGCCCTTCTGTCCAGTATATCCAGGGTCACCTAACCAAAGTTTGAAAAAAACAGGTTAAGAAATTTTACACTATTTGGGTAAATAAACTCTAACTGTACAAAGAATGGTGTGTTATTTCAAACCTCTGTCTCCACTGTCTCCCTTCTCCCCCTTCATTTGCTCCATCTGAATGTCAGTCATGTTTCCAGCAGGACCCTGAAGACCTTGTTCTCCCCTTTCACCCTTAGCTCCAGGCTCTCCAATGCCACCTTGTGGTCCAATTCTACCGATATCACCTGAGGATGGAGAGGGAATTTTGATTTATTGGTTACTATAAAAGTCTGTGAAGGGTCTAAATCTATGAATCTCTTTCATGATTTGGTTCTTATTACCTCTTGGACCAGGAGATCCAGGTATCCCAGGTGGTCCTGGAAATCCCGGTACTCCTGGTGTTCCAATAACCCCCATTTCACCTTTTGGACCTGACATAAAAAAATAAGAAACAATTACAAAGCAGCAGGAGGACAAAATGATCTGAGATTCATTGTTGCCTCTTCTGTAGGACATTGAAGGTGAATGCTGAAAATTCAAGCTTGAGGAGTGATCACTGCTGCCTCCATATTTAAACTCAATAATAAAAAAACAACACTGAACAAACAAAAGACCACCGACAAGACAGTAGAGAGCGCCTCCTTCAGTTTATGTTTCCTCCTAAATGTATTAGCTGTTCTGTAATCTCACCTTGGTTTCCAATGAGTCCGTCCCGTCCTGGTAAGCCTGGTGGCCCAGGAAGTCCTGTACTTCCTGGCACTCCAGGGAATCCTGAGGCTCCCTTCTCTCCCTGAGGCCCTGGCATGTCCAGACCAGGTGGACCTGGGTAACCCTTGTCACCCTTGACACCTGGCTGTCCTGCTCAACATGAATGCATACAAACTTGTCAGATTACAGTGAGTAAAGAGCTTTTCAGATTGTGCATCACTTACGTCAGATTTCTACCATTAAAAAGTGGGTCTGTGCTTGAATGCTAAATCTGAACTAACCAGTTGGGCCGGACTCTCCAGCTGGTCCTTGTGGTCCTGGAAGTCCAGGGGAGCCTTTTCCTGGAGCACCTGGTGAGCCACTTAGTCCAGGAGGCCCTGGGGGTCCCACTTCACCTGATTGAAAAACAAAAGAAAACCAATGATTTACTTGTGATGAGGATTATGCAAGGAGCAACTAGTTTGATCCTCACTGCGCACTACAGTTACAAAAGTTTTGGACTGTACCTTTTATTCCCTGAGCACCAGGAGGTCCTGTTCGGCCTTCTCTTCCAGGAACACCAGGAAGTCCAATTTCTCCCTTCTCTCCTGGGAAGCCAGTGACTCCTGGTTCACCCTGAAAACCTTTTTGGCCTGGAAGACCTCGTCCTGGTTCACCCTGCAAAGAAAAGGAATAATTCTTGAATTTAGGCTCTGGAAATCATGATTTTACAGATTCACCATTTTAGGGTGCATGCAAAGTCAACAGGTCTGTTTGCTGGAGCGCGGTTTGTAATGTTCCCAAACAATGTTCCCTTTGTGCTTGAAACACTTGTGTCCCATTATCAAAAACTGATCATTTCAAGCCTTTTGTGAGAAATCCTCACCATGTGTAGAGAGATATACACACATATCTATTTTTATTTCAAACACATTTGCAAAGAAGTACAAACTTTAAGTCCAGGTAATCCAGGTTTTCCAGTCGAACCATCCTGCCCAGGTCTTCCTGGTTCTCCTGGTGATCCCTTAGTTCCTGGAATTCCACCGACACCTACAAACATTTTATAATATTTTATATTTATTTCATTTTCTGAATTTGTGCTATCCACAGAACCTCTGTTAGCTAGGCATGGAAAAGTGATCAGGGTCAACGCAGGCCGTCTTACCTTTGGGACCAGTTGGGCCAGGAAATCCAATACCAGGAGATCCTTGGTCACCTTTTGTACCAGGGAAACCTGGCAACCCTTGATCTCCGGGTAGACCTCTTTCACCTAAAGCCAACAACATGTTGCATGGTAACCAGTTACCATGTGCCAACTAAACATCAATCAAGGTAGACACAGATTGTAACACTACCCTAATCTCAGCTAAGAAAGGTGAGCTAAGGCTCACAAATTTACTCCACTTTCTGAGGATTTTGTTGCATTACAGCAAAACCTAAAACAAATGTTTCCTGCCTTGAAATCCAGGTCTGCCAGATTCTCCCTTTGCTCCAGGTTCTCCCCGAGGTCCGGGACTGCTCACACTTGGCTCCCCTTTAGCACCTGTAAGTGGGTAGTTGGATGTTAACAAACATCAGTTTTCATTCAGATCTGAAACCTAAAACAAGTATAACTGTACTTCTTTTTGACCTTACTGCCTTATGAGCAGATACTTTTGATATCTGCAGATCTCTGTGTACAGATATTGGTCGTACCTGGTGCTCCCGGAGTTCCAGGAAGGCCAGGTCTGCCTTGGCTTCCCTTTTCTCCAGCATCTCCAGGTCTACCAAAGCCTGGCAGTCCAGGTGGACCCCTCTCGCCTGGAAGCCCAGCACGACCAGGGTCTCCATCAAATCCACGCTCACCCTTGATGCCTTCTTTGGCCTGAAATTGACATAAAAGTGTCTTTTCTTTGGTAACATTAAATTAAGTATTTGAATTCTGAAGGATGCATGCAGGAATAATTGACTTTTTAATGCATAAAAAATGTTAAAATTAAACCTGTATAACAGATTTTATTGGCCAAAAGAGTTTAACACAAACAACTGTACAACACTGATCTCCCTTTATGAGGTAAATAAGACAAACATGTTTGGTAAAATGATCTGATGGAAAAAGATTATTTGCTTCTTTTATGATCTCTGCTTTTGGTCTTCTCCAACCTCTGATATAACACCAGACTCTTTATCTGCTGAACGCCTCTCTATGTTAAATTTATTCATTATAATATGATTATCATTTTCATTCTACCATCAATGGAAACCATTATCAGTTTAATAGTCACACAAATTGGGATACCCTGATATCACACTTCCCTCATCAAACAAATGACACACACTTACAGGTTCTCCTTTGAGGCCAGGCAAACCTGGGGAGCCATCCCTCCCTGGCTGTCCATCCAGTCCTGGCTGTCCCGGTGAGCCAGCAACACCAGGCAGACCTTTGTCCCCTTTCAGACCAGGAGCCATGTCCCCTGGGTCACCAACAGCACCAGGGGCTCCCATCAACCCAGGTGTGCCATGAGAACCCTGCACAAAGTCCAAAACTGTGTATTATGTACTGTATATTCACACAGGTCTTCTTGTCCCAAGTATCTCAGACATTATTTCACTCACAGGTCTCCCAGGAGCTCCAGGAGAGCCAGATCGACCCTTCTCTCCTTTGCTGCCTACTGTTCCAGGAGGTCCTGAAGGTTAAAAACAAACAGTAGTTAGTCAGTACAGAAATATCGTAGACATTGACTACAGTTAACAGTTAAACGGGATTCACATGATGATCAGGTTAAACAGATATTGAGAGGCTAACGTGGTTTTTGGATCTTAACCAAGCAGCAATGTCTAGATTTGGGAAATGAAAAGTTCAAGTGGAATCAGAATTTCAAGCACAGTGGACACCATCAATGGTCACCTACCTCGATCTCCTTTAGGACCCTGGGGCCCTTCTGATCCAGGTGGGCCGTGTCCCTCACACTGAACACAGGTATCTCCTTTGTCACCTGAAGGAGGAGCATTCATGAAGTGTTATTCAATATCATAAAATGGTTAACTTATTTTGCTCAGTGGTTAATTTGAAAGTTTCTTACCTTTTTGTCCCACTTCTCCCTGTAAACCTGGAGGTCCAGGTGGGCCAGGAGCTCCTTTCTCAATGTTGCATTCATTAGGGTCAACTGTTTGGTCATATCATCACACATACACACAAGAACACACACACAAAAATACACATGCAGTTGTTAAAATATCAATTCAAATGTCCCAAATGGAAATGTCCCTAGTTGATTCATGAATTTATAATTTGTATTATTTTCCGTGGTTCTGATTAAGAGGACGTACTCGGTTGTCCAGGAAGTCCAGGGGCTCCAGGGGATCCTGGCTGACCTGGTGGTCCCACAAGAGATTCTCCTTCTATGCCCCTGTCTCCTTTTTCTCCCAGGCTTCCTTTCTGACCCTGCTCTCCACGAGGCCCCTCAAGGTACCGACCTGACGAACAAAACAAGTGCGCCAGTTTGGTTACTTCAAAGTCCGCATCACACCTGCAGCCTGTACTGTGCTGAAAAATTGTGCTCCGTTACCTGGTGGACCTGCCTCTCCCTGAGGACCAGGAAAGCCTGTGGATTACACAAAACCAAGTTAGGAGGAAAAACACGGTTGTAGAGGGAATCCATCTGAAGAAGCTTTGGGTATGTCATGGTCTTACTTCACCTTTTTCTCCTTGCTGCCCTGGGAGACCACGAGGACCAGGGGAACCGGGAGCACCACTTCCCTAAAATTAAATCATTACAATGTTGAAAATCTAAAAAGATTGTCCAGAAACTGAGATCTTCTTTTCTACTTTTTCATGAAACTGTAGGCTTTGTGAGAGATGGATCACCAACATGGTCGAAAGCATTTTATGGTCCTCGTCAGACTTCTGTTGAACACGGAAGGTCTATTTCTAAATAACTGAATAAACTGGTAAAGATAAACATTTAAAAAGTTAGTGTTACTCTCTTAGACCCTTATTTGGAGAAAAAAACAGTTCCCTTCATAGTACAAGTATACATATATGCAACTCAGCATGTTCTTTTTACAAACCCTCCCTTCCAAATGAACAGTAACATCTTTGAAATCGTTCAGCTGTCATCTTAAAGTATTACCAAGACCTCTACTGACACATAACTCCCTCGTATGGAAATTATTCGCCAAGCTATTACTGCTAAGAATTCTCCTGTTCATTTGAGGCTTGATCCTCTGTATGCAGAGACATCTGCTGGTAGCTTTGTTAAAATCACCCTTCTGATGAGGAAAGTTATAAATGGATGAAAGAGATAGATACACAGTGATGAAGAAAGTCAAAGCTAGAGGTGGAGGGCGCTAACTCACATAGCCTGGTGGTCCTCTTTCTCCTTTTTCACCCTGTAAAAAAAGCAATTCAGTCTCCATTACTATTGCTCTTCAAAAATAATGTTATTTAGGACAAAGATGATCTAAGGAAATCAAGGGAACATTATTTACCTGAGAGCCAGGATAGCCCGGTGAACCTGGGAAGCCTTTTTCTCCCTTTTAACAAAAATATGTGTATACTTCAGCAACAAATAGTCGATAACATGTAATATAAGAAGCACTGATGGAATATAGACGGACAATACAGCAAGTTATTGATACCTTTGATCCATAATCTCCATCTTTGCCAGGTTTGCCCTAAAATACAAACGATAGGGTTAAACAGTTAAGTTGACACTTGTATTATAGACATACTGCAACATTACACTGTATTTATGAAGTTGTGCATACATTTCTACCAAGACACCTCTGAACTTCTTTATTTAAAGACAGGGTGTTATGCTCAATTTCAGGCTTCATTCATCTTTCTGACAGATTTGAAGCTTGTTGAATAGCTAATTCATGATTAACAGATGAAAAAAATGTTTGAGGTTGGTGTCTTTAAAATGAACTGATCCAGAACTGCAGAAATCTCCTCCACTATTGCAATGCTAAAAGTAATATCTCTCATAGACCTGAGCAGAATGTGTCTGTTTGGTAAGTGCTTCATTTAATTCTTGTGTGATCTTTTTAATATGCCCTTCAGAGCAGCCTGCACTCTCATCTGAGGATTACTGCAGTACATTTTAACCCCACAACTCAAAACCTGGTCAGCAATGAGCTTTGGCACCTAACATTAAAAATTAAAGTTTGTTTGTAAAAATACTAAAAAGTATCAAACTACATCTTTAACAAGCCATTATACTGTATCATAGAGACTTACGGCAGATCCAGGTGGGCCCATTTCACCTTTGATACCAGTTAGGTATGGTACGCAGTAGCCCTGTAAAAGGAAACAGGAAATGATGAAAATAATGTTCGAATTCAGACAAAAAAAAAATCAAGATTATAAACAAAGTGCAAAGTAGTGAAATGTAATAGTGAAAGACTGTAATACTTACTTTTTCTCCTTTGTCTCCTTGAGGTCCCCTGTCCCCCTTGAGGACAAAAAAAACAAGAAAAATCACTCTAACACCTCAACCACTAACGAATACAGGAACGTCTACAAAATACAAACCTTATATGGTAGACTATGCACAGAAAAGGTCCCAACAGCATACATTAACATAGGGTCATATATTTTATTTCATATAAAGTGGATTATTTGTTAAATACACTGCCTGTTTCCATGTTCCACAGAACATTGAAACCCTTTCTGTCATACACTGGTTTGAATATTAATACTATTCTTACTAAAAGGTTTATGTTGTATGACCTGAGAGATCTGCCTCAAAGCATCGCGCTTTATCAGCTGTACGTTATCTTGACTTAACTGATCTTATTTATGATTTTATTTTTAAAATGTAAATATGTGTACAGTATAAATACTGACCTCTCACCCATATGAATTTAAATGTATTTGTGAGCTCAATATACAAAATTCATCATTGTTAGAAATGGAAATATTGCAAATATTTTTCTTACAAATGAACACGGGTTCTATCATATTGTATTCTTACACCTGTACTTGGGAACATTATTATTACTGTGTTAGAGACTTAGTGAGTACCGGTAGTCCAGGGACATGCACTGTGGTGGTTCCTTCCACTCCTTGTGAGGGTGGTCCAGGTGGGCCAGGGGGTCCACGAAAGCCTCGGTCACCCTGCAGGGAGATGACAAAAAAATCCCATTAGTTTACATTAAAGTGTAAATTGTAAAGTAAAACCAAGTGTCTAGGAGGATCTTAGGAGTTTAACAAAAATTCTCACCTTGTCTCCTTTCTCGCTCACAAAGGCCAGCCTGTCACCCTGTGGAAATGTACAAACAAATCAATGACATGTTGGTGAAACAATGAAGTTATAGGATGTTTGACAGGGTGAAATCAAAGTTGTCGAATTCTAATGTGACTATTTTTATTCCAACCTTCTCTCCAGGGGGTCCCGGGGGGCCAGGATCACCCTGTAAACAGACACGAGTGAAACAAATTGATTACAGCAGATCTAATATGTGTTCCTACGAATACAAATCATATTTTTTATACAATGACTAGCATGTCGATTATTATCTGTGAGTGGAGTTGATCACTATAAATAACTCACTTTGGGTCCTTGATAGCCTCGGGATCCTGGTGGTCCAGTAGGTCCAGGGAGTCCATTTGATCCCTGAGAAAGAAAGATGCATAGGAGTGGCAGGTTTCATGATAATTCTGATGACATTTTCTTAGTTTGCCTCTTTCCAAACTTGTAAAATATGTTTGCATTTTGCTACACATACACAAACACACATATGCATATGCATACACATAAAACAAAACGTACAGGTAATCCAGGTGTGCCAGGGAAGCCTCTGTCTCCTTTGAGGGGAACAATCCCGATCACACCACCGGGGTCACCCTGTAGGAGGCACATAAAAAAACATAGAGAAATGATTTGGTAGACCTCATATGGCATCATACTACCAATAAATGTATATTCATGTCTGTTTATAATGAAGCGAGTGGAGCCTCCAGGTCTGCAGAGAGAAGCCAGTGTAGAAGAGTCTTAAATCTGTATTCTTATCAGAGGCCAGCAGGCGGCGACATTACTGTTATTGCAGTTGGTATAATAACAGGTACATTTGTCAGAGATGCACCTGACTAACTATGCTGGCATTTGTTGGTGAATTTTAGCCAACCCTTTGCTTCTCTTCAGTGCAATCCTGTTTCCCATTGATGTTGTTTGTCTCAAAGACAGCAACAATATCAGTCAGTGCTACTGTCAGTGTTTGATCCCATTTAAGCATCACATACTGAATGCTAAGTAAGTTGTCTTAAATTTTGACTGACCTTCATTCCAGGAGTTCCAGGGAGGCCCTAAAAAGAGAAAACAAGGTTAACACAAACACATGAAGAATATACTTTCATAAAAGGTTCATCATGTTGCAGCTTCAAACATCTTTTACTTGGTTCTGTATTACGATCTTGATAGTCAAAAAACAGTTTTAAAGCGTTGTGGTATCATGTGAAACACTGTTGCTTACAGGAGGTCCTTGAACACCTGGAAAACCAGAAATGCCATCCCTTCCTTTGGCTCCCTGAAACACACACACACACAAAGTTTCAGAGTACACACACACACACACACACACACCACATATTGAAGAATATTAGAATGTGTTTTGCTGAAAACAAAAACATCAATAGGAGCCTTACCTTAGTGCCATTGCATCCTGGGATACCTGGTGCACCTGGTGGGCCGTCATTTCCATTGATACCCTAAGATTGCACAGGTAGACAGTTTGAGACATTTAGCAGCTGTTAGCACCTGACCGCTCTGCTCTGTCTTAACAACCTCACTCTGAACACACTATCTGTATTTAAAATGTAACCTTAAATATGTAAAAAAACATCAGACTTACTGGAAGCCCTGGGTTGCCTGGGAAACCTGGCAGACCAGGAGGACCCTGAAAGATCATAAATATGTCAGTATAAACATCTCACAATAATACCAACTCTCAAGCAATCATTTCTGGAGTTGAAGTCTGTTAAAGGTCGTTTCATACTTTTCATATCATACTGACTTATAATATCATATATATCATGACATGGCAGTTATTTACTCACCCGCACTCCTTTTATCCCAGTCGTTCCGGGTTCACCTGTATCTCCCTATAAGACATAGATGACAATGTAAAAAAGAGCAATCATTGTTTTTGTGTGCCAAGCTCTAAGATGATCGCTATGAGATAGGTTTTGTTTATAACGTCACAGCTTTGGACTTGGATGAAACCACTAATTGGAAGTTATTGAATGTTTTATCAGTGTGAGGGTTCGCTTACCTTAAAGCCCATTGACCCTGGAGGCCCCTCAGGTCCCTGCATCCCTGGGAATCCCATATTACCTTGAAGACCAGGAAACCCACGCTCACCCTGTGAACAGGACGATGACACAAGGATGGAAATCTTTCAGTTATATTCACTATGACAAAGATTTGATGAGACGAAATTGATATTTGAAGAAAAAATCACATGAATCAGCAGTAAAAGTTCATAAAACAAAGTCAGTGACTGAGTCTAACACTGAAATATAATGTATTTATTAGAGTAGTAGCATGGCTACTTGTATTAATCTTAATTTAGCATGGATGCTTTTATCTTAAAAATACTACTCACCTTACTAGTATCACTTCACCTTGCTGATATTATCTTTCATTACCTACCTACATTCAAGGTCCTTTGACTACCTGTTCCATGCTATCCTGTTTACCCAATGTGCTTTACCTGTGTCTTGATACAATCCTACAATCCTTGTGTGTATTAAAGGTCGGTCTACACTTCCTCATGTGACAGCTCGTCTTGTTTTCTTGTGACAGTGTTTCTGTGTTTCCTTGTATTTTCATTGTCAGTGTAAAGCCTAGTCCACCATAGGCAGGTATTTTTAAAAACAGAGGTTTTTCTCCTCTGTTTGCAAAGATATTCCCTCAGAAACAGTGGGGAATGCTCACACTCGATGCCATACCAGTATGTGGGGATAATGTATATTTAGTCTGTCACATCCAGCACTATTGAAGAACATTGTGTGCATGTTTACTGAATGTCTCTACAATGAATTAAAAACTACAAAGTAAGGTATATTTCTTTTCCCCCGTAGAGAGATACATTGACAAAGAAAAGCTAGTTTTACCAATTATCATGCTGTTAAAGGGAAGACCAAGTAGACGTATGGTGCTGGCCTACCAGTTCGAGGGCACCTGAAGCATGAAAGTCCAGGTAAAAGTGTCAGCATCTATCAAGACATCTACACATAGACCGCTGAGTTTTAAAGATCTATGCCAGGGACAGCACTCTTGAGAACTTTGGCTTTCAGTGTCCTAAATCTCTCCCCTGTGGACCGTACAGCCAATCACAAACTTGTATCAAAAATCTGTTCAATAAAAATTCTAATTTAGACTCAGATTACTTTTGGGTGAAAATGTTGTTTCAATTAAATATTACCTAAGCAGCAGAGAAACTGTTTCTTAAAAAAAAAAAAATCCCAAGTTTTTTTTTTGCATTTTTTTTAGTGATCCAAAAATGTGCAACTAAAGTCATGCTTTATGCACCACTTGCCACCAGATGGCAGCATTGTTTGACACAGTGGAGTCCTCCTCCAGATGTCTTCAAATCTCCCAAAACGTGCCAAAGCCTTAGGGTGGTGTGTACAGCTTAGCAGCAGACTAAATGAAACCATATTGAGCATTGTTTGGATGATTTCCAGTCCCAGACCACAAAACACCTGACTGCCATCAGTCAAGAGAAACACTGCGTCTTGAGTCATGGGAATCTAGAGCAAGTTACCAAGGCAACTCCTATTGTGCGACGTCAGGAAGTGATATCATTCGAAATAAAACTCACAGGAGATTTTTCGGAAGGCTGTTTGGGGTTTTTAGCAACTTTTCAAACACAGAGGGGCTTGAATCCACAGTGGATTTGGCCGGGATCCACTGAACACAGTCAGTACATCTGTTGTTGTCGGCTAGGCTCAGTGTTTGGCTACTGTTGCTGCAAGAATGGGCCATAAAAGGCCAGACTGTTGCACTTAGAGGAGAGATAACACTCTGCAGTGGTCTGATAGAAGTGGGCCAATGATACACATGTACGCTCACACGGCAGGAGTGGAAGTAAAAAAATAAATCTACATTAAAGCGTTGATTTACAACTTTTCTCCAAATGTTTGAAATATAATACAAAGTTATAGTCTCCCTTTTTTAACATCCCATAATTCATGACAAAAAGTCAAAGATAAGAGAACAGTTGAGAGAAAAAAACACTGTCTGTGTGGTGCAAATGCTTTGTCTTCTGCAATCCCTTCACAGAAGGTAAAAAAAATCCACTTTTTGCTGGAGAAATCCCTTTCAAAATAAAATACTCTTTACACAGTTAATAGTTTTAGACCTTCATGAACAAGAAAGGAAGTTTCTCTGAGAAAAGTCCACCGAGGTAATACTTTCAATTATAAAACGAGATAGTCTTTATTTTCATGTCATTACTTATAATGAAACACATTTAAGATTTGTTGAAAAAGCTTTGCCAACTTTCTGCTCTGGTCAGTGATTTACACTCGTGCCAAAGCGCGGACAGCTTAATGGCTGATTTCCAGTTCATGTCTTATGTCTCCACCACTTGTACATCTGTATCCCTAAAGCCCCTGTCTGATGGGAATAAGGCCTTAACCCAGCTGTGTATGTGGACATGCTCTAATTCAAACTGATCTCTGTTCTGGTCCTGGTCTCTGCTGTGACTGAGTCCTATTCATTGTTTTTTTACCCAAACCAAGTTCAAGTCTGTCCCACTGAGCTGACCCCATTATACAGAGTACATAATGTGCTGTTGTCCTTGCTTTGGCCTGTGATGAACTTACACAACCTGCACTTTGCATCAGAAACACATATAAATGAAGGTGTGTAAAATTACTGGAGAAATACATAAGGGCTGGTTTGCAGTTTTGCGTCAAATAGGTGTTGATAAAAATCTCACCTTTGCTCCTTTTACACCGCTGCAGTCACATTTTCCACACGATGTCCCACAACCCTGAGGAAAAAGAGAAATATAAGGATGAGTAAACCATCACTTAAAGGGTAAAACATTTAAAAAGCATCTAGCATCATGTCGGACAAGGAAACAAATGTTTATTTGGTTGACAGTACAACAGACACCTGCAGGGGTCATGTGATGTCATCCGTCACACATGTTAAGTGTTTCAACCTCTTCGTTCTTTTATAGCATGTTGGGGCCACGTCCCTGTGCCAGATGGCTGATAGATATCCCACTGACACTGTAAATCATCATAGTGGGCTTCAGACAGACTTGTGCAGTGTTTTCATGTACACCTGCTGATCTATCCCACAGATGAGCGTTTATAGGTTCAGAAATGTTAAAGGAATCCAAGAAGAAGTCAGTGATGAATCAAGAGACCACCTTCTCTACATTCTCAAAGGCATCTCAAGTGTGCATCCTTGAACTTATAAACACATTGGGGACGATGACAAAGAGCTTTAAGCCAACTTTGTTTAAAAAATGAAGTCAATGCAGAACTGCGAAGACCAAAGTTTCTCAAGTGACCATTTGAGGCTGGCTAAAAAAAGCACAGGACACTCCATCAACATCCACATTACAATGTCCATTTCACAGCAGACATATTCAGATATTCATACACTAGTATATAGAGATTTTTTTAAATTTTGTCTGATTAGCCCATTTCTTCATTCATACATGCTGCACAGGAAGTGAAATCTTCTATAACTCACATGGATGTAAGATAAAAGGCTAACAATTTTGCAGAATCAGGCAGATTCACAGGCATGGATCAGGGCGCTTTGTACCCATTAGCCAGGGAGCTATAGACCCCCTTTATCTCTGCCTCTTTGATTATTTCTAGGCCAATCTAAAGAACGGTTCAGGTTTCTGGTACTTCAACTACCAATGATAGGCTTCACAACTCTGCCTCAGAAATCACTGGAGGACAACTCTGAGACTAGATCTGTGCTTTAAACACAGAATTCAAATGTAATCAACCTGCATGACAAAACTGTTGGCACTGATTTATTCTTCCATACATTCAGCTGCTATCTAACAAATTAGCTATCTCATATATTGTTTTGTTTGATAGCTTTAACAATAAAAAAAAAGATGAACCAAAAGATGCTAGTGATTTTGCTACATCTAACAGAATAACAGGACCTGAGAATTCTGTATCATTGCTTTTCTACAAGCAGCACGGCTCATTTCAACTAACTCGTCCGACCCATAGTTACCATATGTTGTTGTATAAATATGTAAACTATGGTGGGAAACCTCTAACTTTACATCTTAACTACATGAGTGAGATGAATTGGATGGGAATCACCTGCAGTTGTTGCTAATCTTTTAGTGTTGATGGAGCGCCTTAGCTTTAATACTGTAGTGATGAAAATAGAGTAAAATGACATCCATTGAGATGTAGACTTCAGATGATATGAGAGGAGCTGACAGATTTTGTAGTTTTGACTAACTCGGTTACAACAAAGACAGGCTTCAGTCCTTTAAGCTATATGAAAAGCCACTTTGGACTTTGTTTTACAATGCAGGCATAAGGACATCGGTGCAGCTGTTCTCAGCCCATTTAGACCCCCTCCCCTGTGTTTCCTCTGCTCTGGGGTCTCTAGAGGCCAAAGCCTGGGAACTGGCCTGCGCCGCCTTGGCTCTGTCTTCTATTGCTCCTCTACTCCTCCCTCCCTCGCTCCACCGTCCAGCTGTTTCCAGACTCACGTGCGAGGCGTCCAGCCAAAAGCCTGTCAGTTTTTTTTGGACTGGCCTGTTCAGAGAGTGAACAGCTACACTACCCACAAATATTTCTCTCAGTCTGTTTCTTGTTCTCACACACACACAGACAACAAATAATGGCTTTATGACCATTCATCGCAATCTTTTCCCACTGACATCTCAGACATGGGCATTTTTAATTCTACATTTTCTGTAGCTTGTTCTGTCTGTCTTTTCACACGCCATTTTCAACATACGTGGTAACTGACCCAGTTTGTGGCTCTTAATCCATGGGAAACAATAGAAAATAGACCCCGGTGTCAGGACCCCACCCTGCCAAACCCTTGTTCTCAACTATTTGCTGTATATAACACGTGTGGCCCTTCTGCTATACATCATTTCCTTCCGCCCCCCTCTAAAACACCTTTACATCACTTCTCCACCTCTGGCCCTTTATGTATTTTTCTTTCACAGGATTAATTCCTGTTTCGGCTCAGGTTAACCTCAAGAACACCTGCCTCGGATCAGATTAGTGTCACAAGACTAACAAGGAAAAAGGGATATTGACTCTCAGAAGGGAGCACATGTGTGTTTTATTATGGCTAACCTGCTGGCTCACTGCAATAAGGGCTCCTGGTGCTGGATTAACACTTTTTTGTCCCACCAAGGAAGTAAGACACGCTAACACAAAGAGGAAGCAAACCACACAAGTAAATCACAGCTTCTCAAGTTAAAAATCGCTGAAGTATTTTATCATTCACCTGTTACGCTCTGTTAGATTTTCCCTTTGAAGCATAATTAAACCAAGTAAAGACCCCTTGCATGATCAGGGGGGCACAACCAGTGAACCCGAGCCTGAAACAGACCTGATGATGAAGACACTCGCCTGTGATGAAAGGCCACCACCCTGTGATGTCTGCTGCTGCTCCTCCAAACACAGAGCAGCAATCTGCAGGTAGATGAAAGCGGCGCTTCTTTGATTTCTCCCGTTTGTTTTCGTCTCGCATCCGTTACGAACTGGCATGAACCCAAACACCAGATGGGAGATAAAACACAAAGACCCAACTGACATCTGTACAAAAAGAGAATCTTGCTAATGAGCCTTGCAGCCCAAGACCAGATATCCGTCTGCAATGGTATCTGGGCAGAAAATGGGGGTCTTAAGAGGACTTAAGCAGATGATGAGGGCGCTGATTATCTGGTTTTACCACAAGCTAGGGGAACATTTCTAACATAAATGCCATTTCTATAGATTTAAATCACTGAGAGGAGGGTGGATAAAACGCAGGAGCAGCAGCTGTAAAAGCCTTCACTTCAATCTCCTCCTATTCTTTTTTTCTTCTAAAACTGCATGTCTGACCATCTTTAGAGACAAGACACACCTGCTGCTTTCATTATGTTGTTCTGAATTGAATTAAAGGGTCCAGGTTAGATGCCATCAGGTCTCTGAACTGAGATTTTTAGGCAATACTTTGAATTAAATTAGATTTGACATGATACCTTGGGAGAAATGTACCTTTCTTGGCTCACTACATCATAGCTGCATCACTCCTTATGCTTGTTTTAAATACTTTGATAGTGCATTTTTTCATGGTGTTTCATATTCTTAAGTAAATCAGATATCAAAACATATCATAACTTGACTTTCCTCCGATTATCGTATCATATCGTATTGTATTGTATCACATTTTATCACATTGTATCGTATTGTATTGTATTGTATTGTATTGTATCATATTGTATCGTACTGTATTATGTTGTATCGTATTGTATCCCATTGTATCATATTGTATCGCATCGTATCACATTGTATCATATTGTATTGTATCATATCATATCGTATCAAATCCTATTGTATTGTACGCATCATTTTGTATTATATTGTATTGTATTGTATATATCATATCATTTCGTATCATATCCTATTGTATCGTATCACACGGTATCATATTTAATCGTATCATAATATATTGTATCATATTGTATCGTATTGTATTATATTGTATCATATTGTATAATATTGTATTGTATTGTATTATATTGTATTATATTGTATCGTATTGTATTGCATCACGTTGCATCGAATCGTATGGTGCTGTAACCTTTCACATTATATCATGAGTTACCCACAGTTCCCTCCCTTAATATTTTCCATGAACTTCAAGCAGTGTTGATAAGACTATTTAAGTCTCTAGAGGAAGATTATTGGTGACTGACCTGATTTCTGTGTTCCATCTCCAAGATGAGAGAAACAGTCAGGGTCTTAACCATCATCGAAAGACACCCTTACACTTGCATAAAATCAGTTTAACAAGATAATTACTGTTACAGTCAATGTCAATGTCAATGTAGTATGAATCAAGTGTTAACAAATGCTTTCCATAAACATGTAATAAGGTTTTTTACAAAGTGGCACACACTGCTCCGGCAGTTCCCGGTGTCCACGTGTGAGAAAATCAGGAGATAACGATGATGTCACTCTGTCCAAACATCCTGATCCTGCACAGAGCAAACAGACAGAGCTGAGGCCTGAGAGTCTGCAGTGATGAGTGTTGATATACAGAAGCTGGTGAGTCACTGGACCTTAGAGAGCCTGTATCAGATCCAGTAAACCTCTGCAGTCTCACGTGTCTCTGGATGAGTGTTTATGTGATTCTTTAAGCAGGACGGCAGGTTTGAATATCTGCAAACTGTGAAAAATCATCATGACGTACAGTGGCAGAGTGTTTATGTTAACTGGGCGCCGTGCAAAAACAGTGACTTATCATAATCATGTGTTTATGACAGCGTGTTTGTGATTGTTTACTGCTGCTGGAGCTGGCAGGGAAACCCAGACCAGACAGTTTGCTTTGACAGAATTTGAGATAGACACAAAAGATGCCAACAAGGGAGGAGGACAAAACTGTGTGCAATGAGACACTTTCACAGGGTTGAATGTATCCCAGTGTGCAGACTTATGTATCAGAGGTTACATCAGTCCAGACCTCATCCCAGAGGGCCCTGATCTTTCAACAACACTTGCTCGATATGTCTGACATCATTGGACACCAAGTTCAGTACTTAGACGCACTCAGGAGAGAGGAAGTGATGACTAATGTTAATGTGAAAGGGGTGATTTTGACTTTAATGCAAACAACACTGATGTAAACCAAAGGGTGAGTGTATGGAGCTCTTGTGTAAGGGATCCAAGAGAAAAAAGAAAAACCTGGCTGAGAAAAGCACAGCCTGATACAAGAAAATAAGCAGGATTTAATTTTATAAATCGCAACTGATAATTCACAAATTTCTCTCTTTACTGGAACTTTCAATCATATCACACAAACCTCTTCAGCTTTCCTAAATGTCCAAATCTCTTCTGCTGATAAGTAAAATAGTTTGATTTTCATCTTTCTTTGCCTTTAACATTTGTTTCATATATAGTTGTTGTAGTTAATATCACAGCAGTACCACTTAAAACCACACGGTGGCAGAAAAGTTCCCATCACAGTAGAACAATGACTGTACAGAAAGAACAGGTTCAGGTTTTTCAGTATGTCTATCCTACTATATAGAGGTAAAGTGAAGATCCCACAAACATCTGGCCAATGTCATGCAGACTATAGGATCTTTTCTGAAAACTACATTACATTCCAGGCACATTCCTGCCATAACCCCCCAACCTCTGCAGAAATATCTAACAACACCCCTGAGGAAAGAAACTGTGTGGGAGAAGTTTGTCATTTCACATCCAGCCTCTTCTTTTCATATACTATGTCCAAACTGAACAACAAACTCGCAGCAGTAACATATAGATGTACTCAGAGACAACATAACCATGAGAAAGTTTAAAGTGTGGTCTGGGTCTACTTTGTCAACAAGTCAAGCTATAAATATGTGAAGCTGACAACCTTCTAGAGTCATACCAGGGGGAAAAATCTTGAGATTATTGCTTTTTCAGAAAGTAAAACAAAAGTTTTCCTGAGTCTGTATATTGTGAAAATCTTTACAGCCATGGAAAATGATTTGACCGAAAATTCCCAGAGTTTATCTCCAGAGAGGAGCCTTCCTTCCACACTGATATGAAAGAGGAAACCAGATAAGTCACTCAAATGCACACACTTTTCTTTCTTGACTTTTTCGAGCTTCAGTTAATTGCTTTTCTCACAGTTTTTAGCTTTGCAATATTTGGCCATTATAAAGCTGTGATTTGAAGTGCTTCCACATTACTAATTAGTGATACATTAACCTAGATTGTGATTAAAGTCTTTCCAGTTATCTTCAATAATACATGGCTCATACATAAAAAAGGAAAGAAAAGCACATGGTTCAACCAAGCAGTGTAAAAGATGATCATAAAATGTGCCAGTGACCCAAACTTTAAGATGAGGTATATTTGTTGGTGGACCAAGGCAATGGACGTGGAGTGAGTGGAAGATGCGTGGAGTATCTTATGGCATATTAAACTACAATTCTTAACAACAAAGCAAAGACATAATGCTGAAACGCTAAGAGATATGGGTCAAATGCCTTTTCATAGGTACATGTACAGCAAAAAGGGAAACCCCAGAAGAGCAAACTCTAAGTAAGTTACCAGGCCATCATAAATAACACCTGCTCTACAGTGGATGGTTGTCCTCGCTTGTTTTTGTTACTGAGTGGCTCAGATTGGTGTCTGAACACAGGGGGTGCTGATCAAGAAATGCAAAATCCAGATTGTTTAGCATGGGATCTAATGGTAAAAATAAAATGTCATAAAAAAAAATAAAATCTATAGCTTAAATGTTGCAGGATTCAGGTTGTCATGCGACTCATTGAGCCACTCTCCTGGGTCTTTTCAAAGGGCATCTTATTGTTGTTTTTCAGTCTGTCTTTCTCACATGAATCGGAAACAATAAAAACTCCAAAGTCAAATAAATCCTCAAGGTTTGGACAGTCACTCCTCCTCTGACTCAGTTGTTTTGGAGTCAAGCATGAAAATACTTCTATATTACCATTTGGCTTTTAAACAATGTGGGGAGAGATCCACAATTTAGCCACTTTGTTGCATCACTTATTTTTGTGTTAACAATATTTTGTTGTATGGTTTGGGCGTTTTGGGTTGGTTTCAACTTGGCTGATGCAATTATTCTTAAAGGCACACGATGAAACTTTGGCGCTGTGTCCCAGCTGTATTGTGCAACATTGTAAAATTGAAGGTATCCATGAACTTTCACACAAACATCTGGGTTTCTTTTGTGGATTCAGTGAGACCCACTGAAACAATAACAGCTCTTCTTTTTCTTTGCTGTGTTTGAAGGAGATTCACAGGCTCCTGTGCATCTTTACTAACATGGCAGAGTCACCCAAAGAGGTTTAACCTGTGTGCGTCACCGTATTGAGACATGCTTATGGGGTTGAGCTGTGGATCATGGATTCCATATGGAGACAATCAGGATAGTTTTACTCCATAAATGTCAGATGGATCTGTTTCGGCGGCAGAGCTAATTATGCAGCACTAAATGAGACAGCTTTAGAGCACATTGCAAAGCAGGGAAGGGAATACCTTATTGTAAATGTAGGAGGAAACTCCTAAACAAAAATACTGTCCTACACACACACAAGACAACACACTCATTTCAGCTAGTAGCATTGCTGCTAACACTCAGCTGATTCAGTAGTCAGAGAAAGTTTCTTTTCCCTGTTGGCTCGTTCCTGCTTTTTTGTGGTTTGGGTGATTATTTGTGGTTTCTCCTCATGGTCAAAAAGATCACAGGTGACACTGACCACAACTATGCCGTTCCCACAGTCCATTTGAGCTTCACACAAGGAAACAGCAGAGAAGCTAAGTACTAAAAGATGAGTGGAGGAGGATAGATACATTTTTTCAGAGTTGCACTGTGCTGCTCTAACATTCCTATCCTTCTCTGGTACTGCGAGGCCGGGGTGAGAGAATACAAGTGGAGGAGGGGAATTTTTCTGTCAGACTGCCATACTTGGAAGACAAGAAACTTGGTGCAAGTTGCTCTGTAAACAGTGCAAGTGTGTGTCTGAGTGAGGCTGTGCTGCACGTGCACACACTGGGCGCTGTATGATATGGAAGAGCATTGCTTTCATACCAAGACTCATATCATATAAAGTAAATTCATTTTTTATATAAACTACACATGTGAGCTTAATGTTTGGACCATATTTTCTATCAGTGACTTTAACACGTGCCTGAAGGTTTCATCCTACATTTAAGGCAGAAAAATATACTCTTAAATCAAACCCTAAGGAACTCCATAGTGTTATTGAATTGTTGCATTAGACCAGTAAGGGTAGTTTGATGCAACCTCGTGCACAACCTATAGCTATAACACGACATAAGATGACCAGCCTAGCCAGAAAACCGCTGGAAGTTTTGTATGTTTTCAGTACAATAACACAACTGTTTGCAGAGGCCGACACAAACTGTATTGTATGCTAACTGTAACTGAAACTTGGTTGATCCACTGATAAAGACCCACCATAGAGAATTAGAACCACAAGTTGTAAGTAACACTAAAACAGCAGCTAATGTAACACTAGCTAACATATGCCAACAAGGTTTAATGGGTCAGCTCAGTGAATGCCAACAGCTAAACTTAGATGTATTTTGTAGACTATAAGTTCATTTTGCGACCACAAATCTGTGTGAAAAGTAAAACCTTCAAGTGTTCTCTACGTTTTATCACTAAAATAGAAGCAAATAATCTCAGACTGACAAAAGGAATAACTACAATTCCCATGATAGGTTTCTTTTGAAGATAAATGTAGTTTTGACCGGCAGTGTGAAAAGTTTTCAGGTCATTTTTGCTGGACTGATTTCCTGTCTTTTTAAGTGAGTGTCTGAAGAACTTTCCCACAATTTACAAGCTCAGAAATATAATTAATGAAATTGAAATACAATAGGAATCTGCTAAGCATGCCAAACTGTTTATTTTAACGCAATTTTTGGGGTGGCACCTGGGGCCTGGGCCACCCACTGGTAGCCCCTTGACACAACCCTGCCTGCCTCACTCTTTAATGATGAGTTCGCTGAATATAAATGTATAAAAATAACTTTTCAGTCTTGGTGCTTAGCATGCTAGTCCCTCATTAGCACATAAGAGCTGTTTGTCTGACTCTTGTTAAAATGTCAAACTCTTCCTATAAGTCAAAACGCTCATAATGTCTGAAATGGATCAAATCTTCTTTGACTTGTCATTAGACGCAGTGATTACTTCAGTCTGACCTCCCGCCCATAGTCCAGGGTCCTATACCTTAAGACAAATTATATGTACGTTCCGCAATAAAACAGAGCTATGTTTTCTGTTTCCTTTATTTTAAGAAGTCCTGCAGCGCATATTTACTGAGACTGACCTGATGTAAAACATGTCCTGTTCTGGCTGTAGGCAGCAGGTTTTCATCAAACCACAAAAATCATTCAAGGCTTCTGTAACCAAAAGCAGATGGATCTACAGAGGGCTGTTCACACACACACACACACACACACACACACACACACACACACACACACACACACACACACACACACACACACACACACACACACACACACACACACACACAAACAAAACATGGCGTGTTTTTAAAGGTCGAATCGTCATGCCATGGGAAATGCTAAAATTGCCATGAAACACTGAAAATGATTGAGCAAATTTTTACCCCGAATGAAACATATGGGAATGTGCCTATGCAAACACACACACACACACACACATGCACACACACACACACACATTGGCCTAATGACCAAGGTTTACAGAGCACTCCCAAGTCAGCACGCATGACCAAGCATGACCAGGTTAATGCTGCCTGTCATCAAATTTGGGACCAAGAGAGCGGAACAGCTTTAAGAGCTGGGATCTCAAAGTTGAGAAAAACTATATTTGTACCAAAAGAAACATCACACCCGATCACAGGCGCCATCTAGGTCACGTCAGAGTCTTAGCTAACCCAGACTCCCATCATGTTCAGAGCTTTACTGTCACTCAGGAACGGGGCAGCCAAACCTCACTCGTCCCCTGAGAGTGCAGAAACTCTTTAACATGTCAGCGGACATGCTGCATGAAACAAGAACACTGTACAGTCCTCTTCATAGGGAAAACCATGTCAACAGTCTACCATGGAATTCTCACGTGCAAAATTAACTTTACAAATGGGAAAATTGATTTAGACAACTTCTCAGGCTTTGCTTGGAGGAAACGTGCTTGTGTGAGTAGATGTTGTGGCTCAAGCTGTTGGACATGATTTCATTAAATAGTTCTGGGCTGATTCCTCACAGAATATTTTAAGAAGAAAAAATACTTTGGTTAAAAATGATAAAGAAATGACAAGAAAGGAGTAGGAAGAGCGGAGAACAGAGAAAAAGGTAAAAAAAAAAATTAATGACAAGAGGAGAGACATAAAAAAAGTAGTAGAAAGAAGTGAAAAGACGAGATGCAAAAAATACAAAAAGAAATCTAAATCAGAGGAATAAGGATGCAAAATAGAAAAAGTAAAGATATGCTACAGCCAAAAAGCCACTGGTTAAAGGCTGTACTTTCTTAACAAAACAGTCAAACTTATTTAGATTTAATTACAAACCATAACTGGTCACTCTTCACTCAACAGTAATTAGGTAAAAGCCCCGGCACTTTAATGCTTCTAAATGATCCTAAACAATATCCCTGCCTTTGATTACAAAGGTCCCTGACCTGGTAATCAGTCACATGACCCTCACATGCTCATCCTGTTGACCTGTAACCTCCGGTCAGACCATTAGGGGGGATTTAGACTTTCAAACAGAGCTTTCAATATAGGGTCATCTTGATAAGGTGGCTCGTCCTCAGCGTCTGAAAGGATGTCCATGTGAATGAAATGTTACCTTGTTAACAAATTAGGCAAGAGTCCTACTTATCTTTTGGCCCAAGAGGGGACTTTCCGGCTCTAACTACAAACACATACTCAAGCACTCCAGCTAAGGACAGCTGATTACAGTCTTGCCCCCCACTAGCTGGCTCTTTGGTAAGGATAGAGATTTTCTGATACTTCAACACAGGGGGTGCTGTGTCTCTAACGCAGTCTACACAAGCTTTCATAGACAATGCATGCGCCAATAATTAATTAGGTCAGTCGATGGCAGATATAATGTAATATTATGTGTTTTATATATATATATATATATATATGAATATATATATATATATATATATATATATATATATATATATTGTTCAGACGGTATCGGTCCATTTATCCCTGCATGTCTTTTTTTTTTTCTTTAGTTGAACGTCTTTGTCCCAAGAATAAAAACCTGATAATAATTTAGAGCTTGCTCAGTTTCTCTGCACAAAATTTTGATATTTTAGGCAGCCAGAGTGAGAAAATATTCAGAGTGGGTGAAAAGAGAAAGGGTACAGAGGGGCTGGGGGAGTCTCAACAATGACTTTGTTGAGATGTTTGTTTTCTCTGAAAATGGGCCAGTTCAGTTCATGTGAGCTGCTGCAGGGCTCAGAGTTGTTCAGCTCAGCCTGGGGCTCCTCAGTGAATGTGCAGCACAGTGCCACAGGATGTGGGGTTTAGGAAGCCATTCTTTTAGAAAGGAGGAAGGCCTCTTCCTTGCCTTTTAGCTCACAAAGACATGAAGGGGTTAGGTCAGCCTTGCGTCTCCCTCATAAGTGCTCCGGTATCTGGGAATAGCATCAGCACGTGAGGACAAGGAGTGACCTCTGTGACTTTTGCACCAAATACATGTGTCCAGCTTTGTGTCCTATCACTCTTACTTTCAGAGTGTAACCATCACTTTTAAAGTTAAACAAAACTAAGAATAGCATGTCAGTACACTAGATTGCAGGAAAAAAACAGGATGCCCCTTTACATCCTGTTGTTTCTTGCATTTTACAGCTTTAAATATCTCCAAAAGAAATATTTGTATTTTACTTTTGAACTTGTGCATCAGCAGGAAGGTCAAATTTCATGTAACAATGTTCTGACAAAATAAATATGTCACTGCCCTACTTAGACCACATCCAGAATAAGAAATTTGTAATAAAAAGCTGCAGTTCATATTTGACCTAAAGAAAAAGAAAACAAAGTTTAGTCTTTTAAGTAGAAAGGTATAACACCATGATCGCTGGTCTAGGATGCCATACTCATGGATGACTTAAACTGCATACAAACACTTGGGAGATAACTTGCAGAGCATGTTCAGTAGTTGAGTTTATTTTTCTGTGACGCTTGAATCTGATAAGCACTAAATGTTAAGTACATCTGAGGCTGATATAACTTCAGCTTAAAGCAGCCTTTTGGAATGTAAAGATATCACCCTGAAGATGTGGCCAGAAGAAAAGTCACATGATAAAAAGTCTAATTCTCTTTGAGGGTGGGCTTAAAATCTCACAGGAGTTACGACAACATATGTTCTGTATCTCAAGTCAGTATGCTGCATCGTCTGAGGAGCATAAATAATTAACGCTTAATTAATGAAGGAGATGTTGAGATAAAGAGATCATTTGAGCTGTTGGTGGCAGCAGATAGATCCTCTAGGAAACAGAAGTACCCGTCCTGCCCAACATTAACACCCAAGAAATACAAAAACATACACATTTCTGCACACCTGCTGCATGGAAACATCTGGAAGTGATGTTTATAATCCATACAAAGAAGCCCGCTATCACAGAGTGACACAATGCACCCATCAGGGTTATTCTAATGCAGGAAGAGTGTGTGCATGTAGGCTCTATTTCACACCCTTTTTAACAAAGGCTTTTCAATTTGAGCATGCTGCACACATGCTGATAGTGTTGGTCCCCAAAGAGGAAATTACCTTGTTGTAAAATTAACACTGACATCAGAGATACAGCTGGTTTTATAAGATACATAAATGAAGCAGCTAATCCGAAAGAGAAGAAACTCTAAGCCCTTATTCAAGTCTGCACCAAACTAATGGAGCTCCTAAGCCTCATTATCATACCACACTTCAGATGATAGACATCTAATAGACAAAGCTTGTCTCTATTGTTGTCCTGCTTCCATGCTAAGCCTTATCTCTGACTTCTCCATTACGTCACTGCCATTTGAACATATGGAGACTGTCGGATGTTGCCGCCCTGAGGCCTCAGAGATGCCGAAACCTGACAACAGATCTGCTCTCATATCAGCTAAAAATGTCTTAATCTACCCCCAGACTCAGCTATGCATTGAAAGACTAGCATATCTCCTCTCCTCCTTATGGGAACAAAGGCATGTGACCGGGCCTCGCTTGTTTCCTTCTCAGAGTTATCAGATTAAGCCTTTTTTTTTTTTTTTTTGCGAGATACTTGAGCAGAATAGCAGCTACATGAATGAACAATTCTCATTGTCACAGAATAACCGCCAGCAGCAACATGAAGGAGCTGCAGGAGAGGAGATGCATAAAGCATCTGTTCCTTCAGGAAAAAGGTTCAAAGTTGAGGTATAGCTACACAGGCACTCTAAATTACAGTCGGATCTGACTCATGATCTGCTACTTCTATCAGCCCACCTCCGTAATTTGAAGCAATAACAGTCCAGTATTACCATGTCTGGTAAAAATCAAGAGTAACTCAAGTTGAGATGAGGAGATAGTAAGGGTCTACAGTGGGAGGTATAAAGCACAGGCTGTGAGAAACCAGATGAGACCACCTCAGACACCTCAGTCATGTTTTCCTGACACAGAAATCAGAAATGTTTTTGTTAATCCGATGCTCTGACTTGTTGAGAAGCACCACACACCACATATTTCCACAATCTGGTGAGAGCATTTATCAGTAAACATCTAATGGGACAAATATGAAGCATGTGCCTGTGTGTCATCCATCATATCATGTGGTCTGACTGTAAGTCGCTCTTTTTCTTCAGCGCTGTTACTATATTTATTCTAGCTCAATCTGCATTCACATACTCACATAAATCCAATAAATAGCCTAGTCCTTGTTTTAACTTTCACCTTCTCTGTAAGTGTGTTTCAGGAAGAAATCAGGTGTGTGTCTCTCTTTGGTAAGACATTCTTATCTCTGGGTTTTATCAAGCGAATAATCTCAAAGTTGTTTCATCTTAATGTTGATGTACAAACAAACTGGCGCTTCGAGGCAAAATGCACCAACAGCTGACACAGACAGATGTTAACACAGTAGCATCTTCCTGATGGAGTCTTGACCTTGATTTCGTCATAAGCTTTCATTGCAATTAACTGACATTACCAGCTGTCATCATGAGCCTTCAGATGCAGATCAATTTGAATACATTAGTCTGAAGGGAATTTCCAACAATGGGGCTAAAACCTGATTACTTTTTTTCTTAACAAGTGATGGTTCAGCACCAGGACTTGTGAGGAAAAGTCTTCTTCTGACGTTTCACAAAATAGGAGAAAGTATTGTTGTCACATGAGGGCAATCCTGCATCTGCCCATAGGTGTCAGGAGTTGAGGCTATAGCCTGATGGCTTTAAAGACTCATCTGATTCAGTAATTAGATGATGCAAAGCTGTATTAAAGAGCAACAGAGTTCATACTTTGATAGGACAAAATCTCAAAGCATAGGTTTACAAAGGAAACCCCCCTTGGTAATTTATATGCAGTTTCAGGTGCAGAAATCAAACAACAAATACAAGGAAAAATTATAATTATCTGTCAAAGAAATGACTAGTGGTAGCAGCAGACTCTTCGTCATAAGATGCAACAGCCTGGAGGAACTGAACAAATTTTGTGTTATTTTGAAACCACTGAGAGACTCATTCAGACTCGTAATTGCGCTGTCACACCAACAGCAGACCTGAATATTGTCTGTGCTGTCTGACAGAGTCATAACAAAGTTGTCACATATTTTCATTCTAACTGGAAACTCCTTAACACAATTTATCTATCCTGTTTTATATGCAAAGTGGTACACTGAGGCGGAAGCTTTACAGGCCAAAAAGTAACTAAGGGAAACAGCTGAAGGAAGGGAAGCCTCATTTACACACTTGACTTCTTTAGACCGATACAAAATACATAAGTCATAAATCTAGCATAGCCATCATCACTGTCTTTACTGGACTACATCAGTTTGACCATTTGGCAGTAGCAGGGGGGAAGTGTAGGTCAAGGGCCAGCATGTGAGACTAAAAGATTTGCTATGGAGTATCATCGCTGGCTCCAACCCACATTCCTCCACCTCTGTGGACTCCTAACCTCCTCACCTCCATCTCCTCGTCGTGTAGCAGTCAGCCACTACATCCCTCCATCACTCTCAAACTCCCACCCTCCTGTCAGAACGATGTATCCGTTACACCATTTCCATCCAAACCGCAAATGACATTTATGACTCACTGATTTCACAGTGAAACAGCTTAACTGAACTTTTCACCAAAACAATACACCTCCAGGAAAAACTGATCCAGAGGAGAACATGAGTTAATCTCCAGGCTGTTAATGTGGGAACACATGAGTGTGGGAAAAAAAAAGTTATTCAGATGCAGAATCCAAGATTTCCTAAAATGTAATGTAAAGTGGTTTTCCATTTTATGTCTAACTTTGTAATCGCAGATAGAAACAGTGTGCTGGTAGGAGAGAGAGAGTGACATTTGCAAAGCTGGCAAAGCGTGAACAGTCACTATTTTCCCACTGCACTTCTCAGGGCTGTATCTTAATTATTCATTTTGTGCCAGTATGGATTCAAAAGCACAACAAAAAAGTAGTTACTAAGTGAAAAAAAAAAAAACTTTTATCCGGGCACAGGCTTTAGCTGACCCAGGATGTTGGATAATATTGTGGTCTGCCACACACATTAGTTAAACTTGTTTCTGGTTAATCAGCTTATATTTAAGTAAGAAACAAATTAATGCACTAAGATAGGACATACAGCAATGAGAACAATCATACTAAGTCCATCTAAGGTTAGAAGTAGAGTCTACAGCTGTTAGATAATGTTATAACCGGCTGTGGTAAATGCTTGATTCTGATTTTGTCAAAACCCCATAACATCAGATCAATATGTGGAACAAGAGTCTGGCACATTTCACCCTTGCTTGTTGACCCTGTGGCAAAAACAGCAGATTACATCCTAGGCCGGGAGATGAGGCACAGATGCAAAAACAGCTTGAGGAGCTTCTTGTATTGGAGATGGTTCAGGCCTCACTATTTCCTTATAAGGAAAAGTGGAGCAAACTTCTGTCCTGCAATCCAGGCAATAGTGGCAATGCTGGTAAGTACATCTCTAATTTTCCAGTCCTAACGGGTAACTTGAACCACGAGGAGTAGAGATATCAGCCAGAAGTTTGAAGGCCAAAATGTAGTGTATAGTCTGCAAAATACCCAACTGTCACAATAGCCCATAAAGATAGTAAACAAGTTATGGTTATATATCTAGAACAACATATAAACACTAGGGGAGCCCTACGTAACTAGTCAGTTGTGGACGTTATCATTAAACTCTATATTAATAATTTTCCAACTTTCTCTAAACCACAAGAGGACGCTACACTGCAACAATAGGCTGGGTGCTTCTTTCCACTGTCCAAAACTGAAAACCAGCAACGCCTGGCCAAGCATCCTGCCAAACAGATCTAACAGAATAGTCAAGTGACAATGGCCAAGCGCTCTAAGAGCACCCCTAAACTGAGGCTGTAGTCCTTGCCTAGAAGTTACTGGTTTGACCCTATGCCACGACCCTTTACTGCGTGTCTTCCCCCACTCTCTCCTCCCCACATTTCCTGTCTTTCTTCAGTTTTCCTAGCCAACAAAAATGCTCAAAAACACAAGTTAAAAAAAAAAGAAAAAATGAACGGGGTCATACTGCGTGCTCTACCTTCAAATGCAGGATGAAGTAAGTGGATTATACTGTATACTGCACCTGATAGGCTGTTTCGAATCCAGCATTTATCTTCCAGTTTAAATCAAAATCACTAAATGCAGTAAAACTTGAAGTAAGAGCATTTTCATGTTGAAATAAGGTTCTCCTGAAAACTCTATCAGATTATCAGGAGTCAGTCTGCATATGATAGCCATTTTAGCAATCATACAATACACATTCCATACAAGGTTCAACACTAAAAAGTAATGATGAATAATACTTTTTGTTACTCCAGCACTTGAGAGGGACTCTGCTCAGCTAATTGTGGGGTATTGGAGTCCCATCAGCAGAAGAAAAAACGTGTTGTAATCTGTCCAGGACCAAATAGGTGGTTTCTGTGTGAAAATACATCTGTTACAAATATAGATGATTTGACTTCAGGTTGATGTTTGGACCACAGTGAATACAAAAGGGTTTTACCGTGCTTAACCACTGTTTAATCCGCCCCTCACTTGGCAACAACAGGGAACACACACAGAGAAACACACTCACACAGGGGGTGGAAAGTGGGGCATACCTGTCACACTCCTTGAGTATCAAGGTCAGAGAAGTATTACTTTTGCCACCTCGGCAACGCCTGTCAAAATACAGGGACACAAACACTATCACAACTCTTCCAAATGTAGGCATTTTTATGACACTAAGGACACGAGGGTCAGGCAGGTTGGGCCTTCCCAGGGTGCAATGCTTGGTTGGTGGCCCGTCACGGTAACAGGATCAGCTGTTGTCTTTGTGGGGGGCAATGGGAAGGAGGATCAGGCCTAGACCAAACTACAAGCTGCCCTGTCTGCACTTTGGGCAGCATGACATACAGATCAAGTGTTGATAATGACTCTCGGCTTTCAGCAGACAATTTACACACATTCCTTGGGCTGTATGGGATTAACAGCTCTCAGAGCAGCCTCCTACATATCTGTTCATCCTCCTTGGGGTTCACCCTGTCCTGGGACATCCTGGCCAAGGAAAGAGAAAAAAGCCTGGCAGCACAGAGAATCTCATCTTTCCCACCAGCTAACACCTTTCCAGATTTCTCCATCCAACATCCCACACACCAACTCTCACTACAGGAATCCGCTAATCTGCCCTCCCTCCTTTTCCTCCTCCTCCTCCTCCTCCTTCTTCTTCTTTTCCTCCAGGAATTACAAATGAGTCATCTTGATCAAATAAAATGACTGCCAAGGGAGAGAAACTTGATTCTGTTCATAAAATACAAACTGTGCAGAAAACCAAGCAGCAAGTTTGGAACAAAAGTCTGAATATCTTGACATTAACTCATTGCTACATCTGTACATGGCGCATGGAGAATAAAGGCAAATTTTACTCTATCTCTTCAATATTGCCTTTGTTTAGTCAGCCTGACCTCTGTGTTATCACATTTGCACGCGCCCCTGCCCTTATGAGCCTGAGAGTGAATTGTTTATACTGTATTTTCACTCCTGGCCTCAGTTTGGCCCCGCTGATTATGAAGGAGCCTAAACAGGAGGCTCTGATACTCAGTCAATGTCATGCCCTGGAGTGTGTGGAGCCAAAAAGGAGATAAATACACTAAAATGACCTCCGAATATAAGCCAAATGTTGATTTCTCTTCATAAGATTCATATTTAAGAAGGTGCAGGTTACAAAAGCAAAAGTTAAAAATAACTATCTGACTACATCCTCATATTAACTTGGTATGTGGGTCATTTTTCTCAGCCTCTGTCTGTTCCCTGAGAACCTCCGGATGGATTAAACCCACAAACAGGATCAAAAAACTTCCTTTTGTGGACCTCCAGGGGATGTGACAGTCTCACATCCTGAATATTGAGCTACTCTGATTTTATTGGTGTGATTTGATCGGTAACAAGATGTTCAACCAGATAGACACCTCTTCACCCCAACACTTTAGTTTCCAGATGTCCAGGCGGTGGATGAAAGTTGCTTTTGCTTTTTCGTTTAACCTGATATGTTGTCTCTTGACATCATTACTTTTATCCCACGCAGCTCTATGAATCAAAGCTCTTTTTGAGTGAATAAAATCATGGTTTAAAACATCTAGGGACAAACAGACATCCAAAAATCTTTTTGTACTGCTCTGATACTTTGAGGATTTGAACAAATAAAACTGAATGCCAGCACTCAACATTATCTGGGGCATAAACTTGAAACAAGTATCCTAAAAAGATATCACAGCTGGAAGAAGACCCCTAAAGCTAACCCCAAAGCTGAAGAAACCCTCCACATGATGACTCCAGGCTCCCTTGTGAGGTGTTCATTTTCTCTGGAAGATCACACATTGCTCTATTGTGCAATAGTGGCCTGATCTCCTTCATCTCCACACTTGATACAATACACTTATGTTTCCTCCCCCTCACCTGGATTTCTGCTCTCTTGAGGAAGAGGACTCTCCGCCCACCTTTCAAAATAAAACACGTGACGAGCCCCTCAGCAGAACAAGACCACTTTTTTGGGTATAATCCAGCAAGCAGTAAAATGAAAAGGGAACGCAACACAACTTCTGATGTTTACTATATCACAAATTTAAACATTACCTACTTGTGTAGCTGGAACTGTTCAAGTTGTAAATTCATATTGTGGAGGCACCAAGTCTAGCTGGCATAAACGCAGCCTGATAAAAGTTTACTGACTGAAAACTTGGCTTGACAAAACCACTAGAGCATCACTATATAGTAAATCTAGGTCTTGTTGCATGACCTTACAATAATACACTGAGTTCCAGTCTGTGATGTTACTTTCTGGAAAATGAGAGCTTCTTATTCAATAGTCTACATACCAAGAAGAACACAGGCTAACAGGGAAGTCAGATAATCTGATGACTGGAAAAGAACAGTCATATAAACAGTTTTAAACATCATCTCCTCTGGTTATCAGTGGAAGCAGATCATGGGATCATAAGAGAGTACAAGTTTTGTCCACTCCAATCTTGATGCTTGCAGTAGAAATTTACTCAAATACCTAAATCTATCAGATGACTTGCAGTTTATTTGATAACCTAAACATATCAGTGATAAGCAAATGAGTTATCTCGCCATACCACAAGCAAACACACACATTTAGAAACTGAAGCTACAGTGGGCACTGTGCCCCACCCTCCCTCCCTTCCTCTCTCTTTCTCTCTCTCTCTCTCTCTTGCAGAAGTGTGGGACGCAGAACTGAGAGCAGACTCAACTGAGACTATTCAGAAGTGCTGTGAAGGAGAGCTGTCTAGATGAGAAAACACACAACATAACTCATAATAGAGACTGCACAAATTGTTAAAACTGATAAATCTGGTTAGGGAAACGCCACTTCTGTTACATTTAAACACACAGAATGTCTGTCACCCAATAAAGTAATATTATGGAGTAATGTTTTGATTAAATTAAGTTAAAACTGTTCATCTGGGCTGTAGCCTTAGTTGTGCGTAATGTTGCCGAGTTCCAGTCCAAACAGATCATCCTTTACGCGCACATTAACTCCATTTTAAAGACCAAAAACGGTTAAACTTCACATTTTAAGATAGAAAGAGCTTCATCTGCTTACCTCAGCCGCTGTCAGGTCTACGCTGCAGTAGAGAGCCGCCAGCAGGAACAGGGTGCCGCACGGTAGCAGCATCTTGGCGCTGCGCTTGGAGACTTGAGGCGCAACAGTGCAGAGTGCCTGCTAACAACCACCTGTTAGCCGCTTTTTGTCGTTTATCTTCAGGCTAATTCACGGTTTTATCAGCAGAGCTCGGGCAGCACGTTTGGCTGCATCTTTGTCCGAGACGATGTGAGGTTCTCATCAATGCAAGTTAGTCTTGTTTCTTCTGCACCACACCCCCCTCCCCAAAACGACCACCCTCACCCATGCAAACGGGCTCAACCCTGATGTTACAAACACTTTGAGATTTCTCAGTAAGGAGAGGGACTACTCCACTCAGTTTGCTGTTTTTGTGAGAATATTTCAGGAGGTTTTGGTGCCACAGGTGTTTGCTCCGAAACTTTTGCAGGTCGGGAGTCCGCGCGCATCTCCTACCTCGTGACAACTCTGTCCTTCTTCCCAGAGCTGACCCGAGGTTACGGTAAGTATTAGAGGCAACTTAATCAATATAATGAGGGAATACTAAAGGAAACTTATTTAAAAACTCGCTCTTATTGCTTCTTGGTGGTTATAGTGAACAGTGAGTAGCCCACGCTGTCAGAGTTCACGTTTCCTGGTAGAAATGGTGCAAATAATTCAACTGTGCTTCTTTTGAAATTAGCAAATGCATGAAACATGTCGACTCATGTGAATGATTATCGATCATTGTCGGTATTGGTGTTCCTAAGGTCGGACAGTCATGGTCTTAAAGTGTTGCTAAAAGTTTGCAAGTGGAAGTGGAACTGAAGTTTTGCGGTACGCTTGAGTCGGACCATGCCAGCACAACACAGCAGAACACTGCAGACTCTGAGGTGAGAGGGAAATGAGCTTATTTCACTGCTTAACATCACTACAACACTGATTCATTAAGCTATCAGTGATTTCAACAACGCTGTCACAATTGTCATTGACTACAGGCTGCTGCTCCTGTGTCTCTCCATTGCCATCCTCGCCTCTGGAGTGAACGCGGTAAGTGTGTTTACCTCTTACTTGTTGCTTAAATGCAGGCAAACTGCACTCTGTGTCACTGAGAGTAGAATATGTGACCGAAAATGTCTCCAGGCTTGGTTCGCTGCTCTCATGGCTACTCGGCAGGCACATGCAGACCGTGGGAGTGTCTGCTTTGGGGTGTTTCTCCACATGAGTAGGAGGGTCTCTGGCTCTCTGTGCATACAGCTACATAGCAGCAAAGCTAAGAAGGGGTTGACTGTGAAGTGAGTCATGGTGGAAGTTTCTAGTTGAAGTGAGGACATTTTTTTTTTTTGCATATCAACTGAAAAAATAGTAGGGTCCCATGCAAGGCTTCATTATACTAAGTTTAACTTAACCCATGATTGATGGTGTTGTGATGGCGTCTGCAGGAACCCCCTAAGTAAATCTTTACTGACCACAGAATTGCTATGGTGTGCTCATGTTACAACAGCACACAAGTTAGTTAAGACTAGGGCTGGGCGATATGGGAAAAAGTTTATCACAATATGTTTTTTTCATATCAGTCAATATTGATATATATCAAGATATAAAAAAATGAAATATAACAGTGCTTGTTGGTAGCATGTCTTTTGCAATACAATAGGCTATTACATCTGTGAGCTCTTTCAGTCTCTTCGACGTTTTGTCGTAAGGCGTTGCACTAGAGAATGCGGACTGAATGGTCGGCTGTTTCGGCTGCACAGGCCCCTTTTGCATTGCCCATGCTCTGCCATGTGGCACTGCTCCAGGTGGTGAACAAGCTTTAAGGTATTCCCCAACTTTGCGAGAGCATGTACTCGACATAATTTGCAGTGCACATCACTCTGCTTCATGTCCGACCACAAAAAAACAAAAGACCTCCACACCACAGACATTTTCAGTGTTGTCGATGATATCGTCATCGGTTGAGCCTTCATCTGCATTTCTACCAGGGGTAGCACTCATTTTCTTTTTTTCTCACTGACAGTGCTGTTGGCTTCACATGTTAATGTTCTATGGTTGCGTGTAGCTGCAGCCTGCTACTACACAGTTGTTGGCTACTTGGTTCTAATTCAGCACATGATTGGTTCAGCACAAAGCTGACCTGGAGCAACTCCCCCTTTTCATTGGCTACTTGTATAGTCAACAAAAACATGTCAGAATGCCGACTATCGAAAAGGATATTGACCATGTTTTATATTGATATTGAGGGAACTTAATTTTCGACATATATTGTTATCGTTTTATCGCCCAGCCCTAGATAAGACTGAGTGTCTTAAGTAATGCCAACTGAAAGCAGACGCGACAAGAGTCCGAACTGATTTTTACCTTGAGCATCAATTAGGGGGAATTATCCTGTTTCTGAGACAATACGATCAAAGCAATCATTAGCCGGGAGTTTAAATCCACATGACATTTTAACCCTTTCATGCATGAATTATGATATATTGAGTTAAAAAATTCTTACTATGTGTTTTTATTCAATATAAGGCATATAAATAATATTGCAGTTGGAATTTTTTTTTTACCTGTTTCTGCTAAGTTTTTAGTGACATGTCCACTACAGCGGACAACATGCATTTGGTCGACATTACAGAAAATGAATTGTATTAATACAAATAATAGAACCCCACCCCAAAAAGGAGTCAAAACAATTAGATTCACATTTTAAAACATTTAAATTCTGTTTAAATGCACATTACAAAACATGGCTTGTGTCAAACAACAGCAACAACAACTGTCATCTGTGTCAAACGAACTGAAACCATGAGCCTAATTAGGCTTCAGGCCAGGTGCTACAACTTCAGCCAGCACACTCAAAGCAAAAACAAATGCCATAGATTGGATCATTCATGAAAATAATAATTACAATAATAAACAAAAGAAATAGTGACTTAGTGACTATCCAAACACATTCAGTTGTCGATGCCCTGTACTACATTAGTTCACATTTGAAAAGAAGGCACACAGTGATATTGCATCGCTGGACGATGGCAGTTCCTCTACATTTCTGTACTTCCTCTGGTCCCTCTCTGTGTGTGAACCCTGCATATAATAAATAACATAATGTGAAAAATATTGCACAACCAATCAATCTTTCTTTCTATTTATCTTATATATGTATATATATTTTTTCCATTGTTTTTATAATATTTTGTGCATGCACTGTTTGTAGTGTGTGTGTGTGTGTGTGTGTGTGTGTGTGTGTGTGTGTGTGTGTGTGTGTGTTACAATGCGTGCACAAAATATATTTTTGCAAAAAATGTTTTACAAACATCGCAAAACTTGCACAAAGGCTGCACAAAATACAATATATACTATGCATGCACAAAATATAAAATACATGCACAACATTAATTTTTTGATACATACAATACAGGTTACCTTTTAATAACATAAAATGGTTGGTTTTAACTGAAAAGGTAAGCTTGAAATCAAGCATTTTGCAGAGATAAGGAGTTACACCATTTGCATGTATTGTAGTAGAAATAGTATAAGTCATGCATGCTGTCCACCGTAGTGGACAAATGGAAAATTCCAATTTCCTCAGAACATAAAAGCAATGCATGGAATTTTTTGCAACTATAATAATTATTAGATGTTACTTTATCCCAAAATATTTTTTTTACCTGCAGGACTCTGCTTTTATAAAAGGAAGCAGTGGAAATCCCAGAGGTGGAGGGTCTGTTCTCAGCAGAGGCAGCCATCTTGAATGTTGACGTGTTTTTTCTGCAGTTGCAACACATGGCCAGATGGCACCAGTGTTGGACTCATTTTCCAGGGTCTACTGTAGTGGCTAACATGCATTTGTAACATCAAACCTCTATTTTTATAATAGAAAATGACCTTTGAAGATTTGTCCACTGTAGTGACCGTTATACGTGAAAGGGTTAAAGATCAATTGCAGCTAAAAAATAGAATTTAACAGTATTTAAAGACAAATCAAGTTGCTATCTTATTTTTAAATGGAGTTTATTCTTCTGTTGCCAACCCGCTCCTGCAGCTTAGTCAGGAAGCTGTGGAAAGAGACACAAAGAGGGATTTTCTTCTTAAGCAGATAATTCCCTCAAGAAAACGGCCTAATTTAGGCCTTTCTTATCATGTGTTTTTGAATCACTGACTATTAAAGGCTTAAGGCTGTAACTCTGTGCGGTAAGTAGCTAAAGCAGAGCGGTGACGTTTTGCCCCCCAGTCAAATTTAAACCTAAAAACAACAACTTAAAAAAAGGTTAAAGATCACTGCAGATGTCTTTAAATCCCTGAGCATGATTCTAACCTTACTTCATCTATTGTTCTTTTAGTCGGCCCAAAGGTCTGTAGAAACTTTATGTCTACTCAGATATCATATAAGGGACATTTTTTCTACAAAAAGAACATTTAAATGGGCCCAAGTGACCGCCAATAAAACTTGTTTTACTACCAATCCTCTCTCTGTTTTTTTAAAAGCATAAAAATATAGTTTTGATAGACACACGACTCTGAGTCCATGTCTGTCCTGTGTTTCTCTGCATGTTTACTGCACAGGAGTATGTTTTTCTTCATTGCAGCTTGTTCGGGATGTCAGATGTTCAAGGCATTTAATATCATACCTAAGGCTTTCAGATGAAAAGTTACTTTCTTGGATCGGATAAAAAGAACCTTTGTCCCTTGTTTTTATCAGATTTGCTCAGGCCTCGATTAAAAGCGTGTGACACAGCAGAGCTCCTCTGTTTATTGTGCAGCTCAGCTTGAAATGGATGATGCTGGAAGACAGCAGTTTTATTTTAGTTTTGGCACCGTCCATGCGCTTTGGGCAGGCAAGTTTATAGTCAAATTAAGAAACAGCTCACATTGATTATACAAATAGGCCGACTTCAAAACAAAAGAGCTTTAGTTTCTGGGTCTGACGTATTAAAGCATCTGACTTCAGCTGAAATCTCCAACCATGTTGTCCAAAGAAGCTGTTAAAAGGACAATAGAGAATCAGCCAAATGTTGTAGGTAATGAGGCGTTAGAAGAGTTCATTATACTAGTTTATAGACTGAACAAAACAATCACCAACAGAGCGTCACTCTGAAGGTTCCCATCCAACCCAGTTTCTCAACCTTAACCTTGTGCTTCGAATATGTTTCTGTTTAATATCAATTCCAAATTCAACCCGTGGGACTCGGTCTATTATTCGAACCAGACCCTTTCCTCTGTTTTCCACAACTTTTCCCACCATCAGTCTCTGTGTTACATTTTTGTCCTTCCCCCTTTTTTGAAAACATAAATCTCAAGATATTTTGCATGCAACTTTAATTGGTTAATTTCACAATTTTAACATTTTTCCTCTTGTGTAAACATAAGGAATTCCACAGGGTGGGATGTGACTCACTGTGATATCACGGTGAGTTGCAAGAGCCTCTATGATTGAAACCATTGGGCATGTTATGCTTGTATAGTATTGTGAGTTGTCAAATTACGTCAGAAGACAAATGTTTTGTTGCAAACTGCTACGCTGGAAGGTGGGGTGGAGATGGAGACGGTGGCACATATTTTAAAATTTCCACTCTTCTCTCTTTTTTTACTTGTGTTGTACTCGGTTGTGAAAACATGGAAATCAGTAATGGAGTATGATCAAGAAATAGATGATGTTATGTGTGGGAAAAAAAAGAGCATCAAGAGAAAGTTCAAACTCTGGCCCCTCTCCTGATTGACACAGCTGAAAAATAATCATAGGACCTGGGTGGACTTTACACTTTTTGCTTTATAAAATAGACAATTTGTCAGACAGAATTTCCCTGATTTTAGCATAAGCGGTAAAATGGTTTTCAACGATGGCGGGGTCGTCTGACGAAGATGTTGACATGGCCTCCCACCTAAAGGCCTCACTGTTCCTTAAGTTCATCTGGATCATTAGCAAAAAAAGGAATTAGGCTCTACTGTAAAATCTGGAATATAAGTCGCACAGGTATATGGTCCACTTCATTCAGCAATGTACGGTTTCTGTGCAGCTGTGTAGCTCTTTCTAGTATTCTCTATTTTTGCTTTGCCACTGGCTCCAGGCAATGCAGTTTAGCACGGCCTATGGTAGCGTTGTTAACTGTGAAGCACAGACCCATTTCCTTTGACAAAGTCACAGAAACTCGCACCATCCTCCGATCACTTGTCTTACATGAGTGGTCTTTTCAATCAAACCAGCAACCCACAAGTGTTCTTCCATTTTCATTACACACATGATGATGACCTAATTACAGAGCAGATTTTTGCAGTTTGATGTCTTTAGCTTACTCCATTTCACTAAATCCAGCCTGCATTGTCACATAACTCACGTATAATCTGTTTTATGTGTTCTTCTATATGAGACCCATCACAATGGTATGCATGCTCTACAGCAAAGCTGTTGATGGAGGCTCCCAGCAACTAGACCATGAATATAAATATTAGATGTTTTGACTATGATTTTTTTTTCCTTTCACTTTCGCTAGTCACCTCCACTTGACTTTAAGTTTCTACTTTGCAGAGGATGCCTTCTGTATTTTGATTGTTAATTCCTAATTGAGTATTCAAATTGGACTATTTGGTTCATTAGAGCAAAATTGTGATTTTTTGCTTGGTTGCTTGTACATCTACTCTCCACACACACTCACAAACCCTGCACACATATAGCGTTTGTCTATGTCCGTTGGGGGGAGGAAGGAAGGCTCTTGAGGCAGTAATGTTAACAGGATGTTTTGTATGGGAGCCTGTGAGAGGCTTTGATTCTCGAGTGTTTGGGAATATATTTCAAGATGTGCCTCAGCACGATGCAATGAGGGGGACGATGCTGGAAGAGAGGGTCTGAAGTTGTGGGAATTTGGCCTGAAACGTTGGCTACAGATCCCCACTGTACCTGGAACCCCAGCTACAACATCTGCTTTAGCAATTACCCTCTTTCCATCTAAGTGGATGATTGTGATAAATGTTGTGTATGCATGTGACTTTTTGGCATCGCAACCTTGTGGCTAAACTATGTCAAGCTGTGTATTTTATAAATATGCATGAGAGAATAGGAATAACATACAAATAATGGAAAAGCAGTTGATGTTGGATACGCAGGCATGCAGCTCACTGGGGAAAGTTTGGGGTCACCCCCAATGGAAAGCCGGCACGTGACTGACCTCTCCGATGTGATTGTTTTATGGGGGAGGAAGGCGTGCGTTCGCAGCAAGAGGAAGATGTCTGCCTGTGATAAGGATGGAAAAACGGTCAGCGCATCTCCTGCCAAAATAACGCCTGTGATATAGAGAGTGCCTGGATGTAACAATCAGGGGAAGAGCCCATTGTGCTGTGCTGCAGGAAGCTGTTGCAGCCACGGATGAGAAGTCCATGTGTGGGGTTTCCCTGTCACTGCTGTGTGTTGGACTGACGTGAGAGTGGCATGCATTTTTGTCTGAGGCGTTGTCCTCACTTTAGAGATAGACACCTCTGACCTTGTGCAGTTGTGTGCAGCAAATGTGGAAAAAGGTTGGCACGTGTATGCATGCACGCACACACACACACAAATGGATTTACAGTGTGTGTGTCTTTTGTTTTCTTAACTATTGTTCCCTCAAGAATGGCTGTTTTCTGACTTTGTTGGTGCTGATTATTTGATTAGTCTCTGTGGTTCAGCATTGTTGCGGTGAGGAAGAGGCCTGGTGAGCTTGGCCGTTTGCCTCCATTGCTGTAAAAATGACCTCCTTAAACAAGCATGCATGTGCAGTTAAGAACGCTGTTGAAAGAGAGTTTTGATAAAGGTTTATAAAGGTCTGCACGAGATTTGTTCTGAGCATCCTGTAAGCTGCTGAAAGAAGTCCTGAATTAGCTGGAAGATTCGCTCTCAGAATGTGCAAGTGTGGGTTTAATTTTCTTTATTGCACGTGGACAGAGTGTGGGCTGTGTTTATCTGTGGGCTCAGAGAAGTCGGGTTTTTATGGGAAACATCCTGAGTGCAGAATTGTGTGAATAGAAAATAGATTATCCAGAGGAGCTCTCTAAACAGGAAAAGGAAACTGGGTGGAGTTAAATGTGTCAGAGTTTCTTTACAACCCTGCAGGACCTCACATAGTTGGACTGCTCTGCAGGCTGTTTACTGGGTAGCATTTCCACTGTGTAAACTCAGTGTGATTTATGGTGAACATAAGGCAAAATGTGTAACATAGAGGGGGATATATACGTCACGAATGCTCTGTTATATCTGAGACAATTTAAGGTGGTATGAATACTACTCTTTGTGTAAGAGGTATCATCCAATGACAAATAAGAACTGATTTACTAAAACTAAATCTAAAGACTCAAGAGTGATGAAACTTAATCAGAGAAAGAAGGATCAGGATCAGAAATTCATCTTTTTCTAAATGGGATCAGGTTATCCATCTTACTTTTGTTCTGGTTTGTCTTTCTTTAGACTTGTTCAGGAGCTTTTTGTCTTTATTGATAGGCATCTGGAGAAGACAAAAAATGAGGAGAGACCAGGGAAATTACATCTACCAAATCAGGATTGTTCACAGGGCACCTGACTAAACCACCTGATTGACAGCTCTCCTGTCCTAGTTTTTAAAGAAAGATTGATGGGATCCTCTTCCAGATACAGACTGTGACAGATTACCAAATTATGGATTTCCAATGAACTAATATGTTTTAGGGCTGATGTAAGACGCTTTATAGTTTGTCCACAGGGGGCGCCAAAAATCAAGCAATATTACTGATCCTGTCAGCTGTTTTTAAAGACATATTCTAGGTTTGATATCATCTGCAATTTGATGAGATATTTTTTTGAAAGACAATCCTTATCTTTTCACAGTTGAGTTGTCTACCTTATCTGCCTTGTCACTTTATGCTCCAGTAATTTAACGTAAGTCAAGCCCACTGCTTGGATCAAGATCAAAGTACTCCTAATCCAAGGTTTTAGCACAACTGGAGGTTTTATCTGCATAAAAAAACAGGATCTGATTACCTGATCTCATTCATTCAAATGTCTATACTTCTCTTGGAAAACCAGATTTTATATTACATTCCAATCTGATACCTTTAATCTGATTATGTTACTGTTGAACATCTCTGTCCCAGATCAGGTGGACCTCTGCTTATGTTGGCGCACACGTAAATGTATACACACTCTCATGCGTTCAATTAACTACAATTAGAGATGGTGAAATGATATTTGGTTAGACTATGTTTATTTTTTGGTGGCATACTGATGTTAATAAAAACATAGTTATTTTATAATCTAGACGTTATAATGATGTGAAAATATGTAGAAAAAGGAAAGTTCAATTTCCAAAGAAGCAGGGAGCCAAGAATACCAGCAGTTTGATTGTGGATAATCTCTGTTCATGCTTCATTTTCTTCCCCAGTCATGTGTGACAGACAGCAGTCACACACTACCAGTCTTTTTACTCAGAAATGTGGCCCAGAAATGTACACAACACAGTATGTGTACAGACAAAAACAAACACAAACGTCTCTTTATTTCTTTCTAACTCTTCTGTAAATGTAAATTTCTTAGTAACAGAAAAAATGAAAAGGCATTCAATAAATCTAGATATGAAATATAAGAAGTTCTTTTCATGCTTGTGTATTTGTTTGAAAAAGAAACAAAGCAAGACAAACAGCATTGGATTGTACAATGAATCATGAATGTGTTTTTCCAGATTCAGACTCGGCTGCTGCAATTCTTAGCTTTGCTGAATGACTGGAGGCTTTGCAGGAGTGTTGTTTGCTCCTTCTTGTATTACCTTGGGTTTGCAGGCTCTGTTAATGGCCGTTTTGTTGTAGCTCACATGCTGAAGGCTCGTCCTTATTTATACTTCCGTTATATTTGCCTCTTATGGGCCGTAACAACTTAATTAATTTGCCACCTCTTCCCTCTAATAATACATATAAAACAACGTAATTCACAAAAAGTCCCATAACAGGGGAAAAGTGCTCTCATGCTTCTTTAGTTCTTCATGTGATACCACTAAATTGCTCATTTTGTCAAGTCATAACAGGAAAACTCTATTCCTGTCCTAGGTTTAAAGTTTAGACCAGTCCAGTCCTTTTGTAAAGTTAAAGGCCCAGAAACAATCTTCTTCTAAGTTATTAAAAAAAAAAACAGTGTCTATTGTATTGAATTTTCCCTTAGGTATAAATAAAGTAAAATAAACTGCTTCATGAAAATGTCAGTCCACCGTTTTCTAAAATATATAGCCTCACATATGTGTTTTACATGAAAATGAACAGTCCCTCCTTTTGTAGCTTGAATTATAGCATTAAAATGCCTCCATATGCTGCTTAAACCCATGGAGTGGGTGGGTTCTGATGGGGGCCATTTTCCTGCTCTGACATATCTGATTCTGCACAAAGACCCACAAAGTCTCCAGTATTTTCACATCCTGCTTTCACTGATTTGATTTTATGAGGGAGAGAGTAACCGGGTTAAACAGTTGGCTCCATTTTCATCGCCAAATTCGTTGATTCCATCTGTATTTTTCACACTGAGAAAATCACAGTGCTGTAATCGAGATTCATCTTCTGGGTCCCATGGCTTTCAGTACCAAATTTCCTGGCCATCTAATTCTTGCCGAGGTATTAACTGTGTGAACCGAACTGGTGCCAAGCCAGTGGCGGATGTTGGCAACTTCTGAAAAAGAATGAAAAATGACACGGGATGAGAGAGATGGAGGGAGAATCAGGGAAATTGGACAAGGTCCTGGTATTACAAAGTGTGCATTTAACTTTGTTAACATTCTTCCCATGACAAGAAATAATTCAGTCTAATCAATTAAACCACAGCTGGAGTGGAAATGGATGGTGCGTGTCTGCAGTCCAAGAGGAAAAAATGTGGTGCTATCAGTGAGATCAGCCATGTGTCTGCTGCTTGATGTGGGACATCACTGAGAGTCTACAAACTGCAGGATATGACTAGTTCCTCTCTGAACGTCACTGAGTCACCAGAAAATAATGGCGATTAATTAAAGTCAAAGACATTCAATCAGCATGTGGGCACCTGTTGCGCTAATCAAAACATTGTACAGCCCAGAGTGAGTTTGTGAAGGTATGTTTTGTCTCAGAGTAAACACAGCTGAAACAATCCTTCCATGTGAGCTCACTGAGAAAACCTACCTCAGCTGAGGAGACACAGACGACACACGTGTAGGAGGAGGAGGACACACACAGGGGAGGAGGCAGGATAATAAGGAACATGACCGAAAAGAGAAGGAGGCAAGCGGAGATAAGAAAAGAGAAAGAGAGGCAGGACAGACAAGATGGAGAGAGAGTGAGGGGACAGAAGACAGTGGTGATGGAGACTAGAAGCAGGAATGAGGCTATAAAAGGAAGTGAGGGATGGAGAGACTGAAGCCTGGGAGGACCGGGAGGACCGAGGTCTTGGAATTCTTTCAGCACAGCCTGATGGGACCCCTGTGTCCCCACATTAATCACTGTGTGATGAAGTCAAGGCAAAGGACAGGGGTGAAGATATATATACAGTATACAGGGGTTTTCCAGACACTACGTCCACAATGAATGAACTTCCGAACTTCAGTCGAACTATAATGAAAGATAGAATTAAAGCATCCTTAGCGTCTATCTTAGAGACTTATTCCTATTAATGAGCTTCTGTTAGAATTATGAATATCTAAATATAAAGTATAATGTTTATGTGTTTCACCCTGTACTGTGTGCTCTGAGGCGTCTCGGGTCTGACAGGTGGGAACTAAAGGATCCTCCCATCTGGATGTGATCGATCATCTGATTCGTGGCCTGAGCTGCAGATCTCTCAACATAACATTACCTGACAGCTTTGACTTTCAGCTCTCAAACAGAGAGGGTCTAATCCCACGTCTGTTTAGTTCAGATTGCAGCAGGAAGCATTGATTAGAAGTGTGGTCCACTGGGAAATGGGAGTTGAGAGTCTGCGTGACCTGAGGCCAGTTCAGGAAAGTGAAGGTCCAGCTGTGTCAGGTCCAGGTCTGAAACTGGAGCCATGTTTACACTGGAGCCCGGCCAGATGAGCACAGTGGGAGTCACTGCTCTGCCCTGCTTCTTCCAGGTCCCTCTGCTCTGGTTCATGTTCTCTTTCAAAGTCATGTCCTGCTCTCAACAGTGACCCTGTCCTTTTAGCCCTTTCCCTAGTCTCCCTCCGTTATCTCAGTTTTTAAATATACCCGTCTAAATACAGATGGACTGAGGAGATGATGGCACTAAAGAGCCAGACTAAACAGGGTGAAAATGAAACCACCGAAAGTGGACCTTCAGTGTTAATGCTTGAAGCAATGCAGGAGTGCTGAAAACTGCTCTTCTGTGAGTGCACACTTGAGGCAGACTCTGAAAGTTGAAGAGACCTCACTGATTGGCATCATCAAAATGCCTTTATCTCTTAATTTATTGCAGAGATGAACATTTTACAGCCAAGCACAAAAAAATTATTTTATGTTTTTATTTATTTATTTTTTTTGGGAGGCTGGGGCTTTTTTTCCTTACAAATTTGTTTTTAAGATATAAAAGCTATTTGTTTTGCATAGCTTGGCAAAGCATGGCTGATGTGGTTGACAGACAGAGATTGTAGCTGTCGACTACGAGGCCTTCCTCTACTCTGTCTCTTTGGTAACCACCATTGTTGGACCAATGTGTGGCATCCCTGAAAACTACATCCATGTTTAGTACAGTCTATTGCTGTTACCTGTCACCATGTAAACCCAACTATTTCTATATTTGCTTGGTGTACTTGAATAAGACCTTCAAGTTTTCACCCTACTTTGCAAATGGCTGAATTGAATACATAGATTTCTGTAAATTATGTAAAAGAATAAGTGTAAATTATGCACAAAAAGTCATTATTTGCAAGTCTGTAGAGCAAAACTTACTGTCACTAGTCTTGCTGCTGGGCCATTGATGTTTTATAAAGATGTTAAGAAAAGCTGGACTTGAGTGCTAGTGAACTGAATAAAAAGTTCAGGAAAAACTGTTATTACGTCATTACAGATTTCAAAACCGTTGTGCAAAGGGACATTTTTGAACTACGTCAAAGGTTAAAATTGTTGATGTGACTTTTTGCTGTGTCAGAGGGCCGTTGTTGATCAAAGTCAAAAAGAAAATCTTGTTTATTTTAACCGCCCATGAATGACATTAATGGAGAAAAAAAACACAGTTGAGCTTTTTCTCCCTGCTCTTTTAATCCTTGTGTCGAGAAATATCGAGACAGCATGTTACCATCCAGTCATTCCATATGGGTTCTGTATCAGCTTGACCAATTTGGATCCCACAGTCACCAAAAAACTCTCCCTGTGGCTTTTAGCAGACCAAAGTGTTGATTTGGTTTCAGCGCTGCTCTGCATGAACATTAGAAACTACAACTTCATGTGTTTAGTCTCACAGCTGTTCCTATGTTGACATGAAGACATTGTAAACTCTCATTTCCCACCACACATCTGTGACTCATGCTCAGTTTTTACTCATTCATTGCCCACTCTTTGGATGTTTTACTTTTCATTTCCATTTCTGTGAATGTACTTGTCTCAGAGAACATTTATCAGAGACTGCAGCCATCAAAACTCCTCGACAGGAAGTTGGCAGTAGTGTGTCAGGAAACAAATTTAGCTGTAAAGAGGCAATGGTGCAGACAAACTCTACTGTATATCAAGCTAAATATCTGTGAGATCCATTAAAGCCGGCACGAGAATACCCCTTATCACCATAATGAAGGCCTGTGGGACATCTGGTGTTACATCCAGACATGCCTCAGTTACTAAAACAACGCCAACACAAACACGGTCATGTTTGATGTTTTGCTTCCGCCGCTTCTGTATGTATATTTTTGTGCGTATGTGTGTGTTTCTTTTTTGTGGAAGTGTTTGTTTCAAAGCTGGAATCTGATTGTTTGATTGAATTCTGTGTCGGACTATCGACGGAAGCCGCACAAGAAGAAAACACTCTCTTTTGACATGCTGGCCTACTTTTCAAGCCATTACAGTTTGAGATTTTTTCTAATTAATGAACAAGAAGTGAATCAAAAATGAATCAAGAAGTGAACTGAAAGGTAAGAAAGTCATTATTTTGTATCCCGCTGTGTATTTTTATTCAGCTTATACTGTGAGGACAACAGTTTCTCCCAGCCCACTCATGACTCACACACACAGCCAGACAGCAACAAAGGCCAGCATGATTTGATCACCAAATCTGGTACACTCGCTCGCAAACAGACATTTGTGGTTTTGTGTTTATATCTTCCCACTCACGTCACAAAGTTCATTTAGACATGCTTCTTCCCTCTTTTTGAGTCGCTGAGCAAGATCGTCCTCAATCAAAATGCTTCATACTTTATTCTGGTAGAAAGAGGGTTCAGATATCTGAATTAGTGTAGGTTTTACTTGGACAAGCAACTGGCTCCTTAAAGGTTGACCTGTATGTGCCAGATGACCAAAGTCAGGGGGAAAAGAAAAAGGAACTAACTGTATTTTTCTCAGTTTTTTTAAGATATCAAGATTCAAAGCCGTCAGTGCTCTTTCCCATCTCCTTTTAAAGGTCGTCTGCACAGTTGGATAGACCAGCTCTGTTCCAACACAAACTTCTTTCATCAGTCTTGTTTCTGTGACCAGTTAAACTGACCTCTCTCTGATGTTTTTATGAGTAATTAGCACAGTCACTGCCTCAAGATAACACTGGAACAAGTTGCCTAAATCCACATCATTTTAGCACTGACCTACAAATGCTCACACAACTGTGAACAACAGTTTCTGTCCTACATATTAGGATGAAAACTGTTTCCTTTGGTGCTAAGCAACAAGTTTCAGTATAAGTTTACAAAGTATTTCCTGGTCCATACATGGCTGTAACAGTATTCATATTTATTATTTTATTTAACAAAGTTGCCCATTTGTTGTCAAGGAGCACAAACTAAAAGATGGTGGTTATATTGGCACTGTAGGGAGGGTCATAAGTGAAACTTCTAGACTTCAAAATCTACCAAAGCTTCATGTCAGTCCAGCTAATATTTGATATTTATGAGTGCTGACCTTTTCTTTAAGGTGTACTGTAGCTTGCATGCCAACAGTGAATCCCTCACAGAGATGGATCTCAGCTGGTCGAGGGAGTATCACACGCTCGGCACTGAATCAGTCTCATCCTGACAGATAGAGATATACTGCAGATATGCGTACGGATATATCACACAGCTAATTCCCATGTTTTTTTCCACATTCAGTAACTCTTATCAGAGCTTGTCGTTGAAAGAGGACAGGTGTCTCAGTTCAACGAGTTTACACTTTTACCTTAACTTCCACATCATTAATTTGAGAAAGGGCAGCTGTTACCTCACAGCATCACAACCTATTTTGTTTGTTGTCTCTTTGTTTCAGCCACCAAACCTTTAAGTATTGAGCAGTAGTGTTCATGCCTGAGTTACATCCAAGTAAGCAAAGTAGAGTACACTCTGACCTGTTCACTGTATGAACTACTGACTGTGCAGGAACTTATTAGATGTGCAGAAGAAAATATGTTTCATTTATGGACCCTGACTGATCATGTTGGCATGTCTCAAGATTTTACAGAGTTATAGAGCTGGAAATCGAGCATTAATGCGCATTCTCTTGGTTGGCACATTCATCCTGATGCAGTGAGATCACTACAGGTCCATGTCTCCATCCCACTCTCTATTCATTAGAATTTAAGCTTATCAAACATCTTGAATTGGAATGGTTGACTCATTCTGTTGACTGATGTAAGCTTGCAGCTGGATGACCATACTCCAAATGTGCTAACCAGACAGTCACTATTTACATGCACGTTTATGTCAAGCTGCAGTTAAAGCTCAAGTAGGTAATTTGATTGGACTACTGTCCTTGTGCTAGTGTACAAGCACCTGGAAAGAACAAGTTTATCGGTCGAAGTATGTCCTCCTCTGCCATGGTACCTCAGCTTGTCACTATTAGGCTGTTCCTGGTTGACCTTTCACATACCAAAACAATCTACAAACGCGTTAAAAATGGGTATCGGTAGTACAAAGACTGATGAAAACATTGTCAACTTTACAATTCTGTCTTATTTAGGTCCCAACATCCAACAAGGTTTTTTTTTTATTACCCAGCTTTCGCGCATTGCAAATGTTCAGTGTCGGGGTTGAAGACCACTGTGTGAACTATGAAGCATGTGCAGAGCGCAAAGACCAGTTTTAGCCCAAGGGAGGAATAAATATAGAAAAGAAAATCAAAACCCAACAACACGATGTATGTATCTTGGTCTGACCACGAGAAATTCAATTTAATGTGAAATCAGTTTGACTGATGTGTTTACATGTATTTTAACCGTTAACTAATGCAATCCACATGTAAGCACAGTGATTGCTGGAGCCTGAGTCCAAGTCTTTAGTGTTTTTACAAAGAAATCAGAAAACCTCAAGAAAATCTTTGGATTTTTAATGTCATCTGGACCTCTTCCCTGTATTGTCCACCGGCTTTTCTTTTCCGTCTTCCTCTTGACTCCAGAGGTTGAATGTGTCATAATGTTTGTAAAACACATCTTCTGAATGATGGGGGGTGAAGACAGCAGGAGTGCGTATTCAATAGAAGCATTTAGCATGTCTCTTTGCAGAGGTCAAAGTTGAAATGCTGCGGGTCACAACCTTTATTAAGGATGAGCTCTGCTGAACAGCCCACAGGTCAGCCAGTTCTGGTCATTTGTTTTCCATGCAGAGGGATTTGGTTTCTGTTGACTTTAGCAGCCTGAAGAGCCATATCTTTGGTATTTTAAGAGCCATCTCTGTGTTCGGTCTCAACTGTGTGATACCCCCCAACAGTTTGAGTTAGTGTCACCACCAATCCTGGATCAAACACCCATCTTGACCTGCAGTAGTCTGTGATCTGTTCATTTGATACCTCAAACACAGACAGGGGGTCTCACACAAACATCTTTTATGCTTCAGTCTGTCATCTCTTGTGTGAAAACTGAGAAACCATCTCAAACAGGCAGTTGTCATCTTCATCACTAGATGAAACGTGGTTGATCTGTGGGGGTCTGGATCTTGAAACAACAAAAATGACGTCCTTTCAGTGAGGGACACGAAATTGAACATTTGAGGTAATGACGTTTCTTGTTACACATCTGCAAACAAAGAACAAATAATTTATTTTCAGTGTGTTATTTATCCGTCGGGATCATAGGATGTCGTAGTGAATAATACACCAGGGGAAATGTGGAATGTACAGCTGTGTTTCCACATCACAGAGTAAATCTGTTCCCTTCTCTTTTGAGTGTTTTATGTCCTGTTTGCTATTTACTTTCATTGGGGAAAGGCATTTTCCAGATTCCTATCATGGATGTCTTATGTACTCATCTGCATTTATGCTGGGATTATTTTTCCATTTCATCCCATTTTTGGAGCTCTGAGATACCATAAATCCTCCCATGATCCTTGTGTTTTTAGCCTCTGAAGTTAAGCAGACTAGTTGAGGCCAAAGTTCTCATTAGCTTCTTAGTTCCAGCTACCTCTACAAATGTTGACTTTATTCCTCTCCATCTGTATTTATAATCGAGACGTTGGTGTGTTTTGTCTGCATTTTTCGTATGTTTTGGTCTTGTCATCATCCTGTCTTCTCGGCTGTGCTGCTGTGTTGGTTTTGGCTGCTTTTTACATCGAGTGTTGTCAGTGTTAGGAAGCGGTTAGTTTTTATGGGTCAGCTAATTAAAACAGAACATAGAAAAACAAAACCAGAGTGATTTAGTCTGACCACAGTTGAGCCACGCAAACCAAGTATCATCAGGTCTGGATACGCGGGATGATGGTTGTACAACAGTAAAAGTTGTTTTTGAGGGTTGTTAATAACTGGTCATAGAAAATTAACGTTTGACCTCTCAAACACAATACGTTACTTTTTGTTTGAGTTTAATTTAGTACTAGGAAGTTAGTACCAGACTCTGGGACTGTTGGGATAGGAAGAAAACAATGTACCTCTTATGAAATGACATTTGTCCAATCAAATCATAAAGAACTTAGACTGTATGGAAAAAGTTCACGTCACTTATAAGTTATGGGTGCTCTGAAGCCCATGATGGTGGTCACCAGATTGGAAATGCTGACTCATACTGAGCATAGCACAACACATGGTGCCATTTTTGTCATTGGAAAGTCCTTTTTTTTTCAATAATTAATAATTGATGGTCACCAGTTACAAAGATCCATCACAGACAATACTTTGAATCGTCATCCCACACTGGGTGTCTTTGCCGCTTTCATGGACGCATCTACAATGGAGAGGATGTGTGAGGATGTGAGCGTACGTGCATGTGATCGTAGGGAACTGGGCTACACCCCTTGTTATGCATATATTTGGTACCAGGCCGTAGACACGTCTAATTTTGCTGGAAAACTATTGATATGGATGTTAATGGGTATTCCCAGTCTTTTGGAGGCAGCCTCTAGTGGATCCTTGTGGAACTGCAGCTTTTTTTTCACTTTGGTACTGGCTTCATTTCTGTGTGATGGAGGTTTTTTCTGCTTGTTTGATGATGTTCAACATTAAACCTAAAGCCGTTCCCTGACGCAAAACATGAATAGACCCACTAAAATTGGATTGAGTTTGTCCATTGTAACCCAATATTAGGACACCTCGCTGTACATTCTTGCATTGCAACAGTTTACTGAAGCCGCAGTATCCAGTGAATGCTGTTTTATTTAAATAAAAGGTGTCTTACATTCTTGGCTAACTGCGGTACATCCTAAATTCAAAAAAGTGTTTTTTTCTCTGAGCTTAAATAAAAAAGAAGGCATGAAGTAGCGTAAAACTGAGTGTGATAAAGAGAGCTATTGACCCAGCTGGCTGTATTTCATTTTCTATGAATTGTATAGAGTCTGTGCTAATACAGAGAGCGGCAACAGTGCAGCCGGCAGGAACAGGGAGGCAACAAAAGCAACATTCTTCACTAAGAAAGGCATTAATCTGAGACCATGAACTTTACAGCGATATCTTAAGGGGCTTAAGCTCAGAAACAATCAAGGAAGCAACAGGCGGGAAATGCAGAAATGTTGATAAGGATGTACGCTACTCCTTACACTTCACATACAGTATAACCTTTGACCTACAGGCATCCATCATTGCAATAGGACCCTTTTTTTTCTCAAGTAAAAGGACAGACCTGATAAAAAATCTTGTCTCTCTGTTGCACTCATAATCAAATGTGAGGATCTTACAAGAGAGGAGTAGAGTTTCCTTTGGCTTAGGAGGCCCCACATGGACTCCAAGAGGAAAGCAGCTTGTAGTGATTTGGTCAAACTAGGCTGAGTTCTCTACTCTATCCTCTAAGAACAATTTTAATTCTATTTCGACCTGCATGTGTGGTCCAAGTGGGGTACAGAAATGCAGAGGTTAATTCATGAAGGAAGGAGGGAGAGTGGTGGTGCTGGAAAAACATGTTACTGTCCGTGCACGTGATAGCAGTTTTGAGGTAAAGCAGATGACTGCAGTAGCAGATGATCAACAGTGGTGAGCTTTATGTAAACCAGAAGCCATAAATGATTTATCCTTACAATACTGCCAGAGGAAGTGATGTGTTTATGATCACTGATTCATTACATGTTGTTAAACACGTTTTAAAATGTATAGCCTGGAAACCTTCCTAAAAACAAATTGAGACTATACAGAAAACCATCAGCTCATTATATCCTTTTTGGTGGGAATGTACCAGACAGTTCGCGATGTATCTCTGCCTTGGAGTGTTTCTGTGGCTCTCAGGAGAAATGTTGAGTCTGGTTTAACATTCAGTCTAGCGTGTTGAGACTGGGAGCAGGTCTTCCTTCACTATAACTTGACAATTGTCATAAATTTGGTAAGAGCAGGACCCCACGTAGAGGTATTTAGGTGGTCTTGATTAATCTCTCTCTCTGTTGTGGTGTAGGACTGTATGGTTTTGCAATTTCTGACTGTAAAAACAGTCTTGGACTAGAAAAAAGTTCTGTAATTTCTTGTGGATTTCTTTGGAGGTAAAGTTACAGAAAAAGTTTAGATTTTCATTTTGTGAATTTTACTAAAACCATAATTTTCTCTCTGATTGTTTCATCAAAGAAGCTTGTACTAAACTTATAAAACAAACGAAACCACATTTTTTCCCCTGTGTACTTTACTGTATCAATGGAAAAAGCAATTTTGACTGAGATTGGGTCATAGTGACGGTGGGTGGACTAATAAACAGGATACTGCAGCACAGTCCTATTGTCCTCAGCTGAAACGGTCATTAACTATTCTAAGCCTGTAAACTGTAAAGTGGAATTATTGCATAGCTTCATCATGTGTAATCTCCTTTATAGAAGATGTTCCTTTGTGTGTCTGTCAGAGGTGACGCACGCTATTGTCTGTCTTTTTGGACTTCCACCTTGGTGTGAAGTAAGGTCAAGCTCTAACATCCTAATCGGGATGTCTCCTGTTTCTGTCTCCTTAATACTTTTTAAAGGTGATCACTTTGCAGAGGTCTATTAAAGGGATTACCTTCTTTTAATTCCTCCATTAGGATTAAAAGAAACAATTTGATAATTCTGTGTTTTGACGGAGTGGGCAAGCTGGCTAAATTAAACCCACAGCATGTTTAACTGCATCAAACAGGGGTTTGTAAGGCGCCCTTTAGATTCAAATAGTTAAGCAAAAATGCAGCCTCTTGCATTCCATATGGGAGGGGAAGAGGGTCTTTTTTGTTGTGGAGATAGGGGATCATTAAAGGACGTTGTCCACAAAGTCAAAGACGTCTTTGTGTGTAACGCGGGTCTCAATGTGGCCTTTGTGAGAGAGGCTGCTGGGATCTGCTGTCAAAATGGGGAAGGAGAATTATTCTGAGTCTTAATCTGCTGTTTTGTCCGCTCTCCAAGCATAAAGTGCTCCTTCTTTTTCCATCGTTTTTTACATGGAAGAAGGGAGGAGGGTATGGAGGCATTTGCTGCCTTAGCAGACTATGGTATGGCTGCGTAGGTGGAAGACGTAGGTGAGCACACAAGAGTGAGACAAAGACGTCAGAGCTGGCGACTCTGCCACTCTGCATTTTTAAAGTCAAGTTTCTCTCATACATTCAAACTGAAAGATGACTTTTTCACTTTGGTTCTTTAACTTTTAGACTTGAAGTTCAGAGTTTTTACTTTTATTCATGCAAGAAAACTATGTTTCCAGTATTGAAGATGCATGAAAATTACAAACAGTGACTGATTAATGCACAGATCTATTCAAAGAGCATCTGAATCAATGAGAGGTTAAGAGCCTGAGGCCACCTACTCTGTTTTTTAGTCAGACCTAATGCAGTTCATTGTTTCAAAGCTCAGCCTTTACTATATAAAACATCAGCCCTGTGAGTGCAGATGAAGCCTTGAAACTGGATCCATTCACATGCAGCTCTTGTACAAACTACTGTTACTCTTCTGGCATTTTTCTTGCATGGTTGATTCAGTTTCCCTTTAACTGTTTTCACATTTTCTTTGCAAATTCTCCTTAAATGAAAGCAAGTGTAGAGAAAAACAGACTTAACAGTCACAACCAAAGGCAGAAGAAGTGCTGTGAGACAACTTTCCAAACCCGTCAACACTAAGCACAGTTGAGAAGTCCTCCTGCAGGTTACATGTTATGTTGTAGCCATCTTCATCTAGCTGGTTTATGGCTTGTATTTAGGCTTTTTCTGGTTAAACTGACATGTAAATGCACAATTATGTAGACCAGAAACTGGGGGTGCTCGCTCTGCCACTGTTAGCTACAAACAGCAAACCAAGAGAGTTAGTCTCTTGATGTGAAAAGTAGGCTGTGTTGTGTCTGCAGTTTTGTTAACACCTTGAAACTCTTTTATGCATATAGGAAAATTCTTATTTTGTTACATTTTTTTGTGTGAAATAATTTGTTTCATTACAACAATGTTTTTATTGATGTTTTGCATCTTTGACTATACCTGCCTTCTTATGCTTGTCAGCTCCCTGGTATGCCAACCTTTAAATATGGGTGTGGTCATAATCCCTCACAAAAATTATTGACTGACGAAGACCATAGAGTCAAAACAGTGTTAAAATTTAATGTCTGAGACTTTCAGTAAGTTCAAAGGCCCCTTTTCCTCTCTGTGCCACAAGAACCCAAAGGCGAAATGCTAAATTTGGATTCTTTGTTGCTCAGAAACACAAAGTCTCTTAAGCCTCCTTTTCTTTTTATAATATCACCCGCTTTCTCAGCTACTGTAGGGTTCATGTCACCCCTGACCCGTGAGCTGGGAAACCCCTATTTTTTCACAGCTTTCTTTGAGCATGTCATATCCACACTGACTTGCTCTGTGAGCGTGTGTGCTTGTGTCACGTTTAGCACACTCTGGCCCGTGATGGTGGGTGGTTTTGTCGGAATGCAGACATTCAAAGACAAATTGTCCCCCATCACAGTGAGGACCCAGCCCCTCTGCTGAACAGGGTTTCCATTTTCTCATGGCTCTCCTTTATGTCTGGATCATGAGTCATATGAGCCACATTCAAACATCCTTTCTGTGAAGCAGACAGATGTACACAAGAGTGCAGACAACACTGCAACAATCTTCCACACTCATGCAACAGATCTGCACACACAAACAACAAATGGATTCACAAACCGCAGTGTACACAAACACAGCTAGTCACACCTCCAATACACAACTATTTACCCCAAACTGTGTCACATCTGCAGCACAAAAAAGGAACAAATGCAACGTCATGGACAAATTCCTCTGCTGTGTTTATGCATGTGAAGAAAAAGCCTAAAATGTTGCTGTTTGCTGTAACTTTGACATCGATGCCCTGACCTCCAACAGCCGTGGGCTGACATTCATGCTGTCTGTTTTGTGTCTGACAGGGTGGGAAGAAGCACAGCGGCCCATGTGGAGGAAGAGACTGCAGCGGAGGATGTAAATGTTTCCCAGAGAAGGGAGCCAGGGTAAGTCCTGCTCTGTCCCACTTTTGTCAGTACTGTCCATAAACCTCATAAACTCTCCATCTCTCTCCCTGTCTTAACCTTTATGTCAGATTACTTTTCCTCTTGGATTGCAGTCTGGAACACCAAATAAGGCCGTGATCACATAAAGATGTTTTGAAATGGCCCTTCAAATTAAGAAGCTTGGCTGCTGGGAATGCATACTTTCCCAAAATAGTGTCTCTGTAACACTTTTTAAAGTTCAACTTTTCTCATTCCATATTTAAAAAAGCAATTACAGACATGGATAAAAATCTGAATGATTTGTTAAAATTGCTGATAATTCTGTCGCCAACTGGTCGTGATGAATATGTTCAAATATAAAACTGGCCAATCCCACGCACCCCTGATATAAAACTGAATGTGCACCAAATATTAGAAAATAATCACTCTCGTGTTTATTTTAATCTTTGTAAATTAAGTACTTGCTAAAAACTTGAAAGGATATTCCGTCATCAAATTAATTTAGGGTCAAACACACTGTAACACCGAGTTAGACACCCCTCGAAAGATGAATGTTGCCGACCACTTGCTTCTCTATTTAGAAGAGAAGCAAGTGGGACTGGTCTGTAGCGAGAACTCAGGCCAGTCCATTACGGACTACGGCGGGATGACGCAGCTCAAGGAAGAACATTTATGATCATTTCTTAATGGAAATGCAATCAGACCGAGACGCTAAGGCAGGAGAACTACCGTGTCTGCAATGCCACATGATCAATATGATGATTATCATGATTATTACTTCAAGGAAATGATAAAGTAATGATCATAAATGTTCTTCCTTGAGCTGTGTCACCCCGCTGTAGTCTGTAATGGACTAGTCCGAGGTCTCTGTACAAACAAGCGGCTGCTGGAAGAGAGTAGGTGAGTTGTATTTAGTTTCTCTGCTAAAGAAATTAGGCAAGCTAAAAAGATGTTTGGTGGCTAGTGCTGTGGCTGGGATTCTATATGTACTGTTGATGAAGTTAGGTGCTGTTCTGAGCATTATTTGTGGCTATAGAGTGGCATTTTGGTTGAGGTTTGTGTGTGGATCCATAGACCGCTGTGTATTGCTATCTTGCGGTCATTACCAAAGTTGGTATAACTAGAGAAGCAAGTGGTCAGCAACATTCATCTTTAAAGGGGGTTTCTAACTCAGTGTTACAGTGTGTTTGACCCAAACATAATTTTATGCCAGAATATCCCTTTAATTTACCACCATATTTAAGAAAAAGTCTGAAAAGTCTGAAAATTTGAGAAGGGTAAACTCATTGTTGTTGTTCTTGTTGGTCTTGAAACCAAGTTTACTGCAGCATCTTAAGTGATCATGGTCTTGTGTTGGAGTTTCAATATCACAACAATGCAATGTAAAAGAGTTATGGTTGCACAAATGCCTGAGTCTGACATGAATATCCAGCCATATGGAAGACTGTACAGCTGGAACTCATTAGCTTGAAATACTTATCACACTTACAGTTTCAGTGATGAAATTCACACCATTAACCTCTGTCAAAGAAGAGGTCAGAAAGGAAAGAGCGTTCAGGGGAGTGGGAGACCCATTAGGAGAGAAATGAAAGACTGGAAAAAGACGGAGAGACAAATGGGCGTGAAATCAAGAGACAGACAGAGACTAAACATGTTTGAGATAAAGAGCTTAGGGTGAGTGACCGGGGCTTTGCATGAGCTGCTTTATGCTTCACACACGTGCTGCTATGATCATCAGATAGTTGCTGCTAGACTTGGGGGTTTTCCATGTGTCGAGTTTTGTTCCAGACTGTATCACATAGGAAACAACATTTGTTTTTTTTTAAAGTGGCCCAACAGTCATGCAAGGTTTCATCTAAAACAGTTAACAGATTTATAAGCCTTCAATGCATTTTAAATACCGATATAAGAAAAGGGTTTATGGGTAATTTTAGCTGAGACTGGTTTTTAAATAAGCAGCATAGATTTGCTTTGCTTTCGGCCACTCTTTGATCGAACCAAGGAAATGTTTTAATGTACCTTTAAATGCTACATAAATGACACTTCATGGTTCTCACTGTTATTCTAGAAACTAGCTAATAAAATACAATCATAGTTCAAGATGGTATAAAAAAATCCAGTTAATGTTCTAACAAAGAGAAATAAAGGTCTTCTTTTTTTTGCGTTTAAGACATCCATCTAGAGCATGAACAGGGCTATTTCCTTTGTTTCTCTTATCTTGTAAAGAGCGCTCACAGGAACCATAAATGTGTCTGTTCAGTGGTGTGATGTGGTAAACTCAAGGACTGAAATTGACTCTTAAAAGTTTCCCCATCCTACAGTTAGAGCAGCTCCTGAGGGAGCCATTCTGAAGAAATACAGAGGTGAGGAAAGGAATGGACAGGAAAGTCTAGCAGCTGGACTTTGGCATGGATTTACCACACCGACATTACAGTAGGTCTGACCTTTGACCTGCACGCTTTGTGTGGATGCAGGAAACCCGGTTAGGAGGCGTTAAGAGAGACAGAGAGAGGAAGTTCCACATTCCACATTTGACGGATGCAAGAGGCTGATCAGAGGGTCGGTAGTTAAACCCCCCTTTAACTGTTTTCTCTGCATCTTTCTTTTGCCGGCTTTTTGGTCATTTACTGACAAAGTGAGTGAGTTAGAGATGAACTTTCCCAACTGCTCAGTGATAGGAGTATGTCTGTGAAAACAAGACAAATCAAAAGTAAAAGCACACTCAGGTTACAGGTCCTACATCCTTTTTATTTCTGATGTGTTCAGTATTTACTATAAAAACAGTTTTCCCAAGCAGGGTTTCACCGTTAACAGGGCTCGACAGTGCGACCATTTGTGACTAAAAATAGATGCGTGTGAATTGTAAAATGTATTGAGGAGCACATGTGCGCACAAAAAAATCAGCCGAGGCATTAATGTTCTTTCATGTAAATACAAAAGTTAGTTAGTGAAGTTAGTTAGGTGTCTTCTCACCCTCCATAACCGGGAATAGTAAAAGCAGTACAGTTAAATCTATTTGGCACCCTCACTGTTAACATTGAATGTTGAATAAGGGACCATCAATAAACTACTGGTTGATGTTCTAAATAAAGGCTGTTCTCCTTCAATAGCTTCCATGTCACGTGACCAATTGACTCAAAATGGATTTCAAATAAAAATACTATGATCGGACAATAAGACACACTCTTTATTTCCCTAATTTGTCCTCTGAAAAATGTTTGTGTTAAATTTAAAGGCAAAATTTTCTTCAATAGATTCCATTACATTTGACTAATTGACCTCAAATTGATTTCAAATAATAGTACTTGCGTCGACCAATGAGACACATATTATTTGATACATTTTTATTGTGCCCCTAAAGTTCTTTGTGTGCGCCTTACTTTTTCAATTTATCGGCACATGTGCTTCTTGTGAAAAAAGTTCGTGGGAAGCTCTGGTTAAACTATTTTTTTACTGGAAGTTCAGCATGTGCTTTCTAAAAAGTCAGGGATTAAAAGTTTTCCTAGTATTTGTCTGTCACTTGTTGATCCTGACTCACTGCAGCATATTTATCTTGTTAACAATCTAATCCTTACGTTTTACACCTTTTATGATCCAGCACATATTCCCCCTCCACCAATTACCCAACTTGTTTGTGAACACAATGGAAAGGGAGATTGATTCTCACAGATGTGTTCATCCCTCGAGCTCCCTTCTCCCTCATGGTGATGAGCGCCTCACTGAATGAGTCGAACTGATCCCACGCAGCTGTCTGGATTGGCGGAGACTTGACACAGCTGCAGAGATTAGGTGATGCTTGTTTAGGAAAAATGTGGGACTAAGTGTGAAGGTTTAGTCGTGGCTGCTGTACGCGCCACATCTTATTTTTCGTGGAGTGGTTGACCCAACTTAATTTCTTTCATACATTCTCAGACAATCCATAAAAAAAGCTGCAAGTACAATATCCGGTTTTGGCAAAATTTTCAGTCTCAGTGAGAAGTCATTGCCACAAAAACTCTCTTAACATCAAAGAGAAGAAAGAGGTGACAGCCAGGGTACAAAAGATCGTTTAGCTTCACATGAACCAGATATTTCTCTTAGGATCTGATCCAGACTAAGTCACAAATGAAATGGTAGTCAGGGTTCAAACTTAAATCACAGGGTTACCTGAACTAAACTCTTGATAAGGTCCCTCTGCGTCTTCACATGTATAAAGTCAGTGGAAAGCAAACAAAAATGCCAAAAATAACACTTTAAAAGGTGGTGTAAAAAATGAAACTAGTGCCTCTTAAAAAACGATCTGTGGTTCTAACTTGTTTAACTGCCCCGGAGTGGCTTAAGGACTCTATTAATACATGTTTTAAGAGTTTTTGTCAATGACCTTTCTTTAGTAGGAGGCATTAGTACTTACTTTGGTCTTCATTATTTGCTGTATCCAAAGTGTTGGCGGGATGAGGGGTCGTACACACTCATGAGCAATAGGGATGGGAGAGAAATTATTGTTCGCGATATATCGTCAGAAAAATCCTCCATGATAAATATGGTAAGTGTATATTGATGATGTAAGCGGATGCGGCTGATTCACAGCCATAGCCCACACAGAGCAGAATAACAAACAAACATGGATAAAGGTAATAAAGAAGACGTTTCTGAGCAGTTTGTTACTGAACGAGGCTTCACATGAGGGATTTCCTTCAAGATTGGGGCTTGGATGAGCGCAAACAGGTATGCCTGACATCGGACAGTGGATCTGCTGCTGTTCACTCTGCGCAATAAGAGTTTTCAACAAATGTTGAAAATGTTGAGACTTGTTTGATGTCATTACTTTTCCCCATAATCTACCACTTAAACTTGTGGTTAAGTATCTTATTTGACTATTTCAACTGGTGTTCTCAAGACAAATTGAGTCAAAAACATAGATTTGAGTTATAAAAATTTTTTAGTCGTGACTTTTATCGTTATCGCCAGAATGGCAAATCTTCTTGTGATACATTTTTTAGCCCATATCGCCCAATCCTAATGGGCAGCAGCCATTTTGAACTTGTACCAGCCGTTTCATCTAGAAACAGGAGTTTATAACTTGTTGCCACACTTGAAGCTTTGATTACCTGCTAACAGTGAAAAGTATAGCAAAATTCAGTCAAAATTTGAGTAGCCGCTGAGTCGCTTACCAGAAAATTTGCACTTGTGTCCACGGAGGATATGAGTCTTATAGGCGATCTTGACTTTGTTGTAATTTAATTGAGTGTTGAATACTATTTATTTGCCATACATGTTTTAATTCATTCATCACTCAGTTTAAGAATAAGGTATGGTAAAGTGTGAGAACAGCTGTATGAACCATGTTGCCGTGGCGAGGGGGTCACATCAGGTGCCTCATGAATGAATGTTGGAATTCAAATCCCTCATTATCTCCCAAAATTAAGAACGACAGACAGAGTGAGAATGTGATGTGTGTGAAAGAGGAGGGATGTGAGATGAAGAAGAATGAGAGAGAGGAGAAGAAGAATGAAACTGATTGTTGGGACTTCTCACATTAATGTAATGGGGAGCAGAGATTTGGCAGGCTGACTCTTTACCGCCCACTCCTCTGGCAGTAAACACATTACAGGCGTGCAGAAGAATATCCAACTCTCCTCAACACACCTCAGAAAGTCTTTATTGTTCTTTTCCATTAGTGGTGGATTGTTCTCCTGAGATTTGTAACAAAACATCAGAAAATGATAAAACAAGAAAACAAATTGACTCACATAAAGCGTTTAAGGTTGTTTTGGAGATTTGGAGTAGAGTTGGCATCCCAACTACAAAAAAAAATTGAATGTGGTTGGTTCAAAGGACGAGAATCTGAGGTCCTGCAGGGTAGGTGGTGTTGTAAAACAAGGCAGGTTGTGGTTTAGTATGAAAACAAGAGCAGCATGAGAAAGTGAACACAGGACTCCTCGTTTCTTCACAAGAAAACATGTTTAGCAGATGAATGCTGTCTTTTGTGCCAAGTTTTTTTATTCAGTTTCAGTTCTCAGAATCAGGGAGTGGCTCCAGGTTTTATTGAGAAAAATAAACTTTGGTTGAAAGAAACTTAACCTCCCTCATCCCACAAGGAGAGGGACATTGAAGGATAACCATCATAGACATCATCCATGTACAATGATGCTGCCCCCCCCAATCATGGGAAAAGCCGCCACAGCTGATGCAGGACAGGAAATGACACACGTCTCAGGAAGCTGAGCACAATGACAGTCCACTGATCTTTTTTTAATGCAGACAGTCTCTGTTTTTGTGGGAACAAGATCGTCAGTGTGTTCTGCTGCAGCTATAAACGGCAAAGATTTCCTTGTTCCATGAAAACAAGTCTGCACCTATACCCTCAATCCAGCGCCCAAGACTGTCATGGACTTCCCCGTCTGCTCAGGGACCGGATGCCGTCACAGAGAGGAATGCTATCAGAATCAGAAAGATCAAAGAGCTCTATAAATACATTTCTACCGGAGGATGGAGGGTTCGGGTGGTTTGCAGGGTCTGTCTTTGTTTTGAGGAGCGTTACCGTCGGACTTTTACGACACAATGGCGCATAAAACCTTTTCAAAGCAAATCATAAAACTCAGAAATGCATGACATTCATGGTGAAGCACAAAAAAATCTCTTTTGCATCTGAAGAATATTTTTCACCTGACAGTATCAGTCTGGATAAAAAGCAGACATTGCAAACCCTCCAAATATGTCCTAATATGTGTTTTTGCTTGACCAAAAATGAACTCTGTGCAACCCTTGGACTTAAATCAGACTGGGCTCCTCTGATTCGACCTTCATCTCTATCAGGTTTGCTGACTTTGATCAAACATGGTTCGTCTCTTCTAATAGAAAATAATTCTAGTAGGCAAGTCATTACACTGATTTACAGGCAATGAAAGAAGCCTGTTGTGGATTCGACATGATATGTAATGGCAGTTTACATTATTTAAACCAAACCTGCAATCAGTGTAAGCTCCAGTCCTGTAGCCCCTCTTCCCTGACCATGACCTCGTGCCTGTTAGAAACCAACCAGCAACTGTGGCAGAGTGATTGCATGTGTAGGAGTGGAAAGGAGTAGATGGAAGCTCAAACCTGCTGCTATCACTTAAACTCTTGGACAGGAGGATTTTCTCCTCTTAAGATTGTTGGAATGGAGAATTCAGCGGGGATCTCCGGCTGGCTTTGTCCTTGTGTGAAAATGAAAGCTGGGGAGCAGTAGGAGAAGTCTGAGGAGACGCGAAGACAAACAGACAGTAGCCAGCTGTTTTAGTCTGTAATCTACCATTACAGACTAAATAGAAAATTGCATTAATCGCTGGTGTTGCGGGCCTTGGGTTTTAAAGATATGTCAGCCAGGGTGTGAAACTGTTTAAAATCATTGAGGCATTGAAGTCCTGCCCAGAAGAAACAAAACAGTTTACTAGCCTGTAAAATCCTCTCACCTCTCACATTCTTCATGGGCTGTGTTAGTTTTTCCTACACTCCTCCTGGATTTTGAAGCACGTGGATATTGGATCCAAATCTACAAATTAAGACTGATAAAAGTTTTTTTTTTTTTTTAAATAAATAAATAAGGTAAAGATGGCAGGGTAAGTGGACACCCCCATGATCCGGTTTCACTAGAGGAAGAGTGAAGCTCAATGGGCTGAAGGAGAAAAAAAAGAAACTTCTGGGCTAACTGGAGAGCAGGACAGATCTCAAGTCACCTGGTGGTACAAATGTAAAAGCTGTGAGGCTTTGAGATGGACTTGGTTACAGCATTATTTCAGAACATTTCTGATTCAGAGGAAACTAGCAGATCCCAACTAGAGTGTCCAGTCGTGCTGAATGCCGCCGGTGTTTACCAACTTTCCTCATTTTCATAACAGATCAAAAAATGACACAACCCATAGTCCGCACAATATGCTCATCTTATCAGATTACACTGAGTGAGCTGTTGAATACTGAGCTGAAAAAACATACTCTCCAAATATTACCGTGCCAACCAGATGGGTTCCTGGGGGAAATTCAGGGAAATTTAGGGCTTCAAAGAAAACCTCTGTCCTTTTCAGTACTTTGACATAAGAAACCTCTTTTGAACAGTCTTTTATAGAAAGATTATATCATCTGTTTGGTTAGTTATGATTATGTCAGACTCCCCTCTCTTGTGGTAAGGCCATTTGATCTCCTGCACAACCCCCCATAGATGAGCTAAGAGCAATGTCCTGACGGATGCTAACACAACCAACAGTACTGTAAAAACAGAGATATTACAGTGGTTTGCTGTAATTCTTTTACAGCATATTCTTCTATCACACAATTTCTCATAATGTGTATCAACTTTATACACTACTAATAGCTGGACGTTAAAGGACAACTAACAAAATGATAAGTAAACTGCAACACTCTAATACTTGCACCACAAGATCACATACTTTCCCGATGACATCCTTGTCTACATCTACAGTCAAAAGAAATTCATCTGTATTGTCCATGCCTAGTTTGACCCGCACTGCTGCACCCAGCTGTGGTCCAGCTTTAAGAGCCAATAAACGCGGATCACTCTCACATTTTAAGACGTCGGGTGCCGGCTGCGAACAAGAGGACTATTGTAACAGAGTTACAAAGTCTCTTTTCAAAACACACTGTCACACACATGTATCAGACAAACCTGGAGGGACAGACACGATTGGTACACTTCAACTTAAGATGTGAAAGTAACAAAGTACTCCTGTTATAGATTATTGATGGTCTGTTGAACCCTCATAGTCAGACAGCACTCATTCTGCCATAGCTACTATAATGGGCCATTTTATGTTAGCATACTAACTTTCTGATATATTCAAGTCTTTCAATGTGTCATTTCTAAAAAAACAATGTTTTTGTAACGCCACTTGCAAACATAAGCATGACCAGCTTATTGGCTTACTGTTGCATTTTGAAACAACATTTCTTTATTGAATTATCTAACTTGATTTGTGGGGTTAAAGGTGAGGCCAAGTTACACGGGGTGTTGTATTTTGCCTATAAGGTCAGGGCTGGTGTTAGCTTCTCACTAGTGGAGTAGAGTCAAATTGCTCACCAGCAGCATCAGACAATGTTACAGGAGTTTCAAAAAGACAGTAAATGTTGATACTGATAGCTTTATTCTTGTTAAAAAGCAATACCCTGACTACAGGCTTTGTAGGATTTGTCTTTGAGTGGGAGAGTGCATGGGTGGGAAGACAAAAGAAACACCTTTTAGGCCGTGTGTGAGACACAGATTTCAAAAGTAGAGTCATTAGATATTTTTGCGACCTTGCAGGTATGTAGGCAGAAGATACCGACCTTGTGTCAGTATCTCTAGCTTCACTGTGTTATCATCAGTTGAAGCACATGACGGGAGTGTAACCAAGGATATCCTTTGTCATGTTTAGGCTTTAGGTGGTTGTTACACCATGGGACTCTGAGGCTACGCTGAATAATAAGAAATGATGGATTTTATGATCTTTTCAAGGCCTCACCCCTTTTCCTCATGAATCAATAAATCCCCCTTGCCTCTTTTTTAAAAAACCGTCATGGACACACATCATGTTTTCCAATTCGATCAAACGTTTAAATCTGAAATCATTTCACTGTACATCCAAGAGTGTATTCATTCAAAATTTGCAGACATCAGTCAGGAAACGTTATGGTCGATGAAGGGGTCCTCAGGGTTGTAGGAAAAATGTGACCAGTGTTGTGGGTCACCACAGCAACACCATGTGTTCTCCATCAGGCCCTGTTGTGAAATGTACATTGGGGGCCGGCTACAGAGGAAACAATTAGGTTTTCTCCAAGTCCACGCACGTTAATTCCACTTTTCTGAGAAATTCATGTCGTCAGTGCAGACTTTTTTTCCTGGGAATGAGGATTCACAGTCTTTGCAGTGGTGCAATATTTCTAAAGCAACCGGTTATTTTGTAATCTGGTGAGATGTTTAGTCATTTTGGCTTGTACAGGGTCAAAGTGAAAGAGTGCCCTCTATCTCTCTCTCACTGGAATAATAATTCGATGCGATTTTCACCCCAGAAGACACTGATTCAGTCGGTAAATCACATCCATACATGCACAGACCTCTGCCCTGATTTGCTCCCTTGCAAAATGTAAAGGCATGTGCTCTGCAGCTGGAGTCGCAGTGGGTGTTGCATCCCCATGTGGGGAATGAAAAACTTTTCCAGACTGGCAAAATTGGTCTTCGGGCTGGGATAGCTGAATGAGAATGATGGGTACAGAATGAGGCCTTGAGGATTACATAGGTATCCCCTAAACTAATGTGACTGGCTGGAATCCATGTCAGTCAGAGCCAAGATCACAGCTGGGAATTTGTATCCAAACCTCCTTCTCCAGACTCGGATTTTCCCATTGTTGTTCACTGCCTTATTCCCCCATGAGTAATCACTTTTAATGATGTTGTGAAAACTGTGAATTCACAGCACAACACTGTTTATGGCTGCAGCAACCAAGTTTATTTATTATGGAAGGATCTACAGATAATGTCTAGCCATGCAAATGGAGGGGTTCAATATGTGGGTTGATCGCTCCATACAGATGTTCATGATTCCCAGATGTTGTATATGATTGCCTGGTGTTACCCATATACCACAACTTTCTCACACTTTTTCACAGCTCCCTTGACCTTTCAGATATGTATACTCAAATATAATTAAACGCACATATATTTGAGTGAAACTGACTTTTCCTTTCCTTTGTGAACTTTTACAAAGAGAGATCTGTGCGTGTCAGACGATCTACTGTAAGGAAGCTGTAATTACATTATAATCTCAGCGATGCATGTAACTGTAGGATTATAAAGGCAACACCCATGATGGGCGTCATTACATGCAGACATACTCTCAGACAGGAATGGTCACACGATACAGACACACAGGTGGTCGGTCTCAGAGGTGAGGGCAACACCTCATTTTAGACATTTCACTTGTCACATATACACATGCATACATGCAGGCAGGCTGCAGCTGTGTCTTGTTTAGACACATGTGTGCTGAGAACCCAGACTTGGGATGTCTCATTCCACGAACGTGAGGCAATAGCACAGGTGTCAGGCCCTGCAGACCCCTGGGATAGCCAGAGGTCCAAGCTGTTCTGCTCCCAGCCTGGGATCCCACCTCCAGTCTTAATCTTCAACACACACTCTCAACACATCCAGCCCCTCTCTCTCTCTCTTCTTCTCCTCTCAAATACACACCACAGGTCATTAGCCCTTTCTTTGGTCTGGATGCTGTCAGGTCCCTGGCACATGTGTGAGCACGTGTTCGGTGAAAAAAGACAAACATGCATGCAGAAAAATTAGCTAAGAGTCTAAACACATTAATTCTAACATAAACTTGTCTCAAGTTGGCCCAGCCGCTCTGTTCCTGAAATTTCAAACAAAGGAGAGCAGCAGACCTCCATGAAAAACAAAGCAAGTGACAAGACAGAGCAGATGTTAGTGTGAATGTCATGTGTTGTATCCCTCCACTTCATCTTCTTCCCTTTGCACGTGAGAATTGTTAAGCAGACGACTCAGAGGGGGTTGTTTTTGCACCAAGGCAAATGATGTTTTCACAAATTTGGCCGAAAGTTCATCTCCATTCAAACTTCCTGAGAAAAAAAATTATCTTTTTTTTTCATCTTTTGGGCTGTTACACCTCCAGTTCAGTCTATATGGCCTTGAAGCTTTTTCTGTGACCTTCAGAGCATCATTGTATATCCGCTCTGATCGTCAAATACAACATTTTCATCCAGCCGGAGATTCAGAAATCTGACCTCGTGGACTTCAGCCAAGAGATCTAAACACACTAATAGATATCTAAACATCATCTACAGCTGTTTATTTATTCAGCCTGAGTCCTCCTCAGGGGTATCCAGTTAAGGAACCTCTTTGTCTCCCTCAGGCCTCCCCTCTTACCCCTGATATCCCCCTCTCTATCCCTCCAGGGGAGGTGAGCCTTGTTTCCCCCCAGGGTATAATGTAAAAAGGATACAGATCTCCAGGAAATGAGTCCAAGAAAATGTATCCAAGGGAAACATGTGAGCTGGGTCGCAGAGCAGGGGCACCAAATCTACCAGAGTGTCTGAGCCTGAATGTGGGAGCCTAAGAAGAAGGCAAACCTTTCTTGGTCTCCTCTCTTTCTTCCATACTTCTTCATTTCCTTGAGATCTCTTTCTTTTCAAACTTCCTGTAGTCTTGTCTTTTCTCTTTTTATTTCCATTTTCTCTTACTTTAGTCTTTCAGCAGTAGACCTGCTGAAAAGCTGCTGAAAAAAGAAGTAACACCCCCTGAAACACCTCATAGTGTTTGTGGGTGAAACTGTTTGGCTCAGGAATTGGGGACACCATGTCCTACAAAACTTATTTCATGCTGTGATCGGCCACATCTGCAGAAGAGGGGGATGAGAGCCGGATATGATCTTTCCATACAATTCCTCTTTTTTATTTATCGTATGTATAAAACAAGCACAACAGCAAAAAGTCCAGATGGTTGTAACCCAGTTTTTTCAGATACGACTTCACCCCCATCTGTATGACAGCAATTTCCTTTAAGTCTTAAAAGCTTTATAAGGTGTCCACTAGTTTTGGGCACACACACTTGCTCGACATCCCAAACTGTAACAGAGACCCTCACTATAATCTCAGACTCACCAGGAAGAGTTTACATTAGTAGGTGTTAAGTCAAAGTAAGTGCACTCACTCTGGTATGCAGATGTTTCTCTGAAGGTCTCTGTCAGTGACCTGTCCTAAACTGATGATATCACTGCTGTCTTTCCCCAGTTCAACCCTCTCTGTTTAGATTAAAACGTTGTTTCTGGGCCTCCAAAACTGTAGGTACTAACAGTCTTTGAAAGTCAGGGTAAATATGTCAGCAAAAGTTTTTATGAAAGCCATAATTGAATGCACATGTGTCTAAAGGATATAGGTATCTTTTGCAGGAGCATCAAGGTCTGTCTTTAACTTTTAAGACAAACTGATAAATTAAAGCTTATTCATTCAAGGTATTACTCTAAAATATCGACATCATTAAATTAGACTAACCTTTGTTGTTCCAACTTCATTTTGCTTGTCTGTAAGCTTTAATTTTTACTTCCTGTAATCTTTTCTCATACCTCCTTATCTTTGAATTAATGTCAAAATTAGTGACTTTTCATTTTTTATTTAAAAGACAAATCAAAAAATGTCCTCCAGTGTCCTAGTTTTTTTAGGACAGACAGATAGAATAACAGAGGGCACTTCCGGCCAGTTGTTTATTGATTTATTTTATTCCTCTGCGGGGTCAGAGGTTTGTGCACTGGGCTGTGTGTTCCCATCCTGTTGTTAGCGGGTTGTTCCCAAAACCGTCCACCCCCGGGGACAGTCTGGGTCCAGATGAAATTTATGGTGTCAGGCAGGGGGGGACTTTTAATAGATTTTTGTTTCAGGAATGAGAAATACAAACACACCCACGTACACACAGGAAGGGTTAGAGGGTTTAGGGTTAGTGCATTTTGAGGAGGGGTTTTCTCAGAGAACCTTCAATAAACACACACATGTCATCAGTGTTTTATGAAAGAAATATAGTCACAATGTAAATGTGAAAATATATTACAGAGAAATACATTTCCTTAAACTTTGGACAGCTCATACACTTTAGGTGTAGGCATGTTTGGGTGTGAGGCGAAATGGTTTGGGGTAGAGGGATGAAGAAAAGACACACTGAGCTTCTTTTGAACATCTAAAGTAGTTAAATAGCTTTTAAAATGAGCCTTCACTTTGATAGGATGGCTCAAGGCAGAGACAACAATTGTGCAGAGAAAGTGGAACATCACATGCACCACATCATGTTGGTATGATCAGTGTATCAAGAACTGCACCCACTGTACATGGGAGTACCTGCTCTAATAACTGAACTAAATCTGCACCCTTGCTGTTACTGTTGTAAGGAATATATCAGATGCTAGCATAAAAAGTTAATTATCCGTGACACATGAATTATGCACATGCAATGACAGCCTTAGCACACCAACAACAAGCTTCAATATGTTGGAGGGAAAGAGCAGAGGAGCTGTTTGCTGTGCTTGTCAAGTGCGAGTGATAGAAGAAGGAGCTAATCCCACACCTGGATCTCCCTCTACAGCATCCAGATATTCAATGACTTGTTTAGTTAAGATGTTGGGAGCTTCTACCATCTTTCTCCTCATTTGGCCTCTCACATAGCAGGCTTTACATAGAAACTGTCCAAAATTCTCCTCACACATTCCTGCACCTGCAAAAGATACCGCTCGAGCATCTCCCTGTCTGTGATAAATAATAAATAAAAGAACGGGATAATCCGTAGGTAAGATAAACATCTGATCAGTAGGGGAGATCTATGTTCGTGTTTATTTCTGCTTTTAAGGATTTATTATGACGGCAGACTTATCGAGAAAAGTCTCAATTTTTTTTTCTCATGAGCAGCATCTCATCATCCGACACCTCAGCCTCACTTAGTTCACTGAACTAGTGTGTGTGTGTGTGTGTGTTTATGTGTTGTGTGTGTGTGTGGTAGTTTATGCCTGTGAAATGAGGTGAGAGGTGATGGGATAAAAAGCAGACACCAGTTGGCTCAGCAGTGTGAGGAGGGTGGGTGTTTTATTACTATTTTATGGTTTTTTCCCCCAGTCTGTTCTTATTAAGGACCGCTCAGATTTTATCAACTTTGGCGCCCCCTCTGGTCAAAGCCTCTAAAGCCTCAATATAAATTTCAGTCTCTTTCTTAGATGTCAAAAAACTCCAACAGGAGCTTTAAAAGTAATATTTTAAATTCCCAAAAGGTGATAGATTATTCCCACAACAGGCAACTACAGCCTAAAATAAGTTTAAAAAAAGTAACCTACAATAACAAAATATCTGTTATTTATTGCACTTTAGAGAGGTTGTTGTCAAATTCTCTGAGAGTGAAGATGAAACAGTTATTGATGGTGTTTTTATCATCTTAAGGCAGAAGAATAGAGAATGTCAAATGCTTTACAGTCTGTAAACCACTCTGTTAAATTTACTCTTTTCATCTTTGACTGTATGCAGATAATGAAAAAGCCTTTACTCGACAGTCTACCACGCTGCAGTCACTCCGCTCCATTCAGAGGTCAAACCTTTGGAGATTATGGGTCAGCCGAGATCTACCTCTGGCCTGCCTCATTTCCTCCTCCTCCCTCTGTGGCTCTAGTAGATTGGGCCGCTGATTGATGGCTCTATGTCTCCCATTATGGAGCTCACGAGACCAGAAGGCTGAAGGTATGACGTTAGGCGGCTGTGACAGGAAGAAAAATAAAGGAGCTCAGACAGATACAAATAAAAAAAAAAGCTTGAGGGCAGCGCGTGTCTCTTGAGCTTCTTAATCTGGTCAAGTCATGACCAATCTTCAAAGACAGGGAGGAACGCAGACCTAACCAGACATGCATGTCAAAGAGTTCGATTTGTCCTTTAGTGAGTTCCAAGACATGATGATTTCCTCTAAATTCAGGGTTAAAACTAGTTCAGGGTTTCACGCTGTACTGTCAAAGAAAGCCCCCAGTACCTCTCATGTTGTTTACCATTACTTCTGTACCACCTCTGAAGACTTCTCCTGCTGTTTCAAAAACCCAGTGTAGCTTTTTCTCCACTTCTGATTTATCGACTTAAATGTTGTCATTTCCAGCACGAACAGGAAGGGAAAGAATACCTGTAGAAAAGGGAGGTCGAGAAAAGCTGCAGAGGGATATAAGAGCACTTATGAATACAGAGAGCAGGGGAGGGTATGTCGGGTGGAAGTTGTGAGTGCAGATAAGAGCGGGGAGTATGGAGGTGCAGAGGAAGTGAAGCTGTGGAGGACTGGCAATTAAAGAGTGGGGGGACCGGAGAGAAATCTGCTAGAGGAAACGAGTCTTGACATAATCAATCATGCTAGTTGGAGAGCTTAAACACTCAAGGACCAACACTCTCCAAGTGTGAACTCAATTTTACAAGTTTTAAAGGAAAAAGTGTGACAACCTTGTAAAGAATGAAACTTTCATTTGCATTGTCACCAAGAAATATCAGGAAATTGTGGCATAAGTGATTCAGACAGTGTTTGGCAACAACCAAAGCTTTTCCTTGACATATAAAGAAAGAACAGGTTATGTTTCTGGCAGGTTTCTTTTCCCCTCAGAACTAATATTGTGTAGCTCAGAAAAAAAGACTGACCTACTTTGAACTGATCAAACATTTAAAAACCCATATAAACTCATAATACAATCCAATACACATCTGAGGGCTGAACTCATACTTATATAGGTCTTAATATGAAACATTTTACAGTACTCTAGAGAACTTTGTGGCAGCTGTGCACTCTCTTTCCATGGTAAATTTGGTATTCACACTGACTGATCAGAGGCTGACCCGTTAAACATTCAGTCAGAGGCCAGTGCAGCCGGACAATTTCATTTTAAGATAATGAAAATATTATCCTGTCAATCAAAGTGTCTGTTTTATAGCTATCTTGATTATAATTGCTTTCTGGATTTAAAAAAAAAAGAAAAAAAACAACAGAAGGTAATCTCATAATCAGGGTTGTCCTGTAGTGTGGTAATTTAGTTAACTCTTGGGTGTTGTTATCTGCTAACATAACAATGTGGTGAGCTTAAATGACTCTAAAACAAATAAATAGCATCACAAGGGTGTTTGAGGTCAACTTCGAAGGTCTTAGTCAAAATACCACACATGCAAAAATAACATTTTTACCCAGAAGAACAAAGACTACAAGGATCCCAGCAGGGGGCGTTCTTGTAACACACAAAGTCCATTTTCATGCACCAACTCCAGACAATGTCCAGACATTTAGCTCCTGAATTTATTCAGGATATTGTACATCGCTCACACAACATTTTCCTGTTAACTAAACTGTAACTAATCAAAACTCTCACTTTGCTTCAGTCAAATGTTGGTTTACAGTTGTTTTTTAAATATAAAGGAGTGAGTGTGAGAAGTCTTTGGCTTAATCCTGCAAGATTGCTTACACACACACACACACACACACACAAATGCACAAGTATGCACTTGGAAATACCGCAGGGTTATCAGCTATAAAGGAGGACTGGTATTTATCAGCCCTTATTTTAAACTCATGCAGAAAGACACAGGCCAGTGCGCTTGGCGTGCTTAAGACAAGGATCTCTCATGCTCTTGCATGTTTATACACACCCATACATACCCACATATACACATACAAACACACAGTTAATTGCAGAGTAACGACCCTTTGAACTATCATACCATGTCTCTGTTGTTGATACACATCCTCCTTTTTGTGAATTATAGCGAAATGATTATTTTGACAGAATCACCTTCTTTAGAAAATCTGTCAGCTCGATCAGATCACCCAAATTATGAGTGAAGTTAGTGTCAGCAGAGTTGATCTTGTCCTCTACTCCTGAAGGGCTTTTTTTCTTTTGAACCTAAAATTTTATTGTTAAAAAATCTGCAGAATTAATCTAATCCACAGTCTTGATGATGACAAACTGCTCAGTTTGAGTATTTTTTCTTTTTCTTTTAAATCAAGAACAAACACACCTAATTTCACTTCTTAAATGCTGTTATTCATGTCTTCAGTGATGATTTTCAAAGTTTTTTTTGAGGTTGTATTTGATAAGTCAGAGAGGACAGGACCGTGGATAGAGCAGGAATCTGGGAGAGAGGGAGGGAAGCCACATTTGATAAAGGGACCTCAGGTTGGACTCTGTTTTTACCACTAGAGGGCTTGGTGTACTTAAACTTCCAGGCCAATGGCGCCCCCCAGAGATACCTGTTAATCTAAACATCAGCTCATTTTGAACACCAGAATCAGCTAAATATCGAGGCCTGGTTGAGCAGGTTGATTGATTTTATCTGGACATAAACACCCCAGATTTGAAAATCCACCATCTTTTGTCCTTCCAGGATCTATTTACTTCATCATACAATTTTCTTACAACCTGTTTTGTCAAAGAAGTGAACAGAATCAGTCTAATCCAGATAAAGACTTACAAGTATTACCTAATCACCTCATTTGAGTGCAACTTTATATGATGTACTTTGTAGACAGGAGTCTCCAAAACCCACACAAACTGCAGGTTTCTTACAGTTCTGTGAAATTAAATATTTGACCGATGTCACTCTGTGACTTACTTTATTGGGACAAAGTCCTTGATTTTTTCAACAACCGTTTGTCTACTTTAGTGTCTAACTGTAGTGATAGAGCATTCAAGTACCGAACAGATAAAAAAGGTCTTGATAACAAATATTAGAAATGACAAAGTAATAATAAAAATGTTTTTTGAGGCGTTTTAAATTTGTTTTAAATTTTAAATCTACCTATTTTTTGTGGTCAAAGTCTTTGTTGTCCTATTCGAAAGTTTGAAAACTCGGATCATGTTACGCAATTTCATCCAATCCTGAAATATTTTTTCCGCTTTTGAACAACCATAGTTCAAGATTTGACATTGTCTGGAGGTTTCTCTTTAAACAACAAAGTTTTTAGCAAACGTAGTTGCGCAGCCTCCTGTCTCTGTCTCTATAAGACCTCATGCAGACCTTAAGAATCGATGATATAGTTTTTAATAGTACAATATGTGTTGTAACTCCTGCTGTCTTTCCCCATGAGGTAGCAGTTTTTCTTGTACTTCAGAATCAACATTATGGAGATGTTGACACCACTGTGGAAAAAAAGTCTGGATTGAACCTTATGAACCTGGTTGATCCAGTCTCCTGACTGTTTTTACGTATAAATAGGGGATTTCACTGCACAGACTATATGACACACCCACCGAGTATCCATGGAGTTGTTTTGACAGCACTGTTGTTGGCTGGTGTCAGCTCTATAGGCAGCAGCTGCAGGGTTGAGATGAGGCAGGAGACAAAACACACTTGTTCTGTCCCAAAAAGCTTCCTGTAGACAAAGCTCCAACTACCACACACACACAAACACACACACACATGCAGACACATGTATCAACCATTTATGTGAGTTCATCTGAGGCTTTATCTCACCCTCTCTGCACATGATTTGTCTGTGAGCTTGTTTGAATTGTTGTTTGACATTATTTAGACTCTCTGCTGTTTTACAAAGTCCTTCGAGACACTTGAAACAACAAGGCCAAGAGCATTTTTTCAATGCAGAGACAAACAACATCTCTGTGTTTGTTGGTTCTCACAGGAACTCTGCCAGGCCCTAAAACCTCAAAGGTCATCACTTACTGACCCCATGACCTTCCAGACCATGGATACTTTACCAATTCCCATGATGTCTTTGCCCTCTTCTTTGACCCTTATAAAGTATTGTACCTCATATTTTCCACTTTCTTTACTGCTGTCCTTCCTTGAGCTGGTCTCTTTAGCCAGCATCTCATCACTCTCGTATGTGCAGAGGGTGAACACAGCTGCATCCCTTTGAGACATGTTTGTGTCTTCACCACTTAAACCAAACCGGTTGTTTTCTGTTGTGCTAAGCAGCTCTGGTTTTTGCTTGTATCCAGCTTTTTTGAGACAACATTTTTTTGCAGATAAAACACACATCTATTATTATTAATTTGATAAAACTGACATATTTAAAAACAGCACATGCTTGGAGAACAGACACATGCCTTTGCCATGTTTCATCCAGGTTTAGATTTTCCCTCTGTCCTGTCTGCTTGCCTGGCTTCTCTCTGTCATTACTCTAAGTATAACAATCAGATTGTTATATTTAGCTCGCAGATAATTGAGCTATCTGAAGTTTCAAACAGGAGACAATTAAAAGTCCTTCAGTCTGGCTTTAAAGTTTATTTAGCCTCCTTGAGTCCTTGGTTTTATTAAGGCAACAGTAGACAGCAGAGTGCTTCGTTATCTCATCTCTGTCAGGCTGGTTTTAGAACAATAAACAAGAACACACTGAGCAATTTCTGAGAAATCCTCAGAGTATCTGCTAGATCATCTGAAAATAAATGTCCAGGATTTGGTTCTATCCTGTTTCCTCTTTGTTTTTTGCTCAGAGTCAGGCTGTAATAGTTTATTTATTCTCATTAGCTGTGGTCGGCATTGGCAGTTGCAGGTACTGTGTTTCACCACTAGATGGGTGTAGAGAGCTTATTGGGATGATTCTAATTAGTCAGAAAGGAGTGTGGCTCCCCCTTGTGAAGCAGTTAGAAATTACAGGCAGAACTGGACAAGTTTTTAATTGTTTTTAATTATCAGGTTTGTTGGGCTGACATAAATGATTGCATTGTTGTGATACTTGCTTTCTTCTGTCTTTTTCCCCTCTGATTCTTCTGTTTTCAAAGAGTGGGTTGTTTTGTTTGTTACTCTAGATACCATCAAGATAAGCTTGGTATCATTTTCAAACTCCCATCATGCATAACATCATGATTTGATAGAATTTCAATGATTGTTGACTCTTCTTCAGGAGCCTCCAAACTCTGAGAAAACAGTGTATTTTGTGTATTTTATCACTTAGCTGAAGCTAATGAACTACTTTTTAAAATTGATTTACCATCTAATCTCAGGGTGCCCCAGGGCCTCTTGGTCCCCAGGGTCCCCAGGGACCTCCAGGGCGAACAGGTGATCCAGGTATTCAAGGCCCAAAGGGGCACAAGGGTGACCGTGGCCGTGGAGGCGCCTTAGGTCCCAAAGGAAATGTGGTAAAGTATTTTTCTGTTGTTTGAGTGACGAACTTCTCAACCAGCTTGTTTTTGTCTACTTGTTTTTAATCTGTGATTGTTGTGGCTCAACAGGGAATGACTGGCGTTCCTGGGTTTTCTGGAAACGATGGCATTCCTGTAAGTCTTTCCATCCATAAAACACAAATGACTTTGTGCATCGATCTGCCTCTTCTTCTAACTGTTGTCATTTCATAAAACTCTGTCTGCAGGGACACCCAGGGCAAGCTGGCCCCAGAGGGAAGCCAGGTGCTGACGGCTGCAATGGTACAGTTGGTGATGGAGGGTTTCCAGGGGAACCTGGCTATAATGGTTTACCTGGTTATCAGGTAAGTGTAGCAATGAACCTCCCTGGATTTTAAAGAGTAACCAGATTTCCATTAAACACCACATTAGCTGTCATTTCACACTCATCCATCTCCTCTTTTTTTCTTGTTTCCATCTCTCAGGGACAACCAGGCAGGAAGGGAGAGAAGGGAGACTCTCTGGAGCTGAGTGTGTACATGGAGCGTTTCAGGGTGAGGAAGAGGAGTGTAAAAGTCCTGGCTTAAAAAAGTTCTTCTTTATACTTGACATTGCTAAAACAACAACATTTACATGTTACCGACCTTATGAGATTTTTGTATTTCTTTCAACAGGGAGATCCAGGGACACCAGGATCCTATGGGATAACTGTGAGACTCATTGTTAAAATGATTTAATTCTGTCAGCTGCTATGACCATTTTATTCTTCCTTCACATAATCCTGTATAATGAACAGATCATAGACCAAATCATACCTGAGGCTTACTTTTATGTATCTTTCCTGCTCTGTCAATCTTGACTGTTATTCTCTCATCTTCTCAGGGGCCTCAAGGAAACCGAGGGTGGCAGGGTAACAGAGGACTCCAAGGACCCAAGGTAAGTGTATCTGTACGATTGTGCAAAAAGTTTTTGTTTAGAGCATCATTTTTCCAAAATGATATTATATCTATTATGGCACTCATTTACATTCTGTTTGTGGTTTTGTGTAGGGCCCCACAGGTCCTCCAGGTCCCCGTGGACCAAAGGTAAGGCAACAACTGTGTGTTTGATAGACAGAAAAAACACATTTTACCACACTGCAAAGGTTTATCTTGTCTCATCAAATATTGACACAAATGTATGATAGCAGCAGTGTTGAGTGTGTTTTGTCTCTCCTGTTTAGGGCACCATGACCAAAGTGCTTAAAGGACTCAGAGGAGATCAAGTAAGTAATAAATGACTGCCAAAAATATGAATATCTGTTTTTCTATTTGACTCCGCTGACTGTTGTTGCACTTCCATTTAACACCACAGGGGGACATCGGACCACCAGGGCTTCCAGGAAACTCTACTCACCCTCATACACAGCCCCCCTATGGCCCCCCGGTCTGTACATCAGGATGAGTCCATCTTTACTTATGAACCTGTTTTATTACGTCAGAAAATATCTCCAGAATTTAAAGTAGATGAGATTGTTGAAGACGCTCTTTGAGTCATTCTTATATCCTCTTTGTTTGTCATTTTAGGGTCCCCCAGGACCTACTGGAGAGAAAGGCTTACCAGGACAAAAAGGAGATCTGGTATCTCATCAATTTGAACAGATTTTACACATTTTCAATCATGCATGACACGAACAACTCAGAATCAGCTCATTCGTTCTTTGTTGGTTTATTACAGGCTGACAACAAAGGAGAGACTGGTGTGATGGGGTTCCCAGGACCAAGGGTGAGCATGGGCTCGTTTCTACGCTTTTAACCAAGAGACAGTCCAGCAGCTGTGTGTTATAACCTTACAATGCTCTGTTTTTGATCCTGTTTAAGGGCCAACCTGGTATTGATGGTATTCCTGGAGAAAGGGTATGTTCATGTAGAAAATGAGAGATAACAAAATTTGATTTAACCAGAAACTGTGTGTTAAGCTATGATTTACCGCTGGCTTCTCATTCAGGGAGTTGATGGTGAACAGGGACCAAAAGGCAGAGATGGCCAAAAGGTGAGAACATACATAACCCTGATCCTAAAGCATGTATATTTTACCACTGTGTAACTGAAATTCAAAGGTCAGTTAAAAAATAAGCCATTCTTGCAAATTTCCTGGATATATATTTATATTTTATAGTTAACACAATATTTTGGAAGAAAATAAGGAGACAGAATTAAAGTATAATGGTACATTCATGGCTCAATTTAATATTTGTCTCACTTTGGTTTTGAAACTAGCTCAGATTTACACAAACTGAAACCATTCAAACACTTTTTAATCCTCATAGCTGTTTCTAAGCCCCTGAGGTAGATCCTAGATTTCCTGCAATCATGAACATATCAAGTCATCCAGAATAATCTAGTCAAAAGTTGTTACGCACCCATGGACATGTCTTTTAGTATTTCAATAATCTTCACACCTTGTTACCTCTATCAGTTTGAAATAAGCTGATTTAAACACCTGTTAATCTACTAAAGGGATTTAAGGAAGGATGGTTTTGATCACAAGTCAGAAATAATTTGTTTTGTCAGGAAAGTTGCTTCTTTGGTTGTTAGCCAGTAGCAACACGGGAGCTACAGACTCAGATTACAGCTGACCTGTCATTTTTCAAACTGGTTTTAGTCTGTACGGACACTACAGCTCAGATTAAGTATGTCACTGACTACAGACTGTTTTGCTCATTTTAACCACCACATCATAAGCCCCCTGTTTGACATCCCATTGAAACTTTGTGTGAATTTAGCCAGAACCCAATGTGACAGGAAAGGAAACACAAACAGGGTTTGGTATGACAAACAGGATGTGTGTCACAGTCAATTTCAAACTATGTGTTCACACCCAGCCTGAAATCACATTTAGAAACTCCTGATACTGAAAAACTGAAATGAAACTGTTTTTTCTTTTCTTTTAGGGAATCAGGGGAGATGCAGGAGAACTGATTTCAGGTGGCTTATGGCCTTGGTCTTCTGGAGGTAAGTGAACTAGTACTAGAAAAAACACAACATTTCTCCATCTAATAAAAAGAGGAAGATCATGCAGATGACACTCTCTGCTCTAAAAAATATGACATGACGTCTAGTTGTCACGCACATGAAGTGAAACTCTGGGGTAATTTGTAACATCACTAGAGTTCAGCACAGAGCCAGAGGTCAGGTGCTTAAAACTAATATAGAAACTGATGACGGTCAGTGAAATGTAGTTTCACACACACATTAAACTCGGGACAGTCGAGCATTTCTTATTCAGCATGACACAGCAGAGCAGGTCAGAGGCAGTGATAATAAGTGATTACTCCCTACTAGTTTAAAAGAAAGCACAATCACAATCATGGTCATATATTCAAAAGATATAAATATATATAAATATAAACTGTCCTTAATCCTTTATGTAGAATCTTCCTCAGTAACTTCACCTCATAAAAGGAGATTGAGACAGAGTGTCAGTGTTGATTCAAGATTCTTGGAAACTTTTCACTCAAATGATAATATCTGTCTTTAACAATGCTTTGACTTGATTAGGTGGTGCTCCTGGTCCTCCTGGTGAGCAGGGTCCTCAAGGAGAAAGAGGCCCAGTTGGAGACCAAGGCCTTCCCGGACCCCCAGGACGCTCAGCCTCTACATCACAGCAGCTAGGTCTGTATAAGGAAGCTCATCTGACAAAAATAAACCAGTCCACACTTCATTCATAATTAGCAGACCTGACTTTTTAAATCCACTCTGTATCTGTCAGTGCTGGATTTCATCGGGCCGTTTGGCATAAAGGGAGAGAAGGGAGATAAAGGCCAACAAGGAGACCCTGGGTTTCCCGCTATCAGTGCTGGACCCCCTGGCAGCGAGGGGCGCCCAGGAGAAAGGGGTCCACCAGGTCCAAAAGGATCATGTAAGTTAGTGTGTGAATGAGTGAGACTGCATTTTTATAAAATGTGAACAGTGTGTCCTTTACCTTTATTGTCTTATATATCTCTATGTATGTACCTGTGTTTCTGTGTGTCTGTAGGGGCCGAATTTTTCAAGGGAGCCCCTGGAAGGAGAGGAAGACCAGGCAATGCCGGCTTGAGAGGAATGAAAGGTGCTGTAGGCTAAAAGTGATTGGTGGACTTAATAACATACCAACGATACTGACCTGTGCCTGCAATGGTGCTTTTGTTTAGGTGACCATGGGGTGTGTGAATGCAGCATTGTTCACTCTAAAGTGGGGCCACAGGGTCCTGCTGGGGACACTGGTGATCATGGAATGACTGGAGAGTATGGTCAAGAAGGAGACGTAGGAGATCCTGGTCCTCAAGGAGACGATGGTGTCTCAGTGAGTTAGATTAAGTCTCAGTATCTTTGTCGTCTAAACTCTCAAACCTTTGTGTCCTCAGACGTGTCTTTGCTGTCTTGCAGGGATTTCCTGGTATCAGTGGTGTTCCAGGTCCGAAAGGTCGCAAAGGAGAGCCGAGTGTGGCTGCACAGAAAGGTGTGGTGTACCTGTCATTTCATCTTGTATCAGACCACCATCTTTGGGGGGACAGAGTGGGCCTGAACACATATAATTGCTTCTGCTCTCTGAATGCATACTGTATTTGTGAATGTGTAGTTGTGACTTAAGCTTGTAAACTGGTGATTGCTGCAGGGGCCCCTGGAGACCAAGGGGCTATCGGGCGAGAGGGTCTGTCAGGATCACCTGGTGCTCCAGGACGAAGTGGATTACCTGGTTTCCCTGGGAGCAGAGGTCCTTCAGTGAGTCCACCACACCTTATCTCCATTGTGAAAATTTCATATTGAACTTAAGTTTCCTGTGAGGAGATTTTAGCTGGTTAAGAGACAGACTGGATAAGTGATCACCCCATAAGTTATTAAAGAAGACAATCAACAGAAGAAACACGTTGAAAAGCTTATTTTGGAAACTATCTATAAATCACTAAAGTTTACACTTATATTGAGAGAGGAAAGAAAGGGTTCTGACAGTCAGGTCTTAATACACCCCTCAGAGCTCTGGTACTCCTAGGGGTGAGAAGCGTTAATACTGCACTCCACTCAAGGTGTCCATCTTGGCAGTTTTTGGTAGTTTATACCCCCTTTAGGATGTTGTTGGAAAATGTGGTGGTGTTTTATTTCCTCTCATGAAAAATGACAAGTGTGGCCCACAGTTTGGTGATTTTGCTGGCCGATGTTCACAGGGAGAAGCCCCCCGTGGACTAGCTGGTGACAAAGGTAACCCAGGTCTGCCCGGTCGACCCGGCGCAGCTGGTCTGAGAGGTGAGCCAGGTCCAGACTTTAACGGCGTCAAAGGACAGCGTGGTTTACCTGGTGATGACGGTCTTGCGGGATATCAAGGTGTCCCTGGAACACCTGGAGCCCCAGGTAAGCAGCAGCTGTCTGCTCCTTCATCTACTTTTGTTATATCTTAAATTGTTTTTGCATAATTTTTCCTCCAATGCTTTATCTCTTAACAGAAAATTGACCAGTTTCCCCTCTGTGTAAATACTCTCTGTCATGGTTTAATACAAGCAGTGAAATGGGAATGAAACATGAATGGCTCGTCATTTAAAACAAACGGGAAGCATGAAGAAGTATAATTTGCTGTTATATTTACTTTCTTTCTTCACTTCTTGTCGACACCTCGATGCAGAGGCTGCATCCCTCAAACCAGCCACAGCTGAGCTTGTTTGAGTTAATGCTTGTGCTTCTGAATAACCCTTGTTTCGAATGCCTCTCTCTTTCGTTTTCCTCTCATTCGCATCTTGAAGGCAGCTGTAATCCAAGAGGAGATGGAGGACAGGTGGATGTAACAGGTAGCGGGAATAAAAATGTTTTCACCCTATTTCCCCCTTTATAACAACCTTTTTGAGCTTCGCCTTCAGCATGATTTTTTAATAAATAATTAAATAGTTGAACAAGTGAGTTACCAGCTAATGTTAAGAAGAAAAAAAAGTACATTCACAACAATCCACGCTGGGCAGCGGACAAAAATCACTTGCACTTGATTTGTCATTTCTGCTTAAACATTTTCCATGTTTACGTAAAACCATGATGTGTTGTTAAATCTCTGATTCTGTAATAATCTTTTTAGGTTCTTGTAGTCCTGTTCCAGGACCTCCTGGACCTTCTGGTCTTCCAGGACTTGCTGGATTACCAGGTTCCCCAGGTAACACAATAAGATGTGGTGCTGAATGTTGCCTTCAGACTACAATCTATGAATGATTTTAGATAAATGATTGTATCATGGGGTCCTTTTAACAGGTGCTCCAGGCCTAAGAGGACCACAGGGTTTATTTGGACCTGTGGGGGAGAAAGGAGAAAAAGGAGAGCAAGGCATAGGTGGCTCTACTGGACCTCCAGGTAAGGGATGACAAGGAAACAAGTCCTGGAAGATAGTTATATATTTTTAACACCTTATTTTTTGTTAATATTGTCTTTAACCAAGATCTTTCCTCCCTTTTTTTGACATCCATGGTTTTTGAATAAGGTTTTTCTGGCCCCCGTGGAGATCCAGGACTTCCTGGCAGGAAAGGCTCAGATGGAACCTCTGGTTTTCCTGGTGTAACTGGTAGACAGGGACCACAGGGTGAGAAAGGGGTTCATGGGGAGGTTATAGGAGCATCATCAGGACCCCCTGGAGACCCCGGGCCGCCTGGACTACAAGGAAAAAGAGGCGAGGCTGGTAATCGGGGAGAGCCTGGCTATGACGGTAAGTCGAATCTTCATTTCAGCCCCTAACTAATGTTGTGTTTATTTTACCTGTTTGCCACTCCGTCTTTTTCCACTGGTGGTGTTCATCTTAGAATAGCCAAAGATAAAGAATCAAAGTCCTGTCATCTTATTCACCCCCTAGGAATGGTTGGCATGCCTGGTATGATTGGTTTCAAGGGTCAGGGTGGACCTGCTGGCCTGCAGGGGGAGGAAGGGAGACCTGGGCCTGCCGGCAAATATGGCTACCCTGGGGATTCTGGTAGAGCAGGTCCTCCTGGGCCACGTGGTAACACTGGACAACCAGGTTAGACATACATAAAAAACAAAACAGTACCTGGGGCAGAAATGTCCTTCAATGTCTGTCATCCCTCATGAATTCATACATGACTTCCTTCTTGCAAGGTTTCACTGGAGAGAGGGGAACTGAAGGAAATTCAGGTCCTCCAGGGCCAGTGGGCTTGAAAGGGGTCCCAGGGTCCTTTGGTGATATTGGTGTCATTGGGGAAACTGGCCCAACAGGCAACCCAGGACAGCCTGGTAGAGACGGACAGTTTGGACTCACGGGAATGAAGGGTTTGTTTTTATTTAATTTTTATGGATCAAAATTAAACACTAGAAGATGCAAACATTGTTGTTTTCCATGATTCCGGCTGTTTTAGTTTGTCTGTGACTTCTGATGGTTTATTTCTGTTCCAGGTTACAAAGGGTCTACAGGCATGTCAGGTTTTGTGGGGAAACAAGGTGATCCAGGAGTGAGCGGCTTCAGTGGAGTGAAGGGAGAACATGGATTGATGGGCAACATTGGCCCAAAAGGACTGAAGGGTCTAAATGGAGAGAAGGGTGGGTCTGGTTAAACCCTAGCTGCTCTTCTGTTTGTTATTAGGCCACCACATCATCTCATTGACTCACCGTTTAACAATAATGCCAACTGTTTGCTAGGTGATCGTGGCTTGAGAGGACCACCTGGGGAGAAGCCCAAAATTGAGCACAAGATGAAGGACGAAATGAAGGGAGCGAAGGGAGACCATGGATCCCAAGGACATCAAGGTTTCCCCGGACCAAGAGGTTTGTAAATAGTCACCCTTTCACACCCACCTCCTCTGTCTTCCCACGCTTCACTTCTATACATACTTATCTTTCTATAGGCACCAAGGGTCTCAGTGGTGTACCTGGGTCGGAGGGAACTCATGGTTTTCCTGGAGACCCCAGCAATGAAAAAGGCCACTCTGGAGATCCAGGTGCACAGGGGCTGCCCGGTTTGAAAGGAATGCCAGGACTGATAGGAAATCGAGGAATCGATGGTTTCCAGGGAATGTCAGGTGGCAAGGTAAAGACCTATCCAAACTGAGATGATACGAAGACCACTAGATATTCAAACTCAACAAAACCAGAGTCATGGTAGAATTTCCTACTTTGTATCTAGGTATAGCGCCTGTTTTTAATATCTATATGATTGACGGACTGCTTGTAAATGAAAGAGATTGTTTACCCTGTTTGGTATAATTTAAAGTCTCAGCAAGTCTTAGTTCAGTTCTTTGTTGTTGATTCTCTGCCTCAAGTTTCAGTCTTTTGCTTTACTCATACGCAGCATTGCTTCCAGGTGCAAAAAGTAGCTTTTAATGGTTTACCATATATTGTATATATCATTGTCTCAGCAACAGTGGAGCCTTTAGCAACTACAGGAGTTGTTAGAGACCAAAATAGCAAAAACCAAGACAAATCTGGATTTACTGCTCAGCTGTTGCACTCACTCTTTCCTTTTTTTGTCAGCCAAATTTAAAGTTTCAATCATGCATATTGATTTTTAAATCAGGGCTACAATGAAGGGCAATACAAGCCACAAGTTGTAGAAGTTTGATGGCTTTATCTTTTATTAATCTGTTTCTTTTCAGGGGACTAAAGGGAGTCCTGGTGCTTATGGCGCTACAGGAGAAAAGGGAAGGAGAGGACCCAAAGGTAAGCGCTTAATACCAACCAATATACAGTATGTATACCGTATTTTCCTGACTATAAGCCGCTACTTTTTTCCCACACTTCGAACTATGCGGCTTATAATGTGGTGCGTCTTTTCTGTGGATTTTTCTTCACCCGCCAGGTGGGCGCTTTAGTATAAAGTGAAAAAAACGAGACAGGTGAAAGTCAATTTTTAACATAAAAGAAGAAAGTGCTAATTTTAATTTAGCACATGCAAGCAGAATCGAGCGTTTAAAGCAGCACTCCACGGTGAATGGGAGACTTGGATGACGAGTGGCGATAAATCCGACACAAACACTGGCCGCATGCGAAGAGCATCATTTTCTGATGTCTGTCAGTGGATCCTAGCTGCGTGGAGCAGCGTGAAGGAATCTACCATCACCAATAGGTTCCGAAAGGCTGGACTGTTGCGTGAAGAGGACACTTCAGCTTCAGAGTCAGCTTCACCCCGGGATGATGACAGTGACACGGAGAGCAACACTGACATCGCCACAGAAAAGGCATGTGACGAAGCTCTCCTGAGGCTGTTCAACTCCGACACTGAAGAAGAGGACTTAGATAGTTTCAGTGCGCAGGAGGACGATGGATAAAGCGATCAATAACTCTTCTGTTTTATTTGATAAGCACTTTTATGCTTTGGGCACCGTTCGGAAACTGATCAGTTCAGTTATGTTCAGTTAAACTAAATATTCAGTTCAGTAGATAACCGCGGCTTTTAGGCCGGTGCGGCTTATATAAGTACATTTCCAATTTTTTTTTTAAACTTTGTGGGTGCGGCTTATATTGAGGTGCGCTCTATAGTCAGGAAAATACGGTACATAAGAACACAGATATGTTGATATATGCTGATTGTCGTTATAGGTGAGCATGGCCCTCGGATAGACCTTCCAGGAACCCCCGGGTATCGAGGAGAGTCTGGTGTCACAGGAGAGCCAGGTACAAAGTGTGCCTTTTATAGTTTTTGTTTCTCTCCTTTTGTGTTGATCAGCATTGTTTAACAAACTGAGCCTGTTTTTCCTCTAATGTTAGATTATTAATTCTTACTTTACAGGCCAGGATGGATTTATTGGAGCAACTGGTGACAGAGGTTCATCTGGTTTTGATGGTATTCAAGGTAAAAAGGGAGGGCCAGGTGAACCAGGAATATTTGGATCCCAAGGTAAAAATCACTTCTAAATTCCACTGTATATGTTTCATATTTTTTCAAATATAAAATTAGCAAAAATTACATCTTTACTGTTCTTATTTGACATTTTCTACTTCCACAGGCCGAGATGGTCAAAAGGGAACTCCTGGTAACCAAGGACAAAAAGGGTTTTCTGGACCAGCTGGGAAAGATGGACAATCAGGCTTTCCGGGGTTCCCAGGAAACAGAGGTACATCATCAAGCCAAGTTTTACTCCATACTGGTTATCCACCATATTCTTCCAGCTGACCTTTGAAAATGTGTGCAGGTTTCCCTGGCCCAAAGGGTCTTTATGGATTACATGGACTGAAAGGACAAAAGGGTGCTTCTGGAACTCCAGGTATGGCAATCTTTAAGTATCAAGATTTTGTGCAGTTAGGATGGTTTAAGACATCAAGTGGTGGTAGAGAAAACGTGTGCCTGTTCTCTGTTGTATTAAGACCTCAAGATTAATGGTCTGTTTGTATCTGCACCAGGTCTGGATATCGTTGGACCAGCTGGTGAAACTGGAATGAAAGGAGAGACAGGAGAAAGTGGTGACCCCAATAACCAACCAGGTGTCCCTGGCACAAATGGCTTGAAAGGTTTCCAGGGCCCCCAAGGTTTGCAATTACTCTACTGTGCTTATATGGCATGAGCTGGCCATCTAAGTGCTGTGAATGAAAGAAGAGGGGATGCCTAGAAACTGTGTATGCATGTTTAGGTTTATAAGTATTGTAAGATTTGAAATAATGCCGTGTTTAATCCTTTCAGGTGACTATGGTCAGCCTGGATTCCCGGGATTCCGTGGCCCTGTAGGATCAAATGGCACCGGAGATAGACCAGGACCCATTGGAGACCATGGTTTTCCGGGGCCTAAAGGATTCCAAGGTGAGATGATACAGTGTAAGCAAAGAAAACTAGGATAAAGGGAAAAAACTCACCTATTTTCTGCTTATGAAGATTTCAAAAACATTGTCAGGATCATTTTAAACCTGATTGTGCAGGTTGTAATTATGACTTTATGTTTGTTACTTGGTTTCTTTTGATACTTGGAGCTTGTTATGTTCATGTTTTACTGGATACTGATGTAGACATGACATTTAGTTTTTGGGAATTCCTCTTTGCCCCTGTGCAAAAAATATATAATAGTGTTTTGTTGAACTGATCTGTTTCTCAGGATTCCCTGGACCCAGAGGAGTCCCTGGTGGGGATGGTTTCTCTGGAGAAAAAGGTTTACCTGGGTCAGGTGGGTTCCCTGGATTCCCTGGTCAGAAAGGATACAAAGGAAATCAAGGTCCATTTGGATTCAAGGGGTCACACGGAGTGTCTGGGAAGAAAGGTGAGTGGGTTTTGTGTGAAATTATGTGATTACCTCAAAGCTGTAACTTGTGCTGTAAGAGAAATATTGACAGGTCATTTGGGAGTAATACCAACATATTATATTATTATAATACTTTGGCAAGTTTGGAGCACCCATGCATTTTGATATTTTAACACTGAACCATCGCAGCTGTGATGTTGAGACTTCTATTTACAGGCATATAAACATACAGCTTGTGAAACGAATCAGCCTAAATGTACTGAGATGCAAACTTTATGCGAAGAATAGCATGAGCTCAGAGAGGAAAGATATCTCCAAATAAGTTTGTTTCTTTGTTTGTTTCTTCAATGAACAGACAGAGAAGTTGTTTTGTTTCCACTTTCACTGAGTTTTGTCACTGGTGATCATCGTCAAACTTTGTCGGGTCTCTAAGATCTTCTGTCATGCTACGTTCAATTCTCAGGCTTTTGATATTTTCACTTTCAGGAGGGAAAGGGGAGCAAGGATTGATGGGCGTTCCCGGTCAGATGGGTTTCAAAGGAGAAAGAGGGGCACCTGGTCTGAAAGGAAACACCGGACTTCCAGGTTGGTTTTACACTTTCTCTTCATATCGAAGTCGTGCTTTTGTGTTCATATTCTCGGTCACTACATGATCTTTCTGTGCTGCAGGTTATCCAGGGCCTCCAGGTAACCAGGGTCCTCTACCAATACCCATCAGTTATCCTGGAGACAGGGGCCCTCCAGGACCTCATGGTATCCATGGACCACAGGGGATACAAGGTGAACCAGGGCCACAGGGCCCCCCTGGGGATAGTGGTAAGTTAATTTTATAAAATAAATATATTTAGTATAGATACAGAAAAGTGTTTTTTTAGCAACATGTCTTCATCCTCTCACTGTCACTCTCACAGGTTTCATGGGACCAATTGGTCACAAAGGCATGCCTGGGATTGGTGGTCTACCAGGAACACCCGGGTTTCGTGGAGAGGTCGGACAACTAGGCCACCCTGGTCTGCAAGGAACGGAAGGTGTGTCTGACACTGTGGGCAAGTTAGGATTAACCTAATAATCCTGGATTACAGGATTTAAAGTAGGCGGGGGTGTAGGAGGGAGTCAGTTACAAAGAGGTCTTTAATAGTTGTTTTTGTAAAATGTATTTAATGAATTGACAAAGACTGGAAAACTGATCCAGAAACCAAAAAATCCTCAAGGTTTATTAGTATTATTATGTAATAATCTTATCAGAGCAGATGTAAGTGTTTGTGAGATTTATGCAATATTATATCACTGTTTAATTAGATTAGTAAACAGTGATGTGTATATTCAGATGTAGTTTTTCTTGACTGTAAACACTGCTCTTAAATCCTTGTTTCTCAATAGGTCGCCGTGGCAACCCTGGTATCCCAGGGTTACCTGGTATGCCAGGTCGCAGTGTCAGCGTGGGATACTTGTTGGTGAAGCACAGTCAATCAGAGCAGACACCCATGTGTCCTGTTGGCATGTCGAAACTATGGGATGGTTACAGTCTGCTTTACCTGGAGGGACAAGAAAAGGCTCACAATCAGGACCTGGGTATGTCAGGATGAACATGAACATTGTAATACATTAATGGGGTTATTTTATTGGTAATAAAAATCTCAAAACCAATTTAATATTTAATACAAATAGGATTTCAAACAAATGATCAGTGAAGTTTCCTGTCAAATGCCAGAGTGAGTTTAACTCAGAGCAGCTCAGACAGGATGCATCAATGGTCAGGAAAACATTCCCACATTGAATCTCTCTGACATTGTGATCCAGTGAACCAGAAGACATTCCAAAGAGATTCAGCTCATCAGTCTGATTCAGGGCCAGACAGCGAGCCTGTAACCAAACATTTAAATATGATTCAATATAAATAACAGAGAAAACGAGGGCACTTTAAAAATGATTTACTGCTTTTATTGTTACATTCTATCTCTTAATTGTATTCTAATGTTTATTTCTTTACTTTTTTGCCTTTATTTGGAGAGGACAGCGCAGGAAATGGGAAATGATATGTTGGAAAGTAGCCACAGGCCAAAGGTGAATTCAGGCCAGCATCTGCACTTGGGATGCTCCAGCTGCGCTCCATTGATTTTTTTATTTAAAGCTCCTGTGAGGAGTTTTGATTTGGTAATCAAATAGATTGAAACAAAAAGTGAAACATCTCTATGATGTAAAAAAGCAAATAAGCCCATTAGTAAACAGATGAAACATTTCTATAGTATTATTTTTAATGCCTGTAACTGTTGTAAGGGGCTAGCTCCAATGAAAAAACTGCCTTTGTTACTCATTCTGCAGCAAATATTCACAGCGTTTCATTTCACCTCTAAACGACAGCAGAGGAGAGATTTTTTATTTTGTCAATTTACACCAAAATCAACACAGAAAGTTGCTCACAGGAGCTTTAAACTATTCAATAGCAATGTTTTGCCTTTTTGAAGTACAATCTGGTTATTTGTCCTGTTCAGGTCTCGCTGGCTCTTGCCTCCCACGCTTCAACACCATGCCTTTCCTGTACTGCAACCCCGGAGACGTCTGTTACTATGCCAGCAGAAACGATAAGTCTTTCTGGTTATCGACCACGGCTCCTCTTCCCATGATGCCTGTAGAAGAAGCGGAGATCAAACCTTACATCAGTCGCTGCTCAGTGTGTGAAGCTCCATCAGTTGCCATCGCAGTCCACAGCCAGGACGTCACCATCCCACAGTGTCCTGCAGGCTGGCGCAGTCTGTGGATCGGCTACTCCTTCCTTATGGTACCTTTTTTTTTTTCAAACAAATACGTCTGAATGAAAAATTCATCTATGTGGTTCCATGTGATGATGCTTTGTTTTCTCTCACCTTCACTCTGCTAACCTCTCCTCTATCCCCACAGCACACAGCAGCAGGAAGCGAAGGCGGAGGTCAGTCTTTGTCGTCGCCAGGTTCCTGCCTGGAAGACTTCCGCACAACGCCATTCATTGAGTGTAACGGGGCCAAAGGCACTTGCCACTACTTCGCTAACGAGCACAGCTTCTGGCTAACCTCTGTCGATCAGTCGTTCCACACTGATCCATCGTCAGAGACACTCAAAGCAGGACAGCTCCTGTCACGTATCAGCCGCTGCCAAGTCTGCATGAAGAACCTTTAACAAAAAAAAACTCCCCATTTATGTGGGTGGAAAGAAATCTAACTTTGGCGGTGGTTTGGTGTTGTCTCTCAATCCAGGTAATAACATTACTGTAAATGAGAAACTGTCCTCCAAATACACAGAGCTCAGAAATGAAAAGACCGGGCTCTATTTTCGTCCCCACCGGCGGCGCGGCGTAGGGTGGCGCATCCCGCACAGTGGTATTTTCGTCTCATCTAGTGCAACCTAGTCTAGGCGTTCTTATTTGAGAGAGTTTAGGGGATACCCTGCAGCACTTAGAGCAACACTCCTTGAGGGGCTGCCTCCTGCCGCCAGCTTGTGCTGTCTTCAGTCATCTCTTCAACTACTTCACAAAATTTGCAATATGCCTCACTGGTGGCGGATTTAAAGATGAGGAGAGGAGCTGATGTGATTGGTGAAAACAGGACTCGGCTGTGTTAAACCCACTCCATGCCCTATCCCCTCCCTCTTTCCTACTTACACTGCTGGGAGGAGCTGAGTTAGGGAGAGGGGATACTTACGCCGGGCTGCTCACTAAAATACCAATGTGTGCTTGGGCACGCCTCATCGGCGCGGCGGACCTGACTTAGGCTGTGCCTACGCCACACCGCCAGCAAGGCACGAAAATAGAGCCCTGTGTAACATGATGAGCCTAAATCAATCAATCAATATATCAATCAATCAGACTTTATTTATAAAACGCTTTTCCCACAAAGAGTGTAACCAAAGTGCTTTACAGTTAATTTAAAACAAAAAACTATCCCAGATGCTATTCCCCTGGATACACACACACACACAGACACACACAGACACTGATAAACACACACGCCAACACTCCTGCACACTAAGATGGTGGACATGAGACTGAGTACAGATCAATGAACCCGAGGAGATGATTATTTTTGTAGTATTTTTGAGATGTGGATTGGTGCTTACTGTTTAACTTATTACCTCAGCTATTATGATACACGTATGATTAACAATCAGAGACCGTCAAATACAGCTGAACCAAAGACGCCTTATATATGCACTGCTTCAGTTCTTCTAGTTCTGCTTCTGTTTGTATTGTTTGGGGTATCCTGCCCAAAATAGAGCCACTAACACTGCTTCATTAGCAATATTTTCAATACGTTTTGGCTGATTTTATTGACAGTATTATCTGCATTTTATTTCATGACTCTTTACAGACCTTTTTTGATTATATAACAGTCTTTTCTGTTTCCATGCTTTTATCTGTTTGAAAAAATATCCACAACTTTGTTTCATACTCTCCGTGATCACACAATGCACTGATTCTTTTTATATTTATGTCAGCTGAATAAACTTGACCCCCCCCTCCCTCCTGAGGAGCTTAGATATAAACTTCATCATATCTAATCTCCTGATGACGCACTCACTTGCCTTTCCAAATGTACTAATGTCTGAACTTGCAGCGGGACAGAATGTAAACAGCTCGGATCAAAGGTCTCACTGTATCAAACCCCTGTTCTGGTAACTGATCTCAGGTCAGATTACACTCTTTTTTTTTCCACACAGTTTAGAAAGTAGGTCAAATGTTCTGCTACATTCCCTTTTTTAGAAATAAACAGTGATTGGACTGCAAACCCGCTGACATTTGTTTAGCTTGTAATATAATGACAGTAATTTTATGATCATTACATTGGTTTGTATAGATTAAATGTTTACTTCTTACTGTGTTTGTCCGCTTTATTGAACTCTCCCTGTCTTATATTAATCTGACAGACCAAACAGGCAAAATAAAAATCTTTATTATAACAGCATACTTACAAAATTCATCAAGGGGATTTCATATTTACAATCATTGAAAAGCTGCATATATTTTAATGAAATGTGAACAAGGCTTTGAAGCATAAAAGGAAACAAAAGCGTGATTTATTAAACTTTATAGAACAAACAGAGCAAAATCAGTCCACTGCTTCACTGACCCCTAACAGTTAGTGCTGTTAAAATTTGTGGTTCTAGTTCTGAAACTCAGATAACAGTGTTTGACTTTTTTTGTGTGTGTGTTAGTTTGATTTCGTGGAAACCCCTTCAGGAGGTAAGTGCAGCTTCAGTCATCATGGTGAAATGTTTCTACTACCTTGTGAACACATTTGTCTCCCTTCCTCACAAAGAAATACTTGAAATGTCACTGGAATAAATATAAAGCTAGTTGCTTATTCTGGTTGTTCTCACAGGATCAAGAATGTGTGTTTGTGTTTAGAGCATGCAGTCAGAGGTTACTGATGCTGCTGGGTCTCAGAGCACACGAGTAGTACCATCACAGTATGTATTTGGTGTAGATCATCCTCATTAAAACACCAGTCTTTGCTTGTGTTCACTTTCCTGAAAGATCCTAGCAGCAGCTGGATTTGGCCCGCTTGTTACTGCTTCCTCTGCACTCCTCCAGGTCCACCGTGGGAGACTCTTGGTTCTCGTTTCTCTGCCTCAGGATTGAAGGCAGCACCAGGTCAAACAGAGCCTCAAACAGAGAGTCTACGTTGTAGCCCGTCTTGGCGCTCGTCTCGAAGCACATCTTCTCTGCAGGCTGGCTGCTGGTTTCATCCAGACCTTTATAGCGCAGTATCCTCCCGTAAAGAGCCGCTGCATCCTCGGGCGTGACTTGTTTTTGCAGCATCACTCCAGAGAGGGATGCAGGGGAGGTAGGAGGTGTGGGGAGCTGTGGTTCTGTCCTCATGTCTTCACTATCAGTTCTGTCCTCAGATGCCACATCTGAGTCCTGGGACTGATGGGCTTTAGGGTCAGTGAGATCCACTTTATTGCCCACTAAGGCATAGATACAGTCATGGTTAGCGGTGTCGGTCAGGGACAGGAAGCGCTCCTCCAGTTCAGAGAGGCTCTGCCAGTTGGTGACATCGTAAGTGAGGATGATAGCAGCCGCCCCTCGACAGTACATGGAGCCCAAACCGTGGAACTGTTCACGACCTGAGGAGACACACACACACATCAACAGAGTCCTCAACTCCTACACACACACTGAGCAGCCAATACACACAGTTTGAACAAAAAAAAGGACACAAAGTACAAAGAGAAGTTGTGCAAGACAGTCAGCAGTTTGGAAACAGAACCAAGCCTTGTTGTTGAAATCTGCAGGAGTCTTGAAGGAGAGCATTGTCTCAGTATTTGGCCTCTTGGTGCATCAAATTGATCATGCATAGTTTTTTCCTCTTTATGTCAATCTTTTATTTGATAAACTGTATTAATCCTCGTTTTCCAAACTGGTTAATAATCCGATTTTGTCAAAACAGATTAAGAGAGCCTTTGACACAATTTAGGGACTATTCTGAAGGCTATTTTGTCCATTTCATTTTGCCATATTCCACCAAAGTACACGTGTGAAGCTCTCTACTGAGTGAAAACTCTTACCAAATTACACATTTCAAGAGGCATTTAAAGCTAAAAAAGTTCTAAAAGATAACTTCTGCAAACTGTTTTACCTTCAATATGGAAAATATGTGTTTAAAGTACCTGTAGTTGCAGCCAAATGTTATTTTATTATAAAAGAATCAGCTGTTCTTTTCTCAATTTGATTTTTTTGTTAAAAAGCGCAATTTAACCATCATTTTAGAGTCAAAAGATTGCCCATTTATAATTTGATATGATTTTAAAAAGCAACAAATCTACACATTTGTATCCCTGGCACAAGACTATATTTTGTATTTTATGCTTGATCTATCCTTGGAAGCAAATAGATAAATCATAATTAGCTAAAGGTCAGATCTGGAAAATTAGTTTTTCTTCATGGTGTGTCTCAGTCTTTGCGCTTCCAAAAATAGGACCGTTTTGTAAAGACATGTTAAGAAAAATAAAGAAGAGTCAAGTCTTCCTGTCACGGTCCTGTCATGTGACTATTAAGAGGAACAGAGCAGACAGCCAAAACACCCTCACTGTGCTCTTCAGATAAACGGTTAAAGTAAAGAGAGCACCATTCATCAGAAAATAAGCAGCAGTTTCTTTATGTGCCGAGCCAAACATCCAACAGGTTTCAGGACTCCCCTTCAAACTGATCCTCTTCAAAAGCTTTATGATCCGTGCCGTTAGGTCTCGGCAACACTCAATGACTCAGCGCTGATCCAGCAATTCTCTCCCTCTGACTGAACAACATGAGGGCCGCAGTCAGGGGTCAGGGGGGTTGAGAGCGCTGAAAGGAAATGTCTCAGTGCTGATATGAACGCTCTTTTCTCCGCTTATCTCTCTGTGGGTGAGCAGCTTTACTTTTGTGATGTGTGTTTTGCGTCAAAGGTTTTACTGTAACTCCAGTTTACACAACAATGGAGTGTGAGGCACTTATGAGCCTAGATGAATCACACATGATCCCTGCCTCTGCCAAACTAGGTTGTTTCTGAGAACCTTTTATGAAGCCGTCAGGGCTCTTTTGACAGGCATGAGTTAATAAATGTTAAAGGTTACATTAAAAAAGTGCTGTTTCTGGTAATAAAAAAAGATTAATGCAGATCAACGATATCCTTCAAAGTACTTTTGACATTTAATCTGTAAAAACAACTCCTTAATTTCACTTTTTAATCCAACAGGTTAAACCAGCACTTTTTAAATTTCTAAGTAGAATCTAAACTTTTGATTTAAGCTGATTAGTCTGATTGTTATCGTTTGTTTACTACAGATCTTAAACACTGTTCGCTTTAATTCAAACCAAGTAGATCTTATAAGTGAATTAACTTTTTACCTGGTTGAGAAAACTCCTGACATTTGCTTTTTAAGTTGAATGAACTTAACTAAATTAGTGGCAACACAGCAGCTTGTGACACAAATTGCAGCCTACAGTTCAGACAGTATTGTTAATCAAAGACAAATTTAAAGTGCATTTCAAAAGTATTTTTCTATCTACCATGTATTACCTAAGCGACAGCATACATACATTTACTTCTCTACATTCCTAGTTGTGTTGAGTCAATGATTTTTTGATAAGGACAGTAAACTTTAAACTATCAGTTTTTCCAGGGTGGTTATTTCTGAGAACTCACAATCTAATAGCTACTCAGAAATTTACAAAAAAGGCTCACGCGCTCTGTATAATAAAGTGTAACTGTAGTACAAAGACAAGTGACTTTGACCGGGTCATGTTAGTCCAGTATTGAGTAATGTAGTTTGAGACAAAGAACCATTACTGTTACATCTGAGTCATTAAGAAAGCTGGAAACTGAAGGAAGCAGGCTCTGTTGAGTGGAAGTACAACTTAATAATGAAATGTACTCACATCATTACAATTTATCAAAGATTAATGATAAATGGACACTTGTTGCTCATGAATTGTTCTAACTTTTAAGACAATTAAAGCTCCTGAGGACTTTTTATCAGGTAACAACACAGACAGAAATAGTGATGGTTCTCAGTGACCTACAAAAGCAAACTAGATCATACTACTAGAGCAAATTACTGATGAATTCTGTGCTGTGGTTTTTAATGATGTAACACTTATAAGGCGAAAAGTGTCAGACCAGATAAATGACAAGATGGTGAAAAGCTAGTCTTATTTTTTTCAGTATCAAATATTCACCAGGAGTGAACTGTTAACTGTTAAAAGAATATGACTTGTGTTAAAAATGGTGTCTCTTATTCTCCTTCAGCAGTGGATAAGAGGTACTATTTCATTCCAAGTGGGTGCCAAAATAAACACAAACAAAAAGTTCCTTACAGGAGCTTTAAATTAATTTAATGCCTGTGATTACAGGCTTTTCATTTGCATATTTGTTCTTATAAAATTCTTATTAAAATAATAATGAGCAGTTTCTAGACCCCTTCTATTGTGTATCAGTGTATAAAATTCAGAGATTAATTTTGAAGTTGTTTAAAGTTGTTTTTGGTAATCACAGAGGTAAGTGGGATTATCCTGATTTATCCTGCTTTAACCTGAGGTGTTTTGATTCTGTGAGTCCCAAAAAGTCATGCTATGCTTGTTTTGTCCAAGGGATTATGAACCTATCATTTTTATCAGTGGGAATCAACAATAACAGACAAAGTGGCAGGCAGACAGGCTTAATGTCCTGACTGAGCGGTCACATGCCTGTGATTGCCTCAGGTGGTGGGTTCACGGGTTGTCAGGTAAACACAGTTGGGACAAGAGAGGGGTGAGACTTGATAGGGGTTCAAGACAAACAGTATGTTAAGAAGTCACATAAGGGAAGTATTACCAGCTGTGTCCCATATAGAGATGTTGTACGGTCCCCACTGTTTGAGGAAAAAAGCCCCTCCGACAGTGCTGATGGTGTCTTTGAACTTCCTCTCCGTGTACCTGTGGAGCAGCGACGTCTTCCCCACATTCATGTCACCCAGGAGAACCACCTTGACGTCGGGCTTCTTCATCTTCGACAGTTCAGGCATGATCCCGGGTCGGGTCCCACAACAGGGGAGCTTTCTCAGGACAGGAAACGCGGTTTAGCTTGTGAGATAAACCCCGGACTGGTCGCAAATCCCTCTGACAAACGCCATTTTCAGAACCCAGAGTTAATTTGTGACGATCCGTCCGCGCTCGATCATCCTCAATCTGGTGCCCGAGTCGAAACTTCGAAAAGTAATTGAGGTGAAACAGGAAGTGAGAAGCTACAGGTCCTGGGATGTTGGTTTACCCTGAGTATTGTCTGTCAGGTTCAAGTAGGCTATTGTGGCTACTGCCCCCAACTGTCTGGTTTGACTTTTAAAAGTTGGTGTGAAGATAAAGGCAAAACAAAAAGAAGAGAAAAATTACATTAATTAATATAAATGGTATGGTGTCTGTGAGCCCAACATCCACCTGAAATAAACAAATTAAAAAAAATAAAATAAACAAAACAAAATGAGAACAACACCTATCTTTTGTTGGGTTTAATAAAGTACAAATCTCATGTGCTACTTTTTTCATATTTACTTGTTTTATGTTTATTCTTACATGAGGTGGCAATTCATTCTGAAATCATTTGCTATCTGAACTATTCACAAACTTTTTGTTTATTTTCTAATCCCTGTAAAATTATATTTTACTATTACACATAAAACTATCTGGAGCACCTTTGGTGACCTTTGATGAACCTTCAGCGCCTGATCAATATGTTCACTGATAGTGCTCTAATCATTGGGTAATACAATGTTGATATTTATTTAGTTAAATAGTCAATTAAAGTATAACAAATATTAATGTTAGGATATGAGGACGTTTAGAATTTTGAGGGCAACTTGCTTCCACAGTCTGAAAACTTTGTCGTTTTTGAGACTTTTTAAAAATGATTTTCTGTATTCAGGGTCTGCAAATTACAGGAAGAATTTCTTTTCCATTAAGTGATAAGAATAGGGCCCAAAAATGATTGATTGATGGTGAGGCTTGTTTATTAGTCACCTACAAGGCTAGACTCAGGGCATAATCACCACAAAATGTCACGTCCCGTTTATCACATTCAGAGTAACTGGTGGGTGGTAGGTCATATTTTTACACTCAGGATTCAGTAAGGCTCACCAACAAGAAGTTTGAGAAGGAGCTGTCCTTAATTAAGTATATTAATCAACTCCAGCAGTAGTGTTCACTTGAATGCTTTACATAGTCTTCTATTCATTTTAAATAGCAGTTTCGACGCATCTTTTTATTTCAAGTTCTCTTCCAAAACTGAAACTCGTGATGCGTTCGTGTACTGTCGTAAATGAAGAGGCAGTTGCGAAATGTTTGCAAGACCCTACATGTTTCATAATCCTTTTACAAGCACAGAACAACAAGTCTAACCTCAACATCTATTAGTGATTAAAGATAATTTGTACCACTGTTTATTTTACGTTTTGAAGTTAACATCAGATAGACAGGGCAGTATTTAAAAAGTTGTAGCCTTTTACTTGTGAAGGTGGGCTCTCTCTTGGGGCGCATTGGATGCTCAGAAGACCCCAGAAGAATAAGTGGTGTTCACTGAAAACTATGTGGGTCAGCTCAGGTGCATTAGAGCCACTCTCGAAAACACAATCCTTCAAGTTCAAAATGTATAGATCTCTGTAGTCCCACTAGGGGGCGGTGTCAGATTTAATCAAATACACACAAGCAGTATTAGATATGGATATAAATAATTTTTCAAAAGTCAGGGCTGCAGGCGGAACAGTTTTACTGTTTTACTCTAAAGCCATGCATTTGTGATATGTGCAGTAATCTTGTATTGTCTCACTGGGACATGTCTTCTCTGAAAAAGGATCTCTAGATGGCAGTATAAAAAAACATGTTCAGTATTACAGGTGCCTTCCCAGATGTGAAAGCAATTCATGCCATGTGCACTTTTTCATCCCTAATCCATCGCAGGTGCTGGTTTCTGTGCAGACATACCAGGTAATCGTTTCTCTCTCTCCTCTATGTAAAAGAAAAGTAGTGTTTCTTAATGTTGACAGTCTCTTGCAGAATGGTGAACTTCTTACCTCAACTTGCAGCCTCTCTGATATGCTCTTTTTATACCTTGTCATATGATATCATTTTTGTTGGATAAAACTAACTTTTTTCAACAACTTGCATACAATAGGACACAGCATGTTACAAGTAGAGCATGAAACCTTCAGCATCGGATCATTGCAGCAGTTTGCGAGGGAATGGCGCATGTTCAGCGCATAGACTGTATGTACTATGGACAACTTGGTTCCACCTCCCGCCTGTGTACGGATTTGAAGCCAAAAGGCTCTCAGTATTTGCGGGATGTGTCTTCATTTCCTGGAATCAGCGCTGTGCAGTAGCATTGTGCGCATGCGGCGGGAGAGTCGCTGAGAGTCGGTGTGATGACGCTCGACTCAAACAGCATATCCCCTGGGTGAGCTACGCAATCCCTGAACGCCAATATACTGTATCAGGTGTCAATTATAGAAAACATGAGCTACACAGAAAAAAGAGGACTTGAGCACAAATAGAATAGAATAGAATATTCCTTTATTGATCCCCCATGAGGGAAATTTTTTTTGCCACAGCAGCATCACAGACAAAGGTAGTGCAAAATGCAGTTATAAAAATAAAGATCGTAATATTAAGAACTTAAATAAATGTTACAATTAAGAAAAAATTAGAAAAAAAAATCAATCTTACTGTAACTACATGTCAACACCGCAAGCAGGGGGGAGAAAAATTTGTGTTCTTTGTAATAAATTTCTTAAGTTTGTCCACAGCTCCGTAAGCTTCGCTGGCGAAGGCGGGATTTATGACCTATACTGCAGCCCGTCACCAGAGGGTGCTGTTCTAGGAGTGGCTTCACCCAGCAAGGCAGACTGTCCATTCTATATACAGTCTATGGTTTGGAGTGAATTCTTTTAAACATTCAGTGAACAAATCACTCACTGAGCCCAATCTACTGAGCTGACCTAATAAGTAGCATACCATAGGACAGTTCACTTAAAACATCATGACTTTTAAACAAGTTCATTTTTACAAACCTGTTTGCCAAAGCAACACAGCTAAACACTCTTGTCTCCCGGTCCCAGAAGCTATGAATTGAACTGAATCCTGAACCTTCAGCCGTGTATCAGTTTAGGAGGTCAGAGTCGCAGGCTCCTGAATGAGCGCTGAATGATTCAGTAATTCGGTGAACAAATCTTTTGAACGAATCTTTTTAGTGAACTGATTCTAGTGATTCGGTGCATCTAAAAGAACTGCAGTGCCCATCACTAAACTCTAACCCTAACCCTAACCCTAACCCGACGATGACGTTTTACAGCCATAATCAATAACGAATCGGAGCCCAGTACTTCTAACCAATCAGAGGCGAAGGAGGGCGGGACCTTCCCCTACTATCCTACAAAAAAAAATCGCCTCCCGGATTGTTGACAGCTGCAAACCTTCAGAGATTTGGATTTGTCGAGGCGCCTTTGAAAGCATCACACAGTGTTTCTTCCTGTGTTTCCTCCTCGGGGTAAAGGCGCCTCATGATCAGGACCGTTTGTGTGCAGTTGACAGCGTTGAAGCGCGGGTCCGGTTTAGGTGAGAGAAACTGTGTGTAGCAAGAGGGGCTCCCACTCGTGGGGCGGCTTCACGTGTCGTGTGATGTGATGGGAATAAGAAAAGAATGAATGACAACATTCATCAACAGATTCGGATGCTCGCCTATGCCTTGATCACAGTTACACTGACGGTTACCGCCACTTTACTCTGTTTGCACGAAAAAGGTATAGTGTTTTCAATTTGTCATTCACTGCAGCGCCATATTGTGTTGGGCTACCCTCTGTTTGTGTACTGTAAAGCCCACTGCCCTCTTTCTATGTCGGTCGATGAGTTGACAGGTTGTGTAAAAGGGGGCATTAGGACCCCGCAGACAACTAGAGTGGGCGGAGGAGGAGAAGGCAGACAGAGGCGAAGTTGTCCCCATAGGACTGATCAGAGGTCAGTTCTAAATGTTCCCTTTGAAACTAACGGTCGCAAAGAGGCTTCTAGACACTGATCTACGGTCAGTTTAGTTCAAAGCGCTACGCTACGCACTTAGCCAGCGACGTTAGAGGATAAACATAGACAGCTAGGTTTTAGCTAGCATTTAAAGAGTTGATAAAAATAAGATATCGTAATGATTCCAAGGTTAAAAACTTCAATTATTACCCAAACACGTGCTTTTCATGTACCTTTACGACAAGTTGTAGTTGTTAGCGTAGTAGCCCCGCGGCTGTGATGCAGCTCGGAGCAGACCCAGACCAGACGTCCATCATAATCCGCAGTGTCAACATCTCCGATCAGCTCATTGTGGTGCTGGAGGTTACAGCCTAAGCTTGCCTGTCTGTATCCGCTATGCAAGCGAACACAACACGGGGCTTCTTGTGGTCGGATGTAGAGACGAGGACCTTGTTGAACATCTGGGGGGATCAGGACATCCAGACGGCTCTAGATGGAAACTTCCGAAACAGCTTCGTGTACCGAGACGTCTCCCGGAGGCTGGGAGTGATGGGTTTTGAGAGGACACCCGAACAATGCAGGGTGCGAATCAAAAGCCTTAAAAGGCAGTATTTGTTAGCAAAAGAGGGCAATCTACGGAACAATGGTCAGTATCACAAGATTTGTAAGTTTTATGACACCATGGAGAGGATTTTGAGCAACCGGCCCGCACTTGACCCTCAGGAGTTCATCGAGAGCGGGGTTGGAGGAGAGGAGGCCGGGGATGGCCTGGAGGAGGACGGAGAGGATGCTCAGGATGGATACTCAGAGAGCACAGGAGAGTGTCCTTACCCTGCTGAGACTGAAGTGAAGCTGGAGTACCCAGCTGTTCCCATCTCTGTTCCTGTTAAAGTCACAGTTGGAAACAGTAAGTTCTTCTCCTATGTCTGCTGAACTGTCAAATCTGCCTTGTTTCATGGATTCATTATAGGGGAGAGTGGGCTAAGTTGAGCCAAAGAGGGTAAGTTGAGTCACCCCCTGTTGCAGAAATTGATCAATTGATGGGCATCAATTCATGGAGTCTGTGAAGGTTAGAAGCACATGGGTAAAGGGCTTAGACATTTATTTCCAAAATAACATTTTTCACTCTTGAAAGTGAATTTAGTCTGTCATAAGATTTATTAGAATTGTGTTCAGACCAAAAAAGATCATTTTAAATTTGTTTTATACATCAATTGTGGTAACTATGAGCTACAACATTAGGGTCAAAAACCTAAGAGTCAGTGGCTCAACTGAGAAAGTAAAGGAGTCTGATGAGAGGATCAGAGTTTCAGTTCAGAATGTTGAAATGTGTTACTGTTTCTTTTCAAATATACAGCAATGAATGTTCTGAATCATTAAAGACATTCTCATGTTAAAATGGCTTTTTACAAAACAGCTTTTTGGCAGTTATGTGCAATAATTATAATAAAAAATAATTATTTTACCTCTTAAATAGTGTATAATAGATAAAAATACACATGAATGTGAAGAAGTGACTGTTTTTCAGGGAGAGAGAAGGTGAGGGAGGGCTGGGGTGGAGAGTGGGGGGGTAGTTGGGATACGGCTCAACTTACTCCGCTCCCATGGTCAACTTAACCCATACACGGGGTAAGAGACCACTTTTTTTTTGACATGCTATATTATCAAGACAGTTATGTTTACACTCATTCTGTTGGTTTGCAGGGATAAACAACATCTCGAAGTATATGCAGATTCATTAGTTAGAGATAAAACTATGATTGCCTTGATGTAGTGATCAGAAATATTACCCCACTCTCCCCTATTCATTTATTTATTGTACGTGGTCAAAGATGTGTCTCAAAAGTTCTAACCCATCTCTACCCCAGGCACCTCAACACGATCCCAACACAGCAGCCAGCCAGCCAGCAGTTTGTCAGCCAGAACACCAAAACGTCCCAGAAAGCGGCGCTCAAACTTCCCAATGGAGAAACTGATGGAGCAGTTCCTGGAGCAGAGCGCCCAGGCAGAGGACAACTTTTACCGCATTGAGGAGCAGCGCCTGCAGGCAGAGGACCGGCGCAGAGAGGTGGAACACACCAGGGAGCTTCAAATGCTGCAGATGCTCGGTCAGATGTTTTCAAGTATCTCCTCCACAAGACCCGGGTCTGCGGCCTCTTCCTCCAAAGCATCTCCTCCTGCCCGCGCTCCTGTGTTCTCCGGCACCTCCTCTTCGTGTACACACGCAAAACCCAGCCATCATAAACATTCCTCGCCCCAGAGAGACTGCTTCACCCGACAAAGTCAACTTTCAAGTCCTGATCCTCAGGCATTAGGTAGTAGTGGGTGCAACCTGGAGGCGGAGTGTGCAAAGACTAAACAGAAATGTGTGATAAATGAAGCTATGACTCTATTTGACTTTTTTTCCTGTCGTTAGGTTGTTTGGTAATGAATCTCTTTCGCCACTGTATCAAAATTTATGTTTGTTTTCTGTGTATTTGTTGCTAAACATTGGTCATAATATTTCTATGGGAGGATAAAATGTTATTTAGACAATAACTCTTGCCAAATAAGTATTCCACACTTGGAAACTAATGCTTTCTCTGTTTTCTTAGTGTTAGAACGCCACTTCAGTTTGGGCTCCACATCACACAGAGGCATGGATGATGACTTCCTGTCACTTGTAAAGAGCATAGTCCCTCCACTGACATCTAAAAAGCACAAAGGGCAAGATGGACGTATTGGGATCATTGGAGGATGCCAAGAGTATGGTGCACAAACTTGTCCACAATAGAAGCATCATTCACTTGTTCTTTATTCAACACAACACTTACTCTTATTCTTTTAATCTCCAACCCTTAAAGCTATACAGGAGCTCCATACTTCGCTGCTATCTCAGCATTAAAAGCAGTAAGTAGTAATTTGACCGTGCTTCTTAAAGATTTATCCTTAATATTACTAGAAATTATCTTTATCATGTGGTTCTCTCATCTCCAGGGGGCCGACCTGTCCCACGTATTCTGCACCAAAGATGCTGCAACTGTAATAAAATCATACAGCCCTGAGCTCATAGTCCACCCTGTTCTGTAAGTACTGATCTTCCTGGTCTAAATATATTTGGTAACATGTCTCATATCACTTTGACAGTTCTTTGAGAGTTCTCTTGCACTTTTTTGGTCAAACTGACCAGCATCCAATGTGGATTACACACATGCTGTTGACAAGTACCTCATACCATTCCCTCTTCTAATAAACAAACAAGCTCTGTTAGCCTGAAACTGCACTTTGATTGTCGAGCTTTTTGAATACTTGGTGCTGTTTGACCAAAACTGTAGTATTAGAAAAGACTAGTGTCTTTTGAAAGCAAAACAGTCCTACTGCACCCTTGACTACATAAAAATCACAAGGTACGATTGTGTTGTAGAAGATGTGACATTATGATGTACAGTATATTTGATTTTATGCCATAGAGAAACTTGCTGAAATTTAATGTCATATCAACAATTACACCACAAAAGCTTTTTTAATATATCTTTTTAAAAATACAAATGCATTCAAACACTGTGCTATAGAGGGCTGGTGCATACTCTTTTATTTTGATATTTGGTCCTCTATTTTTCTTTTTTCAATCAAAACCAGGGTGATAATTTATGTGATATAATAGGGAAATAACATCATCACCCATATTCATACCCCTCTCTCTCTCTTTTTGAATGTATGTGTTTGTATCTAGGGATAGTCCTAACGCAGTGGAAGAAATAGAAAAATGGCTCCCAAGGCTGCACAGCCTTGTAGTTGGACCAGGACTAGGCAGAGAAGACCTCTTACTGAAAACAGCAAAGGCACGTGGAATACATTTAATCTCCCCTTTCACTTACGACCTTTTCCTTTGACAAGCTGCCTTTACTTAACCACAGAAACAAGCTCAGGCCAAGTTTGAAAGTTATTTAATAGGATACTGTGAGGGATTTGAGCTGAAAAGCACAACTCCTCATGTTAGAGGCCGTCTGACTATTATCTGTGAAATTCTTAATTTGATTTTCTGAGAACTCATGAATTGCTGATTTTGTGGGGAGTCAAACAACTCAAATGGAAAATAGCAGCTTTCTCAGAGAGACACACATTGAGAACTTTGCTCAAAACTTCAGCCTTTTGTTAGTAAAGAAATCTGCAAAGCTGAAACTAAGAAATCTTTCCAGCCAAAAGAGTTGGAATTTTAGTCTGTTTTTGATTCAAAGAAAGCAAAACATTTTCTACATTTATAGAGATTTAGATCAGATAAAAAAGAACACAACTAAATACTTTTGGGCAAATGTAGCATAAGTGTCTCTTGATGACATTTGAGTATACCTTTTGAAAATAATTTTTCCTCTCTTCTTTCAGGAGGTGATAGAAAAGTCAAAAACAAGAGATATCCCTATAGTCATTGATGCAGTAAGTCTCAATGGTTCCAGCTGTTGAACAGATGGGATATTATATGGAAAGCTACTGTATATGCAATTACTGAGTATGTGTGTGTGTGTGTGTGTGTGTGTGTGTGTGTGTGTGTGTGTGTGTGTGTGTGTGTGTGTGTGTGTGTGTGTGTGTGTGTGTGTGTGTGTGTGTTGTTTGTTTTCATCAGGATGGATTATGGCTAGTTACACAGCAACCATCTGTTATTCAAGGGTACCAAAAGGGCATCCTCACTCCTAACTTCATGGAATTCACCCGTCTGTACGAGGCACTGGTGGGTCTCTCAGCAGAGTCGAGTCTATTCTGCATGCAAACATAAACAGCATGCATGTTAATGTGTGTGTATTTTTGTGTCGCATGTTTGTTGCTGCCTCAGCATCATGAGCCCATGGACAGCGGTGATCATCAGAGTCATGTCCTGCAGCTCAGTGCAGCCATGGGGAACCTAACTGTGGTGCTCAAAGGAGAGCAAGATCTGATTTCTGACGGCAGTAAAGGTTCGTATTGCAGACAGTAAAAAATATGATTCAACAAACTCCACAACATGGATCAACACTCAGATGGGATTTCTAATAAGTCTTGAGCTGTTTTTCTTCATTTTTCAGTTGTTGCATGCAGCCTGGAGGGCAGTGGGAGAAGATGTGGTGGACAGGGTGATCTTCTATCAGGATCTATGGGAGTTTTGGCACACTGGGCTCAGGCTGCATCTGCATCTGGAGTGATCAGAAGGTAAAGGCACAACCTCCCTTTTTTGTAACAGGCATACAAGGTAGTGCAAAGTACAACTGGGAGAACCATATGTTTGTTACTGTATATATTACCAGCAAAACGTGTGAACAGAATGGAAATGATTTGGTTTGAGCTAATTGAAGCGCATTTCAAAAAGCCACTTGAAGGGTGCTAAAGCCTATTCTAGTGAACAATGAATCGACTTTGATACAAAATGTAAAACTAAAACAGTAAGTCTACTTGTCTGTCACATTGGTATGTCAAATAAAAATGTTATATTCAACCAAACGGATATAAAAGAATCTGAAATCTTTCAAGAAAAAAGGCATCAGGCTTGTTCTAATAGAGTTTGCGCCTCCTTGTCTTCTGTGATAAGGAATGGGTTAACTTTGGTCTCTTTAAATGTCTGTCAATACAAGGCAATACACTGAATGGAATTTTATAGATTAAAGATCAAGAAAACAAATTCAGATTAAATTAGGAAATCTTAAGTCTCCAGTTGAATGTTTTGTTTTATGCCCATGCTGATGCATCAGTAACCCATCCTTTGTTTTTGCCTGCAGTGTAAATCCATCAGTGGTTGCAGCATTTGGGGCTTGTTCTCTAACAAGGCAGTGCAACAATCAAGCATTCCAGCAACATGGCCGGTCCACCACCACATCGGACATGATCCAGGAGATTGGCTTGGCCTTCAAAAAGCTTTTTGAAAGCTGAAAAAAAAACACAAAATAAATCGGTCATTAAAAGCTATTTAGGCATTCATTTTGACTATTTGATGCCTTTTCAAAGTAGACACTTTAACTTGGAACCTTAGAAAATCTACTCATGCTTTTATTTTTCTGAAACATTTTTAAGCGCACAGTTCTGATTGTGCTGTGTTGTGTTTATTATGTGTGGTGATTGGCATTCTCACTATCTGAGAGTAACAGCTACTTTATAAAAGCAAAATCAAGTGTTATCTCATAAGCCTGTCATATTGTCAGACTGACAGATACATTTTAAAAGCCACCCCTGGTGAACAGCAATAACATGCTGATATTTTCATTTAGCCCTAAAACACACACACAGACACACTACTGACAAAGAGTCACAAAGTCAGACCTGAAAATTGTGTTATCAAGACTGTTACTGTAGCTTCCATTAAACAACTGAGATTTCCCAGTTCACCAAAGACACTAAGATGCTGAGAAACAAAGGTCCCTAGAAAACCATTAACCTGTTTCTGTTTTGAAATAAATGAAAAATAAGATTTTTTTGTGGGTGAATTTTTAAATGATTTCTCAACAAGCACTCTACATCATGACATTATGTTGTTCACACGAGGTAGAACGCACTGGTTCATGAACAACTGTTATTCTTAAGTCCTGTGAAGGATATTGTGTGTGCCAAAGCAGTTGGTCATGTATTACATAGTGATGATATACTATGAGCTTTAATGTCAATTGGTGGTGTAATGTTGGAGTAGTCTTTATAGGGCAGTTGATGTACAGAACAAGACAGTTTTCAGTCTCTTTAAAATTCAAAATACTGTTTCTAGTGGCATAAAAGTCTAGATATTGTTGCATTTTAGTATCTGTTGCTATGCTATCTCAAAGTGAAACGGGAGGGAAAAAAACATTCAAAGTCAACATTTAGGGGTCCTTGGTAATTAACATTTAAATGGCTCTGAAGATGTTGTAAAATACACTTAATGTGAATATTAAAGTTTGCAGGACTTATCTTTAAAAACAAATCAAAGTGCACAATACATCGAGTTGGATATAAAAAAAATCACAAATTTCTAAGTTTAGGATTAACGTTTTGATATAAATGAGATGCATTTACCACATCTTTCTAAAGCAGACCTGGGCATTTTACGGCCTGAGGGCCACATGCGGCCCTTTGGATGTGCCTGTCCGGCCCTTCATAAGGTCCGTCAATCAAGTCATCAACATGCTATATAAGAGTGTTGCTTTTATTTTGAAAGCCTAGCTGTTGTTTTATTTCTGTTTGGACGCACGTGCGTACATCCTAGATCTGCATTCGTGAGCAGAGACAAGTTTAAACATCGGCAAAATATTCGTAGACGCCTCATAGTTGCCAAGTCCGCTTATTATATGGGACTTTAAGCTTGTTTCTCTCAGAAGTCGCTTGTAAAACTCGTGAGTCGCAGGTGCGCTTTTTTTTTTGGGCTTGTTTTTAACAAGTAGTTACTTATTTGGGCTTGCTTTTCTTTATGTGTGAACCCCCCTGATTTGAAGTTGAAGTTATTGTTGGTTCAGCCCTCCAACACAGTTCAGGTTTCTCATGTGGCCCCATGTAAAAAATTAATTGCCCACCCATGTTTTAAAGACACATGCCAAAAACTTTACAAGAAGTGAGAAATATTGGCACTATCAGCCTTCCCACAAGTGAATAACAGAAAAGGTGCCAATATTTTCGGTTTCTAGAGAGACTTTACCCAAATCTAAAATGTTTAAGGTTGACAAAGTGGAATTATCCTGTTAATTGAAACGCTGCAAAATGTGTACGCGTTAAAACCGTGTCACACGCGAGACGAATAATGGCCCTCACTACCTTCCATACACGCTCCAGTCGTCAACTCTACACACTACCTCACTGCCTAGCGTTAGCCACGAGAGCAAGGACAGCACCACGGAGTGGACAACATTTACCACACAAACGCTCCCTCTTTTCAGACGGGTAAGTTTGCCTGCAAGCCACCTCGTTATAAAATAAGAGAGTGTGAGGAAGTTTTGTTCAGTGTTTATGAATTTCACTAGTACGTGTTGCGATATTATCTGAGGCGGTATGATTGAAGAGCTAACGGAAGCTAATTGGGCTAATAGTTGTGTGGAGCCAAAATTGCTTGCAATGTGTCTGCTAAAAGGAGCGGAATTTTACATTATTATTGCGTATTTGGTGTTTCCAATTAAAGTGGTGTCGTTAGATAATAAATCACTGAATTTCTGCGTGAAGATGAGTGAAGGGTCTGCTTTTCTGCGCCTTGGTTACGTCAATCTTTGTCACTTTGGGAGATGCTGCCCAAACCTTCAGCCCTGTAAACCAGTGAGCTCCGGTAACCCGTGTTCCTGGTGGATTATAATTCAATTTTCATCTCAATTGTTACTATTTTAGAGAGTAGTAACAAGTCTAAAACTTGCAAAGAAGATCGGGTCAGTCTACGTTACCTGATGTTGACGTAATCTCGCGAGCGGAGCGCGTTAGCTGTAACGTAACTGTAAAACAGTCACAGAAAATTACGTTCAGTAGTGTTACCTCTGTTTATGAAAAGATTCAAATCCGTTCTGATCATGTTACCGGTCGATTTTAGCAGTTTTATTTTTTTATCCTCACGCAAATTCAACAAGCGGAGATACGAGTTCGCCGGGAAATCAAGCTAGCTAACACTCAGTTGCTGCTAAGCTAGCTGCGTCGTCTGAGCAAACCTTGCAACACAACAAATTCCTTAGATCACATTTCGCACTTTTATATCCATCCAGTTCATTCTATTTGACTCAAATGTTTTATTTGCCGCGTAAATTTTCTGTCTCAGTCTAGTTCCTCTCCTCTGGCAGACGTAAAGTACACGTAGCAGTCTCAGAATGGCTGCCCTCTCCTCTCCAGGCTTCAGTCAGTTTTATTCCTCCAAACAAGATACAATGAGCAAGATCAACTCTGCTGAGACACCTAATGCAAGTAAATGAAGGAGCAGCTGACACGAAAAGACCCATGTTCCTGCACAAATGATAAAAGTGTAGTAGTTTAAGCAGCTCTGCAGTAATTCAATGCGTTTAATTCAACGGTGATTTATTGTTAACAGGTGCAGGTGCCAAAATATCCAGGAGCAAAGACGGATCCACGATGTTGAACCCGACCAACGGTGACCCGAGCCATGTTGTTGTTAATTATGTTGAGGAGTATCTGGACCTGGTGGAGTCACTGCCTTTTGATTTGCAGAGAAGTGTGTCTCTTATGAAGGAAATCGATGCAAAGTATCAAGGTAAGGAAGCTGGACTGAGTGAACTGATGTGCAAGATCCAAATCTTTGTTTGACCGTAAGAACTTTAAACTGAAGCACTCAATCCTCAGTTTAATACAGTTCAACTGTTTGCTTTGCGTTTATCGAAACTGTGCATGAGAAACACTTCACAGAGACATGTATGCAGCTTTTATTTTAAGACTTATCTGTTCGCAGATCTATTCTATCTTCTAGTGAGATGCATGCAGCGCTCAGGGGGTGAGACTTGCAGATTTTGCAAAGCTACCTCAGTGTGTGGATGTATGCAGTGTTTAAAATGATGGGTCCACAGTGTAATGTTTGTCTTTTGTGATGCATTAATAGGATATTCCAGAGTAAACTTAATTTAGGTCAAAAACACTGCAACACTGAGTTTAGACACCTTCTCAAGAGATGAATGTTGCCGATCACAGCGGTCTGAGGAGCCATAAACAAACCTCAACCGAAACGCCTCTCTAAAATCACAAATAATGCTCAGAACAGCACCTAACTTCATCAACAGTACATATAGGGTCCCAGCCATAGTACTAGCCACCAAACACCTTTTTAGCTTTGCCTGATTTCTTTAGCAAAGAGACTAAACACAACTCACCTACTCTCTTCCAGCAGCCGCTTGTTTGTAGCGAGACCTCAGATGAGTCCATTACAGACTGCAGCGGGGTGATGCAACTCAAGAAAGAACATTTATGATGATTTCTTTATCATTTCCTTGAAGTAATAATCATCATATTGATCCCTGCACTGCATTTGCACTTCAGACGCGGTAGTTCTTCTGCCTTAGCGTCTCGGTCTGATGGCATTTCCATGAAGAAATGATCATAAATGTTCTTCCTTGAGCTGTGAAACTCCCCTGTAGTCTGTAATGGACTGGCCTGAGGTCTCGCAACAAACAAGCAGCTGCTGGAAGAGAGTAGGTGAGTTGTGTTTTGTCTCTTTGCAAAAGAAATTAGACAAAGCTAAAAAGATGTTTGGTGGCTAGCACTATGGCTAGGACCCTATATGTACTGTTGATGAAGTTAGGTGCTGTTCTGAGCATTATTTGTGGTTTTAGAGAGGCGTTTCAGTTGAGGTTTGTTTATGACTCCTCAGACCGCTGTGTATTGCTATCCTGCGGTCGTTACTAAAGTTGGTATAACTAGAAAAGCAAGCGGTCGGCAACATTCATCTCTCGAGGGGGTGTCTAACTCAGTGTTACGGTGTGTTGTACCCTAAATTAATTTTTCACCAGAATGTCCCTTCAATTTATATGAAGATGTGTTTGATATAGTCAGTCTGTCTTTATTGACTTTCACTAAACTTATTGTTCCTCCTAAACTGCATTATACAACTGAAGAGAGCATAATAGCCATTGTCTTTTATCTAAAAAAAGTATTGGTCCAGTATGCCAAATGAACTTGCTATTAAAGGTGATAACTTTTCCTGTTATAGTTTTTAGATTGAAAATTCACTGTTCCTGCCTCTTCTTTGTTTTTTATTCATACAACATATGTCTTTTGTAGATGTTCTCAAGGAGCTTGATGATTGTTACGAACGTTATCGTCGAGAATCTGACGTACTTCAGAGGCGAAAGCTTCAGGGATCCATTCAGAGGGCGCTGATCCGCAGTCAAGAGCTCGGGGATGAGAAGATCCAGATCGCTGGTCAAATGGTACGAAATGAACCCTGAGTCTTTACCCTGTAGGAGCTGCTCACTGCCAGACCTTGTGGTTTCAGTGTGCTTTTACTGTAGAGGAATGCTAATCTACAGTATTTGTATGCAGAAATGTAAACTGAATGGATAAAAAGGGAAAAAGAGAGGTTTATAGCTTCACTTAATGACATTTAAAAGCCCTGTGTGTGGGTGTAATAGGTTTTCCATTTTACAGGCATTTTAATTGAACTGGAAACAGTCCCAGGAAAGTCCTCGTGGAACATTTAGAGGACGCCAGCTTTAAACACTGGATCCTCTTACAATAGTTTCACACTGAAGGGTTACCAGACACATAACACCATATTTAACCTTACTGTTTTAACATGTATGTGGATTGACTGAAAGATGATGCAGCTCTTGTATAACTGCGGTGTGCAATAAACTTTGCACGTATTATTTTTAAACACTCCTCTACTTTTTTTATTTTCCAAGGCGCAGATAAACCACATTAAAGTGGCATTGCATGATATAATGGGATTGAAAATATTACAGTACAACTTGAGGGTTTACTCTGCAAGCTTTTGGTCGTTTTCCAGCAAGTGAAGCTTTTCAGTAAATATGATTGTTTTGGTTTTTTTTCTCTCAGGTGGAGCTGGTGGAGAACCGGACACGACAAATCGACTGGCATTCTGAACTTCTCCTCTCCTCTCATGAAGTCCCAGAGAGCCACGTCCCCACCGCAACATCGATGACAACCACTGCAGCGTCCATGATGTCATCAGTAGCAGCAGCCACCATCACTCCGGGAAAAACCAGCCACCATGACAAGAAGCGGGATGAGGTCACCCCAGGCTCGGGTGGTGGAGACAAGACGGGAGGGAAACGCTCAAGGCGCCAGAAAAACGGGGAAAATCGGGAAAGTTACGGGGGACTGGAGCACGTCGAGGATGTGGGAGTGGGAGCGTCTCGAGAAAAGAGAGCCAAAACATCTTCAAAGAAGAAGAAAAGGTCAAAGGGGAAGTCTGAGAGAGAAGTGTCCCCTCCAGATCTGCCCATTGATCCAGACGAGCCGACATACTGCCTGTGTGAGCAGGTGTCATACGGAGAGATGATCGGCTGCGATAACGACGAATGTCCCATAGAGTGGTTTCATTTCTCCTGCGTCGGGCTCCATCACAAGCCAAAGGGAAAGTGGTACTGCCCCAAGTGTAGGGGGGAGAATGAGAAAACTATGGACAAGGCCTTGGAGAGGGCCAAGAAGGAGCGAGCTTACAACAGGTAGCTCCGTCCACCTGTTCTGATGAACACTATTGCCTACAACGTCTTTTTGTCTCGTCTTTGTTCCATTTACCGTCAGTGCTGTTCAAATGAAAATGCTGAGAAGGATGTTGTAAATAGTTATTTTTGTAACTGCTGTATAGCTCAGAACAAGAGTATACCTCCCCTGGTGTGGATTATTTGTAACCAATGGACACAGTCCAACACAAACCTGCATGTAACCAGCTGTCCTGCACTTAACATCCCCTTTCTTTTCAACATGCATGCAACATCAACCCATTTCAGTATTTGTGCTCAGTTAACAAATAAAACATTTGATGAAAAAGTATCATTATTGAAATTTAAAGTGTAGAGTTTGAGAGGTTGTTGAAGGTGAAGGCACAGAGCGAATAATGGCTTCAATAGTTTATCAGCGTTCACTGACTGTTCCCTCTGTGCCCCAGTGTTACAAAAACAGGGGATGTAGGTTTTAAGAACAAGTTTACACTCATTGCCCAAGTGACCAGTAGTACATTGATCTCTTGGCCAATACTGGTCATGATGAGCTCACCTCCTACAGTGATATGTAATGGGGCCCAAAATCCAAAGTCCTTGTTTTGTGCTCGAACTGCTCAAATTCAGCAAAAGCCGATTCAAGACCCAACTGATTACCTCTCAAATTAAGTCTTTGGAGGGAAAAAAAATCATGAAAGTGGACAGCATCGCTGATGAGCCTTTATAGAGTTGAAATAAAGTTACAAACTCTGGAAAAGTGCTGGGAAAACCGCATAAATCCGACGAGGGCTGTCCCTCAGTGTTCTGCTGTGTTACATAAGAAAAAGCTGTCAATCACAGACAGCAAGAACAATTACACAGAAACAATACATCTTTATATAAAATGGGCCTGCAGGCAGCTGAAAGCAATAACATTCATACCTACACAGGCTGAATAAATATGAGTGTTTCGTAACACTTCACACTTTAAATCTGCATAAAATGAACTGATCGACTGCTCATCATGTCAACCGAAAGTTATTTTAAACAGAAGTTAGGCCTAAGTGAATTAAATTATGATTGAATTTGATGGATGTCAAAAGATTTTCGGCTTTGAATCTTTTAATAGTTTCCTCAGAGGCTCTTCTAGTCTGTCAGGTTTCAGAATCAATAATTAGGCAACAAGATGGTAATGCTGCTCTTGCCAAGATGAAGCAGTGTTACATGATACTATTACATAGAGGGAGAAGAATATATTTGGATATAAGACCAGTCTAGCTAGTAGGCCTTCTTCCTTAATCTCCAAAAATAACCAAGATGTAGAACTGGTGTTAACTCTTTCCAGGTAAAGTGGTTAAAAAAACAGTCAAAGTAAGAAACTAAAGGATGAATTTGCCTTTTTTGTTTTATTTACAAGTGCTGAAAAAAATGACATGGGAGACAACCAGTGCAAAATCTGTACATAAATTCAGTTGCAGGTTTTCTTATATACATGAGTACTGAACAGGAACGTGAATACACTCTTTCTGTCATGCATGTAACAGAGTTCACAACACAGCAAGACACACAGTGTAAAGATGTCAGATTTAGTACAAGTCTGTGGTGCTTTGGGCTGCTCGTTCTCCACAGAAAAGGTGGGGTGATGGAGAGCCCAGAAAAAACTGCCTGATGGGAACAAACTGACAGAGAGGGACCGGAGCACAACAGAAAAAGGAGCCATGACGATACATCCTCCAAGACATTTCACATGATTAGTCATGGGGAGTTACTACAGCAAGTTAGAACACACCAGAATTTTCGGGTAACGGCCCACAAGTCCATACTGACAAAACAACAAGGCAAGATTCAGCACATTTCCCCTGAAATGGAAAAAAAAAAAAGTGGATGATAGAAAAAATAAATCCCTCTTGGCGGGCAAAAAGAAAACATTCTATGAAGGGAAGTTGGGGGTAAAGTGCATAAAAGCTTAAAATCAAAAAAGGTGGGAGGGGGCCCAAAAATTAAGAGGTACTCCACTAAAACTTGCAGCACACACAGTTTGACAATGAAGAGCGAGGCTACCAGGATTGTCAGGTCAACTGTCTCTCCAGCTTTGTTCTACAATGGCGGACACACGTTTCTCATACTCCCGCTTGTTCTCCTGGTACAGCTGAGCTGCCTGACTGTTGGCTGGACTGTTGGGGTTTGGCTCATCAAGCAGAGACTGAGAAAAAGAAGAACAACACTTAAGGTGAGAATGCATAAACCAATTCTTCTTTGTCCACCAATTCATAGCTACTATGCAACATTGTTTAATTTGATTCAAAGAAAATATATGTCGTAGCTTGTCGTTTGGCAGTATAGTCACTTATTTTAGTCTTTATCACCTCAAAGTCAGCAACTATGTGGTAGTCAAAGCTCTCCAGTGTCTTTGGTTCACTCCTATTGTTTTTACCACTGTAAACTTCAAATTTTAATGCATTTCTCACACGTCGTTTCTAACTGTTCATTGACAAGTCTTACCTGGATAGATGTGAGAATTGAAGAGACATCGTAGGTGGGACTCCAACGGTTTTGTAGGATATCCAAACATATACTGCCATCTGCATAGACTGTGGATGAAAAAACAATGAGACACTGCCCACAGCTTTAATATTATAAAAGGGTCATAAAGATACTGAAAACTCTTACCATTCGGATGAAACATTTTGGACACAAATCGGACTGTGGGGGGTTTGTTGGGGTATTCTTCTGTGAACTCTACAATGAGTTTAAATGTACCTTGAGAAAAAGACACACAAAAAATAAGCTGCTGAATCTGGATGTGTTTATGGTATGGTGTGGCTCTTTTTTCTACCAATTTAAAATACTGATGTACTGAAGTTATGTCCATTGATACACAAATTCAACACAAAATTAAATCAAGTGAGAATACCTTTCTACATAAAAATGAACCTGAAAACACAGTCAATTCTTACCATCTTCAAAAGGAGTTCCTTCAGGGCTGTGATGTTAGAGGAAAAAAAGAATCAGTGGTCATTAATCTTGTACCTAATGTTTACAATTGTATTTGCCGTCATTAAGATGATGTCTTAAGCACCTTACCCAAATATGACAGCGTTCCACACCATGATGTTATTCTCAGATGGGGCACCACTGACACCGGCTGGAGGGTCTTCTTGTAGCCTAAAACACAACAAAAACAACACATCTTTAGAAGAATGTTGTCAATGAACGGCTTCTCTAACCTTAACCCACAGTCAAAAAAACAGGAAGTGGCTTATCGGTGGCAAAATCTCTGAAGAGGCTCAGCTACCAGTCTTATGTCCAAAGACATGATGCAGAACCACCAGCTAACGCCTTTGAACTGCTGGTGCTGCCCCTTTGTGTCAGACAGAGGACTGCTGGCAGGTACCTGTTTTCAAATACCAGCCTAATACCAGCTACTTTGTGGTATGCCGCAGGCTACTCTTTGATCTTACTGTCACTTCATTACATTACATTTTAATCATCATTATGATTCGTTTGTCACTTTTGGTTGTACCACTTGCACATGCAACTCTTGTGAAGTGAAACGTTTTCTAAAAACCCCTTTAAATGTTAAGTATTAGAGGCCAAGAATGACTTTTGTAATGTTACTCGTAACCCTACATAGTATGAATACATAGACCCAAACATTGTGACCATGTAAAAGCCTTGTTTCCTTAAATTCTGGGAAACTAATGAAGAATCAGAGTTTAAAGAATTTAGGAGCAGCTTTGTCATTTTAGGTGTTCAATTGAAAATTTCTTACTCTTTTCTTACCGGTTTTCATTTAGTACAGTACATGACAATCTACAGGAAGTAGCATGTGATTCATTTCAAAATTCAAGCATGCTTAAAAGGTCCTTTCACACCAGGACCGTTTTTTTTCGTGCGATTATTTCGGACGTCAACATTTTTTTCGAGCCCGTATCCTGTCAACACAAGCGTTCACATCAGCGACGTTTTCCCATCCTGCGATATTGCGGCACTTATTTTTTCGGATCACGGTTGATTTTTCTTAAGTTTCGCATACTGTGTATCCATTTCTGACCAATCAGATTGCGTGTTGTTGCGATGTCTGATTCGGTATATCCAACATGGCCGACCGGCTGATTGTTTACGTGTCGGAGAACAGGGTGCTTTTTGAAAAAAGACACAAACATTACAAAGATAACGACCTGAAGGACAACATAGCGTCGGATCTCTCATATGACGATGGTTTGTGTGCTTTAACAGTTTGCTAAACGTCTTTGTTTTAACTTTCATCTGTGCTAACGGTTGTTACCATAGTTTTATGTGCTTATCTCATCGCCTCTGATTGGCTATAAGTGCTGACTGTTTGGTCAATCAGAGGCTGAAGAGGCGGGACTTTCCCCGGGAAGCGTCTGTTCCCCCCCAGGAAGTCGCAAAATTGCATCGGGCTTGATGTGTATAGTCAGGAGCGTCAAAATTCGCCTCATGGTATTTTAGTAATTTTTGCGTTCTATATTTGCGTGGGCCCCAGTGTGTAAGGACCTTAAGGTTTTGTTAGTGAAGTTTACATAGTTAGGTGTTGCTCTACCTTTGTCCTGTCTTTCCTTCATTTGACTGGTTTTCTATTCCCTAGATTTCCTGCACAATATCATAATCCCAAATTTTTTGGGGCCAGGATATACCTGAGGTGAAAATGTGACAGCCCATATTAATAACACTTGAGTAAATTAAGATTCAGAGAACTAAAAAAGTAGTAAATACAACTTAAATCAGTCACCTTGTTGAAAAGCAACCTAAGAACAGATGTGATAACCCTGTTGTTTTAATACACAGTTTCATAATCATAAGTCTACCACTAAAATGTAAGGTTTTGACTAAGAAACACCAATCACAAACTCATCACTTCAAATCTGAATATTTGTTCACATTCCCAGACAGCTCATTAAGTCCAGCTCGTGTCTGTTTCTGCGCTAACTTAACCACTCCCAATACCTGGCTACCACCCAAACCCTGCGCCGTTCACGTCACAAAAGGTGTCTCATGGTATCATCAGAGACCTGGAGGTTATGAAACACAATCTGAGATGAAAACTTGTTTAAGAAACCTGAAGTATACCGGCTCACTCAGAGTAAGGTAAAAACAGAATGTGTTTAAGACTGAATAAAGGACTATTCCACCATATAATTAGGCTGTAACATGAGGACTTAAGTCGTTTGACTTCAGGAAATAAAGACTTATCATTGTAGCTGCCTCTCGGGCTCTAAGTTATGACTTTAAACACTGTGTACTGGTCTGAAATTTTAAGATAACACTCTTAGAAGTTGAATTTCTTTGTGTAGCATTCCTACCAAGCTGTAAAAGCATCAAAGTTTAGTGATCTTAGGTGGCATAGTAGCATAGCTAACGAAAGCTGTTGTTGGCCAGCAACGTAGAGTGATGACACGTTATTTTTTAACACAGACTTAAATCCACAAATTGTACATGTAAGCTACGATGAATAACATATGTTTCAGCTCCAAGTCATAAACACAGGCAAGTTAAAACAGTCAGCTAACATCCTAAACTGTGACAGCAACGCTGGTCGGCTAGCCTGTTAGCATACATCAGTGTTAGCTTCTAGCCGACAGTAAACGACAGTTGATCCCTGTAATATTCAGAGTTGTTGACTAAACACTAAACAGAGAACAAGTTAAATTACGTCAGTGTTTACTTGTGTATCTACATGTCTAAAATAACATTTAAAAGGATACTGGTTAGCTGCGCCGAGTCGACGAAAGCTAGGCTAATGTTAGCTGTTTTTCGGCATCGTCAAAACTGTTCACCATCGACTTACCGTTTAAAATCTCTCATAAGTCTTCTTCTAGCCGGGGTTGACATGGTTTAACGTGTGGGACGCGTACTGGAGACACCGATACGTTGACGTGAGGTTATTTGATAAAAATGTTATGTTGAATTAAATGGTTATTTGACACCTTCCCAATTCTTCTAGTCACCCTCCACCTCCCGTGGTTCTGCTGATAATCCTGACGCGCTGGTTAGCCCAGCTAGGTTTACAGGACGATACCAACTCACCGATACAACAGGGGGGTGTTTTATTGTGCTTAGTTAAACAGACGTATTAGACGACAAAATAGCAATATATATTCTTTTGAGTCATTTACTTAAACTAGTTTTAAAACAAGTTATGCTTCTACGGGCAAGATATTTGAAGTAACGCTTCATTTTATTCACAATAATCAAATCTTCTCCCCTGTCCTGAACGAGGACATCGTCGATGACGGGGCGTGATACAAGTGACGTAGTGTTTGTGCATTGCACATGAAGGTCGCTTCTTGTGACAGGTGACTGGTGAACACTACTGAAACTGTGCCTGTACACGTGAGGAAGGAGTTGGGCCGCCTCGTCTGCTCCATTTACATGAGGGATCCGGATAAACTGGGCTAAACAACATTTTTATTTATGCTATAAGGTCTCCAAAGCATATACATATATAGATGTCTGGTTTTCTGTAGAGGAAAGGAGATCCCCAATACATCAGGCTTTAAGTTTTTTGAATATTGAAATACCACAGTTATTACAGGGTTTAATAAATACACAAAAGATTAAAACTTTTAACATTTGCAAAACCATTTTTATTAATATGAATAACATGGTATGTGCTTGCATTGTTCACTAACATCAAGATGAGGGGATGCCCATTTCTGGTAGGGACAAACAGAATTTAGTATTGGCAGTAGTGCAACTCAAGTGATAAGTTTTGTGTTTCAGAACAAAGTTATTTATAACCATAAAAACATCAATAAATTTGCCACTTTTCATAAACAAAAAATATCCCTTTCTCAATCAACTTTAACAATAGGCCTGCCCTCTGTAACAACAAACAATGAATAAATGCTCAATGAATAAATGAAAAGCGGGACCATACAGTGGCTTTAAGGCGAATCAATTCTCATTAAGCCATAGATGAAATTCAGACAGAGAGAAGGAGCAGTCATCTACATATATTGCACTTTAGGATCCATGGTAAAGAAGCATGGTGCTGTAGAAGGCATGGTCATACTGCTCCTCTGCTTTCACAGATTTCTGGTGCTCCACCTGGCTGCCTGCAGTGCTGTTGTTGTATGGAGAGTCACTGTAGATGGGCTGCTCATGAAGGGTTTCTGCTGCAGCTGGTTCACACCCAAATGGAAAATGTGGTTGACTGTAACCATTTGAGGAAAAGCCCTCACAAGGTCTCCCATCTGCCACTGGAAATGAAACACAGAGTCAAAGGGCATATGGATAATCGGTTTGTGACTTCATTGCTACACCTATAAAATACAAAGTCAGACTTTTTTTCATTTTGTTTTGCACAACTAAATGTGAAAATGGAGCTCATCTCACACTAAGGACTTCAGTAGCCAGATGAGGAAAAAAACCTAAAGGATTACGCAAAATTTGATAAATAAGTTCAAAAAGCATTCAAGAGTCTTGTATAATGCCTCAATTTCTGACCTGACACCTTGTTTAAAGTAGGTCACAACCTAAGCTGTGCTTACTTTCTGTAAGTGCTATATGACACACTGACCTACTTCTGTTCCCACTGAGGTATTTAAGCTGTTGCGTCAAGTCAAGGGAATCTTTAACTCACAGACCTGTTGGCATGTTACAGTAAAAACCCAGCATGAGTGTAGTGGATTTATGAATAATAGTGTAGTCTGTAAGAGTTTGACTCAGATGTTTGAATCAATCTGAGAATGACTGTGATTCTTTTTACCAGCCAGCAAACATGCTTGCTCCTAACAAGAGAGACAGAATCTGATGCATAAGAACACAAAAGTCCAACACAATCACGTTTATAAAATTTATCAACATTTAATGATTTCACACAATATCATACAAAGCTAAACCTGCTCAATACTAAGCATTGGATGTTTTGAATTGAGTCAGTTAAACCTTTCTGGCATGTAAAACAATAGCTGCGACATAAAATTCTACGACAAAATACAAAGGTAAGAAAGAATTTCCCTTACTAGCATATGCAAAAAGTTGAAAACAATGTACATTAAGTTAATAACTGTTCAATACAGCTCAAGAAATAAGGCTTTTTGCAAATCCATGCAAACTTTCTTGAGCAGTACTGTTTATTTGTAACTAATGATTGTAAAAGGGTCGATCACTTATTCCAAAGCCAAACAGGGTATTATTGTATAAACAGATAGATGTGCAAGCCCTGCTAGTTGCCTATAAAAACTTTTCTAGAGTTGCTCAGTAAATGCTCATCAAGCTTGAGTCAAATAAGCACACACCTCAAACAAATGCAAAGGAAAAACAGAATAAAAGAATTCCAAGCCCATGAACGACTATGTCTGAGTATATGACATCTACAAACTACAACAAAGCTGCACAGTGAATCCTTTATACTTATGAGCTACATTCATATTGGGATATGCTTTGGCATAAAAAGGTTATTGTCAAATATGTAACACCTCATCTGACGTGTGGTAGCAGTTAGCATCAGGACACATTTTCTCAGGGTACTTTAATGAGTGCTGAGTCACTCATCGTTGCATAAAAGTCATCAATCGAGCTGCATTTCATCTGAAAGAACACTTGATTTACTTTCTTCAATCAAAAAGGGAAATTATGTTTTAAGAAAAGCATCCAATCTTTACTTCCACATTTCATTTTTGAACATACTAATTACAATATTAGTGTAGTCGTTTTTCTATGTAAAATTGGAAAATTCATTTTTCTCTCAGCCATTTGGAGTAAACATTTAGCAGAATCAGCCGATCCACACTACAACTCACCAACTTCCAAGAACAAGGGCAACAGCAACATCTTGAGGTGACCTATGCAACTTAGCCTCGACTTTTAACACCAATAAGTTGACAAAAGACTGGTAAGAACTGATATGAAAATGTGACTAAGACTTAGTTTTCCATTTAGTCAAAATGACTAACATTTCACTTGTGACACTACCATGTCAAGGGAATGCCAATGGTTTAATGCTTTACAGAATGCTTGTTTAATTGTGCAAAACAAAAATGTACTCGTTATCATAAACCTAAAAAAGTCGAAGTTCACACAACAGTTAGTCATAAAACTGGACGGATGCATTAAATATAACCACCAAAAAGAGACCTCAATAATACTATCCATCCAAGCAGAATCAGGTACATGTAAAAGTAGAAATACAGAACACGCACTGCTATTTATCTTCCAAATTTAGCTTAACATCAAATCAAAAAGAGTATTCTTGTAGGTACGTAGTGTGCCAAATACAAAAAGCCTGACGCTACCGAACAAACAAACTGCACATATGGAATAATCAGCGTACTCTGCTAAACACACAAGCTCTCTACAAGTAGGCATAAGAGTTGGTGCAGCGGCAGGGGGTCTGCATTGACGCCACAGTGATGACCTCCAGCTCTTTAGTTGTCTGGCTGGAACTGTCCCGTCCCCCCTGGTCCTCACACTCATCCATAGGCCCTGGCCCCTTTGGTGGTTCAAACCCATTCAGCCCAAATGCAAAGGGTCCTGGCCCACCTGGGGTTGCAGTTGCTGCCAAATCCATGCTCATGCCTTCCATCTGGGCCTCTCCAGCACCACCCAGTGGCCCATTCCCATTCAGCAACTCTGGTGGCATGCCCAGACCTGAGAGGCAAAGATGCATACAAAAATAACACGAGTGTTACTTAGAAAGAGATTAATGTCTGTCAAAAACAACTGCTGCCTTTCTAAAGCTCCAGAGGTTCCTCTTGCACTTTTTGCATATGTGTTTTCAGGCCTTACACAGCAGTATCAAGAATTTCTATAAGATAGTCTTTTTAAAATCTTTTTGATTTTTAAACCTTGGGCTTTTGGCAGACAGACTGAATTTTCTACATGACAGTGAATGGATACCTTTTGGACAGCCTATTGTTATAAAGTCATACGCATAGAAATAAACATAATCCAGGGTCACTCTATATGATGACAAAATCTGCATTTGTCTTAAGGAGCCAGTCTTAGTTAATTGGTCCAGCATGTCAGATGTTCAGGCCAGTATGTGAAGTGGGGATGTGCCGATATACGATTTAATCACAATATGCAATATGAAACGGTAAAATGATGAAATCGTAGAAGACTGCAATAATGGTTCCACAATTGTAATCCAAAGACTAGTGGCAGCGCCACTCAATAGAAGCGTGTGAAGCGGAGTACTTATTAACCTAACCCGCTTGTAGTCTTACCCACGGTGTCAAAGCCTCAGTAGCAAAATGTACAAACAACCCACCACACAAGTAGTCCTAAATCGAAAACAAACTCTCAAATTAAGTACACGAATGCCAGCCTAACAAAAACGGGAACATTAAAAGAGAAAATGAAGAAATTTTACAACAAAATGCGTGGTCACCCATAATGCATTGCGGCCACCGAAACCACGGTTGGAGCGCGTCCACTCTGTGAACCGGAAACAGTTTGAAAAAGAAAAAAAAAGTTGATGCACACGTTCCAACTTCAAACCAACGTAACAATGCAGCCGGACCAAGAACAGTTGGAGACTGAGAATGACGAAACGCCTCGGCTGTATCGTCCTATTAAAAAGGTTTCGTTGGCAGTATGGACGTTTTACGGCTTCACAAAACAGACGGAGCAGGTAAACCTGACACCAATCTGCAGGTTATGCCGTAAGGAAGTTGCAGCGCCATTGTCTAACTTTTCAAACCTACGTGCCCACCTCCGTGGACACCATACAGCATCGTTCGCCAAATCAAGGTAAAAACAACATGACCGCAACAGGTTTGGTCTACTCTACTGCTTATTATTGACCACGTAAGTGACGTTTCTGCTAACTTTAGCTCCAAAAAGCTAATGCTCCCAACGTCGTGTTAGCTGCCTCTTGCTCATATTGTTTGTGCGTGTCATGCTGTGAACAGAGAAGTGATTTCGCAGTTTTTTTTTGCCATTTTTAACAACGTTAAAAGCAATGCACTAATATTGTGATAACATCGTGAATCATGATATTTTGGGCCACCAACATCGTGATAAAAAATTTTTCAGGTGGGCACTAATGCCTAATATGAAGTTATACCTTTTATGTCAAAGACACTTGCTACAAAAGGAAATAAACTGATCAGCTTGATACTGTACCATTGGGTCGAGCCTTCTTTACTGGGTTGGCTTCCATGCCATCAAACGACCTCTTTCTATTGGGCATGCCATTCAAGAAGCTGCGTCCCTGGATGTTGGGGTGTGCGTGGCCCCTGTTCTGGGTCATGCCATTCAGAAAGGCCCCATTATGGGAGTGAGCCATGTTTTGTTGGAAGTTCTGGGCATTGGAGAGAATCTCAGCGCACTCCTGGAATCCCTGGGCGTGGGCCAGGTCAGCAGCAGTCAGCCCACTGGCATTCCTCATACTGCACAACAGGAAAAAGGGGTGTTAGAGACACTCACTGTACCGTTTGCTTTACACAAATAAAACAACAAACAACATAAGACACGCCCAAACGCGCATAAAACAAGCACACACACACTCATACACACACACACACAGACTCATTAGGCATGTGTTCACACAGACAGACATATACGATGTACAGAAACAGCCTGTCCTGTTCTATCCTCTCACATCTTCTTCGTCATCTTCATCATTGATGACGACTGATCCTTTTGGATCATTTTCATCTTCCATACAACTTAAATCTGGACAGGTCCCAAATAACTTCTGAAACACGCCTACTGCAAAAGGACATGATTAAGACAAGAGAAGATGTGCATCAGTCTGCTGTCAGTGTGGGCCTGAAATAAGGGGCCAAACTCGTCAGAAGGATCAAATGGTCAGAGACTCTAAAGGAAAAAGCTTCAGGATTCCATGTGGAGAGTTGTCTTATTTGCAGAGAGGACGTGACGTCTAAGAAGGAAGAGGGTTTGACGTTGTGATCATCCAACGTTCCCAAGTGTGGAGTAAGGATTTTCAAATCCACCGCAGGATGGGACTAGCCCCAAATTCAAGCTGTTCAAGAAGTCTAGAAGTAGTGCATACATCTATCTGCACGACTGTTTACGCTTGGGTGCTTTAAAAGGAAAGCTAACAGAAAAGAGCAGATAGCTGAATTCTTCAGAGATAAGTACTCAATCGGAAGTTCATCCTCTGTCATCCAAAGGAAGCCAAACCAGATCAGAGTTGTATCTCCAAGAGAAACTCCAAAGAACCATGGGTTATGAGGAAGAATGACACCAAGGACCAGGGATCATGACAAATCCAGTCTTCTTTTCTTGAGCAGGTGAAGCTGTAAGGAACTGGCCTTCGTCTTTTATCAGTGAAGATGGATAAGAAGGTGAAAAGTTTGTAATCCATGAAGAATTGTTTGCACAAGCCAGTCATAAGTCTTGAGAGTCTTTTGACTATATACAGTTGTGTTGATCATGTCCAGTTACAGCAGGAATAATTTGATTCTCTGATTGTAAGAATGAATGGACAAACAGTGCTGTTGTTGCTTTTCAATGACCAGATTTGTTTGTGGCACGTCTGTGTGGAAGTAATGTCACTGGAAATGAAGCCTCAGTGGACGACTTGTCCTATCAAAGCATCTAGATTGTACTCAGCAAATGAGAGTAGATTCTGATTGGAGGGATGTTGTTGCAGTTTTTAGTAAATAAACTCCCATGTATGGCACAAGTCGATTTTACTCTAGTCTACCTCTCACTACGAGAGGATCTTTAGCTAAATGAGAATTTCTCTTCTCTTTACTGGCTGATTAGTAAACAATGCTTTGCTTGTTCTGTGTCCAAATGTCATCAAATGAGTTCTGCAAGTAAACAGCGAAGTCTTTGTCAGAGAAGTGGGACTCTGGCCGAGATCCAAGCCTGTACCTACCACTGCAACGACAGAGGAAAAAAAAGGAAAGGCCACCATCTACAGGCTGCTCTATATACATAGACTTTCACAACTTCGATTTCACTAACAACAATCGCCCTCATTGAGGTGCTTGTACAATAAACACTATGTTTGTTTTTTAATCTATATGGCCACATTGTCACGTGTGTTAAATCTGGGTGACATTGACTTCCACACAATAAGAGCTGAATTTAAGTACACTGCTCCTGTTTGCTCATTCATTCCGCTTAGAAGTTGTTCTTTCTCAGCATTTCTCAACATCTAAACAGTTTCAAAAAGGAAACATTTTATGGAATAGTGCACATGATAAAACATTTAAAAGAATTAAAGATTGAAAAAAAAAAAGATCACACAATAACTTGTTGAACATTTCCCGTCCCCTTCAAAATTAACGCTTCCACAAGATCAGTCCGAAATGCTATATTTTACATGTAGAGCCATTTTGACACAAGTAAATGATTTGGTCTCACTTCAAGGAATAGAAATTATATTTAGGTAAAATGCAGTTTATACAAAAGTAACACTACGATATCCTAAAAACCTGTTTACATTTTCTCTCCAAACAGATTTGGTTCTCTAAGCAAACCTACAACTGGACTAGACTAGAAAGACACCAGTAAAAATGTTATTAAAACCAATTTTTAAGTACTTCAGAGTTTTTTTTTTCTATAACTTATGAAACAGTAAGACACATTTATCCATGTTGAACTTTCAGCGTTTAACAAATAACTTAATATTCAGAAAGAATCCAAGTTTAATGCTCTGGAGCAAGATGTTATCTGATCTGACCAAATTCTTCCAAAACCGCCTTTCCCTCAAACTTCAGTCTCCCCAGCACTTCAGCTCTCATAAAAAAATAATGCTATTTAGTTTGATCTTTTATTCATCCTCAAAGCTGTAGTAGAAACCTCAGTTTTGAGAAGGTTTGACCAAAAAAGGCGAGCTGGCATACGAGAGCTGAACATGGAACCTTTATGGGATACACTACAAGATGAGCTCACCTCTGTCAAATAGGACATAAAAAGTAGCAAGTGTACAGGTAATATAAATAACTGATAAGTGTTGGTTAATTTTACCATAATCAAGTAAAGTGGGAATAAAGACAATTATTAATTATGCATGTGTTTGTATAATACATGATTATCTTCATATAAATTGTGCTCTATTCCACATCTCAACTCTAACTTTATTTCTTAGTACTTTTTTCATATTTTATAACTAGATGACATCCACATTACTGAAAATTCAACAGTACATTATAACATCCAAAAGAAAGTATTCCTTCAGTGAGACCACACATCTACAGAAAGCACTGAGTTAAAGGAAGATTACAGAGTGCTTTGTTTGATCATAATCTTACCCAGTGTTTCAGGGGAATTTCAAAGGAAGCGTTAATTCTTTGTAAATGCCTGGTATGCTTTGCTTTTCGGTCCTAAGCACACAATATGCATCTTCTCTAACTATCGTCTAACCTTCCTGAGGCAGCCTATTATCATGCTACATGTTGACATGGGACTCACGTGATTAAACCTGTCCATATAAAGGGCTCCTATGGTTAGTTGACAAAATCAAAAACAAAATCATAAAATAAAAACAAAAGACTAGATACAGGAACAATCATGGATAATAAGCAAAGCATGCAGGTCTAAAACTTTAGTTTTGATTCATAAAAACCTAGCATTAAAACCAATCACCGCAAGAAATACCTCAACAGTTTGCCAGTGTGTAGATAGGAAGCGATAGTGAGAACACTCAATGCCACAACAGTGCGGCTATCCCAGGGAACGGGGCAGACTCAGCAGTGTCTATTCTCCCCCTTTCTAGGATTACTTGAAAAAACCAAGTCATTTCCAATTCAATGGCTGCAAAACATTAAGACGTATGGTTCTGGTTCTGTTAACAGTATAGCAAACGTTTTTTGTCACTTGTCACTTTCATAAAGGAAAAGGTGACAAAGATTAAATGTCAAAACAGGCTATGATATTGTATAGGTGTTAATACTGTGACATACAAAAGAAAACATTTCTGTGTAAAAAGTAAAATATCTGGTACAGTGAAATGACAGTGAATAACCATTGCAACAGGATGATTGTTAGCATTAAACAGTGCAGTACATGATGCTATGCTAATCTGACCCATCCCATTCAGCTGCTATAGGCCTCTGTCTCTGCAGTCTGCACTGGTCTCACCACCGGCAGCCTCTTAACACTTCTCTCCTGCTGCTAGCTCACTAATGGACCACCATAACACTTAGAGGCTCATGACAAACGCTATGAATCTTATTTTTTCAAGGCTTGACAGAAATAAGATTTTTTTTATTTATAAAATTGTTTTCTTTAAGGTATTTAGATTGTATCTCACTTATTTTTGTTGTTTATTATGTGGGACTTGTGCTACTCGGCTTATGTCCAATGTATGATACAGTATACTGTTTGTTGCTGACGTTGGTATGTGCTTCTGTTTATTTGTGGATTGCCGGCTGTTGTTTGTTTTGACTTTTGTCTATTAATAAAGCCGTGTAGACAGCTCCCCCTCTAGGGATCAATTAAGTATTTTTGCTTTGTATCAACGGTATCGTTTAGTATCAAGCAGTTAGAGGTAGGATCCTTTTGGTTATCAGTTATCCGTATCATATTGAAACATCTGTATTTAATATCAAAAATATGTATTTTTAAAAATTATAGCACCAAAGTTTCTTATCCATTGTGTTGAAGGATTTTTTTAAAGATCTGTTATGTGAAACTAAGTAATTATCATGTACTGAATGTTAATTACATCTAATCTTGTAGCATTTAGCTTAGACAGTAAAACACTGAGATTAGTTTTAAGATTGCAAGTGTGTGTGACAAATAGATGACGTGTGTGAATGAGAACAGTTTCTTCTTCTTCTCTCTCGGTCAAACCCACACTAAGCCATGACATGCCACTGAGCAATCATTGATCATCTGTGGCCTGTATTTGCTGTGGTATCCTGGGCCACAGTCAGCTTTCTCTGGCAGCCGCGAGTGTGCTGAATCAGTGGTGGGGGCAGATGGTGAGAGTGCTCTCTGTGCTGCAGTTTGGCCCTAATGAATCAGAGATGGATCCATTTAGAGTCGAATGTCCTCCCAGTTTACCTCTGCCTCTTCTTTTCTTCTTTACAAAGCAAAAAGTATCGGCACTGCCAGTGCGGAGAAGAGCACTCAGTCGCACAGACTTCTTTCTTCTCAGTAAAGGAAGACAGAAGATATGAGGTGGTGTAGGATGATGGAAAGTGTTCGATCGGCAGACAAGGGTCATTTACTCAAGAGTCTTCAAAATGAACTCAGCAGGAAGAACATTTGAAAGAAGCACTTAAAAACACTGTAAATGTCAGGGGGTCATATATCACTGCAGGAATGTTGTTTTTCTGTATCGTGAATGTTTGTATGAAGAAAAAACATTAGGCCTACAATTGATCACTTTATTTTAAAGCGTTTTTTTAAACATCTATCTTGAAGGAGTGTTTGTAGACATGATGATTTTTATTGATGTGTTATGGTCAAGCCTGTAAATTCCTATCACTAATAAAAAAGAGATAAGCCTGTTCTTTGTACAACCTTAACTCTGAGTGGTGACACTTCATTGGATTTTGTGTGTGTGTGCGCTTATCTTTAAATGAGCCACAGTGTTTTACGTATGGCTTTCAACCTGTTTCAAGTAGAGCTGGAGACCTATTTTCCTCCTTTTCGATTACATGGTTACATGGAGCTGGTTTAGACGGTTAAAAGTCACCGGAATTTTGTTGTGAACAGCAGCCTTGAGGTACCTCTTTGATTTGACAATAAGAGACGTCCTAAAAGACGAGAGAAACTCCTCCACAATTATTGTCGGCACAAAGAAAAAGGAAATTAAATTTACAGATTTACAGAATAAACGTTTTTCAGTGACATAAGTGTGACCCCGAAAAAGAGGATATGCAAAATCCCGCACAAGTTCTAACCTGGACTAAAGAAAATATCAATGTAGTTAGGTTTGAATGCAGTTTCAATTACAGTGAACTACTTGGTCATTCCACAGAAAGATATTCTTCTGATCCCTTATGTAAATTTGGATTTTCTTGGTTATTATTTCTATTTAAATTAGGATTTGGCTGAAAATGTTTTAAAGTTATCAGGAGTTTTCTGCATTTATACTTTTCACAAAATAAATGTATCTATGATTTTAATTTACTTAGTGAATTTGCCATTACTTCAACTTTTTCATGCCTCTTTTATTTCTTAACTACCACAGTAACAACATGATAAAATAATTCAACAATCCAAATCCCAATTTGGCTTACTGGGCCATTGCTAAACAATTAAAGTTTGATCATAATCCTGATATGAAAAAAAAATTCTAACTTGGAATGGCCTTTGTATTTTGTCACAAGCGCGTTCATATTTATGGACTCAATGTCTGAGCATCGATATAGTTGTATTGGCTGATCTTTTTCTTGTTGGACCTCTTTTGTGAAATATTGATAAAACCACGAGTGAAAATGTTGATATCATTGAAACGGTTGGTCATCTGATCGAAGCGGAACTGAGCTTTGATTTTAAAGATAAGTCTTTCTCTTACATTATGTTGTCATGAGCCTCATTCCCACATTATGTGCCTTAGTTTCCCTCCCGGTTATTCCCACTTCTGGGTCATAAGCTTAACAAAAATAACTTGATAAATCATAAGCTAAACTAAATGTAATATCTGTGATCTGCAGGGGGAAAAAAATCACATTTCATTTTCATAATAAACATTTTTCATCAGCTGATGACCAAATGCACATCACATGACCTAAATCATAAACTGGGCTTTTTAAAAACATGGGATGTAATTTGTGGAACAGTGAAATCAACTGGAGGTTTATGACACACCCTACATTAAAACTGAGTTAGGTTATCTGTCTAACTAAACCGTTTATCCCCGCAGTAGCTATGACAACACTATTTGAAACAGTCTTTTGGGGTAATGATTTTTTCAATGGACTATTTTAGGAAACTATTTGATACTTTACCGTTTTACAATCATACTAAAATGCCCTTAATCCAGATTTCATGGGAAACAGAGGCAATAGGATACCTCAGCAGTCAGCAGAAGAGGAACTAAATTTGATTTAAAGTTACAAACAGCCTCATTCCTCATTCTTATACTTCAGTAAGAGGAACAAAATGTCTTTACTTATTCTCTAATTGACATTTCTGATTTGGTTTGGTTACACTTCGACAGGCAACAGTGAGACCGTTTATGATTGGAAAAGACACACAAAAGCCACTAATAGAAAATGTACATTTCATAACTCCCCAGTTGTTTTGCTGTCCAGACACCAATGGTAGCAGAAGGAGGCTTATGTTTGGTTGCAAATAATGAAATTAAAGAGTAAAGACTAGGTTAAATCTTTTGATTTAAATGGGCCTCCAGATTTAAAGTAAGCTTCTTATTATATGTATCCTTTGCTATAATTGTCGGCAGCCACTTGTTACCCCACCCCAGTGGTTTATGACCCTGTAGAAGAGCAGGAGTAACAGGCAGTTCAAAAAGTGAAGCCTGCATACTTAAATATAACTCTGGCAGTAATCACACTTTGTGATTACTTAATAAGGTTGAATGACAGACATAAATCATGGGTAATAATAGTCAATCTATTTGGACATGTTATACAAAAGAGAGTAGCACATTCAATTATAATAGTTTCATCTTTCTAAAGGTCTTTGGTCTAAATTTAGAAAAACAGGAAAGACGGGTGGAGTCTTTGTTCATGCTTCAAGTGAAGCAACTATAACAAAATGATATCTAAGGCACAGAGGCAGCTGTCAAACCAAAAAGGTGTGGTCAAACACTACTGAAGGAGTTTATTTATACACCTCTTATAAAACTAAGAATCAAGATGGCCTTAGCTAAGTTAATGTGAATAACTTGATATTTAAGCAATCATTTATTTTATAATCTTGTATTCTAAAGATTTTTTGCATAATGTAAAGAATGATGCTTTGATCTAATCATGTTTGATTAATTCATATTCATTATATGCAACCAAAAAGCAGCCTTTCATACTCATACTAAAGGGGCTTCATAATAAGAGACGATGTGCATTTAGTCATCCTGTCAAATTGCCTATGTAAGACACTAACCAAAACAAATGTTAACAAAGAAAAACACACTCTAGACTTAACAAAGATCATGCAATATGGCCTATTAAGCTAAGAACAGTTTGTAAACCTTTACATTAAGTTGTCCTCTTACCTGTGCAATAACTTTGCTGACTTAAAAGTTGTTTGTTAATTCAAAAGAGGAGCTGTGCTGCAATTATTCTCTACTTTTACAAAAATGTAGGATTTATTCTTACCATGCAAATATGAACATTTGCTGAATGGAAAATATACTTGTAAATAATTCCTTCTGTAGCTTATATATCTTTAATAGTGTTATTACACACGGAGGGCAACTTAATGCAAATTGTTGCAATGATAAACAACAATTTCAGGGGTTATTAATATGTTCAAAAATTTTCAAGGGAGCACCACCAAATGAAGAAATACGATAACATGCATCTCAATGTAGAGGTGTTTAGTCTTATGAAAAATTTGTGGATTAACTCTTAAGCATCTTCAGTGTTCAATTTCTTAGGGGTTTGAAGCCGACTACGGTGCGTACCCCCAATTTAAAATCTTTGCAGTTCAATAAACTGCACAACAGTTAGGAATGAAAAGTCCTGACAGAAGAGAAATGTAAGTTTCAGACACTTTTGTGATGTTTTCTGAGGTTTTAACACAAAAGCTGAACATGACAAAAACTGGTGTTTTGTCTGATTCACGTTTGAAAATTTCTGTATTCTGATTTTCTCTTTAAAGTTTTGTGAAACCGAGCAATATGTCTCGTACTGTTTACAGTTATGACATACAATCTCAGTGATATAGTGTTTTCTCTTTACCATTTCACAGAGCAGCTTCCTTCTTGTCTTAAAACAACCATTTATACTTTTTACTGTCTTAAACTATTTCTTTAAATCAGTGTTTTAAGTGAGTTAATGTGTTTTTCTTTTGCTCTTCAGATCTGCTGCATTAAAAAGCAGACCTTCTTTCAAACATGGATAAAGCCTGACTTTAAACTTTTATCACTGCTCTGGTTTGAGTTTGGTGGTGATCCCTTGCAAAGGTAAATTTTAGGTTTGGATAGTGAAGAGGAAAAGAAGTGAAGACCAAGATCTGATCACAGGACTTACTCAGCTTTCGCTCCCTGAATCAAGAGAGCGTTGATGCACTCCAGACTGCCCGCACGAGCAGCCTTGTGGATGGGCGTCTCACCCACATAGTCCTGAGTACGGACAGAAAACTGTGGTTACACACAAAGAAGCATAGATGGATTGTGCAAATTGCTCAGTATGTGTATGAGGAGATTCTAATCAACAACTCCCACAAGTATCACCTCTCTCTATAGCTTGCAATAACTCAGTGTGACAATACAGAAGACAGCTTGAACTTTTCACCCAGACCACACCACTACCCACACATATTTACAGTTGCACATTAGTAGGAGTGCAGATGGGAAAAAACAAGTCATCAGAATGCTGCCTCTAACCACGATGACATATGAGCTATACTCAGCCCTGCTCAGCAACCCGAGGGGGTTCGGTCTCCAAATCGGAAGACTTATTCAGGTGTTTATTTCAACATATGCAGGGAAAAATCAAAGACATGAAGTTTAGAAATGTGTTTTGTGATGACGTCAATACATTATGTCATCACGACCTACTAATCTGATTTGTCTCAGAAGTGCAGTAGAGCAGAAAATAGACGCTGCTGCATGGAAATTTGTGTAGCAGACACAACATTAGGAGTAAAATGTACAGAGTAAGTGCAGTATTTGAAAATATGCCACATAAACATAACCTGGATATAAGTCAGGAGGAGGAATAAGTTGCAAAAGAACACTGAAAGGGTCATGACCCCATCTTACACTGATCCTCTTTGACGGGATAAGTCTCAGCTCAGCCTCTTGGCTGCTTTATTCTAAAATCAGACATTTGTATCTCTGTCTGAAAAAGAAGTGATGTTCTTTTGGTGTTTTATTTCATTTAAATGTCAAAGGCCTCTAAGTAACGCACTCCTTCTTGTGAAATCAGTATGCTTAGTGCACGGTTTTGTTTAAAGTATCTTTTCAGGAAATAAATGCCAACAAGGAGATTTACAGTAAACTAACCAAACAGGTTGGGAATGACTTTTAAAAAGGAATACTAAACTTCTTTATTCTTGTGTGTTTTGTTAAGCGTGTAGGTGTAAACTGAAGGTGCACCCGGTGTCTCACCTGTCTGTTAATTTCTGCTCCAGCTTGGAGTAGCCATAACAAGCACTCAGGGTGGCCCCCAAAAGCAGCAATATGAGTGGGCGTCTGTGCAAACCTGGAGGTCACCGCATTCACACCACAGCCCACCTGAACCAGACGCATCACACACTCCAACTGTGAAAAGATGAGTAATGCACAGACAGTTAGGCCAATTATCTCTTCAAAAGGCATTTTTCCTAAATTACTCCGGGCAGGTATAGACAAGTGTAGTACAGTAGGTGGTTACAGGGAAAGAAAATGCAACACTACGCTTTGGCCTGGCACAATGTCTGACACTTCGTGGTTCTTAGTCTGGGCTCGGTTCCAATGTCTGTGCAAACTGCAGGCCTGCCCAGCCCAAAGTGTAGCTGAACAAATCTAAACACTGCTGTGTTTAGAAAAGGGAGCCTGTTGGAAAAGAGTCATGAACGTCAAAAGTTGAATTTCAAGCTACACTCGAGTTTTTCGTATTAACTGAAATTTTAAAAAGGTAAATACGAGGAATAGTTAGAAAACTGCTTCGTTAAACGGTCGATATTAAATCTTTTTATCGTCGAATAAACTCTATTTACCGCATAGTATTGTCAGGATAGGTGGTTTGAGTTTGTGTAACTTCGGCTTATTTGCGCTCAACGTTCCAATTTCTTTATCTGCGTCTCTATGGTTACGGGGAAATATTGTTCCCGCTCGATGTTAGCTATTAGCCCAGAATTCCCCGTTAGTATAAAATGTCAGCCAATATCCTTAAAAAGACATCCGTAAGCCATTAAGGAGCATTGACTTGTTTCTGGTCCATTGTCTGTCTCTCCAGTTAACGATGGCTGCTTTTTAGTCTCATCAGGGAAACACCAGGAAATGGCCGAGAACGAGGCTCATGTCGGCGAGCGCTGGCGCTTATTCTGGACATACTTTCAGCCAATGAGAGATTCGGGCGTCAGAAAAATATATACCCATAATGGTTTTAATACCTTTCCGAAATGAGCTGCCCAGTGTATGGGCGTCCAGCCGTAGAAGGTGTCCTCCACGGTGAGGTCAGCCGGGTCTGAGGTGCACTGAAGGAGCGAACACAAGGCACCGACATCTCCATCCCTGCAAGCCCGATGGAGAGGAAAGCGGCTGTTTAAGACCTCCTCACTCGAGAATCCAGACTCCACTCCCACCGACATTGTTGCAAAACGGTGAAAATAAATGGCACCTTTCCGTTTCACAACAGTAAAAAAAGATAGACTATTGTTTTATTCCGGTAGCTGATGGGGGTGCCTGTGAATCAGGACACACGCCACCCTGACTGGTGTGTCTTTCTGCCTGACAACACAAAGGAGACGGGGCAGAACACGCGTCGAAGTGAAACTTGAGAAACGCCGAGTAAACAGTAAACTGGGGACTGGAGTTTTGTTGCTATTCTTTTTCTCCTGCTATAAACTGGACTGGACTACAATAGCTCACTTTTGGTTTTCTGTAAACTGTGGACCAGAGTACACATTCCTTGGTTCTATTTTTCTTCTTCTGGTTATATTGTAGCGGACATTTGTCGTGCCGCATAACTGCCATCTTCTGGAAATGGTCAATTACTACAGGAAGCTGATAACAGACGAGTACGCATATTATTCTAACATTTATCTTTTTGAAGTAATGCCCCAATAGGAGTGTTTTTCATAAATTTATACTATTAATCGATTCTAATCAAAGAGCCGGTATCCCTTTTAGTATCCCTGCATTTTATAATTCAAAATGCAGTTTTAAATATTAAGGAACATTGATGTTCTATTGCTTGTCACAACTTAAAATAGGGTTCAATTATTATTATTATTATTATTATTATTATTATTATTATTATTATTATTATTATTATTATTATTATTATTATTATTATTATTATTATTATAACTAGTAGTAGTAGTAGTAGTAGAAGTAGTAGTATTACAACTATTATTATTATTGTCATCATCATCATCATACATCATCAACATCATTTCTATTATTATTATTATTATTATTATTATTATTATTATTATTATTATTAAGTAGTAGTAGTATTTTTATAATTATTATAATAATCATTATCATTTTTATTATTAATATTATTATTATTTCAAATTGAAATTATATGTATCTAATTATAATACATTTTTAATTTTAACAATAATATTAAGTTGAATTATTATTATCATCATTATTACTGTTGTTGTCATTATTATTCTATTTATCTTTTTTCTTATTTAGCACTCCTCGTAACATTGAGACCCTTGCTCAAAACACTCTCAGTGCAAGTGACAGATGGCAAAATTCTAAGTCTGTTAAAAACAAAGGTGGAAATATAAAATTGAATAAAATCCATCTTTATATTCACGTCTAATTTGTCTCTCTGTTTTTCAGGATAAATGTTTTCAGCAGTATAGGCAAAACCACAAACTGTTTTCTTATACATTCACACACAAAAAACAGCTGTCTTTGAACATGGAGTACCCCAAGATCTGTTTTTGTCCTGATGATCATATCTATTTCAATATTTCAAACATATGAACTCCTAGTGAGTTTGACAGTGCCGTTCACAGCAAGCAAATTTTTTTTACATAGTTTCATAGTGTAGCTCTATTTCTATCCACTAGAGGGCGATATTGACCACAGTGGTTCACTTTAACCTAATGACGTCATATTGATTCCCCTCCTGAACACAACTGAAGCAGAATATGTCTCACTAAAAATCAATATCATTTCAGGTAGGACAAGAAGCACTCATTGATAAAATCCTGATAATCATACAAAGACATTTTACCTGATAGTATAACTATTATCAGCAGAAGTAGCTGTAATAGAAGGAAAATTATCACGCATTGACAGTTTTCTTTGTGTTCTTCTTTCACTCCGACATGGCATCATCCATTTTTTGATACCAGCTGTGAGAAAGTGGTGGGGGATCACAGGGGTATCAGCCAATCCCAGCATGTACTGGCCAAGCTCCAGATTTGTTTTCTGTTATGACAAAGGCTTTGGAACGAGAGGAATGTTAATGAACCTCTGTGAAAGGCGTCACATTGATATGGCCATGGTGATGTCATGCTCTACTTCACTGGGAGGAACCTCATTACCCATGTTTCCAGAGTCACCTCCTTTCCACCACCTTTCTACAACAATTGGTCAATTTAGGTCAATGTTAATGGTGACGAACACTCATTAGTGCAGGAAAACACATCGCAGTGTGTATAGGTAACATGCTCTATGCAGGGATATTCTGAGACATGTGGGGTAAATTGTGAAAGTACACTCTTGTCCAGAGCCCCCTACCTTCCAGCTGACTCTATGAGCCTCAGCTGCCCCAGATACTGAACCCACTTTACTTGATGGGTACATCAACTCTGCTTCACATTTGAAGTCTTTATTTGAACCATTAAGTCTGCAAGATGCAAAATCAAGTGGCTGTACATTTACCTGACATGAAGTATTAGAGGTAAGCAGGCAGAAAATCAGGGTTAATTAGTCTAGCTCTTTTGGCTTCATGCAGCACTTGGCACTTTGTGCAGCAGTGCATCTGGAGCTGCTACAAATCCACTACTCTTCCAATCTTTATTGGTTTTCATAGTGTAACGCAACACATTTCAAACACATCTTTAAGAAGTTACATTAGTTAGAGGTATTATCTGACAAGAAAAAAAAACAGGTATTTTATGAAGCTTCTGTAATGAAAGCTTTAAAGATAGATGAGTAGTGAATTAATGATAAATTATAAACACTGAATTTCCTTTTGGGGATCAAAAAAGTTCTCCTCTTATCTTATAATTGAGCCTATTCTGATGTCTGTCTTTGCATATGTGCCATCCTCTGCATAATCAGTGCCCTGCAACTGCAGGGGTGTGGCCAAGGTTGGCATGAGCTCCCACTGATATCTGATTGGCAACCCCTGGTGCCAGCCTTAAATCCAAAACCATAATTGGCTATTTGTCTTGTTAGAGGCAGGGCTTATATGTTTTTGGACTATTTGGCTTGTGTTGCCAGAGGATGGCTTTCTTAACTATTCAATGTGGCACATGAACATGTCAGTATCTTCAGAGGGACACTGTATAGAGATAGGAATATCTCAAAGTCAGATTATAGACTGAAGTGCTACCTTGCTCATCCCTTTTGCTGGTGAAGTGATGGTGGCCCTCAATGACAAGAAGCCACAAAAATGCATGATGAGTTTGATCCTCAATCTCTCAAGGTTTTACCAACTAAAAGTATGTATCAATACAAATTCTTTTGCACACAACAACAACCACTCTCTTCTTTGTCTTCTGACTCGTGCACTTCATCTTGTTAAATACAAATATGCATGTGTTACTAGTTTGTGTGTTTTGTGCTAGTCTGTTGGTAGTGAGATACAGGTTGTGGTTAAAAAAAAAGAAATATAATATCCTCATAAAAACAGAACATTCACTTGCATTTTTATTTCTGGATCCTTTTTTGTCTTTTGAGCGTTTCGTGACACCAATAACTGTCAAAAGGAGGAAGTATTGATGGAAGACTGCAATTAGTGGGAGTAAAAGTTGAATCACTGGACCTTGGACCCTCTGTTCTTTGGGGTATCAAGTCTCTCTAATGAGTTGTCTTTCTGTCTCTTCATGCGTCACTCTGAGAGAATTTATGACCTGCCGCCAATCCTAGAGTCTCGATATTCGTCGCTGACCCTGATTGCACATCTACACAGGAATGCCGGCTGATAGCTTATCAGTGGGGTCAATATCCCACTTAACTACTGTGTTTGCTCAGAACAAGTAGGCTGAACCAGAGGCACCATCTTTAGGTTCAGTACAGTCCTTTCAGTCCTGCCTTCGTATCCATACTGATTCATGTGATCATCCACATGACAGGTTTGATGAGAAAGTTTGTCTAGATGCAATCAACCTTTGCAATCCACCTTCCACATGTTTCTTCACGTGTTTCAGGAGCACAAAGGACTGTTTGCTCATGTCTGATAATACACCTCTAAGTTAACACCACTCAGATGAAAGAGAGATGACGCAAAGAGGGGTTTGAAAGTGGGTGAGATCATCAAACTGGACCTTTAACACACAGAGAAAAACACACACAGGGTTATATCTCGTTCTCAGTAACAAAGGCATGCACTGTCATTAAAATGTACTTTTTTATTGTGTTTACGTAATCGTCATCATGCTGTCATCCTCTTCACAAAGTCGGTCTTTGAACACGTTTGTCAGAAGGTGACAAACACGGTGCAGCAGTTCTACCGCATTCAGAGCAACCAGGTAATGTACGGGAAAGTGCTCTTGCATTTCTCAAACATTTGCCTCTTCCTGCCTGCCTTTATCTAGGTCAAAGGTAAAAATCATTCCCCGAGGACAACAGCTTCCTTCCGTTGTAAATCCTTTCCCACCCCCACCCTGGACCCGTATCCTACCCGTCAGTATTGCAGACACAGCAGACAGAACAAGCTCACTGGTTGAACTTGTCATGTGAGGGGCGACATGGTGCATAAATTCTTAACAACACAAAAACATCAACTTGTCGGCACATTTATCACAGCAGTGCTGCCAAAGAGGTTAAGACGTGTCACCAGCTGTTATTTATGTTGTTTCACTTACACAGATCTTCCTGGCGGTTGCTCATTATCAACGGCAAAAGGTGAAACCAGTCTTTTGATGTAGGTCACACAATGTATAAACCTACAAAATTCATAGAAACTTGGAGGAATCTGAAATTCTGTCCACTATTGATTGCTGAATACTAAGAATTCAAACTCCACATCAGGTTAAATTTGAGGCCAGTTGAGATTCCTGGTGTTCAGCTGATTATCTATAGTTGTTATACATTTATCTTTGTCTACATTTATCTCCATTTAGAGATTCTGACCAAAACTGCAGCATCTAAAGGCATGGAACTAGAGTTGGGACCCAAAGACTGTCCTTCTGTAATAATGTGGCTTTTAATTCATGTCTACTTAAAGATAATCTTTCATTTTTTGTTTGTTCCAATCATGGCAACGTAAGAATTTATGATTAAAAAAGAAGAAAAAAATCCACAATTTTTAGCACAGTTCATGTATCAAATGGAGCAGGGAGAAGAGTAACCTTACTTGACCCGACAATAGGAAAAGTAGGGCTGTTAAAACGCAATTATATCACTACTAACACTTCAACCTCAGAAACACACATCAGTTTTAAAGTCGTCCATAAAGACTGGTGCTACTCATGCTATATGAGCTTTACAAGTTAGTTAATCATCTACAACTACTTCTAAAAACTAAAAAGAAGAAACTCCTTCAATATGAACTCTTTTTAAAGACATGCATGCAAATGCAGGAAAGGATCTTCTCTTGAGTAAAGTTTCTGAATTCTAACTCTTTCATCCTCGCACTTCACATTATTAGTAATGCATTCGACAAAAACCTTGAGGTTTCCCTAAAAAGGGTGTTAATGTACCTCATTTTGATGGTAGTTGAGATTTTGTGATATATCTTTTCATATCACCCTGTTTTATGGAATTTCATTGGATTTTATTTCCACTGAAGACTGACGTCAGTCTGAATAAAAATCCCTCCTCCACTGTCATATGTAATATAAAAGTTGATAAAGGGCGCTGATTCAGTCTTGTCAGCACTAACAGTTTATGTGACTGCAGGGCTCTGCAAAAGTCAACGAGTACAGTCTGATGGGAGGAATGAATTAAATCTGTCATAACATGTAAAAAATGAGTCTTGAGCTTCCCTGAGGCAATATACATACATAACAGAACATCTGCATAATACGTCTATTATTCTTTTCCAGTTTAAAGCTACAGTTTGAGAAATGCTGTGTATTTTTCCCATTGTGTCTTAGATTTTCCCTTCTTCCCTCTTCTTTGTGGTCTTATCTCAGGGCTGCACATGCAAAAGACAAATCAATAACACGTTTTTCCACAGCATAATGGAAAATCTTTTTTCTCTGTGACGCTTCTGACCCTCTTCGCCCCGACATCGCTTCCTCATACATATATGCATTAGACTGCATTGAACTGAGGTGTTCGTACCATGGCGTTTGTGGTTTTGCGTGATTCAGTGTGTCACCGTGTTGAGGAAGTGCGCCATTGTCACACAAACAGGCAAAAACACACACACACACACACTCAGGCGCTGTATTACCATCTGCTGTTCAAAGCTGTGGAAAACTGTTTATGTACCCTGTGTGTATACGTGAATTGTCTCTGTTATTTCATCACTTTGTTGGTTTCTCTGCATGGCATGGGTCTGTTTCTGTGATGTACTGCAGAGCACAGGGGACTGCAGCGTATATGCATTTGATTACAACACATCAGGTGCTGCACCTGCCTCAGCTCTTCTCAAAAACACAGATACATACCTGACATGAGCACATTAGTTACTTGCACACTCATGTGTGAGCCCTCCAGGGAGCTGCAGAGGGGATCATAAGGACCAGTAGTGATGCAGTCCATCTGAGCATACTGGGCTGATGGTGGTGGTGGTGGAGGTGTCAGTTGCTTCTGATGCTGGACAATCATCCGTTTCTGTAGAGTTTGATTACCAATACATTTCCCCATACATTTAAAACTTAATACCTTTGTTTTAAAGCATACATTTGAAGTATTAGGTTTGTACTTGTTTAAGTATGTGCGTATTATGCACGCTTAAGTTGTGTCTCTTGACAAAAAACCCCATCTCGATCATTCAACAGTCAATAGTTTCTGTGGAAATTTTACAAACTTGGCTGTTTTTTCATCTGCTTGGCTCACACCTACCCCCTTCCAGTAAAAATTATGATATACAAAAATCTGGTCTCTGATGGTCTTGTTTTCTTTTCGATACCATGAAACAGCATCAATTGAAATTTCAGTCTATTTCCTAAATGTCACAAAACTCCTCATGGGTGCTTTAAAGCTCATCCTTAAAGCTCCTGTGAGGAGGTTTTAGCTGGTAACAAAACCAACTAAAATCAGTACAGGTGCTCGGGCGACAAAAGCAAACCAGACCATCCTCATAGAGACTGACTTACATCATCCCTTTACTGCTCAGTAAGGTTGGCCAAACACTTGGAAAGTTTTTGCCTGATTTAGTGGCTGATTTGCAGTCATGAACGATTGGGGGAGGCAAATCTGGCAGCCAAATTCATGGCTTGATGTAACTAATGTTTTATCAAAATAATCCTCAAGTTTATGGTGTCAATACCACTATTTTACTACTACTCCCCTGACCTGGTTTTATACATATCAAACATATTTGATATTCACAACTCAAGGTCAGACTGTTTCCAGTGGAATACCCGCAATAACCGATGAAAGGAGCAGACTGGGTATCGTCACCAACCAGATGTTGCGTACTTTTACAGCCAATGTAAACACAACTGTAACCCAAGCCGAGTGGAATATTGAAAAAAAAAAAAGCAGCTTCTGGAATAATGACAAAACCCACCAGTGACTCTTTAATGTTTCATGCCAGACATGCCACAGTGGCGCAGACAAGGAGGACGCATTTGATGTTTCTGTGAAATCTTGTGTCAGTAGAATTACCGCTGTGAAATCAGCCCTACAAACAGAAAGTGTGTGGTCTTGCAGCCTTGTGGAGTCGTGTAGCGTGTGTTCAGAGGTTTGTAATGTTGAAAATCTGTCAGGTATATCCTTACGAGCTGAGAGTTGCCTCTTGTGTGGCCAGCATGTGTAGCATGGCTGCAGTTTTTTTATTTGTTTGACAGCTCCAAAAACACACACTTGGTCCAAAAACTATATCTCATTTATTTATAAAACATTTATCTTTTGTGCAGTACTTATAGACATAAGCCGAACTAAGAGTTTGAATTAGGACTAGGCAAAAAAGAAAGTATTTTAAACAGTTATACTTGCTAATTAGATACTTTTGTCAAATATCAAATGTTGATCCTGTTGTAGCTTTATAAACAAAGGTAAACCTCAATACTTAACTATTACTTGAAAATCCACAAGCATAGACATATAACGCATCACAGACACAGTAATAGATTTTGCCGTCCAGACAGTCACTTGCAGTCAGCGACACATTACCTCATTAGCAAAAAGTCCCTTTGGTGCCAAGAATGCGTCTGTCTGTGGTCGTCTGTTTTCTTTTAGTAACAGACATTTGTTGCAGTCAGACGTATGAACAAACTGTTTGATCTGACTTGACGTCAAAGTGGCGAACAGAAATGACAGAAGAGATGAACAGGCAGAAATGACACATGAGCATCAGCGACCAGTAATGAACTGGAGATATCAGATAGATGCTGAGAATGCAAATATTTATTTACACTTGAAGCTCAGTTTGAAAATTTCACTATCTGATATTTAAATACTGTGTTAGACCAGGACTTCATTGGGAGGATTGATGGACTACAGTCAGAGAGATCACGTCAACTGGTAGGTGGATAATGGGAGAGAAACCATTCACATTTGAGGACAGACTTGACATTATTTCTATAAATAAATTCTGAGTATCTGCTTATTTATTGAGACAGTTTTAGTTCTACTCAAAGTTAAAAAGAAAAAAAAGAAGGAATATGTATAATTCTTGTTTATCAGGGGCCGCCTTCCCCACTACAGGGCCCTAGATAGTCAGCTCCACTTTGCCCCAGAGCCCCACTCAAACTCTTCAATGACACAAATAATAAAAATGAGGGCACATCTTTCAACTGTGAAGAAAACCACACAGAGAGGCATTAGCTGCATGTGCATTCATCTTCTTAACAAGGGAATTCTTTGACATTATCCTTTTTTGTCTTGTTTTTTTTGTACAAAACAAAAATTAAAAGAAACAAGTGAATAACTTACCTCATTCACCTGAGATGACTGTGAATTCTTTCATCACCCAAAACATGAGCTCAATAGTTTATCCGACTCAATCCCATGTACGCCATTCCTGCCTGGTTAATCCTGACAAGTGCACTGAATGAGTTTTAATCCAAGGCTTTAAATAGGCCCAGAGATGGACATTTTACACCAACAACCTCAGGCTCCAGGTGTTTTTTTTCTAGGTCTACTCACTCCAACCTTTGCAAGATTCAAATGATGTCCTCTAAACATCATGTTATGTCAAAGGTACAGAAAACAGAGCTCCAACTTTGCATAACATGCTACACTTAGAGTTTGACCCAGTTGATAAAAAGCTGCAGCTTTTGCCCTGAGGATGGACACACACCTTCACACACCAATACACAGGTACATGCCCACAAGCTGAACTTCATGCACTCTTACACAAATCCTGATGAACTTTATTGTTTCCCCAAAAAGCAAGTGTAAAAAGTTCTTCATCACACGACATGAGTAATTCATGAAACACACACACACACACGCACGTCAGCAACAAAGATAGCCGACACATTGTGTTCTGTGCTCCTTCCCCACATGATGATTGAGTAATGATTGAAGTTTCACAGGCAGCAGGGAAAGAAGGACAATACTGGAAGAATCTGACGAACTGTTAATTCAGAAAGTTGTCTTTATCAAAAAGAAAATAGTACACCCACGACAGGCTGACATTCTCAGTCGTCTTCCTTTTTTGTCTGAACTTCCACAGAATTACGAGCTGGTAGACGTCACTGTACAGACTCCCTAATTAAAACAATAAACACCTTTTATGAGTCCGCAGCCAGGGATTTCACACCCTTCTGCACACTTACGTTTTGGACACATGCAGCTAATGCCTGCATAATCCTGTCTTAAACATGACATGACACCTGTTATAATCACTCAGTCATGTGTGCGAAATGCCAAGGAGGGTTTAAGCAGATGTCGTGCCATGGATCCATGGATTGTAGAAGCTTTATGTATCTGTTTGTATGAATCATTCCCTGTCACCTCGGTTGAAATGCCATGGGATACTACTTTAATCTCATTTGTTTGTCTGTGTGTTGTGTGTGGCCGCTGAGCCTTAACAGCTTGTCCACGAAAGCAAACATACGGCTCCTTGTGGTGTTTTTCTTTCCCATTCCTGAAGCCTGTCTGGCCAGCTCTCATAGTATTGCAGGCAGGGAGGGATGAACCACAGCTGTCGCCTGACGTAAATGCACCACAAACGCTCTGTTGGTGCAATCACAGCCCCTCTCACAGTTCCAAGCAGTTAATGGGTTACCTCACACTCTCCTCTCCAAGCCCTCCGAATCACTTCTGCAGTGTGGCTAAACCTTGTAATGAATGTTGCAGCCAAGTCTGATGCTTAGAGCCCATTGACAGTCAGAGTGAAAAAAGGTGCACACAATCATCAGTCTGAAATGATGCTGAGACCATTATGTGTATATGTGCCTCAGATCTGACGTCAGTATGAGTGATGCAGGTCTGAGACACAGCAGGAGCTCAATTAGGAGCACTCAGCTGACTTCACAAGTGAAATTTTCTTCTAATGAGTTTGACAACTGTCCTGTAATACTGTCTCTGACTTTCTAGTTCTTTAAAGAAAAACCCTGATTTCAATGGACTGACAAGCCATGAAGAATTTTTCAGTGTTGCTAGACAGTAAGGCTGTCAAATTATATATTTTTAGTCCGCAATCAGTCTCAATTTTATCTTTTATAATATGACAATTTCATTTAGCAGATGCTGTTGTCAAGGGTGATGCACATGGTGTTTGTTAATGATCATTATTATCACTGCAACTGACAACATATCACCGTCAACTTAGAACCCCATCATCAGCTTCATAATCATCATCATAATCATCATCATCATCATCATCATCATCATCATCATCATCATCATCATCATCATCATCATCATCATCATCATCATCATCATCATCACCATTAAACTGAGTTGTTCACAAAATTTCTGGGCTGAAAAGTTTCTCAGGAGTAGAAATGGATTGTATAGATCAAAGTCTCATCTCTCATGTATAAAATGATTTATTTTTCATTTTAAAGGCACTATGAAGGGTTTTTAACTAGTTGAAATCAGACTAAAATTGATACTGAAGATCCTTTACAGCCTTCAAAAGCAACAGACACCATCAGCAGCGAGGCTGATGATCCTTGTTGTAATTTTAAATGCCTGAATCTGCTGTGAGGGGGTAGGTGTCTGACCAGATATTAGCAACAGGCTGAAGAAAGAGATTTTTTTTAACTACCTTTTTCCAAGTATTCAAAGTGCAATTTCATGTGCATAGAAAAATAGGTAAGAGTTATCGCTTTGTCTATGGGGGCGACAAAATGTACACAAACCAAAAGTTTCTCACAGTAGCTTTAAGATGGTTGTTAGTCCATATTAACTCATAGAGCTCAAACTCATAGTGCTTTTGTTCTATTTTAATTCTGTGTGACAATATTACTTTTGACTCGCCAACTGAGTTATATGTTTGTCTTTTAAGCAGAATGCCATTAAAAAGTGTTAACCTTATTTTTTTGTGATGGTAGCAGCAGAAACAACAATGTGCCAAAAAGGCACATGTTTAAAAATAGATAAACACAATAATTTCAAACCTTGCATGTATAGTGATTGAGGCGTTAATGCTGATGACCCTTCTTTACATTTTTTTTTTCTCTATTTGTACAAATCAATTGCATGACTTACTTCAGTGGCACTGATCTGTCAGCATAAAGATTCTCCTGTCGTTCTGAGATTGCACAGCCCATCTGGTTTCAATTTGGAGAACACGTCTTCTGACAAATGTCTACTCTTCCCATCTAGCCGCCAGACATAGCAGAGCAGAATGTCTTTCACATTTACATTGTGATGTACAGACGTTGGATGTATCCCATCAGCTTGTGTAACAAAAATTTTCTTATTTGAGTTCAAACCACGTTGGTGAGCCATTTCACAGCAAGTTTGAGTTTTTACCATCTCACTGACTCTTATTTAAAACAGATTAGCTATGCAGCTTAAATAAAATGCTTACATAAGTCCAAAAACTTTTGGTACGAAGAGGAGCTGAGTCTGATCTAGTTAAAAGGACATCAAGCTGATTACAAAATGAACCATAAATAAACATTTTTCCCCCTGCATTGACGTCTTTCACCCCTCTCTTTGTCTCAACCAGTTTGAAACCTAGCCTGCGCCCTTGTACTGAGGTCAGTGTTTATGCCACTTTATGATGCAGTCAGGCATCAATGCAAACCACAGGCCAGCTGAGTCATTTCACTGGAAACCCAACACATCCAGCAGGACAACAATCCTTCATTATAAGTGCCTGTGAACACAGTGAATGCGTAACAGGAACCTTTGGATCAGTGCTTTGCTACAGAAATTATGTCATGACATTTTTTGTGGTCTTTCTCAGCAATAGCTTCAACCTTGAGGGAATCACATCCATTGATCAAAAAGAAAAAATTCAAACAGTTTCAAGGTGATCTTTTTTTTTTCAATCCCAAGGTCTGTGTCTGTGTGAGTACATGTCCTTTAGTCTAAACACGTGCTCTGAGTGAAGCACTTCTGCACTTTGTTTCTTGATGAGAGTGAGGGGCTGAGCTGAACGAGGAAATTGACATGGCGACACACAGACGCACTACTAGGAGTGCAGATTTGATTAGTACGCAACGAACTCCACGGGAGGCTCAGTTGAGCTTAGAGGATTGTAAATGTGCCCCTGAGACTTTGACGCAGGCTGCTGACATCATTGCCCATACCTGCGTTTGACCAAACAGTCTGCTTACCGAGTGCTGCCATAGAGGAGGAGGAGGAGGTGGAGGAGAGAAAAAGAGGGAAAATACTGTCAGTAAGCCCCTAATCTATGGATTGAGAGCTTTATATGAGGGCGTAAAGATTAAATGGATCGAAAAAGTCGCGAAACTTAAAGTGACAAAAGAATAATCAGGAGGAAGGAATCACGCTGGGGCTAATTTGACAAATATTCAGCCGCCCCCTTGACCTCAACGATCAGGATATTTATACTGTCGCTCCTGCAGGAAAATAATCCCCACACCTCCTTGCATATGCCCTCAGAACATTATTAAGCCTGCAAAAATGTCACAGTGCACCTGATGTTAATTATACACAGAGCAAATCATGCTGAGATAATGATATTTGACTCATAGCGTGGGAGGCAAGAGTGTCATGAAAAATATAGGGAAACTTTCCTGGAAAGCACCAGGCAGACAACCTACCTTCAAGAGCTTGCAGTGATATTGGCCAAAAGAGAGAATAGATTAGATTTTATATGAGAAAAATTATGTTTCTTTTTTTCTAAATAGTTTCAGCACATAGAGCAATAACGCAAATTGTGTTGATGTAGAGTCTGGCAGCTCGCTTATCTCTGCAGCTAAAAATGGCAAACGGTCTGACGGTGGATTGTGTGCGTTAAGATGGATGAGCAGATGCTGCTGCGCAGGGTGGCAGGTGACTCCTTTGGCTGCTCGACTCTCTTGGTTATTTAGTTTCCTGCCCTAAGTGGCTGACATTTACTGCCTGAGGAGAAAGGTAGTGGAAGAAGATAAAAGTGGGTGTGGGAGGACAAAATGAGATGGAAACAAGAGGGCTCCTTGTGCTGCACTTAATCTGAGGTTAATGATTAAAGAGAACAGTGGGTGGTCTGGTGTTGGATGAAAAAGGCAGGTCAAGTTGGACGAGGAACAGAGGAGAACCTGTGTCAAACTATCTGTGCTCTGCTTTTATCTCACAATAGCCCTAGCAACGAAATCATACACAGGGCAAAACACTCTGCAGCCCTGACAGGGGACGGCTGGAGAGCCTATTTTTGTCATTTACGTGTCTGGCAGAATGTTAGACAGCTGCACCACTGAACCTGCAAACTAGACAAAATGTAGTGTTTATGAAAGAGAAATGATGTTGCATTATTGAAGATCCTTATTTCACCATATGTACTCATGCTGAATTTATAATACCTTCTCTTTCTCTCTGAATCCTCTTTGGACATGCACTCATCTCTAACATAAGCATTTCATATCTAAACCTCAACTCCCAACCATGCCTTAGTCATTCCCTTTAACTATAAGGGGTATTTTTCCCCAAGGTAGGATTTAGTCTTTATAATATAGGTGTATAAAGTGATTTCAGTCTGTAAAACCCTAACAAAACAGCACACAGGATTACAAAAGCATGAAAAAGAAAATGTCCATGGTAGCCGTTTTCAGTACATTGTGTACCTCTCTACTTGTTCTCTCTGTAGCGTATTCTGTTTGGTTCTCTTAATCAGGCATATCTCTGTGCACACAGCTCTGCAAAATGAAAAAAAAGTACTGTATCAGTGACTGAATGATCCCACAGTTCTGCAGCTTAACAGGAAGCTGAAACACATTTTCTGGATTTATTTTTCTGGCTCGTCAGAATCACTGGAATAAAAGGGGAGGAGAAACAAACAATATGTTCTGCACACTCTGGCTCTGTGGGTGTGTGAGTGCGTGTGTGTGTCTAAGTGTTTTTGTGCCAAAGATAAGGGGGAAGCTACAGACAAAAGGATGAAATAATAAATCAGCTATTCTCTGTTAGGCTGTTGAATTTATCCAAAACTTCTGCAGAGATGACGACAGATAGAAGGCGAGTGATCAACTCAGTTATCAGGATTGAGAAAGAGAATCAAGGAGACATATGCTTCATGAATCCATGTGTAATTTTGTTGTCATGAGTATGCAGACTCTTTTGTGTGTACTCCTGTTTGCACCAGAAAGAAATGTTGTGGGCATTAATATCATAATCATGATGTGGTGCCCTGTAGTTAAGCTGCCACAGCGTCTTCCTGACTGCGCATTTTTGTTGCACATTTCATTTAAAAAAATTCACCGTCAGCTATTTGCAAGTTAACTTAGCTGACTAAATTAACTTGTTTAGATTCATCAGATTCATCTTTGAGTTTGAGCTACAACCTATAAGCTAAGCATTCAGGTCTGTGAGCAATAGCTAGTGTGACAATAGTATGCTAATGTGGCTAAATAGGGAGCTACGTATACGGGCGCTAATGGTTAGCCTCAGACTCTTCATGTTAAGGCATTACTTCAAAGAACTCACAATCAGCTAAGTAACCAAGTTAAAAGTAATACCTTTGAGTTTGAGCTACAACCTGTTAGCTAAGCATTCAGGTCTATAAGCAATAGCTAGTGTGACAACAGTATGCTAACATGGCTAAAAAGGGGGCTACATATGCAGGCGCTAATGGTTAGCCTCAGACTCTTCATGTTAAGTCATAACTTTAAAACTCACAATCAGCTAAGTAACCAAGTTAAAAGTAATACCTTTGAGTTTGAGCTACAACCTATTAGCTAAGCATTCAGGTCTGTAAGCAACAGCTAGTGTAACAACAGTATGCTAACATGGCTAAATAGGGAGCCAAGTAGGCGCTAACAGTTAGTCTCAGACTTTCTGTGTTAAGGCATAACTTTTAAGACTATATGACTGTAATGTAAAACATGCTATATCTATCTATCTATCACTGGAAAAGCAGCCAAAATATATTCAGATTCAGGGCGGCAGTAGTTCAGGAGGTAGAGCAGTCGTCCAATAACCGGAAGGTTGGCAGTTCGATTCCCCCCTATCCCAAGTCTGTCCATTGTGTCCTTGGGCAAGACACTTAACCCACCTTGCTCCTAGTGTGCGTGTCCTCTACTGGTGTATGATTGTGAGTGTGGTGTGGTGGTGGTCGGAGAGGCCATAGGCGCAAACTGGCAGCCATGTTTCCGTCATTCTGCCCCAGGGCAGCTGTGACTACTAAGGTAGTTTACCACTACCAGGGTGTGACTGTGTGAGTGAATGAATGATGTATTCAATGTCAAGCTCTTTGAGGGTCTCTGATAAAGCGCTATATAAAATCTGATGCATTATTATTATTATTATTATTATTGTTCAATAGTGCGGAAATGGGGGTTTTCTATGTGCCAGCATATGATAAAAAGTTTTTTTTTCCCCGCTGCAAATCATGCAAACCTCTATAGGGGTCCCAGACTTGCATAATAAAATTAAAATGAGTAAAATATATCTCCTTTAAATTAAGCCATTTCAAAACAAATAGTTTGACAGTAATGTAAAATTAGCATGTCATTCTTTATGAACTGCCCACTTTACAACTTACATTTCATGAGGACTGACCTCTTGACCCGAGCTCTCGCTTTCCTTTTTTGGCTTTGGTGCAGAGGAGAATCCTCTCCCTTCCCTCCCCTCCTCCTTCCCTGCATGCAGTCTGAGAGGTCCAGCGCTCACATGGCTGGAGCAGGCGAACACACAGATGTCCTTAATAACATCCCTGCCTCTCAGACACCCTCCTTCACCCAGCTTAGATCTCTTAATCCACGCTTAGCTGTTCTCTTCTCTGCCCTGACTTCTCTCACAGTCCCTGCCACCAAATCAGAAATACATCACATTTGACTCAACCTTCCCCCAGTTTTGAGTTGAAACAGCAGCTGTGCAGGGGGTCGGTGGAGGTCAAGTGGAAGAAATCAGGCTAAGAAAGCTGGGGAAATGAGCAAAGTGGTTTAGATTGCTGCAAATTTAAGGAAATATTGGTCAATATAGAAAATTAGATTGAGTTTTCTCCAAATCGAATCACTTATATTCAAGAATCTCTGCTAATATGTACACTGTGGGTGTTCTTTCTCTGAATTCCTGGCACTGGATGGTGGTTTCTTTTAACAAACATCATCCTCTCACTTTGCCCTGTCCCTGCACAAACACCTTCCTCTCTCAAGGCTGTTATCCGGCTTTAGGGGGCCAGCTGAGAGACCATATGGACAGTGAACAGTGAGATCAGGAGTGCAAGATGCAGCAACACCTGGAGGGATAAAACAACTTTCTTTCCATCTGGATCCTTGTAAAGTCCTCTTCAGTTTCTACTTGTTATCCACCTGATTAGTAAATAAAATACGTCAGTAACAGTGTATGAGTTAGCCATGATTGCAGACTGGCTGAAGGAAAGGAAATGCTGGTTGGGTTACTCAACAGTCTAGTCCAGTCTGAAATGTCTCAACAACTATTGGATTGATCAAAATGCAATTTTGTACATTTGTGCCCCAAAGGTATGAATTCTCATAAATTTGTTGATCCCTCGACTTTACCTCTTGTGCCAACAGAAGGTTGGCAATCTCTTTTTAAAGCCTCTGGAATCTTGGCTTGAAATGGTAAAAAAGATTTTGAAGTAGAGAATCTCATACAGACACAAAAGCACTGATAATAGCCGAGTGGGAGAGGATGCTCATTGTACGGTTTCAGATTATTGAAGTCTGTGCACGTGTGGCTCAGTGTGTTCTGATTGATATGCCATGCACAGAAAATTAGTGCATGTGACAATCAATAGTATCTGAGTCAGAGGTCTTGTGGTCCACTGGTTTTCAAAGATTTAATGTAAGTAGTGACCTGACACATGGCGAGAAAGATAAATCTAACAGATAGTTTGTGGAGCACAACACTGTGGCTAAAACAACACACCACAAGCTTCTACTCTACCAAGAACCACGGGTCATGATTTTAAAAACTTTAAATCTCTCATGATAAAGTGTGATGGTACTGTACAGAAACAACAATGCTTAAATAGCTGCTTAGCTATCTGCTACATCTATTGTGGTAGCAGTTTCTGTTTATCTCCTCTCCCAGTCTGTTTTACAGCAAGTGTTGCGATCATAGACTGTATGTACTATGGACAACTTGGTGCAGCCTTCTGCCAGTATACGGATTTGAAGCCGTAAAGCTCTTGGTATTTCTACGTTTTTCCCCCGTTTCCGGAAACCAACATTGCACAGTAGTGTGTTACGCATTCGGCGGGAGAGTCGCTGTGATGACGCTTAGCTCAAACAGCATATCCCCTGGGTGAGCTACGCAATCTTTTTACGCCCATAGGCTGTATCAGGTGTCAATCATAGAAACATGAACCTCCTAATAACTTTTAAAATGAAGCTGTACAGAAAAAAGAGGACTTGAGAACAAACTAGTCTTACAGTAAGTACATGTCAACATCACAAGCAGCGGGGAAAAAAATATATTCTGTGTAATAAGTTTCTAAAGTTTGTCCACTGCTCCATAAAGATGGCTGGAGGAGGCGGGATTTATGGCCTATATTGCAGCCCGTCACTAGAGGGTGCTGTTCTCGGGGTGGCTTCACCCAGGGAGGAGGCAGATGGCGTCCATTCTATATACAGTCTACGGTTGCAATGCATTCCCCAATCATTAAGTTGTCCCTCAATTTTTGATGTCTATTTTAGCCTTTCTTTTACCATAGCTGAGTTAGCTGCACTCTCTTCTTCAGTCAATCCGCTCCTCGTGACAGTCTAGAGTACGGGCTGTCCCTGTGGTCCCCAGGATGTCTAATTGTTTGTTGTTTGTTGAGCATTTTCATCAGTCACGATTTCAAATGCCTGAAAATTGGCAAATCCAGAAAGAGAAATCATTCATGACAGGAAATTTTGGCAAAAAATTCTTGATTCCATTTTTTAGGTCAGTAGATGATGAGCTAAAAATGTCTCACCATCTCAAAAATATTCAGCAGTTGTTTGCAAGATTGGCTGACATACCATTGGTTGTTCTCAGAGCTATGAATGCCATAATGAAGTAATGTGTAGGCCTGTGCTCCTTTGTTACCCAGTGATGCTTGATTTCCTCCAGCTAAAGTAGATTGTCCACATAAAGCCGTAGTCGTCAATAATCAGCTTCAGCCCTCATTACTCAGCTCGCAGACCGTGCTAAAGCTGGGTGCTTTGTGGCTTTTCTACACTATTAGACAGCAGAACCAACTGAATAACTTTTACAACACTTTTATGTGCATAATAAAAAGCCGTTACTGGGACCGTGTTGCATCAAGAGTAACTCTGCTATATAGATTTTTATTCGGATTGAGTGTGTGCTGCACAGACTGATTGATTGCATATGTTTGTGTGCGTAAGCGTGTGTTTGAAGAGGATAAAGAAAGACAGTTGAAGTAACCCACACCTTAAAAAAATCACTCTTTCAATGTTTTCTAGCAGCTCTGCAGCTTTGCCCTCTCATATTTCTCTTTTGAGTGCTCTCTTTTACTCGTTGTCTTTTGTCTTTTGGAGTTGTTCCCAGCCATCGAGTCCACACATCACTTTGCTTTCTTTACTTTTCATTTCATTCCCCTTGTGGAGCTTACTATCACCTTTCTGGGTACCCCGCATCTCCTTTCCCTGCCACTCTCAGCCCTGGATAATAGGCTGATCCTTGGTATGACGCACATTGGGCCGTCTCCTGAGGGGCTTTTGCGCACACATGCATTCATAAAGGCTCTGTGCAGCCTGGTATGCAGATACAGGCAGAGCTCAGGTATTTACATCTTGAGATAAGTGACACCACACGATTATTGAAACAGTAACTGCACTGATAATACAATACACAGTACATTCTTGAGCAGAAAAGCCCTTTGTAACTGTGATGAATGGAGTGTGTACAGATTGATTACTGAATAGCCGAAAGGTATCAGTGGTGTCGAATGGTCCTGTTTGTGAAGATTGACTTCAAGTGGCTATGAGTCTCAGGTTTCATTAACCTGTTCATTTTTAATTACACAATTAGTGGTGATAAACAGACGAATAAAAATAATCATGGCAGTTTTTCAAGTCCAGTTCGTACCTTCCTACGCTGTATATGGTTTAAGTCAGTTTGAATGGAAGCAGAAAGAAAACAATAAGTTCCATGTAATAGAAGTTAGCTAAAACAGGTGCATACACAAACCTGGCCTACAAATTTTCAGCAAGGGATTTGATTACATTCAGGCTTACCAGTTTTACAGATTAAAATCAGTCTGTAGATTGTTCCAAAAGAAAACTTTCATTCCCACCTCAGTTTGGACTTTAGGAAAGACACGATATCTATCAAATAAAAATAGTGAGTTCTATCCTTCAAGGTAAAAAGGGAGGAAACATAAACACAGGATCGTCACCTGATCAAGATCAAAAATCTGTGGTTTAGCTTACCACAGTGCAGCTCGCCTGGCTTTGTACAAGGTTACAACTTTCTCCGACAGGCTTTTCTAAATCTTACATAAGAGCCTGCTTAATTTTGTTCCATGATTTTATCAAACAATTTCTCATAAATTAAGAATTTTCCAGTCTTTTGGCACTAAACTGCCGCGTCAAAAAAAAAAAGCATCTGATCAATCAATTGATCGTTTGTTTGTCTAAAGGATCACAACCTTTTAAATACAAGCCACCTCTGTTTCCAGTTTTCATGACAAATTTGATATTTTAACAGTCCAAACTTTATTCTATATCTCTGAATATCTTAAATCAATGAGCAGTTGTCAGTGATAAGCATCACTTATACGGGAATTCGAACAACAAACCCTTTTCAGCACCAAGGGGAAAAAACAGTGTGAAAGAGAGTCTGTAAGGCCCTCATCACTGAAATTGTTTGTTTGAGGAGGGCTGCTGCTGGACCTCCTGGATGATGCCCTGACGCACAAGCTCACGAGGATGGCCCCGCCTGCCAAAGTCAACAGGCACAGAAAGACTAGCGCTAATTACCAAGGAGAAGGGTAGCCCTGTCCTCCACAGGACACAATAACAGCAAATGATCAGACAAAGGAGCTTTTCAGAAAGTGTTGTAGCCTGTAGATGCAAAATAAACCAACGAATGGAGGTCAAGTGAATGGAGCAGCAACTCCAGGTAGTCGTCCAGTCCTACTTGTTAATAAGAAAATAAAAAAACAAGCAGTGTATCTCCTAATGTTTAAAGACAGGACTCCTTTTGACTAAAAGTCTTTTTGCTACAACCATAGAGAGGGAAGTATCACGTTTAAACCAGCATGATTACCTCATATCAGCCCTGAAATGAAACGCTTTGACTGAGGGCTTTAGTTTGCTAATGTGTAGCAAATAAGCCGCTGAAGAGTGTTCCCGTGTAATTATGAAAGCCTGCTGAAGTACAAGCTGTAACAAAGATTGGACACAGATTCAGAGGGCAGCTATTGAAATCCGGTGGAGGGAGCGGAGGGGGAGTGAAGCGAGGCAAACTGAAGGATATGAGACCTCAGCATTAGTGTTGTCATGCATGAATACCAGTTTTCATTGATTATTTCAAGCTAATGAAGAATAGGATACTTTTATTAGGCATTAAAGATACAGGTGATGGGTACACATTATTATATATTTTACATTATTAGAACCCCTTTAAATAAAAATAAACAAAACAAAACCATCTTCAGAGTCTTTCTGCTGTCAACGCTCGAGTCAGTTGGGTTACAAGTCCTGAAACTTTGGGCTTGAGTCATAAGTGGAAACAGTGAAACAGTTGTATTATTGATAGGGCAGAGAGAAAGACCAGACACTGAACTCTGTGTCTAGACGAGAAAGCAGCTTCGTTCAATATCAGAAGGTAACATCCAAATGATTCTGCAAAAACATGACAGAGCATGAGGGGTGTCAGGTGTAATTTTTTTGTGGATCCCAGCTGGAGGAAACTGTACACAGCTGCACATGAACATCCTTGCCTTGCCTGATTTGGCTCCAAGCTACCCTGGTTGCTACCTCACAGGTCTCCTGAGCTGCAGAGATGTTCGTGCCTCACATCCCAAGAGTTCACTGTGTATTCTTCTTCATCCCAGGTGTCAGAGTCACGAATAGCCTCACTCACACTGCAGCCCTTTTTAGCTGCAGTATAAGTGAAAAAAAAATAGTATTAATTTTAGGTTATTTGTCACCTGAACTAATTTCAATGTTACTCCAAATAAAAATCAACAAACTTTAAGACACTTCAGTGTCTTTGCTCCCTGTAAGTTTGACAATTCCAGCTTCCTAGTGGTCTGAATCAAATACATTCTGGTGAAAAGGACATTCATACACAGCTCAATACATAAATCATTTCTATTAGCATGAAATTTTCTGTCCCATTGTGATCCTAACCTTGAAATCTACATTATGATAATCTTAATGTCTACTGCCTGAATAAAGAAGCCGAGGGACATTTGAATTTAATTAGATCTGCTGGACATTCATAATAACGTGACTTCAGTTTGAGTAAATATTAAAGGGATTACATCTCTCATTATCTTTGAGACTTGCACTCCTGGTATTGTTTATATTCTCATTGAAGCAGCAAGTTTAAGTATCGGGGAGTAAATGCCTCCACATGCTTACTTAAACAAACAGCATGTCCATGAGTGAATGGGTGACTCATTACATCCTGTCACACAGAGAGTACCACAGGATATCGTTAGTCATCCTTTCTTGTCACTCCGCATGGTAATGGTGTGATGTCTGGAGTCTAAATATCTACTGTAAGAAAGAAAAAGTCCCCTCGAGTTTACCTATATGCACCCACATTTGATAAAAGGCCAGCTCAGGCCTAAGAATAAGACGAATGACGTGTTTGACTTTTGCGTTGTGGTTGTTTGTGGTTGCAGACTCACTGTGCAATGGAACGTGCCTGATAACTCACCTGTTTTCTGTAAACAGTATTACTCTTGGAGACTGTTTAACCTTCGATGTCTCTATTTCTTTAGTCTGATAGCTGGGAGAACAACAGATTTTTCTCCAGCTCACAGGAAAAAAAATTCAACCTTCACAGCATCTCTGTGGACTGTAACAACACAATATAGGCAATTAATTCTGCTTCGAATGCACACAGGAAACATGTGGACGATATCGCTGTACTGATGCATGAAACAGCAGTATTGTGTGTTTTTGTGTGTGTGTATCTTTGTGTTCAGCTAGTGAGGGAGAGGGAAGTTCTCTGGAATAGTAGAAGCAGTACTCGTAAATTTATTTCCAAGAATTTTCCTGTGACGCTGACGTGAGTTTTATATAGTTTGGCTCACATTTAACATTTTTTCAACACTCACTAAGATTTGGGAAAATCAACAAATTCGCAGTGTATTATTGCCCTCCACAAATAATGATCACCTCTTGTGTAATGAGAAGCCTTGTCCCTATTGGGCAGCAATAAAATAAGCCTGGAAACAAACTCGAAAATAGTTTTATTCTGGCCGTGACAACGACTTTTAGCGTCTGGAATTAGTCATATTTGGACAATGATAAAAAAGTCAAACAAGAATACTTTATGACATTCGGCCTGGGAAAGTTCCTTGAAAGGAAGAATAGAGAGGTCAGCCTCTGCACATGCTACTGTTTGTCTTGAACAGGAGTCACCCGGCATGCTCATGAGATCTGACTCAGTTTATATAATCGTGTCGGTGTTGCCCACACTCAGGAAATACAACAAATACAACATGTGAGTGGGACAGACATTCAAATGACACAAGGGACGTTTGGTTATGAAAACAGTTGCATGAGACGCTGAGTGGGTTGTGTGGTTTTGTTGTAAGTGTGCATCAAAATATTGCATGACCTTTCAGCAGGGACATTTTACATGTAGTTTGCATTCATTTAACATTTTAGACTGTGGGAGGGGAGGACCCGTTCCTCTACCAAGGCTGGTGTTTGGTATTTACTCTCACTCTAAATGACTTTATCCTATGCACACTTTGAAATGCTACTGTAGTTCTCCCTCTGACACATGCAGAAGTTGTTTGGTTGTGTGTTTCCTGCCAAACTTTTGGCAGAGCAGATATGTCAAGTCACTTTTTCCCCAACACCTTACTTCTGTTTCTAACTTTCCCTCAACTTTACTCAGTGACACTTTTGATAACAACTATATATCCCTATAACACATTTCTAAGAATTGATAGTATTTTGTAGTAGTTAAGTGTCAGACAAAAATAATATAACATTTTATTAACCATACCTTTAAAAGGCATCAAGCTAACTGCATAACTCTTAAAAAATATTGCTTTAAACTGTTGTGAAAGCTTGTGATTTTTCATAAACATTGTCATAAAGCCTGCATACATAAATGTGCTAATAATCCATTAGAAGGGCAGTTTCTCAAAAAGTGATACCCTTTATTTTTTATGAAATTTATTTGTGTAGTTTGGTGTCATTGTGAGGGAAAGTCACTCACATAACCTCTTAAATCCTGGTTCTTATCAGTCACATACAGCAGGTTGAAGAAAAACATGGCTGTGTCCTTCACTCCACAACATTTGAGCTAGCTTTGAAAACAGTAATTTGAGGAAGATAATATTTCCTGTATTCACTTGTGCACTTTGTCTTGCACTGACCCTGTCTCCCTTTGTCACACAACTCTTTTTAAACGTCTTTCTTTGGTAACACTCACATCTCCTTTTTTTGTCTCTTCTGCTTTTTTCCCCCTCAAACTGTGCCACCCCCCTTTTCTCGTTTCACAGGCTTTGTGGTGGATTGTTTTACCTGCAATATCAGATGAAACTAGGGCAGAACAGGCTGCTAACCCCAACACTCAAAATAAAAATTGGAGGCCAAGTATGTGTTGCAAATAATCTGGACCTTATCTTTCACACTTGAAACTCCAGACCTGGTCCTTCAGCACCCATTCTAATGCAAAACAAACCATTAGTTATTTAGGTTGGATAATAAAGCACATTTACTGATGCATTACACACACCACTGCAGGCTTAATTGCTATTTGAGAGCAAAAACTTTTAATATTTCACATTATTTCAACAGAATCCATTAGCACAGGTCTACATTATGTAAAGAACAGAAACTCACTCTTGTTTTTTTAAACACAGGGCTGATAACAATACAAAAACATTTTCTCAAATGGATGTATGATTGGTTTTAAAATAAATGGGTTACAAGAAGGGCTGGGCGATAAAACGATAACAATATATATCGAAAATTAATTTCCCTCAATATCAATATAAAACATGGTTAACATGCTTTTCGATAGTCGACATTCTGCCATGCTTTGGTAGACTATACAAATAGCCAATGAAAAGGGAAGTTGCTCCGGGTTTGCTTTGCACTGAACCAATCGTGCTGAATTTAGGGATGGAAATCGGGAACCGGTTCTTGTTGAGAATCATGGACAACACTGGCATAAAAACATTGGTAGTGTGGAGGTATTTTGGTTTTTTGAAGTTGGACATGAAGCAGAGTAATGTGCACTGCAAATTATGTAGAGTACATGTTTTTCACAAAGTTGTGAAATACCGCAAATCTTTTTCACCACCTGAAGCAGTCCCACGCAGCAGAGCACGTACAATGCAAAAGGTTACAAACCCCGAGCGGAGCAAGGAGCCCATGGCACCTGTGTAGCCAAAACAACTGACCATTCAGTACGCTTTCTCTAGCACAACGCCTAACGACAAAACGGCGAAGAGACACAAGGACCTCACAGATGCATTAGCTTATTGTATTGCAAAAGACATGCTGCCAATAAGCACTGTTAAATTTCATTTTTGTGTATCGTGATATATATCGACTGAAATAGAAAAAATATATCATAAACTTTTTCCCATATCGCCCAGCCGTAATTACAAGCCAGATTGGTCAGAATAGAAAAATTGCATTTGCTTATATATTCGCAGTTTAATATTATTCTTTGTACTTTTCAAGGACTGTGCATTTAAAGAAGGTGCCATAATAAAGTGGGAAAGATTAGCAGAAAAGAGTAAGTGTGAATATTGCACTTTTTGCAGCAGGTCCAAAGAAAAAAAAAACGATAGGATACTTTATCATAACTGCGTGCTTGTAGTCTTTTACTTTGGGCCCATTTCAGTTTGCATCACATGAACTCAACAAGTAAAGCAGAAAAAACTCACAGGCTGTAGGAAACAATAACAATCTGATTGTCAACAGTTGCTTCCTGTTTCTGTTTCTGCTAAAGGCGCGCGCGTAGCCGGGCTGTGAGAAACAGACAGAGAACAAGGCAGCCCGCGAGCTCCAGCCCGACTGAGGGAAACATCACGTGGTGACACATCTCCACGACTGACGTCACCGTCCCCATCTCTAAGCAACCCCTCCATCAGCACTCACGTCACCATGCGCCCGAGCCGCGCGGTTGCTCAGCAACCCGTGCCTTGCGCTCGGGTCCGGCCTTGCCTTGCACCCAGCTCGGAGCTCTGACGCGGGTGTGACGTTAATAAGGTGGGTATCAATTTGTTATGGTGGTTGAGGGAGGGAACAGAGGAAAGGAGGAGGAGGAGTTCCCCCTGTGAGTGCCGAAACCTTGCTCTGCATTCCGGCGGAGCGCACAAGCACACACCGGCCGCAGCCCAGTCCCGGGCCAAAAGACTAGTCCTGTAAACTCAAACTAAAGACGGCAGGAAAAAAAAAGTTTCTCCGCGCGGGTTTTTTGTACAATTTCTGCTGTATTTTCTTGTTTTTTCTTCGCTCTGTCTGTGGAATGCTTTACTTTTCCAGTGAGAGCTTTCTGAACTGTGAGAGAAGGAGGTTTATGTCCGCTCTTTGAGGTAAGACGAGACAGCTCTCTCCATTTTTATTCTCTGATTTCACAGCCTCATATTTCATTTACCACCATTTTCCAACTGTCCAGACGCAGGCCTAGTTTTCATTTTTAATAGATATACCAAGTTATCCCCCTCTTCACTGTCCGTTTACTCGATTTATCAGTCAATAAGAAGCTACGTTTGGAATAATTGAATTTCGTCAATGGTGTTAACACATTTAGCACATGTAGTCTATCAGTTTAAGGTCTCATGGGGAATTAGATCACCTAAACTTATACCAATAAATTTAATTATTAAATAAACGACAGCACCTCTCTCAGTGTAAGCTTGTAACGCAGTACTATGGTCTACTTTCTCACGACTTTTCCTCACTTGTGTTTTCCACTGCTGCACCCAAAGGCTATGTGAAGCGGTGGAAGTACTATTCATATTGAAATGAAGTGTGAAATGATCAGATTCCTTTGGGAAACCATGCAAACATAAGATGAAAGTCAATGTTTGGATCATGCAAAACCATTTCTTTTTGCAGAGTTAAATAAAGACAGCATATATTACTCTATATTTTCTTGTTTTATCTATTGCAGTTCTGTCATTTAAGCTAGTGTGAGGTCCATCATTTCATTTTAAGATAATAAACCATCAAATCATATTTTATAAGCTTTTTTATGATTGATAGGGTACATGCGAAACAAAAAAAAAAAAAAAGGTGTATAGTGTCAGATGAATGAAGTGGGGGAATACATGTTTTCTCTCTGAATTGTATAGGAGTTTAATTTACATAATAGGAAAAATTAGGTTATTGTATGTAGTGATTTTCTTACACTAAAGATAGGCCTTCATATTCATTTTTTCTGATTTTCTTGTTTTTAAGGTGAATTAGATGGAAGTAGTATATGTCAAATTTATGTGAGCCTGCTAGTATTCGGTGTATTCAATGCAATGGTTTCATTTGCTCTGCAGGTATCAGCCTTAAGTATCCCAGTGCTGTAACTCCAGACTGTTGGTGCACCATGGTGATCATGACCGAGAACAGCCGGGGGGCTCAGTCTAGCCCTGCCCAGGGCCGGCCACTGCAGGTCGGCTTCTACGAGATCATCCGCACCCTGGGCAAAGGCAACTTTGCTGTGGTGAAACTGGCAAAACACAAAGTCACTAAAACACAGGTCGGCACCACTCCTCCCTGTCAATAGTATTACTTCATTTGGGATTTCAAAATAGCAATTTCTTCGTGATTATCATTCTTTAAAAGTTGCAAATGGTCCTTTGTGTTGCAGGTGGCTATTAAAATCATCGACAAGACCAGACTAAACCCTTCCAACCTGGAGAAAATTTACCGAGAAGTGCAGATCATGAAGCTGCTGAACCACCCCCACATCATCAAGCTGTACCAGGTGTGTGTTATCTGTCACCTCTCTGCAATGTTGCTGCTGGCCATGCATGTGTTTGTATGTGTGCAGAATGACATGTGTGCGCACGATGCTGTGTGTTTGTCTGGAGTGAAGCACTGGAGTAAAATTTGCAGTGTGAAACTCTGCAAAACGGGAACATATTTTTTCCCCCATTAGTGTTGAGGTGCGGGGAACTGTGCCTCATTACTGTTGACATGCGGCTACAGCCATTATGTGTGGCAAAAATAAGGGACATTTAGCTTTTAAGTGGTTTGTGTTGGTTTGTGGTGAGCTGCTGACTCCTGGAGCACATTGAATCATGAGTACAGCACAACAGCATTAGTGAAATCCCTTTTGACCTCCTTCTGTATGTGTCTGCATGTTGTGTACGGGGATTGGTGAGAATATTCACTTGTTCTGGTCAGCGTCAGAGCTGAAGTGTGTTTAATATTTTTAAAGTTATGACGGTAAAAGTGACTGTAGAGACGTGGGAAGCAGAGGATGGCGTAGGGAAAGACGTCCACAGGTCTGAACACTAAGCCTGATTAGCGTCTGTTCAAGCCAAGTGCAATGTGTCTGTGCGTCACGTGAAGGCCACCCCACAAAGCGCTGCTTTACTCCTAATCAAATTGAAGACTTAGCAGAAAGAATCGGCTTTCTTCCTCTCAGCTGGCCTTCGTAGTGCCGTGGCACGCGTCTGGCAACAAACACACAAACACACACCCACGCTAACAAACACACTATGCCCTTTCTTTTTCTCCCACCGCGGCCTTTTTCTGCTCTTTTGTTTTACTCTGTTGTTTTAATACCTTAGAGGTTTACTTCATGTTTTCCAGTTTAAAGCAACCGAACAGTGTTTACGGTGAAATCACCAATGATTGCAAAAACTCAGGGTGAGATACTATTTCTTGGAAACCTAAGCAGCGTTTCCCATCAGACACAATGGTGCTTAGTAACTCTGACACAACCGAGTTTCAGTTTCACTTGGAGATAAAATATCAAGTCTATTTAACCGTTTGGTGACGGTTCTTATTCTGATAAAGATGTTTTGTGTGTTAATTACAGTAAGACAGATTAATAAACAGATCTTGAGTCATTTTGAAACATGAAGTATGGGACTAAAACACGTCTTTCTATTCTCAATTTTAGATTTGACTTAAATATCATCTTAAACTTTGGAAATATCCTACCTATCAGAACCTCTTATCGAGGTTTACACCCTTGTTAGAACAGGTGGAAATGTAGATGATGTTACATTTGATGCTAAATTTAACAAGATTAGTTTTTAAAGTATACCAATTGTTGTATTGTATTGTTGGTTGTACCTTTTTCTATTAGACATAAAAAGGTTAACAATGATGTCATGTTTCCTTCATGTGATGAATCTTGAGTTGTGTGAGGTAAAGCTCGTCAGATGGTTGTTACTCAATAATGTGGAGTAATGCTCTTCACCCTCTTTTCTCTGAACAAAGGGAGGATAGTGGCATAAGACCGTCTTGTGATTCAAAGGATACGTTCCCTGACCTTCTGCTTTATGAATCAGCTGCTGCTTTTATTCGTGGGAGCATACGTGTTTTTTGTCTCTCTTGTCGTGGATCAGAGTCCTCTCTTTGACCTTGTATCAATCACACTCTCCCCCCTCTCATCCCTCTTAAACCCCACTCTCCCACTGGTGGGGCAGTCAGCAAAACATCCTCTTATCTGCTCGGCTGTGAAGACTAGATTTGTTCAAACCTCCAGGGGTGTTTTTAAAATTTTATTTGGGATCCAGAGTATCCAAGGTTGCTTCTCTTTTCTAGCTTAGCTGTGAGTTATTAGCGTATGATAATGAAAAAATTACACTTATAAAGGATGCAGCATTTGTAATCTAGAGTTCACTTATCATTCATTCATTTTACTCTACTAAAGCTACTTTGATGTAAATAAAAAGAAAAATTTATGGATGTTGAGAGGTTAATTTTCCATCTGAGGGTCCATGACGCGCGGTGTCTGTTCTTCAGAGCAGTGACGTCAGCTGCACCTCAAGGTGACAGAGCCCCAGAGAGCTGCTCTAACTCACAGATAAGCTACTCATGGCTCAAAGGCATCTGTGTATTGAATCACCCTTTGCTTGGTACATTAAAAGGGGACAAAAAGAAACACAAACTCCAACTATTCAGTGGAATTTGATAGCATTCAATCCCAAGTTGGCCTGCAGTGTAACCCACACATGGCTTTGTCATGAGATGAAAATTGCTTTGTTGTGCAACCTTTCGGCTCAGCTGACCTGTCCCTTAGGGCTCTCTTGGGATATGGAGGCCTTCTGTGAGCTCCAGGAAAAGACTGGGAATTGCGTCTTTCCGGCCAGCATAGTGCACTGGGTGAAGAGGGATTGTACTTGCGGTGGTTTGGATAGACAAGGCGGGACCCATGTAAACAGCTCATGTGAATTGGTCTCTCTGTTTCCTAGAACTAATCAGATAGGGGCAGCTTGAAATTCAACTCGAGCATCCTTTGCCAACTAGTGTTAGCCTTCGGGGAAATATTTCTAACAAGTTTATGTCCGTTTGTTAAGTGCGTAATCTGGTTTTGAAAAATGACATAATGCAAGTCATGGACAACTTTCTTATGTAACCGAACATCTCATGGAAAGGCAGGGCGGTGACGTTCGATGAATATGGAAAAATACATGTAGAAGTTTTCAGAAGGGGATTTTTGTGGGTAGAAAATGTCAAATGCCGAGAGATGTCTGAGTAGGGCTACTCTTAAGTGTTTTTCATGGCTCTTTGGTTAAACTGTCTTTTTTTTTTGTCTTGTTTTTTCCACTTAGGTCATGGAGACCAAAGATATGCTGTACATCGTAACCGAGTATGCAAAGAATGGAGAAATGTTCGGTGAGTTCTTCTTCTTCATTATTTGTAACTTTAATAGATAGAAAAGCACAATATTTCCTTTTGAATGAAGCTAAATATCCTGTCTCCCTCTAGACCACCTGACTTCAAATGGCCGTTTGAGTGAAGACGAGGCACGAAAGAAATTTTGGCAGATTCTCACAGCCGTGGACTATTGCCATCGACACCACATCGTTCACCGTGACCTGAAAACTGAGAATCTCTTACTGGATGCCAATATGAATATCAAACTGGCTGGTAAGTCTGCCACATACTGTGTTCTGTTAAATGGAGGCTGTTTTTCTGCTGGCAGAAAGGCGTGTTTATTTGTTTTAATGAGGATTCAACATTTCAAACCTGATACTGTCTGTCTGCACTTTCCTGCTGGTTTTATACTCAGAGATAGAAAGAATTTGCCGCTTCTTTAAGCACTGGAAATTAATACTTTAACGAACTCTCCAGCCAATGAAGTGCAAGTAAAATCCAGGATTTAATGCAGAGCAGACAGTGTTGCATGGAAATATCTTAAAACCTAAAAAACACTACTCTTTAGTGAGAGGGCGATGTATCCATGTTAGCTTGATATCTTCAACAAACACCATACATCAGGATTAACCAAAGACAACACATTTACATTCCTGAGCCATGAGCTCCTCCTGTTTGTTCCAACGTTATAAAGACAGCAAACACTGCACTGCTGGAATAACACAGACCTCGTCTGCCTTTGTTTGTGTCTCACAGACTTTGGATTTGGAAACTTCTACAATGCCGGGGAGCCTCTGTCTACATGGTGTGGCAGCCCGCCTTATGCTGCCCCTGAAGTCTTTGAAGGAAAAGAGTATGAGGGGCCTCAGCTAGACATTTGGGTAAGCCAATGAAATGAGCATCAACAGCATGAATTCATCAGTCAGGTATTATTTCTGCTAATGCTAATGTTCTCCATTTTCCTCTTTTCCTCACAGAGTCTCGGTGTTGTGCTTTATGTCCTTGTTTGTGGCTCTCTTCCATTTGATGGGCCCAGCCTTCCTGCACTAAGACAAAGAGTCACAGAGGGACGATTCAGAATCCCCTTCTTCATGTCCCAAGGTACAACACCAACAAAATACAGACAGCAGTGATTCAAAATTCATTTATAAATCTAAAGCACATCAAAACAAAAAAACTCAATCCTTGTTTCAATCTTCTAGACTGTGAAAACCTGATCCGTAAGATGCTGGTTGTGGACCCAGCCAAGAGGATCAGCGTGGCACAGATCAAGCAGCACCGCTGGATGCTGGCAGACCCGACAGCCGCCCACCAGACCCTCAGCCACTCTCTGACTGACTACAACTCAAACCTGGGGGACTACAGTGAACCTGTTCTGGGCATCATGAACACACTGGGCATCGATCGCCAGAGGACTATCGAGGTAACAGACTTTGACATCTCACATTTCAGGAGGCTTGTTGTGTTTAAAGATTTAAGATAGTCAAATATGTCTATAACCTCATACATCTTCTGTACTTGTATACTTTCAATTATAAGGGATGAATGGGTTAACCCAATGTTATGACGAATATGGATAAAAGATGGCATTAAGAACCACAGACTGTAAACAAATCAGCAGCACCACTAATCTGCTGTCTGTTCCCACAGTCTCTGCAGAGCAGCAGCTACAATCACTTCTCCGCCATCTATTACCTGCTGCTGGAGAGAGTGAGGGAACATCGCGCCCAGCAGCTGAGCCGCCAGTGTGGAACCTGGAGCCAAAGACCCAGGAGCACCTCTGACTCCACAGGCCCTGAAGTGAGTTCTCTACCTGGATTTAATGAGCTTAATCTGTACTTGATCTCCCTACCTGATCTGACCTGCAGCAGCGTGTATGTAAAGTCTTAAAACGTTCTGTGCTTTTGCCTCTAGGTGATTATGGAGTCCACTGATGGCTTTACAACCGCAGCGTTTTCAGCTGCTGCCAAGAGCTCTCCCCCGGTGTATTCAGAGAAAGAGCATGACCAGGGAGGCTTGTTCCAGGTAAACTTATTTCCTTCAGACTTTAAGTATTTGGCTTTTACCTTCCTTGAAATGCAGCTATTGTTATTTCTCTTAACCAGACAGCTAACAGCTAGCCTGCTTCTGTTTCAGCGTGTGGTGTTCCCAGTGGAGGCCAGCCTGAACAGACTCCTCTGGAATCGCTCCATTTCACCCAACAGCCTATTGGAGACGAGCATCAGTGAGGAGGTGCGACCCAGAGATCTGGAGGAGGAGGAGGCAACTCAAAGTCTTGGTCCCCTGCTCCCCCCCACCACCACTTCCCGCAGACACACTCTGGCTGAGGTGTCAGCCCGTTTCCACCAGTGCAACCCTCCATGTAAGTATTCCAGTCAGATGTACAAATACTACACTACGTCAACACCCAGAGTCTAATTCCTGCCCTAATCTGTTGCCGTAGGTATTGTGGTCAGCCCTTCAGACGGTGCCTCTTCTGACAGCTGTCTCAAGTCCTCATCCAGTCCAGCCCCCATTTTGCAGGCTGCTATGGGTGATATGTCAACACTTCTGGCCTCTGGGGCTAAAGGTGGAGCACTGCTGCCTGCTGGAACTCCCCTGGCCCTGTCCTCTCACCTCCTGCCTCAGGCCCAGGGCAGCCTGCCTGCTGCGAGCTTCCAAGAGGGTCGCAGAGCATCTGATACCTCCCTCACGCAAGGTACAAGAGCGTGACCATGAAATGGATTAAGTGTCAACTTTCCAAGCTAATTTTCATTTCTCACATGTCTAATATGTTAAAATACAGGGTCAAAGAGTATTGTGTAACTCTTTCCCATTCCTTTCCACAGGCCTCAAAGCTTTCCGCCAGCAGCTGAGGAAAAACACACGCACCAAAGGGCTACTGGGATTAAATAAGATTAAGGGTCTGACAAGACAAGTCGCTCCTCCACCCTCCTGCAACCGCGGCAGCCGAGGGTCAATTGGTCCGGCTCTCTCAGAGCACCGCAGCATGTTAGTGGAGGTGCTGCACCAGCAAAGGTGAGGCAAGCTATCTAAGAGGAAGTTATTAAATTCTATCTAAAGAGTGGAGATCTGAAGATTTCAAACTGAAAGAGAGACTCTGAGAGAAATAAGACTTATTTCTGTGATGTCTTCTTTCCAGGATGCTACAGATCCAGCACCAACCCCAGCCTCAAGTCCAAGCTGCTCAGACAGGTCCTACCCAGAATCCTCTGCTCTTTCTGGCCCAGAACCAGTCAACTTCTCCTCCACCTACTACCCCATTTGCTTCCTCCTCCATCTTTGACACCCCAAGTCCTCCTACCCTTCCTACTCAGCAGACTCCAGTGGGTCTACAGCAAGGTCCCTGGCAACAAACCCTGGAGACCACATCCTCTTCCTCTTGCTGCTCCTCATCCTCCTCATCCTGCTTCTCCTCATCACTCTCCCCCGTGGCCTCTGCTGCTTATCTTCTGGAGGCACGTCTGCACATCAGCCAGCAAACCCACCCTCACCCCACCACCGGCCTCCACCCACAGTCCCACTCTGCAGCACAAGGCCCCTTCCCTGTTGTATCCAAACCAGCAGTGTGGAGCACAGACCCTGACATGCAGGAGTTGTGTATGGCGGCACAGCAGCAGCTCAGCAGCTGCGTGATGGTGAAATAAAATGTGAGCCCTCAAGACCAGCGATTGTTCTCCTTGAAGTAGACACCCAGCAAAAATTCTGACTTGATGTGGAGAAGGAAAAAAAAAACAGAAGAAAGAACAAGAAGAAGACGCAAGAGAAACCTTATTCAACAACATGTTGTACACATGTGAGAATGTGAGAGCACACATGTATGTTGTATACGCTTTTGATATCATATAAGCTAAAGACTAAGCAATAACCAAACTCTGGACACGGTATTGAAGCTGTATCAGACAGCCTGAAAAGCAATAATAGACTGAAAGACTCTCATCCAGCTCTTTGTTGGACTCACTTGAATGAATGGAGAGCTGATGTAAGCTGATACAACGTTGTCACCTGTTTTTATGCTGTCTAAGTCAGTGTGTAGGTCTTTTTTTATTACAGGAAGCCTCCCTCTTCCTCAAATTTTGAAGTGTCATTTCCTGTTCTTGATTTTTTTTCACTTGACTGGACACAAGACCAAAATCCCCTTTTTTTCTATCTTTTATTCAGACTTCGTTCGCCTTTCTGAAGAGACATTTCTCTGTAGCAGTGCAATGAACATACAGCATAGTGCCCTAAGCTTGCAGATTCTCACTGAAGGAGTTGCTTTTGATCTGTATCAAAACTGTGATTTTTTTTTTCTGTACAACAATAGTTTAGTTACGCAAATGCTGCTTTTACCTCATGCCGCAAAAAGACTGCTACAGAACATCCTCATCAGCCAAAACCGAAGGAAGAAAGTGTATCGCTGATTGAGCAAAGCACAACAGGTACTTTAGTCAGCTTAGTGCATGCGTGGATACATGTGTCTGTATTCTTTGCGTTTGAGAAGCTCTCCTTTTAGACGCTTTTCGCTACCTCCTCGGGCGAGTGATTGAAAACAGAGAAACCTGTAAAAGTTCACTAACAACACGTTATAGGATGTCAGAGGTTGACAACTTTCAGAACAAAGACAGTGGGAACAGTGCAATATTTCACATTGAAATACAAATGAAAGTCTCTATATATGGTGATCAAATTGTACACGCATATAAGCCTGAGGTTTTTTTTTTTTTTATTGTTTGCTGTGTGAGCTAGCAACTAGAATAGGTACAAGTGAAGTAACATATTAACATGATACTGTAGAACATGAGAGGAAATGCATTTTGAGAAGCTGTATCTTCTAGCATGCTTGTTGTTGTTCAACTGAGTGGAAGAATTTGGGTTTTACCAAAGAGCGGACAGCACAAGAGATGGGTGATCTATCACAGACACACTACTGACTTTTCACTTTAAAATGCTGTCTCAAAATGTAGCACGGTGGTTCGCTAGCATTTTCACTTGATCTCCTTAGCTCTTGCTGTGAGAAGACTCCTGCTGCCACCAAATCCTAAAGCTACACATGTTGTTTTTATCTATAGGTTTTACTATCAAGACCATGGTGGTGTTCATTTTTATACTTTTCTAGAAAAGAAGAACAAAATTGAAAAAAAAAAAAAAAAAATCAGTGCATAGCAATACCATGTTGTGCTGGATGTTGACTTTGCTTTGGTTGTCCATGGGTGGTGAGAAATAGAAAGAACCTGCAACAATCTGCTTTAGAGTCTGCAGGATGGGTGTAATACTGTAAACATAGTCCTCTCATTTACTGCTACATCTTTTAAAATATCAGTGTTTTTCCAAACCCAGTTTTAATTTGGAAACACGCAGGGTTGATATTTCTATCCAACAGCTTTTGGGTTGGCTGCACTCACTACCAACACTTGTGCCTTTATCTGAACAAACCTGTGATCAGAGGTCTCCATCTCTGAAAACTACACTGAAGAAAGGAAGACGAATGGCTCAGTCACTTGTCATTCAGTCAGACGGCCCCTTTGTTATCTTCTCTGATTCTCTCTCTTTGCTGAATCTGACCTTTGAATTTGCTGTGGAAACAGAAGCAAGAATTGCACTTTATTCATATTTCCGATTAATGATTTTTTTTTTGTTCCTCATGATGAAAAAAAAAAACATCACAAGACTATTGAAACACTAGACATTTAATGCAAATCTCTAAGTTGACCCTTTTTGATAAACTTTGGATAATAAGAAGTATTTCATTTACATTTTTTGTTTGTTACTTGACTTTGTGAACATGTCTGTGTGTATGAGTGTGTGTGTGTGTGTGTGTGTGTGTGTGAAAGCGATAAGAGAAGGAAAAAGAAAAAGCCTGTTAGACATGAAAGACTGTTTATTTATGTGGCTATTTATTTAAATAAAGTTCACTTCCTAAACTCTGGTTTGTTTCTATTTTTTGAGATTCATTTTCTGACATCTTAACTATGAAAAACTTTACTTTGACAGCTCTTCAATGGACTTAAATTCAGGGTTCTGATTGAAAAGAATTATTTAGGATCGTCCCCTTCTGAAGGATTTGAGTTTACAGATTTCAACGTAAAGGACTGTAGAAATGCTAGAGTTAAATTAATTATTACTGAAAATATCAAACTTAATCCATTTTATTTGGGTTTAAATGTAAGGCAAACATTTTAATCTCCTCATTATCAGGTGCCATGCTAAATAAATCTCAGCTCTCCCAGTCAAAATAGAAAATCTTACAAAAGACCTCAGTAGTTATTGATCTCAATGACATGCACTATTTGCCAGGACTGGGAATCAATCCTCTGACCAGTGTGTCAAGGTCTGTGACCTTTGTAGCCACTATGGTGTTCAGGCTCTACTAACTGAGCTACACAGGCGCTCTGTTTGAATTATTTTTTTTAAACTTTTTTGGTATTAATTTCAATCTTTGGCTTACAGCTGCACCTGCACTTCTACACCACTGTAGTTTTGGCCCTTATTAAGAGAATGCTTTGGTTAACTTCTTCAATATATTCTCACAGGTCTGCAGTGATTCACATACTCTAAAATAGCCCTCGGCTGGCGTTTTGTGATGTTGCCAATGGTCACATTAGCTCGCAGTTCACCCATACACTTAGCATTGAACTCAAAGTAACCTAAAAGTACTTTGGTAACTTTACTCCAATTGATTTCTTTGACTTGTCAACTGAGCTGTCTGGGAGTTTGTTGTAGTTAAATATGCCTAACAAAAGCCCAAACAAAATTAAGAAAATACATGTCAATTTTAGACCCAGTTGCACTGTTGTGATTGACGTGTCACTGCTCACAGTCCTATTATATGTAAAGTACACCATTATTAAATACTTTCAGACATCAACAAGCCCTTTAAGTATTGGATTCGTCTCATGGCTTTTTGATTAAGTCGTTGGGTTGAATTATTTTGTCCTGGAGAGTCTTAACACGAATGATGCAGGAGCAGAAAGTGCTGGCATGAGCTGACCACATTTTGCTGAACAAATCACTTCTAATTATGTCTCATCCCTCTCTACTACCTGATAACCAGCCGCACTGATGATGCACTGGCACCCTGTGATAATGCCGTGATGCAGAGTGATGATGCACTAGACTCTGATGACCTTCTCGCTGCAGGACGATTATTCACAGAACCAAGAACAGACAGGTGTCTGGCGTCTGATGGGCAGAGGCTACGAGGGAATCAAGTGACGCAGCGGCAGAATGAGAAGCCAAACAGTCTATGAGCCACATGAACAGAGCTGCTCTCCTCTGGCTGCTGGTTCGTTGTTTCCACTTAGAAAGAAGATCTGAATTCTTGTAAGGACTGAATGTTTCACTGTCTGTTCCAAACATACAAACCTGTTGAGCCACTGCTCCTGACCAACACTGATTTACACCGCAGGGAGCCTCTTCACTGGTACATACACACTCCAGCAACCGCACACCTAACATATGGCCTGACATTTGGCATATGAACCACAGGCAGTTGCTCATGAGGCCTCAGCATGAAAGGCTCGCCGTGTATTTAATGTCTAGCCTCTGCAAACAAATCCATCATCAGCTGTTGCCTGCTGCAGACATGACCTTGTATTAACTAACAAGCCTTTTGTAACACGCTCTCAACAGCACCGTGCGACTATTTGATTTATAGATTTGTGTATGTGCAAGTGAGTATGCTGTTGTTGTGGCATAATTCAAAGTTGAAACCGAGCCCAGACTGTGACATTAAACAGAAAACAGACAACTGAAAACAACTTAATTTGAAGTTTTTAGAGTTTATAAAAAAATAACAGAACAACAGAAAAGAAATGAGCAAGAAACAGAGTGTACAACAATACAGAAAACACATGTGGGTTTTCTTTTTGTTTCTTTTTAAGATTCAAATGGAGATTATTGAAATCACAAGACATCAACAACCTGCTCAGAGGTTGTTTTTGATTTTCCAGAAACATTATAAACTTTCATGGTGCTAGACCAATTAATTTACTGATCAACAGCCCATACCAGATACAATCAAAAGTTGGCCTCTGATCTTCTAAATATGTAAACATATCTATTCAGTTGAGCCAGTTTAGCCATCACTTTTTACATAGTCAGTCCACAAGAAATTTAAAAGTTCAAATTAGGGCATTTCATAGTCTTCATTTTAAAGCCACTCTATGCAATTTTGATTAGTGACCCCTTTGGATAAACTTGGTTTTTCTGGAATGAAGACACCTTATGTCATAAAGATGTGGCAAAAACCCAAATAAGTGGACCAAAGATAATCTTTTTAACAGTACTTTTCTTTGTCCAATATAACTTGTTTTGCATAGGTACTGTATCAGAGTTACTAACCACAGTCTGAGAGACCCTGAACTCCATCATGCCGTTGGTTTCTCTGGATTGCTGCTGGAGACGTTTTACTGCCATGGACCTGCCTGCTTTCCAGATGCTTCCACTACATGTATCAGTCTCACACTGTCCATCTCTCTCTCTTTCTGCATCTTTCTCTATCAGTCTCACGGATGACTGTCTAATATGAGTTGGGTTCTACTCAAGGTTTCTGCCTGTTAAAGGAAGTTTTTTAAAAATTTGTTGTGACTTGGGGCTGTATATATAAAGACTGATTGATTAATGGATTGATATTGATTTGTGGCTACTTAAACTTATTTACTGTAATGTATGACCTATATAACTTTGTAAACAATACCCCGATTTGATGCCTTTGTTACCTGTTACATTCCTGCTGCCATGATGCGTCCTCTGGTGTCTTTATACATGTTCTTTTAATATGAGCAGTGAAAAGATATACTGATCTGAACCAGTAACCCATTTTAGTGTTAAAGATAAGATCGCTCTAGTCCCTGGATAAACCCTGACTCAGTTGAATGTCATCCAATCCAGCTGGGATTGCTTTGTTTTTGTACAAACTGTGCTCAATGTGTTCAATCTCACAGGATTATGAGGTTACCTCGTAGCATTGTACAGAAAGCGTCAGCTCACTGCAAAGTAACAATGTCTGACGGGGCTATTTGAAGTCTTCACCTCTGAAATGAGGTCACGTCAGCTTAAAATGACAAAGGGAAAACATTCTGAAACACTACGTGCTCTGTACAATAGAGTTTATGTACAGTACTTTGGCTGCAAGACAAGTTTCACCTCATATGACCACATGACAGCACCTGTGCTGCAATGCTAGCATTGGCAAGCAGTAGCATAAGCAGCACCCTATATTAAACACTTTTATAGCCGTGACATGGCAGAGCTTATGGTTATCACACCATTAACAGCTCGCTTTGTTGCTAAAGTTCACAATCCTTTTGTGCTGTTTGATGTGATGACTGTGTGACAAGATCTCTAAGTTAAACCCGAGCAACAAGATACAGAGGCACAACCTTTCTGAGACTGACAGAAATGTTTCTCAGATTGAAAAAACAGATGTATGGTTTACAAAAATCTTGTATTGTTGGGGCTATAGCTTCAAATAAAAATGAAGTATACTGTCAATTTCTTCTCTATAATCGAACACAGAAACCCTACAGCTGTGTCTCAGTCCAGGGGTAGATTCTACGAAGGATCAAGTCTTTGTTGATGACTGCTCCAGCTGAGCTGAAAGAAGATGTCTGGTCTACAGAGGAAACTCATCTGTGTCACATACTGTCCCAGCTTTTACACTTGTGTAACATGGCAATGCTCCTGGCAACAAGTAGCTAGCTGGCTAACTAGCAAACATGGCTAGCATGGCATAACTAAATACGCCATTTCAAAAACAAGTTCAAGTCATCCATCTTTTTTAACATTTGTGTCACTCTGAGCTCCATTGAGTTGAAACCAAAGCCAACGATGCACTACTCAATGGCTATAGTGAGTCAGCCGCCACCTATTAACTGGCAGGCATCGAATCACGGAATGTGTCGGGCCTGGAAAAGTAGGACACATTTGAAGGAGCCTTGACACGGGACAGCCTACGACACACTGCTGTGATGCAGCAGATCTCTAAATTCACTCCTCACAGGGTGCAGCCCCTGAACTGACACCACTCACAACATTTACTTTTCCCACTTCTATTTACACATACAGTGGCAGACAACATATTTCACATAACCTTGGCCTAGATTTTTGCCAAAGTTGAAGCTCTTGGATGACTTTGAGAATGATTTTCTACACGTTTCTCTGAATAAAGGAAAGAAGGTCTGGATAATGTCCGTTTGATTCACTCTTTGCTTCCACATAGCCGTAATTACACTGCATACATACAAGAGATACCGAAAGTGGGTATGAAACTTTAGTTCAACGTAGCAGATCTTGTTCTTGTAATTAAAGCAAGTAAAAAAGAAAAACGAAACAACAGGGGACCTGGATTGGAACTTTGTTGTACTCCGTAGGAAACTTTTAATTAAAAGAATTCTGGACATAAAAAAAAGGCTAACAAATCAAGACAAACACAAGAGACGCCTCTTGGCTTGCCTTGTGGGAAGCTGCGGTTAAAAATAAACATACATTGAAACCTGATGTAGTTGCATAACATCATGAGCGAATGTTTTCATGTGTAATCACATTGCAGAGATGATGCCTCCTGTTGTCCTTTAAATTGTGCTTGTGCACAGTTGTCCTTGGACATACCAGTGATTGTCAAGCATTAGTGTCCACCTCAGCAACAGATATGTAGAGATTATTCACTGTGAGTCTGCAAAGCTGGCTGCATATCTGTGCATGTAAATTGAGCTAAAGTTTTGGGATAGTTTTGAGCAGGTCACCATGTTCACTAAGAGAGGACACAGTGTGGACAGTACATGTTGTCCCTCAGCTCTCGATGCCACTCAACTAACTTCGAGCAGAACAGGAAACACAGGAATGGAAAGAGAGAGAGCAGTGGTCGAAAACCATCTCATACACTGGTCATGTAGTACAATACAATAAAAAGAAAACATATCTGAAATATGTATCTTTAGACTCATTGAAATGTTGAAAAATAATCACTACTGTAAGCTGTATTGTAGTGGATTACAAGTTTGTTTCATGTTGCATTTTAATACCACAACTGTGCAAGGTGGGGTTTGTTTTAAACACTGTTTACTTCCTTTACAAGGGTAGAAAAATATTTAAGTAAAAGTACAGGTACTATGGTTGTATATGACTCAGGTCAAACTACTTGTCTCAAGTAGAAAGTACTTATTTTAAAATTGATTTTCAGTGCTGAGTACTTACTTTTAACTGGGAGACAGGAACTAATGCCATAAAAAAGTAAACTATGGCCTAGAAATCATGTGAAAGCATATATACAGCAGTTACTGATGATGGATTATGATGTTGCAAATGAGATCTTCTAACGCAATTGTAAACTCCTGAGTGATTAGCCTCTCCAATCAAAACATATTATCATTTTTCACCTCATAACCATGGTCATCCTCAGGTCTGTAGAGATTTATGAACCCTAAAATAAAACTTCATTATGCAGCTGCCTGCTAACATTGGTCTAATCATCAACACCTGTATGTTTAACTCATAGGCGGTAGCTAAAACTCAAACTGCTGTGGTGATGCTTGAATTCTATTTGACATAGAGGGCAAGTTACTTTTTAGTTTTCAACTGGGCTGCTTTGGATTTTCTTGACATGAAAACCAAACTAAAAAAGCCAAACAAACGCGCTATGGTGTCATTTTTTTCTGTTGTGGCAGTGGGAAGAAGGGGAGACACTGCGGCAGCTTAACTACGGTGTGCTAAAAGGGACAAAATAGCAGTTTAACTCACAAATTGTCAACTTTGGACCTCAATCGCATGGCAGCTGATGTTTTAAAACTGATACCTCGAGATCTGCTCAAAGATGAGTAACTGTTGGGGACTTTTTAAAATTGTACTTTTAAACATATTTGATGTAATGGACATTATTTATAGCAGTTAATAGTTACAGCAGAGTGAGATGACAAAAATGATCTTCAGTGCCAATGCTACCAAGATTTACGAGCACTGCGTATGACGCAATGATGCGACTTGTTAATATATTTCACAGTCATTGGACAACAAAGGAGCTCTGGCACAGAAAAAAGTGATATAAAGCTCTGGATACACTTTTCAGTGGGATTCTTTAGTTCATAGTTACAGTCTATTCAGGGCATTTGTTCATAAAAAAAAGAACAGAAAAGCACAATGCCAGCCTTGTTCTTAAGGTACATTTTTGTTATGTATTTGTACTGGACCTTGCTCTCACACAAACACACAGACACACACAGAGATACACAAACAAGCACACAAGAAGTGAAAAAAAAAAACATCCAGGGTTGCAGAGAAAAAGCTTGCCATAAAACATTAAGAGTGTTTTGAATAAGTCACTCAGTTTTTAAAAATGAAAGTGCCTTTAACAGAGAGGCTTTCCACGATCTTTTTGTGTGGACAGAAGTAGAGCAGACAGCAGGTTAGAAAAGAAAAAAGAGGCAGATGCTTGGTACAAAGGAGTAACTGTGGAGAATGAGAGCGCAAATTGCTGTCTGATCACTAATAGGAAAGTCAGACTCAGAAGGTCAATTAGACAGTGTCAGTCACAGGAACAGTTACATAAGAAACTTTGAGATGATACAGTTGCTGTACAAAAAAAGAACTCTAGCCTGAATGTAATTTTCTGTGCATACAAACACACTCATGAATATTAGAAACAGGCTGCAGGGGCTTTTGGATGTCTCCCTTTGCTGCAAGATTAACACCACACTAATTGTGCGTACGTGCGTGAGAAACTGTCTACATGCGTCACTGCCAATAATCGAGTTCCCTGGCAGGATGAGAATGAATACCAGAAGATTTGTGTAACTCCTGGGGGTTCAGAGCAGAGTAAATAAACAACTTTTGCAAGTGTGCGACAGGACTCTGCACAACAGAGTTTGTTGTTGCATTAGCGAGTTCAGTTAATACGTCTGGGTGTTGCAGAAGCTACAGGAAAAATAAAGTCTCTCGTTTTTTACATTCCTGCAGGAGTGAGGTTTCCTTCAGCGTGAGGACTGAGGAGGTAATATGAGCCGCAAAGTTAGCATGCACCACCCACTTTAACCAGATCTATGGGAAAGGATACCACAATACTGAGACCACTTTGACATAATGCTAGATGATTTGGGAATGCCGAGTCTAAGCCTCAAAATGTCCTAACTGCACTCCTACGTAGGTGTTGCGTCATTTAGCTTGACTGAAATGTTAAACTTGAGTTTATATCTGGTCAATAACAGTGTAAAATAGATGTTTGTTGTGTTCTTTGAAGAAAAAAAAGAAGCCCAAATCCACTTTTCATCACCAAACACTTGGCTGACAAACTACAGACAGGAGAACGGGGGCATTTGGCAGCTGTGGAATTAGATAGCAGAGGCTCTCTCGCTCTATCTACAGATTCTGCATAAAAATGCTGAATCTGTTATGGGACCACCAGAGGAAGTGCCAAACAAAAGCAAGGAAAAAGCTCTCCTGTTTGTTTGTGCTCACGGTGTGAACAGTTTGTCCACTACGTCAACTGTCAGTACTCACATGTTAGAGCAAACTTTGCAACTGACACTGCCAGCTCTGGTATCAGGTAATTTACTGAACGTTTTCCCAGTGATCCTCACATGTGTGCATAAGGAAGCACATAAGAAACATGTGAACACACCAGAAGCTTTGAATTCTGTGAAGCAGGAGCGTCATGTTTGGGAGGAGGCACAGGTTTGAGCCTGACCTTTTGATCTACACGCCCATAATTAGAATTGAGACAACGGTAGTCAAACAGCAGCAGCTAGGTCAAAGCCTTAGTCATCAATACTAAGCATTATAGAATGATTAAAAAATATTTAGAGCGTTACTCAGGGGAAGAATATGACATTTAGTCTGTCACATGGTTGTTGGTTGAAGTTTTGATCTGGTGACCTAGGGTGTATCCAGGATCAGTGACAGAGCCTAAGGCCACTGTGACACCTTCAACTATGATTGGCTAGTTTTGTTGCATCAGAGGTGGCATGATATTTAAATCAGCTCCTCTGGGTTGTGTTTAACAGGCCACCAATACTTTCTTTGGAACATTTTCTTTTGTTGGTACTTGATGACGTTGGATAAATATCTTCCTTTTTGAGAGAGAATAAGTTCAGCTGGTGTCAATGTTGACACTCTAATAGTTTCAATCTTTGAAAGTTAAAAATCATGACCAAGAACAAGATTCTTTCTTGAATGTGATAGGAGGAAATAGCCCTCTTAGGTTTTGGGTAAGGCCCTTGTGTTTAACACGCTTGACCATGCCAATCAAAACTGCCTGCCTTTGCCATTGGCCCAGTTTTAAGGAATATCAACAAAAAACAGTTTGTTTTGGCTCATGCAGGTTTATTTCCATCAGTGGCGGCTGGTAGATAGTGGGTATGTGGAAACAGCCCCACCACTCTGCACAGGGAAAACATGTTACACAACAAAAGCCAGCAGCTGATGGCAAAAAGGGTTAAGTCTGTTTAATTGGGGCATGGAAAGGGAGGGATGCAGTGTCAGGGTTAATTCCTGTCTATTGTGCAGGAGAATGGAAAAAATGAGGCTGGAGTCATTGAGAGAGCCACTGACAAGAAGAAAGAAAGAAAGAAAACTCGGTTAGGTCCCTAATGAGAATGCTTTTTGTGCAGAGGTCTTTGCAGGTGAAGATGGGAGTTTAAGAGTTTGGAACTAATGGGCCGTACATAAAAGATGGAGAGAGATTGCATCCAGTCATTGTGAAGGAACCGGTTTACAAAGAGGGTTTGGCTTATACAGTAGCACTAACGAATGCCAATTCTTAGTTTTGATTTACATAACATTTCCTCTGCTTAAATGATGTCTTTATTTCTGCTGACTTCTGCATACCCCGTCAGTCCTTATGGAGCACCTTCAAGTATATATATTTTTCCCTTTAAGTCAAAAACCAAACAGCTGTAGTGTAAAACATTAAAATTTATAGTAACAGTAGTTGTGACCCTACATACAGATGGAGACCCTGTTTATAGTATTGCTGCTATTGGTTTCCCTCTGTGTCTGCTAAACTGATAATGTGTCAAACTGCACACACACTGAGTGCAACACCTCAGCTTGATGCTGAAAAATAATGACTTGACCTCTACGCTTCATGTTTCCAAATAAACACCACATGTGATCATTATCTTTAACATACCAACCTGCTCTAAATTAACCAGACGCTCGTACGTCTCACGATATCACTAATTGCTCGCACCGTTTCACACATCATTCATATCTTTAAATATCACATGGCACTCGCAGTGTGTTTGAGGTTATGTGCAACTTGGCTATTGTTCTTTCACCATGGTGGCACCACCCAGGGCTTTAATTTGGAGGCTCATACATCAGCACAACAGTGGTGTGGCACTCCAGTCGAGCAAGATTAAAAGAAAGCTAGTCACACACACACACACACACACACACACACACACACACACACACACACACACACACACACACACACACACACACACACACACACACACACACACACACAGTGTCAGCTGTGAGAGCTATGACGCACTTCAGGCTCTGTTAATATTGTACAGCAGGCTTTGGCGTCTGTGTGAGCATTCCATTACAGGCATTACATTCCATTACTGTCTCATACTGAGTTCACTAAGCAGCTGTGAACTCCGCTCTGAGCCTCTGTCACCAACACACACACTCCGACTTCTCTTTGTTCACTGCCCCTACCACCTCTCAGATCAGGGGGTATTTGAAAAGCCTTCTTAAGAGATTTGTTTAGTCTGGTAACATGCTCAGTTGTTGATTTCTTTCAACTATAAATGACATGTGAAGTACTTAACATTTTCTTGTTTTTTTAACAATTGCTGATTGGGTGAGAAGACAGAAATCCTTACAACCATCCGCTTTATGTAGAAACAAATATTTGTCTTTGATTAGTTAACAATACTATTTAAATCATTTTTATACTTTGTATGTATGTAATAGTTTAGTGTTAATCTTGAGCGCCTTGTTTTTTTCTACAGTCTTTAGTTCTTACTGTCTGTTTACGTCTTTGTCTGTTCCAGTGGAGACAAAGCACGAATTACTCACCATTTTACCACAGGAAATTGAGTTATGGTAAGTAACGTAACAGAAATGCACAACCACCAACAACCCTGACCCAAATCTATGTTGCCACAACAAGCTTTTGTGGACTGACAAAATACTCAAGACGCTGTGAGAAACATGATTGCAGAGATGGCGACAGATTGAAGCTTTATGGCAAAGCAGAGCATGCATGAGAAGCGCGATGTGTTGCAGAGGAGGCTTACTTTGCAGCATCTGTTTTCTTTGTTTTTGAATTAAAAAATTCGAGTTTTGCAATGCAAATGAGCATAATCTTGCTAGAAAAACCTCTATCAAGTATCAATTTCAGGTAAGTAGGATAAGTTGCACTGAGTAACATTATACTTTTGCAGCAGACAAAAGCACGTCATCATTCAAACTCACAGACACACCAGCCATTCGACTACAAGTTGTACCAGCCAACCGAACAAACAAACCATGAACTCATAAAGAAAAACCAGTGAGCTTTTGTGTGTGTTGCTATGTTGCCATGTTGCCATAACTGCAGTGGAAAAGACAGCATCTGCAGTTGTTTGCAGGCCGTGACATAAGTATGGAGAGCTGGATTGAAAACCTTAGACAGCTGCTGATGAAGGTACCTTTATCAGATGATCTTTGTAATGTTAAGGGTTATCGTATTAGACACCAGCCATAACAACTGCCTCGTTCCATATAGAGAAATACAGAAAATAATTGATCGTTTTCACCACATGTTTATGGTGAGGTGCTGTTTAAGGTAATATTAATCAAAATGAACCAAAATGAGACTTATTTCCGACCTCGGCCTTTACAAATCCTGATTGAAAACAATTTTTTTTATGCTGGTTTTAATACCCAGTAGTGTGGTAACACTTTATTTTGTTGCATTGTATCTTGTTCTTTTTTATTGCTTTTATTGTTTTTATTTCTTTTTATTGTTTTTAATTATTCATTTTTATTTACTATGTATTGTAAAGCACTTTGGTTCTAAAGAACATTTCTATTCACAAAGAACATTTACAAAATCCCACCAATAAGCCCCTCGGAAATGAGCAATATTACAAATAATTTTAATATTCTTCATTCACCTCTGAAGAATATCTTAGTCCTCTGTGCAGCCGGTGAATCCACCCAAATGTCTGCTCCAGTAATGGGGTACTTTTTTTATAAAGTGAAGTCATGTAATTAAAGCAAAGTTATCAAAGTAGAAGTCTGTCATGACTGAAAGAGCAGCAGAAAACTCCCCAGGTTATTTCACACACCACCTACTTTGTTATCAGAAGTTGAGTTTCACAGGAATTAAAGCAAAAAGAAGAGAATAATTCATGGGTGAGGACAAATTGTGTCTAAAAATACAGATATTTGAGGGAAACGTCACACTGCAGTATTGGGGGGTTATTAATTTCTGGTACTTTGTTGAATTTGGTTTTTGTCCAGCTGTTTGCAGGACATTAACATTTGAAAAGTGTGAAAATATTTGCTTCCCAAATAATGAGGCGAAACAGGACAGAGAAAGACTCCTGTAGAGGCTCGCTAAACTCAGTAATTATTTGCTTTTTCATCAAATTTGTTGACTGAAATGTGGGACTTTAAAGTCACATCCTTTGGTTCTCTATGTCCTCCTACTTGGGTGTCATTAAAACTCCTTTGTCCCCTTTAGCGCAGACAAAGTAATAACCTTTTATTGTTGCTGATTTAGTCTCGTCCTTTAGAGAGACAGAAAACCTCTTCCTATTACCTTTTTACTGTGAACTTTATTTGTCACAGAGAATATTTGTGTAGGTAAAGTAACAAAGGCTGCTTCTTCAGTGTACTGACTTAAAATCACATTACAGAAATATCAATCATGTCATTTATGATCTCATTTGTCTCTTTTACATCATAGAGACCCATCCCTGTTTATTTTAGTAAATGTCATTACCAGTGAAAAACTCCTCACAGGAACTTTTAAGAAACAATGGATTTAAACGTATTGCCCAACGCGGCCTTTTTTTCCAGTTTTCTCTGAACCATATTATACAACTTTTTCCAGTAAACTCCTCTCTTCTTATCTGTCATCTCTGAATTTTATCTTTCCCTGCAGACTTTGCGCAACTGGGTAAGTAAGGAGGAGAACAATAATCAGAAAGAGAGAAAGTTCCTCCACCTTATTGCACCACGTGGTCGCATCATAACATAGAGCATCAGAGATTGTGTCACTGTGAACGGCCACAGTCAGCTGGTGGTTGCATCATTGAGCCCAGCTCCTGAATTTCAGCTGCTGCAGCACTTGAAATCAGATACCAGAGATAACACGTCTACTTTGACGCAACATGACTGTGCATTGCAGGTGGATATCATGAGTATCACAGCACTGGTCACAAGTGTTCCTTCTCTTTTCTGCCCCGCAGGGAGGTCTGGATTAAATTGTTCAGTGTCTTTGAAGTGGAAGCCTTCCCTTTACATGAATTCATACATAACCCTGACAATTCTTATTTTTAATTCCTGCACTGTGGCGCTTGAGCAGTATGTCTACATCACCATCGGCATTTGTTACTTAAAAGGGATTCTTATCATAATGAATGAGCAAATAACATTTTACTAATATTGTACTTGTTAGTTAACATTGCAAACACGATAACATGCTTGTATTAGCATTATGTTTTAATACCATGTGCAGCCTTTCTAGACCAGTATTGTGCTTAGTTTACCAAACCGATAAACCAAGTCTAGTCTCAAGCCCTCAGCATTTGAGTCAAGTCTATGTCAAGTCCCCCTCTGGCTCCATGTCCAAGTCAGACATTCAATTTCAGTATTATTATGAAGGAGTGCTGCTTCGATCTAAAATATATGCAGATCATATCGATGAGTATTAGAGTTACAGAGCTGTGCACGCTGACTTCAATGTGCATCACACCTTTCTTCATGCTTACACACACTCAATGTTTCTCCTGCTAAGGCATTAAAAGGTTTACGAATAGATCTCCCAAAATATCTGCTATTTATCAGGATTCTAGCAAACCAAACATCCTGGACCCTGTAGGTGAGTCACATGCTGACATTAGGCTTCTTCTAATTATCAACCCCTTAGGCAAACTATAGCATATCCCCAGGCTACCTTTCCGGATTCATCTTGGGCAGATGTCTGTTTGTGATGTTTGTCTGCAATTGGTGCAATTTTTAGTTGCATGCACCGCTCCACTGATTAAAAGTTTTTAAAGCTTGCACAACTCACCTTTCTGTTGCGATTTTTAAAAGTCCTCAAATATCTGAAACTAAGCTCCTTTTTGGTTTTAACATTGCTTAACTACATAAAGTTCAGTAGTAAATGAGAGCCCAAAGATAACACAAATATCCCAGCATTAATGATGTCTGATCCAAACACACTTGAACACGGCAGCAATCTTCACATGATGTTTGTGTATGTGTGTATTTAAGGGTTTATACACACATGCTAAAATGCTTCAGTTTAGCAAAACACACAGTCGCATAGATGCTGACTTGTTTTTCTGTGTCACCTGTCTGATAGTCTGTCACCTCCCCAGGCTGCAGCAGACCCATGAAGTCAACAGCTTGCATTGACGTCAGCTGGTCAAGCCCTACAATACAGCCAACAGTCTGCAAGAAGTTTACAAGTCTGTCTTTCATCTCTCAAAACTGCTGGTTATACAAGATCTTAGAGCTTTGGTATGTGTGTGTATGTGTGTGCATGTGTGCAAGCTTCTCTAAGTGGGTCATGTGAGTTTGCACAACTGGACGAGGGGCAGGGAATTGGGGCAAGAAAGAAGGCAGGGGTTAGTGTAAGTCAAGCAGATTGTTTGAGACATGGAGCAAAATTTTGGATCTGGCCCTGCAGTCATGGGCTTCTGCTGAATTTGCCAAGGTATTTAGTGGTCTTTTCTGTGAGATTTGCTTCTCCTAGTCCTCATATTTCCCCCCCTTTTTTTATCTTTTCCTCTTGTCCTCTGCTGTTATACTCTGTGTCACACACCAAAATCCTTTCAGGCTGTCTGCCTTTTCTTGTGTAAATCCTCTGCTTGGCTGTGTCTCTGCAAATTTACGAGACTTGACCCACACTTCAAAGGCACTCGGTTATATCACTTTTGGTTCCCTTCTCTGTTGCACAAAGTTATTGCGTGACCTCGAGTCAAATGACAGGAACAAGCACTCTGTTCAAGGGAAGTGAACGCATATCCTGTTGACGTCATGATCTTGTGATGGTCTTGCAAAGGGAAAAACTGGCAAAATAGTTAACTTAATTGTACTACAAACACCTGTTTGGAAAATATCAGGGCCAACAAAGCGAGCAGGGAAGTCGGGGGATTTACTCAGGAAGTTTGCTCAGAAATTCCACTGAAGTTTCTCTCCAGCTTGCGCCGAAAGTCATCTGTCATCTGAAAAAAGGCAGGGCCTACAATAATAAAGCGGGGCTGGCAGCATCTCTCAGGGGGGAGCTGAGTGGGAAAACCCTTTCACTCAGTGACAGTCTGGAAGCATTGACGTAAGCGATGAAAAAAACAGATCGGGAGGACGGAGGCTCCCAAAATGGAAAAGCAAGTGAGTCAGAACGACAGCAACTCACACATCATCAGGCACAAGCACCTTCATAAAGTATACTCTTCACTTATACACACTGTTCAGCCAAAAGTCAGTCTGTTGTTTTTAATAAGCTTCCTAAGATCAAACACAGGTGTCACACAATCTACCACCAAGCTGCTGTAACCACTTTGACGGTTGTTTTTGATGAAGGCTGTGTGTCTGTGCGGCAGATTGATCTCTCGCACGCACCCGACACTCAGCTTATTAACTCCTGTGTCAGAGCTCGAGTTACACATCTGTGAAAACAGAAACCATGGTGCTTACATAAGCCCTGGGCAGCAAGGTCACCGATGGTGAGGTGCAGGAGGTGGCACGGAGTCAGTTTGATGACAAACATTAATAATAAGCTATTAACAATGGAGCCTTTGCTGTAAATGTCAGTCAGTGAGGTGGAGGCAGAGGCCAACTAAGGTTTTCTTTGAGAGGGAAGCACTTCTTGTTCCTCTTGTCTTTGTGTTCCTGTGGTTTTGTCAGTTTTTAATTACTTTAATGACTGCAAAGGAAAACAAAACTCAAGGCAAAAAAAAACAATCATCTGATCGTGTGATGCTTACTAACAATAACTGGGACCATATATGGTTCTGCTATGCGGCAGAATACGTGACATGCTAAAAGGCAAGTTGAATTGCTTTGGCAGCAAAGCACACAGGAACAAACTAAAAACAACATCAACTGCTTTAAAAACATTTATGTGTGCATTCACTTAATAACCAAGAGATGTGTGTCATCATCTTGGCAATGATACACGAGTTTTTATTTTTAAAAAAAGAGACGCACAACCTGCATAATAAAAATAAAATTGAGCCTTGAGGGATGTTATGAGTGATGATGAGCAGTTTCTGCTGTTGGATGAGTTTCTTTCTTTTATTTGAACATAGGGAGCTGAGGATCAAATAATCAGTGAGGCTTTCCAGCAGTGCTGCTACAGCTGTGTTTGACACAGCTGGCAGAGATTACTGATAATGTAATTTTCTTAGGCAAAAAGGTCAACTAAAAATTTACTTAGACACTGTCTCTTCTCTATTCTCAGATCAACAATGAAAAGAGTCTGGAGGACTCAAGACAGACATGGGCTCCTTAGCAAAACTTACTGGAAACATATGCTGCGGTCCAGTTACCTCGGAAGTCAGATGTCGGAGCTGGGAATGACGTTACACCTGAGTTGACGGCATTCAAGTTAACGAGTCAGAAAACCAAGAAGGACACCTACTGATAGCTGTTTTTAGCTGTTGTTTACAATTGTCAGCTGTTGTTAGTTGTTGTTAGTTGTTGTCAGTTGTTGTTCGTGGTTGTCAGTTGTAAACAATGCATAACACAGTATTTTACTCTTACAAATACCATAGCGCCATGTTCACAGTTCGATGTTAGGCAGCAAAAACATATACCACTTATTTAATTTCACAAAAACAAAACAGAAGCGCTAATAAATAATACATTACGAGAGCTTTCACTATTATTTTTCACTGTTGATACACTGTGCTGCCATCTTGAATTATGATGTTGTCATCAAGTCGGGGTTGGTGAGGATCGTCCAACTTTGCGAGTCAGAAATGCGGGGGGTGTTCCAGATGAATTTCCGACTTGGAGCTCGGAAATTCAGACTTCCAATTACAACTGGAATGCAGAAATACTACATAGCTATTGGAATGATGATAGTCTGCCGCCATGCTCAATAAGGAACTGAAGAAAAGCTATTAAAATGCTCAGGAGTATTGGACTTAAAAGAAAAAGAAGTTTACTCTTTGTGACTGATTTTTACATATAAAGTCTGCGTAGTCCAGTATCTTTTGTATGTATTGCAGAGGCTGAGAGACAAGCCTAGTGCTGGTCTCACATGAATATGTTTGATTGGAGCAGATCTCTGTTGTACCAAATGCTTTTGCAGTTAAAACGTCTTCATTCAAATCAATATTTTAAAAAGAGAGCATTAGTAAATTGTGAATTCTGCATGAGAAAAACCACATTTACTGAATGCTCGAGAGACCATGAATGCAAACTAAGTAAAAGAAGCTTAAAATACGGATAAAGATGTTTGTTGTGTGCATGACATGTAATGAGTCCTTTAAAAACAGCTTGACTCAGACGTAATCTGTTAATGGAGGTCCGATTTAAAACATTTCACTCTGCAGCACTGTGACCCTCAGATGAAGTGCTCTGCTGAGTTACCGGGCAAGCAGGCCGTTGCATGTCATGAAGTATTGAAAAGCTGCAGATGAACTTTAGGTTTTGTAACAGAAAAGCCCAAATGTCCCCAGAGAGACACCTACACACAGCCCCGGAGAGCAGTGTCTGTCTGCACACGCTGACACGGCAAGCACAGCCTGACTCACAGCAGCTCCACACTCCGTCTAATGTACCACCTCTTCCTTTCACGGCACATCAGCATCAAACTGTTCTCAGAGGCACAACAAGGTTTGTGTACTCTTGCGTGTGAGGCTCTGTGTGCCAGTGAACTTGTGCACTTGTGGTTATCTGCCCCATTTATCTTTTTTTTTCTTTCTTCCTTGTAGATCCTCTGTGCACCCCTGTGTTTGAATTATTAGCACACTCAAAGTGCCGTTAATGTATCCGCCCATCATTTTCACATTTTCAGATTCCTATCTGCCTGGAAGCTGGTGGGTGTGCGCTTACCCTGGGAGAACATAACTGCGAGGAATTGTATGTTCCTGCCTGCTTCTTTCTTTGGGCTTTAGCTCTGATGTTGGAGAAAAGGAGGTGAACAGCAGGTTAAAGTAGAGCTGGAGGCAAAATTTTAACTAATTAGGAAAACTTAGAAATCACTGTTCACAGTCTATGTTTGTAAGGGTTTGTGCATCAACCTGGGAAGAAATTTTGTTGTCTCAGAGTTCAATACATTTCCCTCTAAAGTGTGCAAAGTGCAACACCCCACATCCCATTCTTCAACACCTCAAATCCTGATTATCCAGACTTAAGCTCTCACAAAATCTCTTGCATCGAACCCATCTTTAGAGTAAACAAACCTGGAGGATGACAGACAGGAAGCTATGAAGGTCATCAAGCCAAACATTGCCAGCTGCTCAGTTACGTGGCACATACCAATTTCTATTGAACTCCTCTTCTCGCCAAATTAATTGTGGATTGTTTTACGGTACAGGTTATGTAAACATTTGTATTGCTGCCTTGACACCCAGTAACTTTATACTCTCTGTTGACTGTTGTTGCCATGGCAGTGTTTGTTGTGCTTCCTTATTTAGTCAACTTGCTTTCTGATTGGCTGTTGTTTCCACAACAGGAAACAATAGTTGCTGAGGCCGTTCCCCTAAAACACAGAAGAATACATGATTGTGAATGTTGGACATGTCTGATATTAATGCACATTGGTGGAAGTGAAATCGCCCACACACCTCACACCACAGGATAATCAGCAAAATATTATTATAGTTATTGAGAAGAATTAAGCGTTTGCTGACTTTTGTCCAGAAGGAGGAATTGGGGCCCAAATTGGCCTGGTTAGCTTGTAGTGAGTAATCTGAGATAAATGATTAATATACTGTAACACCATTGTACTAAATTTTTTGACAAGGATGGGCAAAGACTAAAACAGCATAATACCTGTACTGTCAGCTGTAAGCATGCATGTGCCAATTTTTTAAAGCCAACTATTATCATAAACTTGATCAATGAGGCACTTTTTTTCTCAAACAGAGTTACAAAAGGCTCCACAACTTAAAAAAAAAGAATAGAAACAGAAATAGAAATAGAAATAGAGGTATCAGAGAAGAGGATGTCCTAGGGGTAACATGTAAATAGAAAACAAGAGTGGATCCAGAGGTGACCCCTGAGGTACCCCACTGGACAAATTAGCTCTGGATGATGTGAGTTTCCATTAGCAACACAAAAGACTTTCCAGTTAGATAAGAATGACAATATTTAAAAGCCTAACCAGAGACACCAACCAAAAGGTGAAGGTGATAAAATCATTAAATGCAGTCTAAAAGATCTAAAATTCCCCAGGATCCAAAGCCATTTTATTCTTTGGGACTGTAATCCACAAGTTTCATTGGTATAAAGTAAAAAAATATATAGACAAACTCGTGTATTATCACTAATTAAAAAAAGCACATTTTATGTAGCCAGAAATGAAACATTGAACTGTAGTAGTTTGATAAACAGTGCACCACTATCACTACAGATTCCCCAAAACTGAAGTCTTATTTCGAGCTCTCTATATGCTTCTGCAGCAACGTGGACAAGAGTCTCTTTTACTGGGTTGAACACTTGGCTGACATTTCCAGTTAGGCTAAAAATAAAAATAGAAATAAACTTTTCAACATACTGTCTCCCAAGAGAGATTGACAGAAAATACGGAAACCAATTAATATATTTACCATCCATCGCAGCACAACTTCCCCCTTCCCCTCCCAATCAAGTGCAAAGGTTAGTTTGAACCACTGTGCTCGCCCTCAGGGGCCTGTGAGTGACGCAAGAGAGACATTAGAACAAACTGTTGTTTTGCCCTTAATTTTTTGCTTTATTTCTATCCATAATTAATCAAATACTTGACATGTGGGTCCTAAAAACTCTTTAGTGCAACTGCAAAGGAAAGAAGCTGGAGAGGACATGAAACACAGATATGATGAGAGACGGCACGAGCAGGATGACACACATGTGATTTACAGGGTTTGTTTTGACAGAGGAGTGACGCAAAATGAAGAACTTAAAACCAGGACACGGCCCTCTTTTCAGCTGCCTCCTGCCTCACACAAACCCTGTGATTCCCCACAATGATCTTCATTGTGCTGTGTTCCTGTTTGTAAAGAGGCATTTCCCATCAGGAATCAACCGAAGGATCTCCTGAACTTTTGCGTTTCCATGAGCAAACTCAATGTTATTAAGGCAAATGTCATCTGAGCAGGAACATGTGTTGCTCTTAAGAATCCTTTGAGGAGTTTTTAAGTGGTTATAAAACAGACTGACCACAAGAAAGCAAATGATTCCCAACTTAATAGTTAATTTTAATGAGTACTTCTAAAATGCAGGACAAGCAACGAAGTTTGACGATCAACTTTTTCCAAGTGGGTTGCACAAAATCCTCCCACTAGCTATAAAATAAATCCAACTGGCTGTAAATGGGCCAGCCATTACACATCTTTTTGCTCATTATAATGCTTCAAAAATCAACTGTATTACTTTCTTTTCAAATTATTGATATTTGAGATCAAAATTCACAGTAACTGCACAGAAGTTGTATTTTTCTTTATTTAAAGCTGTAAGGAACTTTTTTTATGTGTCGATTCTGGAAACCCAAACGTAGTCTTTGCTGACTTTGTACTGTAACTGCGTGAAATTTGTTTCTTGACTAAAAAAAATATTATCCTCATTTCTTCCAAAAGCCCCATCATCCCACATGTTAATATAGACTGTATCAGTGGTATGCAGTTACCCACTTTGTGTGACACCTACCCCCGATTATGGGTTACAGCATCAAGAATAACTGTATACAAGTGTTTGTTATGGTTTTGTTGACTTTTTTCTAAGTAAATTTTAGCCTGAGGCTTAAAACATCCCCACTGGAGCTTTAAAGCCATTTTTCCTGATAAAGAAAACAAAAACCTGAAACACCTCCTGCTTCTCTTTCCTATTGTTGCTTCCTTTCTCTCTTTCCTCACTCTCTCTCTGTCTGTGCCATTTCCCCTGCTACAACCTTACATTGTTTCCTACTTTCCCTGTTCCTGGATTTAAACCCAGAACCATTGCCATAGGCTTTCCTGACTGCATTTTATTATGATTGTTAAAAAGCAAACTGATTGTGAATGATGAATTCCCAGTTTCTGAAAAATAAACTTTCCTTTTGAATGAGCTTCAATAAACTGCTCAAAACTTTGATTAATATAGTCCCCTTTCCATCTTTGGATAATTGCTCAGGACACAGTAAACATCTACAGCGAACGCATATACTGTATATAACAAAAAGAGGGTAAAAACAAGTGATAAACCTGTCTCTGTTTCTTTATTTACCTTCATGACTGAGAATATATTGGCGCTCTGTGGCTTTGAAGCCCTGCTTGAATTTTCCTTTAAAAGCTTTTCTGTACATCACCGACAAACCTGCGGGGACATTTGTTCTGAACAGTTTATTGTTCAGTTTGCTGGACAGAGTGTATTCTTCATCATTAAACACTGAACTGTGCTATTTTCAACCTTATTGATTTCTCACAGAGGAATGGCGATGACAATAGCTCTGAGCTCAATCCATTAAGAGTGCTGACGCAAGTGTAACTTTCTAGGCCAGGGGTCGTGATTGCAGGTATCATGACCCAGTGACTTCACTCGTGTGAGTTAGATAATGGCGTGAAGGGCCATACTAGCAGGGTTGTTACTGACACTGGCAGTGAGTCCCAAGTCTGGGTCATATAAATGTTGTAGCGAGTCGGCTGTCGCTGATCACTGACTCGGAAACTGTTGGGGGTCAATTTGTGTCGCTTAGACGGGGACATGTCACAGCACAGTGTGTTTTTGTCACAGTCAAACGTCGATGAGCACATCTGTTTTGCTTTTTTTCATCTCTGATCTGATTTTATAAACACTGAATGATGACTCAACACTATCTGTACTCTGACTTGGCACTTTTCTTACACTTGAAAACTTTTTGTCATAAGTGTGGTGGGATGCTTTAGCATAATTGAAGCACAAAAGCCACTCATATAGAGAATATACTCTATATTATTTAGCTACAAAAATGTTAGCACACTGGTTTGACTTACAAGACTGATGCACGTTCAAATCTAAGATGTAGAGAGCTTAAACTTATTGTAAAACATCAATGCAACTACATTTTAAAATGATGGAGGTGCTATTTAATGTACAGGAAAAAAAAGATATCAATCAGGGGAATATAATCTCCAAAACTGTCGTCGAGAAACAACATTCTTGGCATGTGTTTACATAGCATGGTATGTGTGTTGAAAGCCTTCAGTCTACAGTTCAAACAGGGTTGAATATTAATGCGTGCACACTGTTTAAACAGAAACTGCACGTGCTTGTGGAGTGGTAAGCTAACAGTCGGGTCACGCTCAAAAGTTCCCACAGTGTTTAGACTGAGTGCAGAAGGAGAAAAACACACTTAAACAGATGCATGACCATTGAGTGCCTTATAGGCGAATAAAATAATCATAAAATTAACCTGAAAACAAACTGGTAAGTGTTTTAATAATGGTGTTTATATGATGTATAATGTTCTCTTCTGATTAGAGGTCCTGCTGCAGATTTTTGAATTATCTGCAGTTAAGTTATTGAATTCTTGGACTGACCAGAAAAGCATCAAAGTCGTTTATCATGCAAGTTATAAAAACATGCATTTGTTTCTCAGATTAAAACCAAAGTCATAGAGGTTATCAATCATAGATTTCTTTTGTTTTGACTTTGGTTAAAGCTCCTGTGAGGATTTTTTTTGCATCTATGAAATGTACTGAAACTCATATTGATGACTTTTTATGATATTCAAAAGTGAACAAGACCATTTGCAGCCTGACTGATGGTTTGTTTTTTGGAAACAACTGGTGCAAAGGGGTTGGTGTTTTAACAATCTAAACAATATCTATAACAAGTTACACATTTGACTGTCAAAAGTCATAAGTATAATTTTTTTTATTATCGAAAGACACTTCTCAGGTATGTGACAAACAACATAGGCAATTACTACATTGTCCACAGGGGGCGCCAAAAATTGACGCAAACCAAAAGTTCTTCCTGGGAGCTTTAATGCTGCATTCCCATTACCTTATTACACCCGAGTTGACAGCATTCTATTAAACAAGTCGGAAAATCAAGATGGATGCCCACTGTTAGCTGTTGTTAGCTGTTGTTTACATTTGTCAGCTGTCATTGGCCATTGTCAGCTGTTGTATGTTGTTGTTAGCTAACACAGTATTTTCCGCTTACAAACACCATAACACTGTGTTCACAGTCAGACGTTAGGCAGTACAACATATACCACTTACTTAATTACATAAATAGAAAGCAGAGGTGCTAATAAATAAGACATTACGAGAGCTTTCACTGTTACTCTTTACTGTTGATGCACTGCGCTGCCATCTTGGATTATGACGTTATCATTAAGTCGGGGTTGGTGAGGATAGGTCGACTTTCCAAGTCAGAAATCCGACTTCGGGGGGGCGTTCCAGATAAATTTCCGACTTCTGAGTACAACTGGAACACAGCATATGTTCAACTGGATCCAGTTTAGAGGCCAGAGTCTCTCTCTGAATCTCGGAACCAAAAATGAACGCCTCTGTGTTGTTCTGGTTAAGCTACAAAATTTTGTGACATTTATGCTTTAATATTTATCATACAGTTAAAAAGAAAGTCAAATGACCTGGTGTCACTCGGAGCCGTAGAGCTGAGTGTTTGGTGCTAGTGTCCTCTAGTCCTGCCGGTAGTTGGTTTGGAAAAGTTGGTGCCAAGTCATACCCACTCATGTCTACCATGGCTCTCTGGTTTGTGGACATACTAATCAACCCAGTACCAATGCACTGGGTAATAAACTTACTATCGACCTCATACAATCCAACTAAACTCTCTCTCTAATCCTCCTCTATGGTTTGATGTACATTAACTCATCCTAGACTAGACTCAGTGTGATGTGGTATCATATTCTCTCATTTCAGTGTTTTTTTCTTTTTTTGGAGCTAATTTTGTTTTTGCGCAGATAACTTCCTGAACTGTGCGAAGAAATAAATCTGTGATTAGTATGAAGACTCTGATTCACCGTCTTTGATGAGTATATTTATGCTGGAGACTAATAATTAACCTCTAACTTTATAATTGCCTTCATTAGTCTAAGACAGCATTAAAAGGCTGATAGAGAGCTGAATGTGCGTCATGGTTCATTTTTAAATGCACCCACTGTTTTCCTCTCCCGTCACGTACTGACATTGATTTATGCCATCTTGAATATCTTTTGATTCTGACAAATTAGTCATTTAAAAAAGTTGTTCTTAAGAAGCTGTTGTAAATACTGGGCATGGAAAAAGACCCGATCATGGACCATATAAAGGAAGTTGTGTTTGTCTTACTATTTAAAGCTGGTGTTTATAATTTTAAAAAGATAAGAGGAAGAGAGGAGAAAGGTTTAAGAGAAACAAAACAGCAAAAACACAGACTCTGTGTGAATAATAATCGCACAGATCAGAAATCTGTCTTTTAATAGACATCTATATGATCTCAGGGTTGTCTAGTCTCACTGCTCTTGAGTTTGAATCTAGGGTCCTTTTTCAATGCTCAGAAGGGCATGATATAGAAATGACCATGCAGTACATGTTCATATGTAGCTTTAGCTGATACGCTCCATACTCCCCACATTGAAGTGCAGGAAACTATCACAGTAGTATTGTTATTGTGATATTTCATGGCCACAATAAGTGACAAGTGAAAGTCTGACATTGTGACAGCCCATTTTCTAACATCCCTCTACAGACTTCCCTTTAGTTTTCTCTTATTTCCCCCCTTTCTTCCATCTCAGGAAAATGAGGGGGTAGGGGGATGTAAAGTGTACAGCCTTACTTTGCAGTGTTGAGCCCAAACAGGTGTCTCCCCCTGGCTTTGTTCTCCTTTTCCTCTGTCTAACATTTCTCTACAGACCTCTCTCTTTGTCTTTTCCTCTATTTTGTTTGTGTGTGGGTGAGGTGGGAGGTGAGTGTTATAGAGGGGGGATGATTCTGGGATGCCAGAGCTCATTGTTGTTGAGCCTCTCCAAGGTGTTGCAGGCCTAATTTGAAGAAACACTGGTGAAGTTAAACCCGGTGATGTAGTGGCTCTCACTGCCCATCCATCCCCATCTATTTTCAGGCCTGGGTTGCAGGGAACACGTGGGCCATGTGGTAGGTTATGTAACTTATCAGTAGAGCATAAATTTTGCAATGAGGGTGTTATTGGATGGTTTCTTCACTGAGTTCTCATCTTTCTTATTAGAGCACTTGTGTGTATAACGGGATTCTTGTAAATGTCACAAAAGATTTTCGCTGAATTGAGTGGAGCTGTTGTGTGAGGCACAGAACGAATATGTGTGGTTTGGAAATGAAGAACTTGTTGGTCTTTGGGGGACTAATAAATAATTTTTTACTGAAGTTGTTTCATCTCATCCCCGACAAACTTTTCTCATGACATGACCTTGACTGACTTTTGTCTGTTGTGTCCTGAACCGACTTTTGTCTGATGTATCCTGAACAGACTTTAGTCTGATGTGTCCTTGACCAGCTTTAGTCTGATGTGTCCTTGACCAACTTTAGTCTGTGTCCTTGACCAACTTTTGTCTAACTTTGTCCTTGACCAACTATAGTCTAATGTGTCCTTGACCAACTTTAGTCTAATGTGTCCTTGATCAACTATAGTCTAATGTGTCCTTGACCAACTTTTGTCTAATGTGACCTTGACTGACTTTAGTCTGTGTCCTTGACCAACTTTAGTCTGTGTCCTTGACCAACTTTTGTCTAACTTTGTCCTTGACCAACTATAGTCTAATGTGTCCTTGACCAACTTTAGTCTAATGTGTCCTTGACCAACTTTTGTCTAATGTGTCCTTGACTGACTTTTGTCTGATGTGTCCTTGACCAACTTTTGTTGAATGTGACCTTGACTGACTTTTGTCTAATATGTCCTTGACCAACTTTAGTCTAATGTGTCCTTGACCAACTTTTGTCTAATTTGTCCTTGACCAACTTTAGTATGATGTGTACTCGACCAACTTTAGTCCAATGTGACCTTATATGACTTCTGTCTAATGTACCCTTGACCAACTCTTGTCTGATGTGTCTTTGACTGATTCTTATTGTGTGTCCTTACCTGACTTTTGTCTGATGTGTCCTTGACCGACTTTTGTCTGATGTGTCTGGTTAAGTACCTCCTGTTCAGGTGTATAAAATGGCCTTGGAATAAAACATCCCATTGACTTCGACAAGAAAACAAATAACCAAACTGAGCTAACCGCACCCTTTAATGTCGTCAGAATCCGATCGGGAATGCTGTTTGAGCCTGGGGGTATTATTCTTGACATTTGCACTTATTTCACTGGGAAATTAAATTAATCTTAAGAATAACAAGAAAAGCCTCGCTTATTCATGTACCCTTATGTAATATTCCAACTATATTTAATCAGCTGATGAGTAATATCTTGTTTCAGGATTTTAAATAGAGAATACCACGAGTTTCCAAAGTGCCCCAAATGTGACTCACTGACTGAATGAAAAAGTGTTTGGATAAAACATCTCCTCTCACATTTTTTCACACAACTAAAAGAGCAGCTTCCTGGTTTGATGCAATACTTGTCTCAAAGCTTTCGTTGGAAAAACACCCTCATCAGTGTGGAATAAGTTCAATCTTATTATGATGTCTGTCTGAAGGCTTCTCTCAGCTTGTTTCCCCAACGTGGATAAAAAAATACATGAGTCAGAAGCATAATGGCTTATCTGTATTTCACACTTCTCCAATTCTGATACAGTATTTGTTCTGCCATTGGATATCTCGACCCAAGGTGTCAACCAAAGTTTTAACCAATCTTTTTCACTCAAGTAGTTTTACTTTACTTTACTTTAAGTAGTTAATAGCAGAGAAAACTAAGTCTACAGTTGTGTTATTCACTAAAGAACATATTGAACACAGGAAGTAAATGCTTCTGAAACTGACAATGGGAATTTGTCTAAGTTAGGTCAGTTGTTTATATTAGTTTTGTCATTAGATGATGGATAACATTGTTTAACAGAAGCTTGTGGACATGGTAGTCTTTCATAGATTCTCGCTCCATTAAATATATAAACCAAATGTATGCATTTTGTATTTAATTCATCTTTTATAAAGGAATAAAAAACAGTAGGGGAAAACACATTCAAAGACTTCTGAAATGTAGGCGTTTACGTCATCTAAACATTTTTTCCATTTAGCATTTAACTACTTAACAATAAGAACATTTTATAAAGAACCTTCACTGTACAATTCATGAAATAAAACCAAGAAAAGAATGTACTTATGGAATGCTGGTGCTTTTGTAAAGGTTAAAGGTGAAGTACAGTGTATCATAAAGAATTGTTGAACAACTTTTGGATGTTTTAAATGAAGAATGATTAAACATCGTCAGATATAACATCACAGTTGTTAAAATAAACTCAATGTTCAAACAAAAAGCTTAACACGTATGATATATATATATATATATATATATATATATATATATATATATATATATATATATATATATACATATATATATATACACTCACCGGCCACTTTATTAGGTACACCTGTCCAACTGCTCGTTAACACTTAATTTCTAATCAGCCAATCACATGGCGGCAACTTAGTGCATTTAGGCATGTAGACATGGTCAAGACAATCTCCTGCAGTTCAAACCGAGCATCAGTATGGGGAACAAAGGTGATTTGAGTGACTTTGAACGTGGCATGGTTGTTGGTGCCAGAAGGGCTGGTCTGAGTATTTCAGAAACTGCTGATCTACTGGGATTTTCACGCACAACCATCTCTAGGGTTTACAGAGAATGGTCCGAAAAAGAAAAAATATCCAGTGAGCGGCAGTTCTGTGGGCGGAAATGCCTTGTTGATGCCAGAGGTCAGAGGAGAATGGCCAGACTGGTTCGAGCTGATAGAAAGGCAACAGTGACTCAAATAACCACCTGTTACAACCAAGGTAGGCAGAAGAGCATCTCTGAACGCACAGTACGTCGAACTTTGAGGCAGATGGGCTACAGCAGCAGAAGACCACACCAGGTGCCACTCCTTTCAGCTAAGAACAGGAAACTGAGGCTACAATTTGCACAAGCTCATCGAAATTGGACAATAGAAGATTGGAAAAACGTTGCCTGGTCTGATGAGTCTCGATTTCTGCTGCGACATTTGGATGGTAGGGTCAGAATTTGGCGTCAACAACATGAAAGCATGGATCCATCCTGCCTTGTATCAACGGTTCAGGCTGGTGGTGGTGGTGTCATGGTGTGGGGAATATTTTCTTGGCACTCTTTGGGCCCCTTGGTACCAATTGAGCATCGTTGCAATGCCACAGCTTACCTGAGTATTGTTGCTGACCATGTCCATCCCTTTATGACCACAATGTACCCAACTTCTGATGGCTACTTTCAGCAGGATAATGCGCCATGTCATAAAGCTGGAATCATCTCAGACTGGTTTCTTGAACATGACAATGAGTTCACTGTACTCAAATGGCCTCCACAGTCACCAGATCTCAATCCAATAGAGCATCTTTGGGATGTGGTGGAACGGGAGATTCGCATCATGGATGTGCAGCAGACAAATCTGCGGCAACTGTGTGATGCCATCATGTCAATATGGACCAAGCTCTCTGAGGAATGCTTCCAGCACCTTGTTGAATCTATGCCACGAAGAATTGAGGCAGTTCTGAAGGCAAAAGGGGGTCCAACCCGTTACTAGCATGGTGTACCTAATAAAGTGGCCGGTGAGTGTTATATATATATATATATATATATATATATATATATATATATATATATATATATATATATATATATATATATATATATATATATATATATATATATATAATAAATATTCTAACATTTACCCTTGATGGACTCATGGTAAACTCACAGTTACTTCTCTAAGCACTGCCTTGATGTATTCACACTGCCCCCCTGTGGTTATATGTGGCATAGACATGATGACAGTAGGCTAAGTGGGGGTTTAAGATGGGGCACAAGTGGTAAATATTTGATTTTCATGTTTGAGAAACAAAATTTGAAAGTTACTTTCAATCTCTAACAATGAAAAAACATTAAAGATATCAAAGTCTTTGTGAAATTACAGTTAGGATTTTAAATTCTGGAAAAGTTAAACTCTCCTCAACAAACTCCAGAAAACTCAAAATCAGCCCTGTGCTGGCCTGAAGTTACCTTCTGCTTATCATCTGACTGAGACACTCAGCTTCGCTTTAATCATCCTGCCAAAGATGAAGATCTTTCAAACAGATCACAAATATGTTGTCTTTAAAAATATAAATAAATAAAAAGGGTGCTGCAATTGCAAATGTTACCAATTCAAATTTAAACCTAATCCAAACGTAGCTCTACAACTTTATCCCTAAAACACTAAAAGAACGAGACATGCTAAAGACCTCTCAGTACTTGAGTTCTTCTTTTTGGTACACAGGCAGTACCAAGTACTGGTCAAGTACATCTGAAAAAGAGACAAAAATATTGTGTCACTCAGACGAGGAGGGACTCTGCCTCTTATCTGTGGTGATGTAGTTGAGAAGATCAGCTGCTGTTACAACACCAAACACCATCGGCCTCCTGCAGGCTGACCCATCAGCAGCATCTGGTGAGAGATGGATAACTGGTTACAGGTCTGAAAATATGTATTATACAGTATAATTAATCACCGCCACTGCAGCCACCCACACACCAAATTTAACCCATTAAATGCCAATAAAAATATCAGAAATGTGTCTTACACTGGATTTGATCGTGTACCACCAGTGCAAAGTTGTCTTGTTTGAGGGTACTGGACAGCTTTCCCAGGCTGTCAGTCACGTGCACCTGTGGATAGAAGTATTTGACAAACATGAAAACAAAGATCGATATGATGCAAATTTCTACATATTTAGACCAAGTGCTCAATGTGTTTCCACTGACTGACCTGTTTAAAATCCTTGCAGAGCACCTTTGAGACCACATCTGAAGGTTCAGCCTTCCCCGCTGACACAGAGAACAGGATGGTTCCCAGAGTCACCATCCCGAGGATACGACTGTCAACAATGATAAAATCTTAACTATAACACACTTTTTGATGGATAAAAGAGATTTTGTTTGATAAGTCAATGAAATAATGCTCAGATATGTCCAGAAACAAAGTCAGAAAATTAAGTAGTTATTCAATTAGTATTAGTCACGCATGAAGAGACTAAAAATGAACAGATAAATATGGTTTGAGGAGTTTTACCCTGATTCATCAACAACTGGGGCCTGATCAAACGCTTTCTTCTTCAAGATCTCAACGGTGCTTCGGCAGGACACGTGTGGGGACAAAGTGAGGGGGGCAGACAGGTGCAGATTCTGGATCGTCATGTTCCACCACCTTTAGAAACACAAATGAGTGACTGACTGCTGAAGTGGGCTTTTAATTAGCTGTGCCATCATATCCTCATGGGGGATTATCTCACCATGGTTTGGGATCTGTAGGGGCGTCCACACTGTAGAAGCCTTTCTCACGCATCCACTCGTCACTAAGGAATTTTGACCTAGAGACGAGAAAGTTAAACAGAGTCATTTTTTTTGTTTTTTTTAAATAAGAAAAAATGTCAGTGATGTTGTCAGATAATCCTGGATTAACCTTTAATCTGGAAAAAAGCTCTAAGAACATTTGTGGACACAATTTTCTCTCAGAAGGAGCGACTGCTGTGTGGTTCTTCTCATGTATTTTGCAGCTCCTTTCATTCCTAATTAATTCCAGTCATTTGAAGTGTGCAGCTGTGATGTGGCTCAGACTCTTTCCTTTGAGCTGCAGTGAGGAACTCTGATTTTGTGTCAGTTTTGACCACCCAGGAGGGCAGCCATCTATCCCTTTTGCTTGATTTGGTTACTTCTTTTTACTCTTACTGTGAAATTTTCAGTCAAAGTAATTAATTGCTCTGTTGGACCGAATGTCAGCACCAACTGGCATGAAAGGATTTACAAGCTCCTGGAAAGGAACCAGAAGATAGCGGTAATGCAGCACTGTGGATACCAGCTACATTAAACATCAAATATGAAGACTGCTGACGTATTTCCTTTACTTTAGTCTGTCGTTGGTCTTTGTTTAGTGGTTTAGTTCTTTGCATGTCTATAGTTCTCTGTGTGGTGGTTTCTGTGATATTAATAGGTCATGTTATGAAATTTGTTAGCAGCATGGTCATTAATAGTGTTTTAATGAGTGCTTTGCAACAGCAGCAACTTTTCCCAGGAGCTGTTTGACGAACTGAAATGACATTGGTCTGATTTGTGTAATTATAACACGACTTCAGGCCACTGTGGAAATGCAGACAACAATAAGCCACAGAAATTAAATACTTCTGTGGAGGGGAGTTCTTGGAATTAAATGGTTCCTAGTATTTTTGGTCAGAATGTGCCTAAAGTGTTTCTTACATGTAGTTGCGGACAGAATCGGCCAAGATGACGACACAGCGCTGCCCCTCCTCAAGCTGCTGAGCCATTTTGACGGCTGCTGCCATAGCTGAGCCTGAGCTGCCACCTGGAGGAAAACAAGCCCATTAGCAAACACATCTCAAGAGCAAACTGATAAAGACAGCACTCAAAACCTTTACATTACAGATGCAGGAAGTTTCAAAATATCATATGAAAGTGAACTTGCCGCACAGAAGACCCTCCTCTCTGATGAGCCTGCGTGCCATGGTGAACGTCTCAGTGTCACACATTTTATACCAGATATCCACAAGCTGTATGGAGAGGACGTTATAGCAGTTTATCAAGGTATGTCACAAAAACATGATCATCGTTCCATATAAAAACATGCTTTAGTATTACTTAATGCTGTGTAACAACACTAGATTTGGAAATAGAAATGTAAGTATGCACAAAAACACTCACAGATTGATCAAACACTGTGGGGACGAAGTCATATCCAATGCCCTCCACTTCAAATGAAGTCTTTTGTTTGTTTTTCTCTTTCGAACCACTAAGAATGGAGCCCTCAGGGTCCACAGCGACAATCTAAAACAAACAAGACAGCAGAGTCACAATTAGGAAAAATGGCAGCATTAGGTTAAAAAGAAGAAGAAGAAGAAGAACAAGAACAAGAACAATTCAATAGCTCTAAAAGGTACAGTAGTGTTTGATAGAGAGGATAACATGTGTGAGGTTCCACTTCTGTACACAGGAACCATCTGAGTGGTCATGAGCTGCATACCTGACCGCTGATGAAGAGAATTTATTATTTATTTGACACTATCTCTGTAACACATTATAAATATATGTATTATGTGTTATAATCATGTTATAGCACTGTATAACTATAGCTACAAACACTCATAAATGATCATCATGCTTTATAGCAACAATCATAACACATTATAAAGCGTTTTATCATCAGTTACAAGGTCATGTGTTGTAATGTGTTATAATTGTTAACAACAGTTGCATTGCATTATCTATGTGGGCATTGTCAGTGAGTTGTTAACAGTTATGACACATTATAAAACCTGACCTTGTAAGTCATGATAAAATGCTTTATAATGTGTTGTGATTATTGCTATGAAGCATTATGATCATTTATGAGTGTTTATAACTATAGTTATACAGTACTATAACACGATTATAACGCATTATACATATATTTATAATGTGTTATAGAGATAGGCGCCAAATAAAGTGTTACTAGAAAAGGTTCTATTGGGAAGAAGAAGAAATCGTCTGTTGGACAAACTCTGATCTGTCTGTTTGGTCAAATTTGAGTGAGTCGGATGTTCATATTGGACTGCATTAGATTTTCCAGGTAGTTTAATTCCTGAATGATATGTACCAGTATATCTAAGTGAGTGTATTTCAGTTGCCTTCACCAGAAGTGGAAGGAAAAGGGTTTAAAAACTTTAAGAGGAGGGACTTCAAAAGCTTTAATACAACAGGTCTAATAGGTCATTTAAAAACAGATAAGAATCACTTTCTCTAATTTCATCAAACAAAAGAGAAACATGAGTCACTATAGAGCGTATTTTTTACCTTTAAATGAGGGCATCTTTCCTTCAACTTCCTTGCGACCCCAGTGAGTGTACCACCTGTTCCAGTTCCAGCCACCAACATGTCCAATTTACCTGAGAGGAAAAATTAGTTTTATAAGAGCTTTATTACTGGATAACAACAAACAGATATACATATTGTAACTAGTGGTAATAATAATTATACACAATCTTTATAGCAGTCCTCTCAAAACAAAACACACACCATCACACTGCTCCAGTATCTCCTCAGCTGTGGTGTCATAGTGAGCTAGGGGATTGCTGGCGTTGCGGTACTGGTCTAGAATATGTGAGTTGGGGATCTCGTTGTGAAGACGCCAGGCTACACCCACGTGAGACTCCGGTGAGTCAAAAGCTGCATCATTAGCTGTGCGCACCACCTCGGCCCCCAAAGCTTTCAGCACATTCACCTTAAAACACAAGATCACAACATCAAAGTCAATCAGGGGATTATTTTCTAAAAATAACTTTGGAGAAGGCGTGATCATTAGAAGAGATTCATACCTTCTCCATGCTCATCCTCTCTGGCATGGTTATGATGCAGCGGTAGCCTTTGACTGCTGCTGTAAGGGCCATGCCAATACCTGAGAGCATCAAGAGGAAAACAAGATTCACAATTTTTTATGCTCTTCTGCACTTTTTTTATTATCAAATACATTTTTCATTGTTATAGACTGTGTGGCGGTCTGTATGCACCTGTGTTTCCAGAGCTTGGCTCAATAATGGTGTCCCCTGGTTTGAGGATCCCGGCTCTCTCAGCATCTTCCACCATCCGCAGGGCAATCCTGTCTTTTATGCTCCCTCCTGCATTAAAGAACTCGCACTTGGCCACTAAACACAAAGGACAAAGTCAGTGCCATGTGTTGTGGTTTCATATGAAGCCTAATGTGGTTTATTGTTAGTCAAATGTATTCTTCAATGCTGTATACTCTTTAAAGCTTGTTATCTCCTTTAAGGGAAGGGGAAAAAGCTTTGATGCATAATAATCTGCTCAACATTCATCATTCTGTGTATGTGTAAGAATTGAATCTAATGAAATAAATGTCAACAGTACAGATGGAAAAGGCATTTTACTCACAAATCTCACACTTGATTCCAAACTCTTTTGGGATTTTATTGAGACGAACCAGAGGAGTGTGTCCAATTTTTCCCAGGATGTTTGGGAGGATGCTGGAGGTTTCGGTGCTGTGATAAAATTCAATTTCAACAGGACATATAAGTCAAAATGTATACAGAAATGTAGGGTCATGTAAATAGTTCACTATCTGAAGGTATGTGGTACTGGTGGATTCAGAAACTGTCATTTACTTACCTTGGTGGCAGACAATGAGGAGACTCTGAGATAGGTGCACCCAGACTCCACGTGCACCTGCTGGGTAAATCAGGACGGATCCAGTTTCTCTGAAAATGAACCTCTCTGCCGTCTGGCTCACTTTTGTTACTTTTCCTACTTTCAGCTGGAATCTTCTGTGGGTCCTGATCCTCACTTGGAGAGAGCCTGTGAGCACTGCTGGCAGCCCCAGCATCCACATTCATAGTGGCGGACTTTGAACATGGTGTGGTGTCTGCATTTTCACAGTTTGCTGCATATGGGCAATGATTGGAGCTTTCAAAAGCAGAGGGCATGGTTCACCTGCAGGGAGGTGGGACAGAGATGTTAAAATCAGCCAACAGCCATCTTTCGTTCCCGCTGTATCTGGATTTTTTGTTTGGAATTTGCTCCTCCTGCTCACCCAAATCTGCTCTTACAGTTTTGTTTCCTCAACCCCCAACCCTTCACCAGTTCCTCTTTAGATGTTCACACTCTTTTAGCTTTGCACCTCAACCCCTTCCTGCTTCAGTACTGGCATTTTTTTTAAAAGTAGAAACCTCACAATCTTTGATATGTTCTCTCTCTATGCTCACATACTTTCGTATGATCACTGTGATGAATGAAGGCTGATGGAGCCTCTGATGGTGTTTATTGATGTTTCAGCCCCTCAGACAGATAACAGGATGGGATTTGGTGATGACATGACATCATGGTATTTATCAACAGTGGGTGACCCCACCTACTGAATGGCTTAACTGAGAGAATAGCCTAGGACTAAATCAAAAACCATTCAGTGGTTTAATAACATTAACTTAGCTGGAGTTTGATCAAATCAGTATCTTCTGAACATGTCAAGACACAAAGCTGGATAAATGGTGCTACTTCAGGCACTCTGATGAGATTAGATCAACTGCTTCTCTGTTGCTTAACAATGACAATCAAAGTTCAGGGGTCTTAAATGAAAGAGTATGATTTTGATTGTTTCTTCAATGTTGTATTTGTCTTTGAAAAGTTTCTTTTTCAGATAGTGGGCCACAACAAATTCAATCAAATGCTTTTATCCAAATTTTAAGGTGTAATTTTGGAAGTTTGTCTCCAACACGAACTGTTTGATTTTTAAAATATTTTGAACCAGCTGAAAAGGCCTTTTTGTAACAACAGTCAACAAGCACAGATTTAAAACATTAACTCTGAACCATGAAGCACAAGTGACAACGAACTGAATCACAACTATACAGACCCACAATATCAACTTTTGTCTACGAACCTCATACTTAATATATTTAACAGGCTTGAGTAATTAATGTAGTAAAAAGGTCTCATATTTAAATTAGTATCAGCCATAAACTCAGGCCTCCAGATGCACTAATGAAGACAGTCAATCTGTGAAATTCCCTCATTTTGTAAACTTTACTTTAACTCTTCATAGAATTAACTTTGCTCCATGTTTTAACTGGATTAATGAGCTCTTTATCTGTGACATCAACATCCAAATGTATCTGGATTAAGAACAGTCTTCATTAAAATGATGCAGAATAAAATCTGAACAAAAACATGCACTCACCTCTCCAACAAACGACGACTCCACCAACCAACAGAGCTCAACAAGTGAGAGAGAGTCGATCAGAGCTGAGGAGATAGAGTGGACCAGGGTCTCGGTCTGATAAGAGGAGATCTTTGGAGGATCAGTTGCTGCGTACCCTCCTTTTGACCCTCCTGTTGTTGTCAAAAACATGCGTAACTGAACAGCAAATCAATGCAGAGGAGGCAAGATCTGAAGAGCAGTTTGGGAGTCTTTATTGTAGATGACCAAAATCACCTCTCCTTTCACTAACTTTTTTTACTGTTTGGTGTGTTTGTGGACATAATAGATGTGTGTTACAATTGTGCATCTCTTAAGTGTGTGTATTACAACTATGAGCCTGTTTAGGTCTGTGTTGCGAGTGCGAGTCTCCTACGTGTGTTACATGAACGGATCTCATCCAGTCTGCCTGAGAGGTGAGCCAAGGACATACCGAAATGTTTTGAAATCAGCCACATTAATACATCTGGAAACACTCAACCTAGTTTTTCTGACCACCACTGCAAATACTCAGGCTGTCCTTACAGTTGTTTTCAAGACTCAGATATCTATCCAGAATGAACTTTATGAATATTTACAGTATAAATCTTTGGAAGAAAACAGCTGATATTTCATACATCCATTATCTGTTACTGTCATACCATATTACTCTCATTTATTTGAACTTTCTTCTTTCTTTATGACTTTAAACAATACAAGAATAATGTACATGAAACAAAACACTCTATATTTCTAAATGGCAGAACTACAACTGCATTGACTAAAAGTGATTTATCATTTTTTCCCCCTCATATCAACCCTGAGTATTCTGTCACAAAAGCAAAAAACAAACAGTATTTTTGCATATTTAATGTGGGTCTTCTTCAGGTTAATGAAAACATAACATGGTCCTTTTAACATCCAAAATAAATTAGCTTTGTGGCAATAACAGGTTGCTGCAAAAAACATCTGTGAACAACTACAAAGAAGGCAGATTCCCTTGAACACCAAAAATGGCAAGCATGTATTTAGGCGAGGTACACCCAGAATAACTACAAAGGGTTCCCCTCGTTGACACAAATCATACATAGCAAAGTATTTATAAAAAATTAACATAAATCTTAGTCAAAGTTTCGTGACGTCCCATAAAGATGGATACAGTAATAATGAGCAGGAAAGTACCGCTACTACAGACAAGTGAAGCTTTTACATTCTTAGTCTAACAGACGCAAGCAGTTGAAGCTGAGAATAACCAGAGGTTATAAAGAACACATGAACGAAACTTACGGGATTCTTCACAGTGAATCTGGAGTTATGACAAAGTAAAAAGAAACCACTGAGAAATAAAAGAGGATGAATTTAGTTAACAGAGGTTTTTTTAGCTCTAACATTTTTAGCCCAAAACCACAGGATTAAAAAGTACGACAGAGCCTTGGTGTGTTTATATCTTGCCAATGAGATAATGCTGCTGATATTTGACAAAGAAGGAAATTTGAACTGGAATGAATTTACAATTAACCCTTTAAGCTTATTCTATAGTTACAATGAAGTCCCTTAAATTTCCCGATAGCGATTCAGAGTGAGAGCACCTCAGACGTGCATTTATTTTCACAGAGGTAAGACAAGATAAAACATTTAAAAAATTCCTTTTGTTTCCACGATACAAGTTTTCACCAGTTGTGCCTATTCCAGGTAATTTGCTGATATAGCTGCAGGTCAAAGAGCTTAAATTGGGGAATTCAGTTCAAGAAAGCTTCCTGCTTAACTCTCCAGAGAGTCTAGAAACTCCTCTTCAATGATTTGCTCAAGCCTCTTCAGGACTGTATCTGAACAGGATGCTGGGTAATCTGCTACTGGGTAGTGGCGCATGGAGTCGCTGTAGGGTGGAGGCCCCTGGAAGGAGCAGCAGAGGATGCGAAGGAAAGGCAGCAGCTGGGTGATGGAGGATAGGGAGTGCTGGGTGAGGAGGGGGAACTCCAGGTACTCTGTGGAGGATTCCTCACTGAGTCCATTCAGGGTCTGGAGAAACATCAAGATGGGAAATTCAGGGACTATCAACTCAATAGTTGTGAGACGCTGACTCTCTGAAAAGGGTAGACCTGCCTAAAGACTTTGTAATGGTCTGTATTTTTCCACACATGCTTACCCCAAATCGCAGCTGGATTCCTTCCAGGATCTTGACAACATGAGGAGTGCATTCCTGCTCACCCTCTATCAGTGCAGTCTCTACAGGACCACTGTATCGCTCCACATCCACCTCAGGAACAAACGCCCAGCGATACCTGAACAAACAAAAGATTACTTACACATCAAACGGCGCACTAGTAAATGTAAACGTGAGATATGTCAGTCTGTATGTTTGAATCCTACATCTGAAAGAGTGGTATCTTCTCTGGAGGAAACGCCAACGACGTGTCCAGAAACTTGCAGGCTGACAGGTACATGTCCAACTCAGCCTGGGAGAAATTCACCGGTCCGTTCCTGTCAACGGCGCTGCGCACCACTTTAGCCAGCCTAGGTGGGAGGAACAAAAAAAAAACAAAACAAAGATGGTTAGAGAGAAAAGTTTCAACAGAGATTCTCAACCAAACATGATTGAATGACTTAAGATTATGAACGAACTTGGAGACGTCTTTTTCTATCTGTAGAGTTTTCTCTAGTCGTGCAAATATGCGAATCTGAAAAACAAACAGAACATGTTTGCATTGTTAGTGTCAAGGTAAGCATTTTCACAATGATGCTGCTGTTTCAACAAAGGAGCTAAAAGAGGTCATACCAGTTCTGTGACCATGATCGGCCAGAGGGATGTGAGGTGCTGGCATGAAATACGCAACAGGAGAACACGAAACATCAGGAATATCTGCGCTGAGACGGCAGGGCTTGGGTTCATACGCAAGGTCTCAGTGAGACGCTCTGAGAGGAAACGGAGAGAGGTTTTACAAGAACCAAGTCAACTTCAGTGTCTTTATTTTTGACTCTTAAGTAAACATGAAAACAGTACCTTGGATGAGGGGCAGGTACAGATGATACTGGTCCAGTTCCCCGCTGAACATGGCAAACGCTTGACGCTTCAGCAGCATGGGTTTCTGGTCTACATTAGAAAACAGTTTCAGGGAGCTGCTCTGCATGCCTGCAGCACAAATAAACACAGACCTGTGTCAGCAAATAACTGAAATGTGTCTGTAATTTTAGTCTTTAACACTACTTGTACAACTGGAATTGTAACCACATGTTAAAACTTTGTGTGATTTAGACAAATTTTTCTTCTGTGTCTCGAATAATATCTCATCGCAGGATAACGCTTGTGTTATTACAGCACCAAAAACCTTTACAAGTGGCGGGACTCACTCATAAGGTCTTTAAACATGGTCTTCTCATGAGTCAGTAGATGGTCAATGATGGATCTCCAACTACAGAGAAAAAAGAAGTCAAACAGAGAGAAAGACATGTTTAATTTTGTGTAAAAGTATCACGTCACATGCAAAATATCCATAAAGACTGTGAGATAAATGTTCTTATGGTTTGCATTTGTTCAGCTATAACCTTCTTATTTAGGATATCATGTAAAATAACTTTCATCCTCTACAGCCAGGGTTGTGAACTTGTTCATCTTTTAGTTTTGTATCCATGTACTGAGATACAAACAAAGAGGAGTATGAAAAAGCATTTAAGATCATTCGTAAAAACTGCAAGATTAACTTTCTGAATGCAGGAAGAAACAACAAACTTCTTCCTAATTATGAAATTAACAGCAAAAAAATTCAGAGGTCTAATTATCCTGGATATAATGTGCTGCTGCATATTTGAGATTAAACTGAAGCTTTTGGAGAAACTCAGTCTGGTTAAAGACGTGTGAAGTGACACACAAAGAGGAGGAAGAAGTTCACAGACCTCTCTCAATGTGAGTCAATCATTAAGTTTGTTTGGCAAATTAACCTGCTTTATCATCTTTGAATCCTCCAATCAGCTGAAGTACAGGCTCTGTTTTATGATGCCATCCTTCACCTCTCACTGTCATAAATACAAATCCAACCTTCTTATGATCATGGAGAATTACAAGTTCTGTAAGTTAAGAAGAGTTTCTCTGTGTCTGTTAGATCCAAAGAACAAACCTGTATTTCACGATCATGGAGAAGCTGCGAATACTCAAATATAAATCGAGTGTAATTCAGACAAACAAAAACTAACCTGGGGGCACAGGAAGGATCCATGGTGAAGAAGAGGGGGTCCATGAAAAGCTCAAACACCTCTTTCTTCCAGGCTCTTTTGGTGTAAGCGTATCCACTCAAGCTGCTCAGCAGCTGAGCACCAGCCTCAAAGCTCGGCATGTTGTAGGCACTGCAGGAAAATGGCACAAATTAGGGGAAGTTAAAGAGAGACCTAAGCTGTGCGGCAGATTTAAGATGGCCTTGAATCAGCAGTTACCTGTGGTTTTTCAGGTAGGGGAAAACATAGTACATGAGCCGAGAGATGAGAGGAACAGCTTTCTCCTTCTCGTCACTGCGGTAAACCATGTCGAGAAGTTGTGCCAAGACCTATGCAATGTGATAATGTGTTAAAATATATGATCATCCACTTATTTTTATCACTTGTTGATAAAAAGTGAAAAAAAAAACCCTTACCTCAGCCAGGAGGACAAGAGCTTGAACGCTGTACACTGAGGGAGCTGAAGAAGAAACCATGGTGCCGGCTTGAGCCATTGACTCTGACAAGACGACATGAAAAGAAAGGAGAGTGAGTTTATTTGAGGCGTAACCATTTTTCAAATTATTGCCTGTGGGTGCTTTCACAGATTGCAGGAAACTAGGATAAAAGTCTTTAACTTGAACTAATTCAAACTAGAGTATTTGAATACTTAGACGCTATGTTGAGAAATGACAGAACAAAGAGAGGTAGAAAGGATAAGCTAGAGGTCCGGTCTCTTACTCATAGCTAACAAAAGCAGACGCTGTCAATCCACATAGTCAATTTTCTCAACCCATAGTGAGTAGATTAAGACACATGCTTTTGTTAAAGTTATCATCGTAGTCACCTTCTATGTCTGCGTCGTCTCCTTCATCTGTTTCTGTGCACACTTGTGGTTGAACTTTGACCTCCAGGCTTCGGCTGAGCCAACTGGTCTGCTCCAGAGACGACCCCACAACGCCGCCAACTGCTTCAAGGATTCGCTGCGTCACCTCCTGTATGATATCATCAACAATATTACCATCATATTCCGGCTACAGCAGCCGGCTTAATTTGATCCAGAGCAACAACGTGCACGCTGTACCTGCAGCTCTCTGCTGTCCTTTTTATTGTCCAGGTTGGGAAGTCTGTTGACAAGGTCATTGAGGATACTGAGGAAAGAGGAAAAGGCAAATCCTTAGATATTAATTATTAAATAAAATAAACTCAAAAAGCACTAACAAGTCCATGTCTGAATGACTGCATGGTTGTCAACGAGGAGGAGTAGTAATACATACAGAATACAAAGCAAGCACTTCTGTGCTGAATACAGACCCCAGCAGTAAGAAGTGACCAGGTGGAGCCAGGTTGAGCTGAACAGACTCTCGTAAGAGACTGAGGAGAGGAGCAATGTTTTCCTGCAGAGCCTGAACTGAAATGCTGCAAAGAAGAAAAAATAGAGTTAGAAAATGGGAGCAGGTGTGGAGCGTTTTTGTTAAACCTGGAGGGGCTTGGGAGAAGGGGGTCTTGTCCATCCTGCATACCTTTGGATATAGGCAAAGCTGAACTGCAACATGGGGATATCTACCAAGCTTGACTTCTGATGAGGAAAGATAAGAAAAAAGCAACAGGAGTTAAAAAAAATGACTTCACAAACTTCCAGCAGACAACTTCCAAGCGCATGTCTCTGTACCTGTTCTCCTTTGATCTGATGAGGTTTTTTCACCACTTCCTTGACCAGTTGTAGGATGGTGTCTGTGTGCAGTGTATGCAGCGATTTCACCAAATCAACTATAGTGAGATGCAACTCACTGGCCACAGGTAAGACCTGAAAAGACAGGAGTGATATGAGAGCTCTGAGGGCTGTTGTGCAAGTCATTAACTCCTTTATGTTTTCACACAGTGCAGCTCTTACTTTATTTTTATGTCTTCTTTTAATCTTCCTCCTGCTCCACACGACTCCCAGTGACGCCATCAGCTGAACCCCGTACTGAAGAGTAAGAGGAACCAGGAACTCCAGAATCCGCTGCCTTAGAATCTAAATATGAACATAAAACACATCAAATATAAATAATACAGATCTGTCCTCAATAAAATTTGTCATCATGTGACAAGCGTACACTTTCATGTATCACACACCTTGGTGCTTTTAAAGTAGACAGAGGTAGAAGAGTGTCTGCTACTCTGAGCAGAGTCAGGAGCACGCCTCTGAAGCTCCTCCCTCATGACCACACCCCACAACAGCGCCATGCTGTTGAGCATGTGCGGCAGTTCTTCGATCACAGCGTTGCGAGCATTTCGGACATCGACAGGATCGCAGGCGACCAAGGACTGACGGAGACAAAGAAGGAGGGTTATAAACACTCACATAATCATAATCACATGATGTGCATATCTGTGTATTTATCACTCACCCTTTTGTTATCGAGGAGACAATGGTGTGTGATTGAGGTGAGGCCCTCCAGCAGAGTCAGAGGATAGTCAGGGGCGATGTTTTCCCGCCTACCACTCAAGCTGCTCACGAGACAGAAACAAATGTTAAACATCTCCTTCAGAGCACAGACATGTCTGCATGTTTGTTTTTGAATAAAATAACATTTGCTTTAAGTCTCTAACAGTAAAATATACATGTATATATGACAAACCAAATTCTGACATTCAAAGGACTATAATCTAGGACTACTGGACAAGGTAACTATACAGATAAAAAATCCTCAAGCATTAAATCAAGAAATACATGATCCTTTATATCTCATTTCTTACTGTTATTTCTTTAGTTGATATTCATGTTTGTACTAGTTTGAGTCATGCTGAAACAGATTTCATGTTTTACCAAAAAGGACAAACTGAAATTTTTAAATTGTCAAAACAAAAAGAAAAAAAAAAGAAAAAACTGTTTGTGCTCAGTGTACCTCTGGTTTGTCTTTCCTCCATCATGCTCATAAAGCTTAACCAGCTCGTCCAAGTTCCTGCAGATCTGGCTGATGAGAGGAGCCACGATGATGCCCAACGAGCGGCCCAAGTATGGCAGAGAGGAGACCAGCAGTGACACCCAGTGGGGGTGCATGGCATAGCCGTACTGCGGCTGCAGAGCCCTGGCAGCAGCAGAGACAAACATCCCTTGTGCGGTGATGGGGTGGCTCTGAACGTACTGAGCTGCCTTGATGGATTGCTGAAAAAGGACAGCGGTTTGCCACTCACGGGCGAGTGGGGTGTTCGCAGTCTGGATTTCACGGGGATCCCCTGAGTGGCCAGCAGCTCCACCCGACCCTGCTGCTGAGACGGCCCCACCTGGCCAAACATGGTACTCCAGGACTATGAGAGCCTGAAGTAGTTTAAGTAACTCCATTTGTAAGGTGTACTGTTCCTGTCCTCCTCCTGCTCCCAGATTTACAAGACTCTCCTCTGATGGAGCCCCTTGTTCATCCAGCACCTCCGCACACTTGGCTGCCCCCTTGTCTGTTCCCTTTTGGCTGATATACATCGATGCAGAAAGAGAAAGCAAAGCATACTGCTGCACTTTACATCCTGAGAGGAGTCTGCGAACGGGCTCCAGACTTGTCCCACTGCCCTGCTGTCCCCGTGCCATGCAGCAGAGCTGGTTCACTATGCGGGTCAGCACCTCCACACTCTTCACCTGCGCCTCCCTGTTCCCCTGCAAGTCAAGGGGGCTCAGACTCAGATAAGAGGGGTAATGAGAACGCAGTAATCGCAGACACAAGGACACCAGCAGTTCAATGAGCAAGGAAGGGGGTGGAGTTGGAGAGGAAGACGGGGAGAGAAGACCGCCGTAGAAGCCTTTACCATCCTGAGCCTGCTGGTGGCGCTGCAAGAGGTTAGAGACGAGGTTTAAATGAGCAGCAGAGCTTGTGTCCAGAGAGGTGGACGAGAGAGCATCCACCAGGGGGCACTCGGCGCTGCTCCTCAGAAGGCTGTCCAGCAGTGCCAGGCCTTGGAGGAGGTGGCGCCAGCCGCCCGTTGCAGGATACAGGAGCACATGGCGAAACAGAGAGTCGATGGCCTCTCTCTTTTCTCGCTCTTGTTTCAGCAGGCGAGACTTGGCGATGGCCTCCAGCTCTAAATCCTCCTCATCCTCGCTCGACAGTGAATCAGAGGCCTGTGTGCGCTCGGACTCCGCCCTCCGCAGGCCGTTGACCACGCCTCCATCCTCAGTGATACGGTAGGGTGCAGAGCCTGAGCTGGAGTTTTCAGTGGATACTTGGGCGCCGCTGGTGTCCGCCGACTCAGTGTGTTCACTCTCAGCTTCCTCTTCCTCCTCCCCCTGTTTATCCTCCTCCTCTGTCTCTTCACTCTCGCTCCTAGAAACAGCTAAGGTGTCCGGTAGTTGGACGGACTCAGCACCACTGTCTAACTCTGTCCACAGCGCCTCTCGGTCCACGATGTTCATCAGATTTAAGGTGGTAACCTCTGTTGCCATGGCATCTGCATACGGCCCTGAGCTTTTAGTGGAGCTTCGACTCCTGTTGCCTGAAACCTTCAAGTTACCTTGAAAAAAAACACACAAAAACTTTTAACATGACACCAAATTCACTGACACAACATAAACACACACATGCCGACAAATGCACTAACCGACAGTGAGGCTCTGTTTGACGCTCTGAATGGAGCAGCGCTGAGTGGACGGGTGAAGCAGCAACAGCAGGATCGGTTCAAGGATTCGGATCACGTCACTGAAGGAAAGAGCTCTGACCAGCCAGCACTGAGCTGCTGCGCTGATCGAACCGTCGGTACAGCTCAGACTGTCAACCACCACACACAGAGACCTGAGGAGGGGGGGCAAACATTTCAACAAGAAGATTCAGAGAAGACTTAAACACGGTCATCAGAAGTTCAGCAGTCGTACTCCAAGTTTTTTTTTTTTTTTAAATGAACAGTTATCCTGACATTTTTTTTGTTTCATGGAAGTCTACGATGGTTTGTTAACAGAATATGCTCATCAGCATTGCTCAACAGCCTTTAATGTAAATTGTGTAAAAAAGATAATATTTAGCAACATCTAAATGTCAGATCCTAGATGATGTAACGCTCCCTTGCTCAACCCTGCCTTCTGTGAGGCGATGGTTTCTTTAAATGATAAGAATCTCCTGTGAAGCCTGATAAGTCTTATCCTTCATCTGTTAAGTTTTCACCATCAAAAACTTCCATCACAGCGAATGTGGTGCCGTGTTACTGACCGAGTTAACCAAAGAGAAGATCATGCACTTAAGTCACCATACTTATAAAAAGAGGAGGGTTAAATCATGGATTTTAATATTGATTTTCACTTCTCATTTAACGGTTTTTGCATTTTTTTAAGTCTGTCATTAAATTTATATCGACATGACATCCAGACATTTATTTTCTCAGAGGGGATTTCAGTCCACTTTCATGTTTGCTGTGACACATGTTTTGCTTTTCTGTCTGAGATGACTCCACACTCCCAACTTTTCTGTGTCAGTTCCACTTTGCACTTGTGTAGCAGGTTAACCCACTAACAGAGAGAGGCTGACAAATACTCTATGTTAGGGATGTATCTATAAAAGCATAACATTATTCAGAAGTTACACTGGAACAAAAGGATGTAAAACAATACAGATACATCTAAATCCATCCTTTTCTTTACTCATAGACTAACCTGTCAAAAGAGCGGTTCATAGACATGGCCCTGCTGGTCTGGATCTCTCGGGTCAAGTGCCACAGTACAGTAAAACGGTGTAGTGCCTCCAACCTGACAGACTGGGGAGACAAGCATAAAGAGGCGTTTGGAAAAATGCATAGAGACCATAAATGCTTAAACACAGTATCGTTCATGAGTACTGAATTTCCCTTCATGGATCAATAAAGTTCTTCTTCTTCTATTCACCTTTTCTTTGTGCAGCAGGGCCTGGCAGATGATGTCCTCACAGATGGATGCTGACGGAGCCAAACAGTGAAGCCTGTAGAAGAGCTCCACACAGGAAATGTGCTGCTCTCTCCGCTCAGTGTCCAGCTGGCTCCACAGTACCTGGGACACCCTCTAATTTATGTGGGAGAGAGCATACTCTTAAAAAAAATCAAAGATTTACAAAGCAACTCTAAGAAAAGAGAACATTTTCAGTTCATAATCCAACCTGAAAGAAATCTGTGTCCTCCTCTATGGCATGAAGAAGCGCAGGGTAGACTGGCGGGACGGTGACCATCTGCAGACGCCCACTCAGAGGGTTGGAGTCTGATGTCTGGTAGCGTCTGTGTTTGTCCTCGATGACCAAAGCTAAGGACTGGGAGTGGTTGATGAGCTCTAACAGGGAGGCCACTGCATTGTGCTGGATGTTATAGTCCCTGGACAGGCAGCACAGAGTCATCAAGGACCTCAACCACACAGGAAGGCTTTCCACTTCACTCTCTGTGAAAAACAAAAATGATTGATAAGAGTGGAGAGGACATTACATTAGTTTAACATGATTGGATTAGTTAACCTGTCACAAGAAGTACATCTCATACCCGAATCAGTTACATAAAGAACTCTGTGACCGCTGTCTTCGGCTTAATTGGGAGCAGATGATTTAAAACAAAGGAGTATTCCAAATAGTTGTTAATAATAAGTTCATAATTCTCACAATTTAATATTGTTTTGATGAGGATTCATTTTTTCCTGGTATCACAAAGTCTACTCAAACACAAAAAGTATCACAAAATGAACTCAAACAGACAGTCAAATGTAAAAACCAATCCAGTCTTCAGCATCAATAACATTATCAGTACTGTGATGGTACCATAGTTTGATGTTTCCCCTCTGCATTGATCATTTTAAAGTTAGGCTGTCCCGATACGAATTTTTTACCTCAGATATGATACAGATATTGTAGCCTACTGTTTTGATACTGGAACAAACTTCTGTGCTAATGAAAAATACTGCCACAGGGCTGACATCACTCTTACTCCTTGGAACTTTGTTAGTACGTTAGTACACACACTGTTGTTGTGATCATGTTCATGTGATCAGGCTCTGCGTTATGGATCCGAGTGCTGCTAGATAGAGGTGCTGGTGTGGAGCCTGGAATGGACAGCTTGTGTCGGACTGCTGATATCTGAGATTTAAGATGCAGGCCGATAATCCGATATTAGTTTTTTTGTTGATATTGGACCGATATCTGATATCAATATCATAGCGGGACACCCCTATTTCAAAGGATTTATAATTGGATCAATGAATCAAATCATATTTGTGGGTCACTGGTAAAAGTGTTCCTGTATAAACACAGCTGGTCTTTTTTCTGTGTGCTGACCTGCATTCCCAAACATGTCTGTGTGGAGGGCCAGAGTCTCCTCTTCACTCAGGTAGACTGGGAAGGTGGTGCACTCCAGAAGCAGGTGGCAGGTGGCGGTAAAAGCTTGTCTGCAGGCCTCTGAGATCTCTGCCCGACCTCGAGGCATGTAGCCAGCTGCCCAGTCCAGACTCGCGCGCTCCCTCTTCCTCTCCGTGGAGGATTCTGGGAGCTGGGAGTCAAACGTAGGCCGAGGTTTCAGTTTGGTTGGGGAGAAGAGTTCGGTTAGTTTGTCTTTTATTTCCCGTCCCCCTGGAAGGAGGGTTTTCTGATCTGCAGTGGCAGCAGTTGTGTCAGGTTGAGGTCCTTCTTCAGGTCTGCTGACATCCTCCACCTGCACTAGTAAATACCTGAAACACAGAGGGATGAAACAATTAAACAATCACAACAAGACAAAGAGCTCAGTATGCTTCTTAAGGAATAGATAACTTTACCTTGTGGTTATGAAGGCCAGGATTTCCTGGAGACACTGGGTCATGGTGTCAACACTGCCTCCCCTTCTCCAGACTCTTTCCCCTTCTTTGCAAATTCCATTTTCTTCTGCTGCCAGACCCACTCCAGGAGGGAGATGCTGCTCTGAGGGCGAGGCGCTGATTCCTAATCCGCTGTCTTCAGACCTCAGTGTCGGGTAAACACCATTTGCAGCAGCAGCAGCACCACCAGCCTCATCTCCACCATGCCTGTTTGGCTCTTCTTCATGATGACCATTAACCTGACCAGCACCCGCATCTTTCTGTACCTCATTTTCAAAATCCTAAAGAGAACAAAATGTGACGAGTCAGTGTCACGCATCATGTAATACCATAGTGGTCTGACAGTAAGATGACCCTGACATAAAAAAAAATAATAATAATAACCTGCAGAGTATCAAATAGATGACAGGTCTGCAGATGTAATCCGCTTTGATCTGTTCATCAGTCGCACAGCTGCTCACACGCACGTGTTGTAAGATTATCTTTTTGTGCCTCTTACCTTTACAACAAGGCAATGAGGTGACACCATATTTGGCTGTTTGATATCTGTGCTATTTTTATTACCATCCCCCTGAAAATGGCATCATAACTCTGCTTGAGTTGTGAAATAACCTGTGCTACTTTTGTGCTAATTTGCTCTGGTCTCCATGTCTCTTCATTTTTCAGCCCCCTGACTTTGGAGCGGTGGACGACAACTGTCTTCAGTCATAAGAGAAGCGATGCAGTCAAAGAATATTGTCATTTATTGCTGAACCCTGAATATATGATGATCACACTATTTTTAGGTGTATTTTGCTGACAAAAAAACTCCATCCCATTCAGGCAACTACAATCAAAAGACTACAAAGGCCAAAGGTCATACTTCTGTGTTTTGGCTTTCCTCGTCAGGTAGCTGTAAATCCATGTCCTCTGCTTGTGTTCCAGCTTCGAGGTCCATATAAGCCACAGGCATCTGGATCTTACTCAGGACCTTGAAGCACGCTCGCAGGCCCTGTGTTACGTCTTCTAATGGAATAGAGGCGATGTGGTTGGATAGAGTCCGCAGCATGGTGCCCAGCATCTCCGGTAGGAACTGGGACTGGATGTCTGCATGGAGCTCCTGTGTGATAAAAGGAACATTTAAAAAAAAAAACTGTTGCGATAAATGAGTCAAGTGTGGGTCGGCTAGCACTAAATATTGGGATTATTTGTTGAACCATGCAGTAAGTGAGTGCTTGAGGGATGCAAAGCAGATTGAATAAAGGCAGAGCGGTATTCTTTATTTCTTAACATCCTTTTCTTTCATTGAGTTTCAAGTATTTTTTGGATTTTGTCAAAATCTTAAACCGCAACTTATTTTTCAGAGGCAAAATTAACTTTTGAAATGATCATGTTTGGGTAACAACAAGGTGTGTGAGTGTCGTTTACCAGAGGAAGAACATCGAGCAGGAAAATGATGAGATTGGCCATCTCTGTGACAGACGGGGCCGGGTGACTGCGGTCCTGCTGAGGAGGTGTTGGTGGGTCATCTTTGCTACTATAGTGTTAAGAAAGAAAAGAAAACATTCCTATTAGTTGATATCCGAGAGTAAATGAGGACAGTTTGACACATCTCCAAATATGATAAGGTTATGGGTAAGAATCCAGAGTTGCCATACCTGAGAGCAGTGCAGAAGCGTCGGGTCATGTACTCCCACAGGTATTCACTGTTCATGGAGCTCACCAGCATATTCATCGTCTTTATGACCTCTGATGCGTTTTTATTCTCTTTTATCTTACTGTGAGAGAAAACACAAGAATATTAATAACATTTTTGCTCTATTCTACCTGCATCTTTTTCTGTTATTGTTGTATCGCTATTCTTTTTTCTCACTTGGCTAACTGGTTGCCTGAGAGCCCTGAGCTGGTGATGTTTTCCTCCCCAAGCATCTCTCGACAGTAAGTGTAAAAGGCTCGGACGACCTCCAGCAACACACTGCTCAAGACCACTGGACCTGTACAGAAATAATGTGACTGCTGCAACAAAGCTCACTTTCATGAAAATGCGTTTTTAACAAAGGCTGTCGGAGTGTTTTCTCTTTTTGTTTTTTTACCGATGTCTGGTTTATCCAGCAGACTCATGATGATGCGAAAGGGCCTGAGGCATCCTGTCACATTTTCTCGGTCAGGCTTCTGTTTGAGGATGCTAATCAGAGCCTGAGGTTGTAGAAACAATTTATGAAAATTAGAAGACAATAGTGACAAACACACATCGTTTAAACAGAAACACCTGACTTAAATGTGTCATGTTTCCACTCGTTGACTGAAAAACCCTGAAATACAAACTTCCTTGAACTTAAATATTGACAGAAACAGTTTCGGGACATTGTGAGAAACTGGCTTTTGTTTTTACCACAATGAAACACGAGTTAATTGGAGAACTGTTTCTTTCTCAGCTTCTTCTGTTCACTTTGAACCTCAGAGATCAAGTTTCTGTTCTCCTCCAGTAAATATGACGAAATAACCTCAACTTTAGTGTTCACAGTTTGGCTCTTAGAGACAGAATCTGAACTTCAGGAGATAGACTGTGGATTAACTTTGTAGCGTAGGAATGGTCCTCTCTCTTGTCCTACCTCTCTCTGGCCTTTATGCAACCGGAGAAAGGTGTCTATCTTTTTGTTTAACCACGTTTAAGAATGTGAGTTTATGTTTTAAGTTTGAAAAATCTTAACAATGTCAAAGCATGTAATGCAAAAGCAATTCTTGTCTGTGAGTTCATATATGAGTTACAAGAAATCTAAGTTTGACGGCAAAAGTGAGTGTTTTCTGGGCTAAGTCGATAAATCAGTTTATTTAAATAGTAAAAACATTTATCTTTCTGGGGAGTGTCTGTTTGCAAACACTATTAGTCACCTGTATGAGGAAATCTCTGGAGTAGGTGTTGAAGTAATAAGTTGTGTGATCCTCCGCAGTCATAGAGAAGTTGGGGTGTGGTGTTCCTCCTTTTATGTCTGTCCCTGAAGACACACATTACACAGAAGCAAAGAAAACTGAGATAAATACGTAACCGAGTCGGTAACTAGTCCCTGTGCTGTGTTTTAACGAGCTGTACCTTGGAGCCAGGCGTAGAGGCGCCTGTTGAGGGACATGTCTCTGCGGAGAAATGTGAGAGAGGCAGCGGACACTATCGCGACCACGTCTTCGGGACTCACAGCCATGCTGGCCTCTGTGGGTTCCTGAAATACAGAGTTGAAGGGTTGATTCAGGAGTAACAGGAGAGCTCAGTGACAGGACAGTACACATGCTTACTAAAAAAATGAAGTGAATAGCTCGCCTTGATATTAGGAGTTAAAACAGAATATGTTTAATGACTGAGAGCAGTAGTCAAAGTCATAACACTGAGTGTATTAAAGCTGTTTATGTATTTTTATCCTCAATAAGGTTAATTCAATGATGGGGTCTGAGGGCGTTTAAATCTCAAACAGGCAATGAGCAGTTTTAGGTTCTTACCAGACATGTAGCCAATGGGAAAAAGTAGAGCACGATTTCAAGCATGTTCCTTTGCACCAAGAGATTTGAGTCTTGCAAAGAAAGGCACACTGACTTCACCTGAAGAGAGGCAGAAGACGAGAAACCCACGACATTCAGGAGAGGTAAGAACAGACTACAGAACAATCTTTAGACAAGGACCCTTTTAAATACTGTCTCTTAAGAGTTAATTCATGTGGTATCCAGTGTGAGACTCACCACTAGCCTGTGGTCATAGCCTAGCATGTGTGTTTGCTGGTGTAGGGATGCCATCCGGTCAAAATGTGCAACTACGAAGGCTGTGGCGGGCAGGCGCACCATGGGGCTGACCAGCATGCTGCCCCACAGGGCGCCGTAGAAGACCTGCTGACCCACCAGCAGTGACAACTTGACCATCAACGCATCGGTCCTGGACAGAGAGGAAAAACCAGAGAAATCAGCGCCACGTGTTCCCCATATAAGCAAGTTATAATCCATATCTCTGAGTCGGTGGCTGGCCTTGTTATTAGAAATGTCACACGGATCCATTTTAATGTTAATCACTCATTATGTTATACAAGAGAACAAGATAAACACAAACTCACACATGATAATCCCTGAAAAGCACCTAAACCAAGATTTTCCAGAGTAATCCTGCTCTCTTATCTGTCTAATACTTAAATTCATGTTCAGCTCCGTCTCCTATAAACTGAAAGACTTCAGATATTTGTAAAAGGTTGAGCATTGACAGATAATTTGAATATCAATCCTAAACCTCCTGTCTACAAACAAAATAAACAAGGTCAACTGAAGCGCCATCATAAGCATATCGAAGTCTAACACTTTGATAACAGTTTGACATTACTTCTTTCTCTCCTCTGAAAACTGCTGTATAGTATGTGCTTTGTACCTGTCGTAAACTTCCAGTCCTTCCTCAAGGCCTGGCAATAGTCCTGTAATGAAGGCCTGAAGACTTGGCAGTAAAGCCCTCTGCAGAGGCAGGTAGTAACGCTCGTATAGTGTCAGCAGAACAGGCTTCACTGCCATAGCTGCATGGCCCAACAGCGGGAACAAACCGGAGCTGAAACGCATTGACAAACACATCTTAAAATGCTGCTCACACAGGAAAAATGTCAGTCTTGGAAAAAAAACAAGATTAGGTTTGTTTTTTTCACCTGTAGATGAACAAATCCTTGGCCAGCCATTTTGTCCCGATGATTTTGAAGATGACTTCGTAGGTCTCCAGCGCTTTGAGGTGAACTCCGCTTGGTAGAGCCGGGTGCAGACACTGGGCGAGACGCTTTCCTATGATCAGCCTCTTAGGCAGGAGGGAGTATCGAAGATTACTCTGCAGGGCCTAAAAGAAACAGTGGGAAATGGAGTTGTTAGTGACAATTAGGCGAAGCAATAAAATTAAATGACTGATTTCACAGAGACTTCAAAAAGCAAATGGCTGTCGTGCGAGTTAAAAGGAAGGAGGCCCTGAATAAACCATATGACCTCCACGATTAGGTTGTTTGACAAACCAAGTTCACCTTAGTAAGACACTTGGACTTCCCCTTATAGCAATGAGAAGTGAAAAATGTGGTTGTGAAACTGACATCTGCAAAATTTAGATACCGAAAGAGATCAGATGAAATAACAGACCACGTAATCAACCTCTGTCATTTACTGATACTGTTTGCATTAGCAGCACAATTAGATGAAGACTGATGAGTTGTTAGTGTATTTATTTATGTAGCAGTGAGTCAACTGTGTATCAGACTGTACCTTGTTAAGTTTCCCCAGAGAGGAGATAAGATCTGCCCACTCACTCGAGGACTCAAAGTTTCGCAGCGCTTTCTCAATGACCGCCGCATAGTTACGGTAGCGATAGTCATTCTGCAGCTCTAGCTCCTCAGGATCCATGATGCATCAGTCCAATCCAAGCATTTGAGAGAAGTATTTCTGGAAGAGAGGAAAAAAAAAAACAATGATTCGGTTGAGAGAGAAAGTTTATCCAACTCACACAACCATTAAATACTCAAGTATAAAATCAGCCTGTCTGCAACCTGTTAGAAATACATCTGCCTCTGAGGCTCATAATAAAATCAGCCCATTAGCTGCTCACTGATAAACAGAAGCAGAGGCTGTGGAGACAAATGCCCTCATTCATGACTTCTCCATGTTTGTCTCATCGACCTGTATTTCAGTCTGAAGAGGGAGGAGTTCTTCTAATGCAGACTGAGTGGCCCTGCATGCACTTTGAGAGCAAAACAAGTTCTGGCCCGGGCACAAAAACAGAGGGTGAAAGTCTGCTCAGCTTTGTCTTTCCGCTTCAAGTAGCATTTTTAGATTTTCAGACTCGTGAGGGGAAATTTATTGGAAATGAAACAAACAACAATCTTTTCACACTTCACTGACACGAAGGAACATTAGCATCATTTGAGAGAAGTGTTTTTCTCTCATTTCAACTTTGTTTGGGTCCTTAAAACTCCTGAAGGAAATCCTCCTTTAAAGCAACTTATTACTCCAAATGCAATCCGACTGCTTGGTGTTGGTAGAGTAAAGCTTTTTCTCATGAAACAGTGACCAGCTGTAATTAGAAACAAGTGTAAGAGAGAGGGAGTTTAGTTTTAGACCACGATGCAAATGAGTCAAAAGATGCTCAGTAGCTCTGAGGTAAAATATAGAGCCAGGCGATGATTCTCCTAAGAGTCAGGCTGTCACTTTCACATATTAAGTGGTCATGTTTGTACCAGCTTCAATGAGTACAGCTTTAAAACAGTCTAGAGGAGGTGCTGGTAAAGGACAAGAAATTCTACTGAGCTGAACAGGAAAGTAAAACACAACAAACCAAGATAGAAAGGGTCCCGAACAATAGAAATACTGCAGAAAGAGAGGCTTTACTGCTTTAATGCACATGGCATATACAGTGGTGTGAAAGTGTGTGTACGTGGGTATGTGTGTGTCTTAATGTAGTGTATTTAAATCAAGCTGAATAGAGAGATGGGTGGGGGAGTGGAAAGAAGGATTAGAGGAGCAGAGACATCTGGGCTGAGTGTGCCTGAGCTGAGAGGGCTTTAACATCATGGACAGACCAAACAACACGTGCCTGGACCGTGACTCTGTATTATTGACCAAACCATAAAACCGCTGACCAAAAATCCTGTACAATTACTCATTTATAAAACACATATAAACCGCTTTTTAAAAGGTTTATCCCCTTTTTGTCATATTTTCAATCAAATTCTGTTGTTCCTTGTTGCTCACTGTAGAATATAAAGACACAATAACATAGACCAAGTGTCCCAGAATTTATGGTATGTATTTGACTTGCTAAATAAGTAACAAATGTCTATAAAGTGATGAAACTGTAGTCAACAGTGGAAAATAATAACTGCTGACAGCAGCGTCAACATCTGCCTGTACCAAACTCTGAGGTGGGTTTGTACGACGAAGGTGAAAAACAGGAAAGAAACTGGAGAAGAGTTGAGATTAAATCCTTAGAAACAAACACAAACTCAGCCTCCTGTGAACTTTTACAGTTCAGTACGACAGAAAACCAACACACAACCTAACCTGAAGCTTTGTCGTAAGGATATTCTGAAATTTTAGGACTAAGTTATAGATAGATTTTGATATATTGCAAGTTTCTTTTTCCACGGTGAAGAGGAAAATTTGCGGCATGTTTTTTTCAAGTTGTAAAATGAAAATTTAAGATAGAATTTGAACACATCTAACATACTAAACTGTACTGGAAGTCAGGTGAATTAAAAAAACAGGGAAGCCCTAATATATTCCAAAAAAACAACTTGTGACAATATCTTTACATTGAGGTGCTTTATATGACCACAACAAAAATGTATTTGTTGACAAGTCTTCATTCTTACATTAGGAACATCAAAAATACGCCAATAGATATCATTTTATGATCATATAGTCCTTCAGGATTTCTCAAATGTTATTTCCTGTTCCTTGTTACACCTGTTTGCTTGTATGATAGGTCTCTCTGCCTTACTTACATTTGTTTTTCTAAGGCCCTGACAGTCACATAACAGTCTAAACAAAACAATCATCTTCTATTCCGTGCAAACCAAGTTAAGCAACATTAGACACCTTTTCATTTTTTTTATTCCATGATTAAAGAAGAAGGTTTAACTGATTATTTAGTTCTTTGGAAATTGAACTGGTGAGCATGAAGCTGACTCTATACATCCATAAAAGTCACATGTGACAGCTATAATTGTAAAATCCAGGCTACACCATTATCTTTATCAGTTTTTAAGACTTGATTTTAAAGGTAGATCACTATACAAAGAGTGCAACACAGAGTAACACAACTCAGCAATCTAAACTCAGATTATGAGCCTTTTCACACTGATGCTGCTCAAACGTTTAACCTTGGATGGACTGCAACAGCACACTCACCTTTCAGGCAAATGAGGAACCAAAAAACCCAGCTTAATCGCAGGTGACAGCTTGATAATCAAATTGTTCAGGCAGAGTAACAACGGCATGTGCAGTCTCACTTCCTCATTACATTCATCAGCAAACAGCCAGTGTAATAAAACCATGCATATCTGCAGGCAGATGAGTGTGCATTGAGGGTGGACACACACATACGCACGCAGTATAGCAGACAACAACCCCGCTCTGGACTCTTTGTCACCTGACTGACACCACCAACACCACCAGCACCAGCACATGTTTCGATGTGACTGTGTTGAAGTGGGAGGATGGAGGATGAGAGGACAGTGTGTACTCCAAAAAATGAGGCCAAATATCAGTCTGCTGCTGCTGCTTTTGGCCACTTTGAATAAACTGTATCATCACAAGAGCCTAATGCTGGGTGAGGCTATTATTATGTAACCGCACGACCACTGACTAAATGACTGTCATACCGCTGCTAAGACCAGGAAACAATTGATATTTTCACGTTGGTCAAATTTATATGAAAACAGCTAACATCCGCACATTTTTTGCCAATACTTATATTAAATGAGCAAAAACTGAACATAGCTTGCAAGCTAACCGTACAAATTAGACACTAGCGTAACCCTAAAGGGAATGGTTGTATTTTAAAACATTTAAGTAATTAATAAGGTGGTTAATATTCGACAGGTGTAAATACCATTGGAGCAGATAGTCGTGAACACAGTTAGCTAGCTATCAGGTGCATCAATGACTCACCGACTGCAAAACAAGCTCAGGGTGCGCGCGTGCCCACTTGTTTCAATACAACCCGTGTCAAAAATATAGAAATAACGTCCGTCCCATGGCCATGCTAAACCTTTCTTCACTCATAGAAAATTAACAGGGTTACTCGTTATTCCTCCAGAGGATGTGCGGACCACTGAAACATCCACGGAGTACCCGTGGAGACGGTCCTGACGGGGCGGGATCATCAAACTCAGCTGATTCCGAGCTCAACACAGATGGACGGTTCACTTCCTCAAAGTGGAGGGGTGGGGCGGGGAGATTTTGTACAGTAAATGACATGTTTGTTTTTCAAACCGTCGTCGACACACTAATAAAAGGGAATATATGTCCGAGATACTTGCTCAGAGCAAAACAAACCTGTTTCTCTCCGCTGAGCTTAACAATGTAAATGTCGACATTAAGTATAGACTCTCTGCCCTCCGGCGTTGGTATCGTCCAGGATGTGCTGTGTTTACAAACCTCTCACCTCACTGCCAGATATTTGACAGTATTGCAACCAGCAAGCTTTGCCAGCAATTTCAAACACAACCTTAACCACACTTTCGGTTTGGTTCAGCAAGTCAGAAGTCATGTTTACATTTTTTCCCTCTGTTTTGCTGAGACCTACTTCGGCGTGTGTGTATATCATAGCCGTAACACTAAATAGGCTACATACAAGTTTCAGACATTTTTTTTGTAACTTTTTCACTGCTAAACCTTTAACTTGTAATAGCATCAAAAGCACATGTAGTGATTGCATTGCTAGCACTGTCTATATTTGACTTAAATGTCTACACCAGTATCAAGATGCAGTTTGAAAATAATAATAATAATAATAATAATAATAATAATAATAATGATAAAATAAATAGAAATGGTTCCTTCAAGTGTTGCACTAGTAATATTGCAAAAAGTTCTGCACTGTTTATTACTAACCATAACAATGGCTACATCATTTTAAACAGCCAGTCAACTGGGTCTGTAAGGCTGAAAATAAGGATTTGAATAATTCATATTCACACAAATGGTTAAACTATGGGCTTGCATGTGTCACTGACACAGCTATCTTACCCACTCTCAGAGTCACTGATCTTTATTTGTTTTTAGGCTGTCAAAATAATCCCAAAGTTGAGATCCCAACAGCTTATTCTAATGTCAAATGTATTTCTTTCCCATTTTTCATTCTTGGCAATACCAATTTTCTGACAGCCCAAACTAACTTCTTTTGTTCTACTGGTATTTTCTCTGTTTTGTTTTAAAGGGGGACCGAGTTTGCTCTCTCTCCACCTTAAAAACTGAACTGAAACCCATGTGATGTGCACCTCACGACTGGCAGGAACACGTTTTAAGCTCTAGATGGTGCCACCATATCATGCAAATATTTTGAACATGTCTTTTCAACTCAAAGCTAACAAACCAATGACACAGGTATCTTGTAGACGCTGTCAATAAGATGATGCTTTCAAAGAAAACAGCAAGAATTTGTAAGTCAAGTAAAACGTATGACTAAAGTCTAGTTAGAATCTGTGGGTGTCACATATGGGGTTTATTCTCTACCTCTATCCCTCTGAGACACCTGACATATAGCATGTTATTGAATTTACAATAGTTATATAGAATGCTGCCAGTCATAAGGGCTGCCCACATACTTTAAATATTTTAAAGTATTTTCAAAGTTAGTGTGCATAAAACTGAAATTACACACTCACTGAAATTCTCATACTCTGCCAAGAAGCCATTCAAAACACCTCTCCCACCCAGCAGGTGGGCTGTCTTTATTTTTTTTCATTTGTGTCCTACTAGTGACAGTATACAACATTGAAAACTAGAAAAACATTGAACTTTCTCTGCTTTTTTCTGGCATTTTTCTTTTGTTCTTTCTGTAACTCCCCCCAAAATTGGGTATATTACTCTCACAGGAACCTTTAACTCTTGGTATGAGTGTTTCTAAAGTTGATATTATAGTATTTATCAGTTTGCATGTCATTGGAAGTGGCAAGTATTTAAATAACAGATCGTAAGAAGACAGGATCCTAAATTACGGTATGGGTAGCATTGCTATTATAGAATAATCTATTTATCTACAGCCAACAGCCTAAGCAGAAATTCCCTTTGTAACTTCATTATTTAAGAAAGAGTTGGAGACTTTCTTTTATTCTGGAGCTTTTCTTAATATTGTTTTTTTTACCACAAATTATTGCCAAACTCTCTGAGAAAAGGCCAGCTGGCACTAAATGACATTCTTTTTCTGTACAATTGGGTGGAAAAAATAAATAAATAAATGTGTAAGACATCTGGATAAATCAATTTAGAGTTATTCACCTCAAATGGAATTTTGGCAACAAGAAACTTAAAAAAATTAACAAAGGTTACTGAATTAACTAAATCTTTCACTTCCAGATTAAAGCCCCTAACATTCATAGTAATGTTGATTTCTCTGACAGATAGTAACCTGTAAAAACTAAAAGCAGATTGAGATTTTACAATGTTTTTGTTGCTTTGTGACAGACTGCAGGACTGTTGTGACTGCAAGCTCCAGTGTTTTCTTTTTATTCAATCTGTATTTACCTTCTTACTAGTAATTCTAACAGGACTGATTGTTCACTGCTGTTTTTGAAAATCCAAACAGATACAAACATGCTCATTAAATAAACAGTGTGAAGTCAGCTTGTTCAAAGATACCCTGGCTATGACTATCGTAACACAAAGAGGGGGCTATAGTCACATGTATACATCCACTTCTCAAGTGTGGCAGACACACGACTGTGTCTACTCAGGACAACCAGTGGCAAACAATGGCTTTCTTGTTTCTACTTGTTTGTTCATCAGTTTTTTTCTGATTGTTAAAAAGAAACCTTAAACACATCTTATCAAATTTTTAATAATATTTGATGGAAAGCTCCTCTTGCCAGGAAGTGAGAATTGTTCCCTCTGATGTCTCATATTTCTTGTGTGAAGTGTTTGAATAGATAACAAAGTAGGTTGACCTATATCAGATAAGACAGAAGATGCTGTACTGACATGAGACGTGTCCTGCAAAAATGTGTCTGTAAATGGTTTTGCATGATTTCTTGTATTTGATCTGTGTGTGTCCACATGTTTATATAAGGTTTTACTTGTAATAACCTTGAATTTTCAGTAAGAAAAACTGAGTTACATTGTATTTATTCTTTCATTGTTCTTTTTTACTATGTAGAGATGATAACTGAGAAGGTGACAAGTTTTGACCTTGAGAAATTCACAGAAAAAGCAGCTCAAAATGCTAACCAACACTGCCAGCCCCTGGATCCCTCTGACTGTTTGCTGGTAGCAGAGGAGAGAACTGCAGCTTTTGCACCTCCAATTATACAAACCTGAATAGCAGGGTGATTTGGAAACACAGAAGACTGCAAACATTAATGTTGACAAACACACACCAATATCTACAAGAAAGCCCACCTAACTTGATGAACAGCTAATATGTGAAGCTGAAGCACTCAAGTTCACATTTCACAAGTTTTCAAAGTCCTAATGGAATAAGCATTGTAAGGAAAATGACTTCTACTTGGAAATAGCCAAACTGTATTTAATATTTTTTCCACTGATTTTCACGTGTAGCACAATCCATGAATCAGTGTTGAAAACCTGCGAAACCTGATAAAGATTATTGATCCGTTATAAGTGACATATAGTCTTGAATAAAAGAAAATTGTCCATATGTACATGCAATTTAACTCTTCAAATACATGCAATACATAGTGCAGTTCCAAAACTTTGCTCTCACAGACCGGTTGTCGCTCAACAGCTACGTAACAGACGCGCGTTGCTTTTTGGGTAATGTAGTTTTCCTGAAATGGAATTTTCCGAAATGTCTATCCAGTGAGTGGAAATTTACTGTTTCCTTCCTTATGTAGTATGCAGCGCTTTGTCTGCAATAGGTGGTGTCTTGCCAGCGAACCGTATGAACCTTCATTTTTACCTGACATTCATAGTGAGAGGGTTGTTATTGTGAACGTGATAATGCCTATTACTGCAGTACCAACAGGATATTTTGGCGAGTTACGACAGGTTATTCCATCGCAAATATCAGAGAATATAAAGGAGTCTTAGTACCCATAAAATATTTATGCAGTAGTAACAGTAGCAGTAGCAGCTGTATTACAAACCTGAACAGAGGAACGTAATGCAGCCTAGTCTGAAGAGACGCACACATGTATGAAAGGCATTACATCCATCAACAACTTAGTGCAGCAGTGCTTTATTTTTCGCTAGTATTAATATATACAAGCGTTGCATAAAGTTTTTTTTTTTTTTTTTAAATGCTGCAAAATTCAGTGACTGCAGGATATAGCCTATAAATGTAGACAAATATTTGGAAAGTGATTGTCCACTGAAACACAAAAGGACTACATGCATAGTTCAATTAGTTTCAAAATATCTGTAAAGAGCCCACTTTGAATTTGAGAGGTTTCGGCACAATGTACATTTGTATTTTTGACAACAGTAAATATCCCATATTTCCACACATTACGGTTAATATTTTTGTTTTGGAGTAAACCCCAATAAATACCAATAACCCACTCATGAAAACTGTAACGTGTTGCAATCTGAGGCAATAACAGACAATAGTTTGTCTTATTCAAGATCACGTAAAAACATGAATATGTGTTCTTGAAGAAGCTGGAAGTGCAACTTTTTCTCTCCCGTGGGCATTCATTTTGGCATAAGGGCTGAAATTTCAATTATGGGGAATTTTAGAAAAATAATAGTGCTAAAAAAAGTCTGTTGATTAAAATGACAGTTTAAACTCCCACTGTTACCAAGGAGGCAGCAGTAGGCAGTTTCTAGATTGTTCCCTGATCACAAGCCTTACCCTTAAATCTGATTAGAAAGTTCCTATTACCAAGCAGTCAGATAAGGAGCTTCCAGTAGTTTCTATGATTTGCAACAGTTCATACACTACCATAACAAACTTATCTTTTTTACCTGAATACCCTAATACCTGTTTGTGGTTAAAAGCTGGAGAAAAACCTGTTAACAGTAGTAAAGTAGCCAGTCGTTAAAAATTAGGAAACTCCCCTTTGTTAAACAGTCACCCAAATATGCAAATACCTGTAAGAATGCAATCTTTATCCACATTAAAACTATAGCCTACTTTTTTCAAGCGCTGTCATTTCTTATTTGTTATTCGTTTTACACAATTTATGGATGGGTTTTACGCTATTTTAATTGATATCAGTTACTTTAAACAGGATGGTAAATTATTTGCAGTTATTTAGTCGAGCTGTGTTAGGTGGGTTTGTTAATTTCCATCTGCTTTCCCGTTTTTAGCGACAACTGCTCATAATACACCCAATATGATTCTCGAGGTCATGAAACAAATGGGCCAACTAATTAACTGGAGCAATTTCCAGTCGGTGTTTTTGCACCCAAACGCGTCACGGGTGTGTTACACGTGTGGGTGGGGCGAGAAGAGCGGGGCGCTTTGCATATAAAGAGTGAAGGCATCATCGGCAGACGGACATCTGGGCTGCTGTCAAACACCGATAAGACAACGGGTAACCAAAACAGACCTAACGTCAATTCAAGTCCTTGACAAGTATCGTGGTTGAGGAAGTCGTGAGCCTGAGCCGTGGACGAGTCTTCAAGAGGCGGTCACTTCTCTTTCATTCACGTCTCTCTTCTGGTGCGTTCAGGGTCGTTTCAGCATCTTTAGCGCTTCTGCTAACTCTAGCTCACCAGGTACTTCTACAGTGTCCATATATGTTTTACTGGGTAGCTATTAAGTCTGTGGATAAATGAATGTATTCATACTCCTGTTATTTTTTAATCTTAGTGAGTGTATGGTCACATGTTGGTGTTTAGCACTGTAAGTCGTGTTTCCGTTGTGCCCTTAAGTGCATTATTGACTGTTTAACTGTCACTGTTGAGACTGCAGGCCTATATTGTATTTTAAGACTCCAACATGACAGAAAGACTTAAACACCTGAGTAATATTAAAAGTCGGACTTAACTGATAAATATACAAAGAGGGGTCCCACAGTGCACCTATACGAGCTAGCACTGAGCAACAGCAGCTCCTTGAAGATGCGCAGTTTCTGTAGCCGGATGAATGAGTTTGTGTTCTCGAAATTTCCTTGCGCCCTAAAGGTGCTCGCCTGCGTGCGCTTCACGCCCGGTAGTGTGGACTGATGTCTCCTCTCTATTCAGACCCAGTCTCTGGCTGTCAGCCACATCTGGCCATTAAGTAAAGCATTGTCCTGTCATGTTTAGGTATGGAGTCAGTCGACCTTACCTGCAGCCCAGCCTGCAGCTATTATACTCATTTATAATGGAAAAGAAAGGTTAAGCAGATGAGGTTAACTCAAGAGATCTGTTCGTTTCTAACATCTGTTTTTTTCATTGTTTGTTTGTTGTACAAAATTAAGAAGTAGGCTTGCAGGCTCTTTGTTGCACTTGGTATTAAGTTGCATGGTCTTTGCTTCCCACAGTCTTAAGTTTATGTTCCTCCTGAGATTAAGTCATGTTTGGGCACGTTTGACTTGCAATTATTGTAGCTGTCACCAGCTCATCTTATTAATTTTCTCATAGCAGAGATTAAATTAACTATCAAACATTGATCCTGTCTTGTACAGATGAATTACATTGGTGAAAGCTAGTGCCCCTGTGGAACTGGTAGCACTGTGGTTTTTTTATTATTTGGCAGTGACTTGAGAGAAAGCTCTACAAGTAGGTCTTGACATACCAGGATGCAAGTGATTGTATTTTAATTTAAGTTTATGTAACTTTGAGGATAAATACTATTGAATGACATTGCAGTATTTCAGGACCACAGTCTCTTGGGTAGTTTATGATGAACACATGGTGAAGTCCTTGATGATGAGATGGTAAAATGAAAACAAAGACTTCTCTGATCGAGCTGGATACTTATGCATAAAGCCTATTTGTGGAGATGAATGCGTGGGGTGATTTTCTACAACTCATGGCAGGCTAAAACCCCAAGAGAGAAAAAGTGTGTGTCTGTGTGTCTGACAGACAGACACAAAAGAGATGTTACACAGGAATTCAGTTTTATTAGTTATATCACCTCTGTTTAGGAGGTACTATTGCCTTTTCAAAATCAGTGGTCTAATTTTGTATGAACCAATAAAAGTTCAATTAAATTGCTTTTAATTGTTGATCCAACTTGTAGAAAATGATAGCAGTACCTAAATACAATTGTTATAACAATCAATAATCTAGAAATGTTTCCCCTGTAGATTTGTAAATGAGAGTTAAATACTGAACTGAGTGCCCTTCATGTGAAGCATCTGTAAGTTTGTGGTCCAAATTAATTGTTTTTAAAAATCAATTTAAGGTTTACAGTGCAACAAATTTAGATGTCTGCATTGATAACTGTGTGATTTCTGGAATAAAAAAGACAGTTTTTGAATTGGTCCAAATTTGTGTGATTTCATCATTTACTGATACTCTTCTTTAAACTTTGTATTTTACTCATGGTTTAACTGTCAGGTGCTGTTTTCTAATATTGCAGCATATTTATTTTCAGACGTTGTCGTCATAAAGAAGTGCAAGATATGAAGATGATACAGTCCAAATCAGTATCAAGTGATGTCCCAACAGCATAATCCTTGGCTGCATATTTTTGATCCCTCTTGACTCCTCTTGGTCTGTTACATAACGTCGCTAAGCTTTCTTTGAAGTTTTGACAGTGGCGTGGCTTAACTTCTTTGTGTTAAAAAATGAAGGAGGAAGGTCACTGGAAGCCAAACAACTAGGGCTTGTGAAATGCTGCAGTGTTGAAAACAGACGAATGGAATTTGTCAATGTGTATTTTTGGTTAAATGCCCAATTTATCATGATTTTCTGGAGTGGTTTGATGCTTGTTGTGCTAAAACTGTCTTGAACCTTGTCTCCTGTTTTTGTCTTCAGAGAGGTTGTTGTATTCGTTGGGTGTTTTCCCTCAAATTAAGGCTCTAATGAGGTGTTTTTCTTTGTCTTTGCTGTCTTGCAGGAATGTTAACTCTAGGCTTTTCTAGACCAGAGGCCCACTGCATCCTCCTCTAAAACTAGAACGTCCTCAGTGCCGGTGGATAACCCCATCCGAAGCACACCTAGTGAATTTGACCTGACGGTGGATACTGCAGCTTCCATCCAGACAGCAAACCAAAGCAGAGCATTGCTCTTTTTTTAATTACTTAATCAAAAACTTTGACTATTTGATCAATCCTTTTTCTGGAGGATTTATCTTGCCGTAAAATTTCCAGATAACCTGTAAAAATGGGTCCTGGAATGGAGGCAGCGGACATTGCTGTGGTGGCACTTTACTTTGTTGTGGTGCTTGTCATCGGGTTTCTTGCCATGTGGAAAGCCAATCGCAGCACTGTGAGTGGCTACTTCCTGGCTGGACGCTCAATGACATGGATAGTGATAGGTGCATCGCTCTTCGTCAGCAACATTGGCAGTGAACATTTCATAGGCCTGGCTGGGTCGGGAGCTGCAAGTGGCCTTGCCGTTGGAGCATGGGAATTTAACGCACTTTTTCTTCTGCAGCTGCTCGGCTGGGTGTTTATCCCTGTGTATATCCACTCCGGAGTGTACACCATGCCTGAGTACCTGTCAAAACGCTACGGGGGCCACAGGCTAAAAGTTTACTTTGCTTTGTTGTCTGTGTTACTCTACATTTTTACCAAGCTCTCTGTGGATTTATATGCTGGAGCCCTCTTTATTCAGGAGTCCTTAGGGTGGAATCTTTATCTGTCTATTCTCCTGCTCATCAGCATGACTGCTTTGCTAACCATCACTGGTGGCCTGGTTGCAGTGCTCTACACTGATGCACTCCAGGCAGTGTTGATGATTGGTGGAGCCCTAACCTTAACCATCATGAGCCTGATTCAAGTTGGTGGGCTTGAGGGTGTCAGAACTAAGTACATGCAGGCCGTTCCCAATGTCACTGCAATAGTGGCTGCTGGAAACTACACCTACTCTCCTTCCTGCCGCATTACGCCCAAACCAAACTCTCTGCGCATGCTTCGAGGTCCCCTGGATGAAGATAACCCGTGGCCAGGCTTCATTCTCGGCCAGACTCCAGCTTCAATTTGGTACTGGTGTGCAGACCAGGTCATTGTTCAGAGAGTCCTTGCAGCAAAGAACATCGCCCACGCCAAGGGCTCTACCCTCATGGCTGGTTTTCTAAAGGTCCTGCCCATGTTCGTGATAGTCATTCCAGGGATGATTTCTCGCATCATGTTTGCAGACGAGATTGCCTGCATTGGGCCAGAGCACTGCATGGCTGTGTGTGGTTCTCAGGCTGGCTGCTCAAACCTTGCATACCCACGCCTTGTCATGGCGGTGATGCCTGTGGGACTCAGGGGTCTGATGATGGCAGTCATGATTGCTGCCCTGATGAGTGATCTTGACTCCATTTTCAACAGTGCAAGTACCATCTTCACCCTGGACATCTACCAAACTTTTCGAAAAAAGGCTTCTCAGCGGGAGCTTCTCATTGTGGGCCGCATTTTTGTTATCTTCATGGTGGGAATAAGCATTGCCTGGGTCCCTGTTATAATTGAAATGCAGGGTGGACAAACATACCTCTATATTCAGGAGGTTGCTGGCTACCTAACTCCACCAATTGCAGCCCTCTTCCTGCTCGGTGTGTTCTGGAGACGGTGCAATGAGAAGGGTGCATTTTGGGGAGGCATGACAGGTTTCACACTCGGCACCTTACGACTGATCCTAGCTTTCACCTACCGCCAGCCTCGCTGTGACCAGCCTGATGACAGGCCTGCCTTCATAGTTAAAGTCCACTACATGTATTTTGCAGCTGGGCTTTTCTGGATTTCAGGGCTGGTTGCTGTGGTGGTCAGCCTTTGCACCACTCCACCAGATGATGAGCAAGTTCGCACGACTACAGTATGGGGGCTTCGCTACGTTGAGAAAGTTCCTTGTAAGGATCGTGATGAAATGCACAGACTTACTGAGAAAAATCGCAGCAATGGAGATGAAATCCTTCACAAGGAAATGCCACCAGACATTAGAAAGGAGAGGCATCTAGATGGAGCAGACATCAAGCTCCTGGTGCCATCCACTGACCACGACCCAGCAACGCCAAGCACAGAAACATCCCCTGCCACCATCCCTGCAGAACGCTACGGTAATGGAAGGATGGAGATGGTCGGGGCAGAAGAAGGATGTTATATCGATGGTACAAGAAGCAAGTGTTTGCGTTTACTGGGATGGTGTTTTGGAGGCAGAGAAGGGTCGCAGAGTGCCCCTCAGAAAGTAGTGCAGGACGACAGAAGAATCATAGCAGAGATGCTGTACGAACCACCCACGGTTAAGATTCTTCTCAACATTGGCCTGCTGCTTGTCTGCTCCGTGGGCATCTTCATGTTAATTTATTTCTCTTTTTGGTGGAGCCCTGCACCCAACTAACAAGGACTGATATTTTTATTTTATTTTTATAAAGATGGAGGTGATATTAAGGGTTAGGAGTTGTTGCAAACAACAGTTGAATTTTCAGAGATTTGGGAAGCTCTGTCTGTAATATTTACAGTGGTATTTTTTTTTTAGCTCTCTAACAGGGATTTAAGCTTATTCTAGTCATTTTTTAAATGATGAAGCCTTTCCACATAGAAAAATTGTATTCTTTCTGACTATGAAGCCTAATTGGCACAGGCATATCTATTTTGTACAGGGCTTGCTAATCCTGCATTCAGAATATCTACTGGAAAATTTTTAGACTTGTACTCAAAGTAAGCATTAATATTTGCCTTATTTTACATATGCACTTGTCTCTCTGTATGGAGAAAAAAACAACATTTGTCTGTGATTTGAGCGTTTCCTCCATTCATATTGACAGTAATTGTGAATTCTGTTGCTTGTGTAGCATACGTGTTTCTGAAGTAACTCAAAAGGTGTTTTAGTTGATAGGTCATGACTTCTTGTGATAGTTTCTGTCACTGGACACAGTATAATTGCTGCACTACATGAGTATAATTTCAAGAAATATCACGTATCTGTTGCAGAAATATATCTGACTTTTAGTTCTTAAGTGCCCATAATGGCGTTTGTTGACATGAGCCAATATTAAGTGCTAAGCTGCATTGCTTGTATATGACCACAGTAATAGTGAGAGTTATCATAATGACTGGTTTCAGTAGGCCTTCTGATGTTTTTCAATGAAAATTCAAGTTTAGAGTGTAAGAATGACAGTTTTCTGGAGCACAGAAAAGAGAGGCACTTGATTAATAGCTGTTGTACATTTTAAAACCCTCTTAAAAATGGTAATACCGTATGATACATATAAAGCATCTTCACTTACACATCTGTTCAGTTTGTCACTGATGACCAGATGCAAGTTTTTCGACTGGAGTTGTATTTTATTTTTGTATTCTTGGATGATTTATATGTTGCGTATTAGACTACTGTGTTTCTGTTATAAATAATATTTCTGTGACTGTTATGTGTTATACTTCCAAAACAACAAACAGCTTTTTATGTGTTACTATTGTATCACAAAAAATACCAATGCCCTGGTTCAGTGTGATTTTTTTATACGTTTAACAGTTCAGTTGTTGAAAAGTGTGCTGAGTCTGTTGCATTATGTTAACAGTGTGTGAATTAAATTTCAGGGCTATTTGGATCATTCCAACATGATTTCTTTCCATAGTGGGCCATCTATTGTGTATCTACTGTCTGTATTTCTACCTTGAGTGCACTACAGTTCTGAAATGTCATTTAATCTTCTTTCAAGTGCATCTTTTATAGACTTCCTGCCGACTGTGTCTTAGTGTGCAATGCTTAAGTGAAAAAGAAGTCGAAACAAAACAAACAAAAAAACAGAGTTGAGTTGTATGCTCTTTGAACTGTACAGTGATTACAACATTTGTTTAAAAGCATCTTATGAATCAGCTGTGTCATGTAGTATATTTTAGCTTTCTATCAATAGAGAGTGGTAATGCATAGCAGTAACAACATTTCAGACTTCTTTTTTTGCAGAATAAGCACATTCACTGATGAATTCATGCCCAACATGATACTGATAAACTCATTCAGGGGCCGGACATTTCCCAAATTTAAAGATAGATTACTGTGTTTGTTCACACACTTAAATTATCAGCAGTGTTGATTGACTAAATTCCTAAACATCAGGGCCATTATGTGATGGTTCAGTTCTCACAAAAATCATAAATGATGCACAATGAAATGATGAATGATATGTGGTGGTTTCTATATGTGAAAGAGCTTTAAAAACTTTGGCTTTTTTTCTGACAGAGTACACATTGTTATTTTTATGGATTTTATTTTTAGAGACAGAAATAAAGTTTCTGTGGAGACAAAAACATTTCTCGTTCTTTCTCTTGTTCTGAGCTGTTGTACAATAAACACAAACATACACTTTGATTTTAAAATGTCATTGCCTGATAGGCTTTTCATTTCTTACAGAGTTGTGGGGTTCTCTGACTCATCAGAATCAGAATCGCCTTTATTGTCATTGTACACAGTAGCAAAAGTAATAAATAAATACTAAAATGAAAGCCATTTAAAACACAAAGATAAGGTAAGAATAAGAAGAAAGAAAAGTAAAAAGGCAGTAATATATACAGTATATATATATATATATATGTGTGTGTGTGTGTGTGTGTGTGTGTGTGTGTGTATAATAAAATATAAACAAAACAGGAATGAATGATATGAAACCCGATAATTGCACAAGTGAAGCCCAGTGTTATTGCACAGATAATGATACATTTATTGCACTATGATCAATGTGATCAGTAGTATATGTTGGTTGAGGGGGACAGGACTCATGGCAAGCTTATGAATGTTACTACACTCTACTGATCATGTGATCATCAGCTGGTTCAAAGTTGGAGAAAGACATGCAGCATCCTGGTCTTGTGATACTGCAAAACAAATAAAAGACCAGAATTTTTTAAAACTCCAGCATCTGGTGATTGAAATGTAGTCAAAGCTCATTTTCATTTATGACAAACTCATCCTTTGACTCATTTTTCAGGTTCAATTCTAGCTGTTTGAAACGGTTGACTTGGCTTACATAAAACCCAGCAAGACTGTAATAATCTGCTCAGAGCCAGCCAGAAGAGGATTGGATGATTTCAGGTTTCATTATTCAACAAATCGAAAAGCTGGGATCAGATCAGTAGGGGACAAATCTCTACTTCTACCTCTAAACATCTACTTATCTGCTGTCACATCGCTGAAATCCACTTCAATATATAATTATGTAAAAATATAGGAGCAGCCTTTCAAGTCAGGTATGATCTCTGGAGGATTGCATTTCGTTCATTATGGTGTGACACAACCTTATCCAGAAACATCTTTCTGCATCATTTACTTTAGTTCAGATGTTATTGACTGTATGTTTTCTGGCACGCAGCTTCAACTCATCTCTACCTCAAAAGAACTAAATTATCTCATGACCCTGAGGCAAATGTCAAACCAATTATTAATGGAGGTTAAATTATGAAGTTATTTCTGAGCTGGTCTCACAATCATGTCTTTGTTCCTTTGATGTGTTTGCAGCTGAAGTATCAGTCCATATCCATATTCATGTTCTGAAAGTAGCACCATAGTTATTCAAATGTATTTTCAAAGGGAGTCTTAAAAGCCTGAAAATATGAAGCTGGCAAAATCATCTGGCTTGTAGAAAAATTATTTATTGACTTGCCTGGAGTGGAAGTATAAAGAAGCACAACAATAAAACAAGCATTTCAAAAGTGTGGGGTTTCTAGATAAATAATGACCATTTCACATCATTAAAACTGAGCTCTTACACTTCCACTTCATTTCAAAATAAAAGCATCCTATGGTGCATTTCATAATTGGTAAATTACTGTCTCATGAGAGCTGTTCTGTGGAGTTCTTGAGCCAAATGTAAACACATATGAAGTGTATCAGTGTGCTCACATTTGATAAACAGTAATACATCTAATCTACAGCTGAGGATGAAGGGCATGTCATTAAACATCTATCCATTTGAGCAGGGGGATACAGATTATGGCTAAAGCTGAGAGATGTAGAAATGGGGATTAAAAATCAGGACATTCTTCCAGTGGCTTTAGAGAAATTTTGTATGTCATCGAAATGTCTCCTCACCTATAGCAAATTGACTCAATGAATGTTGAATTACTAAATAAAGAAACTATGAGCTGCTGGCAGAATGATAGGAAATGTTTTTGATCCAAATTCCTGCATAAAAATCTTTGTATACAGTACAGTCATGCTCTTTAAACTCCTATTAGTGCGTAAAAATGCCAAATCAAGATTTCAAAACAATGACCAGTTTGTAAAGCATGAAGAGTTTATGACAAGATTTGTTAAACCCCACAAAGATCAAATAGTGTACAGTAAATGTGTTGTATATCACACTGCAATGTGTGTGTGTGTGTGTTTTTCATGGTGAAGTATCAGTACTTAGACTCTGAATATTTCCACTACTTGAGCTGTTGAGATGATCAGGTATAGTAGCATTTATCTCACTGGTACCCTTCATGTTTACAATGAGCTATGCTTGTTTTTCTCCTCCACCAGTATTAAAATTGCATGCTGCACATTGTAACTTGACATCAACACTCTCCAAGGCAGCACTTTTATCAAACGCACTTTGAGTTTTGGACTTTCCTAATCAGTCCTGACTCTGACAGACCTTCTAACGCCTCCACTATCCGTCACACGATGCATACCCTCCCTCCTTCCCCAGAGGAAAGTAATAATATTGTCCTCGTGGAAAAGTCCCGGCATGCAGGCCAAGCTTTGTTCATTGTCCATTTCAGGCAGTGAGAACGCAAACAATAGTTCAAAACAAATGCTTCAAATGACTTCACAGCCCTGGGAAAATGATATTATGAGATGGGATTAATTAAGTTTTTGGTGTTATATTCAGTTGAATGTCTTGTGTAACGTGCATTTAGAGAAAAATATTAAAACTTGCGTCATCATTATTTGAAAGTTATCATGTATTATATTTTCATACTACTTTAAATGAAGGTTGCATAACATAAACAGTTTTTGAGGATGGAGACACATCAGTGTTACATGATCCTTGTGGAAGATGAGATGCCTTTTTAGCCTAAGGACACCATAACTTAAACATAACATAGCAGGTCTTTGTTACAACCTGTTTTTCTCAGCCAAAGTCAACAGTGTCCATGCCATTTCTCACTACTCTTTTACTTTCATACTACTGGGACAGGAAGGGATGCAACTAAAAAGGTTTCTGTGATACTAACTGTTGAATAAAGAAAAGCCCCTATGGTTCAAACTTTATGGAGCTATCTTCACGGAAAGCATTAATTTGTCTTTTTTAAGTGAAAATATTCCAGGTTTACGTTTGGACCATATAAGTTGCAGCAAATTGATTGTTCTGTGATCCAGCAGCTACCTTCAGGTGCATGATTGTTTAAATAGATGCAGCATACAACACGTGCACCTATGTCTCCATATGTTCCTGACAGCTAAGAGCCAGTGCCATTCATGTTACAGCTGGGTTCAGCAGGGATAAGAAAAGGTTAGGCAGTGCAGTGATGGAGAAATGTGAGCTCCAGACCTGCCAAAGTCTTGATTTCCAATTCTTTGAATCAGATCCAATGATGTTGAAACATAAAGCAGCAGTCAGCACAATCACACCCGACATTTGAGGAGGATTTCGACTGGTCTGATCTTTTGAAAGGCTTGTCCAGCTGGCACCAGTCATTGGCATGTAAACACTATGGAGTCTGCTCTTGAACTCTGCCTTTTGGAGTCCAAAACCTTTAAGACCCTTGCTCTCAAAAGCCCTGTGCACAATAGGGATTCAAGTTGAGTTTATACAGTACTGTATTTGAGGCCAACATGCAGAAATACCATTGCAACACAAACTGGCTAATTTAGTGAACAATGGTCAACACAATCTGTTTGCAAACTCTGATTAACAATGGTTGGCTGCGTGCTCCTTCAAACATTTGCCCATCATAAAGGTTCATGCTGTGCTCACTGTCGTGCAGCTCCGCAATTTTTTTTTACAACCCTTGAATTCTTTACCAGCTGCACGCAACCATGTCTCAGAAAATGCAGTTACGCTGCAATTTTTTAAACATTTAAAATTAATCTTGAAGCGGTGGTTTCATGGTTGTTGGGAAGAAGTCTGTTAAAAATCACCAGGCTGTGTTAGACTCTTAATTTTGATTTTTTAAAAAACCCTTTGTTAACAATAACTTACTCTCAATGGCAAGAGCAACACCAAAATGATCTCTTCATATCAAATCACTCATCAGAAAAGAGTTTACTTTACTTCTGCTTGTCGATACCGAGATGTTATTTTTTGTTTGTTTGTATTATATAAGCATGATTGCAGTCTCATCCCACAATCAAAGCAATGGCAGGAAAGCCGATGTGTACATCTCTAAGAAACTCAAACTAATAGTATAGTGATGAATGAAACAGTGTTTAATGATGTCACTTCTACCTTGTTTGTTTTTAAGGTGTGTCAACTGTAAAGCTCCAAGAAGGAGAGCTGAACACAGCCAAAAGCTCACATTTATATTCTTGCGAAAGACCTGTTCACCTTTTCTAATGTGGCTGTCAGTGGAAATGTTGTATTTATGCAAATAGTTATAAATAAACTGTCTCATGTTTGACTGTGACCTTAAATTAAAAACTTTACTTTAATGTGAACCACTCTAAGAAATGATTAGCCCTGAAATATTCCTGCACAAGTTTGTTTCACCTTGCCTAGTATGACCTTAATATAGCCAGGTAATATGCAGGAATAAGCAGAGTAATAGGATGCTTTCATGGTGAGACAGCACTCCTTCAGGATTTTAATGTGTTAATGTTCACCATAGTTCAAGTGAGTGCTATTATCAAAATGACCTTGCATTACGCAGTAAGTTAGCAACACTGTTAGTCATGTATTTAGTTTCTGATATGAACTAAGCTCATTCTTTTCCCTGCTAGCAAGTTGTAATTTACATGTCTTAAAAAAACTATAAAGAAAAACTATTTTACTGTACTGCAGTAAAGCACTTTTGAACATAAAAAATACATCTGTTACTCAATGTTATTGGGGTGACAGTAAAAACAGCCACGTAAGGAATGTTGTGAGTCCTTTCAAATATACGGCAAACACATAGTGACTGCATGCCTATCATTCTCCATTGAACGCCCCGACTAAGCTACGCAGCATGCCAGGAATTATTGCATTAATCCACGGCACAGAGTTTCAATGGCAAAAGGAAATATTTACTATCCTCAGCAATAACAGTGAGAAGAATAGTGTCTGTGGGTATACGACATCATGAATGAGAATCAATGAGCCAGTGAAGCCTTTTCCGGTCCGTCTGGGTCAAAGTGATCAACAACAAAATTCTTGATAAGTGATGAATCAACACAGCTGCTGCTGATGTGTCTGATGGAAACTTCTGACAGTGATCGACTCAGCCAATGATATGGTTCAGAGAAAAAACATGGTTCAAGTAATAAAGCTAAACCTAGGTCATACTGAAAGTAAAGAAACCTTATCACAGTGGTCATGTGATCACTAATAGCATGAGACTATGAGGTCACTGCCTCAGAAAGTAGGTGAGAGTGTGTGGAAAAATGTAAGCGGGAAGGGAGGGGGCTGCAGCTCAGGTAAGTTTGTCATATTTAAAGGTACAGTGTGTAGAAACAGGAATATTTCACTATCTTTGGCAGTTGGACTGTGGATTGAAACAACTTAGTGCAAACATCACCAGCCCTCAGTCTTCCTTGCACTGCCTGACACTTACATTTCTGGGTTATTGTGGCACAATTATAAAGATAGAAACACTGTATGTATTTAAAGCTGCTGTAAGGAACTTTTGGGTTGCTCTCTGTGGATTACTGTACAAAACACTCAAAAAAGAAGGAACTATATAAACTAAAACTACCCTTTTTTTAAGCCTAGGCTGTAAACATATATACATTTTTGATGTAAAGATAGTCTTTGTTGGATTGTTGTGAATGGTGTTTCTTGTGCTTTTGTAGGCAGCCTCAAGTGGACCCTGGAGGAGCAGCAGATTTAAGCTCTTCTACTTGCATTCATTTGTCAGGTCCAGAAGTTGCTGCTTATATTTCTGCTTTTGCATTTACTTTGGATTTTTGCACATGTTTTTGACTTTGCATCATTTGAGTTTCTTCAGCATGACTCCTTCCCACCGGTAAGGAAGACCATGCTGTTTTGTAGTCCGCATGTTTATCCGTATTTTTCTTCTTTTAATGCAGTTCATGTTCACAGTTGCGGTGGTGTCCTGTGTGATTCTGAAGTCTCAGCTTAATTTTTTTTCTCTCTCTCTCCAATCTAAGTTTTGTCTTCTTTTATCTCCAACCTTATTTTAGCTTTGAATGTAACTTTTAATTTGTTAAATGTCTTTTACGCTGTTTTTACTTTTCAAATTGTGTTGAATGTTTTGCCTGCTTGTTTCATGTAAAGCACCTTGAATTGCCCTGCTGCTGAAATGTGCTATACAAATAAACTTGACTTGACTTGACTTGACTTAATCCGTCTGCTAAAGTTTCATCAACATTATGCTAGGTGCGTTGCATCCTAACTGACACTCAGGTCCTTTATTAACACATCTGTCAACCTGGCTTACACCCTTTTTGTGCCTGTAGACGTGTGTTTTCATTTTGCTTGAATGGTTTCTGTTACATTATGAATCTCATGATGATTTCAAAGCTTACCAACCCTTATTTATCATAAATAAGACTTAACCTGTGTTGATGCTGCCCTTCCTGGACAGAATTTTGATGTATATACAAACAGAGTGGCTGAATAAGGCAACAGGAGTGATCTTTACCTGCACCATGAAGGGGGCTGGGGAATCAAGAAACTCACTCAAAAGGGAAAGTCAAGTACAATGACTCTGTCCTGTCCTGGCCTGCTGACTCACAAAACACATCAGTCATCAGTCCTTATCATCCGTCCTTTCATTCCAATGAAAATTTTCACACACCTAAAAACGCTCATGCCAATGAAAATTTTCGCACACATAAAAACTGAATTAAGTTTGTATTTACTTGTTAATGCTGAACACTAAATCCCACCAAACAATGAGTTGATTACTGTCATAACCCTGATGCCCACAAGCACAAGCACAGACACGTAATATGTGAGGTAACACATCAAACTTCACATGAGTGGGTTCCTGCCTCTGCGTGCATAGATAAGTAGGCACAGTATACCGTGACTCTGTGAGGGATTCTGCTGTTCAGAATTTATGTAACACTCACACGCACTCACCGCTCTCTCTGCCATATGTCACCCTCACCTGGGGGCTCCTGTTGTCATTCTGGTCAGTCTCTGACCACTGATGCTGAATCCAGCAAGGACTGTGAAAATGTCAGGTGGCCTTTGGTTAGTGAAGTCATTGCTTTGCCGTCCTCAGCTGAGCACGTGGGGGGTTACTTCACAATTCACAACATTTCTCTGAGAACTGTTTCAACATTACTCTGTAATTAATATCATGCATCACATTAGCCTTTTATGCAACTCTCCTTGACCATGAATTTTTCGGTATAGGATAGCCTGAGTCAGATTAACCGCATCAGTGGGCTCTGTCATTATAGCCACATTAAAATACCAGTTTGCATATGATGCAGCATACTTGAATGTAAAGGTGTTCCAGCTTAAGGCAATCTTTGTAAGTTGTTTTCTAATTTTTTTGATTTTTTTTCTTCTTCAGTTATCATGATTAGGTTACTAACAGAAATAAATGTGGGTGTTGTGGTTGTGTTTTGTGATTTTCTCCTTAGATATTATTTGTGTTAAACAGCACCTCAAAATGTGCAGACAGTCAGCAAACAAATTGTGACGATCAAGTGTATCATACCATATAATCATATTGCATCATATCATATTATGTAACATCATTTCATGCCAAATTTTACTTTATTGTATCACACCTTCTTACATTATACCTTTAAGTGTAATATCATATCGTATCAAATTGTATCTTTTTGTATTGCATGCCATTTCATTGTGCCATATCTATGTAAACATATTGAATTGTATCGTATCGAATTGTATCGTATCATATCATATCATCATAATGTATCATGAAGGTTACTTTGGGTGTTAGGACTATTCAACCTCTTACTCTGACCAAAGCAATGATGTTGCATTGTCTGAATGCAGTTTTTCTGATGCATTATAATCTAAAAAAAGAAAGTAAAGTAAAGCCTTAAATTCACCATCCATGTGTCCCAGGGGAGTGCCTCATCTCATTTGTTACATGGCTGTCCCAGATGTATCTTGCATAACAGAAGGACCTTTATGCTACATAATATTAGTATATTATGAAACTACATTATTTTATAAATCCAGTAATCAGACGTAAGGCTGACAGGCACAGTTAGGCATCGTTCACTATGTTTATAATGCTATTTTATGGAAAGACGATTTGATGTGTTTTGTAATATTTCATGCAAATATGATTGGTTACTTCAAATAAACTTTCCAGATTTCCACTTCTTTTATAACTTCACATATATTTTCAAACATATATATATTTCTAAATTGTTACTATATCATCTCATGTCTCACACTAAAATTCCCAAGATACACTGCAGAATGAGCAAGTGTTTTAATGTTGTCTTACTTTTGACCTTAGCTGCTGGTATGTTGCAGACAATGACTATCTTTGCATTAAATTTTTATTAAACCTCTGCAGAGCGACTTGACCTCAGTGATTTAACTTCATACATACTACTGGAAGGAGGAAACAGTTAAGTGTAGTATCCTCTCTTGTGAAAGCACCAGAATTTTGGGTCCCCTGCTGTCTGTTCATTTCAACACACATTGTGTTGTAAGATGCTTTATAACACAAAGCCAACAAAGACATTCCTGATCTTTTAAAGAAACATGTCGTTGTGAAACATCAGATTTCTAACTGAGATGAGATACCGGGAGGCTGTGGTGAAAAATGAGTTGAGAGGTAAAGAGGCAGATGTAATTTGCAATTCCATCCATTTTTTTAACTTTTCAACCTTCATCTAGTAGTTAAAAATTTTGGATTTAATATCCAACATATTCAGGTCATACTGTTTCCCTCCTCTGAACCTTATTATTGAAGATAATCTTTCAGCTCGATTTTCTCTCTCTCAGTGTATTTGTTTCCTTGTGTTTGTGCTCTTCTGTTTCACTTTACAGAGAAGATAGTTAACACAGCGTCCACCCGCTGGCACCACAGAGAAAAAACATAAATGATCTGGGAATAATCAAAAGTAGTGGGAGTCTAGTGTTTCTCCAGTGCGGCTCCGAGGGGGGGAGCCACTCTGGTAGAGCACCCTTCAATTGCTGGATCCAGTTTCAGGCATTCTCGTAAAGTGTCATTGAGCAACACAATTGACTTCTAATGACTTAAAGGTGCAGCTTTGAGATTGACACCGACCTCATTTCACCTCAAACTAAAACTCAATTTGATTTATGCCTCACCCATAGAAGACCTGATTGCCCTTTATATTAAACAGAGAGCTACTCTGAAGCAATGCCAAAATATGGATGCATCATCATATCCCTATGGTGACGTGTGAATACATGCTGGTGAAGCCCAAATATGTTACATAATACCTGGTGGAGGAAACTGCTGTAAAACTGCCACAGACTTTTCAGCACTTTTCTCTTGCATGCTGCGCCCTCTGTTGGTTTAGAAAAAGAATTACAGGTGAATTAACAAACTATCCAGCCACTTTTGAACAGTTCAGGTTTATATCTACAACCTCTGACTTGCTTTTGTGAGTTTAGATATTGTGAGGCAGATTGAAATGGCCTGTAGCACTATGGAGATAATTTAAGTATATATCAAAATCAGTGGCGGCTGCTGGTCTTTCAAGGAGGGGAAGCTCATTTTTCTGGCCTACATCATAATTGTATTTGTTTATTAGTATGTAACAGAACAGAGTCGCCAAACACAACGGCAGTCGTTTTTAACAAAGACAAAAGTCGCTGAGGATCTGTAAAGTCTCTGGAGCAGTTAAGAACAACGGAATGAATGACTTGGAAAATGCTCTGGTAGATGTTTTATTCTTCAAGATCGCTGATTCGCTTGTTTAGCTGTCAATCAAAAAAGGATTTCGCCTCAGACAGCTCATCCAATCATGAATGCAGAAGCTTGGAGTCCGGGAGAAAGTCGGGACCGCCCTCTCGCCATAGAACTCCAGTGAAGCTTAGCTTCCATTGGGCGGGACAAAGCCCAGCATTTATCCAATGAGCGTCTAGTTTCGCTGCTGGAACAACCCACTTTAAGCTTCCACATTGACGTCAGCAGAAGCCCAGCGTCCGACTGTTTGAAGCGCTGAGGCGCTGCGAGGATGAATGAGAACGAAGTTATGCCGGTTACCTGTGATTATCAGCTTCTTAGCACAGTGTCTGAACAAAAGTTGAAGGCTTTCTAGTGCGTATTTAGTTAATGAAATGTACACACAGCCGTACGTATTTCACAACTTTTTCTTTTTTTTTTGGGGGGGGGGGGGGGGGGGTGACATTTTAAGGGAAGCCGAGCTTCCCTTGCAGTCTTACAGCAATCGCCACTGATCAAAATCCTCCCTTTCTCTCATTCACTCAAAACTCCCCCTGCTGTCCAGCCAAGCAGAAACGATTAAAAAAGTCAAAAGGAAAAGATTTGGTTGACTGTGTTTCTGCGAGTTAATGACTCTGCTTCTCTGATCAGAGAGGCTCCCTGTCAGAGCCTCTTAATTTGTTAGCAGAAAGGTGTTTTGATCTCCAGACTGGTTACATGAAGCAGCCTTTGAAAACCTGGCCAAAGACTGTTACAGAGAAGCTGAAGAAAAGTCATTTTCATGGTTGTCAGCACTTGGGTAAGGTTGAAACCCTCTGGAATAATCCAAGGTCATCCTGGACACATATGGTTCTGCTGTCTTTCTGTTTAATCACTTTTGCACAAAGTATAAAAAACATTTTGTTTTTGATAACATGAAAAAAACACTTTATATCTACTAACAATGCATGTTCCCTTCCATTAAAAGCCACCATCACTAGATTAGACATTGTCAGGAGTTGGAAGACAGTGTGTTAATAGTTGATGGGGAGCTTTGGGAGTTGCATAGACTATAATGAGTACCTGTATTCCACATTTACACACAGTTTTCTGTTAGACTTGTAGCTGAGAAACTTCCATAGATGTGAGGTACACTCATAATACTTGCTGCTCTAAACTCAAGTTTTTCGATGAGTGCCAGTATTCAAATGCTCTTAAGGCTTTTGTCATTTGAGAACAGAGTGGCTTGAAAGTTTGTATAAGTTAACACCAGATAAAAAGCCCCAAAAAGAATTTAACAACATCGCCAAACTGTTGTCCTAAGATTTAGCTGTTACCTATTTACGATCACTTTATTTCACAAAATGCCCACTGCATGAAACCAAGTTTTTCTAAGCCTTTTTTCCCCAAATGCACTTTATCCCTTAATTGTAGAATTTAATTCTTGCGAAGATGTTTATACTCTGAATTTGGGAGAGCCAGGCACAAGGTTACTAATTTAAAAGGAGTAATACTGTAACAAATTCAGCATACATAGGACATTTATGCTTTCCACCTGCAGAGGGCAGAAGATGCCTTTCATAGGCAGCAGAGCACTTTTCCCTGGTGGTGTAGATGAAGAAGACTGATGAAGACGGACTAAGTGGAAGTGAGGCCACAGCTGCTTTGACTGAGGTTTAAACTTGAGGTATGAGGATTAAATCTTAAAACGATCAAGATATCTGAGTCAATTTATGAGGTACAAGAATGAGAAAGACTGTTAAGAAATAACAAGACACATTCAGTGTTGACTTTTTAAGTACCAAATGTAAAGGATACTGAAATTTTCCTCATTTTATTATATGAGAATAGATACATTTGAAGTTCATGGTCAGACAGCATACTCTACATTCAATACTCATGAGACCACATCTGCAGTAAATCTGCTACACACAGGTTATTTGTGTTGCCCTTCACAAACCTGTTGATATAACGGGCTGCCTAACCAAAATACATGACCGTTTTTCTGCCCCAGCACCAAAACACATAACCTCTGTGTTTTCACTCAAACACATCTAAAGAACTGAACCTGCAAATGTGGGGTTACACTCACTGTCAAACATCACTGACTCCCTCACAGAGATATCACAGGGCAAGAGAGGGATTGTACTCACTATTGAGCCCCCGACCGTTGTCCTCTACTATCTCTCTTTCTCACTTGCGGTTTTATTTTTAGCTTTCAAACAACTGGTCTCCTAAAAATGGGCCTGTCCTGCACAAGTAGGGGGAGAGCACTGCTGCTATGTATGGTATCCACCCCCACCAGAACCTCACAGGGCCGACAGTGCTCCTCTTTTGCCTTTATTTCTGCAGAGAAAAGCATGGAAGAGTGACCACAGTGGATAAAAGAGTTGTAAGGTCCTGAGGATGCCTGTAAAGTCTGGATTCCTCTGCAAAGCTTGGGTTGCTTGAGAACTGCTGCTGACAATTATCTTCAGCTTTCTTCAAGGTTTCCTGTCACAGGGCTTTGGTGACCTTTTTCATCGCAGTTTGATTCTGTGAAACTAAAACTCACTCTGACCTTCTGGGGGTGTGTGGTTATTCTGCACCATGCTATCCCTGTGGTTGTTCCTGCTCCCTTGCCTGAGCCTACTGCCTCTGGTCCCAGCTGAAAAAGGCCTGGAGTTCCCACAGTATGACGGGAAAGACCGGGTCCTTGATGTCAATGACAAGAACTACAAGAAAGCCTTGAAAAAGCACAGCATGCTCTGCTTGTACTACCATGAGCCCATACCGGACAGCAAGGAGCTGCAGAAGCAACACCAGATGACTGAGCTGGTGCTGGAGGTAAAATGATGGACTGATTACAGTTCAATAAAAGGTTATATCACATAAAAATATACAATAGTTGTCATAGTTTGGAATGAATGGTATATGTGTAAAAGTGGTAGTGGATGTGAAGTATTGAGTCTAAAAATAAGAGCTGCTGGAGTCTAAAACTTCAAATCGTATTGCTTTAATTTCTGTAACAGTGAGTTTCACCAGGATTGATGCATGTTTTTTTCAGCCTAGTGTCTGCTACTACATCATGCTGTCTCTATTTGCAAATCTATTAGTGCGTGTTGTATCTAGGGAATGCTACAATCTGGTAAAAACAAGATAAGAGCTCAGGGGTGAAATGTAGTTTTCAAGGGGGAAATATAATCTCCTCTATTGTAGGCTCTGGTGGACCCAGTTCGCTTAAGGTTAATTAAAAAAGGCAACAAAACAGCTAAGCTAATCAGCTAGATACATCTTGAACTGATAGCTCATGTGAATCCCTCTGTTTGAATCCCACATAGTAGGAAACATTGTGCACTGTGCCCTGTATCAGGTTACAAGCGGCTGAGAGTGAACTGCTCTCTGATCTGCAGAAGGTAATCTGATCCAAGTCCTGATATTAGCTTCTCTTATTTTACACAGCACAGGTGGGCCATGTTAGTGTAGAGACAGGCATGGAAACAATGCACCCTAAAGATGTTACAGCTGATCACAGTCGGCTTTATGCTGTAGGCCTAATGATTACTTGTGTACAAAGGCAAATGTAGATTGAAACACATTTTATTGCTTTTCTAAAACAACTTTGGTTTATATTAATATGTTTCAAGCCTATTTGATTTACTACACAATTGTCAGGAGAAATTCAGACATGCCTAAGAGGAAATTTTGTGCTGAGGCCCTAAGCAGACATGCATCCACACATTTTCTTCCAATCCACTGTCCAGACACAGTCAAATCTGAGCAGATTAATTTTAGTATTTCAGATAACAACACAAGTTTCACTGCAATAAATACGCATTTTTAGCTATTTTACTTTTCTCGGTATCTCTTACAACAAAGCTGATTTTCTTGTAATTGTGGTCCTGCTATTACTCAAAAAAGCCAGTCCAGTAAAATCATAAAATACATTTGTAGGAGGAAAATTGTAGAAATGCAGAATATAGTATTTTTTTGCATCTAAACTAAAAAAAAAACAACAGAGAGCAAAAATAAAGAGGGAAATCAGACATAAGGCCAGCTAAACCCACTAACCCTTTAGCTAGCTTTAGGCTCATGCTAAGGTTAGCATTCAGCCTCCTTCTAGCCAAAGTTGTTATAAAAGAGAGGTCAGTTTCAAGCCAAAGTTATCTAAGTTATGTTTAAACCCTTTCTCGTTGACATGTAAGACTAACAATAGTAACAGACTATTGGCTTTCAGCTATTTCCAAGCTAACTCTGATGTTAAATGCTAAAAATAGCTCTGATGCATTATTAAAGATGTTTTTTTACTTGAATATTGGCCATATTTCCATGAATGAAAGAATCTGTCCAACACCTGGTTAAATATAACACACATCCCGGACAATAGTTATGTCAAAAGTCTGATCAAACACTCTGAGGATACCTCTTTTTGACAGTTTTCTCTTTCTTCCTGAGCTTTTTGCCCTGAATTTAAGGTAACAAAGATAACCGAAAGAAGCACATCTAAAACAGGAGACTCTCTCTCAGCTCACCTACTGTACTTCATGGATCAATTGCCAGAATAATTCCTCCTGCTCTGGTTATATTTAGATCAAGGCAGTCTGGATGATTATGTAACTGTGTCTCCGGTGCCCCCAGGCAGCTTTAGCGCCTCTGTCATATTGCCAACTTTGGTATTATTTCTTTTCCTCAGACCTTACCTGGCCCTTAGGTCAAACTCACATCCCTCTTTCCCTTCACAAAATCCACTTTAACATGCTATTCTTTCAGGATCTAGGATTTATTTCTTCAGTGCTCAGAATCTAAATACTTTCTACATGTACAGTCACCTGCTTACCACTTAGCCCTACATGAAATGTCTTTCTTTTCTTTCTGTCTACAGCTCGCAGCTCAGGTGTTGGAGGAGAAGGACATAGGTTTTGGCATGGTCGACTCCCACAAGGATATAAAAGTGGCGAAAAAGCTTGGTAAGTCCTGACCAAGTCACAATACACCATTTTCTCATAGTGGCCATTTCTCTTGGATTTTTCCATATTTGGGATGAGAAGCTAAAATGCTGTTTCAGTGCTTACCATGGATGTGTGTGTTTAGTTGACTGAACAGGTTAACATTGTCACCCTACTAGCTCACACCAAGATTATCTGGTTGGACTTACAAATATTTGATTGCAACATTAAAACAGAGCATTCTGTTCTCAGCATGACGTCAGAAAAAATGGGTCCTGTCTGGACATATTTAAAGGGTACTGAAGTAAAAAAGTTTAAACCCACGTCATTTCACCTCTTAATCACAGGCCTGGAAGAGGAGGGCAGCGTATATGTTTTCAAGGCTGATCATGTGATCGAGTTTGACGGCTTTCTCTCTGCGAACACTCTGGTGGAGTTCTTATTAGATGTAAGTAAAGGGTTTCAGGACAGATTCCCATCATTTTCAACAAAAAAACCTGTGCCCAGTGCTCTTATTCATCTTGTCATCTGTCTGTAGCTGTTGGAGGAACCAGTGGAGGTGATTGGAAACGCTCTGGAGCTGAGAGCCTTTGACAGAATGGAAGAAGACATCCGCCTCATTGGTTACTTCAAGAACGAGGACTCTGAGCGTGAGTGTGTGAGGTTGTCAACATGAATGATACATGTAAAGTATGTTTTTTACCATCTGAGTGCAGCTCACTGCCTCGTTGGAAGAGTCTGGGATGAGCTGTGTGCGGCTCATGCCCTTCATTATAATAGAAGTGCATTTTAACCCCCTCATCTCCATGGATTTACAGATCCAATTTTACCACTGCTGCTCTCACAGCTGCCGCTGCCCTGCTCAGTCTCACATGCTGTGGAAGAAGTGAGAGTAGAGTAGAGCTGAATCCCATCTGACCAACTGTGGGAGGATTAAGGGGAGGTCAAAGTTCAGCTATTTCCGCTCCCTGATGTGCAAATGTCATGTATACAACAGCAAAAGACAACACAAACAGATGTGTGATCAGGAAAACAAGAGCATAGCGAAAAAAAAAAAAAAAAAAACCTGCTGCAGGAAACATGTGAGCTGACATCCCCTCTTTTATCCTCAGACTATGAGGCGTTTAAAGAGGCCGCAGAGCAGTTCCAGCCCTACATTAAGTTCTTTGCAACATTTGAGAAATCTGTAAGTAGCTGATAAACAAATAAACAGACAAATAAGTTATGACTGTTCTTGACTGATCTGTCTTCGTTGCTACAGGTGGCAAAGGAGCTGACTCTGAAGTTGAACGAGGTAGATTTCTACGAGCCCTTCATGGAGGAGCCTGTCACCATCCCAGGCAAGCCTCACTCAGAAGAGGAGCTGGTCGAATTCATAACTGAGCACAGACGGTAAATAAAGGGCAGAATTGAGCTTAATGCTCCAATAAATAATAAGTGTTAGATAACTTATTTTGTTTACTATGAGAAATGCATATTTTAACCAGAGTTTACTGCTTTTTGAATCAACAGACCAACTTTGAGAAAACTGCGTGCAGAAGACATGTTTGAGACCTGGGTGAGTTACAGCTGTCAGGCTGGGCTGAAAACTTTTGCATGAAACTTGCAGTGACTTGACATTGATATTCTTCTTCTCAGGAGGATGACATCGAGGGTATTCACATTGTTGCTTTTGCAGAGGAGGAGGACCCTGGTAAGAGCGAGTTATAGATATTGAAACCAACCCCATGCCTGTATTCAAAAAGAAGCCACTGCTGGCATGAAGTTAGCTCAAGACTTACCTGAGTTTGCCAGTATCTGATGGCCATAATTTACAGACATAGCCAACCCTGACCTGAAGTGATATGTGAATTTGCTTCAGATGGTTTTGAGTTCTTGGAGATCCTGAAGGAGGTTGCAAGAGACAACACCCACGTACCTGAGCTCAGTATCATCTGGATTGACCCTGATGACTTCCCCCTGGTGAGAACAAATGACAAACTCTAGTCTTATCTGACAGGAAGTCTTGTACGTCAACTGTTTAGTCTTATCATAATTTTCTGACTCTCTACAGCTGATTCCATACTGGGAGAAGACCTTCAAGGTGGACCTGTTCAGACCTCAGATTGGAGTCGTCAACGTGACAGATGTGAGTCTTCTTGTCTGATTTGACAGGTCTGTTGTGTTTGTGTAGATGTTTTCTGACTTTTCCTCTCTGCATGTTTGTGAACAGGCCGACAGCGTGTGGATGGAGATGGACGATGAAGAGGATCTGCCCACCGCACAGGAGCTGGAGGACTGGATTGAGGACGTGCTCTCCGGTAAAGTCAACACTGAGGATGACGATGATGAAGATGATGATGACGATGATGATGATGATGATGACGATGACGACGATGACGAGGAGGAAGAAGAAGAGGAGGACAATAATGAAGATGATGAGGAGGACACTGATGATGATGACGATGAGGAGGACACCGATGATGATGATGATGATGATGATGATGAGGAAGATGATGATGATGAGGATGATGAGGAGTAATCCACTGCCTGAAACTGTAGCTGTTGACTCCTCAGGCTTAGTTTGACAAACTGTACAGTAAAAATCACTTTTCACAGAGAAATAATCCCAAATTCATACAGAAGATGTGCCAGCTCGTAATTATAATAATAAACCTATTTAATATCTATATGACATTTTTGGACCATGTAAATAAGCCTGAAAAGGGTGTTAAAATTAAAAATAAATAACTAATATATACACCTAAATGTCTTGGTTATAATCAAATGGTGTGGATAGCTCTCCCATTCGCACACGCATGCACGCACAAATCATCATATTGGTTAAATGATTTTGGTGTTACATACATATTCGGTCATCCTTCTTGGATATTGTTATGAACTTGTTTATTGTTTAAATCACTAGGCTCTGACATCTAGTAAAACTAACACAGATAAAGGAGCAACATGCTATTAAAAATCTCTTTTACATGAGTGTCCTGGCCAAGATTTGCAGCTGTATGCTTAGACAAAGTTAGTGGCATACAAAATGTAATCATTGCGGACATGTCAACATTTCCTTTATCATACAGCCTCTACAGCCTGATGCTTCCTCCTCTAACAATCTAATCTGCTTTTTAAACAGAATCAGAGAAACAAGCTCCCTCAGGCCTAAATTCTCTTGCAGGATCAGGGTACCTAAAACTCCTTTTACCCATTTCGAGAGGCACTCTAGGGACAGAAAAGCAAAAATAAGTCAAGTGATTGAGTCACAGAGCAAAGACTGTAGCCTCCAGCGTTTTTCAAGTTAATGAGATTACATAAAGAAGAGGGGAGCAAGTTAAGAATTGCTTTATAAATAAGGACAGGCCAGTGATTTAGCTCGAGTGTACTCAGTGCAGGCCTTAAGATAACAGGGAGCAGTGGTGAGTTAGAGAGCTCTGTGGTAAACAGTATCCATATGGTGAAGGCACTGAGATGATGCATGCATATAGAAAACATCAACCTAATTAACTATAACCTTACCATATGGGACTCTGTACAAGAAGCAGAGCCCTGCAGACTTAAACGGAGCAAGTACAATTTACTTATAGTTATACTCGCAAAATCTTACAGAAATATTTATATTTTCTGAGTCTTCAAAGCTGATCATCCTGGATGTAGAGATATAAAAATAACAACAATAAAATAATCAATGACAAAAAGGACTTAAAAGTGTCAATACAAACTTTTAATTGTAACAAATGAGACTTTGACACGGATGCGTTGCTTTGACATGTTTCAGCGTATAAAAATGACGAGGACAGCTTGGGAAACATGACTAGTCAGCTACATGACAGGCAGGGAAGCAATCTCTTTTATTCAGTATTTTCCCTCTTTTTTTTTTCCTTATCACTCATTCACACACACACACACACACACACACACACACACACACACACACACACACACACACACACACACACACACACACACACACACACTTGAAAACTGCACATGTATTCTAGATATGTGTAATCGAGGCACATGTGTAGTCTTGAACTATTTACAACCATCGGCTCTCTAAAAATCTAAACAGAACTACACCATTAAAAGTTACCATAGCAACAGTTTTGTGAATATAAATTTACAACATGACAGGCATCATAAATACAAAGACTTTTTTTTTCATAAAACAGATCAAATACTCATACAAATAAACAGTTTGACTGTAGCTCAGGGTAGTGTTGTTGTTCCAGTAGCTGCAGATAGAGGGCAGTGGTGAGATGCTGGGACTGAATGCTGACAGCAGAAACACTGAAATAGAGCTGAGCTAATGTACTGTAAATTATTCATTTTGAGCAGAACCGACACGAGGAAAGTGATAATTAATGTAAACTAGAGGTTTAGGTTTTATAAAACATGTTTAAATCTTCGCTAAAGTGGATGATCCTTCATGTATCTTTGAGTTTTTTTTCACTGATTGGCAAAAGAGTGGTTTCAATACAAGACTAAAAGAATAAGAAAGTCCTGCAACAACCTGAGGTGTTTCTGTGACAGCCCCAGTCACCACTGCAAACACCGGGTTTTCCAAGTGTGTACATAATGATGTGCTTGTTTGGTTTCATATTGGTTTCTTACACACTCAGCTGCACTGTAATAAGCATCCAGCCCGAGAGATTCCAGTGATTTTTCTGACATTTACAAACATCCTCTCCTATTTACAGTCCATTTTTCTCCACAAATACAGCCCAAACAGACATGATAGAAAAAAGAAAATCTCTGAGAAGCAAATAAAAACAAACAAACAAAAAAATTTATAAAAACAAAAAAGTCTTGAGGGATACGGTATATTCACATATAAATACTGTACAAACATCTTTGATACAAGACAGTTAAAGAAATGTTGCAAAGATTAAAAAAGAGTAGTTTTGTTGAAAGGTTGTATCAAATTTCCAGTTTTTTGACCATTCAGGAGAAACAAGAGACAGACTGAGATAGATCCTTGGTGTACACTCCAATCACACCCTAATGCACACTTAAATCGCACTCTCCTCCTAAGTCATGAACTCTGCCACGCAGGCACACACTGGCACATGCAAAAATTAGGAAGAAGTTAGGGAGTGTGATCTGACGTACGGAGAGGAAAACCTGAACAGTGTTCTGCAAACGTCAGGATAGAGAAATCTGAGCATATTCCTTCCAGTTTTCTGTCTTTTTTATCAACTTTCATGTGACCCGAGCAAAGACAATGACACAGAGATCCTAAATGTAAAAAAATTACATAAACTTAAGTACAAAAATGGTACAAAAAGTTCTTTTTTGAAAAACCTACTGGTAAGCTGTAACAGTCCTTGAAGCCCAGATCTTCAGCTCTGGTTAAACGGAGGTTTCTGATTGGAGCAGCAGTATAAACTTGTGAGACTTGGGGTCGATGTACTCTTCAGTTATACGGATGTAAGGGATCCTCTTGATGGTCACAGCTAAGCTAAAGTCAAGACATTTCAGCAGGAACTCTGATCCGTCCTTGATGCCGCTGGTGACAGAAGCCTCGCTGACCAAAGTCCACTGGTCAGCCATCCAGCGCTCAGGGCCGTACTGCAGGGTGGGACCAGGGGCCAGGTACGCCTCGAGAAAAGCCTGGACACACAAAAACAACCAGTGATACCACAAAGACTGCACGCAAAGAAAAAGCATAAATCTTAGAGGGATATTCTGGGGTAAAATTAATTTAGGGTCAAACACACTGTAACACCGAGTTAGACACCCCCTCAGGAGAATGTTGCCAACCGCTTACTTCTCTAGTTATACCAAATTTATTAATGACTACAAGATAGCAATACACAGCAGTCTGAGGAGCCATAAACAAACCTCAACCAAAACGCCACAAATAAGGCATTATTTGTGGCTATAGAGTGGTGTTTCAGTTGAGGTTTGTGTGTGGCTCCTCAGACCGCTGTGTATTGTTATCTGCAGCTGTTACTAAAGTTGGTATAACTAGAGAAGCAGGCGGTCGGCAACAATCATCTCTCGAGGGGGCGTCTAACTTAGTGTTACGGTGTGTTTGACTCTAAATTAATTTTACCCCGGAATATCCCTTTAAGTAAAGTGGAAAGATCAAACAGTGTGGATCTACTGAGCACCTCTATTTGTGCATCATTTTCATACTTTATTTCCTAATTGGGTCTTAAATCTGTTGTCCAAACTCACCTTAGGACTCATGTTATTGATGAGGCAGAAAGCAAGATGCTTCTGAATGCTCTCCATGCTGTGGCAGTGCTGCCTCCTGGTGGTGCGGAGGTATTTCTGCAGGGCACGCGCCATGGAGGGAAAGATAGCCAGAGCCGCTTCACGTACGTCCATGATGTCAGACGGTGAAGCACGTTCGTCTTCTTTCTTCATCCTCCGGACGTGAGTGAAGGCCTCCTCCACAGCCACCACCAGCCTGAGAACACAGCGATAAGCTAACTGTTCGCAAACATACTGCAGCATCAAATACCCTACATGCTATCAAAAGAGTGACTAGAGATGCTTTTCCTTTAAAGACATCCACCTGATACGGGCTGCAATGAGATTATACAACATACTTTTGTCAGACGAACTGTTCAACAAATCAGTGTGCGGGCTAAGGAGTGTGGAGTCTGTCCACCCTTATTCACGATGAAGTGTATTGTAAATGGTTCTCAAATGGACATTATGAATGAGAACAATCACTGCATGAAGAATCTGTTTCTGTACCTTGCTTGAAAATTTTGACAATTGTGGCAAAACAAGATATGCACAAGTGCCATCACATTTACATATAGTACATGCATGTCGGTGATGCAAGAGAGACTCTCTAAATCACCAAGATTTCCCACCACCCCACTGTCACCGTCCTTTACCTGGCTCTGCGTTTCCGGACCCTCCTCTCGTAGTCTGCCTCTTCATAGTACAGCTCATTGTGGGCACTGTCTTTGCGTTTTCCGGCAGCTGTAACCATGGCCCGTGACTGATTCCCATTACTGGGCTGTGCTCCTGCTGTGCTCCCTGGGGCTGTACCGCAAAGAAAGGACAGAGGCAAACTGGTTATATCACACTGTGTGACACGGTGGGGGGAGATCCCAGCAGACTCTGATTAATGAACTGTATCACAACTAGAATCACGGACAGGAAAGGTCAGGTTTAACATCACAGGAGGTGAGAAACAACTGTAACACAGCTATTCAGTCTGTAGTTTATAACACACTTCCGTTTATAGAGATTTGAGAGAATCTGGGGCATCCTGATGACATCCCTCATTCAATGAGATTTTTAATTATAACACTGAGAAAAGAGGCAAATTCCTCTGGAAGTATCTCCATCTCTGCACCGACTTTCAGATGCAGAAACCTTCTTTATTGTTGGGGTGTGGGTTAAATATTCATCGTTTTGCACTTCAAAGGCCAGAGTTCCTGTCTGATGAGTGAACTTGCTGGTTTATGTGAGACACCCATAAAGCTAATGGAGCTTGTGGAGCAGTAAATTCGAGTTATTTGGATTTATTAATGTGAGGGAGTCAGATCTGGTCCATATTCATGAAGAACAGTAGTTTAAGGGGAGGATATAAAGAGTAAACGCTGCAGGTCAGGTAAGAATAAATCATTAATGATCTATTCTGCATGTGGGTGTGAGTATGCAAACATGCACAGGTGGGGAAGAGACTGAATTTAGTAACATGGATTGAAGCACCCTTCTGTGTACTGTGGAGAGAATAATAATGTCATATTATTTGCACGAGGAGCTTTGTAAATATTTTCCTTTGAAAATACGAACAAACACAAGCCTGTTTAACACCCTGGCCTGTATATTCACACTGTCTGATAAGCGCAAGTGACTTTGACTGAGAGAGGGGCGAGTGAAAAATGAAACAAAAATGGAAAAAAAAAAAGAAAGAGAGCTAGAGCGAGCTGAGCTGGAGTCAGGCTGAGCGAGAGAAAGGAGAAACGTGGGAGTGTGTGAGGAATGAGCGTTACTCTGATGAATTATTTAAGGCTTGAAATTCCACCACCCTCTGGAGGCCTTTCCGTTGCTCTTTGATAGCAGAGGGGGGTGGGGTGGATGGAAGGTGCTGCAAGGACACCATATCCCATACTGCATCCCTGCAATAGATCATGAAACCCACAATGTCATGCAACAGATTTAGGATCAATGAGTGGTGAGTGAGCGGCCTTTTTAGAGAGAGAGTTATATGTGACACTCCGGGGTTTCTGTCTGTGTGTGTCAGTGGGAGCAGGGGGAGGATAAATCAAGTGCACAGTAGCACCACAGTTGGAGCGTGCGTGCGTGTGTAGCAGGAGTGCGTACATACATTATGTCAGGCATGGAGGTTACAGAGTGCACTAAAGATGGAGTGAGCTGAGCCGTGAAATTAGCTGCTTCCTGTGACAAAGTGCTGCGTGGACGGATGCAGAGGACTTTTATCTGTACTTACTATCCAAAAGATAGGTTCTCAGTTTGTTTTTAAAAGCTGCTCAAAGCAAGAGACAGAAATGAGGAGAAGAAAAATCACAACAAGGAAGCAAAGAGAGAAGATATAAAGATGCATATGAAATCTTTTAAGATTGGAATTTTATGTATAAATGTGTTTCTCAACTAATCCAGAAAATAAAATCGAAGACCTGACAGTTTTATCACCCACAAAACATTAATTATGAAAAGTTATTCTAACCTGCCTTATTCCTGACGCCATCTCTGCATTAGTCCTCAGATAAAGAAGGACTCACCACCCTCTCTGGGAGAGCTCAAAACAGAGGGCTAAGGCCAAGTGGTGCGCCCAAGAGGGAGGACTGAGATGTGGCTGTGATTTAAAATAAGGGGTTATTTTTCCAGACAGCTGTAGGAGACTCACCGTCTACGTTGTAGACCTTTAACCCGGCCAGGTGTTTGGCAGCTCGGTGCTTCGAGGCAGAGAGAAGTGCTGGGTTATGGAGTGGAAAATCTCTGTAGTAGTACTCCAAAATGGAAAGAGCCGCCTTTTGAATGCTGTAAGAGATGATGAGAGATATTTCAGGCACAACAGGAAAGATATTTGCATTTCAGCTGATTTAAATAAGACACAGAACTGGGTGCAATCAAACTTTCAGTTAAATCATCTCATCAAATTCTTTAAAATCAGAAGATAAACTGCATTCATTCTTCACCACGACTACCACCACTACTCTTATAATTATTCCCGTTCTCATTAGAAACTTGATCAGAGAGGAAACAAAGTAACACACACAAAGGTCAAGCAACCTCTCACAGAAACTAAGAAAAAAATAGATTGCCTTGAGCAAACGGAAGAAGAAGAAGAAGAAGCTGCTGAGTAACTCAATTACTGTGCCACTCTCCCCTGTGGACACGGCCTCCAATTACACACACTTCAACATGATAGAGTGTAACGACTGTGATCAGGAGCCAGAGTGTGTCTAAGTGTGAAGTGTTTAGAAAGGTTGTGAAACTGTCACAGGAATTGTTTCAGTCCTCTTTTTTGTATTTACTGTGTGTAAGGTGCTGTCTGTCCTAATACTGAAATCCTAATAATGACTGTATGTTTGTACCTGAGCTGTCCTATGTTGTAGTGACGTGTCTCGCCGTCAGTGGAGCGCATCACACACACGCTGTAACAGGGCTGGAGGTGACGGAGCTCAAGTAACACCACTGCCAGGTAGTGGACGAACAGCTGGGAGTCCACAAGGGAAACTGCAAACTGGACGATACCGTGGTAGTCCTCATCCTGCAATGAAAAAAAAAATCACAGATTCAATGAAAAAAACTTTGACTTCTGTTTGGTGAAAACCTCGACTTTATTATTCAGCAGAATATAAGACAAAACAAATAAGTAGAATACAGATAACATGAAATATAATCAAATTAAAAAGAAGTAACACAGTAAAATACCATCAATTATAATTTAAATCAAGGCTGAAAACATTACTGTTTACTGCAGCTTTCCTATAGCTGTTCTGTCAATCTCAACTGTTTTGATGATTTAAAATTATATTTTAATATTTTATTGATTCTAAGATGTCTTTCTGATTTTAAATCGTTTTATGTCTTTTTGATTTTAAATTGTTTTAATTTCTCTTTTTTAAAATTTCTTATGTATTTTCTTGCATCTGTAAAGCACTTTGAATTGCCTTGTGTATGAATGGTGCTATACAAATAAACTTGCCTTGCCAATTATTAATACTTCTTGAAGATTATTAAATTCTGCATTAAAATACAAAAAATGCACCTTTAAAAGCTGTCAAAGTTTCATGTTAAATCATTGCTATCCATAAAAATCCATTTTAAACCACAAAATCTCTTAAAAATGACACAGAACAGTAAAGGACTTAACTGTGTGTGTTTGTTTTTTTCCTAATAACAGTAACAATAACAGTAATATTCATTTTTGAGGAAAAAAGCCAAGAATTATTCCATGAAAAAAAAGGAAATCTCAACATCACTGCAGAACATGTATTTCTACAGCTTTCAAAAATGATGTGAAAAAAAAAAGCACACAGCAAACTTTAAACTACCTAATTTCTGTTTTAAATAATTCTTAAAATACTTAAAAGTCCTTTAAGGTCAAATAATAAACATGATTTTTAAAGACTTTAATCTATGGTCATATCTGGTCAAAATGAGCACAGTGAGAAAGTGTCAAAACAAACACTTTCATACCCACCTGAGCATCAAGAATCCTGACGCCATAGAAGAGCCAATAAGACATGGTGAGCAGAAGTGTGAGCGTGGTGAGGAAGGCACGGTACACACACACTCGGGGCAGGCTGGCACGGCCCTGTCGGAGAAACAAAGCCCAAATGGCTACCAGGAGGATGAGGAGTTTGAAGGAGATGGAGAGGAAGAGGCCCTCGCAGGCGGCACCACAGGTCTGCAGTCTGTCAGGCCACATGACCGCCGGGAGGAGCAGGAAGACGAGGGGCGTGGCCACCACCAGCAGCCCCACACATGAGCCCACAGCCAGGGGGAGATAACGGCGGAAGCCTTGGGTCCGGTCTTGAATTTCTTTCCCTAGTCCAACTACTTCCTCTTGGGAAATACTCAGCTCTGAAGTACCAGTCACCGCAGTGGTGGTTTCTCCCCAGTTGTCATCCTGAAGAGAAGAGATATGACCCTCAAGATTACATGATGTATATTTAATCAGATATTTTTCTGTCTGCCTGCTGTTTGTTGCAACAGTGGGTGTGATATATCAGGATTATCAGAGCTTTATTGCTGAAAACAGCTGCTTGCAGCATTTTGGGACACATTGAATGCATGAATGCAAGAATATAATGAGCTGAAATGTAGTAAAATGCTCAGAGGAGAGGAGGGAGACCAATGTAGCATCAAAAGAACAATTTACTAATGCAAATGAGTCTTAAAGCTCTCAGTTTGGTTTGCAATGCCTCCTTTTACATATAAACACTGAATTAAGTAGCAGGGAACAGATATGTCATATTTGGTCATAACAGATATCTTTTAAATATGGAAAAAAGGACCAAAACTTTCTGTACTTACATTTACTGCAATGCGCAAGAGTGTTTTTTATCTAAAGTTGCTGATTTATGGGAGAAACATTCATGGCCAAATCACAGATATAAACTTGACTGTGCCAGACAAAAATCATCTTTTTTCACTCCCTTTTTCGCTGAAGACACTCCTCTGGATTTTACGCTCTGTGCACACAGATCATTCTTTGTGTTGTTCAAGGATGTTTGATTTTCTTGGAGTTTTGCCTCATTATGACAAGCCTTCAAAGCCTCACTGAAGTAATATGAGATGACAAGTCTGGAAGTTCACTTTGGCAGGGGGATGCATACACTTACACGCACACACACACACTGACTCACAACAATAAAAGCTGGAGCATTCCAGGCCCATCATCGCAAATTAGAGTCATTTTTTCCCCCCATAGCCTGCAGGCTCATTTTAAGCATAAATCTTTCCAACAAAGAGACAAAAACAGAATAAATTCATGACAAGTCTGCAGAAAGAGGCATTATTTTATTGTTTGCCTGTCATTAATTCAAGTAATTAGCAATTCACTGTCTCCCAGAGCGACGCCGCATTGTACATCTCTGTGCTGACGACCAATCAGAGGAGGCGCAGCTGCACAGAGAGGACAGAGGGCTGAAAAATGACAAGCTGAACAAATAAACCTTCATGGCTTCACACACGTGTGCACACCCATTCACCTAAGCACATCAAACAGCCTGTAAAGCCCTCCAACTCAATCTATACAGGCAGGGGAAGCTGCAGGGAATCCAGACGGGCTGAGAGTAACAAAAGCTAAAGACAGACGTGTGATTTCTCACCTGTGCAGAGTGTGTGTGTGAATCTCATTGAACCTGTGCCATTGCTTGACTATTTAAAAGTCAATATCATTTGATGAGGTCACGGGAAACTGCTGCAGTTTGTGGGATTTGAAATACGGTTTCCACCTTGTGTTTGCATATTTTCATTCTTGCTGTGTGAATGAGATTTCTGCCCTCCATTACTGTTCACAGCTGATTAACTCAGCCGTGCTGCAGGAGCCAGAAGATGAATGGGCACGCTAAGACGAGTAGAGGGAGGTTAAGTAGGAGGAGAGGAAGGGAGACAGGGGCAGAGGCGAGTGAATCAAAAAAAAGAAAGGGGGTGGTGGAGGATGCAGCCTTTAATTCTGTTGCTGTCCGCCAGATGAATGTGTTAAGCCGAGGACCAGCTCTGTCAGTGTGGTGTCGAGTCTATTTAGAGTCCATTCTCATTTCTATTCCTCTCATACCTTACAGAGGCTTGTTAAATAAAGTCCTAACCTTCAAATCAATGCCAGTCATACTCTGGCAAACAAACAGACTCAATCATAGACTGTCATGTTTGGCAGTTTATTCTTAATCCTGGAAACAGCAGTTCACAAATCATCCCCACTTGAAGTCATCCACTTATTGTCTTGATGGTGTTTCGTGCATAGCAGGCAGGATCTACAATAACTATGTTGCACAAGTTTTACCTTATGTCCACACAATGCTCTCCTATTTCCTAATAACCAGTTGATGAATGAATGAATGAATGATTGTTTCATATCTTTGGCTCTGTGGATAATACTACTACTACTACTACTACTACTACTACTACTAATAATAATAATAATAATAATAATAAATAAATAATGGTAGGATTCTTGCCTGAATATAGTTGACTCTTTTTTATGATCAAAACCTAGGCGACCCCATTTATGTCCATGTTAAAATGCCCAACTTAAAAGCAAAAACATCACCTCTTGCCAAAGACCTGTTTTTTCTGTAAAGTGAATTTCTCTAAATTGTCTGTTTTGCATATTTATGGATGTGGTTGACTTGGTCCACGGTCGTTGGTGTTGTTGTCGTTTGCTAGGTGACTATAGACCTGCCTTAACTCTGCCTCTTGGTTAAACCAGCATTTCCAATATGATGACCTCCATTGTTTAGCCTTATAACACCTCTTCAGAAACCCAAGGTGACCACACTGAGGCTACATCCATGTTTTATAGAGTCTATGGTCTACAGTCAACAACCATGACATTTACTTTGTAAATTAAGGTCCTATTGGGCAGGAAAATATTCCAAAGAAGGTCACAGTTAACTGTGAATTACCTATCAGCTAGTTTGTCTAAGCCTCACTGTATTTAATTGCTAATTAAAGGCTTTAGTTTCATCATTTTGCTGAATGTTTAAACATCTCCTACACAACAAATCCGTATATCTGCTAGAAATGCTGATTATAGATTGCATCTACGCTGTAGTGCTGCCATCTGCCACTTGCTATAATGGTCTACTACCTGGATATAAATAAGTGTACAGGACAGATGGCATCATATGGTGTGTCTCATTTTGATCTGAAAAAATAGAGATAAAGTTGTATATAGGCTGTGTGCTGATAAATGTGTATCCAGCATCTGCATGTAGGACTGAAGGCTAGGGGTGCTAGTTCTGCTGGGAAAAGGTTAACCTATTGTGGTAAATATGGTGATGTAAATACAGACCATAACAGCTGATCAGTCCCTGGTTCTGAATCTGAACTTGGCCCCGAACAGACAAGCTTTCACAGTGTATCACTTACTGAGCTAATACACTGCTAAAACCAGCCATTAAGTCTCACTGGACTAATCCCAAAGATTAATGCCACAGTAATCAGGCCTGATCTCTGTCTACTGTAAAAAGAGGAGAACGAGGCAGAAACTGAGAGAGGGGATGAGGAGGGCAGACGGACAGCGAGAGAGAGAGAGAGAGAAAGAGAGACAGTAAGAGAGAGAGAGGGAGAGAGCATATCTGCTGCCGCTTGCTTGGCAGTCTTTTTGTCTGGCACAGAATGAATAAGGATTACAGTCAGGCCTGTTCCTCCATCACAAAGCACAACAACACAACAACAGACTGATTAGCCCCGAAGCTAACACAAAAACACACAGCAAACACTCTGCCAGCTACAAAATACAGTAGCTAAGCCCCACTTGCCTGGATAGAGGTCAGAATGACTCTTAGATAGTGTTGTGTGTGTTATCCTGCATGTAAGCATGTTTTTTAGACACTACAGCACAAAAAAATACAAGTTCTACACAGATAAGTGTCTCTTTCTTTGTCTGGGTTTCATCAAGGTTTCTGTTTCTTATGCACAAGCTTATTCTTGACATTTCCAGCAAATGTGAGTTTACTGGTGAGTTAATGTCGAATATATGTATAAATAATCTGAAGAGTTTATGTTGAGTGTTATGGAATAAAAACAATCTTCTTGAATTTTTCTGTTTTTAAATAAAAATCTGCGGTCCCTCGGGATGGATATGAGAGCATCCATGTTTGACCTAAAGGGTCAGGGATGAAAAAATGAAATGCCTAAACAAGAATATGCGCCTCTCAACATATGCTTTGGTGTTGCTAGAGCTAACAGTGTGAATTAAAGCTGCTGCCTTTTGGCAAGAAGTCACACTGTCGCACAAAGCGGCGTGGACAGGCTCAGTATCAGACTTGGCGCTCTTTCTGTGACTCACACACACACACACACACACACATAAACACACAAGCTGTGGTCCAAGCCTGTATCCTTATGTCATAGGCATGCCTGTAAACACGGAGGATTATTCATATCAGCTTTCCTCAAAGTGGGGGTTTGGCTGGATGCTAAGGCTCTGCTCAGCCGGTGAAAATGTCTCTGGGCTCTCCATCCTGTTAGTGTTGGAGCAGCTCTGAAATCCAAGAGAGCTGCTCCAAAAAGGAAATTGGCTACAGCAGAATTTGGTAGTAGTAGTATAGTAGTAGTAGTAGTGATGGTGCTGCTTCCTGTGCCGTTTGGACACATTCGTCTGGAGGGCTGCCACAGCACAATGGCAGATTACATTACACTGCGGACAATGGACGCAAGCTATGAGCTGACAATCACATGACATCGTGGAATGTGGTCGCTCGGCCAGGAAGGGAGACGGCAAAATAGGTCAGAGCACACCGAAATCATCAACAAGTCCAGCCACAGACATTTTACATACTATATGATTATAATCACAACAGGGGAGTGCCAATTTTTCAGGCACACACACACACACCTTTCCCCCTTTTCTCAATAACAGAATATTCTCCATGAAAAAGCTCTCGCTCTCTCTCTCTCTCTCTCTCTCTCTCTACTGTGGGTTTCAATTGGGTCAGAGAGCTGAAAAGGGGCCTGAGGCAGAGGTCTCTATAAACAACATTTATATCTCTTCACCTATTTTCTCATTGTCTTTCTATCTTATTCACCTTTGTTTCTTTTTGTTCAGTAAGAATTACCCAACACTGAACTGATTTCACAACACAATTCTCCCATTAAGATGCCAAACATGAGATTTTTTATGTCTATATTTGCATATGTTCTGTGTTTCATAAATGTGAAAACAACAACAACAACAAAAAGTGATGAGCTTTTGGTGACTCGTAGACTCATGTGTATCCTATCTATGATACTGAAGGTAATAGACTGAGTGAAAAGACTGACAATGTGACAGCTAACCAAGAGTGAAGTCAGATTAGATATTTGAGTGGATCTGACATCATGACTGACGGCTCAGTTGACAAATCCAGATCCTGCAGAATCCTTCCCTGGATTAAAAAAAGTAGTGAAAGGATGAAGACTGAAAACATAAACAAAAACACAGGAGTTACTGAACTTATCAAACCAACTCAAGAATCTGTCCTGCTGTGGACTGAACTGACAATAAAGACGTCTTACCACATTATCTATGAGCTGAATGCAGGCTAGGTATGTACATGGTAGTACATCTTGGGAATGTCATTAGGACAATCTGTCAATATCTGTCATGTCTCTATTTTGGCTTCATTTTTACAGTCAATTTTTACAGCCTGGAAACAGTCATCTTAGCGCTCAGACTTTTAGCAGCTCGATTGTCTTGGTCAAAAACGAAAGAAAAAACACTGTTGAGAACCCCTGAGAATTACTACCATTTGATATGCAAAAACAAAAGCAAAAACAACAAAAAAGTAGTCCCTTTAGCTGGAAGATTTGTACAATCTCACAAAACACACACTCTGAAGTCTGGTACATGAAACCTCTAAACCACCAAAGTGTTTTCAGATTGTGGTTTCTGTGCAGACTTCACAAACAAGATTTAAGGTGATCAAAACTAAGCTCTTAAAATACCAAGATGACTTTTTATTTTACATTTTAGGACAAACTGTTTTCCCTCGTTTCTAGTTGTTATGCTTATCTAAGCTAACCAGCTGCTCTATCTACCTTCAAAGTCTACAAGCAGGTGAAGCTACAGTCAGTCAGTCTTCTTATCCAACATAAAACAAAAAGACAAAAAGATGTATTGACTTTTCTTTGCATTTTGCTTTGCTGTATCTATTCTACAGACTGCTTCAGATCTCAAAGCTCAGCTAAATCAGCTTTACAGTGACTTGAACCAGTTTGCTGTACTTTTAAAGCTGTAACGTATGATTGTTATATCCAGAGTCACCAGGGCAGTTCGTATTAGGCCTCCAAGATGGGCACTAATCCTCTGACCTATTTGATCCCTTGTCACAATGTTATTAATGTGTCAGGCGTTGTGCCAATGGGCGGCCAGCTGTGAGGTTGAGTTTAAAAGGTCGTGGTGCAGAGTTCATGGAGGGATTAGAGAGCTTTCTGATTTACTCAGAAGGAAAACATCACTCCTAAAACTAGCCCGCATTCCTTCATAGTTCAGACTCCTTTTTTGTGCAGTTTTGTGTTTTTTAAATACCTGCACTTCATCTCCATGCTCTCCTGCAGGTGAAGGGTCTCCTGGCAGTGGCTCTCCATTGTGAACAGGGGATTCCTGGGAGGGCGAGTCAGGGGGGTTGATGACGACAGACCTCTCTGATCGGACGCTGTCTTTACTGCTGGCTTTGTGACGCTCACGGCTTCGTTCCCTTGAATAAAAACACAATAAACTTAAGAGACAAGATCACACAAAAACAGACTGATGTGGTTATAAACTTATACTTTATTCTTTGAGACACTTTCTCCCTAACTCATGAATTCATCTTTGAACTAAAATTTGAGTGACTTGATTATGCGCCCCACAACCAGCCAAATAGGTTTAACCCTTTAATGCCTTTTGTATCATATTTGATACATACTTTTATATACTTCTATCAAATCAATATGATCAACAAATTACTAATGTATCAAATGAGATAAATAAATATATTTGTTAAATTTTAAGGACATTTTGATTCTTTTGGTTTTCAGTAGTAAGTCAGACATTTCAGCTCCAAAAAATTTTGAATTTTCTGGCCATAATTTGTGGTTTCAGGCATTAAAGGGATAACTTTAAAATTGAACTTTAACACTGGATAATTCACAGAATTTTAACACTTTCGTTTAATAAATGACCAAAAGACAAACATCCGAATACATCCGAATATCTACCCAAGTAGTTTTTGGTGAGAAAATCATGAACAAGCTGAACATTTCAATTATAAACTCTATCAAATTCTATCTAGCTAGTTTATGGGCATTCAAACCAAAATTCACTGTGAACAAAACAGTCAACATAATAATTTATGGATTAGTTAACCTAAAAACCATTCATTTGCCTTTTTTTTTTATTTCTCTTTGAACAAAAATTTCCCACATTAGCTTTAAAAATGTGAACATCTTTGAGTTGAACAATTTTTCTGAGTAAACAAGAAATTTAAAGAAGAAACCACTGAATCTACAATGACGCTAACACTTAATAGGCCAAATGATTGATCAATTAATCAGCACCAATAGGTGGACTATGCAATACTTAGAGTAAATTGTTAGTTTCAGCCCTGAGGAAAAGGAGAATTCATCTTCCAGTATACTAACACAGGGGGTGAGGAAATGACAGGATGGTAATCTCTCACTTACAGAATGAACTGATTGAAATGGGTTAAAGCCAATCGACTGTGACAACCCTAATCCATGAGCTCAGTCTGTGTCAATCTCTCTCTGTCGCTCTCCAGGATTCTTTTTTCATATATTTGTCTGCGATCGGCATGTTTGCCACAAACACGGCAAAATCTGTGTCCTATATCTATCTACTCCCATAGCCGTCGTGTGATTGAAGAGAAAGGCAGACAGAGCAGAAAGGCAGACAGTCAGGTGGAGAGGCACACAGACAGCAAACATACCCATGTCGGTTTGATCTCCCGGAGCGGCTCGAGTGATATGAGTAGCCCGAGTGGGTCGACTCTGTGTCCATTCCAGCGCAGTTCAGAGGCAGCGATTGGCCGGAGGGGGATGAGGAGAGATTTGGCTTGTGGCGGGGAGAGAAAGTTGGCAGCAGCACTCAGGAGGAAAGGGTTGCTATAGAGACAGACCTCAGGAATCCACGACCACTAACGACTAGTCCAGAGAGCTGCTTTAGTAGCCACATTGACCTGAAAGATGGAGACATAAAAGATAAGTGAGACTTGAACAAAATCCTGCAAACAGTGTCTGACAAAGAATGCAAAAAATACTCTGCACAGTTTACCAGGCAGTTTGTACACTGCATTTCAAAATAGGAAAAATAACCCACTGTTAAAAATAAAGAGCTACAATTAAGGCACCATAACTGTAAGAGCAAAAACATGATCATTTTGAATGTGTGGACCTGGAATGTTTATTTATGTCTACCCTTGTAAAATTGCTGTAAGAAGCAAAATTAAGTCTGATTCAGACTTGGCAAAATTCAGCACTCTGTACTTGAATATTTACAAGATCAACTTTATTTGGAAACACTGTAAAAACAGAAGCTAAAGCCCTTCATTGAAAACACAATTTATGAAAGTTGTTAGTTTCACTGGCACAGCTCTCCCTTAAGGCTATTAAACTGTGTCACACACAGTGCTGCCTTTCTGGCAAAGTTTGTCTTGTAAAAAAAATAATGCATCCCCAGAGACTACAAAGTTACCTGAAGGGTGAATGGACAAAATTATTTTGTATGAGTTTTAAAACCATACCATAGAAGACCCAAGAAAAAACTGTGCTCCAACTGGCTCCATTGTAAGATATGAAAATGTCACATTTAAAGCTACATAATAAGTACTTCCTCAAAACCTAAGCAACTTAATCTCCCTCTTTCTACTATTGAATTATATTGGGTTGTATTTAACACATTTTAAACTCTATTTGAGTGCTACTGCCATGACAGCCACACTGTAAATAAAAGAAAACAGAAATCTACTGTAATCTCTTCTGTAACAGCATTTAAAGCTCCTGTGAGGATTTTTTACGCTTATGAAATAGACTGCGATCTATATTGAAGCCTTTTTATAATGTACAAATGCAAATTAGCCTATTAGTAACAAGACTGACAATTTTACAGTGTAACTCATATTGCCTGAAGCCAGTGTGGGAGGGTAGGTGTCAGTTTAATAGGTAAAGAAACATTTTCACATTAATTGATTAATTTGACAGCCAAAAGTTAGCATATCTTTTTTTTTTTGGTCAGAAGTGCTGCTTGAGCATAAAGGATGATATTAAAAAGACTGCTTTGTCCATAGGGGCCGCCAAAACTGACACAAACTAAATGTTCCCCACAGGAGCTTTATAACTAAATATCACTCTTTTATGTAAGACAACAGTCTCTTATTTTCTGGGCTTCTTTCCATCTTGTTATTCCTTCATGTCATTATGAATTCAGACTTCCTGTATCACCCACTTCCTGGACATTAATATATGCTGCACCCTGCATGAGGATGCCTCACTGCCTCACCATGCATGTCTGTTACTTAGCCCTCAATCTACGCCCTGTCTGTCTCCTGGCTGTTGTCCTGACAACCATCCCCAACCCAGTCTCATTTTACTAACCCCTGATTACTCTCTCTCTGCCTTCGTTTACAGGCTATTTGCTATCTCTGCAGCTGATGGTGCATGTAAACAGTAAAATAGCTCCATCAGCAGTGTACCAGTGTGGAGATTAGAGTGTGAAAATGATGGCTGAAAAAGAAGCAATAAAGCAGATTTCCATGAAGAAGACACAGAGGGGGGCAATTTTTGTCTTTCGGAGGCTGTGTATGAGAAAGAGAGAGTGCCATTTTCTTTTTACAGATTGCAATACATTGCACCAAATCTAAACTATTTAATATCAGAGACTGAAGTTAAATGTAATGTATTTTGCAGACCTGTAAGCTGTAAAATGATGATAAAGCCAGGTCCCTTCTTCTGCTAAATTATTGATGCTACTAAAACAAACACATGTTGGACATGACCAGAGTTGTAGCTATAGCCGGGTTTAATAAATATTTCAATAAAACATATTACTCAGAGTATTAAAGCTGCAGCATCCAATTTTAAACAGATCCGATCTCATCTCTGATACTCACATCTGGAGCGTCCACTGTTACTATGGCAACAACAGGAGGCTGGAGGCCCCATCTAGATGTAATGATCAATCACCCCTGCTACGAGTTGATTTGTGTGATGCACTAATACGTTAGAGTGGGGGCTGGGGGTGCTACAGTGAGAGGGCACAAACAATTGCCTCTCTTCACACCCAGCGCACGCACGGCTAAATGAATGACCCCTGTGATTTAAATAAAAGCCCTTAACCCCCTGAGTGCTGGTCTCTGAGCGCGTGGTAGCGGTATGTGGGCCAAGATGATCTCTCCCTCTGAGGGGCCACTCATCCACGAGACGAGCTTGAAGAGGCACAGAGAACCAGGCCATGTGGAAAATCGCAGCCAAGGGGTAAGAAAAACTATCGGTTACAAACTGAGGGTAACTATGAATAAAGCATGCGGGGATAACAACGTGCCTAAGAGATGGGAGGCTCTGCCCCCCCCAAAATATCCAGTATTCCTCTGGTACAGAGACTCCGTGGAGGGAAGGGCTCCTCCAGTGAAGCGTGGATACTCGGCTGCAGACCGTTCTGCTTGAATGCACTGGGAAGAGACTCACAAGGGCAGAAAGTGACACTAATGTAAAACAAACACTCATTAGGGTGTTTGTTTAGTGGGTGGAGGGCTCCTGCACAGTTGGCGATACTGTAATTATGCATGGCGAGGCACATGTGGTGATTTGGATGCATTAGATGCACGGAGTGGACTCATGCAACAAATTTGTCTTGTTTCTGTAGGGGGCTGAAGGATTTAAAAAAAAAAAATATGTTTCTGTAACTTGATCAGGACTGAGTGCGGCTCTTATTTGAATATTACCTGCTGACAGCGCAGAATCAGCAGCGCTATACCTCCTCTGCTGCCTCACAGGTGAGCCCATAGATATATTGTCATTGCAGGGTAAGAGCTGCTTTGTACAAAGTTGACATTGAGCCCTATTTTTATCTTTTATCTTGCAGCAACTGAAATCCTTCCACAACGCACTTCTCAGATGGTTTAGTGTAGTGATTTGATTGTAGCACACATCCTCCATTTCTGTAGAAAATCATCACTGCAGTCATTTATTTGAGTCAAAAGCACCAAAGCATTGGGTAGCTATAAGCGTCTTCTTTTGGATGAAACCCCATGCTATTCTGATGGACTGAAGCATAAACTCTTCATTTAAGATTCTAAAAGATCAGCAGAGTTCCAGAATGAACCTTCCCCCCCTTTCTCCCCCCACAAATACTCATTTAATATATAAGTGGATAATAGAGGCTGGGTTTTTGACCTATTTTGCAGTCAGTCAGTAGGGGGAGCTCCAAAACGCTTGGCTTCAGAAATAAAACCACAGAGTGTATATACTAGGGCTGAAACGATTACTCGAGTAACTCGATTAATAAAATTCCTCGAGGCAAATTATATGCCTCGAGGAATCGTTTAAATCCGGAACCATGTGCAGCGCACGGTGTTTGACACGGACGGTTATTTCTGTTGCGCAGAAGCGTGCTCTTTCCGCTCCTTCCGCTGCCGCGCGTTTGGTTCGATCATGGAGGGAAACGAGGACAGACAGAAGCTTGCTGCGTCCGAACTGCCCGCTCGGATACTACATGCTACTGCTACGTGCTACTGCTAGATCCTACTCCTACATACTAAAAACGTTGGCCCAATTCGGACACACTAGACGAGCGGTGGGGAAAGACGACCCCCGCAGGCAGAGAGTAGGTACTGCGCCCGTGCAGACAGTAGCTGCGTCCGAATTGCCAAGTAGTAGTCGAAGTAGTAGTCGAAGTAGTATCTAGCATGTCCGAATTGGCCACCGGAGCGAGTAGCATGCTACTTCAGATACTACTTCAGATGCTAGACACGCCCACATTGTAGGTTGGTCTCAGTGCATCCTACGGGCATGCTACTGACCCAAAATGCACCGCGGGCTTCTTCTTCGTCCTCTTAAAAGTTGTAGAGGCGCATGTGATGCTAGCGCCACCAGCTGCTCTGCCTATTTAAAAGTGTCGCGAACGCCGGCTGGCCACAGCAGCGCGCACCATGTCGGAGCAGCAGCAGCAGCAGCAGCAGGCGGGACCGCAGCAGTACAGATGTAAGTTTCATGTAACTTCACACACTGTCCTAAAAAATGTGCGGTTGTATCTCTTTGTCATGTCATGGTGTCATATTTGCCCAAGTAATCATTTTATGAGCAAGTGGCGACATCATGGAGGTAAAGCTCACTTATTCCATCATTAAACTGCACAGCTGCAGTACTACAGCCAGGCCCGCAGATGAGGGGCTTCAGTTACCACTGTCTGCACGGGCGCAGTACCTACTCTCTGCCTGCGGGGGTCGTCTTTCCCCACCGCTCGTCTAGTGTGTCCGAATTGGGCCAACGTTTTTAGTATGTAGGAGTAGGATCTAGCAGTAGCACGTAGCAGTAGCATGTAGTATCCGAGCGGGCAGTTCGGACGCAGCAACTGGTAACTGAAGCCCTTCATCTGTGGGCCTGGCTGTAGTACTGCAGCTGTGCAGTTTAATGATGGAATAAGTGAGCTTTACCTCCATGATGTCGCCACTTGCTCATAAAATGATTACTTGGGAAAATATGACACCATGACATGACAAAGAGATACAACCGCACATTTTTTAGGACAGTGTGTGAAGTTACATGAACCTTACATCTGTACTGCTGCGGTCCCGCCTGCTGCTGCTGCTGCTCCGACATGGTGCGCGCTGCTGTGGCCAGCCGGCGTTCGCGACGCATCTAAATAGGCAGCAGCTGGTGGCGCTAGCATCACATGCGCTTCTACAACTTTTAAGAGGACGAAGAAGAAGCCCGCGGTGCATTTTGGGTCAGTAGCATGCCCGTAGGATGCACCGAGACCAACCTACAATGTGGGCGTGTCTAGCATCTGAAGTAGTATCTGAAGTAGCATGCTACTCGCTCCGGTGGCCAATTCGGACATGCTCGATACTACTTCGACTACTACTTCGACTACTACTTGGCAATTCGGACGCAGCTGCTGTGTCCGAAATGGCATACTGCCTGCTATCTACTTACCTACTCAAGCAGTAGCTACTGCCTACTGACTACTCAAAGCTGATTTGAGTATGCCGCGGCTGCCTGAGCGTTTACACACATACATACTAAATACCCCAGAATGCATTTCGTGCCGGCCGGACGCAGCGCCGGGAAAATTTAAATAGTCCTACCACAAGCTACATAGAACGACTGCATACCGGACAAATTATATAAATTCATTCAATAATAATATTTTTTCTAGCGAGAAAGTAAGTGTTTACATCACGATTATGAGCCCAGTTGTTTGAAATAGTGGCTGTTTGTAAATTTGTCTCGGCGTTTTCGGAGACCGAAGCGTCCACTTGGTCGGTGTTTGCGTCTATTTACCGTAAACACCGGGCAGCAGCAGCTCCCCCTTCACGTTTCCAAATTATTGCGAAGTGTTTTCATAATCAACATCTACACGACACAAACCGGGCGGCAGTGGATGAAAAAAATCACACAAACATCCGTGTATCCATGGTGATAATGCTATACACCACCTGCTAGGCGTGTGATGAGCAGCAGAGGGCTGCAAAATGACCAACACACAACAACATGTAAATAAAAATGTAACACTTTTATATATTGAATAAATGTACATTTGCTTGTCAAATTATGTCAGTATCCAAGAATTATATTATTTCAGCCTATTAATTAAACAAGTAAAATTAGATCCAAAGCCTGGAAATAGTTGTGACTGGTTTAGTGAAAACTGCAAAGATCATTACCATAGCAATTAAAAGACCATCTGCAGACCTTGCCTTCAGTAGTTTCATGTGAACTACATGGTAAAATGTAAAACTTTTGGTTCCTGATTTATGCAGTAAAAATATTCATTTGAAAGACCTGGCCTATTTCAGTTTTGTGTGTTACTGATGGTTTTTAATGAGGCAAACGTGATTCAATGCAAAGTATTACAGTGAGAGCAAAACATTTCTTATCCGATTACTCGATTAATCGACAGATTAATCGATAGAGTACTCGATTACTAAAATAATCGATAGCTGCAGCCCTAGTATATACTATGGACAACTTGGTTCCGCTTCCCAGCCGGTATACTAACTTGAAGCCAAAAAGCTCTCGATAATTCAGTGTTTTTTCTCCACTTCTTGAAACCATCACTGCGCAGTAGCGTTGTGCGCATTCAGTGGGAGAGTCGCCCAGAGTGGCTGTGATGACGCTCTGCTCAGCGTATCCCCCGGGTGAGCTATGCAATCTTCATACGCCCATAGGCTGTATCAAGTGTCAATCATAGAGAACATGAACCCTCTAATAACTTTTAAAAACTGAGCTTCACAGAAAAAAGAGGACTTGAGCACAAACCAGTCTTACAGTAACTACATGTCAACATCGCAAACGGGGGAGAAAGATTTATATTCTGTGTAATTCATTTCCAAAGTTTGTCCACAGCCCCATAAGCTTTGCTGGCGGAGGCGGGATTTATGACCTATGCAGCCCGTCACTAGAGTGTGCTGTTCTCAGAGTGGCTTCACCCAGCAAGGACACAGAGGGCATCCATTCTATATACAGTCTATGGATAAAACTCTTCTGAGTCCTATATTACTATACAGTCCATGGTTGCCATCCTAAATGACACAGGACAGTTCTCATAGCTTATAATGAGCACCAGCCAGGGCCTGGTCACCATGGCATCTGTGCCCTTGCTCACACCCATCAACCCTCATGCTGTCCTCCCTTTATGTGCATCCTGCTCTGGTGGCATCATGCCATAATCTGCCAGATGCAGCAGCTGGCAGTGTGCTGGGTTAGTTCATTTACTTCAATGTTGGTTTAAAATGATCTAGAAACTAAAGGAACTGATATTAAATGTGTTTCTTTTTTGGTCGATCAGATTATTTTCTCTTTTTGTTTTTGTTGTTTGTTCTACACAGTAGACAGCTGCAGAGGATCAGGGAAAAACAGCAAAAAGTCACATTGGAAAGCCTCAAACCGCTAAAGTCTGCAGGTTCTTTCAAAATAAATGCCAACACTAAAGTGATACCTATTTGGGATGATCATTTTTTTGTCTTCAAACAACCTGATGGACTTTAGACAAAACTAGTATTTCTTTGAATCAGATATATGAAAGTAGGGAAAAAACCACAAGTAGACAGACAAATGCATGCAGTCTATTAATCTGCATAAGACCTCTAAAATCAAATTAAGGGACAGGAGACACAGACAGTTTTTTTTTTACTGTGATAACACTGACCAATCCCTCTGTGAACCCCAAATAACCCAGACCAACAGCTGCTGATTAATGTGATATGAGCTAACATTGTTGACAGACTATAATCACTTCAACAGAGCCAAAGACTCAGACGTTTTCCTGATTTTACAGCCCTCACCTCCAGGATAAGTGATGAAACCTGGAACTGGCCTCCTCTCACCTGTATTGTCCCATAATTGTCACGCTCACCTTTGATTCTTTGTTAGAAGGATTTTGTTTGACATGTGCGGAGAGCAAACCTGTGACCTCTGAGTGACTGGATGGAAGGAGTCTCAGCCACTCCCACTCTGCAGCACACACACACACACACACACACACACACACACACACACACACACACACACACACACACACACACACACACACACACACACACACACACACACACCCTGCAGTAAAAGGAGAAAGTTAAGACCTGACATAGTTCTCTGGAATGCAAACTTAGACCAGGTCTTATCCTCTCATGTGGAACAAAAAAAAAAGTACAGTAGAGGGAGACTAAGGTGGGAGAAATACCACAGTGCATTCCTGTTGTAAGAGCAAAGCGTTTATGACTTATTCAACAATTAGGGGTACATTTCAAGTCGGCCAAAAACTCAAAATATCAGTGTTCTTATTTTGATAAATAAACTAGATGTTTATATAATATACACCCTTAATGTGCTAAATCAATGGCAAGCTTAAGCTCAAATGACTTTTATATTATTTGTATGAATGAACATTTGATTTATCATTTTGTCAACTGTGTTACAGACAAATGTTGTGTCATATAAAACATATAAAAAATAATTCAGATTTGATAGTACATTTGTTTGAAAGTGTTTGAGTCTATACACCTGGTGTTCTGAGTTTTTCTGTCCAATTGATATGAAAATGTGAATTTTGAGCTTTACAATGGTGATGTTATGGGATACTATGATGTAGAATGCAACCTTTTTCAACATAAATTCACATTACATTGAATTTAGAGTTATTCACCATTCTTATATAAGACTTCCCGCTCCAGAGATATCCCCCATCTTGAGCCGAGTGTCATCACAGCGACTCTGGGCGACTCTCCCGCCAAATGCGCACAACGCTACTGCGCAATGTTGGTTTCAGGAAATGGAGATAAAACGCGGAATTACCGAGAGCTTTTTGGCTTCAAATCTGTATACTGGCAGAAGGCGGAATCAAGTTGTCCATAGTATATACAGTCTATGAAAAAAACACTTGTAACACAGTTGACAGGACAGGTGAACAGGAGGAACCTTTTTAAGATAAAATCTTTTGATTTCATTAAATGTAACTGTTAAATATTAAGCTGATGAGTTCAGTTGAACTGATCAAAAAACATAAAAATAGACAACTATTTGTAGAAGCTAAAACAGAGTAAAATTGAACATTTTTAATCCATAATGTCTGTGTAGTCCAGATGTGTATTACTTGTGTGCCTCCAATCCAAAGGTGTCTCTATAACAGAGCCTTCAACTCATCCAACTGATTGTATTTCATCTTTGCTCTTTTTTGTTTCTTCCTTCCATTCACTAAAAAGGTACATAAATGTCAGTAAACACACCCCTCTCCACTCATTATGCTTTACACTTTACTATCCAAGCTCATAGGGGTTCTCAGTAGCCCCCTAAAGTAAGCCTCACTTCCCATTACACTTGTGACATACACTCCCTCCAGCAAGACATGATATAAAAGCAGACAATGACAAAAGCACGGCCAAGACCACTGTCTTTGATCAGAGTATGCTCCCAGGGAGTGACTCATTCATCTACAGTGTCCTTACACCTCTCTGCTCAGGACCTTTCAGCACTGCTCAATAATAAATGTGCTGCACGGTTTCACTGCAGCATCATGACTCTGAGCTCCGGTGGGAGAGGAGGCACGTGAAGAGGAGAGGCTTCACTCACGGTAACACATCATACAGCTGTGCGCACTGGTGGTGATGGTGACGCACGGCACCAACCTGAAACAGCAGCTCGGTTTAAACGCGCTTTTATTTTGTAGGATCCATTATCTGTGAGAGAAAGGACAATAACGCAATGTCTCTCTTCATTACGGCTTACAGTAGATCTCATTTCAACCATATCCTCAACAGCAATAACCACAGCAGGATATAAGCCACTTTTAACCCGAATAGTACATCTTTTTGCAGCAACTTGAGCAGTGCCTGAATAAAAATTACTTCCACAAGGTTGGGCTAACCTTTACGCAATAATAGACTGGCAGGACTAACATCTCCATCCGCCCAATGATAAGGGAAACCATTTTTTCCACGACGGCAGCATTGAACTTCATCAGTGATTCCAGTGAGGGGATGTGGCTCCGGCTTTTGGCAGAGATACAGCCGGTGTAACGCACAGAGCATCGCCATTTTCAGGTCATTTACTTACCTTTTTTTTTCTCACAGGGGTGCCATATTCCTCCGAGTGCGTCCTGTAAAATCCTCGCTGTACTCTTACTGCTGCTGTAGAGGCCCGTCTGTTCCCCTGTCTGTCTCTGTGTGATGACAGTAAGAGGCAGCTCCTCACACCAGCCTGGCCATTGTGGTTTGTGGTAGCAGAGGGGGAGGCAGCATGGAGGTAAGCTACAATACACGTCAAGTGAACCGGAGTGAGTATTTTTTTAGCTTCAGCACGCTAGAGGGCGCTGGAGATGCTTTTCCCCATTACATCTCAGCACGAAAGAGCTCTTCAGTGAGATAGAAAGGCTTTCTTTCAACATGTGCAAATATGTTAACTGTGCAGACTGTTGTTAAGAGGCAGGTAAAAAGTATAAGTCTGAATCTGAGTTTGATTTGACTGATATTTTTCTCTCTCATTTTATGCTCATTCAGACAAGTAAGCTTGTTCTGATGGCTCTCAGAGATCTCAAACACTAACTGGACTTGTCACTGAGTCAGGAGTGTGGTCTACAATAAGCAGGTTCACAGACTGGGGGCTTCGATTCGACAAAGTTTTTGGATTTGATTCTTTTGACTTTGAAAATGCATTTGGAAATGTGTTTGCACAGTGCACAATCCAACCTAGAAGTCTTCTAATTTTGCATTTTACTCAACATTGATCCATCCCCACCAAGGTGCCTGATAAAACCTATGTGGTGTTAACAGGTGGCACGGCATTTTTGTTTGTACTGCACAAACACACAATGCTAAAAGATTTCTACTGTGACAGGTAACATAAATGAAATGTATAATTTCACAATTAAACAGGAAATTCAATCTCCTGATGAATATGTCTCTTTATATATACTGAAAGAGTTACATAGTTATTTTCTGATAGGTAGACTAAGTATCAAGTGAAATTTCCCTCACTGACTCTCCATCAGAGGACGTTGCTCCTAACGAACCCTGGATGTTTATTTAGAGAGCATGGCATTTAAAGCAGGAATTGTCCAGTTTAACGTCAAATAATAACTCTATATCTGTTCACACACTGAATTGAATTTTAAAGCTAATTTGATTCAGATTTAGAGAGGCTGTGTTTGATAATGCTGTACGCAGACCTCCATAGCACAAAGTTCTAGTTTTAGTATCTGACCCACATTGACTGAACTATACAAACATTAGTAACAACAACTTTCCCTGCCCCATTTTTCTTAAAATCTGGTGTTAGACCAGGCCTCTCTCCCCAACTATTATACCCAGTGTGTAGTTACTGCGTGTGTTTTGTGTATTGTGTAGACAAAGGGCTGTCACTCCTGCTGCTGGAGTGGACATGAACAATACCCCAAACCCCTCGGGCTACATTACACCGCAGAGATGCACATAAAGGGATGAGAGAGAGGGAGCACAGACGTCTTCTGACTAATGGAGAGAGAAATAAAAAGGGACAGTCAGGAATTTATATCTTAGGCAATGTGAAAAGCCTGGGCTCAGAAAAACTCTTAAATACCCAATGACTTTTATCTGTCCTGAGATGGTCTCTGTATTTGACCGAATAAAATAAAGTATTTTGCACAGAAACAACAGTAGAAACTAAATGTTTTAGTTGAAGTGTTTTGCTTGGATAAATCCAGCTTTGGTTACCACTGAGTGAGATGTTTAAAAATATTACAATCTTTATCAAATTTAGTCTTAAAACGTCAGCTGCTGAAAATGGAATTCATGTACAGTCCAAGATGTGTATTTGGCCCTCACTGCAACATAAGAGCTGCCAGCTACACATTTTTTTTCCTCTTGGATGCTTCATATTCCTCCCTGATTTCAGCGCTTGTACGTTTCGTGCCTGTCCCCAGAGGGAACAAAGACTGATGGTCACAATATTGTCATTTTTGGTCTATTTAGAGAAACACCTGCCCTATCCAGATGGAGAGAAATCCCAGGAAAATACCAAGACCTAGAGAGAAATAGCTTGTGGGTAGCCAATGGCTCCACTTGTCATAGAAATAAAAAAGCTTAAAAAAGGAAATGAAAAAGGCCAAGGGCTTACAGAAAACATGCTTCAAAATCAGATCTGATAAGGCCTACAAATCAGATTTTGCCTTTTCGAATCTCCCCAAAACAGGACAATGGACATTTCATGGCTGTCACTGTTAATTCTCTACAGATGGATATCAATGCTATCTCACCGGAATATGCTCAAAGAAAGCAGACGATGCAAGATGATTCACGAATCAGCACAAAAAGAAAACAAAGTCAAACTGAGCAAGTTGAATCACTATGGACAAGGACTCAAATTATAGAGCAGCAGCCTCCAAACAGGCTCACCTTTTCATCTCCTTGGTGACAATATTGTGCTTATACCTGCAACTTTTCCAAGAAACAAAAAGTCCTCTTGGTCCACGAGTTTGGCAGGTAAGGACCCACAACTCACCTTCAAAGTGTCTGCTTGTCCCTAGTGTGGCTCAGGTTTGGGACAGTCAGGACTGAGACTATTGTCTCCAGGCTACAAAAATGCTGGAGAACAATTTGGAGACACAGCTTGTGCAAGACATCATGATCATTTTCCACCTCTGACCTCTGGGTGACACTCCTTTGGTACTTACTAAAAGTTTTAATAGGTCAAAAGGTAAAAACTAGGTCAAATTTTAGAGGCAAAGTACCATAAAATAGAAGGGACTAGTGCTGCCCTCTACTGGTCAAAACTCATACTTACAGCCAAAGGAAGGAAACCTGAGCTGTCCAAGGTGCTGAAGCTACATCCGCGTGTACATTTATGTAAATCAGGTTATTAGGTTTAGTAAAAAGGGAAATGGAAATCACTTCATTGGAAAATGGTTTGCATCCTTTCTGTGCTTGTAAAAAAGTGTTAACTGCTCTCTGCAAAACAGAATCATGTCACAGATTAACAATGCAGAATTTAGCTCCTCAACCAAGATGTAAAAAAAAGTAACATGAAAAATAAAAGCATTTAGAATTATTTTGACTTTTTTCCACACTTCTTAGCAGTTCAATTTAGGCTTGAAGTCAGTGTCAGGAGATGAGAATGACTTTGTTAAAGTCAATGTTCAGGGTTCTCCCAACTATTATCAGCTGCAAAGATAAAATTTGGGAAACAAACCAGACCTACTCAGTCAGTTTAGATATGTAAATGTAACCTGATCCTAAAGCCAATTAAATTTATGTTAACTTCACACATGGGGACAATCAAGACATTTAGAGTTCGGCCTCAGAGTTCATGTTTACCTTATAGTGTGAGATACAGAGGACACAGACTGAAGGAAGAGTCACTTTAACAGGCTGAATTCATATGAGGAAGGCTCCAGGTTAAAATGGAAATATTTCAACAGATTTACTAATACTATGAATGAAAACACACAATAAATGTTTACTTCTTAGATACCTTCTCTCCTAATATCTGCTTTATCTCAATATAAACCCCTCATGAAATTTGATAACAAAACATAGATAGATTAAATTTTTTCAGTCTTTACGCACATTGCCTTTAAACCTTCTCTTTAAACTTTTTTTGGGGAAAAGTGGTTGTATTATTAGTCTGAAGGGTAAAAACACTTACCTGGAGATTTACCTACAGAGAGCTAGAGGAGGAAGAGACCTACAGGTTCAGCTGGTCTCTTCCTCCTCTAGCTCTCAAACCACTTCTTTCTCTCCTCTCCGGGTAGCTTCATAAAAGAGTCAAATAAAGAACAGGAGGGAAAGTTATAATGAAGAAAGTCGGACACGAGATGAAATTAATGTTATTACTGCATAAATTGTGATGATTAAAAAATCCATCCATCCAGCTTCTACTGTTTATTCCCGATCCGGGGGGGGGGGGGGGGGGGGGCTGGAGCCTATCCCAGCATCCTCGGGTGAAGGCAGGGGACAGAGACGAACAACCATCCACACTCACATTCACTCCTACTGGCAATTTGAAAGTGGCTGATTAACCTAACCCCACTTCAGTATGTTTTTCGGCTGTGGGAGAAAGCCTGAGTACCCAGAGTAAACCCACACAGACACAGGAAGAACATGTAATCTCCACACAGACCCGGGTTTGAATCCTGACCCGGATTCGAACCCAGGACCTTCTGGCTGTGGGGCAACTGTGCTAACCACTACACCACTGTGCCAGCCACGATAAAAAATAAAATGGATAAATATCTTTCAGATTAAACGCTTGAACCTTTTGCCCTCCCACTTCCTCTCCTTTCCTTTCCCATCCTTTCCTCCTCTCTCCCTCCTTTTCTGTCTCCACCAGAAAAAATAAATCAAGGAAAATGTAAGTACCAAAAAATAAAATAAAATAAAATAAATGAATAAATAAAAATACATATGAGGGAAACACTAGAGGTTTGCATCAATACTGAACTGTGATAAAGTAAACAAGTATTGATATGTACCTTTTACAATGACTGTTGAAAACATTTGACCTCCTACTTCCTCTCCTTCACCTCCTCCTCTCCTCTTTGTTTTGTCTATTCCTGCAAAAAAGTTAAAATCTTTAAAAAATAGCTTAACAAAAGCTGAATTATGTGTAGTATTTAAAACATAAAACACTTACCTCTTAGCAAAAATGACCAACACCTTCTGCACCTCATGGTTTTCCAATGTATCACGTCTCCATTCTTCTTTCATTAAGGCTCCCTGTTTTTCCCTCATCCTCCTCATTTCCTCCTCAATTCCTCATTAAACTCATGCAATAACTCCTCAACCTCAACCTCCAGCTAGTCTCTTTTTTCGTCCAGCTCTCAGACCACCTTTCTCTCTCCTCTCAGGGTAGCTCCATAAATCTATCAAATAGTCAAATAAAGAACAAGAGGCAAAGTTATAACGAAACAAGTCAGATGCTAGAGGAAGAATTGTTATTTACAATTTTTAGCTGATGTAAACAAGTCAATCTTAGCTTTCTCTCAAGTTCACTTCTTAATATGTGCTGCTGTTGACTGCAAGAGAAAAGCGATGGATAACACTTGAATAAAGACTACTTGGTTTAGGCAGATCCCCTTTTAGACACACAATAAGCAATAAGAGACTTTTCAGGCTTGGTGCTCTCTGTTACATTCATCTTTCTTGTGATATCTCTCCTTCATTTTCTCACACTGAGTCTCCTGGGTCTGACTCCTCGTCTGTTTCAGCTCGAATACCATCTGTTTAAAGGCCAGAGCCACAAACCTGACTTTCACCTCCTCCTCCTCCTCATCTGCTCATGCATACATATGTGCAACTGTTTGTTAATGAACATATATGAGCAAATTGTTTACTCACGCCTACAATCAGATAAATGCATCTCCTTTATGTTGTCTAATTTAACCTCTATGTCAAGATAAATCTATATTTCATTTTGTGTTATTATCTTTCTTCTCCTCTCCTGCCTCGGCTTTCCTCTCTCTCTGGTTACCATCTGCTGTTACATATTGGGCCGGCTGATTCAGAATCCAAAGACATGCAATCGATCAGCTTTGTCACCATGGTTACAGCTATCAGGAGGATAAAAAGGGAGAGAAGTTGAGATCTTGTTAGATTTTCAGCCCAACTTTCAAATGATAAGATAATGTCAAGAAGGACTTATAGTCTATAAACATGCTACTCATGTTCGATGAGATGGGCCAAAACCCATCTCAGGTTGGTTCTTGATAATTCATCAAACAATGAGCGTGGTCTAGACCTGCTCTTGTTCTTTGAAAAGCGTCTTTGGATGACGAATGTTGTGAATGGGCGCTATATAAATAAAATTTGATTTTGATGTGATGAGGTTAAGACAGCAGGTTCAAACAATGATCAAATCGGTGTCATAAAATACTAAACATATGGCTCACTTGAAAAAAACATAACTGGATTCATTCACAGGTATAATTCTCAATAGTTTGTAATTTTAAAGTTAAAAGCTAAACTTTTGTTTTGTTCGTTGGCGTTATGTTGTGCTTTCCGTCCACTGTCAACAAAATGAGTACCCTAAGTGTGCAACTAATGCAATTTCAGATATTTTTAATTCCAATTATGAATTTAGTTCATCTTTGTTTTATTTCTTAGGTTGGAAAAAAAAACTAGCTTGAAAGATAGAGAGAAAAAAGCTAGCTTTGAAGAGAAAAAAAAGCCTGAGAATCACTAAACTAAATCTAAGTGATGAAGTAAAGTTTAAATAGAAAAACAGAGTAAAAGGATGTGTTTGCACACCTGAGAACGACGCCAGGGAATATCTGTCTGAGTTTCTTTAGGGTAAAATTTGAAAGTTATCTCTTTCAAACTTAAAAGCAGCAACTCAGTATGTTTCTGACTTTCACAATTTAAAGAGAGCATCTGCTCGGCTAATGCAGACATTACAAAGAACACCTGTTTTTGACTCCTCAGGGGCAGAGTTAACAGAGATAAAGACACGCTTCACATCAGTCGCAGTCAGAGTGTGCTCTGGCAGCGGTGACTCTTATCTCCCCGTGTGTCTGTGCTGTAACATTAAATAAATATGCACAAGGTTTCGCTGTCATCCCCTTTGTTAACAACATGACTCTGTGTTTGGCTGCTAGACGCTGTCACACCTCAGCGAGTACGTCTTTATCTTTTTGCCTTCAAGGGCTTTGGCTTCGGAAAATCTACAGGCAAACAGGAAAATATTAACTCAGAGAGATCGGAAAAGATCAAACGTAAGAGAGGGAAAGTAAAGTAGACTCAAAGTCTTGCAGAAGTCAAGCAGTTATGTTCATTTTCAAACTGAAGTTATTGAATCTAATAAAAGACAAAACGGCAATAAATTCAAAGCAGAAGACACACAGTGATCAGATTTTTAGCTTAACTTTGTTAGAGCAAAATGTTCTCGTATATTTCAGTTTTTCTTAAATTTGCTGTTATCAGTTTATTGCACTGATGTCAAGCAGAATAGCACATTGATTAAAACAAGAGTCAGGTCTAATGCAAAACACATAGTCAACATAAACATGATACTTGTTAGGATTTTGTAGCTGACTCTAAAACTTCTAGACTGGACTAGGACAGATAATCCAGGTTCACTCGAGTACCTTGGACTTGTGTGACTCGAGATGCTGAAATCAATCAAAGCATTTCTGGGACTAAATGCACAAGAAAGTTAACTGCACTTTAATTTCATTTCTTTGACACTGTAAATATGAGAATGAGAGAAAAAAAAGCTCTCATATAATTATCATCTCTCCTCACTGTATTTCAATACACTCAGTGACATTAAGACCAGTTTTCAGCCTCAGCTGCACCCCATCATTAAGTATGAACTTCAGCTACCATAGTTTATTTCAGCACACTATGATGTATACACTCGAGCTGGTTAAAACAGTATACAGTTTTTGTTAAGAAAATAGAAAAACAAGACAGAGTCAGAGGCTGAAGAAGGATAAATCGGTCATTTGCAGTCATTTAAATGTAACTGTGGCACATTATGAAGTACATGTGATCATCAGTCCTCTATTTCTTTCTACTATCCAACACAAAACGCTGAGCTACAGCAACGCATTTTAAAGTTAAACAGAAAGTTCATTTATTTTAATGTGGATACACCACATGTGTCCTCTTGTGATCACCTGTTTCATTAGAAAGTCATCATAACAGCTCTTGGTTTGGGAGAAGGAAACCACAGAAGCAGCTGTTTCGTTTGAAATTGAGCTGCCGTCTGATTCAAATATTGTGTATTTGCCAATTACAAACTTTTTAAACATCTTTTTTCTTCAAACTTAAAATTAAACATGAACAGAGAAGCTTACTGCATGCTCTCTTGAGGACTTCTACAGATAACTATGGAGCTACTTTGTTTCAAAGTTGTCTTTGTAATCTGATCTCAGTCAGGTGTAATTCATCTGTGGTTTTGAAAGTGAAACTGGAAAGAAAGTGCCTGCTGTATAAAATTTATCTTGGCAACTTTAGAGCGTTCGACAAGAAACAACCTGAAAGACTTTTAATTTGTGTTCCTGCCTTGCAGCGGCGGAGAGAGTGCCAAAGCTATCACAATAAATCCTTCAGCTCTGTTTACTTATGGTGATGCCAGTGATTGGATCAGCGACATTAAACTGTGAAAGATTACAGTTTGCTTGCTTTACAGTCGCTCCCTCCTGCCAGTACAAAACTACAATTCATGACTCACCATCTGGATGGATGTCACTCAGTTTGAAGCTAAGCTCCTTGCACTGTGGCAGACTCTGATTACACCATAAACTGCATCAGATCGATCTGTGCTCTGGAAATGAAGCTGGGCATTATCAGCATCTGGTGGTCAAAGGTAAAAGAAAAATGATCCTATTCTGTCGGCTTTCGGGTTCTTTTCATGTTCACTTTGCAGATCATCTGACACTGCATATTAGCTTTGCCAAACAACAATGAAACACCTCATATGAACCTACTTCTTATAATGCATCATAATTACATTCAGAAAGCTTCATAGATGTAATTATACGGCTTTACAAATATACTTATGGTGCATTATAAGAGGTGGGTTCCATGACACTTCTTTTAAATGTCATAACAGAAGAAAATGCATTAAGTTGTTGTGTTAAAAAAAAGGTCAGAAGAAGCCCTGTGATACAGGTCATTTCATTAAAAGATAAACTAATGTCAAAGCTTTCATGTAAGTTTGTATTCTTTGTAACACAAACCCATACTCTGGATTTCAAGCGGAATTTTAATGTCTAATTCACTGTAATCATAATTTAAAATGAAAAAAGAAAGGACTCCTAATCACATTAAAAATACTGCAAATATTAAATTCACAAAAAATACATTCATTACATTAAAACTCCTCATGTTCCTGTATCAAGAGCATTTAAGATACATTCTTTAACATTTTGACATGCTTGTCCAAAGACACAACACGTTATAATAATTGATACATATATGATAATAATCCAAAGAAATATTTGGAAATATTAGCATTATATTTAAAAGCAACACAGTTTTAGTATAATTTAGATCAGGGGTGGGCAATCATGTGCCATGGAGGGCCGAGAGGTTGCAGGTTTTCTTTCCAACCCAAAACTCCACCAGGTGATTTCACTGATTGGTCCCTGCTCTCTGCTTGGAGGTAAGGTAATCAGTGAAATCACCTGGTGGAGTTTTGGGTTGGAAAGAAAACCTGCAACCTCTCGGCCCTCCATGGCACATGATTGCCCACCCCTGATTTAGATAGACGTTCTCAAATGAATCAACTTTCTCTATAAATATAAAGGGACCAGTAATCATCTGCAAAATAGATTCTTGTTCAGTGACTGGACTGTCAACCTCTGCTGTTATATTCACAATTGGTCTTTATTTATTTATTTATTTATTATTATTATTATTATTATTATTATTATTGCATTTTTGTAATTTAACTAGTGCATTAGATGTGAGCATATAAATTGACATACTCCTGCAGTTCATCTCATTGACCACATGGTGGCACTTTAGGCTACATTTTCCTCCTAAAGCCCAGCAGGTATCATGAAGAATCACCAGCCTCCATATGTAGGTGAATGTACCAACTTTATACCCTCGAGTACTCATTAACTACATGGCTGTGGTTTTGTGTAAATTACCTCCTGCAGGTGTGGTGCACATGTTCCTTTATTAAGAAACGTTAACAGCATTAGGAGCCTCGGGCAGTACACACACACAATACCTGACACATGTATGGCAGGAAGTATGAGACAAACTTGTGAGTACGTCATGCAGTGTTGCATTTTATAAGTCGAGCATCAAGTCATACATCACAAATCATGAAAACATAGCTCCCAGTCAAACACATGATCCTTACCTGCCATAACAGAGGGAACACAGCCAGGGGCCTGGTGTGATGAGCAACATGATGAGGGAAATAAAACCAGAGAGGCCATGCAGATGAAATAAAGGAGCCTCAAAAATACAGAAAGGTCTCATAATGTGAATTTTGGAAGAATGCAAGTTGTGGTGTTGAAAATAAAAGTGCTGCTGTACCAACACTTACAATTTAAATTGAGGCTAATTAGAGAGAGAAAAAGGAAAGACGACAGAGTGAAAGATGTCAAATCTTATCCGTGTGTCTCTCTCATGTGGTTTACTTGCATGTATGTAAGTAGGAATTCCTCATAAACCCCTCCTCCTCTCAGTGGCTGCACAGACGTGACATGTAGGTCTGATTTTGGGTCCCAGATGTGTGCCAGCCTTTGATGTCCACCGCTGAGTCTTCACTTTTTGACTTTACAGGGCAATATTCGTGAGTGGGCTTGACCGCAGGCGAGTGTTTCTTCAGAGGAAAGTAATGTAAAGGAAAACAGAGCAGTAACTTTAGAGTGAGAGGATTAGCCACAGCTGCTTCATGTGGTCTGAGCGGAAGATATAGGGTTTGAACATCTTGTACGCAGACTGGCATGCATGCTCTCTGATATACACACTGTTGCTGTGAAAGACACGAAAAGACATCATTAAACGCACATTCTGTCTCTGTCAGGGCAGGCTGAGATGTGTAAGAGACTCTGCCAGCTTTAGATCTCTTGCTGGCTAAAAGAAACCAGGTCTGATCTCTTCTTTTAGTTGTAATAAAAATGAGTTATTTATGATCTGTCATTGACTTTAAGATAGATTTTAAGAAACATAGATGCAGTTTAAACAAGCAAAGAGGTGGAGCTGAAGCAGGTTTCTGGCAAACAACTCCAACATGCCTACCTGTCAGTCAACTCAGCCGGGCCCCTAATTATGCAGATTTATGTGAAACCCTGCCTTATATTATCCTACTGGGTGTTTTTTTTAAAGGTGTAGTGTGTAGTATTGAGTGGCATTTAGCAGAACAGACTTTGTTATTCATGAAAATATTCATGTTTGAAAAAGTGTAATCATCCAAATATCAAATAATTCTGTTTTAATCTTAGAATATACCAAAGTCAAGGTGTCTTTATTTGTCTACCTTGGGAGAAATTTGTCTTGGCTAGAGAGGCCTGCTGCACAGACAACACATGCAACACATTTAGTGCATTCTACTCATGCATCCAGAGTTGGTAGAGAAAAAATTACATAAGAAATGAATATGTGTAAAAGCACATAATCAACAGAATCAGCCAAAAAAAGTGCATACCAATATCTCAGCATCACATGACCTTAGACTCTCTTTTCGGCAGGAACCCTCCTTTTGTCGCCAGCTCCATCTTTGCAGCGCAGAAGTACTGGTAGCATACTCGTTTATTGATTCTAGGTGCTACCTATGTGAAATGCTCTAGATGGGGGACCAAAAATTATTAATGTGAAAAAAAAAACACTGACAAACATTTTTGAGGGCAAATTTCGATAAAGAGAGGATCATACTCACTGTGCATCAAAGCAGCTTCTTGTCCTTTGGCGGCCACAGTTGCTTCTGGAAACTAACCAATGAGAGGCGTGTGAGAGAGCAAGTGCTTTAGTCCAAAAACAGATCTTTTTTACCCTCTGTACAATCCAGCTAGCCTCATGTGAACAATTAAGTAATTGATTTGGCTTGAGTTGTCATACCAGACTTCCTGCTTCATATCATTACACCATTGCTATAGTATTGGGATAAATATTTTACCATGTGTTTGCATCAGCAGAGTTGTGTGACTTTTTAATCTGTGTAAAATATAAAAGTGTATAAAATCCATCATCTTCAAAAGCCCAGTAAGGGTTTAAATCTACTACAATCCCTCTAGGTGTCACATCAGTTTCATGCTCGGCATTTAAAATATGTTATATTGCACTTTCTACTTTGAATAAAAAAGATTGAAATAACTTCATTGTTGTAGAAATACATTAATCTGTTGTTTAAAAAAATCAGCCAATAGTTCTTACAACGTCAAAACGCTACTCATTTTTGAAAGAGAGTCCAGTATCAGTAAAAGTCATGCAGATTTGTAGTGGGTCTGACATAATCCTCCACTGCCAGCTGATTGGTTGAGGACAGTGATTGCTGATAGACGACAGCTGTGCAAACGAGTCATGCTCAGAGCCAGGTGTATAAAATCACAGTGGAAGATTTTTTTCAAGCATGAGTGACTATTTCCAGCAACAGCCCTGCTAACATTGAAGCTCATCGTCTACAGGTCTCATCTTGCTCCAGAATGGGTATGTTTTTCCTCAGGTATTGTTTTTCTGTCAAGTGCTATAAATGTTGACTAATGTTTCTAATCAGAAGTCTGTCTTATTTGTTTTAGCAGGGAAGAAAGTCCTGATTGTGTATGCCCACCAGAGCCCCGGCTCATTCAATGCTGCGGCTAAAGATGCTGCAGTAGAAGTTTTAACTAGTCAGGGCTGCACAGTCGAAGTATCTGACCTGTACGCTTTGAAGTTTAAAGCCACTGCAACTGCAGAGGACATTGTCGGTATGCAAGTATCTCAGCGGGAGTAAAAGTTTGGCTTTGATTGCTCATCAAGGTTACAGGAAACTGTTTATTGTCTTTGCAGGAGAAGTCAAGAATGCAGATCACTTCCGTTATGCGGAAGAGACCAAACTGGCATGGGAAGCTGGAAAACTGTCAGCTGATATCACTGAGGAGCAACGCAAGCTAAAAGAGGCCGACCTCATTATCTTCCAGGTAAAGGAGTGCAATTGTCGATCATGCTTCTTATTTCTTCTTTTTAAAGTTGACCCCTCTGCATTAAACTCTTCTTTTTCTCAGTTTCCCATGTACTGGTTCACTGTCCCTGCCATCATGAAGGGCTGGATGGACCGGGTGCTCACACTAGGCTTTGCATACTCTCATGAGAAGCGATACAGCCAAGGACCTTTCAGGGTAAGGTATCTAGAGGTTTCTGTTACAAGGTCAAGGCTTTATTTTTACCAACTCAACTTGTTTTTTTTATTTTTGTTCACAGGAGAAGAAAGCCATGCTGTCCTTCACCACAGGGTCCCATGAGTCCATGTTCAGTGCCAACGGCGTCAATGGAGACATGAATGTTACGCTGTGGCCTCTGCAGGTACTGCTTCAGGAGAAACCGATCCAACAAAAATGAATTGCGAATCTTTTCAAAGCGATTGAACTAAATTCTGGTGCATCTCTCTCCTCAGAACGGCATCCTGCACTACTGTGGTTTCCAGGTTCTGGCCCCGCAGATTTTCTGGGCCCCGTCTCACATTCCCATTGAGGCACGCGGCACCATGCTGGAGGGCTGGCGTACACGGCTGCAAGGCCTCATGGGAGAGGAGCCACTCTCCTTCACTCCACTGGACTGCTTTGATGGGGAGAAGGGCTTCCAGTTGAAACCTGAGGTCTGTGAGAAACACGCCACCAAGGAGTTTGGACTGACTGTGGGGACCCACTTGGGCAAACCTCTGCCACCAAACAACCAGATGAAAGCCGGAGTCTGAGAAGGATGGGACCTCGCTGTGTGTCACTTTGTCTTAAATCAATATGAAATAAATGATGTATTCTAACTTTCAGACATGTTGTGCAGTGCAGCCATTACTAAATCTGAATGTTTTGAGTCTTGGTCATGTTGGTCACACAATCCTGACAACAGGAGCTAATTTGCAAGGAAATGCAAATGTGTGTCAATGACTTTATGATGTGTGTGTGCAGTACCCTCAAGATCCCAGCAGTGGGCTGCAGATTACATTTGGACACTTGTACATTGGAGGTTTCTCTGGAAGTAAGTGTGCAGAACAGTAAATGTTACATCAATTTAAAGTCCATATGCCATAGGTCTTAAGATCTGTTCTTGATTTGAACAACTTAAATCCCCTTGGTTGTAATTGGCATGAAGCAGCGAGACTAAAACAATGTATGAATGCGCAAGGGCTAAAATATGAAGTACAGTCTAATAAATACTGGGATCATGCTGACAAACCCAAAATCAGTGTTGTAAATTCCATAGAACTATCTAAAAGTACCCCAAGGAGCATTAAATCTAACTGCAGGGAGGATGAACCATTTAGAAAGTTGGCTGGTTTCACAGCCAAAAAAACAAAATGATGTCCAAATAATTTCAGTTTTAAGCACACAGAATTTTCTGGACTAAAAAATGTTTTGGAAATGTTTCTAACCAGTGTCTTGGTTTAAACACATTTATAAAGATTACAAGCCTGGTAAGAAATATAGTTTTTAACTAAGTCTTCTACAGTCTTAAATTTGTCTCCATCTCACTGGAAATAATGCTTGCGTCACGGGGGTTATCACATTTACACACTTTACAAGTGGTTTTTGAGTGGCAGCTTGTACTTGAAGCTGAACGGTCGAAGTCCCTGCATTTGGACATTCTTCTTTTAAGGGTAACATGTAGGACTACACTCGTGCCTTAACAGATATTGGCTTTTACCTGATGCAACAAATCTTGTCTTTGTACTCATGCAACTGTTTGTCTATGTTAATTTTGGCGCCCCCTTGTGGTAATCTGCTGATTTTGTCCTGCACTTAAGAAAACAGTTTATCCACCAAAAAATCTCTGGTCACTTACCCCCTCACTGCAGTTACCACATTCAAATTTACATCGTATAAATTATCAGACTTGTTGATGGTTTCATTTGCTCGTCAATGTCATCGAGACACAACACAGTTCATCTCAATCAGTTTCATATCTTATCAAAAACTCACAGGAGCTTTGACCTTAAAATGAGCACATAAAGTTGTGTTTAGTTGGTTAGACAGTTGAACTTAGTTCTTTGACAAACCAAATTTCAATATTCAAATCCTTGTTTGTGCACACTGGGTATGAAGTTTGATGTTGGATGCATTTTTTCAAATATTAACTTGTCTCAGAAAGTTACAAAGAAGCTCAGTGGTGTCTTTTTTATATACAGGTATCACTTCTTGTTGGTTTCACCTCAGTTTTTTCCACTCCATATGAGTTTAATCTAACCCTGACCTTGGAAAAACTCCAGCTCCTCCTTTTTCAACAAATTAAAAAAAAGGGACTCTGTAGCTTTCAAACTAAAAGCCTCACTGGTCTGTTTCAGATAAAACAGTTGGTGATGCCCTTGCTCTCTCTCTCTTGCAGAACATAATGTCCTATTGATCCCATCTCCAGAGTTGTATCCTGGTTCTGACCTCTGCAATCTGCAAGGCCTCCTGGGAAAAACGCCCTTTACTCTGCCTGCTTTGAAGAGTTTCCCTCTGAGACCTGAGTTCATTTAAAACATGCTAAACAAGGGGTTTGCTCTGACAGTGGGCGCCCACCTGGGGAAACCGCTCCTCTCCCACAGCTAGATCAAAGCTGGAGGGTCCTGATGAACGCTACTCTTAGGGTTGTACAAGTGCAACAAAGCTTAACCTCTTGCCGATTCTCCCTAAGAAGTTTGGACTCATTGTTTGAGTGAGTTTAGTTGTGTGCACTATGTTTAGGCCTGGTGTGCTTTCTGTCTACAGCATAAGTGCTCTGTACATTGTAAACAGACATGCTGACGACCAAAGAGCGTGTTTCAAGCAGGTTTTGAGCCATATGCAGAAAAAAACACAAGCGGCTGAGCACTTTTCCCAGAGAAGCTGCTTTTGTTTGGGTATGGAGGAAATGAGATTGGGGGGAGGGGCGGGGGGCACACTTAAAGGAAATGGCCTTGCACTCTGAAGTCCAGACCACAGCCTGTGACATGTAGGAACAGGATTGGTGTGCATGTTTCACAGCTGAGGTTTCACAAGGTCACAGAGTGTTTGTTTGTGTCGAGCCAGGTCCAGTTTCATAATCACCTGTGTCTGCAGCCAGGACGTGTTTGGATCATTTCCTCCTTTAGCTGCAAAAACACAGAAAAATGGAGTGATTTTGACTTTTCCACATTCAAATAACAATTTTACCATGTGTTAGATATCATGCTTGGGCTGGAGGCCTCTAAGCTATCACTCTCTCACCACATGCAGAGCGAAAGATGACAGTGTGGGTAAATCATGCCTTAAGTTTTTAAAATGCGTGAATCATCATGCGCGAGTCTGATTCATCCTTTTAATTAAAAATACACCAAACCCAGCAGCGTCAGAACATCTAAACAGAAACATCAGCACATAAACGCTGCTATTGTTGGTTTAAAGATTTGGCACTTTGCTTTTTCCATTTGCATTATTTCCTCAGACAGAAAACCATAGTGATGGAGTCTGAATGGCTTGGGAGTCGTTTTGTGTTTGTGTATGTTAGAGTTATACCACGGTCTGTGATCTCGTGTCCATCCTGCTCTCCCATTGTCCATCCCAGTTCTCCCACCAATGCCATTTTTGGCTGGTTCAATGGGAGGAAGTGGGCACCGTCTTAAATCGGGGTCTGAAACAGAGGCTCCGGATAAGCAGTCTGCTTTAGTGACGCTTAAATCCACACAATAATCACGTGGCGATTTAATGTCGGAAATGTAAAGTGAAACTAAATATATGCAGGAGGATTTATTTCCTTTAACGCCAGAGGGAAATAAAGCACTTTTTTTGCATATAAATTAAGAGTGTTTAGGTGCATAAAATCAAGCATTTAAGAGTGTTGAATAGTTTCCATATCTAAATTAAAATGCTGTGGTGTCGATTTCTTTAACTTTCCTTACATTAACCATGCAAATGAAAACTAACGTTATCCATGTCTGCCTTGGGAGGCTTGCTCTGAAATAATACTGCACCTGCTACACTGGCATTATATCGCATATGTTTCTTGGGTAAAAGCAAGAAATATCTGGGGGAGTGCTTTGCAAGCATGAAGCACTACATTTTGTTTTTCACCATTTGATGACCAAATGAAATACGCAATTCCAATAGATGATCATTTATGGCTCTGCTGTATGCCAAGTCAGCTAGATTTATTTTTTAACCAGATTTTTTTAGCGTGGTTGCTCAAAGAGAGTTCTTATATACAGGCTTTGTATTTGTACTAATTAAAGCCAAACTCCTACAATAGTAGCAGAGAGCAGAGATTTGAATGATGGCTTTGGAAATGCGGTCCTGAGCCAGATGTGATTGATTGTTCTCCGCTGACTTTTAGGTGTTTTGAGTGGGCCGTAAATGGGTCCCTGTGTTTGCGCCAGATGTCACAGGGTTAACAGCAGGCCACCCATTAAACACTATGACCCAAAGCAGACAGAGAAAGAAAGACAAGAGGCAGAGTGCTGGAGGAAAGAGGCTGTCTGAGAAATGAGGCAAATTATTTACATCAAACAACCTCTCACTCTTTCAGGTCTGTATGAAATACTAATCAATTCTGCCTCAACAAAAAACCTAGCTTGATGAATTCAGCTTCTCTGTGACACACTGAGACCATGTGTGCATACATGAGGAAAGTGAGGCACAGTTCAGAGCACTTCTATTAAGATTGGCAGCAGGAAAGGTTTGTAATGAAGAACCACACTTGCGTTTACTTTCATGCCCTCGCTGAAGCTCCAGCTGCCCCCCTGTATTTTCGTACCACAAAGTGTCCTTTGTATGTTCCCCATGATGATGAAAGTAGGGAATTCACTCTGACATCTGAGCGCAATCATCCCCCAAACTACTCCAATCACAGTAGCCTCCTAAATCAAGTTTGTCAAGTATCCACGGTCCCCGTTGAAGGGAGAAATCTAAAGATTTATTCAGACAATAAAAATTCCTCTCCGTTTCTCAAACTTGCAACATCGTAGGAATAATCCTACCGAGGGGAATAACTTATTGATATACAAACTGCGACCCTGGGATTTGTCGAACAGTATTTCAGGTTGATCTGCATGTAGGAGAGAATTCGTGCCTTTATTTCTAACAGTCTCAGGGCTCGAATGCTGGAGTATCCGAAAATGTGTGCATCAAAGTTTGATTTCCCAGGCTTCTGTGTTTGTGATCACAGCCTGAACAGCTGAATACTAAAATAATTTAGGAAAAAAGGTGAACCGTAACAGCTGTGGAGGAACCGGACCACAAATAGAGCCACGAAGCCTTTTGCAAGGCCCAAAAAAGGAGAGGAAAACAAGGGAGAAAAAATAATAACAATCACTGCCTCCTTCCTCTTTTCATGAACTCGTGCAGGATGTGTCTTTCATGGCTCCCTCTTTTCATCCTCTCCTCCATCCTTCTTTTGTATTCCTCTTCTCCTCTCACCAGTGAGAAAATACACAGGAAACTTGTACCACAATGGGACTTTTCACACATCTTCTGCTCATTAGGGATCTGAATGCTGGCTGGAGGTGTATCCACAGGGGAACGGTGAGTAGTCATCCATGCATAAGCAAACATTTTCATAAATTGCCCTCCTGACTTGCACTTCACTCAGATGTTCTGACAGTGATAAGACGCAGGCCAAGCAAGCGCTCTGCAACTTTGAAACTCTTAACACGGAAAGCCTGCTGTAGTGGGTTTGATGAATGGATGTACATCAGGCGATTGGCCTCCATTCAGGCTCTGATGTATGGAGTGCCTGGTACTGGGAGGCCGAAAAGCTGTTTCCTATTTACAGGCTGGGGTTTGAGAGCAGCTGGGAGGTTTTGGGGAGAGCTTTTGGTGGTTTGAGGCATCAGTGTCAGGGTTAAGACTCCAGTCAGCCATTAGGCTCCTCTCTAAATCCTTTTCTCTATTATAACCAGAAGCAGATTTTTTACTATCTATCTATCCGCCACAACTAAAGGAGTAATGAGAGAAACATACACTGTGAACGGAGAACATCCTGGCCTTCAGTCCTGTTTGATCCCGTGCTCTGAGGCTGCCTCTTTTTTATTTCTATCACTGAGTCAATCTGTCTTTAGGCTTTTATTACATGTGTCTCCCAGTGCAATCCATCAATATAGACTACAAATGGTCTTGTATGTTTTTTTTCATGTGAGAAATAGATACAACTGAAGCCCAGAGTTAAGGATGGGACTACGAAGAGAGACTTGCAAGAGCGAGGAGTGTCCCTCATATGGTTGGCGCTCAAGGCACATCAGGCTCAAATCCAGATGCTGCCTGGGTTGCCACATCCTGGCCATAATCCCCATTCAGTGCCATGATCATCTGAGAGACCACGAATAAAAACCACCTGGTACAGAGGAATATTCGCTCGTGGTTATTTTCCCTCACGTTACTTTGGGGCTTTTGATTGACAGTTTTATGCCTCGGGACCATTTTTGAAGGACGTAATATTTACTTTGTGTTACTTTTGAGATTTTTGCCCATTAAAGTGAGCCAGGCTTCAGTCTAAGAGTGTGTTTATCTACTGTATTTATTCCATCATCTTGTTTGAGTACAGTGAAGTCGTGTTTATGCCCCATAAAGCCCTCAGTGTTTGGTTTTCCCTCTTTGCTGCTCACGCTCACATAAAACTTGACATTTTCTTGTTTGCAATTGGAAACTCACTTTGTCTATGTTAAATCCAACTGTTTACGATTGACGCAAGTTAAAAGCTTCTGAGTTTCACCACAAACTTGATGCCGATGATAGTGCGTCAACACTTGGGCTTGGAAAGCAACACCTTTTGGTAACTTAGCCGGTGGAGTTGTTGCTGCAGGCGTCTCTAAAACACGAGTACATTCCAGGAGAGATGATGGTCCATTTTTCATTCAGCATGACAGGACAATAGGGGTGAAAGTTAGCCACCTTATCTGTGAACTCCGTGTCAGGCAGCAAGGGAAAGCGATGTGAGGAAGCATACTTGGGGATTGTTAGGATAGGATTACCGGAGTAAAGCTTCAGCCCTGAGGGAACACAGTGAGACAGACACCTTCTCATGCAGCCTGTGGACAGATTCTGTCATTCTCTTATCCATACTGGACACTCTCTGTCCCCTGAGGCCAGACTTTATCTCATTTTTTACCCATCTTCAGTATGACCCCAATGACCTGACTTGTATTAATGAACTTGGTGGGTGTATGTGTGTGCCAGAGTGCTGAAAAGGGTGGGGGGTGAGCAGAAACCTGTGAGGCTTGGAGGGGAAAGCAGAACTTACACTTTGTTTGACTTACAGCTGCGTGCAGAGATGATAGACAAAGTCAATGGACTGTCTGAGCCAAAGCCGGTCATGGTCAACAGCAAAGTATGAAGGCACTGACAGATCCAATGAGGTCAGAGAAAGAGACGGAGAGACAAATAGAACAAAGAGAGAGAGCTCTGCCAGACACTGAAAGAAAGACAATGTGGGAGAAATAATTCAAGATGTTAGAGTTAATATTAGACGCAATACTGACAGCATGGCATAAGGAATAGCAATAACTGTCTGCTGGTTCGTCTGCCACTGAGGTCAAAGCTGAAATATCTCAACTTAATGAACTATTAAATATATCATACACATATTTAAAGTGCCCAGAGGAAGAATTTGAATCTGACTTTGGTGATCTACTAAAAATGATTAGTTACATGGAGTTACATGGTACACTTTAACATCTACCTCTTGGACAAGCACAAACTTTGGTACAAGCATTCATGCTTGCTTCCCTCCAGCACTGATATGTCCTGCATATTAAGAAATAATTAGCTATCAATGTTAGCCTAAGCCTATTACACCAAATGTCACATATATGAAGCTTTAAACTATTAAGTTTAATCTTTACAAGAAACCTCCAAATCTGGTAAAACGTCACCAATGTTGTTAAAAGATAAGAGCTCCTGTGAGTAACTTTCAGTTTGTCTTAATTCTTGCCAGTTTCTTCTTGTGCACAGGTAAGGGATTTCTGAATAATCTCTGCCTGCTGTTTTTTTAAGGGGTCACACGAATCACTAATCCAAAATCTTTGCTTCAGGAATGTAAATAATGACTGTTTGGATTCTTGCTATGTCAGATAATCACTAAGTACTTGTGGTTACAGGCTGAAAAATGCTCAGGCCTCTTGTTTATGGTCTTATTTTTGTTTGTATATCCTACACAGACACTTCTGTTTATTTCTGTCCAACCACTAAAAGGAAAATCTTTTACAGGAGCTTTTATTTTGTTAGGTTTTTGGCTAAAAATAATATCAGTACCACGAGCAACAGCCTTTCTTTGTTTTTAAGGGTAACTAGCCAACATAAGCTGGCTAAACATGCTACACTAATGCGCTAAATGAACAGCAGTAAATGTTAGCGTCTTTGTTAGCATCTTTTAGCTCTTTTTTTTTTTTTGGTTCCTATTCAATTCAACGTCACTCTGAGCAGCAATAGCCACAGATAAGAAAGAAAAGCTCTGAACCTTCAAAAAAAAAGTATCAGACAGGTCACTGTATGCTTCTTGTTTATGCCCTTACTTTTGTTTGTCCTACACAGACACCTCTGTTTTTGTCCATCCAACCACTAAAAGAAAAACCTCTACAGGAGCTTTCATTTTGTTATGTTCTTGGCTAAATGCCTTAAAAAATAATGTCAGTACCATCAGCAACAGCCTGTCTTTGTTTTTAAGGGTAACTAGCCAACATAAGCTGGCTAAACATGCTACACTAACACGCTAAATAAACAGCAGTAAATGTTAGCGTCTTTGTTAGCATCTTTTAGCTCTTTTTTTTTTGGTTCCTATTCAAGTCAGTGTCACTCTGCGCAGCAGTAGCCACAAATAGGAAGGAAAAACTCTGAACCTTCCAAAAAAAAGAGGTTCAGAAAGGTCACTGTATGCTAACAGGGCATCTCTATAGTGGAGAGACAAAGTTAACAAATAGCTGATAAACATGCTGAGCATTTGGCGGTCAGGAGTGACATATTTCCCTCCAGAGGACACAGCAGCCTCAACAATGTAGGTCTGAAAGGGGACTGAACTGAACTGAACTCCTTTAGGAGCCCAAAAACAAACTCCTCACCATGCTAGCTCTACTCATGTTAGCAACCTTTGCTTAGCAGATAAGGACATGTTAGTACAGCTAGATTGTGTGTCTTCCAGAGTGCAGAGTCATGTTGGGTTAAAAAAAGTTTTATTCACATTAACACAAAGCCTCTTGGTATTCTCTCGTTTTTTGCACGTTTGACTTGAGAGCATCTCTCAGGTTTCACAGACATTCATGGGCCAGTGTGAGGAGATGCTCTGTCAACATGAGGAATGCCTTGATAACTGCATATACCGACACAGACGCAATCTCTCTGCCAAACGCACCTGCATGAACACATCCCTGGGAGAAACACAAAAGATCTCCTCATCACGAGCGAGCAGAACATCAGTGGTGACAAAACACTGGCTCAAAATACCTCAGACAAAGTCCAAGGGAACAAACGGCTGCCAATGTTTTGTGCTTTAAAATTTTTAAAAGGCCCCGTCGCTCCCTCATGTTCACACACCCCTGCATCCGCCCCTCATGAGCTTTCAGCCACACTCACACAGGCCCTTATCCTCCTGAAAGATAACTGTGAATGAATAAGTAATTAAGTGAAAGATGAGTGAGGGTAGAGGATGAGGAGGAATGTGAGGGAGTAGAAAAATGTGAGCGGGAGGAGGGAGGCTGATGGTGGATGGTAAAGATGTGGTAGAGAATGAGTTTGAGAGGGACCCTCTGAATGGAGATTTGCACCAAAATGGATTGTGTCTGTCAGACCCCCCACTGTGGCTCAGGACCTGACTACAATAGAAAGTGCAGCCATTAGGAATAACTCTCACAATCTTTCTTGCTCGACTTTTTCTCTAACACCCTCCACCCTCTTTAGTCCTTTACATCATCGGCACGTTGTTTCCCTCTTGCAGCCGCCAACTCTTTTCCATCTACTTATCTTTTGATCCTTCTGTTTATCCAGAGTTAATGTGTAAAATGACGCTGGACTTCTCCAAAACACAGCAGGAACAGTTGAAAGAGGCTGAACTTTTATGACAAAGAAACACACTTGTGTTTGAAAATGGCTAAATTCCTCATCTGAGGAACAAGGTCTTTGTCAAAAACTCAAACTGGGTTGGGCAGGTTTCAGTAAAGAACAATGTTTATTCTAGAGAGCTTTTCAACTCTTTGAGAACTTCCTTTTAGACCTTAATTTCAGGGAAGGCTCAGGCACCCCCAAAAAACCTTTTAACAAGGAGAAACCTCTGCTTACTGAGAGCAACAACATTTGGCCAGCCTTCTGATGTATATAGTTTGACAGTCGCAGAAGAAACAGAAATGAGGAATAAATTAGAGTATTTTGGATAATATCACAACTGGAGGAATATACAAGAAGCCTTTCAGACTTTTTGGCAAGATAGGGTTAGTGTTCCCTCTGGAGCTCAATTGTCAGGACTTATTTGCTTATATATTGTTGAGTGTGCTGACTTGAGGCCTGTTTGGCTCCTCAACATCTACAAATCATGACTTTTTTGCTCTTTTACAGAAGACAAGTAATATCAAATAACATTTAGTCCTTGTTGAATTGAGCTTATTTTAGATTTCAGATCACACTGAAAATGTTAAGTTTTTTTTAGGTAGTCCCTCTCATTATCACAAACTATTTCATTATGAAGTTTTCTATTCAGCCTTTCTCAGACACACACACACACACATCCTCCCACAAACACTCCCCCTGACACACACTCCCCTGCTGTTCCCAGTCCGGCCTCCCTGTGAATGAGGACAGCAGAACAGAGGTTGGCAGCAGTCTACAGGGCGACGGATGCTTATCAGAGAGGCTTACAAATCCCCCCTGATGCTCGTGATACCAAGGACAATGGGTATGCGTGCGTAGTAGGAGCTCTCTTTAAAGCCTCATTGAAACTGACTTCACTTCTCTGCTCTTTAATGAGGTCAGAGGAGCCTGCTCGCTGCATTTTATCAAGAATGCAGGTCATATAAACATGGAAAAACGTCAGAGAGCTGACCTTTACTGGTCAGGGATATCTGCTGTCTAAGCAAACATGATGGGGAGACCTCACAAAGTTAAGTCTACCAAAACATGTCAACTCTTTCCTCTATTAGCTCCGTCACAGTATTTCATCATAATTTGACAACTGGAGCATGATCAGTGTGTTTACTTTTATGAAGTAGACTTCTTCTTCCTCTTTTTGTGCTGGAGTCTTTGTATTGAACTTGGGGTTAATTGCCCTGGTGGGAGCAGCTGTGAGGCCACCAGAGTTGCAGGTGAGCTTTCAGCAGCTGTCAGCAAACACATGAGGCTCCCACACGGCTTTGTGCCACTTCCAAGAGGATGTGCCTGAAATGAGACTGAATACAGCGCAAATGAGCATGAAACAACAAGGTCTCTGCAGCTGGCTTTGTGAGATATAGTTTCTGGATAAGTGCAATGAAAATACCTATCCCCATAGTACCAGATTTTAATCCTTAAACTAGATCCTAAATTACAGAGGCAGCCTTAGAGTAACAACTGAAAGCACAGATTTTACAGTTGTACGTTGCTCACAGGGTGTTTTCAGTTTGATCTCTGAGACTGGATGGTGGGTTTAACCCGTTTGTTGGTTTTGGGTGGAAGCAGAAGACAGACGGTGTGGTTAACTGAACGTCTGCAGCTCTGGTTTCATATTTAGGTAACTGGGGTGGGGCGCTGCAGGAAGCATCAGGGGAGGTTCCCCTCATATGGTTTAATGTGGTGGATGTGTATTGTGTATTATCCACATATTCACTTGTTTTTGTAGTTTGACATGAGCCATCGCATTACAGCAGATAAAGAAAGAGCTCTGTGCTACATGAGAATTTGGCTGTTGAAATAAACTGCATGAAACACAAATGCAGCATTAAAACAGGTGGTTTAAAGTTTCTTAATTTTACAGGAAAAAGCTGTTAAATACTCATTTAACCCTTTAATGCCTAACACCACAAATTATGGCCAGAAAATTCCTTTTTTTGGAGCTGAAATGTTTATTTCACTTACTACTGAAAAAAAAAAGAAGTCCTTAAAATTTAACAAATATATTTATCTATCTCATTTGATGCATTAAATGTTATGGGGAACTGATAAACTTCTTGAGGACATTTTTATCATTTATCAGACTGTATTCAGGTGTTTTTTTTTAGTCATTTGTTGATTATATTGATTTGATAAAAGTATCTAAAAGTATGTATTAAATATGATACAAAAGGCAATAAAGGGTTAAAAAACACTGTTACATAAAATGCTCTTATCTTTTAACAACATTTGTGAGGTTTTACCAGATTTGGAGGTTTAGTGTAAGGATTAAACTTTTCTTTACACTTTCACTGTTTTTCACCCCCTTAAAGCTTCATGCATGAGACATTTGTTGTAACTGGCTTAGGCTAATGTTGATAACTAATTCTTTCTCATATCTTGTTACAAAATAAAAGCACAAATAAACCTGCATATGCGATGAAGTCACGCATAAAACGTCCAGCATTGTCAACATGTTAAACTATGTTATCTGCAGGCTCAGTCGTAAGCAGGAAATTCTGCTTCTCCATCTTTTATCTTTTTGTTCTTGGTCGAAACTGGCCGGACTCAGGCTACTGCTCATTGAGCGCCAGAGGCGACGTTATGTCAATACGCAGAGCTGTTAGGACCAGCCTTGGAGGCGTAGCTCTACTCTCCGAGTATCAGCAAGTGCAGAGCGAGGGAAAGGCTCAGATTCATTTAAAGGGGAGCACTGCAGCGTGCAGAAGTTTTAACGAGAGGAGAAGAAGTTATCCTTCAGTTTATACTGAGAGAAAACGAAACTGATCTTTGGAGAGGACGAGACTCCAGCAGAGAGGAAGGAATCAAAATCAGGTAGGCAGCTTTGATAAACTGAAGTGGTGCAGAAGTGAGTATACGAGCAGTTTCTCGGCTTTCTAAAACTCAAGGGAGCTGCTGAGATGCTCGATACCTGCGACTGCCTGAGCTTATGCATGGAAAAAAATATTTAGTTCTAAATCAGCTTTTAGTTTCACTACCAACACAACGGGATAAAGTTGTTTTTAAAATATGTAAATTCACAGGAGTGTTAAAAATCATATCAGTGACTTTTACAGTTCTCCATCTTCCCGGCGCCTCTCTGTGCTGTTTATTTGCCTCCGGTTTAAACACGGAGTCAGGCTACTGTATACTGAGCCGACATCAGATAAGAGAAGTTGGTTTCCAGCCTGATATAAATCAACAATGACAACAAAGACATTGTGTGTGTTTTCCGTCAGCTGAAGTCTGGATCTGACGCCGATCTGGTCTTTTTTTCCTCTCTCTCTCTGCCTAAAGACGCACAAAGCAACTTTTTCCAACATTTGTTTACGACGCGAAACCCCGTTCAAAAGAGCAAATATTTTACTTATCTGAGCAGAGACTGACAGGAAAAACTTCTAACAAACATGCTGCACCTGCACTATTCTTGTCGACGACATTAGCACATGAAAATGAGGCCCGATCGCTTTTATTTGTGTGTATTGAGTAACAAAAGACGTTTTGAGCTAATTTGTAACTGGATGCTCACGGATTGAAAAGAGTCGAAACAGTGTGGGAGAGAGAGAGAGAGAGAGAGAGAGAGAGAGAGAGAGAGAGAGGTGGACTCCTCGTGCTGTCTCTCTTATCTGATGCTGTGGGTGTTAAAAGGTTAATTAGCTTGAAGCCTGTGGGGTTACCTGGCACCTTCAGGTACTTTCCATATAATATGAAGGGAATTAGACAGAGACCATTGTGAAGGATTATCTCGGCATAGTAAATCCCTCGATTGGAATGAGGAGCGCCTTCCAGTGTCAAAAAATAATGGAAGTAAAATTACATCTCAGGGTTCTGACATTTTTTTGAATTTTTCATCACAGGCACATGTGGAAGAGGTATTAAACCAATTATTGTGAATAGAGAAAGCAACACCTGATTGTCAAAGGGATTGAAGTAAAATCTCTGTCAGGCCTGAAGGGAAGTACAGAGTCTTTGTCTGTGAATATGTTATTTTGTTCTGCAGTTCTCCATTAATAGATAAAACAATGAGGCTGACGTTGTTCCAGGCTAATCTAGTGAATTAATACTTAATTATAGAGGTTTAAAACAGCAATAGTTGTATTGATGCATTATGATGTTGCACCTTTAGCTATTTTGCATGCTATGATGTGTTTTAATCTGTAACAATGCACAGTATTTTACAGCTATGTTTATCCATTGGGTTTGCATACGATTCCAAATTCAGTAGAGTGGAAGTCTTAGGTCACAAAAAATGAAAACACGACAAGTAGGGCTGGGCGATAAAATGATAACGATATATATATTGAAAATTAATTTCCCTCGATATCATTGTAAAACATGGTCAATATGCTTTTTGGTAGTCGTCTTCTTCTGTTGAGTTGCTCTGAGTCCACTTTGCTCTGAACCAATCATGTGCTGAATTAGAAACAAGTAGCAAACAACTGCGTCGTAGCAGGCTGCAGCTACACGCAACCATGGCAGTTTAACACATGAAGCTGACAGCACTGTCACAAAAAGAAAATGAATGCAACCCCCCGCAGAAATGCAGATGAAGGCTCCAAAGATGACAGCATAGTCAATAGCATTGGCACGAAAGCGTCAGTATTGTGGAGGTATTTTGGTTTTTTGAGGTCCGACATGAAGCAGAGTCCATGTTCTAGCAAAGTTGCGGAATACCTCAAATCTTTTTCACCACCATTCAGTCCGCTTTCTCTAGTGCCACGCCTTACGACAAAACGTCAAAGAGACACGAAGACCTCACAGATGCAGTATTGCATTGCAAAAGACATGCTACCAGTAAGCACTGTTAAATTTCACTTTTTATATCATGATATATATCGATATCAACCGATATGAAAAAAATATATCCTGATAAACTTTCTCCCATATCGCCCAGCCCTAACAACAAGTAAACTGATAGCAGACACAAAAGCAGACATAACACACAAAAGACAGCAGCACATCCTAACAAGTTCCAGGTGTCCTTGTGTATAATTGTATCAACCCTGCCTTTTCTTTCATCCCCCCTCTCTGACTTTGTGCCAATTATCCTATATACAGCACGGCTCTCCTACACAGACAGATGTCTAACACGCTCACATTTCACTGCTTTCCGCCGTGCTGTGTCACCCAGTGGTCAGCGACCCTGGTCTTAACCTCGGTCGGACCGTTTTGCAGGCGTCAAGCCTCCTGCTGATCTCTGCACACAATTCACTCTGTGGGCGTACGAGTCAGCCAGGGGCAACGGCGGGGTTAAATCGCTCGTGTTCTGGTTTTGATCTATTACCTTTCACCTCTGATCCTTCACACTGCGGCAGGCAGCCAGTTAGGGGAGCTGAAAGAGACATCACAGAAAAAAAACACAGGGAATGCAGACAGAGTTGAACTTCTTAGTGGCCTGTTAGGCTCAAAAGAGTCATTCTGGCATGCAGAGCTGCTCCAGTTTACCGCCTCTGTGATCTTGCATATTGCTTCAGTCACCTCTCAAGCATTAATGCATCCTGTATTAAAAATCGTGTGCATGTGTCACGGATATAGGATTCAGATGTTGTAAAAATGACGTATGGAGGTTATAAGCCTCTTTTTTTTGCTTTGATCACTTGAGTGGTGACAGCCTCTCTCACTCTCTCCACTGAGACCAGAAGAAAAACAAGATTTTTTAAAACTTTAACAAGGAAAACATTCTTTAACGTGGCATCAGGTTTCCCACCCTGACCTGTGCTCTATCTTGGAATGCTCGCAATGCTCCGGAAATACACCCTGTTTGGATTTCTCTATCCCACTTCCTTATGTCTAATCTGCTGCTCTTTGCAGGCCGAGCTAGTGTAAACATTTATTGTACTGCCCTTTGACTGCACATCAATCACTGAGAACTTCTATGTTTGTGACACAGCAACAGAGAGCCTCTATTAACTCATGAAAGCAGTGTTTTAACAAGTTAACCACATTAAGATTCTTCAGGATCTGGTGGCATACCACAAGAGGCTGTATGTTTTATTAGCTCAGCGCAGTTCAAGTCCACATGGTTAAAATAAGCCAGACTTTATATGAGAGAGTATTGCTCCATGAATATGAGAGCAGAAAAAGAGGCAGTGGTTTGGAGATTGATCTTTATCCAGATGGATATATGCTGCATGCAAAGAAGTGATGATTTATGTCTTGTTTTTGCAGGATCTAACCCGGTCAGAGGTTGTTAGTGGTCCTCTCCCACCGTGGAAAAATGAGTCTGAGCACCAGTGAGCTGGAGGACCTCTGGGAGTCGTTTGGAGACCTCAACTTTTCCTTAACCTTTAGCAACATATCCAGCGTGGATGCGATGGTGTGTGCGACAGCCTTCAACCGCAGCGCCCTCCTCTACTCCATGTGCGTCCTCTACACTTTCATCTTCATCGTCGGTCTTGCTGCTAACGCTCTGGTCCTCTGGGTAAACATCCGCGCACAAAGAGACTCCACCCCCCGCCATGAGACGCACATGTACATCGCTCATCTGGCAGTGGCCGACCTGTGTGTGTGCGCCACCCTGCCTGTGTGGGTGAGCTCGCTGGCCCAGCATGGACACTGGCCCTTTGGCGAGGTGGCGTGTAAGCTCACACACCTGTTGTTCTCCGTCAACCTCTTCGGCAGCATCTTCTTCCTGGCCTGCATGAGCGTGGACCGCTATTTTAGTGTGACAAAGCACGCGGACAGCGAGGGAGGCGCACGCAGGAAGCTGATTCGTCGCGGGATGTGCGTAGGGGTGTGGCTTCTGGCTCTTGTCGCCTCCCTCCCGGACACCTACTTCCTGCGTACTGTGAAGTCCACCCACGGGGACGCCATGCTGTGCAAGCCTGTATACCCGGAGGAGAACCCCAGGGAGTGGATGGTGGGCGTGCAGCTGAGCTTCATCCTGCTGGGCTTTGTTCTCCCTTTCCCTGTCATTGCGGTGTTTTACGCCCTGCTAGCCAGCGCTTTCACCCGCTCCTCCTCTTCCTCACCCTCTTCTTCAGTGGAGCAGGAGCGGCGTGTGAGTCGCAGGGTAATCCTGGCCTACATTGTGGTGTTTCTGGGCTGCTGGGGCCCCTACCATGCTGTCCTCCTGGTCGATTCTCTGTCTCAGCTGGGCCTGGTGCCTCTGACCTGCGGCCTGGAGAATGTGCTCTACGTGGCCTTACACCTCACCCAGTGCCTGTCCCTGCTGCACTGCTGCTTCAACCCCATCCTCTACAACTTCATCAACAGAAACTACCGCTACGACCTCATGAAGGCCTTTATTTTTAAATACTCAACGAGGACAGGCTTGGCTCGGCTCATTGAGACGTCTAACATGTCTGAGACTGAGTACACTGCTGTTGCTGTGGACAACCCGCCACAGATCTGAAAGTGACAATAGCTATCTTGAACACTGTTTCTAAATCTGCAAACACAAGTTTCAACCTCTTTGTTTATATTTGACTCTGTCCACTTTCATTTTCATTGTGTTTGACACATTAGATGACAGTTTTAGGAAATCAAATCCATCATTTTCTGCTTGAATCATGTAGAGGAGCTTGACGACATGCTTGAAGACAATATCAACTTTGATGATCTGATTTAAAAGCACTTAGAAGGCAGTTTTACTTTACCAGCTGTTACTTAAATCATATAAATACTGTCAGTTTTAAAGCCAAAACAGTGATTGTAAATGTAAGAAAATCATTGCCTGTCCTGTGAGGATAGATTGGAGTGTGTGGCTGTTTGTGCGAGTGTGTGTGTTGTGTATTAAGTGGCAGGCATTAAGTATTGTTAGTATTATTGTTAATCTTTTTGTATCAAGTTGTATTTATGTACTGTACATTGACTCATTTTGCCTCCTTCTAGTTGTGACTCAAAGTCTTCACACACTGATGTCTGCTCAGTGCCACACTTCAGACTTTGATGCCTCACAATGTCAGTCGAGCCGCAGACACACTCATTTTTGTTCAGTCCTGCTGTCTCATTATGAACTCTAACCTCAGATTGAAGCTGTGGAGTCATTCAGACAAGTAATTTAAATAAATGTAGTCAGGTGTTGACGTGTTAGAAAACAATATTGAGACCGTGTTCATGTCCTTGGCAGAGGTGTAAAGCTGTAGCAAGCTAGCGTAAGTGTTTGTTTAATTAAAAGGGCGAAAAAACTCGGTTGGCTCTGTTCAAAGGTAGTAAAGGAAAAAATGTCAAGGCTGGGCTGATTGAGTTTGTTCTGTTAGCTTAGAAGCTATTTAGCTGATGTTGGAGTGATATGTTGCAAACAGTCATTACAAAGGTAATGCACCCCATTTTATAAGAATGGATATGAACTCAGTTGATTGACTTCCAGCTTTTCTCTTTAATTTAAATGATCAATAATTAGCCACTGACGAATAAAACTTCTTTCTTAACTTTTTTCTAAAGGCTTAGACTGTTTGTCAGCTAACAGGACATTCAGATCAAAGTTACGTATCTTGTAAAAAGTCCATTATTATATTAAGTACTATACTGTCTCTATAGTATGCATCGGTGCCAATAGCTGAGAGGACGCACATGTCCATGCGGTATTAATCTTGCTGTGTCAGCACATCTGCCGCAGACGGCTGAAACTTTTACGACCAAATAACTTCGACCAATAGCTTTACTACTTTAACGCAGGCAGCAGCTGTGGAGGGCAACAACTTAGTGTTTGTAAGGGACCAAAAGACAGTTTCTGTTTAGTTTTGTGTTAAGTTTGTGTGCCATAGCTCGACACCAAGAGATGACATTTAGTGTCACGAACACTGAGTTTTACCAATGACTCACTGTCTGTTGTAGGAAACATCATATCCTTTTGATATGCTGACATTTAGTCATGTGATTGGTTACACATGTATGCTTTTACACTGAAAGATCTCATGTAGCGATTAGAGAAGACTGGAGACATGAACATGTGTATACACGAACAGAGGCTTCCCTTTGGTATTGTAATATGGAACATGTGTTTGTTATGTATTAAAGACGTAGAAAAGAACATTTTGTGTCAGTGATTTATTGGATTTTGTCAAAATAATCTCACTTTTAAGTATCCTCCATGCTCCGAAATGTCTGAAATAATGTGGTTTAACTGGGACGCTTCAGTGGAATGTGTTTTGGAAATGCATTTTCTGCTCCATTTGAGGCATTGAATTCACGCACAAAACACCGGACTATCCAAACCCAGCTAAAACATAACATTACTTTGTGTGGTTTGTCCCCGCTGTCACGTGACTTATACATTGTACCCAAGGCAAGTCTTGGCCTGGTTGAAAAAATGGGCTATGTGGAAAAGTGACAAAGAAAACCCTTTTTCCAGTTATTGCCACCAAGAGGAAAATAAAAGGCAGAAGCTTTTCCTCAAACATTTGAATTAGATTACATAATTTAAACCAGTTTACTCTCTTGCATTCAGGAGGAAATCTAGTTTCCTGAAGTGTTTCCTCATGGAATAAAACAAGTGGTAAATTCATGGCTTTGTATTTACTGTCTATGTTACCACCGGTTCGGTACTTGTAGAAGAAATGTGGACAAACCACCAAGGTGGGTTAGAAAGCAACTACAGAAATGTCCAAAACTTCAGCTCCTCAGATAACACTGAAACAAGCATCTTGGTTTCATTAACTCAAAAACCAGCTTACTTGCCAGCCAATAACTTAGCCTTGAGAAAATAAAGCTCTGATATGTTTGGAAAATTCTCTCAGCTAAATAAAATGAACAACAGCAATCACTTGAACTCCAAACAACAGAGACGGTGAAGGCCGTAATCAGAACCCGAGCCTTTGAACTGTAATTTGCTCATCAGTTCTGATTTCACAATGGCCAGAAACACCTATTACACTGCGAACAGTGTCAACTTCACAGTCTACCTCTTTGCAATTAGCACTGAGGCCCAGTTGTGACTTTACTCGCACTTTAACAGGAAAGCCCCTCCAGCCATGAGCAAAGGGAGTTGGTGTACCAAGACGACACCGCTACGTCTGGGCAGAGGGATGTGTTGTTCTGCCTGGGAGACCTCCTTGTTAAGGTCAACCTTTTTATTTTGCCCGAGGGGAAGAGTGTCGATGTGATCCTCAACTGATTTCTTTAATCCAGAGGAAATAACAGTGTTATTTTTGCTGTGGAGCCACTTTCATTTGCATCCTCTTCATAAAAAAGCGGAAATGAAAACAGTAGCACCCTATCCCTCTGTGACAAAGAGGCTTATTATCGTTTATAGACCTCTTCTACCAACATCTGAAGACAGTTTTGCAGTTCCTTTTTTCTCTTGTCCACAGGTTTCGGTCTCATTAGGTCAATCTGATCCTGTCACTGTCTTGTTGTGATTTACTCCAAATGGGAAGCAGTGCAGGGATTTCCAGAGGTCAAACCGAGTGAATGAGCTGCTGATTGTACTCTGCTACATTGCCTTGATCTTGAAGCCCTCCTGCTATGTCATGGCGACCTCTGACACAGCCACCGCCTCCCCCCGGTCTTTCTTCTGCAGATGATTTTCTCCACACAGGACCTGTTCGTCTGACCTGAACTCTGCCAATATCTTCCTGATGTTGCAGCCTGCTGATTGCTTGCTCCAGGTCAACGAACTTCCACCGAAAAACCCACTTAAGAAGACGAAATGTTTAAATTAAACAGCTTTGTAGTCACAGGAATGCAGTTTGTTTTGGACATTGTGAGGGATCGGTTGACACTCAAGCCACATGCAAAAATAAGAGATGGGTCTGTGTTAAGCCAGGGTTGTTTAGCATCTTAGAGTAGTTTTAAACTCACTGGTTGAAAATGGGACAAAATCAAAAATGTGCAAGAGGAATCCATTAAAGAAAGACTTGGACACTGATCCATGCTAGGTAACAACAGTAAAGCACTCTCATTTGCAGAATTGTGTTATAAATTTAGAAACTACTAAGATTGAAAAAAAAAAACATAACAAAACAGCACAATAGGAAAACATGCTGCAGATAGCATTTGATATACATTTATTAAACCACATCAGAAATAAGACAGAAAGAAATGCTGCACACCCAGGTATCAAAGCAAGAACACTATGTAGAACAGCTTCATTTTCAACCTTAAATAAGCTGGACACAACATAGAAACTGCTGCTTTCGGATGACAAATGAGCCAATTTGCAGCTCTGTAGCAAACCAACCCTACAATTTACATTTGTGACTGAGACGTCCAGTCTTGTTAGAGTTGCTGCTCCAAAGTAAAGCTGTTTAAGTTTGTTCATTTAGTGGAGAAATATCAGCACTTCAACCTCACACAGAAGTTTGTAAACTGGGACAAGGACAGCAGTCTAGTTACATCACTTAAACTAGCTATGGCTGTAACTTGACTTAACTGTGCATGTGTGTTAGTCAGACTTCTGTTGGACTAATGTGCTTACATACTTTTAAAAGTCTAGTTTCAGTCAGACTAAGGCAATGAATGGGTTGTTAGATTAGTTTAGATATTCCTTTATTTATCCCTCTGTGGAGAAATTAAAATTGTTGAGAGCAGCAGTACACACAACACACACATTCACACATACCGGGTACAAAAACAAATAAATAAAGATAAAAGAAATAATGAAAAATAGAATAGAAAGAGCAGTGCAAGAGAAGAATAGTATAAAAGACATGTAAAAACTATAAAAAAGAGAAACAGATCAAAAAGATTAGTGCCAACAAAAACAGGTATGGATGTGATGATGATGATATTGCACATGATTAATAAATAATTAGGGGTGTATGGAGAAATATTGCACTTATATTGTTATTGGTGGTGTTGGTCTAATACAGTGACAATGTTATGAACGACATGCAAACTCTCTGACTGACTCAAGTGACTTGAGTACCATAGCTTGCCACAGCTCCCTCTTAAACATGCACGGATACGCCCTTTAAATACATGAAGTGGTTATCTATTAACAGACATTCAGTCTCAGTCAATTCAAATCAACTTAAAATTCACCACAAACTAAAAGGCTGCATAATAAAGACGGAGGCCTCATCCTCCAGGAGTCCCAGTTGCTTGTGAAAGCTGTTTCAGAGACGCACGTGTGCTCTTTGCTTAAACCATCATTATTCTTCCTCCACACAAAGTAATGTTGATCTGAGTGACTCTGAGTGTGGAAGGTAGAGAGAGTATTCCCTCAAACACGCACTGGAGATGGATGTTTATACAGGCATATATGTTTAATTTTAATTGCAGATGAGCGTCCAAATCTCCTAGCATTATTTCATCCTGCTCTCTGATAGATGTTGAGGCGCTGCAGTCATGCCTGAACACACTCAGAGTGAACAGTTACACACACGTACTCAGCTCCCCCACTGAAGAGCCCGTGTTTTACTTGGCATGTGCGCTCGCTGTGAAGTGTTTTGCTTCCTTTTTACAGTTTGCCAGTTATGAATCTCTTTTTCGCCTCGTCTGTTCCCACTATGAGTTGCTTGTACAGGATGTGTCAATTACACCTCTAAGCCAAACTTCTATTCTAACCCAAACAATGCGCTGTAAGTACAATGTAAAACTGGCAATGCAGGAGTACTCGGGCGCTGATAGTGTCCCTCATGGCACAGGTTGAGTGTTTGCGGTTATTTTTCCCTCTTAAACCCACACAGAGATGTTAATCCATCCTCTTCAAACCAAACGAAAGATTTACAACAAAATTTGTGAGATTTAAGAGCTCAGAGGTTCTGGTTTATCTTACTGCTTACTGCTGCTGAGTTATGGCCCTTACTTAATGGGTCGATCTGTTTTAGTTTGATTTAGAAAGCAAAGGAAATGGGCCAGAGATGAGGCTGATAAGGGAATGATGGTTGACAGCATGATGATAGTGTACGGTTTGCTGGGGAGCGATAAGGTTTATGAATGATGAAATAAAGAGGAGGTGCAGAGGTGAAGATGAATTCAAGACAACTGGATTTTATTAGGCTCTCTGTCGGAGGGTAACGCTGTTCGAGGAACACTCCTATTGCAGAGCTTTTATTTACTCATGCATTTTTAAATGTGACTTACATTATCGTTGGCCCATTTCCAAGCTGTTAGAATAAGTTCAATTCCCAATCAAGACTGAGCTCGCCGTACTGGGTCTGTCAGGAATTCCACATGAAGACTTAAAGCGAACAAAGCGTCGTGAATTATTAATGAAACAGATCGGGAAAGCAGCAGCTGCTTGTGCTCACAGGGAGTTTTTGGTGTGAATGTAAAGAAAGTCAGAGGACAGGGTTAGTTTAGCACCCCATGACTCCACTCCTGTCAGGAGAAGATGACAAGTGCTCATGAGCAGATGTTGGACAGATGTGCAGTCAAAAGGGGAGAAAGGAAAATTAGAGTCATAAGACCATCCAACCTGAATTTGGATCAAACAACACCAACGGCACACGTAAATTTACAAAGTCACGGTTCATTTAACCTTGGAGGAGAGGCTTGATAACAGTAAGTATGAGCAGATTTCTTGGTGTGCTCTGGGATACATCAACACAAACTGAGGTCTGAGGTTTCTGATGATACTGGAAGGGTCTTTGACAGCAGGTGACCCATGGACACTTTCTTTTTAAGACAAGGTGAAACTGAGCAAGAAATCCAGCATCTGGAGGACTCAGAGGAGTTTGACTTTTTAAGGGTTTTTGAGACAAATTTGCTTGTTCTCTGCAAAGAAATCTATCAATGTAATTGTTCAAGAGATTTATTTCTAAACCAGACAGATGTTTCTGCAAATAGAAGAGAAAGTTAATCATTTAAAACTTTTATTTCTCATTGCTTCTGGCACCATAATTCAAAATATGCTTACAGGGGCAATTATCTTAAAATGAGAACCTACAGAAGAAGAATGAGAACTCTCTGTATGGCTATTAATTTCCAGAAGGTTGTAAGAAAAACAGTTTTTATAAATTATTTTTCAGATGAACAACCTTAACAAATTATGGGAGGATTACCTTGTCATTAATACTACAGGCAGAAATAATCATCAAACCTGCAGCAACTACTTATTGAATTAGTCACAAAGAATCCCAAACATACTTGTGCTAACATGAAATGTTTCATATGAACTGGGTGGCTAAGTGCTGGCAAACTATTACCATTACACTAACTCTGCAGCTGTTGTGTAAATGTGGGTAAATTTATCATTGTTTGAAGTTGGAGTCCAATAATCATTTTATTTTTTACTTTTTTTTTATTTCTGTTTTGGTTTCATCCAACTACTGATGGAAATTTAACTTTTGAGCTCATACTCGCAAGTTGATAAGTGAACTGTCTGCTGTAAAAGTGGAAAAAAAGCTGAAAAAACTGTGAGCTGTGAGCAACAGAACCTTTAAAGTTTTATCACATGTGCACAACTCTTGAGAACTTTTACAACAATTTCCAGGTGAGCTGCATGTGTGAACACAGCAAAAAAATGTTCTAGAAAATTCCCCAAAGTTATCCTTCAAAGATGGTGATGTTAACACCATGTGACTAGAGTCAGCTTGAAAGAGCAGGATGAGCATTGAAGGATGAATTGGAAGGAGGATCATTTTTTAGTGGAGGACGGCACGATATTTGCACATCCATTCCTCACAGAGCACAGATATAAAGGCAAAAACTATCATCATAGGGTCAGACTTTGTTGCTTTGTTTGCGATTATGTTGTAAATATTATAATTTGGCTATCAAAACATGCTTTTCATTGCTCCTGAGACTAATCCTATCCTGCCTAGAGCTGGGTGATAAACCGAAAATTTACAGATACTGAAATTTACAACAATAACTGACGTCATTTTGCCCATATCGGTATATTTGGTGTCAAAAAAATAAATAAATAAAGTTGTTTTTGGATGTAGGCTATGGTCTCATGTTCTTTTAAGACACTGTCCTACTTTAGAGGCGTGATTCCACCCCATCCAGTCTGTAACAAAGAGGGAAAGACAGGTGAGGAGATGGAGGACGGTTCAAAAGTTGTAGCGGCTGAAGTAGACAGTTTATGTGGGAGGGGGTGAGCAGCTTGTGGAGAAGTTATCGTCCATTTATCGTTATCGAGGGGAACTGCTCAATATAACGTGATATTGATTTGAGGCCATATCGCCCAGCCCTACTGCCTGCCATCCCTTTAATCCTGCAGTTAAGCCACAAGGCCATGAGTGATATGTGTAGAAAAGCAAAATAATTCTGGGAGGCATAGTTCTGAATTGTTATAAACTTTCAGGAGTGCATGTGAAAATTGACTAACCAACATTGACATTGCTCCATCCCTCCTGCTCCAGATAATAATAGTATAGCGTCTGCATTAACATGTCTCTTACATACTGTTGTTTCAGGAGTGTTTATCTTCAAAAGTAGCCATGTTATGTCTTATAACAACAAAGCACTTGCTCTGTACTCTTAGTCCATTTTGCTTGGCTACAATATCCATTGGAGGTGGTGTCCTGTGGTTTACACCTCTTCCTCTTATTTATGGTCCCAACAGATTAGACCCAGAGTGCTCCAAAATAAGCTTCACATGCGCCACGATGAATAGGTTGTGATGTCCTCTCCTGTTACCTAGCACGCCATGTCTGATAATACTCACCCCGTCATAAACCATCCCACAGCTTTTTGTTAGTGTGAGTTCTCTAATCTCTTCCAGATCTACTAATGTAACTGTATAGGCGGGACACACATGGCTGCGAGGGGTTGATATTTGAAGAGAGGCTGATTTATACCGCGCTCCGTGCCCGAGCAACAGATCCGCTGTTTAGACACCACCTAATTCATCCACCACCCCGTCGGCTTTAAGAGCTCAGAATGATGTGCGACTTTAAGTTCGGCCTGCACTCGATCAGCTCAGCGGCACGCTCGTGTCAGAGCCGATGATGAAACTTCAGAGACTTGTTGGTGGAGAGGAGGCAGCTGCTTTATGGCTTAAGGAGGCCTACAAATCCATACAAACCATTAGCCTGTGTTATTATACAAATATCTGTCATGCTTTTATAAGCTCCAAGTTATGTGTTTGGAGTTTGGCAGTTGATTATAACTTTTCACAACGCTAATATTCCCCCATGGTTTATTTAACACGTCCACTGTTTCCACACTGAGTGTTTTATGTCTCTTGCATGGTGCAATAAAAACACAACATAACTCTCATAAGCCTTTAAAGTCACTCCTCAAAACAAACTTTTATTGGAGAGCTTATCAAGATTTGACTCAACTTTTAACTTATAATATTATTTTAATCATATTTCATGCTTTTAAAGCGCTACATTTCTGCCTTCAGTGAGTTAATATCTACTTTCTTCTCAAAACTAATCCCTATCTCTGTTCTGTTTTTTTATTTTCTGCCATCGTGGGACACTTTGTGATTTGAAAAAATGATCCATAAGTGAAGGTCAAAGGACATTTTCTGCCGAACCAAAATAGCAGCATGTGAAACTTTAGATTTTGTCCTTGTACAATGTTTTTATATGTTAATCACAGTGTTTTTTTACTCTGTCAACTCACCCTTTTCCTCCTTATGGATAATGAATGACTTACCTGCAGCCCTGTGAGACTGACTGCAGGTAATGATAGCTTAGTTTGGCTCCTGAGAGAGAATAAAGGTGTTGACACTCTTTAATCTCAGCTGACAGCATGTGTTAGCGGTGACAGGCGAGAACAAAATAAGGATTTATGTGCTTCCCTGTAGTGACGGAGGAGTACCATTCTGTGATGTTTTGTCTGTGTTGCTGCTGGAGCAGATGTGTGTCCTCCTCTGGGTTCTGTCTGGGGTCAGACTCTGGCATTCAAGTGGAAAAAAACACGCTTGTTTGTTCAGACAAAAGCAGGGCGTCTTAGTCAAGTCAACATGACATCACAGTTTAATCAGATTCATCAACTTAAAGTCACCCTGAAGAGTCATTTCGGAGAACACATTCATGACATTTTTCACTTAGAGAGAAGCTTTCCCGGCTTGAATTGGCCAACCTATTTGAAATATGGCTGTTTTAAATGAACAGTGTGTAACTTCTTCATCCTGGGGCCTCTGCCAGGGTTTCTGCTTGTCACAGACCCTGTTGCGGTTTTCAGGGACAGCATGGCATGGCGCAGCCTGGGGGAGGGAGGAGGGTCTGCCGTTTGGGAGCCTCAGAATTCCATCTCTGCTCTTTGTAGATGATGTGGTTTTGTTGGCTTTTTCAAGCTGGGACCTCCAGCCGGCATTGGAGCAGTTTGCAGCTGAGATGAGAGTTTGTACCTCCAAATCCAAGTCTGTGGTTCTCTGCTGGAAAAGGGTGAACTGCTCTCTCTGGGTGGGAAGTGAGCCTTAATCCCAAGTGAGGGAGCTCAAGTTTCTTTTGGTCTTGTTCCTGAGTGATGGTAAAACGGATTGTGAGATGGGATTGACAGACAGATCGGTGCAGCATCAGCAGTAACGCGATCTTTGCACCGAGCTCTTATAGAGCTGCTGCTTCCTTACATTGAAGGAGCTTGAGATGGGTTGAGCTTTGATCAGGATGCCTCTCTTTGGAGGTGTTCTGGGCATTATATCCAAGTGGAAGGAGACCTTGGGATAAGCCTAGAGCTCACTGGAGGGATTACACATCCCGCCTAGCCTGGGAATGCCTCTGGATCCAGGAGGAGAAGCTGGAAAGTGAGAAGTTGAGCGAGACGTCTGGGTCAACTTGCTTAGACTGCTGCCCCCATGACCCGAAAATGGATGGATGGACTTGCAGGTTTTCTATGCTGGGAGTTATTAATTTTTTTCAAACATGATGTGGCCATAATCAGTCTTGGGGTGACAAATGACAAAGTCATGTGTTCTTTCAATTAAACTCTATTTGCTTAGAGTTATGTAAGGGTTTCTGTAGTAGTACAATTACTATTCAAACAATCATCTCATTATTTGTGCTGCTTTAAGCTCTACAAACAATCGGCCTGACGAGGGACAGAAAATCAAATCAAACATCCCTTATCATGCATGTTTCTAGGGCGCTCTCTGACCCTACAGATTTTGTGTTGTGTCTGTGACATTAACCAAAGTTCATGATACTACCCAGCAGCAGACTCAAGCAAAGCCTCCCGTGTACAAATGCACCTAGAGTGCTAAATGCAAGTTTTTTGGAGGCGAAAGCAAAAACAGCTAAAGGAATCCTCTGAGAATTGGAGGTGTGCAGACTACTTTGAGTTTATTGCGCAAAAGGGCACAAATGTGTGTGTTCAAAAAAAGTGTAAAATGTGCTCTGGCCGGAGACAAATTTGCACTACAGCCAGGGGTGAAAGTAAGCCGGTACGCAGCGGTACGCAGCGGTACGCAGCGGTACGGGGAAGACATAAATAGCAGTTTACAGACGGTACGCTAACTTTCACCCCCCGCAATCTATGAAGGCTACATTTGCTCACCGCGTTGCCGCACCTCAGTCTGCACTTTGCATTGTAACTGCAATAATCCATGCTGCTTGCGAGTGAGTCGTACTTGCTTCCGCAAACAAACAAACTCCAAAAGTGGAGTCAGTGCACACTTTTGATTGGACGCTGTTTTCCTAGGTGCTGGCTTTTGCGTAAGGAGACAGCTGCTTCAATCTTAATGCAGAAATAAAACAAAATGATGACAAAAATCAATTTTATGTTCAAAAGATACTGTGGGATCAGAGCAGGCACCTCTTTTAACTTGGGTGTGCTCCTCTTGTACAAAGCCTACGGGTACAGTACCTGCAAGAACCTTATCCTACTTTCACCCCTGACTACAGCAGACTCAACATCGTATTTTCTCAAGCACCCATGAGGGCAACATGCTAACACAAACTTAGTTAATTTTCAACAGCAACAGATTTCTCAGAAATGTAACACACTGATTACCTTATAAACTCAAGAACAATCAAAGAGGAAAGCATGCCAGACTTTAATAGTTCATGTTGGCCATAAAAAGTTATTCTTTAAACATTCCTGTGTCTCCATCCAACAATGCCGGAACAAGAAATTCAACAGCTCATTGGTAAAAACTGGAATTCCCCAGAACAGCACTCAGAAGTTTCACCTTCTCAAATGATTGCACTGCACACAATAGAGAGTCTGTTTTTCCTGCTCTCTGATATTCTCATTACATTCTGAAGGTTAATGTAACACACATACCACTTAATGAGCACAAGTTGGACAACTGCACTCTGAGGAGGGCTTCCACAGATGTAACTCATCCCACTGGATTTTTGCCTTGAACTCAGTAGAAGTTATGTGAAAGGACTCTTTGGAAATACTACATAGAAGTCAACAGCCCCACTCAGTCTTTCACAAAAAAACAAAGAGAGAAGTGGATTAGATCAAATGTTGTGTTTTTGTAGTAAACACTTATATCTGCTTACATATGTTGTCTTTACTACAGAGTCATAGTGATGAGCAGACTGTGTTTTTTAAAGCTTCAGAGTTCTTTATTGTAACCCTGAAGTCCTGCAAAGGTTAAAGTTTTAAAGTCCCACTCTGATCGTTTTATTTTTACTATTTAAAGTGTTCTCAGTGGTCTTTAAATTGTAATTATGAAGTTTTAAGCCAAAATCACATTACCTGTGTCATTTTCAAGGGCTTTTCAGTACCTTATTAGCAATTTGCCTCTGGGTTGTGGGCGGAGACAGCGCTGCTCTGCACACTCCTCGTCACGTTAGCTTGCAGCCTAATGTTGCTGGTGTAGGAGAAGAAGCAGATTAGGAGCTATTCAGCTCTCAGACACAAATGTCTTTAGGGACATGATGAAAATTAATATCATAATTATCTTTCTCACGAGCATCGCAACCTGTGAGCGCACACACTTGATCCACGATTGTCCTCTCTATTTCTCCAAGTCTGGCCTGCATGGCGGGGCTCCGGGGGCCGAGCTTGGATTTGTGACGTAGGAAGTCTCACTGTCTCTGATCCTGCCGTTGGGGTCTGCCAGAGATTCACAGTGATTTGAATGCAGAAATACTCAGAAATGCAATTTCGCCCTTTTTTTTCTCATGAAATGTCCTGAAGCATCAGAAAAATCTTATATGAACATGTAAAAAATAGGAAAACATGATTTGAGCACAAAAAGCTAACTATCTTATGTGTACAACTTATTCTATTGTGACGGTGGATGAAAAACCTTATATTATTTAGGCAGCGGACATGTATGGTACACGCTTGTAAAATGCAGCAAACCAGGTCTTTTGCAACCACCCTATAGTGATACACGAAAGAAATGTTTCCAAGTTTAGAGATTAACGTTGGATCTTGGAGATGTTGAAGCATACGATATGAGCTGCAACTGATCCATGCAAATCCATCTATTAAATTAGATACTGAAATTAAATTTGGAGGTTCCAAACATGTCGCATGGATAAAAAGCACTTTAGTTTGTTCAGCATATTTTAACAGAGCTAGAACTAGAGAAAGCACACCCCTAAAAAGCAGAGGGAGCTTATTTGACAAACACAAGACACCAGTCCATTGGGAGTCGTATCAACACTATCAACAAAGAAAGATATAAATCTTAATGGCTGAATGATGGTGATTTATGGTGAGTGGAATCAGTACCAGCTGCTTTCACAACATATTGATGATTTATGCACGTCAAATAAAAATCATCAACCCACATGGGATTTCAAGAACTCTCAAGAAGTACTTTTCTGTTTGTGCAGTAAGAACAAAGATCCAGATTTAACCCTGCTGCTGTCTACTGAAAGTCTCCTGGAAATTGAAGTGACTGTGAGGATTTTTCACTTTCTGTTGATTTCATCGGGATAAAATGTTGTAGTTTTGACTGAAAGAAGTCAAACTCTTTGTCTGATACCTGCCTCACACAAGCAATAACAAATAAAGATAACAAGGTAGGAAAAACAACCAATCTTTTAGCTGTTTGTCTCAGTTTCTTCTCCATAGGTGTCTTATTAGTGCATTGGTGTTAGCCTCACAGGAGCTTCAGAGTACGGGGTGAAAGTAAGCCGGTACACAGGGGTACGCCGTACCGGGAAGACATGAAGCAGTTTACAGACGGTACGCAAACTTTCACCCCTTGCAGTGTATGTAGGCTACATTTGCTTACCGTGTTGCCGCACGTCAGTCTGCACTCTGCATTTAACCGTAGTAATCCAATGGGCTCATGCTGCTTGCGAGCGAGTCGTATTTACTTCCGCAAACTCTGGGAAGTGGGAACGCTCAGTGCGCACTTTCGATTGGACGCTGGTTGCCGAGGCGCTGAGGCTCGCCTCCCGCCTTTTGCGGAAGAAGGGAACTTTTAAAGAGACAGCTACTTCAATCTTAATGCAGAAATAAGACAAAATACAGAGAAAAAATGATTTTATGTTCAAGAGAAAGAGAGATGCAGCAGATGATGATACTGTGGAATCAGAGTCGGCACCTGGTTAAACTCGGGTGTACAGTACCTGCAAGAACCTTATCCTGCTTTCACCCCTGTTCAAAGCACATATTAAGTTTTTAAGAGGATCATTAACTTCCTCCTGGAGTAGAAAGTATCCCATTGTGGTTAGTTATGCACTTCTACCAAGGTTATGCATTTTTTGTCAAGTACTTTATATAAACACATTGTTTCTCTTCCTACCAGACAATATTTTGACTTCAATTTTTCATGACACTATGACCTCCGTCTAACCTCAATGGAGTGTTGGGACTGCCTCAGTAAAACTAAAAAAATGTTTATGAATGAGGCTTTTGTTCATATAAATAGCAACAGAGGGGACATTAAGGAGAAAATAGATAACATTTGTCATCTTGACCTTTTCACTGATGCATTTAGTGATATTTATGACTATGTCTAATGTTTTCTTAGTGTATAAATTCAAAGCTAGGCTTGGGTTGCCTTACATGGTTGTTGGCACATATGTCAGGTATCTAAACAGAACATTTAGAGGACAAAGTTGCACCTGCACCTTCATTTTTCAGTTTTAAACTTGTGGTGATGCTGCATTTCTGCATCTTTACTCATCAGTCCTTCTCGCCGTTCATCACAGACACTCCATTGTGCATAAAGAATGTTACTGCAACTTTTTTTGTCACCTGTAATGTGTCGGTGTTTATCTCTGTCTGCTCTTTAAAAGAAAACACATCCATCTCTTACCTTCTCCCCATTTTTCTTCCTCTCTGGAGAGCAGGAGTCTGAATGGTATCAGTTTTCAGGGAGTTTCTCTCACCCTGACACGCACACTGACATCCACAGACACACATTTTTCACACCCTGAGGTGAAAACAAATGTCTGTATATCATTCAGCAACCACCTCGGTGTGTCTTGGCTTGACTTGCCATCCTCCAGTTGCTCCCCCTCAGCTGGAGTGAAACTTCCACTGCCTCCTGGAGCTCACTCAACTCTTCTTCTACTATCTCATTTAATGCACCCAGCTTTGATACAAAGGAAGTCATGTATATCCAAACAAGATTAGTTTCATTCAACTGTTTCCAACATAAATTCACTTCTAGGTTAAAAGTCAAACTTCTGCCTCATTTTGTGCCAGTTTTGCTAAAGTTAAACCCGATACAATGACCCCAAAAGTGAACTGATTGCTGTTTCTGTAATCCTCCTCTGCGTGTGGAAATAAGCGTTTCCTCGCCTCTGTTTTCCTAAGCTTGGTTTCATGGGGCTCAGTAAACTTTTGTGTGGCTTGACGGATGAGTTTGTGAAATGGCTCCTGAGAAATAAAACAAAATCTCAGAGAGATGAATGGCGGAGGAAGTTGTAAGTTTCCGGGTGTGGATTGGGGTAGCTTGGGTGGGGAAGCTGAGAGCCACCACGCCTAAATGTCTGAGTGTGTGACACCAAATCTCACCATTCAGCAGCACAATTGAGCAAATGAAAACATGTCAGGGATTGTATTTCCCATCTGGCCTGTAGTTATGAATAGAAGAAGTGTAGAAGCTGATTCAGGTTTGTCCTCCTCTGTCCCCTTGTGACCCCGGCAGAGGTTTTTGAGTCCCTCTCATGAATCTATGACCAGTTTTATTTCCTCTAAGTCACGATTGTTGTCCCAGCTGCAGCTGTTTCATTGTTCCAAAACAAAGATTTTCAAACAGGGAGCTGGAGGGGAAACACTAAAATAGCTAATGTAGCAATTAGCAACAACTATAGCAGGAGAAAAAGAGGCCATCTATCAAAAGTTCTGGTAAACTCGATCACGTTTATAGACTGAATATAAAAGTTAGCTGTTTTCTCTCTATGTTTTAATTGCCTGGAAATGAAATGCACCTGGTCAACAAGTCAATTTGTATTTTAGCTGGAAATAAGAGAAAGTAATTGGCATCAGCGGCCATGCTCAAGATCAAATTTTCCCCCAAATGAGAGCAGAACAGCTGAGTTTCTTCAAGAACTTTTCGTCTCATTCATCCTCATTTGCAGAGCTGTCCAATCAAGTTACCATCCCAACGAGAAAGATCAAAGCGGCCTCATACAAAGCTCAGAGCCAAAAAGTTTCCAAAATATGACAGCACAGCTCTGTAAGAGGGAGTGAGCATGAGGTGGAACTTAGTCTGATTCCTAATTTGAGTGGAAAATCCCCTTAATGGGAAGAAAAACCCTTAGAAGAAGACACAAAGACACATGAAAGGAGGAACATGTAGGGAGAGGCATGATTTATTTGGTGGACTTTCAGATCTTTTGATTTACTTCTCACAAGACATACCACCCTTATATTTGACCTTGTGATGAATGGATAACCTCATATATGACGCTTCAAACAAAAACTCACAGTAAAACCTTAAAACAGAAGCAAAACAGGACAAACTACTAAACTAGTCACTTTTATGATAATAGACATCAAGTGGTGAGACTCTGTTGATGACAATGTCATCTTTTTTAAATTTTTAGGACCAGAAAACTGATCAACTATCATGAACTGCTGTATGTTTTGGGTGCATGATTGTAAGTGAATGTAAATCCACTTTTTCTACAAACTCAACTTTTGTACCACATGTTTCATCTTGTGCCATCTTCAAATTCATATTGTGAGTTGTCCATTGCTTTGGTTTACGCCCAGATGCCTGCAAACACATGATTTACCTGTAGTAGGGTGGTCATACGTCCTCTTTTACCTGGACATGTCCTCTTTTTTGGGGGCCTTGTCCAGGGGAGTTAATAAAATCCTTCAAATGTCAGGGTTTTTGTGTGGACGTTTTAAGTTTGTGTCAATTGAGTTAGAAGCATGTAAAAAACACTTGACCTGACCTGAAAAACAAAATATACTACGAGCGACTCTGTCCCCGCATAGTAGTGTCCTTGTTTTGGGGATTCAGAATATGGTGACCCTACTTATAGCCTCAGTTGTACTTTATGTTTGTTAAGTTGCAATGTTCCCACTCATCTTATAATTAAGGGTTTAAGTGAAATCAAAGTATGTTTGAATACCGGCACTCTTTGTTAAACTGTTTCCAGAAGTATCCATAGCAGACTGACTGGTTTTGACAAGGCTCACATTTTTCTCTTCCACAAGTCAGACATTTTGAAAGTATAAGAGTTGTCGCAAGTTTTGTGGTCTGCTCTGTTAACTCATACCTGTCTGTGGTGTAGATTGATGGATGAACATTCGTATTGAGGTCGATATGTCACATTTTAAGTTGCAACCCAAACTGCTCTCTCCATCCTAGCTGTACACTAGTTTGTAACTCTATAGGGGAAAGAGGGGGGGTGAACAAACACGAGAGTGAGGGGGTAGGCGTGCATAGGTGTGCGTTTCACCACTCTCTGCTACAGTATTAAATGGCTTTCCTTCACATACCTGTCACCTTGTAATCAATAAAGCTTGAATAACACCTGAAACGCAGCTGCCACCGGTGACTTGTCACTCATTCATACCCAAAAACGCAGACCTACCACGCTCCAAAGCATCCATCATCCACAACTTTTCCAGAAGCTTCTCAGGCATATGAGGAGTCTGCAGCTCCAGAGCTTCCAGTCATCATCCATCACCTTAGCGTGCTTGTGGGGGTCTGTGGCTGGGACACACACAAGCATGAACCTGATCCACAACAGGCTGGACTGGACACACACAGACTCACCTCTGGGGGTACACAAATATAAACACACATAAAACACAGGTCAGCTATACTCCATACACAGGTGCCCTTTTACACAACTCCCAGCTTTAAAAACAGCCCACCCCCCTCGTTGTGTAATTATTTTCACTCTTTAATCCAAATTCTTAATTAAGTTTTCGTACATTTTTCCACTTCTCACCGCCTATTCTCACCACACACTTCCCCTCCTCCTGCTTCACCCGCTATGAGGATTATGTTTGCAGTTGGGAGTATAAATAGTGCTGAGTAGGTGGCCTTGTAATGGAAACACTGATACGCACATATCAAAGGCTCAGCTCCCTTTTTGCAAATCTTACACACATTAATCAGGACTTGTGTTTTGCAGATGTGTCTGAACATATGTGTTTGCAGCTTTCTGCATACGTGGGCCTGTAAAAGTGCGGTATGCCTCCGTGCATGCCCGTCTGGAATCTTGTGTGTACGTTATGCCAGCGGGTGAGAACATATGGCGGCATAGTTTACACTTTCCCACAAAGACAGGCTCAGTAAAAGCTTCAGGTAGGCTTAAAGAGGTTTAAAGTAATGGCTCAATCAACCAGAAGATCTGCGTTTACATGCAACATCTTTACACGGTTTCATTCACAAGCCGAACAATAAGAGCCAAAGTGAAACACAGAGATACAGGTGTTCATGACACACAGTCTGGAAACATTAGCTCTTCCATTAGCATTCATCATGAGACGCTTAACGTCTTTCAGTGTGCATTCAGTCTTTCTCGTCTTATCATTTTCCCATGAACTGGTTCTTCTCATATTGCACAGTGCTCTCTCTTATCATGATGGGAGAACAGCCCAATTTTTTTACTCCATATTGTCATAAAAAATGTTCAAAGGATCACTTAATGAACTCAAGTGGCTTTTAGATAAACTCCTCTTTATCCACCAAAGTGTGTATTTTCCTCTATCTCAGCTTCAACACTACACTATGTTTATTATCTTCTCCTGCAGGCTCACTTTTTGTGTTCTGTCATAACATACGTAAGTGTTTTAGTTTGAAAGATTTACTACAGCTGGATATAAAGATAGACAACATGTCTCCAGCTCCTCGTGTCATACTAAATAGAAGCTCAGTTTCCCTTCAACGGTGGGCGCAGATGGGCTTTTGTACTGGTGATGTTTTTGACCCAGAGTCACATTGCCGGTTCTCCTTTTTCATGTTTCAGAAACTAAAATCAATACAAAATGTAGAGTGTCAGAGGCAAAGGATCGCAAAGTTCCTATTGTGAAAGAAACTTAAGTAATCCCATAATGAGATTGCCTGAATAGCTCATCAAAAAAGTCAAGCAAGAATTGTGAAAACAGGGTCACAACACTGGCACAAATTGTGATATTGGTTGCGAAGAGAGAGCACAATAACCGTCACGCTTTCTGTGTTGCTAGAGGATTTTTTTTTTTTTAACTTTTTGGGTCAGATTCAAGGTCAGAAACATTTGGTCACACTTCATGGAATGGAATTCTGAAATCGATATATGGATTAACTCAGTGATGAAGACATTTTGGCATGGCAGCAGTAAAAAAAGGCTTCCAGAAGGCTGGCCAACTGAAAGAAAATGGTTTCATGAAGGGAGTGGGCTTCAAGACTTAGAGGCAGGAGCTGAGATGACGGTTTTTGAAGACATTCATCATTTTTTTTATTTTTTATTTTTTATTTTTTTATTTATTTTTTTTTTGTGAATTATCTGAAGCTACTCCAGAAGAATCAGAGGGTTGGTGTAAATCCTCAAAATGAGCATAATACCCTGTTTCTAATCAGCAGATGTTGTGGCAAAGATCCTTCATATGGGCTTAGAGATCCTTGAGTCAACATGGAGCGGACGTTTATGTTTGTAGAAAATTAAAAGACTTTTTTATTAATGTTAGCATTATGCTGTCTGCCAGGGTTCCTCCTGTAATCTGCTGAATTTATGCACTAAGGAGCTCCATTTTTGACAGAGCTGTCAATCATGGAGTTTTTGAACCCATTCAAAGTCATCCCCGCAGTACAATGAATGACTGAGCATAAATCTGTAAAACAAGAACAAACCTTGTGGACAAAATATGCGATGAAGAGAATCTGTTCGCTGTGTATTTTGGTTTTATTTGACCCCTGTCAGGCTTACTGACCTTTACTACGGCCCATTTGTAGTGGCAGCTCTAAATGTTTTGGCTCACTTGGAGGTGTTGGTGTTCATCTTTTGGCAAAGTCCATTATTTGACCTTGGATGCAGAAACAGAGCACTCTAGATACTGACAACACTCATCAGCCTGTCTTTACTTTTCAGATAAATTAAAAATCTCTTATTTTGTAGGCCCAGTGTCCTCTATTAGACCTCTCCCTTTATACAAAAAAACAGGGAGTTATATGATTGACGGGGGTATGGTCTTGTATCTCAGTGTGCCTCTATGTCAAAAGATTTGACAGTTTGGGTTTTGTAATAAGGCACCACTGAGGTTTCTAGCATTACCTCATTTCTTTCACTTTCTGAGTTGCAGAAAGGTCCTGACATAGCTGTCATGTGCTGCTGTAAGTGAAGTCCCTCTTCTAGACAAAAATATCCAATATCTGATTTTGAATGTCATTATGTTATGGAAAAGTTATCCTGGTTACGTCATGTTTTTTTGTAATTTAGTCGCGGCGTAGTCTTCCAGTGTTCGAGTCAGAGTGAATCCAGGGAGTGATGGTTACATATCTCTAAATGTCTCAATTTGCAGAGTATGCTGATGAAAGTGGTGTCACAGAGCTCCAGTGGCTCTTCTGGGACTCAGCACTGACTTGTGGAAATGAGGCAAGTGTGCGTATGGCTCATATCAGCCCTGGAGTGAGATAAAGCTGACAAGAAAGGACACTGCAGTCTCTGTGGAGTCATAACATTGCTCTCACACTCGCAGACCTCACAGATTTCAAATGTGACGTGTATATTTATCTGTTTGTGACATCTGACAGTGACTTGATAGACATAAACATACATGAGTTGACTTTTGTTGGCTGCTTCAGGGCATCAGAAACACGCTGTCACACAGCGTTGACATTTCAGCCTTTTTAAGTCTGCAAAAGCATCTTTCTTTAGCTTAGACTCTATAGCTGCTATATATCCCACGGTATTCTCCAGTTAGCTGTGTGTGGTACTGTTTTGGAGATTTTTCAAGCCCAATCCAGCTGTTGTTAAAGCTGGAAACTACAGTTAGAGGAAACTAAAACAGTATGGATGTTGTAAAGAGGCGATAAAATGTTGCAGAGCTGAGGGGAATTGTAGAATCTGGAGATAATTACCACCCCGTCCTTTTCAAATAAACAGTAATTTGATCCACTGTTTCTAATAAATATTCATCACAGCAGCATTTAAGAGTTTATCCATTATGTATTGAATATGATTTGATTTGTCTGCAGCACAGATAGCGTGAAAGCTCTCTGACAAAGAGGGAGGATATCACAACTGTAACCTGCACAAACATCTGGTCATGATATCTGCTCTCTCCTCAGACATGACGCAGATGGGGAACTAAGAGACCCACCCTTGCGAACCCACATCTCCATCCTCACGATTTTGCCATCACTGAACATGTCAAACCCATCTGAACTTTTCACGCAACCTTATATACAGTCAAGGTAATGGGGATTATAGTCTATGTTTACCCATAAATCACTGAGGGAGCAGAGCTTAATAACAGCTCCGGACTGGACGAGGAAAATTGGCCCCTGATGGCAACGAGTTGTTCTTTCTTTTCTTTCCAGGACAGAGTATTGAGATGTTGCCAAGGCGACGACAGGGATCACTTCTTGTTTTAATGGTATTATATGAAGATGCTATTCACAGGTTGCTCTTATTCTCCATCTGCAAGTAAAGTGATACTCCCACCGGCTACAACTATAATCACAGTTACAGTTACCCTAGTCCTTTGGGGACATGGGTTTGTTGAATATTATATTCTGCTTTTGTATTACACAAAGGATTGGCTATAAATCTGAGTACACTGGGAAACTAACCAGCACAATAACCTACTATTATTTTTACTTTCATTCTGATTCAAGGGTCAGACTTACCCATGCAAAATTAAAGCGAAGAGCAATGCAGACAAAAAAAGCAGGAACACTATGTGAAAAGTAGAGATGCTCTTTCAAGATTCCCGATTTGGTGTGGTTGAACTTTGCCTCACCTCCAGAGGCAGGGGCAGGGAAGCAATAGAAAAAATAACACAGAGCAAGCTTGGGGAAATTCCTGCCAAGGGATGCATGAGTGTCTTAATACCACAGGAATGCACAAGCAAGATTTTCACCACTGTCATGACGACAGCTTCAGATCAATGCAGGTCGTCCTGAGCAGCCTGGTGGTTGTTGTTGCTGCTGTTGCTGTTTGTTCCTGTTTGTTCGTGAAACGTTGCAGACATGTCAACACAATGTGTTTATTTTTTGGTTTTATCACACCATTACATAAGGCTTTAACTTGTACAACTATGTTGTGTGGAAGAACAAAGTTTTGGGGGAATCATCACAAAACATGTGTGGTCTCCTGTTATGTTGCCATACAGAGGAACATCAAAGCAACATGGGAATAATATCAATCGTATAATCCATTTTCTTGCAAAACAAAACCAATATTTTAATTTTATTATTCCTTATGGGGTGCTCCAGATAAAGTTCAAATAAGGATGCATGTAGTGCACTGACAACAATGTGAAGAAATGGCCGATTTAAATGGAAAGCAGTCCAGTGTTTACTCTGTAAGCAAAGTTTGGATACAGCTGATCGGCATCCAAAGCAGGCCAGTCAGTGACTTAAAAGGCAAAGAGGTTTCTGGGTTGTGTTACAGACAATCTGTCAAAAGACTAGACCATCACAGGGAATTGGGAGCAGGTGTGTTGAGAGAGAGGATTGGAAACACCCTGGCAGAGAGGATAGGGCGGGTGGGGGACAGCAGGTGCCTGAAATGATATTAAGGGCCAGTGTCTGAACAAACAGTGGAATAAACCACATTATACCAATGTGCTTGTTTAAAGTGCACCCCAGCACCCCCAGAGCCCAACTGCTATTATGTGTTGACACAGCCATTGGAAGTGAGAGTCAATTTCTTGGGTAGTGACAAGCTGTTGAGAAATCCAACCAAGACCTCTTTTTCCATATGTTACCATCATTCACAATTGGACTTGCAACTGAAGAGAAAACAATAAAGAGGAAGGTCAGAACTGACATTAAGAGCAAAGTGCTGGAAAAACTTGCGCTAAGCTATATTAGTATCAACATCATTTCAAACTAAGTTATCCTTTGATAGCTGACAGTAAGGGTCTAAGTCTGCTGACAGCATTTTTGCACTTCAGGTACCTGTTCAAGAGATATGAGGAGCATGAAGTACAGTGTGAAAATTAACTACGGAGACATGCTGCATGCTGGGAAGTCCAGCGAGTATAAATGGGTTGACAACCTAAGCTTATAAACATCTGGTAGACTGGGCAGTTTGGATGTAGGTGCACCAAAGTCCAGCCCATCAGCGACCTGCAGGGAGATAAACACAAAACCAAAAAACACACGAAAACAAAAGCTCTGCAAAAGTAGGTTGGCTGTCACACAGGGAGCCTAAAATAGTGTAACTTTCATAACCCTGCCAGCCTCGTCAGTGTCACCTATTCATCACCGACCAATCAAAATCAAGGAGGGGCAGGAATTCTATTGAGTGTGGACCCCCTAATAAACAATAATGATGAAAGCTCCTACCACTCTTTATTCAAGGTACTTTTTCAAGGTCTGGAGCTGCTGCTAATGTTATGACACCATTTCTATAGTTTTCCTTTCTTTGTGAAATTAAATTGAATAAAGCATTGATGAAACATTAAAGGTCATTTAAAACAGGCTTTACAGTCACTACCAAGTGACCTTTTTTAAATGGAAAACTTTTTGAAACATGACAACAGTGAACACTGATTAGAAGTGCTCTGATATAAAGTTGTGGGCGCTGCCAGCGGCAGTTTTAATTAGTGGACATAGGCCCTTATGGTGGATGTGTACCAGCCCTCTCTCCTTAAAATAACCTGCTATCTTGTTTACAGCTAAGGACCTCTGAATCACCGGTGAGCAACAGTACGCTGACTTAAAACGAAACAGCAGAACATTTCCGAATTGAAAATCCAGACCCACCTTGCCCAATCCTTATTTTACGTAATATGTTTGTAAAAAGCTTTTTGATATTTTTTTTTCTTTGAGTACACAATTTAGGAAATTGGTTTGAAGAAAACACCCTTAATAGCACAAGCTGTCAAAAGCAAACACAAAACTTAATCCTGGAGTAACATGTTTACTGTAGGTAATGAGTAACCCACAGGACATGTTATTATACCCAAGGGAAATCCACCCTAATGAACCACTAACAGTTTCCCTTTTCCCAGTGCTGCACCTTACATAACCCAGAGAGGGAACACCCTGACAAACACTGAAAAACAACATTGATTTGTTACATTGCTGGGTGGATCTCCTCCAAAACTGCCTGTGTTTCTATTTGTCTCCTGGATAGTCTCTGCATTAGCGTGTAAAAAGATTTGTCAAGGCTCGTGTGGATTTGTGGTTTGTGTTGAACTACTCCCTCCTCTCCTGTTGATAAAGGAGCTCATGAAATGTGCTGGCAAAAGGCCCATTGATCCTTCCTCCTTAGCTCTGATCCATATTTTATTGTATTTTATTCTTCTCTTTTGTAATGCCCTGGGATTTTTCCTTGCTAAGAAGATAAAACATAAGCACCTTCCTCTCTTGGGCTGTTTTCAAGTGTTCTCTGCTCAGGCTCCAGGAAGCCAGCGGAGGCCGGGTTAAGTGCTCTATTAATCTCTAACACACTGGTAAACACCTTTATTTGCCTTCTATGCATGGCACAATGAATAACACTCCAAAAACTCCAACAAGTATTTAATACGAGGCTGTTGATAAAACCCAAATTACATTGGCTTGAACTATTATAGCTGCTGCTTTCCTCTCCCTTGTCTCTCGTCTGATGAACATGGTATAGCCGGGTCCATTATTAGCTGCTATTCATGCTGGCTATCTTCCAGGCTGCTCTGGTAAGCCACTCAAAAGAGGCCAGCACCAGTCAAAGCCTGCAGCGTTCCCATGCTAAACAAAAACACATCAGCAAAGTCAATATTAGCCTTTTGTGCTGCCAACCCACAGCAGGGAGAGAAGGGGAAAAAAATACCTCAAGGACTGAATGAAAACACTGTGATGGTAGCAGGACTGCCGCCACAAAATTAAAAAACTTGGGTTTGGTGAAGTGCTCCTGTAGGTGTGTGTGCCTCCAGGGAGCTGTAACCCATCACACTCCAGCTCGTACTTCCGGCCATTCTCTGTGTGAGGTTAATTGGATAGCTGAACAGCACTTTGTCAGGATGTATGTGTGAGAGTCTTAACACTCATTCACATGGCTGTTTTTTTTTCTTAATGGAATGAGTAATTTCCCCCTGATAACAAAGTTGACATGCTTTCCTGCCAGGACTCAAGAGGTCAGGAGAAGTGAACAGAAATCAAAGCTGAGAAACTCTTAAAGCCACAGTGATTGTACATCTGGATTTTAGCCTCTTATATCTGTAGCCACCCTGTTTGATTATATTTTAAAGGGATATTCCGGCATAAAATAAAGTTAGGGTCAAACACACCATAACACTGAGTTAGACACACCCTCGAGAGATGAATGTTGCTGACCGCTTGCTTCTCTAGTTTTACCAACTTTAGTAATGACCGCAGATAGCAATACAGAGAGCCACATGCTCAACCAAAAAGCCACTCTATAGCCACAAATAATGCTCAGAACAGCACCTAACTTCATCAACAGTATATATAGGCTTCCAGCCATAGCACTAGCTTTTAGCAAAGAGACTTAACACAACTCAACCACTCTCTTCCAGCAGCCACTTGTTTGTAGCAAGACCCTGGGTGAGTCCATCAACTGCAGCGGGGTGACGCAGCTCAAGGAAGAACATTTATGATTATTTCCTCATGGAAATGCAATCAGACCAAGACGCTAAGGCAGAAGAACTACCGCGTCTGCAGTGCAAAATGATTAATATGATGATTATTTTAAGGAAATAATAAAGTAATGATCATTAATGTTCTTCCTTGAGCTGCGCCCCCCCACTACAGTTGATGGACTCGCCCGAGGTCTCGCTACAAACAAGCAGCTGCTGGGAGAGAGTAGGTGAGTTGTGTTTAGTCTCTTTGCTTAAGAAATCAGGTAAAGCTAAAAAGATGTTTGATGGCTAGTGCTGTGGCTGGGACCCTATATGTACTGTTGATGAAGTTGAGAATGTGGCTCTCTGTATTGCTATCTGTGGTTGTTACTAAAGTTGGTGTAACTAGAGAAGCAAGCGGTTGGCAACATTCATCTCTCAACGGGGTGTCTAACTCTGCGTTACGGTGTGTTTGACCCTAAATTAATTTTATGCTGGGATATCCCTTTGAGGCTTGAGTGTGAAGTGTGTTGATAGCAAAAGAGGTTTTGATCTGATCTTACTCGCATTGTGGCCTTCGTTATCTTGTTTTTTAGAACTAGAAGGGACCCTGGGCTGTAATATGAAGCAAATTCAGCACACCTTGTGTATCATTCGTCAACTATCCTCGCTAATTATGATGGAGGAAGTCAAGCTGTGCAAAAGCAGCTGGTTACCAACTTGATACGTCAATCAAGAATTTCTGTGAGTGCAGTCTTATGAACATGGTAGCAATATTTCAGCTGCAGCCCAGGTGGTATCAACAGAATGGTGTGGTTATAATAAAAACAAAAATGAAGATGTCAATCAATCTGTCGTGATGCTTTACAAAAAGAGCTGATTTAGACTATATTCTTTATCATATCCAAAAAGACCAAATATCAAGATTAAATATGGTCCCATCTTCTAAGATCAGACCCACTCTTATCCTTTCTTTATCCCATTCAGAGTAGAATATGAGCAACCAGTGAAGTCTCCCCCTGGATCAAAATCCTTCCTGTTGACTTCTCTGATCCAAAAGACTCCATCATGTCTCTTAAATAATCTCAGAAAGAGCTTCTACTTTCTCTGGTGAGTATCTGACATTTGCTGTGAGAATTGAAGAGCCGGAGTACTAATGCATCAGCATGCTCTGACATTAAGTGACATTATCTGCACTCTGGAAATTTCCAGGAGTTCTGCCCCAGCCTGTCTTTCACAGTGTGTAGTCTCCCTTGTCATACATGGGGGTCTTGAAGGGGAAAACATGACATCAAAACCCTGCTGTGGGCGCTGCAGGGTCATGTTTACAACAGGACTGTGGACAAAGCAACAGAGACATCCACACCGTGACGTGTAAATACAGCTTATCGCTAACTTGAGCAGCTGCTCAGTAGGAGACTTTGGATAACCACATTCGCACTGACGCCTTTTTGTGATATATAAAAGCAAACAAGAACATCAGAAACAAGACCGATGATTGATATTTTAATATATTCAACGCCTGAAACATGTGCGCGAGGATAAGTGTCAGCCAAGCAGCAGGAGAAACAGCCAGTTTTCACATAAAATATTCATAAAAATGAAACATTTACTTGTCAAACTCAGCAGGGTTGAAAAAAGTGTGAAAGAAGACCCTATAATTAACAATAGAAGACAAGATAAGTGAAGACTGTTTTGTCCACTAAGGGTCCTAAAACTGACACAATCTATAAATTCCTTGCAGGAGCTTTAAATCTCTAGTTCTGTTAATTATCAGTAGTGAATAAATAACTTCTGAAAGTCTGTAGAAATCTTGTTTGCTCTCTTCTGTCCTGACTGCTCCCCTCCCTGGAGCGTAATCCAGGCCAGACTCTGTTAGGAGGAACTTCTGGCCTCCAACACAGGAAAAGAGGATTTCATGGAGACTTAGTACGGTTATGTTTCTTATATTTTAACTTGTACGTTTGTGACTACCTCTGTATGAACTCTTGTTACCTATATTTTAGTCAAAAAACCCCAGAAGACTCGTCACTGCAAGGATTTTGGAGAATTTGTTGATGCTGCTGCCTGATGGTCGAGCTCTCCCCACAGTGGGTCCAACAGCTGTTGAAAGTCAGCAGATGGGGTCAGGATTCATGGTCCCACTTGGAACATGTGATGGTGATGATGAGAGTTCTCACTTTTTTAGCTGGACGAATTTATTAAATCCAAAGGAGAGTGGCGCGCAGTGCCAGAGAGTGTCCTCCATGTTGTTTTTTTTCTCCCCACAGCTGAGTAAAGCTCTGCAGCTGATGTTCCAGCACATTAAACTCTTATGAAACCTCATGACTCACTGCTCTTCCTGAATACTGTGGATACTTTCCTAAGAGTTTGGACTAATGCTCTATTCTAGGAAATGTTTTCAGATTTGCTTAAGCTTTTATAACACTGCTATGAAAAAATCCAAAGTGTTTGAACAGGAAAAAGCTGCTGAGAAATAATGGGGATGTAGGTCATTTAATCAAACTGTTTTCAATCAGGCTGAAAGTACAAAATACTAAATAAAGATTACATCACTTAGTAGGAAAAAGCTCATAAAATAAAAGGTATTAAACATCTCTCTGACTGATCTCAAGATGCAATATTATTAGAACTGGATTTTCCATTTTAATAAACCAATCCTCTGTGCTTGCAGAGCACATGTTGGGAGAAAATATTAAACTTTTTTTTTCTTCCTCTAGCAGCCCTCCTGCATCCACAGTCTTCAGATATTAAAGATTAAATCAGGCGGATTAGACTTTGATAAAGCTGGGAGGTAAGCTTTGCTCACATAGACCAACTCAGTGGGATTCTGATATTAAATCGCAAAAATACACACACACAGAAAAAGGGCGTTTTTATCCTTTTATAGTACACACCATCTTTTGGAAATGTCACTGCCGCCTTGAGTGGTCACAAGTCTGCTCTTTTGATGTGACACTTTGTCCTCATAAAGCTCTGGGTTATGACTGTTGGAAGGGTCCTTTTCTCCCTGGAGGGGCTTTTTGTTGGCAATAATTGTTTTGTGGTGGTCACTAATGCTCTGAAGTGTGCTGCGGTCAGGGTTCATAAAGCTGAGGTCAAGTCGGAGAATACATACCGTGACATTAATAGATTTTCTGCTGTTTAAATCAGTGTCATAAAACCAAGTAATCTGATGAATGGTGGCTCATTGAGGACACATCACCATTCATGTATGATAAAGGACCATTTCACCATTTTTAAATCAAATTTTATGTTCTCCAGTGATGCCTTATGGTACACAACATTCACTAACAACGAACAAATCAGGTCTGTCCAAGTCACTTAAATGAAGACCTCAGGTTTGGTTTTCCTGCCACAGAAGCCGCAGTTTATTGTAGTTAATGATTACCGGTCTACGCGCCACAATGACTCATTTGTGGGTGCTGCATTTCCTGTGAGGACATAATGAGAGGCTTTAGTATGGCATTCAGTGAGCATCTGCAACAAGCATGGCTAAACACATTTAAAACAGCTGTTGAAAAGTCAAATTGAAACCCAAACTAACCTGAAAGATGGCTGATTTTTTTTCTTCAGCGGCACTGAAAGCAATGAAGGAGTAACTTTAGATCCACTGGTGTACTTACTATCAGACTTTGGGTCTGTTAGTGGGAGATGTTTCCTTCAGATGTTCCATTACTTCCCTGAGATAAACAGAAATATAAAATTGTTTGAATCTTTAATCTTTAACCTTGAGAGGCAGACTGGACTTTTATCCGGTGGTTTATTGATGGTAGTTTCATGGTTGATAACAGCCAGGTTAAGGAAGGCGAGGCAAAGACATAAAAAGACAAATGGAAATGGCCTGAGAATGGCATGTAGTGTTAAATATTACTGAAAAGGAAACATCCAGATCTACTCTGAAAGAAGGGATAAGTTTAACCTTGTCTGCAAAGAGCAAACGTTTCACTTAAAGGGGTGTAAATAGTGTGTAGGTCACTATATGGTCAGCTGTAACTCAACTCCAAGTTCAGCTGTTTGGTCAAGTCACACACAGACATGGAAACATGCTCGCTCACAGAGAAACAAACAGATGTTTGACAGGTTTGAAATTTGTGCCACCAGTGTTTATCCCAGTTGACTTATCAAATATTTTTGCAGTATCTTTTGTCATTATTGCATTTTACATGGTCCCTGTACACTCAGGCAAAAGCTGCTGTGCATAGAAACTGGTTATGATGAGCCAAAAAGAATTTAATTGTAATGAGTAAAAAACAGGCTCCAAATGCAGCAAAATTTTGAGAGGTTTCTTGAAATGAAATGTAATCCTTATTTCAAAGATTTTATTTTAAAAAAGGGTTTAAATGTCTTAAAATAAGTTTTATATTAGGATGTGCCAGATAAATGTTGCTTATATTATGTTTTATGGGGTATTTTGACCCCATGAGACAAGTTTATTTGGTAAGATTTGAGTTTTTTGGCTTTGTAGACATCATTCAATCAGATGGCTTTTGGTTGGTGGAACATTTCTATTCTGTTAAGTGCTATTTTACGAAGAGACTGATGTTTCCAAAATGTGACAAAGTACAATACTTTCAGAGAAAATACTTTGGTAAAGGTAAAAGTAGTGATTTTAAAACTATTTAGGAAAGTTAAAGTACACAAAAATCTTAGTTACAGTAACAATTAAATGATGGACGATATGACTCCACAGAGGTGAAGCCAAACTATTTAGAGCTCTCTCTACTGACAGACCTGCACTGGCTGTTTAGGGGTTGTGTAGCCTGCCTTCTCCATGTTAATAGCTGAGAAGTTGGTCAGTCAAACTATGACATCCAGACAATTGTTTAGACACTTGTATTTATAAAAGCCTTGAATTGATAAGCAAGTTGGTGCTAAAAGTGGGTATAATACCATGATTTACAGCTCTGTAAACAAAGAGGTTGCAGCTTTAATGGTGCTGTTTGCACCAGGTTAGCACATTTAAGGAGAACTAACAAAGTCACTATCGGTTAAGTCCTTTGGCTTCCTATAACTATGAATGTCAGCTTTAAACTGACAGAAGAGGTGGGTTTACTTTTGACTATGCTAACCTAAGGGATCACCATTTTTTATCAGTGAGTTGGATGTCTTCTGGTTTTGGGTAGCTGTGTGTTTCAAATGTTGTTGCCCTTAAAATCACTTGTAAAGAAGGAAAGGAGGTGGATAAAGGATCATCCATCTGTACACAGACATCAGTTTGGACCAGCTCTCTGTGCAACATACAGAATCAGATAAGAGATCTAGAGGCATTCCTGCTGTGCTTGTTTCCAATCGTACTTCCCATCTTTCTGGATATCCGGTCATCAAAGTTGGTCAGATTCTACTCTGAAGGGACATGTGCTCTCCCCTATGAGCAGGAAAACAAACTTGATTGGGAGCACTGACCTATAGTAGAGGGAGATTTCACCAACCCCACCTTTCCCTTTCCACTTTTGGACCCCGACCACGCTGACATAAAGCTCAGGAAGGGAGTAAGCTGCAGGGACACACGCTCCACACTCTCCTTCCGACCATCACAAGAAGCCGGTTTACCGCTGTCTGTTTGCTCAGGAGGCTAGAGTCAACTGCTGGAGGGAAACAGGGGGGAGGTTTCAATCAGGATCATACATCAAAAGTTTGGAGGTGCACCAAGTCTTTAATTATCAGATACTGCACAGGAAAACACAGAGCAGATCAGCGCAGTCAGTCCTCATTCTTCTTCCTGTGTCCTATGCTAAAGGTCAAAGGTCACATAAACTCAATTTATCAGCGGTTGCAGTTCAAAAACTGCCGAATGCAAATGTACACATCTTGAAGAGCACTCAAAGCACACACAGGAATTCTTGCCTACAGCCAATGTAATCAACCTGCTGTTTCCACCACAGATTAACTATTGTTATACATGAGGCTGATGATTAAGTTATGCTTTTTCAGTGCTGCACTTTAAAACAAGCTCAAACATGTTGAATACCTGCTGGTGCATATCTGCTGTTTTGCCAACTGTGAGGGCTAAAAATGAAACTCCAAGAACACAAAACTGCTAATGCAGCCGACCCAGCGGATAAATCTGATCCTTTTCGGGTGGAATTCTGCCATTTTAACAAGAAAACAAGTATCAATTTTAAATACTGGAAACTTAAGCAGTAATTTCAAGTTTGGCAACCACAAACTCTGAATATTTTAAATAAGTGTTATCTTTGTCCTTGGAACATGAAAACATGATAATCCTAACAGGTTTCACTATTTTCAAGTAATACATTATAGATAAGCATGACGTTCTTGAATTTTCCAGTCTGGTTTGAAGCTCTTCACAGTGCAGAGTCTGCCCTTTTACAAGCTTTTAATGATCTTTTATTGACTGCCATTTTGCCAAATTCTGCCATTTTAATGCTTTTTGATCTAACAGCTATTTATGATACAGTTGATCACACAGCTCTCATTTCTCACCTTGATCAGTGTGAAATTAATAAGTAGACAGCACTTCATTTGCCTCAGTCTCTTCTGTTAGAGAAGTTTTGTAGTCAAACTTGATATTGTCCTCTACTCTACTGCTGTGAGGTGTATCCCAAGGTTATCTTTGGGCCCATACTGCTTGCACTTCACCTCCTTCTCCTGGCAGTGATTCTTAAAAACAGGGCGTCTCTTTCCACTTACATGCAGATGATACACCCTTACTGGAAAGCCTCAAGGACATCAAAGTCTGGAGGTCCTGAATTTTTTCAAAATTTACAAGACTGAGATCATTGGGTTTGGACCTCGTGCTTATGTCTGTCTATTTGGACTGTTGTAGTGCACTTGATGTTGGTGTTAGCCAGGCCTCACTGTTGCTCTACAATTTCTCCAAAATGACAATGGTTCCCTGTCCATTATAAGATTGATTTTAAGATATAATTGTCTGTTTTAAACCTTCAAACGGAAAAGCAACTCAGCACATCTCTTACCTCCTCCATGTCTACACCCCCCCAAGGTCTCTGAAATATGCCTCTTGTGGTCCCTAAGTCCAGACTGAAAACCATCTCACCTTCTTGGAAGTGGTCCCCAAACTGTGGAACAAGTTACCCCACCACAATAAAATGCCCTAAACCTTACACACTCTCAATTATTCCTGTGTTTTTCATTGGTCAAGCTTGGCTTGTCTTAAAATGGGCTTTATGGACAAAGTTGACTCGATTTGACAAAATACAAATCCATTTTAGACACATGTGCTCACTGATTAGTAAACCAGGAATGGGATTGATTAGGCTTCGACCTCTGGACAGAAAAAAGAAATTTTTTAATTGTCTTCACAGATGACTGAGATGCAGGAACGCATGTAACGAGAAATCTTTCATCCACAGGCTCATTAGCACCACAGGCTGTGAACACCATCGACAAGTATGACATGAACGGTACATTTCACACAGTTAAGGATTTTGATCACTGAATTATACAGTGAAAGTCTTGCCAATAAATGTAGAGGGTCCCAATCTGTACTTCTAGTTAAATAAGATGACAGAGCAGCAAGATCTAAACTGAGTGGCTTCATTTCTTTCATTATGCACAATAAACCTATGTATCAAACAAACCCATATTTATCCAGCATCATTGTCGCTGTGTGCTTTTCACTATTTGCATTCACATGTCAGTTTATGTGACAATATGTTATTGGTATTGTAATATACTATTTCAAATGGGAATGTGCTGGTTATAAGTAGCAATAGTGAACAGCTTGACAGTATCCTTAAGAATGAGTCCTCATAACATTCCTGAGCTAGTCCTCCTCCACTAAACCATTTTTTAAAAAATGTGTCTTTAATGGGGAGCTGCAGTGAGCAGAAGCCTGTGTCTGACTGAAATGAGCTGCCTGCTGTTGGAGCTGTTTACAGTAAAGGTAGAATAATGTGTCCAAGTGTCGGCTGCAGGAAAAAGAACGACTTCTCTGCAGGGAGAAACGGAAAGGGCTGGTGTGTGACCTCTGGAAATAGATTATTTGACCACTCAACAATGTTCATTTTGCGCAAGTTATTGGTTAAACTGAGGCGTTTAAGAGGATGATTTTCACTGAGTCACTCACCACCAAGGCTTTTTGCATGGACGTATGAAGCTCTGCAGCTTTGGCTTTGGTCCACAAAATGACAGTCAAACTCTGAGACTCCAGAGGCCCCACTTTCTTTGTGACGCCAACTTATTTGGCCTCAACCCCACTCACAAACCGCATATATCATCCTCCCGACGGCCTGGAGTGCACCGTGCCACCAGAGTTTCCTTCACAGCCGCAGTAATGCAAAACGTGGGTAAAACTCATAAATGTCAAATGGTGTTTGGCCAATCTGGGTATATGAGTGTGGCTCTGCGGGCTGAGGCTCAGCAGAGCGCTGCGGAGGCTTTTTAAAAAACCTCAGCCATCTGCTTCTGATAAATCACAACAACTTCTGCTCGAATCCAAAAAAGCATTCCTTGCATTTTAGCTAGCTATCCAAGTAGATGAAGGTGACAAACAAATCAGACTAACATCGGGACAACAGGGGCTTTTGTGCAGAAAAGACACAGCAGAGGTATTTTATAAGATGCCTTTAGGATTTTGTAGGTGTTATGTTATCTTGGTCTCACTTAAACTTCTAAAATATCATCTAAAATAAGCACTTTGCCTTCACTAAATGATACTTTATAACTCCATATCTGTAAAGTCTTTTTATTGAGCATCTATTTTGAAGTTGGCATCTGTCAAAATGGCACTGTAAAGGCGTTTCTAACGTTCTGGTCTTGGTATACTTTCATTCCTATGAGTGGTTTTCTCTTGCTTTGAGAAATAGATTCATCACAGATCTTTGGCACACAAAAGCAACCCTGCAGGCCAACCTGCTCTCCATCCACCGAAAGCTTGAATCAATAAACCTATTTCTTAAAAGCCCAAACAGCTTTGTATCATTGAATGCCTGTACCTTTGTGCCACCGAATGCAAAATTAATGCCACCCCTGTTGTGATTAAACCATCGGTCTTCTCTGTATGACATTTATCTGATGTTCTGGGCTCATTTTAAGGCGTAGTCGTTTCTCAGCAATGGCACAGCACAATGCCAGAGACAGATGGCAGATGGAACTCCCAGATGACGTTTAAACTTTAATAAAGAGCCAAATACAGCGAGGAAATAAAAGCAGGGAGCATGCTGCTGGATCATTTGAAGTGGAAATTGATTTTTAAAAATGTCGTTTTTACACCCGGAAATACTTTTATAAAAGACACAACAGCAAAATTATGTATTTTATTAGGACAAAGTGTCCTGTAACCTACAGTGCAAAACAGATGGTTTTAAACTTGTGATAAGTGTCAATAACAACTTGGATTTATGTAGCTATTTTTAAGTGTGCAGTTGGGTATTGTAGTATCGAGGAAGGTTCTATGACACCTTCATCCCTGTGGTGACACCACACTGTCCATCTGGGCTGAGGGCTCATTACTGACATGAGTTTTGCGTCATCTAGCGTCAAAAAGTGAAGGCGGAAGTGTGGGGCCAGTACAGAAGCCTAAGGATTTGTTAAGTTAATCTACAGGTGCATATAGTGTAACCGGAAATGAAAATAATTTTCCTTCAAAACAAAATTACAGGAAAACTTCAGTAACGTAAACACAAAATAAAAGTTCCACTCGAATAATTTCACCGAGCTGATGAATGAATGAAAATGAATGAAAATCCAAGGGATCCCAAAACGAACCGGAAAAATGCAAAATGCACTCCACAACTATAAATGGACAATTGCAAAGTACATATATATACATATTTAGAGGGGTATAGATCATAGCTTGATCTAAAAAAACGAAACAAAACAAAAACACAACAACAACAAAACGAAAAGAGACAAAACAAAAAAAAAAACAATAAAAAAAACAACCAATACGAAACAAAACAAAACAAAAAAACAAAAAAAAAAAAACAAAACAACACAACAACAACAACAACAACGAAACAAACAAAAAACAAAAACAAAACAAACAAACAAAAAAGGATGACTACAGTTAAACGAGCTCACAGCAGTGGTGCCAGATACTAACAATAATATACCTTTTTTTGGCATCTTATTTTGAAATCCATTAGCGGAAGTTGTTTCTAATGTTGAAGTGAACTTAACGTGTTGTTGGTCGCCAGTCTGCACAGACAGTAACAGCATCAAGTGAACAGCAGCATGGCTTACATGGCGAAGATCGGTCCGTCCATCCTGAGCAGTAACCTGTCGTGTTTGGGCAGAGAGTGTGTGCGGATGATGGAGTGTGGGGCGGATTATCTTCACCTGGATGTCATGGACGGGTCAGTTTGTCTCTAGTTTGATAGTTAGCTGAGTTAGCATGCTAACGATTAGCAAGTCAATGGGAAGTTTACTGCCTCAGAGCTAAAGTTGGCTAACACCAACAGGCTAAACCAGCATGTGATAAGCTTATCTGTATACTTACAGTATTTATCGGATAAAGCGTATTCATAAGGAGACTTTCTTGACCTCATATAGTTAAACCTTCTAAATCAGCAGACTCCTCCGTCCTCTATGTATGCAAGAGGTGTTTATGCAAGATGAGAATATTTCATCACAGCAGGAAGTTTAAGGTCTGTTTGTTTCTGTCTAGACATTTTGTCCCAAACATCACGTTTGGACATCCCATGGTAGAGTGCCTGAGAAAGTCAGTAGGCCAAGACCCCTTTTTTGGTAAGTGAATGATCAGGATCCCCAAACACTTTCCCATTCATTTGACTCATGAGTGCAGCAGCTGTGATAGAAGTGTCCCTGTTAATGTTGCAGACATGCACATGATGGTGTCTCGGCCAGAGCAGTGGGTGAAACCCATGGCTGCTGCAGGAGCCAGCCAGTACACATTCCACCTGGAGGCTACCACCAACCCCGGAAACCTCATCAAGGAAATAAGAGAGAGTGGCATGAAGGTGAGGAAATGATCCTGCAGAGAAGGAAAAGGAAATACAAGTTTGGCATGTGCTACGAGTGCAGATTGTATTTGGTATGTTTATGTGCTGACAGTGTGTATGTTTTGTAGGTGGGTTTAGCCATAAAGCCTGGAACTACTGTTGAAGAGCTGGCACCCTGGGCGAACCACATTGATATGGCTCTGGTGATGACCGTTGAACCTGGTTTTGGAGGACAGAAGTTCATGGAGGATATGATGCCTAAGGTAAATAGGAACTGTCAATGTCTCCCACCCTCTCCACAGTGAACTGGTCCCGCAGAGGAGCACCTTTTAACAGAAGACTCCTCGCTCCATGATGCACCACGGAGCGCCACGGGAAATCTTTCCTGCTGATGGTCATCAGACTTTTTGGCTCCTCACTCAGAGACTCTGACACTTTCAGACAGGAGTCTTTACCTGGTCTCTGCTTACTGTTTACATGCATACTATGCTACTATTTTGTGTTGTATATAGTGTACATACTTGTGTTTTTACTTATTTTACTTGTTTTATCTATTATTTATCTCCTCTTTCTACTTTATTTGCACTGGAGTTACTGTGACAAAAAGCAATTTCCCCCTGGGGATTATTAAAGTATTTCTAATTCTGAACCTCACAATATAAACCAAGCTTCAGAATTTGTTTTACACTTTTTAAAAACTTTTTGCTCATGTTATAATTTTCACTTCCTTGCATGTGACCCAGGTGAGCTGGCTGAGGAGTCAGTTTCCTTCTTTAGACATCGAAGTAGATGGAGGTGTCGGCCCTGACACTATTCACAAGTGTGCAGAGGTGAGGAATGCAAACAAATTTACATCCGTCTGTTAGGAAAAATCCAGTTTTGTGAGTTTTTAACTTGCTGTAAATGTGTTTGTTGTCTGCTGCAGGCTGGAGCAAACATGATAGTGTCCGGCAGCGCTGTGATCGGCAGTGACGACCCCCGCTCTGTCATCTCTCTCCTGCGCACCGTGGTGGCAGAAGCAATCCAGAAACGCTCGCTGGACCGCTAAGATGTGTGGATCATCATGTCTGTCCCAGAATCACAACCCAGCAGCCAGCCGAATGGACTCAGACTTTTCTATAACTAAAGCAGAGGTCGGAGGTCAGAGTCAGAGCAGAGGATGACCGTGTGTCATAAGCTGAAGTGAGACTACTTTGATGTGAGTGAAGCTGCACCGTGCCTCTACAGAACTTTTTGGACTTCACTCTGTTCTGCATCAATCCCTTCTCTGAGCAGTTAACCCTCATCACAGCCTGGATAAGGACAGGAGCTGAGGTTATGCTGTGATCTGGTCCTAAAACATTCCTGAATTATGTTTGGTTTTCACTCTTAAGTTTAAGAATATGTTAATTATGCTTTAAAAATGTCCAGTCAGCACTGTGTGTAGAAAATCTCTAGATTTGCAAACTTGTTTTCTGACTTTTTCTCAATCTTTGGTCGTAACTCAAAAAATTTTGGCTCTTTGGTACTGTTTTTTTTTTTTGAATTAGATGCACTGCTGAGCTACAATGATATTTACATTCTGATACAGGATTTGGTTTTCCAGATGATCCAGAATCAAATAAAGGCAACTGTGGAACTCAAGTTCAAACTGTGATTTTAAAAACAAGTTTTCAGACTCCTAAAAGTCAACAAATATAAATCATTACATAAGTTAGCTCACTGATCTTCTGCTGTTAGAGCTCCTGTGCTGAACTTTGAGTTTGTGTCAATTTTGGGCCCTCCTTAGACAAAGCAACCTTTTGCTTATCTCCTCCTCTACTACAACCTCTGGTAAAAGGGTCCTCTGAATCTTATTGCTAAATGTCTTTTTTTCTTTATTTTCTTTGTATTTTGTTTCGGTCCTCTGCTACATTTCAAAACTGCCACAATATAAGCAACTGTCTGGACAAACTAAAGTAAGCTAAGATGTGAAACAGTAAACATATTTAAGAGTGTCTGCAGATAAAACTGCAGGACAAACTTTAAACACAGGAACAAGCTCCTCTATGACTAACTGCATCACTTAAAGGCTCTCTGTAAATACTGACGTTGACGACCTGAAGGTAAATCGGTAGCACACGCACAGATCTTCAGGACAAATGTCTAACCTCAATTTTAGCAATTTGTCATGGCCATATCAGCTCCACGGCCTCAGTGTCACGAGAGGAGTCTTGCGCACCCTCATAAGGGCCACTTTTGACCAAAACGTTTGCATGCAATTTGACATGGCCAGAGGAAATTGCTTAAATTGATGTTTGTTGACTTTGTTTGGAAGTTCTGTGTATGTGTTTACTGTTTTGCCTTTTGGGCCCAACTGTTGAATACCAAAAAACAACATATTAGCACACTTTAAAAGATGTAAATGTTGTTTAAAAAGTCATGAATAATTACAATTTAATCATCTTATCTATTACATTGAATTCAGCGACTTCATCAGTTCTTTTACTTGAAATTCAGGGTTTAAACTTTTCATTTTATGGTTCAGTACTTTTGCATCACACTTCTGACTTAAGACCCTCATCAAGCTCTCACTGGTATTCACCACTGTTTCATCTTTCAAACACTAGATGGCGAGTTTGCACTGACATCCCTGACAATTGGGGGGGTTCCAAGTCAGTACAAGAAATTATATGATTAAATTGTAAGCCTATATTATAAATTTGTAAGCATGAATACATTTTAAACAGCTCTGGAAATGAAACAGAAATAGCTTTAATCTGTCATACATTCAGCATCCACAGTTTGAAGAGCATTACTGGCTCTGCAGCTAAGAATGGGACTCAGCTCGAGTGCTGCTATACAGTAGAGTCTGTCTGTGTGAATCCTCACAGTGAAGTTCAAACTCCAGCTTTTTACATTGAATATTTAACCTCCTGTCAGTTGTACTGAAGTGAATCTTGAAGGATTGGTGCCTCTGACCGTTTTGTTGAAATCCGATGGGATGCACATTTGAGAGTTGGATTGCTTTAACAGGAATCAATATAATATTTACTGAACCGGAGTGAAATGTAGAACCCTTTTCCCGAGGACTCCCAGAAAAGACTAAAGAGGTGTCTACATTATCTCTCATGTCTTTGTCTACTCAAAGAATTTCTCCTGTCAACAGGAATCACCCATGACATACTTCAAACTCCAAGCAGCTCGCTCTCAATAATGCAGCACATGTCTTGGAGGCAATTCACAGTCTTGCTGAAATATTGATGCCAAAAATCTGTATTTTCATTTCACCGTCACATATCATATAATGGCAAATAATGTTGTTGTTTTTTTGCTCACCGGATCATCTTATATGTGTACATAGGGGGTCCTCGAGAGCATTTATATGTTGTAAGACAGTTTGAGCGCAAACTGAGTGTTTGTTCATCACAGGGGAATCTCCGGTGACCGATTTCCTCTCTAACAGAGGATGACAGCCGTTTTGCATGTCAGTGTCAGTGCTGCTGCGCAAAGACAGGGACACAATTCAGTGTGAGGGAGTAGTCAGCACCTACACATGCTCCACATTCCTTAAACCGTGTTGGAGTCTCATTATCAGCTAATTGACAGCTTCCCTCCCAAGATTATGTTGCTCTGTTTACACACCATGTGCTTATTTTTTATTAAGAAATTCTAAATTTGAGCAGCAGCGACAGGAACAACCATAGACTCAGTGCACAGAGGTAGAGGAGAGAGAGACACGTATCCATCCCCCATACTGGGCCCTAACTTATACATCAATGTCAGCCTGGAGAGACTTCAATCTCTCTGGTGCCATGACAACCTCATCCACAGGTCGCATTATTTGTGGTGAAATGCAGGAATAAAAGAGGTGAGTCAGGATGAGGGAGGTAAAATGGCTAGATATCCATCTGTGCTTGACCTTTTCCTCTTGATTACCTCTGAGAGACCTGTGCATGTACAAACAAATGTACAAATGAATACTCACAGAGCTCAAGCACAGAGCAGCATTCACACGATAGCCAGTTTATTCTCACTTTATCCCCACGGAGCGGGAGGCTCTGCTTTTTTCCTCATGTAGGGAATCATAAACAACTATCCTCTTTATTGAGCAGCAACTGAAAGTGCTATTAATACCATCAAAAAATAAAAAAATCTAATGTTTGAATTAAATGCAAACATCAGCCTGTTGAATAGTGTAACAGGAGCTTTTAGTTAAATGCAAAGGTTTCCACTTGTAGATGCCAAAAAGACACTTCCTGAACTTTTCAGGTGCTAATCAGATGAGAGATGATGAATTAATAACCATTTCTTCAACTCCAGTCATAAAATGTGTAACTCACAATACAGCAGCTCTGCATTTGAACAGATCTGAGCTCCTCACCCTCCACGCCGTCAGAGAAAAATGGCTACCGAGTGAGTGAATTGAAAGTAGAAAGGATTTTACACCAAATATGAGTCAGACAGCCATCATGTGTAGCTTTTGATCTTCAGAGCGGTGCCGTGAGGGAAGATCTCTGTCCCTGGCAGAGGCAAGTGCAAACTTCAACAGTATCACAGGGTGTACAACCACACAGTGAAAGGGGTCAGATTATCAAACAGCAGGTCTCCCCAAAGGCCATCTTCATGGACCACGGGGTCTACTTCATGTCTACTGGATCACAAACAACTCCAGGGAGCAGCTAGATTTGACACCAAGATGTATTCTGAAACCATTTCCCAACCTAATCCACGATCATGAAAAAAAGACTCACTGAGGAGTCTTTGTATATTATATGCTGTCAAATATTCAACGCGCTCATCCAAATAGTGTTTGAAGTAGCTGTTCGTCCCAAGAGAACATATTTTTTACATTTCCACCTCCCTTATTTCTCCATCTCTTGCACTTTCAGATGCCATTTATTTTGTACCATCTAGTCCCTGATGTATTCTCTTTGCCTTCATGACTCACCCTTCCCCCCTTTCTGGGATCATTATATATCTAGTAGAATTATATGTTTCTGCTTCTCATCTTCAGCACTAAAGGCACATTAGTGAACCCGCTTTGCCTGCTCCTGCTCATTCATAATTACTTGGCATCCCACAGGAGAACAAGATGCACATCTCTGATTAGCTCGCTGTTGTTACCACCTTTACTTATGCATAAAGCCCTCATCTGATCGAGTGTGCAGAGCTGTATTAACAATTAAAAGAACAACTTGCTTGGTACAACATTACACAAATCTCAGTTTTGCCCTGCAGCAAGGTGGGCGACTGTACAGAAGCATGTATATACTGTACAGCTGATAGATAAGTTAGCTCTGATTCACAGAGGCAATGTAGTGTCACAGGGCAGCTGCGTCTCAGCCTTCAGTTACTATACAGCTTTGTAAACTGCCTATGGGTGTATATACAGTACTGCTGTGGTTTTACTAGTTTATTCTCACAAATGGTAATTATACATTTTCTTTCATGTGTCTCTGTCTATAAAGTCCCAACTTGACTGAGATAAAAATCAAAGAAACGAAGGTCAGCACTTGTAAATATAGATAAAGTAACTCTAGGGTGACCATACGTCCTCTTTTACCCGAACATGTCCTCTTTTTTGGGGACTGTTTGTCCGGAGAAGTTTAGAAGATTCTTCAAATGTCAGAGGTTTTGTATGTAAGTTTTCATTTTGTGTCACGTGGACTTACTGAGTTAGATCAAAATTAACTAGGTGCGACTCTGTGACTCCGCCCCCGCAAAGTTGTGTCCTCTTTTTCGGAAGTCAGAATATGGTCACCCTAAGTAACTCTAAATCCAAGACACTCTGAATGAAGCCAACCTTATAGACAGCCATGCTACATTTGTGATAGTTTATGTCAGTTTTGAATTAAATATACCAAAAGTCTGAATCTGATCTCGCCAAAAGACCCAACTCTTTTGAGTCACAGTTTCTAAACTCTGATCTCAGTCATGGCTCGGTCTTGCTTGATCTTTTTGGCTGATCTTGTTTGGGTTAAATGGTCACCCACTTAGCAAATTTGTTAGACAAGGTAAACACAACTGTTAAACATTTGCATGTTAGCGGGTATGTTAGCATGTTGCTTAAAGCTGAGCCAAAGTAGAGCCTCACCCAGCAGAAAGCTGTTGACTCTCATTAGTCTTGTTTAAAAGGGCCTCAGGACTAGTATCTTCCTTTCATCTACTTCTGTTCACTGAAGCTACATGTTTAACTCCCTCTGGTACAACCCACCCTTGGATTGAAGAAAGTGCTGCATGCACTGGTGGAGCTCAAAATTCAGGTTGACAAGCGGGGTCAGAACAAGGTAGTAAAATCTTTCTATTAAATTAAACATTTTTTTTAGCTAAGTCCACACACCTATAAGGTATCTAAATGTTAATTTAAAGTCTGGCTAAAACAAATACAAGTATGAAAGTCTGCAACAGCTAATTAGCTCCACATCTGACTGGATCTCCAGGCTTTCACTGGGCCTCTGAGAGTAAAGACTAAACGCAGAGATCCCAGGGGAGCCCTGCCTCAGTAGCAACCTTAGCATCAGTTTACTACTTTGGCAGAGCTAATGGCAGCGCACACACACACACACGCACACACACACACACACACACACACACACACACACACACACACACACACACACACACACACACACACACACACACACAGGATTTAAGTGTTTATCAAAAATGGATGAGGTGAGGATATTTCTGTGCATGTCACTTTGTGTGTTTGTGAAATTTGTGCATGTTTCAACTGCATAATGAATGACGTGGGAACATCAGCTGTTTTTGTTTTCCAGTGTTTTTTTGTGCAGCACATGAATCATGTGATTTGCTCGGGAGTTTCCAGCCAAGTCTTCGCAGTTTTCCAATAAAGAGTCTCAACTAACAAGCTCTTAATACAACAATCGATCCTTTCTTCCAGCAGATTCACACAGATGGCACTGCCCGAGAGAAATCTGAACACTGCTGATACATCAGTTGTAAGTTGTTGAGCCATTTTCAGCAGTACAGGTGGTACATCTGTTCCCCTACTACTTTTATTACTCACTTACATTTATGTAGAAGCCAGCAAGTACCTACACAGTCCATGTATTGACAAGACTTCTCGCTGTTCTCATCGACTCATACTTACATCATAGTGAGTCACAACACATAAGGCAGGCTGGTATCATACAGAGGTGAGTGAACAAGCTGTATACAGGCCTGAAAAGACCAGTCACACTCCACAAGCTGTTAATGTTTGCTTCCTTATGCCTTGAAAAACACGTCTTTCTTGCAAACAGGCAAGTGTTGTGCATTAGCAAGCACACATTTTATATTTAAGTAACATTTCCCTCTGATATCCACACCTGTATGCTTCTGATCCTCACTAATCTTAATGGATTTTTCTTTCTGTCCTTGTTATCATGCATCCAAGTGTCCCATCTCTGCATTCTTTTCAACGCTCCTTCTCTCACTAGTCATAAATCATAATCTATTTGCCTGAATGCTGCCCTGCTGCTCTGGATCGTTAAGTACTGTCTGCCCATGTGTGCCCTCTGGTGTCTGAATACTCAGCTAAGGCGGGGACTATGGATTTGTGAGCTTTGCTTACTTTTATGCAAAACAGATCTTTCCTCATAGGGTGTGCGTAAGAGAAAATGGAAACAGAAGAAAAAAAATGGTGGTGAAAGTGGGACAGGAATATAGCGCTCAAAGGCAACGGATTCAGTGTTTTTTGCATCCTGTGAAGTTGTGATGGAGCTGGCTGACAATAACACGAGCGGTATCAGTGCGCCTGCTATCGGCACCAGCAGCATCAATAGATCTTGTGAGTGTGGGGGGGCTCTTTCAGTCACGGCGGATTGTTTTGTCAAGAGTTGACCAAAAAATTTTTCTTGCACACACCACGGAACCAAGGGAGATGATCTAGTGTGTCCACACTGAACAGCAACCTGATTCTTTTTCTCACTATGAGTCCTTTTCTTCCCTGTGTCACCATGATTTATGGAACTGGTGGCAGTGTTTGTTCTTGGCCTCATTGGGTATGTGCACATCGATATGAGTTAATGTGAATTCATGCAAGAGAGAGTCAGAGTGAAGTTCATGAAAGGACTGGACTGAGCTGAGTTTACTGTTTGGGAGTTTGTGTGCGCATAAGAGAGAGTGAGCAAGTCCATCTGCAATGAATGAGTTATGGACGGTGAGATGTGATTTGCTGAGGTTGTCAAAAAAAGTGCCTGCTTAACCTGCAGCAGCCTTCGAAGCATCATTTATCCTCTGACATGCTGACCCAAACCTTCTCTCCTGCTCGCTCAAAAACACACGTACACAAACGCACCAAACAGAGCATGTAGACCCCCTGTTGAGGTCCTCACAGGTCAATGTCCCATGCAGCCTTCACAAAAACATGCTGTCTGCAGGGCATTAACCTTGGGTTAAAGCATAACTAGATGGTTGAAAAGGCTGCATGCAGTGTTCAGTAAATCATGGTTGTTTTGAGGACACCGGATCGATATGTTGTTTTAATAATCTCTAAATACATGTTGAAAGCAAAACAGGAAGATGCACTTAAAGTATTTTATTGCAGTAAACTGACAATAGCAAAGTGCCTTTTCAATAATGGTCACGATGGCAACTATTCGATAAAGTAAGAAAGGAAAGTTAAATAAAACAAACAAAACGAACCATGGTCATATAAAAATACATCACTGAAAAGAAAGCATCACTGGCTGAACTGAAAACATCACCACAAACTATTTTACACCTAAATCTGGTGCCAGCACACAGCCAAAAACATGCAGCCCTCAAAACCAGCTACAACACTGTCCAAACGTCTGGAGGAATCCTGGAAGGCGGCCATGGATTGTATAAATGTTATTACAAAAAAACGCCACCATTTTTGAAATTTTTCCACACAGCTTCAATGCTGACAGCAGCGCTGTGACGTCAAACACACTGCGGCCATCCCCTGCACTTCCTGGCTTCAAGTCTGGAGAGATGAAATGAATTTTACACAAATTAAATCTAGGATTATGTGATTTACACACTGAAGCTGCAGCAGCTGCTCAGTGGCACCGTCTTCACAACCTGCATCTCTGGGAATGTTCAAGATTTAGGAAAGGCAATCATTCAGCCCGCAAACACGCTCCTGCAGGTTTTTCCTCCCTTATGAAGAACTGAAATTAGGTCAATATAACAATTTCATTCAATGAAATGTAAGTTATAAAGATATGAAACTATTACTCTAGTTCATGTAACATCATTCAGATACAGTAACTCCCACTTCTCGTCATGGTACTCAGCCTAAAATTTACAGAAGGGCTTTTTAGTTTTCACATAAACTCCTTAGACTGGCACTAGCATCACATCATATAACAACAGGAGCCTAAAAACTGTAATGAAAAAGAGAGGCAGTGCAAACACTGAATATTGCTATTTAATGAGGCAAGATTTCACCCACCAAGTTCTTTGCAGGGCTGTGATTCTTGAGTGAGATCAAAAATAAACTATTTACAGATTCACTTCTTTCCATTATTCCCAGTGATGCACATTTTTTGTACATATATACATCCAGTGCATACTACTATCCAATTTCAGCACATATTTACGAACAAGAAAATGCTTTTTTAAATACTTTTTTGGACTGACTGAAAATGGAAATTCTGTACATATTTCTAATCATGGGTGCAGTTTTTATTTCATTCCTTTCTTACATATAGCAAACAGCTGACTTATTGAAATGTTGCCTCATTTACGGTAATATTCTGCCACAAAGATGTGCTGCTCTTGCCTGGTACTTTCTACTCTCTGCTTGCGTTTGTCTTTTATCAAACACGCGTCGCCATCTCTTCTATGAAGACTTAGTACAGTTTGATTGTAGCAGCATTTGCTGCACATGCATCACATTTCCAATATTCACATGGCGGCCACTATCCTGGGATGTTGAGCTCAGGGTGAGACCTGAGCTGTGTCTAAAAGAGTTTTTAAGAAAATATCAAAACGCGCAAAAGATCTCACTTAGATACCATCAATCTCCTTTGTAAAAAGAAAGATACTAAACTTGGGATGCTGCCTGTATTTGAGGTTGTATTTTTAGATGGCTTGATGATGACAACAATAAATTAAGTTTTAGTGCTACATAAGTGGTTAGCTAATAAGGTAACTGGTATCTTGGTCAAACATTAAAATAATGTGATATTACTGTTTCACTAATGCCAGCATTAATGATACAGTAACATTAAAACCACTGTATAGAAAGCACAATGTATGTAATGTTAGTTTAGATTAACCTGAAAGTTTTACCTTACAAATATACTCATGGTGCAAATTAATTTTAAGCTTTCATATAGTGTATGTCTCCCAAGTGTATAAACAGAAACCTATTAAAAACATTTTTTAATATGCAATGTAGCACAATGTCTCTGGGTATTCTACCTGTTGTCTTTCTAGGTGCTTATTAGTGGTGAAAAAATGAACGTTTGTCAGATTCACAGTATTTATATGACTTACAATGTGGATTAAAGCAGCTAAACATGCTAACGACCCACCCTGAGTGAGACGTTACAAGAAAATGGCCGCCATGTATATTTGGTTAATAGCACCAGCCTTCCTCTCCCTGAAAAAGTGTGTTGACTCAAAGTGGACTGCCTACCTTAAATATGGTGAAGACGGTTGTAAAAACTCATAATTTAGTGGGCTGTGTCAGTATCAGCTACGTACTTTTTTTGACATAAATCTGTTTAATGGAGTGCTGCATAAAAGCAAAGCATTAAAAAGACATATATGAGCAATAATATCAAACACAATCTCCACAACACCCATTCTGGAAATAGATAACTTCACAGGCTCACAGGGAGGTGTCAGTCAGATCACGTCGTCGATAGGGGGTTTGGGGATGGGAGGTGGGGCAGGGGGGTGTCTTTGTGTTGACTCTTGGCTCAGGAAGTCGGGTGTTTGGGCACTGCTCTGTCACACAAACACAATGCTCAAAGAGTTCAAAGTTCTACAAAACATCAAAATTCCTCCTGCGGTATTGTCATGCAATATACATGTTGACACGATTGAGACAACAAAGTCAGGTTTGTTCAAGAGTTTCCATGTTCAGTCTGGCAGTGAAAGGGTTAATGAGCCCAGGTCAGGTAGATGATTTTTCACCTCTCTGGCTGTTGCGCTCCAGCGAAGGTGACACAGATTTTCAACCCTTCTGCCTTGCGTCAGGGGGGGAGCCGAAGACAAAAGCTTTCAGCCAGAATCTGTGGTTGAAGACGGTGTTAACAGTTCAGCTGCGGCCGTCTTAGATCAAACATCCTAAGTTGGTGTTACATCACATTTCACTAAATAAATGCGACTCAAGCGAAAAGCATTAAGTGAATTGATTTTTGTGACTCGTCTGTTCATCTATTGTACAATTAAAGCCACAGTAATTTGCCATTATAGGTATAGATATACAGTGTTTTGACACTGACCAAACTTGACAATCTGGTATGAAATGCTACAGACTGCAATGCGCAGGACAAATCTAGCATTTCTACTTCTACCACATTGCCAACACACAGGCTATTGACATAATCTGCTTGGTGCAGTTGCCTGGCAACACAAGCAGCACAGTTCTTAGAGAATTTCAAAGCAAAAGAAAAAAAATTTACAAAGCTATGCAAAGTTGTATAAAACAATAAATAGAAAATCTTTAAAATAAACACAAAAGTCAAACATGTGCCCACACTCATTAAATCTGTTTTTTTTTTTATAATGTGCAGGTAACAATGTTCTCAACACATCTACACATTTCTAATCCTCATTGGGGCTTCTAACAAACCAAAAGTCTTCTTTCTTAATTAATGAGCATCTTTTTGAGCTCTAATAACTTCTAAAGACAGGACGGAGTAGTCTCACTGGGCAACTTAAAGAAATGTGCAAGAATTTAATTTCAGTCATCAACCCCCCTACTGTGTGTCGTCTTGAGCAGGACAACCCCACTGATTCAATATGACTGCATGTGAAATTGCCCTTTTGCCCAAAAAGGCCCATAAAGCCACAGCAGGAGGTAAGCAGACATATTTACAGTCTGCCTTCAAACCAATCAGCTTTCCTCTCGTCTCTTTGAAACTTCAAATAGTCGCTGCAGAGGACAGTGTGGAAAAAATCTTGGCACCAAAAAAGAAAATTCTCTAATGTGAAAGTATGTATAACTTCAGCAGGAGAGCACTGTTCATTTATCCTCCATCATCGGGGATGTTCCTCCCTCTTTTCCTCTGCTCGCTCGAGAAAGAGGAGGAGGAGGAGGAGGAGGAGGAGGGTAGAAGAGAAGAGCAGGGCGGTCTCTCACTAAGGCCAGAGTGTCTGGCAGTGTTTAAGTGGCACACGAGGACCTGTTTCTGTCTGCCAAGGCAAATTCATTGTGGAGGCAGGTGGGCCAACACACACACAAACACACACACATCCTCACTTCAGGACACAGACTTGTGTGTCCTTGCCTTTGTCTCTATGCAGGCTGGCAACCAAGTCCTCAGCTACAGAGTCAGTGGGCGCAGAGAATCACTATGGCAACCAGCATAGTGGGCCAGGCTGTGGCTGCTCTTGGATCAGTGCGGAGAGTTTTTTTGGCATCCGCTCACAGCCGGAGTGGATTATAGAGTTCCTTCTCTTAAATGTTCTTCCCAGGTTGGCCAATGATCTCATGTGCGCATTTTTTTGTTTTCTTTTGAAAAATAGACAGATATTTAGAGTAATAAAAAGAAAACGCAGCTATGAGTTTCACAGAAAACAAAGAGGAGAGAGGCTTGTTATTCTATCTCGCCCATCTATTTGCACTCACACGATTGACCATGCTAGTATTGCACACCCAATCTAGTTCACACTCGCTCATTCAAACCCACACACACACACAAAAGTTTGTAACATAAAACAGGCAGCCACCAGGGTAGGATTTTTTCAAACTGATCAACTAATTCAACACAGCAGTGAACGACAGTAAAGTCTGAAAGTGGAGTCCACGTCCGCTCCCTGGCATTCTGTTGGCTAGATCCGCGACATTCGCGAGACAGAGGTGGGTCAGGTCCTCGCTTAATCGACAGATCCGGGGTGCAGGCTGAGTGCAGGCGGATCCAGACAGGTAGGAGAGTAGCTGAGGTGTGGTTCTTTAATCCACAGGAGGGGAGCGCCGTTTTTGCCTTCTTGGCTCTTGCTGTTGTTGCGACTCTTGTAGCGCACAAGCAGCAAAGCTATGAGGAGGACGCCGAAGATGGGGAAGGGGTAGAAGAAGACAAAGTAGAAGAGGGCGTCGTTGGAGCAGACGACTGACTTGACGCTGGACACTATGGGAAAAGAAAAGGCACACATTTAAGTTTCTAGACAGACGATTACAGAAGAAAACTACAGATTTTTATGAATGGCTGCATCTGGTTGTCAACACAGATGAGAGCTAAGATCCAACATCTGTTTGGATGGGAATTTTAAGGCCAACACAAATACCAATTTGAACAATAGGATACAATTCATTATGATATGTTACGATACGATACGTTAAGATACGATATGATACAATACGACACGATACTATACAATACGATACAATACAATACAATACAACACGATACGATACAACACGATACGATATGATACGATACAATACAACACGATACGATACGGTACGATACAACACGATACGATACGATAAAATACAATACAACACGATACGATACGATACAACACGATACGATATGATACGATACAATACAACACGATACGATATGATACGATACAATACAACACGATACGATACGGTACGATACAACACGATACGATACGATAAAATACAATACAACACGATACGATACGATACAATACAATACGACACGACGCGATACAATACAATATGACACAATATGATATGACACGTCTCCTAAGGCATAGCCGCATTCAGTTATAAGCCTCTCTGGTGCAAAATTGACAGTATCATACTTAAAGACTTACCTTGTTGCAGAACATTAACGATGGTAAATCCAGAGTTATTTGTGGCCAGGCGGTACCATGCATTGCGAGGATTAAGTAGCCACTCTTCCACGTGACAGTAGTATCGGCCCGCATCTGTCGGCCGTGCCCCCTGAATGGTCAGGCTGTACAGTTCCGGGGTCGTCCTCATAAACTGCAGGCGGGAATTTGGCCCCGCCTCCTCTCTGGGGCTGCAGTTTCCATTCCCAAAGATGGCGTCATGTCCGATGGAGAACACACATTCTCGCTCTCGCTCTTCATCACTTGGCTGTTCCACATCTTCATCGTCCTCTTCTGAACGCTCCACGTACCAGGACACGGAGAAACGGGAGTCTCGGGTTGACTGGGAAGGAATGCTGCAGCCCAGTCGGATAGAACTGGACTCTTCTACTGTGACGTTAGCCTCCATTTCCTCCACTTGTAGTCGGACATCTGCAGAGACAAGGTAGAGAAAGAAAACACTGATTATGCTCACACCTAAGTCAACATTTTGGTCAAATTAGCGTTGATGGCAGCTTCTTAAGAATCTATTTGGACCAACTCCGATTCAAGAGTCAATAAAGTAATCGGTTGAACATGAATCTGCATCAGTTTTGGTTGACTTACTATTTAAAATACTTTTTCAACCAAACATTTTCCAGCTCAAGCTTCTCAAAAGTGAATTTGGGATTGTCTGATTTTCTTTGACTGGAATTATGATTATCTCATTATTATTCTGTTCTGAACTGTTGATCAGACAAAACAAGCAAATCAAAGATGTCAGCTTGGCCTTTGGGAAATTGGGCCGGCAATTTCATTATTTTCTTAGAATCCAAACACACAAAAATGGAGTTGATAATAAGCATTATTAAATAATCCAAATAAATGCTAGCTCCAGCCCACAGCTGAACTCCAAGTAACACGGGAAAGGGACAACAAACTTTCGAAGCTTGCAAACAAAGGGCAAAATAAATGACCCCCTCAGCGCTGCCCACAGCTATCACCAGTATTCAGCTTCTCAGTGTGGCTGAATCCCACCCTGAGGCTTGTGTGTCTGTCTGGGCATGTTACAGCCCTTCAGGGCTGGTACAATGACCCAGTTTTGCTGCGGGTGAAAAAAAAACGAGCAGTTAGGACCTGGCCTGCTTGTGCACCTTTCACACATAGTTTGGATCAGTGTTCTTGTTAAAACAAAATGAGAAGGAGGAAAGACAGCAGGGGAACCGAGGAAAAGGCGAATGCTGGCAAACGTCTCCCCTCATATTCTCTTCCTGATGGGAGCATTTCTGGATGACTTCCTGAATGAATGCATTTTTTAGCACTTTATGAATATCTACAGTGTTTATACAACATATACTATTCATCATGTATGTACAAGGTCATATATCATTAAAAGTAAAGAGTTATTTAATATGTATAACCCAGGAGTGTTAACTTTCTGAGTTAAAAGAGAAACTAAAGAGAGTCAGACACTCAGGTCAAACTCACGGTGGATAAACTCACTGATTTCTTTGTAACTGCTTTAATAGTGTCACTGTTTACATATACATTTTAAAAAATCAGCATTTTCCCTGCCCTTCTCGCTGAAGACCAGACTGTTCTATCGTTCGATTAGACAAGCGCTGAGTCAGGGATTTCACTCTGCATTTTAAAGAGGACACCTGATAAAGGTACACTGCTCTCAGAGATATTTGAAAAGTCACCCTTCGCTTTTGTTTTAAGAGGGTTCACAGAAAAGGTTAAAATCAAGGGCCGATGGATTGTTATTATTTAGTTGTAATTGAGGGCATGAGGTTCTGCTGTGGAGGAGGGCTTGAGAGGAGGGTTCAGTCATTGAAGGATAAAAATAAAGGAGTGAAACTGTCCTGGGGTGGGATGTCAGTGCTTGGGTGGCAGACGGTACATCATGGTTTTGAGCGCTTTGGAAGTTTTTGAGTAATAGACAAGAGGATTAGATCCCCCGTCTGGGCCTGACTCTGCCTTCTGGCATTGCATATGACAGCTGGCATCACTTCAACCCAATTTTTTGCCACCTGAGTTCTGCCTGGGGCAGGTGTAAGTTCATGAAAGCGGGGCGGCCTTGAGCAGATCATGTGGGAGAGGAGCCTGCACTATTTGGACCAGGGCTTGGGTTGACAGTGTTTAAACTGGTGTATTAAAGGGCAGCATGTGTGGCTAAAGTGGCAGCTGCTGTCTCCTGTTCAAGGGAACAAATAAGCTTTCTGATACAGAAACAACAGCTTTGATCTTTGCTCACCTGGCTGTTTGACCAGAACCTGTGTGAACCCCGATGACTCCCTGGAGACTCGATACCAGGCTCCATCTGGGTCACTCAGCCACTCCTCTACCAGGCAGTAGTACGTTCCAGAGTCGCTGTTCTCCGCCCGGTTCAGCGTCAGCACATACAGGCGGGGTGACAGCCTCTCCGCCTGGACTCTACGTCGCAGTCTCTCCTCCTCTGCATAGGCGCCGTATTCAAAGGCCCCCGATCTTTCAATCCTCAGCAGGAGCTCATCTGCTTCTGACCCGGTCGCTCGCCTCACATACCAAAGCACTGCGTGCTGGGAATCCCGGCTGGTCTGGGAGGCAATGGAGCAATTGATCCTGACTCGGCTGTCCTCCAAATACACCTGGGACTGGTTGGTCTTTTGCACTCGGAGCTTGCTCTCTGAAAGGAAATCAGGAAAAGAGGGAGGGGGAAGGAGAAAGAGGAGACAGTCATTCCTTTGGGTGCAGGGAAAAGTGAGCGCCGGTGACAGGTACACAATGCAATTTCTGTTTTGTGACAGACGACCTGTAGCTGGGTTTATTTCTGGTGGCAGCAGGGCAGGAAAAGATAGTGGTGCGTGGGCGGGTAAAGCAGGTGACAAAGGGAAAGAAAGACGCACGCTGGAAAGAGAAAGGAGGAGGAAATGTCAGGAAAATCAAAGCCAAGAGAATGGGATGTCTGTTGGTATCAATGCGGAAATGTAGGATACAGAGAAGAGCAGAAAAGAGGCATAGGTGAAGAAGAGGGTGGTGGATTGTAACATGGGGCTTTGGATATAATTAGGAAAGATACAAGATAAAAAAAAGAGTTTGTCAGTCTGCCAGAAAAAAAGAGGGAGGAGAAGGAGGAACTCATTTAGAAAGTCAAACAAGGGCAGGAAGAGAGCAGATAGGAGAGGAAGGAGATGATGGAGAAGTGTGACTGAGATGTTAGGAAGCAGCTGAGAGCTGTGACAGGATTCACTTTCAGGGACATCGGTTTTGGGACGGGATTAGCTGCAGATACATCAGGTGTGACTGCGACCAGGGCCGTGCAGGAAAAAAGCTCAGGAGGAGGATTACTGCAGTCCTTCATGCCATTGAACCATCTGTATCTTACATTTAACATTCTTAGAAATGACTCAGCCAACAACACAAGCGAGATCATAAACAGATATGCAAGATTCAACTCAAGCAACCACAATCACGGGAGTCTTCACTTGCACTCCAACAAATAGCCCACAGCTGGAATAAAATGAGAAATCTGACTGGAACTGACAGATCCAGTGCACACCATCCCTATCAGCAACAACAATCCTCACCCTGAACAATAAGCATTTTGATTGGTGGCACTTTCTAGTGTTGACACGCTGACAGAGAGCCAAGAGCTGTTTGTTGGCTGAGCCCATATTGGGGAAACAAATTCCCTTAATTGATCTCAGCAGCAGCCATGCAACTGCAGAGTGCCAGTTTGCCATTTTGAGTGGGATCCTCTATTTTTGGATCTGAGAGCTGATGGGTGTCAGATCTGTCAGAATGACACACATGTCAGGTGACTCAACAGCATATGATCTCCCACGAGACACTTTAAAAATAAATATTTGCACAAAAAGCCCATGAAATGCACTTTTGAAGCAATCTGTTGATTTTAATTTACAGACTCTGGTAACACATAAACAGCTGAAGTATTTAGTGTTGTTTATTACTCTGCTTTCTTATTTATGACCAGGCTGCTTTCAGTACTTGAATCAAAAAATGCAAACAATAATTATTAATTCATAACGATGAAAGCCAGGCTAAGGACAACCTATCAAATCAATCTGTGAAAAGTGCTTCGGCATATTTCATCGCTGGCTGTGACACTGTGGCAAGAAATGTTAATTTCCATCTCAGGCAGGCCTTGAGAGTCGGAGAATAATGACAGTCAGCGGGCACAGCTGTGGAGGGAGAAACCTGAAGCTACTGAGCGCTGCTGATAGGGAAGAGTGAAGCAATCTCCTGTCCTGCAATCCACGCACCAGAGGCAGGGATGGTGAGTGCATCTCTGAGTTGCCAAACCCTACAAAGCAGCTTGAACCAGAAGCAGCAGTGTTAGGGACATTTTTTAACTGTACCATATGATTTAATACCTTTTTTTACATTTTATTGTTATTATTATTACAATGTATTATCATATTTCTCTTTTTTTATTTTTTTGTGACCTTGCCCTGTGATGAGAGCTGTTTCAAACAGACTTTACTTTGCTACAGATAAATCATTTTTGAGTCAATTGGACCATCTTAAAATATTTGGTAACACTTTATTTGACGCCTTTCTCTTTAACGCATGATAAATATATGTATAATGCGTTAACAGTTGCATTGCATTATCTATGTAGGCACTGTCAGTGAGTTGTTAACAGATATAACACATTATAATACCTGACCTTGTAAGTCATGATAAAATGCTTTATAATGTGTTATGATTATTGCTGTAAAGCATTATGGTCATTTAAGAGTGTTTATAACTATAGTTATACGGTGCTATAACGTGATTATAATGCATTATACATATTTATAATGCGTTATAGAGATAGTGTTACCAAATAATTTTTGTTAATTTGTTTATATCTTTAGTTAAGTTAATAAGAGGTATAATGCCCACTGAGCAGGTGGTTATACTGCTCACTATACATTCTTTCTTACCTATAGTATTAAATAAATGAAAGCATGTTATGTTGAGTTTCTTTTACTCCTGTTTTCTTACAATTACATCAGACTGTCAAAGGACTTCAGGTGCAGTTTCTATATTGGCTGAATCTTCTCAGCATGGTTTTTGTGATGCTTCTGTGTCGATGGTTGAACTTTTAAAAGTACGCTGAGGAGAATCAATAGGAAAATAAATCTTCAAACGCTTTATATTTGCAAAGTTTGTTCTCTGACTTATATACTGACATAAATCTGACCTGTTTAAATTTCTAAATTTTATTTCGCACCATAAAAAAACCCTCTTTCTTCAAACTTCATGCACCCCGGTTTCTCCTGCTCGGCTCCTCTATGACTGACAGACTGATAGACTGCCTAGGGTCTCAGCCATCTGCTCAAATAAACCTCACCCTCATCCGCAGATTACTGTGCATGCTCAAATAATCCCCATTTGTCATTCTACATATTCACTCTTTACATATAATAGCACATGGTTGCATTTAAAGGATGCCCTACTGCAAGGCACCGTCGGACCATGCCGTTGTGCAAAGATATCCTGAGCTAGCATCTCAAATTAGTCATCATAGTTGCCTCACTTCCCACTAGAGAATTCTTGGTAGGAAGCCTGACGAAAATGTCTCCATCCGGAATTACCGCAGAGCCCTGCGGAATCCTGGCAATCTTTTTTTTTTTCCTTTTTTTCCAGGAGAATTACCTCTGAACCTCCTGAAGTGGAACCATGCAGGATTGGATTGGCACAGGACAAAGCAATTCTCTGCTGCTTACCATTTGAAGTTTGAAATCTGCAGCCAGGAGAAAAAAAAACTAACACGGGCTGAAAAAGCCTGTTGCCATACACCAGTGTTTACAGAAATGTCTTTTCAGAGCTAAAATAGGCTAATTATTCAAGCTTTATTGGGCTGCATCATGAGCTATTACAAGTTATTATAACTAAGAACTTGCTCAAGCAGAGAAAGACAGACTAATAAAAGCGGAAAGCAAAGGGCAGAGAGACAGAAGAGAAATACAGCAAAGAGTTAGAGTTGTTTTATGTCCCAAAACGACCCCAAAGTCTCTGCAGAATCCAGAGAACAGCGACTTCACAGACCGGCCTGTCACATCCTTTGACGTGTGTCCATTCCCGCTGAGAGTGAGGTTTCTGACTGCAGCTACAGTACACAGCCAGGCTGCGCACAGTTACATCAATGCATCTGCAGACGCAAGCAGCAGAAACAGACTAAAAATCTTTTACCGTGTACTTTCAGCATGCGGTGCTTTTAGAAACGAGCTATTGATGAGGCTGTGTTCGATATGCCGTGGGAAGAGAGCCAACATGGGGAGCCTTTTCAATCATACATGGCAAGACTCGACATGCACACGCAGTACGAGCAGTGTTTGCGTGTCTATACCTTTTGTAAGTGCAATCACATGTTCTTTTGCCTCTGTGTGTTTCTATGATAAGCCTCATGGGTGAATCCACAAAGTAAGACAAACCCGTAATTGGAAACAGTTGTTCTTGCTGCTCTGCATTAGTTCAGGTGCCAGTCAAATCTGGCCTCCGATAGAAATGAAACGGTCAGTTTGTTTTTCTCTCTCTGTATAATCAGGTTGGAGATAAACACTCACTGCTAATTTGGAAGCACTTGGAGGCATAAAAATGTTGACAGCCTCTCATACATTTCACCTGCTGCTGTGGTTTCCAGGGCAACCTTGTCTCCAGGATCAGCACAGTATGGAGGACCTTGCTGATCTTATGTTCCAGTGAGAAAAGAGCGATTAAACAAGAGGCTTTTGTTTGCATGAAAAGATTAATTAAAAGTTCTATTTCTGAGCTGTAAATGCAGAAAAACACTCTGTTTTCTCATGGAGGGAAGATGTTAACAGACAAACCCACCTAAGCGCTGAAAGAAGTTGTGTTTTGGCAGCTCAAATTTAATGTGTCGACACCGCATGTCCAGCAAAGACACAAAAACCCACACAAAACACTCTGTAATTGGCCCATTGAACCCACGTCTAACCCCCTTCTCATGTGTGCCCAATTTGTCTCATTTATTGGCTGCAAAAACTGCAAAGCTGAGAGACTGTTTTCTTTTTATCTATCAGCGGACATAAGCACACAAAGGCTACAAACACGAGCCCAGTTTTGATGAGGAAGAAGATCTCTAAGTGCACCCAGAGCACCCCGAAAAACTGAACTACTACACAAGAGTTGTTTATGAAGGAGCGAGAGATGAAAGTTTGGAGTCTTAGGGGAAGGGAGAAGAGTACAGCTAAGGATGCGTCTGTGACAAGTCAGTGCACACACAAACCTCAGCTCACGCACACACAGGCTTGTAAAAAATTGTTAAGGATAACATCAAAGGAGCTTGGAAACGGCTCGGCCGAGCGTTGAGAGGAGGAGAATACAGCCTGCGATTGTGAATCAAAGAGTGTCATGCTTTATTCTTCGGCAACAGAGGAAATTCTATTCATTTTCCGTCTCTGTTTAACGCCGCTGCTCCAGGTGAAGCGGTTTAATACAAGACTGCATTAGATGTTGAAACATCTGCTTCATCACAGCCTTTGTTTTGACCAATGATCCCCTCTTCCTTGCCTCCCGTGTTAGCATGATCTATCCTCTCTTGATCACGCTAATCACCTGACGTTTACATGAATATTCAGCAGCCTCACCTGCGGGTTTATGAATATGAATGAGGCCTAAATTAAGTGCACACAGCAGAGATGCTGGTGCGTTTTCAGCCTTTTTGGAAATAGTCTAATATGTACTTAATGACCACCGAGCTGACAACCTTTCCACTGGGCCACAGATGTAATGCTTCCACTTATTTCAATGAGGCTGGATTGAGCGGTAGTGGAGAGAATAAAGAGACATAAAGAGATGAGAGGGGTGACTAAAAGTAGAAAGGTAGAGAGAAAAAGAGGGGTGGGTGGGATTTTTTAAAGCGAGGGAAAAGTGGCAGAGTTAAGGGATGTATCACCAAAATTGTAAAGATATTCACCTCCCAACAGAGTGCAGGGAAATGAGATAGAGAGAGAGAGAGAGAGAGAGAGAGAGAGAGAGAGAGAGAGAGGGAGGGTGCCTGGAGAAGATGAGAGAGATGTAAAAGACAGAAAGTAAGGACATGCTCCTGGGGGGATTTCAGAAAAAGCAGCAAGCAGTCTCTCAAGCTCCACTCTAGAGGACTTATAGTCTTAAAGGCTGCCTGCTCCGCCTTTAGCGTTAGCATTAGCACAGCCCTGGGCTAATCCAACGGCCAAGACCCCGAGCATGTCAGGACTGGAAGCTTTAGACACGCCCCGATCCCCAGAACGGCTCGATAATTCTTGGCAACATCTGCGACTACTGTGCAGCAGAAAGATATACACGCGCACAAAGTGCTGCACATCCCAGAACCCGTCTGGACCCCTGTCATGGGGGACATAGATCAGAGTGGGGCTGTAAGTCTGAGGCGATGAAGGATGGGGTTCCCCTGGCTGAAAAGTAGCTCCTCTGTCTAACTGGGAGCCTAATTTCTATGCTAATGACTGTGATGTATCTGTGATCCCATTGTGTCAGAGGGATATTACCACTCCTCATTCCTCCCCTCTGCAACTCCCTTTTTAATAACATTAAGAATGGGCTAATTATGGGATCTGTGCAGCCTTGAACACACTAAAACAAGCCCCACACACACACACAAATGCACACACACACACAACCTCCACAAATATAATCTCTATTCTACACCATCAGTAGGAACACACTGATGCACTTGCGGCACTTTCCCTCTTCCTGCCTGCCTGCCTGCCTGTCTGGGAGAGTGATTGCTGGACGCAGGCTGCCCCGACAGTAAAACGGATGCACAAAAGGGAGGGGGGTGAGGCAGTGGGAGGGTCAGGGCAGGGGAACTCTGGGAGATTAATAGCCCTAAAAAGACGCAGGCACAGAGGGAAGAGCATAAAGACATATCAGATTGAACTGTGCGCCTGTGCGTGCTTGAAGGGGGGGGTCTGCCAATAAGCATAAAACACATTACACTCATTAAAAGACAGGGAAGAGTGGTCATTCAGTGCACGGGGGCCAGAGGTTGGCGTGTGTGTGTGTGTGTGTGTGTTTATGTGTGTGTGTCTGTATTCAGAAGGCAACATTGCTCAGCCTCCTCTTGTTCTGCTCCTACTATTAGCCTCTGATTTACATGGGGGGCAGCAGCACAATAGCTAGCGCTGACTTACGACTTCAATTACAGCAGCAGCAGGACACACGAGCTCGTGCAAACACAGACATGCACACACGCACACAGGTGCATGAGAGGAACACAATACAGAGATCACATTGTGTTTACAGATCGGAGAGAACAGGGAAATGAGGCCTGGATCGGATCGGGTTTGACAGAAAAATGTGTGCGAGGAAGAAGACACAGGGAAGGAGTCTGACCTTGAGTGCTGGACTCAGACATGATTAATCAAGCCGGTTTATGAAATTATTTTCTGTTTCAGCGCACCCCTCAAAGGCTCCTCATTCATCACCCAGTGCGACCCCGAGTGTTCTGACTTAAAGACAGCACGCGCCCTCTGAATTTGGGTGTATGACTTGTATAAAGTGTATGTAGGAGGATCACACTAAGTGTTGGAGTCATACAGAGAGCCCATGCACAGGGGTCCTGCCTCGGGTGAGCCTGTGGGCGAAAACCAAACTGTATCCTCTGCTGCTGTAAAACAGGGCAGTGGAAACATTTACAACCCCGACACCTTCAGCAACAACACCACGATAAAGCTGCTTTTGTGTGTGTGTGTGAGGGAGCAGAGCTGAAATAGCCTTATCATTTATGAAACACTGACAATAGTGAAGAAGCTGTTTGAAGAAAAATGTAAACATAATGGAGAGAATTATGCGGATGATGAAGAGGAGAAGGAGGGGGGCAGCAGCAGGGAATTATAAAATATTGAAAAATCACAAGAGTGAAGAAGAAGAAGCTGGGGGCGTGCGGGGAGGGGGAACATGCGGCTAAGTGAGAGTGAAGGGGAAAGAAGACATTAAAAGAGAGTTATGGGGAGAGTGAGAACAAACTGCGGGAAGAGCTGAGATTGAAAAAGAGAGAAAGGGAGAGAAAGGAGGACACGAGGGTGATCGGCGAGGCCTTAATGAAGATAGACAGCTCCTATCCATGCCCTGATAAGCAGGAATCTCCCATCACCGCAGCGGGTGCCTCTGCTATCAATAACGTCTGGGTGGCAAGTGCTTCGCTGGCATGAAAGGAGAGCACATGCAGCATCTGCTAGTGCCAGCCCAAATTAAATGGGAAGATACCCTGAAGAACATTCAGGGACAGGCAGAGCTCATGAGGAGGGACCAGATTAAGCCGGAGAAAGTAGGAGACACATTTATTCTCTAACTCAAAGCAAAACCACAAAGCAGAAGACAAGAGCGCGGGTAAGAATACGAGAATAAAAAAAAAAGTGAAGGGATTCTTCCCTGCGTCGTGATGTTTGATCATGTGAGTGAAAGGTAGCCAGCTGAGCGTAGGTGTGCGGGGAGGGATGAGCTGAAACTCTAAATGGAACACCCCCCCTTTTTCCCCTCCATCATCACCATCATCATTCCAGCTCAGCCAATAACCAGACGGTCTTAATATCCCACTCCTCGTGCCAGGCGCACACGCACACGTGCACGAAAAGTGCACATACTCACACTCTAATGATGAGAAAAACGTATTGAACTCCCAAAACCATCATTAATCTAAACTCCGGTTCCATTAGGGAAGATTCAGCATAATTAGTTTTTTTCTCTATGTGTGTGTGTGAGAGTGTGTGTGTGTGTACTGGAAGAGATGATGAAGAGTGTGTTTTCGTGTGTGTGTGTGAGTGGTTTGAGTTATGAGGGGATGATATTAGATTGTGTCGTAGAGGCAGAGGCTTCCCTGGTGATCTGCCATGCTGAACATGTGTTTGCCATTATTGCATTTCAGAAACAGAAAAAGAGAAAACTCAATCAGGTGGAATCTAATATCACTGCCACTGTATGTGTGTTGTTGTTGTTGTTTAGTGTGTGTTTTTTGTGTGTTTTGTGGATTCCCTCAGCTGTGAGGGCTAATATTGAATTGTGCACTAGCATAAGATAATTACACTTTTGCCCCGGGGATGTAAGCCCCTCCTCCTCCTCCTCCTCCTCCTGCTCCTCACAGTGTGTATCCATGTTCTCCATGCTCTTGTGTACATGTTTGTGCTCCTGTGTGTGCAGTAGGCTGTTCTCAGCAGGAAGCCTGTAGTGGGTAATTCAGACCAAACTGCTGCACAGGGTTGCCCTCACAATGAACATTAAAATCTTGGATGTGTGTGGTGAACTCTGCTGATATGACCCCTGGGACTCCAACACGAGCAGAGCGCTTCTAACACAATCTGGAGCAGGAAGTAGGCCTGGGTGAGCTACAGGCACCTCACTGGTTTGACAAAAAAACGTCATGCTGACCGGCTTCTGTGTGGGGTTGGTTTTCTTTTATCTACATCCAACTTTTTTTTCTTTCAGCTTCTGCTGATCTAACACCCATGGATGTTGGATCAAGGGCTCTACATCTGATGCAGTTTCATTCTCAGCTTTTGAAGCTCTGCAATAATTTAATGAGGAGGAGCATCAGTCCACGCTCTTTTGCAGACTTTCTTATGTGCTGCACGCATACTTGTCCACCCTCTGAATTCAACATGGAGGTGTAGTAGATCAAATTTACACAGCAGCCATTGTTTTGTGACATCAGGGTAGAAAACTCAAATTGTCATTATGCATTAATTTAGAGTTCCAGGTTGTAGTAGTTTGTATAAAAACGTCCAGATGCTAAAAACAGAGCACAGCTCATGTTAGTATTCAGCCACTTCCTGGTGAACAATTCTACAACAATTAGTGTTAATTTCAATATTATGCTAATTAGCCAAATTAAATGATATGATGTTTATGTACTGTGCAGGCAGACAGCAGTTGAAGGAGTGGCAGAATGTGGCAACCCTGTTACTATGACAAATACATAAGCATTTGACCAAAAGTCACAAGTAGACAAAGTCACAACTTAAACCATTACACCTATGGTCTTAAAGGGATATTCCAGCGTAAAATGAATTTAGGGTCAAACACACCCCCTCAAGAGATGAATGTTGCCGACCGCTTGCTTCTCTAGTTATACCAACTTTAGTAACGACCGCAGGAAAGCAATACACAGTGGTCTGAGAAGCCATAAACAAACCTCAACCAAAAAGCCACAAATAATGCTCAGTGCAGCACCTAACTTCATCAACAGTACATATAGGGTCCCAGCCATAGTACTAGCCACCAAACATCTTTTTAACGTTTCCTATTTTCTTTAGCAAAGAGACTAAACACAACTCACCTACTCTCTTCCAGCAGCTGCTTGTTTGTGAGCGAGACCTCAGGCCAGTCCATTATGGACTGCTGCGGGGTGACGCAGCTCAAGAAAGAACTTTTATGATCAATACTTTATCATTTCCTTGAAGTAATAATCATCATATTAATCATTTTGCACTGCAGACGCGGTAGTTCTTCTGCCTTAGTGTCTCGGTCTGATTGCATTTCCATGAGGAAATTATCATAAATGTTCTTCATTGAGCTGCGTCACCCCACGCAGCAGTCCGTAATGGACTGGCCCGAGGTCTCGCTACAAACAAGCGGCTGCTGGAAGAGAGTAGGTGAGTTGTGTTTAGTCCCTTTGCTAAAGAAATTAGGCAAAGATAAAAAGATGTTTGATGGCTAGAACTATGGCTGGGACCCTATATGTTCTCTTGATGAAGTTAGGTGCTGTTCTGAACATTATTTGTGGCTATAGAGTGGCGTTTTGGTTGAGGTTTTTTTATTGCTCCTCAGACTGCTGTATATTGCTATCCTGCCTTTGTTACTAAAGTTGGTATAACTAGAGAAAGAAGCGGTCGCCAACATGAAAATGTCCCCGATTTAAGCGTTTCATGAATGAGAACAAAAATGTTGCATGTAGGCTAGAACAACGGTTATTGCAGTAGCCGAATGGGTAGAAAGCACCAGTAAGCAGTCCTGAACAACAGTTTTATGGGGTACGGGGGTTATTACAAGGGGAATGAGCTGCTACTAAATAGTACCGAGATGTTGTCTGTGATAACGCAGCCAATGCACCCCAGAAAGGACCAGTATAAATTTACAGTATGCTTATTTTTAGCAGGATACCAATATCTACATATTTTGAATGTGGACGGTGACAGTCATTACTGGTAACTTGCAGCAGCCCTAAAGAAAATAAACATTTTGTGTTTCCCACCTTGAGCATGATGTTATAAGTAGATGGCCGATGTGGGAATATGGTTTATGGTGCATAAGGAAGCTGAGGAAACACTTCTGCTTTAGTGTCAGGGTTGAGGTGGCCTTCTGTACGTATGCAGAGTAAGCATATGAAAGCTCTCAGAGGAACATCAGAAGAAACATGGGGCGCAAGAGCAGTCATGCAGGAACTTGAGTCATGCTCACACGCATGTACATATGCACACATAATGCTGGTGAAGCGGCTCATACATATTGAGCAGGTGCCTTTTGAAAGCACAATTTAAAGTCTCTCAATAATGAATCTGGTCAGGTGCTGTGTTTGCTCACACCTCATTACACACACACCCCCCTTTATCCCACTTCTTCTTTTGAGAGAGCAAGAGGAGCTGCAAAAATGCCAGCCGCTCGTTTAGCCAGGAGTGGTTAACATTTAGGGAAAAGGAAAGCAGATGGGGAGGAAAGGCGTGAGGCAAAGACAGACGTCCTACATTCTGACAAATGAATCATCTTTCTAAATGAAGGTCTGCTCTGCACAACCCCCCCCTCCATAAAAAAAATAAAGAGACAAACTCGGCATGAACAAGCCTGAGCCGGGCCTCAGTAACCAATAAGATGAAGGAATTACTCACACTCTCTCCCCTGTGAGATAGTGCCCTTACACACAGAATGATCGCGCCGTTATGGTAACTGATTGGCTTTCGGTCAGCGACTGATCACATCGTCACAGTTACTGATGGCATTACCAAGGTAACTGATCACTCTGTCATGGAGACAGGGTGAGGAAATAGAGTGGGAGGAGGACCATAGAAGTATTTATTCCACTGCAAAATGTGTGTGTGTGTGTGTATGTGAGTGAGTATATGTGTGTGAGTGTGCCTTTAAGACTTTTCTTGTTGAGGATAAACAATGTAAACTGCACCTAGCGAGGAGGTAAATGAGCATTCAGGATGATAAGTCGATTTTCAAATACCTCCTGAAGGGTCCGGGGACGCTGTGCGTTCTGCGTGAATGCATAAGGTCAGAGCAGAATCAGTCAGGCAAGAAGCGCACTGTCTGAACTGTGCTGCTTCTGAATGTGTGTGAGAGTCTGTTTAGGACCGTTTGCATTCTTGTGTGTGTTTATCTGAATCAATAGCAGCGGGGAATTAGAGACTATCTATACTGTACATGTGGCTACATTCGGCTGGCTCACTTTGAGAAAGATATTGATCACCGCGGTCTGACTCTGGACTCAATAAAGTCTCTTACTTATCCTCACCTGAACACCGAGCCTGCCTGCAAGGAGGAGAAGAAAGAAAACTTCTGTGAGTCTAAATCTAATCCACTCATGATCACGAGTGTAATGTTACAAACATTGTCATTTCAGAAGTTCAACCCCCTACTTTTCCTCCCCCACACTCACACTGTTCTCGTATTTCTCCTGCCAAATCCAACAAAATCTGGACCATGTTGGTACTTCAGGTACCAGGATGCTTCGCTGGATTGCTTTCAAAGATACAACGGTGAGTTCTTTCTTTTCTTATCAACAGGATGAGTATTTGCCTCGGGCACGTCTACCTGGATAAATGAAGTATCACACTGTTGAGGTACAACCAGACTGGGCTAAATTGGGCCAGTGTGTGTTTGTCTACGTCTGTGTGTGTGTTTGTTGTTGAGGCTCTAATTGGGCCGAGTCTGACTGAGTTTTTCTGTGTGTGTGTGTGTATGAAGCACAAAGGACCAATGAGGGCGGCGTAGACAGTTTAATGCCTCCACTGAGGAAAGAGGTTCAAGGACAGATCCCTCTCTCTCCCTTTATCACTCCCTCACTCTCCGTCTCCATGCTTTGCTTCCTTTTTTTACCCCTTTCACTCGTTTTTTCCTCTTCCTGTGGGATATTTAGCAATCCATTCCGTGCGCTCCATTAGGAGACTCCACCCTGCCCTGCGCACACACACACACACACACACACACACACACACACTCTCACACTCACACACACTCCAATTAGTGGCTAAAACCAGAGACTTAGAGCAATTAGAGCTGCCAGAAATCCTCTAAGCTCCACTGAATTCACTAGATGTGAGCATGTGTGTGAGTGTGATTCTGTGTTTTTCCTTGTTTGTGTGCTCGTCTGTGTCTGCTCCAATTAGGTGTGTGTGTGTGTGTGTGTGTGCGTCTGGCAAGCAGCCACGCAGCTTTACCTGGCTGTAGGACACTGATGCCGAGCAGGTTGGAGGTGCGGTTGGCCACTCTGCTCCAGCTGTTGTCGTAATTCCTCCTCCAAAGCACGGCGGTGCACTGGTACTTGCCAGCCTCGCGTCTCCCTGCCTGGGTCACCGACAGTCGGAAGTTGGTGTTGGAGTGCGAGCGGTCGACCGTTGTGCGTGTGCCCAGCCCCAGCAGCTGCTCCCCCCACTGCAGTGTGCCCTCACGGGTGAAAGTCACCAGGTCTTTGAACTCTCCCTGATCCTCCTCTTCGCCTGATTCTGCACCGGCCGGCATGAAGCGCCAGGTAACCGAGGTGGGGACACGGGGGTTGTGGCGAGGCTTGACCAGGCAAAGGAGGTCAAATGAGTCTCCAAAGGTGACGGATGGCGTCCTGGAAACAGCCGACACCATGAAGGAGGACTCTAAATGTATGAAAAAGAAGAGAGAGAAGATGTTAGGGAGGACAGATTGTCAAATGGGCTTTTTATTTGACTAATGATGAGCCTTCAAAGAAAGTGCTGCTGATTGCTGGTAAAAGCACAACAGAGCCTGGGCGTGTGATCGAGTCTGTTCTCTAAAAGCTCTGCAAATGGTGTGGCAGTTCATATTCTGTCCCAGGAAGCAACTTTCCTTTTAAAGCACGGCTGCCCAAAGGAACAAAGCCCCCCTGCTGGAACAAATACACACACTATTTACAGAAAGTGCTCCTACTCCTTTGTGCGGCAGCCTCTTCCCTGGCCTCTGCGCCAACAGTTAGCCACTTAGCTCACGCATGTGTAAGTGTATGAATATACCTCCCTCTGCTTAAGTATTAGTTTGTGTGTTTTTCAGGGAGAGCGTGCCTCAAAATTAATGGGTGATGCAACAAAGAAAACCCAGGGGAGAGATTTTCTCTAAGCGCCGGTGTTCGATCTACGCCCAACTCCCTGCCAAGTCTAAACTATCCTCATTAAGCTAAAAACGTTCGCCCTACTCCATATGTTATTGCCAAGATGCATCCACCACAGAAAGCAAGAGGGGATAAAGAAGGAGGCACAGAGACAGAAAGAAAGAGAGAGAGAGAGAGAGAGAGAAAGAGAGAGAGAGAGAGAGAGAGAGAGAGGGATGTAAAATAACATGTTCCTGCTGCGCCTATTTTAAGCCATTTCAATGAATCTGAGTGATGGAGCTGTGAGTGTGACAGACGGAGAAAAAAAAGGAATCAGAAATCAAGAGGTGTTGATGATTTTTGCTGGATCAGATCCCCCCCGCTCCTTGAGACTTTGCAGATTTCTCCATTTTGTTCTTGTCATCAGCTCTGTCGCTTCTCTCTCTCCGTCCCTCTCCTTTGCTCTTCCTCCGACAGCCATCAACCCCCTCCAGTGTCCTTCAGGGTGTGTAATCAATGGCTTTCTGTCTTGGCTTGGCTACTGCGGGGACAGCTGCCCGGGACCATAATTCTCTAATAGACAATAACTCTCCCCTCTCGCTCTATCCCTCATCTCCGTTCGCCTGTCTTTCAACTACCCATTTCCTTCACTGTCAGCCAGCATGTGTGACAGAAAAGTGGATTTTACTGGGATCCTTTTCCAAAAACAACTTTGTCTTTTATTTGTCAGGTAACAATAATTTTTCTTTCACTGTACAAACCGTGTGGTCCGGTGGGAGTCTCAGCCTTGTGTATCCGCTACACCCGCTTCCCAATAGTGCTCAGTAGTAACCCCAAACACCCAGAGGGCCCCTTAAACCAATCAGTGGAAAACAAGTCTCTTGACTGAGCTTCTTTATCTGCGGTGTGGCAACTAGAATACACTCTCTCTCACACAGAATAACCATCTCCTATCCCCTTTGGGTCTTATCAGCGAGCACAGGGAGTCCCATAATAGAGAAGACTATGACATAAACGAAGGAACAATTAGCGTACATCAAGTTTTCTCTAATTAGCAAGGTACAAGAACTCGGGAAGTCAGGCAAAAGTTTGAAAAGAGAAGAAAGAAGACGAGAAATCAAAAGTGGCAGGTTTGGATCCAATAAAAACTTTAACTTGGAAGCTAAAGTGAGAAAAACGAGGCGCAACAACAAACCCGAGAAGAAGTAAAACACAGGCATTGACCGTCACACAACAGCAACCACTAAGAAAAATCCTTTGATCAACAAGCATGGAGGAGAGGAAGAGGAGATGTCGAGGAGAGTAACTGAGGAGAGAAGAGCAGCTTCAGACTTCTTTTGCGCCTGATTTGCATAATGCGTCCCTTGTTCCTCAAACTAATGTTTCTGTTGTTGCCCGAACTTAACAAATGGCCACTTAAAAACTGACATCTCTTCTTTGCAGCACTGCTGTGTGCTGCTGCAGGGAGCTAATCCGCCAGCTGTGTGTGTATGTGCATATGTGTGTATATGTGTGTGTTGAGCGAGGTTCTCCTGGCCTGCCAGCTCCTCACTGCTCCGCTCCAGTGGCTTCCTCTGCCCGTACGTTGGATGTTCAGCTTAACTCAGCACTGACAGAGGAGAGCCACAGACTGTGAAACACATTGCTGCTGCATTTCCATTCTAATAATTCTGCCTAATCCATTTGGGTGTGTGTGCATCTATGACGGGTGTCACGGTAGCACTGTTCTTGACGTGTGGCAGGTGGTGTGTAGGTTTGTGTACGTGTGTCTAAATAGCTCTTTCCCTTGTGTGATGCATGAATAAACTGGGGAGTACTTTACTGTGTGGACTGCATTTGTTACTTGTCCTGTTCATCAGTCTTTATCTAGTCACTAACCGTGTGTCTCTCTTTGATTTTGGTGTGTATTTGTGTTGACACAGCACCCTGCCAGGAAGAGGATCTCCACGAGGACAGCCCCAGATATGTTCTGTATGCATTTATGCTAAAAAAAAACGTATTAATATTTACACTAAACAGCTGACAGAAGTAGGACATTTTCTGCAGCTTGATATAAACCTTTAGTGTGTTTAATTTTACAGCAGCAGGACAAACAATAATCAGCATGATACAAAATTTCTAAACCTACAATGAGCTCTGCTGGGACACACACACACACACACACACACACACACACACACACACACACACACACACACACACACACACACACACACACACACACACACACACACACACACACACACACACTCTGCCAAAGAGCGCTTTAATTTTGGTCCTTTGTTGCTGATGACCATCAGTGTGTTCAGCTCCCTGTTGTGTAGCTCTCTTGGATGTTATTTCTATTCTGTAAACTCTCACTTACAGTTCTGGGAGTTATTTATTTATTTATTTTTACAGTTTTTTAAGATATTACAGTAAGGAGAGCTGACTTGACTGACAGGCAGGCACACTGTCGCTATTTGCAAGGAGGATTAAGGCCCAACTGTGGTTCAGCTTCACATACAAATGGGTCACTAACACTTTGTCCATTTATTACACGATGGTCAGCACCCATTATGGAAGTATTTTGGCTTCACATGCTTACATGTAGGGCTGTGATCAACCAAAGAAATTCTTGGTCGACTAAAAGCCTCAAAATTTCGACTAAGAGTCGACTAATAGGGGGGTCTGACGGCAAACCCTTCTGCGGCGGGGGATGACGCGACTCGGTGGAGCGCCACTCGGCGGTGTGAAAATATTCTGATGTCAGCACAAGAAGGCAATTAAACAAATATTACGTCCAGCAAATCACAGGACGTTGATTAACGTGGATTGTCTTCAATCTTCCTGTCTCCAGCCGGTCTTTAGCGGGCTGGGGGAATCCAAAAATGGTGAAAATAAGGGGGATGTTCTGAGACAGGCTCTTACCTGTGAAACGGGGGTGCTCTGAAAACACCACCATTAGCACTTGGTACATTCCTCCTAATGAAATTTATGATAGACTGTAAATTGACGCATAAAAAAATCGAGTCGACCAATCAGAGTTTTGGTTGACTCAGCACGTATCGACCAATAAGTCGACCAGTTGACTATGACTTTACAGCCCTACTTACATAGAAAATATTTCTTCATCGAAATCGCTATGATTAAAGATATCGGTTCAAGCGTTAACATGACATGTGATATAACGGGGTCTAGTATTCACATGCACCTTCAAATTCAGTAAGACCAGCTGTGTGACACGCAGAAAAGAGATGTTTCTCAACCCTGAGCTCCTCATCTCTTCCAGCCCAAGCACAATTTCTTTCATTTAATCATGGAAAGCAGGGGGTCAGATCGACTTTTATTATTGTGGGCTTTAAACTCCGAGCAGCCCCCATCTGCAGCGTTTTCCATTGATTTTTAATTTGCTTCACACCACAGTCTGTCTCAGCTTTATGCCGTCTCTTCTGGACTTTGGTAAACAAGTCTGTATTGTGCTCTTTCATATGCTCTCATCATTGTTTTGTCTGTGACAGAGAGAAATTTCAATCAGTTTAAAATTGTCGTGGAGCAGTTTTTGTGACTTTTGCGCTTTTAAAGTGTATAATCAAAAAGTTCAGTTCCAATTAAACAAAGCTAATAAGAAGAGCTGGAAAGACAGTGTTCATATTGATACACAGAATCCAGTATGTTTCATTTTCTATGGTCGCATTCACACCAACCTTGTTTAGTCCAGTTAAAATGAACCCTGGAGCGGTTACCTCCTTGGTGCGGTTCGTTTTGGTTGGTGTGAACGCTAGCCTCGAACTCTGGTGTGGACTAGACAACCGCTCTCCGATTCGCCTGGTAGGGGTGGTCTCGGACTGCACCAATCGCAGAAAGCGCTCAGTTTTACATGTCATATCCTGTTTTGGTCTGAGGCAAAGTTATCAAAGTGCGGCTAATGTCTGGCAGGAGACAAACGTGGAGTTAGAAATTATTGCCTGTCGTCTTTTGGGATATGACCGTCTAACTGAAGAGCATCTCTTGCGATGTGCGTGTATTAATACATTATTTAATTGCTGCAGTCTTCCCAGCCGTTCATATGGGCGGTCCGTTAAAGTCTGCTCATATGCAGTCAAGATCAGCACCAACATAAAAATGAGCAGACGATGCTTCATGATGTACAGTAAAAGTTGCAAGGGATTTGTTGTCTAAACTTTATAAGCAATAACCGAACGGCTTTTGCTGCCACATGAAAGGATTTTTTCAAAATAAAAAAGTGCCAGATAGCGCCAGAACTTTTATGTTTGTTTCACGTTATAGGTAGGATACTAAAGCCTAAACTGCCACAAAAAGTTAAAAGTCCTGTTGGGGTCCACATAGATCAGGGATTGACCATCGGGTTGTTCTGTGTTACTGATAAATCCATAACCAGGTAGTCTCATCTACACACACTGATACACAGTTGGGAGTTCGCATATGGTGTTTAATTTTGAAATACCAGATAACATACGCTGTTTTCGTGCTTGACTTCCTGTCTAGAACGATCTTCTCCGTGTGGATTGAAGCGTGTTGGAAGCGTAGAGCAGCAACAATAGACTCGTCGTGTATCTATAGCAGTGCTGCTCTCGATACAACGCTTCGACGAAGACAATATGCGTCCTGTATGCTTTACAGCATTGATTAGAATGGCAACCTATTTGCTGCGTGGAACATGACGCTGCTGCCACGCTCCAAATACGCATCCTGTATGTTTCAGCCTTCAGGTGTAAGACTGTATGACTTAATGACTGAATGATTATGTATTTGACAGGTTCAAATTTACTTACTAATCCTTAAAAATTAGAAACACTTTTAAACTTAAACTACAATAGTTATGGCTAAAAATCCAGCTGCAGTCACTCACCAACAGTCTTCACGGTGACCGTCTTTGTTGCTGACCTCTCTCCAATCTTCTCCCAGTTGAGCTCTGGTTCTGTCCCAGTCTGAATCCACTCGGTGGCGATGCAGCTGTACTGTCCCTCGTCCCCAGGTAAGGCGTTATACACAGACAGAGTGAAAGTATCAGCCCCCGCTTTCTCCACACGGATCTCCCCGTAGCTGGAGCGCTCTTTATAAACCGGACTGGGCCACACTGTGCCATCTCGATCCAGAGAGGCCACCTCCTGAGCTGGTCCGCTCTCCTCCTTGTCGGTCCACTGCCAGGAAACGGAGAGGGGGCCTGAAGTGGTCTGGATCAAGCAAGTCAGTTGGATCACATCACCCTCTAGGACCTCGGAGGAGTTTGTGGACAAAGACACGGTGATGTTGCTCTCTGAAAAAGAAACCAAAAAAAAGAGAGATAGGGGGATTGAGGTGAGAATACAGATTGAAGAATTCCTCAAAGTCTCGACTCCCACATACAACAGGACTCATTCTCTCTATGTTTAAGTATTCACAGAGTACTGGAGGCCAGCGGCAATAAAACAAAACGTAGCTCCTGTTCCCGAGTGTAAACCAAGTGCTGCGTGTGTGTGTGTTTGGGTTCGTGTGTGTGCATCCAGGCACTTTTGTAACTGGCCTCAGGCACATCATAGCGAAATCCCAAAGAAGAGGCCCTGGTGAGTTTGTGTGCACGGGTTTGGATCCTTCTAGTGAACCCTGTGTGGCTGTGTTGAGGGCTCAGGGCTCAGCGGCACTTCAGAAGAGCAGGAGGATAAAAGTCTTTACAGGCTCATCTCCTCTGTTTCTTTTCTTTACCTCGGCTCTCATCACTTCACCGCCTAACAAAAAAACAATGATCTCTAGTTGACCCAAAGCTGTTTTTTTTACCCAGCAGGACCTCTGCTGCGCTTTTCTTTTGGGGGGGGCGTGGCTTAAAGGTTCCTCTCTTTTTTTTTTCGCCCTCTCTCCCCTCAGGCCAAGCTCGGCTGCCTTCCTCTCAGCTCGCCAGTCCTCCTAATAAGCACCAGCTCTCTCTGTGAATGTGGAATAAACTCGCTTCTCATTTCTATCACACTCAAATGAACAAAGGGAGAAGCCTTCATCCTTTTCCTCCTCGTTTTTGTCTTTCATTGTTACAGCTACATAGTTTTTCCACAGCTGAGAACATATTGTATTCCATTACTTTTTCACACTGAAGAGAAAAATTGTCTGCTTTCTGGACAGCTGCGGTTTCTTTCAAACTTTTCCCCTTTTTACTTTATCTCAAACTTTTGTTTTTAAATTTTCAGATTTCTCCCACCAGCTCTTTCTTCTTTGTTTTTCAGCTTCACAGTGTATCTTCCCTCTTTTACTGTAAACCCTCTTCCCTTTCCCTCCTACCCGTGCACGTCTTGCTTCTGTCTGTATGAAACAGATTCAGCGTGACATGTGACTTCTCTTTACCTTTCTAGTCGCCGCTGTAAACTCATCCATCAGCCCTGATTTGCCACAAGTGCTTTGCCTCTCTTTCCCTTCGCTGTCACCTCTGCCTTGCTCTGACTCGACACTTTTAACCCCATGTCTCACACTATTCCCAACTCTCCCCCGTTTCTCCAATTATAATGATGAAGCGCTTCTCGAAAATTGTGTGTGAGAGGACAGCCGGCCTGACCACAACTGCTGTATTTTGCGGAAGTTCTCCTCTAATAACCATGGCCATTATCCTGTGTAAACCCCATAAACATCCTTTATGGGGCATTAAGGTCTTTTGTTGGAAAAACAAAACCTCCCATACAGAGAGACTCCCTGGAGACGGCTGCAGGCTTGGGGCCATTGTTTTGGGCTGATTTAGCAGGGGGTGCAGCACGGTCAGGATAAGGTAACGCTGGCTGCTCGTGAGGAGATACTACTCTGTGGTTATTATGTTTTATTATGCAGGTCGCAGCTGGCTCCACACGCAGTTATGGTCCTGAGAGACATTGAGGCGCAGAGGGAAGAGGAGAAGGGGATGAACTGATGGAGGGGTGCTTTCCAGCTGCTATTATATACAAGAAAATCTCATTGACAGATGAGAGCATTGCTGGTAAGTCTGTGCTGAGATGGCAAAAGGTAGAGTTGGGATTACTTGTTAAATAACGGAACGCTCTGTCCTCAACAATGAAAGGTGTATCAGAGAAGAGAGAGGCAGTGTCTACATTATAAAAAAACTTATTGGATTCTATTAAACCCAACGAGACTTCATAATATGATGTTAACAAACCACTCAACGTATGAAGTCTACAGCAGAACATACAGATACATTTGTGTATTATGGATATCTCTCATGGTCCCATTAGGTAAAACAGGGTTCCTGAACAGTTCTTAATTTCTTTTTACTGTGGTAATAGTCTCGAAACCTAAATATTTTTCCATACTTTATCTTTTATTTACCATACTTTTTAAGACCTGGAAATTGATCAAATTACTTCCATACTTTTCCATACTTGCATAGAAACCCTGGTAAATACTCAAACCAGCATAATAACAAATGGCTTGTTAATTCCAAGATGGTGGAAAGAGCTTCAAACCCCAACAATAAAAATATAAAGACAGCAAACAATGACAGCAGCTGGATTTGAAAAGATGATTGAGCCATCCCAGTTGCCAGCTCAAGATCCTATGATATGATTGGCTATTTGCATCAAACTTTTTAAATCAAACTTTAAAACATCATCATAAGTGGGATTATATAAAAAAACACATACTCGGGCTGTCTAGTAGCCTTCTTCGCATTGAAAAGTAACACACTTCCTTTTGCTCGTGCCTTTATGTGACTTTGGAAAAAAGTCTCCTAAAGAAAGAATCAAACCTACAAAATTATGCGTCACCACCACTCTATTGTGTCTTTATGATAGTTGCTAGTTGTTAACAGTGACGGCACAGATGACTGAATGTCATTTATTTTGTGCGTACACAGATATCCAGGCCACCCTTACTGAAGTCAGTGCCCCAGCTGGGCCACCTCAGTTAACAAAGTCTGGATACGCCCCTGGTCTGAAAGAAGTAACCCTGGTTTGTCAAGTTTGCCCAAGAGGACAACAAAGTATATCAAACTGTATAGATCATATCACATTGTATTGTATGTTTCGTTAGCATTTTCATCACCTTTGAGTCAAACAAGAGTTCACTTCCACTATTGCTTTTGTTTGCCTTTGTTTTTACTCTTCCCCTTAAAGAGCACAAATCTACTTCTGAGATGATATTTTTCCAGTAGAGACACAAGAAATACTCCAGATGCAATCCCAAAACTGTCTGTGGACACTATCTTTACTGTCTGATTGATTTTTTTTCCTGAAGAGAGTAAATGTCCATAGCTTATCATCATAACTGACATAGTTTTATAGCCATCCCATATTGAGATCGTTTTATTGCCCCGTCCTGGTTGTGAGCAGTGTTTCCTTCAAGGTTTGTCTGTACATTAACGTCAATCAGCTGCGAACCTGCCCCACCCCCTCCTGCCCTGCTTAACCTAGCTGAGGTGGTCTGCCCCCGCAGAAGACGTAAATTCAGCCTGGGGAACCACTTAGAGGACCCCTGAGAGCTGGGCGCCTTTCTCTGCTTCTTTTCTCTCTCCACGCTTTAATTTCATGGCTGTTAGCTCAGCCTCCTTGAGTCTTCTGCTCTCCATTATCCTGCTATAGTGTTACCCCCCTCTCTCCCCACCTCTCTCAGCTAAAGCCAAGGAAATGGGCAGGACCATAATGCTGCATTACCAATCCTTAGCAGTCCACTCAAACAGAAAATATATTAGGAATAAGAGTGGCATTATCCATTCCCCTCTTACTCCCGCTTAACAATAGAGGCTGCGCTGCTATCTCCTAGAGGCCACCTTGGAGAAAGAGAAAGATGGAGAGGGAGAGTCTGGAGAGGAGCACAGCATGACATCCCAATCCTGCCTACACGAAGATAAAGCTGTTATTATGAAAAGCTCATCATTCTTGGTGTAATTGACAACGAAGGACAGAACAAATAAGCTGGTGGCCTCGAGGAGAGATGATTACTCACTGAGTGGCTGGACTGTGATCTGGACGTTTCTGGACCTCTTGCTGCGGTCGATGAAGTCTCCCGTGGGCGTCTTCTCCCGCTCTGTCACTCGGCAGATGTACTTCCCTGCGTCTTCGGGACGGAGGTGCTGCAGCTTGAGCAGGTGCACGTTGGGGCTCTCTTTGCGCACAGTCATGTGACCGGCCGCCTCTCGGGCGATGTAGTCTGGGCCCAGGACAGGCACGGCACTGGGGCCCACCACGGCCACCGGTGAGCTGCTGAAGACCCACGACACCGAGAAGAAGCGCTCTGGAACATTCTGGGCCTCAATGGTGCAGCGAAGCTCCAGCGGCTCACCGGCCGTGAAGGACCGTCGCTCCGTGCTCACCTGGATGCTGAAATCTCGATCTGAGGAGGAAAACAAAAGGAACCGTCAAAGTTAGAGAAATATTTCAAGAGGTGCTGTGATATAAAACAAAAAAAGAGATCTTCCTTTGAATGTTGCACATTACTGAAGCTTAGAAACATAAAAACTCTTATCCAACAGTAAACAAATAAAACACTTCAATACAGCAGCAGATTTTAAATAAAGCCCAAGATTTAGGAGTGTGGGTGTAAAAGCGATCTTTTCGAGCAGATTTGTAACACTTAAACAATGTGTTCCTGATGTCCTAAACAAGACTGATGCCTAAATACGGGCTGCAATTGAAATGCCAAACATGCAGCATTCTCTCGATATCCACAGTCTGGGGTGCTGAACCTGCATGTTGATAGAAAAGAAAGGAGAGATGACCGTGAATGGCAGGAGGTAGAGGCGGGATTTGAGGTGGTCAAGAATGATGGAGGCAATTAAAAAGAACCAGTGAGAGTAAAAAGCAGAGAACAGACAACAGGAACAGGAGAAGCTGGAGGTCACGCAGGGCTTTGCTCCTGTAAAACGCTGATCTTTCAGAGCGCTCTGCTCTTTTTCCCCCCTTGGTTTCACCTCTGCAATAAAAAACACATCTAATTAACATTCTCTGTAGCAGTCTGAAACACAGTCAGGCTCTCTCCTCCTCCTTCTGCACAGAGCAGACCGAGCAAACATCGCTAGTGTCAGCTTATCCATCCGGCCACATCACCCCTGCTGTCTGCGCATGTGCTGCTCAGTCTGTACGTCTGTGCGCGTTTGTGTGTGTGTATTTATGTCTGTATGCTCAGTTTGTATTTGCTGTATTAATTTCCAGATGATGAGCACAGTATGTATCAGAGACGGCTTTGCCTCTCAGTGAGGTGGTCGCCCGGAGCTGTAATTACAGAGACTTTAAACAGACTTCCTGAGAGACACACTCATGTGGAAAAGTTCAAAGACAGAGGTTGGTATAGAGCTTGTTGTGCTGGGGGAACATTACAGTGGGAGGGAGATGGATATTGTTAACACATACATAAACACTCGAAACACACAAACAATATCATATATTGACAAACAAGCTTCTGAGTTTTATCAAGAGACTAACAGCTCAGAAATAGGACTTGTTCTCGATCTATTTTCCGCGCTGAAACACAACCTATCAGTTATGAAGACAAGACTCGAAAAACAATAAAGAGGCCCCATATTTTCAGATTTACTGAATTTTAATATCAGAATTAGCTGCTTTTCTCTTTGTTGTCTTTGTTTTCTTTGGATTACAGATTTACAGGAAGGCTGCTCAGACAAAATGAGGGTAAAATTGACTGAAAGTTTATTTCTCATTTAAAAAAAAAATCAAAATTCACGGATAGTTTGGGGATTTCTTTGTGCAAAGATGTTAAGCATTTAAGTTATGCCGACTCTATTTTTTTACAAGAACATCTAGAGTGCCAGTAAAACACCTATTTTGGTACCATACTCAGATTTTGGGGTATCTGACAAAAGACACATGCTAAGACGTCTACAGTGACTCTAGGAGTGTTTATGAAGCTGTTGTGCAGTGTGTTTACCAAAAGATTAATCCATTCATTGTTTAAAAAAATCACCAGAATATCAGAAAAATAATCTATTACAGCCCTAATTCATATATGGGAAAATGCACATTGAGCAAGGTGTTAGGATGGATTATTGCCAAGCTTTTCCAACAGCAAAAGACAACCAAACCACATATTTCATGTTAAATCAATACACAGAGGAGAGGGTGGGCATATTTCACCTCTGCCTGTTGACACTGTGGAAAAAAAATGTCCATCTCAGGCTGATCTCAAGGGTCCTGAATTAAAGACCAGAGGAGATAATGAGCACAAAACTGGGCCATCGGAGTAACTGCAAGGTTAAATTAGACCACAAGTGGTGGTGATGATTTCAATAATGTTTAAATGTTATTATTAAAAGTGTTTCCACTGCGAAGCCTTGAGAAAAGGCCATCTGATTTAGTAGTGTGGCCTGCAGAAGTCACATTCACCTTGTGTGAGTGAAATATTCCTCTGAATGTAAGTCAAAACTGATAAATCATGAGTCATTTTTCAACTTGACAGTGACTTGAAATGTCGAGATGTTCTCACAAGGAGGCCGATAAGAATCTGAGGAAGTAACAGGAGGACTATTAATCAATAGTCAGGAAGGTGTTTTATAGACTGTAGAGATAAATCAAGTTCTTTAGAAATCTGTATGTCGCATCAAGTTAATTTGTTTTTTGGTTGGCAGCAGGGTGATAATAGGTCATGAACAGGTGGTTATCCAAATGCTCTACCCTCTCTATTCAAAGCAGGAATTGAAAGGCTGTGATTAATCAGTCAGAATAAAGTAATTAACAAAGCTGTGCATTAATTATGGTATGTTTTTCTCAAAAAGCTGAAAAAAAGACGACAGAGGATAATAAATGGTCATTACTTGCGACATCAAAGGGATGTTCATGTTTAGGCGTATTGGTGTGGAGGGAAAATACAACAGAAAAAAGAAGATTTCTTCACTGCTCCTCCTACGTTAAAGCAGCAGGACAGCAGGATATTGTATTATGACATTTGGATGTGATTCATGGTGAAGGAAGGCGAGCAAAGCTAAAAATGCCGTGACCTGCTTTGACAAGATTTGGTCACAACTCAGCATGGGGCCCTGTTAGGATGGAGATTTACAGACAGGGTTTAGCTGAGAGGATGCACAGAGGCGGGATGGAAAAAAAACAACAACCTCACAGCTCTTGCATGTGAAAGTGTCTGGAGAAAATAAAATTAAAGGTTTTTAAGAGCAAGTATCAGACGGGCGGAGGAGGAGGAAGTGAAAACACAGTGTTGAGACATGAGTGCAGAAAATGGGGTGATTGTGAGGAAAAGAAAGGAGGTGAGAGAAAAAGAAAATGTTAAAAACCAAGAGAGAAAGGTCATTAGGATTCTGTCCGCCGCTCCTCTCTGTGGTGCTGAGGCTGCTGGTGATTAGCTCATGACAGTGCTGTCTGGAGATCCACTCTGTCTTTTATAATTTGATTGTAATGTTGGAGCATCTTGTTCTCCGATAAAAAAAAACCCTCTCCCTTTCACATTTACACCTGAACAGGTTGCATTTACAAGCCCGGCTGAAAGACGTGCATGTCCTGGACTCATCATGCACTGAGCACACAAGGGGATTTCAAATTGGATCTACATGTGCTGGAGTTGGAGCTCTCACACCCCGTGCCACACTCTGCTGTATTCTCTTTGTCACGCAACAACACCTCCATCCATTATAGATTACAAAGACGAGAAAGTGACAAAGGGCGCGAAGAAAGGAACTCTTTGCCGCTTTTGTCTCCTCCCTGATGTCGAAGGAACTCATCTGACAAGCCTCTTTTACATCTGACTTCTCCTCTTTCTCGTCCTCAGAGCACTATCTGGGGCACCATCAAGCTGTATCGGTCCAGAGTGGATCTGAAGCTTAATGGAGAAATGCAAAATGACTCTACTTTGAAATGATTTACTAGCATGAGACGCTCGCCACTGCGTGCCGCCGCGGTAATTGAGCTAATGTCAAAGCAGTTTATCACCCATCTCCTTGGGTCTTTCTCGGATGCATACAAAGAGACTCTTTGTGTAAGTGGAATACAGTGAGGAGAGTGTGATGAGTGGAGCCGGGTGGGAGGTTATACGTTCACATGAAAAAGGCCCAAAGATGTCTTTGTTTCTGGTCTGTCAATTCCAGAGGTTGACAACTTATTAGATCATTAGCCCATGAGGCCTTCTCCTTCAACATGCTCTTTATGTCTCCCTCATACTTCCATCATGCACCATTGTTACTTCCTCAACTCATCCTCCCTCCCATTCTCAACTGGTAAGTCACTTCCTCCTCCCTATTAGACAATCCCCTCCTTCAGAGTTGGCAACTGCACCAAACCGGCACGATTTCTCGCACTAATGTGTTGAAGCAAAAACAAGCCTGCTGAATTTATTGGTGAGAAAGTAATTGAAAACACATTTCTGGCTTCTGATCTCTAGGCTACTTGTTGCCTGGGAGATTGTACATGTGGGAGCAGCATAGGTCTCCCCGTGTCAAACTCCCACGCTGTTTGGAGCTGCTTAAATTATCTTGAATGTGCTTGTAATGATGCCCGACACACAGACGCACATACAAAAAATAAAGCGGGGTGCCTGTGGAGGTTTAGTTAAGCCCTTTTTAGTAAGCTAATGAGCTTAGCGGGTGATACTGATCAGTAATCAGAGGGGGCTGGCCCACATGCTCGGCTGTGTGTCTGTCAAAAAGGACAAGGAGGACCAAAAGAGCAGACTGGAATCCTTACCCTTTCTCCAAGTTTTTGTTTACTTTTATACAGACATGTGGACACCAAAGCATAATTTGTTTTTGAAATAAAAACTGAGGAGCACGAATGCTGGGCGCCTTTTGGACAGAAATCTGAGTATTGTCACAGACATATTTGCCCTTCCCAATCCCCCCCAAAAAGACAGTCAGAATCAAAAGCCCTGTCTTAACAAGTCTTCAAAAGTCAATAGCCATGTTTACATGTACGAAATTTCTTGATCTGATTTAAAATTTGAGGCATCTGTTAATCTGAATCCACTGTTTATATATATGTAAAATCAAATGATCCGATCATAACGTGCATATACATGCACCAAGTTTTATTCAGATAAGAAGCATTTGGACATGCGCAAAGTTGCCTAATTTTGTTAATTTCGCTAACCTCTCCACCCGTTAAATGATGTCACTAGATGGCGCCCTTGCGTACTTAAATCACTGTTCTGTCAAAGGTTGTTTTGTGTGTGCAGATGTGACATTATTACGCTGTATGTACGCCTTGTTATGTTATCACAAGAGCAGACACGGCACCTGCGGTTGTGTTTTATGTCAGAGTGTTAACAATGAAACCTCCTGTACTGACCTCAATAAAAAAGCCAAAGACAGTCAACGATGGGAATAAGTGTTTACATGGACGCGTTTCAGAATAACGATCGGCATAAACCACCCCCCTCGATCAGAATACAATTTATGTCCAATTGAGCCAAATTGATCAGAATCTCCCGATCAACATGTTTACATGACGCATTTTTATTACGATTATTTGTGCCCACGTAAACGCAGCTAGTGGGTCTTATACATCCACATCTTCTTCATTTTACTCTCAAAAAAAGTTTTTTAGATGAAGTGTAAGGCAGATTAATGAACGTTTCTTCAACAGCCGAACTGTTTGCACCTGCTTTCTCACATTGATGAACGCCATGTCCTTGTATGTTTGAATGTTGTGCTTGAGGTTCTCAATTAGTATAATTGAACTCCTGTTACAAGGCCATGAGAGTGACTGTTGTGTGCAAACACACAGAAATAATACAGGATCAAGAGCAGAAATACAGAGGCATTGGAAATGTGCAAATTAAATTACAAAGCAATTGCAAACTGGGCTCTGGGTAAAAAGATAATTTAGTTGTTCTTAAATGGAGGTAGTGCTGCTGGAAGTGGAAAAAAACAAAGCAGCTGATTAATTTTATTAAATTTGGTAGCAGCAGAAGTGAATATGTATAAAACAAATTGATGATATCAGTTTTTCAGAGAGCGTCATGATTGGGAACGCTGTGCTGTAACCAGACAAGGCTGCACGTCAGCTCAAGTGAAAATAGAAAAAAAAAGCTGGATTTGAAATGTAAAAGGAAAATTGCTAGAGACCGAGTAGATTTTTCTCAACTCCTTTTCCATAATTAATACAGCTTATAAGTGATTTTATTCTGACAGCTGTCACTGTAAGAGGACAGATCTGTCACTGAATACCTGTGTAGGTTGTTACTGGAAAGAATAAGTTTCCCTTTTGTCGTATAATGTTCAAACTGCAGCCTACATTACTGTCTTATGTAATCTTGTACCTATTTAAATTTCATATTTCTCTGTCTTAATCTGTCCAATGACGCTAACGCTGATCTGATATTTTCACCTGAGTACTTATTTCGTATTCATAACTTAGCATTTTACAGCTTCAACCAAACACTGCATGATTACAATAAAATTTCCTTCCACATAAATCATGAATTCATAAATGTCTCTGAGTAATATGGAGGTGCTAAATGAAGGAAAACACAATATCTAATAAACCTGCAATTTCTTGATTATTGTCACTTACTGGACTAACACCTCAGCCGATCATCTCTTAATCATTTAACTTTATTGCTGGTTCAAGATGTAGCCGACAACCAGAACCAGCTTTTATTGGTGTTTTTGTGTGTTTTAATTAAGAAGCACACAGTACATTTAGACTCTACATGAATTTTAGCCCACTTTCTTTTGTTCTCATAAAATAAAAGATTCCTCTCGAGTTCAAAATAAACTCCAAACTCCTTTTTATTACATATGAGTCACTGCAGACCTTGAATCGAGTTAGATTTCTGACCTCCTCATCCCAGAGTCCGCTCCTCCTCCTCCTCCAATCTGTGCCCTCGTTTAATATCACTCTTTTGTTTCAAAGAAATAAAAGAAACAGTCACACCTTTATATATAAGTCTCTTCTTTCTAAAATTTCGAACAGATCAGCAGGATCTTTCAACTGCTTCAGAAAGCATCTAAAATCTCATTACAATCTCCATGTTACTCTCAACCCTCGTCTTGTGTTGAAGTTTGCTTTCATTATGCATGTTTTTTTTATTTTGCCTGATTTGATGCGTTGACTTATTTATGTATGAAGTTTTGCTTTCGTGTATTTGTTGGTTTTCATCTGTTAGTGAGTCACTCTTAAGCTGACTTTTCTTAAGAGAGCTACATAAATCGAGTTTTACTCACTTTAATTGAAAGACAAAAAGCACAAAAGTGTCAAAAGGAAGTTCTTCTGAAACACCACTGATCGACGGGGATTCGTGAAATACCTTCAGACAGAAATTTCATTAATGTGCCAAAAGTTTTTTGGTTTCAAGGACTGAAGGTTCAAGGGGTGTAAGGAGCTGCTTTTGTCTGTTTCTGTACAAACGTGTTGAAAAATCTTTAAAATTTATACTCAATGTCTCAGCTGGGTTGCATGCTGAAGTGGAGCTGCGAGGGTTGACCAAAACATCGATCGAAAGTAAATGAATCATCAAATATTTTGGTTTTCAGTTATTCCTGTCTGTGACTTTTCAAGAGGAATTGTAAAAAACGATTCTCCCCTTCCTACTATTTCCCCTCTTTTCCCACTCCCTTCACTCACCTGTGGGTTGAATTCGTAACTGAGTCTTGTCACTCTGCTTTCGTGTCAGCGCAAACCAGCTTCCATCCGGGTCCTGGATCCACTCGGCAGCCTGGCAGTACAGAAGGCCCTGGTCCACCGGCTGCAGCTTGTGAATGGTCAACCTGTAGCTTGTAGCGCTGGTTTTATCCAGCCTGAGGTCTCCTGCCGCCATCCTCTGTCGATACGGTCCACCCGAGCGCAGAACAAAGTCCCTCGACAAGGTGACCAGCTCCTGAGGCGGGGCGGTGGCGTCCTCAGGGGAGCGCAGGTACCAACCTGCCGACAAGTGTGTGTGCTGCAATGTGGTTCGTGACACCTCGCAGGTGAGCTGAAGTGTGTCCCCCTCCACTTTGGATAGAGTCTGGGCTGGAGCCGATACTGTCAATGAATCAGCGATGACTGCAGGTAAAAAGGAGAGAAAGGAGACAGGAAATGAGTACTCAGAGGCAGGAAATGTGGAGGCCGAAAGGTAAGAATTTTTCATTATACATAGTGTTATCTTGTCCCTCAATTTCTATGGTATCTCTCCTTTAAAAAATACAAAGTTCTGTTGTAATTGTTAAAATTATAGGACTAGTTTTGGTTTCTTTTGTGCATTGTGGAGGTGAAAATAAACAAGACTCCACTGTCAGCATTTTAAAATCTGATGTAGTCCCTGTGTGAGGAAAGGGTGTTAATGCAACCAAGCTTTTTGTTCAAGGGTGACTGCCCTCTATTTCCTGCTTCATATATGACTTTCACATGTCATTCTGTGTTGATAGCACTCTCTCAGTCTCATTCAGCCTCCAGAGACCCCACAGGCACTTCCTTCACACCGATTACATCCCATATTGTCTGCTTCAGCAAACACTAGAATCTCACAGCCACGCTCCCTCCCAGTAAACTTCTCAAACCTTTCATAAATCACAGACTAAATACACAGGCAGTCAGTTAAAAGTGCTGTTGTAAATTCATCACTGGTTTCTTTTTTTTTTTTTTTCATCTATAACAGAGAACAGAGGAGGACAGACTTCAAGACAGATGGTTTAGAACAGCAGAGATGAGAAAGAGGGACATCCAAGTGCAAGGACGCAACTGAGACGACAAGATCAAATCTCTTTGAAACGAGGGCTGGAAACACTGCACACATAGACGGAAATAAATATGTATAGCTTTATAAAAGGAGCTAAAGAAGTATTTTTGGATATGTCTCAGGGCCTGGAAGTACATGTGACAGATGAGAGTAGACAGAGAAAGAGAGTGATTGAACCTGAGAAAACAAAATGTCACGCATCAATCAATTTGTTCAAGATTGGCAGCCTTTTTTGGGGGGCGGGGGTTTGTTGTGACCTTAGATTTCTGATCTCTTACTCAGTATTTACTTGCATACAGAGCAGGAAGATAAGATCTAGTCACAAGTGGTCAGTGTAGATGCATTTTGAGATGAATGATCAGATCCAGTCATGTGGTATGGTACAGTTCGGTACAGATAACGTCACTCAACAAAGCAGCTGATTGACTTTTCAAAGACTGTGTAATGAATGGACGCAGCGTTGGTGACGTCACCCATTTGTTTGTAAGGCAGAGTTTTGAGGCCTATTGGTAGTGGTCACCATACTGGAAATGGTAACTCAACTTCACTTGAAGCCAACCTACCAGATGCAGGCCTAAAGCCTACTCACAAACAGGTACAGTCACAGCTGTTCCTCTGATTCACCTGTCTTATAACCTTTAAAAAACTTCAAAACAAGCACAAGCATGTTTATCTTTTACTCTATAAACTTTCTTGCTAGGCATGTTTGTGGTTTCTGGTGCTTCATACAGAGTTTTGAAGCCTACTGTTGGTGGTCGCCATATTGGAAATGGTAACTCAACCTCACTCAACCAAACTTTTGGCATCAGCTTCATGTCTTCAGACTAGAGGTTACAGCTTGGTCCACACTCATCCCAAGACATCTTTGAAAACGGACTGAGAGCAGTTTTCAACAGAAAGACAGAAAGGGTATTGATAGAACATACTTAACATATTTTTGTCATAGACTCACTGTCTAAAGTTGATGAAAAACTCTTGAGTTAAATGCCAGTTAAGAAATCTTTGTGAAAGTCTTGAACATGGTGAATGCTTTGATGCTATTTAAGCAGCTGTGGACAACAAAAAGGGGGTTACTAGTTTGAACTACAAGGAACAAAATTAAGGAGTTTGGGAATGAATGTAAGAAAAATGCAAGACACTGAAACCAGTTGTATCAACTCTTAACACCAGGGAAAAAAGGTTCATTATACTTAAAAAATCTGTTCCAGGATCCTGAGTGTTAGCTTTGTTCCTGCATATGGGTGTTATTCTGAAATTAAACAATGCATGACCTCACAGGTTAAGGCTGCAGGGTATGGATGGTGCAACCACCACACACTCACAAACATAGTCATTGTGTGCGATTGCATATGTGCCCATACATATTCATACAACGCTGAGGAAATAGAGAATATACAAAGCTGTCAGTTTTCACAATGGACAGCAGTCAAGCATTTAAGCTAGGCTGGGATAAAATGAATTGAGCGAATAATGCAGGGAGAGGCTTTATTGCATTGCCATGTGGTGCCTGAGAGCCTGTCTTAGAAGCCTGAAAATGGAAGTGCTTTGTTTGGGTTTATGCTAGTGGAGTGCTTTGTCAAGATGTTTGGCTATTCAGCCTCTTAAGGGATTGTCATTGTGAAGAGTACAAATCAGCATGTTTGAGGTCTGTTCGTCTCCTCAAGTCACCTGCTAAGACTGAACGTTGATGTAGAAAGGAAAAAAAATATCAAATCATTTGATGCATTGGAGTACATACAGTCCCAAGTGCGTGCACACGCGAGGAACACACGGCTCTGCGTGTGTGTGTGGCGTGTAAAAACATGAGTAAAATTGAACGATGGGTATTGCGAGAACAAAGAAACAGACAGGACTAATGAAACAAACAGGGAGGAACAAAGGCAGGGAGATCAGAGGAAAACGATAGAGGAGGCGGGGAGAAGAAGCTTGACATCTGGTTAGCCGAGTTTAACAAGACACTCAGAGAGGGAAACGATGATAAAACTGAAGTGGCAGGAAGAGAAAGTGAGTAATCAGGTGGGTCAAAAAACAGTGGCACGCTAATGGCATACTGCTTTCTGGAGATGTACACACTGAGTCTAGGCAGGCATAAACAGGTTCCTTCCTGAGATTGAAGCAATCTTGGAAATACTGACAAGGTCTGAGTGAATATGCCCTCTGATCCACTTCCCCATTACTCTGAGTGCTTGATAAACAGCCTGGCAGCGAGGGAGGCAATTGGTAGTCATGGGCAGCGATAAAAATATTCTGCTGATATATTTGTTTGTTGGCGGTATTATAAAATGACTAACATGGGAATCCGAGTAAGCTTGTGGTGTTTTTATTCCGATGCTTTATTTATAACAGGCTTAGACTCACCAACCTTTAATAGAAATAATAAATTCTTAATCTATATCATTATACCTTTAATAAAAGAAATGCAATTAAGGTTTCAACCATGCTGCCAAGGCTTTTTTTCAAGGCCTTTATCTTTGGTGATGATGTGCTCCATCTGTAAGAGCAAAGGCTGAATAAAAGATCATTTCTATCTCAGAAGAACCCTATCCTTCCTATAGGATCCGGTGTTCCTCTCGCTCTGACTCTCCAGTCAACAATGAGTGAAAGCCAGCCTTACACAGACACAGTGTTACCACAACAACACACCTACGCTACAACCTGCTGTCGTCATAGCAACCCTCCCACATGATGCTCAGGGCCTCCTAACACAGCCGGGAGTCACTATGGCCCAATACCCACACTGAAAGACGTACAGACTTAGACACATGTTCTTTGAGAAGCGTGCAGATGAGGACTTCACAATAGAACAGTGCGCACTTTCCACAAGTCTATATTTATGAAGACTTTCCTTTAGGCCTGAGGTTTAGTCTTGAGTCCATCACAAACTAAGTGCAGAATTTATGTCATAGTCTTCATAAAGTGAGATAATATCTAATTAAGTTACACAGATCTTAACTGTGAAGAATAAAGAACCTATGATGTTGATGTCAAGGTTTTATCATTCGACTTTCTCTCCTTGTTTTTGAATCAAAGTCTGATGGAGCATTTCTGAAGCCTTCCAGGAAGTCATAAAGTCTGACTCACAGTGGTGTCAAGCTGACTTTATCTCTCAAGTTGAGGTTTTTGATCGAGAACAGAGTATTAGCTTCACTTCCACACATTAATCTGTTTACTGAGATGCATCAGGCCTGATGAATCTGATGTATTACAGACTGATTGTCAGCCAATGGGAGCTGGGATGACGTTATAGCAAACTGCCTATAATGCTATGTCAACAAATGCACCACTACCAGTAAAACAATGACACACCCCACACTAAAACCAGATCTCTGGGTAATGAATCCATGTTTGATCTGTGAATAAAGGTAAGAGACTCTGAACTTTATCACTTTTGTAGTTCTTTATGGGAACAGTGATAACGCTGCACCTCCAAACACCACATTTTATTCCATCTCAAACCTCTCATACCCCTGAAGGGTCAATATTTTGGCTTTGGGGTGGAAAGTGGGGCTATGCAAGTGAATCCGTCCCCTCTTTGGACCCACCTGAGGGTGGTAAAGAGTAAAAGTACTCCAGCCAGTCACTGTAAAAACATACATTTAAAGCCTTTGTGAGGAGAATTCAGCTGGTTGTGAAACAGACTGAAATGAATACTGATGTTTCTCTATGCCCTACAAAAGCAAACCAGACCATCACATCAAGGACTGATTATTTGCATACCCAGGGTTGGGTCCATAGAGGGGATGAGATTCACTTCCACTATTTTTGTGAGAACAGCTGGCTGAGTGCCATGTCAATCAACACATTTGCCTTCAATTTCTCCGAATGAACCGGGTTTCCTACTCTTGAGTCTCAGCCAATCTCAGCAAGGGTCGGACTGAGGTTGTAAACACACTGAGATCCACCGGTAGCCCCCACTGACCTCAATCTGGGAAGGATTAGGAGCAGCATGATACGGCATTCTCTGGCACACACATATAAACAAATACAAACACACACACACAGATAGATATCATTGTGAGGACACAGGACAGACTCATTCTACCTTACCGTAACAGCTGTGCACCAAATAAGGACCAAACTGGTCTCAAAGGCAAATCCCAGACTCTTCTTCTGGTCAACAAATCCTATAAGAAATCCATCCAGTGCAGCTAAAACTCAATGTAGCATCATCCAGTGTAAACTCAACTGAGTGTTTCTTTTTTTATGTATAGTTCACCACTATATGCTTCCATTTCACTTTTGACAACTCTGCAACATGACATTTTAATTTGGTTTAAAATAAAACCAAAGACATTAGATGTTTTGGTAATCCTTGAATTTATTCTTATTTTAAAAATGTTCAACTCTAATTCTTCATATAAAATTTCAAAACATGGTCTGACCAGCTTTTTCAAGACCAGTCACCATAGTGTTAACAGACTGTTGTCCATGTTACTCGTAAGCACATGTGCAGACTTGACTTGGGTTATTCTGGTCATAGGAGTTGCAGCTACTTTGCCAAGACAAAAGCAGTGCAGCTGTAGTGCCTTCTGAGCTCATCTAGGTGTTACCACAGTGTTACCTCTGAGTGAAAAGAAACTAGAAATAGTCCCCTAAAAGCAAGATGTTTTTAATATCTCTGCAAGTTTTAATAAACCTGTTTAATTTCCCCGAGTAGCTCCGGCATCACTGGAAGAGAAAGTGTGCTGAGGTTGATTAGAGCCTCCTTCAAGCAGAGTTTTAACATATTCAAAATATTTGACACCGTCATTTTGCCACTGCAAAAAAATATGCGCATGTATTAACTACTATCCAATGAATCCTTATTTATAATCATCAAGTAAATGACAAATTTAAGGACTGTATGAGGGATTTGAAGTAATCTTTACACATTCACCTCTTAAATGAACTCTTGAATCTCAGAGTAGTGACGATACAGACACCTTCCTCTGACGGATCAGGTAATTTTTTTTTTTTTTTAGAAGGAGGTTCTCATGTGCGGATGTGAAGAAAAAAAAACACGGTGTTATTCGGCTTTTTTGACTGACACTGAAGCTGTCAATCCTTTATAAATCTTTAAAACTACTCTCTTCCTGCTATACCTCATCTGCAATTTCTGCTTTCATCTCGCTCCATTCCTGATCTTCTCCGACTCTCAGCCCTGTGAAGAGAGCGACGGTTGTCATCCCTCAAGCTGGCCTTTTAAGTCCAGTCACACAGGGATAGAAGTGTGGGGGACACAGGGACATAAAAACGGAGGGAAGGAGATTTTGCAAAGACGACGTGAGGAAAGAAAGATGATAATTTATTAAGTCGGATCTGTACATTTTGCATGCAGCCAAACTTTCCACATCCCTCCACAGTGTGAGCTGTGGCTATTGAAGTTGCAGAAAGAATCTTTCTTTCCTTTTTGTTTAGTTTTTTTAAGAGAAGAAGAAGCAGCAGCAGGAAATCAAAAAGCTGTGTTTGTTTGTGCACACACTGTTCTGACATGTGGAACAAAAACATCAGATAGTGCAGATCCAACCAGAAGACACTTAAAGCTCTCTGTTGTGGTCTTCTCATGGTGGAGGATGATGACAGTAGGAGCTGCAGAGATTTACACTGCCCTCTGGATGTTACCACTGCTACAAATGCTCAGACCCACGTAAGCACACACTCTTTACACAAACATGTGTTCACCCACGCAGATGACACCTCTTTGTATTTCTCTGTATTTGTTTCAGCATGTGTGTGTAAAGTGTAAAGGTGGCAGGTTACTGACTCTGTAATTCTTTTCACTGAAAGTCTGATGGTAGCTTAACCTCTCTTATGAAGTGTCAAACATTCGCCTCTGGCTGCTGGCAAATCAGAATAAAGGATTAGATGTCAAAGGTTTGAACAATGGCAATATCCACAATAGAGCTCTTCTATACTGAATTCATTTATGCTCGCTAGCAATGTAATATAACAAACAGTGCAGCAGTCAACAAGAATCTGCACAAGAGCTGGTGAGCTGGCTCTACAAGCTGTGCTACATGGCCAAAAGGCAAACGTCTTACCACAGTTTACATGAGTTTGGAAATTGAAAGCAGGGATTTGCTTCACTTAAGCCATTAAGACATTGTAGGGTAACAGGGTTCGATGATAAGACTTGGCTTACAGTCCGTGCTAAAGTCTTTCAGAGGGTTTAGATCCAAGCTGAATTCCTTTCACACCAAACTTCTGAGATCAGACCAAAAACTGAGATCAAACCAAAAACTCTACATCAATGAACAAACCAGACCATGGACCAGTGCCACAATGAAGTCTTCTGTTGGTTAAATCAATGACTATGGTGCCATAGCTTCAATCTGACATCATGAAACCCTTGAAACTATAACAACAAGGACAAAATCTTCTGAGGGGTATGCTCATTTTCTTAACTGTGTACGTGTTTGATTTCCTTTTCAATGCTTGAGGGTACCCACCTGGCTGTAAATGAGAAGGAATGCAGTCCTTTTATTTTTCCCTAGCTATTTACCGAAAACAGAGTTAAGGTTAATTTTAATGGCTTTAAAAGTCATGCCAGTCTGTATTAGAAACAGCTGTGCAGTGTTCAAGAGTCTGAGAAGCTCACAGATTGAGTAAACAGATGGGCAGTACAACAGGATCACTTAAGTGAACCCAGAACATTCAGAGCCATATGGGTTTGACCAAACTAAAAAAATCACGATACATGTCAAATAGTTTGAGTAGAGGAGAATTGGTCAGTAGGAATATAAAGAGAACAAACCAAAGAGCCACTGAACTTTTCATAACAGCGACCCCCAATTTCCACCAGGGACACATCCAGGCTGGGAGAAACTGATCAGACAAGCCGGTTCTGTGATTAACAGAGAAATGGACAATAGGCAAACTACTGGACATTATGGACGATGCCAGCCAGTCACCCTCTGCACAGCGCCGTCATCAACTAGAGGAGCCTGTTCAGTGGCAGACTGCACTTCTCAAGTGCAGGACCAACAGACTGAAAAACTCCTTTGTCCCTCATGCCATCAGACTGTACAGCTCTTCTCTGGGGAGGAGGAAGGGGAACAGGAGGACAGAGGATGGGAAGGTAGAGCAGCAGTAGTATTAGAATTAGTAATGTGCAAATGTCCATGGTTTTATATCTTACATTTTATATCTAAATACTTCATTTTTCTTGTTTATTTTTGTTAATATCTTAACTTTTTTTTTCTATAAATACTGATGCTGCTGGAATTTTAATGTCCTTAAGGAAACCTTCCCAGTAGAATCAATAAAATTATATCTAATCTAATCTAATCTAATCTAATCTGTGACCCAAACTGGAGATTCTGCTTGAGTTTTGCTGTCCTACTAGTCACTGTAAAAGCTCATCAACCCTGAACCAGCTTGTTTGAGTATCTGCTCTCTTGGACCTTTCATTTTACACACTAGGACTGAACTACAAGTGGCCTTTAAGCTTTCTGCATCGCTGTCCAAAATGTCCTTGTGTAACAGAGGCTGAGGCCGAAAACTGTCTGGCATCATTTGTTTGTCTAAGGGTACATCCTACGAAAAGTCTCTGACATTGACAATTACACTGCCAAGCAGCGCAGACGTTCAGCCACAGCTGAAGTGGTAACGCTTTTTGATGTGTAGTGGCCTTAAGTGTCTGAATTTGCATGTGTGTTACAGCAAAGCAAATGGCCATTTGGCAAAGCCAGTGGGGTAATTATTGTTAATTACTCTGTGAAAGTGAGAGTGCTTCTGAGTGGAAAACAGGGCAAGTGGGCGATCTTCAAAACCACTCCATGTGAGTCCAGTGCTGTCTCTAAGCAGACGTCCCTGACTGACCCGGGATGTGACATATGTGGGCGTGTTGGGTCAGGAAGTGATAGAAACTGCGATAAATACAGAAACTGTCTCTACCTGTCTTTCCTGTCGTACTTATTATCCATTATCTTGCCTATCCACATCCTCCACTGCTTTGTTCTTCTCTGTGAGAGCTTTTGATGAGTCAGAATGAAGGATGAAGTGGTTCAACGAGGAAATTGGAACAGAGGAGGGTGAGGTAGGAGGAAGGAGAAAAAAGGTGAGGATGAAGACTAAAAGGAAGCGGAAAGAAGAAAAAAACACAAGGCACAAAGAACGCTCTTTCACTTGATGTTTCCGCAACCCAGCACGCACACAGACACGCTTCATGATTCCTGTGCAGCAAGTGCAAAAAACTTCTGCAGCTGGATTATTAGTATTCTTTTTGTAGCCTATATATAGCTATGGTACTTGACGCTCTTACTTCAATACCCTAAATCGACAAACACACACACTCGCACAAAAAAACCTGCCGAACAATAGCATACAGAGCGAGCAAGTTCTCAGGAGACTGAAAAAAATCAAGCGGGTCTTCAAACAAAAACACTGTGAGCAACCAGTAAAGCAAACTCTGACAAACTGAGGTCTACACGCCATCCCCCGGAGCCTGTTAGTGATAATAAGGACAGGATACGGCGTACTACGCGGGGAAAAAAAGAATAGTGTTAGGGATCAGGCCTGGGAGGCAGAAAAGAGTCATGTGGGATCGCTCTTTAGCAAAGAAGAAAGGCGAGAGTGGAAGAGGAAGATGACTGGAGGAGAAGGCAGCGGTGAGTGATCTGGGTCCACAGCAGGGGGTCCATCCATAATACAACACAACACTCTTGATTAGATAAGACGAGCACCTTATTGAGTCGAACAGAACACCACTCCTTCATGTTCCTGTTTCTGTGTTTTTGCATTTTTTAAGTTTTATGTAATTCAGACATCAAAGTTACGCGTCGACCCGGGGAGCTGATTACATCTTTTTTTAGGTTTTGAAGTCAAAATGTTGTGTTCGTCACTATGACGCTCTCCTCTGAAATTTTGGCAATGTGTTTCTGCAGTTCTAGTACTTGCGTATTTTAATCTTGTTTTTTATTCACAATATACTACACAGAGAGATTTAAAGTCGCATTTATTTCAAATGCAGTTGAGCTTCTGCTGAAATAAAGTGGAGTAGTTCACCAGAATGATAAGTGGAGCTTTCAGATCCTTTTGAAAATATCCCAAGACAATTACCCTTCACTTTAAAGCTTCTGTGAGGAGTTTTTGACATAGACTGAAATTCATATTGATGCCTTTATATAACGTGAAAGTAAACGAGACCATCAACCACGAGACTGACTATTTTATACCGTAAACTTAAATGCCTGAAACTGGTACAAAGGAGGTAGGTATCAACCAAATAGATGAAGAAACAGCCCTGTTTTTACATTTTACATCTATCTTTTTCATATCTAAAATTAATGAAAAGTATGACTGTATAAACTCAAACAGATAAGACATTTTACAAATATATCAAGGACAAGATAAGAAAAGAGTTACTCTCTTTGCCAGCATTAAGTGCAACTGTTGCAACACTAACTAAAGGAATATGTAAAAGGGGTTACAAGTGAATAAGACGGCTGTCAAAGTGTCACTTGTCACAATGTTAGAAGTGTCACTTCTTACATTGGTCCCCACAGCTTTGGCACAACAGACTGTCACACTACATAAAAACCAGGACAGGAAGAGACAACGTTTCATGAAAAGTACAGTAATGTTTCATTTTGCTCAACTGCTGCTGTGCTTGTTGAATCCAAAATGTAATAAATCCTCAAACAAATAATTCATGATACCAGAGAGATGATAGTACCAATTTAAACCATTTCATATTTAACCTTTTAATATTTTAATATTTTGATTGCTTTCTACAACCATTATATCATTATACTCAACATGTTCTCTATCGTCTTTCAGATTTTCTATGCATGGATAGACAACAGTGCAAGTTCTGGTTGTGTCCAACATAATGAAGGTTCTTCATTCAGATGAGCTTTAGGTAACCATATAGCCAGAAGCCAAAGTTTGAAGTCATGTTGCTGAGCATCCGGGCTGCAACGATTAGTCGACAAAAATCGATAATGTAAAAAGTTGACAATAGATTCCAGTGGCGACTATTGTCGTCAGATGCTTTTTTTCCACTAAAGTGAGGCATCCTCCTTCATTACGATCTCTGCCAAGAGTCACACATGTGCAATAACGTCTCTGCCAAGCGATAGGGTATTCAAACATGGCGGCGCCGATGTCCCATACAACAGCTACAACTACACACTTAAAAACATCCAAAGTTTGGGAGCACTTTAGCCTAGATAGGGCGAAAAAAAATGTTAAAATAAAATAAAATTAATGATTATCTGATTAGTCAACTTATCGTTTCAATAGTCGATGACTGGACGACTACTAAAATAGTCATTAGTTGCAGCCCTACTGAGCATACAGTGGCCACATGGGGTGACACTGTCAAGTTCAAGGCTCCTCCTGAATTGATTAGTCAATTTCCCTCATAGCAAAGAAGAAATATCAACACATGACCTTTGTCACTTTAGCCGGTCATTTGCCATCATCTGTGCTTCTCTTCCACCGAACAAAAAAAAAAAAAAACAGACCCCATCATGATCAGTCATGCACTTTTGTGAATGATTACGCCTCAGGTCTGTCTCCAGAAAAAAGAGAACATCGATCTCATATTTTTAACATGAAAAAAAAAAAGCATTAAATCAAAGTTCAAGAATACTCTTCATTTTAAGCAGAATGTCATCTTGCCAGAAAAGCTGCCACCAGCAGGATATACGTGCTGCAGCTAGTTCGCTAGTCCGGCTAGTAAATCTGGGAATTAGAATCTGAAATATTCGCTTCATCGATCCATATTTATAACTGGGCTGAAAGTTAAACACAGAGCTGAAAAGATTCTCCCTCAAACTTCTGTTCCTATGGCTATGAATTGGAAAGAAAAAAGAAAAACAAACTCAAAGTGTTTTCAAACTTACATCGCTCCTAACACAGCTCCCCACAGCTAAGGTCAAAGGGCGTCAAAGATTTTCTATTTGCTGAATAAATTTTGGCATGTTGACTTCCAGTGTTATTCACAGTACAACACACAGGGATTTTGTTTTCATTCAGTCATATGCTGTTCTAGACCTCCAGTCAAAAAAAAATTCAATAATTCAACATTTATCCTAAAAGCTCAGAAAAAGAGACAAAAGCATGCTTCTCTAATCCAGAAATGGCAGAGATAACAGCCAGCTAGTCAATCAAATGAACAAACCTTTTACAAATAAGCCTCAAATTTGCACTTATCGACTAAAAATGACACTGACGATGTATAATTCATGCCTTTTTACATGTCTGCTCTCGTGTTATGGAAAGGAAAGGAAAATATGAAAATCCTTTCAAGTCTTTGAATGTTGTGATCGATGACGGCTGAGGGCTCGATCTGAGTGATCATCTCACTCTCTAAAGAAGTTTTATCATGTAACAAAAGCAACAAAACCTAAGACTTTCTCACTACCTCGCACCAGCTCTCATCTCCATAAATATGGTGAAATGTAGAATTCAATTTCTTAGTCAAATAAAAATACTGCAAATGGTTTTGAGTTGAATGAATTTGATTTGTAAGTCAGTTGTATGATCTCTCTACAAGATAGGAGTCAATATCTCTCTTATATCGGAGGGAGAAAAAAGGCTGATTTCCTCTTATACTCCCTGTCAACCTCTTGCCTCACGACCATTTCCTGTCTGACTCCACTGTCATATGATGGTGAAAACACTCAGATAAGGTCAGAAAACATGAGTCACGTCAATCATGTCTCTCTTCTGTCATCCCACTATGAGACTGCGGTGCAAACGCTGGCAAAATAACCCCAGGATTTTCAGGATTGTCTGTGTTCTGGAGGAAATATGTTGAGGGCAAACACACGCTTGATGCATTTTCCTCCAATTTCTACGCTCAGCGTGTGCAGAGTGAAGATGCGCCCCATACATACGAGCGCGCTGGCTTCTTATCAGGATCACAAATGATAGATGTCACATAACCCCATTGAGAAAACTCATCAATGTTGGCGTTTAAACTGTTTAAAGATACAAAGAAAATGTCTGCGGCTTGATTTTAAAATACTGCATGATAAGCTGGATGTCTCACACCATCCCTTCTGATCAAAGAGGCCTCCCCACAGTCCTATCATAACACACAAGATCCAATCTACCAAAAATGTGGAGAGAGATAAAATAAAAATGAGGGGGGGATAGAGGAGAGGGGTGAGAGGATATGAGATCTTACAGATGCTGTTATGAGATTTCCAGTTTGGAGCTGTAAGGTCCCCTGCTAATGGAACACACACTCAAGAGTGGGTGTGTGAGTGTAAGTGTGTGCTGCGCTTTAACTCGGAGGTCACAATGACTGAAAGGAGAGGGCCTCTTCATTTAATAAAGGGGTCTCTGAAGCGCTCTCTCCTGTCTCCTCACACTGTCATTCTTCTTCAGGCTCTGTCCCATTTTTCTCCTCACAATTTTCTCCACACTCAAGCTTCAACCCCCCCCCATCCTCCACCCACACCCCCACTCTCCAGCACATTATCTAGTGAATTTCCTTTTTCGTCAGACTAGTTGCTTGTCAGCACCCAATTATCACTTATGCTGTTTTTCTCTCCTTCCTCCTCCAGCTCGTCCTTTTTCACGGCTGTCTTAGAACAAAAGCGGGAACGTTTTTATCCGGCGCTGATCCCTCTTTAACCAGCATGAACTCTTCAAGTAAGTCAGATAATTGCAATATTGACCATATTAACACAGCGGCCCTTTTTCTTCTGATGTCAAGCTTGGGGTAATGCTGTTATAAAGTCACAATGCTGTATTCCAGGTTGAAGCCTATTTGTATAATTTTGTGACAAATCCTCGTGTTTCAGTTAAACAGGAACTATCCATTTGCTTATTGCTCATTTATTTAGAAAGGGTGAATAATAATGACGTATCAGGTCTTTTAAAACAAATCACAACAAAGCAGCGCTCAGACATCGTAACGGCACGGCTTCCCAGCTGAGCGCAAAGTCGGAGGAAAATGGCTGCAATGCAAATACGGTGAATTTCACACCTCTTCTTTTCATCCTCAGGGTTCATAAAACTAGTAAAGGGAGCAACATCTGCTCTCTGTGTGAGACAGAGACACACACAGAGCTAGTCTACTGTGGCTAATATAGCTTATAATACCTAAAGCTAGAAGCAATGGAAAATTAAAATTGGACAGTTTTGGACCGTCTGCCTGTCTCATACACACCCCTCACAAACACACAAACACAGACAGATATTCAAGCCTGAGGGGACAGCTGCTCTCTGACACACACACAGCAGTAGTTTAAGTGACTGAGGTACTCCTCTTTGCTTTTCTCCCAAATATCTCCGCCAGAGCTGTAGGCTCAGCCATACTGGGTCAGTGAATCACCGTCCTGAGGGGTATTCAGCTTATTAAAGTTAGTTTGGAAAAACACAAACAGTTAGTTAATAACAGAACTGAGGGGCCGGGGCTGTTTAACTTCTCTGCTTACTTGCAAAAAGAATAAATTGAAGAGGCCACCACTATCTATCAGAGTTTAATCATGATAGTTTCTCGATAATTCAACTACCACATGGTTTGAAAGAGTTTCATGCGGATTAAAATATACAAGTATATTCCCTTCTATATAATGCTTTATTCTCTTGGTCTCAAGTCATTTCCAGTGGATTTGGTGTCTAAGATGCTGGATTTCCTGATCAAGTTTCAAAGGACAGACACAACATTTCAAGAGGAAACACAATAAAACCATAGACTAAAAATATGATGGAAATCTTGGCTCTGCCTTTCGTTGTTATACAAATTTGAAGATGAATTGCTCTAGGTATTTCCGGGATTTTCTCCACTTCCTCAAACCAACACTTGCCACCACTTGCGCAGTAGCATTGTACGCATTCGGCAGAATAGTCGCTGTGATCACGCTCGGCTGAAACGGCATATCTCCCGGGTTAGCTTCGCAATCTTTGTACACCCATAGGCTATATATTTAGTGTCAATCATAGAAAACATGAACCCCCTAATAACTTTTAAAAACTGAGCTGCACAGAAAAAAATGGACTTGAGCAAAAACCAGTCTTACAGTAACTACATGTCAACACTGCAACCAGGGGGGAAAAAAAAACATATTCTATATGCATTCTGTATTTCTGTGTGTCTGTCTAAATTTTGTCCAAAACTCCATCAGGATTGCTGGAGGAGGTGGGATTCATGACCTATACTGTAGCCCGTCACTAGAGGGCTCTGTTTTCATGGTGGCTTCACCCAGTGAGGAGGCAGACGGCATCCATTCTATATACAGTACAGTCTATGGATAAAACACATCTGTAGACTGGCAATGCAACATGGGAATAAAACACAAAGAAAGTGAAGTCTGATGACAGGACAGTAAAGGAAAGATAACATCAGGGACAGGAATTACGTGTTAGCATGCTAAAATTTAGCATTTACGCCGTCAGAGTTTGGAATATTGTTTGTAAAGTAATAACTTCTTGAATTTAATAACTAGCTAACATACTCTCTCTCAAAGCTGTCTGGATATTTCCCATGTTAACTGGAAGTAAAGTGAATCACTGTGCTCACTGTGGAAGCTTTAGCATGCAGCTACAGCAGAGCCACCAGGAAAATTACCACCAAGTGTGCTCTTTTTTTTCCCCAACTCTTTTCAACTCTGTTTGGTGCTGCTCTCACTTAAAAAGCGCTTACGAATCACCGGCATGCTCGCTGAAGTGCAGGCAAACAGTTAGCAGCAAGCTGGTGAAGAGTGGTGAGACGAGGAGCCAATGAATGAAAAGAAAGAGAGTATGATATATAGTGCTGTATCTGAAAAACAGACTGAATAGATACGTGTGAAACAGGCTACCTTTCAGTTCCTCCTCTTTGAATCACCTTGCTACATTGGACGTGTCCAGGTTTTCTCACTGGACATCACCAGCAGGGCAGGAGAGATTTAACAAAAGAAGAAAGTAGGAGAAAAAAAAAAGAGAAAGACAGACAGCCAGTGAAGGAGTGGGCTTTGTTATTGTAGCAGGAGAATGGTGACGTGGCGTTAAAAGGCTGAATGTTGCGATAAGAGAGGAATCCGCGGTTAGGAGAAGCTTTCAGATATGAGACGCTGTTTACACAAAGGCAGAAGAGGAGGATTTAACACTAACTAAGACGCGCACAAACACACACGGACACGCAGTTTGGAGCGCGTGCACACAAACACACAACGTGACACAACCTCTCACTGAGGCCCAGCCAGGAAATGAGCCTGAGTGAGCGTTGGGAAGATGGAGAGTAAGCGAGAGATTAAAAGGCAAGGCGTGAGGAGGGGTAGTCTGAAGAGAGGTGGGAGTATGAAAGACAAATCTTACTAAGAGCATTTGAGAAGAGCTGTGTGCAAAGCTATCGTTGACTGAAATCCTTTAAAGCATCAAAGATTTACTCATGGTGCCCAAACACACGAAATACTCCTTCCTACCCCCCCATTCAGCATCAGCCTCCTTTTCTATTTTTCTTTTCTCATCTTCACAAGCTTCAGACCCTCTTTTCCAATCATTTTATCTGTCATTCGCTTTTTTGGCATTCTCCCTTTTCTACCCATCAGCTCCTGAATCAAAATGACATGAATTACCGCAAACCTTCAGTACTTACAAGGAAAAAAGAAATTCATACAGAAGCCACAACTGTGACTGTGTTTGTCTTCTTCATCACCGCCGTCCTGGAGGTTGTTAGCACATGTGCAGGGTTTTTGCTCCATCTGCCAACATCAGCACAAACACACACCCAAGAGCCATTACCACTTGTACACACACACACGCAGAAACGCACACGCACCCCCTCATGCAATAACCCATCCACCTACAGGCACACGTGAATGCGCACCATGTGCAATAATCCACATTCGTACACAAACGCACCTTCCCACTTGTACACTATAAACAGCATTTATCAAGAATATTATGATTCAAATATCACTGGAGGTGCAAGTATTAAAACTAATAAGCTCACTCCCTGTGCTGCACTTACTGTCTCCATCTCTCTCCCTTTCTCTCCTCCTCTTTTTTGCTTCTCCCTCCATACCCTGTACAAGAACTCCCGCCATCTCCCTTCATCCCTCCCTCCATCAGTCGCTCAAGCCCCAGATGGTAAAGCACTGTGACCAATTAAAGACTTCCCTGAGGACAGAACCAGTTATAGCCTGAGCCATCTGACCATTCCTGTGTGTGTGTGTGTCTGTGTGTGTGTGTAAGTGTGTGGACCATACCAAACATATCACTCTGTTTTAATCAGTGTACAAAGCCTCATCTTGGACCACTTCCACCCCCCACCCCCCTAAATAAGGTACATTGGCACATGAATCTAGGACTACAGCCATATCTAAAGCCTTTTGTGTACACGAAATGACCGGATCCACAGTACTGCTTCCTTAGGCACAGTGCTACGCAGGGGGTAGGTGGGGGGAGCGTGTGTGAGCTGGCCAGAGGTGCTGAGAACAAGCAGGTGTGTGTGTTGTGTTGGTGAATGAGAGAGTGTTTTTGAGGATAGGGGTTAGGGTGTAATGTGTGGCTAAGGGAGGTGGGCAGTGCTCAATCGCCAGGCACCCATCCAGCAGGGCAGCAGATGAGGGAGCAACTGTCCGTCTGAGCTGCCAAGACTGAGGGGAATTAGGCATATGCCAACTAAAACCCACCCCTCTTATACTCACACACACACACCAATAAAAACAGATCAACCCCACCCTTCTGTCCACATCCCATGATGGGCGCCCTGGCATGGGGGCACAGGTGGTCACATACGCCTGCTGTCACCCCTCAATCATCCGAGCAGAAATCGCTGTCATGCTTCTGTTTGTTGCTGAGTGCATGTGTTTGTCTCCGCACAAAGTCAAAAGTCCTTCCTCGAGCTGTTAAATGTGTGCTTGAGTGTATTAGACTCTGCACTACAGATTTGAGATAGAAGCGTATCCCTGAGATGAGGTGTGAGGGTCGGCAGCTTGCTCACCTTGGTGTTGCTCCACCAAAATGAGTTTAGCCTCCCAGGCACCTCCACGTCTGCTTTTCACTTTCGCTACAGCAGCACTCAGAAAAACCAGCCCGCGGCTACAGCGCTACAGCCCACATTCAAATACACTACATTAGACATTTTAACTAAATCTCAGTGTTCCCCTCTGCAAATGGTCGGGCTGTGATTAGCATACTGATGCAGTCGGTGCCATGTTAATCTGTGAAAATGCTATGAGAAACACTAAATTTGTCGATTTTGGGGGCATCCCCGGACAAAGAGATGCGTCTCATCCATATTCTGTTCCTGCCTTGTGCATGTCAGTGTTGTTCTCAGTGGATATAAATTTCCTGCTGTCTCTTAACTGTTTGACGTACATTTGATGGTGAATCTTTGCAGAGGGAAATGTTAACAAAGGCTCTTGTTATTCTGCATGATTTAAATAGTACTGTTAAGCGTATCCTCAGTGGCAGCAGTGGCATACATTAACACTAACTTTTTGTAGGTGATGGTAAAGTTGGGCTGTGAAGGTCATAAAGAGGAATGGGTAGAAATTCAGGACAGTTTAATCAACAGTTAAAAACTTGTCATTGTAGGTTCAAACTGGTGTCTGCATGCCAAGACCATTCAGAGACGTCTGTTATTGGAAAATTAAGCCAATGTGGATGTGCAACAAATTGCAGTTCCATGAGTGTCCACTTGAGGAGCTGCAAAAGCCCAGAAAACCCCTAGAACATCTACAAGAATGCTCATTGATAAATGGTTTTGGTCTAAATTCCTACACACTGTGAATCCACTGAACTCTTAAAAAGCTTATCTGATTTGATGACATAAAGGCTGTGTCCGAAATTAATCACCTAATCCCTAACCCCCATATGGGATTTTACTATATAGTTGACTCAATCACCGGAGGTTTCGGACACTACATGGCATGACGCAATGCATGACGGGATGCCTACCACCGGTGAGTGACCATCCGATGGTCACTACATTTTGCAATGCTTTATGGGAAATTTTGAGTCGCCTATATAGGGCACTGGAATGGATTACTGAGATTTCGGACACCCCTAAAAGTGGCGCTAACCCCCATGTAGTCGCCTATATAGGGGGTTAGGGAACCATTTTGGACACAGCCTAAGACTAAAAGTTGAGCTTAGATTTGCATGAATAAAGAAGTGACTGACTGGCAGCAACGTTGTATTGTAGCTATTTGCAGGAGGTTTATGGCTCCTCCTCTTTGGTTCCAGATCAAACAGTTAAATCAGTATTTTCAATATGTTTGGCTTCAAAAGCCCTCTTTAGTAACGAAAAGAAAGTACATCACTGAGTCTACTTTTTCAGTTTGAGGGATGAGGACATAGAAGAGAGCCTCTTCACCCTGGAACTCAAGTGCAACAAAGGAGCACAAAACCACCAGTAAAAGGTCACGAAATTATGAGAACTTTTCTTTATTCTGACGTTTTTTCCAACTTGGCCAGAAGCCCCACTAAAATAAAAAAAAACCTGTGTCAGCGACACGTTATTTCTTGTCAAGATTTGAAACTAAAATGATTCAACTTTCTGTTTTCACGGGTTTTAAAAGGGGTCAGTATGTTTGAAAAGGAAACCTCTGTGGATAATTTGTTACAATAAAACCTAGCATACAACAGTCTTTGAAGCAATTCTTACCCCTAAACCATTACTGCTCCTAGAAACCAAGTAGCTGCAGATTTCTTTGCAGCCCTTCAGGATATAAACTGTCTGCAGTGGAGAGACACTGGTTCTGTAATCTTCTCAGAAAGCACCTTTAAAAGACACCTCAGGCTCCTGTTAAAAAGCAATTTAACAAATGCATCATTGAGTTTTTTTAAGTGTTCATTGGTGCATGGACACAACTCAAACTCCAAAATATCAATATTGATTAAAAAAGATAAAAATATCAAAGTGACAGTTTTTTCCACATCTATTCAGCCTTTTCTCAGCTGATAGATATTTAATGTCACACCTGTTCCTCTGATGTTGCCTGACCTCTATTTAACAGTATTCCCCTGTCCTTGCTGCTAACAATAGCACACTGGCATGGCTAAACAAACTCTAGCTTCGTGTGCTTTTATCCAAAGCCAGCTGTGCATGAACAGAAATGTCTCTGCCAACCACAAGTTAGGTCACAGTTACTCTTGAACAATGCCTATTGTCTTTCTTAGCACGGGCAGCAGAAATCACAGAAACACTGTTTGTCTCAGCATCTCAAATGTGCCTGTAAGAGCTTGAAAAACCTGCTCTGAGAGAGGGCATGACTGCCGATATCTGTGCATGTACTCGTACATGCCAACACGTGTAAATGGGTTGTGATGTCCAAGTCAGAACAAGAGGGGTAATCAGATGTGTAGCTTGAACCAGGAGGACTTGCTGCCCCCTTCGTGCTCTGTCACAGCTTCAAAGCAGCTGCCAACTTCAAACAATGAAGCAGCAGCAGCAGCAGCAGCAGCAGCAGCTTGAGTGTCCTAGACCCTACTTACAAGCGTCAGTCCTGAAGGCTATTATACAGCAAGTTCCACTGTTTACTAACACAAATTTTTAACGACGTGAGCACAAGCACTCGTTAGCACATCCATATTCATGCTGAATTCATATTCAAACTGTGGCTGTGTTGTGTTAATCTCACAGAGAAGAGGCAGCAGACCCCTGAGGGTTAGCGCTTAGCTAAGCTAATCAAATCAACTCCAGGAACAGCGGTGCATCTTTAGCCCATTATATAAACATTAATAAACATATACACTTTTACCGACATGAACACACTTAACACACATACACAGACACACTCTCTTGCTCACACACACACATTTGTTAACATTTTAAATCCTTTCTCATTAGCCTAGCACAGTAGCGTGGGCGATGAGCTAAATGTAGATCCTTTCTGACATAATTTATGTTTCCATAAAGCTAACAATGAGAAATTAGCAAGAGTGTATGCTTGAAAGTGTGTCTGTAGGCTAAGAGAGCATTTAGATTCATGTTTTATGGAAACGGTTACTTAAATTGGCCCTCCACACTCATACTCAGCACTAACATTTCGAGCAAGAGACCAGGTTCAAGTGCCATGCAGCTCCAACTAGAGGTCTTCACAGGCCCACTGAGTTCATGACCTGCTCTTAAACTAGAGTTGTGCCATGTCCTTAATACATTTAGTGTTATTCAGACAGACACAGTCTGTGTCTAGTCACTCATGAATGCCAGCAGATGCCGAGTCTCACTGCAGAACAAATTGCGTTTTCGGTTGCGAACTATAAATGTGACAGTTTACAAATGTCAGACAGGAATAATCCATTTCACTTTCTTCGCTCTTATTGCAGCTGAAGTCATTTCGTAATATATGGCTGAACTCTCTATCAATGTACACAAGTAGCTGTTATCAAAGTGATACAGCTGGTGATGGAAAGGGAAGAGCATCAGTTGTTATCTGGATCCTTTTGAGTAGTTTTGATGGATCAGTGATCTGTTGGTTTTGCCTACTGAATGGCTAATGGTAGAAGTAACAAACAAGCAAAAAGTTTTAAAATTGCAATAAGTTTGTAGGTGAATAATGCAATGCTTAATTTATGTTTTGTAAAATCACTCAAACACTTTTATCAGTGATAATGCTTTGACACATACTGTATAAGTTGTTTTATTACAGTTTATCTCATTACATGACTCTGATACTGACGACTAAAAGCAAGAGCTGCACGTGTGTGGTTTCCTTCATTCTTATAAAACTACTCTTACTAAAAGTGCAGGGGAAATCTGGCTGAAGTTCAGGCTGCTTTTTAAATTCAACAAATGTTACTAGTATCACTCCACTGTTAGGAAAACACCATTTTGGAGCTGGCTAAACTATAACCAGGCCCTCTTTTTAAGTCCCATACTGTTAATAACACTGATGTCTGATTCTGTTCTTGTTAAGAATCTGAATCAAATCTTTCAACTCATAAGGACACTCACCATGATGTTTTTTGACTTTAAAAAGGTAAACTAGTTATTTTGTTATATCCCACAACCTAAATTAGTCTATTCTGTGTTTTTAAATCTCAGCAAGTAACAGGAAATTGGAAAGAGCCTCCTCAGCGGGAAAATGCTGCTCATGAATTCCTCCCCTCTTATTTGTTTGTGACTTCTCAGCTGATTCATTATTTAATAAAACCAACTGGGGTCTGTGGAGGATAATTGTCAACATCTTAAATTTGAAATTTACTGCAATTTTCTACCCATATTACACATGTACCGACAGTGGAATACAAGCTCATCCTTTGGGACTACAAAGTATTAAGGTGTCTGTTTGCCCCTGTTCGACAGCACTGTTTTATTCATACCCTGCATGTTTTTTTTTTTCAGCAGATGTATGGTCTACCACAGCGATCCGCTGGGCTGTTAAAGCCCTCTTCACTGATGTTCAGTAGAAAGGATGTCTTCCGATGGGAGCACTACAGCTCCGTCTCTCTCACACTCAATTATGGGTGCGACATCTGTCCTGACTGACAGCTTGCTACAGTGTGACTGTGACTGTGTTTGTGTTACTCTGTGCGTGTATATGCATGAGCCTGTGTACGGCGGGTCCGAGTGGCAGTAATGTTATTGAGCAGGAAGCCCTGTCTGCTAAAGTAGATGAGATGTGCAAGGAAATAGCAGGCCAGACATGGTGATAAAATCTCTTTCCATTTGGAGTCCAGCCTGGTCCACAGCTTACAGCCAGTATGTGCTTACATACACACACACAGAAAGGGAAAAAGAGGGGGAATGTAATAGTAAATGAAACTTAGAGGTGATGGTAAGGCCAGGGAGAGAGGGAGCAGAGAAAGCTAGAAGTGTCACAGCAAGGAGAGACGAGGGAGATAAAATGCTGGAGTCAGACACAGGCCTCTGCTCCCAATCAGAGCAAACAGACAGAGACATACAACTTTCCCTTGTCTATTCATCTACATATACCCTCCACTTTTCCTCTTTTCCCTCCAGTGGATCTGACTTTATCTTCCATTTTTAACATAAAACTTCTCCTGTATAATTGCCTTTCCAACAAGGACTCCTATCCTCATCTTTCCCTCTTCAAACCTTCCCTCATCTGTCTTTATTCAATCATTGCTTCACTCTGGAAGTGCTTCAATCACTCTTCTGCCTTCCTCCTGTGATGAAGCTCAATGAACAGCTGTATTGACAAAACCATATACCTGCATGAGCAACACCAGGCCGAGGCAGGGACCAGACTGAATCCACTCTGGAGCTTTGGGATTGATGGAGCAAGCAGGATTCAGATGAGGAGAGAGAGAGAAGATGAGCCAGAGAGAAAAAGGGGGAGAGAGGGGATAAAAAGAGGAGGGAGGGTGGAGGGTTTCGATGTCACCCCATGAGAAGATGAAATGAATGTGAGATGACATCTCCACATTCGGTCTATCTCATTAAGTGAAGTAGAGGAGTGCAACTTGGCAGCACCGGCTCCCTCATGAAAAGAAAGGCAGGGGAGGAACACAAATCAGACACACACACACACACACACACACACTCACGGAGTCACAACGCTGAGCTCAGCAGAAGCATGATTCAGCCACTCTTACTCTGTATGTATGTTTAGCCAGGCACAGGCTCAGCTATGCTAGCAAAAAAGATCCACTCCTGATGTTGCTTTCTTCTCAAACTCTGACACAAAACCAAATAAATATATTCTGGCCTAAAACTTCGCAGATTTCCAGCTCATGGTCCTCCTTTTTCTCCTGGTGAAATTATTCATTTTCTCGACTAAAAAATGCAAGAAAGAAAAAAAATATTGCCTCAAAATATGATGAAAATGTGACTGGAGAAATGTGGTGTTTTGCTGTGGCTTAGTCTGGAAATGAGCCGTCCGAGAGTTTCACTCTTGTTTAATTTAAACTCCCGGGTCTCATCTCTTGCCTTTTTCTCCCTTCTGCCTGTCTCCCAGTCGCCTCCATTTGTGCTGGCTAATTGCATTTAGAACTTGTATAGCGGTTAGTAACTGCATTAACCTTCCCAGTCACATCAGGCGGAGACTATTTAAAACGCACCCCTATAGCGCCACTTGTATTGTGGTTAATGCCTCCGGGAGGTGTAACCAATCACATTGGAGTGGAGTGGAAGAGCCCATCATTTATTGGTCACACGCTCCATTCAGAATCACACTGCTGCCCATTTTCCCAGTGCCATCGCCTCTGCCTCCATCCCTCTCTTTTCCAATTTCCTTATTTCTGCCTTTTCACACTCTCCATCTCACTTTCTTTTCTTCTAATCCACACTCTGCCAACCTTAATTATTCTGCTGTCACACATCTGAAGATCAACGTTTTCTTCCTGGTTGTTTCGCGTTGGCATTGAATAACAGAAAGGAGGAAAAAAAAAAAAAAGCTTTTGTTTGAAATTCACTAAGGCTTTGGATCTCCAGCTCTATTACTACATTACTACAGGACCGGGAATGGATGACTGCTGCCAAATGCGGAGGCTGGATTCTGAAAATCTGCCAGCATGGTGACTCCTCTGGTGCTTTCTAGGACAGGGAGGGTAGAAGTAAGAGCGATAAGATGCTTGTTGTTCTGCTAGCTGTTGGACTCACTTGCACACAGGCTGGTGCGTAGGATAAGGACAGCCATGACGGCCATGTCAGGCTGTTGTCCTTTTTCTTCTGCAATCTGATGTGTAGGAGGAAGTCAAACGTGCACAAGCCATACATGCCCCTAACATGCACACACACAGATGCACACTTGACACACTGAGCTTCGCCAGCCACTTCCAATCCAAGTGAGCGCAGGGAAACTCAAGTGACCTTTGAATTCTGAGAGCTTTACAACATTCAGGTGTTACACATACCTTGTTTAACACTTAACCACTAAGAAAGGAACAAAACACCCACTCTTGCACAAAGGCACAGAATTGGAGATTATAAGACACAATGACTCAGTAGCAGAAAAAAGAAGCTGATTAATGAAACCAAATTACTTAGAGGGACTCTCTCATTTCTGCTTTTGTCTCACAGTCAGCCAAACTGTGTTGCCAAGGCACTGAAAATAAATATCACAACACTGCCACCGCGTTATATTCCCATTATGTGAAGACAAAAAGGAAGCTGAATTTATCTAAATGTTTCCTTTAGACACAGTGTAGTTCACACCTTGAGGCACTAACACTTAACTGTCAATCAAAGTCACAAAAACAGTGAAAAAGTGCTTGACTGATGCATTAATGTGACATTTGAGAGACATATCCCTTCATTATGATGAGCATGTCAAATCTGATTTTCGCCTCTTAGTTTGTCAGTCTCCGGTTTAGAAAAGCTGTGAAAACACGGGTGAGGGGATCTAAAAAGACACAAAAACACGCAGCTCTATCATTATACATGTTTGTGTTTTTTTTTCAGCTTTTTTAGGGCGGTATGTGCTTAAAGTTTATTATAAAGTTCAGGGAACAGTTAAGGTCCTCACAAAAATAGGAAATTAAACATTCCTGGTCGCAAACCGGACATCCACCCCACTTTTAGCTCCACTTTTGGTCTCCGCTAACTCCCTCGGGAAATATCTTTCTATTTTGACGCCTAATTCAGTGTACACTAGCTAGTCACTTACTTGTTCTCCTGCTGTTTTCATGCTGGGCAGGTTCTGTACAGTGGGATTTTAGTGTTACTTTTAACTGCCTGCAGCTGCTGGAAACAAGCTTCATGAGACTGTTGAGACTGAACCAAAACGGTTCAGTTGTGGGCCGTAAAAGTGTGAAGTGCAAGAAATTATGAATCTCTGGGAGGCTGAGGGGAATGCAGAATTGGGAGGTTATTCCGTTTGAGGCATTTTAAAATGAGGTTTTAAATCACTTGAAGATTCACTTTTAATATGAAAATATTAATTGCAGGTGCTTTGGGTGCCGAGGGTAATGTTTCATCTGCAACCTTAAAATAAGCCACTTTGCCGTTGCCGGAAAATCTTGGAAGGGAAAAACAAAATGTCAAATCTAACCTTTCTCCCGAGTAGAAAAAATAATTATTTTCCTGCATCTGCTTGATTTAGAGGTGGCTAATTATTCCTTCCACACGTGTAATATTACGGCGCGGCCCAAGGCAGTATCGGCACTGCAGAGAGCTGGTGCTTCATTTGATTTATCGGAGTTTAGTATCAGAGGGAGTAAAAAAAACAGGCAGAGAAACACTTTCAAAAAATAGAAGAGATTTCTAGGTGATAAACCACACCCACAAAGGAGGTGTCTGATTCCCTATAACAGAAACTGCATTATAGGAAACCCAGCGTCACAGTATCAGGTGCAAAGCAGAAACTGTTCCCCTCCTCAGGCAGCAGGTATTAAGTTCCATGTTCAAGCCTCTCCTCCTGCTCTTTGTGCAGAGAGGTGACAGTGGATGAAACACATCCCTGTGAGTGAGTAAGCCTTCTTAATGCAGCGCTCAGGACACAGATTACCGTGTGGCCTTCTAGTCCTACAATTAACCCAGACACCCTACACACACACTCACAGACACACACACACACAAACTCCAGCCTGTCCTTCTATCTCGTATCCTTCCTCCTTCCCCCACATTACCTCCTTGTTTGTGTCCTCTGCATCACGTCTCAAGGTTTCTCTTTTAATACAACAGAGCAAGAGCAAATTAGAGAAAGAGGCCACGGTTGATGAATGGAGACAGACAGATGACAGAGTGGAAGAGAAGAGATGAGAGGAGAAAGGGGGGGAGGGAAAAGGCAAGGTTTTGTTTGCCCACAACGGTCCAAAGAGGCATGCAGCTGTCAGGGGGGGGATTTTAAAATGAGAAAAGACAGGCCAGACCCTGCTGCGTACCCCTGACCCTTGAAAACTGGGTTAAGAGGTTAAAGACACAGAAAGGTTCAGATAACAAAGTCCCCTAACACCTCCGCTCTCACACCCTTTGCTATAAATACAGAACACTATCAGCAGAGCCGTTTGACAGTGTCCTGCTCCTGAGCCTTGACCCACATTCACATCATACTGCTTACTCTAAGATAAACTACAACTGCCGGGGACCTTCTAATACACATATTTAAAAAAATAATAATAATGATGGTCCATCAAATGCACTTTGACTCTTTTCTTTAGGCAAACTTGACCAGAAACAGAAAAAAACATTTTTCTCATTTGGATACACAGGGACCCCAATAACAAACTGCAACTTGACTTGTTTCCAGTCAATAAGAATTTAGTTTGCACTTTGACCCCGAGAGTAAGGTCAGCCTTAAAGGCACGAAGTTATGAAGGGAGAGGAATCTGAAACATAACAGCTGCTTCTTCAGCAGCTTGGGCCTGCTGGGTAAATCTGGATACGTCTGTATATGGAGTGAGAGATAGGAGTAGGAGTAGGAAACAGTAATTAGTGCTGCTGTTTGAAACATATCGTGTACATGATTTAAACAGCTCAGGGCAAGGAATGAATATACTGGATGTGGGAAGGAAGTACGTGAGTTTGTAAGACTGACAAAAATAGAGAAAGACGGGGCTTGGTTTTTCTCTGGTCAGAACAGCTGTGACACGTCCTCTGACACCACTTTCAAAAGGGGCAAAGGTTACAGCTAGTGTTTGAACATCTCAAGATCTGAAACACATCAAATCTAAGGCAGGGTGGTATTTATACAACAAGGATTCCCCTTCTTTCTATTGTTGTTCTGTAATTGATGGGTTTCAGGAGGCTACAGGATACTTGAAAGACACACAGTGAGATATTTACACCCCTGTGACTCCTCCTCTATAATGTTCAACGCACAGAGGCATAATGGTGGGGCATTTGTTCTACCTCTATTCATCACTCCGAGGTAGTGACAGGGGTGTAATGAGGGAAGGCTGTAGTGTTGTGTAGCGTTGGAGCCAGCAGGGCGAGACATCTCAGTGTGTATGTGCATGTCCAAGTGAGTGTGTGTTGCTGTGTTTACAAGACATGCTCTAACAACACCATACTGCTGCAAGATGGAATCACACACTGGGACACCGATATTATAACCATTTAGGTACAGAGGTGAGGTGACAGTGGGACTTCATTCCAGGGACATCATTAGAGGCTACAGTGTGTGTGTGAGAGAGGGGTCATCCAAAGGTCAGAGGTCAACCTCCAACCTTTTGAAGAGTTAAAAACATTAATGCAACTACAGGACGGCTGTGGCTCAGTGGTAGAGTCGGTTGGTCCCAATCAGAAGGTCAAGGGTTCAATCCCACATACTGAAGTGTCCTAAGGCAAGACACTTAGTCCCTCCCGCCCCTGTCTACTGCACCCAGTGGTGTGTCAGTGGAGATAGCCAAGAAACTGATGGGCTCTATACATAGCAGCCTCTGCCATAGGAGTGTGAGTGTGATGTGAATTGGTGAGCATGACATGTAATGTAAAAGAGCTTTGATTGGTCAGTAGACCAGATAAACGTAAATATAGTCCAATAAGATGTTTTAATGATTTCTGATGTTCCCTAAACTTTTTCCAAAAACAGTTCAGTCAGGACCACTTTGTCAAAGAAGTTTATTACATTTCAATTACACAACAATAATGGGGAAAACCCACACGATCCAGAACGGCTCTGCTCCGCTTCGACATGCCAGGAGGCTCAAATATGCAAGCATTATAATCAATGTATGTCATTCCACAGAATTCGCCCGCCATCCTGCTCTGCTGTGGATCAGCTCTGGTGGCCGGATCAGATACGCAAGGCTTCTATTTTTGCCAGACGCCGGAGCATTCAGTGCAGCAAAGCACGAGCAGCAAGTGGCTTCAGAGAAAAATATCCGGTTTAATTTCAAAATAAAAGAAAGTCAATATGTTAAACTGTTCTTAGCTTGATTAAAGGAGAGGCCAGGGTTGTGGGATGTGAGTGTTTATATACACCGCCATTTATATACACCGATCAGTGGATCTCATTCAATGTCTCACGGGAAAACATGCGAGATCTAGAGAGATCTCATCCAGTCTCATGAGAACTATCAGTAATATCGCGAGAGCTTCTCCTCTGATGGCGGCGGCGGATCAGATCCGGAGGGCGCTATATGGTTGCATATTTGATCTGCCTGCCGGTCCGGGGGGAGCGGAACCGTTCCAGATTCCTCATACGTGGAAAGCCTGAGGCAGGGAGAGCACTCCTCCCTGCCGTTCCAAGTGCCAACTTGGAGAGTCTGAGGGAGGAAGAGCAGTGCAAAAACCCCAGCAGTACGGAGCAAGCATAAATGACAATACTGTCACTGGTAAGTCAGAACACCTGATAGGAGGAGCTGGGGGGGAGGTGGGATGTGAGCAGCATGCAGAGGAAGCAACAGAGGCAGGGAAGCTGAAGAAGATTTAAACAGAGCGCCCAATAAGATCAGCTGATCTGATTGTGAGACATGGCAATAGCCCGCCCACATCAGCTGATGAGCGAGAGCTGGGCAGAGCATATTGACTCCGTGGCCTGACTGAACTACTGCTATGCTTCATTCCTGAGCACAAATCTATTTCCATTGGGAAAAAATAAATAGACTTTCTATATACTTACTATGATTTAATAACTGCCCTTATGGAAACACAAGCACTATTTCTGTAGGGTGAAGCCTCCCATACTGAGCACATTTTTCTTTCACTGGGGGGATTTTCCAGTGAAAAATATTGCCAAACAGTAAATAGAGTCAGAGTGAGTAAAATGTCAGCACCATCCATTAGATCCATATTGCACAGCTTGATTTTGACATGTGATAAAATGCCTTCAATCAGCTTTCTTACTCTATCCATAAACAGTTGTTGCTGGAGACTGCATTTTACAACTTTGGTACAGGCAGAGAGCACAAGTATTAGCTGCTGTTATGAGGGAGTGAAGAAGATTTGATTTCTGGTGAAAGAAAATGATTCTTTAGACAAAAATAAACTGATATCAGATCATAGAAACTGTGTTTGCAAAGACATCAATTTCACTTTTTAAGCTGCATCAGCAAAGATCCCAACTTTAAAATCCTGGATTGGTTGTTTTATAGAGATGTAACCACATGTTTAAAGGCTGATTTTACTTTTCCAACTGCACATATTTCACTCTACATTAGCACCTGTGACACAAACAAGTGGTTCATTTGTAGACTGTTGGGATTATGAGTTTGTAGTTGTGTTTGTGTGCTTATAGACTCACCAGTGAGGTTGGTGCGTGCGCTGTAGGATCCCAAATATCGTCCATCTGTGTTGGGTGTGTAACACTCAAACAAACCCTGGTCCTTGGCCTGCACTTTGGTGATGTGGAGCACCGCCGAGTCTCGGCTCAGCCTCTCCACGTAGATCTCTTTACTGTTCACCCTCTGAGCGTACACGGCGTAGGCGTAGTTTGGCTGGGCCGTGCTCACGATGCGGATCTCCCTATCCGGTACCGAAGACAAATACATGGACCACTCGAAGTCCTGTTCCACGCCCTCCTTGTACCCCGTCACGTTGCACCAGATGGTCACGTGAGAGCCTTCTGCACGGATCAGCGGTCCGCTTTGTACAGTTACAACTCTCTGAGCCACGGCAACACCGGCTGCAAAGGTAGGAAGAGTGAAGAAAGACAGATGGAGCAAAGAGAAGAGGAAGAGAGACAGAGGGTGGAAGGGGTGAAGGCAGGCAGAGAGGAAAAAGATAACACGGGTTACAAAACTGCAGTTTAAATATTTAGCATTAGCCGAGTTTATGCACCCAACATCTCCCAGGAAATACAGAAACAGTGTGACATGTGCAGCTAAGCATTCCTCAGAGGGCTTACTGAGGTTGAGGTGCACACAAATACAAACACGCGCACGTGCACGCACAAACACACACTTTTTGAACATCACTAACCACTTCAAACAGTCACAGCAACGCTTTGTAACAGCTGCCATACAATCACGCTCTCTGCTATTACACGCACTCACATGTTAACCCTTCAGCGCCACACTGAGAGTACTGCAGCTGCATAGCACTGACAGAAGAGGCCGACATCTGGGAGTCGGGTTAGAGGTCAGCGTGAGCTCGTACTTACAGGTCAGCGTGGCTTGCTCGGAGAGTCAAGCCGAACAGAGGGCAGATTTTTTTGCTAATGGATAACAAGCAGTGTTTTGCCTCAGGCACCTACAATATTTAGAGCTCCTCAGGATTCCCGAGCAAAGATGTGCTCCGACTCCAGATTAAAGCCAGACTGATGGATCAGCTCGCCAATTATTATTAGCATTATATTACATCATCCTGCTAGCAATATAACTTAAGCAACAATATATCAGTGTCTGCTTATGTGGTGGCTGAAGTGAAGCAAGAAATTTCAGAATTAAAAAGTGGAGCCTGGTCTTTACATGAGGTCATTAGGGACATGATTTCATTTTCAAGCGGACTGTGACACAGAGGGAGAGGGGGTTTTCTAAGGATCCTTAAGGGGTACCACTTTATATTAGGCCCTTGTAATAAACATTAAGAGTTAATAAGCAACTAATAAGGCTTTATAAACAACTTATAAATGTGATTAATAATAGCGTAATAAATGTTATTGCTTACAGGTTTTCATATACCACTTCTGAACATGTTTTTTACCAGTAGTAAACATTAATAGGATAAGGATATTAGCGACTTTGTTCAAAACCCACTCCGATTAAATTCGTGTTTTTCTTGTTTTTTTTATATGTTCATATGGCATTTTCCTGTTGCTACAGGACATATCATGAGAAAACTAAATAAGCTTTTCTGAGTATTTCTTCATTTAAATCACTGTGAATCTTTGGCAGACCCAAACGGCAGGTTCAGAAACAGTGAGATTTCATAAGTAACCAATCCAATCCAAGCCTTCAAGCAAAACTGGTGAGGTGAATCACGGGTGTTCAAAGTTCACAGGTGATCGTGGGGAATAAAGGCTGAATCTTGTGGACCAATGCAACAGAAGAGCGGCTGGAGCTCAAACAGCTGTAAAAGGTGAGGTTGATTCTCTCGTCATGGTTTGTTGTGTTTGGGGCTGGGTACTGTAGGTGCAAACCAGACAGGGTCCCTGTGCTGACCCCAGTTCAGACATTGACCATAGAGCAGTGAAGAAAGGTGCCTGGAGAAACATTTAATGACTTGTTCTCTAGATACTTTAGATTCAAGTCCAAATGAGCATCTACTGGATATGCTGGCCTGGACAACCAAGTCCAATTCATGGAGGTCCCACCTCACAACTTCAGGAACATGAAGACCTGATGGAGTTCATGTCACATCAGGTCAGGGTGGTTTTGGCCTGACCTGAGAGACATGCACTTGTATAGAAACTATGCATACACAAAATCAGTGTGCAGTTTCAATTAGGGCTGGGTGATAAACCAAAAATTTACCAATACCAAAATTTAAAACAATAACCAACGTATTCAGTGTCAAAAAAATAAATAAATAAAAGTTGGTTTTGAATGTGTGTAGGTAGCCTATGGTCTCATGTCCCTTTAAGATGCTGTCTTACATCAGAGACGTGACTCCACCCAATCCAGTCTGTAACAAAGAGGGAAAGACAGGTGAAGAGATGGAGGACGGTTCAGAAGTTGTAGAGGCTGGAGTGGCGGCTGAGGTAGACGAAGTTGATGTGGGAGGGGGTGAGCAGCTTGTGGGGTAGTTATCATCAATTTATTGTTATCAAGGTGAACTGCTCAATATATATTGTGATATTGATTTGAAGCCATCTCACCCAGCCCTAGTTTCAATGCAGATATACAGAGACTTGCACCAACCCCATCCAGTGTGCATTTATTATCTTAATTCAAGAGTCTCCTCAATAAAACTAGTGCACCACAAAGTTTATTTACTTGATAGTATTCCAACACTGTCACCATTACAGCCCACTGAGGGAGAAAAGCATCACAAAGTGTCACCACTCGACTGGTCCACCACACTATGTTTTCAGCATGTTTTGTGGATTGAAGCGGGCAATAATTTCTCTTTTTTTTTAAGTTATTTTTGGGCTATTTTGCCTCTAATTTGAGTTGACAGAACAGTGGAAAGAGTAGGAAACGGGGTGAGAGAGCACGGGGCGATAAGCACAAGAGGAGCCACGGGTCAGAGGCAAACCCAGCCTGACTGCTCAAGGCCTAACCTCCGTATATGGGGCGCATGCGTAGACCACTTGGCCAGCAGCACCCTGGAAGCAGTCAACTTTTTAAGCAGCATCTTCTAGCAAAACAGAATACTTCACTCTGTATTCAATACTGCTACATTGGTTGCACTGGTGAAAAGTAAACCCTTTTGGTTTGTCTTATTTATATCTGAAACAAAATGCTTATAAAAATGTTTGTGTTATTTTATGTCTGAAATATTATTATGATGGTATGCAAACCCTCCAAAAACAACAGAACATAATGGGGAATAGAAAAATAGTTACTGCCATCGTGCACTTAATGTCTGCATTTATTTGTCCAAATGAAAACTCAATGTTGCCTTCCATACCATATAAATAAAAAGCTACAGCATAGCTAATATCAACTGCTTCTCGGTTTCAGCCTAAATTACCCTGAGCTTTTGCAGATTTGTAGGAATATATCCTTGCTCCTTGTAAGGAGCTGCAAATCTACAGCAAAAACTAATTTCCCGAGGGGGAAAAATATGTTATCAGCCATTCAAGACAGCATGTCATTTATTTTAATTTAAAATAAATTAGGAGTGTAGGACCTAAAGACGGATAAATTCAACCTAAACTTGTGTTCATGAGGAAAAAACATTTTTTTCTCATTCATGTTTGTGGTAATTCATTGGTTGAGCTCTAGGCTGTAAGTATTTAAAAGCTAATTTTAATTTTAACCCTAATAAATCAGCTTTATTATCACCCTTCTATATGTTCCTTCTGTTCCTTTATAGCCTATATTTAGGCACACAGCATATGTGAATCATGCCTTAGCCCTATGGATGCATGCACGCACACACACCAGTGCGAACACACACAGCATTCACCATTCAGCCAACAACTACAAACACCCCTCTCATCAGGACCGGGGACAACAGAGCGCTACACATACCCCCACCCAAATCCAGACAGAGTAACAAGTACGATGTTTCCTGTCTGCACAAGCAACTGGGGATTGCAGCTGTGTAGGAGTGTGTGTGCGCTCTATTTGTGTATATGTGTGTGTGTGAGAGAAAAACTCTGTAAGTTGCCATGTCTTAAGGCACAATGCTTAGCATAAATAATTCACCAGAACAGCTTTTTAACTTCAACATCCCCTCTTCTTTCATAGTAACTTCTCTTACACTTCCATTCACTGATATTAGTAGGGGTCCATTTGCGCTGGTGTGTGTGTAAGTATGTGAGTATGCATGTCTCTGTGAGTCTTTTTTGGATCGTATTCATATTATGTCTCATTTCCCTCAATCCATTTCCCCCTGGAGCCTCCAGTCTGTTGTCTATGTCTACTTTTTTTTCACTTATTTCTACCAATACGCTGAAAAAATCTTTACAAACCTCAGATTTGTCTCACTCTTTCGCTTTAAATGCAGTCACAAGTAGCACAGCAAAGTGAGACAAATCTGATTAAAGCAACACTCCTTATGGCTTGATTTCTCCCTAAAGACCCCCTCAGGACTAACAAGCACTTAAACTCTACTCATGAATGCAGCACCTTTAAATTTCCCATTTGAACTGAGGGTAAAGGAAATGGTTTTAAATGGCCATGTTGCTTTGTATCTTCTCATCAGCTGCTTCTCAGTCACTGTGAGACGATCATAAAATATTGTATATTTACAGATGAAACAACAAGCAAATGTAGATGCAACTCTCATTGTAATACAGAAAAAGTGAAGCAGAAACATCCCAACAGGAATATTAAGAGAATATTGTGTGAGGCTTAAAATGATAAGAGGAGTCAACCGGGGCTCTGACTGTATTTTAAATAATTCTGTACTTATTAATATTTCCCACAAGCACTCATACATTTTTAATGCAGGCGTTCTGCATGAAACAACAACTCTTCTGAAACTTTTTTTCCAAACAAGTGCAACAGAAATAATCAATAGTTCATTAATTGTAGGGTTCTTTTTTGTTTTTGTGTGGAAATGTAGCTGAATTAATAAACTTTCACACAACTTTCGCACGAAGCAAATTTACATTTTCAATGCTGGCATGCCGCATAAAACAACACATTCATGACACTTTTTTCTATACTCATGTAACTGATGATAACAGTGGGATGTGTAACTGGGGGAAGCAGGAACAGACATGCATTTTCTCCTCTACTGTGAAAAGTTCTCCTTACTCAGAGAGCTGCATTTCAAACAATTAAGCCATCACAACCTAAATTTCCTAAACTTAGAAGCTGTCAGTCGTCCTGGATGAAGGTCCGACAGCTCCTTTCACAGCGCAGTATGTGTCTGCCACAACCTGAGGGCCTCCCACACAGTTAGAGCCCAAATACAGGAGCTGTTTGATCCACACTCTGTTATTATTTAACTGTGATTGAACAGCATGTTGATTTACTGTTATTTCCATTACCTGTGTACTTTTTAAAAAAAGATTTATTCATGTATTTATTCTATTTTATCTTTGTTCTATATTGACAGATGGATGGAATAGAGCAGAAAACAGGGCAGAGATGAGGGAATGACATGCTGTAAAGACGCCACAGGGTGAAATCGCACTGGGGTTGCCTGTTCACATGGGGCACATCTAAACCGCTAGGATACCTGTGCCCTCTACCTGTGCACTTTTTCTGTTGTATTTTGTTCATTTAAAGTATTCAATCAAATATGTATGGTATCAATCATAGACTAGATATAGAATGACAGCGTCTGCCTCCTCGCTGGGTGAAGCCACCCTGAGAACAGCACACTCTGGTGACAGGCCGGTCAGTATTGGTCATAAATTCCGCTTCCTCCAACAATCCCCATGGAGCTGTGGACAAACTTTAGAAATTTATTACACAGAATATAACCACCCCCCATCCCCGACTCTCGCATATGCATACAATGCTACTGCGCAATGTTGGTTTCAGGAAGTGGAAAACTAAATTGTGTACTGGCGGAAGGCGGAACCAAGTTGACCATGTTATATACAGTCTATGGTATCAATCAAATATTTTACATTAACTCTGAAATATTGTTTAGGCTTTTACAATATTGTTCTGACAGTCAAGCTTATTTGACTATGCTTTGATTTTGAAGTATGAGCTAATTTAGGCAGATCATAAGTTATGGTATTGAATGAAAACAGTTAAATGCTCAGAAAGTATCAATGATCAGTTTATATAAGTAATCTTCAGAGGTTGTATTAACATTCACAAAGATATCAGGGAATTGCAGTTTTAAATTTGCCTTATCCTCTCAGGGAGCTGCTTCTAGCTAGTTTACAGTCAGTCTGCTGCTTCATTTTCAGCTGTCCTCCACTTTATGATGTGTGGCAGCCATCGGCTGTGAACTCCCCCTATAACCATTTGCTTATTTTTAGCAGTATATCAGTATTTACTATTTTAATAAAGACAGTCACCATCAACACCGGTATACTGTGACAGCCCTCAGTTGAAATAGAGCTCAATAAATAAACTTCAAGGAAACTTTCCACCCTCGACTTTCAAACTAGGATTGAACCAAAAAGCCTGAGGTGGAGTATGTTGCAGGAAGCTGGTTGAGAGTGTAACACACTCTGTAAGGATTGTCCGTTCTGACTCAGGCCTCTGCTCTCCTCGCTGTGATGTCAGTGAACTAATCTGGCGGCACCCAGTCTACCCACATCCTGCTCAGATCAGGTCAGCGCTGCACCTACTGCTGCATCACCACTTCTCATGTTGCAGCTACTCATCTGGCACTGCTGGAAACATATTACTCATCTTTAGAAAAAAAATAGCCCGCCACTCACGCTGTGTTGGTTGCGCTAAGAGCTTTCCTCTGCTCGCCTGTCTCCTGTCATCATCCTGAAAACAAGCTGCCTCCTCCTTCTTACTCCTGATTACCCTCCCCTTCCTCCATGTTTCACCCTCCATCAATCCTCTCCTCCGTCCTGCCCCTTCGCTCTCCCTCCCTCAGTATAAATATTCCTGTCTCTTCTCTGTGCCTTGCGGTTCCCTGCGTCTTTTCAGGCAGGATTTAAGCAGCTCTGTGAAACTTCAAAGTGCCCATCGCTCTGCAGGCTGTTTAGAAAAGGCTGACAATGACATACCAAACCCTGCAGACCTCAAACTGATCGCTCTATATTCCACCACTCTTCCATGATAATCCTGTGCCCGGAACCTCGCCCACTTCTTCACCTCAGGCTGCGCCGCCTCGACCGCAGAGTGCCCATATTTGCTCAACAAGGCCTCAGATTTTCTATTATTAACACTCATCTCCATCTCTGCAAACCCCTCTCTTCCTCCCACCCTCACCTACTCTCTCCAGCTTGTGTCTCATCTCTTATCTTTGCCGCCGGTGGCTTCTTCCCACACAGACTGTTGACCGGACACAGGAAGCACACGTCTCATACCAGATGATGCTGAATGACCACAGACCAACTCTCTCTCTGACCTTACTCTTCATCAGCTGGTGAAAGAAAATGACTCCGTACATACACACACTCACACACCCTCTAACTCACATACATGTAAATACACACACACACATAAGCTGGGAAATCTGCAAAGAGGATTATGCTAAGTGGAAGGGGGGTTAAACACTAATCCAATCATTCGTGGTCAGTGTCTTATTCTCAGAGGAAACAGCAGCAAGGCCACTAGCATTCATGCCCACCATTCGCATCATCACCGTTCTGTGGCACATGATAATTATACACCTAGAAGGTGTATAATAAAAACACTGCAGGGGTGAAGTTATACAGAGGGCAGTCATGGCAGTAAGAAGATGTGCTAATGTGGAGCAGTGGAGCTGTCCATCAAGCTTGCTTACCAGGATCACACACACAGAACTAAATCTAAGGAGGATTTTTCTTTTCATTTTAAAAACCAAACCTTTATTATCAGTCCGTCCTTTGTCAAAAAACTCAGGACATGATCAACCAAGCAAAAGATGACAACAGAAAAGACTCAAAACTTCAGGACCGGTGAGTCCTCCTGGACTGAACACAAAACCTCATTTAAAGCCCAGGTCTTCACAAAAACCTCTGTTTGGTCAATCAGCCCAAAAAATCCCACCTCTACCCTGAACCAACCTGCCAGGATCCCCGTTAACATAGGCACCATGTCCTGTCACCCCTGACCCCTCACTCTGCTACTCTAAAGAGGATATGACAAGTAGGTTGAACTATTTTTTGGCTCAGTACAGCAGATAGACACCCAAAGTTGTTTATGTGAATGTGTAGTTTTTACAATAATATGTAAAACACCTTAAACACATTTGCAGTGGTCCAAAAATTCACTCATAAAATACCCATTTCAAAGAGGGATGAGGAGAAGTAGCCTAAATATCATTTTTAGTGAGTCTGTGATCAGGTATTTTAAGTCTTCTCACATCTGTATCTCATATTTTGGAGGCTCCTGTCCCATGTCTCAATTCACAGCCAGAACTGATGGAAATTCATCAACCCCCAAGAAGGGCCTGATAGCTCTGTAACGCACAGAACTACAACTTGTAAGCCAGTTTGTCGTCGTCATCGTCCTTAAAACAAAAGTGACTTGATATTTATTATGCTCTGTATTATTTATGCACCATCTGCTTCTCTAACAAACTTCTGCACTTGCTTGCTGAAGAAATGGTTCATAATTGCAAAACTATTTGATGGGATTGAACATATACAGACGTGCCCAGTTAGTGCTTTATGTGTTGGTAGATAAGGCAGTTCTTAAGGCCTTTGAAAATGTTCTTGGAGTTTTTTTTAAGAGTGAATTTTGCTTGGACTGCTTGAAACCACAAAATGCTCTGCTTACACTGGAGCACTTTTGGTTATATCACATGAGAGAGATCTGAGAGAGATTTTCTCTTTTTTTTTCACAAGTCAGAAGTGTGAGACACTAATTAGGAAAAGATGATGTCACGCTGCATGTACCAATCAGGACTTGCAAACACAAGAGTCAGAGTCTTTTGGCAGTCAGGCAGTTGTTTGCTAAAGTTAACTTGCTGGTGTCAGTCTTCCTGGAGAGACGTTTTAGCTGAGTTTCAGGCTGTTAAATTAGTAATCACTACTAACTATCGATTCTCTACGCTTTAAGAGGTGTGTGGTGAAAATATGAGGCAGAGTCAAAACTTAAGAAAAATTTAAAAAACTTATTTACTGCAATAGTCTGACTACAACGGGATATTTAAAATGCATTAGTCCGACTGCAATCGCACTAAATTGAATTTCTAATAGTCTGATTAACATGTTTGGATAAGATGGTTGGGGATTGCTTTTCTTTTTCGTGTATACATCTCTATCGCGCATGCTTCAGCATTCACACGCCAGGCTCTAAGCCGGTGGTTCAACAGCATGGATGTGTTGCTTGGAGGGTAGCAAGGTAGTGAACAAAACCTCAACAGATAAAGAAATTTTGTTAAAAAATGCGAACTTTACTTAAAAAACAGCACAGAGCTGAAAAAGTAGCATACTGTTAGCATCTTGCTAACACGTTTTGCTGGCTATTTTGATATGTAGCATGTCAACCAGGAGATGACCTGACAGTAACGAGCTGAAAGACAACATGTCGCCACCTAGAGGTTCGGTCAATCAGTGTGTGTACATGCAGTGCGGACATCCCTCCTTGTCCGCGTATACATGCAGCTGAGACAATCGAATTATTGACGTGAAGGTGCCCTCCTCCCCAAAACTAGGGGGCGATATGGGTCTTTTCAGCAGCGCTGTTTCTGACCCCATACAACTGTCAACAACAACAGCAGGTCCATGCCAGACAACTGCTGCTGGGCATTTTTGAGCAAGAGGACGGAGCATCGTACAGCGTTGTTTTTGTCGTACATGATGTATGCGCTTTTTCTGCAGATGAGGTGGACGCTACTCCACTTCTTTGGTGTTTTTTTCTTGCATGTGCACATGCATTGTTCAATCATACTACGACAATCGCATTATCTGGGTGTCTTAATTAGAGTTCTCCAACTCAAATCGGAGTTCTCAAACTCCGATTATGGTCGGACTAAGGTTTTTGCATGCACTTCAGTTGTCCGGAGAAAAGCAATAATTTGGTTTCCTTGAGTGTCGTCTATGTAAACGTACTGGCTGTGCCACATGAAGAGCTGCTGCTAGATAAGATTTACTGTTTAGTCTACTCCTCCAAAACAGACGCCCATCAAGGTCAAGGTGCCCTTGGAGGACATTTTTGTTGTAGTAAAATCCTCTTCCCTTAGATATAACCATTTGAAGTGATATGAGGTTTACACACAAATTTTCCACCTCAGTGAAGTACTTTATGTCTGAAACTCCAATTTTTCCTTTACAGTATACCTACTACATCAATAGTGCTGATTTTAGTCCTGGCATCACTTCACTTTTGCTTTGAACCAAAGTTGCGGTTGATGTGCTTCTCACCCCTGCTGGTGTGTAAGAGACTCCAGCTTTTCCTCTCAAAAAACTTTCAGGGAAAGTTAAAAAGGAGTGTAACTCCAGTAACTACTAGCCAGTGAAATTATGCATTAATGATGATCATGCATGCCAGGCGTAAGACACACGGACCGAGTCAACGTCCTATCTCCCAAAGGGACGTTCAGACTTATCCTACAGATCTGAAATCGTGTGAAGATTCTCAGTAGCGGGTAAGCAGCGAGGAAACCAGAGGACTATGCTGTGAAAGAAAAGCAAAAGAAAGGGAAGAGAGAGGAAGCTTAAGAGGAAATGACAGCCACCTCCGGGGTGCTAAACGCCACAAAAATGTAAAGAACTAAGTGAATATAAAAGTATACTTAGTTTCTGTGCTGAACATACATGTGACAGAGAAATAATCGCTGGGGGAGGATGAGGAACATACGGGAATCTTCATCTTCACTCTTTTCAGTGCTGGTTAACAATTCTCAAAAAAAATGTGTCTCCCTCAAGGCCCCTGAAAGCATTTGACCCTGTTAACATCATTACCAGATAGAGCACAAGTGCGAGGGAGACAGAGAGATTCCAATATGAGGGAAAACTGGAGGGAGGAAGATGAAAGCAGAGGAAAAAGGAGACATTTTCATGCAAAGGAAACGCTAACATTTAGAGGGGATATGAGCGCAGAGTGGTACGAATCAAGCCTGTTTCCTCAAATTCAGCAACAACATGAACCCGAGTCTGCTTTATCGTGTCTTTTCTTCTTAATCATTGAAATTTGACATATAACATTTTCCTAGAGCAAAAACATGATTACTTAGCCACTCACTCGTAGAACAGATCATAGCATGTCATCCTGATGTAAACCATGTAACACGCTGATAAAGATTCACATCCTTTTGTCCTCATGTTCCCCCAGATTCTTGTTTCTTTGACTGATGGGCCCCAAGCCGCAACAAATATTACAATTCAGGCCTCATGCTCTTGCTCTTTTTTTCCTCCTTGTCCTTCCTGCAGCGATAATAATCATCTTTGTGTGCATGTAGAAATCAGTCGAGCCGGGCTGTCATTAAGGACCTCTGACCGATTGCTAGCTTCAAAACTTTCAGCCAAAATGCAATATCCCCAGCCGGATTTATAAAAGGACACTGTGTGTTTCTGGTAATGCTTAAGAAAGGGCTTAATGATTTTCAGTGTCCAAGAGAGAGCTCTCTTTCTGCTGGAAGCTTGTCAGCAGGAAGACAGGTGCAAATCTCCCTGAGTGAGAGTCCAACATGGGGACAAACAGAAAGAAAAGAAGACTAAGTGTTCAGACGTCTATTAGAGGGTGACAGCTGACGAATACTTACAACAACTGCCCATTACATCAATGCAGCTCTAATCAGAGCCAGAACAAAAGCGAGTTCACGAGCGTTCAGAGAGGGGGGAAGCTGAAGTGGATATACAGTACATTTCTATTCTACCTTTGTATAGCTCAAGCAAAGAGAGCCAAGCGATAGTGCTGCTTAAGATGCGGGGATTACAAGATAAAGACGGTTACACGGAGGGTGAAAATGCACAGAGGGAGTTGTTGTAAGCTAGCTGCATTGAGGAAGACTCCCCATCATGCTTTTTAACACCCTGGATAGCAGGAAACGTAGCCTGGGGACAGAGAAAGATCCAAACGTGTAGAAACAGATATGTACATGTACAGTACATGAATGTAGAGCACACTTTAGCTCTCCATGAAACGCCCACTGTCTAACATGTAAAATCTCTAGCTAATGCTCTTACCACTCTTACTCTGAGCTATTAAGTCCGTCTCAAAAAAGACTGTTTGACACTTCTATACTTGTCAGTCAGTAGGGATGGGAATTGATAAGATTTTATCGATATCAATGCCATTATTGATTCTGATTATCAATTCAATTCTGTAACGATTCCCTTATCGATGCCTTTCTTTGATTTAAAAAAAAGTAGACAACAGGTTTTCATCATGAACTCAAAATTTTGTTGAGTCTCCGATAACAGAAAAAGATATATGCCACCTTCAGTGAGAGTCTAAAAATAATCAATGACAAACTATTTGTACAGCATTTACTTCGGTCGGTACTAAGTCGAATTAGGGTGACCATATTCTGGATCCCCAAAAAGAGGATACTTCTTCACGGGGTGGAGTTGCGTGCAAAATTTTGAGGGTTTTTCAGGCCAGGTCGAGTGTTTTTACACACTTCTAACCCAGTTAGCCCCTTGTACACAAACTCAAAACTTCCATACAACATTTGGAGGACTTTATGAACTCCCTCAGACAGGCCGGACAGCCCCCCAAAAAAGAGGACATGTCCAGGTAAAGGAGGACATTGTTAAGTCTGGCATGCATTGTGCTGCATTCTCACAGGTTCTCGTTTGCGTAGACTGGCTCTAACGAGAAAGGAACCATTAAGGAAATCAAATCAAGATAAAATGTAAACGATGTCACTGGATTGAACCATTTGGAACTGGTTCTTAACAAGAACTGGTTCTTGATTCCCATCCCTATCAGTGAGAGTAATATAAAAGGTCAATACCACTCTTAAAAGTGTACAGGATAAGAAGATGCAGCTATCTGGTATAACCTAGCTTAAAGAGTCGAGAGAGGGAAGTCGCTGCTGTAGCCTATTCCAAATGTGGTCGAACCTCTCAGCAGTAAATCTACGTCTCCTCTTTCCTCATATGAACCCGAGCCTAAGGATCCAAACAGAAACTCCTGCTTTTCGCACACGTGGATCATGTTGTCCTCTGCTCTCGCCATGCTAACAAGACTAAATTTATGGGCCCCCCGGGCTACAACAGTCATGACCCCCACCTGTGCTGTTGCTTTTAACAGCTGGAGAAACCAGAAAGGAGGCGATAAAAGGTCTTTAAAGCTAATTCTCTACATCTGTGTAAATGTCTTACTGCACATTTTAGATGTCTGTGCCCACCTCTACACTGTTTATGTACAATAGAACAGATATAGCTAAATGTGATTTTTATGTGGGCTGATTCATATTTTCTCCTATCCATATCCGGAGCTGGCAGCATTTCTCGATAGTGTCAACAGCGTGGAGGAGATCATAATCTATCCTCTGTTGAACAGCTGCCTCTTCATCCTCCCTCCTACACCCTCAGCTGCTCCGTCTTCCTGTTTGACCATGACAGAAAAACAGCTTTGGAGTTTTATTGTTTCATCCGAAGCTTTCAGTTGAAATATAATTAGCTAGATTAGATTAAAAAAACGTTTCTCTGAACCTTTTAAACTAACATTTCTTCAAATCATTTCGAAGTTCTCATCAGTTATGCTAAAAAAAACTTCTCTCGGTACATCTCCTGTTTCCCAACACTGTGTGTAGCTTCATCTGTTTTTTCCTTGGTATGGAGGTGTAAACTTAATCAGAGAATGATTACATGACTGTCCCACTTAGCTTTGTAGAAGTAATAGTCAATAGGGAGAGCAAGTGCGGAGCGTTAACTCGGTTAGCGCACAATTGTCACATATGGCAGTGCTAGCTACAGCAATATCTGGATTTATTAATCCAATTAAAGGCTAAAACAGTTTTTATATTGGAGGACAGCTCCTTACCAACAGTATTGTGTATAAATAGTCCTTCACCAGGAGGACAAAGAGAAGGAGTGGATGGTGGCACTGGGTTATGCTGCAATTTTGCCTCTATGGTAAAAAAGAAAAAGGCCATGGTAAAAAAAAAAATATATATATTTGTCCCTCATTCAATAGTCCAGGTCATACAGGCGCACCATACTAGGTTCAAACCACACACAAATGCAGAGAAACTGGCCAAAATAAAGCACTTTCTTACTCTGATTGGTCCAAACCCCCTAATAACACAACAAACTGATTACACATTGCCTCTGCCTGTTGACACTGTGACAATTTACAGTAGTTGCCACGCACCGATGTATGAGCATCCTACAAAAGTGGATTAGGCCCACAAGAAGAGAAAACAATATAATTACAGAAAGGGGATTTTTTTTAATTTTCCTTTTTGAGATTGAAGTCAAAACTTTGAGATTGAAGTCTAAATTTTAAAAATCGAAATTCTGACATTATTTATGTCGACTTCAATTTTTTCAAATTTTAATTTTTTTATCTCGAAATTTCAATTTTTAATCTCGAAATTTCTACTTCATTAACATAATTTTCACCTCTTCATCTTGAAATTTCACCTTTAATCTTGAAATTTGGACTTTAATCTCCTTCCTGTATTTTTTTTTTTCTCTTCATGTGGCCCCAATCCTCTTTCATAGCATCCTGAGGAGCTGAAACTATCTGACGGTTAAAAAAAGCAGAAGGCCGTGTCCTGCAACCTACGCAACAGCAGCAGAGCTTGCGGGTGCATCCTTAAGTGGCTGATTGCTACAAAGTAACTTTTAGTGTTAGTAGCAACACGATTAAAAAGATGTGACATTCACCTTATTTATATTTAAAGGTGTGTCATCTGCTAAAGCCTTGGAAGAAGGAGAGAATAAATGGGGACATAAGTCAGCATAAATATTCCTGCAAGAGTCTCACTCACCTCATTTAACATTATCTTCAATGGAAATGTTTAATGCGAATTTGTCCCACAAGGAGGCTGATTAAGAGTCCATTACCATGAAGTTCTCACAGACCTTTGAAATGGACGGGCTTCTCTTTTAACTGTATTGATAAAAATCATTTTTAATTGAATTAAACCGTCTTTCAGACCGCTATTTTGTTTCAGCCAGATAATAAGCGGAATAATGTATGGTGAATGGCTGGTTACGCAAATTAGAGTTCTGACAGGGTGAGTGAGACCCAACACAAAAGGAGGGTTTTGCTTTTGTTTTACTTTCTTCGTATTGATACTGTAATTTCCCCCAGCTCTGCACTTACAATGTGAGTGATCAATCAAAACTGCACATAAAGAAAACCTAATGCACTATACAGAAAGTAATCATACACTCCCTCATTTTTCTCATGAATGGTTCTGTCAGCCTGCTTTTAAATTCAACCTTAGATCACAGAATATATACTCTGAATTGAAGCACTTGTCAAAAGGAGCAATTTTTATCCCCCGGTTTGTGCTTCTTGCTAACGTTTAGACTTGGTGTGAAGCCATGACATGAATGACATCAATACAACTGCCGGGAAGCTTGAGCAATATGAAAGACATATTATGTATTATGTATATGCAGACTGGTTAAGTCTACGATTCTGTGGGTGATTGAGATCAGGGTGAAAATTGACATAGCGACACGTGATTAATGTGTGAAATGGAAAGAAGATGTGTCTTCAACCGAGTCTTTCACACTCTCATAGGAGAACATCATTTTACACTATTCATCTCCTGTTTATTTCTAGCTATAACAACATGAGGGACAAAGAGGTTAGTAAAAGAGAACAGATTTATTCAGATTTAGTCCATGCACACAGACACACATGCACACACACAAAAACACAACTACAGCACATCAAGGGCCTCTCATCCTCAGATCCATTAACTCCGTGAGGACACCTGCTACCCTACTAACCTCATCTCCCCAACCCCCCAATCCCAACCAACCCCCCACAAAACACACACACACACCCCTCCCCCACCCTGTCTGCATGACAAAGCACTATGGTTTCCCATCTACTCTGAACACAACTTTCACTCAGAATCACACATTATGCGTTAAAAGCGCATTTTATAATATCTTGTCATGGGCAAACGCTACACCAGAGCCAACTGAATGTTTGAGATAATTGTTGTCAATGAATGTGACGCTATAAAAACTTCCAGCTATCTTCAGTCATTATCCATCTACAGCTTGTGAACAATTAAGCCTGACAGCTGTATCTACTTAATGTACAGTGGTTAGTTTTTGTGTGTGACTGGCAGCTTTGCTATCCGTTCTCACGTTTGTGAATTAAGCAGCAGATTGGAGAAGAAACCAATTAACTATTAATTAGCTTACTTCAAACAGACTTTTTCTCACCATTGTCAGTCATTTTGCCTCTCGGGCAATAAAAGACACGCGCTTGTGAATTTGTGCATTTTTTCATAAGCAATTACACACAAACACACACACACACACACAAATGCGCCTCTCTTTGGTTTTAAGGTGTAGAGCAGAAAAGCGGTGCATTAACAGGACGTAATGGTAGAGAGAGTGGAGTGCTCTTTATCATTGCATAAGAGGCTTTTTAAAACATGCATGTGCTGTAGACACACACACCTCTGAATGTGCACACCGAGCTGAGCATGTGCCACTGAATATGGATTTGTGGTGTGCAGGTGGGGAGCACCGTCGCCATAGTTACCTCGCCTGGTGTGTATCCCACCAATGTGGGATCTGCTTGGGTGGGGAATCAAGCAGGGAGTGGGAGAGTGTGTTTTCACCAGCACTGACAGACAGAAGCTCACAACACTGTGGGTGCTCATATGTGTGTGTGTGGAGGAGTAAAGTGGTGTTCTCTCGCTGGACAGTCATCATCGCTACAAACACTGAACATCAGCAGGGGGGAGGAAGGGTGTCCCAAGGGGGGAGGGAGCTGGGTCGGCTTTTTAAATAGGCGAGGTGGGCGCTTTAAACAGTCCATGCGTGTAGATGTGATCTCGCACTGTACGGAGAATAAAAATATCTGGTTTGGGTCAAACTTGAGGGCAGTTTCTAATTAGTGATCTTTGAAGAGGAGGCGGCTTTGGCATAGTATTTGTTAGCACTGAGTGGGGGAGGGAGGTCAAGGGGTATTTAGTGGAGGAGGAGGAGGAGGAGGAGAGTTGAGAAGCAGAGGTATGCAAATCAACCCAAAAGAGCCCTTTAAACGGTTTACCAACTGAATCGCTACAGGGTTGTTGTGCTGTTATCATCAAACATGAGATACAATCTCGAAGGCGTGACGAGCATGTGCAGGATCTTTCACGCCGTGCTGCTGCGCTGTGGGAGAGAGTCCTGACGGTTAACCAGAGGTGATGATGCTGGGGGGGACACAAAGCAGACTGTGAATCTGCTTTGGCTCCAGTCACTTTCCTGATTCACTGTGGCAGGCCGGCAGGAAGTCTCCCACAAGAAGTTTGCTTCACTTCACACAGTCAAGTCACTCATCTCCCCCCGTGTGAACCGGAGAGAGACTGCGGCTCAGATCTGGGTCAGAGGGGGAGGATCGTCATTAAGAAAAAAAAATGTCGAGAAGAAGTCTAGCTTTTATTATCAACCACCAACTTTATTTTTTAATTTACTGCTCTGCTGGCAGTAAATGTCAGTCAGTCCAATCTCTAATTTCTCTTTTATCTCCTCCGAAAGCTCTGCTGGAGAAGTTGTTTTATTGCTCTCACCTTTAAAGAGGCCAGCAATAGGAGGGAAAACTGATAACAGAGGACAGTGGGGCTGCCTGTTGTAAACCTGGAGTGGTAGTTGGGTGTGAGCTTCTATAGCTGGCTGTGAAGTCTATATTAAAAGGCCCATTGCTTGCCCTGAGGGGAGTAGACACCAGTAACGAGGGCTTGACTCGCCTTTAGGTGCGCCTCGTGCAACAAGCAGGAAAAACATGCCCATGGTAGCAAGAAGCAGACTCTCCTTATCCAGTCTTATTGATTTCCAACTAATAAGCTGTTTCAGTCGTGACCCAAAGATGGCCCGAGTTTTCATTCCACATAACAGCTTTAATGAATATTTACTGAAACCAGCCGCTCAGCCGATGGATGATAGCCAAGCTGACAGTCTTTCTTCTTCTCTTTTGTTGTTTAGTTTTTGTCAGTTGAGTCAACAGTGTTATGATATGAAAAAACAATAGCACAAAAGGCGTCTTGTCATGGGTGTACACACAGAGACGTGGGTCTGGTGCTTATGATGCAAACAAGCGCGCACGCAAGTACAGAGCATAGCGGGCGCAGAAAATAACAAGGGGGAGCAAACAGCAGCGCAATCAGACAGCTGCAAGAGCCCTTATCCCCCCTAACAGGGAGGAGAAGTAGCTCCTCTGTTAGCGCTGGAGGTATAAAATAATGAGTAACACAACTGAGGATGATCACATGCTCACACACCAAACTTTTCTATGGTATATGCATAGCTCAGAATCAGCTACACAAACAGCGAGACGGTGAGTTATTGCATTTGGTGTCACTGTCTAGACAGCGCTCTCTCTCTCGTGTCAGCTGAGGCTTACAAACACATGGAAAGCATTCCCAGTGTGTAACAGCTGACTCAAGATGCACAGCAAAAAAAAAGGGGAAGGACGGCTCGGCCACACAGAAGCTGAAATCCCCGTTATCCTGGGGTGGGGGCTTCAGCTGTCATGCTTTTTCAGGACAGAGGAGAGGCCAGACTGCGATTGAGGTGTGGTGCTGAAAAGTCTGAATGGCGAGAAAGTTTGGCATGCCAGTGCGTTGACCTTAAGATACCTATAACAATAAAAGTTTACAAGTGCAGAAAATAATGATGCCTTCTCTTGAAACTCCCCTGGTTTACTTTTACTTCTTCTAAATGCATCAAAGGACTCTAGGGCAATTAGTGACGTTTGCACAGTCGTCTAGATGAGAGTTTTCATTTCTCTCAATGTTAATTATAAACTTGTTTCACACTCCCTGATGCAGACATTTTAATGACTTTGTGCCTGAAATGGAAAATGAGATTGTTCAAGTGTTCGAGCACTTCTCAAGCATTCTCGACATGTGTCACAACACTGCTTGACAATCGATCTGTGCTAAAGTGGCTAGAAGTGTTGGCCGTCCTTAGAAACGCAGGAGTTTGGAAAAAAGTCTCAATAGCCAGGTACAGAATGCAAATCAAGTCATTAGCACTGTCACTTTGTTTGATTCTGCCAATTATGGAGAGCCAGCTTTGCTTTCTGTCAGTGTGTAAGCAAAAAGTTTTGCAGTGTTGTTACAAGTCCGTTAAAGGCACTGTGAGGAGTTTTTTAACTGATTTTGAAGCAGTTTCCCTCTTTTACTGATGCTTCATCATGACCTACATAGTCAAATGAGATCATCAGTGACAAGAGTGGTTAATTCTTCATACTGACTTTTAGTGTCTGTGTACTCCTCTTTATCACCGCGCTCATATTTTTATTACGCAGACATTTACAGGGAGACTGAAGCACATATCATAACGCCAGGGCAGTGACAGCTAATATAAAGCCTGTAGATCTGCTTAGCTTTTAAAAGCTAACTAACAGTATAAATCAGAGTTCACAAAGTTTACTTATTGATACATCACATTTAATAATTCTGCAGAGCTAAAAACCAATAAATACCTCATAATTATGCATCCTGACAACCAAAAAGAAAATCCATAAAGGAAGAGCTACATCTTTATCACTGCATGTATGCTTCTACAATACAAAAGAGACAGAAATACAGCCACCCTCTCATTGTTCTTTTGAATAATAGGCCACGCCCACTGCCACACCCCACTGCCAGCCAAACCTCATGAAATATTTAACCTATTTTTTCAACCATCTGATAGAGGATTTTGCAAATTAATGCAGAACATCTTTCCACAGAGTGTGAACAGGGTGAAAACAGCACCCATCTCCCTGAGTTGGCAGCCGGATAAAAATAAAAACATCACATCATGATGAGGGCGTGAATAACTGCACATGGCAGAAGGTGCATCTTGTCAAACATAAGCTTTCAAGATTCCCCCTCCGTACAAAAGGTGTAGCCGCTCTGAGACCAGCCGATAAACCAAACCAGTGGCAGCTCGTCTGAACCTGTGTGTCTGCAGGCTGCTCCCCTGTCAGCCCGGCAAATGGAAACCACTCAGGCATTTTACAGTTAAACCAGGAAGCCACGCACATATTACATTTCAATGTCGTTACATAAACTGGGACGTCTTGGGTACTTTAGGTTTAGGCTGCCTGTTTCAAACACACTTCTACAAAGACAGACGCACACAAGCCCCAAAAAGCACTCTGTGTGGCACCGCACAAAAGGCATGACATCTTTCTCACTCTCTGTGGGGGAGAGGAAGACATCCTGCCTCTAAAGCTAATAAACACTCGTTCCTTCAGGCAACTCTTTTTATATGTTTTTTCATCGCGTACCCCCAGTGCCACAAAACCGCACTCTCTCTCTCCATCACACCTGGTTGCAAACTCAGCAGCATAAATAAGATTTGCCTGCTGAAGAATTGCGTAAGTGGCACCTCTGGGTCCAACTATGACTGATACAGTCTCTGTGTAACACATGCAGGTGTCATCCACCTTTGTTTCATCCTCTCCTCTCTCTCTCTCTTTTTTTACAAGCAAATGCAAGTGCAAACACACATGGCAGCTGACACAGGCGCAGACAGCTGATCATACAGGAGCACAGATGCTCCAACATGCACACAGGGAGAAGGATCGAGTAATGATACAGCGAAATATAGCCATACATTCTGTCATGATGGGATATTAATACACTGGCACAAATAATGCATGGCTAGAGAGTAGATTTACTCTGACTCATGGCATTAAAACATGTAGCAGTTCTGCTTTTCAAAATGAGACCAGCCTCCTGTCCTGCCGTTGTGTTATGATGGCTTAAAGATGGCACATGGGTATATAAAGCTGTTTGGGTTGAATCAAGGCTGAGTCAGGCAACTTGATTGAAAATGTGCATCGCTTAAAAGCAAAAGCTGGATTTTCCCAGCTATTTCTCACTTATTTTCAGTATCACTTCATCTTAAGATCTGTTGTTTGATTTATAAAAAGTCCTCAAGCCTAATGTGACATCTTCAGATGTCTGTTTTGTGTGACCAACAGATGAACCCTACAGAAAATCAGTTTACTGTCATGAATATGGAAAAAGTGAAAATCTTCACACTAATAAAGCTGGAGCTGAAGATTTTGTCTGTTTTTGCTTCCAACGAGAGAATACTGAGAGACAGTCTGCCAATATTTTTCTGTCAATCAACCAATTTGTCAATTCTGCATGATTTATTTTCACCATTTCACTGAATTACCAGTCAAACACTGACAATAACGCTGGCAACACATCAGGAGGCCATGAATAGTGATCGGTGCCAATAATCCACACAAACACAAGCACATAAAAACAAAACCTTCCTCTTCAAAACACCTGAAATATTTCTCACCACCTCGAAGTGCTTCCTATTTCAACATGTGATTCATCATTATTACATAATGTGAAAAACCCTCCCTTATTTCATCCCACACTGAAGAAGACATTGTGGCTGTTCGCTCTTGTATGTGAGATACCAAATCACACATTTTCATTCCTCACAGCCCTCCATCACAGTGAAAGTGACTTCTAATGGTGGGGGGACGTGAAGCAAGGCAGCAGACTGGTAATCCTCTTGTGCCAAGTGGGGGCCTCCGACCGGCCAACTCCCACTCCCACTCCCACTCCTGCCCCCCCCTAACACCACCATCTCCATCCTCCCTCCTCTGTCCCCTCAGGCCTCCCCGTCCAGGAACAGAAAGAAAAGCCATCTGGTGTTTGTTTGGGACAGTTCACAGGCAGGATGCAATGTGTGTGTGTTAGTGTGTTTGAGTGAGTGTGTGTGTATCTACGCGTGTGTGTCAGCAGTCCTCACTAGTGTGGGTGTTTTCTCTGTGTCACTGAGTGTCATCAGGTGAACATGCTTGAACTGGCATTAGTCTGTGAAATCTAATAAAGTCCAGGTAGGTGGCAAATGTGTGTGACGGCTGAACACACACACTCATATGAGGGTGACTACACTATACTGTACAACAAAGCTGGTGCTGGGTGTCACACTGATGACTTCATACTCTGGAGGTGTTGGGGATGTGTCATCCAGGTGTGTCTATGACACGTGTGTGTGTATGAAACCTGTATTTACACTAGTGTTGTTTGATCACAGACTCTTGTAGATTGTGTCAATGACCAACCCTTAAAGGTAGGACGTCCGAGTGTATTAATCTGTGACTTAAGTCCAAATATCACATTAACCTAGTTCAGCACACACACACCCTCTGTTACACACACACACACACAGCTGTTCTCTGGCATCTGTCATTATTGCAGTGATTATCAATGTAACCTACTTCCACCTGACTCGTGATGACTAGTACTTGCTTTCCAAACTAACCTGTTTAATATCCATGTGTCACACAGGTGCGCCGTGACTAACTCTAACACACAATTGTTTCTAAGCAGCAGAGGACAAGGGAGATCATTTCATGGTTGTGAGAGGGATTTTAGATGTCTTACCAAGCAGCGCACAGGCGAGAAGGAGCGCACCGGGTGCCATTGTGTGTGTTGCCCCGCAGATTCACTTCCCAATATTCCCTTCAGATGAGAGGACGCGATGTCTGGTCGTGGTCAGGTTTTAGGCTGGGTGATGAAAACAGCCGATCGTGGATATATCAGAGCAAAAATAAAAAAAGGAGGTGTATGAATCCCAGGCGATAAACGCAGCGTGTCTTTAAGAGTCAAATCCAACGCTGGTGAGTCCCGCGTCTTCCCACTGACCGACTCCCCCTTCCCCTGGTGTCTTCCACCTTCACCTATCTGCCTTTATCGCTGACGACGTGTACGTATGTATGCCAGGCGTCTGTATGGGCGACCCAACCCACTCCCCCGTTTACTACGCATCCAAGACTGCGGAGGCGATTTACACTCACACCAGCCTCCTCGGAAGAGAAATGAGAAAGAAGAGGGGGGGAAAAAACAAAAAACTCCGGCGTGACTTGCGCGTAAATTGGAAACCTGGACGGGAAATGTGCTCAGGGGGTCTGGATATGTGCAATCAGAGTGGATAAAAAAAACTCCTTGATGTTGGCTAATAATTTCCTCCTCCTCCTCAATGATGGGAGAGCAAATCGCAGTCCAAGCAGGCTCTCTGGCTTACTCCACGGAAAATCCCAGAGACTATAATCAATCTCCCACTATCGCTCCGCAGAAAGCCCAATGGGCGGGCGCTCTAGATGAAGCAGACGGGGGCTTTGTGCTCTGACACAATGCATCAGCTTAATCAATGAATACTTTCACTCCAAACACTCAGGGATCGCAATTGAACACCTGATTCGCACACTGAACTGCGCCCGAAAAGACGGATTGACGCATGAGTTCAAACACCACTGCGTAATTACAACCTGTCACTCAAATCCACTGATCTGTTCCCACAGAGACAACACTTCTCCGCGTTTCTCCCAAGGTTATGTCCCCGCTTCCTGCTTTTGGGAGCCACTTTGAAAACTTAGCAGCGTGCAGCCAGTGCCCCCACCCCCCCTCTGTAAAGCCACGCCCCGCCCGCGTGGGACACCGTCCGTCCACTGTGGGAGAGGCCGCCACATTTGCATTTGTGAATTTCAATTCTAGGCCAAAGACGTTGATGGTTTGAATGGGTGAAGCCAAGTGGAGGGTAATTAATCCTCCAGAGCTACCAATGTTCTCCGCTTTTTTATTTTGCAGGTGGGAGTTTAAGCACTTTTAGAGGCTGACACCGATCACATTATGCTGCATATTAAGTGTATAATGATAGGGTCCTTCAGAGGATAAAGAAATAAATCCTGTTTTTAATACCAGACTGCTCATTTGTGGTGTTAACTTGTCTCATGTGGATCAAAAAAGTCACATTCCCCTGCATAATTTACCTCGCAGTCTATCTCATATCACCCACCCCCCTTTTTTTCCACCACCTCACACTGTCACAGCACATAATCAGCAGAATGATGAGCCTCTCTGCTTGAAAACTGTAGGTAATATCAGAACAAACAGTTTTTTTTCCTTCTATCAAAGGTTGCAAGTTGCAAAATCCATCCCTCTTTGATTTAAATCCAAAGTAGCTAAACCGACTGTCACTTTGACATACGCTCTGATTTATTTATTTGCACAACTCGGCAGCAATATTAGGAGGGTCTCAAAATAGACAGGGTGAATGGGAGTTTGGGAGGGAACAGAAAAAGAGCACAATGAGATAATACGGCTTTGGTGTGTGAAGCTGTGAGGGAGCACTGCTTTCTGGAAAGGATAGAAATATAGAATCCAAAAAGCTCTTACTTAGTGAAACCCAATAAAGATCCCTCCTGTGTATTAGACCTACATAAATAAATGAGCATGACTCTGCACACAAAAAAAGTGACTGCAATACATCCATCTGGTATTCCCTTTATCAACTGGGAATTGAGTCCCAAACACCGCCTGAATACTACATGAATTTTTTTCTGGGTGAAGTTAAAGAGATTTTCTCCCTTTGCTTTGCTTGTGGGTTTCAGCCCAGATAAAACTTCCTGAGCAACCAGTGAAATGTGTCCGGGCCCCAGGCGCGCAGAGAGACATGTTTACAGAATACTGTTAATTATAAAACTCACATTTTTATAGCAGTTAACCAAACTGAAAAAGAGGTCATTTTTGTCCTTTTTCTGTGCAAATCTGTGTCATTAGCGGACTGCTATGGATGTTCAAATAGTGGAAACAAAGATTCAAACTGCCAAGACAGTTCAAGCCAGGGTGAGTTTGACACCAGTATGAAGCATGTGGGCAAAAGGTCCAGCTTTCAAAGGTTTGCACAGGCCAAACATTGAAGAAATACTACCCAGTTGAACAGAACTGGCTAGGTAGGCCATGTGCATTACACCTGGTCTACATATTTCTGCACCTAAATTTAGCTCAGTCCTCCACAGACTCCTCGTTGCCCAGGAGAGAGGGATGGCACAGTTTGCACAGGCATGGAGCAAAAAGACAGCCGCGGTGTTGTTTGAGCTGAGCATCGTGTTAGCACTGAAGATGAGATCACCTTTGACCCCCCATGCCAGCCCCGGCAACTATCCACAAGTAATTCTCTGAAAAAAGAAAGAGGAATGTTTGCAAGAGCAGTGGGTGCTGGGGATCACAATAGGTCTCCATGGAAACAGAGGAGTCTGCATTGTGTGCACTTCATAACAGGGTAACAGGGTCCATCACCTACAGAAAGTCCTGATTGCTGCAGCTTTTTAATTTATTCCGTGATCCAACCGGTGATCTTTGAACTAATCACGCACAGTTTGAGACTCGTCTTGAGTATCAGGATAAATATTTTCATTCTGCTACAGCGAAAGGTGCCGGGAAGGTTACATTCATGAGAGCAGTCCGATGTGGAGTAGGAGGAGGGTGATTTGTTCACTTATTTCATCATACAAATTTTCATTATACAACCCAAAAGTGTATGAATGATTTATTAGATTTCTCTATGCATTTCCCTTCTGTCTCATATGAATATGTCAGTGTTACACAAAGGAGAGTGAAGAGGCGGTGCCTGCAGATGCACACACACTTTCAATTTTAGATTTAAACATAAAAGGAAAATGTGCACATGCAGATGCTGGTGTCACTTCAAATACTAGTTGCTTGCTCCAAATTGAAGCGATTAAATTACATTTGAAAATATATGTACCACACAAACATGGATTCACACGAGAGTCTGTCTCATTGGTGAGTCCCAGCTGTAAAGTGGGCTGCACAGAGGATGAAATGTTACATAAAGGATCCCTAGAAAAAATGAGGAAAAATGTTAAATAAGTAAACAAAAGCTCTTTGCTCTGATGGAGACAAAAACAATGAAAAAAGTTTGAAACCACTTCTCGCCATGGTTATTCTGAGAGGCTTTCCTGAGAGCAAGGCTGAGAGGGATGAGGGATTAATCCAGATGGAGTGAAGACAAAGAGAGAACAAAGAAAGTGTATTTCACTGTCAAACAAAAGTTATGTCTCAATATGTGCTTCACCTGAATTATACATGAGGACAAGAGGGGTTGAGGTAAAAAGGATTGGGCAGTGCTTACTGAGAGAGCAACTGTTGTACAAACTACACCCACAAAGATGCAAAAACAAAATCATGATCAGAATGGACAATTTCCCTCATCTATACACATGGCAGGTCGTTATGCTGTCAACGTAGCATCCGTTGGAAATCCCCATTGTATGCACCATTTGCACCATATTTGCCATATTAGTTCTGTGTGCAGTATCTGCCAAATTTGCTGTATTTGCCAAATTTGCCATATTGGTGTTTCCACATAAGCGGTTTATGACACTGACAATAATAATATCCTAATATTTTTGGGATTTTTTTTTTTTAAATGGTTATTGACAATATGTTGAATCCCTCACTTTTTTCCATTCCTACACAGGAGTGGTTTCAGGGTTGAAGCTTTTAGAAAATGATTTCATTTGCGTTTAAAATGGATATTCAAATATAAAATAAAATAGCAAAGATAAACTCAAAGTGATGGGGAGGAGGAGATATATCCTGCATAATCTGATGCAGTTTGATCAGTAATATTATGTACCTATGTGAATTATGACTCAAATTTATGCACTTTTTTTTCAACAGGTGATGTCGTTATGTGTCATAAAGGTGTGTGGGGTTGGTCTTAAACTTGAACAGTTTTAAGTCATGCAAGTGACTTCATTTACCAAATTACTCTCTGGTACACCTCAGAATAAAAGCATTGAGTGAGAGTCAGGGGAGTCTTTCTTCTATCAGATCTAGCTTTGGCTTTGGACAATACAGCACTTCATAACTGCTATATTCTCCTGTATTCTCGATGTATGTTTCATGTTTTAAACATATACAGTACCAATTGCATCTACAATACCATAAAGTTCTTAGGTTGTAACTTTTCTTTGTACTTTGATAAAGATCCATCTGACGATCGCTGGAAAAAATAAAGCCTTCTATTTTCAGCATGAGCTATGTGACGTGTGCAAACTCTCAGATCAGGTTTGATTGTTTTTTGTTAAATGAGTGGCAAACTTGATAATGCAAGTTTGCGCATTGTCAAAACAAAAATTGAAAATTGTCTTAGATGCTACTCATTGCACACCCTTAATTCCACACAGCAGTTATTGTTCTCTGACACCATGTTGAGGGTTTGAAGCCTAATCTATCGTGCAAATCACACAAAGCAATCTGTCAAATTTACACAACTAATCAGCTCATGATGAATAAACATCTGTTTATTTTACAGTCAGAACGAGAACTATCAACATTTGAATATGATGATTGATTGCATGTAGAAAGCGTAGCTGCAGGTACCAACTTGACGTGCCGTCTATGCTGTGTGTTTTGACAGACAGACAGTCAGCAGGCAGACAGCAACAACACTCCAGCTGGGACCATCCGGATTCCAGAGTGCCACTCTTCTCTCCAGGATTTAACGCGAGCTGAGTCACTACACTGTAAGAGCAACACACTCCAATTCCTCACGCCACACTTCACAACAGCTCTGAAGATTACACACTGCATTGTCAGATAACCTTTGATTACATGGAGCTGAGGCACAAGCCGTCAGAGATGTAATTTTGCCTTTGTGTGTCAAGTGTCATGCACATGCATTTTTTTAGAGCTAAAACCGCAGCTCAGTCACCACAACTTATCAAACTTATACTGTATGCACTCATAATCACAGTCACAGGGATTTATTTTACATTGCATTAGCCTGCCAGAAGCACAAATGCTACATTTTCCGGCAGATTAATTATTCATTATTTGTGCTCTTAATGTAGAGTATTAATATAAAAAAAGAGAGCCTAGCTGTGTGTTTCCTTTTCATCCTTCACATCTAAGAGCCATTTTTCTCTTCTGTTCTTTGTAATGTGAAGGATGCACAGACTTCACGTCTTTTTACTTTCCTCTTGAATGCTTTGATTGCTATGATTGCCTCATAATTGTATTCTGGTGTGTCTGAATGCTTGTTTAGTTTTGTTTGCAGTTTTTTTTTCTGTTGTTATGAGGAGTTTTTCCAAGTAATTTTGCCGTGGATGAATACTTACATGCTCTCAACTGCACGCAGTCTTTGTAATGCGATGAAGTCTTCTATTTTTTATTTCCAGGTGGTTTCAGCAACATTTATATCCGTTCCTTGAAATCTCCCTTTGTTCTCAAATGATACCAAAGCTAGCCAAACACCACGTGTAATTTTCATAATCATTAGCTGACTGGTAGTTGTGAGACACATCCTATATTTATTTCATTGCAGATGATTACTCCAGCTCAATGTGACAATTTAGAGCTTCTGAATGAAGCCAAAAAGCACTTGGACATCAGAGTAACAATAGATCCTCTTGCTCTGTCTGGCTTTACACAAGGCGTTATTACACAGTGTTTCACCAGGTGTTAATATTCACGTAATGTCAGGAGCAGAGCCAAAAGGCCACATTGAATAACAGAGCAAATCAGATATAATTATGACAGATTCTGGCAGCAGTGTGGTGAAATCTTTCTGTGTCATAACAAAAGACAGCTGCTTGCACTTGTTCTTGTTTCCTGAGATCTTCATTAAAATAATTTTAGCAAGGTGCATCCGCTTTACCTCTTATCTTCTCCCTGACACTCTGTTCTGTGCCTTTTTTTTAAACTTTATTTTGATTATTTGGGCATTGTCTTATATCCAGCCTGGTGTCAAACTAGTTCATTTGTATTGTACCGGACAAAAGAGACACACACATACACACACATACACACACAGTCCCACTTTTCACAGTGAATAGCTCATGATGGCAAGGGCATCAAGGTGAGCTTAGACACACTGTGAAGATTGTTCGACTTTATGCCCCAAAACACAAAGCACATTACACAACACGCACACATTTCATCATCATCCCTCCTCGCAGGTGCAGGCTTGTCCCTTTTTGCTGTTGGGTAACAACAACAAAGCAGATGCTATCTATCAACTCCAGGCAGAAAAACATCATTTGCTTTTCATGGTTACACTCGTTGGAGCTTATGCGCTGTGTGTGCAGAACAAGGTAAGTCACTCTCACTACACAGGCTTGTAAAACCGACATGACTCAGTATGTGGGCAAGGGAAAAAAGGCTTGTTGGAGGCACAGTTAATACACAGGCAGATTGCTGAATCATAGCATCTATACAAAAACAGAGCACCGCATGACACTCAATACAGAATTTTATTAATTTCAAATACCTGATAGTGTGTATCATGCAGCCTGATACTTTTGTTTGGTTTCATTAATAAACTGGTAATCCCATGGTTAACACAGGAGTCCAAATATCGGCAGTTCCTTGAGTGGGTACTTGAGGTGGGCTTAAAAAGTGAGTCAATCCCCATTAGCCTTCTTATCAAAATACCAGCTTAGTCACAGAGTGACAGAATTTCTCTCTGTAGCTAATTTGGGGGTTGGACTGGTTACAAAACTTACTGGTTTACAATATTTTGCCTGAAGAAGGGTAATTCATTGGGGTTTTATTAGATACATGTTCAATATATTATGTATTACCTAAAGGGGTGACACTTAGTTTAACTTCTTTGTTAATTAACCATTTGGAGAACCGGAATGGCGCAAAGCTTTCTCCTGTTACAGATGAGGTAAATGCTACCACAGGATTCAGCTCATTTTAAAATGGAACCTATCAGACTCATTTCCACTGCTAGAGAAAATAAAAAGGTCGAGAAGATTATGTAGCTGTTACTTTTTACACAGCTTTGTGACTACATCAAAGATTTGCACATACATTTTCCTAGCCAACATCATATGCCATTAGAAGCTCATTTGTTTTTGCACTATTTGACGCTACAGGTATTTGTTTGTTGACCTGCAATACTTGAAATGAGCTCAAGTACACATTAAAGTTGACCTGGTCTGCAGCAATTGATAGCCTGGCTTCCATTTGGCTCTCCAGATTGACAAGGTGCTTTGTGGGTAAAATACTCAGTATGTTTACATGTGGCGTTAAATTGAGCTACAGTTCCAGCTTGATTAAAGGATTTTACTGGACTACTGTCCTTGTCCCAGTTTACAAGCACTGGGCAAGAATCAAACTGTTGACAGATTCATGTCTGCCTCTGCTACGGTTGGTGGCGACATGCCCCCTCTCACCTTGTTACCACCAGTTCATCTCCCAGTTGACTTATAGCTAATGACCCAAAACAATAGATAAAACATGTTAGCATATGGCTAAGGGAACAGTTGAACGATGAAATCTCTGTCTCTGGCTTTGTATGTTTGTTTGTCTACTGCAACGGTTCTGCCGTTCTCTGTCTGTCTAGGTCATACCCTAGATGTCCAAGTAGCTAATTCACCAGCTAACAAATTAGCCAAGGGCAAAGTGTAAAGCTCAGATAACTTGGGTTGTGCTAAATGACATCAGTCCCCAGTTTTGCCTATAGTTCAAATGTAGTTATATTCGGCCTCATCAAAATAACATGGTGATAACTTACATAATTTTATCTTTACCTCCTAAACTGAGCACATTAACAAGAACTGTGGTTTGTTCTGCAGTTCACTGAACAGGGAGCGCAATGAAGCCCTGAAAAATAACAGGCTGTGTGTGACTGTAATTACAGCAGCTAAAGGGATTTCTGCTACAAGGAAATCTCAGGTCTTGTCCCAGGAACATGACTCTTGCTTCCCTGTTCAGACTTAACCTACACCCCCTCTTATCATGTATCATCCAACCTGGGTTCACAGCTCTGCTCCTGGCCTATGTTGAACCAGGTCTGACACCCTGCTCGACTTCGTGAGAGGGCTTTAAACAATAATTACAGGATTACTTTATGCTTTTATTATTGGATTACTTTCACCTCAAGGGTAGATTTTGGTGTCACCGTCTCCAAACCATTATTTCTGCTTCTCTCCTCTTCAGTATCTTGGCTTATTTGCAGCATAAGATGATTAAAACTTTAAAAGAATTTGAAAAAAAGAAAGAGAAAATCTGAGTAAATAAAGTCAATAAAGCCTGTACTTCATTCAGTGTTTGGTTTTGATTGAGCAGACACCTTTTGTCTAAAGTGACACGTGTTAAAGTAAGTATAACACAAGCAAGGATACACAAGTAAGTGCTGCAAACTACTCACAGTCCAACTGGGCATATTGTAGGTGCTGACATACAGTGCTAAAGTAAATGTGCAGGGTGTACTGAGGCATTTTCTCATTTGAATTGTTCCTGCAGTCAGTTGTTGTTGAATAACTTGTGTTAATTGACTGAAATTGTACGGCTCTGTTTTGCAAGCATGGGTCTCATACACTTGTGATTTAACAGTAATGTATCATAAACAACAGTGGTTATTAGACTGTGGTCATTAACCCATGACGGAAGTCTAATTTGTAAATGTATCAGAGACGTTTAATGCTACCCTGTGTCAGACATGCTGTTCGTGTGTTGAACAGTGGCCCAGCAAGTCAGCAATGGGCCCCAACCCAAGAAAGCCAATGCAGGCTCTTTCCTTCACCATGCATTGCTCACTGGAAGCTTGCTTTATGTAACAATATTAGAGTTAGATGAAATATAACATCATCCATAGTATATTGTATTAAAAAATCTGCTTGAACAAACAGCAACAGTGAAATGTAGCACACACATAAGAGTGACTGCGTTTGCCCGCATGGAGAGAACACGTTTTTTGTGTCTGTGTAAAAAAAAGAATAAACACAAAGAGGTTCAGTGAGAACACAAGATGAATAAGTTTTACTTTCATCAAAGGTGCCCTCTATGAACCTCCTACTAAGTCATACCATTTAAAGTCCTTTAAATCTTGTTGGCAAGCTTTAGCATTCTTTCTTGACAGGGTGGCTGGTCTAGTTCGCCGTGTTTATCTTACTCAACTGTTCAGGCAGGATGTGGCTTTAAACTTTATTTTGTTTGTTACCAAGGGTTTGTTAAGGGGACACCTGGGTGTAACAAGTGGGAGAAGCCTACAACGATTTAGTTGCTTCAGACCTGTACTCCTTGTAATGACCAGCAGGGGGAGTATCCACTGGATACAAAAAGGGGAGCATCTTAATGTCCAAATAAATAAAAATGCTGCGTTCCAGTTACCTTGGAAGTCAGATGTTGGAGCTGGTAATAACACTACACCCAAGTTGACGGCGTTCCAGAAAACAAGTCGGAAACAAAGATGGCGCCTGTTATCTGGTGTTAGCTGTTGTTTACAATGGTCTGCTGCCATTGGCCATTGTCAGCTGTTGTTAGCAGTTGTGAGCTAGTTGTTAGTTGTTGTTGTTGTTAGCTATACCAGTTGTAAACAACACATAACAGTATTTTACTCTTACAAACACCATAGCACCGTGTTCACAGTTCGACGTTGGGTAGTACAACATATAACACTTATTTAATTTCACAAAAGCAAAACAGAGGTGCTAATAAATAAGACATTACGAGAGCTGACACTGTTACTCTTTACTGTTGATGCACTGTGCTGCCATTTTGGATTATGACATTGTCGTCAAGTCGGGGTTGGTGAGGATCGTCAGACTTTCAGAGTCGGAAATCTGACTTCAGGGGGGCATTCCAGAGGAATTTCCTCCGCCTCGGAGCTCGGGAATTCTGACTTTCGAGAACAACTGGAATGCAGCGTAAGTCTTCTTTGAAACTGTATGCTATGATATTTATTTGAAATTATCACCACAGTAACAGAAAATCTGCAATAGTTTTTGACAGTAACCTAGATAAAGACACAGTATTTACTTTTATCCCTCTATCACAAGATGAGGACGGCCAAAATGCCTCAAGGTGGTGCACAAGCTGGTGGCTGAATTCATGGTTGCTTACTACGTTAGAGTGCTGGAGCAATGACTGGAAAGTCCACAGCAAACCAATCAAAGTTGGGTGCCGGCTGGGGATTCGCTGGCCAGTCACTTTGTGAGCTTTGATGAGTCCAAGTGTCCCCCCTGCTTGTTGTCTTGACATCAAGCTATCCATGTTAGCTTTTGTAAGTCACAGAGTGAAAAATACAAAAATACACATGCCAAGTAATAGAGGCTCAACTAAATATCTTTTTCATAAACACACTGAATATCACTGAAGCGGAAAAAAAGTATTAAAACTTTGATGCAGTATGTAACCTTGAGCTTGTCAGCAAGGAGTAATGTGAACACTCCACTGTGCAACAATAACTTCTGTCCTGGTGTCCTTGAGCAGGTTGCTAAAGCCCTGAGAAATCTGTAAAATAGTAAAGTGGTGAATGAACTTGTGGGCTTGTGTCTCCTCGGCAGCACTGAGAGAGCTCTGTGACATCATCGTCATCATCACGGCCGCTGAAATCTGAGCCGGGGCAACCGAGAGTGCATCGGTCTCTAGGAAACAAGTATTAAATCCTGTTAAAGGTCACTTTGAGGTATTGATGGCGATGACACACAATAAGTCACAGAACGAAATTGGTGTACAGCGGGCAGACTGAGATAAGAGCCTGTTGATGCTCATCTATCTATCTATCTATCTATCTATCTATCTATCTATCTATCTATCTATCTATCTATCTATCTATCTATCTATCTATCTATCTATCTATCTATCTGAGCTCTTATTCATAAAATGACATGGACAGTGAAGGATGATATTGATATTGATGACATTGATATTCCATCAAAGCATTCAAAGGAGTTAAGGGTTACCATATAAAGATATTTTGTGTGTCATGCCGAGGTAAAGCCAGGCTTTTTCGTAAATGATCAGGTCAGTCCGATCTTATCTGCCTGCCAAGCAGAAGAAACATGAGCTGCCTGCCTACCCCGGGCTGAGTCATGCACTCGACTGGCTTAAACAAACACACTTGCATATTTATCTGCACTGACACACACACACACACACACACACACACACACACAGGGACACATGCACACATATACCTGATGTGAACAACACTGCTTGCGATGCAAATGCATTTGCACGCTAGCACATCCCATGCAAAACACTTTGCCAAACAAGTCTTTGAGTTTGCCTTCCTTTTACCTCCACAGCAGTTATCAGTCACATTTACATGCATGCTTTCTCAGTCTCATTAAAAGGGTGTTATGTCTGCCTCTGTAATTGACAGATTTATGTGTTTTTTTACAGGGAAAGACCTTTTCTTAAAAAGGAGAGACAAGCTGCAAAATAACAACATCCAATCAGCGTGTGCAGACCTGCGGACAGTCATGCATGCAGGCTCGTGTGAAAGATCTTGCCCAAACAAATTCTGACACACCTCAGTGTTCAGAGAAATACCCAAGCCCTTCACACTAGGAGCACTTGTGCAATAGAGGACCCTCGTTCTTAAGAGTCATAACACACCACATTTCGCAAGCCTTGACATTCCCCTCTCTCATTAGGGAGCCAAGAACCAATCTTGTGGGTTTGTATTGGTTTTGGGGTTCCACCTTTAGCAATGAAAGGTGTTGCAAAATTAAACAATGAAAGTTTGTAATCTTTCAGTGTGATTTTCTGCAGTTAACAAGTCACATAATGTAAATTTATTGGTCAGAAGGGTTCAGGCTCAGGTCTGCTATTATATTCTTGTAAAACAGCTCATGCATGTAGCAAAGCACTTCACCTGAAAAGGCTGAAACTCAAACACAACCTTTATTTTAGCTGTCAAAATAAAGGCGTTTCTGTTGATTACTCAGTCCCTGCTGCCAATATTACACATTGTCTTGACTTGTTTAAAACCAAGGTGCTCAAAATGTTTAAATTTTTTTGTCCTCATGACTTACAGATTAAAAGTAAGCTTTTTATCTCCTCATTTTAAAACAGCCTCATCTTTGATTATTTCACTGACTTTGAAAGTCATCTACAGCAGATTTACATCTTTACGAGACTAATTATTGTCCATAAAAGTAGAAACTTTATTGTTTTTCCTGTTGCTTTAAGAGCAGGTCAAGACTATTATCATAATGATAAGTATTAAAGCACTTACCTTTGCATAAAATATGAGAGAAAAAACACTTACAGTTTTTCTCAGTCGCTCTGGTGCATTTCTCACATCATTATTAACATTTGCACAACGGTTAGTTCGACCTCCACAGCACTGAGTCATTTGTGCACATCATAGCAGCAGTTTCTCATTCCTTTCATGAAATTGCAAATGCTTCTGGGCATGCATCAGTTGCTTTTATACAATTCTTTGCTGTTTTATACATTATCATCTGCTTATGTCATGTCAGTCAAAATGAACTATACTTTTGAATGCTGAATAACCGTTCCCTATAATACTGATATCTTTTTTTCATTGCTTGAGTCATTACATACAAAAATCTTTCTTGAAGTTCTTGAAATCTGTCAAGCAAATTTCATGTTTTTCCTTACATTTTTTTTTCTTATAATGTCACCTGAGAGGGTGCAGCCAAATATCTGTAAAATAACTGTAAACTCAATTACAACAGGTGAGTCTATTGGACAATTCACTAAACAATCTGCACTACGGTCATTGTGTTATACATGAAGTTCACAGTGGGACAAGAACATGACACTGTTTACATTTTACATTTAGACTTACAGCTTTACTGCAGCACAGATTAACTGTTTTTTAGTGTACAGTAGTGTTACAGTAAAAATTTGCCATATTTACAGTATGGTACGGTACCGCAGCATTATACAAGTGGGAAGTACTGTTATTGTACACTACAGTAATATGGGTAAACGCAGTATATCTCATGTTTACTGTACATTACTGTAATAGTACTTTGCACCACACAGGATTGCAAGATAACCTCACAGAGGCGGAAGAGGATCTCTTTTTACTCCGCAACAAGAGGAAGCCATTTGTGCAATGGTAAAGGCAAACAATACCATAAGGTTGAGCAAGATACAAAGTGCTGAAATAGAGTTACCTCACTAAAAACCGTAATGTGTTTCTTTACTGTAGTTTTCAAATGGCTGTGCAAATAGTGTATAGTGTTGTCTCAAGCATTTTCAGATAGTGTCACCGAGATCTGACTTTTTTTGCATTTGAAAGCACTAACAGAGTAAACTGTCATAATAAAAACATGACAAAGCCATTTAACTATCCGGTTCATAAACAATGGAGTCAGGACTTCTCATTTTGATGACACTGACACTTTCATTGACATAAATACTCACTTTAGAGGAATGAACCATTCATTTTGAGCAAGTGAAACGCTTCTGCAGGATATCAACTAGGTTTTGCAGTTTGTACTAATTGTTTTGAGAAATGCGCTAACTGTTGTGCAAATGTTACAGTTTTTCTCAGTTGCTTTGGTACATTTCTCAGATCAGAATTGAAATTCTCAAAACTACGTGTTCAATCTTCACATCACTGTGCCACTTGTGCACATCAGAAAAGCAGTTTCTCATTTCTTTGAACAACTTGCAAATGCTTTGGTACAGCCATGCAAATGATTATGTACAATTTTCTGCTGTTTTCTACATTATCAATTGCTTATGTCATGTTGATCAAAATGTATTATAATGGGTCTCTGTTGAATAGTCTCACCTCCCTCAACATTTAGGCATTAGTTCATTGCATAAGTCTTTACATGCAAAATGGTTGAACAAGCTGTCATAATATGTCAAGCATATTTCTATACATTTCCATTAGACGTTTCTGAATCTGTCCTGAATTGGTAAATTGCTCCCAGGTGAATCTTGACTTTCTCTAACGGTGGGAAATGTGTGAAGCATTAGATCAACCAATGATCAACCACTTTTCTGAAACAGCTCAAAGGTGCATCTCATGAACCATCAACTGGCAAGTATATATTGCCAGGGCACAACACAATGTTACAATGTCTGACAATGGAAGGACAAGGAATTGGACGGGGTCAACAGCCAGAGAGAAGAAGAGGAAGAGGAGTGAGGCTGCGTGGCGGAGGAGTTGGGAGGCAAAACAGAGGAAGAGGCAGAAGAGGCAGAGGACAAATGCACGTTCCTGATGAGATAAGAGCTACACTTGTAGACCACGTTCTCAATCATGGGCTTACAATGGCTGAGGCTGGCCGAAGGGTGCAGCCAAGTGTTGGGAGAACAACTGTGTTCTCAATCATTCAGACTTTTCGTTGACAGAACAGGTTTGTAATCTAACAATAGGCACTGTACTGTAATACTGTATACTTTCTGTAATGCTTCATACAATATTGCAGTATTTGACTTTCATTTTACAATATACAGTAAGTATACTATATACAGTGACATTTTGGATGAGTGACATTTTTTGGATAAGAATTTGTTGCCCAACAGACAGGAACATCAGGAGGTGTAGGAAGACTGTACTGTAATTCCTACAGCACTGCATTTCCAGTTTTCCCTAAGGAAATTGTCCTATGTTCACATTTCTACTTTTGTTTTTTTGTTTTTTTTATTGTGCTCTGCAGTGCTGTCTTTTTCTTTTCTGTATCGCAATGACATGGTCTGTCATCAAATTACAGTCTCTTGCAATCAATGCAATCAATCTCCCACATACACTGAGGTGTAACTTACAATTTACAATGATTGTCATCAAAACTTTAGCCATAGTTTACATCAGAACATCCCTCCAGAGTACACTGTTATATTGACAACATGACTAAGCAATTTGACTGTCTTATCCGTACACAATGACACAAGGACTTGTCATTCTGATGGCACTGACATGTTCATTGACACAGATATTTACTTTTGAGAGATGTACTAAGGATTTTGAGCAAGAGACTGGCTTTTGCAGGTAATCCATGGTGTTTTGCTATTTGTACAAATTGTTTTGAGAAAAGAACTAACTGTTTTGCAAATGTCGAGGATGATTCGAGAAATGTACCAAAGCGACTGAGAAAAACTGTAATAGTAATGTGAGAAATGCGCCAAAGTGACAGAAAAACTGTAAAAGTAAGCTTTTTATTTCAGCCTCATCTTTGATTATTTTCACTGACTCTGGAACTCATCTGCAGTAGAATTACATCCTTTATTATTGTCTACAAAAACAAGAATATTATTTTTTTTTTTTAGCACAGGTCAAGACTACCATCATGATGATAAGTATTAAAGTGCTTACCTTTGCATAAAATATGAGAGAAAAAACACTTCAGTGGTTGTTGAATGAAGCACACTTTGGTAAAAGGACAATTTACTAATTCAGTTTGCTAATGCCACAATGTCAACAGGTTGTGGTGAATTATTTTAGGGTCTTTTTTTTCAGATTGATCTAATTTGACTTGAATGATCAGATTGTCCCTGCAACACTTAACTGTGGAGAACAATTTAACACCACTTGATGATAAAAGATGCCATTTTTCAAATTTGTCATGCCTCTGATGACATTCTGATCATTTTTTACCCCAAAACTACAAAACTGTGAAGGAACAGAATCTATTTTGATCAAAACTACATCAACAAGCAATTTTTCTTCAGACTGGAGCTCAGTCATATGCTTCATTGTACTAAAACATTAACAAACAGAAACAAAGACAGAGTCACGCTCCTTTTGTTGTGGACAAGTAACAAATCTTGTTAGTATTTGATGAATTGTTTTGTCAGTTGCAGCAGTCATTGGAGGAATGAGACAAGGCAACTGATGGAAAAGCACAATAAGATTGACAGAATTAGTCTGGATGCATGGCTAATGAAGATGAGGTGAAGCACTATTGAAAAACACTGACTCATATTTATGAAACCTCTTTTTACTTCTTGACTTTTTGTCTGAGGAAAACACTGCAGATTGGCTTTCAACCCCGTGGCAACAACAAGCTAACTATACATGCAATAAACTCCAAACATTGCAAATACACTCATAAATAAGTCAAATGCCAACATCTGCACGGAGACAAAAAAAAAAAATCCATGTTGTACCAGTTTAGTTGGCCTCCAATCTCCTAGGCATCCAGGCTTTTCTGCAAACCTGTTGAGAGCTGCACACATGAAGTGAAGTCAGCGCTGCAGCTCACTCTTGCTCCCTCAGGACCCTGTATCTTTGCTCCTCTTGGTCCACAGTCTTCGATTATATGTGTATGTGAGGGGGTTTAGCTTTATTCCCTTTAAACCAGGCAGGGCTGTTGGTGGGAGCGTTTTAATTGATTTTGAAGTAGTAGCTGTTGGGAATGCCTCTCACTGTTAAAACATGCTTGACACACAGAAATCAAAACAGCATATTACCACATCAAAGGGGCAACTGCCCTCTCGCCATTTGTATAAAACGAACCACCAATTTTGACGATACAGGCAATTTAAAAAGTTAATTTAATAACAACCCTTCAGCTGCATTAGGGTCATCTCATTGAAAACGATACAGATATTATTATTCTCCGGGAGGGATTGCTGCTTCATGCTTATTTCACTCTGATAGTGTGCTTTTGTACATTATAGCAGGTAAAAACCAAACCGAATCTCTCCCAGAAGAGGCATATCATTAGATTGTATCTGTGAGGTGTTTTGAGTCTGCTCATCCTCGGAGGTGTTTATCTGAGTGATACGTCACTCAGCTCAGGGTCAGTCATGTGTTCTCGGCAGCTGTGATATCTCGCAGTCTCCAGCACAGCGTGAGGCTCAGCTCTGGGATGAAAAAGCTGCTTACCAACAGAAATACCAATTACTGCACTCTGCATCATGAAGTCTAATGGGCCTGCTGTGGTGGAGAGACACTCAGAATGAAAGATTTGTGCGTCCTCTCTTAGTAAAACCTGTATCTCACCCCTTAGCTGCTTGTTTTACTATAAGACCCCAATAAGCACAGTTTTTAAGAGCTTCTAACGCTGACACCTGTGATAAAGCCTTATCCTTTCATGGCTTTCTTTGCTCAGCGCTGAATAAACAGTGTATGGTTCATTAAAGGGACAGCGAGTGCTATTAAGTGAGCGTAAACAAGAATCTAAACTCACAGAAGCTACCACCTTTTCACACCCTGAAGTGAGGGGCTAAGCGTGACAGCCATGCTAGAGGGCTGCACGGCTGTCTGCTGCCTGAGGTTTACCCGCGCTTTGCCTTTCATGTTAGCTGTGTCGGCAGCAGATTTAGCTATCTGTCTTGTAAACAGATTATTAATGCAAAGAAAATATTTATGTTACTAGATATTTTACAAAAGCACGAGCAGAATCTCCAGTGGGTTATGACCAAGTGCCTCTTTGACACTCATAAGACATAAACAGAGGATTTGACGATAAATTTAAATGAACTATGTAATCTGTTGTTTGTGTTCAATTATTTGAATGTAATTTTTATGAGGTTGTGCTCATATTTTCACCTGCTTGACATTATGAAGAAAAGCGCTTTTACTTTGAAAGGGCTTACCAGTTGAAGCAAATGATTAGCACAGTAAAACAGTAAGGGAGGAAAAATCTTCTTGTGCTTTCGTCTCTAACTGACAGGAGTAATGTTCTTTGCCTAGCTTATTTTGGTTTAAGTTGATACAGGAGTGACAAAAGGAGTTTTCTTGGACACTGACATGTAAAAGTTTTGAGACCTATAATCAATTATATGGCAGTACCCTGGTAATACCTAGGGAAATGACCAAACCTTTCTTTTACAGTCCAGTTTCAGCTTACTGACAGAGTAAATTTCCATTTATTTACCTGGTAATGTTATGACACTTATCAGGTTTATACTGTATATCTGATGATTATTCCAGGTAAATTCAAGTTTCCATAGTTTCCACAGGAGAAGCTTTGAAATATCCTTAAAACAACTATGATACAATCAAATCATTTACTAGGAAGTACCATCTATATTCCTAGGTGATACACTGTTAAATCTGTGTAGTTACAACATATAACTAAAGGCCGCCTTTCTTACTAATTCCACTGTTTTAAGAGAGTGGTAACAGGTAACGTGTACAAAACAAGAGGGGCAGGAAGTCAAGAGTCCTGAAACAAGAGACAAGGGTGAGTATCAAAATAAAAGCAGGAAACACAAGAAAGGAAAGATGAGGAGAAATGAATAAAATAATCTAACCAGGAGATGTGATGCCCTTTGAGGATAAGCTTGCCTTGTAAAGTGTACTCCATGTTAGCCAAAGCTTTGTCTCTCAGCTCTGTATGGGTTTGATCCCACTGTACCATAAGCTTCTATGCAGTTTCCCAGTTCATTCCCAGATCTAATGGATAATAAGAGTTTAGAGTGGGCGGTGTGTCTGATGCTCTGGCTTAAGTCAGATTTAAACCGTCTTGTGAGGGTAATCTTTGACAGACAGGGATGTTGCTTATCTACATTGCAAACACGTGTTCTTACATTCTTACAGCAGGCAATAGTGACAAATTCAGCTGTTTTTTTTTTTTTTTACATTGTGTCCTACTGAAGTGTTAAACGCACTACAACTGCAGCGCTAAGCAATGCTACAGGCTTTTTGACCCGATGCCCTGCTTCTGTTATCATTCCTGCTGAACAAGGAACAGCAAGCTCAACTTGTTATGCCTCCTGATCTCCAAAGATTTCAATAAAGTATCTTCTGGCTGCCGAGGTGCCAGGATCGTTCAGTAAAATAAACTATGATTTTGGAGCGAACAATAAAATGGAGATAGTGGATGCATATCTAAGATTCAAGTGTTGTGCTTTGACTCGTATCAATATTGGAGCCATTCCATTTTTCTGTCCATAATGCGCAGACACACAAAGTAAAAAAATAATAACTGTTCCATCCCCAGCGCCTCCAGCTGGTCTCCTGCACAGAGCTGATAGCAATGGGGTTTATTCATATGGTTCAATGGGATTGTCATATTTGACAGATGCAGAGTGGACAGCACGGGTCCTTTTCTATAAGATGAGGTAATTCCTGATACTCACATGCTGTCAGGTCATGCTGTGAGGTCCTGTTCCCTTTTCAAAACAATCCTTAGGGTATTGAGTTGTTTGCATAAGGAGGACATGGTTTGCATCACTGTGCAGGGTTGGCTCAGGCTGCTCAGATATTTTCATAGAGCCCAGAATCAACACCCCTGCAAGGTGAAGCATAGGACAGGAACTTCCTGATTTCTCAAAGGAATAAAAGTAAAAAAAAAAGATTGAAAATCAGCAGGAACTGAGGCTGAGACACACTCCATGTGTGAAACTGTCAACACGCTGTTGTCCTGGCCACACCCCAATCAGCGATGTTTTCAGTCAGCTGTAAGAGAGAAAATCACATGCTGTAACACCTCTGATTGCGACACTGTTGCTAGGGTGCAAAGTGATTTAAGTTTTGACAAAACTGGCAATTTTCTAACATATTTCAATCAATGTGGATTATTCCTTTGATTAGAAAGCATGATAAAAAAGGGAAAAGATTCATGATATTCACAATGGCAAATTACAGTGTATGGTTGCCACACTAGATCTACACCATTAGCATCCAACTCAGATGCTGCATAAAGGCCCCAAATGTGGATTTTGTTCATGTGCCTGCTCTGTAAGTTTCTTTTTCAAGGATGCAAATCATAAATGGAGTGAAAAGAGCAGCTGATGGCTGAATCTGCACCGTCTGGCAAATGATGGAGAGAAGAAAACGTCTCCTGAAGGTATCAAGGGACCTCTCATTACTTCATTAGCTCTGTCTTCGCTCTGGACCGGGGAAGAAATGATACATGTTGACGTGGACAAGACCATTTCCATGCCCTCAAGGCCTATTGTGTCACACTGGAAGGCCTTGATGATGTGTGACAAGCCTGTCTGCCTCTGTGTCACATCAACCAGCTGCTCGGAAAGAGAGAAGCTGCATGAATGAGGGAGAGAGAATGAGAGAGAGACAATGACACACTGACAGACAAAGACTGGATTTCTTGGAGCTTCATATTTCTTACCTGATTGGACCAGCGGGGCCGAGATGTGACAGATACAAGTGTCACATTAAGTACACTAATAAGGCTCATATATTAGATAAAATGAAGATTAATGTCAGTCATAACTGCTTCATTTAAAAGTTTTTTCCACTTTTACAGTTTTTTCTCTCATGGACTTGGTTACCATGGTAGCCTAAGAGTGATGTGAGAGGAGGGGGATGGTAATCACCTTGAGTTTAACATCAATGGAACAGCATATATGCGCCATAATAACGCATGGAGAGACCTGAATCAATCGTACAATATTATAGTATATGTAGTTTATGCAGTTAAATATGAAAAATGAAAGGAAGTATTGACTGGATGTGCTAAGTAGGTAAATCATGACTAATTGAGTGAAAAAATTCTCAGTGTGAATGATCAGACCACTTATAGCTGTATGCTCGCTGCTGTGCAAACCATATGTATGTTTGAGCGTGTTTGCAGATGTAAACAAACATGAACGCTGTAAGCGCCTGGTCGAAGCGCACAGTGTTTGTCAGCTAATTAGCAACATGAGTTAGGGCGACAGCAGTTGGTGGGGGCGCCTCACATGCAGAGAGGGGCTGATGGGCGCAGCAGAGTGTCTATGCTGGTGACTGAGGAATGTGTGTGTATATGTGTGTGTGTGTGTGTGTGTGTGTGTGTGGGGGGGGGGGGGTATGACAGCATCAAAACCACAGCTAATGAAGATATCGGCTCACTTCTTGTGAGGCTATCTTAGTCAGAGGCAAGGCAGCCCATGAAAAATGGCAGCATGCCGTGAATGTACACAGCACAGAAGTGTTGTCAGATGTACACATGCCCAGGCAGAGAAGTAAAACATCTCATCAGTCGGGATGCTGGGGTCCTGTTGGCTCTGCATAGCTACTCAAATGTACAGAGCTCAACTTAAGAAAAACAGCAAACACTGTCAGATGGTCAATGTTTGTTTGATGAATCCACCTTATTGGAGCTCTACTTTATCTCAGCCTTTCTTACTATATTTACTTGCTTTATTTTAGCATGCAGGCAAATACAGTAATCCACAAAGCCTGGGGTATGGCGGCTTAAAGCGGCAGGAGAGGCAGAGAAAGTTTCTATTACAGTAATTTTCATTTCAGGTTGTTCTGCATTGTACTTTTGTGTTACCATGGCGATTTGAAGGCCACTGTAGTGGAGAGAAGCAGATCTGTTCAATTCCAGTTTAGATGTGGTGGGTGTCCATGATGGAAAAAAACAAAAAACAAAAGAAGCTTAGCATGGCTGGAGGGAGAAACTTGTGGCTGCTAATTGGCAAACTAATTGGTACAGTACAAGTATTAAAAATAGGATAAAAGATAATTAGTTGAAAGTAAGATGCAAAAATAAAAACTAATCATCCAATTTTTTACTTTCCTCTCAGCTATAAGACTCTTTTTCTTTTTAAGTGTTCACAACAACAAGTGTAGTGCAGGGAAAAGTCAAACTGACCATGACATTTCTCCCCTCTCTTCTCTCCAGGACAACATTTTGGAAGTGCGACCCTTTTGGGCACCGAGTGCGAGAAAAGTTCAGTGCCAGCCGTTGATGTATTGTCTGATTAGCAGCTAGCATGGCCTCTGTCGATAGAGTTCTCTGATAGCCGCAGAGCTATAAATTTTTTCTTTGCCCTGCTTGGAGATACCACTGAACAAATGTGTTGGAAGCAGCTGACATTTTCCAGCACTCTTATCCCTCAGCTAAGAGGCCTCTTCTCTGCTGTGGCTCAGTCAGTATCGAAATCAGATAACGCACACAGACAGTGTTGAACCAGCTTAACCGTTGTTTTCCCATTTTCTCACCCAGGGGAAAGTTCACATCAACAACTTCAGCCAGAAGTCAAAGTTGTGCTGAATTAATAAGGACTGCTCAGGCTGACATCTCAGACTCCATACTACTTATATCTTCTTGGTGATGCTTGATTCAGATGCCATAATGTCATCTGCATGCCAAATGGATGGCAAGGCACTGACTTCTGCTCAAGTCTTGTATGTCATCAGTTATTCACAGTGGGCACATGTTGCTGTCAGTGATCTTTCTCTGATACAAATGCCAAAGGAATTTTAAAACAGGAATGCTGAACATTTCGGGTATGGATGATGACAGTGATGACAGTTACAGGGTGAAGGCTTGCTCTACAGAAAAGTAGAAGAGTCGCAGCAAGAGCTATGGAAGCCCAGAGGCAACTTTTTTGTTCATATTTATGATATCTGGAAAAAGTCAGATAAAACCATTATTACAGGATGGCGGTTAAGCCTTGCAGTTAGGATGTGCACCACTCACAGAAACTACACTCCTTTGTTCAACTCCCATGTTTTCAGCCTCATGTCCTCCACCATTCATACATCATGAGAGGTAAAAGGCTTTAGTCTCACATCATAATGTTTATCAGGGATCAGGAGAGCTCTTCTGATCTGTGGAACTGATTTAGGCAGAGACATAAGATCCAAGATTGCATGATATGGATCAAGACATTAGACCGCTCAGAAATCTCCCTTCAGCTACAGTTCCTGCCTGACAATGATTTTAAAGCCGTACAGAAGTTATAATTGTATAAAGTCTTATTGTTGCAGCCTCACTGCTTGAGACCAGAGAAGAGTAGTCAGGTCAGTGTCTAGAGTCTCCATTATTTCTATAACTCTATTATATCCATTACTTTTCACTCTGAACCAGTCTTTGTGGGGACCTTGACTGACTGTGTGGGAGCCTAAAGATCTGTAGAAAACACTTCATTTTTTTTAACATTAGAGTCCTACTGAAGAGGAAAAGAGCCACTTAAAAGGAATCAAGGTGATGTTTTTTAACTCCAATTATTCTTTACAAGATTTCTTAAGATTCAAGTCAGAATTCTGACTCTTTCACCCTTTTAACCAGAATTCTGAGAAAAAAGGTCTGACTGCTTAGAATAACAAGTCAAAATACTGAGATATTCAGAATTCTGAAAGTAAGGTCTCTCTTCAAGTCAGAAATTAGACATTCTGGCTTCAAGGCAAGATAAGGTAAGATCCTAAGATGTCTGAATTCTAAATTGAAAGTCTGAATTCTGAGAAAAAACTGACTTTTTTCTGAAAAAATAATGATAATAATTTATATATATACAGTATGTATACAGTATATTTCTATGTGGGCGGCAGTAGCTCAGGAGGTAGAGTGGTCATCCAATAGGTTGGCGGTTCAATTCCCCCCTATCCTGGGCCTGTCTGTTGTGTCCTTGGGCAAGACACTTCACCCACCTTGCTCTCAGTGTGTCCTCCACTGGTGTATGATTGTGAGTGTGTTGTGTAGTGGTGGTCAGATGCAAACTGGCAGTCACATTTCCATCGGTCTACCCCAGGGCAGCTATGACTACTAAGGTAGTTTACCACCATCAAGGTGTGACTGTACCAATGTAAAGCGCTTTGAGGGTCTCTGATAAGGCGCTATATGAAATCTGATGCAATATTATTATCATTATGATCACCATGTAGTCAGTGTAGTGATAACATGTTGGAGTCAGGAGGTCTGGGTTGATAACAAGGTTTACTTTAACCTCTAGCCAACCCTTGAGAACTCATGTGCTGCTTGTCATCAGAGAACTTTCTTGAATGATCTTTGTTTCCTCATTTTCACTCTGTGTCTTTATGCATGGCTATGAGTGCACTTTAACTTTTATCCTCTGTCCTCTTTGACGCTTCATCTATAGTGCGGTCTGTTTATGTACCATAAACACTAATTAAAGATAATTAGTCCCACCTCAATATTTGTAGATGGTAACCAAAATAAACTAGATGGACAACCACAAGACTGACTGTTCTCTGAAGATAAGCTCAAGAGAGTTACTGTGACAGGGATTGTGGCTTTACATAAAGACCTCGCTTTACCAACAGAGATGAACCAGCAAAGATTTTAAGGTAATTGCAAAAAAAGTTGTGAAACACATGTTAAATGGAAGAACAAGAAAACCCTTAAACTAAAATAGGCACCTGAATGTGGAAAGTAAATGTGACACCCAAGTTACTTCGATTGTTGATTGTATTTGTGTTTGCAAGCTAAGAGACAATCCATTGGGTTTAAGATGTTTGATAGTTAAAATTTTGATGAACAGCCAGAGGCCTGCTGTATTTTTCAGATTATTGGACACCTACAGTGATCCTACCTCAGCAGAATCAATGAGTGTCTCTCCCAATTAAGAGAGGCATGATGTGCATTCACACACACTGTAACTTCATCCCACCCCAAACACTCAAAAAGATTCAGTCAGAATCTAGTGTTGGTAATTGAAATGTGGTTTCTTCAAAACAAAGAGGCCAGTCTTCACAACAGTCACTCCTTATTATACATGATAATATTGAGGACTCAGACTTAGGGAATGGAAACTTGATGTGGACTTGACTCAGGTTTTTAAGTGACTGTAACCAGACTTGACTTGAACACTGATGACTTAGGACTTGACTTTGACTCAAAGTTTGGAGACTATGTATGCCTAATATAAATCTACACAGTGTTATATTACTGCTCTTGATGGTTAGTTTGTTATCTGAAGAAAAAAAAAGATTTTTTATTGTAATCTATATGAATTAATGATGAATTTCTTGAGAAAACAAGACTGGTTAGACAAGAAAATTTGCCTTTTAAAATGAAATTATTTGTAATGATCAGATGACAGAATCTTTATAAAATACAAACATCGATGTTCCCGGTTGTTGTAAAAAGCCCTCGAAGTCGATGTGTGTTTATTTTATTCATCACTGTAACAGCTCCAGAAAGAATATTACATCTAATCCCAAAACAATTCTTGTTTGTCAGTAGGATAGAAATGTATTTGCTGTCTTGTTAAATGGAGTGGTCTGCCGAGAAATGGAGAGAGGGGATGACAAAGGAGAAACACGCTCAATCAAGAGTCGGTGAAGATTCACTCTGTTATTCATGTGTCTGCTGGTGCATTCTTAGCACTGTAAAAAAATAAACAGACAACAACAAAGAAGTGTGATTGATTTCATTTTGATACACAAATCAATACATGCGTCACGGTGGTGTTGTTATGAAATCTGAACTTGTCACAACCCTCTCCTTTTTTCGTCTGTCTCCTGTCAGGAGAGAAACCAGAAACTCCAAAGATGATTAAAGGAGACACTGACAGCACATACAGCCAAAGACAGATAAGCATGCAGACATTAAAAAGACACATGTGCATGTATCCCTGAGCTAAATTTCCATACAAGAGGCATATACATGAAGCAGCTTAGTGGGGTGTTCATCTTTACAGTTCCAGTGTGAACAGCGTTGGAAAAAGAGAATGGGAGCTGGGAGTTTGTCGAGAGCTCCCCTGACAGGAGCAGAACAGGCTATTACTTCATATTGCACCATTTAAGCTGTTTTTATTTTGGACTCTCCAGCTCCTCTCCTTCCAGCCGGCGCTGTCTCTGGGGATAACAATCAGGCCTGAAGAAGAAAAGGCAGACAGCTCTTAACAGTTTAGAGAGTTGTACTCAGTTTGTACATCTATTTATCTGTGCATCAGGGTGGGGCTGGATAAATGAGGTAATTCTCGCTCTGCGTTTGCGTTTAGAGACCCCGGCTGTCAGTCATTCTCAGTAAGCTTTGGCTTTACTCCACTGGAGCTATTTTGGGTGGATGTGTAGACTGAGGTGTCGCCTTTGCATCCTCTGAGACAATTTGATGACTTCCTCTTTTCTACACCTGTATCAGCCCAACTTTGTAGCTATTCTTCCCCCTCTTCTTCTCTTTCTTTTCCCCTCCACGTCAAAAGAACTTATTTAAACAGGTGAAAGCAGAGAGAAGAAAAACCACACTTTCAAAGCCGCCAATTCTCAGGTTGGATGCCTTGACAACTGGAGAACTCTGACTCACCCTTCTCCATGTAAACCTGTTGACTGCTTTTGTCTTTGTCCTTTGGGCTAACACCAGCCCCCTCTAGTGGTGACACGTGGTTACACAGATGTAAAATGACAGGCAAGGGGCAGAGAGAGGGAGTAAAACTATCCAGCTTTCAGTTCTAGCGAGGAAGTTCTGTCAGGCATGTGTCCTCTCCTTGTGAGAAAAGGGAGTATCAAAGGTAAGATGGGTCATGTGGGAGCAGAGAGAAGCTGGGGTTATAAGCAGAGGGATTCAGTGAGCTGAGGTGGAGGGGGCAGAAAGTGTTTCAGAGAAGTCTTGCAGATTTCAGGGGAGCTACGCAATTCTTGCAGAATGTAGTTTGAGTATCTCTCTCCCCTTGCGTTGCTCCTACCTCTGCTAAGGCTCTTTACCTTCTTCACCAGAGTGCTGTGTGGAAATATCACTCATCACTCCGTTTACTTTGTTCTTTTTTGGATTAGTGTGTGTTTGTGTGGGGGAGAAGAAAATGTCAACAAGGTTCAGTTTACAGCGCAAAACCACAAGCAGTTTAACCACAAGCAGAACAAGAGAGTGAACAACAGTGAACACTCAAAACAAAGTCTCACATATCAGCCCCAAATAAAAAAGCCAACAAGCTGCGATTCAAGCAGATAAAAAGGTTGACATGTCAACCACTTTGCTTGTCAAATGAGTCAACATGAAAGTATAAACCACTCCAACACAAGTATGAGGACTGAGCTACTGGATGATCAAAAGTAGACATGGTGGCACAGAAGCAAAAGTTTGGGATCACACTGTTCACTTTGGGAATCAAAGGTCATCAAATTAGAGCTTATCTTGTGGTGCCACTACAGGGAATTGATAGCATTACCAATGCACAGGGGGAGCTAATGACATTAATGGCAGTATGCTATGTAGGTGTGCAGGAAATGCATGCTGTGGTGCAAATCAATGGAAGCATTCCTTGGAGTTCAGCTCAGACTGACCTCAATTAAATGTTCTGATCTGCTAAGGACTCCCTTTTTACATGACCAGCTGAACCTCCCTACCTTTGAGTCACACAGTCACACCCATAGACTGTATATAGAATAGACAGTGCCTGCCTCCTCGCTGGGTGAAGCCATCATGAGAACAGCACCCTCTGGTGACTGGCTGCAGTACAGGTTCTGCCTCCTGCAGCAAAGCTTATGAAGTTGTTGACAAACTTTAGAAATTTATTACACAGAATATAAATTTTTCTCCCTCCTGGATGTGATGTTGACATGTAGTTACTGTAAGACTGGTTTGTGTTCAAGTCCTCTTTTTTCTGTACAGCTCCATTTTTAAAAGTTATTAGGGGGTTCATGTTTTCTGTGATTCACACTTGATACAGCCTATGGGTGGACGAAGATTGCATAGCTCACCCAGGCGATACGCTGTCATCACAGTGACTCTCCCGCCGAACTTGTACGATGCTACTGTGCAAGTGATGGAGTGCGTATCAACGCTGCAGCGCAATGTTGGTTTCAGGAAATGGAGAAAAAACACAGAATTACCCAGAGCTTTTCGGCTTGAACTACGTATGCTGGCAGAAATGCGAAACCAAGTTGTCCATAGTATATACAGTCTACGGTCACACCCCTGTCACCAAGCAACAAGTAGCTAGCTGGTTAAAATCAGGCTTAAAATCACCATTATCATCATTAATGTTTGAAGGGGTCTTTTTTTTGCTGAAAATGTGTATCTGTTTCACTGAGCTGAAACCAAAATACTGAACTTAAACTGTGTATCACTCAGTTGCTCAAGAGTTCATCAATTTGTTTGAACTGCTGTGTAAAGGATCATTAATAAATTGAGCCCCCAAAGATGTGCCCTGTGTATCCTTCACAACCAAGGAAAAGTAGGATGCATTTAAAGGAGTAATTGAAGTGGACAAACTTGCGTGATGCATTCAATCTCCCAATGAGGCGTTTTAGGAGTGCAGCTCTTGTTTACGTACACAGATACAGTGGGAACGGCTGCGAGCTGAAACCTGTATGATCTGCACCGACTAACTTTTGGTATGAAATGTGCATCAGTGCAGAAATGTTCCAGTCCTGGCAGCAGGCCATCTGTCAAAGTTAATCACAGCTGGTTAAAAGCATGACCTCCAATCCAATAATGCTGCTGTGTTGTACGAGTGGCATAGTAAACCATAGTAAGCATAAACAGATTATTTTTAAAGTTTGTTTTTAATTACAATATTTGATATTGCCTACATAATGAGTTCTGTAGCTTGAATGGATCTGGACTGTTGCCAAGCAACACTCTTGCCTTTTTGTATATGTTATAACCCTGAGCTATTTCATATCCTTGACATTTTTCTTGTTTCAGTTTATCCTGCAGACGGTGGCATAAGTGACATTATTCAAGGAAGTCAGGTCACCTGGCTGGAGTGATATAAGGTTAAAGGTGCTGTTATACTCTTTATCAGCGCTCACAGAACACCTTTGACCGATCAGATTACCTGGGACTTGTGTAACCATCTCCTTGGATTATCTGTGATAGCGGTGGATATGTTTGTGCACTTGCAATGTTGCTGTTCCGGCAGTTCAAGGTACTTCAGTGCAGCATGAAACAATAGTAGCAGAATTCCCATAAATGTTGTTTAACAGCATCAATCTGGTGCCAGATCAGACCTGGATTGATATCCCAGCAGTAGAGTTAGCTGGCTCAAACCAACCAGCTTCAGTAGGTCAAACTGGGTACTGGATGCCTTATATAGCTGTGGGTTCTTGTTATTTGGAAAGTAGAGGATTATAGATGAAGTCTCATAAATCCCACTTCATGCTTAATGCACTGTATCCAATGTCAAAACAAGAACTGATGATGTGCTGTTTAATACGCTGATGTTCACACTTTATAAAGGCACAAAGCATGACAAGGAGGTCTAGCATGGCTGCTGTTGAGCACAGCGGTTTCTCCCCGTTACATTCAGTCCTTGCTGCACTGATTTGACAAAGCATTGATTTGCCTCCCAAATTCAATGTTTCTTTGTTTGCTCTGACAGGCATTGCCATGGAAACACAAGGGAGTGGAATTACAGTAAAGTTAAGAGGGAAGCTGTAAGAAGGAGCCGGTCCACCAGACTGTGAAGGGCTGGTATAATTCAAGACAAAAGACGGTGCTACATCATCTCCCCGGGGCTGAGAACACTACAGCCTATCTTAAAAGTTCTTCCGTGAACTTCTGGTTTTTGACATCTTTTTGAAAACCTCGTATTAGTTTTACTCTATGCTGTACATAACAGGTAGGCACTTATCAGACAAGAGGCTTTCACTGTACAGGAGAGTATCTGATGTCTAGGCACATTTCCTCAAAAGTGACAGCAAGAAATGGATTCTATTCTTGTCTCTCTCACAGATGGGGTGTTAAACATTGATAGGGCTGATGCAGGGAGAAAGAGAGGCACTACACTCTTTCTCCTCTTTAGGTCGGATTTGATTGCTCTCCAGCATCCAGTTTTGTTGAGAGGGAACATCTGTTGACAAGTGGAACTGCATTATGACAGAAATTCAGAATCGTGAATTCTTGTATGATCATATACCACACGAGTACTTTACAGGGGTTTTGACAGAAATGATCAGATAAGTTTGGGTTGTGTCCTTTTCAGTCAAAGAACTGTTTTTGCTCACTGCGTGCCATCGATCAACATTGTGCATTAAAGAACTGCAATGGATGTGTCAACTATGAAAAAACCCAAAATCATTATATGAAGTACTTTGTCTCATTTTCAGTTATTCAGTTTAAAAAACAAGAAGTTAGAGCTCAACAAGAGAAATATGCTACCGTCAAGTAAAATCTAGACTGCATGTGCACAAGTAAGAATAGTGTCCCTTAAATTAGATAACCTTTAGCAAGATCCACCACAGACCATGTGAAACATGGCCTCTTAGACTTCCCACATTGGTTTCTGAAGAGGTGATTTGGAGCTCAACAATGGTGGTTTGTGTGTAGCTCTTAATCTTAATCAAATCAAAACACATCCTTTGTATAATAGTTCATCTCAGCACAGTGTGTACAAATAAATGAAGGAGCTGTTTCAGAAAACATCTATAATCTGTTAAAATTTTGCTGTGCAAACAGGCACTTGAAAACGTGACACCTGTTCGATGGGGTTTCCCTGGCTTTTCCTGCCAGCCTCAAGTGGACAAAACTGAAATCATTTACATGAACTTCCCTGTTAGTTTTGTGTTTCATTTCCAACTAATTGGTAACATATTGGTACCAATTGGTAGGCATATTTGTATTACACCATGATTTTATTTGTTTATTTGTTTGTTTGGAACCTCATTTGCTTCCACAAAGTGGTTGCTAGTCTTCCTGGGGTCCAAAAACTTAAAATCACAATACAATTACATTTTAAAAATTAATCAATAATAAATACAATTACAGATTAAATTCATGATTCTTCACAACATTAAAACATTAAAATCTCTCCAAAATCTATGCTTTTATAGTTCATTCATGCATACAGTTTTGTTTGAAAATCCTTTTAAAATAATACCTACTGCATATTTGCTGTGTGCTCCTTGGCAATTGATTCCACATTTCCAAAGATCTAAATAACACTGTTCTCCCCATACAATTGGAGAATTGGAGAATGGAACAATTAAATGACCAGAGCTAACCTGTCGAGTGACATGTTGATGACAATAACCACTGTACACCAGTTTGTCCACAAAGAAAGTTAGATACCCTTCGACTATGGCAGTATGAATATGGCAAAGAATACTTATGATTAGCTTGTTCTGTACCTTTAGCCACTCTAAGGTGGTGTGCATCTCATTCACATTCGTTCAATAAGAACAACCAAGGGCTACCCTGGCAGCTCTATTCAAGATTCTGAATCTGGCCCAGATTCAGAATCTCCTATGCATGATTAGCAAAGTTAAAGCTTTGTCCAAACTGTTCAGTCCCTTTCACAGCTGTACATTATATTATTGTGAAAAAAGTGGAGATTTCTCCAACACTAAAATATAGACCAAAGTCATTTTGTTGTTGAATTTCAAATCAGATGTGCTGGAGAACGGACAAGCAGAAAAAAAAAAGTTTAATTCAATTAGGACTTTACAAACACATTCATTCAACACAAACATCTCTACACAACAATCATACTCAAAACATTTGAGTAAAATCAAATTCATACTTGCACCGACAGATGTGCAAACCCCCACACTATAACCAAAGAGCTGACTGTCTGCTGAAATGCATCAAACTAAAAAAAATCAGCAGACAGCTGACCACAAAGTCACCAGACACCCATCCTGTGTGCTCTTGCAGAACCCGCAGAGCACTTCCTGGTTGACTCTCTGTGTTCTCTACAGAGAAAAGTTTCATATCAAATCACATTTCGTGCTTAGCTTCTCCCTGAGATATGCAGCGCTCTGACATCCCCCCATCACAGACAAGCTGCCTGCTATGTTGCTACATTAAAAAGTAATCTGTCAGTCAGTCTGTGTTACTTTGTAGGGTGCACTGTAAAGCCGCAAAGTCGATCTGCTGCCTGGCTCAACTGTCCATCGCAGGCAGTGAGAAACTGGTGATTATGCAAAAGAGTTTTAGCTGTAAAATGAAAAGAGCATGTTTAATTTTAAGGGTTTAATGAATTCCATTAATTCATAACGGCTAGATTATTCCCTTGCTGCTCCGAAAGTTAAAACATTAAAACTTTTTTTGAGGGAACATTATCAACAGACTAATTTAAACAAGACTGATTGGTCTCGGAGCGAAAAATGAATAAAAAATATTTACATCCGAACTATTTGAATTATGAAACCTCATCTCTTAGATTACTTCCAAGTAAAAAATGGCCTGTGAGTGCATTTTCTCATTATCTCCCCCCTCCTCTGCTCTGTAAAGTTCAGTCCTCTGCGCTGGGTTTCGTGTTCAGAGGATGTTGCTCTGTCCACAGAGACTGGTTGGACTTCTTTCCTCCGGAGACGTTGCTCCTGCATATCTTCAGCACCAGTAGAAATATAACCAGCAGTGAGCAGATAATGAAAGCAACCAAAATTCCTATCCAGGTCCCCAAATTGCATCCCTGGTCAGTGGAAGCTCCAGAATTTCCTGTAAAGAAGAACACCAATTACTCTATTACTCGTGTCCAAAAAAGCTTGTATGAAACATTCAAGCATAGACAGCCCTCAGTTGGTCATTTTTACCTTTTCCATAGACGTAAACAGTCAAAATCCCTGATTGTTTTGTGGCGATCTTCCTCCAGCCATGGGATAGAGACTGTATCCACTCCTCTACCTCACAGAAATACAGGCCACTATCCTCAGGATTAGGCTCCAGCACTGTAAGGCTGTAATGGTTGGACGAAGCATGGCCAAATCTCAGCTTATCCTTTTTCCCATACCTGTCTTGTAGGGTGGAGTTGCGGTAAGCTGTGAATACAGGGCGCTGTTCATTTAGTGTGTTGTTCCGAAACCAGGTGACCTGGAACTCAGATTTCTTGTTGGACTGTTCGGTGATATGACAGGGGATAGTGAAATCCTGAGAGCTGCTCACATTCAACTTCCCATCTTTGTTTGAAACAGCTAGTTTTTGTTCTGTGAAAAAGCACACGTACAACATTAGTTTAATAAGGCAACCAATCAATAAGACCTTAAATTAAATTCCCAAGAGCACAGACAGATAGGGAAGAGGGTGAAAAGAGGAGACAGAAGGGAGATTAGGGGGCTTTGTTAGAGGCTGAATCAAATACAAAAATACACACACACACACATCGCTAAGTAAATCTATGACTGCAAAAAAAAGCCAAACAAGTGCCAAAGATGTACACACACAAAATCCATACATACATTCTCGGGTAAAACATATGACTGCTCTAACAGAGAAGTGGTTATTTTGAGGAGTTGAATTTGCATGTGATTGAGAAATACACGGCATAAAACTTCATGCAGACAAACAAGCAAACTATCATATGATGTTGGTAATACGGTGTGCTTCTTATCACATCTCAGTGCAATTTTGTGGAATATTCATACATATTTTCTCAGGACAAGGTTGACACCAGTCTTTAAACTGTGATTGTAAGACTATCATGAGTTTTAGGTCTCTGTTTTAGCACAAACAGCCTGGTTCGCTCCCTCTAATTACCAAAAAGAATCAACTTTAGCTGCTACCAAACCTGAGGTGTAAAAGAAGATGTTTTTGCTTGAGATTTTTTTTAACAAATTTGAGGTTTAAAGCCTTACCTGACTCAATGACTATTAGGGTTATAGTTTCGTTCTTTGGTGGGAGCTGATACCAACCACCACGAGGATCTTGGAGCCACTCCTTCACTATGCATATGTAGGAGCCGTTGTCTGAGAACCAAGCTTGCCGAATAGCCAGCTCAAAACTCGGGCCTTTAGTGTGCTTCACGCTGATTCTCTGTCTCTGGCTCGGCTCTATCTCGGGTCCAAATGTAACTGTAGCATCCTGATCTAAGCTCACGACGTCCTTCATTTCTCCCTTTTGTTCGAGCTTCCAGGTGACAGCATAGCGAGATGATGAAGACGCTCCTGAGCTGACCGAGCACTTCAGTTGTACGTCAGCGTCGATGTAAGTCGTCACCATCTTGGCTGAGGTCAGACTGAGTTTGCTTGCTAGAAGAAGAAGATAGTGAAGAGATAGTGAGACATATGCAGGGAGAAAGCACACTAAGCCACATACCAAACCTGAGCAGTACCTGGCGTCTCCACCTCCACAGCCAGCCAGTTTGATTCAGTTGGCCTCTTGTGTGAATCCTGAGACACGATACACTGGTATCTTCCTGCCTCCAATTTGCTGGCCCCGTTGATAGACAGATAGTGAATATCCCCATTTTCTGACTTCTGCACTTTAAGCTGATAACCGCTCTGCCCTCCAGACCAGCTGATGGTACCATCTGAGTATACCGTCAGGATGTTATCTACGATAGCTTCACGCTGCACAGTCCATGTCACTGTTACAGGTACATTTTTGTTTCTGACCCGGCACATCAGGTCCACGTTTTCTCCTATAGTCACCCTGTTCTCACGACTTGTAAGGGTCACTCTCACAGATGACTCTGCAACACAAATAGAAAAGGAGAAGTGCTTGATTACAGAGAGATTAGGGTAAAAACAGACATTTTTCTGATACTAGAGGACATATCATGAGAAAAAGAAGTACGAAACTGCATTTCTGAGTATTTCTGCAATCAAATCGCTGTAAATCTCTGGCAGGACGTAATAGCAGGATCAGATAATGAGATTTCCTACGTAAGCAATCCAAGCTCCGCCACCCGGAGCCCGGCTATGCAGGCCAGGCTTGGAGAAATAGAGAGGATGATCGCGGAACAAGCATCTGCGTTAGTGGATTGAAATGCTCGTAAGAAAGCTAATTATGATATTAGCTTTCATTGTGCCCCTAAAGACAATAGTGTCTGAGAGCTGAATAGCTCCTATGTTACCTGCTACCTCTACAACACCAGCAATGTTAGGCTGCAAGCTAACTCGAGGACAAGTGTGTAGAGCAGCACTGTCTCCGCTGATCTACTGGAGCTCTGCAGAAGAAAAGTCCTTAAAAACAAAACAGGTAACATGATTTTGTCTAAAAACTTCATAATCACAGTTTTTAGACCACTGATAACACTTTAAGTAGAAAAAAAAACAATCAGAGTGGGACTTTAAAGCTGGAAAAGGTTGAGGTCAAGCAATCTTCAGGCAGTTTACTCTTGTATATCAGCTGTTATCAGTTGTTGCAATTTTTGCTTGATACAGTCTTTTATTTCCTAATGGTTTTAAATAATTAATTCTCATCTACATTGTCAACCCTACACACCAGATTTCAACCATAAACTAAATATCAGATTTGAACCTGGTGAAAGTGATAACACCCTACAACACACGAATATTTAACAGCGCAAAAGGAATCCTGAAAACGAAGTTTTATCAAAGGAATGTACTTGTTTGTGCAGACGAGTATCAAAAGGCATATTTGTGCAAATGTCTGCATGTATCCTGCTTTTAAGTTTTAAAAAAAGTCTCAAGTGCAAAGCAAAGAATTTGACCTGAGATAGCAGAGCTGAAATGTAAAAGGTTCACCCTTTCCGGAGCATAAATGCACTCAGTTCCTTCCCTTAATTAGAATTTTAGATTTCCTGCATGCAAATTAAAGTGATATCGGCGCTGCAGAGGGCTGAGCGGGTTGTCCAAACAGTTAGAAACGTTAACCTGCAGTATCCTAAATTTACAGTCAGCAAATACCATTACATTGCAATCTGGACTCTGCTACAGCGAGGAATCTTTGGCGATGCCTTTTTGCAGAGAAGTATGTTGTGGCTCCTTATAAATGTGCATTCACAAGTAGTTTCCTGTTACAGAATATTTTCTCCCACTGTCTTTTAATGGCCCAAACTTTTCTTTGAATGTTGTCAACAACTACAAACTTTTGTCTACATGCATAAAGTTGCTAAGGCTGACTCACCTCATGGCAGGGGTTACATGCACTGATAACAAATTAAATAGACGCATTTAGTCTTCCTCCTAATCGTATTAGGCGATAAAGACTCCTCACTGTGTCTTTTACTCTTTGCAGGATTCATTCTCACAGACTGGCCAACATCTACATTCAATCCTCATGTTTTGGATTTTTTTAGGAACTTGTTGTGTGCATGTTCAGACAAATATAAATGTATCTTACCAACCACTGTCACACTGGTGGTTTGTGAGTGACTGTTGGTCATGTCATTGTTTTCCCATTCAGACACAGCACACTGATAGTCTCCTGAATCAGAGGGTGTGACTCCATCAAGCTCGAGGATGAAGGTGTTGGCTGCTGGACGCCATGCTTTTATCATCCGGCTTTCAAACTCTGCTGCTTTTGCCGTAACACCCTCCTGACTTAGACTGATGACCGGGGTGAACACAGATGATGATGATGTGCGAGTTGATTTGCGTTGCCAGGTGACCGACAGCTGTCTTCTATAGCCATGCACTCTACATGTGAGCTTCAGCGCATCATTTTCGTTTACACGTGCCTCGTTTTGCATTTCAACCGAGAGCCTGCTTTCTGTGGAGAGATAAAGGCACAGACAGATGGCATGAGCATCATAATAGTTACATCAGGACTTTATTTGGGTGGGTCTCTTGTTGACTGACCTGTGGCCGAGATGTCAATCCTCTCATGGGTGGAGTCCTGGGCTGCTCCCTGTATGAAAGCACCATCTTGGCCTCTTTTCTGAGGCCATGCTTTGCATTTATAATCTCCCTGGTCCTCTATTCTGACAGGCTGTAGTTTGAGATTGAAATCTTTGTCACTGATACGGGTAATGCTGAGCTCTTCTTTTCGTGCTATATACTCTTGCCCCACTGACAGAATGCCTGTCGGGCCCATGCGGGCCAGCTCCACACCTCCCTTCCACCAGGCCACAGAGAGGAGCCCATCCTCGGAGTTCTGCGTGTTTACTTTGCAGGAGATCGAAAGCTTCTGCCCAACTTGCAGAGAACCAGACTGCATAGAGATACTCACCACCAGAGACATTGTGTCTGGCAACACCTCTGAAAAAAAAGCACAGTGAGACACAGACACATCCTGTGAAGAAGCCGCAGAGTGAGAAAAAATGAAATGCTTTAAAATGTGTTCAGTTTAAAATATAAAATCATTTTAATGGTCACTGCTTCAAACCTCTAGCTTTGATTGTCAGGGTAGTTGCCTCAGCCTCCCTTTGTACAATGGAGTACCAGGAGCGGTCTGGTTCTTGGATCCACTCCTGAGCCTGGCAGAAAACCCTGCCTTGGTCTGACAGCTGCAGCTCAGCCATCTTTAGCTTGTATGTGGCCTCTCCTATTTTATCTAAACTGATGTGTCCAGCTTGGTAACGCTCCTCAAAGCCTGGACCGGGACTCAGGGTGAAATATCTGTCCAGAGAAATGATGGGCTGAGCGTTTTCCTCCCCATCTCTATGGAGATACCAGGCGAAAGACAGGTGGGTGTGCTGGATGGTGTTGCTGGAGGCTTGGCACGTGGAAGTGAAAGCATCTCCCTCATTATAGCTCTGTGAGGTGGGGGCAGGTGATGAAACACTCAGGGAGTTGTCAATCACTAGAGACAGAAATAGAAAAAGAGTCATGAATGCTTCACTTACACCTGTGCAGTTACATTGAGAAGTATGTCTTAAAGTTAAAAAAAAAGGCTGATTACCTTTCACTGATGTTTTAGCAGAATAGGCCCCATCATAATTAGTGTCTGCGTTGATCACAGTACACTCATACTCCCCTTCATCACTCTTCATCAGGCTTGGTATCTCAAACAGGACTAGGTTTGCGGATATATGTGTAAGGCTGATTTCCTTCCTCTCAATACGGCGCAGATATGAGGCATAGCCAAAACCCGGGTCACGGGAGCTTATAATGTTCTCCGTTCTTCTACTTCCAGGCTTCACAACAGTGTATTCAAACTGTTTTTTCATGTCTGCATTACTGAATCCACTCACATTGCAGGAGATGTACAGCGGTGTTCCTACAACACGATACAGAGGTCCGCTTGGTGCTTCAGTGTTCACTCTGGCCTCTCCTGGGTCAAGCAAGAACAAAACACAAATCAAACTGCAGCTCTGAGTGTTAAGTTTTTGTTTTTTACTGACAGTGCTCTAATCAAGGTTCAAACTTTTGTTGCGGTATTGTTGGGTCCTCAAGCAAACCTCTGTTTCCTTCAAGTGACGAGGCAAAAAAAAAGTGAAAAAATACACTTTTACAGTATATCACTCTAACTCGTTAATGGTATCCACAAAGAAAAGTGTCTCTAAATACACAAAAGAGTCTAAGGGGAAAAAAAGATTTAATTCATAAACAAGAGGGGCAATTATCCTGCATTTTTATTTTTGAAAAATGATTTGCCCATTATGTGTGTTCCTTCCACTATTAAATTGATCAAGGTAGATAATTACAGAAGTAAACAATTAATTTTGCATCAAAGACCTTAACAGCAAGCCTTTGAAAATAAGTATTTTATTAACAAAAATGATTACCAAAGCAACACTTAGTGATTCATTTATCTGAAAACTCCAGCTTCATAAATAAATGTTTAATTTTTATTATCATTCACTAGATTACTATAGCAAGATACATACATGTTAAGAAAATACATAAATACATATTTTTTTATAATTCAAAATGGATTCAGCGGCTGACACCACATTTGCTCTTCTCTTTGAAATAACTTGCCTTAAATGCACAAGGGCATAGCCCCTCTTTTTACAAAATGAGTACCTAGTATCTTACCAAAATTTAACTCAGCATGATCATTCACCTGAATCCAATCCATCTGCAGCAATTCAATGTTCTACTTACCACAGTGCAGAAATAGTCCAAGATAAAGGAGCAAATTGGCCCTCCACAGGGACTGAAGGGAGCTCCTCATCCTGAACCAGCTCTCAGAAATTACGGTGTTCACACGCAAGCAGATGTGACCATACAAGCTCTCAGTCTGTCTCTATCTGGCAGACAGAATTATAAAATGTGGCTTATGTTTCCTGTAGTCAGCTTACAAAAGAGGAAGTCTGACTAAGTTCCTGTCTGATGTACACAGTTGTGTGCTACCTATGCATTTCTCATCATCTCTCAGAAATGACGAAGTATGATTATTATTTTGGTAAAGTTTTGACATAATGAAACTCAAAACCCAAGACTAGTACCAACTTCTATAATGTAGCTAAATTCATATGTTGTTAGGTCAATATCAAACTGTCCTGCTGCAGCTTACTTACATGATTAAGTCTGACTTCATTTGAAAAGACACACAAATAAAAGGATGAATCAACTCACACAAATAACAGCATTTGATGAGTTATTGGGAAAAAAAAGAAGAGTTAATGAGAAATAAACATTATCAATACCTGCAATAATATGAAGCTAGAGCTTGTGATGCAGAAAACCACTTGTCATGTGACGCCTTCCACTGACAACTCCAAACTTCCAGGCATGTCTAAAAATTTGTGCTTCTTTAACAAAGTATTCAGACAATATTATAAAGTTTTATTTCAAATCTAACTATGAGCAATTTTGGTTCCCTGAAATTTCTATAATGAAGAATAAACTTTTTAATCGCATTATAAAGTTACAAGAGTGACTACAATAAGGAGTGAAGCTTGAACTACGTTGCTAGGAAACAGCTTGGGTCTAAAGTTGACCCGTTTCAGCAAACTCTGATGAGAAAAAAAGGCCAGGGCTCGTTTGCGTCGCTCAAAATCATCTGTGCAGACCAATGAAGCAACAGTGCCACTTAGTGGAGAAGATGAAGGTCAACATGTCTGCTGTAACTGTGATTTTCATATCTATTATTTAGCAGCCAGGCCATTTAGCGTCTCAGATTAAAACAGTAAATGCTGAAGAAATATCATGCATCTATTCAAAAAGGAGACAGTACTCTATGTGGTTTATGTTAGGACAGTGGTGGGTCAAATTCAAGCCTTGACTTTTATCTTTTCCCCTGTCTTTTTATTTTATTTTGTTGTTTTTATTTTGAGGGGGGAGTGAGCGCAAAAGATGAGATGAGATAAGATAAAGCCTTTATTTATGCCTGGAGGGGGGGAATCAAGAGTCAGGAACACAGAGGCAGGGAGGGAAGGTACTAAAACAAAGAGTGAACTGCAGATCAAAAAAGTATGTAGGAGTATGTAAGAGTGCAAACAGAAAATAATACCCTCATATGTTGTAACACGGGCTATCACTTTCTCAGAGTGACAAAGTGGGGTAAGAAATGTTGTGATTTCTCTTTATAATAAATGCCTGAGAGTTATATCTGATAACAATCCCAAAATATGACATGTATGCGCTCCTCTATAGGGGCACCTATTGTGTAAGCTGAAGGTCTAAACAGGTCTGGAAAGATTTATATGATCCTGTGTCCTAGGACCAGATAATGAACCTTTCCTGTGAAAAGTAGTGAATCTCACACAGAGGGTTTTCTTAACTCACCAGCCAACTAAACAAGGCATTATTTTCATGCTTGTTTCCGATTTATAGGCCCACAAATACACATTTAAAGCTGTATTAAAAATTTTACACTTGCAGTCTATCCAGATAAGAATTTGGGTCTGATTTGCAGTTTTCTTCACCTGGTGTAAACTTGTACAGGAGACGTGTATTTGCGGTAAAAGTGTGGAAAATAATAGTAACTTGGGGGAAATTAACTCAGCACAAGAAGAGGAAGTGTCTAGAAACAAGTATTGCTACATACGCATGTTCCTCTCTGAGCAGGAATAGGAAGTATGAAGAGGACAGGAAAAAACAAATCCACATCTCAAAGCGACAGAACTGTTGCAAGCGCAAACCACAGGGAGCCGTGTACTGCTGCAGGTGCACCCAAAGTAGCTGCACGCTGTTCTTCTCAAAAAGAGCGAGAATCTCAGGAGCTTCTGGTGTAGAAGATGAGTGACTCCGTGGAGAGGACTACAGACTGTCCCCTGCCGCTTCTTGGAGACAACTCCGGCCCTGATGAGGAGAGAGACAACCAGGCGGGTTCGAGTGAGCTACACTGGGAAGATGGAGGTCTCCCTGTGGAGCTTCAGAAAGGGATGGAGACCCTCAGAGTGAACAGAGAGCTCACAGATGTGGTGCTGTGTGTTCAGGGGCATGACTTCCCCTGTCATAGGGCCATACTTGCTGCAGCCAGTCAGTACTTCAGGTAACATATGGTTTCTCAAGGTACTTTCTTGTAAAAAAAAAGATGACTTGTTACTCTGCTGACTTGATGTTTTTGTGTGTAGGGCGATGTTTTGCAGTGGTCTGAGAGAGAGTCATGAGGAAACTGTGGAGATGAAGGGGTTGGACAGTGGAACAATGCACTCTCTCCTTGAATATACCTACACCAGCAAAGCTCTTCTGACTCACTCTAATGTCCAGAAAATACTTGAAGCTGCCAGCCAATTTCAGGTAAAATGACTTCAAGTAAAAGTTTAAGATGGTAACTTGCTTTGGTGCAATCCTGATCTGGTATAGAATTCTCCTACTTGTTTGTGTGCAGTTTATTAGCAACAATCATAGCATTTCTAGCCACAAAAACTCTTAGCCTACCAAAGTAAAGTGTTTGTTAATAAATCTGACTTCACATTGAGTAGACCTGGATTACAACATCTAAAGACAGACTATAAATCAGTTAGGTCACTTGGTTTGATTTCATTTTCTCATTCTACGCTAAGTGAAACCACGAGAATGATCATGTGATACTTTGCTGGAGCTGACAAAAGACAAAACCCCAGAACTGAAGCGAATATGTCCCAGCCTGACGGCGAAATATTAGCTTTTCATTTTGTAAATTTACTTGATATTCTTGGCGTTTTGATTCAGCAAAGTTGAATTATTACCAGTCACTCTGCTCGCAGTCTTCACCAAAGACTCGTTCAAAGTTGCTGTGAGACAGAACTACCAGCAAACACATGAAAAATAAAGAACAGCACTGATTTATTCAAATATGGAACAAAATGTTGATGTTTTTCTTATCGAGTTCATTTATCTGCTGCTGTGTTAAACCACATCCTAAATCTCCCAGTTGTTCTGATCGTTTTCACTTCAGTCAGCTCTTCGGTGGAACAAACATGTCACTCTCAGAGAGACGGGCCGTTCGTAAAGGGAAGTGAAAGTTGGCCAGTTGTTTACACTTAGGATCGTTTTTCCATAAGGCTTAAATTAACTGCACAGCTGCGCCACGCTGCAGAGGCGGCAGGTGTTTGTGTTGTTATACTTCTATTTTTGTGACATACAGTTTAAGGTTTAGATTTGAAAGATCAAAAGAAGGTTAAGTGGTGAGGTTAAAACCGTTTCTGCAACTGTTCTCAGGGTGAGGACTAAGTTTAGGACGACAGTTAGAACCACATGCAGATTGTGGTTCGGTTTGAGGATGTGCTGATGTGATGAAACATTTTTTAAGCGCTTCCCAAAAAAAGTTACAAAGCACTGATTTGTTAAACTTTGAGAGAAAAAAAACCTGTAAAAAGCAGGAAAGTGAAGCAATAAGGGACATAAGAAAAGTTGATCCTGTGAGCCAGAGATTTTAACTTTTTCTGGTGATTTTTGTGGTTTCTAAGATGAGTTGAGACAAAGCCCCAGAGTGTTTTTTGGAGCGTTTGGCTCATCTCATATTCAACTTAACCAGAAATGGGAGCAACACAATTGCTAACTCTCTCTTGTAGATCAGAACAAAAACTAGAATCAAAGCAAAGATCTGAAAGTGAGGGAACTCCCATGCAGCGATAAAGTTTCACACACTTTTCTTGAAGCTCTCTCCGATTATACTCAGTCTCTTAACATTAAAGACGTTAAGTTCTGGGTGCGAACAAACCCCCTAAAGAATATTTTTCTGCCATTTCTATCTCCTTTGGTGGAAATAATCTCAGTCCTGTTGGGCCTTTATGAGTGTCTTGCAATATGCTTGCTTAATTCTAACACTTTAACTCATGTGAAGTAGTGTAACTTGAGTTTTGCCTATTCTGACTTTAATGGGCCATATGGAAAATTTACAGTGTATTAAGTCTCATCACTGCATAACAAAATGTTCAATTCAAATCATGAGTCTTGGAAATCTTTAGTTGTTTAATCTGATTATTGATGAAGTTACTGAAGATTTCATGCGCTCACCTTGTTTTTTGTAGTTTATGCGTGTGGTAGACGCATGTGCCAGCTTTCTCAGCAAGTCCCTCCACCTGGAGAGTTGCATTGGGATCCTGAACCTTGCCGAAAGCCATGCCCTGCCGGCCCTGAAGACCAGAGCTCAAGACTACATCACTTCTCAGTTCTCCCAGGTAACCCAGCAGGAGGAGTTCCTGGAGCTGCCCGCAGAGTCCCTGGAGGGCGTCTTGCAGAGGGACGACCTGGATGTGACATGCGAAGAGTGTGTTTTTGAGGCTCTTATGCGCTGGGTGAGGGCAAGGCAGGATGAACGCTCTCCACTACTCGCCAGGCTGCTGCAACATGTGCGGCTGCCGCTGCTGGAGCCTGCATACTTTGTGGAAAAAGTGGAGTCGGATGAACTGGTCCGTGGATGCAGTGAAGTTTTTCCTTTATTGCAGGAGGCTCGAACTTATCACCTGTGTGGCAGGGAGGTCAGTATATGATGGATGAAAGAAATGTCAAATGTTAGCAGAGTCATTTTAAGAAATATATGTTTTTAAATTCCACAAATACAACATATTTAAAACAGTGGGAGGCTGTTATTCCTTGTGGCTAAATAATTTGACTTGCTTTTTTATTGTTTTATAGTATAATAACCTTGGATGTTTATGACATATTTATAGGTAGTCTCTGAGCGCACAAAACCCCGGGTACGGCACTTTCTGTCAGAGGTTTTTCTGATAATTGGAGGCTGCACCAAAGATGAACGCTTTATTTCCACTGTCACCTGTTTGGACCCTCTAAGACGTAGCAGGCTTGAAGTAGCAAGGCTGCCATTCACAGAAATGGAGGATGAATCCCACAACAAAAAATGGGTGGAGTTTGCTTGCGTCACCTTTCGCAATGAGGTGTACATATCTGGTAAGAGAAGTCTAATTATATACAAAGGCTGGTCTATGGTGGGAATTACAGAAGTTCTTTGCATGTAAAATAACGCAGCTTTTACCAGTGAGTCATTAGCGTTGGCTTCAAACAAGGGAAACTTGACGCCACCTGTAGATTTGGTTACTGTGGTTTTAGGTGTTTTCCAACTTAGGAACTGCAACCGTACTTCAGCTCCACACTTTACTAAAACTATCAAGCAACATATGAAGAGTGAAAGTTTTAAATAAGGTTGTGGGAATTTTCGCCTTTTGTAAGAATGACTGATGCTAAGCGTGACAGAATACAGATACAATCATAATCAAGAATATACAGATATACTGATTTTGATGAGAGATGGTCTGTGTCAAATTTGAGTTTTTTTTTTTTTTCCCTGGATCTCCTTTTGTTGCAGGAGGTAAAGAGACACAGCATGATGTTTGGAAATATAACGGTGCTCTTGACAAGTGGATTCAGATTGAGCCCCTGACAACTGGTCGCTGGAGACACAAGATGGCTGTTCATAGGGGGAAGGTTTACGCACTGGGTGGATTTGATGGGGTTCAGAGACTCGCTAGCGTCGAGGCCTATGACCCCTTTCATAATCGCTGGACTCAGGTACTCTCACAGATTTTCAAAATGAGTAGTGCTCAGTATTAGTGTTCCTTGTCTCTGCGTTCCCCTTCATATTTCAGTTCACTGTTTCAGTATTAGGCCTGACACTTCAAAGACACTGAACACAGCTTTTACAAGTATGTTTTTCACCTACAACAGAATAACAGATATCTTTGTCCAGCACCGAACAATAGTCAGAGATAGACAGCTGCAGCTGCAGAAACTTTCCCGAAAAGTAATGGAAACTGAACTCACGTCTTACTTCTGCCTCAGAGTTATTGTATGTTAGCTTGCTCTTGTTAGTTGAAGTATCAAGAGAAGAATATGATCATTTTTGACCTTCAAAGAGAACTTGATTTTCTGTGGAACATTAAACTCAAAGGGTGTAGTAGATGTGCTCAGTAACAAAACAGTTTTTGTGAACTTGCTTGGAAAAGAGTTAGAAAGATGTGACTGGCTGAGACAAGAGGGTACAGACTTATGAGGGGGAGTTTGGTAGAACAGACTTGGCAGAAATAACTACAGATTATAATGACATATAAATAAAATACAATATTTATAAATGAGTTCATATTTATAATTTAGCCGAATTACTTTGGTTCTAATAGTCTGAATAAGGAGCTGATCCCTTCTTCTGGAGCACAAAGGGGTCAAACTAGTGAGGGCCACACTTGATTTTGTTTATAGTGATTGGCTGCACCGAATGAACAAATTAGGAGACGAAAAGGAGAATAGTGGTTGTTATTTTTCTGTATAAAAGTATTGATGTTTATGATAATAACAACTTGACAAATAAAGGATCATACAGTTTACGCAGCAGTTTCTGGTCCTCAAAGTCAAGAGAGGTGAGCAAGAGGGCATTTCAATCTAGAAAGTGAAATCCACAAGTTCAGCTTCTTTATTCTGTCATAAAAAGTTAAAAGGGGCATTTAGAAACTGTAACGTGGATCTCTTTAACTAGTGCTAATATTATGTACACCAGGCACAAAATACCTTTACATCCACGGTAAATCTGCTGGACATCTGCTGGACATATGTAACACACCTACTGAAATGCCACTTTGGCTCTTTTTGCAGGCGACACCTCTTGCAGTTGGTGTTAGCTCCTTTGCAGCAGCTAGCTTTGACAGATGGATCTACGTGATTGGTGGAGGGCCAAATGGAAAGCTGGCGACTGATCAGGTTCAGTGCTGGGAACCTGGGACAGATTGCTGGAACCTGCGGGCACCCATTCCCATCGAAACCAAATGCACTAATGCAGTCACATTCAAGAGCTGCATCTATATAGTTGGTACGTTAGCATTCGTGGATAATACACTTGAGGTATTTGCTAAAGATGGGGATTATTGGCAACTTCACAATACTTTTACTTCACTAAAGATTTCTTACTAATAGATGTCAACAAGAATATGCAGACCAAACAGAATATGAATTAACATTGATGAGTTAAATTTAAAAATAATGTTAAATACTCATGCATCCTTCTTATACAGTCATATCATGTGAAATAGTTACATCATGCGTTAAAAAAACTGTGAAAGATATTGGCCACCAATTGTTTCTCAATCAATGTAAATGTATAGCTTTATGTAAATTTGATATATGTGATGACAGATATCATTTTAAAAGGTACTGATGGTTAAATCAAAGAATGTTTAAACACAAAGTCTTGGTGATAAAAATGATTCCTGGCATTAATACAATTATTTTGTTTTCTCCCAGGTGGCGCTATGAATGCCATGTACTGCTACTCACCCCTGTCAGACTCCTGGTCCCTTGTGACCCGCCTGGGCGAGAGGGCAAGCTGCGCCATCGCTGCCTGCAACGACAAACTCTTCATCACTGGGGGACGGGATAACAAAAACCAAGTCATCTCTACAGTGATGTGCTGGGATGTCGGCCGAGGAGTGCTAACAGAGGAGTGTGTTTTACCTATGGGGGTGTCACACCATGGCAGTGTGACCCTGATGAAGTCCTACACCCACATACACAAAGTCACGGCGCCATCGGAGTGCCAGTAACAAACACAGCAAAACAGTTGCTGAAAGAGAGACTGAAATAGAAAAAGTGAAGGAAAGTAATCAAAAATACTACAACTTTTCTGTGTGAAGTGTTATTTTTGTGTCACCATAGGTCAGTTATCATGTTTCATTGAAAGCGAAACAAACGTATATTGCTTAAACTTGATGTGATAAAGATAAATGTATAAGAAACACTAACAATGGATTTGTCAAAATCAAAACCAACAAGTCCTTTTTCTCAGTAAATTATAAACTAAAAAATTATAAAACATGATTATCACTGCAGCTGACACAAATGAAGTAACACTTAGATGAAATAAATGTATTTTGAGGAATAAGAATACACCTGTCTTCAAAGATCTGGCTGTCATGGAAGGTCCAGGGTAAAACCAATAATATTACCTCATTTGCAGTTCTCCGGGAAATGTCCTTATAAACTGAAAAAAAAGAGAGAGAGGAAATATTGTACTCAAAAGTGAAATGACATACAAATGACTGTTTCTTGTGCCAGAAATTTCTAGAAATTGTGGTTTATCTAGTCTGGGACTACTTGAATTAATCTTGAGCAAAGTGATTAAGAGGTAATAAAGTTGAAGTAATGTGAAATATTACATGGACCACAGAAATAACATCCTTTCTCATCCATTCGTCTGTGTCCAACTTTATACAACTTCACCCTGATGGCCCTTTGACACAGAGTTGCTTTTTATTGTCTATTAAAATACCGAGAGCTCGAGGAAGACCTTTACCTGCCAATTTGTCAACACTGCCATCAAGTGGTTGGTTTTAACAGATAAAGTTTGGTAATAGTCTTCACACCGTCAATGTTGAGAGGATCAAAATTTGTACAACAAAAGATGGAAAATACCACATTTACATATAAAGAAGAGGAAAATGCACTGACTTTTCTCCAGGTGTCGCTAAACTCCTGCCACTCCTCTAACATGCCAAAAAAAAAAAAAAAACTCTCAACCGTTTCAAAGGAAAAACCTGGCAGGGCTCTAAACCTAACCCGTCAAAGTCGAGTTTCCGGTAAAGTTTCAAACTCAAATCAAATTAATGTTTAGTGAAAGATGTTAAAAGTACACCTGGAAAAACATTCAAAACGCGTTTTGCTCTTCATGTAAAACCTCAACAGTGAAGCTGAGAAACACACGCCTTTTAACAACAACTAAACCAACAGCTGTTTTGGTTTTGTCTTTATGAAAACAATTGCCAACATTTTAGCTCCCAGCAGAATTTTATTTCGGATTATTTCTGGTTCTACCTAAGTCACGAAGAAGCTTGTGAGCTATGGGTAAATAAAGTGTCAGATTGTCGATCTTATTGTGAAAGTCCGACATACCGAGACCGGAAATTTCTTGTCACACCTGGTCGAAATACTTACAACTCCATTTTAGTGAAGATAACAACTAAACCAACAACTGTCCTGGTTTTGTACTTATGAAATCAATTGTCAACTTTTCTCCTTCCTGCATAATTCTCGGCGTTTTTGGAATCATGATTGTATGGCGTTGGTACAATCAAAGTCACGGAGAAGCTTAGTGCTACGGTTTTAAAAGTGTGAGAATGTCGATCTTATTGTGAAAGTCCGACATACCGAGACCGGAAATTCTTATCACACCTGGTCGAAATACTTTCGCTTGAGTTTTCTACCTGTAATCTGTAACCCACAGGCACACCTATGTACCTGCGCGTAAACCCTAAGAAATTTGGTGTGAAACTAGTTCAGACTTGTTCGAGAACAACAACAACAACAACCCATGAGCTGTTGGAGTATCTAAATCTGGAAGGCTGTTTGTGGAGATATTCCTGCACCTGCGACGACAAAGTGAAAGTAAATGTACGACGGCGGCTTGTAGCACACCTGTGATTTTTCTGGTCCTCTGAAATGGCTGGTTTCTATTTCCTGGCGTATTTCATCTGTACCTCCTGTTTAGGTGAGTTTGTCGATGAGTTTGTGTAGAGCTGATGTTAGTTTGGTAAGTTTATGAAAAGTACAGTGCAGATCCAGACGTGATAAGACATGCCGAGTTAATCATTTATCCATGATCGGGTTCAATAGTTCATACCAACTCTCCATTTGAAATGAGAGTTGTAGCTGACCTGCTTATTAATAACTAGTTGTTTGAGTCCCATCAGTCATATTAAACTTCTCTTCTTCATAACTTCTGTTGTGACACACTTCATACAGTACTAAGATTTAAAACAAAAGCTTTTTGACAGTTCATATTGCTGAGGTCTCCACTTCTTATCATACCCTTTGATATTTATAATAACATTAACTCTTCTGATGTAAGTAATGCTTTTCTCAACTCTGTTCTTTTCTATTTGTATAGTTGCTGGACAGCCAATATATGTCCTTAAGGGCACAGGGGGCCATCTGAGGCCTGTCCTCCCTGGACAGCCGAATGCACTTCTGTGGACGCATAATGGCAACATAGTGGTGGAGTTTGATGGCAGTGAGCAACAGGTGTACAGCCCATATGAAGACAGGATCACTCTGGACTGGCACTCAGCGGAACTTAACATTCATGACCTTAGATTCAGAGACAGTGGCGTCTATGAACTGGAAGTGGACATAAACAACCATTTACATGCTTCAAAATATGAACTGGCGGTCATTGGTAAGTTTTTTCTTATCATTTTGTTTGGAAGCTAATTTACTTATTCATTCAGTTAACACACAGTGACTTTTAAGAGTTTATCTATCAGGATTTTGAAGCTGGATGTAGATTTAAATAATTTTACAATGCAGATCAAATCATAACACAGACACTCTTGATATAAACAGCATGTTATGGAGTGTGATTGCATTGACACAATAAGTCTATAAGCAGTGCAATAACAAAGCATCAGTAGGTTTTTGGTTTCACTAACTCATTTAAGTACTAATTTATTCCTATTTTTATGGTTTTATGAAGATAAGGTTCCCATGCCGAAGGTCTCCTGTGAGATGAACAAGGACAGCACCTCAGATACACCTGACATTAAGGCGACGCTGCTGTGCTCTGCAGAGTCCAGAACACCTGAATCTCTGATGAAGTTTGAGTGGAGATCAGGGAAACAGGAGAAGCTGCAATCGGGACCAAAGTTAGAAATACCTCTGGGAGATAAGGACAATGAAGAGAAATACAGTTGTTTTGTGAGCAACCCTCTGAGCAGTGAGGAAGCTACATTCACAGCAAAGGAGTGCTACAACGGTATACAATACAACCACACTGTATTTTTATGATGAAGTTTGAAAAACAGTCATATGAAATTGCCAAGAAACACTGAAAAAGAATAAAAAAGTAGATAAATGAGTGTAACAAGGATTTAAAGTGATTTCCTGAATTATTTTGTCCCATGATGAAGAATATTGGCATGTTTTCTGTTTAGAAACTGGATCATAGTCTTTCCTTGTTACAGCACTGCATGAAATTATGTCAGTGATGAATGCAGTGTGATAAGCTGCTTAAACACTTGTTCTGTATTTGTCTGCACAGCTGAAGGTTCATCTGGGGCTCTTGCTGTGTGTATCTCTGTCATTCTCCTCCTGGTCATAGCTGTGGTGGGCAGCATATGGTACTGCAGAAGGAGAAAAAAAGGTATAGTCAAAAGAAATTATGCTTCAGCTAGGAAATCTGTTACCAAAGATATTTCATTTACTAAGGGTATCAGAAGTTGTATTTGAAAATTGCCATGCATACTGAATTCATGATTTTAGGCCTTCTTTTAAAGCTTTGTGTAACAGTTTAAAATTAAATGGAGAAAAATAAAAAGTTCTTTGTTGATTTAAAAACAAAAGTTCTTCCAGGAATACCAGCAATATGTGCAGAAAAAGCTTTAAACTGCTTCTTATTTCACAAATTAAAATACCAACACATTCTTTCTTTCTTTCTTTTTTTCTGTTGTTCTGCCTTCTCGTGTTCTCCTCTAGCATGTTTTCAATCAAATGATCCTGAAAAACAGTCACCAACTGCTGATACAGGTACGATACTGTTCAATATCATCCATGGTGTTTTTAACATTACATTTTCCTTTTTAACATTTTTCTTTTCTTACTTTGAACTAACAAAAATATTTTTTGATCTGCTTAAGAGTCAGATAAGAATACAGCTCAGGATAGAGAGAAAGAACCTCTTCTCGGGGACAATGAAACACCTCCATCACCAAGGCCAGGTAACACTAAAACAAAAGTTATTTTTTTAATTTTAACACAGTAAAAAATACAGTAAAGGTCCCATCATCTGACTCCTCAGATCCCAGGGAAACAAATAAACCAGACCCAGCTGATGAGTCTGATGAATCTGTTGAGGATGAGCGCTCTGCTTAAAAAATTCCCCAGGTTTCTAAACTTCTCAAATTGAGCAGAATATAACAAAACATAAAAACTAAAGCCAAAGCATGAGCAGTTAATAATGAACACAATGTTTTTTCATAGATATAAATTGTTTGAACTTCCTATCCTGTGTGTGTAACTATGAATTTTGAATTGTATAGAAGCTCTCCCATCCAACATTGACAACTGAACATAACTTGAAAATTAGTCTTTCGTTTGATGCGACTAGACAGTTACACGAAATCACAGGTTATTTTTTTTAAGGTTTAACACAGTGAAAAGTTCTACAAACTAAGTTGGCTGGTTGTAAATGTTTCTTTACCAGGGAATGTCCGAGAGAAGATAAAGAAGATAGAGAACATGGAGAAGATTAACAAAATGAATGACCCTGATGAACGGGCTCCACCTGAAAGAAACAGAGGTAATTTTGGTTCATGGAAAGTTTAATGTTCACACACAATCCCAGAAAATGTTATTAGCAAGTCATTATTATTTTTCTTCATAATTGACTTGAAATATTGATGAATTCTTGGTTACTTTCTGTCAATCAGGAAATGTTTGAATCATTGTGTTGTTTCACGCAGACTTTACAGATTGATCCTGACTGGGTTATTTGACTCAGACTTACAGTCTGCTTCTGTGTGATTTACTCTCTTCAAAAATTAGTTTTCCTCATTTCTTCTTTCTGTTATAGGTTCAGAAAGAGGCAGAGGTGTGAATGGAAACCCAGGATTCACCCTAACTAAAGTGGAGCAACCTCCTCAACAGGATCCAAACCATCATGATGCAGACAAGCCCGAAGAAACTGCGAAGTCGGAGGTCCTTCCATCTGAATCTTCAGACCTTCAAAAATTTAATCGACCAGACCTAGATGGTGAGCCTGATGAATCTGACGAGGATAAGCATACAAACCTAGTATCTACTGCCCTGTCACCTGGTGGTGAGCAACCTCCTCAACCAGATCCAAACCGTCATGATGCTGACAAGCCTGAAGAAACTCCAACGATAACGGTCCTATCATCTGACTCCTCAGACCCTAAAGAAACAAAAGAAACAGACCCAGCTGGTGAGCCTGATAAATCTGTTGAGAATGAGGGCTCTGGTGACATCTCTGCTTCAAAATCACCTGAGGTCACGCAGTCTGATCAGAAACTTGCCTCTGAACAACTAGGTGTGGAAACAAGACTGTATGACTTACATGTAATAGAAAATAGTAATACAAAATAAATAAACCCAAACAACATTGCTCGTAGCTGGACTTCCAGTTACTAAAATGACGTAGTAACAGCAGTTTCAATATTTTGAAGAAATAGTTTAATTTGTTTTTCTGTGTTTCAGGCTCAGAGAGTGATATAGATGAGCGTAAAAAAACACCTACCACTCCCTCCTTAGGGTCAACTTCTTCACTTGATCAGAGCCATCATGCTGACATTATAAAAGCTGGTGGAGATTTGGATCAGGAAAAAGGACCTCAAAAGGAAGAAGATCAAGATCAGAAAGGTAAGGAAATAAAGTGCAAGTTAGATGTGGAATCATCAGAAGCACTAACCCACTGTTTAATCTGGTAATAAATGAAATTTCAGGTTTCTTTCATCCACCTCTGTGATAACAAGCTCAGGCAAATACACAGGGTCAAGATACAGCAGACTGGCTACAATATACAAACTGCACTTCCTCAAGTCTGCAGGGGCCACAGAGTGCACTCACATATTTTGATCATGGAAACAAATAAATTAGCCCCTAAGATGTAATGATAAAAGCACTCATTCCAACAAGTGGATACAGTTTTACTACAATCAATTATGAGATTTTTTTTCTTTCTTGTTTTAAATTCAACCCAAATATTGTTGTTGTTATTGATTCTAACTTACAGCTCTTTGAATTGAGTTTGCAAGTTTTGGCTGTTTACTTTTTCAGGGTTTGTCAAAAAGAGTGCGGACACCATAAAAAAAAAAAAACATAAATAATGAAAGACAGACTTTATAACCAAAAGACCATGGTCATGTTTTCCTTCAAAAAAAGATTATAACCTTTAATAACTCTAATTCATGTTTGTTCCAAATTAACTGCAGTTTTTTTTTTTAACAACTTTAACTAATGTATGTTTTTCCCCAAACTCTCTGCAAATTATGGCCTCATTTTGAATCAATTTAAAACAGTATCTATTTATGTTTGATATGATTTTCTTTACACCATCACAGCCATGCTACTGATCATTTAATTGCAATCGATAAAATGTAATTTGTCAATACAACATTTGTTGTAAAGGTTACTTTTGAAATGAAATTTTTTGTAATTAGAGTTCTTTTACACAAAATGTACTCATTTTTTTCCAATCCAAAATTTTCTGGTTGTTTTTTGTTGTTGAGAAACATGTTTTGACCTTTTAGGCCACCATCTTAATTTAAAAAGAAATATGCTGCACTGACGGTAATAAAAGGGGTTTCAAACAATTATGTTCCCCTTAAGATGAATTGTAACACATCTTTGTTGGATTTCTAGGGTTGGATAAGGATACAGCTCAGAGTGATGGAGACAAGTCTTCTCTTGAAGCAGTTTCACCAGTATCCTCTCCTGGGCCAGCTGACTGTTTGCCTTCAGATGATAATACGACCCTGAATGACAACACTGGACCTCGCAAAGAAGAGGAAATTTCAAAAGAAGGTAAGGCTGCTGTTATTGCCCTCTCGCAATGTTTTTATACAGGTGATAAAACTGTGTTTGCTCCAACAGTTACACAAACTTAAACAGGAATCACAAAAGATATTTTTGATAATTTTAATATTTCAGATTTCTAAAACTACTTTGTACTTATGTCAAAGCCTGAGGCCAAACAGAGTAAATTCTTAATATCAAGATTTTATTCTGACTTTTTTTTTCTTAACGTAACAGATAAAAAGTGGTTATAAGAATCAAGTAATCAAAATGTTTTAATTAAAAGTATTATTCCCCCATCCACAGGATCAAGTGAGGGTGGTATGTGACCAGAGGACAACACCAAAACAAAAATTATTTTTATAAGTTTCACCAATGAAAAGTCCTACAAACTATGTTGACTGGTTGTAAATGCTCGCTTTGAACCAGGCATGTCCAAGAGGAGATAGAGAAGATAAAAAATAAAGGATGACCCTGATGAACTGGCTTCACTTAAAAGAAACAGAGGTTATTTTAGGTCATGGAAAATTCACAATCTTGGAAAGTGTTATAAGCGAGTTATTTATTTATTTTTATAAGCGACTGAATATTGAAAAATTATTGGTTAATTTTCTGTCAATCAGCAAATGTTTGAATCATTGTGTTGTTTAAACAACCCAGCATGCTAATCAAGTGGGTATAAAAGGAAGTTCTGGAGGGTGGCCCACTCTTAGGTTTCTTTTCTTTACTTCCCATTGCAACAAGGCCAAAAAGGACATTAACAATGTGAGGAGGAAAGTGTTATTGGGCCTCTATCTGAAAGAACATTATACTCCTGTGTAATGTAACTATACATATGATGTGGAAAAGGAAACAAGTACCAGGCAAACAATCCTGTCCCAGCTGGTGTGTCTGTCAAACCTAGTGAAGATGTACAGTTGTATCCAAAATCTGAGGAGGCCCCACTGCCTGACCACACCATCATGATGCACACAAGTTAGAAGAAACTGCAAATATAGAGGTCCCATCATCTGACTCCTCAGACCCTCAAGAAACAAATGACCAAGACCCAGCTAGTGAGCCTGATAAATCTGTTGCAACTGAGCAGAATAAAAAAATATAAACAAAAAAATGAAATGTATAAAATAAATGAAAAATAGAATAGGAAAATAATAGATTTCAAGGTGTATCTTCACTTTGTGGAAAGTAAATACACCTTACTTCCAGTTCAGATAAGTGGTTTAATTAGAGGCAGAAGAGAAGTCCTCTGCTGGGCCAACTGATTTAATTTAATAACCAAACATGAAAGGAAAAAGTGCACCATCTGAGAAAGACAGCAGAATTTGTGACATTTAGTCTGAGACATGTCCAAGAAACATTTAAGAGGAGATTTGAAAGAAAGGACTTACAACTACTACCATTGAAATACATTGAATCTCATAGTTTGTTAGAAAATCAGACCAAAACATTTACAAAGAAGTAGAGAAAAATAAAAAATAAAGTTCTGTTTTAAAATCTTTATCAGCTTTTATTTTCATAATCAGTGAAAGTCATTCATGACAGTCTGTGAAGAGTTTCAACTTTTAAAAATCCACTGCAGACCAGTGCACAAGATAAAGGTGAGGAAGCTCCAGCTGCTCCAGAAACAGCTGAAAACTCTCCTCCTGCCCAGCGAGAGTCCCCTCCTACTCCAGAACAGAATGAAGAGGCTGAAGCAGACCAGGTTCTTAGAGGAACTGTTTCAGGATCTGATTCATCAGGATCATGGCAAAACGAAGACGAATCTTCAAAATCTTCAGAGGAGGAGACATCCAGCACTCCTGATCAGAAAGATCAAGATATGGGGATAAGGGACTGTGTCAAAGATAATGAAAGTGGGGATAAGATACCAAGTCCAGCAGAGTCTCAGAATTTGGACTCCACTAAAGAAACAGAAGAACCTGAAAACAATGGCTCATCAGAGAAGTCCCCAGAAACCCCACAGATGAATCCAAATCAGGAAAAGGAGAATCAAAGTAAGCAGGACTTAAATGAGAGCGAGGGCCAGACCTCAGAGGCAGGCACAGGTGAGGGTAAAACTGGTCCAGAGGTAAAAGAGATCCATAAGTTAGATGGTGAGAACCGAAGTGAAGATTAAGGTGCCCTACAGAAAGGTGGAGTTGTTGAAATTGGCCTCAATACAAAATTCTCAAACTGAGAGGAGAAATCAGAGGCATCAGATAGAGAAAGTGAGGTGGTAATTCCTTTTTTATTCCTGTTGTCTTTTTTTTTTTTAATCAAAAATAAGGTAATTTTTACCAATGCAGTGAAAGAGTTGATCTTAACTTCTTTGTTTTAGTGAATCCCAAGTGCCTTTTTACATTTTTAACACTACCTGAATTTTATATGTGACTAACAGCTGACCTCTACTGTCAGTTTTAATATTGTAGTTTGTATCTTTTAATTAATACAAAGATGAATGTGTATATTATGCTTTGCATGTATGTTTTTTATAAATCAGAAAACAGAAGTTGTATATTTAATAAAAATAAGAACTGTATTGATCCCCAAAGGGAAATTCAATTGTCTGTCCTCTCATTTGTCATGTTTCCAAAAGTCATCTACCATGTACAGAAGAGTTATAAAGTCTAATGGCTGTTGATACAAAAGATCTTCTGAATCTTTCTGTCCTGCAGTGAAGAGAGAGGAGCCGTCCACCACCATTGGCCCTTTGGTCCATCAAGATGTTGTAAAGTGGGTGATCCATGTTCTTTAGAATAGTCTCCACCTTCCTCAGTGTAGATCTCTCCACCACATCCTCCACTGAGTCCAGCTTGAGTCCAACCACAGAGCCAGCCTTTATCACCAGTTTGTTAAGACGTTTTGCACTCTGTGTTTGATGCTTCCTCCACAGTAGACTGCAGCATAGAGCAGAACACTCGCCAGATAAAACATCTGCAGCATCTTACTACAGATGTTTGTTGATCAGAGTCTTCTCAGGCAAAAGAGGCGGCTCTGCCCCTTTCTGTAGATGTAGTCTATATTCTTAGACCAGTCCAACTTATTATCCAGATGTACACCTCAATATTTATATGATGTCACCACTTCGATGTCCACTCCACAGGTGTTCACTGGCTGAAGAGGGGGTTTGGATCTATGGAAGTCTATGACCATCTCCTTTGTCTTTGAGGTGTTGAGGAGGAGGCAGTTTTTGTGACTCCAGTCACTGAAGGCTCTTATCAGATCTCTGTATTCAGCTTATTGTCCATTTCTGATACTTGCCACAATAGCAGTGTCATCTGAGTATTTCTGGATGTGGCAGGACTCAGTGCTGTATTTGAAGTCTGACGTATACAGTGTGAACAGGAATGGTGCCAGCACTGTCCCCTTGTGGAGCCCCTGTACTCCACAAGGGACAGTGCTGGGGTACTGTGTCCCAGAAACACAGTTCCCCAGCCTTACAAACTGTGGCCTTCCTGTCAGGTAAATCTGTGATCCAGGACACACAGGCAGGATCCACTCCCATCTCTGTAAGCTTCTCTTTGAGTATGGTAGGTTGGATGGTGTTAAATGCACTTGAAAAGTCGAAGAACATGAACCTCAGGTTTCTCCAGATGAGACAGGGCATGGTGGCATGTAGAGGACAGCATCATCCACTCCGATGTGTTCTTTGTATGCAAACTGCAGGGAATCCAGTATGTCTCAGACCTCAGAAGGCATAGAATCAGCCCCTCCAGGGTTTTCATGATGTGTGAAGTGAGGGCCACTGGTCTGTAGTCATTGAGTTCAGCTAGACATCTTGTTTTTGGTACTGGCACAATGCAGGATGTTTTCCACAGAGTAGGTACCTGCCCCAGCTGTAGACTCAGGTTGAAGATCTTGTGGAGAGGTTGACACAGTTCTGCAGCACAGTCTCTAAGCAGCCTTGGACACACACCATCTGGACCAGCTGCCTTCCCAGGACAAAGTCTTCCAAGCTCCATCCTCACCCCTGTTTTGGTGACAGACAAAGACTGGTGTTCTAGGAGGGAGGCAGTTGAAGTGGTTGAGACATTTGAACAAGATGGAGGAGGAAGGGGAGAAGTTGGAGTGGAGATCTGTTGCGGAGAGGAAGGTGGAGTAGCAGTGGAAGTGGGTGTGACAGCAGTGTTCTGTTCTGTCAAAGAACAGGTTAAGTTCATCAGCTCTTTCCACATCACCCACCACTGACTGTCTTTCTTTTTATTTACTGCTGTGTCCACAGATGGTACTGACTCCTCTCCACACTTAGTGGATGATTCTCCAGGAAATGTCCTTTTAAACTTAAAAACAAATGACTGTTTCTTGTGCCAGAAATTTCTAGAAATTGTGGTTTATCTAGTCTGGGACATTACTTGCTGGAAAGTTGAAAGTTGAAAACCGATTTAAAACTTTAAAATACTTGAATTAATTTTGAGCAAAGTGATTCTCCAAAACTGTTCATGTTATGTGCACACATTTATACACAGTAAGAGGTAATAAAGATGGAGTAATGTAAAATATACTACATGGACCAAAGGAATAACATCATCTCATCCATTCGTCTGTGTCCCACTTGATATAACTCAATCTTGGTTATATCTTGGTTATAGTTTCTTTTTATTGTCCATTAAAAACACTGAGAGCTCGAGAAAGACCTGTATCTGCCAATTTGTCAACACTGCCATCAAGTGGTTGGTTTTAACAGATAAAGTTGAGTAATAGTCTTCACACCGTGAATGTTGAGAGGATCAAAATTTAAACAATAAAGGATGGAAGATACCACATTTATAAATGAGAAACAGGAAAATGCACTGACTTATCTCCTGGTATCGCTAAACTCCTGCTACTCCTCTAGCATGCCACAAAAAAAAAAAAAAAAAAAAAAAAAAAACCTCTGAAAGGAAAAACTGACAGGGATCGAATCCTAACCCGTCGAAGTCAAGCTTCCGGTAATATTTCAAACTAAAATCAACTTCATATTTACTGAAAAATGTCTAAAGTATATCTGGAAAAAACATTCAAAACACGTTTTGTTCTTCATTCAAAACCTCAACAATGAATCTGAGAAACAAAAACTTTTTTAACAACAACTAAACCAACAGCTGGTTTAGTTTTGTCCTTATGTGTGTCCTTATTTGTAGGCTACTTATGAAAACAATTGTCAACTTTTCCCCTTCCTGCATGATTCTCGGCGTTTTTGGATTATTCTAGGAAGTACAATCAAAGTCACGGAGATGCTACGGTTTTAAAAGTGTGAGAATGTTAATTTTATTGTGAAAGTCCAACATACCGAGACCGGAAATTCTTATCACACCTGGTCGAAATACTTTCGCCTGAGTTTTTCTACCTGTAATCTGTAACCCACAGGCACACCCCTGTACCTGCGCGTAAACCCCAAGAAGTTTGATGTGGAACTAGTTCAAACTTGTTCGAGAACAACAACAACCCATGAGCTGTTGGAGTATCTAAATCTGGAAGGCTGTTTGTGGAGATATTCCTGCACCTGCGATCCAAAGTGAAAGTAAATGTACGACGGCGGCTTGTCGCGCACCTGTGTTTTTTCTGGTCCTCTGAAATGGCTGGTTTCTATTTCCTGGCGTATTTCATCTGTACCTCCTGTTTAGGTGAGTTTGTCCCAGAGTTTGTGTAGAGCTGATGTTAGTTTGGTAAGTTTAAGAAAAGTACAGTGCAGATCCAGACGTGACGGGACACGCTGAGTTAATCATTAAACCATGATCCGGTTCAAAAGTTCATACTACCTCTCCATTTAAAATGAGAGTTGTAGCTGACCTGCTTATTAATAACTGGTTGTTTGAGTCCCATCACTCATATTAAACTTCTCATTGTTGAGACACACTTTGTACAGTTTGAATCAAAAGCTATTTGACAGTGTGAGGAAAGACTGAGCAGTGATTTCAGAATGACTTGCACCAGACTGTATGATTTAAAGTCCAGTTTATATTGCTGAGGTCTCCACTTCTTATCATACCCTTTGATATTTAACACTAACTCTTCCGATGTTTGTGGTGCTTTTATTAAATCTTTTCTTTACTATCTGTATAGTTGCTGGACAGTCAATAAATGTCCTCAAGGGCACAGGGGGCCATCTGAGGCCTGACCTCCCTGGACAGCCGAATACAATTCTGTGGAAGCATAATGGAAACAAAGTGGTGGAGTTTGACGGCAGTGAGCAGCAGGTGTACAGCCCATATGAAGACAGGATCACTCTGGACTGGCACTCAGCAGAACTTGACATTCATGACCTTAGATTCACAGACAGTGGAGTCTATGAACTGGAAGTGGACATAAACAACCGTTTACATGCTTCACAATATGAACTGGCGGTCATTGGTAAGTTTTTTCTTATTATTTTATTTGGAAGATAATTTACTAATTCATTCAGTTAACACACAGTGACTTTAAAGAGTTAATATATCAGATCAAATCATAACACAGACACTCTTATAAACAGCATGTTATGGAGTGTGATTGCAGTGACAAAACAAGTCTATAAGCAGTGCAAAAACAAAGTATTAATAGCTTTTTGTTTCACTAACTCATTTATGTACTAATTTATTCCTATTTTTCTGGTTTTATGAAGATAAGGTTCCCATGCCGAAGGTCTCCTGTGAGATGAACAAGGACAGCACCTCAGATACACCTGACATCAAGGCGATGCTGCTGTGCTCTGCAGAGTCCAGTACACCTGAATCCCTGATTAAGTTTGAGTGGAGATCAGGGAAACAGGAGAAGCTACAACTGGGACCAAAGTTAGAAATACCTCTGGGAGATAAAGATGACGAAGAGAAATACAGTTGTTCAGTGAGCAACCCTGTGAGCAGTGAGAAAGCTACATTCACAGCAAAGGAGTGCTACAACGGTATACAATACAACTACACTGTATTTTTATGATAAAGTTTGAAAAACAGTTATATGAAATTCCTAAGAAACACTGAAAAAGAAAAAAAAATTGAGATTAATGAGTGTAGCAAGGATTGAAAGTGATTTTCTGTATTATTTTGTCCCATGATAACGAATATCGGCATGATTTTCTGTTTAGAAACTGGACCATAGTCTTTCCTTGTTACAGCACTGCATGAAATTATGTCAGTGATGAATGCAGTGTGATGAGCTGCTCTAATGTTTGTCGTTTGTTTGTCTGTGCAGGTCAAGATTCAACTGTGGTTCTTGCCGTGTGTATCTCTGTCATTCTTCTCCTGCTCATAGCTGTAGCTGTGGTGGTCATATTATTCAGAAGAAAAAAAGGTACAGTCAAAAGAAATTGTGCTTCAGCTAGAAAATCTTTTACCAAAGATATTTCATTCAATAAGGATGTCAAAAGTTCTATTTGAGGATTGCCATGCAAACTGTATTCATGATTTTAGGCCTTTTATAAAACTCTATATAACAGCTTAAAATTAAGTTGTGAAAAAGAAAAAGTTCTTTGTTGATTTAAAAACTGAAATCCTTCCAGGAACACCAGTAATATGTGCAGAAAAAGCTCTAAACTAGTTCTTATTTCACAATTTAAAATACCAACACACTCTCTTTCTTTCTTTCTTTCTTTCTTTCTTTCTGTCGTTCTGCCTTCTCGTGTTCTCTTCTAGCATGTTTTGCATCAAAACAATCAAATGATCCTGAAAAACAGTCACCAGCTGCTGATACAGGTACGATACTGTCCAATGTCATCCTTGTTTTTTTAATTTTTTTAAATGTATTTTTTTTTTATATTCAACATAAGTTTGTTTCTCTAATAACATCTTCCCCCTTTTTTTCCTCAATTTTAACTAACAAAATATTGTTTGATCTGCTTAAGGGTCAGATGGGTATAAAGCTCAGCACGAAGAAGAAAGACCTCTGATCGAGGACAGTGCAACATCTTCATTACCAAGGCCAGGTAACACTAAAACAAAAGTTATTTTTTCAAATTTTATCACGCTCTGCTTTAAAATCCCCAGGTTTGTAAACTTCTCAAATTGAGCAGAATAAAACAAAACATAAAAACTAAAGCCAAAGCATGAGCAGTTTATAATGAACACAATTTTTTCATAGACACATTGTGTGAACTTCCTATCCTCTGTGTGTGTAACTATGAATTTGAATTGTATAGAAGCTCTCCCATCCAACTTCGGATACAGTACATAACTTTAAATCTTGTCTGTCTTTCGTTTGATGCGACCAGACGTTTACACCAAATTACAGGTTATTTTTTAAAGTTTTAACACAGTGAAAAGTCCTACAAATTAAATTGACTGGTTGTAAATGTTCCTTTAAACAGGGCATGTCCGAGGGGAGGTAAAGAGGATTGACAAACTGACTGTCCCTGGTTATCGGGCTCCAACTGAAAAAAACACAGGTAATTTTAGTTCATGGAAAGTTTAATGTTAACACACAATCCTTGGAAATTTTATCAGCAAATCATTATCATTTTTCCTCATAAGTGACTTTGGATATTGATGATTTTTTAATTGTTTTCTATCAATCAGGAAATGTTTGAATCATTGTGTTGTTTCACTCAGACTTTACAGATTGATCCTGACCGGGTTATTTTACTCAGACTTACAGAGTGTGCATCTGTGTGATTTTCTCTCTTTGAACATTAGTTTTCATTTATTTCTTCTTTCTGTTATAGGTCCAGAAAGAGGCAGAAGTGTGCATGGAAACCCAGGATCTCCCCCAACTAAAGTGGAGCAACCTCCTCAACCAGATCCAAACTGTCATGATGCAGACAAGCCTGAAGAAACTCCAATGATAACGGTCCTATCATCTGACTCCTCAGACCCCAAAGAAACAAAAGAAACAGACCCAGCTGGTGAGCCTGATAAATCTGTTGAGAATGAGGGTTCTGGTGACATCTCTGCTTTAAAATCACCTGAGGTCAAAAGACTGTAGGACTTACATGTAATAGAAAATAGTAATACAAAATAAATAAACCCAAACAATATTGCTCATAGCTGGACTTCTAGTAACTAAAATGACGTAGTAACAGCAGTTTCAATAATTTGAAGAAATAGTTTAATTTTTTTTCTGTGTTTCAGGCTCAGAGAGTGATATAGATGAGCGTAAAAAAACACCTACCACTCCCTCCTTAGGGTCAACTTCTTCACTTGATCAGAGCCATCATGCTGACATTACAAAAGCTGGTGGAGATTTGGATCAAGAAAAAGGACCTAAAAAGGAGGAAGATCAAGATCAGAAAGGTAAGGAAATAAAGTGCAAGTTAGATATGGAATCATCAGAAGCACTAACCCACTGTTTAATCTGGTCATAAATGAAATTTCAGGTTTCTCTCATCCACCTCTGTGATAACAAGCTTAGGCAAATACACAGGGTCAAGATACAGCAGACTGGCTACAATATACAAACTACACTTCCTTAAGTCTGCAAGCGACACTGAGTGCGCTCACATATTTTGATCATGGGAACAGATAAATTAGCCCCTAAGATATAATGATAAAAGCACTCATTCCATCAAGTGGATACAGTTTTAGTACAATCAATGATGAGATTTAAAAAAAAAAAAAAACTTGTTATAAATTCAGCCCAAATATTGTTTTGCACAAAGTTTAGATTGGGCTGTCAATTTGATATCATTTAAAGATGATTTTCAGTCTTTGTTGTGTATGAGATGGCACAATTCAAAACAGTACAATACAACAAATGTTATTGATTTTAACTTACAGCTCTTTGAATTTAGTTTTAGTTTAGTTTGTCAAAAGAGGGCGGACACCATTAAAAAAAAAACATAAAGAATGAAAGACAGACTTTATTACCAAAAGACCATGGTTATGTTTTCCTTCAAAAAAAGATTATAACCTTTAATAAGTCTAATTCATTTTTGTTCCAAATTAACTGCAGTTAATATTATTATTTTTAACAACTTTAACTAAATGTATGTTTTTCCCCAAACTCTCTGCAAATTATGGCCTCATTTTGAATCAATTTAAATCAGTATCTATTTCTGTTTGATTGAATTTTTTTGACACCATCACAGCCATGCTACTGATCATTTAATTGCAATCGATATAATGTAATTTGTCAATACAACATTTGTTGAAAAGGTTACTTTTGAAATGAAATTGTTTGTAATAAGAGTTCTTTTACACAAAATTTACTCATTTTTTTCTAATCAAAAACTTTCCTGTTGTTTTTGTGTTGTTGAGAAACATGTTTTGACCTTTTAGGCCACCATCTTAATTAAAAAAGAAACATGCCACACTGACTGTAATGAAAGGGGGTTCAAACAATTATGTTCCCCTTAAGGTGAATTGTAACATATTTTTGTTGGATTTCTAGGGTTGGATAAGGATACAGCTCAGGATGATGGAGACAAGCCTTCTTTTGAAGCAGTTTCACCAGTTTCCTCTCCTGGGCCAGCTGACTGTTTGCCCTCAAATGATGATTTGACCCGAAATGACCCAGCTGAACCTTGCAAAGAAGAGGAAAATTCAAAAGAAGGTAAGGCTGCTATTATTGCCCTCTTACAATGTTTTTATACAGGTGATAAAACTAACTGTGTTTGCTCCAACAGTTACACAAACTTAAACAAGAATTACAAACAATATTTTTAATAATTGTAATATTTCAGATTTCTAAAACCACTTTGTACTTATGTCAAAGCCTGAGGCCAAACAGAGTAAATTCTTAATATCAAGATTTTATTCTGACTTTTTTTTTCTTAACGTAACAGATAAAAAGTGGCTATAAGAATCAAGTAATCAAAATGTTTTAATTAAAAGTATTATTCCCCCATCCACAGAATCAAGTGAGGGTGGTGTGTGACCAGAGGGCAACACCAAAACAAAAATTATTTTTATAAGTTTTACACAGTGAAAAGTCCTACAAACTATGTTGACTGGTTGTAAATGCTCGCTTTGAACCGGGCGTGACCGAAAGGAGATAGAGAAGATAAAGAATAAAGGATGACCCTGATGAACTGGCTTCACTTAAAAGAAACAGAGGTTAATTTAGGTCATGGAAAATTCACAATCTTGGAAAGTGTTATAAGCGAGTTTTTTTTTTTTTTTTCATAAGCGACTGGATATTGATAAATTATTGGTTAATTTTCTGTCCATCAGGAAATGTTTGAATCATTGTGTTGTAAAGCCAACCCAGCATGCTAATCAAGTGGGTATAAAAGGCTGTTCTGGAGTGTGGCCCACTCTTAGGTTTTTTTTCTTTCCTTCCCATTGCAACAAGGCCAAAAAGGACATTAACAATGTGAGGAAGAAAGTGTAATTGGGCCCCTATCTGAAAGAACATTATACTCCTGTGTAATGATGTGGAAAAGGAAACAAGTACCAGGCAAACAATCCTGTCCCAGCTGGTGTGTCTGTCAAACCTAGTGAAGATGTACAGTTGTATCCAAAATCTGAGGAGGCCCCACTGCCTGACCATTTAGAGCCTGTGGAGGAAAATGAACAAGACCCAGCTCATGTTTCAGGCCAATCACCTGAGGTCATGCAGTCTGATCAGAAACTTGCCTCTGAACAACCAGGTGTGGAAACAAGACTGAAGGACTTAAATGTAATAGAAAAAAGTAATATAAAATAAATAAACCCAAACAACATTGCTCTTAATTGGAGTTCCAGAAACTAAAACAACAAAGTAACAGCAGTGTTAATATTTTGAAGCATTAGTTTAATTTTTTTTCTGTGTTTCAGGCTCAGAGAATGTTATAGATGAGCCTAAAGAACCACCTACAACTCCCTCCTTAGGGTCAACTTCTTCACTTGATCGGAGCAATCATGCTGACATTACAGGAGCTGATGGAGATTTGGATCAGGAAAAAGAACCTCAAAAGAAGGAAGAAGATCTAGTTCAGAAAGGTAAAGAAATAAAGTGCAAGTTAGATGTGGAATCATCAGAAGCACTAACCCACTGTTTAATCTGGTAATAAATGAAATTTCAGGTTTCTCTCATCCAACTCTGTGATAACAAGCTTAGGCAAATACACAGGGTCAAGATACAGCAGACTGGCTACAATATACAAACTGCACTTCCTCAAGTCTGCAGGGGACACTGAGTACACTCACATATTTTGATCATAGGAACAAATAATTAAGTCCCTGAGATATAATGAAAAAAGCACTCATTCCAAAAAGTGGATACAGTTTTACTACAATCAATGATGAGATTTTATTATTTTTTTCTTGTTTTAAATTCAACCCAAATATTGTTTTGCACAAAGTTTAGATCGGGCTGTCAATTTGATATCATTTAAAGATGATTTTCTGTCTTTGTCGTGTATGAGATGGCACAATACAAAACTGTACAATACAACAAATGTTATTGATTCTAACTTACAGCTCTTTGAATTGAGTTTGCAAGTTTTGGCTGTTTATTTTTTCAGGGTTTGTCAAAAAGAGGCCGGACACCATAAACAAAAAAATAAAGAATGAAAGACAGACTTTATTACCAAAAGACCACGGTTATGTTTTCCTGTTTTAAAAAAAGATAATAACCTTTAATAACTCAAATTCATTTTTGTTCCAAATTAACTGCAGTTATTTTTTTTAACACTTTTAACTAAATGTATGTTTTTCCCCAAACTCTCTGCAAATTATGGCCTCATTTTGAATCAATTTAAAACAGTATCTATTTATGTTTGATTTGATTTTTTTACACCATCACAGCCATGCTACTGATCATTTAATTGCAATAAATATAATGTGATTTGTCAATACTTAATTTGTAGTAACGTTACTTTTGAAATGAAATTAATTAGGTAATTAGAGTTCTTTTACACAAAATTTACTCAATTTTTTCTAATTCAAAACTTTCCGGTTGTTTTTATGTTGTTGAGAAACATGTTTTGACCTTTAAGGCCACCATCTTAATTTAAAAAGAAACATGCCAAACTGACTATAAAGAAAGGGGGTTCAAACAATTGTCTTCCCCTCAAGATGAATTGTAACATGTCTTTTTTGGATTTAGGGTTGGATAAGGAGACAGCTCAGGGTGACGGAGACAAGCCTTCTCTTGAAGCAGTATCATCAGTTTCCTCTCCTGGGCCAGCTGACTGTTTGCCCTCAGATGATAATACGACCCTGAATAACAACACTGGACCTCGCAAAGAGGAGGAAAATTCAAAAGAAGGTAAGGCTGCTGTTATTGCCCTCTTACAATGTTTTTATACAGGTGATAAAACTAACTATGTTTGCTCCAACAGTTACACAAATTTAAGCAAGAATTACAAACAATATTTTTAATAATTTTAATATTTCAGATTTCTAAAACCACTTTGTACTTATGTCAAAGCCTGAGGCCAAACAGAGTAAATTCTTAATATCAAGATTTTATTCTGACTTTTTTTTTCCTTAACGTAACAGATAAAAAGTGGCTATAAGAATCAAGTAATTACAATGTTTTTTTTGATTAGGAGTATTATTCCCCCATCGACAGGATCAAGTGAGGGTGGTGTGTGACCAGATGGCAGCAACAAAACAGATATTATTTTTTAAAGTTTCAACACAGAAAAAAGTGCTACAAACTAAGTTGATTGGTTGTTAATGCTCACTTTGAACAGGGCATGACCAAAAGGAGATAGAGAAGATTAAAAAATCAGTGGCCCTGATGAACGGGCTCCACTTAAAAAAATACTGAGGTTTTTTTTCAATTCATGGAAAGTTCAAATACAATCTTGGAAAGTGTAATTAGCAAGTAAAAACCATTTTTCTTTATAAGTGACTTTGAATATTGATGAATTCTTGAGTAATTTTCTGTCAATCAGGAAATGTTTGAATCATTGTGTTGTTTCACTCAGACTTTACAGATTGATCCTGACTTGGTTATTCAACTAGAGTCTGACTGTGTGATTTACTCTCTTCAAGAATCTTATTTCTTTATTCTGTTTGTGATCCAGAAGGAGACAGAGATGAGCATAAAAACCCAGAATCAGCCACAACTGAAGTTGAGCCACTTCATCAACAGTATCCAAACCATCATGATGCAGACAAGCCTGAAGAAAATGCAGAGATAAAGGTCTCAACATCTAACTCCCCAGACTCCGAAGAAACAACTGAACCAGACCCAGCTGATGAGCTTGATAAATCTGTTGAGGATGAGCATAAAAACCTATCTACTGTATCTACTGCCCCATCACCTGGTGGTGAGCAACTTCATCAACAGGATACAAACTATCATGATGTAAACAAGCCTGAAGAAACTCCAGCGATAAAGGTCCCACCGTCTGACTCCTCAGATCCCAATGTGATCCCATCTGATGAATCTGTTGAGGATGAGCGCTCTGCTTTAAGATCTCCAGGTTGGTAAACCTTTTAAATTGGGCAGAATAAAACAAAACATAAAGACTAAAACTAAAGCATGAGCAGTTTATAATGAACACAATTTTTTTTCATGGACATATATTGTGTGAACTTCCTATCCTCTGTGCGTGTGTAACTATGAATTTTGAATTGTATAGAAGCTCTCCCATCCAACTTTGAATGCAGAACATACCTTTAAAGTTTGTCTGTCTTTTGTCTGATGCAACCAGATGGTTACACCATACAGAGTTATTTTTTTAAGTTTTTAACACAGTAAAAAGTCCTACAAACTAAGCTGACTGATTGTAAATGTTGTTTTAAACAGGGTACGTCAAAGATGAGGTGAAGAGGATAGACAAAATAACTGTCCCTGGTGAACAGGCTCCACCTGAAAGAAACACAGGTAATTTTAGTTCATGGAAAGGTTAATGTTCACACACAATCCCAGAAAATGTTATCAACAAGTCATTATTATTTTTCTTCATAAGTGACTTTGAATACTGATGAATTCTTGATTAATTTTTTGTCAATCAGGAAATGTTTGAATCATTGTGTTGTTTCACTTTATAGATTGATGCTGACTGGGGTATTTGACTCAGACTTACAGAGTCCGCCTCTGTGTGATTCACTCTTTTCAAAAATTTGTTTTCCTATATTTCTTTTTTCTGTTATATGACCAGAAAGAGGCAGCAATGAGCATGGAAACCCAGGATCTCCCTCAACTGAAGATGAGCAACCTCCTCAACAGGATCCAAACCGTCATGCTGCACACAAGTTAGAAGAAACTGCAAACATAGAGGTCCCATCATCTGACTCCTCAAGCTCTCAAGAAATAGATGAACAAGACCCAGCTGGTGAGCCTGATAAATCTGTTGCAACTGAGCAGAATAAAAAAATATATAGAAAGAAAAAAATACAAAATAAATGAAAAATAGAATAGAAAAATTAAAGATTTCAAGGAGTATCTTCACTTTGTGGAAAGTTAATACACCTTACTGCCAGTTCAGAGAAGTGGTTTAATTAGAGGCAGAAGAGGTCCTCTGCTGGGCCAACTAATTTAATTTAATAACCAAACATGAAAGGAAAAAGTGCACCATCTGGGAAAACAGAAGAATTTGTGACATTTAGTTTGTAAGACATGGCCAAGAAACATTTAAGAGGAGATTTGAAAGAAAGGACTTACAGCTACTACCATTTAAATACATTAAATCTTGTAGTTTATCAGAAAATCAGACCAAAACATTTACAAAGAAGTAGAGCAAAATAAAAAACTAAGGTTTATTTTAACATCTTTATCAGCTTTTATTTTCATTATCAGTGAAAGTCATACCTGACAGTCTGTGAACAGTTCAACTTCTACAAATCTACTGCAGACCAGTGCATTCTTCACTTATTTTTTTTTCTCTTTCAGTGTCTATGTCAGTGTCAGATAAACCAGATGAAGGTGAGGAAGCTTTAGCTGCTCAAGAAATAGCTGAAAACTCTCCTCCTGCCCAGCCAGAGTCCCCTACTCCTGAACAGAATGAAGAGCCTGAAGCAGACCAGGTTCTTGGAGAAACTGTTTCAGGATCTGATTCATCAGGATCACAGCAGGACAAAGATGAATCATCAAAATCTTCAGAGGAGGATACACCCAGCAGTCCTGATCAGAAAGATCAAGATACGATGGTGAACAAGCAAGATTCCACTGCGCCAAAGAAAGAAACTCAAGAACCAGTTTCTCCAGCTGAAAATAAAAGGGCCTCTGTCAATGATAATGAAAGTAATGATAAAATACCAAGTCCAGCAGAGTCCCAGAATTTGGACTCCACTATAAAAACTGAAGAACCTGTAAACACTGACCCATTAGGAAAGTCCATAGACACCCCACAGATGAATCCAGTTCAAGAAAAGGAGAATCAAAGTGGGGAGGACTTAAATGAAAGCAAGGGCCAGACCTCAGAGGCAGGCACAGGTGAGGGTAAAACTGATGCAGAGGTAAAAGAGACCCCAAAGTCAAATGGTGAGAACCGAAGTGAAGATTAAGGTGCACTACAGAAAGGTGGAGTTGTTGAAATTGGCCTCAATACAAAATTCTTACGCTGAAAGGAGAAATCAGAGGCATCAGATAGAGAAAGTGAAGCAGCAACTTTTTTTTTATTGCTGTTTTTTGTTTGTTTTTTGATAAAATAAGAATATATTTTACAAAGGCAGTGAAAGAGTTTATCTTAACTTCTATTTTTGTTTTAGTGAATCCCAAGTGTGTGTCCTTTTACCTTTTTCATGTTTAACACTACCTGATTTTTGTATGTGACTAACTAATGACCACTACTGTCAGTTTTAATATTTTAGTTTGTGTCTTTTAATTAATACAAAGATGAATGTGTATATTATGCTTTGCATGTATGTTTTTATAAATCAGAAAAGAGAAGTTGTATATTTAATTTTTGATGTAATGGCACCAATGATTTAAATGTGACACGAAGACATTTGAAGCTCCTATGAGCAGTTTTTTGACATATGTTAAACGGACTAAAACTCATATTGATGCCTTTTTATGATTAACCTGATCAAACAAGACATGAAAGACAGATTAGGGATGGTATTTTTATCATAATATTTAATGCTGGAAACTGATGCAGGGGGTAGGTGTCAGCTGAGCAGATGAAGAAATTATTTTTACAATAATTATATTGTATACTATTATGCAATTATATGCCCTAATTTCCACGTAAAATATGTACAATACTTTGCAGTTTTTGTTGTAAATCTGGAAAAGCATAATATCACTCCTTAAAATTTACAGAATTGAAATATTTTGTCGGTGTTGTATGAAAATGAGATTGTTTTATCCACTCTGTAGTCAAAACTATATATTTGTTATTTTATTTTGTACTCTCATTAACATGTTTAGAGACCAGTTTGTTCTGCTAATAATTTGACAGACTTTAATGGAACCCAGGGTGAACTTGTCTTGAACTGTTTGTGCTTTTCTTGCTTGTAGTTTGGTGCTATGATGGAAAATAATAGAAGTTGTGATGATGGATGTACTGGAATTTCATTGCACTGAAAATTAAAAGCGAATGTGAGTAGTTTATATCCTGTTTTTGTCTTTGTCTTGGAAAATCGAAGCTCTGACTCTACCTCAGAGATGTATTGTGGTTATAATAACAAAGTAAAAGATAAGATACAAAATTTAATGCTAGAAAACTTTGATAGATTTGACTGCAGAAATGAACACAACACCCCTCCAGATTAATGAAGGAAAACTCATGCTCAGACACAGACACTTTATCAGGGGTATTGGAAAGTAAGTGTAGAGACATTGATCTACCAGTAGGGGGCAGTGTTTATCAGCTCTTGCCTCTTTTCAGGCCCTGATATCCAAACATAAAAAATACATTTTTATATATATAGAAGTAGCTGAAGGACATCTTCAGCTATAAAGGCAACAAATACAGTGCACAGTTACAGACATGATGGCTTCACATGATTGTAAGTCTAAAGATTAATTTGAAATCTTTAACATCCAGAAAACACATGTGGTGGTACTTTGAATTCAGGGTGAAATGTGCAATGGGAGCTGCATATGTAAGAGTGTCTTCAGAGGTATTACTCAGAGAAGTTCACTGAGGTATTGGTGCAGAGCAGTTGCGTCACACTTAACATCTACATATTAAAGGAGAATTTCTGTGCTCAGCAGTGATTGCAGTGATGGAAGTGCATGAAAAGCAGGTTCACCCACAAGCTGGTGTAGATTTCTGGAGGTACTGGTGGGGCCAAGTGAGAAAGTCATGCATGATTAGTTTAACCTGCAAGTCACAGAGGAGTCTGTGATCTGCTACCACCTGACCTGTGGGTTCAGGGCACAAGCAGAAAATGAACACTATCGTATTTCTGTGGTCACAACAAATACCAGGGGAATATTAGAGTATTGAATTATTTGCAGGGAACTGGGCTGTGCCTCCTCAGACAAGGGTCACAATGTGGTTCCACTGAGACGTTCAGTTGAAGTGTTGATGGCAGCAGGGAGCCTCCATCTTGGCTCAAAGCCGTCTAGATTCTTCCTGGGAACACATTTTTAAACATGCCTCATTTTTTTTGGGATGATTGTTACCCTGACTTGAGTTTTTCCTGGATTTTGACATAAAACAAGACAATGGCATGCCAGCCTAAGTGGCCTGGGAATGTCTTTTTAAAGCAGGGGTACTTGTTTCCTTTTCCACATCATATAGTTACATTACACAGGAGTATAATGTTCTTCCAGATAGGGGCCCAATTACACTTTCCTCCTCACATTGTTAATGTCCTTTTTGGCCTTGTTGCAATGGGAAGGAGAGAAAAAAAACCTAAGAGTGGGCCACCCTCCAGAACTGCCTTTTATACCCACTTGATTAGCATGCTGGGTTGTTTAAATTGCCTCCTGGAGGGCTGACGTGAAATCGAACAATATCCTCTGGCTTTAAAGACTAGCCCCATTGCTTCTCATTTATTTTTATGCAGAGTTAGGACAGACCTTGGCGCTGCTCCGCTGAGGAAGCCAAGCCCCTGGGAGGCCAGGTCTGGGTAGGTCAGGACAAATCAATTAATATCAGCTCAATAAAAGTTCCTGGCACATTCTGGGCCAAGCTTTACTGTGTCAATACAACCTGGGAGCCCACTGTAATTGTGTGGATAAACTGTTAAATATGGTAGAGACATTATAATGAAGTAATACCCATTTCCTATCACAATAAAAGCCCTCTATTAAGAGCTGATTTGTCTTTGGGCCTTGCATTTATGAGAAGTGATAGTAAAGCATTGTTTGTCATTGTTGTTATTATACTATATAAAACCAGCTTTCCCTGTTGGGTGATGATGTTTACGACTGAATATTTAGGTCCAAGTCAACCTCTATGCTCTTATTTTTCTGCTAACATTTGGTCATCATGAAAAATTTAAGTGCGCCCAAGGCAAAAACATTATGATCCCCATGGCAGCAACCATCACAGTGGAAACACTTCTTAATTTACTGCTTTTATACCTATAAATGCTGCAAATGGGACAGATAAAATAGGTGTTTGGTTGTAGACAAAGTGATCTCAGTAGTCACAAATAGTCCCAAGAAACGACCTTTAGCTGCTTTGTGATCATAAAGACAAAGGCCTCTGTTTGTGGTAGGAAAAACATGATAAGATCATCATAAAGATTTATGCAGCTATCATGTTGTCATAACTCCACTAATAAGGAACTTAATTTGAGGTTGTTATCTCCTGTTTTGGTGTGTTTGAACGTTGAAGGCTCTATCAAACACAACATTGTTGCCATGCCCTGATTCTGCAACCACAATATAAACATTGGTTGTCAGAGCTCGGGGCTGAATGAAGGTGTGCACAGTGTTCGAGTCTAATAGAGGATTCAGACATGTCCTCTTAGCCTTGACTAGAGTTTGGGGTTCGTTCAAAGCTTCCTGATAGCACACTGTCTTTGTCACAAAAAGTCTTGGCAATCATCTCCATCTGAAACGTTTATTGTTAAGTCAGTGAGTAAATATTTTCTTCTGTACGGCCAGGAAGACTCTTGGAAAATCTCCATGTTTTCATTATGGTTTCTCAAGGGCATTCCCCTCGAAGTCGGCTTTCATCTTTGTGGTGAGGACACAGAACCTGGCTTGACTGTTGTATTTTATCCAAACAGTTTGGGTTTGATGGCTGGATTGAAACCAGGGACAAGTATACTTTGTGTTTAAAAAGAAAACAATACATCTGTTGTCATGCTTTAGGTAAAAAAATCTAGTTTGACAGTATGTGTTGGTCTTGGGATTGTCAATGTCTTCGACATTATTTGGTGACAACCCTGGTCCAGCTTATTATCAAAACCTGCTGCATGGACAGGGATTAGATTTTGTACAGTAAACTTAAGCACTTTAGTGACCTGGTGAGAGTTACTGTATGTGAACCATAGACTGTATATAGAATGGACGCCAAGAACAGCACACTCTAGTGACGGGCTGCAGTATAGGTCATAGATCCCGCCTCCTCCAGCAATCCCTATGGAGCTGTGGACAAACTTTAGAAATTAATTACCTAGAATGTAAATGTTTGTCCCTCCTGGTTGCGATGTTGACCTGTAGTTACTGTAAGACTGGTTTGTGTTCAAGTCCTCTTTTTTCTGTACAGCTCCATTATTAAAAGTTATTAGGGGGTTCATGTTTTCTATGATTGACACTTGATACAGCCTATGGGCATAGGAAGATTGTGTAGCTCACCTGGGGGATACTCTGTTTGAGCCAAGCGCCATCACGGCGACTCCCGGCGACTATCCTGCTGAATGTGTACAATGCTATTGCGCAGCTTCATTCAACAGTAATAACTGTCAGCATGTCAGATCTGTCATGTTAGCAAACTGATACAAGAATTAACAGTCAATAGGTGACAACACTGAGACATCGCCTTTGCTTTTTACAGTCACTGTTTAAAGATGAACAACATGAATTTTCTCCAAAATTGAGCAGCATAAAAAAAAGAAATATTCCCAACCCCCAGATTCTTAAGCTTGTCTGTCCTCTCTGCCATCTTGTTTATGAGGCGCATCAATCACATTTAATTAATAAAGGCCCTGCAGAGCCTCAAGTCTTTGGAGAGAAGTAGGAAAGTCACAGAGCACATTTTTCTGTTTGATTTAAATTTTCTCTAACAAAGGGCATCTCTCATCATCTGCTTTCACGCTCTTTGTCTAGAATAACAAACACCATATGATCCCATTTGTCAAAGATTCTGACTTTACATAAACAGTCGTTGCAAAAGTTTCTTTCCAGTTTTCTTGAATTGTTCAACTTCTCTGCAACCATTTTGAATTAACTTTTGGGTGGAAACAGTTTGCGTAGCCCTTTTCAAGATTTGGAGATGTATTCTTTCAGCACCACGGATAGACAGTTTCTGAGAACCACGCACTACAGGGAATCACTCTGTTTTTGTTTTCTGTTGTCATGTGCATGTGTTTCTGTAAATACTTTTCTCCACAGCCGAGCTGCTCGGTTCAGAGCTTTGTCAGTTCTTTATTTGAAAAAGCTGCCTGTCAACGTGCCACACTGACGCATGTGCGCTCGTGCACTTGCAGAACCTGACACAATTCTCTCGTGGCGAAAAATGGAAAACACTTGCAGCATACCGCCTGCCTTCTATTGTCTGATGGGAAGATTAAAGCCAATCCAAACAGAATTCACTCTCTTCCACTCTTGTGCTGGTCGATGGTGAGACCACCAGAGGGGAACCGCTTGCTCAACTATGTCATCAGATCACATTATCATTGATCTCAATCTCCCACTCTCCTCCTCTGTCTGTCTTTGCCTTCCTGCGTCTGCCCTGGGCTTTCACCAACATTTCTCTCACTGTTGCCCCTCGTCTCGGGAGTGTGATAAGAAAGCAGGATGAGCTCACTGGAATAATATGCAGCATTTGAGTGTCAAGAGATGTACTTTAACTTGTTCTGTCTTAACTAAAAAAATTATGACCTTTAATAGATTCTAATACTTACACCTAGGCTAGCATTGCCAGTCTGGTGGTGCATATATGGCTGTTTTATCTCAACACCAAGAGGTAGCATAGATTTCCACCAGGATAAAAGAGCGCTCTGTGTGCATTTTTCCTGATGTGTTGTGAATCAGAATCACTTCGGGGGGGCAGGATCTTGTAGGAAAAATATTGATCATGTTTAGCCTATTGATTCTAAATGCTAATGTGAGCAATATGACTTGAACGATCGTATTGTCCCTGGTGTCACTTTTGAAAATTAATATCTTTTGTATTGGGGTTTTACCAGTCTGAAATAAAGGTGCTACGAGGACCTCTTAAAGTCCCACTCCAAGACCACTGTCGGTGGTCTTTGAATTGTGAATGTTGTACCAAAAATAATGTTGCCTGTGTCATTGACTTTAGGGACATGATGAAAGCTAGTAACATAATTAGCTGTCTTACGAGCATTGCAATCCGCTAACGCACACACTTGCTATGCGATTATCCTCTGTATTTCTCCTCTATGTGCAGAGTGTGACCTGCATGGCGGGGCTCCGGGGGCGGAGCTTGAATTGGTTACATATGAAAACTCACTGTTTCTGAACCTGCTGTTTGGGTCTGACAGAGATTCACAGCGATTTGAATGAAGAAATACTCAGAAAAGCAATTTAGCATTCATTTTTCTCATGTTATGTCCTTTAGCATCAGAAAAATGCCATATGAACGTATAAAGAACAAGAGAAACATGATTTTCATCGGAGTGGGTCTTTAACTAGCTGAAAAACAGACTGAATCTGATACTGAAGCCTCTTTTATGGCCTTCTAAAGCAAATTAAACCATCAGCAAGAGGTCGATTATTTCTCAGTTGTAATATTCAATGCCTGAAACTGCTGTGAGGGGGTATGTGCGGGGCCAGATGATGGACAGCAGGCTGAAAAAAAATGACTGTTTTACATTTTTGCATAACAGCAAGAGAAACTAATGAATAAAGTTTGTGTCTGAAACACTACTTTTACATTTAATAAGAAGTACTACTGCATCTTTGAGGGGTACCCAAAACAAACCAAAAAGTCCCTCACAGTAGCTTTAATCTAACAAAGCTGGGTATTAAACAGAATGACTGATCTGAGATCCTCTGATTCAAAAACCTTTCAAACTAAGTATTTGGGTCTGTTTAGCTTAACAAAAGGAGAGCGCTCAAGTTTTTCAGCACAGCTTTGCCATGGAGGTCACCCACATTTAAACTGTGCCTTGTTTGATTCATTACCCGACCTAAGTGAAACCATTTAATACTTAAACAAATCCATTTTTAACTAGTCAGAGCTGACCTAAAAGACAGAAATCCCACCATCAATTTCTGTTATGACAGGGGGATTTATCAGAGTAATGTGCTTTTAGTTAAAACACATGCCTACATGACAATGAAATGAGTCACAATGAATTTCAGTCTCCAGTGGAAAAAAGACTGAAAATGTGAAATGAATAATTGAGTTAAATGTGTTTCTTTTTCTTAAATAGACCCAGAGTATTTCAGGACAATTGCGGCTATTTAAGATTTTTTATGAAAATGAGTTGTTACCAAAACAAGATGTACAACACCCCGCTGGATTGTGTTGTGGTTGACACTGAGTCTGAAATGCTCTCCATATGTCTGGCAACTTTACTGACCCTTCTTACTTAAACACTGCCAGCGTGGATGTGTTCAACACTCGGCCAACGTGGTGCTCCACTTAAGCAACATAGAAGTTAAAATTCCAGAAATATTACCAACGAGAGATAGACAAACTACTACAACATGTCTAAATTTGGATAAGGGAAAAGTTGATTCAAATGTTATTGCTTGCAGAGGACTTTTTACGTACTCCTTAATGCAGCAAAGGTTCATGGAAAGAAATAAAGTCCTGCTGTTAAGGTGCACTCAGGGAGACAGAGGGTTAGTGTATGTGAAAGCGTGGTTACAGCCAAGTGTTATAATTGTTTATTTGTGTCTGTTCAGCCTGATGGCAGCATGTCACTCCCGTTTCTCTCTGTCGGGGAATGATTCGTGCGGACAGCAGCGCAGATTGCTCCGATGATTACCCAAAATAGCCCTGGCATGCTGCATGCATGCGAAGTGCATTTATGTCATTGTGCGCGCATAAATGTTTGTAAATGTGCACGTAAAACATGCCTGCTTGTGTGTGCATTCCTGTCGTCATGTGCATGTAGTCTGGGATCTGGCGAGTCCCTCTCCACCCATGGTGGGCCTCTCTCAGCCAGATGGATGGTCTCAGCCAGTGTCAGAGAGGTGACAGCTGGCGGGCCTGGCCTCTCCTGGCTGAGGGTCTGGATCCTGTCCTCTGACAGCTCCTGACAGCTCCTGATGGGTGACACCTCTACCTCCCCCCCTTCCCACCCATAAGCTTGCATCATGGAAACTCCTGCTTCACTGCGAAATCAATGATGTCTCACAGCATGCTTTAATGAAATGTAAATGATATAAGCCCCACCCCGGTGAGACGACGCCTGAACTCATAAGTGCACTAAAGGAAGTAGCCACCCTACTGATGATTGAGTAATTAGGCCTTTGAATGGCTGTAAAACATGTTTTACAGGGAAAAAGAGTAATAGCTTCTCTACTCTGAATTGAAGTAAGACAACAGGTCATGCTTCGCGCTGAGAAGCTATAAGAACTCATGTACCATGTCAAAAACCTTGTTAGGCCAGCTGCACACGCTGTCACAAAATCTCTCATGAAAGTCATAAATTAGGCCAAGCAAGTGCAACTTCTGGTACCTCACATTACACGCCGCTCCCGCCTTCAGGTTCTCTGTTTCTCTCGCTCTTGGTCCTAAGTGGCTTTAACATTACAGGCGACTCGTTAGAGAAGCCGGGGGTCCGTGTAGCGGGGACATGGGGAGCGGTGTTGGATCTAGGGACCAAGAACGAGGACTCGGGTAATGTATGTGAGTCATTATTTTCAGCTTCCATGCAGCAGGACAGAGATGGGGCTACGTTGGAGCGAGCCTGCTGCGTTGTGTGTTAATGAGACAGCTCTGCAGGGATGAGAAGAACACACACAGAGCGACTCAGGAGACGTCTGCTGGCCTCCCAAAGGTAATTCCCCTTAAATGAAAAGCAGACTGCATGCTAGTCATTGTTGCATCAAGGGGGTGAGGATGAATAGTGACGGGGGTTGTGTTTCAACACACCTCCCCACGCTCTTATTACGGCCCGAGATGAGTGGAGGCAGGGGTACCTTGTTCAGACACTCCCTGCCGATGCTCCTTCTTTCCCAATTATCCTTGACTAGAATGACTTGTGCAACACAGGCTGTGTCACGCAGCTTTGGAATGGATGTTTTATCCTATCAAGGCCTTTTCATTTTTCAGATTAAGAGTCTCGCTAGCTTCCAACCAAGGACGCCAATAGGACTGAAGTATTCTACATCTGGGAGGCATTAGGGACACATGGAAGAGGCTCATTTAAGGCTCTTGTTAGCTCACCTGGCGCTTTAAGTAGGACCATTAATATTGATCTACTTACAATATGATCAACCTCAGTTCACATGCGTCCGCTCAGTGAGAAAGATACCGCGTCCCTTGGCGTGCGCTAGCATGTCAATCTGAGGTTTGCGGCAGCTATCAAACTGGCGAAAACCAAGATTCGTAGCTGAGAGGCTTTCCAGATGTTCTCCCTTGTATTTCATTGAATCCAACACCTCTGCAGGCCACTGTCCAGCCATAAATCACAAGCTGTGTGCTGCATGAGGAGAACGAGGGGATGTGGCTTGATGCATAAGTCACATGCTTGATTCATGAGCTCACTGCGAATATCTTCACGACACAAGCGAAACAATTAACTGTTACCTTAACCTCGAGGCCACAAAGTCTCTTAAAGGGGTTCTGTATCCCCTTTATAAGCTCTGAAGCCCCAGCTCAAAGCCACGGGGACAGCAGGACTTTATAAGAATGATTTGGTTTTATGTGGTATTCTTGGATGACGGTCCATGGCGAGTCACTGTGCAGTGTTAGCAACAGTTCAGCGCTTTATTCGGTTCTGTGAGCGAGCCTCAGTTCCAACCGTCTGAGATTAGAACAGATGTCTGATAAAAATGTTCTGCTCTCATCCATCTAATGCAAATGTACTGTTACCAAGGTTGTTATTAATCTCTGTAAAGCTCCAGGCTGTGTTTCCTTCTGATTACTGAGCCAGAAAAAGGTCCTGGTAAGAATTACATCCTTCCTTTACCTATGCTGAACTTGTGGGCTGAATGTTTTATCCATAAGCACACATGCAATCATCCTTTTGCTCCTAATTGAATTCCACATGGTATCATTTGTGGATCCTCCTTAGCAGTGCTCCCTAATGGGCATCTTAACCTTGGGCTGCATCGAGTATTCATCGCACAGAGGCTTTCATCCATCTAAAGTTTTATGAATCATGTGCAGAAAAAAATATCCCCAAAACTCAGGATGGTTATATTTCACCCTCAGTTTTCTCTCCAACCGCCTTTTTTGTTACCGAGGCCTTGGGAAAATCAAGCCAGTTTAAATCTGTCCCCTCCTGAATGGATGTATCCCTTATCCACTTTTTAGCTTTTATAAATGTCTGCTGGCGAGTATCAAGACTTTTAATGTGCAATATATCTGCTCTGTGGCTCAATTTAAGGAAATGAACTGATCCATAATCTCTACCTGCAGTGGCAAGTTGAACTGACCCGGTGACGTAGATGATGGATCTGGTGTCACGGTTTATCTCTCCAGGAGATTTTTGTAATGCTTCGACATCCCCGTGGAATCGTTGGGAGAAAAACAACACACATAAAGCAGTTCGCCTTCACAGCCCCGGCTTTCCAATATCGTGAATCATCAAACATCAAATAAAGAGAAAAAAATGCGGCCACAAACACCAAAGTTTATGATCCGTTACTCGCACGCTGTTAGAGATTTCCCCAAAAGTTCCCCACCCTCCATATGTGATGGTGTGTGAACTTGAAGTCACGTTTAAGTGAGTGTTTTGACGCCCAGATGTTATCCTCTGTACATTAGAGGACCTTTAGATCATATTGTTCTTGTACCTTAAGTTGAGTGATATGCCAAAATGAATGTCCTTTTTTGTTGATATGAAGCGCTCTTAGAAAAATGTTCCACATTTGTTGACATTTCAACTCTTATGACCATCAGTCGCTCACTAAAAGAAAGTTATAACACGCAATGTGTAAGGTATGAATGGAAATACTCCTGAATTTATGACATACTGACTGAAATTTTAAATTTCCATGTCAACCTGAAAAGACTGATGCGCCACATGTGGTTTGAAGACCATAATTTTGCAACTAATGGCTAGCTAGTTTCAAATAGAAGATCTAAAGCGCAAGCTGTCCAAGCTTCAGCATCCCACTGTTCAGACAGCAGTTTGTTGTAGCAACACAAGCTACAGATTTACCACCAAAATAAAATAAGATCAAATAAATCGGAATTTGTGGTCTCATTACAAGTTGTTGGATGTTTGTACTGCTTGGGTGGACTGCTCTCATATTTGTCTTAAATTAACTTCAACTGTGGCATCTGTTTAGAGGTTATGCAGCTGTATCTAAAACAATGTCATCATTGAACAGTATTTTAATGAGACCAATCTGTCAACCTCAGTGTTCACAGAACCCACCCAAATACACCCACAGCCGTAACAAGTGTTTAACCAGCTAACGTTAGCGTAACCGCATCCAGACTTTAGCATCAAAAACGACATCAGCAGCTTCTTTAGTGATACAAGCTTTAATGCCAGTGCATTGGCAGAAGACGGGAAGTTGCCCTCTCTCGTGTTACACCCCCTCTTATGGCAAACATGGGTACTGCAGGTTATAAATTGTTCTTCCTGTCAAATGAGTGTAATTTGACTATTTCATCAATCGATTTCAAATCTACTCCCGATGTGTTTCGTGACAGTTTTATCAAATAATTTACTGCCAAACTAAAAAGGTTAATATATAGTTATACCTTTTTAATAATGCTTGGCTATGTTTCACTAAACCCTGGACCTACAATCTTATTAAATTGTTTATCCACCCCTCTTGGTTTATAAAAAAGAACAGGCCTGGGTCTCATTCATTTTTATGTTACACGTCCTCTTTCTAAACATGGACATGATCAAAATATTGGTAAAAATGACAAAAATTGATTTTTTTGAAGAAATCGGTCACTGATGACTCTGTTCTCGCTGATGGTTTTAAAGTTTCAAGAACTGACCGAGAGGGTAAAGGAGGAGGATTTGCTGTATGCCAGTTCCAGAGCCTTGACTAGGTCTCTTTTGAAAGACATTTGTAATCACTATGAGACTTACTGGTTAAATAAAGCTTGAATAAAATAATAAAAGATTTATAGAGGCGGGCATAGACAGGAATTGAAGTCAAAAGTTAATTACTAGTGTAGATACAGGGAATGCGTGAATCTTGGAGAATCCACTCCCATCCTGTTGCAAATCTTTATTGCAGATGGCACCACCAAGTTCTGTAATACTTACTTCTTATTTCATCACATTTTTGTGCAATTTTAATCTTTAATCTTTTAGCAAATATTTACCAAATGCTAGCACGCAAGTTGAATGGATCAAATGCAATTATTGTCAGTTTTTCAAACTATTTCTGCCTTTTACTTATTATTGTAAACTTACTCTTGAAGAATTCTTTTTACATGTAAAATTGATTTACCTACTTACTGACATACTTACTTACTGTATTTCTAATCAAGGAGCTGGAAAATGTAGAATGCTCTTTCACTTGCCTCGCTTGAATATTTTTCCTTTCACACTTATCAGTGACATCTGTAAATGTCAAATACTGAACACATCATTTGAATTTCCAATTTCACACTTGACCATATTAAAGCCAATCAGCGTCAACACTGGACAGTTCCTTGGAGGAAGTATATGGTTAAAAGGTTAGCTGTCTGTTGAACTCAACAAACATTCACAGGAATCACACTGAGGTAGAGCAGAGAGCATTTAAACAAACCATCATGTTTAAATGACAGCTTCACAGCACCTGAAGACATCAATTTTCCATCCTTGGCTTTCAGTCATGAGTTTTGAGTATCAGTTGAAAGGAACATCGATACAGGCCATCCTTAAGTTTTCTTTTGCCTGGAGTTTAGCTCAGTCTCTTGGTAACTAGCTCAGACTTGAGAGCTAAAACTAGAGAGAGCTCAAAGTAGAAACCCTGCTGCTCCACACTGAAAGTGACCAGTTGGTGTCCATGTGATTTGGACTCCGAAATGAGGCCTTTCTTTTGGATTTTCTGTGCATGTCAAACTGGTAGAAAAGCCTGGGGTTTCTGGGGCAAGTTAATGTCACAGAAAGAATAAACTGATTGATTTGTGTTAGTTTTATACGGCAGTTCAGTTAGTCACTTTGGCATTTGTAGCTACACACCGATCAGGAACAGGTTTGGGTCAGGAAATTTGTTTCATTCTAGCAACACACCAAAAACCCACCCAGTGAACTAATAACTTGTGAAAACTCAGTTTGATCTTGGGAAAAATCTGCTGGGGGTCTTTAAAGTCTTCGCTCGAAGCCTGGCACTGTTTCCTTCAAAGAGCTGCCTCTTTCTAGGCCAATAACAAAGCCTGGAGCAGCTGCACTGACTGTCACAGGATCATCCTGTTATTTATTCTATACAAATTACTTGCATGTGTTCAGTACTGACTTGCCCTCAAGGTTAAGGCTCTCATCCAAGCCCGATGAGGGATGTAGAGAGGACAGTTGGCAAAGAGATGGATCTGCTCTCAGCTGTGGCCACTACAACACTCTCCTCATATCCCTTCCACACCTCGCAGCAAGGCCCAGACGCTGACAGAAATCAGTTCCAGAGATATTCTTGTGAAATGCTCGATCCATTTTTGGCCTGTCTGTGATCACACCTTTAGATTCTGATTAAAGTCAAATCAGGACTAACTCAAGCGAGCACCTTCACATGGCAAACCATTACAATCAACGTCATTTGTCCGAGTCGAGCTGCCTGGTGCGATGGGAAGCGGGGAAGGTGATGAATTGTTTTGTTTCCATATCAAAGGAGGGCTCTCAGTTTCAGGTTCACGGTACAGCAACACCATGTGGTGAAGAGTCTGACTGATAAATGAAAAAACTAATTAGAGGAAGTGGTCTTGCGGTGCAACAAGGCGGCTGGAGCTCGAGGTCCGGATCTCGTGTCGTCAGGTTTGCAACAAAGACTTGTCAGGATGCTCTGTGGGGGCAAACGCTGGATAGGCTGACTCTATGCCCCTACCAGCACCCCTCATGTGAGAAAATAAAGCCAACAACAGCTACTTACATTCATCACACGCCCTTTAAATGTCAGCACTTAAACTGCTGTAGACATGACATGCAAACGAAGGTGGATCTAAACATAAATGGGTCTTTATCTGGAGTCCATTACAGCACTAACTTTGGCCTTCTGCCTTTGATTTTCCTCAGTATCTTGCCTTAGCTGTTGCTCCACTTGGCTGAACTGAAAAAAAGTCGACTGAGAATATGATTTTCTGGGGTCATTTGTAGGAAATAAATCATAATCTTGATAAAAGTTGGGTACCAATTCAAAGGTAGCAAATGTTAATGACGCTGTGAACAATAGCAGTGACTCAGAACCAGCAATAACAAATGCTCTTTTATGTCACTTCCGAGTTGCGCTCCAGGAAAATTTTATGTGATTTCGGGTCACTGGCAAAGATTGTTGGTGAACTTTTCATATTTAATAAAATATATTGATAGCCAAAGCCATTCAGGGGGAAAAACTGGTGCAGATTTCTCTCTTGAAGTCATGGCTTTTCCACAGGGACTGGTATATCCTCGTGTTCCTTTCCTTGACATTCTCTTTTGCTTTTTAACAAGCTCACAGAGACACATAAAGCCCTCTACGTCTTTAAGGAGAACAAGGTTGATGCAACTCTTCTGAGCAGATTCTCTGAGGACTTCTCTCTCTCCAAATGCAAATCAGACCGGAGGAATAATAAATCACACAGTAACCATCACATCACGTATATTGGCCCCCAAAAATCGGGTTTTAAAACGTCCAAAAACTGTGTGTGTTCAGACAAACAAGATATGCTTGTTATTATACGAACCAGTAACCCGCTTAATGGATGCAAATTCATATTCCACGCTATTAAGTTTCACTAAATCCCGACTTTCGTTTTGTTCCTTCATGTTTTCAGGCCCATTTCCTCATTCAAACATAATACAGAGAGGCTGTCCTGACTGGGGTGTAATGGTTAAGATAAACACTTTGATGGTTTGCTTTTGTTTTTGAAAATGGATCTATTATAAATGGACTCCTGACAAACAAACACATGGCTGGCTTCCCCCAGCCGTCCTCAGAGGCTCACAGAGCTTAGACAGAAACAATGCCACAGCAATCATGAAAGGGAATAGCAAATCCTCTGCATGTCATGTGCTCTCGGCGTAACCATCAGCTTGAAAGGGCTGCTTTAAAATGGATGGACAAAATATACATATCCCTGGATTTGACATGGAGTTATTTGAACCTCCGCAGGGACATAAATCCACCCCATCCTAATCCTGTGGTAACTTGTAAACAGTCTACTGCTCACATGACACACCTCATACCCACTCAAGTATTTCCCAGCCTCCTTCTCGTCTTACAAGATGTCAGACTTCTGAAACTCCAGTTCTGTATAATTCATTCCTCACATTATGTGGCGATGTTTCCTTTATAGACAAATCCGGTGGCAATTTGTGTGTCTCCATCTTTTGTAGCAGACTTTAATGCAGTGGCAGCTCAAGGTCTGCTGCTAACGTCACAACAGTATGGAGAAATTGGAAAGATTGACCACATCTGCTACATGTGTTATGAAGTGCTGTGTAGAGTAATTAATGTTATCATGCTACTGTATTATTTACATTTACTAGAGAAGCCTGAAACTCCACAGATTCTTCTACATGCCACCGACATCATGTCAAAAGTCAGGTTGTGTAAAAAGTCGAGGTAAAAGTAGAAAATTAAAACTTCCATTTAAGATTCATATAAAAGCACCACAATGCAGTGATGGATTGTGGTCCATACTGGTATAGTACCTCTAAGTAAATATGTCTTACAGTAAAGTAAATCAAAGTGACAAAAAAACCCACAGAAAATAAATATATAGAGAGATAAAATACTGAATAAGAGACAGTAGAAACATCTATGAGAAATAAGAAGTAATAAATAACTACAAAAAATGTCTAAATGGATGCAACATGGCAATAGAGAAACAAAATCATCTGAAAGTAGCATACAGGAAATGAAGCAGCTGAAACTGAAGCTAGAAACTATCAAAATAAAAGCATGACAAACTATCTCACAATGAGGCAACATCTTCTCCAGAGAAGTTTCCAACACAGAGATGATGATAAATCTTAAATGTGACTATTATTTGAAATGGATGATGACATACGAGTCAATTCTGTTTATTTGTCAATGTGTAGCATATTTCATTTGGCCTTTCTTCAGTTTGACTGATTGTGTTGTTTTATTTCCGTTTTCCATAAATATTGGGTTGTTATCATCAGAATATTCTATAATTATTGTGAGGTGAAAAATCTGATACCATCACAGTCCAAGAGGAAAGTCTTTACTAAAACAACATTTGTCATGGTGAGCAATTTTTGAAGAAGCAGAAGGCTTAACTGGCTGCTCTGTGCCAGCAGCATTTATTCTATTATAGAGTAGCATGTAATGACTTTAGCAGGAATCACTTTATATGTACAATAAGAGTACTATGTAATGACCATAAGTCATGGTAGGCCACTAGCTTGTTTGGAGGCTATCAGACTCGAGGTTATCAGGCGGGTCAGCCGGCACTTGAGCAGTGGGTTCTTTGCTGATAGGCCACACAGAGTGAAAACACCATTTCTGTGGCAATATTTTAGTTAGCTTTGTTGTTGACAAGCCTGTGGCAGCATGGTGCAAACCAAGCTAAACAATCTAAGTTACAACAAACTTGTTTTATAGTTTTGTTTAGACTTTGCATCCTAAATTAAAACACAGTTTATACAGAAACCGCTATAAAGTTATTAGCTCAAAATGGTTATTTATCTCCCTAACTACAACTCAAGACTTGTGGATTATTGAAACTGATTCAGTTTGGTGAGGTCAAGCGGCAAATGACTCCTATTTCTTTTCAAGATTGTCTCAAAGTCCGGCCACCCCATTCTGACGTTTCTAAACCCGGCCCTGATTTCTCTCAAAAACATGTGTTGAGTGTTGCTGTGAGAGGCGGTTGCATGCTGCGTGGTGTCCAGACTCCTTGGCCCCGACCTTGGCTCCATTCATTCGTATCAGAAAGAGCTTTTCATTGGATGCAGTTGCAGTCCCACAGGAGCTGGACTCAACTCTCCTCTCTCTTTCCTTGGACTTTACAATAACTCTGTGCCAGGGGACAAATATCCTTCTTTTACTGCGAGCCTTATATAAGCTCATGCTTGAATAAATGATTTTCTTGCAGAAGGTAACGTATGCCTGCCTGACTTTTATGATTTGATCCGAAGCACATGTGGAGAACACCTACGATTTAAAGCTGCAGTGGTAAAGTGAAAGTGTTTTCTTGTGGTCAGAAAAGATATCTCATCTTTTCAGTGGGAAATCGAGATAACTTTGCTCTACAGTCTCTTGATTTCCAGATGTCTCTATCTCTATGATAGATTCCTAACAGAAAATGCTGCTAGGAGATGACGAAAGCACAATGCCACTTCATACATGCATTTTTCAGAGAGTTCAAGGCTCTGATCAGCTGCATTGTATGCTTCTTCCTCAGTATTTTGTGCAGGCGTCACAGCACAGGCCTCTCTGCCCTCATAAACACATCCAGAAGGGAGTAATTATTTCTCAAGATGTGGAGATCCAGGACCTGCCAGTTCATGCCTCTTTATGAGTGTTTTGGCATGTCGGCTGGTTCCGCTTCACAATGCTTTTGTTCATCTTGTTAGAGGAGATGCGTTACCCAGGCCGCCACCCTGCAGGCCATGTGTCTCTGTCACCTTGAGGCTGGGAGAAACTGTTCTGTGGCTTTCTGTTTGCATCCCCCTCTAATAAAATGCTCCATATCGAGTGTCTCCAAATTAGTAACAGTATTGCAGGTCATAAAACATTGCATCTCCTTTAATCCGCAGTGACACAACCATACCAGCGTTCTCTAATGCTGCACCATCAGGAATGCATTTCCATTTAATGTGAGGCTTCTCAGCCATGTTCGTGCATTTTTGAGGAGACCAATTTGTCCCCAGATTGTGAAATTTGAAGATGCAATAAATCAGGACATTTAGTGGAGATATAATGAGTGGTTGAGGAGTGGGCTTTGGAGGAGGATTAAAAAAATATGTGCTCTGTCACAAGAAAGATTTTCACTTTTTCTTTCTTGGAAGGGACCTCTGAATAAATGCCAAGAAGCCAGTTTGTCATTAACAGAGCCTCGATAAGCTTTGATGAGTTGGTTCTGAAAGCATAACTGTGTCTAACCTCATCTTCTCCTCTTCAGATCTGCATTGAGTGATAAAATGTAATTATCCTTGAGCCTCCTACCAAGAAAAACTTATAGCTTTTCATGATGCAATCGTTCTGGTTATTTCTCAAAATGTACACCTCTTATCTGATTATATTCTAATGGGGAAAAAAATGAAATTTGAGCAGATGTGATCGCAAGACAACTGAGCAAACTCCATCTGCAGGAGAAGGTCATATGATACAATTTAAAGCTCCAAAAAAGCTTTTAAATTCACCCTGAGGTGATTCATTTCTCAAATCTGCCTAATTTTAGAATAACAGAAAACAAAAACTTTTTGTTTTCAAGGCAAGCTTTTATTTTAGTTCATGGAAATGAGGTCATAAATTGTATTAAGGGTTGAAATACGAAAAAGAAATCCACCAAATCATGTTATTAGAGTAGCCCAGTGTGCGTCTGCATTACTCATACAGTCACCACAGAGCCATAAACTTTGTGCACTCTGGAGTCAACAAAACTGAATAATGAAATCATCACTGCTCATCTGCTGAATACCTACCAGTTTAATTATGCTGCAGAAACACTCCTGGCTCTTTTCCCAGACCTATATGCACAGAATCAGTCACACAAGACCGGGCTTGGCAAATGTTTATTTTCCCAAATACCAAATAGGACCCCGGGGATATTATGCTTCATTCCACTTTGTCTCTAACTTCAAAAGGCCCTGCTGGGAATCGACCGACATGTTTCACCGGGGCTTACTGGTCCTATGAACAACCACTCGTAAGAGAAAGTAATGTGTTATGTAACAGATTTGTCAGAGTTTGACTGGATAATTTTCAGAAAGTGTTCTTTATCAAAATGAAAAGAACAAATCCCTGCAGCACAACAAGCAATAAAAACATCATTTCTGAAGGTTTTATTTCCCATGGCTGAGCACTTTTTCTCTGTATCAACTCCAGGAAGGAATTTGCTGGCTTTATGCTTACAAACCTAAAAATTCAAAATGTGAAGACAAATCATGACAGCATATAAAAAAAAAAAAATCATATGACAGAAAGTGAGCTGTGTATTTAGCAGCATGTGCTGGACTCTGTTGCTGAGCTTTCTTACCATGCTTTTTCCCAGCAGTCCTCAAACAAACCCTCACACTCGCTTAATTAAACCCTCCATTGAAAATGTGTTTGTGGAAAGAAAGAAGATATTCCGTGCAGAAAACACTTCTGCGCACAATTCATCGCCCTTTGTTTTCCCAGAGCCAGCTGCCTGCTCTCACTCCAACCCAGATTGTGTCTGTGTTTGTTGGCCTTTAAGTGGCTGAATTTATTTCCACGAACTTTTTTTTTTTTTTGAATGCAAGGCTGCGGTGGACTTTTTAAAACATCTGCAAGCTGACAGCCAAACAGAGAGAGCAGCCGCACACACAATTTAGATACCCAAGGTGTCCAGGATTCCATAGCTGACATTACAGTGGGATTTCATGGCACTAATTACGGAGTTGTCTTTATTAGTCTGGTTAGGAGGTGTTAAAAGATTTCATTGTAGGTCTAATTCCAGCTCTTGTAACCTATAATTACTCAAGTCTTTAAAATTTCATAGGTTTTTTGAAGAGCGATGATGATCAGAGTCTGTGGTATAACCTTTGGTTAAATTCCACTTGGTTTACTAGGAATGAAAAGTTGATGAAAAGCAAACCACCTCCACACGGTATGTCATTTTAATGCAGGAAAATACGATCATATATCTCTCAAAACGATTGCCTCTTTCTCTGTTACAGGTTTCTTTTTTTTCTCATGTTCCCACAGCAACCAGCTTCATCTGATGTTATGCTCAGGATGGAAGGGTAAAATAGTTTTCATGTCTTAACTGAGCTGCAAACTCCAGTCTTGAGGAATGAAGCCGATGTAAAGGAGCTAAAAAGTGCAGTTCCCTGAGTGTCCACTAGAGGCTGGCTGCAGAAGTACCAGATGTCACATACACACACATGGAAAAAGCTTGTCTTTAAAACAGAATTGAACACGTTTACAACCTGATTCAAAAAGGGATTTGGTTTGAATAGCTCAGTACTCATACTGAACAGGGAGATATATATGTATATATATATATATATATATCTCCCTGTTCAGTATGAGTACTGAGCTATTCATCCCCCCCAAAAAAAAAAAAAAAAAAAAATATATATATATATATATATATATATATATATATATATATATATATATATATTTTTTTTTTTTTTTTTTTTAAGGATATTAAAGCTCCTTTCAGGAAAAAAACAGTGTTTGCTTAACTTGTCCTCTACATGTGAAAATAGTAAGAGACAAAATATTGTGTTGATGATCAAGTGTATCATTTATTGCGAATATTTACACAAAAATAGTGACAACATGGTTTTGTTCAGCTGCTCTGCTGACACCTACTCTCTCGCACCTGCTGTTTGCAAGGAGGCTTAAGGCCCACCTCAGCTCCATTGCTTTGCCTCTTGCAAGGTCGGCCAAGTTAGGTTGAGTCAGCATTTCCAACATGGTGACCCCTGCTGAAAGGCTTCAAAACTTTTCTCCTGAAACAAATGGGCAACAACACTACAGTAAGGTCTATGTACAATACAGACAAGAGCCTTCACACTGTTTAACTGGTTGTATAGTCGTATAATCCTCATGAGAGATATCAGGCCCTAAAAACCTGCTCTGCATCCAGATACTTCCTAGCGAACAATTACATCTAAAAATCACAGATTTGATGGGATTGGTGTCATGTTTGCACACGCAAAATGAATACAAGATGGAAGCAAAAAAGACTGTTTCTGTTTGTTTATATCTATTTAGCCAGCCTACATACAGTAAAGAGCTAACTGTTCATGGTTTAAAGAGTGTCTGACATGGTCTGTTTGATTCCAACAACCCATTTTTAGCTTTCTTTTCACACTTAGAGCTCCCCATTTGTTTTTGTTTTCTTAAAGGACAGTGCTGATACACAAGCAAGCGGGATTTGATCTACTCTGGATTCAAGCCAATGTCCATTCAGCTATTTTTTATGCAGACTTTACTAGACTCTGCCCACACGTCTCAGCCTGTGAGGGAAATCAGTGGGAAACAGCAGCCACATAAACACATAGCTGTTGGATGCTGTATTTGAAGCCAACCACCTTGAATATAGCAAATGTCAAAGTTTAAAACATGAAATAATAGATGCAGATTTTGTTTTAATTGGGGATTCGGGTACAAAAAAACGCAAATTACTATGAAAAAATAGTTGAATATTCATAGAAATGAAAAGTCCGTTTGTTTACTTTTGACTAGCTCATTCAGGAAAATAATAATTCTTGATGATGGGACCGTTTGTTCTCCTTTTCCAAGAGTGAAAAGCCAAAGAATAAATCCTACATGTTGCTGTTCTCTCTGTATTTTTCACCCCTTTTTTGCTGGTGTTGTATAGTGAGGGCTGTGCCAGTTGTGATTGACACATTTGGAGAGGGATTTGGTGGGATTGAAGGACCACAAGTGCATTAGGAGTGGAGACAGGGCGCCAGAGGCAACACCTGTAATATGAGTTGCATGTTTCCAACAAAGTGGCATTGCAGTCACTCTCAATAAGCTCTGCTAGAAAACGCAGCTTAGAGGGTCTGTTGAATCCAGGGAATATGAAACTATAGTTCTGCTTTCTGGTGCTTTTCTTTAACACTCTGTCATTCCTGATTCAGGTGATAATTATTCACCAAAACAGAGAGATGATGGGAAATTTGTCTTTTCATTCCACGCACTTAGACTTTTCTGCAAATGCAAAGTACCCTGGGCAAGGTGGAGCCCAGTGGAGCAGGAATGCAGGAGAGATGGTGATGGCAGCTCTGTGAGAGTATTTACTGTAATGAGAAGCAGACAGGAGGACCTCTGTGCTGCTATTGTTGTGCACAGGTTTGCTTTGGATTCCTGACTCACCCCTGCAGGCAACAGACCTATGAATATTTAAATAGGAAAGGGACTTCCTCTAAACATCAATCAAAAGCCTATCTATTCAATTACTGGCCTCATATCTGAGATGTTCCACCAACAGCAGCTTCTGATCGAAGGAAATTCAGCCTGTGGTTATGCCTGCAAATACATCAACCATGTGGACAATGAATCAATTAAACACAGCCTCTCAATAGCTGGCGGCTTTTCAAGAGAACGAGTCACTGGATATGTATTTAGTGACTCTGCACTTGGAAGAAAGTCATCGAAAGTTTTAGTCAAATGAAAGAGGATCATTATAAAGCAGAGAGATTGCAGTAAAGAAATATAATCTCCCCTTTTTTATGAAAAAATGAACCCGGTATGAAAGTTAAAGGCAACTCAGTACTTTCCTCATAAAGCATGTTGAATAGGCTCAAATTCAAAGGCACTTTCTCCCTCTGAACAAATTTCATCCTTGATAAATGCCAGAGGCTTACACTATTTCTTTTGTATGAGAAGAGCCAGAGAAAGCAACAGAAAAGCGAGTGTGTGGGTGTGTGTGTGAGGGTGGGAGGAGTGCACTGAGATGGGATCAGATACACAAACAGTGAAAAAGAGTGATGAGGGTGAGAAACAACTGCTTTGGACACCTGTTCAAAGAAGTTCAGCCATGAGAAAAATGACTCACACTGGCAGAGGATCAGTGGATGGGAGGTGTGTCATTTTGCAGCGCCGACATCTCTGTCAGCGAGCGACTGTACACACACAACAATCCAGTGATCTCTTTCAACCACAACAACAACATGGCTTAGCCCTGCAGAGAAGCTGTGCTTGACACAAACCTATCCTCTGCTAACAAGAGCCAGACACATCAGGCAGAGTGCTATTCTTGGCAGCCAGCAGCAGTCATCTATCAGAGTCAGGCCGTGCAGAAAGACCGGAGAACTAAGAGAAGGATTCTGCAACAACCACTACAGTGGTTAGTCAATACAAAGTTTGTGTTTGTGTATAATCTTCACTTATTGTGGTTTCCTGTTTCTTAGTCATACTAAATGAGTTCATTGAGGACCAGTGTTGTGCTGCTGGAGTTAATGCAGAAATCCACTGAGAGATTCATCACAGCTTGTGGTTAAACAGTCTGTTGTAGAGCTCAAACACAAAATTAACACTTCTCTCTATTCAAAGGATGAAGCTTCACACCAAAGAGACAGATATCAGATTGAATAATCTGGTTTTTGGAAGAGAAAGAAAGCCTAAACTTTGAGCAGCACAATGAATTAGCCTGTAAATCAGCTAGCTTGGCTCCGTCACAGTTAGCTAATCCTACCATCAGATTTAAAAATTGACTTTTGATATGTCGCTTCTTCATTCTGTACCAAAATGAAGTTTTATGATGTATTTTTGATATATTAACTTGTATTTTTTTTCTGCTACTCTCATCAGTATGTCAAATGTTGCTTCAAAAACTGTATGCGGCCTATGATGAAAGGAAAGAGGCTGATTCATAAATACTGGAGAGCTGTGTTATTTCAAATAGCGGGCCAATTTTTTTGGAAAGATTAACATTTTTTGAAAGGTAAAAAAAAAATCGCAGTCATTTTCTCATGGGTAAAAAGTTGTAGCAAAATCATTTTCCCACGTTTAGATCACAATCACGCAGTTAAAAATAATTAAAATTACAGAACAGCCATCATATTATGAGAACAAGGTCATTATTCTTTGAGAGTAAAGTCAGAATAAATTAAAAGTTGAGCAGCCGGCTGCCTGTACCTAAAGGTGGATCGAGGAGCGTCTCATTAAATTGTACTTAATGTTTTGGCACGTCAGCACCACATTTGTTATCAGGACTCTGAAAAGACTGTGTGAAAAGCCGAGAAGTGTGGTTTCCTCTTCAAAACAGCAACATGCTGCTGATTGCAGATAAAATTAATGACTTTGGAAAAGATTTTACTTTGTCTTTATCCTCATGAGAAGTTCTTTTTTTTTTTTTTTTTTTGTCTTCATAGAAAAAAAAAAATTATTTTTTTTCTTTTAATGTGACCCCAAAACTGCCCACATGTAAATTAACTATATTTCCTTTTTATTAAATATTTTACTTATTATTCAAGTGGTCCAATCCAGTTTTTTTTCTTCCTTTTTCTTATATATACTGGTTACATTTTCTAAATAATGTCCCAATAACTATAAAATTGATAATAATGGGGAAAGGGTTTGGCTGCCTTTGATTCAAAGTTACTCCTGTATGACCTTTAAACCAGTAGAGTGATGTAAAAACAGACGTCCTCCCATCAAGATGGTGACAGGATGAAATCAATCATCTTTTTAACATCATACAACTAATAAAAACAGAACCTTCCCACCTGTTAACTACTAGCTAGAAAAAAATGATTTCATTCATTTTCATTTTTTCATTTTATTTTTTGCACAATTTAAAAGAACACAACATAAAACATGATGGATAATAATAAAACAGTGCAAGGAAAGGCAAAAAGCCACAATGGGCTTATTTGAAGCCTCCACCTTAATAATAGCCTAATATTGATATTACAAATTAATGTACAAAAGCACAAGATAACGTGAAAAAATCAATAAAAAAATAATAGTGGCTGACAACAATAATATAGAGAAAAGACAGACAATAAAAAAACTTTCAATGTGTATTTTAAGGATCTCGTTCCATCTGTTATAATACAGCAGACAGGCTTTAACACTCATTACAGAAAGTCACCTGGGGATCCCTGAAGGTTCGGACTTGTACAGCTGTTGTTCGTCCTGAATTGTCGACAGTTTGTGATATAAACCAGTTTTACAAAAAGTAGCACCACCTCCCAACATACTTTGTTATATTTGTGGTCTGTCTTAGATTGTGTGATCGGTGAGTTTCTTTACAATTTTCTGGTTATTGTCTCACCAATAAGAAGACATGCACTGAAGAGGTGATCAAATATATTTATGGAGCTCCATATTTATCTCTTGTGTAACTCTACCGCAGAGTGTGATTGCAGATAAACGAATACAGAAGATCTGAGGTTTCTCAGCTTTTTTTTTTTTGTTGCAATTATTCCCCATGTTTGGGTGTGTGCCATCCGTGATCAAACATTAAGTTGACTTTAAAGTGTAAAAAGTTTGCTTTTACATAAGATTAATTGAAACGCGACGCAGAAAGCCACTAAAAAGAAGATGGTGCTGTTTTGCTGGAGCTGAAAAGAATCTGCAACGCATTAAGAGCCTCGCTTGGAGGAGCAGATGAAAGGCGCTGTCCTTATATTAAAAGAACTGCTGGGGAGGTGAAGGATTCTCCTCAGGAGAAATCAAAAACACTCTTTTCCCACTGGCGCACTGACAATAACTCATCGGGCTGTCAATCCATTTTAATCAAATTACTGTGATGTTTCAAACAGTCTATTTTAAAATGAGAATGACACAAGGCTGAGAGTCGCACTTTATGAAAGCTGTTTTAAATCAGATCTGCACAATATCTCATTGTCTTTGGCGCTTTGCTTTAAAGGAATGTGAATATGAAAGGAGATGAGCGCTGAGATGAGCTGAGTTTGAACACATCACAGAGTAACAGATGTGAGAAAGTGAGAGGGAGGGCTGGTAGAAACGGCACAAATCACATAAAACACTAAATTGTTTCTGAGCTGAAAAGAGGAAAATGTTTGTTTGTTTTGCCTGTGAGTCTTACAGGAACTGCGAGGAGGGGGGTTTGCAGAGTTCTTGAGGTACTCTGCTTCAGCCAAATGACAGCCAATGATTCAAAAGTGTCCCCAGTGTGGAGTAATCAAACTTTAAGCAATTAAAACGCCCAAAATAAGTTTGTGCAGTCATCAGATGTCAGAATAAAGGATAGTGTGGAGCACTGAGCCTGGAAAATGAGCTCTGGTTTTCTGTCATGAGTGATGAAAAGCAGATTGTCCCATGAAGTATCAGATAAGTAGCTGATAATGTCATCCATCCCAAAGGTAGGACGTGGTTAGCAGCCACTCACCATCAAAGCGTGGAAAAAGAGAGATCATCCCAGGTTCAGGCCTGCAGAGCAATCCTAACATGTAAACCATCTGTGTTTTTTTTCTCCTCTCGAGTGTCATAAACGTGTTACAGGCTGCACAGGCACAGTGGTCTGTCCTGACACTGAATCACACCATTCCCTCAGCTCACCTAAATCTCAGCTCCACTCAACACCTCAACACAAACGGAACTGTTTATGTTGCAAACGTGTTCAGAAAGCACACATGCAGACACGCTTTAGACCGCCGATTTATGATCGGGATGAGGCTGTTTCATTCTGAAGGCCTGATCCACCCGCTGCAGCTCTATCACAGCTCACACATATGAAATTAATATGTGTTAATACAGACTATTGTCCTGGAAGAATCAGTCATTTAGTTTTGTGTTTCATCAGTGTGACAGAGAAATATACCATCATGCTCTGCTTCGCATCGTCCTCACCCTCTGAGGCAAACTAAACCAAGCTGTGCCTCCAAGCACACTGAGGCACAGGAAACAGTCAGCCATCACTGAGGTCATAAATCCACGTCTTGAAAGCACTGGATGACGCCTGTACGCACTTTAGTTTGGCGATAAGAGAAACTTTTGGATGGATTTGAAGGGTTTGTTTCAAGGTTCACCTAGTGCTATGAAAATGATTGAAAAACTGAGATTTAGAGAGTAAAGTCGTAATATTAAGGGATTGAAGTTGGAGGGAAAATACTGAATATTGAAAAATGAAGTCACTGCAGTTCCTTGAGTGTCCACTTGAGGTGAGCTGTGGAAACCTCGAAGACTCCATTGGAGCTGATATCAAAGGTTGTATTATTTTAAAGGGATATTCCGGCGTAAAATTAAATTGGGGTCAAACACACCAACTCTCTTCCAGCAGCCGCTTGTTTGTACGGAGACCTTGGTCAAGTCCATCAACTGCAGTGGGGTGACGCAGCTCAAGGAAGAACATTCATGATCATTTCTTCATGGAAACGCAATCAGACCGAGACGCTAAGGCAGAGGAACTACCGCATCTGCAGTGCAAAATAATTAATATGATTATTAATTCAAGAAAATGATACAGAAATGATTATAAATGTTTTTCCTTGAGCTGCGTCACCCCGCTGTAGGCTGTAATGGACTGGCCCGAGGGCTCACTACAAACAAGCAGCTGCTGGAAGAGAGTAGTCGAGTTGTGTTTGGTCTCTTTGCTAAAGAAATCAGGCAAAGTTAAAAAGATGTTTGGTGGCTAGTACTGTGGCTGGGACCCTATATGTACTGTTGATGAAGTTAGGTGCTGTTCTGAACATTATTTTTGGCTATAGAGTGGCGTTTTGGTTGAGCACGTGACTCCTGAGACCACTGTGTATTGCTATTGTGCCGTCGTTACTAAAGTTGGTATAACTGTAGAAGCAAGCGGTCGGCAACATTAATCTCTCGAGGGGGTGTCTTACTTAAAGTTGGTGTTTGACCCCAACTTAATTTTACGCCGGAATATCCCTTTAAGGTGAAGAGCTACACCTCCACTATGGTGACCTCCATCAGTGGGATTCATTTGGCCCTACAGAAACAGGTGACCTCTCGAGACTATGTTCATATTTAACAAAGCCCATCTCACTTTTCTTTTCTTTGAATCATATCTTGAGTCTTTCCCACTTGTTCAGCATTATAACAACAGCTTCTCTACATTCAGCCTCCATTGAAATCAAGTTTTCTTCTCCATAGGTTTCCATGAGTTTGTGCGTTGATAGTTCTAGGACACCAAACAATCCAAATAATAACCTGTAATGAGGACATCTTGCTGTTTGTTCATTTTTGAGTTAAGAGAGAATAGAGAGGAAAACATCTCTGAAGTTTTCATCTATTTGTTCGACAAAGTGCAGTTTTAAAACCTGCCAGGACTTTGAAGCTTCTTTGGTCTGAGGAAAAGAGCAAAATGCAGATTTGGGAGACCAAATCAAAAAATTAGCTCAATTCTTGCGTGATTTTGCCTGGACCAGAAACAAAGCCAACTCCCAACTGTGAGAACAAACACCTTGAAATGTTTGTCTTTGGAGAAAGCTGTGTATATTTTCTAATAAGCAGATGTTTGGAAATAAATTAGCCTGAACGACAAGTCTATGAAAGACTGATGGGAACGCTCAGCCCTCATAAATTTGTATTGATTTTTATCTTTGCATGATTTCTCTTATATCTCGAGCCATTATTCATCTTTTCTATTGTTTGTCAGTCATTAAGCCAAAGTATGAGGTCCAGCAGGTTGAACAGCTGTGAAGTGGCTGGTGTTCAGCAAAAGCCACAGACGAGCAGAGAGTGAAGAGAGCGGTTTACTCTCACCAGCCAGGTCCTCTGTGTGACATCTTTTTTTTTTCTCCTCCCCTCATAATGAGAGCCAGCTGCCAGCCGCAACATCAGCATCCAGCTTCATACCAGCGTAAAAGAAACACATGAAAGTCAGAGCTTTAAACATGTCCAGACTTTGTGTACGCCATGGGCACAACCAGCCTGCTTGTCAGCGTTACAATCAATGGTGCCTGTGATCATCTACGGTGGAAATGAGCTCTTAGCCTTGGAGGACACGCTTACACACACACACACACACACACACACACACAAACAAATCCAGGACAAAGTACTGCACTGCAAATTCATCATGTAAACACTGTGGTTTGCTGAGCCACGCACTGGCTTAGTTTTTAATGGTTTTAATCAACATCAGTGTGCAAAGTAAAACAAGAAATATGTCATCCTGATGCTAGTTTTTTTTGTAAAGTCAGTGGCTATTTCTAATTTTTTTATGAGTGTCTGAAGTGATGTTGCATCTAAAGCCACTGATATGACAAACTGTGTAAACTGCTTTTACACAGAGGGATCCTTTTCCTGTCTCTGTATTATCTTAGTTTCCTCAGGACAACAAATAAGTAAAAAATTAAATGAATAATTTGGATAAATAAAGCTAAAACTTCATTGTCCTCTTCATTAACAAATTACAAATTTCAATGTCATTTAGCAGACGCTTTTTTCCAAAGTGACGTATATACGAATCATACACTAGCGAACGACACACACTGGAAGCCAGGTAGGTTAGGTGTCTTGCCCAAGGAGACAACAGAAAGACCAGGGATAGGGGGGAATTGAACCACCAACCTTACAGTTTTTTCGACGACGGCTCTACCGCCTAAGTTAGTCCAACAGCAGATCCATGATCCATCACGTGTCTTATCCATCTATAAGACACGTGATTCGTGCTAGCTAGCAGCTGCTTGTCGGTTGTAGCCTATTCTAGTGGAGACATGGGTAACTTTATTTCAGATTTTAAAGTCATGTGGCAGGACTGCAGTTGATTCAGACAGAACAGTTGCTACAAAACTAGGACTACTGTAGTTATCCATTCTTTCTTGTTTCTTCGACAGAGTATGTTTTTTTTTTTCTACCCAATTCAGTCAACACATGAATCTCCTTTCTGATTTGTTTGACGATCTATGTATATAATAATAATAAAAAAAAACATATTGAACCATAATTTTTCCAAAAGTGAAAGAGCTTTAAAGAAGACAGTGTATTTTTTGTTGGATACAAATATTGAATTGTGACCATAAACTGTATTAAGCTGAATTAAAATCAAATTCCTTTACAGGTTATGGTAAAATTAGTAGCAGCAGAACTTTACATCGACAGTATATGACACCTTCTATTTTTTTTCTCACACTTGTTTATTTTGACACTTAGAGGAAGCAGAGGTGTTGATGCATCGTGGTTGCACATCCAGTTATACCCGTCATTATTTCTTTTTTCTAAATAACGGTAGCGCCCCTTTGGATGGCAGATTCATCATCTAATTAACACCTCTGAATTAACACCCATGTTTTAAGAAGTATTTATGGTCTCAGGTTCTGTGCCTTTGCCTTGTAGAGTCTTTAGCGGCAGGAAAAGGCAGAGGAAGCTCCCCCTGACAATATCCATTTCGACATCTTCCGCATGGATTCCATCTGAACTCAACCCCTGACCCCTTCTCTTGTCCCTGGGCCTGGGTCCTGCCCTCAACCCAGCCGTCCACCCTCCTGGGTACACGCTGACCTGTGAACTCTGGCTCGCCTCTGAGGCCCTGCTACCGACCCCGCACACTGACTTCACAGGAGAAAAGAACACAAGACGGAAAGTTGCCCCTCATCACTAGTCACGCCTGAGGGTGCGTTTTATTGTGAAAGAGCCTAAACCAGCCGGAGAGCCTTACTCTGAAAAGGTCAGCCTTTGTATTTTGAGTCATTACCTACGAATTGTGTCACTAAGGGCAAATTTTACCACATGTAAGACTGAATCAACCACAGGAGAGAAATGATAACACACACACAGAACTTCCGAACTTTATTAATTAGGAGCAGGTCACTCAGGTCAACATGTGTTTATTCTCAGGAAGGAGCATTAAGGGGATTAACACTAATCAGAGGGGATTATACACAGCTATTACCCAGCTGGATGGTACTTTCCTGTCTGATCTCTCCACTTTGTCCGCCTGTGGAGAAAGGATGTTTGGTTTGGAGGGAGGGATCTGGATAATGATTCCTCTGGTGGCGTTTTCTCTGTAAACACAAACACACTGGACCTCTTGCTTACCTTTGACCCAAGCCACAAAGAATTCCCAGCCTTTTGAACAAAGTGTGTTTCGATTTAGACCGAGAGGAAATGTAGGCTAAGTTTCATACTGCAGGTTAATTGACTGAAGGCTCAGGAGCAGATTAATGAGAGTTGAAGTGTGTGAAATCTTTAGATATGCTGCCAACGCTCTCTTCAGGAGGCTGATGCTCAGGTTTGTTGACACTGACTCACAGTCATACCCACTTAACTTTACGGCCACTTTTTCACACATTGTTAAGCTGAGAAGAAACTACAGTAAAGTACATTAGTGGAGTTTGGAGACTTTAAAATTTGGAGTTTTAAACTTTGTCTATAACTATTCAACAGAGAGAAATACTGTATTTGCTGTCTTTATCTGTCAGTTCACAATTTTTTAGCAACCTGCAATACATTTTCAAAGTTTATATGATTATAATATAATATTTTATCCAGTATACGAAGGCAATTCAACGATAACAACAGTGGTAGTAATATTATCAGTCTAATTTGCTTTGAAAAAAATGTACATTTTATAACCTAAATTTTCAAAAACCTACAGTAGGCTTTAAATGTGTTAATATCAGGCTCTTTTTATACTTCACTCTTTGAATTACAAGAAATTCAACTTTTTAAAGGTTATCATTCCTCATTTTGGTTCTAAAATCTTACACTGCCACTCAAATATAAAGAATCTTAAAAGCCTACAAACTTCAAAGTGTACTACCTTTGTACAGGAATAAAAAAAACTAAACCTGAAGTTGTAACAAAAACTCAAGTTACATCAGAAGTATGAGATTAAATCACCCAAGGAAAATAAATGATGTGCACTTTGCTAGGTGTAAAATGCAGGCACAAGGACTTCTATATATTCTGTATAAAGAGAAACAAATGAATAAAGCAACAACAACAACCTCCAATCAATCACAATTTCTCACATAAAAACAATTGTGGTTTTACAAACTAGGTCTGCTGTTGGCAAAAACTTCTCTTAGCTGAGGCATGTCTATTCTTCAAAACTTTGACCTAAAGCACAGTCTTGAGGGCAGCATGCAGTTCTCGCTGGCTAGCAGCTGCCCTCAAGCTGTGGTAGCCTGAGACACAGAGTAAATGACTGGAGCGGCTTATATTCAGATTGTAAGTGAAACTGGTAACCATAATGCTGCTCATTCTGACTGTCCTCGTGATTACTGTCCTCTTTATCATCCTCATCATCCTATTTTGGTCACACAGAGTCTTCACCACCTTGGTGATTACGACCGTCATTAAACAGTAACATAGTATTATAGTTATAAGATGATGGACATAGTTTGTTTATCACCTAATACAGTCAGCATTTGTTGACCTATGCATTCAATCAAAACTTTTAAAACCCAAAAAGATTGACCTCTGTGATTGAAATGTCCTTACACCTCTTATTTTGTATGATATCAGCTTAATTTCTGCTGCCATTGTTGATAAAACATTAAAGAAAGTTCCTGGTAGGATCCTTAAATACACTGAAGTTGGATAATGTTTTTTTGAGAATATCAGGAGTGCAGGGCTTTTACTTTTTTTCTTTCTTTTCCATTGTGGTGTTGATACATTTACTTTGACAATAAAACTCCAAGTATTAATTAGATTGTAAGGTGATTTAATATTTTCCCCTGGCCCCACATTACTTACAGCTCCAGTCCAAGTGCCACAAAGTTACCATAGAGCTGAATCAACAGCTCTCAGACACGCTGTCAGCTCTGATTAGGGGAACATTATGAGATTTAAATCAGTGGAAAGCTCTTCTATTGGACTCCTTTTGATTGCACAGGTGCATCTTATAAGCTGGTAACCTTTTCTATATGAAATAATTTTGTTGTGGTGTTTTTATAGCAGCTCAGCCGTGCACGATTCAGGATGGCACATCTTTAATTTCATCCAAAGTATACACGAACAAAACCTTTTCCAGGCACGGAGACAAGGAAACCAAATTCCCTGTGGAGTCGTACGGGCACAGAAACTGTTGCTAAAATGAAAAACAGAGAAAACAAACATATTATCTGTCTGTCTTTGGATGTGGCGATGTTTTTACTTTAACATCCCGGTCGTGCTGCTTTTTTTAAATCCAAACAGACACAAGTGCTTATCAGACTGTTCGGTTTGTCAGCAGGAGAGGAGAGCTAAGCTTGTCCACATTGCTGTGTAGCAGGAGCAGTTGTATAATGTGTGGCATGCATGTTCTCAGGTCTGTTCATGTGTTCTGGTCTTCATTAGACTTAGACTGAACATCTTTGCGGCCTGACAGCGAAATCCTTTCATGTGTCCCCTGCCTGGTCCCCGATCACCGGAGCCTAACCAGAAACATGCCACTGCCCAGGGCGAGGTCAGATTTCTCACCATACCACCGCATTAAAGCAACATTGCCTTCCCTAATAGAGGGGGGAGGAAACACTGGTTATTTTTCATCCATCTAAAAGACAATATATTCTTACTCATCATATCGAAGGAGAAATGGATGTGGTCCAGGTGGTTGTAATCTGGAGAGAACGCCTTGACCTGAAACTCGCATGTGAGGCCTTCAAGTTGTGCAGGATGCGTGGATGCCGTCAACAAAAACTGGAAAATGAAGTCCATCCATTTGAACTTCAAAGGATTCACAATTCATAGGATTGTAGCTATCATCAAAACCTAAATTCCACCCATCCTTTCAGGAGTAATGTTACACTCGCCCTGTCCTCCATTGTAAAATGACCCATAAAAGTGGCTTAAATTTGATAAATAGTGATGCATGGCTCATTGCAATGTTAATCTGCAGAACGGGTGCTAAAGGGTCAGAGGAAATGTGTGGGAGAAACAGCCTATCTTTGTTGCACTCTCTGAATGGACTCACTGTGTTATTCTCAATTCTGGTAATAAAAGGGGCTAATGTCAAGCAGAAGACGGGTAAATATTTGACTGGCCTGGATTATTCAGAGAGCCAGATGAATAACACTGTTTGCAGAAATATGTGTTTAAATTTGAAAGCCATATCCCCAGCCTGACTCTAACAATAGGGATGTAATGTCATGCAAAGTGAATAAGCCCTCACTGGCCTTGTACCATCAGAGGAGAAGCTTTTTATGCCGACGACTAGCCTATTATTTAGTTGTTGCGTTTTTTTCTCCTTCTTTTATGTCCTCCGAGACTTGGACGTCTCGCAACATGCCTGAAAAGAGGCTAGAGGCCCTTTTGTTTGCAGGTTTTCACACTTGAGGGCCATGGTATTCGCTGTGTGTAGAGGGGGGACTGTGACAGCCTGAAAGGGAGAGGGGCTGGGCTGGCTCGCACAGAAAGGAGCCTTGGCTAAATACTGGCCCGGCTCCTGGAAAAGAGAGAGGGATTAGCGTGCACAGACCAAGAGGAACTAATCTCCTGTGACATAATAGAACTGTACATAAACAACGTCCCTGAGAAGTGAGTGGCGAAGCATTGACTGGCTGAAGAGGTTGAGTGTGTGAAAACAACCGCCCTGAATTATTTGTGTCTCGCTGCAGAAAATGGTGATAAGAACAGACGCCAGATCCAAACATCTGGGCAGATACCCCTCCTCACAAAACATACACTTATGAAAACAAAAACATACACTTATGAAAACAAACATACCTTACACAACATGCAAGCGTGGAGCCAAGAGGAAGATTTCTCTTTTTTTTCTCTTTTTGACATGTTTTCAGTGCTGAATTGACACTGATTAACCGTGACCAGCTGAACAGGAAGTCAGGCATTCCCCAGTAGCTCACAGGATAATATTTGACTATTTGAAAGCACGACCTGTGAAACTGCATCAACACAACTTTTCAAATGCAAACATAAGAAAGCTCAAGTATTACCTTTAAAGAATAATTTTTTTTCTAAGGAAAGGCTAGTGACACAAACTTTTTTATTCAATTCTTCATGGGTGAACTCTTTCTCACTTTATTCTTTTGATGGTTTTTGAGAAATACTGTTGACATTTATTCTTGAATCCAATCAAAAAAATACCAAAAATCGCTAATCCATTCCTTTCACGCTTTCATTTTCTTAATAAACCAAGAGGTCATATTGAAATCTTTTGACTTTTTAAACTCTATATTCAAATATGAAGGAAAAACCTGAATAAAATGGTTTAAAAGCTAACTCTCTGATGAGCGAGAAGATGAAAAGTCATTAAGATGCTGATGTTTACAAGGGCAACATGCAGCAGGTTTTTAAAGGCTTTTGTTCCAATGAAGGATAAGGGCCTGTGCACACTGATGACATTTTTGTACTGGCAGCACCCACAACCTCAATTTTAAGAGAACCTTTTACCTCTCTGTACTGTTGCTAAGTGATGCAAAATATTACCCAGCACCTCTGCCTCCTTTTATAGAGATTGTTAAATCCAGAAATCCTAAAAAGAGTGACATTGATGAGCACAGGAGTATTCAAAAAAGCCAAACTGTATTCAAAGAGAGTGCAGCGTCAAAACAAACAAACAAACAAACAAACATCCATGACACTGATTACTGAAGAGGCAGAGCTCCACTAGTTTTATGTTGGAAGTTAATGGACACCTAGACTTCTGGTGAAGGTAAAAGAGTTTAAGAGAGTCAGTCACATGCTTATCCTCCACAGTTTATCACAACTCGCCTGGATTATTACAACTCTATGTATTATGTTGGTGATCAGTCGTCTCTTTGTTGCACCCAGCTGGTTCAAAACCCAGCTGCATGTCGCCACAAAGATGATAAGATCACATCACACCAGCTCTGACTCGTCTCCACTGGCTTCAGGATCCAGTGTGGGATTTCATTACTGGTTTTGAAACCTTTGGCATGGGCTGACACTGTCATATTTGTCTGAGTTTTCATACGAGCATGCTCCAGCTGGGTCACTGAGGTCAAAACACAGGATGCTTTTGGATATCCCACGATGCAGACCAGAACTGCAATGCTGTGGGACAGTCTACTTATTGGTAGAAGAAACTGCTCAGCCCCTTGAAGAGCTCTAACTCATTAAATCGCACCTCTCTGCATTGGCCTTTAATTACAGTTGAGCTTGGCGTCCTTACATTAAATTCTTCAACCATAACTTTGCTCCAATTTACTTTTTTATTACGTTATTGACCGTGTTTTAATCTTTCTTTTGACTCATGTTTGTTTTTATTAATGTTTTACAAGCTTGAACAGCACTTTGGTTCGGAAGTTATATAAACTTCTACTGACTCAGGTTAAATTGTCTGTAAAATCAACTTCAATATAATGACACCATCCACATAAATATGCAGTATTTTCCTGCCGTAAAGAACCCCTCTAAAATCCAGTAGATAAAAAATATTAAATAAATGCACTATTTTTGTGCCTCCCGCAAGCACTCCTCTAAGGATTATTGTCTGTGTGCATAAATAGGCTTTCATCTGACATGCACAAGGAAGTCAAAAATCGTTCCCCTCCATGCATAGGCTTAACTCTCAGCGTCACTCTTAGCTTTATTTTCTTGTAAACATTTCCACTTTTTCATTTTATAGGGGTGAGAGGCTCCCGAGCAGAGAGGGGATTTAATGCTTTTCAAACTCACAAGTGCTCAGAGAAGCAGGGCATTCTGTCGAGGGGAGCCCGACCTCTGAGATGGTAACCTCACTCGGGCTGTTGAGCTGGATGACCTGTTTATTTGGACTTGCAGAGTGCATGTCTTGGGCTCCTGGGCCGATCAGTGAATACGCTGTACACGGTCTGCCACGCCGGGTTTTACAGCCAAAATAAGCAAAAGCAACTGCCAAATCGCTGAGCGCTGGGAGGAGAGGCACGTCTATTTACTGCTCGCTGCAGCTTCAATTGAACAAACAGCAAAGAGGAACTGGTTAAGGATTATTTTATTACTTCGCATTTTGTACAGTTTCTACCATGGAAAAATAACATGTAACATAAGACTGTATTTACAATTCCATTTTTACAAAATGTCTTTACAAGATTTTTTGCCGGTTTCAAAAACTTGAGACTAAAACACACAAAAACATACACATTCACACACATCCAAACCAAACTTTGTAATACACACATAAATAAATATAGACATTCACTGACTGTTCCACGACAAATATTTCTACAGCCAAGAACATGTACAATTCATCATTTCCACACAAGTTATAATTTCATTAATAAACATTACATATGACTCCCAATATAGTTCTTTGTTAATCTGTTAATGAAATATTGCTAACATAGTGAAAAGAGGTAACACAGACAGTATTTCATGCCAACAGAATGCTAATGCTTGTCATGCAAAACCATTACAAGCTTTCAATTTGAAGCAAGTAATTCATTTACAGGTCAAAAATCAAATGTACTACATGCAACATACTATGCGAAATATTCTGGGTTAGACAACAATGACTTTAGTTACATTATCCATCAGTACTGACTGTGCCTAAGCGCCTTTTTAATGGGTAACACAAAATAAATAGAGGATTTTCTACTCTTATTTCTTCATGAATAAACAATGGTTTTACACGTCTTGCATTTGCTCGCATCCATGTTTCGCCATCTTCCAAATGTTTCTGTTTTTCTCTTAATGATCGAATTGAAATTTTAAAATGTGATCAGCAAGTTTACTTTACCTTTTTTTTGCATGGCATACCTTCCTGGTAAGTTGGGGATGTGTTGGAGAGTTGTGAACGACTAACCGACGCAGAAATATGAGACCTCGCAGTAGAAATGTCACTGTACAGAGAGCAACCCGTCAGGTGACACGCAGCAGTCAACAGAGAGGGTTCAGGAGGAATAGCTGATGTGTTGTGGAGCCTGGAGAGGATGGACCCAGATTTGACAACAGAGGGGGTCAGTTCATGGTCTGGTGCGCTGTGTTTCTGTTTGGTTCCACACATTCCTTCCCTGACAGACAGGAGCAGAGAGCCACTGGTTCTTCTCCCTATTGGGGCTTTTCCTCCACATGCAGCAGCTCAGTGCCTCTCTACTGAAGGTTTCTGGTGGTGAGAGTGGTGCTGCCGGAGTCTGGGCCCTAGATAGCACAAACAGAGAACAACCAGATGATAAACAACTTTCTTAAATCAGAGCTTTTGTTGTTTCATAAAAAGTAGTGTTTAACTTCTCAACCAGTCCATAAATACTTTTTACATCCTCTGTTTTTGCTGTGCTAAACACCATAAGGTGTCTTTTCTGTAAAAACTTGCTGCCTTAGACCAACAATTTGGTGGGAGAACAATAATAATTTTTTCCTGACAATTGAGTAACCGGAGGGCAGCTGAAACAAGCTGTAAACAAAACCTGAAATATTATCCCCTTAAAAAAGTCAATATGGTGAACCTGCAAGAAAGCAGCTGCCTCTTTCCAGTTGATTCAAGGAAACATTTATCTGAAGTGTTTTTGCAAACTGTTGATCAAAACGCTAAACAAAATCAATGTGTACTTTCCTTTTGTTGCTGCTCACCAGTTAATGATAAACATCTGAGTCTTTTGCTGTTTGGGAGACACGACTGCAAACAATGTGAGACCAAAACAGTATTTAACAGAAAACTACAACAAGTTAGCGTAAAGAGAGGGGAAAGCTTTAAGTCTCTGTGGATTTAGTACCTTGATTAACCTCTTATACATCTACGTTATAAACAGCACTGTCACTTACCCCGCCTTACACCAATTTCAGGCATTAAAAATGACAATATAAAAATCTTTAATCTTGTCACTGATGGTCCTGTTTTCTTTGTGTATCATGAAAAGAAGCAACAATGTCAATTTCAGTTTGTTTTATCAACACCAAAAAACTCCTCATAGAAGCTTTAAGAAAAATATGTACATAATAAATCTTATTTCACATCAACATGATAAACAAACTGATTAAAAAAAAAGTTGCCCAGAATCTCTGGATCATGTTTATAAATGGTTTTCTTTTTGCATTAAACAGTTTAAACCTGCATTTGTGGATACAGTGACAAATGGTGTTGAGCTCATGCAGTGATTTCCACTACAGAGCCATGTCTGTTTTCTATGCAGTGCTGCCTGAAAATCGTGGCCATCAATTACTGGCCAATTGCGTTTGTGTCAAGATTACTCTGGGCTCTCTGAATGATTAAACAAAATTAAGCACGGCAGATAATGAGATCCCCAAATTCTTGCCATTTTTACCTTGAGGTACATTAAGATGATGTTGTTGAACTATGTGCTCATGCAGTTTCTCACAAAGTGGCAAATCTCTCCCTGCCTTTACTTTTGAGAGACTCGTCCTCTCTGGAATGACTTTTTTTAAACCCTGTCATGTCACAAGCTTGTTGCAAATGACTCTAATTATTTTTGAGATTTTCCCACAAATAAACTTGCGAGGCAAAACCTTTTTTTTTAAGTTTCTGCAACATTGTTTTTAGAGTTTTCACTTTATTTTACCTTTACCTATCACTATTAAAATAAAAGAGTTTGTATGCTGGCTGGTGTCAGTGTTCTGAAATGAGAGCTTTAACATGATTGATATAAAATGTGTCAGTGGAAAAAAGCATCAAACACATTGACTGAACACTTACGGTGTTGAATGACTGGTAATATGTTTGGGGTCTGGAAGGTCTTGACAGTGGCGGGACCTTCTCCTCCAGTTGTTATGACCTGCACTTCCAGTCTGTAGTAGGTGGACGGCCGCAGATTGGACACTACAAGCAAGTTATGATCCTGCCAAGTGAGGAAGGAGACACGCAATCAGTGGAAATACAGCAGAATGTGCGTTTGAATATGACGTGACTTGAATTCAAACAGACTGTAAACCAGGGAGTGTCAGCTGCGAAGCTGTCTTTGCACAAGCCGCAGACAAAAACAAAGACTTTGTTTTCATAAGGCTCACTGTCTCTCTTTCTCGCTGCCAGCTTGATAAAGTGTGCAGTGGGTGGTTTTATTTATAGACAAGCTCCAGAGGCTGGGAGGTGCAGATAGGCGGAACGTGTTGTTGATGGAGTAGATTATGTCAAAGAGCGGCTGTTTTCAGAGCTCTTAGTGAGGATGAAAGAGGGAGATGTAAAAGCAGATGAAAAGGTAGAGGAGGAGAACTTCCAGCAGGACACAACACTTCCTCAAATCTCTCCCTGTGCCTGTCCGCGCAAGGCTGCCTATCACAGGATTCATGCAAAGAGACCACAACAATCTTATCCTCGCATCACCCTCACCTCTGACAGGTGCTGAGAAATGAAATGTGAAGACAGAACATACTTTCCTACTGAGAGGGACAATTTATTGATGATATATAACAGAGCCTGGTCCCTTTGGTGAATGGAAATATTCATCTACAGCGTTTGAAAAATGTCTTTACTCCGTGGGTTTTGCAGGAGTTAGCAGAGAAAAGACATCAATCCTGCTCTAATGGAAACAAACTTACTGGAGGCAGGATCTGGGACTGGGAGATGATGCTGTTTGGGAGGCTGTTTTGTCGGCTTTCAGTGGTGATCTCAGCCCAGGTGACCTGGAAGCCTGTGATTCGCTGATGCGGAGCTACCCTGGACACACGCCACAAGAAGTTGCCAGTGATGTTTCCTTCGTTTATGGCAAAGGAGGCCGTCAGGTTCTCCGGTTTAGCCAAAACCTTTGGAAGTGCAGGCGCTGTCAGGAGAAATGTTGTTTCAGATGAGGGTTGACATTGAAAAAGTAGTGCAACTGCTCTGCCAAGAATGAGTGGAGAAGATTAATACAACACGCATGTTTGAACTGAAACTGCACCGCTGGGGTCAGGTAAGCACCTGCTTAGAGTGGCTTACTGCAGAAAGAGTGTATCTACAAATCAATCCGCAAAGCCACAAGAGGAAGTGGTTTTAGCAGCAGAGTAAAAACAAGAGACATTTGCTTTATTTATGTTTAAAGATTTGTCCATTTTAAAGCCCCAAGGAGAGCTGAATGAGGACAGAAATGTCAAAATAAATGGGGGACCTGTTCATCTTGTCTGATATTTCTACCGATGGAAATTGAAAAGGTTTGAAATTGATCATGAACTGATTTGGACATTAGATGTTAATTCACACCACAAGACAGCTGACCTGAACCTGCTGTCATAAACATGTCACAGACTGTGGTATCAGAGTGAAGAGGGAGTGTTTTTTTAAGCTGTAGACTTAAATTATCATCATTTAAATCAATACAATCATATTTCAATCATCATTTTCTGCCAACTTGTTTATGTCTGAAGTTGGTGCCTGGGGAATGAGACGGATAGTGAACGGTGATTATGCAAATGAGAATCCTGCGAGATGACTGAAACCCCGTCACATGCAGTCAGTTTGACATAATTTGAACAAAAAGTCGTTAAATAACAGTCTTTGGGCATATAGAGGGACTTTTTATTGCTGAAACTTTGCAATTGTTTTGAAATGTGTTGTTTACAAAGAAAATAAAATATTTTTTGCAATCTGGTGAGTTTTTGGAGCTGAGGACAGAGTACCCCTGTTTACCATCATTATGCTGATCTTAACTAATCAGCTGCTGGATGCAGAGGCATGAAAGTTTTATTTATATTTTATTCAACTCATTGCGAGAAAGCAAATTATTCTGCATCCTGGAATGTAAATCTCTCTCTGGCTCTCTCTCTGTGAGAGTGCATTGATTTTCTCCATCATGATGGTAATAATACGCTGCAGTGTCTGATTACTGTGTCTGCACTAATACGGATCCAACAGCTCAATACTCACCCCCCTCCCCGGGGCAGGGGATGTGTTTGTGAGTCTTGCTCCGGATGGTGGCACAGGATGGGGTGAGGAAGGTGGTGCTCTCGTCCTTGGAGCGTCTCTTAGACTTCAGCATGTGCACAGTGACTTTGTACTTGCAGGAGAACAGCAGGCCGGGGAGGTTGATGTAGTTCTCCTGAGCCAAGAAACACATTATTCAGCCATGATGACTTTGACATGTCACCCAGGTCAGGTCCCATGGAGCTTCAGAGATAATTAAATACACAGCGACGGAGCGGATTACTTTTCTCTGAACATGCCCCACATTACAGGACACTGAACACTCACATGGTGGGGGTTAGACCACTTATCTTCTATTTAACTCATGATATAAATGATTTTTATACAGCTTCCATATGTAGCATAAAGACAAGAAGAATTTAATTACAAAGCAGTCGCCAGATTGAATGAATATGTTATTTAAAAGGAGAATCCATGTTGATTAATTCTGCGCTACACTTTTCACTCATTTCAGACTTTAATCATCTATTGATCCTCTCATAAAATGCCTTTCTCGTCGCTCCTTGAGAAAACAAAAAAGGATCCAGCTGACTGGTGGATGTAGATCTTGCATTTGTAATAAAGAGCTTCTACATTAATAGGCCGTCCCCTGAGAGAGGGTGTGCGTATATTCTCACTGATATGAAACAGCTTTGATTAAAAGTGAATGAGGCGCTGTGCTCACATGAAAGCGCAGGCCTGGAATCCATCCCAGTGATCTATAGAAAAAGGATGTATATTTCCTAGCAACCAGAGCGCTGCTCCCCAAAGAATGTGTTGATTGCCAGGCCTCTGCCATGCTGCATCAGCCTGAACCCCCCACCAACAACACCACTGCCAGACTCTCCCATCCCCTACACAGACTTCGACTGCTCCCTCAAAAGAAAGCCCCATGCAGGAGCAGTGCCGGGGCCGTTGGAGGTGACTGAACCCGGATTCCGGGAAACATTGTTTAAGTAAATGCGTTTTATTGGCCAACACACCACATGGCTGACCACACGACTGACTCATAATATTCAAAACAACAGCCAGTGATTTCAGAGCGAGTCAGGCGCTTACAGGGCTTACTTAGTAGAGCTGTTTTCTTTAGAGCTGTCCTTTCTGGGCATCAGACAAAAGGTTAGGCACGTGCTTTGCATAGGACAGAGCTGCTGATCAAGCCGTAGCTCTCTCCTTTTCACTCCCTCTGTGATCAGACTCTCAATAGGAGGCAGTGTGAAGCAGCTGTTTTAAGACTTTACCTGCGTGACTGATTTCTCTGGTCCTCGGGTCTCGTTGTGGCTGCAGTACTCAGGCACCCATTGAACATGGTAGCGGCTCACAGCGGGGTCTGAAATAGAAAAGAGAAGAGAAACCTCACAATACAGCAAAGAAACAACTCTGATCACAAGAAAATCTCTGACTTTTGTTATGTTTTTTAAAACAATACCAAAACCCACAGCAAGTCTAAGTCCTGAATTCAAACACTTAAAGCTCCTGTATGGGACTTTTGATTTGTGTTGACTTTGGCGCCCTCTGTGGACAAAGCAGGTTCCGCTAAAATTTGATTAATTTTTTCACGTGACATTGATCTGATCTTTTGACTAGGCTGAATTCTCAGAAAACATTTCTTTCTTTCAACATTTAAGTCCCGAAAAATAGTTGTTGACACATGACAGACAGAAAGAGTAGGCGCCAATTAAGGTTTTTTTTTTCCCCATTATTTGATCAATACATAATTTTCGCTTGCTGGATATATTAAGGCTGACTTGAAACAAGATGGACACATGTTAAGGGTTTCATGTTATTCCGGCACCACCAAACAAGAATGTAAATTATGATAAATTATGATAAATTATGTTACATTACGTTACGTTACGTTACGTTACATTACGTTACGTTACATTACGTTACGTAACGTTACGTTACGTTACGTTACGTTACGTTACGTTACGTTACGTTACGTTACGCTATCACACTGTTTGGAAAAATGTCATGTATCCTGTGGTGGAAGCATGAAACTCAATAAAAAAATTATATTAAAGAGAAAAAAAAAATAAAGAAACAAGGTGGAGGCAATTCCAAGTTATTTATTCAACCTTTTATCAGAACAACCCAGTATATACAGAGCATCATAGGTTTTAGTAGTGAAATCATAATTTAAAAAGTAACTTGTAAGTTACCTGTAGCTCTTATAAAAAAGCATGTCATCAGTTTGTTTGCACTGGTTGTTAGCTTAAACCCTGAGCTCCTCCTGATCAATGATGATTAGTCTTTTAGAGGACAACGGGCTTCAGAGAGCTCTCACTGAGTCAACGCTATGTTGGACAAAAGCCTCAACTAAATCTACTGGTCACATAATGTCATTAATCAAAAAGGAACTACCTCCACTCATCTGAATGGAGCCCAGAGTGTATGTACAGAATGTCCCAACACTATAGTACTGTGACACCATCAACAGGCTGTTGTGGGATCAGTGTAAAATGTGCAGTTGCAGAGTTTTGTTAGAGCTTTACACACATTAAAACTGTAGCGTACTGTACTAACTGTACTGAGAGTTATGTTTCACCAACAGACCCACTGAACTCTTGCCAGACATAAAAAGACGATCTGACAGCCTGAAATAATTAACTGATGAGTATCTCCTAAATTACAACACTCCCTATCAGAGATCAGATATCGCTATCTCCATTATTGATAATCAGGAAAACTTGCATCTCTGAAAATAAGAGGAAACTTGAAAGCACTTCCTCCTTTATCTTTGCATTAGTTTATTAAAAATGCTTCTCTGCTTTCTTAGACCTTTCCGTTTGTGCGCTGAAGGCTCTGTTCCTTCCCCAAACTCTTCTGCTTCAACTTTAAGGATTTGCATTCTCATCAGCAGAGCAGCAGCCCTGGTCATGCTGGGACACACTCGCCCTCTCAGCCTCCGACTCCAGCTGCAACTCTCTCTTCATTACTGTACAGTAGCCCCTCCTGAGCTCATCAGTAGTGTTTATCTGCCCATCGCCTTCATGTTATGTTGCAAAATTTATAATTCATTCATCTGTGTCGCTCGGATATGTGGAATACTTCTCCAATTAATAATTGAGTTATGCTATGTTGGCCCCTCGGCGGGGGCCTGGGTTGTAGTGGGGAGATAAAAGGGGTCCTTTGAAGGCTTAGACACAGATCTGGCAACTCGGAGCCCCTGAGCTCTTTGGAAGCAGAAGAGAGAAATTGCAGGGAAGCGGGAAAAAATAAACAAGATATGCTGAGGCTGGTCTGTCAGAGAGGGGGAGCGGTATGTAAAACATGAAATAGGACATGGAAATCAGGTAGAGAACAGAGCATCAGCAGTGTTTGATAAATCGTAGCTGGAAGCGAGCCTTAGAAGTACCGCCACCGCCGGACGTCTGCTGTCTATTGTCCACAGACAGTGATATATTATCTGGGCTGCCGTACAGTACAGCTCTCTTTTGTCTGCTGGAGAGAACCCAGAGCCCGACTGCTCTGGATCACAGAGACAATGAGCGAGAGTTAAATCACGGTTCAGTTAACCTGTCCCTTTAGTCTGTCACAAGAAACAGATGTCCAGGGACTCCAACTCTCCTGGCCATCTGCATGTGCGGAGTCAAAGTCAGGGTCATCCCGCTGACTAATGAGTGGCAGTCGCGTACACACCAGCGCTGCAAACAAGACCTGGACCTGGATTAACTCCGCTCTGCAACACTGCCATTCCCCAGCCGCTCTTGATCCTCGTCAGCATCACTCAGCTCTGTGAGCGCAGGCCAAGCTCCGCTAACAGCTCTGGGCCAACTCTATCTTTTCTGTCTCACTCTGATTCAGCATTTGGTGTCTCACCAGGCCTCTCCTCCAGCCAGCGTTTGCATTCTTGACTCTAAGATGTGGAGTTTGGCTGAGGCGATGACATATATTAGCAACATAACATAGACCAGTGAATGGGACTTGACAGGTTACCCTGAGAGCACGGCTTTCAAGGTTTCCATATTTCCACTCTGGTATTAAGAGGAGCGGGGTTGGGGAATGGACGCCGCTGGGACAGGCATTCCTTATAGGCTTTAACCCCTCGCTGCGCAGCAACCAAAGACCGGTTCTTGTTCCTGATGACATCAGGTCTTGTAAAACAAAATGGGCCGCTTGGTCTCTAATGCGCGGGCGAGGATCTATTAAATACAGCTGTCAATAAATCTCATTGCAGGGCTTTAGCTCTGTGTGTTTATTGTTCTTCTTCTACACAGTGGCTCCACCAGAGCATGTGCAGGTTTATACCCATTTTACTCCCATTACTCACACTGTTTCATTTTTTATTTATACCATCTGATAGCACTTTATAAAAAAGGATTCCTCCAATGTTTGAGTAACTAAGAATCAGTCACAGCACTTTATTAAACTGCGCATGAGTCATAGTGATTGATGGGTATAATGGAGTGCTAATTCGATTTTAACAAAGCTATAAATCAGTACAGTAGGGTGCATACCTCCGCGGTTCTTCCAGTAGACTCGGACCTGAAGCTGACCATCCTGGTAGAAGGGCGTTCCCACCTCCAGAGGGCCAGACGGGCGTTTAGCCAGGGTCGAACTGAGAGGCAGTATCTCCTCCTTTTTTGACTTGAGCACTGGTTTCACTGAGGGGGAGAAAGCAGAGATGTTTGCCCCTGTAGCTAAGACACCGAAAGTGCAAGAGGCTGTGTTGTGGCTAAACTCTTCAGCATGGAAACGGAAACACAAAATTATTTCTTTGTATAATCAAAACAGTTACGACACCTTCCTTAAGAGTGCATGTGGTGTAACTGGAGTGGTATACATGGCTCTTAAACTGCCAAGGTTAGGGGGTTTTTCCCACTGGAGACCTCAAAGCACCGAGGCTTTCTCTGTGTTTTCAAATGCAGATGTGAGTTTTCTGTTTTTTTTCTAACCCTCAGATTTTTCTTTGCCAGAGGAGTCTGAGCAAATTAGGATTATCAAGCCCTCAAGAAAACACACAGGCATAGATGAACACTGCACTCCTCTGATATGGTTAAACACACTCAGTATGGATGAGCTTCCTTAAACCTGCTGATCTATGTAGATTTTCTTATTTGATAAAGACGATGAATAACCCTGTACGTTTTTGATTTTATGCTCATCTTACTCATTTGGTTGCAAGATAACCTACACATTGCAAATTGTGTTTTGTGTTCCTTTTTATGCATTTGAAATTTACATCTTATAAATTTAATGGAGATTTCTGTTATTCTGTTACCAGCTCAAGGACTACAGATTTAAATTTACAAAGAGGAGAAGAAGAAGAAGTCATACTTTATTAACCCCTGAGGGGAGATTCAGTTTTTACTCCCTGTTATTGAGCATGCAGCACACATATAAGCTGGAATTGTGAACATGGACCAACAGAGAGATGTCACAGTGAGAGGGAGCCATTGGGGGTTTGGTGCCTTACTCAAGGACACCTTACCAGTTATGGTCATTGGTCGTCTATCCATGTTTAACTGTGTGATGTTATATTTATCTTCTCTGTTAGGGCTGTTGTGTCTGTTTTACTGTAAATTTTACTGTAAATATTGTGATAATTGTTACATTATAAGGCCATAAAATCCTGAAGATCTGATAATGTGACAGCCATAGAGAGGAAACACGCTCACTTAGTGCTACGAGGATTCAAGCTAATCATTAGCATGGTAAGTATGACATGCTAACACCATAAAGTGTATATACTATGGACAACTTGGTTCCGCTTTCTGCCAGTATACGGATTTAAAGCCGAAAAGCTCTCAGTGTTTCCGTAATTTTTCTTCATTTCCTGAAACCAGCAGTAACGTTTTACACATTCGGTGGGAGAGTCGCTGTGATGACGCTCTGCTCAAACAGCGTATCCCTCTGGGTGAGCTACGCAATCTTGGTACACCAATAGGCTGTATCAAGTGTCAATCATAGAAAACATGAACCCCCTAATAACTTTTAAAAACAGAGCTGCACAGAAAAAAAGAGGACTTGAGCACAAACCAGTCTTACTGTAACTACATGTCAACATCACAAGAAGGAGGGAGAAAAAATTATATTCTGTGTAATTAATTTTTAAAATTTGTCCACAACTACATAGGGATTGCTGGAGGAGGCGGGATTTATGACCTATACTGCAGCCAGTCACCAGAGGGTGCTGCTCTTGGAGTGGTTTCACCTAGCGAGGAGGCAGACTGCGTACAGTCTATGGCTAACACACTGGTATTTAGCAGGTTCAGAACACTGAGAATCTAAATTTGGTGTTCAAGCATCCACAGTTTAACATCACATGTAAATCATCTTGATATGGGCTTTAACTTGCAGTGAAAGATAAAGAAGTTTTAGAAAGTCGAGGAATCACCAGAGTGATTGAGTTTTGTCCTTGAGGCAACAGTTTGTGTATGCCAAATTTGTCCAGTGTCAGTGATCAATCCGGGAGCTGCGCAGCCATTCCCCTAAAAGCCACATAAGTCAAATTCATGGTGGTGCTTCGGGAAAACTTATTGGAGCAAGACAGTCATTGTGTTTCATCTTTATAAGACTGTGAGTGGTCCACACAGCATTTTGAGTCTGCATTTTAATCAGGCCAAGAGATGTGATATTTTACTTGAGACATAAAGTTTTGGACTAACTGGAAAAATATTTCCATCCCCGGTGGATCCATAAAAATGACAAGCCTGACAGCTGAGAGACCGAAATAAATTGAAATCAGCACCAGCTCTTACCTGAGTCATTATTCTGGTTGGTGTTGAAGTGCAGAGAAGCCTTGGAGCTCTTCAGGCGCACCTGTCCCCAGTACGTCACCGCCTGCAGCTCCACAGTGTAGCTGCTGTTCTGCTGCAGCCCCTCCAGGTCCACCCAGCTCTGAGCCTGCCACAGCACAAAACGCACGCACATTAGCGTTTTGTACCTTACCACGCTGTCACTGGAGGCTCCTTTCAAAGCCTTGTCACTGTTCCAGTCATGGTCCCAGCTCAGCTCAGCTTGGACCAATACAGGCCTGTGGGAAAGCGCTGCTTATTGAGAACACATGTGGCGCTGTGGAAGGTATCATGGCGAGGAGATAGCCTTCAGGGCCCTGTGAGGGAGCCATGTTATCAGAGCCTCCCAGGGCTTCCTCACTGTGTTTGACTTGCAGCATTCCTTCATCAGCAGGAGCTTGATGAGTTCTTGTTATTGACTGTGCCTGTTTTGACATTCCTCTGCCAGCAGGCTGCTTTCAGAGCCCCGAGGTGCCAAAGTGGAAACCAGTAGTACATGTGTCAATAGGTGTCTGATGTCTCCCACCTCTACGTCCCCTGTGCCACATCTGCTCTGCATTTCATAAACTAATTCAGGAGAAGACTCTGGAGGTGAGTGTGGACTGTCCAGACTATCTGTCTTTCTGCTCGGGCCTCTAATGAAATGCTCTCTCAGAAAAAAACAGGAGGTATGTAACGAAAAGGTCAGATCTGATTAAAAAAAAAAGAGAGAAAATGGCATAAAAAAAGTGTACACAAGCGATTGAATGACTCTGATATGTCAGAGTTTGATTAATGAGAAAAGACAATGATCAGATTGTATAATTTCTCTTGGTAATTAATTCAGTTTTTGTGTTCTTATGGATCCGTTTCTTCAATATTGATACACCGATGAGTCATTCTGCGTCCAGTGTGGATGCAATAAAAATAATTTCCAATACTAACAAAATATTAGTCTGCACTTTTCCAAGTAAGGAAGTTTTTGCGGGCCTGTTTGTTTAAGCTTTCATAACAAAACTGTGTTTATCCTCCCTTTGTGATCCAGAAATGGGGTCTCTGTGAATGTGAGAGCGCAGACAAAAGGCTGTGAAAACTCTTCTCTCTGCCCGCACCACATAGTTGAAATTGCTCCAAATTAAACTCTTCCAAACATTTCCAGTTGAAATCAGTGATACTTCTCTTTTATACGTGACAATGTGGTGATTTTAGCTATTCTGCCCCATTTCGGTTTCTATTAGTTACATAAACAGGCTGAGGGCTTTCATGGTAAACAAATGTTGTTATATAACCACTTGACTTTCAAGCTATTGCGGTCTACGTTCAAAATAAAGTTATTGGATAAACAAATCCCTAAAAAATTAAGCAGAAAACATCAACTGCAAAAATAAATTCAGCTGTTCAAATCCAGATAGTTAAGGACACAGACTTTGAGAACTTGATTTATCACCATAAATAAGGCGATTTATCACACAGATTTACAGCGCATTCAATCTCTCTCCCTCAGTATCAGGAATTAAAACCATCAGGAACACATTGCATCAATCAAAATGTGATTCATAGCCTCACAAGTCCGTGTAAATAAATGCAGCTTCTATTCAGTGTTTATCTAAGTTTCTCCTGCTGGCCCGTGTGGAGACTTACAGTCATGTGTAAAAGCCAGAGAGGAAGATGCTGAGAGAATCCTGGACCAGACTCTTAAGATAGAGGAGACAGGGAAAGAAAAGAGACAGATCACTCAGACAGGGTGAGAAGATTACCCCGTTGGTGGTCTTTCTCCTTTTCTTCTTGGACGGCACCATGGACTTGGTGGGCACTGTCCAGCTCCAGAACACTTTGTAGTGGTGTACAGGGATGTCGGGCTCCTCAGACAGGGTCCAGTTGAGACGGGCTGTGATGGAGCCTTCATCACCCAGAGTCACATTGGTGACGCGCAGGCTGGTCGGGGTGGGAGGGGCTGCAGGATCTGAGGATGGAGAAGACAAGATTTTAAGACATGCAGACAGGGAAATTCTGGCGTAAAATTAATTTAGGGTCAAACACACCATAACACAGAGTTAGACACCCCCTTGAGAGATAAATGTTGCCGTCCGCTTGCTTCTCTAGTTATACCAACTTTAGGAACAACCTCATGATAGCAATACACAGCAGTCCCAGGAGCCCCGTGCTCAACCAAAAAGCCACTCTTCAGACACAAATATTGAGAGTAGGTGAGTTGTCTTTAGTCTCTTTGCTCAAGAAATTGGTCAAAGTTAAAAAGATGTTTGGTGGCTAGTGCTGTGGCTGGCACCCTATATGTACTGTTGATGAAGTTAGGTGCTGTTCTGAGCATTATTTGTGGCTACAGAGTGGCGTTTTGGTTGAGGTTTGTTTATGGCTCCTCAGACTGCTGTGTATCGCTATAGTGCGGTCTCTAAAGTAACTAAAGTCGTTATATCTAGAGAAGAAAGCGGTTGGCAACATTCATCACCCAAGGGGATGTCTAACTCCATGTTACAGTGTGTTTAACCCTAAATTAATTTCACGTTGGAATATCCCTTTAAAGACTTCTGTTTGAGAAGAAATGACAGTCATGCTGCTTTTTTGTTTCAGGTGGACGTATAAGAAGAAAGACAGACAGCTTTCATCACCACACTGAGGAACAGGAGGGGGACTGGTGTGACGCTGTGTAAAGTAATTAGCCCGCCATTGACAATCTGCCATGACATGTTATGACAGGTGTCATGTCATGTCCATGACAGCGTTCAGCAGGACCGAGAGCTCAGGCCAGGGGTTAACAAACACATGCTGCTCACTTTGGCTCCACACTCAACATTCCTGTACTCTGAAAAATGTGTGTGTGTGTATGTGTGTGTGTGTGTCCACATTACAGCTTGTTCTGAACCTATCTGTATGTGCTGTGATCCAGAATACCGCCAGCTGCTGATGCCAGACGCCAAACCATGAGGGAATAATGAAGAAATGATTCCCGTCACAGCCTCTTTCCTGCCCTCTACCACCTGAAACACATTTTATCCAACCCCGAAAACACACAATCGGACACACGGGTTCACCCATACCAGCTGATCTTAGATAAATAAGCAGTCAGTCCCTACAAATTGCCCTTAAAAAGTGTAGTAGTGCAAAATTGCAATCAGATGATAAGGTCGGGCTGTGTAAATAACAATGGCATGACAGAGCAGCCAGGAGCTCATCAAATCTATGACAGCTCCCATCAATCTATCACCGTTCTGGCACTGATTGGCCTGATTGGAGATCGCTTTCCATCCCTGCAGCAGAATCCTTTCCCCCACCTGGTGTCTGGCTCGGTCTGACAGCCGTCCAGAACGCTAAGAGGAGCAGATGCATGATGGGGGATTGACAAGACGGGTCAAAACACACACCAGCGAGTACTTTAGTACTTTTTGGATCTGGCACAGATTTTACAGTATTTGGCATGAAAATGAAAAGTACTTTGGACGTCTGCCAATTCCTCTCTGCCAAACAACTATTATGTGTTAAGGAATAAACAAGTTTGATAAAGTAAGGGTGAAAAGATTAAGCATAATATTCATTTAGCGGAGCTCAAACCAGAGCTGCATACAAGCCGGGCTCACTCCGCCTCTACGTGCGGCGCAAACACACTGTATCTGATCTGGATCACATTCAATCCAGACACAATATTATACTCAGAAAACCTTTAATCCCTGGGAACCGCACAACAATTGGCCGTGGCTTTAACAAATGCCATCTGCGGCACAACACAGTGATTTAGTGTCATTCAGCAGTGAAAGCTCAGGGCAGAGGAGTCTGAAAGTGCAGAGACAGGATGCCATCGGAGCTCACTTTGCTAATCTGTGGCAAAGATCTGAAACCCGTCTCGGTAACGTCACTCCCCTCTGAAAACAAGACAACACTTGCATTCATTTGAAACCTGCAATATCCTGACTAATTCAGACATATTACATTTTATATGGCTGTAAAGAGGGGGAAACCCCGGCTTTGAAGGCAGAAACGAAGATCTGGTTGCAGCACAGAAGAGAAATGTTAAACGCACACAGTCCCTCCTCATTACTCTCATTCTACTTGGCATGGTCATGAATTAGCCCTCCATTTAGCTCACTGTGTGAATGTATGGAAACTGTGGAGGGAGGACACACATCTATAAATCACATGTGCTTTTGTAAGGAGTAGCAGAAGAATTAAAGAAAGAAATCTTAAAAGCAGCTTCAGCTTGGGGCTGGGCGATAAAACGATAATGATATATATAAAAAATTAATTTCCCGCAATATCAATATAAAACATGGTCAATATGCTTTTGGATAGCCAGCATTCTGCCATGTTTTGGTAGACTATACGAATAGCAATAGCTGAACCTATCATGTGCTGAATTAGAACCAAGTAGCAAACAACTGCGTAGTATCCGGCTGCAGCTACACACAACCATAACAGGCAACAGGTGCTACAGGTGAAGCCGACAGCACTGTCAGTGAGAAAAAAAGAAAACAAGTGCAACCCCGCCGGCAGAAATGCAGATGAAGGTTTAACAGATGACGACATCAGTGACAACACTGGCACGAAAATGTCCATGGTCTGGAGGTATTTTATTTTTTTTAAGGGGGGAGATGAAGCAGAGTAATATACACTGCAAATTATGTCCAGTACATGTTAAGTTTCATTTAAGTGTAATAGGGAACATTTAAAATTAACAAGTTTTTTTATTATATCGTGATAAATATCGATATCGACTGATACGGAAAAAATTATCTGAATAAACTTTTTCTCAAATCGCCCAGCCCTACTTCAGCTTGACTAAAATATGTCCTAGCCTCTGTGAAGATGTAAAATATGATTCTTGTCACGATTTCTTGGAGGATTTCAGGGAGTTTGGAGAGGACATGCAGAAAGTACACAAGCACACACACACTCCCTTTGTTAAGATAACGTCGAATCAGGTTTTAAAACTCACTCTAAGAGTTTCCACCTGTTCCGAGGTCTTAACCATAACAAATGGAGGGCGGCGGGTGTCAAACAGGAACTTGATCACAAAGCATGGCCACACAAGCACTCACAAACACACACACACACACACAGACAGACCTCTGGAGGAGCGGAAGTGTTTGCTGGGTGCAGTGAAGCCGCGGGTCCCGTGGACGTTGACAGCAGCCACTCTGAACTGGTACCATCTGCTGGCTCTGATGTCGGCCAGTTGGACGCGCTCCTCCGCGGTCTAAAGAGGACAGATGGGGGGGTAAAAACCACAGGGGGTCAGGGTTCACGCAGGGTCACAGCCCCGTGTGAGTTTGCTGCCACATCAGTCAACTGTGTGTTTCTCTTTGCTGAAACTTTCAAAGACACTGCGAGTGTGAGGAATGTGCAACCGTGTGCAACAGTCTGTCAGCGCAGCGCAGCACTTTCACAGATGTAGCATGTGGCGTGCTGGGACATGTGTCGCTGGAGTGTTTCAGTGATGCAAATCCCAGTAGTCTGATCAATAGAGTCAGTCAAATGAGGACAGTCTGCAAGTTCTCATGAGAAGAAACTTTCATGTTATGCTTCAGTTCTCTGGGGAGTCGATTCCTACCTGAGCCACGGTCTGCCATTCTGTAGCATCATCCTCGCTCGGGTGGATGCCATAATTCCAGCGGCGCTGCACAACATAGAGAACAGGCTCCACGGAAATGTTGAATTTGGATGACCAGCGGATCTCCAGCTGCCCCGAAGGCTGCTCCAAAAACACCAGCTCCTTCCTGGGCTTCAGAGGGACTCCTAAAAGTACAAGCACGGAAGATGATGGCGTGAAAGGAGCTAATACGACCACTTTATGGAACATTGTAGTGAACTCAGCGTGATATTTGTTTTTTCCCCTTTCTTCTCCTGTGGAAAGATAAATGACACCATCAGATCTGGACAGATAGATTCGAAAATGAGACATGACCTCACTGCAACAGATTTAATACACGCTGTGGATCAACAGCCTCATCTTTCTGCCGTGACACATTGTGAGATTTCCTGGCCGGAGCGATGTGTTTTGGTAGCTGCGCTTCTTAGTGATGATACACTTAGTTTGCATCTAGCTATGTGAGACTGCGCATGACGTCTTTCTCTCTCATTCAGACACAAAACATACCAGCACAAACACATTCTCACACACACACAATATGCATAGTTCATTTGCATGGTTGCACTTTGCATCCAGCCTGCCTGATGCGGCCATGTGCAATAAATTAGAGATTTATTAAGTGCAGGACTGGGCCAAAGGCTCTGCCAAGTCAGACTGACTCTCTCAAGTGAATTTATTGCAGTGGAGACGTAGTGAGTTGTTGATTGAGCGTCGGGCACAGTGATAATGAGATGGAGATTGGAAAAGCAAGTTTGGAAGTACAGGAGAAGGCTGAATCCATCCCACACTTCTCCATAAATCACCGCCGCACTCCAGACCATTATGTCGGACTTCTGTCGCAGCCGCCATCGCGCCGCATTTCAACGCGGCATCAACACATGCTCAAGGCTAGCACTCCTCATGTCTGTAAACAACATAATCAAGAGTGTGTTTTGTATGCAGAGCACTTCATCTACTTATATTTCTATTTAGCCTTCATACAGAGCGTGTAAAAGTGATTGATCGATGCATATAAAACGCTGGGAGACGGAGGAGGGACCCTGAGCCACGCGCATATGGAGCCAGTACTTTGTTTTGTGTTGCTGATAACAGCTTTCTGCATGCTAACAGCTGGGGGTCATTGTGCTGTGGTTTCACAGCTCCACAGCCGAGTGTTTGTGTGTACGTGCGTGTGTGTGTGTGCGAACAAATGTGTCACATTTCCTGTGCAACAACGAACACCAGAGTAACCACAGCATTCCTCTTCTCCCTCTGTCTTAGCTCATCTGCAAAGCTGAAACCACACATACACACAGATGTACACACACACTTATACACACGTACACACGACTTTCTCTTCCGCAATATGTAGGAGGGCACTGAAACCTCTCAGTATGTTCTCTCCAAAGATAACTTCTGGGTCAGGTTCGGTCCAAGAATCATACAGCGTTCATTCGTCAGTGGCCACACATGCACTCCACGCCGTGATGTAACTTCTGCTGCAGCCCCGTCAAAAGTGTGGCTCTCATTCATAACCCTCATCATGCCAACAATTACACTCCAGGAATATAATTCTCAATACTCACGCACATACCATCATAATGACGGCTCTAATTACAGGTTGAGGGAAAGCACCACAAATATTGGGATTGTAGCACGAGGAGGACTTACGGTAAACTTGGGATGAGCTGACGGACGGATCATGTGTCAGACTTGTTTTGACAGCGTTACGGTTACTCTCTCTGGAGTTAAATTCACTCTGACACATTCATTTCTCGCATATTTTTCATTTTATTCCGCCCCAAATTTGTTTTCTAGTTATCGTGTCGAGCTGTGCGCTTCTTTTGATCAGAAACACACAAAATAAGTAAGGCTGGATTACTCGAGGAATAGAGGAAATCTATGAACTAGGGAGACATATGTGCAGATAAAAGAAGTAGCGGCATCTATTTTTATTTAGCGCAGCATGTTTTATCAGAGGCGCACCTCCGCTATACAACTTTAAATCATCATTACAGAGCAGATACAGCATCAGGCTTCGCCGATGTGAAATAGAAAAAGCTTTGTGGCACATCAAAAGCCCAGCAGGGGTCCTGTTTCTTAGAGACCCTGAACACTGGAACTTTTTCTCCATAAGGGACCTACACATTGGCTGGGGACCCTAACCTGAAGACACACACATACACATGCAAAAACACACACAGACGCACATCTGAGAGTGATCTCAGCAGGGGGAAACGCTCCATTTCTCGCTTGTGTTTGCTAATGGCTTCCAGCATCACAGCTCATCATAGCGAGGACCGCGTACACACTCCTGCACACACAGAAACAATTACGCTCTCCAAACCATGAGCAGCTAATTAGACCTTTAACACCGAGCACCGGGACAGGAATCCCATGTGGACTCTCACCAAAACGCTGAGTGTAATTCAGGGTAAGTGCACTGCTGATGGCGTACCATCATGAGCTCAGTGTTTGGACTAAATCAGCAGGTCGTCTGCTTGATTTGAAGGTCTCAGAGTGAGACGGATGGTTTTCATTGATGGGGTCACTGTACTGAAATTTTTTAAGGTCACGCTCGCTTTCATCTTTCCCCCAATTTATGTGCGGTTTACCTTTTGAGCGTGACATCCACCGTGAAGTCCCTCAGGATTTTTCCAAATCAAATAGAGGCGAGCGGAGACTTAAAATCACATACAGTACACAGAGTAAAACATGCTTACAATCACTGCAGCAGGATTCAAAACACACACAGCTATCACTGCTGCGCTTCACAGCTTGATTTAGACTCATCTTCCTCCTCTGCTCTCAATTCAACATCTCCTCAAACTTTGTTATGGCCCCGGGCTGCCAGAAATTGCACTCTGATAGTGTATATAATGTAGTTCCAGCTCCCATCTCTGAGTTCAGAGGCTCTTGGTTTGCTCACATAACGACTCAGCACCCTCAGATCGTTGACCGCCCTGGGCTGCGCTATTAAGCTGTTTCACTGGAGCAAAGACTTTTTTGGGTGTATCTGCGTCTGTGAAAGCCTGGAGCTTCTCCAGCAAATCTAAGACTGAGGATGTGCTCCAAATTACGACAGGAACAGCGTGAGGGATGCGAGGGTGAAGTTCAATACACAGGGATGGAATAAAGATTTATAATTCAGAGCAGGCTGCCAAAAATAATTCCAAACAATCCGCAATTTGCGTCACTGAGATTTAAAATTAATGTTTGATGGAGAGGGATTAATAGATTTGACACAATTATTGAAAATTATGCAAACTGCTACAGTTAATCACCTTAAGACTTGACGTCAAAAAACGTCATTAATTGAACCCGATAAATAGAGATAGAGAGGATCCACGATTCAGCTGACGAACTCAATTAATTTGGTCTTTCACGGAAACATTATTAGACATAATTAAAAGAGGAGGTGAGTCATTACAGACATGGACGATTAAACTACATTGTCACATAATCGGATATTAAAACACTTGGTCCGACCTACTTTGTCTTGGCTTGCTGAGAAACTTTTGACTTCCTATAACTATTTATATTCTAAAAGAATGTCCCTGATACTGTTTTAATCACCAAAGTCAACTTGTATTTTACATTTTTTTGTACAAGATGGACTTCTCGTCACCTTGTTCGCTGACATAGAAGACTTATTAGCCAGCAGTTAATTTACATTTGTCGCACTTGCAAAGCAACTAATTCAGAAATGGGTTTCTGTCCCATTAGCGGATAAGAGTTTAAAATTCACACCACTTTTAGCTCTGTTTTGGTCTTTTATAACCCCATGGAAGACAAGCCAAAGCAAGCCATCCATTTGCTAACAGTGTCTGCCTGCTGATTGGTGCTGCGTAGCCTTTCAGCTGATAAAGCTGTTGGCTCTGGCTGAAAACAAATGCTTTGTCAAGTCTTTTCTTCACTGCTCTGTTTAGCTAAATTAGCCCTTTTTACATTTAGAGTCAGCAACACCGCACTAACACAGCTCAACTGTAATCACGCCTTAGCTCTTTTGGGGGGTTTTATAGATTTTTTTGGGAATCTATTAAGAGATAGTGAGGTGAATAAAGAGAGAAAACTAGAAAGAGAGTGAGTCATGGTCTGCGTGAGCCTTTGTACATAATCTAGGGCTGGGCGATAAATCGAAAATTTACTGATACCAAAATCTATGTCAATTACTGACGTCATTTTGCCCGTGTCAATATGTTCTGTGTCAAAAAAATAGATAAAAAAAGACGCTGTCCTATGTTGGAGATGTGACTCCACCCAATCCAGTCCATAACAAAGAGAGAAAGACAGGTAAGGAGATGGAGGACGGTTCAAAAGTTGGAGCGGTGGCTGAAGTAGATAAGTTAATGTGGGAGGGGGTGAGCAGCTTGTGGAGAAGTTATCGTCCATTTATCATCATGGAGGTGAACTGCTCAATATATTGTGATATTGGTTCGAGGCCATACTGCCCAGCCCTATCATAAGCTTTAATGGGGCCCTATGCTCTTGTTGCTAATAATCTCTCCTCTTGGAAATTATTTGACTTCTTGCAGAACTTTCGATGGTGCAATGGCGCAAACCTGCACTTACGAAAAATCACGAACTTTTTCTTTGACATCTAACCATGACAACAAAAGAAAAAAAGGGTTTGTCTGAGAGGTAACTTCTTTTGCCTCTTTTCTGAATCAGCAGTTATTGAAGATGACTGTCAAGAGGTCCAGGGAAGCATCAGTGCATCTTTAAAAATGAACACATTTAAATTCTGAAGTTATCTTTCTATGCTACCTTTCCTCTTACTCACATGAAACTGTATGTATGTTATACTTTCTAACAGTCTGGATATGTGCTGGATACTATCTTACTTGTGCTACTTCCAATCCCCAAAAAATCGACTGGTGGTGAGTCACAAGAGGCTCTGATTGAGAATCAGCTGCACGCCTCAAACTCTCAGAAAAGTAACCGACAACTTTAAATGTGCCCTGCAGTGGTACAGAAAGCAACCACGATCAATCAAATGCATTTGCTCGGTTGCTCTGTTAAAGAGTATTTGAGGGGTCATTCATCAGAAACTTTTACCCCCAGTAACCGCAGGTAACCCCACATCAACCTGCTCTGGAGTCTTATAACTTTTAGTGACACATGTGATTGTTTTTTTTGTGGTAGTTTTCTGCTTTACCTTTATAGAGGTTTTTGGGCAGCTGACAGGTGTGGCCACAGCCGTTTGAGCAGCACTTCTTCACAGCTGAACACTCTCCATCCTCCTCACAGCTCTCCACGCAGGCTGCTGCAAAGCCGCTGGCTTTCTCCGGGGCCGGACAGTCGCCTTGCTTCACTCCTTCTACGGACTTCAGGAACTCACAGCTGGTTAGACACTCATAGTGCTTCTTGGGGAAGAGAGGCTGAGCAGAAAGAGGAGGAGGAGGAGAGGAAAAATATATGTCAGGTTACTTTTTAAGAGCGACCTGTCTGGCTGCAAAGAGAGCAATCTGTAGGCTAACAGGGATTGTCTTGTTTACATTTCAGCTCATGACTCAGAGGAGTGGTGAGCGCATGAACCAGCTTTGATTCAATGTTGTTACAGCGCAGAAAGAGTTACTTCACACTCCTCAAAAACTTTCCCCTCATTGAATTTTCCCATTAAGCAGTCAAGCTCAAACACTCGAATCTGAGGCAACCTTGGTGTTTGTGGGTAGTGACATACCTCGCATAAATCCTGGCACTGGTTTTCCTTCAGGTCCCAGGATTCCTTGCAGGGCTCCAGGCACTGTGAAAAGGAGAAGGGTGTCAGTTCTTCAAAGAGGAAGCCACATCAAAGAGCTGCCACTGCTGTTGAGATGGTGCTTTCTGAGCTGACACCTCACTCATCCACTTCCCTCCGCACATTCACCACAATAGTCACAACTTTTTTTTTTTTTTTGTCAGAGATGCCCCATGCTGCTTCAAAATCTTACTCAATCTTCCACAAAAGCAAACACAAAGAGGGATGTCTGTGAAGAGCCAACAGTCACACCCTTGTGCTGTGAAATCTACTGATGCTCGGGTTTTGGTGTGCCCTGGCGCATTTCCTTCTTCATGCCTCAACACTACGGGCCTCCTGCACTGTCCACGCCTCGCCATCATCCAGCTCATGTCTGGGCCTGATACTCTCCGGCACTGGCGCTGAACGGACTCTCTTTTTACAGAGAGCGCTAAATAAATGATACAGTTGGTTTAATGTTCTTGGGTTTCCCTTTTTATAACACGTGGAACAAATTCGCAGAATGTTTGGCACAGCCTCCGGATAAAAGAGAGACCTCAGCAGCTCAGAGTCATTCTGCCAAACATAATGAGATGATAACATTTGAAAATGAAAGTTTACCAATTTAGTCAAACTTCTTTTGCTTTAAGCACAACCCCCCACCCCTCTACCCCAACCCTCTAAAGACTCAAATTCAATAAAAGTGAACGTAATACAACACAAAAGTGCATGTGTGTCCAACAGAGTCAGTCAGATGATGCCGCAGGAAACGGGAATGTGATGAGAATGAAGGAGCCGGAGTCTGAGAGGAGTCTGAAGCCGGTGTGAAGGAGAGGAGCAGCTCAGTCAAATAGTCAAAACTCTGCCAGGCTGCTTCTGTGCTTCACTGTCAGCAGCCCAAACCACACCAACCAAAGACCTGCCAAAGTCCCTCATTCAAATCCAGTTAATGTAGACTCCTGCACTGGCTACAGTATTGAGAAAAGGCACAGCTGTAAATTTTCGGCACATCTGAGCGCATTTTTCATCCAGGAAAGCCCGGTGTGATAGTCAGCAGAAGGGAGAGATATAATGGAAGTAGATATCACTTTTAGACAGAATGAGAGAAAATAGTTATGTAGTGTTTTATAAGGTGGAGTAAGGTGTTTTAAACAAGTTTTTTAAACCAAAGCTGCAGTTCCTTTAATGTCCACATGAGGGTAGCTGCAAAAGCCAAAGAATCCCCTTTACATCCTCGATTAAAATGCCACTTTAACAGCTTAATTAACAGTCTGGTTCAAACAGTTCTGAATAGAGATGGACTGAATAATCAGCCAGGCCAGTTTGGGGTCAATAATGGCACTGAAAATAATCTGTATCACAAGATGACTACTCAGCCAGGACTGCTTAAAAAAATGTTTTTTCCACCCAAATGGCTCCATATCATAACTCCTGTTCAATCTCCGAAAAAATAGGGAATTCCTTGCCTAAAATTGTACTGTATGTATATTTGATCGAATAAACAATATAATACTAAAACGTTACCTTGCTAGTGTTCAATATAAATCCTGTTATAATGTTTAAAATAATGGGGTTTATTGTTGCGTAGCTCAAGTATTTATTTACACACAATGTACGAGGGAGGGGGGTGACTATATTTCAAAGAGTATCTGTTTTGATTTAAGGAAGTTTGACACCCACCTGGCTGCCAGGTTGGTGAGCTGCACCTAAAGGGTGATATTAAGTTTAAAATGTGTCTGTGTCTCAGTTGATTGATAGTTCAGAATGAGCCAGCATTCCCAATTTTTCACCTGCCATTGTCGGGCTTAAAAACTTCAAGTCAGAAAGATGTTGCAGAGACTGTGTCCATGTTTCATAATGTCTATAGTTTTTAAAAAGTCTGTTTTTATTATACCAGATGAGATAAATTGTCGACTTCTTAGCTAATTAATTATCATCTCAATGATCTGATAAATTTATAGACCCAGTTGCTAGGTTGAAGTTTGATGAACATCTTTAAAAACACAATTCACTGAGTGGATAATCAATGGGCTGCTTTGGGGTAATTATGTTCAAATCCAAACTTTTGACCAAAATGGTTGATGATCCTCCAACCAGTAAGCTCAATAAAATATGCAGAATATTCATGTAAAAACACAGAGAGCTGACATTTTGCTCTGTTCAAAAAACATGAAACTCCCTGCAGACACCAAACCTTTTTTGTCTGCTTGCTGGAAAGCACTCGATTTAAGTTATATGAGATCAATGCATTGATGGGGAAAATATGTCACAGCGCCAACTGCTTTTTTTAGGCTCCAGAATCAACACCTTAAATCAATTTGGAAAAACTTTGCTTTAGTTCACCAAGTTGCCACCAGAGCCACCTATCATCCGAGAAAGAGAGTGTCGACTCTGACGGCCATGCGAGTTGCTTTTTGCTACCACAAAAACTAAAGTGTCAAAATCTAAGCTTCAAACATGGTCGCTTAAACAAACAGGAGACCCTGGAGTGGTTCGGTCCGTTTAATCATGGACAGCACCTACTGTAAAGGGGACATTTACCACAGAGTTGATGTAAGAATTCTCACAGCTCAGTCAAGGGCGAGGATTGAATTTATGACTTTAATTTGCTCATTAACCCACTCTGTCATTATTATGCCATTGCCAGTGAAACGTTTATTTGCTTTTTATGGAGTGTGGTGGACGGGCGTATGATGAAACATAAACCTTGCTTCTGGAGGAACATGCTGCAATCAGGGCCTTGCACACGCCTGCCAGCACTCAATTACACTCGTCTCGGGCAACGGAGAAAGCCCTGTGTGGACACTGTGTCGAGTGTTGCACAGCTGGCTCCAGAGAATGACGGAGGCTGTTCGAGAGGGTATTTTCTTAATTACTTCATAGTAATATAGATATCTCTCTGGCGGTGATATAAAATATCGAGTGCCAGGAGGAAAATTGGACACCTTGCAGGGAGTTATGACAGCCGAGAGCTCCAAAAGAAACTAATGTGGTTTCTACAGAGCTGATCAGGTGAAACCACTGCAACACCTCAGAGGTTTAAGATGACATATGAGCTCAATTGCATCGTCCAAGTTATGCATCATTGTCTAGAGTGTCTACGCAGTTTTATCCTCATCTGCTATTAATAATTATTTGACCTTACATCATTTACTTGGTTCTCAGTCGTGTCCACTGAGGGAGCAGCAGTAGCAGCAACTTCAGCATCCCGAGCCCCGGTTTGGAACAGGGAGGTGTTGAAGCATTAACTGTGTGCTGCACCGGCATCTAAAAGGACATTGTGCTAGTAGACGCACATGTTAAAGCCCCCAAATCCCTACTACAAATCACTGAACATACACACATAAGCCAGAGGATCAAGCTCATTTTACTCATTGAAAGATCCCCCCTGCACTGGGTGAATGCATTCCTTTGGCTTTTCTTGAGGATGAACCTTTCCCTTTTCTTTCCAGTTCACCACGATCACAAATGAAAATAAGAATCATCACTACCTCAAGATGCTCGGGCTTGCATGCCAAGCAGCATGAATTAACACAGCACATGGTGTACCAAAGATATTGCAACACAGATCAGAATGCTGGCTGTGTGTTTAGTGTTGTCTCGCCCCCCTGAGTCCCACATTTTCCTTTCTTTTTTTTTTCTCAAAAGTTTTCAACAAACAAAACTTCAGAATGCTAACAGAGGTTTAATGTATCAGGACAGTAATTTCCACTCACTGAGCAGTTGTATCGTAAACAGGACTCTTAAAGAGATAAGTGTTTGTGTGGAGGCGGTGAGATCTCCCTGCAGGTGTGCTGAAAACTGACAATCTGTCAGCGATTCTCCCCAGCCACACCCACAACCTGACATTTAAGGAGGGAAGAGGAGGACCGACGACAGATGTCTTGCCAAAGCAAATGGGACGGCTGGATTTAATTACAAAGGTGCTCTCATCAATCAAGAGCCCTGATTCTTATTTACACAGTTTAGTGATAAATCTAAAGCATCGCACTGATGTTGGGACGCAGAGAAGATGCATGGGCAAATGCCAAAACTTCGTTTCTATGAGCTCTTGTGCAATTTTTCACATTAGGCTTCAGCCTCCTCTCAATAACAAGCTGACAGACGACTTTATTAATGTAGAAGTTGAGACATCTTTTTTGCATTTGACTTTGCAAGTCAGCATTTTAGCAATGAAGAAAGTCAAAATGAAAAGTGTTTCACAAGGAAGAAAAATTCTTCATTAATAGCTTCGAGTTGATGCAAATACTACTGGGAGAATTTGAGTGAATAGATCCCATTGAGGGAGGAAACGCAACTTTCTCCTCCCTCAGACTGATTCTGCAGACAAGACGGTACAAAGTTACATCCAGATCAACAAAATTAACAATAAAAGTATGAAACACTTGCTGGTTTTACTGTATTAACAAATCTGATTGTTGCATTGGCAAAACCTTGATTTTAAACATTACTAGAACCCCGTAATGATACTGGTATCACTATCAGACGTGGTTTTAGTATCCCCAAACTCCTAGTTATAATCCCAAACTGCTAATAATAACACCCCAAAAAAGCTTTCACATAAAAATATCACTATTCAAACAATAGAAACACATTAGCAGATATCTGTGGTCTGACAGTCAGTCTAAATGGTTTCCATAAAAGACTGGAAGCCTCAAATGTTTGGACATCTCACAATGTCAATATCATTTCCAGTGTTTGACTCTGAGACGTGATCTGTGAAAACAAACCAGAAAACCGGAGAGGAGGAATCTTAAAAAGTTGATGCACTGACTTTTAGAAATAATCTCCCTCGTTAAAAAATGATGCAAAGCTAAAATGAGTTCAGACTTTTTTTTTCTTTTTGAAGAATAATGGCACATTCAAAAGAATCATGTTGTGTGAGTCCGTGCCGTCTCCTCAGGACATATTCATGGTCTAGCAGTTAAGTTTTAGTGTGCCCCACAGGGAATTGGGAATCTTAAACTTTTGCACATCCGGCGCTGTCAGTGGCAGTACTAATGTTTGACTCTGTGATCAAATCTGAGAAAGCACACCATGGAAGTGGAAAGGGGAGCATAATTGAGCTGGACATAGTGTATCTGCTGGGTTTGGGTGCCAGAGGCTTTGTCTCCCTCAAGCAAATCTCTCCTCTTGGCAACCCGGCTACCATCTGTTTCAATAGCATAAGGAATGCATGTCATTATCCTATGAGATGTTAACAAATTTCTGGACAAATTTCGCCCCAAAAAAGACACAAATGATTTTTTTTTTTGACTGGGATGTATAAACAAGAGCACAAGTTGTTTTCTATGGACTGGAGCAGTTAGTCTTAACAAAAGAACTTGAGCGTCTGATTTTCTTTGTCCCCTTATCGTGGTACCACATAGTGACACATTCTGCATGGCTAAGTAGGAACATCCATAGCGCTCATTCACTTCCCATTTCACGCTGTAATAAAACGCAGCAGTTGTTACTCTGGGGGACCCTTAAAGGCATTCTGTGGGGCCGATGAGAGAGTCAGGCTGAATGGACGCCAATGCCACAGCCCATCTTCACTTTGTCATGGCTGGGACGAGGCGGGGAGTAGATGGAGGGGCTGAGATGTGTGTGCGTGGGGGAGGTTGGGTTGGTGTGTATAGACTGCCTTTCTCCATCAGTGGAGCATGGTTCATCAACATCTCCACCCATCATTAAAAAGCTTACTGGCCTGAGTGAGGGCCTAGAATAACATATACAATGAAAAAGTGTTTAGTTTCGGCTAATGAAGCATGAACTGCTACCAGTCAACAGTGCCCGAGGCTTAACCAAACACTGTGTATACAAAATAAAACATGGGGAGAAGACATTTTGCACTTATGCCGTCATCCTTAATAATCTCTCAGTCGCCACTTTCCTCTTGCATCACTCTTAAAAGCTGGTTAAGTGTTGTTCTGCCACGTTGTAGTTTATGTAGGGTATCTAACTGACTATATATCTTACAGTTTCGTGATTGAGCTGTGAATATTATTGATATTAAACATCCAAACACAACAGTACTTCCAAGTTAACAGCATGTTTGCTAACCTGCCGGCGACCATTAGACAACAACAGCGAGCGTTCAGTAAATTAGCCAATGTGATGTTGCTGGTACGCACATCTCCAGAGAGTAACTCCTAAGCTAACATTGTGTTAGCTAGGGGTGGGAATCACTAGTGGCCCCACAATACAATATTATCACTACACTTGAGCCACGATACAATATAACTGCAATTATTTTATTTTTTGGGGGGTGATTTTGCCTTTATTTATAGAACAGTACATGGTTGGGGCTGTACTCGAGCTCGCGACCGCTGCAGGGATCGTGGTCCCCATACATGGGGTGCACTAACCCACTAGGCTATCTGCGCGCCCCATTATTGTAATTTTTTACATTCTGCTACACAGTGAGTATTGTGATACAATATATTGTGATTTATATATTTTTTTTCAATTGTTTAGTTAATTAAGCATTTGGCTTTCCTTTATGTTTGTCTTATTTACACTGGACAAACAGTTGATTTTATTTTTCCATTATCACAGATTTGACTTCATATTAGCAATTAATTTGAAAAGCCGATACTTGGTAAATGAGACAATATGATATATCACCAGACAAAATATTGCAATACTATCCTTTAACATTTTTTCTCCCACCCCTAGTGTTAGCAAAGGTTTGATCTGTCTTTTGGTATTTTGTCTCACTTATCAAGTGATGTTAGCCTGTTAGCTGCTTCCAGGGAGCCACTGAAGCAGCTGCAGGCTATCCTTCAGTTCACAACCTTAAACTGAGCAGTATGACATCAAAAAAGTATTTCAGCCACTTGCCACAAGGTCAGAGGAAATTGGCTTCTTTGGTTGATGGAGATTTGAGTGACAAATCTCAAACTATTCCTGTTCTTTTAAAATAAATAACCCAGTCACATACTTGTAAATCTCAGTTGTCTGTATCTACTCATGTGACCAAAGTATGGGCTTCCCCAGTATGTATCTTCTCTATGAAACCAAAAACTCACAAATGACACTGGGGACCTGGATGCATCGACTGCAGTCCGGACTGTCAGCGTAAAGCCTGAGCGGTGCCAGCAGATATTTACAAGGTGCCTTTGTGGTCTCCGGGGATGGAGCAGCTGGCTTCTGCCTCTCTGGTAGAGTCAGATATGGAGGAATCTCTGTTGTTGATCATACACATTGTAAATCTCACCTCCAATCTCATTGAGTTATGGTTGTTTTCTGCTGCACCCGCGCTTTTCACACTCCCAGTGACCAGGCTCAATTATCCTAGCAGCTTTCAGCCCTTTGCTCATATCTATCGACCCAATCCAGGAGCATGCCACCGGGCTGCGCTCTCCCTTCTATAGAAAGCGGCACTTACTCCACGCCCTCACTCTCCTCTCACTCTATTTCACTTTTATTTGGCTGTCGTCTCCCCTCGACTTCCCCTGGTTCTTCTCAGTTTTTATCTGCCTTTCAGTCTCCCTCTCTCTCCCTCTCAGACCATGTCCGCTCTAATCCAGATAAATTTGAAAACTCATCTTTTCTCCCTGCGTTGGCCTTCCATCATGCACTAAGCCAGCCTGATCTTACTCAGAAAATGGATGTTTTCCAAAGCTCTCCCCAAAGTAGATAAATGTGAAAACACCAGGCTTATGTTGCAGTGCAGACAAAGAACAAGCCTTTTATCATGTGATATATCTTTCACAAACATAGCCAGTGCAATTTCATTTGCCAGCAATGTTATGAGCCCATGTTTCTGGAGCCTCCAACTTTTTTTTTTTTTCTTTTCTGTAAATGTGTGTTTTCCAAACCTTCAGCCAAGAACCCAGCACAGGTGATGTCACTGACACATGTTTTGTGTCTATTGTAAGACAATTGCACAAGTGCAAAAAAAGTCATAAAACGAAATACGCCAAACTCCAACTGTTTAAAAAACAAGAACCATCCTCAAGAGACGTCATGAAGCCTGGGGTTGAGTTTTGTGAAATCTTGGCAGTAGTGAGATCCAGATACTCTGAATTTGGTCAAAGTGGAGAAAAGGTTTAACAGATTTGGGGCACACAAAAAACAGTATCACTATGGCTTTCACCTCAGCAGTAACACCCCCTCCCATCCCTTAAAAATTTATCGAAGGATTACATTATTGTTATGCCATTGCTCAATGTTACAAGTGATGCTGGCTGGGATGTATTCATACCCTGCAGTTGCCACTTACAATCACTATCAGTGCAGAAAGTGTTGCATGCGCTCAACCTCTGCCAGTATTACAATTAGCTATGAAACAGAACAGAATGTAAAAATGTCACCAGCATTGAGAAATAAAGAAAACAGAGGAGCTCCAACATAAACAAATGAACTCCAAAAGTAAGACTTATTTTCCCTCTCTTATTGGAGATTTCAAATGTTCTTTCTGTTGTACTTTCTCAGAGGCCTGGATCAAACACCCAAAATCAAAAGACACCCTCATAACTGTCATTTTTGACAAAGAAAAGCATCAAATACTAAGAGGACGTCACCAGACCAGATAAGCCATTTTTATTTAATAACAAAAAAAAGACATTAGCTAAATGTGCGTCAAAAAAAACAGCAAGTAAAACACATTTAACTTCTGTGTTTGTGTCAATCATTTCCTCCCACCCTCAGCTCTCAAAGCTAAGACACTGAGACGAATGTCTGTGTTCTCCATTCTGATTCATGGCAAACACCCATCCTCAACCTGTCTCACAGAGTTAACATCCAGTATGATCTCCTTCTGAAATTTACACCAATTTTAAGACAAAAAGTCTTTTTCATGTCTGGATTTCTTGGATGATGTTTACAGAAACTGTAAGTACAAGTTAACCAGGTTGTAACATGTTTCTCCAAGTGCTGGAGCTGTGTCAGAATAAGCGTAAAGTCATATGCTGGAGAGGCTTCCCACTATGTCTCTGACGTGCCATTAAGTTTGAAAGGCCTGCAAAAATATAGCAAGTAAATCAGGAAGAAGATATCTCCATCCTGAGCCGTTCTGAAGTCTAGACACATTATTTCCTCCACCTCAACTGACCTTTTGTCCTGTTAAGTCCCAGAGATATCCTGGGTTGAGTTTCTGCACCGCTGTAAATCAGCGCAGGTGCACGTCGAGCAGACGGTCAGGTAGATCACAAAGATTAACAGCGGGCTGACAGGAGATGTGAGTCTGCAACTCTATACGCAGCACACTCACATTGGTGCTGATAAATATGAAATGAAGTTCTTCCATTGAGCAGAAGGCTGCTTATCTAACTGCTTTACTTATCGGGAAGAAACATGGGTGAAAATTTAATTATATTAGAGCTGTTGGACTTATTCCCAGCCAATGCTGATGTTCTTTTTCCAGCAACTTAAGCCTCGTCTGTGCTTTGTCAGTACATCTTAAATATTCATACAAAGTTTTGCTCTGATATTTTGGGGGGCACGCTTGGCTAAAATTATACAGCAGCAGATGCGTGGGGGGGTTCAATACTGGAATTACATAAGCTTCTGCAAACTCAGCTTTACAGGAGTACTGCTGTATTCAGGGCTACAAAAAGACAACAATCAGAGTGTGTCTGTCTGCGCACACTGTTCAAGTGACGGAGGTGTTACGTGATGTCTGTCTGGGAGAGTTAGTCTCCTCTGTCTACCTGAAGGTCTGAGTATCTACACTGTAAGAACGTTTGTGTCAAGGTCTGCAAGTCCCCCAGGATTATGATCACAGACTGCCTGCTGGACTCTGGACCTGCTTGACTCTTACTGCTACATGTATTATTATCAGTTATGCTTATATCATCGTCCAAATAGTTTTTAATGTTAGTGGTCATACATCTAGGCTTGTGTTTTTCTTTGCTACAGTAAGTCTGCATCATTTATTTTTACTATTTGTTATTGCTGCGAAGTCTGTTTGCAGATTTACTTAACTCCTTTTGCCTCCTACTCTATCTCACTTTTACAACCCGTTTGGCAGATGGCTGTTCACCAGAGAGTCTGGTTTATGCCTGTTTAAAGAAAGGCTTTTTGCTTTCAACAACTATTTTCTTATGTATGATTATTCTCTATGCAAAAAAAAAAAAAAAACCGCAGAATCTGTCTGTATGCAAAGGACGAGATTTTGTTCCTGGAAGTATTCAGATTTCTGTTTAGTGTTACCTGCTCACACACTGCAGAGACAGTTTTCCTCTCTTTAGTCACAGTTTGTCCCAACCTTTAAATCTTGAGGAAATATTTTTCAGCAATGCATTTCATAAAGATGAAAAAATAACATATTGAAGTCATCCCTGTGTGAGTAAGACTTGTTTATGATATGTGATTTTGCATTAATCCAAAACTATGATAGTGCAGAATGACTTGCTGCACTTTTTTACAGTGGTATGATAGGGTTGATAATGTACTGTGTATGAGATATAAATATAACTGGTGGGACCTTTCTCTTTCTGAGTCAGGCACTTTAGGCTATTGGCAAGGGGCTAAAATGAACCAGAGCTCATCTACATCATTACGTTTGGATGATGCTCTAATACAGGAAGAAAAAAAGAAACATTATGTGCATGATACTTAGCCAAAAATAGAAATAGGCTGCTCACTTGGGTACCATCTCTGAATTTGTAGTCCTAATGGTACTGTCTCACAGGTTTTGACGGTATGCAGAAAAACAGTGGGTGTGTGGAGAGCCAAAGAGTTGGTGCTCTCTAATGCACTTAGGAACCCTGCTGGGGTCATCTAACCGCAGCTATAACTATAAATAATCTCTACCAACAGATACCTGAGTGCAAGTGCAGCTATTAATCTACTCTTCGATGCTGTTTCTCAACACCAACGCCATTCTCACTTCAAAAAGTCATTATCAGACTGTGAACGATGGCAACATATGGAAAAGGAAGTCCTTGCCTAAAGCCTTTTATAGCTAACAGCCTTGGAAATTTGGCCGCCACCTCCAGAGGTTTAAATGTCATAAAACAAAGACGGATAGGTTCCAAGACTGATTAATTGATGTTCTCTCCTTTAATAATAGATCAAAAAGTATGGTCTATCCCTGGCCTTTGTTCAAAGCATGACTGTGTGGTTTTTGCACTGTGCAAGCAGGAATTAGTAATTGATTGACCAAAAATGATGCCAACTATTACTGCATCTGTTTTCCCCCGCTTTTACTTTTACAGCAGGTCTGAGGGAGCAATATCCTGCAGCACCTGAGAAATGCAAAAAATGTCAGTGTGGTTTTGAACATGTCTGCTCGAAATTATCATCTCAAAGTTTAACTGCGCAGACTTCTTCAAATTACCCTTACATGAGTAATGACACTTTTTTCCAAATCTTAAAGTGCTTTACGCTCACCGTGACTGCTGCCAGTGTCATAATTCCTCCGCGTTTACAACCAACTAAAACAGCGGCGCTCCAGCTCCTGTGGGGTAAGCTGAAACGTATACAGTACAAGACTTTTCTGTTTTGTTTCTCAAAGTGAGGCCGGGAGACGGTGAGTAACCTAGCAGGTGGTGTCACAGACATTCTTTGAGCATCACTTTAATTATTAATTTAAATGCAGTTGAGGGTGCAGACAACAAAGAGGCTGAAAAGGAAGAGCTCGGCAGAAAGTGAGAAGAAAAAGGAGGAGGAGCAGGAGGGGCAGTGCATGAATTATACATTTAGCCCACAATCAGAGGTGCCTGCTTTATTTATGAGCAAAAAAGCCCACACAGCTTAGCCAGAATTGTGCTTTGTCTGCTGTGGAATGCAATCAGAGTTCACTTAATAGTTAATGACTCTGAAGTTTCACCCAGACACCCCCTACCCTCCTCCTTCTCTTACAGGTCCTTCTGGCATCTCATGTTGTTCAAGAGTCAAAATTACAGTGGCTGTAACTGGAGCCGCAGTTATCACCTACCTCTGGGCTCAGTTTACATTTCATGACAATTAGACTCAACAGGATGTATCCATCATGTGGGGTCAGATTAATGATAAAGAGGCCGGCTTTGACGTGGCATGGGAAAGCCAAACCCTCTGTGCTGCTCTCTGAGAAGAACGACATCAGATCAGCCCCAAACATGATTTACTGTATTTACTCCACCACTGTGAAAACACCCACAATGAAAGATGCACAGAAATTGAATAATAAGAACATTCCCCTAACCCAAAAACTCATTTGTTTCAACTGTCTGTGGCGACTGACTTTTCAATAAAACTTAACCACCACGAAATCCAGTCTATAAGCTGCAGCAGTCCGTGAGACTGTCTCTCAGAGGGAAAAAAATGTTTAAACTGTCCTCTTGTGAAACAGTTTCCATCGCATCCAGAAAAGTCCACAACATGCATTTACTGTGCAGATGTGAAGCTCTTTCTTGTTTTTACAGGGTTATCAATAGAGCATAGTATCGCGATATTTTGTCTGGTGATATATTGTATCGTCTCATTTCCCAAGTACCGATTTTTCAAATTAATTGCTAATATGAATTCAATCTATGATAATGGAAAAATAAAATCAACTGTTTGTCCAGTGAGGTTGGCAGAGGAGACATTATAGAGCAGGAGAAAGTCAGTGCGACAAATATAGCAGCACCTGGGGAAAGACATTGGGAATGCAAGCAGGGCACAAATGGGATAGACCTGACACATATGGTTAGCAAGATGTGCTACCTGAAAATAAAATACTGTGTTAATGAGACAAACATTAAGGAAAGACAAATGCTAAATTAGCTAGACGGTTGGAAAAAATTGTATGAATCGCGATATATTGTATCATGGCCCAAGTATCATAATAATATCATATCGTGGCCCAAGTATCGTGATAACATTGTATCATGGGGCCACTTGTGATTCCCACCCCTAGTTTTTACCATGTTAAGGTTGCAATCCCGCTTCTTTCCACAACGAATTGTCTGAAAATGCAGCAAGTCTTGGTTCTGCCGACTAGCCTGGTCCTTCCTGCTACATTTCCATCGTGCCTTGTTTCTCTGAGTGCCATTTTTAAGTAGTGCAAAGATGCAGTTCCCTTTTTAGATGGCAAAAGGTTTTAAAAGTGTGTTAGCATCGGTTTGTTTCAGCAGCTGCATACAAAGTGTAGTAAAGAGGGCAGCCCAGGTTTGATAACAGCTTGCCACAGGTCCTTCAACTCTATCCACAGTGCTGTGTCTTCATATAGCCATAAAAAGGCCCACATTAAAACTTCAAAAACAGACACTGATGATGAGTTAACAAGTTTTAGACATGTTTTAACCAATGCTGTAATTTCAGCAATCTCTTTCTTTACAGTTTGTCCATCTTCTCACCAGTACGCTTCCTTTGTTCCACAAAAATACTCCAAAAATCAGTTCCATTAATCTTTCACAAAACATAAAATAAAGCAGATAAACTTCAGCTTATCCCACAAACACCCCAACATGCCGATCTGATCAAGAACTTTTTTGCTTGTTTTGGCACGCATGAAGCAGTCGCCTGGAGTCTGGCTTAGTGCGATAATTAAACTAATGCTCTGTCTTGTGCCAAATGATAAATGGACCACATTTATTATTATTATTAAAGCACTTTATGAAGCTTTGTCACAACATCTCACATTCAGAGTGACATTTACACTTAAATTCTCATACTGATAGCTGAATGCTCTACCATCAGAAACAACCAGTCCTATTCACACATATTCACTCACACTAGTGAATGCAAGGTGGGAAATCTACGCAATGAGTAACACACAGAAGAGGAACAATAGGGGTGAAGTCGTTCCACCACCACATTACAGTAAATACAAGGAAAACAAATACATACTTTGGCTCCAAAACTGTCCATTGTGTTGATTTACAGCAGCGATAACGAACTTTAATTTTCCCTGCACATTTTTTAAAAGCTTTCTGTCTGGACCACACCAGACATTTCAGATGCAAAACAAGATCAAATAAACTTCGTCCCCACTGGCTCATCCTTTCACTGACCACACAAGCCGTCTCAACCTCAATCACCATCATCCCTAATGAATTGAGACCTGCAGATTGTGCGTCAATGTAGGCCAGCGACATGTAAAACATGACACGTCGTCCAAGGGGAGTAAAGCCGCCTTAATCCCACGCTGCAGTCACATTCCAGCACTATCTCCACTTGTTTATTTGAGTCTGTGAAACACTTGAAATTCGCTAATCCTACTTGGCCTCTCCAGCATCCACTAACAGCTCCTTTACCCCAGCGGTTCTTATCTGTAGTTCTGGCTTGTGGCACACACACACACTCATACACACACTGAGAAACAGTGTGCAGCGCTATAACTGCGTCATAACTTGCTCTATCTTCTTAAAGTGATGATTGATTTCTCTTTTGTAAGGATTTCAAAAGCGGAGAACAAAGCCTTCACAAAGAGAGGGCAAATCTGGGCAGGCTGGGTGAGGAAGACTTTTGGGGTTTGTCAGAAAACAAACAGAAGAGCCAGAAGACGGCGGCTCTTTTCATCCGGGATACATGTGCAGTCTCGAAATCCAAAGTACAAATTACTCTGCAGGAGAATACATCTCAGCGTCAAAGGTTAAACAAGCTGTCTATCACTGAGGCTTTGACACACATTCTGGTTGTCAAACATCCTGAAACTGTCACACACAATCTGTGGGATTTATCTGCAGGGCGCAGCAGCTTTGACTGAAGCCGGAATAAATTGATAAGCCCACATCAACTAAGTACATCAGCTTTAAGATTCTTACATCCTAATCTTTCTGCCGTCTATGTGACTCTCGGCACGGTGGCTCCAGTTGCCACATTTCAACTTGAGCGGAGCTGCGGAATCCTTTTCCGCTTTAGCACCTCTCAACAAGTACGCAAAAGAAACACGAAGAGCCCACTGTAACCCACGACACGCAGCCAGAGCATCCTGAGAGCGGGAATAAACACTTGGATGACAGCAGATTGTCTCAGTGTGACTGGTCATTATTGCTAAAAGAGGATTTCACAGCAGCTTTGATTACATTAATCCTTCAAGAGAATCAAATCCCTTCTGACAGCTCGAACATGTGAAATCAGGCGATCTGCGAAAGGCTGCGATCTACAAAAACAAATGTCTACAAAATAAAAGACCCTCATGCACCGAGGGATCGATAATAACACACGTCTGTATGAGGCGGTGAGGGTTTTTCTTTTCGTGGAGGATTTCCTGGAGTGCTCATCACTCACAAACTGAACAGAGCAGCTTTAGACAGATGTGAACTTTCACTGCCGGGGAAGTCTGAACTGCACCACCACACTCTCCTCTTTCTCTCTTTCTGTGGCCGTGTCTTTGCTTTTTCTGCTGTGGGGGGTTTTCATTCTCTGCCACCCACCATGTGAATAATGAGCTCTACAGATAGCAGCCAATGAAGCGACCCCCCCTTTAGCCAATGAAACTTAACAACCATGTCCAGATCAGGTCCTTCCTGCTGGGACTGACCAGCCCCTGCTTCACACTCCTCCGCCACCCACACACACCGCCTCAAAGAAGAAGAAAGAAACTACCGAGATGTCTCTTCACATGATCCCCACCACCTTAAGAGTTCTTCAGTGAATGTATGAAATTAGAAAATCAATCAAGCACAAAAGGAAGGACTGTTTCTTGGATTTTATATTCGACCCAGACACGCTGCCCACTTGATGGATTGATTTCCAGTCTGGTTTTGCTTTGAGGTGTTGGGGCTGGTAATGTGGCTGACACACGGGAGGCAAGACCAACGTCTGGCCCCAACATGACCAAAAGGTGCTTTGAAGTCCGTCTAAGCGCCTAACAATCCCAGCCATAAAAACTACCATCCAGCACCCACTTTATCACGTCTTTTCAGAGCTCGCCGTAATATACTACCCACCGCCAAAGAACCGATGACCACACAAAAGACTTGTAAACTGCATTGACACACTCGCAAAGCTCCAGGAGAAAGTGGTTTGTTCAAAGTATGTGCTTCTATTCTCTCAAAAATGAGGCTGGGCTCCTTATTAAATGTTTAAGGTTCAGCTGACCCTGAAAAAAAGATCAAGCGATGGGAAGTTGGGGCTATTTTATTTTGGCGTGAGAAAATGTGGGGGTTGGTAGGATGGGCTTTGAAAGACACTTTTGAATGAGACATGGTAGCATTCCAGAGATTATTCATTCAGCTCCAAAGCCTCCAACATGTGAAGACGAAGACGCATGTAATCCAGCTATTTTTTCACCAGCTGGTGTCAACTCGGAGTGTGATTGGTGAAAAAAAAACAGCCACCTGGGATGAGTAGAGTGAGTATGAAAGACACGCACGACTTATTGGCGTCAAATGGCAACCAGGCAATGTTTTCCCCCCTGGATGCTCTGAAATGCTGCTTAAGAGAAATGGAAGGCCAAGTCAACACGTCCCAGCAAGAAGATGTTACATTACAGACTGAGTTTTATGACTCTCCGGCTCAGTAATTGCCTCTCAATCTAGTTCATAGAGTAATCAGTCCCCGTGGAGGCCAAAGTAGACAGCTTTTTAAAAATGTGCAGAATATTCAGTGTGTTTTTAAGAAAATGTGACACTCTCTTCCCCAAGATTTATATGTGATGGCCACAATCCAATGACTCACCACAGGCTAACTTATTCAGGCATAATGCACATGTCCTTTCTTCTCTACCCTCCCTGAGAGAAGTTTGAGTAATGAAGCACACTGCCTTGTTGCAGGCCGACATTTAGCTGCCTTTAAGTCAATCCTAGCATTTGATTTGGAGCCTGGATCACACCCATGGGGAAAAGCAAACCCATTGCTAATATCAGCCCTGCTCTCAATGTGGAAAGCTCCTTGGCTGGCTCTGCTGCACTCTCTCTCATGCGCACGCACAAAATCTATTTTCTCTGCCGCGGCAGAAAAAGAAGAACACCCTGGAGTTTAGAAAACTTTCAGGGAACACATCCAAACTTCTCGGGCTCTAACAGTAGGGAGGCGAAATGACAATAGCTCATAGAAATGCTGCTGTTGTCTGTTCCCCCAGCGTCCCCCAGCTGAATGTCTGCTGGTCCACTGTTATGGCATTATAATGACTCCCTGGCTCTCCAAATGCCACCTCGCTCTGCTCTGGAGAGAGGGCAAGCAGGTTAATTACCATCACAATGGGGACACTGAAAGCTGGGCTGACTCTGGTCATTGCAAACGCAATGACCGGGATGACTTTCTCATTGCAAATGGCAACAGGAGGCTTTGATTTCCTAAAATGCAGACAGATGGACGAGGTCAGAGCATCTTTGTCTAAATTAATAGGCAGCCCGTCTTCCCATTTTCCCCTCACAGGCGGGGGCTCTTTAACTGAGCTCTGGGTGGACAGGCCTTCTGCCCCTACGCACTCCCCAGGAGCCACCGCCTTTGTCTCTCTGTTTGCGTGTGAGCTGTTGATGAAGTGAAGAGGCTAATCAGCGGTTGTAGAGCTATTCACAGGAGCCACTGTACAGCATGGGCCCATTTGGAACAATTGTTAAGAGTGGCCACAATAGCCCTGTGTTTTGACACTCTGCAAACAGGTCTCAAGTGTGCACTAGAGGCATTCATGGAGATGTGAAGTGTGCGGATGTTTGCAACCAAAATATTGACTTCTGGCTGCAAATTAGACCTCAGCTCTGTGCCCTAACCGGAGCCCTGAATGGCTAAACCAAAACCTAGGATACAATTAAGTTAATTAAATTCAAAGCACTCTTGAATGTATTTGAAATGGCAGATTGGCAGAGCACCGTGGTTACACAGCAGCAACACAAACATATCATTATTTTTAAGGGCTTACATCAAATCCTGCCTCATTTATTTACAGCTTACAAGCAGGATAAAGAAGTGCTAAGTGACATGCTTGTTATAGCGGGGAGAACAAGAAGTCCATTACAGAGTTTTTGGACTTTTGAAGGGTTTCAGCTGGTTGATTATGGGAACAGTGTGCTGGGTTCAGACTCACAGCCAGCAAAATCCTTTTTCAAAACATAAAACTCTGCTGAAAGACCGGAGGGCGACGGGTGCCAAAAGGCAGTGTTGGCCATCACAGTGGAAAGGAGAGAACAAGTTTGAGAGCATTATGGGGGGGAACAAAGGGGGTTTGCCTTATTTAGTGCCTCCAATGCACTTTAAACTTGACACCCAAGATTTATAAGCACAAAGATGACATATTTCCTATCCATTTTTTTGTTTTTGTGACATGTAGACAAGCTGAAATTAATCATGTTTCGCCTTCAGATGCTTCAATAACCACTTGGAAGTCACTGAGAAGACTTTAAATCAACCGTTGAGGTTGGTCAAAAGGTTCAAGATCGACTCAGCGCTGCAACAGATCAACATGTTTTGAATAACTGCCATGCTGAGACAGGAAATAAGCTATACATTTGCAGATGTAATGGAAAGCACAAAGCACAATAGCTCTGCTGTATCCCGGGCAAATGCAAATTGTCAAGGAAACAATTTGAAATTCAAAGAAGGAGTTTGGAAATCAAACACGGGTTATTTTGCTGAAGCAGTTGATACAAGACACTGATTGTGATTAATTTGTACACACAAACGTGAGGCCGTGTTAAATAAGCACGAGGAAGAAATTTCACCGCTCTTTCCTGAATTTCTAATTAATCATTGCAATTCTGTGATTGGCCCAATTTGTCAACAAGAAAACCAAAGTCTGTTCATTTCTAAGAGGAAAGCTATAAATACATACAGGGACTACTTCTAATTTGTCTAACCTGGACATTGAGGGATTTTTGGTGATGAATTTGTTTTGTCTGTGTCCTATTTTGAGCCCTAAAGGGCTAAAAGGATTGAGTCCTGGTTTCACGGTCTGTATCTGAGGAAATGAGAGCTTCTGACAGCTACAGGGAGCATTGTTCACATTTCTGCTCAGACCTGGCTCTTCCATCGTATCATCCTTCTTATTTGAGCTCCTCTCTGTCTACAGTCTTTACAGCACATCTCCGAGGGTCTTGTCAACAGCTCCAGCAGGGTCAGATAGACTATGTCAGCGCCGTCTTTTCAGGGCAGCTGTCGACACCAGCTTTGTATCAACCTTTCGTTGGGACAGAGCTCGAGAAACACAAACAAGCCCTAAGGGAGACGTACCAAGAAACATCCGAGCGAAATTCCAAATGACAAGAGTAGGAAAACAATCATGTTTTGCTTTCGTAAATCAACAGGCTTTCAACCTCTTCAAATTGCATTTAATTATATCCCGTTTACAAATGAGTATCAGTGAAAGCAAAAGCAATCTATTATGAAGAAGATGAAAAGAACGGGGTTTTTCTTGGTTAGTCTATGTCAACTGATTCAGGAGAGATTCCTGCGGGCATGATAAAACTAGTCCTGTCGTGACTCGTGCACTTTATGGTAGATTATCCGCTGATAATGAGGCATGTATGTAGCGTGCGTCTCATTCGTGATAGAGGTGAAACCACATTACCTTGGAGCACTGCTTGTGATTCTGGCACCACACCAAGGATCCATTATTCTGTAAAAATAAAAACAGGAAAACATCATCAGTGATCAGAGATGTTGTTTAAAAATACATCAACGCCAATCAGTTTCCACATTTCTCTTGAGCAATGGCCTTTTTGAGGAGAAATTGCACCCAACAGTCCACACATTTCACAGGGAGAATTCGAGCCAGCTTGGCGTGCTGAGTGCATGTAACCCAAGCAGGAAAGTGGGGTCACCGCAGCGGGGGCCAGGGCAAACCTCTGGTCAGTTTCAGCTGAGCATGGTGACCTCAGCTTTTTTCTGACAACTTGTTTGATCTTTCAACATAAGTCCCCAAGGTCACTAAGGCGGGAACTGATGTCAGCACTCCTGTGCAGACTGCAGATACTGCCAATTTCCTCTAATTGCTGGGGAAGTGCCACCTTCTGTGATTTGAGGAGGCAAACATTTGGTCCCAATAGTGCTGTGTATTTCCAAAGCCTCTGTGTGTAAATATGGAGAGCTGTCGAGCGAAGGACCAGTGGGGTAAATGGCTTGTGCAAGTGGTCATTTCCTGAATTCTAATAGGGCGAGGAATTATGCTGTCGTCTTCTGCAAACATAATTGTGCTTGGAAGGCAATTGTAAGGGAGTGCTTTAGCATAAATGACCAGTTGATGAACATTAAAGGGGCTACATCTCCTAATGTGATGTGCATACCAAAAAGGGACCTTTAGGTCAGTGGTTTAAACCTGCAAAAACACAATTTATGGACACCTTTAGACGGGGTAACAAACTCTGAGCTGGGAAACACCTTAGCCATATGGGCAATAGCATGAATTTGTAGTCTATCAGTCAGGTTTCTGGTCACTTGACAAATGAAGGTGCAGATTTTACTTCCAGCTCCTTTTTGTCTAAACCATTACCTTTTGAAGAACATCTCAGATTGTTTCTTCCTCATTTTTGAAAGGTTGAAACTGCCTAGAAACAGAAACACGAGTCTTGAGAGTGAGGGAACCCAAAAAGCTCATTAGTGGGCCCATAAACCAAAAGAATAAGGATATATTTAGCAGAATACAGCAGCGATTACTTCAGTGGATGGATCTACCTCTACATCTGACGCATTAATAAAGGTAGTAGGTTTCATTTTCATTATACAAACATTACAGCAGCTCTAGGCCCTTCTGTCCCTTTGCCACCACCTCCTTCAACACATCTGGATAAATCATTCCAAGTAAGAAGTTCAACAGTTTCATTAATGGACTCATTCTCGTCAATGACCTGACTCTGAGCCTCACTTTGGATGTTCCAGCGCTTCCTAATGAAAGCAATGAAACATGGGATACAGCCAAACTTTAGGGGTCTGAAGGCAAAAAGTCTGCTTAAGTTCAATGTCAAGTTCAAAGCCTTTTCCCACCATGTAATCCAGAAGAAATTTCCCATGAGACCTTGGGAGAGAACTTATCATTAAAGGGTTTAATTTAACATCCAGTACCAGTGAGTGCTTTGCTTTTAGTGTCAAGGATAATGGTCGAATGGCTTCAAAGGAATCCATGATTGTTTGGTTATGTCTTAAGAGAATCACCTCAACAAAAAACTACAGATAAGGATGAAAAATACATCAGAGTGGGCGTCAAGGAGACTAATAGTTGTTTCATTTGGTACCAAATGAAAGTGGGAATGAGTGCTGACTTGGCTGAGGAGTTGAATGAGCATCAGCAAGTTTTCTGACCTTTTCTGTGTAATGGAAACCTTCTTTATGTTTGGCCAAACTTTGATTAAAATATGATTCTACCCTCATGAGTAAATCATTTTGTACTGTATCAAATGATTAAAATCAGTCTGGTGTACGCTTAATGACTTCTAAAAAAATATCAGACCAAGCCAAAGCCTATGTTGTTGACACACTGTAAATAAAAACCTTGACATTTACACTGGCAGCCATCTCCTCGGGGTAATTTATATAGATTGTCATAACTCTAGACCGTGTCCTAAATCATCAATCCTGTTTTTTTGACACCTTTCTTCGCCCATCCATCATCAGCGACAGGGCCGGATCCACAGAGGAGCTAATTTTGCTATGTGACAGCATCCGCGCAGCAGAGACGCTCAGCAGGATGTTGCCCCAGCTGTCCAGGCCTGACCCCACCATGTCAGGGACCAACGGGGGAATAATTATAGGTCAGGACTTCATCCCTCTGACTCACCATGACATTCCTCTGCAGGCTGAACATTATGCAGTGCTGAGGACTGTCAAGGACTCGGCTGAATGAACACTTTCCAGATATCTTCCTGTGTGACCAGGGTCGAGGAAGACGGGACCAGACAGCGGCGTTCGAGTGTGCGGATGAGGTGAACACGCTGCTTTTGTTGGTGTCACTGGTGGAGTCGTGTAAACAGGAGGGTTTATCACACAGATACATTATGGGTGTTGTCAGCTGAGAAGGCAGAGCAGGTGGCCGGGGGCGTGTTGTATTGTCTAGACAACTGAGAGGAACACGGACAAAACCCCTTTTATCTCCAAGGATAGCATTCCACCTTTTGAAACTGGAAATCTTTTGTTTCCTGTGAGGCTCTGATTTGGATTAAATGTATCTCAGTTTACACAAGTAAGCCGGTTTTTTTTTCCACCTTATTCAGGCTTTCCTACACGTTTTACAGCATTCAACTACTGCTGCTCTTTGAGACCTTGTACGTTTGTGGTCAAGTTAACAGGATACAGGACTTCAAAGGACAGACGGGTGTCTCTGTGTGTCCTCTAACAGCTAAGAGGTCCTCAGGCTACACCAAAATAACTGATCCTTAAAGGGCACACATGCAGCGCTTAAATAAAGGGCCTCAAGATTTAGGCTTTGACTTGAGTGGGTGCGACTGTGTGGTCATCCTGCTCATTAATAATTCACTTTTTATGAATTATTCGACAGGCGCTCTGAAAGTGAGCTAATGTGCTCAGCGCATATCCAATGTGAACATAACAGGGTGTTCCAGAGATCTCAAACAACGTCGGTGTAAAGTTGTCCCCACTTAGGAATGAAGGCTATTTGTCAAGTGAGGTAGCTAAAAGGGTGTAGCAGCAGTGGAGGGCTGTGATTTTACAGACAGGACTGTCATGGTTTAAAAGCATTTACAGGGAGGTGAGGCCAAGCTACATAGACCCCTATTCATCCGCTGTCTTCACTAATGAAAAACTCCACACATGAGACGAGCTCTGGCTGCGGTTTGATTCCACCGCAGGTTATTCAATATCAAAGGCGAAAACAAGGGGGACACGGAAAAACTACTTTCCAATGTTTTTTCTTCCCCTCGCTCAGAGCACAAATCTCTCAGTTAGGATGCTTAGACGTTGCTGCACAGCACATTAGAAATGAATGAGTGGATTTAAAAATGTTGGACTTTTATTGCTTTGACTGTAATAACAAGACCTCATGGACACACCTTGTTTTTGGCTTCACACGTCCCCACATAAATAATCCACTACAAGGCTGATGCTTTCAGACTAGATGATTGCACAGGGCTCCCAGCTCGCTCTTAATATTTTAGAGTGTCCGAGGCTAATATTTACAGCTGGGTGTTGCCTTCTGTCTATCATAGCGGGGTGACAAGTTCCCCAAATGTGGAGTAAAATGTCAATAAATCTGTGTTTGGAAATACTATTGCGACAGTAAATCCACGGTTGTAATAAATCTGACAAACCAACGCACTACCCGTGGGTTTCACGACTCTGCGACTCCATGCTTGTTTTCATTTCACACATATTCAAAATTGTGTCAATTAAAACAAAGCCTCTGATTGTCCTCTTGTGTTCAGCCACATTATAAAAGAAACGCCGCGTGGGTGTTCACAACATCTGCAAGCGCTAAATTCATCCGGTATCATTCCAGTGTTCACACCATGATCATATTAGCGCTGATATGAAAAACAGGGTCTTTAATTCCAGCTGTAGAAAGAATTAAGAGGACAAGTGTCTGTAGTGCCATAACCAAAATAAGTAATGGTCCATCTAGATTGCGAGATATTGAGAAGACACGATAAAATATTAAAAACCTGTTGAGATAAAAGTCCGAGCCAAGGCAGCTCCCACTTGCTGAAATTGAAAGTTATTTAAGTCTTGGTTTTTCCTATCAAGTATTAAATGACCCCTGAAGGATGTTGGAGTTGAATTAAGAGGTCTGTCGTCTCAATCATTGGAGTGGAGCGAGAGGCTGTAATAAGATCTGGCAGAGGAAACAGATCCACCTGTAGGTTGTGCTGAGTGAGCATGCTCCAGTGTTGTGGCAACAGCACATTAGAGCTTATCACATTTAGCACAATTGGGAGCCAGCATTTAGCAGGAAGGTGACCTCTGCTGAGCACAGGATCGGTAGCCCTGTGTGTATCCACTGCATGCCTATGAGGTGTGATGCTGGCATTTATTGGCAGGGCCAGGGGGTAGAGGGCAGGGAGGAGGGGGGAGGATGGGGGCCATATGTTTTTGCAGCTGACCAGACCCCCCATTTTCACATGAAAGGACTGCGCATAAGACAGTCCTTGCAGATTATCAACAATTGCCTTCTATTCTTAGACGTGCACACTTGCTTGAGCAATCTTTGCTTATCACAAACCACAAAAATGCTTTTCTCTTCAGACAAATACCTCCCCTCACTGAGTGAAAGGCTGCCCCAGACTCCAAGGCTCTGCACTCAATTATATTGACTATCAGCAGTATATTAGAGGTGAGACCTCCATCATTTATTTGACTCCACAGTCAGCTTGTGACTAATTTAATTCCCAAAGTTTGCAACCCAGGGCTGCATTATACCGCTGGAATCTCTTGAACAAAGCCCCCCGCTCTGCTCGCCAAGTTGTGTATTAAGAAACACTGTTTTCAATCTGTGTCCCCTGGATGCACAGTTCTGCTGCTATTATCAGTCTGTTTAATGTAGTTAGAGGCATCTTTCTAAGCTCTTGTTCTCTTGGCGAATACCCTGAATTAACCACAGAAGGTGCATTTAGAGCTGCTGCATCAGATCAATAAGTGCTTTCAAAGTAAGTTAATTGGTGACGAGCAAACAAGGAATGCCTTCTGCTGATTAATTATACCCAATTACAATTTTAACTTGCCCCACAGTGTCTCTGAACAATTAGGGATTCATTAATGCACCTTCGGGAGAGGACAAGCCTTGCAAATGCAAATGAAGTGAGTCTAAAGGCGGTCACCAGATAGATAGCTGGTGAAAAGGAGTAGAGGGGAGAAGGATCAGTGACCAGACCCTTTTTATTCTGGAGTCCTGGGAGGGGAACAGGGTGTCCAGTGGAGGGTGAAAAACAACTTCTGACACCACATACCAAATCAAAAGAAGGATATGGCTAATTTATAGTCAGCTTAGGGCAAAGTCTGCTGAATGCAGCATGTTCTTGGAGTCTCTGCTGTGCATTCCCTATTATGTATTTATCAGATGCATTCAAAAATAAACAGGCAGATGAAAATTAACACTGTTTGTAACCACTTCTATGAGAAATGCATTCTTATTTCTTAGTATGACAACTAATGAATGGAAAGTCTGAATTTTATCCATCATCTTTCTGTCACATAAGTGTTGGTGAAATTACACATGCAGGCAAGAAGACTGTATGAGACAACTTTGCAAGCAACTCAAACCATCATATAGGCGCTTATATCTGCAACTGGTCCTTTTTTTGAGGCAAAGTGCTCTTTCAAAAAGGTCCACCGTCCGTGTCAGTGATTATTCCAGCCAGGAAGCACAAGTGAAAAGTACTTCAGCACCACTAGTGACCTGCTCCTGTCTCCTCACAATGGAGAAACAGGTTTGTCTTATGTGGGAAGAATCGACTGGCACATGTTTAATCATTAAATACCGTTTGAACACTGCGTTTAATGCTCATTTTCAACACATTTCCAGAAGTTTCTGATTGTGGGACCACATGCTCTCCCTACCTGAGAGTGCTTGAAGAAAGCAGAGATGCGAGTGATGTGCAGACTGAGGCATCTCGAGGCGCATCTTGCTCGGTAAATACTGGCAGTGAAGAAAGAGTCGTCCTGCTTCCTCGCGGACACACTCCCCGGGCTCGTTAACGCGATAATCCACAAACACAGGCTCACGCACACGTTCAGGCTCCTGGAAAACATGGTCCCGCGGTTGTGTATTTAATCCCTCCACGGTTTGGACAATACTGCGTGCAGGCTCCGCCGGAGAAACTAAAGAAACTTCAATTATACACTGGGGAGGAGTCACAGGCTCACGTGCGCTGCGATTGGACGGTGGCGCGGTGACTGACAGGCACGAGGAGCGTAAGAGCAGGTAGGCTGCTGCATAGTCCTGCTCTGTGTTCAGACAGGAGAAGAAGGGGCTCGGACAGCAGCTCTTTCTTCATAACTTACAATAAAATCTTTACTTTTAATGTGTTACGCTTTATAGAAACTGAGTCATGATTAATTTAATAAAATTTAATTTATGGGGACTCAAAGTAGCACCATGGAGTTACAATATTCTCATTTCACACTAAATTTGTGGCTTCTTGTCTGTTCTCAGAATTAAAGTCAGAGTCAAAGTGGGATTTCTATCTATCTATCTATCTATCTATCTATCTATACAGTTTTACATCTATCTATACATCTTTACATCTAAATTAATGATTAAACATAAATGTACATAAAGGTAGAACACTTAAAAATCAGTTATCTATCTATCTATCTATCTATCTATCTATCTATCTATCTATCTATCTATCTATACATCTATACATCTATCTATACAGCTATCTTTATAGCTATCAATCTATTTACACAGCTATCCATCTAAATTAATGATTTAGGATTTGACGGCTACAACATTTCGGAGCTCAAAAAAGATGTAAGGAATAACATTAAGGTTGAACACTTTATATCATAGCGACACAGGCGAGGATATCCTGGCTTTTAGTTAGTCAGTCTCAAAATCCTGAATTATCCCCAATGCAACTTTGCAGAGACTTTCATTAGACATCACATCACCTCATGCCTATTATGCCTATGTTAAAGCTCCTGTGAGGACCTTTTAAAAAGCATTATTTGTGATTAGAGCAGTCTTTTCTTTACATGCTTAAGTTGAATCTTCTGAAGAATGGCCTGTTGACTTGCGACAGTCAAATAAATCATTTACAATTACAAGATTGTCAATCTAGTCACTGATGGTGTTGTTTGCGTTTGTCAATCATGAGAAAGCATCATTGTGAATTTCAGTCTGTTTCTTAAGTTTAAAAATCTCCTTACAGGAGCTTTAACTAAATGTCCCCAATGACACAAGTGTGATGTTACAGGTTAAGGGTTGAGCAGTGTCCTCTCTGAGAAGTAAATAAATCATTATTAGTATAGACAAAAAATGTGAAATTCTGCCTTAATAGAAATGTAAATTTAAACATTAAAAAAACAGATTCAGGAAAGGAGTAAGAAAATCTGCACTCATTTGAATATTCCACATGTAATTATTATGTGTTTATTTGTTGCATGTTTTTTGGGAGTGAGTCTTTTCATCTTTTGACAATACAGCAGTACGCCCAATCATTATATTCAATGGGAAGCAATGCACACACCTGCCTTTTTATAGTTAGACCTACTGCCATCTACTGATGACACAACCTCTTAGAAATGTGGTGAAGCCAGGTTCTCTGCATCGAACCCTCACATATGGCCTGGGTGCAGCTTGCCAACATCCCAGGGAAGCCCTCTCCATTTAGCTGCCTCACCTCCCTGTTTAACAGTAGCTTGGAAAAACAATTCCACTTGGAAAACTATTAAAACCATCCTGACTGAATTCCTCAGGATGGACTCCCAACTTCTGGCGTTGTTTCGTAGCCTGAGGTGTGGAGAAAATATGACATGTAGGAAAAGCTTGAAATCCTCACTATTTATTGGAGTTAGAGGAGTGAGCGTTTAATTAGTAAGTTCCCTCAAGGGGTTTACAAGACACTCCTGCTTTTGTCAGCTCATGGAGTACTTCCCTGAACCCCATTACAGCAGCAGCATAATGAAGTTTTATAGGTGTTGCTCTTAAACTGTGTGCAGAGTGGGAGTGAACGCACACTTACACACCATCATTAGATTTGGCTTAAGTTGCCTTTTTGGCTTCAGCCGATTTCACATTGTGCCAAATAGTTTGACTCTAATAAGCCCATATTAGGACATCCTGAGCCGCAGACACTGTCTTTATGACGGGGGTCAGGAAATCAGATTCCAAACCCCCGTGTCATTCTGTGCAGTAAGAAAGTGCAGACCACTCTAATGAGAGCTCTGGTTTGTAAGAGTTTCACGAAAGTATGTCCATGTATCATACAAATCACCCCACAGCTCTCTAATGATAAGATGGGTGTGTGTCCATTTCCCTTGGTGGTCTCAGACACACAATGTACCTCAGAGTGAGAGATCCCTAGCTACTCTTAAAATATTTAAACACGGATGTCTGTGTACCTTAAAAACAACGTAATGGCTTAATTTGTTGCCTTATTACAGCCATGTGTGGTGGGTGGGTTTTTATAGCGTGGAGTGAAGGAAACACACTGTCTGTGTGCGGTCCTGATGTCTCCTGCAGCCTGTGGGACACGTACCCCTCCGACGCCATGCTTTCATTGACTGGGATAAGCCTCTGCCAATTGTGAACTCAGACTATAAAGCTATATCTCAAAAAGGGAGTGTGTGCAGGACTGGATTTTATCTCCAGCACACGTCACCAGATTAATTTCACACCTATATTTACAATGAGTCACCATTAACAACATGTGTTTACCCGTGTAAACAAAACCTTTGTGAACGTAAACTGACTCATAATGCAGAGGAGCATCAGCATGAGAAAGAATGCAACTGTTTGCACATTTCCTCTGTGGGTTACATAGAGTCTGTTTTACCTCCTGTGATTGGTTGAGATGATATTGCTCAAACATTGCTGCATATTCTTTCTAAATAAGTCAACACCCACGATCTCAAATTCTCATTTCTAGTCTTTTCTGTTACTCTTAGCCAACCCATCCTCTACTGGAACTTTTTTTCTGATTATTATATTTCACAAAACTAACAAAAGAAAAGAGAACAGCATTCATACCATTCATATTTGTTGCAGGTCTTTGTTTGCACTGCAGCCTTTTTACTCCCTCTCCACTTGGCATAATGATAAATGACACTATATGCTGGTGTTGCAATGCACTGACCACAATTCCCAGAGCTACAAAAATGTGGGTTTCTGTCAAATGATCTGACATAAGGCATCTCAAAAGACAACACACTGGTATCACTTTTCAGCCTGCATCCTCCAGAGAAAAGACAGAGTGAAGGGATCAAACACTCAAATATCTTTGATCCTTGAAGGTGCAGGTGGACTTGTGGATCACACCTTTGATGAGACGTAAACCGCAGCAGAAGAGACAAGTGGCTTTGTTGTGAACGCTAGCAGACAAAAGGGAAGGGGATTAGTTCAGATGGAGGACAGGGGTAGAAGACGCACGCAGACACTTTTTGTGTTTTTGTGAGTCTTCTGCAATCACCTAGAGGTGTTTTTTTCTGACACATATTCTGTAACTGCACCAAAATTAATCGCATTTACATCATGCACTTGGAAGTTGTTATGACACTGTTTTCATGATTTAAATCCCTCCAACAGAACAGGTCCATACCTGCTAATAATAAGCCAGACAGTTCAAAAATCTCCCTATTTGATCACAGCGAACACTATGAATCAGTAATCCCATCTCACCTGACATTATCGCTGCCTAATCTGTGCAGGCTGTGCTATACTATAAATCAAATTTCCTTACTGATACTCAGGCAACCAAAACAGCCACAGGCAAATGAGCAGCCAGCTTTATATCAAAAACATGAGGTCTACGCTGAGGAGCGTGCTACGAGGGTGACATCATCGCCACGGATCTCTGCCACAGTGTCATCCAGCAGGCAGAGGCAGCAAACACTCAAATCCTGTCCAAGTTAATATGCATGTAGCGGTTGATTAGACACCTTTCATCACATGCCAACTTAAGATAAGAATGAAGCAAACACGCGCGTGCACACAGACATGCACTCACATACACACGTTATTCCTCTTTTTTTTCCTATCCTTTTATCAAGTCCAATAACATGTTATGGCAAGTCACAGTTCCTCCAGCAGCCTTGAATGAAGGCAGTTTATTAAAAAGTTCAGTTTGTCTTATTCAGTTTATCGGAGGCAGCTGGAGCAAGTTGATTTGCATTGCGAGCACATTAATTATTCCGTTCCATTTGCAGATTTTTTTGTCAGAGTATTGATATGTGAGCCACAGGGAGGATATTTTAAAAGATGTGTTGTGCACATCTCTTGCTGACAGGCACGTATTGATTTGCAGCAAACTCTCTATGCATCATCTCTGAATTCTTCATATTGCTCTTTCATTTTGAAGCACCTATAAAACCGCACTTTCCTTTCCTTTCAGGTGAACCATTATTGAGTGTTTATGTCTTGAGACTAATAAAACAGACTATATGGTCGATGTTTTTGCTCTTTGAGTAGGCTGTCACACAGAGGAAACTCTTCTACCTTCACAGACATGCTTTTGTCTATTCATAATTTCAAGTCTGTTCACCCCTACTGTGTTCAGGAGAATTTTGACCATCCCCTGTAAAAATATTTGTCTTGTATATGAGGTTGGAAAAACCTACTTCCCACTGAAGGCTTCCATGTTTTATGTCTTTTATCAAAACAATACAGCGCTGTTAAATAAAGCTGTTATTCATCTTGGTCTGATTTTAGTCTCAGTTTAGTCAGTAATGGTTGACTGATAGCTGAGTGTCCCTCAGTGGTTGTTAAAGTCATCTGACTGCACCATTTGTTTTCAGACTACATAAAGAGGCACACAAGAGAGGACTGTCATGGGGTTAAGAGAAAGCACAGATTTAAACAAACTTTCACAGCAAGAAAATGTGATTCATATGAGGATCATTTGGTTCCTTATAAATAGATGCTGTACCATTTTGCACCACTAGATGGCAATGTGTCCACATACAAAATTCAAGCCTAGACATATTCTTTGACACCTCTCTCTCTCTCTCTTTCTCTCCCTATGTGTCTTTTTCTCACATTATTTTTCAGGAGATGATCCAGCATTAATACCCAACAATGGGGAATTTATCAGGAGGATTTTGTTCTTGCGTCTGAGGCAAACAATTATCAGATATGATAGAAAGTAGAGCACATTTTGAAGCTCAATGTAATCTCTGTTTTTCTGTGTCTGCCACAAACACACGCAGGCACAGACACACACATATATAAATACACCTCTCTTTGACAGTAAAGCAGGATTTATGCATGTTTTATAACCTCATTTGGAAGGGAAATGTTAACAGAAGCGCTCCGCATCGCTTTGTTTTGCATATCAGATCAGGGAGTGCTTGACACCTCCATGTGAATGACTTCTATCAGGATGTGTGAAATCACAGTTTGTTCTTTCCTCTCTATTATACAACTCCATCATCCTCACATATATGTAAATCTCCATGCTTCTCCTTTCCCAGCAACGTACATATTAAGAAAGGAACCATGATGGCTGTAGTTAAATGTCATCTCTCAAACCAGCGAGCCTGGAGAGCGGTTATGAAAAGTGACATGTCATAATGTTATATTGGGTGTCTCACTGAGTGGAGGCCCATTACGCAGCATTATGTTGCTATGACAAAGCAGGAGGCTGAAAGAACAGCAGACATGCCCATCCCCCACCCTGTAAGCTAACAACACAATGTCACTAGGAGATCACAGCGCCTGAGAGATCCTCCTGGCTGCAAATCATACAGTAGGAATGTTTTAAAAACGCCCTCAGGTTGTACACTAAGAGTAAACCACACCCAAGGCTTCCAGGAAACTGCTTAACATGGTGACAACAGATCTGTTTTCATGTGGCTCAGGTATATCTACAGATTCAGGTAAATACATTCAATCAAATAAGAGGTTTCCACGTTGATTAAACAAGAGAATGATTATTAATTTAAGATATAACTTTTATTTAGTTATGTTTGAACAGTGGTCTCCACTGATACCAATCTGTGCCTTCAGTTATGTTTACTACCATCAAGCTGAAATCTCCAGTATTCAGAAATGAAGCCAAAACAGGTGTTAAAAACACTGCAGTTCTTCAAGTGTCCACCTGAAGCACCAAAAGCCAAGACAACCCAACCCAAGACAACAATTAGAGCCAAACAACAGCATTTTTACACACATCCAGCCTGATCTAAACATGGGTATGACTTCCTCAACTGTATTAGGGGAATTTCCGCATAACTCTAGGTTATATCACAAGGTTATATAATGCAAGATTATAATGATCCCAAAGAAGATCTATATGATTTTCACTTTAGCATATAGATCTTTGTTTTTATTTCTATGGGAGCATTATAAGCAATAACTACCACCCTGTTTTCATAGACATTTCCCGCTTAACATTTAGTTACAGCATTAGCAAAGTAGAACACAGTGCCTTGGCTCATTCTCGGTGACTTGAGGTGCTTGTCAGTCGTGCCAGCTCTGCCTACTCTCTCCAAGAAACCAACAATGGCTGGGTAATTAAAAAAACGGACACTTCGCCACTTGACGTACTTTCAGGAAATGTTGCGATCAAGCCCAGTTGAGAGGTGCTGGTGAGTTGGCTTTGTTTTCTTGTGGAAGTAAGACTGTCTGTCTCCAGACTTCCTGCTAATTCAATTCAGTTCAAGAGACTTTTAGTCCAGATAAAAAAAGAGGGGAATACACAGAATAAATCACACACATGGAAGGAAATGGTTCAAAATAAAATGATTCCTGTCCCACAAATATGGATCTGTTACTGTGTCTCCAGAGCATGGATAGGAAATGCAGTAACGGGACAAATGTTGGGTAAAACCAAACTGATAGTATCTAATGTGGCATCAAGTTAGCAATGGTTGTTTAATGGCTTGGAAATCAGAATATGCTATTGGTCAGTCTTTAGAGCTCCCATTAGGAACTTATGGTTTGTGTCTATTTTGGCACCCCCTGCAGACAAAGCTGTCTTTTCTTGTCCTTTACATACTGTAGTTGTGTCACTAGTGGTCTTGGTTGTTTTATACATCATGACAATGCATTAGTATGAATTTCTGTCTATTTCATAAACATCAAAAACTACACACAGGAGCTTTAATTGACAATTCTTGTCCTTACCCCGTCAGGATTTAAGTGGTACTTTTGCATCCAATAATACTGTCAAATTAGAACACATAGATAATGATCAGCTGGTCTGAGAGGGAAACTCCAAATTGTTTTAATGTCACTGTAAGGTACATGCATTGTAAAGTCAAAGACTGTCATTGTGCTGGAGGTGGAGGAAAGGGGAAGGCAAGTCTGTTGGATGCCCAGGTCACCAACCCTTGACCTCTGTCCTCAACCCTTGAATCTCTGACATCTGTCTGCTTTTTCCCGCCTACTTCCCCTCCCCCTGTTTTGTCAAAGGAATTTGATTATGGCGGGGCAGGAATGCGGCTCAGCGAAGTGACAGGATTGTAAAACTCAAAACATGGTCATCAGTCTGTGAAAAATGTCTGATCCATTACAAGCATATTTGTAGCAGGTCACAAACTGTATAGTAAACTGTGGCTTTATTTCGTAAACTACTAGCCCACATCTTGGTATTTTTCTTTGCTTACGTAAACCAAAGTGCGCATGAAAAAAAGGTTTGGTCCTTTTCCTCAATTTTTGCTTTGTCTGAAAAAATAGGTTTGTAGGCTATGACATAACAATGTACCATATAAAGCCTGCTGCTTTTCCAGCCAGTACAAATGACTAGGGTGGGGGAGGGGAGAAAGATAGCGGGGGTGGTGTTGTACAGTGAGTACACAGGGCTTGCTTTTCCCTCTTACACCACAAGCTCCTGTGTGCACACACAAACACACACAGACAAATAGTAAAGCCTTTTCCTCCAGACTGCTCCTGACAGCCCGGCCCCTGTGCTCCCATTCTCTTTACAGTGTAAATAAAGCAGCAGGGCTTAGGGAGCTAAATTCAATATGTCAATGGACACCAGAGCACAATGAGGAAAAGATACCCAACTGGATATTCCCCTGCTAGAGACTGAGCTTTCCACGCGCTTCCCCAGCCTAATAACGACACAACAAGAGTCGTGTGACTAGCAGCGCCCTTCCCCCACCCATACATATTACCATTGCTCCTCAGCGCTGTCTAGAAAGGTCATGTGACCCTCATCAGCTTCCCGGGTTGGGGGAGGGGAGGCAGATTGAACCTGTTCTTTGTTAGGAGGTCAGCCCCAGCTCTATGGCAGGAAGCGCTCCTACCGTACTGCATATAATAGAGGTGCATAAGACAGTACAGAGGCACAGAAGCTGTCTGACTTGAGTTTCAGCATTCATTCAGCAAGGAGCAAACAAGCTAGACTCACATAATGCCTGGTAAATAAATGCAGCCTTGAAATGCGATAAATTTGTTGTAAAAGAAAGATTATAAGCCCATTAAATTAATTTAGACTTTGCTTCACTAACTCACATGTATAGATCTATGGATACAGCGTATCTGGGCATGCCATTTCCCCTATTTATCTGGAGAGACATGGTAGGTAGGGTGAATAAATTCAAGCTGGAATGTTGGTCATTTAAATAAAGTAAATAAATATGGAAGGGTAGTATTCCCTCAGGGGAAACAAGCTACAAAGCCTCAAAATTTCGCTGCACTTCTGCTATTTGCAGATGATGTTGTCCTTCTCGCTTCAGCAGGCCACAACTTCAGGCAGCCTGTACCAAAGTGTGACAGGGTTGAGATGTGGATCAACGCTTCATTAATCCTAAAGAATGGTTGCTGTGCGGAAAAAGAGGAATACTCAGTGTGGATGAGTGGGTGAGGGGGCAGCTGTATATAGTGGAGAAATTTGGATATTTAGTAGTGTCTTATTTTGAATGATTGTAAAGTGAGGTATAGTTTACCATCATCTAATGCAACTGGGCTGATTATTGACTGAAACTTTAAGAGGCTGAGATATATTTCAATAAAAGGCCTTTTTTATGTACTATTCTAATTTCATTATATTCAACAAGGCTGCCTTCCTGTGTGATCAGATAAACATTAGACCAAATGTGTTGCAATACATGAATAAAAAAATACTGATGATATAGATCAGACTTTTTTATTGATCTCCGACCTTGAAATTATTTAACACCTCTCTGAGGATGTGACTTACATGCATCAGTATCTTTAAGTTCACCCTCCATTAATTTGCAACTCCTACACTGTAACACAATCATGACCTGATCTTGAGGACCATTGATCCAAATTTTCAGAAAAGAAATGCGACCTTAAAAGGTGTATTTGAGACATTGCATGGAAAAAAAGGTAAATTCCAGAAACTCAGGCTCTGTTATTAAAGAAAAAAGAATCCTGCATTTTGTCAGAAGCAAAAGACAGCTCGGCATGTAGGGTTACAAATGCTGATGGACTGGCTGTATGTTTTAGAGAAGCAAAATTACAATGTGCCACACTCTATGACTAAGATGCTTCCCGTCCTTTTTGAAATCTATACAACAAGTCACGGTCAAAAGGCTGAGAAACTGTTGTTTAGCAGCACTCATATATCCATTCATCTGCTTTCATCAAATATAGATTGCTCTGGGGAGTAGCTCTGACAGGACTCTCTCTCAAGCATATGACCATAATACCTGTGCACTTTAGAGACAGACTCGCATTTGCATGTCCTCTTTGAACTGTCTGGTTAGTTTGTTGAGTCTCATTTATTTTCTGTAGTTGTAACTCTTTTCTGAGCTTATTATGACCTCAATAAAAGACAAACAAGACCACAGAAATGGCACTGACTGATCAAAATCATCATCAAATTAATCACTCTATTTAAGTCATTGGTCCAAGCCACAGACCAGACCATAACATTAGTGAGCCATACTGTGCCACATGGTGCCATTTCTCTATGAGCTCTGACACTTAAGATCCAATTAAGTTGATTGAATTGGAAAAGAGATACCAAACTAGAAACACAAGTTCTTGAATTGGAAAAAATACCAAACCAGAAACATAAGTTCTTGTGCGCCAGTCTCTCTGCTGTCACATAACATTAGGTACAGACCATGACACAAAAAGTAATGCATTTAGACACAAAAACCCCAACATGACTATATATATATATTCAACAAAATATCCCAGTAAAATTTCAAACAGGATTATTGCTCATTTCTGCATTTACTGCATACCTCTGTACACAGGCGTCGTGGTTAGTGGGGGATGGGTTGTGTTGAGTGTTTCAGCCGCTAGCACTTAGGAGAAAATGGGTCTTTCCTTGAATCATCTTGTAACACAACATCACAAGGTCATAAATACTCTTATTTATACAGATCCAAGACAATCTTCACCTAAAACCCCTTTTATTTAACTATCTTTGCATAAGAAAAAAAAAATCTAGAGTTTGACTGATTTAGTTTGAGGGCCGGGGGGGGGGGGGTGTTTGAAGAAAAGTGGGGGAACAGAAACTATTCTATTTCTATTAACAAAAACAGTGTCTGACGGGTTAGGAGTGTGAGGATGACCTCTAGCTCAATGTAAATGCTAGAAAAGAGATGGTGTAGGATTTTCAAAGAGCAGAGGTTCCCCATTTCAAACATTTGACAGCACAGGATTCTTGAAGAGCCATACTGTCATATCTTGCTCAACATAATTGCTGCAATGCTACTCTACACAATAAAACACCTTAACCTGTAACCTTGCTTCATTGTCTCTGCTGCAACAGACACAGTATTGACTGCAGATACAATGTAAATTTTATAAATCCATCAATAAACAATTATTTTAATATTTTCATTGTATATTTCTATGTTGGTGTTGATTGTTATCACAGTTTATAGGTCCAATAAGGGACTTTGATTTATGTGGGTTTTGGTGACCCCGTGGACAAAGCAATCTATAGTGATAATGTCCTGTACTGTACATGTAAAAGTATTGTTTGACTAAAATCTGATCCTGCTATCTTTCAACAGTGAGATGTAACTCCCATGGAAAACATAAAACAAAGGCTATTCAGACAGCCCTCTGGTAATCACTTCTCCTGACCCCTCTCTTCTCTGACCTCCAGCACTTTCAGACATTAGAATCAACTGTGTAAAAATAATCAATCTTCAGCTGATGTTCTTTTTAGTCCCTGTAGGTCAAAAAGAGGCATCATTTATAATTTTTGTCTGATTCATAACTACATGAAAACCACTCACAGGAGCTTTAAAGACACCAGTGCCATCTGGCCTCTTATTCACATTAACAGCTTAGTCAAGTAGCTGTGACCTGCAGCAGTAGAGCAGCCAGAGACATCAGTGGTTAGTGGCATAAGTGAAGGAAGATCCTTTCTGCTTGGTGAGAAAATACTGTATGTTAACTCCATCTTCCACAGAAGATAAATATTTGCAATAACTATATTCCAACAGAGGCTTGCCCTGCTGTGCTAAAAGGATGTCTTATCCTCATCTGTGCCAGTAATAGACATATTCATTTTTCCAAACTGTTGGATTAAAAAAGTTATACTGTTTTGTTTTTCAGTCTTGTGCTACTGTTTTTAGACTTCAAATCAAACATGGACTGTGTATAGGAATAGCTTCAGCTAGGTCTGGGCGATAACACGATAACAATATATATCAAAAATGAATTTCCCTCAATATCAATATGAAACATGTTCAATATGCTTTTCAATAACCAGCATTCTGCTGTGTTTAGGTAGACTATATGAATAGCCAATGAAAAGGAGGATTGCTTCGGGTCTGCACCACGCCGAACCAGTCATGTGCTAAATTAAGACCAGACTGCAGCCTGCTACTGTGTAGTAGCAGGCTGCAGCTACACGCAACCATAGCACTTTAACATGTGAAGCTGACAGCACTGTCAGTAAGAAAAGAAGAAAATGAGTGCTACCCCTGGCAGAAATGCAGATGAAGGCTCAACAGATGACGACATCGTCGACAACACTGGCATAAAAACCCTAAGCGGAGAGAGGAGCTCATGGTGCCTGTGCAGCTAAAACAGCCAACCATTCAGCCCGCTTTCAACACCTTACAAAAAACGTCCAAGAGACACAAGGATCTCACAGGTGCAGCAGCTTATTATATTGCAAAAGACATGCTACGAATAAGCACTGTTAAATTTCATTTTTTTATATACAGTATATCGACTGATATGAAAAAAATATATTCTGATAAACTTTTTCCCATATCGCCCAGCCCTAGCTTGAGCTAAGGTTTTAGAATGGCTACAATCCATCTAAAACAAGAGATGTTAAAAAGTCTTTTTAACTCTGTGTAAATTGTCTTACAACCTGTTCCTATAAACATAAAAACTGAAAATAAACCATAAATGTCATAGTTTAAGTCAGCCTTTGTGTTGTCTAAACAGACCGTACAGAATAATGTAGTGAACATTCATCAATTAAAGAATAGTCCTTTTAACACTGTGTAAACTGTCTTAAAACCTGCCCCCGTAAACAGAAAAACTGACCATTAACCAAAAATTTCACAGTTTTAGTCAGCCTTCATGTCGTCTAAACAGACAGTACAGAATAATGTAGATAATATATAGATATTTGTCTTAAACATCAAATGAATATTCATTAATTAAAGAATAGTGTCTTTCTCCTTGAATGATAACCCCTTTTAACCTTAAGCTCTTTGCTTTATTCCGTTCCTTCTCAAACTGTTTATTTTTGACATACATATGTTGTGCAATGTATCTGTGACATGTACAGTTGTTTGGTGTACATATGTATTTTTTTTGTTCAGTGTTTTTGTTGTTCTTGGTCTTCTTCTTCTTTTTAAAGTTTGAGATAAATAAATAAAAAAGAAATTTCTTCCAAAATTAAAGCTACTTTGTGTCATTTTGGGTTTGTGACTTATTTACAAGTACTACGTCTGGTGTTTGACTGATCTGCTTTCTATTAAACAATATGCAGATTTGATTCTCATACTTTAAAAGCTGTATGGCTTACAGCATGAATGGCATGACACTCCAGTTTAAACTGGAACAGTAGCTGTATTATCATGGGGTATGTCCTGCGCAAATCATACCGTGAGTACGGTAACCAAAGGAATGTGTCACACCAGTGTAGAGCCGTAATGATGTCAACTTGTTATTTACTTTCCAAATCTGAATGACTGAGCAAGGCGAAAGGAGAATTAATCAACCGCTGTGTGACCGGGCAGGCGAAAAAGAGTGGAGCGTGGGGGAGGGGAGGCAGCTCACAGGCCGGCAGATAGGCAACATGCGAGACGGTAGTGTAGCCTGTGAAATTCAGCTCTCTGCCTATACTTAGGTACAATATACACGTAATAATATGTTTTAGCGGGGATGTGCTTTATTTTCAGTATACATTGAACAACCTGGCACTTAAAAGTCGAATTTTAGCCACACTTCTTGGGTTTACATTCAGACTACAGCCAACAAGCACAAGTTTCAAACGCAGACAACCACTAAAAACACATAAGCTTGTTGTCTATTTCTCTCTGCCTCTCTTTCTGAATAGATAGCTGCCTGGTGGATGTTTTTCGACTGATATTATGATATTGTGTCAAGCTAACTAGGGCACTGATATGTAAAATACGTTTCAGTTACTTAAAGGAGCTAAAAGTTAGTTATGTTTATTGTTGTATGTTGTTACCGAACAAATATTCAGGTTTAAGGTCAGTCAGCTTTCACCCCCCACCACCCCTCTCTCTCCTTCCCTCTGCCTACGTCTCTCTCCCGCTGCCGATCAACGCCTGCTGCTGCTGCCACTGCTGCTGACTCTTTATGTTCCTGTTCTCAGTGAACGCTGAAACTCCACACACACAGAGTAGCCCTGCAGCCTCTCCGGCTTTACTCAAACTCGGGGTTTTATTCCAACTTTTAAGCGCCAAGTTGTGAGTGTGCCCGAGCGAATACGCTTCGTAAGCACGCCAAATTAGCCGACAGTGAGTCACACAGCGGTCGGAACTTGAAATATGACGATAAGCAAAATGGGAGGAAAGTCGTTGCTGGCTTACTGAAGTTGGAGGTTCTCCTTGTGGAAGAGGAAGAGGTGGCAGCGGACACCACGAGTTCACTCTCACAATAAAAGGTAAGCCCGTAAAAGTCGAGTAGCATGGTGTTAGACTGCGCTGTTGTTTAACCTCCTTGTGTTTGTATGTGGATATAGAGGAAATGTCTTACCGAAATGGGTGATTATGGCGTTGATTATGAGGTTACCGGCTCTCGGAGCTCAGTCACCCCTGGACTCTACACGTGTGTTGAAATTCTTACTTGTGGCTACAATTTCCCGTCTTTGTCGGTGTTTTTGCTTTCCAACCAGTCTACTTTTTTATACTGTGCGTGTGTCTGAGCTTTGGACCACTTTACAAAAAAAACTTTAAGTTTAGAGGTTAAAGGTTGTCCCAAATTAGTCCATTTTTAGGATCTCATCTTTGTCTTTCATAACAAATCCTCTAGCAAAATGAGTTGCAGTGGTGCAGTTTAATCTTAACAAAGCCAAACACACAGATTATACATATTTATAATGCTGTGCAGGCTAAGGGGTTTGCTTGAGAATGGGGGATGCATTCAACTGTAGTAGACAGGGGACAGTTCATGTTACTGTACAACTCCAAGCTGCTTCCTGGCTCTGTGGTAGTCACAATCTAAGCTGTCTTAATCTATATCAAAAGCACCAATATAACACAATAAACTCTGCCTATTATGAAGCTTGAACACCCAGTGATTCCACATGTGCACATGAGATTTTACACTTTAAAAGAGAGATTGAAAAATATTGTATAACAATGATATTCTGCTGATTTTCCAGCTAGTAGCCCTGGCAGCTCTCTTGACTTCTTAGAATAATGAGATACAGCATGTTCAGACATAGTTAAAATGTCTCGCCTTGTTTCAGAGCATCAAAGTGTTCATTATCTCTTCTAAGGAAAGACATGTGAGGGATTAGTATGAAAATACACTGCTGTTTGAATACTGTTTTAGACTGACTCTACTTCAGTAGCCCCAATTATTAATGCCAAAGTGGTGCCCTTATTTTCTCGTTGACCTAGTGGCTGTTGTATTTATGTTCACAATATTTAGCTCTTCAGCGATGATGGAGGCATCCTGACTAAAGAGCGGCCTTAAAAAGAACCTCATTGAAGATTAAGTGATGGCCACACTTAATCTGAGAAAGCCTATTTGGCATTTGCTGCCTCCTTTATATGTGTGTGTGTTTGTTGGGTTGTTTTTTGGCGGCAAAACACTGGATGAAAACTATTCACATTAACAAATGTCAGCCCTGAGGAGTCACTCGCAGCTCCAACCTAATTTACTCTTAAAAGGAGTGAAACAAAGTAATATATCCTTAAACCTGCACGTCCAAATGAGTGCAAAATCTCTATGTTGGGATATGGTTGTAATCATGGGTCATGTATTGGTCACTGTGTTGTTCCATGAATTCCCATTGGTTCCCACCACTATTTCCATTGCAATAATCACAAAAAGAGTGGTACCCACAGTGTTGATCATATTCCAAATATTTTCTACCTATACCTAATACATGTGCTACAATCTTCCCTAGCACCCATGCCACTTTGACAATTTTGGAGACCCAAAATTCAAACTAAAACTGGTTCATGTTGGTCACAAGTAGCTCTTACCTGATTGGTCACGCCGGTATCACTTTACCCTTTTAATGATATAAAATCTAAAACAACACGCACTGCTTCACCAGCAGTGTTAAGTTTTAGACATTGCTGTCTTTCTTTTCTATGGTCACTGCTGTCTATATACTGTCTATATACTGTCTATATACGAAGAAGGGGAAATGTTACCCAACGAATACCCATGTCAACCAGCTTTTTCAGGCCAGCATGGAGTAACTCCTCTTTGGGTGGAGGGAACCACAGCCTGTTTACCTCAGCATGAGCCTGAGAAGTGTACATAAATGGTCATGTGATCAGACTGTTCAGACGTGTTGTAAACATTGACATTTGTTCTGAATTTGTGCCTGCGTTGATGGAGACCTTTTTTGGTTTAATAATGAAAGCGTATTAGTGCGGTTGTAACCTGAAGCTACAGGGCATGTTGTAGATCAGAGTCCCTGTCAAGTCAGAGAAATTGCCTTTTGCACTCTACTCCTGTATATTTAGCTTTTCAGCTTTTGGTTAAATTCTTTGAGGATCGGGCTCTTTGTGTCAAGATTACTTTGTCACAGTAGATTTTTGAACTGAACTGAACCTAACATTATGGAGTCATTATAGTTTTCTCTCACACTTTGAATACTGTAGATTACAGAGAGGGAATAGGACAGGTTACTTTTTGCAAGTATAAAAAACCCCATAAAGTTCTGATGCCTAAAAGGAGGAGTCAATAGACTTAAAATCAGGGTTTTGTTCAATTCAACTTTAATTTTTCTGTTTTTATTTTACACATTTCAGTTGGAACAGTTTCATGTTAGCATTGAGTAACTTTCAGACATATTGCCTTTCCCTTCCCAGTTTTGTCACAAGAGTCAGTGACTGTCAGCCAACCTCTAACAGCAGTAGTTAAAAAAACAGGTTTAGTGCCACCCATTTAAAGAACAATAGAAGTTTTATGGTCTAAATTGCAGGTTTCAGACTTCTTTATGTTTTCCATTAAATGATCCCTAAATGTGTTAAAGTCAGTGTGTTCGTACCTCATTACAACCTCTCCTTTATAGCTCTGGAGCGTGGGCTAATCTTTACCGTGTAAAAAGCTTTAATTTCCCAAAAGTTTCGTAGATTTTCCTCGGCATCATTTAGTCCATTTGGTGTTTTCATGGGTGGACTCAGTCACCTTTGTACGAAGTCCTCAGAGAGCATTAATGAATAATGTTGCAGGCCTAGAGGTAATTGTCTGTCTGCTCCTTGTGTAGTGACAGGATTTGACATGAGCTGCGGTGTATTTGGTTTCAGGACTGTGTGCAGTCTCAGGTTGGAAAGCAAATGGATGGCCTTCAGTGTGAGCGGATTCATGATTATTCATTTAGATTTTATTTGAGTCCTTCGAATGTAACAACAAAGGACTCGGTGAAGTGAAGCACACAGGAGACAACAGCAGACCTGAGGTACACTGTGTTTAGACTGAGTGTTCAAGACAGAAATGTATCCTGTGCTCATAAGTAGGGCAAGGAAGTCCCTGAGAAAGCCCATGTCAGGCCTGTGATGCAGTATCGCTCTGTATCAGGCTGTCCAAATATTTCTGTAGCAGTATTTATTTATGATAGGCCAGGGGGGGAGGTGAGCCATTCTCCTCTACTAAAAAAGAAACATACAGTCTGCACCGGCTACAATCCAACATGCAGACCTGCAGTCCCTCTGTTATAACGCCTGTAAAAGTACTGGTTAGTTCAAAGCCAAAGTTACTCTGTGGGTTAATTTAGGCGACTCTGTTTATCATTGTGCAAATTTGTCTTAGTGCTGCCGTTCGTCCGTCCTGTCTGTGCGTACATTTAAATTAAAACAAGCAGGAGGAAGCTGCGTGCCTTTAAGGGTGTGTTGAATGTTCAGCTATTTCACTGTCTAGCAGCTAATCAGTTTCTTTTTCTATTGTGTCTCCTGCCATCAGAGCTAATGATTCACTTTCCCTCGTTTATGGGAAATGACACATGCTCACCTTCTGTCCGTAAGGTCAAATTCAGTCAATAAACGTATCCGTCTAAACTTTCAATGCTAAACGTAAGGTCACAGATAAATCTGATCAGCCTCTAAAGTAAAACCGTTTTAAATCCACAAGGCTGCTTGTAATACTATCGCTGCTGGTGGATGACTGTTGAGGAAGTTGTGCAAGCACATGCATGCCAGAGTGACAAACTATTGAACTCAGAGGAATATTGTTTTTTCCACTCAGTCCACCCATTCATTCACTCACTCTCTTCTAAGTCAGCCATTTGATAGGATCTTGTCAGCTTCTTTGTCTATTGTCTAGCTGTGTAGAGTTGTGAAAACGGAGTATGAGTTTGTGCAACAACCAAAAATCATTTCCATACATATTTGAGTAGAAGCAACGAAACACATGGTTGTAGGTTGTACTCGCACATTTATACTGTAGAGTTACGGAGGATATAAGCACCGACATCAGTATACATTCAGATCTCTGTAGGACAGATTTTTCTTTAATGTCTCTCTGTGCTATTTTAATACTGGTGGATATTATTCCAATCATGTTCAAACAACGATAACGACTGTTACACAATTTCTTTTGAGTGGTTTCTGATAAGGTTGGGTCATATGATTAAATAAACCGTCTGCTGATAAAGAGCTAGTAACACTACAGGCTGTCAGAGTCCTCATAAAAGGGCAGATATGTACGTCAAATGTAGTATTCATCTCTGAACCTATCACCCTGATAGATTCACAAGATAGTTACAGACGTAAAGATTTTGTCCTGATAAAGAGGAGTTGTGTCTTCTCTGTAATTTATAGTGATCTATGTGCATGGCCTTGACCAGACAGTTGGAGTCTGTTGTTTCTGAAACTGGTGAACTGTAGCATTTTTGACCACACTGTTACAGAAACCAAACGGCCAAAGAAGTGAAAGTTTCACATTGTCTGCAGTGAAGGTAGTCATTTCCTACTCTTTGAAGTTTTTGAAGCTCCTTACATCATACCACGCCACACCATAGCCTAGCCGGTGATGATAAGAGAACGCATACACGTATATATACTACATCCTTTGACGTTAAAAATCGGAGACATTTGCAAACTCTTAATTCCACGAGTGAATTTGTTAAGCAGTGTAGGACACACACATGCGCACACATATTACAAAGGGAAATCTTGTGGGTGTCTATGTGCTGTGTTAATGCAGGGTAAACAAACAGTTCCAGGGACAGCTTAGACTGAACACCAGTATTTTAGCTCACTTGTCTGCCTTGTTTGTTTGACCCTGATGTCAGATGGAGGGAAGCTCAAGGAGAGTGGGGGGTATTTAGGGTGGCATGAGCAGCTGTTGACAGAGAAGCAGGATCTTCTGGTCACCATAGCAACACTTGTATTATCCACACTGGTGTGTGCCTCTGTGTTTACAGCTTATTTGTGCAATCCTCATCTTGCTGTAAAAAGAATTACCCGGCTGTGGCCTCTGTGTCGACTAGTACAACCTCAAGGACACTGAGGTCTTTCTCACTACTGAACTATATTTGTTGTTGCTAAAAAATAGTCAAAATAAAGTTCTTTCTTTTGTTTATTCCTCTTTGTGAAACGCTGCTTACGTAACTCAAGCTTGTTAGGAAATACCGTAAATGTGTCAGTTTCTGTTCCTCGTAGTGGTGGAGACTGCGGTCATATCTGCTTATCTGCAATGTGTTACGGCTCTGGTAAGACTGCCAAATGTCCGCTTGATTGGCTTTTTCTTTAATGCAATGCACTTACCAGTAATTCTAGATTTGAGATGCAACACACTCCAACTTCCCTCTCCTAGCCGTGCCATGCAACGTGAGAGCAAACCGTGTGTATTAGCCAAGATTTAAAGCCACCTCAAAGCACACATTTGGTGTTTTTGTTGCTTTTGATCATTTGAACCTATAAATGAGAATTTGTTCAGTTATTATTTCTCTGTCCTTGATGACAGAAAATGGAGCAATGAAGCACATTTATTTCATCCATACATGCAGTGATAGATGAATCAAAATGCTGAAATGGAAATTAGTTTTTGTATGCCTTTAAAATAGAGTAAACATGTTGTAGATCTGTCGATCTTGACTTCTTGCTTTGTGTACTGAAAGCTTTAAATAATAGAGATTTGACTCTGTTAGAATATGTGCAGCACTGAGCATCAAAAGAGCTCACTGTCCCTCTCCTCCACACATTTATTTACTTGCTACCCACCCCCACACAGCAATATACACATGCATGCCCCAAAGCGACCGGCTTCTTGTGTGCCTACATGTGATTGCAGATTAATGCAGAAAATCAAGGTCCAGACATACCCTGCAACAACCCGGTGACTGTTCAGTTGTCTTTGCACATGGTCAGTGATGACATCTTTGTTCTTTCTAGAGCCTCCTCTTCCTTTTTTCCTGGTTAAAGAGTGAACTGCTTTGTGTTTGTCAGTAAAGTGATGCCTTGGAAATCAGCACTTGCTCTGCGTATATTGCAAGACAGTCAAATAATGATGCATCGCGGTATCTGATAACTTGAGATGAAATGCTCCCCGAAAAGACAAAGAGCAGGATTCATGAATTCATTCCTTGTGCTTTTGTTTGGGTTTAGTTTTGCTAGCATGCAGCACGTAGGAATTTATTTCCCTACGATCAAATGAGCAGTACCTGCCGTTATATAAGAAGTCTACCTATCAGTAGTGAATGAAACTCTCTGCAGACTTGGGTTCATGCCTCATTTTTCTTTTCTCTTCATTTTTGTTTTGAAAGTCGTCTTTATTACGTCCTTGATGTTCACAACCTTGCCGCCTAACAATACATCCATGCTAATCAACATAAGGTGCATAAACATGTCAGACAATACCAATATTTAGCATCAATATTTATTGATAATTGGCTTAAGCAGCTGAAGGAGACAAAAGCAGCAACAAGTACATTAAATTGGTTCTCCCAAGAAGACATTATATCACACTGTGGTTCATAATTGACCCTTCATTTGGACTGTTTTAATGAAGGGTAAGAGACTTTATCCCCCCTCCCTTCTGATAAAATATACACATATCTTTTTGATAATTACTATCCTACTCCAGGTCCCTTCGGCCTGCTTTTCCACCCTGACACTTTGATATATCTGGCTGCATTGTTTAATCCCTCTTTTGTTCCTCATGCATTGTCCACATCAATAGGAATTCAATAGGGGTGCTCCTGTTAGAGAAATGCAGAGCTGATGATATTATTTGGTGTGTAAAGAGAATGCATAATGACACCAGCAGACAAGAGGGAGTTGTCATTTTTATTTGAAGCTAATGGGTTCAGTATGAGGGTGGATCTTTGGTCCTGACACTCTCGGTTAGACACCATCGTGATGAATCCTTTCGCTGACGCTCAGTGTCTGTCATCATCCCCCATTCACTTCCCTGTGAAGAAATATTGCCAGCTAGATGCCGGTGCATAAGTAGTTCATCATTAAAAGAGAAGAAGCTCGCTTTATTCTCTTCATTTCCGCGCCTGTATATGAAGGTGTTTCTTTATGATGAGGCTGATTTGCTGTTTTTATTGGAATTGGTGTATTTGTGGATTTATTTGCATGTGATCATGTTAGGCTGACATTATCATAGGGTTTGACCTCCTCTTTCATGGTTCCAGAGGGCCACGCTTGAGCATCTTTGTACACGGAGAGCTTTAACATCAATTCAGTAAGTGGTCTCCTCACCCCTCTGCTTAAAGGTGTGTCCACGAGCTGGGAGAGTCTCAGGTTCTAATGAAAACCTGCAGACTGTTGTCTTTGTTGACACGCGCTTTGCCACCTCTGGTAAACAGAAGAAGTGTTGCCACCCGAAGGAAGCGTGGGAGAAGTGTTTCCCCTGGAGACTGAAGCCTCCCATCCCCCACCGCTCGCCGACCTACATTGACTGTCGCTAAGTGACTCATTGAGAGAGGCAAAGAATAATGCACAAATGGTTGTTGTGATTACCTGTGTGGGAATCATTATTTATCACTCCGCCTGCTCCCCCTCCCCCATCCCCCCCTTCTCTCACAGATTCCCCTCCCCCACTCTCCCTCCCTCTAACTCCCTCCCCTCCCCCCTCAAGACTGCAGCCCAACCAGAAGCTTCAAAGGCGGGTTTTTACTCAGCAGAGCAGTTCAAGAGAAAATGGCTGCTGTTTCCAGGTCTTGTTTGCACATCTGTCAGGAGGTGACCGTTCAGGAGAAAATGGGGTCCCTGGTGTGCCGGTTTTCAACATCATTCTTCTCCAAACCTGCATGTGCTGGAGACGGCTGGTTGGATATCTCATTGCTCCATTATTTCTGAGCCTAAATGTTTATGTTCAAAATGTTTTTTTTATTCTGGTTGTGATGGATGACTGTGATGGGTGCTTCAACGTATTTAGAGAGCCGATAAAAGAGCTGTATGCAGAGGAATGTTAGGTTTAATGATCATATCCAACATCTTGGAATTGGTGTTTAAATTAGCATTCAGCCTGCGTGAAAAGATGGCTTGTTTTCGATCATTTGAGTCCTTGCTGTGTTTTCTAAATCACAGATAAGACAGCTTCTTCTCCTTTCTCAATTATCTTCAGCCAATCAAAAAATTAAGAAATAATATCTAAAGTTTATGACAAAGACCCTGTTTTCTTTGTTTTTACACACAGTCTGAAGGCTGTCAATACTCTGGGAATGTGCAAACTCCTCTCAGATGTATGTCTTGGATGCCGTTCAAACATTTTAAGATGAATAATCCTGTCTGTTCTTATCATTTCATACACAGATTTAATTCCTGGGCATCAAGTTGAATGCTCAGTTTTTTAGTTTCTGTACTTCTGTGGTAACACTGAGGAATAGAAACAGAAATAAAGCTTTACAGTGGATATTTTTCTTGATAATAATGGTACACGTCAGCAGGAAATAGACTCATCTCTCTGTAGGGCACATCTCGCCTACATTGGTTGAGAAGTGAAAGTGTAGCGTGAACAGAAGCTGCTGTCGTCTTTTTAAACTGAAAGTGTTCAGCCCTTGTTATGTTCTGTTGTGCACTCAGACGTGACTGTGCTTAAAGCCAGGTCGGTAGAAATCATGACTTGAAATCCACTTGTATGAATGAGATGTGGGACTTGTGTTAAGAGGTGAGAGACCAGAAACTATCTGAAAATAAGTGTAGTGTGGACATGGTGCAGCTGTCTGAGGATTGTTTACAACAGCAGCTTTGGGAATAAACACCACCTTGTAGCGTGCTGTACATGTCAAATAAGTGCAGTTAAAGGTGCAGCGAACAACCTAAAGGTAACCCTCGGGAGGTTTATGGCCTTGGCATGGCTTCTTATCACTGACACTTGAGCGCTTCTTTATTGTCTGTTTTCCTAGTTTCTTTCTTTTTTAGCTGCCTTCTGTTTACACTGTGGATATTGTGAATGGACATATTTAAGTATATATATGTATTGAAAGTTTATTTGAAAAAAAAAAGAGGTGATACTAACCAAAAATGGCCTCCCAACTACCCAGGAACCCCCTTTCTTAAACAACAGCTTTTTCTGACATACTCAGTTTCCTGGTCATAAGTCTGTACCTGGACCTCTTGAAATTGTCCATATTTTATCTATGAAGGTGGATAAGGATGCCCCTCTTTGCCTCACACACACAGAATGAGACTATCCCCTTGTTTGCTAATGGGACTGAATGAATTTCCTGCATGTGAATTATCATCTAGTCTCTGATGTAGCTGCTTGCTGCTGTGTGGTACTTCCAGGTTCGGTTGTTGCACATCTGGCTCAGACATACAGTAAATGGCTGTGGGATTTCTCTGGTACCTTTTAAGCTGTGTGGTATGACTCATATTACCATAGCAACCTAAGTCATGTAGAAAAGTTGTTGTTTCTGGCTGTGGGGTTGCTTGCAGTTTTCCCCAGGTGCTTATGGACTTTATTTGACTTTACTGAAATGCCCTCCTGTTCCATTTGAGCATCTGGACCGGATGAAAATGTTTGTGTTTATTGATAGTTTTTTTTTTTTTTTTAGTGCAAAACATAAAATGCTCCATACAGAAAACCACATGCAGGAATGATTACACAGCAGTACATAAGTACACCTGGCTGTAGGGCTTTGTATGGACAAGATGGTGTGGTATATTAGAGCTTCAGTGCTTTAATCATCTTGTGTAAACTGTCATCTTCCTCAACACTAAAAGAGCTAAAAATCCATGCAAATAAAGAGAAGTATTGACTACATTATTTTGTTTGCCAGAGTTGTTATAAAATATCACATTTATTATCTCCTATTAGGGATAGCTACTTTCTCTCCAAGCTCATCTGCTGTCTGCATGTTGGAGCTTGTCAGGGACCGGCTGACACACACACAACGACACAGAGATAACACAAAAGATGATGCCTAGCTGAAACATTGTGCATTGAATGCAGCAAATCTTCTGTTAAATAAGAGGTGTGACTCAGAGGAGCATAAATCTAAATGAAATATCTGATCATTACAATATGCATGCCTTTGAAATGGATTGCTCACATGGCACAGATCTAACATGTTGTGGTTGGAGATACATAAAGCAATATTGACTTCAGTTGTAGTAGCAGTCACAGCCTCCTACGTATTTTTGCCCTCAGTGATGTCTTCTTTTAGTAAAGGCTCATGTCCTCAGACTCTGACTCCACTTATAACTCAAGAGGATAAACCCTCCAGTCATCCCAGAGGTTAGTATTTTGTCTGGTTTTCTGGGAGGCACATTGTTCGGTCAAAATGGGTTCGGATGCCCAGGGAGTTGTGTAATGGATGGTGGCATTATGGGCTCATCTGATTGAGGGATTATTGCTGCTGTCCTGCACCGATGGGACCTGAGCCCCTCCAGGCTGCCTGTTAATTACGTTTTCTAGTTGTTTGGTGTGTAGCTGCAGCTGTCTGGGGAGCAGCGGCTGCCTCGCTTTGATGTTGCTACCCCTTCCTGCTAGTCGAATATGAAAGGTTTAAGAGAAATCACAGCGGCAGTGGTCAAATCAGGGCATAGTTGCCAAGTTAGACAAGCTCAGAGTTGTTGATTTTTTGGCAGAACACAGCGGTAAGCTTTACCCTTTGAGTATGGAGTAGACTAATATGGCTGATGGTGAAACTATCATTTCTTTTTGTCATGTCTCAGAGGCACACTGTTAGACATTTTGTAGTTGTGGCAGGATTTTCCAAAATGTGATTAAAAATGTAATTATAACAAAACCTAAAACTTCTTAAGAAGAGCACTGTGTACTTCAATAGTTACGCTTTTCCAGTGGAGTGTTAAAACCATTCATACTTGTCTGTATCCTTGCTGGGTCTGATCCTGTTTTTAAAAAAGAAAAGCTAATTGAAAAAAAACAGTATTACACTCCTTCTAGCTGATCAGACCCCAGCTCTTTAACTCCCAGCGTTTCCTGCAAAGATCTTCTCTCAAACTGTATTATTTTGGACCGAGTTGTCCATTTGTTTCCTGTTACTAGCTCTCAAATAGCAGCGCTTAAATACTGTTATTTCAAGGCAAGATATATACACCCCTATTTGGTTTTTTCTTGCAAATGCCATTTGAGGCTGCTGGTAGGTTTGCACTGGTGCAAACACTTGAAGCTCTTGCCTTTCAGAAGTACTTGGCTCTGTTTACAATGATTTTGCTGTAGATGCACAGTTGAAATGGTAGCATTGAAAGAGTCTTGTTTTGCTCCTTCTTGCCTCAAAAGCATTGCAAGCAGCTCTTTTGCCATCTGCAACACTTTGAAATTCTTCCATATAGGCGAGATGTTGCAAATTGTTGCCACATAGTTAATGCGCCATTTTATGCTTTATACAAATCGTTTACTTTTATGCTTTTATCAGCTACTACTTGTATTATATTGATAATTCTGTGCATCCTCTCTGTTTTTCCACTGTTAAGATTAACCTCTAACATTGGGTATAGATAATAAGTACTTGATCCTTGCTCCAGTTGCAGTCATTTAGTTATTATTCAAGGCCTTTAGCATGTCTACTGTGCTACAATAAAGGCCGACTCCATCTGAAAGAATATACCAAGGTGAAAGAGTGAATAATTCATGTTGAGTAACATGTTCAAGCCCTCTGGCTGCGTGCCCATTGGTAATTGGGACAACACCATTCTCTGTCTATTTTGCTGGATCTCTCTTGTTGCTATGTTACCAAAGGGGAACTTGAGTGGGCCTGGACAGTGTTTGGAATGAGTTGGACGGCTGTGTAGTCTTCATACCTGACACCACCCCCACTTCATTTCTCTTTGTGTTCTCAGCAAAATGTCTGTCCCTTCATCTCCCAGAGGAGAAGCGGATAATCGAGATATGTATAGTTTACTATGACTCACTCTCTGGCTGCAGTGTGCGTCTTTAAGCTTTTATTGCCAATACAAACCTGCTTACAGCCCCTTCTCATTTCATCCTTTTTTGATACATCCTGTATATTTCTCTATGTTTACGTTGTGTGTGTGGGTGTACACACTCTCTGGCTCTTTTTACCTTGGCCTTGCAAAGCAAATGTGTGAGCCACTGGGACATCATGATCTCCACAGTATTCCTGTAGTGTGCATCAGCCTGAGGACAAACCAAGATGGAATTAAACAAAAACATAATTGCCTCTTTGTTTCTTCGGCTCGGTTTATTTTTGAGAAAGTCTCAATTGAGTTGTTAACGCAAGCTCTGTTAAACACCTCTATTTGTTGGAAATAACTCCGAAAGGGGAGGTCAGGCTGGGAATAACTCGCTTCTTGCTCGCTCTTCTAATTCACTAGATGTGCAGTGGACAGGCTTTTAATATCCTTACTGCTTTATCAGGGCTCTTTCCATCGAGATGGCTGGCTGGGTCACTAATGGGAAACACCACTGGGATCTCAGGGAGAGCCAAATAGATATAGACACTCCCATTTAGCCAGGGAGGAGAGGCAGGAGATTGCTACAGTAAGTACAAGACATGGATTCACGAATGACCCAGCCATTGACATTGTCAGAGGAGGAGATCATACAATGAGGAAAGATGAAAGTGGGCAGTGAGTAACCAGAGCAGGCTGAGTCTATTCAGACATATGAATGCGTCACTAAACAAGGGTCTGTGTTTGCTGAATTTGAAGCTATTCCTATTAAATGACATACAAGCATCATTTGTATGAAAAATAATCTCATATGGGGAAACAGATCTCAATATTTCTGTAACATTTTCTTGTTTCTGTTTTTCAGGAGTGGGCCCAGCCTTCCATCGTACCTCTTCCCTTTCATCAAAATGAGTATAACCAGTGACGAGGTGAACTTCTTGGTCTACAGATACCTTCAAGAATCAGGTCTGTGAACACCATGAGATGGTTTTATACAGATTACTTAAAAATGATCCACAAACTCAGGGATGCACCACTGTAGTGATCGAACAATGGTATGAGCAGATACTGTCCCTAGTGTTGCTCACTGGAAATAAGCAAACAGTGCACCATGATCTGATGCCTAAAGCTGTTTTTTTATGTGTTGTGCAAATTCAATTTAACACTAGCAAGCGGGTAAACTGAACTGCTAGTTCAGAGAGGAGGGCTGTATGGGGTTGAAGAAGTCTCCTGCTGGACTAACAGTTTGTTTTTGTGGTTAAATGTGAAAAAAATATTGACGGCATGGGGGTGTTTCATTGTTTCTGAGAAAGATCAGCAGTTTTTAAGATGTGTTCCTGTGAAATTCCAAGAGGAGGGACGGCTGGAATAAATTTCAAGGGTATCAAATCTCACAGATCATTTGAAAACACACACAAATACAAAGAAGTAGAAAAACATTGGTATTCAAATTGGCTATCGGCTGAATTTTTATTCTCAACATCAACATCAGTGTCAGTCCCAGCTCTAATTTTCCCTGTTGAATTACCGGGTTATTCCTACGAGAATTGCTGCTCATTATGTTATGTTTATCCGATCCCAGTAGCAGGGTTATGCCAAGTGATACACACATTATCTATCAATTTGTAGAAAAGTTTAGTGTTATGCATAAACAATCTTTTACGACAAGCTCAGCTCTTTTATTTTGGTTCTGCCAAGTCAAACATCTCGCCCACACTAACATAAAGACATATGGTTCCCAGGTTATTGTGCGGTTGTATAAAAAGGAACAGGGTGTGTCAGCATGTTATTAATTATTTGATAAGATTAGGATCAGTGAATAAAACCCAAGCTTGTGGTTTTTTACTCCTGAGACGGCTCCTAAAGCTATTTGGCTGAGTCCAAGTAACATGTTGCCAAGATTGTCACTTGCGTGCTTAATTAAAACCTCAAATGTCACACTTGTTATGCCATACACTTCCTGATTTGATGACTACAAGCTATGTTTAGATCAGAGAAGACTCACCTTTACATATTTGTGTTGTGTTTGTGTACATTTCGGTACCTTCCCTGTTGTAAATGTGGATGTTGTTTTTGTTTTCAGGTTTCTCTCACTCAGCGTTCACCTTTGGCATTGAGAGCCACATCAGCCAGAGTAACATCAATGGAACACTAGTGCCCCCTGCAGCCCTCATCTCCATCCTGCAGAAGGGCCTTCAGTATGTGGAGGCAGAAATCAGCATTAATGAGGTGAGGGCAGAGACCAGCTGATAAGAACTCCCACTATTGTTTGTTATCGCTTTAAAAACAGACTTTTAGACTGACTGCAATTTAAAAAAAAAAACATTTTTGCCACCTTTGTGAGTCACTGAAGAAGAAGCTCCACAGAGGTGTAATTGCTGCTGTCTCTGCAGGATGGTACAGTCTTTGACGGCCGGCCGATCGAGTCGCTGTCGCTCATCGACGCGGTGATGCCGGACGTGGTGCAGACGCGGCAGCAGGCCTTCCGTGATAAACTAGCCCAGCAGCAGGCGTCCTGCACCATTTCAGCCTCGACCTCTGGGAACCAGAACAACACACCAAAGAACGGAGAAGCCACTGTCAACGGGGAGGAGAACGGCACTCACAACATGAGTGAGTCGAGTCTTCTCAACATCTGTGCCTTAGTCATTCAGCAGGGACTTACATGGTATTTAGAAAATAACTAGGAAATTGAATGGAAATCAGAGGGGATGCTTGGAGTGTGTTGCAATTCAAGTCCGCCTTCTATGTAGGTTTTTAAACTTGCTGCTCAAAGTTACTTTTAATTTTTGCCAATTTTCTTGGTAAAAAGGTTGAAAAAGAGCTCATAAACTCTCAGTTGAGTTAGCTGGATAATGTTTTCCTTTGTAAATAGAATCTGAATGTGGATAAGGATGTTAAAACAAGACAGAGATTGCTTCTCTTTCATTGCGTTTTACTCTCTGCTATCATAAGACGACACTCTTGCTGGGACAGTGTGAACCCCACCGAACCATCAGCTTTCTCCCTTGGTTTGACAGAGGTGCAATATTTTGCACAAAACAACCAAAGCCATGTGTCAGTGTTTATTTCAGAGTGTGGTATTGTTAGCAGGTGTGTTACTCCCTCTGTGAGTGAAAGCAGAGAGGTGTGCAGCCTCTAAACAAGAGGCAGAGCAGTGGGTGTTTGTGTCAGCACATCCTAGACGGATTTAATTCCAAGGTGTGGATTGCAACAAGTAGAGTCAAGCATGAGGACAGTTCTATCTGATGATTACCTCATACTCATAGGAAACCTTACAGTAACTGGATTTTTTCATCCTGAGATTGTTATCAAGTCAATAAGTGTGACTGTGTTTCAAATATTTACTAGATAATGAAACTCACATCCGATTAGTGTTGTAAATGGGTGGTAAGATTTGAGTGTCGATGCATTCAGGGTATAAATGTGTCCCCGTGTGTGCCCACTCTTTTTAGATAACCACAGCGAGCCAATGGAAATGGATGGGGACGTTGAGATACCTGCCAGTAAAGCCACAGTGCTCCGAGGCCATGAGTCTGAAGTGTTCATCTGTGCCTGGAACCCTGTCAGCGATTTGCTGGCCTCCGGGTGAGTCTCTGTCTGTGCTGAAACTGATCTTAATCCACGCTGGATGACTCACACTACACTGTTTGCACGCCTTAGCTTTTGTTTGGCGAGATAAATAGCCTCATAAGAGACCTGCCGAAGAGTCTGTAATCCAAAAATCTTTAAACCCTCCTCTCCGCTGCTGTGTTGGTATTCTATTCAGCTCGGGGGACTCCACGGCCCGGATCTGGAACCTGAACGAGAATAATAACTCCAACTCCACCCAGCTGGTGCTGCGCCACTGTATCCGAGAGGGTGGCCAAGATGTCCCCAGCAACAAGGACGTCACCTCACTAGACTGGAATGTAGGTTCCTGATGGGGATCGCCCATTCACTTGTTTCCACTTCTACTTTTACTAATCGCACCAGCAGCCGCAGACAGTTAAGTAACAGTTCTGTCATTTTCCATCCAACAGAGCGATGGGACTCTCCTGGCGACGGGATCATATGACGGATTCGCTAGGATATGGACAAAAGACGGTACATCCTCTGTCACCATCATGTTTGTGTTATTGATACTCTGAATAATGCAAAACCTGTGGCGTTGTCTTAAAAGATGTGTATGGCTTTGTTTATTAGGAAATCTGGCGAGCACCTTGGGGCAGCACAAAGGGCCCATATTTGCACTCAAGTGGAACAAGAAGGGGAACTCTATTCTCAGTGCTGGGGTAGACAAGGTACACCATGAAGGCTGAGGAATAATGGGTTTCTCTCTTCAATAAAACATGTCCTTGTGTTTGTTTTTGTATTTTTCCCCCTCTGACGCGCTTGTATTATTGCTTTCATGCATTCAATTAACACACATAAATACAGCATAACATGTTGATTAATATTAAGCAGAACAACAAACAATCTACATCATTTCAGATGCTGCGGTGAAGTGATCTGCAGATTTGATTTGTTTGTACAGCACTCTTTACACATAAAACTTTATCAAGAGTCAAGGGCGATCTGAACAGGCAGTATAACAAAATACAGCTTACAAAGACATGAATCAAACGAGGACAAGGACAAGTAATTCTGTTTTCTGGCAAAATGCTGCTAGTTTATTCCAAACCCTGACGGTCCTTTATAATAATTTAGAAGAACTATCAGCGCGTCCTTGCTGCAGTTTTAGCTTTCAGAAATGCTGCTCTCATGTCCTAAAATGCTCGGTTTGATTTTTCAGACGACAATCATTTGGGACGCACACACAGGAGAGGCCAAGCAGCAGTTTCCTTTCCACTCAGGTAAAGTACTGCCACTTTCTCTCCACAGTAATGAAATAATTAAAAGGGTTATTAATGTTTTCTTCTGAATTGTGGTTGTAATGGGCTAAATGCAAGTCAACCGTTCTGTTAAATAACATCCACAGCTCCAGCACTCGATGTGGACTGGCAGAACAACACCACCTTTGCCTCCTGCAGCACAGACATGTGCATCCACGTATGTCGCCTTGGCAGCGACCGGCCCCTGAAGACCTTCCAGGGCCACACGGTAAGCAGCTTTTCTCTTTGCTGCTCTCCTCTCCTCATATCACACATAACCTGTCGCTTGTAAGGCTAACGTGTGCTGCATTTTTTACAGAATGAAGTCAATGCCATTAAGTGGGATCCATCAGGTATGCTGCTGGCTTCCTGCTCAGATGACATGACCTTAAAGGTAATACTAACCCTCAGTAGTAGAACTCATAAACAGCCAACAACTCAACAGAGTGTCGATGGTATGAAGTTACAGTGTGCTGTTTCCCTCACACACAGATCTGGAGTATGAAGCAGGAGTCCTGTGTCCATGACCTCCAGGCTCATAGTAAAGAAATCTATACCATCAAGTGGAGTCCAACAGGCCCAGGAACAAGCAACCCCAACTCCAATATCATGCTCGCCAGGTGGGGCACTTCTCACACGCTGAATAACTTGACAACTGTTTGTTGTGTGTTTGTATTTTGGTTAGCGTGTAGAAAGTGGGAAAATAGTCTATGGAGAGCAAAAACAAGCAGAACACGGACATAAAAACTGGCTATTATTGGTGGTAATCTCTTATTATTGCAGGTACCTTCACTTGAGAATAAAACATTTTAACTTGAGCAACTTAATCTGCTTAATGCTGTGCTGCAAAAACCAATCAGCATTTAAATTTCCTGACTCATTGATACCCATCAGAAATAATCAGTCTAACCTTTATTCGAAAAGTAAGCCATGATGTTGTTTTTCTGTTATTTCCTGCCACTTCCAAGCACATTATACACTTTTTTTTCTTTTTAGAGTTCATATTGTTTAAGTAAGTTTTGGGAAAGTTCCCATCTTTCCCAAAGGGTATATAAAAATTCTTGTCAGACTGTGGGTTCAGGGACTAACTCACGCTATGCGAGTATGGGAAGAGAAAAACTTCCTTCGTCCTTCGAGGCATAATCCCAGCATTAGCAGTTGTCTGCAGCCCTCAGCTTTACTCTCTGACCTATATGTTCATGGATGTGTAAATTTCTTGGCTCAAATACTTAAGGAATTAACCAACATACCTGCTTGTAATTCACAAAGGAGATAAATCTGCAGTCATTGCTTGAAAATAACTTTATGGTCTTAGAGTTCCTGCTCAAGTACAGATAATATGGAGAAGTATGGAATAAATTTGATCAATTTCCAGGTTTAAAAAGTATGAAAAATGAAGTACGGAAAGATATTAATGTGTCCAGACTATTACCAACGTTTTAAAATACTGCCTTCAAAAATAGAAAAGTAGGTGTTTCCAAAAAATAATTCCAAAAAAGTAGGGTATGGAAAAGTACGGAAATTCCAAATGTGTAGGAGCCTGTCTTATATAAGTGCCACTGTTGAACACTACATGTGTATGATGTGTTTTCAATTCACTTCAGTTTTTCTTCATCCTTTAAATCCATCCAAGGGTGTTTTCATTTGTTTCCCAGAGCACTCACAGGAGATGACTATTTATACCTTCTTGAAGAAATGTGTTAATTAAAGTCCGCCTCGTTTTCTCCCTTGTGTTTCAATAGATATTTGGCAAAACTAAATTAGCTGCATTTGCAGTTTAAAATCTGCTATCCAGATGAACCCTGCAGTCACCAAACAAATTGAACACTTCTCCTTTTTGTCACTGCCTTCATTTTTTCTTTTCTAAAACTGTAATTTATTTGTTCTGGGTGCAAGACGACACAATTGCTTCTTTCTGACTTGTGTACCATCTATTTCCACACCCACAGCGCCTCGTTTGACTCGACAGTTCGGCTCTGGGATGTGGAGCGGGGGGTCTGCATCCACACTCTGACTAAGCACCAAGAACCTGTGTACAGTGTGGCCTTCAGTCCCGACGGCAAGCACCTGGCCAGCGGCTCCTTTGACAAATGTGTCCACATTTGGAACACAACGGTGAGGATCTGATGAGACCATTACACCTAACAATAGAGAAGATTTATTGTGATTCTGGATCTAAAAGGGGGGGCTGCTTGTTTGTGCTCTTCTTTGCAGACTGGAGCCTTGGTGCACAGCTACAGGGGCACTGGTGGTATTTTCGAGGTGTGCTGGAACAGCACTGGGGACAAAGTTGGTGCCAGCGCGTCAGACGGCTCGGTGAGCCACTTACGTTTTTATCATGAATTTGTAATATTTACTCCTTCGCTTTGGTGCTTGCATTTATATCATGCCTCCTCAAGATATGTCACTTTTGAAATGTATCATTAATGCCTCTCACGCTCTTTTCAGGTGTGTGTTCTTGACCTGCGAAAATAGCTGCCTTGAGACTTTGAAGATGAATCCTGGAATGTGCAGCGTATTGCCTTCTCCTGCCATCAGCAAACTTAACTGTTACTGCTCAAGAAGAGCTGTAAAGTGGAGTGAAACTAAAGCCTTCACAGGGGGGGAGAAACCAGACTTCTGCAGCAGCTTCTGAGGAGCCAACACCATCAGACTTCAGTGCACCTTACAGTTTGTTGACGTGTGTTTCATGAAACACCTCAAACCTGTTTCAGAGATCCCCAAGACTGGACTGAATCCAATTCCCAGGGTGCATCCATGTTTCTAATGAGGGTTTCCTAAGTGCTGTGATCCCTCCAAGCTCTGGTCCAGCTGTTATCAGGTTGTAAGGGTGGAGACACAAAGATGGGTTTTATACAAAGAGAAAAGTGTAAATGAGACAAATGTTTGGCTGTGAAAGGCAGGAAATTATAAAAGAGGTTGTGCTTTTCAAATTCTTCACAGTAAATGTCACTTCATGTCCAAACGAACCAACATTGAGGGCGTGGTGAGGGTGACATCGACGCTGAAGCACTGATTGTTGGCCGACAGGGTGCTCGACTTCTTCTCAGTGAAGAATCGCTTGTTTCAAGAGTACTTGAAACAACAGATCCACAGATGGACGTGTGAAAGTCAAAATTGAATGTGCCGCCAAAAGGTCACTTTTAGTTTACTTGTAACATCAGGTCAGTGAGAGAGAAAAACCTGCCAAGAAACAGTCCGAACCTCTGAAAAATGACCTGCTCGGGATTTCAAATCGTCATTTGATGGACAGGTTATGAGGAAGCGTGGTTTACAAAAAGAGAATTTTCTCCCTTTTTTGGATGTAAATTTAAGAATGTAAAGATATGTAAATTAGATTAATACACAGACTTATATACTGTGTATATGTTTATATACAGTACACTTTATCGCAATCCTGTAGGGGCTCATTAAAGGGTAGAGCTGTCAAATCTTTGCTGATAACACATGAGGAGAACTCTTTTTAAACCAAGTGCATGTCTCAGCAGCTTTTTTTAATACTTGTTTTCAACCCAGCCTACCACACATAGCTTTCAGTTGTTTCCTTTTTTGATCCTTGAAAATGGAAGAATTGCGCGCCTCATAACCAGCGTTTAGCGACTTGTGGGAGGGACAACCATCACAGTCTAAAGAGCAGAAGCTTTATCAGCTTTATCCCTGGATTATGGCACTTTCCTCTGAATACTCTCCTGAATTTTCAGAGCGAAGCAAAAGTCCGGCTCTCTAAAAGAAAGAAAAGAAAGGAAGCCCGGATTGGTCTTAAGCCCCATCGTGTGATGCCAGCTGATCAGATCTGGTCACATTTTAGATGCCTGTGTTGTGAGCCGAGCTCTGACAGTGCGCAGAGTCTGCCTCCGTCTGTTCAAGATTTCAAACTGACTCTTCACAGCTTTGGTTTGCCTTTTTTTCTGGTCTTTTCCCTTTCAGCCAACTCCTGCTTTAACAATGTGAAGTGCACTTTTTATAATGGTGGATTCAGTAAATGTTTGGATTTTGCTGAAAGTGAAGGGCCAATGTTTTATTTTGTTTTTGTTTTTTTTGTTTTTTTCTCCTCTTTTTTTAATGTCACATTTGGATGTTCATGGGTGATTCGTTGTTTTTCTGACTTCTTTTCATTCAAGGGCCATTATTGTCTGTGTCAGACTGAGAATTGGGCTGTGAGGTTTGTGGCCGTTGTCGGCATGCTGAGGAGCCCAGTGTGAAACAAGTGCTGTGACAGCTACTATCTCTCTCTCTCTTTCTCTCTTACCCTGATCCAGGGTTTGCTCACCTGTTTCCAAGACAAAACGTTGAAGTCATTCAGTGTCTCAAATAAATCACTCTATTTTGATATCAGAAACCATGCATTCGGGGTCTTCAATTGAGTGTTTCTCTTTGCTTTGTTTGAAACTGAAGTGTAAAGTCTTAATGCAACAATCTGCAACCACACAAAAAATAAGAAAGTGTCACAAACCTTAAGAAATATTTTGATATTTAATATTGTACAAAATGTGCAAAATACAAGAGGGACAGTTAGAGATACATCAGCTTATAAAAACACACTAATGAGCTTATTGTTGTGCACTGGGAGCTTAATCTGCATGACACAACACTGGTGCACATCTAATCCAGTGAATCAGCCAAGAGGAGTTTTACCTTCTAACATTTGAGGCACTTTAAATGTCAGCCACTGAGTTATCCGTAGGAATATATCACATTTGTTCTGTTGACTGTTTGCATTGAGCTGCAGCACAGTCACGGCTTTGTAGTGTAGCACTCCACTGTACCGCAGTGCAGACAGATTAAAAAAAGCTTAAGGAGAAATATAATACTTTGAATCAAGAATTACATGGATTCTGTCTTTGCTAGAAAAATCTCATGACCAATTTATATCCAGGGAAATCTCAACCGTACAACAGAGGATAAGAGGACACAATCTAACACAGAAGAACAATGTCACATAAGAAAAACGTAGGGAGGCGGGTTCTTGATGCCCCCCAGCTAGTGCTTCACAGAGTTCTCCAAGGATTCTCCGTCTGCGTCTACATCCTCATAGTCTCGCAGCTCGCCGGATATGTGGATTTCAACTGTACTAGACTCTGAACCTAGCAAGACAAAATAGGGGTAGATTACTGCACATGACACCAATGAGATGATCCCACTGTATTCATATACTCTTCATACATGTGCTTTGATCAAATGTATTTTGGGAATACTAATGTAAGCTTCTTGAAAATTAATTAATTTAATATAAAAATCAAATCTGATATTATCTAATGTAGACCTGCATTCACCTAAAACTAGAGTGGAGTCTATAAAAATGAATGAAAAAAAACATAAATCCTTTGAAAGGTTTATTTTATTTTTAAAAAATTGTCATTTCAGATACACTGACTGGTTACATTAAAAAAAGTGAACTGTAACCTTAGTACAAGATCTTTACGATGCACAAACAAAGTCTGTCCACTGCTTTACATCCCAAAATACATTTAAAGGAACTGATGCATTTTCACAGCAGATGTTTTTAGTTGGGGAGGAAAGGTTTGACACCATCAGTGACTGTCATCCGCTCTTAAACTGAAGCAGCTATTTGAAATCAAGATGCCATGGATTTTCATTTATGCCTTAACTTTGGCTTATGCTACAAATAAAAATCCCAGCTGTGAGAAAGCCATGCTATCAATCACTCAGTGTGATAAAAGTGTATAAAATTGACTTTTCCAGGAGGGTTAATCCTCACTTGAAAGTTTACATTGTACACCTAGCTACATCTTAACATTTCTAATACAACAGTCATGTAATTAACTGTACTTCGGATTGTTATTCTGAGAGATTTGTCTTAAATTTCCACTGCCACATTGTCCATCACCAACATACAGTATTTAGAACAACACTTGCTATAAACAGGGCACGCTCACAAATTTAGCCTTTATTCAAACTCAAGTTGATCTAACAACTGTCTAATGTAGCCAAAAGAAAAGGAAAATGACACCTTTTATGAGTGCCCATCTCTATATGATGGTATTTGACTGCATCAGCAATATCTTGGTGAAGCTAACAAACTAGCAACTAAGGGGCAAATTCGCTAAAAATAGAAATAACAGAAAGAAAATTCGCATTAACCCTCCATGAACAGTCTCAAAATCCAATTCACAAAACATATTGCATTACTATTTAAGTACTGAAGGACACAAAAGTTTTCAACTCCTTATGTCTTGATTTGTGTCTGATGGTTAAGCATCACTACAGAGCTGCACTGTGCACTCTCATCCTGATAGTGCTGCAATCAGCCCACTTGCAGGTGAACATCTTTAGAGCTTTGGCGCTTCAATAACAAGGTAACAAAAAAAATTGTCTCCGCCTCAAAAACAAAATAAAAAACAAACAAACAAACAAACATGTCTTTGGACAGTTGGAGCTTATTTTGCCTTCTTAACAAGATGCAGTCCAGTATTGTCAGCTTTAGAGCTTCACCAGCCCTGATAAACAGGCGAGCTGTTACTGCCATTGTAAGCCGGATTACCTTCTGAGAGAACACTGATGGCGTCTGAGTTGTGCTGTCCATTACCCATCAGGTTTTTTTTGGCATCCTGGATGTGACTCTGGTAGAGCAGAGTGGTCCCCACCATGGGGTTGTGTCCTGCTGCATTGGGAGCTGAAGTAGAAACTGAGTCCCAGGCGAGCTCCCTCCTCCTCTGCAGGCTGAGGTCCACGTCGAAGCCCGTCCAGCCATGGAAGGCCAGAGTGTTGAGAAAAGCTTGCATGGGGTTCAAGATGCCCTGAGAGAGTAAAAACAGAAGGTTGTAAGAGTTTGGACACTGAATAAACTACAGTGATTTACTCTGTTTTTAAACCCACCATGATGAACCACGTGATGAGGGCTGCATTTCTGATATTCCTGAACCGGTTGTCGTTGATGTCTGCCTGCACCTCCAGGTAGAAGAGGAGGCATTCGTTGATGATGTTTGGGACCCAGCTGAAGCACCAGAGAAAAAAACAGGAGTTTTAATGTAATCACTGATCATGGCATACTAAAAAAACAGGTAACACACAGCTAGAATCAGGGGTTGGCATACATTGATAGAGATATCAATACAACCCCCCCAAAAAATATAAAATCAGACAAGTTAGTTGTGGAATCCCACAAAGTTCACTTCTTGGCCCCAAACTGTTTATTCCATTCAGAGGGTTTAACTATGTTTGACTTCACACTAAGGTTGACTTGTCCTGCTGCTTGGTTTGACAGAACTGTTTTGGTTCTTTGCTTCACGTGTGTCTGCTTGTTGGTAATTTATGTATAAAATATTTAAAGATTTTTATGTGATATTGTCCTTAGATTATTAGGTAAGGGTTGCCAACATAGCATGAGTTATTGAAATAAGCTTTGGCTTCAGTCTGCACCTGTTTAGTCTCTCATTGTATTTCATTTTGTAACCTCTGTTCTATGGGTTCACTTCTGGGAGAAATCATTGATGCCTACCAAAATAAACTTCATAAATCGTCTTCTTTCCACTCAAATAAAAAAAAGAAACAAACCATATTATCTTACAAAAAAATCTACAGCCTATAAATCCTCTCTGAGGAAAACAATTACTCATTCATTGACCAGTTATGAGGACTGGCACTTATGAGTTTTCATGGGTTTGCCTTGTGAGGGTCACATTACTGCAAAAATTACACTACTGTGGGAGTGACCGATGAAAAATGTCAAAGCTCAAACAACTTAATAGTGGAAAACACAAGGCCAGGCCTGAGTTTTAGCCTGTTTATTTTCCAACTACAACAAGTCATCTACAACCAGAGCAGCTCACTGCATGGTGTTGTAATGCTTAGTTCTTTTAGGTTTGATACAAGAGCTCAACGTGACTCTTCACCTTTGATAAAGCCTGAATAAAGAATCTGCCACAAGTATTTCAAGAATGCATGTTTTCAATACTACTTCAATATAATTATCTGAATAGGTGACACAATAGCTTTATTGTGTAGGAATCTCAGAGCCACAGCATCTTCCTTCAGTTGTCACAGCTAATTTGGCAGACAACAAGCATTTACTGCTCCTGGCTAAAACAGAAATCTGATATAAAGCAATCTGTAAAACCTCAAATGTTGTTTTAATGCTTTGGTTTTCATATTAATTCCACGGACAAAATAACATGTGGGAATAACTCCATTTAAGTGATCCATTTGAGGGATTTTGATCACTTTGGAGGCAGCTAAAGTAACTGCTTCCTTGTTTCTTGTCTTTGTGCTTTCCGCTATCTAGCCCCCTCATATCTTCACATGACAGTGGTGTTGAATCCTCTCACATGACTCCTCACAATTAACCATATGAGAGTGATCCTGAAATGTAAAATTATACTTATTTTTAGAATTAAAAAAATATTAACTTACCAAATAAAAAACACCAGCATTATTTTAAAGAAGCGTATCGTGATCTCATTGGCCAGCCGTCTCTCGTTTTCTGTGTAGATTCCTTGTCGTCCTTTTAGCAAGGATGTCACTGTATTTGACAGAGAGAGAGACTTGCTTAGTGTATCCTGTGTGCATGTGTGATAAGGAGTTTCACAGAGAGATTTGAAGGTGAGGGACTGACCTGCAGATATGGTTCGGTTGAAGAAGATAGGATTGGCTACAAGGACGAGCACCATAGGAGCGTATGTGGTGACATAGTGAGGGATGGCGTGCTCCAGGCCTTGCTCACAACTAAAGGAAAAACACAACAAATGAAAAGAGTCAGGCAATCATGTCTGGAACAGTTTATCACATGTAATTTATAGATTATTTGGCTATTTGTTTTATCTGAAGCTAAAAGATATATATTTTTTTCTGTGTGTATCTATTAAGACACCAAACATTCTTACTCTGAGATAGACGGGTAGTAGAGCATGGCCACTCCTTCGACACACAGCAGCACAGCCAGACCCCATGTAATCATGTGGTAGAGGATAATGGTGCTGATGGGGAAAAGAAACAGGTCATGGGACTGCGCTCATAACACATGCTGCAGCTCTGTATCTTTCTTTTATCGTGCAGCAAACAAATGCTTTACAAAGGCTGGGGAGGGAAAAAGTGTGAAGCCTTTGAAGCCTAAAAAAAAGAGAATAAAAAATCAGGCTAAGGCGGAAAAAGACCGTTTAATGCAGCAAAAGTTAGTGCTTCCTCTGCGACAAATCACTGAGACTGTTTTTGATATGCATGCATACATTTTAGGAGTGGGCTTTACAGCTATCTGAGGGTTTAAATGAGTTGTTGTAAAGATCAAGGTGATGTTCAAAGCACCTGATTCCTGCAGATGTTTTCACCACCAGAAAGACGTCAACAGCATAACAAAAGGTCCACCAGAAGGAAGCGCTGAAAAATAACTGGATCCAGAGCTGTAACAGAATAATTGACAGGATATTTTCACAGTACAGGTCATAAATATAATCCTCTAAAGCAAATGTGGCTTGTTTTCAAGTATTATCTGTGACCGTTGTGAATGCTTCCTATTCATTGGAACTAATCATCGCTTTTAACCAAGGAATCTGGATTTTCTGGGATCATGCATGATTTACTGTAAACAAAATGCAGTTTGTTTTCCTGTATGGTCAGCTCAGGGTCATAAATCCACGCTTAAACTTCAGCGTATATGCTGTGCATTTGCATACTGTATATAAAGGCGTATTGTGTGACCAGGTGAAGCTTAGTCAAAGTGTAGCACACATACCGCACTACCCACACAGAAGACCTCTGGCCAGACATCAGTGTTGTTTGTTATAGAGATTTCTTTAATGATGTTTGGCAGGCCCAGCCAAACAGACGACCTCACGATGATGCCTGAAAGAGGAAAAACAGCACATGATTTTTTAATGTGCGGATGAGAGGAAATAATGGAGACTCAATTGAAAACAGGGGATATGAAATTACAAAATAAACCACAGCAAGTGTGTTAATTAAATAGATTCAGTCCTTGAGACCTTGGAGTGGTTTGATTGTGTGGAAACAAAAATGGCGATCGGGTGTGAGTGTTTTTTATTCCACTTTCACCTCACACAGAACTGATATGATGCAGACAAAATAATGTTTTTCATTTTAAACAGTGTCATGTATTTATTTCAAGATGTTAAAGATCCCCTTGCTGTCAAGTGCAGATGCAAAAGTGATGTGTGAAGTGTCTGCACAAATGAGTGCGTAACCATTGGTTTCCTTTGAAGAGAAATACAGAAATAGTCTGGCAGTTATTGTGGCTCGTGCTGTTACCCACGTGAGAAGTTCATGATTCATCTATGGTTTTGTAATAAGCAGCTTTAGAGTCATACTGACTGAATCTCTTTGGACAAACTTTTAAAACTTATTATTGACTCAAATTCGAATTTCTAATCAAAACAGGAGATTTTAAAATGAAATATCAGCCAACAAACCCATTTGAAGGGGATTTACTAGAATGGAAAACTCCTTTTTTTCAAGTTGAATTACTTTTTTTCACAGCTTTACAAATCTTTTTTAGACTTCTCTCTGCTTTTAAAAAAGCAGAGCAACAAAGGGGTGTAATGAAACACATTCTTGTTCATAATTAGGTCCATATTTAGCGAGCTAAACACCATGTTTTCCCCGGTTTTAGAGTAAAAAACAGGATTTTAAAAGTGGTTTCTTCTTACCTGCGCATCCCAGAATGTCACATATGCTGACAATGAGGAGGATCCGGGAGGAAGAGGCAGGCCTGGGCAGAGGATACTGTCCCAGTCTTCTGTATCCTTTCCGTTTTGGCAAAATTTGTAAAATAGCGAAAATGAGGCTGATACTCGCACTGCCCAGACTCAAAGCCCCGAACAACGTGGGCTGGAAAGTGACCACGAACTCGGACGCAGCGTCTCTGTTCGGGCAGCAGAAAGTCTCCAGCCGCGGAGATGCCATGACAGACTGGAGACAGGGAGAGGAAGAAAAGGAGAAAGGAGGAGAAGGGGAAGAAAGAAGTGGGCCACGGTGTCAGGGAGGGGGGGAGAAAAAAAGAACAGACAAGAAAAGAGAGAGAGGAAATGATTGGACCCAAAGTCTGTGAGAAATCACGGGGCTGAATCATCATGTGCTTCCATTTAATCCCTGCAGTAGTAGATTAACTGAGCAACAATGCAAGAAAGCCACAAAGCTGAGTTGTGTGATGAAGTGTGAGTATGGACATGACTTATATGTATCCAGCATGCTACTATGTTTATGTGCAATATTAACGGTTAGCATATACAGAAGGCCCCTTTTGTGTCTCATTGGAAATGTTTCAGTCTACAATGCTCACAGGTGCATCTTTCAGGAGATATCATCTTGGAAACAGAAATGCAAAACTTACAAACTCAAAACTCATTACAAAGTTGGTTTAATGACCTGAAAGCAAGGATTATGACTCACTTATTTCTCCAACCATTTATCATAGTAAGGATGTATTTCATACTTTTTTGCTCTACTGTGTATCTGGCTAAATGTGTGCAGCTTTCAAGCCCAAACATATTTCCCTGCAGGAACAAGAACATATATCACTCAATATTACATCGACCAGTTAATTTCCTTTTTCTGTATCATTACTTATCCTTTCATTTTGTAACACATAATAGGCTGTCTTATCATATTTGATCTTTTCTCATAATATCATGTCATATCATATTGAATTATACTATTTCATTTATATTCTGTATACTACCATGTCCTGTCCTCATCCTTTTTATATCATCATTTATGTTTTCTGATTGTAGTACTTTTTTAATCCTAAAGTCTTTTAGATATTATCCTTTTTTTTTGTATTTACAAGTTTAATTTATTTTTTTATTTTCGTCAATTTTTTGGTATCGTATCATATAACATATTGTATGGCATCATTTCATTTTGTTACATTTTGTGTTGTATTGTTTCTCATAGTATTGTGTTATATTGTAAATTGAACCATCTTGCCCCATTGGACTCCCGTGCATGAGGTTGTTATCTGTTGTGGTGCACTCTGAGGGTGTTGTGGGCCAAACTCTGGTACTGTGACACCTCAGCTGAGGGAGACAGCCTTGATAACCTTCCTGCCGCATGTGGACTTAACACTTTCAGACGAACACAGACCGATGACCTCTTTATCTACTATGTGGTATCAGTTGGTGTTTTTCTGTTAAAATAATTGAATTTCTGTGTCCAGTGTTAAAGCATTCTGTGTTGTAGACTGATGATAGGGGGTAAGATGAGCCATTTTTCATATTGCGGATCTCTACATCAAGGCATTCATAGTTTTGTCTCTAACTAGTGTATCTGCATATATTTCAAGATGTTGTGCATCCCTGCAAACCAACAGATTAAGTGTAAACATAACTGTCTTGATAATATAGCATGCCAAAAAAAAGTGGTCTGCTATGGTCAACTTACCCCCGAGTGTGGAAGTGTTGACCATAGGAGCGGGCTAAGTTGAGCCGTATCCCTACTACCCCCCTACCCCCATATCCCTTGATGCCCATCTCCTAAATATTTGTTCACATGATCAATTTCTTTGACCATTTTCAAGCAACAGGGGCTGGCTCAACTAACCCTTTGGCTCAACTTACCCCACTCTTCCCCTATACCTTTAGTAGTCATGTGAAGAACCAAAATATCGAGTTTTCCTTGAATAAGGTGTCTTTCACAATGTCTGTAAAAATCAGATACCTAAAGTAAACGTTATGTGCTCAAACAGTAACAGAAAGCTGAAGATGGTCTCATTCTTGGATGCATGATGAGAAGAGCATAATTGGTGCACTCTGCTTGCATTCGTTTCCTCAGTTTTGCATAAAGATGCTCAGAATAATTTCCTCCTCCAGTATGCATGCAGCAGACTTCCACTAAGTCCTGATGTATGTGAGGTCACTGCAGCTGCTGGATGGACAGAGATCTGAGCAAATGGCTGGACCTTTTAAACAGTCTTATTTTGGAAACAAATCATCAAGGGTTTTTTATAACTCCGTACAACAGAGGGCATTCATTGAGTTTGTACAATGGTTTTCTAATCCATGTGCACCTTCTCTGACGAGGCACAAAGTCAATCGTTTGAGAGCTTGTAGCCTGCTGCCGGAGATTAACAGCTCCCTTAGGAATACAGTCTGTATTGACTCCCTGTTAGAAGGTCTGCTCTCTGCTGCTGCCCTCTGCTGGTATGAATACAATTAGATTATAGTCACCAAAACCCTACAGATCCAGTTGTGTTTACTACAGAAGAGAATATTTGTGTGTGATGACCTCTACATATTATTTAGCACTTATTTTAGCCAAAACAGCACCAACAAGAGTTTCTTTATTGTGAGGTTGTTTTCCACAAAGAGGCCAGATTATTGTGGTTTGTGACAACAACTATTAATTTAACAGCAAGTAGTGGCATCTATGTACTGCGATAACAATAATATTAAAGTGTCAAGATAATGATGACCACTTACAGTTCCTGTGAGGGTTTTTAGTCGGTCATAAAACAGGCTGAAATTAATACTGATGCCTCTTTATGACCAATAAAGCCAAACAAGACCATCAGTGGTAACATTGATCGTTTCTATTAAAGCTCCTGTGAGGGACTTTATGACCTTGTTGGTTGTGGTGCACCTGTGGACAAAACTGAAACTCTTACCTCTGTGCTGTTTATGTTATGTACATGTTGAAGTGTTTTATGACAAAAACAGTCTCTTTGCACTTATCTCTCCCAATTTTATCAGTTAAATTTGTCTTATATCACGAACACTTCCTGTAGAAAAAGTAAAAAAAGTCTTATTTAGTTTAGATGATTGTCCGACGCCTACCCCCTCCCAGTCTATAAAGGCAATAAACTCTAACTTACAACACAGAAACTTTGCAAGTTCTCCAGTTTGTTCTTGTAAGCCACAAAGACGTGTCACTGTTAACGTTATTCTATTTCAACACTAGTAAAAAAAATCCTCACAGGAGCCTTAAGTGATTTTGGATGCACGACTGACGCATTTAAGATGTCCAACAAGTGTCTCAAAGTTTCATTTGTTACAATCTCCTTCAAGACGGGCCTTCACTATACTATAGAAACAGCCCCAGTAAAGATTCATAGTGAGTGATAGGCTTTACTGTTGAAAGACAGCAGGATGAGAGTTTTCAATGAAATACACTAAAACTTAAAACTTGATTGTGAGACGTTAATACTCAGGCACTTAAGTTGTTATTATCCAGTGTTTACCACATTTCATAACAGGCGTGTTATCCTTCTATATGACACCTCTATGTCACCCTCAATTAGGCACAAAGAAAAGAGGTGAACACTTTTTTTTTTTAAACTTGCAGATGAAGGAAGTCATCATGGCCTAAGTTTACTGTGTACAATTTAACCCCCTCCCTGCACACCGCCCTCGCTGCCTGTGGGGAATGGGTGTGGCTCCACAGTATCAGATTACACACAGACCTGCTCAACAGGCCCCTCTCAGCCTCCTCCTACGCCCTCACTGCACCTTCATTGGCTGAGAGCAAAAAACCGCTGCTCTCGACCAGCCTGTTTCCTGCATGGCAGAGACTTTTGTCAGACGGGAAGTGACATCACAGCACCCAGATTTGCCACAGACACAGTGAAAACAGATGAGGACCAAATGACTTTCAGATGATGGTGACTCATATCAGCCTCAATTGCACGCAGAAAACAACAAGCGTGTGTTAAAACAACCTTTTTTCTTCTGCTTCAGTGAATTACTATGTCTACTGCAAACAACGAGACTCCGCAAGACTCTACATGTCAAAGTGGAGCTGCTGTGTTTTTCTGCAACCCTTTGATGGGTGGTGAGTTGGTGCTGCTCTAGTGTGTCTGCTGCTGCTGAGGAAGTGTCACAGTGTAAATCTAATACATTTGATTCTGTTCAAAGTGTTGCTAAGTGTTGTTTTTATGTGTTCTTTGAAGATGTGGAGTCAGACTGGTCTCCAATTCATGATGCTGCTTTTAACGGACGCCTCCTCACTCTGCAAAGACTCATCGCTCAGGTAGAGTCTCAAATGTGTAGACATGTAGGCTGGGAGTTACACACTATTTTGAGGGAATTTTACTTCAACGTTTAACTGACTTTGTAACCTTGTTGTGTGTTCTGTTAAAAGGGTTCATGTGTAAACCTGTGCACTTTGGACCAGGTGTCTCCCCTCCATGGAGCCTGCATGCAAGGACATGTGGCATGTGCAAAGCTGCTGGTGGAAAATGGAGCAAATGTTAGTATTATGTTAAGACTTACTTATAACACAAGACTGTATGTTGGATTATCTTGCTGTATGATAACACCTGTGGTTGCACAGTTGCAGCCATGTGAGTTATCATTGGGTTTAACTCTGTGCATGTAAGTGAGAGATTAACCAAACAAGCTTAAAAATTAGCATCCAGACTCATCCATGAATACGCAATAACACTCTTAAAAATAATGATTACCACAGCGCCTCGCATGTTAGATAGCAGATCAGCAGCTTGCACCTGGAAAATCTGATTTTCTGCCAAATAATTAAAGTCATTTTTCTAGAGAGTTTATTGTGAGTTAAAACAGTTTTATTTGTACCCATATCAGGTTAACATTTCAACGTTGGATGGACAAACTCCTCTCTCAGAAGCCTCTTCTGGTGGTCATGTGACATGTGTATCGCTGCTCCTAAAACATGGAGCGACCCCCGCAGGGAACAGCCAGACCATCTCTCCAATCCACAGGGCAGCAGCAAAAGGTTAGAGGTCACATTCTGCCGCATATGCTCGCACAATCTATGCCGATCCACCGTTTCAGCGTACTAAAACCGAACAAAGGAGCCCAAAACAAAAGAAGAGCTCAGAGAAATGTATAATGTATTCAGGAGGAGCCTGTGTTTTTATAGCCTTCAAAGTAAGATGATTACACATTCTTCCCAGGAGAGTCTGAGTGCGAGCTGATTTCAAAGAAAACCTTTCAAGTGCATCACTTCTCATTGTGATGACTCTGGTAACTCTGTCTAGGTCACTCAGAGTGCATTGAGAGCCTCGTTCAGCACGGAGCAGATGTGGATCATTACACCGACCAATCAGGTACCCCTCTCCACGTGGCCTGCTCCAATCAGCATCTGGGTGCTGTGAGGAAACTGCTTCAACTTGGTGAGAATCCTTTCGAGTAAACTTTTAAACTCTCAGATAAATTAATACTTTGAAGTTGAGGAGGAGGCTGTGGTTATACAGCAGTTCGGTAATAGTTGGTGCTTAAGAGCCCTTACAGGTGATAGACAAGGCCGCACAGTAGATGCAGCATGACTGCATGAAGTTAGTTATCACAATTTTACTGCAACAAATACTTGAGATTGGTATTAATTTAGTTTTTTTCATGCGCTGACTTCATAATAATTAAACATATATAGAATAATAATAATTGCTGTTCAGTCGTATAGGTCATAATTTCAACACAAGGCATGCATCAAATGGTTATTTCACACTTCCACTCACCAATACTAACTCTGGACAGTGTACTGTCATGTTCAGAGGTACGAAAAAATGGAAATAGTCATTACTGTCATTACAAGGTTAACCAGTGTTTAAAAAGAAGGTATACCAATATCTAATGACCCAGACTTACTGAAATAAGAAACAGAACACCTAGACTAGACTGCGACAACATACAATACATGCCAGTGGGATTTTGATTACTAGTGCATTTATTTTGGCATTTATTGGTGTCTGTTGTAATTGGAAATGTAATGTCATCATAATTCTTGTTTTAGTTATGATTTGAACATTTTGTATAATTCTCCTCTGGACTTTTATCATTTTAATGTACACGTATGTTTACTGTCTTCTTGTGGACCCCAGGAAGAGTAGCTGCTACCTAAGTAGTAGCTAATGGGGATCCAAACAAACAAACAAATAAATAAAAAATAAATAATAAGAAAATAATGATTGTCTTTATATGCCACCTATAAAAACATGGACATACGAGCAAAAATACAATGTTTTATATAAGAAATACAGTGGGTTCACTGTATGATGCTCCAGTATAGGAGAAAAGTGATTGGCAGAGTCCCCTCCCCAGCTGTTACATAATGTGAGAACATCATACCTCATTAGTTTGCTCAACCCTTCAGGTGCTGCTGTGAACAACCATGTGTCTGGAGACTCTCCACTGCACATCGCTGCTCTTCTGTCCAGCCCTGAGCTGGTGTCTGTCCTGCTTGACCACGGAGCCAACTGCTCCCTCAGGAACTCAGAGGGCAAACAGCCGCAGGACCTCACAGCGCCAAACAGCCTGGTGGAGAGGCTGCTGAGACAAGCAGGAGGTATTTCATCCAAACTTACCAAGTAGTGGGAGTTTTCATGGCCTTTACATCAGAGTTAATAATCAAAACATCTCTCTATCACTATCATGGCCCTGCCTCTCTCCTCGTGCTCACCCAGGAGTGTCTCCACTGAAGCAGCTGTGCCGGCTGCACATCAGACAAACTGTGGGGAAGCACAGACTGGGTGGGATTCAGGACCTCCACCTTCCCGCAGAAATGAAACGCTATCTCCTCCACCAAACAGACCCAAGGGAGGATCAGATGGACTGAGGAATCCAATTATCCTAAGCATTTCACTTTTCTGACAGCAGGGGGGGTACTTACACAATCTGGCAGAGAGAGGACTACGCCATGGCTCCTGAAGATTGTAATTAACGATAATCCTCCTGTGAGAGCGACCTCTGTAAACAAACTGGCTCACAAGATGAATCTGGATTTTCCTGAGAAAACTGAAGAGTCTTGGAGCAAACTTGTGTCATTAAATTTTCATTAAAGATATACATAAAGTTTTTAAAATGAAAATGAGGGACCATAATGTTTGAGAAATGATGAATAATTGATGCAAAACAAACATACTAAAGCAACATTTTATTACAATAATGAAACTTTATTGTGTTGTAATTAGTTTTTGATGCTGTTGTATTAAAATGTTTAAACTTACATATGTGAGAAGATTTCTTAAAATAGTTTATTTGTTTTCATTAATCGCAGAGCAGGAAGAGAACTTTATTTCTGTCTGTCTGACTCTGGGGACAGGAAACAGACCTGCTCTGGATGATCTGGGTGGTCTGAATAGTTCATACTAAACGAGAAAATCACAGATGTATATTTGACCTAAACCATTCAGTGCTTTATAAACCAGCAGCAGTATTTAAAAAAAAAAAAAAAAAAAAAACATTCTCTGACAAACAGGGGGCAAGTGTAAAGACCTCATAACAGGTTTGATGTGACCTACTTTCTTGGTAGGGACTCAGGCAGCAGCTTTCAGTATCAGAAGTAGCTGTTTGATAGACTTTTTCTAGGTAGACCTTTAAAAACTCGGTTACAGTAATGAAGTCGACTGAAGATAAATGCATGGACCAGATTTTCCAGATCCTGCTGGGACATAAATCCTTTAATCCTTGATTTATCCTTCAGGTGATAGTAGACCGACTTTGTAATTATCTTAATGTGGTTTTTAAAATTCAGGTCTGAGTCCAGCACTACATCTAGATTTGTGGCTTGGTCAGTCATTTCCATCTATAATGTCTGAAGCTGCTGACTACTTTTAAAGCATCCTGTTTTGTCCCAACAAAAACTACCTCAGTTTTATCAGGGCCTACATGGAGCCATGGTCATTCTTTTACATTGTTATGTACAACTGTGTGTCATCTGAGCAGTTATAGTTACTTATTTTGTTGTTTTCCAACATATGAGCCAGTGGGAGCATGTATATGTTAAACAGAAGAGGCCCGAGGTTGGAGCCTTGGGGAACCCCCTCATGTAGTTTTGTATGCTCAGATTGTAAGTTTACAATAGAATAAAACAGTCTCTTTCATTCAAGTAAGGTTTATACTAGTTAAGCACTTTCTAAGTCCTGCTCAGGTCTCCAGTCGGTCAAGAAGTATAATGTGGTCAACTGTGTTAAAAGCAGTGTTGAGATCCAGTAGTACTAAATCTGTCTACCACTGCGTGTGTGTTTAGACACTAAAGTGTGGGGAAACCACTGCCAGTATAAGCATGGAAGACTGTTAAGGTAGCATGCTGTTAATCAACTTTACTGACACCTACCCCCAGTTGCAGTTTAAGACATTAACAGCAACTATATAGAAAAAGTCAGACTATTTGCCAGTAATCCTGTTTGCTCGTACTCCATAAAGTGGCACCAATATTAAATTCAGTCTTTTAAAAGTCTGTTAAAACTCACAGGAAAACGGTGTACATGAATATATAGTGAAGAACTTTTACTCAATGTGGATCAAAATGAAAACAATCAGACAGCAAAGAGGGTGAGGGGGGAGCAAAAATGGGTACATACTGTATATTATGGCTGATTGCAGGACAGTGAACACCTCTTCACACCTAACTGATCATGTCTATAAAAACATCTGTAGTAATCGTACACAGACTTAATGTTCTTAAAATTCTGCATTATTTGTGCTCAGCTGTTAAACATAGCATCATATCCTGCTGGTGTTGTTCACAGCATGTGGAGACCTAACTTATATGTCTATTTTGATTCAGAATAGAGATGATTCATATGAGAAGACTTCACCTCCTTGCCTTTTTTTATTGTCTTACTTTGATCCACTTTGAGAGTAGCTTCTTATTGTCTTGTTCAACAATGCTAAACTTAGGTTATAATCAAAAAGGCTCACCATAAATCTACTTTCAAGCAAGTAATTTTGTGTTTTCTTTGTTAGACATATGTTCAATAGACAAAAATGCTCTTCTATCTAGGTTACCTTGTTTCATTATACAGGGCTCCTTTTAAGCTGCTGTTCCCTTGCTCATTTGTTTTGTTTTTACTTGTAGTATATTTCTATAAAACTGTCACTATCCAGTTGTAAATGAAGTGTTTTATCTTTCAAAGTAGCACACTGCCTGAAGATGATGTCTAAAATAAGAGAATTGTAATAAGAATCTGCATACAGACGGTGGAGGCCTGTGCCTGTGAAAGAGTCTTGTTTTTCACTCGCTAAAAACAAAGAGTGTTATGTTATTGGCCGGTGGTTATAAAGAGGATGTTATGGGATATTTCCCCAGAGTCGGAAGAATATATTTTAAAAAAAGACAACCACAGCAAAATGATTAATGAAAATCACATGAACTCTTAGTGTATTGGCATATAGCAACAAACTATTTTTAAAATGTGTGTCTGCTGTGTGTTTTTATAGATGAAAATGTGTCTATGAGAGAGTCACTCTAGTTCATTTAAGATGAAAAACAAAGATAAAACACTCCCCCTGTTTTTGTTGAAGACATGGAGCTTTTTGGATGTGAAGAATAAGGAAAATAAAAGCGTCTTATTTTCATCCAAGGACTGGTGATTATTTTAAAAAGCTGAAAGGAGATGCTGCAGTGATACAAAAAAACAAACAAACAACAACAACAACAACAAAAAAACACAAAAAGTTCAATGTCTCATGTAGGTCACCTCTTCGCTCCAGTGCCCAAATCTAGCATTTACGATGTCCTGCCTGATTTCACAGTGATCACTTGTTTTTCCACAGCCCAAAGCAGGCCCATGGAATTCAAAATCAAGCCTCTTTATCTCACAAACTCTCCCAAAAGTTTTATCCATCCAGGTTGATGGAAACAAAGTGGTGTTTCTAAAACTCCTAACAAATGGTCAGCTGTCAACACCTTCACCAGAAAGTCTCAAAAGGCTCAGTGATTTTTGATTAATGTGTTTGTTTGTGCAAACAGGGGAAAAGAACAGGATTAGAAAATATGAGAAGAAAAGGAAATCAGCTGAGAATGAGAATATATTTGGGGGGTAAAATGTCCTGGTACTACTTCAGTATTAAAGGCTTTGATTTTTCTGCTGTTTTTAATAATTCACAGCAAATTCCTTGTCCATCTTCTAACACTTACTTAACCCACCCACACCTTCATGCACCTATTAACTTTCCATCAATTCTTCCTGCACCAATTTCCCTCTTAGACTAAATCATCGTCCCCTCAAACATCGCATGAGTGCCTCAGGGGGGCTGGCCGCAAATTGAACCAGGTTTCGATTTGACCAATGTTTCACGTTAAATCAATCATGTGGAGGGGGCTTCTGAAGCGACTGGGAAACACATACAGTATCCTCTGCCTGTAATTACTGACATACAGACAATCAGGTGGGACCAGTCTCCCCAGTAATCAGTGTCAAACAAACCACAGAATTATTTTCCTCCACAGCCACTGATGGGGGTGTTTGTCTCTGTGCAGTGCAGCGTGTCTGAACGACTTCACGGGTTCAGTCAGGTGCTGTCCAGCACTCAGATGCACTCAAAAATCAACCAGCTTATGTGGTGCCAAAGCTCTTACTTTTACCCTCCAGAGGAAAACGCTCCATTAACTCTCATCCCTACTTTTGCAGTGCAGAAGCACTTACTACAGAACGTATTTCTCGGTGAACGTTGAAGTGAAATAAGTGATGCAAGTTTTACATCTGGAAAACATGCTTGCTTTGTAATATCCAGCTCCTTCCACAAACAGCTATAAATAGAAGTTCAGCAAGAAGAGAAGATGAAGCCGCTATAATAGAGCGCCATAACAGGAAAAGCAACACAATGCGGTCTACAGGGAATAAACATTTTGCATTTGTGTTTACAATCAATGCAGGATTAGTTTGTTCGTTATTGCATGAGTCATTCCAATCATCCCCCTGCATGCAAGCAGCCACCACCTACTGCAAATGTTGATCCAAGCACCCCTTATGTGCACGCATCTAATAACCCGAGTGCTATCATTCTGTGAGCCCCTTTCCTGATTGCTGCAAACCGGATCTTGTTTTAGATATCAGCCCTTCCTACTAAGCTACAAGTGGGTTGTGGCGTGTCCTTGTCCTCTCCAGTAATTGCTTTGGTATTTTTAGTTTTCTGCTGCTGGGGTAATTAAAACAAATAGATAGCAGGGACGGAGTTCTCATGTGGCTACTTGGTCTGAGTGTGGAGAGCTTTGGTAAGGTCGAACACAGCATTGTTTTCAATTAGACACTAATGAGGGTATAGAAAATAGTGAGGATGTTTATGCAGAATTGGGCCTCATCTGAGTGACTGACATACTCAGCTCTAACTGACTGTAAAAGTAAACAATCACACATAATTAAATTGTCAAAAGGTGTTTATTTTATAATCTGTCGTTTTGTACATTATAAAAAATTGAACATTTGATCAAAAAATATGTTTTTTACCTACATTATTTGTTTTGCAATAAATTACAAGCCTGGGTACCTCCCAGGCCGGTCAAGATGGCCGCGGGGAGGTACCCAGCAGGTAGAGACACTGCAGGTTGAGCACCACGAGGACCAGCACTAAAGCGACGAGAACCTTTTGTACCCACAGACACGTGTTCAGCTTCTGCTCCATCCGTGAGTTGCTGGCCATGACTCGCATGAGCTGGAGAGATGTAAGAAAAGAAGAGGAAAAGTTCACTGACCGGGTTTATCAATCTAACACGCTCGCAATTACAGCCGTGACAACAAATTAGATACACAGTAAATTCAAGGATTAGCCGGGTGTTTTGGGAATATGTTTAATCTGCTTTTTTGCCAAGAGTTAGATAAGACAGTTGATACTACTCTCATGTCTGTGTGATAAATGCAGACCTGGAGCAGGGAGGCAATAAGCTCATTTATCATTCAGACTGGAAGCAAAGGGGAAAGAGCTAAGCTGGCTTCCTCCAAACCTCTCAAATATGCCTATTAGCACCTCTAAAGATGTAAACAGAACTAGAACAGGCACCGTTTTATGGTTTAGAGGTATTTCAGTGCCAAAGTTAGTCTGGTGGACAAAGGTTTGGTGACTTTCAAGAGTTGTAAATGTAGGGTTGTGAGGCACACAGTAAAGAAACAGCACACAGGTGTCTGTTTTAAAAAAAAAACCTATCTCTATCTGAGAACTCTTTATAGCTGAGGGATAAATCCTGCTGTAAAGAGAGAAGGCTCCTCTCTTAACAGATCTCACCGTTGTGTTAAATTCCTGCTGCCCGCTGGTCCCCGTCTCCCCCAGGCTGTCTTTGCGGAGACTCACTGTTGGCTTTGCACTCTCGAGAACGTGACAGCGCAACCTGTAGAGGAGTTACAGCTTAATGAGGGGGATCATCAGGAAGAGATATGCAGCCTACAGGTCTACTGTCACAGATATAATGAGATGAAACTACAACAAAGAGCCCTCATATCTTTCCACAGTCTCACTGACGGAGCCCACACGTGTACCTGTGCTCCATGATCTTGGGTTTTTGGACTTCTTTCCAGAACTGCGTGAGTTCTTGTGATCCGGTGTTCTCCATCTCTGCAGCCATAACCAGAAACCTGTCCTGAGGAGAGGCCTGGGAACCTGCAGGAAATATTATGAGACTAAAATATTCATGCGGGTCAAGCCAGGGTAGAAAACAAAAGGGAAAAGGTGGCAGTGATTCTGAGTGAAACGCAGCGAGCGTTGACCTAGAGCTGACATTTTAATGCCCAGAGGCTGTCAAGTTGTTCGCACTGTCAGTTGTTTGATGCTTTGTTTTGAGGACGATGCTTTTATCACCTGTGAAATATTTTTGTCAAAAACACAAAAGGAAAAACGGATGCTCGCTCTTTGAAAATGTAGGAAACTCGACTTTAAACTGGACTTCTTTGATGATTTTGAGGTTCAGTGTTTTGAAGCTGCTGTGAAGGAGCAAAGAGTGAAGAGTTTAAGAGCAGTACCTCCATGTAGGGAAACGACTATGTCTACTGAAGCACCTGCTTCACAGGTGCTGCTGCTGGGCTTCACTCTGTACTTCTCAGGTGCCGTGGTCCGTACCTGTAAAGACACAAGAGACTTTATTAGTACATTTTTAACATGGGTAATAAAAAGTTACGGGGCAGCCATACTCCATAGTTTTTAGCGAAATGGGAGCTCTCTTCAGACTCAGGAAAATGCAAACACAGCAAGTACTCAAAAAGCAGAGGAAAAAAAAGTGTCTCTATCGACTAACAAGTGTTTCCTTAAGCCTGTGGTTGCAAGAAGCTGCTGCAGGACTGATTTATTTCAGCATCTAAAACAGAGGAATCCTGCCCGGTGGGAGAAAAGTGAGGAACCACACATTACACACGAGAGCAACTGCCCGAGAGCACCTGCCGGCATAAAATCAATTAAAAACACAAATCAAATGCGGCGCTCAAAGCGAGAATCACACAGGTCTCCTAAGCAATTTTAGAGAGCAGGTTCATAAGCCCAGCACTATTTAAAAAAATGAAATCTTAAAAATGACTTTTGTGTGACTTTATCATCTCATTTTCACAGTTTTTCCCTTGTCTAGAGTTCTTGTCTGAGGATTTCACATTTTATTTCATATTTTTTTGAAGTGTTTCATAAAAGGGAATTATTTGGATGACTAATGCCCTGCTCACAAACTAGATCCCCTCCACACTCACCTTAAAGGCCACTTGATTTTTGGTCACATTGCTCAAGATGATGAGGCTTTTCTTTTCCAACTCCCCAGAACCGAAGCTGAGCTCCTCTGCCGGACTGGGGGGAGAGAAAAAAACACACATGATGAAACTGGAGTAACTATCAGAATATATCTGAGAGGCTATAAGGTCTGAAAAATTCTGAAAAGGGTTCCCTTTGGTCTACATCATGCTTTTTTGTTTCTTTCATGAGTATTTTATCTGCAGTTTTTGTGTCTTGATTATCTTGGCACTTCTGGAACATAGCCTTCACTGTCTACTAGCTGTAACAACATTGTCATGCAGCTTTTAATCGTCTGATTAGGTAGTAGGCATTCTTTTACGAGTTGGTAGTGCAGCCTTGGCTTAAGTAAACACACTGAGTTCTAAGAAAACTTCCAGCTCCATTTCTTGTTAACGTTCTTGTCCAAAGCCTCAGAAATGCAGTTATTCCTGATCCAGATGGATTTGTACTGTGTGTTTTGTATTGAAAAGCCCCACCCAGGTGCTTGTACAGACAGCAGGAGGAATAAAACAGCAGTATGTCAAAGTTTTAAAACCGATTTAAATCACATCTAGTTATCCTACTTTGCTTTTCTTTTTCTAACTAATAAAGTTTAAAAAAAAGAAAAGCCTTTTGGGAAATATCCTTTCCATGTCAGTGACTGGACGGGCAAATTGGTGTCTGTGTTTGACTGACAGCAGCTGGCAGAGAGAAAAACTCAACGAACCTGTACTGAAGTTTGGGAGTGAAGGACAGACAGTGCATTGTTAGTGAAGCACAGCGGCATCTGAATGGAGGGTAGTGATATTTGCCTTTATGTATATGAGCTGCAGATAACCTGCTGTTTAAAGCTGTTAGGTATGCAAACTCACAGTGACAGTGCTCTGTTTTGAAGGAACCATGGTATAGAAGATAGAGTCAGTGAAAGAGGATTCAATAACACTGTAACAAACTAAAAACATTGATTTATCTGTCACCCTCCTTTTAGACCTATGCATACCTGTAAGTTTATGTTTGGTAAATTGTCATCTGCGAGTTGTCACAGATGACAACTTGCTACTACTAGTTGGTGGGTACTTACACACGCTAGTGATAGAGTTCAGTTTGGAGAGGCAGAATAATGTTCTTTTTTAATACATATTTTATAATGCGGGACATTTACGGGACAATACTAATCAGGAAGGGGTAAAATACAATAGTTTCCCAGCCAAAATGGGATACTTGACAACTATGGAGATATGTCATTCATCCTTTCATGTCTCAAATCATACTTCTTCTGTTATTTTTGACACAACTGATTTTCTGTCTAATATTTCTTTTCCATCAACCAAAGGTCCCTGAATCAAATCAGTATTTGTCAAATAAAAACCAGACCTCAGCAGACAAGCTGGTCTGCTCAGAGTTTGTGAATGTGTCCCACAGTAGGATGTTGTCTGACTTTAAGATGGGCTGAATGTTTGCCCAATGTTCCCACCTCCATCCAGGGCACCATAACAAATAAACACGACATTTATACTTATAAACTTGATTTATGTCTAAAGACGATAAAGAGGACATCAGATTGGTAGAGCAGATTGTTATTTAAGTCAGAAGATTTCGTTTATTTTTAGTTGGAGATTAAAAGAAAAAAAAAGCTTTGTTTGTTGTGATATCTAGAGCAGATCAAAGATGTAGCAACAACACGCTTCTCTGCCGTCTGACCTTATATTTTAGCTTGAACTCAATGCTCGCTCTAATCAAGTTTGCAACAGTCTAATTGGGCTATAAATAGTATTTGATCAGATGAATACAGCCTCAGTGAACAGGGATTTTATTGGGGACTTCTTTGCCAAGGGGGAACTTGCAAATATATTACAGTATCAGCCTCATGTGGATAAAGCCTTTCATTGATGCAGCCTGGCTGTGCTTCACGGACTAAAATGGCTATGAACAAAGATATATTTTCTCTTTTTATGTCCTTTTACCCAGTAAAACAGCTGTAGAGTCTGGCGCTCACTTGATCTCAGAGAGAGTCTTCCGGCTCGGGAAACCTTCGGCAAGCACAAGATCAAAGCCCCCCTACTCCCCTCTAAAGCCCACAGCCCCGAATTAAGGCGAACACAGCTCAGAAATATAATTGCGTTTAAGGCTCATTTAAATCTGTTTATCACTATAATTCACAGCCCAGAGCTGTCAAAATCCTCACATCAAAGCACTTTCTCAGAGAAAACACAACTCAACGGACCTTATTCATGAATTTGAAGAGCAGCATCATACAGTGTGTGATGCACTGACTGACTGACTGGCTGGCTGGCTGGCTGGCTGGCTGGCTGGCTGTGTTATTTACCAGAGAGGCATACAGATCACTGTGTGATTCTTACTCTCCTTTGCAATGCAGCGCACTTCATATCCAGGCGGCTCTGGCAGTTCAGTGAATTCTCAATTAAAGCGCATGATGTGACTGACTTCATGTGAAAGAGGCGCGACCTGCTTTATTGATCAACGGTCAGTGTCTCTCACTCAATTATTGATTTGTTGCATGCTTAATTCCTGCCCACGTGTGACTAGATCAATTAGGCCATAAAAGAACAAACACATCAATAATGACCGTAGGCATCGAGTCGATATGCGAAGAGAACATTTTGTCAATAAGTGCAGGGTGATACAAATTTATCTTTTTGTATCTGGACACCAGGTACAAATACATGTAGTTCAAATTTAATGATGAACCAACGTCTCAAATGATTTAAAATCCAACTTTCCTAAATATGATGTTTTGTTCCTAATATTTTGGCTTTACTTCCTCAGTAACTCAGCTGTGATGTTCAAGGGTTTTGTAAAAATGGGTCAAAGAGCAACACATAAAAAACATAAATAAATAAAGCGATGGAGAGTATTGGTCTTAATAGGAGAGGTGTTTTTTTCCTTGGTCGGAAAATGAAATACATACTGAGTCAGCTCCAGCTCAGAGGATAAAACCAGGAAGACTTCAGTGACCACTGGACCTTTCTGGCCTTAAGCGCTGTGTGTTTAGTCTAACTGTGGAGCAAATAATCCAAACTGTGTGCAAATATAAACTGAGTAGAACAGCAGAGGCTCTTCCACTGATGATGAAACACAAGGATGAAATGGAAACAACAGTTTGATCTTCTTAGTTTACTTCAGTGAGGGTAACTTGCATGTCTCTTGTACGACTGCAAACAGAGACTGGTGCTGCAGGGCTTATTTGAACGGTCAAATAAAGTTTAGAGACGAACTGTGTTCTTTTTTTTTATGATGTGTAAAAGTATTAAAAGACAGAAAACATGCCTCAGTTTTATATTTGACACGCTCAACAAGGCTGAATTAAATGGGACACAGAAACTGGACTTGCCATATTGCAAAAAGCCTCACTAAACATGTCCACCTCCACCCACTCAGGTCAGGAGAAACCGTGGAGAACAGAGGGAAGACTTTTTTCACAATGTTGGAACTGCTCAGAAATTCGACCATATTGACAGGAAAACTTGGGTGATAGAAACAATTTTGGCGTAATGGCTGTTTTTTTCCTCATTAGCTATGACGTGACTGACTTTTCAGTGCAGTATAAATTCATATTGAAGATGTTATGAGCAGCAGAAGAAGAAACAAAAATCGTACAGTCCAAACTTTCAACAGAGACAAACTGGATTGACAGCATGCCAGATACTGAAAATATGAAGGGGAAGGACAATCTTTTGCTTTCTTCACTGAGTAAACAGGCTGCGATAGTAACTTTAAGAAGTTATTCCTGAACAACCACTAAATGAGCCGACATGTAAACACTAAAAATGTTCACTCTCAATGTGCTTTCTCTGTTTGTTTACAAAAACAGAGCTGAAAAAAGGAGCTGTTGCTGTGTCGTGTCACTTTCCCTCAGAGAAAACTCCAGGACTCTTCCCCCTTCTCCCTCGGGCGACCCTTCTGTGGTTTTCTCAAACAAACACTAACAGTCATAGCTACCAGTCATAGAGACAGTAAAGAAGAGCACTGGGGAAGCACCTGGGCTTCAAGCCTTGCCACAGTCAAGTGTTTATATGAAGCCTTGACACAGAGTGCCCTGTTGAGTGGGCCCTCAGTCAGAGACGAGGCGTTATACACAGCCCACTAGTTTAATCTGTACGGCAATTTGATAAACATCTGTTACTTGATCTAATACCCTGCTGCTAGTAAAACAGTAATTACCAAAGCAGTTGGTCTAATTAAAGCCCAATTATGAAAGTAATACAGTTTCTTCTCCTCTTGAGGACCGACATGACACAGCTTGGATTTTTACTTTTTTTCAAATCTGCATCATGATGTTATACAGATGAACTAAACGCTCCTTAAATACTGAAATTAATGATTAATTAAAGATCACAACTTTACAAATGTAAACAAACCCATCTGTGACCAGACTGATTATTTTCTATCTACATCTCTCTCTACAGGTAGGTTGTAGATGTCAGGCAGGGCTATGAACAACACGCTACAGAAACAGCCTTTAAAAAAGTTTCTATGCTAGAAGTTTATGTGATCACAAATTTGACATTAAAAAGGAAACTGTAGTTTTTATAAGGCCACAAAACACTACCTACACATGTACTGGGCAAAATAAGCATACAGACAAATTGTTTTGGGTCTGTCCACAGGGGGCGCCAAAATCAACACAATCATATAGTTCTTTACAGGAGCTTTACGACCCTTTTATTGAAAGTAATAATGCGTTCCAGTTACCTCGGAAGTCAGATGTCGGAGCTGAAAATGACGTCACACCCGAGTTACCAGCGTTTCAGTTACCAATTCGGAAAAAAAAAACAAAATCTGAGGCGAAAACAAGATGGCTACATCTATGAAAGTTATTTTAGCACTTGCCTTGTCAGAGTATAACAAGGACAAGGCAAGCGTTCTTACAACTTTCATACATGTAGCCATCTTGTTTCCACCTCAGAATTTGCTTTTCTCTGACTTGGTACTTGAAACGCTGGTAACTCAGGTGTGACGTCATTTTCAGCTCTGACATCTGACATCCGAGGTAACTGGAATGCAGCATTAATCACAAGAATTTCATTGCTAATTTGAGGTTTTTACTGCGGTAGAAAACTGAAGTAAAGCCTCTGTGTAACTTTGAGTTTACAGTGAAACTGAGACTCATCAGAAACAGATAAATATAGGTTACTCCAGCGGATATGAGGGAACTTACTCAACAAACATTTCCAGAAAGGTCAATTGAGCTTGTAAACTTCACATACACTGGCTTCTCAAGTTGCAAACTGGCCTGTAAACAATACGGCACACGGACCAGGATGTCTTCGCTGGAAGCTGTTTATCCCTAACGTCTGGTTACACCAGAAATACTGAAAGTTGACTTTGTGTCAAAGTATATTTGTTGGTCAGGCAATAGCTAATGGTTTCTGTTCATGCTACAACTTGGACCACACATATGAAGAGGAAAAGGTTCCCATAAGTAAGTATGACTCAGCTAACCTAGAAGTGCAATGTGTCGGCCAAATGTGTTCAAGACACTGACTAAAAACTGTAAACCTGGTCCTGACATTTGAGTGAAGTCAAGAGATCACCACGTGATATGAAGTTCTCCTCTGGAGGCTTGCATAAAAGTTCAGAGCGATCCATTAAATATTTGTTGAGATATTTTCGTTTGGACCTGAGTGGTCGATCTACTGACCCACCGAGGCTAAAAATGCCATCCCAAGAGCCAACCTGCCAGTGTGGCTAAAAGCATCGTTTAAAGGAAGAGCTTCTCACTGAAGGTTTCTTACTCAAAGAAAACAAATTTTGTGATGCGGGTTAAGTCATAATGGCAGGAAATGCAACTCTAAAAAAAGAATATCATCACTGAAAAGGAGATCGAATGATGTAGACAGTATAGTTATCCCATAAAAACGTGCAAAAATCAGCAGATAACCTCTACCTTTTCCTTTCACAATGTGACAATCATTACCTGTGAGCAATGAGTAACTGTGAATGAATAACCAACCTAACATCCAGCAGAGGGCCTTTGAAGGTGGTCAGAGGTTTCCTGGCCCCTTTGGTCCTGGTGCTGGGTTCTCCTTTATCATTGTCCTCTGACCTCAAACTCTCTTCCATGAAGTTCACCTGAGACACAAAGAGCACTTAATTAGAGAGGAGACTGAGGATACTGATAATGTCATCATGTGACCCTTATCTGGGCCTTTCCTTGAAACTGAAAGATTCGACCTTTGCCCTTTATGCAGAGAAAGCTATCAGTAAATGAAGCTTTTGACAGTCATCTGTAATGATTAATAAAGGGTTACAAGGGACTGACGGTAAAGGTTAAGCTCATCAAAAATACCATCTTCTTTCTAAAAATGTGCTTTTTTTTTTCTTTCCGAGAAACCTCCTGACCTTTGTTCCTCATCTTCAGGAGGAAGAAAAAGCAGCATGTTCGTTTGAGAATACGGAACCAAAAAGGAAAACCCAAACTTGTGACTTTTCTAATATAGAACCTTGGAAAAAAACGTACAACCTAGCCTGGAGTCATAATATCAGACATGCGTGGATACTCTCACTTCAGCAAAACATCAACTCAGATCACAAGACCGTTCAGCAGCTGACAGGATGGGAATTGTGAAACTCCGCAAACGTGTAGGATATCAAAACATAAAGGGGAGAGGAGGGGGAAATGGATGCTTTCACTGTTGCTGACACCACATGTTGTGTAAACAGATGGGGGAGTGAGCACATTTTGGGCGAAAGGAGGGAGACAAAGGTGAATGGACTCTGCATGTGATGGGAATACTTGTGACTCAGAGGGGAAGTGTGTCATTTGCTGTGATAAGCAGCTCGACATGTTATTTTAAGTTTAATCACCAGCTGTCATGCAACCGGCAAAATGAAGACATGGAGAGATAATCAGCTGATGATGATGAAATGTTGCCATTTATTTGTTATTAGGAAGAGCAGGGTTTATAAAATCAGGAAATGATGCGACTTTTAAAAAAAAGTACAAAAGCTCAAATTAAACTTATCAATTAAAATGTATACAACCAACAGATGTCAAAATCAAAACGGACAGCGTTTTGGTGAGTATCATCAGCACTGCTTCTGTCATATTAGTAATATTCAAACAAAGTTATGTCAGAAATAAACATAAAACAAACTGCCATTTTCCTTTTTTTTCTTCAAAATTTTGTAAAAAACAAACAAAGCGTAACAGCCTTATAATCATCAACACAGAAATACAACAGACCACAACAACATTTGAGAACTTAATCTTGATTTGTACACAATACGAGTTAAATATAAAACACAAAGAAATCAAGAACAACTTCAAATCCTTCAAGATTAGTGAAATGCTCATTATAAAGTATGCCTACTGATTGTACAGTACATATTAAAAAGGCAATCTGATCTACATCATTAGCACTCTCCAGAATCACAGACCTGGTAAAGGAAACTATTAGAGGACAAGGCACAGAGGGCTTTAGTTAAAAAAGTTGTCTCAAAGGCAAGCAATTTGAAAGACTTAGTGCTAAGGGTTAATAGCTTGATCTACTTCTATATAAGAGTAATTATCCTAGAGGCAATTACTTAGTGTCGAAGCTTTGAAGATAAAAAAACATCATGTTGAATTGTTAATGGGCAGCAGTGATTGTGCGACGTTCTCTTGGAGTGTTCTGTTTGGTTCAGTGTTGAGATGAAATGGTGCAAAAAGGTAGGCTTGCTGTCATGCCTACATCTCCGAATGACAAAGCCGGAAATTTTGTGGTTCCAAAAAACAGTTCAGTGCGATTTGAGGGTCGAAATGAAATGTCGGGTCCAGGGTGGTGGTGACATCAGTCGACTGCGAGGGAGGTGCACTCGCGTAAAATGTCCTGAGTCGCGTCGAGTGCACCTAGCCTTTTTCAGCCTGCAGAAATCTTCCAGACACTGAGCTCCGTGTGTGGGTGAGACGCTACACTCTCTTACCACCTCCAGCCCTTGTTTCAAAACAGAAACAGATAGAGAGAGGCAATTAGCTTCCTGAAGCCATCAAGCGTTATGCTGCCTGGAACCCAGAAGAAGTCAGGTGAGGGTGGTGATAGTGGAGGGGAGAGGAGGATCCTGTGTAGCAAAAGCGCTGTGGAATGTGTTCAGACAGGCTTGAAGTTCAGTCAGGGTTTCATATTAACACTGTGGTTAAGTTAACAAGATAAGTTCAGCAGGCTTACTCATTTTGTCAACAGAAAGATACAGTGCTTATGTAATCACTCCTGATGATCCTGTTCCTTTACTGTCCTCTTATCACCACTCCCTTCAGCATTTCCCAAGCTTCTACCTCACCCCATTTTACGCTGTGATTGTTTCAGATAACCTAAATTGACTTAGCAAACATTCATTGGAATCACAACTCCCATAAAAACTACAATGACAGTAGTTTTAACTGAAGGGTGAGGTTTGTTGAGTTTCCAAGTTATGATGGGTATGCCACCTTTATCGCACGCAGGCATATCCATAAACTTCATAGTTTGATCACATGTTAGCTGTCTGTGCTGAAATCTAGCTGCTCTTTTTTTCCACAGAGCTCCCTTAAATGTTTTGAAATCCAGTCCAACACTCAAGGGACTCGAGTGCTTGTTAAAGCACAGTTCTTTGGTTTAGTATGTGGAGATAATCCAAGCTCCTATTAGGGAGCTATGCACCTTTTCTCTGGAGTTATGCAGAGTTTCACACTCATAATAATAAAGAGAGAGTGAAAGGTGATTCTATGTTAAATAATATATAGTAAGAGCCTCAACAAATGAGTGCCTGTAGCTTATTGTTGGGAACAATTGACTGTTTTTTTTTTGTATTTTTTATCTCAGCTTTGTGAATCTAAATCTGTTATGCATGACCAATGTGTTATTTATTAACAATGGGAGCAGTGTTTGGTTTATTGGGGCTTAGCAGGCTCATGGGAGTAGCTGTGGGTGATGCGGCTCCACTCGCTTTCTCCAGCTGATACAGTTTGTGTCCTGTAGGCATCCAGCTTTAAAAAAAAACCCTCAACAGCAGCTATAAACATCCGAATAGATATGTCCTTGTTCTCACATCAAATGTAGGTTAACTCCGAGTCTGCTGCTCCCAGACTGTGGCAGCAAAATAGCAAATTATCTGTTAATGACAGCTGCAGCACCACAGGTAAACAAAACAACCAAAAACAACACGTGCAGATAGAATGTGCAACAAGTCTTCCCCTGATAGCAGAAATCCTGATATGACCCCCTTAAAGGCTCCCATCTATTTTCATGCAGGCTTTTTGTGCATGCTGGTAGGCAGAAAAGACGCTAAACAGATTATGAAGCGAGGGGCTGGGTCGTCCTGTAGGGAAGGAGCAGAATATGCGGCATAAGCTGCAGCCCTCACTGCAAGTAGATCAGTTTTTCGGTGACAGCAGAGGAAGAAGAGGAAGAGGAAGAAGAAGAAGAAGAAGAAGAAGAAGAAGAAGAAGAAGGTCGACAGCGGCTGCAGATATATTCAAGATAAAACCTACAGGGTGTCTCACTGAACATCGGGAATAGGGATCTAGCTACAGCGGGGGGAGAGCTTAAGTAACTGACTCGACAACCCCCGTGGACCAAATGAGAAGCTGAGAGGATGAGGGAAGCAGAGCGCCGGCTGTGGTGCCCGGGCTTTGTTGGCAGGATTTAATTGCAGCCTCAGACGTTAGGAGTCACCTTCACAGAGACAATGAGCAAGAGCTTACTCTCTGTTAAATCAAGGCGTTGCTTGCCACTCAATTCACGGCATGTCTCTGCAGAGCGGTTTTATTACATGCTGTAAGCTCAGGCTCAGCTTTAAAAAAGTGGGTGAAAGACAAAACAGACAACATCTCTGACCACAGGGAAACTTACTTGGCGATCACTTTGCTCAATGCTGGTTTTGCTGAATATTAGTTTTAACTGAGCCGGCGATTGAATTAAGAAACAACTAATCCACATTAAAATAAATATGAGGTCAAGTGGTTTGCATTCTGCCAAACTGGAAACTGTAATCCTGCCTTGGATTGCAGCAAAGCAAAGCAGTTTACAAGGACAAGGAGAAGGTTTTGATTCTGAAACAATTTGTCACGCCTGAAAATATCCAACGGAAAGCTGATAGAAGTACCTTTTTGGGCTTTACCGCAATCTCAGAGTTGAAGCTGGACTCGAGGTTGTCTTTGACCTCCAGTTCACCCTCTTTGCTCTCAGGCTCGTCCTCACTCATAATAGGTCCGTTGTCACTTGGCGTATGAAAGTCGTCGTCTGGGAGAGGTGGGTAGCTGTACTTAAAGGGGTCCTGGAAAGAAGCCAGAGAAGTCTCATGGTTTTTAAGGTTTCTACGCTGTCAGTTCAAATTAAGGCAGTTAGACTGAGTTCTATTGATACATCCAGGGAAGTCTCATGGCTTGCATGTGGATGTACATAATGACAAGGGTTATGTGATAGTGAGCAGTCAAACAAAAGTTCATCATCTGCTAAAGCGATGACTTTATATGTGACCTTAAACGATTTCTTTCTTGGAAAGAAACAAAGAAAGTGTATAAAACCATGAAAAATGTATGTCTACGCCGTTTATGACGCCAGTGTGAACCCAAAAACTAGTCATCTAAGTTTCAACTGTTTCTTTTCAAATCCTACGAAAGCTAGCATAGCCGGATTGTGCAAAACACCAGCACTTCAACTTTTCCCACTGAAAGCACAAGTGTAGCTGCTTTACAGAAAACAATAAGCAGTAACAGTAACTATTTTGCTGACAGCCACACATCAATGCGGATCACATACAGAAACTATAACATACCGTCCCTCCCATGTGAGATGGCAGGTATTCAGGATCGATGAAGGATTGAATCTCAGTTCTGGAAGCAAACTTCAGCTTGCTAATCGCCTCAGGACCCAACCATGACTTCACAATCTTCCACGCAGCTGTAACACAGACATGATAATGATCAGGGAGTCAGATTCTGATTTTTATATAAATAACGGATGGACAAAGGATTCAGACTCCCAGAAAAGGAAGGTTCGTTCTCACCGTTCATGATCCAGGGCATATCCACGATGATCATTTTGGCTGGAATAAAACAAAAGGCGTAAGACTGAAAGCAGCAGAAAGATGTTTTTGAAAAGCATGTGAATTGACATTTGTAATGCACTTAGTAAAATGTTAATACTTACACAAAAACTTTGGATAATAAACTTTGAAGCAGTTGATGATGTACTTCACAAAATCCATGTCCTGAAACACACAGTGGAGATAAACAGATTTAACAATGGACCTTTGTTCATTCGGGTTTTGCACATTAAAAATGGCAATGAGTTAAAACGCTTGAGAATGGCAGAGCTGTGAAGTAAACACAAAACACAACATAGCAGCTGCAGGAAAAACAGAAGAGTCAGCTGGGTCGTACTCTATATTACAACTGATGGTACGCATGGTAACCTCAGTCCTTAGAGCAGGATAAAGATGAGAATAAGAGAGAAAGGAAAAATGTTATAATGATACTGATAATAATTGAAATAGTATTTTTAGAGAAAAAATGATGGCAATGTCCTTTCTTTCTACAGTGCTCTATTATGGGAGCATTGTTTGTTTTCACTACTTTTTCATATGTTCAACATCAGATTTTAAAAGGTGGAAAACTTCTTGAAACTTAAAGACGTGCTTAAAGTAAATGTCTAAGTTTTAAATATCCATCATGAATAAATACAAGTAAGTCTCTTGTGATTGAAATGTTTCTTTTCTGCTGTTGAAAGCCCTGAAAAAGTCAAGTTTTATCATCTCTCAGTTCTTGATTACTCCCAAGTGAAAACCACATATCCAGGTGATTAACTAGGCAAAGTCGTTTCTCTAGGTGAACAGGATAAGTGAGCATCTAACAGTTTCATGTTAATCACAATAATCAGACAAACAACCGATAGGTCAACAGCTAAAGCCCCCCTATATCCTGCATAGGCTCTATAATAGGCTAAAAGCCTAATTGCTATGCAGGAGACTCACTCCCAGAGTCTTAATGAGATCATACAGGCTACCCTTGCTCTGGCACTCTATGTGGTTCAGCAAGCCTTCAAAAAGGCCACTTTCCAAACTGACCTCTTAATTAAAGCATTTCATATTTGGGTTGCATAACTGTTTATCCTTCTTCACCCTGCCAGCGTTGGTTTATTTTGTTTTAAACTGAAGCATTTCTTCAAGAGAGAGCCCAGCCAATGAGACACACGCAGAGAGCTGCATTGAGAAGCTGTGACACCGCGAGTCTCGGGATTAGACAGTCCTCTCAAGTTGACCAACGGGATTTAAAGGTTACTTTAATCTCAGAAGTGTAAAACCATTGAAGAGCATCGGTCCCGGCAAGATGCCAGCTCAAACAACGAGAAATTTGAGGACACTTGACAGCATTTCAATGACAGTCACAGCAGGGAAATTGTCTTCTTCTACTGCAAGAGTGAAGCACTTAATAGAAATTAACTAGTTCGGAAGATCTGTATACAACTAGAGGAAAATAACCTCTGACAAGACGCCTGAGCAACAGCAATGGGTTAGTGATTTAATTCCCATAACCTTTTTTCCATCATCAAGAACTTACAATATTGCTGAGGCCAGAGTCTGCCATGTCAAACACAACAGTGAGAGGCATCCCAGGTTCTTTCTTTGCATAGCGCTCCAACCAGAAGGCAACATACTTCTTCTTATCCACGATCGTTTTTGCATCTTTGACATGAAGCTTCACCTTAAACCAGACTGTGGAGAGCAAACATAGGTACAAATTATCAGCAAAGGTAGCAGCAGTTTGTGCTAGTTTAAAACTTGAGTGGTAACTAAACTCTTTTAATAGGGCTCAGATGTCTTACAGTAAGACAGACTTAGTTATAAGGCCTACAGTGAGTAAGCCTGCAATAGATGAAGCCATGTAGTAGAAAAGTACATACAGAGCTTGTTGCCTTCTTTGTCGTAGCCATGGAGGTAGACAGCACCGGTCTCAAACATCCATCTGGGAATGATGCTCTCACTGAGGTCTGAGGAGAGAAAACAAACATATATACTTTTTGACTTTTTGGCTTTGCTGGATATAGTTTTATGAGAGCAGGGGTACATTGATTTGTTAAGTTACAACAAAAAAGTTTAAACTATTCAAAAGATATGTTTGATACAGTGGAGCCACAAATCTTGATCGCCATCACGTCTGAAAAGCTTTCTTGTTCTATTTAAAAAGATGAAGCATTACTATTGCAACTAAGCAACAAACAAAACTGAAACTGCGTGCGTACATGTCAGTTGAAACATGACTCGACTGCATTCTTTTCTGAGCCTTCAGAGGAAGTCTCTCACTTTTTTTAATAGAACCTGCTGAGGTTCCTTAAACTCTTTAAACTAATAAACACTGACGCAAACTCTTATCAACAGGGGAACAAACTAACCAACAGTCCCTGATGCTCTCACATGTTAATGACTCTAATAAATCAAATCTCCTCAAAACAAAGGTTGACAAATTAAATTTGTTGGATTAAAGACTAAACAGACAACAAGTCTTGGAAATTCTTCAGAAAACACATACAGTGGGGATTGTTCCCCGGGGTGGCCTATGCATACAACTGTTTTAACACACAAAGACACTCTGTTTGGATTCATCCCAGAGGAGCACAAAGACAACCGCGGATCTGTGTCGCAAGCTTGCAAACATCTAAATATAAGGATGTCAACATTTCTCCTCAGTGGGGACTTGATATTAAACTGCAGTGCTTGTTTTGGAAGGAAGTGAAGGACAGATTTATAATCATATTTACCTATAGTTATTATGCGCTGTGTAGTTCCTGATTTATATCTACATAATGCAAATTTTGATTATGTAACTGAGGCAAAGTTCTTGGTAAACTACCTAAATCATTACAACTTTTACCTTTTATAAACTTTGATAACTTGTGGGTTTTAAGAGACGTTTTACCACAGACAGAAGCTAGTACAGTTGTTATTGGTGTCAGTGTCTAGATCAAACATACTTCATTCAGGTGCTGTAAATTGAACATATATGTTAAAATGATTCAGTCTGAGTTCTTACCATTCACACCATACTCTTTTCTCCACTGAAAACTATCATCGATCATTTTCAAGGCATCATCAACAACATAGATTCTCCATGTGAGGTAGCCCTCCACCAGGGCATCATCTTTTTCAAGCCTGTCCACGTCTCTGGAGTCATATTTCTCTGCTGAGTCTGTAAACACAACACAGAGGTACAGCACATGACATGAACTTCAAAGGATTTAGGGCACAAGGCTTTACTTTCCCTCCACGCTCACTTTTCCTGCGTGAAAAATCCTGTTAAAGCCATAATGACCCCACTGTGCTGTGGACCCAAATTAAGTCCTATTTAAGGCCATGACGTTATACCTGCGGGCTGTTTTACTCTGAGTTTCACCATGTGTCAATACAAAGGCTAACGTTAGCTGGTTATCTTCTTATCAGATGTGATCACATTATCAAACTGAAGAGGTAAACAAACAGGAAACTAGAGGGCAGTGAACCCACAGTTTTTAGTCTTACTTCGACTAAATACGTGCAGAACAAGAGACAGGTCAAGCAGCAAGTTACTCTCAGCTTATCCCTTCACAATTCTCTTTACCTTGAAGATACTCATTCTTGAATCTGAGTCTCGTCTCCTCAATTTTCTTGTCAAGGTCCTGTCAAATGAGTTCATTTAGATTAGACACGTATTAACTTCGGATAGAATAAATGACAGAATCGCTTAAATGACTTCTAACGATACCTGCGCTCCTTCGTGTTGCTCAAGTTCAGCCATGTTCATCTGTCCCCGAGTTCCCTTCTCTCTCTCTCTCTCTGTAGCAGCAGTTCCTCGTTCAGCTAGCAGGTTTAGCCTCGCTGGCTACCGTAGGATGAATCAGTGCACAGTGTGAAACCGGCGTCCTGCGCTGGCCATTTTGGCTCCTACTTTGGCCACACCTCTCTGTTTGTTGTTTGTTTAAGCCGAGCAGACAGAGAGGGAGTGTTTTAATACATCCAGCATCACAAGAAAGGCGGTAATCCAATCATTCGTACGATTTAACAGAGTAAATAAGTCCAGCGAGCGAAGCTTCCGCGTAATATCGTCAACTCACTACTGTTTACCCAAAGTAGCACCCATAATGCACTTGGAGTGACAGGAAGCGTTCAATTCAGTTGGCGCGGAACAAAAAAAATACAGTATTTTCACAATGTATTTCTCTAGATAATATTACTTTTGGAATATTAATACCAAATAAAAATGTAACCTTATATCTTACCAAATATTTCATCTATAAGAATAGAGTCATTAGACCATCCCCCCACATTTATTGTTTTCATAAATGATTTTAAAGCGTGTAAAATATCTGTAAATGTCAGTTGGTTTGAAGGAACGAAAGTTAAACGATATTAAAATATTTTTCCTATTAATATGAACAGCTAAAGATGTTTTAAAAGAAAAAGAAAACCCTTGTAAAGTTTTTAATAGCCTAAATTATTTATTTTGAGTTACTTTTATGTTTCTGTTTGCTTGTTGTTCTTCACTATCTACTTTATTTTTCTTACTGTTATGTTATTTTGTTATTTCAATATTGAAATTACTGTACTGAACAGATTCTGCTATGTTTGGAATTGTAATGTTGTTAACCCTAAATAAAGTTTAAAAAAAAAAAAGTTGGCGCGGGAAACAGACGCCAGGAAACATGGGGGATACCGGCATCGCTTAATAATAATAATAGTATTCAGGGGTCAATTTTGTGATTTGGAGGCTCATGTCAAAAAAGAGACAGCTCTAAACTTAGCAATATCTTCTCCTCAAACTGTCGATAAGTACCGGTCGAACCTGGTAGGAGTTTGCAGCTTCTTTAATCCGTAATGGAGGAACTTCTCCCGGAAGATGTTTATCGGCTTTCCCACTGTGGAAAGATAACCTCGTTTAACTGTCAACGACTACCAGGTGTAAACGGGGGAGAGAAAAGTGAGTTAATATTCTCCTGCGTTTCATTTGACCGGCAGGAAAAGAGGTACGTGAAGGCAGCAGAGGGAGCGGCTGTCCTCGGCGGTAGAAACGCAACAAATGTGAATGTTGTGAAGTGTAAATGCGTGATAAATGTCCAGAAAAGAGTCGCTGAACCTTGTGTATTAGTGTGGAAGAAGAAAAACAAAGGGGAAAGTTTCCATTATAGTCTACTGACACTGAGCAGCACAAACAAACTGGAGCCCTGTATTGAGTTCAAGCTGCCTTATCAAATGGAGGAAAATGTGTCCATCCTCCACGGTCCCACTGTGATGTGGATCCACACTGGTCAGGTCTTCTACACGTCCCCACAGGCTGGAGAAGTGAGACGGATCCCGATTCAGTTGTCACACTGTGTTTTTGGAGAGTTGCCCCTCCTTAATGAAAGACTGTTTATTCTCGGGCAAAACATTTCAGGAAAGTCCTCGAGTCATCATCCCACAAGGCAAACTCTGGGATATTTAGTGGAGAGCGGACACGTGTTTGACGGCTCTATGATTTTACCTTTCCCCTACATTTGTATCACGCTGTGCATCCTGGTGCTTTCAGCAGAAAAAGAAGAAAATACGTTGAAATCTGCTGTGGTTGCAGCAACTTCTAATAAGCAGCTTGTTTATCTTGAGAATGGGATGGTGAGGGAGACATGTCAGCTCCCCTTTGAACAAGCTGAGAATATACAGGTGGTCAACACAGGGAGGAATGGCTGCCTGTTTGTTGTGACTTTTAGCCAGGGGCATGTATGCACTATATGGAGGGAGACATTTCAGGTTAGTAAAAACAGAGTCAGTAATTAGATTATCTACAGCAATTTGTGATTTTTACTGCTCTATTTAGAACGAGTTCACATTGCATTGTCTCACTGTGTTTAACCCCCCTTTCTAGGTGGCCTCCCACTGGTCTGGAGTCAGTTCTGTTCACGTGGATGACTTTGTGGGATGTGGGACAGATCAGATGCTGCTGGTTTTCGGAGATCAGGGTATATCAGGACAACCATTGGAAAATTTCCTCCTCACTGACCTCTGTGGCATCGCCTACGCAGTAAGACAATTTCACATTTGACATGCTGTTTAACTGAAACATTCATTTGTGACGGTGGGTATTTGTGTCTTGTGTCAAGGATTGCCCAGAAAATAGAGCACCTAGGACACCTTTACCACCGGAGACCCATCTCTTAACTCTTCAAGCTTTAGAGTCCAGACTACAGGTGAACTTTTTATTTTCTTATGGATCTCTGTTATGATATTGTTCACTGTAAAAGATTTAGCAGTAATATGAAACTGCTTTTGTGGATTTCAGATGATTATAAGCACATGATCTTGTTTCACCCATGTTGACTTGCCATGTTACGCAACATAGTATATTATATGCTGATGATCTTGCCATGAACTCCGACACATGCAATAGATAGCAATTTTTTCAGTATATCCTATCAGTCACACGTACTCTGTTGTACAGAGTGGATTGACGGTGCTGCAGGAGTTTCAGAGAGAGGAGAGAGTGAAGGAGAGGGTGCTGCAGCAGTCACTGCAAGCCCTAGCTGCTGCTGTCTCAGAGAGAGAGTCTGTCGTCATATCGCCTGAGCAGGTACTGTTTATGTTCAACAGTGAGTTTCTGCCAGAAACAACTGCTGCATTATTGAGCAAGTTTATTTTAAAGGGCTGGGTGAGTGTACAGTAGACACTGTACCTTTGCTAAAGTGCTGATGCAAGACTTCCCGTGACATATGATTCTGATTAATTTATTTGTCTCTCTATTTTTTGGCATAAAAATAGATTTAAAAATGGAAAAGAAAAAAAGAGCATTAAATCTGGAAAAACACACTCACTGCTGTGTTCAGCAAAACAAAACAAACCAAAAAAAAAAAAAAAAACAGGCAGCACAAGTTTAAAAAGGAAGATGGTGAAGTTCCCCCTTTTCTCATCAGCTGCAACAGTCATTCCTCTTCTGTGAAACATGTCCTGTGTGTGTTGGTGTGTGTGGAGGGTTCTCAAATATTAAATCCCTACAATACAGATTAAAATGAACTCTTCAAGTTGTATCATTTATAAGGGAACTTTTGGTTCTGTTATAAAGTAAAACCAGACTCGCATAGGATTTTTAATGTGGAAATGGATACTGATATGACATCACATTTATTTATTTTTTCATAAACCTTTTTAAAATCCTTTTGTGTATTCATTCTGCACAGATATAAATACCATAAAACTTCTAAAATACAGTAGGTCTGTTCCAATAGAAGGTAGGGTCACTAAGTGGCAGGGTGTGGCTGCATGTTTTAGTAAATAAAGGCAGGTCTTAGTTGAAAGTCTATACATTGTTTTACGAGTGTGCGTGTGTGTACCATGAAATACCAGATTTCTGAGCATGTCATTTATCAACATTAGTCTCCCACAAATGAATCAGAAAAACAGCTGAAGAAATGTGTGCTTCAGTGAGTGTAAGGGAGACAGGGAAGTGTGGTCACAGTTTGTGCTGGCTGTAAAGATAAAAGTTTTATTTACCAAAACAACAGAAACAATTAAAGCCTGTCTCTTAGTGATGCCTGTGCCCAATAAAGGCAGGGTGAGTTTATTAATTCAAATAAATAAATAAAAGCCTGGGCCACTAATTGAAGTTTTATGGTAGTTAAACATTAATACATACAACTGTCTTCTCTACACTAGTGTTCTGCAATAACTGTGAGTGTTTAACAATGAAGTAAGACCATAACTGTGAAAGACAAATCATGATAAACTCACAGTTACGCTTAAGAATCTAAGTGGGATTAATTGGGATAAAAGAAAGGCCACTTTTTACAGTGGCCTACTTTTTTTCTACATTATTTTTCTGTAAATATTCACGAAAACAACATACCATAAATATACCTGTGACAGACCTATTTCCTCTTGATTAAATTGAAGATCAGTGTCAGCTGACTGATGTAAACACTTTATTTCCTCATTACTGGGTAGAATACACGCCCCATCTATAAGGGCCTTCCCTACAGTCCTCCTCATGGTGACACCTGCTGGTTTCCAACCCTCACCGTCTGCTACAAATCTCCTCTCATTCTTTTCTCTCTTCAGCTTGGTTTTCCCTCACATTTACAGCAACAAAATCTTTATTAAAACATCTATAATGTCCGTAGTCCTAGCTTTCTTCCCCTCAGTTGTTTAGGTTTTTGTTCCCTGATTTGTCACTCATTTTGTCAGGTAGTCAAATTTAAAAAGGCGTCCCCCACGAGGCTGAGGCAGTCCTGGTCCATTATACGGCCAGTGGGAATGAGAAAGGAAGACCAGCTGCATGCACTGAAAAATAATTTCCCCTTCTTTCATGGTGCCACTTAATATTTTCTAATGTGTTTGCTGCTGTTCTGTTTCTTACCTTGAATCCAGCCGGTGGCCTCGCTGATTTGACTGTGTTTTGACAGAAAGTAAAACTAAAGCACTCTGTTCTTTAATAGCCTTTAAGGAAGTCCTCTCCATGTGTAACTAATGGGCTGTTGTTCAAATTGAAATGCCTGACGTAAACCGCTATTGCTGTCAATGCTGTCACACACTTGTCGTTGCTGATTACAGTCTTTACACTCCCTGTCCAGGAAGGCCTTGTTGCTCTGTGGGACTGTGACGATGAGTCAAAGGATGAAGGCTCGGATGACAAGAAACACGACATGCCAGCAGTGTCTTCAAAACCTCAAGTTGACAAGCTGTGGCATTGCATCGCTGAGGACCGAATGGTTGTGGGAGTGATACTAACCACTGACATTTCTGTGTAAATATGACTTTGCATTTTAATTGTTTGTTGTTTCCTGGGTGTGTGGAGAGAGGCAACGGCCTTCTCAGAAGTGAGCCTTTTGATCTCAACATTATCTAAAAGATTGCACCGAGTGGTTGTCCACTTATGTGTCATTAACATGGTGAGATCAGTTAGTCGGGTGGATCTATGTTTGTGATAAAGACAAAGGCTATACTACCACCACAGCACTCCATGCTGTCATTAATGAAGAGGGGCTTTGCAAGCGGCTGGGCTGCATAATAAATACTCAATAGATCTATAAAGTTCAAACATTTAGAAATTTTCAAAGAATATACATGATCATAGAAAAATCTTTCTTCTGTCAACAGTAATTAGCAGAAACTGAACAAATCGAGTTAAATGAATTAAACATGCAAAATAAATGCAGTGCCTTGAGACTCCAAAAGCTGAGAAAATCCCATCAAACTTTTAAGTAACACTTTATTTAACGCCTATCTCTTTAACACATTATAAATATATGTGCAATGCGTTGTAATCACATGATAGCACTCTGCAACCATTGTTATAAACACTCATATTTGATCATAATGCTGTATAGAAATGATCATAACACATTATAAAGCATTTTATCATGACTTACAAGGTCAGGTATTATAATGTGTAATAACTGTTAACAGCTCACTGACAATGCCCACATAGATAATGCAATGCAACTGTTGTTAACAGTTATAACATACTATAATACCTGACCTTGTAAATCATGATGAAATGCTTTATAATGTGTTATGATTGTTTCTGCAAAGCATTATGATCATTTATGAATGTTTAGAACTATAGTTATACAGTGCTTTAATGTGATTATAGGGCATTATGCATATATCTATAATGCGTTTCACATATAGGTGTCAAATAAAGTGTTACCAACTTTTACTTTAACAGCAGTCTTACACTCTTTAACACAATAAAAGAAATGATTTTGCTTTCTTCTCGTTGGCTAAGAGCTAGGCATAGTTGGAAATATTTAGGAGTGTGGCTAATTTCCTCCATCCCTTTGCAGGATTTTTGCAAAGTACAGTGTCCAGGATATGATACGTATCATGACATGATAAGGTATCATGATATGATAAGGTATCTTGATGCACAGCTGTAAAGAAGTGCAGTGAGAAAAAGCAAAAGGTAGTTTTTAGACTCCTTCCACCTAAAACAAGAACTGTCAAACTGTAATTATTATGTCAAGTATTTGAGAAGAACTGAATTACAAACACACGGTGCATAGCTCTATTCGACATGCTTCTATGGGGTTTTAATTATCCCTGTAGTCAGTGCTTATTCCCAAACAAGCCTTACTTACTGGGATCACCTTCACAGCTGTTGTTGCTGTATTGATTTTATAACATGTGCATCAATGCAGGTATTGGCAGGAAGCACAAGGTGAAATTGATTTTTTTTAGCTACCTACACAGACTTTGGATTAGGTTGACCTCAGTTCATAAGCAGGTATTCAAAGAAAACGATTTTTTGATCCGACTGTATGATTCCTGATCTGATAACCCAGCTCTATGTGATATCTAATTACTTGTGCTGCACTGTTTTGTTTTTCTTGCAGACCTGTAGCCGATGTGAGCTTATCCATCCTGACAGCGACAGGCCAGAGCTCAACGCTCTCCGTCATCCAGACCCAGAGCCAAGTCTTCTGGCTGCCTGCTCCCTACTTTTCATCCTCCTCCCCAATCCTCTCATCCTCTGCCTCCAATTTCCCAGAGCCTGCTGCCAAAAGAAGCAGGCAGCACAGTGCCAGCAGACCCAGTGATCTCAACACATGCAGACTGGCTGTGACTGCTGCTACCGCGCTGACACCTTTGCTGAACTCTGGCTGTGTCAACTGTCGTGTCGTGCTCCATTACATCCAGAGACGCGATGCTTTCGCCCTCGTGAGCAACCAAACACAGGCTGTCCTGGATTGCGGTGATATTGCTCTAGACATCCACAGTGAACCACCGACTCAATTATTGAAAAACCCTGAGCTCAAAACAGGTAGAATTATTAAACACCTACCACTTGAAATCTTAATACTGACCCATGCATGCTCATTGGTTTCTTCTTGTTGTGCACAGATGAGGTTCTGGAAGACTTCCTAAGTCTAAGGACCGTGCTGGATCACTGGGTCTTCTGTGTAGACTCTCCAGAGCACAGTCTTGGTGATATAGATGGCTGGATTCAGAGGAGAGAGGGGTGTAAAAGAATAGAAGTGCATCCACAGTATCTACTGATAAATTCAGCAGGAACATCTGCCCCCATGCTGCTGCACTGGCGTCAGATAACCCCTTTCCAAGGGGAGCTGTCTGTCCACTCCAGGTAAATCATTTTTATTTACTGATAGCAGAGAGATGGTGCTGACCTCACAGTTGGAGGTCTAGATGCTTCAGATTGCGCTGAGCTTTGGCCACAACCAAGGTGACCTCAAACAATGACAAGGTGCAATTTATTTTAAAGGTTATCTGTGGAGTTTTCTTAGTTGTTGATAAAAACGTTTCGTGTTCACATTTAAGGATACTCATCTCAAATATTCAGGGTGGTATGTGGTCACAGAAATCAGGGTTCCTACACAAGTATGAAAAGTATCGGAAATTATGGAATAAATTTGATTAATTTCCAGGTCTTAAAAAGTATGGAAAATGAAAACTATGTATGGAAAAATATTTTTGTTTCCAGACTATATTACCACAGTTCTAAAATACTGTTTTCTAAAATAGAAAAGTAGATATTTCCAAAAATAACTCTAAAAAGTAAAGTATGGAAAAGTATGGAAGTAACAAATGTGTAGGAACTGTGATAAATAGTTATCCACATCATTTGTTAAACCAAATTAAAAAAAATTATCAAATTTTACTTTGTCATCATCCCAAGACGCTTTCAAGAAAAAGAGCAGGTCTAGACCACGCTCATTGTTTGATGAATTATCAAGACCCAACCTAAGCTGGGATTTGACCCATCTCATCTAACATGAGTAACAGTGGGAGAGAGAGAGGAGTAGAGAGAGGGCAGGGGGAGAGAAAGAGAACAAGATAGAGGAAAGGAGAGAGAATAGGTTAGGGGGAGGGAGGGAGAGAGAGTAGAGAACGAGGGTGTGAGAGAGAGAAAGGGGACAGCAGCAACATTAAAAAAACAGCAACAGCTCATGTAACGGTGAAACAAAATGAATTCTGTTTACAGGGTTAGGATATGAGTAATTATGGACTATGTTAAATTGATTTAATCTCCTATCTCCTGGCTTTCCATGAACTGCAGGGTTTGACATGCATTTTAGCAACATTTACAGTAGATAGATTGACTTGTTCTTCTGTGGTTATTTTGCAATGGATATAGAACAATTTAATATTACACATCTGTCATTCCAAGCACATAATAATCTGATACTCATGGTCATCTTAGCCAGGTACGTCAATATGAGATGTTTTTTTTTTTTTAATAATTTATGAAATAAACTACACTGGGTTATCTTTCAGAACATGTCTGATATCTATGTTTAAAGCAACATGAATCTGCACTGTTCTGTGCATCATTACAGGTTATATATTAAACACAAGCCACTTACTGCTGTAGGTTTAATATGCTGTCAGTGAGGGTGGGAAAACCTTTTGTAATTTAAGGGGATATAAACATTGCTCAACAGTAGCCACAATAAACAGGCCACAGGCTGCCTGCAGTGTCTGCAGACTTTAACATGTATGTTTTTTATTTATTTTTTTATCAGCCATGTGAGTGCAGGCCTCAGCTACTACTGAATCTGTCCATCTCTGCTTGTTATACTCAAATGCCAGAATACTGAGTCGATATTTTGAAGGATTTCCTTTGGTTTGCGCACACTGACTTGTTACATGCTGCTCATTTTAAGTAACAGAAACTCAGAAAGGCGGAGACATGTATCTTGTCAAAAATCATGATGAACCATTGCCACCCTAAGGGTGTACTAAATAGTGAAATTCTGGCCTCTGGCCCATAGCCTAAAATTGTAATGAACGCTGTAAGGGAGAGGAACAATGTCATGGGATAGATAAAAGTAAGTAAAAAAGTGAGTAAAAAACTGCCCAAATATGTTTAGAACAACAAATGAACTTTATTCTGTCGATTCTTCTTTTTTTAATGTCATAACTGCAGCCCTCCTCCTTTATCCGGGCTTGGGACCGGCAAAATTGACTCAATTGAGACAATTTGGCGGAGTTACTGTTTTTTTTTTTTTTTTTTTTTTAATTAATTTAATTTTTTTTTTTTTAATTGTTTTTTTTTTTTTTTATTTATTGTTTTTTTGTATTTATTATTTTTTTAAAGTTTTTTTTTTTACTGTTTTTTTATTGTTTTTCTTTTTCTTTATTTGATTTTTTTAATATATTTTTTGCTGCTAGTATGGGTACTGGTTAAATGGTTCAGTTGCAGCTGGTGCACTTTTCCTCATCCTTTTCTTTTTCTTGCCCTGAAAAACAACACAACATTGTTACTTCTCTGACCTGTTAACACCAGATTATGCAGTGTCAGTAGTATAAAGCTGCTTTTGAAATCTCACATCACAACATTTGTGATGCTGCTGTGCATAGATTGTGTACTTACATAATTGTTGATGGCTGACCAACCTGGGTACAGCCGACTGTGTTCTTCCTTTTCCACTCTGGCCATTTCTTTAAATTCCCCTCGCTGTTCCTCTGTAAGCTTCTTCCACTGTGAACAGACAAAAACATATTGTCAGAAACACACTTATTTCCAAACTGGATCATCCACTTGCGCATGAACAACACCTGGTGCACACCACGTACTCATTAGTGAGTGTACAACATTTCCTCTAAGCAAACTTTCATACCTTTAAAAGTTCTTTACATGAGACAGTGAATAAAAAGCAACATTAACAGTTACAGTGAAAAGATAAAGTAAAAATCTTTGATTTATTTAAACCCGAGTGAACCATGTCCTGACACACTTACCCACTGGCCGAGGAAAGCATTCGTCTCTGCGCTCCCTTTCTCTGCAACTTCAGCTGGTACATTTTCTCTGTACATCCTCATAAAGATCATGAAGGCATTTGGCGGCTTTTTGATGTACGAGCTGTCCTCCTGCTCCATTTCCCTTTTTCTTTTCCTGTTGGTCAAAATCAGAGAGAAAGTTAATGTTGTTGCTCTATCAAACTTTTTTAATTGAATAAATGTTAAGGTATGCCTCATGTCATTTCCATTCTCTTTGCTTATTATCACAATCGTTTATGAATAAGATAAAGTTTGAGTAATTTGAATCAATACTTACCTTGAGTTGGAGGCTGTGGGAAGAGAAACAGCGGGCTCATTTGACTTAAACGCTGTGTAAGGGCTGGCCAATGGACGCTGTTGGTCAAAGAGCCTTTGAATGCAGTGACACCTGCATGTGTCCACTAACAGTGGTTTTGCAGCTTTTGGGCCTCATTTTCAGGTCACCATGATTTTCACATTTGTTTTTGAATTGTGTGTGTGCATTTATTATCATTTGAAAATCTTAAATTTTGCTTGTGAATTGTTGAAAAATGTGTTTGTGGATGATTTATTTTTGAGACAAACATCACACAGTTTTCAAGATACACACACACACATACACAAGTTGAGGATATTTACGTGTGGAGAACACCGCCTCTCCCATACACATGGCGGCAGGGTTGCTCTCCCTGTTGAGAGCACAGACTCTGAAGAAGATGATTGATAGCTGTCCATCTTAGAAATGCAGAGAAGTATGCCGGGCTGGGGACCGGCAAAAATGACTCAATTGAGACAATTTGGCGGAGTTAGTGTGTTTTTTTTTTTTATTTTACTTTTTTTTTTTTTTTTTTAGTTTCTAAATTAATCGATAGAGGGGTATGAAAACTCGCCAAATATAGCAACAAGGCTGTAAGTTGGCAACACTGGCTGTGAGGTTATGATGTGAATATGTGTGAATAATGTGCTCCTATCCCTGATGTCCCTGGGTGATGTATGGCCAAAAGAATGTATATCATGTAGGTGAAAATTGCAGTAAAATGCGTATTTTTGTGATTTAAAGAGCTCTAGTGACTTCCATGTTGGGTGGGGGTGGTTAACTCCATGAGCTGCTAAACAATATTTAGCTAGGCACCTGGAAAGGTTATCATACAAAAATATAATCTACAGGTGTAAATCGAAGTCTATTCCTTATGCCTGTTCTGTGTTTTGGTTCAGCCTCTATTATGAGCCACTCTATTGAATAATTCAATTTATTCTAGAGGAGCTCGAGAAGGTAGCCTGGCAAGAAGAAGTGGGCACTGCTCAATTTATATTTATGGATTCCAACTTGACAAGGCTTTGAAGTGTACTAGGATGCACGTCAGAGTGTTATTCCTCTGAATATCAAAGTGATTAGGGCTCTCTGGCAAGTAAAGCGCTTAAAATGACAAATTCTGCAAATAGGCCCTGAGCAGGTAATGTGGGTGTGAAGCAGCTAAGAGAAATGGAAGTGATTAAACAAGAGATTAAGAGAATTTAATGATCATTTTCAGTTATGATGGTAATGTGCACTTTCTGGCAGTCTAACGTCAACATATGGTTTTCTCTTTCCTTTTTGCAGGCAGTTACCGATGCTCCAGTTCCTCGACTCCCTTTTGGCTCACCTCCCCATGTCCTCCTCCATACAGCCCATCAAAGGCACAACAGGACAAGAAGCAGCTCAAATATTTTCTTTGGCGCTGGAGAAAGAAGCGGTGGCTCTCCGAGAATGTGTGTCGTCTCTGCTTTGTGAAGAAGAGGGAGGGGAGGAGGAGGAGGAGAAGAAGAGGAGCTTTGGGGAGGAGAAGGGCCCTGATCTGTGTTCCGCAGGGGGGTTACTGAAGGTCAGAGAGATGTGGCAGCAGGACGTAGAGAGGAGCAGGATGAAGTTGAGCCCCCTGGTGGATGTGGGAAGGTATCGAAAGCTGACCCAAAACATGTTCAAAGTCCAACTAGAAGCAGATTTGGCAGCTCTTCTGGACACCCAGGGGACTTTGTTGAGCTAAAACGCTGCAGATGTGGTTCAAAAACCCCAAAGCTGAGTCTGTGTTTTTGGATGTTCAGATACGTAAAGGGGGGAAAAACGCCAACTCTTTCATGGTCATGTGTAATCATCATGCATGCTTTGCAGATTTCAGCTGCACTGAGAGCTTGCCTGTGTTGCTGGCTTTGTTATGTCTGTGTTACTGTCTGCTTTATCAGACAGTCTTTTGGGATCATACAGCCTTAATGATACTGATGTTGTACAGCTCACAGCTCAGTTGATGCTTCTGTTCATGTCCCGTTAGACCCTCTGTGTTCAAAAAAACACCCTTTAATCTCTGCTGCTGCTGTGTGCAATTCAGCCGGAGATGGAGAGAGCACTTTCATCCTGGAGTTTGTGTTCTGAATGAAGACAACAGATGATGGTGGAGCGAGGGGTTATACATCTGCGTGGTTGTAGCCGACTGAAAGCTTTTAGTGATTTTCCCCCCTCATGGTTCAGTTGTTTTCTGGTGAAATGATGTAAATAAAAACAGGCTGCCTATGTTTTTTTCCAGCTATGATGCCGCATAGGCTGTCAGCGCCGCAAGTTTAAATGCCATTCGTTCAAGTAAACATCAAACTCCACTTAAGAGGAGCTTGGCTTTTCGGATACTCAGAGCTTGTGGAAGCTTGACCGGTGATGTTTCTCGAAAACGTCTGGTGGGGTTTTTCTTGTTCTCTTATTTGGGACAAAAACCAGAATGTGCCTGTTATTTTTTTAAATTTTATTTTATTTTTTGCTCCAAGCGCTTTTCCTCTGTTGAAGTTCTGAGTTTGAGAAGAGATAAACTCCCCCGCTTTTGCACCTTAAAATTCTCTCTGTTTCCCTGCGATGGGCCTCGCCTGAACATAACTGAAGCATAATTACCTCAAAGTGTCCTATTTTATGGCTTCTCTCAGCGTGGTAAATAATTCAGTTTTCTGTTAATGGAATTTTGCAGAAGTCCAAAAAATATTTTATTGTATTAACTAAAGCTTTTCAGCTGTTTAACATCTCCACCCCAGCCTCCAAAACACACACCAGCAATCATATTTTTTGATCCTCTAGAAAAAGAGGCAGCAACCCCGCTACCCTTTCTCTACACACACACACACCTTTTATCAGTAGCAATAAAAACACCTGTCACCTCCAGCAGCAAAGAAGACTAGTGGCTCTGTATAGTAAATAACCGCAGTAAACGGCCAGGGAGAGATAGATCACATGTGAAAACGATAATCTGTTTCTCTGTTGCTCTCTCAAAGCCCCGAATGCCACCCAGAGTAAAATATACGGTTTGTCATCCTTTTATTGCCCGCTAACTTCTATTGACTGTGAGTGCTGGGAGAAGACTGCGGGGTTTCTACCCACCGTTCAAGTCCCCTCACTGTAGATAAATATCAAAGCTGCTGTTATAAAACAAATCTAAAATGGAGAAAGTTATGCATCCAGCCGACAGCAAATTTACCTCAATGCTGACATAATTAATGTGCGTGTGAATGCCAAACGTTTGCTGTCAAGGAAGTCAGTTTCAGGTTGGAAAAAAAGGTAAAAACTTGGTAATGATTTGTGACACTACTCAAGCTGATTCAAAAATACCAATAAAATATGGCAATAAATCTTTTTCTAAATGAGTTTTTAAATTAGTCAAACTTCATATGATTTTGCAACCAATTTTAATTTAAAGCTCCTGTGAGAAACTAGTTATGTGGTAGTTTTGGCGCCACCTGTGGACAAAGCAGTCTTCATTTATCTTGACCTCTATGCTTGATGAGTGTCTTCTGATAAAACGATCTCTTTATTCTGATCTTGAACAGTCAAATTTAACATTTATGATGAATATTTTATGTTTAAAAAAAAGTTAAAATAAGGCTGTTTCTCCAGCTGTTTGGCTGACTAATAGATATGATATTCCTTTATTCGTTCCGCAGGGGGAAATTCCAAATTACAGCAGCATAAATACAGAAATAGAAATTAAAGGATAAAGAAATTTAGATTTAAATAAGATGTATACATGAGTCTTATTTACTACCCTCCTGCACAGGTTTCAAGCATTAAAAATTACATCTTAAAAATCATCAGTCTTGTTTCTGATGTTCTTGATTACTTGAATGTCAGTCTATTCCATTCACATAAAAACTCCTCACAGGATCTTAAAGCGGTCTTACTTAAACGGTGACTTACTTTACAATTACTTTGTTTTTTCCACTCCAGTGGTATGTTGAATAACACCTTCATGCACATGTTAGGTGATTGTATGTATATAATAAGATCAGAATGCATTATAATGTTGAACTGAATTGTTATCTAATTTCACTGTGTGTCATCGTCCGTCAAAAAGTGACACTGACTGCAGCGTCCGATATTATCTATTTTTTTTATACCCGGTGAGTTGACCTTCCTGTTTACATTTGAATCACGAATTGCACCTTTGGTAACAACATGTAGAGACATCCATAATGATGAATGGTGCTGCTAAGCCGTCTCTAAATCAATGCTGTGGGATGAGGGCATTGGTCTGGTCTAAGCCAGCAGTCGACTGTTATTGATCAAGGTCAGAGGGTTTTCTCCTCTGGACTCGAGAACTCGGGGAGTCAGACAAACGCAGACACATGCCATTAATATTGTTTTACTCTGTCTGCAGAAATTTCAAGTATTTCCACGTCTTGCTCATTCGTTGCAACAAATGGGATTGGATTTGTGAGAATAGTTGAGAACAAGCATTGTTTTGCAGTTTTGCCTCTCAAACTGCAACTCAGCTTTACTTAACACATGATTTTAATACAAGAGAAACTTAACAAATGTCCTCATTTTGCTTCTTAAGCTTCCAATTACATCCCGCGGTCTTGTCACGGAGATGTTTTCGCTGTACGTTTCCATGTTCAAAGTTTCTCCTTTTATCCTGCATGGAGCCAACAGCTCCCAGCGTGAAAGAATACATGCTGGCTTCTCCATTATTATCAACACGACTGCTGCGTAGTGATCAATACGATCTCACACCTTCAAAGTAAATCTTTGCCCATCCTGTGTGAGCAGCATTTGTATGGCAGACATGCTGAAAATTGTATGGGCTCACGCCACACACTGCTCCTGTCTTTGTGGTTTCAAGATTGCCGTGCAAGCATAATCCCCTGAATAAACCCCACAGAAAAGAGCAGAATGTGCAGCTGGTTGTATTATTACTTCAGCACGGCCCAAACTGCTGGTTAATTCAGAGTCACATTTAGCATTAAGAGATGTGATTTTGGACTTTAAAAAAAACCTGCACCAGTGTTCTTAACTCCATTAATTTCCTACTTTTCTCACACTGGCCCTCTCCATTGCTGTGCAGTTGCTATGGCAACGCTCATTTCTTGCCTTTCTCAGACCTCACAAAGCAGCCGGCCCTAAACCTTAATGAATGACGGAAAGTTGTTTCCCCTCTGAACACCATCATAAGCAGCAAATAATTTCCCCCTCATAAGGCAGCATACTAGTGAACTTGATTGAACGACGGCTGTTGCATCCTCGCTTATTCAAACAGGAATAATAATGGACGATGATGTAAGGCTGCGGCGGTGAAATGGATGGTACTTCCATGTGAGGATTAGTATAATTGATTAGTTTGTAATCCCTGTGCAATGAGCATTAAAAAAGTAGTTGGAGGATTCATGCTGCATCCCCAATAAAACTACCATAGGATATGAATTTCAAATTTTACTGTGAATTTTAGTTTGACTGAGCCTTCCAAAGATGATGAGTTTAATATTAAAGCATCCCTGAAATCAACTTGCAAAAAAAAAGGATATCAAAAAAGCAACAGAAGGACAGAAATAGATGATATACAAGTACGTTCAGGGTGAAGTGAAAACAAAAGGACAGAATAAGTCAGAGCAGAAGAGATCAGATAAATGGATGATGACAGATTAAGACTATAAAATGGCAAAAATAGCAACAATAAGATCAAAAAAGAGCTAAATATTACTGCAGAAAATTAAAAAGATAATAGACATCATCATCATCAAAGCTGCAGGAGTATGATGAGCTAATTTGATCCCTTTTATATCGTCCAGTTTGATCATTTTATATTATTCATATCTCATTTTAAACCTACATTAGTTACAGCAGGTGGAGAAGTTGAAAGAATACTGGTAAGTAACAAATCTGTCCCTTTTTTTTCTGTGGGAGCCATGCTGATATTTTCTATTTAACTGGTCAGTATAAACCCCAGCTGATGGAATCTCTATATGACAGTGTGAAGTCCATTATCATGCATTAATGGAAACCCACTGTCAGATCATATCTGTGTCACCTCGGGCCACCCAGCGATCCATGCTGTCTGTCATCATCCTGACTTATGGACTCTCTGAGGAGAGGTGACTGTGTTAGTCTTTCTTTGATCTCGGTGTAAAAAGCATTTTTAGGTGTTTCTTGTCTTGAAGGGCATCCATCTTCTCATTCCTTAGAGTGAAAAGCAATATAAGTGAGTCATCTCTCCAACAAAGCCAAGTCTCCCTCTTTGTGTTTGACAGAAGGAGGGAAAATAAGTAAATATAGTGCACAGTCAATTTTATTGATGTACAGACCAGTAAATAACAGTTTTTTTCCTCATGAAACAGCATTCAAAAAAGGAGTTCTCCACCACAGTACATCAGCAGTGTAAGGACCATTAGCTGCTCTGTAGTATGACCGAAAAACAAACACGCCATGTGACGAAAAAACAGTCCACAGCGAAGGCGGAAGAAGTATACAGAAAGCTTTTTTTCCCTCCCATAAACATAACACCCCCTCCATTACGATAAATATTTAATCAGACTACATCTACAAAAACATAGTCTCAAATCCTAAAACCGAACCTAGGATACCTGGAGTATCTACCTGGATTTTCAATGAAATTGAGAGATTGTTGGCAAATGACTGTGTGGATTGATGCAGTGCGTGTTCACAGTTTGTAGGCTCAGCTTTACACCGTGTTAAAAATTGGAATCCTTTAATATCTGAGTAAGTTTAATTATTTTTTTCAAATTAAAATAAAAACTAAACATTGTGACTTTTATAACATCTGAATAAACTTACATTAGCTTTATGTGACATCAGTTATCCATTAATATTATTTATATAATACATTTAGAGAATAAAGGAAACAAGAAATACCTTTGGGTGTCTGCCCACGGGTAAAAAAAAATCTTGTGTAATACTTTCAGTTCTGTAAGACCACTGAATAACAGGAGAGTCTTGCAAAAATAGAGATGGAAAGCACTTCATCTCACCTAATCTTTGATATCTAAGGCCTCTGGTATTTCAGAAAAAGAGCTGTGTCCAGTTCCAGAATCCAGATTTACATCACACTTATGCCTGAAACGTACTTGAAGTTTGCTTTTTGTGTGTTTGCTCGATATCTTTGAAGCTTTATTTTGTAGAAACAAAGAGGAAGTGCCATGTCAATGGTACGATATAAAACAGCCCTAGACATCCTTGATAAGAAATACCCCTTGAGTTTTGAGGGTCCAGCTACGCTACCTCTCCTTTTACAAATCAGTGGAATGTCTTTGCTCCTTGGTTGTACAGATGCCAAGGGAGGATTGATTTAAAAAAGATCATTGGTCCATCTTCTCCAGCATTTTACTAAGCCTTGAGTTAAACCTTTTTCCATATTTAGTCAGGAAATATTATGCAGCAGTACAACAACAAAAGCATCTGTGTCCCAGAGGCTGTTCACGCAATCTGAACCTGGGCATTTCAGTTTAATGCATGAAAATTATACATTATCCCTGAAAGAACACCGCCATTATCCCCATGGTGCCTCTCATCGCACAGCCTCCCATCTCATGCCGCTGCGCTTTCTGAGAATTTCTCGGGCTGAGTAAACACATGTCTCTGAAAAAGGTCTTTACTGTTTACTGTGGATGTCCTCATGCCTGATGATTTTATAAGTGACCCAGTAGAAGACGTTAAAGATGAGGAACGCCAAGGGAAAAGCAGCCCGTGAGATCGTGTCTATCCTCTTGGCTCTGTCCACAAACTTCTTCTTCATGGTGTCCGTGTCCTTGGGGACTGACGGTTGAGGGTTCGGGGCTGGAGCTGCATTCTTAACAGCTGAGCCATCTTTCGTTGGCAGACACTGACTCGTGTTGTAGCCAGCAAAATTAAAGCGGCCCTCATGCATGTCCTCATCCTGAAAAAACACATGCACATGTGGAACAGAGTTAGTGTATATTTAGTCTTTTTTTTTTTTTAAATGTAGCAAAGGAAATGTGTCCTTTAAAACCACTGGCTCTGTGAGCTAATGGGAAATACAAAAAACTTAACACAATTGATCCAAAGATGGAATTAGAAGTTGTAACAGCTCATCTATTGGCCTAATTTTCCACGTAGATTTAGTCATGTCACATCTGTTTCATGTGCACCCATTCGAACAGCTTCTCCCTGTCTCTGCTGCTGTTTCTTAAAGTTATTTTGGGAGTTTTTCTTTCATCGAACCCCCAGAAACTGTTCAATTCTGCAAAGATTATAAAAGCCCTCTGGAGGGAATCAATAATTTAGGTGACAAAAATAACATTTCATTCTGAGGGACAAACAAATGATTTTGATCGAGTTTCATAACAAACCATCAGACAGACTCTAAAACTGTCACTAAAAATACTCTTATTTACCTGATGGGGGGCCAGGATATTGCCATAGTCAAAAAGGAGGGACAGAAGCCTGTGTCATTTCAAATAGTAAATACTGAGATACTTTAGCTTAGAGTTAAACTTGACCTGCTGGTGGCGCAAGTACGAGAGGATAAAAAAAGTAAACCTCTGCCACATTGACTACAATCTGATATTAAAGCTTTAAGGAACAACGGCCAATTTTTCTGAGCAGACAGCTGGTTTAGAATTAGGTATGATGACCATACAACGTAACATGACATGATACGATTGGATATGATTATACAATATGATGTGATATGGAGAAAAAAGAGAAAATTATGCTTATATGTTGATTTCTGTTTGTGTGGATGTATTGGCAGCTTTAGCTGATCAGTTTTGGGGTTCGCACTGAAGCTGTTATAATATTCCTGTTTGTAGAAATTGAGGTATTGTGATTTCCTGCCTAAATTAAACAAAATCCATCCAGTAGTTTTAGATATTTCAGTCTTGTGGTGCAGCTGACTGATTGACCCTGTTATCCCTAAATCCACAGTGCTCGTACGGCTAAAAGTTAGGTAAGCAAATGGCAACCTTGTAAACTTTGAAAAGCCTACCTTGTGATTCCTCCTTTGTCTTCGCCTCAGGCGGAGGAACTCTTTCTGTTGCCTGGAGACAAAATTAACCCCAGCATATTCTAGCAATGCAGCAAATACAAAGAGCAGACACACAGCCATCCAGATATCAATGGCTTTCACGTAAGAGACCTGGGAGAGAGAAAACAGATTTCTTTGGTTAGATCTCCGGGTGACAGCATCAGCTAACGGTTCAAGTGCAGTATGAAGGTGTGCTTAGACTTAAAATATTGGTTTAAACCCTTTAGTATTCATTTCAAGTCCCGGTTCTGTTAGATCTACCTGCATTTTTCACCTTTCTCTTTCTGTCATGAACCCAGGCCTGCTAAAATACTGTAATTATAATTAGTGTTTGCTAACAAGTGTATCAGAGCTGCCAGGAATGTCAGCAACTGCATAAACTCACACAGTGGGAAATAATCACTGCCTTAATTTACCAGCAAAGGGGAAACAGTAGCTTTAGTTTGTACCTTTTGCACTGGTTTTGATGTGTCTTTTGAAACAGTGAGGAGGAAGTTGAAAGCCTTTCCTGCTCATCAGTGAGACCGGCTAACGTCATGACAGCTGATTAGCATGAAAAGAAAACAACTCAGCTATTTCAGGGCATATAAAGCGTTTTGAGATACACTTGTCCGTATTGAGGCTCTCAAAGGCTTCTCTTTAAATATTTATCAGTATGCGTGTCTTTTATGAGAGCACCTCTGACATGGTCTAGGCATTATATGCTGATGTGCTGATTGATCATCAAGATCTGCTCTTGCTGCTCACAGGTACCCTTCACTATATTTGCACAGCAATTTAATCTGATGGAAAAAAAGCGAGGCTGTCAGTAATACACACCGACATTGTCACAGCTGTAATGCAAATGTTTAATGCAAAACACATTTATGGTGTAATCATCTTAGAAATAATGGGTTTCACACCCACCGGAGATGATGTGGCTGCCTTCACATTACGCGGAGATAACAGTGTGTCATTCCAAGTACCTCAAACAATCAAAGCACCCTATCATTTATTTCACTGATTACTGGTGTTGTCATCATCTCATTTAGATTTTTGTTTTGTCTGCATATTGCCTGAATTTCAACACTGTCTCTGTCCGTCAAATACTGTCATCATCGTGCCTTACAGTTACAGAGGAACAAATAAATGTTGAATGTAAGAGCCTGAGTCCTGAACACTTACAGTAACAACAGTATAGTAATAGTGAGTCCTGTTACAAACAAATGTTCATCTTCATGTACGGTTAGATGTATTTTTCCACTTACGATTATAACACACAGCACAGAGACCAAACAGATCTCGAATTAACTTGATTTATATTTTCACTTTTCTAAAATTATCTGTCATGAATCCTTCCTGGTCCCCTAATTCATTCATTTCTTCTCTCTGCCCTGTTTTCCCTGCCAGTTTTATCACCTGCTCCCCAGCCCTGCTGCTAACTCAAGTTGTATTTACACTGTCCAACTCTCACCAGTGTCCTGCCAGATTGGCTTCTGCATTAAGCTAAGCCTGAACCCCTGGCTGATTTTCAGACTTTATTTCTTTGCCTGCCCTGTGCCTGGATTTTAAGATGTTGGTCAGAGTCTGTATCAAAATATACCTGACAAATCTTCAAACAAAGCAATTGTCGAGTCTGTGGATGGGATATAAAAAATCTCCATGCATTTATAATACACTGTAATATTCATGTTATTCTTATATTCTTAAAATCTGCATAGTCTTGTACCTTAATATTGCAGTTTGATTAGAAATAACATCATTCAGACCAACAGACTTGTGTTACTTGTGTTTCTGCTGCATTGTAGACCTGCAATCTTTTTTTCCCCAGCTGAGACAACTAAAGAAAAAGCTTACCTTTGGAAGAGAAGCTCTGGAGCCGGAGCTTTGAGTAGTCATGGTAAGCACAGTGGTGATGCCCAGCGCCACTCTGGCAGGAGCAGCATCCATATTAATCCAGAAGGACACCCAGGAGAGGATGACAATGAGGAGGGAGGGGATGTACATCTGGATCAGGTAGTATCCCATCTGTCGCTCCAGGTGAAATTTCACTTCTATGCAGGTAAATTTACCTGTTCAACAGTGTAAAGTTTAGTTTGGCTTACAAACAAGGAGTGTCAGCTGTATAATGTATTTGTTTGTTTTTTTGTTTGTGTATCCTCCTACCAGTGTTGTAGTGTTTTGTACAGTAGCCCAGCTCCTTCTCCTCCCTCATAATGAACTGAGGCAGAGTGAGCCCATCGGACACCTGCACCGCTCCGTTCTCCAGCCACTCAAAGACCAAGTCGTTCATGGTGTAGCCGACTTCAGACAGAAAGCGAAAGGTGAATCAAAATGAAGAAAGTCAGAAAATATTTTAAAGAGTCAATGTTCAAGTCTGTTACATGCTTAAAAGAGGCAAAGATATCTTTTTGTTAGTCTGATATCAATTGCTTCTGTCTTCGCCCCTGTTGGTCACATAAGAAAACCTTTAGCTGTGTCGTATTTTCAGTACTTAATGAGTTTTATATTGAGAAGAAAGGGTAAAGTTTTATGATTATTCACTGAGTGCTTCCAGTGTTGTGATTACAAAGGAGTTTAAGGTAAAATCTTTGTTTTTTAATTAAGCTTGAACCGTGCCAAAATATTCTACTCACGGCTTTTCTTCTGTTTGTTAAATATGTAACTAGTGCTGCAAAAAAAATGGACTTCCACTTTCATTATTATCATTCCCTCCCTCTTATAAAGATTCCTCTCCATTCTCCAGAAGCATCTCCAGAAACACTTACAACTCTCCAGTTGCATCGTACAAGTTTGGACATCCATCGGAAAGTTCTTCAGATCCATCGGGCAGGACAGAATGAGAGTCAACCTGCAATGCAAGACACATTTTTATGGTAAGACTCATTGAACAAACTAGATTACTTGATTCTGTAAGAAATGTATGTGTTAAGTCTTGCTCTAGTGGTTGAACACATGAGCTGAAATCATATTAAACCACAATTGGCCCCTTTTCTGCAGCAACCTCTGTAGTGTGTACTTTTTTGTCCTATGTGATACCCTCTGACATATCATGTCTTTTGGGCTGAACTTTGGGCATGTCACGTTGGATTCCCTTCAGCAGGTTTCTATCACACTTTCATTACAGCGAGGTATTGTTTCTGTGATGCATTGTGGTCCCCGTCCTCTCTCTCTGTCTGTTCTCCCATGAATGGAAAGAGTGGCTAACCACCTTTCATCTCTGCCGTTGACCCGCTCTGCCTCCACACCTGAGCACCGCTCGGCCTGAAGCCGCTCCCCAAATGGACTCAAAATTGATCTGCTTCATGTCGCATCACAGCAGAGAAAATTGAATGCGGTGTGAGATTGAAGTTGTATTGAAATGAAATGAAACATATTTTCATATTTTGTTCTGGGTTTAGCTCAAATTTTAGGCCTTTAAAATGTCATCCATGCTGAATAGGGCTGGATGTTTCAGGCTTGTCCACAGTGCGTTTTTGTTGAAAGACCTACATTCTGCGTTTGGGGACACCAATATGAAATGAACTCGCTCTTCTCTTTGGGATTTCAACAATGCCCCTGAGATAAGCTTGCACTCCTCCAATCACTGCTCCTGTATTGAAAATCTACATTGCACACTGGGACGTTCTGTAGTTCAGTGAATTATGCCATTTCAAAGGGGCAATCATAATGAGATCAAATCCATTTATAACTGTGTCTTTTACATTGTGGGTCTTTGATGTTCAAGAGGAAGTGTAAGAAAAGCAATAAGTGAAATGTCCCGAGGTGGTCTATGCATCAGGGCTTTTGGTTCTCTGCAGCATAATTTTCACCCAGCACTGATTCCTACCTCAGCTTCAGTCCTCCAGCACCAAAATATTACAGCCACAACTAACTATAAAAATTTTGAATAATCTCTTGCCTTTGAAAAATGACCATCTCAACGCCTGGAGCCATTTCAAAAAAATATAATACAATAGCAGAAGGAGAATTAAATAAATTGCAGTCACACCAGTTGCAGAATAATTTGCCTTTCACTTGCCATAACCATCTGGTATGAAAACCAATATCTTTATACTTTTACTCGTTTTATTTTAGATTCTATCAGTAGTGAAAGCACGTCCAGCTCTTCACCTGATACTGTAGAGGACTGTCCCATCTTTGAAGATTCGTAGCAGTTTATTATCTGTAGTCACATCATGAAAGTTGGCTCCTTTCTCGTTGGCAAAGAAGAGGTCGGGCTTCCATATGGAGTCCAACATGGAGGGGTCCAGGTCGAGGGAGGAATCTGGGTATTTACTATACGCCAGCCGAGGGTCATTCCACTTCTGCCGCAGGAAGATGTTCACTCTGTAATCCTGCAGAGAAGACAAGCAGCTTTGCATATTTTAAAACTCACAGATTGGGGTTATTAGAAGCATGCGGTCTGTCATCAATATTGTTATTTTAAATCAGTATCCTCCTTTTGAGGAGGTAAACTAAAATATTGCAACAAAGTTCTTTACGAGTTTTCATCTGCAGAAATGTGTCTATGACAGAGATTGAATTGGCATGTAGTCCAGCTTTCAAACAGTAAAATATATATGTAGTATGAAGTAAAGTCAAAGCACAGTCCTGTAATATGAATATCATAACATGGAGACGGATAACATGGATGATGAGAAAATAATACATTCCAATGAAATGCACCATAACTAAGCATATATCCTCTTAAATGTCATACCCACGTTCACATGGCCAGTCGGGTGATTATTTAATGCTGCAAGAGGCATCAAAAACTGACCTTTGAGTAACTTTTCATATCAATCTCTATTATGTTGAGCTAATGAGTTTATAAGATGTAGTGGCTGATGAGGAAAACTCCGCATTTGGTTGTAAACTGAGCACCACAAAGCGGAGTTGCTCGCTGTAATTGATATGTCATGATGATGTGAGATCCTTGTGTAGTTTGACTTTTCAGCGTATTGGCGGTTCCAAATATTTGCCTGCGTGTCTAAAGCCGTGTAATTCCTTGGCAATCTCATGAGCTGCAGCTCCTGTGCAAATTAACATCCTTCATTCATGATCTAAGTGGTTATTATCACTCATTATGAATCCTTTGATCGTGATGAGTTTCAATGCAGCCTTGTAGGTTTTATATTTTTACCCCTCAGGCAGTTTAACGCCTTCACACATTGCATACTACAGATTGGTTTGTTAGAAAGCCCAGCCCCCAATACTCTGTTACAGGCTGCTTACTGGTTTGGATTTGCTGCATGAATTATTAAACCTGGACTAACACATGCACAGGAGGCGTAAGAGAAAATACTGGCGGATAACCGCAAACCAAGCGCCTCATTCATTATCACTGTGGGCCACATGGACCCGCCAATAAGCCCCTTGATGGCAAAAACAAAGTAAGAGTAAAGAGTAAAATAACAAAAACCAGGATGAATCATTTATAACCTTTTAATATGGGTCAACAAAACATTTCCAATCCCAACGCTCCACTCACCATTGTAGTTTCTGCTATAGAACCAAAGCTGTTGATAAATATGTTGCAGGTAACATTAACTGGTGGACCTGCAGGTTGAGGGATAGATAACACATTGACACATAGTAGAGAATCAGACAAAAGGCCAAAGGAAGAACTCACCATAGTGGTCTCTGTGACAGAGCCGAAACTGTTGATAAAAATATTGCATGTAACGTTTACGGAGGGACCTGTGAAATGGAATGACAATGACATGAGAGGAAAAAAGCCTTAAACCACATTATTGAGGCCTGAGTTTGTTTGGAGAGGTGGAGATGTTTGAGGAGGCAAGCAGCTGTTTGAAGGTGTAGGGCTACATGCATTCATACACTCAAGCACTGGAAGCTCCGTGAGTGGATGGTGACATACTGCATGCTCTGATAAATCATACTGAACCTGAGAAGACCTGTGTTGGCATTGGTATGGTTTAAAATATGTATTAAGATTATTTCTTTATTTATTGTTTTACTTTTACACATTTTACTGAGTGGCTTTCAGAGATTTGAGACTAACTTGGACTTTTTACAGATTAGTTTGACCTAAAGGGGCAGGGGGAAAAAAGCAGACATCTGTTGGACACCCACATTTTCACCTGAAGGCAATTGGCAGCACATTTTTTAATAGGCTGGGGTTTTGTAGCAAAGCACTGAAAAAATCGATTTTCCTTATTTGTGACTAATCGGTTCTGTATTGTGGACTATTTGATGTTAGTTTATCATAAATGCTTGTTTCAAATGATAAAGTCTGCTTCTGTTCGGCTAATCTTTTGGAGTTAATGCAAACACTCGTGCATTTTCTGCCTTTAGATCTTAAACAGTTAAAGTTATTGTGCACACACTGGCGAATGCATGCACACTAGCAGTAGTTAAGATGTGCTGTGATTATCTCTATCTCGCGAACGAGTCTATTAACAGAAAATTATGCAGCTATTTTGACTGTAAATCAATCTTTTACTGCTTTAAAAAAGCCAAGATGCACTTGTCATTACTTGATCAATGTTCTGGGTAGGTTATTCAATAATAGTCATACCTGACAGTTATAGCTCAATAGTGATTTATTAAATATTGTATAAAATTGGAGCATTTTATATTCAACAGTGTGTGTAACAAGTTCACAGCATGCTCTGATTTGTGGTAAAGTTTTAATATCCACAGTGCAGCCTGAACTTTAGGGCATATTATGAAGTTACTATTAAAAGTCACAGCAAATCATTTCTTCCTCTGCCTGATAAGTGTAGGCCTTGTAAGCCCTTCCCAGTGCCCTTCCCCTGTGCTTTTCTCATCAATATTGCATAGCACTTGGTGTTAATATTTGCCTCAGTTTGTCGTCAGGTAGCTGCATTTAACAGCAGAAGCAGAAAAAAAATAAAGCGGCACTTCCTCACAACAAACTCAGCACGAAAAAACTAGGTCAGCCTTCAGAAAATACAGTTCAACACTGCACTTCAAAGTCTGACTCGCAGGTTTGCAGTCGGAATCGTCTGTTTACATCGCAGTGGGTTCATGCAAAAGTGTTTGTTTTCCAGCCATAAGATCCTGTCTGGAGCTTTATCTGGCCTGGAATACAAAGAGAATGCAAATGTAAACACCAACGTAGTGTTTCCCTCCTTTAATCCATGTGTGCTTCTGCTCTCATTATTATCTAGAAACAGTTGCTTTCCCTTCATCCTTCCTCCTGAAAATGCCAGCCAGTGCTACACAGCAGGTCCTCCTCCCATCTTAAGCTTATTCCAGCAATCTTGTCAACCCCCCCCAGATGGAGAGGTAGGATCTGGGCCATGTGTTTGCTGAAATCCTGCTGGCCAATCCCGTGCGCAACACTGCTTCAACTGGAGTCCCCAAGCCCCCCGACAAATCCCAGCCCCACCTGACCCAGGCTGGAGTGGGATCTGGCCCGAGCCCCAGCAGGCTTGGCTGGTCCGCTCCTTGCTCAGAACTGTTCCAGTGACAGATGATGTGTGTGTCCCCAGCATCACAACAGCAGGCAACACAGGAAGTCAGTAGCCTACAGCCTTGCCACAGGGACACCATCCATCATTCGGCCTGACAGGGTGGCATCCTTGTGATACTTACAAGCCCTCGTGTTTTTGTTTGCAAATGATTATTGAGTGGTGAAATGGATTGTTTGACATAATGTCATCCTCATTCAAAACAAAACATGACATGTCATGATTTGAGTTGTTTCATGGTTTTATTCAAGCCAGGAAAACCATGTTACTGTCACCTGAAGTGATTGATTGGTCTTATCAAATAATCTGGCAGCATCAGATAGCAGTAAATGGCTCTCCAGATGTCAAAGTCCCAAAGCTTGAATAAAAGGGATGGAGACGGGATTCTGCATGCACATCACATGTTGGGAAGAGTTGGATGTTTGTGTCTAAATTTTGAAGTTCCGTACTGAGGAGTAGACAAATACGGTGATAAACAAACCTTTGAAATTGGGTCTGATTCGTGCATCATACCCGGACGTGCGACCCATAAGTGAGTCCAGAAAGTCTGATGGAGACATGTTCGAGGATGATCTGGGATCGTGCTCCTTGGCATCCACAACTCTGTAACAAATGCGCGCACACACAGAGAGACACACATTGAGGGGGAGAAATCACTTTATCAGACTGAAGTCGCGCCTGAAAACCGGGATTTAAACCTTATCTGCCGCCTACCAGCTGCACGGGAGTGACGGGCAAGTACGGGGAGGCTGGGATGTGCGTTAAAGCGCACGCATGAATCAGACGAATCCGATGTGATTTTTACGTCTCTGCAAAGACTTCACAGAATAAGTCTTTTACTTTTCCATTATGGCACAAATATTTCATCACTCTGAAGGTAATACTCAGCGGATCGTCGTAGGGATATTGCTATGGCGCTACAATAGAACGAGATATGATGCCTTTACGTGCGTAAATGTCACAAGTCCCGATGTTGAATGTCGTATATATTCCATGAAGGCTGTCGTCACTCAGAAAAAGAGTTCAAACAAATGAATACAGCATACAAGGATATAACCAACTCATTCTGTAGAGACAAGTCCCTGTCAGTTTGATATGGTTCCCTGCAAATAGTGCGAATACACGTCTCAAGTTTAGGATACATTTTTAAAATAGACAATGTGGAAAAAACCCAAATCCTACCTGAAGTTTGTCTCCATGAAACATGTTATTAAAGCTGCCAAAACCTTGAAAAAGCAGCGATTCATGCCCCGTGGTTTTCCCATGTGCTCACTTTTTTATTTCTTCCATATGTTTACATTGGTCAAACACATAATCCAAATAGAGGATCTTTCCACCTCACCAGACCGTTTAGGTGCTCTTGTGTCTCACAAAAAGCAGGAGACATCCCTCAATGCAGCCACAGATCATAGTTTAGTTTCACGAAACTCCTAGAGACAGATTTCTTGAAGCGGAGGTGAGGAGAGACATCAGAACTGAGGACAGACGCGAGGAGGTAAAACTCCAAAACCGCGTCCTCTGGAAGCTTCATGTCCTGGCTCAGGATGTGGATGTTACTCCGTGAAGGCAACCCGTCAGCCCATGTAGTTACGCATGAAGTGAAATCTTTCGCAGGTGGAGGACCGTCCTCTGTTGAGGAATGGGAGTGGAACGCCTTTTTTTCTCATTTCAGCACTTGGACAGCTCCCGTCTCCGTTGCGCGCAAGCGCAAGTCTTAAAAGTGGTGGACGTGAGTTGGTTTACAATAAATCCAATCAACGAAGGTGGTAATAATCAGAAACACGTTCGCACATTGTATATAGTGGCTGTTGCATAACGAAAGGTGTCAGTTTTAAATGTAACGGCTTTTTACTGACGAGAGGGCGCGCGGCTGCGCAGCAGGACTAACTGGCTTTGGAGATGTTTCATGTGCTTCCAGTGGCTTAATGAAGCTTCTGTGGATACTGTGAACAGTCTAATGCAAATCTACAGCCTTTGGTGAACGTGTGAATTGACCCTCAGTTTTAGTTCATTATCCAGAGATATGTTTCAGCTGCAATCAGAAACAAACAGATTTGTACTGTGGGCGTATTGTTGTCTGGGTGACTCTGACGTCGATCACACTTGGATTTATTTGCTGGCATATTTTTGGGTGCCCATTTTTATCTGTTTAAAGCCACCTCCATCCTCTCGCAGATATGAAAAGTGTAAACAAAGGACGCACGAGCCAGAAGCCGCTGGGAGTGTATTTGGCACCCTGGTTGCCCTGGAAACAGATTTCTGAGGCACATCATTGGAAAAGCTGAAAGGTTGGCCTCCCAGAGCGAGACGGAAGAGAGCTGACTGACTGACAGAGACGCAGACGGAGACGGCAGGAAATGTACTACAGGCTGGCTGAAGCCCAAGGGTGGTGAAACGAGAGGTTTAGTAGGCCACGGTGCATGTAGAAATTATTCAATATATATGTATATAAGCTGCTGGTATTGGTACAGGAGCTGCACACTGAGGCTGTGAGTGGGCTGAGAGGCTTCATGAATGACTCACTCTGCATGAAGACTCAGGCATGTGCTGAGGAGGAAACAGCTAAACTTAGGGAGTTAAAAAAAAAAGTATTTCATTCACATCACATGGACCTGCAGGCTCAGGGTGGTGATGGAGCTTTCTCTGAGCACATCACATGCCTCAAAGCTGTGACATCCTGGGGGCAATATTACACCTGAGTCTGACACTTGGTTGCTGACCAGGTTTGAGATCACGCCGGGTTGTCTCACCTTGAGAGAAAGAGTCATCCTCTTTTAATGCCACGGTCTTAAATGAAAAGTGTCACATTATTTCTCACTGAGGCGAGTGTATGTATGGCTTGCACCGGTGTGGGCGTTTGTGTCATCAGAGGTCTTGTGTATGTCATGTTCTACAACATGTTTAACTCCATAAATACTAAATGTACTATGTGAATTATTTACCAACTCACTCATGTATCCGCTTTTATTTTAAATCAAAGAAAACCAAGTAAAAAGAAGTGAAGATTATGGTTTAAATAAATGAGTGGACCTTAACTGTTTTAAAGATAAAATAAGTCCCCCAAAAAAGCAAAAGAAAGACGTATTTCCTGAAATTTCACCTGTTAGAGCTGAAAATCCTTTTTGCACTCAAGTCTCTTCTCCCTACTTCTGAGACAGCTCTGGTCAGCTTGTCTGTGTAATGACAACCTACCGCAGCTCCAATTGGCCATTAGTTTCCATATGGAAAGACTTTGGGCCAGGTGGGTCACATAATTAAAGGCGAACAAGTGTCATTAAGGGAAGAGCCGCACTGCCCTCCCTCCATCTCTCTCTCTTTTTCTTTCTGTCTGTGTGAAAAGAGAGTATAAAACAGAACAATCCTTTTGACGACAGCAGTCTGTCTGTCTCTTTATCCAGAGTTTTTCACAGAGCTGTTCAAATTAAAGGCTGAAGATGGGCAAAGGCGTTATTTTTAAGCTGCCCACACAGAAATAAAAGAGATTGGTGGCTATATACTGACAGTTATTCTGCAGGGGAATTAAGGCTTTTAAATCATGAGGTTCATTGTGTTGTCTAAAAGGATTTGCAGCCCAATTGATTACTTTGAAATTAAATCGAATTATTTTCATATTTGTAATTAGTTTTTATTTTAAACCCAAAATTAACACACTAAAAGGTTAGTATATGTATCTAAATGTGTACACAGAAGGATAAAGTATAACCAGCTGGGTACTCCATGAAGTCAAGGCTGTTGTCATTGATTTCTGCCAATAAGTGAGGAGTTGTGGACTGACTGGAGAGCTCACCTGGAAACAACAAACAGGCTTTACCTCCCTGATGCTCATGTGCACTGGACTGGAGACAATGGAGCGCTGCAGAGTATCTATTGCCCCATCGATTCCTTGTATCTTTATCCCACTTAATGACTTTTTCGCTCTATAATTCAACACATGGAGCTCATCTTGAAGCCTAGAAGGGGATCCAGGGGAGTAAGTTGTGATGGGAGCTATTTTTGATGAGGCAGAGTAACATGCAGGAGGAGGAGAGAGAATGCAAAAAGATTTAATGAGTGGATTCTTGAAGAGAAATACAGATTTATGAATTCTCCAGTGCTACAGCAGCCAACACACTTACCATAATCTCTCTGTTGTAACAAGATGAGGATATTTTGAGGGCCCATATGTGGCATGCAGGAGAAATGTTAAGATGAAGCACACGTCCAAGGTATGACACAGGCTCTTCGATATGTCATGCACTAAAAAGTAGGGGGAAAAAAATCACCAACAGGAAAGAAAGCAGGATTGACGCACCTTTACACACAGGAGACCCCTGAAATATTAATCTCACTTTCTGTAATTTAACACCAAACTTACCCTTTTAAATTGAAGATAGAGCAAAGACAACATCATAAGTTGAAAAAGTGAAATTGTCCGCTCCTTTTAAGATTCATGCCAGCAAGAAAGTCAGGACAGGATCAATAAAAAATTGGCTTTATAAGGGTTAAAAAGAAGGAATCAAAACCTGGAGGAAGATCCTCCAACTAATCATGCAAATACTGCAACAAGTGAGTAATATGGCTGGGTATTAAAGGGCCATTTCTAAGACGCTAATGAGGAGGAGGAAGAGGTAATCACTCAGACATGACCTTGAAGTGTAAATCACTGCACAGGCTCAGTTTGTTGTTGCATCCACAAATGCAACTTAAAACTGTACCAAATCAAAACATAACACTCTTTTTGGAAAGCATGGACACCCCATCCTTGACTCTAAAGAGGAGAGGGATCACTTGGCTTATTTTCAGTGCATAGTTAAAAAAGGGCATCTGTGATGGGATGGAGATGCATATGTGTCCATGGTATGGGCAGCTTACATCTGTGGAGGCACCATTAATGCTGAACAAGATATACAACTTTTTTAGAAACATTTTCTCTCAGAATATGCCCCCTTTTTCAGGACAAACTTTACATATTTCAGTTGGAAAATACCAAACTGCACTTATTACAAAACATGGCTTCATTGGAGAAGAGTCCAGGTGCTAAAACTGGCCTGCCTGCAGTCCAGACTTGTCACCCACTGAAAAAAAAATTGGTGCGTCACAGAATGAAAAATATAACAAAGGAGTCCCCGGGCTGTTGAGCAGCTGAAATCCTGTACCAGGTGAAAATGGAAAGACATTTTATTTAAAAAACTCAAGGAGCAGGTCTCCTCTGTCCTCAAATATTTATAGACAAACTACAATATATGTATGAAAAATAACTGAGAAATAATGGATTACAAAGGAAAACCTCTGCAGCCAAATTTCATATGAACACTAAAAGTCATCATCAGTACTTGTGAGTTATGCTATGACATTCATCGAAATGTGAATTTTGTCACCCAAAATGTGGCCTTACAGGCAACAGCTGCAGGTGCTTGAGCACATACAAACTCCCTGTTAAACTCTTTAGCTTCAACTCATTCAGATTGTTAGCTCAACATTTAATAAAAACAAAATTATTAAAGCAAAATCAATGTTTAAAACTTCATCTTATCTGATACATAAATCAGTACTCGTGTAGGCGTAGTCTTCCTATGGTGCACATGGGTTTTAACACCATAGAAAACCATAAATTTACAGCACTTTTCTAACCTTTCACTTTTCTATGAGCTGTCTGCGGTCTAACACGTCTGAAATCCTCCTATAAGAGCTATAGAGCCATGTGAACCACAGGTGATGGACAGCCTAAATGCCCACAAGGATGCTGCTCCTTAGGTTATGTTTTCCCTCAGGCCAATTGAAGGGAGCAACACTAGTCCTCGCTAAGGCTCACCTGTCAATCACAGCTTCCTTTCATCAGTGGGAGACAGCCACAGTGCCTTTCTACATCACTGAGCACTGAAAACCCGCTGATCCCCTGGACTAGACCCCCCATCCACGCTCCACGGTCACTGTAACTCCGCACACCAAAATAGAACACTATACAGCACAGGAAATGTATATCTTATTAAACGGTTATGTTCACTTTGTTAAACATTTCCTCTTCAAGCGACAATGACTCCATCATGTTTTCACTCTGATCTGCATGTCAGGACGTCTCTCCTGGGCTCCAGCTTTTCCTGAGCAGTCACCCGAGCCTGAACAGCAGCACACATACACGTTCTCCTCCCTGGCCAATGTCTTGCTCCATGTTGACACTGGCTCACAATCTATTTCTAGCTTGCAGGCTTGTCTTGCTGAGTGCTGTCACTAGAGCTGTGCAGCCGTCAAAGTGATGCAAGGATAAATTGAAGATTGGATGCAATTTCAATTACTGAACCAGTTTACATTTGTTTTTGTCTTCTTTTTCTTCTCAGCTGAGCTTAGATGCTTGTTAGGGGACCAATTACACACGAGGGGGACTATGGCGGAGCGGCAACTCTTTGTCGCAGGCTTTTGTTAGATATTTAGAAGGAAACTAATCTCTTATTTTCAGAGTTTTGTCTTGAATATTGATGTTTACAAGACTATATTTGAAACTGTGGTTAAAAAGTGCCTTAAGTATTGCTGGTTACAGGCCTGTAAGAACTGTTGGGATATAATGAAACATGTGGATGTACAGTTTAGGAATCACGCTGAGAACATAAGACATGATGTGTTTGCACAATCACGGCTTCATGAAAGTGACGAGCGTGCAGCCTGTCAGAAAAGAGAGCATATTAAGGATGACTGACACTGTCATACTGATAATGAATCCAGCTCTGCAGCTTAAGAGTGAGCAGCAAACTGTGATAGAGGGTTTTTTCAGTGTTGTTCTCTGTTCCAGATGTGAATCAGGACTTTGGGAAACACCTACAGGTTGAATGCTTCATATTTAATTTGAGATGGTGTTTGTTTGTTGTTCGGGCAAAAAAGGAAAGGAAGCTCACAAGAAAACCTCATGAATGATTTGGACTCAAGCTTGATGTTTTGACCCCTCACATATTTTTCCTGTGCCAGGACTGAACATTATAGAGCAAGAGGATTAATTGGCATTACTCGGCCTGAACCTGACTGGTTACAATGGCAGCATACCAATCACAGGGTAGCCATGAACTCAGAATAGTCTACTTTTATCTCTTTTACTCTAAACTGGGCCGTAAGTCATAGAATTAACTTTGTGAGTGGAATAATGACACAGTCAACAGTCAAAGAGAAAAGGACAGGAAATTGCAGGTTAAGGATATGTCTGTATTGACCTTTTTCTTGAAATCCAGATTGAATTGTGGTGGAGTTGGTGTTCTTCTAGTTGAGGGGTTAGGGTTTTGATTCAAGGTCTCGTCTGCTGTCTCACAGCGTCTGCCCTCTTGCTGAGTGAAGCCACCCCGAGAACAGCTCCCTCTGGTGACAGGCTGCAGTATAGGTCATAAATCCCACCTCTTCCAGCAATCCCTATGAAGCTGTGGACAAACTTTAGAAATTTATTACACAGAATTTAAATTTTTCTCCCCCCTGGTTGCGACGTTGACATGTAGTTATTGTAAGACTGGTTTGTGCTCAAGTCCTCTTTTTTCTGTACAGCTCCATTTTTTAAAGTTATTAGGGGGTTCGTGTTTTCCATGATTGACACTTGATACAGCCTATGGGCATACAAATTTTGTGTAGCTCACCAAGGGCATACACAGTTTGAGCCGAGCATCATCACAGCAGCTCTTGGCAATTCTCCCACTAAATGCGTACAATGCTACTGCTCAAGTGGTGGTTCCAGGAAATGGAGAAAAATCCCGGAAATACCGAGAGCTTATCGGCCACAAATCTGTATAATGACGGAAGGCGGTACCAAGTTGTCCATAGTATATACAGTCTATGGTCATTGTCCTGAGGCAGGACTCTTCAAAAACTAATGGGCTCTATCCATAGCAGCCTCTGCCATCATTGTGTCAATGTGCTGTTAATGGGTGAATGTGACACGTCATGTTAAAGCGCCCTGAGAGGTCAGAAGAACAAAGTCCATTTCCCATCCTGAATGAAAACATCATCGACTCCCTTTACCACCAATCTGCTGATGACACTTTGAGGCTGGGTTCATTGCATCACCCTAACATTTTAGTGTATCTTCCTCTCTTGGATACTAAAGATGAGAGTAATAAAAAGTAGTTGTAATCATGAAATGAAAAAAAGAGCAGCATTTTCTGCAAAGATCTCACCATTTCATCTCACTCATGATATGAAGACTGGCACATGTCTCCTGCTGTCAGCAAAGTGAAGCATTTGATTCTAATATGCTAAAAACATGTTGGAATAAAATGAAACGCCTCTGCTTTCCAATACCATCATTCTTGATAAATAGTTAAAAGATGTTATCTGCTTGCTTTAAAAGTGATGAATAAATTATTACTTTAAGTCCCAAAAGTTCCCAACTAATGAGTAAAAGCTAATCTAAATGATTTATTCAAATCTGAATTTCAAAGTATCAACTATTAAAACCAGGGAATTTATTTGGAAACCACTGTGATTGATGTGTAAAACTGAAGTTATTTTATTTAAAAAATGACTTTGATGCCTTCACTTCATCAGAATTGCACATATTTTACAGTCAAATGGTCAAGATCCCAATTTGGACTAAAAACTCTTTGGCTCTGCGCTCAGGATGTGGAGCTGTCGGATCACTCAGTGATAAGCCGAGACCTGACAGCTCTCAGGTCTGATGTGTGTGTCTTTGGAAGCACTCTGCTTTCATTAAGTCAAAGGTCGACCGAATTCACCCTGTGAACAGTTAGCATTCCGAACCTATGAATAATTTAATGTGGCAGACGTTTTTTTCTTTTGTTAAGTTCATTCATAGACGTTCTGCTTTGTGAACCATTAGTAGAAAAAAAAGTGAGACCAGATCATTCAGCAAAAGATCAATTAACCAAGGAGTGCATGAATGAATCTTATTATCAAATGACACATCAAAGGAAACCAAAGACAATTATACCGTGTGTAAGATGGAGAACTCTGATTTTCTAGAAGTTCATTAACAAACTTCTTTCTCTGTGACCAGACTTTGAAATGATTAAAGACAAAATCAGAGCTTCGCGCTAACCCAACTTTTCCCTGGTGATGGAAAATCCTGCTTTAAACTTGATGAATGCAAAGTTATATCCGCCGAGCTTATTGCCATGGGAACTGAGCTGAAACTGTCTCCATCTAAGACAGCTGATAATTGTCTTCTTCAAAAGACATCTCGTAGCATTCACAGCGTTAGGGGGGTGGAACTAAAAGAGAATTAGATCAGCAAATTAGCTTGAAAATTTCAATCATGTTGTACACCTTCAAGAACAAGCACCGAGGCTGAAATGAGGAGCCACAGCTGTAGAAACAGAGACACAATCAGACCGACAAAAGATCTTCTCTTGGCTTGAAAGGGAACATCTGAAGGTGCGATCAAAAACCAAATCCTATCAGTAAAACAAAGAGATAATAATAATGACAGGCGAGTCTTTTTAATTCTGTTGTTTTTGCTTCAAACTAAGCACAAACTGCCAAAAGGTCAACCTCATTTTCCAAACTTTCTCTTTCTTGAATCATCAGCTCGCATATTCAGCCCTTCTCCAGAGTAGCACAACTGAAGACGAGTGGATGGCAGAAAAAGGAGCCACACTGCAAGAAGAGGGGGTGAGATATTTTTAATTCACCTTTTTCTCAGAGCTCAGTGGATCTACAATCGTCAAAGCGAAACAGTTTGACTCCTAAGAGTGTTAAGTAGACAAAGACTTCCTTTAAAGTGGCTATGAAGCATCTGCAGGAGTTTTTTTATGTATATATTTAAATGATGCTTCCCACAGTGTCAATCTCTGTCACCGGCTGTCACATTTCTACTCGTCTCTCACCCGTCTGCACTGTTCCCACTTTGGAACCATTTTTAGATCACTGTGGGGCAGTAAACACAGTTTCCATGGAAACATCACCCAGACACACATTGATAAGCGGATTGGAGCAGCTGTATTCCTCAGATGACGAATGAAACCTCAAAAGCTAAGAGGGCTTCAGCTGAAGAACGCAATTAAATGCTGCCAATATATACAGGAAGAGAGGGATCCACGCGAGCAGAGGAATCTGTTTGATTTCTCATTATGAGGCTGATAACAAATGACTCTTATCTGCCCTTTTTTTTTCTAATCCAAAGCACCCTTCTGCTTTGCTGTGCCTGCCAGCCACCCAGCGGGTCTGCCTCGGTGTCTAAGTGCAGCCGCAAATGGGCAACAATTTCCAATTAGATTTTGCTTTACAAATTGATATATTGATCTGCGTGCAGCTGGCCTCATCAGTCTGGAGGGAAACAATCAGGCACAGTTTAATTCAGGACCAGTCAATATACAGAGGAGTGTGAAAAAAGAAGACTCATTAAGAGGAGATTCTTTTGAGTTATAACCCAAACATTTCATCTATTTTTGGAGCATACATCAAAGTATAGACCATACTTTTTAAAGGCAATATGCTCGTTGTATATAACATGACATAAACATGCTGGTATAAATGTGTATAAGGATTGTTTTAACCTTCCTCCTGTGTTAGAGTCTGCACCAACCTGTTTTTGTTTTTAAATGCTTGAAAGAACCACATAAATTAGCTTTTTCACATCAAGGCTTTTTGACTTTGTCGGGAACCTCTATTTCAAAAAAAAAAAAAAAAATTAAATTGACTAAATTATAAAATGCTCTTACTAAAATTATGGCACTTGTTGTAATAGGGTTGCTGTTGACCCGGTTAGATTAATATCTAATAATTAGAATAAAAACTAAAAGTGCACTGTCAGGCGCCACACCGACAGTCAGATCCTCTTCCAATCATGTAAAATTTAGGGGAATCAAAACAACGTCAGGCATGTCCAGACATGTGAGATCAATTCAGTAGATGTCTGTATGAAGGGTATACTGACAAAGAAAGGCCCAGAGGCCCACATCAAAACACATTATAATCAATATTTTCATGGATAATGAAGCCTAACAAGGTAACCTAGAGATAAGAACCAAATTGGATGATAGCGAAGTGTTTTTAGTGTAATGATTTGATTTTTTAGTGCAGCTGATTTAAGACCTAACACAGGAGGAAGGATAAATCCTTATAGATGTTTTTATAAAGCTTAACAAATAATGCATTGTAAGAGGTAGGTTCATATGACGTGCTACCAAATTGCGTCATTATCAATTAAAACTCTTCATGCAAACTGACTATTCCACATCGAGTACCCTAATCATCTGAATAGGGGTTACAGTCAGTCTGGAGTCCTCCGGGGTTATGTGCTGAGAGACTCAGCTGTTCGGAGACAAACTTGATCCCAGTGTGACTGATGGTGTTGTGAGAGAAGCTTTGCCTGAGAGCCGTACTGTATATCTCCCCTCTGTGCCTGTCCTGATCCTGAGAGGCCTACGCAGACAGAAGAAGAGAGCAGAGAGCGCTGACCTTAAAAACACTCCTTCTTACTGACTTTGAAAACAGTTGCATATGAATCTGTGTTCTTCAACTCAAGGTGAATTGGTGTACAAATGGCCTGTGCCAACACAGTTTTTACTTACCTGAGCCTGTTTTTTTGTTCTAAGAGCTTTGCTAAAACACACACATATCTCAGAGGTATGCATTTCTCATTCTGTTGCCGGGCTGAGTGTGGATCAATGTGCTTGAGGCTCAGTGATGAACTCGTTCCCCACTGGCAGTCTGATGGGTCTGTTTTCTAATGAAACAGGGCCTCGGGTGGAAATAATGACACTCTGCTGGCCTCTGTTAGAGACAAGAGCCCAGAAATGTACCTCTCTGTTTTACAATTGGTCCTGGGTGCAAAAAAAATACAGCAATATTTAATGATACTCCGGTGCATTGTAATGAAAAGCCATTTCATGTGGTAAAAAAACGAGACAGGGAGAGAATCAGACATTAATGAGACAATTAGCCCCTCTGAAAGGTCCTAATACTCAATTGTAAGTAAAGACACATTTGCAACTTGGTAAAATAAACACTTCACTGAGCTATTAAAAAACTGAACATGGTGATAAATGCCTGCTATTATCAGGTCAGCAAAAGACAATCTACCTTCACTCAGGATCTGAAGCCCAATTTCCCCCCGACCAGAGAGGGCTGCAGGCGAGAATCAATGAACAGTGAAAGAAATAGCATGTAGATCATGTCAAGGCACATGGCAGCAAACAGATTGAGTCTTGTCAAAGAAGAATTGCTTTGTAATCTAACGGGTTTATCTAAATCACACTGACAGGACGGGAGTGAAAGCCTGTTAGTTCTTTCCAGACCATTTCGCCTTATTTGCCCTTTCAAAACAAAGACCAAGAAGTGTGACAGCTCCATGGGAGAGCCAGCAGATGAGATCCACTTGGCAAATGAGTAATTACTCGAAACAATGACAAGTAGCTCACAATCTGTGGTGCGCTAACACAAAGCTTAGAGGACTAATGGCGTCTCCCAGAGTCTTGTCCCGTTTACTGTAAAACTACACTTAAACAGCACTATTCAAAGGTTAACCGAAGCTGTGAATGAATAAGATATAAGACGAAATGTCTACCTGTAATCAGTATCGACAACAGTGAAATGAGGTTGAGGGCAAGTGGAGGGTAAACAGCCTGCAAACAGACCATATGATGCATTACTTCAATATAAAAGTGGAGTGATGCAACTAATCAATGTGACATGATAGGCACTGAGAGAGGTAATGGTTTCAGTGGTAATAAATATTTACAGAACATGTACTGAAGGTCATCTATCGACTAACTGTTCAATGTATTGATTTGGAGACTTTATGAACAGTCCAGCAAAGGCCTCACGTACCTCCTTTCTAAACCAAGTAGGAGAAAGTAGACCTTGATCCATGCAAAACTCAAGTTCATTAAACTGCACATGGTTTCCATTTGAAATTGGAAGTTTATGCTCCAACACAAACATCAAATTCCGTCAAAACCATAAATTCACTAGAATTTGAGTGATTATTGTGTAGTTAATGGTAGCGGTGTTAATGAGAGAGGTACCTAACTGCTATGGGCGTTCCTGTGAACAATGTTCTTATGGTAGTAAGTGTTATAATCTCAAAATATTCATTTTTTTCTAGTTTGAATCTAAGCTGGAGTCCTTCGTACGTGAACTTTTACAGTTTGATTGGTAACTGCAAACAGGGGCGCTGCACAAAAATATCAGTCCCCATAGAAGGGTATTCTCAATGGGCCCCTGTCTGTATTGACAGCCATTCATTATCTTATCATTGTGGGTCTTTGTTACATGAGGGCCCATTTTCTACTGGTTGTTTGTCCCTGCATTAGCACTGGAACGCCCCCAGTAAAATAAGATATATGTTCACCCCGACCATAAACAGAACAATGAAACAGATAATGAATGGGGGGTTGAACATATATTTTATTTTACTGTTGGATTTATTAAGAGTTCAAAAAGAACTGAGATGTAAAGCCAGTGCACACACACACATGCACGCACACACACTGGCCCGAACACTTCCATTAGAGACTCCGGAGAGTGAAGAGGAGAGCAGCTGCTTGGAGTTGATACCATTCAAACAACATGCGTCTCCTGTCATACAGTGAGATGATAATTTCCCTCAGGTACACTTACTACTTCTTAATCTGTCAAGTAACACACGAGGAATCCTCTGGAGAAATTTGAATTTCTGCATTTGTGAAATGCAGAAAAAATCACTTTAATGACATTTTAATTGAAAAAGCCACCTAATCCGTAAACAGAGTGTCAGTATAGGCAGTGTGAGTCATTTACATGTAGAGCCATCTACTTCTATCAAGGCTGATGGAAATCCACCAAAGACAGTCAGTGAGTGTGGGCTGAACACAGATAAATGATTTCTGTCTCACTGAGCTTTCTTATTTATTCCAGAGCTAAAGTGTCTGTCTGCCTACCTTGGTCTAGAGGTTTAGCAGGTTTTACTATTATTTTCTCCAGTGAACTGTAATGTATCGGACTAACAATAAATTCTGAGTCACTGTGTTTTAATAAAATGTTGGCACACAAGTGCAGAAAACAGAGTCCTTAGTTTAAGTATGTAAGCAACAACATGATAAAATCAGAGTGTACAGAATATAACATGTAAATCAGGCATTTAAAAGTACATGATCCACCAAAAAAACCAGCACAAAAAGGTGTTCATAACAGAACTATATAAAGCTGAGCTGAGACGTGAACTTATGCTCAAAACTAGGTCCATGCTTTGCCTTAAAATACTCCATATTTAGTGCTTTCTTTAAGAAATGTCATTATTTCACAACTTAATCCTTAAAAAAACAAGTGAAATTTTCGATAGGTAATAATACTGATCAAACATTATAGCAAAAATTCTGAGTATTCTAAAATAAACTCAAAACTATATTACTGACTTTATTTGGAGTGAGATTTGATGGCCCACTGACACTAAAGTACAGTTGATATTATTCTACTTTAAAGCTCCTTTGAGGATATTTTTCATTGGTAATGAAACGAACAGTGATGAAATAAACAGATTAACACTGATGGCAAGATTAACAATTTTTATGGGGGGGGGGGGGGGGGGGTAGGTACACTAAGGAAACAGTCCTAGCTAGAAAGAAAAATCACTTAGAAAAGACAAGACAAAAGACATGATTTTTTTGTGAATTAACTTGACAACAATAAATGGGTTATTATTTTGTCCACAGGGGGCGCCAAATTTAACTCAAAGAGAACGTTCCCCACAGGAGCTTTAATATAACATATTTTGAAAAATGCTCCCTTCATTCTCTTAAAAGCCTCTTACACTGTTACTAAAGCCCACTATGACCCCTACTGCTATAACATGTTTGAAGATGCTTTCTTGATATCGAGAGGTTTTTCCTTTGACCAAATAGATCATAACAAAGAAGTACAATAAAGTAAAGGAGCTAATTTACCCAATGACATCTGATCCTAATTTTCAATATCACAGTCAGAGCTAAAGCAGAGGGTTTATAAATGAACAGGAACACTCTTTTCAATAAGGGTACACATTATTTTGTGAATTAATTCTGATGTTAAAGTGATTAATCACTCACGATTAATTTTTGCATGCCTCCATGTGCAGTGCATCATTAATTCATGATGCTTATCATGAACCAATGATAAAGTTACAATAACTTCAGTGTTCAGTCTGCCATTAGATAAGGTTTGTAAATTAAGAGTTAATTTAGACAGAATATTAAATAATATGTGGCCAAATTGGCTGGGTATATGAGTTTTTTTAAGTACTGTGCATATGATCAGCCCCAAAGATTAATAAAAAAAATAAATTCATATTTCTAATGACATAGAAGAGTTAAAAATGTGTACCCTAGTTATAAAGTGTTGAACAGTGACTGAAGTTCAGTCTGAGGCATTGATCAGATAAGGTTTCACTGATATCAGACTTTGTCAGAATGATTTGGCCAATATTTGACCTCTTATATTATCTTAAGTTAACTTGAGTTTGACAGGTAGTCAGGTGGTCTCCAGTATATCATGGTGGAAAAATAGTGAGACAGCTCACATAATTTCAGAGAGCCACAAATGTAGCATCTTAGTGGATTTTATTCGTCACACTGCAAAAACATCTTCTCTAAACAGGGTTTGTCCCACATTTACATTCATATATTTGGAGGGACCATACTATAAGCCAGGCTGTTTTATTAAAACTAATTTTCTTGAAGATTTTATGATTTCTCTGATTTGAAAGTCCACTTTATTATGAACTGTTGAGCCACCAAGTAACTATCCAGTAGATGGCAGCAAAGTATGGACTACTGTTCAAAGTGTTGCCATCCTCAACAGCAAATCTGCAGCTCTCCTGTCCAGCATAAATGTGTTCATACACTCTGTTTAACATGCGAACATGAACTTAAAGTATTTTATTTGCTGTGATAGATTATTTACTGTAACATAGTCTCTGCCCACGGTAACTTCTGTGAGCCAACGAATGATGGGAGCGGTGGAGGAATTCAGCTGTAGTTTACACTGGTATTGGAGAGATGTTTGCTTGAAAAGCTTAACTAACCCTGATACAGTTTCAAACCCAGCATTGCTTCTGACATATTTCTGTTATCCCCTTCATTACAAATACATGAGTATGATCCTTAAAGATGCATCATGGTTGATTGTATTTAAAGATATATCCTGTGTATCAGTGCAGAGAGAGAAACAGAGTTGCGGTGACCCAATTATCTCTGGAGGCAGAGTCACGGGGGTGTGCATAGTTGCTCTTTGTTTTTCCATTCCCAGAGTTAAGTCTGACAGTTGAGTCCTCTAAATCTGACCACTCCCAACTCTATTCACTCCTAACACCAGCAGAATGAAGGACAGGCGATGCAACACCATTTAACAAGCTGTTTTTCCTCCTTTCCTCGCTGCATATTTAAAGCACTTCTATCCACAGGGAACAACAAGTTTTGTAACATCTATATTTTTTTTGCACTTGAGGAGATAACCAGTCTGGATGCAACTTCCTGTTCAGACCTTAGCTATGCATGGAGTCTTTTTTAGTGACACCCCCCTCTGCCTGGAGCCTCAGGGGTTATAAATTATATGACCTCAGAGCTGCTTCCATGTACATCACTCCCCTCGACCTGCTGGAGCCGGTCACCACCACACACTTTTTAGTTGTTATGACTCACTGACGACATGTTTTCGTGTTTGTAGAGCCCCCAGCAGAGGCAACATTACCCAAGACATGGTTTTTTACTTCACTAAACTTCATTAGAGTCTATTAAAAGAATCAGCAAAGATGATACTATCAGAGAAAAAAAGCACTGGGTAAAAGTTACAGACACAAACATGCTTTGTCTATAAGAAGATGCATGTGGTTTTGGCTTGAAGGCAGGCTTTGGGTTTATAGGCAACTAAAATGGATTGAAGTATTTTGATAGGCCTTTGTGGGTCTTGGTAAACAATATAGTTCCTCTGTAGATGGCAATGGAATATTATTTTCCATCTCCTCTCAAAGACTAAACCAGATGTTGATTCCTCTCAACCTCAGATGTTTTTCACCCCTCTTTAAGGCTAAAACACCAAAATACTGTTTTAAGTACAAATGTTGAAAGACAGTAAAGGACCACCTTTGTACTTTTTTTTGTACTTTTTATTCATGTTTTCTGTAATTCTCAAATAACACTGTGTTACATGGCTAGCTCTGTTGCCTCACAGCAAGAAAGTGCCTGGGCTGAATCACGGGTGGAGGCTTTTCTGTGTGGAGTTGGCATCTTTCCCCATGCATGCCTGGGTACACTCTGGGTACTCTGGCTTCCCCCAACAGTCCAAAGACATGTCGGTTGGGTTAATTGGAGGTTTATTGGTGACTCTGGTTGTCCGTCTATGTATTAGCTCTGTGATAGACAGGGTGTACCTTGCCCCTCACTCACAGACAGCTGGGAAATCCTCCAGTCCCCACTAATACTTGATGGGATAAGTGGTACATGTAATGGAAGGAATGGCTATTGAATGGAAAGGAACTAATAACACAGAGAAAATGGTCTTGTCTGGGTAAATCTACTTTGCATTTAACCCCAAATTTTGGGAACATTGCTGGCTTTTCTGGAAAAACTATCCAATGTATCCATATGTAGAGAGTGCCCACAAGCTTCACCATAAACACAGAGGCATAGGAACTCATCAAACCTTTATAGTAAACATCTGCAGCAGCTGATACTTGCAGATTCATTTCCCAACATCTTACCCAATGAAAGAGATGTGGAAAGACTTAATCAGTTCAATTATCTTAAGCAAAAACTCAATACTCGATTGCACACCAGCTCGTGTTTCCTAATGCTTTGTCTTGTTTTGAAACCCTATTGTTGCCATTTCATCGTTACGTTTCGCACATTTTTTTCCTCGTTATTTAAAATGTAGTTTAGGGCATTTTAAAGATACTTTGCAGGCAATACTCTTCCAACCAAGTCCCCTCAAACAGATGCCAGCTTCACTCTGAGCACTCTTCACACCGCCTCTCATTTCGAGCCCATTCACACTGTCTGCCATTTACTCCGTGGTTTGTAACCATGGTGGCTGTTGTGTTTAGCACAACCCTTCAGCAGCTTTTCTTGATTTGCAATTAGGCACCGCAGGATTACCTCAATTTGCCTCTAATGCCTACCATCAGCCCTGTTTCTCTGCGCTAATGCTTAATGAGAAACATAAATGAGGGGAGGAAAAATTGCTTTCATAAACGTCTGGCCTTCAACTGCGACTCTATATATCATCTCTTTGGAAGGAAAGATGAGAGTATTACTGGGTCTGATGCTTTCTCTTTTCAGGTGTTTTAGATATTAGTTTATAGCAATCAAATAATCACTAAATCAGTGGGCAGACAGCTCCAAAAGAAACAGTCCAAAGCTTGATTTAACGCTGGACTGCTGCTCTCTTCTTCAGTGTATTTCCATCATGTAATCTTAACCATCATCTTGTTTTTTAAACTTGACATAACTAACTCAGTTACATTTCAGTATTTAGATTCTTCTTTTACATGCAACATTTCCTTTTTCCAATAGCCATTGTCTTTGTCCTGAGAACTATCCTAAAATGTTTTAACCTGTTTGTATCCCTATATAAATGAAACATCCATATAAACTGCATATTGTGGTATAAAAAGCGTCTGTCCGATGTGTTTTGTTTTGCTATGGTCCACCGTATTAACAGTTGCATGCCTGCCTGCTGTCTGCCAGCTGCTGTGCCTGCTGTAACAGCCAACACAGTGCTGGAATGTTCCCATGCAGACCCTCTATTCACACACACACACACACACTGACATAAAGCTCCTGTGCACACACACAGAGAAAGTCAAAAAGCAAAGCAAAGAGGGGTAGAAGAAGCCTGAAGGATAGTGTATGGGAGATCTGCTCACTTTATAGAGTTCATGGTGCATAGGGAAACAAGCCTTGCATCAACAAATGTAAAAATAAACATGGAAGACACACCATGGGGACATACAGAAAAAAAAAATCATCTAAGAAAACAAAAATGAAAAATAGATGTGCAAAGGGACTAGAAAATGAGACCTATAATGTGTACATTTGAGAAAAAATGGTAATATTGTTTTTGCAGCGCTGAAGTTGACCATTTAAATATTTGCCTTTTGGAGGCTTTTGTGTTTGCCATGTTGGGCAGATGCCCTGTTTGGCCATGAAACAGCCCATTGAGAGCTGCCACTTGGCCACCAGTGAAAAGACTGGGCTGGATTAGGGGGGGACTCAGAACTCCTTGGATACGGGATGGCGGCACACTGGATGGCTGGATGGATGGGTGGATGGATGGATGGATGGATGGCATTATTTGTCTGTAAAAGCCTCAGGTTTGTAAAGGACAAAAATGTCCAACTTTAGAGTCAGACACTTTAAAGCTCTGGTTAGTGTTAGGAACGTTTTGTTTGTGTTGGTTTTGTCCCCCTTGGACAAAAACCACTTGCCTCTTGACTTTTAGTGATCTTGTCTCGTAAATAAGTTTCATTTTCTGACCTTAATCTCACCCCGCTTTCTTTTAACAGCCTGGTGTATCGCTCACTGTGAGCATGCTGTACAAAAAAGTCAAACTATTAGTGTGCCAATGCATGCAACCTTTAACTGTAAATATATTTACATAAACATTAGGATGGTTGGAAGCAGAGACAGAGGATGTATGTTTGTCTAAAGTCCGATTCAACAGACGCGAAAGTAAGACTCACTCATTATTCTCTAGACTCAGAGGAGGACAGCAGACTTGATCTGTCTGGCTTGTCCTTTTTTTTGTATTCCTTTTCATCAACGTCAGGACTGCATCTGTTTCTTAAATGAAATCAAACTTACCCTTGGATTTCTGGGGAGGTTGTTTGGCACTTGTGGCTGTTCTGAAGGCATTTCAAGAATCCTTGAAATCTCTCTTGACATCCAGAATAAGATTTTTCCCATCTGTTGGACAATAAAAAAGATTTGTAACCCATTTCCCGAGTTGGAACTTATTGCAAATTTCCTGGAAGATGAAACTGGGCTGGTTGTGTGATCTGAAACTGATTTAAAGATGCATTAAAAGGCTTTCAATCTGCTTTGTTTTCAATGTAGATGTAATTTGTTTTGTTATTTCAAGATTTTACCCATGAGAACTAGTTAATTCTCATACCGTGATGTGCAAATTTCTTTCGACAGTTTCATCCAAGAATCAGCTGCTGACTTTATATGGCTTCAAGTGTACCCAGAGGTTTGACAGGAGGACTTCTCGCCATGATTTTTCACACATGGCCTTTGTTGACAATCTTACTACCAGGTAAGGAAGTGTTAAGAATAAGAGGAACTTTATTGATCCCTGAAGGGAAATTCAATTGTCTGTTGTCTCACATAATATGTCTATAAAAGTTATTTATTATTTACGTAAGAGTTATAAAGTCTGATGGTTGTTGGTACAAAAGATCTTCTGAATCTTTCTGTCCTGCAGCGAAGAGAGAGGAGCCGTCCACCACCATTGGCCCTTTGGTGCATCAAGGTGTTGTCCATGTTCTTTTGTCTCCACCTTCCTCAGTGTAGATCTCTCCACCACATCCTCCACTGAGTCCAGCTTGAGTCCAACCACAGAGCCAGCCTTTTTCACCAGTTTGTTGAGATGTCTTGCATCTTTGTGTTTGATGCTTCATCCCCAGCAGACTGCAGCGTAGAACAGAGCACTTGCCACTACAGACTGATAAAACATCTGCAGCATCTTACAACAGATGTCTGTTGATCGGAGTCTTCTCAGGCAAAAGAGGCGGCTCTGCCCCTTTCTGTAGATGTGGTCTATATTCTTAGACCAGTCCAACTTATTATCCAGATACCCCTCAATATTTATATGATGTCACCACTTCGATGTCCACTCCACAGGTGTTCACTGGCTGAAGAGGGGGTTTGGATCTACGGAAGTCTATGACCATCTCCTTTGTCTTTGAGGTGTTGAGGAGGAGGCAGTTTTTGTGACTCCAGTCACTGAAGGCTCTTATCAGATCTCTGTATTCAGCTTCTTGTCCATTTCTGATTCATGCCACAATAGCGGAGTCATTTGAGTATTTCTGGATGTGGCAGGACTCAGGTTAAGTGAAATCCAAGAGCATGTTGATGTTTGTAGGACAGATCCAGTAAAGCTAAACTGTCATTAGAGGACCATTAATAGGAGGAGAGATTGTATTACTAACTCTAATCTGTCTTTTCACACTCCACACGAACTTTCCTTGTGCATACAAACATGGGACTAGCCCCTTTGTGCGTTTTTGGTGTGCAACTGATCTTTCAACTCTGTCCATTTGTTCAAACAGGAATGCAGGACACTCTGCTGGAGTGCCATTCTATAATCCTGTTGTAATCCCCTAATTTGATCATCTTCTTGGTTATGTTTATAGGCTACTAATCCGGACATCTCTCTCTCTCAAACTCAAAGGAGGTGACTTGGTACTCACGAATGTTCTCTACTTCCAGATAAAGTGATGCGTTGAGTGACCGGTGAAACTTCCCGTTGACAGTGGGGGAGGACGGGGTTGAGAGAGAGAGAGAGGAGGAGGAGGGGGGGACAGCCCAATCCAACTCCGTCCTCTCATCGGTAATCTCCCTCCGCGGTGACGTCACGAGGGCTGTCTCCAAAGGGACGCGGCGTTTCGTGCGTGAGCAGCCAGGCGGCCAGTGTGCATCCCAGGACGCAGCATCAGTGTAGCCGGGGCTCAACTTCCAGCTGATCGAGCGAACTTCAGAGGCTTTTGGGAAACTTATAAAAATGGGTGAGTCCGATTTCAAACTCCTCCAATAAACTCTAAAAGACGGATGTCAGCATTTTCTCCATGACAATTAACAGACTTTGAACACTAGTTATTGTCGCTCAACTTTGGGGGCGCGCCTGTTGTTTCTTTGTTTTTTGGACGCAAACTTCATGTAAAGTGAAATGTAGCTCCTGCTGCAAAAGTAGGGCTGTTTACCTGACCCGGATCCACGAGAATCGGTATTAGAGCAGCCTGCTGAAGAAAGCGATTAGAGAGATTAAGTCTATCAGGATTCCTGCAGTCACTGTGTGTGAGTGAGCGGAGGTGTTAAGAGGAGATCAACTAGTGCCTTTCTACTGTCTCATATCTCTGTTTCCAGAACTGAATTCTTGTTATGAGTGTTTGATTTCACCCCTATTGATCAGTATTAATCAGCTGTGATTGATCAGGCAGTGATTGAGTTATCCTATAGGTAAAAGGTTGTTTTCCTGGCAGAGTGAGTGACTAAAAGTTACTGGAATAAACACTAACACGCAGCACATTGCATTAGTCATATTCTCCATATTTGAAGCCCTGCAAGCTGTGATTCATGCCAAAGCTTGTAATTGCTATGTGAAGGGTTAGAGCTGAGACAGTCCCATGTTTAAATCAGTCCCAAGTGTTGGCCATCTGTGCTCCAAGACCTGGGGGGATACATATGGGGAAGAGAGGCTGCTCATGCCATGAATGTTTTGCAACTTTAAGCCTCTGAGATGATGATAAACTGTAAAGCAGAAAGGATGATACACTGCCAGAGTTCACTTTAAACAGATCTCCTCCTTTTATGGACTTTTTATTTGACTTGAAGAGACAATAGACATTTCTGTTTATCTGCTTTTGGGCCGTGTTTCTTAAGTTGTATTGTTTGCGATGGTGCAGCTGAGGCCAGGGAGGAACACTGTGTGCGAATGTGTATCAATGCTCATTAATTCACTTGCACAGAGGCGTCATTGTGCTCCTAATTTGGAGCTGCTCCTTTGTGCGACTTCAGTGGCTCTTAATGTAGAGAGAGGAGTTCACTGAATGTAAGTTTCAGAGTGGATACCCTGTGAACCCACTCCCCACAGACCTTCATTCACTGCCTCATAGAGGATATTAGTCTACATTGCAATTGAACAAGTGCATTGTCCACTTGCTGAAGCTCTGGTTTATAATCAAAGATCCTCTATTGCCTTTTTATGGTCTTTCAGGGCCCTGATAACTGTCTGTGGTGCTTTGAAATATTTCATGACAAAAAATGGATTAACTGTGCGCACAAAGCCAAAAGAAAACAGGATGTCATGCAGCTGACTGTGTTCGTTTCTGAAAGTGAAAAAAGAGGTTGTAGAACTTGTATACGATCAGATTTTTCAGTGACCTTAACCTCTGCGGAGAGGCGGCATATTTTTCACAGAGATCCTGCTCTGTTGTGTTGTTGAACGCTTTAACAGCGCACTGGCCTCTGTGACGGATGTGGGAGGAAAACTTGGCTTGAGCCAAGGCGACAGCAACTCATTTTCTACAAATGTCTTACTAGGCTCTTGGTGTTTGTCTTGTAACAATTACCCAATTACCCAAGGGCTTTCTTGATAAGCGAACACAAGGGAGAAAAAAAGCAGTTTTGCTTCTACACATTCTAATATCGAGCCAAACATCTGAAGGGAAAATGCTGGCCTTGAGTTCCAGCTGTTTTTTCCTTGCATTCACTTAGCAAGAAAAGTATGACATGCAACATGCGAAGTGTTATAATCTCATGCAGCTTATTGCCCTGAAGCATGTAGGACAAATCTGTCCAACATTTGCAAACTTAATTTTATCTTTTTTTTTGCTAAATTCATCTGCAGTACTTTGAGAAACATGTGGAAAAACAGTTGAAGAAGCTCCAAGTCTGATACGATCTGGAAAATGGAGCAACTTTTCGATGTTTTTATAGACGCAATTGAATTATGTGCTTAGCATTATAAAACTATCCCATGACAGGAGATTCAGCTAATCAGATGCAGCAAATTATGGACACGACTGCGAAACACAGTGTCTGTTGTTCTTCTTCGAGCCAGATCCTGATTGCAGCAAAAGAAAGGAAAAAAGAGAGAGGGAGGAAAGATTTCTTTTCCTTATGGAAACTCATGGACCCGGTAGTTGGAGTGTTCAGTATTCAGTGTGGTGGTCTCGTGGAAAGACCATCAGGGTTGGAGTCAAACCAGATCCAAATGTTACATCACTGTTTTTGAGCGATTCTCACAGAAGAGTTAATCATGGACGACAGTTGAACATATGTCTTTAATTAAACATCTTGTTGTTGAAGGAAGGTCGAATTTTAAAAACCTCTTGATGGTATTTAAAGACTTCTTGATAAACTGATTGACTCTGTCCCCCTGTGGTCCAAAAGCACACCAGTTGGACTTTGTCCCTCATAATGATTTTTACATGCAGGCCTGTGAAGTGTCTCCGGGATGTCGACTGTTTTTCTCACTTCATTCCTTCTTTATCTGAACTAGGATGTCTGAATAGTGTCCGATAATTTCTTTCACACATCAGCAGGGATCACCGTGACACACACTCACATGTGGTGGAGTGTGTGTGCTGTGACCCCACATCCTGAGTATGAGGGGAGGAAAGACCCCTGACTGCTAATGCTGTGCCAGCTGAGGTGTTTTTACACTCGCAAAATCAACAACTTGTCACAGAAAGTGGGACATTTGTCCCCGATTTTCGTTGACTCATGTCGATGCTATCTTCAAGAGATGAGCAGCAGGTCCTGCGCATGACTTTATCCAAGTGGGGATGAGGAAAACACAGGAATGTGAGGATGAGTCACCAAAGGGATGTTTTGAAGAGACGGATTTCTGTTGAGTGTTAATTTGTTTGAATCAAAGCTTGTTGACACCATAAAGATGCTTCCCTTGGATTCCCCGACTCTTAAAATATGGTGTAATCCAAATTAAGTCGACGCTAACCTCTGAGAACAGATCCCACATTTTTATGTCGCCATCAATAACTCCCAAATTGCTTTTCGTCTTTGGGTTTGCGATCATTAATTACACAGAATATCCCTCTATAATGAGGTAGCTGCTGTCAGAGTTACATGATTTCTGGGCTTCTTTCCATTTGGCAAAAGATATGACCGAGCATCTTTTGTGATTATGCAGCATATGAGGCCCTTAGAGGACTTTTTGCAACTGTGCAGTTTGGAAAAAATAGACCCCCTTTTGGTCCAATCAAGACTTCATTTATATCCTGCTTCACTTCCTGCTCCACTTCCTTTTTTCATTTCTCTGTTCCTCTTACTTTTTCGTCTTCCCTTGTTGTTTTTTTGTCTCCCTGTGGCTCTGCAGGTCCGCCAGAGCTCTCATGTTAATTTGTTCAGCTTAATAACTCAGTCAACAAAGCAGTCCATTGAGTATTGTGACTTGAGATGATAAGAATAAAAGTTCCTGAGCGGGGATGCTTGTTCAAGCATGCATCATGGCCGTCACTTTTTCACTAAAAGCCCATTCATATTCAAACAGAAGGGATGCAAGTGTGGGTGTTTGTGTGTGCATGTGTGGTATGACATTTAAATATCTGAAAATACCCTGCATGCAAAAGACCACAGCCTTTTCAGAATGCACAGGAAGCCTGGTATGTCAAAGATACAATCTGGCCTTTATCATATCTGCATGACTCCAGAAAAACACCCACCATTTTCAAGGTTAAACTGCCAAATTCATGCATAATAAGTGCCACTTTTTCTCAGTTTATAGTATGTTGGCATGTATGCATGGAGGGGATATTTGCCATCTGTAACAGTGTTTTGTTCACAGTCAGATGATTGTTCCAGAGAGCCTGTGGGAAATAAAAGCTTGGCGGAAAGCAACATTCACTCACTCATTCAACAGGCATTCGGCCTATCGGCAGGATTTTCTGCTATCTGCTGTAAATTACTGTATGACCCTTTTACTATGGCGCCAAAAACACTGTTCATGAGTAGGGAAGATTGATTAGATGGTCAATATTTCCCAGAGTGACCTATTTACTCTCCCCATTCTTTGGTAAGCAAGTAACTAGACCACAGTACAGTCACCAAACAGTTCAGTTGTGCTGCACAAAATGGTTTCTGTAGCAGGGAGGCCTTCAGTGGTTCATATCAACTCTTTGGTGATGAATCAGTGCATCTGGGTGAGGGAGTTAGTGCATTGGTAAACTGTATCAAGAGATGGACAACATCACAGCTCTCCGAAAGTGAAGCCAAAACAGTTAGCGTTCTCTTTATTATCACCAACTTCACCATTGGCAGGTAATCCCACTTTATTTACCTGGGAGGAAAGTATGGACAATTAAATTTCCTTACACATAGTTTTCTCACTGTAAATAGTCAAAATATATTTTTTTAAGGTGGTATAATGACTTAAAAAAGGCTAACTGAAGTATGTTCTTCTGTGTGCAAGAAGAGATGGAAAGAGAAACAATTAAACAGTCATTGAATTCTCATAGCTGTGAGTATCTGCTTCAATGTGATGGAGGGGGGAAATGTAACTCATATAATAAAAAAAGTTTCGAGTGCTGATCCCTCTGAGACTCTGGCTCCTAATGGGCAAGATGCCAACACCTGTTGCACTGATTTCTTCGCCTTACTTTTTTTTTAATGAAAAGAGTTAAAGATGAATCATCCATCTTTAAACACAGTCAATAATTTATAACCGGGATCATAGACTGAAGCCAGTTTCAGAAGTTTCTGTTATTGGACTAAAACATGTCTCTTACTCAAGTTGCACTCCTTGACCTGTTTTCTATTTTTTCCAAATTGCCCCACAAGCACAAATCATTAGGTTTCTCCAATTTTAAGTACTTTTTGTCAAATTTCCCCAAAATGTACCTTAAGGATTCAGAAAAAGCTTCTGAAGTCCATGCCTGTCTGTGTATACTTTCCAAGACTGTAAACAACCGAGCCAACTTCATGCAGCTTTTTGGTTTTTAGCAATCTTTAAAGTTTTTTTGCTATAAACAGAGAAGAAAAAGTGTCATGGTTGCAGTTTATATGGACACCTGACAATAGTTTGGACCAGTCAACTAATGTCCCAGCCTGTTACATCTGTTGCTTTTCATGCATGCCCTACCTTAGCTTCAAACTAAGGTGGGGCCCCTTGAATTAAACCTAAAGTCTTCGGCTGGATTAAGTGGTTAAAGGAAAAGCAAAACATATGACTTTTCAATCTCCAAACATTGTTTTATGTTTCAGTCCAAAGTTCCTCAATCTATAATCAGAGGCAATGGGTGTGCCTGCTAATTAGAAGGGAGCACACATCTCAAGTGTTCTGTCCAAGTTGATATGGGAATTACGTAGAAGCTTGATGTGACCACAGCACGGATGTGAGTGTTGAGGTTCAAATGAGAATCATTAATAATGGCACCCCAGCCAATTTTCCTCTAAGATCATGTGTGAGGAGTGAGAGCAGAATGCATTAGTCTGCTTTTCAACGGTGGGAGCCTGCAGGATTGAGCTGTTGGCTGGGTGCCCGCTGAGTGTATTCAACCCTCCACAGATAGCTCTTTGTCCCCACAGCTGCTAAACAACCGTAAGACAAAAGCATCTGGGGTACCCCTGTACACCAGTGAGAAATGTTCACCATATGAAGAGCCCTGCCAGACAGCCTGAGACCATTTGGACGCAGCCAAATGCTACACTCAGGATGAATTAAGCAGGAGCATAAATGAATAGCCATATATGACTTTTTTTTGCCTTTAAGTTCATGATTATGAGAAAAATCTAACTTTTTTTTTACTAAAACAAATCTTGAGAGGACGCACTTCTTCACAGCTTGTTGTTTTTTTCTTATTCGAGACACTTTAGGAAGTGCACATGACTCCTCTGTGCTCATGATGTCGTGATGTGGCGCTGCATGTGACACAGTGGAATAAGAGCTGGAGGCCACTGGACACAAACACCCTCTCTCTTTTTCTCTCTCGCCAGAGAATCACTTTCCTGCCTAAGAAAAAGGTTTCCAAGTGAGAGTTTTCATTGTCTGCTTATTATCCTCCAGAGAAAGGCTTTATCGGCAGGAAGAGGCACTTCTGCCAAGCAGATGAAAATCTGCATAGCTGCACTTTAATAAAGCGACAGCTGCAGGAAACCCAATAGCTTAGGGAGGTGTTTTTGGGGGAGGCTGTTTGCTTCACTGACAGACTTATTGGGACTTTGAGAAGATGGATTTAACTTTGACTTAATTGCTCAAAAAAAAAAATCTTTCCCTGTGCTGCATAGCCATTTGCTTATTTGGGATGTCTTTTCCATTTGCACATGCTTTTAAGGCCTCTGGGTCAACTTTAGGTACGTTCGCCTCAGAGGAAAGAAGAAAATACCCGTTTTAGCAGCTTCAGGACAGAGGAAATCCCAGATGTTCTGTCAGAAAAACACATTGACCCCATCACCACACACAGACTGAAGCAGAGATCAGTTAACACTGTTGATATCGGTGCAACACCACTGAGAGGTCTCACAAGTCATCTTAGCTTTTGACCTCTGCTCTATGGGAAAACAATACTGTAAGGATAGGGAGACCACAGCTGTAAATGAAAAAGAAATGTTGTGAAGGAATGTACAGAGCAGTGAGTAAAAGCTCCTGGATTCACAACCTGATGGATTTTATATTGCGTGTTTGTTGTTTCGTGACAGAACGCTTCTTTCTATTCATTAAGACTAGTAAGAGCAACATGTGTCCACCAAAGGTTTGTTTTTTTGCACCAGCAGTGCCTACGACCTCATTTACAGAGCAGCTCTCACCTTGTGTTTGCTATTGCTAGGCTATGACAGCTGTATTATGACTTTTAATAGTGTTAAGGCCATTTGTATGACCTGGCTTTCTCACTTAAAACCAAAGCTGAGTGAAATACTTGATACTTTTTTCTAGCTGGTCTCGCCTTGTTGGGGTTCTGGTTTGCAAAACAACCTGTTCACTATGCATGATCCGGTAGTTGATTTGCTCTGCGTGCTTGATTTTTGCTTTTAGTGGGAAAAAAAACCCCACAAAGAAAAGGGAAAAAAATGTAAAGGAAATATTCCTGACATTAGCAGCAGATCTGGGTCTGGGAAATGTAATTTGCAATATACATTTAATCCAAAATAGATATGCTTCTTCTGAGCCATCGTTTGTGATGCTGAGTCAATAATTAAGACCTCCCCCCTCTTTACACTCAGTATGTTTACATATCATCAAAGAAGTTGATGTATTGCATTTGTCTGACTGAAACAGCACTGTTAAGATACATGTTAACACCCTTGTCTGAATGACAGCCCACTAAATTAAACTTCTCATCGTCTGACTCACACACCCAGATAATGCAGCTGAGGCCAGAGTTCACACGGCAAGCTTTAACCTAGAAGTTGGACAGCGCAAATGTGTTGATAGGGAGCCAGGTAGTAAACAAAACCTCAACAGACGCAGGTTTGACTATTTTTCAAAAGAGACTTCTTAGTTTAAGATTGAATATTATTTGATGTTTTGAGGATATGAACTATTGTCAGGGGTTTGTTATCAGTTTCCATGCTGGGGTTGAAAGTAGGTGCACTTTCAGTCTTGTGGGACGCGAAGCAGTGGTTGTATGTGAGTAGAGTAAACAATTTGCATCAAGTATTTCCATCTATGCAAACATCCGCATCATTTGAGGGATGTGTGCACCGGACACATTCCTGACCGTGTAAATGTTTAGACACTGATGATGATTAAGTGTCAGCATCGACCCAAATGGTGCCATAAATGGGCTTCACTTTCCACACTGGATGCTGCATAATGTCCAGGTTGATGGACAAAATGTCATTACAGTGTGTGCCGCTGGAAATTCGCCCATCAGTGCTTAAAGCAATAAAGTAATGGATTGACCCACTCTGGCAGAGGTCAGCCAGGGTAGAGTATACACCGAACGCTAGAGAGATTAGCGTCTGCTTTTCCCTTTAAGTGAACTGTGTTTGCCACATATGGTTAAGCGCTTAGTCTTTGTGTTTTCTTCCTAAATGTGAGGGAAAACACGTTTCTGCAGGGGAGGAGGTGTCAGGTTCATGTTCCATCTGCAGGATCCCATGGCTTTGAGACGCAAGAGGAGAAACTCGTAGAACAATGGCATTAAAGTGATCCCCGTCTCCTCTGCTCTGTTGTCATAGTGCTGTCGATGAATCCTGACACGGTGGGGTCTGACTGGCTGGTGTTGAGAGAAGAGGGTTTCTGCTCCTTCTCATGAGGGGTGAGCCTGGGAGGGGGGGTTGACAGGATAAAGTCTTTGGGTCAGGGGTTAGAGGTTGGCAGCATAAGGAGGAGTAGGAGGGGAAGGAGAGGAAAGACAAAAGAATTGACGGGCGATGCAGACCCATCAGCTGGGGGAGACTCGGGAGGGTGGGGGCTGTTCTTCGTGGGAAGCAACCCCAAGATTAGCTGGAGTGTCTCATCTGATGTCTCCATGTTTTTGTGCTTCATTATGTCTGTATTGTGTGTGTGTTTGAGGGGGGTTACAACATGCCTACACACAGTGCAACCCTGGCCCCGTGTAGCCATTTTAGCAGTGAGGGCGTGAGGACACTTGAGTTGTGGCGATCCATCTTTATGTGATGTTGCGTTCACACCAGACATGAATAATATCATGCACTCACTTAATTCACATGTATTGGAGCGCCTAAATGCTTCCTATTCATTTGCTCAACTAGCAATAGTAACACGCTCCACTTGTGTGCCAGATCATGTCTACAGAAAGGCAGAAAAACATGAATTAATGCAAGGGAGAAAGGGGTTTTTCATGCCATTTTCATTTGTATATATCAAAGATGGTACATCGCAAGGAACTGGTGGGTTTTTATCAAGAGAGTCCATTTTTATTCCTGTTTCCACGGAAAAAAAAAAACAGATATCTGATGCTCAAATATCCTGTTGCTCAAAGCAGCCACACATCACCATGATCAGTCTGTCCTCCATTTTACAGATGAATGAACCTCGCCGGTTTGTGTTGACGCTCACCACTGGGGTATTTCTATGCTGATATAGTATCGTGGCACGAGCAGTTGGCCTGAGTTCAGGCAACTTTAAAAAATAAGTGAATGAAGTGAGTAGTGCATGCCCACTTCGGCCGCATCACTAACAGTCTCAAAATAAAATGGACTAATGCCATTATTGGTTCAAGATCTCCATGAGGTAGACTTTTATACCACCACAATTTAATGAACTATTACTTAATTGAAATGTTTTTAGGAGCGTCAGAGTGATAGCTGGATGTGTGCTCTTTTCAGTTTAAGTGCATTTAGAAAGATTAAATCTGATTAAAAGAGCATTTACACTGTAGGAGGTCATGATTATATTAACTGGATGAAGTACAAAGATGTGTTTTACTATTTTGCTAATGATGTGTCACTCAACCACATGATTTGTGACTCACAAATACATGGGAAACGATGAGTTGTCTTTGCAGTTCTACTTTGTCATCTCTCAGTTTGGTTTCTTGTCGGTTTTCATCACTTTCACCAAATTTTCAACAAAACCACCACAGGGGAAGTTAGCTGGTGACTAAACATGAAGTCCCAAAATAGATTTCATTTTCACTTTAGAGTTTCTGGAGACCCAATCCGAGCCAAAAAGAGACAAGAACTTGGCCTGTAATAACAAGGAGGATGAAAATAAGATGTTAATTTTGTAAAAGTGAGTTTGCTCCATGTTTGTGGATGTGTAGGAAGAGAACTGTTAGCTTGCATGCTACTTATGGTAACTTTAATGGTGATACAAAAATAATGTATGTTTAGCTTGTTGCTGAAGATGCTGCAAAGATGATAGTTATGGCTGATTGACAGCTATAAAACTAGTGAAATAGAGGGAAACATCATTTAGCAAAAGGTTTGAGTGACGTCTTGACAAGATGAACCACAGTGAGAGGTATGATTTGCACCATCCACCACTGCATTTGTAATCCAGTATATACAAAAAACAACATAAAACCCATAGTACAGGTTTTTTAAACATTAGTTACACGAGGCCCCCTGATAAAAACTTCCCCTAGCTAATAACGTCTCCAGAGGCCTGTCCAGCCCAGATAAACCCTATAATTCTATTTATTTTGGCTCATTTTGAAGCATAAAGGTTTTTAAGCCCACAGGCAACTTTTCAAAGGTAGCTGCAGATTTCATTATCCTCTTCTTGGCAACTCATCCTCACAGTATGGATTGAAAAGACAAGAGGTCATTATGTAGCATTATTCCAACTGGATAATGGAGAGGTGTTTGCTTGCAGTATTTCTTGGCGTCTTCTTTGGCTCCATAATGTTTGAGCGGCAGACCACTAATACTGCCAAGACTGATCCAGACCAGAAGCATCATTAAAATATTTAGAGCACAGTGCAAGAAAAACAAATAACTACACAAAGACCTTTGCTTTGGTGCTTTTCTCTGATATAGCAGAAGTTCATGGCCTTGTTTCACTTCCTCTTTTTCTGGAACTCTCTGTTCACTCTGCTCCAGGTTTCTGTTTGGCTTTATTTCCTCTTTCGACTCCAGACTGGAATTATGAAATTGAAAGACTTTTGGTTTTGATATCACATTGTTTTTTGCCCGGCCAAGCCATGATGGCAGTTTCCAAGGTGCTGTAAGCGAGGAGGCCTTGATAATACAAAGCATGTGTGGGTCTCACTCTCCCTGCAAACCACACTGGCTGCAGAGGTGCCAGAGAGTCAGGGCTGTCGAGTCATTTTTGGAGGAACAACACAGCCTGAGTGAGTGTTTCTCCATTTCAGGCCTGACACGATCGTAACACTAACATGCAATTAGAGAAGTGCTGAATCAGGTATCCTGGGTATTGTTTGGTCCAACACTTGTAATTATCCTCAAGAGAAGATCTCAGTATGGAAACCATTCAATGGTAGACATACCAACACATTATATATGGATCTGCTACAAATGGCTCAGGTTGAAGAGCAGAGTTGGAATTCTGCTATGTGGCTGAACAAAGTAGAAGTATTCTTCGTGGAAACAAAGTTTGTCCATGGGATGAATTCTTGCACCGCAGAATAAAACAGCAGTTTGTGTTTTGGTATTACTTTTGAGGTCTGGTGATGGCAGGTCCTTTGTTAAAAAGATCCTTAAATAGACTTTGAATCAACTCTCTGTGGGAAAGGAGTGACAATAGTCCGGCCACAAGTTGGATTGAGGTACGGTGTTTTCAACATGTCATGAGAAGTACGTAAAATGTTAAGTTTCAAATGGGAGCCTGTAAGTACTTTATAAGCAATAAGAAAGATGTTCATTACGCTTTTATTAACATACTAAAAATGTTTGTTAGCACCTTAAAAGACCTTAGAAGTTACCTATTAACTATTGATTAGAACAAACTTGATAAAAAGTATTACCCCCAAAGCATTTATGGGTGCCCATGAGTTTAATTCTTGCTGCCACAGTATCAAGACATGTTTTGATATTGTTTGATTTTTATCATTATTGTTTGGAAGTTTTAAATTCTGGTATTACAGCAAACCCTCTCTCTTATCAGCTTGTCCTTGGCCGTCAGTTCAGTATCTTGGGGTGAAATGCAACTGGAGATGTTGCATTGTAGAGAATGTTGTCCCAAAGTTAGGCCTCATTGATTCTAAAACTGTATGTGAACTGTCCAAGACTAATTTTTAATATATGTAATGCTGTTTGAAGAGATACAGACATCTGAAATAGAAGAAAAACTGCAAGGCACCCAATAAAATTCAAGTTTAATGAAGGCAAGTTTTTATAATGCCAGAAAAAGATTACAACCTTTGCTCTTTTTCCAGTGAATATTTCCCATTTCTCTCTTTTTTGATTTTTTTCAATCATGTAGACAACAAAACAGGAGAAAAAGTGACTTTTCTTTGTTTTAATGTTGTAACAGGGCCAAACAGAAACCACAAAGCTCACTCTAAATCAGGCTGTTGTGGTTTTTTCTCTCACTGTCCACATGTTTCTCTGTAATAAATGAGGTCAGTTAGCATATTCATTTTTTCCACTGCGGGGAGAACTTTTTTTTTCTCCTCACAAAACAGAACTCTGCGGCTCATGTTGCTCTGATTAGTTTGCTGTGACATTTCAAGGAAGTAATAGCTGATCTCAGAAGAACGGTTTAGGGCACATGCTGATCTCAGGGGGATAGTTACAGACACATTTAACTTTCATTCACATGGATCACATGAGTGATTGTCCAGTAAAAGTCATACAGAATTTGGGATGCTTTTGTCTGTAGGTTTACAGGGAAAAATAGGTCAGCAAACATCTGAATGGATCTGTGTAATGGGTTTGTAGTGCCCTGCTCTTGTAAACAAATCAATGACTTGGCTTCAGTTCGACTAACATGGGAGCAGATTGACCTATGAAGATGTCCTGTATTTAAATCTGGGCCGCTGCAGTTCATAGGAATGAACTGACTGAAACAAATTACCCAAACTGTGTTTACAAGACTCTTTGGCTCAGATGCTGTAATACGCTACCAATCACTGTCAAAAACAGGAGTGGGGAATGTTTGAGTTTTTCCATGAGAGCTGAAAAAGTTCCTGGACGATCAGTTTGACTTCCTCTCCAACAGACTTTGGCTCTCAGAGTCGATCATGCCTCAACAGGGCAACTCCACACACCCATTTCGTCTGGTTCTTTTTGGTGGGGTCACTATAGTTTTCTTCCTGGGCACAGACCTGCATCCCTGAGAACTCTGTCCTCAGAGTGAATCCATCAGGGTGCAGGTCCTCACGGGTGACTGAACCCTGAGGAGCATTACAGGCTCCCAGTCTCACAGCATGAAAGGTTGACCCACAATGAAGCCTCCTCCATTTGTATAGGCTTCATCATCATTCAGATTGTGTCCTTGAGTAGGGGAGTGGCGCTGTCTCAACCCTGGAGTTTAACATGCAGCACTCAGGCTCTGCCTCCTGCATTCACAGGAGTGTTCCCACAGCCACTCAGCCTGCCACAGGGTTTCTGGTAAAACTGAGCCCAACAAGTGAGAACGGGATGAAAGCTATTTTCTCCTTGTTCCATCCCAATTTTACACAAGATTTTGTCGTAAGTTTATATTTAAAGCTATGACATTAAAAGAAAATTGCATGATAAAGCAACAGAAGTGAAACCACAGTGACTTATTTTTCAACTTATGAGCTTCACACAGCATTTTCTCTTTTTCAGCTCAGTATTTTTATCAATGTCCTATTTGTCTGCCAAAAATGAACCTTGTTTCTAGCTATTGGCAGCTTTTTCCAGCATGAAAAATGTCAAACACACAGTATTTTATCTTCCCAGAAAGTTAAACATCTTGCTCTGAAAGACAAATATATTTGCCCTTGGATGTGCTCTGGACTGAAACTGAGCTCAAATCAAAGTCAACATTCCTCTACTCCATGGTTTCAAACTTGAATTTCTACTTTTGTCTTCAGAACTGTGAAACTGATGGAGGGATCAAACATGATGACAAACTTAGCTGTACGTTTTCCAGTGTAAAGTGTGGACCAAAATCACCAGCATCGCACAATACTCACTGACAGGTTGTGCTTACCAGCGACCAGAGTTTTGGCTCTCAAAATGAGAAGTCTTATGAAATCTTATGTAATCAAACTTGACTTTAGATTAAACAAAAATGGTAGACAAAGGACTCGTTGTCAAGCTTAACATTACTTGCTTAGCAACAAAGTGAATCAATAATGATAGAGATTTCTATTTAACTATTCACACTTTGGTTGATGGATGTTTTTACAGCACACATTATACACTTTTTTTTTTTTTAACCACAAATCAGTGAGTTGATCCTCCATTTCTGTCGAACTTCACACTCAGTGTTCACTGTCATCAGGCTTGTCAGCTTGCTAGCCAGTTAGCCAATGAAAGTTGCCCTTTCATTCCTCAACACTTGACAATCTTTGGCCTATTTACAAGCTGTTGACCAAATGTTGACAAAAAAGTCCAGTTATAATGGGCAGTCCAATTGTTATGTAATTTTATGGTATAGGATGGCACTGTACTTATCACCATTATTTATCATATTACCCTCCACACCAACTTTCTTCGTAACAGCTGTGTTGAGAGTATTTTTGTCCAGGCAGACCTGATTTCTATTCAAACTAAATACAGTTCAGCGTTTTCAGTGTAAAGTATCAACCTTGTCATCAGATGATTTTGATCCTTTGCTCTGAGTGAAAGTAGTTCAACTTTTGTAATCACTGACCAATCAGATTCAAAAAGGGGCGGGACTTCTTATTATGGGCATGTCAGCTACAATGCTGGGAAAGAAACCGACCAGATTTGTCTCTTTGAAGGTTCTACTCAGGTCTAGAGCTGCTGCTAATGTTATGACACCAATGTCAGTAAATGAAAACAAATATAAAATAGTTAAAGCATTTTTAAATAGACCCAGTGGAAAATTAGCAAAGGAAGTGAATGTTTCAAGGGACAACTTTTATAACTCGTGCTGCTGGGAAACACTCAGAGGGTGTGGGTGCTAAAAATCGCCTCCAATGACATGACCCCTTATGTTTGGAAATTTGGTAATATTAATTGATAGAAACCTCATTAACATGTTATTACCACTGGTGACTGCAACCTTTTCCAATCTTAGGCAAACATTTTTAGTCAGGAACAGAATTTAATCAGGCCACGTGTTTTGAATTTCCCTTTACATGTGTGCTATAAACTCTACATGTTGTTGTCCATACTCTTGTAAAAGGCTACAGATGGAGTTTGGTCTGTTTTGATTTTGTTGTTCTTGGTAACTTGGAGCCAGCTCCATGTGGTTACATGTGGTACATTATGTATCAAATTCATTTTGTTGGGAACTTCTCGGGGGCTTCTTAGTGTGATTATTGGGTAAATCCCAGGCACAACTACCTCTAAATCTGCTGTAAGTTTGCCTGAAAAAAAGTTCAAACAAACATCACTTGGTCATATGTGTTGAAGTTTTTCCTCCTCTCATCACTAAGACGTCCCCTCTGCTGGTGTTTTACGGGGCCGGGGACGGTGAAAAAGCTTGGAGATTAGCGTAGCATTTGTTGTTGTGGGATCCCTGCTAAGTTCACTTCCCTGACCCCTGAGGCTCCCCTTCCCCGCTGATCCCCCTCCTCTCTGAGGTCTGGTATCCGTGAGAAGACCCCACTCTAGCACGGCCCCCCCTCCTTACTGCTGAAAGGCCTTTCTCTCATTAGCATGCCCCTGGGGCTCCCTAGCCTGCTGTTGCCAAACAAACACAGCCAAGATCTTCTTCACTGTCTCCCTCGCTGTCTGATTCTTCCATCATCTTTTGCAAACCCTCATCCATTACCTCTCCTACTTTTCTTTCACCCCTTCATTTTCCTCCCTTATCTCTTTTTTTCCTCTCTCAAAGGACATGTTTGTCTGCCTCCATGACTCACCTGGATCCCTCGTTTTCATGTTGTTTCCTGTGTTGTTTGTATAAGCCCTGAGGACTCCACGTCTCCTCGTTCAGGAAATGTCCTGTGTCTTTTTTATGTGTGTCAGAAGCCACCAGATGGGAGGAAGAGACGGCGGTCAGAGGTTGCTAATGAATGCAGCAGAGGCAGAGGGCATATGGTGGAGATCAGGAGATGAAGGGCACACATTCCCCCCTTTTCTTAAACTGTGGTCTGAAGTGAAGAAAAGTAGATTTTCAGCCACTCTGTCAACTGTAGTAAGGGTCCCCTGTGCTCTCATGTGCAACCCCTTACTCTGATTTAACAAACCAGTTCCCAAAAAGAGTTATTCAGGGGTCTGTATCAGTTTCAGACACAGGGATGCTTGTGTGGAGAGTTTCTTTTGAGGTTTGTGTCATGAGAAGAACTTTATATCCATATGACTTAATATTTCAATGAAGTTACCCCATCACATTTGGCACATTGAGCTGATCTAGACTGCATTAATGTTATCCACTTAACATTGCACTTGTAACAGGCAGACAACTTAAGCAAAACCAAAGTCATAGTTAGACATCCATCTGCTGACTGAGTCAAGAAGAAAGGACAGATAGAGGAGGATAAACACACAAATGTACAGACAGAAACATACACTACAACATGATTAGATGTATGAATAATGAAATGTTAGCTGTCTCAGAATAAGGTCGCTCATCATGCGTTGAATATTCAGTGACGTTGATGCTCTAACTTTTGGGTTTTCTCCGGTAAACTCTCTGCAGTTCTCAAAGACATGTTGAATTGGCTCTGGGATACTTACTTTTTTTTGGTTAGTTGTTTCTACCGCTGCTTGTGTTTCTTCAATACATTCTCCCTGCGATACAACTTTCCAGGTGACTTAAAGGATCCAGAACTCGAGGAACTTTTTCCATATCAGTGATGCCACTTTCAGATGACGTGCTACCGCCTACATCAAATAGAGTGTGGTGAAACAGTGAAAATTGCACTACTTTTCCTCAGCGTATGAGTTTGTGTGTGAGATGGTGTCCTATATTGACTGAACAAGCGAGTTTACTCTTTGAACGTTAATCCCCGAGCTTGTCTTTTTGTTCTATACTTAACTCTTCTTCCTATTGCCTCAGAGTTTAGCAGAGCTCTGTCATGTAGGATCTACCGTGAAACTAGATTTTAAGTGATATATGACTCAGAGCACCCACTTAAGTCCAAGCAAATACCCTCAGACAAGACCCCTGCAAAAACCACACTGTAAAGTGGAGCTCTGCCTTTGTGAAGCAGTATGACACTAAACAAGCGAAGCAGAGGAGAGGGCAAGAGCAAGCGAGAGAGGGATAAAGAGAGAGCAGGAACGCACGGAGAAGGAGAGGGAGCGAGAGAGGAGAGAGGAGGAGAAAAAAGGAAGAATCTTGCTGAAAGGAAGCATTTTTGTTGGATGGGAGAAAAACAACCATGGAAACTCCATCAGAAGAAAACCAAGAGCAGGGGCAGGACAAAAGAGGTACCAATGAGCGCTCACAAAGAGCCGCTTCACTTCTTTCTATTCACTGCTTGTGTTTACTGGGGCTTTAACCTACTCCAGCCTGCAGAGTTTTCACTCAACACAACAGTTTGGTAGATTTTACCCAGCAGGGAGAGATATTAAATATCAATCTGTTTTTTTTCAGTCTTTGTATGCATGTAATTGTTGATATTCTAGTTCAGGCTCTGCAGCTGCAAAGTTACAGTCGCTGTGATGCTTCATTTATTTTGACACGCTTGTTCTGTGATCTGAGTGGGGGTGTATTTAGCAGATTTTACTCCTGCAGCTGAGGGAATACTGCGTAGCTGCTGGACATCATCATGTTATTGTCACTTTTAAGGACAATGAGCCTGCTGCAGAATCAACAGCACATCCATCAAACCTCAGGGGGCATTTCAGTTGTTCTTTCAGGAGGGATGAGGTAGAGTTAGGAGGAGGGGGCAGTGATGATTAATGAGGTGAATGAGGGGCTGGCAAGAAAAAAGATAAATGATCCAGACATTACCAGCTGCACACAGACAGAAATGAGGTGTATGTACACTGAAGAGAGAAATAAAGTCATTCATTTGCACACACCTCATTAAGAAACAGTAAGAATCAGTGATTTTTCTGCTGAACATCTTTCCAAGGTGAACACAACGATCAGTCAGTCAAACACTCCTCACTTTAAAAGGTTGAGTATCCTGGGATAATGTAACCAGGAAAGATTTTCCCTAAGTGATGTTCAATAATCTCTAAATTGATAGTTTTGTTTCATTATCAAACCCACTGTGAGGATTGAACTGGTGATAACAGTCTCATTTTAAAGCCAATACCTCGATTTGACAGGCTGAAATAAACCAGATGATCAGCCTGAAGATGACATACAGCAGACAGATGTATCTGGTTATTTTGGTTTAGTGTCACTCGGGGTGAATGATGGGGTTTATGAAATGAAGACGAAAAGAACCTCTGAATACATTCAGAAAGCAGAGGGAGATTTTAAATCAGTGAATATTATTAAAACAGATGCGACAAAATAATGTTGTTTACATTTTTCACATCCGCTTTAGGGCCTGTGTCCACTAACAGCATATTTGCTCTCGCAACTCCAAACAACCACAGTTTCAGAAGGCTTCTGCTTACTGTTGCTAGGTTACAAAAGTTGTTTAGCAGCACTTCTGCCTCTTGTACTTGTGTTTTAGATTCTTTGCACACTTTATATTAGCCCCGAATTTAAAACGTGAAGGTAAGGTTGGGATATTTACAGATATATTTTGGGTCCTCCTGTTTGTTTTCAAAACATAACTGCAAATGCTAAATTTCATTGTCAAGTGTGATCTGCTAAATGCAGCAACAGAACCGAACACTGCAACTACAAACAGTTGGTAGACATTGTGTCATTGCATAAGCAGCGGCTCTAGACCCGGAAATAGTTCTTAAAATGAGTGTGGTTAAGTTTCCCCTCTGTACTCTGCCACTGTTGTTTACGAAGTCTTGCCCCTTCCTGATTTTACGTGGTTATTGATGAAGAAGGGATGTTAATGAGTTTTTTTTTTTTTTTTGTATAGCTGAGAGCTCAATGAGCAACAACAACAGCAGCAGATGATGAGGGTGTTATATACTTAGTGAACAACTGCATTGGTTTTGTACAGAAAACAAGTACTGCCAACAAAAAAATGCTGTAAGTAGACACAGGCCCTAAAAAATGCGACAAATATGGCACCCTGAAAGAAACTGAAAGTGACAGTTTAGACTAACTTTTATATATCAGAAAAAAAGGGAAAAAAATGTTGGGGAAATACTCTTTATTGCTTTTAAGATTTCAGGAAAGTTTTGTCTTTGTTAAACACCCAAAAGTATTCAGTTCGCAATGATAAGGGGTTGTGAAAAGTAGTAAAGAACTAACTTTTAAAGCTCAAACAAGTGCATGATGTTAATTTAAATCTCTGTATTTGTATTTTATTTCCTACTCTCTTGAGGAAACTTCTACTGCTGCTGCATACGCCTTACTATCACTGTATTCAACAGAGTATAGTGTAGCACTATTTTTTTACACTTCGATACATGATACCCATGAAAAAGGGGTCCAGAACCAAATGTTAGATTATTTAATTAACATCATTTGAGTTTATTATCTCATTGTAGATTTAACAGCTGTTTTATCTCCTAGCTGAGCCCTGTTTAACATTGAAGTTTTGGCTGAGCAAGAACTTGTGATGAAACACCTTGAGACCGTGTGCGGGATGTTGATTTGACTTTCCCAACCTTTTCTTATCCCTCACAAGGCTCTTAATCACATGTTTACTCCTCTGCTGTCCCTTAACACACAATTTATGAGTGATTACTGCCATCATTGCCTCTTACTGTCACTGAATACATACACACATCTCATTGAGCTCTTTATGGGTGAGGTGTAGTCAACAGCTATTAGCTGACAGAGTTTCCGTTGTTAGAAAGGTAAACAATGAGACCACTTTCGATAAATTTGCAGGCTTAGATCTCCACGGTCCCTCGAGAATGGCCATTACTACCATTATGGCATTTTTAAGTATCACTCCTCTCAAAGTGGAGAGTGTGGAAAATGAGACTGTTTCTCATAAATGGTGTTTTGGCAGCTCGCCCCAATGAAGCAAACAACAACAGTTTAGCATTGGCTGTAAACACACACACATCTGTTAGCAATGAGGGTCGATGTTTGATTAAAAGTGGACGGCAGAAAGACAGGGCTAAACATCGGTTAGGAGTGCAGGATTCAGAGATGAGGAGGAGGGTTGTGACAACTTCATCCCATATTATATATCTGAGTGTCTTTCTTTGTGTGTATTTGTATTTAGGATACATGTACTTTTGCTCTTTACATTTGATTATATGGCATTTTGAAGTGCATACTTTACACATGATTCTACACAGGACTGAGGTTTTTATTCGGCGCCTGGCATTGACACCAAATTGAACACTGATCTCGAAAATATTTGCTGCTCACTAATTCTCATCTGGTTGGTATGTCTCTGGATTTTTTTTTTTCTGTTTTTACTTAGCGTCCCAGCTGTTGGAAGAATTCATCTCTGCTGTGTCGACAGGTTGTGTTTAAGTGATTGCTGCTGTTGAAGGGTGGAGGGAGGTGATGAAGCAAGCCAGCTGCAGGGGTTTAGAGTGACAAATCTGAGTGGGGCAAACTGCAGGGCAGGAATAAGCTATTTTGAGGGCAGGGGGCAAAAATTTGATGTAAGGGCACCCCAAAGCCACCCCAAGTCCCATGATGTTGCAACTTGGTCAGTTACCTGGCACTTACAAACATGACACTCTAGGTAGCTCTGAAGTGTTATTTCTGGATGCTTATTGTTGAGTTGTGATGTTGAAGTCAGGTGATGATGTAAGAAGAGTGCAAATCTTTGCAGCCCCCGTTCTAGCCCGACCTGTAAGAGTTTTTTCAGTCAAACAATTCCAATTAGTTGACTGATACAATGTGACATTGAAATAAATAAAAGATTTGGAATTGAAGGTCAAAAGGTCATCAAACTGTCTTACATAATCCGTGACATCCTGATGGCCTTGGGTTGTTGATTCAACTTGAAATGGGACATCAGTCTGACTGGAGTCCTTTGTTGTCAAGTCATGTGTCCCTTTTATCTTCATTTTCTGCCTCTCTTTAGTGTTTAGTGGAAGTAAAAAAGTCTTGAAAACAAGAATTGGTACACATTAAACCAGTGAAGTTTAGGGTTCTTAAGCTCCAGGTCCAACACTGTGGTTGTAAATTACTGGCTGAGGATCCACATGGAGTTTCTTGGTGACTTTATCAAGCAGTGTCTGAGTCTGTTTGTCTAAGAGTCTGTATGCCAGTCTGTCTGCATCTTCTGTCGCCCTTAATGAGACATTTCTTCCCCAGATTGGCTGATTTTGAGTTTCTTTGACAAGTGGGATCTCACTGGAGGGTGAGTGGCTGCTGCGACTCTTAATAGTTGAGCTATGTGCAGTGCTGGAGGGGCACACAGGATGGAGCTCAGCAGTGGGCTTGTCCTGGGCCTTGAGCCTACAGGGCCGGAAGAGCGAGACCGTGGTTCAGTGCTGCTGTGAATGGCCCCTGAGAGTCCAGTGTGATGGACAGTCTGGGGCTGCACACACTGCCTCTTTGTATCCGGGCTTCTTGGACTCTCTGTGTCTCTATTTTTCTCCTCGTGATCCCACTGTGTCATTACAAACAGTCGCTAACTTGTCTGTGTTCCCCCTTTTCTCTCTTTATATTTCATTCTCCCTCTTCTGCTCTCATTCATGTACTGCAGCAATGAGCTGGAGAGGCTTGAAGTGGTTAGAGGTCTAACCAGGAGTATTACTCAGGGAGCATGTGAATGTCATCAGAGGGGGAAAAAGTCCAATGTGATTCTCATTTATGGTCCTCCACTCAGAACAAGGCAGCAGGATCCATTTAGTACAAGCTTGTTGTTTGGAGAGTCTTTGCCGTTATCCCCCGTGGAGGAGGATGATTTCAGCTGAAGTCTGACCTGCAATATCCTGTTTGCTATGAAATCCCACGTAGTGCACTCAAAGAAAACAATCTGCACTTTGTGGTGTGGTGGATACACTGACACTGACGGGCTTAGTGGTAACCCTTAGATACACATTACAACAGCTTCTGTGAAAATTGTTGTCTTCTGTGAGTTTGTGAAATTAATCTTTGAACTGGAGTCAATCATTTAAACAATGTAAAAGAATTTTTTATTGTTTTAGGATAAAAAATGCTGCCAATCGGGTTCCTACTAAGTGTGGAAAAGTATGGAAGTAATTTGATCAATTTCCAGGTCTTAAAAGTATGGTCAATGAAAAATAAAGTATGGAAAAATATTTATGTTAACAGACTATATTGCCACAATTATAAAATACTGTTTTCTAAAATAGAAAAGTAGGTATTTCCAAGAATAATTCTAAAAAGTAGAGTATGGAAAAGTATGGAAATTTCATGTTTACATCTGGATAGTAGAGCATTAAAGGACAATGACAACAAAACTTACAGGAGCTACAGCCTTTGCAAATGGTGGGGGGCTGCTCTACAGCTCAGACACATCATATAACTAAATTTCACTGTCTAATTTTCCAATGTTTAGATTCCTCTAATACTCATAGTGGAGCTCTCTCTCAAACAAAGATGTAGAAAGCTACAAGTGCTGAATGACCCCAGCATGAGGCCTGTACTTACGATAAGGAGGCACGCAATACTACGCTAACTCTCAAAGCTATTTCTTCCTGTGAACCACAAACTATGAGACCAATTATATCTTGGCTTGGACTTCTGTCCTCATAGTACTCTGTGCTGGACTGTCTGAATGTTACACTGGTCTTTGAAGTCCTGTCTGTCTCCCCTGATGTCTAATACCAGGACTGAGGCTTTCACAGAGGCTCTTTGTGAACAGTGTCATATTCCTGAGGTTGCTAATACTCGAACCTTGTCAGTGGGTCTGTCATTCTGCCAGTGTTTTTCTAGCCGGTCAGAACAGTGTTACACTAACCTGCCAACATGTCTGAACCAGCTGTGAAAATACCACCGTGGATTTATTGGGTTATTAAGCATAACAACCAGAGAGTGACACAAGGTTTTGCCGTCATGAGGCTATACTTAGTCTGGGTGGACTGCTGCCTCTAAAGCAAACCCCTCCTGTGAGATGGACACTAATCAAACAGATGGCCTATCGATTAAATTGGTGGCTCTCTAACATAACGCAGTTTTTTTTCCTCTTGAAGTGCAGCTTGTTAAATGAGCATGGCAGACACAGGCGTGTCAGTCTAATCCTCTCTGTGAGGAAGTCCAGGAGACGAGAGTTTCATGGTCCATGCGAGATTTTAAACCTTTGAAACTTTATATATATTAAGTGTTGACTCCTCCAGAGACAGTTAGGCTCACAGAGTGATTTTTCTAAATCACATCAAGTCAGTTTCAGACGATCAAAGCAGACTGGTTGTCTTGATGATATCATGGCGTCCAGCACTGGGCTGTCAGCTTTCAGACAGTTGATCTAATGGGAAAAGTGACACAATTAGAGGGCAGACTTTGAAATCAGACATAATGGGTTGAGCAGCCGTGCTTATTTTCTCTATGAAATGTCAAACCTTATTTCAGTCAAATTAATTCATAATTAACCGGCGAGGCTGTTGTTATTGCTCCCTTTATTATTTACTGAAACAGAGACAAACACTTATCATACTTTCCATACAGAGACGTCTCTTCAGGAGGTTGAACCCTGAGAGCAAGTTGATTTATAAGGAAGATATAGTCTGCTACTGGATCATAACTTCCTGATAGTGTCATTCTTTACAAAGGTCCTTTAAATGGCTGTATTTACTTTGCATCTGGGCTCAATATCCTGTGGAGCTGTCTCAGCAACCCCCCCCTTCATGCTCATCAGAGACATGTGGGCTGTGGTAGAAGTTAGCGACTCTGCTGTGGGCACATTTGTGGAGTTGCGGTGAGCATGCTGCTATGGCAACTCCTATTCAACCAGCATGGGACAAAAATGTTTTTATCTCCCTGTACTACACAAACAGACAGGATGAAGCGTTTCACTACTGAAGTGTTGGCTCAGCAGCAGAGGTATTTCACTTTTAATTTGCTTTGTCGAGGCACAAACACAGATGAACTTTTAAGATTCCCACCTCGAGGAAGATTGGAGCAAGAAGACACTCAAAACCTACCTAATATATTTCACATATCAGTTCTCCTTGTTGGCCTCTACTGACCCTGTTATACAACAGCTACATTGTTTACTGGCAACAGCTAAACATCACAAATATTGTGCTAAATATTGCCTTGTTCTGCGGTCTAAATAATGGGATAAACTGTGTATAGATTCTCATGGAAACATTTGTCTGATAATTTTTACCACATTTGAATTTCACCATGTCCTGCTTGGGTAAGAATGCTCCCATTACTGAGGGAGGATTGGTACAAGTCTATTAAAGCCAAACCAGTTCAAGCATCATTTTTAACACAGCTTGAAATAATTGAAGTTCGGACCATTTGCCTTTGTTAAACTATTAGCAACATTGGCATACAGCTGCAAATGTTCTCTCATGTATAATTCACAGTGAGACACGTGGACTATATAAGAGAAATGGATGTAGCCTCTTGGTTTCAAAAGTTAGGCGAACGTGGGAGTATCTTCAGCCGTCATTCTTTCTAATAACCGACATCTGAGATTTCAGTGGCGAACAAAAGAAGTCTCACTGGATGAAAATAGAAGAGAGTATGACCCTGTGTGTCAGTAGATTCATCCATCTTTACATTCATTATCTTTACTGTGGTAGTTAAGGGGGAGCCTGAAGCAAGTCCCAGTTGTTTATCGGCAGAGTACATCCTGGAGTCAATCACAGTGCTAACACATAGAAACAAACAACCACTCATGCACACGTTCACCTACGGGCAATTTGGAGTTACCAATTAACTTAACAAGCATGTCTTTGGACTGTGAGGGGAAGCCAGAGGGTCAGTCGATTCATTACCTCGGTGAAATGTTCTGCTATTGAATGTATGGCCTCAATGACAAGTCCCAAGTATTCTTCAGTGCAGTGCATTTGCTATTACGCAAGCTTTGGTCCAGTTCAGAGTAAACTTTAGGATATAGCAGAGGAGGCTTTAGGGAGCGGCTGGTGTCATGCATGTCAAAAATGTGAGTCAGGAATAGATTAAATCAAGAAAAAAAAGTTTTCGCAACAGCAAAGATGTAAATTCATGGTTTTAAAATGGGCTTTTCAGTGGATTACTTTCGCTTCTGTGCATTTTAGTCCATTAATGACTCTGCTGTTTTTGTCTCCACAGACAACAATATTTAGCTCATTAGATTGTCCACCGTGTTCTCCAGCTAGTTTCTAATTTTGGAAATATTCTGGCACATAATGAACAAGAGTTATCGGAACAGTTTTACTTAGATTTGCTTATTATAGTGGGGTAAACCAAAACAGCACTCTTGTTGGTCCCATAACCAATATAATTAGCTCAAAGACACTAAAACGCTCAGTAGCTGCAGAGCTGGGAAAGAAAAATCCCTGCACGACCTGTCTCAGTCAAATAATTTGATCAAATTATAACAAAGTTATTGTTTGAAAAGTTTTAGTTTCAGTGTGACGTGAAGCACATATGAGAGTTTAAAAACATTACCAGTCATTGACTTGTGTATCCTATGACTATACAACATCCTGTCAGACACACAGACCTGATTTAGAGCCGTGCTTGTTTTGCATGCATCCACAGATAGTGCATTGTGATGACGGCCTTTGTTTCATATGGTGCTGCAAAACACTGGATGAGGCCGATTCATCTGGGTCACTTCATTCCCTCATTGTGAGTTTTCATTGATTTCCATTCTGGCTTGGCAGGCTGACATCTAAAGCTTTGACCTGCTGGATGGCCATTAGTGCCCTGTGAGTGTCGAGAGGAACTCTCAGATGAAACATTATCAAGAGTGAAGGCTGTGAAACTTCAGACTCCTCACACAGTAATCTGCCGGTACTCCACATTGCAAAGGAAGCACGCCGCATCAAGCATGACCGTGGGGGGATTATGTGGACTTTATTTTGAAGAGGCTTGTCTGTATTCATGTCTGTGTTCTTCATCCCAGCGAGGAAGGGACTCTTCTTCATCAGATTTCTTGCCCTTGTTTGTAATGAGTCAGATATGGCTTATTGATACATGTATGATATGCACAAGTTAACCTTCATGAAAACTGGCTTTGGTTTTTATTGCTTCAAAAATAAGATATCAGCATAAATAAGTTTTTATATTCTGAATATCTTTGAATATTTAATCCTGCAGTAGTTGCTTTTCTAATTTTATGTTTTTTTCCTTTGAAAAAATATAATCCTAAACAAACCAGAAAGAAAGAGATCGTCTTTGAACCCTCTTAACAAAAGTTAGTTTTGGTCTGTGTACCTCTTTTCTTTTTACACACTGTTTTACACACAGATGAAGTGAAGGTTAATAGATTTACTTAAATTTGCATCAGCTGAGTTGACTGACAGCTGGGGTGTTGTAGCTGTTTGTCATTAGGTATAAGCTTGCTTTAGCTGCACCTCTTTGTCTCTTTCTAGGTTGATTAAAACTTATTTCCAGTGTTTCCAACATGGCGCCTGCCACCATCAGGCTCCAAGCACTTTCAAAACTCTAAGCTCACTTGTTGCTTTCTTTCTTTTTTTCTACAGGGTGCTTCGAGTGCTGCATCAAGTGTTTAGGCGGGGTGCCATACGCGTCTCTGGTGGCCACCATCCTCTGCTTCTCCGGCGTCGCCCTGTTCTGCGGATGCGGCCATGTCGCTCTTACCGGCACTGTGTCCATCCTGGAAAACCACTTCTCCAGAACGATCAGTGATCATGCCATGCTGACTGAAATGTGAGTGTACTCAAACCCTGTTGTATATATGTGCTACATGGCTGAACAAACAGATAAAAAGCGTCATCATAACATGCTGATAAACTCTGGGATCATGAAAACATCCCCTCGAAGGATCAGTTACACAACGTGCTCTCTCTGAAGATGGTTTTATTACACTGACTCACAATAAAGATGGTCCCAAATGTAAGATAAATACAACTTTCAGCGAAGTTGACTTTATGTAGTCTATTTTTGGATGATAGTGCCTCCCATGTTCACTTAACCCTGGAGAACGCTCCTAATATGGGCCTTTGTTTTTTTTACAGTGCATCCATTAGTGCCGACAATAAAAGAGGAATGACAGAGACAGGGCTGCACATATGTTTTATGTTGGAGCAGATTGGAAGTGCTCTGTTTAATTTAAGATGTCTACAGGGGCAGTCTGTCTCTTGGCTGATGATTCCCAGAGACAAGCATCACCTGTTATCTCCACATTTGGGCTTGGAGTCTTTCCACAGGTCTTTGGCAAGCTGGATTATGGTTTCATTCATCTGGTTATGATTTAACGGCAAACACAAGTTACTCATGTTGAAAGATCGCATGCGAAAAATATAAATAATCACAAGCAGCTATTTTCCACACTTGACAGCAGTATGTCGTGCTAAGCCTTTACCCGAGATTTTTGTAGGTCTCTGCAGGTGTTGTGTTTAGGGGCAGAACAGTATGTTAGGCATTAATATGTGCTTTAGCCAAACTCATGTGTGTGACATTTCTCTTTAACAGAATACAGCTGATGCAGTATGTCATCTATGGCATCGCCTCGTTTTTCTTCCTGTACGGGATCATTCTGCTGGCCGAGGGTTTCTACACCACCAGTGCCGTCAAGGAACTGCACAGTGAGTTCAAGACCACCATCTGTGGACGCTGCATCAGTGGAATGGTATGTTAACACAACCACAGAGCTGTGAGTGGAGCTGAGTCTTCAACACAGAGTGCTTCAATGTGACATGATGTGTATGGTGTTTAAATAGCTAAATGTGCTCTTTTGTTAGCTTATGATGCTTATGAACCGTCTGTCTCCTCAGTTTGTGTTCCTCACATACATTCTCGGCGTGGCCTGGCTCGGTGTGTTCGGCTTCTCCGCTGTGCCCGTCTTTCTCTTCTACAACATGTGGTCCACCTGTGCCACCATTAAGTCCTCCATGGCCAACCTCACTGACACCGACTACATCGAATCCATCTGTGTGGATGTGCGTCAGTACGGTAAGAGTAAAGAGAGAAAATGTCTCGTGTGGCTTTATTGGCTTGAAGAAAAAAAGTTTGGTTAGTTTACAAATATAAGCACAGTAAGAACATTTCAAAGTTCGAGATGGGGTTCACAATTTAGGGGAAACTTTAAATTCATAATTCAAAGATCGCGCACAACAATGAAAAGTTTTTGTGTTTCACCATGTGGTGTTTATATCTGGAACAGGTTACAGCTGGACCTGAAGCAATGCTCAGACTTGAGGAAATTTTTAAAAATCCGTACAAATATAATATCCGATCGTTTTTTGATATTCAATTGATTTTTGGAAAGACCACTGAATTATGATGTATAACCTGTTTTCATTTGTATAAAAATATATATATGTGTATATATATGGAAGCACTTTCACAGAGTAGCTGATGGAGAAGGGGCGGGACTTGATAAGTTTTACTTCCTCCCACTCCTTTTCGAATATGTTGTATGTTTCTTTTTTACTTATTATTATCATTCTGTATTTTTCTCTTAATTTTCTTTTTTGAACATATTCGAAATGAATAAACTTCAGACTTCAAGAACAAAAGTCCAATTTTAGATGAAGAGTTGGCCACACTTCAACCCCTGGAAAACTTACCTTTAATTTGAAGGATCTTACCTCCAACTTTTTTGGTTGTAACTCTTGTTAAAAGATTAAATATCCAGTAATTCATGTGAGGACCAAAGTTAAAAAAAAATATTATTTTCCCCATCTTTCTTTATCTCAGGATTTTTCTTGTGACCGCTGATACCGATCAGTTTGTCAAATGTAACTTGCACCTCTATTTCCAGTATTACAGCTGACAGTACTGACAGCAGTTTATCACAAAAAAATGTTAACAAGAATCTTTTCAGACAGCTGCAAGGCCCTCAAGGAGAAATTCCCTGCATTGTCCAAAAAAACAAAGACAACACAGCTGGTGTACTTGCAATGAAAAATAGACGATGGCTACAAATTGATACTACGGAAAAACGCAACAGCTTTTTTGACTCGCTCATAATCTTACGAGGCTGTAGGATTGTGGTTTAGTTCAGGTTGTAATGCATACTTTCAATGATAAAGCAATTAACATCAGACATGGAAACCCCCCTGACCCTTCTGTGTAAAATTTATGGACTGCCCCTTTAAGTCTCAGCCTGTCTAAAATTGCAAAGCATCCAAATTTTATCGTTTCTGGCAGATTTGATTCAAATGAAACTGTGTGCATCAATGTGAAAATCTTTGAATTTCACGGCTGCAGGAATCATCCCGTGGAATGCCAATCCGGGCAAGGCCTGCGGAACTGTGCTAAGCAACATCTGCGACACCAGCGAGGTAGGAGACCTTTTATCACGCTTCGGTCATGCACATATATCCAAAGAGGAGCAAGAGGAAGGCGTGAAGGTCACTTTTTTTGTTGTCCTCTTTCCAGTTTTACCTGTCTTATCACCTGTACATCGTGGCGTGTGCTGGAGCAGGAGCCACCGTGATCGCTCTGGTAAGCCCACCTCCTCTCTTTTCCATCCTCTCCATTTAGCCCATCACTGCACGGTTGTATCAGCTGATCATGAGTCAAGTGCTCCTCTTTTCATGCCCATATGGTTTATATAACCACAACAAGGAAGATCACACTTCTTCAGCTCCAATTCCATTTGCTCTTTTACCATCTGCTGTGATGCACATGGCCCTGTATTTACTCCATGAGGGAGGGATGAGGGTGTAGTCTGACCTTCACTTTTGTGTGTCATCAAATATTGCAGTTTCTTACGAGTCGTTTTTAACTTTTAATGGCTGTTAATGTATTGGTCACATTACTAACTGGTTTAAGTACACATGACATGGAGGTCACCGGCATGTTCTCTTACAACTTTTTCTGTTCTCTTCCACCAGCTGATCTACATGATGGCTACCACTTATAACTTTGCTGTTTTGAAGTTTAAGAGTCGAGAAGACTGCTGCACTAAGTTTTAAGCTGTTCTTAAAGGCGCAGTACTACATTTGGGGGCTGCACGGAGTAGAGACAGTTTTCCACTGACAACAAATGAACTAAAAATAATGAGATTAGGAAAAAAAAAATCAACATCTCTTGATTAGTGTAAATAGCTGATTGTATGCTTCCTTTAGCATTTGTTATCCAGGGATATTGCTTGATTGATGAAAGTTGTCTTCAGATTAGGGGTGGTGTTCGGTTTGTTTCTGCTTTCCTTTTGCTCTCACTCTTAGGAAAAAATGTGTCACCATCAGATTAAGTAGAAAATGTGCACTGCTACAAAACCACAACAGTGTTATTTATATTCAAAATGTGCAAGGCAGATTCTGGCCTGCAAAAAAAAAAGCATAAACTGCATAAGTATTGAGATTAAAAAAAACAGTATTAGGTATGCAGTACTTTACTTTATATAACTGGACGAGCATCAGATGACTAAGTCAGAGCTGAAATGCGATTTTAGACACTGAGGCACCATCGGAAACCTAAATTTAAAACTCTTTTGCATGTGGTAACACAGTGTTGAATTGGAAATGAGGAAATTCGGAGGTCTGATCAAGCAAAAACACAGAAAAGCCCACAGATCAGCAGTATTACACTCTAAAGTGAGTCCACGTGGACCTCTGATGACAGTATCTTATAATGAGCTCTCAGGCTTTATGTTTGGATCGCCTTCTTAGCAGTTTAGGTGTGGATGAATTCTAGTCGTACGTCTGTGGTAAACCATGAACTCTCAAGGTTAAATGCCTCGACCTTTTACTTCTCTTTCTTTAGCCTTAAATTTTGGTGCAGACCCATGAAAAGCCACAAAGTGTTACAACAACAATTGTCAGTATTTCTACTTTGTCACAAGTTAGATCTTAACTGAACTAAAAGCCTTCATCAACACTGTATTATTCTGATGAGTATTATGAAAAGCAGTGGAGTTAATCGTAGTTTTCGGAGTAACTGCACCTACGTAGCACAGCACACTCTAAAGGGTTAGGCCAGTATGAGGGCTTTACTTCTGCATGAGGCCCCGGGGCTCACTTTAATTCATGTATATTATAAAAAAGACATTCTCCTATTTTAGTGTAGATTCAATGTATTTTTTGTTATAATGGCCGATGCTGGTATAGCCTCAGCCATGAAGTTGTTCTGTTTCATACATTTTCCTTTTATCCTCTCTCAAAGTGCCGTTAAAGAGCCATTTGTTGTTATCTTAACACTGAGCCTGCATGCTTTCATTTTTCAGATTCTTGATCTGTTTAGACTTACTTATACTCCATATGACAGATATTTAATTCTCCTCTAAGTTTTTCAAGACTGTAGCTTTTACTTTCTTTTTAAAATAAACAATCTTTGTTTACAAAAATTACCCTACTTGGTCTATTTCTTGTAAATCATACACCAGTGTGTACTGCAAAACGGGAAAGGGTCAAAGTCACAAAACCGCCTGCTTTGTACTAACCACCAACTTTTACTGCTGCATCAAACTTACACGCATGGCCGCTGGCTTTTTCTCTTGTCATTCTCACGCTTTTGAGAGTCATTTCTGTAACATTTTGCACAAGATTGTAGCTGTAACTTGAATATTAGTAATAACTGTAACAGTAATGTTACAGTGATTGTTTTTTTCAGAATACCTCTGGTTTGTTCAGTCCCTTTTTAAAAAAAAAATCTAAACTTTATGTTTGTTTACTACGTACTGTAGCTCTGACTCCTGTAGCCTGCTTTGCATCTCTGACATGCTCACCGGCCATCCACCTCACCCTTCTCTTCCAGATCCACTTCCTCATGATTCTCTCAGCAAACTGGGCCTACCTTAAGGACGCCAGTCACTTGCATGCCTACCAAGACATCAAAATGAAGGAAGAGCGGGAGCTGCAGGACATCACGTCACGCTCAAAGGAATGCCTCAATTCCTACACATAAGGATCAAACACGCTCACACTCTCAGTCCACACAATCACATGTTAAAACACACATACACACACACGCACATGCAGACACTGAGGCCAAACACTGCCGGCCCATTCTGGACCAAGACGATGCTCAGCTACATAACCTGCCACCTGCCTTGACGCTGTGCAGTACTAACCTGGCTCCCTAACAAACTAATGCATCAGCTTCCCGCACTAACTTGGGGCTGCTTCTCACATTCTCATTTATGCTGGTTCATTTACTTTTTATATGAAAGGGGAAGAAGTGTTTGAAACTGTGATATTTGTGTAGTGTTTGGTTCTCTCCAACCCTTTTATTGCCAGTGAAAACTGAGACATTGCACTTTTTTTTTAAAATGATGCAATGAGAAGTTTGCTTTACAGTGTTGCTCTTTTTTTTTCTTTCAAGCTGTGATGGTTGGTTTTCAATGAAGGGAATTTAACATCTAACTTTTTTAATCGTTAATCCAAATGCAGATAAATATTAAGCTATGTAAAAGGCCTTACATCCAATATGAGTTAGAAGTCTGTTACTAATAGATCAGTTCATGATGCACTGACACATCACTTTTGGTTTAAAGCTCCTGTAAGAAAGTTTTTTTTGTATTGTGTTGATTTTGGCACTCTGTGGACAGTGTGGTACACCTTTTGTCTTTGCTGATCTTGTCCAGTATAAGAAAATCCTCCTGCGGTCTTCCAGCAGTCAGAAGTATCCCCCCCCTGCTGTGAATCTTTAGTGTTGAAAATGTCTACAAAGGTTTTTTTTGCTATATGCTGTAAATCACTTTGTGTACATGGCGGCAGTGATAAACACTTCAAACACTCTGTAGACGTTATCAGTCTTGCTGCTGATGGTCTTGTTGGCTTTTTTAAGCTACAAAGAGGCATCAGTGTTATTTTCAGGCTCTCATAAACTCCTAGAATATCCCCACAGGAGCTTAAACTTTACATAAAGTGGAAAAGTTTAAACGCAAACCAGTTCAAGTATCTTAATCCTAGGGATTATTCATGTTTTTAAATTGGTCCAACATCCTCATATTCAGTGTACGACTCCCTAAAAGTCATCCGGATCATTTATGGCCTACATCAACACTACCTCAGAAGTGCACAAGAGCCTAAGGAACAAAACAACATGTCTTTAGTGTTAAACTCTGGTTTAAAAACTGTAAAAAAACACCCCATGTGCGAAATAATCGAAAAATAAACCAAACCCACATACAGGAAGCTTATTTAGATTTACAGTATCATACGTATTCATGTGAATGCACAATGCCAGAAGATTAACCGACTTGCTGAAAGTGAACTGCTGCCAATAAGGAAAAATAAGGTATTCATTATCGCAGATGTTTGGTCCATTGGTATTCATTTCTGCAAAATCATTAAGTTTAGTATTAAAGCACTTGATTTGTAAAACATGTGTAACTACAGTATGTCCCATGTGCAATGGTACTATGGAAAACACAAGTGTGGAAAAAACGCTAGATAAGGCTTTTTAGTGTTTTCTTACTTTAAGAATAAACATGTTTTTTTTTTCTTAATTTTCTATAACTGCACCTGTTTTTATGTGCAATTGTTACGTTGCTGAAATAGCTACTCATGTAATCTTTTGTTACTATTAGTTGAGTTACAGGGATGACTTGATGTTTCTTTGTGGCGTGAAGACAACTGTTTTCGCAGTGACAAACGTGATGTTCAGTTGTGTATACTGGCATCAGTAGTAGGCAGTGTTTGCCTGTTTCCTTCTTTTTCTAACTGCATTTAAGATTAATCTCTTTTGTTTAGCTCTGTAGTTTTAGGTGTTTCTAGTTCTTTTATTCAAGTCAGAGCGATCAGAGTCTGATATTGTTTTGTTGCCTGATAGTAAGCCAGTATTTTCTATTTTGAATGTCAAGGGCTTCCTCTTACAATACTGATTCCTAACTTTTAATTTAACTCTCATATAACATAAGCTGCAACACCATTTTTAAGAAAAAAAGCAATCTAAGTGGTAAACTTAGCCAAAGTATGAATGCCATTTGTGGTGTTTAATACAATATCTGGGAAATGTTGTGGTACAAATCCTGCATCGTAGTCATGAGGAGCGATCCGATCTTTGACAAAGGAGGTTTTTGTTGAATGAACCAAAAAATAAACAAAGAGTAAAAGCTACCTAATAATCACCAGGAGGACAACAATCTAGCATCCTGTCTGACTGGAAACCCCCTTTGTGACATTATTCAACCGGCCTGTTGACTGTTTTTATGAAAATAAAGAAATGAAACAAACTTCTGTATGTTTTGCTCTTTCTTTATTAACGTTTGGTCATTTTTGCTTTTTGCCATACCATCTAATAACAAAGAATCCAACAGAGTTTATTCAAATAGTCAGATTTGATTAAAAAAATAACTATCAAATATCCATACACAAATAAATTTACAATTAATGCTTCACAATTCATGGAACTGAACCAAACTCACACAGCTATGGGAAATTCATCAGCAGAAGCGGCTCACCAGAAATCATCATCTTCATCCTTGTGCGAGTAAGCTGCGATGCTGGGAAAACAAAATAACGTTAATCAGGTAAAGCCTCAAGGACAGAAAATAAGCTGCACTAGAATAGGAAAGTATTTCTGAGTTATCTCATCCTTAAGACAACATCATTTCAGGAAAAACAACATGAAGGCCGGGAGATGAGAAACTACGAGAAATTAAATGTTTTGGGAAGAGGATTATTGAGGCTTGTGGAGTTATTAAACTTTCCTACAGTCATGCCACAACTTTTTAACAAGACTCCATTTGATGAATGAGTCAGCATGTATTATGTGTGTTGTGTACAAATCAGCTGTTACATGTTACCTGTCATCCTTTGCCTCAGACAAACTCTTGGCCTCTGGAGTGGAGTGTCCTGTTTCATCTCCTCCTGGGCTCTAAAAATAAATCAGTTTAAGACACAAGCCGGTGTGACTACAAGAGAAGTAAAGCTCTTCAGGAGTCTCAGACAAATGCGCGCTGACTCACCTGCGGGCGCTGCTTCTCTCTTGCTTCCAGAACCATCTTCATATATTTCTCCAGTGGATTTTCGCTTTTGGATTTCTCCCCCTCTTCATCATCTGCATCTCGCCTCTGCTCTTCATCTTCTGTTTTCACGACACTTGCTTCCTCTTTTTCCTCTCCTTCTTTCTCACCTGTTTGCTCCACCTCTTCCAAGAGCTGTTAGAAAGATTCAGTCATCATCATCCGTCTCATCAGACACAGATAGGTAGGTGCATATGTCAGATATCAGGATAATCATCACCGTCTCTTTCTCCAGTCTTTCAAGCTCTTGCAGCTCCCTCTCTCTGGCTTCCTCTTGCTCCCTTTGCCTCCTCTCTTGTCTCTCCTTCCGCTCTCTCTCCCACCTCTGCTCCTCATCCTCCTCGCCTTTTTCCCCTGCTGGTTCAACCGAGGTTTGCTGGACTCCTAATAAAGCATGGATTTACATGTCAATTTGTTTTTGTTTTCAGAAGCAGTGAACCTCAGAGCAGCTGCAATGTGAGTGTAAAATTAGAGATTGTCACAGCCAGACTGTACGGGAAAGGGGCTCTATTCTTGTCATTTGACCATGATAAAGCATCGGTAACAAGGGGGGAACTAACGACTCACCCCCTTGGCCCTGAGAGTCTTTGGGGTCTTCTGGGAGGTCCTGTGGGCGGGGGACAGCGGGGCCGTCAGGGGCCTCCTCGGAGAGAGGGACGACAGTGTCCGGGAGAAGCTCTGGAATGTGGCCGGGCTCTGGAGGGAAGACGCGCACAAAGAGATCTTTTATTCCTCGCCATAATGCAACAGGGCCAGAGGACCGGCACAGAATACATAATCAGCTGCCCTTCATCTTCACCATTGTGCAGGGCCACTGAAAGGACACTTTGGAGGCCGGTCACACACTCATTAAAAAACAGCCATTCTCAAATCCAAAACCTCCAAACCGGATATACTCAGTTTGTACCGTGCAGGGATTTTGATTACATGACAATTGAAACTGGAAAAAAAACGGAGAGAGCATGCAATGACTGAGTTTGAAAATATTCATAACGCTGAATGAATGAATGAATTACACTGCACACTTTTTAGTCATGTGGAAACACTGAAGACATGCAAAAGAGTCATAGGTGTCTTCTCTAACATATGGCTGTTCATCTAAAGGGTACAAGGAAAGATTCAGGTTTGGCAGGAAAACCTTTCAACTGTGCTTTTGAAAGCGATGACACGAGAGTTTGTTGTCTCTAATCCATGTCTTCTAGACTGTAAAAACAGAACTATAAAGAGCACTTTACATGCCTTTGACTTTGTTGTTTTTACAGTGCCAGGAAAAAAAAAAAACTTCTACTTGTCTAGAGTACCTGTCAAGTCCCCCGTGAGATCTTCAAGGCTTATTTTCTCTGGCTGGGGGGAAGACTCCAAACTGGACACGATGGGCTGCAGCTCAGGTGGACTGAGACGGAGTCAAACATGAGGATGTTAGTATTCATCATCCCTATGTAAGAGTGTATTCAAATGATGCCATGTCCTTGCCGAAGCAGTGCCAGATGGTACCTGGTCTGGTCTCGCGCTGTGCTCTTGAGCTGAGGACTGCGAGGCGGACTGAGCTCGGAGGAGAAGTCACCTGAGGTCATGACCCTGTCATGGGGGGCATGGAGGGGCTGTCTGTCAGACGATGGCTCTGGGAACGCCATCGCAGATGCAACTGCTTTTACCAGGAAGAGACTTTATGTTAGGCGAAACTCTTTTGGGAGGAAGATTACAATCTAAAAGACTAACTTATAAGAGTGTAGACAGACTGAACATAAGTAAAAATGCACAGTTAGAGTTAAATTTGCTGCAAACATACAAATAACTTTCTTGTTTATTTTTTGGAAACACAGAGGAAGTTGAATCCAACCCTCTGAAGTGCTTTCACTGCGTAAATCATTATTAGGGGGTACCTTCAGGGGTCTCTTTGTAAGGCTTTTTCCTGGAGGATGATCGCGGTGTGGAGGAGAGACGTCTGGAAGGAGAGCTGCTTCCATCCTGAGGAGGTTCCCCTCTCAGAGACGGGGGCTCAGTCAATGAATGGAGACTGTGGTCAGGGAAAACTGGGGACTGGGGTTGGTTTTGGTCTTCTGAAAAGGTCACTTGCGGTTGTGCGGTAGGTATAGTGTTACTGGTGTTAAAGAGTAGCGGGGAGGGGGTTCTGGTAGCTTGTGGTGATAGTGGTCTGTGTTTGACCTTTGACTTGTGCGGTGTGTGGGTGTGTGAGTGGCGAGAGATTTGTTTTTTTAGAGGGTCAGGGCGATGTGAAGGGGAGAGAGCTCTAAAGGGGAGCATATGTGAGACACTGGAGTGTACTGCCCTCTGCTGGTAGCTCCTGTAGGCTTCCTCCAAGATGTCAGCCTCTTTCTGCAGCTCCTGGATGCGAGCCTTGGCCTCAGCCACCACACCCATGTCCGAGTCTGGGGAGTCGCTTCGAGGCATCTTGCGTCCCCGAGCACCTGCTTCATAAAGACTATCATAACCCGCTCTGGACTTCAGCAGAGTTCTGTCCACATAGATGTCAGGGGGGACCAGCTTGTCAGAGCTGAGATCGAGCACAGAGCGGTCCACAAGGGACGGCTTCGGGTTACGCAGCACTTCATTTTCAAGAGCTGCCATCGTGGACAGGAATGAGGAAGAAAGGAAAGGCAAAGAAAGGGAAAGTTGAACACTAATACTGAAGAACAACCACCAATAAAGACTACAGATCAGGGAGAGAAGTTTGCTGCTACTAATCTTTAACAACTCTGCACATACATTCACATGTTGAGTAGGGGTGGGAATTAACATTTTGCAATACAGTGAGTATTGCGATAAAGTATATTGCAATTTATACAATTTTTTCAACTGTTTCGCTAATTTCACATTTGTCTTTCCTTAAAGGGATATTCCGGTGTAAATTAATGTTAGGGTCAAACACACTGTAACACCAAGTTAGACACCCATCAAGAGATGAATGTTGCTGACCGCTTGCTTCCCTAGTTATACCAACTTTAATCACGACCACAAGATAGCAATACAGAGAGCCATGCACTCAACCAAAACGCCACTCTATAGCCACAAATGATGCTCAGAACAGCACCTAACTTCATCAACAGTACATATAGGCTCCCAGCCGTAGTACTAGCCACCAAACATCATTTTAACTTTGTCTGATTTCTCAAGCAGAGAGACTAAACCCAATCAACGTCTCTCTCCCGGCAGCCGCTTGTTAGTACGGAGACCTCAGGCGAGTCCATTACCACAGTGGGGTGACGCAGCTCAAGGAAGAACATTTATGATCATTACTTTATCATTTACTTTAAGTAATGATCATCATATGAATCATTTTGCACTGCAGACGCGGTAGTTGTTCTGCTTAAGCGTCTTGGTCTGATTGCATTTCCATGAAAAAATGATCATAAATGTTCTTCCTTGAGCTGCGTCACCCCGCAGCAGTCTGAAATGGACTGGCCCAAGGTCTTCGTACGAACAAGTGGCTGCTGGAAGAGAGTAGGTGAGTTGTGTTTAGTCTCTTTGCTAAAGAAACCAGGCCAAGCTAAAAAGATGTTTGGTAGCTAGTACTATGGCTGGGACCCCATATTGAGCATTATTTGTGGCTACTGAGTGGCGTTTTGGTTGAGCGTGTGGCTCCTGGGACCGCTATGTATTGCTATCTTGCGGCCCTTAATAAAGTTGGTATAACTAGAGAAGCAAGCAGTCGGCAACATTCATCTCTCGACAGGTTGTCTAACTCAGTATTTCGGTGTGTTTGACCCTAACTTAATTTTAGGCTGGAATATTTCTTTAATGTTTGTATTAGTTATGCTGAATTTTATTTTCATGTGGCACATCTTGCAAACCTTATATATATATATTTGTTATACTAACTTTCTCCTGCTCTATGACGTCACCCGTGCCAACCTCACTGCATAACCAGTTGATTTTAGTTTTCCACTATCACAGATTTGACTTCATACTAACAATTCATTTGAAAAATCGATACTTGGTAAATGAGACGATACGATTTATCACCAGACAAAATATCACAATACTATGCTATATCGATTTTTTCTCCCACCCCTAATGTTGAGGTGCTTCTACTATTACATGGCTCTCTTTTTTGTTTTGCAAAAATACTGAATGCAGGCAAGAGTCCTAAAATTTTAATTTTATTCGAGTTAAATGGGAAATAAACTAAAATGACACAGGCAAGGAAGCCAGTGGATGAAAAGTTGAAATAAAGGTCACTACAAATGTTATGTATGATTAATTACAGCATACATAACTGCATACAAACCTCTACAATCTAGAGTGACTAATCGGAGTAAGCCATGCCTGACATGCATGCACAGTAACAAAGTACCTTGCTGAGTCTGACGAAGCTGCATCTTAATATCCTCAATATGGTTACTCATCCACTGTGCTTTTTCCTCACTCTGTGTCAGCTGAGCCTTGAGCTGAGCACTCCGCTCCACCTGCAGAAGACAGGACGTAACCCTGGGAGTTATAGTGCGATTGCAGGAAATGGGATATCTGTGCAACATACATGAAGAGTATAGGTCAAGGGGAACATGGATTTAAAGGAAAAGCCCCAGAAACTCCCTAAGGTGAGACAAAAGCGTATGAAAAGAAGCTGACCACATAGTTTCCCACGCTCTGTGAGAAGCAGCAGTATTTCTGACCTCACTCTGGAGCTGTGCCTGCAGCACCTGTTTCTGGTTGTCAAACTCTTCCTCATCCAGTCTGCGGGCGCTCTGCAGCCTCCGGAGCTCCATCTGCAAAGCCAGCTGCTCTTTGGACGGCTTGCCCAAATCTGAGAGACAGGTTATAAAAGTCAAAACATGAAACTCAAAGTGCAACTTTTTTTTCAAGCTTGGTGTCCATCACTGGAGGCCTTCTAATTCAGGGTTTAATTAACAGTTCATGGCTTATAGCTGAATGGATTTGACCAGAATGACAGTACATCACGTGAAGTTTAACACCATCTTTGTTAGGAGTGAGGAGAGAGAAGCCCCTTCTCACCCTTAAACAGGAAGAATCCTGAATCCCTCAGAGGGAGAGGTAAGACTTTGGTTCTGTGCCATGGGCAAATGGGAGCCCTCTGTCTCTGCTCACTGTGCTCTCTGCTTTCCTTCCCTCTCATCCTCTTTTTTCTCACTGGTTCTCTTTTAGAGAGTGTTGTCTGCAGGGCTACAGACACAGCGCAGAGGCCCCACATTGGCAGGCAAGACACATTCAAAAAGACTGAGAGGAGCCAGAAGCAGTGGGACAGACTAACAGGAATGCTTCACAGTAGACTGCATCTCCAACAGCTCACAATGAGCTCACACTCTGAATGTCACGAGGGAATTTGGTTTATCTCAGCGATAAAGAATAAAAGTATTACAGTGTGCGGATTTTTCAGGTTGATATTTATGAGCATAAACTCCCAGAAATGGATCATCCCATCCAAACTGAGCTGACATGGGAACTGAGAACAAATCCTCACCTGCATGGAGAAAGCGGTTCTCCTCTTGGGCTTCCTCGAGCTGCTTCTTGAGGAGTCGCAGCTGACCCTGCAGCTCTGCTCTCTCTCTTTTCAAGCTGGGGTAGTCATTCATGCTCTCAAGCTTTTCTCCTAATAACTCTTTCTGTTGCGTTCGCAGGGAAATCTGCTGCTGTGCTGTGTCTAACTCGGCCTGGGAAACAACAGAGGAGACGTGAAAGAACAGGGGGTCACACACACACTGAATTATTCAAAAGTTACTCTGAAAATAAGTAACTGAAATATTAGGCCCATTTTCCACTGAGGGAAATGTAGCGAGCCCTGCTGGAAGACAGATTGTGTTGTTTACCTGCAGCCGTCTCAGCTCTGAACATGCTCTGCTGTGCTCCTCGAGTTTGGAGTCAATGACAGCTGACTCCTTCTGGATACGAGCAGTTTCCACTGAGATAAAAACCAGAAGGTAAAAACACTGACAGCAAAAGCTACAGCAAATCAGTGAGTGACACTGAATGAAGTGAGACACTGACCTCTGTTTCTGTTCTCACTCTCGGTTAGTTTTTCAGTTCTCTTGTTGAAGTCCTCTTTCAACTCAAGCTGGTACCTGATTAAATACAGACACAAGAACAGAGTTTCAAAACATTATCAGCACAGAATCTTTAAATTCTCATGTTCCTTCATTAGAGAGGAGTACAAATGAATAATCTAAACAGATGGGCAATGAGCATAAAAACCAAGAACTACACTTTTTTGGAGTTAAGTCTCAATATACAACCAATTTAGCTATTTTTTATGTTTGATTTTCACATTTACCATAAAAATAGCTTTTACTGAGACACTTTGATAAGCTTCAAAACACATTATATTTCACTGACCAACAGAACTATTCTTTGTTACTTCATTCTGACAAAAAATTTTAAGCGTTCACTGGACATATTTGAACCCGTTCTTCTTTAAACCTGCCACACAGGGGCCTTCTCTTGTCACACAATAGCTTTCAAAGATGGAAATACTGAGGGAACTATTAAAAGTGAGGACATGTGTAGAAATGATGGGTTTATGAAAATACCTTGTCAGATCATTCTTCAGTCTTTGGTCGTACGTGTCCTCCATGGTCCTCACTGCCAGTTCTCTCCTCCTCAGCAGCTCTTCAGTGGTCTTGACTTTCTCCTCATGGATTTGACAAGTCCTGCCATCACATGAACACAGTCACAGTCAAGTTCTCTATAAGAAAGCGGTCACAAACAGAGAGCACAGAAACTTTTCTGAGCTAGTGAAACAGAGGCTCTCACTTTTCAAAAGCCTCCATTTTCATCCTCAGCTCACTTTCTCTGTTTCGCAGTGTTTCCATATCTTTCAGGACGGATTGTCTCTGCATGTACGCGTTTTTCTCTTCAATCTATAGAGCAAAGAAATACAAAAGAATCAACATCTGTTACACTTTTAGATTTGAACGACTGGAGTATGTGCTGAAGTCAGTCTTATGGCTACAATAAAAAATACTTTAGTGACTTTTATGTCAAAAAGAAAGAAAGAGTGCGACATGTGAGCAGGGATTCACCTCTTGTTGTTTCTGAAGCCGTTCAATTGCATTCTTCTCCCGCTCCATCAGAGCTCTTGTCTTCATTTCAAACACTCTCTCCTGCTCTTGCTTCAGTTTATCAACTTCCTTGTGATATTCTGCTTTCTCTTCCATCCTCACCTTGGCAATTTCTACATCTTTAAAGTGTTGCATCTTCAGTGAGAGAAAAAAGATGTTAAACACATGTTAACAAAGCAACCATAACCATGCAGCTGTGCCCCACACCTCCTCAAAGGTTCCTAAAATACATGAAGTGCGTAAAAGATACGCACCTTGGTGTTCATTTCCGCTTGCATCTGTGCCTCAGTTTCTCTCCTATAAGCAGCCAGGTTTGATTGGAAGGAAAACCACTTGTCCGAAGTGTAATCAACGCTTTCATATTCCTTGTCAATCATTTTCATTTTCTCAACTGTGAAAAGAAGGAAGAAAATGTTAGAAAATGTTTGCTGAATGGCACATGGGGGGTACATATGACTAAAGACCTATTTCAATCTACCGAGAGACTCTCCATGGGTTCCCATGCTGGTTGTCTGAGTGTCAGCATCATGACACAGGCTGCGGATATGAGGGTCTGCTAGCTGTGAGAGGAGACTGATCAAGAACCCTGAAAGAAAATAAAAATATGTCAAGCTCTGTTAAAAGAGAAGGCAGTTTTACGAAAAAGGAGCTGAATGCTGCACATACCTTTATTGTTGTTCTCTTTGTTTGAAGACTGTAAACATTACAAACAAATTACACCGTTATTGCAGTTATTATTTGTATACGTTTTAACAATTTTGAACCAACTTAATCATATCAGTCCCTACCAGAGATCTGTAAAGAGCAGAATCAGGATTTATTCTCAGGAGGTGAAGAAGTTCTCCTGTTGGGGAAACCTGCAAAAGTGGTAAAATACCAAAATCCTTATGTTAGGAGAATTTTCTTTAGCCAAACCCATCAGCCTTTATGGCGGTGGAGCCATGCAACTCAGACACCATGGATACGTTGGTATTAGATTGCTGGAGCCGGGGGCCAGGGGGCCTCTGACAACCATCCTCAACAAAAAACCTTGTACATATTTTTGACATCACTCAGGTTCCCAAAATATGTTACGCTATGGTATTCCCTTATATGGGCTCTCCATATGTTTACCTAAGGCTCCTTAAAATATTTTGTCCTTTGTTCTCACCCTACATGGACTCTTCTTCATGTCAACTAAATGCCAGCAGAATGCTTGGAAATGTGGATGACTATATATACTTGAACAGTCTCAGACCAGTCTTTGTTACACTTGTGGCATGATGAAGCTGTAACCCAGATCTGCGATCAGTAAAGCTTGTCAAAGTGGACCCTCCATTCTTTCAAGTGTGAACCTGGGCTAGGCATCCTTACACCTTATTTGGCAATAATGTTTTAAAAAAATAAAGCAACAATAGATATAAACCACAGAGTCATGTTACCTTGTCTTTGCACAGTCCACTCTCAGAGTAGAAAACAGAAAGGGTGTACTCATATCCAAATATGCAGAGATGATCAGCCACTACACTGTTGCAGATTGAAGCCAAAATGGGCTCAGATTTGACCGGTACTGGTCTGGGGACAGGCTCTGCTCCTGTCAAAGGTGGGTGTTTTAACTCCTGTATGAGCTGATTCCTCAGCTGGGTCTGAAGCAGATCAAGAGAGGAAAACAACAGGAAATAAAACAGCCAATCTCTTTCTAATGTGCTGTATAACCCTACGATATAAGCAAGACTTACCTTAAGGGTATCCAGAACACCTTTATTCTTAAAAGTCTGATAGAGTCTTTTCCTCAGCTCGTCGGGAGAAAGAGTCTCTTCCTGAGCCGAGGACATGACTAAGTTGACAGAAGAGACACCAAACACGAAACTAAGCTTTCAAAGTGTTCTTACTTTATATCGGACCATCACCGCTTCTTCTCTTTAACGAATACCATCCCTAAAACTGAAATAAGCCCTGTAGTAACAAGCCTAACGACCACAAAGCGTCTCTAGGTCCCCTTCGAGGAGGAGGAGGAGGAGATGTACCAAACATTTAAATCCGTCAACGGAAATGTTACCACTGTCCCATGGAGATGACGTAATAGAAATTAAAATCAGTGTTTAGTTTAATGTTAACGACTAACTGTCATGCAATTCGTTGAAAAAAGAAATTATTTAAAGGACTTTTAGTTAAATAAATTACTCTGAAGGTGTAGCAAAAAGATATGGTGAAAGTTGTGCTCCCGTTTGCGATATATATTTTTTGAAGGATGGTTGGGGAAGGTCCCGCCTTCTTCGCCTCTGATTGGCTAGAAAAGCTGGAAACGTCATCATACGCTCAAGCCAAAGGCGGGCTGTCTGCTCTGTATTTCGAACAGAACATTACAGAACATTATCGCACTTCTTAATCTCCCAACCCTAACCCTAATGCGAACCATCATCCTAACCCTAACCCTTACCCTAACCCGACAGACGATGACATTTCACAGCCATTAGGAATAACCAATCGGAGCCCAGCATTTCTAGCCAATCAGAGGCAAAGAGGGGCGGGACCTTCCTTCCCTTTTAATCACGTCGTCATTTTTTGGCGACTGCTTTGCGTCCTATTCAGGAAGCAAAATTGACAGGTAAGCCAAGTCGATATCTGTAAGTTAAAACATATGTCTTCTAGCTCACACGTTGTATTTATGATGTTTGTTCTTCGCGTTATGTTTATACTTGTGTCAAAAGACTAAAAAAAGAGCGTTAGCCTGCTAGCTTGAACAGCAGCAATACTGTTAGAAAATGAGTGTTGCTGCTCAGAATGACGCTCATTTGTGTGTGTTTCTTTGGTATTAATCGTTTCAGGGAGCATTGGTGGTGCTAAGAAGAGGAGGAAACCATGTCTGGAAGTTTTTATTTTGTCATGGTTGGTCATCATGACAATCCTGTGTTTGAGATGGAGTTCCTGCCAACAGGGAAGCCCGAGTCAAAGGTAACATGGTTTTGTTATTGTCAGCACCTTAACTCTTTCCTCTACCACTTTACCTGTCAAATACCAACAGAAAGGATTATGAAACTTTAAAAATTGACTGCAGCTGAACTACAGTATACTACCAGGCTGTCTGTGTGCTGTGTTCACTATGTCAACAATCCATACATGCTGTGTTTTGATGCTGATAATTTCAGTTTATTTCCATGTTTGACTATATTTGTTTCCTTCGCCACAGGATGACCATCGCCATCTAAACCAGTTCATTGCACATGCAGCTCTGGATTTGGTGGATGAAAACATGTGGCTGACCAACAATATGTACCTGAAGACTGTGGACAAGTTCAATGAGTGGTTCGTGTCAGCCTTTGTTACTGCGGGTCATATCCTTTCACTGGATTCTTCATATTTAATCCCTCAAAGAGAGCTTGTAGATGTTCATAAGGACTGTTTTTATTTTATTCTTCAAATAATTGAGAACATATTTCGAAAATCATAATAACGACTACACTAATGGTGCTGACATCTATGTTAGAGGGATATTCTGGCGTAAAATCAATTTAGGGTCAAACACACTGTAACACAGAGAGATGAATTTTGCTGACTGCTTGCTTCTCTAGTTATACCAACTTTACTAACGACCGCAGATAGCAATACACAGCAGTCTGAGGAGCTATTAACAAACCTCAACCAAAACGCCACTCTATAGCCACAAATAATGCTCAGAACAGCACCTAACTTCATCAACAGTACATATAGGGTCTCAGCTATAGCACTAGCCACCAAACATCTTTTTAACTTTGCCTAATTTCTTTACCAAAGAGACTTAACACAACTCACCCACTCTCTTCCAGCAGCCGCTTGTTTGTAGCTCGACCTCAACCAGTCCATTACGGACTGCAGTGGGGTGACACAGCTCAAGGAAGAACATTTATGATGATTTCTTCATGGAAATGCAATCAGACCGAGACGCTAATGCAGAAGAACTACCGTGTCTGCAGAGCTAAATGATTAATATGGTGATTATTACTTAATAATCACTTGAGCTGCGTCACCCCACAGCAGTTTGCAATAGACTGTTCTAATAGGTGCTGTTCTGAGCATTAGTTGTCGCTATAGGATGGCATTTTGGTTGAGGTTTGTTTATGGCTCCTCAGACTGCTGTGTATTGCTATTGTGCGGTCGTTACTAAAGTTGGTATAACTAGGGAAGCAAGCGGTCGGCAACATTCATCTCTCTCGGGGGTGTCTAACTTGGTGTTATGGTGTGTTTGACCCTAAATTAATTTTACACCGGAATATCCCTTTAAAGCTTGTAAAGAAGTTGCATGTCTGGACTTTTTCTCAAACAAAACAAGCTTTTCAAAATTATAAACTCACATGTTGTGATTAGTGTTTCACAGATTAATTGATAATAAAGAAAGTACTCCAGCTGTAGCCCAGCTGTTATTTCAAAGCTGTTAGCAATAGATAATGTGATTATTCTTTGTAGGCTAGTCACATTATTTTCCAATTCTGAAGCCAAGGAATTCACTGGCATGACTCAGTTTTCTTTAACAATGCGCCCCACATATCAGATTCATCATGCTGCATGATGTGCGGCAAGAAGATGGGATCAAAAACTTCTTTAATGATGTTTATGATTTATACATAAAGGTAAGTTTTCCTCTGTACGGTCTGGTACCTTAGCATGAGAAGTATATTTGAAGTTTTTCTTTGTCTTTCTCACTTTGGACTGTATTTAATCATTTTTTCTGTTTACAGTTTGCTATGAATCCATTCTATGAAATCAACGCACCAATCCGTTCTACAGCTTTTGAAAGGAAAGTGCAGTTTCTGGGAAAGAAACATCTCCTGAATTAATCTCTCCACATGCACAAAAATGTGGATACATGTTGTCGTGTCAAGAATGTACCTATACAAATGTACTCAGCGTCTATGTTTGTTTTGACTGTTTGAGAAATTCTGTAAATATTTAACCCAGGTTTGAATTTTCTATTAAAACCATTCCTTGTCAATAGTTTTAAGACTGTTTTTTGTATGGGTTTCTCATGATTTGTTTGAACATTAACTTTTAAGACTAAATATATCTGAAAGTTATAAAAAAAATAAGAAACTGAAATAATCTGATGCCTCATCTTGGAGAGGTCCGTTCTTGCATCTACCTTTTTATGCTATCTGTTATTGAAGTGGTTAAAGTGAAGGAGATTTGATGTCAGCTGAGTGCTGGCTGAAGGATAATAAATACCAGATCTTTCACACTGCAAAGGACTGAAGGAGACATTTCTCAGGGTTTATTCATCATTTAGCATAACAGTAGTACAGCTGTAAATAGATATGAAATTGGAATGAGAAGCAGTCAAGGTAAATTAATGTTTCACCATGTTAAAACTGTGGGGACAGACTTTAAATGTTATTTAAAAAAATGTTAATATAGTGCTACAAAGATCAAAATCATTGATATAAAACAAACCCAACAATTAGGAAAGCGTTATTCCAATTATGATTTCTATTTGTTGATTCTGTGAATTCTTTAGTTAAAAATACTTTACAAAATATAAAAGTTCCCAGAAACTTAAGTTCATCTTGAGCCATGCATGTTATGTTTGCTTTAATGTGTATCTTCTGTTCAGGACTGTGCCCTTCAGTGCTTCCAGCATAAAGCCATTCACTTTTCACTATGCAAAATGCGCACAAACAAGACCTGAAGGTGCAACGATCACAAAAAGCCAATTTGTTAGTTACACACAGTAGTGCCTCAGCTACTTCATTATTCTCAGGAAAACTGTTAATTAGCCATATGAATGTGAACGAATATTCAATTTTGCAGATATTTTATGAATACGATTACTCTTGTCTGCAAGAGTAATGCATGTGAGAGTTAAGTTCAGAAGCCTTTTGAATATTGCACTTTCGCAATAGTACACATTTACATTTTTTGAAGGGCCAGGTTTAAACACGTTGTGAGAGATAAAAAGGGAACTTTTCAAATGATTTCCTCTTTTTTGCCATGTAATATTGTGTATTTTCAATCGATGTAATTGTAGTTTCTAGTAGGTACCTATTGTAAACTAAAAACATACAGTGACTTCCTCCAAAGACAAACCTTTGAAGTAGGCAGAACTGAGCTACATCCTCACTGATTCCAATTTTTTGTCAACCTGGCCTGCATTTAGTGTTTTCCATGTCTTCAAACCAAAGTCCAACTATGAGCATTATAAACCCTTAACAGTATAATAAACCAGTATAATAAGCCAGTAGCATCACTTGTTTAAATAAGATGTTACTACAGCATTGTACACCTACAGCCTCATCACATTACAGGCATAAACAGCAAAAAATGGTTAGTAATAACTCCTGGATGTTATGAGCAACAGGCGCCAGCGGAGCGAGGCTTTCTGTGGAGCTTGACTGTGTCCGTGGGGATGAGGTGGTCTGTTCTCTCATCCATTGCCAACACTCTACGCACTGCCTCCTCAAACGCCACGGCTACATTGGTGGCGTCCTTAGCACTGGTCTCATAGTAAGGGTAGTCCCCATTCTCCTGGCACCATTGCTGAGCCTCCTCGGAAGACACCTGCCTCTCTGTCACGTCAAGTTTGTTGCCCAAGACTACAAACGGGAACTTCTCTGGCTCCTTGACATCTGCGTAGTAGATGAACTCTTTCTTCCAGTTGCCTAAGTTGAGAAAACTCTGGCTGTCATCGACGCTGAAAGTGAGCAAGCAGCAGTCAGAGCCTCGATAAAAAGGAGTCCTCAGGCTGCGGAAACGCTCCTGGCCGGCTGTGTCCCAAATCTGCAGGGTAACCTGGTGACCATCTACCTCCAGTTCCTTGTTGAGGAACTCCACGCCAATAGTGTGGAAAAGGTGTGCATCAAACTTGTTGGTAACATAGCGATTCATAATGGAGCTTTTCCCAACACCACCATCACCCAGGAGGATGACTTTCAGCAGGGATGTCTTTGTTGTCATGGCTGTTCACTCCTGATCGACCGCTTTGAATAATTATCCTAATGGAGGGATTAAATGTGCAACAGATGTTTTCATCAGTTTTGCAAAACCAGAATAACAATTATAAATGCTGCATTTAAATATGTCCACTTTTTCACTGTAGGGCAGTGCTGTGCTTTATTGTCTCACCCCTGATAGACTTTTGCCTCCTCCACTTGTCCAGATCATGTGCTGTTGTCTCTGGTCCTTGGTCACATGCTCATTTATTTTGTGTTAATGTAAGCAGCCATGTAGGTAACGTTTAACCAGCTGTGAAACAGTGATAAACAAACAGTTTCCTTGTTAACAAATGGCCCATGACAGCAGTTACTGTAGAGAAGAACTGGATGTTCAGTGCGAAACATTTACTTCACTATGAGCACGATCACAAAGTGCAAACACATTACTTTAACCATTTACCGTTTACAACATTTAATAAAAGCTACAACACGCTCTAAAGTAGTTTATTATGGTTCCATCATTTAGCTAAGTGATAGCTAAGCTAGGCTAATATGAAAAAGAGATAAGGGAATACAGCTGAACTAAAGTAAACATTACATGGTTGGTTGGCTAGCACGTATTTACTTGCAAGCAACGTACCTGGCTGCTGTAGAGTCAACGAGGGAAGAATCGTGAAATAATATTGATGCATATGTTTGACAGCTCCTCTCTTCAGTGCGGCTTGAGACAACGTCAGGTCGGACTGCTTCCTGGTGAGCACAAGAGGCTTGGTGCTAACGCCGCTAACCGCTAACGAGTCAGCTAACGATGCATATGCAGTCTCCGATCATGTGATCTCGGTGGTGTTCTGGCGAATTATGCTACCTAGGAAAATGTACTAATACGCATGCGCTGTGCAGTTTTCCGTCGGAGTCTCAGACGCCTGTCACAAATTAAAATTATTGTTTTTTTTTTACAATACAGTATCAGTATACGCTTTTATTTTCTATCTCAGTAAAAATTAACCAAGAGACTCTTTTTATAAGTAAGATTTTTATGCAGAAGGAACATTATTTGACAGATTATTTTGATAGTAGCTCAGGTGGCATTTTTCGACAACGCAGCACAACTCGACAGAACACCAGACAGGAACAACAAACAATCGCTGTGGTAAAGTTTGGTCTTCAGATTCCTATCGTTGAATATTGTCACAAATATTTATCCAGCTGAAGTCACGCAACATCGGTTCATAAAAAATGCATCATATGGGCTCTTTTGTTGGCTCATCCTCGTCAAAAGTTGTTTGCTGAAAAGATGCGTTGACGTTCACCCACGTACTTTTTACATTTAGCCACCAGATAGCGACATTTAACTGGAGAAAATACTGAGGGTTTGAACGGTTTAAAACCATATAACAATTCTACTTTGTGAAATATCACCTGCCTAGATAGATGGCTGTATTTGATTTAAAAACAAACAAACAAAAAACTACCCTTATAATTCTACTCTGTCAGATTATCTTTGAATTTTACTCATCTGACCTTTACCATCAATTCACATACGTTAGCGGATCATTCATTCAGTTATTTAATACTGTATGCTGGTGAATAAATGAAAGGTAGACAGAGTAAAAAAAAACAAAAAACGATTTAATGTAATGTTACAGTATAACATGAAAGCAAAATTTACAGCACTGATACTCATTTAAACCTACCAGCCTTCAAAAAGTGATTGAATTTCAGATATGATTCACATTGGGATTCACTTTACATATCTATTTATTTTCAATAAATTGCAGCTCATCACATATAACAAATGACTGAGCACAGTACTGTTTATCCCAACTATCAGGCACCTTTTCCTGAGATCTGTCATCTGGATCATAAGAGACGATTCTGAATATAACAAAACACAATGTAACAGGATGTGCAGATGTAGCAGCATGCTCCATAAAGTAAAACATGCATGTACCTTTTATACAAAATAGTATCTAGGGGCCATGTACCTACATATGAGGATGTCCTGCTGCTGATATATGACACACCGTGGAGGACCTCAGGGGAGATATACCGTATGCAGACAGGAACTATAAATCTTTGACATGTGTCACCTAAAACAGGCTTTTCTAATACTAAATCTTGGGTGTGGGTTCTTAAAACAAGGGGCCGATATCCTCTTGACAAGGCCCTGAGGTCAAAACAACATTGTCCAGGCCAATCTCTCCTCCAACACCTTTCCCACGCTGAGCTTCAAAGACGATCTGAAAGACAGGCAATGGTGCAATTATAGCTTCAGTACTTTGTAAAACATGTGGTTTCACACACCCTCTTAGTTGTACTTTTTGTTACAGATATTCTTTATTATCAGTCACAGCACTGGTTTAAAACTGGTTTCATTATGTAATTTCAAACCAAATCCTGACTTACAGATTCTGGGGCCACCTCTTTCCAGGTCACAGTGAGGAGCTCAGTTTGCCAACCTTGGTCACTGCTTTGACTCTGCTCCCACACTGGATAAGCAATGTTATCCAGCAGCACCCTGAGAGTTCCCACATTATGGCCCACCACACGGTAGTCAAAGGTGAGACAGAAGCTGCCCTGCTGCGTTCGATCACTGAGGAGGAGCTTCAGCCTCGCTACGTCATCCTGCTCTCCTATGAGCCCACTCATGGTCATGTAGTACTCAGCTCCGGCTCCTGAGAGGACGCAGAACATCGATGTGAGTACATCAAAATGCTAAAAATGATTAAATCTTAACCTGTGAAAAATGTATACATATCTGTCTTACCTTCATTGTGGTAGGCTACACTCCAGTCCATGTCATCATTCTTGTCTTGGACCCACTCACATGCTCCCTGATCAAAGTTACAATCCATAATGAACTCTAGAGGGTAAAATCACAACAGCACATCAACAGATGAATCACATTACCAGTCAGTGTGCAGCAATAGCAGATACAGATGTTTGTTTACCTTCTTGAATAGGTCCTAGTTCAATTTCTTTCACCTCTGTGGCCGGGCCAAACACTGATTCAAAGTCCTCTGAAACTGTGTTAGGAGATAAGAGAAAATGAAAACCTTATAATGTATTTTTTCAACCAAATGAACCCCCCCACGCTGATTAATAAAGGGACAAAAGTGCAGCTAACTTAAACTATTGCAGTATGACAAATTGAGCAGTAAAACCAGGGTTGATGTGCTCACTTTGAGCCAAAACTGAAGATAACAGTCAATGCAAGGCAGCTCCATTGGACCTCATTAGTTTTGGAAGGTTACACTTAAAAATGCAACCAAGCATAATAAGTGATAACTAGCAAATCAGTGAAGCAGAGATCACTTCATCACAGATAGCACTGATAGAAAATACCATAAACCTGTCCATTAGATTAATGCTTATAAAAAATAATTACAGACTGTATGGGTATGACTCCCTCTTAAAATATCTGATCTTAAACATTCAAAACTATCCTCTGCGGAGATTTTCCTCGATGAAACAAAGCAAGAAAAAAGCCTTTTAACCAACAAGTGTAGACCTGCCTTGCTGTCACTCACATCTCAAGATGAAACTACAACTTTAGGCTTCAGCCCCCACAAGTATTTTAAAGCTCTTGCAGCAATCTCCCCCATGACATGCAGCCATAGACAGCCAGAGGAGTGACAGCTGGGGTTATTGAACCTGCCCAGCCAGAGTGGGCTAGTGTTAGAGGGGTCTGGAGTGCTGATGACAGACTTTCTTACTAGGAGTCAAGTCTGTTTGCACAACAGCTGTTTTGGGGAAAACATAATAAAAGGCTTGAAGGCTTCGTAACCTCCCACCCTCCCTCACCCCACCACCCCTCCCAGGAGGTGGGAAGCAGACCCAGGATGAGTTTTATCCTTGGGCTCTCACATGCCGACAGAGTAAAATTCCTTCCCGGAGGTGATGGATGTCTTGGGGCCTGTCTCCTCTTGCTATCGGAGTTCTTACACACACTCGGGTGTTTCCATAAAGCTCCAGATTAGTGGTGAAAGGTAACCTCATTTATGGGGTTTTCTCAATGAGCTGCATACCTCTACATGAACACTCTCTCCCCTGTTAGTCTGATGAAATCTGAACTCACAACTCAGGTGTGAATTACACCATTATGTCTCTGATATTACACACTTAATTTCTGACTCCAAAGGACATAAAAGAATGAGCCAAAGTTTTTTCAAACAAGTGGACGTGTTTTATAGATTTAATATTTCTGTTGTTGTTTACAAAAAAGGGAATCACATTCAAGTAAATGGATATTTCTCTGTTGTGAGTGGCATAAAACCTCTTTGGAGGGTCTTAGAAGAATATGAGGTCAACAAGGGACATGCAGGGACAAGCCTGCTTTCTTCTCTGGTCAGTGTCTTTGACCTGACCTGTTGTTTTAAACTTAAAGAGTGCTGCAGGAATAGGGCTGGGTGATATGGCCTCAAATCAATATCATGATACATTGAGCAGTTCACCTTGATAACGATAAATGGACGATAACTACTTAACAAGCTGCTCACCCCCTCCCACATTAACTTTGTCTACTTCAGCTGCTGCTTCAGCAGTCACAACTTTTGAACTGTCCTCCGTCTCCTCGCATGTCTTTCCCTCTTTGTTACGGATTGGATGGGGTGGAGTCACATCTCTGACATAGGACAGCGTCTTGAAGGGACATGAAACCATAGCCTACCTACACACATCCAAAACCAACTTTTATTCATTTTTTTTTTGACACCGAATATATTGACATGGGCAAAATGACGTTGGTTATGGTCATAAATTTTGGTATTGGTAAATTCTCAGTTTATCGCCCAGCCCTATGCAGGAATGAATCTTAAAAACCTGACAATAACTGAGCATATTAAATTGGTAAGCTTAATTCAGTCGGTAAATAAGGCACTCTCGGAGCCCAACAGCTATCACAGGATGACGCCATAGCTGTTAGGAGCAATGGCTGACTCTCTGGAGCTTCTGTTCAGATGTTGTGTTGAATCAGGAGTCTTACTGTGTGTAAGGTTAATACATCATGGACCACCCAGACTATCCAAAACAGACTGCCAAACAGGAGTACACTTACTGAAAACATCTCCCCTTGGATTGAGCTGGTTGTCTTCCCCTTCCTCCTCCTCCTCTCCCTCTTCAGGAAGTTCACCCTCCTGTCTCTCTTCAACCGGGGCGCCAATATAGACCTCTCCATCATAGTCAAAGGGCTGCTGACGGATCCTGGGAGGCTGCGTGGCGACTGGTTCAGGGATTACATTTTTGATGTCCTCATTGTCCTGCTTGGGCCTCACCTGGGAGTCTGGTATGGCTGCAGGCAGGAAGAGGAATCAGAGGAGACGTGGAAATGCAATCATGAGGAGGAAGTACAGTATTTTACTGGGATGTGGATAAGTTTGTTGTCATCTATTTTGCAGCTGCTGTTCTCGAACTACTCCATGCAGGTGAAGCATGACAGTGACATTCAATGCCTGTAGCTCTATCTGTGCACAAGCCTTTTAAAGTACAATGTGTATTCAAAGTGTCATGCTGAGGATTCCAGGTCTTATTTGAAGCTGTGGATGCACGATATTTCCAGCCATGAGCATATGAGACAGTTTGAAGAGGTGGTCTTAAAAGAAACTACAAGGAAAGAAAGAAAGCGGTTGCAGAGCAGGTAGCGAACAGCCGAAACAGAAACTTGGATCCACACAGTCTCACCATTGAGGAAATCATCAGCACTTCCTTTGTCTCCGTCCCACGACCTCTGATAAAATGGCTTAACTACAGAAAAATAAAGGCATCTTCATTTGAACCCACAAACCCTTAGCTGTTACTTTTTAAGTCTTTTGGCTACATGAGGTTTCACCTGTTGTTATCTGGACTCAGTTGAAAGAGTGCAACACAACCTGCCCCGTTTCCTCTACCTCAGATGGCTCCCTACCATGCAGTGTCATATTTACACAGGTGTGTTTTCAATCTGTGGCTCTCTCTCTCTTTTGCTAACATCTGTTAAAAGAAGTGGAGTCTGTTGGCAGGAAACTGGCCGAGGAAGGACTGCTGTTAGCTGGTGTTTAAGGAGTCCAAATGAAATATACAGTTAAACTGTAAAACTGCTTCTGACTTTCATCTGGAGAAAGGCTTAAACACAGCTATTTAAATCTGTTCTGAAGGCAAAAGGCATTCCTAATATATTCAATTAATGTTTCTGTGTAGCAGTGCTAGGATCTCACCAGAGCATTCAAAGCCATTGCCTCTGAAGCCAGGCTTGCACCTGCACTTGTAGGATCCTGGGGTGTTCAGACAGACAGCATGGTGGCTGCACTTGTTGGTGCCACTTACACACTCATCGAGGTCTGGAAATGGAAGAAGCCTATTTGTACCTTCAGGAGCAGAGTTGATTGGAATTGAATCATGATTGTAAATTGGTATACCTTACCTACACAGTCATATTTGCCGTTTACGTATTTCAGATCATATCCCTCCTGGCACTTGCAGTAGTAGCTGCCAAATGTGTTCACACATTGTCTGTTGTACGGGCAGAGGTTCTCCCCAGTTACACATTCGTCAATATCTGGAGAGACAGAAACATTAATAGCATGTGATTTCATGTTTCCATTTTGATATATACAGATAGGAAACACGAGCACGATTGTGACAGATATGACATATTTCCAGCTCTTTGCAGCTTCCTGCTGACTCTTTTCCTGTGTTTGGTGTTCATAGCCTTGAGCTCTAGTTCATTCTCATGTAGACATCAGCTGTTTTTAACATCAACAACATGAACCATCTTTGATAAACTGTATGCAGTTCATCATCTCGCTGGTCTTGAGTATGAACCTCATTGGCTTACTAGTGTTTCTGATCGCTTTCAAAATACTGAAGCACTGAATAGAGTTACTTTAAGGTGCTGCTCGATCATGGCAAAAATGCCAATCACAATCATTGCTTTGATTGACGTTGATATCATAGTTATTTAAAACAATAACCCATCATGTGACGTCTGCATCACACCAATTTACTCATCTTTGGCCTGTATTTGATTATAATTCTGATGTCTCTCACTGTTTAGCCTGGCAGTCCTTAGTTCATGAGTGCTCATGACTGCTTCAGCTTCTCTCATGTCATGCTTATTCTAGTCCTTGGCTTTTCAGACACACGCACACACACCTGCCTCCCTCTGTTCCTCTAATCATTTGTACCCTTGTTGCACCTTGTTTAGATTATACAGCAGTCCAACACATCCATCCACATCTTAATGACACGTTCATTTTTGCCAAGGCTAAACATAGTTGTAAAAAAGGTTGTATAATAATTAGGCTGTCTGTATTGACGGACAGGTGGGCGAGTTGTAGCTGTTGGCTAGGAGGCTAAAGCCCGCCTCAGTTGTACCTCTTTGACTCTGTTTCAAGTGATTGAATCTGCATTTCTATTTATGGTGACTCATTATTGGAATTCAAAACTATGTCCATGTTTTACGCAGTAAACACTGACTCATGTTTGCTAAGCTTAGCTATGCTTTAGAAGTTAAAAAGGATTTCATTAATGAACTAACCCGCATATACAGTAATATCTCAACCTTTCTTCACCTCTCAGTGTGAATGATTTTTATGTGTCTCTGTTTACTGTCAGCGACTTGTAGTCTGGGCCTGCAGCCAGTCGTCTATGCAGCTCAGACTTAAAGATTGCTCCTCTATGTTTAGCACAGGCTCAGTATTAAAGCTCACTCTACACTCTCATGATTGATACAGTAGATGCAGGCTTCATTAGATGTTTTTTATGGCACTGCCATACTTTCTGGTCCATTTTTATAAAAAGGGTTTCTCTGCTGTTACCCTTTTTGAACTTATTGGATCCATCTCAGTCCAGAGTTTAATGCTCCATAACTATAATATTACTTCCTCTGTGTGATCACATTGTCAGACTGGCTGTGTTCGAGCCCAAGGAGCTTTGTGGGAGGAAATTTTATTTAATTGCACCCCACTGGATTTCCAGGCCTAGCATTTTAAAGCCACATTATAGAGTCATTACAGGGTTGTTTTGCAGTACAAAATCCATGACATAGGAGCAGCTACAGTCCATGCATCTTTTTCTCCCCTTGTATCTTTCTCAAACCTGTTATTTATTCAGTTTAATTGTTGACATAGTTATATCTGACTTTGCTTTATAACACATTGATCTGTAGTGAATGTTGCTCACCCACACAAGTCCTCTCATCTTGCCCGAGCTGCAGCCCCGCAGACGGACAGAGGCAACGAATCTCACCCTGAACTTCCTCACAGCCGTACTGACAGTGAGCTAGAGAGCACGTCCTAGAATCTACACACACAAAAACACAGTCAGATACATTGAAATCTTTGTTTTTGTACTTTTTTTGACATAATTTTACTCACTTGCACAAGATCCATCAGGCATTAATGTGTAACCATTGAGACAGTAGCACTTGTAACTTCCATAGCTGTTCATGCAGCGATGCTCACAGGGACGAGGTTTCAGGCCGCACTCATTTAGATCTAGAAATATAGTTCAAGATCGTTTTATTATCCACTGTGAATTCTTTTCTAATACTTAAAACATATGATTTAACCAAGCTACTTAATAATAAAACCAAGAAAACAGGATATGCTTCAAGTAAAACACCCAAAACCAACAAAATGAAATGAGATCTTCTCATCCCAGTCTGACCCGTGTTTTCCAAACCTTTTTCACTCCTCACTTCATGTACCCACCTTGATTACACGTCTTCCCAGTGTATCCAGGGAAACACTTGCATTTGTTGGGGCCAACGCATTCCCCGTGCTTGCAGCCGTGGTCACATTGAGCTGGTAAAACATTCAGCATGGAGAAAAGACCACCAGACATATCAGTGGTTTGAAAAAGATGGATGACAGTCAAACCACACATGTGCTGGCAAGGTTTTTTAATTTAGGGTATCTTTTTTCCACTGAAGTATCCAGGTTATAGGAAAATATCTTTGAGAAAATGGATAATAATGGTCAGCATATTATGGCAGTAAATCTTTCTTGACATGTACTGTTATTTAAATACTGTGTAGTTTGAATATCACCCATAAATAAAACATGATTTTTTATTATTTTAGACTAGTTTTTACGTAAATCTGGACTCTTCTTACCCTCACACTGTCCTTTGCTGTTTTTCTTCCAGCCATAGCAGCACTCCAGTTTCCTGCCATAGCGACACACACCTGCTTGGTTTCCAGTAAGGACTTGTCGGTAGTGCCTTGCAAAAGAGGAGAGGAGCAAAAGGTAAGATGTGTAATTTACCTGTCTTAGTTAAATTTATAGCTCATACTAGTTAATACAGCAAACATCAGAGAGCATAAATAGCCTTGGAGCAACATTTTATCAGGATACAGAAACTGTTGCGGCAGTTTGAATTATTACAAATCCAATTATATCAAAATAAATAGATGAAAAAGAGCATCAAGACTCCTCAAGAGCTCCCTACAGCTTTCCGCCATCCTTTCATTTGGTTTCAATGTGTGAAAAAAACAAACCCAAATAAAGCATCCCCTCACAGACTTGGTTAGTGATTAAGTTAGGCTCCCTGTGGAGCCGCAGCCAGCTGACAGGATGTCGGCTACAGATGGAGAAAAACACACTAATCAGACACTTCCTGCGCTACATATAGATACCTTCTGCACAAACATATGTTCTCCCTTTTTAACTTAACCTTCATCTTCACATGACATCTAATTAAACCAATGAGACTCTTGTGAAGTTATTCACAGTTGTGGTCAGCCATTAAGCATTGGTTTGCAAATAACCAACAGGATGTATAGATTATATTGCATGTGTGTATTTTTAACTTGTCAATTAAATTATGACGATGATGATGATGATGATGAGACCCCGTTTGCCTCTTTAACAGTAACTCCATGTTAGACGTACACATCCAAATCAGCTACTAGCAAAATTATCCTCCTCCCCCTTACACTGAGTGCCAAACTTTACAACCTCAGATGTTTATGTGTCAAAGGTTTAGCATCGTATATGCGTCCCTGGCTCCACTGGGACCAGAGGAATCTGAGACTTGATAGAAAACAACCAGAATAGCCCACACGAGAGGGGCTCTGAAGTGTGACAGGTGCTCCTCAGTTATACACACAGTTGCTGAGCCACATTTAGCTGACACATAGCTCTCATAGTGGTCTATGCTGTGTACATACCGGCTAAAACAACAGTCCTCTCTGTAAAGATTTAAAGCACATAACCCTGTGCAAAATAGAGGGGTTCGTGTTACTCATTAAGCCCCGCTGAAGATAAAAGCAGGGAGGAAGTGGCTGTTAGAAATGGTGGTAATCCCTCTTTTTGGTCACACTAAGTGGGCTAAATTGTATGCTACCCAATATTGTTAGTGACACTGTTATTAGCGTTTGTGCTGCGGCAATGCTATAGACACTTTAACATCACACATTGACATCTACCTGGCATATTTCTGGAGAGTCTTTTGATTCTTAACAGTGGAAAATATTAAATTTGATAGAAATCCTAGATCAGGTTCAGCACCATGCAACTTTTAACACTCCAGCTCTGCAGAGTGGACTTACCTGTGGGTTTCTGTGCTGCCAGAGGAGATGTGGAGCAGCAGGAAAAGCGCACCGACCAAGGTGAAAGGCTGCATGTCTGTGAGCAGCCTGAGAGCTTTGTTTCCCACGGGGTTGACTTTGCTTACTTTGAGTCCCGACTATTCCTCCTGGGGCTTTCTGCTCATTAAAGTGCTTAGACAGGAGCAGGTCTTAGGAGAGCCTTCACACAAGGCACACCGGATTTCATGTATTTCCAGAGCACACAATCCCTGCAGGGGAAGGGAAAAAAAATCACTCACTCCTTTCAATGCTGCTGCAGCTTTACTCTCTGTCCCATAATCTGCCTCCTCTTCTGCCTCTCTGAAATTCCAGAGGTGGGTTGACACTCTGTGAAATGACACTGCACCAGGAGGGATAGGTTGTGACTCCTGGAGGTAGGGGTGGGTTTGTAAGGGGGGTGGGGATTATCTTTAGGGGTGCTCCTCTCTTCACTGAAATCCTATACATCAGAAAGTCTCCCTGTGGAGCACCATTCAGAAAAATCATACTGGTGCAGATTCCAAATTCTGGGAAGATATAGGCTTTGTATGAATGAGGGGAAAATTGGCTAATTGTGGAAGTCAGACATGCGTAGGCCTGTCATTAGCCGCTCCACTGCTCTTTGATGTCTCGCTCACAGGTACCACATAAAGTTTTCCTCTCTCGAGCACATGCTAAGTGCAAGCTCAGTAGTAAAAATGTTTAATGAGTTTTCATGGTTTCAAAGTCAGCCCAGACATCTGGTCCTCATCCTATATACCTTTTAGAAAAACAGACAGGTGACGTTTCAGTGGGAGTGTCAGGTTTTAGTTTACATTTGTTGGTTAGTTCTGGGATCTACTATGCCGTCCAAAAACAGATTAAAATGATAGTCTGAATACTGCGATGGAAACAGCCTTTTAATGAGAAGGAAGTCCACACTTTAATCTGTAGTTTAGCTCAACATCACCGCACTGTTTATTCTTTCAGGCTTGCATAAACAGTTTCACCTGTACTTGTTGGTGGTTGCATCTTGCTTTGTTTATATAGGTCAGGAGGCCAACAACATTCCAGCACAGGCATTCCCAGTTTTGCACCAATTCATTGAAAGATAGTACAGTTGGAAAGTGAGGGACTCAGAGATCCTTGTTGAACCTGGACTCATATTGCTGAATCCACATGGAGCGAGTCCTAAGTACTTATCCAGGGGGTGAGTGTTGGGGAAGTTGAGGAAGTTTGGTTGCTGGAAAAGTCTGCAGGAGTCACCACAAATATGCAATAAGTAACAATAAGTAGTGCTGCCGGCAGAAGGGAGATAATATCCGTCAATACGGACTCAAATATTTGCTCCAACCTCCTTAAAGTATCAATTACAATGATTTATTTTTTAACCATGACCAAGCTGTGATTTAAAGTGCATTAGTCTCGACTACAATGTGTCTGGCTCCAGATGCAAACAGCACTGCATGGGTGCTTTCTTACTCCACCTTTTGGGAGCTTAGTTAGTCACATGGCTCTAAGTGGTTGGTCTAAGGACCACCTAGTAGTCTGAGTTGGGTCAGTTGTTAAATGCATTGTAATTGTAGAGTGTTTGGTGTGTGTGTGTGTGATCAAATCAGTTTTTTTTAAGTGCTATCTGAGTCAACACCAATAGTCTTGGTTTAAAGAGTAACTAATTTACAAACCTGAGCAGTTTTTTGCAACATAACAGACCCTTTAGTGTGTGTGAGCAGGGAGAAACAAAGTTTGGATTTTGAAGTTTAATTTTGTATTTGTGTGGTATATACATGTATACATATCCAGCCTCATAGACTTTATATACCACACACAACTTGGTTCCCTCTTCCGCCTGTATATGGATTTGAAGCTAAACAGCTCTCAGTATTTCTGCGATTTTTCTTCATTTCCTGAAACCAACATGCATAGTAGCGTTGTACCCACTCCACCACTTGCACAGTAGCATTGTACGCATTCGGCAGGAGAGTCGCTGTGATGACGCTTGGCGCAATCTACATACGCCCATAGGCTGTATCAAGTGTCAATCATAGAAAACATGAACCTCTAATGACTTTTAAAAATTGAGTTTTACAGGGAAAGGAGGACTTGAGCACAAACCAGTCTTACAATAACTACATGTCAACATCGCGGGGGGTGGGGGTGGGGGTGGGGGGGGTATATATTCTGTGCTATAAATTTCTAAAGTTTGTCCACAGCCAATAAGGATGGCTGGCAGAGGCGGGATTTATGACCTATACTGCAGCCTGTCACCAGAGGGTGCTGTTCTTGGAGTGGCTTCACCCAGCAAAGAGGCAGACGGCGGCCATTCTAAATACAGTCTATGTCCAGCCTATAGAGGCTTACATGACTTCATGAATTTATACAGTCTAAGGTTTAAGTTGGCCCACCCAAAGTGAACAAATTAAAACATGATAAATATTGATTAAACAGACTATCTCTAAGGCTAGATAAGCAAGCTTTAATTCATCCATTCGTTTTTATCTACTTATTCTGAATTGTGTCATTCTGGTTACTCTTTTTATTCATTACCCCAACAACATTATACAATCTTTCCAGCAAGCTCTGGGTCTACCTCCGAGTTGGATGTGACCATAACACCTCTAAAGTCAGGCATCCCAATCAAATGCTTGAACCACCTCAACTGAGTCCCTGTAAAGCAAAGGAGCAACAGTTTTATTCTGGATTGCAAAGCCCCTTAACCAATGGTCTGGTATGCCTGCATTACTGCTGATGCAACTCCTTACTTATGTGTAAGATCCTGAAATGCTTCAACTCCCCCACCTTGAGCAAAGTCTGATTTCCCACCCAACACTGTTTTCTGGCAGAGAACCGTGCCTTCAGCACTCAGCTGCAGTCTGCTCCAGTGCATGCTAGAGGTCCCGGCCTGAAAGAGCTGACAGAACCACATCACATGCAAAAAGCAGAGCTGGAATTCTGTCGCCCCCAAACTGTAAACCCTCCTCCCTTGGCTGCGCCTCACGATCCTGTACATGAAAATCCCAAACAGAACTAGGGACAAGGAGCAACCCGGTGAATGCTGAGGCTGACTGTGACTTTGTGCTGAGTGTGTGGACACAGTTCTCATTCTGGGCAAACAGGGATCAAATAGCTTGCAGAAATGGCCCTGGACCCCATTTCCCTTCGTACCCCTCACAAGAGTCCCAAAGTAACACGATCAAAAGTCTTCTTTCTCCAGGGCTGAGAATTGTGCAGCTACAATAATTGGAGTACATTTCTTTTTTTTTTTTAAATGGAAACCACAGCCCCACAGTCTTCTTTTCCACAGGCATTGTCCTGGAAATTGAGGCGGGCGTGTCAGCCAAGACAACCCATCAATGTCCTAAGCCTTCAGCTTCTCAGGGAGAACCTCATCCACCCTTGGCGCTTTGCTTCTGAGAAGCTTTTTGACTATTTCAGCCACCTCTTCCAAGGTTATAGACGAAGCTGGTCTTTAGACTCTGTCTTTCAGCTGGGTTCGTCAGAGTGTTCCTTCCATGACCTGATGATATCCCAAGTCCAGGTCAGTGGTCCTCCACCCCTGCCTTCCCTTACCGGCGCCTGACCATTCACCAGAACTTCCTTAAGAAAGAGTTTTCACATGACAAATATTGGGTTAACTTAGGAGCATGCGATTAAATGAAAATCCAGGAAAGACATAAGATCTGCATTCACACTGAACAATGGCTTGTTGTTTTGCAGTTATCTGAACAGTGTCAGGCTCTGGCCCGTGTTACTTCATTGGACAAGAAAGTAATTGTTAGCACACAGAAGAGTACAGTAGAGTGCATGACATTATGTACTGTGCAGCAACCGTTGTCCAGAACCATGACCAGTACTTTTTTAAATGCTTGTCTTCATTGCTTTTTATGGCTTAACCTCCATTGGTGATTTGTAAAGGAACTCTGGTGCTACAAAACTAAACACAGACATATACATGCTTGCACACATTCCTGTTTTTTATTGTTGGTGACGTTACTGTATTCCAAACTTTGGGCTGGGGTCTCAGATGAAGGCATGATTCTGACTACAACAGCTCCATCTTCTGTCCTTGAGAAAGTTTTGCTATTGAGACTGCAGGCACAACTCTAACCAGCAATCCAAACGTCTTTGGCTTTTTTAGGGCAACTGCAAACTTTGCTGAAGTACAAAAAATACGGAAAAAACATGAACTTTTCAAAATTACAAGTATTTCTGAAACACTCAATGCTGTTGGTTAGGTGTAAAGTACATATAGGGGAGAGTGGAGTAAGTTGATCCACCCCCTGGAAGCACATGGGTGAAGGGGTTAGACATTTATTTCCAAATAAACATTTTTCACTCTTGAAAGTGAATTTAGTCTGTAATAAGTTTTATTAGAAATGTGTTCAGACCAAAAAAGATCATTTTAAATGTGTTTCATACATCAATTGTGGTATCTATGAGCTACAACATGAGGTCAAAAACCTAGCATAAAAGTCCACCATTTTAGCTAAGAGGACTAAAAAAGTCATAATAGTAGTTCTGGGGTGAAAAAGTAAAGGAGTGTGATGAGAGGATCAGAGTTTCAGTTCAGATTGTTGAAATGTGTTACTTTTTCTTTCCAAAAATACAGCTGTGAATGTTCTGAATCACTGAAAGGCATTCTCATGTTAAAATGTCTTTTTACTAAACAGCTTTTTAGCAGTTATATGCAATAATAATAAAAAGAATTATTGTACCAGTTGAATAGCGTATAATAGATAAAAATACACATGAATGTGAAGAAGTGACTGTTATTCAGGGAGAGAGAAGGTGAGGGAGGGCTGGGGTGGAGAGTGGAGGGATAGTAGAGATACGGCTCAACTGGTCAACTTACCCCATGCACGGAATAAGTTGGCCATAGGAGACCACTTTGTATGTTTTGATGTAGTGATCCGAAATGTGAAAAATGGCTCATCTTACCCCACTCCCCCCTACAAACCATTTATCTAAAATCCTAAAATATGTCACTTTATTTTTGTGTCCTTATCAAACAGAGGCCTATCTATTGTCATAAGAGTATTCGTAGCTCACCATTTAGTTTTCAAACAGTAGAATTTAATTATCTGTGTTATCATCAGAGTAAAAAAGTCTCCCCCTCAGTTTTACACAGGCCACAGTCAGTTTTTTACTTCTGTTTGTCTTATGAATCTTCTGTTTTTCTCACTCCATATTATGACATTGTTTTCTACAAGAGAAGCTCTGTCTTTTCTGGTTTTGTTCTGGTGTTTTCTGCACAGCTCTGAACAAAAGCCTCAGCTGTTCAAGTGGAATTTTACAAGTAATGGTGATTCACTCTGATAGTAAGTTTCCTTCCTCTCTTTTCTGTCACTAGAGGTCAGTGTGTGACTGCGTTTACTTTGTGTTGACAGCGGTCCACTTTTCTACTTCCTGTAGCTAATAAGTTTAGGTGACTGATAATGATTTGTTTTGTAAAAACCAAAGGCTTTTTAACACTTGAATGCATGAACTTTGGTCTTCTTTCTTTCTCTGCATTTGTATTTACGCTGTCTGCAAATGACACTGCAGATTTGTAATGCATTGCCAATCTCCAGGAAGTATGTCTCCCCACTTCCTGGAATTCACTCAGGCCAGTCCTCTGCCTTTTCTTTAATGGCCTCTAATCTTGCAGACATGAGCTGATGGAATTATAATTTAGTAATGCAGTTGATACTGGGATTACCACAGTCCAATACCCAAGCTTGCTGGTTACCCTTTTTATCAGATAAACACTGGCCCTGGCAAGGACAACACACATCCATCCACTCAGTGTCCCTCACTGTGGCCCTTGGCACAGAGAGCAAGGCTTTTACTATAAAAGGAGAGACAAGACAGAGCTGATGAGTAGTTATTTTGAAAGTGATGTGTGTACACAACCACATCCTGCCCTGAGTGGGAGATGCAATGAGCAATGAATGCACTGCAGAGAATACTGAGTGCTGTGAAAATGAGCCGCTGTTCATCAGAGACATCAGGATACACAGTTTTAGGTAGTGCGATCAGAAAAGATTTAAGCAGAACTAGTTAGTTTCCTGAGAAAGTGCACCAAGAAGTGAAATAAAAAGTGCGCAACAATCTTTTGTGCTGGTTTATTGGTTAGGCATGAAATGTGCAATGAGGCTTTGGATTTCAAAATTAAAAAGTTTCTGTTCCACTTTGTATAAAAAAGGGCTCAGGCTATGTTACTTTGGGAGGATGGTGCAACAGTGCAGGAGAGGAGCTGTGACTTCCCCTCGCAATAATAGATGTGTCCTTGAGCATGGGTGTGTGCTGTGACTCCTGCATCACTCATGCCCTTGTTGCTTGTTTGTAATTTCAAGGTTTGTGTGTGGAGGGGATAGAAAAAGGGATCATTTAGTAGAGCTGACTTCTTGCAAATGCTTTACTACAAGAAAGCAGAAAGTAAAGGAATCCAATCTGACCCCATAGACAAATGCTTTGGAATAATTCAATAACTCGCCACATTAAGTGTTTGAAAAAATCCATACACTGAGGTAGCTTAAGTTTCGTTTTGGTTCTTAAAGTTTCAAAATGATGGCTTTGGCCTTTCACTGACCCAACAGAGTCCTGTTCTAATTCAGTTCTGTAATTTCAGGTGTTCACCATGAAACATCTGCTGCCCACAGATTACACAATAATAAGCTGCTGTTAAGGGAGTTTGACCCCCTCTGCAGCCTTTAGGGATTCAGGCTGTCTGCCAGATCACAACGGCACTTATGCAGCCTCGATGTGACGCCTGTGACAGACTAAACGCAGGCTCAGCTGGACATCTCCCACTCTCTTTTCTTTAATAATGCAGCAGCAGACTCGCTTTGTGCCATACTGTGCGGGTGTGTCTGATGGGGAAAGCACCAGACATCTCAAGAGGGTCGATGTATGGCTTGATATGATTTATTAATGAGCTAGCCTGGTCAGAGACGTCACGAGGGCGAATTTAGTGTGTCATGGTCTTAAATGGAGCTTTAATGTTGACCTCTCTGCTGCTGCTGCAGAGCTGATAATACACGCAACTCTAAAGAGGCGGCATGAGTTACTTTGCTAGAGTTGTAATGGTCTGACATTATTTTGCTGACTTTCCTTTTATCAAATGTTTCGTGATGATTCATTCGACTAGACCGCACACATTATCATCATACTATATTTACATTTAGATGCTTTAGCGCTTTAGTTCAATTTTTTTAATTTAATCGTGGTTACTTTAAGGAGAACTTCCCATTTGCACTTCCTCCCCACATGACTGTATGCGAATCCATTTCCTTTGAGACAGACTCTTTTATCAACCCCGTAACAAACAAGACAAACGACTCGTTTTACAGATTTTAACCCTCTTTTTTGAACATTCTCAAGCTTTTCTGCTGCTATAAAATCTACTGTGCAATAATAAGAAGGCTTTGGTGATCCATTTCACCTTGCAGCTACACTTTCACCCTCCTGTCGTGTCAGTCCAGGTTCAATTTGCTTCATGACCTGCAGATTTAAGTAACAAGACCTCAGAGGTCAGAGTTGAGATCAGGCCTTTATTCTTCCCTGCTTTATAGGTGCATGCTGGGTACTCATTTCACCTCAGTGTAGTGAGCATGTAAAGTGCATACCTAACAAGATAAGACATGCTGCAGTATCACTTATAACTCTGACCCTGTGTGCACACAAGAGTTTTAATGTACCTGCACTGTTGCCGGGATTATAGGCTCATGAGATTACATATAAAAATGGATTTGCCCTTATTACAGACTTGTGTGGGTATCGGGACGATGAAAACAACCAGACTTCATTTCCTGTTTGAGATAGAAAGGGCTTTGCTCTGCTATAGCTGCGGGGACATGCAAAAAAGAGGACAAATAGAGAACTGTACAGGCATGTGATTTCAAAACAAACTATTAAAGGATAGCAAACTATGTCCTATGAACTGTCAGATATGAGTGATTTATTTCTGTGCATGCGTTGTCTTGGTTTAGCCCTCAACAGTTATGTAACTTCTGTTCTGTTCATACTTGCATAATGTTTAGGCTTCATGCAAACAGGAATGAAGCTGGTGCGCTACACCTACAAGTTCCTCTACAGCGGTGCACAGCGTGAAGTGGAAACAGCGTGCCTCTAAAAAGGAAGAGAGAAAAAGTCATAAATAGCAGAAGTCAGAAGTTGCAGTTGAAAGACTTTGGTCTCGACCGCTTGCGCCGACCCAATTCTTGCTGCGTGCACACAGACATCTCTTTCTCAAGTGATTATCCATGTTAATTAAGAAGAGATCAAACCATTCTCAGACCTAATCAGAATGCTGTTGCCTAAATCGCCTCGTTTCACAACAACGGCCAGACGACTGCATACTGCACAAAGAAAATGTAGCTGAATTGGAATTTCTGTGCCTTTATGCCACAGTTAAAAAGTGTAAAAATAGTTACACAAAGGATCAACAAGTGCTTACCTGCATTTGACTTAAACGCTCCTTTTTCACTTGAGACATGCAGGGTCTTGCAGAAGTATTGAAACACTTGGAGCTGAGCACATTCCTCAGACGGTTTTCATCACGTTGCCTGAGTGGAAAATCCATCTATTTTAAGCTCAACTAACTTCTGAACAATACTGTAAAAGCATTAAATACAACCCTCGTGTAAGCTTTGTGCATATGCAAACTTTACTATACACGTCACAAAAAAGTGCCTATGTTGTGAGTGTAATTTGTGCAGCTTATGTTGGATGTTAACATGACATTAACATGACACATGAATCATGCTGTTCTCTGCTGTACTTTTTGAATTTGCACAAAATGTTCCCCTCTGCTTCCTGACGTTTAACACGAGCAGTCTAAAATCTGGCACACGCACAGAGAGACACACACACACACACACTAACACACTGATGACATCAGTGCTAGCCACTTTAAAACTCTACACACCTCTATATGCACCGACGCCTAATGAGAACAGGCCAGTGGGATGTTTGCAGGCCTGAAATGTTATTTAGCAAAGTGAAACTTACAAAAAGCACATGTTTTGATGTCAAGATACTTGATACATCATCAGTTATTTTAGATAAGTTCCTATTCCTTATTTAGCTGTGTGAGTCAGGCCAGCAAAACCTTACAGTCTGGTCAAATGTAAGCATACAAGCACAGTTAGGAAGGTTTTGCTTCTGCAGTATTGCACTGCAGCTCTCTAACCACATCCTGTTACACACCTTAGAAACTTTAAGGTTGAGAGACATCAGACTCCTATAATAGTCAAACAGCACATTTACTTTTGAGTGTCGATTTTCTAAACAGCGTTAACAATATTGTTTGTTTTTTCTTCTTTTTTTTTGAATCAGAGATGCAGTTTCATGATCTGAAACTTGCTGTAAAAATGTGATCTCAGGAAAATGCTTATCTATGACAGAGCATTTAGCAGTTAGGAAACCTTTACTGTAAGTTTGAGAAACATCAGTGTGACTGTGGAAGTAGGAGGAGAAGTATACACATTATGAAGCTTTGACGGTTTTTTTCAGCGAGGCTGAATCGTAGGGCAACATTCTTAGAGCAGTTGTGCTTCTTTGTGTGACATTACAAGACTCTAAACGTGCTTTCTATTTAATCATTCAGTCATTGCAAATATTGACAGAAATCCTTCATTTAAATTGAAAAACAAAACAGTCTTTGCACGTGTTGAACCATCACAGAGTTGCTTTTTTCAGGTAGTCACAAGTCTCCCACCAAATGATTTCCTGCTCATTCACTCAAGTCTGCACATTATATACATAAAGACATTTCTCAGAATGAGAAAACTCTGTTTCCTGATGCATTTGACAGCTGAGACTAGACATGACACTGTGACAGAGAGTTAACCGCATGAACCTTTGCGGTAAACACTCTTCTGGTCTAAAAGTGACACATCAACAGGGACAGCTGCATTAGATTAAATACCTTGCTGCATCTCTTAATTTTTTGGCTCATTGCCTTGATAACTGCATGTCCCTATAGAGGTCACATTCATTTACTTATATGGGACTGTGCAGCCTGCATTGCCAAGTGAAAGGAACACTTACTCAGCACTAAACCAAGGACAAACTGAATTTGCCACGGCTAAAATTTCTGTCTCAAACGTTTACATCTTCCACTCCTGCCCATCTAATATGTTGAGTTTCCCTTAGCTTAAAACTGATGCCAAGTCAGTGATACAAAAAAGAAAAAAAATGCAGATTCATCACAGCACTTGTCGTAGCTCAGCATTAAAATGTTCCCAGACATGCATCTGGTCACTTTCCTGAGTGAATATGTCACTCAGAAGCTCATTTCTTTACTCTGCAGAAACAGATATTTTACTGCAGTGATAACTCTGAAGGAAGGCTTTTTGGCCCTTACTCACTAACTTCCAGTTCCCTCCATCACATGATTACTGCCACACAGGCTCTAACTCAACCTTCAAACTGGTGTCTTACTTCACCCTTCTGTCTCTCACTTCCTGTCTGTTTGTCACACACCATCACTGTCATCATACCAGGTCAACCTCTCAGCTCCACTTCTGTATTCTGCATGTGCCGAATGAGTTATGGCTTATATATGAAGGTGTTAATTTCTCATGGTTGATACACGTATACTGAGTACTGATGCAGAAATGGGGCCTTTTTGTTGCCACGCTCACAACCGGTGAGCTACTGAGCTTCACCAGGGTGACTCTTGCAGCTGAAAGCTTGCATGCACATGTCACATTCAATCACACTCTGCATCCCTGCAAGTGCACTTGGACCACATCTGCCTGGCTAAAAAAGAAAAAAATAGTCCAGCAGGGGGAATGAGATGTATGTTTTTTCTCCTCTTGGACTGCTGCCTTTGTTGAACTGGGCGTGTTCCTTTTTTCTCTTCCTGGTTTGGTTGTGTTTCTGTCGTTGTGTGTTTATGTCACAGATTTTTTTGGCAAGTACTACCTTGTGAACTGATCTGAAGTGACAAATGAATGTGGCTGAAGTGGTTGTTGGTGTTTATTTCAGGGTGTTTGCACTAACAATGCTGAGAATAGCTCGAAGCAACTTCAAGATCAAAATTGATAGCAATAAAACTCCAACCCCAAATTGAAAAGAGTGTGTTGTACAGAGTCTTAGGGGTGCCACTGGCCTAGCTGGTCGATGCTACAAAACCAAAATTTCATCAAAAATTGCTCCAGGAATTTGGACTCATGACCTCAGTGTTTAAATCCTGGTTAATTTCCTCAGCTTTTCCTCCTTTTCAGAACGCTTCTCTTCCTCCAGGTTGAAAAACTGCACCAGCTGTGTGCTAACACTTAATCCTGGTTTTAAAGCTGACACACCCTGTGACACAGCTGGATATCTGATCAACTCTGTGATCGTGAAAACTGAGAGTTCACATGCTGGTCTGAGGTATTAACATGACTCTTCCTTTTCTGCTTTAAGTACTTGCAGTGAAAATTTCTCACGTTCTGATGCATCCAATCTGTCCTTAACCTGCTACTTTGTCTTTGCATCACATAATCACCCACAGGTCCTTTAGCTGGCCATCCTTGAATTGTAATTCTGATGCAAGGCTTTATAAGTGCAAAGGGTTGTTATGCATTACCTTGACTAAAGGTAAGGAGCCCTCAGAGAATAAGAAACAGGTCAGGCAGCTTTTTCATGTTATTGACTTTGCTTTTGTGTCTGCTCTGTTTCGAGGTTTCAAATGGCAGCGTAAGATTTTTAGATAACCATCTAGCTTTTCCGGAGATTCCTGTCATAATCTGCTCATAGTCAAACATTTTTGTATCTCTGCTTCTTAATCATTCTATGAGGATGATGGATTTATATCTTCCCCCTGAGACAAAACTCAAGGCATGTTCCTGGGAGTATCTTTGTCACACATAGCAACCGTTATGGTGTGTCGCTGGATTGGCCAGTTCACACCCTCAGCTTTTGTATCTACCTATCACACAATAGCTGCGCTGCTTTTTCCCACCATGGCCATGATAATGCAGACAAAGATGAATTGTCCTTTCCTTGGTGCTGCCTGAATAAAGAACATAAAGACTCTGAACCTCCCCAGCAGATGAATGAACATTTCTGTCCCGGCTGCTGCTGTTTTTGAGTCACACCCACAGTCCTCACATAGATATTTATTTCATTATCTTGAAACCTATCATTACTTACTTATTTGGCACACCTTTTTAACTGACTCTTTTAAGTTAATTAACAGTATTTACCGCTGCATATCCCATTGTTTCCTCCTATAAAGAGAGCCTCTATCTTTGGTTCATGCCATAAAATGAAAGACAAAATTTAGAGCTCTTTTTTTTTTTCCTTCCCCTTGAAAAAAAAATCTCGTGTAGTGTTAATGCACAGCTTTGACAGGATAATCCGCCGCCCGTCTGAAACTGTGAACTAATCGTAAAAAAAAAAACTGCACTAGGTGTTACAAAAAATGCGCTTGCAGGATGTCAATGAAGACTTGCAGAAAGTAGCCTTCAAAAATGTGTAGCCCCGCCTAAACATGCAAGCTTGGACAGGCAGACTGTTATGAAATTTTCTACTGAGGCATTTTTGTCCTGAACAGTGTAAACCTAACCACAAGGGGAATAGTTCCCTAGGTAGTTCAGAGTCTCTGGTTTTACTTCACCTTGCAGCTCTCCACAGTTAAGCCTCTGACCTTTAGTTTTTACAGCTGATAATATGTTTTCATTAATGAGTTTTTGAGTTAGGCAGATTAAAAGACTTTTTCTGAAAAAGGCCTTTGTCGAAGAATCTAATATAAATAGCATATACACAGCTACTGGACGTTGATGAGTAAATGAAAGGATTTAGAGCCCTCAACAACACAGCCGACTCTCTGATCATGTAAAAATGTGTGGAAATCTCCCGTCTGCTGCCATGGAAACAGAGAGCACAAGAAAGATAGACCTGCATTCAGCTTTTGGGGTTGAACATGAAGACGAAGCAGAGACGCAGGGATGAGTTTTTCGCCATTTGGCTGCTCGCAGCTGTTGAGATCCTGTCACTTCCTCCTGCATGTAAAAATAAGAACCTACAGGAACAAGACTTGTGTTTCACCCCTGAAGCATTTCCTGTAAATCAGACACTGTCAGGGTATAATCTGACAAAGATTCACAGCATTTGTTTAGGGGGTTTGATTATACTCTGCTGCACCTTCTATAGGTTGATAAAAATATCATGTAGCCTTACTAAACTTGCAACCCTAATACACTCATGATACAAAAATGTCTGCAAGGTTTTTTGCCATCACACTTTAGGATTTTCTGAACATGATGTTGTGTTTGTAAAATGACAGTACACTACTGTCGTTGTTATACAGTATAGGCCCCCTATTGGGAAGCAGCTTCCCCAGCGTAGATTCATTCTCAAAGCACATTACGTATGTCGCTATAGGCCATCTCAGAGGCATCTGTGTTCTTTGGTAGTGGGCTGCAGTCAGTCTGAGCCACAAAGCCTATCCAGAGGGTGCCCGTCACAACACTGGCAGATGGCCTTTTGGTGCTTTGGGCCAAGTTGACCACAATCAGCCCTTAGTGCCATGTCAGTGTCATTTGCATCCCTTTTCATGGACGTTTATCAGGTCTTGAGCTTGGCAGAGTCGTCTTGTCTTAGCAAGATAAGAGATAAATCACAGCAGATGTTGATTTCAAAGTGCTGTGCCTCTCCGTAAAAGCCATCAGGTGTAAACTTCCCATTGGTTCGAACTTTGAGCTCTCCTGAAAAACAAGCAGAATCATCAATCTCTTTCTTCATTGTGGGATTGTGGCAATAAATCTGTCAGAATCCAGATCTGTCATGTATCTGTTTTAAAGGAGTTTAAAGAGAGAGTAACAGGAGACAGCAGCATCTTGCCATGTGTAGTATTAGCTTCTGTTTTTCCCCAGAGTACCACATTGTTATCAGACACTATGGAGCTCTTGTGTGGCCAGACTGCACATACGGATGATGAGGAAGGGGAGGGGTCATACCAGATGTGTGCAAACTTTGTGGCCTTTAGTTGCTTCTCAAAAGGCAAAAATAAAAGCAGGCAAATGTATTTTTTCCCATCATAATAATAATGACTCTAGATTAAATTTGGGTGCATGGGAAAGAGAAGAGATGTGAATTTGTGCCAATCCCTCAGCAGAGACTATTGTTGTTGTCACAGCACAGATGTTACACTCTACAGCCACATTGCAGTTGCATAATCTCTCTTTCTCTTGTTCTCTTGCTCTCTCCCACATTAAATACAGCTGTGGTCCTGGTGCAGCAGAATGAGGTAGAACAGGTTCTCTCTCTCTTTTACCTCTTTAAAAGGGTTTTTCTTTGTAACAGCCTCCAAATAGAGCAGCTTTGTCAACGCCATGGTTCACACATCCAATGAGGTCACTTCGACTGGGGCTGAAGTTAACTCATAGCATTCTCCCAGTGTAACTCATTCTGCTACTCACTCTGCTACATTATGGAATGATCACACTTAGGCCTGGACGATATAGAAAAAAAGCATATCGATAAAAAATAAATCATATTGATCGATATCGATAATTATCGATATTATTATAATTATTTAACATATATTTTAATTGCAGCCCTGGATGTTTTATGCTATTGCTTAATGACCTACTTTTAATAAAGAACACACAAGCACTGAATTCAAATTCAAACCTTTATTCAACCACCTTTTTTTTTTTTTTACCACAACTCAAAGTTTTTTAAAAAAGAACTTAAAAAAAAAAAGAGATCAACTTAAGTGGCCTGAGTGATGTCAGTAAATACTGACAAACATAAAGACTAAAGGGACCAGAAAATCTGATAAATAAATATTTAAATAGTCTTTTGATGAAAATAAACAAAACAAACAAATATATAAATAAACAGAATAGCTTTAGGTGGGAATAGCATACTACCAGTTTTAACTATGTGGGAAACTGCCCACAGCCTGGTGTCTGAACACTGAAATATTTCTCCCGGGGTCGGGAGATTTATTTTTAATTATCATGTGATTGACTTAATACGCAAACTGAGCACGAGAAGCAGGACTTATCCACGCCGGTGTTGTGTCGTAGAATGCACCCCTGCCGAATGCACCCCCTGCTAGTAGCCATGATCCAAATACTCGCGTCTTTGTAAAATATGAGCTCATTTTCTTCCACTTTAAGAAGCTAATGAGTGGACGGGATGCAGGGGTGCATTCTACGGTACAACACCGGAACGTATTTCCTCCGCACCCTTCTCACCTTTTCAACCCCTGACCCATTTTCATGCCTGAAGCGCTGTGTTTGAGAAATACTTGCGGCCGGGCACTTCATATCGCGGGTCGAGAGTGGCTAGAAGCTGGTCGAAGCCAGGCTTTTCAACGGTAGTTATTGGCAGTATGTCCCTCGCTATGAATCATGTTACTGCATGGGTGATGTCCTTATGCCGCTCGACGCTTTGTCGTATTTTGGCAAGAAACTAAGTCCAGTTTGGTCTGCTTCACTTGCTTTGTGCCGGTGCTGGCAGCGGTTCCAGAGGATTCCTCCTCCGACGACGTGGAGCCGCGGCGCGGCCGACACAGCTCGTACTCCTGCGGCTGCGACCGGTTTAGATGGTAAAACAAGTTGGTTGTGTTACCAGACTTGGTTTTTACTAATTCTCGGCAAATTTTGCAAACGACCGCTGTTCGCTTTTTGTCAGACTTCTAAAATCCAAAACATTGCCATGCTGGAGAACTACTGAGACCTTTTTTCGGGACAATGTCCTCCGCTTCTCCTTGCTGTAACATTTTTTCTAATACACGTGCTGTCTGTTGTGGTTTGATAGGGGCTGGGCTTGGTGCCGTAGCGTACCTGGGTCTGCGTTTGTGATTGGTTGGGAGGAAGTAATGACTGTAGTAAAAGCTACATGATAGGCCATGATGAAAAAGGAAGGGAAACTGTGTTTTTCTATCGAACTTTTTATCGACCCGTTTTTTTTCTATCGCCCCACACGTCTATCGATCGATATATATTGTTATCGAATTATCGTCCAGCACTAATCACACTGCATTTTGACCCACGGGCTTTAAAAGACTGTTCAGGAAGTAACTTGTGCAGCTAAAGCTACACTGTTTTTCTCTTACTTTGTGTATGTTGGAACATATGACCTCAGCTTTTAACTATCAGCCCCCCAAGCCAGATCAGGTACAAGATGTACAAGACATTCAGGAATACAGCACAGTGGACACTCATAAATCACACCCAATCAATCATTTTACCTGCCATAATGTTTATGGTATACCACAGAGGAGTTTTAGATTCTTCCTTCAGCCTCTAATCAGACAAAGAGGAGTCAGTTGATTGATTTCCAAACCCTGATCCAACACCCGAGGCCCGTTTTTTGACAAGCTATGACCTGTCTTGTCAGACAGGAGAGTTCTTCCAGATCTGCCTGGTAGCAGTTCACAGTAGGGAGCAGCTGTAGCTACAGCTGAAGGTAGGGTAGGGAGGGACTGAGGCTGTGCTCCTGCTTGGACTTGGTGCAGCTGCAAAGAATGAACTTTTTGAGTGCACCAAACAGGATCAAACATGACTGCAAGGCTGGTTAAAGCAAGGTGTGAAACACTCGAGTTGTCCCAGTTCTACCAAGAATCATGTAGAGGATAGGTTAGCCTCTAGTGATGTTTTCTCCTGTAAATGTAAAAGTTATTTCACCCTTAAATTCAGATGTTCTCTTTCAGAAGGCAAGAAAGTGTTGGCTATGGTCAAGTGAATCAAGATAGCTCACAATTTAGCCCTCTTTTGAACTCTTTGCTTGTTTCATCTGGGAAATCCAGGATTGTAGCTTCCAAGTCCTCATGTGCTACACAGTCAAGACCAGATGTGTGTTAGATTTAAGAGTATATGATACTTCCAAAGCCAGAACTTTGGCTCATGCCGTCAGCCTTGTTTAAAAATAGAGTGAGCTGTTTGAGCTTTAGTTGTGCAGATTTCAGCACTTTTTAGGCCACTAAAAGGATAGATGCACTGCTTTGAGAGAGCCCCCCCATGTTGGAAGAGCTGCTTCAGATTAAAAGCTGAATTAAGTCAATTTACTTGTAAGTTACGCCTAAAAGAGTGAGGGGGCATCATTTGTGGTAAACACTTGTTTAAAACAAACAAAAGAAAAAAAAAAGCACAAAGACAGGAAGTCAATTTACATTTTTTTATTTTGCATATTTAACAAACTTGCACATTCCAGATTTTCTTTTTTTTTTTACAAAAACACTTGCTTTGTTAGAATTTACAAGTGGCACAAGCAGGGCTACAAATCCCAAAGTGTAGGTCCCTCAGTTGTTTCATGACACACCTGCCCATTGGCGCTGCAGCAACAGATGACCAGGAACCCAATGCTGACATCACGCCGCACTTCCTTCTTCACACCGGGGGGTGGGGTGAGGGGGGAATCTAAGCAAGTGAATGGTGTTGGCGCAATTGCTTTTATTATTTAGCACTTCAACTTGCATACATGTTGGTTGAAAAAAGGCAAGGCTTGTGGAATGTACAGCGCATTAGGAGGACCAGTCTCCATTACGACACAGTCTTTTCCTGTTCGATGGCTGCAAAAGAAGAGAAATTTAGATGATTTATCCACAAGTTTACTGACAAAAATGGGATTTAAAAGTAGAATCAGGTACATGACAACGTACTCTCTTTAGTTGGCAATGTGTTCTTCTCCTGGGTCTCCGTCTTCTTCAGCTTGGTCTTGTCAAATGTTGTGACTTCAGCGACGTTAGGTTTGTCAGACATGTCTGCAGAGGCTCTGAAGAGAAAAGAAGGTGGACACTTAATTATGCTCCCCTTCAATCAGAATACACCTGAGCGCCTGTGGACAGGTGATTAGAAGAAGTCAGAATAAACAGACTGCAGCCTCGAGGACTAGTCACATGACTAACATAGAAACTGGGAAAAAAAAAAAAAAAGGGAGGCTGCTAAAAATATGCCAGTTCATGTAGTCTGCAGCCGGATGTAGCTTTTTAATGCCTGACTTGAGAACAGCTTTGTATCAGTTGGAGAGCGCATGCAGCTGAAGGACCACCGCCCTTTTAAGCAATCAAGATGACTGCCTCCAACTGTCTGAAGATCCACATGTACAAAAACCCGTATCAAGAGAAAAGCAGAACTTTGGGAGACTGCTAGAAGTTATCAGCGTTTTGTGCCAAAAAATGAGAGCCTCATATAAAAACGGAAGAAGCGTGCAGCTGGGTTACAAAAGGGAACCTTGAGTACAAATGTCCCAGTATGAGGGGTTACGGTTAAAAACCGTAAAGCTTTTTAACGGGCCAATTCTGCAGAACTTCCTAATTACAATTCCGTTAGTTTTATTCACATCCTGTGCAGCAGAAACGGTTTGATGTCGAAAGAGGACCTGAGTAGACCGTGCGATAGAAAACTAAAAAAAAATGTAGACAGAACCGTCCGACAGTAAAGGCTGGTAAAAGCAGACTGAATTTAACTTGTATTTTTTCAAAAACATTGAGACACTCACCGGAGTTTGAGTCAGAGAAGTAACAGGATAAACGTCTCGCGGGCGCAGGGGGCAGAGTGAAGTCTCAAGCGTCAATCTCACAATAAATACAGCGCGGTATGCAAATGACGCGTGACGTCATCACGCCTGTCCACAAACCAGTTTTTGCTAGAAAAAATAACGATTATAACCATACACATGAAGGTTACTGGTTTATAACTTAAGTGTGCTTTGAAATAACCGTCGTCTGTGCATTTATTCAAGAAAATCTATTCAGTATGACCACCCACGACACTTTAGGTGGGTGAAATCTCTGCTCCTCCTGTCTTGACAGTAAAATAACCGACCTATCACGGCTGCTCGACGTGCCTCCTCTTGTCGCAAAGTGGCCTAAAAAATGTAGGATTGGGGGGGAGATTTATGAGGGGGCAAATGTGTTCACTGCTGGATTGGTGTTTAACCTGTGGGCAGTAGCTTAACTAGAGAAACTGAGGGACGACCCCATGTGGGCAAACAGAGTAACTACCAGGGTGTCTTGAAAATGGAGAAACTGCCAGAGTAGTTCACAGTGGATACTGACTGAGGCTCTACTAATATCCAGAGCAGAGCTGGCCCAAGCCTCAGTGGTGCCCTAAGCCAAATGTGATTTTGGGGCCCTCTATTTCTGCCAATAATATTGATTGTTGATCATTCACATACCTTCACAAATCTCTTGAACATTCTATGACATGCAAACGTACCTTTATCTTGGCACTTTTTCTCTTCTTCCTCTTTCTTTTCTCTGCTCGTGAAGGATGTCTCCTTTTTTGCAACATTATTTTACCCCATAACTACCTGCGCTTTGGATGCTCAGTGCACATTGCACAGAAGGAGGCACATAATGGTAGCAGTGCTTTGACATCGGCAGTAAGAATCATAGGCCTACATCAGCAGCAGCTCTAAAATGTTTTTACTTTATTTTATTTTTACAATAATATATATTTGATCATACAGGAAGCATCACTCATACATGCAAAAAAAAAATATATATATATATATATTTTTATTGCTCTTCAGAGTGCCCCTTTTGGCCACGGGGCCCCAAGCAGGCCCTTAGTTCACTTATGCCTTGGGCCGGTGTTGATCCGGAGCTTTTGGTTTGCCCCTTGTCACAGAGATATTAGAGCAGTGTTATTTTTTATTTTTATTTATTTTTTTTTGTATGACAAACTGAAAGAATAAAGATGATACTGTTTATTTACATATGCAAATAAGAAACAGGAAGTGACTTTAATTTGATCAACAATCATCATAAATGAATTTTAAAAGAAAATGTAAAGGATCACATCAGTTTTAATACAAACAACAGTTTTATACAGACATTACCCTGCACATTAAAGCTGGATACATATAACTGAGGCTGTCGATCTTCACTCTTGCATCAGTTGTTGGTGAAGTATCTGGAATAAGTCTTGTTGTATATCGCCTGATTGTCTACTCTGACCACACTCCTCAGGTTTTGCCAAAACCATGGCTCTGCAGCAGCAGTTCTCGGCCACTCTACAATGCTTTTCCCACACAGTCGCCTCCTGAGTCGCAGGAAGTGAGAGTGCTGCAGGACAGGCTCCAGCATCAGCAACACTATCACATCCACATTTTCGTCAAGCAATCTCTGGTGAGCCAGATACATTGCTAGCCTGAAAACCCCGGTCTTAACGTAGTTCTCTGTTAGGACAAACAGGGTCTTGCGACTGTATCGGATGCTCTGAGTGAGGTTGTCCACCATTGGGACTCCTGGGGGCCAATCCCTTTCCTCCAAACACAGAGGATGATGTTTCTCCCCTTCCTCTTCCAGTTTCACTCTCAAGTTCTTCATCACCCACTCAGACACATGTGGATCTCTGGTGTCGTACGTCACAAAGGCGTCATAAGCACTGTCAGGTGAGGTCAGAGACCTATATCCCTTAATCCGAGCTTTCATATAGTGTAGGACATAGGAGGCATCCCAGTAAAATAAGTGAACAAGTGTTGAAACAAACATAAAAATGATGATAAAGGAGCTTGTGAGAATGTAAATCAAAAATGCCTGACTGTCATTCACACACTGTTCAATGTCAAAGGATATCAGAGCTTTACCCGTCCAATTTGCAGGCATGTCACACGTCACTGCAGTGGTCAGTTTAGGTATCTTAACATCAGTCTTTTCAATCCACAGAATGAAATCCAAGGAATCACAGGTACATTGGAACGGGTTGTCCTGCAAAAGCAAAGTCTTGATCTGACTTTTAGGCCACATTTGGGTGGTGGATTGATTGATGATGGTCAGTTCATTGTTGCTAAGACTGAGCGTCTTAAGGCTTTTTGCATCATTTAAAAACCCACCATCCAGCTGAAAAATCTGATTGTTGCTCAGGTCAAGGAATGTCAAATTATGCGTGACATTTGAGTTTGAGCCTTGTATATGCGTCAAAGAGTTGAAACTCAGGTCCAAAGTTTCAAGTTGGGGGAACCACCTCAGTTTGTCCCATATGAAATCAGTAAGAATGTTGTTAGTTATGAGTAGTTTGGTCAGGTTGTGTGGCAAATAATCATAAACATTGTCTGGAATTTGTGAAAGGTTGTTGTATGATATGTCTAAAATTTTCAGATTAATTAGATTAGTGAAAATCCTGTGGTAAGAGCGGTCATTATCCTTCCAAAGAGTGCCCAGAAAATTATTTGTAAACTGAAGTTCTGCTAATGACTTGCTGTACATGAGTTTGGTTGTTAATTTAGAAATTAAGTTGTAACTCATATTTAGCACTCTTAGATCAGGCAGATTTCGAGTGAAATTCAAATTGAGCGTCACTCCAAATGCTGTAAAATAGTGAGAGTTGTGACTGAGATCTAGTACTTGCAGTTTTTGGAGTTCTTGGAAGGCATTGTCATAGGCCAGATCAATCTTATTATATGACAGGTCCAGGTATGTCAGATTAGGCAGCGTGGAAAACTCTGTTCCATTTATTGCTGCTGAAAATCCATTCCCTGAGAGGTTGAGGCATGAAATGTTGCCAAAGTTGGCAAACTGCTCTGGAGATATGAGGAAGAGATTATTGGAGCTCAGGGAGATGACTCGTCCAGAGTCAAAGCACTCTTGTTTGATTAACCCATGTGTCAACTCGTACACACGATCTTTAGGATGTTTCATCACGAGTGGAGAGATGGAAAGGTCTGACCCTTGACTATATCCATCACATGTAAGTTGGGAACTTTTCACAGATGTTGGATATAGCCTGTTTTCAGATAGGTAAATCAATTTCAGGTGGGAGAATTTATGAAATATGGAGGGATCTGAGTAAATGATAAAGTTAGTCCCCAAGTTTAAAGCAGACAGGTTTTTCAGTTCGTACAAAGGACTGAGTGTGTCTGGCCCAATATTCTGGAAGACCAAACCCTCTAGGTGCAAAGTTTTAAGTGAAACCAGATATGAAAAGTCTTTGGAAAAGTTAATTTTAGTTGGATAGTGCTGTGGAGCAAAGTTAAATGAGATATCTAATTTTTCCAGCTTGTGAAGGTATCTAAAAAACGCTGCCTCTGTGGTAATTGCCTCAAATAAGAGATTAAATGACAGGATTAACGACCTTAGCTTCGTCAACCTCGCAAACCAGGACGATTTCACATGGGTCAGGGAGTTTCCTCCCAGGGTTAGACTTTCCAGGCTTGTTAAACTCTGAAAAGCATTAGGATGAATGTCAAGAGAAACATTTTGGCAAGGGACACAAGGGTATGGAGCATTGTGGCATCTTGGACAGTTCCCTTGCAGATGAAGGTCTATCATGTTTGATAGTCCATAAAAATCATGCTCAGAAATGTACTGTATTCTGTTAGTACCTAACTTTAAAGTTTTCAAGGATTGGGGCAACCCTTTTGGAACTTTAGTTATGTTATTAAAGGCCAGGTCCAGAATTTCGAGTTTGGTCATCACTGAAAAAGTGTTGTCAGCAATTGTGAAGTATTCCCTACAAGGACTCCAGAAGTAGCAGTTTTTGGATAACCATAACTGGGTCACGTTTGTTAAGCCTGCAAGGCTCCTTTTATCCAACCTGATAATCTTATTGTGGTCCAGTAGAAGGATTTTCACACTATCAGGTAGGAGCTTGCCTGGGATTTCAGTCAGATTAATGCCTGCCAGTCTCAGTGTGTGTAGTTTTGTCAGATTTTTCAAAGCATCTGCAGCAATGATCAGTTTCTTTCCGTGGTTGGCCCAGCCGAGATCAAGTCGAGTCAAGTTCAGCAGGTTGGAAAAAGAACCAGCAGAAATGTTCTTGATGTAGTTTTCTGACAAATCGAGCTCAGTTGCGTTACTTGTTATCCCACGAGGTACTTTGTTTAGTTGACGCTCTTGACAGTCAAACACAATACTTGAGGAGTTGTGGGATGTGACCTCACATGGGAACTGCGGTTTCATCCATTCTGGTTTACAAGCGGCAGGTTCATGATGACAGCACAGACCGAGCAGCAGCAGGTGTATCCACCATTTGAAGGTCTATAGACAAACAATAATATTGATCAACTTGAACTTAAACATAATGCAACAAATACCATCCAATCAATTACATGTAATGATAGGAGGCCAAATGTTTGGGTGTGTACATTTGGCTTCTATTTGTAATTCATCAACTTACTCCTGACATACCTAAATGTTTTTTTAAAGTGCATCTGCAGTTAATTTTTGGCTTCAGCAGACTGAGTCAGACTAAATCAAAATGTTTTTTTCATAACTAACAGGAGAAATGCAGAAAAGAAAACCTCCTTAACCTCTTTTGTTCAAGACAGACTTGATGGATTGTGAACTTCCTCAAAGTATTAAAATACATTTCTAAGAACGGCCTTACCTTCATCCAGCAGGTGGCAGCAGCCTCTAAATGAACTTCTTTTCAACTTTGATAACTGCTTTGGGTTTCTGGTCTAAATTTTAAAATTTACAAACTCCTAAACAACAACCCACCCCTCTGTTGTTTTTTTGCTCACACTTAATGTTATGACCACAAGGACAACTCTGTGCTAAATTCGTAAGCCTAAGCCTACTTGCCCTGCAGTTGGTGGTTGCTGTATTCTTTTTATGCTTTCTCTGTGCATCTTTAATTTTTTCTTGTAGGCTTATACAGTTAAATGCCTTTGAATGTATTTTTTATTATATGATGTTGTTTGCAGTACGGCGCTTTACAACTGGTGTTGAAAAAGGTGCCAATACATACAAACCTGCTCAGTCAAAGGCAGGGTGCAAATATAAACACAACATAATGGTCTGTGCTCACACTCACTAAAATTAACCACACTGTTTGTATCAGTCTCGAATTAGATTATAGCAGAAAAAAATTAGAGGGTACTTACTATGCAACTGAGTGTTTTATGTACAACTTTAACCATAATACATGTTCTGTTTCTTCCACTAAAAGCCATAATATCTATATTAAACACAGAGTTTCCATGCTTTTTCCATTATGAAATGATAGTTGTTGAAAGTTTAAAATACTTCAGTAATCAGTAATTTGTATCAACTCTACAGTAAATAGACCAAGTTCTTATAATGTGTGGCATTAAGTTACAGCTAAATGGAAGTATTTCAAATATCCTATGAGCTTTAAAATTGAATGAACTTCTTCTGCATGACTGTGAAAACAAGAGGGACCTCTGTTTATTCAACTGTTAACCTCTAAAATAAAAGAAATACTGGATAAATAAAGAAAATATAATATGGATTTTTCATATAGTTGTGAGACAATTTTATTAACCATGTACATTACAGATCAGCTGATTGTTTTAAATTGCGGCGAGTCTTTATGTCAAAATGTTTACCCACATGGTTCAATATAACCAATATAGCAAAGTCCTTGAAACTAAAACACAAAATAATTCAACATTGCATGATAACAATATCAATTTAAAATGCACACACTATTCAAAAACAATTATTAAATGTGCCCAAGCAAAGGTCTGATAAGGAAATTGTTTCTAAGTTTTAATTATGCATGTGTATTTTTGCTATACACAAAGCAAAGATAAATAAGAACAGAGAAACTCGTTTCAGCAAAACTCACCATTTTGTACCAACTGTATTAGCTCCTTAACATCCGTGAATGACAGCTCTGAAAATTGGGTGGTTTCCACAAATGCATGCAAGCTTTATCTCTCCAATATTCAGTTTATATTCACTTTACATTGAAAAAAGACCCCTGTTGCTGAAACTGTTCATGAATTTGATTAACTGTGTTTCTTAGTTCACACTCTGACATGGGAGTAGCAATTGAGCAAGGAAGTGCTTCAGTTTCACTTCCTTGTTTTGAGATTTGCTGGCACTTTCCTTGACCATTCTAACGAAATAGAAAGATCTGTTTTATTTGAGGCAGGGTAAAAAGTACCAGCTACTTCTTTAATAAGCAAAAGTGATCAGAGAATACAAAAAAAATGTACATTATCCATGAATAACCTTTTTTTTCTCCATTTGTATGATGTTAAGATAATCAGAGGTTAGTTCAGACAAATTGTAATAGGATGAACTTCTTAAGACAGAATATTTTTCTATTCACAGTGTCTCTTTAAAAAGATTGTTGTATTGTTTGTGACTTGCCGTTGCGAGCACACTCCTCAGGGTGAACCAGAAGTATGGCTGAGCTTGTGGATTTGTCGGCCACTCCAGCACAGACCGCCTGTAGAGTCTCTTCCTCAGTCTCAAGTACTTTGAATTGCACTTTACTTTCTCCAAGAAGATGAGTACAATAACATCATTCTTTTCATCCATTAGCCTTTGGTGGGCCATGTAGAAGGCTGTCTTGAAGTTGCCACTTTTGATATATCTGCTAGTGAGGATGAACACGGTCCTCTTGCTCTTATGGATGCTCTGGGAAAGGTTGTCAATCAGGGGACATCCAGGTATCCAATCTCGGTCTTCCAGACACAGTGTCAGCTGACGATCTCCACTGTCCTCTAGATGGGCACACATTTCCTTCATCACCCACTCCGACACAGCAGGATCCTCTTTGTCGTATATCACAAAGGCATCATACACAGAGCTTTGGGAATACAGGCGCATGTAGCCTTTGAACTTGGCTCTGCAGAAGTGGTAGATGTACCAAACATCCCACAGGAAGAGGTGGCTGGAGATGGACAGGGTGAGGAAGCTGAGGACGAGGGATGTCCCAAGGATGTAGAGAGAGATAGACAAGTAATGGTACTGGCAGGCTGAAAGGTCCACTGAGAGGACAGCATTACCTTTTTGTGCACCCGGGCTGTCACAGGTGACACCTGTAGCCAGGTTGGGGATGGTCACATTTGTGCTGTTGAGCCACTTAATGAACCAAGTGGCATTGCAAGTGCACAGGAATTTGTTGTCATGCAAAAGCAATGTGGTGTTCTGATTAACCACATCATCCGGAAAATTAGATTTGTCAATGTACCGTATGCTGTTGAAACTAAGGTCCAGATACTTTAGGCTGTAGGCACCCTTGAGGAAATCGGGTGTGAGTTCTACGATGTGATTCTTGTGTAAAATAAGTTTCTGGAGAGATTGGGTACAGTTGGACAGCATGTGTGGAACAGTAGTTATTCTGTTTCCACTCAGATCGAGGACTTGCAAAGAAAGTAGAAGTTGTAGCTCTTCCCATTTAAACCCTGTCAGTTTGTTGTTTTTTAAGTAGAGCTCAGTTAGTTTGTCTGGCAAACCGCTAAATACTTCCTTTGGAATGAAGTTGAGGTTGTTTTGGGATATGTCGAGCACAATCAGATTAACCAATTTCTTGAAATAATTACAATATCTGGTGTCTCCATCCCTCCACATTACATCTAACCTGTTATCTCTGAACTCTAACCTCTCAAGGGACTGACTCTCCATTTCTGTGTTAGTGGAAGTGGAGATCTTATTGTGATTCATCAACAGTACTGTTAGATTTTTTAAATTTTTTGTGAAGTTCAGCATGTGAGTTAGGCCCTCTGACTCAAAGTAATGGTTGTTTCGACTTATATCCAAGATGACCAGACTTGTCAGCTCCTGAAACGCAGTGGAGTAGAGCAGATCCAGGCGGTTTGAGGAGAAGTCCAGGTATTTCAGATTAGTCAGATGGGTGAATTCAGAGCCATTCAGACTTTGGCTCATTGCATTTCCAGACAAATTGAGGCACCTTAGCTCCCCAAGATCTAAAAACCTTGAATGCAGAAAGAATATATTGTTTCTGCTGACATCCAGGGTTTTGCCAAACTGACTGCACTGCTTCTCGACAAAGGATGTGACAACCCCAAGTTCTTTGTCTTTGTATTTACAGCTGCGTGCATATTCATCATATCTGAAGTAATGAATCTCTCTCACTTCTTCTTTTTGGTACTCATCAGTAGCCGACATGGGAGACCATTGCAAGGGCTCCACTCCAGAAAAACCAACAAGGTCTTGGCCCTCAGAGGGGGAAGATATTTTATTGTCAGACAGACTGATTATTTTAAAGCTTTCTATTTCCATGAGAAGACTAAGGTTTGCCATTTTAATGAAGTTTGTGCCCAGATCTACCACCTCCAAGTTTTTGAGAGGTTTTAAAGGAGCAATGCTTTCTGGTTTTAGCTGCTGAAACACAAAGCCCTTTATTCTGAGAACTCTCAGAGACTTAAGAGCAGAGAAACTGTAACTCAGTCTCAGTGTTGGAGAGTACCTCTGAAGCTCATAGTTAAATGAAAGGTCAAGTTCCTCCAGGTTGCCCAGGAAAAGTGGGAATTTGGTGAATCCCAACTCTCTTGCTAAAAAATTTGACGAGAGATCGAGTTCCCTCAGCTCTGTTGTGGTGGCAAACCATTCAGATGGCACATATGTCAGAGAGTTACTGTGCAGCCGGAGAGTCTTAAGCTTTGTCAACATTTTGAAAGCTGCCTTGCTGATATTGAGCGGGGAATTATTTGGGCAAGGCCTGCATGGGAAAGGAGCATTGTAACATCGAGGACAGTTTCCACTCACATCAAGAATCTCCAGATTTGTCAAGTTCTTGAAATCCTCGTCATTGATGTTTGGGATGTTGTTGTTGTAAAGATAAAGCTCCTTCAGGCTTGTTGGGAGTTGATGTGGAATAAAGGACAAGTTATTTGACTTCAGACTTAGCAACATTAAACTGGTCATCTGTAAAAACGCACCCTCCTCTATTTCATAAGATTTATTACACGGGTTGCGGAAATAGCAGTTTTGACCCAGGTAAAGCATCTGGATATGTCTGATCTCAGATATGTTTGCTTTAGATATATCAACAATGTGATTAACTTCCAAACTCAGCAGGATCAGGTTCAACGGCAGGCCTTTAGGTATACTGGAGAGTTGGTTTCCATCAAGATACAGGGCTTGCAGATTCAGTAGGCTGGTAAAAGTATCTTCCTCTATTGTCACACCCTTTGTGCACACGTGGTCCTTGGGGCCGATTTTGATGGGCACACAGTTGCACCTCATGTCAATCTCAGTCAGGTTCTCCAAACCATGAAAAGAGCTGGAGTTTAAACTGGGGATATGATTGATGGTGAGGGTCAGGTTGGTAGTGTCTCTGGGGATGCCAAATGGGACATATTTGAGCCTTCTCTCAGTGCAGTCCACTGTCACCACACTCCCGTTAGTGATCTCCTTAACAACACATGGCAGAGTTTTTGGGTAGGAACTACTAGCTGTCGACATGGGGAGAAGGCACCACAGGTCCAGCAACACCATACACATCTGAGCAGAAACACAGATGTGTTACTGAGAAATTTAGCAGGTTGAATACTGTTTAGACACTTTGACTACCAACAACAACAAGTACTACCAACAACCACCTGGCAGATCAAAACAACTCTAGTTAAGAGCATTATGGTTGAAGCTGTGACTACAAACAAGGACCAAACATTTTTATTGTATCCTCTCTAGTTACAATCAATGACTATAATAGAAGCATATAGAATATAGCTGTTACTCACCAGATAGAAGAACATTGTTCACCTGAGTATTAAAATGATCCTTGTACGAGGTCTGGGTTGTTTCAAGTGCTGAGAAAAATGTAACATTGATGATGGGTTCAATGTTGATGAAAGTAACAGATGTCTGGGTAAGCCCATTGTGTATATTTAGCCAGCATCACTTCCCTTTTGTCAAAAACCACATACATGACAATCTTCCAACCTTTACATGTTCAGGTAGAAAAAGTTCATCATAGCTTTTTGTGATAAAATGCTGCAAATGTGGAGGTTCACTTTAGTGTACCGGGATCAAGGGGAAGAATCCTCATGAAGTGTAAGAGTGTGAAAAACACAACCGGAGGAGTTGTGGGTTATTCAGTGGCCTCCAGAAAAAGAAGGTGCAGTTTCGTTTCTGACAAACCTGCGGGGGAAAGTGAAATCAATGCTTTGTTTAGGTTTCCCAACGCTTCATGGTAAGCATACTTTTCCAGCTTAAGCCACCCATACCTATATTCGTGATCTGTTAAGACTGAATGTAGCTTTCTCAGTGAGAGTCCTAAGCTAGGAATTGACTTTATTGCTTTCGATAAAGTATCTAGCTAAGGACGGGTCATCTTTGGTCATGATTTAAACATAAGGCATTTGCACCCTGTCAGTCCTGTTGGTCAGAATTATCCCATCAATCAATTTTCAAGTAATGATTGTGATCTGGATCTGATCTTGTGACAGCTCTGACATGGACAGTTATGAAGTGGCCAGCAGTGCAATCTAACACTAACATTCATGACTCTCTGGAGATTGATCGAAAATGATTTGCATCCACTGCCATCATCAGATTTAAGCTAAAATTTGTTCAGTACTTGGATTTGGAACAAGATGCCTAAAAATCAGCCTTAGCTGTAATTCCTGTTTTCTGCAATTTAGGAAGCTGAGTATAGTGGACATAGCAAAAAAATGACATAAAAATCAGCAAGTTAGTACCATCACTAACTGAGAGTGTTCTATCTGTGGCACTTATCAAATAATATGAGCGATACTATTATGGCCGCAGACTTTTCATAAGCTCCATTCAGCATGTGCTTGACTCCTTCCACACACGTCCTCATGCAAACACTCTCTCCAGCCCCCTTAGTGAAATGGGCCATCATCATTATTAAAACAGAAAGCATTACCTCTACTCAGGCTTGAGTAAATTGTAATATGCTAAATTATTAAATGTAGTTATAAAACTAAACACGGGTTAAGCAGTGTTTTTGCATGAATAATGCATTTTTAGGAGCAAACTTGAAAAGTCAAATCCTCTACCGCTGTTTTCTGGAATTAATGATTCAGGGGTCGACTAAAAGCCAGTCAGTAATTGTCTACTTGCATTTACCACAGCACGATATTGCATGATAGGATTAAGAGATGATTTAGTGATAAACAGCCAACCACATACATGTTTTTAGTGAAGCATGGACAGACAGAAATTATTTGAGAAGACGTTTGGAAAAGTTTTAATCTTTTAATGATGTTGACATAAAAATAACAGGAAAGTACTCAGTGTTCATGTGTAAAGTATTCATCAAATCAAGGTGAACTCAGCAAATCAAAAGGTCATATTAGATCGCTTTTTGCTTGTGCAATGATTTGTCAAGAGCTGTATATAGTGTATGCATTTCTTCAACATAAATTTTTTTTTACAATATAAACAGTTAATTTTAATTCTAACAATCTAAATATTAAGTCCCTATAATAACCAATTGATCACTAAAATAATCCCTTTGATATATTAGATATTATGCTTGAGAGAGGTGATTTATTCGTCTTCATAAAGGCCTTAATATAATCTATTTAAAACTTTAATTATTCATATAATCTTATTTGAACTTTACATAATAAAATATTGTTTACACAAGGCAAGTTTATCTTTTTTCACAGCAGTTCACATTGGTTTTTAAACCCATGTCTCTTATGTATGGCTTTAAAATCAATAATCTGGACAAAAAAAACAACAGTTTACTTTCTGAGCAGTGTTTGCAGTGAGTGAGTTAGAGTGTTTATAATAGTAGACATGGTGGTTGAGTGATGTGTCAATGCATTCACACTTTGGTCACCAGGGGAGCCTCCTGAAGCCATCTCAGCAGCTTTCAGCAGACACACGTAGTTCATGACAGCCTCATCCACCTTGGCTACCACCTCACGTCGCTCCTTCTCGCTGCTCAGGCCTTCAACCAGCGACATGCAGGCTTGTGCCAAGCAGCAGAGTGTGTGAAAACTGTGCGTTAGGGTGAGCAGTAACTCCTCTGGGCTGCTGTACTCTATGGCCATCTGAGTGCAGGCTCTGCCCAGCACTTTGGCTTGCATTAAAAGCAGCTGGGAGTGTGTATCCATGTCAGCCTCACTGACCTCGGGTTTCTCACCTCTGGAAACATGGTCGAGGCTGGAACGCAAAATGCTGACCATATCTAAGGCATCCTTTCTTGCAAGTGCGAACCCCGTGTGAAGGCTGTAGGTTTTTCCCTTCATTGAATTTACACGATCCAGCCTTGCTTTGAGACTTCTGTCATCCATAGCTGCAGCTGCACTACTCTGCTCGGCTTTCAGGACAGCGTTCTCTCTGCGACTGACAGAAACAGAGAACAGAGTGTGTGAGGGCGTTTGTCTATCTTCATCATGGCCGTCTGAGTTAGATTTCCTCCTCAGGAAGCAGTGACTGAAAGGTCCACGACACCTCCATGCAGCTGCGTCCAGCCTTGTTGTTGCAGACTTGGGCAGTGACAGAGAAGCTCCTCTTGTCATCCCTCTACCAGATGGATTTAATGGGACTGAGCCCTGGGAGAAGCTCTTGGGCAAGGTTTTAGCAGAGAAAATCCTCTGTACTTTTGGGGGATCTTGGGATTGCTCACTCTGACCACCACTCTTTCCTTTCAGTGAGGTTTTTGTCTTCTCAAACAGAGCTTCTAAGTTCCTGGAACCTGGCATTATGGTGCTCAAGCTTCTCCTGAGCGTCCGAACCCTGCGTGGCTTCCTGAGGCTTCCAGTTGTACAGTCACATGAGGAACTGCTTATGGGGAAAGCCACAATGGGTGGGTCGGGCTCTGGGATGGCCTGTGTTAGCCCACTGGGCTCTGTGCTACTTCTTAAAGATGATGGTGACGTAGTTGTGGTGGTGGTACTGGTCTCATAGAGAGCTAAAGATGACTGTTCCCCAACTTTCTTCAGCTGTGTGCAAGCTACACTAGGGGCAGTAGGGAAACAAAGAGAACTGTTAAGCATCTCCCTTAAAGCAAACACTGATACATTTAAAAAAAATGTCTTCATACTTTCAAAAAGACAAAATAAAAGGATTATACTGAACAAAAATAAATTTAAGAGCACTCTGTTTTAGTTTATCCCTACAAAAATAGGTGTGGATGGTGTTTACAGAGGTTTTTATATTCATGTGATGTCAAAGGGTTAGCAACAAAGCCACTAACAACCAGGGATGTGTGCATCTAGCTAACTGTATGATTAAACTTTATTACCTTTGCCAGTTGGCATCGGACTTACTAACTGGTTAAACAAATTAATATGTGTAATGTAGCCACCTTTTCAAAACTCCAGTTCATCGTGCTGAGCTATATGCTTTTCTACCTGGATGTAAACAAGCACCAATAACTGATGGCATCTTATAGCGTGGCGTTGATCTTGTAAATGAGGATTACTGAGTCTGTTTAAAATAGAATATAACCGTGAGACTGGAGCTGTGTGTGACCTGCACAGGCATGTGAATGCTAACCTATAAGGAGGACTCACTTGTGTTGTGCAAAATAAATCAACTCATTTAACTATTTTTTCCTCAACTAAATGATATTAGATTTAAAAGCCAGGAAAATTGGAGTATGTTTTACAGAGTGTCTGCCATTTTGAAAACAACAAACACACATACTGTATAACTATAATTTGTTGGCTGAATATTTGCCTGAAGATTTCAACTTTGACATCTATTTGTGATGATGATGAGACAGTTTTCACATCCTCTGAAATAAAAGAGCCAAAGGCAAAAAAACACTGAATAAATAACAACAAGAAATGAAATTATTCTCCTCCTCAACAAGCTGCAGCTGTCTTAAACCATATAAGACTGTAACTTAGCAGTTTGTTTATAAAACTCCTTCACAATGTTCACAAGAGCTGGCTTCATCAGCACCGCCAACTACATCCGTAAATCTGACTTCAGTTGCCAAAACGCTCAATGTTCCGCTTATTATCTGTAGGATCTTCCCTAAATGTCAGCAGCTGTTTAACTCCACTCATGTTACCGTTCATGAGTGGAAAATTGGGCCGTTCAGTTCACACTTCACCAAATTATAAACATGATCATTTTGGCGTGCTCATGCACAACACTGCAGCAAACCAATTTGCGATGGTCCACCCACAAACTCTGTGATCTAGTGTTGAACTGGGTTGAATAAACTGAAAACTAAATCTTGTCTTTTTTGAGTGTTTACTCAACACTACTCACTGTTTACTAGTCAGTTATCTGTTTGAATTTTTGCTCATATGGTTAGAGAATCAGTCATTTCATAACACTTGTCTAACCGTACCATTTAGCTTCAACTATCCCATTAGTCTACCATTGAACTAACTACTGGCGCTAATGTTTAAGCTAATAGCTTTGACAACATGGCATTTACAGCTCCCTCCTCAGTCTCCTGAGCCACCTACTTGCTCTAATGTGATCACTTCTGGCTCTAAGAAACCCTCAGAGGCAAGGCCACACATGAAGCTTCAAAACCTTTACCTTAGCCCAGTCTAAAACGAGGAATAACAGAGTGTAAATTATGTTTGTGTCGAAAAAAAATGTTGCAAGAAAAACAGACTTCTTTTTCAGCAAGCTAGATTTTCTTTTCCTGCACAGTAGAGGAGAAACAGAAATCTTCCAATATAAGAACATAAAGCGAATCTGTCTGCATGGTTGGATACCTCAGAGAAAATCTGCTTTTGATGTTTTTGTGACTAAAATAAAAATCTTTCATTCCTTTCATGCGCTGACACACATAGACAAGCGCGCCCTTCTGTATAGTTTTACCTGTGGTTTCTTTTATCTTGGGCATCCTGTGACTGCCTTCCCCAGTCGCACGTAACCCCGGCTCTGCACTGGTGGCTGCGTGGATCTTCCTCAGCAGGGTGGGGTCTATGGGGTGACCCACCTTACCCTGAGCAGGGGGTCCATAAGCTCTCTCCTCAGCAGAAACATAACTCAGTCCTTTAAGGGTCGACTCTGACAGAACATGCATATTGTCTGTGGCACAAAGAGGGGAATCCATGGGAGTGACGCAGCTGCTGCTGCCTGTGCTACAACCAGCATCTATAGAGGAACACTGTGAGCTTTGGAGAGAATGAATGCCTTCACTCTGTATTGATGACATGCGCTTGCCCAAGTGGTATTCGTGCAAACGCGTGACATCTTGCTCTGACGGATGAGTCTTAATTTGCTGCTGCTCGCTCTCTTGTGAAGCAGCATCTCCCTCTGCAGGCCCTCTGGACGGGGAGCGAGCGTGTGCTTCTATCTGTTGGCCTCGTTCATCCGAGTCGTGTTTCTCTCCCTTTACTGTCAACCTTTCTGCGTGGGAAGCTTGTGAGTCATTCACACAATCTGGAGACAGATTTTCTGCCATTTTGTTTCCAGGCGCTCTCTGCTGCCATTTTTGATGCTTATCTTTAAAGTGAGTGCGCCCCAGATCAAGTTGATTCATGTAATAGGAATCTCTCACAGTGAAAGCGTTGTACTTCCCAACAAGATGAGGGAGCTCCTCTTTGGCCAAGTCCTGAGGAGTCATGTGAGATCTGTCAGAGGATTCACAGGTTTCTCCTTGGGTTCTGCTATCTGCCTCCCTCTGTTTCCCTCTCTGTCTGCTCATTACTGAGCCCATATGCATCTTGGTGAAGTATTCACTCACTGATTTGATTTCCATTGTCTCTGGCTCCATCTCACCACCGTCTGAGTGAAAGATCTGAGAGGAGGTGACGGCGGTTGATTTCGCCTCCTCCTCCTGATGCTCCTGGGGATTGTACTGCATAGCTCCCACGCCTCCACTGCCAGCCACAGTGCCCTCTCTCTTCTCATCAGTCATGGCGTGGTATCCCTCTGTCATGGCCACATGCAGCCTCAGGTGGTTGTCCGAGTGTCTCTGAGCGGTGGCCAGCTCGGAGCTCTCTGTCATCTCGGAGGAATTTGTCTCATTGCCAGAATCTGAGGAGTCAGGACTAAATGCTCGTGATATTTCTACACCTGTGTGCCACAGAAAGACAAACAACTCATTAGCAGCTACATTTGCAAGCCATGAAATTACAAGAGATAGTTATTGGCAAAAGTAAATGACTGCTTTAAGGTTAAAGGCATGGTTGACGATTGGAGAGATTGGTAATTATTATGAAGCTCGTTTATATGGTGATCATGGTCCTCTAGTGCGATCTTCACAAAGTGAGGAGAAAAAACATTGACCAATGGGAGCCATCTGTCCCGGACAGCTCCTATTGGTAAATCTCCCTCACATCCCTCTCCCGTAGTTCCAACCCGTACTTGTATCCCACTCTTCCAGCTCTCCTCTGAGCTCTGAGCGGCTAAAAGTAGCGTAGCAGCTTAGCTACAGGAGCTGTGATGGAGAAGGACACACAAAAAAAACATGTCTGCTTGCCCCACCACTAAAAGTGCTAAGAAAACGCAAGCCAACAGAAGAAAGGGCCAAGACGAAGGGGAAATGTGACCAAGCGTGGAATCTAACGTGAATAAACATCGGGTCATCCTTCAAGCAGTTCGCTGAGACAGCAGAGTTTTTGTTGAACAGGTAATTTTTGCCTTTTATCGTGGCACGTTACATAAATAACTCTCATCAGTCAACACGGTAGCTGTCCAGGCAGTTGCAGACGATTCTCACTAGCAGAGCTGGTGTTTACTGCCGCTAGTCACTAGCAATCCCACATGGTAATTTGTAGCTAGTGTGGGATCTTCTGCTGGCGGGCTTCTTGCTCTTCCAGAGGGGGGGTGTTGTGGGAGGGTGATACAGGTTCAGGAAGGAGTTATCGTGGAGCACAGAGAGGAGAGGTTTGCGTGTGAGGGGTGGGACGCTTTTTTCAAATCTGCCTCAACAGCTCAGTTTGTTTCAACATCTTCTTAGATCGTCAACCATGCCTTTAACATAATAAAGAGAAAAAAAGTCAATTAGTTAAAATTAGCGCGTTCAACTTCAGTTTCCTGTACTAGCAACAAACATCCAACATTTTGCAGTGTGCGTGTGAGAAACAAAACACAAATGAAGCACAAAAGAACAACTCTTGAAAATGAAAAGAAATGATACAGTGGTAAACAAAACAGTTTGAATGCAAATGAATGAAAAACACACAAACACAAATGGAAACAGAGAACAAAATGGGCTTTATTGAAAAATGAAAATAACAACAAAACAAAAGTGAATGGCTGGAGCATATGTGGTGTTAATGGATGAATGTTACAATAGTATAAGGAGAACCTGTGCTACTCTCTGACTGTGCAGGACTCTGTTCCTCAGATGCAGCGAGGGCCTCGAGGGCCTGTAAGGTGGACACCACTGCATCGTTCAGTGGCTCCCCATGGTCCTCTGCTCTGTGGGTGGGCACTGAATCTATAAGAGACACTGGGATATCATTGCAGGCCCCCTTGGCTCTGGACCCAGCCCCTTGCTGCTCGTCCTCATCTGAGCTGTCCCTGAAACCAGGAGGAGGAGCAGCAATGGCCAGGTTAAGAGAGTGCAGTAGTACGTCATTGTCCTCCTCGTCGTTCCCCTCCGGCGGGGGAGGGAGGGAGGTCAAGTCAATGATGTCATCGCTGGACCCTGAGAGTGAGAGTAACATGGGTTTGTCAATGTCACTCATCACCAAGTCCTCCTCACAGCTAATGTCATCCTCATCCTCTGCGTCATCTGTCGTCTCGGCGTAGCAGATGTCATGCAGCAGCGGCTCCTCGATGCATTCGGTGGTACCAAAGATTTTGGTGGAGTAGGGATACGCTTCCCCCTCTTCTATGGCATCCATCATCTTATAGTCCTCCTCGAGTCGCCTGTACATGGGACTGTGATTGTCTAGAATCTCTGGGCTCTCATCCATCAGTCTCTGGTAGCCCAAATTTTGGGGGTTTACGCTGTCTAAGGGAGGATCTCCAAATATGAAGGAGACCTTTGCACCCCTGGAGGAGTCTTGGGGTTTGGGCCTTTGGATGTTGAGGTAAGTTTGGGTGCAGGGGATTCTGCAGCACTCTGCTCTCTCTGCCATGTGCATTGAGTGCTGCGGCTGGTGAATCTCGGTCACATAAACCGGTTGGCTTTCACACCTCCCATGGTCGAGGTAATCAAACTCCTGGTCAGAATACTCTTGGCTGCACCTCTGGTTGTTCCTGTCTTCAGATGCCTTATGGGCTGTGCTGTATGTACACTCGATGGCCTGGTAGTTCTGCTTTATTCTTGCTGCATGGCCTGCAAAAGGGAACCAGAAAATGAAACAAATCTATTTTAACACAGCACCTTCTGATGAGTCACCGTGTCATCATATCAGATGTACCTGTCTTCATACCGTCTGTGTTTTTGGCCACATTGAAGATGGAGCGCCGAGAGTCCACCAGTAATCGGTAGTAGCCAGCAGTCAAACAGGCCAGATTCATTGCATCAACCGACTCCATTAAGAGAGTGATGGGCTGTGAAAGAGGAAGATAAGAGGACAATGAGGACAAAACAAATGGGAAATGGGAACTGTAGAAAGAGGTTGTAATGACTGCTGAACGGACCCTTTGTTAGAAAACTACACAAAGCCAGTCAGCATGTTGTTTTCTAAAAAGTGAAATGATTGTTAACCTTCACATCCAGAACATGTAACTCCACTCTGACCCGGTTTTCATCCTCTGTGTACATCTCAATCCGATTGACGTGGCTGAAATCAGCCAGAAGTGCCACCAGGTTTGTTTTGGTGTTTATCACATGGCTTATACCGTATTTAGGCCCCACTAGCAACGTCACCTCTGTGTGCTTCTCGCCTTGCTGTAAAATAGAACAGAAAGTTGTGAAAACATCATTTCCTGCATGCTGCTTTAGGTGACATATTGAACACTGAAATGATAGCAAGATGGTTTCACTTACTACAAGTGTAGATTTAAACACTCGCCCTCCATACAGTCTCAGATCACTGAGATACTTGAGATAATGGACCTTTGCTTGCAGGGCAGTCAGCTGAAGAAAGAAAAATAAACAAAAACAGGCCAGCTCAGATCTTTGAAATGAGTTATTCTCAGCTGAATGTAACCTTCAGCATTGTCGGCTTAAGAATCCAGCTGAGTTATTTTGAAATGTAGCACCACTAGGTGGCAGTCTACAGCCCTCTCAGATGCAGATACAGAGTGATGGAGAGCCAAGAGAAAGGCTTAGTCCAGCGTACCTTTTTACCAGGTGGCACCAGGTTCTGGTTGGTCTTGAGGATGTGAGTGAGAGCTTTCTTGATGTTCTTCTCTTTCATGCTGGACAACACAGCAGGAGGCAGGAACAACGCCAGACCCCACTCCTTCCTGCAGACGTGCAATTCATAAAGATTAGAGAGGGTCTCTAAAAGGGTCTAATAAACCCTCAGAGTAAAACAGTGCGGTTAGCGTTCTTGAGCAGCGATCGATTTACTTCACCTAGAGGTGCAGCATTGATTAACTGACAGGCTACGCTAAGAATCACTAACTAACCAGCAGGGATGGATCTTCTGGCTCTGTTGAGGAACACAACTGAACTCATTGTTTTATTGTGTAACAGCAATCTGGACTCTATGGTGTCCACTACGATCAGAGGAAGTCTGGGATTCAGTCTACTTACTCAATATACTTGAGGGAAACTTTCTGGGACTGCTTGGTATTGATGGTTAGAATATACATTTGCAGGGCAGCCAGATGAAGTGCTGTGTCGTATTTCAGCTCCGACCCAAATCTCTCCAGTACCACATCATTACAGCTCTGGAGGAGCCGGAGAGGGAGAGGACAAGAGGATGTTAGACTTCAGTTACTCTTCTTATCATGAAACTTAAGACAGCGTCACACCTACAGCAGCCAACACGGTAGCTACCATAATCATTACAGAGACAGTCTATTTCTGACGTGTTTTCAGATATATGAAGTTGACTGTCCAAGTTTGTTTTTAGCAGTGTATGCTGATGTTTACCTGAACATAAAGGTACTCAAAAGCAACCGCGTCCCTCCTGAGCAGCTCCACCGGATCCTTTGGGACAAAAGTGATGCGAAAAAAGCATTTCATCTTGTGCGACCCTGGCCTCTGTGTCACCTAGAGCACAAGTTGGACAGGGGGTCCCATTAATCAAGTGATTTACTGTAATTTTTTTTTAAAACTAATTTGTCAAGACCAACAGGGACAGTGTATTAACAAGTAAGGATCAATATGAAATACCATCCACAGAGTCTGCCATGATGTGCCACTCTGGTAGTGATGAATCAAATGGACAGTTTGGGAAATAAGCTTATTTGCTTTCTTTAGACTGTAGATAATTATCTTGATTAAGACTTTAAATATATCATGCTATCACAGCTGTTTCTGGGAGTTATAAACGAAGCAACTAGCTCCTATAAGACGGGCAACATGTTGCATCTTCTTGGATTAATCCCTACAAGAACTGGCGAGTAAAATCAAACTGCAGTGATTTTCTTGGAGGGTTATTTTTGAGATGTATCGATCTTCTCTCACTCTTGGCAAGAGAGTGGATAAGCAAACTTCCGAAAATGTCAAACTAGGTCTTAACATTTCTAATGCAGTATGAATGCAGAAATACTCTACGATATCCTGAGGATAAAGGGTTGTACTCCTCCTGTGTTTTTGCACCAAATCTTATTTGTTTTATTACTATAGTGTATGTATTATTTAAACGTCTCTCCTCTGCCCTGTAGGAGCCAAAAAGACGGTCTCACCTGAGTTAGCATCTCCTGCTCATGCAGGAGCATGAGTTTGCTGGCAGTTCCCTCTGCTCTCTGTTCCAGCATCAGAGAGAAGTGCTCGATGCTTTTAATGGATAGCTTTTCTTGCAGGGTCAAGATGACATCCTTCCGCAAAGACAAAGTCATACACAGTTAATACAACGTGGGAAATGTGCAGATGCAGCATCCTGTTCTCACCTAGCTCAGTGCTTTAAGTGTAAAACAGTTCTCACACCTGCTCATACACAAAAATGTGACGATGATGCAAAAGCATAAGCAGAATTTCCACTTCAAAGAAATAAAAAGGAATTTCTATAAAAGTTCAGATAAAGTAAAGCGGGAGTTCACACTTCATATACTGTGTTACTTCTTGATGCATTCAACATTGCTTTGCACCCATAGACTATATATACTATGGACAACTTGGCTCCAAATTGCTCTCAGTATTTCCAGGATTTTCTCCACTTCCTGGAACCACCACTTGCACAGTAGCATTGTATGCATTTGGTGGGAGAGTCTCCAAGAGCAACTGTGATGATGCTCGGCTCAAACAGCGTATCCCCAGGGTAAGCTACGCAATCTTCGTATGCCAATAGGCTGTATCAAGTGTCAATCATAAAAAACATGAACCCCCTAATAACTTTTAAAAATGGAGCTGAACAGAAAAAAAGAGGAATTGAGCACAAACCAGGCTTACAATAACTACATTTCAACATCGCAACCAGAGGGAAGAAAAATTTATATTCTGTGTAATAAATTTCTAAAGTTTGTCCACATAGGGATTGCTGGAGGAGGCGGGATTTATGACCCATACCCGTCACCAGAGGGTGCTGTTCTCATGGTGGCTTCACTTAACGAGAGGGCAGATGGCATCGATTCTATATACAGTCTATGTTTGCACCACACTTCTGAATTGTAAGTCAACAAGACACTTTTGTATGCCTACCTTAATGGACGTGTTGCTGTCAAACTTAAATGATTTCGTCTGCCCATTCTCCAGGTACACTTTGAGCACATTTGGCATAAAAAGAAGGGAGTTGTCCTTCACCGTTTCCTTTAGAAAGAAACAAGAATCAGGATTAATAATAGAGTTATCCTCTCACTGTGTTTATTATATACTTCTGTAGCATTTTGGGGCATCTATGCATGAATAATGAATTCCTGTATCAAACTAAAAAACTCTGTAGAAAATACTACACAGTCATTGTGACACCACATGAGGACTATGGTACTACGCAGTTTCAGACGTGGCCCAAGACTCTCAAAAAGAAGTGCACCCATCCAGAAAATAGTTTGTTACATAACAGCCTTGTGAAAACCACAACTTGTCCTTCACACAGCTTGGTTTTCTACAGATAAAGCTAAAAATATATAAAATTTTAAAAAGTGAGTATGAAAAAGTGCCAGTGGGTGGATCATTTTGAAATCTCTGGGCTTTTGGTCTGTCTTCCCATGTTTCTTTTCTCCGTGGTAGCTAGTGCTCCCCTGACTAAAGCTTTGAATTAAATAGGAGCAGAATACTCTTATCAAACTCTGCAAAAAAGGCTGGCTATTGTTTTTATATTTTGTGAAGAACTTTTCCTAAAACATGCAAATGAATGTGATTCTTTATAATGGGCCAGAATAATAGTGGGGAAAAAAGCACTGATAGGTCTTCAGTTATAACCACTTTGTTGTGCAGTCTCTATGAAGCTGCCCAGTATACGACTGCCTGATAGTCCCTTTACTTTGTGATGGCTCTCCTGAAAAAGCCTCCTCTCTGGGTGACGCATCCGGCAAATCAGGAAAGCCTTCTGTGAGAGAGTCCCCTTATTTTCTGTCAATCATACCCACACTCTATTACACCCTGGTGATGTTAGGAAAGAAATAAGCGGAGGAGGTGCACCGCCTGCTTATGTGTGTCATCACTCCACAGTCAGTGATTTTTAAGCTCTAATGTTTTCATTATGTCATCTACGTCGTCTTTTAGAGTTCAAGCCCCCTGCTGGTGTCCCCTGATAGGAGTCTTGATATGTGCAGAATGAATCAGTGTCCAGTGTGACTTACGGGAACCTGGCCATTGATGATGACCTCTTCAGCGAAGCGGACTTTAACAGGATTAGTCTTTAACTTGGCCTTTTTGGCTGCGCTTATGAATGCTGATTTGGGTGACTTTTGGAGGGAAAGAAGAAGAAGAAGACAAAAAAAAATACAGACATTTAAAGGACAATCAGTTCCTCATGAAAGGATCCTGTGTGTTTTTTTTTAGCTGTACACAATTCAAGGACATGTTGCCTTCTTGAAAAAAATGACAACCTCCCATTTTCCCACTCAGTGCTGATACAATTAAGGTGGCTCTGCGCAAGGGCATGGGGGGGAGCGCACCGTCACTGCTGCTGTGTCATTGAAGCATCAGTAAATGGAGGCAATTACAGGCTGTATCCCAAGAGCTGCTTATTCCTCGGTGGATTGTGGGATACAACACCCTTAATTTCTGGAAATCAAACCCACATTCAAGTTTGTTTGTGAAGTGGCTGTTTTTAGAAAGACTGCACACTTATCTTGCAGAGCCCCTGAAAACTATGATACTGAACAAAACAATCAACTTAAATGCAGGATTAATAGATGAATTAAAGAATTTAAGTGAATACTTTTTTTTCAAGGATGAGATCTGATAATGAGTTTCCTGCTGCTCAAGAAACAGTGAGTCTTTGAGAAGGCAGAAATGATTCGGTCTGTGCTAGGAGGGAGTTCAGACATAATTATATTTTAGCTAGATTGGTATATGAACTGTGAACAAAGGGCAAACATGGGCTCTTGGCACTTTGTGTTCATCACCATCTGATGTGCCATGACTCTAAATGTCGATGGCGGGTTCATGCGAGGTCCTGCGAGGCTGTGACGCCACAACATGAAACGACTTGGACAGACTGCAGCATGAACTCCCTTTGAGTTATTGGGACTCGAACACTCAGCTAAGGCATTACTGATACTTTGCCAGCACAAACATATGGCGTGATTAATGACTTGCTTTCGTGGAGTCAACAAAATAATCCCCTTCAAACATACAAGCATCCTATTTGAGCGTCTTTTATTCATTCATAAAGGGTGAAGAGACTTACTGGGTATGGCTGAACAACAGTCAACAATATGGACTCTTTGCAGCTCCTGCAAAACACAGAAAAGAAAAACACACCTGATAAAGGATCTATCACTGATGAAAGAAACTAGATAAATAACGCGGTTAGATTTTGTTGTTGTCTGGACATTATGTTAGACAGGAGGAACACAGAGCAGACACAGAGACCATTCAAGGTAGCCGGACCACTTTCCCCTGTACTAATGACTGTTTAGAGACAGCAGCACAGGTCACACAAGGACCAGATCACTGCCAGTCACTCAGCTCTGTCACCAGTATTAATCTAATGTGACGCATGAAGACACACCAACAGCAGCATACAGATAAATCACAGCGAATGGAGCAGGTGAACACAATAACGGTTCATGTATGAAAAGGGGGGAAAGGTTCATTTCAAAATAAAACACAAACATAACACTCTTACTCAGTCCACTATGTTCTAACTCTGGATGGAAAGTTAAGTATTAGTCAGCCAGTGAAAGTACCCGAGTTGTTTGCACTTCTGCATTGGACTCATTTTCCAACACCAGAGGTTACTTCTTGATATTTAGTTGCTGTCACAGAAAAACTAAGTAAATTATATGTCTGAATGTATGTCCACAAAGGGCATCCAAAGAGATACAGTTCATGTATTTTAGACAACTCTCCACCTTCTAAGGCAAAATACCTGAATTATTAAATATTAAAGATTGTCTTTCTTAATACCATTAAATATGTCAGTAGAACAGTGACATAGATTTAAACATTTTTACACATGCAGTTGTATTCATAATCACAGGATTTTACAGTTTATTAGTGGCCGATGCTGATATTGAGTATAAAGGAGCAGGTTACCTGATGGCTGATAAATAATGCAAATATCACTTTTTTTTTTCTAACAATGATTTTGTAATATCAATAGATAATAATAATGATAAAAAAAAAATACTGGGCAGATATTTGATTAAATAAATGTAGATAGAAAATATTTGGCTCATGAAAATATATCACCACAAGGGACTTCTGGATTTCTGTCCAGTGGTCTGAAAATTTTTTTCTACACATTGTAACAAAATCTATATTAAAACACAAACCAGTAACTGTTTTTAGATTTGATTTATACTGTAACTTGGCGATAGGAAAAACAAGTATTTCCTAAAAAAAAATTATAATGGTGATATCGGCCTAGTGAGGGCTGATGTTGATATGATGCTGATAATGTAAAAATACGATTAATGAGCCCCATTAATCAGTTTGTCTCTACAAAGCACCAGAGTACATGCTGGACGGTCAACTCAAGTGTAACTTTTGTTGTTTAAATAAGGTGTGTCTTTGATAAAATTTAGACTTTTTTAGGTATACAATACAAAACTATATCACAAGAGTACAACTGACTATTATACCCAAGCAAAAAAAAATTTCATTTGTATGTAAATTGTATTTTAAAAGAGAGTTTATCAGGATTTATCCATGCTGTGACAGTCAGTCTTTTCTGTTCATTAGAGCCAAAATATCCAAAGTTAAATCTGCGATCTGTGACTCAGTGCCATTAGGTAACAATACTTCCAGCCCTTTTAAGGAGAATGAAAAATTGACACCGAGTAATTACAAACAACAGGAGTAGCAGCAGGTAAATGGCATCTCACCTTAGTGTGTTGTCATACCTGACAAGGTCGATGACCCTCTCCCTGGGAGCTGAGCTGACTGGCTCATCATTAATCATGATGATCTCGTCTCCCGGGATCAGCTTCCCCTCAGACGGACCCCCTGCAAACGCACACCAAACACCGGTTAAGTGCTACAAACGGTGCGCAGTCATGCCATTTTTCTTGGAGTTTCTTGACTCCTGTCTAATGGCTAAAGGCTTTAATGAATGCTTACTCATCGAGTGCTGTTAAAATCAATGACTCATCGACGTAAACTGCGGCCTGAGTGGGTTTTCATCTCTCCTTACTCGCTACATTTTAGCAGGATTACATCTCCTTTGGGGAATGTGTTGATAATGGCCATAGATCGAATGAGTCACCGTTGTATGAGAGCTCAGTGCTCAGCTGAGGGCTCTTTACCTGGTGTGACTGAACGGACCACAACAGGTTTCTCACTGCCTGCCACAAATCCAAAGCCAAGCACTGGGTCCCGTCTCATCTCCACCTTACGGGGCGCTGGTGGCACAAACTTGTCCCCGTCCAGGCGAACCTCCTCCAGGGAGCTGCTCTGGGAGACGTGGCTGAAGGACAAATGTAAGTTCATGTTAATAATTGAAACGACATATCCCTCAGTATTTCTGTATTTCAAGTGAAAGCTCTCATGTCAAAGGATTTGTGATTAAATATTTATGAATTTCCCCAAAATTCAGCCAAAGTTAAAGTATCACAGATAAGAATACTGACAACAAACTGCACAGCAACTAGATGAACTCCCTGAGCTGCAGCTCTTCATTGTGGAGATTTGCTGCTTTTGTCTGTCTGCTATGATCACAGCTAGTGTCTTTTATCATATACACATATATATATACTTTCAACTTCCTCTTTTCCTGGGAAACTCCAATGAGCATTATGAGTATAAAAACACTGACTCTAGACATCTACTAGCTTTGATCATCATTGCATCCTCTGTTGTGGATAGGGTGGTAAAAGATACCTATTCTGTAGCATCAAATCAAACAAACCCGTCATTTTGAACCCAGAAATCAAGGCACTTGCATGTGTAATATCAAAAAGACCAAATGATTTTTTGATTTGGAGGATTAAAGCCAAATTAAAACAATAAGAAGATCACAGCTCTGCTCTGTGCTTGATGCTGAGCTGAAAGTAAGATCTTAGAAGCAATGACAGTGTAAAGTTTCGTATGTGGAGTGAAAGTCTAAACAAAAGGCACAACAATAATCCTGATTGCTGCCTATACAGCTTCTGTTTACCTGGTGTCTTACTCCATGGTAAAAGATATGATTTCAAGCGTTATTTTGAAATAAGGACTGGTACTGCGCTGCAAAAATAGAACATGTGGGCGATAATAATCAAGCTCCAATGTTTGTACTATCCTACCACTGCAGAAATTCTCTGTGTGCTCTGCAAAGGAGCAGTTTACAGTTTCCTGTAGTACTCATATTGTCATGTGTTGCTTTGGCACACTGATAAAAATTCTAGGCAGGTATAATGTGGCGTGTTGAGTCTTTGACAAACCTGTGCCTGCCTGAGTTTTGCTTTTCTAAAATTTGAGAGCGTCCTGCAATCAAAAGCTGGTTGTAAGACTCTGCTGTGAACCATTTACAACTCGATCAATGCCCCCTTTTTTTTCTGAATCTTTTCGAGCTCCAAAGCTGTAAACAAGCTGCATGTAGCTTTAACACATTCTGTGATCAGAGTTTTTACAGTGCTCCTCTCTCTGGCTGCAAAAGCAGAAGCAGCAGCAGCTCCGTATGGTGCCAACAATGTTGGTTAATTAAAGCCGTGGGCAGACAGTGTGTAATTCACAGTTACTCCTGACACATGTACTGTTCAACACTAAATACTAACAATTTATCCTTCGTGGCACAAAGACACAGTGAGATCTGTCAATCGCAGGCCCAATGCTCTGAAAAAAACAAGATGTTTAAAGCTAAGTGACAGTCAACTGATATGTCGGAGGAGGATTCAACAATTCTTTCTCAGAGCTAAAAGGAGAAAAAAAAATCATGTGATCTGTCGTCTGAATGTAAAATACAGCTGCTAAACAGATGCAATGAATGATGACAGGACTGGGAAGAAATGATTATATAGGGCTCTTTTCCTCCAGCTTTTGTTTCTTTTTCCAAGCTGCCTCAGTCCTGAACTAGAAGTGAACCTCGCCTTTGTATCGCTCTGATTCAACAAGAATTTAGAAGAGCCTGTACATATTTTAACAAAATGTTAAGCTCCAACCTGAAGGAAAAGATAAGACCAACAAAGACAGACGATGTGTTAACTCTCAAGTCTTTATTGATTCACCAAATCTTGTAAAACAGCCTCGATTGTTTGGAGTGGGGTTAAGACGTCCACAGCAGAAAGCCTCAGAGTGGAGCAGACTGCTGGGAGTGAGAACTAGCCAGTAAGATCTTACTTTGATTTTAGTACAAAGATGACTTCAATTTTCAAACTCTTTTGGACTGAGGTAAAGCCAGTGAAATAATATCTGATTTACTGAACTGCAGCCTTGCTAATGAGAACACTTAATTTGTTGAGCTTACTAAATGCAACTTTTGGCTCAATTTTGCCCGCAAAAACACTCAAAGCCCACAGAGGTTTCAAGACAACTCTGAAAATAATTATTTCTGCTTGATGGAAGGGCCTGTAGATTCCTGCTGCTTCCCTAAACCCTCTATTTTCATGATTTTCTTAATGAATTTAAAGGCCTTATGGGGAGTTTTTTTTTTTTTAACCAGAAATAAAACAGTCTGGAGTAAATATTGATTCCTCTACATGACCTACTAGAGCAAACAAGAACAGACTACACTGTAATTAAAAGTGCCTGGAATGGTGTCATGAAGAGCACACAGCTGAATTAGTTTTTGTCAAAAGCCAAAGATTCATTTTGATTTTCAAGGCTGGCAATGAAAATAAGAAAAGATAAATAATTTTGTCATAAAAACACCAAAAAAACTGAATACATTCTGTTTCCGTCATGGTGGTTACCCCCCCCAAAAAAAAAAATCACTGGAGCTTTAATAGACAAATCTTACACAGATGTAAAAGACTGAAGTTTAGAAGGTACATAGTTTAAAGCACTGAGAGGATTCATTAAAAGTATGAGGAAACCACAGAAAAGGACTCATCAAATGATAAATACTTCAAAAACGGATCTTATTAAACTGAATTTTCTACACCCCTTTAAAGAAACACTAGCATGAACCAAAAAGGTCCTCTCTCTTCTTTAAAATCCAAGTCACAGACTTTTCTTTTTTAGCTGAGTTTCATGAAAGACGCTGGTGTGAAAGGAGCTACAATTATGAATAGATGGTTTAAACAACTAAAGATGAAAACAACACTTTTGAGAGCTGGTATCGTCTTCAATTTGAAAAGCTGTTGCTGAGGCATATTTTGAAGGTTTTCTCAAAATACAGTCCAAATGCAAAAATCTGACTGCTTCCCATTACAAAGACGACGCTCTTCCCTCTCCTCCCACGCACTTGTTTTGCTCGCTGTGCTTCTGTCAAAGAGCAAGAAGGAGGAAAACTGATACTCCTCGAACAATAAAACATGGTTACCGCTAACAAGTTGCTTTTAATTTAAACATAAGAGAAAACACTGAGAGAAAAGCTTTTATTCTCATGTGTATTTGTGTTAAAGGAATATTGTCATTGTGTGCTTGATCAGCTGGCAACTGCTGATCTCGTTGTTATGGTAATTAAATAAATGCCTCAATAGTAATATGCTGCTGATTCAATACAAACAATAACACACGCTTATATAATTTGTCTTATTCAGAGACCACAATATGTGTGTATGCAATCAGAATATTATCCTCTTTGTTTCTATTAAAAACAACAAAGCCCCGGGTCTGCCATTAGTTAGATTGGTTACACATCTGCATGAAGGTGTAATCAGAAGATAAAAACAGCACCAGCTCTCTCCTGAATACAGATTCTGCTCCAGAGGAATGCAGTGAAGCCGCTTTTACTGAGTATATTCTGTTCATCCTGTTCTGTGCAATGTTTGGGGATAAAAAGGTTGAAAATTCACAAACAAATATACTGTGGAGTACCACAGATTTAGAAAAAAAGTGGGGATGCTTTACATGCTTGATAAAATAATTCATCTAATGTGTGTGAAGCAGTTTCATTTCTGTACAACAAAAGAGAGGAACAACAACATGGCTGCTGGATTTGTTTAACAAAACAATATCTTAATAATGCAACTCTTGGATCTACAACATCACAAACTGTAAGACTGCCTCAATCAGAAACAGCGGACATCTTTAAAATATACTTTTAAAGATCTATAGTCCTTTGGCCATTTTTTTGAGCTATCCATTTCAAAGTGTGTTAAATGAGCAGCGATGGAGATGAACAGTAGTATGGGCGGGCAGATTGACAAGGTCGGCGCAGAGCTTGTTGTAACTAGAGAGGTAGAATTAAAAATAATGAGGTGAGTGGGTTGCACTGTCTGGACCTGGGGTCATCTAAGGCGAAAACTTATTCAATACCGAAGTCAGAGAAGTTGTTTGTGCCAAATAAATTCAAATAACTTATAATTTACATTGTTGTTTTATTCAGTAAATTCCATTATCGTTGAGCTGAAAAAAATAACAAGGCGGCATTTGTTATTTCTCTGTCATGAAAGTTTTATAAGATGTGTTGGAATGGGACTGCATAAAAGATTTAGGGATAGGAAATGCTATCAACACTTAAGGACTCAATGAATACATAAAAACTGAGCGCTAGTTGACTCTCTAGTCCAGATCCTATAATGTTACCACCATATCCATGGATAAGCTTGAGCTTAAGGATTTCTGTTATTTTACAGATTAACTTTTGGGCCTTTAATGCTTTGAAAGGAGAGGACAGTGGATAGAGTTGGAAATAAGGAAGAGAGAGTGGAGGATGACTGAAGGTGGGAGTCTAAACCAGCACCTGTTGGGATACTTTTTAACATGATGTCCAGTGCTTAAACAAGTGCTTTATCGACAATCAGTCATCAAAGTTACAAGCAACAAGTATTTGAATTACCAGAAGTGATATTTAAAAACATAGGTTATATGTGTGATAATATCGGAGTAATACAAATCAAAGGATTTCCAATAGTATGGTCTGTAAAGAAAAGGACATACCCCCAAATTGATTGGCACCACAATTATGAATCAATGCTATTCCAATTTCTGTGCGCATACGTCGTTGTGCGTCACACAAACAGTAAGTAGGTGCTCTATTTAGGCCACTTCAATGATAGAAATTCCTGTCTACTGCTCAGTACCAGTATTTTTTTAGTGGCACACTCAAGCCTCCATACACAAGAGTCAAAAAGCCTTAATCCTATATTTGTCTTGTTTTAGTGTCCAGTTTCTTTTACACATAATCCACAGAATCCTTTTGTATCCACTTTTGTCACTGAATTTGTTTCATTCTAATTCACCACACAAGCATATTGGCCTGATGGCAACAATTACTGCAAAGTGAACATCTCAGAAGAAATCGGTTCAGTTTTGCATGTTAGCTTTGTATCTAAAATGTCATTACCAAACAGATTGTGCACAATCAAAACCATATGGACCTTTGCATTCAGGAAGAGTGCTGTCTCCTCCCTTCCACGGCCACCTGCTAAACATGGCTGCTTTCCCATTGTGCAGACAGCCATGCATCTAATGGTCCCTAATCATACTCATTAGCTGCTACTGTAGCTCCATAACCCTCTATACGACAATCAGACGCTGCTCTTTGAGCTCTACAGTTAACAAGATGAGAGGAAAGAAATGGTGGACTGACTGTGGCTCTGTTTTCATAAAACACATTTTGGACAAAGTGGACTAAGCTCATTAGCAAAAGCAGTATCCTATTACTCTTATCCTGCTTTGATATGGCTTACTATTTGTTGGTACTGCCGAGGCGGTTATATTTGTCCTACAGTGTGGAACATAGTGTTTTGGTTAAATTATGCAACCACGGCCAGTTTGTCTTGCCATATTTTTGCTGTGTCACTCCTGCTGTGATTTTTTGTGAACCTAAAACCTATTTGAATCTGAATCAGACTTTGTCTTTCAAGTGCTGTAAATGTTTTATTCTATTACTAATGGGTACAATTTTCATATTTGCTGTGACATCTTTGTGACTTTAGTTTTACTTTAAAAAGAGTTTGCTCTTATTCATCCTTCCCCTGCTCAGACTTAAGTAGAAATTCACTGCTCGTCTCCTCCACATTGATATAGATCTACTCTGCTCTCCAGAATATCTTCCCAGCAGTCCCTAGTGCATTACATCTCTGTTAAAAACCTTGTGTCACACTGTAAATATTAAATGGCTCCTGCTTTATTCATGCGCTCCTGTCACGCCGACTAGACATGTGTTCCTTTGAGAAATACGACAATTTGGTAAAAGCCCCCTGAAGCCTTGAGCAACTCAGATGGCCGTGAACAGTCAGAGGAGCGGACGTTCGATTGTTCACGAGTCTTTGTCAAATTTAGAAAGCTGGAGCTCGAGCCAAAACAGCCTCCGTGATCTGCCTCATCCAGGCACACTCTGCATCCAGCACTTTCACTGCTCCTTACTTCTTATATAACTCCTCTGACATCACGCTTCTCATGCTATAACCCATGTGTGACAAGTGCTCACCTCCTATTCCCATGCAAATATACACATATTGTTCAGTCATGCATTCAGTACACTGAAAAAAAGAACGACTGTGCACTCTGTTCTGCTGCAATGAAAATCAAATGGAAGACAGAGTAATACTGAACAAATAATCTACAGCAACAGCAGTCTGATGTGATGTTTACAGAGTTTGTAACTGCAGCAATATTTTCAGATACAGTGTGATGGCATACTGCACATCTCAGGTGTGAAAAATAAAGGAAATCAGAGCCAAATCGACAGAAAACACTCACTTGTTACATCAGAACATGTGCAGACAAACGTACAGTATAAAGAGAGAGTTTCTTCTACTTGCCTGCGCAGATATCCAGAAGTGCCAATTACAACAGATCAATTACGCCGCTAACATTGTCACCTCTCATCCTCTGAGGACTCACACACACACACACAGACACACTCACACATCCAAACACAGGTGGATCTCTCTCATCAGCTGCAGCACACACACTCTCCCAGAAGCCCTCTTCTGCATTTGGGAGACTGCATGAGGAGTGCTGTGGGTGTGTGAGAGTGAAATGAGAGAGAGAGAGGGAGAGAGAGAGAGAGAGCAGGGGCAGAGTGTGCGCAGCAGCAGCAGCAGCAGCAGCAGTGGTGGAGGGAACAGACAATCAGTATTCTGAACGCACAGATGGAGACAGTGTGGAGGCAGTGACGTGGCTGGAATAATCACAGGTTGGCAAAGCGTCTGAAACATCTGGGATGAAGAAAAAGCGTCCCCCTCTGTTTTTCTTTAAACACAGGGCACTTACTTGATGTAACAGTCACGCCCCTCTCTATTGGTGCCCATGTCCCAGCCATTGGGGGGTCCCTGTGACGAGCTCCAGGTCCCTGAAGGGGGCGGCCAGCCTGAGGATTTGGTCCTGTGGCTTCAGAGAAAAAAGAAAAAAAAGCTTGCTTTTTATATCTTAATAACCGCTTTCATTTAAAACTACTACAAGCTGCAAAATTATTATAAAAGACTTATCTTATCTTCAGAGAATTTCAAAATGATTTTTGTCACAGAGGCATTTAAAACATAATAGAAATAAAAGCTTCGCTGATTGATATGAAGCAAGTCCACTCAAGTGACGAGATATCCCTGCGTGATAAACAATGTCCCGTAGCTACAGTTCACTCAGTGAATACAAATCAAATTAATTACATAAGCTTGACACACAGGCGGAGTTGTCATGCCTCACTCTTGTGCTTTGAGAGGCATGAAATTGGTTTTATTTCAAGATGTCAGCACATTCTTTAAACAAGGAGCCCAGAGGAATCTCCCTATAAAGCGCTCATTTGATTTGCTCAATGCCAAGACGATTTGATAAAGTTTATCAATCAGCTAAAACCACCATTCACAACACAATAATCCCAGTCTATTATACGAAATCTTAACTTCAGCTGATTTTTGTGTGTTTTGACAAAAAAAGCTCAATTAGGTTTAGACTTTCCCTTCACAACTGGAAAGTTAGGAAGGTGCAGGAATTCATCAGAACAGTAATTGCTTAAAAAATGTTTCATCTGTCTCTTTGTCTGCGTCCCCCTTTCCTCTCTTCCCTTTATCTCTGTCTTTGTGTCTGCGCGATGGTGATGCTATGAAAGCGGTGGCAGTAAGTTATGTCACTTCAAAGGCTTGTCTGCAGTGTAACAGGGCTCTTCGCATTCATTATTCAAAGCTCCTCTTTCTTTCTCTCTAAATGTTTCCCCAGTTACTGTACCGATGATAATAAACTGTGCGCTGTGTGTGCTTGCATCGTCCTGAGAGTGTGTGTATGTTAGTGTGTGTATGTGTGTGTGTGTGTTGGCCCACGTGTCGATTCATGAGACATTAATAAAATATTGCAAACTTATCATCACAATGTATACGCTGAGAGAAAGGCTAGGCACATGGCTGCAAAATAATGCAACCTAAGCTGATGCATATTCACCTCATCTAACCAAAAAAAAAAAAGAAGAAAAAAAAAATAAAAAAAACTTGAGTGCTACTGGAAGCATTAAATCATATTTAATTCATCAAATAAAATGCACAGCAGCTAAAAATGCTGTTTTTGAGGCTAGGCACAGGAAGCAATGTGTTTCCCCTCTCAATAGGCTGGTGTGTTTGGGGGATATTAGTGTTTCCACATGGATATGGATTTATTTGACCTGCAGTACATTAGCTGGGAGCTGGCCTCCATGGAGTATATTTAGAACACATTTCCTGCAGCTCAAATGATGTGTGTGGACACAACTGGATACTGTCTGACACTGCTGGAGCCGTGTTCACCCCATTGATGAGTCCTACTTGTGCACTCCATTTCAGCCTCTGGGATAAAACTAACACCCATGTTAACATGAGCAGTGTTTGATGTCGCGGGATTACCCAAATAAGTCAAGAGATATTACGCATAAAAGACCGAGGAAACTTTGCCTGAAAGTCAAATTTCTTGGTGGTTGCCTTTTATGCAGGAAAACACCTTCAGCAAAGATATGTTCAGCACTCCTATGAAGATTTGCATCATAATGAAGCTTTTTATACTTACAGACTCAGACGCTTTAACTTCAAAATATGTCTCTGATCTGTCAAATAGTTCCCCAAAATCCATTTCCCATTGTCTCTCGGTCACAGAGTCTCTGTATCAACAGCACAGTCAACGATAATGTGATCTCTGATTTCTTTTGTCTGCAGGCGGGAGCTGCATTATGCCTCTGAAGCACTCCGGCATACAGAGAGGCTGGAAAGGTTGAGCCGCTGGTGGACAGTGAAACTGATCTTCCACAGCTTACATTAATAAATGATGCCTTGCACAGTCACATTGGACTAAGTAATCGAGCGCCAAGTGGGCAAGCCACGCTACACAATTCATGAACAGGTTACCCAAGAGTCAGAGCGAGGACAATTAGGACACAAAGCTGCAAGTGAATTCTCAAAGGATTTCTCTGAGGACAAATTGGACTGAAAGTATGAAAGGCATGGAGACTTTTTTGGGTCTCTGTGGATTTCTGGGCTGAGGAAAGGAAAAAGTATCATATCTTCAATATGATATCTACAAAAGGAGTAGAAAAAATTACTCAAAGTTTATAAAACTGAATACCAACAATGGTAGGAGAGTCTGCCACAACAACTTACACCATACAAATCTGAAAACCATGTGATCTAAACAAACATTTATTTTCTGCATCTTTCCTGATACCTTAATTAAAATTGTAAGGGGAAGTGTCACAGCCAGATTTCCACATTGTCTTCATTTTGGGAGATATTAGTTCAATTGTCTGAGAGATTAGGTTAAAAGATCGCTTTTCAGTCCTTCATAAAAACTGCATGAACATTGTGATCATTGCTTTATCACAGCCGCTCACTTTCCCTCTCGTCTCTCTGAATACAGCCTGGCTCATCAGAAGCATTATGGTGTTCTGTGAAGGCCGAAGTCCTGTAAATGCAGTGAGTAACTCTGCATTATAGACAAGCCACACTCAGCGAAGAAGAGGACATCCCAGCGCAGATACTTAAGTTGGCTGAATTATTTACACAGAAAGTCTCCATGAGGGTCAGCTATATGAAACCGCAGTGTGGTGCCACATTCCTGCCGTTAAGCCCACTGAGAATTAAAGAAGTGTGTATTTTTCATGAGGGTCTCTGACGGTTTTCTCGTCTTAGAAGTGTTTGCATCAGCAATCATGGCAGCAAAGTTGGAGTAATATGTAAGGTCCATGTCTGATATGCATACAGATACAAACAGAGCCTCCAGTTTGTTAGGTCAGCATTTTCAGGAGGCAAAGGAATGTGAATTAAACCTTGCAGTACCACTGGGAATCATTGGGAAGATTCCCAGTGGTACTGTGACAGAATCCACTGGAAGATGATGGAACTGTTTTTGGGACAAGATTATTGAAGATTGTTAGAAACTGTTGTGTTAACACAATGTTACCTCAGCTGGGCACGGGTACAAATCACCCCCCAAAAAAGAGCCAGAGAGAGATCAGACAGGAATTAAATGTTCTTTGTAAAGCAGGAGGAGAAGTTGTGTTGTATGCATGTCGTTTGTTTGAGCGCCCTCAAGTGGATGGGTTATTTGATGTCCGTCATGACATAAAGGATGCATATACTGTATATATATTAGGGTAGTTACGGTTTTATCCATTTTTCATTTTTAGAAGAATCATAGTTGAGCCTTTAGGGAAACAAGCTTAATTTTATTGGTTGTTCAGTATTTCCCAGCATGTATAGTGGGACAGAGTGCAGCAGCTTGCAAAGGTCAGTGAACTTTATTATTGAAAATTACTTTAAATTCACTTTATAAGGTTAGATGAAGTGGTTTGGGGTTTGTTGTGTGTTTTGTTTTCTATTTATTGCATGCCTTGGTATTCTAACTTACCAGTAATTGTTAGGATTGGGTCTATAATTGAAAATGGATTTAAATGTAATCAAAAGTCCTTTATTTATCATTTTTTCCAGGAAATGGGGTTGTTGCATTATAAAAAAAAAAAGTGAAAAAAGAAATGTGCATTTTCTCAATTATACACTACATCTACAGTGTGCGTTGGGCATTTGTTATGTTGCACTTAAGTGTTTATATATCCGGAACCCCGTTTGCGTAATTGGTACAAATACAACACAAGAGTTGACAGGCACATGTTAAATGCAGACAGCATAAATGTGTACCTTAAAAAAAGAAATATTAAAGGTCAGCTGTTAAAAAAAACAAAAAAAAAAAAACGCTCAAATATATCAGTTAAGAACAGTTAAGAAAATAAATCATAGCTTTGGAAGTGGGTCAAGTACTCATACTATCTGCTAATGAGTCTAATGGAAGTTGGCACAAAACTGAAAATGGCCTGTTTTGTCTCAATGAAAGAGATCTGTATCTACGTTGTGGTTGAAGAGGTTGTGTGAGGTGTCTATTTGTAGTCTTTCTTTTTTAGTCATATTGCTGTAGATGCTGCTCAAAGCTGCAGGTCCAGTCCAATGATTTTACTGCCTAATATGATGATTTTGTTCAGGGGGTTGAGGTGTAAGCTGCTCAGAGCACAATACCAGACTGTTACGTTAACAGTGACGATGGATTCAGTGACGCACCTACAGAAAGCGAGTTATACTGACCTGTGTGGACCTGCACTTGAAAGAAGAAGAGGTGTTGTTGACATTTGGAAAGGGTGATTTGACTGTCAGCTTTGAATGTGACTTTGTTCTCAGAAGAAGTATTTAAACACCACAACCTTTCTGAGCTGCCCTTATTTGTAGACTAAACTGGACATTTTTTGTTTAAAAATAATAATGATAATAATGATTTAAAAAATACAATTTTAGGACTTAATTGTGTCCACTGTCCATGCAATTAGCAATGAAGGTAAGAGGCAGGTCCAGTTGGGTGGTCATAGGTGGAATAGGCTCCCCTTGAAATTTGATTGGCCACCCCAGATGTTAACTTAAAATCCTAAACTCTTGTTGGCTGCTTGTTTTTTGAAAGTGTGGCAGAACTGTGTTGTTGCAAGCTGCTTCTGGTGTCCTTATCATTTAAATGGACAATACAATACAAGAACTTTATTTATTCCAAATGAGAAATTCATTCATGCATGTCATTAATTAATGAAATTCATTCCTTAAAAATGTGATTTAGACTAATGTTATTTTGAGTCTTTAAGGATTAAAGTTTAGAAGTTTGAAGTGTTGTAATGTTGTTGTGATACTTTACAATTGAAAAAATATCCATAACAGTTGTATAATATTATCATGTCAGCATTTAAAGTTGCTCCAACTCTGCTGAAAGACTTCTCAAACAGTCTTAGTTTATTATGTGTATGATTTCATATCCCCAAAAGTGAGGCAACTGTACTGATTTGAAAACATAAATACAAAAATATAAGGATATTTAATTAAATCATAAATAAATTTCTGTCTTTGCAGGAAATCACTCTGGACTTCACACCCCTCTTCACCACCTCAACCTGATGACTGAAGGAGAGGGTCGTCGGCATACAGGGACACATGAAACAACACAAACCATGCAGGGTGGGTTACAAGCCAGGCTTTTTGAGCTCTTGTTTTCAAAACAATGTCATCTGTCATTTTTAGAATCATCCCTTCCTCTGAATCCCTGAACATAAGCCACCCTACATATCAGATTAAAAAAAAATAAGAGGTGTTGTTTCCCCTCTCTGTGTTAGACGGGGACTGAGGTGTTTTAAGTACAACTTACATATTGAAGAGGCTGTGATGCTGCTTTCTCCGCACTCTTGAATTAAACAGAGATATTTATGCAGAGCTAGACGGCTAATGCGATTCTGTTTGGATATGAAATCTGCGGAGAGACAGCAGATGAGATGTCCACCTCCCGGGAGGAGGCTGGGAATGAAGCGCAGTGGAGAAGTGGCTCAGACAGACAGGAACCGCTCTGATTAGAGGCCTTATTTCTTAACTGGTTTTTACTCTGCCTCCATCCTGTTTAATCCTTTTGTTTCAGAAATCATCTGCCCTCTGCTTGACTTCTCCAACCACCACCTTGGCTCTAATCCCTGGTTCAATACAGTGGTACAGAAGAAAATCCTACAACCTGCTTTTTATACTGTGCACCAAATATATCAGTCAGAAGTACTCAGAAGTAATCAATATACTAGGTTTTTGATCCCACTTCTATGTCACTCCAAATGTTCAGACACAAGGCCGTTTAAGCTGAGAGCTTCTGTGTACTGGCATAAAGATGTAAATATAAGTGCAAAAATTGAGATGAAGAATGTCGAGGTGCTTAAATACATTTTCCTCTTCTGACTCTAAATCTGTTGGAAAAAAAAAAATCAAGGAAATGTTGCTGCGCATGAGGTGACACTTAATTTCTCACTTTCAGACTGCTTTCTCAGCCGCTCTATGACTTATATATGCCCGATTTTTTAGCACTAACATTTTATTTTCTGACACCAGAAAGAAAAACATTATGTTTTCCTGATATCAAACAAAAAAACACTTCTATATGCAGCAAACAACACAGAAAGAAATCAAGACAGCCCAATCAATCAGCCTGGGTGACTTGAATTTAATTCATTATGCACTCTCCCTTTGAAATGCTCAGCACAATAACAATCACTTCAGAATAAGAGAGTCTATTTTCCCCCATTATTCCAGCTGAATATTGCATTTCTGTGTTTGTCTTTGGAAGCACTGATATTGTTGCCATGGGCAACCGCACCATCCTAGCAGCTCTCTGCTGCCTCTATATAGAAAGGTTTTTTGGTTAGTTAATCTCTTCTGGGTGGGAATGATACTGCATCTGGGAAACAGCCCACCCACTATGGTCCTGCTGCTATTCTATAAGCAGTAAGTGATCCTCACAGCCCCCTGCCTCTGGTTTACCTGTTTAACAACAAAACACAATTCAGTCAGACAACTCACATTTATCCTTTGACCAGTTAACTGCAGCAGCAGAGGATTGTTTGTAAGTAGGCTCCCACCTCAGCACTTATTGCAGCTCAACTTAAACATGCAGACAAGCAACAGCCAAGATCTTTAACCCTCTAGTTTGAGCCTGCAGATGGATGCTAGGGTAGTGATGGGGCTGAAATGTAAATACAGCACTTATACATGGCAGTAATGGCAATATCCTGTTGCTTAAAAAGACACCAAATTGCAAGGATATGTTTTGTCAGGTGATCAGGTGATCACATATGATGTCAATGCAGCTCAAGTTCCCTGCCTGGACTAGCACACAGGCTTGGCTTCATTTATCTCACAACAGAGCTGATATCTGGATAGTCTGAACACAGAAAATGTATCAGATTTTTCTCTTTAAACCAGCTTTATATCTTCTCTCCATCTGACACTGAATTTATCATTTTTAAAGCAGATGTCGCGTTTTCAGATTTTCATCCGGATTTCATTGTGGCTACTTTTTCCCGAGGCCTGCTCCGCTCCACATAGCCTGATGTGAAACATTAACCAAATATAGTAAATGAACTAAATCCATGGGCACTCAACTTGACATTCTCCTTCACTTCATTGTGCTATGCGCTGCTTTTATGCTAAAAGCTCCAAAGGACAGAACAAAACAAATGGTTGCCCGAGACCTCGTCCACAAGCCAGCTGGCTCCCGCTTCTGACCCGGAGCCATTTCTGATCCACTCCTCCCCAACAGCTTGTGATGGGAACAGCTAAGGAATGACAGATCTTTTGCACTTGGTGTACTCTGATGAATATTTAGGCAAATCAATCTGTGTCTGGACCAGTGATTTCTCACTATCTCACTGTCCGGCATGAGGAACTGTGTGCTCATCTGTGAGGAAAATTCTCACCATCGGGAATAATCATTTTCACTAATGCATTAAATGAGCAAAACTGTTATATAAGGAAGACTAAAAATAGTTGGATCTAAAGACAAATAATAGACCTTCTCTAATTTATGCATTGCAAGGAGGCCTAGAAATCGCCTACACAAGCCCACAGTTTTTCAACCATATTGAGTCAGGCCGTCTTTGCATTATTATTGAATCATTCTCCATAAATGCTTTGAGATCCGTGCATGTTATACCCACAATAACTGACAAACACATGCAGGAGAGTTGCAGCACTTTAGGGTAAGTAAAACCAAAGTTCAACAAGAAAAGCTTAAAAAAAACAGCAGCTTAAAAAGCTCAAAATTCTTTTTTTGATTCAAGAAAACAAAGTTGGTATAGGTTAAAAAGTAAAAAAAAGTGGAAAAAAATCCACCTCCCAGAAATTCTTGTTAGACTGAAACACATCAAAGAGTGCTGAAAATGAAAGCCAAAAGATGCATTCATTTCCCTACAGTAGACACATCCGGGGGCGCAGCGAGGCAGGAGAACGGGACAATGAAAGAAATCACTCCCTTTCTTGTTCATCTCTACAACACAAACTGTGGGTCTCTCTGTAAAGTGTAACATCAACCTTGGCAAAACAGCATCCTGCTGACTTAAATTCCTGTTGGCAGCTTAGTAGGAGAACGCACATACACAAAAAAAGCCTGTGTAGCAGTGGTAGCTCATAATCAGGGAGAGCAGTGTGTGGTGTTATCAACAGTGACAGGATGCAGTGACGTTGGGGGTCCACTGGGAGACGCATTAGAATTGCTGCCATGGAGGGATACTAAGTAGAAAACAAGGGTCCTCTCATCTGATGAGAAATCCTTTCTACCTGTGTACTTTTAAAAGAAGCTGTCATTCTCATCCAGCAGAAAAAGCTGAATACTGCCAAGTCAGGTTTTAACGTTACAGTAAAAACTGAGATTAATTATCCTAACTATTAAACAAATGCCACTTCGGTCAGCTGTTTACAGGTAAGTTGAATAAAATGTACCAAATGTGCATTTATGTGTCACTAACAGTGTCTAATTTAATGATTTCTTCTTTTGATCAGCTGTTCCCACCACCACTGGTCTGTGGTATTCCTGATGAAGCTAAATCCTCTTGGAGGATTACTTTCCACTGGGGCAGATCAACTCAATCTAGCAGACCCATGGGAGCATAAGGTGAGGAGTTTGCCCTGGAAATGAATAAATTCCTGGGAAGTAGCATTTTTACGTTCACTTTAAGTACTCTCTATCACTTTGTCTTCTACTTTTATTCACTTTAACTAAAATCCTCTCCGAGGAGATGTCAAGAATGGAAATGAAAAGGCTATTAAACAGTCTGGTTCCTTATCTCTTTCATTGTTATTTGATTGTAAATCAGCCAAATTTAAGTGTCAATTCTTCTGCTCCCGTCAAAGGTATATTAATTTGATATTAAATACCCACTGATTTTTAATGGGTTATATTAAATCAGACTGTTCATACTGAAGTCTTCATTTGGATTTAACATTACTCTGACAAAATGTAATGTTTAATAACGACTTAAAACTCTACTGTAAATGAACAAATCACCGCCCATGGATCCTTTAGTTGATATGATTTACAGCCTGAGGCAAATCCAGTGGATTCTTGCAGAATTTCATAACATGTACAGCTCCATTACATCACAAAATACAAAACGCAACAAGCATGTCTGCTGTCAGCTGTATAAGGAATTTATGAACTTATATGCAGACAGTTTACATGAACCGCAACAGCTCTTGCATCCACCCCCACTCCCATCTCCCTCACTCGCCCATTCATTTCCCATCATACATGACTGCACAACTTGCTCCCTTGAGCCATCAATAACTCAGCATTTATGATCAACATGTGATACCAGTGCCACTCTGAAATGTGTCTCTATGAACACATGAAACACCACCTACATGAGAAACATACAGAGATAGGCAAACACACAGCAGCATCCGTCGGACTCACCCTGGCAGCTTTGGCATCTTCACAAAGCTGAACACATCCATGTGTGCTGCAGACTGCAGTCAAAGCTACAAATCTACCATCTACTTCACTCTGGCTCCATTGTCCCAACACTCTTTGGCAGCGAGGAATAAATAATTCAGGAAAAAAGTGGAGCCTCCACAAGTCAGGTGGAGAGATTAGTCCTGTTGTCTGTGCTTCTGCATGGCTGAGTGATTGCTGTGTCCTCGCCTCGGCAGCGCAAATCCACAGCCCCGTGGAAAAGGATCTGGCAGAGCAGCTTCTCCCCCTTGGTTACATGCCTGTGTTTGCTGCGTTAAGCCACCTTCATTTAATTTCCATCGCGGTGGAATGATGTGCGGGAGCCGCGCAGTAACAACAGCTTTGGAGGGAGGCAGAGAGAGCCGGAGCCAGGGGCAGAGAGGAGAGAGAGAGAAAGAGAGAGGGAGGGAGGGACAGGGGTGGCGGTGGGAGATGAGAGTGGAGGAGAGAGGAATGTGAGAGGATGTTGTGTGAGTGTTTGTGTGTATATGTGTGTGTGTGTTTGTGTGTATGAAGAGCCAAAAGAATTACTACAGAGGGATGCAGCCCAAGCTTCCAAGAATTCCCCAAAGGCTAACCTCATCAATCATCAACCATGAGGTGGGTTTGCAGACAGCAGGGAGAGGTTGGAAAAGGATTGGGGAAGGGGGGGTGGAGGTATGTCAGAGGCACACTGCATGATGGGCTCATAATGTGAAAGCTAAGAGGAGCCGTGGGAGCAGCTGGACAGACAGGAGGACCTAATGTGCCCTCGCCCCAGCTGAGGTTTGTGCCTCCAAGCAGCTGCACATTAGGATGCCCCTACTGTACACTGCATTCTTCTCCAACCTTTATAAAAGAGTTCAGCTGCTTTGTGCTCACGCTCAATGAGGCCATTCATGAGAGGTGACTCCACATTTGAAAGAAAAAAAAAAGAAAAAAATCCCACCACAACTCTGAGCTAATGGACACCAAAGATCAGCGCTGTTAGATCACCTTGTGCGCAATAAAAGCAGATAAAAAGACGAGGGTTTGTGTGATTAATCGGCGCCCAAAGGGAGAAGATGAGAAGATGCTCCTCTGTTTGTTCTCACATTATGTGATTCATCGCGCCTCAAGTCGCCTGCTGCATATTAACAGATGCTTCAAGTCTGTTTTTCTTTCTGGTATATATTTGATTGAAAAACATCTCTATAGATTTTTTTCATATCTGCCTCTTATGTGATTTATACTAACAGTGAATTACACTGTGTTTGGGACTTGAGGTGCCAATAAAGTAGATCCTAAACTGATTAAGATTCAAATGACTCCAGCTGCACCACAACCCATCCAATCCTAACATATCTGTGTCTATTCCCTTAATAGGAAGAATCATAAATCAAACACCACACAGATGAAGCAACCCTGCTGAAAACTTCCCAAGAGGCAATCAGCCTCGCCTCTGATCCGAGGAGGTTTGATATTTCTTCCTGTGGCCCAGACAGTTTCGTTAAAAGGAACTTCCCACAGTAGAGTAGACAATTTATCCTGATCTGTGATGTGCCTACAGGAATCCACAGCCAGATAAAGCTAGCCTTACATGTATTTGATAAAAGAGGCACCTACTCTTTATGAAGTGTGAGTTTGGATGCAGCTATTTATCTTCCCCGATAAATAAAGCTTAAAAAGTCAATATCAGTAAAATATCTAGAATACTTTGGCCTAGTCCCAATAGTAAAACTTCATAGGTGAAAGGAGATACCTTGTTATATTCACTGTAAATCTCAGCTTGGACTTTGACAGAATAGTAAATGCTCTAATCAATAAAAATGTCAGCTGCTAATGGGTAAATAAATACAAATGCACCGAATACTAGCCAAGCTGAGGAGTTTCGAGCTACCATTTGTTATTGCTACCGTAGCAGAGTAGCAGCCATCCTATATTAAAATGCCACAACTTATAAGGCTCTGCAGGGTGAGTCAATGTGCCTTTGCTGAGAGTGATACATGCAATAAAGAATGTTGTCACTTCCACTCAGGCTCAGGCCTGTTTGCTGCTGCAGAAAGGATGCAACGAGATGGATAAAAAGGTGAAGCTACCGATTCCCCCTGACAGATTTAAGATTTGCCTCCAAATCCCAGAGGAAAAATTGTTTAAAAAAGGAGTGAGTCATTATGCTAACCACATTGTGAAAACAACAGTTTCAGCTGATGATACATCTCTGAGGGAACAGGCCGTCTGTTTTTTTGTGGAGCACACACCAGACATTGAGGATGCGCTGATGAGCAAAGAGAACATGTCTGACAAATTGCTTTAAATGCAGCCATGGAGTCCCGTGGAGGGAGGATTGAGAGACTCAGCGTATTCTGGACAGTTATGTTTGTCCATGTGGGCTTTCGGCCCAGAGGCCAACACGAGTGGCACAGGATATTAGGGTCAAACAGGAGTGAGATCTAAGGAGACTACGGCAGAAGCTTTGACCGATAAAACCCTGCTGCCCCGCTGATCCCTAACTCTTTGCTCTCTCCGTCCCCTTTTAAAACAGCTGATTTCACTCATTCTGGCACACTTGGCCACTTAAAACCCAGCAGTGCTCGAATTTTGCAAGCCCTGCTTTTGGATCACGTTGCTTGCCTTTAAGCATAACCCCTTTGCATAAATTGCTAACCATGCTAGATAGCACAGGCATAAATGCATTAAGCTAAAAAGCATCAAAACAATGGATTTAATCATGAAATGTCCTGAGAATGTTTTCATCCAAAGTGTTGTAGTGCAGCTTGAGCAGCATTATAGACAGCAGTGTGCAGTGGAGTGATGTGACTTTGTAGCTTTTACCGCCCTCTGATCCCAACTTAGCATTAATGGCCCCTGGACCTCAACCAGATGTGTGTCAGAGAGCACCACAGTGAACTCCCCTCAGAAAAACAACAACACACAACCCTCTTATCTGCAGTGCTTTGTGTTGTCTGTGTCTGCCTGCTTACAGCTAACTATGAGCCACCTCGGTATCTTAAGTTCCCCAGTTTTCATTCAGTGTGGCACATATTGCACCCTGACCACAACTGACTTACTCAGTGAATTAAACAGCATTAAGTTGTGAGTTTAAAGATCCGAATGCAGTTTTACCATGAATATTCAGGGGTGTGACTAATTGGGATAAGAAGTGAAGTGTTACCTGGCACAGTTATGCTACGCTTTGAAAAGATTTGGCAAGATGGATACATCTGCTGATAAAATTCAAAGTGAAAGTAGGAGGCTGTAGCTTGTTTTGGAGGGAGTGAATGGCACAAAATAAAGGCAGTATTGTTAAAAATGCTCTACACATACAGCTCTGCGTGCCTGGTTTTTATTGGGGTTACAACACATGCTCGTGTGGGTCACTGTCAGGCTATTCATCCTCAACATCTGCTTAAATCCTGGTCAGTAACTGTGCTGGCCTCTCCCAGTTCTCAGCTAGCAGGATACAGCCAAGATACTTCATGGATGTTCAGCAGTCTAGCAACAACATGTTTAGCCTGCAAACCAGAAGCAATCTGTGTGCTGCATGTTTTATTTGTTCTGGCAGAAGCAGCTGTTGTCCTCCTGCATGGACAGATTTCCACCCATCCTGGTGTAAATAGGGCTAATCATGACTGCCTATCTGTGAAAGGGAGCTGTTAAGGCATTTTTACAAACAATCAAGATGGCTGCCACTGATGTGGAATATTCTGAATTTACTTTTTTACAAGTATAAAAAACACTGGATAGTGTTTTAGTTAACACTCAGATAACATGTTACATTGTGTGTTTGATACTACTGATCTGTAGTATCTATTATGTTGAACTCAAGACCCATCTGTAAAGGATAGCTGACTTCCTATAGCTATAGCTTCCTATAGCCTCAGCATTCAGCTTCTTCATGAGTTATTGTTGCTTACCACAGTTCTTTGAGTTGGATAAAAGTTCCTGTACTTCAGAAAGCCAGGCCATCATTGTAGTCATCTTTTTGTTCGGATTCCACCTGTTTATCTAACTCTGCAGACTTGTGAGTTTCTTTTAATTTGCTAATACTCCTTAGCAAAACCAGACAAGGGCGCAAACATTGCAATGCGCACCATGGGAAATGTATGAACACCCAAGAGATTATGAAATATTAAAAGGATAGTTAGGGGCACTGGCAGCTGGTAGGAAGCCCTGGTACCCCTTGAAAGTCCCAGAATGTCCGATCGTCCTGGATACTGAAGCATACCTACAAGCTTAATGCAGTTCAAAGAGCTTAATGTTTGCAGCAATTTATAAATGGTTTTTGAAATAAAAACACAACTTTGATGTTTAAGATAACTCTGCAGATAAAAAATCTGCAGGGTTATTCTTCAAACCACTCTTCTTTTCACTAAAGAAATTTATTAGCTTACTGCTAACTTGGTAAACGTCTAGCTAATCTACCTCTAGCTTGATTTGGGATTTAATGCAATACCAGGGCACCGGCCTTTGTCACACAACTGGTATCTTGAATAACCCTGTAGTAGACTTGCAGCATATTCATGCACTGAGCTTGCACCATTGGCTGTATACGCACTGAAGATGTGTTAGGCTACATCATGTAAAGCTCAGTTAGACAAAGACAAGTCCATGTCACCATGTTGAGCTTTTTCAGGCCTCACCAAGCACTTAATACAATTATACATACACAGTGCACCTTCCGCACTGACACAGACAATATCATTCCGGTTAGAGCTTTGAGTTGAAGATAAAAGTTGCAGCAGCTAGCCACATGGTAGCCTCAGCACAGTGATTCAGCCTGCACAATAACTTGACACTTAAAATGGTAAATATAAATTGAATGCTTATAAGAACTAACAACTTACATAGTGTTCAAATACAGCTGTGAAACTTCAAATCCAAGAGGGAAATGCACTGCTCTCGTTATTGTATTCTGTCCACCACCTGTGACATAATCTATAGCCATGCAACACTGAGGTTTTAAAATCACTGCTTTACCTCACACTGTTTTTAGCCTCACACTGGTTTCAGCCTGTTTACTGTCACTCAGGTACAAGATACATAAAGTAAAATCTAAAACAACAATTCTTTGAACCTTTGTGGAAACCCTTGTTTTTGCCTGAGGAACAGACAGTACGTGAGTAATCTGTGGCCTTTAGTCATCTGTTTGTTTAATGTACCCAACACTTACAAAATCAGTTCTTTGTGTTTCAAATGCCATAACTAAATGAATCATATTTTTCTTTCAACTTAATCAATTTAGGGCAGGACTGAAAAACTCAACTGTTTTTCTTTCTATCTCCACACATATAGTTGCCCCTTACAATCAAAACTCTTTGTAAAATAACTACCAGTGGTGCACTCAGAGATATATGAGTAATCAGCTCTGACTGAATAATAAAGAAAGCACAGCACTCTACTCACTGAATGACAGTGAAGATGCCGAGTTCGTTGTCGTCTGGGTCCATAGCTGATGACAAGTCTTTAATGCGGTGCTTGTTTTTTGGTTTTTCCTGTCCAGGCCTTTCAAAACTCTCTCACTGATGTGCGCGCCCGTCTCACCTCCTTCCTCCAAACTTCCTCCGTGCTTGATTTGGGCTCTCCATAGGCAACTGAACTTGCCTGACTAAGCCGGTGCAGTTATGATTACATACAGTGCCCCTGCCCAAGTGAGTGGCCTGTGCCCTGGGGGAGGAGGGGACCGACCCTGTCACTTCTGCCTCGGTAATGAAACAACATCACATTCCGGGCCAGTGCATCAGAAAACATGGAGGGATCAATGCCGAACAGCTGGACTCCAATGAGTTGCTGTGCTGGTACAGCAGGCTGCTTCAATGGGCGCAGCAGTCGTGAAAATCATGCTCTGTTTGGGTGAAGCTCACCTGAGACAAGTTTCATCCCAACTCAGTTTGATTGTTTATAGGTGGAGTTAAAGTGTGAGTGTTATTTTGATGGTATCATTTACAACATTGCAGCACACAACCAAATTGCGGTATCTGAAATATTAATCTGATCCCTGTGAGAGGCATTTGGAAATGGCATGTGTTTTATCATCCATGAGAGCTTAAAAATTAAGCTTCTACCATAATCCAACCTCTATCACTATCTGCTTGCCAACTGTCACCCTTAACAGAGCCAAACCTAAATCCTATATAAACCAGAGAATTAAAATTTAACCTATATGTTGCTGGATGACATCAGGTATCTCTTTATTTTTTGATTAGTGACGTTGAGTGTTGTACCTACCTTTTGTTAAGTTATGCAGCTTGTCACTCAGCGTATTCAACATATTCATAAAGTCCACATTTTAGGGAATTTTTAAGCATCCCTCATGAAGCGTCGCACTTTAACATCATGATAGTTCACGCTGGATTATGCCATGCAGACTCTCTCATGCATGAATGGCATACAAAGTCTTCCATTAGTTATGAACTGAGGCACGTGTCTTTGCCTCTGCAAGCAAATAGAAGTGCTTGCATAACACATCTCAGGCCATATACACACAGCAGGCTATGAGAAGTGAAAGTTGAGTGTTCTGTAAAACAACGCCGTTCGAACAGAGAGTCTCACACTGACAACATTTCTTCTTGTATTTTCAAAATCCTGCAACGGTTTCGGTGTAGCAATGTAGCACGCTGTATCTCTTTCTCTTCTCTTTACACGTACAGTAACTGTGCAGGGCCATATGGCCACAATGGAGAGCTGCATGAGGTTAAAGCAGACAAAAGCAGACCTTTCTGTGAGATAAATACTGCACATGAATCCATCCAATCATGTGGCCTGACACCCGCCCCTGGGCCACAGTGCGCTGCATCAGTGGCCTGTTTTTTCCGTGACACACAGGGCACATCACTTAGAGCGAGGCTGTTCAGAGTGCAATAACCCTGCGCAGTGTACACGACTCAGGATCACGTTTAGCGTGTTGTCTCGGGGTCACAACAGAGATGATTTAATGGCGTGATGATAGGCTGTGTGTGTTCTGAGAGTCATCTGATTTAATGTGCTGCTCACTGTGCGTGGGGGGATTGCTTATTTGTTTCTGCGGAACAATGAGAAGCTGCATGCTCCTTAGCAAATAACTCTGACAGATTATGAGACAGCAATCAACATTTATGACTTTTTTAAACCTCAATTTTAAACAATAGCAAATTACCAGTGGATAAAGAGAGAGCAAAGGGTGCTGCAACATCCGCTATCATGTTTTGAGTCCTTCAGAGCAGATTTGCGCCTCACATAATAAGAAGGAAGCTACTTTTTCATTACTTTATGGAGCAGAACAAACAGGAGATGCACTCATTTGCATAAAATGATGAGAGTTGCTCCATGCATAACAAGAAAACACAAATTAATATAATAAGAGCCGCTGTTTGGCCCTCACTTCAGGTTAAGGGAGTATTTGTAGAAGCCATTGACTGCATTTATTTTCATAATGTGGTTTATACTATTTGGCTACAAATCTGTGCTGGTATAATTATCTTTTTTTTGCCATCACAGAATAATGCTAAATAGGTCGTTAATCATGATTAATTTAACAAATGAGAAACCAATTAACAAAGTAAGAAAAAGCAATTGCTCTCGTTTAAGCCTGGGAGGTCCTCTTGCTGTTTAAATCAAATATTAGCATCAAAGTGCACTACTTCATGAAACTGCTTTTTCAGTGTATCTTTCCTCATTACTTTTTCTGGGCCACAATTAATTGTCAGTAAAAGTAGAGCACCAACAAGCCCAACAGGCAAAAACCAACAACTGTCCTAATAAACCCGTAAATACACTTATGCCATAGACAGGAAGTACACAGAAGTCGATGGCAGTCAATGAGATCCCAGGATATCACATTCCTCAAATCAGATAGCTACTCTCGTGTCAACACACTACAGAAGCTCCTCCCTGCTGGCCTGGGAGGATAGGATTTGCAGCATCCAGCAATTATCTGTAATGTGGGAGAAAAATCAATGTGCCCATGGAAAGCTGCTAAGGTCACCAAGCCGGCGTTGCTGCTTGAATCAGAAGCACTGCGCCGCTGCAGGCTGAGCTCCAAGCCTATCAGGATGCATCTGTGAGAACACGCATCACTTGTAATGCTATGGAGTATGATAATTATTGACCTGACCATGTGAAAGATAATTGGGGTTTTGCATAAGCAGAATGGACAGTCATCAAGGATTCTGGTTGTCCGTTAACACAAGTATAAATTGGTTTTTAAAACATGCTTAAAAATGTATTGTTTTATACTTACAGTGTTGTTTCTTAAATTTAGCTTATTGAAAAACAATTGTTTCATACAAGTTCTTGAAAGTAGAAGTTGCTGCTATCTATTCTGATCCAATCACTGATCGGATTTGCCAATATCTTGATGATATAACGCAGATGGGTGGGGCGCACGCTCCAATACTAAACAACTAAATTGCTCAACACAAAACCTTACAGTTGCCAATCAGGTTTATATCTTAAAAACACATGGTGCAGCCTCAGACTCACCTTTGTTGTTCTGGTTTTTGGTCCAAACTGGCACCAACACAAATTTCATTTTTGCCTGTACTGTCCATCTCCATGTCTTCTCTCTGAGGTCGACACACACAAACTGAAGCTAATGGCCAGCAGGCTGAAGTGAACCCTCTTTGTGGGTTAGAAGATCCAGGCAGCACTGCAAGGGGAGGGGAGGCCTCCTTGAAACATTGATAGTCTGGTGTAAATTCTATTAACGGCAAAGGGATATTCAGAAGAATGAAAAATCAATACCTTGTGGCCAGTAATGTTTGAAGGATCAGGCTGAGTGGAAATGTGAGACGGCATGGCCCAGCCCTGACGCACAGACTGCTTCTGTAAGTGGTTAATCAAGTGCTTATCTGACATCCAGATTGCATTTTCCTCTTACCATTACTCCCATTTTCCCCTTCACTGTAGAGATGGTGTGCTATCAAATGTAAGAGATGGTAATCGGAGTAATGATAGTGAGAATCAATCTGATAAAGCTGCACTCTAATGAAGGGATATGAAGGTAGCATTTTGTCTCAACATCTCAGTAGTCAAAAGACTCAAGTGGGCTGGCACACATGAGCTGTACACGTTTGATTCTCAGACTGTGCAGTCTCCTGGAAATGATGGGGTGTCTGCGATGACTCACAGAGTTAAAATATGGCATTTCTGCTGTGTTAAAGCAAACCTTACCATTTTGCTGAGATGTTAAATAAGGAAAAGGGGACATACAGCGATATGATGCAATCAGAAAATGTCTCGCCTACACAAGGAATGTTTTAAAATTCCTCCCATGTAGCTGCCATTTATGACAGAACCAAGCCATTTACATTACAGCTTATTGTTGTTTCTCAATATCTGCAGACTAATGGCAGAGAGATAGGTGTCATAAACAGAATGGCATATGCAACACTTCCAAAGGTGCTGTTTCATTCTCTTTTGCAGGCCCACAAGGACAGATTCCTTTTTTAATGTGTACAATTAAAGGTTTATAACACTAGCATGCCGCTGGCTGTCTGTACCAGGTCTGTGCTCTACGGCACACCAGCACAGACAAGTGACAGAGAAGAGGCACTGCATCCAATCAAGGCTAAGCTCAGTTAGACTGATAATGCAGTGTGTTACGTATGATGGAGGCAGCTCATTACACAAGCAGAACCTGCCTTTGGCTCTTAGCTACACTTCAATTTAACTTCAAGACTCTTGAGTTAACTATGCTCAGTAGGGGCCACAGATTAAATCAATACACAAACAAGGTCTTTTTAGGATATTTCAGCAGCTGATTAGTTTGATTAACCTTTCTCCTGTGTTAGCTTTTACTACACAACCGCCATGTTAAGGGTCGGTTTTGACCCATATCTTAAATCAGCTGTAAATTACACTAAAAACAATTCTGTACCATCCAATTTGGTTCTCATTTCTAGGTTACCTTGTTAGGCTTCATCATCCATGAAAATATTGCTTATAATATTTTTTGTTGTGGGCCTCTGGGCCTTTCTTTGTTGGTATGTCATCAGCGACCCTAACACGGCAAGTGCCATAATTTTAAAGAGAGCATTTTATAATTAATCAACTTATATTTTTTATTTTTATTTTGTTGAAATAGAGTTAAATGTTTAGTATCTATTGGATAAGTTAGAGAGTTATGTTTCAACATTGCTGAATAATACTTCTTAATTGTGTTTTTCTTTGGTGCAAACTAGAGCTATAGTAGAAGCTGAAATTTGAATTTTTTTGCTATAGCCCTGGATTGCATCGACATTCTTTCCTTAAACCTGAACAAGAAAGAGCATTCATTGTAACCATCAGATAGATCCTCAGGGGTCTGAATGGGCTCATCGTTTAATTAACTTCAACTTTGTTTGAGTGTATGGAGCGATTATATATACCACTAAAACATGATACCATTCATATGTGAAGGGCTTCAGGGTTAGTCCTGCAGCATACACGGGTTCTAAAGCTTTGTCTTTTTGCAACAACTCAAGTTAGAGCCTAGATGCATGAAAAAAAAAAGTTCTCTGGATTGTTTTACTCCCATTAAATTAAAGTCATTTAAAGTAAACCCGTGGCTGTAGTTTTCTTTCATAGAAATACTCCACAGCTGTTGGTGGAGGGTTGAATGGGGCTTTAAAAATCAGAGCTCGGCAATTCATTTTGGCCCCAGGGTTTCAGAAGCAGCTTAGTCTGGTCATTATACCAACAACCCAGGTAAATTCCCTGAGTGAGAAAGTCATTGCATATTGCTTCCCTTATGTAAACCTCAAAAAGCAATGAAGGTGAACGACTGCCATCTAGTGGCCCAATCTTTAGTACTTTTTCTGGCCTTATGGCGTGCTGACTCATAAGATCATCTGCTGCTTGTCAATCACAAAATCAGGGCCCATCTAATATCTTAGTTGTAAAATTTTACCACTCATCCATATTACACCTGATGTGAATAATCTTCAGTGTATTAAATTTAGAAATTATTGTTGATATGAAAAAATTACATTCTTTTAGACATGTATTTACGTGTTTGATGTGGACAAGCATTTGGCCTATCATAATCTGTCTACAGGTCTAAGCGGTGTGTAAAAGCCTACATAAGAAAAGCTAAATACAGGAACAGAGCCTGGTTTGCTTTTATCTAAGATCCCCCTCACTGTATAATGGCACTGGAGAATTGACCCAATAAATCACTCTGAAAAATTACCTCCCACATATATCCCCAGAAACCTACAAGGTTTCCAGAGAGACAGAATTCTTAACGCCATCACTGCCAGCAGGCTGCACAAACTGCTCATCACTGTCCTACTTCATCACTCGGCACTATAGAGCGGAGTGCCTCTCGAAAACTGTTCAGCTGATTAAGTCAAATCTGCATTTGCGCGCATAAATATGAATTACATTGTACAAAACAAAATAATGATAATCTTCTAAGCTTCTTTTCTAATTGGGTGTATTTATCCAAGCATATATTAATTTCTGAGCTACTCCAAAAGCCCAGGAACATGGCATGAGTGGGAAAAACATTCATTCTGACATCTTTAACAAGGTTTCTGCTGGTGTACACTCCCAGGGCCGCACTCACCCCACTGAGGAATGACACGACGGGAAGTCTGATGAGAATCTGCCAGGAGTCGTACTCCAAACCTCACTACCACCACCAAATAAGTGGATGAAACGCAAAGGCCTTCTCTTATCACCACTTCCCCTGTCTGTTTGGTGGACCCTGCTATCTGATGAATCCTTATCGAAGCCTTACAGTGCTGGTTCACATGTCATGTTATCACACAGGTCCTTTCCCCAGGGCTCCCACAGGAAGAGCCTGTTCCCAGGGTACCACATGCCAAGTATCTCGACTGCCTTATAGTGAGGGGAAAAAATGCACCGCAGTCAGGAAAGGCCTGTGAATTTCGGTAACATCTGTCCAGCGAAGGGGGCTGTGAGGGATGTCTAAAACTGGCACAAGTGACAGGGTTTTAAAAACATCTATGAGGAACTTTTGCCTGGTAAAGAAACAGACAGAAATTAAGACTGATTTCAGATAAAACTGGGAATAACTGGAAAGGTTTTCATGGTGTCTGTAACTGCTGCTACTGAGCAAGTGTTAAAGATGCGAGTTTTAAACCAGAATACCCCCAATTCCTCTTTGCACCGTAGCTTTAGAAGTGTTGTATATGAAGTAACATTAGTGCTGAAACTGCATATTCTCTTCCAACTCAAAGGTTTCTTTTAAAAAAATGTGGCACAGTGTGCAGAAATGGTAATATCCAGCAATGTCTGTAGTCATTATAGAGATTGAAATGCTCCCTTTGAGGACAAGATGCATGCTACATTTGGTTTGTCAAGTTTTTACCATTAACCCTAGAACACTATCGCTAAAATTAGTAACACCATCACTATCGCTGGGTGATTTTTACCCGAAATTATATACCCAAGTAAAAGTACTTGTCATTCAAAATATCAAAATAGGACAATACATGACAAATTAAAGTTTTTTTTATTTTTAATTTTTAACTGTGCGAGGTCCAAAGGGAGGAAAAAAGTGCCATGAAGGGACCATTTAAAAATGCAACAAAAAATAACTGAAATTAGGCATTCATGAACATAAAATTCCTTAGAAAAAAATATATAGAAACTGTAAACTTAGTTTCTTTTCCACCCATTCCTGGGGCATGTAAGTCTTCCCTGGTGAAGGCTCAGGGTCCTTGGCACAATAACAATAATGAGTAAAACAGTAACAAAAATGAGTAAAAATGACCAGCTGACTAAAATATTTCTTATCACCATTCGAATTCCCTTGAAAATCACTACTCTGTGATAGTTATTTATAACCACTGCACTAAATAAAGATAGCATGCAAATTTTAGGACCACTCTTACTGACCTTATTCCCTACATGCAGCTATCAAATCCACCCAAACCTTCTTTACCCTCTATCACTATTGCCGGGTGAAAATCATCCCAACACATGCCTGTAGGAAAAAGCAAGTCTGCCTTCAAAGATGTCAAAAGCAATGCTGAAGCTACCCAGATACCCATTGATACTTAGACAAACGCAACATAAAGAAAATCACGTAAACATGTCTGGTCAGGTGAAAATCACCTGGCGATAGTGTTCTAGGGTTAAAAACACCTATCAATAATTTCACTCTCAGCCCAACAACCACTCTTCTCTTTGTCTCCATACAGGTAAATTTCCTGTGGCTACTCAGCAAATGCAAAAAGACATGTTAATGGTTTGTCCATTCTGTGGTACCATAGAAAATAGCAATGCAAGATGGCAGTCTCCATGGAAGAGGACCTGCTTTTATGTTGACATGAAGGTAAACAAAAGCAAAATTATTTCTTATTTTCAGGTGGCAAATGGATACAGGGATATACTTATATATACATTTGTACCAAGTCTTTTTTTTTTTTCATATGAAACTTAATTCAGTGTACAGTTCCTTTAAGTCACACTCGTAACGTTTGTTTTGAAGTTATGTAACCTATTACAGTAACTGGTCAGTGCTGCAAATGTAGCAGTAAGGTTGGTAACAATTACAATAACCATAACTTATAAATGGTAAGCAGATAGTTTAATAATGTTTAATCGTCATTTAGAAATTGCATATAGACCATTAAAAAAAATGTATATTTTACAATTTTAAAAAGACCTAACCCTAACCTTAACCCTAACTTTACAACAACCATCTAAGTAATGTTTATAGATGGTTTAAAAACCAAATATTAACCATTTACAATGTGCTACTAACACATTTTAATCTAGATGTTTTACAACCAACATTTAAACCCTATATAAACCTTAAATAAATGGTCCATTTATGATTAATGAAAATTATTAATCATAATTTAATTGCTTGTTAATGGTAAAGTAACTTTTAACTTACATAAATGAACTATCTATTTGCAATTTATAATTGGTCTATTTGCTGTTTTTAAATGATGATTAACATTAATAAACTATGTATTTACCATTTATAAATTATGGTTATTGTAGAGTGTTACCGAGGTTTTATACGCAAATCCGTCTGTAGTGTTTGTAACCGTAATGCCTCTGTTACTCGCGCACTGCAAAATGTAATGAGGGCTGGTTTGACCGCAGTGATATGTGGGAGGTGACCAGGGACTCGACGCGCGTATTTCATACTATCATCGTGACGCGCGTGGGACCCACTTCTACTGCTGCTGCTTCTTTAGTGAGGTTGTCCCTTTTCATTGCGCTTTAAATTGTGGCGACATGACGCACTTTTTCAGCACTTTTAAGCAGAAGTTGTTCATTTAAATGAGAGATATGTCCGCTCAGGGATTGTTAAGCAGTGTTTTCTCCTGCTCGCTGAGCCCCAAAATCATTACCAAGCGGAGGCTGAGGCAAACGAGGAGTTTGGATACGGCGCTGATGGGACATTATGGGGCAGAAGTTGAAGAGACGCCGTATAAGGTGAGTGAGATTGTTGCTGTGACTGAGAAGAATCAGAAAAGTTGTCAGATAAGAGTGGCTGGCGTACCCGAGCCTGTGCTCAGAGAGATTAAAGGGTTTGTAGGCGATGTTGTTGTTATGGTTTTGATGAGTAGCCATTGTAAAGTAAACGAGTTGGTTGATTTTCTGTACAGACTTATTTGGACAGTGAACCAATCACTACTGGCAAGAACTGTGAGAAAACAAGACAGACAGAGTTGTGGAAACAGAGCATTCATACTACAGAAGTGGCTGAAATCTCCTGAAGGATGATATCTCCTTGTATAAGACTGTCTGATCATAGATTTCAGCATTTTAAAACTTTCTACCTGTATATTATGTGCACAACTTCTTATTATTTTCTGTGATTGTTAAGGGATGAAGAAACTAAGTTGTCCCAGTCCTCTGTATTGCAACATCACCAGGTCTATGACTAACATGACAAACAGTTTAACTTCACGTGTGACCAAGTCATGCTCTATATAGTTTGATAGCTGCATCACTGTACGCCATCTATGATTCAACCAAGTTTTCATGATGAAATGATCTCAGTAGAAACTGCTGCATGCTCAAACTTGCACTTTATTTTGAAAGAGCTGTGACTGGAAACATTTGTCACATTTGGCAAGGGTTTGGTGTCACATATGGTAAGTGTTTCATAATAAAAAAAACACGTAGTTCTTGAAGAAAGTAGAACAAAGAAAGCTTCATAACTCACAACAGTTGGAAAAAAAAAATCAATCGTGAATCCTTGTGAAGCCCTTTGAACAGGACCATCATTAGGCTTTACTGCAAATATTTTCATGCCAAGTCATCCTCAGAAAAGATGTCTCTCTCCAGTGTTGCTTACATATCAAGTATTCCTTTTATAATATGAGAATTAAACTCTGGATTTAAGATAATTTGATGTATTTTTCCATCAGCAGCTTCTTGGATAGTTGTATCCTGGAGGAGGTGTCACGTATAAAGTTCAGATAATTAGTGTAAAGAATAGGGAAAATGCATTAAAAATTCATTACACGGCCATTTGCATCTCTCCTGTTGGTCATCTGTCATCCTTAGCCAAGCAGCACTGCTGTGCTATAACTAGTCCTCATGGTAACACTGTTTGTTTAGTTTAATGGAAACTTGTTAAAGACACGACGTTATAATAGGCTTGTAATGAATACCAGCAATGGGATCTCTCTGTTACAACAACAACAAGAAGCCAGCTCCTACAGCCAGAGCTCTTTGAAATGTAATCACAGTAAATCCAGATGAACTTGATTGATATTGAAAACAGCTCTGTGTCACAGAGGATATTCAATGTGATTTATTATGTTTGGGAGTGCCTGTGTGTTGCTAACAGCAAATGGTTAGAGAGCTGCACAACAGCTAACACTTTGTTTTGTCAGTTAAAAAAAGTTTTGCTCCAAATGACAACCATAGACACAATAAGAAAACATAGGTATAACAGATTTCCTCATTAGCCACAGTTCATATATATATTTTATTTACCAAATACACAAAAGCCTTTGAGGTGTTTGCAGACTGTACATTTCTGCTACTGCAATTTTAGAGCTTTAAAGGGCTACAGAGAAAAAAACTGCTGCCAGTAGAGCTGATGTCTGAGGTGCTTGATCCTTCCTGAGGACACACAGTTACACCGTCCGTCAGCAAACCTAACTCCAAGTCAGTGAGGAAAGTCACATTTATTGGATACACAAACATCAATGAACTCAGGCTGACTTTTTTTTTCTGCCTTTGCACAAAGTCATTCCTCAACCCAATAACAGCACCAGCTCCACAAACTTTCCTTTTATGAGCAGTACTATAGTCCAAGTCCTGTGACTCAGGCAGCCAAGGCTTCTCGTAAAACTTACAGTATTCAGTGTGTATTATTAACCTGGTTAAGTGAGTGAAGGTCACATCAGGAAGGAAAGACAAGTTACAACGCACTAAGGCTGGTTAATGATGAGCTTTGAATCAATAGAAATCCTCTCCTTTAATTTGTTTGCTGTTTTCGCTGCTGTGCATAAAAGATCACAAAAGGATGACTCATTGTAAAATGAACCCTCCTGATCACTTTAATGGGTGTCAGAGCTGCATTTTAGAGCTAGGTTGCAGATCACTGGCTGTACTGGAGGTGTAGTTGTCTGGACTCAGATGGTAAGCTGAGACATCTGGTTTACATGAAAAGAGCCCCCACTTTTATTTCTTGAAGTTGAGCAGCATGACCTGATCCTTGGCTTGAGTCCCTCAGGCACATATTTCTTCCCACAGGAGACCGTCCATTTGCAAAGCATCGAGCTAGACCTGCTGACTTGAAACTGCAGCCCCATGACATCCAGTTTGAGTCTGATGAGAAGACAAATAAACAGTGATGTAGATGTAAACACAGACTGTAAATTATAGTCTGATAAAGCATTAATCTCAAGCACTACTGCATGGCCACATAGGTCACATGAACAAGCTGGGTTATAATATTCCAGAGCTGGAGTTTTTGTATATAGTCCTCCACAATTTTCTTGATTATTCAACTCTATAATGTTATTGAATAGAATGAAGAGGTAACTTGAAAACACAATGAACTCTTTCGTATATTCATCCAAGGAAAAGTAATCAGGAAGAAAGTGTTAGAGAAGTATGTCATTTTGGACCCTTGATTTGGATGGGACATGCCATATTGAAGTCCAAGCAAAATTATAAACCCTGTGTTTGTAGGGTTCATCTGCAAAGCTTTAGACTTCATCTTCAGTGGTATTGAACAGCTTTTGATATCACGAAACAGGCATGACTACCCCAATGTTTGATATGAATGTGGCGAATCTCTTCGTTGATCCACAGAAGTGTCTGGCACGGGTCACGGTCATGTTGGAGTCATTCAAAATGATTTTGCATTTCATTTTGGGATTTTCTTGGACTAGCTTTGGGATATCAAAACTTTATTGGAAAATTTCCTCTTCGATAAAATCTTGAATGTAAAAAAAAAAACTTTTCAGATTCTGTTTCCACCTTGTCTGCACAAAGACTTGTCCTTCAAAAATGATGATTATGTAAGGAACCTTTGCAATATGTGATTAAATCTTCATTCACTTGATTTAATGCCCGAGTCTTTAGGAAAATTCCTTTACAAGTAACAAAACAGCCAGATCAGACACGCAGCTAGAGAATAAATCTCCCTTCGCTCTGGTTTCTCTGAGAAAGCACGCAAGTTGCAGAAACTTATGAAACCTTTTAGTTAGCCATTTATCATTCTGTTGCAGTAACGCAGTGACAAAATGAGATCATTAATCATTGGGACAAAGATGCAGGACTGGCAGTAGGTAGCATCCAAACGGGAGATTTGTGCATTAATCTTGTATGAAGCAGATTATTCTTCTAAATTTTGTGAAGTGCCCATCACCATCCTGTCACAGAGGCTATTAGCCCTACAGTTTAAGCCCTTCAGTTTAAGACTTCACTCTTTTGTTTTGAAGAGAGATAACAAAAAAAATAACTTTTAGCCACATTTTGTAATCATACCCTTTATGCCTGAGACAGACAGACAGAATATTCATGTTGCATTCTAAACAGAGGGACTCGTCATAATAGCACATATAGTCATTTTAGTCCTCGAATATAATGATTGAATTGGTGATCACCCAGAAATATAAACAAGAGTACTTTGCTGTTAGAGTGCTTAGATTAAATGGATCCTGTACTTAATCACTCTGAGCAGCATGGACAAGCATGAATGAAACAAAGCAATGCAGAATCACACACTCCAACTCCAAAATCCCAACGTTGCACAGGAGTCAATTTGAACCCGTATTCTAATGCTAAGATTACTTTAAATCTCAAAGTTGGATAAACATTCAATCTTAACACTTGGCTGATTAAACTCATACCCCAAAGCTGAATTAACATGAAGTTCAAATCCAGTGTTGGCAAAGTTTGGAGGTCAAATCAAACTCCTTCTGTAATTTTGTGATTTTCCAGAGATGGTAAAATGTAAAATTGGTGCTCATTGGGCTTATATTAATAATACCAGAAAAATTGCATATCCTTGCAGAAAAAGCATGAAGATATTGCTGAATGCTGAAAAAGCAATGCAAAACTGCTAAAAAAATTGAGGTATAGATGTAGAAACTGTCAAAGAGATAAAGAAAGAGAAGAAGTGACGTCATGTAGTCATGTCAACATGTGTTGATGTGAGACTGAGACCAGATCCCGTCATTATAAGGCTGATGTCACATTCCTATAGCCTGAGTTAAGATCTCCATGTTGGACTGACTTTGGATCAGGATGTGGTGCTGACATCAGATCCAAAGCTCTGATCTATGTTTTGGTAGATGTTGTAGCTAAATGTTGGATTCATACATTTGGCAGCAGAACATCAAGATAACTTGCTGTCATCACATCCTGATGTTAGGGGTTGCGTCTTTTCCTAACAAGGAACCCAAGTCAGAACCGAGGGATTAACTAAAATTCCAGCTCTGATACTGGGATTACCTCAGATCCGGACTTCCATCTGCGCCTATCTTTAATTAACCCCAGACCCCAATGATAGGCCTGTTCTCTGAAGTAAGACCTTAGCATTGCGCTGGACTTCTATACTGTAGTTTAGTTGACATCAGCTCCCAATGTGGGGCTGACTTCAGATTTGATTTATGGTTGCTGTCAAATCCGTAAGTTTGGCTGATGTTAGATCCTGTTGTTGGGCCATCCATTGATCCCAACCATAGAGTGAAATCATAATATGATGATGATAAACTGGCCCTTGGTCCAAGAGCCCAACACTGGGCTGGTGTCAAATCCCAACAGTGGATGTTAGGCCGCCATCTGTACTGACCATTAAATGTAGGTCATAAAATCACATGGATGTGATGTCATCCTGATACATGATCGCCTTTCAGTCTGTTGGGATCTTTCATTTCTATGATATGCCTTTTAAGTTATAAAAGATTAAGATATTTGGTCCTGTGGTCACATTTTTTTTTCAGATTTAAGAAATGCAGAATGTAATTGATTGCATTAGTTTTGTCTTGTTTTGAAAGACACCCATATAAAGTGAACACTGCTGCAAATGTATACTTACACGTGTAGGATCATATGTTTGCAATGACTTTATGAACACCTTACTAAGGATTAAATGACATAAATAAAATCAGAAAGGTAAGATTTACATTAAAACCCCTCAGTGTTTGACAAATTATCCCATTCTGTTTCTATTTACATTTTAAACAGACTCACACTTTCTTGGATACAGGGCAAAACTTACAGTGAGAGTATAGGGGCTTTTATGGGAAATTCTCCCCACAATGGGCCGCTGATGTTTCCTGAGCGCTGGGAAATATTCATCACCCCACTGGATCTAGTTCAAGTGGGTTTGATTGGTGTAATCTGAGCTTTCAATCTCTCTATATTGTTTGAACTACCTAGCATGTTTCCTTTCATTGTATCCAAGAGAGTACAAACCAGAAGTTTTGTGCTCCGCAAGCATTTAATCTAAAGCACTGAGCCATCAGGAAAAAGCACACTACTGTGGGAGTTAGAATAATTGATAGTCTAATTTGAGTAATGCAAACGTTTGATCGGTTCATGATTAAAGTGCTCAAAAGAGACTTTGTTATTTTGCATCACAGAAAAGTTCCTCTAAAGTCTGTCACAATATAAGAATGAATTGTAAGCGTTTTTAGTATTGTACCTAGTTGACTGCATACTCAGACATCATGTTAGAACATGACTGATCCAAACCTTAAATTATGAATGACGTTGCTAAAGGAATATTACGTTAAAATATTTGATATTGCGTAAGATTGGTAAAACGCTTTAATCTAATGATGTCTCACCAATGACTGAGATAAACTGTGGGAACCCAGCTTAACCTTGTATCAGATAGTGAGAGTGTTCCCACTCCCATATAGTCACACAAGAGGAATGTCTGAACAAGATTGGTGGATAAACACACATGACTATATTTTGCTGCAGCTCATTTGTCCCCTGATCATCTATTACAGTGCCCAAAAGAATACACTGGAGGCAAAAAGGGAGTGACTGAACACAGTACAACCATCTACCAGACCTCTGCTTTTCCCTGGTACTTTATATGCATACAACGAGAAACTCTATGATAACATAAAAGGCTGCAAAGAGATAAATATGTCTTAAACCTAAGAAGCTTTTCTAAATAATCAACAGACTGTTTTGTGATTGGCATGAGGACCCCCAAAATTGCCAAAATCTGGGTTTCCCGATATGATATTCATATTGGTTATCGGTCCAATATCAACAAAAAAACGAATATCAGATTATATCTGCCTGCATCAAAAATATTCTCTAATACAAGCAGTCCATTCCAGACTCCACTCTGGCACCTCTATCGAGCAGCGCCCAGATTCAGTATGCAGAGCCAACATGATCACGTCATCAGTGTGTACTAAGGTACTAATGAAGTAGCAAGGAGTAGGGGTGAAGTTGGCCATGTGGTAGTATTTTTTGTTTAAGTCAGAAACAGGCATTGCAACTAAATGCAAAACTTGTTTGTGTTAAGTTTGTGCTAATATCAGATCAATATCGGTATCGGCCAATACTGAAGGCTACAATATCAGTATCATTTTAGAAGTAAAAGTTGTATCAGAACACCCCTACTATAAGATTAAGTCAAAGCTCTGCTGTAGTTTGGTAAAAAAAAAAATCAGTGGATCAGTTGGACTGGAAAGTATCCAGGGACAGAAGGAGTACTATTGAAGTATTCTACTATTATGAAGAACAGATACCTTCATTAGATTTAATGCAAATAAAAGCGAAACTACCAGTCTGTTCATCTACTCGTGTAAAAGTTAAAAGTACATTATCTAAAATGGAATGAAAGTAGCAGTAAATCGTTGATTTTCTTGTTTGAAAATGCAGTTGCTGCCTTTTATAACATTCATCTGCTGCTAATGCGTCATCTCTATGTTTGTTGTACCTGCTTTCCCAATCCTGATTATTCCACACGTCATTCCCTAATAGGAATGGAGCACAGGGGAATGCCAGCTACCATTTCTACAGGAAACACATAGCCAGAGGAAATAAGCCTGACGTGCCACATTCTTCTTACTGTACTTTGTCACACTCTATTTGTACTAGAAACTAGTATGCTACTGTAACACAGTCCTAATTCTCCTTTAATGGAGGTGAGCCACTTTAGTATAAGCCTTATCCTGATAATGAGTTACTAAGCCTCTTTAGGACATGACTCATATGACTGGCTTGACTGTAGTGGATCAAAGCTCTGTAATCTCTGGCACAAAGATGCTCAGAGGTTGAGGATTTCAAGCTAGATTGTTTGCCTCATCATTAGTACAGTACTTACACTTAATAATAGCTTTTCAGAGGCGGTGTTTACTTATAAAGGAGTGACTGATAAAGTATCAAGAAAGCTTATTCAGAAATCAGTGGGGTATGCACTCAAATTATGTGCTGCCTCATGCGATTTATTGCATTAGGGATACACAGAATAAGAATGAGGTGTTTTTCATTTAGAGACTGTGGTGATGTTTGCATTATTTATACCCATACTTTTGATGCTTAAAAATGAGATACAGTCTCTCAGTTTCTCAAGTATAAATTCAGATCAGATTTGTCTCTTTTTCCAGTGTTTGCTGTCAGAGTCGGTCATGGGAAACAGCTGAAGATTAATAATATCACCGTTTTTAGGCGACAAGAGGAGCTAAAGTGTCCGTCAGTTCATGCAGACTGAGGATCTGCAGAGCGTGTAACTGGTTGTAAATGCAAGCATTGACAGCATTGATAGATGTAGCCGATGTGTTGTGTGAATACCTGTGTGTGTGTGTGTCTGTGTGCGTCCTCAGGGCGACTTCACCTGGAACAGCGTGTCGGGACGCAGCGTCGACTTGAAGCCTGTCCCCCTGCAAAGCCTTTCAGAGCTGGAGAGGGTCCGCCTCCAGGATGTGGCCTTCAGACGATTGCTGAGGGATTGCGACCTGGGCTGCCACATCAGCATCCCTAAATGTACTAAAACACCCACGCTTACACAACCTCACAAATATAAACATATAACTCAGTGTTGATTTGCTTGTACCTGAATGTCACTTTAAATATATGCAGACCTGCAAAAAAGCAGGAAATGTTCTTACCTCTTCCCCAGATGCATAAAACCCCTTTCTCATCATTTTAGTCGTAAACTGGTTCTTATTTACGCTGGAGTATTAGGGCCACATTAAGAAAAAAATGTAGACTTCGAGATGAGAATTAAGTCTTCACTAACGAGAGTAAAGTCATAATAAAGTAATCACTTGCAAGAATTAATTCTCACTAAAATCATTTCTTATGAGAATAAAGTCCTAATAAAATCATTATGATATTTAACCCTTTAATGCCTGACACCACAAATTATGGCCAGAAAATTCACTTTTTTTTGGAGCCGAAATGTTTATTTCACTTAGTACCAAAAACCAAAAAAATCAAAATGTCCTTAAAATTTAACAAATATATTTATTTATCTCGTTTGATACATTAGATGTTTTTGGAAACTGATAAACTACAAGAGGACATTTTTTATCATTTATTGGACTGTATTCAGGTGTTTTTTTTTGGTAATTTGTTGATTATATTGATTTGATAGAAGTATATAAAAGTATAAATCAAATATGATACAAAAGGCATTAAAGGGTTATGATGGTGTGGTGCTGATGTGCCAAAAGATCTCCTTGTTTGAGAAACCTATATTGAAGTACATTTTCACGAACTGCTCCATGGCTCTCATTTTAACAACTGTCATCCTCAACATAAGGTTAGAATATAAGGATATTATTCTGACTTTTCTCTTGTAGGTGATTACTACGACTTCATTCTAACAAGTAATTTCTTTATTACGACTTTATTCTCGTTAGCAATGATTTCATTCTCATAAATAATTTCTGTATTACACCATTATTCTCGTTAGCAATGACTTCATTCTCATAAGTAATTTCTTTATTACGGCTTTATCCTTGTTAAAATAATAATAATAATAATAATAATAATAATAATGATAAAATTACTTTATTCTCGTAAATTAATCTAAAGTCTTAATTTGTTTATCTTCTTTATGTGGCTCTAGTTCTCCGTCATACTTTTTCTTGCTTTGAGGTCAAACATTTTTAAGAGATTTCTCTGCCTTTTTTTCTAGATGGCCACAAGCATAAGAAGTCACTCAGGAGGAAGCTGGACTCATTATCTAAAGAGAGGAGTAAAGACAAAGGTAGAGTTTGATCGAGTGATTATGCTCAACTTTAAGCTTTGTCGTTCTGTGCACTCTTCAAGAAATATGGTTTGGCCACAGCTGTAGACTCAGTGAAGCAGTCATTCTCAGTTGTTTACACTCAAGAATCGGCTGATCATAATCTACAGAGCTGTAAAGAAGTCTCAGAGGGAGCCGCGATCTTCCTCTGCAGCCCGCTGCAACAATCTAGCAGGAAAGTGATGTTCTCTGTCAGAGAGGCAGTCAAGAGAAATAACAAAAACAATCTTAAGTGGAGGCTCATTCATTACAGCCTATCCTCCGGCATGACCAGCCCTCTCTTTCCTCTTTTCTTTATCTGTTTACAGAGGCACTTCAGAAACTATGTGCTCCCTGACTCTGATTATTGAGCGAGGACTTCAGAGTGTGTTGCGCACTCGATATTGGCATTTATTTTAGAGTTCAAGTTTGAATAGAGAGAATGAGAAAGAAAGAAAACACGAGTTCCAGAGGGCAAAATGCATAACAAGACTTACAAATCATATTCAATATCTCCTATTTGACTTGGAGCAACAAGATGAACTTTAAGTCTCCCTGTCTTACCCTTCCCCCTCACACAGAGACTTTGCCCCAGGCGTTTGGCATACCGCTGTCTCAGGTCATATCCAACGACCGCACACACAAGCAGAGGCACGACCCCCCACGGGAGGAGCACAGCGACCCCACTGAATTGATGCTGTCCTTCCTTCAACTCACCTCCAGCTTAAAAAGAGCCAACAAGGAGCTCTCCAGCAGCAACTCGTCCCTCAGCTCCACTTCTGAGACTCCTAATGAATCACCGCTGCCCAGCACACCAGACACAGCCCCACGGACACGCAGGAGGGTAGGCTGTTCTGTCGATTAAACCTGGCATGCTGTAAAGCAACAGGAAATGTCTGATTGCACATTCACACTTGATTTCTCTGGGAGTTTGTGACCTTTTAGGATATTAAGTCAGTGGTTGGATGAAACAGGACTGCAGAGCCTTTCAGCACTAACAACAGTCACTGCATTGTTCTCACACATCTGCCGGACAGGGTGGAGTATCTGTGGATTGCATCACAGACCTCGATGATAACCAGTCTCGCCTGTTGGAGGCCCTTCAGCTTTCTCTGCCAGCAGAGGGGGCCGGAACCAGGAAGAAGCTACACGACAAAAAACTCAGCCTCAACCCTATTTACAGACAGGTGCCCAGGGTGGTGGATCTCTGCTGCCAGCACCTGGAAAAATACGGTAAATAAGACAGTAGAGGCTGCAGAAATGCCCGGGAAATGTGGAAATGTATAATTCAATCACAAATGCAGTTTAATCAAATTGTGTGAGTCTTTGCAATTTGAAGTCTCATAAAGCTGAATATTTGCACTGAAAGAGCCTCTTCTTCCTCTCTCAGCTCTACAGACAGTGGGAATTTTCCGCATCGGAAGTTCCAAGAGGAGAGTGCGACAGGTACAATTACAGCATGCTGTGATTTAACAGACCCCCCAGTGCTTTAATAAATTTGATCAAATATGAGAAACATGTTTTTTCTGATGATCATAATAATCATTTTGAGTCTTCTTCCAGCTTCGTCAGGAGTTTGATCAGGGTTGGGACGTACAGTTGGATGAGGAGCACAGTGTCCATGATGTTGCTGCATTGCTGAAGGGATTCCTCAGAGACATACCTGACCCTCTGCTTACGAGAGACCTCTACACAGCCTTCATTCACACCATCTGTGAGTCGAACACACATCCACACAACAACAAAAAGGCCTTGTACACACGTAGCTGGGTATTTTTATAAATGAATATCCGACCCCCTCCATTAAAAAAAAAATGTCACGCACACACATCATTGTTTGAAAATAACAAAAACCCAAAAGTGTGCTATTGAATGCGGTTATAATCATGCCAGACCTGGAGTTTGTAGAATTTGCCAAAAAGTTAGATCCATTCTATCCAAATCAGAGCAAGCTCCCCTTTCTCATGAAAATGCTGTGTGGTTCATTCATGTGGACTGACAAAGAGGTGAAATTGCTGTTAAGCATCGTTTGGAGTACAAAGTCAACAACACACAATAAAGTTGGAGGAAGGGTTATTTGGTGTAGAATAACGACTGCAAAGCACTCCTTTTCCTTTGCTCCTCACAAAAATATCTATTCTGTATATATCTGTACCGTCCACTGCCTGACATAAGCAAGGGCGCACAGTATATGACGTTTATCTATTAGTTGACGTTTGGGAGTTTAAAACTCAAATTATCTATGTCAACGCGCAAACGCAAAACCGGAGTTTTCCAAAATCTTCACTTTGGCCGGAGTTTTCCAAAACCACAGTTTTTAATGACGTATTCATGCGACTTCATGTGGATGACAGGCCGAATCGTACAAAATTATATTCGTTTTAGCAGAAACACGGCTACGTGTGTACATGACCTAAGTCATTGTGCTCTTGTCAAACTTTTAATCAATCTACTTTTTTCTAACAGTGCTAGATAACTCAGACCAAGAGAACGCCATCCAGCTTCTGGTATTTCTGCTCCCTCCTTGTCACAGTGACACCCTGCAGCGGCTCCTCTGCTTACTGTCAACTGTGGCTGCGCGTGCTGAAGACAGCGTGGATAATGAGGGCCAGAAGGTAAGGAAAATCTACATCCCCAGCCTCTTTCTGGCCCGTGATGGGAATAGATTTCTATACGAATAAAAGTTAATCCCATCTGCATAACCAAAAAAATATGCTGAAGACAAGAGCAACTATCTTATGGTTATGCTAAGTAACAAACTGTTTACAAGTTTAATGAGATTGTGATGAATCCCAGCAGCCATCAGAGGGCAGTAAGACAGCTGCGTGTAACATCTGCAGCCTCTAATTTGTAGAAAGCGCTGAGCTGAGGAGCAGCACATTATGCATGATGACCCATTGTGGGTATCTTGATTAAATGATGCAAAACTACCACCAATCACCCATCTGTACAATAGCTGCACAAACACTGTGCTGCTACATCAATCATATTTTCTGTCATCATTTGTCTCCTCTGTTGGTCTGCTGTAGACAGCGAGAAGTGTCTGACATATGTAGTGCCGTATATACTAATGGGAGCTGGTCTCTGGCCGTTTTCAGATTAAAATGTCTGCTTATAAGATGTAGGATTTGTCATGTGAAAAGATATTGATGAATAATCCCCTCTGCCTTTCTAGAGCTTCTGTTAAGCACACGCTTTGTGAACTCTTTCTGAACCTAACCTCACACTTTTTCCTAGTCTTTGCAGTTTTAGTGCACAATGTGAACTTCAAATCCCTTTTGTTATTGTGTTAATCTCGTGTGTTAATCTTACTTTTTTACTACTAATCCTTAAATGAGGTTAATTGTTTCCCATGAATACACGGCTGGTTTATACTTGGCTGTAGTCCAGTGTATACATACTGTAAGGGTGAAAGAGAGGTCTGCATGGTCTCGAACAAAAAAGAGTTTTAAAAACAGGAGAGCTGGTCTTAGTAATGACGTCAGGGCTGTTTTAGGTAGGCTTCACATTCCCAACATTTCCTGGGTGCCAGGAAGGGTCTGTCTGCAGAGTCTCACACACATACCAGTATTTATTATTATTATATGGGACTTCATTCCCATGCATACTGGTGTATTAAATGAGAATTTTGGGTAACTGGCTCCATTTATATCTTTAATATGAGTTACGTGATCTTAAAAGACGTAATTTCATTTGCAAAGATTGAAAAATGCACAGGCTGTCATATGAAAGGTTGCCCAGATAATCTTCTAAGTGACATTTTGGTTTCAATCCAAGGACAATGGGTTTAGAATATAATTGGTTTTAAATTTCAATGATTAATTGCAATTAGTGGCATTTCTAATTGCATAAAAAATTCCATTATTTTGCATTTTAAATAGTTTGTAAGCTCGTATTAGCAATGCAAAGCAATTCTTTTCGGTGTCTGAATTTGGAAACCAAATGAATGCACTCTTCAGGGGATTCAGTTCAGTTGGTTAATCCCTGGTTTCGTACAGGTCCTGTCTATGTGAAAGTATTGCTCCCTGTGCCAATAAAGCTTATGTCTAGTAACAACATGCCAACTTGCCATGATGTCCATTAGATCAGAGTCCTTCCCAGTGTTGACTGGTCTGCCGTCCTTTTAGAAAGCACTGAACTTCTCATTTTAGTTTCATCCCTAGGCCTGTGGTGATTCCCACACTCTGAAATAGTCCCACGCTGGCTTTTGCAATGTGGTTTCCCACTGATATCTGTCTCATGAACTGCTTAGCTCACAGATTCAGTTGGACACAAATATATGTCATTTGATCTACCAACCAACCAGGCTGGAAATTTTTAAAAGTAACTTGTGCCCAAAAATTGTGTAATTTTCCAACACGGTGGTGGCAGACAGCAGGAAAACACTGCAGTGGCTTAACTACAGTGTGCCACAAGGGCCAAAATAACAGTGATTTTTTAAAAAGAGCTTTTTTAGGGACCACTGTTGCATCATTATTAGCCCTACTCTGATATTGCACCATTTCAAAGTATCAAGTTAAATGGTTAGTTTAGTTTTACTCATAAGACAAATTAGCCTGATTCTTTATCTTCATTTTTTTCTTTAGATTACAGGAAACAAGATGACGTCCCTAAACTTGGCAACCATCTTTGGACCCAACCTCCTACACAAGCAAAAAAACCCAGATAAAGAGTTTGCGGTTCAGAGTTTTGCACGAGCAGAGGAGAGCTCAGCCATCATCAGTGTGGTGCAAAAGATGATCAGCATATATGATCGACTGTTCATGGTAAGTTTGCTATCTTTACTGCAAAGCAAAAGACATTGAAAGAATTCTTTCTGACATTGAGTGTTTGAGGGAAGTTTACTTTAATAGAGTAGGGAGCTATCAAATAAAACATAAACATTAGCTTTAAAGTTTAAAAGAGTCTCTAGCTTTTATTGTTGCTGATAAAACTAAGTGGGATTACTGTAAAACTAAGTAATTCATGTTCCTCTCTCCCTTGAACCTTGTGAAACGAAGTTCATTTACACTCTATTAAGTGCTCTGCAAATGAGTTTCTGCACTGCAGATGTTAATATGTGTCGCTTCTACTTCTGATATGAATGGGAGCAAGGGCAAGACTCTCATTTCCTGCATTTCAACAGAAACAGGAACAGTGCCGATGCTCTTAATTGCAGTATCTAAAAATGATGAGTTAAGGAAGCCAGAGGGCAAAAAAAGAGCCTGTCAGACATTTGCTCTGCGTCATTACTTCTGCTTTTCTAAACTGCTGTTAATTATTCTCACCCTATATGAGACCACAACATGCTGTTTCCTTTGCAGTAGACACTGTTTATTATCATTGATGTTAAAGTTCAACTAATGTTTGGTTTAGTTCAAGTTCATGTGGAGTGGATCATTAAGTAGAGCAAGAACACAAATCTTAATATTATTCAGAACAAACACATTCACGCTGTTGTTGTGATCTCTCAGGTGTCAGCTGATCTGCAGAATGAGGTGCTGATGAGTTTGCAGGAGACTGACCCAGACGTCGTGGATTACTTACTGCGGCGAAAGGACTCTCAGTGTTCGTAAGTAAAAATAAAGACTGCGTTAAAGGGATATTCCGCCGTAAAATTAATTTAGGGTCAAACACACTGTAACACCGAGTTAGATACCCCCTCGAGAGATACATGTTGCCGACTGCTTGCTTCTCTAGTTATACCAACTTTAGTAACGTCCGCATGATAGCAATACACAGTGGCCTAAGGAGTCAGCACAAACCTCAACCAAAAAGCCACTCTATAGCCACAAATAATGCTCAGAACAGCACCTAACTTCATCAACAGTACATATAGGGTCCCAGTCATACCACTAGCCATCAAATATCTTTTTAGCTTTGCCTGATTTCTTTAGCAAAGAGACTAAACACAGCTCACCGTCTCTCTTCCAGCAGCCTCTTATTTGCATGGAGACCTCGGGCGAGCCCATCACCAACTGCAACGGGTTGATGCAGCTCAAGGAAGAACATTAATGATCATTACTCTATCATTTTGTTGAAGTAATAATCACCATATTAATCATTTGCACTGCAGATGCAGCAGTTCCTCTGCCTTAGCATCTCAGTCTGATTGCATTTCCATAAGGAAATATGTATTGCTGTGTATCGCTATCCTGCGGTCATTGCTAAAGTTGGTATAACTAGTGAAGCAAGCAGTCTGCAATAGTCATCTCTTGACGGAGTGTCTAACTCGGTGTTATGGTGTGTTTGACCCTAACTTAATTTTACACCGGAATATCCCTTTAAGACTCGTTTCACGTGTCATTTGAACTTATCAATGAGTCCTTTTTGTTTCTGCAGAGAGCAGGACCTTTTGACAGCAGAGGACTCCTTCTCAATGACTGACAGGTTCTTATCCAGCAACTCCATCAAAGCGTCTAGCGGAGAGGTGTCTCCCTATGACAACAACTCCCCTGTCCTGTCAGAGCGGCTGCTTTGTAAACATCTAGAGGACAGCAGTCCACTCCCAGACGACATCAGCCGACTATCTGGACAGTTTAAACCCAGCAGTCGGTCTAAAGACGGATCAGGCAGCACCTCTCCTACACTCTCAACAGACAAAGGTGAATATATTTGAGCGATCCGACGTTCAATTTAAAGGAAAAGGTTGAAGTTTTTGTAAATATGCTCATTCCCTTTCTTTTGTTTGAGGGATAAGGAGATTTTTGCCATTTTAAAAAGTGAAAGGGTGCAGCACTGTCCAAAGGAAGAGTTGTTGGGAATGCCTTTATATTTATACGTCACAATTGTTTTAACATATTACTATATACAGCAAACGTACCTACACAAACTCACTTTTTGTTTTTTTATCAGAACCAGGCTGCTGTTTCTCCCGTACCCGGTATTTCTTTTGAAGTTAAGCTAACTGGCTGCTGGCTCTCCCTTCATATGTACTGTTCAGACATGAGGGCGGTATTGATCCTCTCATCTCGCTCCCAGCAAGATTAAGCATAATTCCCAAAATGTTTCTCTTGGATTTGAGTCAAAATGTTCTTAAAGACAAGAAAAACTCTCTTATCTTTCACAAACAGCAGCTCTGTACGCTCAGTCCTTTAAGATGGATGAAAGAGATCTAAATACACTGTCTGGCCATCGATATGGGAAATGAAACTTGCCAACATTTGTAGGGGATATTGTTTACATTGACAATATTGTAGTGATAGAACCAAACTGAGTGTTGTTGATTTTTTTTTTTTTTGCTCTTTTCAGAGGCTGAGAATTTCTGGGACACCTGGCATGAGCTGTTCAGCAGGGGTTTTAGTGGCCATCATGTCACTGGTAATAGACTCCCCTGTATATGTTGCTGCAGATGGTCTTGATATATGTAATGAATGCGTGATGCTAATGAACACTTTCTCCCAGGCTCCCTTGGAGACGTGTCAGAATGTGAGTCGTATGGATCATCCGAGGGGCTGAGCAGTCACCAGGGTAACAACAAGCCTGCAGGACCAACACAGACCTCATTGGGCATGCTGGAAAACAGACCACACCCCCCAGTGACTCGTAGCAGCAGCAGTCCCCATGACCAGAGAGGACAGAGACAACGGCAATCATCATTACATCAAGGTTTGAGCGGCCAATCAGCAGCCATCAGCTCAGACAACTTAGCAGAAAGGACAGGACACCCTGCATGTTTGTCATTAAAGGTCAGGAAGGATGGTTTGACTCCTTTCCACTACTCGGGACAGCTGAGGGAGACTCATATTTCTCACTCCACGCCCTCTCTTTTCTCATCAAAGCCAGACTTTCAAACTCCACAGCAGTCTCAGAAAAGCCCGGCCCCACAGACAGACTCAGACAAGGACCCTGAATCACTGAATGGGCCGATGGAGCAGTGGCATATATGGCAGATACTATCAAAAGAGAATGCAGACGCCCTTCCTGAGACTTTAGTGTGACTCACTTATTGACTGTATTCAACTATAATAACAAGAGAGGACTCATTCTTGTGACTGTTTTGCTGTAGAAGTGATTCTCTCTTATAAACTGCTACATCATAATGCAGCTTTTCTTTAAGATAACATGTTCACATTGAGATATTTAAAAGGCGTTACCTTTGAGAACATAATATGTAATGTTATTGTGACATAAAATGCTTTGGATGAGATTTGTAATGTCTATTTTAATTAAAACATGACACAAAAACAAAGCTTTTGTATTGATTTGAATGTGAGTTGAAAGTGTAGAATAAAACAGGGACTGTTTACTGATGCTCAATGTAAAATATACCCTCTGTTTTGCTTTGGAGACTGGATTGTGACAGAAGCTACTTAATTACAGTCGATAAATGTTTCAGTCACTGTATAATTTCCTCAAAAAATGCTGTCATCAGTGTTAACACTGCAACAGCTGTTTAGGTTTTTTTTAGAGGACTGGAGAGTTTGAGTATTTATTATAATATTATAAAAAAAACAGATTAGGTTTTAAAAACTGTTTAAAACTGTATGCCTTTGAAAACCTATGGTGTTTGAGTTGTAGTAGCAATCATAGTTGTTTTTTAAAGAGGTTATTTGTACATCATTTGTAATTTTTTGTAAAATATGATGTAGCAGAAGGTTGAATTTCATATCAAGGATGTAATGTAATGTAATGAGACAGTTTTGGTGTAAAGTGAACAACCGAACTGAGTCTGACCAAGATGTATGCAATAAAATATGCATATTCATGTTAACCTACACTTGAACAAAGAAAATCTTTACCAACAAACATAAAAGTGTTGAAAGATTTAAGATGTGTGCACTCACTACTACATTGTATAATGACATAGAATCATATATCTAGATTCGTGCCTGTATGTATAAAAATAGGCACAGCTTAATTAAGCATTCAGAATCAGACAAGTTCTCTAAATCCAGGTGAAAATCTAACTCGACTGTTTCCCTGTGGTGTTAATCAGAGGCGGCATTTAAACAGAATTAAATTAAGTCTTTCTAATCAGTTTTTAGTTTGTGTCGGCGGGGGAGACAGAGAAACAAATACCCAAACTGACCACAGGGGGGAAGTATAAGACCAGGGAAGACTCTCCTGATCCCTTACCTCCTCATAACAGACATGATCACTCTGGACACAGAGTTGGTTTAAACAACTCATTTCTCATCAAACAGCCACATTAGCCATGCTTCATTTCTTTCTTTATGTTCATAAAGGTCCAATTTTATGCTCAATTTGTTGCGACACTTGAGGAGTGATTTTTCTTTTATCAGCAGCTGCTTAATCTTGCTTTGTTGAAGTGGAAATAAACATTTGGGCTGAGACAATAACAGTGAAATTGACCACTAAATATAGTTCAAGTGCTTAAACTGAGAGATGTACTTAAAGTTAGTGTGCAATAATAATATTGAATTGCTTTCCTAGGGGTGAACAGGTTACAGATGTTAATTTTGAGGATCCAGGATTTCTGGCTTAAACAATACAAGGTTTGTCAAAATAAAATAAAAGTGATGGCAATAAAATCAAACTTAAAATTAACTTCACCAGCACAAACATCTCCCCAGCCAAGAGGTAAACTCCCCTCCTATTAAGAGATCCCTGGAAATCTCCTCAGCACAGAGATTTGTGGTTAAACTCTCCAGCCATATCTTCCCCCAAAGCTGTATGAGCCAAGCAGCTTTTGGCTATCATACACTCCCAATCTGTCCAGACTGACAAGACAGGGCAGGGTGTTTGGGTGTTTTTTTCAAGGAGAATTACTACCATTTTCCCCTGTTTTTATACCCATAGACTGCCTCAATGACAAAATCTCTATTTATGTCCTAACTCCTAACAGGCCAGCGCTGGAAAAAACAGGACGCTCTTATTTCTTTCCATGTGACCCATCTCCTAAAACAGGCAACAGAGATCAAATATTTAATTTCACATCTTATCTCTGCAGCACTGATGGATGTAAGTTGATCCTCTGGCAGAGAGCAGCTACTGTTCCCAACAGGGGGTCCATCCTGTCTGAGTCTGTCCGCTCACTGGCATCAGGAGCAGCTGCGGGGAGGACGGAGGAAGGTCACTACCAAAAATGAGCCTGAGTGTCCAGAAATCAGAGAGCCCCAGTCCTGGTGTTTCAAGGTCGAGATTGATATAAGAATCCCTGCCGAGGAAAAAATAGAGCTCAGAGGAGCTCATTAAGGTGTCAGTTATGGCACCAAACACAATGCTATAAAGCCTCAGTCCATTTTCTGCCATTTAAGACACCATCTGTGGACTACTTAACATGCTGCTGTACAAATGCTTTCCATCTTAAGGGTGTCCTCCTCAAATGTGGTACTGATCTAGTTTTTTCTAACTGTTTGTATAATAAATCAGGGACTGTGCCTTTAACTTGAATATATTTCTTCCATCATATGCAGCATTTGCGTTTAAGAAAACTCAGGCATGAAGCTATTTTAATCTGATTGGTGACCTTATTGTTCACACTTGTATCCAAAAAGGCAGTTTTTAGTATGAAGGAACAACAACAGGTGACAGGATGCTAATCTTTAGTCCAGTTCGGGACCAGATAGGCTAAATGAGAATATTTCCACCATGCCCACTGCTGCACTGATAAATCAATGTCGACTAATTTAGATTCTGTGCCAAACTCACCTCTACTCAATAGTGTGAGTTTTCTGAAGCAGTTCTTTCTTGTTAGCTTTCATTAATTTTTAATTAAATTTCAAGCCTTTCCAAATCAATGCATTAATGCCTGTTTGGTTAGATTAAAAGTATACTGAGAGACACTTTTCCCTCTCTGTTATTGAAAGAACACCAAAGCCCCAAATCTCATTTCATTCTCAACATCTGCTCTGCCTCCTGCTCCAGTTGGAACAAATCGAACAAATATTTCTCATTTTGAAACAAGGCCCACATTGCACCCAGGAAAGGGTTAATAAAACATGTTGAGTATGTTCATTCGAATGTCTGCGTGCAAATGATTAGTGTTCACATCGGCCATGAAATCCAGTTTGTTCATGAGCGCACATGTGGTTTCTGCTGTGTTGGACTTTGGTGCTCATATCACCAGCAGTGTTTTCCTCCTCTCCCTCCTTGGTCCAACATGATACACCTCAGCAGTTCATTTAGGATGCAGACTGTGTGTCGGGTGGGACCGGGGGATCAAGTTGGGTCAACCTTAATATGTCAGTTGTTTGGCAGGCGAGGCAGTGAAGGATTTTCTGTTTAAACTGTGTTAGCAGCACACAACAAGACAGCCACCAAAAGGCAGTTTGAACAGACAGTGTTATTCAGGCTTCAATGTTGCGCAACAAACAAAGCATTATGTGGCTGAAACTGTGACTCCAAAGCAACATCAGGGATTAGAGGATCCAGATGTTTTCCTCCAAAAGAAGCCGAGATGTTTTATGAACTAAGACTGAATCTGACTTCATTTCACTATCATCTCTTTCATGTTGTCATGTTCGCTGTCAATCTATCAAGCAAGTCAATTAGCAGTCACTTCTCTAAGCTCTCTTCGAAGCATGTGTTTCTGCAGCGCTGGAAAGGGGTTGTCAGATTAAAATATGTCCACTTTTCATCTGATGAAACGCAGCAGGGCCACGTGAAAATAGTTGGACAATGAGGCAAAAGGGTGGGGGATAATAGGAAAAATACTTGTGCAACTCTCTGCTGTATTATGTTGATAGAATATGTAGCAAAAACAAGTTATCATCAGCAGAAAATATTCAAGTTGTTCCGGTTCTTGGAGAGAAACTGACAGTTCTCAGCGTGCTGCAGGCTAAATTCCATGTTATTCCCCCTTGTGCTCTGATTGCAAGAGAAGCTGCTGCTTGGAGACTGTAAAAGACATAACATTAAATTAAGCCTCAAACATATAATCAGCCTTTTTATGCATCAAACAGTGCCAGCAGTTAATAATTAAGCAGAGACGAGGTAATCATCACAGAGTGGCTTCTTAAATGAAACAGTTTGACGGGGTAACAAAACACACAAATATGGTTTTGTATCCATGTGAGAAAGAGGGCTTTACCTCTGCACTTTTAAGATTTCATACTGAGATGTTGAGCAGCAACAGAGGTTATCTCTGAACCATCTCCCAAATGTGTCCTCCAATACCCTGCAAGCAGGTTTCTCCTAGCTATCTTGGTTTTATAGTTATTTCCTTTATTTCCTTTTTTTTTGAGTAGGAATTGAAAAAGGAGGTCTCATATGTGTCATTCTTCCTTCTCCTGGGCTTTTCACCTCCTGCGTACCCCACTGTGTCACCACGAAAATATAATACAGACATACAGTGCTCTGGTACACAGGTAAGTCAGGGGAAATGTGCTCTTTCTTTAGAAAAATGCAGCAGCAACTATTCAGCCTGTCGTCTCTAAAATAAAGATGTTGACAGCCTGGTGCAAAAAAAGATTTTCTCTTCTTTTTCCCCATGAAACAGGCGGTGAATCCACATTGCTTGGCCATCCAAACCTAGGTTTAGAATTTTGCATAATTAGTAGTTTGACTATTTTGAGTGACAGCTGAGACTTGGGCTGATTCCAGTCTCTTGGTTATGCAATACAAGCCCCATCTGCAGTATCTTTACCTTAAGACATACAGTATAATGTTTGACTTGCTGTGTATTTACTTATATTGACAGGAAATTCAAGAGGTCTTGGTCTTTTCTGTCTAACTACTCACTCTCTATACATTATTCTGCCAGTGAAAGAAACAACAAGACGAGAGGCAACACTTGATTTTATTGATTTAAAACTGGTTTATTAATGTAACCGAAAAAAATTGCGCTTACATACATATATTCAGTCTTAACATCAGCCTGTTTGCACTGCTGTCGGTATTACTTTGACCTTCTTGGTACATGCAGAAAATAAAAGCAGCACATATTCAGGCCCTCTTTCCTGTTAGTATTTTCTTCTTAATAACCAGACCTGTAATGCTGCTAAAGCCCATACTCTGCTGCATTTTGTGGTTGCTTCTTGACTGTTTTCTTCAATTTGGTTGATGTCTCTTTTTCCCTCAGCTCCCCCTTTTCTCCAGTTTCTTTGCTTCCTCCTCTTATCATCTGTCTTTTGATAGGTCGTTTGGAGCTAACCCAATAAACTGAGTTGTAGCAAAAACATCCTCTCTGTGTTAACCTATGCTATGAGAAAATGATGTCTTTGCCACATTGTCAATTGGCAAGTGAAATCATATACTATTAAATATTTAAGACTCCTTTTAGCAGATTGATTTGATACAACATGCATTATTTAGTCGACCCTAGCATCACTCTTGCTATTCATATTTGATAACCATTATTAAAGGGGTTTGACCAATCAGAATCAAGCGTTTAACACAGCCAGGTGGTCAATAAGAAAGCCTGGCTGGCTACCCTAGCGTGTACGGTGTATTTCACGCTTTCATTATCAGCGGTGGTCTGTTCATTCAGTCTGAAAAGATTGAGAAGAGTTCTTTTCAGGAGCCTGACTAATAATTACCTGCCACATCCTCTCCTATCACAGACCTTGACAAGTGAGCATTGAAAATAAGTGAAAAGTGGACTTTGTCCCACAAGCTGATTTCTAATTAATAAACAACTCCTGTCAGCAAACCACCATGAATAAAAAGAAAAGTAATGCTGTCACAAACACTGTCATTAACTAGCTAATTATCAAGCTAATAGATAGGGTGCCAAACTTAATGACTGTTCACAAACAGTTGGCTCCAAAATAATCAACTGTTTTGATAAAGTTTTTTATTATGATCTTGAACTAAACTATTATATTCATGATCAAATCCCGAGTATCAAAAGCATGAAATTCATTTTGTATCAGAGTTCATCACTTGACCCAAATTTAGAGGTGACATGTGAATGGTGCAGTGGCCTTCTGGGATCTGTCTCAAATTTTCTATTATGTGTTTTTGTTCCCTCAAGGCAGATGTGCCAAAGCCTCTTCTGTGCAGTCCCAGCAGTGCACTTGTTGTGATCCTCAAAGCAAATTATGTGAAAATGTTCCATTGCTTTGTCAGTCTGAGCAGGGATGGCTTCAATGATGCACAAGATAAAGCCATGAACTGTTAGAGTCAGTTTGGATCATTTCTTCGTCAATTGTCAAATATTGTTTTATTGAAAATTGATAGCAACAGTTGTCTTTGAGACATCTTTTTTCATCGATCATTAGACAGTGTGCTGCTTTAAATCTACTGTAAATGTGTCAAAAACATTTCAGTCACCCTGGCTGATTGGACTCGCACTAAGGCTGATATTTAAGGTTTGCTTTGCTGGAACTTTGCTTCAGTCATCAAACTCCACACACTTAAATGAATCATACAGTAAAGCTGTAATCATCCCACTTTTCCAGGTGTGTGAAAAGTCCCTCTAATTCCACCCTTTTTTTCCCTCCCAGTCTCCTGATCTGTCTGGATCCACAGACAGGCTTTAGATGGATGCTGCCATCTTCCCTGAACAATGTGAACCACATGCAGGCTCACCGACGCCCCAATTTACCCCAAAATTAGAATAAAGGAACTCAATGCTTTAATGAATGCTGCTCCGTCTTAAAAGACACACTCATTGTTATTCATGGGGCAGGTATTCAGTTTGAAAGACAGACTATCTAGTTTTCATTCAGTCTTTCAAGCCAGACCAGGTCAGCTTGATTGAAAGACTGAACTCAATTTGAAAGATTTTGTTATGCAGCTGCAACTACTTCGTCCCAACCTCAATCTTCGGCCAGATTCAAACTCATTTGTCTCAAGCAAAAAAGTTTGAACCCAGATAGTCTGAATTCCAACCAAGCAACCTTGTGTAATTTCCACTTTCAAACAGTGAGAGTGAAAAGTAAGATCAGAAGTGCAATTCAGGAGATGGAAAATCGTGTAAAGGGCAGAATTTAATCTTGCATTGGAGGCTCTTAGTGAAAAGGAGAATCCTGTTTTTAATTTGTTTCATTCAGCTCAGGTCTTTTGATCTTTGTTTGATCTTTTTCTTTATGACACATTTTCCTTTTTTAAATTCCCATTATGACCATTGTTTAGTTAACCAATTTTAAAATCCTTGTCTATGTACCATCATCATCATCATCATCATTCTTATCTTCATCTTCCTCCTCCTTATTGTCTTAACAGAATTATTGTAACTCTTGTCATCATTATCACCAACATCATTATCTTCATCATGATAATTATTATCATCACCATCACTATCTTCAAATCTTCTTAACAATCACTGTCAGTATTATTATTTTCAGCATTAACAACATAATCATCATCATCATTACATTCATAATCCTCATCATCATTGTCAACATCATCATGATAAATGAAATCATCATCTTCATCATAATTATCATGATCATCATGATCATTATCTTTCTTATTATCTCTAGTATAAGCATCATCATCTTCAGCATAACCATCAGTTTTATCATTATTGTCATTATCATTATGATCATCATTATCAACATTATTACTATCATTATAATTATTATCATAATCAGCAGCACCACGGTCACAATATAATAACTTTACTTATCAGCTTCATCATCATTTTATCCAGAATTATCATCATTAGTGTCATCATTTTCATAATTACACGTTTCATTGAGATCTCCATCATCCTCGTCATTATAATGACTTTTGTTGTCTCCGTCCTAATCATTATAATCACCAGAAGCTGCTGCAATAAGATTATTTTCTTCATCATCATTATCATCGATGTCATGTACCCTGTTATAGCACTTATTATTGCCATCATGGTGATTATCAGGCTTACTTTTTTAATCATGATTTCTGAGGCCTTCATTGTTACCACTTTTTTATTATTTACATCTCTATCATAATCATAATTGATTTTATCACTGCCATAATCATTATTTTTTTTATCATTAGCATGTTAATCTCCATCATCATACTCATTGCGATCATCAACCTTGTCATTTTTTCTATTATTGTCATTATCCTCATATTTGTCGCTCTGTTTACCTATATACACTGCTCATTCACTATTTTTCTTTATCTTTCTTCCATTTATTAAGTTTTTGAACTTGACTTCCTTACTTTCTTTTGTTGCCGCATGTGCCCGTTGAGATCCTCTTCATTCACCACAGTCTAGCTTTGTACCTCTTTCAAGAGAAAGACAACCTAGAATCAAATGAAGAATGACCAGTTTTGTGGTATTGGCCTTTCCCATCAAGCCAACAAATTGCTTCCAACACTGTGGGTATGCTGAACCAAATCAGAGTGCACATTCAGAGTGCTGCTTCGTAGATGAAGAGTTGAAAGCCTGGGATTGAGCTGCCCTTAACACCAGCCAGACTGCTACCAGCATGGTTCACTCTGATCTTTCATCCAGGAAAAAGAACGTTTTTTTTTTCCAATAGTTTAACATTGCATATCCTCAACCCTGTATCTTTTCAAAGATTTTGGTGCTTCACAGAGTCATTTATTTATTTAGAGTTAGTAATTTGTGATCTCCTAGTTTGTCAGTTCATTAAAAAGAGAGTGTTTCAGTGCCTTTGAGGTCCACTGGGTAGTTATATGGTTTATTCTGAGATTTAGATCTAAAATAAGGGCTATAGAGGTCTTCTGGTTGCATATAGAGCAGGCGTTTATCTGTTTAATTGGCAATTACCTGATGTTGGAGTTTTTCAAAGACCTTTTGTACATTATTTAGCAGATAACTGTGCATCTCCCTCACTGCTCCCTTTATTTTCTTTTACATATCTTTAACTTTACTTGATCTGCTGTGTTGTTGTAACCTTACTCTGTTTGATTCAGGGAAAGACCCCGAATACTGTAGAGTCCTAGTTCTCTGGCTTTTCCCCTTTGCGGCTTTGAGCCCTGTGGATCTTTCCAGTAAAGTTTTGGGTTTGTGTTTGGTGTGTGCTCAAACACTTAAAAACACTGTGTCTGTAGAGTCGGTTCAAGAAAAGGATAATCTCCTTCAATTTTACCCAGAGTAGAGATCATTACAGAAAAACACCAACTTCTGTGACATGTTTGCACTTCAAATGTAGAAATTCAACAACTATATTTCTAAGGGGTAAAAAAAAATGTATTTGTGAAGGTAAGACCAGATCTCTCTGAACATCTTGGTAACCTCATCCACATGAGACACCCAATTCTTCAAATATGATCTCATTACAGCGAGTGTGAAATCGTGTTGTCAGACTGACTCATCTATCTCACAGGATGAATTCTCATTAGGGTGGAGAAAACCAATTCTCCCTAGCTTAATAGCGAGTATTTTTTTCTGTGCTGCTGTCTCCTTTAGCTTGAGCCTTACTTTTCTTTGTTTGTAACTCAACACAGCTGCTCATGCTGATGCACCAGAGCCCTTTATTCCTATTATCTGATGCTGATCTGAAACATATCAGACAGACCTTTTCACACATCTTTTTCTCTTTATCCACACCAAATATAGGCGGTTCAAAGCACTGTTACTAAAGCTGATAATACTTGTGCAAGAGAAGTCAGATTCCCCAACTTCTTGGCTGATTTTAAAGGTAATGCATGTCGATAATGAATATCTATCCTTTTTTTATTCTAGTCAATGCCAGCTTGCGCAATTTAAGCACTCTTCTCAGGAGCTTTCCATGCTCCTGTGTGAACCTGCAGGGCAGATGAGAAGCACAGTTTATGTCAGAGAAGTATGTGTTCATACACACATGCACACACACACCCCAGCGAAGGGGAGTGTACGTGCAGACAGAAACACCTTCCACCTCCTGTCTCCTGTCTGTTTTACCTCAGGGGAAGTACCATCTGCCTAACAGTCAAACTCTGTATTAGCCTTGTATTTATGAGAAGAGGGGAGACACAAAGCAGCCGCAACCATGGAGAAGCAGGTAAGATCTGATAAAGAAACATTTAGTGGTTGTGGGCTTCGGGAGTTTCATTAGTGCTGAGTGTGGTTTTTGTTGCATGAGCAGCTATATGGCAATGCTGACACTGTAAGATTAGATCAGAGTATACACAAGGCCTGAATCCTTCTGCATGAAGTTCTGCACCAAAATCTTATTGACTCAGATGTCAACACCACTGAAGGTCAAATGCATTCTTACAAATCGATGAAGTTACACACTAGGATGTACAGAACAACCAGGTTCACACATGAACAAGACTCACACTTTATTTCTAACAGAGGTGTTATATATGTCATCTTAGCAACAAGTCCTCTCTTGTTTTTGCACATGAAGCACATGTGCTGACAGCAGAGAGTACTGATATCATGAAACAACAGCTGGAAACTTATTGGACTGGCAGAGATGTGACATTTCCTCCGCATGGGAACACTTTTTTTCCTGTCCAAGATTTTCTGTTTTGGAAGTCTTCCGAGTGTAAAAGGCGTCTTTTCTCCCCACCTAACTTTTGTTTTGGTGAGAGTTAAACCATTGCCATGTTGTTCTAAGACAGAACAGGATGTGTTATTGTGGAAATAACCGCGGATTGGGAGCTGGTGAATTCATTTTGGTTTTTAGTTCTTCTCTTCACGCCAGCATCTGGTTCTGCTATTCCTCTGAAACTCCCCCTGTGCTCTCTGTTTTAAAAGGCAGACAGAAAAGTTCTCTTTCTCACTGTTAAACTTTTCTGTTTTGCTATTGATTTATATTCATTCAAGCATACATTTTCTTGCAAAAAAGCTGGGCAGAGAAGACACTTGTTTTGAATGTGAATATATGAGTGCAGCTATGTGTGGTGATATTTTCCAATCTATTTTTAAAACCTCACTCTCGCCGTCCTTTCATACGACTCTGTTCCTCCAAATGATAAACACGACCGTCTCCATCGGGTGAGCGGTGCCAGCTCCATCAGCAGCTGTGAGTTCTCTGGGCCCGCTTGTTGTGACAGGGCGAGAGCCGATGCTGCTTCAGTCTGGCTGTCACAGTCAATAACTGTGGAGGAAAATTGGGTGCCTGCATGAGTGTGTGTGTATCTCTTATCACTGATATCTCTGCAGGAAAAGCCAGAGTTTAATCCATTTTAAACTCCAGAGAATGTGCGTCAGAGGCCAAAACTGAGGAATGTGTCCCACACCGTCTTGAAGGAATGCTTTGTTGACACGTAGATGAAGTGAGGATATTTTGAAAGGCCACTCTGAGCCAAGCTCCACAGAAGAAACAGAAAACTAATCAGTGCGGCTGCCTCTTCACCTCTGGAGCATCTGTATCACAGCTGGCCTCTTCAATCTATGATTTTTATGCACTCCCGGTTATCATTGAGGCGTTAAAAGTGACAACACTGTCATAGGTGTTTTTGAAAAACATCCTTCGGCCCCGGATGCGGCCGACCCAGATCCCGACAGCTGGGGCTTCTGCCTTTTGGCTCTGACTTTGTCTCCTTGGACACATGAACACAGCACACCACAACAGATGTTCAGACCTCCTCCAGCACTTCTGAGTGTAGGAGGTCTGAGCATGTAGCAACTCAGTTTCACCAAGTGCAGGATGAAAAACAGTGTAGGTGTTGAGAAAAAGCTAAACATGTCCTATATAACTGTTGAGCGACTTGTATGAAAGAGCGAATGAATTTGGAGGCTAGAGGCAGTTAGCATGAGGGGAAGTGGTTTATGGCTTCAGCGGCCCCAGCTCTGATAAGTGTTTTTGAAGGGGGGTTCTTGATAAAGACGTGACACCACTTTTCTGCAGTAGATCCCTCAGAAGCTGGAAGCAATTACAGACCTCTCGAAGCAGCAAAGAATGTAGCAGGCGTTCACCGCACCCTTTCAGAGGGAGACTGTTTTTTTCAGGAAAAAATAAAAGCCAAGACTTTCAGGCAACAGCTCTGTGGTGTGTGGACTAAACATAACACATGACACACTACTTTCCCAAAACCTCTTCAGTGTTTTGTTCTAATAAGAAAAAGGCAGACATTACTGAATCCATTGTGCTGTTTCTGACCACAGAGTGCAGCTATTTTAGCTTGGCGAGGGATGTTTCAGTGTTTCCTTTGGCCATCCCTGTCTTTTGGTAAAAATTTACACATAATAACTTCAGTCAAAGATCATAAATCTGGACAGTAAATCATCATTACACACCAGACACATGGTTTATCAATCTGAGACTGCTAGAATTAATACCTTTACCTTTAAGCAGAAATGCAGGATAAAGATTTGATTTGGAGCCAATGACAAATAACTGATTGACAACAATAAATAAGACACCACTATTTTACATGTTTGGAGTGAAAAAGTAGTTTGTAATGTACATTTGACAAACTTGACAATTACAGACTTGACTTATCTTACTTAAATCACAACTGTACAACCAGTACTGACAATTAATAATTAATTAGGTAATACTTCATTTGACGCCTATCCCTTTAACGCATTATAAATATATGTATAATGCGTTATAATCACGTTATAGCACTGTATAACTATAGTCATAAACACTCATAAATGATCATAATGCTTTATTGCAATAATCATAACACATTATAAAGCATTTTATCATGACTTACAAGGTCAGGTATTATAATGTGTTATAACTGTTAACAACAGTTGCATTGCATTATTGTCAGTGAGTTGTTAACAGTTACAATACATTATTAACCTGACCTTGTAAGTCATGATAAAATGCTTTATAATGTGTTATGATTATTGCTTTAAAGCATTATGATCATTTATGGGTGTTTATAACTACAGTTATACAATGCTATAACGTGATTATAATACATTATACATATATATTTATAATGCATTAAAGAGATATGGGTCAAATAAAGTGTTACCATTAGTTAAATTATCAAATTACTACTATTAAAAAGTAACCCATTCAGTGACTGAATTACTTAATTATGACGATAATTAGCTAACTACTTGAGAGTAGTAATTTCAGCCCTACTCCTTTTTGCTTTAATACTCTTATTCATGTTCTCTGTTATTTGTCTCTCTAGTTTTGGATTTATAAGCTCTCTAAGAGAAGCAGAGTCACGGGAAGCATGTCTTTAACAAACTTACCTTGCAAACAGTCTGTTTAGTCCCCGCTGGCTGACAGATTGTGGAGCTGGCAGTGATTTAACATCAAACTAAAAAAGTTCAAAAAAGGTGAAGAGTGCACACATTCAAAATATATCTTTACAACTTTCAGAAAGGAATCAAGGGGGGATCTGGACTAGCAATTGAAAAGGGGGGGTTGGTCTGTTTGGATGTACTGGCTCCTCCATGGTGTGCTTGGCTATGCTAAGCAGCACCTGAGTCACAAGTGATTGCTGCTCTCTTGCAGCTAACATACAAACATGTTGTTTTGATGAGATGCTCTGCAGGCTTACAATTACTAGCCTTGGGACTGAACCAGTTTTTCTTCCTCCTGCTTACACACTATAACTCGCCATGATATTCTTGTCCTTCACCTCAAGAAGGTGAAAAGGGTGCTGGCATTTCACGACAGGAAGCTTGCTTCTGATTGATCATCACCCATGTGTGATGCAACTGCACTGACACAGACATGATCACATGATCACTGAACCAGATGATAAATCTTATTTAGACATTAGCTACATAATGTGAACTGGAGCGGCCATGATGTCAGGTTTTCACCTCACGACTATGTTGGCCTTAAAATATCTGGATAATGGGATTATCGTGATATTTATGGAAACTTCAAATTTGAGGAAGTAAAATTGAGAAAAGACAAGAAAAGGGTGAAGCAACATTTGACATATTTTTGAAAATATAATATAATATAAGTCCTTAAATTTTACTAATGAACCTAATTAACTCATATGCCATCATCAATATCGAATTATGTTCAAATTTCTGATTTATCTACATGTGTAATTGAACGTCCTTTCGAGAAAACATCGCCTCATAGACACAGATTGTATAATTACGAGACGTAGCATCAGCGATGTTACCCATTTGTTTTTGAAGCCATGTTTTGAAATCAATCGCCATGTTGGAAATGCTGACTTAGCGTTAACGCGAGGCGCCATCACGGCGGCTTCATATTTCTTCAAAAGATCTTTGTTGCAGTGACAGCTTCCCAGGGCCTTAGAGGATCTGTCGTGTTAAAACTTGAGAATTTCTTACTTTCACAGAGAATACTTGCAGCGCCTGTTCTATGAATATCCTCCCAGACAGTAAAATACTCACACACCGCTGACACCATTATGACTCTCGCTGCAGCTGTGCTTCCTCTTCAAATTTATGATGTCCAAATGTGTTGACTTGCTGTTAAAGTCTAAATGAAAGCAACTTTTTATGAGTTGTCTGGAAGAAATAAGAAATAGGCTACGTCTATTTATTGTCATATTCTCAACCTATCCTTTATTGGACCAGTATGCATTCTTACCTTTAAGATGATGCCCCAAAGACTTGGACAAAAAAAGTTTCCTGGTCTCTATTCAAAAGATATAAATGTAAAAGACCATGTCTGCCTCTGATGAAACTTGCAAAGATTGCAGCTTTTATTAGTTTGCTACACCACACCAGAGTGAAGTACAAGGTTGGAAATTGATTCTGTTGTTGGCAAAATGAACACTGCGCCAATAAAGCTGCAGCGTGCTCAGAAGGAAAAAATCAATTCCAGGTCAATGCTCACAACAGTCCTATATGTTCACCACAGTGAATGTATGTCCACTCTGGCTGATGTGACATGTAGAGTGGATACTTTATACTCTTAATTTTCTTCTCAGCATCCTTAGCCGGGTGTGACTTCCCTGTGATAATACCTTAAATTAACACCTCCATTGGAAGTCAGAGATAAATCGCAGTGGGTGTTAATTGGCTTGCTGCTAACACGTTCATTTATTTGGTCGATGTTTAGATTGATTGCAGGTTGCTTAGTTATGGGCGGCATGCCTTAGGGATGGGGGTAATTAAAATGTTGAACCTTTGCCATGATGGGGGCAGACTCCACTCTCATCTTATTGTTTACTGGCGAAATGAGGAGTACCTGTCCTCGTTAGAGGAAACGGCCATTCTGCTTGGATCAGTGTTGGCACTCAAAAAGACAATCTTGATGCAAGAGCATGTGCTAACTTGATTAGTAGTGCCCTTCAGACTTTAATCACAGTCGTATTCTTGGGGGGTAATGACTGACATGCCATGATGAAGATATTCTGTCTGGCATTGTTTGGTGCTTGTATGAGGTCTATGAACTGATGAGTACTGTTAAGTGAGCAGCCAAACAAAACGTTTATTGTGAGGATGTATGGTGCTGTGTATTAAACGCAACGGTGCAGCTGAGCCCTGGAGACTGATCCCATCTGTTCGGGGCCCGGTTGCATCGTCAGAAACTCATCAAAAACCGGGTCCCCAAGGTTGATGAACCCCCCCTACCCTCTTTGTCTCCCCATTTGCTACATCTTTGTCTTTTTGCCGGAAGGGAGGGTGGGGAGCCAGGGGCAAGAGCTCAACCACAGGGATGAGGAAAAAGAGGAGGAAGGTGGGGGTTGATGGGCCAGAGCATTAATGGAGACAGTATCTATGAAATGACCCAGTGGAAGTGACGCTTCCTGGCCACGTTTTACGCTCGTATGAGCATACGGCTGGGGCTGCTTGGGGCTGGGTGTGGGTGTGGGGAGCAGTGGCAATAAGGGAGGGAGTGTGGGACGAGACTAGCCGGGATGCTACTGTGTGTTTTGTTTAGTCTGTCATCCATGTGCTGCTGAAAAAGACTGCTAAACCATTAATAGGAGTACCACCTGCATTTTGAAGGATCCCCTTGGATGATTGCATGTAAGTCTGGCTCACTTTTTCACTGAATTTAATCTTAAAGTTGTGATTCTTTACTTTAAAGAGCAATGAAGTTGATAGTTTGGACATAATTGCTCTTGTTCAGAATGAATGAGTTACTTTATTTTTGTTTTTCTTGCGATAATGCTCATTTGAACTCCTTACAGCACACTCATATTTCAGGGATTTTTTGATTAGTGCAAAATAAGTTTGCAGCTCTGAAGTATAATCTTATAAGATGATGGCAAAGTGTCTGCTCTAATTGTCCCTGAAACTGTTCACATATCTATTCATATCTTTTTCACTCATTAGAGTTGGTGTAACATCAGATTTCACAGCCTATTTTGTTCCAACTTATCTGCTCCTTCAGGAGGGCTTTTCTGGCCCTTTTCAGGTCTTTTTCCAATTAATACAGCCTGATGTGCCAACCGACACCCAGAGGACCGCCTCAGGCAGCAAACGGCCTTATTTAGTCGGGATGAATATTCATTTGTTTTGAATAATTATTCCGACAGTGCTGTTACTTATTGATAAGGGAGTATAAGTAAACTATAATGCATCAAATTTTTCAGGAAGTAATTTGAAAAGGATTACTCTGGGAGTGTCAACATCTTTATTACCACTTATGCAAACACGTCAACAAGAAAACACAACTGTCATTATGAGCGACCCAACCTCTGGACTGGATTACATTGTGGCACATGTCCCATGTGATGGAACAGCTAGTTTCTCTTGTGTTACAGTAAATACATCATAAAATAGTAGATGTCAAATACATGGTTTCAATAATATCAGCTCTGTTTTGATTAGAGGGAATTTAATTGATGCTGATGTAAAAGAAAACCAAATTATAACTATTTGTTGCCCGTTTTCCGGACCAACAGCCACAAAAAAACTCTGTCTTTCAGCCTTAAACAAGGATCAGATTTGGTTTCCACTGGTTGAGGTGGGGACAGCTGCTGGAACCACAGCCGAGACAATTTTTTCTTTCTTTTTTTTAATTGTAATGGTTACAACAGAAACAGACATTTTTCCACTTAATGATCAGAGCAGTTCAGAGAGGGTGAGTGACTCGAGATTGACCCTGCAGTGACAAACAGTTTTCACCTTTAAGAAAATCCTGGCCTCAAATATCACTTTCACTCTTGCTTGCATGTGAATATCATTAGTTTTTATGGCGTTTTATTGCTACAAAATGCGCCTCCTTGCAAGAGAAGAAAGCAGAGTTGTCCTTATGTCACTGGCAGTTTATGGATATACAGCCATGTGCGCCCTTGGGTAGTAAAAGGGATTTTCTTGCTGTTGTAATTGGCTGTAGAGGTGGAGTGATGTGAGAATAATGCGGCATTGCTGTGAGCTTTTCTTGCATGTTTGACACAGGAATTTGATGTGCTGTTTACAAATGCATTAGTGTGTGTGTAATGTGTGCAGAAGGAGCCATGCATACAGAGGCATCACTCTGGAAGTCATGCTTAATCCATCCGTTGTTTCCCCTCACTTGACAGCCTCTAATCGTTTAGTTGTGGTCACTGGGAGTGGAGTGACCCATCTCAGGTATTGTTCCCGCACTAACACTGTCTTTACACATTTCCTCTCCTTACAAAACGGCAGCAGACTCCACATTGGCATGGGATGTTGGGAGGAACTGGAGAGTGACAGGCAGCAGTAGGCTTGACTGAGAAACAAACAAGCTGTGAAGAGAGAGCTGAAGCTTTGCCAGTGAAAAGATTAGAGTGGCATTTGGCTAGAGCGCCAAGATGCATCGCTGCTCTCGCCACACCGCCATGGCAACGCAAGCTTTATGCCTTCCTCCCAGTCACCCCCCCCTACTGTGCGTCCAGACTGTACCAAAGAGTCATTTAAAGATCTTCTGATTCTTCTTGACCCTTTTATTCAAGTACAGCATAAATTACAAGAATTACTTGAATTCAGCTGTGTTAAATAGACGTTTACTATGTCAACTTTGATTACTCACTCATTTCCATGGCTTTATTCCTCTTTAAATGATATGTAAATGAGGGGGAGTCTATTATAAATGTGCACATAACCTCAGCTGAGCATCTCTGCAAGGCCCATCCATCCCAGTGCTCCCATTTGTCATGCAAGACACCTCTGTTCCCCGGTGGCCAATCAGAAGTGCCTCCCTGGCGGCTAAAAGCACCCCCTTCTCACCACCTCATCATCAGTTGTGATTGACAGCCTCCCACAGCAAGGAGGGGGGTTATTTACCTCCTTATGTTCTCATGGGACTAAGTTAATGATCCCAGCCAACAAAATAATACAAAGAGTGGAAAAAAAGCCTGAGAAGTCGGCGCCTGGTTGAACCATTTGGAGCAGTTTTGGGCTTCCTTTAGAGAGGATTAGAGAAGAAGAGGCTGTGTGAGGAGAATTTCAGAGATAGTGGGGAGACAGACGAAGCAGCAGAGCCCCGACTGAAAGTAGGAGCTAAAGGGAGGCTTCTGAGGAAAGCCGGTGTTTATAGAGAAATCTCTTCCTGGGTTTTATTTCTGTATTCATCTGCCACCAGGACTATGGACTCGTTGGTTGACTGACTAACAGACTGTGAGGTAAGGGATGAAGTGTATTTCCAGTGGGTGACTTTTTTTAGACTTCCAAGTTAGGCTTTGAGAAAGTTTTGCTATGCTAAAATAAACATGCTTTGCAGTATTCTGCATGCCTTTTGGTATGAATGTTTGACAGATCTAGCAGGGGATTCTCTCACTCAGAGAAAATGAAGATCACATTGGAGAGAAAATGGGATTAACTGCTTTAAAAAAAGTCTTTACAAATAAATTATACATATATTAATTGTTTCTTTATGTGCACATGGTTTACCCTTTAATTTGTACATATTGCAATTAATTTTGCTTTATAATTCAATTTAAAATAATTGCCAAGATAGTGATGTGTTTGCTGCTTTGAGTCTTAATCGCTTTAAAGCTAACCAAAACCCAAGTTTATAACAATCGTATGTGTTATTATTGTCTCATGTAGCCTTTAGATATGAAAACTTAAAGTTGAATGACAATACTTTCAGCTTTGTGCTTCACAGGATGGTAAGCAAAGGTGTCCTCCTGAACAGCGCTGGTGGTCACAGGTTTTAGCCTCACTCACATTGGTTCCAACAGTTCTGCTTCTAGCCTATACGCAACCATTTTACAATAGCTTTGTATTGTATGCTAGTATTTCCACCATGGGTGGGCCAACAACTAGCTTACCTGCACATCAGCAGGTCAAGTCAGTATGACAAGCTGGGCTGGCCATAAACACCGCCCTAAACCGATACAATAGACAACGGTACAGACCATTTAGCACTGCACTCTCTGGCAACAGGCTTTGATAACAAAACTTTTTGACACACAGACAAATAGTTGTTGCAAGCATGGCACAATGATTTGGTGTTTCAAAAGGCTTAAACAAAGGCCAGGATTGTTCAAAACCAGGACTTGTTAGTGTTTTCAAGATATCTGTTAGGACTCAGGACACAAAACTTTAACACAGCACGGTCCTGGTCCTACTGGGACGCATGGTCATGTCAATCTGAAAGTGTAATTAATCTTTTCTTTTAATATGTCCATATAAATGTTACAAATTTTAAGTGACCCTTGGATGAAACTGGGCTTTCATAAGACAAATGCTAATAATCAGATACAAGAAGTGACACAGCAGTAATTGGGATAGATGCATTAGCAGCACAGTTTTCAGGCTGAATATTGATAGTCACTGATAATTAACCCAGTTTTCCATTTCCTGCAAAGGGAGATCAGTGTTGGACATTGCATTTATTTCTGGTAGCAGATGCCAAGTGTTTCTTCCCAGAGTTTAAAGCTGCAGTAATACAACACTAGCTAATATAACTCCATCTGTAGTTTAAAAACGATTACCAACAGTACAGATAAGTGAACTAAGGATTTTGTAAATCACTGTCAAAATAAACAATTTAAAATGAATCATTTTCTTCGCTTCGCTGAAGTCACGTACACCATGTGGAGTGTAGTGCCAGATGTCAGCTGCAACATGTCGTGCCACGCCCACTTTTTCATAAGAAATGGCCTACTCGGCAAAATAAACAGTTTTTGGATTAAGTTTTCAAATTCTTTGGATGTTTATTTTAACTCAGAGAATAGTAATGCTCAGAGGGACTCTCAGCTTTGATTTTCTCCATATATTTCTAAGTTTCAAACAAAATCTCCAGAGACTTTTACATACGCTCTCACATTTCTTTTCTCACTCTTTTAGCACACTGCAGCCTCCAGTAAAACACAAGATGTCCTGGCAGAGGTTGTGGATTTCTTCTAATCCCAGTCAGTCCATGCCGTATGCTCTGCGGTGTCACCACACAACCTAAACATTTGCTTTACTCTGATATATGTATTGAAAACACCCAATTGATGTAGCTGACAAGGCCAACTAGGGTAACGACCTTTAACTAAATACCTCAAACCTTGTAGTTAAACAGAGAACGCAGGCTCATATCCAGAGCTGAAACTGATCAAACTTTATTAGATCAGAATCAGTTGTTCCAGCAGATGCCAGTTGACTCATGCAGCACATGTTGATGTTGGAGACATTTTCAGCGTAGCCTTAGAGTAGCGAACAGATGCCAACAACTTTCAACACCATCTAAGTCGACTGCCACAACCACAGCGCATTCCTGTGTGTTTCCATTTCAGTGTATTCACGTGGAAAAACAAAAGAGTGTTCACACTTTTAGAGCTAAAGGTATATTTGCCTGACTAAAGAGGTGTGTCTGAGTCAAATAGCCGCAGAACAGACCTTAAAATACATCTTTATTTGTCCATGTTAGCATTAGCACCGGGCCATTAACTTGCACACAAAGTATCAGTTGCTCACTGTCCTTCCTGCAGCATTTGCTCATCATTGATTTCTGTGTTCATTTCTGCACTATTTCTTCCGGCTTTATTGAATTGTATTGAATGCGCCACATTCAAAGTCAGGCATGTATCACATTTCATGCTGCAATAACCCCGCTAGTTGGATGAATTCATAACAGTTTGGGATTATCTCTGAATTTGATTTATGCAACTTGTGAATGTCATTGTATGAAATATGCCAAAACCAAGACAGTGTGTGTAATAAAAGCACTCTGGTGGTTTTCTTTTGGTGGTGTGCAGCCCAGCTATGTGGGCGATGTTTATTTGAGGATGACAAAAAAAGCTTTGTTGAGAGTTATGGCTGCACTCCATGCTCTGATAGCCCTGAGTGATAGAGCAAACCAGCTCAAGTCCTTCCCCTCGCATGTGATTGGGTAATACAACAATTTACAGGCCAGCTAAGACTATGTGGGATAGGTAGAGTCCTCTGTGAGAGGAGAGAAAAGGGTGGAAAGTTTCGATCCTCCTACTGGTTTTCAATAGGCTTAGAGGACAGGGTTAGAGGGTCAGAAACTCACAGAGAGCCACAGAGAAGAGTCACTCCTCTCAAAGTTCACATCACTGCACTGGATCAGCTTTGGCAGAGCCCAGATATCAACACTGACTGACTTTAAGGGTGCCTTTTTCCTCTCTTGCCTGTTTATGGATGTAATCATGTGGCGGGTAAGTCAGAAGGTCACTCCTCGCTGGGTTTGAATTTTGCGTTACTGTGCCTCAGTGTTTTTCTACCAAAACACTGAGTCATGATTATGTTTCCAAGCCTGCAGGCAGGAATCTGTGCAAGTGTGAGGGTTGTTTGGCCTTGTTGTGCTCACAGATGCCTTCATGTTTTGATCTGTGGATAATACCAGAGAGTTAGGATGACTAAGTTGGAAGGCCAGGGGGAATTTAGTGATTAAGAAGTGTCAGAGACAGTTGGGTAGTCAAAGACAATTTCCTGAACCAAATCAGCGATTTACTTAATGCTGAAGAATCAACACAGTCGTGATTAAGCAACTACTTGATTTTTTTTCTTGCAACATTATGCATGAGGGTAAGCTTTCTTTTCCTTTCTCAGAGTCATCTTTCCACAGACATCATAAAGTTTTTTATTACCTTGACTCAAACAGAGAAAGCCACTGTAGCCCAGAGGGAGATAAACCCAGCCTTTCATCCATAATCTGCTAGCCTTGTGACCTACAAAATACCATTTACTCCACTGATAAGATAAAGGATACACACTTTTTTCCCCCTTGCCACATCCGTATGTGCTCAAGTAATACATCTGGCCACAGTTTGTGACAGGACTGCATACACACAGGAAGCAAATGAAGAGTAAAACTGGGACATTGCACTTGGGCCTACAGTTTCCCTTATTAATTAGTAACTTATCTGGTTCCTGTGAGGAGGAATGTTAGACATCTTCCCACCAGAGTGGGCTGCCTTTGATCACCGGTGTGACAAATAGATACCAAGCTGTCACCATGGCAACACATATGGAGGTCTTTATAAAGACATCATCACATTGGTTTTAAATGAAGATAGGGATGGAGTTTCAAATCCTATTAATATGTGTATGGTAGTACTTCAAGTTTTTGTCGAGGACTTTATTATATCTAATGCAGCCTTTAACAATTCTTGCACAGATTTGTATCTTAAGTATTACGATAATGAAGATCTAATCAAAAAGAAGAGTATCAGCATAGAAACAGAAGTCAGCATTGCAGTTAATAAAGGATACAGTAGGCTAATAGACAGCAGGCTGTTAATTAAATTGATTAACAATAAGAACAATTTAAAGAGGATGAGCAGTATCAGGTAAAATGTGTATATGATAACATGTTGAAGAAATGAAGGCTCAGGTTGAGATATTTTTGTGAACTGATGATTAGTGTAGATGAAGTTTGACTAGACTTGATTCAATATTCTTAAATCATATAGTTTTTCAAGCATAACTAACTATCACCAGGTAACAGCATAGTAGAAATTGTATAATTTGATTAAGAGTAAGGTTGGTGTAGTTTTTCAATCAACCACGTGGTGTCGCTCTTTGCCTTCTCTACCCTGCAAGAGCTACAGCTCTGTTTTTACATGACGTTTTCAAACGTGAATGCATCAGGTGAGACAAAAAAAAAAGGTCAGAACCGGTTTGTCTGAGTTTATGTGAAAGACTCGAGTATCCTGCTTGTAGGGAACACTTTAGAGCTCAGGGAAACGACTCTTTTCTGTGTAGACCTCTGAGCAGCCCAGGCTGCATGCCTGGAAAGTCACAAGTTCCTATGTGGTTGTGGAAAGGATACGGTGTTTTCCCGCGGATGCCACCTGCCAAGCCGCGCGCGCTGGGAGGAAATGAGAGTTTGGTGCAACTTCAGATGTTGACCACGATGACCTTTACAGCCCAGACAGTAAGCTACATGGAAATAAAGGGAGAAAAGTAGGCTAGTGGCTGACATTAAGACCTCTATTTCCAGTTCCTAGTCTGTAAGAAACTCATTAGCCAAAAACATTGGGTACATTAACGATTTTTTTGGGCTGTTTCCTCATTATGAAACATCCCGTTCACCCTGGACGGAAGCTGAGCCTCTTAATGGAAAGTCATATTTTACTGTGAGCATCAAAGTGCACTGTAGAAAAGTATAACTTTTCATACTAATCCTGTTTGACTGATGAGATATAAATTCAGTAGCCTAAATGTTTAGATTTGTAATTAACTTTCCCTCCACTATCAGTTAAATAAGACTAATACTGACTGGTGGTCAGGGCCAGGCCTCGTGCAGCTAATCTCGGTAATGTGTGCAGCTGCAGGTCAGGTAGATTTGTCAGTGTAATCAGCTGGCTCGTGCAGCTCCAGCTGTAAATCACATTAGGCCTGAGTGGGCCGCTGCTGAGCAGGCTGCTTTAGGGAGCAGCAACAGGCCACGCATTGGTCACAGCCACGCTGTGGAGACAGGATTACAGATAAATATGTTAGGTGTCTGCCCCAGGAAACAAGACAAGAGCAATCACACTCTCTCAGTGGCTGAATACATGGGGAAAGAGCCATCATTAAAAGTGATAAAAGACCATAACCAAAAGGATTAGAACAGTGCTAGAGCAGGTAATTGTCTTCCTATGTGAGACATGGTAATTGTTTCATTTCTTAATGACCCATTACTTCAGAATCAAATAAGGCTCCAAATGTTCTGTTGGTGGTTAAGTTCACCATTTGACAAAGCAGCAAATAGTCAGTGCATCTGTCTCACCACAGTTATATCTACTTATCCCCAACATGTAGCTGCTACAATCCTAATTGTGCTGCACATATGCTACCATTTCATTTTAATGCATTTGCTTCTGGAGGGATGGAAGCAGGAGATCTCTAAACTGTCATTATTGCTGAAATGGATATATATGTAACACAGAGAATAGACTTTTTTATGCGGGTGATTATATGATTATATTTTAACTTTTTTGATGTTGTATCTTTCAACATTTTTCTTGATTCACATATAAAATGTCATGGGATGATGAAGAGCCTGGATCACAGCCAAAAATCACCCTTAAAACAAAGTCTATGTCCACCACCTGTAAACTGTTGTGTATTTGCTGTCAGAGAGGGGACAAAAAAACATGAAATATTCACTTTAAAGATAAAATACACAAATTCTGACTGTTTGATCCTTTATCAGATAAACAAGAAAATGACTTAAATGATTAATACTTAGCAGCTTTAGTCTTTTTCACATTAGAGTACTCCACACATGATATCAAAACCTGTATGTCAAAAAGCTGGACATGAAGTCGATCATGTTGAGTTTTAGATTGCTTTGATTTCTGGTTTGTTATAAAAAAGAGAGGACACATAAGCCAACATTTTATAAACTTAAAAGAAAAGAAGAAAAACTCCATCTCCATTTCATGGAAATCTTCCTTCAAATCCCATGACTGTAAATTTCCTAACAGTTTGAGAGCGACTATTGAGGAAATTCTTGGGAATTCTTGTCACATTCCCGTGTGCATCCCCTGAGCAGAGTAGCCCACACCCACTGCTTTGTCTAAACTTTAGCTCGCCTTTAATATTTACAGTGTGTGTCTTCCTTTTGGAGAGGATGGACGCTCCAGGGACTCTCGTGAATGACAGGAGAATTGAAATGGAGCACAGCAGGGGTGTGTCTGGAGGAAGAGGCACATGGTTAGCAGATGGTACCTTGGTGATTCCCTCATGAGGGCCAACTGGGACAAGCTTGAATGTAGCAGGTGATGTTGTGGAAGTGCCTGTCTTCATTTGTAGTCCTGTCTGTCAGAGAGGGAGCTTAAGTGTCTTTCAGTGTCTGCTGTCAGGAAGAGAAGCGGGGATTTCACAAGACATAGATAGTTTTAAAGTAGTTTTTTGAGTTGTTGCACCCACGAGGTGTATTAAGCATCACAAGCCGCTTGAGACTGTGATGTAGCTCACTTTTTCCACGTCACTTTGTGATTTTTTTTGGCGCTGAGGTAATCGCGACTCTGTCCTTGGTTTCAGATGAGTCCTGCAGTCTCTCAGGTGGCCTCTCGGCTCTGTCCTCAGCTTTTCTCTTTGAATCCCAGGTGGCATAGCTAAGAAAAGTTCCAATCCAGAGCTTTGTGCGGAGGGATGGCCACACAAGGAAACCCGAACCTGATCCTGATGCTTTGAATTTCTGAATGGGCAGGGCCGATAGGACATTAACCTGCCTGTAAGGGCATGGCTGGGGCTCTGCACAATTCCTCTGCTTCTGCTTGTTTTCTCTCTAACCCTCTCTCTCTCTTACTCACTCACACACACACACACACACACACTCTCTCTCTCTCTTCACTTTCCCAGTTACTGGCCAGCGCTCCAGCTGTAGGTGGAGCTGGCTTTCCTGGAATTGTCGGGCAACTTTTCCTGTTGTGCTTGCTACCTCTTGCTCAATCTTTTGCCTAATGACAGCTCTGCTGCAGGATTACTAGGGCTGTGAAGACTTGTGCCATCTGGATGCCCGTCTCTACAGAAATGGCTGGGTTTAATGGCTGGCTAGTGCATTTGTTGTCATAAAAATGTGTCTATGATTTAGGTCAGGGAGTTTTTTTTTTCCTTCAGCAGAAATGTCTCGGCAGTGCAAAGTGGGGCGAAATCCATCGGTGGGTAAAGTAAACTGTGCATGAATGGGAGAGCTTTCAGGAGTGCGTAATGTACTTTGGGCTGTAGCAGCAGTTTGTAGAGGCTCTTTGCCTTCGTGTTGTTTCACACACTCTCTCTGTAACTTAAACCACAGGAGATGACATCAGAGGATTACTACTTGCATTGTGTTTTTGGTGCAAAAATATTCTTCCATGTTGTATTTTACGACTGAACCTGTTCGATGAGACTTGTGTGTGTACTGTAACCGCTGTACTGTAACTGTGAGCCTCACTAGAGCGGCACTGTTGTGTGGTTACAGTACAAAACATGTCAAATAAAATGCATGCTAGTAATGAAGCTGTTTTGTGCCGTATTTTGGCTGACTTTTAGAGAGTTAGAATTAAGAGTATCTGAAACTTTCAGCATAAGTTGATACTGGATGATAGTTTGCCAACTTGAAAAGCAATTCAGTACACGACGCTGTAAGCCTACATACTCAAGAGGTCGTCTTTGATCATCTATAATAATTTTGAGTCACCTGCATTTCCTGAGAACAAAGTATCAAAGGAAACAAAGGTCCCAGATGCATCACAGTCACCGGAGACAAGTGCAACAATTGACTCTGTCTCGCACAGAGCAGTGGGACAGCCGCGTTGTCTGTGTAGATTTGAATAGAATAGAAAAGAACAAACCCAGGTCTGTAGCTCAGAGGTAATCGCTGTATCCTCGCAACTTCAAAAGAGCTACTTGTGGCCCCGACTGTCCTGATAATGAGCTTTTGCCTTCTTCACACATAATGAGTGGAGGTAGAGAGTTCACATAGAGAGAGACGCTGTGAAGCACAGTGTGTTCACTCGCAGCTGGGGTGTCCGACTGGCCGGGAACAAAGGCTCAGTGTCTGTGATAGTGTGGAGCCCCAGCCATCAGCAAGCAGGCCAATAGACTTCTGCTTGGCTGAGCTGTCAGTCCTCGCTGGCCCCACCGGCCTGTGGACTACAGTACAGAGAAGAACACATGGGGACAGGCTAGACTTTTCCTGTGCCAAATTAAAATGAGCTGCTGCTGCATTCTCTGAGTTGTAAGTCCAGCCAAAAAGACTTCACATGAGTCTGGTACATGTATGATATGACATGTGTTTTTTATGAGTCCCCTTCTGTTGGCTCGTTCCATTTTTACTGTCTACTTTGTTAACGTAATCAGAAAACATTTCCATAAAGAAATATTTATATATGTTGATATATTCAGTGTGCAGTGGTGATCAAATGAAATTCAAGATAAGGATGAATAATTATGTTTTTTATACCATAAATGCTTGATAATAGGGAGAGAATATGCACAATGCCAGTATAAATCACAACTCTTCTACACCTCATGTCTGAACATGAACTTTAGGGCTGCCATGTTTGATTATATTTTATCATAAAATATTCTGTTACTTTCATTTTTCATTTGCTTTTAGGAATTTCTGAAATTCTGCGCCTGTTACAGATTAGTTCAGAGCCAAATTTGAGGTCTCTGAATATTTTTTATTGATAAATGTCACATAGTTTTTAACTGCAAGTATCTGAGTCTGAAAAGTAATTAAAATTTTATGAGATCTCTGAATCGCTGAATTCGACTGGAAAATATGTGACACAACACCTGAAGAATTGTTCCTAACCTCCCACAGTTCAAGTCCTCTCGCAGACATTAATCTCTGTGTTTTCCTTACAGATAGCTGATCAGCTTCCCTGGATTTCGCAGACTACCCCTCTTTGTTTTGCCTGAAAATGGAAACACTGGAGTCGGAGCTGACCTGCCCAATCTGCCTGGAGCTCTTTGAGGACCCGCTGCTCTTGCCCTGCGCTCACAGCCTTTGTTTCAACTGTGCCCATCGTATCCTGGTCTCACACTGCACCCCCACCGAGCCAATTCAGTCCATCAGCGCTTTCCAGTGCCCGACCTGTCGCTATGTCATCACTCTGAACCAGAGAGGCCTAGAGGGACTGAAACGCAACGTGACTTTACAGAACATCATTGACCGCTACCAGAAGGCTTCTCTCAGCGGACCTAACTCTCCTAACGAGACCCGGCGTGAGCGAGCCGCCCCCGACAGCAGAGCCATGACAAATCCCACCGACCGGGTGCAGTGTCAGTTCTGCGAGCAGGACCCTCCGCAGGACGCGGTGAAGACCTGCGTCACCTGCGAGGTGTCATACTGCGATGAGTGTCTCAAGGCCACCCACCCCAACAAGAAGCCTTTCACGGGCCACCGACTAATCGAGCCGCTGCTGGACTCCCATCTGCGAGGGCTCATGTGTCTGGAGCACGAGGAGGAGAAGGTCAACATGTACTGTGTGACAGACGAACAGTTGATCTGTGCTTTGTGTAAGCTAGTTGGCCGACACCGGGACCACCAAGTGGCAGCCCTTAGCGACCGGTTTGACAAACTTAAGGTAAGAAATGATCCGTAGGAGTGAGAGGAAGGCTCAGAGATTTATGATGCCCCGCACAAAACTCTCCCTACCGGTTTAAGCTCACTGAAAGCTGATCTCTACATTACTCACCTCCTCTCACCTCACAGTGTATCAGGCTCAGGAGGTGTTTAAACAACAGCTGAATTTGGGTTTTCTAAAGAATCACGAGGGAGCTTTTACTGCTTAATTTTGTAGATTTGTGCAGTTAAAAATCTGTCTTCTGACTCAACAAGATCACTTAAAGTATTTTATATCTAAATTGAATGAAATGCTCTCAAACTTAAAGCCATTTGTTTAAGATTACATTAATGCTCCTTGTCGTGTTTTTTAAATACAGTATCTTTACTCAAATCACTAAGCATACATTTCTCTTTCAGCAATTAGAAACCTGAAACAACCTTTCAAATGACTCCCACACAAAATTAAATCTGTATCATATAAGTGATCATTGATGTCGTACATTTTTTGTTTTTAACACACATCCTGTAGAAACTCTCTGTGGAGCCAGCGCCTGATTGATGCGGCTCGTTCTTCTGTTTCATAGACCTTGATTCAAAAACACATCAATAAACTACGCTGTGGCACTCCAAGACATGATCTTTAATCACAACCAATATAGGTACTGTAATTTATCTCAGGTCAGTTCCTCATGAGCCATCCGTCTATTATAAATAGTCGCGAACATACCAGAGACAAAAATGACCCCCAGACAAAGACACTACTTGTGCAGGTATCCTCTAAACCTCTACAGTATTGTTTTGTGGTAAATAGTTCTAACTTTTTAAGTTTTTTAGAGGTTTACATCTTCAGTGTGTGTTCAGCTCTTGATTCGGGTCTTATTCTGAGATGTGTAAACAAAAACACGCAGAGTATGTCCGCCTTAGTGCTTCCCCTAAACCCAAATTTATCATAATCCTTAAATAAATAAATATAAATGGGGTGAGATGAAGCCTGTCTCACTCTGGGCTAGTTTCAAATGTAATCCTTACCCATGAAAGCAACTTTCCCAGTTTTAGGTGGAAGAGTAACTGCTCATGTTTCAGCAGATGGGGCTAATATCAATAAGGCATGAGGGGATGCTGTTAGCTGGACAGAAAGGTGGCTCTGCATCCCTACCATCACAGGCGTGAATCAGCTTCTTATGTAAGAGTGAGATTTTCGACCGAGCAGGAAAGAGTAGCCAGTGTGGTTGTTTTTTTTCCTGCAATCTCATGGGATCATTTGCTAGTCTTGTTTTTGGATGCAAACCTCTCAGTTCATCCCTAAGTGTACTCTGACAATAGCATGGCATCCACTGCATGAAATAAAAATGAAGCTCCTCTTTGTTTCCACTCCCCGTTTCCATGCATGACTCACAAAAGCGGGGTTGTCGGGGGGTTACAGCATCACAAGATACACTTGAAACCCTTCTGTGCCTGATTCTTCCCTTTCACAATGCTCGGTCACAGTGGAGCTGGGATGCATCATTTTGGAAAGAAGGGTCAGAGGACCAGTCTTAACCTGTCTCCCTTTGTTTGATCATGCTGTCATTGTGCAGAAATCTTCTGGCTACTTGCTCTGTGTGGGGCGTGATGGTTCACACCAGGAGGCCGACCAGGTGATCAGAAACATTTCTTTGAAATACACACTCAAGGACAGGTTTATTCTTCAGAGAAACGCAGAATCATACGTCGCTTTTCAAGGAAAAAATCCTTGAAAAGCAACATATTGAGTCTGTCAGTGTTATTATGCAGAGAATATAGCCTTGTAAAATACTGCATTATGTTTTCATTTTTCAGTGTAGTTATTTTCCTTTCTTTTTTATATCCACACACTTGAAATGGCAGGAGACACTAGAGTGTTTGACTAGACATCAATAGATTCCTTGATCCTTTATCCTCCAAAGCCGCACTAACAATGATCTGTTTTCTCTGCCGTATTACATCTTCAGCCGTCTGTAATTTAACAATGGGCTCTATTCTGCCAATTCATGTTTTTATTTGTTTTCCCATCTTGTTGACCGTGCATTACACACACTTAGCTGCATTGTTAGCAGCCTCATAGGAAACAGCAGTTCCCATCTCAGGGAGAGATTGTTTGCTTCTCGTGGCACGCAGGACAGGACCCAGGTGGCATGCAGCTGAGCTTGTTCATAGTTGCTGTATTTTCTGAACATGTGTTTACAGTGCCTCACATTTCTCAGAGATCCTCACACAAAGGAATAGCAGTGACACTGTAAAATTGGAAGCCTTTTGATGTAGAAATGCATTTTTCCCTTCTGGATCAAATAAACGGTCACAGCTTACATCAATATTGCAATGGGAAAAAGGATTCAGTCCTTACTTTGAGGATAAAATGAGGTTGCAAGTTTTTCCATCCACAAGGGTGGAGAAATCAACACTTAAAGCTGCTGTGGGGTGTTTTTAACAGGTCATGAAAGAGACTTATCAGTGCCTCATTAAGACCTGAAACAGCAAAGACCAGCAGGATCAGGGCTGAGGATTTATATGATGGTTTACTTAGTATCGCAGCTGCTGCCAGATAGCCATCAAGCAAAGTGATTATAAATGTTGCCAGTATTTGAGCAAAGATCTAATGAGAGATCATTTACCCTTAAAATAAAGCAGGATGAGATTTTTGTTAAAGACCCACTCCAATAAAAATCATGTTTTTCTTGTAGTCTACATGTTCATATGGTATTTTTCAGATGCTACAGGACATAACATGAGAAAAGTAAGTGTGAAATTGCTTTTCTGAGTATTTCTGCATTCACATCGCTGTGAATCTCTGGCAGACCCAAACAGCCGGCTCAGAAAAAGAGAGATTTCCTACAAAGCAAATCCAAGCTCCGCCCTCGGAGCCCTGCTATGCAGGTCACATTCGGAAAAGTAGAGAGGACGATCGCAGAACAAGCGTGTGAGTTAGTGAATTGAAATGCTCGTAAGAAAGCTAATTATGATTTTAACTTCAATCATGCCTCTAAAGACACTAGTGTCTGAGAGCTGAATAGGTCCTACGTTACCTACTTCCTCTACTACACCAGCAATGTTAGGCTGCAAGCTAACGTGAAGACTAGAGTGAAGAGCAGCGCTGTCTCTGCCCACAACTCAGGGGTGAATTGCTAATAAGCGCTGCATATAAAAAAAAGCCCTTGAAAATGACACAGGTAATGCGATTTTGGCTAAAAACTTCATAATCATAACTTAAAGACCACTGAGAACACTTTAAGTTGTAAAAAAAACAAAAAAACAACCGGAGTGGGACTTTAAAGAAGCAGGTCTTGCTTGTGCACTGGTCAAAATCAGCTAAAGCGAAGAGTACTGCTTTGTCCAGAGGATGCCAAATTTACACAAACTGAAAGTTCCTGACAGGAGCTTTAACAATGAAAGAATGCAGAACAAGAGTCAGAGGGGGGAGCTTTCTCTGCTGAAACCTAAACTTAGTACAGATCTATAAAAAACAGATTGAACAGACTTAACATTCCCTCATAGAAAATCCCACAAACAGAATGAAGGAGCAGCTTGTCCATGTGTCACCTATAACCTTGCTCAGCAGTTAAACTTGAAAGTAAACAATATTTGCACAATGTATTGGTCGCCTTGCCTTTGCTGCATTGTATATATAGTCCATACAGCAGAGACCCTGAGAGATGTGTCTTTGTGTTGTATGTTCAGCACGCAAGTTTGCAATTCAGGCTGCTCTTGAACTATAAAGATGCCCTCCTTTCTGCTGGGTGACATTGTACTGTGACATTTCACAGAAACATATATGTCACGCATGCAGGAGACATGTTATACAATAGAAAACAAACTCTTAACACGATGGATGTTTGTGTTGCATCTAGACCATCCTTGAAGGCACACCATAAAAAGAAAAAAAGAAAACATTTTCCACAACATGACATCTTTTGTTGTTCACTTTTTAAAGTTTTCTGAAACAGCCTCGTGGTTGTTTTTCAGGAACCTACATTTCAAACAGGTTAGACAGCTGACAGCGCTGTTAAAAAGCTCCTCTCTGCAGCCTACTTTTTGACATGTCAGCACAGGAGGAGTACAGGTGCTATGATTATTAGCATTAAGGAGGCTCTGCTCTATTTGTGCTTCTCAGAAAATCATGATAGAGTGACAGTAAGTCAACATACAGACAGTCCACAGAGAGGGAAAGTGGGTGTTCAAGTAAATCTGCGCACCAGGAAAACGCACAATTAGACAGGATGTGTTCCTGATGCAGTGAAAGCTACGGCTCAGTCAACGACCAAAGACATGTGTACAGGAGCCTGTGGAGTTAAGAATCGAGTTACAAACCCTGACAAAGGAGAAAATTTGGTATGTTGACACAGGATAGACTCCAGAGTCCTGACAGTGACCCGTCAGGACTGTGAGAGGAAGGAAGAGAGGCCGGCCAAAGCAAAGGTGTGGAACCAGAAGCATTCACGTAGAAAAAGGAAGCTGCTTTTCTTTCCTCTCATCAGCTAGAAATGAAACTAGGAAAGCGACGTCCATTAGAGAGAGCTGTCCAAACACAGAGAGAGAGAGAGAGTGTTAATGTTGCTAGAGAAGCCAAAATTTAGACACCGTGAGAAATACTGAGAAACCAGAATGTTCTCAGAGATGGACCTGTTCGTCTCTCACATTTGCCCACTCTCTTGTTGTGAAGCGTCTTCATACTTCAGATGATGAAACTGATGGGAGAGTTCTGGGCTTGTAGGTATATTCAACATCAGTTTGATGGATATATTATGTTTCATGTGCCAGTTTTAAAAGTTTTGAACTCGGCTCTCCTCACCTGTACCTGCAGCTCAGTATCTGAAAAGGCTTTCACCACGATCTCCTCCATGTGAATTATTCATACTTGTAAGAGTGATAAAATGAAGCCTGTGTTATTTTGGTGCATGGTGACGCAACTACCTTATAAAATCACAATGTGAAACGTCTTAAAAAAAGGCCTGGAAAATCTCTAACCACACATCCTAAAGAATCTTAGTTCTCTGTTTTCGTCTTTTGATTATTTCAGAAAGTTGTTTTTGACAAGAGAAAATTGTTCAAGATGCAAATGATTTTGTATTTAGAACATACACTTGAAGTTAAGCTTTATAACGTTGGTGCTTTCAACAAACGCAGAAGAAATCTGTCTTGAATTTGACATTAAATAGGATGTGAAAGTCTCAGACATAAATTTATTAACATCCATTTTCCAAAATCAAGCGTTCAAGTTTCAATTTTGGTGTGACTGCACTTTTGTTTTCCTGCAGATAATTGATAGCACCCTCACTTGTAATTACACATTAATAATCTTTAAGAAGAATAGAGGGTTATATCTGAAGATATTTTGTGCTATGATGGCACAGTCGTCTTCCTACCCAATTACAGCGAGAGATTAGGTTTGAAACATAAGCCTTTGATCTGACTCAGTGATTAACACAGCCGGAGTTTAGTCGTCCAAATCGTTGGCAGATGCTCTGCTAAGCTCCGCGGGCCTCAGCAGGCAGTATGATGGGATCTCTGGCTCGCGGGGAGGACCGGGAGGGGCACTCCACAGATCAGGGCTCAAATGTGGACAGTCATATCCAGAGGCGGCCTCATGTGTCCTCTCCTGTGCCCATTACACAGGAGCCAGATATGATCCTCATATTTCCATTCACCTGACTCCCCTCCAAGATTCATTCAGCTGTTCACAGTTTGGGTGTGGAGTCGGGGGATCTCAGTGTGTAATGGTATACTCATTTTCTGTTTTTCTTTTTTTTTCTTTCTTTGCAGCAAGCCTTGGATTCCAACCTCAGCAGTCTAATCAAGAGGACCAGTGAGTTGGAAAGTCTGATGGGCAAACTTATCCAAACCTGCCAACATGTGGAGGTGAGGCTGTTTATCTGTCTGCTTTCAGGTGCCGGGCTGCTCGCTGCTGTGGTTTTTCATAGACAACAACTCACTGAATTATTAACGCAGTGATAAATTACTGTATCTGAGGGTGACTTTTCATCATGTCAACAAGATTAAGTGCTCATTAGGCTATAGATCAATCATGTCTGTAATGTGCTGCGAATAGTGTATTTTCAGAGCAAATTTCGATGAAAAATTGGTCTACATGAACTTGAAAATAAGCACACTGTACAAGGTAGACATTAGGCTTCTTTAAAGGGATAGTTGAGTTATTTCAAAGTGGGGTTGTATGGGGTACTTATCAATAGTAAGTGTATTACTAAAACTTGTTGTAGAACTATGTACAGGAGCAGATGGGGTCAGCTCATGTATGTTAGTATGTGTTTTATGGGCGACAGAAGTTATAAAGTTGATTTAAACTATAAAACTTGCACACTGATGTTTTGCATTTTATTAAAAAGTAAATGAAGCTGCAACAATTATTTCAATCTGGCTGACCATGACCCCTGACCTCTGCTGACCTAATGAGGAAAAGCACCAGAGGACTATGAGACTGAGAAAAAACTCACTTTTAAAAACTCAAACTAGTTCTAAAAAGTTGAATTTGCATTTCCAATATCACCACATGATTTGTTTCGCAGAGGATTGGCGCTCAGTTGGTGATCTGTTACATTACCACACAAATGATCGATTTTGTTTATTACACACTGTAAATTTTTCAGCCCACCTCTACCGGCTGCTCTTATGTCCTCTCCATCATGAGGGGGCCGATTTATCCTCTACTGTTGTTTTCCTGCTACATGGGTTTTGCATTATATTAATCACACCATAAATAAATCACAAACACTCCCCCTGATTGACTCTCTCTTATCTGCACTCCTTCTTCTGTCCTGTCCTGTCTAGGTTAATGCATCGCGACAAGAAAACAAGCTGCTGGAGGAGTGCGACCTGCTGATTAATATCATACAGCAGAGGAGACAGATCATAGCTACAAAGATAAAGGAGGGGAAGGTACCGTTTATCACCTTCTGTGTCTCGATAACCTTTGTTTGTATGTTTATCACCTTGTGCATGTTGATAGCCTCGCCTCCTGGCACAGCTGACAAGGTAGCTTACATCTTAACACTGGAGCATGCTGCTCCTGTTAGACTGCAGTAGTAACAAATCAGTGCTCCTGGGCCAGAGCCTTGTATCTTGAAAATGTTCTTTTCTAAGTTAGAGAGAGAAGGCGAGTGCACACACATCTATACTGGTGTTACTCTGTAGAAGGACAAGACAGCAATACATTTTAAACAAGTTACTACTTCACACAACTACACACAGCTAAACAACAGTATTTTTGAAGGTTTGTTTTTACCCAGTGCACAGTGCCAGAAATTATTCTGCCGCATAATTTGTTTCTCACCTGCTCCTTATCTCCTGCGTGGGTAAAATGCCACTGAACCTCAGACCTCTTCACATATTCAGCACATCTCCTGAACAGTCTGAACTTTTCTTCATGTAGCTTAATGCCCGTCGGCTGCCAATTCAATTTCACTGACAATTTCTTATCAGACAATCAATGAATTTCAATGATTTAATTTCAAGCACCAGTATGCGTGGATGACCTTAAAGCGGATGTGTATTTCTGTGATTGGAGACAAACTGTTGAATTCTCTACAAAATGATTTGCAGGGACGTATTCAGATATTGCAATTTAAGAAAATGTATGAAAAAAGAATAGTCAGACTATGTGAAATTGGCAAGAGGTGTTTTTTTTTTTCTTTTTCAGAGCAGGAGCATCATCAAAGTAATCATCATCATTGTTGTCTTGTGATGGGATGGACCATTTTCTTCTATTGTTCGTTTGTGTTTTGTGTAAGAAGCAGAAAAAATAAGAGTTTTTCATGCTCCTTTCCAGACATGGACTGTGTTGAAATCATGGAACGTTTTCTTCTAATGTTGTTGAATATTTTGTTCACTGCCATGAATGGAGCAAAAGAAAATGAAAAGGCATAACATCATAGGACCCACGAGTCTCACCAGCTGACTAGAACAGGACCATGTTTTCATCTCCATCCTGATTGGTCAAGTTCCCTCCTCTAGCTGGGTTTGTTTTGAAATGTTGCTTTTCTTGTCATGTTGTGGTCGAGGAGTCATCTTGTCTCACTATTATCTCATCCTTTTGGGTGGAAACCAATCTGCACAGAAGCTGCTTTGCAGTTACGCAAAATCAGAATAACTCACGAATCCTTTAGCAAGAAAAACAAGTCTGTTCTGAATCATGAGGGAAAAAAGTGCAGATATTTGTGCAGAAATGTGGTGGCTCAAAGTAAAAATCAAATATTGATGCAGCAGACCCCTTTGACCGTACTTGAGAACAGTTATTAAGCTTTTGAACTTTCCTACTTACAAGGAGGTAAGGTTTTGGCACTTTTGAAAAGGATCAATCAAGTTTTTTTATCTTAATATAAAAAATCAATCCCACGAAAAAATACCAAGCCCATACATTCGACGTGTGTTAAATCCAGTCCTCTTGAATCAATTCCTCCCCTCTCCTCTGCTTGCCGTCATTAGAGGCAGTAGCATGCTGTGCCATACTCAGTATCCCGGTGAGATCAGATCTGTATCCTGTGATGTCCCTCTTGAGGAGGAAGACTCTTTTCCTTCCTCACCCGGTGCGCTGTGTCAGGTTCTGGTTTCAGCTCACAAGTCAATAAGGCTCAAATGTGATGCATGTTTCCATGAGCACACTTCTCATGCCAGCGTAGTTTATAAAACAGAATGAAGCTCATACTTTTTTGTTAATGATATGACAGAGAAATCTTATTGTCAGGGACTGAAATCAAATAAGCCTGTGCAGGATTTTCTAATCTGCAAAGTAGAATCAAATCTAACATTTTGCCAGTTGGTGCCTCATACAGGAAGCAGAACTTTAGAAGGTTATTTCCAAAGCTCTTCATCTATCAACATGTTTTTTTTTCCTGTCTCTGTTCAGACTGTGCGGTTGAGGAAACTAGCCCAGCAGATTGGCAGCTGCAAACAGTGCATCGAGAGGTCCTCGTCTCTCATCGCTCAGGCCGACCAAACTCTTAAAGAGACGGATCATACTCGCTTCCTCCAGACAGCCAAAAGCATCTGTGAGAGGTGATTGAAAAAGAAAGCAATCAAATATAATGGCATATGAATCAATCAGCATCAGTGATAATGTTCTTCTTCTATTTTAGAGTTTCAATGGCAACAGCCTCCTCCCAAATCCTGTTACCAGAAATCAACCTGAATGACACCTTTGATACTTTTGCTTTGGACTTCTCGCGGGAGAAGAAGATGTTAGAGAGCTTGGATTACCTCACAGGTGAGTGATTCTTGAACATGATCTATTCCTCACTCTCTAATAACTCTCTGGAGACCGTAGGCACTCTACAATACTTGGACAGAATTTTACTCACATTCTTGAAGCTAATTTCTTTCTCGATGATTTGGCTCTTTAGTCAAGCAGTACCACTTAAACTGTCCTCGAAATCTCTTTAATTATAAATTGTATTTATCGGCTTTGGCATAAATACAAGCATGGACTTTGTATATTAACTAGCCGGTGACAGAAAACTCAAAATGTTTCACCACAGTGGATTTTTATTTTCCTCTAAATGAAACAGGTTTGATTGTTTATTCTCAGCGCCTGTTGTGCAGCGTGAATTAAACCCTGCATGGGGGCTGTAGCTCTAATAGCTAGAGGAACTGCTTCCCGGTTTAATTACACCAGTCAGAGCAGAAAACACAAAAGGATGTTGCTGTCTGCCATTATCCTTTCTATTTTTTGTGGTCTCTGCAACATATTGAGAATTTTTGGTCGTTATTCTGTTGCTGTTTTGTACAGAATACAATCCACTCAGCTTTTCATTACTAGCTTGGAACGGCATTTTTCTTTTGTTTTCCAATTGCAGCACCAAATCCACCAGTAATCCGCGAGGAATTATGTACAGCTTCGTATGACACAATCACAGTCCACTGGACATCAGATGACGAATTCTCGGTGGTATCATATGAACTTCAGTACGCCATCTTCACCAGCCACTCCAATGTTGTCAGTAAGTCTACGTGCAGCTCTCTGGCGGCAAATTGTTTGTGGTGGGAAACATGACAATGACTGAGGGATTTTAGAGGGATTTCGCTGAAGGACTTAAAATTGTTTGGGGGCTGTGTTACAATATCCCAACATAATATTGTATTGTAGCAGCGAGAGAGGGGGGCTTTGTGCAGGCTCTTGAGGGTAATGAGATGTTACCAAAATACACTGCAATTTTTGGGTCTAGGAGGGGATAAGGGATAAAAAAACCCTGCTCAGTCAGACTAGATTTACATCCAGATGCACATCATGAGCTCGATATTGTCTTTGGGGTTGGAATGAGCAGCAGACTGCTGGAATTGATTGCGCTAACAAGGTCACAACATGCTCAATCAAGCAATTTATGATCATCTGCCTCAGTGCTGAAACGCATTAGGATGAGTGGTAATGCAGCTATATTTGAGGTGCCAAAACAAGTCCCACTTTTTTGTTTTCAAACACTGAAAAAATGCCTCACTTGTGAGTTTTTCAAGCAAATCTATTTTCGTTTTTTTCATTGACTTTCTGTGTCTGGGCTGTAGGTCTGTGCAACTCTGCTGATAGCTGGATGATTGTACCAAACATCAAACAAAATCACTACACCGTGCACGGCCTCCAGTGTGGCACAAAGTACATTTTCATAGTGAAAGCCATAAACCAGGCTGGAAACCGCAGCAGTGAACCAGGGAAGCTCAAGACCAACAGTAAGTCAAGTTATGCACATCTAAACGGTTGATTATCCACAAGGATTCTAATGCATTTTAATTCATACTTTTTTGTAAGGTCAACCTTTCAAACTGGACCCAAAGTCAGCCCACAGGAAGCTGAGGGTGTCACACGATAACCTGACAGTGGAGAGGGACGAGACGTCGTCTAAGAAGAGCCACAGTCAGGACCGTTTCACCAGCCACAGCAGCTACGGAGTGACAGGAAACGTCTACATTGACAGCGGACGCCATTACTGGGAAGCTCTGATAGGAGGAAGCACATGGTAAAAACATCAGCCTGTTTGCAGCCTTGATAATGAAGTAGCTGCTGGGAAGCTGTTGTATATCTGCTGTTTAACACTTTGATCAAAACTCTCTGTATTGATTTATGAAGTTCAGATGTAAATATATGATGCAGCTTTTCCACAATCAGACCTCATGATTTCTGCACCAACCAAATGTTTTTGATTCACTCTTTAAGTTTTAAATTAACGCTCATGGTCCTCAGTGGATTCATTGTAATGTGTTGGGAAATCTTGTGATTTTTGCTGTTGTCTCACCTTTAGTTTTTCCGCAACATAATTAGATAATTATCCAAGAAATCAGGCTAGTCAATAAAGCTATGATTATATTTTCTTTTTCTTGCCTTCAGGTCAGGTCAAATTTTCAAATATCTAATAATTTCACTCCAATTAACTTTGAATATGTTTTGTTTTGTGCAACATTTTTATTCTTAGTATGCTGACACACTAAATACTGAACATAGTATCCATACTTTATGCCGGGCATCAGTTTGATATTGCCATTGTGTGGATTTTAACACAGTGAAGTTGTCATATGCTTTCAGCATTGCTGTGTCCACAGAACCTCATAGCCACCAGCATGCTTTGCAGGCTTGTTTATATTCATATTAACATTGCTCCAGGTCGACAAAGCTAGAATTGTATCTGTATTAGTGGTTAAGTCTCTCTGTTTCCTTTTGGCATGCAGGTTTGCAGTTGGCATCGCATACAAGTCGGCGCCAAAGCATGAGTGGGTCGGCAAAAACTCCGCCTCCTGGGTACTGTCTCGGTGTAACAACTCTTGGGTGGTGCGTCATAACTGTAAGGAAATGCCCATAGAGCCTTCCCCCCATCTGCGGAGGCTGGGGGTACTGTTGGACTACGACACTGGATCTCTGTCTTTCTACGACGCTGTGGGCTCTCAGCACTTGTACACCTTTGACATTGCCTTTGCTCAGCCTGTGTGCCCTGTGTTTAACGTGTGGAACAGGTGTTTAACAATCCTCACAGGACTGCCAATCCCGGATCACTTAGAGGGGACAGATTTCAATGACTGAATAAACCTGTCCGACTGGATTTTTACGTTATGTGTTTCCAAAAGGAAACCTGACTGCCTGCGCCTGATTGACTGTGATGCCTGTTTACTGTTAACAAAATAGAAACGGTAAACGAACAAGATGCACTTATTAACCCAGGATAACATTCCTAATCAAGCCTTTTGTTGAAATTAATTATTTAAAATATATTTTCAAACATCTATAGATGTTTTTCTTTGCTTTGCACATTTATGTACAACACACTGCTGGGTGATTTTGAGGGTTTGCTTGAATTTTACACATTGAGAATATTTTTGAATAGGCTACAGATTCTATATGTTTCCACTTCTGTGTTTTATCAGGTTGCAAGTGATAAGCAATATCTATGACTTACTATGTTTTTGGAAGGTTGAATTAGAGGCTCCTTTTGATGTAAGGTTTCGGATAGTTTTTGAAGTGAATACACTTTGAAAAGTTGTGACCATAAAAAGTGCACTAAGCCACTTACCATGTACCATAATGCAACATTTCCTTGTAACTGTTTTGTATGGTAAAAAAACACTTAAATAGGTCAGATAACAGTAGTTAACAGCAGCTTCACTTGTAGCGTGAAATCAGTCAATTCAGCAAATTTTAAATATTTATTTTGTGTACATTTTTCATCATAGCTCAGCATTATCTCAGCCTTCTCACTCAAGCTCTTCATAACGATTTTCATGTTTTAGTTCTAGTCAGACAAAATAAAACTGACGTCCTTTAATCATCTGTGTGATTTTTCCTCATTTTTACGTCGCACCGCATTCTCGATATGTGGATTGGTATTATAATAATTTGATGCAATGTGCTCTTGTTTACACTCATTTATACTTGATGTCTAATTACAGCTCGAACAAGCTTTCACAACCCCCCAGTGAAAAGAAAACATGACCTCCATAGAAAGAAGTGTCAGCCTCTCTTTACAGGACAGACTCTGACCCACTCAGAGCCAAAATACAGCTCCTGACAAGATTTGCCCTGACATCCCTTTTTGTTCGGGTGCAACGTGGCTTGAATTCTGCAGCATCTCCTTTCAACTAAAGTAGACAGGAGCAAAACCCGAAAAAAAAACTCTGAACTCTGGGTGACCTTCCCCACGAGACACCCTGCAGGAAAAGCTGTAATTCGTGAACTCTACCTCTTCCGTGCACTGCCACCAGGCTTTTTGAAGATTTGAGCTGTGTATATTTGGAGCAATAATGGAGAGTACTCCAACAATTTTACGCCCTTAGCTGGTTTTATTAAAAAAAAGTTGACATTTCTACATAATCAGGTAATAATCCTTTTTCTAACATAAGGATTAGTTTGTATGCAGGTGCTTATAGAAACAAAAAACATCCATAGGGACTCCAGAAATAAACCTTATTTTTTTTTTTATCCTTTACAGTTACAGCACATGCTTTTGAAAACATTTAACATAGTGATGTATTATTTTTAACAAATATATATATTAATTGTGAGAACTTCTCGATTATTTCAACACTGAAAATACATAGAATAAAGAAACATTAAATTAAACAGTTTTTTATTTTTATTTTTTTATTTTACCAGCTTTACCTTTTTTAAAATAGTATTAATGTCATACATAGTTAGCATAATGCCTTATAAAAGTACGGTTTATAATGCATAATAAGTCAATGCTGAAAAATAAGATGTATATTTACAAAAATGTATTCTTGTTGTGAAGTATTTTGTCTGACAATTTACTTACAGCTCCAGAATACTGCTTATAAGTTCTTATCATTGTGTTAAAGGAACATATGACGTGTTTATAAGGCTTTATAAAGTGCTCATGATGCATTATCCTCTTTTTGCCTTAAAAACACACAGGTATAAAACCACTTGTATTATAGTCTGCAGACAATAAAGTTCAAGCCCTGACAGGACAAGACACAGTGAAATAAAGCTGTTATAAAGCTTTACTCTTAGTGGGTGCTTTAAAAAGAGGAAATAATTTATGAACATAATGAAAAAGAAAGGAAAATCTTGGTGTGAACTATTAAAAATATGCCCCTGGGCTCCACCTGCTGGATTTATATTTCTGTGATAAATGATTAAGCTGCCTAAGGCCACATCTGTCCCACCCACATATTTCATCCATCAGGATACTCTATTTGTCTTGCAGTGTTAGCTTTATATTTATTATAATATGGGCACAGCTGCCAACCTGGTGCTACCTAAGGCAAATTTAGTTCAGGCAAAAGCAGACTGAATGGCACTCAGGCTGGAACAATTACAATCAGAAGACATGAATATGGTGATGTGATAAAGACACTACTTCTGAAATAAATAAGGTGCTTGAAATATTGTGAAAATTTGCTCCAGTGTTTATTAACCATTTGCCCTAAACATTACTTTACTTTGTACAATTCTATCCTGTTTAATATATTTTTTCACATAATCACTCAATCATAAAATGGTCTGATTATTCATGAAAATATGAGAAAGCCAAGTGGACATGCAGCCATACAATTGATTTCTTCATTTTCCTGTGATAGCAAGTCATTTCCAGTTATTTTCTCAAGACCACATCTGATTTTTCTGGTTGTCTTGAGATGAAACAGCATGTTTTCTCAGGTTATTGACCAAATTTTCTGGTCATCTGTAAAACAAAATAATCTGATCACCATACCTCATTAGAGTTGACAAGACCTAACCCAAGACCACATGCCATGCTGTCATATTACCTACTCTAATAACAGAAAGTATATTGAGCTGCTTATTTCTGGGTTTGTGCTGTACTTTTGCACCTTTGACACCTTAATGTTCCATCAGCCTTTGAGATCTTGACAAAACAGCTGAAACAAATTCCATATCACTGGAAAATGAAGCAAAGCAAATGCATGAATGCTTGTCTGTTTCGGGCTTCCACGTTTGTAAGAAAAGGCTCAAGATTCACCTTTTTAACCAGGCTTTTCACTAATTGCCTTTTTATATTTCTCTCGTTGCAAATGTTCATTTTAATCGAAGTTCTTAATGTTTATTTTATGTTATTTTATTAATTATCTCTGTTCTTAGTCTTTTTCTTAATTCCCGTCTTGGAGGTTTTTACTCCTTTTGCCCCTTTTACATTGTAAAGAGTTCTTATCTGTTCATTTAATATTATTTTTTTGTTTTAGTTCATCAGGTTTTAGTCTTTCTTTTTACCATTTTATTTTATTTTTTATCTTTATCTCCAGTGTGTCCCAAAGGTAGCTCTTTCCTCATGTAATGTCTCGGTGTCAGGTCATGTCTCTTTAACAATATATATTAAATTCTCACACTGTGTGCGCTTGTGTGTGTGTGTGTGTGTGTGTGTGTGTGTGTGTGTGTGTGTGTGTGTGTGGGAGGTTGTTAATTGTTGTTTTTAGCCTCTGTGAGGCACTTTGAACAGCATTTTTGTCTGAAAAGTGCCATAAAAATGAAGTTGAATTTAAATTTCAATAAAAAGCAGAAGTGTTAGGGGTTTGAAATAAGTCAAAACTACAGAAAAAACGATGTTATCATTGCATGTGTATTTAGCAGGATCGCTTTGTTTATTATTGGGACAGAGATATGCACGGTTAGATATATCTCTGATGAAGATAAAGCCTCAAACAGCACAAGTCAAACATGAGCACCGTTGAGTCATTCAGCTGCTCTGTCTGACGAGCAACCAGCCTCACCGACAAGCCCCGCCCACACTCCCGGAACAGGAAGTACCTGTGCGTTGCTGCTGCTGCTGACGTTGGTGCTATACAAAGTGGCGATGGCGTTCACAGATCAGTCCCTACTGGACCTTACAGATAAAGAAACCCGGGAGAAGCTATCGTTATGGGACCGTCGCACCGATGCCACGGCTCCCCTCACGGAGAAACAAATGGACTCTGTCCTGGAGATCCGAACGGCCGCTGAGACGCTCTCTATCCCGTCAGAGGTGAGCTCTTACTCCAGAGCAAGCTAGCAGGCTAACAGGGCAGCTAACTTACTTTATAAATGCCAGTGTGGTCAACTAAACCTTGTCTTTTCCTTTGCTTTAACTTATTCCTTCATGTTTTAACGCTAATATGATGTTAAAGTGGAATTATAACGACATGTTAGCTTGCAGGCTAACTAGCGGGCTTGCACTTCGCCACGTCAAAGCGTCCAGCTAGCTTCATGTGACAGCAGCTTGTTGTTGTGTGTGTAAAGAAACTAGAATCCGGCTTTGTGTTTTTGCAGTTACCCATTGAGGACTTGTGTAGCCTGTCATCTCGGTCCTTACAGTCCGCTTTTACAGCGACTGTCCCCGCTTCAACAGAGGATGTCCTGCTGAAAGGTTTCCAGTCTCTTGACATGGAGAATAACAGAATAGAAACTGCACAACAGGTGACTGTCAGTGTGTGTGTGTTTGTTTGGCACCAGGAAACACTTGTGTAGCCAAAGTGTGTCGTAATAAAATGCATAGTTTTAACATACTGCTTCTTTCTATTGCAGTTTTTTTCCTGGTTTGCCAAGTTACAGGCAAACATGGACCAAGAGGAGAGTGAAAAGTACAGGTACATAAATGTTTAAACATACATTCATCATGTTCAGGGGAAAAGGAGACAAAGTGTTGAGCAGTAGTAAAGTATAAAACAGAAAGCACTGATGTGTTTACTCAGGAGCCACAACTCATGCCATTATGCTCGACATTGATCATCTATCCATGTTGAAAGGAAATCAATCCTGAGTCATCCTCATACATGTTTACTTTTTTTGCAGTCTATTTTGATTAAAGTAATTTAAAGGGATATTCTGGTGTAAAATGAATTTAGGGTCTAACACACCATAATACCGAGTTAGAAACCCCGTTGAGAGATGAATGTTGCAGACTGCTTGTTTCTCTAGTTATACCAACTTTAGTAACAACCGCAGATAGCAATACAGAGAGCCACGTGCTCAACCAAAATGCCACATTATAGCCACAGATAATGCTCAGAACAGCACCTAACTTCATCAACAGTACATATAGGGTCCCAGCCATAGAACTAGCCACCAAACATCTTTTTATCTTTGCCTTATTTCTTTAGCAAAGAGACTAAACACAACTCACCTACTCTCTTCCAGCAGCTGCTTGTCTGTACAGAGACCTCAGGCCAGTCCACCTGCGGGGTGACACAGCTCAAGGAAGAACATTTGTGATCATTTCATCATGGAAATGCAATCAGACCGAGACTCTAAGGCAGAAGAACTACCGCGTCTGCAGTGCAAAATGATTAATATGATGATCATTTCTTAAGGAAATGATAAAGTAATGATCATAAATGTTCTTCCTTGAGCTGTGTCACCCCACTGCTGTTCGTAAAGGACGCGTCCTGAGGTCTCCTTACAAACAAGCGGCTGCTGGGAGAGAGAAGGTGAGTTTTGTTTAGTCTCTTTGCTAAAGAAATTAGGCAAAGTTAAAAAGATGTTTGGTGGCTAGTACTATGACTGGGACCCTATATGTACTGTTGATGAAGTTAGGTGCTGTTCTGAGCATTATTTGTGGCTATAGAGTGGCTTTTTGGTTGAGCGCATGGCTCTCTGTATTGCTATTCTGTGGTCATTAATTAAGTTGGTTTAACTAGAGAACCAAGTGGTCGGCAACATTCATCTCTCGACGGGGTGTGTAACTCGGTCTTAATCTAACTTAATTTCACGCCGGGATATCCTTTTAACTCAAATACTCAGACAAACACCACATACGCCAATCATAAGTCAACAGAGTTGTATCCAGTTTTGATTTGATACTGCCTCTAATGTCACCTGGCTACACATTTCCCAGAGTTGGACCAAAGAAACAAAATGAGGGAGAAATGAGATCTGCTGCTGTGCTGCTTTATTGGTGCAACTTTTTTTCTCACACTTTTACCCTCACCCAATTTGTGAAATCACAGCTGGGGTTCTGTCAGCTTCGTTTTATGTATTTTGTATCAGATTTTCTGCTACTATGTGTCAAAACATCAAATTAGTCAGCTTTACTTCATCCATTTTTTTCTCCTAGCAAACACATTTGTCTTTTTTTTCATCCAGAAAAACAAGGGATGAGCTAAACTGCTACCAGGAGCAATGTGATGCTATTCTAAAAGATTGCTGCGCTGCTCTGGAGCACTTGGAGTCCCTTCAGAAACAGTATCTGTTTGTGTCCACTAAAACTGGCACCCTGCATGAGGCCTGTGAACAGCTCCTTAAAGAGCAGGTAAGCTTCCCGCTGCTCTATGTATCTGTCAAACCCCAGTAGCATCATATGGAGATTATTAAGACAGGATCAGTGGAGAGGATTATGCACATGAAATGTCACTGTATGTGTCCGTATGTGCAGAGTAGATGCAACCAAAAACAAAAACTCCTGAATAATCTTCTTTGACTTCTGTATCATTTAAACTTTAACGCTTCTTCAAAATGTGTACAAACAACTGTGGTAACACCCAGAGGAGTCACAAGAGAGGAATGCAAACACAGAACAATGTCTGATTCAGAACGCAGTGACATAGATAAAAGCTTGTGTGAATAGAACATCTAAAGCAAGTGTTATACAGGTCAGAAAATCCCACTGCTTCTAATTTTCAGTAGCATGTTTAATATCTTATTGACACAAATTTTCAAAGATAGCTGCTGGAGTTCACAGATGTACTGCAGACTGGGCTGTTTGCAGAAACTTGGCAAGTACTCAGTCTAACCTTGTCTGAGACTAAAGTGTCATAGCGTGTGGTTTAAACTCTAGTTGTTGTTTTTTTTTTCTCTTGGCAGTCAGAGCTGGTTGACCTGGCAGAGAGCATTCAGCAGAAGCTGTCATATTTTAATGAGTTAGAAAACATTAACACGGTAAGCTGGTTATGTTTGTTGTTTACAACTTGAACCTCTTGATTTTGTCTTTGCATCATACATATTTAAACTAGTTTAACATTTACATGTTAAATGTCTGGCATTAATGTTCCACATTAGCAACATTATTCTGAAGTACTCGGATGTCAGCTACACTTCTGGTGTAATTATCTCTTTAAAAAAAGTGTGGTAGAAAGTATTGAGGACATTTTGACTCACTTCCAGAAAGTTTCAAAGTGAAATCTGAAAATCTGGCTTAAGAGATGATTCTTTGCTCTGACTCAAAGTTTTTCAGAAAGCACGGCTCCGGGAGAAGTTGATTTTAAATTAATGTAATTTTCTGACTTTGATGACAGAGAGCTGGAGGATTATAATCTTGAAAGTATTTTGAGCGCTTTATTTTTCTCTGCAGAAACTGAACTCACCGGCCTTGTCTGTAAATAGTGAAGGCTTTATACCAATGCTGTCCAAACTGGATGACTGCATTGAATATGTTTCTTCACATGTAAGTACTTGGACCTCTGATGAAATTCGACTCAGTCTGTGCTGATCTCTTTGCTTTAGTAAAGACGGAATTAAACATTAAAGAATGCTTCTAAGTGTCCATGTGTTTGAATGTCTTTCTTGTAATTAATGCATACTTATGCCCTCACAAAGTGTTATGGGGTTTTCTAATTAGAAACTAAAACCAAGGCTTTGACAGAAAATTTGAATAGAAGTGAAATTGCTTTGGAACATGTTGTACTTATATGCAACTGGAGCTAACATTCGATATTCTCTGTTGATTGCAGCCCAATTTCAAGGACTATCCGGTTTATTTAGCCAAGTTTAAACAATGTCTGTCCAAAGCTATGCACTTCATGAAGATCTACGTCGTAAACACTATGCAGAATCTCACAAACCAGTTAACAAAAAGGGTAAGAACACCTCACTTCTCCTTCTACAGTCAGCTCTGGTTTTTGTCCAATATCGAGTGCAGCCTTTATTCTTCTCTTCTTTTTTTACCTCTCCAGGATCCCATGGGTCTGACAAATGCAGACAATGCTTTTACACTTTACTATGTAAAGTTTAGAGCGGCTGCGCCAAAAGTTAGAGTAAGTTTCACATCTTTATAACCCTTCTGTCACTGACCGCATGAATGATTCTGGTAATAAAAAAAAATGATGTCTGCTTTTTGTCTCCCAGTCACTGATTGAGCAGGTAGAACAGCGAGCAGAGAAGATCCCAGAGTAAGTTTGACCTTTTTTCCAGACGGGAACAGTAATTAGCAGTCCTCCTTTTTACAGCACCCGTGCTAAATTATGGTATCTCTCTCTCTCTCTCTCTCTCTCTTTGCCTCTGTTTCTGTATGAGAAGATATCATCAGCTCCTTGATGAAATCCATCAGTGTTACCTCGACCAGAGAGAGCAGCTCCTTAGCCCCAGCATCACCTCCACCATTACTGACTTAACCAAACAGAACAACAAAGACCACTGTGCTCTGGTAAGGTGTTCAAAGGGGAACTTTGCTTTAGATGTTTCAGGGCGACATTTAAGCTTGGACAGAGTTAATATTTTTGTCCTCTGGGTTTTTTTTTTTTTGTGTGTGTAGTGACTCAAAGCTATTCAGATGATAAATGAGTCTAACCTGAGCGTGCGTGCTGCAGCCTTCTAAGGCTTACTTTTTATTTTCGCTCTCAAGTGAATTTTTCTACAAAGTTTTGCTGGTGCGATTGTTTTGGCATGTTTCTCAAGTGTATAAAAATGTAACTGACCTAAAGGTTGACGCTGTGATTTATGTAAAATATTCCTAATCTAATTTGACACTTCAGAAATAACTGGTCTAATTTTGGAGCCTGGACAGACTTTGTTTTTGATGCTTGTGTGGAATTTAAAAATACTTCACTAATTGGCTTGATGGGGATACTGTAATTAAAGGTCAGACTTTCATACAAGTGTCATAAAAGCTGCAGCTCCCCCTCTGAGGTTTTACTTTTAATAAAGGTTATGCATCTCGTTAATGATTGCTGTAATGAGTGCCTGCATCATTTATGCAGAAGGATGTTTGCTTGTTTTAAATGGAGCCAAAGTAAATCACGACTATGATCATGATGTGTGTTTGCACAGGTTCGAAGTGGCTGTGCCTTTATGGTTCATGTGTGTCAGGATGAGCACCAACTCTACAACGAGTTCTTCTCTAAACCTACACCCAAACTAGAGTGAGTAGCACCTTCCCACTAATTACACACTGCACATGCATAGCCATCATCTCTTTGGACACATGCAGATAGCTTTGTTTGGTTAAGGTGTAGCACCTTAAAACCTTTTAAAGAGTTTCTTGACAGACATGAGAATCTTATCTGTATTCATATTTTTAGTACTTGCTTTGTTCTCCTAGTTGAAAACTCAAAACCTTGAAATTTTGCAGGAGTTTAATATTAGACTACAAAGAAATTAAACGATGTTTAATCCCTGACAGCGAGCTGCTGGAGAAGTTATGTTTGTCCCTGTACGACGTCCTCCGGCCTTTAATCATCCATATCATCCACCTGGAAACACTGTCTGAGCTCTGCAGTATCCTCAAGAATGAGATGCTGGAAGACCACGTTCACAACAATGGTAGGTTTGATCTTCTCTTCTCCTTCAGTCTTTAACCCATTAGTCAAATATGGAGAGACTACAGTACATCTATGCTGCAGTCAGTGCTCAGAAATAATCTTTGTTCGAGGATTATTTGAACTTTTGTACTACCTTTGATCCATCTAAAATGTAGAAAAAAACATCCTTCCTCACGTGAACAAGTATCTTCTCTCAAATGATTTTTTCATTGGGAGAAATTAAGGGGTCATGATTACAGGAACTGTAAAAGCCAAGAAAACAACCAGGAACTTGAGTTCCTGTATTCTTTGGAGTTACTGTACCTCACCGTGTTTTTTTCTCCCTTCAGAGTGGAGTTACTGTAATGCTCCGCTTTGGCACTTCTGTGATTAATTTCTGAAACCTCCTCATTTGTAAATTTCTCTGCAAGCTCCACCTTCAATAATACTGGATCGATCCGATCATGGCAGAGTCTCCTCGGAAAGAAACTATGGAGATGGCATTGAAACACAGATTTCCTGACACAAGGACGGGAGAAATAAGCAATCATGTTGTGTGAACAATCATACTGTCAGGCAGAGCTAGCTAGTAAAAGCCAGCGAATCTTACCGTTAGCCTAGCCAGTCATTCTTCGTCCTCTACAGCATTTCTCACAGTGAGAACCAAGTTATGTCAAACAGTCAAGAACAGCTTTTTGAATGAGCAGTGGAGGTCTCTGAGTCAGATAACGTCCCCCACCCGTCCCTCCAACTCACATACTCGAAACGCTTTTAAACAGGCTAACTTTATCTGTAAACTCAATTCTGTCAAATCTGTTAGATTTTCATCTAATATAGTGTTGCAGGTGAGGGAATTACTCTCAAAGTTCAAACTTGATCATATCTGATTATAATTAGCGTTGAAATGCTCATAAACTTCTCAAAACCACTGAAGGAAAGTGATTTGAGAGGTTCGATCGATACTTCGCAAGTGTACTCTGTGATATACTGCAATAATAAATGCTGTAAATGAATAATTTTTATAAGGAGAACTAGTGCTGGGCGATATGGAAAAAAATGTATATCACGATATGGATCATTTTATATCACAATAACGATATAGATCACGATATAGCTATGGTATGCTTTCAGTTCTATGAAAAATTTAAGTGTATACAGCTGCACTAGTACAGTGCCAGTACAAGACCAGCACTTAAAACTAGAAAAATGAATAAATAAATAAATAAATACGTGGCCGAAGTGCGTTCATGTCTGTGCTCACCCAAAGTTATGCAACACTCACAGAAAACGCCGATAGTGTGAGCCAAAGCACTCCATAATAATAATAATAATAATAAAAAGCAATAGAATGACAGTCACAGATTGGCTTAAAAAAATAAAAAATATAGAGTTGCAATGTAAGAGGCAAGGTAGTAAAAGCATAAAGCATAGAGGAAAACTAACCATAGGCTTTATTAAAAAGGTAGGTCTTTAGGGCTCTTTTGAAGAGGTTGTTCACACTGCTAGATGTTTCTCCTCCAAAGCTGCTCTCTGCCTCCATCATTGTTTACTTTACTCTTGAAGCACGTAGCAAGACCCGAGCATGAATCCGAGCGTTTTATTCGCCTATCAGGGGCAGACAGGTAAGGTGATATGATTCGCCACGACTCCAGAAATGATTGAAAAACTACAGAATGTCACAAAATTACGTTTCCTCGCTGCTGGCTTGAAGGGTAGAAATGCGCAGCCGCGCTCCCAGCTGACAGGAAGTCAAACTACTGTTGTAGTTCTTTTGTGTTGCTAGCGCCGTCAAGAGTGTTGGCTCTCAGTGAGAGATGACTACAAAAATGGACGCACCTGTTCATCTGGATGTTAAACACGGCTGAAAATGATCATCTTTTAATGTTGTTCCCGCTCCTGCCCACTCCCGTTGCCTTTTTTCCCGTCCCGTCCCGATCAAGGGATTAATTAAAAAATGACTCCCATACCGTGGGATTCCCGCGGGAATCACGTGACCCACGGGAATTCCCGAAAAATGTCATCCTCTACAGGGAAGGTCCCGGAGCAGATGAAACAGGTGCCGGAGCGGCTGAAATAGGTCCCGGATCCGATCAAAAGAGGTCCCGGATCGCGCTCCGACTTGCTCCGGCACAAATTAAGCACTGCTTACAATGATCCCCTCACGTGTGTAACCCAGGTAACCCGCAACGGCGGGAGACGCTGGACACGAAGAGGGCACGTAAAGCGGCGTCATGTCGCAAAATCGAAAGAGAAATGCGAGCCTACACGTCAACGCATCCTTTTCTTTGTAAGAAAATATTGTTTTCTTTCCCGTTCGACACCAAATACACTTACTGAATGTGCAATTATTGTTTTTGTTACTATGAATCATCTGATGGCACAAGCCCTATGGATAAAATACAGCCTATCGCCCGAAACGATAAAAATAAAAATGGCACGATAGACATTTTCTATCGTGCCCACGATATCTATCGTCCTATCGCCCAGCACTAAGGAGAACAGTGTAAAGAATAAAAATGAAACATGGAAATTCATCATGTGGGCGGCAGTAGCTCAGGAGGTAGAGCGGTCGTCCAATAACTGGAAGGTTGGCGGTTCGATTCCCCCCTATCCTGAGTCTGTCCGTTGTGTCCTTTGGCGAGACACTTAACCCACCTTGCTCCCAGTGTGTGTCCTCCACTGGTGTATGATTGTGAGTGTTGTGTGGTGGTGGTCGGAGAGGCTGTAGGCGCAAAATGGCAGCCACGTTTCTGTCAGTCTGCCCAAGGGCAGCTGTGACTACTAAGGTAGTTTACCACCACCAAAGTGCGACTGTGTGAGTGAGTGAATGATGTATCCAATGCAAAGCGCTTTGAGGGTCTCTGATAAAGCGCTATATGAAATCTGATGCATTATTACTATCATCATAACCATAATCAGACAGAGTAATTTAGCATGTTAGATGTTTAAAGCGCCTCCTAAAGTTAGAGTTACAGGATTAAATGGAAGTTCAGGTACTTTGCTTTGGTATGGCCAAGGATGTTTCGGTCAGAATACAGTAATGTCCAAATAAGGTCAAAGGTCGACTCATAAGTCAGTATACATATATGGAAAAAATAACCGTATAATAAAGCTAACTTCGTATGCAAGGAGCAGCCTTGAGAAGAAGTACAATTTAAAGTCATTTCTCTCAGTTCTGCACTCTTTAAAGTTACTGCTTTTGTAAGGAAGTGTGACCTGTGACAGAGACGACAGCTTCGTTTGGGTCTAAAGTTTAGTGCATCAGTCAGATATGTTCATTGGCGGAGTTTTTAAACTTGGGCAGAGACGCGTCAGCTGTTCATTTGTGCCAAACTTAGTAATCTGTCCTGGTGTGCTAGTTTAAGATTTTAAGAACAGAGTTTAAGATTTTAAGAACAGAGACAAGCCGTGAATAAGTGTTTAAATATATATTTATAAATTTGAACATTTCACTTTAAGAAGGTGATTTAAATTTTTACATCTTAATTTCGAGCCTCTGTTTGGATTTATTGACAGTACAATAGAAGTGTTATGAAATAGGGGGTCAGTTTAAGTGGACCCAAAGCAGAGAACACAAGCTGTGCAGCTGTCGGATGAATGATAAAACTTCTAGAAAAAAGCAGCAGCAGCAGAGGAGTGTATCTGTTCACAGTTTATTGTTGGACTAGAGGGCAGAGTTTATGTGATTCTGACTGTAAACTGACCTCAGCCTTTTTCCTGTAGCTTCTCAGTTGGGGGCCTTTGATGCCGTAGTGAAGCAGATGCTGGAGGATGTCCAGGAGAGGCTTGTCTACAGGACTCACATTTACATCCAGACAGATATCACAGGCTACAAACCAGCTCCAGGGGATCTGGCCTATCCTGAGAAGCTGGAGATGATGGAGGTAAGTCTTGTCTGCTGAAAAGGATCTCCTCGATAGTACTGGATGTACTTTTCTTTTTAGCATTTCCAGGAATAACACTCCTTTCAATTCTGGCAAGTACAGGCTTTCTCTTAAAAACATTGAACAACTTGGAAGTAATTACGGCTGCAATGAATGAATATTTTTGTGCCAATCAAAAGTTCACACAGTCTTAGATTGTGATTTCAAATTTATTTTTTCAATGACGGAGGAAAAGAAGGAGCAGTGTACACATCCTTGAAACTTATCTTGAATAGTATGTAAATGTAGGACTTGCAGAAGCTGGTGAAAATAAGGTTTAGTTGACTGTACTGCAGAGTATCAGCTAGTGCTGTAAAGTGCTTCAACATATTGCACGTATTACTCAGTATCAAAACTCTCAGATAGTGTCTGCCTTTGCTTTGGATGTCTTTTCCTTCTTTAAAGTTATGCTAATAAGTAAAAATTTGTCTTGTGGTAAGCTTCAAAAACCTGTGCGCGCTTAAAACAAAAGAGAGAAGACAAAGTGACATTTCAACATTTGTAATCCTTTAAATTGAATTATGCAACTTCAAAGTTTTTCTCCCAGGATTAATTAAACTTCTGAAAACTCATCTCTGTCCATCAAAATCACATAATTAGACGGATTTTCCATGAATAAATCCCTTAATGACTTTGGTGTTTCTCCACACCTTTGCCCTTTTTAAGTATGGATATGTATGAAATATGGATATGTGATCAAATAAATATGCATAAGGTTCCCACCGCGAAGACCCAAATTACTGTACACTGTGTATTTTAATGTGATCTATAACTTTGCACTTAAACCCAATGTAAGGAGTAAAGGTGCTTCATTCTTAAGGTCCTTACACACCGGGGCCGGCACAAATATAGAACTCAAAATTACGAAATAGTCGGAGGCAAATTTTGACGCGCCTGACTATACACATCAAGCCCAACGGGATTTTGTAACTTTATGGGGGCAAAAAGTACACATCCCGAGCTAAAGTAACTTAGCACAGATAAAAGTTAAAACAAAGACGTTTAGCAAACCGTTAAAACACACAAACTATCGTCGTATAAGAAATCAGATGCTATGACTCTCCACAAGTTATACTTCAGGTCGTTATCTTTGTAATGTTTGTATCTTTTATCAAAAAGCACTCTGTTCTCCGACACGTAAACAATCAGCCGGTCGGCCATGTTGGATATACCGGTGAATCAGACGTCACAACAACACGAAATCTGATTGGTCAGAAGTGGACACACAGTATGCGAAACTATAGAAAAATCGACCATGATCCGAAAAAATAAATGTCGCAGGAATGTAAAACGTCGCTGATGTGAACGCTTGTATTGACAGGATACGGGTTCAAAAAAAATATTGACGTCCGAAATAATCGCACGACAAAAACGGTCTTTAGGGTTCTGAATCACTATTGGCCCCACGATACAATATTATCACGATACTTGGGCCACGATATTGTTGCGATTTTTATATTTTGCAATACAGTGAGTTTTATGAAACAGTATATTGTGATTTATATAATTTTTTCAACTGTTTAGCTAATGTAGCATTTGTCTTTCCTTTATGTTTGTCTTATTTACGCTGTATTTTATTTTCATGTAGCACATTTTGCAAACCTTATATACATTTGTTGTACTAATTTTCTCCTGCTCTATTATGTCCCCTCTGCCAACCTCTCTGGACAAACAGTTGATTTTATTTTTCCATTATCATAAATTTGACTTTAAGTAGCAATTAATTTGAAAAAATCGGTACTTGTTAAATGAGACGATACGATATATCACCAGACAAAATATCCCAATACTGTGCTGTACCGATTTTTTTCTCCCACCCCTATTCATTATTGATATGTGTAGTTCTGACTGCAGGTAGTCTGCCTCACAGTCTCGGACTTCTCATGTCAGTGTCAATGCAATCAAGCCAACTGCAGATATTTGTGCGATGCTGCCATTGGTACATGGCATTTAAAAAGCAGAAGCATAGCCAAGGCTGTTGGCAGCATGCTCAGCTCCTGATATGTCTTGATGAATATAAAAAAACTCAGCATGAGTATGTTAACAAGGTTAAAAACTTGATATTTATCACAGGAGTAAATCAAATTTTCTCTGAGCTCACCATGAATTCTCCTCCATTCTCGAGATTTGATTTCTGAGTTATGTTTGTTTTTCTTTTGATTTCTCTTTTAAAAACTCGAGTTGAAGCTGAAGGAAAAAATGTGACTCTTGTTATTCACCCTTTTCCTTTACTGCCCTCAAACAGAGAATAGCTCAGAGCTTAAAGGAGGAGCAGATGAAGCAGACATCACAGGAGTGCATGTTTTCTGATGTTCAGCTTGAGGATCCTGATGCTAGAAGAAACAGTAATGCAGGTGTGTGCACCTCCAGTTTGCTGCTTTGATTTCTGCTTTGACAGTTTTGGTGTTATTGACATGTGCTTGATGGCTTCTTCTCATTGTACCATAAACACAGGAAACGTGGAAGCATCAAGCCTGCAGCCCACGTCTATCTCCCCTGCTGATCTGCATGGCATGTGGTACCCTACCGTCAGACGAACGCTGGTTTGTCTGTCCAAACTCTACAGATGTATAGATGTGAGTTTCCTCTCTTCATTTTGCTCATTTCTTGCCTCCTTTTCAAAAATACGTTCCGATGAGTGGTGTATAATTTTCCCCTTTTTTTTGAATGTCTTATTCCAATGTTTCTCATCGTGCTTTGGTCTTCTTCCAGCGAGCAGTCTTCCAGGGTTTATCTCAAGAAGCCTTATCTGCCTGCATCCAGTCCCTGCTTAAAGCCTCAGATATCATCCTTAAAAACAAGGTTGGCTCACATGGTTAAAAAAAAAAAGAGTTTTGTTTCCAATTGTCTCTGAACTTTTCAGACTTATCAAAGGAGCTGGAAATGTGCCTTTATTTTGACATAGTAAACAAGATTAGTTCTCTCTCAGATAAAATGTGATCTGTTATTTAAATTCCTTGCGGCTGCAGGATCCTTAACTAAAGCAGCTGGGATGTCATTGCGAGTTTATTTTAATGAGCGCTTTATTATGCTCTACAGAGTGTTCAGCAGACCATCCTTTATTTATGGGCTTCTCTCACCTTCAAATTTGCTGTCTATCTGTGCTAACTGGCCCGTTTCAACCCAACACTTCAAATTAAAGCAGCAGCATCAATCTCAGAGGACGTGTTCCCTCCCTGTGTTGATGATGTCTTTTTCCAACGTTTTAGTTGCTAGCTGAGCAATAAATGGTTTCAGCTGCCTTTTTTTTTTTTTTTTTTTTTGGTCACAGTAATGCGTCCCTTCCCAGCCATGGTTAATCAGCAGTTATTAATTAGACATATTCCCTTATCTTCTCTAAAGCTGGTGCTTTTATGTTCTGTGAAGCTTGGATAGTCAGCAGATGCCCTTTTGTGCTGGCAGCCTGCAGTGTGGATTTAACAGTGTGCTATCACTTTCCGTAGACTCAAATAGATGGGCAACTTTTCCTGATCAAGCACCTGCTGATAATGCGCGAACAGATTGCCCCATTTCACACCGATTTTGCCATCAAGGAAATCTCACTGGACCTGAAGAAAACGCGAGGTAAGATAATTAAAGGTGGAGGGAACATTGGTGTTCGGCTCCATAAAGCCAGTCATTACATTCTCATGCTCATTAAGCAACTTGTGCCTATCACATGCACCAGTGGCAACAATTAATGTGGAAATTACAGTGTAATCCAACACCATAATGTACATTAACTGATGGCTCACAGGGCAGACTCGGCTCCTCCTATCACCCTCATCTCAGTCAAGGTCATATTAAATCTGTATCACTAGGGGGCACTGTAATTCTACACCAGCTCAGATTAAATCTCTGCTTTGTGTTTAGATGCTGCCTTCAAAATCCTTCACCCCAAGGCTGTTCCTAAATTCTTCCGACTTAACAGCCACAACGCCATACTTGAATTCCTGTTGGAGGTACTGTTCTTATTTTTTCTTTCATTATATATATATATATATATATATATACATTTTTTTTGCTACATGCTATACAGTTTATGCACTTTGATAACACCCTGCCTCCAGGGAAATGCCACTTGATAGTGCTAAAGCCTTTGTGTGGCTGTCCCTTAGGGAACTCCAGAGATAAAGGAGCACTACATCGACTCAAAGAAGGATGTGGACCGACACCTGAAGTTCAGCTGCGAGCAGTTCATCCAGCAGCAGACTCAGATCTTTGTGGGGAACCTTGAGGAGTTTCTCACCAAGGTAACTGTTACAGTCGGGGCAGACTTTGCCTCAGGGCAGCTGCGGCTCATTCTGACCTTCAATTTTTCTCCATTTACCTCTTAAAAAAAAAAAAAAAGAAAGAAACCCATCGTATTCACTGATCACGTCGAGTTTCAGTCCTTTTCAGACAACTGTTTTTATCCCAAAAGTCTCAGTTATTATTGTAAGGTTTTTTGTGTTTGTATGCCTGTGTTGTGACATTTCATATTATTGTGTTGTGTGTTTTGTGAAATCTTTCAGTGCACTTATTGTGCCTCCATAATTAGTTGCCAACCGTGTTTTCTGTGTTACTCATTCAGTTTTCTATTATTTTTAAGTGAATACTGCTCTTTGTTTAATCCAAGATTGACAAACTGGCAGCTCTGCTTTTTTTGTTTTTTTTCCCCTGGCTTACAATCACAGCAGCACAAGTGAAGTCTTTTCAATCTGTAATGTTTTGTTTTGACTCTGTGCGCTCAGGTTGCAGCTCTGAAAACTATGGCTATCCAAGGGGGCCCCACATACAGTCTGTCTCAGCAACCTTGGGCACAACCAGGTAAGATTTGTCTCAGGAAACGCCACTGGCGTCACACTGTAATTCATCAAAACTTGTGTAGCAAAAGCTAGAGGGCATGTCAGTGTTTTTGCTTTTTTTTCTCTCGCCCTAAGTCCTTTTTTCTTTCTCTTTTCAGTAAAGATCAAGGATATAGTGATGGCTACCTACCGGGTGATGAAGAGCAAGCTGCCAAGCACTTTACAAAGCATGTCCTTGTACTTAGCCAATAGAGACACGGAGTTCATCCTTTTCAAGCCTGTTCGGGTGGGTGGCAGGAAAGCTTGGGTGTAGCGTGTACTGCATGAGTCAATTCCTTTTCAAGTCATTGTTTAAGCTCAGAGAATCCTTCACGCAGTGTTGACACAGCGGGAGCTCTGAGTCCCAATCGTTAATTGATGTAACAGAAATAATCTGAATTAGAGGTATCACAAAAGAGGAGTTGAATTCACAGATAGAACGACATGTCCCCCCCTTTTCCTCATAGGCACACGCATGATTTATTGTGGGTAGACATTAGCGTGTAAACAAACCTCTCGCCGCATCAGAAATTATTGACTTAACATTTATTCATTAGCGAGGGGTTAGTCACTGTAGTAAAAGGCCTGTCGATCAATTGAGGAGAGAGAAAGCTGATAATCTTCTGTGTGAATCATCCTCTCGTACTCTTGCTTTTTGTTTAAATTCAGCTCAGAAGTTGCGCCCTAAATTGTGCTTTAAATTATCACTGGGATTGAACTTTTAATAGAGAAATCTTTGTGCTGCCTGTGTACCGCTCATCAAGGTGCCAGGTTCAGCTGAATGAGAGAGACACAAAATACTACGGTTGACATGGAAACAAGATTGTGGGGGGACGTAGGCCAGATGGAAATGTAGTATTAATTTCCCTCCAGCTCCCAGTAATAGGATGGCTTTTTTTCTCTCTCTCCCACAGAATAACATCCAGCAGGTATTCCAAAGACTGCACGCCTTACTTCAAGAGGAATACGACGGAGAAGACCTTCAAATCATTGCCTGTCCATCTCTGGAGCAGGTAGAGTACTGTCGGATTAGCACAGCCGCGAGCAAACCTGACATAGTTTTAATAATGCAACATCCAAAACTGCTGAGAGCCACTTCAGTGGAGAAACTGTAGATAACGAACGGCGCTGAGCTAAGTCACGGTGAGGACTCATCGTTTTTTTACGCCTCTCTCTTTCAGATTAACCTGCTGCTGTCTGTGAATAAGTAATGTGCAAGTTTGGCGGACATGCTTTACCGGCGCACACCTTCTGGATAGCAATTGGATGTTGCAACTCCAGCCGTTAACTGGAAGGGGAGAGAGGGCTGAGTAGGCGAGATGACCAGAGAAACTGCAAGCCCGGACTGGGAGCGCTGAAAAAGTGGCATTAAAAAAAGATCCTGCACAAGGCCAAAGACTCTCAGGCAGACAGAGGCTCAAGTAGTTCCTAGTGTGCCCAGGTTCAGGTATTCATCTCGAAGTCCATAACAAAGTGGGAAGAGGAGGTTGTTATTTTGGGTACTGAGTTCATTTTATTTGAAAGTGGTGTTGTGGTGAGGGTTGTTTTCATGTAGGCGAAATCCATTACAACAAGGGTGGGTTTGTGCATCTCTCTTAACACCAAATTGGTTTGAATTAAAAGAATTTGCGCACTATGTGAGGATGGGGGGGGGGGGTGAATAATATGAAGAGTGTTCACACAAGGACACTTTGGGCGCTCAAATAGAGGCACTAAAGGGTTGTTCGTCAGCCAGGTAGCTAATGGCCAGTGAAAAGGGGGGCTTTCGTTGAGATGCCTGGAATAGATTCTCTCGATAGGTTTGAAGGATAACAAAGAGAACGGGAAACAAAAAAAAAGATGCTGCAACATGTTTTATTCCTCTGTTTTCAAATGTACCGGTTTGTAACGTTTAGTAGGACTCGACAGGACACTCAGGTCCAACAGGTTTTCCTCCGATCAAAACGAAATCCACACTCTGATTCTTCCACGTTCTCCTTTTGAATGTTTTTGTTAGTCTTCTGCAAATATGTAAAATAATACAATGAAATCTTATGTTTTATACTTTTTTATATATAGGCTGATTACTCCTAATAATATACTTTTACTCTGGCGAAATAATGGTTGGTTGACGTTTTGCACTGTATTCAAGATGATTTCTGGGTTCGTTTTTCCTGGCTGTCCTCACAGAGTGACAAAAGTAAGCGGACACTGTCAGTGTAATATTTGCTTCGGTGTGTCCCGTGTAAGATAACATGTACAGATCTGCTATTTATGAACATTCTGATTAAAACAAGGTTGATGAAGTCCACTGGTTTTCTATCTGGAGGCACTGTGTCATTGAATTCAGATACTCGGGACACTCCAGCAGAAGCCACTTTGCACAAATGAGAAACTGCCATTCAAGGACATCATTGGCTTTAGGGGGTCTTTTTGGCAGACTGTTGCTGCTTCATTGGCAGCCGCTGTCTTTCCATCTGTGAGATGAGGCTTTGCTGGGGCTTGACCTTCCGTGGACTGACAGCCTTTTGATAGGTGATGAGGGACTGGATGTTCTGGAGCAAGACATTGATCTCTGCACTCTTCTGCTGCAGAGACCTCTGAAGCATGTCGGGCCCCGGCAGCGTTAGACCTTTTGCCTTGATTTAGCTGCGACAGCAAGGAAATATAAAGCAAAGCAGAATCAATGATTTGGCCCGAGATTGGGTCTACTTTTCACATGTCATGTATTTCTGCTTTTGGCCACAAATGAATATTGATATCACACTCACTTTCAATTTTACCCTCACATTTAGCCATAACCAGTGTTTGCCCGGGGTGAAACTGATGCAGATTTGCTCTTGGGATTGAAAGTCGATGTTGGGGTTCAAGCTCAGTGTCAGGCAGAGAAGCTGGAAAGGCGGGGCTTTATGATAATGCTTCCTGTCTATCTGATAGAAATGTTTCTTTATATCTGTAGCTTCCTCTCTATGGAGTCAGATTCACCTTTTAAAAAGGTAGCAGCTCTAGAACAAAAAGGCCCTCTGAGGAAAGCCAGATTACCGCCTGCTGTTCATTAATTATTTTCAAGATAAGAGGAGGCACTTCAACAGGGGATAGAGATATAGAGATAGATTCTAATAACAAAAACCCTCACATATAACCATAGACGTACGCTATGCAATCAACTATAAAGACTAATCCAAGTAGAGTCATTGTTGTGACGATTCAGAGATCTGCTCTGAGCAGCTACCTCGGTTTTGAGAAATGAAGGTGACGCAGATGTGCTTAAACCTCCAGTTCCTTGAGAGTCCATTTAAGGTCAGCTCAAAAAGCTTCAAAATCCACATACATACCCATTCAGAAATAACCCAGCAACAATAAACGTGCACAGATGTCAGTTGTTGCGCAGTTAAGGGCTTTGTTGACTTGACTGACAGGTGGAAACAGTGCTGGATGTTACATTATAAACCCTTATAGCTGCATTTGTAAGGCTTTATGATGCATTATGGCAGGTGGATTCATTTTAAGTGTTGTCTGTATTTTTCAGTGATGTCGTTTTAACCAATCAAAGTGTTGGTTAATCATGATCTAAGAAGACTGTTCTATAGTTTAATATCCTCAAATGATGATTATATCACTTCAACGTGGGAAAGACTTCAGCTTCATTTACTCTGAAGAAGAAAACAGCTGAGAGTTCCTAGTGGGATATGTTAGGTGGCAGAAACTTGTTTTTCATGTCCTGTAATGCAGTCAAAGTTGTAAGGGCATGCAAAGATAAGTAAATTTAATCTGCCCGAGTTAGTCCTATCTGTCTGTGTCTGGATGGTGTGTGTATGTGAAACCTGCTTTAGGGGTCTGAGGATCTGAGACCTTTTCAAATTTCAAACCTTTCAACCTGCGGTGTATCATGGAAAATGAAGCATCAGAGATTCAATGGCATAGAAATTTAATTTGAAAAACCATTTAATGGTGGAAGCCAATAATGGACCGAGAGCGGTTCTGACCTTTGATCTTTCTGCCTTGCTGGGCCTCCATCAGTCACGCTTTCTTCAGCGATAACTGCTGCAGCCTTCAGCAAAATCTCTGATAACTTCCATGACTCCTCTCAGCAGAAAAGCTGACACAAAGAAAGACAGAAGGGGGGAAAGACTTGTACTTTTAGAAATGTTTCCAAACTCTTATCTCTGAACTTGAGCCATTTTGTTTATCATTTTTGACATTTATCACGTCTTTCAATTCTGGCAATCTAGTGGACCTCTTATTGAAGCAATTAACACCTAATTTAAACATGTAATGATTAAAAAAAACGTGTTAAAAAGCAATGCTGTATTTTATTTTCCTTTTTTTCCTCCTAATGTAGTTTTCTGGAGTAAAATTCATACTTTCTTACAGTTTTTTGATCAATGTTCACCCTGGAAATATTCAGGCTGATTTCAAAACAACATTTTTTTTAAAGTATACCATCAAATTCATAAAAACGTGGATGAAATTTTGGCCCAGTACAGTGTTAGATGGAGATATTTGGGCTATCGAGGGTCTGTTTGTGTAGAGCTTGAACATCTAAAGCAAAGCATGTTTATTTCTGTAGCATATTTCAGCAACGAGGATATTTAAAGTTTGTAACAAACAGAAGAATCATTGCAGATTTCAGAAAAACACTGCAAGAAAACATTTAAAAATCATTAAAAGGCAACATTTTATTCATAAAATCAACAAAAACAAAAAGTTAAACTGTTGAAAAGTTAATTAAATAAGCACATATTTTTAATGTAATAAAGGCTACGTCAGGTAATCCACTTAGTGTGCGCCAAAAACTGAGTTCTGATACTCAAGTAGCCCTTGACTACCGAGCATTATCGCTGATCCACAAACTGGTCTTGTCTTAATCTAGATAAATTCTATATTTAATCCATCCCACAGCTCACAGACTGGTCTCCTTCTGCGTTGAGTCACAGCCTCAAAGGTTTTTGTCTCAACACTGTTCAATCTTAAATGAAGTCACATTTAGCCTTATGATTAGCTTAAAGCTGCCGCGAGGAGCTTTCACTTTGTGTCGATTTGGCGCCCTCTGTGGACAAAGCACTCTTTGCCTGTCTTGTCCTCTGCATGCTGAAGTCGTGTCTTGTAACCGCAAAATTCATCCTGCTGACTTTTGACCATTTATATTATTTTGTTTCATTTGAAAGATAAAGTAAAAAATAAATTGAGAGACTTAAGAGACCTCCACTCCTACTCCAAATGTCACAGCGAGGCTTTTATTTTGTCAAGGACATCATGACTGCAGTTGAGTGACAGTGATTTTACATCTGCAACACAGTGTTGAAAGCTCTCTTTGTTACCCATTTTCTGGATATATAATTCCAAATAGGGCTCTTTCTGGCAGCTCAAGTATATATATTATATAAATAAGTCTTTTACTGATGGTCACATTTGCTTTTGTACATTGTAGAAAGGCATTAATATTAATTTCAGTATGTTTCATAAATGTTAAGAAACTCCCTACAGGAGCTTTACAGTGCTTAAAATCATTAAAACAATCTGTTAAAACTCAAAGCAAGAGCAAATAAAATAAAAGCAGCACAGAAGGTAAATATATAAGATTATTGAAATAGAGGCATAAAGCTGTGGAGCAAAATTGTGTATTGAAAAAAAAAGGATATTAAACAAAAAGTAAACAAGTCCAGAGCCTTGAGCATTTTCAGCAACTCTGGCATCATGTTTAGTCGAATGTTAACATCTACTGAAATGCTAAAAGCAGAAAACAGCTCTAAAGTTCAGCTGTGATTTAAACTAATGATTTATCTAATAGTACAAAGCAGCACACGCAGAAAATTCTCAGGTTTACAGTTATTTGTCATGGACATAACCTGCAGAGGATTTTTAAAGGGAAGCCAGGATTTCAAAACCATCAGGAGGACTTAACCTCTCTAAATAATGAGTATTCGTACCAAATTTCACAGAAAACTGGCCAGTATTTATCTCACTTTGAACCACAAACTTAAACCCACGATGGCACTATAAAGGGAGGTCAGGGGATCACTCGTGTCATTAGGCTTTCTCCTCCAGGGACCATGAATGTCTGTATGAAAATTCCATGGCAGTCATCCAGGATTTGTTGAGGCATTTTCGACAAAACCAAAGTGGAAGACAACAAACTCTGCTTTCCCCTGAGCTACTAATGTGCCAAAAATACTGAATCAAAGATTAGGAAAATGACCTACATAAAATTACTACCTGGAAATGTCATCCCCTGAATTCAGATTGTCTTTATAGTAAAATGCAATAAAAATAAGTGACATTTCCGTCTCCACATCAAGTATTCAGTGGTGGTTAAATGTCATTGTAAGTGTTAGCTAGCTTGTAAATCAAATTAATGATAAATTCTGTTTCATCTCCAGGCTGTGCACATTAAAAGTGAATGTAACTGTCTGTTCAGCAAACAGCGACACAAATGAGGAAAATTGCACTTTATTTTAGATCACACTGCCTTCTTTTATCATGACGGTGTCTCCATATCAGCAGCAGTGTTACACACACACTCATCCTCTCACCTCTTTTAGGTCAGCGCTGTTGGCTATCTGATCTTCGGCCTCTGGGGCTTTCTTCAGCTGCTGGCGGTGCTCAAAGCAAATGTTGCACGCGTCATGCAGTCACTGCTCTGATGAGCCTGATCCACACGAGGCCAGGATCTTAAAATGTGGTCAGAGTACACGCTTAAAAGGATACTCCATTTCTAAAAAAGGCAAATCTATAGCAGGAAAAACATCGAGTTAATGAGGTATTCAAAGCCTTTTTTTTTTTTTTTTTTAAGTCTTGCAGCGGCAGCAACAGAGACAACACACTAATTGCTTATTCTATAAGTAGATTCATATTATTTATGGAGAGGGGGAACAGAGACGGCGTTAAAGTGGCATTTGCCTCTATACCTTGTCCAGATTAGTTAAATACTCTTCCGTTTCTCCTTGGCAGGCTGCAGGAGTTTGGGGAGTTTCCTTGCTGTGTGAATCCAACACTTCATTATCTGGGGATATCTCCAACTCAGACTTCATGTTTTTAGGAACGCTCCAAGGAGAAAAAAACAAAGACTCTTCATAATTTATTAAATTCTTTGAGGTCTTTAACTCGTGCTTCATGAATAAATCAAACCCGTGTCCCTGGATACCGTGTCATATCATCTCTCACAAGATAAAACCCGCTCTGTGACAAGGATAGACAAGGCTATGAAAAGTTAAATTCAGTTCTTTTCCGATTGCAAAATTATCTCTTAAGACACACAAAGAACTCATATATGCTAATCTCAAATGTTCAACATTTGTCAGAGGCCTCTTTACAAAGAGCATTTTCAAATGTTAGTTTAATGTCATAAAAATAAATTCAGTCTACTTCAGAGACTTCCACTCCTACTCCAAATGTCACAGCGAGGCTTTTATTTTGTCAAGGACATCATGACTGCAGTTGAGTGACAGTGATTTTACATCTGCAACACTGTGTTGAGAGCTCTCATTGTTAACCATCTTCTGGATAGAAACCCAGCCTTGACACACTCATCAGCTCCCATTTCAACCTCAAATGCTCCGGATAAGCTGCTAATCCGTCTTGGTTTGGGTAGTAATAGTCTGCAGATCCAAAACTAAATGAATTATTAACAATTATCTTGGGTATTCACGCTCATTTACAAACCGAGGTCAGCATGAAATCTGAAGGGAGAGTACCTCATCTGCACCCTCTCTCATGTTCCTCATCAGCCCAGGTGTTGTTGTGGTTTCTGGTTATGACTCCGCAGACTGATTCACAGATTGTCAAACATTCATGTGAGATTACTGTGGAGCCAGAACTTAAAATGAACCTAAAGATAAAGTACAAAGGCCCTGAAGTAAGTTCAACCTCCTATACTTCACCGTAATGCCCATATTTCTTTTAAAAAGGTGAATTTTTTAATGTTTTAAAACTGAATAAAGCACTTTTTTTTAACATATTATAGGGATAGCTGTGTTTTTCAGTTTGAGGGAGGGGTGTATGAGCTAATTGCAGAAAGTAAACCTCTATCCAACAAAGGACGGGGGTCCTTAAAAACTGCTGCAGACACATAATTTAGCTGATTTTTAAAGAGGATCCCAAACACCAATGGAAGAATTAAGCAAATTTCCAGCACTTTGATTTGCAGTCAGCTTGGTTTGGTATTTCTTCTTCTTCTTGGACACAACATGAACATGTTTCTTATTCAGCCCCTCCAAAAATGATCCTTCTCCTTAAATAGTAAACAGCCAGTCTTATGTTTTAGATTCGAGACATACAATCTTCTGTCTGTCCGTCTGTTTTGGATCTCCATCAGCATCAGATTTAGTCAGATTTCTGTTCGCAGACTCTTTGATGCCTTTGCTTCCAACAAAATAGGATTTATATAACCAACTCTGCAAACATTTTGTTTAGGGTATGCTGTATTTGATTATGTTATTGCCATTAAACAAATGTGGATCTGACTTTTCGAGAACTGAAAGAAAAAAGGGGAATGAAATAAATCCATATCTCTGCAGCACGTTTCTTGTACTCAATAATTAACAGCTCTCAGAATTGCTAATTAACAGTCCTCCAGAGGGCCTTATATAGAAACTAGATAATAGAAATCAATCATACGACAAGCCTCCAATTGGCTAAAACGCCCAACTAGAAATATAATAGAAGATAAAAATAATGTTGGCATCAGCTACAAGTAAATGGAGATTCTTTGATGTGTGGATCAGGCTGATCTTTGTGTTTTTTTTCAGTGCGCACACACTGTAGGTGTCTTTTAACACAGCATGAAGATGGTGATAGAAAACAGTGTGATGTACACAGTGATGTATCTGTTTGTTTTAACAAGAGGAAGCTAACATGGTTTATTAATCATAGATACCCCAGGGCTTCATTTTTGATTTGGCGTCTATCACAAAAACATATACAGTGCGGCTTTTGTAGTGTGATATCTCTCTCTGACTGCCAGCTTTAACTTCTTTGTCTTCTGAAAAATGGAGGTGATTAGAAACTGTTGTTGAAATTTATGTCTGCAATATGAAAAGATGCTGCAATAAATGCAAAGAAATGGCAGCTGTTAAATCTGCTTCACACTTCTAAATAAATAGCGGCAACGTTACACTAGACAGCATTGTTCTATAATGCATGCAATGGTGCTGCTGCTGCTGCTGCTGCAAAAAAAAAAATGTTCAGTACTGTTTACTTCCTGAATAAATGAGAACAAATCAACAGCATCTTAACATCCAGTGAGAAATATTAGATCTCCCGACATTTCATCCAAGGGGTTGGCTTTCTTCCACTGAAAATAGTAATAATGCATTTCAGGGTTGCATTATGTTTGGCGTATCTAACTGTGACTGTGCGTGCAAGAACTACAGTGGTGAACATAATTAGATAGAATTACAGACTTGATGTGAAGTAAAAGCCGGACCTCTAGCTTCAACGTGCCATTGCTTGTAAAGTGGAAGGTAATAAATGATAATTCCTCTGAATAAAACAGCCACATGGAGCTTGAAATTAGAGGTGTTGTGTTATGAATGACCAAGAGAGGAATGAGAGAGGTGGTGTGAGATAAACATGTGTACTTTCAAGCAAAAGTCTACTTATCATTGTTGCTATTATCGCTTTCTGCAAGTGGCAACTTAAAAAGGCGCTAACTAGCACTGTGACTATTGCCTGGATTGCAGGACAGAATCTGACTCCACATTTTCCAAATCAGAGGAGTCGAAAAGTTTCTAAGGCTGCTCTCAAATCTATGTCCAGTGACCGTTATTACTCCTCGGCCATCCTTAAACGAAACAAATGATGTTGCCACACTGTTTACCAATTTAGAATTCTAACAGAAGCTAACATTTTTTGCCACATTATAAACAGGCAGTGGTAAAATATACCAAACTTTCCACCAGTTTACTTGAAATGACGCCTGTGATCGGGCTGTCCACCACCATGCTTTTGCCGTTTACGGTTAACTGCTGTTATTGAGTTTTGGCCAATAATTGTCAAGCAAGATAAGCCATTTAACACAGAAGTGTTTTGTTTACAAAGCCTATATGAATAAATCAGATCAGACAACAACAAGGTTTCAACTCCAGAAGTAACACTGTGCTCTGCAAGATTTATTAGTAACGACTGAAACATAAACACAACTGTTCAGGCTGCATAGAAATATCGCTTCATTGGGACCAAAAACAATGAAGACAATTCAAGAACCAACAGGAATTTGCATGCCAAGAACTTGGCTCTAAAATCAAAGGTAACAAATTGTACCATAACATCCTTGTCAGAAAGTTTCAATAAGTATTGGATGAATGCCTTTAGCCTCCTGGAAAGTTTGAGCCTTGATTTTGCTGTTCAGAGGGATATTTACCTTGACGTCAAAGTGATGAATCCATCATGACAGGAACTTTGAAATAATTTTGTTCTCCGTGATCTTTTAAGCTCTGTTTACACAGCTAAAACTTGGACAACCTTGGCTTTTACCCCCAAACTATTTCCTCTCCAAATTTGATGCCAGCGGGGCACTGAAACTATAAACTGATATTAATGTTTACAGGAATGTCTGCACAGCCAAAACAATTGACCCAACCTCACATAAATTTCCTGGAAAGCTCAAGCTCTTAACACTCTGATAGTAACAGTGAATGGCTATAAACAGCAAATACTGAAGAGGCTTTAAATAATATAAGACTGTTAACTGTAACACAGTCATAAATGATACCAGCTTATGCCTATTCTCTATTTCTCTTTAAATTTAGAAGGGTTTTTATCTTTTGTAGTGACTTCTACTTTTCCATTTGTCTGCTAAGCACGGCAATGAAACTGTAATGTGGTTTAATGTGGCTCAGATTTGCAGGGTGGTGGAACACGCAGGTCTGCAGCTGGTCCAACAGAAAGTAAATCTCTAAACTCTTCATTTAGATCTCTTCAGAGCATCTTGCCCTGGGTTGTCATGGCTCTCTGGATAAATAAACTGCGTCAAAAGAAAAAAAAAAAGTTTTGAGCACATATTGCAAGTCATTAATCACTAATGTAATTTGCTGCACAGTTTGCTTGTGAGGTTCCTGTTTTATATGCACTAAAGAGAGACACTAGTTAGTAAATCACTGCATGCACGTCCACAGCGCATTTATCATCGCAAACCTCAAGCTTTGATCCGACTGTAAAGTGCAGTATGCTTTGCTGATATGCAAAGGTGAGGTACCTGCAGTCGTCGGAGTGTGTACACACACTGATGTGAGGGCCCAGGGCAAAGATTACAGGCTCGAATAGAAGGTCATGCACATGTAGGTCAAAATACAAGCACTTGGATGGCCTCCTCAAAGTTCTTATAGCACTGAAGCAGAGACCTCCAACAGGAATCAGTTTCAAACTTCAGACACAACGCAGAGATGAGTTAAACACACATACACACGGCTAACGTTAGACTTGAAAGCAGCAGGGTAATCAAAAAGAAGCTACGCCATGTCAAACAGTCACTAAAGGGTCTTAATCTTTTGAGTGTCGAGGTTCCAGAAAAGACTGGACTCCTAATTATTACTGACTATTTTTACTTGACAAAGCAAATTCAAGAAAAAGCAAAATCTTGCTTATTCACTAGATACTTAGCAAAGATGCAAACAAGATGATAGTGGCGATTTAGAGATGATTTCACTGATTTGAATTTAATTTTTGCAGCTGAAAAAAATGAGCAGATTACATTTATTTTCATTGCCAAAGCCGGGCTAAATTAGGGTTTATTTGTATGTGTTTTCTTCAATTTGGTAGACAACTCTCACCCAGCTTCCTTTATGTTTTATCACCTGTCACTGTTTTGTCTTTGGTATTATCCTTTCTTTTCTTTTCTTTTTTTTTTCTCTGCTATTGACTGGCCAGCCGCTAACCACAAATCTAAACATTTGTAATTTCTAATTAATTGAATTGATTAGAAATTACGAAATGCATAATAATAATAATGATAACTGAAGGAGGTCTTTTGTTATTGTAGACCATATATTGATACTTCTTAAGATCTTTACTGGTTTCAAGGCAACTACAGCTGGTCAACAAACAGTCTTGCCCATAACCCATAAACAAAAAAAATCTTAATTTTTCTAATTTAATTCCTGTTTCTATTCTTTTTCTATTAATATTTATATTTTTAAGAGAAATTGTAATGGGATAAATAAAATATTCTGGTTCTGCGCAGAATCTATTATCATTATACCTTCAGTTGAACTCAAAATAGTCATTTCCCAGCATGTACGCACGGCTAAACTAACTCACTAGGAGCTGCAACTTTAAATGTGGTGAGCAGATGCTTGAGTGGTAATTTTACTCTCATCTGACATTGTTGAAGAAATTGAATAAAAGTGTTTTCCAAAATGTGAAGCTATTCCTTCGAGTAAATTGAGCGCTTTAAGAAGACTTTGGTTTCAATTTTTATAATTAACAGATGTTTGGGAGCGAGGATTACCATATCATTTCACTGGAATGGCAGCATGTACACTTGCCTTTATTTGCAAAACAGCCTTTGAAGTTGGGTGCTATGTCCTTGTCCTCAAAGATTATGTAAGTGAAGACAGACGCTTCTGCAGAGGAAATTATAATGGCTGCTTTCCCAGAGGGATAACTTTGTCTATTAGGGATCATTAACACTGTACAAACCGTTTATCAAAGGGAACAAATGCGCACCCTCTCATTAAGTCCTGTGACCTAGTCCTTGATCCTCCACTTTGCGCGCTGCTTAAAAGGATTCAAAATATTACCCATTCCATCAGGACACAAGGTGAAAAAACATTCCCCACTTCTATACAACTTCCTGATTGCTTCTTTTGACTGTGACACCAAATAGTAATTTATGACATTTCTGCAATATGCACCGGTGATAAAACACTGGTTCAGGAGAGGCTACGGCAACAGGAATGTCTTTACGGAAACATGGCTTCAAACGTACTTTCAGCTCACCATCTGTCTCTTCCTGTAGTGTAAACATGTCAGGAGTGTTTTTGATGTCTATCTCAGGGATGTGGGTCTCATCGCTGATGTGGGGAATCTTTTCTGACAGCCTTTAGAGCATTTCGTGTTTGATCTCAATGCGGCTTGAATGGGCAAAGGAGAAAACCCATGTATTGATATTTTGTCAATAAGAAAGATAAAAGCCTGCACTCATGAATCTTCAGCATTTATGTCCATCCAGACTAGCGCCTGAGGTTTAATCATATTTTTCATAACCTTTTCAAGATACGTTTTTTAGGTTTTCTTTAGACTTGCAAATGTCTCAACCTTTAGTGAGCACTGAGCAAGTAAGTGTTTGCAGACGTTTGAAAAAGTACACCTGAAAGGTACAGAAAGAGCCAATTTTTCATCTCCCCCGCTCCAGCAAGTATAAATAAGAAACACTTTTTAATGGTACACAATCTGGCACAATAATAAGCAGGTACAGTACAGTTATAAGCTGTCAGTCTATATCAGCCTTGAACAGAAAGCCGTATAAAATGAATGCAGACGGGTCAGGACCTGCACGTTACTCACCTTTCCTTGCCTCCTGCATTGAAGCTTCCCTCTCCTCCTCACTGGTGACGCTAGCATGAGAGTTCACATCAATCTTTCCATCGAACTCCGTCTGTGCCAGTTTTTCAGCTCTTTCATTTCTTTAACTTGCTTACAATTAAGGACATGAATAGAGGAAAATGTAACCATAAGACTTACATTTCTCTCGTTTTTAATAATAGTGTGCCCTCATTAAAACAGAGGTTATTTGTCTGATTTATTTATTTCAACCGACTCATTTTTAGTGTCTGACAGAGCTGTGGGCAACAGTCGCACTAAGCAAGATTCCTAACCAATTTTGATTCAACCTATAACCCAGAGTGCATGTGGGAAAAAAATCAGATTCAGTATCACCTCTGCACCTCTGATATTATAGCCTCCCCACACTGATATTACTTTTGGAAAATGAAAAAGGCCATCACTGTCATTTTCAGGCACTATGAGCAATATAGAGATACAGGACGAGGTCTATGATACATTTTCAACACAAGGAGTTTGTTTTGGCTCTGGCTTGTATGTTATGAGACAAGGTGGCCCTGCACTCAGTATCTGGTGTTTTATCTTCCCATTCTCAGTCCTCTAACATGATAGTACAACATTGCCTCACAAAAGGTGTTGAATGTTTGCTACGAATATAATGTAAAATGTGTGATATCGACAGGCTAGATATTTCTTATAATCGCAAATACACACTTTTTTTTATCAGATGTAATAACTCAAATATGTGCCATAACATATACATTTTTTGTCCACTGTGTAGAACTGCTTTTTAGTTTTTTGTTATTGTTGCTTACATTTTTCTCTTTTTTTATACATGAGATCTTTTGTATAGGTCCAAGTAAACTCTTTATAATTATCTGTGCACTGTGTACTTATTCCTCAATGTTTGCTCTGCTGATCCTTTGCTGCTGTAACACTGCAAATTCCCCCCACCATTTGGACAAATAAAGGTTTATCTTATCTTACCTTAAAGCTCAGTATCTTAAAGGCTGAAAATCTTAGAGAAAGTGTTTTAATCTGTTTACTCTGATACTCCTTTAACTTTATACCGTACTTTAGATATTACTTGAACAACTGTACACTGTTACTTTCTACCTCGGTATAGCTGTATTAGCATAATTTTCATCACCGAGCTCAGTGTGAATCCCATTTTCACAATTATTGAGCGAGTTACCGCTGCAAAATCAGGAGTCCTTCCTGCAACAACTGGAGATCTTTAATTTCCTTTTGATCTGCAACAGAGAGAAATAATTGGAAATCTTACAGATGTCTAAGTCATGAGAGGCAAGTGAGGGCAGGAGCAAGTGACCCCTTCTCACCTAAACTGATGACATGGCTTACCTTGACAGCTGATAGAGAGCCCCTGCTCCACCCTCTTCCAATCTGTCTGGGTGCGAGTGCTCACCAAAGTAATGAGTCTTCTTCCCAGCATGTGTAATGCTAGCTCTGTGAACTTTGGTGATTCTGGACTGCTCAGAAGAACAGACACCGGGGACAGGGTATTAAGGAAATGCATTACCAGACAAATATAATGACCAGAAATGTAAGCTAAATGGTTTTTTGGCCTCTTGAGGCAGAGGAAGTCTTCAGCAAGAGAACATATATCATTTGGCTTTTATAGATGAATGAGTTCACAGTCAACTCTGCACCTTCAGCAGCAACAACAACAAGTTAAGAGTATTTGAAATATCTTCCCTGGCCAACAACTAGTGTAAGTTATAACTCTCCCTAGGCCCAACGTTGATCTGTGGGCCTTGGCATTCTTCACAAGCTAGAGATGATTCATTGTACTGCTGCCATTTGGTGTTAGACATCCTGTTTACAGGTGAAAGCAGCATACTCTTACAGTGGCTAACAAGCCAAACACTTCAGTTACACAAGGAGGCATGACTCACCCAATGCATGCTGGTATAGTTGTTAAGGATTTCTAGCTATAGCCACTTAAACTGGTCAAAGTCACCACATGCTATCAGATACAGGAATAGACCAAGGACTTACAACCACCACTGAACTGTTTTTGGTCATTTTCAGGCATTTTTACATAAAAAGTGAGTAGAATGACAAAAATACTATTACAATATAAAAGTTATTTCTTGAAAGTCAGTAGAAACATATCATCTATCCATCCATCTGTCCATTCTCTTTCCAGGGTCTAGACGCAGTAGGCTAAGCATCTTAAACCAAGACATCACTTTCCCCAGCAGTCTTTACCAACTCCTCCTGGAAGATTTCCAAGAACTTCCAGGTGTTTCCAAGAGTTGTACAAATCCCTACAGCTCCCGGCTACGTAAATATCACGCTCCTCTTTGTTGGCCTGTATGGGCAGCACGTCACCTTATGAGTATACTCACAGGTTTCTTCTCTAAGCTAAAAAAGAAACTCTCTGTTTTAAAACTCTGCACTGACTCCCTGTTTCTTTTAGATGTGATTTTAAACTTCTTTTAATTATTTTCATAGCTCTTCGTGGCCTTGCTCCTCCGTATGTCACAGATTTACTCTTTGTATTTTGCATTCAGGTCTCTGAGGTCCTCAAATTCTTCCCTTTTTAAATGGCACTGAAGAGAGACCTTTCTGTTTTATACTCCTAAACTCTGAGACACTCTGCCTCTGGATATTAAAGCAGAAAACTCTCTTTGTGTTCTAAAAAGAAAGTGAAGACCTATCTTTTTAATCTGGCTTTCAACTCAGAGTGATTCAGTGGCTTTAGCCTCACTTTTTATGGATTTTAAAATGTTTCTTCTTCTTCTTCTTCTTCTTCTTCTTCTTCTAATTATTATTATTATTATTATTATTATTATTATTATCATTATTATTACTATTATTATTATTATTGTTGTTGTTGTTGTTATTTTTTTTTTACAATTATTATATTTTTTAACAAATACTACAAATGACATCTAAACCATTTTAATTGTTTTTTTCATTACTTTTCTTCATTTATTTTACTGATAATACTGTTTTCTTTTGTGAAACCCTTTGGGCTGTATTTTGTTGAATATAAAAGGCGCTATCTGAATATGGTTGAGTTGAGCGTGGCTGTGAACAGATGTCATTCATTTTCATTTCCAACTCATGAAACTCACTTTTCTCGTGTGGTTGTTCTTTTTTGGAAGTGTGCCGGCACACACAGATTCCCAAGGTCATTTATTGCTCGCGGAACACAGATATGAGCATTCAAAAGAAAGCCGGAGAAGTTGTCAGGTAGGATATTAACAATGGCGTCTTTCTGGTCGTCACATGTCTCATGCTTCCTTCAGGCTCTCTGGGTTGTCACAAAGCTGTCGTGGGGAGAAGTCACCTTCTTTAGGACTCTCAGGAGGTGCAGAGGCAGTATCTCTCTGAAAAGATTTGGGACTGATCTTTTAAAGGAACGTGATATGTCAAGTGAAGCAAAATCTCTAGAGGACAGCCACTGAATAATGCACGATTACATGTGTATCACTTTTACGATGTTGCCCAGCAGTAGTTACGACTAAAGATCATGTACATCTAAATTTATATACTGCTGCAGACGACATTTTTCTGCCCTGTTTTACTGACTCCTCAGCTCACTGACAGAGACTTTATGAGTTTATTCAATAAGATGGGCACTTTTCCATGTTTTTATTTTGGTTGCATCCTTTATGTCAAACCGAATAAAGTTCATCTTTTATTCTGACAGAGACAACCATGACATAGTTACCCTGCTAAAGCCAACACAATGATCTCACTCTAATAACAGACATTACAGCTCAATGCCCTTCTTTCAATGGGGATGATGCATCAAGGGAAGTAACTAGAGTCACTGCTGACAGATTCATGATTAACACTGACAACAATACCTGAGTCTATAAATTCTGGTTTCTCTCCACTGCGTTCAACATTCATAGCCAGTAGCTACAAAGTCATGGTAGAGTAGTCTTTTGTGTTTACATACAGCCTATTTTATGGGTATTACTGACACTCATTTCATGCAGCATTCGTGTGTGTAAATCTACAGGTAAGCTGGCATTATTCCGGGTATCTTATTTTGATTAATTCCTTGTACTCGTTGCCTCAGATGAGTAAATTAAATAATCCCTTACCCACGTGTTTTGCTCCTTTTCTGAAGGCAAGGATGTGCTAATTATCTCTGCTCTTATTTTCAGTCCGGCGCAGGCAAAATAACCTTTCAGGAGCCTTAAGAGGATATCATCAACAATGTGGACCCTGGTTCTTATTCTTTGTTTGGGAAATATTTTCATCGGTGGCAAGGCCGCTGATCAGCATTCAGAGCCATCCCCTGTAATCCCGCGCTCAGAAACGGCCTCCCCTGCTCTTTTAATACTGGAAAAACAGAAATCCAACAGCTCAATTCATCCACCCCAAGTAGCAAGACCAAAAACACCGCACCCTCCTATGTGCCTGGAGTCGGCTGGGATCAGAGGCACTTTCAAATATATCAATACTGTGGTGTCTCTTGTTGTTTTTGTGGTTGGGATTGTGGGGAATTCAGCCTTACTGAGAATCATATACGTAAACAAATGCATGAGGAGCGGACCTAACATTCTCATTGCCAGTCTTGCTCTGGGCGATCTGCTTCACATTGTGATAGACATTCCAATCAATGCATACAGGGTGAGTAACTCACTTCATGCTGTGCAGTTATAAAGAGAAAACTATGCTGCACCTTTTCCTGCTCTTTTGATCCTTTCTAACACCACAATCTCACCTTGAATTGATTGTTAATGTGTTTTCTTTTCACTCTGAAAATTGCTCTTTGTTGTTTCAGCTCATGGCAGAAGATTGGCCATTTGGTTTGTTATTGTGCAAACTCGTCCCTTTCATACAGAAAACCTCGGTTGGAATAACAGTGCTGAGCTTATGTGCTTTAAGTGTGGACAGGTAAGGAGATAAGCAGCACCGTCCTCAGCCTTACAAGAAAATAGCCTTGCAAGGAAGTGTCTGTGTTCCATCAAATAGACAGATTTCTTTAGCATTAGCCTTTAACTAAAGCAATATATATATCTTTGTTACAGACACATAGTCCCTCAAGCCCTAATATTTCCTGATTGATTTTGCAGATACAGAGCTGTAGTATCCTGGAAACGAATCAAAGGCATCGGGGTCTCGGTGTGGACAGCAATCGAAATAACTCTGATATGGGTTATTTCTATTCTGCTGGCGGCGCCTGAAGTGGTCGGCTTTGATATGATAACAATGGACTATAAAGACAAGCTTCTGAGAATATGTCTGCTTCATCCCATGCAAACCACACAATTCATGCAGGTAGGGTAACAATCTCCAAGATAAAACAACCAGATCAACATGTGTTTGTCAGGTGTTTGATGGAAATGTGACATGCAATGTTTCCAACTGAGTTTCTCCTCTCACAGTCTTGGTGTTGCCCTTGTAAACCCAGGCATGTACATGTGAAATATTGTTTTATGAATGCCGTAACATAGCAACCGCTGGGCTGACTGTAAGCTCTGTCATGTTTAATCAACAGTTTTATAAATCAGTAAAGGACTGGTGGCTCTTTGGCTTCTACTTCTGTATGCCACTGGCTTGGACTGCGGTTTTCTACACTCTCATGACCAGGAAAATGCTCAGAAATACTGAGAATACACTCAGCGACCACACCAAGCAGGTTAACACTTTAAGGCCACTTTTTTCTCTCTTTTTAAGCACATTTGAGTGTAAAATCGACTTCGGTATTGATCTTTTTTTCTTTTTTTTTTGTTCTTTTCAGAGGAGAGAAGTGGCGAAAACTGTCTTCTGCCTGGTGATTGTGTTTGCACTTTGCTGGTTTCCTTTATACTTAAGCAGGATTTTGAAATTAACCATATATGATGAAGTAGATCCAAACAGGTGCCAGCTACTCAGGTAAGCATCATGAATCTGGTCCCTCTTTTTGCACTTTTTAGAAAGTGATTTTGAATAACTAAGACTTTTATTCTTCCCTCTAGTGCCTTACTGGTCTTGGATTATTTTGGTATGAATATGGCATCTCTAAACTCGTGCATCAACCCCATTGCCTTGTATGTTGTCAGCAAAAGATTCAAAAGATGTTTCAAGGTAAGATGCATATACCACCCTGCAGCTGTTTATGTTTTGCAACTTATGTAGGGCACTATTGAATTTTAAGGCAAACCCGGTGGGGGGTGAAAACTGTGATCCACATTGGGTGAGCTATCATATGTGTCATCAAGGACATATGGAGTCATGTCTGTAAAGTGGCCAGACTGGAGCGAGCAATGACCCGAGGGGGTAATAAGTGAAAATGGTCTGGAAAAACATCGTCGGGTAGAGCAAGGGGAAAAAAAAAAAAAAAGAAGAAAAACAGACACTTGGCAATCTACCAGACAATTTGTCACCGAGTCAGAGTGATGTGCGTTGAGGGAGAAGAAAACATAGCTTCAAGGCAATTTTCAAGGGAAATTTCTCTTTAAAAGCCTTTATTGTATTACGAGCTCAGAAGGACATATCTAAAACATACTTTGATTTGATTTGGCTGTCACCACACCAGAGTGCTTTGATTTGATTTGGCTTTTTACACACAAGAGTGCATGAAAAACGACCCTTCTTTTGCAATGTGTTTTCCTTGCATATTTATTTTCGGATTTGATGCACTTTTTCTTTAAGTGTATCCTTTTTTCCAATAAAGGGACAAAAGTCAGGAAATTTTCTTCCTCATATGTCATTGCAAACTGATATAAAGCAGAACCACTTTCACTGTGCCATTTAGCAATTCTGTATTAAAGCAACAAGTCTGTTTACTGTAGGTCATTACTCAAAGACATGCAAATAGCGTTCCACTCACATTATCCCTCACATAAATAAAACACATAATGTGCCATTTTCAAGCACATTTAATGCCTGTTGTTCTCTAACCAAACTTCCTCTTCTCTGTGTGTTTGTGTGCGGTCTTTCAGGCGTGTCTGTGCAGCCCGTGTCTCCCTCTCCAAGCTGTTACCCATGACGAGGTGCAGTCTGTTTTGAAGTCCAGAATGCAGGATCAAGCCTCAGAGCAGAGCTGCAACATCAAAGCTCCCAAGCAGACTTCCACACCTCCACCTGGGCAGGAGAACACCTTACTGTGTTAGCAAAGCTCATGTGGAACTGTGAAAATCACTGCTAAGGTCTAAAATATTTCTTTATTAAATATATATACGGCTATCAAAGCAGCTAGAGAAGCAGCGGAACAACCTTGACATGCCTTCCTAATGATATAAAATACCTTGTGAATAGCACGTCCTTTGTACTGCTGTCGTCAGCTGAACATCTGCTTTGGCATGAGCAACCTGGAGTCAGACTGTTCAGACTATTTGCCCTCGGGGGGCTTGACTCACTCCCAAACATTACATCAGATACCTCGTACCTATCCTGTATCATGCATCACAGTTCTCAAATCACTGTTTTGGGCACGATGTTAACCTGGCACCCATCAACAGGAATCTTGTCACGGCTTACCGCCTGCATGTGTATCATTCTGATTCAGTGTCTGGATGCTGGCACCTTCAGAAAACCGAGCAAACAGGAATTTAAAATTATTACGGTGGGTTTTAAGGGGGTATGTTGTATTATTAGCACATAAATGCGTGTTTTTATCTCTGTTTAGTTTATCATTCACAGCTCCCTCAGACTTTTTAGCGTTCCTTTCTTTCCTGAATCTTAAAAAACATATCAAATCAGTGCCACAAGTAGATTCTGTCGCCGCTGCTGAATGACTGATTGATGGTGGCCTATTTTTAATGCATTGTTAAATGTGTAATGCATGGAGACACTTTATAAAAGACCTGAGAGTGGGGAAGAAGGAAAACGAAGATGACAGAATGAGGTCAGGAGGAGAGAGGGGATGGGAGGGGGGGCGGTGTAGAGATGAGCACCTGATAGGTCTTCCTGTCACAGGACAAGGCAAGCACAAATAGAAGCACTGTTCTTCTCGCTAATGCTATATCAGTCTGCAAAACTGTCTTGATGCTGCGCGCTGGAATGCCTATTAAAAGTTTATCCTGTCTAAGCAAAGAGCATAACCCTCAACTGTTTGTTCAGGAGTTTGTTTGAATATAAGTGTGTGCATACTTGTGATGCTTCTATAGAAAAGATGTGTAATAAGGACATGACTGAACCTATTTTCCCTGCAGCGTACTGCAGATTGCTCCAATGAAATAAAATATTTTCCCACACTTTTCATCATTTTGAAGCAGTTTTTTTATGCACAAGTTCATAAAAAATGCTTTATGTAAACCTTACATAATGGAACTATACACATTTGAAGCTTTATTTTTCTCTGACAGAAAAATGCTGTTCAACTTTGGAATTTGAATTGAGAACATGTACTGTATGTCAGCACATGAAAAAGCCAGTAAAAACATAGAACAGGATGGTATGTTCAGCGTTTATTTGAAAAGACCCTTTTGGTTGAAGTAATGAAATCGAAAAAAAACTACAAGAGTTTGCTGCTTCTACGGCCTTCTTTGCAGATATAACTTAGTTGTGATGATTGGTGTGGTTGTCTCACAGTGCTCTGACAAGTACTGGTTGAATTATTTTACCTCCTATCACATTAGCCATGTTTACATGTGCAAAATTTCTGGATCCCATTAAAAAATTGGGGGATCGGATAATCTGAATCCACTATTTATAAGGGTGCAAGATCAAATCATCCGATCACGACGTGTGTATACATTGCTGATTTATTAAAATTAGATAATTTCAGATATTTTCAGATTCAGATTTATTGTGGAGTTGATTTTCAGATTTCAGATTTGATTGTTCTTTACAAATATACAAATACATTCTTCTTCTCCAAGGTGTAGGCTGAAGCCCATGTCTTATTTTGCCTACCCTTATCACTCGTTTTTGCTTCTTTAAGCAAACTCCACAGAAGCATTTGGACATGCGCAGAGTTGTCTGATTTCGCTAAAACACCCGCAGAAGAAGAGTTGTATTCACGCCTGTGCTCTCAACAAACAAACATGGTAGTGGCTCACTCCATCCAATTCAGGGGTTTTCCCCTCTGTTAATAGTTGTCTCTAGATGGCGCCCTTGCATACTTATGTTACTGTTCTGTCAAAGGTTGCACTGTGCGTGCAGATGTGACATCATTACGCTACGTTCGCCTTGTTATGTTACCGGAAGAGCAGACACGGCACCTGTGGATGTGTTTAATGCCAGAGTTTTAATAATCAAACCTCCTGTACCGGCCAAAGGCTAAAGAGTGAAGATCGAGTCAGGTAAGAGAGTCACGATCGGAAAAAGTGTTACATGGATGCATTTTGGAATAACACTCGGCATAAACCACCCCTCTCGGTTGGAATACAATTTCTTTCCGATTGAGCTGAATTGGATCAGAATCTTCCGATTGACATGTAAAGGCTACATGACGGATTTTTATACCGATCGGTCATTTATTCCGATTATTTGTGCCCATGTAAATGCAGCTGATGTAGGAATCCTTTAACAACAAGATTTTGGAAGGCTTGGTTGTATTCATAACACATCTGAAGTCCCCCCACAACATTTCACCCTGCTTAAGATCCTGGCTTTCACTTGTTTACTCCACAGCTCTGGATTTCTGCTTTTTAACCAGTCCCCAATGGATTTACTTGGATCTTTATCTTTTATAATCAGCACAATCACTCCTCGGTATGACTCAGATTTTATAGTTGGATGTATGATTTTAAATGCTCCGATCCTAAAGCATCAAAGCCATTCTAAACATTTCCACCACTGTGCCTTACAGCCAATGAAAGGTTTGTGTATAAAATGAAATTGTTCTGCCCCATTTCTGGTGCTATGACCAAAATCCTCTATCCCTGACTCATCTTTCTTAAACCTTTTGTGCCATGAGTCCTTGGCCTTGCCGTAGTATTCATTGGCAAACTTCAGTTTTGTTCTGATGTTCTTTTGAGACAGAAAAGGCTTCCCTCTGGCACACGTCCCATGCAAATATGTGCAGTCACTTTCTGATTCTGCTCGACACATTCACTTCTTGGAGACTTCTTTTGGCATCCTACAGTCTGCTCTTGGGCTGAATTTGTTGTCCTGGCAGTAGCTTTTAAATTTATTTTCACTATTTTGATCTTCTGCACTCTGGAGTGATTGAGTCCAAGTACTTTAAGGATCTTTTAAACACTCCCAGAAACAATCCTCTTAGTGAGTGCATCAAGGACATCTTTATATTACAACATTATGATACAATCAACTTTAACTATAATGAGAAAACAGTCACTTCAGACCAGTTCTTCTGGAGTATTTCTACCTAATATTTTACTCCTGGGCTCCCCGGCACCTTGACTCTGTTGAGTGACATGATTGATTTAAGTTTTGATAAATTTAGGAGCTCACTGATTTACCACATAAAATGTCTGCAAGGCATTGATTTAAATTGTTTAAAGGCCATTTGGTGTCAGTGTTATTAGAGTTTTGCTCAAGTTTGGTCTCAATCTAAATGTAGCTGTCTTGAGGAACTTTAAGTTTATATTGATGTTTCTGACCCTCCCCAGGGTGTATCCAGGCTTTTCGACTATGGTGGCCCAATTACTTGGGGAGGTGGAGTTTGCTGACAGTTTTTGATGGACAAATTTTTCTTCTACACATCTGTCCTGTGATGTAAAGGTATGGCAAGTCATTCTACAATTTAAAGCACTGACAAAAATGTTGAAAAACCTGATTTTATGTTGATTTTGCCACCCCCCAAATATTGTGTGTCTTCACCAGAGATTCCCTGATTCCATACTTGTTGAAATTACTGGATAAGATATGCAAAATAAAAAATACTGTATAATCTGTCCAATCTATACTCTTTAACCTTAACTACTTTATACAACAGCCCTGCTCTCTACGACATGGACAGGCTGTTGCAGTACATAATATGTAAACAGTAGCCAAAGCATGAGAGTTTCTTGCATAGAGGAAGCAAATAGTAGAGGGTCTGCAGTTTGAAGGTGTTTCAAGCTTCTTACACCAACAACATTGGCGACTATCCGCGATTAGTGTGAGGCTCGTGTTTTGCAAGGAAAGTTTCCAGAGATGGTTTGAAAGTGTGAAAAATAACAGTGAAGGTTCTTGGGTTCATTGCTCTGGATGACAAATCTGCAGCTGGTTAAAAACCTCTGACTGAACACTTTGGATTCAGGCTCAGTTAAAATCACATAAATATATTTCCCACACTACTCTGCCTGAACTCTACAAGAAAGTGTGCAAACACTTTTCAACACTGTTTGTCAATGCTATTGCACTGAGCAGATACCTGAAGCTCTGATGTTTGCCTGTTGTCACTCTCAAGGCTAACAGTACATCAGTTGGAAATGGGTTACAAAATGATTGATTTTAATGTACCTTTAAAGGGATATTCCAGCGTAAATTTAATTTTTGGTCAAACACACTGTAACACTGAGTTAGACACTCAGTCAACTCGTCAGGGCTCCCCCACAAACAAGCGGCTGCTGGAGAAGATTGGGTGAGTTGTGTTTAGTCTCTTTGTTAAAGAAATCAGGCAAAGCTAAAAAGATGTTTGGCGGCCAGTAGCATGGCTTGGACCCTAAATGAACTGTTGATGAAGTTAGGAGCTGTTCTCAGCATTAATTGTGGCTATAGAGTGGCGTTTTGGTTGAGGTTTGTGCGTGGAGACATAGACTGTTGTGTATTGCTATCGTGTGGTCATTGCTGAAGTTGGTATAACTAGAGAAGCAAGCGGTCGGCAACATTCATCTCTCGAGGAGGTGTCTAACCAGGTGTTTTATGGTGTGATTGACCATATCTTAAAGGGATATTCCAGCATGAAATTAAATTAGGATCAAACACACCGTAAGACTGAGTTAGACACCCCGTCGAGAGATGAATGTTGCAATGACCACATGATAGCAATACACGGTCTTGGTCTCCACACACAAACCTTAACCAAAAAGCCACTCGTAGCCACATATAATGTTCAGACTAGCACCTAACTTCATCAACAGTACATATAGGGTCCCAACCATGGTACTAGTCACTAGTAACTCAGTCTTACGGTGTGTTGACCCAACTTAATTTTACGCCGGAATATCCCTTGAAATTCACACTGGAATATCCCTTTAAAACCCACCTCCAACAAGGCTGATGGCCAGTCATAGTTTAGGATTCCTTAGGATATTTCAAAGAGGCCCATGCAACATTTACCCCCTGACCCACTGAGCATCGCACACCTTAACTCTTTTCCCCTATATGTACCAACGATGTTTCCTTTTGAATGAAATACTGTGATTTTTTTCCATAGTGGTTTTGGTCTGTAAAGAAAAAAATCAATCTACATAATCCTTATGGTTAAAAGTACAAATTTGTCATAGTGTGGGTTTATCTTTACTTGGCTGTAAAGAATAATGACAACCTTGATTTCTCTCATGTTTCTTTGAGTGTCATTGTACACAGCGTTTGTTGCTAATAGCTTCTGGCATATCAAATAGAGAGCACAAGTGGATGCTGGTTCCACATCACATCCCATCAAACCAGCAAGCTGCCATCTTTATGTACCTAATCGATTATCCTCGCTCTCCCTGGTGTATAAACACTAGATTGAGCAAACAACAGCCAGCCTAGAATCAGATTTAGGTTTGTTAATATGACAAGATTAGCAGGAATCCTTTTGATTCTTTAATAAATAACATCCTTTAGAATTGTATTACAGCTGGAAAACATCCCGTTTTTCATTATGATTTTAAGTTAAGAAATATTTGAACCATCTGACTCGAAATGTGTTTGTTTGTGATTTGTGATGCCAAAAATATGTTTTGAGAGAACAAGGGAAGTAACACGCGTGCCTCGAAGCCCACACGCATGCTGCACTACACACTTGTACGCTTCTCTGTACTGACATGAGAGAGCCAGTGTCTCTGAGGCTTTGACTGTTGGATTCATCAGTACTAGACATGATATTACAGTTCAATATGCCTATTTATGCCTGAGCCAATTCCTTCTATTTTTTATTCAGTGCAACATTTCTTTTAATATGCTTATATATATGTACGTATATGTTCCTTTTTGATATGATATTCCTTTTCCATGTAGATGCTGTAGATGACTTTTATACATCTATTCCTAGTTTCTATCCTGCAGCAGCGCACTCAACTTGACACTCCTGTCTAATACTAATTTGTGTCAAACGCTGTCAAATGCTCCGGTCCCCTTTGTTAATCCAAATGCCAACAAATGCTACAATGCTATCACATCCCCAGCAGTAAGAAATCACAACCGGCGAATGTCACTGACACAATCATGCCCCGGTATCCAGATGAGGGTGACGTCAGTGTCGGCATCAGCGTGCTGGCAGGCGGGTGTCTGAGACCTTCTTTAGTAATCTGTGTACACACAGGGCTCACATCGGGCTCCCCACGGTGCTGCCCAGGCTCCCCAGACTGTGGATTTAATTAAACACTGTGAAATTAATTAATCAGTGGGGTGGCAGGTAGAAGGGACTTCTCACTGGAACCGCTCACACAACCAAGACAAGCATTTCATGTGTGCTGACAGTTATTAATTTGCTGTATGTTTTATTATAGTGCTTCTTTATAGAGATGCTGGAAATTCTAGGAGATTAAAAGGCTTGGCGTGCGAAAAGAGCCATGCAAATTATCAAAATAACAGCTCTGGAGAATCAAAGTGTAAACCTGTGTTTGATCTGTTCTATCAATTAATTAAAAAATTCACTTCTGTATAATAATATGGTGCAAATTAGATGGAAATGAGATAAAATATTCATTTAGTTATCTGGGGAATCTGCCTGGAGGGCTTTTTAGTCTTCAGTCTGGCTCAAAATGCTGTCCATATGGCAATTATGTACAGTAGTGTTGCAGGAGGATTGGTCTGATGCCTACTGGCAGAGAGGAGCCTGCCTGTGACAAACTGCTGCTAGGATCTGATGTGAGTTGAGGGAGATAATGAGGCTGTTGTAAGCCTTAAGTATAGAGCCTGGCCCCGGGGTGGCATATCTAAAGGCTCAGGCTCCCTCATTGTTGCACGTGCAGCTGAGGATTAAAAAACACATTGACTTTTTTCCTCATAAACTTTGTCAGTACTTCCTACAACTCTTTGGACAACTTCTGCTTTCATGTGGCAAGCCTCTTGACATTGCTTTGTGGAGGAGGAAGGTTTCTTTTTTTACGCTTTTTGTAGATATGAAGTCTTGATTTGATTCTGCTTTGAGCTATCTATAGCTCTTTTTAAGCACCCCACTAGAGGATGTGTACATTCTGGGGGTACATCCTAGGGTGACTGAAGCTTTGACAAACACCATATTTGAGAGAGAATTGGGACTTTCTTTAATAAGGATCTTTTTGGTCTGGATTTCCCGATTTTATTTCACTCGCAGGGTTTAAAAAAAGATGATATGGGTGAGGTGTGTTGTTATGTTGTCTGTTATACCACATCCTTTGAGAGAGAGCCTGTGCCTGCTGTGTTATAAAGATAACTGCCCACCTCTTGTGAGGAACTCTTGACATCCACTGCCTCCATCATGCCGGCTGTCACATATACGGCTTGTGTCCTGAGGAAAACAATGGTGCAAACTCTAGCTCTGAGTCCAATTTAGACCTGCACCACACTACAGGTCTCCTATTTGAGTGCGGCAAGGACATCATGCAACCAAGTGCAATACACAGAGAAAAAAAAATCCCTGCAGTGTGTGCAGAGTAATTGAATCCCCCAGGGGAATTGCTATAATGCTTCATGGCATAGCAAGTTTAATTCACTGAATGCAGGTAAGCCCGTAGACCATATTTACAGCTTTAAGTTAGTGGAATAAACAAGACACACTTCCTAATACAATACCAGCAGGCATATAATTAACAGCCATTTGGGGTTTGCATACTAAATAGGAGGGTGAGAAAGAGAGAGAGAGAGAAAGAGAGAGAGAGAGAAAGAGAGAGAGAGAGAGAAAGAGGGAGAGAGAGAGTGATACAGACACTCCAGCCAATAGCATGGCAACTACAGAGCGACCTGCAAATGGCAGGCAGAGTTAGACTACCGGGCAGAGCTGCAAGTGGTCACTCAACCATGGGATTAAAAAGCATTTAAGCCTTGTACCAGAGGCCCCCCCCCTCCCTGTGTTATTTCTGGCCATTCAGGAGAAAAGAAAAGACAAATTTTCGCTCCCTGCATGGGTTGTTATTGCCGGTGCAAAACTGCAGGGTTACAGGTTTTTCACCACGCCAGCATCCATAAACGTATTGCAGTGCTTTCTAGCAGAAAAACATAATGAGCTAAACTAAAAGGGTTTCTGTGTTCTGGTTAAGGTGCAAAATGGACTGTCAGTCCTGTTTATTTCATTCATGTCTGGATGTAATGGAAAACATGCAATCAAATGTAGGACAACATTTGCTGGAGTGGTTCACTTCACACTTGTGTTCACACTTCTAATGCCTCCTGGGCAACAGCAGGCAAATTTATGACAGGGGGGTATTGATGTATTTATAAGGCAAGCGTAGTGAGTGCATGAGCTTGATTAGCACAAATCCATGCCACCAGATAAATCACCAGCTAAGATGTACTGAATGTATTGTACTGGATGGATGTTAAAGAAAGAGCTTTTGATTTGGCGGTCACCAGAGCACCGCAGCACCCTGCCTGACTGTGCTTGTTTTGATGGGCGATGATGAAAGCGCAGGTGGATGCGAGAAAGCTGCTGCGTACTCCTCCACTGTGGTTTTTCCTATTAGCACAGGAGTGGAGGTTTGCAGTCTGGCCGCTGGGCGCGGTGGGTCAGTGCTCACAAAGCTCTGTTTGTTCCCCGGCCTGCAGGGCTCCCAGGGTAAGCCCGGCTCCAGAGGGGAGACAAACAAAAAGGCACCACTGTCTCTCACACACACACACCAAACCTGCTCTGCAACACATTCGTCTTTTCTCCTCAATGGGGTACATTTCTCTTCTTTAGGAGAGGAATGGCAAAAGGAAACAAGTTTTTTAGAAACAGGGCCTCGGGATAACAAAACTGCTGTTGTTGTGAGCTATGTGTTTTTTTCTCAGTTTAAATGCCATTTTGAGTTGTTGCTTGTGGTGATGTGTTTTCCCTCCTTTTTCTGCTTTGTGTTTTCATCTCCTTTTGTCGAGCTCAGACTCAGAGCTCTTTGTCTTGTGCTGCTGTATCAACACATTCTGAGTGAAACCCGAGGAAGCCGCCGCCAGCAACAGGCACATAACACATCATATTTAAATTTCAGCAGCTAACTTTGGAGATTATATATAGCTCTGTTTGTGCGCGGAAAGAAACAAAAGTTCTCCAAATTAATGAATAATTTCAAGGTGTCTCTTAGGTCCATGCACACTGTCTGCGTGTGATTTCTCGAGATGAAATAATGTGCCGGATTCTCTCACAGCTGCTGTCAGGTCAGACATTCGGTGTTGTGCTGCAATCTGCAATCCAAGTATAACTCCATTATTGAGGGGACTTTAAAATGGGAGCCGTGTGACACACAGCAGGATGATTTAGTTTAATGACCATGGCAGTGACAGTGCTGTGATGGAAATTGGACTCCCCCTGCAAATTTACATCACTTGAGGGTACTCGGGGTTCTTTTAGCGGCTGCACTCCGGAGCACGAGCCATCAGGAGGTCCTGGATATGTCATGCTTGTCACCTCCCTTTAAGTGCATCTGCAGACGTGGGAGAGGGATTAATATTATATAGCCTACGGAAGCACAGAGGCCGTCTTATCAGCGCTGCAGATGTGATAAGCACCTCTACCCCCATGAAAACCAGGAAAGATCTCCAAGCAAAGAGACAAGCATCTCTTTGTGTTGTTTCCTCACTCTGCTGCAGAGTTTCAATGCGGCTTTAGTGGCAGATATGGTGCAATTTCACATCTGTTGTAATTTGATGTTGCCCGGATCACCCTCTGTGAAATCGGCTTGATCACAACATGGCTCCTTTCAATTATTTAGAAAGTTGGCATATGGCGATAGTGATAGTAATCTGATTTCTTTTGATTTTGAGGTGTTCGAAAAAGCCTGCAACACGAACCTTAATAGCAGAGATGATAGGGGAAAAAAACCCTGTCTCTGTGATCGTGTTATTTGGTAGCCTAGCATCAGCACGTCGCTGTCTTTCCGAGAGTGAAAAAACACTTATTTATTTAGTAAAGACGTCACTTTTATGGAAATATTTTCCATCACTGCCATGACACTCATCTCGCATTAGTCCACATCAATGCAGATGTCAGTGTGCACAAATTGCAATGCCCTCAAAGTGATTCTGAGCTGTGAATGGAAGTTATGGCAACCATTGCTGTCACTTCAGTTTTATCAGAAAAGCACCCAGTGGAACCATGGAAACAAGATGTGACACAAAAAAACATCCACATCAAAGCCAGCATATACTGTAATTAGAATTTATTGAAGCCTACTCAGTCAGGAAAGGTACATGATCTGCTGAGCCTTTGGATTCAGTCCCATACCTCCCATTAAACATAGACAGCGCAAAGAGCAAGGGTATTACATGATACAAAAATGAATGCGCCCCTTTGTGGGTTCTGTTGCTGTAAATAGAAATAGGGCATTTGTATATTCTATATATAAATGTGTCTAAGAAGAGAAAGCAACTGTTTATATGCAAATAAAACTTGTAATAAGTGTCATATTCTGGATCACTTACTTCATGATGGGCATTTAATGCTAACAGGTGTAGCTTTCTGACTGTATTTACAGTCAGGAAATAAATATCCGGACAGATGCTGAAAGTTTAGAGACCCTGAGGGTCTTTGAAAAAGTAATGTGTTTTCTCAAGAGTGTTGCATGTTTTCTCACACAATACCTAATATGCGTGCGACCCACCAGCGACAGGGCATAATGACTCGGCAGGCCACCTGGCATCCTCTGTAGTTGTACGGCCAGGGCCAGTAGCCACGCAGAGGCTCGCAGACTCTCTGACAGTGAGTGTAGCTGCGTTGGCATTCTGAGCAGCAGATCCCCTGGTGGTCCAGCATGGTGTCAAAGGTCACGGCGGCGCTTTCGTCCCTGGCCCCACCGCTACTGCTGCTGCTGCGCTGCAAGTTTTTGAAGCAGTGTTCATTTTAAAAAAAGGCAATCTTCTTCTTAATTCATGCTCATTTGCAATTCAAATGTTTTCAAAAACTTCTCATCCCCCCCAAACATGTGACTACAGCTCTCTCTCTCTCTCTCTTCGGCGGTATGAATTTTTATAAGCAGTGGGAATTTTGCGCTTCAGTTTGTAAGTTCATCAGCCTGAAATGGCAGCTGTTACCCCAGTGACCTGTCATTATAGCCGCTAATATGGCACCTACTCTGCGGTGTTAGCAGAATAGCATCCAGGTTAGCACTTTTCCCAGCCATCTATTTCTGTGAGCTTTTAGCACTGCTGCCATCTTAAGACTCTGCTAAGAAGTCATCTGTAAAAGTGTTGACAAAACATAGAAACTTGAATTCATCATGTTCCTTTAAGGCGAGCTGCAGGGCTCAGCACCCGCTTCTCGAGAGTTAATCACCAGTTTTGTTTTTTTGGAGTTTGGGAGTTTAGTTCGTCATTAACAGTGTTGATGAAGTGGTTACCCACGTGGTAGGGGTTTTCGGGATTGAACCCCGACCCTGCGGTTGACTGCGCCCCCTCCTCTTCTTCCTGCTCCTCCACCACTCTGGAGATGTCATCCTCTGCGTGACTCACAGGGTCCCTCTCCTCAGCAGCTGCATCTGACTCCTCCATGCTAAACTGCCGCTTGGCTCGCTGTGTGTCTCTCTTTCTCCTCTCCCCATCTGTTACAGCAGGGCCACAGGAGGCAGGAGTATTGGGTCAACATCCACAAGATGCCATACATGTCCTCAGAGCTCAATCCTACATAGCTGGGGCTGTCTCGGATGTCCTGAATAATTCAATTAGCAGCCGTGATTTTCAAGCAGTCTTGCATATTTTAACATCATTCTTTTTTGATACAAGAGCGGAGGTTTTTTTGTGGTGTCGGCTTTAAATGTAGTTTGTGTTCAAGATGTTCAAATGTTTCACCAAGTTTGCAGACAAGTTTAGATGTTTAAAAAGCGTGTCAGCAGATAAGACGAGCACCCACAGCCAAAATGAGGATGAACTTTGGAGGAACTGACAAAATATTGAATGCTCTGTGATAACAGGCTTGTTTTTAAGGCTCCATAGAGTCATAGACAGAATGAATCAAGACAGGAAGGCAAAGAAAAAGGCAAAGGAACCTTTAGGATAGATGGGTTGGAGCCAGTAGATTGGAAGTTCCCCACAAAGGGCCAGGATTTTGTTGCTCAGAAAGCTGGTGTCCTTTAGCGGCTGCTCACCAGCAACCCATACAAGGAACTCCTCATCAAACCTCACTGGCATGATTTCATCTGTCTGTGGAAAAAAATAAAATAATGTCCTTGAAACGCTGCAGCTAGAAAAAGAAATGACAGTGTTAAAAGCAAACTGAATATTTTTTTTCCCCTTTTCAATTTGCTTTGAGTAGTGTGTATATATACCAGGTCAAACATCAGCGCCTCTTTGTTGTCAGCTCCCATGTGTGGAAGGCTGGCTTTGATTTGGGATTTTATATAGCACTTGTCTCCTCCAAAGAAGCGGATTCCGGTTATTCCCTGCGAGAAAAAAAAAAAAAAATCACAGCAACGCCATGTTTACACTCACGGCTTTGCTACTTTTGCTAAGCACACAGTAGAGTCTCTGCTGAACTACCCCAGGAAAAAAGAAGGAGAAGAAGAAGAAGAAGAAGGACAAACTCACTTACAATTTGAAAGTCATGAATCTCCACTGCTTCCTCTGCTCCAACCCCAGTTTTAAATCGCTCCAGGTTGTTGTCAGAATCGATTTCCACGGATCCCTCCCTCACCTCGCCATTGATGTTCATACTATAACGAACGTTATAAACCTAGCAGAAAAGTGGGACGTTAACATGACAGATTAGTTAAGTTATGTAAATCTCACTTTAGCAAACAATGTAAAAGTGACGAACAGGAAAAAAAGCGTCACGTTGCTTCTTCTGTTTTCTTACTGTCTTTGTTGCTTTTCTTGGAGAAATCCTCCAAGACATGAGGGGCTTTGCAGACTTTGATAGTACTGTTTACCGTACAGGTGAGCTCTATATAGTATGCAAATCTACTTTGCAGTCTCTATTCATGATGCAATGAAGCAACATTAAAACAATAGTTTATATGCATTGCAGGCGTAATAAAAGATGCGCTTTCATAGTCTGTAATTCACTTATAGATACTGTATCAGCTGCATTTCAGTTATGAACATAAAAATCTCCAGTGACATCTCATGAAAATACCTGCATGCCTAAAGTAAGACAGCTTTACGATCTGAGTTTTTTTTATTATCTACTTTGGATTCAGAAGCTCCCTTGCCTTCACTTTTATATATCTGTCATTGAAAGGGGCACAGCAGGTAATAATTATAGCATACAGTATATCCTCAGTCGACACTTACATTTTTATTGCTGACTTTCCACAGGTACAGAGCAGCCATGGATGCACACAACATCAACACCGCACCCACAATAAGAGCAGCAGCCCCACATCTTAGGAGGCGACTGACTGCAGCAGAGGTCTGTGTGCTGGACAGGTTTTTTTCCTTCACAAAGGTCAAAGGATGCAAAGAGTAAAACCTCAAGAAGTTAAACATCCAAGAAAGCTGATTAAACTCCAGGAAAACTTTAAAGATTTGGAAAGGCTAAAGTTTTCTTAACATGTCATGGGTGTCAATTACATTCCCATTAAAAAAAAGACATATTAAGCCTGTCTTACCGGAGGCATGCAGTGTTCAAAACAACCAGATCCATGAGTGGTGTTTTGGATTTTATCCATAGTTTCCCTCATGTTGTCCTCTAAAACTCCTCCGCTTCTACTGATGCCTCTCTGTGGAGAATCAGGATATCCACCAGGAGGCTTTTTTTGACATTTGAGCGTGAATGACGTGCAGTTGATATAAATTCTTTGAGCTAAATTCTTAGTCTGGATGTTACCTGTAGGTTTCAGACTGCTTAGAGAGAGAGAGGACACCAGTCTGTGGAACCAGTATAACACCTAACTTCTGAAGCAGGTCTGTTCTGTGTTAGATGTTACAGGAAGTGATGTAATACTCATCAGAAAGGTTTTTAATTATGGCCCTTTTATGCCTTTCATTTACCCATTTACCTCTTAAAGTTATGAGCTTTATGTTTATGATTATTACAGCTTGTCCTCACATCTGTGCTGCATTCAGGTGTCTTTGGAAATGGACTAGAAATGCTTGTAACTAAACTTGTATGCAGAAATCCTCTTAGGTTTTTCTAATAAGTGCAGTACACTTTATAACTGCATTTACATACACAGTTACAGACACGCAGACACCATTCTCTATTTATTATGATTTTTCTTTGTAGACTCTTGTTAAAGGTTACTGTATATTCATTACTTTAAAAAGAAGACACATAGTAAGAAAATAGGTGCAAAAGTGCAGAGCTGCTGTTGCTTGGAAACCAATTGTGCCACGTTTTTTTGTATGACTGCTAAGCTGCAATCAGGAAAGGTGAGGAGATTCTTTGACCTTTGAAAAACATGTAATTATAAGAGTATTTGATTAGCAGTGCAATATTTCCATGCAATTTAAGGCAGCACGGCGGCTCCATTGTGTTGCATTGAGGAGAATATGACATTGACTTATCAATTTATATGTTAGCTCATTCCATTTGTTGTGCTTTATAAGCCTTTAAGGCAAATGAATTGTATTCAGTTGGCTAATTGAGGTTATTCTGTGTGCTTTCTGATTACGTCCTCTGGATAATAAGTTGTACTTTTCCTATATAGAGTCATATAAGCCCTGATAGCTTCAATCTAGCGTGTCATACTGTTAAACAGCAAAACAATGTCAGCTTTTTAACTGTTTATTTGTGCAACAATGTGACAAAATCTACCACAAACATGGTAATCTTTCATATTGATTGTTTTTCCACAGCCCCTCACAGGCGAAATGTCCATTGGTCATGCCCTTTAAATAGTAACACATGCTCTTGAAAAGTCATAATAAAATTCTTTACATGAGAATCATTAAGAAAAATATATTATTAATGTACAAAATCTTGCATATTACACATGATACAATGAACAGTCGTATATGAGCCCAAAGACACGACATACTACAAAAACACTGCAACGATCCAACATGATAGAGTCATGAACATAAAAGTACTGTACAGTATAAAGACATAATCCCCTTTGTGAAGGACTTTTTAAGAGTTTGTGTACTCTGGGATGGACATCTCATCCGTTTCCTGTATTCGAGCCGGTGTTGGAGGACCGACAAGAATATAATCAAACTCCTGGTGTTGGACTTTTTCATAGACGCTCTGCAGCCCATTGGTTTTGGGTAAGTGAGCCGGGTAGTAGTTTTCCCTTCTGCTGTCCCGGGGAAGTGATGCAGTTTTGGAGAATGTTGACAGATGCGGTGCACAGGCCATGCTCGTGTTAGGCCTTGTAGCTGAAGGGCTCCAGCATCGATCTGAGTGTCCCAGGACTTTGCACTCGCTTGTGCACGCCCATAGACCTGCAGAAAAGCAAAATTTGAAGATTATGTTCATTATAAACACTCTCCTCATGGCTCGGATTGGACAAAACCTTCCTTTTTCCTCAGTGAATTTCTATTGAATTAAGTTGTGTTCATTGTTTTTTGACACTCACTGTTCATAGGTGGAGACTCCTTTTTATGTACATCCCCACTTATATCCGAATCACTGTCATTGAAGTCGCTGTCTCCCTTTCCGCTGTCCTTGCCGCTGATGTGTGGATCTCTGGCTGAGATAGTGGTGAATGAATTACCCTTCCATATCGTTATCGGTCTCACTGTTTCTTTCCCATATCCTGGTAGCGTGGAATAACCCTGAAAGGTTCACAAAAGGAAAGACATTCAACGTGAATTTTGAGTCAGGATGCAACGTGAGGAATGGAACAAACTTAAAGCATGTGTGAAAAGAAAATAAGTACCGATTTTACCTTTAATTTCCCCTCCATGGTTCTGCTGTTGGGCTCAAAGATGCCTGCTGTTGGTCTGCCATCCTCACAGCTTGCCTCTGTTGTGTTGCTGCTGGCCAATGGAGGTTTCTCTGGAAATGGATGGGCATCAAACACTTTGCCTTTGTGGTTGGCAATCAATGAATCAATGTGACCGCTCTCCACTTTCTCCACATTTGGTGCATCTTCTTTTTCATCAAACCCCCCCTCCCTGCTCTCTTTTTTCCGCCGGCTGCAAATGGTGGTGATGAGAATGATCGCCAGCAGGAGGAGGGAGCAGCTCCCCGCCAGGACGATGATGATGGCTATGGACATGTCCCATTCAAAGACCTCCTCACTGCCATTTTGAGCCAAGGAAGGCATGCTGGGTAAGGCTCCTTCAATGAAGCTGAAGTGTATAATGGCTGTGGAGGTGAGTGCTGGGGATCCATTGTCGCTGACCGCCACAGTTACTTTGACATTATCTGTGAGATCATATGTCAGCTGCCTGCTCACGTGCACCTTCCCTGTGTCTTTGTTGATGGAGAAGCCCAGGTGTCCCCCCTCTGTGAATTTATAAGACAGCTGCGCGTTGACGCCCTCGTCAGCATCTGTGGCCTTTATCTGTGTCACCACATAACCTGCAGGTGCATCCTTAGGCAGGAAAACCTCGGCAGATCCTTTGTAAAGGGGCGGCTGGATGATAGAAGGCTGGTTGTCATTCTGATCGACTATTTTGAGTCTGATGACAGCTGTGCTCTGCAGCTGTGGTGACCCCCCATCGCTCGCCTGGACGTGTATGTCTAGCAGTTTCATCACTTCATAATTAAAGCTTCTCAGTGCATATATAGAGCCTGAAACTGAATTTAAAGAGACAAAAGTGTTCACAGGAGACCCCATTATAACCCCATCCACCAGCCTGTATGTGATTTTCCCATTATTGCCCAAATCAGCATCCTTCGCTTCTACTGTGGTGATATAAGCTCCCGGGGGGTTATTTTCCACCACTGAAACTTCATACACAGATTTAGTGAAGTGGGGGGCGTTGTCATTCTCATCGCTGACTCTTATGGTGAACTGGGTGATCTTTCTCAGCGGAGGTGACCCGAAATCCTCAGCCATGACTGTCAGGTTATACTCACTAATCCTCTCCCTGTCTAAGGCTGCAGCTGTGACTATCATGTAGCTGTCCTCGTATGCTTGCCGTAGTTTAAAGTGATCGTGGCCGTACAGTGTGCAGTGAACCTGGCTGTTCACACCCGAGTCTCTGTCCAGGGTGCTGATCAGCGCCACCAGACTGTCCTTGTCTGCCGCCTCGCTGATGTGCGCAACGCCCGTCGTAATGGAGGTCATGGGGGTGATGCTGATTTCTGGGGCATTGTCATTAACGTCCGATACGTGAATGATGATTTTGCACACGGAAGGGGTCGGGTTTGCGCCCAGATCGGTCGCCTGCACGTCTAGCTCGTAGGTGCTTTTGTCCTCGAAATCCACGGGGCTTTTGAGCGTCAAGCGCCCTGATTTATTATCCACATGGAAAAGTTCTCGGATCTCATGAGAGACCTGTTTCCCGAACCCGTACACGACCTCTCCGTTTGAACCCTCGTCTGCATCCACTGCGTTAAGGTCCAGGATCACAGTGCCAACCTGTGCGTCCTCGGGCAAACTGACAGAGAAACTATTTTGGTCAAAAACAGGACTATTGTCGTTAAAGTCAGTCACTCTGATAGTTATCTTTGTTGACCCCGATCTGAAAGGGTTCCCTCCGTCTGTGGCCACCAGCTCCACTGTGTATAATGACTGAGTCTCCCTGTCTAGCTCCTTCATTAGTACCAATTCCGCATATTTAACCCCATCCGCTCTCAGGAGCACATCAATGGTGAAGTGACTGTTGACAGATATCTGGTAGCTCTGGATGTAGTTTGAACCCACATCCGCGTCCACAGCTGGGTCCAGAGGAATACGGGACCCCACGGCTGCATTCTCAGAGATCTCCACTATAGATTCCTTGTTTGGGAACTCCGGAGAGTTGTCATTGATGTCCTTCACCTCCACTTGTACGTGGATTAATTTATAGCGATCTTTGGAGAAATTAACCACGTCAAAAGTGATGAGACACTGATGAGTGTGTCTGCAAATTCGCTCCCTGTCAATTCGCTCCCCGACTGAGAGCTGGCCGTCACTTTCTCGCACCCTAATGAATGAGTCGTTGAATTGTTTCATCATCCTGAAATTGGTCTTGGAGGAGTGAGACAGACTCAAGGACATGTCCTTGGCAAGGTTTCCGATGACTGTACCTGGCGCGTCCTCCTCATTGGTCTGGTATCGAACAGTATTTCCCTCGGACCGAGCCAGTGACGCAAATAAAAACTGATAAAATAAGACTATAAAAATCCACCGGTGGCAGTGAGTTGTAAATCTGCCTTTTAACATCTTCTCCCCCTTTGAGAGCAGCCTCATTGTGCGCCGAACAGACCGCTTTCACCTCTGGAGTGAGCTCTCCATACAAGCCCCGTGCGCGCCTCTGAACTGAACTGTGCTGAAGTGAAAGTTACTCCTCGCTGCTCGGTGCGCGCAGGCAGGCAGGCAGGCAGACAGACAGTCAGACACGCTTGTTGCCTCGCCTTCAACACAGCTCAAAATTCTGCAGTGGCGGGGTTTATACAGCTCCTCATGCTAATGAGACGAAGTGTGACCAATCCCTCGCTTTAGAATTAAAAGTACCCCCCTTATGCTGGGAGAAAAGAAGCTCTAAGCCTGTTTTGAGAGTGAGAGAAGTAAAAAAAGAAAATGAAAAAAAAAAGAAAGAAGAAAAAAAAAAATGGGGCAGAGAGATATGCCATAGCTTGGAGATAGTTCTCGCACCCTTTATCGCTTTATTACAGCCATTACAGTGATGGCTGTATTTAGCAAAAGCCTATTTCTTCTTCTTTTGATGTGTAGTTTATTGTCTTCCCAGCGGAGAGAAGGTGTGTATTTACGCGCGCCCTCACGCACTCACCAGGCAAGCTCAAATGTTTTATTTTGGTGAGCTGTGCTGCTTTTGTAGAGGGCGCACCTCATTTAGAGCAGCTTCATTATCTAGAGACACATTCAGCGTGAAATCATCCACAGCCTCTCTGAGCAGGATTGATGGCTGATCGATTAATTGATATCGCCTAGTTTCTATTTTTCCTTATCATCTCTGTGCTCAATAAAACAGAGCAGATCTGCTAACATTTGCCTCCCTCCTTGTTTATGGAAAACACACAGTACATGTGTAGGCTAATTATTCATGTTTGTCTCCTGGGTTTTGACAACCCCCCGCACTTGAAGGCATTGGTATGAATTTCAAATCATTCAAGTCACACTCAGTGATAAACATCAGCCAGTTACTTTACAGCTGTAAGTCTGCAGCATGGCCATGATCCATGATTTATGAGTAAAATTGTGTGAATGTCCTTCTCCACAGATACAGGCTTCCTTATGCGAAGGTTACTAGTTTTTGCACTTTTTTGTTTGGGGCTGTTTGAGACTAAGCTCATTAGTTCCAGCTGAGAAAGATCTCAAAGTCACAGCATGAAATTACACGTAACATTCCAGTGAAATCAAATTAAAGGTTTCTTTAATCATCTGATGGCGAATATGGCCACCCGAAGATTAAAGAAACACAACAACTACCTAAAGGTGGTCTCAGTGATATTTTAACGTTAGCTGTTTCATGGATAAACTGCATACTCCTCGACCTCTGTCATTCATCTTGTGCCTAACAGTGAGGGGAACTGATTTCTTTTATACAATTCAATGCTGTCTGTTTATGTTTAGCCCCTCAAATACTAGCATCAAGCCTTGATCATTTAAAGTATTTGTGTTTAAACATTGTCAAATTCACCACTATTGGATACAACACCGGTCAAAATGCTGATTTTCTATCCAATTTAATGCTTTCTAAACTGTTTAGGTCCCACTTCTCAAATACTAGCATAGAGGTTTGACCATTTATGAACATTACAGCATTTGTGTTTAAACATGATCAAATTCACCACTATTGCATACAACACGGGTCAAAAAGCTGCAACATCTCCTTTTATATCTCTGACAGTTAAAGCACAGATATGTGGAATTAACCAGCGCCCCTGCTAGTTGTTCCAGGGAAGCCTTACAGTAAGTCAATAGTGTCAGTTTTTGTGTTTTAATGTGACACCGCCCGATGTTAACAATAAAGAAGTCAATAAAGGCATGGTGTTAACAGTTGGTTGGAGAGGCTTGACTGTAGCCTCATTCTTATTCGACCTCTTTGGATGAGTGTTTGCCAACCAAACATCATTATCATGAAAGTCCTCACTAATGCTCTTGTGCCTTTTCGCCTCAATAGGAGCAAATCCCTGCTGCCAGGTCCTAAAATCCTTTGGAAATTCCTCCCTCAAGGGTAAAGGGTGTGTTAACAGAATACCAATAGTTTTCAGAAGCACGTGTTCCGCTGTCTATTATTTTTCTACAAATACCTGGCTTTCTTATCTGTAACCTTGTCTGATACTTGACTCTGATTGATCAATACAACAACAGTAAGCTATTCTAAATTATAAGAGCGGTGCTGAGGACAACCATATCGCGCACATTATATCAAATCAATCCACTGAAACCAGCATATTACATTTCTTGCTGTTGGCAGTGAAACTTCAAGTGCTTTCAGTTTTATTGCTGAAGAACAAATCAGATTTAGTTTTATGTGATTCATTTATAACAGTAACCAAGGCTAATCCTAAAACTTCAATGTGAATAAAAATATTACATTTAAAGCTCCTGTTAGTAACTTAGGTTTGTGTCAGTTTTGGTGCCCCCCTGTGGACAAAGCAGTCCTTGTCCTCGAAATGCTTGAACAGTGACAACAGGACTGCTTCCTCAGCTGCTTCTCTGACGCCTACCCCCTCAAACTGGGTTTAAACTTTAAAATGACAGCATAGAAATTGTCAGTTTTGTAGCTGATGGTCTTGTTTGCTTTTGTAAAAAGTCATAAATATAACTGTCAGGCTAGTTCATTAATATTAAAAATCATCTCACAGGAGCTTTAATGTTAATTTAACCCCCAAGTTAAGAATACCACGCTGCCAGAGAAGCCAGCCATCAATTCTGAGAGACTATTTTTAGCAGTATGAATGAACCGATTTTACATCAATCGTACATCAATACTCACTGTGAAGTTATTTGCATCTTCAGTTGGTAGCAGGAAATAAACAGGATTGTGTATTGCCTGCAGGTGACACCAGCTCACTGTATGTTATCTTTATGTATAATATTGAGTCTACACTTCTCTGGCTTATGGATTGAATTGAATCCTCTTTAGTCGTATTAGTGCAGGGTTGTCACTGTACATATTATTCTTCTAATCTGCCACATTGAATTTTCAGTGCAAATACTATTATGGTCATAAAAGTAAAAATAAAATCTATATCTTTGCCAAAGATTTAAACTAAATATGTTTGTTCATTTAATTACGGTGTTCACTTTTTTTTTCTCTATTTCTGCTGCTATGGAGACGACAGGATTATTGAGAAACCTAGAGCAAAAAAAAAACAGTATCCGGGTCTCTCCTTTGAAGCTTCTGCTCACTTTCTATCTCTGATTATTTACTCCCAACTTGCCCATACTGTGCAACTGAAGAGGTCATGGAGGTTAGAGATGAAAACATTGTGTGTACTTTGCTCAGAACGGTTTATTAGTCAGCCTAAGAGACTAGAGTGTGCCGCTGCTAAAGCACTAACAATGATCTGGAACAATAACTCCAACAATAGCTATAATGATCCCCAAAGCCCGCAGAGACACATTGAAAGAGAGAGGCTGCAGTAAACAACAAAGGTACAATGGCATTTGTCTGGTAAACTTTCTCACTAATAGAGAAATAACTGTGACAGATTTGTTCATGAAAAGTGTGAGTCTCCATATTTGGGAATAAACTGTGTTTATTGATGTGTTGGATGAGGAATAATTATTAAAATTTCTCTTGCTGTGAATGAGGGATGATTTTTCTAATTCCCTAATTAGATTCACAACAAGGCAGCCAACATTTCTTGAAGCACATTGTTAAATGTAATTTGTAAAATTATCCACTAAATATACAAATGGACTTCAAGCCCATAATCCAAACACATTTCCTGAAATTGAATTGTGTTTTTCTGTCAGGCTAATAGAGCATGAAACTCTGTTGTCTCCCTTTTTTTGTCTTTTTATCACTGCAATACTTATGCGTAGCTACATCACTGATTTGCAGCATAAGATAAAATCAGTCTGAGTAAAAGAAAAAAATAGTTGGGCTTTTTTTTACAGTTTTTCTGCTACTTGCACCTGAGTCCATTTGCATATTTGATGTTTTTTTCCACTTTTTTGTCATTACACGGCTAAATTTGGAGCTGCCTCACTAGGAGCATAATAGAGAGAAAAATAGCTGGGTTAACTGGACACTCAGGGGAATAATGTGAGAACAAAATACAGTTAAAGCCGCAGTGTTGACTCCATGATCATGCACTAAATAAACTGTTCAACGACAATCCAACTTGGGTCATCGCCTCATTTTTTATTCCCAACACTTTTAATTTGGCATTTTCTGGCTCTCTGTATTGGGTATGATGTCCCACAGTCTTTTAATCACTGCTCTTCACTGTGTCATTTCCAAACGGGCATCTGTTAAGACAACACAATGGCAGCAAAATACAGCAAAACAGATAGTTAGCCACTAGCTAATGAACATGCTGAAGCCTTTAGGAGCTAATAGTTTTTTTTTTTTTTTTCAGAAGGTGTTAGAAACTAAAACTGAGATAAAGCAGTGCAATATTGGACATCAGGTACACTGACATAACTGAGAATTAACCAGATTTACAGGCTGTATTAGACATGTGTTTAGTCTTGGTGACAGTACAGGTCTGGTTTTGGGAATGGCACTATAGGGCAGTCGCCATACTAGAAATGTTGACTTTAACTAACATTCAGCCAATTAAGACAGAGAGTTGAGGCAATAGCCTGGTAAACAGCAACAACACTCACCTGCCAGTCAAATCAGCTACACCACAAGTTATGCCTAATCCACCCCTCACCCCCCAAACCCTGCCGTAACATAATCAAAACAGATAAGATCATAAATTCCCCCCTGTGGTCATGTATTGGTAAGAACATATCTCCGAAATCTCAGTGTCATTTCTCATTATGAATGCTTTCTGCCCAGCATATCAGATCATTAATCTGTGTATGTTTCCCTCATAAGAGAAACATTACAAATCTTCAGTCTGTTTTCTCACAAGCTGAATTAGAAATGCTGGTTCATGCTTTTGTGCCTTTCCTGCCCACTTACCGTACTTCCCTTTTCACCTGCCTAAATAAATCCTTTGTTGGCTGTTTACTGATCACCAAAATACGGCTGCAAGACTCCATCAGGTCCAGAAGGACAACCCACATATCTCTTTTTTTTTCCTTACACAGATGCTAGTTGTTTTCACACATACAGTATCTTATTAATACGATAATATAGTAATTATATTACTATATTGTACAGTAATTTACTGTATCTTAAGACCCTTATATTACACAAAATACAATCCTGTTTATTTTCTTGTATGTTGCATTTTATCATTATCATGTTGCTAATTTATAATGTTTTGCATTACTTTTAATTTGTTCATTGTGTTTTTCAATATCTGCACTTGTTAAAAATGAGGTATTGGGGCTAAAACAGAATAAGTCTGTAAACGTGTAATTCTGTTATACAAATTGGATTTTTTAAATGGGCCTCCATGGGGTTTCCTTGGCATTTGGAACTGGCATCAATTGGACGCCCAGGAACTGCAGATTTTAGCTCTCCTGCTTCTTTTCCCAAAACCAGAAGTTGCCTCTTTATTTAAACTGCTACTGGCTTCATGGGGATCAGGTGTTTGCTAAAATATTGGTCCTATCATCCTGTTATTTTTGTTAGAGGCTTACAATTGAGACGCTACATTGAAGTGTTTAGTCTTAAGACACAAATACCTGCAATAAACAGTTCCCTGTCACAGTTGCTATTATTCCCAATTCCCATAAGTATAATGAAAAAGAAAGACAATTGTATACTTTTCATAACTGCCGGTGTCAGAGTTTTATTGCTGAAGTTGCACAATAACAGTATAATTTAGTTTTAATGTAGCAGAGGAATGACTGAAAGAAAAAAAAAAACACGCAGGATGGTTCATTAAACAGTTTGATAAACAGTTGTTTCTTCTTTCCGCTCAATTTAGAGCCACATGTTACGTAGGCTGATCTTCACTTTAATGAGAACAGAGGTGATCATGGATGCAGTGTGGGCGATTCTCTTTGGATTACATTAAACCAGGTCAAATGGCTGCGCTGATAGATGGATTATCGCACTACAACGCAGCATTAAGTTAAACTGGGGCGCGGAGGAGTTTATGTGAATTTATTATAAGTAAATGGTCGTTAATGGTTGAGGAGGGTTGTTCAGCAGATGGTTGTTTTTTTCATTGTCATGTTCGAGGTCCTCAGTTTGTTGGAGCTTAATTTGCATAGTATTTCTAATTGTATTATTTGGAGATAGTGAACATATAATGAATTGAGTTTTTTTTTCTTTTCTACAGGATTCTCTACTTGTTATGACCTTCCAACAATTCAAGCTGCATGAATATCCTAGTTTCAGATAAGCAGTGCTCTACATTCTAAAAAGGATAATAACATAGAGAGCAGAATATGATACTTAAAAAAATTCTAATACAAGAGCTCAAGGTCACTTCCACAGGAGGACTATTCTGTATCCCACACTCTGTATTCAAGCTACGTTTTATATTAATATTTGATTTTTACATCTTAGTGGCAATTTCTAAAGCTGTTTTTCATCCATGATGAAAGCAACGGACTGTCGGATTCCTCAGTTCCTCAAATGTCTGTATGATGCTGATGGAAGACCATGATAGCATTTTTATGATTAATGCTATATAATTGTACCGGGTGCAACTGTTTCCATGCAAGTTACTGGCAAATTATTCACAGCCCCAAACAGATTTACCAAGTGAGTGAAGGAAGGGAGGGAGCAGCAAACAGAAAATGTATGAAAAAAGAAACTGTTGCAGGGAAAGATATTTCAAATTTACTGTTGGCCCACAGACACAATTCCATATTTAATGGGATTGTAAATGCATTCAGTTTCAAGGGATGCCTTTGCATTTTTAGTTCTCTAATCACTCTGGTCCATAATGTGCCTGAAGAAATGTCATGATAGTCTGCATTTGTGGAAGGCACTTAGACTCACATTCTTCTACAAAGATTAGAAATCAGAGGCAAATTACACTGTGGTGGAGCTCAGCTACACAGAATATTTCTCTGGTGTGAGACCGCTTGCCTTCAAAAACTCAATATTCCATGTCTTTAAGGAGTCAGGCCATCTTCTTTCTCCCTCTGTCTCTTTGTGTTCAAGTCATTTATTCAGCCCGTGTTCAACCTGACATGCAAATATGACATTTCAGTTTTAGGATTCCTCTGACACATTAGTAAATACTGCAAGTACATCTTTCAGGCCATGCAAAATGTATTATCATGTTACAGATCAAACAAATGTTTTGTCAGGGGCGATTGTAAAATGAATAGGTTTACATATTTGCAAGCTCATTGATTAAGATGAGGGCATTGATAAAGCTCTCAAAATTTTACAGTTAAATCAGTTAACCAGCAGCAGCTGATAAACGTAGCATATAGGATAAAGACTAGAGATAAAGAGGAGCAGGTAGCCAGCTCCAACCACGGTAACATTAGCCCTCTAATAAGTAATTAAATAACCAACTTATCAATTAAAGAATCAACCAGGCAGCAAACCCACCAACAAACCAACCAACTATCTGATCAAAAAAGGGACCAAACTGACCAAAAACAAGCTGAACAAATCAACCAACAAGCCAACAAACCAGTTAACCAACCAACCACACCAATCGATCAAAAGAAGGGAAAAAATACATGAACAAAGTCAAGCAGCGCAAATTAACCAAATAATCAATTAACAATAACAACAAATAACCAAATATACAGCAAAACAACAACAAAAACAACAACAAAACCAAACTAAACTCAAGTAAGCCAAACCAACCAATCAACCAGCTCAATCAAACAAAACCAAGCGACAAAACAACCAAAAGCAGCGAACACCAAACAGAACCAAATGAACTAGCCAACCACATAAAACCACACAGACAAACAATCAGACACCAAAGCAGACAAAACAAATCAAACAAGCAATCAAACCCTCCACGTCAAACACCTAAACCAAATCAATCAAAACCAAATAGAAACAAACCAAGGGAAGCAACCAAGAATACCATACAAAACCAGTCAACCCATCAAACCAAGCTAGTCAATCAAAACCAAAGCAACCAATCAAATCAAACCAAACAAATTAATAATAATAATAAAAAAAAACTGCAATCAAAATTTAAATTAGCAAGATTTTTACCTGACTTTGCCACCAAACACTATAACTATCATAATTGATACACCTAACGCAAACTGCAAGCGCTTTTCTATCTTGTGAGTAAAATGAACCAGAAGTCTCCTCTGGCAGCTTGTTGTTTCTGATAATACTCTGAAAACATTTACTATGGGTTTGCAGTGATTACATGTAACCAGCTGCAATTCTTTGACAACCACCCACTGCGCAATTTTCACTTTGAGTTACAGAATTGCAGAGAAGGGATGGCTGCATACTGTGACCCCATTGACATCATATCACTGTGGTTTAGCTGTATGCTTACTGTCTGTTGTAAGATACTGTATGTGTGAAGATTACTGGCCTGATCATAAACATAGAGATGAGAATGTACTGGCTAATACTACATCACTAAGACATTAGGTTGTGACTTGCTTAGATGGATCTGTCAATCGGGGAACACTGAGAGATAAACAAGGAACAATCTGATAGTTGATGAATTATGAACAAGTGTTTTTTGAAGACTTTAATCCAAAGGCTGGGTGATGGAAAGGATGCTATATTAATGAGATATGTTATCTTCATTTGAATTAACCAGCAGCTATCTAACAGACTTAGTTTAATGTTGTTTTTTTCAGAAGGAAGTTCAAACAGGGTCATACATGATAAGGAAATAAATGAATGAGTAGTTTTAGAAATGATTCATGACTCATTAGTTTTCCAGGAACTCAGTGTCAGATTCAGAGTTGTTGGAGAAAACTGTGTTCACTGAGTTTCTGCTCAGTTCAGATTTATTTGACATATCTTACTGTGAAGTGTTCAATTGATATTTTTGCACAGATTAAGTTGCAATTGGACAGATATTTTACAACTACAAGTAATGCTGTCTTTAGAGACCAGAGTGGTGGGTGAACTATTTCTGCAAACAGTCAGAAGTTAAACCTTCACATTATTGTTGAACACTTAAGAATAATGGTCCCTGGTGTCTTTTTACTGACACAATATAAAAGAGCATTTCATCTTAAGTAGTGAGTAGGAATGGTAGCCATGTTCACATGGAGGACTACCAATCAAAAAGATAGTCTAATCTGAATAAAAGGCTCAATGTTAACACCTCAAATGGAGCGCAGTGATTTACTCCAGCCCAGCCAGAAAGAAATTTCACTTTGATCCAGGGAGTGCTGTTTGTCGTTCAGATCATCATCCATGTTAACGCCAGATCAGATTTATTCTTCCCGATGGGGGTAAAATTATTCTTACTGCGTATATGTCTGTTACACATAACAGGATAAGTTTCTGTTTGTGCTGCTACCAGAACAGATAAAGACACAGCAGGAGCTAACAAAGCTGATCTGTAGCCCACAAAACTTCTGTTGCTGGAGAACTTGAGATTGTTGAACATCTTGTTGGTGAAACAGGGGAAACAATACAGTCAGAGACACAAGAGAGGAGAATGAAATCTAAGCTGCACAGCGAGGAGCATTATCTTGAAGTACAGCGCAACAGCAGTGATGTTTTAACTTAATGTGTGAGATTTTATGTGTGACAACATGTTGACGGGGGTGTTTGTTATCAAATGGGACAAGTGGAATCCATGCAAACGGTGATGTTGGCACCAATAATCAGAATGATGTTAATTGGGTTAAAGAAAATTGTGAATGTAACAATCACGGGGGGGGGGGGGGGGGGGATGAAATAAGACATACTTTTGGTTTTGCCTTTTTTCTCCATAAGTTTTTTCTGACCATTATTTCAGTAACGTGAGCTGAATAAATGACTTCAGTAGCTATTTGACAAGGGAAATAAAAAGAGAAACTCTGCAGTCCCTCTCACTGTGAGCTAATGTGCAATATGGTTTTGTCCATTCACTTTAAAGGCACTGTGAGGACGTTTTAAGTAGTTAAGAGGCAGGCTAAAACTGATATTAATGCCTCTAACTGACCTCCAAAAGCAAACTAGACCATCGGTTACAAACAGAAAAATTTTTAGTCCCAGCAGGCTGAAGAAATAACTTTATTTTTACTTTTCCATGGCCAATACTTATATTGGATGATACATTTCACTGTTAAAAGATAATAGGATAATTGATCACGTTGTCGACAGGGGGCGCCACAATCAACACAAACCAAAAGCTCCTTACATCAGCTTTAAGTTGACGGGTTTGATTGAACCGCTGTGAAAAAAGTCAAGCTAGGCGCTGTAATAAAATACAATCAGGATATTAAAAGAAAAGAGAAACAGAGAAGGCAAGTGGAGGTCAAATGTTTTGACCTAGTTTATTTACAAGAAAAAGAGGATGTTAAAGAACGGATTCAAGCTAACAATGGTAATTGAGATGTAAGGTGGGTGGTATTCAGCTTTGCACATAAAATGCTTCAAGTCATGAATAAATGAACATCAGTTTATCAAGGCTTAACAGAGAGCATAAAGCAGTCTATTCATTTTATTAAACTGAAATTGCATGTGTACTACTTTCTACACCTCCCTGTATGTATGCTGATTTGAAACAGTTAGGTGTTGCTCTTTTGTGATACTCTTTCCTAGTGTACCTCAGCCTTAAGTTATTCACAGCTTTTAGTGTGTCGTTTGTGTGTTGAGGTGTGGTCAGGACAATCGTGCAGGGCTTTTTTTTCACGGTCCCAGAATTCCGAGTGACGCCCCTGCAGCCAACGTGTCCATCTGTACAATCAAGAATCTATTTTTGACTCGAGCTGTCCTTTTTTCCACCCTGCCTGTGAAGAAAGCTCTTCCACAAAGTTCACAGTTCTCATTCTCCGGGGAGAGCGTAGAAGCTTTATTTTATAGCGCCAAACTGCTGCGTAGAGATTGGTAAGCAAAGTGTATTCCCCAAAATGTCAAACACTTCCTTTAAAGTGGGGTGATCAAGGCATTTCAAAGCAAAAGTGACGATTTCCACACTTGAATAAAGGCAGCTGTTATTTCTAAAGTTGCAGCTGAGAGGATTTCTATTACCTCTGCTAAAGTGATAACGGGGTCACAGTGCCCTCCTATCCGGCCTTGTCTTTTGTATTCAGTTGTTATCCACATATGTTGACCCCAGTCCGCATAATTGCCCCATTGTATCACCACTAGTGACACACTTCACATGGGTTTAACCTTCACATGAAAGAGGTGTTTACACGCTCTCTGCTGTTGGAGTATTTGAGTCAACACTTATTTTCAACACAAGTCTTTGAAGTCAGTTTTTCTCTCCAAGGGGATAGATTAGGACATTAAAAATCTGTGGTATGAGAGAGGGGAAAAAAAAGCTGGGCTGAGTTTTGTAGACCAGATATAAGAGGCACTATGGATCGTCTAAGCTTATTATGGGCTGTTGAAATGCATTCTTCAAAAACATGCTTTTAAATACAGGCTGCGAAATCTCAGATGGCCACAGCTCCCACAGGCAACATCAGATCTTTTTGTTCTGAAGATGCTCTCTGCTGATTAATTCAAACATCAAAATAAAACTCTGGTGTTTTTCATATGCGAGAGCAAAGCCTCCGACGTCACAAGGGGCTTTCAAACCCCATCGGAAGTCTTACTCACAGAGAGAAGCCAGTGTTATGTTTTATTGATTCTTCTCCTGGAGTTCGGAGACAATCAGGCGGATGAGTTTCTCATTTCTCTCGTAATGTTTGGACTGAGAGCTGCATCCCAGTGTTCAAGGTGTCTCTCCAGACGTGTCCCACAGCAGATATAAACAAAGTTATTAGATGAGCAAGATGAGATTCAGAGGGAAATTCAGTGCTGGGAGCTTTGGAGGAGCCCTCTGACAGTACGTTCTGGCAATTCAGACTGTCATGCTTCATTGTTCTTTGGGGGAAGAAGGGTGTTGTTTGACTTTGAATGTTACCACAGAGCTTATACACTCACCAGCCGAGAGTCTTGTTTTGCATTATTGTGCATGTAAATGAGAATTTATGTTTTGAAAAGAGGCGGCGCACTAACAGTTTTGCATAGTGATGGCAGATCAACTTAAATATGTACAGTAAGTGCAAAGCATTGTCGAAATATAGGTCATCTTTCACAGGCGGTGAGATTTCCCCTCTTTGTGTGCGTCTGTTTTCAGAGGAGGAGGTGTTTCAGATAAGAGAGTATATGTGTGCTCAAATGGGGGGTTGGGGGTCATATCTGTATTACAGCGAGACCATCAAGTCTCATACATTGCAGATGGAGGAGGCGGCGACTCTAGCATTTAGTGCTTTCTTGCCACAAGCGTTAATATGGCTGTTTCTACTCATGCTGTTTTTGCTGCGAGCAACGCGGCGTTTGAGGCATGTGCTTCACAGGCCTGGATGAGGTATAATTATGTAAATTGCATTCAAAGGAATCAGCAATAGCTCATGTGGAATGGATGTGTCAACAAGGTGTCCACATTCAGCGGGAGAATTTGCTAATTAAACATGACACCGTTTCTCTCTCCGCACATGGGCAAAGTGAGACACAGTGGTGTATATTGTGCTTGTGAGTGAAAAATCACCATCTCCGAGAAAAAAATAGGCTTTCAAGTGTAAAAAATTTGCCCTGCGGTTCACTGCAGGACCATTAAACTTTGTACATGTTGTTGACATGTGTGTAATGGAAGTGCCTAAAACTTCTCACAGCCTGTCCACACAGCAGCCTCCCTCATGCCCTGCTACACAAAAAGGGATGATTTATTATACTTTGTCTGGCCCGCTAAATGCCTGAATTCTATTTGACAGAAAGCATAGATACACCACTGTGCCTGAAAGTCTGCAAAGCACCGTACCTGAAAGGCAAAGATTAATTCAATCCATCAGGAAACATAAACACATTTTCCCCTTTTTTTTGTGTGATTTCTGTGCAGATGATTCTTTATCTATTTCCAACTTATCAACAAGACGGAAAGCGTAAAACTGAGTCAAATTCTCTTTGGCTTTGGTAGAAGTCGAGGCACATGATGTGAGAGAAGAACCGAGACAATTAATGAAGGAGAGACAAAATGCTTGGAGAGCTCCTGAATGACACTTGAGCGCTGGAAACAGGCGCAAAAGAAAAGGGTTTGAAGTTTTCCCTTTACTCCCTCCTCCTCTTGCGTTCGCCCGAGATGAATTGGCTTTTCAGATTTAAGAAAGTGCATGGCTGAAATACAAAGAGAGGCTCATACATCAGCCCCCTGAATAGTGGGAGAAAATCCTGTGCTTGTGTGGAGGGAAAGAGGGGAGGAGGCGGAGGGACGGGGGTGTTGTTGGTCTCTGATTAGACCCTCGACCAGTTCTACTTGCAGCACAAACATCAACCCTCTTCTCTTTCTTCTTCTTCTTCAAATCCTTTGAACCACTTGAGACAATTTCTTCACTGCAAGCCCCTCCTTTAAAGACTTTCTTTATCAGACGTGCCAGCATATGTGTCAATGAGTGCTCATTGCTGCTTGCTTGTTTATTATGTAAAACTCGAACACCAAAAAAAAAAGGCAAGCCCTGGGCATCAGAAACAACATCCAGTGCACGCTTCACTCATTCATATTCAAACTGTCCAGGCTCCAGCGTATGAGCGAGTGAAGCTGCAGACGACCAAGAGGGGAGAGAATACATTTAGAAACGGCTCCACAGTATGAGGGGATATGTCACTCAGTCTGAAAAACAGAATAGAAGGAGCAAAAGTGATAAAATTTAAAACGTTTGCCATCCTCTTTACACACACACACAAAAAGAGCATAACCAATTACACACAGCGCTGCATTATAGAAAGCTTTTATAATGTTTCCAGGGCGTCAAGATCTTAATTTTTGATGCCGCTTTATGTGCATCTAGAGTAAGGAAAAAAAAATATTTGGCCTTACCCAGTTTTCTGAAGCGATAAGAGGTAAACACCGAAAATCAATAACTGTCAGCTCAACATTAAGTCAAACTGACAAGTCTCTTAAAAGGTACGGCCATGAAAAATTAACTCCAGGAATTTTGAGGAGACTTAAAATGTGGCGTGTTTTTTTCATCTATCTCAGCTTCTCTTATCCTCATTTTTCACACTTTAGAGCTCAGATACAAACAATTTGGATGACAAAGCTTCAAAGTACATCAAAAAGTCTCTCTTGTGGACAAGAATTAGGACAATTATTTATTCTTTTACTATTACTTTTTTCTCTTTTCTTGAGGGTTTTTTTTTTTTTTTTTTTCCAGAGACAAGTCGATTGAGGTAGGCTTGAAATTCACCGACTCAGGACAACACGGTCACCTTGACTTCCTGTTATGCAGCCTCTCAACATCCCGCCTCAGCAGGCTGATTCTGTGACCTCTAAGTGGGAGACTTTAAGGATTTTCAGAGCTCAGTCAGTCTCAGCTGTGTCCTGGGTTCAGGAAAACCAGAGAGAATCAAGCAAAAACCCTGACAGAGTACGAGTGACATTAAATCCTTAATAGTTATTGGTAAGATATTAAGGGATTACAGCATCATGAAACTGGGAAACTATCTGTCAAATATCCTCCCTCAGATTAGCATGTTACAAGCTGATGTGTCTGGAAGCACTTTGGTATGTTCCATAAATCTCATCAAAATGTGCGTATATGGCAGTTCTGGGGATGTAGACTCAAAATGAGAGGGAGGGAACTTCATTGCCCTGACACATGTAGGTCTTGAGTCACTTGGCTTTGCACGGTGTACAGAGAGAGCAATCATACAGAGATTGAGCAAAGGTACGGCCAAACTTAAACATGTCAGGCAATTTTTGAGATGTGTGAAGCAACAGAGTGCTTCGGCTGCGCTGGCGGCTCATGGCCTTGGGCCTTGGGCTGTCTGAATCTGAAATTCACAGTTGAGAGCACACACCCGGAGATGGAGCCGTAGAAATCCTTGATGCCCCGCACAATGAGGCCATTTCAGAGAAGATCACGGTAGTCTCTTGCTGGTGTTGAACGGAGGGGAAAAGCATTTTGACAGGCCAATGAAGAATTTATTTGAAGTGTCTTTTGGTGCTGAGAAGATTTGCGTGCTCTTCAAAAAAGCTACAAGGAAAAACATTGGAGGGCAGACAGATAGGAGTTGCAACCATTCTTCTAGCCTTGCTCGAGTGTTTTATCAACACATACAACAGCTCATATTGAAAATGATCAGTCCTTTACCCACAAGATCTCCAGGGATTTTTTCATGTCTGGATTGTCAGTTTTATTTAACACATCACTTCTGACAGTTTGTCCAAATTTCCGAAGCCAAGCCGCACAGATTCCATGATATCTAGCTGTGCACAGCAGTTTGTTCAGAAACATGCAACCAAGAGAGAGAGAGAGAGAGAGACGCAGAACATGAGGGAGAACCATAGAAAGTGATTTAGGCTGACAAGAGAGTGCTCGGCATGATTTTGTGGTGACAGGCTGTGACAGTGCTCAGAGTCTTCAGGTAGCAAAAACATGTGGAGAAATTTGCTTTCAGTATTTTTGCAAAGTCTGTTTCTCACTCAACATTATCCAGAGGGACACTGTGACTCCTCAGAGGGTTGGGTCATCCTGATAATGAATCAAGACATAGATCTTTTTGCTATTGATAACAAATCTGATAAAGATGCCCAACCATCGAGTCCCTAACATGTGATCCGTAAACAGATCAACACTGATAAGCTTTCATACAAATCACAATTCATAGAGGAATCTTTAGGGACTATTTCCACTCCTGGCTCAAAACTGTCAGAAAGCAATTATAGCTCCAGGATAGTGAATATAGGAATATGATGTAAGATATGGTATAATACAATATAACATGATGTAAGACACGATATCAAACACTATATGGTGCAGGATGCCACAATTCAGCGTGAGACAGATACACTGTAAAATGATAATTTTCGCTACTGCTGGTAACAAAACATTACAGTATGATCCAGTGTGATAAAGTGGAATTCATTTTAATGCAATATGATACAGTATGATTCAGAATAATGTGATTTGGCACCCTATGAAACAACATAACACAATACAATAAGACACAATATGATACGATACGACTGATACAATACTGTATGATAGGATCATACACTGTATATACTGTGGACAATTTAGTTCTGCCCTCTGCCAGTATACAGATTTAAAGCTGAAAATCTCTTGGTAGTTTCGTGTTTTTTTCTTCACTTCCTGAAACCAACATTGCGCAGTAGCGTTGTACGCACTCCGCCACTTGCGCAGTAAGTTTGTAACTAAAGTTCATCCATTCTATTTACAGTCTATGGATGCGACTGATACAATACTGTATAATAGGTTACATTATGAAACAATTTGTTACGATAAGACATTATGTGTAACGAAACAAAACGACATGATACACTACAATGTCCACATTCTTTCAAGGCAATATATCATATAACAGTCTGAACATTTATGCTCCCCAGACATGTCTCTTAATTTCCAAATGAGGTGGCCATGCAGAAAGTTTTGTTTCCATTTGTGAAGGTTTACAAAAATCGCTTTCTCTAACTTCTGCCTCCACAGAAGTACAATGAAATTTTTCAAACAGTGCTTTTACAACTCTGGATTATTCATACCCTTGTCTCGAAAGGGTAGAAACTATCAGTTGGACTGAATAGTACTCTTGCTACAAAATATGTGCTTTTTTAATTTACAGACTACAGGGTTAAGTGGGTCAGTAACAAAGGAACCAAAGTTGTAAAAGCCTGGATAAGGATAAAGAAAACCTCTTATCATTGTGTGTGGAGGACTATATGAAATTAGAAGAAATTCTTTTGTACTTTCAGCACAAATAAATCTTTATTTAATGGAGCCTTATGTTTACGGGGGCCTTGAGTGTTCATCACACAGTAATTCATGCAGATAGACAAACACATTAAACGATATATAAAAAAAAATAAAGAAACATTTTTTATTTTGAGATGTATGTGCATGATTTTAACAATGCATTTAAATTACAGGCCAAAATAAAAAAAATAAATGAACAAAACACAACAAAACAAAACAAAAAAACAATTAAAGATGACAACTTGACCAGAAAACAATAGAGTATGACGAAACATCCAGATATGACACAACAATCAAATATCACTGTTCAGATACAAAAACACAACTTTAAAGACCACAAAAACATGTTGATACAACAACTTAAATATGTCAAGACTTCCAAGTACAGCCACAGAGCTGAAGAGACAACACAACCAAATACCAGTTAATGACTTAAAATGATGAAATTACTAAATACCAAAACACAACTTCAACAAAGATAACCTTAGTAACCAAGTGCCACCTCATTTGCATGAACTGTGTTTTTCATATTCACTTAATATGATTAAACAATCTTCATATCACTTCCTTTAATACTGTAAAGGCTTTAGCTGAACTATCACATCCACAATTGCCGTACACACCACAGGAATATAAGAAATCTGCTTCAGGGAATATAAAGGAGATATTGTCTGATTTCATGCACACTGATGATGGGAAAGTGAAAAGCCCATTGTGTGTTTGTATTCTTAATATAGGTCAAATATTACTTGAACTGCCTAATCCACGTTATAGAAATGCTCCTTGACAGACTTATCCGGTGAATAACCAGCTTCCTGTAACCATTTAGTGTGATTTCCTTTGTCAGGGTGGAAGCCAGAATAAGTACATGAGGTATGTTCAACTCACATCATAGTGTTACCCCCAAATACCAAAACTTGACCAGCTTTTTCAACACAAAAACACAGATAACGCAGCTAAAATGGCAACACAATTTAAGGCTAAAGCTAATCTAGCATGATGTCTTAACTGAATGCCAATATGCAACCAGACATTACAACACAGCTATGATTTAATAGTCCCCAACAAAGATAGAAAGCAGACCTTAGATTTGATGTGTGACAGGATCCTTGGTGATGCATCTTGAATTCTTGCTGTTAGAAAAATGGGGCTCCCTTAAACTGAAGGCCTAGTTTTGTATTAACTTATAAAAATACAGTTTTGTATTTTCCATTTCTTTGGTAGTGCACAGCATCATACAAAAGCTGTTGGCGTTTTTCTGCCATTTTCTAACAGACAAAAGTGACAAAGAGTCCTGTCACATCATAGAAAGTCAATAGAAAATGATAAATTGAACCTGTGCTCTGCCTCTATTGGTGAAATTAGTTTCACCAATAGTTTCCGGGGCACATATGAAATCTTTACTCTGCTAAAACCCCCTATGTGATAACAACAAACTAGCATGAATCCCAGCATTGTTCCCTATTGGAAACATCAGTGCTTGTTGTCAGTGCTGGTTTTCTCTCGGTGCATCATCGTGTTGTCTATATGCCGTGCATATGCTGTCAAGCTGAAGAAGTTTTTGTGGAGGTGATAATGAATCTTACCTTGCTTATGTTCTGTGTCTGCATGTTTTTGAGAACTTGGGGCCACCATGCATGTAAACCAAGCTAACATTTCCCAAACACTGGTTAGAAGTGCTTTGGAGCCTGTCAAGGATACACAGTATTGGTTTGAAGCTGAATGATGTATGATAGTTACGAGGGGAAATTTTCTGTGGATGTTGCAGCAGTAAAGCTAGTTGAATATTTTTTTTTATGTAGTGGTTTGTCAAGACTGGAGCTGTACCTTGAAAGATAAAAGCAGACTGATATAACAAACAGTATTATCTCGACCTGCTCTTTTTGTAAAGCGCCATGAGATAGCATTTGTAGTGAATCGGTGCTGTATAAAAAAAGATTGATTGCTGCCTGGGCAGGGTGAATTTCTGTGAAACAGGACTTATGTACAAGCTAGAAGGCATGAGAAATAATTCACTTTTATGCTGAACTCCAGTCTGTCACTGTCTTTTATTTCCAGTCAAGCGCAGGTTATTAGCTCCTAGATTGCTTTTTAGCACTGTGGCCTTAAATATTTGACGACAAGCTTCCTCTGTTGGGTTTCCCGAGGTGAGGGGGGTTTTCCTTTTAGGTGTGGCGCCTGGCATTTACAGATGAGAGGTGTTTGGTGGTAAATTTAGGTCAAGTTGAGAGACTGTTATTACGCTTGAAAACCTCCTGTCAGTTTCTTTTCCCTCTTTTTTTTCCCTCTCCTTTTTATCTCCAACACCTGCAGCTTCATCTACTTCAAATAATCAATAAAATGTTTGTGCTTCAACTCCTTCACTTTGATTGATAAAGTTGTCTAAAAACTTGGTTTAAATCAAAAAATGTTTTGCAGCATTAACTGTCTGTACAGAAATATATCTCCTGCTCAGTCCTCATCCCTGTCATCCCACACGGTCTCTCTCTCTCACACACAGATTCAGACACACACACACAGGTTAATTAGGCACAGGTGTGTGCCTCACTGACCTGCTGGATTGCTCATGGCTGTTTCTGTAGCTCAGTGTGTGCCCTGCTGGCCGTACAGCTCTAACCAGAGACACCAGCCCAAAGCTAAGACCGGGGCATCCAATGAAATCATTCAGAGCGAAAATCAGAATTCCTCTAGAAATACAAACTATATATTTCACCGCAGCTCTCAATGATTAATAGTGCTGCTAAAAACATATTTTGTACTTTTAATGTTTAATGCATGCTGCTTTAGATGCATCCCTGATTGGAAACTTTAAGAGCACGGTTTTTAGATTCGAACACACGTGTTTTCCCTTTCAAGTCTAAAACGCAGAATAATTGAAATTGAATTTGTTGCATTATGTATGAAAGTCGATAGTCTCTTTTTCATCTGTGCTTTACATGCCTGCGCGATTGATTGTCATGTCATGGCCAGTCAACCTACTGGGCAGTGCTGCGCTGTTAACACAAGCAGTACAAGGAGAAATGATAAGTCTCACCGAGAAGTGTGTACTCAAAGCTCCAGACTGCGGAGAAGACAGTTTAAATATTAAACTACAATTCCGGCTGTACTCAAAACATTAAACCAGATCACCCACTGTTCGTTTTCTCTGTGTGTTCTTGAATATATTCATACAGGCCGGCTGTCTGTGCTGATAGCAGGTGCATTAAAAATCTAAAGTTTATAAATGATAGATTGAAGAGAAGGGAGCTGTTCAGATTTTCCTTTTACAGGGTGAACACAATCGTCTCCCTCTCTCTCTCTCTGTCTCTCTGGTTATTGTTACCCTCCCTTGAACTAATATCTTCAGGGCTCAGCTTATACGGTCAAGGACAAAACAGTCTGGGATAGTCTATTCTTCAGCTTGAATTAAATATTTATTCTGTTTTGTGAGGAGGGTCATTTCAATTTTGCTCCTGCGGGCTCCTCCAGTGGTTCGGTTGCATAACGCACAATGGAGATGCTAACAATACTTCATTTCCTGCTCCTGAAGCACTAAAATGTCCTCCGCTGTTACCTGGGTTTCAACATGAAAGTTGATCGAATTCTGGTCGAGCCGCTGACCTCTTGCTCTCCATCCATACTCTCCTCTCCACTCCATGCTATAGTAACTGTCGTACCCCAAAGGAACACAGAAGAGCTTGCATTGCAAATTCAGCTTTGGTATGGCAAAGAAATAGATGGTGTGGTGGAAGAAATAACGCTCCTCGCTGAAATGCATTTTACATTTCTGCATCTCTACGCCTCGCATTTCATATGTAAACATGTCCGACGTTTAAAGCAGATTTCAGAAAACAAATCATGAATATACCTACATTTCCAGATTTGTTAAACAAGTCTGTTTTTGGCTGAAGACTCAACATACTAATTAGCCCCTAGGAGATCCATCTAGCAGTTTGTGATTTTTTTCCTGATTTTTAATCAGCCTAATTTCTCTCTCCAGCATGCAGACACGTTCAGCGCCACACACACAAAGCCTCTGTTTGCATAATGTGCTCACTGTCTGCTCCGCTGAGACTAAGCACTGTTTGTGCATCCCTGTGTATCTACTGCTGTGTGTGAGTCTGTTTGTGTGAGTGTGTGTGCAAGCATGAGATTGTTCAAGTTCATTTGTATGTGTTTTGGGAATGAGGGCTCAACCCTCAAACCCTCCTCCCACCCTCACCCTCCCCTCACCCCCCACTCCTTTTACTCTGCTGCCCTGGCTGTGTCTTGGCCATGATTGCTCTGACAATTCAACAGGAAAAAAAAAAAAAAAAAAACACCTTCTGCCAGACTGTTTCCCCTGTTCTGTTATGGAAATGAGATTTTCCATCTCACTTCATCTTCAGTACTTAAATACCTCTTTGCTGAGAATAGGACCGTCTAGCCTGTTAGCGCATTTCCTCCAGTATAAGTTCTCTGTTGTTCTGCAAAGCCTAGTTAAATTTTAGCTTCTGTGCCTTCACAGAAACGTCACATTTTCTACAAATCCTAGGAAATGTGAACTGTATATCAGGCAGTTGTAGTTTTTTGTTTTTTTCCCGCTCTTTTTGCCACTGTTATAGTGTGTTCTAGTCATTGGCAGAGAACTGAATCTCTGCTTGAATTTTTACTGAAAAACAGGTTTTGTGTTCATCTCCATTTTTGAAAATGGTACATCTTTATCTGTATTAACATTTAGAATTGTTCTTTCACTTTGAAAGCAGCCAATTTAATGGTATGCCCTCTTGTTTTAATAGGAATGAAAAGAGGCGGACAAGTTAATCATTGATTTGAACTGAAAATGGTTAACCAACTCAAACTGAACAAATCAAATGGTAAACATAGCAAAACTTTGAAGGTTTTACATGTTTCCATTATGCCCAATACCGGCTTGATCATCAATTATTCAAACCTTTAGCCAGTGTGGTGTCCACCATCGGTTTGTTTATTCTCTATCTGAAGCTTTAGGTTTAGTATTTTGTCTGTTGCCATGATGGAGGGATGGCAGGATGGAAGAAACTATGTTCAGTCAAGAGGGAAACACAAGGGAAGAGCGCAGGATAAGCAATCACCATACTCTCAAAGCTATACAGTCTATGCTCTTGGCTAATTTGATAGCGTGCATAACTTAGTTTACCATCTGTTTACGACAGTGTACTGTTTTATTTGTGGTATTAGGGCTTGTTCATGAATAAGATTAAAGAATCTAACAGAGTCTGTGAAATGTAGTGTGCTTGCTCCTGCCTGAACATATCTTGGTATGAGAACAACATAAACTAGGGCATGTAGAATATAGATATTATAATCATGGCCAATTACAGCCTCCACAACAAAATCTGGACTATTTTTGGAACCTGATATCAAGATTTACAGTAACTGAGCCGAGCAGTATGTCCCATGAAATTGGAAAAATCTCCTCAAAGCACCAACACCTTGAACAATAAGATCAACAGCTGATGAAGCAAAAGTCTCCCCTTGCAGAAATGAAACCACCAAACTGCAGAAAAGTGTGTTTCCTCAAGTGTCCACCGGGGGCAGGCTTCTAAAGCAAAGGAATCCTTGTTGACAGCCATATCAAAATGCTCATTTATGCAGCATATTTTAAATGTGTTAAAAGCTGTGTCTAAAAAAGAGGTTTTTGTTTGTATATCTCATGTCTCTCAGGTGGAAAATTCAGTAAAATACTTACTAGTACTAGTTTAAATTATTTAGTTATATTAAGACTAAGATAGGGTGACCATATTCTGAATCCCCAAAAAGAGGAGTCTCGGAGTCACGTGTAGTTAATTTTGAAAGTTTTTCGGGTTGGATCAAGCGTTTTTTACGCGCTTCTAACTCAGTCCATGTGGCACAAAGCCAGACAAGGCTGGACAGCCCCCAAAAAAGAAGACATGTCCAGGTAAAAGAGGACATATGGTCTCCCCAGACTAAGAGTAATGCACAGGTTTGCAGGACCAGGGTTGCAGCTGAGTTGATGCAATATGGCTGTTTATCTAAAGGCTTCAGGTCTACCTCAGCTCCACTTTTATTTTCTGCTTCTAGGCTGACTGAGAGCTAGCATTCCTGATATGGTGACCATCATTTGGCTTCAAAGGTCTTCTTCTGAAACCGCATCAAAGGTTGCACTGTCCATGCATTGAATATGTTCAACCATAAATGGACAAATTTTGAGACTTAACATAATTCAGTCTCTTTAGATTTGTCCGGAATAGACCAAAATCTTCATTTCCACCTGACTGAAATCAGGTTTAATTCTGCTGTACATTTTGGTTACTTTTATATGGAAGTATATGGGACTGGACTTGCTTTTGGAGCCAGCCTCAAGTGGCCATTAGTGGAACTGCACACTTTGCTTTGATTTACACACTTTTAAAAGTCTGCAGGATGCAGGAACATCAAGTGTGCATTACCATTACTATTCATTATCCAAAGGATCTACAGAGTTGATGGTGGTATCAACAGTTCAGTACCTCCGTTTACCAATGGTCCGTGGAGTTTCATGCATTTCAGCTTCCTGAAGCAAACACCACCACATCCAGTGAGTCTGCCAAACATAGCCTGCCTGCTGTCAATGTGTGTTGCTTTACACGGAGGGTTGAAATCAAGGTCCCGCTTCCAACAGAGCCATTTATTGAGCTACTTAGACATTAAAGCCTGATCACAGAAGAAAAATCCTAAAAAGTAATTAGCTAAAACAAAAGAAAGCCTTAAAAGTATGATAAGTATTCATGCATGCAAATGTCAGTGGCTCTCAATATGAAATTAATTTAACACAAAAAAAAATCAATTAAGATAATCTTCCCTTTACAGCAAACATAGATGCAGGAAACATTGCTGCGCAAAGAGATTTTCTTAATCTCTGATAATTAATAACTAGGCCCACATTAAAACACTCATTTGGCTTTGCTCTAGAGAATGTGGAATCTCTTCAAAAGTACACCAACACTCGTCTTTATCAGGCCTTTTTTCTGTGAAAGCACACAGCACAGATTCATTTATACCACAGCTTACAGTATTGTATTCATAGAGCCCTTTAGAAATAGCAAGCATTCATAATGGAGCCGGGATCTGATTAACCTCCACGCTTGCCGGCACAATGGCAGGCTACCCTGAGACTCAGCCCCGTAATGGAGTCCGCTATCACCAAGCACACTCTAAACATTCTTCGCACCGCGGGACTCGACGACCAGATTGGAATCCCTTAACTCCCCTCTGCACTTGGTGCACAGTAGGGAAACAAAACATCCCCTAAGCTGATGCCCCTCCACATTAATCTATCTCTCTGCTCCAAGCGTGCACTTTTGCACACGCACACACACACAAACTCACTTTACACCATAGGCATCCTCTTCAGCGCCTTAATGCAATTTTGCATTCCTAATTGTAAAGCCTTATGAGCAAAGACAGAAGAAAAAGGGAGTGCCGCCTCTATTCTGCATCTTGAACCATTTCTATTTGAAGAAGCTTGTGTCTATGAGTCAGTACCCTCTTGTTTGCGTTGAATTTTATAACGTTTCAGCTTTAAATTGTCTCTATTTTTCTTAGATACAGATTAATCCGCAGTTATAGTTACAGTTTGCTTTATCACAATCTCAAGAGACAGGATATGGCACTCTGAGTCTCATTGTTGAAGTGTATAAAGAATAACACATAAGTTTATTAAAAACATAAAGCTTAACAAGTCAATTAAGCAGCATAGTAATGTTATTCCCTGCACATTTTGCTCTACCAGGAATACATTTGCTAGGAACCATTTTCAGCTGCACATTATATCACAGACATTGATATGGGTTATGAACAGGATGGTAGTATTGAGAGAAAATTAACAGCTGCATACTGAAATCACAGTGTTTGTGCCCCCTATGGATACATATCGTGCAATTAGTTGTGTTAGCTCTGCAACAGGCGGCATGCTGTCTTTGTGGAGCTTAAAAAGTGTCATCTTTACTTATTGGTGTGATTTTTAGTTGATGTTTTATAGTTTTATTTCGTCAGATAACATGTTATTCAGTGAACAAAACAGCAGCTAATACCCCATTTCACCAATAATGTAAATCCATCACAGAAGTTTGAGATAGCCTCTTCAGTTGTGGATTTGAGCGGCTTATTTCATGGGGTTTACATAAATTGTCATGACTCTTGAATCCTCTCTTATCTCCCTTATCTTCACACTCTTAGACTATATGAAGCATTACAAAGCTGCTGGTTTCCAACGTGTATCTCCCACCTCAATGTTGCCATCTCCTGGCCTAAGAGGATTAAGCAAGCTGCTCATGCAGGCCTCACTGTTGCAAATGGAGAGCGTGAGCCAAATATGTCAGAGGGAGTGATTACACCCCTCCGTGGCCAGTTGGCCCAACAGTCCGCCCCCAGTGGCCGGCCCTGTGGGGGCTGTCAGGGCCAGGCAGACTGGAGCTTGGTAAGGAGCCAGTCCCACGTTTAACAGCCAGCTCCTGCCCGGCCCAAGTGTTGCATGCACCTGCCAATGGGAAGCAGTTCTCAGCCATCAGATAATGTCTGAGAGGAAATTGCTTCAAGGAGGCGACATTCGAGGATGGCAATATGGAGATGTGAAATATATTCAAGGAGCAGGAGGAGAGGGACCTGGTCCTTGAAAAGGCTCAAATTAGCATCCACACACACACTGACGCACTCACACACATGGAGCACGTATAAATATACTAACACACATTTTAACATGTACACACAAGCAAGAAGGCTACACTTAATCTTCCTTGCCTTGAATGATATTACAGTCTAAGAGGGAATCAAATTTATTCACAGCCTGGACTAGCAACCAAATTCTTATTTAGCACACCTGATATAGAAACAGCTTACAGGCTATGTGGTTACGGACTGTTAAAGTGCACATCCGTCGCCGCAAAGGCACTAAAACAAGGGAATTTCCAGCGCCGTATTATCTGCAGTGACCAGTTCAGCAGTGATGTGGAAAATGAAAATCAAAGTGAAAGTTGGATGAGGATACGTCAAGTCAAATATGAGCCTGCAATCATCACACGCACAATATCACTGGAGGTTAATGTGCAGGCCTGCTGATCTTTTGGAGCCTGCATCCATGTAGCTTAAGGCGGTGGAATTCAATATGAAGCATGAAATATGATGTAGTCGTGATAATTGGCCCGAAACCCATGGTGGATCCTTTACCAAAAGAGAGTGTAAAGCTTGCACCCAGGACACACTTCATCCTGGGAGGAAGGAAGCAGATTTGAGGTACTATGAGGTTGTTAAATATCTGCTTATTTCAGATCCTCCTTCAGACTACAATTTTATTTAAATAGGCGGTGCAAATAGAGATATTCTGGTTGAAAAAATGTTAATTATTTGTGTCTGTGTGAAAAATATTTTGGAAAAGAAGAATGCTTTTAGGATTTGCATGGAGAGGGTGCCAACAGAGTAGAGTATCAACCTGTAGATGGCACTCTCATCCCTGGTTTTAATCCAAACCTGCAGGGTCGACTCCCTGTTTTGGAATATCTGGCTTCAATTCCAGTCCCTGTTTTGCTTTGTTTGTCATTCAGATTCTTCAGCAGCTATTTTCTCAACTGTACCAAAAGAGTATTTTTCCTTTCCCACTCATCCCTTAAATCAAAATGACAAATATATTTGTGCACACTGTTAGCATACCTGTTTGTTCATATGGTCAAAGCTTTATCAAAAAAATGCTTATGCATAATGAAGTGAGGCTAGCAACTGTTGTTCCAATGGTTTTCAGGCAGCGAGCATTAGTTACACAGTGGGGAATGGTTGGAGTTGAGTAGGGGGGGAGAGGAACCTCAGCCAAACATGGTTTGTCTCTGAATACTAATGCCTCTTTTGATCTGCCTCGGCTTTTAGGAGATTTAAACAACAAAATCTGTCTCTCCAAATTTCTTAATAGACTCAGCCTTTTGTGGCCAACATGAAAAAATCCTAGAAACATGTTTACACGGCATCCATATTAATGTTCTGGATTTGTTTAAAACATGTAGGGTCTACTGAGATCTTATTATAGGAAAGCACTGTTTTATTCATGCTGGGCCCCTAATAGACTAATTAATTTATCATAAAAAGATAAGGCACTTCATGATTTTCTTATGTTATGCATGTATTTACATAATACAACTTTGTAATACAAATATATCTCTTAAGTTGCCCCCTCACATGTCCTAAATATTGTACATGCAAAAGAGTTTTCATCCCTCCTGGAATGATCTGAATGCATTAGATAGAGAGCTGAAGATGGAAACTCATAGGAAGAAAAACAATTACATCCAATAACATCAAGGCTGCAAGCACCTTTGTGATTTACATGGCCCTAAAAGCTATTTAGGTGCATATTGTGACAGAATGTTAAGTGTGATTAGGGACAGTATGTTAAACATTTGGCCAGTTGTAATCAGTTGGAGAGCTGTGAGGATGAGCTGTGGTTGGGGGGTTATCTGCGCCTGTAGCGCTGCAGGAGGTGCCAAAAGCAACAAGGACCACTAGCCAGTCGGAGTATTTGGCACCTCCACAGCTGCTGTTGCTCACATGCTTCCACCCTCTCGTCTCACCAAAGGGCCAATACCAAGCAAAGGATAATCTTGTTTTATCTGCCTTTCAGACAGCCCAAATGGCCCAGATTAAACCCACTACATGACCCCCACGGCCGGGGCACTGACATGTATACCCCCACTTTACTGGAGCACCTAAGGTTAAAGTGAGATGAGGAAACTGATAAGGGGAAGAGCTTGGATCAGCTACAGGCCTCAGCAAAAACTCCCTGCCCATCTTAATTTAATAAACTCAGAAGGAGGAATACAAGTCTATCTCTCTTCAAGGTTGAATTGTTCCCCCCCCCCAAAAAAAAAAAAAAAAACTCAATTTAGCGACTTAGCAACTGGTCTTGGAATAACTATGCTAAGACACATCCATCATATAAAAAATACTTATTTCTTCTTAAAACACCATTAGTGATGTAATAAGAGGAACAGATAATTATTATTGCTGAAGACTTGTGCTTCATTTGCATACTGGTTGACAAAAAAAAAGAAATGGCATGAAAATGTGGAAATCTGTCAACGACATCTTTTTTTTTGCCGTCAGAATGACTGACAGAGTGCCCCCGTACTCCCCCCACACAGTGTGTGACACTTTAAATTAGGTCACAGAGCAAACATGAACTCAATAAATTGTTCCATCTATTAAAACTGCACTGGCAGAATCAAGTGTTTTTGAATGGGGTCATCATGGTCCCAATACTGTTGTCTTTTTTCTCCAAACACAACAACTCCAACAAAATACAAAGAAACGGGTTCAAAGTAGCCAACTGATTGATTTAGTCATGAAAAGATAACAGAATAAAACACCTTTTAACAAAGTTCAGTATACGTTTGTGGTGTGTGGGTGGCCCAGTCAGTGTGACTGAGGTAAAACATACCACACAGCAGTGTAGGTGTATGATCAATTTCGAGTGCTTTTTGTGTTTTTGTAAAAGTCAGTATGAAGCTGTAAAAGGATTGTGCTGTGATGTTTGTATCGGAGAGTAAAAACCTTTCATTAATGCAGATCCACTGACCTAAGAGGAGTGGAGCTCTTAAATATTTAAATAATGCTGCATGCAGGATGTGTAAAAGCATGCGACCCCAGAGTTAGCATGTCCCAGCTGCCACATAGGGAGAGGGTGTAACATGTAACACATTAGCATCTGTTGTCATCCTGAGACCAGAACAATTTGGGGTTTTTTGTTCTCGGTCCAGTTTTAGTTTGAGGCACAATTATCTGTATTTAGAGGCGCCTGTAGCTCAGTCTGTGGGGACTTGGCTTTGGAACCACAGATACCAAAGAATAGCTGGAAGTTGAACAGGCGCCAATTGTTTTTTTTATTTTTATTTCACTAGCACTGCTGGATGCCTTCGAGCAAGGCACTTAACCCTATATGTGGACAGTCAATGTACAGCCTCCTCACTTGGACATCTCCATTAGTTTATGTCCATAGGGTCCTTGTTTCTGAACTGATCCCATCCCACATATCATATCATAGATCATTTTTGAAGTCACCTCTGCTTGTTGATAATGTGGCAAAAACAAAGGCTGAATGTACAGTGCCCAACATAAGTACGTACATCCACTATTAAAAGTAAAGTATTAATCAATATCTAGATGAGCAAAAGTACAATTTCCAAAGTTTTGACAAAGCTGAGTTTATCATCACATTTTATTTACTATAAGATGAAAATAAGGGTGATATGGTAACTAAAATTTGAACTTTGATCGGGTGTACTCATTTTTGCATCCTGATTTTAAATTGAAAAATATATATACTTTTTTGTATGCAACTTTAAATTCTTGTTTGCAATTAATGGCCTACATTTGGGGGAGTACTTGGTTGTATAGTCTGACATAGAAAATGTTGATTTTGAAAGGAAACTAAAGGTTTTTTGGGGTGTACTCATTTATGCTGAGCACTGTATGTGTATTTGCAGCCTCTTTGTGTATGTGTGTGTTGAATGTTCAGCATCTATAAGGATACACAAGCAGTGTCTCCCTCTTCTTTCTTCTTATTTCGTCAATATGCATGTTGAATCTTTTGAATCAGTGCTTTAGTTTGTGCATAGAGTATAATGAGGCAGATGATCAAGTTTCTAAAAGGACTCCAACTAACCAAAATCACAAATTTAACACTATTTCTGACACTTTATTTGGCAATCACTATCTAAAAACCATTCCGGATGTTAAAAAATACAGATGGTGAGACAACAACAGATTGTAAAATCCTATCAACATTCAAGAAATAGCATTTTTATGAAAATATTTTCAGCCTTTTACCATAACTGCAAATATTTTACTGGCAAATTTTAGACTAACCAAAACAGTGCCTTTAACAATTTTCTGTATCCCTTCAGCAAATATATCTTTTGAATAAAGCATAGCTCACAATAGATGAACTCAGACCAGTGACACTTGGGGCTTTAACTCTGATTTTCCCATTTTACTTGGTTTTAACTGCATCTTAAAGCTATTATTGTGTTATAAAATCTCCACACTGAGACAAAATCTGACTAAAAAATGATATAAAGTAACAAATCCACATTTCTGACATCTTTTTAGCATTTTACCTTAACTCCGTACATTTTACTGACAGCTGGGGACCTGGAAACTTTGAGTGAGAAAAAAAAAGGGAGGGGTGAGGAGGGGGTTTCCAGCACTTGGTGTCATGCAAGGTGTTATCCAAAAGGTAGGCCTTTGACACATTTGTTCCCTGAGGCATATGTCAGGATTACTGCTCCCCGTGTCACCAAATGCTCCTCCTGCTTCCCTACCTGATGGCCTGTGAGCTGTAGAAGACACAATCATTGAAAAGACTGAAAAAAAAAAACTGTCAGAGGCTTTGGATCAGACTAATTTCTGTCCACTATTGTTCTTCCTGGGATGTTTACCGCCAAGGCGAGATTAACAATATTCTTACCATTAATTAAAATCACCTCTGTGGGAGAAACAGATGGCCAAAGCCATTAATCTGCTGTAATGCTCTTACTGTCACCACACACGTCTTAATCAAGCCGTGATCTGCATTAATCACCTGACTTAAGTGACAAACAAGTATCACTCCTGTGTTAGCACGGCTTTGTTTGTGGTCGGACCTCTTCTGACCTTGTTACTGCAAATCGATAGGGGAAAAAAAGGCCCACTTCAGACGTGAGTGGGTCATAATGTATGTCAAGGAAGTTAACTCAAACACAACCTAGTATCAAGCAAAAAAAAAAACTATCATTAGACCTTTGCTTTTATTCTGAAATGATGTCATGTACAGCTGCTCAGCTGTTGGCTTAAACCGGTTGCAACACAAAGTGGTAAGTGCGTGAGACATTTGATAAGATTAAAGCGTAATCCTCTTAGTGGCAAACAACTAATTTGGCTAATAATTCTGCATTACTTCCTGACTCCTCATAGCCATAAAACCCTGGATTTTAACACTCAGCCAGCATGGGACTGTTGTGATGGAGGCTTTGTGCGTCTGGTAATGGCACAGAAGTATCTTGCATTTGATCCCCCCCGTGGCTCGGTGTTCCTAAGTTCAGCGTGAGCTTGTTTTTAATAAAGGTTGACAATAGAGATAAAGAGAAAGAGCAAAATTAACCGAGTAAAGACCAGATTATGAGGGAAAAGATGGAGCATGTCATGTGTGCGCTCGCTTCATCATCCACATATTCCTCTCTGAAGATTTTGTGCCACAGAAATGATACAGTACCCTCACACCACCAAGATTAATAATTGAAGTTAGCTTTTGTATTTGCCTGCTTTAACACACACAGCTAGAAACAACACTCGCTTAAATGATTTGTTGTGTGGCGGGAAGGGAAACCACTTGTTGGTTTTGTGCCTCGTGGATATGAGAACAAACTCATCTGTGCCTACTGTAATGTGATTCGACTGAGGCACGTTCCAAATTCAATATGTAAATACTGCAGCTTTCAAAAGCATACATTATAAATTGGCCCACTACTCTGGAAAATGTTCTAACAGTTTGTTTTGCAGTCGGCGTGTCTGGTATTAGAACCAAGAATAGAAACATTATGTGAAAATTGAATTCTACAAATACTGAAATGGAGCTGCCGCATGGACCTGAATCTAAGTGTTGTTTTCTTATTAAGCGTGTGTGTTAGGCTGGGATTGGTCCTAAAAACAGAACAAGCAAGGAGCCAGAGGGTGATTCATCATAAGTGTGCTTGATACCAGAAGACCTTGGGCCTAAGATTTATGACCTACTTTTGAGTCATATCACCAAATCTGGGACATACATAAGGTCGTGGATGCTCTGGTATTACAAGAAAAAAAAAAAAAAAGGTTTTCACACGTCATTGTATTTGTTGCACATAGCAGTTTTACGTGAGCTTAACAGGTCTCCCAAGAGGAGTATTAAAAACCCTGTTCCCTGTGGACCAACCAAACTGCAACTCCTCCATAAAATCCCATTAGGTCCAGGCCAATTTTTACAGTTGAGCTGTAAATGTTTAAAAATAATGTTTTGGGCATGTAGCTCATTCGTTTATTAGTTCACACTGCATGGAGATGGAAATTTCTCTTGACTCTTGCATTTTGATTCTGTCAAGGCTAAAAGTCAGGCATACATTTGTGCAGCTTTGTTGACTGGAAGGTGGGCGGGTTGTTCTTTGCTTGTGTTTACTTTTATTGCGAGTTGTTAAGCTAAATCAAAATCTCTATCTAACATGATGGCTGACATCATTAGGCAAAATGTCAAACCTTTTTCCCAAGAAACCGATGATTGATATCACACAGCCCATGTTTCATACAGAGTACCGACCCAGTGTGCACGAAAAGAAGTTTAACATGATTGTAAAGAGAAGCTTTTATGATCTGAAGATGCTGAATAAACCATCATGCGCAGATTTCTCCAGGGAATCTGCTCTCGCCACATGATTTGTATCAGCAATTTTCAAGTACCAGATAATATGTGGCTCAAATGGCTGTATGACTGAGCATCACAGCCACGAAACAAACAAACAAAAAAAGCTTAGGAGAACAGAGTAGGAATCAACCTCTCAACTGCCTGTGTTTGTGTTTAACACTCATCACTTTAAGCTCTCTTCCATTTCCCCCTCCCTCCAGGTATCAGCCGGCTACATCAGCACGCAGGTAGTCAGAGCTGCACTTAAGCCCTATGCACCTGCACATGCGCAGTCTGCTGCTGCTGCTGCTGCTCTGCTCCCTTCTCCTGAGGGAGGTATTTAGATCGTCTCTCTTCATGATGTTTTAGAACCTTCTTGTTAACATAACACACCCAATAAATCTCTGTTTATGATTTTTGTATGCAAAATAAAATGTGATGGAACTGCAACCCTGCATAGACCTGATTCTACGTTTAGCTGCTGAATGACTGTGGTAATGCCTCCTGGCATGCTGATGTTGGTTGAAAACTGATTTAAAAAAGGTGTTAGACATTCAGTAGGCTACTTCTGGTTAGTGGAAGTATTTATTATGTGTTGAGACATTTTCTCCACATGTGATCAGATGTCTTTTTGCACATGTGACATCCAGGTTTAAAGAGATGAGAGATAGATGTGGTAAAGGAGGACCAGGTATGTCATGGTGAGTTATCCAACTGCAATTTGTTCAACTTTTTTTTTTATCTCAAGGGGTTAAACAACAAGCTGTTGCTCCCCTGTAAGTAAGTTGCTCCTCAAATGTCAAGCATCTCAGGGTCTTGTTGTTGAACAAGGGAATTGAAAAGTTTCGGAGTAGCAGGCTATTGCAACTGCAGGCCTTGTAGAGGTTAAAAGTGTAAAATAAGGGGCTAATCTTTTAGCAAAGTCGCAGTGCATCACTTGGTCCACTCTCCAACTCTCACCTCTGCTCTGGCGCTTTGAATGGTGAGTGAAAGAATGAGATCGCAGCTACAAGGGGCCATAAAGTGACTTGGTTCAGTCGGTGATCTCTCTATAGATGCATAGAGATAGCTGCTCCCTCACATCAAAAGGGGCCAGTCGAGGCTGTTTGGGCATCTGATCAGGATGCCTTCAGGCGTCTTTCCTTTGAAGGTTTTCTGGGTATGTTCAACTTTTTAAGAGGCCCTGGGGTAGACCCAGTACATGCTGGAGAGATAATATATCTCATCTGGCCTGGGAACACCTCAGGATCCCTCAAGAAGAGTTGAAGACTGCTGCTTTGGAGAAGGACATCTGGACTTCCTTCCTTACTCTGTTGAGGCTGCATAAAAGATCAGTTCTCAGCAAAAGGCAGCTAGATAGGTGAACATTTAATATATTAAGCTAAAAAACATGGTGCTGTGTGCTCTCTTCCTGACACAGTATCTCCAGCACCTCTTGTTTGTGTGTCTGCTCATTGTGTGATTTTTAACACCTCCCTATATGTGCCCACTTGGGGGCTCAGACAGATTTACCTCAAACTTTTGTGACGTGTCGAGAGCCCTTTGAAGCCACCGAGACGCCTTTTAATCAGCAGAAGCTAATCACCCATATGGTTGACAAAGGTCTGCTTGACTCATGCTCTTTTGTTATCACTATGGGAGCTGCTGCTGGTGTGTGTCTGTGTTTGTGTGTCTGAAGTAGGAGGGGGAATCGCTCAATGTAGTTTATTCTCCTGACTCCTCTATTCTTCTCACTTCAGAGGCTCTCATTTTGGAACTATTGTTTCAAAAAAGGGTGAATTAAGTGCATTTGATTGTTTATTACAATGTGGATGATCTTGATTATGCAGGGCGTATTTTCCTCACACACCAAGCAGCAATAATATTCTTTGTGTAATTAACATTGTGGGTGTCCGAAACACAACATTAATCAAATGACACTTGTCTGGCTTTGTGGTTTTTCTTCTCCGCCTTACATTGAAATTCCTCCTCTGCGATTTGAACAGATGAGACGTCCGCTGCCACACAGCAGACAGAGGGATTTCTGTGGCTCCTTTATTATGCAGATTATTTATTGGCAATGTTTACATAGACAGATGTGATTAAAGGAAGAAAAAGTGCTAAAATGATAAATATTTATGGATAATAGTACAGGTTTTATTACTCCTAAATGTCAGGGTGAAGAAGACTGTGTGTTTATAGGTGTATATGAATAACAATGGTAATCATCAGGCTTTGTATTAGGTGCCTCCTTTTTGTGTTTTCTATTGCTTCTACCTGATGAAGGAAGGAAATTAAGCACATACATTAAATGGCAATTTTAGTGAATGGGCATTAAGTGTGCTCATTTTATGCCACTTAGACTTATAAATAAAGTCCTTTTGCTTATTTTCGAAACATTATCTGTCATTCAAACACATTAAATTCAACTATGTGATTTTAAAATGTCCATTTCTCGCTCCACTCTGACCGGCTATAGCATTAAAATTCTCTAAAGAAGTTACAGCAACAAAAGAAAATTGCCAAAGTATTCATTCTGCCTCGCTTGTGCTTTATTTTTATACTCTAAGTACACTGCAGCTATTTGCTGCTCTCATTTTGACCTGTAAGAGCAATTCTGAATGCATGACTTTTACAACGGAATATTTTTACATCTTGATGCTTCAACAGAAAGTTAAACAAAAAGAAAAAAAAAACGATGTGTGGAGGACGCCTGCAGCAAAGCAGAAGAATCGGAAACCACTGGTCCTTATGAAAGTTTATTTTTTTGTTATATTGGAGGGTTTGTTAACTTTTGTGGCAATTACCTGCAATTATGCCAGCACTGACATTTAGTTTGTTTCCCTCATCTCCAGACTTTTTACATAGTTCTTTTTATTTGACTGAAAATACCCAATCAATCATTCCAGTTCTCAGCAGGTGGACTTAAACTTATTTTGTTTACATTCAGTCTCATTAAATTAGACCAAGTAAATTAGTTGGTAAATTAATTACTCTGTGTGGATTTATTCTAACTAAGGCTGTTATCAAGTAGATTAAAGCTTCACAATCAGTTTATCTAACAAACCTTTTGCATACACAAGAGGACAACAGTTTGCTGCAGAGCCAAATGTTGCCCTGTTGGTGGACCACCAGCAGGCCTGCCATTGGTCGATGGGGGCAGCTTATTTGCATAGAGAGGGGCTTAAAGGCCCACTGCAAAGTGAGTTTGACACAGTTGTGACTGGACTTGTCATTGCACGGGAGCTGGATTGATTGCTCCATTTATGACTTTGTGGCGCAGCACTTTTTAACCCCTCAACATGGGACTCTCATCAGGACTTACACTGTACACTGTGTTTGCTCTCTTTTGCACAGTTCAGTGCACAACTACAAGGTATTTCACCTATGAAGAGGATGCACCGGGCACTGAGATTGGAAATTTGTCGCAAGATTTAAAAATCGATCCAGCTGATGATCCTGACACGTCGTTCCGCTTCATGCAAGAGAACAACTCCTCTTTGATTCAAATGAGGGAAACAGACGGACTTTTGAGTGTGGCAGAAATCATTGATCGAGAGCAGCTTTGTCCCAGGTCTCCGCGATGCTTCATCACCTTCGACATTGTGGCCTTCTCCAAAGAAAAGTTCCAGCTCATCCACGTAGAGATCGAGGTGAAAGACATCAATGATCACGCTCCTCATTTTGCGCACAATCAGACCAACCTGGAGATTTTGGAGAACGTCCCCCTGGGTTCAAGATTCCCCCTGCAGATTGCTCTGGACCAGGATGTGGGTGAAAACTACATCCAGAGCTACAATATTTCCCCCTGTAGCCACTTTTCCATTGAGGTGCGTGATCGGGAGGATGGAGTGAAGTTCGCTGAGCTCGTGCTCGTGCGCGAGCTGGACAGGGAGGTGGAGGACTCCTACACGATCGAAGTTACTGCAACTGACGGAGGAGTGCTTGCAAAGTCCGGGTCAATGCTTGTTTACATCAAAGTGCTGGACTTTAATGACAACAGCCCCACGTTTGAGCACAGCTCTCTGAAAGTGGAGCTGAATGAAGACTCCCCTGTGGGCCACCGGGTTCTCAGAGTGCACGCGTTTGACCCCGACGATGGCGAGAACGGCGAGGTCATTTACGCATTTGATGACGGCGTTTCAGCAGAGGTTGCACGTGTTTTCCACATCGACCCTTACTCCGGGGATGTGACTTTGAAAGCGCTGGTTGATTTTGAGAAAAGGAGATCATACGAGCTGAGCATCAAAGCCTCAGATTTGGGCGCCAACCCCGTGCCATCCAGCTGCAAAGTTGTGATAGATATTGTTGATGTGAACGACAACGCGCCTGAAATCAGCATTAAACCCATGACCTCCAGCAGTGATGGAGTCGCCTACATCACAGAAGCTGCAGCTGCAGACAGTTTTGTGGCTCTCATCAGCACTTCGGACAGAGACTCTGGCTCCAATGGGTACGTGCGCATCAGCCTGCTCGGGCACGAGCATTTCACCCTCCAACAAGCATATGGAGACTCTTTTATGATCATTACCAGCACCACTTTAGACAGAGAGAAGATCCCTGAGTATAACCTGACTGTGGTGGCAGAAGATGTTGGAAGCCCGCCCTTCAAAACTGTCAGACAGTACACCATCAGGGTAACAGACGAGAATGACAACCCCCCTCTCTTCAGTAAGTCTCTTTATGAAGTGTCAGTCCTGGAGAATAATATCCCAGGTTCATACGTAACTACTGTTGTTGCTCGAGATCCTGACATGGGGAAAAACGCTAAAGTTTCCTACAAACTCATAGACTCAGAGGTGCAAGGTGGAGCCATGTTGTCCACTTATGTCTCAGTGGACTCTCTGTCTGGGTCTCTGTACACTTTGAGGTCTTTCGATTATGAGACTCTGCAGCAGATCGAGTTGGTGATCCTCGCTGAGGACAGAGGTTCCCCTTCTCTTTCCAGCACCTCAGCAATCAGGATCAAAGTGGTGGATCTCAATGACAACTTCCCATACTTCACATTCCCAGTTCTTGTGAACGACTCTGCTGATATCCCTCTTCCTTTTAACGCACCTGCCGGCTTCCTGGCCCTGAAAGTCTTAGCTGAAGACGAAGACGAGGGAGTGAATGGCGAACTCTCATTCCAAATTGTCCAAGGTGACCCGAAGCTTTTCACAATGAACAAAGACACGGGAGAAATTGCTCTAAAACAATGGCTGACAGCTGAAATTGGAGACGTGCTGGAAATAAAAATCGCAGTGAGTGACAATGCCAGGTCCCCGCTTTCCAGCAGCGCCACAATTCGCTTTGTCGTCTCAGACACAGAGCCCTCTGAAGACCAAGTCGTCATTGTGCTAAGGTCAAGCGATGAAGAGGGCCCCAGCTTGGATGGCTCGCTAATTGTTATTATTATGCTCAGCGGGGGGTGTGCATTGTTGCTGATTGCCATAGTGGTTGTTGTTGTCACATGCAAACTCAGCAGAGGGGGAAGAAACCAGGGCTCCAAGAGAGAAGTGTGTCACAGCTTGTTTGACAGAAGGCCCTTACCCATGCTGGGCCTTGAACCCAACATTTACACCGGCCAGAGAGCCTTCTTCCATGAGAGGACCTCTTCTTCTTTGGATGAATCCTGCATGTATGAGGAGAGGAGTGGAGACTCGGAGACAAAGGTGAGGCAACTACACAAGTATTATTTTCATCTTTTTTATTTCATATGCATACCATGTTTTCCCGAGAGCTGGCTTGATCTTTGTGCCAGAAATGGAAACTAAGCTCTCTTGCTGTCATTTTGTTTGTTCTCTTTAGATGTTCCTGCCCTCCAAGCATTTCCAGGCGGCATCTGTGTGGCAAGGTGACAAATACTGCTTACAAGTGAGGTAAGACAACTAAATAGAATTCATTTCCTTAGATAGGATGTGCTTTATTCACAGTCAAATCTTGCTCAAAAACACACAGCTTGTACTTAACATGCACCCCGCATACATTTTGTCGCTTGTGGCATTCCAGTGGAATGAGGTTAGATGGGGAGGATAGAGGCAGGCCTTGTATGTGGGGGGAAAAAAGACATCAATAATCAAGCTAATGTGGTGCACTGGTGGCTCATACTGTATCTGTTGATTGTATTTGCAGCGGCATTGGCAACACGGACCAGCTGAGCGTGAAGGACAGCGGCAAAGGGGACAGTGACTTTAATGACAGCGACTCTGACATCAGTGGAGATGGAGGCAGGAAGAACTTCAGCACCTTCCAGCCAAGGCTAAAAAGTGAGTTTTATTCTCAAAGTTTGACATCTAAATTAATCATAAATATTTACCAGAATGACATAAATGATAAATGATGTTAAAGCAATACCTGCATCAGCAATTTCTCATCCTTATTTTTCCAATCTCCTTCGCTTTTACTTCAGGTTTATCCAGCGCGTCTAATAGCTTGTCTGGGGATTGCCAAGGCACCTACTGTGCAGTACAACCGCAGAGCTTCAGAGCCCCACGAGACAATGCATACACAATTGGTTTCTCCCCAGTGCCAGTCTTCAACAATCCTCATGGCTATCCCCTCTCTTGGAAGGACTCCGGCTATGGCACAAATCGCCCAAAATCGAGGAGCAGCATGCAGAGCTTCTCCAGGACGGGGACTCTTCCTTCGTACTTCCCTTCTCAGCTGCACCATGAGCAGTGTGAGGTGGCTGTCGGAGGACCTGAAGTCCAGAGGGAGAGTCCGAGCTTTGTTACAGTTGCTACAGCATTAGAGGTGGCGACTATCTTTTAAAAAAACTGTGTATACGCCAAATTAGAGCAGCTGAAGATGTAAAAATTGTAAAACTGAGTATGTGTAGCAGATGTACATATTTGTTATTATCATTATCGAGTATATAATGTTTATTCACGCAACACAAATGTGTTTCTTTTTCCAATAAAAGTCTTTCTGAGATCATAAAAATTGCATTATTATTCAAGCATTTTCTGGAAAAGGGATGATCCGAGTAAATTAATGCGATCAGACAATACATCAATTTAATTGAAAAATATTGGATTTCAGAAGATTAAATATCGTTCCCCTCGGCGGTTAAAAACTCCAGGCAGAATTTGTAAACATGCAGAACTCGTCCCCCCCAGTTTGAATCTACATGATCAAGACTCCAGTCAGTGATGATCAGATGTAAAATCTCAAGCTGCTCCATTACCTGGGAGACTGGCTTTGAAGACTCCTGGTAGCTCGCTGGAGTTGCGTGCATGCAAATTAAAGCGAGGGAGAGAGAGAGCGAGAGAGAGAGAGAGAGAGAGAGAGAGAGAGTGTGGAGCTGGTAGTCAAGTGGAAAAATAAAGTATAAACCATTATTTCTACAAAATCATGCTGGCTGCTGTCACACCTGCCTCAGCTTCTCTAAATAATTTACATCACTGTACACACTGCAGCACTGTTGTTTGACAAATGCCTGGCTGTCATTAGTGTCTATGAGGGAGCTCTTGTTTATAAGACTTCTCTTGCCAAGAGAAATAGGACAAAATATGCATAGGATGAAATAAGATTTCCTTCCTGTACCTCTTCCTCTGAACTCCAGCTTGCCTAGCTTTAACAGCCATTTCTACTGAACTGGTGTCTGTTATTAAGTTAGATTCAGCCATGCATATGTAGGGCAAGTGCACACTGTCTTTGGCCCAAAATAATTCATCAATAGGACATCGATGGTTTTAAATCCATAAGCAGCCATGACAAACATCCCCCTTAGTGCTGAATACTAACTGTTGTGCCTTGAAATGTCGCTGTGACATTATTTTTTTCACTTATATCTCCTAAAGTGGAGCAGCAAAACTATTCCATAACTGACCCATATAAACTTATTTTAATACCTCTTAATGTAGAGTATGTTTTTATCAGGAGTTACAAGTATACACGTCTGACTTTGCTTTTTTAATATTCTTTTTTTAGACCAGGCTCTGAAGTTTGGGGCATCTGGAAATATAACTGTAAAACGATTTTTAAATACCTGCTGATTTTCATCTACCCCTGCACACGTTTGCTGCAGTATTCAGTCCTCATTATTTTTAAGGTCAATCTAAATGAGCTGCTGATGAATGAAAGCAAATGAGAAAAGACATAAGGGTTAGTTACAAACTACATAATAGCTATCTGAGGGCCAGCCCTGAAGAGAAAATAAATAGTTTCCAAAAGTGCAGCCAAGGAAGAGCTATCAGTGGAAAAGTGGTGGCAGACTGAGACATTATTTCTTTATTTTTTCTGTTCATCTGCAGCAAAAGGGGTCTGAGAGCACTGCTCATTTGCATAAGCATAAATACCTGCTTCTTTGGCTTTTGATAGCTGTGATAAAAGCTGGAATAGAGTGGATTAGATGCCTTTTTACATAACTGTAAGGCACTAAAAAGAGTTCTCACACATTGCAACAATATGCCTCATGAATAGAAGAAAATGTTCAAAAACGATATCCTCATCCAAGTTGTTCTGATGAGTTTTTAAAAAATCTAATTTAATACTCATATATTCTGCAAAGTCACTCCAGGTTGGAAATTGCAAAGTTAATAACTTTATTTTGGGCACAGGTTCCGCCGAGGATTCAAGGCCATGCGGTGCAAAAGACAAGCAATAAAAAGGAAGGTCATATTTGTGCCCCTGCTGATGTGCACTGGTCTGACAGATAGCCAATTGTACACAGAGGGAGAATGCATTTATCAATCAATACAATATGAATCTCTTCATTGGGGCTTTATGTGCTCCTTGTAGGTCAAATACATGTGCATTGACCTGGCAATTTGTGCCAGAAAGTATGTTCATCCGCTAAGTTTTAGGTAGAAAATGTGTGTCTGTTGGCTGGCTGGCTCTGTTTTCACTCAAATCCAAATGGACTTCACATTAATGTCCTGCAGCAGCTCTCACAGCACATTTGAAATCTCCCCAGGTAATAGAAAATGAGTGTTTTAGAGCCACTTTTCAGCTCATCAGTAGTCCACTGACAAATGTGTCAGATCTACACACGTCACTTTCTAGCTCCCATCTGCTGGTGTTTGGTTTATTTTTGACAAATGGCTGCCTGTATGACTGTGATTATGTTGTTATGGCCTCTTAGCATCTCATCTTTAAGACACAAGTCCCCCAGTCTACCCAGTGTGTAGAGAAGGAGCCAGTCTCAATCGATGTTATTTGGTGCTTCAGGCCTGTCCCACAATGCAATGTTTTTTGTACCACTCGCACCTCATCTTCATCTTTGTCTCAACTGCCAAGTGTGGTTATTGACTTTTGGATGCTTTGAATTGTGGGGCTGGTGTGTGAAAAAATAAACACCATTTGTTCTGCACTTGACAGTTTGTCTAGAAGGAGAAGCCGTGTCTGTGTTCATTTGCCATTAAGATGTTGTCTGCTTCATTTACAATACGCTCTGTCCGGCCAAGTTCACTCCCACATCAATGTCTGATATTTTAGGAATGTGAAAAAAATGAGACATCTGGGAGGCAAAAGCCATCGTTTCTACTAAATTATGGGATGTTATCATTTGGGTCCCTGTCATTCCTCTGTAATTACTGTCAATCTGTGATTTCTTTTGTCTCTTGCAGCCGTGGCGTATGAATATAATGTGGAGAAAAAAACATGCAAACACATATTTACATTTTGAGTGCTGTTTGATCGCTGATGGACAGAGACCTTGATAATGTTTCATGCTGGTGTGCTAAGGGTAAACTGATGTAGGTATTAGTCTGATGACTCGGGAAATATGCTTATTTGCTGTCTTGCTGAAAAGTAGACGACAGATACGACTCTTGTAAGTGTCAATTAAATAAGATAAAGCGTTATAGAGTTAGAGTCAGAATAGCTATTACTTTAGAGCCAAGAGTTACATTAGGAAAGGAGTAATACGTCTTAGCACACTTTGTACTTTTACAAGGAGTTATTTGACTGTTTGGTGTTATCTAACCAAAGCTACGATGTTGGCCTTGCCTTACTTTAAGTACAAACAAGTTTTTCTCTTTATTTTCACTCCTGTTTCTTGGTTACCAACAAACCAGTTAGAAAACATACAATAATACTTTATCAGATCTCTGTGTTGTTCAAAATCTCAGACCTGGTGCAAAGCATCATAACTGTATTAGTTTAGCACCTGGAGTGTTGGATGGCAAAAGAAATGTTGTTTTTACATGTTGTTATTTGCTTTAATCGAATCAAAAGGATGAAATGTGCAATAAGAAAGATATTAAGATGCAGGTTGGTGAATTTTATTACCTTTCAGGGGAGCAACGTTAGCTGTCTCCTGCTGTTTTCAGCTTTGTGTTAGGTTTAGCTAACTTGCCGCTGGCTCAGACTTAACTGAAGGACAGACATGAGAGTGGTATTAATCTTATTTTCTAACTCATGGCAAGAAAGCAAATAAGTCTAATTCATCACATGTCAAAGTACACCTTTTACCTGCATTATCAACAAAGTACTTCTGTCTTTTGTCTGACTCATGCAAATTATTTGATGAATGGCTAAATCCAAGGCTGGTGACTATTTTCTTACTTTAGCCAAATTACATAAAATGCCTGTGATTGTATAAGACGGGTGCCTGGCCCCATGGATTTGATGAAAACCACAAAGCTGCCCGCTGAATCAGACACGTCAGCAGTAGACAGTGTGTCACCTGCACCCCTGCTTCTGTAAACTCAGATTTCAATTAATTCAAGTTATTTATCTCTGAATGTTATTTCAGCGTCATTATAAATGCTATATTAAATGTTGGAACCAGGAAGACAAGCAACAATATTCTGAAGATTTAACCTCTGGCATCTGTATTACGGCTGTTAAAGGAAGTGTTTTGATTCCTCAGTGTGACACTGTTGTATTAAAGTGTAATTTGAACTGAGTTTTTGCAGCAGCGCTTGTTGCAATTGTAAGACCTGCCATGTGAAAAGCATGCAGTCCACGTAGTTGTTAATCTGACAGTAATTTCAGATAGGAAAATACATCGAGAATACAAATTAAAACCACATAAGGGAAGAACATGGACAGCTCTGCATTTTCATCTTTCTTTCCAGTTCCACTAATGGCAAGCCTCAGAGCACGTAAGGATACGACTATGATTTGAATAAAGAAATGAACAATGAGATGCTGTGTGACATTATCATCAGACATCTGTGCTAAGTAATATGAACTGATTGGTTTGATGTATTCACTGCTTTAATATCTGCGCTCTGTATCTGAGTCAGATTCAGATAATGAAGAGGGAGAGAAGTAGTTAGACACTCAGATCGGAAGTGATTTCAAAGGATATTTTGACAGATGGTATAAAGCACAAGTCAGCCACCCCATCAGTCATTCATGCTTTATGCTCAAATAATATACGTTATTTCTCATTTCCGTTTATGTTGACTGTCCCAGAAAGGCAGGCATTTGTTTCTCACTTTGAATGATTCTCCCTGTGAAAAAGGACTGGCATGTTTGCAATAACAAAAGATAAAATAAGACTTTAAATCAATTGTACAACATCATTCCCTTTAGTACAAAATATGAATACATAGATCCATGTTGATAAAGTTATAAGCCATAACTTTAGAGAATATGACTCCCTCTGTCTGTCTGTTTTACTGAAGTTTCTACGCCACTAGGGGGAAACATGCAACCTCACAAAATGCCTGGCAACCCAAACACTATTCCCTCTTATATGGGCCACTGTTTTATACACAGCAACCTGGTTAGGATGTGATAAGAACAATTTAATTTAACAAAATAAAATAGTTCATCTATAATTTATTGCCGCTGTGATTGCTTCATTAGAAAAAAATCTATCTCTTCTAAAGCAGGGAGGTGTAATTCACGAGCTGCTGCAGCTGTATGCTATTACAAAATGTCAGTTTGTAATGGAGTGTCAGAGGCAGCCTTTGCTCAACCGTAACATCATGTAATGTGTCACTACTTTTACTTCCTTGCTACTATTTCAGATGTTTTTATAGGATGGAAAGTACTCGCAGTGTGCAGTTCAAGTACATGAATCACAATTGTTGTCTTGCTTACATGAATTCACTCAGGGTTAACCCTGCTTTCTTTATTTTTGGTTTCCATCCTGATGTTTAAGGACATGTTGCATTCAAAGTCTTGGGAACAAAACAGGGCGAGCACATGCGGTTCATGCTTCAGCACTTAGACTATCAAGTGTTCATTTTCAGCTGAAATGTACGATGTGAGTCATTCAATGCCATGAATTTCATACTCTGCTCTTTAATCTCTGTCTGAAGGGAACTGAAACCCACACACACACACACACACGCACGCACGCATGCACACAGTTTGGAAACAAAATTAACAATATACTTTTTGCTCTTTCTGTAAATCAAAGGAACACTGGGAATAACAAAGCCACATACTGAGCATATTTATTTTGATGTGCAACAAAAACTCAATGCCCAAATGGGCTTGTAAGCAGGATGAGCTGTTATAATGCATCTTTGTCAATGAAAAGCACTGTATGCATGAGTGAACTGACTATTCTGACACCAGTGACAAGAGAGGCAACAAAAAATCACAATAAACATGACCGATCCATCTCTTTTTAAGCCTTTCTATTATATGGCATCTAAATAAGCCAAATGGAAATAAACAAGAATGCTCAGTCTCATCAAGCTGACAGCCATAGGAATATTAATTTATCTTTTCACAGCATAAATACACACATGGAGTGACTGCCGCCTGGTTGACCTCTGTCTTAAACAGTAATGGCAGTGCCTGCAGTTCTCTATCTGCAGAGTGTGTCAGCTCCCACGTAGAGCTTTGGTCCTGAGCTGATGATGATAAATCTGTGCCAGTTGTTCACCAGTTGATTGTGGTTTACTGCTGAGCTGAGAGAGTGTCTCATTGTGTCAGTGTGGGATGTCATGGAGACAGCTGCCAAAGGAAATGCAGCCTTTATGCTGCTCTCTGGTATATGGGAGTGAAAATTAGGGTGAGAGAGGGGGAGAGAGAGAGAGAGAGTGCAGAATAAAGAGAGAGAGAGAGAGAGAGAGAGAATTGTGTTGCATCAATCAGTCTAAATGACTTGCTTATGTAATTAGCTAACAATGTTTTGTTTCTCCGCTTCCCTGAAGTTATTAGCGGTTCACAGTTAACCTTGAAGTAATTGGAAAGGCTCTGCTGATGTTTCCCGATCTGTATAGAACTGACAGTTTATTTTTCTTCTCTGGATGGCTTCCCTCCTCTTTCATGTTGCTACAGTATTTATGAATTAGTTTCCTGTCACTTTACAGTACAGCCTAATACTAATTGGTGCTGAGATATATGGGTTATTCACATCCCACTAGGTGGCATGCTGCCTTCCTTCCTCCCGACATTAACATGACTGAGAATTGTCAAAACTAATAACATGGTGTTGCTCTGGTAATACCGCTGCACAAATTACACCTTCCCTTGAAAACGGTATAATCTCCAACATAAATTCAAACCCCAACTCTGCAGCTACTGTGTCTCCAACTAGTCCCTGACATTTTAATTTGATGCTTCATCTGCAATTAGACATGCACTGCATGGCCATTGGCTTATTTTTATTTAGAGGGAATCAAACATTCACTTTGGAGTCCTTTTAATTTGGAAGGAGAGACTGAGTCAGACTTAGAGCAGTGTGTGTGTGTGTTTTTTTTTCTTTCCCCCCTCGGTTCTTATGAAGTATTAATAAGTTGGACAGTGTTTCACTGAAAAATGAATTTAGCTGTCATGGCTTTGATGACTGGCGCATCAGTGGCATGCTATATAGGATGCAATCATGAGACGGCCGGTCCGGTTGTCAATGAAAAGACAGAATGTGTTGTCACGACCAGGATGATGTGAGAAAAAGTCTGCTCCTCCTGTTTTGAATCTGTGAAAAGAAAAACATTCAAAGATGAGGAAAAAAAAAGCAATCTGTTAGGGGACATCTTGGCATGTTTGCGTAGCCGCTTCTTTGCTCAGTTTTGTTCCATTTCCATTTCACACAGTGAAAAACGTTATGTCCTTTTTAATTTTCTGATAGTCTCTTGCCTCTGTCGACCACTTTTCTGGATAGATATCTGCCCGAGAAGTTAATTTAAATGACTTTTAGAGGATGGTGATTGATCCATTGCATACTAAATAACTCTCTGGGTCTGAGATAAAGTGCCAGTGCACATAGAATAAGGAAAAGTCATGAGCTCTCCTAAATCACACTGCTATTGTTACAATCTATCATCACTGTCTCCATCTAATTATGTAAGCGCTGTTCGTTCCACGGCTTTCACCTTCATGTGAGTCCACACAGAATACAGATATATGGAAGCTACGTCAGAAATCCTATAATGAATTTATTGTTCTGTTTTATTTGATTCTCTAATACGCTGAAATTTTAAAGGCACTTCAAGGTCTTCTGAGTCATGCCAGATACCTGAATTATATATAAAAACAAAAAGTGGGCTTTGTTTTTTGTTTTCTTTGGGATTGTCAGGGATCGCAGAGGCTGAGGCAGGGTTTCTTCTGTTTTCTCGGGAAGATCACAGCCTGGGTCATATTAGAAATGTTTACTCCACCTGTCAAAGGATAAGTTGTAAATTTTAGCTCACAGGAAATGAAAGATGTAGTGGCATGCTGAGTACAGACACCAAAGTAATGTCACCTTGAGTGAGCGTTTCCCTTGTCTGGACTGGCAGGTGATATCAGAGGATAAACTCCATTTTGACCTTGTGTTCACTCATCACAACAAAAAAACACAAGAGTAGAACAGTGAAAAAAAAGGAAAGGAGGAGAAAAAAAAAACAGCCGTCACATTTCAAATATTATTGCTTCAGTCAGCTGATATCACCCAGCACGGGTACAGATAAGTGCGCTTCTTTCTGTTTGGCTAGGTTTGATGTTAACGCCATTATTAAAAAATGCAAAAAAAAAAAAACAACTAAACATATCTTCATTAACATTCAGTGCCGTGGAGGTTTGATTGATTCCATCATCAACCAAGTCATTTTCGTGGCCAGCATAGGAACATCAAACACCATGACCTCCATTATTTCCCCTTTGAAATTGCATTCACTTTACTCGCCTCTCTGGCTCTCCAATACCTTGAATCATTTCTCTCGGGAGGTGTTTTTTTCTAACCTGCTGCTTCTCTGCCGGTCCTAAGAGCAGTGTAACCAGCAATTCTCTCACACTGTATGTGGGACACTTGAGCTAAGAGTGAGACGAGGCATCTAGCACAGCCTTTATGAGACTGCGCACTAGATCCAGCTCAGTGAAATTTAGACAGAGGCCCTCAAAAATAAAGTGGCACACATGTTATATTTATCTCGATTATAAACGAATCTATTGTGGCTCAAATCAAACACCGTCTTGATACAGGGCACAGATATCGAGAAAACATAATTTAACATTTATGTGCGTTTAGTTTATTTACAACTTGTTTACTGCCAAAGCCCAGCTGAAATAGTACAGAGGCTTTAAACTCTACTTCTGCCACTTGCTCACTCTAGATAAGATTATCAGCATCACTCTCACGTTCATGCTCTAAGTTTTGAGCTGAAGCTGCAAGGTAGTAATCTTACAGCTTTGCATAAAGACAAAGAATATGGGGGAAGAGTTCAGCAAGATTTATTCGCGCTTCCTTGGCGTCCCCAAAGTTCAATCATTACAATTGATGTTTGTTTAGTGAACTGAATGCTCAAACATTGTTATCCTCACCATAATTACTTGTCCATTAAAGGTACAGTGTGAGGTATTTCAGTGCGTTTAGCAAAACAGATGCGGTAGAAATTGAATCCATGGAGAACTGTAAGTCCCATCTTCCATAATCACAAATCAAACTACTAACAACCAAACTTTTGTGTTTTTGTTCTTGTGGCTGCATTGGAAGACAAAGAAAAGATGGAAAGGTTTGTACTGATTGACGTTTTTGGTGGTAACAACTTGATAAGTGGAGGATCATACTTATTATGCGTCAAGGTAGCTTTATGTCCTCGAAGGCCACTGTCACTTTACTGTCAGGAGGAGGGAGCAGGGGAGCGTTTCAATCAAGAATATAACTCCTTGATATCCCTGAATACTCCCATTTTAACACACCATAACTTTAATACCATCAATCATATTATCAGAATAATGATGCTCTACGCCCAAATATAACAAGCACAGATGACATTAACAACTCATGGGGCAGAAAATGGCGATGAGGTTGTGTGTAAGTTCAAGAGACACATAACCACTTGGCCAGAGAAGTTTGTGACCAGCACAGGCATGTGGATGTTGGTCTCTCAGGAGAGTAGACCAGTGGTGATAGCTCTGCCATCTTTAGCCCCACTTGGCACAGATTACTCTCAGTATCTGTAATCCCGTGTTTAGTCGTGTGAAATAGGTTGTGCTAAATTTGGACTTTTCCTGGGTGGTTGTAGGTATTTGAATTCCTGTAGAAACAAATTTGGTCCATCTCTAGTCATACGTATGAAAGGTGTGAATCTCTCCCCAACAACGTGATCCCAGCTGATTCAATCCTTGGTAGCTTCCTTCTGACTCAGGGATGATTCATTATTATAAAAAAATAATAATTAAATGTAACTACTCTTTATTTATGTTAGCTTGGTGCACATGCTTTTTTTACAAAATGTTTACCATGCAGCAAAAATATGCTGGACTAGCCAATAAGGGTGTTGGTATGCCGTAACTCCCTCTACAACCACTCTCACTGTAAAATGTGAAAAAGCAGGTTAAATAAATGTAACACAGACGTGCTTATACTTGAACTTTATATATTGATCTCTTCCTTCTCCTCACTTTGAGAGCTACCAAAGACTGTTTCACAGTCGAGGAAGTGTCCGCAGGGTATGTTATCCCCAGGTCTGAGAAGTTCCCTCTCAGAGCCTCAGGTAAGACATTTTTGCCATTGTCATCTCGGTTTCTTGGAGCAGGATGTGACCGTATTTGGCAAACAGAGTGGATACACATTGCTGCATTGATTCTGTTTGACAGGGCAGCATCGAGGGGGCTTCTTAATGGCAGGTAGTCTAAATAAGACCGCACTGAACATCATCGAATGGAAACAAAATGAACATCATGCTCTGTCGAGGATTACTTCACATTTTTGATTAGAATCATAAATTCACTGACTGCATCTTTAGTGAGGTGAAAGATTACAGGACAAGTTGGTCAAATTCTTCCACCTGGTGCCAAAGAGTCACCTCTTCTTTGCAGCCACAGTCGTCTCCCCCTGCTGGTGGATGAAGAGATTACAGGTTAAAGGCACGTCCCTGAAGACTAAGCTTTTAAAGACATCCCCTCTTTATTTTTTAACAAGAGTGCTTCAGATAGGGTACATTTATTAAAGACTCTCTTCTCAGGTTTTGTCTGGGGAGTTTTCAAACCAATATAAACATGGTTTGACTGACAATTTTTTAACCGCAGGCCTACCTATTAGCATTTTTCTGGAGCTTTAACAGCAAATTAAGTGATCTTCTTTTTTTGTCACAGATTCAGCTTAGTAACCATCACGTTACTGAAGTATAAAAACAGTCTCTGTTCAAAGATGGCCTCTGATGTCAGATCTTTCTCTGGCCATCTGCTGACTCTCTTGTTGATAACCTTTGACCCTCCCTATCCAAGTCAGTCCTGCAGCAGCCTTTGGTCCGGTGTTCATAGACTGATGGAGTCTTTTTTTCTTCTGCTGCTTATTCAGTGTCTTGTCCAGGATTCTTGCTATTTAATCAGCAGCCACATGGGATGTCATATGCCACTCCAGCTCTCCACTGCAGGGGGGCCCCAGCAAAGATCTTAAGGTGTTGAGTGGTTTGTGGTAAGTGCCGACTCCTTCTGCCTTGAGGACTTTGACTGCATGTTCTGACATTACAATAGGCTCGTCAGACAAGGGAAAAAAAAAAAAAAACCTTTCAACTCAGCTGCCAACTCTTTTTGAAAGCCTGGACTGAAATTTCACTCTTTAAAATGTTCCATGATACTCCTATGATCATCAAAGCCCCTCGCAGTAATTATGCATGTGCGTTTAAGCAGTGAATTGTAACTGGAGCCTCTGAAGCCACGTGGTGGGTTGTAGAGTACTGAAGTCTAACAAGTTACGACATGAGGTCATTACTAAGATGAATAATCAATGGATTTCAGAGAGGGTGATTCTTCATGACTCTTGCAATACTGTGGCCTCTGAGTCTAGCTCAGGCTATTTACAATTACCCCACTAATTTGTAACCCAAATTCAGATTCTTTAATAAAACCTACTTGATTAAATGGAAAATAGTATTGATCGGCTGAAATATTTACAACGCATGTGTGTGTTTTGTTGCTGTTTTACAGCGCTGCAGCCGTCTCTCATTTGCAACTTTTGAAGAGGGATGCACAAATATTGGACTTTAGTTCGCTGTATGATTATTTAGTGTTAATTACTCCGGCTTTAAGGTGGTGCTTTGAATAATGCACGAACCACCAGTCAAGGCAAGTGAAGCATTACTACACCACAGTGATTATTTAGCATGTGTAACCTCCTGACATACAGTATTTAGCCCCTCTTACTCCAATTATGACCCTGCCTCCAAGTAAAAATGACCTCTGGATATTCCTATATATGCCCAGTCTGTCTTTTATTCATCGTCTGTACAGGAACACAAAAGGAGGGTCTGTAAATGTTTCACAGGTTATGGTGTTTGTGTTCTTGTTTCTAATAATTATATTCATGATTTCATTCTGTTATGTTTGCTGTGAGCTGAGTGTGAATTCTAGCCAGAAAGTGGCCGTTATTTTTACAATCCTAATGTGTTTTGTGTTCGGATCAGAGCAGAGCATTACACGCTTGTTTTCCAGACTGATTGATGAGCAGGTAATTTGAGAGTTTTTAGGTGCATATTTGCATAAACCCTTTTAAAAAGGCACATTCTCAACAGGCAGTCACACTCTTAGCTCCTTCCCCCACAAATGCAGATTAGGTTGAGAATTTATTAAACCCATCTTACCGACCACCAGCTGAAACTCCACTGGATGCTATGAGGAATTCAAAATGCTTTCAAGTTAGACTTTGAGTTGGAGAATTTGGCTGAAGGTTGACCCAGCTCTGGGTGCCTGGGAGAGTTTCTCAAAAAAATCAAATTCAAAAACACATCAAATCCTTAACCTGCACGTTCTGGAGAGAAAAACTCGGCTGTGGAGTTTTAATTCATAATTGAAATATTTGAATATCGGCACATTAACCCGTGAGGATTTGCATTTATATATACAAATATAAATGCATATATTATTATTTTCAACATGTATTGTGATAATAAGGCTTGTGAGATTTTTGAGGCTCCTTTTGTTGCATCCACAGGCAGACCAGTGGCTCTGTCTGTAAAGGTGTTTGTTGAAGAGTGGAGGACTCGCAAGACAAGTGTCGACCTACAGTTACACAGCAGAGATGTCCAAGGCCAAGGTCAAGGAAACCATTGATGAAAAAATATATATACTGTATATCTCTGTTTGCTATCCCTATATTCAGTCTCACAGCCACACAGGGTGTTATTTTCACAACATGTTGCTGGTTATGTGTGATTCAAAGAGCCTTTCATGGCAGCGCAGGTATTATAAAAAACACAGATGACACAATTATGATCAACATCAGGAAACCTCAAGCTATAGGACAGAATGGCTCTTATGCTTTGCTGCAGCCGGTGACTCACCTTTTATATCTCTTTTTCAGATAATACATGTAATTATGGTGCATCTTCGAGATGTTGTCACATTTGTGTAGCTTTTTTTATTCATGCTGGACCTTAAAACAATTATTAACATTTTTGACACAGTCTCAAATACAGGTAACTTGGATTTGCTGTATAATTTGTGTGTAAAGGCAAGAAATCTACAGTTCATTTAAATACTCAAGGATGAAAAAAGTTCATAAAGAAGCAGAGCGCAGCTATTTTTAACAAAAGTCGCTGCAGCTGAAGTAAATTTGTTTGGTACTATTTTCAGCCATAGATTTGTACACATTATATGTATAGGTTATACCAAGCAGCAGGATCTTTGGATTGACTGAAAGTCAGCTCCTGCACCCATTTTCATATGTCACCCTCTGCAGCAGTGTCAACACTGTCTCCTTGAAAATACAATCATATATAACAAATATATATAGCAATGCATTTCATAAGGAATCAGAATGAAGGAGTGGATTACCGTTTCTATTAGCATTTTAAAGAAATAGGGGGGCTGGTTTGGCTTAGCAATAGAAGCACATGCCCCGTGTATTGAGGCTACAGTCCTTGTCGCAGCAGTCGCTGGCCCGACTCCCGGCCACGACCCCTTCCTTTATGTCCTCCCCCGCTCTCCACTCCTCATGTTCCCTCTTTCTCTTTAAATGTCCTATCTAATAAAAGGGTAGGCGCCCCTAAAAACAACTTTAGAATATCAGGAGGGAACGGTAATTGAAGTAACTCTTTCAATCAGGGAATCTTTATTTGGAGAGCTCTAATTCGTGGCAAATGTCAAGACACTTTAAAAAGAAGAGCACGTCCAGGCTGTACTCTTTATTATATTATTTTGAGAGACTCAGCATTAATCCACTATGTGCAGAGCACTACTGCATTTAGCAAGTCCCTGTGGCAAGGTAAAACTTCATTTAAAAATGCTGAAACCTTGAGGAGAACCATATTTATGTCATACAGCCATCTGTTGTGAATGGGTTTGACAGAAAGAGATAGAGACCAGCGGAGCAGCAACAGCAACAACTTGCAAAAGCTGTAACATCCAACCTAAAAGATGTCAGCAATTAATTAATCCGTAAAATTAAAAAAAAAAAAAAGTTTTTCACAACACAAGATCAGTTTTTAAAGCTCCTCCAGGAATTTTCAACCGATAAGAAAACAGACTGAAATGAAATGAATAGAAAAGTCACTCTTTATAACAAAAGAAAGCAAATCAAACAGTTAGCAATTAGACTGACAATTTCTAATTAGTCATTTTTTAAGCTTTCAATTGCTGTGATGGGGTAGATACCAGACAGTGTGATTGAACACTTGGTGAAGAAAAGCTTTCTAATACTTTTTTCTACAGCAGATACTCATGATGAATAATACATGTGACTTTAAGTGAGACTTTTCACATGTGCAGGAAAAGATCAGCTAAGTTATGTGGCATTGTTTTGTACATAGGGGTGCCAAAATCAACAGAAACTGAAAGTTACTTATAGAAGCTTTAAGATATAACTTATTTCACCATATGGTTATGGCTGTGATCACTCATGATTTTTTTTTGCAACTAATTATGGAAAGATCTTGTTCTGCTCCTTTACTTTGGATCTCCACCCTCACTGACTGAGCCACACCCTCAGAGCAAAAGGTCTGGAATCATAGACTGTATATAGAATGGACGCCATCTGCCTCCTCGCTGGGTGAAGCTACCCCGAGAACAGTACCCTCTGGTGACGGGCTGCAGTATAGGTCAGAAATCCCGCCTCCTCCACCTATGGAGCTGTGGACAAACTTTTTTCTGTACAGCTCCATTTTTAAAAGTTATTAGGGGGTTCATGTTTTCTATGATTGACACTTGATACAGTCTATGGGCATACTAAGATTGGGTGGCTCGCCTGGAGGGTACACTGTTTGAGCCGAGAGTCATCACAGCGACTCTCCCGCCGAATGCGTACAATGCTACTGCACAATGTTGGTTTCAGGAAATGGAGAAAAATTGCAGAAATACAGAGAGCTTTTTGGCTTCAAATTCGTATACTGGCAGAAGGCGAAACCAAGTTGTCCATAGTTTATACAGTCTATGTCTGGAATATCCTCTGCTGTCACAAAATAGGCATTAGATTCAGGATATGGAGGATCTCTTTGCATATGAGAACCCCCACCAAAACTGGCCACTCTGAGGAGGACTTTTAAGAACCAGTTATACATACATCCCCCTCTGATAAGGTAAATCACAGTGAAGGATTTTAGGGTTGGCGCCTGGGGTGGCCAATCAGATTTTAAGGCGGGCCAGTGTCACCCGTAGCCAGTCCATCTGGACATGTCCCTGCTGCATTGTCACCATGTCCCATTTTAGCAGCGTGCACAGAATGGGAGGTAATAGATATTTTTCACTTGAGGAATTTTTTGAATGACTTCTCCATACAACAGAAAAATGCCTTTCTAGAAAACAATGGTGTGATCACTGACAGCCTCCCATGAAAAGAGTGGCATCCAGTATGCTGCTATGTGGATCATCCAGAGTAAATAGCTCCCTAAAATGAGTTTTTCGAAATGTTCGTCTTCAATTATCGAAGCAGCCAAATTGAAATTCCATTTAGCGCCATTGTGAGCTGTCTGGAGAACAGGGAGGGTTTTTAGGATGTTACAAACCATTTAAAGTGACCCTTAAAGTAAGGTACTGCTGACTCATGATGCATAGTCCTTACAGGGATATGGATCTTTATCACAAGACAGAAGAGACCTGATAGTGGGGTTTAAAATGATAGAAAATGGTGCTTTAAAGATGCACTGTAGAGAGCATAGTGGTTGGTACTATTAGACAATTAACTGACTTTGATTTGTGTTTACTTCGACAAGCCTAAACTTATGCTGTTGTTGTTGAACCATTTTATCTTTTCCTCTTTGACTGATTAAGAAAGTGTCTTTGAAAACCCTCCCGCACCTGTTCGTCTACGTGTGCGAAATGAACATGTTTACACACTGTCCCATGGAGACGCTCACTCCAAACAGAACTTGCTCTCTCATGCATCTACTCTGCTAAAAATTCAGCAACTTGTGTTGATCACCACTTTGCACTCTCCACCATCAGTATTCTGTTGTGCTGCTTGAGGTGTGGTGCAACCAGCAACAGGGTGCAAAAACAGAATGATAAACAACTTAATCTCACCTCTAATCACGCTTGTGTGAGGAGTGTGAGTCACTTGAAAGAGATGCCAAGATATTGTGCGTGTTTTTCGACGAGGATAGCCGACCATTTGTCATCCCAACCTCTGTGGAATTACAACAGGTATAATTTTACAGCAGCAGAATAATGTGCTTTCAAGTAAAAATCAATTCGTCATGAAACAACTGATGCATCCGTGTGCCTTTTACTGCTAACAAAGCGGCAAAGAATATGGTTCATTCCAGGGCGAGAGCAATGGACTCATTAGAGAAAGTTACCCATGACAAAGTCGTCAGCGCCACAAAAACAAGGCAGCCGGAGCCACACATTGAGATGTGGCCTATTTAATATGGATATGAGCCTCCCTCTCATTCAGAGTTCAGATCATATTAAATGGTATGACTGTGACAATGCAGACACAATTGTCAATAGCAGCCCTTTCCTGAGGTTTTAACATAGACTGAATGATAATTAGTTTCCCTTTGTTGTCCTTATCTCTTACCTGCAGAAATGGCCAATTTATGCAGGCTGCACCCTGGCCAGGCAAAGTTGATGCTCCCCAGAGGAGGAAAGCAGCCATGTTTCAGACAATTGAAATGAACTCCGGGAGAACTCAAGGTTGATTTAGATCCTGGGCAACATGGAATTAAATGAGGAAGTGGGCCGTGCTGATCTGGCCCCGGTGTTGACACAGCTTCCTCTCTGAATTACTCTCGTTGGGGCACCTGAATCGCCACGCCGCCCCTGAGATCTGGTCAAGTGAGAATAAAAATGCAAATGTCATATTGTTGAAATTCAGAGAGAACTAAATGTCAGTCCATCTTTTTTTTTTCGATATGAGATATGAGATTGATGTGGATAGGCTATTGAAGGCAAGTGTGATAGCTGCAGAAGGCAGGTTATACCAACAGCTGTGATATTTGAGCTGTGAAATAAGCCTTGTTTTTTCTTTTTTTTTCACAAGCACAAGTAATTCTCTTATGTCCTTTGCGGAGATTATCCTGAAAACACCCACAGTCTGTCTTTTTATTTTATCTGTGTGCCAGGATTTCCTTAAAACTAATCATGAAAAGGAACAATACAGGACACAGGTGGGACTGTTTTCAATTATTGATAAGAATCTCCCAGCTCTGAATATCCAAAGGGCTTCATTGATACTGAGAGCACACCTCTCTGAGGGGAAGGATCCCAGTTAACCTTTAAGAAATTTGTCAGCTTTAATTTTGCATTTGTCACCCATCTGATCCACTTCTCTTTTATAGAATGACCACTTGTCAGGTCCCCACTGGTTCCACCACATCCCAGCCAAACACATTTCATCGATCTATTCATAATCCCTAGTTCGCATCCACATGTATTAGGAGCAACATCCAGCAGCAGCACGTTTCCCCCCCTCTGATGCTGCTGCCTCTGTGCGCGCACATCAGTAAATGAATCACGTAGCACTAGAACAGCCCTTCTTCATGCGATCTTGCCAGACCTATTGGAGAAAACCCCCCCAAGGCAAGATCTGTCACTGTTCACTCATTTGCTGGAAGACGATCAGAAAGTATGTTAAATGCACCAAGAAATACACTGGAGTGTGTTAGAAAGGCGTCGCGAGGATTCCGGTCAGATCTCACTGCGAAGGGAGCAGGTTTCAACAGTTGACGCGGAGACAACTGAGCGCAGGAGAAAAAGCGATTAATTTTGATTATCTGAAATCTTCCACCTTCTTTTTTTCGTGATTTTTTTGGCAACGTTTACGAGGACGGTGCGGATGAGCATTGTCCGAATGAAGGATGCAAGAGCTCTGGGTCCAATTGGACTGGATTATGGGATTACTGGACTGATTATAGGACAATCATCGGGCAAAAGTCGCAGCCGTGCTATAGATGCTCTTGAATGACGGGAACACAAAAGGTTGGACAGGATTAACAGCTCTGTATCACGCTTTTATTCCACTTTGTGGCATGGGCACGCTGCGTGTGCTACACGAGCAGAGCCCATATGCAACAGTGTGCCGCACAGGAGGAAAAGTAAATGCATTGTGAATGGTAACAGCGGACAATGCTGCATTTTGAACGGGCATGTCAGTATTTGCTGTAGCCTAGGTGTAGATGTCGCATGAGGGCAATGCGCTTTTGTGAGCTCGGGTCTAACCTTCACCACAGAGATTCAAACGCTTTAACCTTGGATGCAGGAGGGAATATTAATACTTTATAGTCATCGATTATTCATTAAGTCTCGCCGTGAGGGAAAACAAAGCATTTTTTCAGTACACAATGTTGAATTTGATGTTTAATTCATGCACAAGGTGTCGTCGGGCGGTCATCTTTGTTTACAGAAAGAGTTCATCATAGCTGAACGGCATGTGAAAGAGGTTAAAATAGCGTCTGCAAAGGCAATAAGGATCCACAAATCGATTTAATACCTAATTAGAGAGGGATCGGCGTCAACCACATGCTTGGTGTGGGTTTAGTTCTCTAGCTTTGCCGTAATCAACAGGTTGAAAGTCAACGAGGATTTTTTTTTTCTGTCTGCCACTACCGCATATCCAGTTGAAGGGATGCGTCTCTCTGTACCCATTTTCTTTCTGCTGTGGGTTAAAGCCCTCACATTGAAAAACCTTAATTATTCCGTCCCAGAGGAGCAAGGACCTGGCACTGTTATAGGTAATATAGCAAAAGATGCCGGATATGGGACCATGGAGAGAGGGAAGAAATCCAACTTCAGAGTGTTGGAGAATTCTGCACCACATCTGGTGGATGTTGACCCGGAGAGTGGACTTATCTTCACCAAACAAAGGATTGACAGGGAGACGTTATGCAGGCGCAACCCAAAGTGCCAGCTCTCCATGGAGGTGTTCGCCAACGACAAGGAAATATGTATGATCAAGATTGACATACAGGACATTAATGACAACTCGCCCAGCTTTCCCTCAGACCACGTTAATATTGATATTTCTGAAAACGCAGCTGCTGGGACTCGCTTTCCTCTGACTATTGCACATGACTCAGATTCAGGGGAAAATGGGATAAAGACCTATCAGGTCACAAGAGATGATTACAACACCTTTTCCCTGGATTTAAAAGTGAGGGGTGATGGGACTATATATCCAGAGCTGGTGGTTCAGAGACCTCTGGATAGGGAGGATCAGAGTCATCACACCCTCCTCCTCACAGCCATTGATGGAGGGGAGTATCCGAGATCAGGCTCCATGCAAATTAACGTCAGAGTGACTGACTCGAATGACAACAGCCCGGTTTTTGATAAGTCCTCCTATGTGCTTGAGATCGCAGAGAATTCACCTCAAGGAAAAGTACTCATAGATTTAAACGCCACTGATCTGGATGAGGGAAGCAACGGGCAAGTGATATATTCCTTTACTGGATACGCATCTGAGAGAATCCAAGATCTGTTCTCCATTGACCCCAATACAGGCGTCATCAAAGTCCAGGGAGAGATTGACTTTGAAGAGAACCCGATCATAGAGTTTGACGTGCAGGCGAAGGATCTGGGGCCCAACCCGATACCAGGCCACTGTAAAATAACTGTGAAAGTTCTTGACAAAAATGACAACTCGCCAATAATAAGTTTTGTTTCTGTGCGGCAGGGAGCCATCAGTGAGGCAGCACCCCCTGAATCTGTCATAGCACTTGTGAGAGTGACGGATAAAGACTCTGGTCGAAATGGTCAACTTCAGTGCAGGGTGCTCGGGAATGTACCCTTCAGACTGCAGGAAAACAATGATAATTTCTACACACTGCTCACAGACAGGCCTCTGGACAGGGAAATGAAGGATGAGTACAATGTAACAATCGTGGCGAGAGATAACGGGATCCCTTCTTTGAACTACACTAAGTCATTTACCGTGAAGATTCTGGACGAGAATGACAATGCACCTCGCTTCACAAAGACAGTGTATGTGCTACAGGTGCCTGAGAACAACATCCCGGGGGAGTATCTGGGCTCGGTTCTGGCTCACGACCCAGATGTGGGTCGCAATGGAACTGTTTCTTACTCTATTCTGCCATCGCACATCGGGGACGTTTCAGTGTACACGTACGTCTCTGTTAACCCCACCAATGGAGCCATATATGCCTCACGCTCTTTCAATTATGAGCAGACAAAATCCTTCGAGTTCAAAGTTCAAGCTAAAGACGGAGGTTCACCGCACATGGAAAGCACTTCTACAGTCAGGGTCAATGTCCTTGACGTCAACGACAATCTCCCAGTTATTATTTTGCCAGTTCTGCTGAATGATACAGCTGAAATCCCAGTGCCTAGAAACGTAGGGATTGGATACATTGTGGCCACAGTGAAAGCTGTGGACCACGACCACGGAGAGAGTGGACATTTGACCTACGAGATCACAGAAGGAAATGACGACCACTTGTTTGAGATGGATCCGGTGGGAGGGGAGGTCAGAACTGCACACGCTCTTTGGGAAGAGGTTGCCCCAGTGGTTGAGCTTGTGGTGAAGGTAACTGACCATGGCAAGCCCCCCTTATCTGCCGTGGCTAAGCTGATCATTAAGGCGAACACAGAGACAGTGGCAGGAGGGGGTTCCAGCACGGGCGGGGAGCAGCAGCACTGGGATGTATCCCTGCCCCTCATAGTTACCCTCTGCATTATCTCTGTCATGCTCTTAGCAGTCATGACCGCCATCGCTGTCAAGTCCAAGCATCAAGATAAGGAGGCTGGGAATTATAACTGCCGCATGGCTGAGTACTCCAATCCTCCAGTGGGGAAAGGCAAAAAGAAAAGGATCAACAAGAGTGACATCATGCTGGTGCAGAGTGAGATGGAGGAAAGAGATTCTGCCAGCCGGATGAACGTGGTGAGCAGCCCTTCACTCATCACATCACCAATATGTTTTGACTACCAGAGCCCTCTGCCGCTCACGCTGCCCAGGTCAGAGGTCATGTACCTGAAAACCACCCCAAACAGCCTGACAGTCCCCAGGGCGGGCTGCCACTCCAGCTTTGCCGGGCTTAGCACAGACACTCCAGCGAATAGGATGTCAGTGATACAGGTAAGGAGGATGCTGCACTGTATTCGTTATCTGCCCTTTATTCTGGCTTATCAGCGCCCCGCTGCTTTACCATACAAATCTGACAAAAGCAAAGTAATCGACTGAAAAAGAGAAAGTCTGTCTCTGTGGGCAGACATAATCATTTCCACTTATTCTTTTCCCAGTTATGACACGATGAAATATTCCTCACATGATATGGAAATTTAGAATTAAGATGAGCTCATTTGTTTCAAATGGCACCAGCTTTTTCTCTGAGTATTTGAGGAGCTTGAATCCTTTCAGAAACAGCTCCGTCGTGAGTGTTCTTCTCTTGCAAAATGGTACAGGTGGTGTGCATAATGAGAAAGTCCTCACAGTTAGACATGCAAACAGTGTGAGTCTTGAACAAGGCTGCTGTGACCCTGCCAGATCCACTGCTATAGAGTGAAAACAAAACCCTGCCTGAAATGTGGGATTGGACAGGTGTTTGAGCAGCTTGTCCGATCACATTACTGAACCAATGTGCACCAGACAGCTAGATGCACACAGCATAACCTCACAATCGCATTTCTCGCTCCCCACAAATATGGGCCAGATCCACCCATCCGCATCCAAAAGTTGGCACGATAAGGCCATTAATAGGGTCCAGCCTCGCCTTGCAGAGATAGCAGGGTTGTATACACGCGCCAGCTAACATGCTAATTTGACAGCATGGGCTTGTAGTGCTGTTTAACACGGCAGAATTATCTGTTGTAAACGATGTAAATAAATAGGACAGTTGCACAGACAGTCTCATTTGGAGATGATAACACAGATGACAGGGCCTGGCACTGTCACCAGTCACCAGGGTATGTGGGTGTGATCAACACAAACACACATTATTCTCAAGATAGGGGGAAAAGGATGCTGATGACAGTGGCTAATGCTTTTCTCCCTTGCTTTGCCAAGAAGGCACATATGGTCACAATGGAGGTTTGCTCTTATCATGCAGTTATCACTGGCAGGTGCTGTCTTGCTTTTGTAGAATTCTTTCAGGTGGCACAATAAAAGGTCTGAAAGCCAGACAAGAACATTCCCATTCCTGCTTGAATCTTGTGTTACTCAAGCTAAATGTTGAACATTGCATGACAATTTTAACAATGCACAATGTAATTTTCCTTTCATTTTCTAGACGGAAAATTTCCCCTCAGAACCCAATTATGCTGGCAGCAGGCAGCCATTTGTTCAAAGGTAAGAGCTTCTACCCAAAAGCTTCCTGACCAGTGCATTTAGCTTCTTCATCTTTGTATCAAGGCAGCTGACTGTGGCTATCAAACAGGAGCGCTCACGCAGAGGTAATGGCAAGTCATGTTTTTTTCTCCCCCCTTCCTTCTATTCTGCTGCAGCTCAACATTTAAGGATGCAGAACGAGCAAGCCTCCGAGACAGTGGCCATGGTGATAGTGACCAGGCTGATAGTGACCAGGATACTAATAAAGGCTCACACTGCGACACGTCTGCAAGGGAGGCCCTCAAGATGAAAGCAACAGCAGTTAATGGCCAGCCCTTTGAGCAGGGTGAGTGGATGCACTCTATTCCTGACATCTTGAAGATGCCTACGACTGACTCCTGCACTAGACATTGTCTGTAGTTTATTCACTGAAAACATGCATACTGCACACTGGTGTTAAAGCGAAAGTCCAGCAGTCCCTGGTTAAAGCGCACAGACAAATATTTAACACGGTCGAGGTAAAATCTAACTGCTTCTTCAAGCTCGAGTTATATTGCAGCGCTTTACATTGCAGACAGCCTGAGCTGTGTTGCAAAGATGACATGAAGGCAGCAGAGTGGAAGGTAGATGGTAGTTTAAAAGGATAAAAGAGTCCATTGGCTGAAGGTAAAATGTTCAAACATCTTCTGCCTGACATTGCCATCAAACAAACTCATATGCATGGCAAAGTGCACCCCAGTCTGTGTCTCTTTTGATCACGTCATTATTTGAACACAGATTCACTGCATGCATGTCTTGAATAAAATGACAGAGACAAGAAAAGCATGATAGACACTTGCGGTGCAAAATGACAGGTATTTCTGGTTCAACATGACAGACTGTTTCCACCTTTTGCAGGGAGAGGTTTTCTCAGTTATTATCGGTTTTGCTGCGGTTACAATGTTTTCAGAGGAGCTCTTGCTTTAGGACTGAAAATAGAAATGTTAAATTTTATTTCACAAATGTGAAACGATGTGCACTGCCAGAAGTGTAATCATAGACGATTGTCAGTCTGTTCAACCTGGCTGACCTGATAGGAGCTGATATATTTAGCTGTTGTGGACATAAACTGAAAATATGAAAGCAACTCTCCCCTGGTAAGATAAAAGACAATGGAGCGACTTGAGTGGAGTTGTGATGTTTCTCATTTCCTTGTGCGAGGCTTGGAGGAGAATGTCTCTGGTCATAAGGTCCCCATGCAGCACTTTCCACACCATTTACATTGCTCTGAACTGTTTGTTTGAGGCATGCTCAGGAGGGCAGGGATGGAAACACTCCTGCGTCTGCCAGTAGGATGTGTGAATCTCTCTCTCCCTCTATCTATCTCACTTTTGTGCGTTTGCGAGTGTGTGTTTTTGCCTCAGTGTGCTATGAGAAATTATGGCAGACCAAACTTGACTCCGTGGGAGGTGTAAATTCAATCACAATTTTTTTTTCTTTTGCAGCACATTTCTTGAATTTGATTCAGGGAAAGTTCTAAGGCCAATCAATCGGACGGGCGCTGAAAGCAATGTTTTGAACATGGGGGACAGAATATTTACATGTCTGCCGCGCTGACGCTCACTTTGACAGTGGTGTCAGTTAATTTATAGACCTGCATTTGTTAGATAAAAGGAAGGGAAAGAAATGAGACTCTGCTTCTAATATTAACACCCTTTTCCTGGGAAATTTAGCTAAGAAGCAAAAAAAAAAAAAAAAGCAGTGTTGCTCTTAATGGTTTTCTCTCTCGGGGTTGGTCAGTTGAAGATTAAACGGTGTCACTGTACAAGATGGAAGATCTACATTATGCACAACGCCTCAGACCTGATCACACAAACACATCACCCTCCAACCCACACACTCCTCTGTCTCCTGCTCTCTCTCACTCACACACACACACATACACACACACACACAGGTACATTTATTGAGCAACAAAGCCACTGTTTTTCAGATTCAGACACGATCGCAATATTACCCAAAATGGAGCCACCGCAGAATTTTCTGTTCCAAATGCACCAACACAGAAGCTTGTGGGTTAAGTAGTAATGCTTTTATGTCTTTACCTTTACCATCCCTCTAGTCTCTCGGCTGCTTTGATACAGGTAATATATGCACCTGTGCAGCTTCCACTATCATGCACACTGAATATTTATTCGCTCTCACAGACACCAGATGCACAGTGGGTATGTTGCTAGGCTTTCTCTGATTCTATTTATAATGGGCAGGCCGTCTCTTTGTTTTTTTGAGAACATGTTATTGTTCCATTCACAGATGCCCATAAGATCACAGCTACTCTGTCACTTTGTCATGATTCTATTATGTGACTATGTCGATGCAGTAAACTACATAAAGCCATTGTATAACTCAGTAATTTTAGAGCTATTATTTAACCGTTTTTTATTCAGTGATGAAATGGAAAATGGAAATAGAAAGCCAATGGCTCACACAATAGATGAAAGCCCCCTTACTACCTCATCTTCGTTTCCCTGCATTTTAATCATAAAGCCACTGATGGCTCAGTGATACCTTGATTTGGTCAAGATTGGTACATGGAGTCACCATCTTTTTTTATCCAGAGTGTCATCGAAATATTACAGGTTTTGATCACAAAGGTAGGACTGTGGCAGGAAACGAAATAAAAATCTTTTTCTCATGTAGGCATTAGGTATTGAATATTACAAAAACATGCAGACATGATCCTTAAATTGCTTTTGATTTATCCCCAGACATATAGGACAATGACTAAAATACCTCTCTGTGTTTCCTCTGAACCTTCTAAGCACATACATCCCTTTACATTAGCATCATCTGCTAGCTCCTCCACAGTGATAGGTACCATGGAAATGAATTCAGCATCTCCCTGCTTCTCCCTGCTTATGCTCATTGTTCTGGCCTCGTGTATCTGTGTCTCAGAAAATACTTTTCTGGATGGAGCCAGGAGAAAGATGGAGTTACACACACACACACAAAAAAAGAGAAAAACGCACCGGCTACAGAACTGTAATCTTTGGGTGTAGATGCTTCAAAGACTAGGACTTGTAATATGCAGGATCTGTGTTGGGGTTTTGCCAAATCAAAGCCATCATTTAGTTTTTCTCTTTTGATGTAAAATGCATTTTGAACCCAAATGTGTATTTTCTCTTGATCTTAGTCCTGACAAGACAGCACAAGATCGGTCTGTGCTTTGAATAGACTATGTAAGTTCACATGCTACGCAACATGACAGGGGAGACAGTCAGTGTATGGAACTTAGAAATGACATGTGTCTTAGAAACCTGGCTGAAAATGGCCCACGACAACCTGCTGTCGATTTTCCTGTGAGGGACTCTCAGTTTGTGAGGATAATTCTGGTGTAATAATAGCCTATGCTTACAGTGCGCTTTTTGCGGTTTGTTTCTTATACAAGTGTAAGCAGGGATGTGTCCAGACTCTTTAGCCGGGGTGGCCTAACTGAGGCACTGACTTTTGCAGGGGTGGCATTCAGTATGTCTGATGCTCCAGTGGTCACCCTTTTTAAATCTGTAAGGATATGAGAAAATGTTTGTCTAAAATCACAAATTAAAGTACTAACCAAAGGATTTATTACATGACAAAATGAAATTCAAAGAAAGCCCCCAGCAGCCTGTTGGAGCACAGCCCTAAAAAGTTGATTTTTACTTAAGACCCACCTCTGACATCGCAGATAACCAATTATAGTTTAAGTTTTTGGGGGAGCCCCCTGGTGGCGGACTGAATTTCAAAGTTGTGCATGGTCATCACCTCAATCCACCCTCGTGAGTTGGGGGTGTTTTCTAACCTATCTCTCTGTCTTTCAAGAAAGTCAAACACATCGCTCTCTGTATATCTTTTTCATATTAAAGCACAAAACTGCTCTTTCTGCAGGCTACTATAAATCACTTCCTCTGCCATTCACCACTCAGCAGCAGTTTCAGGCCTTTAAAATATCTGTATAGAACTTATCACTTTTTTTTGCTGATGGTTTTATTTCCTCACATATAGATGCTAAAGTTCATTTCACTCAGTTTTTTAACAAGCTGGAAATTCTTCACAAGAGCTTCACTGTATGTCGCACTGCAAATTCCTGTAGCCAGTATGTTATTGAAAGAAATATCAAAACTTGTAATCCTAGTTATGCTTTTTTTCTGGCTACCTGAAACCTGACCTGCCTGAGAGTCACAAAGGATCTACTTATGTCCTATGTTAAGATCAATTCCAGTTTTAAACTATTAAAACTCTGCCTAGCAGTAATTTCTCAAAGAGTGGGACAAAAAGCAAAGCTGATACAGCTCTAATATCATAATCAGACTAAGACCAAGCACACCTTACACAAAAAGGAAAAAGAAAAATCTTTAGTATTTAATGATTAATTTCAAGAAATAAAACAATATAAGAAAAGGATGTGTGATTCAATACCTGTTGTATAGTTGTATAGTTATAGTGACTGTTGCTATTGACAATAAGAAATGACTTCACAATTTCTTAGATACACAGAGCAGATTACTGAATAGTGTGTTTGATTTTCTCATTTGATCCATTTATCTCGTAAAATCTAGATTTTTCCTTTTTTAGTGGCAGAATAAATTCGAGTTTCCTACACACTATTTAGATTTGGCATCAACTCTCCTCCTCAAAGACGCGTCAGCTTCCTCTTGGACGAATCTTAACAATCTGGCACCTACTTTTTATATTTTCTCTGAGAGCCTTGTCCCCAAACTCTGGGCACTGTTATTGGCCCAAAATTTGATGCCCAGACGCAGCGAAATGAGAAAACGCAGGCAGAGGGGCAGGGTCACTGGTGATAAAAAAAAACAGCCACACACTTCAACAGGGTCAGGAGTTATGCTTGCGAGGGATTATCTTTGTGAGTCTGTATATTGTTTTCGAAGTCAAAAATCCTCTTTGTTTTCCTCGTTCATAAAACCTTTAACAGCCACGGTATAAAATGAACAGCCCTTTTCAACGTGTTATATCTCCATGTAGTCAAAGAATAATTAACACTTCCATTATGTCCGAAGTCTTGCAGTGTGTGTGTGGGTGTCTTCGGTGGGTGTTCATGGACTTGAGCAGCAGTGTGTGATTCCGGTGGCGTGTACTTTGCGAACGCGTTGCTTGTGTGGTTCTAGTTCTCGAATGTCTTTGGGGCTGAGGAGCAGAGACGGTATCTTGTGTGTGTGTGTGTTTTTTTTCTTCGCCTTTCTTTTGTTTGAACCTCCCCCTTGGATTCACGCATCCTCCAGCAAACTTGCCGAGGCTGGTGAGCGCAGAAGAAGGTTTCTGTCTCCTTTGAACGAGAGGATCTCCCCACCTCTTCTAGGAAAGAATTGCGTCTCGTGGAGCTTCCCCTTGTTCCAGGCTAATATTCTCATCCTCATCAGGGCCAAGTTTCAAAACGAGATCAAGTGCCTCATTCACAGCTAGTCACTCTTTGATATCGCTGAATGGCTTGTGAGCAAATAGAGAGGCCTTATTAATAGAGTAAAGTTATGAGAGCTGATTAGTGGAGTATAAAGCCATATTGTAATAGGCTGTAACACTGTGTTTACTCCCAGAAACAACAGGTTCAAGGTTGAGTTTTGCTGAATTAAGAGATTGATTTAAGAGGGAAAAAAGGGGACATGATTGCATTGAAATTTGAGATTCGCTTCCATATACTTCCTGCCTTGATATTTCACTCTAAAGGGAGACACTTATAAGGAAGAGAAAGATGCGACCGCTGCCTTTCATTCATTTCTTAAAGCTGGAATATTTTGTCAAAAATGGCCAAATTCTGACTCATTCGGGGGCGATATTTCATTAGGTTTACATTTTCATTGCAAAGGATTACATTAGGATCCAGAAGCAGTGGCAGTAAAGCAAACAAATTTGTTATATTAAAGTGAGATCAGTCGTCAGAACATCAGCAAGATTAAATTTGTACTTTAACAAATGACATTGGTACTCTGCTTTCATGTACAACATGAATAATGAAGGAAAACTGTCATTTACCCCCAATTTATAAGGACATGTTTGACATTTTGCTTCATGCCACTGCATGCAAAATACACTGCATGCATCAGTGTCAAATTAATTTTGTTAGCGGAGTGTAATGGCTGCAGAAAAAAAGAGGAACCTTCTGCATCATAACACCATGGAAATTGGCTCATTCTATGTGTCGCTCCCTGTGTGCTTACTTCATGTCCAGGGTGGATGTGGTGTGAAATGTAAAAGACTGAGTAACGCTGCAGAGATAGATTCTTATGCGTTGCTCCACTTTCTTTTTTTTTTTGCGCCCGACACTAGTACACAGTCACTTGCACATGTTGTACAGTCCTGTGGCGTTTGGCTCAGTGTTCAGCATCAATTAAAGCAACTCTGGCTGCCACAGTCATGAAATAATCAGAGAACAAAGTCAGTCAACAATATGTCATCAAGAGGTAATGTTACATGCCTTTATTGCATCAGATGACAAACAACCACCTCTGTCCCAATCCTTACACGCTACAGTGGTGATATTTAAAGCTCATTGTTGATCAGTTTTGCCATTTTCCTCCAGAGCATATGCAGATTTTGTGCAAAGAAGCAAACCTGCTTAATTGGTTTTCCTTTATGTTTCCACACATCCACAAGTAGCTGTGTTTCTCGGTGCTGGAAGAAACTGTTGACCACAAATTACAGTAAACAAGATCCTCTTGTGGCAAGGGCAGGTCACAATGTATACCCACTAATAGAAAGTGAAATGCAAAATGGGCCGCCAATGCAAATGAGGTGCTGAGAACGCACCAGAGTACTTCAAAGTGATTAGAAAAATTACTTAAGGTCAGACTAATGAATTTTTGTGCTCATGAAGGTGTTGCCAGACTCCAGTTTCACCTTGATTCTTTACTTTTTAGATGCCTTGCGGTTATTTTTAGACATTTCTGCCAGGGGTGTGTCAAGAGGGGCGGGCAGGCACTGCCCCCCTTAATTTAATTGGCCACCCTTGGTGTCTCCCCCAAATAACAGCCAAGGCTTTTTGCCTTGTTGGAGGACTTTTGTTAAATTCAATTATTTGGACTGTTTTACAGCAGGGTGCTTGTTAGTTTCTCTTTGTCTTGAAGGGAAGCATGTCTTCTTTGTTTGTTTATGGAAATTAAATGTTAGATGAACATCTTCCTCACGAAATGTGGATATGAGGTGACTCTGTTGTGTTTCTATGTCCACTTACAAACAGTCAAAATGTCTATTTTTGTTGATTTTATGCGTGTTCTTTATGTTCCCCATGTTCTCTATAGCTGATTTAGCTACGACTACACCGTAACTCAAAGACAGAGAGTTGTTGTATTATTCAAGAATTATGTTGGCTTGTATGAAGAGAGTCTTTTTAGGCTCATCGGTTGCTGCTGAAAACCTAGATAGTGCGCTTTCAGTTCTCAATGTTGTAGATTTTTACTAAATCTGTGAGGTCTGAAGTTGATTCTGTCTCCCTACATTGCCTTCCTTTTTTACTGGGTAACTTGTGGTATTAATTTCCTTCTGCATCCCATTTTTGATGTTGCTGTTTCAGAAAAACGCCCTTCAAATACATAATAAGCAAGGACTTTCATTGTGATGTACTCGTCAGAAATAATATGTGTTACATTAATCATCCCAAAGCTACACATTCAGCTGCGTTTTCAATAACACCTTTGAGGGTTACACTTTTTGCAGTCGCTTCTTTGACTTTGAGTCCCAGCTACAGGCCACTTCTTTTCCTGCTGCGTTTATTCATCTCACTTTAGACTGAGTAGTCCTCAGTTAAAACGCACCTTCAAGTCCCATATTAGTGGTGATATTAATCTCTGCCATGCTCCGCTCAAGTCAAACCAAGTCAAGCTATTCCAACACGCAGGGGATGTAAAGCCCCAAACAGACCCAAAGTGATAGAGGGCACGCCCATTTAGGGTTGCTGTTATGAGCCAACATCAAAACTTGGAGAGGAGGGAACGACGGGGAGGCACTGATCTTTGGTCAGGGAGCTTAAATAGTACTGATATGATCATATACAGTATGATGTGACAGAACTCTGAATGATTGTAGTCAAAGTAGGAAGTGAAGACAGAGATTGTAAATGCTTTTAATCGGTGTGTGCACAGATCCTGGACACCCCTGCCAAGGCCAGTGACCCCATAAAAAGCCATAAAGTGTGGACACGCCCCTGATTTCTACACACATCAAACTTTGACATTAATATCTAAGAAACACGTAAAAATAACCAGCACTATCAACAGTTTCTAACATTTTCTGATCAGAAACCATGAATTCATGCAAATTCCACAGGTGTTTTTCTGTGTGTGCTACACACAAAGTGATACTGCTGAGAATGTAAATGAAACACACATCACTTCCTCTGCACCAGATGATATTTTCCAGGAAACACCTACACAGGTTATTGAAGATAGCAGAGGGGAGCTGTTCATGGATAGGATTAATTAGTCAGTGGCTATATATGTTGAACAGCTGAAAGCAAATTTAACGTTTCTGCAGTGTTTTTTTTTTCTTCTGCATGACATTATTTCAGGTTGCATTTAATGAATATGTTTGTTTGCTACTACTGAAATAGAAAAGCCTGTAGTTTGGTAAATAAAAACAATGCTTTAATGAACTCTTTTAGCTATTACAAGACGCAGCCAGTTTAGTTTTCAGTCTAAAAGCCTCTAAAGAACAAACTTCATAACCCAAATAAGGAAAGATTTATTTATTTGGTTGTAGAATTCGAAGAATACTGTAATAATTTGTTTTTGTTAGAGTGCTTTATTATTGTTGCTCATTCTTCAAAATGTCATCTACTTTCTCTTCTGGGTTGTTTATTCGTACCCCAGCAGGGTCCAATAACAAATGTTTAACTGTTTTTGCAGAGCAAGACAAATCAGTCCACTGCACCGATGAATGTCGTGCACTGGGACATTCTGACAGATGCTGGATGCCAAAGTTACGGGTAGGAAGCCAAGCAGACAGCGCCGATAATCGCACCAACCTTTTCATCCCTGTGGGAATGGATGCCATGGTAGAGACAGAGATTTATGGCACCATCAGCTGCAGCAGCAGAAAAACCCTCAGCACGTTTGGAAAGGAGCAGCGGGACAGTACAATCCTCGTGGCCAATGTCAAACCTTACTTAAAATCACAGCGTGCGCTAAGCCCACCGCTACAGGAGAGTCCATCTGCGTCCAGTAGCCCCACCAAGAGTAGTTTGCCCCTGGACTTGGCCAGCCAAGAGTCCAAAGAGGAGAGGGAGGGGGGCTCAGACAGCAGTGCCTATGGCCCTCCAGATGGCCAGTGCTCCCCGCTGCACACCGAATTGGAGGAGCCCTCCTACCTGACCTGTGAGCTCAGGCCTAAGTCCCTGTCAAGCAGTCTCATTCACAGCTCCGTCATCAGCCAGGAGTGCGGGGGGTCAGATTGTGCCCTCGACCCGCGGGACTCTGGCAACTGACAGGTCACATGATCCCCGCTCACTTGCTCGCTACTCTCACCTGCCAGAGGTGTGATGATGATATCACAGATTAATGGCCAGGAGGTGGTTTATTTTTCACCCACAGAGGTTTCCAGACACGCATTGTATAACCAAAAACCATCCGCTTTGTATGTTTTTTTTCAGTTCGTGACTTGTTGTGTTTAGGTGAAATATGTGTCCTTGACTGCTGTGAAGGTTTGGGGGGAAAAATCAATGCTTACCTGACTTCAAGTGTTTCCACGGTGTACTGTACCTGTCAATTTAGATGTCTGTATTTTACACATTTCAAGCTCCAATTTTGTGAGGCTGTTGAAGAAATTGCTACTGTTAAGCTATTGAGTCCTGTCTGCTTTTGTACAGTGAAGCTCTCTGTCTCCATTTAGTGTTTAAGGAACATCTCTTTGAATATCACAAGCAACTGAAATACATATCAGTGACGTTAAATACAAAAAGTGAAGTGTCTTATGAACTGTTAATGGTGGTGCAACAGGGAATGTCCCCTTTTCATAAAACCATTGAAGGTTCCTCTAAAAACAGTTTTTTAAGAATGTATTTGTAATTTTATTGTCGTCCTCTGCGGTTTATGTGAAAATAAGCTGAGCTTACACGTGAATGTGGGCTACTGTACTTGTTGTGTATTTTATTAAATTTGTATACACTGTGCTCATGGAAGGCAATTATTTTTGAGTGGTGACAACTGCAGCTAAAGCTGTCATGTGTTTATGTGAGAGAAGTGCATTAATGTCTACAAGGTGCTTAATACGTGTTAATGACAAAAGCCACTAGCGACTCATCAAATGTGCCAACGTTAGCTGTAAACTGTATACCAGCACATGTTATCTAGCAGTAGTCTAGATCCTTCTTAGGGGAACTTCAGAAGTAAGTCACAATCCACATTTTACACAGCTATTTCTATTTAAAAACTCCAATAAAATCAGGCACTGTGTTAGTGCACCCAACACAAGATGACTTCCTCTGCTCAATGCTTACTTACATTTTATAAATAACTCATGCTTTTTGCTCTCTCTCAAATTCACAGTCATCAGAGCGGCTGTCACTTAATGTCGATTTGTGATTGTAGTGTATTCATGAGTGTGTCTGACAAATGACAAGACATAAATGTAACAAAAATGAAAGTTAACATTCAGCCGCTAAAAGCAAGGACTTTTCAGCGATGAATTCTTTGATTAGTTAAAATGAAATTTTAATGATCCCTGTGGGGGAGAAGTGGGTCACTGGAGCAGCAAACGATTGAACAAATAGTGCATTAAAGGTTATCACAAGTAAAAAGGAGAATAATACAGCAAATACAAACACTGTATCTTCACTGAGGAGATTTCAAGGTTATGAGACTTTGGTGTTTAACACGAGGGATTCCATCGCTTTTCCACAGAGGAGCGAAAATGTACATCATCTTCTTCAGCCCTAATGAGATTTACAGAAGTGTATGTGCAAATCTCCTCTTTATATGCAGTGTGCAGTATTTACTGTTCATTCAGATGCAGAAAGGGTAGGTGCAGGGACATAAGGCCATGGTCCGGAGACATTAAAACAGCCTTAATTACAGCAATACGTCTATTTCTTTATTTCCTTCCAAACATTATCAGTATTTTATGTTCAACATGGCTGCTTCTCTTCCATTCAAGCCGAGTTGAGAGCCCAAGTGATGCTGTGACCAGAGTAGGAGACTCAAATCAAGATCCAAGCAGTATCTTCTATATCTGCTTGACACTGTCTATATAGAAAGATTAAGTGTAAACATGGGTGTACGTTTACAGAGGTAGATCTCTAAACCTAGGGATAATGCATATGTAGGATTGCTTTCTGTTTTTCATCTGTAAAACAATCACACAAAAAAAATTCCTGTTTCTTTTTGCTTAGTTTAGTTTAGTTTCCCCATCTGGAGACGCTGACTTTTGTACCCCAGCTCGGTGAGCAGTTTGAGAACGCCTTGTTTTTCATGAGCTTTGGATAACAGAATCCTGTCATCTACTGAGAGCTGACTATAAGTACGACTCAGTTTCTCCTCGGGGAAAACACATTAATTTGGATTTTGATTTGCATTTGTTTTGGTGCTGGTATTGACACAATTCCAGACCTAGATGTCTCATCTCAGCAGGCAGCTCTGATGAGCTCATCTGCATAAGTTGAAATACTCTTTGAGAGGGAGATTGCGTGGGTCACAGCAACTCATCCCATTGAAATACAGACAGAAACATCACATCATTTTATCTGTATCAGTCCCAGGGTTTCAGAACACGGGGGATGAAGACAGGTGAGCAGAATGTCAAGTAGAAAAGGGTTGAACCATTTGCTGCGACACTTACTCTGTCAAATTTTTACACTATATCATTGTTTTACATCACAGAGACAGAAAACAGGTTAAACTTCCACTTTTGCAATAATAATGAGAAATCTGCTTGGATGCAAACCCTTTCTTAATTAACACCGTGCTACTGTGCAGCTGCTTGACAAAAAAAAAGTGCCATGTTGTTGAGGGGAGCTGAATGCAGATTAAGGACTAGCATGCAGTGTTAGATGAATATGACTTGTCTCTCAAAATGATTACAGCCACAGTGAAAGGGAATTACAGACAATGAAACTGATCTGTGTAATACCTCCATTCTTCTACATTTTACATACACAAATGATCTATTCAGATGAAAATGGAATGAGCAGTGTACCATTCAGTTGTGAAAAATTGACATGCTCACCCTGAGTACTTAAGCTTTTAATTCAATAATTCAATAACACAGCCGATTAAGAGCTTGTCTTCCACCTCCACCAAATGCTATAAGAGATGGTTCCACTTGGCTGAGAACTGTTGGTGGGGAAACAATAGTGAACACAACACACAAACAATATTGAGGCTGCAGTTTTTGTTTGAACCTCGCGATGTCATTGAACACAGCACGCATGCCTTAAGGGCAACAATATTAAAATGCTGCTTCTAAGTTTATTTGCATATTTGTTTAAAGCGTAGGAAACAAACTTGCACATTAAAAGCTAAAACTGCACCCAATTAGGTAATGTAAATTCAACGCCTCTGAGTTTAATGTTAAAGAGGCGACACTTTGAGACTCTGTTTGTGTAACATAAACTGTGAATTAATTCACTCAGTTATTCATTAAAGCGTACGTTCGTTTTTGTACAAAACAGTTTGAGTGTGCTGTACTGGTCTGCGGACTGTCATCCTCACACAAGCTCCTGTATCACCCCATAAATGTACTGTACATTGCACCAAGCTACCAAGTGTCTTGACAAAACATGAAACATGACAAAAATAAAACATGAAGAGCCATTTATCCATTTAATTGGTGTGAATCTTGATTCAAAGGATATTTTTTTACTCTATTGTCAAGAGTTGAAGAGTAAACTGACATTGACGCCGCTCTCATGTCTGTGTATTTGCTAAATAGGCTGTGAAGCTTCAGGCGTATGTGTGCTAGCCCACTTTAACACAAAGACAGGAAATGTGGTGAAACACTATTGTACACGCCTTTTTTATGCTGCCAGCTAACACGTCATATTTTATTTCTTTCATTAGGTATTCAAGAGTTGTAAGAGTTGTTGTTATGGGTGTGAGGTTAAAAGAGGAAAACAGCTAGCTGTTAGCATCTCCAGTCTAAGCTAACGTGCTTCTTTAGATCTAAAATTGGCGTACAGTTATTAAAGTGTTATCATTTTCTCACCTTTGTTTTAGCTGAAAGGCAGTTTATCACTGTTTCTTAAAATATTAATGAGTTATTTTCATCCTTTGAAAGTTTTTTGATGTTGTTTGTAAAACCTAATCTTTGTTTGTTTACAGCATACAACGATTCAGCTGTTTTTATAACCACATCTTGCGGTAAAAATAAAATAAAAGCTCATTATTCTTCACATGCCTGATCTTGCTGATCTTTAAAGGGGTCACCGTGAAGTTTTAAAGAGCAATGTTGTTGCTTGTTGTGTGAAGACTGCCATCCTCTTTTCACATCCTCTTTGTCACACTGAGTTATTAAGTCATGACAAGATAAAACAGATTACACAAGGCTAATAAAAAGTCTTTAATCAACTTAAAAGGTTTGATTCTTGATCAAAAGGATGTTTTTCACTGTGTTGTCAGGAATAACTCTTATGACAGTAGATGGATATCCATGTCCATGCTGAGACTGAGTGTAGACCTTTCTATGGGATTTGTAGATGTCAAACACTAATACATATTTTTCTTTTTTTAATTCTTTAAAAGTGGATTTGTTCATAATAGTCCACATCCTGTGACACAACACTAACATAAGCAGCGTGTGTTGAGTGTGCATTGATTCCCACTCATGTGCAGGTCACTTGTTTGAAATAAAGTATCCTCTGCTTTGAATTGAAACTTTGACCATGAGATTATTTGGCTTTACAGGGATGATTGTCAACCACAGAACTGTTTTGGCGTGATTCCAGCGGCGCCACATGACAGTCATAAGTGGAGGAGTGAACAACTGTCAGTCTACTTGATGTCGTAATAACTTCTTCTGTCAGTAAATTCAAATAAGTATTTTTCAGTAACATTCTCTCTCTCTCTCTCTCTCTCTCTCTCTCTCTCTCTCTCTCTTGCATCCATTGTAAACAGATGAGAACACACTCTGAGCATGTTGGAGCTGTTTGAATAAGACAGCATCACTCTTTTAACAGAGACTCCAGTCTGCTCTTTTGTTCACACTTTGCTTGTTAAACTGAGTTACACTGTGGCGGATGTCCAAATGAAGTTTTTGTTTGTCCCTCCACTTCACGCTCCCTCACTTTTGCTCGTCCATTTTGGCCCTCTCACCCTTTCACATGCTCCCTCTTTAAGAAATATTTAAAAATTAACAAAATGCTGGTATCAGGCAGGATCTGATGTGATGTATTCTTCAGTGTGCTCAGACCCAAGACTGTAAATATTCATTTACTCATTGTTTTCTGCTGAATTACGTGCCCACTTTCTGTTCCTGTTTGTGTAATGGAACAATTTATTAATGTCAGTCAAAGGTGGCACAAGTGGTTATGTCTGAGAACAATGATAAATCAGGCTTGTAGATGCGTGTGAGTGCTTTTGTTCCTGCAAGTGCATGCCAAGCAGTGGGAAAAAGCTCAAGCTGTGTCACTGTTTATATTATAAAGCAGAAAATATACTTTAAACTGTCACAAATTGATTTGTTACAAAAAGGGTAACCCACACCTAAATATACATGCAGCTACTACAACAATAAAATCTACATAAAGACGACTATCAATGACCATTTCTTTGCCCAAAAGTTATTTTCCAGGATTGGATCACATAAAATGAAATTTTTAAAGTCTAAAAACTATTTTTTGTCATTTTCTTGTGTAAATCAAGTCATAGGGAGTTCATAATCTCACAAGAATAAAGTCAGAGTATTAAGAGAATACAGCTGTTATGTTACATTATAAGATTAAATAATTTGTTTATGAAAATATAAAGACATTGATTTAGTCCAGTACTAACCCACATATTGCTGTTTTGAAGTGGAACAGCACATGTCTCAGCTTGTTGTACAACCAGTTCAAAATCCTGATACTTAAAGATAATGTGGTGCTCAGGCGCCAAAACATTACGTATAAAGAGATGCTCCATTTTCCTTAATTTGGTGCAGACTGCTCACTGTTACCTGTAACTAAAGCTATATCACGGCTCTTTCCCATAATATAACTATTATTTTTGTAACAATATTACTTTAATGTTTTAACTTTAAGACTTGAATTTCTCATGATTCTTGAGTGAAAACATGAAAACATGACTCCCATGTCTGTAGGTGAGGTGAAACACGCAGAACAACTTTTCAACAGTGTTACCCAAGCATAACTTAGCTCATCACAAAGACAGTAAACATAGAAAAACAACACTTTTTCAGCACCTCCGGCACTTCCATGCTCACCAATTAACGCAGCATATCTTAAGTCTTTCCCTGAAGTATAATGTACAGAGATGCTGTTGTGGGTGTCAGGTGATGATAAAATACCAATGTTTTCAGGTTTTCTTCCAGATCAACCGCCTGCTAGCTTTACATATTTTAGCATATACAGACATTAAATCTGTATCAGATTTTCATCTATTTATCAACAAGAAGGCAATTTATCACATTTCCCACAATGTCAGACCATTTGCCCTTTTGTCCATTTTAAAGCTTCATCATCCTTTTACAAGTTTAAGACCACAATGCATTGAGAGAGCTGATATTTAATAGCTTAAAAAGCACAAGTTCAACTGATTTTATAAGCAGATTTTAAGCTTGTAATGTAGTGTAATGTTAGCCGATTAGCCAATGTCTGTTAGTCATGCCAGGTCTTTACAACCCTACCTCTGAAGTTCCAAAGAAATACAGCCTATAAATAATCGGTCTTTGTTATAGGTTTTAATCTTCACTTCAGTGTGGGACGGTTTGAAAAGCACCATTTCTCTTCACGTAGAAAATTGAGCTATTATATGACTAAACTAAAAATACAGCCAGTCAAAGGATATAACACCGCTACCCTCATGAAAACACTTGAAATGAAAAACTGGTTAACTGAATTGATTATTGTGTTGTTAAATTTCTGCTGAGCACAGCGACAGAGAAATAAATCTTAATGCCATCTTTTACTATTTGGTAATGATTTCCTTAATTTGGATTCCAAGTAGCACTGTAAGATATTCATGTGTTGAAGCAACGGCACTTTCACAATTTATTTTCCCTTTGTGTCTGAAGACAGACTTGACAGGGCAGTCTGGGAGCCTTTTGCAAAAACGCTGTCCTTTAAACATTGTTCTGCTCCCTTTTGCAGAGCCGTATGACACTGCTGACTGCATTTAGTTTTTATTCAGACCCACAGGAATTAACACTCCCTTTATTGACCCTGTCTGACAGAAAAAATCCAGACTACACAGACGTTTTATTTTGAGTGCTTGTTAAAAAGGTGTTACTTATGGCATTCTCCTTCGGGAGCAGTTCAAATGCACGACAATCTGTCAATCACGATTGATGTTTCACGCCATGAGAGGGATATAGCATGAGGGACTGATCCGGCAGGACTTCACACAGGTTTCACTTTGTGTTACTGGGTCATGACACACTTTCCACACTTTGAATTGTGCAAAAATAGTCCTCTGCACGCCTTTTTAGTGACAAAGTGGGCCAGTATCTGCATAAAGTGGGAAAGCTAATGCGCTCTGTCATATGCTCAAAAGTCCTGCGTCTAAAAAGCTTCACCCTTTAAGTGCTTTTGTCTGCCATCACAAATAAGATGGAATATTTAAAGGTGAGGCAGAGGGAGAAAATGATCAGCAGACAGAGAGTATAGAAACATGGGCAGCCTTTTAGAATCGATAGACGCTTTATTGAATCAGGACACAGTTTGGTGTTGTGTGAAACCCGTCTGTCTGACAAAAAACGGTAGATGCTGAATAGGATGGCCGATTAGGTGTCATGCACCATCCTTGGGCTTTTCAGACACAACAGGCCTCCTCACTGTTCAGCTGTTCCACGCTGTGAAGGGAACGGAAAAAGGTAAGAAAGTGAGGAAGCTTGTGTATAAAGCATATTGAATGCTAAGCTTTCCATTCTGAGAAAGAGAGGAGCTCTCGCTAACATTTGCTGTTAGCTCTGTACTTAATAATGCAGAACATTTATTGAAAGAGGTTTTCAGAGTTGGTTAGTTTCTTAGCGTTTACTTGACTTAACTAGAAAATTAGTGACCTGCATGAGTATTTTGCATTGCTACTTGGCTACATGGAGCCGTTGATGCCTGTCAAATTAAATCTATTATCTGAATCAACTCCCAGAAACACATTTGAGATGTTGATCTGCAATGTCACAATTCACAGGGGCTTTGTTTGTCAGTGTTACTCATCCTTGTGCTGTACTGCAGTTGTGGCTGAACAAAACCTCCCTACTCTGTATTCAAAAGCACTCAAAAAATTCTTGATTTGACTCTGAAGAATGCTGCATTCATGTCAAATCAAAACCCACAGGACACAAAACACAACAGGAATTGTTATTCTGAAATTTGAGTTACTGCAGCTGGTCCGCTAACATTAAAGCCCTTATATGCCTCTGGTCCACCCAGGTGTTTTTTCACATTCACATTTTGGCTGATTAAAGCTCGCCTGAGGACTGTGTGGGTGTGAGCAGACGAGTGCTCAGCTGACATCTCTCTCACTCTGCTGTCAGTTTTATTGCACCTGTTAGGGTCAGTCAATTTACACCTTTATGAATATTAGTACACCCAGTTTGGGGACCTCACAAAATTCACACTAAAGGTCCACCCAGCAGAGATCAACTGCACTAAAATAACTCCAAACACCTGTGCAGGGACTTCATAGGACTGAAAGCACCACGTATGGACATACAAACAGACACAATGTGCGATTTAGCTCTAGTTTTGTGTTGGTTTTGGCTGCGGTGTATGAGAGTACACCTTCTGTTATAGTGATATCAGTCTGGATAAGCTGCGTTTGTTTTAAGCGTTACATAATTTCAATCCTACTTTTCTTTCTTAAAGAGTTTTGACACCTACCAGCTCCTGGCTATGTGAGATTTCTAACTCTGTTATGCAGCAGCTTTGAGATTTCTGTTTAAGTACCATTTATAATTTAGCTAACAAGTTTTAAAAGTAATTTGATAATAAAGTCCTGCCTTATTCCCTTATAATATGACACCTTTGAAATAATTCACCAACAGGATATAGCCAGCATCGCAGCAAGGGTAACAAGATAGTTAGATTATGAGCCAGTGAACAGCCGTGTCTCTCAATGTATTATAAGGCAGTTAAAACACTGTAAAGCAGTTTATTACGAGCATAAGTCAGACTCCACTTCTCTTGTCTTGCCTGTTGTCAAGTTCAGCCTGCGTATTGGTCAGTAATGCCACATGAGAGTACGAGAAGAAAGACAGTATAAGTTAGCTGTTCTGTGCCCAAGCTACAGCTGAAGATCCAGCACAAACAATTACCTGCTGAGGCATAGTAAGCTCATCCTATTGTCCTATTGTATCTGTGTAGCTGAAATGTTAGAGTGAGCTTTGCTGGTTTCCATTTGATTTTCAGATATATGTTTGTGACTTAAAATGTGGCAAGATATCCCCTCGGGATTTAACTATCTATTGTCAGATGCAGTGACTTATGGACTCAGTTTGTCCAATTACAACCTGCAACAAAGCAGGATAACAATAGCTGTGTCCCAATTGGGGGGTTGCAGCCTTTAAAGGTTGCATTTGGAGGCTAAAGGCTCCAAATGCGTCTGTCAGATCTGTCCTACTTTTTCTGGACCATGAAGGCTGCATTATGTGCATGGTTTACATTACTTTCAATGCGCTTATACAATCAAGATGTACTCTCAACAGAGCCGGCCCAAGCCTCAATGGGGCCCTAGGCAAAATTTGATATTGGGGCCCTCTATTTCTGCCAGTAATATTGATTGTTAATCACTCACACACCCACTACAGTATAAATTTAATGCGCCTGACATGTCTTCACACATTTAAGAGGGTGGCCTAGGTAATAACTTAAATACTATCAATTCAACCATACAAATAATACCAATGAATGACGGATTCATGATGTTCAGGGTGCCACATATGGTTTTTAATCTCAAAATGTTACACATTCAGGATGCTCAGTTCACATTGCACAGCAGGAGGCACGTAACGGTAGCAGAGCTTTGACATATCAGCAGCAGGAATCATAGGCCTACATCAGCAGCAGCACTAAAATGTTTTTACTTAATGCTAATTTTACAATAATATATTTTTGATCCCACAGAAAGCATCACTCAAACATGCAAAAAAATATTGAATTTTTTTTATTTTTTTATTTCTCTTGGGGACCCCCAACTGACCGCAGGGCCCTAAGCAGGTGCTTAGTTCGCTTATGCCTTAGGCCGTCTCTGCCTCTCAAACTGCTAAGTAATATTCTGTAAAATAATAGTATTTGGTCTAAACTCAGTCAAGAGCTCTACTAATGCTGTAAAATACAGAAGCATTCAAATTATCTCTGAAATGTTTGAAGCTACTTATGCTAGCAGATTAGCAACCTGTTACTGCATGGGCGACTGACAAAAATCTCCAATCAGTCGACCATCTAAATTCAGTTTGAGCTGACCAGCCAACGCAAGCAACAACTGCCAAGTCTTGGGACACAGCTATCCTATCAAAAGTTCAGCTTTTCATCTACAGTGTGAGACTACAGGAAAATGGTTGCCATATAAGAGAATATGGTTTGCAGGCAATAGAGGGCAAGTTCAAAATTAGATTCCTGCCCTGTGTTCACTTAAAATTGTGTCCAACTTCATGTATCATCCAAGTCTCCAGTCGGTTCTCTAACTGTGATCTATTTTCTGCTCCCGCTTTCTTAAACGCGTATAATTCTATGTCGAAAAACCTTCCCTCTGCTCCCTCTAAACTGTCTAACGTGCAACTGAGTGCATATCTTTATCAGGAAACATAGGCTTTGGTTTGCTTTTGTGAGTCATAAAGAAGCTTTCCTAGTGTACTGACAGTGTTTCACAGCCAGTTAAAACTACTCACAGTCTGTTTTAGTTTACCAGGACCTTTCTTATATTTTATTTATAATACAGACTCTCTATAGATATCTCAGCACCGTTATGGGTAAATAAACAAACACACTAATAATTTATGCTATTGATCGGCCCCGATGTTATTAAGTTTCCCACCTCTAAATTAGCACTGGAACTCAAATTGCTCCTGAGTTGCCTTCTCCTCTTCTTCTGTCTTAAACACTTTTCTCTAACAAAGGGCGTTCTGCAATCCTGCAGTATTTTTGCAACAACTGGATATTTTGATGTGTTTACTGTTAGCCTGTTTAAACATGCTACATATGGATTTTCCCTCCTTTCTACTGATGTGCTCCAGTTTCTGCTGCATTGAAACGCTTGAAGAAGAATGTTTATTAAGGTAGCCAGGGATGACTAAGCCGCAGTGTTATCATTGCATTACACAGATCAGTCAATAAATGTTGAATGTGTCTCACTGTGACTTGAAATGAGGTAGAATCGGACAGCTGCTGGTTACAAATCAGCTCAGGTATCAAACAACAATAGATGCTTAGGTTCACTGGTTGTATAAACTGGTAGAATTGGAAATTTTAAGATTTTTTTTTCCAGCGCAGATAATCTTAAGTCTTTGTTTGGGTGCACAGGTTAAGCTGTTTGCATGACACTTTGACACCCGCTTCAAATGGAAAGAGCTGCCATCATAAATAAAGCATTTAAGAGAATATCCTCATCCACCTATCATGGTTTTCCCCCCACGGATAGATCAGTCCGTTGGCATAAAAGTATGAAAAGCAGCTGCCAGCTCCCCCCCCTTCTCCGAATGAGGAAAAGTAGGTTAACCATAACGCTGGGAGAGACGGGTAAATATCACAGCAAGCCAAGCCTCTTAACCTCGTAATGAAGGCTTTGTCTATAGGAACTGTTCTAGACGTTTACAGCAGCTCCAAACATTGACCCAGAAATCTGTTTATCTGAGTAACGAATGAGATTTAATGGCCATTGATAGCTTATATAGTCAGTCATCCGCTGTTTTCTCACATTGTACTGTAAGTGTTATTATGGTGTCCATGACGACTAAAAACACTTGAATTTATAAACAAGTGTGTATTAATGTTGCCACTGTTCTCATTCCCCCAGCAGCTGCTCAACGGAGCTGCCTTGAAAATGAATTTATCAACAACAATGCACTTTTAAAATCCAGCAACTTGACACAGATGTCCCATGGTGCTGTTGTTCCTCAATCACAGAGCATTTATAGATGTGCGATTGATCCATTATGAATGCCCAGTTAAGGTACACTTCCACCCAGAACAGACTACAATGTTTCAAGTGCTGCCAACTCTAATAATTTTGGCAGCGACGGATAGGCATGTAAATAGCATGACCTTACGCAAAGATAAAAATACGATTTGTTTTAAGAAGTGCATGACAAGGTGCCATGGCACTTGAGTGGATTAGCACAACCCCCTGGGAAATCATCCATTTTCAGCTCTTGCATGGGTCTGAATCTAATTGCACGCAGTGGTATTATATCTCACTTCAAAATCCTCCTCATAGTCACTGTACCTCCTGAAAGTCAGAATCAAATGATGAGGACCGAGAAGTGTTTCTGTAAAAGCCTGCATGCCCTTGGATGTTTCTATAAATGGACAATAATCACCCTTTCATTCAGGGTTTTCTACTCATTCCCTGTTTTACAACTTTAACCCATACAGGCTGTTGAGCTTTTGAGTGCACGCGGATAATCGTAAATGTGAGATTGAAAGATGCTTTGCTCTGTCTAACCTCGCTGAGTACATTAGTCTAAGCTGAGAACAAAGAAGGAAACTGCAAGGGCCAATTTGCAAAGATCCGGTGACCTCTGTGTTCATCCCACAATGATAATAAAAGTCCATAATTAAAGTCAGGAACCTCAGCCTTTGCTTGGCGATACATCTATGCTGATTACAGGTTAAATAGGTCTCAAATTTGACCTGAATGTTAAATACATGTCAGTAGAGGCACTGGATGAAAGCACTAAAATACAATCAAGAAGCAAGTTGACAGACTACGATGTCAGATATAAGCTATCAATCATTTGGCACATCTTTTAACAGCAACCACGCTCTGCTGGGCAAAGGCCCACTTTGTCTTTTCAGGCAATAACTGCAAGTAAATCTGGATGAGTAAATGTTTGGATCAGCGGGAGCCCTAGGATCAAAACTGTTTGTGTTGGAGACGAAACACTGTTTGCAATATTGACCCCAGAGCTGCGCCACTACAGTGAGATCCATCTCTGACAGCCCTGCTTCTTGTCCATCTGGCTGCTCTCCTCCCCAGAATTTGTCACAGTAAAATGTAACATTCTTCAATCAAGTTCTGCAAATATTCATTTTGGGGAAATAATTACGCTGTCAGGCATCCAAAGCCAGATCATGTGAGGTCTGTTTTCTGTTTACCTAAAGCCTAAGCAAAGCCAAGAGAGGGAAAGAGAGGAAGAAAACACAGACAGCGAAACTTAAATGAAGTGCATCTCCGTTTCAAACCTGCATGCTTTAACTGGCACAGACTGTAGACTCCACATTAGACTTCTGATGCAATGCTGCCTGTCCAATCCACTCTCATTTCAATTCTCATTGCGGCCTGTCTGCAACAAGGACACAGTATCTGACCCAGAAAGAAAAAACAAAAACACACTATGAGCCTAATTGTTCTGACTATAATAACCTCTATGAGACGTCTACCTCCTCAAAGTCATTTATTTTACTGCAGATAAAACAAGTTTTAACGGCATCAACTGAAAGCCTCCCTGACAGACTGTGTGGCTCTCTCCAAGCCCCGAATCCTTATCACCAAATCCCTGGCAGGATTTCATGCAATTTATGAAGGCAAATGTGTTCTTTTCACTCTTCCCTTTCCTGAAAACTCCACATGTGTGGCTGAAAATGGCAGCCAAAGTGGAGTTTCATTCTGGCTTAGATGAGGTGAGGGAGCATTTACATTCCCTTGATCCCTTATTTTTTCTCCCTTTAGTGAGGGATATGAAACGTAACCATCCGGCATGACGTTCAAATCCCGCAATCCTGCCGCTCTATGAACCTCCCTGCTGATCCAAACAAACAAATCATGTCGCTGATTAAACCCAAATCAAATTAAATTAATATTCACTTAATTTTATGTATAATTTATCTGTATTGAATTAAATTGGGAGGCATGTCAGAGGGGTTGGAAATTATTACAGCCATGGCAGAGGCAGCAAACCTGTTTCCAGGATTTTTGATTGGTCGACATGCTACCGCAGCACTGCACTGGATATGCACCCGAGGTACAATAAATGAGAAGCTGAACACATTTTGAGCAGCCTTGAACAAACTGAATGTTTATGAGGAGTTTCCTTTGGGGATTTAGTTCTTGCACCAGAGGGTGGAGTGATTGCGTGGGCTCTCGTCATCTTTTTTTTCCTTTTTTTCCTCAATCCATTATAAAGACTTTTCCATCATGTGTGATCCTTTTCCTCCGTCATCTTGAGAAGGGAGATTAGAGCTGGATGTGAATACTCCAAAGTACCACTTTGTTGCATTTTCTCCCCTTTTTTCATAAATGCTTCTCCTTGGCCTTGATGGAAACACATCATGAGGTCAAGAAAATGTGCAGCCCAGGAGTAGTAAGTGAAAGAGAGAGAAAACCGCCACACTGGAATAATTGGGCTAAAAGTAAACTTGGCATAAAAGAGAAGTGACAATAGTTGGAAGTGACACCTGAATTGAGTGTCATCTTTAAAATACAGCAGGAGAAAGGACTTGTGGGGACAGCAATATCGCCTGTCTTTCAGGGCTGTGTGTTTTTCTCCGGCTGAAGGAAATAAAACGGAGCAGAGAAGACCCTTACAGTCTGTGGGAGTCTCACTACTGACTTCTGACAGACACTGTAAGAACTTTATCTCAAGGCAGTTTTGCATAGAGTGCAGATGTCTCACCCTTTTTCAATGCTGGCCTTTGTTCTACTGGCCTCAGCTCCACAACACATTTCCTCAAACAGGCGCTCTCTTTTTTTTTTTTTTCTTACAAAAGGCTGTAATATGGTAATGTTTTTTTTTTTTCTTTTTTTTCCTATCCAACGTGCGGGGCTAAATTTAGCGTTGCTCTTTCCAAGAAGCCTTGATCACCTCCTCTCCTCTAAACTAAAATAAAAAAGCAATTATTTTGTCAGCATTCAAAAACTACTAGTCTGCAGAAAGCTGTGATAGCACTCTGATCCCTGAAACTCTTGCCTTACTTCACCTTCTCAGGCTGGAAACTGATAGGAATCAGCTCTGCAGTGCAAGGGGAAATTGGCCATTTCAGTGGAAGAAAACTACAGTAATAACCTTGTATCTTTTGACAAACAGTGTGAAGCAGAATTATAGAGAATTTATCAAAACAGGAACTTGATAGAAATTCTAGTTTACAGCTGTAGGATGAGATTATACGCTTTTTTTTGTGAAAATCTTTTGCCTTTTTCATTCTGTTGACGCACGAGCATGTTAAAACACCTGACAGACAAATACGCAAAATAATACACAAAACACCTTCCCCCACACCTAATTCATCCTCTCATCCACCCACACCACCTCTCTTGCCACTCTTCTCAACCTCACAATTATCACATACAAGCAGTACTAGTCCAGAATCCACATACACCATGTACATTTATGATGAAATAATACTCCTCTGAATTGTTGTGTGATGAATTAAGCCCGAACTTCATTTTTTTTTTGCATTTCCTACCCCATGTGGAGAGGATGAAAAAACAGAGCGAAACAAAAGGAGAATAAATTATCTGACGTCGGAGACAACTTCTTACAGAATCTTATTTTATTTATTTGTCGCCCTACATGTGGGAATTTTGGAGATCCCCCCGACTGATTCAAAGGAGAACTACATCCAGAGGAAAGTGTTCAACATGAATGAAACACAACAACACAGGCGGGCAGGATAAGAGCAGCTAACCATCAGGATGTTCCTACAACCGTGGCAAGAAACTATAAATAGAGAAATATAAGATTGGCAGACAGATTCATTGTCTCCAGGTTGATGCTGTGAAGGAACTACAAGGTGTTTAGAATTATGTGTGTCAGTCATAGAATGTATACGGAGGTGCTGCTGGTTTTCAAAGTGCAGCCATTACAGAAGTGCTGAACGCCTTTCTTCTCTCTAATGTCCAGCAGGGGAAGACTCTACCCTCAACTTGTGCCATAAGAGGACCATTTGAATTAAACCAAATGGTAAAATGAGCCTGCTTCCGGGTGATTTATTGCCTCAGTTAACATTTTATATATGTATTCATGGCTTAAGGAGTTGTGCCCATAAACACCTTTTTTTTTTTTGTTCTGGCAGGGCCCACAACCTCAATTTCAGAGCGGCTCTCACTGTTGCTCGGTTGCTTAAGTTATCCCAAGGCACTACTGTCTCCCTCTGTAATGACCAATAAGTCTGTTTTAAAATGCTTAGTATGCTTTATACCTGCTTCATTCAAGGGCGCTTAAAAGGAAAAAACCCAAAAAACAACTGATAGGAATTGTGATGCCTCAGCCTTGGACCTGGGGAATAAATCAGTGAAAAATAAAAAAAACTGGAAACAAGCATGACAAGTTTTTCCTCCATGTGAACCTTCGCCATCGATGCCAATGGTGAGCTCCTTTACCGAAGAAGTTGGCTGTCGAAGCAGGAAATGACATCACACCTGAGTTGACTGTCAGATAGTAGCTCTTATTGTTAGTACTGTTAGTTATTCCAGGCAATAACAACACGCTATAAGCTAGTTTGCGTGCAGAAGAGACATGACAACCTGCTCATAGATTGAACTCTTACAATACTAAAAGTGTAATCGATGAATTTCAGCAAAATAAGACTTATAAGCTAACAAACACCATCAAAACCTCAACTGGTCACAGCTTTAAACTTGGATTTCAAATTTAGCATACCTCACAGGTATCTTGTAATTTTTTCAACTCCCTGGATCAAATGATGAGCCTAAAAATGTCAAACTTGGTTTGTATAGAAAATAGCCACTGACAGCATAAAAAAAGCTGCTAATGGACACAGGCCCTTATTCATGATGACATGACAGTATATGATGTTTATACTGTAGACTATGGTACCATTTAGTGAAATTGGCAATTAAGTAGGAAATGTTTTGAGTGGTTGCTACCTATGATGTGATTGACAAAGCCTACTTCACTAGTTAATTAGGCTAGTAAGTAAAATGTGTATCCAACTTTTCATCAAGCAAGGTCACTTTGTGGTTCCAGTGTCCATCACCATGTCTTTGTACGTGTATATTGCACTCTAAAACAATCTAACATTAGTGTTCCTGTGTGTGATTAGGCATCACATTACAACGTTGCAGAAGTGCAAGAGGCACGGCTTGTAAACACACAGTGGAGGCACTGTATACACACTCTTGCTGTCCCCAGGTGGTGGAATGAATTACCCAACTTTATTCGATCCGCAGAGTCCCTCTCTGCCTTTAAGAAAAGCTTAAGACCTGCTTCTTTTGGTAATATCACTAATGTAAGACACCTCTCGTAGTTTGTAGTTCTATAGTCCCACGTGGTAAAATGAGTTACCAGCCCACATCTGATCTGGACAGTAGTCCGACTTCTGAGGGTTTCAGACCTGGCTCTAACACGGACGCTTCGGCGCTTCAAATGATGTTGACGGTAATGACATTGATAAAGAAATCAAGGCTTCATGATCATGATGATTTGTTGTTCTCTTTGCGTGGTGATGATTATGAGTCATTACTCAAAAGTCATTATTCAATAATAATGATAATTGAAAAAGGAAAAAAAGAACTGCCTCTTTACACTCTGTGCATCGACTCTTCCAATACATGTCAGCATCCGTGTCCAATTGGATTTGAAGCAGTGTGGCACTTACTCATGTTGTTTCCTCCTGTAGATCTTTGCTTGTGTCGTGCTTACTCTCAGATGTGCATAATGCCGCACTGTAACACTCAGGCACACACACACATAAAGTGTTGTTCTGGCTTAAACACTACACATCACTACACCCCCCCCCCCCCCTAATGTCTCTGCTATCAGGAGCAGAATGAGGATCAGTGGTGGAACCATTTACCCCACTGTTATACCTCCATGTGTTACATGTTGCAGATAAGATGTAACAGGAGCGTCTTGAAATAGAAAACACCATGGAGGTGTGTGAGGAGAGGGTGGTTTGAGAAAGGCTCATGTATGTTTACATGTTCAGTTAAGTCGGGCGACGTTCATAGCTTGATTAGACGATTTAACTCGACTACTGTCCTTATCCAAGTTTAGATGCACTGGGCAAGAGTCGATTTATTGACAGACTCATGTCTGCCTCTGCTACAGTAGGTGGTGACCACTTTCAGCTTGTTGCTTTGGGCAATCTCCAGGCCGGTGTATTAAAAACAGCTGGCAAAACACACTAGCAAGAGACTAACAGGATGTACGATGAACAATGAAAACACAGCTCTGTGCCATTTTTTAGGACAGTTTCTTTTCTTTTTTTTTTTTTATCCTTTCTTTGAGGTTTTGTTAACTCTCTGGTTTCCTGGTAGCTCATCCATGCTTTTCAACTTCTGACTCTGAGCCCCACATGCGGACAGCACATGTACAGAGCACTAATGCCAGTTTCAATCTATTCTGTTGGACAAGGGCAATAAATGGATTTTCTTGAACTGCATGTAAATGTAATGACTCATGGCTGAAACTTGCTGATTTATAAACTAATGGGCAGTCATGATGGTTACATCCACTCCACAGCCTGCTTTCAGGGCAGTTCCTATATGTATATTTATGTATATATGTTAGGAGAATTTTCTTTAGCCAATCCGCCTTTAGGGCAGTGGAGCCATGTAACTCAGATACCATGGATACGTTGGTGTTAGATTCCTGGAGCCGGGGGCCTCCGACAACCATCCTCAACAAAAAACCTTGTACACATTTTTGACATCACTCAGGTTCCCAAAATATGTTACGCTATAGTATTCCCTTATATGGGCTCTCCATATGTTCAACTAAGGCCCCAACTACAGGAATGCGGATACATTTCAAACCGCACATATTTATGTCCGATTAGGCCTCCCTACCACAACCAAAATGGGAGTTAGGAACACTCAAACCGGGTAAATCTGAATCCGAAAAAACAAGTGGAGAAATTTTAAAAAATCCGTATAAGTGGATTTGTGTAGTTGAACTTTTACGGATCGATGTCGTCAAACCGCAGCTCACGCATGGGAATTAAAAAGAAAAACAACAACAACAATGGCGGACATACAGGGTATTCTTTACGTTTGTTTTGCCCTTTTGGGGCTAATTTCAGCCTTGCAAGTGAACCTTGTTTTATACAATTACATCCACCAGTCAGCCAGCTCACAGAGGCGTCTGCTTTGTTATAGCCGCCACACCGTCACATGAACCCCAACGCACTAGCGTAGCTTCCGCAAACAATGCATGACGCATCACGCTGTTACGATTCATCGGCCAATCAGGTAGCTTTGTTCCTGAATCTTTTTTTAAGCAGCACAAGATAGGATTGAGTTTGAAGGCTACGTGTGGACGCAGATATTTTTGAGAACTAACACGTGTGGACAGATACATTTATTTAGACGGGAGTACAACAATATCCTGATAAATAAATATCCATATACATGTAGTCCGGGCCTCAGGCTCCTTAAAATATGTTGTCCTTTGTTCTTACCCTACCTGGACTCTTCTTCAGGTCAACTAAATGCCAGCAGAATGCTTGGAAATGTGGACGACTACATTTACTTGAACAGTCTCAGACCAGTCTTTGTTACACTTGTGGCATGATGAAGCTGTAACTCAGATCCGCAATCAGTAAAGCTTGTCAAAGTGAACCTGCCATTCTTTCAAGTGTGAACCTGGGCTAGGCATCCTTACAATATATCATAGATATTGTGTTTGATATAAGTTATAAAACAGTATTATTTAGATCTTGTTTCCAGGATGACTTTATGTGATCTGGAAATGATCAATCATGGTGAAAAAGATTTAAGGTTCCTTGTAAGTAAAGTTTTGAGTGCACATGCTGTCCATCATTGACACGCTTCAGTGTATCGCCACTCAGGAAGTCAAAAAGTTAACAAGCAACACTGAGACCACATCTCCTGTGTGTGACCTTGCTCCGTCAGAACAACCTCTGCTGACAAACCTGATGTGACATTTGGAGTGTCTTGGGTTATTCTGTGAATGAGAGTTCAATCATGGCATCATTAATGGATTTGGAGTGGGGCCAGTCATTCATGACACTGCGCTTTTAGAGCTTTGCCAGAAATCTCCGTGCTGAAATGAGAAGGTTGTAGATATTTTCTATGGAGCTTTTTTTTCTCTGACCAGAGGGGGCTTTTGATTAATGGCTTTCACCCTGCAAAGCCATTTCAGTAATCCAAAAGAATAATCTTCTCATGTCTTTGAAACCTTTAACTGAGCAGGTTGACGGTGCCCTCTTGGTCAATTACTTCACTAATTAGTATTTATGGTTTTTGTCAGCTCAGATGTTCTAACTGAATTGCTGTGCCATTTTGTTCTTTTATTTGTTTTTGTACGAGTTTTTTACAGTGTTTTTTTAGTCCATCCCTGCTTATGCAAAAAAAACCACATGTATGAATAGGCTGTAGATCTAGAGAAGCTATTTTGCATGATTATATTTACTCAGGTCTAGTGGCGCCTTATCCAACAAAAGCAATTTACAGGCATATTGATCATAGGCTGTTTTATTAGTCAACAAAATCACTTTTTATTATCCCAGGATTTCTTCGACTTCAGGGAGCCGCAGTGTTGACTGATCCTGATTTGTGTGTGCTCAATATATTGTTTTCTGTTTTTATTTCTTTTGAACTTCATGTCTCCCAAACCCTCTCCAGACTCTTGTACGGCTTTATAAAAAATACCCCCCAAAATCCATCTCAGTAAGTAAATATAACTGCTTCCCTTCAAAGCCTGGAGAGTGCTTCTCTTGACTCGCATTGACTGGGCATCGCCTCTGAGACTCAGCCTTGGCGCTCCACACCGCCGGTGTTAACGCCAATTAAACCCCTGGCACCCTCATCCCCACCTCACCCCACCCCTGTCATTCCTCACATTCTGTGACATATGAGTGATAACACAGACCCTTACCTTCAGCTCTCATCTGACGCACATTAAATGGCACTAGACCCTGGCGTTTCCTGACATTTTGCAGCAATCGATTGCAATTTAATCAGTGTGAGCATGCTTCTATCAGCCACGCTTGCACCAGCTGTTTTTCTGTGTTACCTGGCCTGAGCACTGCGTCGTATGGGGGCAAAAAAAAAACACAAAACATTAACAGCAATTTCAAGAGCTAACAATGTGAGGGGAAAAAAACAGGCAAAATCACAGCATCAGAGTTGACAATAATAATCACAGACTTGATGTTCCTGTGGAAGCATATTTCCATTCAATTTGCACGGTGTTAGATTTATTGTCTGTTCATAACACTCATTACTTGCTCCTTCTCTCCCTCCTTCCCTCTCTGTCTTTCGGTCTCAGTGTGTGTGTCTCTCTCTTCCCCTCTGGTGGTAAGTGCAATAATTATCCCATTATTCTTTGAAGTCTTGGTAAAATTCAAGGCCCCTAAACAATCCCCAAACATATGAATACAGGGTCCTTTTAAGTATTTGGGGTCCTACGAGGTGGCTCACAGCTAGAATTTTCTCTCTTTGAATTTCCAACAGGTCAAAATAAACCCCCAGAAGAACAATGTTTTAAGGAAGTTAAAAAGTGTACAGCGTGTCATTTCCAGGAGCTTAAACGATACACAAACCTCTTCTTTGAGCAAAGGTGTATCGAGGCCAACTTCCAATCATTATTTCTGAACTGGAAGCGATGTGTGCCTTTTGAATCCTCACAACAGCACCACCACTTGCTGTAGGAAGTCTTTAAGCGACTGCACAAACACACACAGATGCCTCAAGGTAACCATAAATAAAGTCTGTATAGCTGAGCTCTCAGATGAACAGACCGGGGGATTCGAGAGAGTGCCTGGCACCAATTTCTAAATGAATTAATAGGGTGATAATGTGTTAAAATGAAAATTTGTCTCTATTTTAGGAAGACGTCAAGGAGTTGTATCACCGTTTTGCAGATTCTCTCACATTCACACATGTGCCAGCACACACAGACACAAGTTATTATCCCCTCATCCTTTGAATATGCAATTAAGTATGCAGCAGACTGTCATCTTGTACAGAGTACTTGGGCAAAAATGAATACACCGGCATGTGTTCCTATTTCTATGCATATCCAGATGAAGTATTGATTATGAATGGCAGCAAGAAACCCGAGCTATTAGGTGGAATAACATTTCGCAAACATGCACTCTCACCTTAATTGACTTGAGACATTAATACGTCAGTGATGTACAACGCTGAGAGTACTGGCTGCCACTAGGTATTACTCTGGGTTACAGCCTAAGGCTATACAAATATGAGCTGAAAATGAAAGCAACTCCATAACAGTTTGGATGGTGGATGGTCTGATGAACGTGATAGAAATACCCAAGCTGTTTATGTCGTCTCAGCTGCTGCTCTTCCTTCCTTTTGCGTTATAACTAAATCCACATGGGAGCTGGCAGAGAGGTGATGGTCAGCTGAATGATCACAACTGGTGCAGAACAGGGACATAACACACAACAGGCTGCAGCAGCACATGTCGCTGCATGCATGCAAACACTTACAAACTCTTCAACATACAGGGGCCATTGCATGCCACGGCATGCATGCAAAACACACATACACACTGTGGGCTAATTATGATGTGTCAACAAGCGTGTTTCCCATCTTAATATGCAAGCTAAATGCCTCAAACACATGCAGCCCCATAACTTATTTAACACAGAGAATCAGTGTGAGTAGGATGCTATCATGGCTGCAAATGATCACCCAAAAGATGTGAGCAGAGGGGTGTCATTAAAGGCACAATGTGTGTTACCGTGGCAACATCATAGAGGCCTCCATTTTTTTAATACTGTGGTTGTGAACAATCAACGTTGCACCCAGTCCCCCCTGAGAATTAAAGGCACACAGCTAAATAAAGCTCGAGTACCCTGCTGCCGCACTTTTTACAATCCCACTGTTTGCCTCTTCTCTGTGGGGAATTGGGTAACAACCTGTTTCTGTGGGGAGAAGTAGCAACACTTCACAATCAAAGTAGCTCCGGTGTTAGCCAGAATTTTAATTTTAAAACAATTATCTCGAAAACAAACGGGCAAAACTGTCACATTTGGATCGCAGCGCATGTAGGTCACTGTAAATGGATGACAACAAACCGCTGCTCTGTCCCTGCTCGCTTCTTTTCAAATTTAACTCAATCCCAAAGCCGACATGTTCTTACTTCTTCTCCAGTTTCATAGCATGTCCCCGCTCAGGCTTGGTTAAATGTAACCAAGTTGAACTCCCTACACAGTAACTTTTCCATTAAGTTCCACAACGACCTCTCTGACCAAGGTAATTACCTCTGCTCTTAAGTCATCGGGAGTCAAAGATAAAGCCCGCAGAGATCTTTCTGCATCAGATTAGCACTGTGGTTTTTGCAATCCTCAGAGAGTGAAGAGCCAACGGGTCGTTCACTCCTCGATGCTCATAGTGATGTCGCCTTGTTTGTTTGTTCATTAGCATTTGATCCGTCAGTCGGAGCAAAGATGTCTTTAGTTTTGCAGGAGAGTCTTGTCAGCATGAGGAACAGAGATAAGGTGAATGTAGTATTTAATTAAGAGGGAAAGGAAGCCCAACTGGTATCTAGGAACATACAGACACCTCACAGCAATTGACCTTAGTGAACATGTCAAGACTTTATCTTGCTCCCATCAGCCTCCAGCAGGAGTTGTGAAGACAGTAAATAGCTTTCAGACGGCACTCTGATTTCAACAACCCAGGCATGCAGCATCTTCAACCGATATTTGTCAGCCGAGTGAGGCTACATGATCTCAGTCATGATGTTTCTGAAATACTCCAGCACTAATTAATGTGTGTCTTGCTTTTTTCCCCCCCTGCACAAACCAATTGAACTGTTGCTGTTTTCTTTTAAGATTGCACAGGATGCATCATCAAATTAGCAGTGAATGTTTCCTGGAGCTGTGCTGCTGGCGACTGAAAGAGGAAATGCACTCTAAACAGAACCCACAATGTGAAATGGTTGAACAATAAAGCTGTTAAAATCAAACAAAAACTGTCATCCCAAGCTGCAAATCACAGCTTCAAAAATGTGCCGTGAGGATTAAATCATATGATGGTTTGATGGTGAATTTATTTGGAGTTTTATTTGACATTTTCAGCTTGGATTAATTTTATATTTACTCCAGCTGTGAGTCTTTTAATGTCCCTGTGTCACAAGGAACAAAGGAAGAAGGAATGGAGGTAAACTAAGGGGATTCTTTTGCAAGTCAGCAGTGACACCTAGAGGATTGAGATTAAATTACTTCTTATTTTCTATAATTCAAGTTAATCAAAGATACAGCATGATTGAGCACAAGGCTAGACTTAGATGCAAGTTTCCTGTTTAAACATTATCAGGTGAATTAAAAGTCTTCACATGAAAAATCAAAGCTGCTTAAGTAAGAGTATCATACAGTGTGTGAGTCAAAGATCAAGTTGAGGGAAATGGAAGTTACAGCAAGCAATTTCACTGCGGCTTCTTCTTACTGTGCAGAATAGAAATGAAACTGTTGGGTCCAAGGATAAACCAACCACTTTTCCATTTTGTCCATGACTACGGGTAATAATTGTTTCTTAGTTCTTGTTGACCTTACCCAACAAGCCGCAGCCCGCATGAGTCACCCACCGATGAACACTCACCTCTTCTGTCACAAGTCAGCTGCTAACAAGGTTTAGCAACTTAAAAAGCAGCCCAGTCTTTCTTTTGTCAGCTTCTAGCCCCTTTAGAAAACATGAAGTGCAATCTCATTTGACCTGACCCGAGCAGAAAATAATGATTTAAAATGTTTTCTTTTTTTGTCGCCTTGTTCCTCTCTTTCCATCCAATTACACAGAGACACAGCTAGAGTATTGGCTGACTACTCTTTGCAAACTGCCATGTCCTTGTCATCTGCAAGGCTGGAGCTGTGTCACAAACTAGTGAATAATTTGAATTGTGTGGGAAATGGAGAATACTCTTGGCAGTCCCGCTTGTATCCTTCAAAACTTCGAGCTGCATCAGCCGGTTTCATTGTGTTCAAACATCTTAAGACAAGAGTCATTAACCAAACACCACATTCCTCAGCTTCTTCTTCATCTCCTGTGTTCTCATTTTCTTTTATCTCTCTCTGTAATTCATTAGCATGACCAACAGGTGGTGCCAGAGCAGCTACTTAAAAAAACAAAGCCTCTGATTTGGATGATTGTTATGAGCAGTGATATCCACACAAGGGTTCATGGACCATGAGCAGCCCACAAGCAGAATTTTTCAAGGGGTCTCATGTTTTTTTTTGCTGAAACTTCACCAACAGGGGGGAAGAATGACTTCAAAGCCAGAACTGCATCCCAGATACTTCAAAGACCTCAATGTGCACCACAGAAGAGTATGAGGAGTGAGGATTGATGGGACCTTTATATAATCTCATTTTACTTTAAGATGCCAAGCAGCTGGAATTAAGCCCCTTAAAAAAACAAGAGGAGACAGATCACGTACTCGTGCACTGATTGAGTTATTTATCTCAGTTTTTCAGTATCTATGTTGGTTAAACAGGCTTACCGTTTTTGTCTTTGCTCTTTGAAGCAAAAGTTAACACAAACACAGCTTCAGGAGTTTGGGAAAATATTTCTAAGACACCACATGAGCTGCTTCAAAGAGAGATCCTTCTCAGCATGTAGCTGAGGGTGTGACAGGAGCTGTATTTGGTCAAATGTCAATTTTAACAATGGGAAGTCTGCTGAAGGTCAAACAGAATAAGGCTGGCAGAAAAGTTCAATATCAGTTCAGGGTGCCAGGTGGGAGGTGTTAGAGGAATGTCTGGGGTTTAGGCACGTTTGGATGAAGAGCGTGCAGTTTGCCGGACTCATGGTGGGTGAAAAAGGTTGCAGGGGGAGCTTGAAAGATGAAGAAGCAGCATGTGTCTCTAAACAAGCAAAAGGGGAAGAGTGCAAGATTTACAATCAAAATAAAGTGTCAATGATTTCAAGACATTGTATTGCAAAAATGCTCTTTTTGAGATTTAAAGCTCTTTTGGAGGACAAGCCATCTGTGTCAAATGTGGCACCCCCTGTAAACAAAGCAGTCTTTGCTTAACCTGTGATCTGAATATTTTAGTAGTGCCTTCTGAGAAGAAATCCCATTTTGCCAACTTTTGACAGTTGGCTGTATTATTAATAGTGAATATGCTATGAAGAAAATATGAAGATAAGCCTGTTTCTTTAGTAACTCTGCTGACACTCATCCCCTTGCACCAGTTTCAAACATTAAAAATGGTAATACAAAAATGTTCAATGATGGTCTTGTTTACGTTTGTATGGACCACAAAAAAGCTTCAAAATAAGATTCAGTTTATTTCATTGATGTCAAAAAACTTCATACAGGAGCTTTAAATCAAGTCAGGCCACAGGAGTTTCACATCAAGTGTGGAAAACTCAGTCACACCTCAGATTAGGCCCAATTACACATAACTCTACGCTTTGATTTAATCAAAAACAGATTAGTTTTAAAAATTCACCTCCTCAAAAGTCTAGGTAGAAGTCAAAAGTATTTTTTGAATGAGGCTGTCGACATATTTTATGCGTCTTTAAAAATGGGGACCCTTAAACTGTAGACCAAGGTGACCTAAACTGGATCTTCTTGCTCATATGATACTCTAATTCTGAAAGTGTCAACATGACACTGTAGTGTTTGTATGTGATCCAAAAGCAGGTACAGGTAATATTTTAAGTACCGCCATGGCAGTCTGAACAGCCAGATCAGAGTAAATGCGACTTTGATGTCCTTCTTGAGTGACATTATAGTGCCAGGGGGGCGGGCAGGAGCAGGAGTCAATGACAACAAACGTGGACATGGTTTTAGTCAGTGAAAGTATTTAGGATTTAGGACCTGAGGGGGTGATATTTTTTACAGACTTGTGTTTAAAGTTTATTAAAAGAAATGGCCAAACACGGCCGTAGGGGAACATGGCTGAAGTGTCAGTGGAAAGTGAAGAGCCTCAAAGCCGGGTTTAAAGAAGTTGGGGAGAGTAACTAACATGCAGCTTTGGTCGGCAGACCATAATTTAGGTGATTGACACAGCTGTCAGCCATTAGAGCTTCCTGATAGCTCTGTTGACGTAGGTGAAGAGGAGCGTCAAACTTGTACAGAGTAAAACCAGTTCATTTGGCTGCCATGATACTGACTTTGAAAGAGGCAAGTTAACGAGCTGTCCCTGGGCTCATTATAGACCTAATGACATTTAATTTACTCAAATGTCAGTCAGAGAAGCCTGCCAAAGCACAGCAGCCACCATGTTCACTTCCATAAGCACTAAGGCATGTGTGACATCTTTGTGGTTGTTCTCTAACAAATGCAGGTCAGCTCAGGGCAGCTCACATTTAAAAATTAATGTCGACATGAAAATAGTGAATCAGACTTGAACATTAAGGGCCTGCAGTGTTTGCATAGCCAAGTATAACTCTAATGAGGTTTTCCTAACTTTTGGAGCCAGCCTCGAGTGGACACTTGTGGAACTGCAGTCTTTTGTGCACTTCTTTATTGAACTCAATGGAATATTTCTCAATAGCAAAAGCAATATTGAGGACAACCTGATACATACATGTCATATCAAATCAATCCATTAAAAGGAGACTGAAACATTTTGTTTTGTCCGTTAACGCTGTGAAAATTGTTTTAACATTCCTTATTTTTTGTCATTTGTAAACACCATAGCAAAAAAATAATGTTTCTGTCTCAAGCTGGTCTAATGAGTCAGGAAATAATGAATCCCAACAACCTCTAATTGAAAAAAGAAAAAAACAGCAAGAACCTGTCCTGCAATCCATGCAACAGCAGCAGAGCTGATGAGTGCATGTTTGATCTCATCTGTGCCAATCACTGCAAAGTAACTTAAACTATTAGCTGTGTGTCAACTGCAGAGCTGAGAGAAGAAGGGGAGCTGAATGAGGTCGGAAATGTCAATATTAATATTCTTACAGACATTTTATTCAGCTCGTCTAATATAATCTTTGAAGCTATTATGAGGATTTTTTATTGGTTATAAAACAAATTGAAATGAACTATAATGGATCTGTGTGACATATTGGAGTAAGACTTTTAAGGAGACAAATTTCTATACTGTATTTAATATTACAGCCCTGGGAACCACCAGCAGGGGGCAGGTGGTAAGTCATTCTACAGTGACAGCCATTATTATATTTTCAACTACACACATATTTGTGATGTATAACTTATTTAAACATTAAAATATGATTGGAGGAGATTTTTTTGTCATGTCACTTCATTCAGAATAGATTGACAAAATGGTCAGAGGGACTTCTTTGTCCATAGGGGACACCAATAGCAACACAAACTATAAATTCCCCACAGGAGCTTTAATAGAAATGTTCAGTTTAATGTGAATTTTGACAAATAAACCAGCTATATGTTCTGAACTTGACTAAAAATTAAATTGTTCTGTTAATTTGCATGGAGACCAAGCTTTGAAACAGAGAGACTTTTTCACTTTCAAACATTTTGAAATGAATAAAAACCTGAATGAGATTTTTGTGTCAGCTTACTTCTGTCTTTATCTTAGTATTAACAGGAGGATATACGGTGAGCTGGTGTTAATGCAGGTTGCAGTCCCTTTAACATAGGGTTTTGCTATGTTGGAACTCAAATTTGCATATTAACCTCTTTACATAACCCTGTAATAAACATACATTAACCTTTTTCTCACATGGTGTCAGAATCTTCAGAGAATCATTTGTAACTTGGGACGCACAGACAAGAGCCTCTATAAGTTCAAACAATATCACAGAGAGTCTGTGAGTTTACAGTTTTTACACAAAAACATGGTCAACAACACAAAGTCTGAAGAATAACGTCCCAGCTCATGAAATTTACCGCCTGAGGAGCAGACAATTGCAACAACATATAATTATGAATTTATAGCAAGCATAATGCCAGATTCAGCATAAAAAATATGCATTTGAAATCAATAAGGCATATGAGGCAAACAGAAGCAGAACACTGTGCAGAATAATAAAGGATTCAAGAGCCGCCAGTATGGAAAATTACATTTAATTATCTTGGGATTATAATTGCTGAGCTTCTGTGCAGCAGAGATGAAAACCATGTTGCATTCTGCTTTTATTTATGGAGCTGCCTGCTGTGGAGGAAGCAGCCCTGGGCATTCAGGGATCCACGTGGGGGGTGTGAGGTGGCTGATAATGTGGCCATCATCTTTTTCTCCCCCCTGCCTTCCCGCAGGGCCAGCACAGATACCAGGGGGAGGCATGTTCTCAGACTGCCCGCTGTTAGATTTCTTGTATCCAAAGATGTTTTTCATGCTCCCACCAGCCTCACATTTCTCTGCAGTCTTACTCATGTAAGAGGTCTTTTTTTCCTTTTAACCTTCTTGATCTTTCTCTCCTGCTTCTTCCAACACTGCAAGCTGCTCTTATAGTCCCTGACACAAAGTACCTCTTTTCGTCGTTCAGTGGAGCCTACAGTTCAGGGAGATCTTGGTCTTGTTGGAGAAACACAGCGCTTCCCTGGTGGATACTGAGTTCTGAGAGATTATGCATGATGCAGTGAGTCTGGAATCTCTTCAATGTCACCCCCTTTCGTTTTACCCGTTTAATTCTTTAAAGTAGCTGTTTAAAGTCTCTTCTGACCTCCTCGCTCTCAGTACAGAGATTTCTAAACAGGCCTGCAAGCACACTTAACTCCATGGCAAGGTGCGAGCAAAGAAACAATGATCAAAGGAGTGTTTTTAGTTTTTTGCTGTCTATAAATAGGTCGCTCGTACAGTACAAATATTCACAGGGACCCAAACTTTGGAGTTTTAAAGAGTAAGATCACACTAAAATAAATGCATAATGTTCTGACAGGAAAGTCTTTAAAGGCTCAGTGTTGTCTTGTTTTGAGCTGTGTAACATCCGACTGATGCAACAAAGGCTTGTGGGAGCCCCTGTCAGGGATGTTCCCGCCAGACTATGGCAGAACAGTTCACTTGGATGCCGAGTGTTCTTGTAAGCTCCAGCTGGACACAGTTGACAAAGTGAGGACGCACCATCTGCAAGGAACATATATCAGAGACACTACCCATCATCCTCTCTGGCACGTCTCCAGCTTCATTTGTGTATTCCTGACCTTGGAGCACATAATAGTTAGTCATCATCATTTTCTTGCAGTCACTTGTTATGCTGATTTTTCAGGTGCATGCGCCTGTGTGTGTGTTTCTGTGTGTGTTTCTGTGGAAGCATGTGTTCAGAGAGTGCCATCTCCTGCTCCCAGTTGGTGAGGATTATGTTCAGTGTCATGGAAGACTTGGAGAGACATTAAATGAGGCTCGTATCATGCATCGCCCGCATGTGCCTCACGGTCCGGATGTAAACATTGATAAACATACTGCAGGGATGCAATCAGATATACACAAAAATGTAAACACTCAAAAGTCCTGCAACAAAATCTAAAAGAATATTTGATAAGTGTTAAAAGTTTGCTCACTCAGACACTGGCAGCAGCTGCTATTTTGGTCAAAATAAGATATAAACCAGCTGCGCAATTTGCATCAAACATAAATGCTAATATATGCAAAAATAGCGGTGTAATGATGGGGTTTATCCAATGCTGAGGCTCTAGCCCAATATGCAGCGCAAACCTCTGAAGGCAGCGGAAACAGAAGCACAAACGAACTGCATGCAGCATGAATACAGCCCTCATACTCTTTAATATGAGCCACAGGCAGTGTCCCTGATGTGCCTGCTCTCGTCCCATGTGAGCTGGAGCCAAGTGGAGAGGATGATGGATACGGCTTCACGAGGACACGGTCGTATACAACGATACTTGACATGTTTCCTCATGAGTGATGGCACATCAGGCTGAGAAGGGACATGACTGGTCTTTCACTCTACCTTTTGCTCCATGACTAAACCTTCACTTTGCTTTGTATGCAAGGCACGCAGCACCGGTTCAGATGCCAAAGCTGATATATTAAAATGAAAGAGCAGAATAATTCCCTCTAATTATACCTCTATGAACTCATAACAGGGCTGTTTGGTTTTCATTAAGATTAGGGGGAAATGCACTCTGTCTGACTCCTGTCTTGGTCTTTCATGTGAATAAACCAGTAGGCAGATATTCCCCCATTTTGACAGTTATATTTACAATTCTTCAGCTGGAAAAGTTGATCAATGCACATCCTTCTGAGAGAAAGTTGTTGAAGGGTTCAATCAGTGGATGACAATATTATAAAGGCTGTACTGCACTGGATACATCAGCACTGACATGCCGGTTTTGAAGGGTTGAAATGGGATCAGTGTGACAGTTCACTCAAAGGTTTACTGTCACCCAGATATGACCCGGCATAAAACAACCCTGACCTTTGACCTGCAGAATAAATCTGGGGAAAGACAGATGTACTGTGACTACATTAACAACTGTTTCTACTTTTTTTCTGCCTTTTTTGAGGTGAGACGTCTAAAAATAGCACCAGTGTTGCCGCTCTCCTAGTGTGATGTTGCACAGATGTAATGAGTTCAGGTTAGGTCAAAACACGGATGATTCATTGTCACCCATGTTTTAGTCTTTTCCACTTCCTCCCCAGCTCCCCAACATCACAGGATAGAGAGATTATACTCTTTCTCTCTGAGGATGAGTAACATGATAAGCGGTTTAGCAGACAGCTTCAGTTGCGCGTGCCCACCTCAGTGAATTATTGAAATTTTTTTTTGTTTGTTTTTTTTTTCTGATGCGTTTCCTGTAGGTTGGTGAACATCTTTTGGGGGTATGTATCTCTGTAGGATGCTCCAGTGAGCTGATTCTTTGTGCATGAAATGACTTGACAACCTCCCGACTGCCGAGTTGAGCGTGCGTGCGTGCCTACGTGCGTGCGTGAGGGGGAGAGAGAGAGAGAGATGGATTGAGAGAGAGAGAAAGAGGGAGCGGGCGTCCAGCCACAGAGGGAGAGAGCAAGAGAGACAGGGGGGAGTAAGCAACTTTGTTACCAGGCATAGCTGTGTCTCCTCCGGCACAGCGTGGCTCAAAGAGAAGCATTTGGCAGTTATGGTTGATCAGCGGTTCTTGCATCCTCTCCGGTGCGTTAGAGAAGTACTATGAGAGCGCGCTCGCGTTAAATAGATCCTGTTTCCTCTTTGGCTTTCACGGATTAAAAAATGAAAGACGCTCCGAAACACCTAACGAGCCTACATCTTCATCGATGTGCGTGAGGTATGTGTTCGTACCAGGAGTTGGAAATTATGCAGGCTGTCTCTCCTGTCAGACAAGGCGTGCACTGATGCACAATCCTCAGCTAACATAGTGTTAATTTACATATCTTTCTATTCAAACCAGTGTCTAATTGCATTTTTCATGTCTTAACAAGGAAACGCGATATGGCTTCCTTTCCCCTTCCAGCAGATTTAGAGTATTGTTTTGTGCTCATGTCTCGCTTTGACCTTGCTTTTTGTTATTTTCATAGCTTGAAGGAGTTGCTTTCTGCCCTGCTTTGTTTGAGCCATTTTCTATCAGCAGCCAACAAAGCCAGAAGTTACCTCTGGGTAACAGCAAATGAAGCTTTGACTCATGCAGGCAGCAGCCTGCTCTGTGTGTGAGTGTGAGTGAGTGTGTTTGTGTGGAACTTGCTTTCACTGCTTACTGTTTGACATCACCATGTGTGTGTCTTTTATTTCTAGATGACATTGAGGATTTCTTAGCCGGACTGTGAGCTTGGCCATCATTGTTGCAGGAAAATGCATCTTTGGATTTCATATGTCTTGCTAAGTGCAACGTCAGTGTGCACTGTGGAGATGTTTGGCAGCTATGGAGAGATTTGTCAAAGACTATGTGCCTGTGAGGAGAGAGAGGGGATACTGACAGTGAGCTGTGAAAACAGAGGCATTCAAAGTCTCTCAGACATAAGCCCAGTGTACTTCCCCCAGTATCATCTGCTGCTTACAGGGAACAGGCTGAAAAAGCTGTCTGCCAATGATTTTGTCGACTACAAAGGACTTACAATACTACATCTTGGAAATAACGACATATCTGAGGTTGAGGCAGGAGCTTTTAATGGACTTCAGGGATTAAAACGATTACATCTCAACAATAACAAAATCGATGCCTTGAAGGAAGAGTTTTTCTCTGGCCTTGAAAGTCTGGAGTACCTCCAAATTGATTATAACTCTATCACACATGTGGCACCCAACGCCTTCAGCAGACTTCGACAACTGGAGGTCTTGATCCTAAATGACAACTTAATATCGACTCTGCCTGTGAACATTTTCCAGTATGTGCCATTGACTCATTTAGACTTGCGGGGTAATCAACTCAAAGTGCTGCCATACTTGGGTCTACTGGAGCACATGAACAGCGTAGTGGAGCTGCAGCTCGAGGAGAACCCGTGGAACTGCTCCTGTGAGCTGATTGCTCTAAAAACCTGGCTGGAGAGCATTTCTTACACAGCTTTAGTTGGAGATGTTGTTTGCGAGTTCCCTTTCCGGCTTCATGGGAGAGATCTTGATGAGGTTTCAAAACAGGAGTTATGCCCGAGGAGAGCTATTGCTGAATATGAAATGCCACCACTGCCACATTTGAGCACCGATGCATACCATAGGACTCCGCCATCTTTAGTCACGGCTTCCTTAACCTCATCCGGGATTGCACGGTCCTCATCAAGACCCACCAAGGGACCACGCCAGTCAGGAAAATTAAAATCAAGACCTACAGCTCGCAGCCCATCAAATAAACCGCAAAATTATGGTCAGATCATTTCGTATCAAACCAAATCCCCTGTGCCTTTAGATTGCCCAACTGCCTGTACCTGCAATCTTCAAATCTCAGACCTTGGGTTGAATGTGAACTGCCAGGAGCGAAAGATCGAGCATATCTCTGACTTAGAGCCCAAACCTTACAATCCCAAAAAGATGTACCTAACAGGGAATTATATCCCAGTGGTGCGTCGGTCAGATTTCAATGAGGCAACTGGATTAGACTTGCTCCATCTTGGTAATAATCGCATTGCACGCATACATGATAGGGCGTTTGGTGATTTGACACATCTAAGACGACTGTACCTCAATGGGAATCTGATTGACCGTCTAACAGTTGATATGTTTTACGGTTTGGAGAGCTTGCAGTTCCTATATTTAGAATACAACGTCATTAAAGAGGTTGTCGCTGACACTTTTCAGAACGTGCCCAGACTTCAGCTTCTTTTCCTGAACAACAACCTCCTGAAAACTCTGCCAGTAGGAACATTTAGCGGCCTGACATTAGCCAGACTGAATCTTCGCAACAACCATCTGAGATATCTGCCGGTTAGTGGCGTCTTAGATCAGCTTACAGCGCTTGTGCAGGTCGATTTGTTCGAGAATCCCTGGGATTGCTCTTGCAGCATACTAGAGTTAAAGATGTGGCTTGAGCAGCTTAGCACGGGCACAGTTGTAAACAATGTCATCTGCGGCTCCCCTAAGAAGCTCGCTGGGGAGGATATGAGATACATCAAGACGGCTAATTTCTGCCCTAATAACTCTGATGTACTTGCTTCTATGATCCCACCCTCAGAAGAATCTTTTCCTGGCAGCACTATCACCATAGAAACATCCTTGGACTCGGACACACAATTCAGTGCGATCCCTTTGTCTGTGATGATTCTTGCCCTTCTCCTCATGTTCATTGTGTCCGTGTTTGTGGCTGCAGGAATGTTCGTGGCAATGAAAAAGAGACGCCAAAAGAGTCAAAACAAGCAGAATAACTCGATGAATGCTTGCATCAGCTCCCTTAACATGGAGTATGGTCTGTACAAAAAAGGAGCCATTCCCAAAGTCAGGACATCTGCGGGGCATGTATATGAGTACATCCCACCTCCCACCGAGTCCACATGTAGAACTACTGCCCACACCCCTACAAGCAGCAAGTCAGTGGACGGACTCAGAGACTTTGACGAGTTGAGTGGTCCTTTTCTGGGGAACTCGGATGAAGAGGCAGCCAGTAATGTGATAAGCTCAGAATACAGTGCTGCGACTCCAGAGCCTCTTAATAAGCCCTCTACCCCCCACCAAGATGATCTGTGTTACTACAGAGATGTACTAGAGCCTGACAAGCACACACGCTACAGCAATACATTACCATGCAAGCATTCAGCACACACGTCAAATCAGTATACCTCAGACTTTGATACGAGGCATCAGTATGTGCCCCCAGACAGAGTGCAACAGACAATACTCTACTGTACAGCACCAAGTACTGTATATGTGGAGCCCAACCGGAGCGAATACTGGGAACTGAAAGCAAAGCTTCATATTGATCCGGATTATCTTGAGGTTCTTGAAAAACGGACAACTTTTACACAGTTTTGAAAGACTCAGCCCCGGGACAGTCCGCATGGATGCACTGATGCAAAGTGTCCATATTAGTCAGGAAACAGACCATGCTTACACAGACACTGAAAGCTACTGTATGCATTTCTCAGAATCATGCCATATGGGGTTAAAATATTAAAAGGGAACACTACTCATCGGGGAATCACTTAACCTTTGATCCCTGTGGTGTTACACAGTGTGTTTTAAATCTGTAAATATGAGCGAGCAACCGGAGATTCAGGGCTCTTATGACTCACCCCGCCATAAAACACGCCCTGAAGCTGCTTCATTGACAATAATGTGAGACAGAGCATTCACCTTCGATTATCCACAGTTCATGAGTGTTAATGAAGCCAGCATATCTGTTCTATTCCCAAAATAAATCAGGTTTTTGTTACAGTTGAACTTACACTTCCCAGTTCTGTCATTTTAGATTTATTCAAACTGGAACTCATACATGAGACTAAATTGAATTAATTCCGCAAGTTGGACCTGGGTGGAGGTGTAAAAAAAAATGAAAGTCATGTGACCCACACATCTGTTTCTGAGATGTGCTGTAGTGAAAAATGACAGATTTAGTGGGGTAGTTTATCTCCCAGAATGCACAGCTTGGGGATGATCATTTGAAATGCATGAGGTCATGAAATAAATTTAGATGTAATACCTTAAATCACAGATTATGTGGCCAGTAAATCTCTGCCCTCTTGTTGGCTGATTTGGGAGAGAATAATTCATGTATCCCACATCTTTACTGACCTAATGCTCAAGCTGTAATCTGTGCAAGTCAGCAGTGGTGGTGGTGAACCTGCAGAGCTTCCCCAACTCCCAAACCACTGCACTTGTGGATTGTGGACACGTGTTGCACTTTTGTTGAGTTAAATATTTATATGTTTAAACTGTACTCAGAAATGTGACTGAAATACTATTACCCCCACTGTGTTCAGAAGGATTGTAACTGAAAACAGGGTCAGCTTTAACTGCAGGTCTATGTCAATTGTCACAAATTGGGCATTGAGTTATGAACGTATATGTGTTGAAAGTTGTTGAAATGTGAGTTTCTGTAATATTTTGCACCACAACCAAAGCTCTTGAGAAAAAAAAGTCATAAAAAATATGCAAAATTTGACCCTCTGATGAAACACACGGAAGCACAATCCTGTGCTTATTTTGTACCTTTACATCCTTTTAATCATATGTTTTCAATCACCTTTACTCAAGGTGCATTTTCAACAAGCAGTCCAGTCCTGAATGGTTTTGCATGGTACACTTATTTGCATTTCCACTTTTAAAGTTTGGATAGTTTCCCAAATAACCAATCTGGCCAGTCCTACTTTTTGACACCTTTTGGTCAGGGGTTAGAGTAGCCATCTGACCCTTTAGGCTGGAACTAGGCCTACACAGCGGGGCTTCTTTTCGGGTATTATAACAAGCCAGGGTTTAGTCCAAGGCTAGTGACATAAATGCAGCTCATGTAAAGCTGCTTCAGCCCTCAAAGCATCTTTTTTTTCTGTATGTTTTGGTGCTGCTCATTGTAAAATTAGGTTAGCCCTCTAGTCTATATTTTTACCCTGTTAGACAGACTTAAGTTAACAGATGGGTTGAGATGCTACTCACGCCAACAGACCAATCGACAGCCAACACGCCTCTTGTGTGAGGTGCTAGGGTAAAACTGACTGTGTAAACTGAGCAACGTATCTAATTGTACTGAACCAAACCTGACTGCTTGTTGGAAATGCACCAATATTGTCCCAGTTACAATGCATTTGAGTGGATGTGCAATATATCAAGAGTCTATATTATATCTCCATGTACTCCTGTTTGACATACAGCTGAAATCTCTCCATATAGAACATTTGAAATCACTATTTTTATACAAGTATGTCTTATTTTCAGTTTTTCTTTAACAAAGAAAATGCACTATTGACTTCCACAGGTCAACAATGATGTCACTTTCTGAAATGCACAAAACGGTAACACAGGCATACAGCCATAAAAAAGTAGGTTTGATAACTGCATACATCAAAGTTACACATGCTATAGAGTCTTGCACTATGCATAGATAAAGTGTACACATGGACAATCTCTAAAAAAAGCCAACAGTTCATCCCCTTGAGCCACTCTTCATAATGCTCATATACACTTTAATTAATGATGCGATCAAAACCTATACTGCTTATTTGAGGTGTAATATGGCGAGGTACTTATACCTAATTTCAGATCTGTTGTGTTTTTCTAAAATTTTATATGTTGAAAAATATCAGGTGTTTGAATGAGAAACAGGGAGGAAGAGTTGTTGTTGCATAAGAGTGAAAAACTGTCTCATTAGCTGGTTTTTTGTTTGTTTCATCTGTTTGGCGTGGGTATGAAATGTATGAAATCTGACAACTTGTCTGCAATTAGCAGTCTCACTTTTCTCTGTTAGTCTGGGGAGGTGGGGAAATGCAACAAAGGTGTCAAAGGTCTTCAAGAGTTTTCAGTTAGATGAAAAAGCACAACGAATCAATGCAGTAGCTGGATGAATAGAGTGGTCTTTATGCATATAAAAAAAAGTCCTATGCTCTGGAATAATCCCAGCATATCATCCAGCCATAATGCCGTCTGAACAATTTCTGGGTCAATAGTGTAAGCCCAGAGATCTGACTGTCCTTCAGAGTTTAACACACAGAGTAAATTCACATCATACGCAGTATTATGCACTAAACCTGTCATCTTAAGTCAGCTAATTAGAGGATATGGTGCATCTGGATCCTGTCTGCATGTCATCATGTATTACACTGCAGTATTAGTCATTCTTTTTACCCAGAATGCAGGCCTGGTTTGTTGTTTTCTACATGTTCAGAGTCGTTTTGTGATTATTTTGTCACTTGACCTATGACCGCTCTTTGGGAAGTCAACAAAACAAATGAAAAGACACTATGAAGCACTGGGTTTGCTTTGTTACATGTCGAGTTTCCTTGTGTGAAATCAGAATATTGCTGTGAAGTGAACTGGGGAAACACTCTTTAAGCATGTACAAACAGACACATCTAAATGTTTTCCAAGTGAACAGTGGACAAAAATATGTAAATTATTCCAGTACTCGATTTAAAACGCTGTTTCTGAACCTGTGGTAAATTTTGTACAGCCAGTTCAACAAATTAGAGAGTATGAGTTTGCCCAGGGGGAGAAAAGACAACAGTTTTCACATGTATGTGTTATGATGAGTCTTTCTACCAATTTTTCAAAGGTGGCTGTGTACTGGGGCAGTTTTTACTGTAAATAACAGAAACATTTGTAAAATGTTGTCCTCTTTGAGCTTTTTGTATTCAATGACCAAAAATGAACTTCTGTCACATATGAGAATACAAATACTGATAATCCAAAAATATGTGAAATTGAAATATAGCTGTCCTGTGTGTATGTGCAAAGAACAGGTCCAGTCAGTGTCTTATTCTCATGTTTGCTTTCTTTTGATTTTCATACTCTGATTTGTAAATAGAACACTTCAGTGTTTCAATGCAAACCTGTATCAGTTCTGAGAAGCAAAAACCTGGTCTCTTATTACAAAAACACAGTGAAATACTTGGTCTCTTCTGATGAAAAACACAGTGCAACTTGGAATATGTGGGGTAAATATATCAACAATGTGCTGTTTCTTTAGTTGTTAGCTGATGAATAAAAGATATGCATTCATTTGGTAGAACCTTGTTTTTGTGCTTCCTTCTAAAACATGGCGCCCGCTGTAAATGTCAGAGTGCACTGAGAAAAGAGAGTTTTAAATGTTGCAGAAACCCCCTGTGGCAACTTCCAGAATAGTACAAAAATTACAATATCCTATTCAAATGTTCAGATAAACCAGTTTTCATGGTTTCAATTAAGCAAATGGGAAATAACAAAGGGGGCTGAGTTTTATAATCAACATGGCGGAGTAGTTGGTGTTTAACGATGCTAAAGTTTTAGTCAGAATAACCCAAAGACATTTTTGACTCAGAGCTTAAACAATCAATTCTCTCTGAACAAATGAGCCGATTATCCAATGCCCAAAGTCTTCAAACAGCTGCACAAATAGCAGTTCCAGAACAGGCCTGGAGCAGTACAACAGAACGTATTTAACCAAATCTGGGTTTCTTCTACATGTTTGAACTCTCAGTGTTTGATCTTCAGCTTCGTTTGGCATTAAGGTGGATGTACATGATGCTGAACGGAGGATATCTGAAAATATCCTTATTTGCACATCTGCATGCTGATGCCTATCCCAAAAAAAGAACTATACTCTTTGCAGAGGTAGCTTTCTGAAAGCCCAGTATCCATGGAAACGTCTAATTACCTGACACAGAAAACATCCCAGAGAGGAGACACTACACTGAGAAAGAGAGGGGGTTAGTTTATACTCGCTCATTGACCCCTATGTTAGAACTACATAGTATAAAAGGCCAACTCCTTGCATGGGATACGTCTTCCTGCACTGCAGCGTCAGGACTGACTCACAGGGCATCTGTGTCTGAAAAGTGCCAGCTTATTAATAAAAAATACCCACTCAGACAATAAGGCAACTAACCACTGTTAATCACCTTTGAGTCATGTGATTGTCAGAGTCATGGTGTTATGTTGCTTAGATGCTTGAATTCTGCTGGGGTGCAGGAAATTAGGGCAGATCTACATTATGTAAGCTTGAAGAGATGTGTCAGGCTGTGTGAAGACAGCATATGACTGTTAGCATCCACCAAAGGAGAAAACCTTTACTATCTGCTTACACGGGGCAAGTGCACGCATAAGAAACGCCACTGACTCAAACCTTCTTGATATGTGTCTCTTTTCTTTTATTAGCACGGAGCAGAATAGAGTCTCACATCTGTCGACATGTGTATTGCTTCCAGTTGTTCGTCTCAGACTCCATGTGTCTTTCCCCCAAGCTTTTTCAGTCTTCTGTTTCCCCCCGTACGGCAATGCCCCGTTTTCCTCTCTTCTGCTTTGTGTGTGTGCTCGCATGCATGCGTGCATGTGTGTGTGTGTGTCTGCATAAATTATTGACTCAGAGTGTTTTCATGCCTGCCTCAAGACTTCAACCACCCAGTGTAGCAAGACCTTTATCCGCTCTTTTCGACTTTCAACATTTTTGATTCAGAAACATTCACACAGCTCACCAGCAAGGTAAAGGGATCAGTAATAATTGATGCATTACATCCAGGAACACAAACCATCATTTATCTGTCTCCAGTGTGATGCCTGACATGTTGTCTGTTCTCAGTACATCAGATGGTCTTGACCTCAATCTGTGATTATTGACACTTTGAAGGCCATTTTTCCATTGATACTACAGGAAGAAGTACACTGAGCAGTGCTGCTGGAATCAAAATACTGCACTACTATCACAAGAGAACTTGATGTACTGCTGCTGTCATTTGGTCAATGACAATAAACAAATATATCAAATACAGTCACTCTGAGTATAACACAACCCCAACTGGACTGTTGTGTTGCTTTTATAGCCCATTTTAGAAAAAAAAAAAAAATCATCTAGCTTTAATTTATTTTCTATTTACTTACTTTTTTTCCCCATTCGTCATGCAGCCAGTAAAATAAGAGTCTGCAAATAGTGTGTTTAGTGTACTGTAATTGATTAAACTCTGCAAAGACTGTCCAATAACACAAATTAATTCTATTCAGAATATCTGGCTAAAGGGGGATGATGATACATTTATGATGTTTTTCTCTATCTCAGCACTCATGGTGTGCCTCGACCAATCAAACTGCTTTTTTTTTTTTTTTTTTTAACAAGCTAAAACTTAGTTTTCCTCTGTAAAGCCCTAGGGCTTAAATCATAGCAGAAAGAGTTACTCTCATCATGAGTGTGCATTTAACTATCTGTCAGTCATTTTGATGGACAAGACCAAGGTTTTGGAAATTCTGTCATGAAGTTCCATCATGAGCTGTCAAGCAATTGATTTAAAACTTCTAAACTGTAAATTAACCATATTTTGGTTTCATGAGTAAAATTCTGATGTTTTCAATTTTAAAACCGTATTAAAGGGGAACTTTGGTATTTTTCATCCTAGGCCCTAGTTTCCCATGTGGTTGTAGTATATGCTTGACTGATGGGGAGAGCAATTTCTGAAATTGGCCCGGTGTTGAGGGAAAGCAGAGCAGCCGGCAGCTACAAAACGAGCTACAACGTAGTTTGACCGTATAACTGCGCATCGTCAAACTGCGTCCACTACAACTGCTTTAGTTCACCACTCACAGGCTAAGATTGTTATTGCAAGAGTTTCCCTTACCTTCTACTTGTCCTAGTCTGTGCACAACCGCATTACATTGGTGGAGAAAAGTCTGAGTTCTGACATCTCACGAGATCTCAATTTGTTGCAGGAAGACAAAGGAGGACACACAAGTGAGTGGCATCGGGAGAGTCACAGACCGGCTGCAGCTTGAAGATGCATTAACGCTCAGTCCAACTATGTTTTGGCTCGTTTCACAGCTGCTGGCTGCTCTGCTCTCGCTCGATACTGGACCAGTTTCAGAAATCGTTCTCCCCATCTGTCAAGCACATGCAAACACACGAGAAAGTAGGGCCAAGATGAAAAAACACTGAAGTTCCCCTTTAAGTCCATATTGGCAATGTAAAACACTTCATAACAGTGTCTTAATTTAGATGAATGAAATAAAATTATTTTTATGGCTTTTATTTTTTGATTTGTTATGACAATAAATACTGCGTTAGACGCCAGCAGTGTTATGGTGCGTTTATACCAAACACAATTTGCACCAACAACTTGCTTCATTTGTGTGATTGTATTGTGCTTGTAGGAGTGCCCAACTACAAAAGTAATTGCTTCTTTGCTATGTTATGTCAGTCTGTTTACATCAAACATATTAAGGGTCAACCACTTTGTGAGGATGTGTTATGTTTAAACAACTCACAAGATACCCGACAACTCACTCAGTTTCCTCACTTTCACTCTCTTAAAGGCAAAAATATAACTTAAAAAAATTAAGTTTAGTGTTACTGTACAAATGAAAAAAATGTAGTAGACAGTAAATGTGATGTGAAAGGATAGCTAGACAGTAACACTTAGTTGTTAGCTTGTTAACAGGGTGCATAAATTGGGGTTTTACAGTCTTCCTGCTCTTCTTTGTAATTCTGAGGACAGGCTGGTATGTAAACAGCCAAATATCTTAAATCAGTGAACAGACAGCTTACAGAGACGACTTCATTAATGTTCAATTTGCAAGAAATAATTGACCCCTGCAGCCAATCAGAATCCAGTTTCCACACAGACAGTGATATGTGTTAGGGCGATACAGCATTTTCTGTCTGAGATTGATTTGAAGGGAAACAACATGCTACTGGGCTAGAATAGCATTAACACACCCGCAGAGGGGGATTTGGATTTGTGATGTGCTAAACTTTGCCAGTATATTTACTACAACTGGAAACAGAGTGTGTGAGACAGACTAATATTTATGAGGGCTTATCCAGGCTTATGTCTGCCAACCTGAAAAAAAAAGTGACAAAATCCCTCTTCATCCTCCCATTTTAGTTCTCTCTACACTAAACATGAAAATGATATTTCACATCCAGAAATAAGAAAAGCTTTGGCGAAAAAAAAATAAATGTTGTGTTAAAAATACAGTGAATTGATGTTTATAAGAGGCTTTCACAGCTCTTGAATGCTCTGTATTACATTGTCATGCACAATATCATTCTCTGAGATTTCCTGCCACTGTACATAAAAATTAACAATACTTCCCAAATTCAGATGATCCACTCTGACTATCATGTTTTCCCTCCTTCAATCACCGATGTTCAGTGTAGCTTCTCTGCCGCCCTGACTCGCTCATTTCGCATTAACCTCTGCGCCTGACCGTTATCCGCGCTCTTTTTATCAGCCACTTTTCCTCATGGCTCTTCTGCACATCAAGGGCACGTCCTTCTCTGTATTCTAGCCTAAAGTGTTTCTACAACAAGCTGCCAGGCTCCGAGTCCTGTAATATATACTGAAAACAAACAGGCCTCGATATACAACACACCATATCTGTGGGCATAGTGTAAAGTATGTGTGCAACATCCACATCCTGAACCTGTTTTTTGTCTCATGTTGTTTTTTTTGTTTTTTTTTCCGAGCCCACCAGCATGATTCACTGCAGCAGTGTCTCCTCCTGATTTGAAATAGATGTGACCTGAAAGGGCCCTTTTTGCATCTTCCTCTCTCACTTCCTTCTCCAGTGATGAAGCTGTCCTTCCTGAACAATACTGCTACACTTGAGACTCGACACAGTGAAAAAGGACATGGTTTTCTTAGGCAGCAGTTTCTCCTAACCAGAAAAATGTACGTTTAAGTTTTGAGTCGAGTGATGCAGTCAACAGGGAAAAAATTGAAGCTACAACAATTTTAGATTGTACCTTTTCCTAAATCCTTTCTGGTAGCATGATTCTTTGACACATGGAGGTAATTCTGCCTTGCCAGCGAAGCCTTTGATTCGAGTGCTATGATGTGTGAGTGGACTCGTACAGATTGTCCGTGTACTTTGGCAGTACTGAATTTAAATGCAGCAACTGCAGCACAGGCGCACATTCCCTTCCTTCTCCATCCTGACCATTTCATAAAGCCGAACCGACAGCTAGAGGAAGGCAGCTCACTACACGCCTTTGTTCGAATGTTTGTTCATTCTGACGTGTAGTAGTTACTCTGACCGAACCCCTCTGTCGCCGGAGAGACTGACGATAATAATTTCATGAGTATTTCTTCAAAAGTGACAGTAGAAATGTCACTTTTTTAGTTCAAGTGACTCATGTGACATGACTTCACTCCTACACTTCCTCTGTTAGGCTGCTATTCAATTCATACCCTACATTTTTGGGCCCAAAGCATTTGATGTCACAAACTGATTGATAAATCTCACTTTGAATGATGATGTCTCAGCGTACGAGAATGAGAAAGTATTTGTTTCTTCAGAAAATTCGACCATTTATAATCTTTTTGTTAATTTCTGGTTTCTGAGGGGAAGTGTACAATGCCTTATTCTCCTATTCCTATCATACTATGGTTAAATAAAACCACATGCAGACAACAGGAGCAAAAGCCCTTTACAAGTTCACCTGTTTTAAGAAGTGCAAGGATACTTTTCTCGCCCTGGCACAGTGTCAGTTTAATGATGCGACACCTTCTGAGCCGATAAAGGTTGCGCTACCTTGCTCAAGGACAGCAGCAGAATAAACACTTGAGGTGACAGGCAGACCTACCGTGACCCTTGTCATCACGACCACGCATCCTTTTAGCCTCCGGTGTGGTATCTTCGTGGCACAGGACTTGGTTTTAAAAAGTGCAAACATAACACACCAGACATGGGCTACTGTCACCTTACATTATTGTTTACTTTAGCTCTTTCTCACAAAACTGTAAACAACTCCAAGTGATTCTTCTGCTTTTTTTCTCCTTTTTTTTTCATCCTCCTCATGTTTTTCCATCGGCTACCAATATCAAGGACATAATAGTTTCTAGGTCAGAAAAGATGAACTCCAGATAACAGCTGAATAGCCAAGTCATAATTAACTATTTCAAACAGGAAATTCAATCAGTCAAGAAGCCTTTCATGTGCTCTGATAAACAGTAGAACAGCACAAAAAAACAGTATAAAGGAGTATAATAGGAGTGTCTTGGTCCAAAGAGATGAACTCTGATAGCAGCACAGGCAGTTTACATAAATTTAACATTAATGGCTGGCAAATTTAGTTGGAAACAGGAAACTTGATATTGGAGTGTCCATGCGTTCAATTGAAATTGGGACTTTAATTTCATTATAAACAAGTATTTTGAACACAACTGATAAAGGGTCACAGTCACTCACACAAGCTTATAGGAAGTGACCTTCAGCCGACTCTTATATGATTGGGTGTTCAATCTAAACTCCAAAAAGAGACACTGTGTAGAATTATGTTGAAAACACAATTTGATGGTTTGCAAGTCTTTTCAAGCCCAGTTTAATTAAAAACAGCGCAGAGATAACAAATCAAATGCTGAAGCTTAAAACTTTTATGAAAAATGTATGCTTATTTTATATTTGATGCAAGCCGCACACTTCAAATCAGTCGAAAAAAGGGACAACAAAACACTGAAAAAGTTGTGTTAAGTTAAAAAGAATCCCGGAGGAACATCTCCCAACTAAAAACATTAATTTGTAATGGTCTGTGACATGACTAGGGGGGAAAATAGGACACTTCGGAGAGGCAGAATCTCTCAAGAGAAGAGATGGGAAGAGGTTTAGCACTTTGTGAGAGACCCGGTAAGTAATACGGAAGTTTAGCGATTCTAGAAAGAAGTTTGTTGGAATAAAAGTGCAAAAAAATTAAGGATCCTGTGACCAAAAGTACAGAATTATCATTGAGAGACTTAAGGAATCTGGAGAAATATCTATAAAAAGGAAAAGGCCAATAACTGACAATTTCTCTGTAGTGGAAATTACTGCATTAAAACCACGTTCAACAATCATTGTCTGTTAATAGAGTTTGCACTCAGGTTAAACTAAACCATGCAAAGAAGAAACCATACATAAACAGGATCCAGAAACACAGGTGACTTCTCTGTGCACAAGTCCATTAAAGAGAGGGGCTGATGTGAAGCGGAAAAAACTGTCCTGTTGTGTGAAAAATCTAAATTTGACATTCTCTTTGGAAATTATGGATGTCATATCCTCTTGGCTCAGTGCCTAGTTGAAAAGCCAGCATCCCTGATGATACCATAATGTCCTCAAATCTTTGTAGATTGTTGTCAAAAGAAGAGGAGATGCAACACAAGACATGCCATCTGTCTAAAAAACGTGTTGTTGGCATCAACATTAAAAACAAGAATATGTTAACTGTTAAGAAATAAAACATTTCAGTTTTAATATTTGGTTTGTTATCCCCTTTTTTTCAATTAAATGTTTTTTAACTAAAAAGCTTATTATTAATGTTGGCAGGACATTTTTCATTGAAAAGGTGGACAAAATAATTTAGCCTGCCATGTAGTTTTTGGAACTAAGTGGCGTTACAAACAATTTGGGCTCAAGCTTATTTGTTAAGTATATTTGAAATACAGTATTGTCATTTATTTCACTCTTTGGAAAACAAGAAAGTGAACAAATAAGTAGAGGTATTTTGAAGCCCAACATTGGCAGGCAACATCTTGTAAACTCTGACTCAGCCTAACTTCTGAACAACCTGTAAAACAGCAGAAAGTGTGGCAGGCTCTTAGCCTCCTAGTGGATGGCTGCAGTGCATTCACCTGACTGTTAAGATAAGACAAGATATTCCTTTATTAGTCCCACAGGGGAAAATTCCCAACTTGGTCAGGGCCCTTTATCACATGAATGTATGCATAACTCTTAGCTTTAACACCCTTGTACAAAATGTCCAAATTAAAAGCTGCATGTAATTAACCATGTTTGAACTAGGTTGTTGACATGTAGGGTTTTGTAATAAGAACGGCCAGTTAAAATAAAACCTTGTGGGAATTCCTTGGCTAATGCAGGCAGTCTTCCTTTAGTGAACACTAAAGGAACCTCAAGTTTTTGGTTTCAACACTGGCTTGCAACACCAGAGGCGGCTGCTTGGTATATATCACAGTTTGGATTTTAAAAAAGGCGCAACAAGTCTTAACTGACTGTGAGACCACAATATTCAGAGCTCCCCCTGCTGACTAGATTATTGTCCTTATACAGGTATATTGAAATGATAAAGGCTACAGCTGCCACCCGAAGATAAAGATAAATACCAAACACACTAGTTCACTTAACAAACATGATATACAAGCTAAAGAATGAATAAATAAATAAAATTCAAAAAATAAAATTTGAATAAGAGTGCTTGTCGATGTAGCTAGTTGCTATGCTAATTTGTGGCCAAGTATAAATTTTTCTGAGAAGTTTACTTTAAAAAGATGACAGATTGACAGCTCTGCAAATAAGGGATCAGAAGAGAGGAATAAAAACTAACATAATAATCATTCAATTGGTCATAAGTTTAATGTGTGTTTTAGTTAGCAGAGAGGGTGTGATGTGAGTTTGCTCCTGTGCATGTCTCGGCTACAAGTTCAATATGTCAGCAACCATGGATGTGGTCGGCTGGCTTCACAGCCCACAGTTTTTGCCCACACAGATCTGGGGACTTTCTGAAGAGTGACTGTCCACTAGGGAGCTCCCTGGGAACTATAAACCAGGGAAACTTTTTTTCAGTCTGCACAACTATAGTGATGGCTGGCTGATATGAACCGTAAAGGGACTTAAGCCAAGTGGCAGTTGCTAAGTAACTAACTTGACAAAGTTGCATTACCAGCAAATATTCAAGGAGGCACTTTTTGCAAGAGCACTACAGCTCAACCTGGAGTTAAGTATTTCTCAAGTTAACTTCCTCTTTCAGCACGCGTCAGAATACTCAGAATCAGCTATTTCTGTAGCTAAACCCAAAAAGAAAAACTTTCCCTTTGGTTAGGCTTGTGGAAACACAGACACTATCACACTTCAACTTGAGTATAACTTTTTACGGTCTATAGTTCAAGACATAGTGAAACTCTTATGTCATACTTAGCTGTCATGACAGGCTGAGCGGGTGCTGTGGTTCCTGAAAGCACTTTTCTGTGTTTCTGTCTGTTTTGAGTATCCATGTGGGATTTACAGATCCAGACAGATGGCAAGGTGGGGGTGTTGGGTAAGCATCTTTTGAACCCAGGGGAGGGCTGCCATATACAAGCTGTCAAACAAATGTCTTCACCCGCGGTTTCATTTGTTTAAATATAATGAGATCCTGACTTTGATTCTAATTTACAAAATTGTTCAAACATCCAGAAGAAAACCGCAGATACAGCATTAAAGCCAAAATCTTTGGTTCTTCTTAAGAAGTTTACGCATACACTCCCACATTAATTAAATTGTTTTTGTGCCAACAGCATCATCACATCCTCCATGAAAGCATAAGGGCAGCAAGGCCATCAGGAATTTACATAAAGTGAAGTAGCAAATAGGTCATGAATATCATTAATATTCAAAAAGCTGCACTTCAAAGAGTGGTATCTCAATGCCTCAGCATTAACTACATTTGACCATTCATGTATTTCCTCATTAAGTACAGTGGGAAGCATTATTTGCTGAAGGCTGTGTACTGCACGCTGGTGGCAACTGCATCAAAACAGTTCTTTTAAGTTCCCCCCTTGTGTTAAGTATCGTGCTGCTACACAACTCCTAACAAGGCAAAAGACTAAGAAGAGCCGCCAGTGTGTGTCAGCTCTCATAATGCTGATGAAGCTCACAGCGATTTATGTAAGACACCACTTCACTTGTTCACTCTTGACTGGATAATTGACAGGCTATTGTTGGTTGACTGCCAACATTTCCCAGATTTCCCAAAAGAAGTGTCAGATTTATCCAGCCAACCACTAAAAGACTTCGGCAGTTTTGACAAGGATTGTTGATTTTTGTACAAACAAAAATGTATGCCTTTAGAATAACCAAAAAGATGAAGTAACAAGATAAGAAAATGTTCACAAAAGAGCAACAAAGGCCTGTTTTGAATGTCTCTCCATTTTAGCTTTAACTTTATGTAGTTCTTACAACTGCTACACTCTTAAGACCCCTGGGTTAAAAACAACCCAACTTGGGTTGTTTTTAACCCAACACCAGGGTTGAAAAGGGACCGACAACTTATTGGGTTATTTTGACCCAGAATGTTGGGTTATTCAAATTAAACTAAATTTTGGGTTGACTCAATAACTCTTTTTAAGGGTCAAGTTAATCCAATCTTCGAGTCAAATTGACTCATGATCTTGGGATAAATTGATATATGCATTTGGGGAGCTTTTCTTTTACAACCTGTACCCTATTTTCTCATTTACTTTTATCTAACTGATAAGAGGGAATCAGTTAGATTAAAGTGCATGGGAAAATAGGGTACAGGTTGTACCCTAGCTGTTTCGGTGTACTGACTGCAACCATATATCCCTCAGGCCATAGCGCTAAGGGTCTTGCCTGAGGACCCACACTGGTATGTATGTATGTATGTATGTATGTATAAATATATATATATATATATATATATATATATATATATATAATATATATACACATATGTGTATATATATATATATATATATATATATATATATATATATATATATATATATCAGTGGCGATTGCTCTAAGACTGCAAGGGAAGCTCGGCTTCCCTTAAAATGTCACCCCCCAAAAAAAAGAAAAAGTGGTGAAATACGTACTGCTGTGTGTACATTTCATTAACTAAATACGCACTAGAAAGCCTTCATCTTTTGTTCAGACACTGTGATAAGAAGCTGATAATTATAGGTAACCGGCATAACTTCGTTCTCATTCATCCTCGCAGCGCCTCAGCGCTTTAAACAGCCGGACGCTGGGCTTCTGCTGACTTCAATGTGGAAGCTAAAAGTGGGTTGTTCCAGCAGCGAAACTAGACGCTCATTGGATAAATGCTGGGCTTTGTCCCGCCCAATGGAAGCTAAGCTTCACTGGAGTTCTATGGCGAGAGGGCGGTCCCGACTTTCTCCCGGACTGCAAGCTTCTGCATCAATGATTGGATGAGCTGTCTGAGGCGAAATCCTTTTTTGATTGACAGCTAAACAAGCGAATCAGCGATCTTGAAGAATAAAACATCTACCAGAGCATTTTCCAAGTCATTCATTCCGTTGTTCTTAACTGCTCCGGAGACTTTACCAATCCTCAGCGACTTCTGTCTTTATTAAAAACGACTGCCGTTGTGTTTGGCGACTCTGTTCTGTTACATACTAATAAACAAATACAATTATGATGTAGGCCAGAAAAATGAGCTTCCCCTCATTGAAAGACCAGCAGCCGCCACTGATATATATATATATATATATATGTGTGTGTGTGTGTGTGTGTGTGTGTGTGTGTGTGTGTGTGTGTGTGTGTGTGTGTGTGTATATATATATAAACATATGTATAAACATATATATATCATATTGTTTTAACATATATATATCATATTGTATATAAAATAAAGGTCAAAGTTCACAAGGTCACCAGGTCACTTTAATTGCTATTAGGCCGAGAAACCACGTAGAGTCAATCGAACCCAATGTTCTGACCCAATTATTGGGTTACTCTCAGAAAAATAACCCATAATTATTAGCCCTTTTATAAAACCCTTAAATTGGGTTACAATAGAATCCCTATGACCCAAGAAATGGATATGGATCTGAAAAATAACCCAGAAATTTAACTCAACACATATAACCCAGGAATTGAGTTGAAGAAATAACCCAAGAGTTTTTTAAGTGTATGAGGTTGTAAAATCTATTTACACAGACTGTATATTTGACATTAAATATGAGACAGCTGGGAAAAACTAAAAGTTAATGTCTGAATCACTTAGTTTTGATGTCTCAGACCAGTAGACATTAAATATTAAATATCACATCCTTTTAAAATGAGACTGATGACTGTAAAAGTGTTTGGATTTTTAATATTTTTCTACTTAATGGATGTATTAGTGTTAGCACACAGTCAGTTTATCCCAGTATCCCAGTATCCCAGTAGTATTTTAGGCTTTGGCAGAGCACAATTGTGTTTGAGCTCAATTTCTGGTTCTAAGGATGCTGTTATTTGTCTACCTATAACCAGTTTGTTTTAATAACTTCTTGTTTGTGATCAAATGTGTTACCAAGTCCTTTATGACTTTTCTAACCCCCTGATTTTCCCTTGTGTGCCACCGGGAGCAACTTTGTGGTTCCTAAAGTGTGAGAGTGAATGATTTTGTTGACCTGTCTTCTCCTAAAGTGCCCACATGAAGTTGACATTTTGTGGTTCTGAGTGACAAGTGTCAAAATCTGTTTGGATGGACTGCAAAAAAATGGTGAAGACATTCATATCCCCTACAAGAGTGTAATCATTTTGTGGAACAGCAAATGTTAGTATGTCAAACGGTTCAGCTAAGATGGAAAAACATTGTAGCCTGCATACTGAATATCAACAAGCTAGTTTGTTGCCGTGCGAGCGTTACGCTTAACAGTGTTCCTGCTTACAGGGTCACAGAGTCAGGGGTGGCTTCATGGGGTGGCAAGGAGTGCCAAAGGCCACTCTTGACATTCGATTGGCCATCTTAGGGGTCGAGTGCACCAGCTGGATGTAAAGTCTGGCACACACAGAAAGATTTTCAGACTCTGAACTGATGTTAAAACCATCAGGGACCCCACACATGACAACAAATGATGACAGATTTCATTGTTTTGTTTCTAAACCCACTGAGGTGTCTCTTCAATTTGTTAATTTCAGTTGCAGTGTTTTACCACAGTGCTGTGTAAACACTCATGTCTCAGTTTATGCTTTACGTTTACTGTCATTGCCATGCTGCCATTTCCTTCTTTGGTCAGCTTGCTCCCCGATTGGCTATCCAGTTGTTCACATGATAATGGATGGCATGCATGATTGATCGTCCTTGGGGATCCCCCAACACATTAAGATTATGGGTCGTAAATATTGAACAAAATTAATATTTACAGTTCCAAGTCAGAGGATCTCCGATCACCTTTTGCACAGACCATTTCATCAAAAGGAAGGAAAATCACTCTTCACACACCTCAGGACAATCTGAGAAGGTAATCTTTAGAACCCACTAATGATCAGGCCTTTGCTGACATCGAAAGGGGAGATCGACCCAAAGTCAGCATGATTTTCTAGTTGTGTACACCTCACTTAAGTCAGTTGTATTTTTTATTAGACTTATCTATGACCAACTTTTTGAGTCATACTGAGTCCACTAAACCTGACTGGGACTGATTCTAGCTTATCGTACACATTCACATAGACATTCACAGGGTCGTGAGTGTTGACACTCAATTCTGTCCATGCTGTTCTCCAATAAAATGTCGGCAGAGGGTGGGATAACAAAACCCAAAAGAAGAAAGTCTGACAGCAAAATACCAAAACTTATAAAACTGTGTGCAAATATACTGTATAACAAACAGAGGCTTTCACTGGGGGAATAAGGGAGGTCTGTGACCAAAACCGTCATAAGAGCAGCATACTCACTTTAGGGAAGAATGTCCCCACTTTCACACTAAATGGCATTGACAGCTCAGAGCTGACAGCCTCATTTACACTGAACCTGAAATGATCAGCACCTGCAGGGCCGGGACAGCCCTCCATCTCTATCCCACACACACTGTAGTTCAGACTCTTATTAATTCAAAACAGGGTTAGCAAGACTTTAAAATAAAGCTCTCTGAGTGGTGTCCAATAACACATCACTCTCTATCAACTCAATGCACTTTCTCTGACTAGATAATGAGGATAAGAACTTTATTGTCCTGCCATTGGCTTTTGTAATTCTGTCACTTTTACTGTTTATCTACGGGCAGGCTAGTCTGCTGAGCCTGTTTGTCCTACACCCAGGTGTAAGACAAACAGTCTAACTGGTGTGCAGGGCTTTCTAACTGTAACTTTCACTGCTACATATCCCAGGTGCCAACCTAGTGTCCTAAATTACAGTTGATGGATGAATTGTAGCTATTGTGCCAATTGCTGCATATTTACATAGTCAGGTCAAGTCAAGCTTTTTATAGTCAATTTCTGCCATATGGGCCAAACACACGGAAATCACAAGGAACGTTCCTCTACAGCACATATGGCAAAACAATACAAGAGAATATATGTACATACGTATATACTGTATATATACACACACATGTAGCTGGTGAGTGCAATCTGCATCATTGCATTGATGTAAACTGTATATGAAATGTGATGCAAAAAACATATATAGTGTGCAATTCAGAGCTAGGTAATTCTGTTACAGAGTTGTAGCGCAGAGATGCTGCACAAAGTGACTGACAGACTATTACTGCTTAAATATTGTTTAATGTGCATCATCCTATTGAAATAACTTAACAAATATATGAAGTACAGTATGCTAAAATCAGCTATTTTGACAATGTTTAAACTGGCTGCTCAGTGCTTTGTTTGCACGTACTGTAAACATATCACTTTTTGGATGTTTTAAGTCAAAGAAAAATACCTCACACTATATATCAGATTTATTTAAAAAGACAGCTGCAAAGGGGAGAAATCAGTCCATCTAAAATTGTTATTGCATTTCTACACTTGTAACTCTTCAAGTACTTAAAATTATGACTTCGGGGACACACTTTTATGACTTTCTATGTGATTTTATTGTATTTGGCTGAAGTAGTTTTCTACATGCCATCTCCACATGAGTTATTGCTCCAGTTGGATCACCCTTGTCATATAAAATCCTGAAAAAAATAGTGCCAATGCCTAGAAAGTGCACAAGAGTGCAAATACTGTGAAACTAACTCCATTCGTCTATGTATGTTTAAAAAAACATTAATGCATGACATGCTGGCATAAATCAAGGTTCAAACAGAAGAATAAGCAGAAAACGGGTCGCGCTTTTACTAAACACAAAAGTGTCATATAGCTGAGGTTAGCACTAAAATGCTTCAGTTCACATCTAAAGAGAACACTGCCAATCCCTGATGAACCCTGAACACAGCTGTATGTGCGACTGCAGCATCAGCTATTATAATTTAGGTGACTGCAGGCATGACAATCTCCGTACAGAGCACTTAACCTAATATACAGAATAAAGAAGACGGAGAAAAAGTCCTTCACACGTGTGCTAGTTGAAACACTATTGATGTACTAGTCTCTGTAGAGGAAAAAAAGAAAATATTCCCTGTAATGAGTCAGAGGTAATCTGGTCACAGATGTGTTTTGTTTACTGTCACTGAGCTTATCACCGCGGGCACAGAGACCTCTTCAAAATGCAGCATTCTTGTGTGGACACACTGAGGTGTAAACCTGGTGATCACCCTTGTGGAAAGCATGAGGAAGGATATTTGCATCTACTTTGTAGCACCACCAAGCAGAGCCACCTGCTGCAGTTGAGCTCCCTGAGAGTCCTCACAGCAGTTTGGAGTTGACAGCTACTCTGCTCAGCAAACAAATTCAATGATTTACAATGATGCCCAAATTATTACAAATTCCCAAACAATGTCTGATAATGCATCAGTCTCCACTGTGGTTTGCAATATGCAACTCAAAAGAATGTCAGATGAATTATTCACAGCCACTATTTTAGATTTCACAATGTTTTTCAATAATTCATTGCATACGCTGCATATTTAAAAATACCTGGCTTTATGGGAGGTTTACATGCATATTTATAGTATTTTTTAATTCAGAAACTGAGAATCCAACACCTTAACCTTAGTCTGGGCAAGCAATCCTGCCAAAAGTAGAAACAACATAAACACACTTTAGAAAGCAGACCAAAGCTGTCCTTGTAAATCCGTGTCCTTTAAAAAGTCATGCAGTGAAATACACCGAACCTTTAAAAGCTTACGATCGATTCCTGCAAGATTATAAAACTCATACCACCAGATTACGCCACGTTTCCTCTGCTATAATCCGAGTGTTGATTGCAATCTTGATGGGTTTCTTTTTCCCCCACAGGGAGAGTCCCCCACGTTAGTTACAACACAGTTAAACTCCTCACCTAGCCAGTGGCTAGCAGATCAAAGCAACATCCACTCACAGGAAAACAGTCAAGCAGGGAAAAAGGTTGGTTGCTATGGCAACTTAGACCTCTTCTTCTGTGGTCTCTAGCTACAATTTTTATTATCGGGACAGGATGGTATTAAGTACATTAATCAGGCGGGTTCTGGTGGTGGAGCAACAACACCTGCTGTGATGATTGCAGACGACCACAGCAGGTTCTGTTTATGGACTCTTTGTTATATACAGATACTACAAACACAATACAGCATCTAAATATACTAAAGAAATTTGTAAATAAATGCTTTAATTTGTTTGCATTTTATTGAAAAAACAACCTTGTTTATCATGATTTGGGTCAGGCCATATGTAAACACAGGGTTTCATGCATGTATGTATGACTCATATTCTGCTTGTACGTCCTTCTGGCCCCCCCAGGAGACTGAATGTCTATGGCACAGGAAGCTGGCTACATGAAATATTCACTCCTGGATTTGCCACACTCAGAATAAGAGTGTCTCCGGTTAGTCTGACATCTCCTGTATAATTAAGTTGTCCGGATTAAAGCAGGAATGAGGCCTAATCAGCGGCAGGATATGTTGATAAGCATTAAGCCACAGAGGCAGAAATTATTAAGAACCACTCCTGATCGCAGGGTCCCATAATGCATCAGTCCTTGAAAATGAGGTCACCCCTATATGCCGTTTCCATACAGTCAGATACATTAAATATGTGGTTTTGACAGCTGTGGAAACATGTTTTGGCTTAAAATGGTGCATAAGCCGAACAGGAATAAAAGACAGTAATGTGCCTTTTAGTCCCATAGAGCATCATTGATTTTTGTTAATGTCATTCCTGGAAATGTAACAGAAAATGCACGTATAACACAAGCCAGTCGGAGCCGCAACCTCCAAAAGGTTTGACATTTCCAAGAAGTTTAAAATAGCTCCTCTTTTCTAGTGTCTGTTTTAAATGTGAAGCTTCCTAACTGTGTTTTTGTTATCATGCCCTGACATTTGTTCTCTCCTTTCGGGTAGACGCTCTTATTTACTGTCCTCTTTGCCCTTTTGAAATCGAAGCACCCATCTTAAATGCTCCTTTCAGCGTGATAGCAGCACTTTGCCACCTTCTGCAGCACAGAAAAATGTCCCCCTTGAACACCACTCCTATCAGAATGGCTATTAGTCATTATTTGTCATGAGGTGAGTATGACTCAGGACAGCATGGTACTCCTGTTTGAATCGACTCTGGAAGTGAACTACAGAGATGCTACAACACAGCCAGTATTTCCATTTCCCTCTCTCCTCCCTCTCACCACGGTCATGAAATGGAAATGTTCGACAATAATGTGCAGCAGAGCACAATGTTTTGCAATGTCAGAGCAATGTGAATGTACTGTAAGATCCATCCATTATTTATAAAAGGAAGTCAGAACATTGGAAAGATTTTAAATTTCGCCTGCTCCTTCTTCCAGTGTCTTTCACAGCATGCCTCCTGATGACATAATGTTGTAAGGACAGAATTCATTTACACACAGCACTTGATAGAGTGTCATTTTTCCTTCACTTGTGGACTATCTTGGTGCGTCTCTCCCTCGATTTACCCTCCTACACATCTCAATAAGTGGCGCGTGTGTGTTGGAGATAATGGAATTAATCATTGCGTAATCACTAACACACGCGAGGCTTTCGAGGGTCTAATTACAGACTAAAATATAGATTCCCATTAAGTAGGAGATAGGTTCCATCGATGTGTACGGGTTCAAGTCATGCTCAGGGGTTAGCTGTGCATCACCATTAAAATTTAACTGACTTTTTAAATGAATAAGTCACATCCTGAGCACAGATCTGCTCCGGCATTCTTACAAATTGGAATTTTATCTTGCATGAGCCTAAAGCTAAGACTGACAATCTGAAGTGGATTATATTAAATATGAAATATTTGTTTTTACATCATATAGGCTTTTACTTTATCATCTGGATTTAAGTTCCCACTCCTAATGTTGCAACTGCTGCATCACCACTCTGAAACAATTCCACTTCTATTTATGATTGCATTCAGAATTAACACTCCCCCATTAAAAAAACACAATATGTTTGTCAACGAGAAGGACCGCATGTCCTAAATCTGCCCATTGTGAGGCATTTCTAACTGCCAACATTAAATATAGTCATATATTGATACCAACCTGGAGGCTACATGTCTGTTTTCTTGATGGGCTCTCAGTGTGGGAGACGGAAAGAGAGGAAAGAAGAGCAGGATAAACATAAGCATGAAGAGGAGAGCTGCACAGTGTTTCATTTCCTCCTGTGGGAATCTCATTTTAGTTTGAGGACAAAGAAGTTGCAGCATTTCAGGAATTCATGGATGGAGACGGGTTAGATAACAAAGTAAGAAGTTCCCTAAGCGGCTGAAAGATTTCTGTCCTAAACTGTAGAGCTAATAAAACTCATTAAAACATGGCCGGGAGATCTAAATGATGCTGCAGCACCATAATCTATGGAAGAGTCGGCACTTACACATTTATGATCAGATCTGGCCAGGATACATCTTTATTTAGTTCTGAATATACTTCAAGGTCCATCATAGATAAAGACATAAAAAGTCACTCAGAGGGCTCCTTTGATTTATGCTTTTAGTGCACTGAGCTTGTGCTGAATGCGGCCAAATAAGCCACTGATCCATGAATACAAGGAAAACCCTGGTCTATGAGATGCAGTGGTTTCTCATCTCCACTCATCCTGCCAAGTAAGCGACCTAAACACTCATGTGAGTCAGAGAGAAGTTTCACAGAAGTGACGCAGCTGTTCATAGTCCTAATAATAGACGGATAATTTAACAACTCATTTAATATCCATGTGAGGAATAAAATCATCCCCATATCCCTCTGGAGCTTTTTAAAGAAACTCATTACATCCTGTTCATTTCCTCCACAATGTCACATCAAAACATTGTTACTGTAATGCAGGCTGAATATCTACAAGTCAACAAATAGTTATCATCTGCCACTCCTCCCTGACTCTGTGAAGCTTTCAATGTCTTTGAAGCATTTGTTTTGGTTAAGCCTCAGCTGTTATCACTCTGTAACCTTGTTATCAGCACCAGCAGGCAGCTGTGCGCTCCCTGCCCAGCGCCAAGTGGCTGACACAGTCTATTGCTCCCTTTACGTTGTCTGCTCAAGACGGAGCTGTCACACCTCTGTTATGCCAAGCTGACTTGCAAATGGTAGAATAGTGGGGTGAAATCATTCTGCCGCTAGGTGGGCATCAGAGGTAGTAATAGAGGTGTAAAAGAAACTGAACAGAGTCACTGTAAGTGTCAGAGATGGCAGGATGGAACCACACGATGTGTTTGTGAGTGTGTGCCTCAGCGTAGTTGTGCATGATGCTCACACCTCGGCTGTCAAATGCTTTTGCAATGCCTTAAGCTGTGGAAAATCACTAGGGCCCTAAAATAAAGCTTAAAGCAGCTGCCAAATTCCGATATTACCATTTTACAGCTTGTAAAACTTGCATGAGCGACTTTCAATTTGTGTCAAATTTAGCACCCCCTGTGGATAGAGATGTGCATCTTATCACTTTTCTGATCCTGTCACCTGCATCCAAAGATAGTTTTTCCGACAAAACATCCTCCTGGTTCCTTTTCAAGCTGCATAGTGCAGAATTTAGCTGCATTTTTCCAAAGAAATTGAATATGTCATGCAGAAGTATGTCTGAATTAGTTTATATCGAATGGAATATCAGAATCATTTCATTTCTGAAGATGTGAAAGAAAAAAGTCTTTCATGTTAAAGAACCAGCAGGTCCTTGGTCAGGAGGTTGATATGCTGCAGTACTGTGTTTTCTACAATAACAGAAATACACATACCAACAGGAACCAAACATATTTTGTTAAATCCTGGGTAGATACACAATATGTGCAGGTATAAAAGTGAGATCAGTTGTTGTTGAGCACGAATGGATTTGTATCTATTAAGTTTTTGATCATTAAAACCTGACCCGAGGAAATAGACTGTAACATTTTCCCAAGCAAAGGTTCACGATGAGCATTTGAGTCTCATTTTTTATTAGGAAATACTCTTTACCTGAATCACTTTGTCCACAGGGGGTGCCAAAGTCAACGCAAACCATTAACTCCTGAGAAGAGCTTCAACGTCACACCAAATGCAAATAATAGAATCTCAAACCATTAAATGCTTCAACGTCTGAATGAGGCGGCACAAATAGCGCAAATTGAGCAGATTAGACATGGTGCGAAATCACAACATTTTCAGAGTACTACTTGCTTCATTTGCCTTTTCGTGAGACTAAAAAAATCTGAACTCGAGTGAATCATTTGTTCCGCAACAGACAATCAGGATATTCCCTAATGTTGTACGCCATTTAACAAAGGACTGGCGGGTTTATTCATCCAGAAAATGGAGGGTAAACTGATCATGACGGTACGTAGCTGCTCAAGCTACAGGAAACAACTTGTATTAATATTGTGACAGGACTACACAAGAGCTGTCTTGGAGTACAGCGAGTGAATTATCTGATGAGCTGTTTAAACACGACAGATTGTCACATTGTGGTCAACTTCAACTATGTTTGACGTAAACGGAACTGATGACACGGACGACCCCTCATCTTTTGGAATAACTCCTGCATGGAGCGAGTCATTAGCATGAATTAAGCGAGTAAACACAACATTCAGGTGTTCAAACAGATTAAATTATTATGCTCTCTATATTATGTTGTGTTCACACCAAAATGTGAACAAAATCATTGACATGAGTGGATTAAATGTAACAAGCTCTTGTCGGGCGACACCAATGATTGAGGTGGCACGAACACCGCAGATTAAGTGAGTTAATGATTTCCTGAGTGTTTGGTGTGAACACGACATTATGATTTCTGTCCTAGTTGACCTAATGGCAGCTGTGCTGAAATGTTGTAATAGAAATCCTGTTTCATTCTCCAGCAGTACATTTAGAAATGAAACATCCATCAACAGAGCAGCAAACACATGTTGAGTGGTTACTCTGTCAGGAATGCATCTAAAGTTGTGTATCAAAAGGAGCCCTCATAAAAGTTGCAGGCTGCGCTTCATTATTTTAAGAAAGCAGACGGTTTCCTGACACCAGCTTTTGTCTTCCTCATCACGTCCAAAATTCATGTCCATCATTTCCTGTCATTCCCTTGTGCATGGGGTAACAAATCTGAAACCCAAAGAGCATAGAAAACTGAGGCAATTACAGCAGGAAATGACAGAATGGCTTCTGGTGATAAAATGACATCCAAAAATGAATGTCATTTACATATAAATATGAGATTTGATTAAATGAAAAACCTACATGTTATAAATCTCATATAGGTCACAGTACTGTCAAGTAATAAACCCAAACTGACCTTGAAATGCCACTGGATATACCAACCAACATCCCCATGATTACAGGCTTTAATAATAGCATGGCAAACACTACACTGGAAGAGTATCACAGTGTCTCTGCTTTACACTTCCACTCTGGTTAGCAAGCTCACATCAATCCTGCTTTGAGCTGTACTGATCTGTGTCACAAAATGATGAGTGTAGAGGGACAGCAGTGTGATTATGCAACACAATACAGCTTGCAAAAGTGTCATCTTGAACTTGGGGGACACAAAATGTTAATTAGCTTGTAAAAAATCCACAACTTTTTCTTTTCAACAGCTTTTTATCTTATTCAAGCTGGCTGAAAAAATAATCCCTGCAGTGTGATCGAGGGGATATTTTAATTACCAAAGTATATGCTTTAATTACTGGGGTTTTTTTCCTTTGCAAATGTTTATCTCTGCTGAACTTTTAAACTGAGAAATCGAGCTGCATATTATTAATATTTCTGTTGTTTGTGCTTAACCTTCTCTGTAATGTGCCTTGAGGTTATGATGGATTTTTTTATGGGCCAATTGCTAATGTTTCATGGATGGTATGACTAAGAAAAGCAACGCTTGTACACAGAGTCACACTGTCTTGTCATGTCTGATCCATTAATGGATTTTAAACGTCTCTGTTAGATGTTCATATACAGTATGTCTCTCTCTCTTTCTGTGTATGGAAAAATACAGTAGGAGTTAGAGTGTTAAAGTTCTCCTCTTTCTTTTTTGTTTTAAAGGCAGCAGAGATACCGCACCAATTATCCAAATCCAGCCAAATCCTCTGTGCTCTCGAGGTGAGAAGGTTTATCCCCTAATAACTGAGGAACCAGGGAAATCTTGAACCTGGTTAAGTTAATAAAAGTCTATCAATAGCAGCTCAGACAAGCCTTGAATGCAAACACCCCTATCAGCCATGCCCCTGCAGCAGTTGGTTTAGCAGCGAGTGTGTGTTTGGAATCTTAACAGTGAGGATCCAGACGCATTATTGAATGCCACTGAAGGGGTCAGAGAGAAAGGTGCACTGGGTAGGAGTGATACAGATGCACTGAGCGCACTAGCAGCACCATCATCATGCAGAAATTGCAATCAGGGTCATTCGGCATCACTCTCCAGGGAAATTTGCATCCATCTAGTTAATCCGTACCTGTTTCCTGGCCTCTTGATCATCACAGTAACAAGTCGATGAAGTGTTGCATCCTGTGCCGAGTGCTGTTAGAACTGTTGCATCGACATTTAAAGAAAAAGAGACATGAGGATTTGTCTGCTCCATACAATACAGTAAATTAAGGAATTAGAGCAGGCAGACAGTAATATCTGTATGAGATAACTTAAGAAATGTTGATTCAAGTTTAGCCCACATTCACAACCCGCTGGATTAGCTTCCCGGCTGAGGAAAGCACAAGAATTGAAATGCAAATAAGACGAGGATTACTGAGAGAGCATTCAGTCTAGCAGAGCCTCCTCCATTAGCGGGTGAAGCACTGGCCACATCTGAAAAAAGCATCTAAGCCTAATGATCATTCACAAGTTACTCATTTTTGTTTAGAGGAGTTAATAACGCTTGTCAACTGAAATAAAGATACAAATAAGAGATTGTTTCACACCTTACTGGGTCTGAACACAATATAACAACAGCATAATGATCCAATCTAAACCCCTAATCCCCCTCCCTGTTACTCCACACGCTGCTGCAGTGTAGCAGGTAGTCCCTCTCCCCCGGATCATGTTTGCTTTTGTTAGTGTACACCAGAAAATATAATAAGGCAAATGTAACAATGGCGAGATGGGTAACTTTTTCTCCACACGGAAACAGGATTTATTTGCAAGTCAAGGAGTTGCATCTGAATCCAAAGAAAATGGAGCTAAATGAGAAACTGAATCATCTCGACTTCAAAAGCGTGCTCCCTGCACACCGAGAAGTGTGAAATTTGTAGCTGCAGGGGTGACACCAACTTGAAAGTAACCAAATATGAATTCTGCTTTATAGTTTGTCAGATGAGAGAAGAATAAGAGGAGTGTTTACCAACTTTTGTCTGCCATAATAAAATGTAATTACTCAGTCTGAATGTGTTTCTGTCTTTTGTTGGGTTTACAGATTCATTATTTATGTATTATTGAAAACATTGTGTAAATTTGCCAAAGGTCAAAATCAGTCTTTTTAATATGTTTTCTAAAACTTGCTAATGCTTTTCTCTACTGTCTGTTTTCACACGTTGATGAACATTTTGCTTTTATATCAATACATAAGAATATTCTACAACTACACTGAGGAGTCATGGGACTGTTTCAGTTCCCCAAATCAGGAGTGCCCTCTGCTGGCAGAAAGATAATACAGCATAACTTTTCTTTGAGGTCCTGATTAAGAGGCGATGGCAACAGAGCAACCAGAGTGTCCCTCTTTCCCAGCCGCTTCCTCCAGCTCCTCCTGGGGGAAAATCTAGCACTCCCACGCACACTGGCAGACACTGTGTTGTTGACTGAATTTGTGTTTCCAACTGCTTCATTCCTTCCTCCCTCTGCTTGTCTTGTCTCCCTTCAGGGAGAGATTTTGAGTAAAGGACAGAAGCAGAAGGGAAACATTTTGATTTGCTGATAAAAGCCCCTGTCTATCAGTGATGTGATCCTAACCTAAGTTTTTGGTCCAACAACCAATTATACGATCAAGCAATCAAATCCATCTCAGTTCTCTACTTTATGAAGTAGACGTGGTTAGTCAGAGGCCAGAAAAATGTTTGTGTTTCCCTTGTTTGCTGAAGGACATTCTGTTTAATTCTATCAGAGGGAGAATTTCAAATGATCAAATCAGATATTCATCTAGCGTTGGCAATAACTGTCACGGCATTAAAAAGAGCGATCCCCAAAGGATTATTTTGCCTTTTTCCCAGACAAATCTATCCCAAAAGCATACCCCCTTAAGCTGTTTTTGTTTCCAGCAGCATAAACAACAGTTTCTGGGTCACAAAGAGGAAATAAGGAGGCAAAGAAGAAACACTTAAAGGGAAACACAGCTCACCTGTCAGCTCTCCAGCGTGTCCCCATGGTAAGGTCTCATCATGGCTTTGTCTTCAAGGAGTTAAGAGGAAATCCTGCTTAGCTATGGATACTCCCGTTGGAGATCTGTGAAATACATTTTCATATGATTTTTTAAGCATCAAATACCTGATTTTTAAAATATTGCTACTTGACACCTAACACTAATTTCAAACATTACAAACTGCAGTATAAACACCATCAGTCTTGTCACATGTGATCTTGCTTGTTTTTGTATGTCTTAAAGAAGCATCAAGCGCAAATTTCAGTCTATCTTATAAACGTCAAAAAACTCCTCACAGGAGCTTTAAACAAAAACCTGTTTTGTGAGTGTTTTAGGGGGAGATCTAAAAGATGAGATAACTGGTTGTGCCAGCTTTATTACTTCTGGCAGGCTGTTCCATCTAACAGGTGCTCCGTCACATTTGGTCTTGAGCCTGGAACAAATAAAGGAGCATTGCCAAAGGAGCTAAAGCTGCAATATGGCGCGGATAAGGTTAAGAGCACAGATATATAGCAGGGCAATCAGTGCCAGTATCTTAAAACCTATTATTAAACAGAAAGGCGGTCAGTACTGGTGGGCTAAAACAGAATATATCTTTGAGTTCAATTTCTGATAGAAAGAAGAGTGGATGACCCACAAACATCATCTGTTCATCCAAGGTCAGATTGCTGTCAAAAACCGTTCATAAATTTCCGCTGCCGGCACTATTGTGACGACAGATCTCTCCAGTCCTGTCGAATTATTTCTGATGTTTTCCTGCCAAAAACTAGAAGTTCCATTTGTTCCTGTATAACTCGAGTTTGTTGACATCCAGGTTTTAATGGCCTCGGGACGGTTTGTGAGGGAGCAGGAGCAGTTGGTATGGTAATTTTTTAATGGTCTGTGTAATTGTGTATTGCAGGTATATGAATGGAGTGAGATGTGTGGGTAAGTGGGGGCATGTATTATAGTAAATGTACCTGATTTATGGTGAACGTAGGTCAGAGGTGGAGTAGACTTTGACCTGTAAGGTAAGAACAAGTTGTCAGAGAAATACGGCATGGAATAAGTTCAAAAATATGCACTTTTCTTAAAATGCATCATGTCTATGCCAAAGGATAAGTTACAGTGTCTCTCTACTTCAAACTTTAAAACACAAACTCACTATCCGTGGACACTTCTTACCCCTGCAAGAGAAGTTGAAACAGAAGGACGACCTCTGCAGCAAATTCCTCTGAAGTCAAACACCAAACAGCCAGTGCGAGATGATTATTTCCCCAGTCTGCAGGCTTGTGTCCAACTTTCTGGTTTGTTCAGCAAATTTAAAATTAGGGCTGAAACTTTTGATCTGATCTGCTGCTCACATCACATCGTGCATGGCTGTTTAGTCAGGTTCTTGTCTTTTTCCTTTACCGTCAATACCTTTGAACCTCTCAGGAAGCATTTATACAAAAGTTAGTGGGGATGTCGCACTTAAGGGAACATAATGATCCTTTTATTTTGTGTATTCAGGTGATTAAACACAAGTTAAAATAGAATGTCAAGCACCGTCAATTACAGCTAATTTAATTCAAGGACTTAAAACCCTTGAAACAATATTTTTTTTGTTAGACATTTTCAGTCCAACAAGTAGGCTTCTAATTACACAAAGAAAGTGCAATTCTTTTAGCTCATTAAAAAGCCGCTTTATGATCAAATTCACAGCAGAAAAAAAACACCCGACCAACCGCTCAGCTCCAGTCCAAATGAGCATTCTTAGACGGAGCTGAGTGAGTGCTAAAGCTTGTCTGACAAATCCTGTAACACAAGAGTGTCTGCTTTCTGGGAGATTCTAAGTGAATATGCTTCACATTAATAGCAACCATTTATTCTACTTTACATTCAAGTGCGACAGGAATTTGAAGACTTTCATTATCAAGTTTAAATAGCAGCCAAACTCCTAAAACAAGGACAAACTCGTAGAAAACTGTGTTCATCGAGATTCATCAGCTGAGAAGAGAAAGTTTGACCTTTGATGTGCAAAGCGGACGGTAATCTCATAACTCTTGAAATAGATGCACTGACCTATAAGAAAGCCATCATGCATGAGTGAATGTGATATCAAAACAATGTTTTTTTACACACCTACATCAGGCTCCTAAAAACATTTGAATATGAGCACACAACAGACAGAAACTTCATTCAAAATTTTACCTCACACGATAATAGAAAACCACATCTTGGACCACGACTGTGAAGAGTTAACGTTTTTTAATGTCTTCTATTTTCACAAATATGTCCTGAATGCCACACATTCTGAGAAATTCCTCAACAAATTTATTTTGGATTAAAATGAACCTCAATCCATCGATTTACAGAGCATTTTCTGTGCTTTGCACCGAGAAGAAAATAAACTGCAGATTTTCCAGGAGCCAAAAAAGGCCTCAATGAGTGCATTATAGTAGAAGTATAGTCTAGCGGTAACTCAGCAGTCAGAGTTTACTGATATTTCTTTTGGCTCCTGAAGGTCAGCGAATCATGACATGCTGTTGTAGACTTTGCAGTGCAAGTACGCCAGTTTCTCAGTCCTGCTTTTCCTCAACATGGAAGACCACTCCCAGTTGCTGAGCTCTACCACCCTGTATCCTGCCAGCTTCAATTGCCTCCTCTTCATCACATGAAGCCCCATCAACTGCTGCGAATGGTAACAGTAGTGGTTCCTGCTGGAGACCTGGATAGCTAGTTTGACTATCCTTTTAGAGTCCTGAGGGGATGAACCCGGGTCACTGGGTTTAGTGAGAGCTTCCATGATTTCACTGGTTAGTTTTAGCCCCGTATTAAAGAGCATTTTTCTGTCATCCTTCTCTTTTATGTGAAAAGGTTTTGGCTTTAACGTGGGAGGTGAGGTTAAAGGTTCTGGAGTCTTTTTGGAATTTATCAGCTGTGCGAACAGATCGTCTGTTAAAGTCACTCCTGAAGTTGTTTTCCCCCAGCCCTGGTCAGAGGGAGGTTCAGAAGAACCTTTTTCTAGGGGTAGAGCAGATAAGTCAGGTTCTGAGTCCACAGGAATGGGCTTTCCAGTGGAGTCCAGGTGTACTTCCAGGTCAATGGATCGAGTGTGAGGTAAAATCATCGTCTTCTTTACGAATGCCTCTCCTCCGAGTAGATCCTGCAGAGAAGACTCTGCCTCCAGCACCTGTGGCTTCAGGCAAACATCTGACTGAGCAAACTTCCACAGCATTTGTTTTACTTCCTCTTTCAGTTCACTGCTCAGCCGTGGTCCGGTCCAATGAGGAAACTCCATGGCAACAACTCCATCTAAAGTGAGCAAGTCTTTTCTTAGATCCAGCTGTGAGGATTTAAGCGCTAGTTTTATGAAGTCAGGACTCAAAACTAACTCCAAAAGGTCCTTTGGGAATATAGAGACATAGGCCAGTCCTTGAAGACCAGTCAGAAGATGCTCTGGGTATTGCTCAAATTCTGCTTTGTACTGCCTCAGGGTGTCCGTCAGACTGGAATAAAACTTTGGGTTCTGCTCGGGGAGAAACTGTAATGTCCCAAAAGCCCACAGCAGTTTGGACACATCTTTGATCCTGCAGTGCGGCCAAAGGGTGGGAATCCTCTCAGCGATCGCCATGAGGACGTCATCGCTGCGAGAGTGCAGCGCTGAACAGGTGAGTGCTACGTGCATCAGCCCCTGGACACCCATCCCACCGGCCCGTCGAGGAAGTTCCTTGTCCATCGCCTCAATCCATGACCTGTGATAAACGTAGCTGAAACGCAGGTATTTCATCACATTCACCATGGCAAAGTCACTCATCTCCTCCACAAAAGAGTGAGCCTTATCAACAATACAAGTCACTGCACTTTCAGATAAGGAAGTCTGGGATTTGAAGAGCCCCAGACAGACAATACCAACCTCCTCTGGTAACAGCTTTGGCACATGTCGCTTGAGAAGCTGCTCTAGAGGACGGATCAAGTCTGGTGGGCACTTTCTGCCCTCTCCCATTACATAGCACAGGTGCACAAGCTCAGGGACTTCAACTTGTTTCAGATTGAGAAGCACTGAATTATACAGGTGGGATAAGAACTGGGGAACCTGTTTTCTAATACAGCGCCATAAGTCAGCAGCAAACAACAGCTGGTGTAAAGTCATCTGGTGAGCCCGGCGGCTCAGCTCGTCCTCGTACAGAGTGAGAACAGTGTGAGCTGAGGGCATGTCCAGCCACACAAACGACTTCAGCACCTCCAGCAGCTCAGAATCAGTGAAGAGGCGAAGATGTTCCACAGAATATCGAAGCAGCATGTTGAAGTATGGGTTGCTCCTCACTAATGACAACATGTCTGGTTGTAAGCTGCTGAGCTCCACAAAAAAATTAGACACATCAGATGGTTTCATGCTGCCCTTTAAAACAAACACTTTATTAAGCACTTGCATAGCATGTTCCCATTGGATGGGGTGCGGCCGCTGGGTAAGGTCAAGGGTAACTGAAGCATACGCTGGCCTGCATTTGAGGAAAGCACGTGTATTTACTCTGACATCTGGCTCTGGGTGTTTTCTGTGGAGGAGTGACACTGATGAGCTCTCCTGTTCAGGGCTTTTGTCAAATGCTAAGTCAAGGAGTGTGTTTTTTGAGCTGGAGAGATGCCGCGAGCAACTCACGCTGTAGTGATTGCTCTGTTGCCGGAGGGAAGGTACCATGGTGGAGAAACACGGCACATCCTCCTCATTATCCGTGTGGCTCCAGGAGGCTGCAGACTTCCTCACAGAGTGACGATATAATGAAGGATTGTAATGCAGCCTGTATCCGTCCAGTGAGGAGGATTCCTGGTGTTGCAATGCTCCCTGCCCCCCCTCATGATCATCAGTCTCATCTGCTCGTTTGACATGCACGTGCTGAGCCTGAGTGAAGTCCTTACTGAAGCCCGGGAGGCAGCGTAGCCGGGGAATCCGTCGACACAGCACACAGGCAGCCATCAATCTGCCCAACTAAAAAGAAGAAAACATTTTTAAAGAACAGCTATTTTTGTCAAAAGTAAGATTTAAAGGCAGCTGTGGAAGCTAATTACTTCATTACATCTTGTTGGACAGAAAGTTCAGCTTGTGAAATTTCTTCACATTTGGTCTAGATTCTACTTAAGCAGAAAAATAAGTTTTGTAAAACACTCTGGCTGAGCTTTGAGAATAAATTATCCTAACCACTGGGAAAGTCATTCTTGCCTCCTAAAAAATGTCTCACACTGGAAGCCATCTAACAGTCAAATATCTCCTGACATGTGACTCCTTGAGCCACGATATTTGGCAGGAGTAAACAGAAAACAGCGCAAAACAGATTCAAATTATTGACAGGCAACAGCTGACAGTCTTTTTCCTGAATATGTGTCAATAAAACCAGTAATAAATTGCAAAATGAGGCACCAGAAAGTCTTTTAAAAGCTTCAAGCATTTTGCAGAGGAACATTTCACTGCTTCCTGAATTAAAAAAGAAGGATTCAGTCATTCGATTCATTGCAAAGTTTCTTTTTTAAATTTATTTATTTTTATATAAAAGGCATGTATCTGAGGTTGTTATTTGTTGACTTTTTGGGATGACAAAGGTGTATTATGGACCTTTAAAATCTCAGCTAAGGGGTGCTATATGTCCAATTTCATGTTTCAAGTTGCAAGTTCTTCCTGTACCTCAAATTTGGTCTGGGATGTTTGAGACCAGGAAAACAGATATGAAAGGTAATTTTTGTGAGACAGCGGATTTTGACACTCTTAATTGTGCACATTTAAAATGAACAAATCTGTATTCATGTTCAGTTAGTGGATTATTCACTCTGAAATACCTGGCCACTGCATTTAAAATTGAATTGCTTTAGTTGACATACAGTATGTGTTTTACACACCTCAAAATCATATAATACACCAGCAGTGATGCTTACCCCCTTATAAAGGAGTACAGCAAATTAACAAATGGTTGATAACAATTAAGACACACTACATGTTAACTGCAGGTTGAACCTTACATAATTATGTATAGATAACATTTTTAATACATTTCTAGTCTTTAAAAAATCAATCTTGTAACCAAGGGAAGGGAAAGGATGAGTCTTTCATGCTAAATGAACAGATACAGGTCAGGTTAATCAGGTGAGAGCATGGGAAACAGGGGATTGTCATTTAGCTCCATGTGCTCAGATAAACTCTCTTTTGATTGAAGCATTAATTGTTCTTGTTTCTCCTTCATAGCACTGGAGGATAGTTATTATACATGTGCTGAAACTATAGAGTACTCTTGTCTTCTTTGTCTTCATTCAAAAGTTTCATTTCATACTGCCTTTGTGGATAGTAGTCCACTAGTTTAGCTTTCCCATACTACTTTTAAATACCTATTTATTTGGTATGCTTTGATACTGAAACAGTCAAACTGAGTGTACCTGGGAAAACTGATGTATATTTATTTTGGCTGTGCAGCTGTAGACTGAATGCCAGCCTAGAAAATACTGTTTGATGTGCTGAAAATCTACGACATACTGCTTATCATTAAGTGGCAGTTCGTCTTTTGATATAAAATACCTTGCTATCTGTTGTTCAAGGTTGTGCTCTGATATAAATGTTGAAATGAGTTCACCTCCCTACACTATAACAGAGGAAAGACAGTGCAAATGGTGAGTGTGGTTTCAGGCAGCAGGTTACGTTCACGATTATGCTTCAAATGTTGCTAACCTCTCAAAAAATGTAAATTACATGCAATGGAGTTATAACTATCCTACACCCGTAAAGTTCAACTCACCTTTCCCTCTCCTGGACCAACACACGCCAGGTTTTACCAGCTAAAAAGTACATGAAGCACAAAATGTGGAGGGGGCGGAAGTCTGATGTCAGAGAGGCATGCATGCGGCAATGATAGCGGAAGTCAAGTATTACAACTTTCAAAATAAAACTAAAAGATTAATATTTTTACAAACAATTCATTAAAATGGCAAAGAAATTTGGCTGTACTGCCTAAAATGAAATAAAGATATTGAAAATGTTACTGTAAAAAATAATCTGTGTAATAAACAACTTCAAAACATCATGATAGTTACGTTGTGGTACATTATTTTGGCAGGTCATTATTGCTTCCGCGGAAAAAAGCCGTAAGTGTACAGGGTATGACCTACGGCTGGTGAGTAGGCTCAAATACTGCGCAACGAAACGCAAAACTTATTTTCGCCTAAGTCCCGAAAATAACATGAAATAACTCCGCATAGCACCCCCTTTATCGAAACAGTAAACTAAAACAATTAAGGCAACCCTTTTCAGAGAAGAATTCAGGTTTTTTTCACAAAGATAAAGCAAATGAAGTCCCTTTTTCGTTTATCATGTCGAGAAAACACTCAATACGTTTCAACATATTTCAAGATTTCTACAAAAACATAGTTTTAAAAGCTACATTATGCAACAAAACCATTACAAGCGCCATTCATCACATTATCTGGATATATCGTTTTATATTTTTTATACAACTTTAACACCAAATCAGAAGTTTAACTTTTAAACAACTTTGTGATTGCTTTGATACAGTTTCTGTTATCCTGGACTTTTGGTCAGATTTTAAGTTGATAAAATTTTGATTTGACTCACTGTTCCATGTTCTTTGAGTTTTGTAGACTTGCATTCTAGAGGGAGTAGTATTTAGTAAATCAACTTAAATTTTCCTTTAATTTCAACCACCTGTCATTTCATCTGAATTACCAAAATTGAACTATAATGATTTTGGAATTACTCTCCCGCATAACTTCATCACACCAATAAAGTTACTCTACCAAATTTGTTTTGATCTATCATTAAAGTTTTTTTTGTCCTCTTTTGTTTTTGTTCTAAGATCCAAACTTTTACAAAATTAACAATGATGCTATGATCAGACTAACCTATTTTTCGTTGATTTTCTTTTGTACAAATGCGCAGTGTATATCAGACTCCTAATTACAGGTGATAAACATCCCTTTTGGTATTTTGTGGAAATTAAATTTGCAGCTATGTCATTACGGGTGTTAAAACTCAAAAAAAGTCTAAAAAGTAGAGTGTTTTTGTCTAAAACACAGCACTTACAATTTAATATCAGAGACAGCATGCATCAAGTCTGTAATCTATACACTTTAACAAAAACAAAACAATTACAGATAACTACAAACTAAAATTCACTATAATTCTCCAGTATTTTCTGACATTAATATTTCTACAAATAGCTTGAAATTTCACCAACAGCTGAGCAGGCCTGCATTATTTTAACCTTTTGATGCATCTATTTTCTAATTCCCAGATGTTTGAGTGGGATAAAAATCTTCTCCAAATTAACCATGGCCTTGTTTTTATTTCAACAAGACATTTGCCAAGACTTTATTTGCAGAAGTAGTATTTAAAACCTTATATACTTTATTTTGATTTGTACTTACTTTTCTTTTCTCTCGCAGAAGTTACTCAGACTTTGGAAAAAAGTTTCTTTAATTCCATTGGAGTTGAGCCCACTCCAGAAAAGAGTTTGCCCTGTCCTTGGCACTGTTTTTGTGTTTAAAGAAAAAATGGGTTTTGGTAATGTTGTAGTACGGCAAAGTATTTGTGAAAATAGGATTGTGTGCTCTGGACATACTTCAAATGTTATATTTAAATTACAGCTGTTAATTCTGTGTCTAACTAGTTGAGAAAATTGATACTATTTAGCTCCTAAATTTAAAAATGGGAAAACAGTCAAAAGTTTGAAAGCATCAAAAAATTGTCATTGTTTTAACCCTCAGACTGGAGTTACAGACAGAAATGCTTCACAGTTGACTGTCATTCCTTTGAACAGTTGTTTTCTCTTGTCCTTGTTTATGTAAAATTACTTTTATTAAATTTGTCTTTCACTACATAAACATCTTGACATAATATGCATAGAGCAGTTGTTTGTGGTTATAATTGGTACTCATCAAAATCTAAATCAGTATTTCTTTTTTAACTCTTTTGTATTTTTGATCTGTGTGAAGTGGAGGGAAACTCTGAATTCAGTGCCCCCATTGTTTGACTTCACACATGACTGAATCCAGGGGTGAAAGGTGAAATAGTCGGAGCCGTGGTTCTAAGGAAGACAATTCCCCACATTTCTGCTTAAGGAGGAACATTCCTCACATCCATTCAGAGAGGGGAGTCTCAGCTAAAAAACCCTTTGATGGGTGTAACATTAATATTTTCTGGTCTCTGTGTGAATCTGTCATTTTTTTCCCCCAGATGTTCGTGGCTAAAATAAAGTCTTACTCTCATGCAACAAGGTTGGATTGAGTCATAGAACAGGGCCAGGGCTAAAAAAATATAACCACAGGTTAGGGAGTAAACTGCTGCTAAAATAAAATAGCTTTCTGTGGGGGTGCTATCACAGCAAATACAGATAATTTCATGGAGGATGTAGCAATTTTAGTGTGTTGTTACTCAATTAAATCAATATACTAACCCTTTATAAATGTAGTATAGAACCTCCTGCAGATGTTTTTTTTTTTTAATTTAAGGCAGTTGACTGCATTTTGTTTTACTTCTTTCATTGATCCCAATAACTAATTATCAGAGTAGAAACAGTATTTGTTCCTCTCTGAGAGAGTTTTCCAAACTCTTCCATTACGGGTACATTAAGAATTTTGTTGTATATTTTGTTATGTGCATGTTTGTGTAATTAATATAAGTATATTGCCCACAATAATCAGTAAAAGAAAGATAAAATTGTGTAACTTTTTAACATTCACTTTGGAGATTGAATTCCCACATTTAGCAAATACACCTTGGTGCTCTTATTTTAGTATCTTTTCCTGATGTTTTTATTTCATTGTATTTATTATTTCTTAAATCTAATTCTATGCTACTTTGTTTTTAGAATTTAACCTAAACCTCCAGTGTTTCCTTATCCTGAGTTTTGAAACGATGTTTCCTCAGTGCACACACTCCTGTTTCCACGAAATCAAGCCCTTTTTAAGTTTATGCATTTTAATACTGTTTCTGATGCATTTAGATCGTGTGGTGGAAATGAGGAGTTGGGCTGAGGTAGGTTTGGGTATTCTTTGTTTCCTTTTTTCTGTGTAAAGCACTTTGTGCTACATGGTTGTGTATGAAAAGTGCTGTATAAATACTTATTGATTGGTTGAAATTGTCTTCAACAGATGATTATTATTTTTTTATTTTTATTTTTTTTAGGATTAATAGACTTCATGTTTAAAAAAAATTCTAAAGGGAAATTATTTGATGTTTAATTATAAATGGTTGTTTTGAGTGAGCAGTGTGGTTTATAATGCTGTTTATATTCTTACTGTTTCTACTTAAAGAAATAATTTACTCATGATAGTTAAGGCAGAAAAAAAATGTGTTAGAAAGACGTTAAAAATATGTTGTTCCTGACTTGTGCAACTTTTCTGTTGGTTTCCCAAAGATAATAAGCTATTTATGTGGCTCTAATTTATTTCTCTGTCTAATTGTAGATAATTTTTTTATGCCGTAAATAAATTTCGTTAACTTTGTGTCCTGCTAATCAACAGTGTGAATCAAGAGAAACTTGATAGTCTTACTTGGAGAGGAAGTAGTTGATTTATGCTAATGAAGGAGTTGGGGTTTAGCTACGCTGGCTGGGAGCCGCCCTTCATTCACCACATGGTTGAACCCAGACTCTACTCGCGCCACTTTCGCAATCTTACTACGATTCCCAAACTCCTTGCAAATCAAAATAGGAGCACATGGTTTTGTTTTCTGGATTATGCGTCCTATCTGTGACACAATTTGTAGACTCTTCCTTTATTTTTTCAGTTTTGCAGATACGCCCGCAACAGTGTGAGTAAACGGTAAGTCTGTACAAGTGAGTGAAGATGGTGGATTTTTTAGAAGCTAGTATCTTATTACGCGCATGTTATTGGCAAGAAACCTGTTGTTAGCTGTTGCGGGAGATGCGGTAAACGCCAGGAAAGTGAAATGTTTAGCCTTATAAGCGACACCCGAGCCGTACTTTCATTTTTCCATGAGGGAAAAACGTTAAATTCGTCAGTTTCCGCATTTGAAAACAATGTTGTAAGGGGCGCATGGCAACCTCTCCTCCATGGTTGGAGAATGAGGGAGATTTGAAAAGCATGTGTTGCTGCTGCATCTGTGGTCGGTACCTTCGGGATGTGGGGGGAGAAAAAAAAATCCACGTTAAATACTTTATTCGCTGCTCTAAGTTGTGTCCTCTTGTGCTCCTGTTTGCGAGCACATGTTGACAGAATGGATGAGTTTGCTGCGGGGTTGTGCGCTGCGGTGAACACTTAAAAAGTGCCTGCAGAACAAAGCAGCAGCACATGGGGTGGAAGCAGGCCGCGCGCCTTTGCTATCCCGCGAGCCGATGACTTAGCTCGTTGCTAACACACCGTATAAGAAGATTACTCAAGTTACTTTAATAAATTGTAACCCTTCTGACCATATTTGTGCTTAAATTGCGTGGGAATGTCATTGTTTACAAGCGCTTGGTAACACACTGATATGAAATATGGGTTAGCTGTAGCAAAGCGGCTACTCGGCTAAAAAAAGAGAATGCTCCGAAGTGGTTGGAGAGCTTTATCTCACTAACTTATCGTGTCTTATGGGTGTTTGGTGATGTTTAATATAAGTATAAACATTCCTCTGTCTTAAGTTAACTATTTTCCGAAAGCTAACCGTACTCACAGGTTACACGCGCTAGCCTCATTTGCTAGCACATGCTTGATAGGACTGTTTTGATGGAGCCATCGGGGCTTGTTGTGTGCTGGATTCTGACTTAAGTTTGCAGTAGCTCCTATCATACGCATGGTGCGCCCAGTCTCAATGAGCGCACACTCTACGAGCACATGTTATTGCACAGATTTTATAACGTCTTAAACGAAGTTATACTCGAGTGGCGTTATTCTATTGCTGGAAATAGATTTATTAATCGCTCAAAATGCGGACTTCTAGGCGCCATGTTAGTGCGTGGGGGAGGGGTATACCAATGTGACCAGAGCGCAAGTGTTGCTATCCTCAAACGTTACTAGTCCTCGTTCATGCTCAGGTTTCCCATTGAACTTTGTCAAGACATTGCGACATGAGGTTACCGCTGTTGTTTTTTTCTCCGTTGAACCCAAACTTTCAGTCCCATTGACGCAGAGCGCCCACCTGAACTTCTCCCTGCATCCAAACACGCAGAGATAAGCATTGAGGCGGGCTGGAGGATGCCACCCTGCTCGGAGTATAGGGGCTTTCTGCAAAGGCCAGTGTGCCAAATTGTTTTTTACAGTGGCAGGGCGACCAACACAACGTGGGAAACTCGTCTAATGCGTTAGAGCCAAATTCAAGTAAAATTGGTTTAAGAATTTGGCTGAACAACTTCAAAAGTTTGCCATCTTTTAAGATTGAAATGTTTTTGAACACAAACGAGGTGATAAAGTAAGGGGTTTGCAATAATAAAGCAGGAATATTTCATATGGATGATTTGAATCAAATGATATATAAACCAATGTTATGTTACAGCTTCATTTGCATTGAAAACAGATTTATTTTTCCTCTAGTTTTGGCCCCCTTTGAGATTACTTTGACAGTTTTTTTTATGAAGACCTTGTTGGGTAATAGGCATGAACAGCATTGTTAACCTACTTTCTTGTGTTTACAAACCCACCATCCTGGCAGGGGTCATCTTGAGTTGAATAAACAGCTAAGCTGTACAGCTCAGTCTTCAGTAAATTACTGGCAATTTGAAGTAATGCTTACATAATTTATTACTTGCTTTTAGCAACAGATGGGTTGTCTGCATTTGGATTAATGTTTTATCACTTATGAAAACAAATACTTCAAGTTCTACTGTTTGCATCAGTCCAGTTTGTAATGAGGGAGGGAATTTTTCAAACACTTGATGGTTTCACCAACAATCAGCCTTTTCAATATTTTATTATGTCTTTATAATTATTTAGAGAACATATGTAAGCTTTGATTTAACGATCCTTGCATTGTATTTCAACTGTAAACTAAGATTTGCTGATTTAATTTTAATGCAGTGTCTCCTTTGTGTTTGCAGACCCCTGTGTGCATCTTTATCTCCCCTGGAAAGCCCCTCAGTGTGGATTTAAGGGCACCCTGTTTTCCTCTCTGAATGCAGTCTTCCCTAAGAACAGCATGAAGTCACTGTAGTGTCAAAGTGCTTACAGTGCAGGTAGTTTAATAGAATCTACTGCAGTGAAGGCACTTTCAGCACTATTCTGATGATGGCAAGCAAAGAAGCAGGTTTATTCACAGACATGAACGGTTTATCCGGGAATGACATATTCTGAATACACATGTTGGGGGACCTTGCCTCCATCCTGCGGTTGCTTCTGGCGCCCTGCAGTTCCTGTTGAGAAAATAGAACTGGAGCTGGGCCCCTAATATCAAACATTCTTGATGCTTGTTAAGCATCATGCATCCTGTCATTGAACTCTGAGTGACAGCAGCCGGGCACAGAATCTGTGGAGCCGACAAGGACTGCTATCACTTAGAGGACTCATAATCTAGAAACAGCAAAATACCAGATACTGTGATTCTGAACTTTTTTTATGGAAGTGCACAAATTACTACCGAATAGATACTTGGTACAATTTCAACTGGTGCTTATGCTAAGGTGCATCTAGTGCAGATAGTGAAATAGACTAGCACCTACTGCCCTAAGTGCTCCTTCTGGCATAAGGAGCTGGGATTCTCATCTGCTGTGTTTGTATATTTGTATATTCAGTCTGTATATTTAAACTGTCATTGTGACAGTTCTCTGTCAGTTTTGCATAGTTGCGCTGCGAGAAAAAATAAGTTGTGCAAATCTATGCAAAACTGATGGTGGCCTGTGTTTCCATCCAAATCCTCTAAGTGAACATTTTCTCCTCCATCATGGCCAATCAGGCCTCAGTACAGATGTTAAAAGAGGTTTCAGTAGTATTAAAGTGCTTATAGTGCAGGTAGTTTTATGAAATTCTACTGCAATGTGAGCACTTAAAGTACTCCTAGACTTGTGTTCTTCCCCGAAAGCTGCAGAGGTTTCTTGTGCACATGGGTCTCTGGTTAGTTTTGCTGGTTTGCTTTCAGCTTTTTACTGTACTGCTGTGCAAATCCATGCAAAACTGATCATAGAACTGAAAAAAATCCCTCAGAGGCGATCCCTTTCTGTGCAGGTTGGGAGAGGTAGCAATGCTGTGTACAAGTGTGGTATTGCACTTGTCCCGGCCTGTTGAGGAAATGGGGAATTATTCTGCACAAAGTGGTCCTGTTTTGTCACCTGTGACTGACGCATCCTAGCCTCCATACATTGGGACATTACCTACATTATTTTTAAGTCACCAATGTGTCCCATTTGCTTATTATCTGAAACAAACCATTGGCTTTATCAGTTAAGACACATGTCTGCCTAATATCATGCACACTGTGAGTATTTCTTACTGTAAAAAGTTGAGTTTATTTTGTGTTTCTTGATGCTTATGACTTTAAAAATAAAAGTTTCCAAAAATTTAAAAAAAGGTTTTTGTGATTGTTTTCTTCTTTAAAGACACAACCATTTAAGACATAAACATCTTGCTTTCAGTTCGAGGATTCAGTTTCATTTTCATTCAAACTTGGCCTAATTTCAGCATAAGACAATAATTATTGTACATACATAATTGTTAAAATTATTGCGTATTAATGTAGTGTTCCTTAGTGTACTGTGATTTTTTTATGCAAGAGTCTAAAAGAAACTTGTTAGACATTTATCACATGCCCAAAGTGCATGGTTAAGTTGTTTCATCGTACTGGGATAATACACGGGATCAAGTCAACGTTTTGATTTTCCGACAAATGTTAAAGTATTTTTTAATGTTTTATTTTTATTATTTTACACCTACATGATTTGCTTTGCTAGGGCAAGTCCTTAGCAGCAAAGTGAGTTCATATGTTAAAACTGACTAGTGCGTTTTGTGATAGCAGTCTCCAAATTTATGCTATTTGTGAAAAATCCACAAATGTCTCAGTAGATGAAAAGAAATAATCACACCCATGTCTTTTTAACAGTTTGATTTTTTAAAACTCTATGGAGCAGTCAAACTTTGTTACTCATCTTACATGGTTGGAAATCATCTGATCTTCAACAAGCTGTGGTTGTATCACAAGATATTTGTTTAGTATCAGTTGTTTGGTGGTACTTGCATTTGAACATTAATAACCAGACTGTTCCTTTAAATGAAGTTGCAATTTAAGTGCAATTGAGCCTTGAACCAGCAGAGGGGGGTGCCTGTACACTCAATAAAGTCTGCTTGGTCTGTTCAGTGCTGTACCTCCTCCCTACAATAAAAGGTGAATGAGTACAAAATGAATGAAACTATATTCAGTCAATCTTAAATGTCCCAACTTATGTAGGTTTTATTTTCAAAAAAGCAGCTTAATTATTGTGTTTTAGGAAAGCACCAAAGTTAGTGAGTGAAAATCAACATTGCAGGTTAGTTGTATCTTCAAGTGTAGACTTGATGGAATGAGGATATACTGTACATTTGGAGGTTTTTGTATTCATTCCACATATATGTGAGCTTCTGTATCTCAAACCGTTTTAGAGGTGATTTTTTCTACTATTTCCTTTCCATGTAACCCAAGTTTCTCACACAGGCAGAGATGTGCTGCCAGATGACTAGAGGAACACCCGACCCATCCCACACACGCTGCACACACTCACACTAACACATCCACTCTGTCCACTGAGCAGAGTTTTCATTATTTGGCATTGTATGGTAGGCTGGCAGACAGAGAGCGCTCACTGAAGTGTTCACCTTCCATTATCATGTTCTCCTTACTTGACAGTCAAGATAAATGAGAAGCATCCAGAAAGGACATGAACTCAAAGATGCATTTCTCTGTGTCAGCCAATGCTGATTGCACTAGCAACCCCTATTTACTCTGATGTCTAGAAAAGCGTATGCCTTTATTAGACAAAGGGCAGGGTAGTTGTGGGCTGACAGGTAGCACCTGCAGGGGCGTCACAAGTAATTCAGGGCCCCATGAAACAATAACACACTGGGCCCCACCACAGACAAAAACAACCAACTTCACTTCCCTTATGACCAATCAAAAGCTAAAAAAAAAAAAGAGCTTGATGTTTAACCAGGAAGAACTGCAGTTTTTACATATAATATTCACACATGAACATTTGTACAATCAAGTTTAGAAAAGTTCAAACACTGTTTCATCTGTAATACTTCAAAAGTCAGATTCAGGCTCTTTGCTTAACTTGTCTTAAAGGGATATTCTGGCGTTAAAGGAAGTTTGGGTCAAACACACCATAAACCAAGTTCGAGAGATGAATGTTGCTGACTGCTTGCTTCTCTAGTTATATCAACTTTAGTAAAGACCGCAAATAGCAGTACTCATAGCCACGCGCTCAACCAAAACGCTACTCTATAGCCACAAATAATGCTCAGAACAGCACCTAACTTCATCAACAGTACAAATAAGGTCCCAGCCACAGCACTAGCCATTAAACATCTTTTTAGCTTTGCCTTATTTCTAGCTGCAGTCCTGTATTGCTATCTGCGGTCGTTACTAAAGTTGGTATAACTAGAAAAGCAAGTGGTCAGCAACATTCATCTCTCGATGGGGTGTCTAACTCGGTGTTACAGTGTGTTTGTCCTTAACTCAATTTTACGACGAAATATCCCTTTAAATCATAACAATTTTTTTTCATGTGAGACTTCAAAGCAGTTTTTAAGTTGCCCTGTCCATAAAATAATAAAAATTTGAGTTTATTTATTTATTATAATTTTTATGTTGAATAAATAGAAGTTTTTCCTTACCCGCCCTCACAAAATCTTGGGTCTCTAGAAAATAAAAGAGATGAAAACACCAGATACATCAGAGTGAAGTGAAGATGAAGGTTTGTAAATGTGTATAGTGGAGGTAGAAACATATATTTAAAATCACTGATAACTATAAAAAGAATTAACACTATACACTTAATTATGTAAATTTATGTTTGTATGTATGCACAACATATGTATTTATACATGTATTTACACAATACATTTCACTTTGTGTGTATATATATTTATATGTATGTATGCATGTAGATATGGATGAATGGATAGACAACATATGTATTTATGAATGTACTTTCGTACATCACAGGATAAGATGGTCCCAAGGAGATACTGAAGGTCTTCTACAGATAAGGATTTGAGAATCATGTTTAATATTCAGCCTATTGCACTTTAGTCATAACAGTTAAAACTGAGAGAAAAAAAATGCAGAGAAAACCTCATATATTTTTATTCCAGGTCTACCTGGGGCGTCATCTTTCACTGAGGCCCTGGGAGATCCCACTTTTAAGCAACTTTTTGCGCCAGGTATTAGAGGTTTTTTTTAGCTTGAGTGTCCTTCAATCTCAGTTATGTCAGCTGAGGCGGTGTAATTCCATTTTTCAAAGATTTTAAAATTAAAGGGGTAGTCAAGTTAATGAACTACAACACAAGAATGGTAGTAGATTTACATAAGCTGTAACCTCTATGCATCATTTATCCACTGGTAGCTCAGAATCTTTTGATACTGTAATTTTTGTCCAAGTCCTAGTTTGTGTTAACTGCCAATAACCATGTTAGCATGCTGCTGAGCTAGGATGACAAAAATCTCATTCACATCTTAATGTTAGCATGAATCCCTCAGCTTTTTAATAACCTATTTTTAATACTCTGGTTTATGATCAAAAACATCCTGCTATCTTCATCAGCTGCACTTTTTTGTTTAATGACAGTAAAGACATCTCAGCATGCAAACACACCCCACGAAAAGAGAGCATTTGATACCTGCTGAATATCATCATTGTAAAATATAGACATTAGCATTCACCGCAAAGCACCGCTTCAGCCTTTATTACCGGAGACTGTAAATCTTGTTAAATGAAAACAGAGATTTTTTTTTACCCACAGGTCACTTTATTCAGTCAAAACCTCACAGTTAACAGTGAAAAGTCTCAGTGAAGGAAGGGAATATTCTAATTTGATCTCCTTTAGAAAACCGTACCCTGCCAATGATGAATCGTGCTGAACAGATGACCGCTCATACAGGTTATTTAATATTTCAATATGTTGTTTGGGACATGCCATCGTATTAAATTTGCTGTGAGATGGCGATAAGAGAATATGTGATGAGCCATTAGTAATAGCCATGGGAAATGAACACCTGTCTCTTTGCAGATGCTGTTTGTCTCAAGTCATTCAATGGCAGACTCTAATTAAGACACAATCCTCTCAGCACAAAAGTGCTCTTTGCTGGATGTGGTGGGCTTTCAGCCTTCTGCCTGATTGTGCCGTTCATCTCATGAACGTATTCCTCCCTGATCTGTATTCAGAGTTCAGCCTCTCTCCTCTCTCTTTTTTTTCTCTCTCTCTCTCTCTCTCCCTCTCTTTTTCTCTTTTCATCCATGGACAGAAATGATAGAATTTTTACTAGCCCCTTAACCCCTGGCTGGTATTTTTCAGCTCAGGCTTATGCAGAAGTGACCTTTTATTGTGAACAGTTATTGCCCTCTCTCTCTGGATTAGAGGAGATGATATAGTGCACAGTCACCAGATAAACAAGGCCGCTCATTCACTGTCTGGCTGCGGAGTGATTTCCTTTCTTCCTATTAATAACCATAAATCTAGCAGCAAAAAGAAAGTCATACCTGAAGATTCCTCAGTAACAGGACTCAAGGTTTGTGCATGTTTGTTTGGATTACTGGATTAATAATTGTTGTGATTGTATTGGAGTTTACACTGAAGTGGGTGAAGGATTTTAATCCCACAGGCAGGGCTGATCAGCGTTTAGTAGCAAGGCCTCTCTTCAGACGGCTTCAAACACTTAATCAACCTAAGTCCTACACAAACACACTTGTCATAAAAGTAATTACCCAGCACCAGCTGTGTCTGCTTATATCTACAGATTAATATAAAGCACTTATAATGGTCACAATTAATATGCAACCGATTTATTTTCCTCCCTTTAACCAAGAGAGCTCGATCTGTTGGAGCGCTTTCATGGTTAACAGGGTGTGACTGATTTAAGACGAACCTGGTTAGCTCCTCTTAGCACTCATAAGCCTGATTAAATATTCAGAGGGGACCTTGTGTGTGTTGATGTTATGTCTCAGGGGGTTGTTTAATTCTGCTAACAGACACAAAAAAGGCCTGTGTCAGCCGCGCTGCTGAGGCTGCATTTCACTGCTGGCATCCACTCTGATGGGGGTCTGATCCTTCAGCCGACCTCTGCGGAGTTAACCGTGGCTCCATCTCCTGGATGGTGTCCGACCGTAGAGTGAACTCCGATTTTACGTATGCATACGGCACGCCACAGCTGTCAATTTATGCTAATGCTCTTTTGAATTAGCCATGAAAAACAATTAGTTTTCTGCGCAGGTTGATGAGGAGTTTTCACAAGGAGCTTAATCACAATCTTTTGTGCTCCAACACTTGCTGACTGTGTGGCTTGTGGAGCGAGACACGGGCAGAATTCAAAGAATGTCCACTCGAGATTAGGAAACACTCTCCTGCCTGCTTAAAATACTGCTCACACACACTGGATGCATTGTGATGTCAAGCTGGACCCTTGTGATTTATATGCGTTAGTAATAATCATATCAGTTATTCTAAGTAGGTGATTCTCGCTAGTTATACAGACTTGCGCATCTTAAAAAATAAAGGATCTCTCACAGGTTACAGTGTTTGACAACCACGGTAGATAATATGCATATTAAAGTATTCAAACTGCTTTAAGACCTTCACTGAGCTTATGTTTTATTTATGATACAGTATTTCAGTCAAACTTAAAAACTAGACACCGTCACACAATGTTCCTCTGTTCTCTGAAGACACAAAGACGTTTCATCCACATCACTTTTTTTCATACAAGGACTGAGAGTGTAAAAACTCCTATATATGCTTGAGCATGGGCGACAGATATGAACATTAAAAAACACTTGAAGTTATGTGTGGAGCTCATGAAAAGAAACATCCTTTTACTATATGGGCCAGTGTGCAAGATATAACTATAGTGGGTTTAAAAGCAGAGAAAGCCGTGGTTATATACTCGTCTGTTAAATTACACAAAATGTCTTTAACCACACTTTTTCACAGCCACCAGTCTGTGTCCTATTTCTGCTCAGCCTCACTGTCACCTGTCCCTCATTTCCTCTCCTTGGAGAGTCAAAGTTCCCTTTGGCTTAAAAACCTCTCTCATCTTTTTTCATCTGCTCATTTCCAGCAGGCCAAATGATGGCTCTGGCAGGGGTCTCTAGCTCTGCCGGCACTGAAGCACCGACTGCTCCTCCGTTTTCCGGCCCTGCAGTTTAAGAGGCTGTTACAAGGTTGATGAGGTCCCAGTCAAGTGTTTGACGGTATTTTTGATCACTGAGCAGTCTTTTATCAAACAAGTTAAATGAGGTTAAGAATATAGTATTGGAGTAGCAGCTGTCTGTACTTCTTTATGATTTCTGTCCAGATCACGTAACCACATTAAAGTTGATTCTTTGGGTAAGGGTGCAACAAAGGTCAAAGGATCAAATAACGTGACAACATTTCTGTAAATTTACCGTCTTGATTTTATGCAGTTTTATTTTGTAATGCCATAACGCTTCCTCCTGCTATTCAGCAATCTAAGGCTGTTTTTGTAAAAAAATCTTAAAGCTCTCATAGGGAACTTTTAGTGTCAGTTGTGGCCATAGACTGTATATAGAATGGACGCCGTCTGCCCCCTCACTGGGTGAAGCCGGCCCGAGAAAAGCACACCCTGGTGACGGGCTGTAGTCTAGGTCATAAATCCTGCCTCCTCCAGCAATCCCTATGGAGTTGTGGACAAACTTTAGAAATTTATTACACAGAATATACATTTTTCTCCCCCCTGCTTGCAACCAAGTTGTCCATAGTATATACACTCTATGATTGTGGCGCCCCCTGAGAAGGGTGCAGTCTTAGCTCAGCTTGTCTTTCACTTGTCTAACTAGCATCCTGCAGTTTTTTGATAGTCAAATGTCAAATTCACTTTAAAAACTCAATTTGCAAGTTGTAAAAACATGGCTGTTTCTTCAGCTGCTCAGCCCCCTTGCTCTGGTTTAGGGTGTCAAAAATTGCAATATAAAAAACTTCAATTTAGTTGGTAATGATCTTGTTTGCTTTATGTCATGAAAAAGAATCTAAAATGAATTTCAGTCTAAATCAGAAATGTCAAAAAACTTCTCTGAGTAGCTTAAACTGGTCAAATATTCCAGTTTAATTTTTGATCTTAAAACATCATGAACTTGTTAAAAACATTGTCTGAATTTTATTATAAACATAATGAGATATATGTCAGTCCTGCACAGTAGTACATTAAAACATGTGTTGATTGCATGTGTTAAAAAGTTTATTTTTATACTACACATCAGTACATTGTGCTGATGACCTTTGACCTTTGCTTGTTGGGCCATTAAATTTGTCATATTCTATCTCTGAAAGTGTGTTTGAACAGGGACATCAAAATGAAGAAATGTTACCATAACACCTAACACCTTGTAGGAGTTACTAAAATTGTTCAAACTCATGAAGTTCATTATATGTTTCTATTAGCTAGCTCGTTAAGGAATATGTCCCTCTTGTTATCCAAGCTGGATATTGCTTTTTTTTGTGGTGATTCTAAACTCTACAGAGACTAATCGCAGTCTTTCTTAATACATTATCTGTTTGATTCAACAATTCAAAAGGTGTCTCGCTTGTGTCGTTTATTTAGTCTTGTTTATTTCAGTGATATCAGCAGCACAGTTGGATCTCTTTTTATTGGATAATATTGGGTGAGCACAGACACTCCTTTGGCACCTCTCCTGATCAGGAAACACCTAACACCTATCAAGGCCTTTGTATAACCTATTTTGTGGAAACAGAAATATCTGCCAGCTGCTGTAAATAGGTTGATCAGAGCAATGGGACTGAATAAAAACAGCAGAAATTTTGGCTGTAAAACTGAAAAGGCACAGGGCAAAATAAAGCACCTACCCAGTTTTCTTCCTCATCACATCTGCAGTCAGCTTTTCAGAGCCTTAACTATCAAGACATATGAAAAAATTATGATAATTTTCATTATTTTGTAACAGATAAGCCAGCAACTCTAAAACACAGTGTTCTGTTGGATCAAACACTGGAGCTTTTATGTGATTGAGTTTAGAAGTCTTGTTGGATAAGGTGAATCTCCATCTTGTTGGTAGCAGTTACCTTTGTAGTGAACAAAGTCGATTTTTCACCCAGTAATGGATCACAGCCATTCCCATGAAATTCAACTAGACCTCATTACAAAATAAAATGACTTTCCTGGATTATATTTTATTGGACAACTTGCAAAATGTAGCATTTTAGTTTTCCAGTTTGAATCTGTTGGAGGAAATCTAGTGGATACTGTCTACCAGTAAAGAGGAAGCAGGATGTTTGCAGAACAAATACAGTGAACACTCTCAGAAGGTTTCTGAATGGCAGATGGCGGATCAAGTGAGAATCAATACAGAAATCCTTTTGATGTATGTCCTCTTTAGAACAGAGAGCGAGAACACTTTGATGAGAAGATCTTAATTAAACCTAAAAGTAAGTAGGTGTATGGTAAACATGGTCCCATATCTGACCGACTTTTCCTGATTAAATGGTTTCATAGCTATTTACATAGAAAACTTAATCATTACATGATTACATACCACATTCCTGTTTCTTTTTCAGTCCACTGTGAGAGCTAAAGGCACATTCACACATTCACAAGAATAGCACACGTACTGACACAGCCTCATGCATGGTGTCTCATGTTTCTGCCACCGTACGCTTTGTCCTCAGTTGCTCCTCTTGCCATGGCCAACAGCAACATGGAAATGTTAGAGGAAAAAAAAAAGACCGAACACTGCATGCCACTTTGGCAGAGTGCCTGTTAGACATACAGCACATTCTTAGAGAACTATGCATTTATTTTTCCAGCAGACAAAGAGGAGGACCGAGCCTTTTCAGCTGTTCTTATGTTTTATAACTGCAACATGAAACATTGGCTTAGCCTTATCTCACTTAAGGCATTCGACAGTGAGAGTTATGTTCAATCGAAGAGAGGCAAAGCTTTCTTTTTAGTCCTGGCATAACTCATTTCCCCTCAAATGGTTTCTCCTTTCACAGCATGTACTTGAAGAAAAACTCCTCTAGGTGTTAAATCTTTTAACTTCTGCGTTCACGGATGATAATCTATCCGCGAGAATGTCACATTGACAACGGATCAGCAAGAACTACTCCTCTGTTTTTATGGCTGGCTGCAATATAAATAAGCTGTGTAAATTAAATTTGCTTACAGTGGTTGTGGAGGCATATTCCAGCCTCCCTCTCTGGCTCTCTTCCTGAGCTCTGCCTGCTGGGGCTTTGCAGGAATGTTGTGAATCCAGGTCACCCGAGGTAACATGCATTGACCCATTGTCAGGCCAGGGTTTGTCTGCCTTAATGAGTGCTGACAGATGTTGCACCACGCACATTAATTGTTGCCTGTACCATTAAGGGATAAAGTTGAAAGCTGCATGCAAAGTGGTTGAGAGTTCTTTGACACGTGTGCCCTGATCCTGGACCATCTGTGGTTGGGACATTGTCTCGTCTACAGACTTTTTCCTTTGTCTTTGTCTGCACACAGTATGAAATATGTGACGCAGAGGTTTGTGGGAAATCAGACCTGGTGGCAGCAGAGATTTATTGACAGCTCAAATGGCACATTGATTTTCTCTGAGGAAACCGACTGAGAGGAGAAAGACATGAGCCTCTTAGCGGTGTCTCATTAATTAATAATTAGACTCGAAGGGGAAGGGAAGTGGTCTTGTAGCAGTGAGTCTTATGAGCTCTTGCGGGCACTGCGGGTGAGAAGCTGGAATCCTCAGTGACTTATAATACAAGACTATTTGTCAAATACAGTTAAGAAGTATTTTGATGGCAGAACTTTGGGTAACACTTTATTTGATACCTATCTCCATAACACATTGTAAATATATGTATAATGCGTGGTAATCATGTTTTAGCACTGTATAACTTTAGTTATAAACACTCATAATTGATCACAATGCTTTAAAGCAATAATCATAACACATTATAAAGCATTTTATCATGACTCACAAGGTCAGGTATTATAATGTGTTATAACTGTTAACAACAGTTGCATTGCATTATCTATGTGGGCATTGTCAGTGAGTTGTTAACAGTTATTACACATTATAATACCTGACCTTGTTAGTCATGATAAAAACGCTTTATAATGTGTTATGATTATTGCTATAAAGCATTATGATCATTTATGAGTGTTTATAACTATAGTTATACAGTGCTATAACATGATTATAACACATTTTACATATATTTATAATGCGTTATAGAGATAGACGTCAAATATAGTGTAACTGAAATGTGTACCTTGGTGCGCTGTTGAATGAAAACTTGTTGACAAATGTGGTAAAAAGCAATAACTGGCAACACTATTGCTCTGCGAAATAATCAAAAGTGGCACCGATGTTGTGAATTCATGCATAATGCTAAAAACACATATGAGCAATTGCAATCCTCCTCCCATCTAACTCAGTGAAAATATGTTTACTGATCCACTGTGGCCGATGAATTATATATTTTGTCATCACGCAGCAATTCCCCTCTGAGCTACTATTAGATTACTGTGTTTCCTAATTACTCAGCCTGAATTAGCATATTATTTCCGCTTCCATCCTCTGAAAGTTTTACGAAGTAAAGCTGCAAGCGATTATCTGTCACCATCTTTCTGTCTGGAGGATTGATGCTTTGACCCCACTTGTCTGAAAATCACACTTGACACTTGTACTCCTGCAGGCAATGTCAAATGAGACAGCTGGGGCCGACTGTGGATGACACGCACCAGTGACGGCTGCTAAAGATGTACCATTTGTGGGAAATAAACTAATATTTCCTTTCAGCAGCAGCACCCTATACCACTGCACTTCGTAATTGCTGCGAGGCAGAACTGAATGTTCACTGGATTGGGAAGATCTCCTTGCGACTAACATGCCCTTTGTTTTAGATATAAAAACAGCTTTTTGCTAATGCGGTCCAAAGAGAGCTCATCGAGTCAGCTTGAGATTTACAGTTTGTATGCATTTTGACAAGAAACCTGGCAATGCTGCAAGGCTAAATCCAAAGGAGGATCTTAGTGGTTTGCCCTGCAAAGAGACAGACAGCCATCATAGTGCTTTGAGGCCAGACATTGTGAAGACAGTAAAGTTTATGACGGCTTACCTCCCTATCCAAATCCTGCACCCTTTTATATGACATACCAGAAATTACATTGCACCCTTTTATGCCATTTACTCCACAATATATGGCCTGTCAGCGCAAGAGTCCCAATAGCTTTGTGCATGTATTTCATTGTAAAAGAAGAGAGGAAATCAAAGAATTCCAACAATAGCCGTGCGTGGGATTACATGAAAACAGGAGGTTTGAGGAGCTTATTGATGAATTAGTGGGTGGATTGTATTCCACGCATAGCTAAACCTGAGGTGACTCTTAAATGTTTTGTTTTAAGAGTGTTTTTCTTTCTAGAAAACAAAAAGACTATAATATCAAAAGATTTTTTTTTGTCTGTAGAGGTACCAGCCTCGTTTAGTGTAAATTTCCCCATAATAAGCCACTACCTTAAGAGTAAAGCATCTTTAATGAGGCCTGTCTGTTGTTCTGCAAACGAATAGCCTCTGTCTTAACCTCCATCATAAGCTGTAAAATACAGGCTTTGAATTAATGGGCTGTAACCTCCACAGCAACGCCATCTTGGTAATGAAGCATAGATGGAGCAAGTTCACATCATCTCACTGTGACTGAGCAAAAGTGCAAGAGAAACCAGGTTAGTTTGTGAATGAGGAATGATGTGGATTTTAGTTTAGGGTGGGCACATGTGCTGGTTTGCCAGGCTTTGGAACAAGACCATTGATTACAGTCATTCAAATCAGAGGTAACTTAAAGGAGGACAACTCAGATTGTTTTGGTTTACTGGCTGTATTAGATCAGCTTTACTGGCGGTAAGAGAAAACAAAATGATGCCACAAATATCATTATTATCCTCTTGTTACTCTTCTCCTGTGTTTTGATCCTGTAAAATTACTTCTACTCCCTGTAATCACTGAGCAGATATCCTGTAACATCAAATTAAAAAATGTTCCTCTGCTTTTGCCTAACATTTTCTCTTTTCTTTCCTGTAAGTCCATTCGTGCAAGTCTTTGTACAGGTACAGGGGAGTCATTTTTTTCTGCTACATTATTTGTCTTTAATCTGCAGGCTGTAATCTGAAGAATTACCAAGTCCTACATGACAAGATGACAATTACTTCTGGTCACTGCTGGTATTACATAAAAAGTATAAATATCCTCACATAAACATAAAAGTCTGGACCTGGTGGTTACCTTGGGCCAGGAAAGTTGAAGCCATAAAACCACCACACACTCACACCAAATCCCACCAAATGCAGGGTAGAAAACACCCACACTGACATGAAACTGTCAACATCCTCTCTGGAACTTATTAAGAATTTTACAAGGAGTCAACAGGACAATGTGAACTTTCTGAATTTTCACACTAGATAAATAAAGGGCAACAAACAGGAGCTGCTTCTGAGTTCTGTAATGGGAGCAGAGATTAAGTTAAATTGAGGTTAAATATGCTTTATGAGAGGCTGACAAAAAAAGACACACTGGTGTTTTTTATGCATTTGCATTCAGCTAAGTGGTTTCTAATGTAGGGGTGCATTAATGCTGTATAATATTTTCATAAAAGGAAAAAAGGGGTCATGACAAAAGGTAGTTGCCATGAACTGAGCGGGATGTCCAACTTGAATGAATCCAATGAATTTTCCTGTGGTGACAGAAGAACAGGAGTGATTAGGCAGGCAAGCAAAACCACCCCCACTATTTTCACATTTCTCTGTTGCAGTGTCAAGATGTCAAATGTTAGGGCCAGACACAGCAACTGCTCTGTTTTTGCATGTTTTTGATTATGTTTATTTTCTGTCTTGTTACTGAAGGACCAAAGAAAACAAAAGTTATCTTCTCTTTTTAACACCAAAGCAAATGAGACGGGGTTAACTCTCAAGCATTGCACAGCTGCCAGGTTTCACATGGATCAGAGACATGTGCCTTAGCAGATCATCATGTTTTATATAACCTGTGTTTCGATAGTATGAAGTTGAACACAGATTCCAGACCGTCATCAACACAGCTGCATTTGCAAATTGAAAGAGCAGGCAGGTTAAAATAAGAAAATGCTGCATCAAATTCACAAATTAAAACTGGTTATATCAATCTCCCATCACTAAACCTGACTATTATACCTCCTGTATATCACCTGAAGCTGATTCTTTTTTGCTAATAGAGTCCTGTGGTGTAAATGATAGTTTCAGAAGTTGCAGCCTCAATGGTACCAAATGGAAAAGCAGGAAAAATATGAAAATAAAAAATGATTTGAAGCGATGGCTGTGCAGAATTCTACATCAAATGAGCACAAAAACTTATAGACTCAAGTATTGACCAGTTTTAGCCTGTGCTGTAGAATGATATTGGGAAAGCACAATCTATAAGAATTTTCTGCAAACCCTATGCTTCTCCGGTAACCTACATTAAATTGCACTCTCAACTTTCAGGCACTCAAACACAGCACAGTGCCTCATTTCCATAGCATTCCTGCCCCCTCAGATCACCGCAAGGTTAGAAACTGAGGGACTGCAGAAGTTGTGTTGCAAATTATTTCAAAATCCTGCTAAAAGAAAACTTGGATGTGTCTTAAACAGCTCAAATATACCAGCACACGTGTATCAGGAATATGCTAATGCTATAAATTGTTATAATCTGTAGGCACTTCTTTGTGGCCTGTGTCTACTTGCTGAATACTAATGAATACCTGAAAATGTACCTTTCTGCTTTGTTATATTCCTTAGAAAGGACAGAGACTGCAGTTTCAGAGGCGACACGGCCATATGAAAGAGCTTTCAGAACTATCATGTGACCGGGTTTTAATGATGGGAAATATCCTAACGACTGTGCTTTAATTTCAAGGATCCCTTGACTTTACTTCCATCTCAACCTTAATTTAAGGTGGTGATGAGGCTATTTCTGCCTTAAAGCTCGCTGAAGTGGGATAATAAGCATACACTCCCGATGCAAGTTGCTTGTTCTTGCAGCTTCCAAAAAAAAAAGGCTGAAAATGTTTAATTTTCATCAAGATGTTCATAGCTTCTTCATTAGATCGCTACTCTGATCCATTGATTCTCTCTTTTAATTAGCTGTCCTACTGGCTGCCTTATTTATTTTAATTACAGGCCAATGCAAAGTGCCAGAAACCTGTCGATTGCTGACGCAACTATCTTGGCTACACATATAAGTCAATTAATGGGCCGTTTATTTTCTTCTTCCATTTTCTTCTTGCCCTTGAGTTACATCATTGTTTTGTCTTTGACTGCAGCAGCATTGATTTCGACTACAATGTGGAATTACACACTTCTGCTGTAAATTGTGTCCATTTACCAAATGCTCTGCAGCAGCAACCAAACCAGCGAGGATGGTACCATGCTGTATCCTTTCATCAGGTAATGTATCACATTGTAACATATTGTAGCGTAACAGATTGTAACAAATCAAATCATAACTATCTGTAATGTATTGTAAGGTAACACTTTACTAAGAGCCTATCTCTATAACACATTATAAATACATGTATAATGTGCTATAATCTCGTTATAGCAGTGTATAACTATAGTTATAAACACTCATAAATGATCATAATGCTTTATAGTAATAATCATAACACATTATAAAGCATTTTATCATGACTTACAAGGTCAGGTATTTTAATGTGTTATGCTTACTGTTACAAAGCTTTATGATAATTAATGAGTGTTTATAATGATAGTTATACAAGTTTATGGTAACACTTTACAATAACCAATAATTTAAAAATGGTAAATAGATAGTTTATCAATGTTTAATCATCATTTAAAAACAGCATAAAGACCAATTATAAATGGCAAATAGATAGATCATTAATGTAAGTTAATAGTTACTTTACCATTAACAAGCAATGAAATTATGATTAATAATTTTCATTAATTATTAATTTACTATTTATTAAAGGTATATGTAGGGTTTAAATCTTGTTTGTAAAACATCTATATGAAAATGTGTGTCAGTTGCACTTTGTAAATGGTTAATATTTGGTTTTTGAACCATCTATAAAAATTACCTAGATGGTTATTGTAAAGTTAGGGTTAGGTTTTTGAAATTGTAAAATTTATAATTTAATGGTCTATATGCTATTTATAAATGGTTATTTGACATCAATTAACTATCTGCTTACCATTTATAAGTTATGGTTATTGTAAAGTGCTACCAAGTTTATAAGCGAATTATAACACATCATAAATAAATGTATAATGCATTATCTATGTGGGCATTGTCAGTGAGTTGTTAGCAGTTATAACACATTATCATACCTGACATAAGTCATGATAAGTCATGATAAAATGCTTTATAATGTGTTATGATTATTGCTATAAAGCATTATGATCATTTATGAGTGTTTATAACTATAGTTATACAGTGCTATAATGTGATTATAATGCATTATACATATATCTATAATGCGTTATAGAGATAGGAGTCAAGTAAAGTGTTACCTGTTGGAACATACATCATATATACTGTATCAAAATGTATTGATATTTATGTATTGATTACATATTGATCTTATACCAATGTAGTGTATTATACTGAATCTATCATATCATCTTATATTGTTTATCATTAAATAGCCTATCATATCTGTTACGTTTACTATGCCGAGACTGCCACTTTGAAGGTTTAGCCACAGAAACTCATGTTAAGTACCACAGCACACGATGACAGCCATGCATTCAAGCTCAGTATCAAGTTTTGCTTTGATACTGAAATGAGAAGCTTGGATGATCAACTTTCTGCTTGAGCAAGATTGTGACTTTCAAACAAAAAGTCATCTGATTAAAAATGTTGGACCCTCTGCTCAGAACATAGAGGCTGATAGTGTTTCAGACTTGTCAATTATATCAAGGATCCCTTAAAGTTTCTTCCCCTTATATCCAACTTTCCTTCATTCAAAGGGTTTTCCATTTTTGTTGCAAGTAGTTTGATGTTTGAAATTGAATGTATTCTTGATGAGGGGAGCTGGGAATTGGCTGGCTGTCAGATCAGCACCATTATCTGCCTTTTAGGTTTGAAGCAAATTAGACTTGGGGTCCCCGAGGTGCCTGGACCCTTGCATACTTGCAGTGTTGAATTCTCACTGCGTGTCACTTCCTTGATGGAAATTCACTTTAATCTAAAGAAGATTCGTGCCCCCCTCCGGACTTGTTCACAGCCCTTTTTGATTTGTTTTCAGGGCAAGTCAGAAAGCACATTTTTTTCACCTGAATTTGAAAAATGCTCATGTGTATTAATTAAATACCTGATGACATTTTTTTTTGACAAATTATTTACCTGGTGCAAGCTCATAAAAATAATGAAGCTATCACACCAGATGAAACAAGAATGTAACCTTGACACATTGCAATACTTTAAAGTTGCAGTATGAACCAATGTCTTGCCAGAATATAAGAATTCTGATTAAAAAGGGGCAACGCATGGGAGAAAAGGCAACTGCAGGGTGTATCCCCACAAAAACAAAAGGATGCAATTTGGCACTAGAGTTTTTACTTTGTGCAAGAACTGGAAACGATGCATCTATCATGTGCCATTGGCTTTTTTGATATTGCATACAGTTTGATTTAATTGTATTATCTTCAGAGGTGTGCCCCAATTTGTGCAGCACCTTGAATAGAGACTCACATGCAAAATTTTCCTGCTGGAAAATCCGTGGAACGTACAATCCAATTTCCTGTGGTGGCCAAGGACTAAAAGGAAGGTATAATACTCCCCTTCAAATTCTTAAAAGAGAACAGAAATGTTGCAGCTGAATCAAGTCTCCAGCTTAATTCCATTTGTAGTAATCCAATACTGGCTGACCTTGATTGTTGGATCCTTTTTGTGGAGAAGGCATGATTTTTCAGTGAAGTGAAGCGATTTTTGTGTCAAAATCTGCCACTTGGACCCCGGCGACAAGAAAGAACCTTAAATATGTTCACACCCACCCACACACTTTCTGCAAGCCTCTGCTGCTTCAAAGTCATGCCTGTGCACACACACCAGACATGCTTTCACCACTCTAACTTGGACATTTCAAACACAGCACAGCTCCGATCTTGATATTTTTTCCTCTGCACCCATCCATCTTGTCTTATCTGTGTTTATAAGCCATCAGGTGCGTTGTGTCTCACCCATTCCCACAGGTAATTTGACTTGCAATATATTTTCAGAACATCTTCCAGGCGCCCAGAATAGTCCAAATCATTACGCTTTCTGGCAGTGTGAGCAAAAGGATTAAACTAGAGAAGAGCCAAGGAGTGTCAGGATTTGGTTTGTTTGTCCCTGCTGTGTTGTTTACAGGCCCTGGTACTATAGTCTGCAGACAGAAAAGAGGAGTCTGGGTCCAGGGGGCTTTGTCTAGCCCATCTCCCCTTGCTCTTATTTGCAGGCTGTGTGTGTCCGCCATTGGAGAGTGATTGACCACCGGCCTTAGATTGAAATTGATTGCATAAGGGCTGCAACAAAGAAAGAGTGTTGATATTCTGGTAGCAGTGGTGCAGAAGTGTCACAGGATGGGATGCTGCTGTCACCAGAACAACTGGGTTCTATATTAACGTATTGTCTGGTAGTCAGATCCCTAAGATCAGACTAGGCCTTTGATCCAAGAGATACTGTGTTTCTAATTGGGTTGTATTGATCGTCCCTGCTCAGACTCATGACTGCACAGTCATGATGAATGTCAGTCTGCAGCACAGAATGAAAAACTGGAGGAACCAGCCAAATGTTGCCTCCAGTTCAGCTCAGTTGTCTGGGCGATAGCAGGTGCCAAGTTCTCAACATTTTGATAAGAATGAAACTTAAGTGGCAGAAAAGATGGCATTGCCGTCTTTGTCACGTTTGGATCACTGTCATGGAATAATGTGTTTCTAACCAGTTCAGGGTCCATGATGAGTTTGTTATTAATGAGAAGACTGTTCTCGAAAAAAAAGTTGAAAAGTTGGTAAAAAAATTGTCACTCAGACTTGGTTTAAATCGAAGATATGCAGCTCACTTTTAAAGATTAAAATTAATGTATCTTACTAGCAAACTGCACTCGATTAATGGCATTAATGAGTCAGTCAGCTTTAATCTAGACTGTGCCAAATCACTGCAAAGGTTTTTTCAGGACACGAATAGAGCATCACCAGACTGCTCTGTTTATTTTAAGGGACGTAACAAAGAGCAAGCTCTTATACAGGTCATGGAGTACCTTTCTTTCAACAGGCAGGAACCTTGAGTGGAACCAGACTCGTTGGTCCACAGCCACCTGCCATGACTGGATAAAGAAATAAAGGAGGGACAATGCAGGGGCAAATAAAGAAAAACATATAGTATGTTCTCTGAGGATATATTTGATACGATCCCTGATGTTCTGACATATAGACGGGTTTCTGTGCAACGTCATCGCAGGTACTCTGCAGTTGACCAGCCGTTTCCTCCTCCACAAAAGCAGCTTTAAGACTTCATTTACTTTACAACTTTATTCTTGTCAGTAATGATTTAATTACGACTTGAATCTCGTAAATAATGATTTTAATAGTCCCACGGGGGACATTTTAGTCCTGGGGACATCACCCATGTGTTGCTTTAGAGCACTTTTGAGGCCCATTGAAAGGGTAGCCATACTGTAAATGCTGTCTCATCCCAACTTTCAGTCAACCTCACAGGAGGTGAAAATTTGGGTTGAGGTGAATCTTTAGCCTACTCTCTAACAGCTACTGTGCACCTGTCTGTCAGTCAAGTCAGCTGTGCTACTAATGCTGCATAGCTTGTAAAATGTTTAAAATATGTATGTTATAGGAAAAATCCCCTCCTATACTGTGTGTGCAGGCCGAAAACCTTTTTGTTTTCAAGAGGTTGTGTATGCATTTTTCAGTGCTTCTACAACCAACCTCAAGTGGACATTCATGAAACTGCAGCTTTAGCTCCTCTGCATCAGCTTCATTACTCAACAGAGACCAGAGGGTGGCCGCTTGGTCCCAACAGTCCACCAGTGTGATCGCTTCTGTGTATGTCTTTGTTTCACCAGGGCAATAAGACTGCACCCGCTCGAGCAGTATTTTTGCTTCATTTCTTCACAATGAGAGTAAGATGGAGGTGCAGTGACTGTATTAAATACAGTTAGTTGTTTTTCTCTATATTCCCTATAGACTCACATACATATTTACATTTATTTCCTCTTTTGAATGTAAAGCTCTTACTGTATAAAATATGGCATTTATAAGCAGCTGAATGCATGTGAATAAGATGCAAAGGATAAAGCTAATCTGGCCCTCAAGCTCATTGATTTTACATTGCGTTTGTTATTTGACATTTGTGTGCGCATATAGATTTACACACCCCACATTTTTTGACATGTTGTGTGACATTATGCCTCTGTTTCTATGAGCAATTGACATTAACTAATCACTCAGCTCAGTGCATATCTTAGAAAATTCGTTTGACATTTAAAACAATCATCATGTTGTACATACGCACGACATCATTTGGATCTTTACTGAAAGTTGCATGGATCCATTGACGCTGACACAGGCTCCATCTGAGAGTGTGTGCCACTGATTCATTATGCTGCATTAGATGCCCCAGGAGGAGGGAGGGGGCAAGGCTTGAAGGATTGCACAGCATATTGAATCTGTCTCGCTGAGCATCAGTCGAGTGAAGACTTCCCATGAAGATGTGGGTGCACATGTTAAATAACAAAGCGCTAGTTGGAAAGAAATGACTTTTAACTTGCATGTGATCTCAGGACATAAATTGCAGGCCATGTTTGGACAGAGAAAAGAGATGGTTAATGTGATGTTAATGTTAGTATCAGTGGATGATTCTTGTCGCGTTGTGAGTCGGTGTCTTGCATGCAAAAATAATCAACTGCAGTAGAAATCATATAAACTCATCATTGAGATCAATTATCACCACCTGCATAAGTAATCAACCTTTGATTTGCAATCTGATTTGTGCAAATTCTGCAGAAACACAGCGGAACAATCTTAAATTCCTGCTGAGTGTTTGCACTCGAAACAAACCGCGCTCTTAAAACCTCCCGCCCATAAAAGAGTCCAGACTAGACTGGGGCAGCCAAGGCCATTAGACCGAGGATAAATCATTGAAATGGTCCAGTTTAATGACAAGACACTTATCTTTATGTGCTAATCTGCCCAGTTTTATTGCCCTGGCCTGGCTGTTGGTAGTGTTTGCAGGTTCCGTCAGGTGGAAGTCCTCTCAGCCTGGAGCTCCATGTTCAGATTAGACCACCGTACACTATGAGAAAGCTAATTCTTTGAATCAGCAGATCACAGGGAGTTTGAGGAGGAGTTTTGGCTTTGCAAGATCTGAGAGGGAAACGATCCAGACAGTGAATTTTAAATGTTTTAATTTATGCTTTAAAGTGCATTTGGGTTTGAAGGCTCCTCTTCAAATAAGTCTTCGCTTCTGTCGCTCCAAACAAATGTAGGATTCATCATGGAGAAAATCTGTTGTGTTGTTTGCTGTATTTGCATAATGTTACTGTTTATCGTTCTCCATTATATAATGGATCCATTTCTCATAGTCAGCCAAAGACATGCCCCAAAGACATGTTTGTTTCCATTGCAATGAAAAATCGCTGAGGTGATGAGGACTGAGTAATGAAAATTCAGGCTTTCTTTGCCCCGGGCTGCTGGAGAATGTGTGGGACCTCTCTGGCCAGGGAAACTTTGTTGGTGAACCTTATCAGAAGAGGTGTGCTGATGATGTCGAAGACAGATGAATTTTATCACACATTTCTTGTTCTTAACACTTCTTCTTGCTCCTGAAAGGTTCTAGTTTAAACCTGACATTTAATTAATGTCAGAAGTCGTTCAAATAATTGACTTCATGGGAAGTAATCAACACCTCAGAGCTCATGCACGTCATTTTTGTACCACATGGTACTTCCTTTATCTTACAAATACTTCAGCTGTATAGCAGCACTCTAAGCATTACAATGGGTCTGTGGAAGAAAATGAACAAGATCTTGTAGCTTCATGTTTGACATAAGGGAAATGAAAAGCACAGAGAGCATAGCTAAGTGCCATTCTGTGTTTGATAACATTACATATATTATCAAAGGGAAATGAGCAGCTTCACTTGCATCTTTAGTTCAGCTCTGTATCATCCACGACAATTATTATATAACCCATGACACTATACAAACTTTTTTCCTTGTTAAACAGCAGGATGAGCCTTCTGAGAAGAAACGGTTCTAATCTTTAACTCACTGATTATCATCTGACATGTATCAAGCGTTCAGCAATTAAAGACCCTGACCATAACCTTTGCTTCCAAGCACAACCTGAAAACTGAGAATGTATTATGTATGAACAGCAGCGTTACAGAGCAGGCTGTCAGCTGCTCTTGCATGCAGAGATCTGTAAATATATATATTAATTAAAGCCAAATCAGAGTCAAATGACTATGGATGATACTTTTACTCTTTGTCTTTAACAGTTTTCCTGCACAAAGCTACAGCCTTTTGAAACAGTGAGAAGATTATAGAAACCACAACACTCCTAATGTCTGCTCCCAATCTGCACTAAAATCTGGAATATAGTTGCAATGGTGTAAAAGGCACTTTTGTTTGTTTGTTTGGGGGTCTTCAGAGAGGAAAAGGTCACCAACCTGCTGGCTAGAGTTACGATCCACTGTAGCGATGGTGGTTGTGAGCTACTCTTCATGACCATGTTACTAAGACAAGTCAACCACAGGTGCATTCATTCCTAAAGAAATCTCTGAAGTGGGCTTGTGAGACGTCTCAGCAACCAGATAATGTTAGCGTCTCCCCCATATGGTTTCTACCTATCCATAAACAATGCATTTCCTCGAAAACACACAAATGAGGTGCCACACTACTCACATTCACCAGTCACTTGTTGTCTTATGGAGTTATGGAGTCTTTCCAGTCAAACCAGTACTTTAAAAGGTTGAAAGCTGTTAGATCTGGTCTGCCCTGCTATATGTCCATTAAGTTTATCATATCAGTTGCACACTGAAGTGCCAGCATCTTGGTAAAATACATGCCTCCTCGATGGGTGAAGCCACTCCGAGAACAGCACCCTATGGCGACGGGCTGCAGTATAGGTCATAAATCCCGCCTCCATCAGCAAAGCTTACGGGGCTGTGGACAAACTTTAGAAATTAATTACACAGAATATTTTTTCCCCCCTGGTTGCGATGTTGACATGTAGTTACTGTAAAACTGGTTTGTGCTCAAGTCCTCTTTTTTTCTGTGAAGCTCCATTTTTAAAAGTTATTAGGGGGGTTCATGTTTTCTATGATTGACACTTGATACAGCCTATGGGCGTACAAAGATTGCGTAGCTCACCCGGGAAATACGCTATTTGAGCTGAACGTCATCACAGCTACTTTTGGCAACTCCCCCGCCGAGTGCGCACAACGCTACTGCACAAGTGGTGGAGTGCGTACAACAGTACTGCGCAATGTTGGTTTCAGGAAATGGAGAAAAAATGCAGAATTACCGATAGCTTTTCGGCTTCAAATCCATATACTGACGGAACGCAGGACCAAGTTGTCAAATATCATAATGTAGAATGATACACCTTGCTGCGTTTTATTCTGATACTGTATATATCACACACTGTTTTGTAGTGTATTTTTGAGGTAAAGCTAGGGATCTAGTTCAGGCAAGCAACCACAGCCACACTGATTTCACACTTGACATGCGCCTTTATCACACTCACAAATCACATGAAAACATATCCTCCCAATCTGGTGGCCTCTGCTCTGTTATTGCTACCACTGCCCTGAAACCAAACTTTCAGCTCGAGCTTCCTCCTGCAGGCTCCAACAACAAGGGTTTGAGATACTAACCCTCTCATTTCTGCATGTCAAAACAAAACTGTGAGATGCAAAGTACAAATGTTTTCTTGCTGCTGCTGCAGGAAGTATATTTTCAAGATTTACAACATTTCTGGAAGGGTTTTTTTGTTCTTAAAAATGAGTTTCTGTTTTGCAGGCTCCCATCATAAAGGAAATAAATTAATGTTTGCCACATTTCATCCAAATAAAAGAGTTTAATTTTTCCCACTGTCGTTTTCACTTCATTTTGAAATTAGCTTTTGAACATCATAATACCAGTGAATGACAACAGCACATTATTACTTGTTCTTGATTCTGCACCGCAAAATATTCAACAAAGCAACTCTCAGTGAAGCTGCAGAGCACACTGATTTAATTAGAAGCACTTGATGTGATTTCAGGTGGTAGCAATTAGTTTTGTTCCATTTGTTGAACGTGATTATTTCCTTTTTTTATAGACATAATTATGGTCTGAAGTTATAGGAGTGTGTACAAGTGAGCAAATATGCTTTTCAGCTTTTAAAATCATGTTAACCATCAAGGAATACAGTTCAAACAAATATTACTGTGTAATGTAATCTACATAATTTACACCATGAGCATTGCAGCCCATTAGGAAACCTCGTTATTGCAGCTTTCATGTTGAAACGAGTTTCATGAAACCAAATAAACCTGACAGTAAAGCAAAAGACCAACAAATCAATTGAATTATAAATATCTATGTACATGACATCTTCTATGGTCATGTCATGAGTGGTTTTAAATGTACAGCAGCACAGGAGATACAACTGTCTCTTTCACTGTAACTATAAATGACAGGAAAACTTCCACTTTCATCACATCTACCAGTGTTTTTTTGACACTTCAATGACTTTCATTTCTCCCACATCACTTAAGACTTCAACAGATTTCAATCTGTCATCTGAAAAGTCAAGTACCTACATCACTTTACACATATAGCATGACATTTAAACTGCTTTTATATCAAAACTGACAGTTTCATTTCTTTCATTCCCTTCTCTTCACTGTGCCTAAGTTCATAAATCCACTGCATTTATTTCTTATAATGGTATTTTAGGTGTTTTACACACTTAGACCATACCTGCCAACATTTGAATTATAAAATCCAGGGTGTTTTTGCGGCGCGCATCAGGCAGTTTTGGGGTTACCTTGTATGGTGGATATGACATGAGGCTACATGAGGCTACAATATCAATCCTTGATATGGATTTCAAGGCTACAATATGCCTTGAAATCATTTTTACATGCTCTCCCGTAAGAGGCTCTCTGAACATCTGTGCGTGCAACACGGCACTTTTTTATCTGAGGCTGCCCTGAACGCATCACTCCAAGACTGTGAAAGACTATCGACTTAAATATTACACCTCGCGTTTGTGTCCCTTTCATTGAAGTGTTCATTTTGCAACAAACACTGCTTAAATATAGTTTACAACTTAAACCGACCTGAATCATCCCAAATTGTAAAGTAAAAGTATCGATCCAGAGTCTGTGAGGCTCAGCAGAAACACAGGACAATCTTCGGTTGGCAACATTGGACAAATATAGTGATCCGATTCATGACTGAACGTGGACCATGCAAACTACAGGAGATCCCCAGCCGAAATGACACTATGGGAGATGGGCGGAAAATAGGTCTGAAATACGGGAGAGTCCCGGGAAAAACGGGAGTGTTGGAAGGTATGACTTAGATTTTCATCTAACAGTTTTTTTGTTTGTTTTTTTCTACAAACATGAAACTAAAGTTTTTCCACTGTAACTGCCATAAGAGAAAACACAATTTGTTTTAATCACAGTCTTATTACGGAATGTGGGAGCGCCTTTAAACGCCCCGTCATTCCCGGACTGGCGTGGGACTCTCCTCGTTGCTTGACAGTGCCGGTGCCAGGAGTGCGCACAGAGCGCACAAGTTCCCCGCGGAGCCGAGCTCCGTGAAACTGTTTAACTGTTTCCCCGCACCTGTGTCCCGCAGTCTTGCACTCCAACCAACCGTTTCCTGTTTTATCTGGACTCTTTTCTCCCCGCTGTAGGCGATTAAGGGAGCACACTCAACAACATCATACCTCACACACTACACACCCACTTACCTGCTGCCATCTTACGAGCCAAACCAGGGCACTTCCTGATCCGTCAATAAATAGCACGAGGTGGCGTGCTTTTGAGGGTCATGTGACTGCCGGACCATACCAGTTTGGTTCATTTGTGATATTTTGTCTGATTTACTGTGTTTTCAAGGGGTAAGGTCATACCTGTATGGAGGCCTATTAGTGCCTTTTTGTCTGTAGGATTTATTGAGGAGTTTGTGTTATATTTTGCATATGGTATCTTAAACCCCTATAATCTGTTTATGGATGTGCCCAGGGGAGGGGCTAGGGGAGGTTTAAAAAAGGCTGCTTGGACCTCTCTTGGAGTGTGGAGTTGGTGGCAAGGAAGGTAACGGCTGAACTGATTTTTCTGTGTATATTGCTGTGTTGCTGAATCGTGAATTATTGTAAAACTCTTGTCTTGTTGGCATTGTCTTTTTTTTCTGCCTTGTACATTTTTGTGTAAATAGTATTTTGGCCATTTTTGCACATTTTTGTGGATATTTTTTGCACTGTACTTTGGGAAGCCAGCTATAAATAAATTTCACCAGCACCGTATTTTTCGACTACACCTGTCTTTTCCACTGTATTTTTGATTGTGTGAGAGAGAACCCCTCGACACAGGGGTTCTTACTGATTACACAGATGTGTCAAATACCTGATTCTAAATGGTGGTTATGATATTTAATTTAACACCAAAGGCGAAAACAACATCAGGGACAGCCTGATCACACAAGTCATACTGAATCTCTCAATGGAGAGGTTTCTGGCATGTTTAATCTCTGCCTGTTGACACTGTGGTAAAATCATTAGTTATGAAACAATTTACATGGTACCTTCATATGGGATCCTATTCCAGAGTGGGTGCATTTCTTAGCTGCTGATCACTGCAAAGTAACTCAAGCCATAGGTGGTAGTGATAATAACAATAATGTTAAAATTTGTGACTTTACCTCCATTTATGTTCAAATAGGGCAGTCAGGATTTCAGATTTTCAGTTTACAATTATTGGCCTGAAATAATCTGGGTAACGATACTATTTCAAGATTTATGAAAATGAAAGAACGATTAAAAAGTGCAAATGTTCCATTGCTTAGTAATCTGAAGTGGCACAAGATTGAATATTGTTATAGGACTAACTATATTCTAAAACACCAGCTCTCTAACTGTTAAATCATCTCTTGCTAGCAGTATACCACTCCTCATCTGCTGTTGAATGATGTGTGGCAACAAGTGTACTGGGCCGCTACTATAAACTCAGAATACTGCTATACACTTATTTTTAGTATGCTATCAATAATTTTATTAATTTGAAGGAAGATTATTGTCAATACCGGCATGATGCTACAGACCTTGCTTAGAGGTGTTAAGCTCTGGGGAAAAAAGAGAGCTTAATGAGGAAGTATTCCTGCAGAGGTCCTTTTCACCTTGTCCAAGCTTCATTTAAATATTTAGTTCATGTAAATTATAACAAATAGGCAGGATGATTTTTGACTGTGGCTTGACCCTTGATAGAAATGTTTAGTTTAATGTTTATTCTTTCTGCAGGTTGGCTGACAAGAATCTGTTGCTCTGTATAAGACTGGAACCAGTTATAAGATGAACTGTGAAAAGTGAACAGGTGAACTGGAATCCTGACAGGGTGAGCAAAACCTGGACACCAAGCAATGACATCAAAAGTAAGGTAAGTTTCTTTTTTCTGTTTTTGACATTGGAGTGGGTTAGAATAATAAAAGAAACTGCCAGTGACCCAAAGATTGAAAAAAAAGAAGCCCAAAGATTTATCTTTAAAAAAAAAAAGGAAAATCTGAGAAGAATGTTATTTATGTGCAATTCTCCTCCTGATATTGCACTCTTGTTTTGTTGAAGTAGTTCATGAACCACAAGGTTGTGTACAGCCTCATGCATTTAGTAAAGACACCCAGGGTGAAGTAGTCTCAGCTGGAGGTCTGTGCAATAGCAATCCAAGGGGAGCTCCACAGGTGGCATAATATAACTGAGCAAACCTCACCTAGTGTTGCACACAGTGAAGAGTTTGGTGCTCAGTAAACCATTATACTGAAGGACTGTCTAATTGCTTTGATGACTAATTTAGCTTGGTGGAAGCTGGTGTTTGTTTACTCGTCTCCCCCGTGGGTCCTCTGTGTCTTTGCTGAGACACAGTCGCTCGTTTCTTTGGGAGTGTATTAAGTGTCCCTGTCCTCTGAGCATCTGTTCCCTGCAGCAGGAGATGTTATGTCTGCTCACAGCTTCAGACTACTCGTGTAGAAGCCTGTTTTTACATCTCAGAGAGAATCTGAATGGGGACACAGTTGGAAAAGAAATAAACTTATACTGCAGCCCATACAGACAATTTCTCCCAGGATGCATTTCAAATTTTCACTGCCAGGAAAGTAGAACTAAATATAGACATCAAATACGATTTTTTTAAGGGGACAAACAGAAAAACTTTTTTTTATATGTGCTTATTTCCCCGTTTTTAAATGTTCAGAGTCCTCTTGAGTGAAGAGAGGGTTGGTTTGGCAGGTTTAGAAGTTGACTGCATCTACAGTTGAAAGCAGATGATTTATAGCTTGCTCTTCAGAGGCTCTTAGCTTGAAGTAGGCTGGTTTACGGTGACTCTTTCTCTTGAAGAGGGACGAAAAAATAGATCCAGACTTTAAAAAAGACTTTTTTAAGTGTACTGTTTACTGTACCTCAAGGGTGTGTGTACATGGTTATGTTGTATTACAGTTTAAAACCTTTTTCTTGGAGATTAACAATGTGTTTGAAGAAGTTTTAAATAGTCACTCTCAAAGTTTAAAACTTTAAACTTTTTGGATGTGAATGTTTTGTCAAGTGAAGAAAAAAATAGGCCTCACTCGATGTCTCAGCACCAAGACTACCATACCAGGGTATTTTTACATGAGGCAGGTTTGTTGGTTTGTTTCCTTCCCCTCTGCATCACTGGTCTGCTTCCACACTAATACATCATTCGATGCTTGAGCACAGTTGTGTTTGTACACAGTTGCATATAGTAGATAGGCTACGTACTTGGTTTGCAAATCTGCTCAGGAGAAAATAAGCAAAAACTAACTGTGGCAACCACTTGTGTCAACAAACAGGTTAAGCCCATCCTGCAGCTGTTGATGGTTTTATTATCAGATTCCTACAACCTAAAAAAAACAGTCTAGAAACTGACTGGGTGAAAGCCCATTTTTGTGGTGTCTTACCAAAAGCAGCCTGTCATGTAGAGGATCCTACATTTTGACAATAGTCTGCACAAAATGGTTGACAATATGACAGTCCCCAAAAGTAAAGCCACAACCATCGATAGCATAATGACTAAATGCCTCACGACCCTGCCCAGGATGTGTCAAGACCACCGCTATCCTGGAGCAGCACTTGGAAATAGTTTTTGTATGAGTGGATGTTGTGGAGGCCTGTGGTTTACCTGAACAGGTGGTCTTGACGTATGCACTGCCATTATTTGATGTGGATTGTGAGGCATCTAGAGAGCACTTGAGACAGCCTCCTTAACCTGTAACTGTTTTATCTAATTTGTATTTCATTGTTGAAACTGTAACTTTTTGCTGCCTCTTGGCCAGGACTCCCTTGAAAAAGAGGTTTTTAATCTCAATGGGACATTCCTGGTTAAATAAACTATGATATCTATGGCCACAACATCTGGAACTCCCTCTAATGGTGGCAGATGGGATAGGTCAACATTCAAGGACAAAATGAAGCATGGGAGGTATTTATTTATTTTTATTTTTTATTTATTTATTTTATTTGCCATAAAAGTTAGTTCGTATTGTACTAATTTATCAAGTGGTTTATTAAAAAAAAATACATTTATTATATTACATTATATTTATATCCAAGTGTTCATTTGCCTTAGAAGTTTCATTTTGCTCGGTTTCGTCATGCTATGAAAAGGGTTTAATGCCACATTTAATGAGAAGGGTCTGGGTGCAGACCTCCATTATAGAGCACTTTGACTGTAAGGACCATAAGTGATGTAGTTTGTTGTGGCAATCATGGTTAGGGACAGCAGTAGGTTAGTATTTCCAACAGCAAAAAGAGTCTACATGCATTAGAATTTGCACTTGTCCACCTTTCTGAACTATCAGTATCTTCAGGTCAAATAAGTCGTCAAAAAGGACACAAGTATCATACACTTGCAATTTAAATAATAGCATGTTGACTGTAGCTTGTGTTAGCTCTGTCAGCTACGCTTGCTGCAGAATTAGCTATATTAACTACACTAAGTTGTGTTTCATGGTCGATAACCTTTTTTAATGGAGGTGCATTGTTAGCTTGATTGGTTGTTATGAAAAAAAGATTTGCAGGTCAGATGAGCTTTTTGTGGTTTATAAGAGTTTGAAGTTTGTAAGACAAATGAAACGTTTTACTATCATTGAGACCAGTCAGGGAAACTGTTCACTAAAATGAGCTGCTTTCACTTTTAGACAGTGTGGAAAAGTGTCCAGGATCTGATGGGTCTTTCATGACCACAAGCTAAGAAAACAGCACAATACAACTAAAACAGCATGTGATTTATACCTGTATGGAGTGGATTTATGTGTAATCCTTTTAATACTGTGAGGTTCTTTTCTATAAGTCTAGCCTGTAAAATATTGAAAATAAAATGTTGAAGAACAAAAAGAAAGAGCCAAGTATTGGATGGTGTTCAGGAGTGAGAACATAAAATCGACAAGGCACAAGGTAAGCAAGAGCAACAACAATAAAAGTTTAACTTTATGCAGAGATTTCAGCAAACAGTGCAGTTCAGTCTAAGAGGTAAATAATAGTAAAAAAAAAAGCAGTAAAGTATACTCTGTGAAAGGGTGCAGTTGAACTCTCTGCATAACAGAGCGTAACATTATAGGCCTGTTTTCATATTAAGATGTCATAATATGAAAAGATTTATTGTTTTAAGAGAAACTGTGGCTTTAACTATTCCTGCTTTTCCGTGTGTGCCAAATAGAAAATCCATTTAGTGACTATGACGTCCATTGGTTTTGCATTGCAAGTGGACACATCTTTTTTTGTCCTACATAATATGAAAGAGGGGTAGACATAGGCAGAGGTAAAGGCCTGACAGCGGAGGTCTGCAGCTAGACTGTTTTAAGAGATTTGACAGCTCTATTGACAAATTCTCCTCTGCGCACCAGACTTGCAGGGAAAGGGAAAAAAGAAAACACAATCAAATGTTACACAAGAGTTACAGAACTTTCCATGAACTTCACTGTCTGCTTCAAAGCAACACAAAAAGCTGTTACAAAATAGACTGTGCCATTTATTCCGTTTTGTTGTACGTTATCTTTGCAGTTCAGTCAGAAGGTTAAATGTGTGTTTTGGTCAGCTAAAGAGGTGGATGTCAACACTGCAGCCTCAACATTTAATCCCCAGATTCTGGCTCCAAATCTCTTCACCTGCACAATAAATGAGCACCTGCTGAAGGGGGTTTTCAGTTTCACCACTCAACTGGAGCAGGTATAGAGGCATCATCCACCTTTATGTTTCTGACAGACTGTAAGAGGGGCTGGGATTATCTGGCTGAGTCTTCAGTTGGTTCAGATCATATCTCAAAGGCAGACATTAGGTTGCTTCCAACGTTGACCATAAATCTCAACAGATCACCTTGACACATGGGGTTCCCCTGGGTTCGATTCTGGTGCCACTATTAATCAACTTGCGTAGTCATGCTACCTCAAGGTCATATCGCACAAGACAGTAGCGGTTCTTATCACGGCTACACAGACTACACCCAGATTTACTTGGCTCCTGAACTGATTGAATGAGGTCCCTAAGATTCTCTTTAGCAATGCTCGGAGCGAGTGAAAGGCTTGATGTAATAAAACCACCTTAAATTAAACAAAGATGAGATAGAAGTCTGGTCACTGATAGTGAAAGCTCACTTTGATTCTGCAGTAATAAAGAAGAGAAAGAAGTCTGAAATCTTAACGTTGGATCTGACTAAGATCAGAGCTGCAGTGGCAGAATAAAGGCTAATTCAGCACTTTATGTGCTGTGCTGGACAAGATACAGAACATGTAATCATGCCTATTACAGTCTGCGGTATGGACTACATGAAAAGATAAAAAACTTGAACATTTATGAATCCTATGTTTTAATATATGACAATAAAATCAGATGAGTCAGTATCTATATGTAAGAAAACATGTTTTTTCTTGGCATGAAATATCCTTTAACATATTATATGATAACATTAAGTCTTCATGGCTTACAGAAAGTTCCTTTCTGAATTCTAAAATGTTGTTTTTTTGAGAGGCTGAGCTTGTCAACTAAGGTCACAGTGCAATAAATGAGTGCGTTTCTGCATTATTCAGAATAAATAGATTTTACACAGTGGTGTTGAATCATCCAGGCGGTCTAGGTAATATGAGAGAGAAGTTTGCAGGGTCAGTCAGGATCTTTATCTTGAATGGCAATACATTTTTATGAACCTATTTTCATTGCTGTCAATACAATTGACTTGAATTGCAGGGATAGGTATTACTTAACACCCCGGCAATTTAATGAAAAAATGGTTAATGAGCACAACTGTCACTGTGATTTCAGAGTGAGAATGGAGAATAAATCATTAAATAGTCCCACAAGTAACCCGTTTACATCCAAGAGAAGAAAAATTATTTTCTCTGCTTTCGTACAGTTTTACAGCAAGTCACTGAGTTCTTGGTTGTTAGGTTCAGATTCAATCTGTTTACAATCAATCAGCTTAAACTAAGTTGCAGAGTGACATGTCTTTGTGGAATTGTTCCTACCCTTGACCCGATCAATTTACATGCTGCTCTGATTTCTCAGACAAAACACTTTTTTACTTACTATGCATAATAATTTAGTCTACCCTCCTGACAGGCGACTTTCAGGCTGAGAGGATAGCTTACTGTTACAAACAGGCTTGTTAGAGGAAGGGAAGCAACATACAATACCTGTTTTTGTAAGTAAAATAACATTGTATGGCAAATCTAAATAAAATAAGTAGTGAATGCTGCTCAAATCAAATGAAGTTATATATGAAAGAGGACCCCAACTTTAAGTTTCTTACTAAACAGACCAACCTAACCAAACTAAAACAGAGCAGTACCCTGAAACCTAGTGCTTCTTCTTCAGGAGAGTGTGGATGTGTACTATAAATAAACTAATCCTTGACTCAGTTGAGGTTTTAAACCAAAGCCTCATAAAAACCCCAAATAATTCAACCCAGTTAGACATTCTCAGAACATTTCACAAAATACTAATACGAAGTCAAAAGGATGCTGTGCTGAATGGTAGTGCTGGGCAGGCTTTAAAACTCTGTCAGCGAGTGGTCTCCTTCAATTGGGACATTTCTGCTGTGCAACAATCACCGTTTTTTAACTGATGGTTTAAAAATGGAATAAAGTCAGGAGGATCCAACACATAAACATGCAGGCACTCATGCTAAGAAACAGATTACACAACCATCTAGGAGAGGGTATGTGGCTATGTCTATAAAAGTCAAACACTTGCAAAACCTTTTAACACTGGTGTCCCGCAAGGATACTTCCTGGGTCCCCTTCTGTTCAACCATTTGGCACACATCTTATCTCAAAAATACAATAACAATAAAACATTAAAGTAATTGTTCAGAGTAACTTTACTGGAACAAAATACCTCACCCTATATGGCTTAATTAAAGTTTCAAAGTTGAGATAAAGAATTTTAAGTCTACCTCCAAAAACAGGTCCCATTAGAAGGTGAAACTAAGCCATCAGCTGATCTGCTGGGGAGATGAATCATATCATTTGACATTCATTAACACCTTGTCAAAAAAACAACAACAACAGGAGCTTGGAGTCAGTTTAAGCAGTTGACATTATCTGTCTGGTTTTATTTGATCATGCTGTCAGCTCTGGGATCTCATCACCTCCATGTCTGACACCTTTGTTGTTGCCTTGAATAAATAACATTTAATTTCTCCTTCACAGGAGGAGAGCAGCTACAACTACAGGCATTTTATTGGTATTAGGGCAATATCAAAGCTATTTTTAATGCCAGAGAGACACATTTTCTGATCCAGTACTGAGTTATTTCTAATTTTGTTTTATCATGACTCTAAAGACAACGGAAGATTAGCTCAGCTGATTTAATTAGACAATCAATATTCTCTGTAATAATTTGACAATTTTCCATCCAAATAAAAAAAAAACTTTATCTTTTAAGTACTGTCCTTTTCCCCCTGTTTATCAGTCAGGAGCTCGAGTAAGATATTTATTCGTTGCTCAAGATTAGGGAAGATAAGGGTTTATTTAGGCCAATTATGCTTATTGTTTTGGCCTTTGCTCACCTTAAACTGTTATGAAAACTGTGGCCTCAATGTTCTTTGACCTGTGCTGCTGCCTTTCTTCGGAGTGGGAAGAGCAGAGGTCACGCATCTTGTTCTCTAGCTTTTCCTACGCTGGCAACAAACCACCCCAAAACAAGCTCATATTAAACAATGCAATGTGCATAATATCACTATTTATGATCAGTGGTTTCAAATTTACATTGAACTGCTGCTGATGAATGTTGTTAGAAGCTCAGCCATACAGAATGGAGAATCAATAGGTCTGTGTAATAAGAGGATACAGCTGTCTGTATCATTTGTGTGTGTGTTTATGAGTGGGTGGGGGTCACAATAACATAATTTGAAAAAAAGGTTGGGGAGCTAAAACGTGTTTGTGAGAACATGTCAGAAAAGACAACTAATATATGAGCTAATCTAATAATAGAAGAGTGAATGATATTGTAATATGAATAAGATAATGAATTTTGATGTTTTTATTCAGTGGTGAAACTGATCATCAGCTCACTCCAGATTGTAATGATTGCTGCATGCTGAATCATGCAGAAAAAGACCCAAATCAAACTGCTCTATTGATAGTTTTGTATTGATTGTGACCCTCACTGGCAGATTACCATAGATCTGAATGCAAACATGAGTAGCTTTACAAAGACCCTCTGTGGATCATTGGTCCAATACTAAGAACTGTTTGATATGTTCATGAATTTCCGTGGTTTCTGAAAGATGTGCAGTTGCTGTCCTTGTTTGCCAAAGGTAGATGAGGTGATTGAGGTGATTGAGTAAAGGATGTGGCGCTCTCCAAGGTGCTAGAAAAAAAAAAACAAAAAAAAAAAAACAGGTGTTGGCTGCAAATGAAGTGTCCCTGGTGCTTGGGGACAGGTTATTTCTGATGCCAGGTGTGACAGTATGTGCCAAACTATAACTGCACCTTCTTCAACACCAAAATTACAGGGTTTCTTTTTTCTCGGTTGCTTTTTGTAAATTTTAAGAGACTGCTCTTAATACTCTTAAAAAGCTGTCCTCCGTAGTTATTGTTAACCATTTGGATTAAATCCTGCTTGTTGCCTACTGCTCTGTCAAGTGTTTGCCAAAGGTATAGTTTAGTCAACTTGAGGACTGCAGTGTTTACTCTTCTGCCAAGTTATTTTTGTGGTTTTGCCAAGATAATAAAACTCCATTTTAAAATCATCTTCAGTCTCCTGCGTTTTAACCGCATTTGAGTTTCAGAGTGACCATTTTTTACACCTTCTTTGGAGCTGAAATGGATATATGACCAGCTGGAATGAGGCCCTCAGATAGACTCATAACATGCACAGGGGGGGGGACAGCATATCTAGCTGGTCTGGGAGTGTCTGGGAATCCTGAAAGAGCTGGAATAAGTTGCTAAAGAAAAACACGATTTGGCAATCCAATGCATCTGAAAATAGAAAATATATACATCACAAGAGGCAGCATTGAAGGCGGCACATTTCCCCCCACACACACATATACACTCATACTCTTACTGAAAACCTTCCTGCAGTGCTTTGCAGTCTCGTTGGAAACTTGACAGTTATCTTAGCTGAAAATTTCCCATGAAATTAATTTTTCATTGTATTAAAAAGTTTTCATTTGGATGAAACCGTCCCTCATGCATCAAAAATGGATACATTAATTAGCTGAGACGTGTACAGGTCAAAAAGCCTCATTATAAGAGGAGAATGGGGGATTCATGACGGGTAGACGTTGGATGGCTGAGACCAACCGCAGTCAGACTTTAAGACTACATTCATGCCCATAGAACCATGAAAAATTTATATTTTAAAGACCCTTGCACATCAAATTAAACACTGTTTAACACAACCCCTCCCCCAAAACCTGCACTTACACAATTAGATTGTTCCATGCAAATATTCCAGCGCAGTGATTTCCCCTGAAACAAGCAAATGTCACTTCAAAGAACCTCTCAAAATGTGCTGTCCCATACCAATAGGAAGCCTTTGAACAGCGATGGCAGCCATGTTAATCCACTGCTGATCTACCCTTGGATCAAGCTGTTCCAAAATCAATACAGCCCATGAAAGCTGGCCTTCTGGTCTCCATCACAGCCTTTACATCCTCTGGCTAATACACTTTAATACCGAGTGGAATGTGGAAAAAAAATCTGTTAGTATTTACATTGTATGAATGCAGCGAACCCTCTACCATTGGAGACAGTATGATAGGACCGTACGAAGGGGGGATGGATTGTTCATATCACTTACAGACACTGTAAAAATAAGATGATGCACTACAATTTATCTTCCTTATTTTTTTTTAAACTAGATATAACATTGACTGTAACTATTAGGCCTACTTGTTGAAATGTATTTACTCTAGTTGTAAGCTGTGTTATTTCAGGTTTTCTTACTACACTCTTGAACTCAGCATGAGCTGAATAGAGTTTAAAATTATATTTGGAGTTTCAATGATAAGGACCTTCTTTCTGGATGATTAAAATCCGAATTTTAAGTGATTACAAGGTTTATGTCTAGTTTTTACCTGTTTTGTGAGTCAGTTGTAAATATTTGTGACGTCCAATGTCCCTTCAAAACTCCTCCTCTGGTTTGTTTTGGTCCACAAATTGCCTCATAAAAAAGTTGATCTCATGCTGTGAATTTTGTAGACTGTGAATAACTGTGTGACTGCTCAACTGACAGACTGCTAACTGGCTAACAAGCTAATTCAGTTACATGTGCTGTTTGTCAAGTAAGTCTGAGAGACTATAAAACTTGTCAGTTTAGTTTTAACATAGCGTGAATCTGAGATATTAACGAGACCACCTAACTCCAACTCACTTTTATATTTGTGTCTGGAATCTGTTTTGGCATTTCAGTTCAGAGTCAGCCATGATTTTCAGTGGATAAAATTAAGCTCTGTGATGATTTTCAGAGAGAATTATAAAAGCACGCTTAGCTAATAGGATGCAGATTTGCTAACAGGCTCAGTTCAGTTTCCAGTGTCATTTTTTTAGTGATTACATTGAATTTGGACTTTTTCACATTGTGAATCTGAGAAATGTTTTCATCTCTGCTAAAAGATGGTAATAATTGTGGTTATGTTCCCAGTCCCAATCCTTACAATAGGATGGTGGAAAACAGACAAAATTAGCGTCTCCTGCATGGCCATAGGTAGTCCCATTAGCTTCGAAACCCAGCCAGTAATCAACTGAAAATACATTCATGTGTCTAGGCGCCTCCCTGCCACAATATTTTGCATTTGTAAAATGCACATCCTTGCATCATAACTGTATTTAATGGACCAGTCTACACATGTCAAATACATAGGTGGTTTTCTTGTAATGCGGCGTTAAATACAGTAATTCCCGTAGAGCCTACATGTAACATCAAAGAGTTCAGAAGCAGAAAATGGGAGATAAACCCTATTTCACACATGACTATATTTAAAATAACATGCTTTCAATTTTCCCAATTTTCCTGCAGATCTTTCCACTTTCATTGTGTAATGCTTTTCGTGCATGAGTGATAAACCCAGAAATAACTCACTTTGAAACCTGGCTGATTTTTAGAAATATCATGTTTCATTTATACATAGGCCTGTTTCATATCTTTGCATGTGCCAAAATGCAGCCCCCACTGGCACGGATGAGGCTTCACTCCACTCCATATTTTGTGTCCCGCTCTGCCTCGCCAGTATATCTGATCTGAACGCCGCGCGCTCCTCTCCACACAGCATTTCCACTCCAACACAGCAACCAGAAGCTTCGTCCGCCTGACAGAAGTTGAGTCAACACACTGGGAAACGTGCCGTCTGGATATATGTTGCACCTCCATACTCACTGTCGTCTTCTGTTCAGCTCCGGGGGACTTTTCTCTCTCACTGTCGCCTGCCGTAGACCCTCCTGTCCGCCTCTGGAAATGTGTTTATAGGCACTAATAGTTGAGTTGCAACCATTAACCGCCCGGTTATTAAGTACCTGCAGATCTGCTGCAGGGGAGTTTCAGCGGCACGCGGGATCCTACAGAGAATCAGGATATTCTCACAACGTGAACAATGCTCAGACTACAGACTATCATTTGCACTTTTTCTGTGCTGTCTGTTGCAGCCAGAGCTGATTTTAAAGCGCGGAATTGCAGCGAGGTGAGGGAGGCTTGTGCCGGGAGAGGCTTCAGCTTCGCACATGTCCCTCTTCAGGAGATCCCAGGTAAGGTTGGACTGAATTACACCTGTCAGTCAGACTCACAAGAAGCAGAAGGGTCGTAGTTTGGCAGAGGAGTCTGGGTTAAATGTTAAGTCCTGAGAAGAAAAGTTAAAAAACCTAATAATATCAAGTTGTATTTTTGATCTAAGGCATAGTCATTCATTCACTCATTGCTGTAGGGCTTTATTGTAAAGTACATGACTGCATCAGACTACCTCAACCACCTGTCAAAGTTCTTTCAATTGAACCCAGAGTAAGTTCATACAGGGAATTTACTCAATTATAAAAAGTGCTCCTAAGGACCTGAGTAGATGTGCAGCTGGCCTCAGCGAAGTGACAGTCCTTCTCTTCATTTAACACCACAGAGCACACAATCCTGAGGCTATCAGTTTATAAGAGTCTACATTCATGCTGCGATAACAATATATCCCATCAGCCAGCATCAATAACTCAGTGATTGTGCTAAGGCTCCCCTCAGGCAGCAGCAGCAGATGTGGTGAGATCTGTCTGGCTGTGTCCAGTAGAGGTCCCTGACTGTGCTAACCAAGCAGAGATAATGAATGGTCAGCTCTGCAGGTTAACTCCTGCTGGCCGGTGAAAAGGAAGTGATAAGGTGAACTGCCTCAGCGGCAGTCTGTAATAATCAGGATGAGTCACTTATTCTGCATAATTACAGCAGCTTCCCTTTGGAGCAGTTCACTTAAATACTTCTTTAATAACTTATAAAGAAATTCATGCCTTTTTGCATTAAAGCTCTGTGACTCTGGAGCCGAAGAAAATGACTGTAGACTTGCTATAAATTACGGATGTGATTACACTGGATTAGCAGTAAGGAAATGGAGACTTAACAGAAAACATGCTGTGAATAGATTAAAAAAAACTGCTTTAACAGTTCAGGCTGTTTGAATAGAAAAAGAGGTCCATAAAGTGTGAGTTAATTGATAAGCTCTTAAATCTATACTTGCTACAATCATGGCGCGTTTCCATAATGTGAATATGTTCACATCAATAGAGAAGTCAACAGGCATAAAAAGTGTTATATATCCCAGCCGATTCATTCCTCTAGGTCTTCATTGTTATGCTCTGGGGCCAGCAGTTCTCCCCATAAAGCCATGAATCTGGCACAAGTAAAAGGCTGCATATTTGATAACAGGCGCACCTGTTCAGAGCTGGGTTGAATAACTACCTGATTAAATCCTTTGGATCCAGGTCCCTGACATCACAACTAATCTGCCAAATGAGTGCAGAATTCAATCTCTCTCATCTCCGGGTGATGTCACCCTGAATGAGCGTCTTTTGATCTGCTCTTTGAATGAGCCATAACCTTACATGTCTGCTGGATAGACAAGGCATTATCAACAGCTCAGCAAATTCACACGCTGATGGCCATGCCCTTCAAGCCTTCACCATTTATTGGCTCTCACTCATGCAAACAACAATCAAGCTGAGACACATCATGACGAAAGTATTGAAATGCCTTTCCTCTAAAGGTTATTCAAATAGCTTGCCATTTTCGGTGTATTAAAACCTATTTCCTCAGAACATTTATTTAAGTATCTGGAAACCGTTTCCCCTGCAATGACACAGAGCCTTTTGGCACCTTTAGTCTCTTTTAAAGCTCCTGTGTAGAGTTTTTAGATGGTTATGAAACAGTCTTAAATTAATAGTGCAACTTTTATTCATCTACCCAGGCAAACAAGAGCCTCAGACTGATGATTGATTATTCCCATAAAGTTATTTTTAATGCCCTGAGACAGCTGCTGCAGGGCTGGTGTCAGATAAAGTGATTAATTGCTTGCCACAGAAACAACCTGTATTTTTTTTACACTTAGATTCACTGTGAGTTTTATTTTTGAGATTGCAAGATGTGCAAGATAAGAAATGTTTTACAAAATTTACTTAAAACTCTTCTTAAACAACAAAACCCAATTCCATTGAAGTTGGGAAATTGTGATAAATGTAAATAAAAACTGAATACAATGATTTGCAAATCCCTTTCAACCTATATTCAGTTGAATACACTACAAAGACAAGGTATTTAATGTTCAAACTCATAAACCTTATTTTTTTTGCAAATAATTATTAACTCAGAATTTCATGGCTGCAACACGTGCCAAAGTAGTTGGGACAGGGCCATGTTTACCACTGTGTTACATCACCTTTCCTTTTAACAACACTCAATAAACGTTTGGGAACTGAGGAGACTAATTGTTGAAGCTTTGAAGGTGGAATTCTTTCCCATTCTTGCTTGATGTACAGCTTCAGTTGTTCAACAGTCCGGGGTCTCCGTTGTCGTATTTTATGCTTCATAATGTGCCACACATTTTTAATGGGAGACAGGTCTGGACTGCAGGCAGGCCAGTCGAGTACCCGCACTCTTTTACTACGAAGCCACGCTGTTGCAACACATGCAGAATATGGCTTGGCATCGTCTTGCTGAAATAAGCTGGGGTGTCCATGAAAAAGACGTTGCTTGGATGGCAGTATATGTTGCTTCAAAACCTGTATACCTTTCATCATTAATGTACTTCCTGCTGTTTTGGAGGGGTACAAGTTAAAAACAGATCTGAGTGTCTTCCACACTACAGGAAGACTTTGGCGATTGTCAGCAATGAGCAGTGTCCATGCAGATGTGTAGCTTTCTGTTATCGCCACCTTGCCAATTGCCTGTATTATAGTTGTGTTAAGCTTACAATAGTGTTGATAACTGTGGAGTATCGACAGATCTACTGCAGCAATCTTTGCTCTTTGCTTAATGTCTTGGGCTGAGAAGTCTTTTCAATCACATCAGCCTTCCACAAGGTTTGTGTACGTTGTGGTATTCTGCTATTTTCTTTAAATGCAGGAGGGAGAAAAGCATTCAAATGAAGCACCACTAGACTGGCCCGCCTTGCTATGTCTCCAGTTTGCTTTGCCCATTTAAGCGGTTGCTTGCTTTTTTTGAGTGTCTTCTGGGTATATAATATAACACAATAAAATACCTCTCCCTGCAATTTGATTCTGTCAGCTTTTCAGATGGCAAAATAGGTATCAAGTGCATCTTATACACTTAACTTTATGGCTATGTTTGCTATGGTGTCCTGTTCCAATCAGCCGGTTTATTTGTCACATTCAATAGCACGAGGCACAAATGAGGTATAAACTCATATTGCGTCCATTGAAAATGCACACAAGCTGTCTCTTTCTTTAATTGCATTCAGTCCGTGAAGTACCCAATCCCAGAGATTTACTGTATAATTAAAGCATCTGTGCAGCAATATTTATTTATTCCATGCAGGAGGCTTAATGTGAGCAATTCAGACTTGGCACTGCAGGGGTTAATCGTGCCCCTGTGGCAGCCTTGGAGCATCTCCAGTGATGACATTACTTTGCAGTTAATATTCCTCTTCGTGTAGATGAGATGCTCCTTTTGGGACTTTGTTGAGTGGCTCTTAGGCTTCACGTGTAGCTTATTGTTTCTGTCAGCCAAACAGCTGCCGTCACTCTGTGAACTCGGGTGATTAGCAAGAAAAAAAATGTCAACCGTCATGTTAGCTGTCTCACTCTGCAAAGAAGCTTTCACTGCTTCTGTGGACTCTGTGTGTGCTCATGTTAGATTACTGCTGTGAGCTTTCTGGAAAAAATCTGGTGTTTGGTATGCAAGGTGTTCAACTTTACACAGACAGGTGTGTATCTGTCACTGTTTTTGATGTCGGAAGCTTTTAGAGGCAGTGACTGGCATTAACTTAGACAGAATACACAAAATGTCTCTCATTAACTTACTTAAGTGCCATCTATTTTTCATTAAGGATATACAACTAGGATTTTATTATCACATTAATATTTTCATAAGCTAGTTTGCTCATTTAAAATTTTATTTGTTCCTATCAAATTAGGATTTTACAGGATATTTTTGCAGCTTTATTTAGTGTCAAAGTAAATAACAGTTTCAAAGAGAGTTCAGATAACTGGCAGTATTGTGCTCAAAGTGACTGCTGCATTGCTACAGTATTTTCATTAAAGGCCCAGTATCTTAGTGTTCTGTTGTTCTTTTTGTTTGGTCAAACAGAAGCAACCGGGTCAGGTGAAATGACTGCAGGGTTATGACAGAAATGCTGTTATGATCTGAAGCCTAAAGGCTCAGTGAGTGCAGTAATTCCACAAGACTAAGCCGATGCCTCTGCCTGCTGACCAGGCTGCGCTGGAAGCTGTCAACAGCTACAAGGTGGAGGCATTTAGAGCATGGGAGCATGAAGTTGTTGATCGCTCTTCAAGTCTTTGAGTGTTTGTATGTCTAAAAGCACCCTGATTATGCCCTTCTCCGTTGTAAATTTATATTTAATTCAAATGCAAATTCATGTAATTTTAGCTTTATTTGTTGCTCTAGTTAAAGATCAAACCTGCACTCAGCCTTGCTCCCCTGCTGTCTCAGTTTCACTCTTGATTACCAAACGTCTGAGACAAGATGGGAGGATATGGAAAGTGAGTCACAGAGCAGACTGCTGGATTCAATGGAACTTCTTAGCATGTCACACTCTGCGCTATCGTTTGACGTCCGGCTCTGTTTACTCCCTGCCAAGAGGTGGAGGTGGGACAGAAATAACGGCGCTGATATTTTATGTGATCCTCAGCCGCCTGCACAACGAGGCAAATGATCTCTGCTGGGGCGTGTGATGTGCACAGGTTTTTCTGCTGTCATGTAACGGGATGGAGGGGATTAAAAAGGGCTAAATGGGAGTGCATTTAGAGGGAAGGGCCTGTTGTTACCCCCCTTCAGCATACGCCTTTATTACTGTGATGCATTGTCAGATTATTGTGACCTTCCTGACAGTCACATGCAGAGATAGATTTAACAATGCAGCAATGACAGTGAATTTATGAAGGCTTTAGTGTTCGCATCCGCTCTGCAGACATCAAAATATTTGTGATAAAGCATCTAATAATTGCACTTCTGGTGATTTATTGTTTACTCTGTGGTATATCTTGTATTTTAGGCCGCATCCTGCTATATAATGTAATGTGAATGTTCCCCACTGAGAAGCAGAGGGGGGAGGCACTATCAGGGGAGAATCATCCAAACAATCATCATTTTCTCCCGCTGCAGAGGGGATTTCTCAAACGCCGCCTCCATCTCTGTGTCATCAATCATGCTCATGAATGCCAAAATGGCCTCGTGATGGCTCCTCTCTGCGGGTGGTCCCTCTGAGAGCTGCAGGAAACATTTTGTCCTGCAAATGGTTGTGGGGCTGCATGGAGAGAAGAGCATCACAACACTCAAAGCATATTAAAAAGATAGAAGAGGGCGATGTTTGATCGATTTTGTTTTATTTTTTTTTTACTGTTTGTTGTTTTATTTTTGAATTGGGACACCTTTTCTCTTTGTATCACCATCATTTATACTTTTATTTACCTGCAGAGTTTTATATGCTCTTTTAATGCTATCCAAGAGAATATTTTAACTTTGAGGCCCTTTAATACATCTCCTAGGCTTTTTTTATTTATAGAGATACAAGGTTCTTTATATTCCTGCTTAGGTTTAACACTTTCTTTTACTTTACATGTGCAACAGTGTCAAACTCTGAAGGGCAGAGGGAAAAAAAGCAAAGAGGACACCAGTTGCATGTAGTTCAGCATTTGCCTGTTCAATATATTCTTATATTTAGATGTAAAGCAGCCTGTAGTACAGCCCTGCCTAAAGCTCTGCTTAAAGCTCTGCCTCTTGTTTTATCCACTTGAAGCAGTCAAGAGTCCTGTCTGGCTCCTTAATTTGGGTTTTCTCCATTTCAAGAGTACCGTGGAGGATACATTATTATGTTTCCTCAACATGAAGGGTGTCCCAGAGGCACCTGCCTGCTGTATTGCATACCCTTTTATTTTCGAATGATTTTTTTGCAGTTTAATATATTTTTTTGTAATTTATTAGTTTAATTCTCCCACTCTGATTATTTTTATTTCACACGTGATATTGCCCTTAGTGCCTTACTGTTAAGGTATTGATCAGTCAATATTACGATATGAAAGTTGATAGACAGTGAAAGTTTAAGAGGAGGTATCATGCATTTTTTTCAGATTCTATTCTTTTCCGATTCCTCGTGAATAGTTTTAGATGAATTATAGATTATTAAGAAAAAAAAGCCTCAGTTTTCTCACAGTGGTGCATTAAAATGTAATTATTTCAGCCCTCATCTAAAATGCTTTGTTTTAGCTGTTGTTTCTTTAAGGATACATCTAGTGATTGCCACCAAACATTGTAACTTTGCAGTTTTGTTGTTAATGTGGGAAAGCATGATACAACCCCTTTAACTGATAGAATACCAGGACCAAGTATTACAGATCCTGTCCCTTTAAGTTGTCTTTATTTAGACTTATTTTACTCTACAAAAGCCCTTTTTGGTGTAAAAAGTACTACAGTAAAAGCTTGTTTACCTCTGTCCACTCTTCCAGTGCCTGTGAGGTGTGTTTTTTTTTTCTTGCCTCACTTTCTGAACCAAACAGTCACAGCAGGTACTGTAGCTGCTCAACATGAGTCTGGTTCTGTTTGAGGTTTCTGCCCGTTTAAAATATCTATTTTTTTCTTGCCACTGTTACACTACCAAGTGTTATACCAATAGACCAACTCTTATACCAAGTATTGGTCTATTGTTTTATTTTTAGATTTTATTGGTTCCACTTTCAGAAGCTGCTTATGGATATCAGATTCTTGATTCGGAGTCTATTATTTATGGAGGGTTACAGTAATTAGGTGGAGGGATGCTAAACTTGTAGATATGACGACTTTATTTCAACACCGCAACATATGAGCAAATGTATATTTCCTTTAATACACACTGTGTTATGTGTTCCATCATATCGGACATGCTCTCTTCCTTTACTTAAAATGGCTTTGCCACAAGTTTTGACCTTTGCTGTATTACTTTCTTTTTAATGGTTCGCATCCTGCAATCTCAAAGATGATGCTCTTCACACATTTTTATTTGCTGCATCACAAATGACTGTAATGTATTATTGGCAGGGTAGGTTTTAACAGGTAAGTACAACTTCTGCAGTCTGCAAATTCACACTGAGGTTCAATTCTGAAATTTGTTTAGCTAAAAGGAACCAAAAAGCAGAATTATCCCCAAATCTCAGAAATGTAATATAAGCTGCAATTAAGGACCAGTTCTTGATAACATAGCCTCGTCTTTGTAAACAATACAACAAAAAAACCGTTTTAAATTTGTAATTTGCCTTCAAACAACAGTTGAATGAACTGATGCTAAAATGATAGAGATTGTGTGGTTGGTTGGTTGGTTGGTTGGTTGGTTGGTTGGTTGATTGGTTGTATGAAATCGCCACATAATTCTGAGGTCCAGTCAGGGATGTATTTAATGAACAGATCAAAAAGCAAAGACAGCTGATTCTGTTCATAAATATGACAGCACTGTCAATCAAATCTGAACAAACTACATCGGTCATTAAAAGGCAGATAAAGTTTTTTTGAGTTCAAAACTCTAAATTATTAAAATTCAGCTTGAACTTCACTCTCTGTGTACAGTCATAAATATTTAATCCTGTTGAGAACTGAGATTCCAGCACCTTGACAATATTTACATTTTTCATATAGGATGATAGGAACGAGCTGCCTCTAATAAATGTCTCCTGCAGGGTTTTTTCAACCCTCCCCAGCCCCCTTCCCCCAATTTTTTTTTTTTTTTTTTTGGTAAATGCAGTACCTGATCCGTCACTGAATGATATTTATCTCATCATAAGCACTGCAGCAGTGTTCTGTTTCTGCTCCCAAAAGGAAGGAAGGAAGACAATATTTGAGTTACTTTGGAAAAGTACAGAAATGTCCTCAGGGTTTGTGTTTTTTTTTTTTTTTTTCAAACACCAAAAGTAGCTTCTGGATAATATTTTCTAAACCTTAATCCTGTCTGTGACCCAAACTTTCTATTTATTCTGTTTGTGGCCTTCAGCAGGGCTTATGTCCAACCCTCTGTTGCTCACAACCCTAGTTGCTGAAATGTGAATACAGCCTAAACAATTTAAAAGCTGCAGGGACTTTGGTTGGCAGTTGAGCACTTATTAGCTATGCTGTTTGTTTTGCGTATTCACAGTGCATGTAATGTGGATAAGGGAATGATTATTAGGCTATTTTCAGTTCAATTTCCTTTATTTACCCATAAAAGCCTGCTTCTAAGAGGTAGTTATGAATGCATTATGTTTTGGAACACAAACATGAAAGAGTCACGGGTTTATTGGAGCTTGACCAAATTAAGTTAGCTTGACGCGCCTTTAATTACACAGTTCATCAACAGCGGCTGTCATACAGGTTACTGAAGGAGGGATGCAGCAGACACAGCCATGAAGAATGAATGTTTGTCAGACTCATTTGAGATAAATCCACTGTTAAAAACAAGGAAATGGATTGAAGTGATTCCCCTGAGGGTGCATGGCAATAGCTGTTTAATGGCTGGAGAGAAATTTGAATGTCAAAGAATGAGCGCTCCTGCTGTCAACAAGAGATTGAATAGATGTTATTTTGATCTATTAGTTTCTGTCAGCAACTGTCCAATTAAATTCCAACCTGAAGCCACTGAAAAACAGCTTTTTTTATTCCTTGTTTAAGAAGCTGCATAAACACAGTCCTTTTTTTTTCTCTTTCCTTTTACCTGCTATTGACCACAAATAGAGCAAGCTACATACTGCCTCTTTCGCACAAATAGAACAATAATAGATTTTTTTTACGTTATGCAAGGAGTATTTTATAGTGAACAGGTGGTTAAACAAAATAAAATCCTGACAGGATGAGCAGGACTGAGTTTAAAATCTGAAATATTAACAAGTTTACACAACATGTTGATTTACAGACGCTATATTGATTTAATAAAAGATTAATTTATTGAGCTGAGATGATAGTCTCTTCAATTTCATGGTCCATTTCAACAGATTCTCATCAGGCTCCTTGCAGAATGAACCAACATTAAACTGAACATTTGAATCCATGATAAAGTTCAGATACTTGGCTGCTTTGTTTTAATTTACATCAAACTGAACATTTCCAATAAAGTTGTTGATTGGGTAAGGTGAACAAGACTTCTACAGGAATATTTATGATGACATTCAACTTTCTCTGAGAGCAACTGTAAAAAAGAAAGAAGTAGGACTTCAGTCAGTATTTTTGGATCCATTACCACGTCTTCATCAAAAATGAAAAATTCAGTTTAATGTTAGTAAACACAATTAAATAGACCAATATTAAGATGGCTCCAAATATTACCGTTGCCATGGAAGCAGTTACAATTTGTGACTCTCAAGGTCTGTTTCTCTTTAGTGGGAATATGTCAAATAATGTAATCCTTCAAATCAATTTAAATACTGTCAAATCAAGATTTCGAGTTATCTGTTTCCTGTGTAGGTAACCGAATATGGTGTTATACTATGAGCTGGTTGCTGTGGAGGAGGATTCCCCCACCCCCACCCCAAAACACTGACTCACCGTTAAGGTTAATTTTCGCTGTAACAACCCACTCACTGTAAGCCATCCCTGAAGTAATCTTCTTCAACCGGATTCACTTCAGGCAGTGACATTTTCATCTACTACTCAGCTCAAATGGAACTTTTTATTCCCTTAAATCAAACTGTGAAGTACTTTAAAGGTGTTACTTAGGATAAAGTTTGAGATTGACAGTCCCTCTATCTCGCCAACAAATCCCAGACTTCTGTTTTGTTGTATGTGGCACATGTCACCTACTTGATGTCTGACTACATTGTCTTATTCTGAGACTTGTTTACACTCTTCCACCATTGGTTTGAATCCATCAGGGCTGACTTTTAGAAAGGCAACCCTCAATGATCAATGTGCTTTTCTACATTGACAGGAGGATCAGTATCTTAGCTTTTAGCTGTGCTGGTATCTGGTTCTTTTCCCCAGCCCCTCATCTGCTTGTCAGAGCTCATCGGGAAACAAAGCCCCCCTTGAATGCCTTTCTGCTGTCGTTGGATCTATCTTTAGCTGTATGTCTGCAACTCCTGCCTTGTTGACAACGTCAGACCAGAAATGATGTGCAACTGGAGAGGGTACTTGCCTTCACACAGTGTGGTGGGTTTCTGAAAGTGGACATGGGGAGCACATAGACGACTCTTAGACTGTTACAAGGAGATCAAGAGGAATAATGACCTATGTCAGTAAACTGAACTGTAAATGCAGACTGTAAGGTAATGATCAGTGCAGGTCTCCAGGCACTCCCAGGTCTTCAAACAGTCACTGGCTGCTACCTCAAGTGCTGCCTCTGCCATGCTCCACTTAGCAAACTTGTCGCAGAGGACAGTGGCTTGCCTTGCTCTCGACTCGGTCTCGGGGGCTTCCAGGCGTGCTGCCAGTGTGGATCGAATATCCACACCAGTCCTCTCATGCTTCTGCTAGGCCTTTTTATTACATGCTCCTCCAATAAATATCAAAGGCAGACATAGTGCTACATGTGCTGATTATGTGCTGCTTGTCATTCCAGAATGTGCTGCACATGGTGTTAGGGAAAGCCATACATTAATCTCAGCTGTAGTGCTACTGGTGCACTTTGCAGAGCAGTATGTATGGCACATGAATATTCTACAGCTATTACCCTTGAGGTCAAATGTATTGTACTTTTTGGTCATAAATTTATCTTGTTGGCGAAGATTTATACCAGGAACAGACTAGTCTGTGTGTCATAGGATGTAGGAGAGCGCCTTATTGTACCGTGGTTTATAAAGCCTAAACTTTTTATTTTAACTATGACCAATAAAAATGCCTGTTACATTTCCCCAAGGCCTTTACCTCACCACTCAGACAGACAACTTGATCACACCAGCCTGTCAGTCAAATCAATCACACCCCTAAATATGCATAGCTCTAACCCTAATATGATAAAATCGGATGAGTTGTGAACTTCCCACCCCCATTAAAGTCTATACAGTATGGAGAAAATGGAAAAGAGATAAAAACCACACTGTAAACTTGGTGAATCTCTGCTGTTTAAGTGGACAGTGAATAAGAGTAGCGACAACATCTGCCTCTGAATCGTTATCCACTCTTACAAGCAGCTTCTTATGAATAGAGATTAATGAAAAGGTCATTTCTATTAACATTTTCTGCATGTGAACACAGAATCTGTGGAAAAGGACACGATTTTTGGAGCTGGAGGCAGTTTTATTGTGAAGAGCGTGTCAGGGGAGGATCTCTCTCAAGAGGAATGGGAAATGAGAGAAGTGGCTGGGTCAGAGTCTACAGTATGTAAGGAGGATTAAGATAAGGTGGGAATCCTTTCACCCTGAATGATGAACCCTGTGTGTCTGTCTGCAATAGTTCCCAAGTTGAAAAAAAAAAAAAAAAAATACTGTGAACTGCTGCCATCCCGCCATGATGAATATCAAAAATATTATTGTTCCCGAATTGATTTATGAGTGTAATGGCACAGCCAGAGTGTCAACCACAATCCCCATGATCAAGGCTGCTTGAGCCTAAACAACTAGAAATACAAAACCCTAACCACACTGTTTTGTAACATCCACTGGCATTGCTGCACGTTGGAAAAAATAGTCAATTTGGAAAGCAAAGGAAGCAAAACTGAAAAGGTTATAATGAAAAGTCAAGAGCTTTTTTAATGAATGTCCCCGAATACACACCTCTATATTTCTCCAACAGCAGTAGAGTCACGGATGTCACCTGTTGACTCCTTCAGACTTTAACTGGACTGTAAACATGACCAGTTCACAGGAAGGGAGGATTTGACCTGTTAATCCACTTAACTTCATAATGGTAAGCCTTCAAAAGTTGGCTCCTGCTTCCGGAGGTTGTAATGCGGGTTGTTGAGGCTGTAGAGTCCATTGTTTCCAACGTAATGACGAAGAGATGAAACGTTGTTACAGGATAGTCAATAGGTTCAGGAGTTGCATTAGCTTTAAGGGGACTACAAAGGTAGTAAACAAAACCCTTGTACCTTACCCGTAGATCATGCATTTATATACTGCGTCTTTAGAGAGGTTACATCTGCTTTTCAATGGCCACAATTTCTGCCTTTCAAGCCCCAGAAACAGGTATCATAGTCAGCTTTTATGAAGCCCAGGTTTGGGGACCATTAACTTGAAAATAGGATTTATAAAAATCTATTCCTCTACTAATATCCCTTCAAAATATTGTCCTGTGCAGTTACAGAGGACAGTCCTGAATTTATATTTCACTGTTCAAAGGCATTTTTTCAATCCAACATTTTAAACTATTTCAATCAAAACGTGTGCCACTGACTCAACATTTGGCTGTTTTATCATGCACACAACCTCGCACATGGTATGTTGCAGCAGAATATCTTGACATATTCAAAAAAAAAAAAAATACTGACACATTTGCAAGGAGTATGAAACCGTTCCAACATCTTTATTCCTGTCCTTTTTCCCTTCACGCTGACTCTCCTGAGGATGAAGAATACCATCATACCATTGTACTGCGGTGCTTTTATTGTCGACTGTTTTATGTCAGTGAGAATTCATTTCCTCTTGAACCTGTCCTCATTCACCCAAGGACATACGCTCCTCTGTATCTGCATCCCCTAGTTGTTTAAAACGCGAGCCTGCCTTTCATTATGACTTCTGACATGACCCAAAATGTGATAGGAATAATGTCATTCAGTTTTTGATTGATGCCACTTCTCATTTGAGCGAAAAACTTAGCTATTCTATACACAAAACCCTCCAGAGACGTTATTAAAAGTGTAAAGAAGAGACTGTGTGGCAGCTCAGATATCAGGACTCATCTTAATGTTCATATGTGGTGAATCCCTTTATTATATACTGTAGTTCCTGAGGATATCACCTCTTTTTTCTTATGTATAGTTTTCTTGTGAAAGTGTGATTATACATCAGTCAGGGAGCATGTTTGAGCTTTCTGTGGAGTCAAGGGTGAAACGTAAACTGTGAATGGCTTCTACATTCAAACCATGGAGTGCCTGGGATGACTGAAAGCATGTAGTATTGAGTGAATATGACGAATGTGAGAAAGAACAGTTTCACAGTAACCTGTAGCTAACATCATGATTTAACAAGCAAGAAAAATAAGTGGGCAAATACAGTCTGTTTACACTCAGACCTAATGAGAGCCTAACAGTGCATTATAATGAGACATGATGCTCATGGCGCCAGAAAAAAAAAGCCTATTTATTTATTTATGCCATATTTCCACCCACTTATTTTGTTACAGTCAGACTCATTAACTTATTTGTGTACTGACTTGTAGTTAGCCTGTCTATGCTAACTCCTAGAGACAGCACATCTTCCTGCATTGTTATTTTCTCTCTTCTCTGCAGTGTACGTGACTCTGTCAGTGTTATGGATTCAATCATGTGTTTTGGCTCCAGTCTAACAGAAAAAGGCTTGCCTAAATCTCTTTAGTGCGGATTTTGCTATAAGATCTTTATCAGGGTGAACATACGCTTGAAATCATTTAAACCAATCAGCTAGAAGCTTTAATTAAGTTATCTAGAAGCTGTCTATACAACAACAGAAATAAGCAGCACTCATGTTGGACTGGAAAAGGGCGCAGTATTTTATTGGACCTCTGAATAGATGAAAGCCTATCCTGTTGCCCTGGCAAGGCAGGAAATTAGATTAACCTTGGATAGGGGTGTCATGAGGTTAGATTGACTCAAGCAAATGACAACAGAGCTGAGCAGAAGGCACAGTAAAATGTGGATCAGATGGATTAAACAATTTTTGGGGGTGGATTATTGTATGTTTCCCTTCTTTACAGATCTTCTACGTTTATTGCCTGTGCTAAAAAGGAAGATAAATCTTTAGAGGAAGTGGCGATGATAGCAGAAGACTACTTAAAATTGTAAATGGCATGACCTTATGGAGGTTTTTTATTGGCCAAAAATGATATTTTTGTAATGTGGGGTGGAAATTTCAAAGTGACTCATGTAGGGTTGGGCGATAAACCGAAAATTTACAGATACCGAGATTTATGACAATAACCGATGTCATTTTGCCCATGTCAATATATTCAGTGTCAAAAATATAAATAACTAAAAGTTGGTTTTGGATGTGTGTAGGTAGGCTATGGTTTCATGTTCCTTTAAGACACTGTCCTTCATCAGAGACGTGACTCCACCCCATCCAGTCCTTAACAAAGAAGGAAAGCCAGGTGAGGAGATGGAGGACGGAGCAAAAGTTGTAGCTGCTGGAGCGGTGGCTGAAGTAGACAAAGTTAATGTGGGAGGGGGTGAACAGCTTGTGGAGTAGTTATCGTCCATTCATCGTTATCGAGGTGAACTGCTCAATATGTCTTGATATTGATTCGAGGTCATATCGCTCAGTCCTAGACTCATGTTATGATACAGTATGCTATGATACACTACAATATGCTACAACATGATATGGTTGGATAAGATAAGCAATAGTTTGCCCAATATAATAACACAATACAGCAGTTATACTTCAGTCAGTATATTGCAGGACACTTAATAATGATACATCTCAATATCTGTGTAGCAGAGGAATACAAAATGATTGTAGAATGTCAAGGTGTTGAATCTATTTATCCATATACTGTGATTAAACAATGTTAATGTAATTAGTCTGCAACTAAATTTACCGAGCTATAGGACTATAAAATTGGTGCCAAACATAAACTTGTAGGACTGTTCCTGTAACAGCTTCAGTTGTTAAAACCTCAGTGTCAGTATCTACATTGGGACTTTTTCTCAGTCAACCTCCTTTCCTCCCTAGCCCTCAGTAAAACTTCTGCCATATGAGCACTGGTGTCAGTTCTGTGCATTGGGGGACTGCATTGGAAAGTATTTCCCTCTCAGTGTCCATTAAACAGGTAGTAACTGGACTCTGTGGCCCTAGAAGTCCAGCCAACATAGGTGAGTGAAACTTTCTTGGGTGCATCCACCAACTTTCCTCTTGTTTCATCATGAAGAACTTGAAAAACCTTTCTTTGTTTGTTTGGAAAGGAGCTGCCCCTTCTTTTAACTTCTTGAAATCGCTCTTCAACATCCTGCCACCTCCTTCTGGGAATTTGTCAGCTTGATCTCTCACCTATTGACTTCAGTTTACATCGTTTTTGTCATTAGTGCCACTGTGTGGAGTCCTCAAGTTGTGACACAGTGGTTCCTTTTTGTAAGGGAAATTTATTTAGCATATTGACGATAGTATCACACAGTTTAAGAAAGCAATATATTGCTGTAGTGAAAGTTTTTCCCGCCTCTAGTGGTTATCAACAATGAATCAGTTTACTAAACATTTTCACAGCTTGGCTTCAGAGGAAAGATAGCAGGTAAATGAAAGATGACAACACTATGGTTTGTTTGGAAATCAGTAGATACTTGGACTCTCTTCACTTTTGAGAGTGACTGTGTTTTGGAGTAAGCAGTCAAGCTGTGGCCAAGTTAGCGAAATCTCTTCACTAATTTATGGATGATTGAAGCAGGCCTAAGGCATCCAGAACTTTAGTTGGCTAAGAATTCACCGAATGTGTGAAGTCATGAAGTCTTCATCCAAAAAGAAAGACTCTCCAGCTGCCTTTTGGTATTAAATTTATGTGACAAGGAGGGAGAAACTGTGAGAGTGTTGCTTCAGGTGCACAAAAGTTTGTCAGAGGGGAACTGTGGGACACGGCAGATGGCAGAGCACATATGCTGAGGGTTTCTAATAGCCATGTTCACTGCTCAACTCTGAGAGCTGGAGAACCTGTGCAGGTTTTCACAGGAACTCAAATGCATTCACAACAGTCTGCTTTTTGGAATAAAAGAAAGATTGCACTCGAGAGTGTATCAGAGACTACTTACGCATTTCTAAAGTCAAGTTACAGGTTGACTTGGAGGGACATGAATGTGTAACTGTTTGATATCAGTGATTGCATCCTATTTTCCTCGCTTTCTCACCTGGTAATGCCACATTTCAGTTGCTTCACTCAGACTTCTACAATAAGGATAACAAGAACTAAAAAGCACTGCAGTGTAATCATGATGTCTACTTATTTCTGAATCCTGTTACTTTAGGAAATAACAAACAACATCCCAACTCAATTCAACTTTCATATTCCCCTCAAACAGGTGGACTCAGACTCAGAGCTGATCTTTCACACAAGGCTGCAAGACTGCAGGAAAAAAAAAAAGTGTTTGAAATGTGGACTTGCTACAGGAGTTATTGCTTGATTAATGCAAAATACAAAAAGAGGTACAGAGGCTCCTAAAGAGATAAGTGACGCTTGTTCATATATGAATGCTTACCGATGGGAACCACTCCAATTGACACTGTAATTACATTTAGTAATATAATTACTTCTAAATTGCCTCGGTAAAATGGCATGCAATATAAAACATGTAGTAATATAAAAAGAGGACCTAAGTGAGGTCAAATATCTTCTGCAGCGTCTCATCAGCGCGGATAATAAGCGAGCTGATTTGATTGACACTCTATTTGATTACAGGGATGGGAGTGACGAGAAGTAATTGTGACTTATAACGACAGCTTGCACAGTAAAGGTATTAATAAATCACTGAGTACATACATAATTGCCTTCCTTAGTGAAAACACAGGTTTACAGTTTTCAATGTGTTGGTGTTTAAATTGAATTGATGTAACAGTCTGTATAAAACCTGCTGCTTGTTTTGTCATTAGTACATAACTGTCATAACATGAAATGGCGCTTTTGCTTGGTGTTAATTAGAGTTATACATCCTTCCTAGACAAAACCAAGGACGAGGTAAGAGTCAGGTTAGGCTGGTACAAGTCTGATTTACAGTTTTCTAAATTCCTAATGACTTGACAAGGCCAGCTTTGATACGATGCAGCATGCAGTCGAAACTGAACTTGGTCCTGTGCCAGGAGAAAGACAAAACCCATCAGTGTGAGACTTAGCTCAATGCACATCTAATAAGCCACGAGAAAAGTAACTCCATATTTCTGCCATGAGATTTACATGTCAAGCTTTTCTGCTCAGTCTGAAAACTGAGACCCTGTTGTTAAAGAGCTGTTAAGAGCTTGAAGTTGTGCTTAACCCAACAATGAAACATATTTTAATCACTCAAAGTGCTTTGCAGCAACAAAAACTTGTGCCTGGAATGTATTTTATAGTCTCCAACAGAGGAAGTGAGAGGCACAGAAAGAGATGAATTAATCTGACAAATAGTGCAACAAGCTGTGAAACGTTTCACCTCTGCCCAAAGCTACAACAAATGCAGTAGACTGGAGGTGTTGGGGTTTAGCAGCTGCACAATAAATTATTTTAGAGGAGAGCATGGGTCTACTCATCATTTCATAAAGTTGGTAATTTTTTTTTACAGGATTGCAAACAGTGATACTCTACAATATGTCAAGACAGGTTTAGCATGTGTGAGATTCTTCCCACGTAAAGCCAGCATCAGACCCAGCCAGGTCTTCAATAATTCAGACGATAAGGAGTATCCACGAGTGTGACTTTCTGCGTTATTATAACCTGCTCTTTTATTCTTTGGTGATGTGCTGAAGTTTCAATGTTAATGCAATCACCGGCAGCAACTGATATGCAAGTAAAATTGTTAGGCCTATTTGGAAAAGGCACTGACTGAAAAATTACACAGAAATCTGCTTCGCCCAGGAAGTCAAACTCTCTCTTTGATTCAAAAACCCTGAAAAATAGCAGAAAATACAGGTCTGTTTATCCACAACCATGCATTTACATTAGTTTTTGTTGTAATGAAGACATTTACGACTGAATAAAATGTGCAATGGCTCACCTAAACTTGTGTATCTCAGCCTCGTTATGAGAAATCTACAGTAATTAAGTTGCAAGAAATAATCATTCTGAAATAATAAACACCCCTTTTCAAACACCAAACGTCCAAATGTGCAAAGAACGACACGATTTAAGAGCTAATAATGTAGGTCACTGCGACAAAGAGAGTACGCATAGATGCATCTTTCATCGGGTTGTAATTGGTCTTTAACATGAAAAGTGACAAACAGAAGAAAGCAAGTTATGACAGGGTAAAGCTTACTATTACACTGGCCTTATTCTGAACCCTGCACATGTGGTAAAATCTTGCTTTGGTGAGAGAAAATGTCAAAATGTCACAGAAATTGTCAAATACAGCCCCCCTTGTAATTAGAAGCCGGAATGGAGATGTGGGAGTTGAGGGGGAGGCTAATTGACCATCCGATGACACTCAGCTAGCACTTCTAACAGAGTAGGCCCAGAAGTAGTACTGACATGGAGTTATACCAATTAAAAGTGGCTGTAAATGTGCAAAAATTATACTGTTGTCACTCCACTTAAATACATACATTAATTTTGAATTGTTGCCAATTAAAAGGGAACAAAGAAATACCAGAAATGCTTTTTTTTTGTGTCTCTGCTTGTTCGAGGGGCGTGTCCATGCTGGCATCCCTGTTTGATGTACAGCATCACACTCTGTTCATCATCTGGGGGATTAAATAGCAACCTAACTTTAATAGAAAGTATTAAAAAGCAGTGAGAGTTGGTTTTAAGTTACGTGTCATGAACAGACAACAAGGACTGGTGTAACATTTGCAGGTCAGCTAACTTGTAAGCTACCAAGCCCTCATATGCTTGATAAAAAAATGGGCATTATCAAAGTTGAGCTGGGTTGAGACTGTTCTCTTGACATAAAAAAAACAGAAGTATGTATGTTTTTCTAAGAGGTCAGTCAGTTGTTCGTGGGTTGCTATGGTTTTCTGCTTGGTTGCTATAGCGGAACGACGTCCTGATAGTTATTTTAAATCTCAGGCGGTTTTGGGCATGTGTATATCTTTGGTTTTTGGTGTGTCCCGGTGGTCGGCAACATGTGTTTTCATATATGGCAAAGGAATAAGGTTTTTCCAAACAAGTTTGTAGCAGAGTGTGCAGAAACTTTTGATGAACAGTATATTTCTCAAGACTCAAAAACAGTTGTAAAGTAATCCCGAACTCTATGAATATGAACTTTTGAACCAAGTCAAAATAACAAGCAGAGCATACAGTATTGCCACTGCAACAATGAAGCAAAATAATAGTGTTGCATTGCACAAAGACTGTGCTGTATCAGGGTTTTTTTGTTGGCACCAATTTTACTGTTCGCTAAAATTTAAGATGCACACTTTTTCCTCTGCTGTAAAGAAGTGTCTGGTCCACACACTATCCTGTCTCATGCTAATTTGTGGTCTGTGCTCCAGTAGACAGGTTATCTGTGAGGCCACAGAGCTGTTTTAACCTTGGCAAGTAAGGTCAGGGCACTTCTGCTGAGTGGTGAAGTCCCTTGAAAGCACCTTCCCATATGTTGTGATATAACAAGCTTTTATTTTAAAGTGATGTTTGTCTCTGTTGAGACTGCTGCAGCACACTGTAGGATTGTTGTGTCGGGATTGATTTTCCTCTTCCTTCTCTTGACATATCTGATGAAAAGTCTGCACTCAAATTGTATGGCCTGAGGGACTAACCAGGAGACAGTGTGTGAAATTGATGAGGAACCTACATCCATTTGTATTGACTGTATGGCTTCACTTTTAAATAAGTGAAGGCAAAAGGGAAACAAAAATCCAGGCTGGAAATCAAACATCTGAAAGACAAATGTTCCACTATACATAGAGAGTTTTTGGCAAATGCAGCCTTACTTTTACTGCCCTGTAGTTTATTCTATGCGGGGACTTAGCAGGCATTACTTACCATCATTCCACTCAATCCAGTGCTTTCTGACCGATCAAACATCAGCTTGACATTCTTAACTTTCAATGCTGACCTCAAGTTGTTTCACATTAGCCGTCAATCACTTTTTCACACAGCATTAGTACCATGTCTCAGAGCTGGATTTCTCTTAGGCAGCCTTACATTAGAGAGAAAATGTAAATCTTAGAGTTGGTGAATGTGGTTGCTCCAGCAGTAGAGAGCGAGGATGTATAAAACCCCAGTGCTGCTTATTTTTAATAAGAAATGTCAATATGTGTACTGTAATCATGTTGTTCTTTAATTTCCAGTTGGTACTAAGTAATTTGTGATGTTTGAGGAACCATTTTTTTCTGGTAAAAGGATAATTTAAGTCCTGTTTCTTTTTGTGTACCCACTCGTACATGGATGTTCTCTTGTTACATGATTCTTTTATGCAGTTTATAGAAAAGTAAGATAAGTGTTTAGTTTATTTCAGGGAAAAAAGATAAATTACTTATGGGTTTTCTAACCACCACAGGATTTTCTCAGCTTCTCTTGCAGTCCAAACACACACAAGCACATCTTGCACAGACCTAATGGATATAATTTAATTGACGATAACAGCATAAAACTCCTTTTATTGTGAATTTTTATCCTTGTAAAATAAGCCTAATAGTAGTATATTATGACTTTCTCATAGTTCACTTTATATGCGGTATATTGTTATAAATTTTTCCTGTGCAGAAAACTCACATGAATTCCTCCTTTTCCCCTTGTGAGCTCCTGTAAAATATTCCCTAACCAGGCTTCCAGTATGTGCAAAGTACATGTGGATTCAGACATGTGATATTCTTTTGTGGTTTTTCCGTTTGGGTTCATACTTGTACAGTATGTGAAAAATGTTATTATTTTTCAATGTCAGGTATTTAAAGAATACAAATGCATGGCCAAATGGCACAAAGTGTAAAAATAAAAAAAAATCCTCTAGGTCTGCTTCTAGTTTTGAACTACAGCTCAACAGAATGTGAAGCTGGGTCAGGTGTTATAGTGAACACTTTCTCTAACATGACCTACTTAACATACTTCATTCATGCAGTGGCACCTGTGCTATTTCCTTTTTCTGGCTGTGATTGCAAAAACGGGTTGAATGTAAACCTTCATCTTGCACTATTTTGTCACCATTCTGCCTCTTTATGTGCTGCCATCTGCTTTCATCGACTCCACCTAGGCAGCCCATGTTTCCTCATTTCTAACGTCATTAGAGGTTGAACAGACTACAGTAGTAAATGCTAAATTTCTGCTTTCTCAACTGCCTTCATGCATCATATGGAGTTCCCACAGCAGCAGGCAAAGTCATACAACAGAAACATACTAATAATGGATGCCTGCTTCAGCCATGCATATTAGTTTAAATGACATGTCATACATCTTTTATTAAATGTATAACTTAACATCAGATTCATATGTCAAAAGCAGCCAATAAAACCTTTTTTGCTGTCATATGATATTGCTTAGACAGTTTTTCTTTTAAATTGTCAGCCCATTTTGCACAAGTAGTGTGTTTAGAGACTACCACACTGGTCTGCTAGGTTATGTTATCCAAATCTCCTTCATGGTTAAACAAAGTACTCTGTCTAGCTATTATCACATTACTAACTATGAGTGTTCTCTTAAATTACCTTTTAAAATAAGATGAAATGATTATGAATCAACATTTTTTTCAGACTACGTTGGTCCACATGAAGGCAATTCCACCCTTAAGCAGAAAATACTGTCAGCTGGTATGAACACCATACTTGGTAAAATAATTTGTGTAAATTCCCAGTGTTTTTTGAATGTTTCCTCCTGTTACCATTCGTACATGTCAGTGGGAACCAATCTTGGGCTCATGTCACATTAGTGCTCGCACAGTACGATGCTCGCTAAGTGAAATCCATTTCTTGTTGTGCTGCTGTGCAGCCTATCTGTTGCTGCGCATAGGGAGAATTTCACAGCTGCCACCTGCTTACAGCTGCTTGTCTGATTGGAAGCTCATGCTCATTGTTGATGATGTACATTAGATTAGCATTTTCTGCAGGGAAACTGGTTTCATGGTGCTTTGTGTGGGGAGAAGAGGTGGGATTATTTTGTATTGTATGAAGGGACAACAATTGAAATATGAATGAAACGGCAGAAATATGCAACTCATATCATGACATAACCCAGATACGGACGGCTTTTTCATTCCCGCTACAAAGGGGATCTGAGTGAGAGGTGCCGCTGCTCTCTAAATAGTGTAAATTTCCCATCACACTCATTTGAAGCAGAATCTGATTGTACATTCAAGATCCTTTGTATGTTAAAATCTTAGTCTGCTTTTTGAGTACGTGTTATTCCAAAGAGGTCACTTTTTGTTGACCATTTTAACATGTCAGCAGTATCAGAACCCTCCAAATGAAGACCTCAGGGTTATGTTTTCTTGTTGTTATCATTTAAGGGTGTGAAATGAGGATATCAACGCCTCTAAAGACCAAGTCTGATTCAGCTATGCCTCTGTTCAAATGCCTTTTAAAAGTGGAATGATGTAGACCATTAACTTTTGATTTACTTCAGTATTTCCCCAATGTAATCAATTATTTACTGAGTGAGGGAATATTTTTTCAGTTTTCTCCTGCGACTTAACTTTGATAGCTCCCCGTCGACTACACTTCCTTGTGTCAGACCAATTGAGAAACACCACGAGTTCCTCAATGACACAAAATACCAATAAAGGTCCAAAGCACAAGCCACCGTCTTACCCCAGTCCATTCCTGAAATCAAGATCTGTTTTTCTGTGCAATTAAAAAATCTCCTGAAAATATGCGTAGTTCACTGCATGAGGGACTAAATAGCGCCTGACAAGGGTTTCATATAGCTGACACTTTGAAAGCCGGTGGGTAACCGTGGAACAGCTCTGAAAATCAAAAGCATTGTCAGGTATCAAGGGTGGATGTGTCGGCCTTTACTTGCTTCTGTGGGGCCACTTTTTCTTGTTCAAACAAAAATTAAACTTTCTGACAAGTCATAACATTTTCTGTGAACACCGGTAGCTCTAACTAAACATTACCCCACCACCCACACACACACACACACACACACACCTCCTACACACACACACACACACACACAATTCAGAGGCATTAATACAACACAGGTTTGACAGACTCTGAATATAATTGACAGTGTGTTTAACAGAAATGTTAGGGATTCTCTTAGGTCAAGTTGTCCGTTAAGGATTAGAAAAGGGTTGGTTTTATGTAGTGTGGGCAGCAGCTTGATGTTGCCAGTTCTTCAGTGAATGGGATGTGAGGCGATCACCTACAGTATGTTGTATGAATAACAAGCAAATTACAGGGGCAGTGTGCCTCTTCCTCTGTGTTTGTTAAGGATGTCATCCTGCTGTGTTCAGTAGGGGTGTCCTGATACAACTTTTTTACTTCCGATACAATACCAATATTGTAGCCTTCAGTATCGGCTAATACCGATATTGATCCGATATTGGCACAGTCTAGTGCATGACAAGTTTTTCACTCAGCTGCAATGTCTTTTTCGGATTTTAAAGAAAAATACTGTCACACAGCCGACATCACTCCTACTCCTTGCTACAAGAGTAGGAGTAGTTTGTACCTAAGTACACACTGTTGTTGTGATCACATGGGCCCTGCATGCTGGATCCAGGTGCTGCTAGCTAGAGGTACTGGAGTGGAGTCTGGAATGGACTGCTTGTAGAGGAGTGCTGATATTGGAGATTTTAGAAATCCAATATTTGTTTTTTGGCTGATATCAGACTAATATCTGATATCAATATTGTATCGGGACAGCCCTAGTGTTCAAATTAAAAGGCATTAACTTAATTTCTCCCTGACTTTATAAACAACATAGTATAGTTTACTTTAAGATGAACTAATTTCTTTTATTCTCTGACTCTTAACCAATATCTGTTGCTGTAGTTACTTAATTTAGATGCCAACTCCTACCATGTGGTAAGGGTAACAATTCCTGAACACACTTCCACTAGAACTGTTGAAAAAGTTAACATTGTCAGTAATTAATAGACTTTCTACAGCCAGTCACAATAGTTTCCCATCAGGCCATAATATGATCATGTTGAAATGATTAAAATAGCAACCTTTAGGTAACTCAATGGCTTCGAGAAAATCATTCTATCAAGGGCAAAGGTTTGCATATTATAAGCAAGCAGCATTATGTGGAGTAAGAGGTCATGAAGAAGCATAACTCGCATGCAAACATGTTCAGACTTCCCATACGATCAATATAAACTTGCAGATGCACTTTTGAATTGTCCATGTAAACAGAGTATCATCCTAAATTGTCTGTATTATACAAGACTGAAACTGTCTCTATATTTCAGCTGAAAACAGGGGTCATTATAAGCTGATATAAAGAAACGGGGTTATATCTATGTTATAAGCATTTTAAGCATGACTGCTGTGGAAGAAGGGGAGTACAGCAACAATGATGACAGGATGACAAGGTTGAGAAAACCATCAATTTTACTGCATTACTGCTCAATTGTGACCAAATGTAGGGTCTTGGAACGATACTCTCTATTTGAGGTGCTGTAAGAGATCATAAAACTGAGTCAGAAAGTCTGTTATCAGCTCAAGAGGTGTTTAGATGACACCTGTTACCATGAATGCTTCATCCAGTCAGTGATCCACTTTTAAAAAAGACTGCTCAATAAAATCTCTGAATATGGGCAAAACTGAACTCCACAAGGATGTGTTTAAGAGCTGGCACTTTTAACTCTGAATTTTCCAGAGTGAAGCACTCGGAGAAAAAATTAAATGAAGCGAGTAAAAGTCCCTGGTGTTATTTATTTTTATCTGCCTACACTATAATGCATTTATTAAGATCGTCAACTGTCACTTCCTCTTTTCTGATTGCTTCTCAAACACTCTTTTCTCATCTGTATTGCAGGTGAACATCTCCGGGTATGTCCCCAGGGAAACACATGCTGCACCCAGGAGATGGAGGACAAATTTGGCCAACAGAGTAAACAGGACTTTGAGAACCTGGTTGATGAAACAAGTCATGAATTAAGAAGCACTTTTGTTTCTAGACATAAAAGATTTGATGGTAAGTCTTTTTTTCCCCCTTTGTGCTCTTCTGCTGAGTGAATTTCCTAATTTGTGGCGTGTTTTTTTTACCCTGTTAATGGTCATTCACTGTGGAACAAAATGCTGCATGGAGTGAAATCAAAGGATAAAGACTGTATGTGTTCATTTGAAAAGGTTCACTATTTGTACTTCTGAAGCTGTCCTCCCTTGTGTGGAGACGAGATGTGAAAAATCTCATTAATATGCCTTGGAGTGGAGAACCCTCTTGTTGGATTAGTCAAACATGGCTCCTTGCACAGCAGATTGGCAGCTTGAACAGCAGAATGGAGCCAAACTCTGCATTATTAAGCTTGTTTGTTGGTCTTGTGCTGTGTGTGATCTCGTCTGAGCCCTTATTGTGACACTCTTGACCACAACACATTCAACGAGCTTTTGCTGAGGAGGGGGAGGGGTTGAAGTGCTCATTACTGAGTCGAGCCTCACTACACCTCTCTACTTCTCCCCTTTGGTATGCTCCTCTATGAAGACTGCTTCTCCTAGTTACAGTTTAATGAGAAGTAATAATCCCCCCAGCTTCAGACATTACACTGTGGGAAGCTGCAGCTTTATCACTGTGGACAATCGCAAAAGGTTATGGAGGTGAAAATTGTTAAGTATGGTCACCTGTCAGCATTGTCTTATAATTTATTATGGACCTTTACATGAGTAATCACATAGAAACCTTTTAAAGAAAATTATATCTACATTCTTTTTCTTACCATGGAGACCAAGTACGTTGATCCATTTTTTAACATTTGCAGTAAATATAATCTTACACTGTTGGATGTCCTTCATGAGCTTCAACATAGTTTCAGAACATGAGATACTCGAATGTTGGCATGATCGCGTGGTGCCTCTTGTCCAAATACTCTGAACAGCATGTTCAGTTAATCTCGCAAGATTTGGCCTGAAGCTGACATCGAGCTCAGCCGTGCTATTAGGAAAGATGTTGAAGGACGTTTCCATCCGGCAGCTTTTCTGAGGACATGCCCACCTAGAAACTCTTAAATTTCCCTCACCTTAAAAGTTTGTTCCACGGCTTGACTTTTTCCTCTCCTCTGCACTTAGTCTATCCAGCATGTCTCTAAAAGTTGCCCCTTAGAGTCCTTTTGATTCTGAGGAAAAGTCACAGCTATTTTGTCTTTCTGAAGAGGCAGACACCAGAAAGCAGAGGGAATATTTTATGTTTCTTGGATAACAACAGCCACAAAGTATCTCCTTGTGCTTGCTGTTACTCGCCACTTTGTAAAGGAAGGCTGATGTCAGCAGGATTCATGTCACAACAGTAAGTGAAACCTAAGGCTGTTACATCAAAAAAGACCTTTTATCAAGGCCGAAACCATAAACTGTCAAGTACATTATAATTAGGGGTGTCCCGATACAACTGTTTTACCTCCGATACGATACTGATATTGTAGCCTCCAGGATTGTCCAATACCGATATTGATCCCATATTAGCACAAAATTTTCTATGACTAGTTTTGCACTCAGCTGCAACGTCTTTTTAGACTTTAATGAAAAATACTGCCACACAGCCGACATCACTCCTACTCCTCGGTACTTTGGTACACACTGTTGTTGTGATCACGTGGGCTCTATATGCTGGATCCGGGCGCTGCAAAGTCGAGGTGCCGGAGAGGAGTCTGGAATAGACTGCCTGTATTGGAGTGCTGATATCAGAGATTTAGATGCAGGCCGATGTAATCCGATATTTCAATTTTTGCTGATATCAGACCAATATCTGATATCAATATCGTATCGGGACACCCCAAATTATAATAACAGCTAATGTTACAATAGCTAGTGCATAATGAGGAGCTAGCTGGGGCGCTAACAGCCTCAGACGTTTTTTGACTTGCAGGTCATCATGTGACTCCAAATGTGTGTCACAAGTCGAGTAACTCGAGTAACTCGATTAATAAAATTCCTCGAGGCAAATTATATGCCTCGAGGAATCATTTAAATCCGGAACCATGTGCAGCGCACGGTGTTTGACACGGACGGTTATTTCTGTTGCGCAGAAGCGTGCTCTTTCCGCTCCTTCCGCTGCCGCGCGTTTGGTTCAATCATGGAGGGAAACGAGGACAGACAGAAGCTGTGTCCGAAATGGCATACTGCCTGCTATCTACTTACCTACTCAAGCAGTAGCTACTGCCTACTGACTACTCAAAGATGATTTGAGTATGCCGCGGCTGCCCGAGCGTTTACACACATACATACTAAATACCCCAGAATGCATTTCGTGCCGGCCGGACGCAGCGCCGGGAAAATTTAAATAGTCCTACCACAAGCTACACAGAACGACTGCATACCGGACAAATTATATAAATTCATTCAATAATAATATTTTTTCTAGCGAGAAAGTAAGTGTTTACATCACGATTATGAGCCCAGTTGTTTGAAATAGTGGCTGTTTGTAAATTTGTCTCGGCGTTTTCGGAGACCGAAGCGTCCACTTGGTCGGTGTTTGCGTCTACTTACCGTAAACACCGGGCAGCAGCAGCTCCCCCTTCACGTTTCCAAATTATTGCGAAGTGTTTTCATAATCAACATCTACACGACACAAACCGGGCGGCAGTGGATGAAAAAAATCACACAAACATCCGTGTATCCATGGTGATAATGCTATACACCACCTGCTAGGCGTGTGATGAGCAGCAGAGGGCTGCAAAATGACCAACACACAACAACATGTAAATAAAAATGTAACACTTTTATATATTGAATAAATGTACATTTGCTTGTCAAATTATGTTAGTATCCAAGAATTATATTATTTCAGCCTATTAATTAAACAAGTAAAATTAGATCCAAAGCCTGGAAATAGTTGTGACTGGTTTAGTGAAAACTGCAAAGATCATTACCATAGCAATTAAAAGACCATCTGCAGACCTTGCCTTCAGTAGTTTCATGTGAACTACATGGTAAAATGTAAAACTTTTGGTTCCTGATTTATGCAGTAAAAATATTCATTTGAAAGACCTGGCCTATTTCAGTTTTGTGTGTTACTGATGGTTTTTAATGAGGCAAACGTGATTCAATGCAAAGTATTACAGTGAGAGCAAAACATTTCTTATCCGATTACTCGATTAATCGACAGATTAATCGATAGAGTACTCGATTACTAAAATAATCGATAGCTGCAGCCCTAGTCACAAGTAAAACCCACAAGTTGTGTCCAAATTTATATAACTGGAGAAGCATCCAAAATAAAGAGTTTCAGGCACAAATGACAGTAGAAGATGAATAAGGAGTTTTGTAGCCAGGCTGTTGGTGGCCCAGATTGACCTAATAAGAGGTAAGAATGAGTATAATTGGTTAACATCGTGTAAAATTCTGCTCAGTGTTTTTCTCTCAATAAAATGTATTAGATTTCTACAGTCAGGTCAGTTGAGGGTGAAAAGACACATACAGCAAACAATTGACTGGGCTCACTTGAGTTGATAGATTTAACACTCCTAGAAGTTGCCATAAAAAAGCTGCCTGTAGCCATAAACCTTTGCAAACCTTGATTTAATTCATGAACAAACTTTGTCTTATTCTCTGAGACATTGTGAACACAATGTTTGAATGGGAACAGAAATAAGATAAAGGAAATTTTTAGGCTTGAATATGTATCTTAAGTTTGGAGAAGTGTGCAAAGACTCTGTAGGATACTGATTCTTATTCTTATTCATTATAATTATTTGCCCTGATTGATAAAAGTTTATCATCATAATACGAATGATGACTACAGTATATTGTGTAATGGTGGTGTCTTGTGCATAACTTAAGCAACTGCAGATAAACCATTTTCTCGCAGTCATGCAGGACTAATAAAAACAAGATAATTTCATTTTTTAGTTTGATATCTTTCAGCAGGGTAAACATCTTATGACCGTGCTGAATCTCTTATCTGTAGAAATCAGATTGCAGCACAACTACCTTTGAAAATATATGAGAAGACCTTGAGTGTAGTATTACCTCTATTTCCTAAACTGGGAGCAAACTGATAATAATTATACCCCTGGTGCAGCGCTGAGAGTCAACTGAGGATGCACAACGACAGCTTAACAAAGTGGATACAGAACATTGGAGCTCAAATTACACCTTTACACCCTGAACTGTATGGTGATGTTTAATGATAGTTTCATTGTTATTGCCATTTTTTGTTCTTTCTTTGTCCCCTAATATTTCAAAAATGGAGATATTCATAAGTGTTTCCCAAAGCCCAGGACAACAGTCCCAAATGTATCCTTCTGTCCACTACCAAAATATTCAGCATCCTGACACAGGTCCCAAAAGAAAACCAAAATCAATAAAGCCAGAATATTTAGCCTTCTCCCTTACCATTTCATGACCATTAAAGGCTGTTTGTCTCAATCTGTGGGACAAAATTTTACACCGACAGTAAAAAAAATTTAAATTTGGCACCAGTGTCCACTCAAGTTCAAAACTGTAAAATTTAGATCTTTGTTACTGTGACTTCATGTCCATCCAAGACTTATCTCGTCATTCATGCCCCAGGCACAGTAGCGTAGTTCTTCTTTGGGAAACACATAAGGGGATAAACCCTGTAGCTTGACTTTTCACCAAAGGTCAACATCCACATGTATTTAATCCTTTTTAAAGATCATTTCCACTGGTGATTTAATGTCACATTTGGCCATTACTCATTAGTGTCAACATGAATCCACCCTTCTCTACACTACCATAATTAAACATTGTCAGAGATTCATTTGTGAAAAGGTACGTCAAAGATGAAGGCAGGAACGAAGTTGAAATGATAGATGACTCAATTTAATACTTGTCATACTAATATCTTGTCTTTCACTGCTCTTTGTTTAACGTTTCATGATATTATATGAAATGAATACGCTTCAGTTACAGCATGTGACTCTCAGATGATGATCATTGCCCAGAAACTCAATGTCACATCGCCTCGATGATGTCTGTCTGTATTTATTTATTTTTTCCAGGAAACTTCTTAACTCACATGTGATTCCTGGAAGCTTGCATAAATAAATAAGTGTTATTTTGATCAGCTGCTGTCAGGGTAGAGGATGTCAAAGGAGGACTCGGGTGAGGGAGGAGATGGGGTTTGTACAGAAGCACTTAGATGCATGACTCCAGGCGCCCCTCTTTTCTCTTGGGGTTTGCTGCCACTCTCCATAATTTCATCACTGTCAAAGCAGAGGCCAGATGCACGTTTCAGCCCTGTAGCCTTCAACTGACTAGGGACCTGGTGTCTACTGAGGGTCTCGAATGGCCACCAGCTCTGGGAATTGAAAATATTGACTGCTCGATTTTGATTTCACCCGAACTTTTTGGGTCATTAAACAAGTTTCCTGGTTATAAGTTCTTCGATCAGATTTGGCCAGCAAGTTGATGTTAGACCAAAATGCATCCTTAAGGTTAAAAGTAAATTCCTGCACTCTGCATTTCACCAAAAACTATCTTTTTCTTTTCTGGTAACACATCTGCATTACGAAAATACTTGTGCTATTGTTGATACTGACACTGAGCACATAGATCCAAACAGTACAGAGCTATTAGTTCCTTGAGATGCTCTTTACCATCTCTTTAGCACCTGGCTCTGGAGTTCCACCCACTCAGAGTCAGAGTATCTGTGTATCTTCTCTTCTTTATGCAGAGTTCGTGTTGAGTGTTGCTGAAGCTGACAGTAGCTGGCCAGCCCACGCATACCTGACACTACAGCCTGTGTGTCACAGCGAGAGGGCACAGTCTCAACTTTGCAAAGACCAGCCAAGCAGAAACACAGAAATATCCATAACAACCTGTGTTGTACTGTGCGGCTGTGTGACTGTAAGACAGGAACAGTATTATCAGGAAATATAGTGTCATACATGCAGGCAGGCTTTCTGGAATTCATAAACACATGTTGCCTGTGAGAGGCAAAAAAATGTCATAACTACTCACACAAAGCAGAGAAACATCCCTCATGGAGAATTCTGCTCTTTTTGTTTCACACTAAGTCAGTGTTATTAATAGATAGTCAATAGTTGGCCCTCCTTCGACCACGGCTGCCACTGTGCTGGGCTTCCATACAGAATATTAATGTAGTCAGTCTTACACAATTGATCTTCTGTGGACTTACTGACTCAAATATTGTTATCTGTGGTGGACAATCTCCTGGCAGTCCATTAAAAATTCAACAGTGGACACAAAACGTAAAATTAGATGTATATTTGTCACTGCAGAAATTGCTGAGTCATAATTGAAACCAAAGTCAAATCCATCCAATGAAAACCACAGAAAATGTGTTTAAATTTTGATTTGCAGTTGAGGTGTTAACCTGAAACGAACTGCATGACTGCTGACCGTTCATCAACCTCTTTTTCTCATTATAGCTCTTACAATCCATACAAATGGAGTGGGCAAGAGGCTGTGGCATTAGCTCGCAGCGCCACATTTCATAACTGTGCATGCAGAAATTGTTATAGGTGTACACCCAGGGAGCAGGCTTTATCTCAACGCAAGAATTTCTGGGGGAAATCATTCCTTTAGGTCGATATGCTAGATTTGTAAATATTTGAGTTGTTGAGATGCAGGTTTGACTTTGTCTGACCTGTGGCTCTTGAGTGGATTGTGTTATGCATTTGTAAGCATTTCACCCTTTTAAACACTTTTTGCTGGAGTGTTTTGGAAGTGCTCCAATTTGTGAGAATGGGCTGAACTCGCATTAATTCCTGTACATTAAAAAGCTGAAAATCCGTGAACAATGACCCAAAACTGAAGTGCTGCTTATCAAACAATAATTACAGCCTTGCTGTTGCATGCCCCTGCCAACTTTTCAAGTTTTTGCTCATACTCATAGATGTTTTTCGATAAATGTGAGCCATGGGTGGGACAAGTTTAATACAAAACAAAAGTACAACACAATAACAATTTAAAGCAGTGACTGTATAAAAGATGGACAACATAACGGCTTTGTAAAAGTGAAGCCAAATCTTCCTCCCCCCTACCAAATACAGTCTGCATCATCCATGTCAGTAGATGGGACATGGGTCAAATCGTTAAACAAGAATAACATGTCCGTTAAATTTTCCTCAAACATGGTTTCTGTCATCATAGTTTGTTCTTAACGTGCTCTTTTATGTCCAAGTATCTGTTTTCTGACAAGGTCAGTGCAAATGGGTTATTTGATAGTCAAGTAAGAAATCATGTGGTGGTAGAATCTTGAAGAAGTGAGCAGGACCTTTGTTTTTGTTCCAACAGAGGCGGTACAAGACTGCCTCTGTTTATTTATCAGACATTTGTGTAAAAAATTTATTTGTTATGTTATTTGGTGCATAAATCACTGACAGATTATTAGTAATATTTAATTTTGAGTGAGAGTAGACATATGTGCAACAATTTTCCAGTCATGCATTCCCAAGAACTGGACAAATGAGAATTACTTTCTTGCCATGTGTTACAGCTGCTGCTCATATGAGGGCGTAAACTTGCTCTGCCATTTTTTAATAATTTTTGGAATAGCTCCTGTGGAATGATGTTTGTGCATAGCTTGATTTACTGTGTGTTAATCATTTAAATTAGAGGTCCTGGACCAATTAAAAGTACCAGAGAATCAAATACTATGTGTAAGTCTATGTAAAACACCTTTCTGCTAAGTTCAGCCTTGAGTAAAAGTGCACCATGGTCTTACACACTAATGTTTGATATCCTTGTCTGAGAACATGGAAAGTGAACAGAAATTGTGTTCTACCCAACCAGGCTTTGTTGAGGTGCTCTTGAGCAAAGCACTCACTGGAAAATATTATGCTGTGCCAGCCAGCAACCTAGTGAAGGTGGGTGACGAGATGAATGGGACTGAAAAGGGCATGCTTGCTCAGCAAAACCTCTCTTCAGTTTGGATGTACTTTTAGAGCAACCAATGTCCAGACTCGAAAGAGTAGGTATAACCCCACTTAAAGAAACCTCCCTGGATCTGTGAACACTGTAGGGGTTTGTAAAAGTAGCACCCCTTCTCAGCGGGATGTCTAACAGATCCGTTCTTTTGGATAAACATAAGAACAAAATACAAGGATGAAAAGTTGATTTTGCAACTTCAAAACAAAACTGCATTTCCTTCATAAACATTTGACTTGGAGCTCTGGGTTATCACTGACGCTATTACCATTACTTCATATATTTCTCACAGTGCTTTTAACTGCCACTTCGTGACTAACAATAGGAAGGCCCCAGGAACTATTACAAGAAAATTGAGACACTAAAGGTCAGCCTGTCATGTTCACTATAGCAGCAAAGCAGTGGCAGCTTTATGACGACCAGCACTTCCTGTCAGACCAATCATCATGACCCAGCTTTTGATTGACATGCAGAATTAGAAGTGCTCCTTTTGGTGGCAAAATTGCCACTTTCATGTGCAGGAAATGGAGCTCAATGAGGCTGCATAGCAAGCGGATGGCTTTATGCTTCTTGTTATATGACTGAGAGATGAACTCGCTCTCTGATTAGACAAGTCCATTAGGAAAAGACACTCAGTGTCTCTGTTACAGACAACTGGCCATTAATCTGCCACATGATGACCAAACAAGTTAATTTGCAGATTACAAAAGGAAGCTTCACATATGAGGTGCAGATTGTTTTGGCAATACTGAATGTGTTTTATGAGAAAACATCTGAGATATCTTTAAATGGATGTGGCTCATTGGGTACCCTTTGTTGGGCTTTAACTTTGAGACCAAATGCAGGTCTCAGGGTAATTAAAACAACAGACCAACGTCACCACGCTGGATCCCAAAAAAACTGTTTTGAAAATGGCAGAGTATTTTCATGCCTCTGCAGAGGGGATAGCCACGAACAGTGTCTCTGCGGGAAATAACAGAAAAAAGGCCTTGTCCGTCAATCTGATGCCTGTGAAGGTAATATCACAAGAACTCCTGGAGAAAATACCATCAAATATGGTACAAAGGTCCACTTGGACTTGAGGATGATATGATGAGATTTTGGTGGATACCTGTCAAAGCTTTTGGTCATAGTTCATAGTTCCAGTGAGGAGTTTTTAGCTGGATATAAAACTGACTCATTTTTACAGTGATGCCTTTTATGACCTACCAGAGCAAGCGAGACCAACAAGATTGACAATTCCTAAACTGTAATTTTTGATGCTTGTAACCACTGCCCAGGGGGTAGGTGTCAGACTGGAGGGTTGACAGCACCTCCAGTGAAGACACTCTTTTACTTTTTCTACAACAAATATTTAAAGTCAGTGATTTCTGACTGTTAAAAGAAACAGAGTGAGGCAAGTATGCAAAAAAGGTTAGACAGTTGTCTAGCTTAAAACAGTCAGTCTAATCATGCCAAAACTTTAAACTTCTACATTACCACACAGAGTAATGCTCGTAAAGGCCTTATCTGATCCTTCTCTCTCACCATTTGTTCTGCATGATTTGTGTCCGGCAGATGTGAGTAATGTGAGTCAAGATTATTTAATCTTTAATTAGACTTAAGTAATAAACAAGCAAAATCAATTCAGCATTTGACTGTGTGATAGTTTTAATCTAAAAGTGATGTATTATTTTACACTGAAAGGTCAAAGTTGAAACTCATTTTCTTTTTATTTTGTCGGTAACACTTTACTTAACGCCTATCTCCATAACACATTATAAATATATGTATACTGCATTATAATCATGTTATAGCAGTGTATAACTATAGTTATAAACATTCATAAATGATCATGATGCTTTATAGCAATAATCATAGCACATTATAAAGCATTTTATCATGACTTACAAGGTCAGGTATTATAATGTGTTATGCTCATTGTTATAAAGCCTTATGATAATTAATGAGTGTTTATAATGATAGTAATACAAGTTTATAAGCAAATTATAACACATCATAAATATATGTATAATGCATTATCTATGTGGGCATTGTCAGTGAGTTTTTAACAGTTATAATATATTATAATACCTGACCTTGTAAGTCATGATAAAATGCTTTATAATGTGTTATGGTTATTGAAGAAGAAGTATTTCATTGATCCCTATGATCATTTGACTGTTTATAACTATAGGTATACAGTGCTATAATGTGATTATAATGCATTATACATATATTTATAATGCATTAAAGAGAGAGGCGTCAAGTAAAGTGTTACCATTTTGTCTTGTAAAATCTCTCTCTAGATCAGTTTTCCAATTTCCAGCATCTAATGAATATATGAGGAGAAGCCTTGAGCAAAGGGCCCACTGAATCCCAGGGAAGAACTGATAAGTTTTGGGTGGTCAGAATTCAAGATCATGAAATTACAGCAGTGCCTTGAGTTTGACTCGATCTTTCATTGCTAATCTTTTGGAGGTTTACTGGTAATTGCATATTTTCCACACAGGCGGTCTTTTGTGTCCCTCCTGTAAAACTGTGGTGTGATCTCATTTAACGCTGGCCCACTTGTACTATTGTTTGTTTTTTCGGGGGTAATGTATCCTTTCAAATACTTGAGATTCTGTGGGAAATCTGTTAAAGTAAACTGTTGCCTGTCTGGTCTGTGAAGGCATCCAACATCAGGGTGTAATTCTAGTTTTATATGCAGCATTTTAGCATTCAGCAGACCCTCGAGGAGTTTGAGTTTTTAAATCTACAGGAAGTAATGCAAATTCAGCTAGTTTCCTTCATTTTCTGTCCATCCCAAAATATTCCTGAAAAATATGTTTGAATTGAGAAAATGCTTACAAATGCATAACATCGTCCAATCCAGAGCCAACCTTATTAACTCAGGTCTGACAAAGTCTATCCTGAACCCTAAGAGCCCACATCCTGAATCTGTATTTGTCCACAGGACATAATTTCCCTCTCAGGCAGAGCTTACTTCCTGTGCGTGTCTGAATATGGATTTCTGCTTGTACAGACATCAAATATGGTCCAGACAGCTAATGCCAAAGTCTCCTAACCACACTTTCTTTTCAATAATATAAATCGTTAACACTTAAATAAGGAAGAAGGAATTGTGGTGAAAAAGCGCCCTTATTTACCCTCCTCAGTTATGGCTCGTCACAGTTCAGAAGACTCGGCATTAATTAATTCCGCAGGCCACGTCCCTGTGAGGCTCTTTCAGAGTAAATACTATCCCATCCAAAGCTGCTTCAATCTGCCATGGCCTTATAACCAATCAAGTCATATCAAATCAAGACTGCTGAGTCCCTGCTGCCTACAAAAACGGTGCTTGGCTCGTCTTTTCTTCAGCTAAGATTTAAAATAGAAGCGCTCTGCTTCAAGATTACTGAAAAACTTGACTACTGACATCCCTGACATCCAGGAGAGCTTTACTCAGGAGGTTTCTTTGAGAGCAACTGGCTTTATAAGCACAGAAACACAGGCTTTGTCTTTATCACAGAGAGAACATCTCTCTAAAACCTCTGCAAAATACCATGCACACAGTGAGAAATCAGAGCTGAACAGACTTCTATTAATGCAATGTGATGAAGTCTTCTCAACTGGGGGGCACAAAACTCATCTCTGTCCAATTTTTAGCATCTTCATCCTCCTATTTGCAGCTTTTGTGGACAAACCTCCTCATTATGAAGTTGTGTTAAGGGTATATGAAAGCTCCCCTGATCATTTGTCCTCTCTTGACATGTCACTAAATTTGCTTTTATAGATTAGTTCACCCTCATGCATTTTCACTAATGAGATTAAGCCGTCTCTTTTCAACTGAACATCCCAGTCAGTGAATTTACTTTGGTCATCCATAACATCATTATTCATCATAATCACACGCAAACACAGCTTAGAGCTATATCTTATATAAACAGTTCACATTTAGTCTGAATTCATTCATTAAACATATTTTAGGAAAGGCAGTGGCCTGAGAACTTGACTGCATTAAGAGTTTTGTGAACTGACATTATTTTTAAATGAAAGCGTTCATTAATCATTATGTATATTCCTCAGCACCGCCGTGTGTGAAATACAAGTAAATGAAGCAGAAATTATGCAGGACGCTTTGTGTATTCAAATGTCTGATACTCGGTGTAGTCTTTCATTTGATATAGTCAGACAATTACAACAAAAACATAATAATCACCAAACTTAGTTGCAAACATTCCAAGTCCTTCATACTGTATATAAAAGTCGTGCTTTAAAGATGGCACAAAAACGTGTGAAAGTGAATCTAATTTTATCAGATCCCCTGAGGAAGCCTTACAGTTAGCGTTCAGTGCTACCTGATAAGACGTGCTAATGAATGATAATTAATTGTGATAAGAATAGAGAGAACCAGCCTTAAACAAGCACGAAGCCTGTGATGAATCAAAAGCAGTTTTTAGTCTGAATAGATTAATGCAGGATTAAAAATCTAGCATTTCTTCTGTTGCGAATGTGACCTTTACCCTCCAAGCCAACATCAAGTGAGTTATTATAGCTGCTGGTTGCGGCTAAAAATACATTTGTCTCAATCAGATAATAATATTATGAAGAAAACATCCTGTGTGTCCTACCACCTCAGAGATGAAGCAGTTTTTGTTCTGATTTTTTACTCTTTACTCTGCAGCTCTTGATTTAAGTAATCAGATATAATTTCCTTTCATATCCTTTACAATCACATTTTTTTGTTTCCCTGAAGCAGTAATCAGAGCTACTACCTGCATTGCTGAGCACTAATGACCACTTAAAATCCATTAAAGTTTGGGTCAGGGCCATGCTGATGAGTGATTGTGATGTGTGTGGCTTACAGAGTACATCATGTGACCTAGCTCCAATAAACTGCATGACAAATGCTAATACAGAACAGACTGATTGTGTGATATATATTGTACAAGCACTGTAGATGTTACTGGGAAATGCAGTCATGACCTGCTGGTTAACACTGTCCTAATAGTCAGCCACACTGCCAGAAAAACCCACTAGTGCTGACATGGTACCAACGGCTGACATGCTGTTGCAGGACCACACATGCAGCTCATTACTTTTAATTACCTTCACCTTTCTCTTTTACTTCTGGCCTACTGCAGGCTGCCACCGCCCTTCTCAGCAGCCTATACCACCGTGACACCAAGCGAGCGTAAATCTGCACTAATCAGTTTTATATAAACAGCAGGTCAAGTGTTAAAGTTGATGAACCCGTGTATAATTATTGCCCTCTTCTTAATAAACCATCAACTTTATGAAATTTTTAGAGCCAGATGACGCAGTATGGGGATATTTTTAGCTCACATCAGCAGACTGTCAAAGTTAGCTGCTAGCTGATGGGCAAATTGCAGCATTAAGTGCTGTGTGTCCATATGGACTTGAATAAGGACATAATAAAGAACTGAGAATTTTATAGTGGCCAGAAATGCAGCTTAGATCGACTGATCATCTGTGAGGTATAATTGTGAAAGTATGTCTCTGTCCACTAACATGTTTACCACATTAACTTTATAAAGAGTTAAAGGGATATTCTGGCATAAAAATAAGTTAGGGTCAAACACACTGTAACACAGAGTTAGACACCCCCTCGAGAGATGAATGTTGCAGACCGCTTGCTTCTCTAGTAACACCAACTTTAGTAACGACCGCACAATAGCAGTACAAAAAGCCATGCGCTCAACCAAAACACCACTATATAGCCACAAATAATGCTCAGAACAGGACTGCAGCGGGTTGACACAGCTCAAGGAAGAACATTTGTAATCATAAGTTTATCATTTCCTTGGTGTAATAGTCACCATATTAATCATTTTGCACTGCAGACACAGTAGTTCTTCTGCCTTAGCGTCTTGGTCTGATTGCATTTCCATGAGGAGATGATCATAAATGTTCTTCCTTGAGCTGCTTCACCCTGCTGAAGTCGATAGACTTGCCCAGAGGTCTCGGCACAAACAAGTGGCTGCTGGAAGAGAGACGGTGAGTTGTGTTTAGTCTCTTTGCTAAAGAAATCAGGCAAAGTTAAAAGATGTTTGGTGGCTAGTACTATGGCTGGGACCCTACAGTATATGTACTGTTGATGAAGTTAGGTGCTGTTCTGAAAATTATTTATGGCTATAGAGTGGCTTTTTGGTTGAGCGCATGGCTCTCTGCATTGCTATTGTGCGGTTGTTACTAAAGTTGGTATAACTAGAGAAGCAAGCGGTCGACAACATTCATCTCTTGATGGGGTGTCTAACTCGGTGTTACGATGTGTTTGACCCTAACCTAATTTTACGCCAGAATATCCCTTTAATATATTAATTTCCTGTTTTGCAAAAACATTAAATGCTGCTTTAAAACAATGAATTGGGTCTATATGGTCATATAAGACAGTAAATGTAAAATTGAAATGATCTATGAACCAGTTTATAAGCTTGTGTGCTCTCTATGTTATTGTAGTCTCCTCTGATTATTTCTCTTAAATTTGCAGAGGTCTCAAGCTTGTTAAGATTTTAATACAGGCCCTTGAAAGCCAGGACTGTCATTATGGAGAGCAGATGGTCTGAATTATTAGCATCTCATCACAATTTCTGGGGAGTCATGCAGGTCATGTGGCAAACAACAAGTGGTGCCCGAAAAGAAGATTGCAAAACCACAGCAAACCCTCACAGTGTAACTTGTACAGTGACATCAGTCATATTGAAAGATATTCATTACACTTCATTTGGCAGCCTTCTGCTCTCAGCATATTGAGCAACACTGCAGTGTGAATCCATACAGTACATAGTAAACCTTTTCTTGTATCTTTCTATCAGGGTACAGGGATGTATTTCAAGTTTACAGCACAATGCAGACCTCATACAGGGCAAATACACAACTTTTTGCTTTCCAAAAATACATTTGGTAGTCTCCCAAAGCAAAGACCAAAGAAAATGCTGTGAACAATATAAAAAAAAAATAAAGCTGTGAAGTCTCTTCAAGATAATTGGTTTACTATTTCTTCCTCTGGAATATTTTTGCTTGTTAACCTCTCACCTCTAATCAAGCAGACTTCTTGCTAAGTTTAAGTTTAGTAGCTGCTAATTTGCAATCAGACACATTTTACATATCAGGTCGGCTTGAAAAAAATGTTCCTTGAACTACATCTTAAGAAGTGTGATTGGCATGTATTTGGAGTCCAGACTTCAGAATGCCAATATCCGTTCACAGCAGGGGACAGGGCCACTAAATTGTAGAGCAAGTGTACCTTTATCGACTGGAGCCATTACTCGACTACAGCACCAAGGGGATGAAAGATGGAGAGACACTGATAGTCCAAAACGGAGAGGCTCACATGTAGGGCAGATTAACCAACATCTTAGAAAAAGTGATGCTGCTGACTTTTAGGTCATGGTATACAATGCAACAGTGTCATTTGACAACTATTAAGCACCCGAAACGTACGTAGCTGAGTGTTATGTCCAACGATGGCAAGCAGCTTTCAGGACCATGTGAAAAAGGACAAAATCAGACAAAATGTTATTGCGGTCTTCACTCTCAAACACATATGGCCATTACCTGAGACATCATTCAGATGAAAGCTCCAGAGATCAACATTGACGATTCATTTTGATTATTAAGTGAGATAGGTGGCCTTTATGATACACTATAAGTTGTTTGCTCTTCAAATTTAAAGGTATTGAATTTTTTTATTTGAATGATTCATGTGTGGAGTGTTCAGTAGCCAGACGGTTACACATGAACAAAAGCCAGACATGACTTTTTTCTCTTTTTCTTTCCCCAGAATTCTTCCTGGAGTTGCTGGAGAACACAGAGCGGTCCCTGAACGAGATGTTTGTGAGGACTTATGGCAAGCCTTACATGCAGAACTCGGAGGTCTTTGAGAACTTGTTCGCTGAGCTGAAACGCTATTACACGGGAGGAAACGTTAACCTGGAGGAAATGCTTAATGACTTTTGGTCGCGGCTGCTGGAGCGCATGTTCACGCTGCTCAACTCCCAGTATGTCATCACCGAGGACTATCTGGAGTGTATCAGCAAGTACACGGACCAGCTCAAGCCCTTTGGAGACGTGCCCAGGAAGCTCAAGGCTCAGGTTACCCGGGCATTCATTGCTGCACGCACATTCGTCCAGGGGCTCTCTGTTGGCCGGGAGGTTGCCCAGAGAGTGTCAAAGGTAAAATTCCCTCTGCATAAATAAAACTTACATCTCACTGCATTACAGCTCATAAAAATCAATGAAGTACACTTGTTATAAGATCAAACTTACCTTATTTAAATTGTTTTTCTTTTGGAAAATATTCATCATGTGACCTCTTGTTGAAATTAAGGCTTTCTCGTCTCCCACACACATTCAAACAAGCCCAAGGTCTCTGTCTGTGATTCTGCAACAAGCTCACATTCCCTCTTGTTTTTTTTTTCCCTGTGTGAACAAGTGTAACTTTTCTGCATAGTAGATGCTCTCAGTGCATTTCTTCAGGAAGTTTGGTGCTTGAGGCGGTTCAGGCGCTGTCTAGAATACAGTGTTGAAGGCTATGTTGATGGCTCGGGAGGAAGAGGCAGGACATAGAAAAAGGAGAGAAACTTCCACTATCGCTGTTTAATACTCTTTTGCTTAATATTTGCTCAACAAAAATCCATTAATCATGCCGTAGCCTGAGCATTCTGTTTGATGCAATGTAATCTTGAAGTAGCTTCTGCGGTATAACATACCACCCTGGGAGTGTTTGCAGTTTTGATCATGTGCAAAGTTAGATTAAAGGGGAAGCAAGAGGCTAAAGCCTGGATTTAGTTACACTTACCAACAACCAGGCTGTCTTTACACACTTTTGCATGAGTAGGGAGAAGCACTCATACACACCATGCTGCAAATCCTCTGTTTTCTCTCTACTGTTCTGAGATCAGATTGTAAAACACTGTTAGGAATATTTATAGATCTACTGTACGGAATAGAAACTGAATGCAATGAAAATATAATAACTTTCAGTCATCAGAGACAGAGACGGAGAAATCCAACATTCATTTTCTCATCGTCTCACCATGTTGCACCCAGTGAACTCCAATCATGTTCCCCCCTCACCCGTAGTAATGTCGAGGCTCATTTACAAGCAGCCGCAGAGGATGTGTTGTTAGTATGCGTTTACTGAGTTACACTCCGCGTTTCTTACAAGCCAGCATGTCCCAGCTTCACCTCTTGACATTTCAGTGAGACTTGAGATCCAGGTCATGTGTCTGGGACTGCAGCCCTTTGATCCCCAGGGTATAAACTCGTCAGGAGGGATTGGGTGTAAGCATAATGGAATAAGACACCCTGCTGGAAGGTGTCTGTTGCGCAGCTTCTCTTAGATGTGACATCCATGTTTATTGCTGCAGGGATGTATATTGAATTAAAGAAGATGATGTGTACTTTATTGCTTTTCACAGCTTAAGAGACAAAACACAAAACCCAGCGGAGCTTTGACGAGACAGTAACAACTGTCTGAAGTCTGCTTCTCACAGAGTTTATCCCAGTTCATTAACCAAGCAGTACATCGGCTTTGGTTCACTGGAAGTGATTAAAACCTTATCATCTTTCTTCTTAAGTGAGACTTAAAATATTCTAAAAACCAAGTGGGGGAACTAAAAATAAGACTTTATCTAAAAACACGCACACGGGTTCACAGGTTCGCAAAAGTATAAAGAATAGGGGTACTTAGTGTTGTTTTTTTTTTTTACCACAACCATAGTGACCATTGACTGGCTGATTCAGCTTTGTTAATGAAAATGTTATGATTTTGTGTACTGAGTTGCAATGTTGAACTTTAGTCAGCCATTGAGACAAAGAATCATTTATGAATAATTCAAACATGCTAATGCTTCTAAATGAAAAGGACTTATGCAACTCTACTGAAAATATTAGTTATTATCATAATTATTTGTCTAGATTTAATCACTCAAAATGTGAGGAAATGTGATCCTGAATCTCTGTTTTACGCACAGCTAACCAGGAAAGAAAAATCAATTATTCGAACTGATCATTTCAACTTGATAAAAGCATAATAATTCACAAATTTTATAATTTTTGATGAGGACAGAAATTCATTTTAAATAAAAGGCACAGTGGGCTTTTTTAATATATGAAGCTAAATCTGTGCATTCCAAACAATGTATCCACTAGAGGGCACTAGCACCAATCAGTCTCACGCACACCTCCACTTCTCTTTTGTTGACTTTAAGTCGCTGTCTGATCTTGTCTCAGCCATTCTGTTGTAGCTGTCTGCCCCGTATCATCTCATTTACAGTATTTTTATATTTTCCCCCGTAGTCTTCTTCATTATGTTTTGCTTTGCTTCAACTGTTGGCTGTACTACAACACTGCCCCTAGTGGTACTACAAGTACTATACAGAAACCATCTGTATCAGTACAAACCATCCCTTCTACAAAAATACATCCATTACTACAGTAATGATTTTAACAATAACAATTTAACAGTGAACTGAGTGGTAGACTCTCTGTAGTAATGAAAAAATTAGAGTTGCTTGAAACTACCCGTAGAGCTCAAAATAACGTCAGTTGTTGCCAGTGGCTGCATGATAAACTAACATTGATGCCACATAGAAACAGCAGGGAAATCTTGAAGACTTGAGTGAATATATACCATGTCATTATATCCTAGCAACAATGAGACAGTAGGGATTTTTTTCTTTCAATTAAGTCTTAAAAAAGGCATCATGTCTCAGGTTTCACAGCCTGAAAAATAGGCTTCCTTTAATCTCTGTCTTTCACGATGGTAATCCTGAGTATATCCGGTGCCTTTCTCCTATGTAGGTAATGTGAGCATAGCTGTGTGAGGGGTACATTACAGTAAAGACCTGTGTTTAAGTCCTCAGAGACTCACTCTTCGCTTCATGACACTTTTCTCTTGATTGAGAAAGAGTTAAGAGTCCGAGCACATTAAACATCACACTTATCATTCAGACCAAGGCTGTGCAATCATTCTTGAACCAAGATCTACTTCCCAAGTTGTCATTCTGCTAAGTCTAGTTTCAGCAATGCAAACACAACACAAGAGAAAGTTTGCCTTAGCGTTACTGATTCTCAATATTTTATTTTATTTAAATGAAAGAGAGAAGTAAACCAGAGACAGGGGAGTTCTCTGAAGTGGGAAATCAAGAACAAATATATGTCTTAACCTTAGTGGACATCTAGCACTCCACAAATGTTACTTATACAACTTTTCTTGGAAAATCTGCTTGTGCTTAGCAGAAATGCAACAGACGAGATTAGACGCTATGAGCCACACCCTTACTCTTGGTGTAAGGCCTGGTGAAAAATGACTGCTGTGCTGCTAACAGGCTCTTTATCTCACACTTAATGGGTTTGTAGACCTGTTGTAGTAGGAAAACCTGTCCCGAAACATTTGTGCATCTTGAATGATCGACAACTTGCCACAGGACATCGTTGCAGGAAATTAAAGACAGAAAACAATAATACACGTTTAATAATCAAGGTTACAAGTTTAATTGTTTCTGTGCTTCTCGCAAAGGACTGCAGTCAGTCTGCAGTCAGCTAGTTGGCACCACTGATGTAGACCCTGACATGCCTCTATGTTTCAGACCTTAAAAAGATCATCCAGTTCCTCTCCTCCAGGCCTCTCTACTGTAACTCACTTTGGTCTGGAGTAAGCGGATAAAACTTCCTCTAACTACAGATAAGACAAAATGTTGCCTCCACACTTCTATCATATTCTCAACAAAATTGACCATAATAAACCAATCTTTGCTGCCCTGCACTTTCCTGTCTGTCTTCTGATTGATTTTTAGTCTTTATTACTTGTTTTTAAAAGCTTTGCCTGGCCAGACTACTGCTCTATGATCAGATAATTCCCTGCGAGTCTGATCGCTGCTTGAGATCTTTTGGCAGGGTTTTCTTTTTAGCCTTTCAGGGTGTAAAAAATCTGTCACAGAGATTGGCTAAGCTTCTTCTGTCTCATCAGGCGGCCAAAGTTGTCTTCTTTGAAATCTTAATTTCTTTTGTCAGAGTTGTGTTGGATTATTATCCTCATCATATTTTTGAAACCATTTGTTGCTCTATGAGTATTTGCTGCTGAAAGTAAACTAAAAAGTCACGGTTACATTCCAGGCTTTCATACAAGCTTAATTGAAAAAGATGATCTATTGTCTTTAAAAAAATCAAGTTATTATTATTATTATTATTATTATTATTATTATTATTATTATTATTATTATACTCAAATCATTGAATAAGGATGTGTTTTTGTGCTTGAATTATATTTAAGAACTAGAATCTATACATAAATCACACCAGTGGATTCAGAAGTCGTGTGTCGCATGGTGACCTTACGTGAAATTTCTCTGTATATGAAATCATGAGGGAATCTTAAATCAAAAACGACATACATCTGTAGGACATGAGCTAGGTGTCACAAGTGTTTGTTCATCATTTCCATGTAGGAGTACTTTGGCTCAAGTGGTCAGACTTCAATTTACGTCTTTGCAAAGAAAACGTGACATGAGTAAGTGCTTGCATGCTGTGTCGCTGTACCCTGGAAATGTAATTTTTCAAAAGATGCGTTTTAAGATGCTCGCTGGTGCTTTATACAACAGAGGAAAAAGTCCATTAGCTGCAACCCAGGGGCTTCAGCTTCAAACATCTTGACAGGCCTCCTGAATGCAAGCTGTTGAGTGCCGGAACTGAATGTTGAGCCAGGCACGCTCTTTAGAAATCTTGTTATCAAAGCCACAATAGACTTTTGGCGTAATTATTTTCCACTGTCTTTTGCATGCATTAAGAAACATAAGTGATGCTTGTGAATTAGTTTTGTTCTGACCATCCAAAGTAAGCAGGTTGACCTCTACAAAGCTATTTAATCATGCACTAAGATATTGCACTTGACAGTGTTACTTGCAGTCTTCGATCATAGTTACAGACTTTTATCCAGGAGTTGGATATGATTTTCACATAACTGAACTACTTTTTTGTGACCTGAAGCTCTCACAAACTTCTTTCTTGTATGCATCCTGGAATTTTGGGGAAATTTGCCCAAAGATGTGCCTCAAGTTGCTCATTCGCTCATGTACTTCACAGCTTGAAGTCTGCCTGTCAGACAAGAGTGGGGGGATAAATTACAAAAGGCAGGACGGGAGGAGCTCAAGGTTTTTATCCGGGCCCTGCTGTCCTCTTATTCTTTTTCCCATCCATGAGAGTATTTTAGATATTTGGTTGAAAAGACACAGCAGTATGTGTCAACAATATTGTGAACTTACTGGTGTGTATTTTTAGAAAAGAACTAAAGGTCTGTTGGATAATACCGCTCATAGTAACAAAACATTTATACTTTAATCATCTTTTTCTGCCATTTCTCTCTTTTTTCTGACACATTGGTCCACGAGGTAAATGTCAGGCTGCGATGCATATTGTAAATGTCAACAACATGATAGCGAGCACAGCAACAGAGTCTGCAGCTACGATTGCAGTTTCTACATTTTTATCTATGGTCCATGTAACTGGATGGATGAGCAGACATCTCCAGTGTTCTTCTCTTTAAAACGATCCTCTGTCTGTAGCCCCTGGTGTTTTTATTTAACCTGTAGTGTGTTGCTCTTCATCGTTTGCTCACTTGCTGTGAATTTTACTGAAAATTTCTTGCTTTGTTCTCCTGTGGGAGTTTTACCTAAGGGCTGGCAGGAAAAATTTTGGATTAAGTTAGAGAGGAAATAACTGCTGTTTGAGTATAAAACACATAAAACCCATCACAAACATTTTAGGAGGATTTGTGAGTCTCAGATTAATATTATGAGATATTATTATATAGATAAACATCTTCAGTTTCCGTCAAATTCACTGTCTATACATTAACTGATAAAATGGTTTATTCCCTTGTGCTTTCGTACTATTCGGGAACCATTGCTAACAAGTCTTTCTTTCTTTCTTTTAAGCTTGCAGAGTATTAAAAGTCAGAATGGAGTTCAAACACATTTTTATCACATCCTCGATGTGGAGATACAACCTGTGAAAACACACACTGGAAGTATTGTCAGTGATATTTCTGCATATCTTGTTTGTAAAGTGTTATTTATAAGTTAGGTCTTTGTGTCTGTTGACATGTGTTTATGACGTGATGACTGATGAGACGACACCGTTCTCAAACTGCACCTGTCACACACCAACAAAACATGCCTCTTGCTGTTTGAAGTTGTTCAGATAAAAAGCAAAAACATGGATCACTGATATATGAAATGCTGGACAGGAGATGAATATTTGTTTTTGTTTACTATTTGATATATAAATGCAGGTTAAATTCGGCCTACAATCAAAACACGCTCAGTTTGACAACGCTCACGAGCCTTTGGAAAAACTTTGGTCAGCAGCACATCTCTTAAGTCTGCTTCTGAAGCATTTCTTAACATGAACTGAGTTTTTAAAAACAACCGACTGCAGCATTCATTTCAGTGCTCTCAAATGGACTCTCAATTTAAATAGCTGACAAACACAAATGTAAGGTACTCTGAACAAAGGAAATAAAAAAAAATTGGTATCCACTTTGAAATACCAACTTTGATTCAAGTATTTTTATGATTTTGAAGAATGTTTAAAAGTCCTAATAACATTTGTCACACTGTTTTTGCAGGTAAGCAGCACTCCAGCATGCATCCGCGCACTGACCAAGCTGCTGTACTGCCCCTTTTGTCAGGGCATGCCAACCGTTAAATCCTGTAAAAACTACTGCCTGAACGTCATGAAGGGCTGCCTGGCTAATCAAGCTGATCTCGACCCTGAGTGGAACCTGTACATTGGTAAGTCTTATTTTCCATCCTGATAATAAAACATTAATATATTCAGTCATCTTGATCAGCTATTATCATTCTTTATCTTTTTTTTTTTTTTTTGATACAGTAGTGCCTGTTAACCCTTTGATGCACAACATGGGTCAAAAAAGACCCGGCTGAGTTTAAATTTTATATATCTTTTCAATAAATGAATTCCATCAGTCAGTACTCAAGGAATTCCTCAATTAACTTGTTTTTGACGACCCTATATCCTTATGTTAATTTTTCTTTTTTTACTTTTAAAATAAAAAACGTTTTTGTATCACTACCCCTCTAATGCACAACATGGGTCTAAAATGACCCGTATCCATTTTCAATGTTATTTCATGTATGGCTGAGTGTTTCTATGGTATATCTTTGAAATGAATTAATTTTATCATTTACTATTCCAAGTATGCAGTAAAGATCTTGTTTTAGTTGAGCACAAATAATCATTTTTATTTTTCCTTTCTTATGTTATGAGGAAGCACAGATTTTGTATTTCTACATCAAGTTTACATACATGGGTCAGAAACGACCCACATATAGTGACTGTAGCATTTAGCATGAAAAGACCGTCTAATACATGTAAGTATGGTTTTTCAATTGTTCTGACATTATCTTTAATTAAATTATTTGATGACAATTGTGAAAGATAATTGTACAAAGATTTGATTAGGTTTAGGTTACCTTGAGAGTGAGGACTTTACATGTTGGAAAGTTACAAAGTTACAGGTAAAGCAGCTAGCTTTATTTCAGCTAGCTATAATCAGACGCATGTGTATGTGACAAAATGACAAATAAACATGTTGCTGATACAAAATACAAAAGTGTTTGGCCCATAGACTGTATATAGAATGGACAGCGTCTGCCTCCTTGCTGGGTAACGCCACTCTGAGAACAGCACCCTCTGGTGAGGGGCTGCAGTAGAGGTCATAAATCCCGCCTCTGCCAGCAAAGCTTATGGGGCTGTGGACAAACTTTAGAAATTAATTACACAGAACATAAATTTTTCTCCCTCCCGCTTGTGATGTTGACATGTAGTTACTGTCAGACTGGTTTGTGTTCAAGTCCTCTTTTTTCTGTACAGCTCTGTTTTTAAAAGTTATTAGTGGGTTCATGTTTTCTATGATTGACACCTGATACAGCCTATGGGCGTTCAGGGATTGCGTAGCTCACCCGGAGGATATCCTGTTTGAGCCGAGTGTCATCACAGCGACTCTCTGCAACTGCGCGGCCGAATGCGCGCATTGCTGCGCAGCGCTGGTTTCAGAAATGAAGAAAAATCCTGGAAATATCGAGAGCTATTTGGCTTCAAATCTGTATACAGGCGGTAGGCGGAACCAAGTTGTCTATAGTACATACAGTCGATGGATACAGCCTATGGGCGTTCAGGAATTGCGTAGCTCTCCCGGGGGGATACGCTGTTTGAGCCGAGCGTCATCACAGCGACTCTCTGTGACTGTGCGGCCGAATGCGCGCATTGCGCAGCGCTGGTTTCAGAAATGAAGAAAAATCCCAGAAATATCAAGAGCTTTTTGGCTCCAAATCCGTATACAGGCGGGAGGTGGAACCAAGTTGTCTATAGTATATACAGTCTATGGTTTGACCCCACTCACTGCTAATTCCATTACTTGAAACAAATTATTATTATAGTATTAGGTAATTTAATATTAAATCACACTTGGATGAATGGGTCATTTTGACCCATGTGTGTAAACTTGATGTAATAATGTAGAAACTATATTATTTCATAAAGTATGAAAAGAAAAATAGAAATAATGATCAGTGGTGATCAAAAACAAGATACCTAAAGAATACTTGGAATATTCAATCAGAAAATAAAGTGATTTCAAAAGATAGAACAAAGAAAAACTCAGCCAGCATGAAATACCATTGGAAATGAATGCGGGTCTTTTTAGACCCATGTTGCGCATTAGAGGGGGTGTGCATATGTTGCGCATCAAAGGGTTAAGAAAAGTCTAAAAATAGCAAATAAATTGGATGACTCTAAGTCTAAGTGAAAATTACAAGTTAACTCACATTTGAAGCTGCAAATTACAAGATGAAAATGAGCTAAAGCTGCAAACTGTGGTGTTGATAGGAATATGTCTGCAAATAAGGTGTGACTGACTTCAAATGTAATAACCCAAATTTAGCTTTTGCTTTGCATCAGGTTCACAACAGACTGTAAAGATCTTTGGAGACTTTAGAGCTGTTCACTATCACACATTGAGTGTCTCAAAGGCTTTTATTGTGTAATTGATAGTGTATAGTGAACAGGTGGTTATGGAATCCCAACAGGGTGAGCAGGGCTTTCACTGACAGTAGAGGGGATTTGTCTCAGCCTGAAACATCTGGTTTGCCAAAAATGAGCCTGCTTTTTGCTCTCCTTCTCAGGGCTTTAGCGTGTAGTGACACACAAACACACACACACCTTTGAACATAAATGTCACAACTTTGAACAGTATTGCTATTATCACAAGCCTTTATGCTTTACGTAGCTTTGAGATGCAGTCTCCAGCTCTGGCTCTTTTTTATTTTTACTCTAGCACAGTTGCTTTGGGTCTAGTTGCTCTTCAGGCTGCTCTCACAACCTTACTCTGTGACTCTTTCCTTTCCCTTACTCTCAACACCAGCCTGAGATGCAAATTTCAGGTTTTTTCACATGAACGTTTACCGGTTTGTAACAGCTAACATTTGCCACAGTGTCAATGGTAAAATCTGCAAGAGCTCCAAGAGACAATTACCACCCTTGTGAGGTTTAGACCAATCAGAATCAAGTGTTCAATTCATCTGGGTAATTAGTGAGAAGGCCCGGTGATAAGACTCTTTAATGCTTACATTATGTTGAGTGTGTCTTTGTTGCTTTGCGAGCTGTCTCTGTGTGGAGATGGTTGTTCTTTAAGCTGTCTGATGCTGCAAACACGACGCAATAAAAGGTCAAATGTTTACCTTGTAAATCTGCAGGATTACAGAAATAGGAATGCTATGTTGTTGAGTTAGGCTTTCTATTTTCAGAAAGATTACAGCTGCTGCTTCTGTGTCGTTATCATGACTTGACAACCTCAGTTCCATTGACACACATAGACAAGGCCTCTGATAAAAAGGTGCTTTATTTGTCATTCTCCTACCAACATTTCCCTGCATAAAAAGAACGAATTTATTCATGGGATTCAGCTCCCCTGCTGGGCTAAATGGAGACTTGTAATAGGGCAGAAATGCACCACAGGGAGTGTCAAGTTTTATGAGTAGAGAAGTTCAATGCAAACTTGTTCTTCAGAAAGAAAAAAGTCAAAACATGGATTTAATATTCATGTTTTTGTTCAATATTTCATACACTGCCTAACAGAGATCATTCCTGCTGTCGTTTAGATGGGCTCATCCTGTAGGAATGAACTAGAATCCAAAGGGGTGACAGCCAAAAAGTGACAAGGTTGCATTACTGAGGCCTTTAAAAAGAAAAATGTGATGTATATTTAACAAAATAACTTTATTTTTAAGCATAAATGTTGTGATTGTGTTACATTAAGTGATATGCTCTTCCAATGAATAACATGTAGTTTATATATCTATGCAGTTTGTCAGTTGGCATAATATATTTACATTTCTACAAAAGAGTTTGAGATGTCATGAAGGGGAAGAATCAAATTCTCTTTAACAGCACGTGTCTGTCACTATATTTAAGTTGGAAAAATGTCAAATAACTGGAGCTGAAGATGCTCTGGCTTTATGTCAGTGGTTGAAATCTGACCACTGTTGGCAGACGGGTGCATGACTGAGAGCACCTGTCTGCATGATGGAGTCTACTTCCAGTAATCACTCCCCTTTCAGGTCTTGTTTGGTCCTGTATTTCTGTTCTTTTTCCTGGACTTGCATGATGCACAGTCCTCATCACGAGTCAACCTGGCATTTAGCCATGTCACACTGTGCAAATAGTGTCCAACCAACTCATATGGGCTTGTGACCTTCCTTGGAGCGGCTGCACATTGTTTAGTGCTTGTCATTGTAAGAGCCAGTGAGTCTCTTCGGACCAGCAAAAGAAAACATTTAGGGTAATGGCTGCAACAAGTTTTAAAATGGAGTTAATTCTCAGTAGGATCAGTTCACGACCAAGAACAAGTGCAGGAGTCCTAAAAATATTAAGCGCCAAGGTTGCTTTCAGTCTTGGTGTCACCCCTCTGCTCTGCCTCTGGTGTGTACTGAGCTGGAAGTTTGTGTTTGAGCGACAGGGGCTGGGCTGAGTGAACATTACATGGCAGAGAGGATGGAGTCAAGTTCACCTTTGGCTTCTCTCACACAAATGCAGACAATATAGCTCCCTGGGCAGCAGAGGTCTGCAAAGGTGTGGGTGTGGCCTTTATTTTTTCGATTTTTGTGCTAAGCTTAACTGCCACGAAACATTTCACTGTATATCTTTCGCTAAAACTAATCTCTAATTTATTCATAGTTGTGCTGGTTCAACCACCACTCGCCTTCATTTTTCTAATTGCAAGAGGCTAACTTTGAACTACATTTCCTCAGCATTTTTTTTTTGTCAGTATGCCCCTCTTCACACACTCTCACACACACTGAATCAACAGCCCTCTGCTCTTAGTGCACACAATATTTTCCTGCTCTGCCTGATCCTTGAAAAAATATTCATATGCAGCATGTTTTTAGAGAAAAAAAAAAGCCAGAGTAACACCACTGGAGATTTGAAACGCTTCACTTAATATTCTGCGATCTTGAAAGGTGATTTTCATACGAACGGGGCTCGTGAATGAGGTAATATTTTGCATCCATCCAAGACTAAGATAGTGTAGAGTTCAATCTGCTGAACATAACTTTCAAAAAATCTGCATGACAAAGTTTGTGGTTAATGAGTTGTCACACTTCAGTCAATACATCAACAGAAAGTTAAACAAAAGAACACTCCTTACTCTTTCTCTCTCTGGTCACCTGCAGAGCATATGTGCATATATGTGCTGCAGGCTATCAGACAGAGCAACAACGGATCATCTAAATCAGTTAGTGCGCTTACATGCACAGCTTAATCAGACTATTCGTGTTTTTCGCCAAATCAGACTTCTCTCCTTGTCCACGTATACATGCAGCTGAAAAAATCGAATTATTGATGTGAACGTGTCCTCCTCCCCAAAACTACAGGGCAATATGGGTCTTTTTAGCTTCACTGTTTCTGACCACATACAACTGTCAACAACAACAGCAGGTCCATGTCAGACGTCAGAAGTGGTTACAACTGCTGCTAGGCATTTTGGAGCAAGAAGATGGAGCATTGTACAGCGTTGTTTTTGTCATACATAATGTACGCGCTACTTTTTCTGCAGATGAGGTGCACGCTACTCCTCTTCTCTGGTGTTTTTGTTTCAGTTTACGGGGGCGTGGAGCATGCTCACATGCATTGTCCAATCATACCTTGACTATGCTGGTTACATGGTAGAGAAAATCGAATTCTAATCACATTATCTGGGTGTCTTAATCTGAGTTCTCTGACTCCAACTGGAGTTCTCAAACTCCGATTATAGTCGTACTAAGGTGTTTACATGCACTAAGTAAGGCAATTATTCAGTTTTCTCAAGTGTCATGTAAATGTTCTGAGTGATCTTTGATGGTAGCCAAAAGAAAAGAAGTTGGTATTTTACTTAGGCGGCTCAAAGTGTGTTGATCATGTTTGGGAAAAAGAAATAGGAGAGTTCAGATTCTGCCTGGAGCAGCGACCAGCCCTAATAAAAGCTTTATCAGGAAATACAAAGTGATTTATTATTAGTTTTTAATATGTTTATGATATGATAAGATATGACACGAAGAGCTTAGATAATTATCAAACAAAGGTGAGTTGTTTCAAATTGACAGATAGTGCTTTCTATTTTGTGCCACCCTTAATGTCGCATTTCAAAACCCTGAAAACAACCGATTAAATCAGATTACTGCATTGATGTAATACAATAAGTACTCCAAATCTTTCCCAAGCTGCACTGCAGGCAGGAGAGAGCAAAACTTGTATTTGTTTGCTGTGGATGCACAAATCCACTGGTGTGGATGCAGAAGGAGATCTGTTTCAAGATTGATAAATGGTGGCCTGGATGTCTCTATGTGTCACCAAGCACAGGGCAGAGCAGCTGCAGTGCGGCAGCCTAAAGGATAAGACTGACAGATGCCAGACTGGGTCATGGAGGGGATATTTCTCCTCACAGCAGGAGTGTAGTGGAGTATAAATGCTGATAAATAAAGTTTAACAACCCCTGCAAATACTGAAAGAGCATGCAGGCAGATTTCAGTGCATTACTTTTTTACTGAAAGCATGCAAATGGATAATCTCACGTAAGTGCAGTTAACTGTTTTAAGCTACCAATCTAGCAATTAATTTTAACTATTGTGTATTCTGTTTATGCTGAGTGAGGTTATCAGGTTATATGCAGGTGTAGCTTTAAAGTCAACCAGGTCTACCACAGTGAAAGCACTTGGGGCTCTATTTTCGTGTCCGCCGTTGACGCGGTGGAGGGTGGCAGACCCTGTGCAGTGGTATTTTCATCTGGCGGAGCCCGGCGTACAGCCAGTTTGGTATTTTTGTGGACTAAGGCGCACCGAGGTCCGCCAAGATGGGCGTGGTGGCGTGGCAAGGGGAGGCACGAAAATAGAGCCTTTAAACTTAATGCTCCAAAATAGATAATGATATTGTTTACAATAACAAACATTTGAGTGCCATGTGTATATTTTCAAAACATGCTCAGTGCAAAATTGATGTGTATAGGTTTGACACGTTTCTAAATCATATTCATATTAATTAGCTGTAGGCGTCTTGGTTTTGTGAAGTTATAGTATTGATAAATGGCGTAGATGCAGTTTGTAAGTCAGCTTTTCTTACAGATGAAGTCCTTTTAAGGAACCACGGCATCATTAAAAAAATAAATAAATAACATAACGCTGTAACTGTAAAAAAAGAAAAAAAAAGCAGTATTATGAAACCAAACACAGAGCATGATAGACATCCCCTCACAACAATTTGTGCAAAGGTAGGAATAATAGCAGCTGTACTGGCTTCTAAACAGCTTTGAAATGTAAGTTAAGGTTTTTTTTGCCAAATTAAATCATCTTATTTAGATGTGGCAATATGTAAAAACTGAGCCCAAAGGATCCCTGTGAAACAAGGAAACACATCCACCAGCTATCAAGTTTAAGCTCTCGGAGTCCTTTGGACTGACACCGCCCTTCCTCAGCTCATGGCCACTGCCTGCTGTCACAGAGCAGAATTCCTGCAGTGAAGTAAAAATGATAATGCTGAAAAAACAAAACAGAAGGAAAGGGTTGAGATGGTCATTTACTTGAATTATATTCCCCTCAGTAGGTAATATTGACCATTAATCTCATTCCTTAGCATTCATTAATGAAGCAATTTACTAAAAAGAACAATATTTGCATCAGTCGTTAAAGGAGAGTGCTCTCAAAGATTAAGACTTAATGCAGTGCTAAATAATCTGAATCTGATTCTCTCACAATGTAAACTAGAGCAGATCTGTTATCACTCTTCCTTTTGGCCTCCAAAAACAATTGCACAAACCCGGTTGCTGTGAAACACGCCTGTCACAGAAGCCATCGGCTAAGTATGACAGGACAGGAGCTGCAATAATGTCCACAAATGACAGCTTCAACAGACGAGACTGCAAATTCATCTCAGCTGTCAGTCTTTGTGTTTGTATGTGCTACGATGTTAATCTCCAACCATCAATTTAAAATCCACTTATCTTGTTCAGGGTTGTGTGGGTTGCTTGAGGGACACCTTGAAGTACTTCAGAAAGATAACACAAATAAACAAATATATTAACACTCACATTCACACCTACACAAAAAGAGAGAGACACCATTTCACCTCAGCTGCATTTATTTGTACTGCGTGGGAAAAAACACTCTGAAGCAAGAGGAAAAAACACAAACTCAAAGCCTCGGTGCCTCTACTGAAACACTTAGATTTACAGCACATCATTGTCAGTGATTGCACCATGCTTACATAGACAAGACATGTTTTCCAGCCTGAGCAAAACTGTCTAAATTTAACCAACTTAGAGAGAAATCCAGAAATGGCTCGACTTGATTCGGAAAACTTTGCTTGTCCACCATTAATCCTGGAGCAATGTTCATTTTGTCTTCATCAGGACGCTTGTCAATTGGAATATTGTTCCTCTGTGTAGATTAAATGCCATTTCAATATCTTCTGGCTTTGACATTTCATGCTCATTATAGGATGAAAGATTTTCATTTAGCTTAAGGTCTAACCACAAAACAAGCATTGACTTTGCTCTTGGTGTTAAATTGCCAGGAAGCCTCTCTCGTGTTCAGCACAGACAGACAGATTAGCGTAATGTGTAGTGCCATAAAGATAAAGAGTGCTGTATATGAGTCGTACCAGCTGTTTTGTCTTTATTTATGTGGTCCAGTTAGCTCAAAATGGGTTATATCAGCTCTGTGAAAACGAATAAGAAGCTTTGGATTTAGGGCTCACAGAGAAAATGGAACCAACACCTGGGGTGCCCGACACAGAGTTACTACAGACCTGAAGCAAAGATATTCATCTCCATTCCTGCGGCATCCTTTCAGACCAACATCATATACCTGCTCCACTGACCAGAAAAGACAAGATATTGGAGAGGTGAAAACTAATCCAACCAAAGAGCGAGAAATCCTTAAAACCTAGAGGCTATGCTGCGGTGATAGCAATGATTTTTCTCTGCTGCACCTCCTCGCCGAGCCAATCCACCAGCAGGAAATAACACCCCTTGATGAAAAAAAAATTCAGACTTGTGACAGAACTTGGACAAAAAAAGAGAAAGAAAGGTGCCATTTCACATTCACCGAGACCTTTCCTTCATTTATCCATATAAGTGTGAGGCAGAAAGAGACTGTTGTGACACCACCTAAGGCAGGCAAAAACAGATGTGCGTTTGAGGAGGAGCTGCAGAGCTATATATTCTCCAGAAATGTGAAATGTTTCCAAAGTCAGTGGATTTATTTGCCAGTTTTTCTGCTTATGTGCTGCAGTTTTAAAGTGCAAGAAAAGTAAGAGGTATAAGGCCTTATATTTTTTCAGCTGTATTAGAATTGTTTGGCTAACAAAGGTGAAAAAGGGTCATCAGTCATTTTTATATCCGTATCCAAGGATGTCTGCGTCAAAGACATATTCCAGTGTAAAATCAGGTTAGGGTCAAACACACCGTAACACCGAGTTAGACACCCCCTAGAGAGATGAATGTTGCCGACCACTTACTTCTCTAGTTATACCAACTTTAGTAATGACCGCAGATAGCAATCCAGAGAACCACGTGCTCAACCAAAACACCACTATAGCCACAAATAATAATAATAATAATGCTCATAAATGTTCTTCCTTGAGCTGCGTCACTCCACTGCAGTTGATGGACTCGCCCAGAGGTCTCCGTACAAACAAGCGGCTGTTGGAGGAGAGTAGGTGAGTTGTGTTTAGTCTCTTTGCTAAGGAAATCAGGCAAAGTTAAAAAGATTGATGGCTAGTACTGTGGCTGGGACCCTATATGTACTGTTGATGAAGTTAGGTGCTGTTCTGAGCATTATTTGTTGCTATAGAGTGGCTTTTTGGTTGAGTGTGTGGCTCTCTGTATTGCTATCTGCAGTTGTTGCTATAGTTGGTATAACTAGAGAAGCAAGCGGTCAGCAACATTCATCTCACGATGGGGTGTCTAACTCGGTGTTACAGTGTGTTTGACCCTAACTTAATTTTACGCCGGGATATCCCTTTAATGTCCATAAACAACTTCAGATCAAATGCCCTCACCCATACACAGATCAGTCATAAAATTATGACCTCCTGCATTCTATAGTGTTAAAAAAACACAGCTCATCAAGTCAAGGCCAGGGTATCCCTGACCACATAAAACATGGGACTATCCTCATCTGCTGACACTGTGTTGAGGTATCTGGCACTATAACAACAGCACAAAATCTGGTTTTAAGGGGGCGGATTTCCTGGTCATTAAAATTCAGACAAACCCACCCAATAAAAATATGAAAACACAGGAAACGTCTAAATGAAGAACAGCTTATTTGACTGCTCAAAGGTCCAGTTGTGTTGCAGATGTGCCCATAACAGACATTTTTGGTGATGACCAGCGAACACACAGCAAACTACAGTACACTGTGTTCTGACATCTTTCTACTGGAGCCAACATTAACTGTTACAGGAGTATGAGCTCTTTTGTTGGATCAGACCACGTGGGCCAGCCTTCGCCCTGCATATACGTCAGCAAGCCTTGGCCTCCTGTGACCTTGTCACACTTCACCAGAACAATCTTGGTCTGCACTGACCACTGCAGACCAGGAACATTTCTCAAGAGCTGCAGATTTTTAGAGAGACGCTCTGGCCCAGTCCTTTAGCCGTCACAGTTTGGCCTTTGTTAAAGCCACTTGCATCCTTCTCCTCTGCCATTTTCCCTGCTTCAGACACATCAACCTTGAGGAGAAAATGTTCCTTCGCTGCCACTGACAGGTGCTATTGTAAAGAGATAATCAATGTTATTCTCTTTACATATCAGTGATCACACCGTTCTGGCTGATCTGTGCTTGCTTGTTTTGTGTTCCCTGAGCCAGAACATCACTCAGACAAGAAAACAACATAAGCCAAAGACGTTTCATGGCTGAATTTAGGCCTTTAGAGACCAATGTCATAATATACTGGGCTCACATTGTTATTAATGATTAATAGAGAAAGATGCTGTTCCCAGAACTCTCATAACTCTAGCGCAGGATGATCACCTCATTATTAAAATTGCAGTCAAACAATTTTGCACAAAAGTGTTGCTTGATCCTCGTTCATGCAGCCGCTAAACGATACCTTCTGCATAGTTTAGCAGACAAGCTTCACCGAGCAGGAACATCAGTCTTTAATTTGTAGTTCTTCTTTCATGTTACTCTGAATAAATTAAATCTGAATAAATCATACACTAGATTAAACAAACTCTGCCCAGTTGCCAGTCTTTAATCCATTTGTTCCCAGCGGAGGACAAATCTTTGCTGACCTCTCATCATTTTGTCTTGAAGGACGAGACTCACTGAGAGCATTAATAATTAAACAGGTGCTAATTACTGTGTGTGTGTTGAGCTGTGTATTTTATGTAATTCTGTGTCTTTTTCATGGGAAACGCCATCATTTGATTAAATAATGTATTTAATTGAAAGTCAGAGTTAGCTTTGTGAATATTATATCACATTTTCAAAAAAGGAGTCTTTGCGCTGTTTGATGGTTTTAGTAATGGGATTAGATTTTAATTACATTAATTAGCTGAAGCATGAAGCGACAGATGAACAGCTGTCAGTCTGTTTGCCGCACCTGAGAATCCAACGCTAAACATAATCAAGGTCCTTTGGGATGTACAATAGATCATTACGTCTGCTGCATAAATCAGCAGTTATCTGTTTTTACATGAGGACTTTGACAATGTTTGCTCATTTTGTGTCGCTTAAAGGACGCCCCAGGTTTAGTATTCATTGAATTATTATGTAAACGATCTGTAGCAGGCTGTTTTTAACTAGTTTGGGTGTCATTCATCAGGCTGTCTGCCCAAATGTCTCTTTCCACACAGGTCGTTTAAATATTACTCACATGCTGTGTTGATGAATATTGTCCACCGCAGTTTACGCCCCACATGTCATCATCATTTTTTTACTTTGGCAGGTAGTTGACACCCTTGATGGAGATTTTTCTCCTGCACCTTCGCAGTACTTGCAGTAAGACACCCCTGGTTGGCTTTAAGTGCTTGAACCTCTTGACTCCAACACATTAATATGCAATCTTTTGACATGAGCTTTTAACAGGCGGTTGTTTCTCTAGAGAGACATGTCACCGTGTTGGAAGGGATCTGTATTGATTGTTTCTGCTCATTTCTTTTTAATTAGGTGATTTGTTTCACTTGGTAACTGGAGCCAGCCGCAACCTAGATGTTTATGAAATTCAATCCAGCAAAATATAATTTTCTTTTTGTTGCTTTTCTTCGATTTAAAAATGTATTTGAAAGTACTCTTTGGCAAACTGTAAAATGAGTCAACCTCAGACTCTGAAGCAGATCTGATTTGCTGCAAACAAGGATGCTAATAAGCTTTTACTCTGTCATTTAGTAGGCATGAATTTATACATCTTGTAATGCCGGCATAATTAAGACAAGTTTAATCTACTTCCCTCCTACGCAGTGGGTCAAACACACTTTTTTCAGTCAATAAGTACAGGTCAGTGAATCTCATTGATCCCAGCTAGCTGACCTTTTCTTCAGCCCATGTGTTAAGAGAAACCTGTTCTGAGTGACCATTATTGAGCAAAGCAGTATAAGTCTGTTTGAAACAGAGCCTCCAACTGAATCGACAAAAGGAGAGAGACAGAGAGCACGAGTGGGCGAGTGATAGAGCAAGAGCTAATACTTCCTTCTGCTTGGTACTTACAGTAGAGTCATTAGTCTGGAGAACAGCTGCAAACTTGAGTTTCGGTGAACTGTGACAGGCAGCAATTAACCTGTGACAGCATCTGCAATGAGTCAGTTACAGAAGGAAAAAATAAGATTTTTACATTCATAAATGTGCTAACTTTAGACTGTAAAAAGAAGCCATTTTGATGAAGTTTCACACTTTTCTCCTCTCAGAAAGATCTGGAATATGCTCCCTAATTATGGTTATAGACCTATAACAATGCTTAGCAGATGCTCTTCATTTCAGTCTCCAGTGGGTTCCCTTGGGGGGTTTTGTAATCCCACAAATAGATTTCATATCTAAATGTTTCCATCCTATTTAATTTCACCCTGATTTGGCACAAATATTGAGAAAAGTAAACGTATAAACACTCCCCTCCAAAAGTATTGGAATGGTATTTTTTCCATAGACTGGAAACATTTGGGTTTGACATCAAAACATGAATATTAGTCAGGTGATCAACATTTCATCTGGATTTGAAACACAACTTTGAAGACAGCACATTTTGTTTAAACCCTCCGATTTCTCATGTGAGCAAAATGACTGGAACATTTGACTGACGCTGTGAGATCCCAAGCCAAAATACCGCCTTGAATGATGCTGACATGATGCGCTGGTGGGGCTTCGACACGATCAGAGGCCATCTTGCTGGTGGAGCTGTAGGACTGTTGTCACACCCCCTCTGCTAACCAAAACACACATTAGACTCTGCAGTTAAATGTCAAAGATCCCTCCGGTCCAATGCAGAGCAGATTCTTGTTTTGGGAGAAACGCACACTTCAGGCGATGGAAAGTTCAGTGACTTGTGTTAGTGTGTTTTTTTCATTCACTGTTTCCTCTTTATCTGCCGGGCTGGTTCAAAACACTGCAGGACCTGCCTTTGTCAGCAGACCTCTCAATCAGTCATTTTGTTGACATACTTTTAGTTTTCTGTTGTTCAATATGATGAATCAGTTCTAACTACTTTCTCTATCGTGTGAAGTGATGCCACTTTTGATCACAGCATGATATTCATGTGTAAAATGTTTTATCTGAAGGTGCAGTCAATCTGGGGCCTCTTTGTCACAGCAGGCCTGACTGATCCCTTTATTTCTCACGGACTACGCAGACCTAATCCTGTTTATGACTGGTGATAAATATTGCCTGGCACACAGTGACTGATTTCTGTGATTATCTACACATTCCTTGATGAGAATCTGTGCTTTGCTCTTCCTGCATTCTGCATCATCAAGGATTTATTAGATGACCCCAAAAATGAAAGGAGAAAAGAAAGCCGCTTTGCTTCTGATGTGCACCCAAATAACACGACTGATTGTGCAATCAGAGCTACGGAGGCTTTGAAATCAGAGAGCTTGTGCCCTTGAAAGCAGCATGATTCAGCTATAGGTCTTTATATATCTTTGCTTTTTCACCTCCTGAACAACACCTGACAACACCTGAAGCTAAAAAATGAGGTTTAATTGGATGCATTGACCCCCCAGAGTTGATCTATGACAGCGCTCCCTTATGGAGGGTTCACACCGAGCATGAGTAAAATCATGTACTCACTTAATTCGTGCGAATCTAAACGCGTGAACGAATACTCACTTCATTCGCATGTCAACAGTAACTTCAATGGTTATCTCTGCCAATTCAACTGGCAGGATCAAGTGATAGACAAAGTTTTTTTACAATTTACAAGGTAATCCGACCTCCTGACTAACTTGCCTCCAGGTGAGCTCCTTTTTATTCCGGTTTCGGTAATTGAAAGAAAAGGTATCATATAATTCGAGGCACCCACACACTGACACGATTGTCCTTCATTATAGATATTAGTGAACAACTCTCCGTTTTCATACATCACCCGGCAACCTTTGTGCTGATTGGTTATCGTGATGCTAATTTCTGCTCAAATTGAGACATTTCTAGCTCCTGGCCAATATGCGTCATTCGCGTCGCCAGAGTAGTCAGAACGTCTAATTGCGTCTTTGCATTGACTTAACATGCAAATCATTTGCACAAACGATGTTACTCGCGCTGGGTGGGTGGAGCCAGTTAGAGCTGGTTAAACCACAATTCTTGAGCTAAAGGGATTATTCGTTTTTGTTTTATTGATTCGTCATCCAGTAGATTTGAGATAATCAGACCTACTTTTCCACGTGATCCTGCACTGAAGACTTGTTTAACCTTGCAGTTTTTTCCACATTGATTCAGTTCCCACTTGAGCAACAAGTCTGATTAGTATTGATGGTAAATTTAGTAAAGACTTCATGATGGGTATACTTACACCAATGTGTGATAATACTTTTATTCATCACACCACACATTAGGGGTGCAAAGAACTTCTCTCCAAAATTAATGACAGAATTAGCTGCTGATTAATTCAGTCATCAGTCAGTCTGTTAAGTCATCATGCATTTCTATTGTGGGCTGATTCAATATTTGTTTTCCAGCGCTGAGCTGCCAAGGGGTGAATCATCTTGATCTAGCCATCCCTGCTGAGAGTTGCACGTGCAAAACAACCAACAGAAAACTACAGATACACATAGCAGCAAAATGCAGTGATGCAATACAATTCTCCATCCTAAAACCTGTTCAGTTTGGGAGATTTTCAGCCTCGAGGAAAAGGACTGTCTGCAAAATCTGTAAAGGAAACTATTTGTATCATGGGAGCACGTCAGTAGAGCTAGAGCTTTCCAAGAGGAGCTACATTAGAGATGTCTTGTCCAGTTTTGTGATTTTTCTGACATTTACATTTTTGTTTTTTCTTTCTCTTTTCCTACGCTAACAGAGATTCAGACTCTTACCATGTCACTATAGCGACCAAGCTCTATATTAAAACTAGATTACGTGTTTCTCATAGGGGTTGGGATTGTTAATTCATACTGATACCGATATCAAGACTCAATAATGATTTGTGCCCTTATCAGTACTGTTGTCAAGTCTTTTTTAAAAACAAATTTTCTTTATTCTGGACATGACATTTGAACACATCAAATACTGTTTACTCACATTTAATTCTCCTCTTACTGACCTACGCTTGAACAAAGTAGTCATATGTCACCTTGATTAGTTAGGTCACTTTTACTTTTATAGTTCTAATTCTTTACTGACTGGACTTGCTCTAACGTCTGGGTTTGCTTACCCCAGCTGCTTTTGGTGGAAGGGAGGATGGCAGCCTGGCAGTACCATCTGCAGCAGTCTAAGCCAGAGTTGATGGAGTTGATAAAGTCCCAGACAGTTAAAAGGCATTTAGGCTTGATTTGGTGCACGATGCTGATGTTTGGTTGTGTAGGTTGTGCTGGTGGATAAATAAGTTTTAACGTGCAGTTTAATATCTAATGAATCAGTTGAGGGGTTGCCACTGAGCAAGGATTAGGGACTCTGTCAACTACAATGGTGATTTGTGTGGAGGAGAAAGTAACCATGCTTGTTTTTTTAAAGGTACTGTTGTTTTTTGGTCAATAAAACTTATTGGGTTGAACAGAGAGAGTGTTGAAAAATAAAAACATCTTCCTTTAACCAAGATTTCTCCTCTGTAGCTTTGGTACATCTTGCTACAAACATAGCTATCTCTCCAGAAGCGATGATAAAGCCGAGAAGTGTGAAAACTGCAGAGATTTTCTTCAGCTCTGACCGTAGAAAAGATAAGAAAATTAATACAACCTTTTACCTCAACCTTCCATAAGACTAAAATTGCAGCCTAAAGAGATGTATGCTTTGAACTACCCTTTTTGAATCGTATTTTTAACTTAATGAAAATGTCAGTGTGCCATTTTTGCTCCCAGCTGTGAGAGAACAGGAAATATAGAGCAGATGAAATTGCTTCATATTACATACCTTAAACCCACACTCACACAGGAGTTGTTTCTGGCCCGAGCCGATGCTACAAATACAGTGGAACATATTGAGCTCTTACAGCAGGGCTAAAGACTAAACATTATGCTTTCACTCTGTGCAAAGGAATCTGCAGCAACAACATTAATTTCCATTTGGGTCTATAGTTCTCTGCTGCCCTAATCACTCAGAGTCATGAAGATGTGGTTGAGTGGATCTTATTAGAGATTCTGTTCCCACCTGAGCAATTACCAATCTGCAGAAAAAGAGAAAATGTGTGAGAAGTGAGAAATTAGTCTCTCTGTTCTATTTATGAGCGCTGAGCATATCTTTGTCTTTGCTCAATTGCTTTCTCCATTGCACCTGATGGGGTCTCATCTGATATGCTCTGTAACATGCTGCTTTTACAAAGTGCAAACAAGGATGCTACCAAACGGGGGAGAACCTTTTCAGCATATTCATTAACAAAATACTTCAATCTCTCATGTCAGCATCTAGAGGAAGAAATTTCATGATATTTCCAACCCCAGTAGTAACCGGAACGGCTTGTCAGTGTCCTCATTATTAGGTTATGCAGCTTTGTTTCATTTGCCATTCTTCTCCTGTGTCTTTCACTTTGACAGCCTTTCACAGAGTGGAGTGCTGTTATCACCACTGTGCAAAAATAGTAATAATAGAGAATAAGTTGTAATGAGTGTGTCATGCTTTATTTTTAAACAACTGCCAAGCTATCTCCTCCCTTAACTGTGGCATGCTCTCAACAACATCGCTATCACACATAAGTTTGGCAAGCAATCGTTAGACTCATGCAGGTAGTATTCTTGAGAAGGCATAGTTAGATTTTTTTTTTTTTGTAATGACTAAAATAAATCAAGACAATGAAAATTATGGACAAGACAAGATTGTCTCTGCCAGCTTTCAGTGCAATCCATTGGATATTGAGAGGCTCAGTTCAATATCAAATACATATCAAAACTGTTTCATTTAGACTACATCCCATTCTGGTAGATGCTGAGGATTTTTTACAAGATAAAGGAAATAATTAATATTGGAAAATTGATTTTTTTTTTTTATTTACCCAGATGTCTGTTCCTGTCTAAAGTTTCAGACAGGAACAGACTCTTGTCTCTGGGATGATTATTCTGGTTTTGATTCATTCAAACTGCCTGAGCCTCTCACAGGCTTTTCTTGGTCTTTATGTTAAACTTGCTGACTTGGACAACCCATCAAAATGTTAAACTAGAGTCACATTTTTCAGAAATGATGCTGGAGTAGATCTTTCAGAGTTTGTGTGTATAAAGCCAGTAGAATAGCAGTCATACTAGAGGCTTGGGAACCCATCTGAATTTTTGGTCTGGACCACAGTGGCCACCTGACTGTCAGTCACAGAGCCAAACTATCCAAATATGATATCAGCATTATGTATAAGCTGTTGGCTGACCTGCTCCCTCCATATCAGTGTCAGTATTGGCCTATTGAAAAACCACTATTGGTCGATCACTTCTCAGGACGCAGTGGTACCAAGTTAAGTATGTCAACCCAGACATTACTCCAGCCACCTTGCAGGATTCTGTGGCTTTCCAAGGCCAGATGAGATATATAACCTCCCCCACTGAGCTCTGAGGCTTCCTGGGTCTTCTCTCAGTAGGACATACCTGTGAAACCTCCAAACAGAGACATCCCAGAGGCATTCTTACTGCCTCAACTGGCTCCTTTCCATGCAAGGGAGTAGCAGCTTAACTACCTGCTTCCTCTGGGTGTCCGAGCTCCTGACCCTATCTCTAAAGCTTAGCACAGCGCCCTCCAGGAGGAAGTCGTGTCGGCCACTTACATCCACAATCCCTTTTTTTTTTTTTTGTCCATTCTTAAAGCTCATGACCACAGGTGAGTGTTGGGACATAGAGGAACTGATAACTGGAAAGCTTTACCTTCAAGCTCACAGTGATGGTCCGGTCCAGCAGAGCCAAACCATGATGGAAAAAAGAAGTAGAGACACATGACCGAAATACTTTGTATTAACAGAGACAAGCTCTTATATTCAGGCTCCTTTGCAACCCCCCCTCTAAGATTTCCAACATTATTCCACACACAGGCTCTCGCAGTTGTTTTCATTCATAAGAAATAGAAGAGCAGCAAGAGTTTAATGGAGATCTTTAGTTCAATATTTATGAGTGTGTTAAAGGTAAGAGTGTCTCCACAGCGGAGCAGAGGAGCTCTGTCAGAACAAGGCTGGTTCTCCAAGCTGTGATCAGGCTGACAGGAGGAGCTGCCATGAATACGTTACTATACATCCCAGAATTCACTCTCTACATCTTATAGAAAAAGAAAAAAAAACTGTATCTTTTTGTGCGCCGTGTTCATATAATCTTGATATGCTCTTTGTGATGTTTCTGTCAGCAGAGGATACTTTTGATTCGCAGCATGCTGTCCTCTCTGCGACTGCCCTTAACAAGTCACAAGAGGTTTAGGAAGAAGACAGGCATTTCCAACAGCTTGTCAGTGGTGGCCATGCAGAAATTTGTCTACGAGTTTTTATTTTATTATTTTCTTCTTAGGGGAATAATTTATAATTCAAAAAAGCTCAGTTGGAAATATTTCTTATTGTTCCAAGACTGCTGTGTCTGTTTTAGTGTTGGTAATGCTTCAAAAGTGAAAGCTTGTTTTTAGTGTTTACTATTAAAATATGATGAGATGTGCCTTCGTGGGTACATGAAGGAGAGCGCGTGTTTGTATGGGTCTGCACAAAAAATCACATCATGGTATGAGTATAAGCAATAATATCTTTGCAGAATTTTTTTTGTTTCACACTAAATAAGGAAATTATTTTGATGAGGAGAAACATGTCGTAACACAAGTAAATCATAAAGAACAGCAGATAGAAAAAACTACAATAATGAAGTTATTTTGGCTAATGTGCACTCTTATATTTGCCACATTGCTCACAGATAACATTGCTTTTTCATTCTGTGCAGGCCTAGTATCAGATATGCTGTAAAAGGCTGAACCAAGTGAAGCAGAAACAGGAGATTTGTTTTGTTTTGTCTGAGGAGTTTAGAGTTAAGGGCATAAATTGCAAAAGATACAGTTATTTATTTTCAATTGTATATTCCTACATACAGAGACTCCAGATTTGTATGATTTAATTCGCTGTATTTTTCCATTTTTCAGTCAATATCGCATAAAAAAAAGCTTTTTTCCAATATTGTACAACCCAGGTTCAAGGACTTTTCTGATCATGACAGCTTGTAACCAAGGAGCAACATGCTTTTTTTTCTCTCTTCCACTTTTATACCATTTCATACAGCACCATTAGTTGGTTGACTGAACCACAGATGAGCTATGCTTTACAGAATCCAAATTACACTGGGGCCATTTTTCATCCTGCGGAGCTCTTCACAGGCAAAGAGCTGTAGATGGGCCTGCTCACTTTCCTTATTTGTCCTTGTCTGCTGGAGGTTGCCTCTGGCTGACATCGCCTGAATTTAAGTGGACATCAATCTCGATAAAGAGCCCAGAGAAATATTACCTCCACTGATTTTTTTTTTTTAGCTGTTTAGGTGAACAGAAAAAATAAGCATGTTCCACACAGCAAGCCTGAATTATTAACCTCCAATGCCTGTGGTTCACAGCATGTTTTCTGTTTGTTTAACACGCCTCTATTCAGAAAAGCTAAATCTCAATATCTGCTTTCCAATCCCCTCAGTTCACAATCCAACATGATGTGTATATTTGCGTGGCTGTTCGGTAATGATAAAAAGATTTCCTGTGGCTGGCTGGTAGCCTATCTTAGCACCACATAAGTGATGCAGGGAGAATTTGGCTTCAAGTGGCAGACCTGTCACAGCGGACTGGACTTCATGCACTCCTCATAAATGAGAGTCATTAATTCTCCATGCAGGTAGTTTTTCCTTCATGAGTAGCTGGAGCAGCTCTTCCTCTGGGTAGAAGCTGTACCTTCGCCTGACTCAACCCAATCAGCACCAACTGTCTTCCACTTCTCCTTCCTTATCGTCGGTCTGCTCTTTCTCGCTTGTGTACAAATTTCCCGGCTGCCTCTGTTTGTTGAGCCCATCTGATAAGTTGCAGATAAGTCACCATTGTTGGGAAAGATTGCCATCGTCTGTGATGCTAGAGGCACTCTTCTTGGCTCTTATTTTGAAATGTGAGTTTTTCCCAGTTGGCTCCCTTTGACCTAAATTCAGTATTTGCTCTTGACAGCTTTAGAGCTAACACTTGAATTCAGATTTTGTGTGTGTGTGTGTGTGTGTGTGTGTGTGTGTGTGTGTGTGTGTGTGTGTGTGTGTGTGTGTGTTTATGACAAAGTAAGCAGACAATCCTGAGGCAGTTGAATGAATTTACATCACAATCAGATTAAAGACCTATCTGTATGGCAATGCCACATTTCAAATATTTCAGAAAATCAAAAAAGAAAGCAATCTGTGTAAGAGAAAGATCGTGTCAAGAAACACATGATGACTATAATTGATCAGTTTATAGTCAAGTCGTAGCCAAGATTGAATTAGATTCCCCTGCCAGTGCAGGTGTGATCTACACTCAGCCCATATGGTACACGAGGTACGATTGAAGTGCTGCAGTAGGAAATGATTTGGCGCAGACACAGTCTGTATATTAAAAATATCACCAGGCATCACAGGCTATTTGTAATCCTCAGTGTAAACAAACAGAAGAGCTCTTCAAAGGCTCAGACCTTGACATAATTGGACAGGAAATGGAGCCAGAGCAGAGCTAATGTTTCCCAGTTCTTTTCCTCTGCCATCAGTGATCTCAGGTCCCAGAAGATTGAAGAGCTGGACGACCTGTTATCAGAGAACTGGGCAGGCATTTTGATTTTTTCTTTTTCTTTTTCCAAAGGAATTTATTTGTGGTCTCATTTCTTCTTTAAGTATATGTTTGGCTACCTTTACCCTGTATTTCCTTTTTCTATAAAGGTCCCCCTCATCATCTGCTTTTTTATTTTTATTTTTTTCAAAATAAAAGTCACAGCTTTGTGGCTTCACAGGTCTGTTATCTGGAATATTGGCCCTGCTTTCACAGCTGGGGAATTTACTCTCCACTTCTAATGTGATTGGCTGGGTTGTTGGTACACAGGCCAAACGAAAAATATGCATGCTCTCTTGAAAATACGACCACAGCACAGCTTGGATTTGGGAATTCTAAGCAGCCAACTTGTCCAAAGGTAAAAAAACACTCAGAAAGCAGTCCAAACTGGGCACAACCTATTCAACATGGTTCAACACGGCCCAAAACTGCAATCAAAGTCAATTCTAAATACCGCTAACAATTGTGGCCCTTAGTTGAAAAAGTTGTAAAACTTTTACATTTTTTAAACCTCCTCTAAAAAAGTGAATTACACTTTCAATACATTAATAAATAAATTAAAATGTGTGGCTACTTGCTGCATGTATAACAATCGCAGAACTTTCCCCCACCACCCGCCTATGTTTTGGTTTAAAGAGTTCCCGTGCTGACTGGGGACTTTCAGCCAGTGGTTATTGTTGTTGCAAGAGCTGATGAAAACTCAACGTGTCCTTGTAGATGTCTCTTTGTCCAGTCAGTTATTTAAGTAAGTAAACCTTGACATTATAATGAAAAGGGACTCTTTCTGTTATCAGCTGCTGTTGTAGCTATGACAACCACAGACCCATCTGGCTGAAGGTGGAAAGTTAACAAAGTCACTTTTTTTTTTTTTTTAAACCAGAACACTGTTATAGCTTTGTCTACCCAGTCTAGCTTTATAGTTTAGGCAGAAGTTTAAGAGGTGGTACTATGGTCATTGTCAAGCTCTATACTGTCCTCCATTTTTGTTGTTTTTTTAAATTATTTTTTTAATAGTTTTATACAACGAAGTTCTATTTATCTCTAGTTGATTTCTTTGAAAACACTCAATTTTAGTCACTGTAAGGATCCCCCAGCAGTCCGGAACCTAACCCATCAGAGGCCTCCTCCACTGTTGCCATGCTACAAAGTTTTGCAATTTGTCTTAAGTAAGCTAGTTAGTTTACATAATTTACATGATAAATTATGAAATTGACATATATTTCAGACTCCAAATCTGACTCATTAACCCATTATTGTTGTTTAAGCCTGTCATCAGAATTTAATATTTGGTAGTAAATCATGAAAAAAACATTTCTACCTCTTGTATAAAATACCAATAATAGCACTAATACATATGGTAAAACTAGCATTTTTGGTCCTAACTAGCAAGGGTGATGTTTAATCATCAGTTAAATGCTCATTTCCCAAATTTTAATCCACAAATTTCCTAAAGTTCAGGTAAGAACTTTCTGGTAAAAGCTTTCTTTTTCTGCTTTTTTAAATGGACAAACCAGAACAGAAGTCAGTAACGAAAAATGGAAGAGGCCAGTTTTTCTATGGTCTCAAAATGACAGGATGACCTTCTTTCATAAGGAGGTAATTGAAGAGTCATTATGACAGGCTGCTGGTGAGGTCTTGTCCAGGGAGGTCTGTGGATGGAGAAAATGTCTCCGGACTGACTGAGTAAGTGCTGCCTCCGGATCTGTCTCCAGATCTGGGACTCTCTCGGCTATGAGTTAGTGGTTTGGTAACATCCAGCTCCCTGTGGCAGGCCATTTAAATACAGCACTGCTGATACAGAGACTGGCACATTAGTATGTAAACCCTTTAGCACTGATTCATGGCAGTGTCAATTAGCTAACTTAGCTTAAAGGGCAGCAGCAGCAGTTGAGTTAAACCGGTTTGAGCCTGAATGCAATCTACACCATCACAGTTGTAAATGGTAAACCTTTTAAATGCAACACCACGAATAAAAACTATAAGAGGTGTTAATTCAAAGTAATGACGACAAATGGACTCTGTGGGGGTAATGATGCAAAGTGTCTCATATCCAGCAAGGCCTTCTATTCTGTGTCCACACAATGATATAAATGAATCACTGACCTTACAGTATTCACAGCCTGCAGCCGTTGCAAATAAGTGCTTGGCTTTCTAAAGTCCTATTAAATCAATGACTCATGATCAGCGCTTTTCCTTGCATGCAGTATAACAAAATTTGTCGCCATGATTGAGTCAATCTACATAAAAATTGAATTTGCCTCGAGAAGTTTCATGCTCCATAAGTGTGTGTCAGTGCTGGTAATCAGAAGGCAAGACAACAGTTTGTTGTTTAAAGCTTTGACCTTTAGTGAAATGATGCACAAAAGGCTTACGCTCACTCTCATTATTGATTTTTGTATGTATTGAAAGGGGTTTCATTTATATTTAAGGAGGACATGAAAAATGCTCAGTGTGTTTTTAACATCAAACATAAATAAGAAGTCAGTTAAAAGTGTGCAAAGAAAAGAAACATAGCTAAAAATACTGCAATGTATGCTGCAATATGTAATTAGATTCAAGCAATGTACAGTGTAAATACTTTTTTTCTGTCATTTCTCTTTGCAAGCTGACAGAGCCTGGCAAGATGCGACTTTAAAAAAAACTCACACAAACAGCTTGAGAAAACAGAAATGATTGAAGAAAATATATTCGCCAGTTTGACAAGTTATGCATTACACTTCGCAAAGCACTTCAAATACAGAGGACAGGCATAAATATAGAAAACCCACATAAACAAAATGTATTATGTAAAACACCTGCAGACAGAAAACACAAGCAAATACAGCACCACTGCATATCATCCATCCATACATCTGAACTGGGCTGCTGCAGCACTGAAGGTATGTTCCTCTGGAGATCAGGGGGAAGGGGAACTTGGTTTAGCTTATTTCCTGAGTTGAATTTTTTTACATTTGCAGTAAGTTCCAGAACTTCTGAAGTTGTGTGATTTCTTAAAGTTGGACTGCTAAGATAAGAAACCAGGTAAAACATCATAATACCTCAGTATTTTTTGTATATAACATAGTTTTATTAGGGTTGTAGAATCTCCTTTTTTTAAAATGCAAAGTTTTCACAAAAAAGACCTTCTTATATTTTTTAAAAAAATGTTTTATCAAGAAGTTTTCCATTTTCTCTATTCTGATTTCAATTGGATACCCAGACTTTAGTATTGATCCACTGATGTTCAGCATTTGAGGCCGTCACGCTGACAACTTGCTAGCTTTGATGAACAGTCAGGAAGCACTACAATTTCTGTTTATTTCATCAGTCTGGTTGAAACTGGGCCTTCAAAATACATGTACTGTATATGTGTTGGTCTGACTTATCTTGCATGCAAAAACCTTGAAAGTGGCTACAGTGTTCTGTGTATACACGCCAGGCTTTGACCAGCAAAAATGGGTTCAAGGAAGCCGTAAGAAAAGGCAAGTTTATTTGTATAGCACCATTTATACACAACGCAAATCAAAGTGCTTTACAGATGCTAGGAAATTCATGAGAAATTAAAAAAGAGAGATTAAAAATATTAAAATGTCATTTAAAATTATTAAAACAGTTGAAATTGACAGACCACAATGTAAGAGTAAGAGGAAATGACGCTTTAGGAATGCTGTAGTAAACAGTAATGTTTTCAGCCCTGATTTAAATGAGCTGACAGTTTGTGCACACCTCAGGTGTTCAAGTAGTTTGTTCCACAGGTTAGGGCCATAGAAGCTGAATGCAGCTTCACCCTGCTTGGTTCTGACCCTAGGAACAATGAGTAGACCTGTCCCTGACAACTCGAGGGGTTGAGATGCTTCATACCCAACTAGCAACTCTGACAAGTATTTAGGCCCGAGACACTTAAGTGAGTTGTAAAACCAGTAACAGGATTTGTGTAATGTGTAATGCGTAATGGAGACAGAAATAAGCTTTAACTGTAGCTTAATTTAATTGTGCATAAAACATAGTGATTAATTTGGGGAGTGGATTGGTTACTTTCTTTATAGATCTTGACTGATACTGGACACCGTGACAACATTGGGCTAACCTGTAGTAACCTGTAGTTACAGGTTGGCACAAAACCTGTAGTAGATGCTGCCAACATCTCTCAACACAATGACGCTTGAGTTCGTGTTTGTTACATTTTCTCCTTTACTTCACGGGTCAAGTCAGTCAAGGATCCATTAGAGCTGAGCCGTCACATTTTTAACATCAAATACTGTACCTGAGTAAAACACATCTGAAAACAGAGGGATTGTCTCTTAGTCAGGGTTTTGCAATTAAACGTCAATATTCTTCACAAAAGGTGGTGCCACTTCTTCGTAAAGTGAATTTACTTTTCGTGGCAGTGGCCACTTTCTAAAGACATTCAGTATGTAGGCTTGTTCAGTGTTTGCATGTATGCAGTCAGGAAAACATCATTTTATTTCTGATATGTCTACTTCTCTCTTCTCCTCAGCATCAGATTGTCTCATAAGTTTTAGACAAGCAGATATCACTTCAATCTGTCTATTTTTCATGCTCTGCCTCCAACATGATCTGGTCTTTATTCTAATGCACAACCTGATAGCATTTATGATCGATGTCTCCACATGCTGTTTATCACATGAGGATAGCTGAAGCACGAGCAGTCATAAGAGCTTGTTATTGCAGTGCTGTTATGAAACCTAACCTAAATCAATCTGTGTATCAGTGACTACATTTGTTGTTCTTTTCACCGTAGTCAGAAACTCCAGTTTGCTGTACAAAAAGAAACCACAGATTTGTTGCACTAGGCTTTATATACTCAAACCTAAACTTTATATCATGTCGACTCTTTGGTCTGATCACCTGCTTCGCACTGCTGACCATGAAGTGAGAGTGTGAGAGAGTGAAAACTACACCCAGTCAGTAAGAAAAGTTCATTATCATTCAGTGATTTGGAGAGTCTAATGGAAGTGAATGGGGCACACAGCAGTACAATCATGTCCTCATTATATTTGATATTATGCGTGTAATTTTTGTGCCTGTCACTTTGATACCACTAAAAAAAGTAATCAAATGAATTTTGTTTGTTTGAACCTCTACTCACACCGACTTCTTCTTTACTGCTGTTTTAACAGATGCCATGCTGCTGGTGGCACAGAGACTTGAGGGACCTTTCAACATTGAATCTGTCATGGAGCCTATTGATGTCAAGATTTCTGAAGCCATCATGAATATGCAAGATAACAGTGCCCAGGTCTCCTACAGGGTATGTCAATTACTTTTAAACCCCGGAGAAGACAAAATAACACCTCGAGTCCAGGTTTTGTCCAGCTGAGAGGAAACGAGTGAAGCGCTCTTTTTGTCACACTGAGCCGTGTCCAAGGCCGTCTAAGGTGTACAGACCAACACGCTCTAATTATGCCCAAGTTCAGGCCTTGTATTTGAATTATATGTTTCAATTTGGTCAGTTAATCTTAGTTCAACTAACAGTAGTTAATGTGTTTCCTGTGTTTTACTGCATTTTTCTTTGCCCACAAAATTGTAGTCAGAAAAAAAAGTAGGTGGTTGTAAAGAATTTTTTCTGCCTACACAGATTTGGATGCCAGCTCTCATTCAAAAGCGAAATGCTCTGTTGGCTTTCCCATGCAGCAGATGCAGTTTTGTTTATGGTTTAAGTATATGTGGTATTTTCTCCAAAGCCCGTAAAAACGTAACCCTGTCATCTTAAATAGCATTGGTCACAGCTCCGAGCTGAATCACCTATCAACGTGGTCACCCTAACTTGATGAAGAGCACTGTCACGCTGGTAATGTGGGGGGAAATTCATTGCAAGACCTTAACAACAACAGTGTTTCCCCCCTATTTTCTGCATCCAGTGTAATTTAAACCCCTGATGATTGGGTGCCCGTGTTTTTGTGTAATTGCAGGTTTTTCAAGGTTGCGGCCAGCCAAAACCCGCAGGAATGACTAGGTCTGCCCGCGGTGTTTCGGATGTGTTCAACGCTCGCTTCAAGCCGTACAGCCCAGAGGAGCGGCCGACCACTGCAGCTGGCACGAGCCTGGACAGACTGGTAAGCAGACTGAGCCAAAGCTGCTGTTTCAGTCGAGACAGCGGTTCCCTGTAAACATCGTTTGTCTTTCTGACTTGACACTGTTGATTAAAGCTGGTGATTTGCCATGGTAAGCCCCTGGAGCCGGAAATTAATTCTTTGTACTCGTCCTCCATTCAGGCCCCCTCTATCGATCTGTGTTTGTTAACTAATCAACAGCTTTACCCCGAGAGGGTAGCGCAAGGTGTGCTGCTCTATGCTCTGCGCCCTTCTCCTCTCTGTGTACCTGGCAAACAGAAAAGAAAGGACCGAATGAGTTGACGGATAGATTTTGTGAGGCTGACCATATCAATTGTTTGCTGTAAAGCATACCTTTATTTTCCATCAGATTAGCGCTATGTTTGTTCGATTGGATCCTGATACATGGATTTTCATCTCAAACAACCTTGAAGCCTAAAATGCTGCATCAGGGTAAAGGTTAACACGCAGCTGACAGACCAATTCAGCTGAGAGACAGTTCTCATCATGGATTACCTTTGCAGCCACTGTGCCCTTCCTCCCTCCCCTCGAGCCCTTTTCAGAGTAAATCTCTCAAAGTGAACTCATTTGTGCTTCTTTAAGGTCATTTTTAACCAAAACAAAGACTTTTTTTTCATCTTAATTACTCTTGTGGAGCACAAAGCTAGTTTTGCTGAAAGTCAGTGGACCACGGTATTTAAAAATGCTACACAAAACATCTAAGTCCTTTTGTCAGGTTAATTATAGGTTGTTTAGTGAGTGATTACATAATGTAAAAAGCAGCAGCTTTTTTGCCAGCAGGCTTTTTGAATCCCAAAACAACAAGTGAAATATTTGCTTCATTTAGTACTAATTATGTTTATGCACAATCTCATTCATTCGCCACGCACTTTCTGATGTCTTCTATACAGCGCTTTCCCTTTTTGCTTTGCATGCCCATCGACGATTTCTTCCACCTACACTGTATAATTAAGTCTTTCTGTCTCCCTGCCTTTATGCTGCAAACCAGAGGATTGTTTGGAATGCGATGCAACACAGTGTAAGGTTCACAAATTTCATACTTAATTCCCCTTTTTTTACTATTATGGAAGTACTGTCTTTAACTGTTTAATGCAATTTGACTGGAAGCACATAATGTGTTTTATTATTCTGTGGTTGTGGGCGCACAGGAATGTGCTCCAAGCATAAAAGATTTACGGTAAACAAGCACTGTGACCTGTAAATCCCAGCGGTATGCAGCACTTGGTGTGCTAAGTGTCAGTCAGAGTGTCATTTTCCTGTCACATGGGAGTCAGTGTCACCCAGTGTCATTGAATTTGCAGTGATACAGCGCCTTGGCTGTATCTTAATAGAGGCCCTGATGTTGGAATTCTTCAGGGTTTGATTATAGCTTCTGCGGTGTGCTCTGGCCTTAAGATATCAGCTGTCAAACATGGTGTTTTAAAGAAGGAGTTTCAAATATTACAGAAATTTAATGCACACATGCCACAGTGTTCTCAGGTTTACTTAGAAGAGATGTAACCTAAATTTCTGTCATCCACCATACTGTATCTATTCTGGACTCTTCTCAATCCAAGACCCTCATTGCCTCTTAGCTAATAGAGTCAACTCCTTGAGGAAGGTGACCAATCAGCAGGTGACACCGCTCCATCAGAGCTAGCAGAGGGGAGAGCTGTGAAGAGCCAGCGGGGGGAGCGTTGCAGCCAGCATCTACTCTGATGCTACGGTGAAGTGGGGGCTCCAGACTGCTCATGAATAACCAGGCAATTATCCTGCTGGGAGAATCTCACAAGACAGAGCTCAGTGAAAGAAGCTTATTTTTGACAAACAGTATCTGCACCAGTGCGCAGATGCAGATTCTTGCTTTATTTACACTTTAGAACAGTTTTTTTTTTAAAACAATATTTATAAGGGGATGTAAAGGAGAGTTTTCTGCAACAACACTCCAGGGTCTTGTGAAGTGACTTTCTCCTGGCAGAGACCATTACCAATGTCTGTGTGCCAGAGGAATCCCTGCTGATCGAAGTGGCCACAGGAAACCACAAATCGTGACATTTCTGTAATGTGCTGCAATTAAGGTTGTTCACTTCATGGTGTGTAAAAGGGGCTTCATGGTGGGGAAGATAAGAGAGAATTTGCTTGATATGTCTTTTGGCTCAGTCTGACTCACAATTCAGCCGCAATCAGGTGATTGAAACCGGTCTTTACGTTTAATTTGCGACTCCGAGGGCCTGATGACTTTGTAGAATGGGATAATTTAATGAAACAAGACAAATCGTGCATTTGAAGCTGTATTAAATCAGAGACAAGTGTGTTAAATCTGCATAAACTGATTTTTTTTTGTCACTATCTTTCAGTCTTCTTATGCGATATCGCTAAAATGTTAGTAAATTGCCCTTTCGTATATCCAGCAGACACAGGACAACATTAACATTCAGCCTGAGTCATGTTTCAAGCATCTTTCACCTCTGTTTTTGGTCCCCCCCTAATTCCTGAAGTAAATGTCTGACTCCTACGCTGCTAACTGCTCCACTATGTTCACCATCCAGTCATTAACTTTGTCTGCCTGCTGTTTGGTGCTGTGCAGAAAGTGTCTACTCGGTTTATTAGGGGCTTTTTTCCCCTGAAAACAGCTGCCTGCTGTGTCTGCAAAAAACCAAAGTGAACCCAAACAGCAAAGTTGCAGGCCCTAACACCAAAACAATGAGCTGGAACATGCTTTAAAGCTCAGCAGAGCTAAGAGAAAGTGCAGAATCAGGTGAGAATTGTCTGTGGTTTCTCGACTACAAAAGACTCCTTTCAAACCCAAGTTTCCTTGTGATTCATTGTAATTTTAAAGGCATTTATTGTGTACCACTTTAACTGACATGAGCAGAGAAAACAAGTTTCAGATACTGAAGATATTTTCTAACTAAAGCAGTGCAGTATGTTAGCATAAGACAAGCCTCACTGAGCCGAAACTCGAGTAATGACTCCTGATCAGAGGCAGCGTCTTGGTCCAGTGATTAAAACATGGCATTTCTGGTTGAATTTAAATCTTTGCCCTTTTTGCATGTTATCACCTTCTCCCTCTTCTTGTAATTCTACTCCTCGACTCCACTGGTTTTGGTACTGAGAGGCAAAAAAGTCTGTTTAAAATAATGAGAAAAGAGTCTGTCTTCCAAGCCACTATTTAAATGAATCCCCACAAGGCTGTGAGTTAGTGGATTAATTGATTAATCAATCAAAAACAAATCCATTGCCACTTTTTTTTTTGGCTAATCCAATCTTGGTCGTAGTCTTTGTTGAAGCACAAGTAAAACGTTTGTCGGTTCAGCGTCTTAAAAATAAGGATTTGCAGCTTTTTCTTTGATTAAGTGTCTTTGGATTTTGGAGTGTTGACATGTGCATCGTTTCAGAACAACAGCAGCCCATTGTGAAATCCCCCAGATTAAAATGGACTCTATGCCGAGTGGTCGTCCAAAATGACCTTTACTTACACCGACTAAAACAATGTGGTTGAAAATCAGTCAGTCAGCATTTGGTCATTTGAATTTAGTTCCATAAACTACCAAAACCTTCATGTGTGATGAGTCATGTTGTGGAAATATTGAACTACTTTCATGGTTGCTTTGGTTTGCTCAGCCAGCATTGAATTATATATGTCAGCTGAGGTCATATGTTTTGCCACACACATCTGCTGGGAGCTTGTTCCCACAACTTGAACCTGAGTATAAGCTCTCAAGAGAAAAACAATTTTTAATTTATAGCAAGCATACATAGCCATAAATTGAATAATACAGGGACAGGACCTCATTGACATCACCCATTGGTTTCTGAGGTGGAGTTTTGAAGCCTGTCAGCGGCAGTCGCCATGTTGGAAATGCTGACTCAAGCGAACCTTAGGTTGACCAAGCAAGAGGTCAGAAACCTTACATTGGGACAGCCGTACTTCACCACAGATGAAGTATGAAAAATAGACTTTAAGATTGCCTTTAAGAGTGGGTGTGTATGTGGCTTACAGTGCTTCTGGAGCCAGCCCCATGTGGACACTTGATGAACTGCAGTCTTTAGCACTTCTGCTTTGCTTTTATATTTCAATACCTCTTACTTATAGCATGTAATATTGGCACAGTTTGTGAAGAGTTATGAGTTTTCTAATCATAAGGGCCAGTTGATTCAAACAGCTTGGATACTAGCTAGATAAAAAATATGGTATCTACAGCAGGAGGATGTAGCTTGACATTGATCATCGATGCAGTACATTGAAATAAGATGAACCAGGTGAAGTTGTTCTTGTTTTGGTCCTTGTTTTGAAAACACAGGTTTTTTATTTGAAAAGGTAGCTGCAGAAAATGTTTCCAAGAAAATAAAAACCTAACCAGAAATTGTTGATGCTTGTAGAAAAAAAGATTGTGATTGCATCATTAATGGTGTTTAAATAAATGTCAGGGTGACCGTCAAGGCAATGGCGACATAAATCTTGCACAATGATTCAACCTCCGGTGGAGATGGCGCAGCCTCTGACAACTATTTATATTTCTCTATCAGCATTTAGACCTGTTGTTTGTCTCAGTAGGTGTTCTGTCAATATTTAGAGATAAGATTGAACCAAACAGATAGAGGTGATCATTAGGAGCCATTGTTATTTATGATTCCAGTTCTTGCTTGTACTCTGATAAGTTGTAAGTGATCTTTGTATACAAAAAAGTCTGGTCTTGTATACAGATATTTTTTGTTTATTTTCGGTTAAAGGTTCACTGTATAGCTCATAGTTGGAAAGTTTTATCATTCCTCTTGAGTCTCTTTTAATGTAACTCTCCATCTCTGGTGCTCTTGAGTCGCATCACAAACAGGTAAAGAATAATTGCCTCTTGCCTGGAGGTGTCTGTCACTGCGCGTTCTAATTGCACCTGTTGCTTGTTTGTTATTTCCTCATGATTGTGTGAGGAACATGAGGCATAGCGGTAAAAAGGTGTGAGTCTTGTCCCTCAGCTGCCTCGTGCCGTCAATAATGGAGCAGCGATCACTGTATGTGTTTATCCTGCAGCAGGAACATCCCTGTGAGAGAACATCTTTGTTGTCCCACACATTGTCCCCGTTTACGTTCTGGCGCAGGATAATTACCCGTGACAGTGACACTGCTCAGCCCTGTGAAAGTTGACAATAGTTTAAAGTGTCCTTTGATAAGAACTTCTTGTCTGGGTGCAGCGCTAAGTTTGTGAGTCAAAGAATGTACAAAGGATAGCAGAGAGGGCCTGCGTTCAATTCTTGTGTTGCCTATAGTGCAGCCTGGAGGAGCGGGCCCACCTCCAGCTCAATGAGCCATGACTGTTTAATTGCCTGACATTCTGTCAGAGCACACACCCTCAAAGCTCAGAGAGAAATGGAGATTTGAAAGTCCAAAGAGGGGATAAAGGCAAAACAGACTGTCAGACTCAGAGGCGCATTAAAGATAAGAGGTGGAGCTTTTAATTTGACATTTGTAACAAGTTTGGCGCAGTTCAATTTAGTGTTGCTGCTTTTTGTCTCCCTTGTGTAATACAAGGCTCATATTTTATCTGTTTGGCACTATGAACAATAAAAACAAGACACAAACGAGACCAGACTGTAGACGGAGTCTGCAGGGAGCGATGTTTTTCATAAATAAATCCGTTGTTCTTGAACTTTTTATCGTATACTTTATTAGACCTTTAGTCTGCAAGCTTTTTTTGAGACATAGTTCAGCTATATTTTAAATTCACTCGTTAAAACATCACCAGCAAATGGTATTCATGTACACACTTCCCTGATCAGTCGTAAATGAAAATTAAACCATGATGTCCAACTCGAACATCCTCAATGAATTCAGAGAACTCACTTCTCAGCTTGGTTAGTTCATTGATGTCCTTTGAGAATTGAACATTTTCATATATTCGCTGAACAATACCTGGAATTCATACCACCATAAAAGCCAACTGTTGATCTGAACTTGTTTGAACAAATTTCTGGAAGAACCAACTTTTTTCATTCCAGATTCGAATCTACTTTCCTGTAAGTGCTCACCAATAATTGAAGAGACAAAACCTCCAAAAATGCATTACAGGTTCTGATTATTTATTGAGTACTATATTGCATCTTTTTTTTTCAACCACATCTATTTCCAAGTCTGATTTTCACCTTGTTGTACCTCAATAGTTTCTCTGTGTGATATTTTGTTTTGTGCAGACGAATATGACAGAGTCTCGATGATTGCAAACTGCAAAGCTATGATTGTAAACAAATTGTAGCCCCCTTTCATCAATGCAGATATAATTTACTCCCGGCGTTCTCCTTTTCTTTCTCTCTGTCTCTGTCTCAGTCAAGCCAGCCAAACATTGTTTGAATAGTTGGACAAAGAAAGTATTTCTGAAAAGCCAAAGTCAAAAATTCATTCACAAACACTCAGGCGTACACCCCAAGGTTAGTTGAGACTTGCCACAGCAATTCCCGACTCCTGCTCCAAATAGAAAAAAAAAAAAAAAAAACTTACAGAATATTGTGGGAAATAATCTTCTTGGAAACTGCGAGACACTTCTGAAAGCACCCATATTGGTTTCCAATATAGAGTTAGAGCAGAAATATGTGGGGTTAAATGAGGGTAAAAACAGAGAACTATATTTATTTTCCCAGGTTTTCTCTAACTTTATTTTGACTCTTGTGAAATACTGCAAAGTGAGACTGACCCGACCCGTCCAGGCCTTTAATGGTAAAAACAGTCCAAGATAAAAGAAACACAAACAGAACTGAACCCTCTATTTGTAATCGGCCCCCGCAGGGTCTCACTGGCAAAAGAAGGTCTGCTCTTCATGCTCTTACACTTTTAGGAGATTTGATTGTAGTACAGAGAAGTATTGTCTTTTCATCTTCAAAAGAAAAACAGAAGGATTCAGCACTCACACACACTTTTTATTATACATTTAATGCAGTCTGTAAAATGATATATTAGAGCTGTTGCAATAAAGTGCAATAGAGGTATTGTGCTAAAAATGAGCATAAGGTAATTCTGTGAGTTAATAGAAGCAGCCCTTTATGATGATTGTGACATGTCAATTAATCAATGATTACAGAGACTCTGTGTCATTTCCTGTCGCCTCGCCTTAACTCATCTTGTATCCTGTGTTAGCGTATCATATCCTATCGCATTGCATCACATCAAATCATTTCACATCATATTGTATGGTAATGCATCATATCGCATCATATCGTAATGCATCATATCATATGGGATCGCATTGTATGGTATCAAATTGTAACACATCGTATTACAATATATCGTATCGCATTGTATCGTATCATAACGCATCATATCATATTGTATCGCATCGTATGACATCACATCGTATTACATCATATTGTATTGTATTGTATCAAATCGTAATGCTTTATATCGTATTATCGTATCGCATCGTATTACATTATATAGTATTGCATTGTATCGTATCGTAATGCACTATATCTAATTTCATCATATTGTATCGCATTGCATGGTATTACATCGTATCCCATCATCGCATTGTATCGTATGGCATTGTATCGTATTGTTATGTATATTATCGTATCGTATTGTATTGCATCGCATGGCATCGCATTTTATTGTATCATGTCTTATCTTGTTGTGTCCTATCTGTCCCAGCCCATCCTACCATGTCAAATTCTTTCACATTGTTTCAGGAATTATGCACTGTGCCCTCCTTTAACATCTTCTGGTATCCTTGTATGAACTTTTTTGCGGTGTTGATCAGACTATTTAATCCTTAACACAGAGATTATTGGTGACTGACCTTCACCTGTTCGTTTTTGTTCTGTGGATATCAAGATCTCCAAAATAAGAGGAACAGCCGGATTGCGATCTTCTCTGACAGACATGCTTTCTTGTTACATTGCAGATAAATAGTTAAACAATGAAAATTACTGCTATATTTAATATTCAAGTAATATAGAGCAATATCTTATTTTCAATATATATCTTTCTGTATTTATCTATTTCTCTCGCTCCGCTTCTACATGGATAGGGAACTTCGAAAAAATGTTCAATATTCAGCTTTACTGATTTGTTTTGTTCACACCATTGTCTTTGTTTTCTGCGACTCTGCATCAGTAATTATTAGCTGTACATTTATTTTACACCATAATTATGCATTTTGCATTAATCCACACTTTATAAACATGCTTAACCATGAGGGGTTGATCAGTAAGGACCAGGCCTCAAATGTGATCCACTGCACCATTTGAGGACAGCTGCTAATCTTAAACTCCGCTGGTGTTTGTCCACAATTAGGGTCAAACGTTGAGGTGGCTCCACCTACCAATAGCTGCCTCTTTTACTGAGTCTGCACAAATGCAGTTTGTTTCATGCTGTGTACTCCGTTTTGGTTTTCGTGTTATTGTGCTCATCAATAATTGGGGGACTCTCAAGTGAGAGACAATCAGTCTTCTTGCCTTGGCTCGCCTTCTCAGGAAGAAAAAGTGACAGCCGGATGGATCAATGCTTAAGAATTGCTGCTTCACTGCAGGAAAGTTCAGAAGTATTTTTTCTTTTATTCTAGTTTCCTGGAATGGTCCAGCACTGGTCAATAATCTGCAGTTTGCTGTTGTTGTGTCATTGCTTGTGTGTGTTGGCATTTTGAGACAGCATCGATGTGCCTGGGGTTTTACCTTGCTTTGAGCCAATACATGCGCTCCAGCCGTCCATGACTTTGATAAGAAGTAAGTGTGTATGAAAAGAAGGAGCAAAAGATCGTTTTTTAGTGGGGGTTTTTTGGACAGGTAACTGAGATCTAAAGGGGGATTGCCCAGTCCATCAAACTGCAAAGTGGATCTATTTTCACACATGGAGAAGGATTTGAAATGGTTTCATACCACTTTTATCCTCTGCTCCCTTTCATGTTAGGATGAATTATTCAGTCTTACACTTAGCGCAGTGATAAATTGTAAAATTACAGCACTTAGCAAAACTGAATATCCATGCAGAGTCTTTTCTCTCTCATTTTGTATGTGTTGTAGGAAACACTGACTAAAAAATCCTTGTGTGGTTTTTGAAGTCAGTTGTCAAGGGACAAAAAAAAAACAACAACCACTCCTTTCCCAAAACCTTGACCCTAACATTATACTCCTGACGTCCAGGAACAAGTCAAACCAGTGAAACATTCTTGTTTTGGACACAGCTTAATGGAAGCAAAGTGAGCTTATCCACAGCTCCATCCTCTGAGGACTTGTATCAACGATTTCTGCCCAAGCTCTGCAATTATGTAGATTCCACAGATTCTAACATAACTCCTACGTTTTCTTCCTAAGACCATGCTAAGACAGATGGTCTAAAAGTACATATGTGGCATTATAGTTCAGGGTACAGTTATACAATAAAATAAAGATTTTTTTAGAAGCCTGAAAAAAAGACTGATTTTGTCTTTAACCTGCAAACCCTTCAGTGGTTTATTGATCAAGAAAGGTGAATGAAACATAAGTGACGAAGAAGTAAGTAGACCTTTAATACAATTGAGGTGTAGATTTAATTTCACTGCAGGGGTCATATGTTGCTGTACAACATTTAATGTGAAATCTAAAATTAGAGCAAAATCTGCAAAATCTTTGTAAATGAGCCAAAATGAGAAGAATGATTTAATGTTTCTGAGGATCTATACAGTTCCTCATAACATCAGCTGTTTTCACTCATAATACAGACCCTTAATCCTTTAATGTCACTCCTCCATATGTTTTCATTTTAATTATTCTCTTTATCTGGTACCCTCTCAACCCCCTAGTAAATGCTTGTTTATAAATTTATCATCAGTGACTGTAAAAAAGACTAAAAAAGGTGGTCGATGCAGACTCAGTCGATTTGCTTTCACTGTTGTTTTTGCCTTTACATTGTCTTTACAAGTAACTTAACATACTCACAGAGTCAACAAGTGAAACAGAACATACTGGCAAGGAAAAAGGATACCGTCTCATAACCTTTTGAAGACATATTTATGCAAACTGACCTTCTTTCAATTCAAGCTACAGTTATGTTTTTCAACCAAGCAGCTAAACTAGAAAAAACATGTCGTCACCCCCAGCCCATTTACCCCCACTTCTATCATTGAATCCTCACATTCACTCCTGCTCTCTAGAAGGCTAGAAGAAAACTCTATCTGAAATCTCTCATTCACGCGCAGTGAATTTTTTTTGTCCTTTTTTTAATGTGACTATATTCTTTTGAAATCCTGTTTATTTATGTATGTTTTTGTTTTTCTTGAGCGTAGGACGACAAAGCCTGTCTGTCTTATTTAACAAGGTGAAGTGAAAACATTTCCTGTAGTTGGGAACTCCAGTGAATAAAGATAAAGTACTGAAAAAAAGCAATTTAAGAGAAATATTTAAAACAGATAAGCCAGACCCAGAGATACAGGTGCCTGCCTTCATTCAAATATTAAGTATTTGCAACTGTCTGTTCAGTTCGTCCATTATGAGTACAAATGTCAGTTTTTTAGCCCAGTGGGAGGTCGATTTTGCAGCTGACCACAGCTTTTTCCTCATCCCCATGTAATAGTGGCTAATATAATCATTTACTGCCACCTATACTAAATCATTGTATCGGATAAAACTGTATTATCAGGTAGCAAATAATGAATTACTCACATTTTAAATAAACCATGAATCCTTACGCATAATCAACATAATAGATCGCCACGGATTACTCATGGGTGTATGTCTGTGTTACAGCCCTCATGGCTGTGTCTTGGTCAGTGGTCAGACATGATGTTTACTCAAGCAGCTGTGTTTACTGTTGGTGAGGTCAGAGAGAAAGTACTTTCTATTTCTGAAAATGTTGCATGGGTCTTACTGCAAATGTGAACCTTTCACCACAATCTACATTTCACAACCGGCAGACGCCTAAAGGCACTGACATATGTGCATTTGCATTGTTTGCGTCAACATCCCAGCAAAAGTACTTTGTGTTCTCTCTGTTTCAAACCAGGAGATATGAAAGAGAGATCTACTTTTATCTACTGACTCAGTGTCCATCAGCCGCAGGTCTTTGAAGGGATATTTTTTCAAGCTTTATGTTTGTGTTTCAGGTTTACAGCTCGTCACCAGTTTGGGAAATGGGGAAGCTTGGGCGGAGATGTGGGACAGGGTTGGATGCCAGTAAATGATATCCTGGGATTTCCCATAAAAAGTCTGCGGCAACCAGGGACTTTTAACATTTGAGGCGTATTTGTGCACAAAACATAAAATCCTTAGCTTCATAAATCATTTTGATCTATTTTCACCGTGAAAGAAATCAGAATCATGCAGGATGTCCTGGACATTTTGTGATCCTTTACTCTCAGTCAGATATTCAATCCACTGTGCTGAAAATGTCCCAAACTTTTTTTCACTATCAGCATATTCTTAATAAAACCAGTGGTAGAGAAAGAGCATCAGATAGACTAGTTTGAATAAAAATAATTTTACAGGTAGTTATGTGGGTGATTATGAGAAGTAACCCCCATAAAAAGTGTCAAACCCTTTTCAAGTTTGAATATCATCAAAGTTTTCTTTTAGTTCAACACACTGTACCGAAGAATCCACTTGATGAGATGAATTTTGTAGAACAGTTTCATTTCTCTCTGGAGAATTGTCCAGCTGGAGGAGCTACAGTTTCATTCATTTCAGCCTGAGCGGCAACTTTCAGCCACAATGCTCATGGTACATTTGTCTAAGCAGACTGAATGTTTGGAGTAAGAGTAAAGACCATATCGTCTGAATTTTAATTATTCAAACAGGCAGTAGTAATGTGTGGTAGACCTTAGGGTCCCCCCTCAGAGGAAGCTCCTACATTATTTATGTTTGTTAATGAATGGTCTGAATTCGGATTTGTCAGGGTGGACTTTTACTTCGGCTCGATTCAAATAACTCATTTGAAGTAGAATATTTCCATCATATAGTATATCTGCTTTTGCCGTGTACAGACGCAGGATCCTAATACTTCACAGACCATACATACATTAAATCATAATCCCTCTCGTATTTTAGTTTCCAGCAATGTAAGACACCTAGTTAATAAAACATCTGAACAAGTGGAGTAAATGCACTTTTGATTTTGTATGCCAGGTTTAAATGTGGAGAACTGGGAGCTTTTATGGCTACATTTCTCAAAGTAGTCCTCTGCAGCTTGATAAAAAAATGTCAAACAGAAGACACACTGAGGACACTCTCTTAAAGCATTATTAACTCAACCAGTCCCATCGCCAACTACTCCTCAACAAAGCACCTGCTGTAAAACCTTGAAATGCTCCAGCCAAGCTGGCAAAACATCAGATGATCATTTCACCAATTAGCTCCCAGTTGTCTCCATGGGTGATTGTGTAAGTGTGGAGCTCTGAAGATAAAGGTTTAACAAGGTCAGTTTATGTGAGTGCGTAACCATGTGGATGAGAGAGCACACTGTAGAGCAGAGAGGGGCCGCACAACAAAGCCAGTTCTCATCATTTTCACTGTATGAGCTTTTGGGATAAACACACCGCATGAGTTTATCGTAAGAAAGTGAATATGTTTTATTCAAAGAAGCAAAAAGGCTTTTCATTTAGAGTGTGTACAATCCACCCACCTGATGGAGAGTGAAGCATAGCCATGCTTTCACTCCTTTCTAAAGCAGTCAGGTTGAGCTTAAACCAGCTTTCAGCTGTTCAGCCAGAACAGTTGGTGCAGATTAAGTGTTCAAAAATACTTTTAGGTCTAAATTGAGTTCAAGATGATCAAGTTTATTTAATTATCACACTCAAAATGGTAAATGCATCATCACAGTATAAGTATAAATGATCGCAATCCCAAGAGCAGGTAGCGCATATGCTGCGATCCAGTTGTACTTGGAAGTCCGAATTTTTGAGCACCAAGTTGGAAATTCATCTGTAATGCCCCCTGAATTTGGATCTCTGACTCGAAAAATCGTCCGATCCTAACCAACCTCGACTTGACAGCATCATATTCCAAGATGGCAGTGCAGTGCATCAACAGTAAAGAGTAACAGTGAAAGCTCTCGCAATGTATTATTTATTAGCACTTCTGTTTTGTTTTTATGAAATTAAATAAGTGGTATATTTTGTACTGCCCAACATCTAACTGTGAATATGGTGCTATGGTGTTTGTAAGAGTACAATACTGTGTTATGCGTTGTTTACAACTGGTATAGCGAACAACCGCTAACAACAACTGACAACCGCTAACAACAACTGACAACCGCTAACAACAACTGACAACTGCTAACAACTGTTAACAACAACTGACAACAACTGACAACCGCTAACAACAACTAACAACAACTAACAACAACTGACAACGGCTAACGACAGCTGACAGTTGTTAACAACAGCTAACAACGACTAACAGTAGGTGTCCATCTTGCTTTGCTGACTTGTCTCCTGGAACGCCATCAACTCGGGTTTAACGTCATTCCCAGCTCCAACATCCGACTTCCGAGGTAACTGTAATGCAGCAATAGTCTTCAGGGTGTGGTCATCAATGCGTCACGTGTGGCTCAAAGTATGTTTCTTTGACAGGTCTCACTTTTAGATATAGACTGTGAGCTGAGCATGTAGTTGAGTAGTCAGCAAAGCCGAACCTTTGTGTCAAACAGAAGGTCATAATTAAATAAAATGTCTGATGAACATGCAAGGTGACATCTCCCATGGCGACACATCTCCATCAGTTTATCAGCGAGTCGAGCTTACAGCGGGTCAGAGCACCAAAGCAGTATGACCTTGTTCCTGTCGTGATAAAGACATCACATGTGCTGTATTAAGCCAAAAGGTGCAACAACAATAGAATACTTATCAAGCAGAGTTTAGTGTTGTCATTCACAGGGCAACACCAGGAATGTTGTCAAGGAGACAGGCAGAATCAGAGCATGGTGACGGCTCTTATGATATATTTAATATCATAAGAGGAGAGTTAGAGAAGAAGTACAATATCCATGAATGTGTGTTTTTGTAGCTTTAAACCAAGGATAACACTTCTGACACTTGCTCTAAAGACACTTCACAATTTCTGAAGTTTACTTAAGTTTGTTGACAGTACATTTCTAAAGGAGAACCTTGGTGCATCTTACAAAGACCGCTATCACTATCAACCTCGATCAAGTAAACTCTTCACAGTCAGTTATGGAGAAAATTTTCAACACTGCAAGACTTAGCAAATATTTAGATCAATGGGGTAATCATTCATTATCAGCTATCAATCAACACACGTATCACAGGTCTGCTCAGTGTATTAGGAAAGTCTCATTTTCTGTAGGAGCTGCACTATCTGTAGGATTTTTTTTAAGCAGAGTGCATTTGAGGTGGTATCAGTCATTTTAAATTCATCTGCCACCTGCTTACTCATGTAGAAGAAATTATAATTAACTGACCAAAATGAAGACACGGAAAGATTAAACCACAGTCTAAAGGAGAGACTGCAGCTGATGAGGTACAGTACAAAAAGTGTACCACAAAGCAACGAAATCATAGAAGACAAATACAGTGTATTATTTTCAGCAGCCCTAAATCTGAGACTTAATCAAAAAGGAAAAATATCAAAATGTTCAGTCGGACTTTGAGCCAACAAGTCACAATCTTGAAAGAAACAACACTAATCAGAGAAAGAAGTTAAAGTATCTTAAATAAAGTTAAAACTATAAATGTTTGATCCTGTAATTTTTACTCTTTTCTTTCTCTCACCATTATAACTATTTTATCAATATGACTTTCTAGTGCTGGACGATAATTCGATAACAATATATATCGATCGATAGACGTGTGCTGCGATAGAAAAAAAACGGGTCGATAAAAAGTTCGATAGAAAAACACAGTTTCCCTTTCTTTTTCATCATAGCCTATCATGTAGCTTTTACTACAGTCATTACTTCCTCCCAACCAATCACAAACGCAGACCCAGGTACGCTACGGCACCAAGCCCAGCCCCTATCAAACCACAACAGACAGCACGTGTGTTAGAAAAAATGATACAGCAAGGAGAAGCGGAGGACATTGTCAGTAGTTCACCAGCATGGCAATGTTTTGGTTTTTAGAAGTCTGACAAAAAGCGAACAGCGGTCGTTTGCAAAATTTGCAGAGAATTGGTAAAAACCAAGTCTGGTAACACAACCAACTTGTTTTACCATCTAAACCGGTCGCACCCGCAGGAGTACGAGCTGTGCCGGCCGCGCCGCGGCTCCACGTCGTCGGAGGAGGAATCCTCTGGAACCGCTGCCAGCACCAGCACAAAGCATGTGAAGCAGACCAAACTGGACTTCGTTTCTTGCCAAAATACGACAAAGCGTCCGAGCGGCATAAGGACATCACCCATGCAGTAACATGCTTCATAGCGAGGGACATACTGCCAATAACTACCGTTGAAAAGCCTGGCTTCGACCAGCTTCTAGCCACTCTCGACCCGCGATATGAAGTGCCCGGCCGCAAGTATTTCTCAAACACAGCGCTTCAGGCATGAAAATGGGTCAGGGGTTGAAAAGGTGAGAAGAATGCATCCCGTCCACTCATTAGCTTCTTAAAGTGGAAGAAAATGAGCTCATATTTTACAAAGACGCGAGTATTTGGATCATGGCTACTAGCAGGGGGTGCATTCGGCAGGGGTGCATTCTACGACACAACACCGGCGTGGATAAGTCCTGCTTCTCGTGCTCAGTTTGCGTATCAAGTCAATCACATGATAATTAAAAAAAATAAATCTCCCGGCCCCGGGAGAAATATTTCAGTGTTCAGACACCAGGCTGTGGGCAGTTTCTCACACAGTTAAAACTGGTAGTATGCTATTCCCACCTAAAGCTATTCTGTTTATTTATATATTTGTTTGTTTTGCTTATTTTCATCAAAAGACTATTTAAATATTTATTTATCAGATTTTCTGGTCACTTTAGTCTTTATGTTTGTCAGTATTTACTGACGTCACTCAGGCCCCTTAAGTTGATTTCTTTTTTTTTTTAGTTCTTTTTTAAAAAACTTTCAGTTGTGGTAAAATAAAAAAGGTGGTTGAATAAAGGTTTGAATTTGAATTCAGTGTTTGTGTGTTCTTTATTAAAAGTAGGTCATTAAGCAATAGCATAAAACATCCAGGGCTGCAATTAAAATATATGTTAAATAACTATAATAATTATATCGATAATTATCGATATCGATCAATATGATTTATTTTTTATCGATATGCTTTTTTTCTATATCGTCCAGGCCTATGACTTTCACCTCTTTAAAAGGACTTTCATATATTTTTGAGCTTTTACCTGATAATAATGATGTTAAACTCATGGCTATCTCAGTTGTATTTTTTGTATGGCAAAATCTATATTATTTTTTAAATTTTGACATTTAATCTCAAAATTTAAACATTTAATTGTTTTTCCATGTTGAGCTTTAATGTATTTTTTATTTTTTTCCTCATAATTAATAATTTTTCATCTTAGAGAAGTTTTATCACATCTGTTTGACTTTTATCTTATAACCTTAACTCACCTTCTCACAGTTTGGATTCTTCATCTCAGAATTTTCATCACTTTTTCTCATACATTTTTGGCTTATTATTCTCTTAATTTTGGTTCTTTCTCATAATTGTGATTTTTTTTTAAATCTTGGAGTTATAACGTTTTATCTCACAGCCTTACTGCTTCATTATTGGGACTTTTCTTTCACTGTTTTGACATCTTTATCCTTGAGCTCTGACTTTTTATCTCAGCATTTTGTCTCACTTTTTTTTTTTTAATCTTAAAATTATTTACAAGATTTCTAAAACTTGTCTATTTAATCCACTGAATGTCTAGGCTGCAACCTATGTCTCATTTTGTGAACTTAATTTCTGCCAGATATGTAAATATGTTGTATCTTGGTATTGTACCCAGAGGAGAAAAACAACTACATGAAAGCTTCTAACAAAGATGAACAGATCTGCCAGAAAACCTCTGGAGATGGAGAGCCAGATGTACAGTTTTGTCTTATGCTTAAAAAAAATATGCCCAACAAGGAAGTTCACCTGATGCTACCTCCTCATGCAATCTTAAACAAGTCTGGCAGGAAAGCGACAGATGACCCACCGTCTAGACTGAAGTGGAGCTTATGCAGATTTACATCTACCCACGGGAAAAACAAGAGAGTTGCAGTCACATCTGTGATCACAGCCTTGAAGATGAACGCATCTGTCGAGTAAACAAGAAACTTCTGTATTTTATGGGTACAGACATTTGAAATGACGACTGTATCTGTGTTCTGTTTGGTATAAGTTTACAATAATACAGACATCTCTGTATTCATGCAACCTCAAGTTAATCTTGAGGAGTCATTGAGGGCACTTATTTACAATAATGTTGAGAGTACAAGTTCGTTTAAGTCATGTAAACAGACGAGACGTTTAAGAAGTTGATTTTTCCTGTTGACAACTGCATACCTTTTGTCTTTAGTAGTATTAAGTAGTATTTTATGCCTGTCCTCACTGCTGCCCCCTTGCTGTTGTCGACTTAAGTGATCAAAACCAAAAATCTTTTACAAAACCTCAACTGTGCTGTGTGTAGACTGAGGACATCTAGCTACATCTGGTGGTGGGCTTCTGTCATGGATTGCTTTCTCCCCAATCTCTACTGCCGAGAACCTGAATCAATTTGCGTATTAAAAACGTCTTAATCCACAATGGACACATAAAATCATGAGATTAGGGTCTCCTCAGCACCACATTGTTTTAAGTATCAGGACTCTGAAAAAACTGTGCAACAAGCTGAGACTTGTGGTATCGAGATTCAAAACGTTATCATGTGGCCAATTGTTGGCCAGCTCTTAATGTAGTTAGTTAAAGGACAATGAAACATGTCACTGTCAGAGAAAAGAAATAAACAGTAGTTATTGGCATAGTGTTGCCTTATAGTTGACTCTTTGACTCTCCAGTATTGATTTCCGTCTGTGTCGTTACCATAGACTGTATATACTATGGACAACTGGTTCCGCCTCCCGCCAGTATACAGATTTGAAGCCAAAAAGATCTCTGTAATTCCGTGTTTTTCTCCATTTCCTGAAACCAACATTGCGCAGTAGCGTTGTACCACCCCACCACTTGCGCAGTAGCATTGTGCGCATTCGGCGGGAGAGTTGCTGAGAGTCGCTGTGATAATGCTCGACTCAGACAGCATATCCCCCAGGTGAGCTACGCAATCTTCGTACCCACATAGGCTGTATCAGGTGTCAATCATAGAAAACATGAACCCCCTAATAACTTTTAAAAATGGAGCTGTAGAGAAAAAAGAAGACTTGAGCCCAAACCAGTCTTTCAGTGACTACACGTCAACAGCGCAAGCAGGGGGGGTAAAAATTCATGTTCTGTGTAATAAATTTCTAAAGTTTGTCCACAGCCCCATGAGCTTTGCTGGCAGAGGCAGGATTTATGAACTATACTGCAGCCCGTCACCAGGGGGTGCTGTTCTCAGAGTGGCTTCACCCAGAGAGGAGGCAGACGGTGTCCATTCTATATACAGTCTATGGTCGTTACTGGCTGAACTCTCCTTACTGTAGCTTTAAAAAGGGAGTAAATAGTCGTAAGAGGTGTGAAAGAGTTGATTTGCCCACGCTGACAGGGATCATCCCATTAAAAAATAAAAGCCTCACCTTTTCAAAAGGGTCAATTGTGACTTTTATCAATCAAACTTGTGAATTTTATAGTTTGTTAATATTTTATAATTCCCAACAAGGGTGTTGTTTTCGAAGTAGAAGGTCAGTGCTTTTCATAAATGTACCCTGTACTTTATTCCGTCTCCCCCTGCCACTAATGCTGGTGCCATTAAGGCGCAGCTCAGTTCATATCTGTCAATACACTTATGAGGCACATTGGCCCTATTGCTCTCTAGGCTGTGTGCGTCTCTGGGGACCACAGGCAGCAGGGAGTGAGCGGGCTGGCCCATGATTGCTCTGTTCTCCACAGTGCATAGCTTCCCTTTAATCATCTCTCTTTTTCAAACTTCTCGTGTTGTAGCCCCGGGCCAATCACGAGCGCAAACTCACCACGGCTTCATCAATATTCTGTCATTTTCTCCCACTGTGGGATCATTGTGTGATAAATTTCACTTACATGATGCACCATATTGCCCCATCGTTCAGATACCAAGGGAATGAGCAAATGGTTAGAGGCAGAGTTATGTAAAACGGGCAAATGTGTTTGTCCTATTGTGCGCTGACAGTATGTAAATACTACATGAGCTGCAATAACATACAGCCATTTTTCATCCTCTGGTAGAAAAGAGCAGATCATTTAGTTTTTTAAATTATGACATCTGAAAATCTAAAACATAACAGAGCTGCTAATATCATGAGCTAGGATGATACAGATCTGCTCATAAACTCGGCAGAGTGTTTTAATGGAGAGTGGGCGAAGTGTGTTACAGAAGCTCTGTTCTATCATGTCGCTGTTACCGTCATTCAATCTGAAACATGTTATGATGTATAGAAAAATACAGTTTCATATTGAATCGTGTTTACAACCATAAGTACCAGCCATTTTCTGAAATGTATAACGTTCACCAATCCAACCAATTCTAATACAGATTTGCCAAAAATCCATCAAACACGTTACTGGCCAAGAACATGTGTAATGCATTGCAGTGTGAATGAAAAATGCGATTATACTTAATTTTTTTGGTTTGTTTTACTTATTTATATATTAATTTATTGATTAACTCAGAAAGTTATGGAGTATTTTTTCTTTTTTTTTCTATTTTAATAGTTACAGATGCTTGAACAGGAATCCAGATGTCCCAACAGAATTTATTTAATAAGATATTGATTTAAATTCATTCATTTTGTTTCCCATTTGTCATCATTTGGCTGTTGTTTTGTCAAATGTGAAAAAGCACCACCAACAACAGCACAATATTCGGATTATACATCAGCCATCTGCTTTCTAATTATCGGCTCTTGCATCGGCCAAGAACCAAAAGTATTTTTTCCCAAAGTATCATTTTAATCATAAATATCCTCGGGATTTCAAAGATAGCTGCATTATTTTACAAGGTTAAGAATGAGTTGTGATTTTTTGTGATGCTTTTCATGATACAACCTGAACTGTTCAAACCTTATCAAATTAGCCTGAGGAGACCAAAGTTGTTTGTCAGTCGTCATGTGTCTCTTATAACAATATTGCTTTGGCTATTTTTAGACCCAGCATTATTTCTTTTTTTTTCAAGTTTCTTTTTCAAAGTACACAGTGATCCACCTTCACTTTTAATTAAAAGTTGAAATAAAGTTATGCATGTATGAACTGTTCAACCTTTGCACTTTAGAGTAAAGCATTAAGACAAACTTTGATAACAAAGGCAGATATGATTGCAGCAAATCCGCTGTGAAATACTTTGTGCAGTTCCATTAGCATGCTGTATAGAGATGTTCAAGGCAATAGTTTTAAATCAGAAAGACTGTGTGCACAGATAAGCAATAAATATTCATTCTTTTGCTTTATTATCTGAAAAGTTTTTGTTTCTTTCCCTCAGTGTCTGACAGATTAGATATTACATTAAGATGGATCTCACACTATTTCAGCTACTGTTCGAGTCCACCAGATATAAACAAATACAAAGTAAAAGCCTTTTTGAATAACAATAACATTTCACTTAATGTCAAGTATCCATTCTCAAGATGCGGCATAATAACCGCCTCACAGTGCTGTCCCTGACAGAGCTGTCAGCCGGAGATATAGGAAAAAGATATACACGCCGGCCCGACTGAGGCTTTGTTGAGATGTCATGTTAAATCATGTTTTAGTATTCTGCTGTGGCAGCTTTATGCTGGGACATAATCAGTTGTAATCAAGAGAAACAAGGAGGGCGGCTCCAGCTGAGGGTTAGAAAAACAAGTGTGCCTGCCCACAGAATGATGCTAAAAATGGGTTTATCATAAAGACAATGGGTGTGTGAGTGAGCCGACGGCGGAGGACAGAACCCACCACTTGCACTGTCATATCAAACCACATGTAACTTTCAGAGTGGTTTTGCTGTTTTCTTTTTGGTGCCTTTTGCCCTGGTGTACCATTCCCATCTGCAGGACAAACAGCTGGGTGATGCCTTTCTTGTCTCATCTGTTGTGAAGTCACAGAGGGGAAACATATTTGCTTTGGCCCTCTGCTGATGGATATTGATTAGGTGAAAACAGCCCACATCTATATGCACTCAGGTAGTTACCTACTCTGACAGTCACCTTTTGAGGTGAACGTTTCCAGACAAGGACGAAGGAGAGCAGACAAAGGGGAGACAAGTGCTGCTCAAAACATTAGCACAGAGGTCGTTTGGTTTGTATGCTTTGGGGAAAGCCAATGTTATTTCTACTCTGCCGATTTTTTAATGCGCTGAAATGCTTCAGAGCCAGATGGCACGTCTTGGTTGAAAGAATCTGCTGTTTATGTTGTAGACCTGAACCAATGAGCAGTGCTTTATGACGTGTCAGACAGCAGATTAAACAGCTAAGTCCAGGGACAAACACCCAGAGGGCCTCAGAACGCTGATACTCGACACTTTAACCGTCTATTTTTTGGCTACATCCCCACATAGTGAACCCAGATTTAGAGAGGACCCTCTGTTCGTCTCAGGGATCTCCTCAGTCAACAATATAACTCAATCAAAAATGTGATGAAGTGGCAGTGCTATTCTTACAGCGGCCTTCCTCCTTGTGAGAAACTATTCTCTCCGTCCTCAAAGCGGTCACTGGTCAGGCAGAGATTTAACGGCACGGCCAAGGTCCCTGGTATGAGCAGAACCGACTCCCTGACCTCTGTAATTGAGCTGCAGGAAGAATACTGCATTCGTATCAAATGAAAAACTATTTTAATGCAGACAGGAGGAGCAGTTGCCAGGGAAAATAAGTTGATCGAGGAGTTGTCTGCCCCTTGTGGTTTGGTGGCGAGACCTGCTGCTGCCGAGTCTATGATTAGATTGAACATGCACTCATTTAGCTCAAAGTTGCAGCAGAAGGATATGCTGTGTGCTGAGTGACTGTAACATCCCTGGACAGATGCAGGAAAGGGGTCTAATTGTCAATTTAACAAGATAAAGGTGTTATTGCATGCACCAGACAGCAAGAGTGAGAAAAGAGGAGAATTAGCAGCTTACAGATCAGCCATCTGTAGATCAACTCTGGCAGCAATGTCAGCATGATGTGCTGCAAAACAAGAAAAGTTACAGAGATGGTGTGTTCACATGTTTCTGTTTTGTTTAGTGAAAGGCAGATAGCTCATACGGGCATGATCCCGCAGCTAGATAACAGCTTTAAGGTCTCTGACGCTCTGATGTCGCCAGGAGTGAGACTGCGGCTTCAAAGCCGGTGACACGTCAGCTTTAGATCTGAGAATAGGCAAGGGCATCAGCACAAAACCGCCGGTCATGCTACACGTTTGTGTGCGGGGCTGAAAGGTGGCTCACAGCTGCCTCTGTGTTCATATGCACACAGAGAAAAACTCTCGTCCTGCTTGTGTGAGCATTCGGCTGCACGCACGCAGAAAGAGCGGTGATATAAATAATGCAAGAAATACTTTGAGTGTCTGTAAACACACAGACTTTAAGCCTGCTAACACCATTATCTCATCGACTCATGCTGTTGTTTTTGGAGCTCATCATATTCTGTAAACACTTCCTCATGTTTGTCTGTTCAAGCTAGCCAATTAAGATTTTACAGCGGGTAAACACTGTACTGTATATCCTGTCAGTGTGTTTGAATAGGTTTTATTTATGGCGATGGGAAGGAAAGGACCATTTAAAAGGTGAGGTTACATTTAGATTATGAGTTTACAGGATCCATTTAAAGCTTAATTAATTTTGTATTGTGGTTTCGCTGCTTGTTAAACTTCCTGTCTGCCTGTTGTTATGGAGACAGATGTAGCATAAACAGAAACAGAACAGAATTACAGATATATTTATTTGATTATGTTGATGTAATGATTGAATTAATAATAATTTAAAGATTGAACTGAGAGGAGAATGTTGAATAATTACGTCTCATTTCCGTCTTTGTTCTGGAGAAAATAGAAACACCGTCAGTCCAGAGAAAAGGGAGTGCACTGTACGCTGTTATATCACAACTGAGTGAAAGACAAGAGGTTTTATTCCTAAAGCTCCTTTGAGGGGGTTTTACGTCTCGCATCACCAGAGTCAGACACAGACCGGCCCTATTTTCAGACCAAACATCAACCCCACCTCAATGTCAACAGAAAAAAGCTTGTGAAAAACCGTACAGACTCAGTAAAAGGAAAACTGGACAAGGTTATCTCTATAGCAATCCAATACTGCAAAATAAAAGAGTCAGTTTTAGGCTAAGCATGAAGGCAAGATACCAGGGATGTTTTTCTTATTGATTGTCTGCCGATACTGAGTCTGAGAGTGGTGATCTTATTTTTTTTACCTTTATCTTTTAGCTGTACTTTTTTTATGTTTATTTACAAAAATATTTCAGACATCTTCACCCTATGATATTTAACCAACTCCATATCGCATTGTTGTAAAAATCAAACATAAGGAGTTTTACATGCTTTCCACCCAACTGGTGTGCATTTATTTACACTCCCAACAGTGCTGTTGTGAACGCAGCTCTTATAGGCAGATCAAGATTCCCTATGGCCGCGCCCAAATGCTCAATCCTTGAGTGAACTCTATTTTCTGTTGTGTGTAAAGTTTTTTTTTATTTCTCATGAATCCTGTAGTGTTGAAATGATCTTATTGCACTTGACTGTTTTCACTTTCCAGTTTAAATATTTCCACTACGCTGACATGTAATCTATGACGGTCATTATGCTAATGTAACAGTGCCTTGTGTTTGATGTGTGTTTTTGTTTTTTGTTCCCTCAAGAGTCACCATAGGCTGCCTCAAAGTAGTTGTTGCTGCTGAAATCTGGCGAGCTGTGCACGTGTGTTCCTGCAATAAAGTCTAAACTGTGACTGAAGCTTTATATCAAGGTCCTGTTCATATGTCATCTAAGTGAGACAGTTGGCTTTTACGTAGGAGTGGCTATATGGCCTCAAATCAATGCCATGATATATTGAAAGCAGTTCACCTCGATAACGATAAATGGACGATAACTACTCCACAAGCTGCTCACCCCCTCCCACATTAACTTTGTCTAACTCAGTCGCCACTCCAACGTTTGAACCGTCTTCCGTCTCCTCGCATGTCTTTCCCTCTTTGTTACGGACTGGATGGGGTAGAGTCACGTCTCTGACGTAGGACAGCATCTTAAAGGGACATGAGACCATAGCCTACCTACACACATCCAAAACCAACTTTTATTTATTTAATTTTTTGACACTGAATACATTGATACGGGCAAAAGGACGTCGGTTATTGACGTAAATTTCGGTATCTGTAAATTTTCGGTTTATCACCCAGCCTTACTTTTACGCATTGTTTCAACAAACTTACTTGCCCCATTTGCTGTCAGTCTTACTCATTATAACCACTGAAATCTGTATTTACTTAAAGGAAAGCCTCTCTTTACAGCCAGCCATGAATTAAGTGTACAGGAACCAACTTTAAAGTGCAACTCTGATAAAGGATGCTGCAAAAATATTCAGTAACTTGACCCTGGATGGGTGCAGTGTCAAAATCACTTTACACACATTAATGCTGTGGGTTATATTTCTACATCTAGTTTGGGAAAATTAGCTTTTATATCATTTTGGAGACATATTTAACTCCCTCCACTGTGTGCTAGAGGTCAGTACTCATAACCCGAAGTACATTTTAAGCAAAGTGCTTTTTATCTATACCTTCGTTGATTGCTTTAAGTGTAATATTTCAGTACTTTCTTTGGCCCATAAGAACTTGCAGAAAATCTGACCAGCAACAGGGGAATGTATGAATCAATTTGAAGTATATAAACATGAATGAGTCTTACTTTTATGTGGATCATTTGGTATAAGTAATGATTTTAGCCCTAGTAGCCTAAGTGGCACAGTCTGTAAAGCTTGTAGCTACACCTTCGGGGGTATTAACCTGAGCATATTATAAAAAAGCAATTATATTTTTCAAAAGCTGCACTTTTAGATCCTTCTTAGTTTTCTGTTTTTCTGCACCTTCATTTTTCGTTTGTTGCAGCATTTCAATTAAGATAGCTGGAGTGCCTGCAGGGAGGGGAAGTCAGGATGATTCTGAGGGTCCATCACTGACAAGGGTCCTTATAAGCATTGAAACATCAGTGGTTGTAAAGCAGTGGGGCCTGACATGATAACTTTTCATGGAGCAGAAAATCTCTGACAGTGCTCCTATTCAAGTGGTGAAATGTGTGTTTATTGATTTAAAAAGTATGTCAAGTGCTTTTCTGTTTGAGATTAGACACCATAGCCTTTAGATCCAAAGAGTCAAGTATGTCTTCTATGTCTGTCTGGCATTTGTCCAATTATTGGATGGCACATCTGAGGCCATGAAACCTTAAATTTCACTCTAGGGACAGTAATAACTGAGAGGAAGACCAGAGACTCCAGATTCATGCCAAGGAGGCAGAGAGAGAGAGAGAGAGGGACGAGGAAATAAAGTGAAGTAATATATTAATGATGACAGGAAGCCTTGTGACTGAGGGGTGAAAGAGAAAATATGGTCGACAGGGAAAGAACAAAGGGTACAAAACAGCACCCTGCAGTAACTTTTCATTCTCAAGGTTTTTAAACCAATACTTGAATCACGTACACTTGTCTTTATTGTGACAGTTCTTGGGACAGCAACCTGCTGTTAGGGTACCAAGTGGTGGCAGCTGTTTTTCTTTTTTTTCTTGTTTGTTTGTTTGTTTTGTGCTGCTGAAAAAAAAGTCCCCAAAAAACCTCTGTTGTTTACTCATGTTTGAGTAGCTTCTGTTTAAAAATTTAGTGACTCAGAGTTTTGGGGAAAATAATCAAAGTATCAGTGACACTTTGGTGACTTCCTGCGAAGATTACTATCTTCAGTAGAAACCAACAGGACGGGGCTGAGCGCCACTGCAGTGTTTCTCTAAAATGTACTTTACACTTGGCTTGGTGGAAAAGAAAGCATGTTTCAGTGGTTCAATTGTTGGCTTCACTGCTAGACGCTGCCCCCATGGTTTCCTTTGGTACTGCACCGTTTGGCAGAGGACTCTTTCCGTCTTTGTACATGTCTCAAACATAGAGCATAAATTTTCCTTAAAAAGTTCTGCTGTAAATCAAGAGCTCTGGGTTATTTAAAGGAATGTACTTCAGTATAAACAGAAAATCCAGTTTGAGTTGATTCCTCAAACATTCTTCAACTTTCATAGACCTTAATGTGGAGCAGAATATCCTATTACAGCGCTTTCTTTAAACATTTATAGAAGTCCTTTTTTCACATAATGACAGGGAACATTATATAAAGAGCGTTTATGAGGCATTGGATATACAGTAGTTGTTGTAATACATCACACCAAGAAAGGAGCAAGGCCGCGTACAGCCCTGTAGGAGAGTTATTCTCCATAAAGTCCTTGAAGAAGTAGGAAATATATTCTTTTTTCTTTAGTCTTTACATGAAAAGAGTGTAAGGTAGACACTGACGAGCGGTGACTCCACAGAAGTGTATTTATTCATCCTGGAAAGTAAGAAAAATATGAAAAGGAGGTGAAGAAAAGAGTTAAAATGTCCTTGAGCATGTTGCTTCTGAAGCCCAGCGCCTTACATGGCAGTTCCGCAAGTGTGTGCCTGTGTGTGTGTGTGTGTGTGTGTGTGTGTGTGTGTGTGTGTGTGTGTGTGTGTGTGTGTGTGTGTGTGTGTGTGTGTGTGTGTGTGTGTGTGTGATCTAAAGGCAAAATTGTTCAGCACTTTTTCTATCGAGGTTTCTTAGCTCTATACAAATGCTGTCCACTTTCTGAAAACCAACATTCCTCAGAATAGCTGTTTTGGTAACACTTTATTTGACGTCTATCTCTGTAACCCATTATAAATATATTTATAATGCGTTATAATCACGTTATAGCACTGTATAACTATAGTTATAAACACTCATAAATGATCATAATGATTTATAGCAGTAATCGTAATACATTATAAAGCATTTTATCATGACTTACAAGGTCAGGTATTATAATGTGTTATAACTGTTAACAACTCACTGGAAATTCCCACATAGATAATGCATTATACATATATCTATGATGTGTTATAATTTGCTTATAAAACCTGTATAACTATCATTATAAACACTCATTAATTATCATAAGGTTTTATAACAATACGCACAACACATCATAATACCTGACCATGTAAGTCATGATTAAATGCTTTATAATGTGTTATGATTGTTGCTATAAAGCATTTTGATCATTTATGAGTGTTTATAACTATAGTTATACAGCGCTATAACATGATTATAACGCATTATACATATATTTATAATACGTTGTAGAGATAGGCGTCAAGTAAAGTGTTACCGCTGTTTTTACAAGTAAAATATTTGCATTTACATTTGAGTATAGTTCAGACAAAAGCAGGTGTTTGTGATGTAGGTGCAGTGGTTTATATCTGTAAGGCAGCGTTCAACAGCTGCATACAACAGTAAAGGTGTAACACCTGATTTAGCTTTTTCTTTGAAGTTAAAAGCTTATTTGTGGATCTGTTTTAATCCGGGCCTTTTAATCTAAAACGAAACCAAACTGTGTGTATAGATGGATTATATTAGTCACAGAACATACCTCCTCTTGTGCTCAGTGTTCATATATTTTGTCAGTATGAGTGACTGGATTAAAAACCTTAATTCAGTCATATTTTGGTCGTTGTTTTACGTCTGCATCAGTGAAAAGCATGTGTGCTGTTAAATCACACTGAAGCTGTGTCTGTCATTGCTCAGCCCTGTCAATAATAATCGTTTGTCTTTGCTTTACGAGTTCATGAAGTCATGCGAAGGAAGAATAATGACAAAAATGATGATGGTGTGTAGCTTCGATGTGTAAATGCTTCTATCAGCTGCCTTGTCAGCCCTCATTACACAGCCGTAGGTATCACACTCTAATAACACCTTTAATGTCAACAAAGATTGCAGCAGCTATCACACATCATGATTACAATCATCTTTTAGGGTGACGGTGGAAACAAATACAAAGCAATATCCTGATGTGAGTGGGTGGGGGGGCGTTCTGTCTGTGATCTTCATTGTGATTTTTTAATGAGTGCATCAAGCCCGTCAGTAATAGACAGCTGATTATAATGAGGATCTCTGCTGCACACACACACACACACACACACACTTCCCCTATCCCGCTCTTCATACCATCACCACACTGGAATTATAATGTGAGGATGGCTCTCCTCGCAGATTGTTGTGACATTTTGGTATTTCCTTAATGGCATGTTTGACCTCTGTGTTAGATCACATGGAGATTCATGTGAAGTTTGATTGGAAATCATTGTGAAAACACTTTATCTTCAATGATTATGTATTTCCTCAGGTTTAGCCCTTCTCTGTAGTTTCTCTCCGGTTGCTTTCATTTTCTCATTTCTCAGAAGCGTAGTGCCATCTAGTGTGCGGCGCAGCCGGTTACATGTTCAGTGCTGCTTGTTGCAGTTGCATTACTTATTCATGGGCAATGCGCAATAAAGTGAAGCCTGAACATTTATTTTTAGACAAACCAATCACATTTTTCAGTATTTTTTAATTTTCCTCTTAGATCAAAATATTTGAGGTTTTTCAGGCTGATAGAAAACTTTTAAAGTGATTATTTGTTGATTATGGAGTTTCACACAGCCGTAAAGAGGATATGTTTGTTGTGTTTGGTTGAAAAAAGTATCTTTTATTCTAAAAAAAACACAGTGAAATGGATGTAAATGCAGTCAGCTCTGTACAAAAAAAGGTAATAACCCATAGATAGTCAGCAAAGTCAGAGAAATCAAACTTTTTAATGTGTTATCAGCAACATTAAAAATGTCAGCTACCTGTTCAGTGGAGGTGCTAATGAAACACTCACATTTCTAAATTGTGAGTGTGTCATCACTGGTTAAATTTACACTGAGAGGCCTGGTTTTCCCAGCTGATCCCTACAAAAACTGTGAACCTACCCCTCATTTAACCAGACTTAATACATGAGCTTTTAGTCAAACATTGCCAGTCAGTCTCCTGCATTGAGCATTGCCTTGACCCTCTGGGCAGTATCAGAGCCGCTGAAGTGCTTTGGCATCAGTGTGACAGGATTAACACATCAAAAGCAGAGTCGGGGCCTACAGCAGCGTCACACAGGCAGTACAGCACCTTTCATGTTCTGCTCAGGTTCACCACAATTTCACGTAAGCCAACAGCAAGTCAGACGGAAAAAGATAATGGGGCCAACCTGCTGCTATCAGTCTCTCCCTCAGCTTCAGTGAAATATGTCAAATTCCGTGTTTGATGAAAGATTGGGAGTTCAACAGGCTCAAGCCAGGGAACGATATCTGACTGTGTCACATGGCCGGGATGCAAAGGAGCATTTAAGTCTGACATTGACGCTGAAATTATGGCTGCAAGCCTGCATGGTTTTACTTTTCATGATGCAAACATTCGATAGTCAACACGGAGGGGAAATTAAACCTGAATAATTTGGAGGGGGAGTCAGGAGGTTCAAATGTCTCCAGGTTGAATCCCAAATTTTATAATCCTTCGATAAGATGTGGTAATAAGTGATGGTGGGACAGTTTCATCATCAAGTTACAAATGAGATGTATGGGGAGAGAGTTTTAATAAAGAAAGATAAAATTCAAATATACAATGACACTTTTTGTGTTTCTAAACAGATGCTTTCATTAGGATATTTGACTATTTTTAATATAAATTTATAAGATTGATGCAGAAATAAAAGAAATTGAATAAATAAAGAGACTGTCATTAAATTAAAGAAAACGACAGTAGTGACACTCTGAGTTATTTTTACTGGAGTAGTTTATTCCTCAGGAAATATAATGTTTTATGAAATGAATTCTCATTGTTACAAATGTTTAGTTTTTAAAAGTGAGAGTGTTTTCTACAATTTCCAACTATTGTGTGCCTTAATTCTCTATGCTCTTATAGCATGAATAAAATCAGGATGTTATTACACAGGTGTCAATGAGATTTAGAGGAAACTAAAGAAAAATAAAAAGGTGAAATTTAGTATTTTTTGTGTGTCCCTAAAAGAGCATTAGAAGTCCATTTGTCCTTATATATGTTTTTTTTGTGTGTGTATTTTGTTAATTTATGCATTAGTTTCTTTTTGTGTATAGTTTCATGTATTTTTAGGTTGTTTATCTTTTTTCTTTAGTGTGAGGGAGGGAGTGGAGCTGCTCCTCAGGTTTTATTTGAATAAAAGCTCTGACTCTTATTTCTGCCATAAAGTCAACTGTTCACTTTTCCACTTATAAATAGGAACTTTCTCTTTGTGTGTTGTGTTGAGAGATTCTGGGTGTATTTCTGTGTTGTTGTTTTTGTTTTTTTCAAGGAAGATGTTCTCTGTGTACAGTCTGATATTTGGGGCATGAGGTGAGGAAGTGCAGCTCTGACTCTACCTTCCCAGTGTGTGTCACATTGGGACGAGTGCGTCTCCTCCTCTGGCACACAGCTCTGTGTGTGCCAACCCTCCTCTACACCCTGGCTCTGCTCGCTGAGTCTGTTCAGAGCTCTACTTGATTTAGGGTGTTTTTTTTTTTCACTGTTGTCAGGATATTTTCTAATCAGAAATATATTCTTTAGGGTCAAACAGCCTTTAAATTTACTCCCTGTTGTGTGTCATTTTCCTGTCTGTTACTCCACAGACAGGTTTTTCCTCTCTTGTAATGACCTTTGTCTTTGCTCAGGTGGTCGACATAAAAGAGAAACTGAAGCTGTCAAAGAAATTTTGGTCCAACCTGCCTGAGGCGATGTGCATAGAGGACAGAGTGACCGCTGGAAATGCCAGCGATGAGGAGTGCTGGAACGGACACACTAAGGGCAGGTAAGTGCACCAGGACCGGAGGGGCTAATGCGCGCCAGAACAAAGGTTATTTAAAAGTCCAAAGTCTGTTCACTCCACTAGTTTTAATCAGTGCTATCTCAAAATTCAGGACCTGATTGTTTCCGTTCACTGACCTAAATGTAGTTTTGTTGGAGCTTGGCCTACTTTTCCTGTGAGTCGGTGATGTAAAACAAAATGCAGAATCCAAGAATCAGTTTGGATCTTTCCAGCTTCAGTGTTTAGCAAAAGAAACAACCTGGATTAGTTCCTAGAATTATACTTTAATACCACACTACAACCTTAATCCAGCAGGGTGCGTCCCTTTTAATGTCATTTTCAAGAAAATATTTGCGCTTAAAATGCCCGCAGCTCGGCTTGGATCACACCTAATTGATTTGCACTGCTTTTATCAAAACATGAAACGTATGATGAAAAAGATGTTCAGCATTCATGAAATTAAAATTCTTCACATTACTCCTAAAGCTAATAATTTGACCGTATACATTGGTATTGGGTGTGGCAGCTGCTGCTTTTACGTGACCAAGATTTCTCCTCCTCTTCCTCGGGGTGCATATTACCCAGAATGACATGGGCTTACAGGAAACAAACGCTGTTGTGTAAGTGGATCTATGGAATGCCCTCACATGACAGCTCTCTGCGTATTTATCAAACAGGAACGCAGGCAGCTGACCGTTTGTTCCCAGGAGAAATATCAGAACGTAACCCGACATGTTGAGGTCAAGTGTTGCTTTTCCCAACACTGTTCAGTCCTCAGAGAGCAATTTTAAAACAACCCCAAGCCTTTACCCCATCTCTGGCATTTCTTGATGACATTTTGATTGCAAGAATGAAAAATTTTAAGAGTCAAAAAACAAAATATTTTCATGTGAAACTTCTATTTTTCCCACAAAAGGTACTTCCCTGAAGTTCAAAAGGATGGACTCACAAACCAGGTTAATAACCCAGAGGTGGGTGTGGATATCACCCGCCCGGATACCTTCATCCGCCAGCAGATCATGGCACTGAGGGTGATGACCAACAAGTTAAAAAACGCCTACAACGGCAATGACATCTACTTTCAAGACTCAAGTAAGCAGTTTTTCTCTTATCTCAAGCACAATGTGTCTTTTCTTTTGGCGTGGGAATCTATTTTCAGCGCTGCCCTCGCTGCCCCGGTCGGTCGAGTTCATGCTCCTGCTTGTCAGTCATCTCGATGAGCCGTCTGCTTTGAAATGCTACTTAACCTTGTGGCAAAGCTAATCAGCGTCAGCGAGTAGGCAGAAGGAGCAAATAACAACCACAGGCTTTTTGTGATATGACACAATAAGAAGCCAGTTAGAAGCTATTATGAGGCAGAACGTTTTAGTGAGCAGTGTTTTCAATAATGTGAAGAGCCCAGGGAGCAGGGGAAAATGGTATTATATAGTTCCTATATGCACGGCCTGCACATACAGTAGGAAATAGAAATGTTATTGTGCTAAATGTTTACCAGAGCTGGGTGTGGCACATCCCCTCTCAAATATGGGATCACTATTTTTCAAGTGATAACACTGATTCTGTATTTCCTGCAATGTGCTCAGTCTGGTGCGTTTTGTTGCAGGCGATGAAGGCAGTGGCTCAGGCAGCGGCAGTGGCTGCACAGATGTCTGCCCCACAGACACAGACGATGCCGCCTCTGAAGCCCCAGTGGTGGAAGCCGACCGAAGCGGGCCTGTAGATGATTCTTCCCCGCTCCGTGCTTCTTCTGTAGCCCTGCCAACCATGCTGGCCCTCTCAGCCCTGGCACTCCACCGACAATGGAGATAATGCTAGAGGAACCAGCTAAACATGGACAGCAGGGTTCTTTTTTCATTTTTGCAGTTTTTGTATTCAGGCAGATTGGAGCTACAGTCGAGCAGACAGTATCCAGGCTGTGCCCGCCTCACGGCTAAAGGAGCCCGCTCTGAAAAAAGAGAGCAGTCATGCATCATGATTTCCCACTTTCCCAAAGATCGTACAGTGCCATCCTTGGACTTGATATTTTATGGCATCTCTCCTTCATCTAACCCTGATGCCGACCCCCACAAACTCTGCTCCAGAGATGTCTTGCACATATGGCAGGTATTAATGTAGGTCTCCATGTGGAAAATTATAACACGCACTTTGATTGTTTTGAGTTTTTTAATGCAAAAAAACTGTTTGTGTGTTTAAAAATGTTGAGAATGTGGTTATTTGATGCATCAAAAAAGAGGCACTTGATAACTTTTACTATATGTTAAACAGGATATTTTGAGAAATTTACAAAGGATAGTTATCTTAAAGGGGATAATACAGGATCATTTGGTTTCAACATTTCATTTGAAGTGAATCCTTCTTCTGTTGTCATCAAATTATGTGCCAATCATTGACTTTCGGTTCCAAAAATTATCACTATATTATGATATTGAGCTAAGTTTGTCATAAACCCATGCAGGCTTGAAACACGTCGAATCATCTTATGTTTAAAGTCCATTCAGCCATTTCATCATCATAGGTTAAGATTTTTCTGGGTCTGCTCATAGTGCTCCATTATCACATTTTGTAAAAAAGGCAAAAAAGTTTAGACAGGCTTTTTTTATTATTCATGCAACAAATTTATAATCTGCAAAATAAGTGTATATCATGCTGGTTTCTCAGGCTTGGCTTTGGAAGCAGACAGCCTGGACTGAACTAATATGGAGCAACAGCTGACACTAAAAGGGAAGATGATATCAATTGACAGGGAGGTGATCATAGGGATGGTGGTTCTGTAGTGGTTTGAGGTGCAGGTCCTCATTTCCAGTTCTGGGTTTATGTGAGAGCGAGGAAATGTGTAGGTGAGTTTGTACCTGATGTCTTCAACTCTTATCAGAGAATCCTACAGATGACACACTAACAGGGAAGCATCAGCATGTAGTGACGTGCACCACAATTCAATATAGAACCAGAACATTACCAAGGAAAGATTGGTGCTGCTGTAATGTCTCTATCAGTGAACTGTAATTTGGTCTTAAAGAAATCCTCAGTTGTATTTTGTGATTTGTCTTTGAACAAGTATAAAATATTTCATTTCTAGTATTTGCACAAAGAGGGAGGACAGGAACAAAAAAAGGGGCATATGTGATTGTTAGCCAAAGCTTATCTAACTACATTCACAGTTTGAATTAAAAAAAAAAAGTTGTTGAAATATGTGGTAGTGTTATACCAAAAAAAACTACAAAACTGAAGTATTAAAAGTGAAGTTCAATGTAGATTTTTTTTTTTTTTCATTTTTATTTTATCACCACAGTTATGTAAAAGGTGCAGGAATTATTAAAGACGAAGCAGCAAACAGCACACAGTGGTTACTGAAAATGCAAAGAAAAGGCACCTAAATTTATCTGTAAAGCTTGAATGGTTGTGTCTGCAGCACAGACAGGCTTGAAGCCGACCACAGTCACCTGTGAAATGAGAATCTGTGGAGACTGGACAGGCCTGAATGCTCCGCTGAAGCTCCTCAGTAGAGCGTACTTACAGAGAATGTGAGAGGCCTGGCACTGCTGAGGGGGGCGGACAAAAACCAGCCGGTATGTACGTCCACTGTTCTCTGAGAGCCCGTCAGCTCCATAACCACCAGGCCAGCTAAGCTTACATATCCACAGAATTAACCAGTGTTAACATCCTTAGCAGTACATACATGAATATATGTTGAGCTTTTTTAATCATAGCAATCATGACAGCATTTTCATTAGCATAGCAAGAAGAGATAATGTGTCAGATGTCTCATTTAAAAGGATTCTTTATTACCAATAATGATCTTACAGGATGCCCTTTTTATGTTTTGTATCATTGAACTTTTCATGGTAATATTTTTGCAATAAAATATTTAAAATGGATGTCTGGTGAGACAAATTACCTACAAAGTAGAAGTAGCAGGAAACGCTGTAAGACATTTTTTACAATCAATGCATTGCTGTATGAGGTTCAATCCTGATGAGGTAAAGTTAGTTTTACATTTGAATTTCAATTCAAACCAAGAGGGCAGAGGAAGCTGTAGAGAAAATATGCCTTATCGTTTTTCAGTGCAATTAAGATGATTACATTTGTGTTTTGTTACTGTTCTTGACAATAAATATTTATTAAAAACATCCCAGTAGGTTTGTATTTGTGATTTTGTAAAAGAAAGTCACCAAACCATTTAAAGTTTACAGTTATTTTGATTGATCCCACGTGAAACTTGTGTTAAATCTCTATCATTACTCCTTATTGGACACTATTTGATTCACATTACTGTTCTAATAAATTAGACTTGAAACCTAGACAGTTTGATTTCTTTGTTTTTTTACAGAATTATCTTCCTCTTGCCCACAGAGCATTTTAGATCAGCTGCTCCATCTCTCTTAGGTATGTGTAAGGACTGAAGTGCGACAGGTGAACATCTACGCCTCCTCTGTGTACTTTCTGGTTGTGAAGTCTGCTTTTATCAGAGGTTCAAAGCCTCTGTTTCTCCGCTGACGCAGCCAGAGCACAAAGATAAGGAGAAGCACCAGGAGACCGATGAAGATACCCCCCAGAGTGGAGCCCAGCACAAATACACTCGGCCCTCCATCTGCCTCTGCAAAGAAGAAGCACAGATGGGGATGTTCATTGTTAGGCTTTTTTTTTTTTTTTTTTTAGCAGGAGAAAACCAAATATGAACGATAAAAACACTAAAGTTAACAAAGCGAGTTTGACAGATTTGATATGGCTTTGAATTTTAGCACAGACTTGCTTCAAAGATAATCTCTTTGCTGTCGTTAATGAATGATTTACCCATCTGTGTGATTGTACAACATTAAACAATCCCACAACAGAGTGCTACTCTGTTAGCAAGTTCACATTTTTCAAGCCTATAATAATATGCCTGCTGTCTTTACTCTATAAGCTAAACTAAGCTAAACTAACTTGAGCTAATCTCATATTTACTGGATGGATTTATAAACAAAATTAATCTCTTTGAACTCCCAGCGATAAAACGTTTAATCGTATTATAATGTCAAAACATTACTTAAGATAAATAAATAAGTGAAAGAAGCACTTCCTCACCCTCCAGGTCTACAGCGTAGGAATATCCCAGCTGCTCAGATGGGATGTATATCTCTTCATTGGTGATGGCAGGGAAGAAGGGAACCATGTTGTAGTCCCTGTTGTGACCAATGGGGGCCATCTGATCTGGGAAGGTGGCGTTTGAGGGGGCAAACTTCTTCATCCACTCGTCAAAAATGGCGTCAGTGAAGGCGTGGAGCACCTGTGAGACAAACATCCGTGAACACCATAGGGTTTTCAACAGCAACAGCAGCAGCAGAGAAAACCATGATATCATAATCTAACCACAAAGATGGGGTCGTTGGCTGCAGAGTGAGACAAGGAACTGGTTCCGTTAAGGACGTCATGGACCAGGTTGTGAAGGTTCATGACTGATTCATCCAGTTGTCCGTCTGGTTTTTCATAGCCCTCCAGAGCGTTTCTGTGAAAAAAAACATCGAATACATGAGCCGCCTTGATAGACTAAAATGACAGATACACACTTATTTTCAATACTTATGTAGATATGAGTTATACCTGAAACTAGATGAGGAGTTTGTGTAGTACGGAGGATTATCAAAGTCTCTGATTCCAAGACAGCTTCGGACATCATTCATGGTGGGCAGAGACACATTTCCTCTGTCTATCAGTCCTCTCTGAATGAAACCCTCATTAGTACCATTACAAAGGGTGACCAGACGATTGTAATCATCCAAGCTGTGAGAAGAAATCATAGAAATACTGGAATGTTATACCAATTTCTAAAATTTTCCACCCTGTAACTTCTGTATTTTTCTTTCCTGTTAGTTTTGTGTGCTGACCTGTTACATATTGTTCCCCATCTGGAGAATCTGGACTGGCTGCTGATGAACGAAGGGTTGTCTGGGTCTCTTCCTCCCAGCATGGAGTCAGTGCACACATCACACTCTTTCTGCCCTGTGGCAAAGTTCCAGTACGGGACTGCAAAGTTTGGGTTGCCGGTCAGCCGCTGACAGGATCAAATAACATCATGGTAAAATTATCATCACAATCTGGACATCAACAAGGATGTGTGTCCAAGGGTGGCACGGGCTTCCTCTGAAATCTGATCAGTCACTGCAGGTGCACTGCAATCCTAAACTGCAATCCTAAAAACAACGTCAGGATTGCAATTGGCTGCTAGCACCAAAGTCAGTGTTTCAGTATCACGATTTAGTTTGTTGGTACTTTAAATTGTGACTACTACGGAAATATATATTTTTAAAGACTTTAAAAAACTGAGCATGTGAAATATATTGTACCTCTGTGTATTACTGAATGTAATATATATATATATATTTTTAATTATGGAAAAATTTAAACTTATAAATAGTTAAATATGATTTCTGTGGATAAAAACTGCATGTTCTTTTTGCCAGCCCCACATTTGTCATCGCTTGGGCACGGCCACCCCAGTCAAAGCAGTCTAGACACACCCCTGCTTCAACATATATTTAGTGCTTAATAGTGTCACTATGACTGCTCTGATTTCTGATGAGTATTAGACAGAGAACACACTCTTTGTTTTTCTTCTGTTTCTTAAATATACCGGACACTGATGTGACCATAAATGTTAAACCTTTTTAAAATAAAAAGCTTTTCAACTTTTCAAGAGAACAACAATTGCTGAAACAGTGAAAATTTGATCAATCCAAATGAAAATTATGAAATTTCATAGTTAAACATTTTACAGTAGGGAGTTTTATAAATCCTATCCAAATCTACATAAATCCAAAAAGCTTTCACACACCTGTAGCTCTCTTTCCAGGGTGAGGAGGTGGTATCTGTGCCAGGTTATGAATGCTGGTCCTTTGTGTGAGAAATCAATGGCTTTGAATGGGCGCCCGGGGCCTGCAGGAAAACAAAGTGATCCATGAGTTAATCTATGTGATCACAAGGCATTCATGTGCACATTCCACTCCAATAGCTGTGAAAGAAATATTAATACTTTGTAATCCATCCCTCCTCTGATTTCCCACAAAAAACAAATCCTAAACCCAATGTTATAAAATCTGAAATCAAAACACAACCTCCTGCCCCGCCTGAATTTGTCTGAGAGGAATAATAAAATAACAACTTTTTTTTCATTTATGGAGATTTTCAAACTTTATCTTTACAACCTAAAATGCATGTATGGTGAGAAAGTGTGGATTAAGATGTTATATCAGCTCACAACTATATTCTGATGTCTGAAAACAATGAATGTGGTTCAAATTTTGTTCATTTAGTTATGAGATTTTCTAATATTTCTCTTGCTTTTCCAAGAAAATTATTATACGCTGTGTTTCATGGTGATATTTTTGCCATTAACCTAAACACTGAGTCCACAAATCTACCACCTCAAGCAGTAATTTAAAAAAATCCACACATCTAATAACATGTTCCCCTATTATTATGTTAATGTCAATTTTTGTAATAATATTTATGTCATTCTAATATACTAATTCAGACGGTCAACCACATAAACCAACAACTTTGAATAGTTTCATCAGGAAATATAATGATTTACCCAGAAGAGTGTCTCTGACTGAGTAGTAATGCTGCCACACAAATAAGTCATAAACGGAGATGTTGTTAATTTGAGGTTCATCGCCGTTTGGTCCCAAGAGTCCCAGCCAGTGCTCCTTTGCAATGACATAGTCTGGGTGGATGCTACTCTTAGCCAGGTCCAGAGCATCAAGGAACTCCTCGAGCTCCTGGGGGGTCAGGGAGAGGATATTCTTTCGCACCACAGGGGTCTTCCTCTGGTCACAGTTTGGTCCTATCCAGCCAAATTTACACTGACCACAGTCAAAGCCTGAGAAGTTACCTGTAACACAGAGAGCAATCCTCCCCTGTTAAATCATTTCTATGCAGGTGATGTTCTCTGTTTAACGTGTCATTATCTAGATCACCTGAACAGGATCTCAGTAAGGGTTACTCACCGTTACACCTGCAAGTCTGGTTGAAGAATTTGGTCGGCCATCTCTCTCTGTCATCCACATTTCTCAAACTGTACGGTCCTCCCCAGGGTTTCTCATCCACTCGAACAGGCACACAGCTTCCTCTACCAGACAGCACGCCACACACGTTAGCAGGATCCGAGCCCAGAGCAGGGCAGCACTGCTTCGACAGGATCCCCTGGACTGTGCAGCAAACACGAGGAAACTGAGCTTCGGCAGATTCCGGCCAAAGCAGCAAACACAGAAGACTTAGACCCAAAGCGCTCTTCATATTTCACCTGTTTTCTCCCACTCAAATCAGTTTGTGCATCAAATTAGAGCCGAAATACGGTCGATTAGTTCCCTCAGACGAGTGTGGAATCACAGTCTGCTACGGTCCACAGTTGTGTATCTTCAGATTAGATACAGTGATAGTTTTTGAGATCAGTGGAAACACTTAAAGCCGAATCATGTTGTGTTCCACTTGGTTTCATGCACATTAAGAAAGCCCCTAATTTCTGTTCTTGCTTTTGTAGAGCTTTAGGAGGATTAAGCCACTGGTCTTGTGATGATCACCTGACGGCAGAGCTGGGAGCTGGACTCAAGATCTGGGTGAATAGGGAGGAACAGCCTGGAGGGACTATAAAATGTTGTGTAGGGACTTTGTTCCAAAGTCTGACTTCATGTCTGATTTCATGCGATAAAAGAAAGAAAAACAAGCAGAACATCAGGTCAGATATGTCTTCGATAGAGCAGATTGTACACCCACCTGTGGCCACATATGGTCAAATGACACAGTGTATTTAGTTTTATGGATGAAAAAAGTAATCCTTTATGGTTGATTCTTTAAATTTGAGAGAAAATGTTGTCTCACAACTATTTCACTGATTTTCGGAGTCATTTTCATAAGGATGAAAGAACTAACGCAAATTTACCTAAAAAATAAAAATCTGCTTTCTAGTTTGACCCTACTGTAAACTGTAAAGTAAATCATCATGGGAGACTAATCGCTTTAAATCCAGCCTGAAATTTCCCTCCAGATCTTTGTAGAGCTTGTCAGTGATGAGGGTATACTCTCATTGTCAGCAAACTTTCCACCAGCAGTCTCAGCTGACACCCTCTGCTGCACATGTGAGCTGACAAACAAGTGAATGTGAGGATTGTCTGATGAGTTATTCTGATATTTTCCGAGGGCACAAATGACCCCAGAGTAGTATATTCTCTGTGCTGTATATTTTTTATTTATTAAAAAAAAAAAAAAAAAGTTGTTTTATTTCCATTTGGTGCCTTTTTTATTTCTACTCCACCACAGTCAAGTAAAGGATATTTCCCTTCAAGTTAAATCCATTTATCATGCAGCCATATACTATCCCAATACAGATAAACCTGTAAAACACACATTAATGTCACGATTTAATCCACAGGTTTCCAAAGGCAGCAGCTAATTAGAGCCTCTTTATCATGTTTAAGGTATATTATTAATCGTAAACAGCTCCAACAATATTTTTACTTTAAGTGCCTGAAATGGACTAACTACCAGCTCAAAGAGATGCAAGTCTACAGTGTTAGTGAAAATTAAAAACTACCAAAACAAAATTCTCATGCAGATCCGGGATTTTCCTTCATTCCTCTTACATGAATCATCTGCCAGCGCCCCAGATTTACCTAATGACCTTTTGGAGGGAGCCCAACCAGGTTAGGAACTCACGGATTAGTGTTACAAAATACCACAACTCTGAGCAGGAATCTATGAGTTTAAACAATAAAAAATGAATATCACATGCTCAAATGTTCAGTTTTATTTTACTCAGTGCAGCTGCTTATCTTTATATTACTCAAGTACTGAATGGAGGGTTTTTTTTTCATGTAACTCAATACTATTATTCATGGTTCAATGATTAGTTAATATGGACATGAATAAAGTCTGTTGAACTCTATCTTAAGGAAATAATGAAAATCCCATTTGCTTTGGGATCCATACCAAATGGGATTTGCTCCAAAGTATAGCATAGCAGTTTTTCTTCTTTGTTTTCAGAGAGTCCTGCTCTTAGCTCAGATTACAGAAACGCATGATGGAAATATAAAGGCAGATTACTCAGACGACATACTCCCCTTTTCCTGTAAAGATGGTTAACCATACAAGATTATATGATAAGTATTTGATTGACTTAAAATGACATAAAATACTGATGTGGTCCTTAAAGAAAAGAGGGATGAGAATTTCCTTGAAAGAGTCCTAAAATTTCCTAAAAGCAGTGACCAACACAATGTCCCTCTTTACTAAAGTAACACTTGCAAGAGGGTCTGAAGCCTGTTTTTATTTTAAGCAATAAGCAGTAAGGAATGGCATACCGTAGGTATGGACTTGGCATCTGCTCTTGGTTTTGGTAAAAAACATACTATTGCCACATCTTTAAGTTGCTACAGGTATCCAAAAAATCTGTGGAAACTAGGGATGGGCGATATGGTCCAAAAAATTTATCACAATATTTTTTTTTCCATTCTGGTAATAACAATAAAAGTCACAATAAAAGAAATATTATAATTCCTATCTATGTTTTTAACTTATTCTGTCATGACAACCCCACAATCATTGTTCTTGGATGGCACTAACCAGTTGGCATAGTCACACAAGATACTTAACCACAAGTTTAAGTGGTAGGTTATGGAGAAAACTAGTGACATCAAACAAGTCTGAAATGTGAAAACACTTTCAACATTTATTCAAAACTCTTATTGCAAATATTTATCATGGAGGATTTTTCTGACGATAACTTGTGAACGATAATTTATCGCCCACCCCTAGTGGAAACAGCTATATGGAGCTTGTTACCACCCATTCAACAAACATGGCAGAGTGGATGACCTGTTTATTTTCTTAAGTTGGGATATTAAATGGTCATAGGGACACTAGACTGGATGGAAAGTGAAGACAGCAAAGAGGGTGAAGAAAAAGATGACTGAACAGGAGGCATTCATAAAGTGAGTTTCATTAGCTGTAAGTGAACTACCTCTATAATGTGCAGTGACCCTCTGGCTAATGTAAGCTACAGCTAGCAGGCAGGTGTTAGCTAGTCCTCTAGTGTGTTGTCTCTTGCTATAGTGACATGAAATGTAAATACTATGTTATGTTTTGCTCTGACTCTACACCACCGTCAGTTTTGCTCACAGTAGAGATATACTGTGACCCACAGATGCTTTTGTGGTGAATTTGACCAGCAGTGCTAATTTGCCCACAGCATGCTGCAAGGTGGGGTAGCCATATGCTGCTAGCTCTGGGGCAGATGGCTGTGGTTATGCAACATGTCACTAGTCAACAGACAAGTGTGCCAGTCCCTTCAGTCGACTTTTTTCAGTCCTCATGTGAAATGATGAACAGACATGTATCTAAGTTTCTCTTTTTTTTTGCCTAGACCAAAATTGTGCTCAAATAGTTTTGTTATGATAAAATGTAGTATAGCCTTTGTCAATGATGGGCCTGTTAGCTTAGGCGCCTTAGCCTGCCAGATAAATTGATAGCTGAAATAAACAACCTACTAAACAAACCTTCCCTTTGAGGATAACCTTTAAACAGATTACTTGTTTCATCTTAATGTGGGGTTAACTGTTTTAATTGGCCTATTAATGACTAACAGAGATTACACTGCATGTACTGATGTAAAGTGAGATCACATTTAATCCGCTATCTGTTGTTTTGGAGGCTGAGCTGACAGGTAATGGGTCAGGGGTTACAGACTACTGTTATTTCACCATGCCAGTACCAAACTACAGTAGTTTTACTCCAAATGAAAGACACATAAAAGACTAAATTTTCCTTTATATAGCCTACAGTAATATGTTGCATAAGAAATTGGAAGTGCCAAAGGGACAGAGGAGGACTGGAACATTTTTAGTGACTGATGACACGCTACAAAACTGCAGACATAAACCCCAGAATTAAAGACAAATACTGCAAAAGTAAGGTAGGTTGATTTATACAGTGATTTTCATAGGCACAAGTCATAAAGCGCCTTACATAGAAAGGTTACTAGGATAATACAGGATATAAAATAAAACAAACAGTAAGAAAATGGCATGACCATTGCACATTGTTTTCTTTAGTGGTATTGCTTGGAACAGACTGCGCTTGTGTTGTATGTGTAGTAATGTGCATTCCAGTTTAATAGTGGTAATAGTTAAAAACCTAGTGGTAATGTTTTTTATATAATCAATAGTTGTCAGGATCTGCTTTAATATGCCCAAAATTTGATCTTTATCCTTTACGCTTTCGTACCCCTTGTTATGTAAAAACAAGCTAAAATTGACTGAAATCCTTCACATTGACGGTACAGTATCCATGAGATTGCACTTGTGACTTCAGTGAGGAGACTGTTGTTCTGTATTACTATCAGGAGGCATCACTGATGATCTTTCAGGGTCGTTATCACGTAGACAATCCTGATGATTCAGAGAAAGTTTTCTTAAAGTAGTCTTGTGCAGAAATAGAAGAGCCACACGTATCAAAGACGCATTGTTGAAAGAGACTCCTGCTTGCATTTTTTCTTTGACCTGCACTGCTCATACATTCCTGTGGCACAGCATGTGACTGCTGACAGTATAAGTACATGTAGTATTAAGAGTTAAAGGCAGGCTTTATCCCACTTCTCTGAAAAGGTGCTGTGGATGGTTCCATTAATTTTTCATCTCATTACATTCGCTAAATTGCTGTCCAGGTATTTCCATCGTCAGATTACCTGCTTGCTGTCTTTACATCATAAGAAAAGTTTACTAAAAGTTTTAGATGTCATGATAATACGGTTCTATTTCAAATATTCAGCATGCTAAGACTGACTAATATGAAATTTTGGGGTTTCTGACGATAACAATATGAGAAGGATAAGATTATTCAGTCTTTTATACTTAAACTAAAAAGAAACAGGTGTCAGAAATCAGCTCCAAAGTCCTAAAGGCCCTCAAAGTGTTCAATATCAGACAGACATGAGGACAGACATAAACACGGCCTCCCTGAGAGAACTCATGTGTGACCACTGAGTCTTTTACACAAGCGACCCTGTGAGGTTCACTGCCCTCGAGAGGATTAGTGAGCCGAATTCCAGGAAAGAGTCAGAAAGAATGTCTCTCAGCAGAAGTTATTTCACATCATTTTTTTTTCTTTTTTCAGTAAACATGTCAGCAAGTGTGAAAAGCAGAGAAAAATTAAGGATGACACTTCGGGTGGTTTACTGGTTCTAATGAAATTACCAAAGACTTGAAACTCTTTTTATTACAGCTGTGGTTTGTCATGTGGGGGAGAATCAGCTGTTTTTGAGTCAAGAAGCTGAGTCCATTGTTATTCAATACAAAACCTTAAAATGAAAAACAGGGTTGAATGAGAAGTACCACTGTTTTTAAAGGTGACTTATGAAAGTATTTTGAAAGGGTAAAAAGATGAAAACACCCATGCAAAGACAAACACTTCTACCACTATTTATACCGTGGCATACAGAGTCTGAATACTGTATTTGAGTCACATTATGAAGGCTGAGTGTTCTTTGATTTAGATCAGCTGTAGTTGTAAGGTCAAGAAGGAGTGCCACCAAAAAGACAAGAAAGACAAGAAAGGATGTCTGGCTAGATGTCCCATTTGCATTTTTCAAAAATTTAGAAGACAGGTTGTTAAAATGATCCTGAAAAATATCATACAGACAACCATTTTAAAGAAAAAAACAGCATTCAAAAGTTTTTCTTTCTCCTTTTTTCATTTTTACGACTGTTCATTTGTTTATGCAGTTTCCCCTTATAGAAATATATAGTCATATATTGACTTGATAGCTGATTGACCTCTTTAAAAACCATTGATAACTGCTGACAAGCTGTTGCATAAATATCCATGTAAGGTTTTCTTATCTGAGCAAAATGACTCAGGACTTTTTTCACATATTGTGTCCCTGATTCTTTAATTGGTGTCTGTATATTTCTTTGAGCTTAATAACCAGAGTCCATTATTCCTCCTGAAACACAGGATGGTGCCAGAGAGCCACGGAGAAACAAGCTGCTGCAGTCAATGGAGTACAAGACAAGACTGGGTGAGCGAGAAAATATTTATAATAACAGGAGTTTGAGTCTTAAAGATCAAAATGTGTGTTAAAAGAAAGGATGAGAATCCATTTTTTCTGATTATCTAAAAAGTGTTTATAGAAACAACATGGAGGGATATTACATACACCAAACAAAAGTAAAGGGGCACAAAGAGGATTTGATTTACATATCACGTATTAAACTCCATCCACCTGCTCTCTATGGTTTTGAGTTCCTGTTTAATGTTATGATGAGCATAATGCTTCATAATGCACCTTTAAGCAAAACAAAAGAAACTATTACGTTGGTGGTGTTTCAAGAGGAGCGATGATTCATTTGTGAAATGATCCACCTGTTACCATGTGGATGAAGAAATGCGTCACTTTACTGGATAGCTCAGTGAATGTTAAACTCAACCCACTCTGCATACATTTTAAAGAGATACCTGTTGGCTAATAATAGGAGACCTTTTGAAATTTTAATTGTGGGCACTTCAGTTCCATTTGCGAAGATGAGTGTCCAAGACGCTGGTAAAAAAATAACAAAAACAAATGTGTTTTAAACTGTTTTAATGATAACACTTAGTTCGCAGTATTGTTTAATAAATGAAGAGTAAAACTGGGATCCACTCCAGAACCAGCACTGGGCTGTTAGCTTTCTCCTTCATAGTCTTTTTGAATTATCTCATAAATTTATTAATCCAAAGTATTTTTACTCTCAGAATGTTTAAAAGATTGAAAATATGAAAGAAAGCATTAAAATTAGAGAGACAGTAGGTTTTTAAAAATTCTTGTCTTTTGAACCTTATCTATTCAAAGCATTGTAAAGATAATAAATACACATTTCTGCTTTATCCTTCAAAATAAAAGCTCAATTCCCAAAATCCTTATAGTTAAAATACTCTTATATAACCTCTTTTACAGCCATGTGAATTATCAGCTGATAAATTCTTCTAGATTATTAAACCATGATCACATTTTCTGTTTTTATTTCTGAAAAGCCTGCCGAAAATAATCCCGTAAATGCAGAAAACCGTACCGTCCGACACGGAAAAACCTTATTCATTTTTTCCAATATGTACATTATTTTGCATTTTTGAGGATTTATTTCTGTTTATTATCATTTTAAAAAATAATGAATATAAATTTTGTAGTTTTTTTGGTTTCATTTTTGTAAATTTGAAGGAATAATTCTTAATGTAGTTGTTTATTCAAAGGAGCCTTTTCTCCCCCTGAGCCTTAAAAAATCACCGCTGTGAGAGAGCAGGTCTTTAAATAGAAGCTATCACAGTACTGACAGTAGTTTTGTGGCTGTGTTAGTGTGCTCCCCTTCTATAACAGTTTATTTCATAGTTGGAGGAAGAGTGAGAAGGGCTGGATGTAGTTTCTGCAGACAATAGCAGGGGGGCAGTGTTGCTGTTTCTGGCGACCTGAGGTTCACTGGAATAACCGGCCTTAACAGTTTGCATTTCCTTCAGGATGCTCCACAAAATATGCCATGAAATAGTCTAGGATTGGACATCTTTGTACTTTAACTGTCACCATTTCAAATTTCAACCATGCCGAGCAGTGACTGACAGAATATACAGCGGACTGGGTGGTATGCAGCCGTATGAAATGACTAGCCTGCATAGAGTTTTAATCCTCTTTAAGACTCCTATCCATCTCCAAATTAATATCTAGGGGCCACATATTCCTCTGCACTAGTTTGTACTCTGTATAACCCACTTCTCCTGCAAACTGATCAAATTATCCACTGGAAAATAAGATTAATAGTTATGCTGCGAAACATGCTTGAGGTCAATTATTTGGGAGATTCTAACGATAAACTCATTACGCCATAACGCCGATTTCAGGATGAGCAGCATGAAGAACAGTGCTGTGGATTAATTGGCATTAAAGGTCAACATGCGTTCAAATTGATGAAGATGCTATCCATTTTCAATAGTATGAAGTGCACACTATATGGGAAACCTATAATGCTCATTACATGCATTTAAATGAGTCCGTCCTAATTACTAATCAGTCTCTTGTACCATTAGAGATGGAAATTAGAAATACAAAACAGACCCCTGGGCATCATTCACTCAGAATATATTAGAGTTTCTTTTAATACTAGTGTTGGCATTTAAAAGAGGGGGGAAAAAAGCCTCTAAACTTTGTCAAATATTAGAATATTTCAAGGCGGAGGTGTCAGTATTTATCATTCAAGCTTAAATCTCTGCAAGTGTGTGACACTAAAGAGCACTTGTTTGTGAATATAACAGAGCAGTGTGATATATTTTGTTCATCTCGCTTCTTAAAAAACAAAACTATACTGTTTATTTTGCTATGCCCCAATCAGAATATTGGCTTGACCCTTCAGTGATTCTTTCTTCAGTGATTCCCGCCCACCTCTCTGGCAGCTTACCGATTTACATTTGAGCATAATGCAGGCATTAGAGGAGGCACAAGGCAGCCCTGATAAGTTACAAAGTGCTTCAGGGGTAAACCTCGTAAGAGAGGGTTTGGAGTTATTTACAGCGTTCAAATCCTTCAAAAATTCATGTCTGGAGGATGAGATTGGTTTTGCAGTTGATGCTTTGCACACAAAGCAAACACAATACACATGGAGGGTGTTTAGCTCCAAATGACCAGATGACATTAATTCTAATTGACTGATCTCATCCCATGCTTCGGACCAGTGTGTGTGATACTGCTCAGGACACAAGGGCCCTGTCAAGGCACAGTGTTCCACACAAAGCAGCAAAACACAAACACTAAAGACTGGCTTAAGAAATGAGGAACACACAAGACTAAAAATGATTTTTTAAATGCAATTTAATTTTCAATGAAGCAATACTTAAGTTGTATGGCATTTTCTATTCAGAGATATGTTTTGATTGTGCAATTCTCATAATAAGAGTGCTCGGAAATTGCAGAGCCCTTACAAAGGAGGTTAAAGGCAATGGAATTCCTGCTTATCAGAAATGCTCTCTGTACAGTTGTTCCATTTGAAATGCATTTAATTGCAAATAGAAAAGAGGAGAGAGAAAGGCAACAATGCGAGGGTCTGAAGCATTTTTCTCGTCTGCTTTGAGTGAGCGTATTCAAATCTTTGCGGGGCAGACAATGAAGGAAAGGAATCGTGCTCTGAATAGCCTCCCTCTCTCTCTCTCTCTCCCTCTCTCTTTCTCCCTCTCTCTCTCTCTCTCTCTCTCTCTGCTTTTCATTCCCAAGCCAATTCACAGCCGTCTTCTTCTCTGCTTGTTTAGGGCGGGCTTTCCACTCACAGCTCAAACTTCCCTGCCACTGTAGAACAACACAGTCCACCTGATAGCGAACATATGCTGTCACTCAGCCCCCCCGTGAGTGACCGGTGTGTCATCTGCATATCGTTATCCAGCCAAATCTTTATGCCACACTCAGAGGCCGTGTTGGTTTTTCACCCACTTGTTTGACAAGGATGACACTCCTCACTTTTTTTAGGCCTTCCCTCATAAGCCACAGCCAAACCTTGACCCAGGAGCCCGCTCCCCGCTCGCTCCACCGGGGGGCGGGGGAGGAGTATCTGGGGGATCATGGGACACAAAGTGCTTGAAGCCTGCGCCTTTGTTGGGGCGAAGCTTGGGGAGAGAGAGCACCCCCAACAGATATGCTGACGGTCTCAGGGGAGCAAGAAGAAGAAGTTGAAGCAAGAAAAGTGCACCCTTCAAACTTTCCAGTGCAGTGCTAGGAATTCTATTTTTTCTCAACAAAGATTTATACATATTTATACAAGCCCAAATACTGATAGGAAGGTGGTAGAAAAAATCTTGGAATTGCAGAGGTAAACTATATGTAAATGCCATAAAGTAATAGACTTGTAGTGCAAATCACACCATTTTATCTTTAATTTTGCTTTCGTACCCTCCCCACTCTCCCCCCATCCTCTTTCCTCTGGCTTAAAGGTGCATCAGAGATATGCATTTAAGCATATTCAGAACACGGGGCGTGAAATTAAATGTGTGGCAGAGTGAGAAAAATATACAGACGCTGGAGATGCCTTAAAAATAGTCATTTATGCAGATGGAGAGGAGTGAAATCATTTGCAATGGGATGACCCTCTCTCCAAGCATTTCTCCCCTCACTGTTCTTCCCTAATCTTGCACTGTATCTTCATTTTTCATTGAACTCGCCAGTTTGCTGCTAAGCAGCCTTGTAGATAAGGCAAAGTGCTAAAAGGAGACGACAGAAGGAGCTCAGTGGGCCCGTTTCTATTGCACTTTCACCCAAGGCAATGGGCAGAATTTAACGGATTCCTTCCAACATATGTTTTTGCCAGATAAGTAAACAGTGTGTGTCGGAAATGAAAAAAAAGCATTTGCAATTTAATGACATTACAGCTCCCAGCTTAGCCCGCCGTGCTGCGAGGCGAGGAGCAGAGAAAGGGGAGAGCGGAAGAATGGAACCGGGTGTCATCAATGTTTTTTTTCTTTTCCCTTGCAAGAAGCAGCACTGAATTCTTCTTATTCTTTTCAAACCCCTTCCCTTCTCCATCCCTTCCTGCTATTTTGTTCTCTTGCCCATAGTTTCCTCGCCTTTGTCGGAATGAAATTATCTATTATTTTATTCAGAAAAACTTGCCTTCCCTCTGCCATTCTACCCTCTCCAACATCTGATTCTCTCAGATTTCTTGAGCTAAAAACACATCAACCCTGGTCGAGGGCGCTCTCTCTCCCTCTCCCTCACCCTCCTTCCCTTTCCTCCCCCTTCACCCTCCTTTGTCTGGCTTCATCAAAGTGCAATAGATGCTTGGCACAATAAAGAAGAGCAAGCCTCCATGTTGTCACAACGTTGGGACCAGCACTAGGTGATGAATTGGAGAAAGAATCACCTCACAGAGTCTACATATATCACCCATCCGTCCTATGTGAAACTCACTGATTTTCCTCTTTTCTCCCTGCCGGCTGTCAGGCAGCTGCCTTATTATAGAAGGCTAATTGTGCAGGAAAGCAGATTATGAGAGTGGTAGGATGTACTCCTTGACCATGTGCTAATGTGATGACAAGTTTGGGGACCCTCTAAGCAAAAGGCGTCGCACGCCAGGGCACTTTTGGCACCGGCTATAATCTGCCTTTGGTATTAACTCAGCAAACCGGCTTGTTTGAGTATGGATCAATCGCTCGCTCATTATTTTTACAAGAAAGCTTTATATTCAAGGCGCTTTCCTGGTGTTGATCTCTCATTAACCATGCTATGTAAATGCACTGGCAATCCCTGTGTAAGGGATACGTCACCCCAGGGCCCGGGCTTGCAGAAGCATGTTAAGGAGAAGAAGAAGAAGGGGCAGGAAATTTGGGTCAGTCGCCTTCGCCAAAACTTGAATTTCAGGTTTTTTCTCGCTTAAAGCCCCCCTGCTCAGCTTTTCTCTTTTAATGTGTTTTTGTTTGGTGATGTTATGTTTTAAATGTCAGCCCTGGAGCTGTCCAGCAATTTAGGAGGCACAAAAAGCCCTGTCTCAGTGTCGCTTCCAAGTGTTCATGTTACCTCTGTAATCGCTGCTGGCTGCAACATTACACACACTCCATTCACTGCCGCTCTTTTATCACCTCCGAGTGTATTCACCGAACAGGTAGGAGGTTAGATAGGGTCAGAATCAGGTGATAATATTACAGGGCAAATACAAACGCATGATTAGCCGCGTTGAGGTATTAGCCGCCTGCTATTAAGCTAACTCAGAAAGGGCCTGACATGTGACACTGGCTGAGGAATCTGCATGAATTGAATTAGCTGTCAGGATGCATTGTGCATCAAATTAAGGAAGAAATATTTCAACTTGTTTACTCATTTCTTACACACACGTACAAACACGCCGCTCAGACATCTGTTTGCTTGACAAGAGATCAGGTTGCACGTGGTTCGAGAAATTCAGGATTCTGCCATATTTGGCTCTGCTGAGCGCTGGCATGGTGAATGACGCAACAGGAAAGTGAACCTGACAGCACCAGGCAGCGGCTCGGCGTTTCTTTAGCGCCCTACATACATAAATCTCTTATTATTGCTCTGTGTTAGCGATGTATATTTTTACACCTGTCTGCCCTAATATCAAAGTGTAGAGGTTGGCTTTTAGACATTCAAGTTCATTTGTGTCTCCTGTACCAGCTTGTATGGGTGCCATCTCTTTGAAGAGGAGAAAATAAATATCCCAGCTATTCCCAGGTTTCATTTTATTTTGAAAAGGCTTGTCAAAGGCCACTGTTGTACTTGACCCATTTTAATTCATTTTATTTATGTATTTTTATACAAACATGAATTAAAATGCTGAAAGTTCCAGGAGGCTCGTCCATGGACCTGTCAAATGTCGCGGCACGCTCCATCTGGAGCATCATTTTAATTGCGAGTGGTAACTTAGGCAGACATTTGCACTGCAGGAGCAGAATGAAAGCATATACCTTTCATGTGCAATAGAAGAAGAAGAACATTTTGAGATGAGGACCTCTCAGGGGCTCAAAAGTGATAGAGACAGATGTCTCTCTGTCTGCAGGTACTTCAGTTTCACCTAGCCTTGTCACATTTTTGTCAGCAGCACAGTGAGAGTGAAGGCCAGACTTTTGATTGCTTCCTCCTGTTCCTCATCCTTTTATGGACCCCTTTTCTTCGTGCGCATGCAAGCAAACAAAGCAAGCATAAATACAATGTTCAAAAGCCATTTACCTTCAAAGTAACCCTTTCGGCAGTAACAAAGAACATGGAAAATTTCTCTACAATACTATACGACTTGGCACAGCGTGATGATGCAGCTGAAGAGTATACTGGGTGTCTGAAGGACCCCACTGTGTGATGTCTGGTAGGACCATTCATAATAGATTTGTTCTGAGGACCTTCACATTGCCTACCAATTAAGGTATGAAGTCATGCTCCTTCATCAGTATAACTAATGGCATGTTTCACCAGGCGGCCATGTTTTGGAGATTAAAGACGTGCTTTTGCACATGTTGGATTTTCTGCTGAATACGATAAGGTGTCCATACGAATTATTGCTTTCCCGTTGTTGAGCGACAAACACTTAGATTCTTTACATCGTCATCACTGAGGCATCTATACGGTTGTTCTCGTCCATTATGGCTTGGCAGCAAAATGGTGTGGGAGAAAAACTGACAGCTGCACAGACTAGATCAATGTCTCTCCTTCAACTCGGCAGCAGCTACAAAAAAAAAAAAAAAAAAAAAAAAAACACTTTCTTCCAGATCCTGCACAGATAGAGACAAACTTTTCTGACATTTCAGAACACAAAGACGCACTTTCAAGAGACGTATCAAGATCTACTCGGCCAGTGTTAATTACAACAAGACTGCAACGTTTGACTGCTAAACCGCCATATCACAATACTAGGTGTGAATTCCAAATCAAGCTTTGCACCCAATAATCCTGTTAAAATGTAATAAATAATCCCTGTGAACTAATGTTGGCAATCTTTCATTTTAATAAGTTCTTGTAAAATGGAGAAAGAGAGAGCGAGAGAGAAAGAGAGAGAGAGAGAGAGAGAGAGAGAGAGAGAGAGAGAGAGAGAAATTGATGGCATTATAGCTCACTCACTTCAAGTGTGGCTGTGAGTGTGCAGGCAGGAGGAAATCATTCCTTCTCATTAAAGGTGCAATCTTGGAGCCCTGCAGATCTTTGTTGTAATAACTGGGGAAAAAATAATCTCTTTTTATTGATAGGCACATGTAGCAGAAAGTATGCCAAGTGACAGGTACTTATCTTTTTTGCCTGTGTCCTGTGTTAAAGGAAGATATAATTCTTTGTGACTGCTCCTCGGGGCATCAGCTCTTCAACTTCATTATTTCGACTCATGATAGATATATTTTTCCTTAAAAACCTGAGAATTAATGGGAGAGCCGGCAATCTCTGCCAGCGGTCATTTGGAAATGGAACAAAAAATGTCATGTCAGTTTAAAGAACATTTTTTAAGGCTGCTCGCTAACATTATTCTAATTTATTGATGGATTCACAGAGTAATCCAATGCCTCATGTTTTAGGTTATTAATGTAATGATTTTAGAGACTACCTGGCAGCTACAGGATCCTTTTGAAGAAGTCTAATCTTGTCAGGAACTCAATTGTGTTACCTCACAACATCTGAACTTCCTTTTTTTCCTTAAGTTAAGAGTTCTTGTATACAGTGTTCTTATACTTCACAGCCTTTATAAAGCCAAAACACGCCTGTTAAATCATGCTCCCTCTTCTAACACTGAGTATGAAGTTAGAAATATTAGTGCAGTGAGTTCCTTCAGACAGCAGTGGGAGCTTTAGAGTCAGACAGCCTGATGACAGTCTGTGTCTCACTTTCATACATTTCACATTGTTTTGAATACAACCTTTCATGGTAGTCGTCTTGATGGCACATCTGGAAAGCGTTGACTGCAGCGTATTAAGATGATGTGAACATCTATTTCAGAAACTCCCCTTATTATTCTGTTTTTCATCCTTTATCTTTTTTTTATTTTGACTTAAAATGCACATTTTGATTATCTCCTTTACCTCCTTCTTATTTAATCAGATCCCTCCGCTGTGAATATAAAAGTAACCCAGTTTTTTCCTCTAATGCTTTTTTTTCCTCTTACTTTCGCCCTTATTAAATCCAAATATAGATCCAATAATGATAAAGGTACAGAAATGACCATGAAGATTTCCATAGAGCTTCTCGATTGCCAAACTTGTGATCAAATCTACATCCTCAAAAAGAAAAATATGTGTTGAGTTCATTTTTAAATTGTCAGGAGATCATTTGAAGACAAATAAAAGTAAAATCCTATAGTACCTGTAGTATCTTACATTCATTTGGGATATATTACTAAGTTGAGTCCGTCACTTAGTTTGTATAGGATTCGCTGTAATGCAACCTACCCGTCTACATCTTCACACCTGCTCTGATATCAGAAACCCGAGTACACTTGTGAGAAATGTATTTGCACTCTTGTAGGAATTATGGAGAAGAATGTTGTACAAAATAAATTCATACAGTATAAATACTTATTATTAAACTCTATTTTAGCTAAGGTAGGCATCATAGAGTTAGTTTTGTTCTGTTTTTAATTCAAGAGATCATGTTAGATTAGGTTCTTCTTCATTTTTGATAGCTTATTACATTAACCTTCTGTGTTCATTTGTATTGTCTTTGTCATGTTTTAAATTTTAGGTGATAAATCTTTTCTAACTGAGTTGTATTTGTACGTGTTTTGAGGGCCCAACCTGAACAAGGCACTGCAAATGAAGATGAGTATTAAATGAAAAAGAGTGTGAGTCGTGCTTTTGTAATACAAAAAATAAGAATAAAAAAAATAATAAAAATAAATTAATGATTTTATTAGCTGAATAAAATAAAAGGAGATTGAAGAGGTAACCTTGAGTGTGTTCCACTTTCTGGTAAACAGGAATAGAGCCGTTACATTTCTGATGTTCTTGGATGCCAGACCTTTCAAGGCAGTTCACTCATCTCACCTGCTCAAACCCAGGATTTACTCCTCACCCCCCCTCCCTCCCTCCACCCATCTGCCCCCTTCCTAATCCAAGCGTTCCCTCCCTGAACTCCGGCGGGGGTCCATCGACTTATTGCATTATGTACTATTAAACAAACTTGAACTTCTTAAAGGCAGAGTCAGACTTCAGAGGCTGTGTGCCATGTTTGTAGGGCTGGACTGTACAGTGCACACACACACACACACGCACACTTTTTTCTCATTTCTGCTGGTGACCTTGGGCACAGTGACACGAACGGTTTTCAGGCTTTGATTTGACACGTCGAAGGTGTTGCGGAAAAGGTGCAATGCAAGATAATTTTGGGCATTTTTTCCCTCCTGGGAGCATAGAGAAGTAAGAAATAGAGCAGGAGATTACAGGTAATATGGCACACAGCCTTCATAGACATTCTTGACCCGACCCTGATGATGAGGAGATTGCTGGAGGAGAGACTTTTCACACTTTGATTTGCCTAAAATGAGATGGAGAAGTCAGTGATCAGACTCTTTGAGGTATCTCTCACAAACGCTACGACAGCCCAGGTGAGCGAGAGGCAGACTCCTGCAAACAAATAGAGAAAAAATATCCTCAAAGAGTTGATATTGATGTATTATTCATGTCAGAAAAAAATACTAAAATGATCCATCTCCAGCCATTGAAGCCAGGTGATAATCCACGAGCTGGTGGGGCAGCCTGGGGCAAATTAGGGATGAGGAAACCATTGTACATCCCTCTGAGGTCAACATGGTTGAACCGGTGATACATATGTATGTTAATTTGCCTAATCTCACTTCTACAAATGTCTTACAGGCACATAAAGGGTTTAACACTAAGACATAATGATATCAGGGCATCAGACGGGCGGCTTATGGAAACATGAGGCAGACACAGCTTTAAATCTGCTGTTGAGACCTTTGTATCCCCTGTCAGTTTAGCTGCAGTAAATACTGAGTCGAGCTTTAGTAAGGTTTTTAATTTTTATCGAAACACATCCGCAGTTCTGATCATGTTACTGTTCGAGTCGTTGCTTTTAAATTCTAAATAATCTCATATATTATTCTGCCATTTGGACATATTTGACTCGGTACATCATAAAGGTTTAACTAAAAGCAATATCGCTGATGGCATAAGCGCTTGTTTATTCTTAATTCAACAGACATAAGTGATTTAAATAAATACAGCTCGTGTAGGAGGACCTCTTAGTCCTGAGAAAACACTCAACATAAATATTTTCAGTTTGAACACTCCGCCAAGGCCGAGAATAAGGGGCAGTATAGGCGCCACATTCCTGCTTCTCTGAGTAAAAATGTTGTTAAATTATATTAAATCTATAGAGGGTTAGAAGAACTGCTCCATGTTTTAGTGTGTGCTATATGTTTGTTATATTGTCTAGCATTTAAGTCAAGGCCAGACATTTTATCCACTCATTTTAGTCGTCATGTTAGTATTTAGTTTTAAAAATTGAACTGCAAAAAAAATGGATCTTATTTAAAGACTCAAAACATCCTCCTAGAAGTTTTTATCATATTTGTTCAGAGGAAGTCAAAAAATGATCTCATTCTTGACACCAGATTGCTGCCCTTGATTTTGCATAGTGAAAATCTTAAAAGAGTGAATCATTTCATAATATGAAAAAAAAAAAACTTTTTCTCCCATTCATTTCCATACTTGCATCTCCACTTTTCACATCCAGTTCCCGTCTTAGACAGAAAAAAAACATAGGCTATCTATTCAAAAGGCATTTAGTCCATTTCTTTCTTGGCCGGTAAACCCATTCATCAATTGTTCTGGCTTGTAGATTGCATTCTAATGCTAATCTAGCGTGTTAAATATCTTTTTGTTCCCCTTTCACCGTTTTGTCATTCAGTTTATCCAGTTTTGGCCACCCATTTTATTTATTTATGCGCCTGCTTCTATTCATGCGCTCATGTATTTTTTATTATGTTGTTTCACTGTCATGCAGTGTCAACTCACTCCATTCACTGTGGGCTACTTGAAGGGCTTGCAGGGACAAAGCGTGTACACATTGCACTGCTATTCACTCCGGCCAGCTGGATCGGCTGAAAAAAAAAGCTTGTGAAAAGAAATCCTCCACAACGGACACAGAAGAAGTGCACAATGCTAACAGTTTTCCAAATACCACTGATTGCTTTCATCACAATGAGGGAGAGCAGCCGCTTTTGCTGAGCTCCACTTCAACAAACAACACCCTCACAAAACCTCCCAACCCACGTTTTGTTCCCACACAAAACCTCCTCGACCGTCTAAACGCTCCCAGAGCTGGAAAAAAAAGTTCTTTCAGCTTTCTTTCCCTCTTTTTCTTTAGGGAAAAATATAATAAAAAGACTAAAAGGAGGAGGAAAAAAGGCCGCTGGACTCATAATGCAGCTCCTCACACAGACTTGACGACCTTTTATTTTACCTTTACCAAATCTATTTCCAATTGACGCTTAACTTTTACATTAATTCTACCGTAATCTATATAAATTTGCGACATTAAAAAATCTAAATAAAAAAAAAAGAAGGTGCCTCAGTCTACTTTTTTGAAGTGTAAACGCCAGCCGGTTTTTGACAGCTTTTTTTTTTTTATTCAGACTGTAAATGCAACACAAGGTCACTCTGCGCGTTATTTTCGGGGCCAAGAAGGAAGTTCCGTGGAGAGGAGTGATCGGGGTGTCACAATGGAGAACAGAGTGCTCAAAGGGTTTAATTAACCGTGACGGAGATAATTATCCCTGGACTGTCCAAATTAGTTTTGCATAATCGCTCTGATCCTTATGAATTAATCTCTCAGAGCAAAGCTAGCTAGGCCGCTCTGGAGAGAGAAAAAAAGCGCACATTAGGCTACGTTTAAATTTTAATTTTGCGCGCAGGTGCACGTAAGAGCACGGTCGCTTTTTGACGCATGATGCTCTCCATCTTTAAGCTCTAATAACTTGTAGAGTGGTGCACAAACATTTCAAAGAAGAGCTTGTTCTTTCCTCTCCTTTCCTTCCTGGGAAAAGAAAAGCCTCTGGTAGCTCACACAGTTTTATCTTCCTCCCTATTCACGATTAAAATTGTGATAAATAAGGTTTTGGCTCTTGATTACAATGGCTTGATTTAGACTCCCCCTCACACACACACTCACTCACACACCACCAAAGTAATGGCTTTGAAAGCGCGGACAAAAGCGGCCTTTAGAGGATACCTTACACTTCACCTGGACTGCAGGAGGGAAAAAAAAGGAAGATAACAATCTTGTTCATCTCATCAAGAACTACAGCCGCTATTCCCTCCCGTTTCATCCGAATACGCTTTATTGTAGTCCTTTTTGCTCAACAAGTGAACAGTAGCAATAGGCTGAAGTACAGAACGGAGGTTAAAGAAAACACAAAACATACAAATCTCATAAGAGTTAGTTAAAAATGTTTTTTTTTTCTTCTGCTGCACATGATACGAGGAGAGAGGGAGAGGCATCAAGAGAAGATCTTAGAATAAACTTCCATGTGCATTTTAAATTAAACTTTTTTTTACTGTTTGCAAAGGAGGAAAAAAAACAAAAAGTTGCAATGCACAGGAAATGAGAATCACCTTCAAAATAAATTACATCCTCAACGTTTCATGTGCAAATATCACAGAACTAGTCGTCTCCTTTTTAAAATTGTCCGGGTCACCATAGATTCCACTAAACAATAAATATTACAGACATCTATAAAACGGTTTAAAAACTCAAAATATACACCGGATTTCTAGTGAAATACGTAGGTCTGCTGGCCCTAGATCTCAAACACTAAGCCTATAACGGCAAATAAACTAGAGTCATTTTGATCTGTACACATTTACAGTCAGTGAAGAGGGCAGAAATGTTGTGACAATCCTCCTTGATCCGTGGATAATAACCCATTGAGAGGAGAAGATGTGGTGATCCTGTGATTGTGTGTGCTGCCCTTCAGTCCAACAGGTTAGTCAAGCAGGTGCAACTTGCAAAAAAGATAGAAATGGAATATTGTACCTTTGAAAAAAATGTTTTCACAAAGAAGGGCAAGCTGCTCTTCCGCTTTTTAGTCTTTTTCCTCTGAGAGCTGATGGCTGAGGAATAATAGATTAGAGAGTTCTCTAAATAAGCATTACCTTTGATAAAGGCAGTAATCAATATACATACACATGTGATATCTGGGACGACGAGCACTTCATCACATGTACAAGTTTGTGCATGCATAATAAAACTCTTGCATGAATAGCTTTTTTTTTTGTTTGTTTGTTGGTTTCTTTTCACATTGTTTTCTTGAAGCAGTTCAGTTTGGGCCTATCATAACGCTGCAGCATACGCAGGGTATGGTTCAAGCTGGGGTTTGCCCATCCCGGGCAGCAGGATGTATGCTAAGGGCGGCTGGAGTCCCGCAGAGGGCCAGCCTGTACAGTTACAAGGGATCATGTAGCCTGGATTTCCAGGAGACGGGTGCGAGTGAGTGTGGGTGTGCGTCCCGCCACCTACACTGCCAGTCCCGGTGGTGAAAGCCGTGGCGCCTCCTGGAGGGTAACCCAACGGAGACGCGTACGGAAACGAAGGCGGTGAAAGCTCAGTCATCTTTGATCCCAAGTCGAAAAAGGAGTAGGGGTTCGCGGACATGGACGGGTTGAAGAAAACTCTCGCTGCTGCTGCCGCTGCAGCCGCCGCTGCCTTGTCCGGGTTCCCAAGCATAGACTCGGAAAGTGCTCCAGAGGTCAGGCCGCTAACTTTTAACGCGTCGTGCTCCCCGAGGTTATAGGGCACCGGGAAGGAAAACTTATCTTTCTTCATGAGAGTCTTAGGCTTCCGCCTCGGTCTGTATTTATAGTCTGGGTGTTCCTTCATGTGCATCGCGCGCAGGCGTTTGGCTTCGTCGATGAATGGCCTCTTCTCAGACTCGGTGAGAAGTTTCCACTCCGCTCCTAGTCTCTTGCTTATCTCGGAGTTGTGCATTTTGGGGTTCTCCTGAGCCATTTTTCTGCGCTGGGCTCTAGACCAGACCATGAAGGCGTTCATCGGGCGTTTTACGTGATCCATTGGTTTAGACATGTTGGACACAACTCTCTGAGGAAAAATCGAAAATAAGAGAAAAAACGCTTAAATCACGACAAAATCACACATTACAGTCTAGTCTAGAAGGTCAAACATGACGGATATTTTCATCAAACACTCACAGCGGCATCATCACATGCTTTAGTCACTTACTTAAGACTTTAATTCTTCATCCCACCGTCGATTATCTTCTGTGAAGTATAAATGGCAGCGTCCTTACGAGTGCGCAACTTTATGTTTTCTGCTCCATGATTGCATCCATCAGTTATACGCCTTTAGCAAAGAAGAGGAGGAGGAGGAAGGAGGAAGAGGGAAAAAAATCGCTGTCTAGTTTTCCTCTTGTCGCCTGAGACTGTCAAACACCACTCAGCAGCTGCATTTACGCAAGTGGATGATAACTCCCGCTTGCCCCATGTGAAATACAGGCTTGTGTGGCAGGTAGTGAAAGTGCCTCTGGCGCATGCGCAGTTGTGGCCGGCACAGCGCGCAGACAGACGGCTGCTGAGCGGTGTTTGAAAAAATCCCACCCTGTTTGAAGAGGAAACGCAGCTTGTATTATATATCTTTATTTGTGCTATGATTTTTCTATTTTTCATATATGAGAGCGGTGACCTCGGTGTTGTTTGCTTTAATTAGTCTCATATTCTCATTTAAATTCTTTCTAATGAGTCATGACAGGATTGTTGAGCTCATTTCAAGTAATTAACTCCTTACTTTGGCGAAGGATACACCTGAAATACCTGTACGTGAAGCCTCTTAGCGGTAGAGAGGTGGATATTGTTGTTGAGTCTCAACTTGCATCAGTCTGTGTAACTTTAAAAGCACGCGCACGCTTCCTCTTTTCTCCATCTACGTCTCATTACACGGCTAATCACCTCTTCCTCTCCTCTCTCCTCTGTCTCATTTGTTTCATTTACAATCAAACCAGCTTGAATACTCCGGTGTCATCCACCTTCTCACCTCGGTGTCTCCCTCGCCTGCCCCCTCTCCCCATGGGTGTCACTGCTATTGAAAAGTAATGTGTTGTAGACGACAAGAGAGGTAAAAAGGGACGTCTTCTTTAATTTTCTGATATTGTTGCATTTGTCCGTAAATACGCAGAATGCCGAGGAGGTCTGAAGTGTTTCTAATCGCGCGCGGTGAAATTAATTACTTTCCTGAAATCCCCCCCTTTTCACTTTCACTTCAAACGACTTTCCCAAGGGCAGCGAGTCGACAACTGAAATTAGGTTGTCGAATATTCAACTAAGCAATTACAGTTATCAGCGGGACTTGTTGAGTAAATTGTAGGTTTAAGTGGTTTGTTCTCGCACCTTCCACCGTTGTACGTACATAAAAAGGAAATTGAGGAGGCAGGTATCGAACAATATAATAAATGACGCATTAGGACGGAGGTCGAGCGTTTAAATTGGGATATAAATGGATGTCAAATTCAATTCAGCGTGCTGTTGTTCTGTTTTCAACGCTTTGGCCTTATCTGGGGTCGTTTACACAATAAATAAAGCAGAATTTTACATGTTATTACTGCTATTGTTGTTATTAAATAAAAGGAAAATAAAGGCGCAATTATTTTTTTTAAACAAATATTTTCTCGGCGCATGAAAGTTGAGTGATGACGTAAAGCCATTCCAAAGTGTGGCGCATTTTTTTTGAAGTCATGAAAGGGACTTAAAAAATGCGCCACAATTTGGAATGTGTTTACGCACGTGAGCCTGAGATTGTTCAAATATATCAGTTAACAATGATGAACTAAGTATTTTAGGGTCGCTCTTTTTACGTCGTCTCGAGCAAAGGTGACGGTGATCCAGCTGAGAGACAAACCTGCTGCCTCCAACTGCACGAGGTGCAGCATCTCTCTCTCAACAGCGCGTGCTCCTTTTGTCGGCTTGTCAGTCACCTCGAGTACATCACTCCAGTCTCTTCGCGAGAGCGTGTGCCTCCCGTGACACAAACAGTCCAAAAATGGGGTTAATTAAAAGACAAAGTTCAGGTGGAAAACTTCTTGATGACAGGTGCATGTGTTGCAGACAGATGCAGCACACATGCATGTTTCTGCACCGCTCCACTGGAGGTGTTACGGTTTTATTTATCTCTGCAGCTTCTTGTGTATTTTCATTTAGTTTAGCATTGTCTGATATTGTGGAGAAATACCTTCATCCACTCTTCTGCTCCTAATTCATGGCCTCCTGTTTTTTAATTACATATGTTGCAGGATTTCCAGGGCCTGTAGAGGAGCCTTCATTCATGTGAGCAGCATGTTTTACTGATCCAAACCCCCAGATTCGTTGTATCTACTTCACCAAACACTTCATTTTTATGCAAAGTGAGGAAACATTTTTTTTAAATTTAGTAATTAAATAAAGATCTGATAAATATAAAAAAAATCACACACACGCATAACAAAAACAATCCAGAGTATGTTTCCCCCCTCTTTTACCTCTGCCAGGGTGCTGGAAATAACACTTAAATAATTTAAGATGAGTTAGTGAGAGTGGGAGAATTACCTGCCGATAAAGCCCGGGTCCAGCCTCTGAGACGGAGCCAGCACTCCCACCTCACAGCACACTGACGATAAGACTGAATAGAAAAATATCATGCAAATATAGAAGGCAGACAGCAGCAGCAGCAACAACAAGCCCATGGGGACATTTTTCCTTACCGGGAGAGATCGCACACAGTTCACTCTAAAGTGCTAAAGCCATCACTCTGAAATATAGGAGTCCCCCCTGGAGGTGTGGGGATCTTCATGATAGCAGCAAACAGTTTATTCTGCTCAACACTCCACTAACTCTGGGAGAAAAGCACAACAAATTATAGAGAGAGTTGATGAGGATAATCCCAGTTTGCATAAAAAGCCCTCATGTGTTAAGAATACTGTAGGATGTGTAGTCTACCTGCGTTTCCTTTTCCAAAATGTCTACTGTCATCCTCCAAAAGAGGACGTGAAAGGAAGGGAATCGAGTCTTTCTTTTTCAACTTGACCTCCTGCTATCAGATCTTTTCTTTTAACCCGAGCAGGATAAACAACAATATCTTCTGTTTGCCACTTCAAACACAACAGAGTTTACAGCCACATGAAAGTTTGCTCATTATCAGGGGGGTTTGAAGAAAAGCGAGAGGGAGGGGTCCTGATTGTGTACCTGATGTGGTTTTCTTTCTGCTTGTCTGATCACAGCTCAGCCTGGATCTCTCCACTTTATTTCCTTTACAGCTTTATATAAATATATTTCTGCTACCGTGCAGGCCGAGCCAAGATAGAAGAAGCAATAAATGTACCTCTAATTAAAAGCTTTCATTTTTCATTAATCCTTATATGAAGGTGCCAATTGCTCCACTTTTTACAGCTGATTTTCAGATTAAGGGTTTACGCTGCAGATAAACAGCATAAATCTGGAGCAAAATATTTCATTAGTTTTGCTAAAAAGCCTTTGAAAACCATGACTGATATAATAACAGTCGAGCTTTAAGGAAGGGAAATCTAATATTGTTTTAAACATAATTACTGTATATTTTCAGTTAACTCTTTTCATCTCGCAGGCCTATTTTTATAGGAGGCATCAAATTCCAATTGCAGAAAGGTATTCATATAAAAGAAATGACTGAATGTGAGACAAAATATTTTTAAAAAATTGTGAACACATTTTGTAGCAGAGCAAACATGATGCACACACTACGGGACAAGTGTTTCCCGCGTGATATGGCGAGTATTGAAAGTCAATTTGTCACCATCACACACCATTAGCTGCAGAATCTTATCTTAATTGAGCCTTTGATAAAGTGCAAATGACAAACAGTTTAGGGATCCAATTGATTACTATTTAAAGATGATTGCATTTAGATTAGAAGTCATTTTGTCTAATGAGGTGTCTTTACAGCGCCTACAATACGTAGAAAACATGCTTAAGTGTAGGCAAACATAATGATCGGATTGGTTCGGAGACAATGGCGACTTCAGCCTCACTCCCAATGAGTCAGACTGAATGTCTGAATAAATACATAATTAATGTGAATAAAGTTAATATTTTTTTGTGGTCTAAATATGTGACCTATTTTGCACGTAGTGTTCTCTAAATATATTCAATAAGTGCCAAATTAGTTGTGCAGTTCTTTAATCATTCTAATTATACAGTCTTTTTTGCTCCTTAGGGCAGACTTTCGTGTCTTTGTCTCAGTGGGAATTATTCTGGTGGAGAACCAAAATATTTACTCAACCACAACCTAAATATTACGCATATCAAGAGGAATTGAGAAATAATCCTCTCATAGAGCACAGTATTAACTTAATCACATTAGTGGAAATACTATTGATAGTGGTCATGATCCGCGGCGAGGGAATCTGTAATTCACAATAAAACAGCCATACAAGCTAGAGAACACACTGCAGTCAGTGTGTATTAAAGACTGAAGAGAGAAGCAGGCAAATGGCCCTGAGGATGGAGTGTATGTGTGCGAGTGTGTGAATGATGGGTAAAGAGGGAGAAGGAGAGGAGTGATTGTCAGTTCAGTCTTCAAGGGCCTAAAATGACAGATACAACAAAGTTTGAAAGCACATTATGGAGGGAGAAAAGGCTCAAACAGAAGGACGCAGAGTCCGCCAGGGTGATAAGACCTTCATCTTTTAAACCACCGCTTGTCAAAGTATTATGTGTAATCTCACACTGCAGAATATCTCCCATACCCTGAGGGGCAAACAAAATAGCAGCGGCAATCAAACGACTTCCTGGATCATTAAAAAAATCCCACCTTTTCCAAAAAAAAGTCAGATTTTTGAACTCTGATTGCTGTTACCTCCTGCAGGGCATGTGTTTTTAGCTTACATACACACTCTGTGATTCAAATCCACAGATTCCCCTTCCCCTCCAGGCTCTGTAGATGACTTTTCCCATGATAGACTATTTTGAACCATTTAGCGGATACATTATCAGCGGCCTTTCTTCCTCATTATACTCACCTTATCGCTGCAGCATCACTGCAAAGCCCCCAAATAGAGAGTTGTAATTACCCAGACTGCCACCTGATAGCAGCCCCTTCTATCAGCTTTATCACTGCAGGTCCTGCTAACTCATCATAGGGACAGAGGGAAGAAAAGGCCCTGCTTGTGGCACCGATAGCTCATCTCTGGGATACATTTATGGTTCCAGTTGGGATCAGAGAAAACTGATGCACCGAGGCAATTTTTTATCCACCCCTTCCCTTCAGCCCCACAAAGACTGCTCTCTCTCAGTCCCTCTCCGACTCTCTGGCTCTTTATGTGCAACCTGAATTGAGGCCGCTTCGCAAACAAAAAAAGTGATCCAATCTCCTTGAACCCGTGGCAGCACAGTAACACGCTATTTGGGCTTTCATAGTGTGGCGTCGTCCTTCAGAGCAAGGGGAAAAAGGAAAAAAAATCCAGAAGGGTGACTTCATCTTTAACACTGCACACAAGCGACAAACACTCGATTAAAAATTTGAGAGAATAGCGCTTCCAGCTTATTAATGATCTTTGACCCGTATTGCAAGTTTCCTTGGTGTTGTGAATAGGAAATGAGGAATGCAAAGCTGAGGTTTTGTTGAGCGAACACAAGGTGGACACACACAAAAAAAAGCGTTGGTTAGAAGGTCAAGATTTATTCATATTCAGTCTTTTTTTTTAAAGCACAGGTCTACAAAAATGAAAAGTTAAATGTTATCAAATCAAATTGCAAAAGTGTTTAAAGCTGTATTCACGAGTCTGTAATTAAAGAGAAACTTTTGTGACTGACTCCTTTTTTCTTGAAATCATTGTCTATTGTCTGTCAGACCTTAAAGCAACTTTTGTAAAACAGGCGAAATAATAATACAAAAACACACGTTTTAATCAAGTTTGCCCTCTGACATTTGCACCAAACGATCCTGTGAATAAATCTTTCTTTGAGTGGGAAAAGTCACTTTGAAGTGTTGTGAAAAATACTTGAAGAGTTCTGAGAGGGGGCCGGGGGAATTTCGATGTATGAATATTAAAATTAAATTCTTACGAAAACAATTTTTTAGCTGACGCCTTGAAGTTTGACAGAGTTACCTTAAAAGTGAAGACATCTTTTTGTCGTGACAGAAAAATACTGCGGCTGTGTTCCTTATTAAAGCCTTTGTCTCGCTAAATCATGGCACAAAGAAGGATAAGTATAATTCCACCATTAACTCCAGTTAGCTTTTACTATCTCAGTCTATTATTATCTACCAGTTGAGTGTGTGTGCGTTTCTATGACATATTCACACCTCCTGCATCTCTTCCTGTCATGTATTGTGCGTGAGGCCGTCCTCTTCTCTATTACTTGTAACAATGAAAGAGCCTTTGTGCGTCTACTCATCAGTATGTCAAAGACGCAGCCGGAGTGACTGTGACCTCCATCAAATGGGAAAATTGTGAGGATGCATTGGCCCTCTATGGTTCCCATGGCCTGACAGAGGCTCTCAAACGCAGCCTGAAAGGACAAATCAATCTTATTTGAGGAGATTAAGTGACCAAGATAATAACCGTGTCATTGAGAGGGGAGAGAAAAAGTCCCACTTTTCAACAGGAGGGAAATATACGGGTTCCTGCAGATGGCTCATTGTCGAGGCTGAGTGTCACGTCTCGCTAGGTGTATGGCGGTGTTGTCTGACAAACTTCAAGGACAGAACATGTGGCAGATCCAACAACTGGAGCTTTGTAATGACCACGCGTTGGAGGAGTTCATTATACCTGACACATAACACAAGATGGGATTAGTGATGTTTGGACTGCTCATGTTCTCTTTGGACTGCACCAATTACCAATTTGGGGAACTGTTTTCTGGTTTTGGCTTCAATGTGTTACTAGATGTGTCGCATGGTTTTACTCTAAAGGTGAATCTATATGGATGGTGACTAATGGTTCAAACTTATAAAACAGTTAATAAACGAGTCAAATAATTATTTCTACACATGACAAGGAAAAGTCAACATCCAGTTCGGTCCTCCGTGTTTCTGCCTAATTCAACTTCAATTAGATCAGATTAGCTGAGATTAGACACACTTTATTGTCTCCAGGGAGTGATTTGCCTCGAGCAGTTGTGCAAAAAGAAAGATACTGCTGTGTGTAACTTCGAGCTCTTGTAAGACACTTTCCATTTGTGTCAATTTTGCAGAGACAGTGATACCTGTACGCTCTTTGCTAATATTGTCCTGTACATGTGTAAGTAGTGCTCAGTAAGTAAGTAGTACATGTTACATAGTTGTTTTCTGACAAATTTTTTCATATGGGTTAAAACATAAAAAAAAAAAAAAAAAAAGCAGTTTCTTCTGATACCTCACCCTGTGCAGATGTTACAGGCACAAAATATCACAGTGTAGAAATAATTCATCTTATTGCTGATGGTCTCATTTGCCTTATTTGGATCATAAAAAGCAATGTTATTAAATTCAGAATAAAATCAGCTGATAATAAAAATGATTGTTAATCAGCTGAAAACTCCTTACAGTAGCTTTAAGTTAACTTAAACTTAGCCACTGCAACAGCAGAATGGGCCAAACTTACTCTATAGGCACAATCAGGCTGGAGCAATATGATTGACATTCATGCACAATAAAAACACATGAGAGATATGGTTTAACTAACGTAGTACAACATTTTAACTCCATTCTTCAAGTTGATCTTGAACTTGGTGTAAAATTTCCCTGTTAAGTTACTAATTATCCCCCATTTTCAAATAAACCATAAGATCACGGATGTTTTTTTGTTTGCTTGTTTGTTTTATAATAATAATAATAATAATAATGCATCAGATTTCATATAGCGCTTTATCAGAGACCCTCAAAGCGCTTTACATTGGATACATCATTCATTCGCTCACACAGTCACACTTTGGTGGTGGTGGAAACGTGGCTGCAATTCTGCGCCTACGGCCTCTCCGACCACCACCACACAACACTCACAATCATACACCAGTGGAGGACACACACTGGGAGCAAGGTGGGTTAAGTGTCTTGCCCAAGGACACAACGGACAGACTTGGATTAGGGGGGAATCGAACCGCCAACCTTCCGGTCATTCAATAATAGTTTTTATTGTTTATAGTTTTTCAACAATATTTCTGCCAAAATGTCGAAAGATACGTCTAAAATGTATTTTCACAGTGCAAAGGAGCAGCAGAAATTCACAATTTTGTAGTTTTTGAGGCGTATCTTTATGTTCGTAAAGTAAAAGACAGGAACAAACCACCTCAGTGACATTAAGACGGAATAAAACACGGTTTGGTTTAGTGGCATTAATTTTAACAACAGGACTATTAACTGATTCATAACCAGGGCTGAAGAGAATGATGCATTTTAACATTTGGATCCAAACAAGTGGGTGTTTGTGTGTTTGAAAGTGTGTGTACATGTGTTTCCTATAAGCACTGGCTTGAATGACAATATGATCAATGGGAGGGCAAGTGTCCTGTCAGCACGTCCTGTTCAGGGGGGCCGTGGGGGGGCTGACAGTGGCTGTCTCAGGTGATCTCATTATTTGATGGACACAGCAGTGGAGAGGCCGCATTCATACTGGCCTCTCTCGTGTTGCTCGCTCAATCACGCCATTACTCATGCAGAGCAGCGGAGGCACTTATGGCAAATATTGATCATATTTTGACAGAGTATTCTCCCACCTCTCCATAATCAGCAGCACATTACTGCCACACAGCACACGTTACAGCCTCATTAGATGCCTTGCAGAGGGGTTGCACTTATCAGCATTCTGAAGCAGACAGCCTGTGTTTGTGCGTTAAGATGTCTGCCTAATGATTTTAACTAATCTGTTTATTTGCAATGTTTATCTAAACACTTGACGAGGGGAGGGATAGTAAAGCAAGGAGCACGGCTTTTCAAAATCAAAGACTTCAAAGCGCTAATCGCCTGCGTGAAGATTAATGAATTACTCTTGCAATTGCTCCTCTCAGTTTCACTCGTGCTGTTTTTTTTTTTTTTTTTTTAACACATTTGGTTGAAGTCAATCCCCGTGCAGCGCTGCATTCTGAATAGATAGCTAAACCCAAAAGGCCAGGACCTCTGTGCGAGTCAGATCACTGTCCCATGGGACGTTTTTGCTAAAGACGCTGTGACACGCCTAAAGAGCAGAGCTCCACTGGGAGGCCCTGAGGGATGTTTGCATTTGGCAGCACAAGCCAAAAGTCTCCTCTCGCTTCAAATTAAGCCCTGCCGAGGGTCAAGTGAAATCAATATGTTAATCAATAAATTGTCCAGTGTGATAATTACTAAGGGGAACAGTAATTACAAAAGACATTAATTTACTTCTTAGATTTTGTGCCAGAGGAGAGTTTCACTCGGGTTTGATTCATCTGGAGGAAGCGTCTCTCTCTTTTTTTAAAGCAGAGGTCGATTCTTTTGAGGAACAGTCAGCGCACACAAGCTCTCCAGTCAAAGCACTTTGGATATACTGAGGGTTTGTTTGAAGGTTTTTCTGAACCCCTGTGTAGTCAGCTCCAGGGATCCTACACTGGTCAGTCAGTGATGACAAAGGTTTCACCGAATACACGACAACGTCTCTCAGCCATTAGCATAATAATATGAAAATCTATACAGGCTGTTAGGGGATAAAACCTTGATATCCTCAGCTAAAGACACATGGAGCGCAACACAAAAGCCACCCTTCTTTAATAGGGCAACAACCTGTATACATTTTGATCTTTTTCTTCCCAGCTACTTTGAGGCATGGCACAAACATAGCACAGGGATTCTTTTCTGAAACCCCAGGTTGCAGCTGGTCTGCCACTTGCTGTGCACTGCCAAGTGCAAGAAATGGGACTCTTTTATCAGGATGGAGCAAATCTGGGCTAATGTGTCTGCTAGAGAGTGTCCCAGGGAGCCCCGCTCCTCCATTCTTTGACCATTCTTTCCACTTTTCTCCTCTCCTGCTCTTGGGATAATTGCAGTTTAATTGGGTGACAAGAAATGAAAACTGTGTCCACATTATCTAGGATTATCTCTTTTTCCTCTAGCCTGCCATCAATTCAAAGAAGCCCATTTATCAGCAGAGGGAAAGCTGATGCTTGGTCAGCGGAGGAGAGGCTTTGAGCACCAGTTAGCAAAATGAAGAGAGAAAGGGGCTGAGAGCAATGGGAGGGGGCCTGACAGCTAAGAAAAATACTCTTTGTATCTTATTGTTGCTGTACATTCATCTCAAAGATTCATATCTTTTGCACACTCTGAATCAATGATCTTTAGGGGAATTATTTCTCTCAAAAAAAATATCCATGCAAATAAAACAGAATCTATTCTGACTTTGTCGCACTGCAATAATTTGTAGGTTTGATTTTTAATTTCTGGAAACCTACAAAAAGTCACATCCCTGTAGTCTGGAGGAAAATAAAACATGTCAATGAATACCAATAAGTCTTGTAGAATTGTATGTCTGGGTGTACTTTATACCTCGCTTCATTCATTTCATCTGCAGTCTTGAATTCTGCACAGCAAGGTTATAATATTGAGTCATACTCAGGCCAGCCACGCTCCACTCACATTCTTCTTTGTTTGAGCTGTTCTCAGCCTTAAAAGCCTCTTTCAGGGCACATGAATGCATTTCATTTTCTCTCTGAAAACTTTGCTCTGATAGCCAAAAAAAGGGAAGGTTGTTTAGAGAAGGAAGGAGAGACAATGAGGGAAAAATGAAAGCTTTTAGATTCCATTATGAGCAATGCCCTCCATTCTTTTCAGCTGTTTTCACTGTACCTTTTTCTTTACAATAAGTCCCCTCTGCCTAAATATGCCTCCCCGTTACTGGAGCGCAGGTCTAAATGGGCCCTGCATTGGGGTTATGGTAATACAGTAAATACTAGAAAAATGATGGAGAAGCATTCAGAGGGAAGGATCAGGGTAAAGAGAGCAGATTAGAAAATGGCTTTATTGATACTTTGCTAGCCTCTGCACACAAGTAGATGAAAGAAAGAGACCTTGCCAATGCACCACACAGAGTATGTACCTATTCAGTCTCAGGTGCAACATTTAAGATGGCCTGATCATTTGGTGGAAAAGAGGATGCTTTGTGCAGCACTAAAGCATGAAAATCTGCTGTACAATGGCCAAGCTGGAGTGCCTTCCACTCTCTATGCAACAGGGGAACTAAAGACAACACAATGCGTTTGAAGGTTGCAGGATGGATCATGTGTGATTGGTGTGTGCGTATCTATAAATTGCACATAGTGGGGAGATAAAATGATACAAGCATTGCCAGAAAAAGTAGCTGAGAGGAGATTGACTAGAAAATCCTTTAAACTAAGTTGGGTTTATGATGATTTTTGCAGCTTCTTCAGAGAGCATGTCATTCAGCTCTGTCTGACTGGTGCTTTATCTTTAGGCGGCTTATTTGTCTATTAAGGACTCTTTTGGTTGTATACGGGTTTCAAAGTTGTTCTTTAACCATTAGTGTGTCCAGGTGCTTTAAAGCTACTACGGGAGTTAGATACTGGTTAGGAAACAGACCAATTCAAGCTTATCAGACCATCCGCAGAAAAAAACGTTTCTTTTACTGTAACATATAACAGCTGGAGCTACTATAAAGGGGGCAGGTGCAGGCTGTAGCCTTTAACCAATTCATCTCACATTTGACGTTTAAATAAAGCAGGTTGAGACTTCAAAAAGGGTACTTCTTAAAAATGTACAGGACAAAATCAGCACTGAGGTCAGACTTTTCAGTGTACTGAAAAACTTTCTACAAGCTGCCAGTAACATTTCCTGTCCTCTTTTTATCACAGATACACTTTGAGATTCACAAGACCACCTGAGAGACATTACCCACAGCACAACAGGGATTTTTTAGGGCGGTACGACACTTACCCTCCAACAGTGCTTATAGATATTACAAAAAAACTAAAAAGACACAGATTTAAAGCTGATGGTTGGGTTTTCTTATCATGAAGAAGAATTAATTTTGATTTCAGCTCCAAAATAATGCTTTGTATTTCAAACATTACGCATCTTTCCAACATATAATCCTTGGTACATTACTTTTAGGCCGTGTATTCATGTGACTTTGAGACTGAAAACTTAGACATATAGGGCTATGTTGCATTGAAGCTAATAGAAGTTGAAAATAGGGTCATATATTTTGTCAGTCAGTAACTAAAGAAGTCTACGCTTGCTCACCCCTTTATGAACTGTAATTTTGAATAACATTTTTCTCATTTTAGTACAACAGAAGGACTGATACCTGCTTCAGGACCAGGTCTTTGCAGTGCCTGTGTCCGTGGTGAATGTCTGCCACATTCATCCAGTCCGTGTTAATCATTTTTTCCCAGGGCAGCAGTATCAAATTGCTAAAGGAGAATTGCTTCAGCCTGGTCAGTACGGGGAGCAGTTTGTCTAATCAGAGTGCAAATAAGGTTTGATCAGTGTCCAGCGTAATCTAGCCCACGAGCAGCATTTACGGCACTAAATCAAGCGTCGGGGAAGCTGCAGGTGCTGCCTCACAGACAGGCCTCCCCCCTGGGGGCCCTGTGCGGGGGAATAAACAGCAAATAAATGGCAGTGCTGGGAGAGCGATGAGCTGATTAACTCACTGCAGGGCAGTTTCTCATTATCCCCTTAACCCAGACGGAGACCTGCCCAATCTTACACCCTGTCTCAGTTACAGTAGGGCGCTGTCCTGCGTCAGCCAGCCTGACATTGTCTGGGTTATACTTTCAGTGAGATAGAGGCTGTGTGGATGATGTATAAAAAGTGAGAATATATGTGCGTGTGTGTGTGTGTGCATTTGTGTGTGAGAGCTGTGTGGTCCATCTCTGGGGAGGCTGCTAATGTGTCAGCTCCATGGCTCATTTCTTTCAATTACAGCGGCTGGACCAGCAGAGCCCACCAGCGGTCCACTGACAGCTCCATATGGGTCCCATCAGCGCTTATCACAGGCCACTCGTGGATAATTCATTTACCCTTCATTGGATGTGACATATTAACATCAACAAAAGCAGTTCTATATCACACAATTCACACCTTGTTAATTAAGAGCAGGTATTTTGGATGCTAAATTATTCTATTTAGACAGAGTGAGCTTGTTTCACTGAAAAAGGCTTTTATTTTGAAGCATAAACAACAGATTTTTTTCATCTTTTAATATAATATTCTTAATAAATTATTAAATAGAGGTGCTGCCTTCAGATCAAGAAGAGTCACATCTCGACTGTTTGTGGCACACGTATATTTTTTCAATCGTAAAACGTCGATTTAGCATGTCATCTGAATATAAAGCAGACTCACTCTTACTGAAATGAGCTGCTCTGTTTTCTATTGTGCCCTCCCCTTGTGGTTTCAAAGCGAATTAATTAACATGATACAGAAATAGGTAGAATGCAAATGTTGCAGCCCTCACTTTATGCCTGGGTTTCCTTTTGTTCCCCTTTATTGTACCAAATTATTTAATTGGGTCTCTCTGATTGTGCGCAGACACAGGAAGGAACACAAGCCATTGTTAGCCTCCATACAAGCCACAATACGGTATCAAATTCAATTCCCATCAAAACGGCAGGCTGCTGTAGAGCCGACAGTGGCCCCGGAGATTAATGAAGATCTGCATCAAGGCAAAGCGCTGGTCTGAGATGGGAGATTTCTCCCAAATAAAAGACCCCTTCACCAAGAACAAAGGGGGCCCTGAAAAGCAACGGGATGTTCTGAGAGGATGAAATAAATCAAAACAAAGACGAGAGTTTGGGGTGAGGAGGGGGGGGGCGCACTGAATGGATTTTTTTTTCTTTTCTTAATTTAGTCAACAAGTTGAATTCCGGATAAATAACAGGATGAAATAATAAAAATATCAATACTCTTCCAATCAATTTCATACCTGTTGGCATGTGTCTCCTATTTAAGTCTTCAAACAGCACAAAAAGTGGAAAAATTTCACAAATTTGGACCACGCTTTCTAAAACCATACCTCACTTTCAAGCACCATTGTGCAGGTATGAATAGATTGTGAAGAAAAACATGTCACTCACTGCCTTAAAGAATCAAACAAGTCATGGTTCACCTTGATTGCTGTGTGTTCATCAAAGCGTGAGGGACAAAACAGCTAGCGTGAAAGGAATAACTGACGGCGTCTGAACCAAATTAATACATGGGGCTCTCTCGCTTTTGTTCTTTCAATTAACAGTCATCTGAGGAGAGACACACTCCAACTGTATTCAGAGTGTGTGAATGGATTTCTTCTCCTCACTCGCTTTGTATGAACTGCAACAACTGGCTGACTTGTTCTCTGAATGTGGCGTGTCGACAGGTGGGCTCTTTCAACTCTACTCAGCACAACACTTGTTTTGTTTTTGCCTGAGAGACTCCAGACTGCATGTTGGACTCTCGTCAGCTTTTGAGCCGTCTGATAAGCTCAAATGAGAGATTTTTTTTTTCCTTAAGGTGGACTTTCAGTTTTTCACTTTCAAACACGCCCGAGTTTTATCACCAGACACCCCTAGAACGAAGAAAAAAAATGTAGTTGCCCTAATCACCGCATTGCACTCCAGCTTTTCCAAAAGAGACAAAAACAGCCACAAAGGTAATATCTGAGAATGTTAGTCGTCACCATCTAGACACAGCACTCCACTCTTTCACATTCAGCACATGGCGAGTCCCAGCCCGCCATATTTACTTCATTTCCCCCGATTCATAGATGCTGCTCGCTGGACCAGAACATTCCAGCTGCCACCTCAACATCTCATTATTTTTTTGAAATATCAAGCTTGTATCTTCTTGATAAATAATTCGCAGTAGTATAATGTATCGGACTAAAACATATTTTCAGGGAGGGCACCGAGGTTAAAGTGCCAATCTCACCTTTTTAATTTTTTTCCGCCCTGAAGACAGAGATTTCCATATATAGAGTGACCACGGTTTGTGTTGTACACGAGCAATCGGGATGAAGCGCACGGCGACACATATTGCTGTCAGAGATTGGAAATGAGGCCTGCTAACCTGTAGGCAGCCTCCCCAGACCAATCAGCTTTACGCATTGCCAATGCATTTGCCGCCTGGAAAAAAGAATTGTGACTGTGAAGTTTTTATCGGAGTAGTTGACAAACATTACTCTTTAATGCAGTTTTGTAGAAATGCATTCTTATCCCTCTTGGAAGGCATTTATCTACTTGAAACCTGCAAAACGGTTGCCACAGGGAAGGATTTCTTTTAATGGACTACAATAGGCTCAGTATGGGACACATTCTGATTTTTGTGATAGATAGGGGGCCCGGCCATATATTCATGGGAAATTGTTTATCTTCAAGCAGGCGAAGTGAAAGGGCCATTTTACAATAGCATTTCAACTTTCATCTGAAATGATTCTTTTGACTCGTATAAATTGTCGGGTGGAATTTCAGACAGGTGCTTTTCATGGAAAATATCAATCTGTAGAAAGGAGATGTCACAAAACATGAATTCAAACCTCCCTGAAGAAGGAAAAAGGAGAAAAATGTGTCTGTTTGTAAATATATAGAAGAAAAATGTGCACTATTGCAAATTAATATATGCATATATTTACATATTTGATTTGTATATTTAGCTCATTAATAATTAGGGGTAAATAAAGACTATAATTTGAAGGGTCTCATTAATTGAATGTCTAATTTAAAAGAAAAAACACTCAAGAAAACCAGCCCTCTGTGGGAGGCAAAGGTCCCACAAGGTCTGCTATTCACATGGACCCTCATTGTGTTACCATGCCGTCTCTCAGGGCCTTCACAACCCGGGATTTTTTTTTTTTTTCTAATTCTGGTGAGGTCCTTGTACAGCTCGAGCAGGGCCTTTCCCTCGTCCGTCTCCGAAACAGAAGCTAGCTACCGGGCAACAACAATGTAAGAGCAGGGCCTGAGGACGGGGGGGCCTTGTGCGCTCTTAACGCCACTCTCAGGAAGCGGGGGGACAATAAATCAATGGACTGTCCCTCTCCAGTAGGGGCCAAATGTAAACAAATTGAAAAGGACAGAGAACAAAACGGATTGGTGACTGAAACAGACAAACTCAATGGGGGCACAGCTACAAATGAAATGCCTTTGTGGTCGTTTCCTTCCAGCCTTCAGCGTGATGTGTGTGCGCCATTCTGGGCGACATGACGTGTGATGTGATAGAAACTTCAAATACCTCCTTAAAAAATAACAGGTGCAAAGGATCTTGCAGGATTCTTCGAATTCGGATTTAAGTACATGCATAAAAATGAACATCTGCAATTGCAAGGAGATGAATTCAGCTTTGCAGGTGCTCTAATTCGTCTGTGCACTTCCTCTCAGAGACCTATGTCACCGAGCCAAGGCAACATCTCACACCATATAACACATGGCGCTCAAGGGCACACGCACAGAACTCGTGTGCATGTCAGCGCGGTGTGCCACAAGTTAAATTAATGAATCTTTTAAAAGGTTTAGGTTTTTTTTTTTTAATGAGAGAATCTGTTGTAGCTTTTTTATCAAACCTCTTCATATTTCACTGAGGTGGAATGGTGCACCACATTTGCGAGGCAGAACTAATGCTATATAAATCTCAAGTAATAAGCAGGCCCCGGGGACATCATCTAAATGAAGATTTTACACCAATTTAAACCTGCCTGCAATTTGATTCCCGCCTTAAGTGCATTTGTTTAACAGGTGCTGGAGATGCGAGCGTTTCCCTCTAAAGTGTCGCTATGTCTCCTTTATTAATTTCTGGATTGCGAGTGGGCGGGGGAGTACGAAGAGAAAGGGGAGTTGACAAACACTAATCAAAGGTTGAGAGTGGGTTGATTCTACCATAGAACCAATGTACTTTTGCTTCATTTGCAAACTAATGATTTTAAACCCCCACAATCTGTTTGAGGTCAGCTCCTGTGTATTTTGGATACGCTTGACTATTAGCATCACTGAAAGCTTCAGATGTGTCAAGCCCGCTCCCCCTCCAGTGATAGTCACCTACTTTAATTTCCCTGCAGGCCTCAGAGGGGGATGAATTCAACTAAAATCACAAGCTGTTTTGTTGGCAATCCTTTGTGGCCTATAATGAATCTAATGAATATAAAGAGAGGGGAAGGGAGGGAGGGAGGGAAAGGGGGAGAAAGGGATGGAGGCGAATACATTTCAACCACGCTGTGTTGCTTTTACTTGACGATTTGTGACCCTCAACAATGGGACAATGGCGAGTGTTTTTGTACCCTTAATTTGCCTTTGTGTTTCAGCTTCATCTCTTTCAGCGCCGAGCATTGAGAGTCGTCAGTTGAAGAATAACTGCTGACTCCACGGTCCGGCACACAAAGGGGAGGTTTTAAGATGAATCCCTAACTATCAGCGCGGCCAGAGGAGCAGAAAGGGAAAGGGGCTCAGAGACAACAACAGGCAAGTCAAAGGTAGAATTAGCAGAGAGAGAGAGAGAGAGGGAAAGAGGTGTGTGTATGTGTGTGGTGCTGGTGCTCGTGATGGTGGTGGAGGCGGTGGTGAGGGGGTTCACAAACAGGCCTGAAGCACTTCCTCTCTCGTCCGGCACTCCACCAACAGTGTTTCCAGTCCTTAAAAAGCTGCTGAACATTTGTACTCACCCTCAGAGAGGTGTTTGGCACATGCATTAGAGTGGCTCATCTGATAAGAGCGCAGGCTAGTGAAGGCAGAGGCCTGCTGGAGTTGTGGAGCTGCTATTGAATAAAGCTGGCATGTTCCTGATTTCACAGGCCCCTCAGGTGGCAGGATCGTGTTAAGGACCTTGTTGTTCTCACATCTTACCCAAATCCAGGTCAGGACTTAAACTTTAAGGGAGTAATGTGTCTTAACTCTCAGATCTATTGTGAACGGCTTCACAGTAAACTGCAAATTTGTCATTTTAGAATGTGAGCGTTCGCATTAAAACTGTCATAAAATCTGAATTAATCATTACTATATAAAAAATGTGCACAAGCAACGATTTCTCACTCTGCTTGGAGACTTTTGACTCATTGGATGGCGCCTGGGTATGGTGGCTCTTATTTCAGATCAATAGCTGTCAGTCTAAAGGAGAAAAAAAACTAAAGTAGTGTAAACCATAAATGCCACCACATAGTAATTGATGTTGTGGGTGGAAGCTAATGATATGCACATTTTGGTATTACTTTATCACGCAGAATTCAACACGCTGCATATTTTCCATGTGCAGGTGTATTATTCAGCTAACAAAAAAAGCACAAAATGACCCCGTCGAAACTAAAAAATTTCAGAACATGAACTTTTAAGAGCCGTAGCGCATGCCTGGTAGATGATAAAAAAGTTCTGTGTCACTGGTCCATGCCGGTATGCTCCCCAGTCCCTGTAATGATTTCTATTCATAAACATGCAGTGTGCTATCCTCCACCTGGCAGCTGCCTCTGTGCATATGAGATTACTATTATGCATCTTCCAATCCCAGGGATAAACATCTCTCCACTTTTGAAGTTTGCAAGCACGAGGCATATTTTAGCGCCATACTTCTTAAGCATCCCTTCAGGTATCACTTGCAATCTTTTCTCATTCTATATACATTGTTCAACTTTAATGGGTATCTAATTTGTGTTATCAGCTTACAGGGGCAGTAAGTAATAATTTGCATGGCTGCCCTAAGCAAATATGCTTCCATAAGCATCCCATAGTATAGACACTAGAATGGATTAACCTCCATATTGGCTATGCCCCGACGGTCAACACTTTTTTTTTTAAAGAAATAAGTAGAACAGATAGTTTAGTTTGGTGGCAATCATGCTGTAAAAAAAATGTCTGGATTTGCCACCAAGTGCTTCTACTTTCAGATTCCACGCTGGATAAAGTCCATGAACTCGTAGCTACAAGAAAATTACATCTGTGGATCTATATTTCCAGCACTGGCTCCAACAGTTAACACCTCATAATAGTACTTCCTCATAATAGAGGCCTTTACTTTAGTTATTTTATTTTCTCTGGTGATATACAGAGTGTTCTGTCACAAGTGGCCTCTTATAATTCCAAATGTCCCCTAACCTGGCTCACAATAAGAATGACTCAATGTCCTATATGTGGTCTTTCTTTCTGTCTTGGCAAGTATTGGTGCATTCTTGAGCTATTTTTTGTACCAAAGAGGGAATAACAAGCCTGAGCAGTGTGAAGGTCGGGTATTTTTTACATGTCAGATGTACACACGGAGGCTATCAGCACTGATTATTTCACTACTGAGACTCCTAAAGAAAAGCTAAGAAAAGCCTTTTGAATTCGTCAGAGAGCTCTTCACCCTCTAACAAGGTCTCAGCAGTTTGTCACATGGACAACAAGTCTTTGAGTTTTTAAAAAGCAGTCAAACTCCAGCACAGGTCCAGTCTGGATACTGGGAGGAGTGAGTGAACATCCTCAGTCCAGAGGTTCAGAGAAATCAACGCTGGCCTGCACATGTGTGCCGTGTGCTTCTCACTGTGCGACTACAGGGTAAAACGGGGATACATCCAGGAGAGTAGCTTGATATTCTACTGGCTTGCATCAGGCATGTGTGTTCCGCTTGTTAGCTTAGTAGACAGTTAATTGCCATGGTGGGTGGTTAGAGTGCTAGGAGCCTGATCTTAGGAATATGTCATATTTGTTAATCGGACATGCAGATGCAAATAATGTATGACAGACTGTGACCAACGCAACCGGAACATAAATGCTGTTAACTTCAGAAATGTTCTTGGCTGGGAAATATTACTGTATAAAGGCTATAAAGACAACCCACTGTTTATCTATTTATTTATTTTGTTCAGCTATTTCTGTGCACGGGCCAATGTGACAAAAGATGTGTGATAACAAAAAAATAAAAAAAGAAATCCTGCTGGAGTAGTAGCGTGCCAGATTAGGCTTTGTAGTGGGCTCTGTTTACTACAATCCCACGCTAGTTTGGAATTGTTGGCCTGATTACATTATCTGGTGCAAAGAATCCATGTAAACCAAGTGAAATCTGAACCATACACGCCATGAAGGGAAGGAACACTCAGCCTAATTCATATTCCTAGAAGGATTTGTAATTTACAAAACACATCAGATATCTGACAGGAGGGCACAGCCTCTTTAAAACTATGCTATTCAAACTTGCACTCAGTTTGAAAAGCTCGTCCATAAAGATTGATTAAAGTTGTAAAGATTTTGCATCAAAAGGAGGGGGTTCTGATTAAAGCTGCTGCTCTTTTGCATCCGTCCTGTAATCTCTCTCTCTTGGTGAAATTGTTGTTAATGCGGGAATAATATCAATGCAAACTATATTAATAACCATGGCTGGAGAAGTCCGAGCAATGTCACTTAATCAATGAAAACAAATCATGCACACCTTGCTATGATTATCCAGAGGAGTGTGAATATTAATGCCTCGCTCTGAATCAATGTTAGGGTTGCATATATTGCCTCCTGTGTTTACTCATGGTTAAGACATTTCTTTCTTTTATATTTCTGCTGCAACCCCTGAGAGGGATCGATGCAATACTAAATAGAGATATGATACCAGCTATTATAGTAATTCAACAGCAGCAACAAAACACCAGCGATTGTGTTATTGTAAACTGCAGAGACGGGATGTTCAAATTTCAATTAACTAAGTTTTTTATTTGCTGATATTAATTAAGAGGGCTTGCAGAGGGACACAAAGGAGACAGGTTCATTGTCTCAGATTATTCTCATGAAAGTAGCATTAGTATGTAGCACCACACTGACTAATTAACCGGCATGGGAGGCAAGGCATTACACTGGGAACCTTTTGATTTGTGGGAGGTAATAGCATTGGGCAAGAAGCAGATTCTTTATTTCATTATTTGATAAGAAGGCCTTTAATGAAAATATCAGCCCAGGAGCAACGCAAGTCAGAATCACCACTTTGGTGTGAAAAAAGTACTCGCTCCGAGGAGTAAAGTTACAGGCATTGAATTACCGCATGACTACAGTTCATAAAATAAAATGTGAAACACACCTGGTGGGCTAATGGAGGTCAAATGTACAAGCAGCAGCATGAGAGTTAAGAGGATGTGGCAATCATAGACAAAGCAACATCAAGCCTCTCTCTGGGGGTTAATGAAACGCTGCTGCTGCTAAGTGTTACTGGGGATGACACCCCGGCACAGCGATGTGACGGCGCTGTATCAGTGTCACTGAGAGCAATCATAACATTCCTTCCCTCCGACTCCGAAAGGTTGTTTTGAATTCCCTCAGCCGCAGAATGCTTTAGGGGGTCAAACACACCAAATCTCCTGACAATAATGGGCCGACTATCAGTTACATCACTCACCTGTAATCACCGGCCGGCATTAAAAGCATCTTTTTTTTCACTTCTGCATACTTGACTGTGCATGCTTTTCAAACGGGTATAATGTAATCTGTGCCGCAGATATCTTCTGCTTTTGTGCATCTATCAGAGATGTGAATAGTGGGGCCTATCGGTTACTCTCTGGAGGTGATGTTCGCTCTCAAGAACAAAGCAACAAACACATGAAGGCTATAATGTCCTGCCCAGTCCTGCTCTCTCAATTTTCAGGGTGATTTTGTTGTCTTTTGGAGAAACATTTAAGGTCATGCCAACTTTTCTTTTATTCCTACATAGAGGAGAAGGAAGCTGAAGTCATTTACTTCTCCAAGTGCTCAAGCAAAAGAAGGACTACTTTGTGAAATATAAAAGCAGACTAACAGGGGATAATGTTTAAATTGAAGGAAACAAATGTCCTAATTGTTTGTTACAACTGGCATTTTACATCAAATACATAAAAGACATAAAGCTACGTCAAACTTACATTACAGGCGCATCATTTTGACAACATCTTGGAGATTTTAAAGTTTTTATTATTTGACTGTGATGTGTGTCAGATTATCTACCCGGCTGTCCGTCTGTATTACCTCCTTCGTTTTCACTCTGACAGTTTGAAGAATAAAGACACAGGCTTTAAATACATCTCTGCCACTGAAAAAGCATTCTTCACCAGATGGGCAACAGATAATGTCAGCCTAATCTTCCTAAGCAACAGTATCAACTTTACTGCTTATTTATTAGGAAAATAAGAGTGACAGATTCACAGATTATGACTTGAAATCTGCTTTGAGGTTGGGGTTAAATCTCTTTTTCCAAACTTTCTTTTGATTATTTCATTTCTGTGCTAAAAGACATACAAAAAAAATCAAAGTCCTGAAAATTTAATTATCAAGCCGTGACTTTTTCAGGGGAAAAAAAAAAAAAAAAAAAACTCTGAAGGGACTATAAAGTTTGAAACAGATACGTTAGAGAGAGCAAAGGAAGGAGCCATTTCAGTAATTATAGCTGGAGATGAAATGGGCCAGTTAGTAAACTCTGTGCCACTTTATCAGGCATCTCCAGCATTGTCCACAGGGAGTTAACTTTTAGACTGTTTACTGGCTCAAAGGCCAGGCATGCATCTGAAGCCACATAGGCAAGATAATGTATCCCAGGCTACAAAAGCGGGCAAATCACTGTGCATTAAGACTGGACACACAATAGACAACAATGGCTTGCATAAACACTATTTAGAACTATTCACATGGCATTGAAGAGATGGGCGTCGACTCACTATTGCAGCAAAGCCGGCGCATTGTGCCGAGGTGAAAAGAAGTCTAATGAACAGGAAGCCTTATTTGAGAGAGCTGACAGTAACCATACAACAGCCGCATTGTGCGCTTGCCACCAACCCTGTGGGTCTCTACATTAGGAGAAATGATGAGAAAGTAACCCGAAAAGACACAGTGGGCCCTTGGACCCACGTAAATGCAAGCAGACAATAATGGGGGGACACAAGCTGTCCCCACCTTTACCCAAAAGCTGCACGTTTACATGCAAAGAACATCAACCGCTCTCATGGCCGAGGATAAAAGCCCCCTGGCCGGATGGAACTTTGAAGTGCATTTGGGTTAGTTTACCACCAAAGACTGCAATTTTAGTGCAGCCCCACTTAAAATATATGTCATACATTTTAAATTATATCAAACTCTGCAGGGGAAGTTGGAAATTCTTGAGTTTGGTGTGCTAGACCTCCTCCTCCTCCTCCTCCACACACACACACACACACACATTCACACTCACATTATGCCCCCTGCCTCAAGCTTCATCAATCTTCCACAAAGGGATGACATCACCAATAAGCACGGCCTTTTGTAGCGTCAGGCAATAAGCCTTATTTACTGATGAGATAAGCTCTTTGCCATTGTCTCGCCCCGCACTTTCCTTCTTTCTCCTGCCGTTGAGGAATCAAACAGCACTTTTGGAAGGTGACGGAGCATGCCCGGGATTTAAGGCTAAAGCATGCAGAGAGGCCTCTTATTTCAAAGAACATATTAGCCTGTTTAGTTCAAAGCAGCAGGGGCAGGTAAATGACCAAAAAAAGACTTGTTTTAAGTTTTTGATTAAATGTTGTTCTAAGATTTTGTAACACTGAAGCGAAATGATCCAGTGGTTTACACCCGGATACAACAGAGGCTGGAACAAACCACAGCCCGGAGAGTTTACGAAGCATTATCCTCCATTTCACATGTGACCTATAATTACTGTTTGTAGCAGTATCAGTCGGCTGCTTTAAGTCCAGTCGGAGGTGGTCACTAAAGTGCTGAGGCACCGTGATGCAGTGTGGTTTATTAAGCTGCACATGTGCATGCTGGGAAGTTGGTCAAACTTCTCGCAGTTAATGTTCCTGTTATGTTTCTGAAAGTTACGTATTCTCCAATGAGTTGGAAAGTTTTCTACTTTGGCAAAGTGTCAGAGGAAAAAGTAGTAGTTCTAACTGGGTTGTTGCATCAGTCGTGGATATACAGCATCAACATATTCCAAATTGAGGACCTATTTTTAACAAGATAAAAAGCCATTTTCTAACACACTAGCTCCAGTGTCAGCACATGTATCTTAAAAAAACGTGCCATTTGTTGTTTGTTTTTCTGAGCCTCACACAGAGTCATGTCAGGCCTTGGGAAACTTGTCAGATATTCAGTTTGTAGTCACTTTAGAAAAACCGGAGCGCAGAGTCTCTGGGGAATCGCTCCAGTCCCCCCCCACCCTTCTCCTCCTCCGTAAACACCCCCCTCCGCCCCATGTCAGCAACCAGGAACAAAGCCGCCATAGTCAATTCTCCTAATTTCACTGCAGCCTGTCGAAATCCTGTTCTCCCTTTTCTCCTTCTCTTCAACAAGTACTTTATGCCGGGATCAGTCAGGTCTGAGTCGCCCACAAAAACCTGAGGCTCTCGCTTCATCGTCTTTCAGCGCCGAGTTTGACACTCCCCAACTCCCTGCCATTCAGGCGCCTGCACCGTGCAATTTGTTTCCATTTGTCAAACAGCGGTATCCATCACAAAAGAAAATGCTGGCACAACAGAAAGTTTGCGGAAAAACATTGTCTCCCCCACCTAAAATGGCCTTGAGACTACTTCTTTATCGCCCTGTAACAAAACCACCTTAAACAATTTACACCTCTTTTACTTGTTATGGATACTTGTTACATTATTCTTCTCTAAACTGACAATAAAACATCTTTAACTGAACACAACATATGTATCACAAGCTCAAATCAGCACCATCACTCTCCTCTTAAAATGCTACAGCGTGAATCCATCATTTCATTCTCCGCCTCCACATTGTGCTGACTCTTATTTTGTGTTTTTATTTCTTTGGGATTAAACTTCATTGTGTGGACAGTCAGGATTCTCACACGTTTATTTATTAAAGCTATATCAGCACTATGTTGACAGCGTTTCTATTTGCACACCTATTCAGATATGTCTTAAAATGATGCTATTATTTAGCTACGTAGGAAGGTATCTGGTTAATAATACTTATTGTGCAAACTTTGTTGTCGCCATTCTTGTGCCGGCTGTTATCGTGCGGAGAGCAGAGAGGATATATGCTGACTCTGATGTAGATAGTGCCGTGAGTATTGCTATTGTGGCAGCTGCCGTGTGGTGCAGTCTCTGATAGGGTTTGGGATGCTGTCAATGCTGTGTCAGGTGCATTAGCACCTCTGAGACCCATGATGCTCCAGCTGCTATGAGCCCGTGTCTCCCCGGGCCCTGGCCGCCAGCCCGACACCCGACACAAAGTAATCACAGATCACAGCGTTTAATCACTGAAACAAGCACTCCAGAGGACCCCACTGTCAATATCCCACTCTCTCATTATCTGTTTGGATTGCACATCCACACTGTCAGATAAACAGAGTGGAAAATTAAGATTAAAAATATGGTAATTTCATTTCAGGCAGCAGGCTCCTCTCACTGGCCCATTATGCTATTGATTACCTCTGAATTCAATTTCTCTTTTCAATGTAAACTTTAATCTATTCGTGGGCCAACAATTCAACTCCCCAGGGGCTATTTGAGAGTAAGTAACCATTTAATATGACGCTGGCTGAAGATTCACTGGCTTTAATGAATTGTGTAAATCACTCGGCTTTTAAAGGAACTGGTGTCCCGCAGTTCACGACCTAAATCTGGCCTTGGTTAAATACCGCCTTTTATACCGAGCTAAGTGTTTCACTGACAGCCATCTATGAATGTGTAATCTGCTCTTGTCTGCATAAAGGCAAATTAAACAGCTCTTTTCAAATTGAGCTGCTGATGACAAAATTACATTTTAATTGGAACTTAATCGCCATATTGCGCTACCAACACAGAAATAATAGAGTAAAGAGCAAAGATAATTTAGCTCCATGAAACTCAATGCAGAAATCACTTGACTCAACACAATAATAACCGGGTTGTTTTCCTTAACCACATACCAATTTGTAGCATGGAGTGGTTGTAACCGCTGACCCGAAGCAAACACAGCGCTCAGACTGTTGAACACGGGATGAGCAACGGAGAGGAAATGGTTAGTGAGTCAGAGAAAAGTGAGACAGGATGGTGTTTTGGACATAAATGAAGAAAGCAGTGAAAGATTCAGACAAAAGGTTTTATTGAAGGTCATTTTCTGTGCTCAAATCTGACTAGTCTACAAAGTGCAAAAATGATTAAAGACGCTTGAAACAAGAATCAATCTGGCTTGTAAAGAATTGAAGATAAAGATATCAGTCATATTTGATTTGTATCATCCCCTAGTGTGGCTCATTTATCAAAACAGCAGCAGAGAAAGTTCAAATTTGATCAGAGACAGATTTTAGAGGCAACAAACTCCAAACTTTCCCTCCGCCTTCTTGGACTTACTCATTATCATCGCCAGTGTGTGCCGAGCTTTATTTAAACTTTACTTTCCCATCCCTACAAGAGCTGAGGTAGACATAAAACCACTATCGTCAAAGTGCTGGAGGAATTAAACAGTGTAATCACAAAAAAATCAATAGTCTGATTAAGGCACAATGATTACTGAAAAACATTTGTGTCTCTTCTCAGCTTCTTCTCGCCTTTTTCCAAATAACAGAAACACTGCAGCCCTGCTGTGGAACAATGTACGCTGTAAAAGAATAATCTACGCCAACAATAATTTATCGCGGCAGGATTAACGCTTCCGCTGTGTGCATTCTTCTGGGCACCGGTGCAGGATTGAAGCTACCCAAGAGGCCAGAGTGCTCATACATAAACATAGCAGGGTGTAATCAATAAACAGCCAGGCAGTAATATGCTGTCAATAAAGGCACATCCTGCTTCAGACACTTCTGTAAGGACTGTGCCAGTCAGACGCAGCACACACTCAACTGGGGTTTGAAAGAGATCTCAATACACACAGAGGACTCTAAGTACATGTGCTAAAAGATTTGGTCAGCGAGGGGCCGCAGCGACTCTCCAACGTGTCAAAGAGATGTCTCAAAGATGACGCAGATGTCCTTGGCACAGTGCACGTCTGTCACCCGCTTTTTGTTCGTGTAAACCTGGAAGCGGATCAGGGAGGCAGTGTCACAGAACACAAGCACACAGTTTAAGCTAATCTGAGCCACAATCTGTGAAGGTGTGGTTTATGACAGGTGCAGTCAGAGCTAGAGGAAGGGGATTTGTGGTTTGCTAAAGCATGCAAAAGTGGCTTATTTAGCCTCATGAACATTGAGGGAAAATATTGAGGGGAAGAAAAAAAAACAGGGAATAATTTGTTTTATTTTGGCAAATGTTATTTTTGAAAAATCCTGGATTCCTCAGCACAGAGAGGCTGAGGAAGAAAGACCAGTTGAGTGAGGGGAAGTTGGTGAAAGGATGGCAACAGGTCAACCTCACTGTCTACTCTAGGATTCTCCTTCAACACACAAAAAGAGCCAGAGGTAGATATCAGATTATTGAATGTATTTAAACCTTGACTGACAACTATAGAAACTTGACACACAACATGTGGACCATCTCAGTATTTAATAAGTGGTGCTAGACAGTCACGGATGCTGAAGTAATCTGATTGAAGGAGAGCACCCTACAATAAAGAAAGGGAAAACGTAACGGCTTGAACAATGTCGGTACCAATCCGCCAGTGTGCGGGGTAAGACGATACCAAATAATACCACAGTGTGCTGAGTCTTTGAAATCAGTATTTTACTCATTTCAGTCCTCTGGCTGAGGAGATACAGCTCTGCTGATAAATTTGTGCGAGGGACAGAGAGAAAATGAAATGATGCCTACTTTTTCTTATTTCACAAAGACCTGTTTGAAGTTGCAATATGGTATCTGTAGTCCCAGACAGATGCACATAAAATGGAATTGAACAATGAATAGCCGCCTCTTATCTGCTCAGTGTCTAAAGGGGAAATACATCACAAATGAATTTCACAGGGAAAAAATATGGACATTCTCTATTACAGTAATCCCCATAGAAAGTTTATCCCAAATCACGATGAAGTAAAACCCAATATTTCCAAATAGATATAGCGCAAAGAAAGCTGCTTTTCTCGAATCATCTCTGAAATGATCTCAAAATTACATTATGAGAAAAAGATTATACAGAGAGTTTCCTTGATAAGAATCTGAGGATGTAAATCTACAAAGAGACAATTTCTCTCTCTTGGAATTGATGTTATGGTGTTGCAGCGCTCCGAGTTGGCACTCTGAATTAAAATGATAATCAAGTGTCTCTTTGCATTGTCAGGGTTATGCACATCTTCTCTCTCTTAACTGTGTTATTTTGGAGGTGAGCAATGAAGGCTGGAGTTAAAGGGAGAGTCTGGGATTAGTCTGGGATGTATTTAGTGACCCCCCCCTCGGTCCTGGGACAAAAGTGGGTGTGGTTACCTGTTTGGCGGTGTGCAGCAGAGAGGCAGCCTCAGCTCTGCCTGTCTGTTGGACCATCTGGTAAAAGAGCCCATCCTGGTTCTGCAGCAGCACATACGGCTGGTCATACTCCTGGATCCTACCTGCAGCCAGAACCTGCAATCACACGTACAATGCAGGGTGTGTGTGAATGCATCTGTGCGTTTGTACCACCTGTACTTTTCTGCAGGGAAAACTGACATTTCAGCTGTTTCTCTGCTGAGTGATGCACGCAGACTGTGCGAGAAGAATGGGGGAAACGGTAGTTCTGCGTACATAGGAACCATCCATTTTACGTGACTCATCCAACAGCAAACACAGGTGCCTGTTTTCTGCTCAACAGTTCCATGGACAATGAGCACAGCCTGTTAGCAGTGTGAAAGTCAAGCCCGCTGACTCTGACAGACTGGAGATCAGTGAATGATCTGTGTATTTATCTTGGCATTTCAGCGAGCTCAGGGGTGGTCCTCAGTCAAATCCGACAATCACAGCTTTAAAACACTCGAGAAAATTACCATCATCTCTGTGTCATCACATGCCGTATGAACCACACAAAGAATAGTGTCAATTCAAGCAGTTTGGAAAAAGACTGCAATTATATCACAGACAAATTTTAACAAGCTCCATCCCCTTACAGCTGTAATGAACAGTTTGTTAACGCTAAAGCCTAGTTTCAGGGCGTGTTTAGCGTGAAAGGGAGGCTTCTGCAGCAGCTGTCATAATCGACAGAATAAGAGGAGATGAAGTTTGACTCTTGGAGAACGTTGTGAGTCTAAATATTGCAAAGCTTTCGGTGTGGAAATTCAATTCAGGTGGGCCCCCAATTTAGTTCTCCTGGAGTGCGCAACAATCTGGGGGCTTAACAAGAGTGTAGGTGTGAAACAGTCCCCGCTGTGTGATATTTGGCTTCTCCCAGCAGCCCCCTTAGTGACCGAGCCGGCACCAGGTCGTGCCCTGCCCTTTGTAGGCACTTAACAAATGCTGCCACAAATGGCACTAATTGGCACCTCTGCAGGAAGTTGCAGGAAAGGGCCAAAGATCAAGTGGCATGAGTGGGCGCTCAATGAGAGGGAATGCTGTGCGGGAGAAATCAGGCCAGCTGTTGCAAAATAGGGCAAGTGAATTAAAAGTCTGTTAAGATTGTTCAGGAGGCTCCTTGAAAAGAAAGGAGGAGGTGTTTGTGTGCAATCTCATGAGTGTCGAGCGAGTAGAGAAAAGAAAGAATGGGACAGGTTGATGAAAGTTTGTGTTTTTAGTCCTCGATCTGTTTTTAAATATCTGCAGACAGAAGAGTAGAGGATTTATTTAAGGTACGGTGTTAGGTGCTGGTTGGTGGAAAGTTACTGCCTTCTTTCTTACCAGTATTCTGTCACAGTCAATGATCGTGTTGAGCCTGTGAGCGATGGTGAGGACGGTACACTCTTGAAACTTGTCCCGGATCGTCTGCTGGATGAGGCTGTCAGTTCTAAAGGAGCGGGAACACAACACCTCAGCACAAAAACTCTCTTCCTATAGACCCTTAGGCAGGGATTTTACTTAACACAGAACAATGGCTCATCAGCAGCACAGAGGTACGAGCAGCAGCAGGAGTCAAATAAAGAATGGCAAGCTCCTTTCACTCGAGTTACATGGGTATTTAGAGTTTATGTTTTTTTTCTTATTTTTAGTCAGAAAACCTAAACTGTTTCAATTGTGCATTTTTTAACGGGGCTAAAATGAGTTGAAACAAGAATATTATACCAACCAGAGCTGTACAAGTCTGTGTTTAACAAGCTCCATGAGGAAAGGACTATTCAAATTTTCATAGCAAGTGTTTAACTCGACGACTCAAGTGTCCCTGACCTCAGGTCCACATTAGCTGTGGCCTCATCAATGACAAGGATGCGGTTTTTCCGGAGGATGGCCCTGGCCAGACACACCAGCTGCCTCTGGCCCACACTGAAGTTGGAGCCCGACTCGGTCAGCACCGTCTCCAGCTTATTGGGCAGGTCCTCCACCACGGCCTTCATCTGCACCTGCGGAGAGGGAGAGCAGAGCCCCAACCCTTCATTACTCCTGCATAAAGGCTTCCTGTGGGGATGTCTTTAAAGAGCTATCCAAACACACCCATTAACCGCCTGGCACAATGCAGGGCCAGGTCCACTGATGACCTTGGCCAGTGCTCTCTTGTGGCCAGCCTCTAGCTTTAATCCAGGCCACCAAACCCATTCAGAGGCAGGACCAGGAGCTGAAGCCCTTCACTGTGGGGGGAGCCTTCATCCTGGTTGGCCTGACTGCCCAAACACATCTCCCCCAGCACTTTCAATGGTTCCCAGTTACAAGCCGCACATTGAGCTGGGCCCCATGGCCCTAATGGGATTTCCCCCCATGACTTGTGGCGAGTAGGGAGGCTGAATGGCCGCATTGTACAGGGGGACAGAGGGATCCCCCCCTGGGCCGGCTAGGGGGAATCATTCAGAGCCACGCTGGAGTACCTCTTGGAGTGCATTCCACAGGTCCTCATCTGTGTGCTGCCTGAAAGGGTCCAGATTCTTCCTCACGGTGTCCGTGAAGAGAACTGGGTCCTGTGGATAGATGGATATAGAAAGAGAAGGCCGTGGCCAGTTAAGATAATGACGAGGGGGAAGATGTATGAAAGGGTTAAGACAAGCTTTGCAGAGCACCGCTACGCAGTGTTTGTGGGGAAGATGTTCACAAAGGGCTTTCTCCACTCAGGAGCTCTATTCACTCTTCAATAAGTTGATCTTTTTACTTAGAAAAGCAGAGCTATTGCGTGGTTGTCTGAATTTATAATATGACACAAAAAAGCACAATCTAGTGACTGTTATCATAAAAAATAATTTCATACGGGAGCTTTTCAAACTGATAATCTCTTAAAGTGTCCGCAAAAAGTAACAGCTCTACTCTGTAAAGAAAAGTTATCACATCAGCTGATTGCCTTCATGAATGGACAGGCTCCAGTGGCAGACAGCTAGGATGTCCAAGATATGTATTTATGGTGAGCCACACTCCTGTATCAAGGTTTCAGCTGCACAGCCATCTTTAAGAGAGTAAATAAAGCTCTTTATTACAGTGCAGAGGAATGAGCCCGCAAGTCCACAGGCACTTCTCCAACATGCCACTCTGTTTGTGGTTAACCTGATAAACAGAGGCGAGCAGGCACCTCCTCATGTCAGAGCAGATATTTATTCATAAATCCAGCTGCAATAGTGAAGTGATGTATGGCACACTTAGTGGGACTCTCTACAAGAACGTCTTTAGATAAGGTTTTCAAAAGCCTCATTTTCTTCTTTGTTTTATCTGTGAGTACATACGGCTGAACTTATGACACTGAGGTCTGCGAGAGTCATTTGATGCAATCTTAAGTGAGACGTGACAGTCGAAGCAATAGAGAAGAGTTAAAGCAGCAATCCTGATATTAGAAAGGCAATGAGAAATATTCACCTGGCGACTATGGGATTGAAACAGCAGTTAAAGTAAAATACATGATGTTGCTCTCTTAAGGAACAGCCTCTGAATCATTGCTGCAAAAGCAACAAAGGAAAAATAATCCGGCACGGGCTCATGTGTGCAACCTTACTGATTTTGATAGTCAAACAGCTTCATGAAGGTCAGGAGACTCAGTACTAGCTGCTCAACTTTCATCCATAAAAATACAGCTTTCAGGATTCCAAGCCGGCCACCTGTACCTCAGAGAAATGTTCCACCTCTTTACTTCCAATAAGCTTTTTCCTTCCATCACATACTGTCTTGTCATTAAGCCAGCTGAAGTCCCAATTCAAACTAGTTTTGTGACACACTTTAATTGAGGATTCAATGTTAGGTTGGAAAAAATGCTTTCAAGCACAGCTTTTCCATAGACCGATTATGTGCTTCACCAATTCTAAGCCCTCTGTTTGCCACAGAATTCATTTCTTACTAAGTCATTCCTGAGAATTCAATAGAAATGGAAATGGATCCTTTTTTAATGCCATATGCTAATAAAAGCTTATCATAATCAAATCTTTGGGTGGCAAATAATGAAACTCCTCACTGGAAATGTATAGTATACATATCGCACTCTCAAATTCTGTGAAAACGTAAGGCAACAAGCAATTGATATCAAGGCTGAGTGAATATCACTTTATCTCTGAAGTCTAGCAGGAGAATAAAGAGCTTTCAGATGAATATTTGTGAATCCAAGAGGTTTCTCACAAGAAGTTTGTAAAACTAAGAGCTCCATACAGAGAAACTCAGCTCCTCTTGATATAGAGAGACGTCGTATCATGGAACTGTCATCCCGTATAGGATAGAGATGGGCATGTGTTTCAGGTTCTGACTCGTAACCTGCCACTTTGTGTGAGTCTCTCCCTCAAGGAGAGACAGATCGAGTAAACAAAATCACATCAAACACACATCACATCCATCTCAAACTAGTTTGGACTCAGAAGTAAAACTTTATCTGGAGTAGTAGTGATGCCAGAAACCTATCAAATACACGGCAAAGCATTAATGAAACTGTTTTTGGGCATCTTGGCTGCACCCGAGAAATGTTTGAGACTTGGGCAAAGTGACGGTGTGCGAGGGGGACTCTGACTGTGAGGATGGGGGAGACTTCTTCTAAGCAGCTTTCCCATGTTTGGGGGGTAGAGGGCTAATCCTCTGTCAGGGATGGGGAACTGCTCTCTTCACAGTGCAGGCCGTGGGAGTCTTCTCCCCTCCCTCCACTCGGCTGACACTCACCCGCAGGCTGGCATTTTCTTAATGCCGTATCAGTTTCAACAAGCGGAAATAAAGTTAAACTGTCTCAAGGCATCCGTTTGTCTCACTTTCAGAAATCCCCTCAGAGACGACTATAATTCTCCTCACTTGTTTTAGCTTTTTAAAAGCCAGGCATATTAAAAAAACAAGGGCCAGAGCAGGAAGGTGTCTGTCGGCAGTGTTCATCTGCCATTTCTCGAATCATGAGGATCAAAGTAGCTTTGAGAAACGTCGAAAAATGTCCAGCAGTACCAGAAAATATGAAGAGTGCAATATTAATGTAGAGGCTGAATTCCTGTGCTTAGTTTCTAGTACATTACAGCTTTTAGTTTAAGGTTACATGTACTCATTGGTTGAGGACATTAATGCTGAGATGGAAGAAAGAAGGGCACCTGTGGGATGATGGACATTTTTTGGCGTAGGGTGTGTAGACCGATCTCAGAAGTCAGGAAACCATCGATCATAATTCGACCCTCCGGTTCTGCCAGCCGGAACAAAGCAGAGACCAGGGAGCTTTTACCAGCACCGGTGCGTCCAACAATACCAACCTGGAGAGGAGAGAGGATAAGGTTTTATATATCTGTAGATTTAACAAAGCCAAAAAACCTTAAATATCATCATGGTCCTTGGACTTTTAGATGCTGTCCCTGAGGGAACATATCATGCTAGCTACAATGGGAGCACTTGAATTGAGAAAAGATTTTTTTTTAAATTCATGGGAAACATTGTATTCTGTGAAATGCAGGTGAAATAAATCCTTTTTTGTGACATGTCTGGCAGATAAAGAGTATAAACTCTAAAAGCTGGTTTCTTGCTTTGAGTCTGAAACTACGCTAGCAGCTCTGAGCTAATTGATGTCAACATGCTAACAATGAATGAACTTAAACTGGCAGTTTAAAGCCTCTCTGTTTAGTGTGTTCCCATGCTAATGTTTATACATTGAAGTAATATTTGAGGCTATTAAAAAAGTTTGGTAGAGATATTAAATATAAATTTAAATACTGACCTGACTGACGAGTGCTCAAAAACAGTCAAAATTTGGTACAAACTCACAGCTTAAAAGGTGGTCACAGGATCTGTGGGTTGACAATCTTAAATCACTTTACAGAGTGTGACGTTAGCAGAGCCAGCACCACCTCTAGCCGTCTGTTCTCCTTGCATGTTAAAGTACTGGTTACTTATTCTTTCTGGTTATACTCCAGTTTGACCAGATACAGCCTTGGAAAAAAACTCAGCTAAATACAGATATGTAAACACATGCCATCTGCCACATGATATGTTGTTTGACAGGAATTTTGGGTGGACAATAACACATTTTTTGTATACTTTGACTGACTAGTAACGCTTGAGCTGCTTAGAGTGGATGGACATACGTAATCTCTAGTTGACGTAAATGTCCCTTTAGTTTGCCTTACAGGAAATTGGTTTCAAAAAAAAAAAGGCCATTAAATGCCACCAATACAACTGTATAGAGCCAAAGGACACCCACACAGCAAATAACCTGTCTAAATCAAGCTGCTCTCAGATTTTTTAAAATTGGATGAAAGCAGAATATTTTCCATTCGGAAGATCCCGATGCAACCTTTGGAAACAGCCCCGCTGATGGCACCACAAGGCAATTTTTTTTTTTGGTCCCACTGAACTGGGCTGTTGATGCCACACGCTGCTGCCTGCCAACACATAGGCCTGTTATATGGCATTACATAGCCAAATGGCAACCTTTTGTTTAGCCTTGGGTTTACCGACAATACTGCTGCCATAACAAAGAACCGCTGTGAGCGCCTCACAACATGCCAACACAGAGAGAGGATGTAATACCGCCATTATTCTCCCTCTTTGCCCATTTAGATGGAGGGAAGAAAGGATCACGCTCAATGATCCAGGATCTAAATTAACTCTAAATATGATTAAATGCACAGGGCGGGGTAAGGCTGAATGTGGCACCACTCAGATTTCTTTCTCTGAGCACGGCACTTTGTTCTGCTGAAACGGCACATAGCAACTCTCCTTCTCTTTCGCTCTATCTGGGCGAAAACAAAACCAAACAGTCAAGATGCATTGATTGTGGAAACAGAGAGAGTCAACAAGTGTGCTTAATGTTTCAACTAAAATGGCCACAGATTACTTAGCACATATAGAACCCACTATAACACACTCTGAGATGCTTCACCTTGTCAGAAACATTTCAGAGGAGCGAACAATCTTTCTCCAAACCACTTGTGACCTTATGTCAAGAGGATTTCACTGACACATTCATTGTAAAAGTACAATACAGCAGTCCCTTCATCTGGAGGAGCTGCAGCAAAGAGTGTACAGGTATGGTTGAATTGCGAACAGAACTAGTGGCCTCCAAGTTAAACAGAAATGAGGAACGGTGGATAGGATGCATTGAGAAAGTAGCACAATTGAGCAAAATTACAGAAACCTTGGCTTCTCTGAGTTTCCAGTTATTGGTTTTCCGTACAGGTAGTACCAGAAGTTTTCCTTTTAACATGTTTTTGAGAGTGTCAAGCTTTACATATTTGAAGTGCTACATAAGTTAATATTTTAAGCTGGAGGTGAGCAGTTTCCTCTGAATAACCCCAAACTAAAAATTCAGGAAAGGAGGGAACAACAAGGGTCATCATACCATGGATAATCATGATGAATAGTAGTCCGATAATGCTCTACTACCACACACTGTATATAGAATGGATGTCATCTGCCTCCTTGCTTGGTGAAGCCTTCGCGAGAACAGCACCCCCTGGTGGCTGGTTGCAGTATAGGTAAACCACGCCTCCTCCAGCAAAATGAAAGGAGCAGTGCACAAACTTTAAAAATTAAACTGGTCATATTTAATTTTTTTGCCCCTCATTGCAACTTTTTAAAAAGTTATTAGAGGTTCATGTTTTCTATGATTGACACTTGCATATGGGCATAAGATAGGACATCCAGGGGGTACGCTGTTTGAGTAGAGCATCATCACAACAACTCTCTCCACTAATCACTTAACAGTAAAGGGATAAAATCTCAGAAATACCAAGAGCACTTTGGCTTAAAATTCATACAATGACGGGAGGCGGAATCAAGTTTTCCATAATATATACAGTCTATGTCTACTACCCAGATGTAAACGACCACAGATAGGTATTAATTTATAGCATGGTGCACAACACATTCATGTGAGTGTTAACCTTAAAAGAGGACTGAATAGTTGCGCTAACTCTGCTAACATTGGCCACATTCTGCAAACTGATTTGATAGAGGCAATCTTCAGAGCCTCTAAAGGTGCAATACACTCTGTTATGTAATTTTCTTCTTCTTTTATTATGATCCACATCTCATAAATCATGGTCTTCTGAACTTTATCTTTGGCTTGGGAGGGTTTTTGATTTCAAGACTTAAAACTCAGAATCCATGTTGTGATATTTGAGAGTCAGTGTTCACACATAATGAAGCTGTAAGTGTTGAGTAACAGGTGCTTTGTTTCCCATTGGAGCCTGCTTTTCCATAAAAAAACTCTACCCACTGAGTATTTCTCCACTTGTTTGTATATTCTATCTACTCATGGAAATAAAACGGATTAGGGAATTTTTGACCATTTGTCAAAGTCCCTCACATATATTTAAAAACTATTGTTCTCTGTTGCCAAATTGCTTGAGCTGTCATTGTTCTCAAACAGTGAGGAGGTCTTTATTTCAGGCTTTCCTCTTAGTACGGGCCCTTGTTTGCAGACTAGCTTAAAGATAGTTATCCAAAATCACATTCAGATATCTGCTAATGGAGATGATTAATCTGTGTTGGACTACAGATGATTGGCTCAAGAACTGTAACTCAGCCAATACGTTACGCCTCTCTTGCTCTCCACATGGACTGTTTTCCTGCATGTGACAAAGGCGGCTAATGCATCATTCGTCTTTACTACTGGAACAACAGTGGACAACAAACAGAAACCAGAACACTTGCCCAAAATCTCGTCCCTCGCCTACAGATTCTACATTCATATGCAGATATCTGTTTATAGAGACCGGCTAAAAGGAGACAAGATGTGAACCCAAAGGCTTTGTGTACCTGTCCATCCGTCTCGAGCTGCCCTGAAAGAACACCGCTCTTCTTTCAGATTGGCAGTGAATGTAAACAAACGTCACTTTCAGCTATTTGAGGAATTTGATGGATGCAGACCAGTTTGGTACAGCGTGTCAAGCAGTGTTCAACATGGATCAGTCACATTTTCGCTTGCTTTCATCAATCAAAAGAAAAATCTTGGCAACATGCTTATCATGTTACCTTTTTAATCTCATTTTATATAAACAGCACTGAAGAAAGTCAAAGTTCATTCAGGATGCCATATTGCACAGTTACAGTTTATTCATATCTATTCAGAGCTGAATTTAAAGACGTTGACTGAGCATTACTGGTCGTGGAGAGAGAAAGTATGCCCTTTATGAGTGTTATCTCTTTCAACTATGAAGGGTCACAGCACTGATGTAGCAAGCTGTGTGTTTTTTCATGTAATTATGGCGAGTATATGAGTGTAGTGAGGGCAAGATTGGATGGATATTGTACTGTAGGTGCGAAAGGGTGTCAGGGGAACTGACAGGATGCACAAAGCCTTTCACCCCCATGGCATGTGGCAGAGATCCCTCCCATGAGCCAGGGCCCCTACACTTATCAACCCATCCATTGTGAAATCAGCCGCCCTGGCCAACCATAGCCATGCAAAATACACCCCCTGCATTAAACACAATTTCAATCATCCTCAACCATCTCCCTCTGCTTCACCCTCTCGCTCTCCTCCCCTCGGCCTCTCCTCTCTCTTACAGTGAATAAACAGTTGTCACTGGCAGGTAGCTCAAAATGCAAATAGGAAACAAATGGATCCACTTGAACAGTCTTAATTACATGATATGTATTCCATGAATCACAAATGGTAAAGTACTGAAGATTCTGCCGCACAATATGGTGTCCCTTTAATAATTGATTTGAAAATAAAGCCACATAAATAAAGAGAATCACACCACACCCTCTACAGCGGCTGCATATTAACCTGCGTCACAGAGAGTGCACACCAGTGAGCATGCACAGGTGGGAATAAAGACACACACCTTTTCTCTGGGTCTGAAGACAACAGTCAGGTTCTTCAGGACCAAAGGTGCGCTGGCACTGTAGGAGAAGTTGACTCTGTCGAAGGTGACGGAGCCTGTGGTTGGCCAGTCAGGCGGAGGCTGTTTGTCCGTCTCCCAGGGTGCTTCACTCTCCAGCTCAGCATACTCAACCACTCTCTCCACTGATGTCATCTATTAAAAGAAGTGTTATTTAACACATTCATAGTCGTGCATGTTTTAAAAACCTTTATTCTGATATATTAATGTTGCTTTATGATATATTTGAAACAATTGTGACTGGCATAAACTGAACCTGAGGCTTATTTATAGTCTCAACCAGACTTAATTATATAAATCTGTTTTAAAGGGGCACCCAAGCGGTTTTGTATTGTTTATTGTTGGTGGAGCTAAAGTTGAAGATTGAGAGAAATCACCACTGCAGATGCTAAAACATGCAGATTTTGAGTCTCCAGCATCACTCTAAGAACATTGGTACCCAAATTTAACATGAATTTATACCAAATTGATTGGCATTACATCCCCAGTTCCACTTCACAAATATGTCTTTTTCTTAAAACGTTTAATAATTGTTTTATTTTAAAATATCTAGAACTTTAAAAATCTCTGTACGCAACAAATTATCGCATAAAAAACTAAAAACTATCATTCGTATTGTAACTTAGAAACATTGATGTGCTCTCATGTATAGAATCTTGACCTCAGGGGACAACAGGGTGAGAGGAAGGATGGGTGGGATCGAGGGACAGTCAGGTGGGTTGTTGTCAGATAAGGGTAGGAAACCTGAAAATGCTGTAACTAACCTAAAGCAACAGTTGCCTGATGTTTGAGTATATTTTTTTCTGTGTTGTGTGCAGCAAAAACAATGTATTTTAATTTGTTAAACCTCAAAAACTGTTGAACTAAAAAAACTAAAAACTAAACTCAGGTTTTTCTAGCACAAATTGTAATAACTAAACTAAACTTTAGGTTGCAAACGCTGTTTACAGGAGAGTTGTAGATCTTTGTTCCACTTACTTATCTTACTAAAGTTAAGGGGTGCAGTTCTGAAACTGTCTTTGAACTGAATTGATAATTAAAGAGCATAAACACACATAAGTGTGGTGATGTTCTCTCACCATGTTCTCGATCTCTGCACTCTGTCTAACTCCCCACTGGAACATGCCTGTAAGTGTCACCGCATAAGACAGAGCCAGACCCACTGCACCCGGTTCCAGCCCTATAGCATAGAAAAACAGACCCATCCATGAGTCGATCATCATGGTTTCACTTCTGATGCCTCACATGTCAACAGTGTAATGTGCATACAGTACCATCCCTGAGGTAAAGGCAGCCAAAGGCAGTGAGGGTGACAAAAATGGAGCAGATCCCATCGAGACGCACAGCAAACCAGCGAGACGTCGTCAGGAATAAAAACCAGGCCTCTGTTGGCAAACACATGATAACTGACAAGTGTAACCTAATCTCTATAGTCTAAAATTCAACAACATATGTTAGTGCATATCAACGATGAGTAAAATATGCTCAACTAAAAAGTAAATTAAATTCTCACCTGAGTGAAGATCCTGATTATCATCAAAGATTTCCTGAAACCTCTGCTGAACTTTGAAGGCACGGATGGTGCTAAGGCCTTGGAGAGATGAGGAGAGGTGGGAGAAGACAGGACTCCGAGCTTGAACAAATAAAACACAATCTCTGTTAGCATTTCCACAAACATGCATCCATAACACCAACTTTTTTCTCTTCATACAACTCCAGTTACGTTCCTAAAACCAAATATGTTCCACATTTTGAACTACAGTTGGTAATAAACACAATTTCAGGAAATCTGTCTGTTTTTTTTGTGTGTTTCAAACTGACTACGTGTGTCCCAAAATATTCAACATTAAAATGGGCAAAATAGAAAAAGAGACGTGTTGCAAAGAAGAAAAAAAGGTGACAATTTCCTGGATAAAAAGTGTGGTTATGGTGTCACACAGATCATTTAGATTCTCTGGATGCAGAAACAGGTTGTATATGGGGAAAGGTTGCAATTGAGTGCTGCTTTGTTTCTCTTTTTGTTAAGTGCACAAAACCAAAAACAAAACCTAAATGTTTCCTCTGAGCTGTTTAATACAACTTTTGTTCTTTAAGATGATGGAACCTGTTGGCCAATGTGCGTTTGGGCTCCCAGCCCAGAATAAAATAGATGAACTAAAGCCTGCAATGGCCTAGTCATGCCCACTTGGCATTTTTCCCATTGTATGTGATGTCATGAACTCCCGTCTCTTGAGGAAACTGCGTGTGGCCGAGCCATAGGCCACCGCCACCTTTAGCCTTTATGCTAATGACCATGGCTTTCTTCAATGGTCTATTAGCATTCCTGTGGTCTGCTTTTGTCTCTTTCCACGAATGGACATGCCCACCCCACCGTCCCCAAAAAAATAATTACTGGTAGACTCCAGTCGCTTGATGTCTCTAGAGGTCTTTAGGAAGTAGGATCGCAGAAATAAAAATACTGCGAGGAGGGGAACGACGGGAATAAGGATCCAGGGAATGATGACGGCTGCTACTGCGATCCCTCCGATGACTTGAAGAAACACCTGGAAAAAAAGCAGAAAAGCAGGACATTATTTAGCAAAGCATCTGCTGCTGCAGCGTGGGATACCAGTGGGGTAGTGAGGGCCCATTTCTTCAGGCTAAACAAGAGAAACTCTTTTAGTCTTGTTTTTGTCGACCATCATGGACACACAGGAAGATAACAGCAGGTTGTGGAACTGAGGTTATGTGACTCACAGTGTGAAAGGAAAACGATCACAGTCCTAATTCTCACTTAGTAGCAGGTGAGAATTTACCACTTGGCCACTGCAGCTCATATCCTCGGCTCTCCTGGGCTTTCCCTTCAACACTTCTGGCCTGTAAGCCTCCCTGGCAGAGCAGCTAGCCAACAGGCAGGGCCACAGTGACTGGCAGAGAGCTCTGGGAACCACACTGTGGGTGTCTGATACATCACACTGAGGCCACAGAGCCCTCGACAACACAGTGACTCATCACCCGTGTTAATGGCTCTGTGACACATCTAGACCAAGATACCAGAGCTGCCTCAACAGGATTGGAGGTGATGAGTCTGATGACAACAAAGCACCCACACTTCCACTGTAATTAGAAACTGGAATAAGCATCTAATAAGGCGGCTTAATGACTACAAATATTGAAGTTTAATGTTTTACCCATCGCTCACTTGTAGTGGAAAGTCATACATCGTTCTCCTTTTTCTAAATTTTAATGGTAATTTTCTTTTAAGGAATTCATTTTAAAACCTCTACTCCAATTCTTCCACTCTCCTTACCTCATTAGCATGTAAGCCTAAGTAAGTATAAGCTTTACAGATTAAGATTTTCATTTAACATGTTAGATCAGCTCAATAATAATGATATCAACTGATATCCACTTAACAGCAAAGCAGTGTGTAAGTTTTAGCCCAAATTCAAATTCCAATATTTAAAATGATGTCTATGAAATTAGTGTTGACACTGAATTCATCATGACTTGATGTGGACTTAAAAGATTCATTTTGTGTTAAGAGTATTTCTAATTTAAGAATTAAAGCACATGAAAACATAATTGTGGTTTCATATGGACTTCGACTTTTTACTCACTAGGAGTCAACAAAGAACCTTTTTTTTTTTTTTTTTTTTTAAAGCTCTCAAGAGCTATGGCCCACGCCACAGCTTCAATACAACAAATGACTGGTATTCCAATACAATACAAAAAAAGACAAGAACTTTATTGATCCCAATAGGAAAATTTGTTTGTCTGGAGTGTCATCTTGTCTATAGAAGAATTAAGAAGTCTGATGCCTGTGGGTACAAAAGATCTTCTGAATCTCTCTGTCCTTTTTTTTCGGTCCATCAAGGTGTTATGAAGTGCCAGATTTTTTCACCAGTTTCTCATTATGTTGAGTCTGAACCCTAGCAATTGTTTCATGGAGAACATCACATGAAACTTCAGCCGTTGCCTGGGGTGGGATGTAAACAAGTATTGTTATGATATGACGGAACTCTCTCGTGTGAAGAGTTACACAATCTCTGGTTAACAAATAAAGCCAGACGCTCTCACTAGCTTTAGCATCTCTGTCTAAACTTATGAGAGTGAAGCCAGGTAGATCCACAGTGGAGCATAAGTTGTTTTGATTTAACCAGGATTTAGTAAAAGACAGCAGACTGGTGGTATGCTTTCTCAGTCCTCACCAATACCTACAGCTCGTCGCTTTCAAAGGGTTTACATTTCCTGTGATGACCAATGGAAGAAAGGGCTTATATCTCTATTTCTTAGCCTTTACCTTTGCACCAGCACAGCAACCATGAAAACACCTTGTCCAGATTTGCTCCATCTCAATGAAAAAACCTTTACTCTTAAATAAACTCTTCTCCCAGCAGAAATATCCATAAGCAGTTGACAAAATGTGAAAAAACTGAATAAAGTTTACAGAAAATTGAGAAAGCCCGGACTCTGTTGCTCCTTGGTTGAGAGCAGATTCCAAAATTCCATATATAGAATAAAAAGATCATTGAGGAATCGTTTAACAAACCGAGTGAGGGACTTTCCTCACAATGTGTGTGTTCACTGTTAAATACTTTCACTGAGGAAATCGCCCTGACTATTTCTTTCAGCGCTGAGCACGTGAGCCCTTTTTTTCTTCACTGAAAGCTATACTATGTTACATACTTTCTACTTGATTCGAAGATGATAAAACTGAAACCTCACACCCTGAAATTAGACCCATCCTTAAAGATGAATCCTCAGTCGTGGAGATTAGGATCAAACGGTTACCTTCAGTGGTCTCAGACTGGCCCGGAGAGATGAAAATTTAATTTAGCGCCTTAATTACGGATGTTATCTGCCACTTAAGCACACGTTTAAGCATGATCACTTTCAGTGTAGTTTTGTGATGAAAAGCTACTTGATTCCATTTGCACTTCTGATAAGAGGGGTATTACCAGTCTCACCATTGCTGTAGTGGAGCCTACACAATCAAACAGTGAGTGCAAGCTACTGAGCACAACTGATCCTGAGAATTTCACAGTACATAAGTTTCAATCTTAGCCTTGATGGAAGGCTAACCAGACTGCAAAGTGAGATGGAGGCACATGAGCCTTCACTGCGGGTTATCCAGCCTACCATTAAAGGGGCTCAAATATTAACTGAACAAACGTCTTATCATATATACTGTTTGTCTTGTGAAACAGTGACACTGCTCATTCATGTTTACAGGCGGGTTCATTTAAATTCTAATTTGGCTCATTTTAGTCGTGGGCCAAGCTTATCCAAGGCAGGTTTATCTCACGGAGGGGTCAACTGAGGGGACGGAGGAGGAAAAGGAAGCATTAGATAGGAGTCTTGCCTCCTCCTGCTCCCTGGGGCCCGCCGTCGCCAAGGCCATGTTTGATGTGATCCATTTGCGTGGTCTGCCGCTTATCATGTCAGCATCGGGAACACCGTGGCCCCCCACCCACACTACACACAGATGCCTCAGATAAGTGATCCAACGAGCATACACCTCACCCCCTCCTCAGTCCACTTCCATATCTCCTATGAAACCACACAGGAACAGAAAACTCCCAAAGCCACATCCCGCTGCACATAAAAGTGGATAAAAGGATAAAAGGTTTTGTATACAAACAGTTTAAATAAAGAATTACCACTAATTGCTCTTTAGCAAGAAAAGAAAGCTACCGCACGCATGTGATTCAGTCATTCAAGCAAACTGGGCACACTGCTGCGCCCAAAGACCATTGAGATCTCTGCTGACCCTAATTGCTTTATTTTCGCAGTGATCCTATCGGCTCTTTGATGTCCAAATAAATGTAGAAAATTGAAGTTAATTGCTATATTTGTGTTTGGCAATGATAGCGACTGTTGTTCCGCAGCAGAAAATAAACACTTTTCTTTAATTAAACATCCCTGCGGACACAAAGAATCAGTATGCTTTTTACAACCTCTTTTTCATCCTCCCTTTATTTACTGACGGTGTTGAATATTTGCCACCGGGAAGGAAAAAAATGTGCAAACAAAACAGGAAATGCAGGGAAAGCATGGTTGGAAAAGAAAATTCCTCAAAAGAAGTCCTCTGTCATCGCTGGAATTTTTCTTTTTTCCCTGACAGAGCGGCACAATAAGTTGCAAGGGTCAGTGGCACTGAAACAAAACAGGGCTGTTGCACTCTGACTCCAGGACAAAAGAAGTGACCCGATCCTTTCTGCTCTGTCTTTGGGCTTTATTTTAGCATTAAATACCCAGATGCTGTGGCCCTTTCTTTGAGAGAAATGACTGTGGACACCTCCTTCACATTTTCCCTTTCTGGGCCATTTTCACTTCATAAAGCTGCAGTCAATGTGTTTTTGTGTGCGGTGAGGAGGGTCTGACACATACTGTGGTGGTCTCAGTCGCTGTCTACATTGGTGGTTCAAGTAGTCCTAGGATTAGGCTTTTGTGTGCTGTGAAAAGGTAAAAGAAGTCACTTATTTGGGCTCAGTCAAGCTGCTGATTTCCAACCCCATTTTGGAAATAAGAGAAAGCCTTTGAAATGCTCCCTCTCTCTCTCTTTCTCTCCCTCTCTACTATAAATCACTTGTGTCCAGAAAATCATTCAGCCACTGCTCTTTTTCTTCCTCTTGAAAACAACACAAACTGTTACACAAAGTCAAAAAAAGTCTCTCCTGGAAAGCACAAAATTCACTCGCTGCATCATTGTGACATGAGGTGAGATCCTAGATTAGATTAGGACTTTGTAACGTAAGTTCCCAGGCCTGTTTGACTGAGTCAGAGTGGCTGAGGTGCTGGACCGCGGCATCATGGGAGACCACACATACACACAGGCTGGAGGCTGGCCGATGCTCGCCATCAAATGACCGTGTGTGGTATTGCTGAGTGGCCGGCTCAGCACACCCACAAACACACAAACACTAAATACTGTTTTCTTTTTTCTTTTTTTTTTTACTCCATTTTGTTTAACAGGGACAAAAAACTTTAAAAGTTAGTCTTCAGGTCATTCACCTTTCTGTGTCACTTCACCTTGTGTGTGAAGACAATAGCACTGTCATAAAACAATGCACAGAGGGGATTTATGGCACAGCCTATATAGTTGCACACAGGCCCATCTCCAGTGTTTCTCAGGATAACCTGTGTAACGCCTGAAGCCAGTGCATTCTTCGCTTCTTCTGTCACCAGCGTGGTAAAGAAGCCGAGAAAGCCGGTGAAATCCCATCCTACAGCGCTAGCGGTTACGTCAGCAGTTCTCATATCCCACAAAGCCGCTGAAAAGGCCTGACACACAATGTGCCACAATGCATAGACTCACACAACGATCCACCCGCCAGTGTTTTTAAACAAAAGCCATTTTTGCTATGTGTTTGTGCACGTCTTGGGTACTTCTGCGCTGCCCTTTTGGTCTGCATACCATGTGCAGAAATGCTCTCACTTTCTCGGCATGCGATCAATTTTCTCCTCCTGATGACAGTGGGGCTTACTGCTGTGAATGAGTATTTATGAGCTAATGTTTATATTTCATTGACATTAGTCCGACCAGGTTAAGTCAAACGAAAGTAAATTCAGGTTGTTCCTTAGTATTCGCATGCTGACAAAATGCTTTTAGGAGACCTATGAATGCAGCTACAGACCTCACAGTTAGTGGTGTGACTTGGTCAAGAGCCTTCACACAAAATCCTCCACTGAAAGACCCCTGAACTCACCCCTCATTGTCTTGGCCTCCTCCTCTGCCCCCTCTGTGGAAATAGAAGCAACCCAGGATTTAAAGGTCAAGGCTACACAAAAGCCGACAGTCCCGAAAGCCTGAGGTGTTTTTAATTGACATTTCTGTCATTGTCCCCTGACCATAAAGAGGGAAGAGAAAGGGCCTATCCTACAATACACCAAATTACTACTAAATGAGACCTGTGAAAAAAGTCGGGCTGTGGGGTGTAACCAGGTTCCCCAGCTGGAGGGAATCCCCTTGTTAGGCGGGTTTGAGGGGGCAGTACTGAGGGGCTGTGAAGTGCTTACTCCACCATAAAGGGGGAGGCTCTGGTGCAAATCCTCGCACAGAAGCGGCCTCTCCCCATAGAGAGAGATAAACCAGTTAGGCCATTGTTTATGAAGTTTCACTTTATTCCCCCCTGACAACCATTTAAACAATGACTATGGGGAAATGTCCCTCCACGAATGAGCAACAATAGTCGGGATCAGCAGCTTTTCTGCGCGGCTAATACTGTGATAAAAAGAGTGAAAATGGTCCTTCCTGAAAGCATTAAAGAGTGCTCCATGAAAGACACCTGCAAACAAGAGCAGAAAGCAGCACAAACAAAAGTGTTTTGTTCAAAGGATGCCACTTTCGTCCTCTGTCACCGTCACTTCCCTCTCTCTGTAGCTGCGGCAGAAAACACGTGTACAGTATATCGAGGAAAACTTGAGCAGAATAGTCACTGCAACACATTAACAGAGATAATATAGTCTGTTTCCACTACCTTATCAATGCTGTTTGAAACTAATATGTCAGGATAGATAAGTTATATATATGCAGTGAATCACCTAGTCTACTTTCACTGTTTTAGCTGGAACTTCTACAAAGTTATTATTTTACTCTGGCCATTATTCACCTTATTATCAAAATGAGGGAAACTATAGCAGACAAAAAGCTTTTGTGCATATGATCTTTTGTGCTTTCAGCATTTAAGATGGCTTTTGTCTCCTGTGAGATGGGTATCTGCCACAAACATCACTCAGGCATTGTGGAAGAGGGATTCGTTTTCAGTGCGCCTTTGTTCTATTCTTCGGCCTGAACCAAAGAGCCACGCCTGCTCCTCTACCTCAAATTGTGCGCTGAACATTCCCTTCTTTGTGGCACTAGGTGCATGAGCTGGCTCATCTCCGCGGGCTTTCGTGGGAGATGGCTGTCACGGTGGCAGGGTGGCATTCGGTAACCCAACCTGGCCGTGCACCAGGGTGGCCCATGGCTACCTTGGCTAAGACTGTAGAGCATTAGGTGAATTGCACTAAAAGGGGCAGGTCCCACTCTTGGATCTGTTCCAAGTGACCTGTCCCCTTCCCCCTCAACCATAGTTCCAGTTCTTCTCCTGAAAACACATCATACGCCTGCTGCTCACACTTCTTCCCTTTGCCACTCAACACATCATCCTCGTCACCCCCCTCCTCCTCCTCCTCCTTACTGTTACCCTCCCCATCATCCACTTGCCTTTTATTCCCTCTTTGGTACCTTTTTACTCTCCCAATAACTCGCTTAGTCTTCATACACATTCTCTGAAGATGCCGCTTCTGTTGTGTCACAGTGAGGGGGCCACGCCCTCAGCCTATGTGCACACTTTTATTAAATCTGTGCAGGCGCTGGGCTGCGCTGGCGGGTAATCCTACAGTAATTGTTTCCAGATTAGGGGACCCGGACCACAAAGCAGGTTTAGCCAGGCATGAAATGGCCTTCCCATGCTGCAGCGCCAGCGACCAAACCTGCCGAGGTGAGACTCACCTGGATAAAGTCCACAAACGTCCATGGGAGCAGAGAGTCCAGGTAACCGATGTCCTTCGAGAACCTGTTGAGGATCCTTCCTGGGAAATAGCACAACACAAAAAAAGAAATTAGATGACAGTAGACTAAAAAAAAAAACTGAGATAGAGTCACGTGACTGAGAGCAGAATTTCTGATTATGAAGATGTCAAATTCAGGATTTGTACATCTGGAACAAATGTAAAAATAAAAATCGAAAGAGGGTGGCATCTAGTCTTAAATAGCTGTACAAGCTATTTGAAGATACAACTCGTGGTAAAAGTCTACTATTCTTTTTCTTGTTGCTTTTCTTCACCGCTTTAAAGACAATTCCTATTCACTTCCTGTCATTCAAACCAAACTATACAAAAACTAATACAAGATTCCCCTCCATATTAATCTAGCAGATACACTGAGTGTGATAGAACACAGACCTATCCAGATTAAACAATGAATCATTATTTGTCTAGTATTTCATAGAGACTAGCCTACTCTTGGCTGAATACGTGAGGGAACCTTTTGTTCGTAAACAAAAGGGCAACAGAAGCTGCGTACCTGCCTTTATGCTCTGAAAGGCAGTGTTGGTGACGTTAATTGAGTTGCATCCAATCTGCTCAGGTGTTCATTATTTTGCCTGGTGCTCTGCAGGTGCTGCCTTTTATTGTTACTCCTCTAGTAACTTTGCCCCCACCAACCCCCTCCCCTTCCCTTATTCTGATCCCACAGCACATAAGATTACACTCCAGCTGCTTTCACACACTGTTTACTGCAGGGTCAGTGATAGCAAATCCCCACACTACACTCGCTAAAGGCAAGCAAGACAGAAAGGCTTTCTCTATCTCTGTCCCTGAAGGAAGCCCGCAGACTCTCAGAGGCAGACAAAAAGTACCAGAGCGGTGCCAGAACTGCCACAACAAGAGCTGGGCTCAAGTTAAAAGCCATGAAAAAGCAGTTGTGTGTAGTCTATAGTGTATTTTCCCAGTCAAATACCTTATAAATTGCGTTATAATGCTTGTACTGTACTCCAACAACGCTTCAATTTGACACATTACTCCACAAATAATATCTGTAAATAAAGAACACAGCCTCAGATAAATTGAAACTAACAACTCAAGCACACAGATGAGTTTATCTAGGCTTTAAAAGGCCACGAATCAGGGAGGGGCTTGGTACGGGACCGCGAGAGGGAACAACTGAGCCGCACATTGGCACAATGTGACGGTATGGCGCTCGGGAGGCGTGGTAGAGCCATGGCACCACTGACCTAAAAGTTGCCTCCCAGCTTCCCAGTCAGTCCTACGGAGGTGGGCCCTGTAATCACCTCTCTCCACGGCCGTAAGCAGCTTACAGCTTTATCCAAAATGCCGCTCCTGCCTAAAAACATGCATGCAGACGAGGCCGGGCTCCCCATAACAGCCATTGCATAAAAACCCAGCCAGAGCATTATTCCCTGCAACAACCCAGCAATGCTCCAAATCAGCACTGATTCAAAGTCAAGTGGCGTAAGCATGTTGTACACTTGGAGGCAGACTAATCTTATTCACAGTGTGAGTGCCCCTTTAGCATACAGACATCCCGAGGGGAGGGTTCATGCAAGGGGGTAGAGCTGCTACTACACTAGTGGGGAATATTGCAGCTTTAGTCTGGCGCTGAAGGAAGTACTTGTCAAAGTGTGTTTGTGGAAGATCCAATAATATTTTTATGTAATTTTACTGTCTAAGCCATAGATGACCCAAATTCATGCATATCTGACAAACAATGGCAATAAGAAAAGGCTAGGTTTCTCTGGGTTACATCATACCATGGTTAGAGGGTGTTAGAGCAGGGAACATCAGTCAGCTATCAGCTGTTTGACAAGCGGCTCAGTTAACACAGAGTTTCAGAGGGGATGAAGTAAAAGACCCTTCTCCATCCTGCACACACTATAGAGGGGATACATTACAGTGATGCAGTTACACAAAGACATTCACTGCATGGAAATGCCTATGAGGTAAGATCAGCATGGGACAAAGGCTTCAATCACTATGGGTGGTTGTCAACAATATCACCTATTGTGTGGAGAGGAGGATAGATGTTTCGGGATATCAGCAGCATTAGTATCAAACAATTTCTCATGCTTGAAGACTCCAGGGGTGATTTGCACCACTTTTTCAAGCTCAGAAAATATCAAGCCCTCCCAACCAAGGTGGCCCCTTAAGGTGGAGATATTAGGTGAGCAGGGCCCCCAATCATACTGAAAGAAATGGCACAGAGGGGTCCGGCTGGAGAGGGGCGTGTGGCAAATCGCTGTTCCCTGTAAACATCAAGATAAGGAGTAAACTCAGAGCCGCTCCATGTGTGGGCCCCAGTGCAGACGGAAGGGGCCTTTCAGTGAGGCAAGTGCGATAATGAAGGAATACTGGGGAGGGGGGCTGCCAAGGCTGGAGGTGGCACAGCTCACCTGCACTTCCATGAAGGGGCCCACGGGCCTGGGGCAGCCTCCCACCGCCGGCACCTTGCTGCCAATACTAATACATTCTAAATCCATTCTCTTCGCTCACACCGCCAGGCTCCTGCAATCTCCTCTCCTTCCCTTTCATGCAATTAAATAGTGGAAGTGCGGAGCGAGGGGGAGCCCTATCAGCCGCGCTGCACACACACACACGGCTCCATCTCCACATTCAATTTACACACCTCGATATCATCACCCTCTCTGCAGTACTTCCTCCACTCTGCTCTTAACACTCTTGCATCCTAGACCTGAAATACAGACATTAAAAACACTGCCTCTGTAGACACAATTAGAATCTCACATCACCCACTACAGACGATCTAATGTTCCCTGTGTGTCAACAGCAAACTGAGTGACACCTGGTGCTGAGATGGCCCACCATGCCGGAGTGAAAGCAGGACAGCAGAAGTGTAAACGTATGTGTGTGTGTGTGTGTGTGTTGACTGAAACTCCACTCCTTGACAGTGCTGATGCGCTGAGGCCCTGGCCTGCAGTCTCTGAGGGGATTAGCCCACTCAATGACACTAAATTAGAGGGATCAACATCAGCTCAACACATCCACCGCTGTCTGTGCTGCTCTAACTGGATCACATTTGGGTGAACAGCTGTAATAACACTGTACATATTGCTAAAAATTCAGCAAACATGAATATTTTAAGTCGGGAAAAGTGGGAAACGGCAGTCTGCAGATTTATCGTCCTCATCTACATATCTCTCTGTCATCAAATAGTATTGTTGAAATATAAAAGTTTTAATCAGTAAAAGCCCCAAACTATATCTACACAGTGCGAAAGATAACACAGAAATATGATTGAAATACCACAGAGGCGTTCAATGGCTGATAGAGAAAAGCTACAAAGCCCATCCATCAATCATAATTCACCACTGCTGTGCTCTATTGTTACAAACCACATTCACAGAATAACAAATAAGACCTTTGTGCAGCAGCGCTTGAAATGGTAACCTTTAACTTTCATGGACAGCCATCAAACAGTAGGCCTGTTCAGCAGCAACAGCAGCAGCAGCACACCTATCACTTACACATGTAAACTATTGTCAAATCCTTCACAACACACAGGCGCACAGTCACACATCGCTCACAATTATCGCAAGACAGGAGTGCATGAAGAAGCGGCTTTCGTGGAAGTGACAGTCAGTGTTGAAATGGAGAAAAGTCTTTTGAGAGAAGCAAAACATCAGGATGAAAAAGAAGGTGTAAGAAGGACTCTGCAAGGCTGGCATTGCCTTTCTTTGTCCTGATCTTTTCAGCTAGGTTACACTCAAGAGAATAAATCAGTGAAGGAAGTACAGAGCAAGTGAAAATTACACCGAAAACAAGTGAATCTCTTATATATTTACAAATAGAAAGGGCTCATGTTAATGCTTATTCTTCTGTTGAATGCAAAAAGGATAATTTTCTGTAAATCGAGTCAGAAACACACCGCTGTTTGCAAGCCTGGAGGCCAAGCTGTAATGAGTGGACTGGTCATACAATGGTTACTGATAGCAGCACAACAGCAATCAGATAGCAGCGTCTGTTAAGCCTCTTCTTTGCTGCGCTATTAAACAGATTATAATGTTATTCAAAGTGTTTGTCCTCTTCTCGTGCGATTACCAAGCCAGGCACACCCAGATAAGCTGTCAGGTAGTCCGGTACATAGCACAGCAGAAGCAGGAAAAACAAAAGCCGAAGATTTTAAGACCTGTGGTGTTTGCTCCAAACACAGCTCTGCAAGGGAAAGCTTTGTCGCTACACCCACTTCTAATGCCAGGAGAAACCACCAGCTCCTGAACACCCTCAAATCATATTTAGACTTGTGTTAACAGCTTATTATGACTCATTATACAGACACAAGTTCCCTTCTTGTAGAGAATTCCCACCCGAGCTGATTGTGTAGTACATGCGTGTCACTATGAAGAGATTAGGCTGAGTAATTATCTGCTGACAGGTGAACAATGCCCCAGAAAAATTAAAAGTTATCAAAGTGGGCCACTTGACAGTTGACTTTGGATGTGAATGACAGATAGTAGTGACGTTATTTTACCTAATTAAAAAAGGTATTTAATTTAAACTACAGAACCAAAGGGATAAGGAGAATCCAGGGAAGGGAAACAATTCAGGAATTATTTTAACAAATCTTGAAGTGCGCTGCACTCAAAAAAGGTGGCAAAAAAAAAACGTCCCCTCGCAGTTTAGTCAAACATATTTAAAGTGTTTACTCACTTTTAAAATCATGTCCATCTGCAAAATCTATTGACCTGTCAGCTAAAGCCAACAGAGATAATGAAATAATTGCTGATTTTAAACGGCGCACAACACGCAAACCTGTGTATTTGCACAGCTCGACAATCCAAACAGTACACTGTCCAGGATCTAATGCAAACAGTATTCACTCAAAAGGATTGTTTGCTCTTCATTTGGGCGCATGATAAAAGAAGATGGCACTCTATGTACTGATTATTTGAATTTATTATAGTTTTACATCAAGTCATGTCACATGGGTTTCTCAATTAATTGACCCTCCAGTCAAACAAATTCCTTTTACATTTAGACAATTTACATTTAAAGATTTAAATCACAGAAATCTTATAAAAATAAAACCAAACCTCAAACTGAGCAGAGTCTTTGTTTTAGAGCTCATTTTTTAAATCATTACTGATAATTAATAATGAGATAATTAAATTAATAATCTTCAAGTGTGTTTCTTGTTTGGTGGTAGTGTGCACATTAAAGGAGAAATACAATCAAAATTTGGAGTCTGACATTTTCTGATCTTGGTGTCAGTGAGAACTTGAGAGTATTGATCGACTGTGAAGTTAAGGGCAAACATGTGGATGTTTGTGATGTGGATGGAAACATGACAGAGTCAGTAACAGTCTGCACTCTAGTGGTCAGACGTCAGAAAAATAACTTCAGTGGATGTTTACCTCTGAAGACCTTCCCATCATTTCTGTGTCTCCTTTATCATTTCTGTTATTTATCAGTTATTTAAATGACACCTTGAAGGGGAGGTGAGCGGCTTACCTATTGGATTGACGTCAAAAAAGTGTACAGGGGTCCGGAGGATGGCAGTAAACATGCTGTTATGTAGGGTCTGCGCCGAGCTCACCAGGACATTAAAGAAGACCAATGTGCGGAGGAAGCCAAACACTACTGAAGTGGCTGTTAAACCTGACAAAAGCACAGAAAAAAACCCATCAGCACACTACAAAACTATCTTTGTCCCTGCTCCAAGGTCAGCTATGCATTTAAGGCCACTATTAAGGATGCTGAATGACACACACAAAAAAATATTCCACTTAAGGTTCTCCTTCAATGACATTTTTTGTCTTGAATGTGGATTATTCACTGTGAATACAAAGTGTGAAAGAGTGCAGAGGTTGGGAGTCACGGGGAGACAATCAGAACAATCCAACGGCAGACAACAAGAAAGGTACTGCTATCTCTCTGTACAGCTGAGGCCCGTGTACACATACACTGGGCCTTGAAGGCCTTGGGCCACAGCCAAAGAACTGTGGATCTGTTCATTGAATGCCTGGCGTATTCAGAGACTCAACAGTACACAAAGAGCAATGTGTGCTTGGTGAGCTTCACCTGCGTAAACACCTAGGTACAGGTCAAGGTCCAGCTGCCGAGGGAAGCTGCCATTGAGGTGCTCTGTCACACTGATGTGCTTCTGTTCAGAGGCCCTGCAAGTCAGCCACAAAAGAACCAAAAGTCTACAAGGACAAATAAACACAACCAAGAAATAAAGCTGCAACATGCAGAGACGTACAAACGCATTTCTCTTCACCTGAAACACAAGGTCAGTCTTAACAAGTAAAACATAATACCAAAAAAAATTCAGTTTGGTTCAGTTTCCCTTTTTTCAAATCATTATTTATTGTACGGTAAAAATGGCTGCGAACAAAACCTGCCTTTTTCCTCTTTCACCAGCAGTTTTGTCTTTTGTGTGTGTTAAAGAAATATAAACTCACCAGCAAGCCAGCCACCAGTCCTGAAGAACAAATGTAATCTAAAAAAAAAAACAAAAAGCAGAAATCAAACACGACAAATAATATCATGATAATATCAAGATGTAGTTTCAAGAACTGTTCAGTTTCAACAAACAAAAGTTTAGCAACATTTTCAAATTTCAAAAACGGTTAACATACCTTGAATAATTTCAGAGAATTAACTCACTTGTGCTAGGGCATTGAGTAAAATGAGGACCAGGAGGACCAGGAAATTAGCGCCTGCTCTGAAATATTTCACATACAGACGCAGGCCGACGTTTCCTTCTGAGCGATGTTCCTCCTCCGCAGGTTGCACTTCCTACGGACAGACACTAGTATAAATATCATCCAAAAACACTCCAGATAACGCTGTAATAAGCAGCGGGAAAAGTATGAGTACCTTCTGCCCTCTAGTGGTCAAAAGCTTGAACAACATGTCCTTTTTTTTTCCCACAAAAAGAAAGCTCAACATGCACGCTTTAAACTTGATGGAAAAAGGCTTTTTATCAACCGCAGTGAAGTCAGATGTACATACCGTTACAAGTGGCTCTGCTCCCTCAATCAAAGAGCGCTGAGAGGAGGAGAGGGAGGACATGGAGGACTTTGAGTTGTCGGAAAGCAACTGGGCACAGTGAGGAAGAGTCCCAGGGATTGAGGTCATGCCCTGCCTTGCCTCTTCGTTGTCCTCCTCCTCCCTCAGCAGGGATACAAAGTCCAAACCAGAGCTTTGCAATTCAGTGTAGGTCCCACGTGCCACCATCTGACCCTGACAATGACAAAAAGGAAGCGCAGTTAACAGCATGAAAACCGAAACACAAAGCCAGCTTGAAGGCCACAAGAGTGGAGCTGTAGAACGAGCATCTATCATCTCCTTATATTTGTTATTTTTGCCTTTTTTATATACTTAAACAGGACAGATCACTTCTGACACCTGACATGATTTCATACGACAACAGAAGAGTATATTTACAGTATTTTTCAGGGATGCATAAGTTTATTAGCATTGTACAAGTGCAGGTAGATTAGTAGTTTTAGAAGTGAACTACATGAACATTTATGCCAATGTAATATTTGGCCAAATAAGTGACCCATAAAATATGAGCACGCAGTGATAGCATACAAAGACAAATTACTGAATGTCTATATTTCTGAAACATACAGCATGATTTTAATTATGATAACTCCTCAGAGCATAAATACCACGAGTGTTTGTCTTACAACCATTTTTTTTCTTATTTAGAGAAATTTAAATAAGAAATAGGTTAAGACTTACTTCTTTTAGGACAACTATCTGATCTGCAGCCTTCAGGTACTGCAGCTGATGAGTAACCAGGATGCGAGGCTTCTTTTTCAAAAGTCCACAGATGCACCTGAGGAAATATAGACCTTATTCTCTACATCCGACTTACTAAAATTTGCAGTACTTTCCATTTAAAGCTCCTGTGAGGAGTTTGGATATATAAAAAAGAGACTGAAATTCAAATTGGTGCAAATTGGCCCACTGTCCTGCATGTTTTGGATGTTTCCCTGCTCCAACACACCTGATTCAAATGATCAGCTCGTTATCAAGCTCTGTAATGGCTTAATAACGAGCTGATCATTTGAATCAGGTGTGTTGGAGCAGGGAAACATCCAAAACATGCAGGACAGTGGGCCTCGAGGACTGGACTTGAGAACCACTGATGTAGAGGACAAGGTAAAGTAACTTTGTCCACAAGGGGAGCCAAAGCTAATACAACCTGAAAGTGCCTCACAGAGCTGAACTTCTATTAAAGCATAATAACAGGGGTAACACTCACTCTTCAAACAGGTGTCGTCCCACCTCAGCATCCACAGCACTGAGCGGGTCATCCAGCAGGTAGATATCTGCATCCTGATACACTGCTCTAAAAAAGACAAACAAACACACCCAGCAGGTTATCTTCATCCTGGACACCAATCTAAAAGTGCAGTAGTATTTTGTTTCTCAGCACACCTTGCTAAGCTGACCCTTGCCTTCTGACCTCCGCTAAGGTTGGCCCCTCTGTCTCCAACAACTGCCAGGTCACCACCTGGTATCAGGTCCATGTCCTGAACAGGGTCCAAGCCCGACTCTTAGTATTCTTTCATATTTACACATGACACTACACCTACACTTGACGGTAAAGCTAACACAAACAAAACACTCAATAAGAAGTTCTTCTCACTCTCTTGAGGGCGCAGGCTCCCAGGACTTTCTCATACTTGTGGGGGTTGAGCTTTTTGCCGAATAGGATGTTGCTCCGAATGGTTCCAGGTAAAATCCAAGGTTGCTGAGGCGTGTATGTCAGGTCTCCTTTGACCTTCACCACACCACTTTCCTGACTCAGCTCTCCCAGGATGGCATTGAGGAGGGAAGACTAACATACACAAACACCAATAAAGAATGAAAACAATAACAAATTATGTTCAAATTTAGGAGGCTAGTGGAGCCAGAAGTCAGGTGGCACCAAATAAAGAATTTGTCGATAATGTACAGTTTGGGGTTACCAGGCTAACTTTTCCTATGCCTTTCCATTTGCTAATGGCAATTAGCAAATTAGCCTTGCTAGTGTTGTTTGTAAGGAATCTAAAGAGTGTATTTCAAAAAAGAAAAATAATTACGGGCATTTATGTAAAGAAAAAAATAAGAAAAAAATACATACTGCTGCGTGAATACAGCTGCTGCCTCGTGGGAGTTTGCTAGTACAGGATAAATGTGCAACATAAATGCTGTCTTTGTGTTTTCTTCACATTTAAAAACTTGTAGTCTCAATTGCTGTGAGCAAAACTTGAACATTTCAATGCCCCTCAACTGCCTATCATGTAATTAAACCTCACTAAATCAATGCTTAAAGGCTTGTGATGAATAACACTGAGAACATTACATAAATAACTATTTGGGGTTATTTAAAGTTCATGATTTTGTCTGTAAACCTGATCTTAAGAACAGACCTGACCTTTCCAGACCCAACAGGTCCAATTACTGCCAGGAGCTGCTCTGTCTTCACTGTGAAAAACACCCTCTGTAAAGTTGGAGCGTCTTGAGTCTGTGAGGAAAAGTCAAAGGGCTCAGACATGGAGAAGCGATCAAGTCTGTAAAGTTTATTGACAGATTTTCAAAGTCATAGGGTTTTCAAGTTTATCTAACTCCCCCTCCAGGAGTGTAAGGATTTCATATGTGAGCAAGTTATGAATAGAAAGTAGAATCACATTGCTGAGGATAATTCTCACCTTATCCCAGTAGCATATTAAATCCTGAATCTCCACCATACACTCTTTCTCTGCCACAGAAGGACGCAGAAGCTGAAGAGCAACTTCATCAAGCAGGAGGAACTTCTAAAACAGAAGATTCACATTTCTAAGTTTCATATATGAAAACAGGAAACAGGAAAATCATCTGTGCTTACCTGAATCCTTCTGATGCTGATGAGAGACTCAGAGACCTTCTCGATGGATAAGGGAAAGAAGAGTGTGATGGTGAGCCTTACTGCCCCGTAGAGGGAAACAGTCATAAAGATGCTGCTAGCAGACAACGTGTTGCCTGTCACTACGTAGACGAAGACAGTGATGAAAATGATGATCTTGCTGCCCACAAAGAAAGACGCCATGTTCAGCCCACGCAAGTAGGAGCTTTTCATGATCTTGGAGATTTCTAGTCTGGATAAGAACAGGACATAGGGTCAGGATATTGTGCTAGACAATATAAGAGACATTCATTTATTCATCATTTGTTCAGAAAAAAAAATACATGTATTTTTGTAACTAATAGAATTTTTTTTTTTTTAATTTAATTTTTTTTTTACAGACTTTAATTGAGCTTCTTTCCTGTAGTAAAATGCTTCGAAATTATAGAATATGTTGACAATAACAAAAGAAATATAAGAGGAAACCAGGTTACCTTCTGACCTCATGCACCAATGCAGCAAAAGGCTTCTCCCACCCATACATCTTTATAACCCTGATCCCAGAGATGACTTCATTCATTGTGCGTATCCTGTCATCTGTAAGGACCGCCGTTTCAGCCCTAAAACCACACAGACACATACACACAAACACATACAATACAGCAATAACATCAATTGTAACTCAAAAATCTGCTGAAGAAACCCAAACCTGAGACTGGAGAACAAGTGTCCAAACATGGTCTGTAAAGGCATCAAGATAAAGAGGACAGCCATTCCTGCAAGGCATGATGGGCCGATTGCATACATCAGTAATATTAATACAGTTGCTGCTTGGAGAGGAACAATCCACATAAAGTGTAAATATAAGGTCATCTGTAAGAAAACGATACAGAGGAGGAAAAAAAGTGGCAAAGTCTGAAGGATTGATGGTAAAAATATGAATTTGGAATAAAACTGTAAGATAATTACCTCATCAAATTTGTTGACATCATTGGATAAAAGGTTTACAATCTGTCCTGTGGTAGTCTTGGCCAGCGCCTTGCTGTCAAGAAAAAGAGCCTTTGCAGAACAGAAGTTTTAAATGAGATCCTACCAGCTGAAAATATCAAAGATCTTAGTATGTGCATATTAACATAGTATAATGACTGACCTTCCTGTAGATCATGTGACACATGGCCACACGAATCTTCATGCCTGCTCGTTGAACACTGTAGAAATAGAGATGATGAAGGACGGTCAGGGTGATGGTTGACAGGGAGATGCCTGTAGCGTAGCAGTAAGCCTCATGTACACCAGCTGTGTCGGTGGGGTCGTAGCGCTCAAAGTACTCAATCATTTTCCCAAGCAGTAATGGCTGAATGAGTTTAAAAACTTCCTGATAGAAAAGAGAAATAAAACAAATATGTGGGCGTGAAAACGTAATTTACAAAGGGGGGTTACTGTTTTTCAACCTGGGTAGTATTTTCATATATTTAGATTGTTTGTGGTGACACACCTGTAATTTAACAACAAAAAAGAACCAAGGTGATGCCACTAAATCGCCAGTTTTTGCCTCTGACAGACTCCAATTACTATCCTTAGTTTTTGAGATGAACACAGACAGCAGATTCAGAAAGTTGGGTCCTTTCTGTCGTGATGACTTTAAAAATAAAAAAAAACAGTGTGAGCCCCTCTGTGTCAAAACCAAATCCTTTCAGCGGACATTAACTGCTTGCTTTTTGCAGGTTGCAGCTAACAACAAAAGCAATCATCTGAAGCAACTCTAAATGGTTAGACTGCATAATCCCACTGACCATTTTTAGGTCCAAAAGAGGTCTAATAGAAGTTTAAATGTTGCCTAGACGACTGGTCTAAAATCAAGCTACCACAAGTCTAAAAATGAAAGTTTTTTTAGATGTCTAAATTAAGACCAAGTTTAGTCTAAATCTGGCCTATATCTATACTACACTGTATATTGCTCAACAGCTATCATAATTATTTTGGTTAAGTACCTAGAGATCAGTTATGCAACTCACAGTTGCTTTTTGAAACAAATAGTTTTCGAATAATGGGTTAAAGTGCAATGTCTAAATTCCATCTAAAAATATACAGAAACTAGACGGTTGAAATTAGGTCTAAAAAAAACTTGACGTTTGATAGCCGTCTGTTACTCAGATTGTACACTAAAAAATATCAAAATATGACCCAGTTTGAAAAGTACAGGAATTCCCTGTTAATGCAACATGTAGATTGTAGATATGATTTCACGGTACCTGTACAAAGATATATACTCCAATGAGTGAGTATGACCTCCAGTAGCACTTAACGAGAGCTTTCGTCAGGCTTGGTGGGCGCAGGTCTTTTGCTGCCTGTTGAACCTCTCTGTTCCAGTAGCTTTGAAATGAGCGAAGAAAGGCAGAGGTAATTAAGCTGTGTTACTCACAATAATGAACTGTTGCATTTCTTAGGGCTTCTTCAGAGAAATCACAAGACGCATAATAATAATCCTCTATTATAATATCTCGCTGGTATGGAAATTAACTGACTAAGGATGTATTTTACACTGCTGCAAACTTTAGAGGCAAGCCGTCTGCATACACGTCTTTACATGATAGAGTATTAACTGAGGCGCTGTAGTCAATTATTTGTAGTGCTGCATCATAATGACAAAATAATTAATGAGATTTTCCAATTTGGACTTAGTGTCGGACTGAATCCTAATTGGATATGATTTATAATGTACAGCATTGCTTTTTCTGCTCACCCCTGCAGTCACAGTTTTATAAAGACAGCACACAATCATACCTGCTGTTCCTTGACTACCTATATGAGTCATAATACTTGACTGGACTTGCTCCATGCACTTTACATTGGGGCTTAATGTCCCTAAAAATTAGATGGTTCAGGCCCCCTCCAAGGAAAAGTGAACATAGAGGTGGGGTGGTACGATTTCTATATCTAGTAAATAGCTGTAAACACAGAGCCTTTTGCATGAGTGGATCCAGAAAAAAGCTGAGCTGTTCCCAGACCAATTTCCCTCCTGTTACCAAATCTGAAACCTAAACTTGAAGATTGGCCAATACCAAACTACTCCATGTAAATACACAACATTAATGTGGAAATACCAGCGGCTGACGTTTGACTGGTTTTGACTAGTTTTGTTATATTATTTTTGTTGTATGACAAGTTGGGGGAGTTGGGGAACCAACTGATTATAGCATCACATCAGTGGCAAACACATCAAAACACAGTTTCACACTTTCAGGCCAAAGATACAGCAAGAAAAATGATGCACCAATGAGATTATGTACAAACATAGCAAACAGGTGTTGGACTGAGGTTTATGGAAATTGAAGTTATAGTTTAAATTGCAGAAAACTTGCTAATGCAAAGCTGAGGGGAAAAGGCTTCTTAGAGAAGCCGCCCCTTCACTCTCGATGTAGTGGGATTAGTGTCTGCTTATGTGAAGTTACTGTCTATATTTAGATGGCCTTGCCTCAGTGCCAAATGTGATACCAAACCCCCTGAGAAGGGGGTTGAACAGGGGGGTCTGCCCAGTAAAGAAAGAGTCCAGGCTGATAGGTGCCCAGCAGTAGTGAGCATCTGTGAGTCAGAGGTTGGCGACATAACGGTTGGATAAGAAGGTCCCAGTCTATGACTTACAACAGTCCCTCAAGGAGAATTACATGAACCTCAAAGATGCTTGAATACCAAGAATAATAAATAAATCTCTTTTCTTAATCTTCATTGAATTTAAAATGCACTTCTGGGTATGAAGTGTCCATAAGAAGTACAATTTACCAAAGATTATAAGAACATTTATGGTTCCTGACAACCTTGAGTGCTCAGTTAATTATCAGTTTGATTGAAGAAGTTAAGAGGATAGATATAGATATTAAATGACCCTCAAACTCTTTGTTGTATTATTACCAGAGGCCAAACATTAATTCACCATGAGAAAGCTTATGGTGAAGAAAAAACTTTCTTCAAACGGGCAAAGATGACCAGTACCGGACTCACTGATAAGCGGCCATCTGCCAACACTGCCAGCAAATCACAAAAAAGAGGGATGGAGGGAGACGAGCAAACACACAGATCATGTAACAAAATAACACAGATGAATACCTGTACCTTTAAAACTCCAAGAACTAGCAAATACAGCATATAAGATTTTAATAATTAAGACAAGCAAAATTAAAAAAATAAGTCTTACTCTTGTAGCTCCTCTCCAAGTCTTTCTGATGAATCCTCTGGGAGAACTTTGTACATGTCATCTTCTTCCAGCCTCCTTTCGTACCCAAGTTTAAACAAGGGATTCAGCCAACTAGTGACCAAGCAAATAAGTTTGTTTTGAAAGGATTTAAAAACAGCAAGTATCTATGTCTTCTTCTTTTAAAGGTTTTAGCTGAAAGATGAGACACCAAACAATTCACACCAGTTACTGTAAACACAGTCCATCTCCATCATACCTGTACCACTCTGTTCAATGAGAGAAAATGCATGCTTTCTTATGATACCCCAATGCCAAATTTTAGGTTTATGGAGTTTTGTTTGTTTGTGTTGACTTGATTGTCTATTTCCTTTCAAACAACGCTTATTTACATGCTTAAACTTTGTACAAAAAGTGCTATATCAATAAAGTTGTCATAGTTTTACTTCAAGAGAAGTTTTTTTTAAACTTTATTCAAACTTGAAACTCCTTTTTTTCAGCCCTTTCTATGAAATAAGAGTGCATCTCCTTAAAATAAAGCTTTGATTTATTCTTTCAGTATTTATCATATTTATATTTATGTATGTTCAGATACTTCACTATCTGCTACCACAGCCAGAAGACAGTTTGTGCTGAGTGGCTGCAAACTGTCAAAAAGGATAGCTTTGAGTTCAATTAACGTCAAACACGGCTGTCACTCCGGGCTGGTTTTCTTACCAGAAGAAAATCTTGGAGAGAAGATTAGCTGAAGCCGACGGATTATCCTTCCCCTCCTTCCGCAGAGGCTCCATGCCCCCCCAAACAGTCAAAGCGACCTGAGGACTTTCTCTGCAGGCTGTGTGGCAGAGGGAGGTCGATAAAAGACTCCAAGAGAAAACACTATGAGCTGCTATAGTAAACTCAGACGTCTGTCAATATTACACCCATCCAACGTGCGTGATAGGATTACTACAGCGGACGTCACGCCGGTTTAGCTGTCAGGTGAGACGCGCTTGAAGTGGCCCCGCCCAATAAACGATGATTGGTTTAAAGGGGGATCCATCATTCCTGGACCTGCCTTGTATCGTAGGGTCATGAACTGTTGCCCTTTTAACCCAGTCAATCAACTTTTACATCTAATGCCATGTTCCATATTTTTTAGCCACTCTTATGAATACTTACAAAAATATTCGATTAAATAAATACTTTAAGATTCAGGTCCTCTACTTTAAAAGTACTAAAGACAGAAAATGCACAGAGGTATTTAAATGTCCACTAAGACTAAAATAAAAACTTGATTATTTATGATACACCCTTGTAGTATCATACATAATTTATTACATATATACATATGAGAATTCAGATTGACCTATATATCACCAGTCGGCTGTGAGGCGACAGTGCTAACCACTACACCACTGTGCCACCCTCCTTTATTATGTGATACAATAAAAGTTTAAAGTTAATGGGGTAAAATTGACCGTTTAAGTGTTAAATTGAATGTCTGTTGTTGTTTTCAGGAGTAGTGAACCCACTGAATCTAGTTTCACATGGAAACATCACGTTTTTTATGTAGGCCTAGCTGACAGGGCTTGGTTAGCTAATGTTAGCAGTAGTGCAGAATGTATAATGTAGCTTATTAATGTTAGCTAGAACAAAACCAAGAGTAGCTCAGGCAAGTGTTTACTTAGGTCCTTTATTTTTTTTTCCATGTCTTTTGCTCTTCCATTTGGTGTTTTAGGACAAAGACTCTTTAATTTTAGCATTTCCACATAGAAAGCTAGGGGATGATGACTGATCTTTCCGCGTCCATGTTCTAAGATTTCCATCTAAAACCAACATTAGGCTACATATAAGGTCAAGGATATTAGCCCAGTTTCCATTTTCATTTTAAGCTCTTGTTTTGTGAGTCAAGGCAAATCAATTTTCCATTTATTGATTTAGTCGAAGAAGATCACACCAGATCACTTGTTAAACCATAACACCAATGTTCACAGCTGGCTGGCGTGATGCAAAAAACGAATGCAACTGAACCATTAACTCAATCAGTAGATCTTGAAACATTCCCAATTACCAGGGAGTTGTCAAGGACAAACAAAGGAATTGGAATGGACAGAGTTAACAGGGGGTATTTAAAGAGTATAAAGAGCACTGTGTTTAAATAAACAGGGAGTTATGTAGAAGTTGACAGAGAGATAAAGGGAAGACACCTGGGATTTCACAGTTATTTACTAGAGAGATTGCAGAGAGATAAATGGACTAAGCAGGGAGTTTCCAGAGAGTTATTACAGAGCTAACACAGAGTTAACATGGATTATGGGAGAGAAGGGCCGACAGGAAGTAAAGAGTTTAAAGGGCGTAACATAAATAATGAGTAACATAGAGAGTAACAGGGGTTACTGGGTTACAAGAAAGTCAACAGGGAGACTAATGAATGAGATTTTTGGTAGTCAGTATGAAGTTACCAGAGAATTAAGAGGATTTTAAGGTAAGAGACTTAAGGGTAACACAAAGTTATTTTGTAGTTACACAGGATTTAACAAGGCGGTACTTTTCTATAGAAGTTGAGATTGATCAGAGTGAGTTATTAGGGATTTAGCAGGGAGTTACATAAAGCAACTATAGGGGATTTTTGGGATGTTACAGTGGCACAAAGAAAAAGGTAACCATATGAAAATAATTTACAACTTTTGAGGCGTTACTCATCACCAAATGGTTAACCAGCAGTTAGCTTTGCATTTATTTCCTGTTTGTCCTTTCAGGACTACGCAAAACTTGATCGTTAAGCATTACCGAATCTATTTTAGTCCAGCATTGCCGATTTATTAAGTTCTAACATACATGTTAACTTTTCTTTCTCATTTTTTTCCCTGTAACAACATCTTAATACGGGGAGCAGAAAAGAAATGGTGCTCCTCTTCTATTCAAAGCACAACCTTTATTTCACTCTGTGGGGGATTATTGGAAATTCAAGGTTTTTAAACCTTTTAATTTGGCTATGACAGAACCTCCTCAGGTTTTGGTGTGATAAAAAGTTTGAGTGTTGGATCTTGACTTCATCTTTTGATTTTCTCAAGATCAGGTTCTTTTTCTGGCAAATGAGAAAAAGTACAAACAATTTTTTTCTCCAATGAAATAAATAAGCACATTAATGTGAATATGGAAATATTCATATTTATTCACATATAAATAAAGTTGTATGTAAACATATCTAATCTAAACTAAACTAATCTAATGTTGTTCAGAAATGTACTGTACTAACTATACTACAGATTTAGATGAGATGCTACTCATTCTTTTTGCAGGTTTTCTGCCGAAGTAACTTATTTTCTTTTTCTCACTTAAATAAAAAGTATTTTATACTTTCTGAGAGCAGTGACTCACTAAAAACAGCAACATGTTCACATATGAGCTGGAAATCATTAGTCATTTGCTAAATATTGTGCACAGAAATAGATGAACCAGTAGCTGGACTTTGTCACACTGCGTCTTGTTTTTAGGATTATTGATTACTCTTTTTAATGTTAATATGAAACTCAGCCTGTGACCAAAACATGGAGCATATAGGACGCAGCTTTTCTAAATGTAATAACTAACTGCCAGCTCATGCTTCTTTTACTTTTTTCACTTTGTGACACTTGTGTCCATCCCTCAGCACTAGAAATGAGGCGAGATGTCCTGTCTGTAAATCATCTCAGTGAAACACATGTCCTCAGTGTAATTTACTCGCCTGGAGCGATTTTATTTTTCCCTCATTTTCTTGAAACTGCAAAAAGACTTTTGACATTTTTCTATATCTACCAATGTCAGCGCGTCAGATTCTGGCGTTCCTCAGCGGCGTGGCTGGTTTGGGTGCCACAATTGCCGCCACAGTGTCCAATGAATGGAGGGCCACCAGCCGTGCATCTTCAGTCATCACAGCTACCTGGGTGCTCCAGGGTCTGTGGAACAACTGTGCTGGAAATGCCATCGGAGCTCTTCACTGCAGACCTCATCACACCATCTTACAGCTAGAAGGTAAGAGAAGACATGTTTTTGTATCACACTTGTCTTTATTGACCACCTTGGTGTTATGCAGAGTGAATCAAAATATAAATTTGTGTTGGTGTGACCATTGCCTGCATACTAACTTTGAGCTGAGGAAAGTAACATTCAGCACAAAAGCTTTAAGAAATGCAACTTGAGTAATCTTCACCACAAAGACGAAAGTGCACTTTCAAAAGCATCGATGTGTGATGTTGCAAGAACTACTGCACCTGCAAATTATCTGTCAAATTTCAGATCTTAGGGGGAAAAATACCTAAAAGTCGACCATGAGTTCAGATTTTTCCCTGTAGATTTTAGTCACTGACCTTGAAAACTTTGTTACTGTAGAGAAATAGTAAAATGTTCTACCATGTTGAGTAATTTTCAAAGGAAATCATCAATCAAGACCTTATTGATGAGATCTCATAGTGCATACAGTCATCCACATTTTATCAGATTGTCAGTAAAATGCACAAAATTACCAAGAGTTTAACCTTGATGGGTCTTGGTTTGCATATTCTTCACCAATAATGCTCAAAACTGACAAATATCATTGAATTTAAATGGCAAAATTGAAACGAGGCCTCCAAGGTTAAGAAAGGTAAAAGAATCACTTATCCTGAAGATGATGGCTCACGTGTCGAACTTTGGCAAATGTGTAATCACTTAATGGAAATGTCAAACTGAAAGTCTTACACTGATGAAAAGATCTACACTAAGACAAAATGTACAAACAGAATACTATATTAAAAACATTCAACTTTTAAGGCCTTTATTAAATAAAGCTCAAACATTTCCACCATGCCTGTTTTTATTCTTGTGGTATCAAGATATAGCTCTTGGATTATTATTGGTTTAAATAAGACAAAAGAAGGTTATGTTTTACATCTACAAACACCATTATTCTTAATTTACCAATTCTTAATTTTCATAACTTTCTCAAGTCACCTTGTTCAGAAACACGTGTGTCATTTGTTGAAAGAAAAACAGCCAAGTGTTTTACAGATAGTCAGCTCCATCTGATGGTGGCAGCAGTGTGAGGACATTATCAGCAGCACATTTAGCCACTAGATGGGGCTCTAACTTACAGTATAAGAGCTTACTGACTTGCTCTTTTGGGTGTCATTCTCTTCCTGTTGGTTTCTTCTCATCACATAATTAAAGTCATCCTTTAATTTAACACTTTTGAACTGGTTGACTGTGACTCTCTGTGACGGAGCTGCCATTTTATTTTTCTCCCAGCAGACACATTAGTAATGAGTGTTAATAAGTAATCGAAATCCTGCTATTTTTGGTGTTCGAGGAAGTTCAACCACTTGTGTTGTGTTTTCACGTCAATGGGAGATGAAGGTGAGGGGAGAGGATGTGACACATTTACTTGTCTGTACATTGTAGAGACAGTTTTCTTAACTGAACAATAACTCAAAATACATGATACAAACTATTAAAAGTTTAAATGTTTAATTATTTTTAGGCTTTTAACACCATTGTTATGATTCACTTTCCTGCTCCAGTAGGAGGCAGAAAGGAGACAAGAGAGACTAAATGAAAACCTGTTTTTGGTCTTGATTACATCTGAGTCCTATGTAAGGGGATGTAGATGAGACATTGAAAAGGTTTTATCCTAAATCTTAGTTTGCTAAAGGTTGGAACATTGGAGGCCATGGATGTATGAATTTACACAAACACCCTAGCACTGGTTCATACGGCCAGTCTCAAAAGAACACTACCAACCCTGTAAGAAGGATTGTTATTTTAACCTACCCTTGAGTCTGAATGGTTGGAACATTGACACCATTAACTTTTTACAAGTTCATTCATTAATAATTCATCCCACCTCAGAATAAATACTTTCTCTATGATGCATAACTGTCTCACATTACATTTGATTTATTCTTTTTTAAATTCTTGTTCTTTTTATCAGATCAATCAATTATCTCATTTAGTTCAAATCAAAGTCTAAAAACATGTTCATGACAGAGAGCAAAACGCCCCTTTTGGTTCCTAGACCGTATAACTGATGTCACCACTGATGCCTTTCATCCGTCATGATTTTGAGTCACGCTGACGTTGACTGTGTGAGGGGCTGGCTGTCGTTTTGATAGTACACTGACCACCTGTTGATGTTTAAGGCCAAACTCCTCCCTACAGCATATAAGAAGTCACAAAACATTAACAATCAATCACAGCCTATCCATTGAACTTACTTGTGCGGAGCCTGGCTACATTTTTAACAAGCTTTACTAACCATTCATGAGTTTTAGGTCAGATTACTGAGTTATTTGGTCATCAGACAGCAGTCTGGAGGAGTTCTCTGCAGTATGAGCAGCATGTTTCAGGAGATCTTTGCCTTTATAATATCGACCTCTGGGTGGGTGCTTGTCAGTTCCACCTTGCCCACAGACTACTGGAAGGTGGCTTCACTTGACGGAACGGTCATCACAACAGCGACTTACTGGTCAAATCTTTGGAAAACATGTGTGACTGATTCAACTGGAATCTCCAACTGCAAAGACTTTCCCTCGATGTTGGCACTGGATGGTCAGCTCTTTTTCCCCTTCATTATGGATCCTTGGTTTCTCTGCTTGTGCCTCTTTTGTGAGCTTGAAATCTTAGTCAACTTTATCAGATTTATTTTAACTTTTGTTTGTCTCTCAATGGCAGATCATTTAAGCTTTAAAGAGGGTTTTGTTTTCATTTAAGTTAACTGCTTTATGGCGAGAGAAATGCTGATTTACCCTCAGTTTTGAAATCTGGAATAATTCCTCAATCTCAGGTTTTTCCTTCTCTAAATATCAAAGCCTCCCCAGGCTAATAGGTATCCTAAAGTACAATGCAAGTCTTCAAGCAACAGTTCATTCACCTCCAAATACCGTCAATGTTAAACCTTTGTTTCTCAAAGCTACATATAGGTGATTTACAGGGACCCAGTCCATGGCTGGCTCACTTCAGTAGTTGACTCTCTTGTTAATACTTGCCTCATAATGACATTTGAATGTGAAGTTTTGCACCAAAATGGTCTTCACATGACCACTTAGCACCTAAAACAATTAGGTTAACACCTGACAAACTGTATTTCTCGCCATACCTGTAAAATGTGGTCGCAAGGTCAATAACTCATTGACCACTGCTGGTGGTTTGCAGAGATGAAGTCACATGGTCTGCAAAAGCACAGTAGGGTTTCTGAACATTATGGTCTTTGGGTTTTGTGTTTGCAGGATACATCCAAGCATGCAGGGGGCTGATGATCGCAGCTGTGTGTCTGGGTTTTTTCGGTTCTATATTTGCCCTGGTTGGAATGAAATGCACCAAAATTGGGGGAACAGACAAACGTAAAGCCAGGATTGCCTGCTTTGCTGGTGCGAATTTCATTCTTAGTGGTAAGTAAAGTGATTTTTTTCCCCCACATATTATTCTCTATATCTTTTGTGTCACTGATGATTTTTTTTCTTTATTCTCATTAGGGTTGTGTTCACTGTCAGCATGTTCCCTTTATGCACACAGGATAACATCAGAATTTTTCGATCCAATGTTTGTGGCTCAAAAGTAAGAACCATTTTCCTGTCAGGGAAAAATATTCAAATTGAACTCCATCAATTACACCAAGTTTGTTGTTCTTGCCTTCAGGTATGAACTTGGAGCTGCTCTCTTTATTGGCTGGGGAGGTTCTGTCCTCTGTATCCTGGGAGGCAGCATACTTTGCTTCTCTATCGGAGAATCCTTCAGCGAAAGGTTCATGAGACTAACACATACTGTGTTTACTGATACAGACTGTAAAAAGGTCAACGTGATGTACGAATCAATTTCCCTGAGTCACAGAGGTTTGATGAATAAAGCTGAATGTATTTTCTGTCTCTTTACAGCCACAGTCAAGCTAACTATATCTACAGAGGTGCTGCCTCACAGTCTCATATCTCCTCCTACCCAAGAGGGCAGGCAAAGTCCATAAACCAGAGGCCGCCTCCAGACTACAGCAACTCCTCCAGGATTCAGCACTTTGATAAGAATGCATATGTGTAAGGGTTGAGAATATAAAACTTCGAGTTGAAGACATAAGGTCCTTGGTGGTTCCGCTCAGCTGGTTGAGCATACATAGAGTTGTAAGGTCCATTCCCAGTCCAGACAGGATTTGATGCATGTTGTCCCCCTGAATCTTCCCACATTTCCTCTCTTACTCTCAGGCTGTCCTGTCAAATGATGGCTAAAAGCTCAATAAAGCTAAATAGCCCAAAATAATCAAAAACGTGGGAAGAAACTTTCTGTACAGCAGCATCAGAATCAGTTGATATTCACTAGTGCTTTACTGTTGTAACCTAGAGGTGCAGATTTGATGTTGTGTGATACTGTTTACACTCTGATCATGGGGGATTTATGATATCTGTACATGAAAAAATTCAATGTCAAACAGGTTTGCATACGGTGAAACGCTTAAAATGATGGATTATGTGAATGTTACAGTTCGGCGGGAAAAAAAAGGGGTAAAAAAAAATCAAGAACACTGGGGTAAACTAATCTTTTCATCATTTTTTATCTATTTTTTGATATAGCTATGAGCACTGACTATTTTGTAAGAAACTCTTGTTTGTTTTTTTGGTTGAATTTTTAACTTTTAGTTACCCACACTTGTTGTAAATCGGTAATGAAAAGCATGTAAAACTAGATTCTCGTGTTTTCCATGATATAACCATTAACTACAATTTGTAACAAGCAGACATGACGGCGACTGAAATAGGACTTCATCTACTTATCATCCTTGTATACAGTGAATTTGTTTAAATATTGTTTTTTGCATAATTTATGACAAAGAATAAAACATATTTAAAACCAGTATCAGTATGTTTTTTTGTTTTTTTGTTTTTTTGCTGTTTTGTGATCAGATCATTTCAAATTTGCTCATCAGATAAAAAAAGTGAATAAAGAGGGCAGTATTTTGATCTTTTGTGCTATTCTTTCTCAAGAGTTAACTCTGACACTGTGTTTGTGTAATCAAAAGTTTGTTTCGATAGAAATAAAGAATATATATTTAAATCTCAGAGCCTGTCCTAGCCCGGGTCATGCTGACTGTAAATACACAAACTCAAAAAAGGTAACAGGAAGTGGTGTAAATGTTCTCATCTACAGGGTGTACAGTGAACATCTCACAGGCTTGAACTTCAGCCCTCATCTCCTCTTGAGGCAAATCACACTGACTCATTGCTGTGGGTAACGGCTCAATAACCTTCCAGCTCTGGACCTGTGCTGCTGGGTCAGCAGCAGTTCGTCTTTCATTACTGGTCTGTGAAGCTTTGTCTCCACTCAACATTTTGTATGTTTTATGCTGCTTGGGTTTTATCACAAATGTTCAAAGCTCTTCTCTGACACTTGCAGAGCAAGCTGTTCCAGGCTGCCTCTCCTGCCTCTCTGTTGTGGTGCGGCTACTAATTTGTTTCTACAAAACCAGAAGAACTGGTTTTACTTGGACCTGATGGCTTTGTCCTGGCTGCCGTCAGTCGAGCATAAGAAAGCTGCTTTAGGACACCGGAATTACTATTATCAATTGATAATGTGTCTTTTTCTGGTTAAAATATCACCGAACTGTTGGATTAATAGCTATATTTCTATCTTCATAGAAAGATTCACTTTTTAACTTTTAATGCTGGGGGTGCTGAGTGTCCTAATAGATCCCTCTGGGAGCCGTTTCTCTTGTTGGCATTCTGGTCTGCATTAAAGTAAACTCACTCCTGTCGCTGCTTCAGATGAATAAAGGATAAAAATGTTAAAAAAAATAGCTCAAAGAACTTCGGACTGTCACAAGCTAGTGGCACACTCCAGGTGGTTTACAGTAAACACATCAGACAATTGAAGACAGCCCTCATCAACATTCATGGCACATGTCACAGACACACGGCCATCCTGTCTCAGAAAAACTCAACCACTTAGGTCCGGTCTTCCACAGTGCTAAGTGGATTCATCCTGTTTGAATTCAGAGAGCTGAGAAATGAGGAAACGACTGATTCAAATATTTGGCTTTTTGATCACCTCACTCGGATGGACGTTTGTGCTTTGCACCATGGCCATGGACTATTGGAGGATCTCCCAAATCGGAGGACAAGGAGGCTCCTTTATCATCAAAGTGGCCTGGTACTGGTCCAATCTGTGGAAAGACTGTTTCACTGATTCCACAGCCGTGACCAACTGCAGAGACTTCCCTGTGCTGTGGAGTGTCACCCGTAAGTGAGCGACATGTTAGTTATTGTACATCACTGACAATGTTTGTAATATGTCCTCTAATACAGGAGTTTTAGATCTGTGTTGTGATCAATGATTCATTATGTAACTTTGAAGGACTAAAATATAGAATTTGGAATAAACAGTGTTAATAGAGGATGTGTCTGTTTTGAAAATGTAAAGGCACCTTAATTGAAAGAGGAATAATCGAATCTTAGTAATGATATTTACGATGTATGTTACAGCGAAGTGAAGTAGATGATCAGTCAAATTAAATTAGCTTTAGCCTTGTTCATTGAAAAGTAATGGTGTACTTAATAAATCAAGCTAACTTGTCAAAAAATCACAGACTCATCTGATTATCTCTATTCAAAGCAGAGTCAGAAGTCTTGTCTTCTTGTCTACTCATCTCATGAGTCATATCATTTGTCGTTTATCTGAGAGACTCGGATTGAACTTTCTCTTATTTTCTTATATTGGCAGCTTACGTCCAAGGAGTGCGAGGGTTGCTTATGTGCGGGTTGACTCTGGGGTTCTTTGCTGTTGTTCTCTGCTTTATTGGGATGGACTGCACCTACATTGGGGGAGCAGATAAAACCAAGGACAAACTGGTTTTGGCAGGAGCGGTGTTTCATCTTGCTGGAGGTGAGAGGAACAAATACTCTTGTCTTGGTAAATGACAGAAATGTTTTGCCCTCATTATTTCTTGGTATCAACGAAACCTCTGTCCACAGGTGTGTCAAATATTGCCGCCTACTGCTTATACATCAACAGGGTTGCCAGGACAACCTTCGCTGCCACTATAGGGCCGGGAGTTTTACGGTGCGATTCCTCACACTAATGTCCATAAATAAAAGGTTATACTGTAAAAAAATATATATATCTCATCTTTTGCTACAGTGAATTTTGATTTATTCAATCCAGGTATGACTTGGGACCTCCCATATTTCTTGGACTGGTGGGTTGTTTTCTCATCTATTTGGGAACTGCGTTTTACGTCGTCACAGTCTTCAGAGTGATCTGCCCAAAAAGGTATTCTGATTCACCTAGTTTCTGCCTTTTTTTTCCTCACCCCACCACTGAATTAATTCTGACATTGTTTTGGTCCCACAGTCAAGTAGTGTATGCCTATGGAGGGCACACCTACATGGATCCTCGCTCCCGAGGAAGAACGCTGTACACTGGATACTACAGACCCTCCCAGCAGTATGCATCTTACATGGGCTCAGGGCGATCCAGCAGCTCCAAGATCTCAAAGCTCTCTCAGACGACGCCGACTAAAGTTTCAGAAAGAGATGCCTTTGTATAGAAACTAAAAGCCCTTTATTTGTATATAGTAATTTTTTCACATTCAATAAACAAGGACGCCTTAATCTTGTGTAACTACCTAACATGTCTCAGCAAATCTCAAAACTCTTCCTTTTTTGTGCACCTCTGTTGCTGTCGTATTTTTATTGTTTTAAAGCTCTTTGCGTGTGTTATTTTGGTTAAACAAGTCATAATCTGAACAAAATACACTGTCATGTGTTTACTCATCATCAGCGAACTTTGTTGTGATTTAAAACAATATTGTGTTGGGATAAATGCCTTTGAATTAATGATTACCTAAATAAAGCTTTTGTTCGTACTTGTTGTGTCTCTCCAGTTCATGATTTTATGCATAAATGAAAAGAAGGGGAAAATGAAAGCTTAAACCATTTATAAATATCAGCAAAGAAGGCCAGTGCAGCAGTCAAACGATCAAATATTTCATTACTTAATAAGGTGAAAGTAATGATAGTTTTTGCTTAGTATAAGTATTTGTGTTAAGATAAACTTGAATCAAAGTATATAGGAGGGCTATTAAAATAAAGGAACGCCACAGATGAGAGTGTGTCTGAGGTGCACATCCTGCAGGGTGTACAGAGGTTCAACTTGGTCCATGGATTTTGGTAGGATTGTATTTGTTGTAACCGATCAGTGTGTCTGCTCTTAAGAGCCAGGTGCACCTGCAGACAGGGGGTTTAATTTTTATATTGCTTCAGCTTTTCTCATTAAATACACTAGGCTTGAGTCGGCACATTTAACACGTCTTCTTTCACTATGCCTCCAAAAACATAGAAAACTCTCACAGATCATTGTGTGAGTTAAATTGACACATTTTTTTTGTGTTTTATCCACTGATTGATTTACTTGTACATTAATGTGCAATGCACAGCAGCGTAACTTCATAAAGTAATAAAATCTCAGGACATGCTGACAGCATCAGACAGTATTTGATGATCATTAATGATCTGCATGTTTGACGTCAAAGAAAGGTGGACTATAAATCTTCATTTAATTACAGTTCTGCTGCTGGATCACATGGCTGTATTCTGGTCTACATGTGCCCAACCACACCACACCTCATTTAAAATCAACACACCCATGGAGGCAAGTTCAGTCGTTATTTGAAATGAAGACTGGGTCTGGTGGAAAACAACAATGACACTTGCTCTGCATGCTTAGATGCTTTGTTGAATGTGTGCATCATGTAAGGGTTCAGATTGGAATAGGAAGGAGAGGAAGAAAGAAAAGAGAAAGGTTGTTGTTGTTGTTGTTGTTTTGGAAGTAATTTGTATTGCTAAAAGTTTTTGAGAGTAAAAAACTTGAAGCATTTGTGCATTTTAATCTAGACTGTATGTAGAGTAAGAGTGACAAAGAGTTAGAGTTAGAGTTAGAGACATGACAAATGAGATGAATTTCCCTTTGGAAATAACAAAGTTCTTCTTGTCTTTACACGTACACGTGTTGGATGTTAAAGACACCTGTGCACTCATGTCAAGTGCTTGGAGTTATATCCATTTTGGCTTGGTGCTGGTTACCCCTGTGTAAACCGATTTGATTTACATGATATGTGAAGACAGTTATCTTTATAGCTAATGGGCTATTTAAACATGCACGCCAAGTTATGTCAAGTAATGTACTGCAGCTTTAAACTGTAAGAGCTGGTGCGGGTTACTTCATTACATGAGGGCTCTGTCTGTGCCAAATTATAAGTGCAATGATAAGCACTGTGATTATTTACAATCACAACACAACAAAGATGCCGACTGTTTCCCCCAATAGCATTCAATATCCTACACACTTCCACCGAACCCCTACCCACTCTCTGCACGTGGCACCCCAGTTATCTTATACAACTCATAAAGCTGCGCTGATGTTCAGTGTGTTCGTTGTATTGGTCAGGCTAAGTGGATGCTCCTCGTTTTAATTCATTTATTTGATCTATTTGAGAATTTATTGGAAGAAAAACTGAATTCTGTGATTACGCTTTCTAGTTCTGACAGCGACTATTCAGCGACATTCTAGTCACCTTGTGGTTTTTGGTTTTACCAGCTGAAACTGTGATCAAGCAGCAGTATGAGGACCATGATTCTGGAGATCTTTGCCTTTCTTTTAACCACTGCAGGGTGGATGCTCATCTGCTCCACCTTGCCAACTGAATACTGGAAGATTGCTACATTAGAGGGAATAGTCCTCGGCACGGCACTCATCACTTCCAATCTTTGGAAAGACTGTGTTGGTGATTCAACTGGAGTCAGTGACTGTAAAGAATTTCCCTCCATGCTCTCACTGGATGGTCAGTCATTTTGTTTTTATTGTCCTCTACCTGTTTACAGACCTTTTCATGTTCCTTCGTGTGTAAATAAAAAATATTTTGTGTTTCATTTTCTTTCTTTTTTTCTGTTTTATTTTGTTAAAGTGCACGCTTATACAGGGACATTTTTTATTTATTTGTTTATTTTATTCAGTGATCCTCATTGATCCTCAGTTTTAATGCACTGCTATTTAATCTTCGCTTTTTCTCTTTTTAAACTAGGCAAAATAATTTAAAAATTCACTGGAACTCAAGAATAGTAGATATTTTGAAGTACAATTCTTCAAGTTAGTCATACTTTAAAATGATGTCAATTTTTCCTTTTTTTTCCAGGACATTAAAGTCTCCTTCAGTGATTTAATTTCTGAGAATTACTCTCTCAATGTTTATTTGCCTTGCATTGGTCCAGGGAGTGTTAAATCAAGACAAAATACCATTAAACATTGCTGTTTTTGAGTGCAAAGAAGTCACATTGAATTTTGTGTTTGTAGCACACATCCAGGCATGCAGGGCGCTGATGATCATAGCCGTCTGCCTTGGTTTTTTTGGTTCTGCATTTGCCCTTTTTGGAATGAAATGTACTAAAATTGGAGGAAATGACAGACGCAAGTCCAGAACTGCCTGCTTTGCTGGTGTCACTTTTATTATTGGTGGTAAGTGTTGTAATTTTTTTCTTTTAAGATGTAAATTTTGATATTTTCACAGCAATTTAATCTACTTTTCTTGCTTTCCCAGGTTTGTGCTCACTCACGGCGTGCTCCCTCTATGCGCACAAGATAACAGCGGAGTATTTTGACCCCAAATTTGTGGAAGTCAAGTAAGAAGTTAGAACAGAGCCAGAGGGCAGAAACGCTTAGATGTCAGGGATTGCCAGTAAACACAAGTGTGAGGCTGCCAAATTTTTATAGCTTCAAAAAAGTAAAAACAATCACATTTCAACTGTTGTACTCTTTTTGAATAGATATGACTTTGGAGTTGCTCTCTTTATTGGCTGGGGGGGATCTGTCCTCTGTATTGCAGGAGGCAGCATTTTCTGTTTCTCCATTGCCACTTCTGTCACCAAAAGGTTTGTATAAGTAAAGATGACATTATCATTCAATGCTTGGAGCGGCACGATGAATCAGTTTTGTTGAATCATACCGGGATTGTGTTTTCTGTCTTTACAGCCACCGTCAGGCCGATGATACAGACAAAGCAGTTGCCTCAAACTCTCCTATTTTCTTTAATCCAAGTGAACAGGCAAAGTCTGAGAGTCAGTGGTCCCGTACAGACTCCAGCAGCTCCTCCACTTTCAAGCACTTTGACACAAATTCATATGTGTGAGACATGTGACTTCAGCACTTTATGAAAGTTATTGGTGAGTTATGAAAGATACTAATCATACAGAAAAAAGATTTTGTATGAAACTTTCTGCCTCACAGCAGACTTCCTAATGTAAACTGTTATTGTTTTGTCTGCTGTTAACTTCACTCCATATACTTCTATGTATATACGTATATCAACATTCCTCCAACAGAGTAAGACTTGAAGCTTTATCATCCTGCTCCATGTCTTCTCTGCAGTCTCAGTCATTGTGTTGATGCTGTATATTCAAAAGTGTTTAACCTGCATGAGCTGTTTACCTGTAATGACAGCATTTAACACAATATTTGATATAGAATATATTGTTTAAGCATGAATCGATTAGAGTTGTAGCAAACTATTTTATGTGCTAGTTCACTCAGTAGGTGAGATAGAAGAAGGAGGCTGTTTTAGATGTTGTGGTTTAGATGTTAGCTTATTTTCATTTTGGTGCTTTATCAAAGTAAATTAATGTTCAAAATGTGACCAATTTTAAGGGGTAACAATCCTCATTTATTTGTACTACTTTATTTTTTATTGACTGTATTTTTGCATCGTGCTATCAGAGGAAAGTTGATGTAACTCTAAAAAGGTAACTTAAAAGGAGGTGAATCCACAAAGCAGAGTGGAGACAGGAAACGTCTTGTCAACTGCACAGAAATGAATGCCTGTGGCACACAAAGACTGGTGCACTAAAGGGGGCACATGACTGAAAAAACAGCAAGAGCCCCCTGGTGTGCAGGGGTGCCCTTTTTATTTTCTTTGCCCCTGTCCCTCAAACAGCCTGAGTAAGCCTCTGCACACAAACTTGTCTTGGCATGATAGAGCAGTTGCAACATAAGTGGAGATGATGTTGACATTGCTTTGTACAATGGAACAGTTGAAACACACACACACACACACACACACACACACACACACACACACACACACACACACACACACACACACACACACACACACACTGTTACTTATAACAAGTTCATCGAAAATTAGCATTGAAGTCTGCTTCAATAAAGTTTCTGCTTCACTCCTTAATTAAGTTTCCTCTTTCCTTTTTAAACTAAATATATTTGTGAAAGAGCGAAATACACAAACATTATATTGCCATCCTGAGAGTACAAGAATATAACTAGATGTATTCATAAGCTAAGTACTTGTTAGCAGGGCTACTTTAAGACTCAATATAACGCTGTCAGTCGAGTGAAATAGTTATCACACTTGTTTTTACTCTCCTCAACATCCTCTTGACTAGTTTTTGTACCCATGTATACCACTGCAGAGGAATTAGATATTTTGCATATAAACTTTATTGGCTTATTTTTTACTTAGAAACTTCAACTGTCCATACTTCTGCGTCTTTTCAATTTCTGACTAACACCTCAGTAGTAAATCCGAAAGTCTCCTGAACTCAATTCAAACTGTGGTCCCAAACTAGCTGTGTTACGGTGCTTTTGTAGGTTGTCACTTCTTTCTGCAGTTGTGTAGCTACTCTCTCTCTCACTTCCAGTAACACATGAACCAGACATGAATATTCACTCTTGGCCCCAACACGTGAATTCTTCTGAAGACAACAGCTCATCAGGTCACACAGGGCCACTATTGTTGTAACAATATTGAGAATTAGCTAAAATACAAATAAATATATTGATCTAACAGTGGGTTATGAAACTTAATTCATTTCAGTCAAATTTCTGTTAAAAAATATAAAAATCTCTATTTGGCATGTGGCTAGACTGGATGTTTTGAACATTTAGACATCCACAACTTCATGTTACTAATGACATATCAGGTTTTGATTTCAGATATCAAAACTTTCACTCCTCCTGATCCTGGATACTTCAGATCTGAAGTAAAAGATTGTTGCTTGTCAAAACCCAATAGTTAGTTGACATTGTAAGAATTAGAAATGAAAAACTGGAGTCACATGAATGGGAGACATGATTTCATTAGTAGAAATTCAGTTATGGATATGTGAGATTTAATCATAGGATATCTGTCACACATATCCAATATATTAAATGGTTTAAGGTGTTGTAGTTTAAGCATTTGACAGCTAGATTGGATATTAATTACAGATAACTGGGTGTATCCCTCAGGTCTGCATCAAAATAAAAAGTTATTGGCAAATAGCGGAAACAATGGCGGTGAATGTAACCTTGACACATTTGCATTACCTGACACAAATCAATAAATGGAAAACAGCAAACCAGTTCACATTATATTTTCCGACCTGCACTTTAATCTTTTTGGACACACTTAACACACTGTCTTAGAGCCAATGAGTTGGCATTTGTGTCACTCAAACAACAAACACATTGCCTCAGCGAATTTCCGGAAACAGGAGAATCTAAGTTCAGGGCAAAACATGTGATGATGTACACAAACCACCCTCTGCCTTTGGTGTTTCTTTGATAGGTTGTTCAAACTGTGTGCAGTAACAAAGGAAAGACAGACTGGCGTCCTGTAGTCATTGCTTTGAATAGCTTATAGCTGTTCTTATCTGTCTCCAGGCAAACATGAAGTATAGGACAGTGGTGATGTACATGGAGATCGGCTGCTTTGTGATCTGTGTATCCGGATGGATTCTAGTTTGTTCTACAATGCCCACTGAGATCTGGACCTGGTCTGAGGTAGACAGCATCGTCCTGACCACTTCAAACTACTTCTCTAACCTTTGGAAGGACTGTATATCAGATTCAACTGGAGTATCGGACTGCAAAGGAATCCCATCAATGCTCGCCCTGCACTGTACGTATAATTTATCTGAGCTGGATGATTGGGGATGATGAACTTCACTTTTTAATATTTGCTGAATGTTTTTAACTCTCTGACAGGGGAAATTCACTTCTGTCGCGCTCTCATCATTATCTCCATCATCCTGTCTTTCTTTGGATCCATCCTGGTCCTGGTGGGAATGAAGTGCACTAAGATTGGAGGTACAGAACTAGCTAACGCAAGAGTAACATTTGCTGGAGGGATGAACTACCTTATCGGAGGTAAGATTGGATCAAATGAGGTTGTATTACCCCTTAGCTTTGCTGGATTGTATTATTGATCTGTGCCTGTTTTTTCAGGGATGTGCTCAATGGTCGCCTTTTCTTATTACGGAAACAAAATCAGAGCAGAATTTCAAGACCCTTTGTACAAAGCTCAGAAGTACGTAAATCAAAGATATATACTTTTTTGTGATATGACCCAGGGTGTACTCTGAAGTATTTGTTTTTATCCACTGCCAGGTTTGAAATAGGTGTTGGAGTTTTTATAGGCTGGGCAGGCTTCACCTTACTTGTTTCTGGAGGTCTTGTTTACAGTATCTTTGCAGGCCGGGAAGGGTGCCAATCAAGGTAAAAAGCAGCTACTGTGTCCTTGATTTGTCTCTCTCAGTATTTCAATCATTTTCCTCAGAAAGAATGACCTTTTCTTCTCACTAAACCTCACAGCCCTGAAAGATATCCTGGCTACCAGTACCAAGGCGCCTACGCAGCCGCCCCGACAAAAAAGAGCATCATATCATCTGCTCCTTCAGATATCAGTGGAAGCAGGAAAACAAGGAGCTCAGGTGGAAGTAGAGCCAGCAGTATCTCTGCCATCACCAATACAACCAAGACTTCAGCTACAACTGAATATGTGTGACCTCTTTTCTAAGGTGGAAAATATCATGTGTTCTTCTGTTTATATAGTACTCCTATTAACTTGGTATTTGTTTTGAATATTTCATCATCTTCATTAAACCTGAAATGACATATGAGCGGATATCATTGTGTACCATACCATGTAGGGAGTTTTTTTTGCTGGTTTTTAACAGGCTAAGGTTAATACTGCTGTATCTTTATGACCCAAAAAGCAAAGTCAACCATTAGCTGGAAGAAATAATGTTTAATTGTATGACATGCTTTTGGGATTTAGGCGTCAGACCAAGTAATAAACTGTTCTGCAAAAATTCTCAATGAGTGTGAATTGTGACTGTGAAAGACAGCCACTTTTGTCCACACAGGGTGCCAAAATCCACACAATTCAAGGTTCCGTTCAGGAACTTTTAAATGTACAATATAATCAAAATATTAGTTTGATTCATTCCAGAGAGAATTAACTGATTTAAACATTTTTACACCACAGCTAAATTACCACAGCATGTGACCAAATATTTAGGAGATGGACATCAATTCATGGAGTCTGTGAAGGTTATAAGCACATGGGTGAAGGGGTTAGACATTTATTTAGGAAAAAAAAAAAACATTTTTCACTGTTGAAAGTGAATTTAGTCTGTCATACGTTTTATTAGAATTGTTTTCAGACCAAAAATGATCATTTAAATTTTTTTTTTACACATCAATTGCGGTATCTATGAGCTACAACATGAGGTCAAAAACCTTGAAAATGACAAACACACACACACCACACCTTTAACCATGACTCACATACACATACACACACATACATGCTTTGTGCTGCGTGGCTCCTCTCTGTTGAGCCAGCTGAAATGGGCGGAGCTACACGGACAAACCAGCCAATCAGCGCCACCCACGACCGGTCAGTCGGTGAAACTCTGCTGTGCCTGAGCTGAGAAAACGACAGGAGCAATGCTGACTAGCAGTCAACACATGGGACATTTAAGAAACAAGTGAAACACAAGTTAGAATAACATCGGCCGACGTTTGTGGGACTAAGAAAAGCGCTGTTTAATGCAACTCTAACCATGGTTTCTCTGGATTATATCGCTCACAAAGTGCTGACTTACATCCCATATGTTCTCGTTTTGATTGACATGAGATATGAAGGTAAGAAACTGACTTTACTTTAGTTGTAAATCTTATGACAGCTTTTTACTGCTCAGTGTTACCGCTAGCTGGCTTCAATTATTAGTGTTTTCCAGACATAGTTGAAGTTATTATGTGTCACTTCTGTTTTTGCTAACACTGGCTAGCAAATCGATAACTCCTGGCTAACGTTAAGCTAACAAGGTTAAGCAGTTATTATGGAGGTAAACTTAAAATGCTTAGCGTTAATGCAAGCAAGTTAACAACAAATTAAAAGGCTAATTCTTGGCAAAAACAAACTTAAATGGCTTCGGTAAAAAGCTAAGCTGACGTAAAGTTTAAACACATGTCAGAGCTAACAGCTGAGTTATCTGTCAAAGTCCTGTCAAAGCTGCTGTCAGGAGATCATGTGAGGAAATGAAATCACTGAAGAAGAGTCTGTGTGGACATGCTGTCTAAAGTCAATGCTGTCATTGTTTTTTTCCAGGAGTGAAATGTGGCAGGGATGGTGGCAGCGTGGACAATCACATGGAGATGGGGAAGAAACTGCTCGCTGCTGGACAGCTGGCTGATGCCCTCTCTCATTTCCACGCAGCTGTGGGTAAGTGACAGGCAGAGTTGGAGGTTTGGTGCTTTTTTCTCAAAATTTTCATTCAAAACCTTTGCCTAATGTTCTTTTCCCCCTTGTCCTAATGGTTAGACGGAGATCCAAAGAACTATATGGCCTACTACAGGAGAGCCACAGTCTTTCTCGCCATGGGGAAGTCAAAGTCTGCACTCCCAGATCTGAGCAGAGTTATTGAACTCAAACCAGACTTCACATCTGTGAGTAATGCTTTTACCCAGGCATGCAGGATTTTTTTTTTTTCAAACACATCAGTATGACGTAACTGTAAAAGAACCACATATACCAAACAATTGAAGGTCATAGGAAAAAGTTTCAACCATAGACTGTATATACTATGGACAACTTGGTTCCCTCTTCTGCCAGTATACGGATTTGAAGCCGAAAAGCTCTCTGTATTTCCGGGATTTATCTCCCTTTCCTGAAACCAACATTGTGCAGCAGCGTTGTATGCACTCCACCACTTGCGCAGTAGCATTGTGCACATTCAGCGGGAGAGTCGTTGTGATGACGCTAGGCTTGAATAGCGTATCCCCCGGGTGATCGACACAATCTTCGTACACCCATAGGCTGTATCAAGTGTCAATCATAGAAAACATGAACCCCCTAATAACTTCAGTGTTGTTTTCGTTGACGATGACGTTGACAAAAAAATTTCGTCAATATAATTTCGAATATATGTTTAGCATTTGACTGACGAAATGCTCATTAATTTTGCAACTCTGTTCGTCGTCCACCACTAACGTTTTCATCTAGTCTCGTCTCGTCAACGTAAACGCACCTCGTCTTTTCACATTTTAGTCATCTAAGACTCGTCAATGTCACGTCTTTGTCATGGAAAAGAGGGGGCATCGACGAAATATTTTCGTCAACGAAAATGGCACTAAATAACTTGTAAAAACAGAGCTTCACAGAAAAAAAGAGGACTTGAGCACAAACCAGTCCTACAGTAACTACATGTCAACATCATAAGGAGGGGGGAAAAAAAAATGAAATTCTGTGTAATCAATTTCTAAAGTTTGTCTACAGCCCCATAAGGATGGCTGGAGGAGGCAGGATTTATGACCTATACTGCAGCCCGTCACCAGAGGGTGCTGTTTTTGAAGTGGCTTCACCATAGACTGTATATAGAATGGAAAGCGTCTGCCTCCTCGCTGGGTGAAGCCACTCCAAGAACAGCACCCTCTGGTGACGGGCTGCAGTATAGGTCATAAATCCTGCCTCCACCAGCAAAGCTAATGGAGCTGTGAACAAACTTTAGAAATTTATTACACATACATTTTTCTCCCCCCTGATTGCGATGTTGACATGCAGTTACAGTAAGACTGGTTTGTGCTCAAGTCCTCTTTTTTTCTGTGAAGCTCCATTTTTAAGGGGGTTCATGTTTTCTTTGATTGACACCTGATACAGCCTATTGGCATTCAGGGATTGCGTAGCTCACCGGGGGGATACGCTGTGTGAGCCAAGCGTCATCACAGCGACTCTTGGCGACTCTCCCGCTGAATGTGCACAATGCTACTGTGCAGCGCTGGTTTCAGGAAATGAAGAAAAATCGCAGAAATACAGAGATCTTTTTGGTTTCAAATCTGTAAACAGGCGGGAGGCGGAACCAAGTTGTCCATTCTATATACAGTCTATGATTTCAACTCCCTGGGAAATGGATCTCTCATGTCAGCTGTGTTAAGTCAATATCTACAGTCTACAGACAAATGTAAGTTTGTCTCCCTCTCTCTACAGGCGAGGCTGCAAAGAGGAAATCTCCTTTTGAAGCAGGGCCGACTGGACGAAGCAGAGGGCGATTTCAAGAGAGTTGTAAGTGAAGTTCTATGCAGGAGCAAATCTGAGGAGAAGCAGCCATTGTGTTAGATAAGCATAGTCCACCAGGAGGTGTCAGTGTTGATTCATAACTCAGTGTTGTGGTGAAATAAAACACAAAATGTAAGAACATTTCTATTTGATGGGAAAAGGAAGAAGTAAAAATTGATGCATTTAGTCTTAAAAAGACCTTGGAGAACAGGAAAGTCCTGCATCCTTGAGTCATCTGCAAGATACCCATAATGATGAAATGAATTGTGCACTTTCATCTAGGGTTTTAGATGGTTGTTAAGGATCACAATTGATAACTTGATGAAACACTTTCTGTTCTGACGGCTTTTTAACTGTGTGGTTTCAAAACAAAATATTACAGGAACACAAATGTCCTTGTAATTTCACTGTTTTCATACTTCACTTTAAAGCAGCTGTGTCCTCAGGTGAGGCAGTAATGTCAGGATAAATTAAATTCCTCTTTCACTCGGGGAAAGGGTGTGAATGTCATCAAGGGTCACATTGCGCAGTTTTTAAACAGACTGCTTATATCTGAGGTCTGTATCAGTCATTCATGACATACCTGTTTATTTCTCTTTTACTTAAACACCCATGAAACAATTCTTCTTTTGTTCAGCTGTATTGTAAGTTAAAGCTCAGTGGTTATCCTGTAATTGTGTTAAGTGGACTGTAATGTGAAACCTCTTGTCTCTTGTGGCCAATATGAAAAAGTGAGAGTACTTTAGGCTACTGAACTGTTTGTTGATGATTTAAAACAGTCAAATATCCCTTTTCGATAGAGTCTGAGATATAGAAAGATGCATCCTGATGCATCTGTTTTCAGGAAAGCGAGGAACTGCATTTCATTTTTGTAATGTCAGGGGATCTGGCTCGAGGTGCATACTGTTCTGCTGCCTCAGCAGTCCTCAATGTTAGCCAGCCTAATGCATTACGTTTAATGCATTATGCTCTTTTCTAAGCTGAGCGCCCAGGAAACACTTAAAGGGTACCCAGGTCTGTTTTTAATGGACGTGTCGTTTCATGAGGGTCTCTCGTGTATTTGATGACCTCTCTGATGAGGACGGTTTAAATGTAGGGGGTTTAGGGAAGGGTAAGCACTGCTGCGGCTGCTTTTATAGGCAACATTTTCAAGAGGCACAATTGCCAGAAGAGTCTCTTCAGTAAAATAGAGCTCATATTGAAAAAGTATTGTGAAGGACTGAACTTAATTATTTTAGGAACGCTCTAATCTTTTGCTCATATTTCATACTCCTGCTTTCCTGGCCTTGGGCTCTCTTATATCAGTATTTTTTTCCAGTCTGACTACTGACTACTAAATCATGACCTTCTATATTTAATGTTATGCTTTGTCTTGCTATGTCCCAGCTGAAGTCGAACCCCAGTGACAAAGAGGAGAAGGAAGCACAGAGTCAGTTGACTAAGTCGGATGAAATTCAGCGACTTGTGGCTCAGGCACGCAGCAGCTACGACAGCCAGGATTATGTGACAGCTGCTGCCCAGCTTGACACCATCATTGAGGTGAGATACTTACCTTTGCATGATTTTTACTGCAAGCATTACATTTCCATGTGTTTTTTTGCCATCTGAGAGCATACAGAGTATTCGTACTGTTACCACAAAGTGTAAGAGATACCGTGAATCTGTTTCAGACCTGCGTTTGGGACGTGACCTCTCGAGAGATGCGAGCAGAGTGTTTTATTCAGATGGGAGAGATGGGGAAGGCCATCAGTGACCTTAAAGCGGCGTCTAAACTGAAGAATGACAATACCCAGGCTTTCTACAAACTCAGCACCATTTACTACCATCTTGGAGACCATGAGATGTCCCTGAAGTAAGACCCAGTTTTACAGAGCTAGAAATAACTGTTTAAAATGAGTTTTAAAGTGAATTTTAGTATTACTTTGTGTCTGTGTGCTGCTAAAGAGGACTATTAGGCAGTTCTTTTTTATATATATATTAATGTTAATTGTTTTTTCCAAATATAAATTAAACAGACAGAGAGCTAGGAATAAAAAACCCAGACATTACATGACACAATAAAGTAAGAGTATCTAAAACTAGAAAAGCATGTTATAAAACGAAGTACAGGAATCATACTCTGTACATCGCCATGGTTTCAAGGAAACATCACAGCCTTACAGAAAGACAAACTTCACACTGAGACACTCTTTTGTAGAGTCCAGTAGATGATTTTATGTCTAGACCATTTACTTCTATAGCACATAACAGGGTATTTGTTTGTATAAATGGAAACTACAGCCTTAAGGATCAGTTTGAGTCTGAGTGTTTTTGCTGCTGGTCAGTTTCATTTTAGCTGTTCTTGTCTTTCAAGATTGTATACACGATGAAATATAACATTAAATGATCAAGTTAACCTCTTCCTCCTCTTGTCTGATCTGCAGTGAGGTCCGTGAATGCCTGAAGCTTGATCCTGATCACAAGCAGTGTTACGGCCATTACAAGCAGGTCAAGAAGCTCCACAAACAGATCCAATCTGCAGAGGAGCTCATGCAAGAAGAGAGGTGTGTGTATATATGTGTGTTGTACAGCAAATATAAAATAATATCCCATCTGAATACCAGTGATTGCATCAGCTGTAAAATGACTGCGTCTTCTCTCTGAAGCGCTCCAGCATCTCTCACAAACAGGCATACAAATCCTATTTTCATGTGAATGGATGTCACATCATATTTGACACACATAAGATTTCATATTTACAAGACTGAGCAGAGGAAATAACACTGTGCTATGTCTGTGGGGTGCAGTGATCGGTGTCGTCCCAGCGTTGCTCAAAGTGGTACTTACTTCCTGTTCTTTCAGGTATGAAGATGCGGTGAGCAAATACGAGGCAGTGATGAAGACCGAGCCCAACGTGCACCACTTCACTCTTCTCGCCAAGGAGCGAATATGTCACGCACTGGCACAAGTAAGACTTCATGCTGCTACTTTGACATATATTCAAACATATGTTGAAGTCACTGAAAAATAAACTAACCTATGTGTTCCCCACGTGGCGTAACCAGGGCCAACAGGGGAGCAGAGCAATCCAGGTGTGTGGTGAAGTCCTCCAGTCCAACCCTGAAAATGTGAACGTGCTGAAGGACAGAGCTGAGGCCTATATACAGGAGGAACAGTATGAGGAAGGTAAGCCAGACTGATGGAGCTGATGCTGATTATACTATTTTCTTGACTTCGTTGAGGGGAAAGGACAGACAGTGGAGCCACAAACATGGAGCTGAGGGCTGAAGGTGGGAGTCAGACTGGACTCAGGCCTTTTTATATGCATATTGTATCCCTGAGCTAAACCAGTACCCTGGGGCACCTGCCTCTACTTTCATTCTGAGAACCAGGGTCACACTAAATACTGCCGAATTCCCCATTTATCACTATGAATTTAATCAATTTAATTAATAGTTTAAATTTAATGATAAATAAATGATTAAAGTGTATTTAAATTTATTAAAAGTTTGTGGCTGCTTTGTAATTTATTAAAGGTGGAAATAATTATGACAGATTTTTTAGCAGTTGTTCTGGCACAAGCTTTAATCACTCAGCAGGATGAGAAGCTACTTAAATAGTTTGATGAGAAAATAAGAAAATACAGCTTTGTCCCTAGGGGGCGCCAAAATGGACACAAACTGAAAGTTCCTCACAGGAGCTTTAAGATTATTACTTTTACTCACAATATCTGGTCTTCTACGGTCATTAACTGAAGCACTGTTAGCTTTAAGTGAGGCAGTGTTAGTCCCCTTCGCTGTGGTTGGTGGTTTAATTTCTACCCACTACCCTTTGCTGCATGTCTCCCCCCAACTATCCACTCCCTGGGATTTCTGTTTCCCTTCGGGTGTCCCATCCAACAAAAGCAATGTTTTTTTTTTTCTTTTTAAGGTTGGCATTTATGCCTTTATTAGAGTCGCAAAGATAAGATGGACTTTATTGTATCCATTAAACTTCACTGCCGTTTGTCTCGGGCAGCACTGTAAAGGGAAAAAAAGCACAGCACACAAGATGGCAAACAAAATATTGTAAATAATTAAGCTCCTTAAATATGCACAAGAGTGTAAAACCTTCAAGAAAGGCTGTAAAAAAAAATTAAAACATTAGTAAAATGAAAGTTTAATATTGTGGATCAAAACATTTCGTGTTCCGATGGCAGAGGGTTTGAGATGTGATGGAAAGAAAGCTTAAATCAGTTTTCTTAGCACACTAACATCTATCTGTAGGTAATAACTTCAATTCAGGATACAACATGTGTGATTTTATTTTTCATAAATAGACTGATAAATGACTTTTTCCTCCTTACACTTTCTTCAGCCAAAAACTGGCAGGAAACGCAGGGAGTAGAAAATAAGGGATGAAATACAGCAGGGGGTTTTGGCTGAGAGTCGAACCAGCTGCTGCTGCAGCAAGGGCAGCCGCCTCTGCAAATGGAGTGCAAACCAAGCTAAACCAACACCCTCACACTGATACACAAATGTGATCTAACAAAACCAACCTCTAAAATGAATACACACATTGAGCACATCATTTAATTTACTGCTTCAAAAGTAGATATTGTATGAAACTTCATGTAGCCTGTATGTTGTAATAACTCTGTCAAAGTGAAGAAGCCCAACAATGAGTTGCTGTTACCAAAGTCCAACACAAGGGGCCCTTATAACACTACAAACACACAAACATACACACACACAGTGATGTAATTCAAAGCATCATTGACATGCCATTATTGAACTTGGTGTGGGTTTGTTTATGTCTACTGGAAAAGAAAAGTGATTTTTATTTTTAATGTAAACATCGGCAGCTACTGTCAGGCAGCATGAAGTGAGGGGGACGCTTGTATCCAATTAAATTTTACCTCATTTAACGCAATCTCTCCATTCATCACTAAATCTATTTTGACTCTGAATTTGAATACGCACAATCGAGACTGAATGTAGATAAATTCTGCAAGGGTTTTCCGTATCTAATCTAGTTAAAGCGTTTGACTCCTATGTCCAAAGCCTGAAATAGAAAATGTGATTTGTCAGAGCAAGTGAAATGAGAATTAGGTGTGGAGCACAGTATGTGAGAAGAAAACGCCGGATGTGGAGCTGTCCTGCATTTCTGGCTGAATTTATAGAGTTTTTTTGTTTGTCAAGCTTAAAGGCATTCCTTGGTGGTATTGCCAAAACACACACACACAAAAACACACTCAGACACAGCACTTACCATCTCCATAAAGCCTTTTGCTGGCTGAGAGGGATTAGGCTGAAACAACGGTCCCCTCTATCTGTTGTCAAATGTCAGGAAGTCCAGAGATGGCAGGTGGTGAAATCCCCTGGAATAGTCGGTGTTCCAGCCATCATTTCACCTGCCACCTGATGTTCAGTTTCCACCCCACAATGTGGATATTTTGGTCTACATCTCTGCCTACATCTTCTGTTTATCTGTCAATTAAGTTTGAAATTCAGCATAAACCATCCCACAGCCCGCCTCTGTTCCTGTATGCACAAACCTCGGTTTCTAAAGAATGACTTTCACTCCAGCTGCTCGGAGCAACACAAATCTGAAACATCCAGACACAGTCATCGCTCACTTTGACTATCAAATGAATACTGGACAAAAACACCGGAATAAGAGTTTTAAAAAAATGTAGCCCAAGTGCCAGCGTGGTGAACCTGGAAATAGTTTCACTTTCCAACCGTGAGATTTTGGTGATACTGTGTTAGTGCAGCAGATTCCAGCACTCCCTGATAGATCAAAAACCTGTCATGTTATGACTCATAAGCAACCGCTGTGATACACACGAGTTTTCACACAAGTCTTTTTTTATTTGTGGATTATTTTTCCACGGCCTTCTGCTAGCTCAGGCTGAAATAGAGGCTACCACAGAGAACACACACATGAACCTACCTCTCATAATGTATTATAAGCATATTTGTAAATACATCTATAATAGCCCACATTCATCACAGCTTATAGCAGTGTTTGTTTTTATTTCTTGTTTATTTTCAATGCATCCCTCCCATTGAGCATTTTTTGGTCTAAAAGAGGTCTAATAGACGTCTAAATGTTGCCTAGACGACGGGTCTAAAATCAGGCTACCACGGGTCTAAAAATGAAAATTTTTTTAGACGTCTAAATTTAGACCAAGTTTAGATGACTGCCATTTCAATATGTCCAAGCATCCCTACTCATAGCCACGTTATTAAGGTATGTAATAGACAAAACCATTTGTAAATCTGTCAAGATTTTAGCGAGTTGAAAGTATTATTGATCATGCAAATTACTCACCTTCCGTCGGCTACCATACAATATCCCAGAATGTTATACTGAAGTAAGATGGCTGCCATGTAGGGACGCTGGTAAAGTTTAGATGGCTGGTCTAAAATCAGGCTACCACAGGTCTAAAAATGAACATTTTCTTTAGTTGTCTAAATTTAGACCAAGTCTAAATCTGGCCTATATTTATACTACACTGTATATTGCTCAACAGCTATCATAAATATTTTGGTTAAGTACTTGGAGATCAGTTATGCAACTCACAGTTGCTTTTTGAAATAAAAAGTCATCCAATAATGGATCAAAGTGCAACGTCTCAATTCCGTTTAAAAATATACAGAATCTAGACAGTTGAAATTAGGTCTAAAAATAAAAATCAGTCGTCTAATAAGAAGAATAAGAAAAACTTTATTAATCCCTGAAGGGAAATTCAGTTGTCGGTCATCTCATTTGTCAAGTCTTAACTAAAAGTCAAATACTATTTACAGAAGAGTTGTACAGTCTGATGGCAGTGGGCTTCTTTTTCTTCGTTTCTTCTTTTATTAATATTTGTAGTTTCAAGAGCGGTTGTAATGACTGCATTTCCTCCCACGATCAGAAGTACTTTAACTCAGATGATCAATTCACCAAATTGCCAAAAATGAGGAAAATGAAAGTTTGCCAGAGCAGTAAAATAGAGCCGCTGTGAAGAGATCCTTGAAAAAGAAAAGTTCTACCCTCTGTTGATGAGTTTTCAGAATAATATAATTGATGTTTTATCTTCTTTTATATCACCAAACAGCTCAGAGAAGTGATACATAAAAAAGTCAACACGAACTAAAACAGCAGATAAAAGAACATCGAAGGAGAGGGCTGAAAAACTCTGTATCAGAGCTAATTGGAGTACATTTCATCTGGAATAAATGCCAGCTCTTTATCCTCAGATTTACCACCAATTAGATGAAATGACGGAATCAGTATGTTGACTCAAAGATCCAATGAAACCAACAGCCGAGGCCGTATACGTCCTCATAACACGGCATGAACGCATCAGCGAGAGGAGAGGTCAGACCACATGTGGGCTGTTAAATTGTCAGAACCCATGGGTGTTTACTTCACCTGAGTGCACCTCAGAGGGTAAACAAGCTTCAAAGCTCTCCAACATGCCTTCACAAACAACCTGGAGCTGCTGCTGCTGCCAGATCAGACTAGGATTGGCCGCACTTCATTCTTAAATTAAGCACAATAGTGAAGGACTGGATTGATGAGGACATAAGTGACATAATATCAGACTAGGGCTGGGCGATAAATCAATAACGATATTTATCGAAAATTAATTTCCCTCGATATCTGTGTAAAACATGGTCTATATGCTTTTCGATAGTTAGCATTCTGCCGTGTTTTTGTTGACTATATGAATAGCCAATGAAAAGTGGAGTTTCTCCGGGTCCGCTTCGCACTGAACCAATCATGTGCTGAATTAGAACCAAGGAGCAAACAACTGCGTAGTAGCGGGCTGCAGCTACACGCAACCGTAGCACTTTAACACGTGAAGCCGACAGCACTGATGGTGAGAAAAAAAGAAAATGAGTGCTACCCCCGGCAGAAATGCAGGTGAAGGCTCAACAAATGATGACATCGTCGACAACACTGGCACAAAAATGTTGGTGGTGTGGAGGTATTTTGGTTTTTGAGATCGGACATGAAGCAGAGTTATGTGCACTGCAAATTATGTCGAGTACATGTTCTCGCAAAGTCGGGCAATACCTTAACTCTTTTTCACCACCTGAAGCAGTGCCATGCAGCAGAGCACGCACAGTTCAAAAGGTTGGCACCACTGCAGCCGAAACAGCCAACCATTCCGCTTTCTCTGGCGCAACGCCTCACGACAAAACGTCGGACACAAAGACCTCACAGATGCAAACATGATACCAACAAGCACTGTTAAATTTTCTTTCTCTATATCATGATATATATATCGACATCGGCTGGTATAGAGAAAAATAAATAAATAAATGTATAAATTAAACATATCCTAATATTCAGACTGAAGTAACCAGAAGTCCTGGTGTTGGTTCAAAATGGGCAAACTAAGAAAATGAAGGTACGCATTAAGAAATAATATCAACACAGTGAGCTGATTCATGCCAGTTCATGGACCCTGAAGCCGGAGATATTTCCATCATAGGGATGTCTTTAAGCTCTGTACTTCACTTTCATTTCACTGCTGCAGACAGGAAAGTAATACCGACCGGGTCCTGCTTTTTTGTTTTCCAGCCATTAAGGACTACGAGACTGCAGGGAAACACAGCGAGAATGACCGTCAGATAAAAGAAGGCCTGGAGAGAGCTCAGCGACTTCTCAAACAGTCTCAGAAGAGGGATTATTACAAAATCCTGGGAGTCAAGAGGTGGGATATTTTTCATACTGCTGTGTTATTATTCTGGCCAGAGAAATTTGTTGGTACTTCTGGGAGAAATAAAGAAGATTACAGTTAGAAAACAGTATCGGAAAAAGCAGTTTGTGTGCGTGTTTTGAGATAGTGTTGAGCAGCTGCTGTTCCTCACAAAGCATTTGAAACCCTGGTAGTTATCCTCATGTTTAAAATGAGGACAAAATATATTTAAATGCAATGAAAGTTCACTCAAGTTACACAGTCCTTGTGGAAACATAGACCCTTGGGCAAATATCAGTTGTGAATCTTCAGTAAATGTACTCAAAGTCCTCTTTCCATTGTCCCAGAACGGCCCAGAAAAAAGAGATAATCAAAGCCTACAGGAAACTGGCCCAGCAGTGGCACCCCGACAACTTCCAGGACCCAGAGGAGAAGAAGAAGGCGGAGAAAAAATTCATCGACATCGCTCAGGCCAAAGAGGTCCTCACTGACCCTGGTAAGAAGAGTTTGGGCTGCAGAGTCAGAGGTGAAGTTGTTACAGCGAGTCTCGAAATGTCAGACCTCTGAGGGGCCGCAGTAAACAGATCATAACTTGAGAATCATCCAAGAAGCTTGAGGATGGATTTTTTTACGGAGCAACATTTCGATTCAGTGAAATACTTGAAGAATTTGCACATCAGTAACAAGGTTATTCTCACATAGTTAACTAGCTGCTAAACAAATTAACCATGATTGAAAATTCACTTTGATTGTAGCAAAATGAAACCAGTGTGTTTGTTTTGTGTAATTTTATTTACTTCGTGCAGCACCTGTACTTACATCAGGCTGAATGGGCCAAATGTTAAGCCCTCAGCATATTCAAGTACCATCATAAATACTGTTATGTTAGAGGTTAGGAGACTTAAGACTAATGATTTTTGTGTTACTCGCATCACCCTGACAAGCTCTTAGAATGTTAAACTTGACCCCCCATCACTGTGTCCTTGGACTGATCGGCCTCAGTTGATTGATTTTACTCTGAATCAAATTTTAAGTTTTGAGTTTGTGTTCAAATGTTTATTTTGCCCTCAGCTGAATTAAAAAATGATTTTAAAAATATTTTCACATTTTTTATCCTGATTTTTTTTCATTTTTTATTTCAAAGGATGTAATAATTCATAAAAAACACTCTGTTTGGTCCTGACTTAGTCTCTGGTCTTTTCTTTCAGAGATGAGAACAAAGTTTGATCACGGAGAGGATCCTATGGATCCAGAGAGCCAGCAGGGCCACCATCATCATCAACACTTCCATGGGGGCTTTCAAGGCTTCCAGGGCTTCAACCCCTTTGGCTCCGGACCCTTTAACTTTAAATTCAACTTCAACTGAGGAAGCCCAGATCCAGCTCAGCTGGAGACTTTTTATTTCCCTCCCTATTTAAAAGGGAGATGGCCCGCTCAGGAATGTGGGGCATACCAATCAGTCTCACAAAAACATGGAGCACGTTGTGACCTTAATTAAAGATGCATTCTTGTTTCTGAATGCTACAACTCTGAATTCTGTTTGTGGAGGATCTGTTGCTATGCTAACAAATTTCTGCCATGTGGGATGCACCCTTTATCTGTGCAGTGTAAGTGGTTAACCTTACACTTCAATTCTGTCCTTCAATTGAAAACTGCAATTCACATTCATTCGTAAGATTCAATTTGTACATAGGCACAGTACTATTTTTATAATGAATGGAGTTGTTCTGAACTGTAAATAAAAGCCTATTTATGTGAATGAACATGGAGTGAGGAGCAGGAGTGTTGCTGTGTGTGTGGAGAGTGCTTTGCGACATTTGGAGTTGAGCTAGTTCTCTAAATGGCACTTAAAAAATGTTTTTCTTCAATATTACATTTAACATCCATCTGAAAACCCACCCTTTAAATGTTTTCTTCGATGAGGAACAAACTCCAGCCAAAGAAAATCCCTCTGGTGGATGAATCACTCATCAGGAGACAAGAGACTACAGCTTCAGTTGTTATAGTTTTGTAGCAAACATTTATTCTTTTAACCAGACAGTAATATAAACATGTCTATCTGACACATCACAGTGAACAGTGGGTGACCTGAGAGCGGACCTCCAGCACCCACGTTTAGGACCTTTTTTAAGACAAAGAAAAACTACAGTTGGCTTCAGTTGAGCAGCAACACCCTCGTATTCCTGAGACAAAAACACTGGTCCATCATGGAGTTCAAATACTGAAAAATAATCTTTACATGAAAAACAGAGAGGCTGAGTGTGCATAAGATGTAAACAAAGCATAATAAGTTACATTTAAATACAGCTTCTTAAATCATGACCCCAAGTGTGCAAATGACACAGACCCTTTTTCCTTTGATTGCCATACCTGTGGTACGACAGAGTATTAGGGCCACATTGAGAAAAAAAAAAGGATTTAAGAATTACTAACGGGAATTAAGTCATAAAGTAATGACTAACGTAAATAAAGTCACAATAAATTACTTATGAGAATACAGTTGTAATAAAATCATTATGATACTTAGGATAATGTGGTGCTGATGTGCCAAAAGATTTAGTATCTCCTTGTTTGAGAAACCTACATTGGAGTAGATTTTCACAAAATGCTCCATGGCTCTCATTTTAACAACTGTCATCCTCAACAGCAGGTTAGAATACAAGGACTTTATTCTCATAAGTAATGACTTTATTCTCATTAGTAATGAGTAAATTCTCTTAAGTTAATGACTTTAATCTTGAGGTCTTAATTTTTTTTCCTAATGTGGCTCTAATACTCTGTCATACTGTGGAGCATTTCATTATGATAAAGCTTTACAAAAATAACAAATTTATCAGTCAAATTTCTCATATCCTTTCCGCAGTCTCATTTCATGTCCCTGAAGCCTTTAAAAAGATCTTTTGATATGTCATCATAAAACTCCAGCTGAAGCTACAAGTCCAAAGCAGAAAATCTGAATAGTGCTGGTGATTCATATAGCAGCAGCAGCATATGTGTTTGTGACAAACAGGGTAGAGAGCGTTAAAAACACTTTGAATTATCTACTTTTAAATGTAGGATGAACTGAGGATTTCAAATTCTTGTTTTTGGAGAGGCAGAGTGTGTATGCTACTTTAGTTGGCCAGCTCGTTAAGAATCCCTTTTTCTGAGCAGGATCATGCGAGTTATCAGGTTGACAAACACTAATAACAAGGCCAGAGAAGTATGAAAATAACAGGCATACCTACTTTGAATCTTGTTGAACTTAGTGAGAAAAACATGCAGGATGTCAATGAAAACACCAAATACTGAAAGACAAAGAGGTGAGACACTCAGCTTCAACATTACTCTTAATAAACAGCTCTGATTAAGACTAAAAAATAACATCTGTAAGCTGTTTGGGTCACTGAAAGGTTTTACTACAACAGTTTTTCCACCTTGTCCAGCATTTCAAAAACAACTATATATGACTTGATTTTAACTCTAAAAATACGTCTGTACATGATAATTCCTCCCAATACGTTCTAAGAATCCCAGTCATCTAGCTCTGAATGCTGACCAGCTGGTTTTGGAGCAGCAGATGGAGACTCAGAGGTATTTGCTTCCTGCTGCAAAGACGCGCGTGTTCCGAAGAGGCTGTGGTCGAGATACCGGTATGGTTCAAAGCTGTTAGATATAATCAACAGGTTTCATTCCACTAACAGAAGAGGACATGTCATCCTTTAAATTTGTGCGTTACTATCACATGAAGAAAATTGTTAGATACAGAATTGATGTTGAAGAAATTAAAGAGCCTTCCTTTAAAAGTCTGACTGCCTCCCCTTTGGATTAAGTAAATAATGCAAATCCCTCTGAGTCAATACATTTTAATGTGACAACTTTGTAGCTAGAATTAAAATTTAAAATCATAAGAGTCAGTGACAACTTTGGCTTGGATGTTTTCAGTCAATGCATAGTTTCAGAGATGTGCCTTCTCTATATTTCTATTTGGATACACAATCAGTGCAAAATATGGCAGCTACTTATCCTCGAGCACACCTAACAGAGTGTCCCCTCCTTTTACTCTCTCCGTGTTTACTTCATTCTCCGGTCAACCAGGAGCAGACTGTAGTGCTGAGAGCGCCGCAGTGGTTCACAGTTTGCAGGCAACACTTAGATCACGTGTTAATTTGTAAGACGTATTGACTGCAGAAGCAGATATGGCATCTCTGAAAATATCTCATCCTTCTGTGGCTGGGGAGACGTACAACAACACTCTTGTCTGTGGCTATGTTTAGATGGAATTGTCTGTCTTCAAGCTTTGCAGGTGGCCTGCATGCAAAAGAAGCTGCCTTGTCTCTGTTCAGCATGGTGCTGGCAGACGTTAAAGTTCATCTCGCCGGTTGTCTACTGTGCAGAGGAAGAGGAGGAAAGAAATGTAAGCTCGGTGGTCAGAGAGAGAGAGAGAGACAAAACTTAGGCCAAGAGAAATTTGCTGGAAACAATGTTTAAATCTTCAAGACACAAACCTTTTTTAGCTTGTGAGGGAGAGCCAGCCCGTTTGTGCGTGTCTGTGTCTTTCTCTTCCTGGACTTGTCTAAGCAGCTGTTTTATCTCATTGTCGTATTCAACCCATTCAGGCACAATCCTCGCCGCTGCTTTTAGCTTGGGCTCCTTGGTCTTGGGATTGTTGCACTGCGGCAGAAAAAAAAAGCAGACAGAACACATCAGTCACGCCACCAGCGTCACTTTCGCCCAACAAGTCCTAGTGCCATTCCCAGCACTGTCTGTGGCAGCCATTTGAACCTAATTTGATTTCCAATTCTGTTAAAAGGACATTAGCCGTAGTCTTGTGTCTGAATTACCAAGTGGGTGTCCTAAACCACAATGAGACAATGCTTCCTATTCCATTCAGCTGGAGCCTGGCCAGTAATTCTCTAAATTAGTTTAGGAGACTACAGGATAGCTCCTCAGTTGTCTCCTAAATGCCAAGTGGCTTATGGACATTAGTGTCGCAGAATATCCTTTTCTTTTTCTGTGCTGCTGTTACTACGGTGCACTGGAAGAACAAAGAAGCTGAAAATATGGAGCAGTTACCATCCACATGGACAACAGATCACAAAAGGGATTTATGGATTTTACTACTCGAATAAAAAGACAATTAAATATGACAGAGAGAATCTTGCAACTCCCACACGTGGCTAGTTTCCCCCTCCCCTTTTTTCAACATTACATTCAACATAAAAAAGTTCAACCTGTAAACACCAGATTGGACTTTAAAATAAGAACAGTTGTAGTTTATGTTCGTGGTCAGTTCAGTATTGACCAATCACACATCAGCAGGCTTTGGTGTGAGCAGGAAACCAACAGAGGGACAAAAGGAAAGCAGAATTTTATCTCCATTCAAGGACAGATGTGACCAAACTAGGACTTCCCAGACACAAATCAACAAGCGTAACACTGTTCGATGAAATCAATCATGAAATTTCTGTTTTTTTCTGCAGGCATATAGTAACATTTTTGATTTGAACACACCTTTTCCTTTGCTATCCTGACCAACTTCAGACCTGACGACTGCAAGCGAATCAGAAGTTTCTTAATGGCTTCATATCTTTATCCAGGGTTCCTACACAGTTGGAATTTCCATACTTTTCCATACCCTACTTTTTAAAATTATTTTTGGAAATACCTACTCTTCTATTCAAGAAAATGGTATTTCAGAACTGTGGTAATAGTCTGGAAACATAAATATTTTTCCATACTTTATTTCATTTTCAATTCTTTTTAAGACCTAGAAATTGATCAAATTTATTTCCATACTTTCCATACTAGTGTAGAAACCCTGTTTATCAGACTTACACTAACTGGATCATAAACAGTTTTCATATGTCTCCATCAGAGAGATTGAACCTTTTCAGATTCCTCTGGGACTCACCAGGTCTATCGTCTTGGCTGTGACTTTAGACGTGTCATCACACCATGTCTCACACCACAGCCACTCCTGAGGGAGGGACTTAATGACCACCTGGTGGATCATGTTGTTCGGCAGGTCCTTGGAGAACACAACAAAAACATTGAGATGATTAAAAAAAAACAAACAAACTGTGACTCAAAGTGGAGGTGGAGTTCACAGAGCATCCTCATCCCTCTTACCTGATCCAGGTTGGACAGACTGTTGGGGTCTTGGCTCAGGGCTTGATACTGGCCTCGTAATCTGTCCCCTGCTGCAATCTTCCTGAACTTCTTCAAATCCACCACGAACAGAGCGCTGGGGAGAGTACAGGTAGAGAGAGAGAGCGCTCTGTGAGTAAACCGTACCCTGAGCTGAAGATCCCTAAAGAATAACTTCATATCACTAAAATAATGACTTCATAAAGATAAATACCCTAGGCACAGTCGGATAATTGCACCTCACATGTAATGCAATATTAATAAACCAAATGGTGTACACAATGTAGTTTCACTTATTGCTTATGAGGTCTGTGTCAGCCAGAGGAGATTCACCACATAATGTTTTCCTGGCTTCACTGATGCGGATCATTCACCCTCAGTGCTTTTGTCCTGCCAGAGCTGAGCAGCACACTGGCACCCATTCAAATCTCGGTGGTTTTCTGACTTTTCCTCTGCCCTGTCCTCATCAGCTGAAGGTAAAGTGGAAAGTTTCTGCTCTCCATGTTTAGCCACCCAGTTAGCCATCACACCGACGGAGGGGGAACTCAGTGTCAGGTGCCCGGCATGGAGCTGAACCCAGTGCTTTATTTAATAAACACCATCGCTGTACACAGGAATCAGATGCTCAAATATATCCACAGGAACTGCTACTATAGATGGTGGGGTCCAGTCACCATGGAAACTGGACGAACAAGGTGCCTTTGGGTAGAGGAGCTACTTTTTTTTTTTTTTAACAATGTTTTTGTCCTCTCTTTTTAAAAAAAAAATCAAAGTGTGAAGGGATGTGGCGGAGTTTAACACATTTGAAGTCGAGCTTGCACAACAGAATCTAATTTTACTTCCAGCATGTTCAACAAAACAAACATCTGGTGCATTAGTTGATTTGTGCTGCCAGAGTGAAGTGAGACTTTATGACTTCTTAAAAGGTTTAACCGAGTCCTGGTTTTGTAGTTCTTGAGATCCAGATAGCTCCATGAACAAAACAACTACAGCACTTTAACTGAAACTCTGTTCCTCTTCCTTATTTTTATTTTTAGTTCCTCACAGTTCTCAGATATGATACTCACTTTTGCAGAATAATGAATAATTCCCCCAGATGATTCACTGAACACAGACCCAATCTCGAGTTCAGATGAATTTTAAAGGTTGTTACAGATGTACTCTATTTCAGAATAATCTGACTAGTGGTACTTTTAAACGACTGAATTTATTCTGCTGCATCTCTAACAGAAGTGGTTTTGTCTAAAAGTGACAAAAGCTTCTGGTATTCAAAAAAAGTTCCAACAGCAAGGATCTACTTCAAAGTTTTTTAAAAGAAGTAAACCTGATGTGGTATTTCCTGTGTCCTAGATGTGAGGCCCAGTAGCCTGTTTTCCAGAAGCGGTAGCCCTCCATCTCTTTGCGGCTGTCACAAAACGGCGTGTAGCCATAAGGAGCACCCTCCAGGTCTAAATCCCTCAACTCCTTTAGATCAGCCCGGACGATCTGCGAGAAAGAGCAAGAACATTGGTAACACTTCAGGATCTGATCCAATTTTGACACCAGCGTTGACTGATACAGACGAGTCTCTCACTTACACACACACACACACAGGTCTCACCTATGTCACTTTAATTCTGCGCTCACCTGGTCGGCATCCACAAAGATGATCTTGTCCACAGCCAGAGGGAACAGAACATCTAGAAAGAGGATCTTATAACCCCAGATGATGCGCTGCTTCTCAGTCTGCTGGTGCAGCCAGCGAGGCCACTTGTACTGAACCAACTCGTACTGAAAGCCATAAGCCTCTGCCATGTGAGAGATGGTCTCCTACCCGACACAAAACGCACACGACAGAGATTAAGCAAATTTGAATTGGTTACATCTTTTTGGTGACCAGCCTTATCATCGAAGATAAGTTTGTGTTTGCTTGAAGACAGACTATTTCTTTGGCATGTTTGTTTTTCATAATTGCATTTCATTTTTGCAGCTAGACAGAATAATTCAAGATCTGCAGAAAATCAACAACAAAAAAAATTAAACAGAAAAGGAGAACCCCAGATCTGTAATTTTCTTAAAATGAATGAATCTGCCGGGGAGAGTGGGGGCGGTTTATTCTGATTACACAGGAAAAACAAAACTCTCATATTGAGTCATAAGGTGAGGAGAAGTACCTTGAACGACGGGGAGAGGTAATTCTTGAGGAACCAGAATTTGACAGGAGTTTTGGTATGCCGAAGGACAGACAGCATCATTATTCTGACAAAGACAGCAAGTGTGAAGGATCAGTTTGAGGATCAGGGCTAAAAGAGCTGCAACGTGTACGGCCTTAAAAGTAAGCTGGTGACTGAGTGCTTTTGTGAACTGAAAGTGACCCACCTCAGAAAGCGCTCGTACAGATGACCTGAAGCCACAGAAAATATGTTTAATACATCCTCCTTCTTCTTCTCTCCTTCATCCTTCTTAGAGCCTCCGCCTGTGATGCTGTAAACCACACAGAAATGCATGAGTGTTGTCTGTGTGAATTCACATTTAGTTACAGTGAGTAAAAAAGACATCAGACATTTTCAAACACACCATGCAGTAATGTGTTTCCCTAAAATGAGATCATACAAAGCGAATGGCAATCCTCTGGAAAGCTTTAATTTGATGTGAACTCCTCTAGGGAACTTGAATCATTGAACTGGAACAGATACAGCTGCAACATTAAAGCAGCCTCTCATTTTTATATCCACATGTAGCTACGAGACAGTCAATGATACAAAGAATCAAAACTGATTCATTCTTTAACAGCCGACCAGAGATGCACCGTTCAATTCTAAATGGCAGCAGTGGAGATGAAATAAAGCCATCGAGCAGTCATACACACACATTTCACTGTCATGGACAGATGCATGGGGCTGGGAGCTAAATGGTGAAACTGCAAAGATGCATCATCACAGAGAAAACTATGTTTGGTAACAATCCTTCCTTCTCCATTTGAAATAAGGAGCCAATTTTTTTCAAATTCAAATTCAAAACCTACAGTTTTATAGTCAACATGTTTGTGATTCCTTTTGTAGGATTTAAATGAATATTCTGGTGTAAAATAAAGTTAGAGTCAAACACACCTTAACACCACGTTAGAAACCCCCTCGAGAGATGAATGTTGCTGACTGCTTGCCTGTCTAGTTATACCAACTTTAGTAATGACCGCAGATAGCAATACACAGCCATCTACGTCATCACGCGCAAACCTCAACCAAAACGCCACTCTGTAGCCACAAATAATGCTCAGGACAGCACCTAACTTCATCAACAGTACATATAGGGTCCCAGCCATAGTACTAGCCATCAAACATCTCTTTAGCTTTGCCTGATTTCTTTAGCAGAGACCAAACACAACTCACCCACTCTCTTCTAGCAGCCGCTTGTTTGTGGGGGAGTCCTGACGCGTCGATCACCGAGTTCAGCGGATCATTTCCTTGAAGTATTAATCATCATAATAATAATAACAGGCCTGATTGCATTTCCATGACGTAATCATCATAAGTGTTCTTCCTTTAGCTGCGAAACTCCGCTGCAATCAGTGATCGACTTGTCAGGGCTCCCCCACAAACAAGCAGCTTCTGGAAGTGAGTGGGTAAGTTGTCTTTTGTCTCTTTGCTAAAGGAATTCTGCAAAGCTATAAAGATGCTTGGTGGCTACTACTATGGCTGGGACCCTATATGTACTGTTGATGAAGTTAGGTGCTGTTCTGAGTATTATTTGTGGCTATCGAGTGGCTGAGGTCTGTGCGTGGATCCATAGACCACTGTGTATTGCTATCGTGCGGTCATTACTAAAGTTGATATAACTAGAGAAGCAAGCAGTCAGCAACATTCATCTCTCTGGGGGGTGTCTAACTTGGTGTTACGGTGTGTTTGACACTTACTTAATTTTACACCGGAATACCCCTTTAGTCGATACCTCACATAACCGACACATCAAAAACATTGTGATGAGTTATGGTAAAAGAACCACTGAATTATTTTAAATGAAAATACAACTACCAAATTTCATCAATCAAGAAAGTATACACATGATGCCCAATCATTTCTGTGATTTTGGATCTTTCCCTTTCCTGAGTGAATAGATGTTAAACTGAGAGAAAATACTGTGCAATGCAATCCCAAAGGGTGTTAAGGCTTTTGGTTTATTGATAGAGGAAGTAGTTTTTGATATAAATGGCTGCTATCTGTGTGAATTACTGCTCACTGTTTGTAAAATAGAAATGCCGGTACAAACCCCAGGCTTTAAACTTCAGCAGGTGGGTAGAAACAGTTACAAAATCCTTTACTAAGAAGAGAGAAACTGAATGTTCTCACCACTTTCTTCGACATGATTCTCAAGTTCAGATGTCCCCACAAGGTCTTCTTTTTATTTGTCAGTTTATTTATTAATATCTTTTGTTTCTGAATATAAATGTGAATAAAAACCTAAAAAAAAAGATGAAGTTAAGGGCTGTCCTGGCCCCAAGTTGCCATTGTTACTGTCAGTTAAAGCCTTTATGTCGTTGCATAGTTTAATAGCAGCATTTATGCAGAATTATGAATTCACTTTAAGACATTATGTTGCTATTAAAAATACAAGGCTTCAGGTGCTACTGTGCCAGATTCTTTGACACACGCAGCTGTTGTCCTGGTTCCGTGGTGCTTTTTAAATGGAGAGACAAAAAGGCAGCTGGGGGAGTGGATCACCCTGATGTAGTCCTATTAGAGCAAATAAAAGTTCTAATTTGTTTTATATTATCTAACTTAATAAATAATGTGTATGTTCAGTGCATTTCTCACCGCTAGTGTTCCAAGAATCAGTTATCTAAATGGATCACCCCAAATTTTATACTGATGTTTATTTATCAGGTCTAAATGTCTAATTTGTTGCTTCTAGTTTCTCATATTTGTAGATTTCTGTTCAACAAGCCAAAACAAAACAAAACTAGTAAGAATCTTTTTTAGCTCTAGCTGTCCGTGCAGTTTTTTTCCAGTGTACAAGTCTGAAGATCAGTTAGAGGATTTGTAGGCGAAAGTTATTTGAAGTTTGCAGGGGAAATTTAGTCGTGGTTGCAGCCGCCAAGCTGAGCAAATACCTAGAGGTGTAATCAAAAGCTATGATCAAAACCAAACAGAAAATTATCTCTGTGTGTGAGGCTTCCATTAGGGATTAGGTTTACAGCACGTCTAATCTCGCAGTTAAAGCATATAATAGCTTAATAAATAACATTTATGCTCACAATTTTGCAAATTGATCCAAATTATGCAAACCCATGGGTGCCAGCATCAAACACCATACACAACACTATGGTACCCAGCACACCAAATGAGATTGTGTGTTTTTAGGCTTCTGTGTGAAATACTGGTCCAGATGCCACTTTCCGCACTTTTCAACTCAGCTGCAACAAACTCAAACAGCTACCAGGGAGCAATGGCTCATGATGCAAGTCACATTTAGCGGACAGAAATCGGGACTTCTGCTGGAGGGTGGATGTGTCTGCAGCCAAACTGTGTGTCCTTGTCTGTAATAGACTGCTGATGAGGGAAGGAGTGTCTCTCCCACACTCAATCACAGCCCTCTGCCTCCAGGCTCCACCAAGACACCAGTGAGTGAGAGAGAGAAGTGGGAGAGAAGGAAGGGGAGTTACCGTCCCTCTCTGCATGTCTTTTAAAACCAACTACACATGGTCAAGAGACTGACTGTTGTATGGATGTGACCTGCTTACCAATCTCACAAAGGCTGCATAGCTTTCCTTTCCACCAGTAGCCAGTCCTCTCTAAAACATTAAGTGCTCTCAAATCACATCACCGCTCTCTCTAGCTCAGCAGTTTGCCTCTGGGGAGTCACCGTACATCTGTAGGGTCTGGGGATGCCAACTGTATGCCATGACTAAGCCTACCATTATAGAGGGCCTCCAGCACCTCAATAGGCCCTCCCCCCCTAAAGATAAGCAGCTTTAGAAGGTCAGGTGAGAGCCTGTTTGGCAGACTCGCTCAAGATAATCTGGACCTCTGGAATGATCAACAAAGCTGAGGATAAATCCCGAGTAGTGGACAGCGGACAAAAGTCTACTTCTGTTTTTACTCCAGCTCTTCCCATAGAGCAAAAACCTGAACAGAGATGTCAACAGCAGGAGGTCTGCCATGTTTGCAAACTAGAAGAAAAAGTGATGATTGGTGGATGTTCAGTGCACGTGTTTAGTAAAGCACTCCTCTGATCACAACTTCTTTTTCTAGGGTTAATTGTTCAACTTATCACATTTTTACTTACATCTGTTTATCATCCTTTTATTTTATTATCATGCATCATCATTTCTACCCACTCCTGCCCTTCATCTGGATTCAGTTTGAAAAATCACGCATGGTTGGAGCCTCCCTGGACAGTCTCCGAGGTCCTATAATTACTTTGGGAAATGAGCCTTTTACATCATCTGTTATTTAAAAGCCAAATTATCTCTTAGGTTACCCACACACTAGCAGATCTATCAAATGTTGGATCTGTACATAGAAGACCAAACTTTGGCAATAAACCTGTTGTGTCTGAGTAGTCTTAAATCAGCTGGTATGAGTCGGAAAAAATGTATGGAGAGCAAAAGCAGGCAGAGCGCACTCATCTGTAACATCTGTGCTCCCAGTTGGTGGTTATCTGACTATTATCACTTTATCTTTGAACAGCTGTTGCATATATACTTGATGTGTGGCTAAAGCCAGTCTGGTTTAGGTATCCAAACTTCACGAGTTAAATCAGGAATAATCAACCTGACTTCAATTTAACTAACAAGCATTTCAAAAGTTGTCTTATTTTTAACTTGAGGACAAAAATCTGAACCCAGATGTTGTTATTTCAGCATTAAATCCGAGTGAATCAACAGAACTTTGGTCTCTCTTGGGATTTTTGTGTTAAGTCAGATTGAAGCTTCGAGGTAACTTATTATTTACAGTGAAACTGAGCCTCACCAGAAACTGATGAACCGGTGTTACTGTGTAGGATGACTTGGACCGAGAAATGCCGGCTTTTATCTTGCTGACATATCCAGAGGAGCCATTTGTGTTTGTTTTTGATCCAAACAAACAGTTGCTCCAGTTTCTAATTGGACTGTAAACAATGCTGCACAAAAAAGGAAGTCTTGGCTAGAAGTACCTCACCATGAACTGCTGGCAACACCTTAATACCAAAAAAGCTGGCTGCTGTCCCAGCAGCATCATTGCCCAGTGATGGCCAAAAGTGCAGATTGCATGAAGCTCTCTATCACAGCAGATTTCTCTTTATGGCTTCCATAACCAGCATAAAACCCTCAATATTTCCCAGACTGAGAGCACATGAGAAAAAGTCTTCCTCTCCAGCCACAGATGAAAAGGAAAGTAAGAGACTGCTCACAAGACATGAATCACAAAGCGTCGAAGAAAAGCCTGTAAACAGACAGAATAGGATTCAAATCCATTTTCACTTTTGCTCTGTTGGGATAAAGCTCCCTTTAGGAGATGCCAGAGTTTGTAACAACTCTGTCACTAAGACGCTCTGACGCTTACTGATGCATGAATTCAAGCCCACTAATTCTTCAGAGGTGTGAGATCAATAAACAAGCTTCAGTCCAGCCCTTTACAACCAAATCCTAAAAGCAGCCTGTGCTTACAAATAGAGCAATGTTTTAAAAGACTACTTGACTTTCAAACCAACAGGACTTTCTCTAGTCCAGATCTACATGGTGTGAGAAACTTCTAGAAAAAACTGTCTGAGTCATTACAAAACATATTCATGACTTTTGCTCAAATTTCTGTGAAAGATATTTTCTTATATCTCTGAGCAAACTACTACTTGCATGATTTTATTTTCCATACTCAGGCAAAGAACAGCTTTGACTGAATCTTTGACTGAATGAAGAGAACAGACCAGATAGGGGTGTTTGAGTTCAACTCTCTAGAACCATTTATTTAAGGTGGACTGAATGAAATGACAAGATGTTTGGTTAGACCTAATTGATAAACGTGGTAAGTATCTTCCTTCCACCATGTCATGAGACCTGTGCATCTGTTTGCCGTCCAGTTTAAGTACATTTTGGATTCATAACACATCACAGGCACTTGAGAAGTAATCACATCTCAAAACAGACTTACCGCTAAAAAATGGCTGCCAGATTATTTTAATCTATTAATCTACTTATTCATCTTTCTAACCACTTTCAGCTGTGCAGGAAGTTTCTGTGACATTGGAGGAAACATGTACCAACGAGTTCAAATACTAACGTCTCAAAATGACCGTCAACAAGAAAATACCAAGGTAGGCTGCGATCCCTTCAGGTTTTTGTGGGCCTGAAGGACAAACCTCCAAACCTGGATCTGCTTCTTTCAGTACGAATGAGCACAAAGACTTCTATGACCAAGAGTGCGCTGCAAAGGGGAGTCTTCTGTTCTCCATGTAAACACTTGAACACAGAGATACTTCAACCAAACTAAACTGTATCAGTATGTTGAGGCAGCACATCTCTTAAAGAGCAACAGTTGAGGAAAACATTCGACCTAAAATAGCATCTTTTGTAATGCTCTACTTTCTTTCCTCTTTTCCTTGCTCTTTCAGCAACACAGGTAAAAAAACACTTTCCATGAACCAGTTTGTGTAGCAAGTGGAAGCAACTCCACTGCCCTATCTTTACTTTCTTTTCAACATGTCCTACATGAAACTCTAGAAGACAGTTTCTTAACTTCAGAGAAAATGTTGAAATTTGAGATCATGTATGATAGTATGCACAATGTGTTTATGAACATAGCTACATGCACTTATGCATGAATAATACATGCATAAGTGCATTCTTTCCAAACTTAGAATTATCACTGGTATTCTCAAAAAATTATACAAGAATTAATGCAAACAAAAACGTGAAATGATAATGTGCGAGTATTCAAAAATGGTTCAATGGCGACATCCTGTTTCATAAATGTTTAGTCAAATTAGGTCATCGTGGTTCATCATCAAACGCAGCAGAGTCGAGCAGCACACTGGAAACCACCAATAGACACTACATGCTAATGAGTGTGACAGTGGAGTTTCAGGTGTTAAATGGGTCGCAGTGATACTGCCTACCTTTTCTCTATAGTGCTCCAAACACTTCACACAGCAAGCATTAAGTGAGAAGACAAGATCACACAGTTAGGAAGTGTTGGGGAGAAACACACAAATGCACACACACGTATACAAACACACACAAACACACACATACCTACAGAAGCACATATTTTTTGCAAGACTAGATCTTACAGCATAATATTGCAGTCTGGATCGAAGGGGGGGATTAGATCTCCTAAAAACCACAGTGGATAATTGACAAACAGAAGGTGGGTGAGACGACTGAACTATCAATTTGCTCTCGGCTATAACTGTCAGTCACCTGGGGGAAGATTAAAAACCTACCAGAATAAACTACATTTAGCTGGATTTGATTTGAGAATAGATTCCCCACCTTGCTATTGAGTCCCATATGCCTTTGCTTTCTCCTGTTTCACTTAGAAGATCTTCATTGATCTTATCTGCCTTTTTCTGTACCTGTGGAGAGAAAGAAAACAACAATACAATGATCTTGATTCAGCGACTCTATTTCAGACGGTGTTACACTCACTGCCAGTGTCTTTACATGAGGGTATTTTGGGAAAATGTGCTAAATATAATTGAGGAATGTATCAGGAACACACTCACTCTGACTTTGATGATCTTGCTTTGAAAACTGTTCAGTACGGCGATGACGTCTCCAGCATCTGCAGGGGAATCTGTTCCATCATGCCTGAAAAAGAGATACACTGTGATTCTTGTTGCTGACATTAAACATCTGTTAATTATTGTGAGTATAACATTATCTGTCTTTGTGTTATTTCCCATTGAAAATAAGGTTTAAATAATTTGATAAACATCTTAATATTTGTGATATTTGTAGTATGAAATAAGTTCAATGGGGTTTTGTTTTAAGAGATCAAACAAATCATTTGAAAAGAATCGGATTTAGTCTGTAAGCAAATTATTAGGATATGAAGAGCTGTCAGTGCTGTCATTCCTTTAAACAACATAAATGTAATTTACTTCATTATCAGACATTAAACAGCTTTATATTTTATTAGTCTTCCAGCTTTATGTAATCCCATATTTGTAATCGAACTAAAACTGTAATGTGTTAAACTTCAGTTGCAGTTGAAGAAAATGTGAACTTCATTTGCATATTAACTGGTGAGATCTGCCACTAATAAACACAGAAAAAAAAAATATCTGCAGAGATAAATGAGAGATGCCTCCAAGTCTGTGAGTAGGCAGGTCAATGTATGTGTTTGATTGGCAGGTGAGCTGGCGGGGGCAGAGAGATATAATGTAAACAAACAGACAGCTATTAGCTGAGAAACTGACGAATAAGGACTAGACCATTTAACACTGAGACACAAGCAAAGCTGATTTTTGCAGGGGCTCTATGATGCAGCTGAATAGTTACCCTAAGGCAAGTCACCACAGACTTAGCATGAATCATTGTTTTAAACAGCAAAAAGCTTATGTGACCTCTTCCTAAAAAGCTCAAATCATGATTATTATCTAGTTTTAATCCTGCGCTTGAGTTAGAAACAGCGTCTGAAATTAGGTCACATGTTTAGGACATGACAACAGTGCAAAAACGATCCACTGTACAGCCTCTACTCATGAAACAGACAGCAGCCAATGGATCAACCACTGAGAAAAGAGAGACTGGGCCAGCTGCCAGGGTCACACCATATTCATTGCACTCAATCACCATTAAGAATCACCTTTCCATTATTTTCCCCATCAGTACTTCCCAGCCGCGCTGTACAAACTGGTAAATTCAAATGAGGAATTCTGTCCACTATTGATTGTGCAACACTGGCCTTTCACTGTAATTGTTTTAGGACTGATTTGCCCGGTGCAGAATGTCTTTTGGCAGGCAGGTTCCGCAGGGTCCGATGGTGAAACACCAGGGAGCAAACTTCAGGAACAGATGAGCAATAGGCCAAGATGCACAGCAAGCCATTACGACCCCAGTGCTTACTAAAGGCAAAAAAACTAACCTTATCACTATGATAAATGCCCCCTCCTAAGTGGACCCAAAGTGCAATTCCCCCACCCCACCATGCTCAAATTCTGCTTGTGTTTTCCCCCACTCTGCTGTCACTGATGCAACTCAGCCTTTAGGGCTTGTGTTAGAAAGCACCAGAGATCAATCCGTATCCTTGCTCTGAGGAGAGAGGAGAACCGGCCATCTCATTCATCGTTGTCAGGGCGAGGCACAGTGGCAGCACAGAGTGCAAGAGGAAAAATGCAGGCTGTGGGAACGGAGAGCACAGACACTCCCCCCACTAGCCTCTGATCGGCCACCTAACCAGAGCAGAGTGCCGCTAACCACAAGAATAATGACACTGCCAGGGTGAAAAATGACATCACCCCTTTGCCTCACCTGGAGGATTGGAGAATAAATCTTGGTTGTCTGATATGATTCCAGAGAAACCGAGGGCTGTATGTGTCCTAAATCTTATGTGAGGAAAGCCTGAGAGGACAATATCGGTGATTGTGGTTAGAACAAGTATGATGCACTACAGCTGCCTATGCAAACCATTATAAGCGGCAGGAATTTGAGCTATTAAATCAAATTGACAGTGAGAGATTATCAATCCTTTTGTTGATTCACGGGCGAAAAGAAAAGATTTGATTTGTCTTAAGGACTAAAGTACTACAGAGCATTTTAATTAAAGTAAAAGCAGAATTCAAAGAATAAAAGGAATGAAATATCACATTTTGTTGGAAAAAAATGAATCACCCCAACTAAAGCATAACATGGTTTCCATTTGTCCTGGGAAATTAGACAACGCCAACGCACTGTGTCTCGTTTATGAAGCCTTTTGACACCTACGCCTTCCAAACTGAAACACGTTCTGCTGCAGATATTTTGCTGTCTGAGGTGGATGGCGTGGCAGGTGACCAGCTGAATCATCCCTCCACTCTGTCTTCTCTTTAATAGCACTGCTCTCCTCCCACTTGTCTCTCTTTCCCCTCTATAGTGAGCAGAACTCCCTGCACTCATCAAAACCTTGAGCTGCTACAGTGTCAGCAGCTCTCCATGTTACCATAGTGATAGGTTTCATAGCCACCAGCATGAAATGGAGAGGTAGGTGAAAACAGGCTTGATGCTGACGAAGCTACCTAATTAGTATCCCCGCTTTGAGGTTTGTTTTCAAAATATGTTGATAACAGTAAGGACTGAGAGGAAAAAGACGAGTACGGCAGTCTGGAATACTCACGTGAGAATCTGATAGATGTCTTCGGATCTTCCTTTACGTAATCTCAGTGTCCAGGCACCAGGGTTGGCTTTCAGCTGGAAGTATCCCTGTTACGGTTGAAGCACAATAAGTTTGAGTGGTCACTGCAACCCTGGGACAAAACTGTTTGACACAGACAAAGTGAAAACTCCAAGAAGAGTGAGGTGGAAAGACTTGCAAATCCTCTACTGACAAGCTGCTACAGAAACCAAGCTTCCTCCATGTTGGTAGATGGGACATGACTCAAGTTTTAAAACTATGATTAACATCAAAGAAATTTCTCTCAAACACATTATCTATCAACATGATTTCTTCTCATCATGCTGATTAATGTCTGACATTTATTCTTCAGAGAGTTTTAGCCTTAAATAGTTATGATTAAGAGCTCTGTTGACAAATGAGACTTGTGGCGCTGTGTTAATCAGGTTAGCAGTGTGGAGGAAAACAGCGAGAGGAGACTTGAGGAAATCAAATACTTTCATGAGAGTCACTTAACTTTCAGTATCAGCTTTAAACTGATTGGTGCTACCATTTTATCTGAGTATTTTGGTGTCACTTTTGTACAGTAAGAGAAGGAGGAAACACATTGTCCATCTTTATATGCAGTCAAACCTGATTTAAAAAAGTAACAATAACAGGTTTGTATCCATTGTTCATAAACTTTGCTAACTCTAGTATTAAGCATAAAAAGCTGCTGACCAGGTTCGCCATGACGATTGTGTCATACATGAGCGGGTCCCGACTCATGCCCAGGGTAAACTGCAGTCCACGGGGAGGCTGCCCAGTTGACAGGTCAAAACAGTGACCCTCCAGCAAGAGGTACTCCAGCTCATACTCAGCTGTCACGACCCCGCTCACCTGGAGAGAACAAGCACATTACAAAGAGGATGTGCAAAAACTCAGCAACAAGGGAGTGATTAATAGAGAGCACCTCGGCTGCGCTTAAAGGGGCCAGAGTGCAAAGAGTGCTGGAGGGGAATGACTAAGGAGCAGGTTACCTCCTGCAAGTGGATGTTATCCAAGTCATGGGGGCTGCGGACAGCCTGCACCATCCAGCTCTCTGGTGTGATCATATTCAAGGTGAGAAGGGGGGATTCTGGGAGCTCCGTGAAGCGGGCAACTGGTCCTGGAGAAACTGTGTCGTTTGCCAAGAAATTCACATCGGACTCCAAGACAAAGCGGTAAAAGCTGTGAAAAGACAAGAAGAGACGAACCAAATTAAACTGCTCCCTCGTTAATTGCCCGTTAACATCAAATCTGACAGAGTGGAGAGCAGAAGCACTAAATGGGTGAATATCCAGGACTTTTGCCAGTATACTGAGTTGACAATTTAGACCAACAAAGGCAAAGTCCTCCACAGCATGCACTGAAATCATGACATGTTGTGCAACAGTCTTATTTTCTAGGACAGGGGAGATATGCGCTGTTGTGACAGCTCAGTATATAGGATCTCCTCAAAGTGAGGAACCTAATACTGTTACTGACAGTGTTCCTGCTCCGCCAATAACAGAAACATATGTGATAGTCTGTGCACCAGAAATCTTCCTTTTCTCTGCCAGTACATGTATTCTGGGCTCACTGATTCCTTTTCATCAGCACAGAGGAGTCATATGAGTGCTGATAACCAACGCTGATTCTTGTGCTGATGCTTTCTTTTTATTCAAAGGTGTATCGTTGCATTTCTTATTTGCATTAAAAGTCTTTAAAGTTAATCCATGCCACAACAGCAGTGTTAGAGTGAACCAGAGCAGTGCAGCTACAGAGAGGCTGTTTGCTCCAGTGTGAGATGGGAGCTGTTATCAAAGCCCGGGAATGTAAGAAGGAGAGGTTGTAGTTAAGGAGGAGAATATCAGTACACAAGGGGGTCCTCACTTGATACGTTTGTTTGTGAGATGACTGAGTGTCCACAAGAAGAAAAGTGAGAGATAGAGGACGAGCAGCCCTGTGGTCCCTCCTGCTGCTCTGAGAAGTATCAATTGAATTGAATAAATCCAGTGACACTGAAAAGATTGTGTGTGTGTCCACTGACAGAAGTGTATCCAGGGGGGCTTGGCTCTAGGGTTACCAAATCTGTTGCTATCAAACAAGTGGATTTGATTTATGGTTACAACTGGCTATGTACATATTTTGTTTTTAAAAAGCTCATTTATTCCTCAAAGTGAAACATTCTGATAGTCTAGTGTAGGGCTGTAATCAACTGAAGAAATTCTTGGTCATCTAAAACCCACGCGGCTTGGCGTGAAAATATACTGATATCAGCACAAGAAGGCAATTAAACATAATGAAAGTTGAAATGCTCAAAATATAAATAAATATTTAACAAACCACCGAACGTTGATGAATGTGGACACTGTTAAATCTTCCTGTCACCAGTGGGTTGGGCGAATCCAAAATGGTGAAAACAAGGGGGTGTTCTGAGAAAGGCTGTTACTTGTGAAATGGGGGTGCTCTGAAAACACCCCCATTAGCACTTGGTACGTTCCTACTGATGACATTAACTATAGACTGTAAACTGACGTGGAAAAAAATTGAGTCGACCAATAAGAATTTTGGTCGACTCAGCACACATCGAACAATAAGTCGACCAGTCGACTAGGATTTATCAGCCCTAATCCAGTGACCCAGCCTTTATAATCTTAATCAGACCTTTAATAGTCTGTCCTCTGCCCTTGTAGGTTAATTTCAACAGTCACATTTAAAACATGGTGTTTAGCAAAGCAACCAGAAACACAAACTATCTCTGCCACAGAAGCTAGTGAGATTAAATGTTTGTGCATCGCTGCATTCTGGATGAGTGGACCAGCTTGTAGCAGCTTTGAAGGCGGACATCTACTTATCTGTAATGTGAAAATATCACGCATCTATTTGTGTCGATTATAAGCAACTGTCGCTCAAGGGAAGAGGACGTGTGTTGAGTTGAGGAGGGGGTGCTTTGAAGTGCTCAGAGTTATTTCCATCATGACAATTCAGGCTGGTCAATAAAAGTCAAACTGCAAACTCTCCCTCCAAATTGAAGCTGAGCTCCCAGAAAGAGTTCTGCCATGAGGCACTGGAAAAGACAGCATCCAGAAGAGCCAAACTACAAACAACTCAACCCATTACAGAACAAATTAAAAAAGAAATTACATGATGACTAACAAACACTAAGCAGCGCAAATGATAATGAACTATTTCAACCTTTCATTTGTTTTGTTTTTTTGTGTTTTCTTTTTCATTTTGTTGTTTTTACAGCATGCCGTGAACCACAGCAGTAGTGCAAGCTGTAAGCAATTTGCCCGGAGATGGGAGGGGAGGCCCAAAGCAATAAGGTGGTGTTATTAAGCAGATTGAATCTGCGCAGTATAATCTTACAAAGGAAAGGAGGCGAGGCGAAGTGGTCGGAGGATACACAAACAAGCCAAACAGGGAAATTTAATTACTGCTGGAACTGCAGCTTACCTCTTGAGGGGCATCTCGGACAACTTGGCCCTGCAATTCATAAACACCTGCAGTCTCACATTGACCACTTGACTGAGCACCTGCAGGGGTCATAGAAGACAAGACCCAATTAGAAATCTGGAGCAAAGTAGACCTCGAGGCCACCAGAGAGGTAACGGACAAACAAGAGTCTTTTTATGAACGAAAAGGATCGAGTGTATCTTCCTGTTCCACTTTCTATTACTTTTATTTTCCTGAATTTTAGATGGCTCTTAAATAATGAAACCTCTTACCACTATTTCCCTTAAGATATGAAATGTAAAAATGATTAAAAAAAACAACCTTGGTAAGTTGTTTTGAGTGTATCAAACTGCCTCATATAATATTTCTTGGTGGAGCTGCAGTCCACCACTGAAAAGGTGGCTGTCTCACTGACTGTCTGAGTCATTCACCTGAGACCGAACCTCCACCAAAGGAAGTTTCCAGAAAGACACAGCAAACAGCTAATGGCTAATTCAATAGAACTGTGTACATTCATTGAGGAAACAGTCCCTAAAGGACCTCATCTGTTTAAACACTAAGCAGCAAACTTGTTATTGCTCTCTAAGAATCCATAACAAAAAGTAAGAACTTTTTCCACTTCCTGATCAACTTTAATGGCTCAATAAATACTTTTGAAGTGTAGAAGGTAGAATATCAATCTTAACACAAGCTTTGCACACTCGAGAATATATATAACCGTGACTCATCAAAAGCTTTGTAGCCCTCTTTTCAGTGCGAGTGAATTTAAAGTGTCTCTGCTGTGCGAGGAATCAATGGACAGAGATGAGAAGAATAGGAAGTGGGGGAAAACAGCTTACAATCAGCAGAGAGGACATCTTCTGTGCCTCCCTTGTGAGCGGGTCAACGACGGCCACAACATCATAGAACACCTCATTCTCCCGCGGAGAGAGATGGAGCACACTGTGAAGGAGGACGTCGCACACAAAGCAGATTCAGCAACACAAGGTTATACAAAGCTTATTCAGCAAAACCGTATATCAAAAAGATTCGCCTTTCCGGTCGGCTTGAAATGATGGCGTGGCAATTTTTTGGATCCGTTATAAAAAAAAAGGAGAATTAAAAACACTTCCCTGAGAGACTGTAGAGTCAAAAGGCCAGTAAACAGAGAGGAAAACTGTTGCCCACCTGTGGCTGTCTTTGATAAAGCTGACATCTCTCCTGACCTCTCCTTTGGGGGCTGCTGTGAGGAGGGCATCGACTTTCATGACTAAGTCACTGGCGCTAAAGGAAACGAGGCATAGCAGGGTCAGTCCATCATTTATTAACGCGACGTGTTCAGAGACATGTCAAACAGAGCTCAAATAATATGATGTCAACCTGTTAACAAGGCAGCCTCATAAATCATTAATGATGAATGAACCTTCTCACTGACATTTTCTAAATCATAGATCACTTCACATCGCACACATATGGATTGTTTTTTTTTTTCTCCCAAGAGGAAATGAGAGGTATGTTATCTTAACTACAAAACAGGATAAGGGGCACAAGAAGAGAGGAAAATAATTACAGGAGGGAGATTTTTTTAATTTCAATTTTGTGATTAAAGTTGAAATATCGAGATTTAAGTCAAAATTGAAAAAAAAAAATCAAGATAAAAAAAATTGCATTTTGCACGAAGGCAGCAACCTCCTCCAAGTTTGTCTGTTTTTTTCTTCTGTAAAGTCGTTATCTTCGTTACAGTCTTTTCAGAGTCCAAATATTTATGACCAAACTCTGTTTGTGTGCTAAAAGAGCAACGATTTCCCTGTTACTAAATCCAATTCTACGGTACAGCTTTACAAAATGTTCTACAAAAAACATGTTGTCGAGGGACAACACTGTTGATTTATTATTATTAATCTCAACATTATGACTTTATTCATGAAATTTCGTCCTTATTTGCAACAACTTGAATCTTGTAATTTCGACTTTAATCTCGAAATTTCAATTTAATTCACGAAATTTTGACTTTATTCATGTTGACTTTAATGTCGAAATTTCAACTTCAATCTCAAAATTTCAATTGTTTTAATCTGGAAATTTTGACATTATTCATGACATTTCAACATTTTGTGATCTCCAGATTTCGATTTAATTCATGAAATTTCGTCTTCATTTGCAACAACTTTCATCGCGTAATTTCAACTTCAATATCGAAATTTTGATTTGTTTTACGAAATTTCGACTTTATTCATGTCAACATTAATGTCGAAATTTCATCTTTTATCTTGAAATTTTGGCTTTATTTACATAATTTCAATTTCTTAATTGCTAAATTTTGACTTTAATCTCCTTCCTGTAATTATATCTTTTCTCTTCATGTGGCCCTAATCCTCTTTCATACTTCACAAACTTTGTGACAAACTCAAGAAGGAAAAATATTCTATAAAAAAACAGAGGGATGTTTAAATCGTCGACACAGACAACTAAAGAAAGAGGGAGAAGACTCCTCTTCACACAGCAAGGCAGAAAAGTGCAAACTTACAGCTTTGGCTTCAGCCCCATCTGTTTAACACTGGCTTTGACTTTCTCTGCAGCACCGTTAAATGTAATCTTCTCCAGCAAGTGGAAATCATCCACACTGAATTCTTCCTGCTCTTCAAATGGACCAAGGATCTAACAAGAAGAAAATAATACAGTCAGAAGACAACTTTGCTCGTTTCCATCCCACGCTTCATTTACTACAGCATTAGAGGGTGTTAAATGAAAAGTTAAAGTAACACTTTTTTGCCACTGAGAGTCAGAGTAGTCAGCGTCGGGCCTGTGTTTCCTTTCTTTGTTTGTTGGCAGTGCAGCAGAGGAGTGTGAAGTGATACTAATTGTTGCTGCCATCTCACAGGGTTGGCCTCTTCATGTGTGCCTGTCAGCATCACTGACGCTGTGACATCAGCACGGTACACATAAACAAACACACAGGCAGATTGTGACCCCTGTAACCTTTGAAGGAACAGACATGCTGATTTGACAGTACAAAGGAAGCAGCACTTGGAAAAGTCATGAAAGTGCAGCTGCCTGAAGGATCTTACTCTACAGCAGTGAAGTATTAACAGCAAGATTAATCAATCCTTCATCTTTTTTCTATAACTTATAATGTGGTGTTTGACTTATGCTGCAGAAATGTATTCTGAGAAAAGTGATAAAATGCTTGTTGAACTGAGCTGGAGTTGAAGTTCACTCACCCTGCCGTTGCTTATCACTGCCCGCTGTCCAGGTCTCAACTTCAGGACTTCTCGGCAGTACAGCTGCTGACTGCGGATGAAGTCCACTTCCATTGTGTTAAACTTTTTCTCAAAGGCATCTTCGTCCATGCCCTGGAGCAGAATAACAAAAGTTTGGCTGTTAGATAAATTGATTGCATTGTTGGCTTGCAGTACATCACACACTTCTCTGTTTAAGATCCAATAGGCCAGCTCAAGGACCTTTTTCCCTTTACAGCTTGTCCAAAACCAAACCAAAATGATGCATCGGCGGAAGAAATGATGAATGCGAGGCAAACGGAAAATTATTCACGATAGCATTGATGCCTCGCATCAGCAAAATCACTGCAGCTTTCAAACATAAAATATATTTCAGCCAGAGGACCAGGCTGTAAAAAATGTGCATGCGTGAAAATGAGATTAATCAATTTGTAATTAATTTAACAAACTCTTAATTAAGCCTCTGCCATTTTTTGTCTATAACAAATTAGGTGTGGGAGTGTGGAGGGTTTGTGGAGTCAGGTTATTAGTTTCTCCAACATCTCTCCTCAGGAGAACAGGTGAAATACCAATAATGTCAGCACAATCCAGTCAGCAAGTCTGTCTGGCAGCCAATAATAAACTCATATCCCTTGACTCTGTGTCTCAGCTCACACAGCCACCCCTACCTATCTTTCTGCTTCTATTCCCAGCCCATTCTCTTCCCATTGTTAAAGGCTGCTATAATTGAAGGGCAGTTTGTTATGGTTGGTCCCAAATGTAACCCTTGCTCTCTGACTTATTCCTGATGGGGAGATATAAGCTCTCTTGTCAGCTGATTTGTTGATGAGCGCCTGGGTTTTTTTTTTTCTTTCTTTCGGTGTAATGCTGTGTGGGTGGATGCTGCACTATACACTATAACATGGAGAATGAACACACTGCTTACTGCAGCAGAGTGATGGTCAGGCTCAGCTGAACATAGGAGGCTCACACAACCATGAGCAGTGAGCAGGAGCCGGAGCTCGGCCATTCATCAGGTCATGGAGACCAGGTATTCACCGGCATCTTATAGTTCAAGATTCAGCGGGTGGAGCCCGCCTTGTGCTGGCCCCCTGTGAGAGATCAAGTGGAACTGACAGTGAGGAGGCTGCCTGCCTTGGCATCCACAGGCTGTGGAGCATCATGCGTGCTCTAAATGTATTCTGTTAGCCGGTGTTGAGGAGAGGAAGGAGAAGATGGCCTCATCAATCACAATTTTCTTCAACTGTGCACTTAAATCAGGAAAGCAGCAGCAGACAGATCTCTGAGAGCGGTTACATCCAACCTTTGTTTTCCTTGTGTGCACTCCTACAAATCAGTTCTGCTTCATACTTTCCTCACTTCCTACAGTTTTCAGTCATATTTCCTCGATTTTACACAGATACCTTTTTACCGACATTACACAGGGTACCAATCTTTTACCACACACTTACAGTAAACACTCGCACTGTTGCTCTACATATTGTTTAAGACTGGATTATGTAAGGCTATATACCACTGGAATACATCAAACAGCTTTTAGCAATACTGTTTACATTCAGGTGGCTATCTCTTTAATATATCTGGTTGTATAAGTCTATGGCAGGCGGTGTTGCAAATCAGTGAGGACTGCTTTATGGCACTATTGGATTTATGGGACTTTGCATCAATGTGATAAAGTACCTCAGGTGTTCTTCCTATACCAGTCTGGCTTGAAACAGACATTTTCATTGGTGTATTTTAGCTCTAATTACTTTACCAAGAAAGTAATTATGATTTTTTATTTATAATATTATAATACAAAACTACAGAACTACAGAGGATGGTTCAACCAGATAAAACTACATCCATCTTAATGGTCTGTGTCACTCAGACATTAGTTTGTTTTGTTCCAATATGTCCTTGTTTACAACTTATTTTGCTGATTGTGTCTTTCCTGTTGTCTCCCTTTCATGTCAGAAGCAACAAAAGATGAGATTTTACAACCTCAGCTCAGAGGCATTCATGTGTTTAACACAGCAGAAAGTAATTCAACATTTTCTAATCAGCACCCACTGAACAGTTCTGTGTCTACTGCTTCAGGCGCTGACGCAGTTCAGCAAATTGTGGTGGCTGGTGGTGCGACAATCTAAATTCCGCATGTTCCACTTGTAATGATGATCGTGTTAACAGTTCCTGTCAGGCATCAGGACGAACATGGCTGATTTAAATCCAATACAATATAAACGTGTGACTATCTACGTTGCATTAGACTTATGTTACAGAGCATTAGCGCTGCAGAAAAGGTGGTTTGTGGATCTGATTGCAATGTGATTGTTAATGTGGGTAGTGTTACTTAGGTTCCCAAATAAGAAAAAAAAATATGCCGACTCTTTGCTCAGAGCCAGGAACTATCTGATCGAATACTAGGAACTCATTTACCTGCATCAGTAAATCCTTCATCTTGGTCCCTTGTTGGAGTAGCAGGCTGCTCTCCTCTTTCAGCAGTTTTTGCACAAACTCTGCTGCAGCCTTGTTCTTCTGGGTGAGGAGAGCAGCCCAGATAGCCCTGTACAGCACGGTGTTATCTTCAGTGGGCTTTCCGCTGGGGTTATCTATCACCCCCACGCGCACTCCAGGGCTAGCCTTCTGCTCGCAGGCACACACAAAAACACAGCAGTGATTCACAAAACGGTACACATTCTCATATTTCCAGAGATCGCAGCTATCACTGAAGGAGAAAACTGGGAAGACAAAGTATGGACTGCTTTAAAGACGGGGGTATACGTTTCTTCTTCTCATATTAGATTACTATCAGGATTTTTTCATGACAAACACAAACCTGCTGGCTTCACCTAATTAATCTCTATCCACAAGATTTTTCTGAGTGCATTTTGAAAGTATATTTAGTCCTTAGTTTCAAGTCAAAAAGGCCTTTTCAGTTAAATATTATCCCTACAAACCATATCTCTCCTGTTTGTAAGGGAGGTGCAGATTTACAGCCACTACATTTGAGTCAATATCCATCCTTTTTTAGGATTCAAGGCTTTTGCAATCTCACCAAGACTACATAAAAAATCTTTGACTGCTGTTTGCTTTCTCAAACATTTTCATTGCAGTGAGATCAGGATTGATGGTTTGGCAAATGATGCTCAGCGAGAGACACCAGAGACATCTCAATAAGGAGATAGAACTTTTAGATTTGAATGTTTAAAAGGTGGTAGAAGGTGAACAGGAAAATGAGTTGATGACACTCACCACATGTTTCAGAGCATTCAGCAGAAGTTTCCTTCCAGACACTTTCTCAAAATCACCAACTATCCAGATGGTCACAGCACTTACTCCATCCTCACCTAAAGGAAAAAGGTAATAACCAGTTACCAAACTTAATGCATAGTGTGCATTTCCCATTGCATTTAAGTTTAGCAGCCATGTTCAAATAGAGTTCTGAGTACATCTGGGCTTTTTTTCACTGATGTGGAATCAAGAAGTTGAGCAAGTCATCTCACCCCAATTACTCATGTCAGCTCCTGTTAACTGAGCACAATTTGAAGCAGGAGACAAGCTGGCTGGCAAGCAGTGTCAAACATTTCTCACTAGGAAACAAAAACAGTCCAATAGCAACTTGGAATAGATGCAATACAATTGTTTCCTGAGATGGCAGCAGTCAAGCTGCGTTCAATACCACCGATTTGATCTTAAATGCTTAACATGTAACAGGAAATGGTACAACAGAAGAAAAAGCTACTGGGTTGAAGCAACAAACTGTAGATTAGCATAAATATCATAAACAGGGGGATGCAACAAGCATCCTGTTAGGGCTGGGCGATACAGCCTCAAATCAATATCACGATATATTGAGCGGTTCACCTCGATAATGATAAATGGCGTTAACTACTCCACAAGCTGCTCACCTCCTCCCACTTTAACTTTGTCTACTTCAGCCGCTACAACTTATGAACAGTCCTCCATCTCCTCACCTGTCTTTATAATAATAATAATAATGCATCAGATTTCATATAGCGCTTTATCAGAGACCCTCAAAGCGCTTTACATTGGATACATCATTCATTCGCTCACACAGTCACACTTTGGTGGTGGTGGAAACGTGGCTGCCATTCTGCGCCTACGGCCTCTCCGACCACCACCACACAACACTCACAATCATACACCAGTCGAGGACACACACTGGGAGCAAGGTGGGTTAAGTGTCTTGCCCAAGAACACAACGGACAGACTTGGATTAGGGGGGAATCGAACCGCCAACCTTATTGGACGACTGCTCTACCTCCTGAGCTACTGCCGCCCTTTCCCTCTTTGTTATGGACTAGATGGGGTGGAGTCAGGTCTGTGACGTAGGACAGCATCTTAAAGGGACATGAGCCCATAATCTACCTACACACATCCAAAACCAACTTTTATATACCGATATGGGCAAAATGATGTTGGTTATTGTCATAAATTTCGATATCTGTAAATTTTCAGTTTATCGCCCAGCCCTACATCCCATATTCAGAAGTTATGCCAGCCAAGGCTGCTAGATCCACTGTGTCTGCTGCCCAAATTTACATTTCAGACACTGCCTTGCCAGTACTGTGCAGCAAAGTTCACAACAACAGACAAGAGGATTTAAGGCATCGTGTGACAGCTGTTACTTCTGAAACATTTGGTGGTCTGACACTTGTCGATGTCATTGCCGTGCCTCACTGCACCTTAGATTGGTTCCTCAACGTTTGAGTTCAAGCGTGCAGTACTGCATGCACACAGTAAGCCATCTTCTCTTGGACTTGTTTACTTTGGTTACTTATGTAAGCAAAAAATAACAATGTGCAGCTCCGTTAAATAGGCAATTACAAGTATCGGATAAGGGCTTGGTATCTGCAGATACTCATCAGGGCCCGAAAAAGCTGATGGGGACATTCCTCCTCCTGACCAGTTCGTACTGCTGTTGCTGTAGTTTCCTGGCACTGGTGCAGTAAAGTGTATTATAATGTGAGAACCACTGAAGGGCAAATGTATTTTAAGCATTTTTTAATGTCAACGTCAACCTTCGTGCTTATGTGGCATTTAGCAGAAGCTGCTAAAGGGTTAGCTCCCGATCGCACACAGACAACCACACGAGATTGAGGAGATGCAGTACAGTTGTTGCGGTGCATATTCATTTTGTGTGGGAGAAGGAAGAGAGACATCTGGCAGAGCACTCACTATATTAGTGCAGACTTGTGCAACCTGTCATCGTTATACTCCCTCCAGTCAGTCAGTAAGTCAGTCGGAAAAGCAGGCAGTCAGAAAAGCAGGCAGTCATCCGGTCAGCCAGTCCACAGAGGGAGGATGGCAATCAGCCTCCTCAGCCTCACTGAGACAGCTACACTCCTGGCCTGCGCAGTGAAATGCAGCTCTGACGACCATTCAGACTGTTGGCTCAGAGCCAGGCAGCAGAACTAGCAATTAAGGTTCTAGAGGCAGCCTTCCTTAACAAACGAGAGTTTCACACTTTCACAGATCTGTAAAGCTGTGCAGAAATCATTTTCATTTAGATATCGCTTCTCTTACACATTCCTGCTTAGGACGACAATACACAGAAACTTACTTCATGGAGTTGTGTTGAATTTCACTAAGCTCCTGAAAATGAAATTGTGTTATTCATGTGAAACTCTGTTAGGGGTAAAAGCTAATCAAAGACTTCTTACCGCTGTTTGTGAAGTATTTCATTCTCTTGGCCATCACAGCAGTTTTGTCCCTGGAGTCCATGAATGAAAACATAGTGGTGTCCTCCCAATCATCCACAACTGCAGGGCAAGAGGGAAGAAGTGAAGGAAAGTATAGATGGTAAATAAATGATGAGAGGCTCAAGATCGGTAACTGAGGTTACCTGGGGTGGCAGTGAAGTCGAGGTAGTGTCGGTTAGTGCTCAGAATCAGAGGGTTCATCCTGGGGACCACATTGGCCTGCTCCATCAGGTAGTCTACTACATCTGAGTTCTCAGTCACCTGACCCTGTATGCAAAAGATAAACACAGACAAAAGGGATGTTGCTAAGAACCTTGATCCATAAGGAATCATTGAGTCTTGAGTTAATCTAAATACTTTACAGGAGTGAGAATGTGCCTGCAAACAAAAAACATTGAGGGCCAGAGAGGAATAAAGATGAATGGATGAAAAATCGACTCCTTTCCATGCAGACACTTCATACCATAAAGACAGCTCTCTGGAAGCTTGTTGTGGTGTCCATTATGCGCTGAAGAATGATTGTTTCCAGTTCATCCGGGTCCATCTCATCTGAGCTCAGAGGAACTCCATTAAATAAAGCCAGAGGTAGAGGACCCAAGCCGCTCTTTTTGTAGAAAAGGGCACCTTCCTGGAGCACACAGAACAATGAATGAGGCTGTTCATGCAGTTTTGTAAGTAACAGCAAAAGTGATAAGGAAAATTTGTACTGACTTACTTTTCTTGTATCATCATACTCGGATTTTACTCCTAGAATCCTTTCAGCGCTAGCTTTAGGGAATTTGTTCTTCAGGTAAGCTGAGATTGTTTCTACAGACAGCAGCTCCCCAGTGTCTACTTTGTTGTACAACTGTGGGAGAGAGGTAAGTCAGATCAGATTTGGCTATCACTGTCTTCAGAAGCCTGCTACTGTCAATAAATTCCAACACTGTTTGAAACAAGTGATAGCTGAGGCAAAATCCCACTGAGTCCTCTTGTCCAATAATGTCTAAAACCATGGGATAAAACAAGGTACAATAAAACAACTGACTTCTGAGGCAAAAACAGACAGAAGCTTACAAAGGGGGGTGTGCCGTGATTACCCCGAGAAATGTGTACTTAAAAAAACACATTTATATAAGCATATGACATACTTACAGAGAACATGGACATCAGAGCCTGGGATAAATCGTACTCGTCTGCAATGTAATTCAAAAGCCGGTAAAATCCAACTCCTGCGTCGGAGAAGCCATCAATCTCATCTTTGGTGTTGACAACAAACACAAATCCAATTCTATAGGAAGGGAGCAAAAACAAGTATTCAATTTGCTGGTGAAATGAGAATCACTACCTGGTAAAGATTCTAAATGCCAAGCGTCTACTGTATAAACAGTGTTGGAGGTGTGAGAAATAACAGCACCAACCTCAGGGGGATCTTATGCTTGTAGAAAAGCTCTGCTAGTTTCACCAGCTCAACACTTTCTTCTTGGGTCGGATCCAGGAACAGAACCTAACCACGAAAAAAGGGATCATCATCAAATCTGAATCATAACACATCTACAAATACTTGTTTTGCTGCAGTAATCAGACATCATCCTGTTTAGAAAATCCAACAATAATCCAGCCCAAGCCAGTCTGATAATGAGAGACATTTAGTAAATCTAACGAGTACTTAGTATTCTCCTCTAAATGTGTCTGAACGAACTAATTAACTAATTAGAGTCTTGCAGAGATGAATCCAATACATCCAGAGAGTTTTCACAGTGTCCAGATAAGAAAAGCAAATGAGCAATTGATCTACAACTTAACACCAATTCAATGACATTTTCTCTCAGCATCTCTGTCCTTTAAGCTACTCACCAGGTTAAAGAAATTGCGCCTGATCTGCCGGATGACTCCAGGAAAGGTGGCCCTGAGGAGTTCTTGGACACCCCCCGGCCAGCTGCGGTATGCTGGGTCATTTTCGATGTCATTTACCCACTGGAAGAGTAAAGAACAAAAATAGGACCAATTTAGAAATGTGAATATAGTCTGACCAGTGACATTTTCTGTATTTTCTCTCTTTATTTCTGAAGAGGTTTTGACAGGTAGCTATGTAGGTACATATAAGCTAAATAGCTTAAACCTACTCCTTTTCGATCTCCAAAAAAAATAGGTAATTCCTTGTTTAAAATTGTTCTATATGTATATTTGATCAAATAAACAATCTCAATGGTATATTTGTTTCATAATATTTATTTTTGGCTGTGAGATGTTTTTGCATTTCATTTCATATTTTTCATTTAACAAAATTGTTGTTTTTCGTTTGAAGTTTTTGATTTATGTATGTAACAGGTAGCTATATCTGAGGGTTTTGTTGAATGAAAACCAACAGAGAGGATGATAGACTTAAGCCACAAAGAAGCAGAGCATGGTTTACTCTTGATAGCAAATGCTTTACAGGGGTCTAAAAATACCTCACTCTATCACCGCTGTATCTGCAAACTAAAACAGCAACCTCACCCATACATTCAAGCTCAAAATCTCTGCTCATAAATGTTGCTGCCTGGCATCACTAGATTTTTGGGTATGACTGCAAAAACAGTACAACAGTGTGTCTTTTAAAGTGACAAGCATACCCTGTTGTTTGAAAAAAGCCCCCAAACACTGTACCATGAAACATAATTATCATATAGGTAAAACAAGTTTCTTTCATTCAACTGGTACTGTACAGAGCTTACATTACACATGAAATTGTAACAATAAAGCTCTTATTAAACACTATGTAGTACTGAGAAGACATAAGCTGAACCAGGTATGCTCATCATTCAGTATGCATCACATGTAACACATGGACAACCATTAGTTCTGGCTATTAATGATAAATGACTAGTACCACATTAGTAAATGGACCCAACATTGCTGGCCAACCTGGCACCAACAGCGGAGGAAGGAATCATACAAGCCTCCTCACAGTGCCAGTGTTTGACCTTTACATGTATTTGTCTTTACAAATCAATGTGTATGTGTGTGTTCTGCAATGCACAAATGTTTCCATGAGGGAGGATACGCACTGAAATGACAGACCTTGCGGCTGAATGTGGCTTTTTCGGAAAAGCTAAACAATTAAAATGACTGCAGGCTCTGAAATGAAATTTGAGAGTTTTTAATTTGATTGCTCTCCTTGGCTATCCTCCCAATTAATAACTGAAGTTAGTCTGGCAACCTCGAGACTGTAGCTGGATGACTGATTCACCAATTTACACCCTGGTGTGAGCACACAAAGAGCAAGAACACCTGCAGTGTTAGAGATTGGTGTTTGTTGACGGAGCTCACCATTATGGCGGGATGTCGAATATCTAAGGCATAGCTGTCATCCACAGTGCTCACAGGGAGCCTCAGCAGCTTGCCCTGGTGTTCCCCTTTAATGCCCAGGTTATGGAGCCCCTCCAAGACCCTAGCCTCTCCTCTGAGAATGTCTAAAATACTGTAACAAAAAACCACAGGTTATTATTTCATACAGACTGTGTGGAAATAGTTTTGCAGTGCAACAAACTCTTGCAACAGGTTTTTTTTTCTGAACATAGAAGTAGGTATGTGGCTTCCTGTAGAGAGCTCAGACAGACCACTGCTCCCTCCTGCTGGGTTCCTACCTAAAAGGGTTGTGAGTGTCCAGATCAATGTGCAGTCCGTTGATGAAGAGCTCCCCGTCTCCAGGGTGAACACCAATGGTCTCACTAAGACGCTGGAAGAGCAAGCTTTTAAGTGTCAGTCAATTATCAAAACCTCTAAATGAGTGATTTCATCTTTAAAAGGATATGTACAAGGGCTACAGCAGTAAGAAAAAACAGGTATTAAGTCTGCACAGATATAACGAGAGAAGTAAGAATCAAATATATCTTGTCTTGTTATGGGATTTATTCCTGATACAAAGTGGAAACTTGTTCTCAGGAGTAAAAGTCATTGTGGTTTGGGTTTTTATCGGAGGAAACTTGCTGCACTATCATGTGGAAAGGCTGCTTATGATACCGCACCTTTTGGTTCTCCTCAATTTCTTTTCTCATTTCCTGTTTTACGGCCACTCTTGTCAGTGATCTGTGGGAACAGTAAAACATGTACAGTCACCATCAGCTTTTACCGCGTCCCCAGCTGGCAGTAAAATGCCAGTTTTAATCTCCGAAAACCTGTGGGCCCTCAAGACGGTGCTTTTTCAGTCAATTCCCTGTAAACATCAGGCTCTTACTCAGCACTTTTTGATGTTATTACAAACTGCCTGAGCCGAGCACATATCAAAAAGCTGATAAGACCTCCGTATTGAGGATGTACTTATTGTGGGTAATGCTCATACAAATGGGTTTACAAAGACACATTCTGATATTTAGATTTCCACATGTATTAAGATAACCGCATTCGCTCTGCCTCATTCACACATTGCTGCACACAGTATGGCTCCAGACAATATGGGTTTTGGAAAGGGACCAAATGCGCAAGCCAGTCAGCCAGAAAAAGAAAATGAGATACATTTTTCTTACCTGGCTTTGCTTGGAAAGTTCTGACTGAGATCTCGCATTAACTTCAAGGCATCAAACTTTGGCACAGACATGATTCTGGCAGCTGCCTGGAAACTTAGATCTGAGAAAATCAAACAACAAACTTAGTAACATTTTCACATTAAAGAATACACATCAAGTTTAGGCAATTTAAATTAATGAGATATAATCAGAACAGATGAAAAAATGTGCTATTACCCACTGGTTGATTTGAAATGATTCTAAAGCAGCAGTATACAACAAGAGAATCTGCTTCCACAAATGTTTAAATATAAAGCAAAGCAAATAAAAATCTGCATATCACCATTTAAAGAGTCTGACTGTATCTACTGTTAACAATCGATGAAGTGAAAGAAATGATGGTCACCTTGCATTTCCCACACTTTAAGTGGGACCATGTCATTGGTGCTGTCCAGCAGATGTTTGCGAAGCTCAAGTAGCTGTTCCTTGAGTTCAGGGTGAGATTTCCTTCGCACAAACGAAAGAATAAGAAAGTTAAAGCTTTAATGTGACAAGAAGTTTCTTTTTATCAAGTCACACTCAGCACAGGGTGCTCGACAGCAACAACACAAAAACACAAGACATTAAAAAGCCTGTGTGCTCATTATCATGATGCAGCTAAGCTACTTACTTCAAAGTTCCAAAAATGAATCCTTGGACTTCATCGTTAATGTCCTCCTCAGCATTCGTCATCATTTTTGGATCTACAAAGTTGAGATATGTATGATTCATTGTCTTGGACACAGGGAGGCGCAGCACTTAATGTCTGACTGCAAACAACTGACCTTTTACTTCAGTGTCGTCCACGGCTTTATATTCTGTGCTTTTAATGGCCAACTCTACACCATACCCCGATAAAAGCATCTTTTGAGCCTTTGGTTTCTACAAACAGATGAAGACAAAGTAATGGCTTAAATGAACAGCATTGCAGAGTTTGTTTTAACATACCTATACACAAAATCCCCAGAATCATGTGGACTCTCTGTCTCACATCACTGTATTCTGCTCAAGCAGAAACCTCCAGTTAGAAGCCGTATAAAATAATCAATTTAGGCATGATAAGGTATCCGCTTCTTTTTTAGCTGAAATGAGTGAAATGAACTGTACTCACGTAGTGCTTTTAGTATTCTGACGACTGATGGCACTATTACTCTGCAAGTCTCATTCATATTATATTCAGACACTGATGGCAGCAGATGCTATGTACAGTGCCCATTAGTATTAGATAGTCCCATTCACACAATAATGACTATTAGGGGTGGGAGAAAAAGATCTATACAGCATAGTATCACGATATTTTGTCTGGTGATATATCGTATCGTCTCACTTACCAAGTATTGATTGCTAATATGAAGTGAAATCTCTGATAATGGAAAAATAAAATCAACTGTTTGTCCAAAGGTGACATCATAGAGCCGGAGAAAGTTAGTACAACAAATATACAGTATATAACGTGCTCCATGAGAATAGAATACAGCGTAAATAAGACAAACATAAGGAAAGACAAATGTTAAATTGGCTAAACAGTTGAAAAAATTGTATAAATCATGATATATTGTAACCCAATACTCAATGTATTGCAAAATGTTAAAAATCGCAGTGATATCGTATCATGGCCCAAGTATCGTGATGATATCGTATTGTAGGGCCACCAGTGATTCTCACCCCTACTGGCTATAATTAGCGACCAAATAAATCAAGAACGCCTTTATTTTTTGTCAGTCCTAACTGACAACATTGGAGAAATAGAGAGGAGTTTAGAGTTTCATACGATGTAATTTTTCCTCTAAGTTCATAAGGTTTGTGGTCTGATTGCTCCCATGTGCATTGAAAAGAACCAGCTTAGAGAAAGTGTAAATGTAGCTGCAGAAAACGAGAGGCTGAATGCATGGGCTCCCTGAAATCACCCTTTCTCGCAAGTTGCACTTTTCACTTCCAAGTTCCAGACTGCCTGAGGAAGTTTCAGGGAGCTTGATGACACGGGTTTCAGTGGCTGAGCAGCAGTACACAGGCCTGACATCACCATGTGAAACCAACCATTGGACTATCTGCAGCACAGTTTGGCAGAGGAAAATAATAAAAGGAAAAAGCAGACACTATCAACCTATTATACTGCCTAAAATACAACATGTGAGAACTGTGTTAGATGTCCACATCCTTTCAGCCATGTAATGTATGTCTTCATACAGAGGCCTGTTTATACGGAAGGATTTTTCTACAACATGTAGTCAGTGAAAGTTATTATTTGTAACATGCTTTACCTCTGGGAACACAAAGCACATGGACTAGCTGACAAACAGCAGTAGACTCACTGACATTCAACCTTGACACCAATGTCGCTCAGATTCAAAGCACTGCCTCGGTCTTCTACAGGCACAATCAGGAGTCTCTCACACCCACACTCTGCTTTTCTTCAACTAACAACATAACCGCGTCTTGGGGAAAAAGAAGCTTTTCACTCTTTCAAAAGCACCTGAATCTCAGCTCATTCTTTAGTTTTGAGGAATCTGTTGCTGTAATTGTGAACATTTGTCAGTAAAGCAAAGTGGTCATTCTGACGGCGCCTGCTTTTGTAAGCTGTATGCTCTAAGGAATAAAGAAGAACTGTTACATCACTGCAATTGTGGCATCATGTAATCAAAGATGAATCAGGGTATTTCTATGGCATAGAGGAATAACCAAAGGCTTCACTGCAGGGATGATAGTTGTCAGATTGATAGATATACTGCAGGTTTAGATTATATAGGTTCTCACAAACTGTATCCTGTAGAGCAGAACCGAGTTACTGTGTGTAAAGAATGGCACATAAAAGCACAAGATAGCTTACAAGATGACTCATACCTAGAGAGGTACATTAAACAATATTTTTTAACCTTTGACCAGCAGAGCATCACTTCAAAAGGACTGCAACAGCATTTCTACTTACTGCTACATAATGTCGAAGCACGTACACAAGTGCGCCTTCTCCAGCTTTCTCGGACAGCACCTTATGAAAGGAGGTGAACTTTTTGGTTCCAATCTCAGCATAGAGGATCACAACAGGAACTTCTGTTTTGTTGGCCCCTGGGTATGTGTGATCGTTCTTGTACAAATATGGTTTAGGCCTGCAAACATTTGGAAATGTAATTTGTATCAAAAAAAGCATATAAATCAAACAGATTCATAAACTGATAACAGAAGAAAATACATCTTTACAAGGACACTGTTCAAACATTTTTTTTTCTGGATCTACAGATAGAGTTAATCTACAGAGGAGGAGATTCTGTGTTACCTGCCTGCTGCTGCCTTCACGAGCTTCTTGATGTCCTTGGTGCTGCAGCTATGCTGACCATGGACGGAGACAAAGGCAGGACAAGCCTCAGGTGGAGGTTCATCGCTGGCTATCTGTTTGGAGCAGATGGGAGAGAAACGAATTACATCACACTGGCTTCAACGTACAACACAATTTGATATGCTGTTATTGTCCCAATGAGGAAATTTGTTTCACACTTAATCACTGCACACATTTAGCTGTCTCTACCGTAGGCGGAGAAATGCCTCCTCCGTTTCCAAGATCTCTGGACTTGTCCCCACTTATGTTACTCACATTGGAATTCATGTGTTTCTGGCGACAGGACAAATACAAAATGGCAACTCTTTTGTTCCCGAGTCCAAATCTACCCCTCACTCTTGAACACAGGCCAGTTAATCAGTTAAGTGATTGATGTATTCTCAATATTCCCAAGTAATCACCAAAGAATTTACACAGTGCAGCCCAACACTTCATTTCCCACACAAAAGGCCATTACTCACTCAAATGTTTAACACATTTGAAAATGAGAGAAATTTATCATCCAGTGCATCACTGTCACCAAAATGAAATTGCTCCTCATTATTGCTGAAACCACCACAATCTAGGGCTAAAGAGTTGTGTTTTTTTAGGGCAACAGAGTGCACTCAAGAGCAGACTGAGTAACTCATAATTACGGGGGAGTTAAATCTACAGCCAAAGGGTAAAATTCACTTAACATGACATTTAAACATCAGTGTAGGCAAAGATGTTTTACAGGACTCTCATAATATGCCTGTCATGTATTCACCTCACTTACAGTGTGCAATCAACTAAAGTATTCTGTTTGTTGAAGTAGTATAACTGTTTTTATTCATGAGATTGTGTTTCAAAACTAGGGATGCATAGCTAGTGAGGATACTGATGTTTAAAATTACATTTTGGCCAACAGCTAATTCTGATATCAGTGGTTCTAGCATTACCTCCTCATAATTTGTCATGTCTGTGTTTCAATGAGCTGTGAGAGTTGATGTTGTTGCTGGTAGTGTCTCCTCTTGAAATGTTATTGGGACATGTCTGAGAAGATGTAGCTACCTGATCTCTGAGAAAAGTTGTCCACATTGCCAACAAATGAAAACAAATCCATTTGTCTAATAAAACTGTCTTCCATGAATCAGTGATACAGTATACAAACTTGGCTTATGTCTCTCAACAGGCTAAATATCAACCTTACCCGTGTTAAACTGATACCTTGGTGCTAAGATTGGAGGATTAATCCAATTTCAGTGTCAATTATGACTTTAGCTTCACCAGATTGTGAAAACAAAACAGTTACCATTAAATGACAACTGTAATGCCTGATATTTTGCGTTCCTCGTGTTCTATGTGGTGAATGGAGCCAAAAACAGGTCTTATTTCAGCTTGTATTGGCAGTGAGGAGGAGCAAAGGTCATGTCAAGGGCTGGACCGACAATCTTACACACTAAACCTTGTCCAGCTGGGCAGGCACACCTTGGGGCAGATGGACTATAATACATATTCATTCTTCCAAATAGTACAGCTAGCACATTTAGTGGAGGCGGTGGCCCAATTTGTGCCATTTTACATAAACATGTCTCCAAAAGGGCCAGCAGAAGAAAAACGAGCTCAGATCAGAGCGCAACAAGATCTGGGACGAGTAAGGACGTTGCAGCTCTTAGTGGGGATTATTGTGTCTTCAACAAGTCATGCTCCAGAAATACAGACCGGCATATAGCAAGCAGGAGGAGCAGGTGTATGTTAGTAAAGCAGAGGCAAAGAGTGAACATAATGAGAGAGTTAGATCTAACAATGGCCAAGCTAAACAGTGGGGAACAATATTCTTTTAAAGTATGTCTTACGAATATTTGTTGCCAAATCCTCACATAGTTATGTTGAACAATTGTGATCTCAAGAAGATCAATCAAACAAGTGTGATGACGATCTAGCAGCCTTACTTGATGCACCCCTAGTTTAGACATATTTATGATATATAAACAATGTAAATACCATTTAGTCTGAATGGAGCACTGTTATCTACAAAATCTCATCTTTAAAGTCATTTAATACACTTAGGTTCATCAATGATTCCCTCGTACTAATGCTACACTTAAACTGGATTTCCTTGAGATTAACCTTGATGATCTTATTGTAAGGCTTCTGGAGGCTGTCCAAATCTTACTGCACTGGCAGCCAAAGGAGTTTGTTTAAAATGCAGTCAAATTAATTCGAGAGAATACTCCTATTTTGATAATATCAGTCAATTCTCTAGGGTTTCGTCAGCATTTCATAATAAGACACGCGCAGACAGCATGCTGACAAACTCTGTCACTGAATCAATTAAAGATAATTACATTTACACATTTAAATTCAGAGAGAAACCACAGAGATACACAAGTACTGTTGTAAGAAAATTAGTTATCGACATGGAGAATTTCACAGCGGTTAGGGAGAAACAACTCTTTCAACGCTGTACCAAGACATTGAGAAAACTACAAAAAGGGAGGCCTGCAAAAGTGCCCTAGGTCAATACGAGGATACACAGACAAAACAACCATCTCTGACCACAAGTGTGCCTGCACTATTCTCATGCTTCTGATTTTATAAACATAGTATATTTTTATGTACCTGCTGGGATGCATGAACAGCTGGTGAATATGACCGCAGGCCCAAAGCAAATTTGAGGAGGTTAATTTGAAGATCTGTGAGGAACTGGCCTGCCTTCTTAATGATCAGATTGTAGTAGGACCGCACAGACTCTGAAAACACAACAACAGTAGAGATAATGAGCTTACCTGTCAAAGTGCAAAGAAGTCAAAATCTATTTAGATACAGGCATTACATCAGTGCAGACACAACAAGGGTTTGGCTTTAAACATACCTCCTTGCTTGTATACAGTGAGCTCTTTTACAGTGTCGACAAATTGCCAAAATTTCTCATTCCCGTCTTCTCCTATAAACTCGCTGCAAGATGAAAGAAGAAGGACAAGTTAAAGACAGTTACAATTACTCAGTGACTATGTAATGTGCCTTAGAAACTATGTCCTAATTGCCTGACAGTTACAGCTACACACCATGCTTTTTTTTTTTTTTACGTCCTCTGGTAATATTTCTACCTGACTTCTTTTGGCTCACTGCAAGCTACTGCACAGCATTTTATTGGCACTGGAATGCACACTGAAGGTTAGTAAAATTAACAGAAATTTATATTTGAATGATATAAACACTGCTTATCAAACTTGAATTAATAGCAACATGACAAAACGATCATTTTTTAAAACATTTGTACAAAAAAATGGTTGGAAACAAAACAACTTTTTTTTCTGTCATATATGTCCTTAGTTTTTACAGTTTTATGACAATGATTTACTAATTTTAGATACTAATTTTTTTTAACTGGTTTTAGTATACAGCATCACATCAATCCAATTTTAGCCTCCCTTCACTGGGCCTTCTGTCAGTTTTAGAATCGATTTTAAGATTTTATTGATTACTTTTAAAGCACTCAAAGGACTTGCTCCAAGATACATTTCAGAGCTTTCAATACCATATGAGCCAACCCGCAGCCTCAGATCCTCTGGCGAAGGCCTCCTGGTCGTTCCAAAGTTGAGACTCAAAACTAAAGGTGATAGAGCTTTCTCCACCAGAGCTCCTTGACTTTGGAACGACCTGCCAGAGGAGATAAGGCCTGCAGAGACAGTCACTTCTTTTCAGTCAAATACTTTTACAGACTTGCTTTCATGTGATGCTGTCTTTTATCTTTATTTTTTATCTGTCATCTCTTTTCTCTTTTACTGTCTTTTTAGATTTTGTTATGCTTGTACTCTTTTCTTAATTAACCTTTAAGGCTTTTTATTGTGTTTTCCTGCTCATTTCTGTTACTCTATTTTATCATCACTATTATTATCTGGATTACCTGTTATTATTTTATTATCATTGTTAATATGACTTTTTATATTTATTATCCCGTTTCTGCTTTGGTCCTCCCTTTTAATTGCATTTTCCTCAACTACTTTATGCTTTTATTTTGGTCCTCATGGTCTCATTTTATGTTGCATGATTCTTGTATTGTCTGGGTTTCTTATGACATGAAAATGGCCTTCAATTCCTTTTTTACTGAGCTTTTGTTTTTATCTGTCTTTTTCCATGGGCTCTATGACTATATGTAAAAGCACTTTGTAAACTTCTGTTTTTTAAAAGTGATATACAAATAAAGTTATTATTATTGTTATTATTTTCTTGAAAAGAGTCTACATTTCTGCCAAGGTTAAAGTAAACAGCGTCCTTTTCTGTAAAAGTTGCAAAGAATCATTTTGAACTTTACTTTTTTAAACAGCTTGTACATAGCAGCTATTTTGCAGGCCAACTGCATACTTTATAGACTTGAGTATATTCATTAGTTTACTTTACTGGAGGCCATAAAAAGGATTCAGTATGATAGTACTGTTAATATGCAGGGTGCTTTTAAATTTTTTAACTTACTAACAAAACCATTCATAATTAATTAAGCAAACTCAATAAAAAATGAAAACTACTGACTTAAAATTACACTGTAAGTCATGAGGATGTATGGTAAGACTCCTAACTTTTTAGTTAGTTTCTCTGGTGAGAGCAGGACTTGTGCATGTGCAGAAGTAGTGTTTTACCTCGTCTCCAGGAGGAAAGGCGTCATTGTCCACTTTGCTTTTAGACTGGCTGTGACACCTTTGGGTGCTGATACGGCATAGTTTATGTTCAGCAGCAGGAGTGACAGTACCATAAGGTTCCTCATTTTCCCCAGCGAGATGTAACATGAAGCTACGGTGGCAGAAAGCAAACAACACCGTCAGTAGGTGACAGTGCCTTTAATTCTTGAGTGGTTCAAGTCAGTGCCACGTAGATACTCCTACATTGTTGCATAAAACCACAACACCGGTGTATATGACATAAAAGCCTTAAGAGAAACGTACGCTATGTAGAAGATAACAAACGCTGAATAAACATTATTATGTCGACATTATTTTATCAAATAGCGGTCTTTCAGAGGGGTCAAACAGAAAACATCAAAACTTAACTTAGCTTTAAAAGTTACAGCAACCTTGAATGAAGCGGTAGAATACAGTGACTTAGCGGACACTATCCATGAAGACAATTTAAAGCAAAAATGCGACGGTGTTTATAATAAAACCTGTTGTTACCAATAATATAACCCTCACCCCGTTACTGATGCTGAGCGCTTCCATACAAAGCAAAGGGCTTCAGGGTTGGTATTTTGGGAAGCTAGCAGCCTCTACAGCTAGCGTGTTGCCGTGGTTGCCGCATATTGAGGTGCCTCGCGCTGACAGTTATTAGTGTTTGAGACGATGCAGAATTGAAAATACGACATTGTAAACTGTTATTTTCGAGTATGATTCCACACCCTTTCATACGGCTAAATTTCATTTTAAAAACGCTGTAAACTTTTTTTTAAAGATAGTAAGGTGGTTATTTATGCTGGCACAGCGCAAGACAGCTAAAGAGGCAGACGCTGAAGCTCAAACATTTTCCCACCAACACAGGAGGATGTCTGCTGCCTGTGTGAAGTGAGTGATATGAAAAAACATGTGTAAACTGTTAAGTTTGAAGTAAGATATTTTGTTTAAGATGATTTTAAGGCTGCACATACAACTGGCCTTTTATATAACCAATGAAACTAAAAGCTATGAGTAATTTTCCAGCAATTTAGTGTCAGATTTCCTGAACCCTGTGTGATGTTTGACAGAAAAGTCTTTAAAAAAATCAGGTTTCTGTTGTTTGCAGACTTTGTCACCTCAACCCAAAGGCTAAATAAGACATATCCTAACACTTTCCCCCAAAACTTTTCAAAGATTTGTTGTAGTGCTGTGCTCACAGTTTTGTATTTTCACTCTTTTTTATAGAGGTTCTGTCATAAATGGTTCAAAATAAAATATAAATATTAACTATGTTTTCTGAATTAACTGACAAAACAAAGAAAACGCATTTAGCAAGTATATAAAGCCATTGTAACCCAGTGTTTCAGGTTGGCAACAGCCAGGCTTTGGGTGGCACAGTGGTGTCGTGGTTAGCACTTTCGCCTCACAGCAAGAAGGTCCTGCGTTCGAATCTGGTCAGGGTGTTTCTGTGTGGAGTTTGCATGTTCTCCCTGTGTCTGCGCAGGTTTACTCCAGGTTCTCTGGTTTCCTCCCACATCCCAAAAACATGCAGAACTGAAGTTAGGTTAATTGGCCACTTTCAAAAATTGCCCGTAGTTGTGAATGTGAGTGTGGATGGTTGTTTGTCTCTATGAACTGGCGACTTGTCCAGGGTGTCCCCTGGACATATTCGCCCGGAGATGCTGGGATAGGCTCCAGCCCCCCCTGTGACCCCCAAAGGGAATAAGTGGTAGAAAATGGATGGATGGAACAGCCAGGCTTCCGGCGTGTTTCTAAATTTTAAGTCCATAAAGCAAACCACAGGGATCCACGGTTTGTTATATTTTAAGAAATCCCACAGTGCTATCTGAAGGCCATCAGTCAGTTTTTCAAGGAGCAGTACCCTCAAAACTTATTTTTACCTGTCTTCCACTGCAGGGCCGTCTTTAGAGATCCAGACTTTGAGAAGCATTTTTTTATTACATTTTTTGCCACATAAAGGAGTAGTACGATCAGTTTAGCAATGTGCTTGTTCTTTACGCTGCCCACTTAAGCCCAGCTGCCAAACTGGAGGGGGGAGAGCTCCAAATCATGGCAATGAGAGTAGCTGGCTCATTTTTCATCACTGTATTTAACAAATCAGCTCAAAAAGACATTCATAAGCGTTCTTTATCTGATATCCATTTTATGGGAAAGAGAAGAAGATATAGATGTTTCGGTTATATTTTTAATGACTTATAGTGAACTTTGTTAAGTTCCTTGATGTTTTAGCATGAAGCTATATGGGTAAATCTATATGCCAGTTTGCCTCCTTTGTGTAGTGTAATTAATTACACATAGCCAGGCTAAGGCGCACAGCTGTTAGAATAATCACAGATCAAACACAGTCTGTGCTGAATTCATGTGATTCACATCAGCAGTGGGACAAATGGTAGGCTAGGGTTAGGATTCATTAAAAGGGAAAAGAATTGGTAGCCGAAAAGGAAGACTAAAATGGCAACTTTTGATAAATGTGTCTGTCAACAATGCATATTATTCCCAGCTGGTGTGTTGTGCTGGTTCAAACAGATTACAGAGATAAGCAGATGAGATGTTACATTTCTACATGTATGCCATGGGTAATGATAATGTATTGGCTCTTTATTTATGAATAAAAACACACAAGAGTAAGGGAGAACAATTGTTAACCAGACACAAAATGATTAATATGGTGATTATTACTTTAAGGAAACCATAAAGTAATGATCATAAATGTTCTTCCTTGAGCTGCGTCACCCCACAGCAGCCCGTAATGGACTGGCCTGAGGTCTCGCTACAAACAAGCGGCTGCCGGAGGAGAGTAGGTGAGTTGTGTTTAGTCTCTTTGCTAAAGAAATTAGGCAAAGCTAAAAAGATGTTTGGTAGCCAGTACTATGGCTGGGACCCTATATGTACTGTTGATGAAGTTAGGTACTGTTCTGAGCATTATTTGTGGCTATAGTGTGGCATTTTGGTTGAGGTTTGTTTATTGCTTCTCAGACCGCTGTGTGTTGCTTATAGTGCGGTTGTTACTAAAGTTGGTATAACTAGAGAAGCAAGTGGTCGGCAACATTCATCTCTCGAGGGGGCGTCTAACTCAGTGTTACAGTTTTTTTGACCCTAAATTAGTTTTACGCCCTTTAAGTTGAGTTTGCTTAGTAGCCAACCAAAAATTACCCACAGGAGCTTTAAAATTAATGCTACTGAGTGATTGATGGGTAAAGAAGCTGCATTGAGAGGGGAAAACATGGTTATCCAGCGCAGGCACAGCTAAATGAATAAAGCATACAAAGTAGCTTTAAAAACTAAAATGTTTTCTTACTTTACACATAGAAGTGCTAATTGTGTAGGTCTGTAATGTGACACAACTTTGCTCTGTGTATGTCCATGCCCAGTGCATCAACATTTAAAATGCTTCCAATTATAGGTATTATTGTTGCAAAGAAAGCAGCTGTTTCACTCCTAATTGGCTCCCCAAACACTACTGCCTTTTCAGCATATATAAGTAGTCTATTCAAAAGGGGCTATATCTCCTTGCAGTCTGTAAGTGGAGGGATGTGCTGTATCTCTTTAATCATAAAAGGTCACACTTGGATAGGCTTTAAAAAAAAAGTTACAGCCGATTTGGTATTTACATGGGCTTAAATCTCCATGTTGTCTCCAGCTCAGAGTCCGGGTGGGCTTCTGGCTTTGCACTGTGTTAAACAAGATTATGGGGCAGACGGGATGGGATGAAGGAGCTCTCCTAGCTCAACCGCCACCACGATGATGATGAGAGCACAACGCACATTAGTCGGCTCGGATGCAGCAGCAGCAGTAGCAGAGGCAGCAGCAGCATCCTCATCCTCATCCTCTCCTCTCCTCTCTATGAAAAGCTCTGCTTCAGCACACTCAGTCAGACCGCCAACGAGGATGCCGCCGGGAGGATGCAGCCTAACAGACCGAGCCGAGAGGCATTTCTGCTGAGATAAGTCTGAAGCACACTGCGATTTAGACGGGCATCAACTCCGAAGAAAAAGAAGAAGGAAAAAACTCATCACCCTCCTCATTTCCAACTTGACGCGGGGCCGTCTGCGCGGATCTCCAGAAGTTGGACTGTCTGAAATGTTAATGCCATGACTCTTGACTTTAGTCGAGATTTCCAGCGCAGTGCAGCCCGCGTGCAGCGTTTTTGGTGGACTTCATCTTTAGTCCAGATTGTGTTTTATCTGATCAACATGTGGCATTTGAATGTAATGCATCTGTCCGAGGCGATGGAGGAGTATTGATCCCAGAAGAACCCATGGGTGCTGCTTATTATTCACAGTAATGGAATGAAGACACTGTCCAGATATGATGGATGATAGATCCAGTAAGCTCATCTTGGTTCCTATTTTAGCCGTGCTTTTTGTTATGATAGGTTACCAGTACATATGCCCGGCTGGCAGCAACTCGTGCCACTTTAAGGCTGGGGAGAAATTGAGAGGGGTGAGCCTACTTTCCACCCCGTACGTGGACAGCGATGATTTCTACAGAGATCAAGACCTGGAGGATGACAGCCCACCTAAAGTACCGTCAAAATTCAACTTCACCGAGAGAGACCTCGACAGACACGTGGAGTTCAATATCAAAGGAGACGACGTGATAGTCTTCCTGCACATCCAGAAAACCGGAGGAACCACTTTCGGGAGACACTTGGTGAGGAATATTCGCTTGGAGCAGCCGTGCGACTGCAAGCCAGGACAGAAGAAATGCACATGCCACCGGCCAGGGAAAGAGGAGTCCTGGCTCTTCTCCCGGTTCTCAACCGGCTGGAGCTGCGGACTGCATGCAGACTGGACCGAGCTAACGAACTGTGTACCTGTCATAATGGATAAGAAGGAGGCCCAGAGGAATAAAAGGTAAATGAGTAGACTGTGTGAGTGCGTGTGTGTGTTTCTTGTAAGGCAAGGACAAGGATTTGAAACCACCAGAGCCACAAAACAAGTGTGTCCAAGAAAACAGACATGCAAGAGGGATGCTCAGTGGCTCCAAAACCACTAAAGCCCTTATGATAAATTAAAAAAGCTACTTTAATGTGGTCCAAGAGTAATTCTGCCTGCTGCCTGAAATAGAAAAGTGAGCAGTGATGGATGGGATGGATACTTGTGGAGTTCCCAAAGGAATAAGTAAGTCAGGAAGAATAGACAGCTACTTTATTGTCAACACTTAAGGCCACAAATTAGACATTAAAGTTTTAAAAGTAGGCATTATTGCAAAAGAAGAGAGATGGTTTTATTTCGCCAAACTTTATTGACCTTTTGGATTTACAATTTGTCTCTATTTTTTCTCTTTGTGTTCACATCAGCCCTCACAATTACCCTGTTGTTGCCCAGCTGTGCAGCTGTGACTCCCCCAAAGTGTGCACTTCATCAACTGTATTGAACCCATCACTGGACTCCCCTTTTCTGTAGACAGAAATGCTGCAGTTTGTGAGCCTGCAGTCAGAGTGCCATGGTTCTTATTTCATCGGTCACTTGATAAAAGATACAGTTAAACTAACTGGAAATGGATCAGGAAGTTTAATGACAGTGCACACACACTCTTGATTGTTAAGTGTCAAGTGTTAGGTGCCTGATCTTTATCACTGAAATTGCATCCTTGTCCAAAGCTGGCATGCATTGTTCTCAAACCCACCCTCTTCATTCATACACACAAATCTCTTTTTGCATCCTTGACCTCTGCATCCCGAGGGATGTTTTTCACATCTCATGAGGTGTTCCTGCCGACCTACAGAACCACAAACTTTCTTATCTTTTAACATTTAAAGCCATCCTGTTTCTGGACTGAGTTCATTTACCCTAAGATGTAGAGAAGGGATTTAAGTGCAAAAGGAAATCATTTGAAATGCATTATCTCTTCAATATGGTCTGCTGTAACTGCAGTAGACAACACATTTGCAGTTACTTTTTAATTAATGTGGTTGAGATGCACTAGAGTATCTGAAGGGTAAGATTTTAATGAACTAGTCACTGCAGGAACAATTTGTGTCTCTTCACTCAGCACAGAAGAGTTGTGTATTTATCATTGCTGTTGTTACTGTTTCTGGTGTGACTCATTCATAAATTTGCATTACAGTTTTGACGATTCATTAAAGTAACACATTAAAGGTCTATTAGTGAGACATTTATCCCCACAGAAAGATGTATTTCCACATGAAAAAGCACAGACCAAAGCCTTGTCTGAAAAAGCTGAGTTTTTTAACCGCAGAGTTTTACCCTCTGTGTTTTGGAAAAATACAATCTTACACTGAGGAACATGAGTGCATGATTTATTTCTGCTGTGCCAAGTGTTTCCTTTTCTCGGGGAAGTGCTCAGTTGATGCGACAGCTCTTCATTTCACAGCTGCAGCATCTATTCTGCACTTACAGTCCTCACAGCCCTTGTTCTTTAGTGGGCTCCCGCAGCAGCTATTCTGAGATAATTCTGCCTCGACCAGGACTGTTGGCAGACACACACTGTTAGACCCGCTCACTAACCAGCCACTGCAAACAGCACATTGGCTAAATGATATGACTAAATGGTGTTATGCAGACTTTGGTCCTTAAACTAACATATTGTATGAACAATGCCTTAATCAAAATATCTTCCATGGCATAAAGGCAGAGTTTAAGAGCAAATATGCACAGTGAAATCGGTTATTTGTAATGAGCTGCACTTGTTAGAAAAATCTTGAGCCACTCAAGGATGCAGCCGGGAATACCAATCATACATCACTGCCAAATTCAGATGGCATTCTCTTGTTTTGCGCCTGAGAGCCTCTCAGATTGAGTGACTGTCTCTCTGCAGTCCCAGACATTCACCTTGCCAGCTCTTGAGACAGCACTAAGGCGCAGGTGGGGGTGTGTGTTGGTGGGGGGGTAAAGCAAGGTAAGCGGCGATGGCATTGCCTGTGTGGTACTGGTGTGGCCTTTTCAGCTGGGCAGCGAGTGGTGTGCGCCGAGCCTAGCCAGCCGTGCAGCCCAGGAAAGGTCAGGCGTGTCAGGCTGGATCAGTGTGCGTGTCCTGCGGCGTTTCTCCCCTGGAGTGCGCTGTCAGTCAGGGGAGAAGTGAAGCAGGCAGGCCCCGGCTCTCCTCTGGGACTTTTTGGAGAAACATACCTCTAAGTGCATTTCTCTTAAGTTGCTTTGTGGAGTGCGCCGTGGCATTACCTTGTCTGCTGACTGAATTTGGCTCGTTGTGTAGGTTGTTTTTCCCTTTCAGGCAGTTTCAAAGGCATGCAACAAGGAGAGTAGCTGGGATTGCTTCTGTTTGGTCCACGTTCATTAGTTTACTGTCTGGGAAAATATATTCAATGTACCAGGGGCTCACAATACAAGGATTGATTTCCAACTTTCAGCTCATAAAACAGGAGCTGAGTGAATTATAGCTCCAGAAGTCTCTTTTTGTGTGGTAAAAGGTTGCAGGTCAGTACTAATGATTTATTTCATTGTTATTACACTTTTTTATGAGAATAAGTCTGTTTAGATTTTCACTTCTGTACTTTTCCATCACTTTTCAAAAGGCTGCAGTAGGAACATCTGTCGCTGAGATTAGAAAAGTAATAACACAGCTTCATTGTTATGGTTACAGGTCCAAGGTGAGAGAATGTGATTATCATACATACAGCCTGAAGTTTCCATTGTACGGAGAACAATGCCATTATGCATCTTAAAGAAAGCAGCAGAGTTCAGATTGTCCATGTATAAATGTTTGTATTATCACCGTAGTTCCTTCACCACTGAATATTTGCATTTGAGCAGCAACACATATTCTGAATGAGTCGCACCGATATAATCCTTCAGACCTGCCATGTAAAGCAGAAGAGCCACATGAAGCCTTCGTCACACTCCAGAGGAAACTAAGAGAAAGCTTTTTCAATAGAAGCACAAGGTCACCCAACCAGCACATAAAAACATTCATGCATGCAGATTACCATTCACGCAACAGAGCCGAGACACTGCTTCTCTGTCTGGTGAGGGGACGCAGACTTTAACACGACATCCTCTGAAAATGTAATCTGTGGGGGCTATGCTCTTAGGTAAAAGTTAAGAAAGAGACAAAAACAAATAAGTAACCACTCAATCAACTCGAGCTTTTGTTTATTCCACATTTTTCTTTTATTATTCAGCTGCCCTGAAAATGTGCAAATCAAAGCCAAGATATCAACATGTTTGACATGCACTGAAACACTTGGGTAAAACTCACAGTTTTGTTGGTACACATATGAATAAGCTTGTTAATCAGCAGCTTCTTTAATAGCATCCCTTTCAAGAGTTCAGACAGGATTTGTCCACTGAATTAGAGGTTTGCAAAGTCCACAGAATATCTACATATTGGTACTTGAGTTCACATTTGAGTTTGGGTGAAATTTATTTACACCTCTACATATTTACTCTTTCCTTCAAAGGGAAATACAGCAAAGCAATGTATGCACTTTGGTGCACCATCTATTATGCAGACTTTTTTAGTTCAAGCTCAGTCCAGAGCCAAACACAGTACTCATAAATCAGTTTGAATCTTCACTAATAAAATTCATTTTACTCTGCACATTTCAAAGGTGTTGTCGACTGTGGAGGTCTTTTGTTTCCATTGTTTTGCCCATTGAGGTTATTTTTCCATTTACTGAAAAGCAGATTGATATTCTTAGCAAGCACAGTTATACAGAGATACAGCACAATGCTCTGTGTCCTTCACTCTGGGCCTGACCTTGAACTCCCCACCACCACCACCACCACCACCTCAAGCCCAGACTTGAGCCTCCAACTTTTATGGAGCTAGCGTCTGTGCTAATCTGGAGCTGGTGAAGCCATGATAGCGATGTCTTGTTCCTTATGCTAACCAAAATATACATACAGTTGACTGATATCATGGCAAAGTTCCTAAATCCAGCACAGTGCTCTGTAAAACAGCCTTTTGTGTCGGCTTGATTCTGACATAAATCATTCTCCCACTTATTTTGATTGATAACACAATTATTAAAACAACTACCTATGATTTGACATCTCTATCACACTCATTTATGCAACTTAAAACCTTCTTATGACTTATTTAAAAAACACAATAAGTGAAAAAGAAAACTGTTCAGACTTCCTTTTTTGTACACCATAGTATGTGGGTCTAACTGGATGATAACTTTTTAAAAATCATATGTTCTACCACTGAAAGGGTATGATCAAAAACCGAAGTGTTTGAGCTCTTTCGCCTCTTATCACAGACTTTAGATCTTACAAATCTTTAGATCTGACTCATTTTCAAGCTTTTATATAATGCCATTCATTACAAGACTTGGGTTTGTATTTTGTTATGATTCGGAACAATTACGCACACTTTTTAGCCCCGCAGTTGTTTGTTCGTTAGCGTTCATGCACGTTTGTGATCGCTACAGTTACACAGCTGTCTCCTCCTGCTCCTCTCCCTGCCCTTCTCTCTCCACCCGGGCCTGATAGCTCGTAGTGCCTTTATACCGTTATTTAAGATATTGCAATGGGAGCAACACAGCAGGTGGCACATTCATCATTCAGTCTCAATTATCATATTTTTTGATCAGGAGGGCCAAAACCAGCTTTGGTTTGAAGTGCCACTCTTCCAGTGGTGTTTGCTATGATTTCGCATAGAGATGAATCACTTTCATGAAAACTAAGCACTAGACACCTGTTTGTGATTTCTGTTTTTTTTTTTACATTTATTTTCAAGAATTTGATCTCACTTTGTCTTATATCTTATCTAACATGGTAGAGGAGAGAACATATAAATGGCTTTACTTTGTGGTAATTGTCATGTCATACATCTTGTTATTATTCTGTATATAGGCTGTGCACAGCGGCCCATCAACTGGGTCGACAAATAAAGAAGCAAAATTAAGCAGATTCCTTGAATAAATCAGTCTTGATGTAGCCCACTCCCATTTTTAACCTGCAGAGTTCATGATTGCGGTACTTTAAGTGTCTTAATAAGTAAACAAGCATATTTTCCTTCTGTCTTTGCCTTCAGCTCCATTCAAAAACACCTCTTGCAATTACATATGGTTAGAAATTCAAGCTGGGTTTGAAAATGCAAACAAAATTGACTTCAGTGTTGCCGCAGAGTAAACACTTAATTTGCTCCCATGCTTATTAGTGTCCCCAGGAGCCCTAGTCTTGTTTCTTGCCTCATTCATTTGCAACACATTAAGCAGGTACATGACTTCATTTCATTTGGTTAAAGGTCATAAGCATTCACTTGGAAATGTAAACAGTGTTTCAACTAATAAGCTTGAATATTCATCTATTAAATTCTTGTTATTTTGTTATTAATGTGTGGACATCAAGTACAGCCTTGTTGTCCCCCTTCTTTTTGTGGCTTCACACTAATTTATGCACATGCTGATGTTGCATTTTTTTTCAATTATGAAATCTTCATTAGCAGCTTTCTTGTTGCTTATGCATAATGAATGCTCAGTTCAGAAGTACAGTGAGACCAAAGCTGATACATGAGTAGGGTACACTTTAGATGCAAAAGAGAGAGCTACTTGTGCTTAAAAAGAAATGACAGAGGATGTCCTCTGCTGTGATCGTAGATAAAGATGGTGGAATCACAGTGTCCTCTGTATACAGGAGTTATCAGGACTAGAAAGCTGGCTCTGAAGACGTAAAGAATGAGAGGCCAAAATACAATAGCAACCCATCTCTTTTAAAGGAGGCAGTCCTTTCCTTTTGAGTTGTTTATTTTCCCACAGTCCTGGCGAGCCTGCTAAATCAGCTAAAGAGGCTCCTTTTTCATCATCACATCCTTTATTGCTATCTGCCTTATGAATGTGAAAGCAGACGGTCTGTGTGCATTATCGCCTGGTATGGTTTTCCTCCAGTGTTACCATTAAGGATAACTCCCAAGTTAGAGCTGCTCTGATACTTAATGAGCACTATCTGCTTGGCTGGATTCATTCTTTATTCATAAAGTTATCTGTTGTAACACCTCCTTCTTCTGTGGCACAGCAAAGCTACTCAAGTTTCTGCCTTTGGGATGATGTCTATTCTACCAGCAGTCATAAATATAACACATTTCCTTTCCTTTCATGCCTATAACATCCATACAGGAGTAGAGATAGACTCCCCCTACATCGCACACCGATGATGTGACCTAATCCTTGGTTAAATAACACTTCACATCATATTTTATTCATAATAAGCGATGCAGAGAAGGCTTCAATTACTGTGTTACCGCTTACAGCTCTGATCATTGAACCGTGTGTGCTATCTGCTACCTGTCATTACCGACCTCACCCAAATGAACTTGAATTTGCAGAGAGCATCTGTATTTAACATTTTGTTAAAACGAGCACAGATGCTTTTTTCAGCTTGAGCTCGAGGCACTCAATTTAGTGTTGTTAAAACCTGAGATTATTACAAACACAAAGCTCTTTCTTGCATTTAGAAAAAGCACTCAGCTTATTGTGAATGTTTTTTTTTTTTTCATTTGGTATATAACTAGCCCTCATGCATTATATTTCTTTGTGAGTTAACAATGGTTGTGCATTTGTGCCTGTAAGTACACATAACTCCTCCCTGCAAGTAAATGTCTCATCACTACTCCTGCATGGCATCATGGTAGGAAGAGTGACAAATATTGAGTAGCACTGTAAGCATTTCGCCAGTATATGATTGTGGTCTGAAGAATATGCTGAAGAGATTTGAGGGGAATATCCATTGCTAGTTTCAAAGTGTTACAATACTGGCTCTCTTACAACTTGGCAAGATCATCATGGTAACTTACTGAAAAAACCTAACCTAGTTGAGACTGTTTTACAGTCTATGATTTCAAGACTGTAACATGCAAAGTTTTAGTTCTAAATTGGCAAAGAATCAGCAATTATCACCTGACTTTGTGCTTTTTTTTTTGAGCAGTTCAGATTCTTAAGCTAAAATGATGTTTCAAAGAAACATTATGCACCATAATTTTATGTTAATAAGGCCACAAAACAGAGCTACACAGTTAGATACTGTTTGCATCACATCACATGGCCCATCACGTTTATTTAATGCAGATGTATGTAGATTATAATGAATATGCTCATTTATTTATTTCTAAAAGATTTTTGTTCCTGTACATTTTGCCTAATATGCCAACAAATGGAATAATAACAAACAAAATGCTCTGATAGTCCAGAGTGTCGGACCTGAAACAAACAGCTATGATCACCCTGTTGTCATCCAATTGTAGACATATCAGACACTCAGAGCACTTTCAAAAAATAACAGTTTTTTTACAGAGCAGAGCATGAAATGACAGTGTTTAAGAAGATTTTTTTCTGACTGACTCTCATCAAGTTCATACACCGGTATCTGAACCAACAAACACCAAATCCAGAGAGTGGAAGTTTCATCTGCATGTAAGGCTCTGATCAGGTTGTCTGCTTATTGAAAGATCACCTTCAGTTTTGATAGAGTTTTTAGTGGCCCTGTGATGATACTCAACACTAATAGAATTTCATAAGCAGTGCTGTATTACAGTGGATTAATGCCACAACACTGTAACACTGTTATGCAATGTGAAATCATACACTGGGACACCAAAATGAGGTCATTACAGAGTGTCATGTCAAAGACAAAGGCACAGTGGTGGTGGGTTTTTGTCATAGCATTTCTTTGCATTGCTGTGTATATAGCTGGAGGGGAAAAGAATACATCGTTAAATCTTTTTATAGGGAAGTATTGTTTTTGATGGAGACAGTTCTGCAGTGTTTAATCAGCTGCTAGGTGTAGCGCCTATTAGCTTGTTAGCTCAACAAGCGGCTGCACACAGCTAGTAGCTCTTGAAATTGGTAGGGGAGTTTTTTTCAACAGTTGCATTTGCTTTGGGCTTTTGTATGTTTTTTAAGAGATCATTTTAAATCATCTCAGGATTTGTAGCTCATTTCTTTATTTGAAAATGTTTTGAGCCTCTGTCCTCTATGGTACTGTTGTCCATTGGTAATATATGAATGTTAATGAGCAGTGTAAGACTATAGGGAAAGCTTGAATTTTGAACTCCATGTACAGTAAATGCCTGTAAATGGGAAAGTCTCTTGTTGCTCGTCACTGACTTTTTTACGGTGCTTTAAAGCTTCCCTCGTAATGAAACAGCGAAAGTACTGAACCTCAATGATACACAGCTGCACACACAGCAGGGTAATGGATGCCCTCCAGACACACGGACCTGAAGGAGGAAAGTTGAGCAGATTTACAGTTGTGGTCGTATCTTTAGATGTAGGAGGTAAAGTGCTCATCACAATGATGTGATGTTTATTATGTGTGGAGCTGTGGGTAACCTTCCAGGCCTTGGACTTCCAGGGCGCCAAGATTGCTTTTCATGTGCCATTAATTCAAGTCGTCAATGCTGGCGGGACCGAGCAGCAGTCCAGTTGGTGTTACCTCAGCAAAGAAAGCAGCAGCATATGTCAGACTGTCACACTGTCATGACAATGAAAATTAGTCACGAAAGGGGAAGTCATTGAACAGGATTCAAAGGAGACTCTAAAAAGGAAATTTGCCTCTTTTCCCAAAGGATATTTTAATAGTTACCTTTCAGAAAACTGTCTTTTGGTTAACAAAGAAATATTTCAAGCAAAGCAGCATAGTGCTTCAAAACCTTTTCAACCTGAATGACCTTCTTTTTGGTTAAAATTATTATTTTTATTTTTACCTCGTTTCAGTTCCAATGACCAATTAAAAAAACTGCCATTCTTCATTGGTTGTTTTGCTTTAGAAAACTAGAACATAATTTTTTCAGACAGAGCAAGATGGAAAGGTTGGGTTTGCCTTTATTATGTCAGGTAATCAAAGAAGAGTATTGATACTAACAAAATGGGTGAAATTCAAGCGGGAAAGACAAGGTAATAAGAAGTAGTATCAGTTTAGTAACCTCTTTCCAATCGGAATTCAAGTTTTCATAATGACAAGAAAAGGGTAACACATTATATCTTTAAAATACTTTTTCAAAAATGATTGAATGCATATGCAGAGCTAACAAGGGTGTATTTCCCACAGCGGCAGTCTGTTACAAGGGTTTCCACAAGCACCAGCTGTCAACCAAACTCAACTCTTAATGACAGAGGACTGCTTTTCCTGTCGTTGATTTCACTAAAACATTTACAAGAACAAGTTGTGACATGCCTTTCCTGTACATTTTAGACACACTCGCCTCTGCTTCACTGATACGAGCATGAGTAAGATGCCTGTCTGTCAGCTTTAGCACCGCCCCTTCAAGCTCTGTATTTGTGTTGGGAGGCATTCTGGAAAATATTAGCAAAATTATTGAAGACGAGAGCAAGAAAAAAAAAAATTATTTTACTGCACTTTTGTTCGGAAACACTGGGGAACACCAGTGACAACGATGTAACGCTAGCACAATAAGCATTAAAATATTCCCCACACATGTCACACACAGACGTCAACAGGCTAAATAATGATCAAATCAATAAATTACTGTTACGTATCCCATTACAAATCATCTACGAAATGACGAGGGTGGCTATTTTCACAAAATTGATTTCCTCCTTCTTATAAAGACTACCATTGTGACATTTGCTCTATAGTAGCCTATAAAATATTGACACCCACAGCTTTGCTTTTCACCAGTTTCACATAAAAAGCGCCGCAGAGTTCCTCTCTCCTCCTGGTCATTATACAGCAGATCAATGACGCCTCTTTAGCTTGTGGAGCATTGTTCATATGAGACTGCTTTCTCTCTGTTTGTCACTGTTCACAGAGAGATCAAGTCCTCTTAGATGGTGAAATTCATGCTGGAAGTATTCATAAGTTTTTCAATACCAAGGAATAATTTTGTGTTTTGCTTTTATTGAATCTCCACCTCTAACTGCTGCATAAATATTCACCAGAATGCTTGGGGAAGGTTCCCTCCTCTTATTACTTGTGCCTTACCATGTCTGAATGAACCCTACACAGAGTCTGAGTCTGCAAAGAAACCTATTCCTGTATCACTAATTCACTAAATGTTTAGAATCTGGATAATGGTAACCATATCCAATTATGCAGTAATAATAATATACATGTGCACAATAGAAAAGTGGCATTAAAATGTGCCAAAAACCACCGAATTTGGGCTTTCACAGCTGATCTGTTTCTGCGTGGGGACATGTTCACTGACTTCACCAGCTTGCTCCTTTTGTTCACCAGCTGACTTCTCCATATGTTTTTAGAAAGCCCTACTTTTCATAAATTTAGGTTAGTAACTTTTGCAATTGTTAAATCAAAATCAAGTTTTATAGCCAGATATTTAGCATGTAAATGGGATAAAATGTCTTCTAAGGGGATGGTGGAGACTTAGTGAAAGGGGGATGAGAACTGGACTGATCTGTACAGTTGCTCTACATATAACTCTCAACCAATGACTTGTCAGACAAGTAAACTTTTTAGAATTTAGATCTTCTATTGTTGTCCAAACTTTTTGAAAACCACATCGACATAGTTGGATGATCTCATATTTTCCAACTCCAGAAGTTAAGTTATGATAATACATTGATGAATTGCTTCCAGGTAGTGGCACTGCCATCAAGTGAGGAGTGTCACTGCAGCTTAAAGAATGGTTTCTATAAGTTTAGCTTGTGCAGCAAAAATTGCAGAAGTGTATTAAAGGTGTCGGAAAATATGATAAAGGTCCTCACAAAAGGCGAAATGAAATATGAGTTTGAAAAAATATGAACTGGAGACATGTTGAGATTATGCAACAGCTTTAAGAGGGGTCAGGGTTAAAACAATCGTTACAACTGAGTTCATCATCAAGGGTCTTTATTTAATTATGATTATTATTATGTAAAGCTGCATGTGGCTTAATGTGAATGTGTATGCAGTTTTCAGAATTTTTAATCACTTGTGAGAAGATATTTATTCATCTGGCCATGCGATGACTTTGCCTCTTCTATCTGAAATGAGATTAGTGCCCCAGTTCTGTGCGGAAATCTGCTGCTTCACACAGGATGCATCTAACGGGGCGGCCTGCTCTGTCTTTTATTGTTCCCTGCTCATTGATAAAATAACTACAGCCTTTATTGCCTAAGCCTAACATGTGTTCCCTGTACTGCGGGTATTTCCCAGTGTCCATTTGGCTCGCAGCTATAGGAGATATAGTATGGATGGAGCTTACCGTCTTCCTCTAAAAGCCACTCTGGGTAATGAAAGCTGTGCAGCTTGCCAGAGGAGGCTTGTGGCTCCTCTGATGCTGCTGTCAAATACTTGCTGGTCTGGCAAATATGATTCTCCAATCGTCTGATTCAGCTCTTATAGTGTGATTAAAGAGTGGCAGTTGGTGGAGTGGTGGGCAGGGACCCCCTAGCTTTAGTCAGACTTTTGTAAAACCTGTAAGCTCGGGCAGTAATGCTGTCAAAAATTTTAACTTTTTTTTGTGTTTTTCCACAGTTTTAATTTGTGGTGTTAAAATGTTTTGCCGTCAGAATCTCACTGTGAATTTTTTCAAAATCTGAGCTGCTACCATGATGAACTCTCAGATCACAGATGCGCTGTCATGGAGCTGAACTCCTCACTTCCTCGTCCGCTTTTGATCAGCGTGAGATCACTCCCTTGACTGAAGTAAAAAAAAAAAAAAAAAAGGAGAGAAGTGGCAAAGCACCTCGTACTGATCTAGTTAAATGTAGTCATCAGTGTGATGAGAATGAGTCAGCTGGTGCAGTGATTCAGAGATTCTGTGTTTAATGTCCCCATGAGGCCTGTTCGGTGGCTGAGGTGCTCAAATGCTCCTATTATCAGAGGGGCAATTAACTTTGGCTCTGTCTTCCCTCTAATTGAGAAAAGAACATTCCAGTTCTGGAGTATAAACAGGCCGTAAAAAAGTCGCTGAAAACTTGGAGATTTTAACCTACATTCTTTAGCGTGTACTGATCAAGAGCTGCTGGATCAGCAAGTTCATGAATTTTGCTTTGAAGACGCCGGCTTTGTTACGCTGCATTGGCTCCTTGTGCTGTACGGCAAGAATATTTGGGTTAAGATCGACTCTTTTTGCAGAGTTTAGCTCTTTGAGTGATATCATTTTTTAAATGCTTGACTTTATGTAACACAATGACTAATTTGTATCAAATGAGGCTCTCTTTATCATCATTTCTGATAATCCTTGCAAGAAAATCTAAAAACTGATTTAAAAAGTCATTCCAACCATGCAGACTGGGGTAACTTTTTCAGTGATTTGTGAGGGAGTTTCCCATCCTTGTTTTGTTGGTATGCATGTGTTATATTTACATACAGGAGTGATAAAGCTCTCTGTATTTTGGGGACATTTAGCGTGTTTTCACACCTGAAAGTCCAGACCATAGACTGTATATAGAATGGACGCTGTCTGCCTCCTAGCTGGGTGAAGCCACTCCGAGAACAGCACACCCTGGTGATGGGCTGCAGTATAGGTCATAAATCCCGCCTCCTTCAGCAATCCCAATGGAGTTGTGGACAAACTTTAGAAATTAATTACATAGAATATAATTTTTTCTCCCTCCTGCTTGTGATGTTGACATGTAGTTACTGTAAGACTGGTTTGTGCTCAAGTCCTCTTTTTTTCTGTTCAGCTCCATTTTTAGAAGTTATTAGGGGGTTCATGTTTTCTATGATTGACACTTGATACAGCCTATGGGCGTACAAGATTACGTATCTCACCCGGGGGATACGCTGTTTAAGCTGAGCGTCATCACAGCAACTCTTGGCGACTCTCCCACCGAATGCGTACAATGCTACTGCGTAATGCTGGTTTCAGGAAATGGAGAAAAAGCTTTTCGGCTTCAAATTCGTATACTGGCGGAAGGCAAAACCAAGTTGTCCATACAGTCTATGGTCCAGACCAAGGTCCGTGTTTTTGTCACACTGTATATATTTGGTTGGGTCTATTTAGGTTTCACACTGTCATTATTGCAAGCAGACTAAAAGACTTCACGTGACAAACCTACGTGATATCATCATCAGTTATGTTCTTTGCGTGTCTCTGTAGTTTACATTGATTGCTCATTTGGCAGGCAGGCATCTGACATCAACACGTTGAATAAAGTGGGTCTTGAATGTTGTAAACATGAATGATGTGGTCATTCCCACTATCATATTATTGTTGAATTTTTTACCACCAAGTGGCAACTTGAAGAGCTGGTCCGAGTTTGTCTTATGAATTTTATCATTACACGGAAAACTTTAGGGAAGGAGAAGAATGTATGCAATACTGCGAGACATTGCAACACCAACCTGGAAGAGAAAGTATGTGTTGTAAAACTCTTGATAAGATAAGCTGTCAATAGTGAGGTATAACTTTATCTACAATATTAAAACATTTCCCATTCTTGGAAATATTCATTCAACATAATCACATTGATATGAAAGGTCAAACCTTTCAAAAGAATGATTTCCCACTACACATGAACCAGACTGTGGTTCAGCTTGGTACGGACTGACACCACCTCTTTTAGTCAGACCAAGGTCTGGCTGTTGGGTCAGGACCAAAGTCCAGGGGAGGTTTCACTTCCATCATTTTGGTTTGGACCAAACAAAGTTGGTAAAAACCTGCCTTAGTTGCCTCCAAGAAGCATCCCAAATATTTCAGGAAAAAGAGAAGTGCACGGTTTTTCAACCTCCTTGTTAATTCATGAGAGAATTTCCCTCTTTTTTTCCACACACATGTTTTGTTTGTACTCCTCGTCTACACTCGACACATTGACATATCAAACAGTGACATGGAGAATGCCAGTACAGGTGCCCCACTGTGTTATTTCTCAATTGATACCTGCAAGGTTAGTGTTGGGTATAACCGCCTCTGGAGTTGATTTATTACAACAACCCAGAGAAAGGTCATCTGTCCTTATCTGGAGCAAGCCTGTGACAGCTACCTTATACTGCGGGGAGGCAAGTGGAGGGCTGCCTGCCTCACACTGCTCCCCAATTTGGATTCAGTAGTTGACTGAGCACCTGGCACTCTAACTGTAAGCACAGGTAGAGTCACCTTCACACGGACTAATCTCTGCATGCAAGCGGGTGCCTCCCTGTCCTCTACAGCAGGGATAAGGAAGCAAATGTTTTGATGTATTAGTGGGCTGTGCTGGCTGGATATGTGGTTATGCACCCCAAAAAATGACAGCGCTGTACTTATAACATGCAGGGGGAAGGTGCATGGAGGTTTGCAGATAGTAAAACCCGTCATGGCGTGTATGTGTAAGTTAAATCCATGAGAAAATTCTCGACTGTGAGTTTCATCTTTCTCTGTGCAGCAGCAGCGGCAGCAGTCGGACTTGGTGTGAGAGAGATTTGAATAATCTCATTGAACAGATTGCAGCCCAGATTGCCTCTTAAATTCCTGCATTTATAAATAGATGTTTGATCCTGTTTTATTTTGCAGAGCCATTATAGGTAATTAATCTGCAGTGCACATCATTAAGGACAATGCATGTTGCATCAATTATTAATGTATTTCAAACTTTTCTATCAAATCACGTGAAAACACCAATTTAAAAATGACATTTTGAGCTTTATTAACACCATATTGTGTTATTTACTCCCCTGTATGCATTTGTTGTGGATTTCTACTACTATCCCTCCACAGAAAAAAAAAAAAAAAACATCAGATATTATTTGTTTTGCGGTACGTTATTCTGCCTGAGCAGTATTTTATTTCCCACTGGAAGAGGATTTCCCTCTATAGATCAATTTATCTTCACAGCCCCCTACAATATTGCAGCATAAATTGGGTCCCAGGCCACAGTATAATAAGTATGGATTGAAAATCTGTCCTTACAACAGTACGGCACTGGAGAGTAGAGTAACATCCTGCGGCATCGAGGCGTGCTAGTGTGGAACAAATGGCATTATGTCGCAGCACGTGCGGTGTGATACAGCACATCAACCTCATCATAGGAATCCCATGTCCCTCAGTGGGAGTCAGTCCTCTGGAGGTGTTAGACGAAGGACTTGAAGACAGACCCACAAATCCGGGGATCACTTAAGTCCTCATCAGTCCTTGCTCTGAAATGCATAGTGGACCCGGCTTCATTCGTCATTCCGTGTAAGCCTCCCCTCTCCAATTGTGTTTACTTTCTCTTTGAGGGTGTCGAGAGGAAATTGTCCTCGCAGTGGAGGCTTCACTTTGCTTCATTTGTAATGCCAGGGGTGTCTGAGTCATAATAAATTACAGAGGGAGGAACAATATTAAGTGTCTTTGAGAGCTTCTTTTTCAACAGTACATATGAATTACCAGCAAATGGCTTTTCCCTCTCCATGTCATCAAGAAGCAGATTATGCCTTTGTTGAATATTTCAAACTGCAGTATAAAGCCATGCATATTAATCTCATATGAAATAAATTAGCATTGACTCAAGTTTTTAAAAACCTATAAAAGCCGGTACACTGCAAAAGCCAATTTTGGAGCTTTTAGCAACAATGTGCAGAGAAGTCGCTGGGTCTTTTCAGGCCTGCAGGGTGCCAACATGACTAATGGGCCTTTACCTGGATCCTCTATTATCGACTTGCACAGAAATACTCAGGGATTGATTTGACTGCTTATGCCACCGCTGTAATCTCCCCTCCAATGATACGGCTTCACGGCTATTCGTAAAACTGCTGCTGCAGCCCTTTTTTTAAATGTCGGCTGTAATATCAAATCTGATCATGTCGGCTGCTCGGAGTGAGAGACGTGTCGAGTTACTCTTTTAAATTTAATCCATTGTCACCTTTGTGTAACCAGAATAGACAGCGGTATTCATCTAGAGGTTTGGAAGATGATGAAGCAAAGGTCCACGGGTTCATGTGTCTCATTGTTTTGACAAAAACAACAAACTACAAAGTCTGCATATAAAACCAGTTCACTGAGGAAGCCGCATTATTTGATTCTTCAAGGTCCTATTGAATCCATTTGGCCAGAGTTGAAAAGACAGCAGCATTACAAAAGACAAAAACAAAATATCAAGGCCAAGGAGAAACAGTTTGTGTGAGTCTTCAAAGACCTGCTGGGATGCTTTCTAGAGACGGATAACTTTTTATTCGTTTCTCAGAAATATCTGATATTAGGTTGCTTCTCTCAGCACCTTCAGATGAAAGAACACTTAAGAGGGGAATTGAGGGTATAGCTTTTGGAGGCAGAACTCTAACTAATGACTGACGACAGCAACATAGTCTCTGGATGCTTACTTTTAGGGGACTTTGATTTAGTTTGGAGTTACAGTAAAAGACTTCTGGTTTAGACCTCCTCTCCTGTGTGTTTCCACTTTACACTGCCTGTCCAGCAACTTGGGAAGTAAGATGGAGTCTGAGCAGATGACTATTTATTAGTAGATTGTTAGCGGCCCATACAGGCAGATCTCTTTATGTTAAAGCTACAGCAAGGAGTTTTTAGACGTTTATAGAATAGACTGAAATTTACATTAGTGCTTTTTTGTGATGAATAAAAGCAAACAAAACCATCACAGACAAGATTGACAACTTTGGTGCTGTGAATTTTAATGCCTGAAAGTGGAGCGAGGGGGTAGGTGTCATAGACTGTATATAGAATAGCTGCTGTCTGCCTCCTAGCTGGGTGAAGCCAGCGAGAACAGCACCCTCTGGTGACGGGCTGCAGTATAGGTCATAAATCCCGCTTCCTCCAGCAATCCTTATGGAGCTGTGGACAAATTTTTAATTAATTACACAGATTATAATTTTCTCTCCCTCCTGCTTGCGATGTTGACATGTAGTTACTGTAAGACTGTTTTGTGCTCAAGTCCTCTTTTTTTCTATGCAGCTCCATTTTTTGAAGTTATTAGGGGTTCATGTTTTCTACGATTGACACTTGATACAGCTTATGGGCATTTCGGCTTCAGATTCGTATAATGACGGAATGCAGAACTAAGTTGTTCATAGTATTTTCAGTCTATGGTGTCATCCAAGCAGTTGCAAAAACAGCCACATCTTTAAAATTTTCACGTAAAGTATTAACTCAGTGAAAAATTGTGCTGGCAAAAGCAAACAAGATGAGAATTTTTTTGGATGTCTGAAGCACTAACCTGCTCTTGTATTATTAGTATCTGCATCAGCTGTTGAAAAACTGTAATCAGTCAACCATTATTCAAAAAAAGTACAGTTTAGGACTTAATCAACATTTTACACTGTTTAACGATGGCATCTTTTTCTCAGTCAGTACGCACATTATGTAAAGAAATGTTGTGTTTTGGTCAAATCGTCCTATCAGCATGCTCTGGGGATAGGTACAACCTTAGTTTATGAGGATTAAGTCCAGCAGCCAAAAGTCCCATAAATGACTCACTATAATTAAATTATGGCTGAAGTGTTCTGCCCTCTTTGCTCTTCACAGGACCATTTTCCTACAGCATATTCCACCTTAAGTGGATGATACTACTCAGAGTACAAAATGACACCTCTACACTTCCAATTACAATTCTGTCCCCATGACTACATGTTTAACATTTTCATAAAGAATCTATAAATAGAGTTTATTGGAAAACTATGCTTTCAAAAATATACCACTAAACATCAGCATTCAGTCAACATGGCAAACAGTTTGTGTGCTTGATCTGTTGGTATTTACAATGTTTCAAAGTGAGTCCCACAGCCATCCTTGCTCTAAAGTGAGACAGGAGAAAGCAGAGCTCTGAGCAGCTGTTCCAGCAGCAGCAGCAGCAGCCTGTGGCCTTTCCATGTAGATGATTGATTCAGGTGTGGTGAGGAGGGAGAGGAGGGATCAGGCTTTGGGCTATGTCCGTTAATCACACTGTATTACCACACAGGAGGCATTTATCACCAAACACCAAAGGCCTCAGTCCGCGGGGAACACTGAAACCAATCTCCTCACTTACATGCAATCCATCCAGGTCCACGAAAAGCAGCATTGTCGAGTGCGACCACATCCATTTTCTCTGTTAAGAGGGGGATGTTCCAGGGAAAAACTGAGAGGAAGGGAACAGAGAAGAAAGGAAGGTTTGAAAAGACTTAAGGAGAAGTCCTTGGAAAGTCCTTTTTTCTTTACCGTATCCAAAGTCACAGCCCTGTGTGGTGTTGATGCCTCAGCATGGAGTTCAAGCATATAGCTTCGCCCCAGGCGTTCAGACCTAAAACAGCCCTGCATGAAAACACTGTAAGACTTTGTTGCTAAAGCTCCCCACCAGGGTGGCTATTTCTAGGATGACGATGAAACGCATTCCACATTTTATCTTTGATTGCAGGAAAAGTAAACAGTGAAATGCAGCACTTCCTCCATTATTTTTTTAAGTTTATGCAGTGCCTCCTGGCTGACACTTCTTTGAGTGCAGAAGAAGTTGAACTGAGCCAAGTTTCCTTTGCTTTGTTTTATTCCAGAGCCCTCAGTCTCTCTGTGTTGACACATCTGGGCTACCTGCTCAAGCCCCACTGAAATTAATAGGGAGGCTGAGAATTTGACAAGGTACTGTTGTCTGTCTGTCTGAATATAGCCTGGACTCATGGACGTCATATCACAAGCATAGACCCTTTTTTGCAAGGCACAATAGCAGATCCTGTTAGCCACCAGCCACAATTAGTCTCTATGAGCAACAGAAATCTGTCAAACTACTGTTCTAAAGTTAGGTTAATACACGTGTGGTATGAAGCATCATTAATAAGGGTAGAATCACTATCTAAAGTAATGTTTGTTTTTTGTAAGCATAATCACTTTTGCTGGACGCTTCAATTAGAGACCAAATGTCTGCTAACATTTGAAAGACAAATCAGATATTTGTGCCGCGTTCGAGTTAACTCGTAAGTCAGATGTTGGAGCTGAAAATGACGTCAAACCCAGGTTACCAGTGTTTCAGTTACCAAGTAGGAAAAAAGCAAAATCGGAGTTGGAAACAAGATGGCTACATTTACGAAAGTTATTTTAGTGCTTGCCTTGTCCGAATATAATAAGGACACGTTAAGCACTTTTGCTTTTTTCCGACTTGGTAACTGAAACGCTGGTAACTCAGGTGTGACATCATTTTCAACTCCGACATCTGACTTTGAGGTAACTCAAACGCAGCATTAGTCTTCTCCTCTGCAGTCATCTGGAATTTTGCATTATTGTGACTTGAAGTGACCCATGAATCATAAAGTAAATACAGGAAAAATATATTTTGAATGAAAAGAGGACTATAAGAATATTGGTGAAGCAAGGAGAAATTAAAGACGTTTACAGATGCCTGTAATATGAAAACACTCTTCATCTTAACATATTCTTGCTATCATTAAAGACAAACTGGAGCTTAACCTGCTTTCTCTCTCCCCCTCCTCTCTCTCAGTTGCTATGGTTACAGGCACGCTCTGTGCCTGGAACTAAAACTTTCTTGTGACCCCCCCTAAGTTGATAAGATATTAAAATTTAGTTACAAGGATACATGAAAAAAAGAATATCATTACGGCCTTACTTTGCTGCCAGACATCAATCACTTTCTGAATCATGATAAAAGCTTCTGTGAGGAACTTTCAGTTTATGACAAATTTGGCGCCCCCTGTGGATGAAGCTGTCTTAACTTATCATGTCCTCTAATGCTTGAACAATGTCTTGCATAATATGAAAATAGTCAGTCTTGTCAGTTATGGTCTTTTTTTGATATTGTGTATTATAAAAAGGCATCAAGGTGAATTTTAGTCTATTTTATTGGCGTCAAAAAACTCCTCGCTGGAGCTTTAAGATGATTTATTTTTTAATTCTCTTATAAGTGCACAAAACAAACTCGTAATTACAGTCTTTTGTTTGCAGAACTACTCATTAACTGTAAATTCACTGCATTATAAGCAGCCTAAAGCTTTAGACTCTCCGCAGTGAGGGGCTTTCAATGGTCTCATTGCTTGGAAAATTATTTCAAAAACATAGAGTATTCTTTTGAGTCAAGCTCTTTTGGCAGGCAATTCCACACACTTACACGATGGTAATATGACTGTCTCAGCAACACTTCAAAACAGACTGAATTTTCAATGTCTTATTTGGAGCAGAGAAGGCTGAACTATCTATTCTCTCTACCTCGAAATGATCAGACAGCTCTAATTTTCAGCTACAGTCTGCCTCCATACATCACTGTCTACCAGCATACCAAACATTGTTAAGTGGAGGATGATGGAGTGAAATCATAATATGAATGGGTTTTTTTGTCAGGCGGGTGAAATTACAAGTTAGTTTGTAATATAATCCACAACATTCATACATTATACTTAAAACTAAATGTAAAATTGGACTGTTAAGTTTAAGACATATCTTCTGCATATGTCAAGCACTTATTTAACTAGATTTCTCTTATATGGTTCCCCACTTTGTCCTGTTCTGTTCACTGTCCTGTCCTTTCAAAATAAAAGCTTAAAGAGCTTTAAATATAGCATTAATAAAGTGATTTAGTTAGAGTCACAGATATTTCAGGGTTCTCTGAATAATATTAGGGGGAGATTACTGGATTGCTTGAAATGTGACGATTGCAACGCAAGATGTGTCGTGCAGAAATGTTCCTCCAACCGTTCAGTCATTAAGTTGTTTCCCATGTTAACTGAGCATTAACTTTTCACGTTTCATTCAAGAGCTACCTATGAGGCTGTACGAAACTTTGCTTATCTATTTGTTGCCTCTGATTCAATTTCTCCACCAGCTGAGAGCAGATTTATGTTTTCCCTGCAGAACATGAGTTGGCACTGGACTTGATTAACTTGATTAGTATTCTCTGTTCCATACTGTTAATTCTTGTAATCAAACTAGACAAAGGACTTTGGTTTTCTTTGGTTAATAAGCCATGCTTCAGTTAGCAGCAGGTTGGCTCACGGCCCTCTAAGCACCACACAGATCTTGAATGAGTAAATGCTTACTCTGCTCTGAACGGCTTTGAGTCACTGGGTCAGTGCTTTTGGACTGGTGAATATCAGCTCCACTTGCAGTTCCCTGAGGACAGCTGGAGAAATGCCGAGTTCAAGTGGGAGATTGCTTTATTCTGCGATTTGCCAGTTTTGAACCCAGCTTGTCTTTGTTTCGAGGAGGAGGAGGAGATCCCTGTGGATAATTCCACCTGCTGGTTAAAACCTCTTGAATACAGACTCTAAAGGGCCAGTTTAGGAATTAGTTTGCAGCTTTTGGGCCGATGCTACTGCATTGCTATGCAGAACAATACAGCTTAGAAAATAAAAGTGCACCTGATTTAACACCTACATGTGCTGTTTACAGGGTTAGGCCGGAGAGCTAAATGGCAGCGTGAGCATTGTTATTATCCACCACGGTAAAGTGGTTTTACCTGTAATTCACATGGTTGACATGAATGTCATCCAGACGTCCCATGCTTTTTATCTACTCACAGGACTTGGTCATTGTCATAAAAGTAAACCACTTAAAAAGCAATATTTTGAGTTTTGAACTTTTAACATGGCACCTTATTATTAGCCTCCAGGATCCTCATGCACGGTCTGCACTCACATGTTCTACCATCTGACATTCAGGATGATAATGGTCCTCCCAGTGGGGGTTTGTGTTTAAAGGCTTTAAAATAATATGCCTCAGTACAGCAGGGGTCTGCTTTTGTCCTGAGTGAAAGTAAAAGCTTATAATACCCTGAAAGCTACAATTATTGAACAGATTTTAAGCCCTGGATTGGGATGCTTGATCTTTTTTTCTCGTTTTCAAAAGCTGTTTTTTAAAAAGTTGGCTTTAACACAGTTTAACTTGTACTTTTGAGCCTGTACAGCTTTGTGTTAATTCTTCACCATGATCGCTTTGCCTGAGCCGGAGGTGGAATTGTGGTTACTCTTGGTTGGCTCTATGAGAAGGCTGGCAGTGTGAATTAACATTCAGATCATGGTTGTTGTATCTAATCCGTTGCCTTTATTGCGTGTGCTACGGCTGTCACCGGAATATGAAAGGCTGCACCAAAACAAGACGTTTGTCCAGGGGGAGTCTTTGCAGAAGCTGACGTTTATATTAAAATGGAAAGTGTAACCACCGTTGGGTTACATGGACGACTCTGGCTGTAATTGTTTAAAAATGGCTTTCCCTTTGGATCTTTGCACTGATGCATGATGAGTTACAGTAAACAGCTCCCTGTTTGTTCAGGGCTTTGATGAGCTGCCGTGTTCTGTCAGTTTAAGTCGACAAACACATCTAAGGGAGTATTTCTGCAACTGTTTTTAATTAATGCACCTTACGCACAATAAATTTGTCTGCTGTTTTGTCTGGTGAAAGTAGATCAAAGTGAAAGCTGTGCCAGCAGTGAGCTTTTGCTTCCTCTCACTGTTCCTTTTTCACGCGGGAGCTGCAGGGATATGTACATCTTTTTAATGTCACCCAATATTGGGAGGCCTCAGCTCAGTGGAACAGTAGCAGAATGAATCCCCTTGTGTTGACGAGACTGGCAGGGTGTCCAAAAATTTATATTCATGGCTGCAAAAATGGAAATGGAACAACCAAGACGGGCATCCTGCTGTGCCAGCACCACTTATTGATGTGCAGCGGAGGGGAGAGAGTGACATTTAACAGTGTGAGGATGAGCGGCCTCTGACCAGCCTGAATGCTCTGCAGCAGATGCCTCTGCACCTAGAGGACCAGGCTGAAGTTCAGGGAGATGATAAAGGGCCCTTCCATAGAGGGGCAGTTCAGGGAATCATTTCAGCCAGCCTCCACCTCCCCACAGTCGAGGGAGACAAACAGGAAAAATCGATACCCCCACTCAGGACAGTTCACCAGAAGGGCCTCCCTCAGCGCTGCTATCTGTCAGAGTCAGTCCCCCGAGCAGGATGGGATGGGGACTGCTGACAAGGTAGGTGTCAGAGCACACTGATCACGCTGTTAGAGAGCGGCTCAAGTCTTGTTCAGCACCACGGACAGCGCCAGACTGACAGGGAGAGAGAGAGGGTGAGATCAGAGTGTTGTTTCCAGGATTATCTGCCCTTTACACCATTTGAACCTGATGTTATAATCCCTCTGAAAAAAAGAAAGAAATCTGCTCGTGTACAATAGGTCCTTTTTCAACCCTTTGTCTGTAAGATCAGCATACACAGAATTTTTTTTTTTCAGTATTAGCACTCCATGCCTGATCTGACAACCTCAATCCTTACATAATTTACATTTTTTAGTGCCAATAACTGTCACTTTGTATATTCAGACATTTAGATTTATCTGATGAAATCTAAAATATATTGACATAAAACATTATCAACAACATGTAAAACTCTCAGAAAGAGCGTCATAATTTATAGCGATTTCTATCAGAAAGCATTTTTATTTCATGATTGCACTTTTATTTGATAGTGACATGGATAATTTACTCCATAGTATCCAAGTCAGATGGGATATTGTCTCCTACTTTGTGATTCAAGACCATAGACTGTATATAAAATGGACGCCGTCTTCACCCTCGCTGGGTGAAGCCACCCCGAGAACAGCACCCTCTGGTGATGGGCTGCAGTATAGGTCATAAATCCCACCTCTGCCAGCAAAGCTTATGACATGTAGTTATTGTAAGACTGGTTTGTGCTCAAGTCCTCTTTTTTTTCTGTACAGCTCCATTTTTAAAAGTTATTAGGGGGTTCATGTTTTCTATGATTGACACTTGATACAGCCCATGGGCGTACAAAGTTTATGTAGCTCACCCAGGGGATACGCTGTTTAAGCCGAGTGTCATCACAATGACTCTACTGTCAAATGCGCACAATACTACAGCGCAAGTAGCATTGTGCAGAAATCATTAATCTCAAAACTGATGGTCTATTTTACTTTTATCAGCCATCAAAATATATTTCAATCTGCATCATGGCCACTTAAAAATTCCACAGTAGCTTTATGCAGGTAAGCTAAAGCAGCTAACTGCTACCAAATTAGCCAGTTAGCTTCTTTTAGCCAGAGCAACTACTAGGACATTGTAGTTATAGATAAACATTGAAGCTAAATTTTCATTCAGCTTCCAAGGCTTCACATCTAATAACTCACTGAGATGGCTGGTGATCTCAGTTGATTGTCATTTTATCTTTTTGTTGGCTTTGATTGAACTTTTAAAATGTAAAAAACTTAGATATTTTAATTTAGAGATAAGCCATAGTTTAATATTGGACTGGGTGAGACATCATTTTTATACTCAGTTCTGATTAAAAAATATTGTCTGGTGAATTGAGCCAATAAAATCTCTTGCTCCCCTCTATGATGTGACTGGTTCGTCTTTGGCAAAGACCTTTTTTCACCTCTTCAACTCCGAGTCTGTCTCCTGCCAGCTCTCTGCCCACAAAGTATTTCATAAACTAAAAAGAAACTCAAGCGCTCACAGAAAAAAACCCCAGACAGTTCTGAATGTAACACAGCACATCAGGATTATAAGCACCACACTTGCTATCCTCTGTTTTAATACAATGCAGTAATATTTCTGCAAATTAGCAGAGGGTTGGAGACAGACAACGTCATGTATCCCAAGTATTTTCTTTGTCTGTGTGAAAAACAAGAGGGGAAATCAGTAAGTGCTGCCAATGCTAATGAAGCCACCACTAAAAATGGCTGAGTCATTCATGATTAACTGGCATGTCATGCCTGAAGTAATTGCCTTAATTAGCTATTGAACAGGTTTCAGGGTTAATGGGACAACAGGTTGGCAGTGGAGCTGATTTACTGTTGGGAGTTAATGATTTTACTCTCATCTTCCTCTCATTCCTTGAAATGATTTGATTAACAGTATGGGAGAAACAGATCCCTGTGTTTGTTAATACAAAATCAATTTCATGCCTGGCTGAGCTATCTCTCACAGTGTTTTTGTTTGGCGGGCAAGGTCTTTAGTCAGCCACTGGAGACAGGACAAACATAGAGCAGGCCGGTAGAAGAGCGCAGACGGTAAATCTGTGAGTTCTCTGCCTGTTTGAAAGCTGGCAGCTCTCCCACCCTGCCCACAAATTTACCTCCGCTAAGCTTTTCTGTCATGACTGGCGGCCAATCCGGTGTGTTTCCCTGAGACTGTGTCAGAGGAGTAAGCCTATGCGAGTAATTGGGAAGCAGGTACCGTAAAGTCTCCCTTGTGAAGCGAGATCAATGTGTGTGGAAGTGTGTTTTGTGTGAAATGCCAGAGAGAGAAAGTGAAGAGATATCATCCTCAGATGCATGTATGCCAAGGCCACATAATTGGCAAAATCTTGCTGCTTTATTGAGTAAAGGTCAAACTACAACAGCCTCTTTACTGCTAACCTTCATCTTCCTCACTGAAAACAGTTAAGACAAACAATTTGGCTCTGTCTCTTTGTGGCATATTGTGCCTGCAGCATGGCCGGACTGTTTTGGCAGAGCGCAGGTCTCAGAGCGGTTGCAAAAATATTACAGCCTTTTTGTTTTCTTTTCATTCTTTTCTTTTCTTTTCTTTTCTTTTCTTTCTCTGTCACAAGTTCCTTTAGCTTTTAAATACTCTTAATACATACACTGGTGAAAAAAGAGCTGTTTGCAGCAGTTATGTAACAGTTGATCATATATCTGCAGGGCGTGAAGCTATAAAGTAAGGTGCTGGAGCAAAGGATGAATAAAGAGAAAGGTCTGTTTTTAAAGATCTCTCTATGAGAACAGACCTTTCCCAAGCTGCTCTATGATTTTTGTGAGACTGTCACTAAAAGAAGCAGAGTTGGTGAGTTAAGTCGAGGCGTACAGACAATTAGGACTTGGCAAAAACCACATGTTAAAAGGCAGGCATCACATCATCTGAACTAATTGCACAGTGGTTGTAAATTAATGTGGCATTGTTTTTGGGCTTTAACATTCAGCACTGTCATTGTAGGTTTGAAACAACTACGCTCACCTTTTTCTGATACTTGTAGACTAAACTATTCATCCAGTATCATAAAAAAATCAATAAACAGATTAGTTATAGATATAGGCATTACTTACTGTTATTGATGTACAGTATACTATCAGAGTTCCAGTATTGACTTCATCATTGATTCTCTTTCGGAATAATCTTAAGTCCAAGTGTTAAACCATGTGTGGTCAATGGTTTATTGTTATTGGTAGTTGTCATTCAGCTTTTAACAAAGACAAACAAACAGAGAAAAAATGTCACATTGTAAAAAAGGTAAAACGTTAAAACTGCACAGGTTTTTGATTTTGATTTTTTTTTTTTTTTTTTTTTGGAAAACCACTCAACCTCTTCACGTCATTTTATTTTGAGCTGGCAGCAAATGTTAGAGCTCTCCTCGCTCAGTGCATTTACATGCACAATTAAGCTGAGCTTCAATCAAGCTCAATTAGACGATTTAACTGAACCACAGTCCTCGTCCCAGTTTACGAGCACCAGGCGAGAATCTAATTACTGGCAGATGCATGTCCACATCTGCTTTGGTGGGTAGTGACACGCTCCCTTTCTGCTTGTTACAACAGGTCATGTCCCGGTTAACCAGTTACCTATCAGGACTACTGACAAAATCAGTAGCAAGAGGCTAATTTGATGTTTGTTGACCAACGTTAACACTGCTACTTGTGCAGCTCTGTACTGTTCATTTGTACTGTGGGGCAGTTTCAGTTTTGTATCTGTTGGGGTTTACTACCCTGCTTCCTAGCAACCTATTTGTACTATTTAATGTCTGGCGCAGAGCCCAGGGCATGAACACTGTAGCATGTGCAGAACGCTTAGGCTAGTTTTAGTCGAATTGAGCCACATACATGAAGAGAGTTGTTCCCCAACCAAACTATCCAGGTACTTTAGTCTGAGAAGTCTGAGTTTGTGCGAAAGTAACATTACTGTCTTCTTCATGCTTTTTCAAGTCTATGTTAATGTCCCTTAATTGTTTGCGATTCAGCAAAACTGGTGACTGCCTCTTGATCAATGATCATTTAATTGACCATCCATCGTCGCTCCGATTCATTGAGTATCTAATGCCATCACATGAGGCACTTTCACCGACAGATATTACCTGCACATGTAAAATTGCTGTTGCAGTTTGGAGTATTCCACTTAGCTTAAATGAGTTTATTCAGAAAACTTTGCTGTGGGGGATACAGCACATTGACATTTGCTGATCCAGCCCTGGTACCAACAGATTAAAGGCACATAGGCAGAGGCAGTGAATGCAGAGAAGTTTCTGCTGAGCTGCAAAAAAACGACTTTGCATGGGCTCATGGGGGTCATAAAGGTGCAGCCAGGGTTGGGTTAATAAAGTGTGAGTGTTTTCCATAGGTTTATTTAGGATGGAGGGTTTGCATGGAGGTTACAATGATTTTGTGCAGGAATTCTCTCCATAGTGGAGATAAACAAGGGTTTGGATATAGAGGGCACGATTCTGACTCATAGTGCGGCCACAAAGGAACTCAACCACTTGTATTTCTCCGTGTGCAGTGCCATGAAAACAGCAGCCGAGATCATTTTACGCCCCTCTTCACAGTAATATATCTATCAGCCTGGCTGTTTGTTCAGCACTGTTGAACTGTTATGACTCTGCACACATCAGACTTTAAGCATTTTTTGCTTCACAAGAACTGAGCAAGGCCTTGTTCCTCATCGGAGGCTTTTATTACCAGTGTCATAGCTCTCCTGTTGCTCTAAAAACGGACATGTCGTGCATTCTCTGTGATGAAGACGCTGATGAAGTTTGATCATCTGCAGAGCAATAGCAAGAGGATCAGAGGCGAGCGAGCAGCGAAGATGTCAGTGCCCTTTTTTTTTTCCCGCGCTTTCACTCCCTCTTTGTTTCTTCTTCTGTGTCTCTTCCCGTCTTTTTCGTCTCCCCGCAGCCTCTTGATCAGCTTGTCAGCATTTGCGACGCCTTTGTTCATTGAGCAAGTCGTTCTGCTCCGGTTGTCAATGAAACTTTGCGTCTGTGAGCCGGCTAAGCACTCAAAGTCCCACTCATCTGTCAGACACGGCAGTTACACTCTGCCTTCTGATAAGAGCCAGGCTGCGGGGGGATCCTCTGCTGCAGCTGTCTCACAACAATCAGGAGTGAGTCATCCTGAAATTTTGATGTCTACAAAAACTGTAGCTATTGTGTAGCAGCAGTCATATAGGGCCATACATTTTGACCTTAACTGAACCATGTACGCCCAAGAATCACATTCTACCTTGTGTAATAGTTGGGTTTGTTGACATAGAAAGGCGGCACAGATGTGCTTTTTAACTGAGCGCGGCACTACTGAGGTTGAAACTAAAGCATTTTCAAAGGCAGCAGTCAGAGTAACATGTCTCTGGTTCAATGAGGCTTTCTAAAATTCTCTTCAGTTTGTGTGTGTCCAATATTTTGATCAGGATGTTTGAAGTTTCAACATAAGTCATCACCATAGACTGTATATACTATAGACAACTTGGCTCCGCCTTCTGCCTGTACACAGATTTGAAGCCAAAAAACTCTCAGTATTCCTGGGTTTTTTCTCCATTTCCTGAAACCAATATTGCGCAGCAGTGTTGTACGCATTTGACAGGAGAGTCGCAGAGAGTCGCTGTGATGACTCTCGGCTCAAGCAGCGCATCTCCCTGGTGAGCTACACAATCTTTGTACGCCCATGGGCTGTATCACGTGTCAATCATAGAAAACATAAACCCCCTAATAACTTTTAGAAATGGAGCTGTACAGAAAAAAAGAGGACTTGAGCACAAACCAGTTTTACGATAACTACAGGTCAACATCGTAACCAGGAGGGAGAAAAATTTATATTCTGTGCAATAAATTTCTAAAGTTTGTCCACAGCTCTATAGGGATTGCTGGAAGAGTCGGGATTTATGACCTATACTGCAGCCCATCACCAGAGGGTGCTGTTCTCGCGATGGCTTCCCCCAGCGAGGAGGCAGACGGCGTCCATTCTATATACAATCTATGGTTGTCACCAGTGGAGTCCACACCCTCAAAATTAGCACAAATATTTATGCTTTCCAGAGGATAAACCCTGTCGTATTGCTTTATCCTTTCAACTTGTATCCTGCGCCACCATCGGGTTGATATTCTTTTTATTCAGAAGAATTAATTGGTAATTCTCAAACAGATTTTCAGCCAACTTTTCAGCATTACAATCAAAAAGGCAAAAATATTTGCATTGTCCTTGAGCTGCATTGTGGAGGGAATATTTTTCTCACTGTTTTCCAAAACTGTGGTTCATGCTTTATCTTATATAAGCCGCTACAGGATCAGTCACTGTGCAGAAGTGAAAAGTTTAAATATTTAAAAGCACTTGTCATCATTTCTGACTTATAGGCTTGTTTTATTATGCACTAGAGTCTCTCTGTTTTAGGACTCGTGATTGGCAAGAACCTCATGATTAAATTCATTTTGGATTTTTTGGGTCACGATTCTATTCAACATGGATTTAGTTTAAAACTGCTTCATATGCTTTAATATTACAGACACACGACAGAAATTAACAGATCATTCTTTCCAGTGCCTTCTCAATAACACACAATAATGACTCTTATTTACTACAAGTGCACTGCATTGCTTCTTGTGTGGTTCATGTATATATACCTCTAGACATTTAGCACAAATCGCCAGTATTTAGAAGAGATGAAAGTGAGGTTAAATCGTCACATTTAAATGACATTTTCTCTATACTTCATCAACTCAATAACTGCTTCCTTCATCTTGTGGTGGTTCCGGTGTATGTTCTCCCTAATGGTTAAAAAAAAAGAAACTGATTTACAATTGAATAAAACTTCTCCTCCACACGGTCATTTGAGATGTCCTTTTTCTTTTGCCAGAACATCAGTAGTCCAGGCTACATGTCTGGGTTGTTTCTCTGAAGCTTACCCTATAATCGGAGCTGATCAGGCTGCAACAAAAGCCAAAAGATCTGGGGGTCTGTCAGGCCAGGTTCTGGCTGCTGTCTCCCACCCGCCTGTATCATCACAGCATGACATGAGGAAGATAAATCATGGATGTTATCAGGTTAAGAAGCGAGGCCAGGCTGGTGCTCCTTTGCTCTGTAGGTGATCAGGGAGGCTGAACTGTTTGGCTTTTTAGAGATTCTACCATCTGATAGCTTTTAAACGCTACAGAGCACCTGGCAAAGGCGGCTATAAAGCACCGAAACACCTGACTGAGCCCTTGCTAAATTTGTGGGATAATGATGGTCAGAATCTGTTATCTGTCCAGTCGTTTTTCACCGAGTGACTCCAGCACTGCCTCAAAAGGCAAAGAGCTGTGTGATGGATTTGCCTGACCCTGTTCATGCTCTACTCCAACCAGCATGTGAGGCACAGCCCTGGAAACAAAATAGGCGCCTTTTATGGCTGTTTTGTGCTGCACTGGAGTTGTCGGACATCTGCTGAGCATCCCAGTACACTTTCCCCTCTTTTACTTTCATTGTTTGTCATATGTGAGATGCCAATGAGTGTGTGATTTACGGGCGAATTAAAATCTAATTCAGGGGTTTGGACTGAGAGATGTGATAGACTGCAGCATGACGTGCTGGCTGCCGACTGAGCCGATAGACAGATAGGAGGACGCTGTGTCCATCTGTGGGTCCATCTGGTGTGATGAGAGAGAAAGCCGAGCTAAGAGCGACCATCTAATTGAGGACGCGGTACCCAAAATCAAGATTATGCATGGGACATGACCTAACATGGGATTGCACAGAAAAGCACACAATAGAAAGTCTGCGAGTGGAAATGAGACAGAGGTGATTTCAGGGCAGTTCAGGGAGAGTTATCTCTGTCCGTCTTTGGAGTAAAGTAAAGATAGTTAAAGTCTCTATTTGTGTGTTTGTGTGTTGCAGAATTGTTTGTAGGTGCATGCTTTTATGTTATATATTTTCATGTCTCCATTAGCTAAAGGTTAAATGCTCGGCTAACTAACTATACTGCAGAGGCACAATGCCTCCCAACTCTATTTCTGTGGATAAAATGTCAGTATTGATTGAACGGTTGAGCAGAAGCCTCCCTGTTTGTGAGGTATGACCTTTCCTATAGTGTTGCATGATGAGATCGATTATAGCTGTACACATTATATCCATGAAGCACGCCGTTTATTTTCCTCCCCTGGTATTGATCGTGTATCATTTCAAGGCAAAGCAGTGAAATAAACCAGAATGAGGATTTTTATCTCTGAGACGTTACATGGATCGATAAAGAGCAACTTATGTTATTATATTTCATCTTTAACCAGACCTTTTAGAGAACCTTTTTTTTTCAAATTGTGTATGAAATGGCGACACAGCACGACACAGGAGAATGTACTTGTTTGTCTCCGTTGATAACAACAAAAAGTGCCAATTAGAACAGTCCCCGAGCGTCGTGTGGAAAGGTCATTTTGACAGTCTCATATTTTCACTGAATGCCCCTCACACAGCGAGGAACACAAGCAGGAGACCGAATAATCTCAAACCCAGAGCGGCGTAATGAATTTTTATCTCAGTATAAGAGCTGTAAATGATGGTTGTCAGAATCAGACGAACCTGCCGTGATTTAAAAAAAAAAAAAACACGAGGTGTTAAGCAGCTGATCGGATCTGCGAGATAAAAGTGCAAAAAAATTAAGAGTGAAAATGAAGGTCTTCCTCCCTTTCTCACACTGACAGCATTGAGGTGAAACAGTAGGTGCCCAACAAGATTTTCCTGGAAAGAAATGAGTGTATTCAACTGTATTGGCTTGAATGTCAGACTTTCTAAAACTGTTTTGTTTTTTATGTCCGTGCTGAAGCACAACCATTTCTTAGCCGTGTCATTTAAGGCTGCAGCTCTTTTCAAGGCAATGATACTGTTGAGGGTCAACACAGCCTTTACACAAGTTTTATAGCTGTTTGAAAAAAACAAATGACATGTATCATCATCAACTTTAATCATATTTATTTTTAGCAGGTTTTAATTCATACCATTATTTTTGAGAAGAGCACAACCTGCAGAGCACTATTGCTCAGTTCTACTATTTATTAGACAAAAACACACAATGACTTTGGACTTTTTCATTAGTGAGAGTTGTGATTTGTTTCTTACAAATGATGTGGATGATCAAAAGTTGTGTGTGGGAATTTGCTTCTTGCAAAGCTGTATAACTCTCAACTAGTCGAATGTGTAAATATGTACCTTAATGCAGTTAATTTATATCATGGCCAAGCTGTGTTAATCACTTGATCCTGATTGGTTAAACTCCCGTAACAATGTTAATCAATTTTCAATAGCAAGACCTGCACCATATCAAGGAGTCTGGGTTGTTACACCTCTGCTTGTTGACACAGTGGCTAAAATGTTAGTTTTTGTATCAGGTTGGTTTTGAAAAAACAGTCTTTATATATTTATATCAGCATATTGATATCAAGCTAAAAAAAAAAGCACATGGTAACATGTCAGAAATTGGAGGACAGTTAATGAAGAAGAAGCACACTGCCAGTGAACTAGCTTAAGCAGCCCTCTGTGAGATAATCTTTTAAAACTGAAGTTCAAGATTTATTTGAATAATCAGCTGACTTTTCTATGACCTGTTTTCAGTCAGTTCTGTAACTCCTGATCCACCAGCAGTAGGACTTTTTAAAATAAAAACATAGTTTGACAATGCAGGAAATAAGGTAACCCCAAAAATGGCAGTGACAGTAACAAAAATACTCTTGCAGATCGATGTTAAAGATGTTTAAATATGTTCAAGTTCAAGGAGAGCTGAGCGATGACTTAAAAGCAGTGCTAAAAAAGTGTTGAAATCCTAGTTTCTAAAAGCACCTGCTCCCTATACATTATTACAGTTAAGTAGGAGGGCCTACTTTATCTTTAATCTTCTTTTTAAAGATTAATTATTTTTTTAAATTATTTTTTTCTCATGAGAATGAAGTCTTGAAAAAATCAAGTTGTAATGTTCACTGTGATTTTGTTTTTGTGATAACATCACTTTGATCTGTGACTTGATTTTCTAAGGACTTCAATTTCATGAGAAAATGATGAAAAAACATGTTTTCTTTAGTGTGGCCCTAATACTCGATTGTCTAAAAGAACAGCATGAACTGCCTCGCTGTCATAAAACATGGTTAAACAATGGCTGCATGTTAAAATGAGTCTAGCACCGTTATTGTAGCTCTGTGAGGCACAACAGTCACCTCCTTTACCACTGAGCCACAGACACCCCTTAAATGCCAGCATGCTAAAAATAGCTAATTAGCACAGGATTGCTGTTAAGTTTGTGATGAACTGAAATGAGGGGAGCCAGTTTCGCTCTTTAGGTGGAACGGGCGCAACTTCCAACTTCCAACCTCGATGCATGCCTCGCCTGTCTCTTTCTTTAGCCTTTTAGTGACCCTATACAGGAAGGCAGAAGAAAACCCAAAGTAACCAGACCGCTGGGCCAAACATGCACAAAGGCTAAAATCCTCAGGCAGATGGCCTTTTCTCATGTCACTCCCTACTCTCTCCTCCAGTTTTGTACTCTACCCACCATCCTGTCCTCTATGAATCATCAGGTCTACAGACTGAAACATATAACTTTAAAGCTGTACCTATGCTGAACAGATAGTATCTTTAAAATATAATATTACTTCTCATTGATCTACAAAGGCCTTGAATATAAGCTTATCAGGACCATGTGTGAGCGTAGCCTTACTTGCCTTTGACCGGTTTACCTGCCTGATAAGGAATTAATCAATTTCATTGTCCACCATTTCACTGGTAATTTCAGACTATCAGACAGTTGTTAATTTCAAAGGTGATGGCAGGACACCGTTGGATTGAATTAACCACCCACTACCCTGAGGAAATGGTTTTTCTCTTGGTCCATTTTTCATTTCCTTCTTTCTATTACATTTATTGTCTCTCTTTTGTGTTTCTCATTACGTTTTTTATTCATGAACTCTCGATAAAAGATGACGAGGATCTCATTTGCATATGTGTGATTACAGAAAATAGCAGGTATACACACTAGCGCTAGTTTAAAATGATTTCAGCCCAAATCAAAAATGGCATTACAACTATCTCTCTCTTTCAAATTTACCGTCAAACCGAAACTAAGATCAAGCATGTATGAAGAGGTCTCTGAGCATCTGGTGCCTGGCGTGTGATTGATTTGAGAATCAATTATTTATCAGCTAGCGAAGAATGAAAGTAACACTTGCTATTAAGTATGTTTTTCTGTTGTAGCTTAATGGCTGTTTTATGATCTCTTCTCCCAAAAGCCATAAAGCATGATCATACTTTACACAGTTAAGTACCACAGTCGCCCATCACTCTGCCCATTTAGCATTAAAGGTCACAGGGTTTTATATCAGTAATGGTGCTTTCTGTTGCTGTAATGAGGGAAAACTGCGCTCGCCATAACACATTCATGACAGCTCATTGACTGCTTCATGTGAGGTAGAGGTCTGTTGATATCAGGAAAATGAGTTTAGATGTAGCACCTGTATGCTGTTTGTTGATCCTAGTGCCAGTAATCACATTCACGTGCCCTCACAGAGCGGAGATTGTTATTGAAAGTGTGGCAGCATTGAGTGGAGAAGAGCTGCAGCCCTGTGGAAACAACATCTCTAATTAATTAAGAGGGAACAACATCTCAGCAGGAGCCAGACACAACAGTTTATATGTTTAATAAGTGTTGGCAAAAAGTAGACTGCAGCTCCCTCCTCTATTTACACTGTATTAAAGTTTTAAAAGACAATTAGAGTATGGAAAAAAGCTGATAGAGTTTTGTAACTTTAAAGAGGCCTTCACCTTTTCAATTTCAGATACAGTTTGATTATAACTGTGTTACATTAAGGGAGAAATCATTATTTCATAAACAAAACTGGCAACTGTTACGTATTAAAAATCTGAATGAGTAAGTCAAAAAAGACAAAGCAATTTATCTTTATACTTGATTTTGTTAAAAAAGTTCTGATCATAGTAGCTTCTACTGACTACTATTAGATTCTACATATACAGTGTTTACATAAAACAATCAACTATCTGCATCAACTACAATGTAGGCCATGGTACAGAAAAAGTGAAGCAAGACCCACTTTATAAATGATTTGTTTTCTCTTAAAATCCTAATCTGAAAAAAGAGGGGGTTTATGCATGTTTCTAGGCTCTATACTGTCTGTATGTAGAAAATATATATTATACACTGTCTATGGATGGATGGATGGATGGATGGATGGATGGATGGATGGATAGATAGATAGATAGATAGATAGATAGATAGATAGATAGATAGATAGATAGATAGATAGATAGATAGATAGATAGATAGATAGATAGATAGATAGATAGATAGATCTGTAGGAGCCTCCTCCGCTGTTGCTGTGCTATAAAATTGTGTCTCTTCATTTGAAATGACAAATTCTGAAATATGACCTTATCTGGGCTCCAAATTTGACCCTGAAAGCTCGGAAGGGACAATAAAATTTACTCAACAAAGAACAGAGTACACTGTTTCTTTATGGTTAGTCTTATATTGTTTCGGTCTATTATTCGAAGAGGACAGGATAGTGAACAGTGCAGGAAACAAGGAGAGAGAGAGAGAGAAGGGCATGCGGAAAAGGAGCCACAGGTCAATTTGAACTCCTACCACGCTTATTATTATCATCCAACAATTTGACTTTGGTTGAATTCAGAAAATATGAAAACAGCGGTATATCACTACTTTAAAATTCATGCAACAATGTGTCTAGACGAGTGTTAACTTGTGTATATATAAAGCAGTTTTCTAGCTTTTTCAACCACTTTTACACTTCACGTCACTTTCACCTGTTCATACACAGATATTTTGGGTTCAGTGTCTGGCTTCTGCTGCAGGGATCAAACCGCCGGCCCTCTGGTTGAGAGATAATCAACTCGACCACTGAGCCACAGCTGCCCCAAAGAATGCCAAGAGATAAAATGAGTCAGATGATTGCCCTTAAAGTAAAAAGAGAAGATACACTACCTTCCCCCTATTTCCCACAAAGTAATCTAACAATTTTCTACTAGTGCGGTTGTGTTGAATGCTATTTTTCAGCTCAGTGGTGATTTAATGACTATTTGAATTACTGCAGCTGCGTCACATATAGAGGACGTAAGGACAGGGATAAAAGGCTGAAGTCTAGCTGCTGTGTGTGAGGCTTTCAGAAAAGTTCTATACTGGGTAGAAATTGTTGAGTCAGAAAATACAAACACAAACAGGGACAAATCTCTGGGTTGTGATTATCCTGGCCATTAATCTGCCTTTTGTTTGTATTGTATTTTGCTGCTTTGCTCTGTGGCTTATTCTGTTTCCATGCAGAGTGTATTGAGCTCTTGCAGAGGGACTAGTGGACCACATCCAGTCTGTTCGACACAGGCAGGGGTTATTTTCCTGCTGAAGTTCAGCTATTTCCCAGCAAGCTGTGATTGGGTCCCTGAGGGTTCAAAAGAAAAAAAAAATATCATTTGTTCAAACATCTCAGATATGGTGCCAAAATTACTGGACTTTTTTTGATAGTTCAGTCAATAAACAATAAAGACGCAAGATTACTGAACTCGCCAAACTGCGACATCAATGACCGTCCTACAATAGGACATAATGATGTCTTTGTGTGATGCTACTAAATGTGCTTTATTTTGCACGGATCCCTGGTTTTTACTGTACAAAGCGGGTGAAATCCTCTACGCAGAATTCTCCCCAGACCAAATCTGCTCCGCTCTCCTCCGCAGTGGTGGGGGGTTCATGGCAGAAGCACATAAGCGATGGGCATTTGATATCGCCTCTGCAGAACAGAGTCACATAATCCAGTTTGTGGCCAAAAAAAGAATAAAAATGTTAATTCAACAGCGGCCGAATAATCCCCTGAAATAACAAGCTTAAAAGCTAAAGCCCTCCATAATTTTATCTGGAATCTTCCATACACTGACACCACAATGACATCAAAGCAGGACAGGAAATGCATGGCTAACAAATCAATAGACAGAGAGTCGCATTAAGGCTTAATTCGTGGCAAAGTGGGGCTTTAGGAAAGCTGTGGGGTTCAGTTCTGCCCGGGCAGGATTCAGAGAGAGACTGAATCAGAGATATCCGGCCTGCTGTGTCACTCATCCCTTTGTGGTCTGGGGTTTAAAGCTGAACGTCAGAGCAAATGAGTTTTACTTCAACTGTTCCTGTTTTTTTAATTTCTGCTTAACAAAGCAAATGGTACAAGAAAAGTATATTTAAGAAAGAAAGGCGGAGAAGTAATTCAGCGTAGGATTCTGACTGCCCTGATGTGTAATATAAGAACTTTCAAAACAACAATGTAAATTTAATATTGAGCTAACATCCTTTCCTAATGGTGGTGTGTTGTCATGCCAACAATATATGTTAGCATGCTAATATGCCAAGCTAAGATGTTAACAGTAAGCCGTTTGAATGAAAAAAAAAAACATCTTTTCTTAGATGACTGAAAATATAATATCATGGACTCTCTCATGTGACAGAACAGGATGACTCTTCTGCTGACACCATCCTCCCATTAATAAACTATGATTAGTCCCACACATGACTCTTTACTTTTTTATGGGCTTGACATCTTGCACCATTCTAACATTGCAGCACATACATAATTTACCGTCGTGTTCATAATTTGGACTGCTCTGTGTGGGTCAGACACTAATTATAGAACTCTACTTTCATGGTTATCATCTTACAATGAGTTTTACAGCTTAGAGGCACTGCTAACCTTGATGTTATACTTGTCCCTGTTTGGAAGAGAGCATGTCATTTTATAGAGGTGCCTGCCGGTGGTCTGCAAAAAAAGCTGTTTTCTTAAACCGCAAAAGGGTGCTTTGCTTTTTGGTGATCGAAGCTATCCTCTTGACAATGCTACAGCTGATTCAAGAAGCTGCGTATTTGTAGCTGCTTTAGCATGAACACTAAGGGATCACTTTTAATCGGAACAGTGTGACGTCTAGCTTGATAAGGAGGAACCTGATAATGCTACACTAGTTACATGTCTCAAGGTCAACAACACACATATATTTCATAGAATGTTTTAAAAAGACCACGTGATCAGTGGTTGGCCTGTTCATGCTGGAGATAACTAGCCAATGAGACTCAGTTGCATATTAAGTCCAACAATCCAGGACAATCCCTGCCCAAGTAGATAAATGTGAATTATACCCTGAAATGGGCACTCATTGTGATGGCGATCCTAGCAGCTCTGTTATTGCGAGTCCAGCGCTGTATTACTCTACCTGTGACCATAATAAAAGGGTTATCTGAGACCTGAAGACTTCTCTGGTTGCCTTTGAGCGGTCAACTAAAGAACCAATTCTTACAACAGAATATACTGTATATTTTTATAACATTATTCAAATACACATTCAGTTTATAAATATTACACATATATCAATTTAATAGTTAATAAATAACATGACTGAAATTTCATTTTGTGTTATTGACAGGTCAAAACTTGAGAGTAGCCATTTAAGCAATGAAGGAATACTCTGGTTGTTTTATGTAAATCTAAATTTTGATCAAGTGGGGCTCAACAGACAAGGAAGAGAAAGAGAGTGTGCTATAGCACTTCTGGGAAAAGTGACAGTGCCGGTGTTCTGGATATCCATGACATGAGACCGATCACAGCTTTATTAACACTGTACTGCTCTTCAAATCACATCTCTGCCACATCATCGAGAAGGTGGTAAAATTGGATTTCTCATCAGTGCACCTTTCAACGTCACGGTAAAGGCTCAGGAGTTTTTCACCAATCCCCAGGTATGGGACCCCCTTAAAACACTGCCTTCCTTGTGGGAATAGACATCACACTGCAGGTCCTTTCAGTATGATTAGACGGGGTCTCCAAGCAGCCGCTGTACACCAAGATTGACTGACACATATACAGACTAATACGGGTGTTGAAGATCAGCTTGTGGTGCATTGGAGAGGTTTTTGTGTTTGTTGAAACAGCAGCAGCCTTATCGACACCATGGGTTGACATTTATGTAGGCGAGCAGTGTTGTCAGCGTGTTGCTTTGTTTTGGTGTTTCAGGCGGTCAAACCGGGACAGGGATTGTCAAAAATCAGGATATATTTGTGTATAATGATTTTTTAAAACTGGGGGGCAAAATGAAAAAAAAGACACACTTTCACTGAAATGGATGATTTATTTTCAAGGTATTTCTAATGAAAGAGGTGTTTTTACCGTCTGAGTCCATCAGTGTTGATATGGCAGTGTTTTGTGTCATGGTCTCTGAGCGGTAATTAGCCATGGAGGGTTATAACCCAGCCTAACTCAAGGACACGGCGCTCACAGTGCACCCAGCTCTCCTCTCGCCCTCTGCAAACACCTCTATCACTCACCCTGAATACTGCTGGAGGGACTCTGTTGTGAAATGGAGCCTCTTCCTTTGATTTTATCTGAATGCTACATCAGTCCTTAGATGATATGTCTCCATGTAGGCGCTGCAGCACAGAGGAAATGAGCGATACATTACAGTGGGTCATTTCGTTCCTCACAATAACCCTCCATGGATGCGGTGTGTCTTTACATATTCAAAGCACATCCTGAAACAGGTTTGGAGGCTGAAAACAGAAAGGCATAGGGAGATAGTAGAAGATTAATGTGAGGAAATTCATGCGTTCTCATGAATCCAGTGACATCTGCTCTCTCCAGGAAAGATGTGGCGACTGTTACAGTGTGCGGCACATACATCATCCGGTGAATCCATCTGAATTTGTCTCACTTTGCATCTGGTCCTTGGAGGGCTGCTCTAATAGGACTGAGCATTCGGCTCTTTTAGCCTCATGTAGTGTAAGGAGAAGATGAGGCATGAGGAGATGGATTAGCTGGATGTTCAGCTCTACAAGAAAGCTGTGTCATCCTCGTACTGAGACACTACTAGCAGGGATGTTACTGTCTCAGTAAAGCAGTGGTGCAGTCGATGGCTGCCCTGAAGCTAGATGGCAGGGTGGATCCAGGTAAAACTGTATTATACTGTACAATTTATTATTGATAACATGTTTTAAAAAGCTGAAGAGCGACATTATGTAATTCACACAGCCTTCATGTGACCTTAAGTTAATAAACCTTTACATTTAGTCAGTTAGTTTTTCTTTAACATTACTGCTCTATGCTATGAAAAGTCCCCTCCTCATGCAGGTCATCCTCTTTATGTGAGCCCAGTTCAGCTCCATGCAGCTGACAGTAAAGGTGCGGACAGCTCATCTCCACTACTAGATGCAAAACAAGAGCATAAAGCATAGAGCTATAAAACTTCATGTGTGAGTTTGTACTTAAATATCAGTTATGTAATTTACTTTGTGAGTTTTAAGGTGGAGGACTGATGCACACATTTTGGTGCTCTTAGTGGCTGTATTCTAGCAAATTCCCTACAGTGTAATGTAAACGCTATATGGTATAAAAAATACTAAATGTTTGTTTGGATACTATCTTCACTCAGCATGTCATATTACAGTATGTATACTGTAAAGTACAATCTATACTAGTTGAATCTACAATGAGATACATATGGTAATAAATGAGCATTAGCTTTTTGAGTGGGAGAAGTTGATAGCCGGAAAAGTTATTCTCAGTGCAAAATCTTGGCTCACTATACACACACTCAATAAGAAAGAAGAAATACAGCAGCACACACACACAGATTTATGGGATTGTGAAGTGCAGGGAACATATCACTGCTGTAGCAATTTATGCTGCTCGGACTGCAGTGCAAAAAAGAGAGGGGACACAGAGAAAAGACTAGGAAAAGTTTTCTTCTCATATTTCATCTGTGACCTATCCACAAAGTATTAGAAAATACTATTTTAAGTATTGTAGGATTGAAAATGAAAGACATTTTGTTATTATTAAAAAAAGAGGATTTATATGGAGTCCAGTGAACTTAATGAAGCATAATTTAAAAAAAAAACTTTAGCAAACTAGAATTGAAAAGTCATGTCATCACGATCATTAAAACAGCTTTGAAAATGCTCATTATTATTGCATTAGTCCGTCTAAAATATAAATGCAATATCAATTAACAGGTCTTCTATACCAAAAGTAATATATATCAAAATATTGGTTTGAAAGTTTAAATACTGTCTATATTTCAAAATAAATGCTTTGTAATATAGGATAGAGATAGATGGTTTTTAGGCGCATACAAACATGAGGTTAAGAAATCAATTAATATGGAGATGTGTATCAATAAGAAATGAGTTAAACGAGGGATTAAAGGATTAAATATGGGATTGAATAAATTGCACTTCTTCCGACTCCTTTTCGAATATGTAAACCCAATCATTAAATGTCCCCGTGTTTCTTCCCTTTCTCTTTGCTGTATTTTTATCTTTATTTTTATCATTTCAATTCAATTTAAAACATCAGATAGATCTCTGATTTCACTGCTGACTCTGTGTAACATGACGGCCATCTATGTCAAGACGCTGTTTTATCTTTGTCACATACACTATTCTCTCTGGTCAGGATCTCTGTGCGTTATATTTCAAAGTTAACCACAGCGACGAGGCTGTGATGCTGTCTCACATCAAGTTTTCATGATCTCACTTCATCTGTGAACTTTCCAATGACCTGCTGAAAAACAAATCTTCACTTTCGTTCTTGCAGCAGCAAATAGAGGATAAATCCCTGTGATTCAAACCTCTTATGTGACAGCTCTATATGGAACCACATGTCGTGAGAAAATTACAAAATATAATTGCTGCCCTCGTGTATTTCCAGTCCCATATTCACACTTATCTACACTGCTGCACGGTTTTTCTCTCCTGGCCAGCAGGTTACCTGCTTCAAGTATGTGTGTCTTTACATGTGACTTCTCTCTGTTTATGGAGTCAAGTGTTTTGTATCTCTGCATATTTTTATGCTGCGAATGAGCTGAAACAGCAGGCGATGATATCTCATCACTTTGATAAAAACTTGAGAATATTGTCTCCAGATGACTCAATTTAAAACCAGCTCTTGTTTTCTGCTCTCCTGTTAAATGCTTTGCAGACTCGTGACTTGCTTTGTGATAGTTCTGTGAAATGCAGGAGGAACTTTGTGAAAATAATTAAAAAGTTAAAGAAACACTTTAAAAGTTTCGATTCCTGCTTTACTGCATTTGTGGACTCGGAACAAAGTCATGTGAAATATGGGTTTTCACAGTAGAGCAATTGAACAACAAGATCTGATTGTAGTTTGCAGCAAATGTCTTGCTAAAGGGCAATTTTTCATTCATGGTGGCACTATTTTTTTTACCATTACCAAGAAAACAAGTTTACAGAGGGATTAGTGCCCCCTGCTGAGTTTGAGGATTAAGCCGACAGCTCTGTTAGTCAGCCACACTATTTCAACAGCAAACCAAGGGAATAATTTACCAAGACCCTGTCAAGACTGGAAGTGACTGAGGAGGTGAGAAATTAGTGCCCTGCTGTAACACAAGGAGCATATTTCCTGGCATGAGGAATCTTTTTATATACTGTAATGCTGTGGATAGCTCTGTAGACAGGGGAAAATACCTTTGAACGCATCTTAAGATAAGAAGCTGGAACAAAACATGTTATATGCATCCATTAAATATGCATTCTGTCATTCATCTTAGCTCATTAGTTTCACTGCAGAGCTACCAAGACAGAGCTATCTCCATCATAGTGATGAGCCTGAATAATTGAAACAGGTAGTTATTTGAATCAATCCGGTGTCGACTTCCTGCACTGAACTCTGGGAAATCTGTTGTGACAGATAGTGCAGATCTCTTGTTACTGACAGCGTGGCAGAGCTATATTTGTAACATCAATAATACAGCTAGAAACAGGTCCTCCAAGGCCTTTTGGAGTCATTAACTCTGATATCAGGTGTAATGGAAAATTTTGTACCAAGGTTGCCCCCTCATTTGTGCTTTTCAGACTTGCAAATATGTTTGGAGTAAGTTTGCGAAGTGTGAAGTAAAAGTGATTTCTCTGATCGAATATCATTTTTCTTACTTTGCTGTTAGTTATTGTTGTTATCAAACATTTCAGATCAAACAACTATGGCTCTCCAGCAGAAAGGCACTCTGCAGATACTGAGGGGGTGGAGTAGGAGGGCACGACAGCAGTAAATGACAGGGCGAATGCTTGTTGATTAAAAAGTGAACAAAAGCAGACACAGAACAGCTTTTTGTGGGACCCTTTATAACAACTTTAACCATAACGCTTTTTTAAAAACAAGCGTTTACTAAGTGCCCGAACAAACATGCAAATGTGAAGCCCAGCTGACAACAAGAACAACACAAACAGCATGGCCATAAATCAGCAGCGTGAAATAAAGGTGCAGTTCATATTAAGTGAAAGCAAGAGGACAAAAACTTTAAAAACAGGAAAAACTAATTTCAAATAAATTCAGATGTAATGCAGATAAATACTTCGGGTAATTACAAATGGGGCCCAGTCAGCGTGAAAGTAAAAAGAACTGGTGCAACTGTAGATGCCATCAGACTACCAGCAAACACAATGTTTGCAGGACTTCTACAACCAGCCTCACAACCAACCAGGATAAAGTGACCTGAGGTAAGCAGTTTAGCGGCGCTACAACACGCAGCTGGTCCCGTTTGATAAGAAACACTTTTGTTACAGACACTTGGCTTACTTTGTTAAAGCGGTTTACCTGTCCAGCAGAAAGGTTACAGGGTCCATAAGATCCCGAGGCGTCCCCCATCATTGTTGACCCAGCTTCTTAGCTTCTGCCAGAGTCTCCAGTTTTCAGACAATTTTCCGCACTTTCTGGTTGGTTTCTACTGTCCGATGTTGTAGCACGCTAACTTTGTTTGGGCTCGTGAACGACTCGGGGGAGCAGTGTCTGCCTCACAACCAATCAGCACTAGGGTGCAGTGTCCGCCTCACAACCAATCAGGTTGGGGGAGGCAGAGAATGGCTTTTTTTAAAGTCAGGAAGAGCGGGCCACTCAAAAAATGTAAAATGTTGACTACACAGACATAACAAAATACAGCGATATTGTTATATTACCAAATGTTATCAATAACTAACAGCTATTGACTGATGTTAAAAGCTTTTGTATATATACCACAAAAAAGATGCTTCTTTAACGGATTCCTGCCTACCCCCTCTCTAATATTAATTTCAGTCTCTTTCATATACATGAAAAAACTCCTGATAGGAGCTTTAAAGTTATGTTTTTATTTAATGTATTTCAGGGAGTCATGTGAAGTTTATGGCACTTTAGCTTTTGTATACTTCTTATTTGGGAAGTATATTTCACCCCTATTTGTTGAAATTCTCCTATCTTTAAAGAGTAGTCAATAAATCAAACTCTGCAACACAGGTCTACATGAAATATTACGTCAGTGCTACTCAAAATATGGCTGTGAAAGTGCCCATCAGTGTTAATTAATTCCATTCACAAACATCCACACACCACTGGAAATGCCACCAGCAGCAATGTCAGGTTCAGTGTCTTACCCAAGGACACTTTGGCAAAAGGCCTGTGGGGGCTGGGATTGAACAGACTGACTCTACCATGATTGAAGTCATGGCTGAATTAATATTTTGTCTCTTTAAGTGTGTGAATAAAGTTTTGGAGTTGAGCCATTGTAGTCAAGTCATGATGCAACTCTTTACTTCTATAGGGGCTGCAGTGAGATGTCTAATAGCTTTTGTAAGTGTTTCCACTCCAACCTAAAGGTCTATACAGTTTCTCCAAGAGCAGTGTGTGTGTGTGGAAATGTTGAGACACTCAAAGATGGAGCACTTTGATTGAGTTTGTCCACTTCTTTGGCGGTTGTCAGTGCTGTGGCCATGTTCCCCTGCCCCCTGACCTGAACTGACAGACCTGAAAAAGAAAAGAAAAACAGCGGGAGCAGGGGGTCTGAACTTTGACTTTGCTTTTTTTGTTGTGACAGCAGTCAGCCCAATGATGGGGTGATGAGGGAAGCTTGATAGACAGTTGCCAACAGTGTTTTAAAGCTTGAAACAAACAACAACTCCAGTACTTCAGAAACAAACATTGGCAGTACTTAAAAAATACGACATGCAACACCGTGAGTAGTGGCCTGAAAATAAACTGATAAAGGATGAATGACTTTTTATGCATATTTTAAGTAGAAATAGTAAATGTAGGCCACAAAGGATCCTGGTCAACTCATCCTCTTTGAGAAACCGCTGAAATAGAAGCTGGACTCTCATCCACCAGAGATCAGGACAGCTCCAACTCCAACTGTAGCACTGTCCGTGTCACTCTTTCACATGCACTCTGTCTGAGAATAGTGCAAAAACAAAAAGCCTTTCTGTTGGAAAAGTAAAGTGCAGTAAAATGCAAAATAGAGGGTGCGAATAGAGCTTTGATTGGAGTTTGTTAAATTAGTGGAATAAGCTCACCAGGATGTGTGGCTAACACATTTACTATTCCCTCATATAGCCCCATGCCAAGAAAACTGAACCATCCCTTTAAAGCTGTTACTGACTCTTAATAGAAGACATTAGAAGAAATAGTGCAAAGATATCCATGGAGCAGCCTGGATGACTGGAAGATAACCGTGATTCATACTGAAACATAGTCACCTTTACGTGAAGTTGTACTTACTGCATTTATAGTTCATGCTCCACAGCTGTGAAACTCTCCGCCTGAGCAAAATCAGTGTCCTCTCTTCTTAACACCCACTTTGATTGTTTCTTGATCCCTTGCTTCAATAATTTGTCTTTTTCACCATGTGTAGAATAACATATCCGCAGAGGGGATCACATTTTGCTATGTTACTCAACATCTGGTTGTGTTGCATCGTCTTACATTACGTCCCGTTGCGTAATGTTCTGTGCATTAAATTGCATTGCGTTACTTTGTATAATATTGCGTCACATTGTTTTACTAGTATGGTAGAATGATGTTCCTTTAATGAGTACTATATTCAAACTAGTATTCGGCAGATACTGTCCCCACTTTTCTCCATTTCTGATCACATGATCAAGCTAAGATCATGTGACTGAGGTTCCTTCTTCAGCAGCAGTCTGAGGTTTTCCATCCGTCTATTCATATTACTGTCACAGTCAGCAGGGAGCAGCAGGTGCTGTGTTGTCACCACTATCCAAGATGGTGCCTCACACATACAGTTCATTAGAGTTGTCTGCGCATTGTGCGACATCCACAGTAGTATCAACAAACAAAACAAATGATAATCCACATGTGAACAGAGAAGTACAGCTATATAGACAACAAGAAATATATACAGCATATGTTCCACTTCGGGAACAAGGACCCTGCCTCTGGATATCAGTTTCATAAGTTAGAGACTGTCAAATTTCCTTCTCCTTTCTTTAAACTGTAGAGAATATCAGTCACTGTGATACTTTTAGATATTTCACAGACTATCCAGAGACCACTCAAACCTCCAGTTTTCCAAAACAAACCTACCAAGGTAACTTGCTACATAACTACATTTTTCATGCACATACAACTTATCCAAGAAATTGGGCTAGTTTAGACCTTATCTTTTTGAAGTTTCTCAAAATGAACCCAAAATAAAATCTCTCCTTCTGGAGCAGACTGTTTTACTTTTTGATTGGCATTGACAGCAATGAAAAGCAAATTATATTTATTTTAATTTAATCTCAGTTTTATATTTGCTGAAACAGCAGTGTATTTGTTGAGCTATCTAAGAATTGTGGCTCTTTTTTATTTCAAGGATTTTTTGTTTATTAAAGGGATATTCCGGTGTAAAATTAATTTAGGGTCAAACACACCAAAACACTGAATTAGACACTCCCTCGAGAAATTAATGTTGCCAACCGCTTGCTTCTCTAGTTATACCAACTTTAGTAACGACCGCAGGACAGCAATACACAGTGGTCTGAGGAGCCATCAACACACCTCAACCAAAGGGCCACTCTATAGCACTCTATAATGCTCAGAACAGCACCTAACTTCATCAACAGAACATAGAGGGTCCCAGTCATAGCACTAGTCACCAAACATCTTTTTAACTTTGCCTGATTTCTTTAAGAGACTAAACGCAACTCACCTACTCTCTTCCAGCAGCTGCTGGTTTGTAGCGAGACCTCGGGCCAGTCCACTACGGATTGCAGCGGGGTGATGCAGCTCAAGGAAGAACATTCATTTATCATTTATCATTTCTTTGAAGTAATAATCAACACATTAATCATTTCGCACTGCAGACGCGATAGTTCTTCTGTCTTAGCGTCTCAGTCTGATTGCATTTCCATGAAGAAATGATCATAAATGTTCTTCCTTGAGCTGCGTCACCCCGCTGCAGTCCATAATGGACTGGCCTTAGGTCTCGCCATAAACAAGCGGCTGCTGGAAGAGAGTAGGTGAGTTCAAGAAATCAGGCAAAGTTAAAAAGATGTTTGGTGGCTAGTACTATGGCTGGGACCCTATATGTACTGTTGATGAAGTTAGGTGCTGTTCTGAGCATTAATTTTACGCTCGAATGTCCCTTTAAATACCAGCAAAACTGTTTTTTGTTTTATTCCAAAAGTTAAAATTTCTCCCCTTATTGTTCAAAGCGTCGCCAAACTCCATGTTTCTCCAAGTGAAATAATCTTTGAGTGAGACTGGTGGGTTTCTCGCAGTATTGTGTCTTGGGCAACATTTCTATGACAGACTGAGATTAATTCCTCTCATTTACTCTCATTTGACCACAGGCGCTTTTATTCCAGCAGATCTGCGTGTTAATTATGCTGTTTAGTTGAACACAGCTGCAGTGTGCTACTCCTGTATTTGTCGACGAATGCATTTTCCTGCTATTGACTCCTAATAACGCCTGGGATCTCAGTGATAATGAGTAAAAATTGACTTTGGCAAATATTGATTTCAGAGGCTTCAGTTCACAATTGCAGCGTCTTGAAAAAGCTGTGAGGCCGAGGAACAGATAGAGAAGCCATTTAAGGCCCTGATAACACTTTCCCTACAATCAATACAATCCCATTTAGAAAACAAGAGGTAGGTGGCACATTTAATTTCATCATGAAAATACTATCTTCAGTTGTCATTCAACATGACAGATCATGGAATTATCATACCCTGGAAAAAAAAGGGAAAGTCAGCTTCAAGTTTTTGAGTCACATCCCTGAATAAAAATAGAGCTTTCACAGTTTCGGCTGCTTAGAGAGAAATTGCTAAAACTAGTCTATGTTTGTTCATGAAAAATTTATAATGAAACAACACTAAGAAAAAGAATAAAGTTAAATTATCCAAAAGAAACATTAGCCTGTGCTAAGACGTCACAGAATACTTTCAGAAGTGAGCTAACGCTGTGATTTCTTTAAAGAGAAGCTTTAACTGTCTGAAAGTCTTCTTTTCATTTCTAATGATATGCTCTTCCTGCTTTAAATGAAACAAGCAACACTGCAGGGGACGAAACTCATTAAAGATGTAGAAACATCTGCAGGCCAAACTATTTCTCTCCTTCACAAAGAGACAAGTGCAAACCCACTGCAGCATTATTGGTAACACAAGGCAATTAAGATCCTAAGTTCTTATTTTCTCTGACTTTAATGCATCACCAGCTTATATTTTTTGTTAATGAGACCAGAAGGGATGACTCAAATATCTTCTGAAAGAGAACTCTGAGGGTAAAAATATCCAAATAAAGCAGTATGACACCCTAAGGACACATAATTGTGATGTTTCCTCCTCTGGTTTTTCTAGTTGAAAAATGAAGTCAATGCATAAGTGCAAAAAAATGCTTATCCTCGAGTGACCACTTGATGCAACAGGAATAAGTCAAACTCAAAAAAGTAAAAAAAAAATCCCACTTCCACATGTTAGGTCACCTGTTCTATTTGTGTGGATTTTGGCGCCCCCTGTGGACATAGCAGTCCTTATGTATTTAGCCCCCTACATGCTTGAGTAATGTTTTTCTAGCTTAAAGTCTCATGCTGCGGACCTTTGACAGTGAATGGATCATTTATGTGGCTAGTTCATGTAGGAAAAGGTAAAAACAGGGTTATTTCTTTAGTTACTTGGTTGCCACCTACTCATGTGCTCCAGTTTTAGACATTAAAATTAGGATTTAGAAATTTACAGTCTAGACATTAATTAACCATTTACTTTTGAATATCATAAAAAAGGCAGCAATATGGATTTTACTCTACTTCACACTTGTAAAAAAAATCCTCATAGGAGCTTTAAATTGCCAAATTTAACGCAGAAATCAACATGTTTAAATCTGTGTCAGGGTTGATCAAAAGAGAGGTTGTGTTAAGAAACTAAAGTTTGTCATCAGAAGATAATCATGCATCTATACAATCTTTGGGTTAGTCAATAATAAAAGTATTGAGGCAAATTGAACTGTGGCCAGGTGATGGCAGGAGCTGGAAATAACACAAGTAAAATTATACTTATTCTTCAATCTTCATTAAACATAGACATGACTTGGTGTAGCGAATTTTATTAAATTCAATTCAAGATTTAGACACATTTTCCCAAAACTCAACTTAAAAGAAATTGGGTGGGGATCATACAATTCTCAGATGGACTCCTGTATCACATTTTCAAGGTGCTTCACCCAGTACTTGATTAATGAGTTGACATGAGTCACTGTGGACTAAATTTATGGACCATCCAGCTTTGGCATCCGTAGACCGTAACACAACTGAACTGTCTCAGATGAATCTCAAAATGACACTCACATACATTCATGATGTTTTCTGCTCTCTAGAAATAAAGCTGCGGTTTGACAGAGTTACTGGATGTAATACACAGAGAGTTAATAAACCCTACTCCCTGCCTGTGTGTTATGTCATTGTTAGTTCATGTTTGCTGCTCAGCATTAAGTGTGAGTGCGTAGTTTCCTCATGAATTAAGCAGTGGTGGAGGATTCATACCCTGTTTTGTGGAAGTTATAGTGCACCTTCTCTGTGGATGTACTCAGTTGGCGGAAAAATAGTCCCTGCTATGTTTTACTTAATGATAGTTTTGAAATTATGTTACACCATTACTGCTATATGTTGCATTTTACCACCGTTGAATATTTTAAGCCGATCCAGTTTGAGAGTAAATCTGTTGTAATGCACCAAGACCACACAGATACATATACAGTCTGACAACGATGGTGATGTTTGCTCTATTCACACTGATGAGTAAGCAAGCTATAAATGCATCTAAATGTCTGGGTTTTTTTCGTGGTTTGTTGATAGAACTGATAACCCAACTGTGGACTTGAGTTCTGCATAAATCTGACAAGATTACAAGCATTTCTGTGAAAACAGTTGTCAAAACATGGAAAAAGTCCTCATGAATGCATCCTAGTTTACTTTTTGATAATGTCAAAACATCGTCATGACGTTTGTCTTCAAAAAAGGAACTAGAGGCATTTGTGAGGGACACATTTGCCTGAAAGTTTCCAGTTAACTCCAACTATAATGTGTTGAATGTGTTGATAATATCCAATCTCAGTTCAGTCCAGTTTTATGAAAGATAGCTGCTTAAATTCTGAACCAGATTTTCACTGTGTGTCGTGAATGGAAAAGCTGGAAAAAGTCCTGGTTAAGACCAAGTTACAGGAAATTTTGGACGTTATTTGGAGGGGTAAACAAGTGGAAGTTGGTGTGAACGGTCCACGGAGTCACATTCATGTTACATCTACTTTATATTATTGACCCAATGACTGTGCTAGCTCACTAGTCCGTGTCAGGTTTCTCTACGAAAACATCTGGCCACTTCGTCCAGTACCTGATGGTTTTAATATTTGCCTCTTGGTTTGAAGTTGCTCTCAATGGAATACCCCAGCACAGGTCAAGACCAGTACCTCAGCATTTGTTGGACATACCTTTGAGAAATATTTGAATATTTAGCTGCAGTTCTAGCAGGTCAGTAATGAGTCAGTGTTTGCAAACTTTCAAATGTCATTCAAAGGCAACAGGTTCTTAAAGTAAAAGCTACCTCCTCTTAAGTAAAGCAGTATTGTTCCTGTAAGCTGTGAAGGACTGGCAGGATTGACTTGTGAACTTAGGTGTAGCTATGGTCCACTGAAGCCGGGTGCTTCTTTGTCTGATGAAGCCAGTGGAGCAGAGAGAGGTGTTGAGTCGGCCTGGCCGTCAGTCTCCCACTCAGCACATCAAAGCCTGTGTGAGTAATTGCTTAATGTGGCAGAACTGCAGTACTGACAAACACGCTGTCTTCTAGACAAGATCAGTGTTGTCTGCCTTCACCAGCATCACTTAATAATGAACAAATAAGAGAAAAATCCACCTTTCACTGCTGCACTTTGGAGATGCTTTTCCCCCAGGGAATAATGCTGCTTATTTTACTGAAAGGCCAAGCACTCTGAAGAACCCTTTATTCTTCTTGGACTTCATTGAAATGAACCTGTTGAATATTTTATTAGATAACAGACAGTTTTTTTCCACTTGAGATCCTCTTCACTTTTAGTCTATACTTTGCATATTGCAATGATTGGGCTGTCTCAACAGTTTTCCTTTTATCACCCAGTGGATACTTTGCTGCAGTTTCTGGTTTCGTTCGCTGCGCTGCTAAATAAGCTCTGAGGTGTTTGAGGCTTTGAAAACTCTTTGATTTTGGCTAAAAAGGAAGGAAGTCATCATCAAAAGCTCTTTCACTATCTTCTTGAGATAACATTACATGAATGTATGATATCAGTGATTGTTGGGTAGAGCGCATAAAGGCTTTGTCCTTGTATAAGAGCTTGTCATATCCACTTGAGCCAATCATACTTTACACAACAAGAGCTCATTCAGCTGATTCTTGAAGAGGACTCGGCCTCATTCAGCAAATTGTCTCAGACACATCTTCTCAAAACCCATTTATTCAGGCTTCAAAAAGATTCTGACATTCGCTAAAGTTTACTTAAACTAATAACACTTGTGAAGACATTTATGGCCCATCTGTGAAGCTAAAACAACCACTTTTTACACCCATTTTTCATGCTACAATCAAACTTAAAAGTAGTAAAAGAGAAACTATCCACGAGTTGGACTAGTAGTGGCATATCTGACCTTACTCGTTATCAACTGAATCTCAAAAGTGTAAATTTGTAAACTAGCAAACAACACACATGTCCACTCATTACACTAGTCAGAATGAATTCACTGCACTAGAAAACTAGCTGAAGACAACATGCCTCACATGTGTACTGTTTGTTATTGCTTTAAGTCCAAGTAGCTTTATTTCAGCAAAATAGGGATGGAAGTGCCTTTATTTTGCACATAGGTATTGAAAAAACTCATTAGGGTTACAATTAGGCTTTTTGCTGTTAGTAATTCACAAGTGTAGTTCAAAATTGTAACTAGTTTGTCATTAAAGATCGAAACACCTTGAGTAGTGTAATTGGCTTTGGTGGAGTCAGTAATTATCAAGGTACAATTTTGAATCTCACTAGTTTAATAGTATGGTTAATTTTAGTCATCACCTGTTAACTTGTAAACATTTTTGTAGGCTTACTAGTTAACTAGTAATGTGGAGAAAGTTCCCTACTCATAAAACGAGTGGACGTTATAGCCTTAAATAGTTAACTTGTAAAGATTCGAGCTTCTTTGGTGGATGAGCCTTAAGAGTGAGCTCCTGTCTCGGGTCACTCTTCTATTCATGCATGAATTTCTCACATTCACAGAATTCAATACAATGAATTCAGAAAATACTACATACTCCATATGACACCGTACTTTAAACCACTATTATGAAAATATGGAGTTTCTTAGCTTGCGTTAGACTTTTATTGTGAACCTTCTTAAGAATGAAAGGAAAGAAAAATATCAAGAGTCACTCACAGTCATACAAACACACGTCACACTCACACTCATGGACAGATACACACCATAGCAGCACCACCAACCTCGGCAGCTCTCAGCTGAAAGTCTGTCACTGTTGTGAATAATTAATTCTTCTCTTACTCTGATCCAAGTAGCTGTGTGTTGTTTGATTAACCTGCTGATCTGACAGGCTGAAGACGAGTTTGCTGTGTGTAAATACAGGCCTCAGGTCACCGCTCAACTCCGCCTGACAGTCTCGGCTTGCATGTCCTGCTTTCTCAGCGGCAGAAAGCACTCAAGGGTCAGCTGAGCATGATGCCACAAACAAGCTTTTTGTACACTTTCAGATTTCTTGGCATTTGATTTTGTTTTGAGCATTTTTTCACTGATACACCATAAAAAAAACATTCGCTGATGGTGGATTCTGAAGAAAGGGTTTTAATGTGCCGAGTCAAGTTAAAATATAACCACCAAAAAGAGCTTGGATAGTTGTATTTTGATTAGAAATATGATATGAATGATATACAAACAGATATCTGTTTTTGTTGACTGGTGCTGTCACTGTGTTGGCAAACACTGGTTTGTCAGCTGCTGCTTTGAGTTCTTGAATTTGGCTTTATGGCATTTACTGTTGCTGTGTTTTGGAGCTGGTGGTTAAAATATGTGGAGGAGAGAGTGGAGCTCTGAGGTTTGGCAAATGCCAAGTTTTCAGAGCTATTAAGTCTGTGCCTACAGCTAATTCATTTGCAGGCTAATTAGCCAGTTAACTTGTTCCCAACAGTGAGATTCAGTTTGTGGGGGTGGGTCATAGGAGTTTTTTCTTTATTAAACAACAGGAGCTAAAGATGCTTTTGAAACTTAACAAACTTAGTCCATCATTTGTACACAACTCCAGGTACCCAGCCAGACATCAATGTTAATGAGTGCTAAAACATTTTTTCACTTGAAAGTGGAAGGGCTGACTTCTCAGGTCTGTCTGTTAGTCAAAATACAAAAAAAATATATTTAAAAAAAGTATAAGATAATTTTAAAAATCCTTAAAAGGAACAGACACCACTAACACAGCCGTTAGGCTAACTTCATTTCCGGGTTAGCTAACATGACAGCTGGCTGAACACTTGCAGCATTGTCATCCATTTAATGGAAACTCAATAAGCCTAAATATATTTTTAAACAGGTTGAAATATTTTAAGATTCAAACCTGCAAAGATGTTATAAATGTTGAAATTAGCTTTCTAAACCAGACTGTGAACAAGTTTGTCTCTGCAACTTTCGCAGAGTTAGCCACTTTAGCATAACCAAGAAGTGGAGTGAGCCTGAGGGGCTACTGTTTTTAGATTTAACATTCTAGCCTTTAAATTTGCTGTTTGGTTTTCCCTGGAACAGACTACTTGATCATGTGTAGCTTTGCATTGTTGTTATGTGTCATTTTCAAAATCTAGGAGTGGAAAAATTAGCATCTTGTGAGCTAATTAGCTTGTAGCCACATTCAGGAGTCATCTGGTTTTGTTAGGAGGTTACTGAAAGGCATAAAGAGCTGCAGTCTGTCATGGATTATCTCATAATATTTGTTACAATCTAGCCTATAGTGATGTGAATCCCACTGTTACAGACGTCATCAGGTGATTGTACCTTAATAGGGAGTGAAGCAGAACATCACCGTCATAGTCAAACCAATCTCATTATCACTTCAGGTTTCGTGTCTCCTAAAGACCTACCTGAGATATGACGGCTCACTGTAAGGAACAAGTGTGTTTACATGTGTGTCCTTGGATCATCCGTCATTGAAGGGCTTTTATAGAGACGGCTGACAGAAATCATCCGTCTGTGATCACAGCCATGGTGCCTTAAACATGAGAGCAGCAATCGCTCATGAATAATTTACACAGTGCAGTTATCATATTAGTGATAAAGGCAAGCCAAGATATGAATCATACAGATACAGCGGTGGGTATGTAGTCAAGTGTGTGTATGTGTGTGAGTGTAATGTTTCTTCACTATATCATCATTGAACACAGTGGTTGTTCCACTAATGAAGGCTGTATTAGTGTGAACTAGAGGTGATACGTCAATGTAACTCCATTTATTCATCTATACTGAAACTGTTTTTATACACTTACTATATCTTTAATGATCTATTTCTTGTTTTCGCTTTAATTTCCCCCAGAATCCTCTCCTCTTGTGTGTTACGGGAACACAAAAATACACAAACACTTCCCTCCAAATCCAGTCTCTCAGCAGGGCAGGGATTATAGCCACGGTTAAAACCTTTCCAGTGCTGCCGGCTTGATCCTCTGTGCCAAGCAGAGACAGAAATGTGCTTCAGAAACTTAGATAATCTGCCACATCTACACAACTCCCAGCCATACTCGTATTAAAGGGCCAGTATGTTGTTTTATCTCAAACCCCATCTGAATTGATGATTAGGGGGACCAAATCTTAAAGACAGCATTAATTTTGAAGATGTAAATGTAGAATTATATTACCCCAGTGTTAAACAGTGAAGCTTGTGGGTTATGAGTAATTATCCAATGTTGGATAACATGCAACAATCAAGCGAAAATAGAGCCGATTCAATAGCTGGCCTAGTTAATGAATCCATATCAGTAATGTTCCTTCAGTTTTCCAAAAATGGCTCAGAGCTAAACTGGCAGAGGAGTACGTCCATTACAAATGTGCATTATGTGAAATTAAAACCTTTTTGTATTGTGATTACAATCATTAAATAATTTCAAAGAACTACAGAAAAGTAATTACTGAAAGTTTTATTGAGCGTAACATTACACTGATTGGAGAGGATACCATAAAATGATTTATCGGTCATAATCCAGCCTGATTCTCACAGAGGTCGTAGCCTCTTGAAGAGCGCAGACCATCGAGCCTCTAAGAGTACAATAATATGCTCATAAAAGTAATATTGTTGTTGATTTAATGTATTCATTATAACTTAGTCTGCCTCAATGAGCAGGAACAAAACAGATTTTAATAGAGTGCAAGTTTATATGTGATTAATCTGGAGACTGTGCCTGCAGCCGTGTTGATTTAAAGATTATAATCAGTGAGGATGTAAAAATCTGGATATTTTATAGGAACACGAGTCGCTGGGTGTGAATGACGACATTATTCAGCTGGATGCTGCTCTTTAGATTTGTTATCTTTGCACAGGTTTGCATCTTTAAGCTCATTGTTTTAGATTTTACTGTAACCTCATGGCTTCAATTTTGTAATCCTTGTCCTCTTAAACTACCCTCTCAAGGTTAGCAACCATAAAAGCATTTTCTATTTTCCAGAGGGGTAAAAGAAAATTACTGTATATAGTTGGACTTATATTTCTGGTTTAACTTGAAGCATGTGGCTCTAAAAGAGTGCTGCAAAGTGATAAACATCAACTGACCCATCTGCCTAGGCTCCTCTTTGCAGGTGATGTTAAACCTGATACTAAACAAAAGTTGTATGATCTCCACAGGAGGCAAAGCTCCCCATTTGTGAGACTTTCATGCTGTTTTGTTGAAATCTTCCCCTCTGAAGGAACCAACTCCCCTGTGGAGCTGTTCTTAATTTTCATCTGGTCACGCAGTGGTGGATTGACAGGCCGATTTTCCCATCCCTGAGCCATTTCAAAAAGTAGCTGAAGAAGACGTTGGTTAGTATTTTGACATCAGTGCCTGTGGATAGTTTCTGATATCATAAATAATTTCCCCATCTTCTCCTTCTCCTCACCCGCAGGGAGGTAGCTACCTCAGCAGTTATTTTATTGTTCCCAAAGTGATGGAGACAGAAATGATCTCAATCAGATGATGATGTTATTTCATCATGACGTTAAAACTCTTCCCGCAGAATTTAAACAATATCTCTCTGAGTACGGGTGTGTACCTTAAAGGACTGAGACTGTAAACTTGTGAGTAAGAGAGTATCTCAGGGACGTGAAACTCTCGTGGCAGCATATAAAGCTCTCAATGTCTTCAGCTGTGTTATGTGATGTGACATGTACTGTGGTTTCAACTGCCAGCCTGTGTATTTGCGTCTCTCCTCCGGCGGTATTATTAATTCAGGGACCATGCAAGTACACGCCTTGTCTCCTCCTCTGCTGTCTCTTGGAGACATATTTGAAAAAGAAAGATTAAAGGGAGAGCATAATTAGACAGGAGGATTTTCGCTATCATGGTAATTGAAGCTGTGCTGTCATTTTACAATGTCTAATTGGTCTCAAATTGCAGAAAAGCAATCATGACAATGGGGAGTTACTTGACAATGTAAAGGGATTTTCATAGTTCTTGTTCAACCTATACTTTTCTTCTCAGCATATCTTGTCCAGATATTTTCCCTGTGGAGTCCCTTCTGTGTGGACACTTCACTTAAAAGTTCCAGTGCTGAGTCCCTCTGTGTTCCTCAACTATAACGTTTCATTAGGAAGAAGTATTTAAGATCTGTTGTAGCTTTAACACCACTGAGTTCTCACTTTCCTTAACTGCCACTTAAATCTTTGTTCTGTGCTGCAGCAGAAGCAGGAGAGGTCAAACAGGTGCCGTCCCAGCAGCCAAAATTAGACTTCAGATCTCATTAAAGATACACAGCCATTCAGATTTGAGGAAGGATGTTGCCATCCCTGAGCTGCATCCTTAGCTGAATCCTCCTGAGGTGCATTCATCCTTTCCAAAGCACACAGTTTGTAATTTAGGTCCTGCCCCTGATAAAGATTTTTTTTTTCTCGCCACTCTCCTCAGATGTTCCTGCTCAGTGCAGCAAGGTTATATTTTGTGTTTGTGAATCACACAACCTCAGTGTCAGACTGCGTGGTGCATGAACATCACAGAGAGCATAAAAGCAGGGTGGCCTGTGATGACCAGCCTCGCAGTAAATTTTGCTTCGAAACTTTGTGTGCTGATCTCACCTTAGACTACTTTTTATGTTGTTAAAGCTGCCGTTTACCTGAAAATTCACTTCGCTCTCTGCACGGCTGCAGCGGCTGTAGCCACCATGCATGAAGTGGTTTCTTGTGTCTTTGCTTTGGGAGATTGTTCTCTTGGTGGCCATATTGTGATGCTGGATTACTCCTCAAGAAGTAGTAAGTATATCACCAACAGTCCTGCAATGTCTTTTTTAATGTCACATATGCTTATTCCTTGTAAAAACCCTGCTGATGCCACTTAGCCACAAACAGCGGAGTCAAAATCTCTGGTGTGTAACGCCCACAGAAGATACTGTAATATCTTGAGGTGCTCTCATGAACCATGTCACATCTAATTGCTTATCAGAGCACAAGCTCTGGGTAGATGCAAGTATCTACTTGGAATTCATCCAAGAATTATGATGATTATTTATAATTATTATTATTATTATTTTTATTTCTTCGCACTTTTGAGGGCCTCAACATGCTCGAGAACTCAGTAAAGTTTGCATGTGCTTAGGTCAGGTGAGAAATTTGATGTTTTAAACATGGAGAGAATTTTGAGTCATTTCCATCACATAGACCTGAAGTAAAGACCTGGTGTATGCAAAAAGAGAGATTTCATTTATGGGTGTGGTCAATACAGTGTGGCAAGGTTCAATTTTGACATGATGTCTCGCTATAACACTTTAAACAGCTTAAGCTAAGCCCTACATCAATATATCTGCGCTATACTGCCATTGCTTATGAGGGGGCTTAGCCTGAACACATCCATCTTTAAGAAACTGTTAAATCACAGTGCCACTCTCTGTCAACAGGAAGTTATTTCCTCCTTCACATTACCACAGTCTAATCCCAACTGGTTCAGTGAATTTTTTCCACCAAACTCTTCTGCTACATCTTTAAACCTTTCGCCCCATCCCAAAAAGAGCACGCAAGTCTATGCCAAATGCTGTTGCCTAGGTGATGCTATATTCACCATCAAAGGAAGTAGTATTTTGAAGGGCTTGGGATACTCATTCGGTCGCCAAGTGTGGTACACAGGAGTAACACAGATGATGCAGGTATAGTTAGTGAATGCAACCTAAATAGTGCAATTAACCCTAACTCCACCCACACTAAAAGTCAGCCCCTCCTGCATGTTTTCTAGCAAATTCAAGCAATAAAAAGTGATTGTGAGGGCTGGTCTTAATTTCACTTTAATTCTGAGGAGGAAATTGTTTGCACTGATAGTTTTCCTCTCCACCAGCATCAGAAGGCGACACAATAGGTAGCTGACCTGCCAGGACATTAGATGGCTGACAAGGCCTGCCAGCTACAAATGACAAGATCCAGGACCCGAACTTCTTTAATAACTATTTAACTGTCTTACAAACACCTTCAGAGGAAAGCAAAATAACTTAGAGGAGATCAGGAATGCTCCACCACCTTTGGCACATATATTTGTTTTGTTACTGCGGTTTATTACTGCCTAGAATCAGATTAACAATGTCAGTATAAATAACGTCACAGAATTCTTTTTAAAGGCACATTAAAATGCTGGAGTAAATTCAAACAAGGAGGATGAAAAGAAGTTAGATTAATAATGTAAAAGCATGAAAATAGACAGGGCCAAGTGTAGAGGTTGCATGCACAGTCAGCACATATGCACCAGGGCTTTAAATAATGAGCATTAGCCTGATTTTATGCAGGGATCTTGCCTTAAGTGACATCTATTTTGGGCAAAATGCCATATTTTGCCTGCATCCTTCTTGCACTCCAAGAAAAGACTTTCTACATATAGAGTAGCACTCCTATAAACCATGTACAAAACAAATAATATTCCCTTCATGTGGTCTTTAAGTGTCTATAATCGCTGACATGATCAATCTTACGAAACTGCTGTGTTACGCAGCCTTTCCTCAGGTATATGACTTTTTCATTTTTATCTTACTTCTGTACATAAGGATAGCGGAAATGTTTACTTTTTGAAGGACGATTTCTGCCCTTGTTGTTACCTGCCACTCCTAGTACAAGCACTCTCTATGTGCACACCATGTCAAGTGCTAGCTACGCCAGCTTCCTGACAAGTAAATGAAAGGTCCTATCGTTCCTCCAGCTCTTCTTCCCAGGTGACACCCACTGTCCCCATTCCGTCACCATCAAAAAGCTGAACAAGACGCGGAGAAACTCAAAAATGGTCCATTATGGGCTGCCAGGGGGAGCGCAGACGCCATTAAGGAGTGGTATCGGTTACAAATAATGCATGTCTCTAGTCTCATTCTCATCTCTTCTGAGAGGGAACGGGACAGCGCGGAGATGTACAGATGCTCTGCAGAGACCTTGCATGCTGAATGACGCCCTCACTTACACAAATCCAAGGACATCTCCTCACTAGAGAGATTCAGGCAAGAGCTCACTATGTAATCCCCCTCAAAGATTACTTATTACAGCATATTGGGATTGACAACAATACACGGTGTTACGGATCATAAAGTGAACTGATAAAGGAGAGTTCTCATCAGTCTCAATCGCGTTTCTGCTCGTAATATCAATGTCACTTTTCATGACTGTTGGAATTAAAGTCCGCAGGGAGGGAAGAAGTCATTACCTAGAGAAGTCATTTCTCTTTAAACATCTTTGCACGTGGCGTGTGCTGCAGCACTCAGCAGCTTTTTCTTCACAAGGTTAAGTACAAAGCACTTACTGAAACATCTGATGCACTGATCAAAACGTATTACAATCAAATGCATTTGTTACTGCTTCTTGTACACTGTCTGTTTAAAGAAGCCTTTACACAAAGCCTCTACTGCTTTGTATCATCTCTTACTGGTTTGTTTGCTGTTTTTTTATGAAAAATGCAGCATACTGGTTTAAGGTTGATTGAGATCACAGTGACAGGTTCACCTCCAAGAGCTTCAAGTGAAAGCGCAGAAATAATCATTGTATGAGTTATTTCAAAAGCACCATAATTGCATTCTTCAAAGTTTCCTGCTAAAAATAGATGTGATAATTAAAAGCAGGATGCATACTTTGCATATTACCTGTGAAAGGTTTGATTGCAGCAGAACTTCACAGAGATACAGCTTGATTGCAGCAGACCTTCAGTGTTGGACCTTTTCTTTAAACAGTAATGAAAGTCAGCTCCAAGCCTGATACTAGTCCTTTCTGCTTTTATCTGAGCGACAGTCCTAAGATGTAATCTCAAAACTCCAAAGGCTCACTCTTTTACTGTGAGATGCCATTAACTTCTGAGGCGTTTATGTCTTTTTAATGAGAGAGCTAAATTGCCTTCATACACAGTGATTTTTGTGCAAATGAAAGCCTTGCAGACTATGAATGTCAAGTAGACGACTAAATGTTCATTTGCACATTGTGGGGCCAAGGGCCGAGACATGACGATTCACTCTGACGAATCTGTGACAAAGAGATGCCATACCCTCAAATGGAAATGTAATGAAGAAAAGTCCACCAGCACAAAACACTGTCATTACAGTGCCTGGTGCAAAAGTTAAATAAGATATGCTTCAGTGCAAAAGTCAAGAAACACTGTACCAATGTTGAATTTGTGTGTCTTGTTTCGTTCATTGACGTGCCAAGACAATTGTACAAAGACTATGATGTTGTAGGTAATAACTTAAACACCCTCAGACACAGCGGGGACTGTGACAGTAAAAGCAGAGGGTATTTTTTTCTCTAAAGGCACCTTTGACGCCCGGCTACGTCTGCCTGCAGCTTTCTGACAGCAACAAAATGTTCTGGGTTTGTTGTAAACGGCTCGTTTTGTTGATCTGTGAAGACTGATCTTCTGCCCTGTAGAGTCAACTTCAAGCAAAGGTTGCTAATGAGCCAATCTTGGGACCCATTGGCTAGTGTTTGAACAATTTATAGTCCTGAGCAAAGATCAACTTTTCCAGACTTTCTTGTGGCAGCTTGGGATTTTTTTTTTTTTAGTAGGCATTGTTTTTGGTACAACTAAAACCTTGTGAATGGCGCTGTTGAGAATTAAAGCCTCAGAGCCCAGATTGTTGGCAGCACATGCATGTAGATGTCTGTCTATTGAAGTAAATAAAGACTTTTTTGTTAAATGCTTGCTAGGATTGTATTCAGGTCCAATAACAGCCTTTTGCTTTCTTTGTTCTCCACAGAAATGTTTTCTCTGCAACAGCACTGTGATTGATACCACTTGTACAACAAAATCTGGGCCCACATTCACAATTGCAACAATATGAAGCAGAATCAGGAGATTTTAATTACTTATTTGCAAATGAAGTATGCTCATTTGTCATAACAACAGCCCATGGTAAAATATCTGATCTCTGAGCACAGCTGTAGGCCTTGTGCATCATGTTAGTTTGTGTCAGACATGCATTTCCCACATGCTGTCAATAAAGGGTACAGTAGTTGTTGTAGGACTCTGTGACCGATAAAGTCCACTTCTCTCTTCAGACATAAATGCATCCTCCACCATTTCTCTGGAACAAACTTTTCTTTTTCTTCCTGTGTTTTTTGGGAGTTGACCCTTATTGGCGTCATTAGCGCTGCCAAAATATTGATATTTGTAGCATATTTGTAGCAATAATTGTGTAACTCTAATCAGAACAACGGTACACTGCAGAGATATTTTGTCCCACCTCTGGTGTTGACTACTTTCACACAACAAAAATTGGTTGTTTTGTCGAGGAAGGAGTGTTACATCCATCTCTGTTCAAGGATGGTTTCTGGCTTTACACTGATTCTATCAACCCTTTTAGCCCCCACTGATTGGGTTTATATAAGGCCCCAAGTTACAACAAAAGTTATCCCCATTATAGAGAGAAGGCTGAGACAGTACTTTCTACAATATAATAACAGATACCTCATATTGATCCACAGACGATTTGTTTGGTAGTCATTTGTACTGGGTATAAAAAAAGAGAAGAAAACATGCATATTCGTTCATACTCATAATTTGAATTTATAATAATATATTTAAATAACAACAACAACAATAATAATAATAATAATAATAATAATAATAATAATAATAATAATAATAATAATAATAATAATAATAATAATAATAATAATAATGATCAACCTAATCATAATCATAATCATAATGAATAAGATACAGAATTAAAGTGTTTTTGAGATAGCTGGGGATTGACATGCAGCAAATGATCAAGGCTAGGAGTCGAACCAGTGACTCCTGCAATGAAACTATGGCCCTGCTTGAACAACTGAGCCAATCAGCACCCCTGTAGCACAAGTTCTAACAGATTTGTCCTTTGTGCTCTGCCTCTGCCTCAGTCAAGCTTTCAACAACTCCTCACTGTAGTGAAAGATGAGACATGTAGAATGAGGAGTGATCATCCTGCCTGTGTGTATCAGTGTTTGGATTCTGTTGTTGTATATCAAGCTGCACTGGGCCTGGGTTCGTCTCACTGAGCGCTGAGGTTGTTCAGCTGGGGGCAGGGCCACCAGCAGACTGTACCTGTACAGTGCTGTGAGACTGGGGCAGCACATAAATATTGAACAAACATTTAATTTTAACCAGATTTCTGCTGGAGACACGAAAACTTGCCACCTGGATTTTATTCAAGGACAGAAGTTTATTAAAGCTCCTGTGGTTGACCAGGTTTTCCTCTTGTCTAGATCTTTGCTTGTGTTGTTCTTGTTCTCGTATGTATGTCGCTTTCGATAAAAGCGTCTGATAATTGAAATGGTGTCATTGTAGATACTTAACCCGCAGCAAAATATCTAAAGCAAGCCTAATACTTCATCATAAAAAGACAAAAAGATAAGTTTTTTTTTGTTTACTAACACCTATAGCAGTGGTTCTCAATCCAGTCCTCAAGCTGCCTATAACCTGTAAAATATGTCCTGCATATTTTGGATGTTTCCCTGCTCCAACACACCTGAGTCAAATGATCAGCTCGTTATTAAGCCATTACAGAGCTTGATAACGAGCTGATCATTTGAATCAGGTGTGTTGGAACAGGGAAACATCCAAAACATGCAGGACAGGGGGGCTCGAGGACTGGATTGAGAACCACTGACCTATAGAGACAAAGCTAGCATTTATAAAGGAGTCACCACTTCGTCCACAGGGGGCGCTAAAGTCAGAAGGTTACTCACAGGAGGCTTTAATAAATAATGTTACATTTAAATTACTTCTCTGCAGTGGCAAAGAGGTTACATCCTGTATCTTGTTTTTGCTACATTTTTTAGTTTTACTTTCTTCCCAACAGTTTAAAAGTCAGAAGGAAAGACGGGACCTTAAGCACAGAGGGTTACAGGCAGCCATGTATAACTTAGTATGCATTACAGACATTAAAGTAAATTTATTCATATAACCATCTCCCCAGACAGAAGTCATAAAGTGTTTTACATAAACCAAAAAAGTCACATACAGAAAAATAAAGAAAGTCAAAAAACTGGAAACAAGAGGTGCCATGGTTTCACGAGCTGATATGTGGTGTCTTTCACTTTAAGAGACAATTCTCTGATACAATAAGATCACTCAACTCACATCACTTAACTAAATACCTGACGATAAAGGTACATTTTTTAATCATTGTTAAAGCATCTCTAGATTTTGCAGAGCAGGGATGTTGGATGAGCATTTCAAGGTTTTAAAGCTGTAGCCTGGAAAGTTCAGTCACCACAAGTCTTGGTGTGTACTTGACCTGAGGAGGCGAGTTGCCTGAGAGGGATGAATAAGTTGCATCAACTAAGTAAAAATAAAATAGAAATAATCCAGTCCAGTGTAGCTTTAGAGGAGAAACAGGAGACAATCTGTGGTGCAAAATCCACTTCTCTTGTTTCCCCACCTTCAGGCTTGTTTGCCAATAATATCAGAGGACCGGGATTGCTCTTTGGTTTACATTAACAATAGGAAAACACACAATGTAGAAATAACAGCCAGAGTGATATACCTGTATCTAGAGATGGACCCCATTTTGAAGGATGTCCGACTTCTGATAATGCATCTCAAGGAAAGAGAAGAGTAGCCTGAGGGAACATTAGTGAGGATATGCAGGTTTATTTCTAACATAAGTTTTTATCCTGTGTGTGAAAAAACATCCTCAAAGATGTTCATTGAAAGCTTTACACAAGTAAAATATACAAACAATGCTACACAAACATAAGCTATTAAAAAGTTATGCTCATCTCAGAGTGTTATAATAATCATGCTTTATTTGTGTAGCATTTTTAAGTACAGGTGACTAAATGCTTCACAGCAGACAATAAAGACAGCAAACAGGCGCTAAAAGCAAACAGACTATCAAACAGTTCATGCAGATTTTAGAGTAAAGTCCAAGTTCTGGTGCAATTAATGTATTGAAGTTTGGACCGGTAAATTAAAAAATGCAAGTGAACTTTCTGGCATTTTTGTGATTCCCTTCAGCAAAGCAAAGAACCCTCAACTGCTTGGGATGTTTGTTCCCGTGCAGCCCCTGTAATCCGGTATCTCTCCTTTAGTGCATGTCCACACACTCACACATGTATGCATGTGCGTATTTCTGGCCAATACGTGTAGCAAGTTCAATAACTGGGTGTAAAAGTTGACTTTCTCCTCAGTGATTAATGAAGTATGTCTGTAAATCTGTGTAACATGAAAGATGTTGTAAATGCTAGATTCCTGTCCTGCAATCCAGGCCACAGCAGCACAAAGTCGTTTGAAATCAGTAGAGATAATAGTACCATTCAAAGTTGTGACGTTTGTATCGTTGATGTTTAAAGGTGTGAGGACTGCAAAGCTCTGAGCTGAATAAAGACAGAAGTCAACACAAATACTCCTGTAGAAGTCCTATTGACTTTCTCTCACCATATCAAAATTTAAGTTCACATGACCACCTCACTCTGCACTAACCCTGACTAAACCAAATAAACAATGGGGTAAAAGAAAATTCAGTGTTTTGACACAATCTAACTTTTACAAAGTGCTGTGAAGTATAGCTTTTTAACTATATTTTCCACGAGAAATGTTTGTTTTCCTACAAAAATTAAATAAATAGAAACATAAACTTGTTTTGCAGCTTTGTGTAGAAATAATGTTCCTATCTCATTATCAGAGCCTTGAAAAGTATTTACTGTTGCAAATTGATGAGATATCAAAGCTATTTCAAGCAGAAAGATAAACTTGATAATTTTATATAGATTGTCAGTGCACTCAGTAACCCTGCTCTGGGACACACTGCATGGTCTCTGGTCACCATGGTTTTTCGATAAAATCAGATTTCTTCAGAAGCAGCTTCTGATGTTCCACTCGCTGATGTCTGATCTCAAAATACAAAACCAAACCAGCCTGAAATTGTTTGCCGAGATTGAATCAGACATCACATCATATTGCCTTCCGCTCTCATGAACTTTTATCATTACCAGCATTTACCTGAATGAGGAGTCTATTTGAAGACGACATAAATAACCATGAGAGAGGAGGAGAAAATGGTGGTTGTTGATATGCAGAGCCTGAAGTGTGGGGCAGTGAAGAGAGACGACACACAGTGGAGCGGGCGATGAACACAGCAGATACAGAGAGAGAGAGAAAGAGAGAGAGAGAGAGAGATTGACGAGTGGAATCAGCAGCGTGATTAATGTGACAACCTTTAAGAAAAGGTTATGGATCCAGAGGGAACACTAATGTCTAACACTAATGTCCGACACAGAGGAGAAGCAGAGTGCAGAAAAGGGCAGGAGTCAAGTGAGGTGCAAAATTACTGAAAGAACAGATTCTTATGGAGTACTGTACTCTGGACCCTCTGTGCCTCCATGTCCTCCTCAGTGTTGAGCAGATTCTGCCTCTTCAGTGACTCTGAATGTGATAACTGAGGCTTCTTAATCTCAGTTTATCATAATTCATTCAAATGACCATCAGACCAGGCTCCAGTTTGGCTCAGCGGTGATTACTGTAGCTCTCAAAGCTAGTGACCTAGGTTCAAGTTTGAGCTGATGCCCAGCAGCACGTCAGTCTCCACTATCTCTTCCCAAGATCCAAGTCTGTACTGTCCTCTCAATAAAGACCTTAAAGCCAAAAAAAATGTTTAAAAAAAAAAAAAAGCTTAATTTTTATTTACTTTATTAGTCACCAGATTGAAATGCCCACTCACCCCTCCCATCACTGAAGCAACAGCTGCCTTTACACTCAAGAAGCTCCGGTGGTGCAAGATGAATAAAATCCTTAATTGGTCAAGTTTTTACCATCAGAACTGTCTATTAAAATCAATTATTTTACACATATAAACACAAAAAAACTCATATGTTACTAGTTTGTCCACCCTGAGCTCTTGGAGAAACACAGTGGTTCAAGATGGTGGCGTCTGTGGAAGCGAACACGCTCCTTGTGTGGATATGAAAGGCTCATTTTAAGTTAAGAAACAGAGACAAAACTGGGTCAGTAAAAAGCCAAATAAGACAAAATCACAGAACGCAGCTTTAAAACTAAAAGCCTGATCTTATTTGAAAATAAACAAATAAATAAATAACTGATTGAGTCAGATGTGGAGAGTTCGGGGCAGAAAAACAAATGTAACTGTGTGACTGTTGCATGACAAACTAGCCCCCCTCTCTATCCCTCCTCTCATTCACCTGAGGGAAAATAACCTCTTGAAAACAGAAATAAAAACACAGAGGGGCTTGTTTAGCTCAGTGGTTAAATTGTGCCCCATGTAAAGAGGCAACAGTGCTCAAAGTGGCAGCCCCAGGTTCAATTTCCAGCCGTAGGCCTTTCCCACCACTATTCAGTGTCCTGTCTCTCAATACAGGCATGAAAAGCCCCCAAAAAAACAAAATATAGTAAGAAAAATAGGGGATTGTACAAAGCGGGTGAATTAATAACTCATGTAGATGTAAAAGGCAACACAGGTTTTTAGATAAACATAAAAACAATAAAGTAAATATACTGTAAATAGACAATACATGTGTTTTTTCTAATGTGTTTCACATTTATCTACTTTAGTGTAGTGTAGGTATATGGGAGTAGTTCTGTCATAGCATAGCTGTGATTTAAGAGGACATCTACAGTCGAACCCATCTCTCCTGTTTGTTATTGCTCCTCAGTATAAAGGTAACCATGTCCACAGAGTGACATTAAAGCTGTAGTTAAAACTGTTTTTCTTGATGCTTTTGGACGGCAGAGGAGCGATGGAGAGAGATCAGAGCTGCTACATTGTGAGGAGGAATCAGAGAAGTCAGCAGACTGTAAACAGGTGGAGGTTTTACACGCCACAAAGGCAGCTCCACACACACTCACACACACATAAACACACACACTGAGCGTCGACCGCACTACATCACAACATCAGTCAGTCCTTCTGTTGTACTGGGAGATGGTCTGTCTTTACTTATTTACTGCTCACTGTGTTAGCCTTTACTCTGAACAACTTGCAGCTCACTGAGATATAAAGTTGAGCTTTTTTCCTGATGTCTCTCCCACCTGCAACAATATCCGGCTCCCACACATAGACGTCTCAGTGAGAAAACTCAGTCCATCCACTTCCGCCAACACCATGAGCTGTGAGGGAACAATCTGCCTATAAGCAGCCTGTGATCAGTGAGCAGCAGTGGGCTGAGATTGTGTCAATGAGGCTAATTACAGGCAATTAAAGCAATGAGCCTGTTGCACTGACAGTGGCTCCTCATTCATGTTGCACGGGTTAAGGGTTTGCGAAAGTGATGGTATCGCTCAAGGCAGATTGGCGAAGTGCGTCAAATGGAAAACTCAGTTGAGTTTTCAGTTTTTTGGTTCAGGCAAGTTTTGGTCCTGATTAAAATACACTAAAGGGAACTGTTTTGAAAACTTTGAGATGGATATGTGTAAACACACACATTCATAACCACCCCAAGAAAAATGATCCTCAAATTCTCAGAATTTCCTTCCAGTGTTTTCATTTCCCCAAAGTTTTAATTCCCTAGTCTTTTAGAGATAGAATATGCCCTTTTAATCATCTCTCTTGTGTAAATTATGCTTCCTTGTGTGTTTAAGTGCTAAAATTGTAGATTTAAAGCTCCTGTGAGACTGAAATCAATAGTGGCGTCCTTTCAGATGTTTTTTCTAGCACCTCTGTTTTTCCTCAGGAAAGATTATGGTGATGTCAGCAATGTCAGGGCCAATGCCGATTACGCCAAAAGGCCATTGATCGGCCCGATAAATCACCAGACCTATTAATCAGTCGAACTCTGGGCTGGACCATGACTGACAGCATGCTGAAGAAAAGTACTTTTTATATTTTCCATATGTATTTTCACAGTGAGTAAAACATTTGACGGTCCAAAGACAACAGGATGAGTTATTTCATGATAACACCCATGCATGTACAAATCCAGATAAAGTCTAAAGGTGGCACTTTGTCCACAGAGGGCACCAAAACCAATACAAACAAAAAGTTGTCCACACGAGCTTTAAAATGTAAAAAGTGCTTCCTTTAACACCAGCATTTTAGCAGTTTTATAGTGTGGATTAGAAGAAACTTGTTCACTGTTTTAGGAATTAATGCGCCAATTTACTGTTATGGTGGAAATTTTGCAAGAAAGCTTAAAAGTACAATGTACATTTTAGATATCATACCAAAAGTTATTATATTCAGTTGTCTAACAAGTTAGTTGAATGTTAAACTCAAAGTTTTCCACAGAAAATCAGTCAACAGAACAAAACTTATAGAGAGAGTTGAAGAACATGCATCACCTCTCTGCAAGCGTCTCAAATTACTAAAAGAAAATTCTTAAACTCTCCTTAAATCCACGAGCTGCATCTTTTCAGGTTACACTTGGCTCCGTTTTCCACTCTTCAGTTCCTCCAGCTCCTGCTTTGCTGTCCTTCACCCTTTGCTTTAGTTTCCATTTTTATCTTACTTTATATTTATACTCTGAATTCCTCCTCCATCTCCGCGTAATGGCCCTTGTTTAGTTAGTGTTCCGGTGAAGTCAGCCTGCTGCTGCTTTAGAGAGGAGTATTTCAGGGCAGAATCAGATGCATTATGCCCCTTTTCAATTATTAATTCAGTATTAACTAGAGTTTATCGAGAATCCTGACTTACTCTGCCATATTTGTGGAGTAACTCCTCTTTATATCAACGTTTGACTTGTGGTTGATCACCCTTTTTGCAGTAATATACTGTAAATTTATAACTAATTTTCCAATCCGGTTCAGTTTGCTCTCGACATAATGAAGATTTTCATTTCAGCACAGATATCTTGTTTCATCAGGACTGTGCCATGTGACGGTACATCATTATTACATCATTGCCCTTACAGCTGATGCTTAAATAACTTTCTAATGGAAAGCAGCTCCACAGTGTTAGCATAAAATACCTCTGATAGTGAGTGTGAAAAGTCTATAGGGTTAGTACTGATAATAACACAGGCCAGAGGTAACTGAAGCCAGTTAGCTCCCCCTCCGCCTCCCCCATCGACAGCCATCTGTATCACTCAGGGAGAGCCTCCTCCTCCTCTTCCTCCTTCTCCTCCTCCCGACAGCTCTGCAGAGCCGCTGATCCTGATGCTTTTTGACACTGATGGTGCACACAACTGACCTTTGGGCTGTCGAGTGCTCTCAGACAACACTTGCTGCATGTGTTTATGTCCCTGAGACGGTCTAATGAGGATGTATCCGCAGCCAACCGACTCCAGGAGCAAATGCCAGGATGCAGCTGCTGCCACCAAGGCTGTAATCACAGCTTCTTGCCTGACTCACAGCAGAGTCAGTGGTGGCTTTCCTGTGGCACTTGTATTAGACAGATCTCTCTGAGAATATCTGCGGACATATTTTTGTAATTTTATGGTCTGTTTATGGTTTGTTCACTGGAAATGATCTGTATTATATTTAATTGATGGTAGAGCTGTAGATTATTCATAGTGGACTCGACCTAGAGCTTGAAGTGGGTTTCCACATCATACCCAAACATCCACAGTGTGAGTTCACACCTTATTTTCAAACTGTTTCACACAGTTTTCAAGATAAAAAAAAGTGTCTCTTTTTAATTGAGTCTTAACAATTAATACCACACTTCAATTGATCTCTGCAGGGAGGAGATGTTGTTAATATTGCTGCCATTGATCATAACAGCAATAACCACAAATTGGCTTCTGGGAAGATTTTGGAGGGGATGAATACATTAAATAAATTAAAGAATTTTCTTGGAGACTGAAGAGTAACTTTTTTGTTTTATCTAAAAATCAAGAAAATATTTATTTAGGAAATAGCTCCTCCTTGACCGTAAGACATCTAAAGAGACTTTTCCACAGCAAGAACTTTACCCTGGATGTCTGGACCTTAAGAGGAACTAGGGACTAAATTTATTTCTAGGGTACCCCTTAAAAGACCCCCGCTCAGGTGGTAGTACTTTTTAATGTCTCAGGGACTCTTTGAGGCAGGGCCTGGTGATTTCATTTACATTGAAAAAAATTGGTTTTTAATTCACAGAGGAGGCAGGAGAGATCCTGGATTATATCCTACTGAACCTAGTGTTATCTGATCAGTGAAACTACGTAAATACATGAGTTTTGACTCTGGTTATGCACACCTTCTTCGAGCTCAGGGATGCTTTTGGATGTTATTTTCAGGTGTTTGTCTTATATATTTTCTACATTATAATGCTGGACTCCAGTTTACACACAGACACCAGCTGAGCAGAGAGTAGGATAAACAGATCAGGGCGCATAAGGAAAATGGCACAGGAGTTGTATTTCCAGTAACCGCAGAGCTACAGGAATTATTTAGTTCTTTGAAGAGAAGTCTCTGGAAATAAAAGTTCTGGATTAACATCTCCAGATGTAACAAAACCTAAAGACAGAGAGTTTATTATGACCTGCAGCTGAAATAAGTAGCAAGAATGAGAGAATTTAAGTAATAAAAAAGCCATAGCATAAACCAGCAACACATAAGACTCTGATTTATTATTCTACATTAGCTTACAGATTTAGGTGAGGAAGCACTTTAAATGACTTAATAATGAGGGTGAAGCAAGATGAGAGAGTTTACAGAGTAAAATACTAAATTCATTCTTTTAAAAGTGTGTCAGTGACGTTGATTAATTGGCCACTTGTGTCCACTCTCCTCGACAGCCTCTTCTCCCTTATCACACTGTAGTCAGATATTGAAGCCGACTCTGATAAAGCCTGTGATGTAATCTCTGTTCGAGCTGATGTAACAGGATTGTAAGGACAAAAAAAAAAAAAACAGAACAAGTTGTTGTTAAAAATCAAAAACAAAACCCCTCACAAATGATTTATTTTCCAGTAAAAAACACCTAAATGCAGTTTGTGAAAAATATCCGAGTGCAAATACAATTTCAAAACCCTTTTCATGTGCACTGAATCCAACCCTGAAGGACAAAAATGCTGTTGCAAGGAGAGTGTTTGTGCAGCTCGTTTTATTTCCAGCTCCTTGGTGAGACTGTGTGTGTGCGCACATTTGTCGTGCTGAAGGAACTGAAGCAGCACGGAGAGCAGCTTTGGAGACAGTGTGAAATCTCAGCGACGCACTCCACTTTATCCACCCAGACGGTTCGCTCTGGGGACCACATCACATCATCGTTAAATATTCACGCCAAAAAAACTCACAGGACATCACCTTCAGAGAGGTTTACCTGACCAAATCCTGTCTGATCTTTGTTTTCCATCAGACTGCACTTTGACAGACCTGCGCTTCAGCAGAGTGGCTCTCCTCAGAGGTCGTCAACCTTGGCATGAAGGGCAGATTTAACCTCTTGTGTGCAGACCGTCACTCTCACGGAAAACATTCACTTCACAGACAGGGTTTTTTTTTTACAGAGCAGGATTTTTTTTATGTTTGGGGTTCAGAATAGAAACCAGCTGCTTTTGTTTTCCTCCCAGTGGGTTTTCAGAACCCAGTTTGATAAAAGAAAGACAGATCTGTATGAACCTTTCTGATTTATCGTGCGGGGTTGTTTTCAGGGTGTGGAGTTTGGTGGCAACGGCTTCCTAAAATCTGATTTACCACCTGATGAAATAGGATTCACTGGCTGCTTGGTTACAGGCAGGACTTTGGTTCAAACCAACATTTTGGTCTGTGTTGTTTTTTGCTGTAAGAAGCCTTTGTGATGTTGTGATGTTGCACATTTTCTTATCTTGGTACTTTTTTACTCTATGTCCAGTCAACTGAATGATTCAATACTGTCATGTGTGCAAGTTGGTGTCAGAATTACTAGTTGGCTTATTGAATTTTTAATACCTTTTGTAATTGTTAGCCTGAAATATCAGTTATATGTTGTAGCACAGCCACCCAACACTAGCTGGGGCTGTGGCTCTGATTAATGGTTACTACCATAACACTTAGAGGGATATTCCGGCGTAAAATTAATTTAGGGTCAAACACACTGTAACACTGAGTTAGACAACACCCTAACCAAAAGCCACTCAAAAGCCACAAATAATGCTCAGAACAGCACCTAACTTCATCAACAGTACATATAGGGTCCCAGCCATAGCATTAGCCATCAAACATATTTTTAGCTTTGCCTGATTTCTTTAGCAAAGAGATTAAACACACTTTACCTACTCTCTTCCAGCAGTCGCTTGTTTGAAGTGAGACCTTAGGCCAGTCTATTACCGACTACAGCAGGGTGACACAGCTCAAGGAAGAACATTTATGATCATTACTTTATCATTTCCTTGAAGTAATAATCACCATATTAATCATTTTGCACTGCAGACGCGGTAGTTCTTCTGCCTTAGTGTCTCAGTCTGATTACATTTCCATGAAGAAATTATAAATGTTCTTCCTTGAGCTTCGTCACCCGCTGCAGTCGGTGATGGACTCGTCCAGGGTCTTCCTACAAACAAGCGGCTGCTGGAAGAGAGTAGGTGAGTTGTGTTCAGTCTCTTTGGCAAAGAAATTAGGCAAAGTTAAAAGGATGTTTGGTGGCTAGCGCTATGGCTGGGACCCGATGTGTCCTGTTGATGAAGTTAGGTGCTGTTCTGAGCATTATTTGTGGCTATGGAGTGGCGACCGCTGTGTATTGCTATCGGGCGGTCTTTACTAAAGTTGTAGTAACTAGAGAAGCAAGCAGTCAGCAAGATTCATCTCTCGAGGGGGTGTCTGACTTGGTGTTATAGTGTGTTTGACCCTTAGTTAATTTTACGCCAGAATATTCCTTTAAGTGCTCTACAATCTATGTAATCAAGCAAAGTTGATTCCTTAAAGCATGATTTCGCAGTCTTTTGATCCAAATAATGGAAATTTGTTTGTATGGAGGCATATAACCACATGACCGGACCAATGCTGAATCAGGGCAGGCAATTAAGGGTTTAATCATCCGAAGGCGGACTGGGGGCTGGTGGTGCTCTACTAATATTAGTCACACTCTGCAAACCAACCTGACATCTTTGATCCTGTGTTGAGCTATGTTAAATTGATTGTGCTATAACAAAAATTTCAGTTTTTTTTTTGGGAGGGCTTTTTTAGCCATAATTGACAGATGGATGAAGGTGAAGTGGGAAATAGGAGAGAGAGAGAAAGAGAGGGTACTGAGATGCAGTAAAGAGGCCACAGGGTGGAATCAGACTAGGGCTGTCTTCATATGTGGGCTGCACTCATGTTGTGCTGAATTTTGACTGTTTTTTGAGTTTTTTTCTACCTTTAGACTAGCCGGTTAGCTGGTATTCAAATAGCTATGTAGAGGACAAGAAAAGTAACTTTAAACCAAATCTTAGTTGTTACTGTTTGTTTAGTAAATGCATCTTTTTGTGGTCTTAAGGATGAAAAATAAATGTGTTGCTGTGGTCAAGAGCACGTAGGTATCAGAAGAGGCCCTACGCATGTGGCCCTTGAGGTTCGCTGTGAGTTGCACTTTAGGCATTTTAAAAAATAAAGGGAGGATGAGACTTTTATGATAATCCAGTAATTGCTGGTTAGGAGGTCATAATTAGCAGAGAGATCAGCTGTGTATGCAGGGCAGGGCCTCCTCAAATCCTTGAAAAACCCCATTAGGTTTGTATAATTCAGTTTATTATGATAAAGGTCTTAAAAGGTTTGGAATTTGATTTGAAGAGTGTGCTGATACCCTGCAGGATTCCTCACGAGGGCCACCTCAATTGGGCCACCTCAGAAAACTCTTGACACATCCCTGTTTCCTCAGTCACTGCCTGTGTGTTGTGTATAATTAGTGCTCGGATACCACTCCCTCAGTATCAAAATGTCAAACAATTTAGTCTGTGGATACATGGATGAACACTTAAATATGCAGCAGATTTGATGCTTGAAAAGTGGAACCTCATTATTTTGTTAGAGTGACATGTTTAGGATTTAGTTAGGTCACTTTTACTCACTTCATGTATGTCTGTGGGTTAGCATTATTGCTTGATTCCCAATTATTCTCACTGTTGGCAGGTAGGAAGAAGTCTGTGGAAGAGAAACTTTTCCAGCTCAGTTTAAAATCATTACCAGGCTGTAAGGGTTCGATTGTCAAGGGCAATTTAGAGGAAGTTATAATAATGTCATTAGTGAGACTTTCAATTTTCCCATTAGCATTCAACCTTGAGGTTTCACGCACAGACAAAAGTCACCATCTGTCAGCACAACACAGTGAAGCCCTCTGTGATGATGATGTGCTCACAGCTCTCTCACTGTGTTTGTTTTGGCTGCAGGAACTTTTACTACATCACCATGCTGCGTGATCCGGTCTCCCGCTACCTGAGTGAGTGGAAGCACGTCCAGCGCGGCGCCACATGGAAGACCGCCCTCCATATGTGTGACGGACGATCGCCCACCCAGGACGAGCTGCCCACCTGTTATAACGGGGACGACTGGTCCGGTGTCACCCTGTCTGAGTTCATGAACTGCCCGTCAAACCTGGCCAACAACCGTCAGGTGCGAATGCTGGCTGACCTGAGCCTGGTGGGGTGCTACAACCTGTCGTCCATGAACGAGAGTCAACGCAATGACATCCTCCTGAGCAGCGCCATGAGCAACCTGAAGAACATGGCTTTCTACGGGCTCACTGAGTTTCAACGCAAGACGCAGTACCTGTTTGAGCGGACGTTCAGCCTGCGCTTCATTGCGGCTTTCACTCAAATCAACAGCACCAGGGCCGCCAATGTGGACCTGAGCGAGCCGGTGCGCAGACGCATCGAGGAGCTCAACTTCCTGGACGTGCAGCTGTACGAGTACGCCAAGGACCTGTTCCTCCAGCGATTCCAGTACAGCCGCCAGAGGGAGCACCAGGAGGTACGCTTGAAGAGACGCGAAGAGAGGCGTTGGCTGAGGGAGCAGAAAGAGCAAAGCAGGCCTCCTAAACACAGAGGGGGAGGAAACAGAGGGTGGAGGAGGGGAGGAGGGTGGGAGAAGGAGAGCGAAGGTGACTTCCCAGCAACTACTGAGGACTACACGAGCCAAGTGGCCCGCTGGTGAGGCCTGGAGAGAGCAGCAAACTACAGACTGGTTCAAACATTTCACTCGGCTCGCTCTCTCTTGTCTCACCGTCGACTCGTCTCCTGCATCTGTCTGTCTGTCAGCTTCAGTGTGATCCGAGTGCTCTGCTGTTTCCTCATGAAAACTGCCAAGTCTGTGAGTCTCACAGCAGCTCTGCCTTGGACTGCCTTTCGGTGTCTTAAATCTTTAAAACTGTATTTTTCGTCACTTCATTTTTGCCTTGATTATTTATCCTAGGTTAAATATTAAACAGTTAATCTGAGGTGGAAGAGAAAAAAAGAAAGAAAAAAGCTAAAAGAAGCTGCCATTGACTGCATTTTCATTTTGACATTCACCGCAGAAACTGATGAATGTCATTACGAGGACTGACTTTGTTTTAAGTGTACTTGTTAAAGAACTGATGGTTGCATGTCGCACATCCACATTATACTGACATTTGGGCAGAGTTATTTCTAAAATATATACAGTTCTGTAAGCCAAAGTTAATAAAAACACAATGTATTTATTGTATTTTCATTTAATGAAACCCTCTTGAAAGATCATGTTGTATGCATGCAGTAACCATGTTTTAAATCAAGTCATGGAAGACTATCTGATGCTTTTAATTTGGTAACCGTCCAATAAACAGCATTTTCTGACGTGAAATACCTTCAAGCCTGTCCCAAATGTTATATTTTGTGCACATAAACAATTCACACAAACACAAAAGAGAGACACACTAACTTTTTTTTCCATCCTCTTTGGGTTGAACTTATGTTTTTTACATTAAAATGACAACAGGTCCTCTGTGAAGGTAAAAGCATATTTTAGGGGATGATTCATTTTTGAGGCGGAGGGTTGCAGAGATAAAAGGTTGGTAAATAGTTCAGGTGATGAAATGTGTCAGTGTGGCCGTCGTGTGGCCTGACTGTGAATGAGGCCATCAGCATTCAGTCCTCACACCCCCTCCCTGTCACACTGGCTGCTTTTACATGTTTGTAGAGCTGACGGCAAACTGCACCGTGGGGCAGCCGGAGCACTCTGAAGCCAACAGAGCACCAGGCCTACAAAGACCAGCAGCCTCAAAGCAGAGGGACAGGAAATAACACACGCCTGTCATTTCTCCTGCCACATGGTTTCCAGACCCCTCAAATCCAATCAGCGCTGAAAAATATGAAGATGAAAGAGGGCTCGTTTTTATCTGGTTGAATAGACTTCAGTGCTGCTTTTTATGCCTCTTATCTCATTTTCACTCAAAAAGCCTTCTTATCTAATTAAATGTTCACTAAATGTCAACACTGAAGGGACTGCGGCTATTTTGACAGTCCTTTTTAATGGTTTTCTCCAAAAGTTGCCTCAGATAGCTCAGGTTTGTTTATTTTTACAGATTCACGATGACTTGGGCTGTCTAATTTTTAACCACCTGTTGAATGAATTTACAATTATTCAACTGTTTGTGTGAGGCTAAGCCCAATATCTAATCAAGTGTCATAAGTAAATTTAAAGCTCTGAATACTTTTATGTGTTTGATTGAAAGTGTAGCACAGACCTTTTTAAGTACTGCTTTTGCAAGCCAGAGTTTGAAGAAACTAAAGTACCCAGGAGCAAGACATGGATTTTCCTACACATCCTCTGTAATGCTAGAAAATCAAAGCGTAACTTTGTTCTTTTACAACTTTCAAACAAAAATAGATTGTCGTTAATCTGAACTTCAAATATATTTTGTTTAGATCAACTCTCCCAAATCGCTTCAGCTTCAAAAGCCTGAGTCGGCTCATAGGCCTTTTAAACTACTGTGAGGAGTTTATTTTTGATATCTAAGAAACAGATTGAGACATATATTGATCCTTTTTATGATATCCAAAGGCATATAAGACCATTAGTCACATTATTGATGATTTTTGTACCGCACTACTAATGCCTGAAACCAGTACAAGGAGATAGGTGTGGGTCTAGCAGCTAGAGAAACAGCCCCAATTCACAATTAAAGATACACCTGACTGTTAAATATCAGCAGGATACATGCAGAGGACAAGTGAGGACTGCTTTGTTCTCATGGGGTGCAAAATTGTCACAGACTGAAAGTTCTTAACAGGTACTTTAAGAAATTTGGTAAAGATTTTCAGTGAAGATTTTTAAAAGTTTTTATTGTGAATTTTCTGAGACTGTGTGATTTTTTAAGAAAAAATTGAAGGACCCCTGAGAATTAGGCAATATTTGCAAGCGTTATTCCTGTCTGTTATACTTCACACTTCAGCTGTTTTACCCTGATTTCAACTCTTTTTCTTTTACGACTCACTTATTACTGTTACACCTCAATATCGCTGCCTTAAGCCTCCATGGAGATTCAGACCAATTAGTGAGAGACACACATGAGAAGCAGTAAAAACAGTTACAAGGGAAGTTAAGGGTAAAAGTTTTACACTGTTAATCAAAACCACCTGTTGTTTCAAGCTTCTATGACATGAAAGCTGTCTGATCATCAGAGCAAAAACACCTGCGTGTCCCCCGGGTGCAATTACAGGTTGTCATGGTGATCATTGCACAGCAACTTTAATGTCAGACAGTCAATTTAAAAGAGATTAAGCTGAGAGCGGCCACTCAAACTATCACTCATGAATTTATGTCACCTGAACTTTATAACTTTCACAAGAGAAAGTGGAGTTTGATAAAGACGGTGTAAAATATACGTACATAAACCAAGGGGATTAAAGGGGCTGTGAGAATAAGCCTTTTATTTCTACATGGGAAGGCCACTAGCTTTTACAGCCATGTTTCTCCAGCAACACTGAATGGACAAACTAGTAAAATTTAACAAGTGGATGCATGAAAGTAAAGTAGTTATTGTGTACAAAAGAACTTGATGATACAAACTTGACAATAAAAGGAACAAACTTTCCATGCATCACAAGAGCCTTTTGTCCTCAAAGGCCACCATCACTTCACTGATTAAAGGGGTGAACAAGGAAGCATTAAAAGTCTGAACCTTGATATTACGAAATCCTCACATTTCTGTGTGATGTACTTTTCAGTAGAATAAAACATACAATCATAAACATAGAGTAGGATGTAAAATGTGTGTAATATTTCTATTTTGGTACCATGGTAAAAACAAATACTGAGTCAATCATTAAGTGCATTCATTTTTTTACTGGAGCTCATCAAAAACTGTGCTGCAGTTTCTCAAGGATTGCAGAAACTTTGAGTGAGAAACAAAGAATATGCAATCTGCAATTAAAATCCTGTGTGTGTCTAAATGTCTCAACCAATGTTAGTTACTGGTTTTAAAATTGGTTATTTAAAGTAGCCCTTCAAGTGTCAGACTGTACTAAGCCTTATTTACCATGAAAGTTTACTTGATTTCATGACATGGAGGGCATCTATGTCAACTTTAATTTTCTGTTTTTGTTGACAGTCAGAAAGGTCCTAACTGTTTATATTTATTATTGAAGACATAGTAGACGGTTGTGGTGTACTGGAGTGTACTATATTAAAGGGGGTACCTTATATTTAGTCTACTCCATTAACAAACATAAGGAGAGGCAAAATATTAGGAATACTGGTCAATATATTGCAATCCAGTACACAGCCAATTACCACTACAACTTAAATATTCATCATTAAAGAGCAGCTATCAACTTTGTAACCGTGTCTGTAACACTGAACCAAAAGAGGACCCAGATGCAAACTCACAGGCTGGCAGAATTTAGGTCCATTTAATCAAAAAGAGTCGGTACACAGGGTCCAAAAAAGCACAGACAGAGGTATCCAAATCAACAGTCAAGAGGCTAAGTCAAACAATACTGAAATGAGGTCGAAATACTGAGGTAAACACTAGGAATAAATGCTGGAACTCTGACACCAAGGTCAAGATGAACCGGCGCAGAGGGGAGGCAAAGCTGGGTTTAAATACAGCAGGGCAGTGGAGTTAACGAGACACAGGTGAGACACATCAGGGTAATCAGGGGAGCAGGTTACACAAAAAGGAGGAAGTCAATGAACCTGAAACAAGAAACAAGGATGAGTATCAAAATAAAACAGAAAACACAAGACAAGAAACAAGAGGGATGAAAAAAATAATAACTAATCAGGAGATGTGGCACATGTTAACAAAAACTGAAAATTCAGAAGCTTCCTGAAAGTAGAATTTGAAGTAGAGCTGCTGTATCAGGTTGGATTAGATTGCCCAGGTGTTCATGGTGTTATGGCAACAAAAGAAAAAGCACACACCGATTATTAAATGTTACATAGACAGATTAATGACCATATTTAGGGCTCATACCTCAGTGCTTTTGAGTTGATGATGCAGATATAATGATTCTCTGTGTCAGGATTTAGAGCTCCTGTGTATTATTCATGTAGAGATATAATATATTCAAGGCTAGATCTCCCAAGTGTGATCACAAAATGTAACATTACTGTTATACTTGATTCTGGACGTTTTACAGTAAAACCCTCAGCTTTTAGTCCTCTGTGCCTTAAATCAGCATTACTGTTCCTGAATTATAGCGGAAAGGCAGCAAGTCAGACAAAAATTGGTTTAAGCGATGTGGCAATTGAAGATAAAATATTTTCAAACAAGCACAGCTCAACTAACAGTAAATGATATTTTTAACTCTGCATCAGATTTTTATAGCACTTTATCAGAGACCCTCAAAGCGCATTAGATTGGATAAATCATTCATTCGCTCAAACAGTCACACTCTGGTGGTGGTAAACTACCTTAGTAGTCACAGCTGCCCTGGGGCAGACTGTCAGAAACGTGGCTGCCAGTTAGCGCCTACGGCCTCTCCAACCACCACCACACAACACTCACATTCAAACACCAGTAGCAATAAAACCCTTCAACTTGATACTTTGTCAATAGTTTGTCCTTTCAAAATAAAAGCATGCTTTATCAAAATTGAAAATAAAGCAATATGGGCTTAAAGCAGTAAAAAAGATCAAATAAAGACAACACAACAAACAGTTTTGTTCTATTCTAAAGCTTAAACTTAACCTGGTTGCTTACAAAAGCTGTACTCCAGTTCTTGGAATTGTATCAGAAGCAAAGTTAAAAACTATCAAGTACTATCAAGTGTTATAAAACTCACATGTCATTGTCAACTGCACAACACTAAAAGTGAGTTCAAACTGTTAGAGAAGACTTCACAACAGTGTTTCTCTTGTAATCTCATTCAACAACATGTTTCTGTAAAACTAAAAGAAACACGCTCAAATGCTCTTAGAGACTGAGTTCCTGCAAACTGTTTATTCTCCTCCATTTTCATGAGATGAAGTTAGACACAGTTGACAGCATTTTCTGCCTTACTGATTGCAATTTGATACCAGTTTAATTAATAACCACAGTGATCCTTACAGAAACATATTTACAGTTTGCAACACTATTCTGCACATTGGTATACGGTGTTGAACTTTCAAGCATTGATCATTACAATTACCAGGAAGAGGAGGACATATTATAACTAAACTTGAAAGAAAGACGGTAGCTGTGTATGTCTTTTGACCATAGCAGTATTCTGCTGTTGATATGAATCAATAGCGTGTCCTGTAATTTGAAAAGTGAATGTCCATGCTGTCCTTGGGCAAGACACTTGACTGCAAACCGCCTTGGCTGCGCTCAATGGTATATGTGAATGGGATTAGTCATAAACTGATGGGTGCTGTAATAGCAGCTTCTGTCATCAGTGTGTGAATGTGTGAAAAGTTTTACAGAGTTGGAGGTTTAATCCCTAATGGTTGCTTCAACTCATAATGACAGCCCTAAAGAATATTTAAGTGCTATTCAAACTTAAGCCTACTGCTAATATCCTAGAGTCTTTTTCTTTAAATCTCCATAGTAAAAAATAATAAACTCTTACCACTCTTGAGTACACAAAAGGAATAAAAAATCACTTTTAATTTCCTTGTGATTCCCAGGAGAAACTGACATGTGGTGTCTTATAGAATTTTGATTAACTATTCTGCTGCTGCATTCCTCTGAGGAGCTGATTTATCTGCATTTATTCTATTTTTCCTAAAGGATGGCTATGCCTGATTAACTATGGCATTATTACCCACACCTCAGTGATAATAAGAGAGCTTTCTGAGCAAAAGTAATTTTATCTTGTGATTAAATGGACTGTTGAAAGAGACTTTTGACATGTCATACTGCACCTGCATTTTCTTCAGATCTGAACAATGATTGACTTCTTCAGAGATAAGAAAAAAGCATTGACATGTCATGACACTGTCATGGATGATATTTTTGAATTGTCAGTCTTGATATTCACAATTTACTTTGCTCCATATACTTTCACTTTTCAGGGCGTAGGAGGCTAAATTAAATGTTCAGAAAAAGAAGAAGGGGAAGAAGATGCCTGTCAGTCACAGTACCTGGAAAACATAACATGATGGTTATAAAAACTGCAGCTGCAACCAGATTTTCAGGTAATGGTGGAAACTTGAAACAAAACAAAGAGCATCCTTCTGTTTGCAGTATCTTATTTCTACCAGAACAGATGATGGCGACTGAATCACTACTGCACAACAATGTTGTGTTCATGTTGCATTTGTCAACTAATTACAAGAAAAATGAAGAGAAACATATCATAGAAGTAAAGTAGGCCCACTTGAAAGAAACATTTTCATCTGGTAAAAGGTCAAGAAGGATTATAAAGGATGGATGTTCAGACCTAGAAATAGATTTCACAGTTACAGGGTGCACATTCAGCTGAGCAGTTTCTTTTCACATCACAGTATAAAGAAGAAGAAAAAAAGTAGGCAGGTGTTTTCAGTCGCTGTTATAACTTCCAATTAAAGAAAAACAGTCTGGTTGTCTGTTTCTGATGAAACAGGCTTTCTGTTTTCAATCATTTCAGTTTTACTCCCACCCAAACAAGCAAACATTATATCACAGCTCTGAATCCACTGACACACACCAGCTTCTACCCCCCGTATGGACGGCTGGCTCAGCGTTTCAGCCACGAGCTGCAGTAAGTCATTTCCACACAGATGGTGTGACCGTTATCTCAGTGTTGAAATGTGTAATGACTTGAAAAAAAAACACAGCACTGCCCTGAGGACAGGAATCTGGGATTGTTTTATCATCAGCACAAAATGATTTTTAACATACAGGGCAGTGAAAATTAAAATGGTTGCAAAAAGAAAGAAAATTCTAACTTTTAAAATTTTGAATTATTAAAATAGAAATAAAAAGCCCAGAAATCATGAGAAAATGCTTAGAAGTATGCTTGCTGAGAAGAAGTTTGACAAGTTGTTGCATTCTTACTTTGGAAGTTAATTTTTAGAATCAGTATTATCATTGTTATTACAACATTTATTTGCTTTTAGTCCTGTTGTTTTCCTTTTTTCTTGGTCCAACTTAACCAGACTACAGATTTTTGTCAGAGTGAAGATAGTCAGACAGAGCAGTATTACCAGGACAGTATATGGGTATATATTTGTTTATTTTGTTTACTCAAACTACAACCCCAGGTTTCTAAACCAGCCATGTCTTAAGGATAAGCCTCCTGAGTTTCGCAACTTGCTAAATTATATCCAAGCGAAGACTGACATCTACAGGCCAAAACATGAAACTGCAGGTCATATGCTTCTCATGTAAGCTTTGATTCTGATAACACAGAAAAAATGTTTTGTTGATGTTTTTTTATGACTTTTTTACATCAAAACATATAGATATATGTAAAATATTTTTTTTAAATAATTAAAATCTTTCCAACATACATTTTTATATCCGTAAACACAGACAGGAACTCTGATGTGATGTTTTTCTTTAATGTTTCACCATTAGATGGGAGTGTTGCCCTTAACAAATGATTAAGCTGAGTGACTAATATTGATAGTACAACCAAAGGCTTAAGACGTTATCCAGTGTTATTATAATGTGGATCAACAAAATGTCAAAAGGAAAGGTCAAAGAAAAGTACAGATAAAACAAACCTTTAAGTGAATAAGCTGTCAGAAATATGTAATTTATTGCGATGGAGACAGGATCATAGCGCATCTTTTTCTCTCAGAGGAATCATGGAGGTCCTAGAGGTACAGTACTTTGGACATCTGGATAATAAAAACTTACAATGTGACATTTTCATATGCAATATGTAAATGCACAGTCACATTTACCAATAAAGAGTATCAATAAATACTGCTGGAGTCCAAAATTGAAGTGTATAGTGCTTATAGCTGTTCTCTTATCTGGCACACTTTGATGGTGACATTTCCCTCAAAGGAAGTGATACAGTGACCTTTCTCTGTTGTACTTGCTGCCACAGCTCCACTCTGTTGAAAAAAAAAACCTCTGTCACTGTGATGGGAGCATAAATCTTAAATCTTTTGGCCTCAAGAATTCATAAAAGCATCAAGGAAGCTTAGTTAGCTTTACTGAGGTTCAATGTCTTTGATGGGCCTGATAATTTTATGAAAGTACATTTATAGATTAGGCTGAATGTTGCAATGATGGGTTAGATTAAGCACAATTCTTAACACATACTAACTGTGGAACAGGAATGTCACAGCATTTCATTCATGTTTGTATACAACCCAAATAAACATACTTATTTAGTAATTATTTTACTACAGCTGTTATTACTAATGATGCTTATTGTTAGACTCTAACAATTCTATATATTTACTTATTGTTAAAATAATATAAAAAGAATAGAAGTAAAGATACATATGTTATTTTACTCTGTTATAAATTCACATATCTGTGCAATCCTGCTGTGCAATTTGAAAAAGCCATTCCTGATGTACAGAATGCATACTGATTTTTGGTGCTATTTTCTATTTATACTGTCATTCCTTTTCCCTCCTTAATCCTTATATCTCCTCCTGTTTCTCTCCTTATGTAAGGTGCCACAACAAGTAAACAAAGCCTTTCTTCTTGTATCATGTCTTACTGACAACATCCCATCTTTTGCAAGCGGAAGTTGCTGTGTACCATTTTTCTGATGACTACCACACTTTGATATTTTAATATACTTAATTGATTCCTAGAGGGAAAATTGCTAGACGCAATATTTCATATAGTTCCAACGCAATACAACTATTAAATTAATGGAAATTAAACTCTGGTCTTTAAATTCTTACCTACCACCATTTTGCTGCAAAATGAATGACAAGAAGGCATCCCATGATTCATAAGGACCCTCCCCATTCACCTAGGACAGGATGTCCCATGTGTGTTTTTTTTATCCTTATTGCAAAGCATGCAAGCAAAACCTTCATATTGTACTACATCACCCACCCTCCCATCCTCCCTTACTGATGTTATCTGGGTTAGCATCCATCTTACTTGACCTTGAGCAGACCTATGAGGCTGGGCTACATTTTGCTTTTCATTGTGATTACACAAGTCCAAGATTTTTTTTTATTATAACTCCTACAAAATTCTGCTATTGCTGCTATTGTTCAGGCCTGCAAACATATTGAAATACAAGGCTCTGTCTGGACTGGACTATTTTATGACTCAGAATGTAGACTGCATGGCAGAATTTTGACCTCACGCCTTCTTTATCTAATATATTGATATAATTCAGTGATTAGGTTTTGATATTTGTGAGTGACAGCACTCATGTTAAACTAATCCAGAAAAAACTCACATGGTTTTATTGCTGTTCCCTTGGTAACAAGAAAACCCTTGCCCTTTTAGCCTACTGGCATTCGTGTGGATTGTACCACTTTGCGGTCATAGGGGGGAACATCACTCGGTTTAAGTTAAAGTGTAACCTCTATAGTCGAAAATCTGTCAGCAATACGCTCCTTTTAATATATTTTCAATAGTAAATAATAAGTTATTTGCTTGTCACGACTTCATATGTCGTGTTATTGATTATAGAGAGTCTTTCGTCTCTTCGGCGCATCCATGGATTACCCCCTTCACATTAAACTGACGACCGTACAGTAAGCTGTCAAAAGCTTGTTGCTTAAATCTGTGCAGTGCTGTGAAGTGATGAGGAAATGGGGACGGGTAAAGAGACGAAATAATAAGCTGCAATAATACGAACAGGACAGGCCTACACTTGACATTATACAGACGTTTTGGGAACACTTGACATCTTGTTTTCGGTCAGTTCCCGTGGACTGTCGTGTCGTCTGTCCTGGCTGGTGCGTGATCTTCTGGGACGTGGTTCATCCGCGATGATGAGGTAAGCAAGGTGCTCTCCTCAGCTAACACTGTGAAGCTAATCAATATTAACCTTATTGTCATTAATGTTGAGTATAATGTTACACACCCCTGACAGCTGTGCCTTTAGCCTGCTAGCTGAGTATTTGTGATTAGCTAGCTAGGATGATCATGCAAATCTGAGACTTATCAATGCGAAACTCGAAGTACCAAACTGCATAAATAAATCAGTGTATCGGTGATTTATGTAATGGTGGATGACTGTCATGGTAATGTTATTCCCTCATGTTCATGTACGATGTTTATAAGTTTAGAAACATGACTGTACATGCTGTAACGCTGCGATGGGCGGGACATGCGTTATCGCGAGCAGCAAAATATCCATTTCCCCTTCCGTCAAATATCGATAACAACCTTTGACAAACAAGCTGAACTCTGAACTTTTCTTATATTCTCACAAGATGCCTCCAGCTCTGATTTAGACCTACTTTCGAGTTACAGTACAGTTGTGCATCCGCTTCATCTTACTGCTGTACTGCGCATGTGCCAGGTATGAACATTTACCTCCTGTCCTAACTCGATAATGTGTTTCACCAGCGCACCTAAAATGTCTTTAACCATTAATATATGTAAATAAAATATCCAATGCAACATTAGGTTATACTTTCTGCTGGATATGTAAAAGCTCTGGCAAAGTTTCCCCTTCCATTGCATTATTTTCACTTATTTTCAGACACAGTGTTAGTAATGGGCACTGCAGTTCTTTTAGATGAACTGAATTACTAGAATCAGTTCACTAAAAAGATTCGTTCAAAAGATTCTTTCACCAAATCACGGAATCATGTAGCGCTTTGCGGGAGAAACCTGCTACTCCGACCTCCCAAATTGATAAGCAGCTGAACGGTTCAGGATTCAGTTCCGTTCATAGTAGGACTGGGCGATTATATGATCGTGATCGATGATTGTGATAAATTTCAGTTCGATCACGGTCATCAGCTGTGAGTGTATTTACTCTATCAAACATGGCGGAAATGTGCGTCACAACAGCCAATCAGAGTTGAGCTTTTCCTGCTCACTTCTGTAAGTTGCCATAGAAGTAAACAGAATGACCAAACATGGAGCTAAACGTGGAGCTGAGGGCAACAAAATAGATGTCAGCCACAACTTTGAGTCATCCTCTGAAGATGTTATTGTTATTCAATGTCAGTTGTGTGGCGTTCGTTCGGGTATCTTCTAAGTGATGTAGAGTAATTAAGCCAATGTGTAAGGTATCGGCAGTCTGTGCCGTCAAAAACTGGCAACACGACAGATTTGTTTAGAAGTTCTTCCCGAGTAATTATGAGGAAAACATGAAAATGTGGGCGGAGTCTGTACAGCCTTACACTACTGACTGTATTAGAAGTATTAGCAGTTTAGCTACAACTAGCGGTGCAGCCACCAGACCAAAGCAGCAATAAACCAATCGTATCATCTATGTTTACATCATCTTATGTTTACATTTTAAGACGTCTTCATTATCTCTTAGGGGGGGTTTCTTTATTTTGGGTCTTACATACCTGCAAAACACTCAGGACTGTTAACTAATTCACTGTTTCATTTAGTATTTATCTACATTTATTGTACTGTTGAGTTCAAATGTTTTTTATATTTTTCTAAGTTTATCTTATTCAATTTGCTTTGTTATTTACTTTGTATGTTAATAAAATGTTGAACTAATCTCTAGTTTCTTTAGTTTTTAGTACAGATGCTTTAAAACAGGCAGTTAAAAAAAAAATAGTGATAATAATCGAGATCGGATGATATGACAAAATATATCATGATCATTTTTTTTGTCAAATCGCCCAGGCCTAGTTCATAGCTTCTGGGACTTGGAGACATGAATGTTTGGCTGTGTTTCTTTGGCAAACAGGTTAAAAAATGAACTTGTTTATAAGTCATGATGTTTTTAGCGTACTGTCCTGTGGTATGCTATTTATCAGGTCTGCTCAGTAAATTGGCCTCAGTGAGTGATTCGTTCACTGAACATTTAGAAGAATTCAAACTGAACATACACTGTACCCTCGCAAACAATGATAGGATGTAATGATAGGATGCTGCGGGTTTACATGTTGTGTCCTATTGTATGAAAGTTGTTGTGGTGGCAATTTAGCAGTAAAAACAAAAGGTAGTTTTGTCAGACAAAAATGATTCCAGAGAGTGTAGTTCAATGTGTGATTTGTTCACCAAGTGATTCAGGCATCGGTGCATGTGGTCCCTCGTTCGCCGGCTGCTCAACTGACAATGCTGTTTCTCACTTCACTTGAAGTGAGAAATGAACGAATCACTTGAGGACGTAATTAGGTTCAGTATGTTCACTTAAAGATTCGGTTCTTTTGAAAGAATCACACAACACTACACAGTGTTGCCACACATTAGGACATCATAGCACCAGATATCATCACGTTGTATCATATGTTGGCTATAGGTATATGATCAGCTGATATCAGCCCAGATCCTGAGCAAACATGTCAAAAGCCCACATAACAGGAATGATAGGTAGGATGAGGTCTGACAGTTCTTCCAGTTGAGTTTGTTGCTTTTAAAGCAGTTTCTCTTTAATCCTTTTACATAGAAAGAGGTTAAAGAAAAGGTTGCATAGTATATTTACATAATTGAATTTGTGCCCACTTAAGGATAATGTAATGAAGGCTTGAATGACTCTTTCAGTGACTGTTTCTGCAATGATGAAGACAACAAGGCAGGGGATTGTAGATCAACTAAAATAAAAAAATACAATTAATGAAACAGTGGGGAAAAGAGCCCAGATTTTCTCATATGGTGCATGTCTAAATATTAAAGTCGTCATATTTTTTAACACACAAAGCAACAGTTTCAGCTATCACTGAGTGTTTTTGTAAAAGGAAAAAAAACTACTGCAACTACAAATATGATCTTGCAGAGCCGCCTACACATAATTTTAGAAAAACAGCTTCTGATAACTGTGATAAACTCGAAGCCTGTCCAAAGTGGAACCAAATCACATAAGAAAATTTGCCTAGTTAGAATTCTAGTTCTGGAAAATATCACTCAAACTCACTCAGATTGATGGAGTCATTTTTTAGTGTAATGTGATCCAAATAGAGCTTTTGGAAAGGTGCACTTTAAACTTCATGTACTTCCTCACCTACAGGGCACTGTCCAAGCATGATATGCAGGAAGGTGCCACATGTTCTGTACATGGTGACATTTGCGTGCGCTGTACAGGGTGTGTCCAGTTTTAATCATCGTAGAGTTTTAATAAGACTGGCTTACCACTGCAGTTATAGGGAGAGGCAAGATCGAGTGTTGAACTCAATCTTCTGCGAGGAATCAAACCGTATTCATAGCTTCAGGGTCATCTGCCAGCAGTGTGTTGCTCTAAGCTTTGCAGTCAGCTTTCACACAGTGCATCAGCTTCTGCTTTTCTATTGGCTAATTTCTGAATGGGAGGGTCTTCCCAGAGGCTGGCACCCAGGCAGGAAGGGGGTGGCTGGATGTGTTTCTGCCGGAGTTGGACAGACAGTCTGTTTTTGCTGTTGTGGAGAGAAAAATCTTTGCTCCCTGAAGCCGTGGAAAGCCGAAGAGGACAAATGCTACTGTTGTGATTGTAATCTGAACAAGTGAGCTACTTGAAAGTTGTATCTCTAACTCAGATTCCTGATCGTGGACAGAAGTTCTTTAGTGCTGCATGAAGTGAGAGAGGTAGGCTGTCTTGCTCTGTTTCCTGACTTGCGTGCAAAGGAATTTGCTGCAGTGTGGTGTGGGAAAGAGTGCAGTAAAGCTGTGAGACTGTTAAAGGTATAGATCAGGATTAAAACAGTGAGGATAAATCTGAATCTGTGCTCTGTACATTCTTGACCATGTTACTTTCTCTCCGGGGACAAACTTTGAACTCAAGCTCAGAATTTTTCGGCTCATGAGTGATTCTCCTTTCCTGTCTGCTCAGCAGCTTCCTGTGTGTTTAACCACTTAGTGGACTGGTCCGACTATCCTGTCCTGTGTTTGGCTCCAAACATGATGTGTATTTAAGCTTTGCTGTCTTTGTATTTTGTTTGAGCTTTGCAAGGACAGGAGTCAGCATATCAGCCTTTTAGCACGCAGTGCACCATGTGTCCTTTTACAGTATAAGCAAATAGAGAGCAGGACAGCGTCATGGAAAGTAGGTTATAGTGAGAGGAAGGACTGACTTTATTTCGATAAAATAAAATCAGATCAACTCAAGTTCTAATTAGCAGTTTTTTTCAGAGGGTACAAATCAACAAAATGTGTTAGAAATGAAGCGAACTGCCTATAGTTCCATGGATTAGAGCTCTGGAAATGTTCATGGACTGTTATTGATCAATTGATGACCTTGTCACCACCATGTCAAATCCCAGTCTGGAACAACAGCTGTGACTCTCTGTAACATGCTTATTTTACGACCTACCAACACTAACTTTAAAATGCCCTGGCTTATGTTAAAACACATAACAGCTAGGTTTAAATCTCAGCTGTTAGTACAAGCATCTGTCTTCATTACTACGTAGCAAAGCAGAGCCAGAATTCAAAGAGATGTTCATTTTAAAAGACAAAAGACGCGGTAACTGATAGAACCAACATGATGAGGAATAAATGTGAAATTAACCACAAAATGTCTTTAAGTTATTAACAATGTTCATCGCTATCCCCTTCTCCAAAGTGACATCTTAAACTAGTCAGTTTATCTTGTGTAGCCAAGAGGCTGAAGATATTAAAAGTGGTAAAAAAAGAATAGAAAAATAAGAAAACGCTGATTTCAGAGGCTGTTACTCCAAAATAACTGGAGCTTGGCTTAAAAATTAGTCAACTGTTGTTTTCTTGAGAGTCCAGCATGACCAAATATAACTTTCCTAATTACACAACACCACATTTGTTATTGTCTGACCTAATCTGCTTTCTGCTGTAAACTACTGAAGAACAGATGTCTCTGGAGAATGAATGATCTCTAGAGGATAGAAGAAGCAGCTTATTGTTGCTCTTAATGTCCCTGTCATGGATTAATTGTATAACAACGATTCTTTTGTTTATTTTGGATTCTGTGTTAGTGATATACTTTTTTTCCCTGCTTTTCAGATCATCAACAGGAAGTGCCTTTGAGAGGATATCATCGACTGTTGCTAGCTCTGCGTACATTAGTGGCCAATGCTATCTGTAGTGCCAGAATCAAGCTCCAACACTGGATACCTCTCCTGCAAGCTGTTTGTCTACGACTTTGCACAACGTCAGGACCTAAGATAACCTCCTCAATTAAAGCCACAATATAATCAGACAAAGGATAATTACCAGAGAATGTATGACATGAAGGTGACAAATCTGCAGTAAATTTCCCACAGGAGTTGTTTCTTTCTAATTTCTCAGTGATCAACCAGCCATCTGATCTTTGTGCTTCTGCTGATGGAGGACTCACCAGGTTGTTTTTACAGAAGACTCACGGTTTAAAGCCAGCTTTCAGCATCGTGGTGTATGAGGCACAAGAGGACTAACTCTGAAAATTTGAATTTATGATTACAACAACCTGCGGACATGGCGTTAAACCTTTCCTCAGTGAGAGACACAAAATGGCTAACTCTGGAAGTGTGCCGACAGTTCCAGCGAGGAAACTGTTCACGTAGTGATGAGGAATGCAAATTTGCTCATCCACCGAAGAGCTGCCAAGTTGAAAACGGGAGGGTCATTGCCTGCTTTGATTCACTGAAGGTAAGAAATATCGCCTACTATGTATCATCTCTGACACTTTCATTCAGCCTTCATTTAAGGAGTGGCTAAAAAGTTCTGTATCGTTATCTGAGAGATTGGATCCATCGCTTTATAACTTTGTTTTGAATTTTATTATTAACTCAAAGTGTTATTGGGACTTCAGGTTCAATCCAATAAAATGAAATTGCAGATAAAGTCCATCTAGCTAGCCTATCCCATAAACCAAAGTTTAATAAAGTTAAAGGTTTACCAAGCTAACTAGTAGGATCAGGAGAAAGTGGGTCAGTTGTGAGTTTGATAAAGCATCTTTCATATGAAGCCTGCATTAACATGAAAGACAACATGGGATAGGATAAAAAAAACATGAGTCAAAGAGACAAAGCGGTTTTTGCTTATTTTATCTCCTACCTGCTTACGTAGTGTCTTTTAATCAAAAATGTCATCCTGCTGACCTTTGACAGTCAAATGTTTGATTTATCTTGGATATCTTATCTGGCAAATGTAAAAAAAAATAGAGCTGTTCTATCAGCTGCTCGACTGACACCTACCCCCTCACACCAGTTTCAGGTATTAAAAATGACGATCTACACTCGGACAATTTTGTCTCTGATGATTTCTTTGCTTTTGGGTATTGTGAAAAGACATCAGTATGAATTTCAGTGTATTTCCAAACCTTCAAAAAACTCCTCATAGTATTTTTAAGGCTTATTTTGAATTCCTTATTCTGATTGGTCAGTACTGCATAGCAAGGGTCTGTTATTTCTCAACAGGACACCGTTGCCATGGAAACGGCTCAAATCCCAAGCTTATGTACTCAAACTTGGAAAAATCTGATTTGATTTTTTTTTTTTTTCATGTTGAAAGGACAGAAGGAACGAGTTGTAAACAGGGGATGTATGATGACATAAGATACATCATGCTCAAGGAGTGTTAAATGGAAAAGCAATATGGCAAATTCTGAAAATGTAGATCAGATGCAGTGCTGATCGATACAGTCCTGATCACATTTTTTACTCACTCATCAGTAAAGAGGCTCTGTTTAATTTGAGTAATAACATCTAAGTTTGCTTAATGAAAGAGATGTGCAGTTTAAAGGGATAGTTCTGCTTTCTTGAAGTGGGGTTGTAGAAATGGCGTTCAGCTTGGCCCTTTTGTTGAAAAACCAGGTAGAGAACAAAAATGGAAGCTATACTATCAACCACTAAAGATGAGGCGTATTTTACCACGCAGTTTGGGAAAGCCCAACCTAAACATTAAAGTTTGAGTAAGTGAAAGCTTTATTTAGAAATTTCTCTGTGTGTCACCGTGGCAGTGGAAAGCTTGTAAATGTATTTCATGTTTTCATTAATTGATCAGCTAAAGATAGACAAGAACTGTGGGGAGTAGGGAGTGGGGGAAAACATGCAGGTCATGACTGGGAGTCAAACCAGTCCTGCTGCAACAAGGACTTGAGTCTCTATACATGGGCACGCGCTGAAACTGCTGGGCCAACGATGCCCTAAGCCATTTTGCTCTAGCACTAATCGCAGACATACCACATATATGTTCCTCTGCTTGCAATCCACTTTAACAACCTCTGTTCTATACATTACCCCTTACGTAGGCGATACCGCAATTGTCCAAAAATAGAGCAAAATACCTGCCAGATGGTCCCCTCATTACGTATCTGCTATAGATTGAGACATTTCTTGCAGTCGTCTGGATGACGTCCAGTTTTATTCTGCTGTTTGTACAGTTGTCCTGAATGAGACTGGAGCTGCTTTAATCCACTCTCACACATTCACTATCACAACACAATGCAGCTCTGCCCCCTGGGATTATTCTTATGTTGAGTCATCGTCTTATCTCCTTACTGTAGGCAGCTTATATTCTTCTTGTCCGGATGCAGGGCCCTCTCTGTGCCCCAGCGGTCAAGGACTTTTATTCCTTTAGCTATTAAAAAAATCTCCTAAATGCTCTTAAAAAAATTACACAGAAGAGGTCAGAGGTTTGGGATGAAGGGGAAGGGCTCTTACAGTACATTTTTTGGGGGGGTTAGATGGTTGATTTCAGTTTGAATATTTTCCCTTAGGTACATCTAATGCAGGATTAAAATTCACACTGGATTAACATGATTAACCCACCTACCAGTGCTGGAATACAGTGAACAGTGATTAAAATCATCATTATACAGAATTATTCATACCATTAGATACAGCTGCGACTGCATTAAAAGTGGAAAGCAATTGAAATAGACTAAACATAGTTTTAGATCACATGCTTTCACTGATGACATAAGAGATATTTGATGTCTTGGTTTATCCACATGATGCCACATAACTAGGCAGGCCAGTATATTGTTACCCTAGCAACCACACTTCCAATCAAACTAGCATTACGTGACAGTAAATGTCGTAAGGGTAGAAATAAGAGGTCAGCTTGTAACCCATCAGTGGTTGTAGTCATGTGATGATGTCACAGCTCTTCTTTATGAATGAGCTTTTGTCAGAGGAGTTATTAAACGTCTCTCTCTGTCGTAGCTGCTGTTGTAAAGTCAGCTTTTACTAGCTTACAAGCTCAACACTTAAGATTATTCAGTTAAAGTTGAATTATGCTTCTTCAACCAGTGTTGTTTTGATCAGCTGCTTCATGCACTGATCCACATCCATGTAATTTAATTTCATTTTTTGTAAAGAAGTAGAATTAAAAGATAAAAATTTGCTGTCAAAGTTATGAGCGTGTTTAGATAACCTCCTACAGAGTTTATGTAATCATACCTAAAAATTTGCACATGCTTGTTGCTGGTAGCTCATGACTTCCTGGCTGAAAGACAAATACATTTATCGTCTAGCTCTCATGACTGTCACTATGTCAGAAGATGCCTCCCAGACAGCCTGTCCCTTTGACATCTCTCTTAATGAGATGCATATCTTGTGCATCACTCAAAGGAACAGTGGAGCAGACACCCTTCAAACCAGAAGGGAAATACCACAAAGAAACTATGTAAAACACGAGACAAACTTCCATTTTATGCTTTCTTGTAACTGTAAACTCCAAATTGGTGCAAAGTTTTACGCTAATAAAATATTAAACATTTTTTTTTAGAGTAGAATGAATATTTTCTACTTGCTCTGCATTTTCTCAGAGCTAATACACAGACTAATGAAACATTAATACCAGTTAAACCAACACGGATATCATTGGAAATAATTACAATAAACCTCTGGGGAAGGATGCAAATGAGGTGAAATGAGTTAACTTGATTGAGGGATTTGAATATGTAGGACAGAGGAAGCTTTCCTCTCATTAGGTTAACACGGATGCCTGATCTGATTGACAGAAATCATCTTTGTAGGCTCATTTAAAAGTCTGAAAGGAGATAGTAATACTCCAGCTTAATAACCAGACTGAAATATAAAGCACATCAACCCTTGATCCTCTCAGCCGTCAAGCTGAGGGACAACTTGTGTTTCCTTTAAGTCTCTCTTAAAAGCTTTAGTATAATCATGAAGGGTGGGGGGGGTGAATGGATGCCTAACATGCTCCCTGTAGTCAGTTGCATTTATATTAGATGATTCTGCCGTATAGCATCTTCATTTATACCTAATATTCAATGGCAAGGTGGAGAAAGTGTTTCCTTATGTGGCAAAGTGAGATTTACAGTTTTGAGGAATGAGGTGATGAATTGTAGAACTGCGAAATATCAAAGTTAGGAAGAATGAAAGGATCTTGAGAGTTTTTTAATGTTTTATTTATTTTCTCTTCATTCAGGGCCGATGCTCAAGAGAAAACTGCAAGTATCTTCATCCACCCTCACACTTAAAAACACAGTTAGAGATCAACGGCCGTAACAATCTCATCCAGCAGAAGACGGCAGCGGCAGTGCTCGCCCAGCAGATGCAGCTCATGATCCCAGGACCCAGCCTGCAGCCTGTGGTGAGGTCCCTTTGATACCATTTCCGTCTTCCTGGTTTCCAACACGGCAACAACAGATGACAATCAAGTAGCATGTCCATAGTTAAAAACAGAGTCAGCTGCTCTCTACTGCTCCTCTGGGCACAAGTAAACAAATACAGGGACTGAGTGCCATAAAGCCTTGATTTATTGTTTTGTTTTTCTAGGACAGTCCTAAATGAGTAAGAGCATAGAGGATGATATTTAATGACACATCTCATTCCAGGGTATCCAAGGGGTCTTCAAAAGTCTTAAAATGTATAAAATCCAATCATTTGAATTTAAGGCCTTAAAATGTCTAAAGTTCTCTTAAAATCTCACATAATGTCTTAAATATGATTCAAAAAGTCTTAAAAATGTATTAACTCTACTTACAAAATAAATAACATGCCAAAGGAATAAAGATTGATTTAAAGTAATGTAAAATGTTCCAATTTCCCTTCATCTTTTTTGTACTTTTTTGCCAGTATGGATGTTAAATGGGTCTTAAATTGTATTCATCAAGGTCTTTAAAATGTCCTCAAAAGTCTTAAATTTAACTTGTTAAAACCTGCAGAGGCCCTGTCATTCAATATTTTTTAAGGATGAAAACTACCTTTTTTTTTTTTTTCAATTTTATTTTATTTTTTTAAACAAGGACAAAAACATAGAAAAGGCAGAAAAAAACAGCACACATATCTTAGATATATAAAACAACTTTCATATTCAAAACTATACATCAACTCAGAAACAGGCAAAGAAAAGGACCTACTAACGCTGTATGGGTACAAAAGTCAAAGCAGGGATAAAAAATAATAATTATTATTATATAGGATATAGGAAACTATAGGACTATATAGGAAAACTACCTATTTATTGATTATTGATTGACCAGATGAGCAGTTACATTAGTGTTTGAAAGGAGTGAGCTCTACTGCAGGTAATCCAGTCGTCATATACAACAAACACTAAAGGAATACCAAATGGTTTAATATTAGCGCTGGCTCATTTGCAGCCTCTGTGTGAGTCTGATTGTCGGCATGTCTCCCCCAAAAAAGAGATCTGTAATCTCAATGGGAAAAACCTGGCTAGATTAAAGTTAACACATGCATCACTTGTTACATACAAGGTCCAAAAGCCAACGTGTCTTGTCTCACAGGGACTTGGGACAAACACCGGTCTTGGTTATGGGTCATACATGACACCGCTGAGCCATGGGATGAGCCTCGTCCCCACAGACAGCCTGCCCAGCACCCCTGTCCTCATGTCAGGTAGCCCACCTGTAACGGTCCAGAGTTCCTCCTCCTCCTCTTCCTCCTCTTCTCCCTCACAGAAGCTGCAGCGCACGGACAAACTAGAGGTATTTTTGGACAACACAGGGAGAAATAAACAGAAATACAGACATTCGCACCTCTATTTACGAAATCAGGCTGCATGCTATAAACTGATTATTTCTCATTGCTCTACTCAGGTGTGCCGCGAGTTTCAGCGGGGAAACTGTGCACGAGGGGAGACAGATTGCCGTTTCGCTCATCCCAGTGACAGCCCCATGATTGACAGCACTGACAACACTGTCACTGTTTGCATGGACTACATTAAGAGTCGCTGCTCGAGAGAGAAGTGCAAGTATTTTCACCCGCCTGCACACTTGCAGGCCAAAATCAAATCAAGTCAACAGCCACACAGCCACACAGCTGTGGCAGCCCAGGCGGCAGCTGCAGCCATGGTAAGAAGGAGCTTTATTTATCTGACAACATTTTCTGTTTTTCTGTGATAGGAACATGCCAATAATAGGGTGCTATTTGTCGTAACTGAATTTGCCATGCAGTCACTGAATGTGGAGCATTATATGTTAGTAATTTACTCTTAGACAGGCACATAGTGTTCAGTTCAGCAGAAAATCAGCTGATTATTCAACATTACCAATCTCTCTACCAAAACAACAAATTAAAGGGCGTATAAGTAGTTTCTAAAACCATAGTTTTTTGACGCCATGCCCTTCACTTCCTGCTTTTAAACAAGTAGAGCATGTGTGGAGAAATTAATCAATTCTTTGGTCTTAGACTCGAGCTTGCCATTTTTCATCCCATATAAGACAGTCCTTATCAGATTACTTCATGGAGAAAACTTGAATGATTGAATGAGTTTCATACATGATTCAAAATTAAATAAACCCCTATTTATTGTCATTTAAGATCACTTTTGTCACTGTATATGAAAGGAGCCTCAAAAATGATGGTTTTCACTGGATTTGAGAAAGATTTCTTCTGAGTCGTCCAAATTGTGGGAAATATCAGAGTGCCTGACTAAAATAACATCCTGTTATTTTTGAAGACTCTCTCTTCATGCTCTATTTCAGCTTCACTTACCTCCCTACACAATGCTACAACAACTCATACATAAATTAGGACTATTATCAAGGAAACTCATGTGAAATCTGCCCTTAGGTCTTTATTATAATGAAGAAGATACACACCTTTTAATTACAAACAAGCAGTCATTATGTAACTACAAAGCTACAAAGATGTGATGATATGAGATTAATTATAGTTGGAATCAAACATCCAAGGTTAGTTGTTTGTCAGTGTTTCAATTTAAAGAACACAGGTGAATAAAAAAAAGTGAACATTTGCTTTTTTTATATATCAGCATGTTCAACAAACAATCATAAACAACCACTGCTAAAAATAAAGTTATCTCAGATGTTAACTGAAACGTTCTGTGTCAATCTGTCAGTTTATTCCAACAGTTGAACTGTATAAAACTGCCTGCATGGAAAAGTGATCAGCTTTATACTCCAACTACAATTTTACTTTTATACATTTTTTTTGTTAAATTGCTTCCGTGTTTGAGTTCAGTTATTTTATTTTGCTTGAATTGATCTAAAATCTGCATTAGCTTTGCTCTGAAGTCAGGAGACTGAGCTTTTCCTTTCCTTTGCGCCCATCTCTTGCAATCCACATTGCTTTCAGTGGTCCTCAAGTCCACACACCTGATTCAAATGATCAGCTCGTTATCAAGCTCTGTAATGGCTTAATAACGAGCTGATCATTTGAATCAGGTGTGTTGGAGCAGGGAAACATCCAAAACATGCAGGACAGGGGGGACTCGAGAACTGGACTTGAGAACCACTGCTTTATATGCATTACATCTTTTGTAGTTGCAGCAGTTATATCATAAGTTTTTCTCCTATTTGAAATAACTACACTGTATTCTGTTTAAAACATATGGAGAGGCAGTAAAAGTCTGACAGTCTCTCAGTGTAGTCAGTCGAGCTCCACATTCTGTGCCTTATCAGATTCGATACATGGCTAATCATGCTTTTTTCTTTACGATGTTGCCTTTAGCTAGCTCTCATAAAACCAAGCCATCTTTCATTTCACTATAACAATGTTTATGTGCATTACATTTTCATCCCCTCCTGAAAGTTGGAAAATCAATTTCTGTGTTTGTAAATTTTTGGACTATGCTTATTTTACTGATTGCATCTTATTAGAGATAAAGGAAAATCAACAAACTCTAACCCAGTAATGTTATCCTGATGATGTATACGATCAAATTAGTGCTTAAAAAACAGTAGCCAATCATTGTACAGCCAAAGTTATTGATTAACTGTTGATTATGATCTACTAATGAAGGAATCCTTAGTAAGTGTGTCCTTTTAATCGGTTATTTTGGTTACTGTGCATGCCTATTGTGTTGTATGTGTTAAACTACATTCAGATTATTTTTGTTTTGTTTTCCCCTTCTCACCTATCCACAATGCTGTCCCCCATGATGCACCTCTGCTTGCTGTTACCTGTATGTTAATACGCTTGAATCCCATTGGCCCACTGCCATCATGTGCTCGCTGCCTGCTATTAAAAGACTCAGTCGACTGCCAAAGCAATGAAGCGATCCCTCGAGGCAACTGTAGACCTGGTATTTTCACCTTTTGCTTTGGTTGTAGCTTTTGATTACCGGTATATTGTAACAACTTTTAATTTTGTCATTGTTTGTGATATCATTGTTGTATAAAGCTTCTCATATAGTCTCTGTGTGCACAGTCACCATCAGTACCTTTAAGTTCTTAAGTTGTGAGATATTTGATCATTTTTGGTTGATACATTATTCCATTCATTTTTGTACCTTTAAACCATGATTAATATTTCCATTATGTGCTTTTTAACCATTACTGTTTACCATTTTTGTGACATTTTTGTTTAAATCAACACTAAATACTAAGTGTGTGAATCATAGCAGAACATAGAGAAGGAAAGTTGAGAAGTTTTGGTGAGTCATGTCTCCCTCTGTCACTTTTCAGGCCTTTCCCCACAGCATCCTGCAACCTCTACCAAAGAGACCGGCTTTGGAGAAGAGCAGCTGGGCCAGCTCTCTCCTCAGCCCCAGCTTTCTCCATTACCAACAAGCTCTGGCCAACACACAGCTGCAGCAGCCCACCGCTGCGTTTTACCCCACAGGTGAGCCTCTATATCAGCTGTGGATTTAAAGTTACAGTTTCACTTCTTTCTATTAAATTGACAACAATCCCTTGTGTCTCAGGGGAGTAAAACTCAGCTGCTTGAGTCTGGTTCTCCCTAAGATTTCTGTCTTTTAAAAGGAGGTTTTTCTTTGCCACTGTCACTCATGTTAGATGAGATGGGTCAAACGTGAAACAATGAGCGTGGTCTAGACCTGCTGTATTTTTTTGGAAAGCGTCTTGGGATAACGACTGTTTTGGCGCTATATAAATATAATGCGATATTTAAGATAGATAGATAGATAGATAGATAGATAGATAGATAGATAGATAGATAGATAGATAGATAGATAGATAGATAGATAGATAGATAGATAGATAGATAGATAGATAGATAGATAGATAGATAGATAGATAGATAGATAGATAGATAGATAGATAGATAGATAGATAGATAGATAGATAGATAGATAGATAGATAGATAGATAGATAGATAGATAGATAGATAGATAGATAGATAGATAGATAGATAGATAGATAGATAGATAGATAGATAGATAGATAGATAGATAGATAGATAGATAGATAGATAGATAGATAGATAGATAGATAGATAGATAGATAGATAGAAAACGTCCTTTAAACAGGCAGAAACCTCCAGCAGACCAGACTCATGTTAGACGGTCATCTGCTGCTACTGTTGAGATTTAAGAGGAGATAGAGGTAGTGGCAGAAAGAGAGAGATTGTGACAAACAACAACAACAACAAAATCAACAGCACAAACAGATGTGCAGCTGTGGAATTAATTCAGTTATAGTCAAAAAGTGCAACAGTTATTGTTAGCTTTATAACAGTGATTATAATGGAGAGACTGAGACTGTGATAGTGATGAAACTTGACGTGGACAGTTGTACTACACACAGATTAAAGATTTACTGTATACTTATATTAACACCCATTAGCCACAGCATTACCATCACCTGTGTCATCTAATACAGCAGCTCTACCAGCTCCAACACAGCCTGATATGTTGCTGATTCTTTAAAATACCATTTAATGGCCCAGTAAATCTGCCAACTGACTAATCAACCCGTCTCCAATCAGAAGGACAAGTGCTGTAAAACGGACATAGCTCTGTCCGATCCAAGGTTCCTAGAATCCATGTACCGACCTAAACCAGAGCAGCTGAATAAAGCCTAGCTGTCATACTCATACATGTGCTTCTCCTATTGTCAAAACGTCCTCTGTGAACAAAGCCTTTGCATGATTACTGTCGCACAAGTAGCTTAACTGTGCACTTAAGGTTAACTAATTAATACTATTGATACACCTGTTCTTAACCTACTTTACCTGGTAAAGATGTTACTGGAAAAAAGTATAGAGGCATGAGGCGGACCCTGAATGACACTGATACTGTACCTGGATACTATTAAATACGAATGTAAATCACTTTAATACAGAAGTGCATGCCTAACTATCTGTTCATGTTGTGTTATCAAACCTTGTGCTATGATTTTGTGTAACTCTACTGCATATTTGATTCTACTCTAATCTCTGCTTGTTGTGTACTCACTTAAGGATGTCTTCATGTGGACTCATGCTGATGTTAACCATTTTGAAGGGCCATGTAAATTGCTGTCTATTTTCATCACACAGGTTCTGTCTTCTGCATGACTCCTGCTAACAGCGTTGGTAGGTCCTTTCCCCAGTTTTCATTATAACATCTCACAGAGCTTTTTATTCCTCTGAAACAGACATTAAACTCTAATCTTGATCTAAACAGGATAATTTTACTGTATTTTTCTGTATGTATGTATTTAAATGAAGTGCTGTTTGTATTTTTTAATAAGAAGTCTGTTGACATATTTATTCTCACATTCGAAGCATTACTTATCAGACATCACCCCGGAATTACAAATTTCAACATATTGTTCCAGAGAATTAAAGTATATTAGGAAATTTGATCAGCATCCCTTTGACTCACTTTATGGTTCCTGTATTTTTAAATGTTTTACATAACTCCATCTCTTAAGGCATCTAAGAAAACACTTTGCTAAAGTCTGGTGGCATTGCCGTCTCTTTTGGGATGTCAGATAAATGGACAGATTTCCTAATTTTATCTCTTATCAGCCTTCCTTTTATGTTCTCCCCCGCTGTCTCGCTTTGCTGTGTGATCACATGCCATCTGCTGGTCTAACCCAATGATGGCTTGCTGCTAATGTCATTTTGTATTTGCTTGGCAAGAGAGCGAGAGAGTGAGAGAACGAGAAAGAGAGAGAGAAACATTGCTATGGTTACCATAATGCTCCACCTCCCTTTTCATTGCTTTCATGGTTCCCTTCCTGAAAAAGTCCCCATGATGTACAGTGCTACGCCTGCTACTGTCTCTGCAGCAACTTCTCCCGCCACAAGTGTCCCCTACGCAGCAACAGCACCAGCCAATCAGGTTTGCTCCTTTTTAAAGCTTTCTGTCATAAATCCTTGAGCTCTGATAAGTGCTTCTTCTTTAAATCAGGGGAGTGTAGCAATGCCCTGCTTGCACCGCCTTTGTTAAGCTTCATCCACCTGTAGATCTTCATGAGAAGTGGTCGGCATCTTAACCTTTTCCTTTATGACAGACTCATTTAGAGGCCTTTCATCTGCTCATAGTGGTGTCGCATTTATTCTTTACTGCATGTGTTTTGCTTCGTTCTATGTCGGTGTCTGTTTCATGATTCAATATGAAGTTAAATAGAGGTTCTCTAAAGGGAGGAGGAACATGTAAAACTTGATTCCAGCTTAGTCATTTGTCATACTTTACCATCTACTGATTGCATTAAAATTACTGCTCTGATTGGGGCTTAATTTTTATACATTTTACTCTAATGGGATATCTTTTGAACGTGGTGATGTTAAGCTGTGTTTGCATGTGTGTGTGATCACATCTGACACTCTGAGATTCATCGTATTGCAGATGTGTAACCTGTTCACTTTCGGTGGTCCGAGATTGTAAAGGGGTAATAGTTGAATTCCCCTTTATCATCTTTGTCTCAATCAACATGACCTTTCTTTAAATGTTATGAGGACATGGGACCAAAGCAATTTTCATTGTGAGCCACTACTAAGTGACTGTCTTTTTTCCCTCTGAAACAGATCATCCTCAAATAACCACCAGGAGCAGAAGTCAGTGCCGTGTGGCTGCTGTTAAAGACCCCAAACAGCTGCTCTGTAAATACTCTGTTAACTCCACACACAAGCTACAGCAAGCTGCATGCTAATAACACCCCTATGACATGACTTTGATCCTCATAACCAGTATCATAGCTCCAGTACTAGGATTTTACTGTTTTAGAGACGTGTGCCGGGAGGTAATTGTATGTATGCGCCTTTGCACCTGCATTAACATGCATCCGGTTTATATTTCCTGTCAGCTCAAATCCAGTTTGTCTGCTGTTCACATAAAGGTGCCTCATATTCTGTATAAAACTAACTATTCTGATCAAATTCAATGAGGAAACACAAGAAAATATAGTTAAAGAGACAGCAGTGCAGATACATGTTTATCACCTGAATGTGAATTGTGTAAATGCAAAGAGAGACAGAGTTAGCATCACAGATTTAATGTAGACATGTTAATAACGGGTGTAAAGGGGTCCAACATCCAAAAGAGTTTAATGGTGTCATCATAATACTAAGCAGCAAAATACTTTTTTTGTGTTTGAATGTGTTTAGTCGACTTGGAGAACATTAATTCTTCACGTTATTGATTGTTTAACTAGTGCCGCATTTCATTATTTTGAACAAGCTAATATAAAGCACTTATAACTTCAAAAAAACAACATCAATCTCTAATGAAACCTCTTAGAAAACATTCTGAGGAAAGCTCGTAGTGGCTGCTCATCTCCAGAAAACAGAATCAGTGCTCCACCTCCTGGTGTGCCTTTGCATTGCATATACAAAAACGACTGTAAGATCCATTTGCTGCAGACTTTTTCTTCAATGATAAAAACAGCTCCATTTCCCCTTTTATTTGGAAAACATCATATTTGGATTATCAGGAAAAATGATGGTCAACTCAAAGTATGTGTAAGAAAAAGTCTACACCTCTGAGGCAGCTCCAACAAAGACAGAGTTTAAGTTTGACTTTGGCGAAGTATAAACAGGTAGGCTGGCCTAGGACAAAGATCGAAATTTATCTGTTTTAAATTGTCAACTTTTAATAATAACTGTTGGAGTCACTCGCTGATATGATGCCTTCTTGACACTAACAAATTCAGCTGGAAAATTCAGCCAAGAGTGACACAATACAAACGAACAGTGGTCTAAATTTCCCAACAGTGTTTGCGGATCTTTTATAAAACTAGCATTTTGACTGAAATAAGAGCTAAATTAACCTTCGTGAAAGTTCCCCCCTCGTTCAACTTAAAGTTTTTAAACTATACTTTCTAAAACCCTGTAAGGGTTGTGTAGTGTGCAAACTGTTAGTCTTAATGTTACAGTCAGATGTCAGTACTGTATTATTTGAATGTTACTAGTGCCTAAAGAATTGTGAGGATGAGGATATTGTGCATATTGAAAAGGCTCTGTGTGAAAAGTACATTTATGTCACATTTAGAAAGAAAAGTTTTGCACTGCTGTGAGTGCAATTGTGTACACATGTTCAAATTTAGTTAATTTCCACTGATATTTGAGTTTTTATCAACATATAATAATAACCATTCTTTTCTCTTAAGATGTAGTGTATAACAATATTTCCTTACTACTTTTACGCACAGTTAAACACAATGTAGAAAAGTAGAGTTAAAGCAGGTAGGGTAGTTGTGTATGGATGATACAACTTTATGCAAATACTTAAACTGACAGCAGACAGAGTGGGTGTTGTGTCGTGAAAACAGAACTTCTATAGAAAAGTTTTCACACATACTTTATGTAACGCTGATGAGAATTGGTTTTAGTTCCACTTTTGCGCTCAGCTGTTCCACAAATCATTCTTGTGTCTTCTCAAGTTACTGATGAGTCTTTCCTTTAATGAAAATGTGTGAGTACACTTGTGTGTGATTAACAAAGACAATCCACCAAGAGGTTTTCATTCGTTCACAGTTGTGTTGATTCTAAGTTTTACACATTATTAAATGGATTATAAGGAGTATACTTATAGTAGTTTAACACTTTTAAAATGTATCTTCTTCTATTTTATGATGAATGTAATTTATTAAACTGACTTTAGCTCTGCTCGAGGTTCCTCAAAGGGCCTCCGTCTGTTGTATTAGCCTACAAAAAGCCGTCTTGTGTCCAGGGATCAAATGTTTTAGCTAAAAGAGACTAAAAACATTTCATCCCTGTCACTGCCTTGTCACCTGTAAGGGACAACCTACCTTTGTATGAGCAAGGCCATAGAGAAAAACTGCATTTTATGTACAAAAAGTGCATTGTACAGGCCACATTAAGTGTAACTTTCCAGATAGTGTAATAATAGTTTGTCATTTAACTGTTTGGATGTGTTGCTGAGGCAATCTGAAGTTGCAGTGGTCAATTACTGTATTTTTGTAGGTGATAAAATTGTTTTCTTCTTCTCACAATTACACATTAGATTGTGTTGTCAGATTTGATTATGCCATGGTGAAACACTGTAAGTGATTCAGCACATAAAAAGTATATTTTAAAATGTGTGACTTGTTTTCTACTGCATGTTAACAACACCTTGCAGCAAAAATACAACCCAGTGGCAGTTTAGACCTTAATTTTCTTTGCAGATTCCAAATTTTAGGTTGTTATTACTGTGTATATAAATGTGAAAGATTCTCCCCTTATTTATTTTACCGGCGAACAAAAAGGCATATAACCGAATGTTTGTTCCACCTTTTGGCAAAAAGCTTGAATGTCGTGGTAAGACCCGCACATGGAGGTTTGTTTGAGATTTGGTCACACAGTCATAAAGACAGTAAGAATGTTTGGTCTGACTGACTGATGGAAACATTTCACCGAAGCACTTTCTCCACGGTCAGATGACTGAGAAGACATGCTTTTTGTGAACTTTGCCTTATCTTTGATCTATTCCTGAGTTTGTATTTGTTAAGTGATTATGAATTCCATATTGTCTAATAAATAAAATACATTTCACCAATCTCTCTTGTGTGCTTTTACTGCTGCCATACTTTTGTTTTTCTTGAGGCAAAGCTGACGAGGAGTTATAATAAATTCAAGCACAGATGACAGCACTGTTAAGTTTGCTTATCTCCCAGTTAGATCTCATCTTTTTGGATGCTAATGAAATTGACTGAAACTCATGGTGCTGCCTTGTAATATGAAAAATCTCAACTCAACTTTATTTGTGAAGCACTTTAAAACAACCACAGTTGAACAAAGTGCTGTACATAAATAGTACAAATGACGCAGACATAAAAACAATCAAAAAACAATTAAAACAATGGATAAAATAAAAGCAGATATTAAAAAGTAAAATATAGTTTCAATGTTTTTAAAAACTGATTTAAAAACATACAAACAAATAACTAAAACAAACTATAAAACACTAAAACAGGAGCCTCATGCAGGGTTGAAAGCCAATGAATAAAAATGGGTTTTAAGACGAGTTTTATAAATGGACAGTGTGGGGGCTTGTCTGATGAGGTGTAGCTTGTTCCATAATTTTGGGGCCGCATCAGAAAAAGATCTATCCCCTCTGAGCTTCAGTTTGGACCTCGGTACCTCCAACAGCAGCTGATCAGCTGACCTGAGCACCGAGCACGGGTGTAGGGATGGAGAAGCTCAGAGAGGTAAGATCCAACAATAATTAATATACTAATTTTTATTGCCTGAAATCTGTGTGAGGGGGTAGGTCCATACCAAGGACCTGTGGAAACAGCCCTGGTTTTATCATTTTCATCTAAAATATTCACAGTGACTGCCAAAAATCAGCAGGAGGAGATTTGTTCGCATAAATCACATAAATCACGACAGGAGAAGCTAAACTGAAAGAAAGTGGGAGCTTTAATATTTCAAATGATTAAACATTAGGTAAAGGCCTTGTTAACCTCTATTGTTTGTGTTCATGACCTTGATTTTTTGTCATTTTCAGATTCTTAACCAAGTACCATATATATATAAACATATTTATTTATATATCTTGAATAAAGTAATCTTTGTTTGGTTGTATGGATTTTTTTTATACAATACAATTTTTGATAGACCTAATATTGTGTTTAAAATGACAACATATCTGTTTTTGCTCGCACCATAGAGATCAAAACTCAATTTGATTAAGCTGCTTTCATACTACATCCTTAAATTTGGACGCCGGCAATAAAATGCTGCGTTACCATAGCAACAGCATCCGTAGCATTTTTTCCTCCTCTTGGATACACATCCCCGAGCCGGCCCTCTGATTGGACGAGCTCTCTTTGCATGTCACTGGGGCAACCGAATGATGGGAATTTTAACACATGAACGGAAATGTAGACCGCTGAATCTGACTGGCTCCCTCCCCTCCGCGAGGCTCCCATTCAAGGCTCGAGAGAGCGATGGCCGCCGTTGGTCCACGCGCACATCCGTCAGAGTAGGGAGGAGGATCCGTACGATCCCCCCCCCCCCCCCGCCTCGGTAGGTACGGGAGCCGAGTGGGGACCAGCTGGTTACGCAGCGGCCGCGGGTCTCCACCCGAGAGTATGGCGGCTGGGATTTCACCGGAGAACGAGGGAGAAGCGGAGACATGCGAGCGATGGTGAAAAAGAAACAAAGGGACGCGAGTTCGTTCATGAAGGGTCGTGTTAGTTTGAGTGTGTGTGTTTCACCGAGGCGGACCCGTGCTTGAGAAATTGCGCGTGCAGTCAAGTCTAGGGGCTAACCCAGCGATTTTCCAGTGTCCTCGATGGAGCAAGTTTGTTTTTTTTTCATGATGCATAGAGAGGGGTGAGCTAAGCAGATGAAACGGACCACATCGTCGGGTGATATTTTCCTCATCTGCTCTTCTTCTTGAGCACATTTTGGACTGTTGCAGCCCCTTTGGATGTCCGTATAGCTGTCAGGGTCTGGCCTGCATGGGGGAATTTCTACGATGAAATCCATCTTGGGGCAGCGAGTCTTTGTGCTCTGCCATAGCTGAGCAGCGGTGAGCAGGACCGTGTTATTGACAACCCGTTCAAAATGGGACACGGATGGTGAATGTGTTTCGTGCACGGAACGATCTGAGTTCATTTCAATGACGCGCGGAGACTGAAACCCCCTTACGACTTGATTTAATCCACGATGCGCGAGTATAAAGTGGTGGTCCTGGGCAGCGGTGGGGTCGGGAAATCCGCCCTCACTGTGCAGTTCGTCACCGGGACGTTCATTGAGAAGTACGACCCCACTATAGAGGATTTTTACCGCAAGGAGATCGAGGTGGACTCCTCGCCCTCGGTGCTGGAGATCCTAGACACCGCTGGTACCGAACAGTTCGCCTCCATGCGGGACCTTTACATCAAAAACGGACAAGGATTCATTCTAGTCTACAGCCTGGTCAACCAGCAAAGCTTCCAGGACATAAAGCCGATGAGGGATCAGATCATTAGAGTGAAAAGGTTTGTGAAAAGATGTATAGACAAAGAATCATGTCCATATGTCAAGTGTGGATGTTGGAGATGGGTCCTCACTCATGTAGAGCTGGCCTAACAGGCCCTGTAGTTTCAGGATGGGCTCAGGCCTGGTCTGAGAACCCTGCTTGAATGGAGGTCTGCATCTTCAGGGCACACTACATCATAACATGCCTGTTCTATTTTGGTGGACCAGTTCTCACCCACAATCCCTGTAGGAAGGCAAATGCCCTTGCACCGCAGTCCCAGCAGCTCTAAAAATAATTACACAACAGTTTTACAACCAAGTGATGTGATTGGACCAAAGACATGCCATTATTGCTCATAAGGAGTCTGACAGGGACCTGTAACATCAAGTATTACTCAGCCTCAGGTGTCTTTAATACCTGAATAACATTACAGCAGAGAGTCTATCTCACTCATTACTAAAACAGCTGCCAGCAGACTCATATCAGAGACATGCAGGTACTAAGCAGCTGACATAGAGACACACAAAGTTGCAAGAGTGCAGTAACAATATTTTAGTAGCTTGACAACATCAACTGTACTCAGTAGGTTTGTGCAAAAAGTTGTCAGTGGAGTTGAACAAATAAAATAATGTGTTGTTTTTCAATACTGTCAAGCATGCTGCTTCATAAAAAAGCAATATCACACTTCAGGTTGTACTGTTACACTGAATCTGATTGGATAGGAGGCGTTCTACGAGTGCTGATATAGAGTATGACAGCACTGGGACTATAAACCATTTGCACCACTGTGTCTCGGGGTTTCTGAACACCATTAATGAAAACACCTAGTGTGATAATGTTTTAACACGGTGAAGACCTCTCCTCAGTGTTCCCGCAGAGCTCATGTATCATTACCAACAGGCACCAGTGCCAATCGATCAGTCAATCTCCAGTCATAACATCACTCCACTCCAGTCATAACTGCTCTCTCTTATCTGCCAAGCTGCTGTTTTGTAGCGCTGAGTGTCCACAGTGCCAGATAGTGCGAGCCCTGTGAAACAGCCATTCAGGGATATACCCGTCATGTAGTCCAAACAGAGCCTCTGCTGCAGAGAGCATCAAGGAAAGCGAAACTCAAAACACAACTATAGCATTAATTTGGCTTCTACAGTGGCGGAGATGAAGCCGTGTTTTTAATTAACAAGCTGCGAAAGCTCTTTAGAAAGCACGGCACAATGTAATGTCTGAGCGCAGTAACACAGATGATCCAGATATGAGGTCACCAGAGTGAGCTGCTGATTGATACAGGGAAGGGGTTAGCTGAGGCTGTGAGCTCGGCCTGTGGTGTGATTGGTGTTTCTTAGCTCTGTACAGTGAGGACTCACAGTGCTGCACATTCCCTCGGTGATACAGCAGCATCATGTTTTCAAACCCAGACTCTGTTGTAGTAGATGCTGCAGGTTAAATCATTGATGATAGTCGCGTGGATATGATAGCTGGGTCTGTGTGTGTGCTCTGTGGGTAGATGTCAGCGGATGTGTCCAGCGTGCTCCAGAGAGACATGGCTCTCTAAATAAAGAAGCAGATAAAGCAGTACAGCTAGAAGCTCTCATCATTTACTGACATAGTAAATGATTTGGATATCGCACGCAGTGAGGGTGGCACAGTCATGTCATGTTTGAAAGTCGTGTTCCTTCCTACCTCTGTTTTGCCTATTTCTGTCACTCTCTCTAACCTAAAAATGACATAAAAACATCCTTGAGGTGTCAATTTTTGTCACTTGCTTTTGTTTTTGTCACCTAATTGGATTTTTCCCTCCTCAAGTGCACCTTATAAAGAATCCTATAAATCTGTGGTGCTGGATGAAAGAATGAGGTCAACATGATTCCCCCCATAAGAGTGGAGAATAGGAAGAGACTGCTCCGTCTACACTTTGTGTCTGTGCGTGCGTGTGTGTGTGTTTACATGTAAATGTATACAGTAGGCTACATTGTGCTGGGCTGTCATAATTTCACACTAAGGCCTGGTTCTGTTCTCTGTCAGAGCAGACTCAAAGTTGCTTAGTAAAAACATCGCACTTAACATGCCTCAGCTACACCATGGTCAGTATCAGAGTGATGTGCACCATGCAGACTAAGACAAAGGACTCTGTTTCAAACTGAATGAAAATGTGAGGTTATGTGTGTCTTACTGTGAGTCAAATCCTTTTAGAAGTTCCTCTTTAATAGAGGATTTTCTGAACAGGTGTATTTATGTCTGGAGGAAATATTAAAAAGAGATGAAGAATCAAGGTATTACTTTATAGTCTCATAACACCAAACATGTCATGAAACATTATGTTTTATATCTGAGATAGGCTTCTGTACTTGTTAAAGCTGTCTGTATGCAGCTTTTTCATTAGTTTTTTAATAATTGAAAGCTTGTGTTTACAGCTGGGAGACTTATTATCCTGAGAGGCCGTGTAAAATACTTTATATAGTTAACTCAATACAAACTTCTATGGCTATACAAATAAAGGGCCACATTTGCTATTGCAGCAGATGTGTTTTTGATGGAATATGAAAACATAAATACCTGGAAGCTAAGAATGAACTATAGGACAAACAAGCTCCTATACATTATGTAAAAAAAACAAGAACTGGAAATAATTTTTAACATATTTGACAACCCCTAAATTTGAAGTTATTAGCTGCTGTTGCTGGAGATGAAAATGTTAAGAGATTTATTACTATTTATGATGTTCTTTCTTCTGCTTCTTTAACAAGCTGGTTAAAGCTACTGTGAGGAGTGTTTAGCCAGTTCCAAAACAGATTGATATCTAGTCTGATGGCTCTATATGACCTACAAGAGCAAGCAAACAAAGTTGATTGTTTCAATGTAAGTATTTTTGTTGTCAAAAACTGCTGGCAGGGGGTCGGTGTCCAACGGACTGATATCATGCAAGCTACTAAAACAGCCTTTTTTAATTTGTAATGCAAAGATTTGTGATGAATGTTTAAACTTGCCAGGGTAATATTGTATTTTAGAAAATATATGTGCAGGCTGATATCAGCAAAGCTAGAGGAGGTACCTCTTTGTCCTAAGGGGGCGCCAGAATCAACAAATTTCAAAAGTTCCTCACAGGAGCTTTAGCAAACTAGCTATGTAAATATGTATACACGACTCACCGTAATGTATCATCAGCTGATCGGAATATAAGCAACAAAATAATGTCATTCCTTTTATAGATCAGATCACATAGTTGTTTTAAAGTTTTTGAACTGTTTACATCTGGTCAGCCTTGTAAATGTTGCCATGGATACCTAAAATTAAAAGTAAGAAATACACTCTCACATATACAGTGATATATGAACAATTTTACGGGGTTGATATTTGAATTACTAAACTGTAAAGACAGGTTAACTCTTTGATCTCATAATTTTCCATAGTTACACTGTAAAGAGTCAGTTCTGTTCTGTACTGTCCAACAGCTCATAACGTGTTTTTAAGATAGCCTATATTTTTTTGTTAATATCTTGTTCACTGTCTGAAAAAACAGCCCACTACACTCTACTTCAGCCTTCACAAAACCCACTCCTGAAATGTAACGAGTTCAGGCATGTTCTGTGAGGCTTGTTGAACTGTATCCTGGGAAATGTAGGAAAGCAGAGGATTCAATTGGACACGACGAGACAGTCTGAGACATCAAAGGAAAAGAGACATCAAACGAAAAGACATCAAAAATGGCCGACCGTTGCTCCATCACAGACTGATTAAAGAAAATCAAAACATTAGAAACAGAGAGGGCTTTTCTCCAGCTGATTAGGTGTGTGATCAATTCTGTGACTGACAGTGAAGGAGTCAGTTACCAGTTTGATCTATTAATCATTCCACTCATCCGCCCAGCAGGTGGTAAAAAAACACACCATCAGTTTTTTAGGTATCAGCCTTTCAAATGAGAGGTGGACATTTGAAAACCAAACCTAGACCTCCTGGAACTGTGATGTTTCACTTTTTACATGTATTTTGGCGACAAAAAATATTAGATTTATTAAAACTGATGGCATTCATAATCATATGAATATTCCTTTAACATCCATAAAAAGGGATTGTAGTCGAACTTAAAACAAAAATTACACAGACTCTGCGAAAGAGTTTGTTTTCAGCCCCTACAAGAGTTACAGTTTTCAAAATAACCAAGTTTTTAAAGTGTAATTCTGTCACACTTGGACTTCACACTGTTACTGTACATTACACCTTGTCGCTGTTTGTCCTGCCTGTTTGTCCCCCTTGCTGTCAGAACAGCAGTGACCCGTCATGGCCGTATCAGCCTCGGCTTGGGTCAGGGGTGCTGCTTTATGTCGCTCTCCCTCTGAACCCTGTCAGCATCCATCAGTGCCTGCTGTTAATGTCTCCGACAAGTCTTGGACAGAGGCTGCTGGGTGCATGTGATTACACTTCGGTCCATCTGTGTTCACTAAGGATCCTATCACTCCTCCCTTCTTCTTCCACAACTTCTCACTTTTACTCCGGGCATGAATTATGAATGCTGACTGAGCACTGAGAGAAGTGAGTACGAAGTAAAAGAGAGTACCACCTTACACTGTATCTGCGGTCTATCTGAAATTGTTCAACTATCCAGCTACGTCTTTCAACTCCAGGCAGCACGGTGCAGCTTCTAGCTCTGTTGTGTCACAAGAAACAAAAAGGCTCATAGTTTAATTCTTTCAGCCGACAGAGGTCTTTGTCTGTCGAGTTCACATGTTCTGCCAAAACCTCTTGCCTGCACCTGGCTCTCACCCACAGTCCAAAGACACGCCTGTTAAGTTAATTAATGACTCACTGGCCATTAGATATGAAAGTGAGTGTAGACAGTTGTCTGTCTCAATGTGCCAGCCTGTGATTGACCGGGGACCTCTTTAAGGTTTACTCCACCAGCTGGGCAGTAAAAACAAAGAGCTACCACTAAACAGGAAATAGGTTAAGGATATTTCAGGTTGTTGGAATTGATCTCCACTAGTTATTTGTCTTATCAGAGAGGTTTGGTGCGTTCGAGTTACCTCGGAAGTCAGAAGTCCAAGCGGAAACAAGATGGCTACATCTACGAAAGTTATTTTAGCACTTGCCTCGTCTGAATATAAAGGAAGCACTAAAATAACTTTCGTATAGCCGTCTTGTTTTAAGCCACTGATTTAGCTTTTTTTCTGACTTGGTAACTGAAACACTGGGAACTCAGGTGCGACATCATTTTCAGCTCCGATTTCTGACTGCTGAGGTAACTCGAACGCAGCATATGTTATGATATTCGGTTGTTGCATTTGAATTCTTAGATATTGTCTTACGTTTTTTTCACCTTGGATTGGTGTAAGAAAAATAGTATATCAAGCTGTAATATTGCCATTCTCTTTTGCTACTTTTAACACACAACTGCAACACATATTGTATAATTTAATGTCTGATGTCAAAGAAGATATGAACAGTAAACAAATGCTTTTTGTGTCTTTGTGTGCACAAGTATTGCATGTGCTACTCCAGTGGAAAAAAGGTTAAAAAAAATAATGGTCTGGGTCCACCCCGGTGACCCAACATTTTTCTCACCTCTTGTTGATCATTATATGTGTTTGTTATCAGCATGCTGGCTCTGTAGTAGTAAAAAAATAAGCGTGCTTTTCTAATCAATTAAACTAGCGTGCTCTTACATACACTAGATGCTAAAAAAAACTGTATCACAAAATGACAAAGTCTCATTCTGCTTGTGTCCAAATGCCACCGAACCATGCCCATTACAGACTGTGGCAGACCTTAAGACGGTTGCCATGGTAATCACAGAGACAACACAACAACAAGTAATAATTGAAAGAGTCAAGGAAGTGCTTTATGGTTAGTTTATGAACCAAATGTGCCGTGAGAGTTGATTTCAATATTCCACAAAACTCCCCTTCGAGTCAAAGCAGTCGGCGTATAATAGGCTCAGTTTTCTATAAGCTAATTAAGCGATGTCAGCTATTCACGCTAGAGTATTCTGTCTATCATTAGGTATTAACAACAAACCCTTAAAACCCTTTGAAAGTCTTATTTGAATTCCAAAGCTGTGCGTGGAGATTTGTCTGACATTAGGAGGGTCTGTCTTGATGCTGTAGAATCCAATGATGTTCCCTGTGAGAAGAAGTTATGTTGTGGTTTTTGTGAATGAGTCCCTGAAGTACTCCTCTCTTTTTACTGCTTTGTGAAACAGCAGTGTGAGATGCATTGGCCTGATTCAAGATTCAGATTTTATTTCTTGTATTGTGTTAAATCAGAAAAAGAATTTGTCTCAGATGTGACAAAAACCCGAAGGAGCGACTAGTGTGCTGTGTTATAGCTGTAAAATTTCAGACCCAAGGATGGATTTCTTGTTCATTCTGTGAAGCAGGATAGCCCTTTATCTTTCCATTTGAGACATCTTGGCCTGTGTCTCCATCATCTGTGAAAAGCATCAGATTCTTAGAGAAGATAATTGCTTTTCAAAACCTTGAGGGAATCCAAGAGGAACCTGAAGTGGTTTTTCTGATATTGTGTTTTTATCTTTGATTCTTTTGAAAAGCTAGAAGTCTACTCTTGTTTGTCGTGGCCTGTTTACTGAGGACTCTCTAGATATCTATTCCTGATTAAATCTTTCTTTGCCCTGAATGATGCTGCGCCAGAAGAGAGGAGCTTATTGCTGCTCTCTGACTCAGCTGATTCCTCTCCTCTGACTAAACCACAGACCCCCAACAAAAGGACCGCTGGGAGGAGGCCCAGCATGCTGCCTGTTTCCTCCTTCATCCTGACGGCGTTGGCCAGAGTCAAATATGGATGCTCTTGGGCCACCGTCCGTCAACAAGGCCTGTGTGAGTTGATGCATCATGCATTATAGATAAGGGTTGTCTGGCCGAGCTCAGATGGGTGTTTGCAGTCAGAGTGCTCCAGTGGGGGCGCTGTCAAAACCACAAGCTGAAGGCTACAGTATGACTTGCTGTTTGAGCTGTTTTTGCACAGACACAAGCAGACTCATTTATTCTGTTGACTTTTGAGGCTCGTGACTAAACCCTGTGAACTACTCTTGTTTCCTTTAATCGTCCACTGTGGGTTCAGACACAGTTTGGCCCACACCCTTCATGCTGAGGCTTGGGGAGCCTCGATATCTGAGGCAGCTTCTGTCTCACACCTCCTGGGAATGCCGGTTTCCTCCTCTGTTATTACGACTATATATAGACCTGGTCCTTTGGTACCAGATGTCTTTGTGCTGCACTTGTGTTACAATGAGTCCCCAAATGAGCAACATTGCTCGCTGTTAAGCACTCCATTATGGATATAAAACAGAGCACAGTGGGGTGTTTGATATGGGGTCATTGAGCAGGCTTTTCTTAGATTTCTCTTCTTGTTTGAAACATCAAACAGAAGTGTTGTCAAATCATCTTGCTGTCTTTCTTCCATTCCTGATGTTTCACTGCAGACAGCTACTGCAAGAGCAGCTTTGAAAAGCATCTGTGGATTGAAAACTGTTTCTCCTGAAGTATCCTGTTGTTAGCGCTCCAAAGAATTTTGATACTGATCACAGTAGTCGACCTTATTCCCACAGCAGTCATCTTATTGTGGCGTCCTGCTCATGGACGCTTAGGAGGCTCAAACCTTATCATGTCTTATTAATATAGTCTAGGTAGTAAATTGTATAAAGGTTGGTCATGTGAAAAATATTAAACATTTCATAGCTCCACTGTGAATGAGCAGCAACCCAGACAAAGATAGTGAAATCAGGAGAGAGATTTGGTCATATTTTGCAAGCTAACATTAGAACACAGCTAACACTAGCATTCAGCTATGACTATAACGTTCTGATTGATTATCTTACAGATAGCTGAATACTTTGAAAAAACTAGTATATTTATTGGATTCTATTTCCACATCAGCACAACAAGATGTTGTTAAGTATTGTATAGAGGTCTTAGTAATGTGAGCCCCAATCCAGTTGCTATATTTTTGTGATCCTTTTTTTCCTGAATTTTGGCAAATTAAGCTGTCATTTATTTGTTTGTTTGAAGGCAATTTCTGGTGCACAAGTGAGTAATTTCTTGTACTGCTATTGGACTGAGCCTTTTATCTGTGACGATGACTACTGGTGTTTCGGTTTCAGGGGTAACCCTGTTAATTGTGGACTTTGAGTAAAATGCTTAGGTGTTTGTCATAGTAACAGGCTAAAACTTTCCAGTAACAAAGTTAGGGTCATGTTACCAACTGCACTGACTTACAATACATTAACATTGTACTGTTGGCTTGCTAATAAGATATTAAAGTAGAAACCAAAATAAAAATCATACCTATGATATCTAATTGATTTTGAAATATAATCGTTATCTAGGAACTGGCCGAATGCTTTTGTTTGTGAAGCTTTGGTGTAAGCTAACAGGTTGTGGTTATGGCCTGATCAATCTTGAAAATTCCACTATCATCTGACTTTGTGGCTAGTCATCAGTTGGATGTGGTGAAATCAAATTATTGAGGTTATGTGACTTACGACCCTGCAACACAGAAGTAAGGCATGATAACAATTTTCAAGCTCCCCACCCTGAGTTTGAGGTCTCAGGATCATGGTCTATTACTGTTAAGTCAGATGAGTTTTGACCACCACTTCTCACACTAAAGATCCCATGTTATAATATTTTAGCTCTTCACAATATGACCTGGTTGTCTTTGAAGCAAGGTTTTGGTGTTAGTTCATTTATGCCCATGTAAATCACTCCTACTGTGACATCAATACAGGAGCTACTTCATATCACCTTTTAGAAGTCGTGTTTTCTCAGTTTGTGCGCCACAGCAATGATGACATACATTTGAAATATTCCTTATTTAGAGATCTTGGTTCATAAAGAGAGCTCCAGACATGCATCATAAGATATATTTTTTATATCTGGGCTAGAAATGTCAGAGATGGTATGAACCTGTGATAGTTAAAAAATATAAGCGTAGTAAAGCTTGTTCTTTTCAGGCCACCTTGAGACATTTACAGCAGCAGCAGCTTTTCAGCTACAGCCACAGCCTGAGGCGGAATAGGGACATCCAAATTGGACCATTATCCCAAACTAAACACTAAGCCCCCCTTGGCTTCTTCTAAATGAGTGCTGCTATAAAAAATAAAGGTTCTTGCCTTTCAATCTGTTTAACCACAGCTATGTTTAGGATGTTTCTGTGAAGGTGGGAAGGGAAATTTAAGGTTCATGCCCACCACCACTGCAAAGTGGTCCAAAACTGTTCTCAGGAAAATAATGGCCTTGCTTTTTTTTATTGACTCAAGGAATGCGGCAACTAGACCTTGGCACAGATCTCTTAATTTTAGCAGTCGTAGTTTCTCATTCAGTTGAAGAGCACTAGCACACTCTTAGGCCGTCAGACCTCGAAAATTGTTTCCTAAATCTTGGTAGTTCTTTCCAGCTGATGAGCTGATCCTGGGAACAGAGCAGGATAGCTGAGATTAAAGTTTGCCCAAGATAATGTATTCAGAAAGTAGATCAAAGTCTGCTCTGTATTCCTCGGCAAGTTTAAGCTTATTCAACACTGAAACTTGTATCAACTGGCCTCTTAATTAAAAAAAAAAAAAATCACAGCTGCTCTTTCTGTAGGCCCCACATCACTCCAGCATCAGCAATATATCTGTTAATATCTGTTGCCATAGCAATGAAGGATGAGGATCATCCTTGTAGTATCAATAATTTAGAATCATGTATTTTTTATCGCACTGGGCCAGTACTGAAAATCCTAATAATGCTGACGGGTTTTCAGGGGCATGACTTGGGTTGGATGTGATGATGCTGCTCAGTGTCATGAACTTAGATTCTGTTTGAACTGTGTTCAAATGGTGGGTCCAACAGATGGATACAAATACAGATCAAAGAAAACACTATCTGTTTAAAAGGATATGAATACTCATGGTCTGATGTCCCTTTGGTGTTTCTGATCTTTGTAAAAACTAACTTCAAGTTTGTGCTATTCTTGTAGCTTCATGGCTATTCTGTTCAATAGTTTTCACCTTTATAGCCTTTGTGATCTAACTGCCTCCTTTTCAATCCAACATGTCCGGGGTTCACAGCTCAGAGTTGTGGGTCTTTTCAAAAACGACTAACATGCTGGGTCAGATTTTAAATCTACACTTCCAAATGTTCATGTTACTGATCATTGCAAGTCTCGCTCTTGTTGAATAGTCTCTAAAAGCTTCCAGATTTTTTCAATGAAACTGTTGGGTATTCATAACAGATTTTATGGTACATATGGTAAATGTGCTCTACTGCGTTTCAGAAATGTTGTTGCCTTCAGCTGCAAAAAGACGTGTTTACAGCTCATGTTAAAAAAAGCCATCTTGCAGAGAGGACAGCCCTGAAAATATTCAGTGTCACAGGAAGTGACTCAACTGACATTTTATAGCTGCTTGCCTCCCATAAACAGAGAAAGGCGAGTCAAAAGTGAATTAATGAGGTTAGGTTTTTCCATTCACTAATTCACAGAGCTGTCATTTTCCTCTGACATCATGCTGAGGGTAAAAAGCTGAAATGCTTTAATAATGTTTTACTGCTGTGTTTAACATCTATAAATCCTCGAACCACAGAAAACTTTGCAAATCATGTCTCACCACTTCTTGATTATTCAGCAGCTGAAACGACAATAATTATTCAAGATCCAGAGGATTATTGAGCCATATGTTTGGAAAGAGGAATGTATTTGAATAACTAACATTACTGATAGAAAGAAGGACATGTTAAACTAATTAAACTGCCTTTATTTTGACTTTTGTGCCTTTATTTTAGTTTGTAATGCTAAAAAAGAGAGGTTATAATTTGGTGCTGGAGTAGTGCTGGTGGCTATCAAAAGCAGACTTCCTCTAACATTTTCCAGGTCAAAGATTCCTGACGAGTGATGTGTTCGGCTGGATGAGAGTGTAACAGTTAAAGCCCGTTGGTATATTAAGTCTGCAAATACAATTTACAAAATCGCTTCCTTTGAAACTAAATCGTAGTAAACAAATGCCACAAAAACATTCTGTCCTCTGTATGTATCTGTGTCTGATCACCTGATTTGGGTCTGTATGTGTCCTCAGGTATGAGAAGGTTCCGGTAATCCTGGTAGGGAACAAGGTGGACCTGGAGAGCGAGAGGGAGGTATCGTCCAGCGAAGGCCAGGCCCTTGCAGAAGAGTGGGGCTGCCCGTTCATGGAGACCTCAGCCAAGAGCAAAACCATGGTAGACGAACTGTTCGCTGAGATCGTTCGGCAGATGGACTACGCCGCCCAGCCTGACAAGGACGACCCCTGCTGCTCCTCTTGCAATATACAATAGCCCCGGGGGGCGTCCAGGAACAGGCCAGGGAAACACGTCTACCCAGAGGAAGCAGATAGAGAAACACACTTAGACACACATGCACATGCCAATTGAACAGGAGGTAAATTTGTGGTTGAACGCAATGGATTTCAACTCTGTGGAGCATAAAGTCAGCAGAGACTCGATCATTAATAATAACACGTGAGTCATGAATACATTTGAATGAGGAATGCCAGGAATTTGCTGCAAGAGAATTTGACAAGCGACAAAAAAATGACCGCCTTATGTTGCTCTCTTTTGTTGTGTCTGGGTTTGTTCTATCCTTTTTGTTCTAGGAGTGAATCATCAGCAAAGAATCGCACATCAGAATCTGGAGGTTGCTCTACAATCTGCTATTAACAGGGGAAAAAATGTTTGTCCGTTTTCTGTTGTATTACCTTCTAAATCAAAACACCAAGATGCATTTTTACGTTACCATGACTTCAGTAGTGACTGTGCATTATCTAATAATATATTTCTGGAATCCAGTTGTCCTAAATACTACTAAGTATTTGATTTTGTGCAGTGATTAGAGGGAGCTTTTTGTACTCATCACAGGGCTGAACCAAAGAGGTGACCTGACAGCACCTCCATTTTCTTATATTTGAATTGTTTGAAAAAGGAATAGAGAGAAAATGGCGGAGAAGTCGGTGTCTTTCTTTAAACACTGGTGCAGTCATCTCTTTCCTATTTTCTCAGAAACAATAGTAAACATAGCAGTCTTTCACATATCATGTGATGTTTAGTTTCTTTTTCTCTCTGGGATATTCTTGTCAGCAGATTGCCGAGTAATAATATTGCATCATCATAAAAAAGACAGAGTTCATCTTTTAGTGTTTGAATATGTCTGCAGCGACTTTATTTTCAAGAACAGGTGACATTTGAAGTGAAGTTGCCAACATTTGTTAGCCTCAACATTTACTTTTTGTCCTCTGGCATCAATATGACATGGGGTGCTGAAGCATCTAAACATACTGATCCTGTCCCTCGTGTGCTCAGAGTATTCAAATCCATAGATACAAACAGTGAAGACAAAGGCGACGATAATAAGATAATTATTGGTAGTGTAAATATTTTGTATTGAAAGTGCCAGCTCCTATGAAGACACTGACTAAACACATGTGGAATTGTCAACTGTATGCATGGCTAGTAAACAAAAAAGGACTCTCATTGTTTGAGTTTAATATAGGCTGTGGAAACGTGCAAACCAAACACATACACGTCTGGACATCTGGACACTGTCTCAACTGTGCATCTATGTTTTCACGGGAGCCAGACTTTACCCGTGTGACCATTTTCATTGTTGATTTTATATTTTTTTATGTGACCATTTACTCTTTATTCCCTCTCTGAATGGTGACACTGTTACATTTGACACCTAAACAATAAAAGTGCGTTCAACACTCGACTGAGGCTACCAAGCTTGGGTGATATGGAGTGAATGATGCTCAGAGAAACAGCGTTGCTCGCTGAGATTTTCATTAGTTCCCTATTTTCTTCATAATATTATTAGCATTTATTTTATACTCCTTATTTAATGTATGCCACTATGTAAAGCAATAAGCCTTTATTATCTTCTATAGTATCATTAGTCAGACAGAGCTCCATTTATTAATGTTACCTCCACATAGTTTATGGTTAGCTCAGCGCAGGGCTATAAAACAAGCCCCCTTTCCTTACAGGGTTACCTAGCAACAACAGATACTAGCTTAATTTTTGGTCTCGCAGCTTTAGTGTGATGTTAGTGCTGTATCAATTTGCAGGCAACACAGCACTTAAGAAGATTAATTTGCAAATACAATTACTGTCACCACATGTTAGATCAGTTGTCACCATGTACACCAACTTAGTTATAACTGATAGCAAGTGCAGTAAGTATCCAGGTCATTTCTTACTCTCGTTGGATGTTGTTCTTTGTTGACATGTCCCCTCTTATGAGCAGAACAAGAAGAAATCACATTTAGATGCAAGGAATATTATGCAGGATCATCATACTGGTGGGTTTGTCTCTTACAAAAGATTCACCTGTACTGTACTTGTTTGGGTCTTCGCTTTCTCACATATTCAGCTTGTCAAAACCTTCTTGCTAAATGTTTTGTACCCTTCAGCATCCACAGGTTTCATCACCTATGCTTTAAAAAAGGCTGAAGAGGGATGCCTTGTGGTAAAATGACAGTATACATAAATTTCAATATTTTATTTAGGTAGTTTAAAAATATATATTTCATTATTAATTAAAAAAAAAAACTAAAATATGGGGCAGAGGTGAGGATATGATACCAGCTTCATTAAAGGGATTTGACTCGACTACAGATTTTCTGTCAATTGAAACTTGATATTTTGACAAAAGTGTGTTTTCTTCAGCATGTTTGTGCAAAGAAAGTATTTCTAGCAAGCAATACAAATACTTCCACTTTTATGGGACACTAATTTTCATGAATTTTCAGACTCAAAACAAATAAATAAGAATTATATTTTCAATTGTAAATTACCATACACCGCTTCTGACTCGGCAGAGTTACACCCGTTTTCAGGGTCTTTAAGACTTATTGATAGTTGTAAAACTGAAGCTCCTTAGTTAAATAAAAATTATGCAAAGCAGCGTTTAATCCAGGATCATAGCTCTTTGAAATATTGTCAAATAAAAACAGTTTGTACAAGAAATGGGAAAACCTCATAAGCTTTGATGAAACAAGTTCATATAAAGTATATTTATTCTTTCAATGCATAAATTCCTTGTGCTAAACCTTCTAAAAATGTTAACGCTTTAATGCAGACTGCAGGATTTCTAAACCCTGGATAGTCTCCTCGGTAATTTTAAGATTGTTATGAGTCACTGGTGCAGAGAGGAAGTGGTCTGTTGGGGGAATCACCACTTAATAGCTCTGGTAGGGTGTGTTAACACTTCCTCAAGGCGCTTGTCAACATCCACCTTCAGCTGCAGAGTGAGCCTGTATGTTTTCTGTTTTTTTTCCGCCTGATTGTTGAGACAGGACAGAAGGATGAAGCACCTGGATGTAAGAGGTCTCAGAGGGGTTCATTAGACCAGAATCCCCCCTGGCATCCCTCACACCTTAGCTGCATCATTTGTGTTTGTTGTAATAAATAACCAGTCATTTGAACACGCTTGCTGACCGGTGAAAGAGGTTTAATGAGAATGGATCTCTAAAATTTACAGGAATCAGCCTTTTTACGATAGCTGGTGTGTTTAAAGTGTTCTGTCCAGCCCACTCCCCTTCTTTTTTCTGTGTAGAGGAAGGAATGAATTTCAAACAGCACTAGGTAGCAGAGTGATATGTCGAATTCTCAGCAGGAAACAAGCTGGAAAGGAAAAATAAAATCAGCTTGAAAACAGCCCCCTGAGATCCACAGCGGAGGTGTTTGAATCAAATTGGCGCTGACTCATTGTAACCTGTTACCTGCAAAGACATCACAGCTGTGACAGAGAGCACACAGTGTTTGTTCCAGCCGAGATCCTCCATATCAATATGTCAAAAGTCAAGATGAAAGAAAGATCAGAGGGGGGGGCTGTATGAGTCATATAATCACCCCTGCTTCCACTGTGGCCCAGACTGCAGCACAGTCCCAGAGGTATCTGTGTGGGATAAAGCAGCTCTTGACAGAGAGGCCATGTCTCTGCTGTGCGCCCTTTTACACCAGGAGATACAAGTTCAGGCAGCCGAGCAGAGGAACACCCTGCCAGCACAGCAGTTTGGAGGATGAAGGAGATTCCAACACAGAGAGTGAACAAAAGAGCCTTTAAGTTGCTTTAATGGTCTCATTGATTACAGGAGCTTTAAAGGTCTCAGTGTGGTCCAGACTGAGGAGGGTGTGTGTGCAAATGAGGCTTTTGTACCTGTGAGGCGGGGAGAAAATCAATTGGGTGAGATGTAAAGGAAGAAATTACACATTTTCCTTTTTTGACTAAATCCCAGCAAAGCACAAAAGAACTTTATTGTTTAAAGGAATAGTAAAGTTTGTTTTTAATGGGGTCGCTTGAGGTAGTTTTCAATTGTAAGCAATATTCCAGCTTTAAGCTTGTGGAAGAAGCTTTTAACTCCTATTAAAGTTGCTGATGTACGTGCTGCATGCTGAAAAAATATTGTTTTTCATGTGGGATTTTTCTGTTACTATAACTGCATAGCACTCCAGGATTTCTCAAGCATTCACAGTGTGTTTCCCTGACTGAACATTGACTGATGTATTTGTTTCTTCTGCTGTTTGTTAGCTTGAAGTCACCGGCGCTGAAGAGAGCCGAGCTGTTACCAGCCCACACTCTCAGCGCCCCCCTGTGATGTTTCATGCCTTTTTACATAGGAAACAATGTGGATGTGCAAGAGGGGGAAGAACAAACAAACAAGCCAAACCAGGCCTGTCAGGAGGCCTAATAACTAGGTGTCATGGCAACCAGATGGCAACACATGAGTTGCCAATTTCACAGTCTAATTTGCAGCTGTGACAGAGGAGAGCGAGTGTGTGGGGGGATGATCTGTGCAAACAACGAGGAGAGATTCCTCCACTGGATATGTGGATTTATGTCACACCTTGTGTTGCAGAGTTACCATCATTATCAAAGGGTGAGTACACTGAATTAGAGACAGCACATTTTCACAAACTGGTACCTCGCTACACAGATGGGAACTACCTTTACAGTCTGTGCTTGAAAAAGTTTGGATCACCTGTAATGACAAATACGTCATGCTGGGAGAGACCTGTTGCTTCAAGTTAGGATTTTTTAAGGTTGTAGCACCACTTACACACTTTATTTTGCCCATTGGAAAATTAAAAGTAATAAATAACTAAAACTTTAGAGAGAAGGAAGGTGAAGTTTGTTACTCAGGGACCACAAAATACAAAATATGATCTCCAAATTGGTTTCATTTTCTGCTTGTTTTAATTTTATGTAATTTCTTGCCCATATGTTCCAGTGACCAGTCTGTCTGCTAGGATGAGTTATATCCTGAAATTTGGATGCACTGTGGTGTGCTTGATCTTATTTTTCATGTTTAAATGAACACTTGTGACAACATTCAACATATTGGTTCAGTGATTCTCTCGAGGAAGTAAAAAGCTGTGATTCCCCCAAGTTTAAATCTGCTCAGTTTTCCATTTACTTTGAAATTGTTTGACCAGGAAATCAAACAAAAAATTTCAAGTTTCTTTCTTTTTTTTTATCTGATTGGCATAATAATTACATCCTAAAAGCAACCCTTCAGGGATGGTAGAGAGTGACTTACATCTTTTGTCTCTGATGGATTTTTGTGTTTGGCAAAGCTTTTAATTGCTCTCTCAGACAGAAAAATCTAAATCTATACCATCTGCAGCTCTTATGTAATATAGTCAGTCATCTGTTAACAAAAATGAGATACTAATTACATGGATTTATACAGCAGCTGAGGGATTTAGTGTATTTCTACAAGTGGAACAAGACAAAATACTTCCAGACTGACTTTTATTTTTGGAAAGCAATGAGCGGCAGTGTTGCTCCACTAATGACATTCTGCTTAGACACATGCAATAAAACTAAAGTTACACATGGAATTTCATAAGCATACCAAATAAAGGGGATATATTTAAAGTAAAGTGATTGTGGTCAGACAGAGAATCTCCACCGTGTATTTCCCTTAAGGAACTATTTCTAGCCTGACTTTCTGAAGCGGAGATGGTGCGGCACTAAAATTAGTGTAATCCTGCTGTCTTTTTTTTAACCTTCATTATAAAAGCAGGATGGGGCATGTGATGAGGCTCCCCCCTGCTGGTTTCCTTTTCTTGTGGAGGCTGAGGCCTCAGCAGGAGCTTGGCGATGCTTATGATTGAGGGGAGGAGGCTTCATTCCTGGGCTTTGGATGGTTGCCCTCTGAACAAAACACATTCCCTCCCTCTGTTTGATCAGCTGGAATAAATCCCCACTCCCTCCAACATACCTGGAGATATGAGCCGCTGTATTTCCAAACACTGAAAGATGAGGGGAGGTAAGATGTCTCTAGACAGGCATTATTAGTGCTCCTGTTGATTATCATGAAGACTTCAGATCTTCTTAGACATCTGTAAGCTGTTACTTGCCTTTCACATAAATGTAAACTAATGTCACTTATTATTAAAGCTCCTGTGAGGAACTTTTGTTTGCGTCAGTTCTGGCGCCCCCTGTGGCCAAAGCAGTCCACAGCTGTTTGAGACATTAAAAATAAGGATATCAAGTTCTTCAATTTTGTCAAAGGTGGTGTTGTTTGTTTTTGGATATCATGAAAAGACACAAATATGAATTTTAGCCTATTTCACAAACGTGAAAAAAAAAACTCCTCACAGGAGCTTTAATTTAAATAGTTGTTTCATAATGTAGCCTAACAGTCATAATGATGGTTCACAGTCATCACTATAAAGTAGTATTAACATTATAGACCTTAAAACCTATGACAGCACTGATCATGTCTGTGACTTTTCTCGCTAAATGGATCCCCAAATCTGTCAGGATTAAGTATAAAGCTTTACAGGCAATTTCCACCACATCCAGAACGGCTACGAAAAGGCTGTATCTGCCGATCGTAGCTGATCGTAACCATTCAAACCAATGTGTCAATTTCCACCGGCTTCTTTCTGTTCTGCTGCTGATCGCCGGACTCTGCAGCTGATCACAAGAGTTCTATTTTTCCAGATGCCGGAGCATGCGGATAAATTCAGCACAGATTAACCCATGCTGGAAAGGAAATCGGGCACAGACACAAAATAAAATATCCGGCTTCTTTTCAAAATAAAACACTCGTTGCTTCAGACGAATTGTATTTCACACCATGCAAATAGGCAGAGACGAAGAAGTGAAAGGTTTATAGACAGCATTTCGTCCAGAGGACACCAAGGATGAGGGGATGTTGATTTTATAAGTCCTGAAGTTGATTTCCTCCTCTAATAGGACACAATCTGCATATATGGTTAGCCTCTGTGGCTAGAGACAACTTGATTTCGCGCGGTTGCACATGAATCTGCGGGTGCTTGTGAGTTCTCGCGATTCCTGCTGTCCGTAATCTGTCACAAAATTCACCTCACAAATGGATCCGGTAGGAAGTGGCGTACCGCGAAATACGGCTGGAGTCATTCCGGATGCAGTGGAAATCCCGGGTTACTCTCAACTGAGCGAAGAAATGCTTCTGATTTTTGTAAACAGAGGACACGAAGATGCTTCATTCCAAGGAGACTAGAATAGTAGGTCAGATCAACAAAAGCTGTGGTTAGTAATTTAATAAATTTGTAGAACTCTGCTCATGCTTTTAGCTTGAGTTATCTAAAGGATTAGTTATTTTAAGTTATTTTAAGCGTTAAGGTTATTTTAAGTGTTGGACTAATTCAAGGCTTGCATATTCTGAGGATACTCTTCTGTTAACAATGAGGTAAAAATGGCACACACTGATCAAAGACAGTTAAAAAGTAACCAATGATTTATCCATGTTGGGATTCAATTCACATAAAAAAAGAAAAAGTTGTTTACATGCAGCCTATCAGAAGCCATCCGATTCACCCAAAGCTTTACTCTGCCTCATTTAAAGCACCAGTTGTACTAAAAAAATAAAAGGGCAGGCAGCAGAGCTTAAAGTTCAAACCTAGAGGCACCAGCAATTAGACTGTAGGAAATGTATTGTGTGAATGTGTGTGGGCTCAGTCTCAGTCCAGACTGACTGGATCAGAGGGGGGTTGTAGAAATGTAACAGTGGTGCTCAGGCTCTAATGACCCGACTTTCAGAGTTGGTGTGACAGGGCAGGATGAGATGCAGTGTTGGCTGCTGCTGCTGCTGTTGCTGCAAAGATTAAAATAGAAATAGAATCTCATTTCCATCTCCCATCTTTTTTTTTAAGGTGAATTCACCCTGAGGGAAGGATATTGTGTGGAAATGTCAAGAAATGGATTCCAGGTGGCTGCCACGTGAATTGAATAGACAGCTGATGGTCATATGCAAATGTGAGAGGGTTAGGCATGACAAGTATGTATCCATAGAGTTATATCCTACAATAGATACTGAATAAAAACACTTAAAGAAACATTACTGCTTATTGCTCCAGGTTTTAGGTTTATGAAATGGACTGAAATTCATTCTGCTACCTTACATAATATTCAAAAACAAACACCAGCAATCAGTGACAAGATTTATGTCTGTGACTCTTGATCTTTATGTCCTAAATCAGTGCGAGTTACGCAGTTGTAGAAACAGTCCACATAAAACATTCACAATAGATAAAACTATTGTATGTCAGAGCTCAGTAGGATGAATTTCTTTTGACACAGTTCATAACCAAGCATGTAGAAGACAAAAAAAAAGGCAACAGACAATCGTGCCACAGGAGGGCGCCAAAATACACAAATCCAAAAGTTGCTTACAGGAGCTTTAAGAAGGAATGATTTATGATTATTAAGTGCATGAATTAACGTTTACCGTAACTTTATGCAATTAGTTAAGTTGTTTTATTTTATCAGCTGAGAAGCCTTCATTCAGATACAACCTTAATTCACGACATTGGCGTAGCTTCTCTGGTTAAATATGAAAATATATTTCAGTGGATAATCACATTTTTAGATCATTTACACAAAGAATTAATCATTTATCGCTGAAAATTACTTTTTTTAATTTGACGTAACTGAAAGCAGTGAAGTTATTTTTTTTGCATGTCAATGTTATCTTCATTTTACTTGGACATTGATGAAAATCATGATTTAATAATTAATGTGGCACTTAAAACAGCTTAATGTTATTAATAATAAATAAATTATAATTATAATAATATGCGGAACAAAGGGTGCACAATACAAAATATTAAATAAAACTCACTGACAATAATAGTGCAAATAAAACTACTGGACTACTTTTAATAACAGAAACATTAAACGTTGTGATTTGTGTTAGAATTGTAAACAGTCATAGAAATGAAAAGGCAGTGCTTTGTCCTACAATAGACGTACTGTATCCTGATGTGGTCTATATGAACTACTGTATGACGTTAACGTGAATTAAATGAAAGTGAACTGATTGAATTAAGTCATACTGACTGCATTATCAGTCATTGGTCATGCATTTGTCTTTTTATTGAAGTGTACTGCACATTTAGCTCATACACTCCTGCATATGTCCTTTTTTTTAGTGTGCGACAGTGTTATCCTTTTAATGTAATGAGAAAATCAGCCATCTCTCACACTCTGAAGCCACCTCTTACCTCAAAGTTATGGTTTAAGACTTCTCTGGCGTAGCAGTGCAGCATCTGTTTGAATAATTAATGCAAATGTCAAAATTATTGACTATATTTCATTGCATTAGTTTAATTTCCAAATCAAGACACTGAGAACTGCTTTGAAATGTTAACATGAATTTAAACACTGATCGAAGTGCAAAGTAATGGAATTTTAAACATGTTATTGAAACTGTGATTACTGAGATTTCACTATAGAAGTCAAATAACATCCTCCACAAGCTTAATTTTATACCTGAAAATGTTTCAGTGTTACTTTCAGTGTACAAATGATATCTAATGTTTATGTCAGTTTTGGAATAAGCCTTTTCCCCTGCTATTCGGGGCTCTAGATCTGTTGTTATTGGAATGTAGAGAGGGACAATAACAGATTTATTATACTCCCATTTTGGACTATTACAGGATGCTTTCAAATGGAAGTCTGTGTGTTGTGTGTAAGTAATCTAACTTTAAGGTAACTAAAAGTTTAACTGCATAAGTCATCTACATTAGATACATACACAGTCACAAACCTTTAAATTCATTCGATTTTCTCTTGCAAATCAGGACCTAGGGAGGTTACTACAGAGTCTGTTTTGCATGAGCATGAGTGGGAACAGATTTATCAGTAGTCAGGACAGGTTGTCTGTGGATTAGGTGTTACAGGGATGTGTTCATTTACATAATTTGTCGGGCGCTTTTATCCAAAACCTTCTGTTTCAGTTTCAGTGATAAGGGTCTTGAGACGACTCCTGCTTGACTATCTCATTCTGAGAGCCTGTCTTTAAAGCAGCTCTGTGTCACAGTCTTATTAAGTGAGGACACTATGATCAAGGTTTTAACCTTATAATGAAGCAGTATGCACTATTGCTCATGTCGTGCTCCGGGTGAGATTAATACAAGTTGTTCCTGAGTGATAAAACACTCCTGTATGAGCCTGAATATGATCACATGAAAAAAAGAAGACTCATTCAGTTACAGGTAGCAACACAGGTACACACACGCATAGAAGTGAAACAAAATGACCTTTAACCCTGCCATGTTGTTTACTGCTGTATAATGTCTTAGTATGACAGGATTACACAGTGAATGGAGGTTGGATTAATGAGTTTTTACCACCTTTGAACATCTTGGCCTTGAGCACTCCGGCAAGAAAAAGCAGAAAGTGATTTCTATAGAGTTAATTTACTCTGAATGAGCAGAGCTGAACTGAAATCATCAAATATGTTTTAAGTTAAAGTCATTTAAAAATGTAAGGATTCCTTGTGCACATGTTTTCTCGCTCCTTATTTCATTTGCTGTTACATAACCCGAGAAAAGCTCACCAAGAACATGGCACAAAAATCTTGATTGCTTACATAACTAATCCAAAACACCATTGTCTCCTGACTGTTTCCTCTGAAGCTCTCACTCACTCTCACTCGCTTGCTGACATGTTCGTTTTCTTCCCTCGGCTCCAAATCACAAACCTCCAGGGTCCATCTGAGGCTGCCAAGACGCCAAGTGTGATTTCTCCGTCTTCAGTCCCACATCACTAAAGCGTAGGAGAGTTTTTTTTTTTTTCCTGCCAGGGAGAAGGTGGGCGGCTGCAGACGTGAAATAGAGACAAGAGGAAAAAAAGGACGAAAATTCCAGTTTCGGCCTCTTGACATGCTGCTTGTCTTTCATCCCTGTCCCTGCTTACAGTTAGAGACACGGAGGAGTGGGAGATGTGATGGATCTGTCCCAGCTAAAGCCTAAGGCGGCCATTTATAACAAAGAAATTAACAATAAGGAAAAGCATGAGAAAGACTTGCATGATGAAATGATATGATTACATAATGTCATTGTGTGTGCATATGCATATGCATGTGCATGTGGATAGGTCGATTGATTTATACAGGGAAAGAGGGGTATCCAGAGGTGGCACGGCCCTCTTCGAAATCTGACAATACATAATAATTACAAAACACATGTTGGAAATCATCATTTAAAGCATCTATGATTCAATTTCTCACACCTTCAACCTGCTTAAGTTCTCTCATAGCCGAGTTCTCTAGCAGGAGATTAGTGTACCTAGACCAAGACAAAGAGAGACAACCAGAACCAACCAAAACCTGATCACAGTCAGTCTCACTATTCTTATTCTGGTACCTCTTAATCAGAGAGTTAAATTTCAAACTTCTTTGCTTGTGTATGAATGTCTTTGTGGCTCAGCACAATACGACACCTCTGACACACAAACAAAGAATGAAACCTGAGAACATTTGTAGCTGGCCAACTGAAAAGAGTAGGAACTAAACAAATGCTTTTTTTAAATGCAGCAAAGACTTGGAATTAGCTCACTATTGACATTAGACTGGCTCAGACTCTGAACACTTTAGCTCCAGACTAGAGCATTTTCTTTTCTTTTTACACATTTCACTCTCTTCTAGAGTTGATGCTAACTTCAGTTTAAACTCAATTTGTTTGTTCCTCTGAACTGGAAACTTTATAATTCGATTTAAATTAAATTTTTATAAATAATTTTCATTTATTTATTCATTAAGATTTGCAGAGTGGTAGTTTATGGTGTTTTTATGAATTTTAATGAATTTTGATGAATTTACTCCACCACTTGTCAGCATTTCTGCACTGGGCAGCGTTTAGTTGTTTTTTTATGCTGATCCTCATAGCAGCATAGCAGACTTTAACTTCTCTTCCTGAGGTCTGCAGGTGAAGTTTCACAATTCAATTCAACACAGGCCTGAACCACATAACACATCTGAAGTATATGACAGGCATGGTTCAACCCCTCTCCTCAGTCTAAATAAGAGGTGTCATTAATGTGACATCTTTTCTTCTTATGTGTCTAAGAGAAAAAGACCCAGTCACCTGATTTAGACATCAACGTTTATGCTCATGATCGCCTGAAAACTCTTATTAAGATTGACTGCACTATGGTGCTTGTAGAAATTACATGAAAACAGCATTGTAGTCAACTATGGGTCTTTTTCTTTTTACATGATTTTATGTAAAGTGTAACTCCATTGTACTCATATATGTTAGGCAAAATGTTGAGCAATATTTTACGTCTCTGTAGGTTGTCATTAAAATAATGGATTTTAATGCTTCACTCAGTGGCCATGCTCTGTACGCTGAAATACATCCATCTGTATTGATTCATTTTCCCTGAGAGCAATAAGTGTTCACTCAGTAAGACCAATAGCATCTTTTTTTTTCATCTGGGGGAGACTGCTGGGCCATAAGAATCCTGTAAGTTTGCTTTCAGCACAGCTCAAGCCCAGAGGAAAGGAAATTCAATAAGCTGTCACTTCCAGGTTTGGTGTGCTGTGTGGAGGCAGCTGAGCAGGAATTGATACAGGTTTATTGTTCAGTGGCAGAGAGTGAGAAAGAAAGGCACTGCAGGCTAAAAGAAAGTATTTAGAGGGTGCAAAAGTTGGGGGCAATGCAAAAGAAAATTCAAATGTAATGGATAATGTAGGGTAGTGGATTAAACCAGTTTTTAAACCTCATAAAAAGAGGGGATTTTTTTTTAAAACATAACAGAAACAAGACATACGGTCATACAAAGAAAAAATGTATATAAAACAAACAAACACATTGTCACAGTGTCATTCACAGAGAATAAAAGAAAATTCTCCTTACACTTATTCCTTGTGATGGCCCTCTTTGATGCTGCAAAAAGTATTTCAGTCAAGTATCTGTCTTTATTTTGTATGATTTCCTGGGTAAGATTGCCCAGGTACATTACCTTGAAGGTCACGGGGAGCTCATAACCTAATATTTTTTCTTATTCCTTTGCTTATTTCTTCCCAGTAATTAGTTATTTTCTTGCAGCACCAAAAGATATGGGTATGATCAACATCCTGTTCTGCACAGTTTCTCCAGAAGGGCTGTAGGAGTTTTTTTCTTTATACTTGCCGTGATGAAGAATCTGACGTCGTTTTTCCATCAGAATTCCCTCCAGTGTCTAGAATTAGACAATTTGCCAACTCTCACTACCTGAGCAGAGCTGACAACATCATCAAGTACTCCTACCACCCCGGAAATCACCTGTTTGACCTGTTACCATCGGGCTGGGGGTACAGATCACACAAAACAAGGACCAACAGACTCAAGGAAAGCTTCTCCATGAGAGCTATCACTGCAGTCAACAACAACAAATCCAGTTGAACCTGCCCCCCTCAACCAACATATATACTGATCATGTTGATCACAGTGCAATAAATGAATAATTTATCCATGCAATAAAACTGGGCTTCACTGTGCAAAAATCAGGTTTTCATATCATATCCTGTATATATTACTGCCTCTTACATTTCATTTAGTTGACCCTAAGAAAAATACATGTACGGTAAGAACAAAGGACAACATATTTTAAAGAGCTTTAGGTGAACATATGAAGGGTCCATAGAAGGAAATACCATGACAGAACATATTTTGGGGACCTGTGTGATGTAAAACATGGGTAAGAGGTCCTTGTTGAGGATAGTTGTCGGAGGCCCATGGCTCCAGAAATCTAGCACCAAAGTATCTGAGGTATTTGAGAGACACAGCTCCACCACTCTAAAGGCTGACATGACTGGCAAAAGAACCTCGTCCTAACAATGTCTTATCTTTGTGTTTTTAGTGTTTTTTATTTTAATTGTTTTGCACCAGAGGGAGTGACGCTCAAATCTCGTTGTACTGTGTACAATGACAATAAAGGCGATTCTGATTCTGAATTAGAAGTCCTCATCCGAGTCCTGCTCATATTATACCATTCTTTTTCAGTTATTTCCCAGGGAAGGAGGAGAAATTTGATCAAATAAAAATAAAAAATGTATTGATGAATCATCCCATGGACTTAATATTTTGGATTGATCAGAATTTTTCTTTATATTTTATGTGAAGACAGGCTGGATGGACAAATGGGCTCTATGTACAGCTCCACTACCTCCTGAATTTAAGGCTGCTCCTTTATTTCCTGCCTTACATTATTGGACAAACTGATTAACCCAGGTGAGACTGATTATTATGATTATTCAGACACACCTGGCTTAATCAATTTGTCCAATAACGTAAAACAGGAGATAAAGGAGCAGCCTTAAGTTCAGGAAGTAGTTGAGCTGTGCGTAAAGCCCATTAAATGAAAAATATCTGGATAATGCGGTTCCAGCAGAAACCGCTAGATGATGCCGTTGCTCTGTATTACGCCCATACTGAGAAGGTGGAGGTGCTGCACCTCCTTCATTGTCTGAGCTGAGGCACCGGGAGAGGATCCGCCGCTCGGTTCAGTGTAATCCCGTGTCTTCCCCGGCGCACTCACTCAGTCGTCCGCCATGGCGACAGCAGGAAGCCTCCTCTCCGGTCCGAGCTGCATCTAAAACTCAACCAGGGCTCCTTTTTTTCAGTCTCTACTGCTGGACGTGGATGTTAGAAATACCTCCTTTCAGCGGGGAAATACATAACGCGTGGACAAGCCTGCATTTCCAGAGAAGGGGTAAGAACCGTGCAGCCCTCTCTTACCCTGTGTGCTCTTAAGGGAAGTGATTCAACTTGTTTGAGGAGATTAGGGTTAAGTCCTGGGAGTATCTTTGCCATGTTATTCTGTGATCCTGTGGATTTCGAGGAAAGAAAATAACTATGCCTGCGTGAAAACCTTCATCTGCAGATAGTAGAACTGTCCTATTTGTCCTCCAGCGCACATATACCTTTGCGTTATGGATGTGTGCAGACGCCGCAGTCGCTGATGTGTCGTTGCTGTAATGCTTCTTCATCCCTCCGTGTCTGTGTGAGTGTGTGTCCGTGTGCGTGTGTGACATTTTAATAATCAAATGGAGCCAGGAAGTGTGCATTTTCTATCTGCCTCCCAGTTTCCACAGGCTGCCCATGTGAGTCCAGGCGGTGCATTAATGTCACATCTACAGTACTGTCTGAGAATGTCCTGAGGATTACAGCAGCCTGCTCTATTAACCTACATTACATGAATGGTGTGAACATACCAGCAGACTGGGAAAGGTGGAAAAAAAACTCCTTGATTGCTTCATTTCAGGCTTTTCTTCATGTTCCTTGGTTGAGGTTTTAAATGGCAACCAAGCTCTGGTTCCAACATGCATGTACCCTGCTGGTTGTCATTCTTCTCACTTAGTGAACACATGTCGATGCCAGAAATACAGTGGGAACTTATAGAGTGATTCATGCAACGCCAGCCACACCCAGGTATCAGTGTCTGTGGCAGAGCACTGAGGAAATTGAGCTCTTTTTTTTTGTTTTGGAGCTCCCCTCAGGTAGACAGCTGGTTGTATCAGCCCCGGCCTCTGGCCATTCAGCTGTCACTAAAAGATTCCAGCTGTGCAGAGCTGGACCGCACCAAGGGGCCCTTTGTGCCCCAGCACACAGAGGAGCCACTGTTACAGTCCCTGAGACCCTATAAGCCAGCAGTCACAGCTCCATGTTGCACACTTGTGGGGAATTTCAAGCAAACAAGTTCAAAGGCAGGCTGAGCAACACTGAGGGGTTTGTGAATGTCCCCTTGGCTCTGACACACTCTGGAAAAAAGGTGCCAGCTGCACAACTGGAGACTGTTCGTGTGTGTGTGTGTGTGTCTGTTTGGACCTGAGTTACCTATTCAGAGGTGCAAACACACCAGCTGATAAATGATCCCTAGTGCAAGGGAGGCTTGGTGTTAGCTGAAATAATCACTGTCCTCTCTTTCACTGTCCTCTGTTTCACTGCTGCTTTGTTTAAAGAGTGTCTGGTTACACAGCATGCAGGCACAGGTCAAATAAGTCACGAATTTACAGACCCTGTATGGCACACTTACCAGTTAACAAGGCAAGAGCTACAGAGTGATGTCTGTATGAGGATCAGATGTCGAAAATGACTGGGCTTGAATGAGAACTATGCTTGTGTTTCCATTCACATCCCCAGTGAAAGCATTCGGTCTGGTTTCCATCAGCCCGGGGGAGTGTTTGTGTGCTGTTTAGCTGGAAAACTCCAACATTATGCACCCACTGTCCTCTGACATCAGTGTACACAGGTGCAGATGATAATAACAGGCTGGCTTCAAAAACTCAGGTTCTTATAGTTTTATAGTTGTGTTTTTGTTGGTGTGTGTCTTTTTTTCATACCAAACTGGATCTGCTGGTCCAGTTTTAAAAATTTATAGGTCACCAAAGTGACAGAGAGCTGAAACCCAAATAGAAGAACATCCAAATGTGACGCACTGTGATTTGTCCATCCAACCAATTATAAGGGATATTCTGGCGTAAAATTAAGGTAGGGTCAAATACACTGTAACACCGAATTAGACACCCTGTCAAGAGATGAATGTTGCTGACCGCTTGCTTCCTTAGTTATACCAACTTTAGTTTCTTGAAGTAATAATCACCATATTAATCATTTTGCACTGCAGACGCAGTAGTTCTTCTGCCTTAGCGTCTCGGTCTGGTTGCATTTCCATGAAGATATGATCATGAATGTTCTTCCTTGAGCTGCGTCACCCCGCAACAGTCGATGGACTCACCCGGAGATCTCCATACAAACAAGCGGCTGCTGGAAGAGAGTAGGTGAATTGTGTTTTGTCTCTTTGCTAAAGAAATTTGGTCTAGCTAAAAAGATGTTTGGTGGCTAGTACTATGGCTGGGACCCTATATATACTGTTGAAGTTGATGCTGTTCCGAACATTATTTGTGGCTATAGAGTGGCGTTTTGGTTGAGCACGTAGTTCTCTGTATTGCTATCGTGCGGTCGTATTAAAGTTGGTATAACTAGAGAAGCAAGCGGTTGGCAACATTCATCTCTCGACGGGGTGTCTAACTTGGTGTTACGGTGTGTTTGACCCTAACTTAATTTTACGCCGGAATATCCCTTAAAGTACATGGATTGGAATGACTGATAACCAGTCAATTAAAAATATATATATTGACCTTGTTGACCTTGTGGCATCTAACTCTCTCAACCAAATCCAGCTCCGGTCTGCAATGTGCGACAGATGTTAGGTTTCTCTCCTTTGCATCACAGACCATCACCAGACAGAATGAAGTGTTTCCCCTGTCCTTGGCCTATTTTCTCTCTCCACTCTTCTGGATTACACCATCCACTCCTTCAAAACACCTTATTCAGCGTTCAGTTGAAACTTGGCAGCAGTCACTCACCTCTGCATCGTCTGAACAACTGCCCACTGGCCTCCGAGTCCTGATGAAGCACTTGGTGAGGTCTCAGGATGACATCAGACCGCTGGAATGTGCAATGAAGTGAGAATTAAGCCGGACAGCAGGGCCTGGGGGAGTTTGGCTGTGGATACTTGAGAGTGTATAGAGACGTGCACATGTATCAACACAAATTACTGCTCTGTGACTCCATGACTGTAGTCATAGTCTAACACCTGGGAAAATACAGACACAGACCCATGCTGCGCATCAGTATAGATTCAACTCCTCCACTTTGATATAAATTTACAAATAGACTAAATCTAAACCTAAATCTAAACCTGACTTTAAGCTAACTTTTTCAGTTAGGCACTGTGAGGAGTTTTTGTGAAACAGACTGAAACTGGTACTGATGCCTCTCAGTGACCTTCCAAAGCAGATAAGACTGTCAGCAACATGACAGATAATTTCTCTGTTGTGATATTTTGTTGCTTGAAACTGCTGTAAGTGGGTAGGTGTCAGACCAGGCAAAGGAAACAGATTTTCTAAAGAAATTATTTTATTTCAACCACTCACAGGAAGTGGAACACTTCAATGTTAAAAGGATAACAGGATGACCCCAAATTTAAAAATTTCCGGACATGAGATAAGGTCACACTTTGTCCACATCAGAACCAACACAAAATGAAAGTTCCTCACTGGAGCTTTAAACTAAGTTTTGCTTTGCTTTTATGAAAGGGACACCTGGATGTAGTTGGGATGCTTGAGGGAAGACTTGCAGCAAAGGAGTTGAACCCGACTCTGTACATGGAGTACATGGGACCAAAAGGGCGCCCTTAAGCCAAGTGTTTTCACAATTTTTACCTGTTATTGTTAACAGCAATATCCAGAGCTGTAAGCCAATTGTAGCCCATCCTTGTTCTTAGCTGACTGTCACAGTTTTTCTCAGTTGCTCAAAGTTAATTAATTCTGAGTGTCTTTTCTCATTTATTTCACACTTTAACCCCTTTTTTTTTTTTTTTTTGGAAAATGTATTTTCCATAAGTTTAAGCTAATTTATTAGACATTTTTAAAAACAATTTATCTAGCTAAACAAATTTTCTGTGTGGATACTTTTTCTGTAATTCTGTAGTTCTTCACATACTGACCTGCCTACCTCAAAAACCACAAAACTAAGTAGTGTGAGCGTCGAACTGCTCTATTGACTCCAAATGCCCACAGCTAAACCTCGTAGTATTCAGTAATGCGAGTGTTTCCCCTTTACTCTTTGGTTACCCAAATTAATGACTCCTCCAGAGTCCATATATATTTGTCTTAAAGCCTTTGAGACCAATTAAATTTGAGGACTTAACGTGTGTGTGTGTGTGTTGTTGTTGTTGACCTGAGTGCCTCTCTTTTATGACTGCCCTGAGCCACCAAACCACTATTGTATCGACTCTTTGATTTTACACTGTGGCCTCGTGATTCGTTCATCAGATCAAATTAGGGCTGCTTGATTTATGCTTTGAAATCAGGAACACGCTTGGATCTTTTTTTTCCGCCCTGTAATTGGTTCTCCCACAGGCAACAATTATCAGCCATTAGCGGTGGGTGCAAATACTGCATTGACAACAGGCCTGGTAATGTGACACACAAGGTTGTGCTGCCTGTCCTCTGGGTCCTGATACATTGATTCAATTTCACCCGCTGAACCAATGACACCCTGAAAGAGGAGGTTTCTTCCTGACACATGAATGACAATATTGCCTCTCCATACTGTTTGTCTCGCTCACTTTCTTCACTCTGCTTCTGTGCAGGCCGGGCAGTGAGCATCGCAGCACATAATGGCAGAGCAAGACCCCGTGCCAATGGCCCAAGGAACAGGGCAGCGTCTTGGTGCCCCAGAGACTCTTGGCATCAGTACACTGGACCCCGGGCACAGACCCCCGGCCATGCCCCCTGGACGTCATGTCACCATAAGGGTCCGTATGTTGGATGACACAGAGGAGCTCTTTGACATCTCGGTGAGTTGTTAAACCCTGCCAGTGCCCAGGCGAATTTCTCCATGGGAATACTAATGTCCAATTGGGACTCTTCATTATAGCACAGTAGCCAGGAAGCATTTCCTCTTTTTATCATAGCAGCAGCAGTCTGGTAACAGGTTGGCATGGCAACTGCATGATGTTAAGATATTGAATGCTATTGGAGGGAGATTTTAGTAATGTCAGGGTGTCTATGGGTTATTTTGGTGGTTTATTAGATCCTCTGCCTCCTAATCTCTTAAACTGTCTCAAACCTGTGTCACATTTATGACACCTTCTTTATTCCCCCTTGTCACACTCAAACCACTCAGGATGCTCTTTTTAAAGCATGGACAGCGTCATATTTCAGCCCTCTCCCACACCGGTGGGCTGATGACGTACGAGAGTCCTTGTGCTTTCTTGATTGTGCCGTGAAAGCAGACAGAAGACAAAGAGAGGAGAATATTTTCATGTGTTTCAAAGGGAAGAGCAGCTTTTTGAATTCCATTCATGATTTGGGGATTTAGAGGATTAACTACTGCATTAGAAAGGATCTATTTTTAGATATTCTAGTCGAGGCAATTTGCACAGATCATGTTGGAGTTGAGCTAAAATTAACTGCATAACATGGCAGAAAGGGGATAATATGCAGAAACCATTCCAACTTTGGAGATTTAAAAAAATCCTTGTAAATGTATGGCTCAGTTTTCACCCTGTAAATGAGGAAGGTTTGAAATCCCATCATAAGATAAACTAAATTGACTGTGAATTTTCTTCTCTGTAAAGCTTCAGTAGGGACTTTCACAGCTGATTGTAAAACAGGCAGAAATTGATGCTGGTTCCTCTCAATCACTAAAAACACCAAAAAAGACCATCAACAAGAAGAGTTTTCTGATATTTTCAATGTCTGAATCCACCTGTGAAGGGTAGCTCTCCGTTAGTTTCATCCACTCTGCAACATTAAGTATAATTTTGAGCTCCTTTGAGGGGTGTTTAGATATTGGAAATGATTATTTATAGCTTTCTTGTTCTCCAAAATCAAACAAGACCATCAGCAACAAAGTTGACATTATTTGCATTGTAGTTTTGAAAGCTTGAAATCAGAGTGAGGGGAAGGTGTCAAGAAACAACTCTGTTTTATGATTTCAACAGTTAATATTCACAATAAATGATATATTTGACTGTCAAGAATCAGCAGGCTGAGATTTTATTGCCTAAAATCCCCTCTTTGGCAGACTACTACTTTTTAATTATTTCCTTCTTGTAGGATTTCGAGACATAATGAAAACATGTTCGCTAACACTTTGAGTTGAAGTGTAAGACTCGCCCTGCTTGATTTCATGCGGAATGACAGGGTTGAGCTTAAAAAATGTTAAAGTAGAAGAACAAGCTGCATTTGGAGACCACTCTTCTTCCTGCCTGAACGAAAAGAACGAGATGAGTAGATTAGAAGAAAGTGGAAAGCGGTGATGGAGAGACAAAGACTCCGCAGAGGACGTGTTTAATGTGTAAGAATGGGACTCTGCAAACTGCTGAGCTTTACTGACAGTTACTGAGTGTGTGCAGTACATAGTAGATGTGTCCCTCTGGCTGTGTCCCAAGGTAGTTCGGCTAAATGTTGCTCCTACAGTGTGGCGGAGCTCCCTGTGCATGACTGCTAATCTTTCTAGTGGTATCATGTGTTCCACTTAATACCTAAGGCTTACTGGATTCTCACAATGAGGTCCACTTTGAGTGCCCTCGTTTAACTCACATTACTTTTGTGTACTTTAGGTCTGATGAGGCTTTAAGGCCACGTTGATTTTTTGTTTTACGAGACTGTCAGGACAGTTTGGCTTACTCAGAGGGCTGTTTTTGGAGATAGCTTACATATGTGCTGCATCTGGCTTTGGTCAGAGCAATGAGTTCCCTATACTAGTCTTTTAAAATTAAGTAGTATTATGCCCATCTGATATGAGATAGCATAGGCAGGGGAAGGATTTTATTCAGCCTGTTTCAGGGCTCATAATGTGTTAAAACCAGCAGTGAATCTTTGCCCTCCGAGGCTCCCTGAAGAGATATCAACCAGAGCTTTGTGAGCATGCAGTAGATTTTTATGGGAGTTTTAGTGTCTGGGTGTTTCCAAACTGCTTGTACCTTTTAAAAAGATATTCCCAAGCTATTGTTGAGGATGTCACCTCTGTATATGGAGCGCCTTCTCACTAACAGAGGTGCCCCTGCTCTTTTATTTTGTGTTACCTTGTTTGATACAAATACAGAACACATAAACATAAGTGTGACTCGAAAGTGAAAGCGCAGGTTTCTTAATGTGTGGCACGGCCTGACCTGTGGATGTGGCCGTGTTGTGACGGCTGTAGCAAAGGTGATCTAGAAACAGTTTTTGTTACTGCGGCAGACAAACTGAGCAGCTCAGGAGAGGCTAACAAAAGGACCCTGCTAACAGAAAGCTTTATTCATGCTCAATTTAACACACATTATCTCCTCTATCTCCCGTCAGCACTGCAGATACAAATCTCAGCGGGCTTGATATTGTTTTTTGCCCAGAGGTGTCCACGGACTACAGTTTCCTTGTCTAAGGAGTAACTTTTGAGGGAGAAAGATTAGTTATCTTTTCCAGAAAGTAATACCAAGATTTTAAAGTCGTCACATGTATTATTTTAAAATTTCTCTCCCTTGTTACTGAGCGCTCGGAGCTTCTCCAGACAGAGAGGGCTTAGTGGTGGTGTGTTGAGACAGGATCACATGATTGGGAATACTGCTGTGCTGAAGCACTTCTTTGATGTAGTTCTGGACAGACACAGCAGGCTGAATGTACTGATATCCGGTCTGAAAGTACAACTTTGGGCTTGATATTTCTTTTACATAACAGTTTTATGAACTGAGTAGATTAGTTAAAGCTCCTGTGAGGAACTTTCAGTCTGTGCCAATGTTGGTGTCTTCTGAGGACAAAGCAGTCTTCAATTGTTTGGTCTTCTTCTTTCATAAGTAGTGTCTTCTGACAGGAAATTTCATCCTGATGACTTATGACAGTTTAATGTGTCATTGAAAGTGAATATTTTGAATACACATTGTAAAAACAAGGCTATTCATCCTGTTCTCCAGCTGCTAGGTCTATACCAGCCCCCTCTTATTGGTTTCAGACATCAGAAATTACAGTATTGAAAACATCAGTCATGGGCCTAATGGTCTTATATCATAAAAAAACATCAATGTGAATTTCAGTCTATTTCTTAGATATCAAAAACCTCCTCACAGTAGCTTTAACAGAGATAAGAGACGACAGATAACTTTTGGTTATTTAATCATTCATTATGTTTTGCAAATACAAGTTAAGAAACTTGACTGACTTTGGACTGTCGCCAAGCAGGAACTGCACACTAACCACTTTTTACCAGCCGGTTCGTTAGTCTTCAAAGACTCCTTTGACTTCCCTGTATTGGTCAAAATGTTTTATTTATCATGCAATCAGTATGATAAGAGACTTATGACAGATGTTAAAAACATAAGATTTTTTTTCCCTTTTTTGACTTTTACAGAAGAACCAGCCTGACCAGTCTTGATCCAAGTTTTTTATGTGCGTGATTGAGACATATTAAACACTTTTCCAGACCTTTTTAGGCAAGCTGAAGCACAAAGTTAAAAGTTTGAATGTTATCTTATCTCAGCCTCTTGTCATCTCAGCTTAATTAGATAGTGAATAAATTCAAGTGACTTCAGAGGACCTTTATATGGCTACAGTTTTTGGATCCCCATAGTTTCCATCCCAGAAACCACTGCCTTCTTTGAAATGAAGGATACACTAGACAAAGTTAATGTCAACTTGGCTCAGATCCTGCTCATGTTAATCTCTCCCCTGCAGCGGTAAAGTGAGATAAATGCATGGTCTACAGAACACGTTTGTCAAGCTATTACCAAGTCTATTATTTCGCAACAGGAACCTACTGTATCGTCAGGGGAAAACAGAGTTCATCCCAGTTGATTTTAAAGTGACTCAAACAACACCTTTTTTTTCCCTTTAACTGTGTCTCTTTAAGAAAGGGTAAAACATCGAACATCACCCTGTAACTGATACCGAAAGCTTCAGTTCCTGTTCCTGCGGCTCAGAGGGGTACGTTTCCACCTCAGCAGGCAGAATATCAGATGGTTGAGAGACAAAAAAAGGGGCCATGGAGCCATCTCTTGGGTCACATACCATGCTGTGGCCTACTTAGCACTCTGACTGTGAACACACTTCTGTTGATGCTGATGATGTTTGACTGGACAAACCTGAACTGTACAACAGCAGACTGGCATTGGCATTGGGTAAGGAGCAAATACAAGCCAAATTAATTGTATAGCAGCACCTTGGATATTGACTTTCAGCTCATAATTTTCCTAGAAAACCAGCAGCTTTATTCTGTCAAGTTGGCTTTTGCAGAGTTCATTAGAGCAAGAAATCCAGACTGTAGCCTTCAGCCTGCATGCCGTCCTCAGGCTTTTACACACACTCTCTATGTCTGCGTCTGTGCTGATATTTTGACGCTTATATTTGCTGATGGCTGGTAGACGCTCTGTAGAAGTTGCCTGTGTGGATTGTGATTGCAGCATGGATTTAGGGGTTAGGAGATGGGGGGATGGGACGATAAAGGCAGAGTAGAGCGAGGAGAGTCGGGCTTATTCCTGTGAATGAAGGAAACAGTCAGGCTCCATTAGCCCAACCTTACTGCTGGAATACTAACGAATACGACCTAACAGAAAATGTTCCACTCACATTTCAGCACCAGCACTCAACATCAGAAATTCACACACGCCTCTATCTCTCTCTCTCATGTCCCTCCTCTACTTCTGTTCTTTTTCTGACTGTAATGAGCCACTGAGGACCACAGTCTGTCCTCTCCAGCCATTGCTCTGTCCATTTCAGTCACGGTATGGTGTTTTAGTAAAAGGGCTACTGTGCAGTGAAAAAAAACCTCAATTCATTAATTAGATACCCCCTTCATCTCTTGGCATTTTCACTTGCTCTCCATGTTAGATTTGTACCCAGTAGAGTCTCATTAGACATTGCTTTTGCTCCTCTAATAACCAATTTTGTCTTCAGAAAATTATTACGCTAGCAGAATTAAAACTCATTTGAAGCCATGCTGGGCTGGTACATCCTTTGCGTCCAAACAAAAAATACTCTTTAACAACTTTTTTATGGACTACCATGAAGATTTTATTTCTAAGGGTATAATACATTTACAGGAACAGATCAAGACTTTCATCATCGAAAGACTTGTAACTACCCACTGAGCAATAGACAGCTTTTAGACGTCTAGTTTTTTTAGACCTAATTTCAACCTTCTAGATTCTGTATATTTGTAAGACAGAATTTAGATGTTGCACTTTAACCCATTATCGATAACTATTTATTTCAGAAAGCAACTGTGAGTTGCATAACTGATCTCCAAGTACTTAACTAAAATAATTATGATAGCCATTGAGCAATGTACAATGTAGTATAGATATAGCCCAGATTTAGACTTGGTCTAATTTCAGATGTCTAAAAAACCTTGATTTTAGACCAGTCATCTAGGCTACATCTAGACGTCCATTAGACCTCTTCTAGACCAAAAAGTGCTCAGTGGGTGCTGTAACTACCCATAATCTATCAGCAGTGCAGAGGTTTTCAGGTGCTGTCCCTGTCACTTCGTCTGACTGCAGGACTTTAATATCAGCCATTGTTTGTTACAGGACACTACAAGAGTCCTAACTCTGAAAATGAGTTAAGCTGCAGTTTACTCTTTCCTGGCATCTCCTGTTATCATTAAGAGAGAGTGTGGGTGTTAATTCTTCTATCATCAGCTGATGATCACTGAGTTCAGATTACAAATCAGTGGATACAGATGAACATGTGTTTGGCCTCGCTCTTAGCTGTGTCTCTGATATCCCTCTCTGATAATCCACCATGATGACATACAGCACTCAGATCTATCTACAGATAGTCGAGAGCACTGTAGCCTGCGGTGCATTGCTCCATAGGAGCTTCTTAAATATCTGAGGTCGACCCACAGAGTCACAATCATATCAGCTCCAGAGTTCATGTGACAGGGTGTAATTCATCTTTTTCTGAGAAGCTGACCACGCTGTCCCTGGTCTTAATGCATCGTTCCCACGGCTGGTCCTGTAGTTTATCCCCACCATTTCCAACATTGGTCACAGCAAGACAGAAACAGAGGTGAGCACTGAGAGAGATATGAGATTAAATCCCCAGTGCTCGTGACCAGCAATTTTCAACCTATTTTTGGCTCCAGAAAAACCATCTGATGCCTCTTTCCCTCTTTCCCATAACCGAAGCATGAGAAACCAGGGCAGCAGTGACCACCCAGGCTAAAGGGGGTCATGCTGCAAATGGACAGACTTTCACACCAGTCCAGAGGGCTCCCCATCACCAGCAATCACCACTCTGTCCTCCATATGCTGTCACCCATTCATTACGATGGAGAGCAATTAGAACAGTTCCAGTGTGCCTTGTTCGGCTGAAAGGCAATGAGGTCCAGAAATAATGAGTAGAAAGATGATGAAGGGCTTCTTTCAGCTCTTTCAATGACTCACTGACCATCAGTGTGGAGGAGGAGGAGGAGCTGGGACGTTCTCCCTCTAATGACACCTGTGGATCAATGCCCAGATGCACATAGATAGTCGGTCATAGACGTTGCATAAATAGCTTTAATCTCACGTACCAATTACGTAACTTAGTGTTGAATAATAGTTATCTAATTAAGAATATAATGTAATCAGCTAATGCTCTATGTATGATTATAGTCCTAATTACGCTTGACATATATGCCACTGTTATTTTTACACCGTATGATGACACAGTCACATAAATCTGTGTGTCAGGTTTGTTTTTACTCTCACAGAAGAGCCGAAGCACCAATGACTGTTTCACTCATGACAGCAAATGTTTATAACATTAAAGTCTATCACAGTAGTAGTTTAATTTAAAAAACTTGAGCTACTGCTGATACTTTCTAGACATTAACGATTCAAAACATCAGCTGATCATCAAACGATCAGCTGATGAATCAATGACCATTTTGTCATTTTTTTAAACTGCACATATTTGCACCCCCTAACAGGGGTGTGTTAAGACGTTTTGACTGGGGTGGCCCACCCAGAGAACTGGCTTATACAGAGGTGGATATGAAGTATAATATGCAATAAATGTTTAATATAATATGTAATAAATGTTTACCTTTCTTTAACGACAGTGCCTCTCTTTTAGCCACTGATATTTAAGTATCACATGAATTTAATTCAATCCAGAGAGATCTTCTCAGCTTGAATATGGATGTTTGTCTGAAGGTGCAATTTAAAAAATACTTGAAGCATTGCCTGCAAACTTCTGCACAAAATCAAACCATCACAAATGCAATGTTTGGTAATGCATATTTTGCTAAATTTGGATTTTTGCTTGCTTTTTTTCGATGTCCCCTGTCTTATGAAACAATGTGCTGAGTATTTTTGTATAGAATCATTGTACCAACAAAGAAACAAATATCACTGAAATGCAAAGAAAGAAATGAGCTGTCTGTTGTTACATATTCCAAATAGTCAATTTCAACATAAGTCCCGTCCTGTTTAAGGTAACTAGCCAATCAAAGTATGTCAATTTCAATGTCAGTTTTATTTATATAGCACATTTGAAACAGCCAGTGGCCTACCAAAGTGCTTTACTGTAAAATAGGCATAAACAATAAAAGCTATAAAACAATAAAGAATGTAATACATATAAAAACATAAAACAACAATAAAGATAAACACAACAAATAAAAGTATAGTTCAGGATTTCAGGTAGCACCTACAATTGCCTGTCAGATTTCATGTCACACCTCTAAATAAAAAACTTCTATGTACTGAGACATGATGCTTTTCCCAGTATCAGGCTTTTTCTTGTCCGAATAGGTTTTTTGATATGATTTAGCTGTCATCATAAACAATATTGGCAGTGTAGTGTTCAGTACAGCGGGGTAATTAATGCTTATATGTACGTGTACAAACCAAATCTCAGGAATTTTATCCTCTACAACTTTCCAGTGTGCACTAAGACAGGTCATGGTTATTGAAATTCAAGCTGTGCCTTATTTGTGTGCATTACATACCATCAGAGGGTCTCATGGTCTCATATTTCACGTTGTGTATTTACAAATATGACATGTCTTCTAAAAAGAGACGCAGAGCTAAGAGGGGGGAAGAGTGTCTGGTCTTGAAGCAGTGTGTTAAATCCTGTTAAACTCGGAGCGATGGTGGGGACACGCTCTGCTTCCCCTGCCTCGCTGTGCTCCAGGGGAGGGATGAACGATTCGGGCGCGGAGGATGATTTGGCACCAATATTTCTTGATGAGCTGTCATTGGCTGAATACAAATGGGATTTAATTGGCTGTCGGAGCATTTTGGGGAAATGAGGCAGCAGCCTAAAGCGACGAATCCAACTCTCTTCTACCTTTTTGCACCATGTCAATGAGTTTTCTAAACTCATCATGTCACAACCAGCTCTCTAATATGAGTCATGCACTAGTTACAGCGAGATCCAGTTAGATTAAGTGAGCTGTGACTGGGGCTTTCCTCTAATTCAAACGGTCATTTTTTTGAGCTCATGAGGATGTAACTGTGTGGATAATGAATTTTTAGGAGTGATAAAGATTTAAGGAGGCACTGACCAAAGAAATCTCACCTTCTTCCTATTTAGATTAAGCTTGTCTTGACAAAGAGCTGTGAATGAAAGAATTGTAAGAGATGTGTACAGATAACACCGCTCTGATTTTATCTCTCATGTCAGCCGAGGAAAGTGTTTACAGCCTGGCTGGGGAGACAATCACAGACGAGCCTGGGTACAAGAGGAAGGCTGAGAATTATGAGCATCCTTGTCTGATGTTTGTCACTGCTGTCTGGTTTACTAACATGTTACATTTCTTCTTTTTGGGTGGCTAAAAATAGATCAGTTCCTTGTTTTTGTTGGTAAATCTGCATGCAGTCTCAGTAGTGTTGCTCTATCCCGCTCTAATTTGTTGTTTGTCTTTCTCCTCTTATTCTCTCTGAGGCCCCCTGTCCTGGAAAAGGAGTTGTTTTTCGTCAGTTATAGAAATCACTTCAGCTCCCAGGACCTTTAAGCTGCAGGATATTTTGGTGCTGATCAGTAACTTAACCCATTTGTTATTGTCGACAACAGTACATGCCCATCAAAGACAAAACATTGTCCCATGGTGTGTGATATCTGACTATCAGAATACAAGCTGTGCATTTGTGTACCCGGGGGGCGCAGAGTTATTCTTGTCGCTGCAACAAGTGTGGCCCAGTTACTAATTCTCACTGCCTTTGTGTGCTTTTGGCAGTGTCCTCTCTAGTGTTTACTCCTGATGTGTAAAAAGTGAAAAACTGCAGCCAGCTTTCAGCCGGGATTATATCAGTGCACCTGAAACTGCAGGACTACTGTAACAGTTCAGTATACGTTCCTTTTCTTTATCAAATACACAAAATGTGGGTTCACTGCATCATTTAAAGTCCAAGGAAAAATAACAGACATTTTGAGGTGTCTTTACTTTTTCTTTAGAGTCGTGTCGTGGAAAGTCTTTTGCTGCTTATAGCGCCCACATCTCATCTGCTTCATGTCTGTTTTATGTCTGCTGTTTTCTGACTGTGTTTGTTGTTGAATTTCCCTCCCGGGATAAACAAAGTTGTTTAGATCTTAAATCTTGAGAAATATAGTCAAAGTGTTCAAAGACTGAAGTTTTTAGTTTTTTTGTGTTGGAATTATGAACATTCCTCTGTATTACCTCTCCTACCTGTGTGTAATGCACGCTCCTTAACAGATGAGAAAGGACAGCACAGCAGCATTGCATTGTGGGAGAATCTTGGCTTCATTACTCAGCCAAAGTGTTTAAAGAGTGAAAGGTGTTTCTTCACAGATTTAAACACTTTGAACAACCATCATATCAGTTCCTCATTGGCTCTAGAATTTTTTGAGTTGTCAACGACTAAAGACAAGAACTACAGAGGGCAAAACTGACTCAGATTTGACTTGACATGAAAATATTTATTTTCTAAATACAAAGACTAAGGCTAAATTTGAGCTGCCAAAATAACACTGTTGTCAGGTCTGTTTTATCTCATCTCAGAGGTTGAAACTTATGTTGCTGTCCTTTAATAATATGCAAACGCAAACAAATCTACAATCAACAAGACTGAAGATTTAATATCCTTATTTTTATTGTCTTAAACCTATGTGAGGGTCTTGCTGTTCCTCAGGTTGAGATTTTAAACCTTGGGCCCAGACTGATTACCTCCTCCTGAATGCAGAAATATATTTATATCATCTGATTTCTGCTCATGGGAGCTGGGGTGTTACTACAGTCTGCTCTTGAGTGCTATTTTCCTGCCTACAACCAATTGCTCACCAAGTCTAATAATACATGATTGGCCAGTACTACTCATATTTACTACAACTCTGATTACAACCGGCCCCCAAGAACAGGTTCTCTATTTTTATGTAGACTATAGAAGGAGATTTCCCTCCGAGCAGGTGCTGGTTAGCCTGGTTTAAGTCCTTGAATGATGTATTGCTTAATGAATTTCAACCCTCCACAAGTTCTTGTGCCACATGGAATCATGCTGGCCTGTGTGTGGGTTGCCATGGCTACACATCGAGGTGGATGAAGAGCGTCAGAGTCGGTGGTTGTGCAGCAGAGTTCTGTCTTCCACTGATATCTGCTGAGGAGGAGGAGAAGGAGGAGGAGGAGGGAAGAAATGGGAGAGGGGGAGTTTCCATGTCAGGCATTAATGTGAGTGTAGCGCTAGCATGGGGATACGCCGCTGCACATCAATTATGACTAACATATTTAGGAGGCACAGGCTGCCGCACAGTCTGCCGTGGGTTCATGTGTGACTTTCTTTTTGTGTCCTAATCCTTTGACTTTGAATATGACTGACAATAAGTTTTTTAGGGATTATTAGCTCGTCTTGGTTTCACTGCTGATTGACCCAGTTTTTCCTCAAAGATGGCATTGTGTATTTGGGATGGTAGGGATTTTGGGGGAGGGGGGTCATATGCTTCATGTAAGCATAAAAATATAAATGGAGAATCTGTGTGCCGCCGAGGTCTCACACAGGCAGTCGTCTAAAGATGAAAGCTGCTTTTTTTAACATTTTCCACTGGTGTGTGGACTGGAAAATATTAAAAAGTATTCAGTAATGTGACCGTGTGCCATTTCTTGCATCATTCTTGCGCTGACTGACTGTCTCCTGCCAGAAAATGCTCTCATACTTTCCTCGTATGAACTCTGAACCCTCGGTTGCCTTTCCTCTCTCATGGCATGAAATTGAAATCCCACAGCGGGATGGAGGGGCGGTTGTATTCCCATGTACAGCCATCTTCCTCGCTCACATCCTGAAATGTAATTGGGTCGTGGCGGATGAGAGACACAGGAAAGGAGCAACAGTGGAAATTATCTGGTGTCTGGTGGCGGAGAATACTAAGAAGCAGGAAGTCTCTGGAAATTGCAAAAACAGCATTTTTATCAGATCAACTTAACGCATTGTGTATATTTGGGGTTGCAACTTTTGAGATATCTGCATGCTCATAGAGTGTTGCCTTTATTAGAAATATTACTTTAAATTGAATTACTTTCAAGATGAGTAAAGATATAACTTAGAGCTATTTCAATTTTCAGTCCGCCAAGAGAAATCCAGGCTCTGCTCAGTTTAATACTTCTTGCACTTTATTGTCTTTGCTCATGTTCTCTTTCTTCTTTTATTACATCTATACCAAATTGTGTACAGCGCAGCACTAAAGGGACGCAATGTTGTTCCTCTGTGTGTTTTTTTATTGACAGAATGACAATAAATTTCACCTCAAACATAAATCTCAAAAGAAAGACCCTGCCTGAAAAGCACAATTTCGAATTTCTTTGTCCTTTATAGGGTTTCTTCAGGCACAGACACCCATAGCTGTGTTATTTCTTAACAGTTTTCAGTATTTCTAATTTATTAACAACATGAATTAAGGCTGTTGTAGTATGTGCAGTAAATCTGTCTTCAGACTGTGAGGGAATTGTAGCTGAAAATATGCAGAAGTAGTAACCTGTGTTGCATTTTTCCACTAAGAAAAACATTTAGAGAATAGAACATTGGGGATTTCCTACCTCAGGAATGGGAGCAGTCGTCTACATTTAGAGTGGTAAAAAGCTCCATCATACACCAGCTTTTTATCTCTATGAAACACTGCAAACAGACCCGAAAACGCAGGTTCAATAATACATGAAACATCAGGACAGTTCTGCATACAGAAACCCATTTCCTCTTCTACAACATTCCTGCAGTCTGCTGTAAAAGCTGTCACTAATGCTGTCAGGTTATGTCTGAAAACATTATGCTGCTCATGCTCTCTATACTGTGCACAGGTGCTTTGGGAACAGCGATGCCCTTATAATAAGCCTTGTTCCTATGGTAACCAAGATAGATGTGTCTTTGTAGAAGATGCTTGTGTTTGTTTGCTTCAGACGGTAGAGAAGTCGACTCTATCGGCCCGTGTGTCAGTTTAACACAGACAGGAGAATGAAAACCCGACCTGTGATGCCTTTGAAGGGTTTAGTGACAGACACGTGAAGGTGGATCCTTTGACTTTTCATGCACATACATTACGCCGCTGAGCGCTGCCCTTTGATGGCAGCTTTCTGATCCCTTTTATTAAGCTCTTGAACTGCGGTGCCGTTACCCCCACTGTGTTATCAAGGCAGGTAGACATCACAGTACATGATGGGCGTGGCTCCTGGCTTATCCTCACTCTCACTCTGATGTCCTCCTGGTCTGGAATAAAGGCGAAAACCCTCGCGGGAGCTAGTTTGCCTCAGCTGCCGAGCCGCTTCACAGCAGCACTGCCCCTCTTCAATGAATTATGAATTTCTCATTGAGATTCTGTGAGCTAATTAACATGTCAGCCCCGGCTAGCGGTGTGATATTATGGGATCCTGTGGTGCTTTATTGTACCCACGTTGCTCTTGCCTCACCTTTCCTGTTCCCGTCCCCTGTAGTGTTCTCATCAGCTGGAAAGCAATACCTCTGCACCTCCATCTCTTATTTTCTGTACTGGTAATGTAAGCAGAGATTGCTGCATTTTGTCCTTGCTCCGTTTTATGTGAGGCATGCTGCATTTGCTTGACGTGCAACATATCAGGATCCCTCTCAGCTGTACCTGTGCAGCTGAGCCTGCCTCCCACCGCTGCTCCTGGCTGTAATTGAATTTGGGGTCTCTTGGGTAGATAGAGGGTAGATGTGTAGGAGGGAGAGTGAGGATGAATGGAGCCCGGAATGAGGGACGGACGTCAGAGTATGTGTTAGAGAGAGGGGAGGGGGGAAAAAAAAACTGTTGTCCCAGCTGCGCACATGCCTGCTGGAAAGGTATTGACCTGTCAGCAATCGCTCCTCTTCTAGTCTTTATTAAACTGTTGCATAAGCCACCATGGAGAATAAAAGCAAAGCAGAAGATTTCATCTATCCCGGAGCAATCGCACAGCCAAACTCCTAAAACTGAGTTGAGTTTTTCGCTTCCTTTCTCTTAAAGCTTCTTTTCAGCTTTTGTCCTCACTCTTCTCTGGCTGTCTCTCTGCTGATAAGTGATGGGCGAAAGTCCGGCGCTTAAAGAATCAAAGCTCTCTCCGTGCTGGAATGCCCCTTAATAGATGTCAAAGGATTCGTCCCAGGGGGATGTCCGCTTTCACACAACCAGTGGGGGTTGGTCTTTTCAGGGTACTCAAGGTCTCTACAGCTCCTCAACAGCAGCAAACGACGACTTAAGAGTATCTGTCATTGCAGAACAGGCAGCAAAGTCATGAGTGGATCTGACACATGAGCCGACACATCCTAAGTTTGATTCACATCCTGAAAATGCATGTCACTTTAATGCACAGTATAGTTTTGCCACCATATCTGTGTTTATGTCTCATTTTTTTGTAAAGTTAAATGAGGTTGTGTGTGTCTAATCATCTTGTTTTCAGCTCCCTGCTACAGCCACGTGTCTTGTGGATTTTATGTGACTGACTTCCTTTATTTCATTTAAACCCATTACACAGAAATGTTGTCTTGGTGCTCAGAGTTGACGTGCTTTATACAGAGAGGCGGCATGAAGCCATTTAACCCAATTCAGATAGATTTGGTTAGTGAAATTACACTTGAATGACTGTGATGTCAGAGAGGGGTTACATAGCACGGGTAAATGTCAGCCATGCAGTTTGAAAAATATTCTTGATTGCTGTGGCGTCGAAGTATCGATGCAAAGTGGCAAGTTGTGCTGTAATAATGTGTTAGTTTTGCACGACTTTTACTGCCTTGATGCTGAGGCTGAATTCATGCGTTTACCCTCAGCATGTAGCAAAGCTTTACTAAAGTACACTCTCATAGTGCTTAGAATCAAAGGTCACATGAAGGGTAGCATGATGGTTGTACATGTAAGTGATCCTGGACAAAGATTTGGAAACGGATCTCGGTGACATTGAGGTTTTTGACTGTCAGGTCTTCTACACTTAAAAGCATCATCTTGGCCACTAACTGTAAATGCCATATTTTTCAACTCATACACATAGATACTTAGATAAAACACAACCAGTTAACTTCTCACTTAAAGTCCCACTCTGATTGTTTTTTTGTTTTTTTTTACTACTTTAATTGTTCTCACTGGTCTTTAAATTGTGATTATGAAGTTTTTACCAAAAATCACATTATTGTGTCATTTTCAAGGGCTTTTCTTTTGCAGAGCTCCAGTAGATCATTAGCGATTCTCCTCAGGGTAGTGGGCAGAGACAGTGCTGCTCTCAACACTCATCTTCACGTTAGCTTGCAGCTTCATTACCAGTGTAATAGAAGTGACAGGTTACAAAGGAGCTATTCAGCTCTCGGACACTAATGTCTTGAGGGACACAATGAAAGTTAATATCATAATTAGCTTTCTTACGAGCATTGCAATCCGCTAACGCACACGCTTGTTTCACGATCTTCCTCTGAATTTCTCCTCTATATGCAGAGTGTGACCTGCATCGCAGGGCTCTGGGGACAGAGCTTGGATTGGTTACGTAGGAAATCTCACTGTTTCTGAACCTGACGTTTGGGTCTGCCAGAGATTCACAGCAATTTGAATGAGGAAATACTCAGAAAAGCAATTTCACATTTAGTTTTCTCACGATATGTCCTGTAGCATCAGAAAAATGCCACGTGAACATATAAAAAAAACAAGAAAAACATGACTTTACCCGGAGTGGGTCTTGAAACAGATTTTACTCCCAAAACCTGAAAGTGAAAGATTAATAACAGGTCATCTTCAGCTATTGTGGATATGAATTCGAGCTAATGCACCCGACAGCCGATAAATGTCCCCAAAATAGCCTGTAAAACCTTAAAAAAAAAATTCTGATTTTGTCCATTCAAATACAAATCATGTTTTTATTGAAAAAGCTTATTTATATGAGCCAAACTGTGAAGGCAGTGTTATTATCTATGTCAGCTTCTCAAAGGTTAGTGCTTTGCAGTCACTCCTGACATGTTTTTCATCCAATCTTTTGCACTGGACCATCTCCACAGCAGACTGGCAATGCTGCATACTGTAGGTTTCCATGGAGATCTTCCCCGGTTTAAAAATGAAGCCAGCATTGTGTGACTGAAAGCCCAAGTTGCGCCCAGTGCTGGCTTTCTAACCTCACTTAGTGAGACAAACCAGAGGCCTGAATTCAAACCCGACACATTTAAGAGAGAGCTGCGTATGCTTTAAGCCTTTTACTCACAGGAACACTCATGTTCACTTCTCATCTATTGTTTATGTGATGTTAAATTAGTCAGAGTGGACTTGTTTCTATCTCTGAGAACCCTTCAATGTAAGCACTCTAAAACACAAATCCAGCTCTCCCACTTTCCAGATCCGGATTTGTGCATGTGTGTCTGCACAGCCTTGATAGCCAGTTTTTAGTCCAGCCAACCCTAAATCTCATAGAAATGGTTTTGGGTGTGCTTGAGAGCCATGAAGAGGGTGTGGTGTTAGCACCCCATGTATTTTAGCTTCATAAAACATGGTTACGGTCACGGTAATTGCAACATTATCACACTGAGAAATGAAGCTAAAAGCTGTGCTGCTAAAAGTAGAACACACATTTACATCATCTGATGTGAAGATTATTACTCACTATTTAACCTGAACCACATGCTTACTCACTGCGTCAGATGGTTCCTTTATTTTTTCTGTTTCTGAGATTAGGAATCACAATTTCCTTTATGTTGTCATGGTTACCGGTCTTGTTCTGAATTGGTATTCAGTTGTCACAGAGGCCTGAATTCCTGCTGGACCCATGGCCCACAGACATAGAGCAACAGCTGCCTTCACTGAGCCTGCCTGCCCTCACATTTGCTTGCCGGCTGGTGTTTGTACCCAATTCTGAGCCAACAACCTCAAATGTGGAATTTCACCTCAGGACAGTGTCCACATTTGTTACACTGATGAGAAGGAGTGACAAAACTCCAGCGACAGGGTGGTTCATGCAGAGGGTTGAAGGTTTAAATCGTGCCTCATTAAAACTGGCAGCGCAGTTCTGCAGTAAATGTTACATGTCAAAGTGACTTGACACCTGGACCAGACCGTTCAGGTTAGCGGCTCCGAAAGGTTTCTGAATCCAGATCAGATAAATCCCTGTGTAGGTGCTCTTGACCTGGCTTTTCCTTTTAACCATTCAGGTTCAAATATGCTAATAAAAAACACAAAACTGTAACATTATGGAGCCGCCTCATGTACAAGCCGCAACTTAAATGTTGACTTTGACTCTAGTTTATTATCACTCATTCATACATGGTTATTTTTGTGTGGCACGCGTGGGGCTAATATACTTATATAATGTTTCTGCTGTGTAACAAGTTGATAAAAGTAACCTTGACATAGTAGGCTACACTGATGGCTGTTTAAATACCAGACCTGCTAAAAAGTGCATTTAAGCACACAAAGACCTGAACTATCAATGTGACCATCTGCTGAACATCAAGCTAGTGATAATGTTTTGGCTTTAGCTTTTATCTGAAAGCACATCTGGGCCTAAGTACACCCTTACAAAGCTGCTATCATGAGTTTAAAAAGCGTAAAGAGTTTCATGTGCATGGTAATACAGAAAAAGTCTTGAATGAAAAGCCTCCTCTGTGTCATTCAGTTTGCCTATCTGAATGAGATTCATACTTTTCATTCACCGTGCATCGTACTTTAGCAGTGGGTATAAAAGGTGCATCATTAGTGCTTTTTCAAAGTAGGAGTGCTTCTTGACTGTTGACCTTAATCCTTGTCCACAGGAAGTGCAGCCTTGGTCTGAGGCTCGTCTCTCTTCATCTGTGAGGGTATCTATATTCTGTCAGGGAAATCCTCAAAGATGGGCTCGTGAGCCGAGTGTTCATTAGAGGGTCATACTGAATGCATTAAGATTTTTCAGTATGATCTCTGACATTGATCTTTTTTAACACTCAGCACCCTTGGAGGTTGTGTTTTTGCAGCTATTTACTCAGTACTATGCTAACATAAAGGTGAAGCATTTGTCGAGTCAAGTTTGATTATTTTTTACACTTCTCTTGCTTTACTAAATTAGACATTTTGGCAGTACTAATTTTTTCCCAAATGGATGGCACAGTTTTCAGGCTGGGTAGCTAAGCCTTTATTCAAAATGCTAACAATCAAAAGGAGCTGACACAATTTTCTCTGTGTTTGGGATAAAGTTTACAGACTGGGGTTAAAATGTTTGGCATGTCAGGCCACCAACTATCACCAATACAGGAAATGGTCTCCATCACAGGGCAGAGGCGCTCTGGATTTTCTGCTCTGAGGGATAAGTAGTTTAAGGCTAATCTCAGGGAGGCCAACTGATTGGCCTCGCCAGTAAAGCAGCATGTGCAGCTGTCATGATTTATTGCTGGTGGAGATTATGAGAAAAGGAACGTACGGCATGCCAGTTCAAACAACCAACAAATTCCTCAAGTAACTTAACCTTAAAAAAAAAAACCCTGATCCCCATCTTTTTTCACAGTTTGTCCAGCTTTAAAAAAAACCTGCGACAGATCAGAGGGAGGGCAAGAAGCGGAAGCAGCTTTCTTCAGCTTTGTGGTCTGAGTGTGTTGGCGCCTCACAACAAACAGCAGCTTCCACTGTCTGAAATGATGGTCAGAGGGATGATTTCAGTCAAAGTTAAGCTCTAATTTCCACGTTGTTGAAATTCAGATGAGAGACAACTAGTGTAAAAGTGCGAAAGTACAAAACTGTCAAAACTGAGCAAAACTTAATTAACCGAGCAAAACAAGGGTTCACAGAGTCTTTGCTGAGCGTGGCTAACACCAGCAGATCCAGCATCACCAGTGTACATGCTACATTACCTGTAAATGCACACACACCCATGCGGGTTATTGCTTTGGCAGATGAGACACAGCCTACATAAAACCAAGCAGCAACTTCTGGGCTTAAAGGGATATTCCAGCGTAAAATTATTGTAGGGTCAAACACACTGTAACACTGAGTTAGAAACCCCCTCAAGAGATGAATGTTGCTGACTGCTTGCTTCTCTAGTTTTACCAACTTTATTAACAACCACAAGATAGCAATACACAGCGGTCTGAGGAGCCATAAACAAACCTCAACCAAAACGCCACTCTATAGCCACAAATAATGCTCAGAGCAGCACCTAACTTCATCAACAGTACATATAGGGTCCTAGCCATAGTACAAGGCACCAAACATTTTTTAGCTTTGCCTAATTTCTTTATTAGCAAAGAGAACAGACACAACTCACCCACTGTCTTCCAGGAGCAGCTTGTTTGAAGCGAGACCTCAGGCCAGTTCATCATCGACTGAGGCGGGGTAACGCAGCTCAAGGAAGAACATTTGTGATCATTTTCTTGAAGTAATAATAATCACCACATTAATCATTTTGCACTGCAGGCGTGGTGGTTCTTCTACCTTAGTGTCTTGGTTTGATTGCATTTCCATGAAGAAATGATCATAAATGTTCTTCCTTGAGCTGCTCAACCCCGCTGCAGTCCGTAATGGACTGGCCTGAGGTCTCGCTACAGACAAGCGGCTGTAGCGAGCGGGAGAGTAAGTGAGTTTTGTTTAGTCTCTTCGCTATAGAAATCAGGCAAAGCTAAAAATATGTTTGGTGGGTAGTGCTGTGGTGTGTTTGACCCATAGACTGTATATAGAATGGACAGAGTCTGCCTCCTCTCTGGGTGAAGCCACTCCGAGAACAGCACCCTCTGTTGACGGGCTGCAGTATAGGTCATAAATCCTCTGCCAGCAAAGCTTATGGGGCTGTGGACAAAGTTTAGAAATTTATTACACAGAACATAATTTTTTCTCCCCCATGCTTGTGTTGACATGTAGTTACAGTAAGACTGGTTTGTGCTCAAGTCCTCTTTTTTCTGTGAAGCTCCGTTTTTAAAAGTTATTAGGGGGTTCATGTTTTCTTTGATTGACACCTGATACAGCCTATGGGCATTCAGGGATTGCGTAGCTCTCCTGGGGGATACGCTGTTTGAGCCGAGCGTCATCACAGTGACTCTCGGGCCGAATGCGCGCATTGCTACTGCGCAGCGCTGGTTTCAGGAAATGAAGAAAAATCCCGGAAATACCGAGAGCTTTTTGGCTTCAAATCTGTATACAGGCGGTAGGCGGAACCAAGTTGTGCATAGTATATACAGTCTATGGTTTGACCCTAAATTAATTTTACACCGGAATATCCCTTTAAGAAATGCAGACAATGCAGCTCCTTGCATGTAGCTCATTTTCCTGTCAGCACACGCTGTACTGAGGGAAGAATTTAAAATCTGTGGTTATTTACATCCAGGTAGTAAAGCATCATGGCATTATGGCAGTGGCCATGGAGGATGGCTGTGCAAAGGTGCAGTTACAACATATAGTAACTGGTCTTTTTCAATTCTAGGATAATGAAAAAATCACTGATTTGTTTAACTAATAAGTAATTCTAGTGTGGACAATGGCATGTAATTTTTTGGTAGACTAAACACAAACATTACAAGTTGAATCACAGTTGCTCTTCTCAGCTCTTTGGTATGTTGTAGCCCTGCTTTTATGCCCAGCGTTGTTAGTTAAATAATGACTGTGCATTTGGCAAGCCTGCATCTGCATATTAATTATGATCCCTATAATGCTTATGCACCATATCTTAATGGCGCACCATATTATCACTGCACTCTCTCTCTGTCTCTGGCTTGATCTCTCAAACACTTGCAGCACATAAGCAGATATCACAGTAATTATGTAGATCAGTGTGTCGGCTCCAATAGAAGAGGCTGCTGTTCATACATTCAGGGTGGCAGAGTTACTTAATTAACATACCTGGGATGTAAAGTTTTCCAAAAGACTACATCCCATCTGTTTTGTATCTGATGAATGAGTTCAGGTCTGAAGTGTGGTAAAGTAAACCTCTGCCAATCACTGAACTTTCTGAGGGCCTGGAGAGCTACTCCAACATCTGTTTATCTCCTTTTTTAGAGATGATGATGTTGATGTCAGTTTCTAGTGTTGTCTTACAGCAGAGTCCAAGGCTTTGATTAAGGAACTAAATATTCAAACAGTTGGTCCAGAAACATCTGGCCACATAATCACTGCAGGTAAACACAATCCTTCCCTTTGTACCAGAACTGATCAGAGATCTGGATCAGACAGAGGGCACTTCATGTTCAGCAGAGATACACTTGGAGTAGGTACATTAAACTGGGAGGTAGCCCTGCTCAGTTTGCACTTAAGCTTGGTGGGCTGTGACTGATAGGGGATTGAATGTGACTTTTGGGGGTTAGGGTTGTCAGGCTTGTTATCTCGAGAACTGATGAGGACTTGGCGCTACTATGAGGGTGGTAGCATAAATTTATTTTACATTCCCAATAACCACGTAAGAGCTGGTCACAAAACACACATTAATAAAGGATATGTTCCTTAGAGCACAAGCTTACCCAATTAGCAGGAGTTATTTAGAAAGTTATTTAATCTTAAAACTTCAGATGCCCAGAGACTACTCTGAATTATTCCTGCAGAAACACCTAAACTTATGTCTCATCAGGGGATGCTACAGCATCAAAATTTAATGACTGTTTTTTCTGACCATTTTACTCATTTACATTTCTTTTACAGCATCCTTTTGACCAAAAAAGCCCTTTTGGAGTAGCTTTTACACTTTTGTGCTTTGATTGAGAGAAAGGATAAAGGGTAGAGGAGGAAACGGAGAAGAGAGAATGCAGAACGGCATCCGACAAAATCAGCCAATCAGATTTCAACCTGGGCCGCCCACTCCAAGGTCTATGACCTCTGTACATCAAGCACATGATTCAACCACCGAGCCAAAGGCCCGTTTTTTAAATCAAAAACAGGAAATAAAAAGGCAAAGGCTTAAGGCTAAAGACAGAAAAAAAAGACATTTATTGGTTACTGAAGAGGAGTAGTGAATCCCAAAACAGTGGCTGCCAAACTGGAAATGTTGACTCATGCTAACCTTTATCTGAGCCACAATATGGCTAAAAAGGATGGAGTTCAGGGCATAGTTTTACTTCCTGGTACAGAACTATGAGACCTCAAACTGTCAGTAAAATTTCAGAGTTGTACAGAATAAAGAAGCGGAGAACCAGAAGGTTATTGTAGTAGGCTGTAAATATATTTAATTCTGCTGTAAAATAAGTTTTAATGGAGATTCCTCTGCTAACCCTCCAGTGAACACTTAAAGAGCTGCAGCTTTTATTACCTGCAGTAGTTTTATTTCTCAAATAGCCTGAAATAGCCTGCCTACTTTTTTTTTTTTTTCCAAATGGTACTTTTAGGAGGGAAAGTTGTTTGGCATCCTTTCAAAATAAAAGCAGGAAAAAACATCTTAGCTAACATGAAGCAAAACAAATCAGTGTGTAGGGAACAATCTCTTCTCTCGAGTTAAAACATAAATCAGGTTACATATTCAGGCTTTTCCTTTTTTTCTCCATTTCCTTTCTCTTTGCAAGTTTAAGATTGATTTATCTGTGACATAACCGCACAAAGTGTCTTGCCCACTACACATGAGTCTCTTTGGTGTATCCTCATAACACCATCTGTTCTGGGGTCAAGCTTAGCATGTCAGGATCCCACTGACCGTTTAATCAATCTGAATCATTAAGAAATACCTCCCTGACATGTTTTGTATTCAGAGTCTACGGTGTATGAAAGGCTTGTCTCCATCGTGGCCTGACCTTGTGGTAGCTGTCTCTCACAGTTACACTTAATTAATCTCCTAATTAACCTATTGATTGCTTTCACAGTTACAGTGCTCTACAGTATTTACAGCTAATTGAGGGAGCTCTTAATTCTGCAGGTAATGGAGGTTTTCTGCTATAGATTATTTTCAAAGTAATCCAAAATTGTACAGAAATCCCACATTAAAGACAGGTACGTTTGGACAAAAAATTTAATTACATGTAACCCGGTGAAAGACAGATTGAGGTTCAAACTGTTAAACTTTTTCTACATGTAATAAAATGATAGGAATTGCATAGGAAGTATACAACAGTTTGAAGGGTCCTCCTTTTTATTCTCTAATATGGTAATGATGGCTTAAAAATGTATTATTCAGCTCTTCAACTTGCTTTTATCTAGCCAAACTTAATGTGGAGTCTCAGCCCAAATGTGAAGTGACGCTTCCTCCCCCCTGACTGACAGTAATCCATGGCTCTGGGAAGGGGTGCTGGTGGAGAAAAACCAGCATGGGTCCAGAATTTGGAGCACTTTGAAAGAGATTCAGGCAGATGAGAGAAAAAGAGGCCAATCTTTCTCGGTAATTCCAGCTGCTCTAAAATCCCCTCTCGCTCTCCGCTTTTTAAAAACGATAGTTAAGAGTTAAGCAAGGGCATGATAAAAATTTAAAGCGTGTTGCATCAGCGCATGTTTAACATAAAACCCTGACCCAGAGTTTGCAAAGCATGTTGGGATATTTGTTCAACTCTTCCACTGTGTATTCAGTTTGCGCACTGCTGAAGCAAACACACCACTGTACGATCTGTCTCCTGATTTATGGCGCTCTGACGAACAGTGGGAGATCCTCACACAAATGAGCAGAGCGGCGCACTGTTATTCAGCCGCACAACGGTCACAACAGGACACTTAATTATGCTTTATGCAGAATCAATATGTTTCTAGCAGGCGCAGGGGAGGGCATGCAGAGAGAGTGGGGAGGAAGGAGGAAGCGAAGAAGGAGGAGGAGGGAAGCTACCTCCATCTCAGCACACCCCCATTGAGTCCAGGGGACATTATTTTCATGGTTGTCCTCTCCTGGCCTAGAGGCCGGCCTACTGTGACAGAGCGACTCTGACAGCTGTGGCAGCCCAATCATCACTTTCCCCTTCATTTGTGCTGAGATTTTTCATCTGCAGCTTGGGAGTTCTGGCAGAAAAAAGCTTAAATATAAAAAAAACGTTTTAAGTATTTCCAGTAATGCTTCATTAGATTGTGCTAAGATAAACCCACCATGTCTCATTTAGTTGTAATTACACAGAAGCTCTAATTATGGGCAGTTTTTCTTTAACATATGCATGGTCACACATCTTTATATGCAGTGAGGGTCTGTAGGTAATTTGACAGGATTATCAGAGGGTTCTCCTCCCTCCTCGCCGTTCTCTCTCAGTCAGCTTCCTGCTGTAGCCGAGTCACCCTGGGAACCTCTGCACAACATGACATGAATCTCAATGAGCTCTGGTTGCCACTGACCTCTCTGTCCTACCATTTCCCTCACAGTGCACAGTTTACACCTGCATGTGCATATATGCATGCACACACAGCATATGCAGAGATCCTTGCACTCTGTTTTAATTTTTATTTGTTGAGGTGGAAGCCAAAGCAGCAGGGGCAGAAAGTCAGGGCTGTCTTCACATATGTTTCCAATAACAGGAGGATTCAGTTTGGGGATGTATCTGCCTGCTACTGGAAGTTCAAGTTTCAGCCCAGCCTGAGGAGTGCTATCAGAAGAGCTACGCTTCACTAAAATGTATCCTAAATCATTCCCTGGGGTTTTTCCAGCGCTACCACATGTGCAAAGTAGAATTCATGCCCGCGTCTCCTAAAATTCATTTTGAGTCTCCAGGGTCAGTTTGAAATATCTGCGTTTTCAGAATTTGCCGTAGTCTTTTTCCGTCTTATTAAGCACTTTTTCTTATCAGGGACAGGTCAATAAAATACAATAAAAAGACATCGAGTGTATAAACCACAAGCAGAGTCTATTAGTTTTCTGAAAAGGTGTCATGAAGCCCAGAGGGTGCAGTTACAGTTTTGGAAATGCTGACTCCGACTATATTTACTTGATAATAAAGAAACTGCTAAATGGTTGAGTTGAGGCGATAGCCTGGCTGCCCTGGAAACATCTAAAACAAGGTCACCTGCCTTCTAAATAAGCCTCACTAAACAGGCCTGATTATGCATAACTATTTACTGACTGTTCACTAGGGGTGTCATGATTCTACAAATCCTTGATTCGATTAAATTTTCGATTTTAGGGTCACAGTTCGATTTGAATCTTGATTCTTTTTTTTTTTCTTACAGCATAAAGGCCTGTGCCATTTTTTTAGACTAGTCTAGTCGACGATCATTGGTTTTATTCATTACATTTTGTACAGTACATCTGATTTCAAAAGATGGGCAACATACAAGTGATGCTATTTCCATTATTCTCGTGTTATGTATGACATTAGGCACTAACAGTCACATTTAAATAATTTATTTAACAATCTTGTTTTCAGTGAAGTGAAAACAACAAAAACAAACATAATAACAAAATAAGAACTCACAGAGCCTCGTGTCGGCTACAATGTGCGGCGTTGTCATTTGCTTCCGCCTTGCACACCTCCCGGATGTGGAGGGAGGAGATCGTCGCTCCTCTCTTTGATTTCGATTATCGAGACCATGACGTAATTTCAATCGATTTTCATAAAAAACGAAATCGTGACAACCCTAATGTTCACTGTAAATAAGTGGTTTTGATGGGATGTCTTTGACTTTTGGGACAGTCCTCAAGTGAGAACTGGAAAAACTGCAGTCACTTCCTCATTGGCTCCACTTAGTCGGATGAGATGGTTTCAGCGCTGAACCTTCCCTTTTTCTCCACTGGTTTATTTCTCTTCTTTTAGTCTCTCAGACTGTCTCATCTTTGACCTCAATCAGCGTCCTGCGATGACACAGCTGAGAACCCCCCACTGTGAGATGACTGCTCCATTATCTATCAAGCTATAACCGAACCAGCAGGGGCCCTTAGACCATCAGGGACCTCTCGTTTGAGACACTGGATTTTTTGATTCCTCTCCTCCCCGGTGATGACTGACCACTTTCTTTAGGAATAAAAACACCACAACTCTCATATCCAACCAGCCATGATTCCCTTTGTTCCCGCCGTCTTTCTGGAGCCTAAAGGAATTGGCAGGCTGTTCAGCACCCGTGCCACCTGCCCGGCAACACTCCCCCAGGAGGGCTTTGGTGAGCGCAGCCCAGCCTGGCTTATTGGAAGTGAAGTAGACCATACCAAAATCTCCTGGAGGGGAACAGTACAGGGAGTACACAGCTTCTTTACACCTGACCTTTCTGTTGTTTTCGCTGACAGGAGCACACTAACAAGAGATGTGGGGTGGGGTGGGGGGACGAGGTCGAGCAAGGGGGGGCAGTTTGGTTTACCCTGAAGTGGAAACCTCAGGCAGACACGTGTGCAGACATCGCTGTCATCTTTGTTTAGCTCATCTCTGTCAGCTGGAGCATGTGGAGGTCAGTGTGGTGATGCGAGCATGCTAGCACTCAGACACATGTAAACAGTAGTAGCATCCTATGAGCCCGTGTTCAGATCTAATGAACCCAGACGGACCCGACCCGGCCTGGGACTGAGACCGCTGAATCAGGGTTGCACTGACTCACTCCAGTCTTGGCTGCTACTACATATGCTAGCGCCAGTACTTTCATGGACAGAGGTCATAAAAATGGAGATAGGAGACATTTTCTTGGCTTGGTCTACGATGAGAGAAATGTGAGCTGCTGAGCATATTTTTGTCTTCAGATTTGAACCTTTCTGCAGGGGGAGAGGCTGCACAGCTTAGAAGAACCAAAACTGATTTTCTATGCTGGTTTTACATCATTAGCTCTTTCAGTACGTTGTTGAAGTAACTATCCAGCTCCAATGACAGCTGTTTAACTTGTAGCACTTTGAAACCTGGCCATGATCTCTCACTCGTCACTACATAAGACAGATGCTGTAATTGATCCGATGAATCAGTAAGTCTGCTATAAATGAGTAGAGGAAAAAGGTGGGCCATCATCCTGTGCACCATTGACCTCATACTTCTGAGGAGTTTTGGCTTTAAACGGCACAGAGCCCCGATCTCGGCTCCATCCAACACCTTTTGGATGAACTAGTAGGCCAACTGTGAATCAGGTCTTATCACACCACTTCACTAATGCTCTTGTGTCTGAATAGTAGTTAAATCCCTGCAGCCTGATCCCAGAATCTTGTGAAAAGCTTTCCTAGAAGAGCCAGGCCGGTTCTATCAGCAAATTAATGCCCATAGTTCTGAAATAAGAGGTTTCACACTTGCATAATGGTTTAGTTTCACATTCCTTTTTCGAGCAGGGGTTTGCACAAGTATGTGAGAGTGCTGAGTGCTTTATTTGAGTTATACTAGCACTGCAGGGGTGTGTGTTTCTTATATTTGGGTGAGACTTTGATAAGATGCCTGTTGTACTTTTTCACATGTGGCCTAAAGTTTACTCCACCTGACTGGAGGTCAGGTGGAGGACGAGGGCCAGAAGGTGATCTATAACTTTATGACACACTACACTGTAAATATAGTTTTAAACTATTATGAAATAGTTTGAATTAAGATTAAATGAGGGTTTTTTTATAAACTCAGATAATGTTGGGTTTGATTTATTTTCAAGTGAAGTTAAATAAGTAATCCTGCAGAAATAGATAATTAAAAAAATATATTTGACTGAGCATCTTCAGGATTTTTATGAGTCAAACATCATCTGAGGGAGTAAATACCCCAATATGAGGTGTCTGCAGAGATGGAGGCTGCAGTGTCAGGACTGCAGTTCTGGGATGGCATCTTCAGGACCCATGTGTTGTTGTAACAGTTAAGGTTACAGCGACGGTAAAGGATGTTACACACCGGCAAATTAGCAAAGTGAATTGGTTTCTCCTTCTTCTCTCTGCCTCTCTGTTTTCCCATGGCGTATTTTTATGCGAATATACGAATTTTATTCGCATTGCGCCAGGTTCTTATGGGAAAAGGTGTAAGCCAAATATTTTGTAGTTTCGCATCACCTTTTTGCATTGTTTCAGTGTGTAACAACTTTTACAGTCCCAGAAATGTGGTCCTGAATCTGCATCCGAGTCTGCAGACCCATGTTACTCAGTAAAAGGTCAGTTGGTTCATGAAATCATTTTGGGTACAGGCACTCAGCCTCAATGGCAGTATTTTTTATCTGCTGTTTCTGCCTGTATTTGATAGGATAGCTGTAGGGACAGGAAATGTGGAGACAGATATGCAGGAAGGGGATGAAGCCCGGAGTGGAGCCCGTAGCTGCTGCAACATGGGCTACAGCTCCTGCACACAGGGTTTACGTTTGTGCCACTTAGCCCATCCAGTTCCCAAAGAGACTGTAGTTTAATTTAACAAAAGCAAGCAAATACATGTAAATAAATACTTGTTTGTAATATATAGTTTGGTATTTTTTCCTTCTTTCTTACAAAATCTTCACAAACTATGGAAAAGCTTCTCTAATTCTGCAGCAAGACCGCAGAGTTTGGAGTAAAAACTATGTCATGGTGTCCTTTTGAGGGTTTGCGTCATGACAGCGCTCAATCCCTGAAACTTGTGCTTCATTAAGGACGGCGCTCTCATTGTGGCGGGGCTGCAGCAGTGTCAAATGGCAGCACCATAACTCCAGTTTGCAACAGCTGCATTTAATCAAGCTCTGCCTCGGCTCTAATCAGCCTCTGCCTAACCCATCTCTGCTTGGCTCGTGGTCACTTTACCCTGACAGCAGATTTATAAGACTGGATATGAGAGAGCGGCACAGGAACACACCGCTCTGCCCTCACTGTATTCAGCTGTCTGCTGCAGGAGAAACTGGTGCACTAAACAGAATTCATTAAAGGCTTGTGTTGCCTCCAGTTGAAGCAGTCAATTAGGAAGCTATGTGTGTACATAGGAAGGGTGTATTTTGGCTGATGGCCTCTTTCCCTCCGGCTTGCTTGTTGCCTTCCCAATCAGCACCCTTGCCATATGGAAACAGCTGGTCCTCAGTGGTGCGATGCCCTCTGCTCTGCATGAAGCAAGCCTGCAGAGATAGCCATGCTACACACACACACACACACACACACACACACACACATACACAGAGTAGGAGCGATGAGGATTGGGGGGGACTTGTTTGGGGAAGATTATGGATTTGGTTGGGGAAGTGTAAACCCTCTCACTAAGCTGGTGCAGCTTAAGTTTTTACTCTCTAAGCATTAAAAGGAACATAGACAGTGTCATGCTCTGCCTTAGAAACACAACATGGATTTGCAGGCCAGAAAACCCCCCTTTTTTTGTGGGATGAAAAGACAAAGTAAGAGCAGTTCAACTGTAAGGAGAGAATTCTTTTAGTAACATTTGTCCGTATCCTTATCTGAGCTACAGGGAACTGCCTCTATAAACACTCACTTACTGTAGCTGTGATACGCTGCGCACTGCTGCAAACCAGTCACGAGGAATCAACCATGCAGAAAGTCTCCCGTTGTGTGCCTGACAGAGCTCTGTGTTTCCTTGGGGCGTCTAACCGCAGCAGTGTTTCCTTGGAAATCCCTGACATTTATTTGACCCTACATGGGAACATTTCTCTAGCTCCAAAGATGTGGTGTATCTCTTTTTTTGCATTGCATGTATTTGTGGCTTCAGAGTGTTTATATGTGGAGAAAAGTAGTCAGGGAGAGTCTTTGTCACATCCCGATACTGTATCAGCCTCAAAGACCGCTGGTCCACGATCAGAGACTGCAATGACACTGAAAAACACAGATCAAAGAGCAGGTCCAGCCTCCTGTAGCTGCTAAAGCTGTTTGTGGCCGACTGAGCTTTTGAACACTGGGAAGGAGAGGAGGAAGGAGAGCAGAGGAATTTAGGCAAACAGAGTTGTCATCTGTTTAGTGGAATTAACTTCTAAAGGGAGTTACAGGCTGCAGAGCAGCACTTTTTGATTTATTCTCTTTTTTTGTGTCAAATAATGGAAAACGTCTGACAAGGGAACTTTAGAGTAAACATGGTGCAAAAAAACTGAGACAAGTGTAATTTTAACCAGAGTCCTGTGTTGTTTTCTTTCCTTTCATTTACAGCAAAAAGCCTCAGGCAAGGTGCTGTTTGACCTGGTGTGCTCCCACATGAACCTCATCGAGGGGGACTACTTCGGTCTGGAGTTTCAGAACCATCAAAAGATGATCGTAAGTAATAATGAAAATAACTGAGGATGGAGTTAGATTTGTTTTAAAACTGCTCCCTGATGTTACATTTCATGATCCTTTTGTTTCTGCAGGTTTGGTTAGACCATATCAAGCCTATCATCAAGCAACTCAGACGTAAGTGTATCCCAGTTTTATCCTCAAAAATCAGCAGTGAAGTCAGATAACATCCACTATCATCGATGCTAAACTCACTCCAGGGGGAGAGAGTGCTTTGTATGAAAGCTTTTTATGCAAACACATAATCCTGCATAGAAATATTGCAGTCTGACATTAAATCCATCATCTTTGAAGGCTCACATGTCCTAACCGGCCTCAGAGATCTGCTGCTTCAGTTTTATTTATACGAGGATGCAGCTTGTGGTTTAAGCTGTCAAATTAGGTTGCGTAATATTTGGGAGTGTTTGTTTAGCTGAGACTGCTCTACCTGATAAACTGGCGACTCATTGTGTTTATGTGTTGTTAAAAAAAAAAAATCATGTATCCCTCACAGGGCCGAAACACACAATCTTGAGATTTGCTGTGAAGTTTTTCCCTCCAGATCACGCCCAGTTACTGGAGGAGCTGACAAGGTGAGCTCTACGGCACGAATGAATAAACAGATTTGATCACTATATCATGCACCTCCTCCGTTTGTCATTGTAATGGCCTTTTATATGTTTTATGTCAGCGTAGAAAGACTTTAGCTGTAATTGTCGAGGCGTAAATGAAACATGTGCTCCTGTTCCCCAAAGATTTACTCACTCTGCTGCCGCTCTGTATTTCACATGTCACGGCTGCCATGTTTCTGATTTAGGCCTCAGGAGATTAGAGAGGGGCTAATGATTTTCTGGTTTCAGTTTGCATGTTGCAGAGCGACTCGCATGTTTTCATTGTCAGAGCTGAGAAATAATAGGCACACAGAAAGTCATATCTGCCTGACACACCTGTGTGTGTGTGCTGTTGTTTTTGGCTGAGGTCTCCCACATACCTCAGATTCTTTTATTTTGAACTGTAGCGTGCAACACTGGAATAATAACAGGAATTCATCAATCACTTTATTCTGAATTATCCAGCCTACATGAAAAAGAAGCCTGCACACGTGAGGTAGCTCCCACTGAAATAAATAACATGCTGTTGAATGAAACACACATGTGGAGCATGTGTCCGCAGGAGAGCTGGAACAATGAACCTTCATGAATTTAAGATCAATCCTTGACACTTTTATAATTAAATCTCAATGATTAGCCACTTGTTTTAAATCATGCCTTGTAATAATAACTTGTATTCAGAGAACTCTGGTAAAGTGGATTTATTACTGGGGACTCTTTAATTGGCATAAATCCGTGTTTTGGCCTTACAAGGCTGATTAAAAGAATGAGTAAATAACGTCTGCAGACACTGCAGGCAGCTGCCAAACAACACTCATACCTCCCTAAATATGAACCTGTTTTTTTTTCTCAGTCTAAATGACAACAAATCAGAACTAAAACAGGCACTGGTTGGAAATAGACCCATTACTCTGTTGCTTGATTATTGGCATTTTGACGTAATCAGCATCATATTGGCATCAGCCTCCACAAGGTCGATATCACCATCATCTTTCCCATTAAAATCACATTTTTCTCTTCACTCATAAACAACAAATTTAATCTCAAACAGTCTCTGGTTGGTGTTTTAATTTAAACTCTGTTATGATGTGTTGTATGATTCAGTTTAGTATTGACAGCAGTATTGATCATTTTCAGAAATCCTCAGCATAACTCAGACCTGTCTTTCGACTAATTCATTAAAAAGCCATCTAAAACATGTTACTGGCTAAAATAACTGTATATATATCAGGTTTGAATGTGTACAAGATAACAAAATCAATATTTGCCCTATAATATTTTTCTTTCTGAACCGTTTTAGATTGATGGACAGAAATACAAACTTCCTCTGTGGCAACATTTCACTGAGCCAAATATTTTTCGATTTAAATGTATTTAATAAAATATTCACTCAAGTTCAGTAATTTTGTTTTTTATTTCTATTATGAAATGATGACAAAAAAGACAGCATGATATTGGTATTTTATATGGGCAATCAGCCACCCTACATAAATATCAGTCATGTTTTGAAGCCTATAGTATAACTCAGTGTATGTTTCTATTTCAGGAATTGATTAAAATCCATCCAAAATATATTGATCTACAACTGTACAAGCACAAGCAGGCAGGGATACAGCCGAGGTTTCTGTTTGTGGTTGGAGGTTATTTTTATTCACAGCTGCTAGATAAGATACTTCCTTTCCTGACAGCGAATCATTTATCTGTATTTTAAACTCTTACTTATTTTTCATTATACCTTTAATGTGACTAAATTGAATCCTCTGGCTTGTATTCAAGAGAAGCAGCACATAACATAAGAGAGTCAGTAAATCTTCTTCGCTCTCTCCGCTCCATTATTATCAATTATTGAATCCTGAATCATCCACCAGGGCCAACTTCTTCTGGAAGCCTTGTGTGAAATTAAAAGAGCCAAGTAAAATTATATTCTATCAGAAGTCGAGTTAAAGCGGCTCCGTTGGAAGTCTCGCAGATTTCATTTGATCTCGCTCCAGCGTTGGAAACAACCTCCACTCCTCCTCCTCCCCCATGTGATCACTGAAGTCTGTTTGTGTTTGTGTCCAGGTACCTGTTCGCCCTGCAGATCAAACAGGACGTTTCCTGTGGACGTCTGACCTGTAACGACAGCAGTGCAGCGCTGATGGTCTCTCATATCATCCAGTGTGAGTTCCTCATGGCTGTTTACTCGTTTGGCTGGAGAAACCAAAGAGTCGACTGATCAGATAATTGTCTTTGAAGACACACTGTGCGTTTTTCCACACACAGCTTATCATCAAAACTTCTCTTATAGCACACTGCACACCAAGGAAAATTGATTATCTCGGAGTTGCCATGGTTACCTTTTCAGTCAGATGCTTGAAATAATGTTGGATGGCTTCAGAGTAACTGTTCATATTATGGAGCTGTGCTGGGGAGTAAAATGCTCATTAAAAACCTGACATTTCTTATTCATAACAAAGATCACTGTGTGTTTGACAAACAAAGAGAAGAGCTCTTATTGTAATACAAGAGAGTAACGCCAGAGCTTCTGTTTGTTTCAATCTATGAGCTCACCTTGAGGCCTCAGGTTTTTAATTAATTGCGATCAAAATCAAGATGAGGAAATTTTGTTGATTTAAACCAAAGGTAAGAGGAAAAAAAATAAACAAAAAGGGTGAGTTGGCCATGATGGAAAAGAAATCTAAAATGTCAGGTCATAATTATAAGATTATGAGATGAAAACCAAAATGATGAGATGAGATTATGGAGCAGGATTATGAGAAAAGAGTCAAAATTTTGAGAAAAAAAGTGAAAATTACAGAATTAAAAGTCAGGATTATGACAACATTGTTTGGACCGCAGCTGTAGTGAACACATCTCTGCTGTTTTTTTCATGTTTAACATCCACTCAGCAGAGCAATATAATAATTTAATCAATCATATGTAGTTTCATCTTCAGCTCATTTATTTGTAACCATGATGGCATGTTTCCTGTTGAAGGTCGCCACCTCACCATCATCAGTCTTGTTTTTTCTCTGTCTGAGCTGCTTCTTGCTTTCAAGGGTGTGTTTACCGAGTATGAGCCCATGATTTCAATTGAAGTCGTCCACAATGTGCCTGATGCAAGAATTTTGACTCAGTATCTCATAATTTCGACTATGTATTGCATAACTACGACTTATCAATGTGATTTCATTCTCATTCAGTCTAGTTTTTCCTCTTTTCTATTTTTAAACTGGCAGGATCAGGCTTTTAAAAAGACTAGCTCCCTGCACACAAAACTAGTAATTGAATAAGACATTAATTACCAATCAATAATTTTATCATGAGCCAGCAGGTCTGTGCCAAGTCTATGCTGCACTGAGGGCCATTCATATAATTCACTACATATGCTGTGTGCAGACATGTTGGTCTTTGGACCTGTTTGAACATTGCAGGACATGTTTTTCTAATTTTATGCATATTTTGTTCTGTAGACCCTTGTCTGAATGACAGAGAAATGCTTTTGTTTTCATGGTTGTTTCAACATTTTTACCCTGTCTTTAATTGTATTTTCATATTTCCTCGTGTTTTATCTGATTTTTTTTCTTTTTTTTCTATGCTCTTAATTTACCATATTATAATTAATTTTAACTTTTTTATATTTTATCTGTTGTGCAACACTTTGGTAACCTTGTTGTTTTTAAAATGTGCTATACAAAGACAGGGTGAATTGAGTTGGATTGGATCCATCTTTTAAACCAGCACAAGCAACAAACTCCTGACTGTCCCTCCCCCTGACTGTTGTGTGTTGTGGATCGGTTTCTGCATGTTTTGCTGAAATTGGTTGTGAACCCTCCTCTCTCTGTCTGTGTGTTTTCACCGTCAGAGTCTGACTGGGACTTGCTTTTATTTGAATTTTACAGTACTGCCAAAATTTGCAGGCATAAAGGTGTTCATCCCCCAAAATGAGTTCAAACAAAATCGGGTCTGCATCAAAGCTTTCCTAGAGGCTCTTCAGGACATGTTGAATTGTTGAATTTTATAAATTTTCTTATTTTTTCACCTCATGTCTCTATAATAACATGCATTTTTTTTCTGCTCCTTATTTTTTTGTCTCTTTAGCCGAGATAGGAGACTACGAGGAGAGCTACTGCCGGTCACACCTCCTCAATAACACCTACATCCCAGATCAGATGCCCCTGATTGACAAGATCATGGAGTTTCACTCGAAGAATCTGTGAGTTTTCTTTGCACAGTCTGAAGGAAAGCTGTCTCTTCGGTTCAGTTCATGTTCCCGTAAAGCTCTGTTTATAAAGTTACTGCAGCCGTGACTGAACAACAATTGCTCTCAACGGCGAACAGGAAAGGTTGTTTCAGACTTTGTGCGTCTCCTGCTGTGTGGTTTTATTACACAGGTGACACATTCAGGAAAACAGGCGTGGAGTGAATAAGTTCTCTCTGTGCTCGGCTCTCTGTTATCCTAAATGGAGTAAGAAAAGCTTGTCTTTGAAAGCTGTTTTACAGCTCCTAGTCAGAAGTGTATTTCAGTTTGTCTACAGCTTTCTCAGCAAATATGAAAACGTCCTTTAACCCAACAAATCACTCAGGCAGCTGTTGTTCCTGCAGCTAAAGATTTTAAGTATCTGTAGTTACATGGATTTGGACTCTCTTGCCCAGTATTTTACTTGTCTAGCCTAAAGTGTTGTTCTTTTGGGAGTTTGTTAGTTTTTTCTCTCAAATCTTCTCTCTTTCTCCTCCACAAAACGCCTTAACCAGCCCTTAAATCTGTACACACATCATAGCAGGCTGAGCCAGAGGCTGAGGCACAGTGGGCATCTGTTGCATTAAAAATCAACAAACCTCCATCAAATTTCCTGCCCCGCTCAACCTGCTCGTTCCCCACCTTAAGCTCTCCTCCTCGATAACTGTAGCTGCAGTTTTCCTGGCACGCGAGAGAGTCAAACCTCTTATTAAAGAAACACACACACACAGAAAAACAGGAAGGCTTATCCACTGATAAGAATTAGCAAAGTTAGTTGACATTTGCAGCCCCTCCCCAAGCTTCAGGCAGTGCTTCAAAAAACTGAGATACACATGAGAAACCTTCATCCACTCCGACTCGATCTTTCACCTCAATTAGTGGGACACACAGCAGGATGATAAGCCCGGATTTAATTTACGGTTTTGTCCAAAATTTGCCTGAAAGATAACGAATGCTGGAGTTAGAACAAGTAAAAAGTCAAAGTGTTGAAACCTGGAGGTAAGATTAGCTCTTCAGGTTTTGCCGTCTTAACTTGTCCTCTTTACTTCAGTCTCTTTTGAAAACCCTTTAAGATGATATTAAGGTAGTAAAGGTTATTCTCCTTTTTGTTTTCCTCTTAGTCAGAAGATGAAACCAAACCCAGTAATAAGCCAATCTATCACTTTTACCTCCTTCCTGTCAGCCCAAAGCTCGGTTTATTTAAAAAAAACATTTTTCAGTGAAAGCTGAACTTCTTTGTTAAACTACCGCCCCCTCTTTGTTAAAGCAAACTGATCCAAGCATAATTAAATAGTGCGTTTGTTTCAGGTTATTTTCAACTACGGATTATCACACATTTGTTGCTTAAGGGAGTATTTACAGCAGCAGGATGATCTATATGGGATTAACTCAAATAAACCACAGTCTCCGTGTCCACAGGCTATGAACTTAAATGCCACCCCGAGCAGCTCTTTGTTTGTCTTTAATCGTTTTGGACAACAATGAAAGTATGAGGCACAGTTATGTCAGACTGTGGTGAACCAACAGGGAACGCTCAAACATGAAGCATGAATGTTGGTTTGTTTTGGTCTTTCTCTCCTGATCAGCTGACACATACAAAAGGAGAGAATCCAAGAATGTAAGCAGCTTTCTTCTCTGACTTTATTTCTGTTGTGTTTTGTGTTTGTAGAGGTCAAACACCAGCTGAATCCGACTATCAGTTATTAGAAGTGGCGCGCAGGTTGGAGATGTACGGGATTCGTCTTCACCCTGCCAAGGATCGTGAAGGCACGAGGCTAAGCTTAGCCGTGGCACACACGGGTGTCCTGGTCTTTCAGGTCAGTTAGTAGGTCAACGCTTTATAAACAGACACTTGTGGATTAAGTTCACTACACCTGAAATGTTTGGGGATATAAAAAAATTTATTTGACTCACATTCCTCCACTGCAGGGCCACACGAGGATCAACGCCTTTAACTGGTCAAAAGTGCGTAAACTGAGCTTCAAGAGGAAACGGTTCCTTATAAAGCTGAGGCCAGATCTAAATGTAAGTCATAAATCTGACTGACTTGACAGGCTGTTTAAAATCTAACCCCTCCAGTGTTCATAGTTTTGAGTCAGGTGTTTATGTGTCCCCTCAGAGCTCATATCAGGACACTCTGGAGTTCCTCATGGCCAGCAGAGACTGCTGTAAAGTCTTCTGGAAGATCTGTGTCGAGTATCACGCCTTCTTCCGCCTCTTGGAGGAGCCTAAGCCTAAGCCAAAGCCTGTGCTCTTCACCCGGGGCTCCTCCTTCAGATTCAGGTAGTGTGAGAGTGTCTGCATCATAAAACTGCTCCCCTCCATTGAACAGTCCACTACAGCGCTCCCAGAATTGCTCATTACTGTCCCTCCTGTCCTCGTCTCTGCAGCGGCCGCACACAGAAGCAGGTGATTGATTATGTGCGGGAGTCTGAGTTTAAGAAGATCCCTTTTGAAAGGTAACTGCAGACATATTTGGCATGTTTGGTGTGAGAGAGAGTGCTTTGAGTCTATAACACTGACCTTTAACATCCTGTCTGCCAGGAAACACAGTCGGGTACAACACAACAGTCAGGTCCGACACAACAGCCGCCTGTCTCCTTTGCCTTCTCCTCGCCACCATGAAGTGCCAACAGAAGTGAGTGGAGCGCTTTTCTGTATTTGGACTATTGGAGTAATATACGCAGGGTCACCTTTATAATTCACAACAAAATACAAAACACACAAAGAAAATATGAAAATGAGAAGAAGCGTAGCAGGAGATTTTTAAGTCGTATTTGGGCGTAGACGATGACACACATGATAGCACTGACCAAAAGATGAAAACTTCTCTATATACAGGCAATTTAGATATCATGAAAAACTGATGAAAGCAAGTGACAACAGAAATGTGAAACTGTAAACAGTGATTTAATGAAAAAAGTCTCTGAAACCATCAATTTTAACCTGATGTGTTCAATACAGGAAATAACACACTAAGAGCTTGGCTTCACAGTCTTTGTCCTGTATGGTTGAAGTGTCACCTTTGGTCCTAGAGTCCATGATAACCGATAACATCATCGTTCACATCAGCAGGGAGACAGGCTACAATACAACCGTCAATGACACTGGAGGCTCTGGGCTGGTTCAGCTCAGGGGTTAAACTCTCATACAGTTTTATTGAATCCGATTCTCTCACTGAAAATGGCAAAAAAGCCCCAGATCAACTTGTAACAAGAATACACAGGACTCCAATCACATTAACATGTAAGGTTAATGTATAGTGAGCAGGTGGTGATGCTTATTTGACTCTGACACAATGATCTGGATTCAACAGACATGAAGCCGAGGGGTCAACTTCACATTATCCTGCTTATTACCCGTCTATTAACTACAGTTTTTGACACGAAACGTTATTTTAAAGATGATTTCATTGATTTTTAAATGACTTACTGGCCCAAAAAAGTATTCCCCTAAATTTCACAGTTGGTATTTCCTCAATGGCACAGGATATCTTATTAGTCCCCCCTGGGTACCATCAAACACATCTGTTGAAGCTTCAGTTAGACGAGGTGAATGGACTTCTGCAGGGACACTTACGATCATATTTCTGTCGTTATTTCAGCTCTCTCTCTTCTCTTTTAAACATAAATAATTTAATATATATATATATATTTATGATCAGCATTCAATACACTCATCAGATTGATTGTTGTTGTTGCCTTGGTTACAGGATAGTCTGATATTTTAATTATCCTTCATGTTGATTAGTTTAAATTTCAAAAAGCCAACAGGAACTAACAGTTCAGGATCTAGACCAATCAGAATCAAGTATTTAACTCAGCTGGGTAATAAACGCATATAAATGAGCTGTCTTAATTAATTACAAACCTCATATTAAGACAGGATTAGCAGTCGATTTACACATAGTCATGAATTCCATGTTTTAATCTGCTGTTTCTTCCTGCCAGCATGGTGCTCCCAGGGTAGACTCTCCTCACCGGCGTCATTGGACGGAGTCAGTGTTGGTAAGCGCAGAAGACCCCTCAGCTTCGAGAACAGCAAGGCTGAGCCCGGTTCACCAGAGAAACGGCCATGACGAGAGAGAGAGAGCAGGATCTGTTTCTAGGACCGAGGAGAGAAGAGGCTCCATGCGACAGACTCATCCAGAACATCTGAATACAGGTCCATCATTTCAGACTCCTCGAGGCAGCATCTCTTCCATCCCCTACATCGACTGCAGGGATTTAGATAGTGAATACAGCCTGGGTAGGGACCAGGCTTTCAGAATGACTCATGGTTACAGGGAGCAGGCTAAGCTACGGCGTGGCTCTGCAACAGGGAGCATTAATGGGCCTCTGCTGGTCCAGCAGGAGCATTTTCTGGGTAGGATGCAGTACAGAGAATCCCCCTCCTCTTCTAGGCAGACTCTCAACATGAGCCCCGAGTTCAATGAGTCTCACAGCCAACCATACCAAAAAATGAACCAAAGTCCTGTCCACAGCACCGTGTTGGACCCTGTTCTTTTTAGAGAGCGGCACTGCAGCAGCCCTCTCACAATCCAGCATGTGAGTTCGAGAAGTGTCGTCACCAGTCCTGTCATGGACCCCCTCCATCAGTCAAACCCCCACAGTTACGCTGAGCAGAACGGCTACAGCTCTGCTCCTCCACCCTGCGACCAGGGTAGGTACTCCCCCCTCCTGAGCCGATCCCCTCGCTTATCAAAACCCCACAAAGTGAAATACCGCCCAGACACAAATCCAAACCAGGGAACTTCTTCCTTAGGGCAAGAACCACGTCCCGTCCTGTCTCGAGCTGAGCGTATGGCTGCTCTAGAGCGCCGCATGGTGGTTAATGGCCTCTCAGCACCCGGCAGGCCGAGGTCCAGTCTGGGGCAGAAGCGCTTAGGGCGGCATGGTGGCCCTCATATTGGAGGGATTCAAATGAACGACTGCACCACCACCAGTGGTTCAGAGTCCAGTGAGTCTGAGGTGGAGGCTAACAGGGGGAACAGCAGCGGCCCCCTGTACGGTACTCAAACAGAGGCCAACTCCTCCTCTGCTATACCCAGGAACAAGTTCTCCTTTGGCAGCCTGCAGCTGGATGAGGAGGCAGATGAGGACGAGTGCCAGGCCTTTAGTGATGAGGAGGGCCCACAGATTTTTAGCTGTTAAAGCACAGAAACACCCTCCGCACACGAGAGTTTATCGGGTTTAGTTTGGATCCAGATGGAGAGAGGAAAGCTGTGTGATGTGGATGACAGATTACATCTGTTAGAGACTCAGATCTCTCACACTACATGTTCACACTTTTTTTTCTTAATGCTACTAGCAGCGCTTTTTGACCTCTGTGATCCCTGAGTGTGTGAATGAGGATTATCCTGTGCTGGGTTTTTGTTTGTTTCATTGGAGGAGGAACTGAACTCCCATCCTCTTTTAATGTATTGAAAATCCCCCTCAGCAGAAATACACAAGTGCCATGTTAGGATTTCACTCTAAGAAGCTCCATATGAGTAAGATCTAGAAAGAATTAGTGACTTTATTTACGTCAGAATGATCAACAGGAACATAATTATCGCAGTTGCACTTTTTCTCACTTTTTTATATGGATCGAATATTTAGAGAGGAAAATCTGTGCTGAATTCTCGGCTGAGTTTTTGTCTCTTGGATGCCTTATGAGAGAAACACATGTATCCTTGATTGTAGATCCGTTTGTCTTCTCTTGGATAAATTTAGCTGTAAGGTTTCCTGCTCGACACGCTTCGTGAGGGCAGTTTTATTAAGCCTGAGGAGGAAATCCATGAATGTATAATCGTGGCAGTGATTGTTGACTCAGTAGACATTTATTTGTAATAATCCTCTCGTCTTGTTTGATTTATTGACACTCTGGATGCTGTGTCTGGTTTGCTATTGTTGTGAGAGTAGTAATAGTGTCTACACTGTGTGGCGTTGCAGCAGAAACTAATTACTGCACTGCAAATACCAATTTGAACATCAAATTGCTATATCAATATTGTTTACAGTATGTTCTACTCTTTGCTGCATGACAGGAGCTTTCATGAACCTGTCTGGTTTTAGTGCAGATGTTGTGGGAACTTTTCTGTATTTTTGTTGAAATAGTTTAATCACATTTGGGGAGCTGTGGTGTCTTGTCAGATAGAGGTGAACAGTTGTTGTAGTGTTTTTTTTATCCACTTCCACAACATTTTACGGCTCTTATGCTCACTGTTGACGCCCTCCATCTGCACTTGACTCCTGCTGGAGTGTATCTGGTTGTAATTCGGTATCAGGATCTGACAGCTGTAGCCACCACGGACTCCTCTCGTTTGTCAAGGCTGCAAAGTTTTCAATCTTCCTAACAAACGGCACTGCACTTTTTTTCTGTTCTCTTTTGCACCTCTGTCCTTGTGTTTCTTTATGTTGACTGGAAAAGTGATCACATTTTCTGTTGTTTTTTTCTGTTCTTTCAATGTTAACACTCAACGCTGTCTTTTCTTTTCTGTTTAGTTTTCTTTGACTGCATGTAAACCTGTTCTGTCACTCACTTCAGTCTGCATGGTTTTAAAGATCAGGGTTTCCTCCTCTGCAGTGATCCAGCCAGCAGTTTATTTATGATCCAAAGCCAAAAGAAAATCAGAGTAAGGATGACAGGAGCCTGGGAGCATGTAGGAAAATAGAGGCAGGTTTTAGTAACAGGGGAGGTGTGTGAGTACTGTATGTGTGAAAGGCAGTTTAAGGGCGACTCCTCAAAGCTCAGAGTCCCCCCGGCTCATTCATCACTGTCAACTTCAGCTTTATGCTGCTCTCTGACTTTTCAAACACTCAAATGCAACAACATGTTTGTTGTGAGGTGTTGTGGTTTTAAGTACGTGTTGGAATCTGCTTGATAAGTTGGTTACAGAAACTTTGGGACATTTAATCATAAATTAATAAATAATTTAATTGTTGATACTAGATAAGTGCAGAAGATGCTAAGAGTTTCAGTGCTCCATTGCTTTCATTTGAACAATAATATTCATGCATCAGATTTTATGTAGCACTTTATCAGTGACCCTCAAAGCACTTTACATTGGATACATCATTCAATTACTCACACAGTCACACCCTGATGGTGGTAAACTACCTTAGTAGTCACAGCTGCCTTAGGGCAGACTGAAGCCTAAAGCCTAAAACATACAGGATCCATGATGAGTACATTCCATCAGCGTCGCGTATCACGCAGCAAATACGTTCCCATTCTAATCAATGCAGCATCGCACACAGGAAGCGTCTCTGCTCTGTTGCAGCTCCATGGCAGAAGCGTGTCGGGCGCTGTTCTGAAAAAGAAACACACCAAATCTATTTTTGCTGCTCAACGCTTCCAACATGCATCAATCTCCACAGACAAGATCGTCCTAGACAGGAGGTCAAGCACAGAAAACGCGCATGTCATCCGGTAAATTCCAAAATAAAGCACCATAAGAGGACTCCCAACTGTGTATCAGTTTGTGTAGGTGAGAAATACTTCCTGGTTATGGATTTATAAGTAACACAGAACAATCCGATGGTCAATCCCTGATGCATGTGTACGCTAACTAGACTTTTCTGCCTGAAGGTAACAGCACAGCATAAAAGAACATAGTTTACTTTATTAAACACGAGTAAACCTGCAAAAACCAAAACTGTAAAATCACGTTGCTTTTTCACATATAGTACAAACTCAACAGTCACTAAATTTTATCCAAATTAGCAGGAAATAGACCACAGAAACGCAAAACAACCTGTTATGAGCATTTTGTTTCCTCTATACTGAGTCCAGTTGACCGGGGCTGCACTGCGCTGTGGGTGATAGACAGCGTTGCTCGACTAAGCAGAGATGCGACGCTGACGGAACACGCTCAACACGGATTCTGTATGTTTTAGGCTTAACAGGAGCGTGGCTGCCAATTTGCGCCTACAGCGTCTCCAACCACCACCAACATCACTCACAATCATACACCAGTGTAGTAAACAGACACAAATTAAACGTCAGTGGACATAGGCCCTAAAGTCTCTGTGAGTATTTGGGTTTTGTGATGATTTTGGCGCCACCTGTTGACAAACCTGTCGTCCGGCCCCTTTTGCTGATTTTGTCTTGCGCATTTCGTGTTTTCTGACAATATAGAAAAAAAGATGTCTCATCAGCAGCACGCAGTAAACAGCCTCATCTCCAGCTGCTGATTTGCAGGAGTCAGTTAAAACCTCCTTACTGGAGCTTTAACATTTCAAAGTAATCAGCGGAGGGAACATTCAAAGCTGCATGACATAGATTAGTACAGCGCTTTGAGATCAAACACAAGCATGCTTATTTTGGGAGTTTCTGGATCACTGCTGAGTGAGGGAACCCTCTCTGGTGCACAAAGATCTCCTAAAGACCTGAATGAGACTTTAACATCAAGTTAAATCGAGCAGATATAATTTATCTTTGATGATACTGTACATGTGCTCAGCTCAAAGTTTCAGGTCTGTTGGTGAGACTTTTGTGTGTGTATATGTGTGTCTTTTTCCACCACTTGTGTTTCAAATGCATGCTGTGCTAAACCAGGACTGAGGTGTGTTACCCATCATGCTGTTCTTCTCTCTGCATGTGCTGTCACATCACACGGGTACTGCTATCAGTCACTTCACTGTTTTTTTTTTTTTTTTTAACCTAGTAAACAGTCATGGGGATGTGGTTTTAAAGACTAAGGAAATCATGCAGTAATTTTAGAGTCTAAATTTACACAGAGCACATTTGTAAACCGTATTTTTAGCCATAAAAAGAATCTGTCACTGTAACAAGTAAATTGGTGTAAATCCGATTTGTATTCATGGACTAAATTATGCAAATATTTCCTCATTACCAACTGACTTTTCAGAACAGCAATAACAAATTCATGACAAAACGGTCATGCGGCTGTTAACTCAAAACATGTCATTATATTCATAGAGATCTTTTATTTATTTAATTCTGGGAAAGGCAGAAAACTGCATGAATTTACACTTTTTTTTTCACTCATTTCAGTCTCTCTCTTACACTCACATGACTAATCTGTCTATGCTGCTCTTTTGAAGGTGTGTTTTCGTTTAACCCTGTACATACATGTTATATTTAAGTCAATAAAGATGACCTCTTTGAAGTAAGACTTTCCAAATTTTCTTTTTGGCACACATGTAGCTGGTGCTGTTTTTAGAAACTAGACTTTCCCTCTTCTTCGTTGTCCCTGTAGTCTTCATGTGTTTTCTCTCATTTGTTGCAGTCTTGACGTTTTCCTCTCCTCCTTCCTTCTCCTCTGTGGAGTTTAGATTAAATCCTTCCCAGCAGTTGTGCAGCTGTTGTTTTTGTGAGTGTGTTTGTGCATGTAACCACTGTTGTGTTTGTGTTGGCACTCCTGAGGACAGCAGAGAGAGAGAGAAAGAGAGGTGGGCAAGTTGCAGCTTAAACATAGTAAGTAAGCTCAGTGGACATGTTCAGTGGAGATGACTCGGGGTGAGCTGCTCCTCTTGATCATCCTGCAGTGTACATCTCAGCTCAAGTATTGATTGACGTGGCACAAAGATAGCGAGAGCTGTCTGGACTGTAGAGTGAGTCATGGCTGATGTTTCACTTTTTTCAAAGCTCCCCTCCCTCCTCAGATAGTGCAGCTGAGGAAGACTCTGATCCTGCCTCTGAATTAGTTTTCTGCTGTATGCTCTATTTATATGACCATACAGAGTTTACAGTGTACTCTCAGCTGGTGATATTTACCTCATGATCCTGTGGACTCAATGCTTTAAAGTTTAATCAATATGAAATGTCAGCTAATTGATGTTTGACATTTATGCAGAGCTTCAAGTAAAGATCACTTTCATCATTTATTAATCTGTCATTATTTCTGTTTTGTAATTGATCGCAGTTAAGTCTGGGAAATACAGACTGAAAACAAAAAAAATATCCAAGTTCTCGTCTCTAAATGTTTGTTAAGCATCCTACCAGCCGTCCAAATATTACGTTTACAGAAAAATTTAAGTTTATTCTGATATTTCAGACTCAGAGACCATGATTTGACGTGAATTAGGTTAAAGAACATCTAAAACAGTTTTGGCTCATCTGGTTTCTGTTTTATTTTTTCATGTTTAAGTCCAAACAGCTCACTTGTCCTCTTTGGCCCGCGCAGGTGTGGTTGCAAACAGCCCTCGCCTGTCTGCGTCCTCCGGTCACTCTCACGGGATGGTCAATGGTCAGAAGTCCCTGGAGCTGTGCAGCCACAGTCCCGACGGCCGGCAGCCCTCCCCTCTCACCAGCCCGCTGCTTAATGACGCCGGCAGCGTTCGCACAGATGATGAAGATGAGGTTCGGAGAAAGGTCTGTGATTCAGTTGGGAGCTTCATTTGACAAAAAAAGGAAACAAAAGTACACAAGTACACCGTTTTTTTAGTCCAAAAAGTTCACCTCCCTCTGTCTTTCTACAAGTTAGAGTTGTTATTTTTGCTCACTCTTCTCTCTGTTGTGTTTCCTTTTCAGAGGTTCCCAACCGATCGGGCCTACTTCATCGCCAAGGAGCTGCTGACCACAGAGAGGACGTATGTGAAGGACCTGGAGGTGGTGACTGTGGTAAGAACATCCGAGTCCTCCCTCCAACATGCTGCTCCTCTGTTTGTTTTCCCCTGCGCTGTCCTCTGGGGGGAAAACATTGATTATTCCGGTTAGCTGCTCAATGGCAGAGCGCCCACCAAAACACAGAGTCAGGCGGTGACACAGGGATATTCTGGCAGATGCGATTTTCATTTTTTATTCATTCCCCGCACCCATGCTCTGAAAATCATTTATCCGTCTCACTCAAGGCTTTGAATACTAAACTGCGCTTGTGTTTAAAGAGATAGATTTAGCCGCATGCATCCGACTCACTGTTTCAGTCTGTTCCTTTCAGATTTTACCGTCTGGGTACAAGCATATGGACCATTTCATTTGACAATATCAGAGAGGAAATGTAGCAGAGCACAGGATATTAAACATGATACAGAAGGAGGATATTCTTGGGAAAGCCTGCAGTTGTTGGATTCAGTAAAAGGATGTGGAGAAGATGATGCATCACCCCTCCTTTTTTTAAAGTCTGGGGCTTTTTTTGTCTTGTAATTTTCAGAGAGGCCTTTCTTCATCTCATAAATATTTGGGTTGGCTTGTGTCCTCGTTCTTTTTTTCCATCTGCATTTGTGCCGCTGTCTCTCTTACCCCCACTACTCCCATTAGCCGCTCAGTGCTGCTGTTTGGGGGTGAAGTCATCTGAACAACAGCTGGCTCTTCATCTCGAGCCCGTCTACAAGCACTTCCTAAAACTCTTCCCCTCTTTCCCATCACGTCAGCGAAATAAAGCTGTGCCCTGTCTGCAACACGCAGCTTCAATCTAACGTAATGGAAGAAAGTGTTAAGAATGATTGGCTATTGATTCCTCCATTCATCCTGCAGCAATTAAAGGATTTAAGAGACATCACAGGACTGAAGCACAACAGCAGACACAGAGATGAAGGGCTTGTGGTAGTATCCTGGGAAATATCTGCATTAACAAGACATTGATCAGCGTTCTGTAAGCCTGAGCTGCATGCCTGTACAAGCTCCAGACCAGAAAATCAGGACTTGAGTCACCTGGTGTCGCGGAGAGGAAAAGCGTAGCACTGCAGTTTACAAGTTTTACAGCTTTTAGATAAAGTAAGCTCTGTTACATGGTTGTTTTTATCAGTTTTGAAGCAGAAAATTCTCTAAACTCTTTGGAAAACACCTCTGAAAATACCAATTTAAGGATATCAGTGTGTCTTATACCCGCAGAGGGCTCCAGTCTGACTCGCAGAGCAATGAATCTGAGACACATAAGAGTTTGTAATTTAGTGTTAAAACTCCCAAAGCTGTAATTTGATTTTGTTTTTTTGTTTTGGTTCCTTTTCATTTTCTGGCCTTTATTAAGATTGCTCACAGCCCAAACCCAAACACTAAATGTATGTCTTTGTGTGTTATTTGAACTGATCTGATCTTTGTTTACAGATTCTACATGAAAATATTAAATCTTTAGGTAGAAATCTAGATTTAAGTCTTGAAAGTGTCTTCTCTGTTTGCAGTATGTTTGTAATCTGCAAACAAAGAGAGAGCAGATGTTGACAGTAATCTGACAACATCTTAATTATCTCTTCCACTCAAAATGTTTATTGGACTTTAAGTAATGTAGAGCATAAAACAGAAGGTCTTAGCTGAAATTAACCAGCGGCTATGGGAGGAATGGTCACAGAGCTAATCATGTTTTTTCTGGAGGGATTGTCTTCACACAAAAATGCTGAGGAGTTTCCAGATTGAACTGTATCAGATGTAGAGATCTGAGAGCTGTCATGAACTTCCACCAAGAATTGACAAAATTATCTGCAAAAGATGCAAAAAAAAGTTGTTTTACACATCGGCGTGTTTCTTTGTCTCAGTCTTTCCAGAGTGCTGTGGGGCAGGATGAAGCCACTCCAGACTCTCTCAAGAACACCGTCCTCTCCACGTTTGAGCCGCTGCACAAGTTCCACACAGGTTTTCTCAGGGAGGTGGAGCAGAGACTGGCGCTGTGGTGAGACTCGGATTATTTCACTCTTTAACTCAAAATGATCCCTGGTGATGCCTGCTGTTGTTTTAGCCCTCTTTATCACGGGGGTATCTTCCTTTTTAATGAGTATTATTGGCAGTTAGTCTAAAAGGGGGCAACCCGACCCCTTCACATGACCCAAGGAGCTATTGTCTCCATGGCAACAGTCATGCTGCAGCCCGGCCGGCCTTTTCTTGCCTGTGGGTTTGTGCTGTCTGATCTTCTTAATGATGTTGGGCTTTATCTTACATACAACACACATGCAGGCTCTCACATACACACACAGACAGACATGCAGACAGTGAAGCATAAAGCCTGTCATTATTTACGGCCATTAACTGCAGACGTTTACGGTAGGGTTTTAATTTGATAGTCTGTATGTGCCAGTCATCATCATTTCTTACAATTAAAGCTCAAAGTAATTCTTCAAATTGGAGCTCAAAGTGATAAGAAAGCTCAACTCTGATGATAAGAACCACATTTACATGTGAATGCAAATGATCTGGCACTACATGTGTCTCTTATGAAGCTTTGCATATTTAAATGCCACGTTGAATTGAACCTCTGTTGTTGTGACCAGGATTAAGACACTGTTTGTCTTAGATTAAGGAAGTTTTTCCAGTCTGGATATGTTTCCCTGGAGCAACTGCTTAAACGCTGAGCCGAATTAATACAGATTCTCAATGAATCCAGTGAATGCAGCTCAATACTTCTGCAGCCTGTGTGAGGAAAGTCAGGCTCAAGGGAGACACCTGCTGGTGGATCTGTTTCTTAACTTTTAAAGAGCTCGGAGCAACTCTGGGGGAATTTTTCTCGCATTAAGGGAAGCTGGTCCAAGTAGTGAATCAGCTTTAAGTGCTGATGTGTAGTTTAGTCAATAAAAGAAGTTTCTAAAACAGCTCCAATATGTTTAAGGACTTTTTAACACTTGAACTATCAAAATTTACAATGTCGTAACTTTTTTAAAATAAAACTTCTACACCAGTTGCACCCTGACTTTTCCTAAATGTGTGTATATTTTATTCTAACATCGTTTTATCATTAAAATTTCAAAACACAAAAGAGATCTGAGTATTACTACCTTGAACTTCCAGAGGAGTCAAATTGACTGCATGCCTTTGACAAACAATGTTATATTTCGCCATTTTCTACATTTTCCCGCTCTTTCTCCTGCTTTGTTTGTTTTGTACTTTAAGCTCTGTGAAGCTAAAATCTTGCTATAACTTTACTCAAAACTCAAGAGACTCAAAAATGACAACTAGAAGAAAAATGACAAGTATGGAGGCTTTAGCCTTGCTTCAGAGCCTTGATGAGGAAGAATCCGATGGAAGTTCAGGGAATGATGTGTCTTGGTATTTTGAGGAAGGTTCGTAAAAATCTCATTCATAATGATTTTCATTTTGTGTACTCATGTGTTTTTCATCTATTCGACCAATTTATTAGCAGTTTTTATTGTTGATTATCCAAGTAGTGTGCAAAAAAAGGACTGAGAAGTCAAAATGACTGCCATGGTCATTCTAGTAGTTGCAGAATTTTAGTAGACCGAGTGTTAAAAGGTTAAATTTGATCTCTTTCAGGGAAGGACGCTCCAATGCTCATATAAAAGGAGACTACCAGCGCATTGGAGATGTCATGCTGAAGAATTTGCAAGGCTTGAAGGTAAGATAACAACCAAATACAAACTCCCACTTGTCTTTAATCCTTTAGTTATATCATTCTCATTTGTGTGTCTCTAGCCCTTGTCCGTAAACTTTCACAAGCAGTCTGAAGTTCTGTTGGAGCTGGAGAAGGCGTGCAGAGCGTCCCGTAGGCTGGAGAGTCTCTGCAGGGACTTTGAGCTGCAGAAGGTCTGCTACGTCCCCCTCAATGTGTTCATCCTCCGGCCTCTGCACCGCCTCATCCACTACAAACAGATCCTGGAGCGCCTGTGCAAACACTACCCGGCTACTCACGTGGACTTCAGGGACTGCAGGGGTACTGATCTCAGGCTGGTGCTCTTACAGGCATGTTTGAGTATTCCTGTGCTGTAGAGTGATAATCTCTCTTTCCTCTGGTTGGTCTGCAGCTGCTCTGGCAGATGTGTCTGAGGTGGTGGAGCAGCTCCAGGGAAGCTTAATCAAGATGGAGAACTTCCAGAAGCTTCTGGAGCTGAAGAAGGATTTGATTGGCGTTGACAATCTTGTTGTCCCTGGCCGGGTGGGTTTAAAGCTTAAAAACTGAACTGGCAGCTGTTACAGTTCTTCTTGTTGTTTTTAAATGTTCTGCATGTGTCTGATGACGTATTTTTGTCTCATTTGCAGGAGTTCATCAGGTTAGGTTGCCTCAGCAAACTGTCGGGAAAAGGCCTACAGCAACGAATGTTTTTCCTGGTAACACTCATCTTTTTTAAAAATACGTCATGTTAGTAATCTAATTATCAGGCAGAGGAAAAAATAATCATACTGTTATCATTTCTAGCTGTGTAATACTCAGATGGTGTTGGCAGATGAAGTGCAAATGCAGAAAGTGCTCCTAACATGTTGCTCAGAACTGAACTATAACTCTGATGAATAATACATTCAAAGACACAGATTTCCACTATGAAAGAATCGTGTAAATGGTAAAGGACTGTATTTGTTTAAGACCCACTCTGATGAAAATTTTTATATGTTCATATGGCATTTTTTTGAAGCTACAGGACATATCATGAGAAAACTAAATGAGAAATTGCTTTCGTAAATATTTCTTCATTCAAATCACTGTGAATCTCTGTCAGACCCAAACAGCAGGTTCAAAAACAGTGAGATTTTATACGTAACTTATCAAAGCTCCGCCCCCTGGAGCCCCGCTATGCAGGTCACATTCTGCATATAGAGGAGAAATACAGAGGACGATCATGGGACAAGCGTGTGCGTTAGGGGATTGCAATGCTCATAAGAAAGCTAATTATGATAGCTTTCATCGTGTTCCTAAAGACATGAGTGTCTGAGAGCTGAATGCTTATGATCTACTGGAGCTCTGTAGAAGAAAAACCCTTAAAAATGACACAGGTAACGCGATCTTTGGTAAAAACTTCACAATTTAAAGACCACTGAGAACACTTGAAGTACTAAAAAAAATAGATAGGAGTGGGACTTTAAGTACTTTGAGGGTTTCAGGAGATTCATGACACTTTGGCATGTAGGCAGCAGGACCTGCGATTGAACCTTCAACCCTCAGATGGAGAAACTCCTCCACTGATCCACAGCCGCCCCTCTGTTCCTGCTGCTCCCTCAGAATTGCTAATCAGATAAAGCCATTCGACCAAAAGACAGAGCCAGTGACATTTAGCTGGAAAGATTGTTAATGTCTCTCTCTCTCTCTTTCCGTATCCCCGGGGATAGTTCAACGATGTCATTTTGTACACGAGTCGAGGGATGACGGGGACCAATCAGTTCAAAGTGCACGGGCAGCTGCCTCTGCACGGCATGACAGTAAGTGCTGCATCCCCTCATTGAACACATAGTGCTTCAAACTGCTGTCGCCAGTTTGTCATTACTGCAAATGAGCCGTCTCAAACAGCTGAAGTGCAGCTCTGTCAACATCTCACACACACAACAACTTTCAGAACAACTCACTACACATGTCCTTCTTTCACTTCCTTTTCATCTTCCCTCCCTGTCTGTCTATTTCTGTCCTCGCTGTCCCAGATACGCCTACTCTCTAATGTTTTTTCTGTGTCTCTGTGTTCCTCTCTCAGATCAGAGAGAGTGAGGATGAGTGGGGTGTACCACACGCCTTCACACTGGTTGGAGAGCGGCAGTCGGTGGTGGTAGCAGCAAGGTAAAAACAGTGGCTGACAGCGCAGAGACGCCTTGCACTTTGACTTCAAGTTCGTGCCTCAGAATTTCAGTATCCTTAGATCAACTCTCATTAGATGGACTTGATTTATCCCACTGATAATAAAAATATCTAAGACATAAAGCCTCTATTGTTTTCTTCTGCTCGCAACATGTTGATATGCTCGCACAGGCTTCTCCTAAGTGTCACTCAAAATAAACTATCTCCATGAACAGTGCGGTTGCTTTGAGGACACTCAGCACCCTGGGATTTGCCTTTGTTATAAAATAAACATAATTTCTGTTTCCAAATGGAAAATTTCTGATAACAAGCTGGATAGTCAAATCAGAATTACAGAGAAGACAAAAACAAACCACAGAATATTCAGTTTAAAGATCCTGTAAGGAGTATTAGCAATAATTAATAACAGCATGCAGCTGAGGCGAGCTTTATTTACATTTTCTACAACAAAAAATACACATATGTTTGGCTCAAATAGAAACAAATGTGAACTTTTTGTTTGCAAACACAGCTCACACATGTACTCAAAATTATGACCTTGTCAAGAACTGGATTTTTCCTGACTGCCTCCCTGCTGTGTCTAACAGTTCATCTGTTTTTCTCTCTAGTTCACTGAAGGAGATGGAGAAGTGGATGGAGGATATAAAGGGGGCGATAGAGATGGCGAAAACCAGCAACGGGCCTTCATCTGATATTCTGAGCACCAATCTGACAGATGGCACTAGTAAGTGACCGCACAACATGAAGTTGAATGTATATCACAGTAAATATGCAGAATAATAGACCAGAAGAAATCCCAGACTGCATTTGATTTGTGAATGAGCTGACGCTGTCTGTGCTTTAGCGCCCTCCTCCTCCCCTCATCACCCCGCTCATTACCTAGCAGTAACCACCTCCTGACTTTCCCAGAATGCCCTGAGGACTCCTCGGTGGACGCAGAGTCCGAGGACGACATAACATCCCCGCACACCTCGATGGACAAGCCGGCCCCTCACCGTGGTAACACCATGGTGCATGTGTGCTGGCACAGGAACACCAGTGTGTCCATGGTGGACTTTAGCATAGCTGTGGAGGTACCGGCCCAAAACCCCAGCACTCAAACCTCAGACCTGCCTCTGTACCCCTGCCTCACAGTTTTCTTTCTCTCTGTGTCTGAGTGTGTGCTGTTTTTAATTCACTGTGATGATTTCTCTCTGTGGGAACAGTATCCTTCTGTGCTGCATTCAGTCACACTAACTATTGACTTCTTATGGTTGAAGGCATGGTGAAGTGGATCTGATTTAATGAACTGACAAGTAAAATTCTGAAGTACTCAGAAGTATAAAAAAATAGATCCAAATCAAATTCAGAAAAAAATCAACGACAGATTCTTGAGGTGAATACGGGCACGTTCTCAGCATCATTTACATTTGTTTTTGTTTTTTTGTTTTTTAACTGCAACAGGTTTATATCTACTCATGGGATATAAAATTATGGTAAAAATGTATCAAAAACTCTTGTAAGGAGAGCTTATCAGGTTATGTAGAACTAACTAATGTCTCTGTATGACATACAAAAGCAAGCAAGACCATCAAAACCTGTCTTTCAAGTGGCTAAACTTCCTCTATTTTCTCCTGTTTTGCTGTTTAGTGCTTGTCTGGTAGTTTACTGAGTGTTACTGGAGCTTCTTCACTGCTGCAGTGGATAAAATCATGTTATGAGCAGTCTCTAAGTTTCCTTTTAAAGCTAGAGAAAGTGGCGATCAGTGACATTAAACTGAGGTTTCACTGGTCCAGAACTTTTGCATCCCCATTGTAATTTGGCATTAAGTCATTAGATAAGTTATTATTATAAAAAAGACATTTTATAGGAACTATTATATATTTTAAGTCATGCCTGTGTTTTTTTTTTCCAGTATCAATGTTTTGAGAGTTTGCAGTCCTCTTCTTCACAGCCTTAGCTTCTGCAATGCAAAGTTTTTGTGCACCTTAGGGAAACAAGAATATTGGAAAACTGATAGCATGATATAAATATCAGTGCCAGTTTGCAGCTACTGTTGCAGGTGATGAACAAAATATGGATCTTTAAAACTGGTGCACCCCTTTAAAAATCTAGATATTTTGTGTATAAACTGTTATTTTTTTTCCTCTTTTTAACACAATTACTATTATTAATTGAAGATGGATTTCTACCTCAAGTGATCGTATTCAAAGCCAAGTTGAGGATACTGTTCCTTGCCTCTTTTGACCTGTAGTAACCTTTGTTGTCTTTTCTAACCTCAAACTGTGTTTTTTCTTTGTGGTTCTGTCCTTTTTTCCTCCCCTGGCACTTTAAACCTCTGATCCTCTAAAAATAGAGTGAGAGCACTTAGTAGATGTGCTAAACATCTTGCTCTGACAGCCCTGATCTAGTTCTGCTCTTCCTCTGTAGTTTGTAACCACGTCCTCTTCACAGCCTGGACACACCGTCACCGGCCTCCTGTCTCTCCCTGTCACTGCATGCTTCTGTTTCACCGACTCAGTCTATGTTTCTGTCCTTCCTCCCCTGTCTGTTTTTCTCTCTCTATTTTTCTCATGCGTCTGTGCGTTCCTCTGTGGTAGAGGACCCTAGTCCAGTCAGTGAGAATAAGGCCCCCTCGGGGGGGCCCCCCAGTGGCCAGGGACCAGTGCCTCTCTCTGTTATCTGCTGGTACCGTGTTCAGAGCCTCTCCTTTAGTGAATCCTGCAGGAGTCTAGAGGTAAAGGAGCCAGGCAGACAGGAGAGGCCCTGCGAATGTGTTTACTTACACTGCAATATAGGAAGAGGAAAAAGAAGTTACTGTGGTGTCTCATAAATACTGTATCTGGATTTTTAAATGATAAGCTATGCTGGAATTCATGTAAAAATCCCAACACAGCATAACCACAGCCCTAAACAGTTGTAACAAATACCTCAAATTTCTAACTATCAAGGAAACGAAGTGAAAGTAGTAGCTTCAGATTCTATTTGGCTGTAGAAAATGAGAAAGTGAGATAAGGTTGGCCAAAGTCTTTTTTTCTGTACATTGTCAAGCTAACAATGTGTATGAGTGTATATCTGTACTATCTTACTTCCTATTCCTGTCGCTAGCACTCATACTCAAGACAGTTAGCTTAAACAAAAGGTTATAGTCCTTCTAAGGTGACAAATACAAAGTGTAATGTTTCTTTGTCAGGACATTATGTGTGGGACACTTTGGTTATACTTACTTTAATTGAGGAACTCAGAAATATGTTTTTAATAGCTTTAGACAGCAAACAGTGGACACTTAGAAAAATCTAAAATATTAACAGGCTTGTCCTTTAACGTCAGAAATTCCTCTGTAACATTTGATTAAATATATTTAGTATATCTTACAGGTGATCTTATAATGTGCTTGTGTTAATATCGTTTTGGATTTTCACGTTTTTCTTATTCGGTCTTTGCAGAACCAGCTGTCAGGAAACTTACTAAGAAAGTTCAAGAACAGTAACGGCTGGCAGAAGCTCTGGGTGGTCTTCACAAACTTCAGCCTGTTTTTCTACAAGTCTCACCAGGTGATAATCATTCGCTCTCATCTCTATCCGTCCAGAAAATTCATGGCCAACCTCTCCCACGTTCATTCCTCTCTTCAGCCCGTGTCCATAAAAGTCTGGATTCAGAAGCATCACACATGTGTGCAGAATGTATCATCCATGTGCTATCATACAAGCTTACAGGGTTTCTCATGCAGTTTCTGATCACCGCATGTTTCTGTTGGCTGCCTGTCGACTTCAGAAACGGTGTTGTTTAATATTTCCAGGAGTAAGCTTTCATTTTTTATCCAAGCACTTAACATTAAATCTTCACAAAGTCAGTTTTTTATTTTGAAAAGTTTGTGAAATCGTGAAAGTAAAGTACATACAAAGATCCAACAAGTCCAAGTTTATTAAATCAAAGTATAATGTAAGAAGTCAAAAAATATACTTATTAAACACACACAGAGGTTATGAAAAATGTGAGGCAGTGAGAGAGGGAAAAATACATGTTAAAGGAACAAAAGAAGATCAGGGTCAAATTAAAGCATCTTATATCTGCAAAAGGAAATTTATTACAGCAACTTACTCTATCCTGTCACCTACAATGTTGGTTATAAATTTCAAATTTTATCAGCAGCATGTTTTAATAAATGACAATTTTTCACAACACAATGCAGGAAAGGGTTTGTTGTTACTGACACAGCATTCAAACATTTGGAAAGAATTTGGTTCTGAATGGCATCAGCACTTTTTTACAAGCTTTTCTGTAGCAACAAGAGAAGATTTATACCTTAGAAAACAATTAAGTTTACACCTTAGGAAATGAAAAAGGCGTCAGCATTGTAACAAAATCCCAAAAACTTTATTTACAAGGATAGCAGCTCTCATTATGCTGTCTGTTCTCATGATTAAAGTTTTTGGGCTTAATTACGAGTGCTGACGCCTTTTTCACTTATTATTGTGTATCCTGAGTTAGCACCAAGTGACATTTACTTAATTTGATGGCCTTTAATTGTCACAGAGATTTGAGCTTAATGTCCCTTTTTATCTCCTCACAGGATGACTATCCTCTTGCCAGCCTTCCTCTGCTGGGTTACTCCGTCACCATCCCCACAGAGTCTGAAAACATCCACAAAGACTATGTCTTCAAACTGCATTTTAAGTCCCATGTCTACTATTTCAGATCAGAGAGTGAATACACATTTGAGAGGTAAAGAGCGCCATTATCTAAACATGTTCACTCAGTGTCTTTGTTTTTTTTATTTATAGAGGTCAGAGGACTGATAAAAACTTCTTTCTCTCCCTCCAGGTGGATGGAGGTCATCCGCAGCGCCACACTCCCTTCAGGTGGCCCTCGCTTCCTCAACAGTAAAGAGTCCCACCCTCACTGATCGGCTCACCTTGTCTCCTCATGCCGTCCCCCTCCTGTCCTCTCAGACTCTCTGCTTTTCCTTTCTACACATATCTGGGACATTTGTACACGTGTCCATGCACTTTTGGTGCTTTTTTTAATGCTTTAATGGTGACATGTCCGCTGGTTTAGACTGCATCAGAGACTGCATTTTTTGACATTTTTACTCTCAACTCTGAAACCTCTTTTTTAAGGATGTCATTTTATACTGTTTTCTAACGGTCTCAACCACTTCCTACCTGTCTGGTTTTACATTGTTGTCATTGGTTGTTTTTACAGCAGGAACATGTTGATGTAGATACCCAGAATTCCCTCTTAGATGCTTAAACTATCACTGCATCGTCATTACATTTTTGTCAACTTATTCTTTGTACGAAATACTGCTGCTTTGAAAATGTCCAGAAACTCTAGTGCCAAACTGGTTTATATTAATGTCCTGGACTTTTTGATGCTATTTTATTACATTGGAGATGAAGAGTGTCTCCTGTACTGTAAACTATGAAATTTTAAACCTTGTAAAACAGGCCACCCTTTAACATTAATGCTCGGTTTAACCTGGCCCAGCACAACGTGTTCTTGTTAAAAAAAAAAAAAGGTCTGAAGAATATAAGATTATTTTGTTGTATTATTGACTTAAACCAGGATTGATCACAATGTGGCCAGGGGGTAGCTGCCATCACAGTTTAACGATGTTTCTAGTAAATACTCTGTTGTATAAATGCGCCGCAGACAGGTTTTTTTTATAAACTTGAGTTCCCCTGCAGCTGTAAGAGAAAATGTGGGAAATGTTCATAATCTCTAGATTATGTGGCTGAGTGTTACGGAAAGCTTTAAAAGATTACGTGTGAACAAAAGAGAAAACTTTCAGTTCCAAGCGCCGCTGCCCTCACTAAACTCACACAGATACCAGATTCTTTTATGGGTCAGAGTGAATGGAAATATGCACATCGACGGGATTTAGCAGTGAAGCAAATGAAGTGGAAAACCTCAGTTCTGCTTAGATTTGCAGTGTTTTTCCAGAAAACGGAGAGCTCTTTGGAAATGAAAGCAATAAAAAATCTTATTCAACTTCAGATTTGTGTCAGTTTTTTTTCCCCCATTTTTTAAATGAGGCTCAGGAAGCAAAAGTAGTGACGCCACTTGTTGACTATTTCTTCTGTAAAGGGGGTTCCGTGGTGTGTTTACAGCTTTGACCTACAGATGGCGTCATAGATCAAGACGTTGTGCTCAGTCATGTGCACACTGTCAGTGTATTACTGTGCAGGCTGGTAGCGAGGACCAGCTCCAGGGTGACTTCTACCCCTTTTTTCTCGAGTATTTTAAGATAGCCCATACCATGGGTACTGACAACTTGGGGCTGTACAGTCTCTGTGATCCCAAACTCTTTTAGTATGTGCATAAAATTTGGCATTTAGTTTACTGAAATGTTCAAGGAAGAAGCACAATAGCAATCTGGTGCTTTCTGGCTCCAAATTGGAACTATTACCTGTAAAATTTATGAAAAGACAATTAAAATTACACCTGCTGGATAAAATCTTTGAGCACTTTCTGGTTCGTATCAGTGCTGCATCTACAACTATATCAAAAAACCTCTAAGTTTGTAAGCCTCAGAATCAGCTCTTGATGACATATACTGAAAATTTCAACTATTTTTAATAAGACCATTCAAAAGAAAGCACCTTGGTCTTATTCGTCTTATTTTGCTTTCCCACATATGTCTTTATACTATTGTATTTGCAAAATTTGGTACATGTGTGACTTAAAATGCAGTAGTAACAGACTTGTATATACAGTGCATAGCAGTTCCCTCGTCTATTTAACCCTTCAAAGCACCTTAACACTAAATATCACATTCACTCATACATACTATATTCTACACTGATGTCAAAAGTTGCCTGTTCAATTACATTCATACAGCAACTAAGAGTAATCTGGGCTTCAGTGTCTTTCCTGTTGACACTTTGAAATGTGGCACAAGGAGCTGAACCAAACCACCCACTTTTCAAATGTGGGATTAACCACTCTGAGCCATAGCTGCCTTATCAATAGTTTAATTTTATGGACTGATTTTATAAGTGCCAGAAGATTTTCCGAAAAAATGGGAGTTTGAACCCCCAAAACATAGGGGTTTTAGCCTCAACATGCAACAGGACCAAAGTGTGTAATGCTGAAGATAAAAATGTAGTTTCAGTAGCAAATCCAAGATTTTAGGAAGACACTCCGCGCATCTAAAAAAAAAAATCCGCTGTGCAAAATAATACCTCAATGGTGAAATAAAATCATGATCCGGAATGTAAAATAAAGTTAAAAGTGGGAATAAATCTGAGAAAATCATCCAAATTCCTCAAAAAACTTTTACCAAAATAAGCAAAAAGAGTTAAGGTGGAAGCATATCCCAAAAACAAGTAAATGTGGGTTAAAGTGTATTGTGACTTAATAGAGATAGAGCTTGTGGATGCAAACATGCTCTCGGATCATCATGTTGATCAAAGTTTATCGGCTGAATGACTGACTGGTCCAAGGTGTGGGAGAACTGGAAATAAGAGGGGTAACAAAAAGCATCCTCAGGGCTGATCCAGAGAGCAATGTCTATGTTTAATGCAATGAATTAGCAGAAATGTCATGCTAAATTATTGATATGTTATTACCAGCAAGCAAAAATAACCATACAGCAATATTACAGTAGTTTATTTATCATGAACAGTAAAGTTTTCCTCCTCCAGTGTGCAGTTAAGCCATAAAATACATGTCTAAGATGATTTTATTTTTATAGAGTAAATGTAAAAAGCAGAACAACGTACTATTGTGCAGCCTTCAAGGATAATTGGGACTTATGAGGAAAACAGTTTTCTGTTTATCTGTGTCTTTTTTTAAAGCCCCCTTCTCCAAAATACCTGAAAAAATAATCTGATCAAAGTTATTGAGTTTGTTCAAATCAAGATTACTTACTTTAATCTTAAAAACATGAATTCCACACCACTAAAGTGAAGCTGTACAGTGAATTATGATCTCTAATTTGAATAGAGAACCAACTTTTGTGATTTTTTTGTGAAGCTGTGCGCCACATTGAGTGTTACAGTGGCGTGTTTATCCAAATGTCTTTAGAAACAATGACTACAGAAACACGTTCTCCACTGTTGTGATTTTTTTGTAGTGAAAGGAAAATATTTATTCAGTCGTTCCCACTGCAAATTTCTGTCCAAAGTCCAGCCCCAACCGCTCACATACACACAAACGCACTCACAGAAGTGGGCTGGCTTTAAACCGGTAAGGGGGCGGAGTGCGCGGAACAGGCAACCAGATTATACTCCTCCTGTCTGGCGCTGCACGGCCAATGAAACTCAAATGAGCAGCACACTTTATCATGACAACAATAACTCTGATTGAGGAAGGTAGGGCTCAGGAATCATGCAGCACACTTTGAAAAAAAGCGGAAAGTATGATATCGACTTTTGGAAGTGAATCAACAGCCTCTCCACAACATGACCCAGGTTCTAACTCGTGGTGCGTACTAGAGGGAGAATCGGAAAGACCGGTGATGAATTTCCTCTGAATTTGGCTGATCAGAAAATATTGGATTTATCGGGGATTGATGCAAAGTTGTGCGCAACGATGGCTACTCCCGCGCACCCGGAGACCAGGAGGTTTACGCGGGGCCTGGGGAAACCTGGCACGGCGGCTGAGCTCAGGCAAAGCGTCTCTGAGGTGGTGAGGACATCCGTGCTGATTGTAAGTACACACCTAGACACCCCCTGCCCCCTTCTTCTGCTCCTTCTGCTCTTACGCCAACTCTTTCTCCTTAACACCGTCTCTGTCAGTGCTGTTCAATCACTTTAGGACTTGTGGGGAGTGAACACTTTACGCACATCTTTTTCTCACTCATAGAAGTGAGCAAAAGAGTAAATAAAAGTGAATGAATGGAAGTGTGTGTCTGTGGTGAGGAAATAGATAAGGGAAAGGCTGAAAATAGCCTAGCCTATTGTTATAAATCTTAATTCCTCCCAATCCATATACAGAATATCTATTTTGTAGCCTGCTTTTTTCACATTTACCTGTTTGTGTCAGCTGTGTAGCAACACGTGGGCTTTTTGGCTGAAAACAACACGTGATATTTTGGATTGAGTGGCCCTGACCTCTTAATATAAGGAGTAAAGGGGCGGGGAGAGTGATTTGAGTGAATGAATGAGGTGGTGTATGTCTGACAGAAAGATTAAGAGGGAATGAAGAGATTTAATACAAATTTAGATGGACTTTTGGTTGTAATATCCCCCTCTTAGATGTAAATTACCTTCAACTTTCATTCAAAATACCACATCATGCCTGAAAAACTTCACTTTCATTTTCTCTAAGTGTTTTACTTCCTGCTGAGAATCAGTGCCTGCTCAAAGTGTTTTGTACTGTGTCAATGAGGGCATCACTTTGCACTCAGATGACATAATACCTGCTCAGAAGGGAAAGCATGTGGCTTCAGTTTCATGCTTCAGACACACAGTCAGTGTCCAGTGACACTGACAAAATGCTGAAATGGACCATCCACTCAAAATAACATCTGTGCATCGGGGTCCTCTGTATCAGCTTTCCTCAGAGCTCAGGAGGAAAAAGAAGTCGGCCTCTTTCGTTTTGTGTCCGTCTGATTGTTCCAGCTTTCCTGGAAGAAGTTGCTAGGTAACCGAAACGGACACCGTCCAGGCTTTCTGTCAGGGAAATGGAATCCTGAGTCAGGATCCCAGACATCCAACCACACCTTCATATTATTTATTCATCTTCACTCTGGTGCTCTGCCAGAGACGCCTGAGGGAGGAGAGCAGAAATGGATACAAGAATGCACGTTGGGAAATCGACAAGTTTGAGGAGGACTGAAATGACTTGAAGAAATTCTGAGAATGGCTTGTTGTGCTTTTGTGTCATCCAGCTGTTCATCTGCAGACAGGCCTTTGGGCGAAAATGGGCAGAACTGCTGAACTCAGAAAGTTTTGAATGAAGAGTTCAGAGCAGGAAAGTTTTACAGACAATGGCACGTTTGTAAAAATGGGAAAATGTTCAAAAGCTTCGGTTTGGTTAAAAGTAATCTGTATTTTACTAATAATCACAATATTTATGTTGAAATGGATTCCAAACAAACAGCATAATTGAAGAGAAAAATGAAAACAGTGGTTTGTAACTTCCCATATGTTTGAAGGATTGCTGTGTGAGAAAGCCGGCCCTGTTCATCCAAATATAAAAGTCTGTTTTCTAAAAAGAAGACACCCAGACTGACCTCAGGTCAATTCGGCTCTCTTTTGTTTACACTTGCATCTTTTTGTGGTTGTTTTGTGATATTTAGAGGTTGTTTTATACCTGTCTGTTCAAATTGAATCTGTGGGTGGTCATTGTGTGTCCTTTTATTCTAATGTTCAGTCAGTCCAGGATGTTTTAGGGTTTTTATGACTGTTTGGGATCATTTAGCATCACAAGTCCGCTGTTTTGTCTGTTTTGGTTGTTTTGCTGTGATTTGTGAGTGTTAGGATCTGTCTGTTGAGCTTTGGAGAAATATTATGCTCATTGGTGGTTGCTGTTGTCTTTTTTGGAGTCATTAGCTGATCCATAATAGCTTTTACAAACATTTGCAAAGTTCTGCTCCAGAGATTATAAATTTTGACCTGGTCGCCCCTTTTACCAATATTTTCATCTTAAATTTCTAACTTCTTAAATTTTCTTGAATTTTCTTTTTTCTTCCACAACCTGGTGTCACCTCTGGGTATGAGAGCTGCAGAAGTGAATGTATGCGACACTGAGTCCACGTGCTTGCTGAAGCGTCTCAGTGGGACAAGAATGCGAGTGCACACAAGACGGCTGTCTCTGCAGCTCATAATTAATTCCTCCATGAAACATGTAAATACCACAGCAGGAATACAGGGATCTGTTCCACAGACATAAAGAGGGAATTGTGGCGGTTGTCACTCATCATGAGTGTTGTTTCAGCTTTAGAAACAATTGTTTCTGCCCTTCTGAATGTCCTGAAACTCTGACTTTAGTTTGTGAGTTACTTATTAGTGCATACAGACACACAGTAACTCCTTGGTTCTGTTTTGGAGACGGTCGCTCCGTGCTGCTCTCTTCCTCTTCGTGCAGTTTGTGCATTTTGGTGAAGGCACACTCCGGCCTGAGTCTCTTTGTTTATTGTTGGAATGGAGTGCACAGAGGTTTGTAATAGGCCAGGCCCTCAGCTGAGTTATCCATCTGTTTCCACACACTTTAAGCATGCTGGGAACACTATTGGCTCCACGATGGCTGTCATCAGCTCTGAATTTGTGGAGCTGCTGAGACACAAGGAAAACAATGACTTTCAAACTTTATTCTGTACATAGTTAGACAAGAAATGAGTGAGTTTTGTAGATTTTTGCAATGTTTACAACCTGCCTGCAGTTGTCGTTGACAGCGTGTTGATGTAAATGTATCAGCTGATGGCAATAAAACAAATCAATGGTTGTTGGAAATGTTTAGTTACTGTATACGGTGTATGCAGCAGCTGGAGGGCAGTTGTGTAATTGTGATCAATAGTCCTAACTGCCTGCCACCTAATGGTGATATATCGAGATCCTCAGTGTTCCTGCTACATGACTGACCCCGGAGAGCTGTATACCAGATGGGTGTCATTATGTAGGAGTGATGCCGTTAACCGCCCAGGGCCTGTGCACACAGCAGACTCCGAGGGGGAAAGTGAAGGTTTCATGTGAGCTGCAAAAGGAAACACATTAAAATATCGACAACATGCGTAACTACAAACAGAGCATGTGAGCACATGTTGCTGCTTGGCCTTGTTTTAGGGATTACACATTGTTGGGAGAGTACCATTTAGAAGCTTAATTGCTGCTCTGTGCCTCTTGGGGGTCTTTGTGCTTGTTTAAGTAGATCATTGAGATGATGTTTAAAGCATTTGGCAGAGATGGATGGCATTTTGTCTTCTGCTTTTGCCAAATTAGACTCATTTTCAACATCTTGAGGCATTGACAAGTATTGCTCATTCATCCACCTGTGTAACCTCTGACAGGCTCTGTTGGAGAGTTCAATATACACCTGCATGTTCAGTAATCAAACCCAGCTGCAATGCATAAAGGATAAGGCTCCACATTTGGTGCGGTTGCTGCACACACGTTGTTGTAACATGATAAAATATAAAAATCCTGCTTCTGTCATTCCTGGATCTAATCAGCCTCATGTGTACACCTTTGTGTTTTTGTTAGCTTTCCCAACATGAGCTGGGAATAACTCAGGTGGGTGTGGGCTCTTTGCATTTTTCAGCAATAGTGTCAGAGATTTTTTTTTCTTCAAATTTAGCTGTGACAGAACTTGTTCCTTCTTTGTTATTTTGCACTCTGAAAGCCAAGTTTTATAATGTGGGGAAGTCCCGTTTGTTCAGCTGTATTCGAATATGCACAACACTCCTGAAACTTTCAGGGGTGAGATGCATATGTGAAGGCAAACAGCCCACATTTTCACCCCGAATGCACCCTGAATTTTCCTGTCATCTCACAGTCTACCAAGTATAGAACTCCAGATTCAGCGAGTAAAACTGAGGTTAGTTTTGATAAAGATCAGTCAATCGATCTGCAAAAGAATCAAGAAACTTCCCTGCTGCATGTTGTGTTTGTGTTGCAGACACTGTTTGCTGCCTGTCACAAGATTACCGGCTTGTCAGTGTTGTGTGAGGCCTGAGCTGCTTGACCTCTGTGTGCCTGTCTGTCTGTCTGTTTCGCAGTATCAGACCTGATGGGATCAGTCTAAAAGCATTCATGCACTGCCTTTGCAGCTGAGATGGTAAAAGGTACTTTACAAGAACAAACCCAGGGGGGTGGAGATGGAGAGCAGATGAGTTCTCTGAATGGGTCAATAATACATGAGGGTGCTCTAGTAACCAATACACCCATTAGGAGACACTCGCACTCTCTCCTGAACTGAGGGCTAGACAAACCAAAAACTTATCTACAGTTTGGTCCAAAGTTACACAACTGTCCCCTTAAAGTATCTGTAATATGTATAAACTATGAACCACTGCATTTTTTCCATAGTTATGATGTAACAGCTAACAGTCCTCATGGAGATTTACAAACTTGGCTCTTTGTGCCTGAAATTATTTTTCCTCAATAGTGAGTTGGGTCCACTCAGCCGGCAGTTTATTAGACACACCCAGTCAAATATAAAAGCCCCTTCCTGTGGAAAATCCTACGATTACGGGTGTTAGTATGTGCAGTTACTGTTGAAACAGTTTAAAACGGGACTGACTGAGCTCATGATCAATTTGAAGATAATAGTTAGTAGACTACAATATCTAAAGACGTAAAAACAGCTGACTGGTGGATGGGGTCACTTCAGGTCAAGCTCTATGTATAACTCTACATCCACAATAAAGAAACAAATCCAAGGTGTACTGCTTTATCACCTGTCAAATGATATACATTATATAATTTTTTTTTTTTTCTCTCTCTCCTTTTTCCTTTTATTGTATAATTTAATTTTTAAGCTCCCTTCCCCCAGCATTGAAAGTGAAACCAGTGTGGTGCCAAAAAAACTGCAGATTCTTAAGAATCCACTTAGGGCTGGCCGTTTTTACTGCCAAGGAGACCCCATTAGAAACCACACAAAATGTCAATTTCTAAAGCAGCATTTGGGTATGTGTCCATTAATGACATATTTGGTGCTGGCAGTGTCTATTTCCTGTACAAAACCAAAGCAGTCCAGCATCTTCAGCACTCAGCATCCCTTAGCGTCTGTTGTTTATGTTGCAGTGGTCTCAGTTGAAAATAGTTTAACTTTTGGGACACCACTGTGCTGGTTAGTGTCATTTGTCCATCATTGGCCAATCAAAAAAAAAGAAGAAGCAGGACTTCATACATCAGAACCGTCATCAACAATGACAGGGGTCTATAATTTTGCATGGTCTTTGCAAAATTGTCCTTGAATAAGAGCAAATATGAAGCATACAGAGTGTTTAAAAAGCCTTCACAGTCACTACCAAAGAAAGCATTAGTGCCACTGGACAACTTTCATATTATCAATAAGCATAGATGTTCTGTCATTCAGGTCATTGGTATTGTCTGCTGAATGAATGCTGTTGGTGGACAGTCCCTTGAACATGTTTACAAAACCTCCTTTGGTTGCATCGATCCATCTTTCTATATAAGAGCAGGAGCCCCCTTCTTTCACAGGTAAACACCCTCAGCTTAGATCCTCCTAGTCATGTGGATCCAGATTATTGTGCTCAGCAAGAACCAGCTATTTTAGTTCCCGTATAGTTCTTCATAGTATCCGTCACATAAAAAAGCTGACTGGAGCTCACTCCACTAGATGCCCTCCAGTTTGGAGTGGATGTTGTCACAGTACTGTGTGGATTTATTATATGCCGGTTATAAATGATTAACTGTTCAACAAAGGTGCACCTTGATGGCCAGATGTGAGGCAGATTTGAATGACCAGATGGGTGCATTGTCTGACTTCTCAGACAGTAAGGCTGTAGTCCCAGATTCATGTCTTTGCTGGTTTCTAAACTTGAAGTTAGTCAGGGTTAGATATTCAACCATCTTTAGGCCTCAAAACTCCTCTGTAGAAATCAGTGGTGTTGTCTCCAAGACCTCCCTCATTTGTTACCCGAAAGCAGCAGTTGATGGCTCGTAAATAGAGGAAAAAGTGAAAAATGAGGCATACCCGTGGAACATGCCATAAAATGTGTCTGCTTTAGTCCTGGCATGACTTTTGGCAGTTGCGGTTACACTAAAAACCAGATTTGCCACTTGAGGATCTTGAAGTCAGAGTGGGAAGCATGAGGGAATTACTCAACCGAGCACACAAAGGTTGAAATAATATAGAGCACTTCACAAACTGAAAGGATTTCCTCCATTCAGCCCTGACCAACTCTGGTTGAATCACACCACTTAATACTACAGTAGCAAAGCCAAGTCAAATGATCCGATGGCCAGACAGGCCGTTTTCCATCTGCGCCAAATGAAAACTGATTTAATATCATGGACACGAGTTGAACTCTGCCTGTTAATCTCTTTGGGACAAGCTGCTATAGTCTGTGTTTTTTATATGACAAAGCCTTCATTGTGTCGGAGCATATTTAGCCACATGTCTAAATGAGTGTCATATATAAATGTTGAGCCAAGATAGAATCTCAGGAATTGGTTTGTGGTCACATTGCTGGATTATTCAACTTTTTCTTTGCAGAGTGAGAATTGAGGAAGTATTAAATGGCCTTTTCACTCTAAAATTCAGTGAGCTGTGTAATCTGTAATCCATTGATTTTTGGTTCAGCGTTTGCCCCCTGGGATCCGTGTCTATGTAATGGCTCTGTGCTTGTTATGTAATTTTATTTTGGCATTTCCATGACACACATGCAGCTCTAGTTAGGTTGTTGGGTTATATTTTCTTTTCTAAAACTTGTTGCTACCATGAGCTGAGACTCCCAAAGCTTTCCATCCTGCCTGCCCGAACAGGAAGTGCCCACTTCTTCCTGTCCTTCATCTTGTTGTGGGAGAGCAGAGGCCTGTCTTTTCCTAGATAGAGCCGGTTTCCTGTGGCTGCATTTGGGCTGACCAGAAGTTTAAGGCAGGGCTTGCCGTGAATCCGCCCACTCTGTCTGAGCGTTCTGCCTGATAGAGCAGAGTTGTTTTCATACACAGGAGGGGTTACCATAACAGAGAGGCAGCTGATGAAGAGCCTGGCCTGTGTATGTTTTCCTGTTAGCAAGTACAAGGCACTCTGGGATTTATTTAAGATCGCCTCTTCAGAACATACAGTCTCCTAATGAATTATGACTCCAGCTTTCACAGCTCATAAGGCAGTCGTTTTTCCTTTATGAATATTTTTCCTGGCACTTACCGAAGTGAATTAGACTTCTGAGATTAAAGTTTGTTAAGTTTCTCTCACGAATCCAGCAGAAGAGTGATGTGAACTGAGAGAGTGAGTCGCTTTAAACTCTGTCAGTCCAACTCTCTCCCTTCGATATTTACAGCACATCAAAACAACTCAAACTTCTAACAGTAGACACATACATCAGCCCAGTGGAGCCTGACTGTAGCATATTATCATCAACAGCTTTGCAATCAAGCAGAGTTGAGCTTTGCCATCTTCCTCAAAGGCCATTAAGGTTGCTATTTCAGAGTCAGCAGGACACACACTTAGGTGCAGATGTGAAGGACAAACTGACTCACGATCAGCTTGCCTTTCGTTTCCCTCTGTTAGTATTATGTGGTTAATCCAGTTTGCCCTCCTCTGCAAACTGATATCGACTCAGGCATCAGTCAGTGATCTGATAGAGACGGAGATTGGAATCAATTGGACAGGGTTTGCAGATTATGTGACACTAAAGACTGCAAAATCATATGTTGAGTCTCCTTATTGAAGGTGTTTCAATGTCATTTTACCTATAGTTTCATATACTGCTTTCTTTTGTCGACATAATACTGAAGGTTTATTGACACTGGGCGCCCAATACATGCCAGCAAGCAAATGAGGGAAGCAGGGCACCTATTTCTTTCCTTTTAAAGCACAAACTGTTACAGTACCAACTAAATACTCAATCGCATTTTTTTACAGATCTCTCTTTGAAAGTCCCTCTGAGGACATGGATGCTTATGATCATGTCTATGTTTTGTCCAGAGTCTAAACAAGAGGTGCTCCCAGATATGTGCTTAGCTAATGTTAGCCGTAGCACAGCATGATCAGGTGTCAGTTGGGGGTGCAACTGTATGTCGGTATGCACCAGCCTTGTCTGTCTGGGAAATCACTCTACCTGTCTTGTAGAAAGTTTTCTACTTTCTGGAGACCTGGTGCACGGCTGCAGCCAATGGGCTCCCATTGAAACATGCTTTGAATTTAAGATATCATCCTGATAGTTTAGCATAATATGATATTGTTTATGTCTACCTGAGAGAGTCGATCCAGTACGGTCTTGAGACTCACTCGATACATGATTAGCCTACTTGTTGAATAATTTTCTGCCTTGTTTAAGACGTGTACAAAGAGGCTCAGTGCATTTAGGGTCAAGGTTCAGTTTAGTTGAACTTTTGGCCACTTAATTTGGCGGAAAACCAGAGCAACATGCACCGCTAAGATTTGTACACTTGCCCAATTGGAAATAAATCAAATGTGCTTTATGCAATGCTGCCTGTCAACCTTCTGTGTATAGATCCAGGAGGACTTTTTTACTCTGCTTTAGCTGTCAAATGCACATCTTTACATTCTGCTGCTTGCATGCACATTTTGTGTTTTAAAAGTAGACCTACATCTCTAGGTCATGGGAGTACAAGCCTCTACTAAGCTGCTACATATGAATGGCCCTAACAAACAGGTCTCCACATTGCCGGGCCCACTCATGAACAAGTGACTGAGAGAAAAATATCAAGAGTAGGTGGACACTGGTCTCTCTACCACATTGATACATAAGCTTCGCAGGAGACCAGTCAGAATAAAAGCCACCGGGTGAAACTGGTCAAGCAAAATCATTGCTGTGCACACGTGAACCGGCCTACAGATTAAGCTCATCGGATTAAGACCTGAAAGGCACCACAACACTCCTGAGTGGAGAGTGAACAACACATCCATGCTGTCTGGTGGGAGAAATGTCTAGAAGAGCAGTCTAATGACAAACATGTTCATTTTTTATGTCCTGTGTGTGCGTATAGGTGTATTTTCTCTCTGAACCTCCTGAATTTGTCCATCAAAGACCCATTTTCCTCGCTGCTTCTGCTGCTGCTGCTGCTGCTGCTGCTGCTTAGCATTAACCTGTAATTGTGGTTACGTTTTAAAAAAGAGATTTAAGGGACAGCTGTATACTGACACTCTGGACCTTGTCATTATTTTTCTTTCTACTCAGTATGTGGTGCTTTTGATTCCCTGCCACAGAAAGGGTTTGCCTCTTCCCCTAAGTGGAGGTTTACTCTTTAACGCTGATGAGTTTGAGGTTGGACTCATTGTGAGAGATGTTTAACTTTAACAATCTTGGGTAAACAAGCTCTAATTTTATTCATGCTAGCAATTATTTGATCCAGCTGAAGTATCTGTTAAACTTCACCTCTTTGAATTTCATATCCACGTTCACAGACCAAAATAGATTAGGGTTGAAGGCAAAGGTAGACTAGCAACTCCCACGTTCTGCAGTTTAAAACTAATATTCCTGCCGTTAAGGTCTGGTGGCTTAAAGGAGACTAATGTCCGGCCAACTCATATTCATTTTCCCTGCCACATGGATCCTAACCTGGAGCTTTTCATGTTGTTCATCACTCCACTGGACCATTAAGAGTTGATAAAGTAGCATTTGCTCAATATGCTAGCATAACATTTTCATTTGAGACCTCTTCTTCCACTTCATGCTAAAGAAAAGCTAACACCTACTGAGCGTGTTAGCATGTTTTTATTACTATCAGCTCACATCATCTTTGTGCCTGAGTTTAATCTCTCTGAGCTTTGAGCACGGCTGGAGTTTCTTGTTAAATTCTGAATACTTTGAATGCCTGGAGGTGTGTGAATTCTGCTTTCAGAGTTTTTACCCAGTTCTCAACATATGAATACGACCTTTTTTGTTTTTTGGACCTGTGATTTGTTATTTTTATGTTAGTGTTTATGAGTTACCGATAACCTATAGGATTAAGTGTCAAACACACAGCCCACTCTCTTTAGGTTAATCTGCTTTGAACACCGTACCTTTCCCCTCGAGTGCTCCGGCTTTGCCCGGTTGCGGTCACTGACCTCCCATTCACATCCCCTATGCAGCACAAGGCAGGATCAGTGCTCGTCGGATGTGGTTTTACACAGAGGGATAGATTAGCATACAATTAGCTTACACAAAACGTTGCTTCCCGTTGTTAGACTTGGGGCTAAAACCTCATGTTTAAAATTTAATTTGTTTTCCATCATAGTGGAAACTACTTAGGAATATTAATTTGTTCTGTGATGAGGAAGGCGGGCTGCTGTGAAGAGTTTAGGAAAGTACTTAAAATTCCTGCTTTGTGCTGCATAGATGAAAGTGAAAGTTAGCACTGATGCTGTTATCATCCACTTGGGATTTCCCTGAAAGTTTAGGGCTCTTATTTGAACCGACTCAGGCAGCGGTGGGTAAATGCATCATTATGTAGGTAAACAGAGAAGAGTTAGAGACTCCTCAGTGTGAAGTTTCTCCTTTTTTCCCACAGTGCATGCTGTTAGCCTAATTAAACAGTCTACAGTCTCTGCAGTTCTCATCGCTCACTCTTGTGGCTTTGTGCAGAGTGCAGTGTGTGGATGGGACCTGCCACAGCCAGAGGGGATAAACTCTAATGACTTTTCACCAGGCCGGCTGCATAGTTGACATTCTTCACTCTGACACACTGTAGGCCGGGGAGGGGATAAGGGGGAGGGGCTGGACCTACAGGAGGCGGGCTGTGAGCTGGATGGTTTACAACTTACCTTTGGATATTTATGTAGACCTGGTTTGTTTGAAGAAAGATGAGACTCCCTTGTTTCACATTGACTAGAGCCCTCATGGTGAGAAATAATTATAAGACTGAACTTACTCTTAATTAGTGTTTGGCGTTATGAACAAAATCTTTTATCACGGTATGAGTTATTTCATATCACAGTAATGGTATATATCACAGTATGTTATTACCCCTGTAAATTCAATAAATGGCTTAAAAATAACCATACTGTCGCATTTGTTCATTTTCCTTTTGTTTTTTAACTTTGGTGTATACAAATGCAAACAAAATGACAAACCAGTCTGGCGTTTTTTATCACCTTTGGCGAAAGACTCTGCCAAGCTCTTTTTGTATAAGAGGAGCTGCTGCAGTTTTAGTTTTTTGTGCAGCAGATGCCCCACGCATCTTTTGGCTTTCATAATAGAGCTTGGCTAGTTCATCTTTAGGTGGTGAAAGAGGTTGCTGGTGTTTCCTCCTCCAGCAACGACAGCCACACGACACTCTTTGCATGAATCTCGAGACAACTGATGTTGCGACTCGCACCCTTTTTCCGGAATGAGATCCTCCTTCTCATCCTCATGTTGGGTGGGTTGGGCTGCCTCTGTTTGCTCGGTACTGCCACTAATCTCCATGTTTCTTCCAGCTGTTTCTTCTTCATTGAAACTATGCCAAGCAGTTTGCTGGACACGCTGGTGATTATAGGGAGCGCACCCAAACCTGACCAATCAAACGGATTGGTGAATATATGAAAACGCACCCAAATGGATGCGCTCGGCTTTCCTGTTAGCTAGCGTAGACAACTACACACTGACTCAGAGAGAAGCAGCAGACATCTGCTCTCATTCGCTTCGGTACAAATGGTACAGCAAAATTTCTACCGGTAGACACTTTTACAGTCACACTCATACAGTCATACCTCCCAACACTACTCTTGATTATGCAATAGAATTACCTACATCAGCTTTGATTGATTGACATAAAGTGGACTTAAGTAATGTGCTGAAGCTCTTAAGTCGAACTGTACCACTGTACGTACTGCAGTACTTCACAACACAGGGCCTTGATAGGAAAAAACTGAGAGGCAGCTGGTTGTGAAAGGAGTCCCGATGAGTTGCTGGATTTTCCCATTCAAGAAAAATTTACATGAAACACTGAGCTCCTATTTTTTTTTTTCTTGAAAGCTGAAACAGCTCCATTGTGCGCTCCCAGCCCACAAAAAACAAATGAGATCTGCTCTAAGTCACAAATTCACTGTGATTCAGGGCCTTTGTTTATAAAATATTCCTGCGTCTGCTGTTTTAACAGCTGAAAGCCAGAAAAAAATGAAAGGGAGGGAAACAGTACATCAGCTAAAAGACATAAATGAAAGTCTTTCTCTGTGGGAAATAATGTGACCGTGTTAATCTGTGTTTGGTTTTTCTGTCAAAGCCGGTGCAAACAGTAGACGCAGAGCTCTCCTGGAGGGTTTGTTGTTGTTTGCTCTCTGATTGTTTAAAAGGACTTAGCTGTAGGATGGTCTGATTGTGCGCTCCAGCCATAGCCTGGATGTATAAATAAAGCTAGCTGTGTTGTGTTTATGGAGGAGCAGCAGAGTGGATGTGTGCCTGAAGGTCTGTGAATCTCAAAAGATCCTAGACTGTGGATTGGGAATCTTTAGATATTGTGCTGTGGGTTACAGAGACACTATGATTGTTGTTGGACGTTATATATTGCACAAGCAACACCACCTCCCCTGTTCTTCAACGTGCACACCGCTGTGCAGATAAACAGCTCAGTATCCCTGACTTGACTTAATCCCCTTTTCATGTCTCCACTCTTAAACGTCTAACACCATCCCCCACTCACGTAGCTCACTTTCAGATTCATTACACTCACTAGTGTTTCTTCACAAATATAGCAGAACTGTTTGTGCTTCATAAAAGTGTTTTTCCAGGAACATCCACTCCCAAATATTTTATTCTCTGTCTTTCACGTCACAAACGAAAGCCTCGGATTGTTTGTTTCATGGCTGGTGTTTTCTCAAGAAACTGACGCAAGACTCCAAAAATGTCAAATCCATCTTTGTTGCTATGGTAGCAGTACAGCTCAAATCAGTATTAACCTGATCCTTCAGGCAGGTTAAAAAAATCCAGAAACAGAGACGTAGGCAGCTGCAGATAATTTAATTTTTCTTTCTTTGTCATGACAGAGTCCTGGTGGATTTTGCGCGCTGCTCCACACTGAAAATCATCGGCTTCTTGAACAGACAAACAATGTAGTTCAATATTGACTGTCCCAGTAAAGCTGCTCTAAAATCGGGATGTATCCCACAACATGTGTTTCCTCTGTCAGGAAAGGAGGGCGTTTTAGAGAGGAGGGTGCTGGGCACAGCTTGGTGCCAACTAACTGGAAAGAGTTTCGCAACATGTTCAAAGTTAATCACATGTGTGAGGCTGTTATAAAAGCAGATATATTTAAGATGTTTGGAAGTTCATAGATGAAATGGGCTGTCTTTTTCAGTTGGTCAATCATCTTCTGAGAGTGTTTATTACACAAGACAAATAATTACAGACTTGCAGACGAGTTTTCTTCCCCTTTAAATGAATATCATGTTGAGGAGAGGAGTTTAATACATCCTTTTCTGCACATAAACATTAAACATGTGCACCAGTAAGTATTCCAGGAACATATTAAATGCTTCACTGCAAAGCTAAGGCTTTAAACTGTAATAAATCCTGCCTTACAGACAGAAATAGGGAAAGAAAAGATTTCACAGGCTACAATACTGCCAGTTTTGGACTATGCAGACACTCAGCAGCTTCAGTCATGGGGTCACAAGGTACCGTATATCACAGCGCTCTTCTCTTTATCACAGGGCACAGATTTCAAACTCACCATTGTGACCCCCATCCCTCATTAGAGAAGGTACTGTTGGCTCAACAAAGACAGAAACCTGATAGTCTGTCTGAAGAATATCTGCTTTCTTGTAACAATTCAAGCTCAATAAAACTGAGGAGGTCTTTGATGACAGCTCAGCGGCCCTCTCTGGTATCATATGATGATTTTGAATTGTGGTATTTTGTAAATGCTTTTTTTGCACATTATTGATGAAACAAGTCGTATTAGTTAAGGCTTTTTGGTTTTGGCCCTTTTATTTGAATACATATGATCCAAAAACATGTTTTAACCCATTTAATCTCATTGATAGCAGTTTCTGTTATCAATGTTATCAATATCTGTTTTTCCCATGCTCACTTGTCCATTAACAAGTGGTATACAAGTGTATAAGGTTGGGCACTTCTTGTGGCTGGTAGTTTATTTATTACTGAAAAAATCTGATATTTTCAAACTAGTTCTTTTACTGTGCAGTGTCCATCATGTAAGCATCTTATTAGTGTTTTTGGTGTCCCCAGGGAGCTGGAGAGTGGTGTGGTGTTACATCTAAACCCACTGCCCCTTTAGTGGTGCAGGTGCATGGACATACGTTCATCTCCTCCTCCTCCTCCATCCCCTGTTTCCCCTGATTGTCAGCAGCACTCATTGAACCAGGCTCAAGAGGATTTCCACTGATTACTAACAAAGAGCCAGCTGAGATTAGCTGATCCTTAAAGGGCTCCCTGCCACCCCACCCACCCATTATCCCCATCCTGTCTACATGTCTTCAAGTCTGAACCTTACCAGGCAGTGTATGTTTTGATTTTTCTTGATGTTACATGTCATTTACTTTACTCTCTGTACTTCAAAGTTGTTTGTTATATGATCCTCTCTTCTCTTGTCTCTTCTCGTTTGTTCGACTTTCACATTAAATCCCATGCTCATGCTGTTTTGCAGTTAAGAGGCTATAAAGGTTAATCTCCCCCTAACTACATCTCAGATTGAGTTTATATCACTCTCCCAGAAGTGTCGATCTACATTAAATGACAGTAGCTACAGTCCCAAACCCGACACCATGCCCCTGTCTGAACCGGCCTGTTGTGTGGGGCATTATCTTCTGCTCCAAGTAGAAATTAAATCACTTCAATAAATGGTTAACAAGTGATGGCCCTATTTTTTATTAAGGAGCCAAACTCACTGTGTAAGTTAGTTGTTAATGACTAACAAGAGCTGTGTTATATATTAACTCACCTTGAAGTGATTCATCATGTAAGCTGCTAACCCTGCCGTTTTAAACTGAGCACGCGTACGGCTCTGTAGCCCTGATTATTTGTTTATTTCACATTTTATAAAAAGCATCTCCTCCCTCCTGATTGCAGCCGTTAAACACTGTCCAAGAACCTGCACTTGACTGAGAGTGTGTCTCACCTCCCTGTGGCCTCACGTCAGACCAGTGCGGGCTTGTTTCAGGATGTCTCAGCTCTCAGCCTCCACGCTGCATGTCAGAGCCTGAGCATGATGACATCAACTCCTCGAAATGCGCCCCACACCTGGGAACTGGCCACTGACCTGTCGAAATCACAAAAAGTGATGAGAGGTTCTCATTTAGGTTACATTCCTGGGCTTGTAGCAAAAGCATGATACTTGGTGATTCAGGGTCCTGCTTCTTACTTGTTTTGTATCATGTTAAAGCCAAGAAGCTCTTATTTACACAAGGATTTTAACACTGTCAAAACACAGTTTTTGTGACTGTTTTCCCATCAAGTAGTTCACATCACTGGTGTACGCACACCTCTTCTTCCTGTGTAACAGCTCCTGTGTTGGGAATAATTGTTTCCACGCTGATCTGTATGGAAATGACACACATGTGACAAACAATGGCTGCTTTATTCACAAAGACAGTCTGGGTGTATGGAGGGAAGTTATGCCTTCTGTTTCCACAACTGAGTAAACCTCAGAATTATGAGCTTTTTTTTCACTTTGCAGAAATATTTATTTAGTTTACACTGCTTTAGTAACATAATTATACATGTGAGGATTAAAGCAGATTTTCTGTATAGGAGAAAAAGGCTGTAAAATTGTGTTGTTGTATCATCCTGCGCCTGAAGGTGGCAGTAAAAGCATGCAGACGCTGATTCATATTATTCCTTGTACCTCTGTGGAGAGGTGTGTATGTGTGTGTGTGTGCATACTTTTCTACATTTGGATGTGCTTGAAAACTGTGTAACTTCCAAAATGACTTTTATCTCTAATCCATCCCTCTTGTAGTTTTCTTGTGTATTCAGCAGCAGTTGATCATGCAACCATATGAAAGCCAAAGCAACTGCAATTGATTTATAAAAAAGGCTAATTTGTAAATCCACAGTTTGATCGGTGTACAGGGAGAGTGAGTAAGCAAGTATTATTTCACTGGATCGCTTAGTTGTGTGTAATATAGCCAAACACAGTTAGCAGGGGGGTAACAGGGCGACTGACTGCAGGCCCTCAGGGCTTGGCTCTGCTTCAGACCATCTCTGCTGGAGCTGCAGTGATGGCTGTGGAAAGGCACAACTCAGTTAGAACCATGTATTAATGATGAACTGAACCCACTGCAGCCACCCCACTGCAGGTCCAGAGGAGCTACATGACAGACGGACTCAGCGTCAGTTTGTGCGTGCGTGCGTGCGTGCGTGTGTGTGTGTGTGTGCGCGCGCATGTGTCTTTTGTGCAAATTTTAGTTAATCTGCATCTGGAGGCCTCACAACAAAGAAAAGGAAGTGGTACCCCCTCAGGAAAAATGGGTCATTTTTTCTCCTGGGATAAATAAACTATCCTAAAATACCAAGTGAAAGGAAAAGGATGTGGCTCCTGTTGTATTTGGTTTGTAGCATTTAAAGAGGGACAGGATAACCTGATGTCAACCCCAGGACAAAGACAGACTTGAATTTAACCTAAGATACGGTTAAGTGGAAAAACTTCTACCTGTTAATTCATGGGATCGACTTTTTTGTTGTTACTGAGTCTGGGTGTTGTGAACTCAACAGTCATGTTGTGACACTTTATGTAACTGAACCATAGTTACTAGACTGGCATTCTGACAACTCAGCAGTAGAAAGGCAGACGCCAAACAGGCATGATTTGAGACTGCCTCTTTGGTTTTAAAAATCCTCCTTGTGGCTGAAAATGAATTAAAAAAATAAATTTTAGAACTATTGTTTATTTATTGTTTCATACAGTTTGTCTTTTTTTCGAGGTACTAAATCATTGATTGATAAACAAGGGTCTTTTGGGGGGGATACTTTGTCATTATTACAAGGTTTAAAGTCTTAACTTTGAGAAACTGAGTTCTTCTGTGGAGAAATTATGACCTTTTTTAAATACACTTTTACACTGTGTCTTTTCTCAAGACACTAAAACACGAGCCGACAGTACTCAATCATTACAAGTACCTCTTGTTTCCCCTTTGGAAATACTGTACATCTTTCACTGGAGACAAGTTGTCTTTATTTTGATACACCTAGAAGTTTGTTAAGGTACTCAAAATTTCAAGGCTCTCAATCTGTACCTACAACTACTTTTTTGATATATGTACATAACTTTAAAATAATGTAGGCTCTGTCTTGTTGAACTGGTATGTAACTACTTGACCAGGGCAATGTAAATAGAACAGGTATGTGGATGTTAACCTGCAAGGTGAACTGAGGGTTGTTGGTGCTAATAGTAGTAACACTGGCATAGCTGTCGACACGGTTGACTCAGATACTCTATGATCTCTATGATCCCACGTCAGCAGTGCTGATCAATCTGAGGGTGTTCTTACCTTTAGATTAATTGGTGTGATAGAATCTAAATTACCAATAAATAAACCATGATTTTTCACTTCTAAACACCACTTATTTTGACACACTGGGTATTTAACTCATTTCAAATCAGAGCTCAGTAGTTTGGAGTAATTAGTCTTAATTTTTAGGTACCATGTCATTATTTTGAGAGAGTTCTCTATTGTAGTTTAATCATTTTTTTCATTATTTTAAACAAGTTTAACATTATAATACCTTAATGGGTCATTTCTTTTAACACTTTGAAAGTAATGGGTTTCCGTAGTTTCCTATGGGGTTTTGTGTCTGGGTATTTTGGGGTGTAATGTAAACTTGGCATCTAAAATGTAGAGTCTTTGGATTGTTGACATTCCTGGCCTATCTTTGTAGGCCACCCACATGTATAACTGTGTACCCTCCTCCTAACTTCTCAAACAACCCCCATGAGGAACTTTTTAAATCTTTAAACCCCCCCCAAAAAAGTTATTCTAAAAACTCTCAAAGTTTGTCAGCTTTGGTGAATTCCTGTGAAACGTCCGTGTATGTTGAACCAGCAGAGTTCAGTAGAGAAATAGTAGAGGTTAGCATTATTTATATAGAAAGATATCCACAAGAAAAAAGAAGTTTAGATTGGGTTTGAAGGCCAGTGGGCAGAAAGGCATGGCTTTGTTATGACAGTGTTTACCCACACACATCAGCAGGAAACAGCCACTTCCCTTCTGGAGTCCCTGGAGAGCTCCAGCTGGGAGCCAGCTTGTTTTATCTGCCCGTTACTGCTGGAAATGTGGCTGATGTCACTGTGGTCCACCGCCTCTCTCTGAGCAAACACACACACACAGACTTCTCCCTGCAGAGCCCTTCAGCAGACCCTGTGCCTTGAAACATGACCAGCTGCGGACTTGACCTTCATCCTGCAGGAGCTCTTCAGATGAGATGCCAGCTCCTCCTAAACTCCCCTCTACTCCTCCAAACCACACAGAGACATTTCTGTCTTTGTTGTGTGGAGGATTGCCCAACTCTTAGTGTGAAAGGGAAAACTCGAAGTTGACCCCTCTCTGTCCACATGTGCTGCTTTGATGTTGTTATGCGGCTCCACCCGCCACTCGCTGCTAACAGCTGGAAATTGCCGTATTAGTGTAAGTGGTGTTATTTTGGGGTTACTGCAGGCCAGAGATAGTGTCCTCGTGCTGCAGATGTTGTTAGTGTGTCCAAGAACTTCAGCTAGGGAAAAAGACGAACCACTTTGTTCACTGTAAAAAAAAAAAAAAAAAAATCGGAATTCGAATGACTAAATGGCCTAAGTCCATCTGTGCTCGTTTACATCCAGGTAGCAGAGCATCACAGCATTATAGTAGTGACTGTTGACTAAAGCTATAGTCCCAGGTGACTGTGCTACAGCCTACATACAACTATTAGCTGGCATTTCAGGCCTCACTTTGATGGATCAGTAATTCTGGGGCTAACTAGTCAGGGTGACCGTGTTTTATCGTTTATTCGACCACTATAATTATTGACAATGGTCAATAAGGCTTATCCTTGACCTTAAATGAGGGCTTTTGAACTGTTTATGAAACAGTCTCAATACTGCTGCCTCCTGATGACCTTCAGAGCAAAGCATTGTGTCAGCTTGAATATTGACTCTCTATATATTGCTATTTCGAAGCCTTTCAACTCTGTTTATGGGTCAGGCTCCGTCAAAGTAATTTACCGCATTCAAAGCAAGCCTTTTGAAGAATAATGAGTGCACATACGGCGGGCTCTGCCAAGGGAGAAGACAACGCTTTGTCCACAGTTGCCACTAAATTCAACTTCTTCATAGCTGCTTTAAGCTTTAAAAAAAAAAAAAAAAAAACGCCAAACACTCCATGGTTTCAGCTTGGGCTGGGCAATAAAACGATAATGATATATATTAAAAATTTATTTCCCTCAATATCGATATGAAACATGGTCAATATAAATTTCGATAGCCAGCATTCTGCCATGTTTTGGTCGTCATACGAATAGCCAATGAAAAGCCGCGCTGAAATGACCATTGAGTACACTTTCTCTAACACCTTACAATAAAACAGAGACAGAGAGACCTCGCTTATTGTATTGCAAAAGACATGCTACCAATAAGCACTGTTATATTTCATTTAGGAGTAACAGGGAACATTTAAGATTGACAAGTGATTATTTTATATTGTGATATATATCGATATCGACTGATATGAAAAAAATATATAGTGAGAAACTTTTTCCCATATTGCCCAGCCCTAGTTTCAGCTGTAAACATCGGACATCGAAGAGATGTGCAGATCAAGTCAGTATTGGGTCGGTCCATCAAAGACCACATCTAGACGTGCAAAATAGGTTAGAAATTTCGACGTCCATATTGGACCTTTTTTAGGCATCCCTCTGACGTTTAGAATTTGGACGTCATCTGAAGACCAAATCTAGACATCGGCACAACGTGTAAAATGGATCCAAGATTTAGACCTCATTATTGGACCTCTTTTAGACGTTGAAATGACGTCCACATTTGTACCTCATTGTCGAAAAAATATGTTAAATAGATGTCATTTCAAAGTTGCATTGCGCAGTGAAGACATGTTGCTTTTTGTTGGTTTGATATGGTTGTTCATTTGGTATTTGGGTTTCTAGATACTTGGTAGACTAAGACATGACATTTGTAAATGTCTCCTTGTTGGATGTCATCACTTCCTTGGACCAGTTGTTTATTATATTAGAGAATAACTGGCAAATCAAGTCATGGTTTTTGTAACTTGAAGGAGATTATTTTACTGTTTATTTAACTTTTCATATAATTTAATTCATAAGATGACTTCAGTGTCAACCTCCAAATTAAAACCAGTTAGTTTTTACAATTTTGCGATCGTTAAATATAAAATTTTGGAAGCTTGGTGTTTGAATTTGGTTTTGAATACATTACCAAGGTCACTCCAGGAGGTGTAGCCGACAGCGAAGAGTGAAACCCAGGCTGTGACAATAGCAACAATAATCCCTGCAGCTCCACACATCCAGCAGTGTCACATCAGCTCTTATCTCCTCTGCAGCTGCTGTGGGTTTTAGCAGAGCTGTGCAGCAGAGCTGTCACATCCCACGGAGGAGGTTCATACTGGAACATCCACAGATAGGCCCATGCTGAGACTTAGCACACATTTAAAAACCCCCCTACCATTCTCCTTGCAGCCGCTCGGCCGGAGCTCCAGCTCAAGATTTGACACAGTCCAACTGTGTGCTGCTGGAGGCCACACTACAGTACCTCTTCATTTATCAGCTACAGACATGCACGGTATAGATGTACTGGAGCTGTGCACTAGAAGCTGTGTCACAGCAGTAGCAACATACACTTTATCAATATAGATTTAGCTAAGGTGTTGTTTCTGTCAAAGTGAATAAAAATGTGAATCTGTTTCAGAGAGATAGATTTATTTCTGAGAAGCACTCATTGTAAAACAGCATGTTGCAGAGATGCTTGACTTGAGGGCAGCGAAAAGAAAGTCTGCTGCACCTAATGACTCAGCAACCCTCTGTCTGGCTTTAATAATTTATCACCCTTGGAGTATATTGTAAGCCTGTTGCAGAGGACGCTACACAGACTCAGTCAAGCACACCTGGAGGTGTCCAGTCATCATTCTGTTGGCGCTTTACCGTATTTACAGTGTAGTTTACAAGATGAATAACAGGAAATATAGGAGGCACTGATCCAGATTCAAAACACAGATCCAAAAAGATACCTCCTTATCAGGCATTTTGAAGTATTTAACTAAGAGTGGGAGAAACAATCAATTCACATAAGTATTGCGATTTTTTGTTTTACAATTTTTAAATCGATTTTTATGTTCAAAAAATTTTTTTTTTTCATATTTAAGAACAAATCTTAAAAACTGACTGACATGTGATGTGTATTTTTTTGTGGAAATATGGTTCCAATAGTCAATAGACAATCATAATCATTCAACTGTTTCACTGGTGTTAAAAATGCAGACTAAAAACTCGTAGAGGAATTGAATCGTCAGGAAAGCATATCGTCCCAGCCCTGCAATAAACTGTACTTTACAAAAGACTGACTGCAGTTTTAAATTCAGTTGCACCCCACCATAGAAGTTCAGGTCTTGATGGTTTTGTAAAGGCAAAACACGAAAAACTCTTAAATATGCAAATACTGCTGCAAGCGTACATGCTATTACCTCCCTTAAAGCAGTGAAGAAGTCAGGTCCTAATTACAGTGTTGCAGACCTGTCCTCACATGTAAAAGAAGAATCTGAGTCCTCAGGGCGAATGATATGTGATCACCAGCTGTCGCACTTCAAAGTCCGCCTGTAGCTGTTCATCATTGTTCATTTGCCTGCCTTGTCAGAAAAATAGTGACAATGACTGACAGCAGCTCGTCTCAGAAGTTAAAGTGCATTCTTGAGTGGAGAAACACATTTTTGTTTTTTTCTCGATTTAATGCATTTAGATGGTAGATAAGGTTATAATCCACTCAAAGCCTACCAGCTAAGCCTGGCCTAGTTTTTATTTTATTTTACTTATTTACTTACTTTTGTAGAATGTACACATTACGTCTGACGCAACCTCCGACAAAAGGGTTACCAGCTCTAAATGTCTGTAAAGAAAGAGTTGGAAAAACTTGCTATCCTTCCTTCCCGTAAAGCCTCCAAAAGGGGATTTGTGTCTTTGCAGCTTCTGCCGATGCTTCTTGTTATTCAGTATAATACGCTCATAATCCTTCATAGCTGGGGCAGGAGGATGAAGACTGGATCTGAGGTGTGAGGAATGGGATAAAACCAAGAGGAAATGCATTTCCTTAAAAATCAATGGGCAAAATCAAAGTCTTAAATTCTGCCTCTAACAGCTGCTCTCCTCTGCTGCTCTTTCTGTACTCTAACAGCTGAATGTAGTTCAGTGTGTCAAGCACTACTGAAATATTAACACAGCAGCAGTCTGGAGTGAGTGCAAGCAAAACCATGATGTAAGGCAGTACTACACTTTCCCCAAATGTGCATGCGTTTGAATGCGTTTCTGTCAGTGCGCTTTCTTACAAGCAGGTCAGTCAGTCAGCACCTTTTAAGGTTTCTTGTTTATTGATCTGTAGAGGAGGTTTCAAGACAGATGCATGCGTGCTTCTGCAACAGAGTTATGCGGGTTAGCTGCTGCCGGTGAGGCTTACTGTACTTCCCTGGTTGCACCATTTGCGTGCCACTGTGACAAGAAGGTCTCCTACAATTCCCAGCGAGGTCTTTGAATTTGTGACTTAAAGCTAGAGGCAGTAATGAGTAAACTACAGTAAATACAACCTTGTTTCCATCATGGGTTTGTTGTATTTGGGTTTATATGCCGATATGTTTCACAAAAAGAGCTGAAAGTGCCTCAGTATGGGTATTAAACACATATGCACTCAAACACTTGTCTTAGGAATGTGAATTTCCAATATTTCTTCAAAATGCAGCCTTTGACGAACTTAACAATTTTCTGTCTTTCACGCTTTGTTGTTCTGCTCGCCGTCCTGAGACGTTTTAATCAAAGAAGGATGAGTCATTCCCTGTTTTTTTATGATTAAAATGTTTCATTCCACCCCCAATATTTCTGTGTACTTGGCAGAGGAGCCAACATGTGATCAGGCGGCAGCTAATCTTTTTTAGGGGGGAAAAAAAGTCTTTTTGATGTCTTGACCTACAAGTTTGAAATCCTCCCATGCCCTTGATATGTTTCACACAGAGATTTCTTTGAAGCATGTGTAAGGTCCCTGCAATTTCTACCAGGAAAGACAATACAGTTGGTTTGTGATGTTTTTCATTAATTTTAACATGATTCCTCTATAATGCCTAATGCTGCATATTAGATGCCATCTATTGAGTGTGATTCATGCACCTTTTCTGCCAGTGTTCCCTGACTGAACTAAATAAGCATTCAGCCATATTGCTATTTGCCTGACCATGGAATCAGACTCTCCCTCTGGATATACGCCTGCACTCATAGTGAAATAAGTGGGTTACTCTAATTCATCCGGTTTCCCGAAGGAGTCTCGTTTTGTGGAGTAAAAATTAAGGGGATTTATTCAGTAATTCATGTGTAGCCAAATCTACAGTATTCAAATGCTGAAATGAATGAAAATTTAAAAACTGGAAGGGATTAGAAAATGCACACAGTGGCTTAGAGGAGAATGAGCAAGAGAGACAGATGCACACAAAAGCTCACACTGCACCGAAGCTCAGCATTGGCTGAAGCTGCAACAGAACTCTCACAGCATCCTTCATCCCCCCATCCCTCGCTCTCTCTCTCTCTCTCTCTCTCTCTCTCTCTCTCTCTCTCTCTCTCTCTCTCTCTCTCTCTCTCTCTCTCTCTCTCTCTCTCTCTTCCTCACTGTATCTCGTCTGCTGACTGAGGTATTCCTGCAAACACAGACTGGGGAAGCCAGGAATTACAGTCAGACTCTCTTTTTTTTGTACGTGCATGAATTCACTCTCCTGCTTTCCTCACTTTGGATCCTTTTTGCCTGGACTCCAGCGCTTTTTTCTTGGGTCAGAAACTGAGGATTTGCGGGTCAGAGTCACATCATGGACCAGGGAGAAGCAGGGGACAATCAAGGAAACTGGGTCACTGGCAGGCTCTCCTGACTGATGCCTGTGTGGACCTGGAGGAATGGGGTGCACCACCAGCACGGTTGTGTTTGATGGGCTGCGTACAGTCTTAGAGAGGAACTGTAGCGGCTACATCTGTAAGGGAGCAGCTGAGCCCATTGGGCCGTCTGAGGCTGAGCGAGCGCTGAGCAGGAGAGAGTCGCGTGTACTACCAACACCGAGAGTGCTGAAGGTGTGTGTCCATGTGATTGCACATGTGGGATTCTGTCTGGTTGGCACGATGAGTCGGGTGTTTCACAGTTCATTACCATCAAATTAACAAAACTATCTATAGATATTAGCAGCAATATGAGAATTTTTACACATATTCATTTATTGAAAAATGTTAGTTTTTATTCTTTACTATGTTCATCCTCTTATTTATGAATTTCTTTGTTTTCTTTCTAACCTGAGCTGATTTAATAAAAAAAAAAATAGTCCAGTGAGCCTCCTTTCAAATTCTACTGTAACTGATCCAAAGGCTCTTTTATAGCATTTATTTTGTTCCACCAGAGGTTTCATAATGCTGCGAGGGCATGAAGACAGTGATGAGATTAATTCGTAGCCATGGGCAAATTATATTAAAGAGGGGAAAGCAGCAAATCCTTGCATATGAAAAGCAGGAACCAGCAAAGACTTTCATTGTTTTGCTTACCTCTATTCCTTTTTCAGTTGGATTTTTACTTTCATATTTATAAATTATCTATGCTGTTATCATCCCTCATTTCCTCTAAACAAAAGGAAAATGCAAAGCAAGAAAAATAGATGAGTACGAGTGGAATAAATCATAAAATATGTGCAGGCTGTGCAACATTTCCCCCGTCAGTGAAACATCCTTGATTTCCCAGATTTCCTCTAAGACAATAGCAAACTGCAAAACATGACTGTAATAAATGACTCAAATTGACTTCAGAGTAAATATAGCCAGCAAGCCATTATGAACAAGAGTACACCTGCTGGTGGATATTCACTGACAATGGATGCAAGAGTTGCAGTAGGAATCGTCATCCTCGCTCCAGCTCTGTGCATATGCATGCATGAGTGTAAACAGTAGGAAATGTAGGGCAGTAGGAGGGCTGCATCTTGCATCTCACTAAGCGCTGCACGGGTTAAAGCCTGCGTAGCGAGGGATGTGGGTGAGGGGTTGAGGGGGGACAGTGAGAGCTCTGTGTCTGCTGGAAATCAATCACAGTTCTTCATCTGTGAACCAGCGGGCTTGGCAGGGCTTCTGCCGCTCCGTACCAGCTTGTCTTGCCCTTCTTGTTTGTGTTGACTCACGGCTGTGTGCGTGTGATGTCTCTTTCCTGTCGCTGGTTCATCAGATTCACAGCAGAGTAACAGTGGTTCCAGCTGAAAGCAGGGAATTAGGTCAAGGGCATGGTTGCTTCTCCTGGCTCGGGGATGGCCTTATCACCCAGACGTGGGATCATTTAATCCTCTGTCAGCATTCAACAGTCTAACAAATCAATACTTAAATGTGAGCCGGCGAAGTGGTGTGCTTAGCACATATTTGTCAAAGTTCATCTGTAAGGAGCTTTAAAACTAACAAATGGCCCTGAAAAGGTTAGTAGATGTAACTCAACCCAAGAAAACACCAGTTAATAACCGTTTAAGTGAAGCAAAAATAGTGAATTATAATAAATACAAACCAGCATCTCATCAGGTGAATAAATAAGCAAGCTAAGGATACTTACTCAAATCGTAAAGTGTCTTTTTATCTTATTTTCATGAACTGGCTAGCTTAAGAAAATTAGCCAAAATGCTTTACCTATTGTTAAAATACTTAAGTTGGATGTCTGTTATTAAACTTCATAAATCAGGACTGTGAAACTAGCTAGCTTGGCTAAAAACACAAAGAAACAGCCTATCCACTGCACTGATTTCTGATAACCCATAAATATGTATCAGTGGGCTACAGACGTTTCAGTGACAGTAATGCTGACGCTGCATTTCATACTGAACTTCTGTAACAATAGGAAACACATTTCAGCTCTTTTTAATCCACTGCGCCTTGTTATGTGTTAAGACAGTCTGCCTTTTTAATTCCTTGTTATTGCAGCAGGTTGTGATGTCAGGGAGTTTTAAGCAGAGGAGTGCTCTTATATGCAGTCACAAACAAAGCTCTCTGTGGGTCTGCCTGTACTCTATATTAGATGGATACATAGTTAAATGCTTTTTTCACTGTTACAGCACACTGATTACAACAGCTCTGCCTTTTCCTTCCTCGTGGAAACTTTATTTTTATTCTCTCAAGAGCCTCCAAAAATAAAAGCCAGTGATTTGAGATAATGTATTTTAGGGTTTGCTGTTGTTCTCACACACTGGGTCTAAATATCAGATGCTGTTTTCAAGCTACTAGTTGGATATTGCTTTGTTGGTTTGAAACTAGAGGTGATAAATTTTGGAGAAAGAGGATTTGGCAAACATTGACAAAACTGAATTATACACTCATTGCCCAAGGCTGCTCCAGTACTTGTTCTTTTAGATGATTGGCTGCAGTATTTCCCACCAAAGAAGAAGCTGTTTGTTGGGGGCTGACAGTGAGCCTCTTTATTTGGCTAAAATCTGCATAAAAATTCTCCAAAAGGCACCAACACCAGTAAGAATAGTAAGGTGGAAATGTGAAGCTACATTTCGACAGATCAGTTTGGTACAGTACTGTATGCAATTATTTTTGTCTCTAGTGTAAAAAGGTAGAAAAGGCACCAAAATACCAGATTTGAACCATCCTATATCTCTTGGGGGGCCTGTATGACCCTAAAAGGTGGAGCTTGACACTCTGCAGTCTGTGACTGAGTGAGGTGATTGATTATAACTCTCCTAACCGGATTTTAATTGTTGATCAGTCAAATACTTGTTCATGATCATTTATGTTCATATGAGAGAGTGTCTTTAAAGGTCAGGACGGTCTTTTTAGGAAATTATGAAATGTACACATGGAGCTGAGCAGTGAGAGGGGCACAGAGTGATTGCACAAAAAGAAAAAAATGGCTTATAACCAGATACTATGTGAAAAGTTACATATCTTATCCATGGCTGATTTGATTCATGACAACTCTTTTCCAGCTAAATTCACTGTAGGCTCAAAAAGAACTGTTCTTGAGCTAAATAACTGTCCTGTACAAAACTTCAAAATAAAAGCATACTGTGAAAACAAATGGAAGTCCCTTGACAGAAAAAAAATGGATCAGGCTTTTGTTTTGAAAAGTATTTCAGAAGTCCTTATCATGCTATATTTTCAAACTTGTGGCATGAATATATGTGATACAAAGTCAATACAGCCTTCAGCTTATCAATTATTTGTCTGACTTGGCTGAGTGAAGAAAATCGTAAAGCCTCAGACTCTCTCTAGATTTTTCATGAGAAGAATATGAGACGCACTGCTCACGCCAGCAGCCTGAATGGCCTAATCTGTTAACATGCACACTGAAATGAAAATCAAGCTGTTCCAGAGCCATCATGCACCCAACATGCTTATGCATGAAGAGCCATGGGCATAGTTGGCTGCAGACACGCCAACAAGATCAGGGTTTACTGTGCCAGACTGAACCAAACCAGACTACTTGGTGGAAACTAACTGTAAGTGTCTCAAATGTGATAACACTAAACAGACAACCCATGCCCCTAATTATGCATTACTCCAAGCTTTAATTTAATTATACTAATTAAATCAACACTTCCAATAATTGTCATGACTAGGATATTCAGTGGTCCTTATTATTGACCTGACAGTAAACATATTGACTAAAGCTTTACTCTCAGGAATTTTGACATAAATATCCATGTAATGTGCATTTGGAGCCTGCCTCAAGTGGCATTTAAAGAAACTGCTTGCTACCTTAAGAATAAAACAATCAATCTATCAAAATCATCACTTTTTCTTGCCAAAAAAATGTCACCTAGCAGGCTGGAAGTCAATAGTGCCATGTTATACTGCTCTTGTTCTTTAGAAAGCTACCGAGAACACTCAGTGTTTACGTTCTGATATTATTTGCTTTCACAGGGGTTCAGTTTCCTTCCTTTATTTCTCTGAAATGTTTGAGGCCCACAATAATGCTGCGCAGAAACACTGAGGTGTCTGCTGCTTTTATCAGAGGAATGTTGTTGCAGAGAAAGGAGGTGATGTCAGCTCGGTTACAGATGAAAGCAGCTTTCATCTCATGAGGTTTTGGGAGGCTTGTGATTTTTGACTTTTACCGAAACATTCGTGAGGAGTCTTTTATACACTGTTCCTCTCTGGGGGGTTGATGAAGAACCAAAGTATGTCTGAGAGTGACATGAAGTAGAAACTATTACATGATAAAAAACATTTAATGGATTGAAAAATGTGACAAACACTGTTGTGACTGCAGTCTACATTTTTTCGTTTAGCTGGTGTATTCTCAAGGTACAGGGATAAACATGTCGAAGTGTGTGGGCCTGAACACTATTCAATAATTCTCTGAATAATAAAGTAAATTCTCGGTATCCTCATTTAAAGGTGGAACATTTCAAAGATAGCCCTCTAAGTGTTTGCCGGTGTATCCCTAAGGACCCTGACAGTCAATAAGACCACCCTCCTCCATACAGCTGTTATGTTTTAGCCTAATGGATCTACAGTAAGTCAACATCTGCTTTGTTTTTCTTCGTGATTACTTCCTACTTTTGAGAAATTTCAGCCACCCCAATGGTGCTTTAAGGAGGGACACAGACGTCACAGTATTGACGTGTTTGTGTGTTCGTTTGTGTGTGTGTTTATTTTGCTCCATACTTGCTGACTGATGCACTGAACCATAATGTTTTCACCAGCACTTAAGCTCATGTACTTAAAGATTTTCTGGGTGCTGCTGCAGTTTGATTTTCACACAGATCTGACGGCTGCATCATTCATGTCTAATACTGTTAGTTACTTTGAAGTCGTTCACTGATCAATAAAGCTCCAAAGTTACAACACACTCTTATGTTCTTCCTCTGCAGGGTGAGACGACTATCTTTGCCTAGAGATTGCATCCTGTTATTCTTAATGCCATTGTATCCCACATCCTACTGTAGTGATGGGACTAACAGAGCTCGTCGTGTCATTATCACCTCTATGTTAAAATCTCATTCTCTGCTCACAGTACACTACTCTCCAGGGGATGGACTGTAATCAGGCTGCAGGACAGAGGGTTCTGGTCCTGCTGCTATAGCTTGGTGGTGAGGGGTGGGCCGTGTTTTTGTTACATTCCTGGTTACACCCTGTTTTTCTTTGGCTGCTTTATGCTGGGAAGGTCCAGTGATTGCATCAAGTCCTTGTTATGTAATGAAGAAGTCCAGTAGTAGTTCTGTCCAGGCTGAAAATAATGACTTGATGGATGGCTGTGATATTAAGCTGACTGGAATAGGGTTGTGTTAGAATAGTTTTTGATTGCTCGTAAAGTTTTAAAGACAAAGTAATGGAGTAATGAGAACAGAGAATAAGACCAACCCAAATCTGGTCAACCATAGCCACTATGACTATACTTGACACGGCAGTAACATCGACACTGACTGTTAAAAGGCAATGTAATCAAGCATGGTATGTATTATGGTTAACTAAATTAAAAGGAATTACCTAATTTGAATATTGTGTAAGACTGTTGTGGCGCCAATGATTTAAATTAATAACTTGGGGATTGGGGATGAAATGGTCTTCTTTTCTGACCAGTATCTCTGAACCACTACCCACATCCCTGACTTTTTGTCCCACCGAGCAATGCAAAATTTTCATGTGGTCCAAAGGAGTTTACCTACAAAGCATATTTAAGTACATTTACTGTAAGCTGCAAACGCTTTTTTGACAACATCCTGTTAGTCAGCTGCTGACCATTGCAAACACTTTGTTGCTGAACACAAGTGTTTGTTCTACCATTAAAAGGGCTCAATGTGCCCTCCTGCTTAGACCATCTTTCCCATAAGAAACACTCTCTGTTTATTCCTGTGGATAAATCTGCAAAACAGTGCAAAGTCTGAGATTGTTTTAAAGACCAAGAAGAAAAAAACCTGTGCACTGTACCAAGCCGTGTACAGCAGTTGTATATATTACAGGACTGTGATGGCAAAAGGGAGTCTCTTTGAAGATATTTATCTCCTTCAGCTGTGGATAAAAGTTGTCTGGGAAAGAAAGTCCAGCTTTGTACAAGCATACAGATCAAAGTAAAACATCTAGTTTAGTAATGTGGCATGACTTTCTTTGCATAATTAAAGGAAATGTCTAACGAGGCCATTGGCTTATCATTGTTGCCTCTGGGCCTACGATTTACAGCAGCTATGGAGAGTTAACAATAAGGAGGACAGTGGAGTTGGAAGTGATTTCAAGGATTTAATTGTGTTCCAGAGAAGCCGTTTTTGGTCATAAATCAAAGAGTGTGATATAGTACAAACTTCTTTTTTTTAAAGATGTGCAAAAAATGGCCTCAAGGTTGTGGTTAAAGGAGGGTGAGGCAGTGAGCGTCAAAACTGGAATTTTGCATGAGATAAAAGTGCCAAAAAATGTTCCTAAAATTTTTTTTACATATATCCTAATGCTGCCATATTTGGGATTTTTGAGCAAACGCCATATTTTTGTATCCAATGTTTTGAAATGATGTGTTACTGTGTGGTATTTTATGTCATCTTAGTGCCTCAGGATGGCACCGATTTTTAGTTTTCTCCAATGTGCTGCCTGCTTAGAGCCAGGACTCAGGATTTAGCTTGTATCCCTTCAACACCCCCACAGTCCCCATATATAATGCAATGCTGATCCACATGCACGCCAGAGGGGAGTTGACATCATAGTCATCTTTTCTATGTCATGCATATGGTTCACCAGACAGGAATGACCTGTTTTTGTTTCAAAGTCTGTTTTTGCCTTCAAATGGTTTTTGCTATGAAGCCGCTTTTGGTGGTTGGGTGAGGGATTAGACTGGGTTAATTTTAGGACAAGGTCAAACTTCAGGGCATCCTGGAGTCTCACTGATAAGGATACAGGTTAACTAAACATCCTTGGTTTGATTCCAGCTGGGCTCTCTTTGTCGCACTTGACCCCCCTCTCTAATTCCCACTCTCTCTCTCCTGCTTTTCTGTCTCTAATGTGACTCTGTGGGAGCAGCCATTAGCTAATCAACTCTATAAATCAAGTTCATCAAAAATGACAGACAGATAACCTCCATCAAACTTCAAAGAAGTTTTGCCAGTCTGACTACTTCAGCTGGGACAGGAATCGTGAGATGATGCATGTAGTAACAGGCTCGGCTGTTGTGTTGTTGTGGTAAGGAATTAACTAATATGAGCTAATCGCTAAAGTGACTCATACTCTTGTACAAAAATGGATCTTCCTTACGAGGTATTTGAAAGACGCTCAGCACAGCGTCAGTTAGAAGGCACCACAGACAAACTTGTGCTGACTGCCCTCTTTTCTTTGAGACTGTTACTGGAGCTAGGCTAACGTTGACACACCTTGTCTGTATCATTGGAGCTAGAAAACAGCTGATTCTTAATGTCATCTTTCAAAAAAAAAAAAACACCTACTTCTGTTTGTATTCTTGAAAAGTAATTTTTTTGCATAAATGGCAGTCTCTTCCTCGAGTGTGACTAATAATGCTACTATTTGGCTTCTAGCTGCTGTTTGTAGACTTTTTACTTGTCCATGACAGTAAACCTGCACTTTAACTTGCACACTACCACACAGTTGCCTTTACTCTGAAATAAAATCACACTCATCTTGCGTTTTACTCCATGTAGTTTGGTTATTTTGCATTGACACACATGTATTAGTGGCATTTTCATTACTTTTAATATCAATAAATATCTATCCTCAGACTACCTTACGGTGACAGGATCAAAAACCTGAACCTACTGGACGTCCCACAGGTCTTTTGGTTTTAAAAAACTGATACCTAAATCATAATCTATGATCCAAGTATGTCAATGTTTCATGCATCCCTGCCTGAGGTTATCATGGGCTGTTATAAACCAGCTGTTGATGGCGAAGTTTATGAGAAGATGTGATTAGCAGGTTTTATGTTGACCGTGAAGAGTTGGCTCAGGTCTTTGAAACATTTTGAATGGAAAGTCTTTGCAGCTGCAGTCGTCAAATGTTTTTCTTAAGTGATTAATCAGTATTGTTTAGTTTTTAAAAAATGCCAATGATAACATTTCTTTGCCAAAACTGATATTGTAGATGTCCTGTCTTCGATAACCAACTTTTTAAACTCAAAAGTCATCAGTATTTCATTAAATATGCCAAAGACTCACATTTGATAAAACAGGCTTCATCATAATAAATGCTGATCATTTTCAATGAATTGGTGTATTGATAAATCATTCCCGTTATTATAGTTGACAGACATTTGTTGGATCTGTGTCCCAATGCTGAGGTCATTCCTGTTACCACTTTACTTGTTATGATCCAACTATCATCCAAAATAATCAATGATGTAACTTTCACAGACACAACCCTGTAAATATTTCCTTTGATATGATCAGACTACCATGATTAATCATAGTATTGATCTTAACATAACCCTGATGCCTGTGTGAGGGCTGTGGGAGCAGATGACAGTGGCGTGAGGGCAGCTGGAGAGCTGACCTGGCCCCTCCCCCCCTTCGCCTTAAGCTTGGACACAGGCGTGAAAAGATAACATCCTCCCCTGCTGTGGCCCTCTGAGGAATCTGAGGGTCAGGCCCACTCCTAGGTGGGTTGAGTGGGGCTGCGTTGTGCTGGAATGCCCCTCGAGCAGTTGCATCAACAAGCATTTAGAAAGAAGCTGATTTCTGATCAGCTCTGAACGATGACTAACAGTTACTATCTCTGCGTCAGTCATCTAGTGGGGTCGACAAAGATTATAAAGTTAAGTGACTAATGTTTGCCTTTCACATGACTAACTGATGTACTGCACTGCTCATTCAGAGATAGTTGACTTATCCACCCCTGCGATGTGGGTCAAGACTTGGGCATGTTGTCCCTAAAATCTGAGGAGCTCAGTCTGACAGATTATCCCTGATGTTTACGTGTCAAATCTGCTAAATCACTGCAGTCCACTTGTCACTTGTTGCCTTCATATACTGTAACTATGCTATAAATGCTTCTGTGGTCTTTTTTAACATGCAGTTGAAGTGTCCTATTGTTGTCTCATCCTCTCCTCTCCATAACGCTCTTATTTCAGCTGTCCCACTCAAGACGTAGACGGCCCCTGACTAGACTGTAATACTTGAGGAATGTGCGTCTTTTGTTTGCCTTTGTCAACTCTCTGTCACTGTGCAGGTGGATACTGTGGGGTCAGATAACTTCATTGAGTGCGTGTGAGGGTGTTTAACTCCCCCAGGCTGCACAGCTGAGTGTGGGAGGGGCCATCTCTTCAGCCTGGGTGTGAGTCGGCTGCTTTCAGAAACAGAGCAGTCTGACAAGGGAGGGTGCAAGCGCGAGTCTGTGAGGAGAAGCTTTCTCAACTTTTTACAAGCACCTGCGTTTCTCTTAATTGGATATGCTGGCCGTGCTGCTCTTCTATTTGGGATCTAGCTTGGAGATATCTTACCACAGCTGTTGACTATGCAAGGACGAGCTGGTAAAGCTCCAAAGAAGGAGCTGGTGATTGAGAGTCCGCAGCAGTACAGGAGCTTGGCTGCAGCTGAGGCTGAGGTAGACTCAGTGCCACAGGTGGTGGTAAGTCGATTACAGATTTCTTAAAAAGGCAAATGAGACTTTTGTTTGCTGGCTTCTCAAAGTGAGGTTTGTCCTGTGTACAGGGCTGTAAAGGTTAACCACAGTCATTAAGTCTCAAAGCAGGTGTCATGTGAGCGTCTGTGCAGGTCCTCTCTGCCATCCCTTTCATTTTACACAATATTGCAAACTCACGTTACAAATTTACAATGTAAGCACCAGCTTGAAGGAATGTTGAACTTTACCAACACTTAACTACCTGGAGGGAAACAGGGCACAGTCTGATCTTTAAATGTGACCTTGGCTTGTAAACACTTTATTTGGCTCAAAAGTCAACTCTGTAATAACTTCCTAGTGCACCATGAAGCTGTGTAATGGCTGGATCTCTGTCAGAGTCATCTAAACAGTCGGTGGCAAAAGTGTCAGTAAGTAGAGAGGCACTACACAGCACCATTGTTCATTGCTGTGAGAGGGTGCAGTGATGGGAGGAGTGGGTGCTGCAGCGAAACAGCTGCTGGATCACAGTGGAGAGGGAGTGGAAGAGATAGATTCATATGTTTGTATTTTATGTTTTTTCCAGGAATGACTGTAAACTTCAGTGGAAAATGCAGCTCGTTTTGAAATGTACTCTTCACTTAACAGTGTTTATAGCATATCTGAGAAATATGAGACTACAGTGTAACATCCTCAGTCTATAAGTCATAAACCTAACAAGTGTTTAAAACTGCTTCTTCCAAGAACTACTAAAGAGACAATAATTCAACATAAAGTTTGGATTGGTTTTTCAAAAAGTGGTCTACACTGTGGGAATGACCGAGCTCTTACTTATGTACATACATTTTCTCGCTCACTGCTGAGTGGACTGTGTGGTTGACCACCTTCGGCCACTGACAAAGCAGTGTGGGAGAGCCCAGAGGGGTTCGAATGAAAACAAAAGTCAGCAACAATAGAGTGGAGTTAGGAATCTAACCTTTTAACAGTGGGGTCAAAACTTTGAGAAGTTTCAAGAGCAGAACTTCTTTAAATGACAGGTGTACACTATAAGAAAGGGTTTGTTAATTTACTCCCCTCTCCTAGGACATCAATATTTTTTGACATTACAGCTGTGTGTGCGTGCCTTTCGAAAAGTGTCACTGTCTGGTGCATGCAGGCTGGCCTGTGTGTAGAGATGGACAGATTAAAAGGTACCCAGGTTGCTCCAAACAAGACAATGACTCATACACACATCTTATCTCTTCTATGTCTTAATTCCTTCCTGACTTACCTGTCCTGCCTGCAGATATGTTTGCAGCAGTAGATCTACAAATTCCTCATCAAAGGACACAGAAACACAGAAGCAGAAAAATAAAACAGAGGTGTGTTTTACTCAGGGTTTGGTCAAGTTTGGGACAAAATTTGGATTATTGTACGGTCTTTATTTTCAGTTCAGTGTGAGTCCTATCACTCTTGATGCATCCCATACTTTACCTAAGGATATGTCCTGATTACTCTCCTATTATTTTAACATTTTGCTCCAGTTAGCTAAAGTCAGAATTAGTAGATCGTACATCCCTCAGATGTATTTAACATTAGTATTTTACAGGTTTTAACAGTCTGTTTGTTTCAAAAGGATGGCATCCAAGGAAGATGATTCAGTTGATGGTTTAAAACCTTTCCTACTAGAGGAGTATCAACTATGGACAAGCTGAGCACCAGTAAATAAGCTAGGAGCTCCAACTGACTTGTGCAAATTTTCAGTATGAATCTGATTAGTTTAGTGATGCAACCTGATGTTTTGTTGTTGTTTTTTTCAAGAATATGTAGTCTATCAGAAAAAAATCACACAGAAATCCTAACAACTAAACGACTAAAAACAAGATGAGCACTGACAACTCTGCTGTCTCAGCTGTATCTTCATAGAGTGATAGAGGTAACATATTTTTCGACACGAAGCTGCTTTCTCAAGTGTTTTTGATATTTTTGATCACTTTGGTTTTGACAAGGAGGACACCTCTGACTACAGTTTGACTTTGCTGAGAAATGATGACCACCGGAAGAGCGTTTGAGACTGTTAAGTTTGCCACCTACCATGCTACTGCTCCAGCTCTGTCTACAATGACAGCTAGAAAAACAAAGTGCAGAGAGTCAGCTGACAAATGTGAGGTCCTTTAGATAATTTAGACTACTACTGTAAGAGGGAAGCCACAGGAAGCTGTTTCTTGAAGTGTGACTTCACTGAACTTCTGTGAAATAATGTGAACTGATAATGTCAAAACCTTCTTATGCTGGCAGACAGGTTGGCACCGTCTCCGCTCTGCTATCCTTTCCTTGTCCTTGAAACTGATACAAGGTCCTGCCCCCCTTCTGTCCACACTCGGAGCTGTGCTTTGTTATTAACTAGGTTGCTAGCAACATGTATTTAAGCAGGTCGATATCCATGACTCTCCCTCTGAGATCATGCTAGCATTATTGGCCCCAGATGTGGCGTCAGCTTGCTGTCACTCAGCCTTGAAGTCTGCCGATGCGTCACCATTGGTTTTGTGCTCCGCCGTCTCTCTGGCTCTGAGATTTATCCTCCCGTCCCATCAGCTGGAAGTGTTGACAGCTTGCTCTCAATCTAATGGCTACTGCGTCTTTGTGGTGTGTAAGCTCTCTCTAGGCTCTGTAACTGGAGTTTAGTGGGTCAACACTTCAACATTGTGAAGACCCTACAGCATGACTGACTTAAATCTATAATCATCTTTTGATGACATTTCCACATCTGCTGAGGGGAGTCAGCTACAATACATCATCTGACTCACTGGACGTTTCAGAGTGATGGAGGTTTGTTTGTTTGTTTCATGCTGTGGAGGATAATTGTGTTCTGTGAGGTGATTAACACTGTAGTGAGTTATATTTCTTTTCTAGTTGCCTTGACTTAGATGTCATGCATTACTGCTCCCACAGAGGGATAAGCTCATCAAGACCCTCCCCACTGCCGAGGCTGATGTATTTTCTGTAGGCAGATGGAGCTCTGATAGACTTAGTTCAGTGTAACTAACAGATAGCATGTCTTGGTGAAGCCCGATGTAGTGTAAGAGTAGATCTATCAAACTCTGTATAGAAGCCTGTCCTGTCTATGCATAGTAACATCCCTGCTCATGTGCACTGTGTTATGCTTTATCAAGTGGATTTGGCTTTGAAAGAGCCTCAACTAACCAGATTATCACACAACTGCAGTATATAAATCATGTCAGAATAATTAGTATCAAGTGGTACAAGCACTAATACTAGTTTATGCTCTCTTTTCGTATCATAGATATATCAAATGTGCATCTTGTTTGCAGGCTATAAGTATCTTACTTAAAGCTCCTGTGAGGAACTTTTAGGTGGTATCAATTTGTCGCCGCCTGTGGACAAAGCAGTCTTCGCTCATCTTGTTCTTTACATACTTAAACAGTGTCTTCTGACATAAAAAAATAAAATAAAATCCTGCTGACTTCTGACAGCCAAATGTATCATTTAATGTGAATATTTGATGATGTGTAAATGATAAAAACAGGGCTTTTCTTTAGCTGCATGGCCAACACCTACCCCCCTAGTACTGGTATCAGGCATTAAAAATGATGACTTTACAAACATCGTATCTCTAATAGTTTTGGTTGGTTTTGGTTATCATAAAAAGGCATTTATATGACTTTCAGTCTGTTTCTTAGATGCCAGTTAACTCTTCCTCTCCTAGCTGAATGGTGAGGTCACAGTGATCTGGTTGATTTTACGTGATTCTTGCGCAGGGACTTGCATTTTTTAAAGAGGGGGTATCATGCTATTTTTTTTTCAGACTCCATACTTCCTCTCTGATTCCTCTTTATCAGCTTTACATCATTTTCAGTTTTAAAAAAGCCTCGAATTTCTCACAGTGATGGATTAAAATATCATTACTTCAGCCTCCGTTTGAAACGCTTTGTTTTAGCTGCTGTCTCTTTAAGGCCTCCCACGAGCTTACTGTCTTCCAATTGGCCACCTCTTCGGAGGTCTGCAAAGGACAGAACTCATTATTTTGGCCCCGCCCCCTCTATTGTGGTCAGTCAGTAAAGGGTGTCACTTAACATGGTGTTAGAGGCAGGCACAGATGAACTATGAAGAAGAGCCTATTGCTATGACGTCATGAGTTAGTGAGTCTCATTGAGATACCGTGATCTCCCAATGAACCGTTTTGAGCAGTTTACATCTATTTGTTGGATTATTACAAAATATGTTCACCTCATGATTTGAAAATTTGCATATGAACGCCAAACATTGTTATTAGCATTTTCTGTTGTAAATATGGAAAAACATTTAAGCCCCCCACTCCCCCTCAAGTGCTAAACACCAGGGACCAGACTAATGTTGGAGTTACCAGTATCTCTGATCTTACACTTAATGTCCCCCTAAGACTATGCTCTGTCTCTATTTTCCAGGTGAAACCAAAGGTAATCGAGCCGCTGGACTATGAAAATGTGCTGGTGCAGAGGAAGACGCAGATCCTCAGTGATGTCCTCCGAGAAATGCTGCAGTTCCCCCTCGAGGACTTTGAGGTGAGTTAAGCAGCTGTTTCATGCATGTTTGGTAGACAAAATACACCACATTAAGCACTTAGAAAAACAGTTCAGAAGCGATTCTGTGGTAAGGCTGGCTGACAGGCTTGTAGCTGGGGTTTAAAAGGTGTGGAGTAATGATGCACAAGCTTAGGGAGGTGTCTCTGTCAGATTAAGGGCTCGTTTTCTAAAAGTAAGGCACTCTGGGTAATTTATTCCTGGTTTAACGGCGTTTCTATGGATGGAAAAATCTCTCAGCTTGTTTGTTTACACCATCACTCATTAACTCATTTGAGGATTTTCTCCGTATAAGGACGTAACATTTTTTCCCTCCAACATTATTACTTCCCCACCCACTAGCGTGTTGTATTTGTTGTCTTTCCCCTGGTCAGGGTGTGGCCGGTGTTGTGAGTACTGGGTGGGGTCGTTCACACGGGCTCTCTTTCTGTTTACATCCCTCCATGCTAGAACGAGTGAGAGGTCAGGGGCCATCTGTTGAATTGGCTCATTCTGCCTCCAGTGTTGTGACAGAGCAAGTGTTATCTGCAGCCACATTGTACCGGACGTACGCTCCCTCACACGTTTCCACGCTTAGGATGGAAAATCTAAAGTGGAAATCTGGCTCCGTGCTGGTACTTCAGGAAATGAGACTTCTTTGAAAGATGTTCCTACCAGCAGAAGCGACGAGACATATAGTATATCATCACATCTGACACTGTCACTCTGTCTCACGGTCCAGTGGAAATTTTATAGAGTCTGGACTTTTATTGTTATAGCCCCTGGGGCAGCGAGACCCAGTATTTCTCACAGTGATGACTTTAACATCTTTTGTCTGAACGCTTACATTAGAGATTATGACAGTGTGAATACGAATAATTATTCTGATTTATAATCTGTAACTAATGTTGCAAAAAGTTGCTCTTTATTATTTTATAGCTGTGTAAAGTGATTTTTGATGGTATTTAAGATGCTTCCTTCCCTTCCTGTACCTCAATCCTTAAATCTGGAGCAGCTCTCCATGTCACTGTGATTGATTTTCCTGAAAAGAAACTGAGGACATGCAGTGATCCACAAGGCCTTAAGCTAAAGTCATTTTGTTAAGGAAGATAAATTCTGTGCGGCATCATTATGGTCTTTCATTTCAAAATAAGCTGTTTAATTCAGCCATCCTGCAGTCAGAGAGTTTTAATCTTGACTGCAACATCCTTTTCATCGACTAGAGCATGGAGCCGCCGCCCCTATTCCTTACCACCAAGACCTGTTACCCCACTTTTTTCTAAAAAAGAAAAGAAACAACAGACAAGAGTTTTTAGAAATAGAACGGATATCCATACCTGTTTCTATCAAGGACCCTGTTCCAGATTTGTCAAAGCTCAAGATCTATGACTTTTGAGCTTATTCAGTCTGCTATTGAGTCTCCTCAATAGGTCCTATGATGCAACATCAAGTCATTCCAGATCATCCAAATGAAACCAGCAGTGTGTACGCTTAAAGTGATTATTGGATTAAATTCCCATCTGAAAGTTTTTAAACAACAAGAAGAAGAATTTTAGTGTTAGTTGTTTGCGGGACCAGCATAGCATGCAAAAAGCTCTTAAGTTTGGCAACATTTCACTTTGAAAAAAATAGGAAGATACAGCAAAATAATTTTACATGGAGAAAACACAAACACCATAATCAGGTGCTTCAAATGAAAACAAACTGAAGTACCTTGGTCTGTCAGGGATTAAAAAATTCAGTTCCAACTACTTCTGCAGCCACCCTCTCCTCCAGCGGTTGTCACGCCCAAATAATAATCCAGTGTTGGAATCCATTTTGAAATCAGCAGGATAAAAGCTAGTTAGCCAACTTATTGAGGTGATGTAAGGTTATAATATGATGTGTTCAGGGGAGGATAGAAAACAGAAATAGTACTTCCAGTTTTGTTAAAATGTATTTTTATCTCAACTAACTTCCAAATAATAGACTTGATAGTGGATTTAAAAACTTAACAAACTGGAATTTGTAGTTACCTGTAAATCAGCATCCAGATAGTTACCACAGTTTTTTGCGTTTTCAAATCATTCTGTCTTCTCCAATGCACAACCATGAAACTCTGCAGGTTCTCTCTGTGATTCTGGCTTCATTTTATTTCACAATAACTTGGCTGTCTTGTTTCTTGAGAACAGACCTGACATAAACCTTTTCTCTATTAGTGATGAGAGTAAAAGCAGAGCCTGGCAAACATTTGTTTCCAACCTGGACTTTTAAACCCAGCTACATTGTTGGTTTAATATGAAATGTGTATTTTTAAATCCAAGATTCCACAAATAATTTCCTGCTACTGTCATATGCAAACTCTGGTAAATAAACAAAAGGTAAAAATAAGTTCTTTTGTACTCTTGGTTTGGCTTTGGACAAAGTCCCAAGCTTTTACAGACTACAGAGGCCTGGCAGCTGGATGGCAGAGCCTTGACTTTGTCTTCTGTTGGGTCACACTCCTCCAGCCTGCTGCCATGACCAGAGCCCACCAGCTCCACACACAAACAGTGTGTTGTCAGGGGCTGACAGGTGATTCAAAGTGAAAAAAAACACTGATTGAACCCAACATCTGTTCTGACTTCCCAAGACTCTTGTTCAAGTGGAGTTTAATCTGCTCTTGTGTCAAGGCTCTCCCAGTGTTATTTGTGTCATAAGGAAACCTTAAAATTCACAGAGACAGGGCTGAGCACACAGAGCTTTTGAGGGGAGAAAACAAGACCAGGACAGGCTGAAGGAGCTCCTGTGTATGTGTATGTTTTGTTATTTTTATATAAAAGTTTCTGGCTGGTCACAAGGAAGAGAAACAAGTACCAGGTGGCTTTTGTATCTTATCCTCAACTGGCAAATCCAAAATCATGTGATGGTACTGATCTTTTCAGAGACAGTGTTTATATCATCTCCATCTGGTTTTCATCTCAGAGAGTTGGCATGAGGGAGCTCTGTGCGGGTCTCCCTTAAAGGTTTCAAGAAAAATTTGTAGAGGATTACCAGGAGGAGGCCCTTCCTTCCCTTCTCTCAATACAATGTGTACTCTATGTCTAGACATAGACTGCGCTCCAGCTGAAAACCTCAAAATCTGAACAATGATTATATTCTCAGCTTCAATCAATTAGCAGAAACAACTAATAATGCATGTCTGAGCTACTGCCAGGAAAATACCAGGAAAGACCCCTTAAATTCAAGTGTAAGTTTGGTATCAAATACTGGTCAGCATGCTTATTCTGTTCATGATTCCCACACAAAAGATGTATTTGTTCAAATGAGGATGAAAATTTTGAAATAAAGAGTCACAGAAACAATTTGTACCACTGCAGAACTATAGATGGTCCAGAGTTTAGCTCCATACTAAAATGTCTCTTAACCCTCCCAAGAGGTTGCCATCATTTAAGGGAGTTCATATCACATCAGAACCTCTCAGAGCTGCTGGAATAACATTTGCTGCTGTATTTATTATTTGAAAGAGATGAAATATTTTGCTCAGAAATCTTTGTTCTGTTAGTTTTTCAGCAAACACTTTATTCGTCTTTAACTTAGCTGCGGATTTTATGCACTTGATGATGTTGACAGGATTGTGTCCGTAGTCTGCAAAAACAGATGCATCTCACTTTGTTAGGGTTGAGCTAAGGAAGAAGATGATGATTTCTGGTTAAGGTGTTAATGGAGTCTCGCTAAATCAGGGCATATTTCACCCCAAAAAATCGAGGTTATCCCTGGTGTCTCGTGGCCCAATTAAATGTTTCCTGCTGCTCATTTCCCAGCTCCCTCTCACCTCCATGCCTGTTTATTTCTGCTGCCGGGGGTGCAAAGATTGTCATCTCGCCTGCAGGAAACTTGGCTAGCAAAGAGGAAGCGGAGCTTTCAGGTTAACAAATACGAGATCGCGAAGGAATTTCTCGTTTACACGACCAGCTTTCAGTAAAATGCAAGGTCACTGAGAGGAAGAGTGAGACATAAAGGACAGATGGCAGTTTTACGATGTTGACTAGTCGTCATTTTTGATTTGGAAAAAAACTAGCCTGCAGTGATGATTTGCTTTGTCAACTTTTGTTTTTTTTAATTTTAGAAAAATATTTCATTTGAATATCACTGGAAAAAACTGAACCAAAAATAAAAATATAATTCTCATCAAATTGAACTGTTTGCTTTTGTAGTTTCAGGATGGAATAGAAATCAGATTTCACTCACATTTCGTGGTCAAAATCACTGAAATCTGATTTGGCCTTAAGTAAGTTGTTTTTTTAACCAAAGACGAAGAACTTATTTGATCTCATTACACTTTCAATGTGCATGAAAATCTAACCTTCCATCACATCCCCACATAGGAAATGTGGTTTCCTCACACTCGCAGCTGAAGAGCGTTCCACTTTCACAAAACCAACTTTCACTTACTTCCATTGAGCTCAGTCAGCTGAACTGTTATCACTTAATGGTTGTATTTATACTTTACTTATGCTCTCAGGGATTAATATTATGTGCACTTTATTTTTAAATACCAGGACTAATCCCCCTAACAAGATCTAATGGTGTTTCTTTTGTTGTTACACTAAGCATCAAGCTCTGTGCAAGTTGGACAAAGGCCCACGTGACAAAAACTTATTTTTAGGTCATCTCAAAATACAAATTTTAGTTGGTGAATAATATATGTTTTATTTTTAATACCTCTTTAAACATTGCCATAATTTTAAAATATTTGCAAGGACTTTAATACTGGTACATCATCTTATAAAAAGAAACACAACTTTGTTGCAATAGTGAAGGAGGCTTCTAGAATGTTGGATTCTGGAATGTTGGGGGGCTTAAAGAGACAGTGACTAAAATGAGAGTTTTCAGCAGCCTGAAATATGTCAAGAATTTGCTGAACTCTAAATCATGTTAAGCTGCTCAGAAGCTCTTAGAAGGATGATATAATGACAGAAACCAAGAATAATACCCTCTTTAACAAGTAATAGTTGTAACACTGTTAGCATGTTAAAAATTTAAACAGAGAATCTAAAATTAAGTCAAATTCACATCAAACTAAAGCTTTTCTTTGTGCTAATGGTTCTTCGTGACTAACATTAGCATGCTAAAAAGCCAAATACTGATAGAGCGCATGCTAAGCAGTAAACATACCCGAAACTGGCTTGCTATTCTTATTACTTCATCATTTTAGCATGCTAACACTAGCCTTAATCTCTACAGCTGAGCAGCTAGCATGGTCGTGGACACTTTGCCTTGCATAAACATGTTAAAAAATAAAAGCTTTATTTTTTTTTTCCTGTTTGGCTAAAACTCAGTGAACCTGTTGCTCATTAGAAAAAAGGTTTTAATGAAGCATTAGAGAGGCTGCACAACAGTGGCACAGAGCCAGACTCAGGGTGTGTCTGTGGGCCCTGGAGCTGAACAGGAACCAGCATCCTGCCTCCTTCACTTACTGCCTCCTTTAGCCTGCAGAAAGACATCACACCGAACAGTCTTAAACACAGAATGATATTTCAAAGATCTCTGCAAACACTGTCCAGCTGAAACCATAAAACAATGAAACGGAGCTATGTCTCCCACATTTTGTTTCATTTTCATTTTGACAGGGTTTTTGTGTTTATTCTGATCCTTTTGGCGAATAAACTTCTGCTTTGTTTTTCCAGATTTCTACTTTGAGGCGGCAGGGGAGGACGCTCCACTCCACAGTGCCTGAAAATGCAGAGAGGGAGGCCCAGAGTCTGTTTGTCCAGGAGGTGAGCTCATTCAGTGCCCTGAAAACAGCCTCTCTTAATCATTTTCTTTAGATGACACAGTTTAGTTAAAGATTTAAATTTTGTCTGTACACGTTTTTGTCCCACTTTTCCTTACTGAATTAAGCTGAATTAGTGTGGGAATTGAACTGTTTGTTTTTAAGAGTCTGGAAATGAAAAACTGCAGATTAAGTCCAGCTAGGGAATCATCCTGCACTTAAAGTTCACTATAGGTGTCATGATGGGCAAAAGACAAATTAAAAAGTCCCACAGGCAGTGCAAACTTTGGCTAATAATATTAGGATTACGCAGGTAACGTTTGTCTCCTGTACATAAACCACATGGACCCACTGCTGCAGAAAAGTGGCATTAATGTAACTCATTATCCCATTTGAGGGCTTATATAAGCTGCAAAGTACACAGCACCTCACAGAAGATCAGGAAACCTCTTTATTTTATAGGCCAGGCTAATTGTAACATTTATTTTACTTTCAGGAGCCTCTGCAGCATAAACGGTATCAGGGCTCATTACAGATAATTACTGGAGGCAGCCTGACTATTTAGAACAAATTTCCTTGGTTTTATCTGCGTATGCCCAGGGAAGTAGGAATGATAAAGTGCAATTAATTTGTACTCTTTATAGGTTTATCAAAGTTCTGGTTATTTTCTGTCAGTGTCGGTTTATATTCTGTGTTCAGCCCTGAATATATCTGTCAACCAAAGGTCAGGTTTTGGTTTGTTTTAATTGAGACTGGCTGCAGTTGAAGTCTGTTTCAGTTCAAATCCTATTGGTGCTGATAAAGTTGTGAATTATGGCAACAAGTGGAGAAACAAATTCTCTCCAAGCCTTCACCATCCAGCCTCGTACACTGCTCTTACTGTTTTTTTTTTTAAGCCAGACACCAACTGGATGCCTAAAGTTCACACTCCAAGGTCAAAGTTCAGCGTTCAGGGAGCCTTGTCAGAAGTCAAAAAGGAAGGAAAATTCCTAGTTAAGTGTAGTTTGACATCACCAGGACAGCTGTGCGGATGAACACAGCAGGAGCCTCTCTATTTCCGATTGCTCTCCTGATCAGGTTGCATCTCGTCTCCCCCACAGAAGAGTTTCTTGTAAATGGCACGTATCTTTAGAGAAGAGATACCAGCACACAGACTCTAACAATGAACAGATGTCATGTTTCCAAGCAGAGGAGATACAGAAACACTCCCTTTTAGATTGTACTGGTGGGTGTTTGGACTGAGGTAGAGAGTGAACACTCACCATTCACTCCTTTTTTTCCAAGAACATCACTGCATGTGGGCTTAAATTGAGGCTCAAAACAACCGTTGTTTGGTGATTCATGAAACAACTGTATCATTTTGTGTTAATCATCAGGACAATTCAACACTTTCATTTTTACTCCTGTGGATTTGGTTTCATTTCTGATTTTTTGACTCAAACTGAAATTAAAAGGAAGAAAGGCTGTAAAAACCCTCTTTTCTTTCCCACTTGATAGTATTGATTGGCGGTATTGAGTCAGAGAACAGTTTTCTACCCTGATTTCTTTTGCCCTGACTTATCCCTTCACTTCTTAATTAATCACTCACTGAATCTATTGGAAAATGGATGTTTACATTCCCTCTCCATCACCAGAATACATCTGAGTTTATCCATTCACAAAACATGCATTCCCCAAGCAAACAAAACTTCTACAAGTCTCCAAACATTGGACTTGTTAACACGTTACTGTAACATATGGTGTCTCTATCCTGGTTTTGCTTTTTTAAATTTTTGACTTGAATGATTCAGCTTCAGCTCATATAACAGAAGCTGTTTTTTAAGTTAAGTCTACAGCAGGTTGTATTCATTCACTATATTTGCAGACTGTGTCTCTACTGTGTACAATAGTGAAGGTAAAAGCTACCTTCACTCGGCAGCTGGTCAGTAGCTCTAAATCATTTGGCTTCACTTTTGCTGCACGTTTGTTTGGAATAAAGCTAAATGGAAAGAAAAGAGCAGATATCTATACTCTTCTTCATTCTTGATTGTTGTTATTTGTTTCTATAGGAAGTTTGGCAGTGTTTTGTTAACCTGATGCTAAATCAGTGGAAGTTTGTTTGGTTTTATCCAAGGTGATAATGAAACCTGCCCCCTCCCTCCCTGACATGAGAATTTAGGGCACATCTTCAACATTAAAATATTTAAGATATTATAAAATGGTGAACTCATTATTGATAGCTTCTAAAACAATAAATGTTTTGAGAAAATACAGTTTTACAGTATTCACCTTTTTAACAAGAATGGCACCACATCCCTGTTTATCAACTACAAGCACCTAGAAATCCAGTCACAGCATTTAAGGGTTACTTCTTGCCATTTATAAGTTGTAACAGTCATCTAAAATGTGTTTCCATTCTCTTTTCAGTGCATTAAGACCTATAAGTCCGACTGGCATGTTGTCAACTACAAGTATGAAGACTATTCTGGAGACTTTCGACAGCTACCAAAGTAAGTGTTGTGAAAAACCTCTACACTACTATTGACGGTGGTAATATGGTGGTGTGCCAACACGTTCTTATTATGGGCAAGTAAGAACAAATACTGCAGTGACTGTTACACATAATATATGGATGCCAGAGGTTTTAAACTGAGCAACAAACAGCCAAACCCCTTTTTTTGTGTGTTTTTGTGTCAACTAGACAAACTGTCACCAATAGTTTCCTGCTCGTGGCTGAATGTTGTTCTGAGTCAATTACAAGGAAAAACTGCGCACAAATAATTCTTATTTTCACACAACAAAAGAGCGTTTCCTTTGATGACGTTCTTGTAATTCCCAACTGCAGCCAGAGTGGAAACCACCCCCATTGTCCGCACATTGTGTCATGAGCGCCATCCTCTTCCCTGAAGAGTGTCTGTTTTACGGCCAGTCTGCTGGAATATGAGCTGACAATGACCTTGATTTAGTCAGTGCTGCCAAATACCCTTGTGGTTTTACTGAAACTGGGGAAGTTAAAACAATACACTGAGACAGGGGTCGCATGTCAAAAACCTCACAGTATCCTCATCCTGAATCTCACCTTTGGCTGGTGTTCATTTTTCCAACAGGCAGTTTGAACCTTTTACACGTTTCCTCAAAACTCACTTAAGTGCTGCTTTGAAAAAGTCCTGGAAGTTAAATCTGTCATGATGAAGCTTTTAAAGACTCTCAGCAGACACCTGGCACCATATAAAGTTACCCTTTTCATAAACAAAAGGACAAATAATAATTCGGTTTCACCGTTTTAGATCTCAAACATTTGATGTAATTGTATGCTGAACTTAAAAACGAGTAAGAGCGTTGAAGCAGTCAAAAATATCCCCTAAAATGCATCAAAGCTTAAGTAACCATCCTGTTTTGTACACGAGGAGTGAAATGTTCAGATTTTTATGTGAAAATAAAGGGACTATATGTAAAAAGTTGTCAGAAAATAGATACTTAAGAAAGACAGAAACCTGATAATAAAGTATTTCTACTGTTATCTCCATCTTTGATATCAAGATAATATTTTCATCTTCATGTCAAGCTCCTTCAACTTTCACTCTGTGTCAAGTTTGGTTAAAATCTTGACTTGTCCATATTTCCTTTAGTATTTTAATTTTTCCTGTCGTGTTTAAGAGACTCTTGTAGAGATGAAATTCTGAGGAAAAAGTCCAGAAAAGCTGCTTTTGCAGCTGACAGTTAAAGGTACTATAAGGAGTTTTGAACTGGTTTAGAAACAGACTGAAACTGACACCAATACCTCTTTATGAGCTTTAGAGGAAACAAAACTGTCAGAACAGAGCTGATTGACTTCCTGTTGTAATTTTCAATGCTTGAAATCGATGTAAAGGGGTATGTGTCCGATCGGATGATTGACAGCAGGCTGAAGAGACCGCTTTTTACTGTTTTCCTTTGCAGTTATTCTCAGTCAAGGGACACATTTCATTGTTAAAAGACCACAGAAACACTGTTCTGTATTGTTCTTTCACAAGTACAGAACAGAAGAAAAGAGGTTTCATTGGCAGCAGGAGGCGCTAAAATCAACACGAATCAAAAGTTCCTCACAGCAGCTTTAATCTCTGCCTGACTACTACCCTGCGACAACACTTTTGAAGCAGTCGGACATGTCACCTATGGTCTGATTTGCTTTTATAGGCTGTAAAGAGGTATCACTATTAATTCTAGTCTGTTTTATTACCAGTAAAGAAAACTCCTCACTGGAGCTTTAACATGCCAAGTAATATAAATCTGCAGAAAGACAGAGAAATCTGTCAAATACCTGAGTTATACCTGGTACACTGTTGTGTTTTTTATTGTATTATATACTAAAGACGTTGTTTAATGTGAACCAAATCTGTTGCAGCAAAGTGTCCCGGCCTGATAAACTGGCTGTCCATGTGTTTGAAGTGGACGAGGATGTTGACAAAGATGAGGTGAGTCAATGCTTTAATGATTTAGCTTTATAATACTAATATAATACTAGAGTATACAGTATATGCAGCCTTTATTGCAAACCCTCATTTTGATCTAATTTCAGTCATATTTTCTAGCCTTCCTGTTTTCACCACAGCAGTTCAAAAGATAATAGTATTTTATGTGTCCAATAGCAGAAATTAAAGGAAAGCATTAAGTGTAATTAGATTTAATGATTTTACTCGCACACCATGTCGTAAAAACAATCAGAGGAAAATTGTTTCATCCTATTATAACTCATGTGTGACTGAGTGGGTGTGTGTTTTATTTTTGCTCAGGGTGTTTGTTGTTTTTGGAAAGCCTTGTGTAGTTGGAGTGCACAACAAAGAGGCTCATAAGTCAGCTGACACACACTCATGTTTGACAATACAAAGCTGCAGCCGAGGCGTTATTTTACTCAAGATGAGGTCAAGCTGCTTTAAAAGATGTATGATGACCCTGACCTTTTTTTCCTAAAGATGCATCAAACTACGCCCCCTAAAGGTGACAAAATGCCCCTCAGTTTTGGCTGAAAAAGAAACACCCTGAAGTACCCTTTAAGTGGATGTTAGCAGTGATTGAGGAGAGCTATTTCAAATGTTTAATCCTCCTGTTTTTCTCCAATAGGGAGGATGCTTATACAGATGAAAATAAAAAAAGATTTGAGCTCCTTCTCAGAAATCCCCAAAATAAATCATGTTTCTTCGTTGTGTGCTTTGGACCATGTTTGTTGTGCAGTTTCGTTTATCTCCTCCTTGCCCTGCTATAGCTTAGTTTGTGATTTGCAGTTTATTTTCTTGTCCTTGACCAGGTTTTCTGGAGAAAAATTACACTTAAACATCAACCGTAGAAAACTGTCTAGACAGTGATGAGGAGAAACAGGCACCAAACTTTTCCAGATGCTCTCCACATCACTCCAGAAAGCGCCATTAAAAAAAATCATGAATCCTGCCAACACTTCTAAAATCCCCTTTTTGCTTTATTAGACTGAGAGACGAAGAAATCGAGTCGGATCATAACGATGACATCTTGAAAGGCCATTCAATCTTCTTATTGTGAGAATGGGATTGGGATCCTCACTGTAGTCTTTCAAAGTGAAGAGTGTTAAGTGCAGATGACACATCTTTTGTTCATACAGGCCTGATTTAAACCAGGACAGGGCGGTGCACTTTGTCTACATCTCTTCTTCTCTCCTAATTGGTTTATTTTACCAGATCATGCAAGCCGTGGGATCACGCTAGCTTTGTGTTTAGCGGTATATGAAGGCTACAAGGTCAAGCTGGTAAACACAGCGTGAGTGTGAGGCGTTCGGGTCTGTGTGTCACGGATCTGCAGTGAAAATACCGTTATTTATTTGGTTTGACAGTCGTAGTTTGTTTAATGTTCTTCTGCCTGCTTGTTTGGATGGAGACAGACTCACTTCACGTTGGGCTCTGTGGCGTCTCAGAGAAGAGCATCAAAGGTTTCTCTGCACAGTGAGGCAGAGCTGGGGCCATGAGTGTTTGAAAGCATTATAGATGGGATGACCCCCAACAAAAATATACAAAGTCAGGCTTGCAGAGTCTGCTCAAAACAAAATCTAATCACTTCTTATACAGTTTGGGGTAATTTTCCATTTAACTCATATGAAACAAAACAAAGTCACACATTTGGCACATAAGTATCTTCTAATACTTTTTTTCTATGCATTGTGTTATTCCCTGATTTGCTGTATCTTTATTTTCCTGCAGGACACGGCCTCCTTAGGTTCACAGAAAGGCGGGATCTCCAAACATGGCTGGCTGTATAAAGGAAACATGAACAGTGCCATCAGTGTCACCATGAGGGTAAGACAGAAGTGATGGCCACATGAAAACAAAAATGATTTGTCGATGAATAAATCATGTCATGGAGGGGAAAATTAGATAGCAGCTGTTTAAAGAATCCCTACTCTTTATAAGTAAATGTGCCAAATAAATGCACCTCCAGTTGTTTACTTCTTTAAAAAGTGTCTTTTGATTTCTAATAACTGAAAGTTGAACGGTGTCATTTCTTCTTCCTGTTGCAGTCATTCAAAAGGAGATATTTCCATCTAACACAGCTTGGCGATGGATCTTATAACTTAAACTTCTATAAGGATGAGAAGATCTCCAAAGAGCCAAAAGGAACTATTTTCTTGGACTCCTGCATGGGCGTGGTTCAGGTATGCTCTAAAATTCCCTCTCTGTCTCAGGTGCAAAGATTTTCACAGCGATAAAACTCTGAACAGACTTTACCTTCATGTATTTTTCTTGAGATATATTTTCCAACATGCAAGGATCTATACACTCTTCAAACAGCAAACTTTGAATACATATTCTTTTATCAGTGGTAGACCACAGTATCACTTCGTCTTGCTTCTCTTCGTTTCCCTGAAACCTGAGCTCTCTCCTCTCCAGGGTCTCGCTTTACTGCTGACTCTGAGCTGGTGAAACAAGGTGAATGCTGAGGTCTCACTTCTGTGCACTTTCCATCAGCCTCACAATCAATGCCTCGTGCAAACATCTGAATGTAGGCCAAGACTAACTGCACCATCATCTGTCATCCGTACAGATGGAGAAAAAAAAAACAGATTTCATAGATGAGAAACCCAGCTGGCGTTAAAGACATCTTTATTTGAGAACAAGGAGGCAGGTTCACTGTGCGGTTTTATCATTTGGATGGTGGAAAGAGATTCACGTGGTTTTTGAATGCTTTGAGATCCATCACGGTTTTATCAGTGCAGGTTTTGGTTTTCTTAAACCTCCACGCCACCCAGTATTTCTCAACCACAGACCCTCACTCTGCTGCATTCCTCTGTGGAGGGAGGAGAGTAAAGTCTGGTTCAGGCCCAGTTCAGTTCAGTCAAGAAAGAAACACCATTTTCTGTGCCATAGCGTACTTTTAAACTAAACACCACAAAATAAAGAAAAATGAAAGAGGCATTAAGAAAGATGAATATTTATCTGTAAATAAAACAGATTAACCAAAAGAGAAACACACATACCAAAACAATCTATGATAAATATTCTAATTGATAATTTTCCTCCTTGGGTTTTTGAACTCATAGGCTAGTCTGGCTTTGATGTTTCTACTCCTCAGTCAATTAATTTCTCATGATGAATGTGGTCTCTGGCAGATTCTAGAATTTGTTTTGCAAGTCACTTTTATTAAGTCTGTACAAGTCTTATGTTGTTCTGAAAGTCAGTTTTAATCATCAGCACCACCTCAGTTCTCTAAGTGACTAACTGTATGGCACAGTGTGTGTTTGTAGATCAGCTACATGTGGCACTAACACTGCATCAGAATATGTCATGCTACCGATATTCCACTACATGTTTTTTATTTCAAAATGAAAAGCCCCCTAGTTGCATTACAGTGTTTACTCCTCATGCTGTTGATGTAACAGCATACGTTGTGACATGCCATTGGCCACTCTTAGTTCTTACTGTCACTTGTTTTAAAGCTCTTATCAGGAACTTTTGGTTTGTGTTCATTTTGGTGCACAACTGTTTTTCTGATTTTGTTCTGTACATGTGTAAATAGTACTTTTTTTTCAAGGTTTTTATTATTTCAGAGGAAAATATAAAGGCTGGCTCTGCAGTGTGGCCTTTCTCACTTCATTTGATACCTACCCCATGTCAGAAATTTCAGACAATGGAAATAGCTGTATAAATGTAGTTAATCTTTGCATGTTTTTTATATTATAGATCATATAGAGGTCTCAGTGTGAATCATAACCAGCTTTTAGGAGCTTTAGGTTAAACTTTCTGAAAGAAGGAGAGGCTCTCCATGTATGATGATGATAGCAGATGGTCAGAAACTTTTCATGTTACAGATACTGTGCAAAACTTACACAATTTTCAGTTGCGTTTCTCTTCTCTTCATATACTTAAACTAATAGCAGAGGATTTTCTTGCTCTGGTGGATTTGCAAAGATCCCGTGACTCGAAGTCCACCAGCAGAAACAGCTGTAAAAGTGGAAGTGCAGATGTTGAACTGTGTGCCTGTAATTGCAAGTGGAGTGACATCACCCTGAGCCTGGAGCTGCTCCTGTGCTTTGTGGACGTGCCAACATATACTCCAACATTCAAAGCATTTTCACTTGGTAATGAGGTGAACGGCAGTCCCTGTAGGTTAATAAAGAACAGAAGGGGTAAAAACGTAACTTCATTTTTGTGGTTTGAAGTTTAATTTTTTTTTTAATTATTTTGTCTGGGTTGAATTTGTGCAGCTAAAGAACTGACTCATGACTCCAGTCCTCCCATCCATCCCATGATTAAGTCTATTTATCAAGACTCCAGTTTTGTTTCAGTGTTTTTTCAGCCTGTCTTCAGATAAGTGAGTCTGCTGCCTCCCAATCACTCCCACTCTGCTGTTACAACATAGCAGGCAAGCTACAGCGACAACCACAGCATAACAATCCTCTGAATGCAGACAATAATAAGATGACTGTGTTTTTCCACTAAGTGAATACAGCTTGTAAACTCTGTGAAATTAGCAGGATTGCTGCATCATGTGCTAAGCGTGGCTAAATCGGCAGCAGTTTTAGGTTTTAAACACGCTCAGAGGCTAAAATCGGACAGTGACATCACTATCCGTGGCTGTTTGGTGGTCGTAGTTTGGCTGCGTCACACGTTAGAAAGTTTGCACTGTGGTCCTGGCAGATGAGGAGGCTTTGTCACACAGATGGAAATATTCTCGTTGTACATTCACTTTGACAGTGAAGGTTGAGTTTCTCATCTCTTTCCAAAACAGTGACGCACGTTTTGGTGGATTTTTGGAGCGTGAGGTGCTGTGTTTGGAACAGCGAATATTTACTTTGCATACACAGATGTGTTTTTGAACGATCTAAGAGCAAATTAAAGAAAGTGAAGGTGAGGGTGAAGTCAAGAAACCTGCGATTTGGATCATAAAACTGAGAGTTTTCTGTCCTCTCATGAGTTGGATGTTTGTTTTGGAGTCAGAGATTAAACAGACATCTCCACCGTTGGATATTTGGTTTTAAAATGTGTAAAACTAAACTTAGTTTATCACTCATCCAGTATCAGATGCCCAAACTCTGCTCCACATCACAGTCTTTGTTCTGAACTTTTTGTTTTACACCCTTAAATTGTGCATTTTTCCATTTCATCAGGCTGCTTTGTTCATGTTTTTTTAATCTCATGTCTTTCTTTCTCTCGTCTCCATTTGCTTTGTGGTGGCAGAACAACAAAGTTCGACGGTTTGCTTTTGAGCTGAAGATGCAGGATAAGAGCACCTACCTGCTGGCTGCAGACAGCGAGACAGAGATGGAGGATTGGATCAACACACTCAACAAGATCTTACACAGCAGCTTTGAGATCGCCATGCAGGAGAAGAGGAACGGAGACATCCATGATGGTGCGTGTCTCTTTCTGTCTGTCTGCGTGACTGTGGCGCCTGAAGGAACACAAACCTGAAGCTGCACTTTATTTTGTGTCAGTCTTGTCCAAGTATTATCTCATTTCTTATTCAGAATCGATTTGGGGTTTTGGAGATGGAAAATCTTTTTTGTGCAGACTGAAATCTGTTAGACAAAAGCTGCTTTTGTGTGGTTACAAGGCAGCTTCTGTTGTCTCTTTTCTGATCATGAAGGAGCGTTACCTGACAAAAAAAATCTAATTATTTCATGCTGCTTTCTCTTGATAGTCAAACTTTTCACTTACTGTGAAGATTTGCTGAGGGGAAAGTTAATTTCCAAACGTTTCTTCAGCCCAAAGTTCCAAACTTTTCTACTCCCCTGTAATGTGAGCAATAATAATACTTAATTCTGGCTTCTGAGGAAAATTTTTAGACACTTTGGACTTAAAAGATCAGTCGAATGATCGCTTAACAAGACTTCTTGGTAGTCTGCAGTTTTACAACCTTTGATTAATGTAGATGGTTATTGAAACTGAAACAGTGATGTCCGAAAATGTTACTGAGATGAAAAATGTCTCCAATTATTAAATCCAAAACAACAACCAACCATCCTGTTAATCCGCTCCTATTATCAGATTATTTGTTCAGGGATACCTTACCCACCCTGAGGATGTTTTTTTTAAACTAGACACCATTCATTCATGCCAACCTCCACTCACTCCTCATAGTTCACTTCCTCCTGTAGTAAGGTAGTGCAGTCTGAAAGGATGTGATACCGGACCACCCAGACTTTTAATACTCACCTCCTGTCCCACAGGAGGTTTAGCCATGCAGGAAAGACGCTGAATGCTTCTGCACAAAAACACTCCACTAATCTCCCCTAACTCTTCAGACCTGATTAATCACACTCCGCATGAGAGAAAATACAACTCTGTTTGAGGAGATCTGGGAGCTTTCTTTAAAACCTCAATCTCCACTCTGACTGATTTGTGTACACTTAAAATGAGTGTTTATCGCGCTTTTATGCGTCAGTAAGAGATTAAGAAATTTTATGGCATGAAAGAGAAGTTTTGTTTGTGTTTTTAAGTCTTTCGCCACATTTTAACGGCTGTCTTTTGTATTTTCCTCCAGATGATGATCTTGCAAAGTCAGACAGTTCCTCTGGCAGTCTGGACAGCTTTCAGGTAGGTCCTGCTTTCACATTCGAGTGTTTGAACATTAAATCTCTGGACCTTATTGAATTTGTGAAAAAAAGCCTCCTCAGCAACAAAAATGTGTCTTGGGTCGCTTCTTATTTCTCTCTGATTCATCTGTTTTATTCCTTTGAACTGAACATTAACACAGACCTTTAGTCATGTGATAAACTGTATTTTCCTCTACATATTTGGTCCTTTTATATTATCATTTAGGATGTATGCAAACTAGTAGACAACACACCAAACTCCAGGCTTTTAAACACAAGAAAATATGAAAAGGGAGGAAGCTGTAACCTGTACTGACATCAGAACGAACACCTGCATCAACAGTTTTCAGATTTTTTAGTGAATACACACGTTTCCAAATGATCTACTGACTGATAAAGGCAGCGAAATACAATTTATTTCTTGAATTCATCTTTTTTTTTTTTTACGCTGCGAAGTGGAATGCAGTACTGGAGCCATATGTGCTGGGGAAAGTGCTGGGAACAGTTAACTGAGCAGGCTTGACATGTAACAGTAAGCAGTGCTGAAATAAATGGTGGTACCACCTGCCTCTCAGCACTCAGCCTGTCCGTCCACTGGCCTGTAAAATATGAAGCTTGTTTCCAGATGGATGCAAATCACACACAAAAAACTCTGCCTGTGGTGCGTTTACATATCGCGTCTTCTGTTTCAAAGAGTCGATGATATCATCAGTTCAGGAAATGCTTTTTGTCTCCTCAGAGTGCGAGAGATATAGAGTCGAGGATGAGGAACGAGACCAGGCTGAAGCTGTTCACTCTGGACCCAGACACACAGGTAATAGAGTGTAAAACACATTAACCTTCACTTATTCCCGTGTGGAAATAAGATCTAATCTAACACTCCTTAATCAAATAAAAACATCCTCTATTGTTCTGTCTTCAGAAACTTGACTTCTCAGGAATCGAGCCGGATGTGAAGCAGTTTGAGGAGAAGTTTGGTAAACGTGTTCTGGTGAACTGCAATGACCTCTCATTTAATCTGCAAAGCTGTGTGGCTGAGAACGAGGAAGGACCAACAACAAACGTAAGGATGATCTCTTACACAATCAACGCCAAATAACAGAAATGTCATTACCCGGGTTATGAAAGACGGATGAGGAGCTTTATTAGACAGGCCGGATGAACTCTCCTCATTATTTGAGCCACTGAATGACTCCTGTTGCTCGGCAACCAAACTCCAGGCTCAGTAATGGTGAAGAATCTGTATAATGGATTTGGATGTCCTGCTGTCCCTCGCAACAGAAAGTGTCTATTAAAGTGTCAACATGTCAAGACTTGGTCTCAACACTGATCAGACACACACTCGCCTACACACTCACACACACTCTAGAAAAACTGAAGTATGTTCAGCGAGCACCACCCTCTGTAAATTGACTGGTATAGCTCAGAGAGGGAAATTCAACTTTTTTTTTTACTTCTCTTCCAGGTTGAGCCATTTTATGTCACGCTGTCACTGTTTGACATTCAAAACGGCAGAAAGATCTCCTCTGACTTCCATGTGGACTTGAACCACCCGTCTGTACGGAGCATGGTGACAAAAAACACCTGCCAGTACATGAACGGGGGAGGGGACACCCATCCTGAGGGGCAACGACAGGTTCATGGGGTGCCTGAGGCAAACTTGCAGTATCCAAAACTGGTAAGGAACAAAACAAACAAAAAAAAAACAGAACTGGAAGAGTGTTATTTGCTCAGCCAGTCTTATTGAAAAAATGGACAAAAATTCATTTTTACATGATATTAAAGGCAGCACAGGTAGCTTAGTGTTACTTTAGTGCAGTGGTTCTCAATCCAGTCCTCAAGGCCCACTGTCCTGCATGTTTTGGATGTTTCCCTGCTCCAACACACCTGATTCAAATGATCAGCTCGTTATCAAGCTCTGTAATGGCTTAATAACGAGCTGATCATTTGAATCAGGTGTGTTGGAGCAGGGAAACATCCAAAACATGCAGGACAGTGGACCTTGATGACTGGACTTGAGAACCACTGCTTTAGTGCATCCTCTGGAGAGCATGAATCACAAATAAGAGCTCTTGAAACTTCATCCAATAGTTTGAAACTTTAAACCTGTACACCTCAAAGATATATTCGGCATAATTAATTTAGGGTCAAACACACCATAACACCGAGTTAGACACCCCCTCGAGAGATGAATGTTGCCGACTGCTTGCTTCTCTAGTTATACCAACTTTAGTAACGGCCGCACAATAGCAATACACAGTGGTCTATGGAACCACACAAAAACCTCAACCAAAAAGCCACTCTATAGCCACAAACAATGCTCAGAACACCGCCTAACTTCATCAACAGTACATATAGGGTCCCAGCCACAGAACTAGCCACAAAACATCTTTTTAGCTTTGCCTGATTTCTTTAGCAAAGAGACTAAACACAACTCACCTACTCTCTTCCAGCAGGGTGATGCAGCTCAACGAAGAACATTTATGATCATTTCTTCATGGAAATGCAATCAGACTGAGACGCTAAAGCAGAAGAACTACAGCGTTTGCGGTGCAAAATGATTGATATGACTATTATTACTTCAAGGAAATGATAAAGTAATGATCATAAATGTTCTTCCTTGAGCTGCGTCACCCCGCTGCAGTCAGATTCGTCCAAGGTCTTCTTACAAACAAGCTGCTGCTGGAAGAGAGTGGGTGAGTTGTGTTTAGTCTCTTTGCTAAAGAAACTGGGCAAAGCTAAAAAGATGTTTGGTGGCTAGTGCTATGGCTGGGACCCTATATGTACTGTCGTTACTAAAGTTAGTATAACTAGAGAAGCAAGCGGTCGGCAACATTCATCTCTCGAGGGGGTGTCTAATTCGGTGTTAAGGTGTGTTTGACCCTAAGTTACTTTTACACCGGAATATCCCTTTAAGGTCAGCCCCTCAAATTCTTAAGAATAGTGAGAGATGCAGGAGTCATTAGGATTCATCCTCTGGAGAACATGATTGTACACAATTTCTTTTACTCAGTCTGATAGACATTTTTACATCCTTCTCTGTAACCTCCTTCTTTGTTTTTATTACTATTCAAACCTATTAAGCATTAATAAAATTCCAACATTTTCATGGTCTCCATAGGGGGTCTTCTCAGTGACATGCCCCCATCCGGATATCTTCCTAGTGGCCCGAATAGAGAAGGTGCTGCAGGGTGGAATCAACCACTGTGCTGAGGCCTACATGAAGAGCTCGGACTCTGCTAAGGTATTGACCCACCCATGAACTTTCCCCACTGTCCTCCTCACAGCCCAGCAGTGCGTTCCCCTGCTCTCAGCAGATTCCTGGAGATTATTCCACATTATACACCGATAATCATCCTTGTTTTTAAGTGCTGACCAGTTGCACAGGAGCATTGACTTTGGCTGTACAAATGTGGTTGTGCACCCTGCTGGGACCTGCGGTGGGCAGTAATGTGATTCAGAAAACACGTGAAGTATGTTTTTTGTGTGTATGTGCCAACAACACCGGGGAAAAAAAACTCATTTTTATGTATGTTTTAGAGGGGCATGCTATCAAGACTTTTCCATATATGTGTCTGTTATAGGGACCAGCAGTATGTTAAATTTGTTACAGTACAGTAGAGCCTAAAATAACGGGTATGTCTAAAGTGATGGAGCTCAAATAACATGTTTCTTTTTTTCCACCAGGTGGCACAGAAGGTCCTGAAAAATGCAAAGTGGGCGTGCAGCCGGTTAGGCCAGTACAGGATGCCTTTTGCCTGGGCAGCAAGGTACCTTATCTGCTAAAAAAAATAGCTTTTATTCGTAAGTTTTGTCTTTTTATTAACCTGTGTCATCTTTATTTGTACTTAACTTTAAGCACATCCTATATAAAAACACACCAGCAGTATAGCTTACAATCTTTGAGTGAAGACACGCAAGAGATTTGAATCGAAAACCTTAATGTTTCATGATAACTTCCTAGTAACCTTATTTGTATATCTTTATTAGTTATTCACTTAGTATGAACCATTTTGACAGAAGATGTCATAGATTTTTTTAACAAGGTTTTTGTCAGTTCTAACTTTTTTAACATTTAAATGAGGTGTATAGTAGTGAAAAATGACTGAACAATGAGTTTCTTACTGGTCTCTTCTGGCTCTTGAACCCTCATTGTTTCATTTATTTCAAACTCCTTATTCACACATTATCTGCAAGACAAGATTCAAGTTCCTGACTCTTTGATTCTCTTCCCTCTTGCAGGCCTTTGTTCAAAGATGCTTCAGGGACACTTGACAAAAGTGCTCGCTTCTCAGCTCTATACAGACAGGACAGCAACAAGCTATCCAATGAGGATATGCTCAAACTGCTGGCTGATTTCAGAAAGTAAGCATTGCTTTCTATAATTGCTCTGAGTTTTAAACTGTCTGAGCGATCTTGCAGATGTTTAGGGAGTGAAAATATGTTCTCATAGGTCATACTTTGGTCAGTTAAAAATAAGATGTTTGCTCACGTCTATGTATATGGTGTGGTGTTTAAACAGTATATCCCAGTCATCCCCCTCCTCTCTGGTCTTTAAGAGATGATAGCAAAGGCTTAACTGGAGTTTATTTTCCTTTCCTCAGGCCAGAGAAGATGGCCAAGCTGCCTGTAATCCTTGGAAACCTTGATGTTACTATCGACAATGTAGCCCCAGACTTGACAAGTAAGGCCTCTAAATCTGCTCCGTACAGCCGCGATGAAAGCTCTCTCTGCTCTAATCAGATGGGTCCCTGTTGTCTGCAGGCTGTTTATTTGCTCTCTCTCCCTCCTGCTCCTGTATGCAGATTGTGTTACCTCATCCTACATTCCTGTGAAACAGTTTGATGTCAGTGAGAAGACCAATGTCTTCTTTGAAGTGGAGGAGTTTGTGCCGTGTATCGCCAAATGTTCTCAGCCTTTCACCATCTACAACAATCACCTCTATGTCTACCCGAAGCACTTGAAGTATGACAGCCAAAAGTCTTTTGCAAAGGTATCAAAGCTGAGCCATTATTGAAAGTTATTTTGCAGAAAATGTACACCTGGAGGGAGGGATTATGGGCACTTTTTACTTCTTTTGCAGTGAAGATGTTTGATTTCTGTCATTTTGTGTGTTTTCAGGCTAGAAACATAGCCGTTTGCATTGAGTTCAAGGACTCTGACGATGAAGAGGCTGTCCCACTGAAGGTAGAGTGAACTGATTTCCTGGAAAGTTCTTCCAGGTCATTGAAGGACACTTTTCTCCTGGTCCAGGAGACATAATTATTGTTGCTTTCAATCCACAGTGCATCTACGGTCGACCTGGAGGATCTTTGTTTACCAAAAATGCCTTCGCTGCAGTATTACATCACCAGCACAACCCTGAGTTTTACGATGAGGTAAAATCAACTACATCAGCTGTCAACAAATCACAAAATAATGAGTTCAATTCATATATTGAATTTAGCCAATCAATGACACAGCTTTTTTCTGTGCCTTCAGTTTAAGATCGAGCTGCCAACTCAGCTTCATGAAAAACATCATCTGCTCTTCACCTTCTACCACGTCAGCTGTGAGAGCAACAGCAAGGCCAGCACCAAAAAGAGAGACCTGGTCGAGACTCAAGGTTTCAAAGAGCAACAATGAATCGACTTTCCAGATTCACAATCACCTCATTTCAAGAGTCTGTCTTCACTGATTGTTTTACCTCCTGTCTCTCCTCCCTCAGTGGGTTTCGCCTGGCTCCCCCTGCTGAAAGACGGTCGGGTTACCATGAATGAGACTCAGGTCCCTGTGGCTGCTAACCTGCCGGCTGGATACCTCAGCTGTCAGGAGGGTGCTGGCAAGGTAGAGAGGATTTGCAGAGATTTTAAGCTAAAAATTCACAGCCCACAACATAACAGAAGTGGAGAAAGAAGTATAATGTGAAAAACTGTGACTGGAAAATAGTTACTGAGTGTTCAAGTGAAGGATAATACTTCTCTGTGTTACAGCATTCGAGTCCTGAAATCAAATGGGTGGATGGAGGCAAACCTTTATTCAAGGTTTCCACTCACCTCGTGTCCACTGTCTATACTCAGGTGAGTTTTTTCTGTGTAAATGTCACACTTTAAAATGATGACTCCTTATCACGATTTTATTTCAAAACCAGTTTCATGGATAAATCCTCTTTGTGTCTCTCATAGGATCAACATTTGCACAATTTCTTTCATCACTGTCAGAACATTGCATCTGCACCCCAGACACCAGGAGGAGAGCTGGTCAAATACCTGAAGGTAAAACATGAAAACAAGAGTATAACATGTACAAATACAGACTCCAGTACTTAAACACATGCCATAATGCTGTAACGCTGTGAATTTAAATTTGGTGGAAAATTAGTATGTACATACTTTCTTGTTTTGCTCGATACGGTTTCCAGACGAACCAGCTTGTATTTCAGCTTAATCAGGTTGTATTTCCTCTGCATATTTGAGGAGAAACTTACAAGATGGAGTAAGTAATGACATGCAGAAGACCTCAAACAGCTACAATGTGTTTACTCATCAGTTCAACTTTAAGCACAACTCTTGTGTCAGTATTCTCAGCAGTTATGCATTAAATCCACTCCTTGAACTGCATGTAAAAATAGAGAAATGAGTCATGAAAACCAAAACTGTCTTTTTTTTAAATTAGGGTCTTAATGTGTTTGATTGTGCTGTGAAAATGGGCATTGAAATATAAACTTACTTACAAGTACAACTTCCCTGGTTTTTGTATCCACCCTCCAGTGGACACTATGGGTACTGCAGAATTTTGCAGTCATGCACTGGCCTCATACAGTCTGCATTTGAACATTGACACATTCAGCATAGCTGAGGGCACATGCGCTGTAATCATGCATAATCCACAGACTGAGAGATACACTTTAACAGGAGGATATTTGATCCTTTTAAGGGAAAATAAGACATGTTTTGTTTTCCCACTTTTGCTGCTCTGAATCACTTTGCAAGATGATGCTCACTACAAAACTGCAAAAAAATGATCACACAAAGTTTTCTGTTCTTCTTCGAGGTTTTACACTCTAAATTCTCAGTCACAGATTGATCATGACTTTAATCTATTACTTTCTATGTACAAATTTAACAACAAAGACAAAGCCTGCAATACTTAATCTATTACCTAATACCCGCTATGACTTTTTTCCCTTTTTTTACTGGTTCACTTGTAGCTCAGTTATCACTTTTCCCATCATTCACTTCCTTATTCCAGTCCATGGGAGCCCTCGTTCTCACCTCCCCTCTGTGTTCATTGGCATGCACAGTGATACATCTCTTGAGTTCTAATGTAAACACTGCGGTGGACACGAACAATAGCCAGAGGGTCAAACAGCAGGTCAGCTGTGCTGGCTGGCTGGCGGCTCGCCAAATGACTTGGCAAAGCTCGAGCCAGTTTCCTGCACACAGACAATAATGCACTGGGACTCACAATTATCCATGTTCCAGGCAGCTGAAGCAGAAGGTGGAGGTGATTAGAAAGATGCTGCTCTCTCACGTCATCTCCTGTTGTTGCCACTTCTTCACATGTCATTAATAATTTAAAACGATTTATTATTGACTCCTTGTTTGCATGATAACAGAATACAACCTTAATTTTTTTAAACTTTTATCCTCCCTTCAGAGTCTGCATGCCATGGAGAGCCATGTCATGATAAAGTTCCTGCCCACCACCCTAAACCAGCTGTTTAGGGTGCTGACCAGTGCTACCCAGGAGGATGTAGCCGTCAACGTCACCAGGTAAGTTCTTCTGTGGAGATCTTTGACTTATTGAAGCTCAAATTTAAAGGTATTTCATGGAAACTCTGATAAGAACATAGACTCATAAATGGAAACATCACGTTTTTAGACTAAAGTGCAAATAAAAAAGTCCTTTTACTGTCACATTTGATGATAATTTTAGTTGTGTCTTTTACACTTCTTTTCTTTAGGTGTTTTTGCTTCAAAACAATCCAGTTATATAACTTCAAGTATCCCTCTGTATTGTTTTCTTGTAGGGTCATGATCCACATTGTAGCCCAGTGCCATGAGGAGGGGTTGGAGCACTACCTAAGATCATATGTAAAGGTACATTTCACACTCAGCCTATCTCATCTCTCCATAAACTATATATTCAGTGGTTAAGTTTCTCACGGTTCTCTTCACATGTTTCTGTTTCAGTATGTTTTCAAGACTGAGCCATACACATCGTCCAACAGCCGAACAGTGCACGAGGAGCTGGCTAAAGCCATGACTGCAATCCTGAAGCCTTCCACTGATTTTCTCACCAGTAACAAGCTCCTCAAGGTAACATGCCTGTACTTTTTCCAGAGGAGTACAGACGATGTGATTATAATTGGCATGAATTTCCTCTTTATTGTTCTCTGATACATGTTTTTCCGCCTCGCAGTACTCCTGGTATTTCTTTGAAGCCCTCGTCAAGTCCATGGCTCAGCACTTGATTGAGAGCTGTAAAGTGAAGGTAAGTCTGCCACAACATGCGTGTGTTTCTCTGCAGTGTCTGCTCCTGTCTGCTTTATAAAGGCTTAGCTTCCCCACTGTGGCTCACAACATGCCAGGTCTTGTGGACAGCCACATCGCCACAGTCCAAGTATTATGTGTCCACAGGCTGCCCCACGTGGCCGAGCAGTTTAATTAGATTTATTTTTTCATACCAAGTGAGCAACCACATCCCTGGGTTTTAACCTCCACTGGTGTAGTGAGGAGGCAAGTAAAGTTACCGCAGGAGGAGGTCGCACCAGTGTGGAAACTGAGAGACTTCAGTACAGGGACACAGTTCAAACAATTCTCAGAAGTGTCTTGAATTGGAAAACAAATAAATGCAATAAAACAGACGAATGAACTTGACTTATGGTTATTTTATCGACATAAATGCTGCACTGCTAAACCATTGTGGTCTGAAACCATGACTTAGAGGCAGTAGTCAGCTTCAGAGTGAATATTTCTCGAAATATAGTGTTTATCCTTATCTTATTTTTTCTATTGCAGCAGTGTGGCTTACTCGTTGCAATAATTGTTGCAGAGCAGTGCAGCTCTAGCTGTATCAGGGTCTTTTTCTCTTTTGGTATTAGACTTTTTAGCCGTGTTCAAACTTTGATGAATAAACTGTGCTATGGCCCACAGCTGTCCAGGAATCAGCGTTTCTCTGCATCCTTCCATCACACTGTGGAGACTCTGGTCAACATGATGATGCCTCACATCACTCAGAAATACAAAGACAACCTTGATGCTGCCAGAAACGCCAACCACAGCCTGGCGGTCTTTATCAAGGTCAGCAGCTAATGCCACTTTATCTCACTTAATTAAAAATGCACCAGCCTTTTTAAATGTTCTAAATTATTTATTGACTGGATATATGATAAATTTGTGAATGTCCTTAAGTTTCTTAAGCTAACTTGATATCAATAATGACAAAGTGTTTTTCAATTTCTCCTGTAGCGCTGTTTTAACCTGATGGACCGAGGCTTTGTGTTCAAGCAGATCAACAACTATATCAACTGCTTCATGCCTGGAGACCCAAAGGTATCCTTAGGAAACACAAAATCATTTACAGACACGACTTAACATCCACTAGTCTGTCATTTTCCTCTTTTTTTCAAATTGTATCTCTTGTATCTGTTTTTGCAGACTCTGTTCGAGTTCAGGTTTGAGTTCCTGCGAGTTGTGTGCAACCATGAGCACTACGTCCCTCTAAACCTGCCCATGCCGTTCGGAAAGGGGAGAATCCTGAGATTTCAAGGTGAGAAGTCTTTAAAGTTCGATCTGTCTGTGATCATTGAAGAGGGTTTTTGGTTCAGCAGCTTTGATTTTACAAAATGTACTTTGTTTCGTGTTCCTTAATTAGCTTTATTATCTCCAAATGATACGGTGGAGTCAAACGAAACTCTAGTAGGTAGGTGAAAGGGTGTGCCTGCATGTCGTCTCAGAATAGAGTTTAACTCAATCTGCTTACTATCTCAAGATTATACTCCTTTTATTTGTGTACAGCAGCTTAGACTGGCTTTTTGTGCTGGCTTTATGTGCATCAGTTTTTCTGTTTCGATTGGTTTGGAGTTGAAGAACAACAATACTTCTTGACATTTCCCAGAAATCATGTCTTCACAATGCTTTCATTACTGATTAGAATTGACAGCTCAGTCTGTTTGACTGGACTGCTTTCATCTGAGGGAATATTGGGAGTGTGGTTTGGAGTTGTTTTGCAGCTGTTCAATCACAACATTAAATCCTGTTTGTCTTTTTCTATGATGATCAATGTCAGTGTGTAACAGCAGCTCGTTCACACAGCCTGAATCTGTTAGTCATGAAATTTATTCTTACCTCATATAGTTGGATGAATCATTTGTTATTAAATGAATTACACTATCTAAGATTGTCCTGTTGTTTTTGTTAATATTTCTGTATCTTTCTGTATCTTTACCTGCCTTCTCTTCTTCCTCCCAGACCTCCAGCTGGATTACTCTCTGACAGATGACTTTTGCAAAAACCACTTCCTGGTGGGGCTGCTGCTCAGGGAGGTCAGTGCAGCTCTGCAGGAGTTCAGGGAAATCCGTCAGATCGCCATCCAAGTGCTGAAGAATCTGATGATAAAGCACACATTTGATGACCGCTACATCTCCAAAGTACGCAGCTCTTCTTTACCTTTCTGTCTTTTATTTACTCTTCATCTTAGTCTCTGATGTGTGAGTCTGATTCAAGAGAAAAAATCGACTTGTTTTTCAGAGTCAGCAGGCCAGGATGGCCACACTGTACCTGCCCTTGTTTGGTCTGCTCCAAGAGAACGTCAACAGGCTGAATGTAAAGGAGGTTACTCCGTTTCCCATCAACCACTCCAACAATGTAAGAGAGCCATCTAGTGGTTTCTTTTTGTTATTGTAAAATCCCTAAGTATTGTTGCTTTTTTAATATTATAAACCTGGAAAAATAACAAAGCAACATATCCCTCAGACATATGTACTGATATATATATATTTACATTAAATGATAAACAATTTACCAAAAAAAGGAGAATAAAGTCAGTGGACGTGATGAAATCTCTGTTTCAGCAGGATAAGATAAAATAAAATAACTATATACTCAGTAAAAGGGCTAAAACACATTTATATACACAGTAAATTCGTCAGTTTAATAAATGCATCGGTTAAATGAAAGCTCTGTTTCTCCCCAGAATGGAAGAGAAGATTTGCTTTTTACCAACGCTTTGATGACACCTCCCAGGTCCAGCACTTTCCTGGACACCAGCTTGCACAAAGATGTGTTTGGAGCCATCTCTGGCACCTGTGAGTGGGAAGGAGATGCCCATATATTTTTTTTATTTTTTATTTTAATTTATTTTTTTCAGTTTTTCTTCTGTTAATTTAACTCCCTTTTCTCCCACAGCCTCACCTCACACATCTTCAACTCCAAACATTAACTCTGTGCGCCACGCAGACTCTCGTGGCTCACTCATCAGCACTGATTCTTCCAACAGCCTGCTGGAGAGGAACAACGACAAGGGCAACTCGCTGGATAAGGTACAGGCCGCGAGTAATTTCAAAATAAAATCATGTAACTTGATTTATAAGATCCTCAGGGATATCAGAGTTCCCCTTGTTGTGTCAGAAGTTTCACAGAAAGTCACCCTATGTTAACTTGTATCATTGACTCCCCCAACCTTACCTGTGCGGCTGGCCGTGGCAGATGGAGAAGTTTGTGCGAAGACACTCGGTCAATGTCCCCCACTTCTCTACTGAGGAGACCGTGCTCTCTGTGCGCACCAAACGTGTCACCATGGACTTCTCCCTGCTCTCTGTCCCCTGGGTGTCAGAGAGCACCCTGCAGCCCAGCATTTCACTTCAAGTATAAAAAAACCTTCCTCCACACAGTCCTCCTGTTCTCATAGGAGTGTCCCACCTGGGAGTGTTAGAGTGTGTGTGAGTGTCCCTGTGTGCTGAACCCTTTCTTTGCCAGATGATTCTCAGGCTCTGGCCTGTTGTTCTCTGGTTCCTTGAAGCCGCCCTCATACTTCAGGGCCACACAGGGTTTTCCTCGGCTGTTTTTCCAGATGCTCATAAGCGTGCAGGCTTTAGAGATTTCTCCTTATGTGTCATTTTCTGCTTTCCTGGAAAACAGCCTCAAGATAAATCTGAGAAGAAGTCTGCTACACAAAAATATTTGATTTTACTGACAGTGGTCTTTTGTCTTTCATCTTCAGTTAAAGCATGTCAGATTTTCGTGGCCTTTATTACAGTGTGTGTAAAAGCCTAAAGGGACAGGATGATTAAAAAAAAAGATGACAGTCAACTTTTCAAGAAATCTAACTTTAGCCCAGAAGTACCCACCCTTAAAAACACCAAGTAAAAAGCCAGGACCATTGCCTCATGCTTTCCACTAAGTCATCCTCTTGGTCTGGACGAACTGCTGGCAAAGGAACGTGCTTGGTATACCGCCAGTCCCTCTTTGCTGTGGTAGAAATGTTGCTCCACTGCTTTGGTTCTGTTTCCTCCCTGCTCTGTCCTCAGCTGGACAAAATGGTGACTGTTTTTCCACAGTGCATTCAGTCCTGCAACAACTGAGTGAATGCTACCACCACTGTAGTGTAGTTTAACTACTGTATCGAATGGCATAATGATTTTTTCATTGATTATAAATAACCTCTGAATAGTGTTTATAAACTACTATTTATAAAACACTTTTTTATGATGACAATTTCACAGAAAGTGCTGTACATATTCTACTTTCTGTGCAAAGACTTGACTCTTAAACTAAATTTTTGGTCAAAAATTTGTCACGGTTTAAGCCCTTTTTTTCTCTTTAAGAATGATCAAATACACTTTTACAATTTACACTAGTTTATCTCGAGGCATGTAAAGACACAGATAAAGGCCATGATGGGATATTTTATCTTTATTTGTTGTTTTTTTTCTGTGTGTGCCTAATTATCGTTTTCAATCATCATAGAACCAGCCTGCTTCAACACTGGGCAGCACCCTCCTGAGATGTGATAAACTGGACCAGGCAGAGATCAAAAGCCTCCTCATGTGCTTCCTACATGTGCTTAAAAGCATGTCTGAGGGTAAAATCACTGTCACGTTTCACTCCTTTCTTAAAATCTGCTCTCCCCATAATAATAATAAAAAAAAACAAATCACTGTTTGTTTGGTTTTTTTCAGATGCTCTGTTTACATACTGGAATAAGGCCTCACCTGCTGAGTTGATGGATTTCTTCACTTTGATCGAGTAAGAGATCTTTGCTGGTTTTTGGTGACAGCCTCAACATTAGAAGTAAAGTTAATAATTTGTTTTGTGTGATCTTCTTTTTCTTATTTTTCCTCTCAGAGTGTGTCTCCATCAGTTCAGATACATGGGAAAGAGATACATCGCAAGGTAATGCTGTCAAGCGATGCATGAATGCCATTATTTCATGTTGGGTTATGAATTAGTTCAACTTTAAGAGGAGGGCTTCAGAAATGTTCAAAGATTCTTCTCTGTCATGAACATAGACTGTATATAGAATGGACGCCGTCTGCCTCCTTGCTGGGTGAAGCCACTTCAAAAACAGCACCCTCTGGTGACAGGCTGCAGTATAGGTCATAAATCCCACCTCCTCCAGCAATCCCTATGCAGCTGTGGACAAACTTTAGAGATTAATTTCATACAATATAAATGTTTCTCCCTCCTGCTTGCGATGTTGACATGTAGTTACTATAAGACTGGTTTGTGCTCCAGTCCTCTTTTTTCTGTACAGCTCCATTTTTATTATTAGGGTGTTCATGTTTTGTATGATTGACACTTGATACAGCCTACGGGTGTACGAAGATTGCGTAGCTCACCCAGGGGGGTACGCTGTTTGGGCCGAGCGTCATCACAGAAACTCTCGGTGACTCTCCCGCCGAATGCGCACAACGCTACTGCGCAAGTTGTAAAATAAATCCCAGAAAATCCTGGAAATACTGAGAGCAATTCAGTTTTAAATTTGTATAATGATGGAAGGCAGAGCTAAGTTGTCCATAGTATATACAGTCCATGGTCATGAGCAACAGTTCCAACATGTACCTTTAACTGACACCAATAGTCTAGCTTTAACTGTTTAAAGAGATTTAATAACAGAGTTAAATCTTTCTGGGACTGCTGAAATGTGAAGAACCCTGGTTGGGGTTTGATTTTTTGGGGTTGGGGTTGATGGTTTAATGTCAGACAACAAAACTACTTTTCTATGAAACATTATTACTCGTAAAACTTTCTAACATGTGACAGTGATGTTGCTACTCAGTGCTTTGCTTTTTCTCTATCAGTCTTACACATAATTGCCAATTTGTGAGTGAGGTGTCTTGACTGTCTATTTGAAATTAATGCAAACAAACACACACACATGCTGTACTATCGTCACAATATGGAAGCTGATCTGGCCGTGACTTCCAGAGGGCTTTGGATGTTCACTCATTTTAACCTCCCACCACTGTTTCTATCTTTATTCACTTAAATGCTGGCAAGTTTAACATAATGAAATAAAACCTGGCTCCTGCCCTGTCCTGCTTGGGTAAGACTTAATGTGACACTGACTCTCTTTAACTACATGCATGATGTCTGCTCACCGTTAAAAGTTGCAGTGTTATGACACATCTTCTGTCTTTGAGTTAACCACTGTTTCTTTCATTCTTCTATGCATGGCATCTGCATTAAATCATGCTTTGTGGCCGCCTCTGCTGCTTTGATTATTACTTCTTCAAACTGCATGCCAGATGATTAATATGGCACAACTTGACTTCTTTAGCAATCACTGTGGGCTCATTTATAAAATCCACCCACAATTTTTCAAAAAGCATTTTAGCCATGCTTTTGAATACATATAAAATTCTCAAAAGCCACTATTTGATATGAAAGGTTATTAAATATTATAGTTTCAGCTTTAAATATAAAAAAATTGACTCTTGCTCCAATGGGAGATTAACCGTCCACTAATTGAGGCTCTGCTACTGGTCAGCCAATCATCTAACATTGTCCTGTTTCCTCATCAGGAACCAGGATGGGGCAGGACCTGTAGCACATGAGCGGAAGTCTCAGACTCTGCCTGTGTCCCGCAACAGGGCGGGAATGATGCATGCCCGCTTACAGCAGCTCAGCAGCCTGGATAACTCTTACACTTTTAACCACAGTAAGTGCCCCATGCTTTACTTTTCATCAAATGTCCTCTACCAGAGAAGTCCTGCTGCCCTCCGCCTCACCCTGTGTAGTCTTACCCCTCAGGCTTTTCAACATCATCTTCATCAACATCATCCTCCTCTCTTGTATCCTCTGAAGACATGGGGCTAGCACGGTTGTTTTAGACAACGACTAAGGCAGCTGTGTTTAGCTTTATTTTGGTTTCATCCAAAGGGTCAAAAATTGTATGCTTCTGTTATTATTGGCGTTTTTTAATACAGTTTCTTTGTGTTTTCAGTGTAAGAAAGATTTCAAGTATTCTTGGAATATCTGTAGACCATGGTAAGAATGTATCGGGTTGGCAGGCAGTTTGCAGACTACTTTACTGGCTCTGTTCATTTGGTTGAATTATGAGCATGCCTGTTTTAACTGAACATTAGCTAAAAAACCTTTACATCCATCTGGCTAGCTCATGTGCTTTTACATGTTTTCATTTCATTCTCTGAAAAACGTAATCAATCCAAAACTATGAAGGGTTTCATTCCAAAATACCGCCAGTGTATTTTGGAAAAATGCCGCTTTTACTTTTTTCATCCAGAAGAAATCATATTTGAGCGCCATACAGCTTCAATGCTACAATTTGTTTCCATTGTCAGCATTCATGAACGGTATTGATTACATAAGTGGTCTGAGTTTTTTCCCTGATTGGAATGAAACTCATTAAATCCAACTTCTTCATCTGCACCTGCTTTGCCTTTAACAGTATTTCATGTTCTGAGACTGTTGATATGATGTGAAATGACTGATGCATCTCTGCTGGAGAGTATGTGATATACCGGTCAGGGGAAAACCGCTACAGCTCTCTGTTTGGTCCATTTCAGCCTACAGTCACTCAGATGCAGACGTCTTGAATCAGTCCCTCCTTGAGGCTAACATCGCTACTGAAGTGTGCCTGACCGTCCTGGACACGCTGAGTATCTTCATCATGGGGTTCAAGGTAACACCCATAAACTGTACCTTTATTAGAGATCTGGTACCGTTTATATAAAGTAGTGTAGATCATATAACACATGTCATGTTTCTTTATTTTTCTATATTCTGCCGCTCTGTTTCTCCTCAGACCCAGCTTTGCTCTGACCACGGCCACAGTCCACTAATGAAGAAAGTGTTCGATGTCCACCTCTGCTTCCTCCGGATCAACCAATCAGAGACGGCGCTCAAGCAGGTCTTCACTTCGCTGCGTACTTTCATCTACAAGGTAGGAGCATCATTGTTTTCTCCTGTCTTACGTGTGCTCCCTCCAGTGTCACCACAGCTGACACATCTGTTTTTTTTTCCACACTCTAGTTTCCATGCACGTTTTTTGAAGGGCGCGCTGACATGTGTGCCGCTTTCTGCTACGAGATCTTGAAATGCTGTAACTCCAAACTGAGCTCCATTCGAAGCGACGCAGCCCACCTGCTCTATTTCCTCATGAAGAGCAACTTCGACTACACGGGTCGCAAGTCATTTGTTCGGACGCACTTACAGGTGAGGCTGACTGTCTTTGGATCTTTCACCCTTGGCCATGATTACCATCTTAAATATCACATCTAACATTATTTTATCAACTTGATAACCCATTTTTTCTCATCATTCAAGCTCTGACAGCAACTCCTACTCTATAGCCACCAAAAGGGAATAATCTTCTGCTTGTTTGGTCCGTTTAAAATGTGAAAACATCTCCTTATCTGGTGAACTGACAGAGCTGTGTGACCTCGGATAATAATCAAGGGTTTAACTGTGCTGAATGACTCGTCTCTGTCTCTTTAGGTGGTGATAGCTGTCAGTCAGTTGATAGCTGATGTTATCGGTATTGGAAGTACCCGCTTCCAGCAGTCTCTGTCAATAATCAACAACTGTGCCAACAGTGACAAAACTATCAAGGTCAGATATTTGTTTAGGTCCTTTTTTACCTTCTTGTTCTATTTAGCCTGAAGAGTTTTTATTTCCTAAACCATAAGTGGAAAAAAAATGACTGTTTTGATTTTTGCATCCCCCACATTAGAACACAGCCTTCCCATCAGACGTGAAGGATCTGACCAAGCGGATCAGGACGGTGCTGATGGCCACAGCTCAGATGAAGGAGCATGAAAGAGATCCAGAGATGCTGGTGGACCTCCAGTACAGCCTCGCTAAGTCTTATGCCAGCACACCTGAGCTACGTAAGACCTGGCTGGACAGCATGGCCCGAATCCATGTGAAGAACGGAGACCTGTCGGAGGTCAGTGATAAGAGATCCCCGTGTGGATGAGAGATTGTTAAACAGTTTGGGTCCATCTGTATTCTGTCTTTGCAATATCATAAATCCAGATCTGACTCGACCGATGTTATTTTTTATTGGTTCTTTGAGTAATGATAAAATTCACTTTCCTCTGTGATTCACAGGCAGCCATGTGCTACGTCCACGTCGCAGCACTCGTGGCAGAATACTTGAGGAGAAAAGGTGCCTCACTTTTGCAGTCTTTTTTTTTTTAAATCTCAATTCTCTCCTGGTTTCTTTTCAATCCTTCTTTTGGGCTGATGGTGAAAATATTTTCTGTCCTTGTTCTGTCTGCAGTTATGATCAAGCAGGGCTGTTCAGCGTTCAGGGTGGTGACGCCAAACATTGATGAAGAAGCAGCAATGATGGAGGACGTAGGCATGCAGGACGTCCACTTCAATGAAGTATGTATATGCAAACCAAACCGGGACACCCTCAGTAAACCCAATGCATCTTTTTTCTTTGGCTCCTTATTATTTGCTCATGGGAGAGCAGGCATTGGCTTGTCAGGTATTATTTACTTATGCCGTGTTTCCATCTCCTCTCAGGATGTCTTAATGGAGCTTCTGGAGGAGTGCGCTGATGGTCTCTGGAAAGCAGAGCGTTATGAGCTCATCTCCGACATCTACAAGCTCATAATCCCTATTTATGAGAAGCGCAGGGACTTTGAGGTACACAACTTGTTCACGCTGAATTTCATTCCCTCAGTGAATCCCCACTAAAAAGAGGACTCATCCTGAAATGAGTTTCTTGACAATTTTGTATCACTTTGCACAGAAACTGGCCCACCTGTATGACACACTGCACCGTGCCTACAGCAAAGTGACCGAGGTCATGCACTCAGGCAAGAGACTGCTGGGAACATATTTCAGGGTGGCTTTCTTTGGCCAGGTGAGTTTTTTTTCCTTTGTTTCCTTGTTTCATTTTCCCAACAGACTTTGGATTTTTAATTTTTGAATAACCTAATTCAAAAAGATTCAATTTACATCCATGAAAACACATGAATTTGTTTGCTGGTGCTGCAAAGTAGTACACAATGAGAAAGCGAGAGAGAGAGAGTGGCTCAAAATTGTTTACTTCTAAAGCATGACCTCATGCTGTGGCATTCTATGATCCACTCTAACACCCTTTTCTGCTTTTTATCCTCTTTGAAGGCAGCGGTAAGTTTTGCAACAGCCCCTGCTGGCCTCTCTGAGCAGCCTTTGTGTGGTGGTGTGGGTGCTGCTGTAATCCACGGCATTTGTCAATCATAGTTTGCTGCTTAAAGTTACAGTAACCACTGCTGCTTTCTGTTTCTGGAAGTGTGCTGCATGGCGCGCTTCTACTCATTCCAGTGGTTATGCTTTTGTGTTACAAATCTGAGTTTGTATATGACACTAAACTTTGTCATATCTTGCTGAGTTTTTTGATGAGTCTAATGGGCGTGGTTATCTTTGTGTATTTGGATTGAGGTTCACGTAACCCTGTTTCTCTTGACATGATTGTCTCACTGGTGATGGAGTAGTTTGACTTGAAGTTTGTTGACTTTGTTTTTAGTGTCTAGTTAGGTGTTGTGAAATAACATTATTTTTTGCTGTCCATGTCCCTGTAGCAGTACCAGTTTACTGACACAGAGGCTGAGGTAAATCCATGTGAAAGCCAATCCAGCAGTGTTAGGTTGTGTTGTGCTCCTATGCTAATGAAGTGCTCTTTGTGTGAACTTCTTATCTTGTAGCTCCTTAACTCCTCTTTGACTTCAGCTCAGTGTTGTCAGTGTGATTAATCATACTAGAAACCCCTTTAAGGGCTAATAGTAGAGTTTAGATCTTATAGGGAAGTGCATGGCTACACTCATCTGTTGGTGGGATTGTTTTATATTTACATACAAACTAATCTAGGTGCTCTCACAAAGTGTTTGAAGTGTGTGCTCTAGCTTTGGTCTGTCTTTTACGATGGAGGATTGGGGCCTCATTAAGGAGGAAAAAAAGAGAGATTTTAAAAATTAAGTCATGATGTTGAAAAAATATTCCAAGAATTCATCCTAATAAAAAGTTGTAATATTTAAAAAAGTAGAAGAATAAAAAAAGCTCATAATTCTTCATGAATAAATCCAATTTATTATGAAAACTACATGTAAATTTATAGGAAAAGGTGATACTTTAGCCCATGTCTGGCCAATATGTTATTTCATTAAGGGGTATATCAGACAGGGAGGCCAGCCTGGCCTGATTACAAAATAACATATCGGCTGACCTATCACTAAAGCAATGGCATTATTTATTCTTGTATTATTATGACGCTTTTCTTACAATATTACAATTTTATTCTTAACTTTATTATTTATAACTCTTTTGTTTCCCCTTACTGTGGCCCCAACCCTCCTCTACAGTGGAATTATTTTTCAGTTTTCTTTTTCTGTATCCTGGACATGAGATAGTTGGTTGTAAATTTTTGGAGTTTGCCAAACCTCTTTGTCTAAAATTTGGCAGCTTTAGAGGTAAATTAGCTTTTAATTTTCACAACATGTTCAGTTTACTTTGACCTGCCGTCAGCTGGTTTGATGTGGGGGTCTTTGCTTCTTTACATTCAAACATATAAGTCACCCTGACCATGTTTTGAATTTTTAGGGCTTCTTCGAAGATGAAGATGGTAAGGAGTACATCTACAAAGAACCCAAATTCACCCCTCTGTCGGAGATTTCACAGAGACTCCTTAAGCTGTACTCTGACAAGTTCGGGCAGGAGAACGTGAAGATGATCCAGGACTCTGGAAGAGTGAGTCTGTGTTAAAGAGAGGACTAGCTTTTGTCTGCAGTCATAAAAATGTGTGTCCTTTTCTGTTCTAACTACCTGCTTTCTCTGCAGATTAACCCCAAAGATCTGGACTCTAAGTACGCATACATCCAGGTGACACATGTGACGCCCTACCTGGATGAGAAGGAACTGGTGGACAGGAAAACAGACTTTGAGAAGAGCCACAACATCCGGCGCTTTGTGTTTGAGATGCCTTTCACAATATCAGGCAAAAAGCAGGGTGGGGTGGAGGAGCAGTGCAAACGCAGGACCATACTCACCAGTAAGTAACCCTTTATACAGTCGACTTTAACTCAACATGAGATAAGCTTGTGAAGGACAGAGGTGAACCATTATCATTGTTTAGAAGTCAGGAGTAAGTCTGACATCTTTGGTCTCAGGTCTGAATGTTGGAGCTTTGACCGAATGGGTATAAAAATACTTTTGTGATTTATGAATTGACCAAATACTTTGTACTGATTAATACAACTTCTTTGAATCCAACCCAAAATCCCAACTGCAGTGACATAATACATAATTAATTTAAAAAATTGATTTTGTAGAACTTAAGAAATGACGGTGTCACATTGGTCCCTGATATCAAATCTCCATTCAGGGACTAAATCAGAAGCCATCAATTCTGGCACCTAAAACTCCAGGCCTTCTCCTGCTCTTGTCTGTATATTGACACATTTATGATCTATGTGGGGGACTCAACATGTGCACGAGTGTCTGAGGTTCCACACGACTCAGCAGTAAATGTCCTCTCGATGAAAGGAAGATCTTGATTAGATTCTGACCGCTCAGCTGTTTTGTCAAGGATCTTTCCTAATCCTAATCAGACTTTTATTTCTTTATGACACCAAAGATTCAAAAGTTCAACTTTGTCTCCTTATCTTAACTATCTGAGAGCTGTCAAAGCCTGTCCTCTACACACATGAGAGGATCCTGAGCTGTAAAACTCAGAAAAACACATGCAAGAGGATGACCCCCCTCTTCCTCCCTTTTCTGTTTCTGTCCATCAGCGACACACTGTTTCCCATATGTGAAGAAACGTATTGCAGTGATGTATCAACACCACACTGATCTGAGCCCCATTGAGGTGGCCATCGATGAGATGAGCAAGAAGGTGGCGGAGATTAAACAGCTCTGCTCCGCCAGTGAAGTGGACATGATCCGTCTGCAGCTCAAACTGCAGGGCAGCATCAGTGTCCAGGTGCCTGACTTCAGTACTACCAGCAAACGCACACTATTCATACTTCAATAAACGACATTACAAATCCAACATCGCTGCCATATCTTCCCTTAGGTAAATGCAGGACCGCTTGCTTACGCTCGAGCATTTCTAGATGATTCAAGCGCCAAGAAGTATCCTGATAATAAAGTCAAACAGCTGAAAGAAGTCTTCAGGTGAGATTAGATGGTTAAAAACATTTCTTAATTATAAAACAAATTTAATATTTGATTTCATCCGCCTTTAAAACGACTTTTTTTGTCATACAGGCATTTTGTGGAAGCATGTGGTCACGGTTTGGGCATCAATGAACGGCTGATCAAAGAGGACCAGCAGGAGTATCACGACGAGATGAAAGCAAACTATAGAGATCTAGCCAGAGAGCTGTCCATCATCATGCATGAGCAAGTAAGTACAGTATTCAAATGTGAAGGATCTAAGTAATTTAAGAATACCTAACAGATATAACACCCATAATCTGCCCCTAAGATTGTTTAGTCATGTTCTTGATAACGCTCTCTTTGATAACACCACTCTCTGTTTTTCTCCTGTGCTGACATGAGCAGATTGGATGGTAATGCAAAAACACCAGTGTGCAAAAAGACTTGATATTTGTTGGTCCAGCCAGACTCAGATAATTAGCCTGTGGTGAACCTGTGATTTCCTAGACCTGTGTTGCATTTACAGTACAGCAAAGTAACCCCATTATGTAACTTTCCTCGGATGTATTTTCTCTAATGTTACAGCTACCAAAGGTAAGGTCTGTTTCCTGACCTTACAAAGCACTGAATAGATTGTCAGAGGAATGTGATCAGATCAAAAGCTGGTCCTTATCGTTATATACCTGCTATAAAAAATAAATTAAGTAATCGTCATATACTCTTTTACTCGTGTAGAAAACACACGTTCACTGATCAACAGATCAACCAGTCCTCCAGATTAAGGCAGACGACACAAATTATAATTTGCATGTTATAAAATGGGAAGCAGCCAGATTTACATAAATTAATTAATTACATTAATTACATAGGGATTTGCATTTATTCATATTTATTCATATTATGGCAAAGTAGACCTTGGCACCATGACAACAGGGTTTGCTCTTTTCACCTAATGTTAATCCTTGAATATCAGAAATCTGGCTAGACCAACAATAACGTATGGAGACGTGTCCTCCCTGCATGTGTTTACTGTTTATGTGAGTATGTACATGTGTGTATTGACAGTGTGTTTGTGTGTGTTTACATGCATCAGAATGTGTGTCTTTTTCATATGGATACCTGTGAAAATTATGTTTTTAAGATTGTTTATTTTCTCTTGGTGTGTCTTTGACTGATTGCTTTAACGTACTTGTTTTCTATCTGTATTTATTCATCTTTATGTTCATCTTGTAAAGACTTCATTTAGAGGATTTGCTTTTTACCCACTGTGCATATCAACTCCTGAATCACTGTTTTCATTTCTGTACTGGAAACAAGGAACAGAAATTTAGTGAAACTTACTGCCTGGCTTTATCAATTATATCTCAATCTTCTTATATTATTACTAAATCTCACTTATGAATGTTTGTTCAAGCTTGAAAAAAGGGAGGTAAAACTATACAAATTTATTACACAAACTAATTGCCACTACCTATTTTTACTCGATATGCTTGGTTAAGCTTAGCCAACCAGGATTCTGCACAGAAGTGACTCTCTTGGCATGAAACAACTACTTTATTTCCTTAATTTGCATCATATTAAATTTAAGGGTCTGTGAGGAACTTCTGGTTTGTTTTGGTTTTGACTCACAAGTTTTACAAGCGACTTCTGAGAAAAACAAACCTAAAGTGTTTTATAATGAGCAGACTTGGCAACTCTAAGGCGTCTATGAATATTTTGCCAATGTTTAAACTTATCTCTGTTCATGAATGCAGATCAAGGAGGTACGCATGTGCTTCCAAACCAAAATAAAGAAATGGCTAGGTTTTCAAAATGAAAGCAACACACTATAAAGCATGTTGATGATTTGATTGACGGACCTCACAAAGGGCCGGGCAGGGACATCCAAAGGGCCGGATGTGGCCCTCAGGCCGTAAAATGCCCAGGTCTGCTCTAATCTTTTGTACTGTATATATAAAATTAGTTTTTTTTTCAGACAAAAAAGATAATCCTGTTGCTTCCTAAATTTACAACTGCAGCTTTAGTTCTGATGGTCTCATTTGATTTTGAAGGTCATAGAGAGGTGTCAGTATCAGTTTTAGGCTGTTTCTCCACCAGCGAAAAACTCCTCACAGCGCCTTTGAGTTAAGTTTGGATACTGCCATGTGATATTTTATTCAGAATCTGAATTGTTCTGTTCTTTCAGATTAGTCCTGTAGAAGATGGCATGAAAAGCGTCCTTCCAGACTCGCTTCACATCTTTAACGCCATCAGTGGCACACCAACCACTGCCACCATCCAGGGCATACCCAGCTCTTCTTCTGTGGTATGATGCTAGCCTGGGATAGCCTTGAACTCGGCGCTCTCCACACTTGCTCCCCATCCTGCCTGCCTGTGATGCCATATTGTCAGCTTAAAGGGAAACTGACAGAAAGTACAGGCAACTCTGACCACCTCTGACCCTCTGAGTGAACCATGGCAAAGGCACTGGACCTGTTTTATGTATTCTCATGTCATGGAAACTGTGGTGGAAGTGGCCAAATCAACTGAGACCTTAGTGATAAGGGAGCAAGGATGATACAGGACAGATTACAGACTTGGTTCTTGCTCCACAGACAGACAAATGTTCAACGCTCCGTTTTCTTGCTGCTTCTACCTGAAAAAACTGGGCAGTATTTCCCGTGGAGACTTTCCTGTTGGGATCTTTATTATGCATGACATTACATTACACCCACACCACTGTCCCAACAGCTTGTCTTTGTCTGTTTTGATAAAATTTCACATTGTGTTTTTATGTACAGTATTCCACTTTTATAAGCCACTGTATTGATGTCTTGATGAACAGTATATGCGACATACATCTGTGCTCATCTCCCTGTAAATGAAGTTATATTTCTACAAGATGCTAAAATTTTGCCTCCTTTGACACCCGAGCATTCAACCTTAAATCACTTCAATGTCTTATGAAAGGAGTGTTTTTAAATATTCAAAGCCATCGCATACAGAAAAAAAGTATACTCAAAGTTGTTTATTAATGTAAATAAAGAAAGGAGTGTGTGCAATATTTGAAAAGTATACACTGTAAAGATGATGTTCACCTTCTTGCCAAAGCGATGAGGTGTGGATCCAGACACTACACCTACTGTGGAAGTAATATGAAGCTTTTACCATTTTAGTGTTCATGGAAATGTTCTACATATTGTTTTATAATTGAGCAGCAATGTTTTTTTATTTTTTATTTAACACAAAGTCACTGTTCTGCTGTAAACAGAGATATTCCCTATTGCTTCTCTTTTAATAAAATACACCTATTTCTCTGGGCTTGTTTGCATGAATCTTTATTCTGATTCAACATTCGTTAAAGTTTTCTTCACATTTACTCCTACGCTGGATTGAACTATACAGACCTCCAGTCATTAATATTTTTTATGAGTTGCTCAGGACTGAACATACCTGACTCCCTATCTCCTGTATCACATGTTCCCTCCCACAATAAAAGTGACACAGTCAGCAGTGTGGAGACGGATGAAGGGCTAATAAGAAGAAATACTGTGGACTCACTCCCACTACCACCTGAAAACACTGACAGATCAATTATCAGCTGCTCTGTGCAGGAATTTCTGAGGAATATCTAACAGACAGGCAGCAGTGTTTTCTTAGCCATCATGGCAGGTAAGTTTGCAGACATTTGTTTAATATGTAAGCTCTGAAATCTGTTGGAAATTATATTTTACATTGTAGACACTGCAAAGAGCAGAGTAGTTCAAGAACAAAAAATAACCTGTTGCTCTGAAAGGCTAGGAGAAAATGGAGTATCTAAATTTTCCAGAACTGCTCATGAGACAGCTTTTTTTTTAACAAGTTGAATTTTGTGCACAGACCAAGAGGATCCCAAGAAGAGGAAGAGCAGAGGAACGGTAAAGAGCTTTACATTTGTTGTCATCTTTGTGTCTAAATGTTAAGTTAGACAAAATTAAAAGCTGTAAATTTAGCAAATAGATAGTGATGTGTGGGACTTGCTGTATTTTTGCTAAGCACTAAAAAATGACCTCAATTTTTTCCCTTACAAAGTTTTTAGTTGCTTGTTTCATCTATTTTAAGTTATTCCAAAATCAGCAATTCTATTCTATCACATAATGACAGACAATAACAATTTCTTACTCCACAATATTCTTTTAAAGCTACAAATGCCTTTCAGGCATTGTTTTACTCGAAGCATATGAATGTTATTTATGACTGTATGAGATCAGGTGTAAAGCTCTGGATTGGACAACCTATACCTGTAAAAAATATATGTTGGCATTTGTTTTCATCTCAACCTACCCCTCCTCACATGTCAATCTACCAACAGAGATGATTTAACAAAATTGATAATTTAACAGTTAATGGAGTTTTATTTTTTGAAAACACTAAGTTTATTTGGTTTCCAGTACTTCTATACTCTGTATACTGTATACTCCAAATATGGGAAGGATGTCTTTTACTTTTAGTACAGCATGTTTTCATTGTGGTCCTGTATTAATATTTAATCCACCACTTCTCTTCACGGCTGCTGCTCTTACTTTCACCCATTAGAGCAAAGAAGTGTGCGGCTACCCGCTCAGCATCTTCTTCATCGTTGTAAATGAGTTCTGTGAGAGATTCTCCTACTATGGCATGCGAGGTGAGATTATGGCTCCCCAGGACTTTAATCGTGTTTACAGCCATGGCAGAAAAGCTGCTGGTGTTAAAAAGATAAAAACATGATAAAGTGCTTTTTGAACTTAAACTTGTAAACATCAGGTGTTACACTGACAATACTTGATTTGAAACATGAGAAACAAGTTGGTTTCCACCTCTGTTCACAGCTGTCCTGGTGCTGTACTTCAAGTACTTTCTGCGTTGGGATGATGACTTGGCCACCTCGATCTACCACACCTTTGTGGCCCTCTGCTACCTGACCCCTATCCTTGGGGCCATTGTTGCCGACTCGTGGCTTGGAAAGTTCAAGTTAGTCGCTTCATCACATTCCTCTGAATAAATGTGTTATAGCTGTAATTGTTTTGTCATTGAAGACGTGCAAGCAGAGACAGAAAATCATAAACTAGGGTTAATATGATATATTCTTTCAGTTATTGTTGAAGCTTGAGAGACATGCTTTTGCAATACATTATTTTCAAAAAGGTGACTCTTGGAGAATATTTTAATTTCTCTCTCTTTTTCCACTTAAGAAATTATGTAACACCCCCAAATCAAACTTCGGGCTAATTAGAGAACACAAAACCCCTAAACTTGAAAGCAACAAACTACTCTGGAAATACACCAAACAGTCCACATTGGTGCTGTGTAAAAAATAATAAAGGATCTCAGTACTGTTTCACACCTGCTTTCTTTGTTCCATTTCTGATTTGCAGGACGATCATCTACCTGTCCATTGTCTATGCCATAGGCCAGGTTGCGATGGCTGTCAGTGCAATCCATGAAATCACGGACACCAACGGAGATGGGACACCAAACAACATGACCTTCCATGTGTGGGTTTCCAACTTAAAACCCTAATAATAATAAGAAAACAGATATACATTTGCATGCTTTCTACACATCTCCCTGATCAAATGGATGTTTTTGCTTTCTCATATTTAGTGTCTTGTCCATGGTTGGTCTTTTCCTCATCGCTCTGGGCACTGGAGGAATCAAACCATGTGTTGCAGCTTTTGGTGGAGACCAATTTGGTGACCATCAGGTCAGGATACTACCTTACCACTATTCTACCTGCTTAGCATTTGGTACATTTAAGACATAACCATGCCTATCCAAGCATGAATATCAGTACAAAATGTCCTTCCCTTTAATAGATGTTCATATACTAATTGTTGCCGCTGTAATAACACCACAGTCCGATGAGTAATGTTGCTAGAGTGGCAAAAACCCTCTCAATTCAGATAATAAAAATAGATTACTTTAGAATTGATTACCCATCATATTCTGTATTATATAACACGCATGGGACAAAATCAAAGGTCAATGATTTGTTTCTCTGTGCAGGAAAGGCAAAGGAGGACTTTCTTTTCTGTCTTCTATCTCTGTATCAACGGTGGGAGTCTGCTGTCGACTATTATCACCCCCATCCTCAGAGGTAGATATGGGAAAGGAAATAAAGTTTATGACAAACAGAACCATAAACTGGAGAGCATGTTGAAATCTTCAGGCACAAGAAAAATTTAAACAGCTGTTTGTCTCCATCTGCAGCTACGGAATGTGGCAACCCTCCGCAGAAATGTTATTCCCTGGCCTTTGGCGTCCCTGCAGCTCTGATGGTGGTTGCACTTGGTATGTTCGAGGACTTTAAAGACTTCAGTTGTATGCATTAACCAATAATGTAAATACTTGTAACGTAATGACCTTGTACCTTAAATGTTCCTAACAGTGGTGTTCATTGTTGGGAGCGGTATGTACTACAAAGCTGAACCTCAGGGAAATATCATGCTGGATGTGTGCAAATGTATCGGGGTGAGTCTGGTTTCTCTCATTTCCCTTAACGAGTTCTGCGTCACTGTATAACAGTTTCGTCAGGTGTTTATTAACCTTCCTTTCTCCTCCGTTTGCCAATCAGTTTGCAATCAGCAACCGCTTCAGGCACAGAAGCAAACTGTACCCTGTGAGGGAGCACTGGATGGACTGGGCAGAGGAAAGATATGATGTAAGTTCTTGTTGGTTCCATTGTTTGAAGCGTCTACCAAAGTTACTGCTTTGTCAGTTGAAAACCAACACTACATAATGTCTTTCTCCATGCTGTAGAAACTCCTCATTGCTCAAATCAAAATGGTGCTGAGGGTCCTCTTTTTGTACATCCCACTTCCGCTATTCTGGACCCTGTTTGACCAAAAGGTATCATAAAGTTAGTTTTTCTTTTAAAAGACAGCCCCTTTTCTTGGCAGTGGAAATTGGGCTAAGCTTTGATTCTCTATTACAGGGCTCTCGATGGACTCTGCAAGCCACCACTATGGATGGAAACTTTGTAAGTTTGTTGGTTTGAGTCAACTTTAAAATGTGTATCAGTTAAATTATGTGATGAGTATCTGTTTTGATCATGTTTTTGTGTCTGCAGGGTGCTCTTGTTATCCAGCCTGATCAGATGCAGGTAAGTCAAAAATAAAGCTTTATCATAATATCTTGATATGGTAGTGTAATATGTTTGAGAAGATTCATACTAGACATTTCTGTCTTTCAAAGACTGTCAACCCAATCCTGATTCTGACTCTGGTGCCTATAATGGACAGCTTAATTTATCCGCTGATCAAGAAATGTGGCCTGAACTTCACGTAAGTATTTCTTGACACAACTTTACAAGCCTACAGAAAAATCTGCCAGTATATGTGCACCATTGGTTCATTGAATAACTTCACATACCTGCTTTTACCTATCCTTTAGCTGTTAGATGTCAAGAAACCGTAATTATACATTGTCAAATCAAAGGCCAGTCAGCTTAACCTAGTTTAGTTCAGGTCAATGTGGATTAGCATTAAGAGGACAGTGTGAAAAAGGTAAACAACCCACCTGTTAAAGCCACCATTTATTCTCTGACCAGGAACAGAGTAACTGACAGTCATACAGTCAGCTCCATACAGTACTGCAGCTAATTAGCTGACCCATGAACACCCAATGTTGCTATATGGAATTTTTAGTGCTAATAAATGACAGTTACTCAGCCAGGACTTGTCTTATTGACAGTAACAAACAACAGTGCATCAACAGTCCACAAGATATAAATGCAGACATTAATATACAGTTTTTGCACACAGTGCAGCAATATTCAACCTTGAAGATATCTCTCAAATGTTATAAGCACCATAGCTGCCCATCAAGGTTACACACACCTGAGACAGGGGGCTAATAACAAATACAAATGAATAAATGAATCTCACACTAGGGCAGGTGGAAACATTATAAACTCTGTTACAGTAAGCAAACAAGGTACTAGCTGCAGTTTTATATTTAAAGCCATACCAGAACTATCAATCTTTTCAACAACAACAACAGCAACAAAAAGAGTCAAATTCTCCAAATCTGAAACAATCTCTGTAGCTTTGCCTTTAATGTCTTCTTAAGATATCTTTAAAAAATCGTACACCTGAATTTGAAAAGTAAACATGCAGCTCAGTTGCTGTGTTTCTTCAGAGGCTTTATGTGATAAACTCTTTTGCTGTATCAGTGTTACTTGACACTAAATAATAAAGTTCTTATAAAACAATAGAATACCTCAAGCGCTGTCTCCATTGTCCAAAACTCTGTATAAGTGAGTAATAAACATGATTTCAATTCAACAGGCCTCTGAAAAGAATGACAGTGGGGATGGTGCTGGCAGCCATCGCGTTTGTCTGCGCTGCTCTGGTTCAGATTGAAATCGATGTGAGTGGAAAACGGCTTTTGTCGTCATTTCATAATGAGCTGTAAAACACACATCAGTTCGATTTGTTATTTTGATTATATTGATTAGGAGAAGAGAAAAGTGCTAATTTCTGTCTTTTACTAATTTTCAGAAAACATTGCCCAACTTCCCATCTGCCTCCCAGAGTCAGCTGAAACTACTGAACATGGGCACTAACCCAGTCACTGTTAATCTTAACGGCACTGAAGTGCAACTTCAAGCAGCTATGGTACATCCTCCAATGAGACACTCAGTGCTAATAATTATCTAGCATGTCTCTGTATGGACTCTCAGAGTGTACAAAACCATGCTATGTTTTAACAGTTCTCACTTTTTTGCAGGCCAGTAATGATTTCTTTACATTTGATGGACAATTGGTCTATATTTCCGCCGGCAGCCCTCCAGTGACATATATGGCATACTTGTCAAGAGGAGGGCGACACACAGTTCTCCTTCCTTCAAATCTTAATGTTGAGTGGAAGCTGGTGAGTAAGAAAAACTAAGAAAGGAAATCAAATAAAACCAAAGAAGGCCTTTCAGAGGTTAAACTTATCCACATCCAATTTTTCATTTCCTCAGACGACAGACATACGGTCAAAGCCAGAACAAGGCAGTAATAAAATACGGTGAGTCTCAGAAATTTTGAACTGTTGTAAATTCATTTGGTTGCAGCTCTATCATAATCATTATTTTTATTTGCGGAGTAAAGTATCGAAGATTACACATACCTGTTTACTGACTGCCTCATAATTGTCTTGCAATAATGTTTTCTGCTCATCATGTGTCCACTCAGATTCATTAATGGAATGAACAAATTACTGAACATGTCAACTTCTGAAACTGACTTCATCATAATAGACCCATTTTCTGAGTCACGCTACTTTGACGTTGAAAATGGAAAGTAAGTAGTTTTCCCATCTAGTCAATTGATATTTTTCATTCTTAAACTGTTACTTTGTGCATTAATTAACACGGTAAATTTAACATTTTTCTTTTTCTTTTTTTTTTATCATCGCTATAGTCGCATATTTACCATATCAGATGGTTCAAAGTCATGCACATACAGGAGAGACTTTGGATTTGGGAGTTCATATACCTTCTTCATCCCCAGCACAGTGGTCCTTGGAGAGGATGTAAGTTTAACACAAGCTCTTTAACATCTTAAAAATCAGTCAGTCAAGGAAAAATCGTGCAAACACCACTTTAACATCTAGATGGTATATGTAGTTTGTTTATGGGACAGTTGTTTTAAACTGGGCTAAAAGTGTAATTTGTGAGTTTGCTTGAATGACGTGTGAAACATTTTAAGACATAATAGCAGACAGAAACCACATAATGATCATAAAAAGCTAAAAAAGGTGATTTATATTTTCTTTGATGACAACAAGGCCATCTCCTCTTTAGTCTTCTGTTAGATAAAAAGAGATTTTTTTTTCTTTTTTTTTTTTTTTTTTTTTTTGACCAGACAGATTTACAGAGCAGTCCTTGTAAAAAAAATACATAATATCTCTCTGTTGTGTGTCATCAGTTGAGAAATACTGCCCCTAACTAAACTGATCATTTTTTGCATATGTTAGTGCCAAGACTCAATTACTGAAATAGAAGACATCAAACCCAACTCCGTCCACATGGCTCTGCAGATCCCACAGTACTTCTTCATTACTGCCGGTGAAGTGATGTTTTCTGTCACTGGTCTAGAGTTCTCCTACTCCCAGGTAAAACTGAAACAACACACATCTTCACAACTTTTCTTTCAGAGAATCATCAAAGAGGATTGTGATCATTTTGTTTTGTGCCCCTCTTTTGTGTTGTTAAGGCTCCCAGTAACATGAAAGCAGTGCTGCAAGCTGGCTGGCTGTTTACCGTTGCTATTGGCAACTTTATTGTACTGATCGTGGCTGAGGTTGCAAAGATTCCTGAACGGGTAAAAGAAAAGAAATATTAATGACTAAGATAAGGTAAAATGGCTTAAGTGGATATGACAGATATGAGTCATTAATACTGTGCTGTCTGTCTCGCTCTCTTTCTTTCACAGTGGGCCGAGTACGTCCTGTTTGCCTCTCTCTTACTGGCTGTGTGTGTCATCTTCTCCATCATGGCGTACTTCTATACTTACATTGACCCAACAGAAATTGAGGCCCGGTTCAGGAAAAAGGATGATGAAGACGAAAAGAAAACAGACTTTGAAATGTCTCAGAAAAGTGCCCTCCAAAGCGGTGATGAAGATGATAGATCTTTACAAACAAAAATCTAAACAGTCTAAAAGGCAAATTGTTTGATGCATATACTGACGTTAAGCAATGACACGAAGTAGTTTTATCCTGCTGTCTGATTCTGTCTGTGTCCAGGTGGACACTTTAAATATGAAAAATATGTAAATAGGACAGCTCACTTCTTCAAATTGCTTTAAAACTACTTTTTTGTCAGGTATTGATGGTTTGGTCAAGGTAAGAATATAGAAAGAGGAGCAATGAGGTTAAACATGAAGAAAATGAGTGTTAATATTTGTGACGTATCTTAAGACACCTTTAAGAAGAGTGAGTATGTGCCAGAGTGTATGTGTATGTTTGTTTTGATTTTTTAATGTAAAAATATAGTATATCACTTGGAAAGTAAACTATGTCCTTCTACTCTCTGTTTAGTAAGACAAATTCAAACAATATTTTTTGTTGTCATGGCTGAAGAAATGCTGCTTTATCTTGTTATTGGAAAGTCTTTGGCTGTAATTTTTTTGTATCACTGTGGGATTTATGCTCATGTAAGCAAATAAAATAAATCCAGTATTTTTGGTCCTTGAATATACTTTGTTTTGAGATCTTTTGCCCCCCATAATTAAGCATGTTATTTGTTTTTGACCATCTGTTTGGACATCATGAGAGTTTTATGTTTATGTGGTGCATACAAACTGAAAGCTGATCTTCCCAGATTCAGTGCTAATCTTAGGAGCCTGCAAGGTAAGCCAAGAGTGGGAGCATGTTTGGTGGCTTCCTGCATTAAATGGGAGCAGACCTGAGAGATGGGAGGGGTCTTTTTCAAAAGTGCTCCTTAAATGAAGAAAGCAAGCACCGGTTTGTGCTTATTGATAGGGGAGCCCTACAGATGTCTCTGGTTATGGATGTAAGCAAGGAGTAGTACACCACAGCCAAAGATTTTGAAGTAAGCTCTTCCACTGATTACAGCCAACAGTCCAACACAGACAGGAAAACTGTCAGGAAAACTATTATTTTATTATAGTATTATTATTATTTTTGCATGAAGAAAAGGTAAATTATTAATTTTTATAGAAAAAAATATGGCTGTTATCACCGTTTTAACAGAAGATTGTTGATGTGTGTTTTAAAAGTTTTTCATCTATCCAGGTTTTCTAAATAATATCACACACTTTCTGTTACTGTATTACTGGCAGATCTGATTTGAACACTCGCAGTCAGTCATTTTAAAACACCCATTTGCTGTTTACAGGGTACATGCCCTTGTGCTAATACAGTCTATTCTACATCACTTAACTTACATAGTTCACCTAACTCATTGTAGCTCTTGCATCCATTTTAAATGAGTTATTGCCATGGTGATATGTGAGTTTTTTTGGCTTAGTTTATTCTGATTTTAGGGTTTCTATACCACAGACTAGAAGAAGGTAGCTAACACTACACTAACAGTGTAACATGGAGCCGACTGAATATCACCGTCAGTGGAGTTAAAGGTGAAGGTGTTCAAAAAGCAGCCTCTTTAAATGTATAACAACACCTAAACCAAGAATATTGTAAAAGAATAGGAGGGGAGAGTGGGGTAAGATGAGCCATTTTTATATTTCAGATTACTACATCAAGGCAATCATAGTTATGTCTCTAACTAGTGTATCTGCATGTATTTAAATATGTTGTGCATCCCTGCAAACCAACAGAATGAGTGTAAACATAACTGTCTTGATAATGCCAAAAAAGTGGTCATAGCCATATCCCTACTACCCCCCCAACACACACACACACACTCTCCACCCCAGTCCTCCCTCACCTTCTCTCTCCCTAAATAACAGTCACTTCTTCACATTCATGTGTATTTTTATCTATTATACGCTTATCAACTGGTACAATCATTCTTTTCATTATTACTGCATATAACTGATAAAAAGCTGTTTAGTAAAAAGACATTTTAACATGAGAATGTCTTTAAGTCATTCAGAACATTCACAGCTGTATTTTTGAAAAGAAAATGTAACACATTTCAACAATCTGTACTGAAACTCTGATCCCCTCATCAGACCCCTTTACTTTCCCTTTACCCCTTTACTGAACCAATGGCTCAACTTACCCCAGAACTATGATGACTTTATTAGTCCTCTAAGCTAAAATGGTGGACTTTTATGCTAGGTTTTTGACCTCATGTTGTAGCTCATAGATACCACAATTGATGTATAAAACTAATTTAAAATGATCTTTTTTGGTCTGAACACAATTCTAATAAAACTTATTACAGACTAAATTCACTTTCAAGAGTGAAAATTTTTTTTTGGGATATAAATGTCTAACCCCTTCACTCATGTGCTTCTAACCTTCACAGACTCCATGAATTGATGCCCATCTCCTAAATATTTGGTCACATGATCAATTTCTTTTACCATTTCCAAGCAACAGGGAGTGGCTCAACTTACCCCACTCTCCCCTATTCTTATCAGCTGTGGTACTCTACTCTGCCACTCAAATATGAAGAGGGGCCGTTTCACCCCTGGCCAACCCTTTAGAAACGCCCCTGTTTTGGGCTAAAACTGTTTGCGGTCCCATTTGGGTCATTGTCTCCCCAGTAATAAATCAGTTTTTGGTTCCTATAGGTGCCATAGGTTAAATCCAAAGCAAGAGTGATACTGGGACCTGTTTGAACCTCCTTTTTTTCTTCTATGACGAGTTTGATGTAGGTTTGACGACACGTGCACCGTTTACTCTTCCTCACTGTGATTGGTCAGCCGGTAAACGAAAATGACATTTACCAAGATGGCGCTGGGCGACAGAGAAAAGTGATGAGAGAATAGAACAACAAGAGATACAACTACATAATAGTGTACATCTGTGTACCCTGTGCGTCTAATTTAAACCAGACCTCTATTTTATCATCGGGAAACTGTCAACCGCATGCCGAGAAACCGCGCTGGTCTGCGGAGATTTCAGTGTTTAGCCAACTGTTTGCTAACTAGCTGCTAAAGTAGCTAGCGGGGCTAACGCTCGCTGTCTGCGGAAGGCGAGAGGGGAGAAGCTGGTGGAGGCAGCTCCGAGTACGAGCCAACCAGCCAAGAGACCGCTACCTTTGATACCTCGACCGGCCTGACAGAGTTTGAAACACTGCCAGGGTCGTGCAGAGCAGGACAGTAACCTCCACAGTTCACACGGATAGCAGAAAAAGCCGAGGAAAGGCGTCCTCTTTGCTGATCTGACGCCATGGCTCATTCCCCTATTCAGAGTGGACTACCAGGAGTTCAGGTGAATACAAGGGTTTTGTTTGATTCACTAACTTTCCGTTTGTTTATTTCACTCAATGTTCCTCCTTTTGTCAGTAGCTCGGAAGTTGAGCTGGATGACTTTACATAACTTTATCTGCATCGTTATCGCGTTTTACACAATCAGCTTGATTTCCAGCGTTATAGGAACGTGTTTGTCAAAGTCCAGCATCTGTAATGAGTCTGTGGTGTGAGTGAACGATAACAAGACTGTCTGCCTGCCTGCCTGTCTGTCTGTTAGCTGTCAGCTGTCAAAGTCAGCATGTTATGAATAACTGACAGTCGGTAAAATCATCACCTATAGATGTATTCTGTCTGAGTTTTTATTTACTCACGTTGGAATATATAATTGGGGCTAAAAAACTGTATTTTAAGTGAACGTGTTTATTAATAAATTATGAAACATTTCTTGGTAAAGGTACAGATCAAGTACAGAACATTATACAGTTATTCAGCAGCCATCCCTTAAGATAAGATCAGATAATCATTTATTAGTCCCTGGGGGACTAAGGTGAAATTTCATAACATGAAATACTTACCTGGACATGAGAAATAGATAGTGGTCCACCATTTTATTGTTACTTAATTTTAAAGTGCATCCATATCTCTGCCAATCTCCCCTCAGCATTAATTCTTCCTAACATGCTTATCGTCCTCCCAGTGGGACATTCAGGGTTCTCCAGTTTTACCAAATTTATTACTCAGTTAGACTTTATTAAGTCTTACCGCTACATTAAGTTGAGTAGTGATAATATCTAGTTACCCTGGAAGACAGCCATGGATGACTGGGGAGAGTGAAACCCAGCCACCTTCCTAGTAGCTCCAAAATCTTACTCCAGAATGGATGCACTGCAACCTTTGTGGAGCAAAAGTTGACCTATATGCATGCTATAATTTTGACAGTTCCTGCGGTTTTATGTTTGACCAACAATGCGTTACTGTTTGTCGGTCAATTATAAACCAAAGCCAAGATGTAACAAACAGAGAGCCATGTTTAAGAGAAAGGAATCATCCAATCATCACTTTGTTAGCTTGAAAAATGATGATACAAATCAATAGTTGCCCAATTGATGTTAGGCTGCTCCAAAAATTTCTTTTGATTGTTTAGTCTTGTCAGGATGTTGATTCTCTGAGGAGTAGCAGTCAATAGGACTTAGGACTTATTATTTCCCTTAAAAGTTATAAGTCTAGGATGTCACTGGTCTAGCAGCCTTATCATGCTTCACATGGGCGGCTTGGGTTCGATGTCAGCCTCAGTTATGTCACATCAACTGTTGTATCCTTTCCAAATGCAGGCCAAATCCCAGAAAATAATTCTCTGAAAAATTATCAAAAGTCAAATGGGGTACACAGTGTGTGAAAATGGAAGTATTTAGTGATATCTAGCAAACAGTTTCTAGTTTGAAGCGCTCCCTCGTTTCTTTTTCCAATTAGTACAGGTGCGACAGTGGCCCTCTAGGGCAAGAAGCTCCTGTATTGCATGAGGAAAATAATTCTCCATTTGTCTTTTTTTTTAAGAATTATACCTAAACAAATTCCGTTTTTCACAGATACCAAAACTTTGGTCTTCTTCTTCCAACCAATGCATTTCAGATAGCTTCTTACTAGATACAAAACCTAAATGGTCTTTACTATTTTGTCCTTTCTGTGCTTCTGTAGAAACATGGTGGTGCAATACAGTGGCCTCTGTGGAAAGGGAACCGCTCTTATGTAGCTGTGAAAGACTCACTCTTGGTCAACAACAAAAAACAAAACATTTTTTTATATTCAAAGGGAGATTATAGAAATTTAAACACATTTTTGAATATTCTATTCAAATTCTACCAAGTCTGTTCAGCTCGATGTTGTAAAAATGAAAGTCAGCTCATCAATAATCTGTTGATTGACTAACAGTTTCTGCTCTAGTTCTCGTAAACCACACTGAGGTTTTTCTCAGTTTAGCCAAAAGTCACTTCACTCCCCTAAAATACATTGGTTTTGAAAATGTAGTACCTGGCAGTCAGTTGATGCCCTCTGTTGAAGAATTAGAAACAAGTGAGTAAATTACTGTCCACGTAAGAACGACATCCTGCTGGGTGACGCTACCCAAACACACACAATTACGTAATGGATTGCACATGATACTACTCCTTCTCCAGGATAACTGTCTCATTGGCACATGCACTGATCATTTGAGCCCTTTCTATTTTTCACTTTTTGCACCACTACTTTTATGTGACCATCCTTAAATATAAGTTTGACTACTTTTACAGAACAGGTTTTTAAGGCCAAACCCTGAACCTACTGGTTTCTGTGCAGAGGACTGTTAGCAGTCGGAGGTCTGGCAGAGAGCCTTCAAACACGAGGGTGTGGTGCGTGGATGACACTAGACTACACAGTTGTGTGGTGCAGATGGGAGAGCATCAAACACATGCTTTTAGAGCGAGGTTCAGCCAGCTTTAGTTGTCACTGCAAACCTGCTGACTGTGGATATGGCAAGTACATTCCCATCATGTGTAGTCTGTGGCAGCAGCGCCCTTGTTGTTTTTTTCCATTGTTTTTACAGAGGTCAGCCTCAACATTATAATTTTCACCTGGATGACTGACCACAACCAGTGTTATGATAGTATTTTGGACATGTTGTTTTTACTTTGTCTTATTCTGCACCACTCTGTCTGTTTGTCTTTGTTGTCGAGTCCCTTCGCTATCCTATTCAGCAGCCCCCTCATTGCTCATTTTTCAAAGCGCAGCTGCCCATCTCGACCCCATATAGGTTTGACCACCATGCATTAGCCTTTTTACAGGAAACTGCTCTCTAGAGAGGACTAAAACAATGTAAAGTATGCCAACAGATCATCCATCCTCTCAGGACTGGGTTACCTGGTTTAAAGCACTGAGCCTTTTTGATTCAGTTCTTCGAGATCAAGCATACTGCAAAAAACACATTTCCAATATGTGTTGTGATGCTTTTTGAGGCTTGTGTTTGAAATATGATTATTATTATTGAAGGGATGGCACTGCAAACACAGCTCAAGCAGTTCAGGCTAATGATTCTGCTGCATGAAGGGAAATTGAACTGGCCAACTTAAAGACCATTATTCCCTCTCTGGTGCCCTGTGGGAAAATAAGCCATTTAGTCAAGTCAATAAGTCAAGCAGCTGTCTTACAGTTGGTCTTGGGCGGTTGTGTTGGTGGTGGAAATCATTCAGCCTTAGGTACATCTGTGTTACACTGCATTTCAATTGAAGTGTCAAATTGATCTGAAAATTTCAATATTCATTTGCATGCAGAAGTTGAGGCCATGCCAAAGATGAGTATATATGGCACTTAATAAATTGGGGTTTGCACTTGTGGGCAATCTGTTTCTGAGACTAGATCTCCTGATTATTGTAAACTTGAGAGGTAGAAAGCAGGAAAACAAAACTGAGATATCGCCATCCAAGTATTTTCAATAGTTATTACTTCACTTGATAATTTATCAAGTTTATCTTTTAATTTTAGCTACTATTTATCCTGGTCATGTGAGCTTTCATCCTTGTTGAGAAGGCTGATTTAACATATAGAAGCTTTTGTCGCAGAAATATATTGCTATAGAGTGAAGGTAAAAGTGTCTTAAATTTGTCAGGCTAGGCTGGATAAACATGGAAAACAGACTCATGACAAAAGACTAGTGCCCGACCAATTTATCGGCGAGCGGATTAAATCGGCCAATTATAATGCGTTTGAGACTAATTGGTAATCGGCCAAAACTCGCCGATATTTTCAGAAATAAAATGCGGGAAAGAAGATTCGGTTTCACTTCGAAAATGATACGCCAACTGAAAAGTTCCCCGACTTATCCTGTAGATGGCGCAGCGACCTCATGACAGTCTTCAGCAGGGGGGTAGTTGTAAACGCCTTTCTAGTCCGAGATTGATCAGTCGGTCTTCCTGTCAGCGTGAAGAGCAGTAGCCTGCAGTATATCTACAGTATATATATATTTTTTATAACTTCATAAAAAAAATTTAAAAATGGGGCGATTAATCAGTAATCGGATCCCCCCCCCCCCCTAATAATCGGCATCGGCCCCAAAAAAATCCATATTGGTCAGGCCCTACAAAAGACTGCCTGAAATCAATGAATCAGAAAGCCTGTTTTTTATTCCGTTCATGTATTTACTCTGAACATGTCACCACTTTCCCTTTGTGTTTGCTTATTGATAACTTTCCCTATCCTTGTCCCGGGAAACCATTAAGAGTAAGCTGTGATGGAGGCAAATTTTTCTCCTCTTACAGTCCTAGGCATGAAGATCAGTTTGCTAGTCTTGGTTAATACCATGCGCCTCATGAAATCTGTTGTGTAACTCGGTAGGAGTTTTCTGAAGTAATCCTACACTCTCTTTACTACTGATCCATCATATTTTAGGTTTAACAGAAAGGGAAAATAGGAAAAACACAAAGAGTCAAAGTGACATTAGAAATCTTTCATCAATGTATTTCATTTCATAGTCACAATGATTATACAGTGCATTGATCAACCTTTAAGTTTATGAGTATTTTTCAAAATCTCTCTCTGCAAAAATGATTTTTAGTAAGGTTGAGTTTGGGATTATTGCTAAGATTTCTTGTAAACTGCATTGACAAATCAATCAATAATAATCAATTATAGATAATGGACATAGTTGCCAGCTGTTGCTCTAATGAAAACATTTGAAAAGCCTTTGACATGTATCCTAATTTATGGTGCTAAAACTGTTGATTCCATAAAGTTATGCTCTAGAAATATCGTCAAGAAGACTGGGAGACATTGTGCTTGTAAGCTGAATTATTAAATACTTGTATTTTAATCTCCTGTGCCTCTCACATAGAAGAGTTTTAACAGCTCCAGGATCTAGTTTAATAGTCACCTGTGGATACTTACAGTATACCTATTCTCTCCCCATCATACAGAACTTCCGAGCAGACCCAGAGGAGTTTTTCACCAAGCTGGAGAGGATAGGCAAAGGCTCTTTTGGGGAAGTCTTTAAAGGTATCGACACTCGGACTCAGAAAGTTGTGGCCATTAAAATAATTGACCTGGAAGAAGCAGAGGATGAGATAGAGGACATTCAACAGGAAATCACCGTTCTGAGCCAGTGCGACAGCCCCTTCATCACAAAGTATTATGGATCCTATCTCAAGGTAAGCTGCCATCAAAAGAAGAAAAGCAGCAAGTCAATTTGTACATCAGTGGATGCAGTGTCAGTCAAACTGGCAAGTGTATTACCTGTGTTATATCTCACAGAATGCTCTAGAAGAAATACACCACCATTGCAGCAGTGTTGCTTCTAAATATTTAGATGTTTCATATTTATTTATCCCATTTTTTTCATTTAGCAGCAGCTTCATTTTCAATCTAAACAATGACTGAAACATATGTGCTTCTTTTTAGGTTGAGTATCAAAACGTTCACATAGGTGGTGGTGAACAGTGTGGTGATCTCATGTGTTTTTAGAGAAAACTACACTCTTACTCCCACCATCAAACAGATTCTTCAGTATTTATTGGCTGTGAATGTAAACACTCCTCAAGTTTAAATCCAGCTCTTTGCATCACAGTTGTAAATGTTTTCTCAGTCCCAGTGTGCTGATGTGAAGATCCAAAACAACAACCTACTCTTTGTTGGGGTATAATGTGACAGTTTACTCATCCATGACACTTAGGTACAAGTTCAAGTCAGTTTGCTACTATTTTTGCTGTTATCTCACCTTTAGAAAAAGATCATCTGAGGTACTAGTTCTCCCCCCAAAAAATTGTTTTGGTAGTGCTTTGTTTTTTTGTTTCAGCTCAAGTATGCTAGCCAGCAGAGGCTGACTGTCAGGCTCAAAAGACAGATGAATATGTCTGTGCGCCAATATTGCTGCACTGAAGTCTGGTATGTGGGAAAACTTCCAAAATCAGTTGACATGAAAGCGTCACATGAATGTGAAATCAAGACAAGAGACACAGAGGAATACCTCAGTGTCCAGGGTCAGGCTGCCTCTCACTACAGATTCAGGATACCCGAAGGAGAGGAGTAGAGACTCTTCTTATTCTTATTATAGGTGAAGTTTAAGTAAATAGAGACAATCAGATACTCTAAACCAGTGGTTCTCAAGTCCAGTCCTCGAGGCCCACTGTCCTGCATGTTTTGGATGTTTCCCTGCTCCATCACACCTGATTCAAATGATCAGCTCGTTATCAAGCTCTGTAATGGCTTAATAACGAGCTGATCATTTGAATCAGGTGTGTTGGAGCAGGGAAACATCCAAAACATGCAGGACAGTGGGCCTCGAGGACTGGACTTGAGAACCACTACTCTAAACTTTTTTTTTTTTTAAACAGAAAATGTGGTTGCTAACCTTTTTATACTTCAAATCTACAGAAACTTGACTGAAATCTAACTTTCCCAGTCAGCCGGGGTAAAAACAGGAAAAAAAAGCTCCAGTTTCTAATGTTTGGATCAGATGTAATGACAGCAACACTCAGTTGCAAACCACATTTGTGTCTGTAGTAGATTTTCTGGCACTCTACATGTGATGGTGCTTAGAGTGCCTTTCACAGCCTTTATTACAGTACTTAACAGCAGTGAGGGGAGAAGTGGCGGTCCATTAGCCCAAGACTGCTGCTGGCTGCAAAGAGAATTAGGGCTTATTTGTGTGTGGGGTGTAAACAAAGTTTATCTGCTGTGAATGTGCTTGTATTTGAGTCTGGGCTGTAGGACTGTAAAGGCTCGTTTGAAGATCTACAATTATTCTGAGCTCTGCAACATAATGAAAGATTAAAATAAAATCTTCTTTTTTTTTATTATAACAGAACCAAAGTTTTTAACCTTTGAATTTTAATGGGTTTTTTTGTCTTATGGCTGCACAAGTTACAAAATTTGTACAAGCTTTCACTTCTTAATAAACTGCTTGTGCCAGAAACAGATATACATCCATATTTGACCAAATCTGACCTGCAGACTTTCTCCTGACACTGTAGCTATTCTTTTAAGTCCCCTGGCTGTCCTGGGGCTGAAGGTTGTCATACTGTGAGGTAGGCCAGAGGGTCCTGCAGGGTTGTGCTTCGGGTGAGAGATCTGAAGCAAAGATACTGTTAAAGAGACAGATGCATACTCGTGTTCTTACAAGAACTTCAACTTACTTTTTGTGTTTCGTCCTACCAGCTATAATCTTACACACACAGTTTATTAAGGCAGTTTAAGGATTTCAAACCACCAGGGTTAAAACAATTCACACTCCTCCTGAGTCAAATCTGAACACAAAGAAAAAAGAAACTGTTTTTGATCCAGTTTGTGTCTGTCTTGATATGTTAGCATAAGGGAAATGAGTAGTAGTTCATGGGACTGATAACCAGTATTTGAAAGGAATATGCGTTTTCCTTTTACATTGTAAAAATGACAAAATTTAGAATTGGGATGATTACAAACTTCACAAAACTTTGTTCAAAAGTTTCCTGTGAGTAACTTTCAGTTTGTCACTCTTGGCGCCTCCACAGTAAACAAATCAGTATTAATCTTGCTCTCTACATACTTGAGCAGTGACTTGTGACAAAAGAGCTCAACCTGCTGACTTTTGACAGTGTGATGTACAATTTATACCGAATCAATTCATGTAGAAATTGTAAAAACAGGGTGGTTTCTTTGGTTCTTGGCTGACATCTACCCCCTTACTCTGGTGTCTGGCGTTAAAGATTAGGATAAAAAAAATCAACAGTCTTGTCACTGATGATCTTGTTTGCTTTTGGGTATCATGAAAAAGTGTCAGTTTAAGTTTTAGTCCTTTTCAAATGTCAAAAAAAAAATCCTCATACAAGCTGAAAATGCCTCGAACAAATGTCTAATACAATCTGTAACTCTGTAACCATTAAATACACAAGTTAACCATCAGCATAGATCAGCATGAGTCCTGCCTGCTGACTGTGATGGGTGAGTTTGACAGATACAGTAAATTCATTAAGAACTGCAACACAGATCTATGAAATAATGAATTAAAAAGTGAAATAATTCTATAGGTTTTTACATTGAATAAAATGGTATTTTAATAAATTAATGACACATTTAATGGCACATTTATTAATGGCACATTCCCATTTTAATCAATTTATGGCATATTTAATTATTTATTTATTTAAAGATGTATTTAAATATTTCATTCTGTCTCTTTTCGTCCTCCATAGTTAGACGACAGAGACACTCTTGGAGCAAAACTCAAGCATTAAATCATCTGTATTTGTGAGGGACAAACTAATTCAGGGATTGTTATGCCTGTGTAGCAGGGCTGTATTTAAAAAGGATGGTAAGAAAGAGTCTTAGTGCAGGATCTCTTTGATGTCTTTGAATCCCAAGAGCTCAAAGAAACAAATGTAAGTGCCGGGCTGTGGTGCTTCTTGTGGGTAATATTTGAGCGTGTGTCAGCAAGAGAAGCACGTACTGTCTGAGTAAGTTTGACATCTTAAGTAGATAGTAGAAACTTGGGGGTCATAATACACACACTCAGATGACACATTCACAGATTATTTTAGTCGCAGTGACAGTCTGGATGTCAGGCAGAAATACTCCCCACAGGTGATTTTTTTATTTATTAAAATAAAGATGTCGTACTCGTGTAGGAAACATGCAACTCTAAATCCTCTGAGCACAACTGGATCTGACAGCTGAGCTGCTTCTGGTGTTTCAGACAAGTTCAAGATTCACTCTGGTTTAATTCAGTCTGTACAACAATGAGAGTATTCACAGCTTTCCTGACACGGCATCATCTCATGTCGCCAGAATTTAATCCACCAATATATCTAGAGTTGGTATCTTAGTTAAAATGTGTATAGAAATGGTAAGCTAACCTGATTTTGGTCACATTATGAAACAATCCTCTGTTGTGAATATGATGATTTTGTCATGATCAGATATATAACCTACAGAGCCGAGGATTTACAGAAAGATAAAAACACAACTTTCAGTCCATTTGCACTATTATGTCAGCTATGGGGTTCATATTTATACAGAACACTGAATTTGTGAGCTTTTGCAAATTTAAATGCCCCTAAAAACAACTGATATGATGTAAATAATAACTGATAACAACTTGAAGCCACAAAAATACTCTGTTGTGTCGTTTTGATTTGATTTGTTTAGAAGCATATTAAGTATAAGTTGTTAAGATTGTCTAACCTGACCAGATCACTGACTTATTTTTCAGGGTACAAAGTTATGGATAATAATGGAATATTTGGGTGGAGGATCAGCCCTGGATTTGGTAAGTACATACAGTCCTAATGAAATAATGTATTTTTTTGCGTGGCAATAGTCCGTTTTTGTATGTTTAAAACGTGTGAAATTTTTGCCCGCTTACAGAGTGTTCTCACTCGTGCTCTGTGATTTCTCTGTTCTTAGCTGGAACCAGGTGCTCTGGATGAAACCCAGATTGCCACGATCCTGAGAGAGATCTTAAAAGGGCTGGAGTATCTGCACTCTGAAAAGAAAATCCACAGAGATATTAAAGGTGACACAGGCACACACCATTTCCTTGTTTTTTTTTTTTCTTCTTCCGAGCCTCGTAAACGGTTAAACCTTGACGTCATATTTTGTGGTGATGGTAATAACACTGAAGTGGTTTACTGGCATCAGTGTTTACAAGCAGCAGAGGAAATGTTTTACAAAAAAAAAGGTGGATTACACATATTCAATCTCAGGATTCATATTTCTTTTCAGTCCAGTGTCTGAGTCATGACTTTTGTAAATGTCTGAGTGCTAGGTAATGAAGAGCAGCTATCTACTGATGGATTCCTGTCTTCACTTTGTGACTGTGTAAAGTCCTTAGAGACCTTTTTGTATCTATGCAAAACTTAATTACCAGTTTGATCAACAAAGATCAAACCACACAGCAGGTTACAGTACAGTCTCGTTTAAAGCAGCTCATGTTGTCTCTCTTGCTTTCAGCTGCCAACGTGTTGCTGTCGGAACAAGGCGACGTGAAGCTGGCAGACTTCGGCGTGGCGGGCCAGCTGACAGACACCCAGATAAAAAGAAACACATTTGTCGGTACTCCTTTCTGGATGGCACCTGAAGTCATCAAGCAGTCCGCCTACGATTCAAAGGTCAGGCCGCTTGGTGTTTTACCACACACTGAAAGAAAATCATCATTCTTCACATGTTCAGATAAATGTCTTTCATCCACAGTAATGAACTGCTGTTGGCTGTTTTGTTGTGCTTATGAAATACATCAAGTCTCCTGCCAGTCATTTTATAACACTGTTGCTTCTGATCTTCTCTATGAAACTGCAAAACAAAGCAGCGAAGAGTGATTGGTTTATCAGCTGGTCTGAAAAGCCAAGTGTGGATTTACCACATGCTGGGTTTGAGTGAAGATCTGGATCAGTGGGTGTTCCTTTATTCCACTTATTTGATGTCAGTGAAGTTTCACAGTCAAATGTATGCTGCTGAGGCTGTTTCTGTGGATAGTAACGACTTGTATTGGACGTAATAGTGACAATATGTCAAGTCAAACAGTCCATGATAGATCTGGGCTCAAATTTGAAATGAAGGTTTCACTTTGCCTCCACAAGATTATTTGAGTTCGCTCGAACAGTCAGAGAGAGGTGAGGTGAGTCATATGACAGCTGTTTTGATGAAGAGGTCCAGCACAGGTTGAAGTCATGTGCTGGCATAAGACACTATCACTAAAGGGTAGTTCTGAGCTTTTTAGCTTCTCTGTTTTCAAGCTGTATAAAAATATCAATATCTAAAGGAGTGTTTTGTTTAAAGGTGGTGAAAAGTACAATCAAAATGAAAAACTCTGCTCTCTTTTTTGTGTTCTGTTGACCCATGTGTGCTTGTTTTTGTCATGAGTTTCTAAGGCCGGGTTTCAAGACTAGAGCGAGCAAGTGCATATTTTGGGGATGGCCACAGTATGAGTCAGTGTGGCTTCTCAATGCAGCCACTATGTCACAGTCCTCAGTCTGCAGAGCTTCCTCTAATTCACCCATGCTGCTTAAATCAGCCACTTTAAATGTCATTCAGACAGCTCTGTGTCACTCTGTCTATTTCTGGAGAAGTGTATGTGTGTGTGTGTGTGTGTGTGTGAGTGAGTGCAATGCTTTAATAACAACAGGATTTGTTTGTCTTTGTTTTACAGGCAGACATCTGGTCATTAGGAATTACAGCAATCGAGCTGGCTAAAGGAGAGCCGCCCCACTCTGAGCTTCATCCTATGAAGGTCTTATTTCTCATCCCAAAGAACAACCCACCAACTCTGGAAGGAAACTACAGCAAACCACTCAAAGAGTTTGTGGAAGCCTGTTTAAACAAGGAGCCGAGCTTTGTAGGTTCAACAGACTTGTTTACATGATTGGGAGCAGTATTGCGCTTTATTATTAAATATAGACTGATAGTTTCTATGTTTTTTCTCAGAGGCCAACTGCCAAAGAGCTGTTAAAACACAAGTACATTGTAAGGCATGCCAAAAAGACGTCATATCTGACAGAGCTGATTGACAGATACAAGAGGTGGAAATCAGAGCAGTCAAGGGATGAATCCAGCTCTGAAGACTCTGACGAGTAAGTCCTCCCTTGGAATATTAAAAGGAGGAAAGCCGTAAAATTCACAACCTGAGGCAAATCAGGCAGCTCTGTTGTTGATGTTGTTGTTGACACGTTATTTTCTGTCAAACCTGTGTGACTGCAGGGAGTCAGATGGCCAGGCATCTGGAGGAGATAATGCTGCGAACGACGAATGGATCTTCAACACCATCAGGGAGAAAGACCTCAAGAAGATGCAGAACGGGGCGGCACAGCCGGCCGAGCTGGAAAGACAACAAGACAACCAGGTGCAGGAGTGTCCAAAGAGGCCTTTGTCACAAAGCTTATCAACAATCTTCTCTCCTTTGTTTACTGAGGTAATGTCCTAAAGTGAAATCAAATCTGAACATCACTATCAGGACAGGATGGTTATCACACAGACTGATCTGCATCATGTGCTCAAATGCTTTTATTTTGTCTATTATTCCTCTTATTTTTGAATATTTGAGATTCTGCGGTTCCTTAAAAGCTCTCATTGTTGCAGTTAAAAGAAAAGGGGGAGACCAGTAATGGAAAACCTGAGGCTGCAGAGGAGCTGCGAGAGGCCATTTTCCTGGCAGAAGAAACACACCCAGGGATCTGTGACTCCCTGGTAGCTGAACTAGTGCAGAGACTTCAGAGGTAATGTGGGTGCCGTTTTCATTGCATCATTGTAAGATTGTTTTTTGCATGGAAATGTTTGACACCCTGATTAAAGTAAAAAAAAGATATTTGTGTGGTTTTATGGAGGTTTGCTCAGAAGAGAAATAAAATCTGTCTCTGGTTTTTCTCAGGTTTTCTGTGCCACATGCAGCTGCTGCCCACTGAGAGCAGCGTCATCCAGCTCTGCTCTTAATTCTCCACCCTGGTGGTAGCAGTCAGATCTTTTCCTCTGACCTCCACAGCCGGGATGAAGTCTCCCAGGAAGGTCTCCATCACTCATTTGCCTGAAGCAAACCCTGGCCTACTTAATGTCTGTTTATACGCTAGCACACCACCAGAGGGTCCTGTTCAGGACAGTGAGTGGCCAGCTTGCTGTAAGATGTCCCTTCTCAATACCTCCACCACAACTGGTTTCATTTTCGGCTTTCTCTGCGAGGACTCTTGAGTTTTTGGTTTTAGTGGCTTTTTACACAAAAGGTTTGCACTTGGCATCCTTACAGAGGAAATTCTTTGCTTAATTAATTGTGTGCATGTGTGTGCGTGGCTGCGCGAATATCCTGTGAAACGTGTGGTGAGAGGAGTGACGAGTGGGTTGAAGCATTCTATTGAAAACTCAGGTATCCTGCTTTAAGTGGACTGGGGCCTCTGGGAGATGGAACGAGCTCTTTAGGGTGGCTGTACAGACTTGTAAATAAGCTAATTTCTACAGATTCATGACAAAATAAAGAAGCGTTTCTAATGGAACCACTGTGTACAAATGGCCAAATGCAAACTGTAGATAATGGGTTTGAGGTAAATATTTTGAGAGACTAAAAACGGCCATATATGAGATTGCCTTGCCTTTTTACTCGTTCTTTTGTATATCAGTCTTTGATTTCTCCAGTTGTAAAAGTTTTTAAGTATCATCCAGTGAATGACATGGCTGCCCTTTAGCGTGTTTTACTTTGATTTATGATCCGTTTTTCTCCAGCGCTTTGGTTTCATACTCTTATGCTGTGGTTGTACTTATTTCAGAGAATGTAAAAACAAAACCAGGCTGGACCGCTGAAGCCCCCGACCAGTTCTGAACACTGGATACTCTGTCGTCTGACTCATTTGACATGGCCTAGAGCTGTGCTGGTCTGTCGGACTTTGCCTAACCTACATTTTTTCCTTCTTTGCTGTGTTTTTTTTTTTTTTTTTCTTGACAGGTTAGATAAACCGAGGTCTCGTCATTCATTCATTCCATTGACAGGGCAGTGCCATCATCTAGTTTCTTAATCAGCAGACTCTCTTAGTCTTCCTAGGAGCTGCACTGGTACTATCTATCTCCTCAGCGTACCTACAGCTTTAATTGCACTTCAAGTATAAATGCCTTTGACTATAAACAAAGTAGCCATAAAACAGTAGCATGAGACTTAGTATTTTGCAGGTATGCTATCTGGGATTTAAAAGAAAGTCCCTCCCTGAAGTCTCACAGCTTGGACTCTGGAGTTGGTCATGCATTGTCAAACTCGCCTGGCTGGGCTGTATCTTTCTGTTCAGACTTGTGAGAGTTCTTTTAGTTGTACAGTAAATGCATTCAGGCTTCTCACATTAAGTAGACGACCCTGCTGTCAGTTGTACATATTGACATAAAAGCCAGGAGGTGTTCAGAGACCAGCGGCACTGCTACTTCTTCTAACTGTAGTTTGAAAGGAATGCGCATGATAGTATGAGAGAAGAAAGCCTATCGGGCAGCCTGAGCAGTGTGTGTTGTAGCACGCTGCTGCAGGGCTGGAGGAATGTGGAGTCCTGAACAGAGTTGAATCAGCCTTAGAGTATTTGTGGTGAATGAGGTAAATAGCATCAGCTTTAAAATGTTGGATCAAATGTTTTTTCTTTTCTTATTTTTTAGTGATTTATTTCCCCCCTCCTTCTCACATTAATATGAATTTGCAGCAATACTTTAAAAGTGATCAAAAATGTTTCTTTCCAGAATGTGAACAAGTAGACCCGAGGACTTTTGATAAAACTCTTTAAGAGTGGGATGATGTTTTGCTACAGGGCAATACATGGTACAAAGTTAAAAGAAAATCAAAGCTAGAGCTCAGCAGATATGATAAAAAAATATATAAATATGATAATCCACACTCAAGGAGAGAAAGAGACAGAAAATACATGCTTTTACAAGTGTGCCCCTCATTTATAAAGTTATAACAAAGAGTGGAAAAAGAGAAACAGCTAGTCTGACTTTTTCCAAACTCTGTGAATCGATAAGCACATCTGAGACTGATTTTTTTTTTTACATATCTGGTCCAACACACACAAAACTGAGGGTAAAATGAGAGGTCTGCCTTATCTCACACACTTAGGCTTTGGATATTTTCTTGGTGCAACAAGTCACTTCCTGGTGAGGTGCTGCTCATAGAATGTGTTACTTTGACATCGGAGTGTGTTTTTTTCTTTTTTGTAATTTACATGATGTAAAGCCTTTAAGGTGGATTTTGTACAATCTGGACAGAAGCATCTTGGCTGTTCCTGCTCTACCCAGGTTTTTTTTTTTTCTTAGCTGAACCAAGCTGACTGACTCCCAACTGTAGCTTCATGCTTTCTCCATAAAGCGAACTAATGTATGTCCCAAAGTTGAAACTATTCCCTGAACTTCTTTGTATATAATTTAAACAGAACATCTCCCCCGTTGTCCTCTGCTGTTTACCTTTGGTTCGTACACATTTGAATAGAAACCAAATCAGGAAGATGCATCAGACTGTTAATTCCTCATTGTAAATGCTTCTGTATGTCAGTTTTCCTCTGTGAAAATCAGCTCTTCATTGAAGCTTGTCCTGTGAAATGTGCCATGTGAGGCTCACAGCCCAACTGGGACACATTCAAAACAATTAGCACCTTTAAAACCATGCTGTTCTGAGTCTTTCTCTTATTTGTTGCACTTTGCAGATTTATTTTGGTTTTAAAAATGGTACTTTAAAGAAGCTGCATTCTCATGTTGCAGTTCCACCAGTTTGACTCTCTTTCATCATCTCCCTCTTTGTGTGTTGTATGGCAATAAAGCAGTGTGGACGCCAGGAGTCATTTCTCAGCACAAGTAGGCATATATTCTATTGAACTATTTTTATAACCCAAATGAGCAGTATTATGTAATTGAGGGCGTAAAGTTTGGTTCAGTGATGTGTTTAAGTTTTAGTAAACACTGGAGAGCAATCACTTAAAATGTACATTTCATTTTGTGTGTCTTTGCTGACAGTTTTATAGTCCAGTATACATTTTTGCAAATTCAGGACAGTGCTGTTGGATCTATTGAGAGTTGTCAAATGATTACAGAAAATAAAATCCAGTGCAAATTTGATGAACAGCTTTGCCGTTGTTTGAATTGTCCTCATTGTTTCATTAGGTGGGATTTGGAAAACACATAAACCTTCATTTACCCACATATAGAAAATTGGCTTAGTTTATGCACCACTGTATTCCCACCCTGGTTTAGCTTGATTTGTACAGTTACCTACACATATAGAGAAAACACTTTGAACACAGCCCCTTACCCTGACTCCATTATTAATATATTATTATAATGAATTTCCCTTCAGGGATTATTAAAGTTCTTCTTATTCTTATTAGGACTACATTAATTTAATCCTCCTATTATCCTCAATTATCACTGACCCCAGATATATATGCCTTCTAGAAAATGATTTACATGCAACTGTTGACCAAGATTTTTTGTCAGGTGCTTCATTTATTTGTTGAGTACATAAATAACCCCTTAATAACAAAACCTATCAGTGAGTTGACCTGTTCTGTTCAAACTTTTAACGTAGAAAAAATGTATCTTGAAAAGTTTTCGTACAAATCTTCTCAAATTTACTGATAACCTTAAGGGATATTGTGCTCTTTTTATTTGACGACAGCTGTAAAACTTACCTCCTCATTTGTTTTCGACACTGCTGGACGAATGGCAGCCCTTTACAGCAGCTCCGCAAATTCTAGGGAGTTTTTTTCTTTGGAATTTTCCCTTGAGGGACAAATAAAGGAATATCTTATCTTAAAAGTGTTGGCTGAAATTCATGATGCCAAAGAATCAACACAATAATTGAAAATGTATCCAAAATTCTATCATCTCTGAGCCATGTTTGAATCTGACGTACATGTTCCATTTCAGAGTCTTTCTGATTGTATTAAACTGACTTCATCTGGATGTGACTGAAACAGCTGTTGTCAAAATGACCTTTTGTATGGTGCACCTTAAAGACACAGAGGTTTCAATATTGAGCATACACAAACTTCTGCCACAGACAGGGAAAATGTGATATGATCAAAATACAAAGAAAAGCTTTCCTTATCATTTGAAAACACATGGCAGCAGTGAAGGAGGCTTCCAGAATGATGGGATCTCAAATACCTAAAGGGCCTTAAAGGGACAGTGGTGTAAATGAAGCTTTCAGACAGAGGTTGAAGTGAGGGTTTCCAGAGACAGCAGCCTGAAACATGTTAAGAGTTTGTTGAACTGTCAATCATGTAAAGCTGCTAAAAAGCTCTTAAAGGCATATTAGGCCTCAGCCCACTGCAGCATGCATGTAACCACTTCTCCATGTCTGATGGAAACAATGTGTCACCAATTAACAAAAACCCCACAACAAACTATGTCAGCAAATACCTCACAGCAAGTTTTATTTATACATCCAAAAACAAAAGATCAAATTTCTCACACTATATACAGATATTACATACAGTGTTTGTACACATATTACATAATTTGTACACAAGAAAATATACATAAAAATGTAAACCTTTGTATACAAAAAATACCTTAGACAAAATTAAACAAGGACCAATAACAAAAGGTGACTAGATTAGCTCATCCTATCTTTAAAAACAGTAATACAGTACATTCAATGAGTATAGGAATTTGTCAGCCATTTCTGAATTCGAGCAGTTAAATGTGCCTATGAGCCCTGTTTTCGTTTTGTTCTACGTGATTTTCCAGACAACAAACTGGTGCAGTGATTAATCTCATGCTATGTGGATACAGCAGTAATGCCTCGCAGACTTCTTCATCCATATTTTTTTAATTGAACATTGTGTTGGGGGGCACTGTGTTAATGATTATTAGTGGCAACACTGCAGTAACTGAGAGGCCCGGTCGTCCCCGGTGGAGCTACGGGTTCACACTTCATAATGTGTTTTCTCTTTGGAAGGGAGAGACAGAACTGGGCCTCCTCACAGCTGGAAATGGGAGGAGGGAATTAGGGAGGGGGGGGTCTGGTGTAGGCTCAGAGCTGGTAATGATGGCAGCTGTTCATTTAATGAGCGTCCAAGCAACAACAACAAAAAATAAAAAAAAGGCAAGACAGACACGGGACACGTGAAAACACCGCCAACCTCCACCCGCTTCTGTGCAAATTCATGTTGAAAAAAATGAACTGTTACCCCTCCAATCTGTGAAATGAAATGGTCATGTATTTACCCATTGACTGTGTATGCCTATAATTTTCACCTCTGAGAATCCAGCCAGTGACCACCATGATCATGTGTTGATATCATTACTAATGCTGCCCCATGCAATCTCAGACTTTTATCCTGGAGTTTAATAGCTATCAAAAAATATTCTCCATCAGAATATGAATTAAAAACAAACTGACATCATACACAGCATACAGACATTGATCCCTCCGACTTCATAGAGAACTGAACAAGCGTTTTGATAGCCATTAAAAAACAAGAGACTCATTCTACAAGACACAGGTTCCACTGAATACATTGCAAATAACAATTTCAATCCATTGCTACTCAATAATTCACCGACAAACCCCAAGATAGAGACTTCTACTCTATATACCTACTACTCAACAATTTCTGACAATCCGTCAAATGTCTTATATCTATTAAAAGCCATGGTGTACTGTTGAATGAGTCGTTGACAGACGGGGGGAGGATCTCTCTGTATGCAGAGTTCTCAGTTTGAGTTAAAATCAGACCCCAGGTTTGCTTTTAGCTTAAAAATCACTTAATAACTGAGTAAAACAGACAGTAAACTCCTTCGCCTTCAATGGGAATAGTTCTAGTGAGTTTCCTTTGAGTCCTGAAACTGAATTTGCTCTCTCTCTTTGCCAAGAAAGAAGACCATTGTATATGCGGACCACAGAGCACCTTTGGGAGTAGACACTTAAAAGTCCCTGGATTGCGCCTTCATCACCCCACGCATTAACACTGAAAGTCATGTTTAAGCTTTAAAATCCACTCCAGAGCAGAAGTCCGGCTGACCTGAAGGTTGATCACTAGAGGCTTTTACTTATGAGAGACTGTCGTAAAGTAAAAAAGTTTACAACAGTTCAAGAGGCCAAATATCTTCCTGATCCAGCCTAGATTCATTTAATGAAGCTACATGTAATGACACCAATAGAATACTTTATGATGCTAGAGTTATGTTAATGTGTTTATTGCTTTAAGAAACTATATTTACCTTCAAGTGTCTACTAGGCCACTCAGAGTCCCACAACCAATGGTGAGGTCAGAGATTTTTGACGTCTGAGCAAACCTATACATGAGCACATAAACAGTATACACAATATAAAAAACAGCTGTTTAAAAGTATTTTGGTAAATCCATATGACTGTGAAATCTGACTCAGTAAGATTCTATACCATGATAACAGTTAAATAGCTCGAAACATAATGGGTCACAAAGATCACAACCAGTACTTGTCTTTTCCAGAGGGTGACAGAAGCATTGTGAGGAACAGGTGGAGAAATAAACGAATGCAATGGCCATCTGAGCAAGGCAGGGTACAGTCGATCGTCAGAGACGACGTGACCACATCATCTCTGTTAAGGTCCTTCCACCTATTTTCACCCGTTCATTTCATCACAGAGTGTCGCTGGAACCCTCTGCTGAGCAAAACCACAAGGCATCGAGCGGGTGGACTCGCACTGACGTACAATCCCAGAGACTGCCTGGCTGAAGATTTTTCAAGAAAGAAAATAGAAAATATTGAGGGTTATCTGAGGTTTGTGCAAAATCATTATCAAATAGTGCACTATTACCACATTGCACACATGTAGTAGATGGAGAGGGATGGTCTGCTGGGTTGTAAGTGACTGTGAGTCCACACTCCGTAATGCAGCCGCTGCAGGCCGCCTGCTCTCATTTACTCTGCGTGAAAGGTGGCGTGGCGCTTTTGGCACTTGCAGCGGTGGCACTAACTATTGAAAAGCCAGCTGGGGGCGCTGTGGAGCTGTGGCTGGGCTGCACGTCTTTCGGGATGCCACTGTGGGAGGCCAGTTGATGGCCGAAGGCAGCGCTGAACTGAGGGAGCTGTTGCTTGGGCTGTGTGGAGGTCAGGAGATCATGTGATGAGGACGAGGGCGCAGAGGGAGTTGTTAGGCCCGTCATGCCGCTCTGAGGCATTGCTGAGAGTGCAGCCATGGGCTGCAGCGTCACAGAGTTGGTGGTGGCTGGGGGAGTTGATAGGGAGGTGGATATGAGATGACTTTCTGATCCTATGAGATTGCCAAACTGAGCAGGGTCGGTGACAGTGAGAGGGAGAGGGAGATTGTTCCATGATGAGCGTGGGGGTCCGGGTGCCCCACTGAGGGGGACTTCCAGAAGCAGAGGGGGGTCTGTCTGAAAAGAGCCAGCGTGGGGAGAGGATATGTGGTCGCTGTACGGGGATGGCACGTGCTCACTGCTGTAGTGACTGCCTTGAGGAGACGATGTGGATGCATCAGACTTTGCCAGCACGTGTGATGTGTGTGTCCGTGAAAACGTTCGCTCTGTTATGGAGGTTTGGGTGAGCAGGGAGGTGGTGGAGGGGGTCAGGGTAGAAGAAGAAGATGAGGTCAGGTTAGAGCATGATGTTGGGGGTTGGTTGGTGGGCTGAGATGGTGGTGAAGTGGGAAACTGACTCCCAGTGGACTGCAGTAGGTTTTCCTCCAGCTCCAGGCTGGTGAAGTTTTCCGTGGGTATGCGGCTGTTCAGCAGATCTCCCATCCCCCCTGGCTGGACTGGACCGGGGAACACAGTCATGGCTCGATGGTCCACTCCTTCAGAGGGGGCTAGGTCTCCTATAGAGGTCAGGCACACCAGGGAATCTGGGTAGGAGCCCATAGCTTGCAGAGCACGCACCAGCTCCTCAGCTTCCTCTGTAGTGGGTAATAACTCCCCGTTCTTACCTGAACACAAACATCCACACAACAACAACAACACTGTAAAACCACAGGGATAACTGTGATATTATACACATAGTAGTGCATAAGACAGAACTCTATGACAACCTTCAAACAAGTCAAAGTCCTGCAAGTCATCAGGTAGTCTCGGCAACACGTCGGAGAAGTCCTCCTGGTTGAGCTCCAGGTCGTTTGGAATGTCTGCCATGTCATTGGTGATGTCATCAGGAAGCTCATCTGTGCTCAGGTCTGGAGTTGAAGGGCTCCTGCAACAAAAACAATGAAAAAGGTTCAGAGAAGAACAGCAAGGACCTATTTGCCATGTCTGTGTATGAGAGTATCTGCACACTGAGTTTCTGTCTACGCAGTTGAGAAAGACGGACCTGATGCTGGCCTGAGACGGCATTGCGAGGCTTGTAGAAGGCATTCCCAGGTTCCCCTGCGGTAGCGCTGGGGGGATGGGTTTCTGCGGCCTCCGCGGTCCTCTCCTCCTCTTCTTTTTGTGTTTTTTGGTGAGCGCCGGTGGTTTGGTCTTTTTGCGTGGCTTTCGCTGTTGTTGCTGCTGGTGCTGCACTCGTCTGTTACCATCCCCTCGCAGGAAGTTATCCTGTGTGGAATATTTGGAGGAGCACTGTGTCATCATGAAGCAGAGACAGGATTGTTTGTCCCCCCCTGTGTTCTGTCTATACGCTAAGCTATGTTAGGAAGTATTCATACTACAAATAACATTGGTATCAATCCTCTTAGCCAACTCTGTCGAACAAAAAGGAAAAAGGAATATGACCATAACTCTGTACTTTAACTTCTAAAGTTAAAACTCACCATTTTTTTGGCATGCTCTTCACAGAGTGGTGTCTGGTGCGTGATATCAAACACAGGGATGGAGCACTGCTGACCATCTGCAAATTTGGCTGTGCAGCTAGCAAAGAGCTGCTGGGAACGATTCAGCAGAATATCTACAGTGAACAATCAAGGAACTTATGTGAAACCAGAGACAACAAAAAGGTATGGGATTATAGTAAACCATAACACAGGTGTCGAAAAAAACGGATTAACACTAGACTCTAACTAGATAACGTTGTACACATGTTGCAACAGAGCAGAACTATCAGATTTGTGGTGGAAAGGATACGCTGAAAGCAGTGTTGAGTAAAGGGCAGTGCTCTGTTGGTGCAGGCCTGGCCCTTTGTTCTGCCAGTGCAGGTCCCTGAATCGGTCTTCTGCTGCCTTGCCGGAGAACCACTGTAGACACACACACAAAAAAGACTAAGAAAGCAGTAGCAACTAAAGGTTTGCTACGTACATTTTAAACTAGGAGTCTTTTTTTTCCTTGTTTGACCATGCTGCTCTCTAAAGCATTCAGATTTTTGCTCATTGTTATAATTATAGTCCCGAGAGATCAAAAGAGACAAAAAATAACTCCTTGGACAGACGCCATGTTACCTTGAAGAGTTTCGAGAGGCACCTCGTAGCTCCTGGATCAGCTGCCCAGCACAGTCAGGGTTGTTACTGGCGGCATGCAGCAAGGCTTTGCGGAAGGCATAACGGTATCTCTTCTGGCGGATGAACGCCCTCTCCTCACGGCACATGTGCTTGTATTTCTCCCGGAGGTACGAGCAAAGCCGGAGTAGCCGTGTTCGCCGCGAACCTTTGTCATCTTCCAGCCTGTTGAAGAAAACAATTGACGGGAGACATGAGAAGATGTCATATGTTGAATTTTACATTGTGGAGCAAAGTTTGGGATACTAACCCATTCTGCGGTCTCCAAGAGCTCTGGTAAGGTACAAATGTCACATCCTCTTCTTCATCAGCATCATCAGCGCTGTCTTCTGACCAATCCAATCCTGGAAGACAACTTGTTAGAGCAGCTAATCACTCAAAGCAAGCTTAAATTTTTAATTCTACACTCAAAGAGGCTGTAAATGTATTTATAAAAACAAGAACAGCTGGTAAATGCATGAAAATTAAGCACCTAGATGAGGAAAGAGGTCTTCATGCTCCTGGTGTCTCTTGGCACAGAGCTGAACCAGGTGTTGCAACCTGGCCAGGCAGCTGGCAGAAGGGGAAAAGGCAGCAGGACGCATGACAACCACATGCCGCTGATTGCTGCCGCCACTGTCTTTGCAACTAACAGGCAAGTGAGTAGCAGTGAAAGGCATTTTCCTGCTGAGTGATGGCCCAGAGGGTTGCACTGGACTGGGTGCTGCATTAGCAGGCATCCCTGGAGGCAGAAAGTTGACTGTCTGAGGTGGTGATGGATTGCATAATAAACCCTGCTGCTTTCCTGGGAAGATGAAGGAAGTCACACTGGAGTGCTGGGGTGGTTGAAGAAGACCTGACTGCTGCCGTGGGAGGTGTGTGTTGAGTGGCGAGGAGGGGTGAACGCGGGAGATGGGAGAAGGACTAAAGTGCTCAGGAGGTGGCTGGAAGAGGTCCGTGTCATGGCAGAGTTTCTGGTTGAGCACCAGGCGACTCTGAAGCTTCTTCTTGATGGCGTTGGCCTTCCGGGGAGTTCCAACCTCCTCACCATCTGTGTCATCCTCATAAAAGGCAAAAGGGTCCAGGAGTTCCCCATCAGGGAGGGGTAACAGGCGTGTACAGGGAGGAGATGGTGGAAGTTCATCTATACCATTAGGGGCTTTCAGGGCTAAAGAGGGCACTGTTATGTTGAGGGCAACTGACTCCAGATGAGCCCGCGAGCGCATATCTTCCAACGCATCATGTTTCTTTTTACGTTCTTTCTTGGGGATAAATCCCAGAACCTGAAGGTGGCTGTTGCAGTATCTGAAACACAACACAACATCGTCAGCAAACAAAGCACACATTTAACATAATCTTTACATATAAAAATAAAAAGTGCACATAAATATACACACCTGCGGTCCTCAGACTTGGGGATGGGGTTGGTACACCTCTGGCTGTTGTACTTGGCCACATATTCACATTGCTTGAAGGGGGCTGTCTTATCCTCCAATACATGCCGTATACAGAAAGCATAGCCATTTAGTCTGCGCTGCTTGCAGAGCTTTGGGCTGTATGAGCACAAGGGCTTATTGTCCACCTCTGAGAAGTGTATGTGTTTGCCTTCATACATCACGTTACTCTTGTTCGTGACAACATCAGCTGATGGGATAAAGTCAGGGGAAATCAAGAGTTACATCACCATACTTCATACTACAGAGGTAACTGTGCCTGCACATGCAGGGAATAGAGGCAAGAAAACAGTCACCTTTCAGCAGCTGACCTCAGCTAATATAGGTATTAAATGAGAATCAACACGCCAAAAGCCCACATACTTGTACATTCTTATTGGGTGTCATGTTACTTACTAGTGCGCGCTACGGATGGCATATAAATAGTGAGCTTAAGTCTGAAAAACACTCAGAAACATCACAGTCGAGTCAGACTAACTGTAAATGCTGGTTAGTTGCCTCAATACCCCCTAATTTTCAGTGTCAAAATACCTGATTGAGAAACGGCTCCTAAAATAGAATGGGCTACTTTACTCAATTGTATTTAAAGGTAGAAATCGAGTAATACAGTCCTGATTAGACACAAAACAGCATTACCGTAGCGTACATAACAAAGTAAAAGTTACGAAACTGTTTGTTGCTGGAGTGTAAAGTTAAACATTATTGTAGCGCCAGCCGAGAACTCAATGAAAGTCTCCTTTCCCGATGAGAATTATTATAATAGGAAATTTTTAAATGTTATGCCTGCTGATAAAACCACCCTCAAAGATATGATGCCATCGGCGGATCACTTTATTTATCATCTATAATTGTGATAGTCATAGCATCCAAGCTACAGCTTTAGCATTGCTGCTGAGTTTAATAACACAGCGTGTTTACATGTTAGATTTCAGTGTTTTATGGTCCCGACAGCTGGGAATTAATTTCCCGTGTATGTACAGGTTGGTTAAATAGTATTTGTTTACGTAAATTATTTAAAGTAAAGACGGAGAACCGGACAGGTAGCTAACGGTTTCTCACGTAGGCTGAGATAGCTTGTTAGCTTAAAGGCAAAGAGAAACTTTAGACCGGTAAATTATAGATATATCTGCAAAATACCCCTGATTCGATCGATTACTTTATCCATCTTACAGTGAACGGATTCAAGTTTAAAAACAAAGAAATCAAAAGTAAAAATTGGTGGTGGGCTAGCAAGCTAACGTGGCTAAAAACACAAATTAGTAGGCGGTAGCTAACCAGGAAACGGAAACATCAGGGAATGGCAATACTATAAAGCTTTATTTTCAGTCAAGTTTGAGTGGGAAACTTTTAACATAGTCGCAAAATAGACCAAATACTTGATCGGCCGTGGGCATGGAATTTTTGAATACGTATAAATGATGAATTCATGGGCAAATACTTAAACACAAAGGGTCCAAATACAAGGCTTTGAGGCCTATTCGTGAAGGCCTCCACAATAATCGATATGACTGATGGGCACTATCGTTACATAATATGACACTAGCAGTCTAATGGACACACAGCTGTTAATACTGTCCAAATTACTGCTTTAGTTTGTAACATTGTGTCATTTGGTCTCAAGAGAATTCATAAAATAAGAGTCATCATTGGAAGGCCTTTTAGCTTCAACGGCACAGCGGCCTCTAGTTGAACGCCGTCCCGACTCGAGGCTGGGTGAGACGGCTACCACAGAAATTGAGACCGAGGCTGAATTCGGTTTCGCTTACCTTGAACTGGTATGGGCTGTGTAAGGTATTCGCTCCAGATAGACGGCCGAAAAGACTCCTAGGATCAGCTAAGCTATTTGTGTATAGATATTCGAGATAGGAAAGTAACTGTGATCTTCATCGAGCTCGGAATATGTAGAAATAAGGATGCATGTAAATACAAGCTATCCAGAGCAAATTACAAGCCGTAGGTAGGCTGCTGAGGATTTTTGTTGGATCCACAGCAGACTCCTCACAGCACCACTACAGGCACTGCGGGGACATGACAACAATCCGCTCAACAACAACAACCTCTCCTACCATATTGGAAATTCAACTTTGTTAAAACCCTTTACAGTGTTAAGTGCAATGTTAGTGATTTTATTAGAGGAATTAGTTTGTTTTTAGGGCAGTCTCCTTCACAGTTTCCCATGTTTAACGCAGTTGAGGCATATTAAATGCACTGAAAGGTCCAACAAAGTGTATGAGTGTATATTCCACCTGGACCACGGCTATCGTCTTCCATATGAATGAGTTACTAGCTCTGCTGCCACTGTGTTGCCGGCTGATCACTGATGATGAATCACGTGCCAAGCAGAATCAGAAGCTCGGGGCTGGAAAAGTTTACTATCACCCAAACATTATAGAAACATACAAAAACAGAGTACACATTTTGATTTGTGAATTTGAAAATATATTAGGCTTTCTAGAGAGAACTGGTTTATTAATTTTCACACAAATCAGTTAACTCAATATATTCAAAATACTTTAGGAAAATATATGATTAACACTTTTTAATGCCAGTGGTTTTACAGGGAGATAAAACACTGGTGTTACCCAGGAAGGAATAACATTTAAAACCTTTGGTCACAGCTCTAAGTACAGTGTGTGCATGTCCTAAAAGGTGAAATTAAAGTGTCAGGTGTGCATTCCTGGAGATTTGGTTAACGTAGGCTTACGTTTTCTTTTGTGGCACATACACTTATTTTGTCTGGGTAATAAAATATTAGTTCTGATGAGGCATCTATTATAATCACACATTTGCAATAGTAGAACATCAGTGCAAATAAACAGGTTTCTAGGAAAGTGCGAACAGCAGAATTGTGCGTATCATATTTTTAGTCAGTGATGTATAGATGGCTATTCACTGAGCTTTAACATATGGCTGGCTCATCCACAGCTTGTGCTCCCTCAGTGACAGCTTTCACACACTTGGCCATCGTCTGGGAGGCTCTGCTTATCGGATCTATGGGTAAGATGAAGAACAGATTTAAAGTCTGTACACCTTGACTACCATGAAAATCTGTTTAATATTGCATCTAATTAAAAGAAAAAAATAAACAAATAAGTCCTTATGCCCTTGCATTATAAAAACAACACAACACAGATAAAATTGAGTAAGAGGCTTAGCAATAATATACATTTAAAACTAAGTTTTTTTTTTAGAAACTAGTGCTGATTTATAGTGCAGTTTTGCAAAAACAGAAGGTTTTACATTCTATGGCAACATATAAAGAAAATAATTTTGAACATGTAGTATTAATTTATTGTTCGATCGTTTCAAAAACATGTATTAAAAAACAGATTACCAGTTGAAAAAGAATTTGGTTACTCACTTGATATAGAAGAAACAATACCAAAACTAGAATGCATTTATTTGGCTTTAAATAATTTGTGATAAAAATATTCTTAAGCTCATCTGGTAAAAATGAATATCTTAAATATTAACGGCTTAATGAAATTTCCATGAAGTTTCTCGACTGATAGTACTAATTTTGAGTATAGTATCTGGTCAGAGGAGATCCACAATACTGACAACCCACCTGTCATATAGAAGTCCTTTACAGTGAGCTGTGGAGGGACTAAAGGATCTGAAAGGACAGTCTGGTTCACAGCCTGGAAGATAAAAGCCAGATATCACTAACATAGAGACACACGGAGTGAAGTAAACAATTTGAACACGTTTTGATAGAAAACTAGAGGAAAAGAAGAGCTGACCTTTGACAGTTCATTAGCTTGTTTAAAATAGTTAGCCTCCTCAACATCATCATATCGAACCAAATTTGGGGAAACATCTGCCAGTCGATTACGCACTTCATCAAGAGTGTCATATGGCAGAGTCACTCCAGCAAGCTTAAAAGAAACAGAATTGAGTCATGTTTTTTATTTTAATTTTTTCTTTTGTTTTAACAAAACAAGGATTATCTTTGAGTACAGTTCACCTCTGATATGGCTCTGATGATCATCCAGTCCTCTCTGGCCATGCCTGGAGAAGTCACTGCAACTTTGGTCTGCTGGGCACGGCCTTCAGTGTTCACATAGGTGCTACATTTCTCAGTGTATGCAGCTCCGGGAAGTATGATGTCTGCCATTGGTGCGCCAGCATCACCGTGGTGACCTGGAAAGATCGAGCAGAGAGCTAAAATACGTCTAATTTCAGAACAAAAGATATACTCACATTTGATTTATCTGTGATTATTATGGGAGACAAAACTTTTTAGTCTGAAATCTACCAAGAAGTGTTCAACTGGGTTTGAAAATGTTATCATGAATCACAAAGCAGCTTCTTTCATTCAGCTTATTTACTTATTTCTCAGGTTTTAAATTTCACTCATGTGAGATGGAAATACGTTGTCTCTCTCAACTGTCATGCATAAATGAATGTAATTTAAGTTTCTGCCACTGTGCTGTACACTAGCCACGAGTACACTAGCCAACCTTGGTATATTATGAAGCTATCCTTGGGGAGATCTTGGCGGGTGATGCAGCCAGAGTCAGCTCCAAGCAGGAAAAGAACTTTGGGTGGGGTCTTTCTGATAGCCTCCACTCCTGGCTTGTACCCAAGATCAAGTGCAGCCACTTGACTTGCCACCCTAAAGTCAAAGATGTTGAAAAAAAAAATAATCAACTTCCTTTAACCTCTCTTGAACACTATCCTGTCACCATAAAACTGCTGACTAAATATTCCAAGATTATGACCTGTGAAGCACATTGAGGACCTTCCAGGTTTCCTCAGCACCACTGCTGACGCGAGCATTGTGAGCAATGGTTGACACAGCAGCCATTATCACATCCCCATCCTCTCTCTGCAGGCAACTGCTCCCAACCACAACAACAGGATGCTTGGCTTTAGCCAAGACCTTTAAGAGCAGATAAAATACAAATTATAAGGAAGTACATTCAAATGGACTGAAAACATAAATTGTAATACTGAGAGTTCTGAGCATTACCTGAGAAAAAGGATGAGATCCTGCTGCGATTTCGTGGAGAACTGTGCCAGTTTCCCCAAGGTGGTCATATGTGTAACTCAAGTCCACCTTTTGTCCTACAAGAGCCACTTGCAGCTCATTGTGAAGCCAGCTGAATTGAAGGTACCGAGAGAATGTAAAAGCATGTACATTTATGTGTCATATACAGTATATATCCAATCAACAACTTTGACAGTTCTATAATTTTTACATCCTTTATTTACAGTATTGCCGTACCTTTTTCTGATTCGGGCATTGAACAGAGGAGCCTCATAGCGTGGGTTGGTCCCAACCAGAAGCAGCAGGTCAGCTTCTTCAACTCCGGCGATTCCAGTGTTTAGAAGATAGTTTGAACGCAAGTCAGAGCTGAAGAAGCCATGAGTCAAAACACAAACTAGCATCAGCTTTACTGCACCTGGATTTTTGATTATTATACAGGATTTCACTCCCTCTATAGTCTTACCCTGCTCCAGCCATTGGGAACACCTCCTCTGTGCACAGGTTGTCACTGTTCAAATGATTCAGCAAGTCTTTCAGAGCAATAAGAGCCTCTGCGTCTGCTAAGCCTCCGACAACAGCAGCAACTTCACTGCCCTTCACTCCCTGCAACTGTCAAATGAAACAGATGCTAAACACAAGCAGCAAATGATCATACATAGTTATGGGTCATTCTATCATAAATAACATACTGCTCCAGCAACTCGAGTCAGCACATCCTCCCAGGTTGTAGGGACCAGCTGCCCGGACTCATTTTTCACCATGGGCTGAGTAAGCCTCTGCCTCTTGAGACCATCATAAGCAAACCTGTCAGGACAAAAGCAACAAAGACTTCAGCAATAGTGCAGAAAAGGTGAAAATCTACATCTGTGAAGAACTTTGTGATCCATCATGAACCTGGTTTTGTCTGAAATCCACTCCTCATTAATATCCTCGTTGAGACGAGGCAGGATTCTCATAACCTCACCTCCACGAGTGCTCACAACTATGTTACTACCCACAGCATCCAGAACATCAATGGATTCAGTTTTCCTGCAGGAGAAACCAAAGATAAAACATGAGAATGAAAACTAACTTCTCATCCTAAGAAGATGATGACGCGCCAAGCAAAATTCCCAAACCTGGTTTCCCAAGGGCGAGCGGTGAAAGCATATGGTTTAGAAGTCAAGGCTCCTACTGGACATATGTCAATGACATTCCCTGATAACTCGGACATGAACATCTTTTCCACGTAGGTCCCAATCTGGAGATCATTGCCTCTGCCAGTGGTACCCAGATCCTCCACTCCTGCAATCTCACTGGCGAAGCTGTAGCAACAACAACAAAAAAAAAAGACTTGATTGATGTTTTGTCATACTAAAATGAACCAGCAGCTCACCATAATTTGGATGAAATTGATGTGTGGCTCACCGCACACAGCGAGTGCACTGAATACAGCGAGTCATAATGGTTTTAATGAGAGGCCCGATGTTCTTGTCCTCCACAGCTCTTTTACCCTCTGTGAAGCGGCTCCTGTCACTGCCAAACTGCATCGACTGGTCCTTGGAACAAAATGACATTTGAGTTTAAGGAGAACAAGTACAGGAAACAACTTTAATACACAAGCTGAGTTGTTAAAATTTACAAGTTGGGTAATTTTTTTTTTACTTGCAGATCGCATTCACCCCCCTGATCACAAATTGGACAATCTAACGGGTGGTTAGCCAGAAGGAACTCCATCACACCTTCTCTGTGTAACCACAAAAAAGTATGTTATATATTATTACAGTCCAAAATGAGTACAACAACATATTCATGAAGATGAACCTTAGATTATGAAGCCTACTTTGTCTAACTTGTGAGTTTTTCTTACCTGGCTTTTCTTGTTTTGTCAGAGTTGGTTAAAATGTTCCAACCCTTCATGACTGGCATAGCACAAGCTGCAACGGGCTACAACATGAATGACAAATTATTATTTTAAGCATGGAAATATTAATCTCTCTCATACTGAGATAACAAACAGTTGAAGACAAGTTAAAGTTTAAAAATACAGACTTGAACAAACACACCTTTGGGACTTTCTCTATCTCCACAAGACACATGCGACAGTTTCCAGCGACTGACAGGCGCTCATGGTAGCAGAAGCGAGGAATCTGCATTCCTACCTTCTCACACGCCTGTGGCAATAGTGAGTTATGTTTCACAATTCATATAGTGACCAAAGATAACTTGAATTATCTTAACCCTCCTCCTGTGTTTGGGTCTGCACCGACCCATTTTTGATTTTAAATGCTTAGAGGAACCACTTTAATTAACTTTTTTGTTTCAAGACTTTTTGACTTTATCAGGAACCTCTATTTCAACAAAATAAAAATATTCAATTGACTAAATTATAAAATTCTCTTATTAAAATTATGACACTTGTCGTGTTATGATCACTGTTGACACGGTTCGATCAATATCTAATTTTAGAGCAAAAACTGTAATCATAAGTGCACTGCTAGGCACCACAATGACAGTCAGAACCTCTTCAAATCATGTGAGATTTAGGAAATTCTCAGTTTGCCACGTTTTTCAAAAAACTATGTGGGGTATGTCCAGATATTTGAGATCAATCCAGTATAGATATCTTTGTGAGGGGTATACTGACAAAGAAAGGCCCAAAGACCCACATCAAAAAATATTATAAGCAATATTTTCATGGATAATGAAGCCTAACAAGGTAACCTAGAGATGAGAACCAAATTGGATAGTACATAATTGTTTTTAGTGTAATTTACAGCTGATTTAAGTCAAGGGTCAAAACCGACCCTTAACATGGTGGGTGCGTAGTAAAAGCTAACACAGGAAGAAGGTTAAACAACTGGGTGCATGAATAAACTACCTTACCTGTAACACGGTGGTCCCTGGCTCCACCATGACAGGTGTCCCATCCACAAACACCTCCAGGAGGTTACTGGCAGGTGCTGCTGCAGTTGCAGCATTGCGAGCTGAAGGCACAGACAGAAAACAAAACTTCTTTTCACTCAAAGACCATTAAACAGTTACATAATATACAATCACTTCTACCATAACAATGGCCTCCTCTTTTTTCAAAGTAAATGAACTAATTATTTCCACTGACACCAGAGTCTAAATTGAGCCAGCTACAGCCAGGCACCAGATTTGGTAGCTGGCAAAGCTGTAATCCTGTCTATAATCCATCAGTGGAACAAACTGGAAAAAAAAAACCTTACTGCTAACACAAAACACCCAATTAACAAATGGGTGGTCTGCAATACAGGACAGGATTGTTCTTAATGAAGGCATGATCAATTAATCAGTAGATGAAGAGGCATATTGTTACCATGGTTAGCAGCCGCACCTCCTTTGGCAGCAGCTGCTGGAAACAGACTCCGGCTCACAGCAGGCAAACGCAACATGCTGGAGGAGGAGAGGCAGACAAGCGACAGCACGTGTAAGATCCATCATTAGCAGCTATTTTAGCTGTCATACTAATGGAAGTGTCCTCAAAGGTTAAATTCACTCAAAGTTTGTGCTGAAACTGAGTCTGAGTGAGCCAGCTAACGTTGTAACACAGGGAGGCAGCAACAATGGCATGTGACGTATTTTAAAATCATGTCTAAACTATTAAACGCGTTGTTTACATCGCTAAAAGGGTACAAACAAACGCCACACTTACTTAGTAAGATACATTTCCACCACGCTTTACTATTCATTGTAGGTTGTAAGATTGCGTGATAACCATAGGGAGTTAGCTAGCATACCCCGCTAAAAACAAGCTAACGGAGAACCAAATGAAGTGGCTCCTAACCGGCTAACTGTGGCTTCCACTCCAGTGATAAAGTGTCATCTAAAGACACTGACAGCATGTGTGCCCCAACATCAACATATCCATACCGTGAATACTATATTTTGAATATTACATAATGATAAATTCTTACTTTATCAGAGTTTCTCCTCATTAGACGAGACTGCCTGCGATGCAGATTGCGCACTGTCTTGCTATTGTGCTGCGTCACGGATTAAGTAATCCTGTATACCATAATCCAAACAGGCAGGTTTCCTCTCTTCAATTACGCACTGATCTAGTCGTACGGTAATTTAACAATACAGTTTGCGTTCTCAATGTAAACCCTTATGACAAGCTGAGGGAGCACAGGGGTTTTTCTCTCACTTTCAGATTATAATGTGGAAACAAAGTAAATACACACACAGCTGGGTAGTTTAATACAACACAATACACCAACTCTGTCACAAATTCTACTTTAAGAAAGCGTCTTGATTTTCATTTTTGATATAATCAAACAGTTCACAGTTATTAGGGGAGAGTGGGGTAAGTTGAGCCACCCCCTGTTGCTTGGAAATGATAAAAGAAATTGATCATGTGACCAAATATTTAGGAGATGGGCATCAATTCATGGAGTCCGTGAAGGTTAGAAGCTCATGGGTGAAGGGGTTAGACATTTATTTCCAAAAACAAGCATTTGTCACTCTTGAAAGTAAATTTAGTCTGTCCTAAATTTTATTAGAATTGTTTTCAGACCAATTGGGGTATCTATGGGTGACAACATGAGGTCAAAAACCGAGCATAAAAGTCCACCATTTTAGCTTAGAGGACTACTAAAGTCATAATAGTAGTTCTGGGGTAAGTTGAGTCAGTGAAATATATGCAAATACACTAGTTAGAGACAAAACTATGATTGCCTTGATCCGAAATATAAAAAATAGTTCATCTTACCCCACTCTCCCCTTTACCTTATTGTCCTTTTTGAAGAGGTAGTGTGTAGTGGTGTACTGGAGTGTGTTACACTGAAAGGTGCTCCTTGTGTCTTGTCCACTACTTCATTCACAAACATGAGCAAACAGAATATAAGGGGGACCCTCAATTTAAAGCACTCTGTCATTTTAACAATTATGTTTCAGAACAATTATCACTGGTCTGATCATGTCAACCAAAAAATCCAAATATACAAGTTTATCCCTTTTTTTATACAAGATTTTTTATATTTTAGGATATCTGATCGAGCTTGTATTGGGTTGCACTGGATTGCCCAGGTGTTGATAATGTTGCAGATCATCTGTATCTGCATTAATGGGCCAATAGATGGAGGATCACAGCGATTTTAAATTTCAGAGTGCAGACGATTGTAGATTTTAGGGTTAAAGATTATGCCCTTCATCCAACTTTGACTATTAACTGTTATTCAAGGGATTCAGTCCAGCCACCTTCCTGACACAGGATGAAGCTTTATCTCTTAACCTCATGCTTGCGTAATCTGTATTAGTGCCAGTTCAGCAGTGAGAAATAACAGGAAATGGCTGGATTTGTTCAAGGATCCTCAGGAAATGGGAGGAAATTAATATCCGGGTTTGTGTCAAGGGCATGTACTAACAGGACCTCAGGAAATCCACCTGGAAATCTACTCTGTTCCGACATGAAACATCATAGGTAACTTTTTAATGAGGAAGCAATGACAGAGCCAATTACAACAAAATTAAGGTGCACAGATAAGGTACAATGGATGTTTAGGATAAAGTAAATATTTGGAATATATTAGAGTAAAACATCTTTACCACTCTAGGCGTGTTAATAAATCTAACAATATATTAATAGATGACAGGTATATACAAAATATAAAATATATACAAACACATCATAATGTTGGACTAAAATTATATAAAAAATATTACACATACAAACATTCAACCTAAATTACCCAAATTCTGAAACATTCCTCATAGTTTTCCAGAGCTCATCCACCCTGTTTCATTTTGTCAGATAAATTTTTCTGATGAAAAAAACATTAATTTTTTCTGTGATATCAGAGAAAGACATTCCCTCAGTTGAGAAGCCAGAGCACGATAACCACCAGCAAATGTGTTGGATTTCAAATGTTAGCTTAACTTGTCTGTTTTTAAAAATCCCTTGTCTTTTGTGAGGAAAAATAGAAAATACAATTTCAGTATGCACATAATTCAAATTTGAGTTTCCTTATAGTAAGAAACCCCAGTCAAAATAAAAAATACAGCAAAATAATAAAAATCTTAGCACAGAAGCTGGAAAGAACAGCAATAATAACGATCCGTTGTCCAAGTAACAGCAAGTCCTTGTGCCATGTTTTCCACACTCCGCTCCTGCTGTCTGATAATGATTATAATCATAAAGTTGATGACGCCACAGACTCATCTGGCACACTGTCTTGGTGAATTCCTGGCACAGACTCCATCTCAGTGGCAGAGAGTGATTGGCTGAGCTCTCTCAATGAATTCTTAGTAATGTCCAGGCATGCGTGCTTCAGGATACGACGCACTTTTTTACCTAAGAGCATGTACAGCAGGGGGTTAATGCAGCTGTTGAAAAAGCCTAAACTGGTGGCAAGAGGAAAGCCAGCTCTGAGTATGTTGTGCAAATAATAGGAGGAATGTATGGTTAACTCCATTAAACTGAAAGTATGAAAAGGTGCCCAGCACAAAAAGAAGGCCAGAATCACAGCTGAGACTGTTCTGGAGAAGCTGGAGAGGCGAACTTCACCTCCAGATTGTTTCACTTTGATAGTAAGGAGTATGCCACTCACACATATTGCAGTAAAAGGCAAAAGGAAGCCAACAGTGGTGCGGATGACCACAATAACAATGTGCCTCATGGTTGCTGTGTGTCTGTCCTTTTCATGAAAGTTATTGAAGCACACTACCTTGTCATGTAAGCGCATCGTGTCGCGAAAAATCAATGCGGGGCAGCTCAAGGCGGCAGCCATCACCCATATGCACCCGCATACAATCCAGGCCCAACACAGAGTGCGGTATCTCTGAGACCAGTTGAGGTGGACCAGCGAAACATATCTGTCTATACTGAGCACTGTGAGGAAGAGCACACTGGCATACATGTTCATCACAGACACGAAGGAGTTTATCTTACACATGGCCACGCCAAAGTCCCAGTGGAAGTCCCGCAGGATGTAATCAATGGAGAAAGGCAGAAAAAGCACAAAAACAAAGTCTGCAATGGCGAGATTGAGCAGCCAAACACTGTTGATGGTCTTTTTGCTTTTAAAAGCTGTCACCCAAATGACAGTCCCGTTTCCAATCAGACCGAGTATGAAAGAAATGATGTAGATGACCACCGAGATAATGTGCATAGTTTCTTTCTGGCTGTGGTCTACTTTCAGCTCCTCCAGGTCGCCATACTCCAGGTAGTCCTCATAAGTGTAGTTCCCGTAGTCCTCTCCGGAGTCCTCCATTGTTTCAAGGAGATCTATGGGGAAGTTATCTATGACAGGCATATGATAAGATGAACAGTAAACAACCTGCATGCGTTATAATCAACCTTGGACATGTTTTCTCACCTCACTCTGTTTATTTTAATGCTGGGCTGCTCGTCTGAAGGATACAGTTTCCGGTCTTTTCCCTTCTTTCCAATCATTCAGTTCCTGTGTTGAAGTTATGGCTGGGTGTGCCCTGTGGAGCTCTGGAACATAGTGTCAACATGTATCAGAATCAACAGTGTGGACAGTCAGTGAGATGCCCAACAGATGAGGCAGAAAGAGCCCTCCCAGCTTGAATCATATTGTTTTCATGAGTGTAAGTAAACACAGAAGGTTTGTACTGATACACAGGGTTCAAATGCAAAAGCACAATGTACACGTGTGGGTGATAAAATGCTCTGTGGTGTTTGATTGTTAGTCTTTTCAAGGTTATTACAGGCTGAGCAAATGGATAAAAGGTTATAGTTTAACACATATCACCCCTGTCTCTATCATTGTCAAGCCCTCACAAACTTGACCAAAGTAACATCCAATCTAAATTAGCTACAGATGTACTCTCTGTTTATATAAGATATTGTCGACATAGCTCATAAATAAACTTTGGAAGCGAATGTGAAAAATATAAAGAATAAAGGTCCTAAAAGTAAAGAGGAATGATAAAATTATGAATTAAATCTCAGCTTGGCTGAGAGAACATGGCTTTATAACAACACTGGTCTCTACTTTTGCTTTAGAATCACATCAGATTAGCTGTAGAGGACTACATAATAGAGTTACTGCAACACAATTAAGGTTATAATACTCCATTAGAGAATGGAAAGACATTTAAAAGGCTGTGGAAACAGATAATAGAACCGCATAAAGAGTAGCCTGAAGTTTGACACTGGAGGGTAACTACAAGACACTGCAAACAGAGTAAAGACAACAGTCAGATTGAACAGTGATTCAAAATGAAAACTTCAAATACTTGAAACTAAATGTACACAATGTTGAGTGAGTCATCAGTACAATCAGAGGGTTTTATTCCACTTAGAAGTCTCAGAAAACATGCAGTAACACAACTGATTGTGTAAAAAGCAACATTAGGAGATAACTGTTCACAGCTACACAAGTACCACATACACACTTTTGTTTAAACATGGATGGTTTTGTTAAGGTTTAAAGACGACAGTGCACCGCTTACCCAAAAGTTCACCGAGAAGTTTTTGGATGTGAACTCCCACAGCCCCTCGGATGAAAGCGGCTGCTAACTTAGCCTCTGTAGCTCCGTTATAGCGGTGCCTCGTCTCTGCTTCCTCCGCTCCTTCACCGAAGTGCCTCTGCAGCGTGTGTGGAGTCTTTCCGTGACTCCATCCAAGTTAAACTCTTTTGCTGTGGAGGGACGGTGGAGCTGTGAGATGTGCAGTGGGCGCGCCGGGCTGACGCGTCAAGCACCACAGACAGAAGCAAACTTATTGGTCAGCCGCACGGAATGAAGAATGCTTTCATTCAGATGAGCTGTGGCTGCTTCTCATAACAGCAGGGGAAACCCTCAGCGCCCCCCACTCCCACCCCCCAGTGGATAAACGGAAAACTTTTAGATCTTGCACATTTTCTGGTTGACGTGTAGATTTTTTGCCCAACTGTTTCTGCCAACTACGGTAAAGTGCGTTTACTATTTTGATTCTGCATGTCATCATTTTTTTTTATAAGCTCAATCAGTACTTCCACTTTACTGTAAAAGAAGTCTATTAAACATTAGAGTAATGCACCAAAATAGTTCTCAAAAAGAGGAAATAAAACTAATGCAATGCAGGTAAAAATTTACTGTAGTTAAAGTAGTGCAACACCACACTTATATACTGTATATCAGTATCAGGTTAAAGTGCCGCTGAAAATTATAATCCTAAATTGAAAATAAAAGTACTTTAAACACTGCACTTTGAAACTACTCTCAATAAGTAAAAGTCTAAGAAAAGTTCCTCATGTAAAAGTTGTATTTATGCTGCAAAAATACAAGCAAAAGACTGATATATGAAGATACCCAAGTACAAATATGACAAAGTGTGTCTGGTGGTTATTGTAAAAGCAGGTTTTATACTGTCCTACTGTAGCTGTGAAAAGTTAAAGCAATGCTTTTCACTGAGAGCACTATCAGTGATTTAATAGGCTGATGTTTGTTATAAACTGTAAAAGAAAAAGAGATGACAGATATATACAAATAAATTTCCCACATCATCCCTCCTGAACGCAGACTTACCGGGCCCTCTGCAACTTGGGTCTTAGTCCGCGTGTCCAGGTCATGGTAGGTACTCTCTGAGTCTTCATTCAGGTAGTAGATTAACCGCGAGGGGTAGGTGATCACATGCTCTACTGCATGCTGTGTTCTGTTGTCTGGGGCAGGTGCTGCAGTCGCCTGTTGCTCCAGCAGAGCCAGCTCCCTCTCAACCTTGTCCTCGACTCCTTGAGAAACTGCCGGAGAATTCCAAATAAAAGACACTTAGTATGTTCTTATATTCAGAGCCATGACACATTTTGACACGACAAAAACCAAAAACAGTAAGATGTGGAGTTTTTCAAAGTATGTTCTTTAAATTTTCATGGTTTTTGGCCACTAGTACATTTGTAAATGTTAAAGTGATGTTACAGACAATAGTGTTCAGGCACACAATGTCTCACATGCCTGCTTTGTCACTAACAATGAAAAAAACAAAACTTGTTGTCAAGTTACACATTTCAGCATCCTGTCCTGTATGATTCAAAGTTGATGAAGCCTTTCCTCCTGAAAAGGAAGTCAACTACATCAGTCTGAAACTGCAGTTAAAATACTTCAACAGATCAGTCCAGGTATATCAGTCTGAAACTTTTCTTTGTTATCATTAAAAGTTTACCAGGATGTATATCAACAAAGCTCTTTTCTAAAATGATGCAGGTTGAACTTTTTCTTGCTGCTTACTGATCTCTTTTTGTTTGATCAGCTGGTCAGACAGCACGGTCTCAGCTGTCTATATCTCCAGCGACCCAAAGTGACCATCTCATCCCTCTGAAGACCATTCAGCCCTGAGGGGGAGCTGTCACATCCTCAAATATCTATCTGTGAGTCTTTTGTGTGTATGCATCTGAGTAGATCCATGAATTACTTCATTTATTTTACACGTATTTGCTTATTAGGGACTTATAGAGATGGCGTTACGGTAGATTTCTAAAATACAAGAGGTACCAAAAGTTTGAACCTGGTTTTGGTCAGGAAACCTCTGCTCGTCAAACATCAGACTATATATTGCTGAGACAGAGTAAATATATCCGTACATGGATAGGCCACTTTGACTCAAGGCAGTTTGTGTTGTAATAATGAGGACAGGACTCGTGCAATCAAGAGCTTGTGCCTGAATAACACACTAACATCTACACACAAATGTAATTCAGTAATTGTTTACATGGCTGGCTCCATTTATATTTTTGGCAAAGCTCTTTCAATCTTCACGCAGAAAGCCAATTTAATTAAATTATGTATGCCACTATATGATGAGTAAAAGGACAACTAAACTTTATTTGGTAGCTTACCTTTTAGTTAAAAACAGAAACTGGATTGAGGAGGTGTTGTTAAAGCTCAATGATCTTACTATGCATTACATAACATGTCATTTGTGGAGTAAGTTCTGTGCTGTAACAAGTGGTATGTCTCTTATTTGCTGCATCAGAGGTAGATTGCTTTGACTGCTGTAAGATAATGGTCATTAGCTGACGGACATGACTTGATGATCCGCTATACAGGCCTTTTCACAAACTATTATTGGCACACCATAGTAGAAAAAGCACTACATTGAGTATAAAAATGGCTGACCACCACTGATGTACCTTGAGTAGAGCAGAGCCAGAGATAATGTAATCAGTAACACTTGTGCTTTATAACTACAGTCACACACTGCTCTACTGGGCCTTTGTGTTTGTAATATAAAAGATTTGCACACTCCAAAGCACATATTGTATTTCACTGTACAGAAGTACTACTTTAAAGTATCTTACCTCAGTAAATCCATCACTGTAGCTGCGTTTTTGTTGCTTTTCTAGATACAGTTATCTAGTTACAGTGCTTTTTAGTCTGTCTTACAGCCAAAAGAAGTAAATTTTATGGTTCTGGATGAGAAATTTATTAGCAATAGTTCACCTTCACAAAAACCTCTGATGACCTTTCTAGAAAGTCTCCTATAGATGGGTTTAACAACTTTTACTGTTCAATTTACAGTTTGCATCTGTTTTCTTTAGTGCTTAGTGACTAAATTAATAAAGATTAACATGAAACAAGTGGTGGGACTCCATAGTTTCTTTACTTTGTCCCCCACCCTTTTCAAATAGATTTTTTGAAATATAAAGTCTTTACAGAAAGTATGTGGTGATGCTGCTTTCTTTTATTTCCTCTGGTTATCTCTGTAGTTCTGATCATGTTTGAGATAAACAGAATTAAATAAAAAATAGTTTGAATGGTAAAATAGACTTGTTGACTGCTAAGAAATGAGAAAATGTAAATGTAAAATAGACTAGTTGAAATTTTGACAACCTCATGATCAGTTTTCTAATTGGTAGCTCCATAAAAGACATACAAAACACTGGCAATATCTCTGTTATTCTTTCTTAGTGAAATAAAAACTTATTCATGTTGTTTATGTGGTTCTTATCACGTTTGAGATAAGTAGAATTAAATAAAAATGAGTTAGAAAGGTAAAATAGACTAGTTGACAACCTCATAATCCTTTTTTCGATCATTTGCTCCATAAAAGACATTTAAAAAAACCTGGCAATGTCTCTGTTGTTGTTCTTTAGTAAAATAAAGACTTATTTTTTCCTCACAGTTTTGTATTACTTACTTTCGTCTGAAAAATAGATTTTTAAAGCACTATTCACGGCTGGAAAGTTTAATCTTATTTTTGAAAATAAATCAAATCAAATAACTTATTCAACAACAGAAGCGTTCAGCTCGACTACTTAATGCTGTGGTTATTATCTATCTATCTATCTATCTATCTATCTATCTATCTATCTATCTATCTATCTATCTATCTATCTATCTATTTATTTGTTTGTTTATTGATGTATTTGTTTGTTAAATGTTTTTCTTGTTTTTACAGGGACCGTGAACGTCACACGCTCTCTCCAGGTGTCTGTTTGTTGTGATAAGCCTTGGAGGTCACCTGCAGCGGGCTTCCTGTGCTCCGAAGGGGAGGAAGGACATGTTTGTCTGCCGCTTGACTTCCAGTTACTGCTATCTGGCCACCGCCTTCTTTTTTTTTTTTACTCCCTCCTCCCTTCCCTGTCCCTCTCTCCTCCTCCTCTCCCTCCTCCTCCTCCTCCTCAGCAGCAGCTACTGCAGCAGCGGCAGCAGCGTCCCGGTGCCTCCCGGATCCATGAAGAAAGCCCCTCATCACGGCACCTCCTCAGCCACGATGGGCCGCAAGCTATTTACTGCGTTGTTGTGTTGATATCGAGATATTTCAGTTCTCAAATATGAATCATGCATTTGATATTTCTGGCCACTTTGCTCGTCAGCAACCTCTCGCCTTGGCTTCATCCATCACTAGCGTCATCCGGTACGTATATCACTAGCTTGCTGGCTTTGTGGTCACTTTCCTCTTATTGCATGCAGCTATCACTTTTCTGTGTTGGGCTAAAACAAAATATCACGATGCACTGCAGGTGTACGGCATTGCGTCCCCCCCCCTCAAAAACAGATAGGGAGTTATTTGATTTGTTATGCGGCGTCTTCAACGTGATGGTGCATGAGGCAGACTTACAGCATCTCAGCACCTTTTGTTCAGGACATAAAATATTACAGCTCTTTAAAATATGAGATAAGCACAGTTTAATTCACTGACAGTAGGTGCCTTTAACTCAGGTGCATATTATTTTCCTTCTGCTGTCTGGATTGCATAATGCACTCTGCATTTATCTGTCTGCTGCAGAGTTTTTTACTTTGACAATCACCATGTCAAAAGTACCTCTGTATAAAATGAAGCAATTTATATTCTGCACACTTGGTGATGTGGTGATTGTATTCTGCGATCTATGTAAGCTTATCTGTCATATACGGCTCACTATGCCATTTCATAAATCTTACCGAACTGTGTCCTGAAGAAAAAGCAATGAAGCTGTGGCCACTTGCCTCCGTTTTATAAATGTGTTTCATGAATAAAGGATGACAGCTGACGGTGTGTGGACCGCCGGGGTGTTTTCATGTCTGTACATTTGGAATTCTCCGGCAGTTTCTCAAGGAGTCGAGGACAAGGTTGAGAGGGACGCAGTGCCGGCTCTACTGGAGCAACAGGCGACTGCAGCACCTGCCCCAGACAACAGAACACAGCATGCAGTAGAGCATGTGATCACCTACCCCTCGCGGTTAATCTACTACCTGAATGAAGACTCGGAGAGTACTTACCATGACCTGGACACCCGGACTAAGACCCAAGGTGCAGAGGGCCCGGTAAGTCTGCGTTCAGGAGGGATGATGTTGGAAATTGATGCTGGGATGTGGGGAGAAGTTATTTTTCAGATATTAGAATCAGAATTTGGTTTATTTCCAAGTAGGTTTGCATATAAAAGGAACCTGTCTTGGGATTTTGATGAAATACAAAAAAATGTTAGAATTGGGAAGCAAGTAGACTGTTGCACCGCTGTCGAGGAACTTCAAAATGAAAACAAAACATACTCTTACAGTGTGTAGTTTGGGAATGTGCAAGATACACCCTCAAACTACACACAAGATTTACAGATATGATCATCAAGAGTGTGGGATAATTTGGTGCATGGGAGTAAGATGTTAAGGCTAACTCTAAACATCAGAGTTCAGTGTATTGTAGAGACAGTTTAAGTGACCATGAGGCTGATGCTCTTGTGATCATCAGCAGAAATGTTTGGTTTAATAATAACATGCTGTGAGGTCAAGGATCTCAAGTTTAAAGTCGTATCAAGCCTTAACCCGATCGTCATTTCTAAACATTATCAGCCAAAGCCAAGAAACTCATCACAATCAGTTCAACACATAGTTTGACCAGCTTCATTATATGTGGAAGAACTGGACTCATGCCAGAGCAACCATGCTGAAGAAGCCTTTCTTCCAGTGTGCCCACTGTAAATTACCATCTGCCATCCATCCACCACATCTGTTATCAGTGCTCTGTGCTGAAGATGATTTTGAAAGTGGACTCTGGAGGATTGTTTTGCCTGAAGTAGCTATTAGCTACCTTACGCCTGCCATAATCTGCAGTGACTACCTTTTTTCTCTCTTTCAGGCTGTCCATCTTGCCCAGGCTAGCTTCCAGTTAGAGGCATTTGGCACAAGATTTGTACTGGATCTAGCATTGAACAAGTAAGTCACACTCTTCTGTCTGCGCTTGTTTATTCTTGGCTTAATGGACTGATGTTATAGTTAGTTAGCCAGCTTGGTTGTGAACAGGAATATGTGGATGAAGAACCCTTTGCAGTCACTCAAAACTGCTTTTGCAGTGGACTACTTGTGTGTGAGATTTTTGTTCAACTCCAAGATAAGATGTTACAAACTTTAAGTGTTAATGTTTTGTTCATTCCTGACAAGAATGTTTATTGTCAAGGTCATGTTGACAGTAATGCTGCAGATGGTTTAAAACTCAGAACAAAGGGGGCATATTTCATCCTGGTTACAGAGGAGCAGTGTAAACGTAGTCCAAACATTCACACCAGCAGATCCACATCAATGCTACCTCTGGGAATTAAGCAAGAGGTGCAGCTGCAAAGTGAAACTTTCTCAGGAAAGCTACATTGAATTTCCTTTCGGAGATTAATAAAGTTCTTCGTATTCTTATTCTCTATTGTATTGTATGATGCAATGCTGTTATTACTACAATCAGCACTGTATGCTATACTATAGAGAAAAGTCGAACAAAAAAGAAGTGAAATAGTATATCCTCATTGGTATATCCTTGCACAGTTGAGGAATCCTCACTGAATACAAAGTGTACTGTATGTTCCAAAACAACATCTGTAAAACATCAACACTGAGAGAGTCAAGTATTACGCAAGAGTTAACGCAATCACAAGATGTATCAGCGCAAGACTTTGTGAGCCAGCACTCTGTACTAAAGCTGAAATGAAAATGGACAGCACTTCTGAATCACCAATGCTTGTAAGTGGTACATGCTAATGTATGTGAATAATGCAGCGTCAGTCAGAGATAATGACATCAGGGAAACTGTAATTGCATACATCAGTGTGCTGGATTCAGAAGTGCTAAGAGTAGTTTTACCTCAGCTGCCAGACCACAGAGACAAACTGTTTAACTAAATGATTTGTAAAACCAGTCTCCGTTTTCAGTGAGGTTTCAGTGGTTTGCATCCAACGAAACAGAGAGACAGCTACGTTGTAGTCTGTCTGATCACTGTCGCATTCAGAGACACAAGGCTCTGGACACTCAATGATATTGATTTTCTCCCTTCACAAAGTAGCTGGTGTACATACGTGAAGGCTTAATGTGCATGTGAACAAGGACTTTAAAATGCTAATTGAATTCCAGGTCTCTTTGTGTAATATGGAGCTGGATTCTGTAATGAAATATTGTTGTTTCATATTGTCTTTACAGCTAAGTGCTGTTGGACCTCTCGTCTATGTGCTTGTACTCGTGTGCTTGTTGGCAGCTTTTTTTCTCCAACAATGCAAAGAAAAAAAGAGCCTTGAGAAGAGGTGTCATAAATCACAACTATGGTTTACTTAGTTTTAAATTGCAAAAACTCCACCATACAGTATTCTGTACTTGAGAGCTAAATTTAATTATCTTGGCCAACAACAAATCATGTTTTCTTGTAAGAATATGGACACTGTTGAAGTGTTGCTGCAGAAAAGCACAGATGTCATCATCTATCTGAATTAAGCAGTAGGTTTCCACACACAATAAGATGATATAGGAGTAAATCTACTGTCACAGCTGCTCTGATATTTTATGAATACAAAAGAGCTTATAGTCACGTTTCGGGACAAGCAGCGATAGACTCATTCTCTTTCTGTGTTTTGTCACTTCATACCACAATCACCATATTCATTGAGGTTTTCTAGTGAAAGACATGGGTAAAATATTCATCACACCTTTTATTTGTTTGCGTTTCTGCATAAGTACATCTTTGTTTGCAGTGTAAGCAGCACATTAGAGATGGATACAGGAGAAATCAAGGATTCATCACTCAGTTCCATCTCACAGTCATCATCATGGAAAACAGATGCCGTCCTGTCCTGTACATTCCCACACGATGAAAAGTTGCTACAGAATCTGTTTACAGCTACAGAAAGGCCTGAAAGTGTGACCTTGATTCCCAGCTGGCTGCCTGGACTGTGGGTTATCTGTGAGATACATGAGCTAACTCCACTCTGTTCCTTTTTTCGGTGTGAGAACAGGGGTTTAAATTCTGCTTGGTGTTGTAGTTGTAACAGAACAGGACTGATCTAAATTTAGACAGGTTCGCAACCTGCCAATACTTGGTCTGCTCAACTCTTACCTTTAATCGTACCTTTGGCTGCACACCAAGGACGAAGTTTTACTGCTTTGAAAAAAGATTTTCAAACTAAACAATGTTGTGTGATTAAATTATGTGAAAGCAGACAGTGAGGATGTTGATTTATTTAGTCTAAATCTTGACCAAATGTAAGAGGGATGAGTGCCATGTGTCGCTACTGGATTCAGACCTGAATTTGATCCTGTGCCAAACTCAAACCTCCTGCAGTTTTTTGGTGCCTCACTTCTCTCTCACTGCTGCTGCTGCTGCTGCATTGTAGCACTCAGTCTCCTCTGGACTGAGGAATCTCAGAGCAGGACTCCTTTTTCCTCCTCTTTACACGCTCTCACCAACATGTAAACACACATGCACATCATGATACACCCTATCCCACAGTTTTAAACCTTCATGCCCTGCAGTACTGTCTACCACTCCACACAAACACCAGTACACTCCGGCGTGGCCCACTCTCCTCACCCTTCCTCATCCGTGGAGCTAAAAATAGCCCCTCACTCAGGAACCTCTCACAGACACAGCTCGTGGCTCGATTCTCCTTTCTTAATGGTGCACTTCCTGCTCACGTGCAGCTGAGCATCACTCAAACACGCCACACTCTTTGTATCACCAGACAAATCCATCACCTCCGTCCTTTTTCCCTTTAATTGTGTTGAAACACCGGCTGCAGGGAAGAGGATGCTTTTGATTAGCAAGGTTACTGAGGAAAAAAAGCGCCATTGTGCAGAAATCGCAGCCTCTTGAAATCAGCTGTCAGCTAACAGATTGAATGTGTGTTAGTGTTTGCGTGTCACGGTGAGGGACGCTGACTCAGGCAGCGGAAACTGCCGCGAGGACCGTTGTGTTCAAGGTTAAGCCGAGGCCTCATAATCGTTTATCATGTTCATCACTTCATTGGCAGCATTCTGATGATGTGACTTGTTTCTGTTCCTGTTATGTGCGCTGATTTTCAAGCACTGATCTATGAGGGGCGGCTCGGAGGAAGAATCCCACATGTAAAAGAAAGTTTCAAAGATATCTGGACTTCTTTAACCTTGTTGTTACATTATTTATAAAAGGAATCTTCTATTTTACCAGGTGGAGTTTTGTTTGAACAGCTTTTCCTGTGATAATTAATCATCCCTAGGAATAAATGCATCGTAATTCTTCCTGCGGGCAGCCAACATTTAACATCTCCGCTGCTCTTTTGAGATGCCACGGGAGTGTTTGTGCTGGTTAATCCAAGCCCAGTGGTGATGAGTGTTCTTGTTTACAAAAAGCACTGCTCACCACTGGCTTCTAACCCCAATTTGTAAGTCAGATAAAGCAAAGACAGGCAGACTCTGGTGTGATTTTTATTGTCACTGCTTTTTTTTCCCTCAAACTCACTGCAGTCTCCATTTTCACAGTGACTTGCTGTCTTCTGATTATGTCGAGATCCACTTTGAAGGGGGCAAGCCTGTTATGTCAAAGGTAACGGCTTCTGTACTTGTGACTTCACTGTTACATACTTCTTGTTTTGGTTGCATCTGTGTTTGTGTTTTCCTTCCGCTGGTACATTGTGTTCTGCTTTATTTTTGTATTTTTATAGTCATGCACTTTGGCAGAGTAAAAAGTGCTTTAATTATCCTAAGGAAGAGATGTATAAACAGATAGAAACTACTCTTGTTGTTCATTTCCCGTATATCTGCTGGCATCTCATCTGTAGACGTCAAAGTATCCGGGAATTCAAAATAACACTGCTGCCGTCACTTTAAAATCTCATCCAAACAAGAGCACACACAAGCAGGAAATCTCTGCAGAACAAAATGTTCATGAAGAAGCATCATAGATAGATAGAAAGAGGAATTTTTAAAGAGGAGCTAAAGAGAGGAGCTAGAGAGAGGGGGGAGAAAGCAGTTTAGGAATGAGAGATGGTTTCTGCTGCTGCTGCTGATTCAGGCAGAGGGGCTGGGCTGGGCATGCTGTAGCTGAATCAGCAGGGTTTTGCTCCCCTGCAGCCTCCTGATGGAGCTCTGGTCACGTGACAAAGGAGAGAAAGCCCTCTGCAGTAGCAGTGCAGCGTGGGATGGGTGAAGTGAGGTGGAGAAAGCGAGAGGGAGAGGGAGAGGGAGTGAGAGTGAGGGGGGTTGGATGTCCTCTGCTCACCCTGGACCTGACAGCTGAGTCACAGATAGTTCCAGGACCCGCCGTGCAATGTTTTAACTCCACATCTTAACAAGCACAGACTCCCTGCAGATATGCATTGCAAATACACCAAACCGGCATCTGTGAGACAAGCTGTTCGCTCCTCTGAGATGTTTGAAAATTCTTGTTAATTAAGTAAAAAATATGATACATTCACCACGCCAAAGCTGATCTGAGCAATCTATCAATATATACACTGTTTAATGTGTTCTGTTTCCAGCTTGAGTGATCTGCTCATGTGTGCTGTGGTGCTGCATTTACACTGCTCTCTCTTCCTCAGGGTGGGGAGCACTGTTACTACCACGGTCAGGTGAGAGGGAACGACAACTCCCATGTTGCCTTATCTACCTGCAATGGGCTGCAGTAAGTGTACAGCAGATGTCCTGTCATGTTCTGTATATCTCTGAATTCACTCGCCTCTTCTTCTATTGACTCCATATTGACTGACTCCTCTCTCCCTCCTCTCTCTCTCTCTTTCTCTCTCTCTCTCTGCCTGGCAGCGGGATGTTTGACGATGGAGTCTATATGTATCTAATTGAGCCCTTACAACAGACACATTCAATTGTAAGTTATTTCCGCTGCTGGAAAGAGACACATGTTTTACTCTACGATCTATGTAGAGTCAGCTCCAGGTCACATGCACAACATCCTTTGCTGTGTCTGTTATTTACAGTTTTAGCTGAGGATAACCAGAGACATATCTGTTGTTATGGAAGATAAGGCAATGAGGCATGTCTGGAAGGACTCCCAGTATAAATTCATTGTAGATGAGCACATTGGCTTGTTGTTGCCAGTATGCTGTCATATTTGCAGTATTATCAGCAGGGCCGGGCAGTATGGTAGATATCAATATCACGATATCTGATGAGGTGAAATATTCATGTAAGTCATATCAGTCTTGTCTAAAGCATTGCACTGTTATGATTGTAACTTTCACATTAAATCGTTAGGACCACATAAATGTACCACATGATAATTAATTAAAGGGCCATTCAGCGAATTCAGCTTCTAGCCAAGAAATAGTTGGATAGTAATATTGTCACTTTTCCCACGATCCTAGGCTTGATATTAAGTTACAGCTAGTAAGTTACATTCCAACACACAGTACAGTCAATATAAAGCTGTGAAATATGATGCGTTGGCGCTGCGTCTTCCAGATGTAGATAAGTGAGCATAAGACCCGGTATTTTGCAGGTCAGTGTTGGTAATCTGTTGACTGAAGTAGGCTGTTTGCCTTGTGTTAAGTTAAGCTGACTTGCTGCTGGCAGAGAGCAGTTTAGATAACTTATCTCGCACTTTATAAAAACAAACATGTTATTTCAAAATGTTCTCTGTGGAGACAGAATTATTAGACTCTGTGTTTGGCACACGGTTCAATCCGATTTGGTCAAATTTGTTCAGAGTTCACTTCAACTGTCAGACAGTATTCACTGAAGAGTTTCACCACAGCACTTTGATTAATAAACACGTAGCTTGCACCAGCTCCTGCCTGTCCCAGTTCCTCTCCAGCCCATTAACACTTGTTACTTTGTCCTGCAGGATACAGCTGCAAGGCCTCACAAACTAAAGAGAGCCGCCTCCTTTAACTGGAACAGTAATTCAGAGGAACAGGGTGAAGGTTCGTTTTGCTGTCATTCTTCCTTTGACATAACTTCCTCCTATGTCAGTCCATCACTTCTGACTGTCACCACACCTCATGACTCAGACTTAAGGTTAACCTCAAAATGTTGTTTACAAAGGATGATTCTCAAGTTTTAGGAGATGGAATTTTAACCTGTTGCTGAGAAAATTACTAGAATGAGTTCAACAAAAGCAGCAGATTTACTGTTACTCCCACCTCCACCACTGTGACCAAGTTTGATGACTTTACTTTGCTGTTGACTAGCACACTCACTTCACCCTGTGCTTTATGGGAAACTCGGAAAAATAATGTTGGATATTCTCTGGAAAAAATAAGTCGACACAACCCTGTGGGAATACCCCGACATAAATCTTTAATTTGCGTTGAAATCACTTGTTTTTCGACAGCTGAGGAGGAGCAGTTCTTCTCGGAGCTTGATGACTTGTCCTGGCTGAGGCGCAGGAAAAAGCGAGCGGTAAGTTTCTGACCTCACTTCTGACTCAAGTCACGCGTCAAATTTTGTGTCACCCGCCCTTGCTCTGTTTTGATATTTTGGTTTATACAATGAGTTTCCTGAAGTACACATGGTCTCAAATTTAAACTGTGGTCATGGTGATACTTGTGGATGTTTTTTGTTTTGCAGATGCCCCGCAATATATTTGAAGAGATGAAGTATTTGGAGGTCATGATTGTCAGTGATCACAGTATGGTATGTGCACTCATTGTTTGCAACAACAACAAATAAAAAAACTGCTTGCTGTCTAACTGTTTCTTCTCAGAGAAAAACCTTGACGTTTCATACCTACTCTGCTTGTGCCCCACCAGAGGGAGCTGTACCAGTGAATGTGGCCCTTTGGCTTCAGCTCATACAGATCTGTGTTTCTCTGTATCTGTTTCTGCAGTATAAACGACACAGGACCAAGCAGCACACAAGGAACTTTGCCAAATCAGTGGTCAATCTTGTGGATGCTGTGAGTAAACTTCTTTCTTCCTTTTTAGAGACATGTAATGCATGTTAGAGGTCATTGTCAAGCTGTTTTATAGCCATGAGTCAGTCACAGCTAATACTTGGTGCAGACTGAAGCATCCGAGCAGGAGGGTTGACTGACCTGAAATTTTGTAGCTTTGTATCTCACAGGATGAATCATATATATCTAAGTATCCCCTGACTTTACATGCAGCTCCATGGTGAGCAAAGCTTTTCACTTTTACAGCAAAATATCTGCTCAGCCAAAAGATGCAAAAGATTTTTGTCCAGAAATTATTTCCTAAATTTTATTCCAAACTTTTTGCTAATCTAATATCAGCATCAAGCTCCAACCCACCAAACACTCGACGTCATTTAGATGTCGTTTTTCAGGCTGAATCACGTCGGCCAATCATGGCCGTATTTAGCCCAAAAAAAGACGTTGAAAACTGGGCTTGATTTAGATTGTCTGAATCTAGACCTTGTTTCGACGTATGGTGAAAACATCTTTTCAACATCTTCTCAATTTCTTTTCAACCACTTTTTGTTGGGTGGGAAAGCCCTGCACCGAGCTCTTGTTGGAGTCAAAATATGACAGAATCCATTGTGTTGTATTAGATAAGATAATCCAATATAACACAGAGGCAACCAGACAGCATGGTGCCCAAAATGTCCTTCCAGTGTGTGTCCATTAATATATTAGTCTTTATGACATAGCTGAAGACTTCTAGAGTCATTATGAAGGACATCTCCCGGTCAGCCCGGCAGTATAATCATATTGTTAGGCCATGCTGTGTCCATGGTTCACTCTGTGTTCTTGTTGTGTACATTAACAATCCCCTCTTCCTCCTTTATCCCAGTGTGCTTCATCCCCTTGTCTGTTCTCCTCAGACTCTGCAGATTTAAAATTCGTACCCTTCACACTGCCTCGGTCTCTCTTCCTCTCTGTGTCTTTCTTTCTTTATTCCTCCTGTTCACCGCACGCTTCAATGGCAGATCTTCAAAGAGCAGCTTCACACGCGTGTGGTGCTCGTTGCTGTGGAGATCTGGAGCGACAAAGATCAGATCCCCATCAGCGTGATGCCGCTGGAAATGCTGCGTGATTTCTCCAAGTACAGGCAACAGAGCATCAAGCACCACGCTGATGCTGTGCACCTCATCACGTAAGCTAATAACTGTCCGTCACTCTTTTGTACTTTTGTATTATTGTGAAAAATCTCTTCTTGTTGGATGCTTTTCTTTAATTTTTATGTTTTTCTTGATGGCCATGTAATTTTTAGAGAAATATATACACAATGCATGTAAGGTAAAGCCTTGAGAATAATATTTTGAGGTCTACAGTTCTGCAAAGTCTGCAGTTGTTTAAAACAGCGCAGTGGCTTCAGAAGTAAATATTAATGCCCTGGATTTGACTCTGTGATGTTTTTCTCTTTTGTTGTCCCACCTCTCTCTTGTAGAAATGTGACCTTCCACTACCGCAGGAGCAGCGCCGCGTACTTCGGAGGCACGTGTTCTGTGAGCCGTGGAGTCGGGGTCAATGAGGTGGGTGTTCGCTGTGTAGCACCGAGCATCAATCTGACACAGTGTGTGTGTGGCAGGTGAATAATCCATGAATAATCCCTTCTGTGTCCACAGTATGGCAATAGCTTGGCCATGGCGGCGTCTCTATCCCAGAGCCTGGCACAGAACCTGGGGATCCAGTGGGACCCGGCATCCAAGAGAAGTATACCTATGACATGCTTTGTTATCTCACAGCGAATAGAAGTGAGATAGGAAGCCACTAAGAGTCAAATGAACAACAAAGAAAAACATTTTCCCACTTATCTCTAGTTTTATTTCTCTATTAAAACAGTATTACTTCATGGTGGACCCTATAGTCACCTGATTCAGCCTTTCTGTACTTGTGCTCTGCATCGATGGAATGACCTTCTGACTAAAGTGAGCATATGAGAGACACTGCCAAAGCAGAAACCAACCTTTTCAGACTTAAATCCCAACAAAACATACTTGCACTATCGTTTTACAGCTGAGGGAGATGATTTTAGGTAGTTAAAAACAGATGGAAATCAACACTGGTGCCTATATATAAGCTTTAGAAGCTGTTAAGACCATTGGCAGCAAGACTGAATATATTAATATAGTTGTAATTAATGCCAGAAATGCTACCACAGAGTAGGTGTCAGATAAAGTGATTAACTACACAACATGTGATTTAAACCTGTTTTCTTTCACAATTTTAGTACACTGAGCATCTGAGGTGAATAAAAACCGACCATAAGGGCCGCAGTGACCTGGGTAGAAGTTGCCATGTTAATCTGTTACATTAAAAATCATCTCCGAGTTGAGTTTTAGGACCTCCTGTCACGTTTAAAACAACAGATGGAGCCTGTTAAACTACAAGGTGCCTTTTGTTTGTCTGTAAACTCTAAATCTCAGCCAGGACTGACAGATGGAGAGATGCTGAGATTGTCTTGGAGAAGTGGTCCAAAAGGAATTTAGTTGAGTCATGCTGGAGAAAGACGTATGCCGTCACTTTAAAATATATATTATTTGCTTGAGAACCTCAGGTGCTAAATCCACTGAATGATGCAGATTTTCTTTGAGTAAGTCATGTTAGCGTATTTAATTAAAAACCTTAATATCACTTCTTTTTCTCCCCCCTCTCTCTCTCTCTCCCTCTGTGTGTGTTTTTCTGTCCGCAGAGGAATGCGGTTGTGCTGACTCTTGGATCGGCTGCATAATGGAGGACACAGGGTAATTTCCAGCACACTTCTGGGACACACACACACACACAAACACACACACACACATAAAAGAGTTAGAGAGTGAAACGATTACTACAGTTTAACAGTCCGATATTATCAGACAGATTGGGTTTTAATACCAGACATAAATAAGGTCAGTGGGCTTTCATCAGCTGCTGTTAAGTGGTACATCTAATAAGAGGCACAACAACATTATATTCTCATTACAGCACCAGTAACTCTGTTACAGTCCTTGCACATGAGAGCTTTTTACTGCTGCTTCTCTTTCAATCATAGTTAGTAATCGGTCTGTTTACAGTTTACACAAACCATGCTGCGTGCTTTGTCGTCACATTGTCGTTTTTCTCGTTTTATCTACGAAAAACTTGGCAGGTAGAGTTACAAAATGTTTATTTAAAGACATCAGGAGCTGTTTTCAATTGTTGTTTTCTTAAGTTTTCTGAATTATTTGTCATACTGCTATAAACTTATCTATTGAACCCCTGCGCTTTTGGTTGCCAGATTTTTCTTTTTTTAAGGAAATATTTTATTCAGAAGTATACAAGCACAGATTTACAAGATGTTTACATTACATATTTCCAACTTTTTTTTCCTTTGAAATGAAACAGAGAACAATTCCCCTCCCAGAACATAGGACACATGACTCCATATATTACTGACATAAATTCAGATAACAAAGCATTTTCAGGTGAGGATACGATATACCTACTTTTGATATATATATAACTTCATGTGTAATTCACCTGTAAAGTGTGCCAAATAAAAATAGATATTAAAAAGCTTAGTTATAACACAAGACACAGACATACAAAAGCAGTTTTAACATGTAAAGGTGGAATGCAAGAAGGAAAAAGAAACAGGCCATACTATAGATAATTTATGAACAGATCAGTACAAGATAATACAATCAAAGTGAGGGCAAAAAAAAAGAAAGAGAAAGTAATGATAAATAAATAGAGTACAAAATATTTTGGAAATGGATGAGATGGACTAGAATTATTATCAGACAGATACCCCTAACAGGAGGAGTCAACTAAATGTTGTCAGGTAGGACACCCAGTCCACCTACATATGTTAGAATTGGGTCCCGTATTAAATGAAATTTGTTCTTAGTCCCTCTCAGTGAATATCTTATCTTTTCTAGTTGAATAAAATTCATCAAGTCACTTAACCGTGTGGATAACGTGTGTGAGTTTAGTGATTTCCAGTGTAATTCTTTAATTCTTTGGGTTGCCTGATCCTTGTACAACTATTAAAATGTGTCCAGTGTGGTAATAAAAGGTCCAGACAGATCCAGATTAAACATTATTCACCCTGTAGAAAACCTGTCTCATAAGTTTTTAGTATTATAGGCATAAATGGTAAACACTTGCAGTAACAGTAGCCTGTGTGAGTCTGGTCTAACACATAGAAATTGTTCTGTAAAACCAAAAACAGTGAAGCTCACAGTTGTTACACTGAGTTTAAAAGCACAGGCAGGGGCATATTTTCATGGCACCCCTGTGGAAGTTAATTATCACCTTGTTTTTCTCTCTGTTCAGGGTCCAACATCCTCGACGATTCTCCAAATGCAGCATCACAGACTACAAAGAGTTCCTCCTGAAGGGTGGAGGCTCCTGTTTGTTTAACAGGCCAACCAAGGTTACATCCTCATGTCTGCTGCTCTCTTTTCTTTGTCACTACTATCATGAATCATAAATGTCTACTCTATCCCTCACAAGCTCCTCTCCCCTCTTCCCGGCAGCTGTTTGAGCCGACAGAATGCGGTAATGGATTTGTGGAAATAGGAGAGGAGTGTGACTGCGGGGCCAGATCAGTGAGTGTGTTTTCCCTCAATCTGTTGTTTTTGTAGTCCGCTTGTTCAGAAGGATGAAGCTCTGTCCTCTCCTCCTCCTCGTTTGCAGGATTGCTACAAAGAATGCTGCAAGAAGTGCTCGCTCGCCAGTGGGGCACACTGCAGTGACGGCCCATGCTGCAATAACACATGTCTGGTACAATCTTTTCTTAGTCCTTCTAAAACACGGTGAATGAAGATGTTTGAAATCATAATTCTCTCTTCTCTTTTTCTTTCCAGTTTTATCCTCGAGGTTACAGTTGCCGCTATGCTGTAAACGACTGTGATATCTCAGAGACTTGCTCTGGCGACTCTGGACAGGTGTTCTTGTGTTGCACTGTCTCCTTCACTTCTAACACTTTGATTTTATCACATCTTTGCAAGTCAGAGATGACTGTAGATGGTTTAGATGCTATCTTCTGTCTTTGGTTGTTTTCAGTGCCCTCCCAACCTCCATAAGCAGGATGGTTACCTCTGCCAGGTCAGCCAGGTACGCAGACTGACGACAACAGGAAACACTTAGCAGTTTTGAAGAGCAAAGAGTGGAGGAATTCACTGTATTTTCCTCTCTTTCTGTCACAAGGGTCGCTGCTACAGTGGAGAGTGCAAAACCAGAGAGAGCCAGTGCAAATACATCTGGGGGCCAAGTAAGGCGATGCTTCCTTTGGTTCTCACCGAGCTGCTTTAAGACAGTATCATAACTTTACAGAGACGCTGTAAGAAAAAAGGGTTTGTTGTAGTCTTTGTTGTGCCTTCCTCTCTTTTCTTCAGAGTCTGGAGGCTCAGAGAAATTCTGCTATGAGAAGCTGAACACAGAGGGATCAGAAAAGGGCAACTGTGGGAAGGATGGAGATAAATGGATCCAGTGTAGCAAACAGTGAGTTTTCAAGAAATCCTACTTCATCTATCATCTATCCTCTCTAATTAAACCATCCACCTTAAATCCCCCCAAAAAGCTCTGCTCCTTTAAGAAATAGTTGTCCCAGAGACACTGCTGGCCAGTGGTTTAAGCATGCGTCTGTGGAGATTTCGATCCCCTTTCCTGCATGTCTGGATTTCCTGTCCTCTGAAAATAAAGGCAACACACCCAATAATAAATCTGAAAAACAGAAATACTTCCAGACTCATCTCTCTCTCCTTAAAGGCAAACTGCTGCCATGATTCCAGCTTCAGATACATCCATGTTTATAATGCCAGTGTTATGTTTAACTGGTTTACTTATGAAGGGACTGTTAAATCAAGCATGCTCTTTATATTTGCAGAGGAAATTGGACAGCAGCTTAGAGTCCATTCATAAAAGTAGTTTGAGAAAAATAAAACATGTTTGCTCATAATTAAGAGAAAGAACTCAGTAAGGTAAGGTTGTTACTTCCATGAAGCATGCATTTTGTGACTGAAAAAGTCGCTTGAAAATATTGGATGTTCGGACTTGCTGTCAGAAGTGACAGCAGCTGATGGATGGATGAGGCCTGACAAGTAAAAACAGGAATAATTTGGAGACTGTTTCTTCCACAATGCATCTATTTTTCTCTTCTGTATTTCTGCAGTGATGTGTTTTGTGGTTACCTTTTGTGTACCAACATCGGCCGCAACCCACGCATAGGAGTGATCAAAGGAGAAGTAACCCCCGCCTCCTTTAACCATCAAGGCAGACTGGTAGACTGCAGGTTAGAAAATAATGGATTTTTTTGGGACTCCCCGGAACTGCTCCTGACAGGAGCTCTGGTCCTGTCACATCCAGTTTGATCTGAGCCTTTTCTTCCTCCTCCTTTGTCTTTGTCTTTCTTCTCTAACTTTTCCTCGCAGTGGTGGCCATGTCCTTTTGGATGATGAGACTGATTTAGGCTACGTGGAGGATGGGACTCCCTGTGGGCCGTCGATGATGTGCCTTGACCGCAAGTGTCTGCCCATCCAGTCACTTAACATGAGCACCTGCCCTACTGGACCTAATGGACAGGTGTGCTCAGCCCATGGGGTGAGTCTTAGAGTGAATGAACCAAGGCATCATCTGAGTTTATTTACTTTATTTTTGTCATTCAGTCAGAAACAACATCATTATATCATCAAATCCCAGCATGCTGACTGAAGACATACAATATAGCTTATTTGAGAGGATGCAATACAAAAACAAACCAGTTTTTTATGTCTCATTGGATATTCAACAATCCAAGGCCCAGCTGAATTATTTTCATTTAATTCTCAAAATGTTGCCTCTTGAAATTTGGTTTGGATTAGTGTGTTTACTATACTAACAAAATGTCTGCTTTCCTCTGTTTTCATGCTAGAGGTTAGACTCGTTTCAGGTTTCAAATTTACAAATGTAGAAATGTTGTGTATCTGACAAATCACTATGATTTAGCCACTTCTCAGGCTATCAAGATAAACACCATGTTGGGAAAACTTAGATGCAGATGGGCCACATTTTAAAGGCAAAGCTGCATATTTATTAACATCACAACATTAGCATTTTAAAAATGTGAAAGGCAAAGAGTCACAGCTAACAGTACTGTTAGCCAAGACCTGGTTTTTAGCAAGTGCTAACTAACAGGTTATCAAATAGGCCTAACACTAACTGCATCTGTGGACACAGTTGCTCTATTGCTCCAAAAGACTCATTTCAGGACATAGAAGTGACTGCTAATAGGCGGATGATGGTAATGTTAGTGTGAAGAGAGTCTGCCGTTTGAGCTGGTGGTAATTATGTATATAGTGTCAGAAATGTTTGCTCCACAGTGAGATAAACACTCCAAAGTGGTTCGCTTAGAAAATGTCTTGTCTCATTTGCCGTCACAGCACGTGATGGGCAGTTGCATGTCACTCCTGCTGTGTTAGAGCTCAATATGCTAAAACTGTTAGTTTTAAAAATTCACTTAAGGAAATGTGAGGATATTTGTTAAAAAGTGCTCCAATGTGTAAGCATCTCTATTCACAGCTCCTGCTCCCCTCTGGTCAGCTCATCTGTTTCTGTCTGATCTGCACAGGTGTGCAACAATGAAGCCACTTGCACCTGTGACAGCACCTGGGCGGGGACAGACTGTAGCATGCCTGACCCGCCTAAAGAGCCAGACGCCCCTCCAGAAGAAGGAAACAAGGGTCGGTTTCAGTAACATACAATCTTTAGCACCAGAAAGGAAATATAACACACTGTAATGTCCACCAATTCAATTTACTGAGTTTTAAACTTTGTTGTGGCTTGTTCTGAATCTGTTTCACTGTCATTCATATAGGGTCACAAAGACCGACAAAGCAGTGCTACATTTAAGAAGTTTGACTCAGAGGAAGACATTAACTCACAGTTCAGCTGTACACATGATACTTTCTTCCACAGGGGGCCGGGGAGTTTGTTAAGGGGGCAGGACGCCTCTCAGAAAGGACCCGTGTCACTACATTCATGACTCTGAAGCAGACGCCTGCTGTTTGTTTTTGACAGGGTGGTAATAATGCTCCTTTTCCCTCTGCACAGTGAGCGTGGCCACTAACAGGCTGATAGGGGCAGTAGCAGGGACCATTCTGGCCCTGGGGGTGATTTTTGGAGGCACAGGGTGGGGAATAGAGTAAGCATCTTTAACCCTTTCACAGCTCTTCCTCTCATAGTGGTGCCTCAGTGTGCGGGCGGTCTCGTGAGCCGGCCTGAGCCCGTGTGTGCGTCCCGGTGGCTTTGTGTCTTCTTGTGTGTTGGTGATGACCATATAATTGTCATGTGATTGGATGTTTTCAGTGTTGTGTGATTGATTGATAGACTCCTCCTCCCACCTCCTCCTCCTCCTCCTCCTCCTCCTTTCCTGCCACTTCCTGTTGTTCCCCATTATTACAAAGCCTCTCTCTTCATCCCCCTCTTCCTCTTCTTGTCCCTTTCCTTTCTTGAATTTTGAGTCGTTATGTGGTTGCTCCTGTGATCCTCTCCTTTCTGGGGCATGTGGGGCATTTAGATGGAAAACAGATCTGAGAAGAGTCCACTTAGTGACCCAGCTTGTCAGTCAGTGGTTGGCTGTGTGGTGACTGGGACCCTCAAAAACACTTTCAGGCCACACACAATGTCTGTGTTTAATTTAGCATTCATGGTGATGGACACTCGGGGTCTAGTCCTCTGCTCAACCTTTACACACGAATCACTGATAATCTCTACGTCAACTAACCCCAGATTAAAGATGAATAAAATCCCAGGGCCTATACTTCACTATCTTCATGTTACACATTTAAAAGGGCTGGAAAGCATGCAAAATACACTATCAGACTCAACCATTTTACTGTAACAGTACACCTATGGTTTTGTTTTCTGTTCCATGTGAAATCGTCATTGTATAGCTACATGTTCTCAGTACAGTAAGAGAGTATAGAAACTCATGTCTTTTTCCCCATAACCCTTTACAGGTCCTAGTGCCACCAATCTAATAATAGGCTCCATCGCCGGAGCCATCCTTGTGGCTGCCATAGTGCTGGGGGGGACTGGATGGGGCTTTAAGTAAGCAACACGCCGCATGCCTCTCCTGCTCTAACACTAGCATCCCTGCTGCTTCTAGACACCAGGGTTTGAGCTCCTGCTACATAATGAAGACCCCAGAGTGGACAATGTGTTAACATTTCACACACTGCACATGGACAGCACATGCCTATCATGTGTCTGAGCTGCTCGCTTGGTTGCTCTATACTGAAAGACGGGGATGGTCCAAGGGTCCGGATATGTCAAGGGTGATTTGGAGAGTGACCAGGCGCCATGTGTGGGGGTCATCTGTGGATCTGTAGCAGAACCTCAAACTGATTGGACGGGCAGAGCTCAGTATTTGACATGCATGTTAGATAAAGGATCTGGTAACAGAGGGGAACAGCTTCTTATATCAGCTATGTGATTTTAAAAAGTATTGTTTATGCTTATATTCATAACAAGTTAATGTTATTTCCCCTCTGAAATCCAAAAATAGATCTCTAACATCCTGTTTTATCTGTGTAGCCAGTAAATCTACTCATGTACATAGATTATGTTTACTTGATTCCTTTCTACCGCTGATTAGCCTGCTGTCTTGAGCAACAGGGGTGTTACGCATCTTATCTGAGTAGGCCTCAAGAGAAACTGAGCAATAAAAATCTGCAGCCACCAAAGCATGCCAGGTAGAAAAGCATCAAAAAAAGAAGAAAACAAAAAAAAAAGAAGGAAAAAAGTATGCAACAAAACATTTTTGCATGTTGACTTGTTGATTTGGAGGAGGTCAGTTCATTGCACAAAGGCTGAGCCGCACCCAGAGTGATCTGCTCCAGGGTTGTCGTGCTCTCATCACGTCCATGATCTTTCTCTCAATCCGTTACTGTTTGAGGCTGAGACTTTAAATGGAGTAGTGAGAGCGACAAGAGGCGAGGACCTTATTGTTGGCCCGCAGCCTTTGTGCCATGGCTGGCCACACCCACCTCGATGGCCAGGCTCCGCCCTAGAGCAGACTCTCGGACCCGCCCACACCAGCTGCCATTGCTGCCCGCTTCACGGACCTGGTACAGACACGGCGCATTGCACTGCATGACCCACGCACAACAATAGTGCCACCTTCAACTGGTCTACTATTGGAACAGGTGCATGACAGAGTGATAGAAGCCCCACAGTAAGCCACAGTACGGGGAGGTTATGCATCACTCCTGTTGTCATATTCGTTGTTGTCCCACTGTTGTGGTGGTAGTAAGTGTTGCTCCTGCTGCTGCTGCTGCTGTGGTTGTCGTTCATGTGGTTGTGTCCTCTCTCCCTCCTCTTTAAATGATATTTATTGTTAGCTCTTCCTCCCAGATGGTTATGTTTTGAGTGGAACTAATGTCTTTCCCATCAAAACTGGTAATGAGATGTATCTCCTACACTTCTGCGCCTCGTCAAATGATGTTGCACGTAAAACCTAGTTGGCAGTGGTCTTCAAGAAGGCAATAGAGGACATTTATATGCAGACACATTCAGATATCAGCTAATGTCTTTAAAGTTGAAGTTATGAGTAAACATTTTTGTGACTTTTTAAAAAACAAAAGTTACTTTTTAGTGCTATTCTTGAATATGGTTATGGTTTATTATGTTTTTTTAAGGTTTAATTGCATATAAATACTTCTTTCTGCCTTTCACAGTCACTGCCAAACTGGCTAATATGGACCAGCCTTTTCTCACTCAAATGTCTTCAGCATTTTCAGCTTTCATTTTTGGCTTTTGAGTTCTAAAAGAAAAAACTGTCAAGGAACTAAAGACAGCACTTGACTCATCAAAACCTGAAGAGATGAGTGTGGCTGTTTGTCCATGTTGCACTAGCTGTGGTCCTGATTTGATTGTAACGTACACTGACTCATGTTTCCTATCTCCTCGTAAGAAATGTGAAGAAACGGCGATACGACCCCAACGCCACAGCCATTTAACCCAAGGAGAGATGGCAATCACAGACGGGACTCCTCCAAGGCTTCCTTAGTTGGCTACTTGACAGCTGGACTGCACTTATTGCTGCTGATTTTTGGCATTAGATTTACTTGAAAATGACATAGAGGACATTTTAATAAATTCCATTGTAGTTACATTAGATTTGCAGCCTTTTCAACTCCACCACACTCATGTAACAAACCCACAACCTCCCACCCCTGATCTCTTGAGTGACAGAGCTCCTCTTCCATCCTTTAGTGCCAGTGCACAGGCGTTCAGGCGGGATTCACACCACTCTCTCACCTGGCATGATTATCCGCACACAGCGTGCTGCTTGCTGGCCCCCTGGCATGAAGAGCCCCCTCAGCAGGGCTCTGCATGGCTACAAAAGCTACGAATATACCGCAAAAAAACAAAAAAAACATACAAAGAGAAAAAAAACGTAATAACCTTATGCAGGAGATAGCCTTGTTTTCAACCAAACCCAGCAAAGAAGCCGGTTAAAGCTCCTATAGTTCACTTTCAGGTGCTGTAGAGGATAAGGGGGGCTGCATGAGAGGACCCATAAGGGCAGTGCATTTCGTACAGCAAATGCACACACACACACAAACTGTACATAAATAAGGAGACCAGGTCTGGGATTAACAGCATATTTTACAGGGACATCAATTGCTTTTGTTTTTTATCTTAGCATGTTGTATAGCGGGTGTTTTTGGCAATGTTGTTGAAAAAAACTGCAATTGGGATTTTGGCCAAAATTGTAGTCGCACGCTGCACTCAGCCTCCTGTGATCATCTGGGCGGAGGTCAAAGGTTAGGATCACCACAGCAGACACGGTGGCTGTGGTGTCGAGGAGAAGCATGTCAGTCCTACAGGTTTCAGACTGGTATCACGTCAGATTAAAGTCACAATATTTCCTCCCCTTCCCAAAGTATCTCAAACAGTGACTCAAAAGCCAAAGAACCAATCACCTGAACATATGGATGTTGTTGCACACAGAGCACTTTCCCCTCTGTCTGCAGCCAGTGGTGCCTCTCCTACTGCTGAGGGCATGAAGTCTGTCTATGCAGGCGCTCACCTGTCCAGCCAGGTCTCACATAACAGTCCTCATCAACACCCACTATACTGGCTTAACCTTTTTGCTCTCATTAACTCTTAGCAGAAATCAAGTTCAGCTCTACTGGAAACGCTGCATGCAATCACTATAGTGGGCTTATAATTCTATATGGGAGTCCCCAAAATCCGCAAGAAAAATATGCTACAAAAGATAGGTGCATGTCAACAATAAAATAAAAAACATTTAATTTTTATTTACTATGCAAAGAGAGATATTGCACAAAAGTATGGGTTATAATGATAATAATAATGTAGACATGGAATTACAGAAATCTCTGCTAATCAGCTAATCTTTTGTATCTGGCCACTCCCACGTCTCGTTTCACTTCACTTTAATGTACTCAACCTATCGATGGACAAACAAAAAAGAACTGAATTAATATTTCCGATGAAAAAGCAAGAGAGCACCCTTTTACATCTGTGGAACTGAAAATCATTTTTGTGTGTTTTTCATCTGGTCTGATATTTTTATCACACACACACGCACAAACATGTACACTAACACACTGTATGGTGCCTGTGCATAATGAGGACTTAAAAGTTTCCTTTTGCAGGGCTTTTATTCCCAGTCCAGCTGATAGTTGGTGTGTTCCAGGTGCTGCCATAGCACTGGCATCGTTGTAATCCTCCATGTAATTCATTGTCTGGTGTCCCTCTCTCACTGCATCATGTACAGTTGGACCGATGAATAAATTACTGACAATTTTATCTGAGCGTTTCTTCGTGATTTTTCTGACAAATCCTCATACTCAATAGACAAGATGTTTTTATCAAGCACAAAAATGTAAGCATATTAAATTCCTTATGGAAAGACTGTGTATGTTAAATCATAAGATTGACTGTGGGTATTTACAAAACTTAGGGGCAGGATTGATCAGCCTATTTGTATACAGAAGCTACATAAAATACACACACATGCATATGCAGATATACTTAATATCACATGAAAAAAATAACAAGTAGAGCAAATGTTCAGGCTGATTAAATCCAGTACCATTCATATTTATGTAATCTTAGATGAATGTAGGACTTTTCAGCTGAATGAGGAAGTGACTCCAGACAGTCACTGAGCTTGACAAATAGCCCTGTGAAGTGTAAACACGGTTTGTAATACACAGTGGGTTTTGTACTTACAAAGGACAAAAACAGTCATCGTACTGTATACTTGTGGGTGAATTCCTAAATGTTATGAGGGGTGGGCCATCCGTTGACCCCATAATTAGTTTAAGGGTGCCAGTAGTCATGCTCAGTTACCTTTTTGAGAGCAAGTCTGTCTTTTTCACTCACTTCAATCTGTCTTTTTTAGCTAACTGTTAGCCCACCTGCTTATAGCTGTAACTGAACCTCAATGATTGAAGTGTGGTGATCCTGAGGGATATCTTCACATCAAAATCTAAGAAGCAATATTAAAATAAATTACTTTGGTGTATTTCAAGAGTTAGAGGAGGAAGTTAGATTAGCTTTGCTTGGTTATAACATATCCAAAAAACATAGCCTAGCTTGTAACCTCTTACAAAACCAAAAAGTTGTGATTTTACACTTTTTATTACATATTTAGCTTTCAAGATTGTGGTAGGTGGATAACCTTGAAACAGGGATAGTTATTTAACTCTATTTCCACTCTGATAACGCTGAGCTAAGTGTTAGCATCCCAGCTAATTTAAGTGACAAACTGGCATCTTAGAAATCTTCAACCTATTTTAGGTTGAGAGGCCTTTCAAACTAACAGTGCATACACAGAGTAGCAGTAGTAGGCGGCAGTAGCTCAGGAGGTAGAGCGGTCATCCAATAACCGGAAGGTTGGCGGTTCGATTCCCCCCTAATCCAAGTCTGTCCGTTGTGTCCTTGGGCAAGACACTTAACCCACCTTGCTCCCAGTGTGTGTCCTCCACTGGTGTATGACTGTGAGTGTTGTGTGGTGGTGGTCGGAGAGGCCGTAGGCGCAGAATGGCAGCCACATTTCCACCACCACCAAAGTGTGACTGTGAGAGCGAATGAATGATGTATCCAATGTAAAGTGCTTTGAGGGTCTCTGATAAAGCGCTTTATGAAATCTGATGCATTATTATTATTAGATATCGGTAGTTTACTGGTTGTTTGAGGCTATTACATGTACTGCATTCATATTTAGACTTTAAAATGTTTTATGTGCTTGTTATCACAAAAACAGAAATGCTCATACATCAAAAGTGCACAGCTTTCAAAACCATTTATTCACAGGGATACAGTAAAGTAAGTAGGTTGATACAGCACACTGGAATCTGGACTAGTCGACTGGGGCCCTGACACATAGTGGAGGGCTTGTTCAGTCATCTTCAGTGAGTGGAGGACACAATCTTCTTGGACTGGTCTTTCTAATGTCCTTTCATAAAACATTCTCACCAAACAATGATTCGCTTTAATTCACAATAATTGGTGCTTCCAGCCTCCCATCCTGTCTGGGAGCATCCTGACATCACATTTTCTGATTGAATGTGGATATGGAAGTGGTAGTCGTCTAAAGTTATAATTTAGGCCTAGCGGCGGAAATTGTCTTTAAGTCTCCATCTTTGCATCATCAGAAAGATGAATGAGTGAGTAAGAAACTCACCCAGTGCATTTAGAGGCCCCTCACTGTGCACATAATTACATTTGAGATCAGGCATGCATATGACATTTCAGTAAAAGCGCAGAGACGTAAGCACTCTCTGGAACAATGTTCATGACTGAGTTGTTTTTCCAGACAGCAGAACCAACAAAGTCTCACACATCTTATGTTTTAACTTTTTATGACTATTTCCTGACAGCTTATAGAGAAAATTATCATCCAATTAATAGAGAAATAATCACGTTGTTAATTCAAATTCTGATCTGCAGATCTGCAGCCTGTGTTGAAATTGGGGTCTCATGATTGTTTTACTTCTTATTTTACTTCTTTTATGGCGTTATTTCGTTTGCATTTCAGTCATTTCACTGTTGAACGTATTGCACGTGTATTTATTATCTATCTTTTTATTATTGCTGATTTGTGGTGCTGACAGGGGAATGTTTGGGCCATATGCTGCTGGGAATATCTTGCATTTGTCTGTTCCTTAATTGTTTCATAACAAGGCGGGTTACTGTGAAATGAATTGCCCTTCGGGGATTAATAAAATTGTCTGAATCTGAGATCTGTCATACATAGGCCTATGCTTTATTGTGTTAAAATCAGAATTTGTACTTGTATTAAGTGAAACTAGTGTGCGGTCAAAATTGTCACTGGAGATGCTGCTCCTAAATGTTACAGTAAGTTCTGTTTTAATTTGACAAAATCCTGTTCCTTATGTACACACAAACCAATTTATTCAATTGTTCTTATTTAGGGTATTTTACTTTAGGTAAACTGCAACTGGGGCTACTTATTAATCTCAGTTTTTAACACCCCCCATCCCCTCACACACCCACATATTGTACCTTTAATATGTGCTGTATATAAGAAGCCAAAGATAACACAACAAAATATGATTCATGGATTAAAAATTACTGGAAAGAAGTGCCCAGGATTTTGTCCAAGACTCCGCCAAACGTGATCAAAACTCCCAGGACAATAATAAAACAATGCTGTTACAATTAAAATTAGGCTGCAAAAAGGGCTGTAGACCAGTGGTGTAGTCTCTGTGATATGCAGGTATACCCACTAGAAAATGTGTAGAGATAGGCTCCGTAACAACAGGAGTAACTTGTTACGTTTTTAATTTTATAACGTCTCGAATCAAGGAGATTTTGAAAGACCTAACATTCTTAACTTTTAGTCATATAGCAGACACAGCACAGCTGATCCAGCACAGTTCCTGAGATCCTTCGTTTCTAAAGTGTCTCTTATGCTGCGCTGGATGAGTCGTGGTTTACCTGCTGTGCAGAAGATAGACGTGTATATTAGTTTGGCCCTATCGTGCACCCGGCATTAAGTGTTTTGCCGTGAAGCGAGAGTGTAATTGTTATGATTCACCAGACTCACACCCCAGCTTCACGCCCAGATCCCACGCTCTGGGTAAATAGCAGGTGAACTTAGATGTGGTGGTCGCGCGCAAAGGCGCGTTGCTACCCGGAGGAAGCATTAAGTTCCTGCGCTTCAGACCATCAAAAACCCGATCTAAAGGTGAAGATGTACTTTCCTGATGTTCAGGGGGCATTCTTATTGGCGAGAGGGTTAAAAGGGCATTAAGAGCTGGCAGCGTGCTTTGTCTTTGTCTTTTACGCACAGAGACGCACAGCCGAGCTCTCCCTCATGATAAAATATCTGTCTTTTTGCTTACGGTGAGATTTGGTTCTCTACTTGGTCAAATGGCTTGCTGAAACATGTCCTTGTCTCTACACATCGAAATACTGCTCACTGTTCTCTCCTCATAACTTTAGCCCTACTGGGCTCCAAACCTGCAACCTGAGAGGTTTTCCTTTTGCGCACTCTCTGAATTACGTGCATCAATTGCAGGTATTCCTTTACAGTCTTGAACTATAACTGCCGGTGACATTTACCGTGCTGTGTGCTTATTGAAAAGAAAAACGCGGTCAGTTGCTCTTACTTACACTTTTATTTTAGATTTATATTGTGTATATGGTGGTTAGTGATGTGTACTTGCAAGGAGTGCCTGCAATCTCTCTTCTGCTGCTGCGCATGTATTGGCTTCAGTAGCTGCTGGAGTGCTCTCGTGGTAAACAATGTTAGTCTCAGTAATATGCATGCAGTAAGTGTGTAGATGCAGTAGTTGTAAATGGCTGCTGAATCTTTCCAAGATCCCCCGATGACAACAATAATCACCATATTGCAACATCTGGATCTATTTAGGAAGCCTGTAACCAAACTTTGCCTTGAAATTTATTAAATACTGATTTCAGAAATTTACTTAATTAGGGCTTCTGACAGAGTTGAACAATGTTCAGCTTCAGTTTGCCTTTTACGCATTTTTTTGTGCACAAAACATGGATGTTTCCAAATATGTGTTAGAGAGGATGGTAGTTTGGGAGGTTCCAAGGGGGGTATACCCACTACCACTACAAAAAGTGGACCACATCAATACTGGTTGTAGGCCCACACTAAACAAACAGTAGGCTATTGATTTGTCATTAACGTAAGGAGATGTAGACCCACGCAGAGGAGGGAGGCACTGACGTCAATTAGGTCCCAACACATTACTAAACTTCAATCAGCACTACTGTCGTGAAAGCTGGCCAAGCTTTAATGGTAAGTACATTTTTACAGCATTTATAATTTGTAAGTTTTTATGATCATTTTGTGACTATTTTGCATGAATTTGTTGACAAAATTGGGAATTTTCTTGTTGTTGTTGTTGGTTACATTTCCACACCTATTAATGCATATAGCCCGTTGCATTATCTTCAGGTTTTCAGGGTAATTTAATTGGCTGGAGTCAATGATTTGACCATCTCATTCCCATTTCACTGAATAATCAATGGCAGATACAGCTGACCTGTGTTGTGGTCTTTGCAGATGGCCCCAGTGCTCCTGAATATACACGTAGCCACAGTCACAGTGTTTGTGCTGAGCTGCGCCAGTGCCGTCCCGCTGCAGGGCCAGAAGCCGGCTCAGGTGGACCCCTTGGCAGTCCCGCGGGCGAACCCGCAGTGCTGGGACTCCTCCTCGGCTCTGCTGCTGGAGATGCGCTCCCCGAGGATTGCTGACACGGTTCCCGCCTTCTGGGACTTGATGGAGTTCCTCAGGGCATCAGAGAACAGCAAACACACGGCGCTGTTCTGGGACCTGGCCCGGGTCTTTTGGGACCTTTACCTCGACTGTGTGCTGTCCAGGAGTCACGGCCTGGGGCGGAGACACGTGACCGCGGTGCATTCCCTCATCACTGACAGTAAGTGTCCCACACACACACAGATGCGCGTGCACACACTGAGTGTACTCTGCAGATAGAGGACAGTTTGTCTTCAATAAATCATTCTTTAATTATCAAAAATCACAATTAGTCTATTTTAAAGCAGCCCTTTATTTAAGAATTGTCGTATTCTCAAATGTTGTTTGTAGTCTTTCTCCAACACAGGGATTGCTTTTTATTGACACTGAGGGACTTCTTTTCGGATCATTTCTTTGCTTTGTCGTGGATAGAATAAAAGCATGCTGAATTATTAGTATTTTTCTTGTGTACAACAACTCCAGAGTGCCTGCCTTTTCCTCACATCGGCAGCAGTTATTAAAAAAATACTTCTGTTCTCATAGAGAGCTCAAATCTGGTTGTCTTTCTACATCTATTAGGTGTACATTTTTACACACATATATCCTCTTAAACCCTCACATGTTAAACTTTAACAGTGATGATCAAGATTTACACCCTGAACCATTTTATGTGTGGCAGTGAATAAAGGGCTGAACCTTTTAACATGTACTCTACATATTAAAAGATCAATTTAAGTATATAAACAAGTGCATACTAAAGTCAGCTCAGACCTTTTACTGGACTTAAAGGTATATTTTCCCCACATGAATAAAGACTACTCACATCAGCACCCCCTTTTTTTGTTTGTTTTGTTTTCTGCATTTTTATATGTGGAACAAGTTTGCTTTACACAGCAGCACAAATGCATTTACAAAGGTGCTGTATAGGTAAAATTTGATATAGTGTGTTGAAAAATTTTTATTTTCATCCTCTTTATTGTTTTATGTATTTATGAAAATGTAATTGTCAAATATTGTACTTTTTTCTTAAACAAATTTTCTTTTAACTGATTTTGAGGATTGATCAAAACTGTAATCTCCACATAGTTTCTGGTGTCTTGTTATTTGTGTTTAAGTCTATCCATCTGTGGGAACATATTTGGAAGCTACCCAGCAGATTAAGACTATAAAGTAAAATTGTTTTTGCTGCATAAACATGATGAGCAGCTTCATTTTTCAACCAGAACATTCTCAAATCAGTCACATATTATACAGCATACTTTTACATTTGAGGCTTAAAGTGTTGAGGCCAATGTTTTTTTTTTACCCAAGTAAATGTTTTAATCCATGACATTTACATGTAACATATAATTTCTCCAGTGTGGTATTGGTCCTTTTATCTGAGTACAAGATCTGCACCTCCTGTCTTAACATAGATTTAGCTTTTGTCTGCATGAGTAAAGACAAAAAGGATTCACTACTATTGATTACAGCGGAAAGTGCATTTTCCTTTGACATTGGGGGCAGTGACATGTGGACAGAGGCTTTGGCCTGGATTAGATCTGTTTTCAAAAAGGTCCTTAAAGTGCGTAATGCTGCTGTCATACTGTAAGATTAGAGGAGTAGTTGATAAGAAATAATGAGCATGGTTAGCTGTGGTGCAATAAAAAGTCATTTAGTCAAAGGTCTCTGTCAGAAGTTAGCTTTATAGAAGATGTAGCCAATTGGATGAACATAGAATGAACCAGTATGTTTCTCTGTGTGTGTTTGTCTCTTTTAGAGTCCTTCAGATTCAACAGGTCAGGAGCAAACTCGCAGGCGTGGCTTAGTGTTCGAGTGAGACGTAGAGGACACATCGAGACCCTGAAGACCAAACCCAAAATAAACACACACCATCACATATAACAGGATATTTGTACACTGTAAATCTTCACTGCTGAGAAACTTTCATGTTTTACATTCATTTTTACTTGTTCTGAAATTTCCTGTACAATGACATGTTTTTTGTTCGTTTGTAACAGTAATAAAATAGTTTATCATGGCTGTAGATTGTGTACCTGTCTGTATCCAAATCAAGTCACAGTGTCCATAGTTTAAAGTCACATTGGTTGGTTATAAATACGAGTATGCAATAAAGAAGTTTGAGTTCAGTTTTAAGTCCCAGTCAGAATACTTGAATCAAGTTTCACAGGAAAAAAGAAATCTCAAAGACATGGATGGTCTCTTGGATGCCACTGTGTTTGTATGAGTATTAGAAACTAATTTTAGTTCCATTTTGCTTTCATTAAGATGGCATTATCGAACTAAGCGCTCTGATAAAACAAATTCATAAAATCTCCCTAGTCTATTTTTCAGCAGGTGCTCAGGGGCACATCTAGAGGGGCTGCCTTAGCCCCCCTTGGATATCTCATTGGCCACCCTGGGTGCCACTTCAAGGTTGTAAGCTGTGATTCACTGTTTTTCCAGCTAAAGGTGGAACTTGAGTTTGAATGCACTGTTCATGGTGCATTACTAAAGGTTATTAGCTTTCTTTGCACTTAAATGCAGAAAATATTCTTTTTTTTGGTAGTTAAATTGCAGAAAAATACCTGACATCAATTTCAAAAGACAGGTGCATTTGGGAGAGAAATATTGGCACCAGAACATTGTCAAGAAGTTTATTTTCAACAGTATGTAGGAGGTTTCTCGCAGTTAGTAGGTACTTTCAATTTAACTTAGGAAAAACATCTCTCTGCATTCTTTAGGAAATATGCCTGTGATTTTTTTTTCATTTAAGTTTTTATTGATTATTGCAAAAAAAAATGCAGGTAATATGAACATATTGGAATATTTTACAGCAAAGACACAGTTGTGCTGAGTTTAAGGAGGAAGAACCTGAAAACATGAACAAAATAAATGAATTTAAAAAACTGATTGGTGACCCTAACCCAAAATAAATAATTATCAGTCACTGATATTTCACATATTTATAATTGCATCATTCACATATATTACTGAACAATAAACAAAATAAATAATGTCCACTCTGTCTTAGATGTTAGTAAAATGCCGTAAGTCATAAAGTCTTTTCATGTTTCACTGTTTTTGCTTTTAACACTAGTTATTCCAGCAATCATGCTTTTGTTATCAGATGTTTCTGCTTTAAGTCTAAACAGCAATATAAACTCTCGTATATGTGAGCTCCATCTCTTGCAAAATTTAACCCTAGCTGCTGCAATGCAACCTGCCATTATCACTGCAAATTCTGATTTAGTTATGCCCTGTGGCACTAGAGATAGGCCTAAACTAACCCCCAAATACCACTGAGGAGTTTATCCTGCTACAAATAAAAAAGAAATGGTGCAGATAAAAAAAAAATTTAAAAAAACACAATGGAAGTCAAAGAAGCAAAAAAAGGTGGCAATGCAAAAAAAAAAAAAAAAAGTTTCTTACTGCAAAAATAAAAGGATGCAAAAAACAAAAAACAAACAAAAAAACAAAGCCACAATGGAAGTGAGCTGCCAGGGACCAATAATGATGACGCACTTGTGTTTTACGATCTAGGCACAGATGATGATGGCCAGAAGACAAACAAAGAAGTAAGTGGAAAGGTTATTGTTTAATTTCATTTTGTGTGTTTTTCAATGTGTCATTGGTTAGGCCATGTTGCGCCTGAGTAGATATGAAGTTGGACTGTAGCTAACACTACACCGGCATCTTTCAGTTCAACTTCATATCGACTCAGGCGCTACATGGCCTGACCAAATGACACATTGAAAATTTTTACTTAGCGGAATTAAAAAATAACCTTTCCACTTACTTCTTGGTTTTTCTTCTCCACCATTTCTTTTTTTTTTTGCTGTGGGCTTTTTTTTTTTTTTTTTTTTTTTTTTTTTTGCATTGGTAACTTGCGTTGTTACTTCTTTTTTTTTTTGCACTTTTTTTATTTGCAGCAGTGGCAGTTCTCAGCCACCGTACAAATCCATAGAGCATTAAGGAATCTGCCCACCTCTTTACTGCATTTCCAACAATTACCATCCTTGATTTAGCCCATTTTCAACGTCTTGAAAGATGTAAAATAATGTTTATGTTCAATTTTATGCTGTATAATTGTAATCCCTGCATCCCTTGTAGCCCTACTTTTCCTTAACTTTTTCTTGCCTTCTCACTGATCCTAATATTGAGTACTCTATAATCGTATAGTGATCAGGACGTGGCCAGAACATGGGCAGCACGTCCCCATTACGTCGCATGCGTCGCACAGGTAGGAGTTTCCGTGCGCTCATGTTTGTACTTTTACTTTCGATTTCTACTTCCTCGCTTGTGTGAGTAACAAACAAGTTTGAGTTCTGACCCGTGAGTCCCGTTTGTTATGTCATGTTAGGTTTTGTTGTGTCTTTTGTCTAAAGTTATTTATTGTAGCTCGAGTATGCTGAAGTGGGCATCACGAATCCTGTTCGATCACAGACGGTGAAAATTGGTCTCCTCACAGGTAAAACTAAACGATACTTATGTTAACTATCTCAAGTTAGCCGATCTTCCGGTTCAATCGATGTTAAAATATTAATTTTAAAAGGGTGTTTGGTTGTTCAGCAGTTTACAGGGAACTTTTACTTTGAGTATGATTTTTATGTCGGACTTGTTCCTGCTTGGCTTCAGACTTAGGCGTCGTTAGGCGTCCCTCCTGCATCTTGCAACATGTCATTTTTAAGTGCTTTAGCTCATACTAAATAAAAGAATAAATAATTTTTTGGCAGTTTACTACACAAAGAGACAATCAATCAATCAATCAATAAAGCTGCCCAGTGTTAATTTAAGGTCCTCTGATAGATTGTCAAAGGACAGTAGATAGGGGAGAGTGGGGTAAGTTGGGCCAAAGGGTAAGTTGAGTCACCCCCTGTTGCTTGGAAATGGTAAAAGAAATTGATCATGTGACCAAATATTTAGGAGATGGACATCAATTCATGGAGTCTGTGAAGGTTAGAAGCACATGGGTGAAGGGGTTAGACATTTATTTCTAAAAACAAACATTTTTCACTCTTGAAAGTGAATTTAGTCTGTCATAAGTTTTATTAGAATTGTTTTCAGACCAAAAAAGATCATTTTAAATGTGTTTGATATATCAATTGTGGTATCTATGAGCTACAACATGAGGTCAAAAACCTAGCATAAAAGTCCACCATTTTAGTTTAGAGGACTAATAAAGTCCTCTAAACTATACCCCGTAGTTCTGGGGTAAGTTGAGTCAGTGGCTCAACTGAGAAAGTAAAGGAGTCTGATGAGAGGATCAGAGTTTCAGTTCAGATTGTTGAAATGTGTTACATGTTCTTTTTAAAGATACAGCTGTGAATGTCCTGAATCACTTAAAAGCATTCTCATGTTAAAATCTTTTTATTTATTTATTCATTTTTCATTTACAAAACAGCTTTTTAGCAGTTATATGCAATAATGATAAAAAGAATTATTGTACCAGATGAATAGTGTATAATAGATAAAAATACATATGAATGTGAAGAAGTGACTGTTATTTAGGGAGAGAGAAGGTGAGGGAGGGCTGGGGTGGAGAGTCAATTTACCCCATACACGGGGTAAGTTGACCATAGGAGACCACTTTTTTGGCATTATCAAGACAGTTATGTTCACACTCATTCTGTTGGTTTGAAATATCTTGAACACATATTTCAACACATCTTGAAATATATGCAGATACACTAGTTAGAGACAAAACTATGATCGCCTTGATGTAGTGATCAGAAATATGAAAAATGGCTCATCTTACTCCACTCTCCCCTACTAGTTAACATCAGCACCTGAGTGAATGTGTCTTGTGTGTCATTTTTAGTCCACATCATGGATTTCCAGAAGCTGCTATTGGATGCAGGGAAGGCCCTGAGTATGGATGAGGTGAGAGCTTTGGTGTTTCTCTGCACTGACCTCCTTAAACGAAACCCGACCTCTGTGAAGTCAGCCAATGACCTCTTCTGTCGACTGGCTGATGAAGACCTCCTCAATGCTGAGCAACCACACCTTCTTGCTGAGCTTCTATACACCATCCAGCGCAAACGACTGGTCCATGACCTCGGGCTGACTGAGGTCACATCTTCAACCAGGACCTTCATTTCTCCTTACAGGTGAAGTATTTACATGTCATGATTCCACAGCTTAAACTTAAAGATTCATGAGTAATTTTTTACTGTATACAAGTCTGATCCTGTAATAAAAATAAGACTGTGACTTACTGTACATTTCTTTTGAACAGCTGATTATATATTTGACAATGCAATTTAAGAAAATTAAAGGATAATTCAGATAATTATTCCTCATTGTTCAAAGTAAAACACTCAGATTTAGTTTTTGTTTTTTCTACCATTGCAAAGACATTCAATTCACTTCTATAAAGGACTTCAGATTTGAAAAGTTTGAGCCACAAACTTTAAGGGTAACTTAAAACTTTAATAAAATAATCAGAATTATACCAGATAATCAGCTTGTGAATTGATTAAAGTATCATTTTAGCTCTAAACGCAGATATAGGGATCACTATCAGAGGTGCACAATGAGGTATGCAAATTTTAAAAAGGATAGTCAATAAGATCATAACCATGTTGCTTTTTTACTATGCTACCACTGTTGTAAAATATCCAATGATCGATCCATCAATAGTTTTGATTTACTTACTTCAGGATGTTTCACAAATGAGAAAGAAGGCAAGAAAGACAAAAACAAACAGAATTTTTAGAGTCCTCTTCACCCTGTTAAGGTTTACCTTCTACAGTCAAAGTCAAGGTCTGATATGAGCATCAATCACTGTAATAATTATCATAATATAGGAAAGACTTAAAGTAGGTGCAGCAGTCAGAGTCAGGTGATACAACTTGACTTAAAGCTTAATACAAGGCAGAAGTCGGGCTTAACACTTGTTTGATGAGCTGAACATTTCAGCAAAATAAAACCACTGACATAAAAAAAGAAACCATTTGATCGTGTTTTTATCTTATAAAATACATGAACTTATAGATGAAGTAGCAATAGAAAGTAGCAATAGTGGTAAAAATCAATAAATAAATAAATAAATAAAATTACAGCAGTCAGACCCTCCCTCTGTTTCTCCACTGGTCCCAAAAGTCAACAGGTGGCTTCATCAAAACAACACCCTGCCCCTGTTAATGTTACCTGCTTTATACCTGCTCAAGATGACCGCACAATGAATGATAAGAATGATATCAAAAATAGCACCAAAAAATGTAAACAATTGTATATCAAACTGTATAGCTACTTAAAAATATGCTTATGGTAATTATTCATTCATAACTCCTACAATAAGCTTTGTCCCAAAGGAAAGTTTTCAATCTAATCTTGCCCAGGCCAGGACAGGCTTTGTCTATGAGAAAGAGGATTTTGCGTTACTTTTTATGCTTTCTTTGGAGCAAACTTCTGTCAATCCAACCCTTGTGTAATGTGTAAGTGACCTAGTTAACAATCATTTTTTTGAGACAGAATGTGCCGACTTTGCATCATGTGATGTAAGTTAGTCAAAGTGTTTCGAAACTGAATCTATGGCTGTATTTTCCAGGAAGCTGCTCTATGATCTCTCTGAAGATCTGACTGAAGAAAACTTGAAAGACATAAAGTTCTTGCTGGCAGGAAAGCTCTCCCGAAAAAAAACGGATGAAGATGTTGTGAGTGCATCTTCCCAGAGTCAGTGTTTGGTACATGAATTAATCGGTCAGTGTTAGCTTGAGACGCAGGATGTTTTTTCCCATCTTTTGGAATTTTCCCTTGTGGGAGTAATTAAGGAGTGTCTTATCTTTATAGAGAGTGCAGTGTCAGATTCACGAGGTCAATTCTGCACCTACATTTGAAATCTGCTGCATCATGTGACCAAATGCTGACTTCAAATTTGCTGACCTCCTCAGACTACTCTTGAAGTCTTCCTGGAGATGGAGCACATGGACCTCATAAATGACACAAAACTAGACTTACTGAAGACGTTACTTCACTCGTGCTGCCCCGTCCTGATAGAGAAGATCAACAAGTTTCAAGCACACCAGGGTAAACTAAATATAACACATGACTATGACAACAAACTTTCACTCATATCTCATTTTAAACATAAATATGTCAGCATATATTTAATCAGTATAAATAACTGTGATCATGGTTATACCTGTGTGTGTTTGTCCTTTAGCAGCCGTAGCTCACAGAGGACCTATAGTTCAAGAAACAGCTCGGCCCAGATCGGTGTCTCAGCCTCTCGAGCCAAACCATGTAAGTCCTTTATTTTCCTTTTAATTCCTCTCAGCTGTAATGACAGATTTCAACCACTTTTACCAACAATTTATTCTTCCTTTATTACGATATAACTGTGATGTCTTATTTCTGAGTTTCTTTTTCAGCAGGTTTCCCAGTTTCTCCATCCTGTTCAGGTTTCCATGAATGAAATAGCTGGTAAGTAGTTGACTCAAGCAACTGATTGTGCATTTTTTTAGAAGAAGAATATTTGAGAAGAAGGATATTTTACTCACATACTCTTTCTCATAATTTTTTCTTTCTTTTAGTGAAACTCAAACTTAAAAAGGGGTGTGTTATTTTTGGTATCAATTAGCTAATGAGTTTGTTACTTATAACTGTTTTGTTCACAGTCAGGTCTGTTTTCCCCTCATAGTTTGGGGCATATGTACTCACAATTATGTACCTACTTGTAAAACTTCATTGATAGATATTTTCTTTGAATATTTACTTCCTATAAATACCAAACAGGTATTTGCAGACCTCTTGTAATACAACATTTATTCTTTCCCCTATGCGTTGATGCTAAATGTGTGCTGTTTTAAATGTTTGGCTAAACATTTGAATCATTTTTCTCCTCTCAAGAATCACCACCTCTTTCACTGGTGAGTTCTCAGAAACAAAAGAAAAACATAATTATGACGAAAATCATTGGAAAAAAAACTTGTCATTAAGTGTCAGCTCTGTTTTTTTCTCACAGTCCAGTATGAACTCTTCTAACACTTCGCTGGGTGAGTCAAAATGAGTTGATTTCCCCGGATGCAAACATTCTTACCTCTGAAAGTGCAGTGGATTAAACCCTTATTTTTCATGTCACTATTTCTAGATGTCTCAAATGGGTCTGAGCCTTTGTCTCTTGCACTGAGTGGTTTAAGCACTAACTCTAACAGCTGCTCCTCCTCCCTGAAAGGTCATTTTTCAACATACTTTCCGTATCTTTTATTTTCTCCTAAACATGTAAATCATTTGGCAGAATTTACCTGAAATGATTGTGCTCCACTTTCTCATTGATTTCTCAGCTGATGCCATGGTGGTACAGCAACCTCAGTTGAACACGAACTTCTCTGACAATCCGAGGACTCCGACTACAAACACTGAGGTGTGTGGCTTATTATTATATGGTTATTTAATCTGATTTGAGTCAAACCTTAGTTACTGGAGGACTGTAACATCTAAATTTTGACTAAACACACATTTTCTTTTTACAAATCCAAATGCCAAACTGAGTTGACTTTTTACTGATGAAACTGGTTTCTGTAGGTTTTGGGATCTTATCCCATGACTGCAGCAAAGAGAGGTTTCTGTTTGATAATAAACAACTGTGACTTCAAGAAATCCAAACACAATCTGCAGGAACGATTGGGGACCGATGTGGATGAAAGTGAGCTCATGCTTGATTCATTTTTAAAACAGGTGTACTGTTTACTATCACTTTTGCATCATTTCACATGTATCTGTGTGCCTCCCAGGGTCTCTCATCCAAGTGTTCAAGTGGCTTGGCTTTGAGGTTGAGATTAAGAGGGACTGTAAGAAAGAGGAGATTCTGTCTGTGGTTCAGGAGCTCGCCAGCAGAGACCATCGCGACATGGACTGTCTGGTGTGCTGCATCCTCAGCCACGGCGAGAAGGACAGCGTGTACGGCGTGGATGGACTCACTGTTGACCTGACGGAGCTGAAGGAACCTTTCAGCGGGTCGAGGTGTGGGTCCTTGGTGGATAAACCAAAGCTGTTTTTCATTCAGGCCTGCCAGGGCAAGAGGCAGCAGACACCTGTGTACGTGGAGACTGACGGTCCTGGAAACTCACAGTTTGCTACTGATGCTCGGAGAGACTCCATCCCATCTGATGCTGATTTTCTGCTGGCAATGTCAACCGTTCCTTATCACGTGTCCTTCAGAGAGAGGAATAATGGCACGTGGTTTATTCAGTCTTTGTGCCAAAACCTTGTCCAGATGGTGCCCAGGTTAGTGAAACAAAATATCCAGTATCTCTGGGTGATGTTCATTTTCAGGTGTGTAAATCTACTCTTGTGTGTTAACACACAGTTTTGAGGTCCTTGATACAAAGTTCAAATTAAAGTAAGTGATTTAATAACCCCATAACCAAATGATTTACACTGACAGAGGACATTCAGATGGGTTTCTTCACCTTTACATTCTTTCATACTGTGCTTTAGTGTAATTTTGAATGCTGGACTTAACATGTAACAGATTTATATTGTGTGTTTTTGCTACTTTCCCTCAACTCCCTTCAATACTTCTTCTGACTCCTAGTTTTGAAGGAACAGCTGTAAAGGTTTTATATTCATGAAGAACAATGAAAAATATTTCACTATATCTTCTTTTATTACAGCGGTCATGACCTTGTGTCCATCCTAACAAAAGTGAATGCAGATGTTAGCCAGAGGACCGACTTCACAGGCCTGAAAAAGCAGATGCCTCAACCCGCCTTCACACTCAGGTGGAAAGTGGTCTTTCCGAGCCCCCAAGCCCCTCCTCCTCTGAGCCTCTGCCGCTGACTGTTCCCAGTTTGATTGACATCTGAGTGTTCTTGTACGATAATGTCTGCTGCCCTCTTTACAGCAGATGAAATCAGGCACTTAACATTATTATAACTTTTATTGCGTTTTATATCAGTACTTTTTAAAAATGTGATATTGGATGGACGCTCCAGTCCAGGTATTTCTCAAATTACAACCAATGCTGATAAATTTGCATTTGTGAATGTATTATGCACAGTGTTTTATTGCTAAAGCACACCAATTGTCAGCCATGAAGTAATAAAGATTTTTACTTTGCAGATGTCTTGTTTATTGAGGCAATTATTAAAATAAAACTACAAATTGTAATATTTTACATATTTTGAGACACTTTGATAAAAACCACCACAAGGTGGAGGTAGACATTTCAGCGCACACACATTCACTGCACTTTGACTCGCCGGTGACCCGGATGTTGATGTGACAATAAATTCAGTAATTTCCCTGGCCGGGCAACTAAGAATAATTGTGAACATTTAGTGGCCAGTTATAGACTCCTAATGAAAACACAATTAGATAGTAAGATATTTATTGAATCCAAGTGTGTGAGATTGTCCTGTTCCCCGCAGTAGAGCCTCAAAGAGCCTGTAAACGAAAGTAAACATGTCCACAGAGGGATTTCAGTCACCAGCAGCTCCAACCTCTGCTGACAGCAGGTTAGTTATTTTGATTCTTGTCTATTTATGTTTGAGATTAGTGTCAGATATATCATGTATGTTATTGTCAGCGTTGATATCTGTGAGCTTTTCCCGATCAGCACAGTCTAAAAGGAGAGTAAAATGCTAACGCGGCGGCGCTGAAGTTAGCTTCTTATTCGCATTCGCACATTTATTCTGTATGAAGGTGCAAGAAAAGGGCGATTTCACCTTTTTTAAATTTAGGGGATAAACCCTAGAACACCATCGCTAAATTAGTAACACCATCACACCGTGATTTTTACCCGAAATAATATACCCAAGAAAAAGTACTTGTCGCCAAAATGTATCAAAATAGGACAATACATGATAAATTAAAGTATTTTTCTTTTTCTTTTTTTTTTAACTGTGCAATGTCCAAAGGGAGGAAAAAAATGCCATGAGGGGACCATGTAAAAATGCGATAAAGTAACTGAAATTAGGCATTCATGAACAAAACATCTATCTATCTATCTATCTATCTATCTATCTATCTATCTATCTATCTATCTATCTATCTATCTATCTATCCACATATATATGTATAGTGTTTATACATATATATATATGTATAAACACTAAAGCTTAGTTTTTTCCCACCCATTCCCGGGGCATGTGAGTCTTCCCTCTGGAAGACTCAGGGTCCTTGGCACAATAACAGCTGCAGGAGAGAGAACCAAAATAGGGTATATTTTGAGTTAGTAAAAATGACCAACTGACTTAAACATTTCTTCTCGAATTTCTTTGAAAATCACTACTTTGTGATAGTTATTCATAACCACTGTGCTAGATAAATTTAGCAGGCACATTCCAGGACCACTTTCATGACCTTATTCCCTACATGCAGCGATCAATTCCACCCAAACCTACTTTACTCTTTATCACTATTGCCGGGTGAAAATCACCCGAACACGTGCCTGTAGAAAAAAGCAGGATTTGTATCAGGGAAACAAATATGCCCTCAAAGATGTCAAAGGAAATGCTGAAACTACTCAGAGACCCGTGATACTCAGACAAACGCAACATCACGAAAATCAGGTAAACATGTTTGGCTGGATGAAAATCACCCGATGATAGTGTTCTAGGGTTAAACAACAGATTCTGATCCAGTACTAGAACCACAATACTAAGCTGTGTCTGATCTGGTTTCAGTGGTGCAGGGGAGGCTTCAGTCACTTTAAAACATAGTTTAAGATTTGTGAAGATGCAAGACGTGGATTTAACTACTTTGCTTACTTCTATAAATTATTATTTCTTATATTTTCATATGTTGCTTTCTATAGTCTTTCTTGAATAAGCAAGGCTCGATCTGGGAAGTTTTAAGTTTGTGATTCTGGGTCAGGGCCTGCTCTTAAAAAACTGTAAAATACACATAAAAATCACACCGGTACTTTTGATCAGCTCTCTAAAACGTGCACTTTTAGATCATGTCTGAGCTAAATGAGGAGAAAAAAATTTGATCTGCCAATCCATTCTGTGTGTCCACAAACTGTGGTGTGTCAGCTAGCTACAACTAAATTATTATCGTACCCTTGGCAATAGAAAGTATCTGATGATCAAAAAGTGTTAGTCACTGTTTACTGCTGGAATACACAGCAACTATTTCTGTCTGTCCAGCTCTCTCCAACCACATACATTAAAGCACCTGTGAGGAGTTTGCATGTGCATAAGAACCAGGCTGAAATCTATATGACCTAGAAAAGCAAACAAGATCATCACAAACAAGATTATCTGGTTTCAATTTGTATTATCTTCAACACATGTACACAGTGCCACAGGGCAGGCTTCAGACAAGACAGCGAACATCAGAGGCAACAGTCTGTTTTCAAAGCTGGAGGAAAAGTTTGGGTGGTCTACGTTTGTCAAAAAAAATGTATATATATATTTTGTTAACAAAATCCTGTGCAGGTTTTTCTAATTGTAACGTTTTTCCTGCCAACATGGTTCTGCCTCTTGCCATCATGATTTTATGATTTGCCGCCCAGAACATGAAAACTGCAGCAATTTGTAGCCAGAGTAAACACTGGCCTGGTTAACTCTTTTTTTTAATACTCACAGCATGGATTCAACTGAGGCTCAGAGGAACAACCCTGCAAAGACCCCCATACAAATCCTGCATGAATATGGCACCAAAAATGGGAACCTCCCTGTGTACGAGATGGAGAAGGCTGAAGGAGAGGCTCACCAGCCCAGCTTTGTCTTCAGTGTGAAGATCGAAGACATCAGCTGCACAGGTAAGCTGCTGTGTTGATAGCTGCCTGTCACAGCCTGGGTTTGATTGGAAACTTAGATGCTTGCATTACTGAAGGAATACTTTATATATCTTTTTTGACTTTTAAATTGTTGCTTGTATGGTCAGCTGCTGCAGGATACTCTCGCTAGATTACCTTGTTTTTTTTAACCAAGGTGTCTCCCCCTCAGGAAAAGAACAGGTCAGGTCTAGTAAAGCGGATTTACAGAGTGTTGAGGTGATAAGAAATAATTCAGCTCTTACATTTGACATCTTCTGACTTCTTACAGCAAGATTATTCTCTGTTTTCTAGTTTTTTTTCCTACTAGCATCTAGGATGAACATACTGTTTAGACCATGCACCTTAAAAAAAATAACTACACTAGAGTCATATAGGTTTACTTATCAAGATGCCATGGTGATGAGATGTGAGGTTTTGGTACATTAAAGTAACACTTAAACATGCTTTTATTCAGTAAATCATCTGTAATATTCATATGTGTTTAATTTGGGTCAGGTCAAGGGTCGAGTAAAAAGGCTGCAAAACACCAGGCTGCCGAGGCTGCCCTGAAGATTCTGAAGATAGACCCTGGAACAGTGTGAGTAGAGAGGAGGTTATAACAAGTGGAGAGTGAAATTAACCAATGAGAGCCAAGTTTGCATGTGATTAAAACATTAATGCTATTATTTGATCAAAAATGCCCAAAATGCAAATACTCTCTTTCTACTCTCTATCTGGTTTAATCTGGTAAAAACTGAACTTTAAAAACATGAATATTTGGACATTAATCTGCACGGTGAGAATAAACTAAAATGGAAAAAAGTTTGATCCCCGTCCCATCTGTTCACATGGAGGTGGTGTGGTTTATGACTTATCCCTGCGGTCAGTGGAGCTGTCATGATGGTGATATTCAGCGGCAGTGTTAACAGCACACACATCACAGTGCCGCACTGTCAGCCTGCGGTGAGTGTTGATCTGCCGCGGCGTTTGGGAACCGCTTCAGTGTCATTTGTTTAATTCTCAACAGGAAAGATCCTGTGAAGTCTGAGAGTAATGGCGTCGCAGCAGAAACAGACAACCATCCCAACTCTGTGGGAGTGCTGCAGGTGTGTGAATCTCTGTGTGTGATTATGTGGTCTCTGTGATGTGATAAGTTTATTGCATGTACAGTTATTATTCTGATTGAAAGGAAAACTCACTCTGAATTTGTTTTTCAGGAGTTAGCGCTGCAGAGAGGATGGCGCCTTCCTGAATACACAGTTTTAAAAGAGGCTGGTCCTCCACATAAGAGAGAGTTCACTGTTACCTGTCGAATGGAGTCCCTGTCAGAGAAAGGTGAAAATCTTTAAAAGCAAGTCAGATTTCTGTGATTTATTCAGCTCTTAGTCTTTCTCTCTCTCTCTTGTTTTGGCAGCTGTTGGAAATTCCAAGAAAGCAGCAAAAAAGGCAGCAGCAGAGAAAATGGTGGGGAAGCTTCAGAGTCTGTCAGGCTGCTCAGAAATCACATGGGTATGTCAGATATTTCTTAGAAAGCAGGCGCAACATGTCTGAGGGAAAAAAACCTCAAAAATGTCATTTTTTTTGTTACATTTCTTTCTTTTCTTAAAAAAATTTAGACTCCTCAACCCAGTGTGAGATTTGAGAACTTAAGGAATTCACAAGCAGAAAAGATAACGTTACTGAGAAGGAACCCGCTGAGTATTCCCAACACGGATTACATCCAGTTGATGTTGGAGCTGTCCAAGGAGCAGGGCTTCGAGGTCACATACTTTGACATCGGTGAGAAAATACAACATTCATTACTATGATTCAAGGCGTTTCTTATACCTGAAGTGAGAATGCCTGATGCTTTAATAATGGGACTCCCTTTGATGGAGGAACTACTGTAGAAATTTAGATGTATTACTGCAGAAACAAAGCAGACATGAAGGTGTAAACACAAGGGCTGTGATCAACCAAAGAAATTCATGGTCGACTAACCCTGAAATTTTTGACCACAAATCGACTAATGGGGGTGTGCGGAGTGTTGACAGTATTAGCAAAAGCAAGCAATTAAACACAAATGGCTAAAATATAAATATTCTGCAAACCACCAGACGTTAATTAACATGGACGCTCTTCAATCTTCCTGTCTCCAGCCAGTCTCCATTGGATTGGCCGAATCTAAAATTGTGAAAACATGGGGGGTGTTCTGAGACAAGCTGTTACCTGTGAAACGGGGTGCTCTGAAAACACCCCCATTAGTACTTGGTATGTTCTTCCTGATGAAATTACCACCTACTGAGCATTTTTTGGTCTAAAAGAGGTCTAATAGACATCTAAATGTAACCTAGACGACTGGTCTAAAATCAGGCTACCACAGGTTTAGACCAAGTTTAGACTAAATCTGGACTTTATCTATACTACACTGTATATTGCTCAACGGCTATCATCATTATTTTGGTTAAGTACTTGGAGATCAGTTATGCAACTCACAGTTGCGTTTTGAAATAAATAGTTATCGATTAATGGGTTAACATCTGAATTCCGTCTAAGAATATACAGAATCTAGACAGTTGAAATAAGGTCTGAAAAATAAACTAGACGTCTAATAGCCATCTATTGCTCAGTGAGCATAGATTGTAAATTGACGCAGAAAAAAATCGTGTTGACCAATCAGAATTTTGGTCAACTCAGCACGTATTGATCAATAAGTCTACCCGTCGACTAAGACTTTACAGCCTTGTAAATGACAACGAGTTTTCACCAATCAGAATAAAGAAAGACAACAAGATAATAATCATAACTCTCAGTCCTGTCATGTTGTAAAGTGTGTGTGTGTGTGTGTGTGTGTGTAATTGTTCTCAGATGAGCTGACGGTGAACGGCCAGTACCAGTGCCTGGCTGAGCTGTCCACCTCCCCGGTCACTGTGTGTCACGGCACAGGCATTTCCTGCAGCAATGCCCACAATGACGCAGCACACAGCGCCCTCCAGTACATCAAGATCATGGCTTCCATCAAGTAAAAACCAGCACAGTCAACACCTGCTACACCTGTACTGACAGTCACATACTGTACATCAGCTGACATCCCAGCATTACCAGGCTGTAGATTATCCTTCCTGCTTGTCCCCTTGTCTGTACACGACATGAGGTCAAGGTATATTTTTATAACGAAGCAGACCATCATTTCACAAGAACACCTTTACTGATATCTGGCAGCTTTAGAGCAAAGGTAATAGAGAGATGAACATTTAAAACTCTAAATGAAGTCATTTTGGATTTAGAAACACGTATTAAAGAAACTGTCAGTCTAACTGAAATAGGAGCACAGACATTTTTGAGGTTTTTGTTTGCCTTGTTATCTGCTCTTTGTTTGTTTGAGTGGTCTTTTTTCCTTTCTTATATGAAGATACAGTTTTTTTTTACGTTAAATGTAATTTTTATCGGACATTATGTTTGCCATAAACAGAAAATAGAAGATCTTAAACATTTTATCTATTTCACAGAAACCTTCTATTATGTTCAAACATAAAGAAAAGACACTTAAAACTCATTTTGAATTATGAAAGTGAGATTATTTTTTAACTATTTATTTTTTCTATTTCCTCCTTTCCATTTTGCAAAATCCTTAATCTGCTGGACTTTAGATTCACCATCAGCCGCTCTGTTGCCATGTTTTGCAGTGTGCCTCATAGTCCTCTGTATAAATAAATGCATAGATAAACTGTCTGCTGTGTGAACTGAACCCTGTTGAAGCAAAGCAAAACCATGTCTCTAACACGGGGAAATAAAACCGAATACGACGTGTCATCCTGTGTTATTTTCTCTTTCCGCTCATACAACAGTCTGAAAGGACGGAGCGAACAAATTGCAGCGCTGCCTTCACGACTCTTTGTAGCATTATTGAATGAAATGCCTCTCGTGGGAGCTGACCGCCTGACAGCCATCAATTCATGAGGCTGCGTGTCCTGCTGTATTAGTACAAAGGCAATTACATCAGGGCCTGTGCGCCGGTTCATTCACTCTTGATTTGTGTGGGTAAATGGCTGAGAGACGGGAAACACATGATGACTGGAGTAAAACATATATACTAAAGAAACACTCACTAATAGATTTGAATGGCTGAGATGATTGACTCTTATTGTCAATTAAAATTATTTAAATATAAGATAAAATAAGATATTCCTTTAAAAGCCCCACGGGGGGGAAATTCCAAAATTACAGCAGCATAAGTACAGATACAAAAAGAAAAAACTAAAGGATAAAGAAACTTAGAGTTAAAAAGAAAGATATGTATGTGAGTCTTAGTTACATGTGTACAGAATATACATATAATATGATTTATTGCACACTGAGGCTTCTGTTGTGGAGTCTGACAGCTGCAGGAAAGAGTGACCTGCGATACCTCTCCGTCACACACTTCGGGTGGAGCATCCTGTCCCTTAAGGAGCTCCTCAGTGCAGTGAGTGTGTGTTAGAGGGGGTGAGAGTCTCTGTCCAGCATGGAGGACTGCTTGGCTGTGATCCTACTCTCCTTAACCTCCTCCACAAGTTTCAGAGGGCATCCCACGACAGAGCTGGCCTTCTTTATGAGTTTGCCACCACAGAGTCATAGGAGGTCTTCAGGACCTCAGCCTCCTGACCGAATAGTCTGCTCAGTATATAAATATAATATTTATTCTATGTATTTATTTATGGTTATTTCACAGTCTAATTTTGAATTAATATTTATACTTCAGTAATTACATGTTTAGACAGTGGACAGGGTTTTTAATCTCTAAAGTGACTGTACCTCAGACCAGACATCCCTCACCCTTACAGCCTAACCAGGAGAGGTGAATGACAGAGCAACACAGTGGGAACAAAAGTGTCAAGTTAGAAGAAGAAGAAGAAGAAGAGGGTCTTAAAGTGTCTGTGTGAGTGTGTCACTGACTAATCATCCACCTGATGGACTTCAGCTCATGTGAATCATTATAGTGCTGAAGTAACCATACTCGAGTGCCTAATTCGACCAATGAGGGGCTTTTATTTTGTGTTGGTTTTGGTGCCTTTGTGAACTAAGACATACAACTTTCCAAAGTGACTCCATTACTCCTCGACTCTAACCCTTACCCTGTTCTGAGTGATTAGATAAGGAAGTGTTTACAGCACCTGGAGCTGATTGTCAGAGGTGTTGCCGAGGAAGGACGTCAGTTTGATCTAGTAGTTTGATCACACACCCTGTATACAGAGGCGGTAATCTTTGATTTCCACCTACGGCTCTTGGCTGTGTGTGATCCCTCACTCTATCTCCCAGTCCCCTCGCTGACCCTGAAGAATAAAGACGGACTATCACACACACTGACTTACTCATGGGTTGTCTTTTCTACACAATAACCACACACGACCTGATAAGTTGAGTTTTACGGTTTTATTAGAACAAGCACTATATAGCAGCAGTGTACAGTGTTCATGGAAAGATATGTACTTTGTTAAAATTGCACTTTAGAAGGTCTCCATTAGGAAATAGATCTGAACGTAACTGAGCTGACACAGTGCTTCGTGATACATGTCAGTCCAAAAAACTAAAGTAACATGAGAGCCCAATTTTAAAAACAAAAGGTTTTCTTTTGTAAGGCATCTGCAACATTCATTGGCAGGCTAAGTTGTCTAGACATGCAGGCAGAATAATGGATGAAGAAAGCATGTGGAGGTGTGTGTCTTTTTTTTTGTTTCACTACAGTCTGACTCGGAGATCAAACAAAGCGGCGTCCGACCTCCACAAACAGCTGCTGTGATTCAGTCTTGTTAAAACGATGTAGGAGGAAGAAAAGGAACCAGCTTTTGTAGTAGTGAGCCGTCTTTTAGATGTGCTGTATTTACAGTGATGTTGGAGTAGCAGAGCGGTGCACATCATCTTTAACCCTGCGAGTTTTTTTTATTTTTTACAGTCGATTAAACCTTTTTTTTTCTCCTCGTCTGAAGTCCAAGAGAGCCAAGATTTGTCCTCACACACTCAACTGTTTTTTTTTCCGTGTGGTTTAGGCAGGTGTACACTGGAGTATGTGCGATGTTTGCCATGTTGATGACAGATCGTCTTATCAGTAGTGTGTTTGTGAGGCATTAATAAATGCATTAAGGCACAGCAAGTGAAACTGACGAGTTGTAGCATTGAGTTTGTGATGGGGATCAAATCAAAAGCACAAAAGTACGTAAAAAAAGCAAAAGGATCCAAAGCAGTTCTACCTCTTTTGGTTTGTAATCTACAGTACCATACGAACAGTGCACACAAGATGGATATTTATATTCACTTCCTTCCTCCCTTAAGTGTCCTCACTCTGCAGTCCTGAATGAATGAGAGGGCTCATAGAGTTTTTTGTGGTTTATGTTGTTTAAAAGCCCCTTTTAATCTGTCACACAAAATCAGGACACCCGTGAGAATCCATTAAAGCTTATCTGCTTTGAAACAAATACACAAACTGCAAAAAGGAACCGGTGCCTCGCAGGTGTCCAGACCTAGCAGTAAAATCTCAAGGGAATCAGACTCATTAAAATATTAGTTCAGTTTAGTTTTACCGCACAAACTTGTTTGGCTTTTAAAACTTTATTTGATCATATTCAAAGTTTCAAAATCCTGAAACTGCATTTAGACCTGACAGCCTCCAGGGGGCTCTGACGTCTCATAATGGAGTAACAGCATGATTGTGTCTGAGTGACTTGATTGTTGACTTCAATAGCTGAATTATTTATTTTTGAAACGTCAGTATTTCATTTTTTAAAGTAGGTTAATTAAGTTAGTAATTTAACACTAAAGATACCAAAGATTAAAAGGTCAGAGTTTCACAAATGAGACGTTATGTTTCTTTGTTCCCTTTGATTTAATACTCAGATTTTTGGTTATTAATGACTTTTATTTTGAGCTTTGGAAAACTGTTAAACTAACAACTCAAAATTCTGAACTGAAGATGACAAAACGAGGGAATTTCTGGTATTTTGTAAATAAACGCATATCTGTATTTGTCTTGTCATAAATAGGTATTTAGCCTCAAAGTGTGAATTCATTGAGTTTTTCCTTGAGCCGTACTGGCTCTTCAAGTCTCATTTTTAAAGTTACACCTCAGCAGGATCAAAAATTCTGTTATCTAGAACACAGTCTTTATTTAGACCTCACACTGGGGGTCCAGTTCTTGAAAGGATCTACTAGTTCACCGAGACAAAAGCAGATTTCTGCTTCACATTCAGACAGACTGCATGTGTGCGTATATGGAGGGAGTCATGATGTGTGTATTTATGTAACGTGTGAGTCAGAGGAGTCGGTTTCGTGTAACAGTGTTTAAAATTAGACAGTGGGGTAGGGCTGATGAGGGTCTCCCTCTATTTACACATAATTCCACTGAGGAGAAACTCAACCTCGTGACTCATCTGTGTTGATGGTTTAAAAAAAAACACAACAACTGTAAAGGTTGTGGGTGTGTCCTGGTCACATGTCCAAAACACCAAAATAGGATTTTCTTCTCAATCCCACCTCTCAGAGCAGCACATGATCGCCTCTGAGAGCTTCTAAAGCATTCATTAAAAATTCCATCTACGGACACCGTACTTCCTCCACTGCAGCCCAGATTAATTTTAAATGAGCGGTTTCCCGAGAGAGAGAGAGCGAGAGCACTGCTATCACACGGATCCATCAGTATTAAAAGGCAAAAATAAATAAAATCTGCCAATTCATTTGATGCTATTTCACTAAATTCTGAGTCCAGGATATTTTATAAAAATATCTCTTTTTTTTCTACAATAATTGATGATACAGTAAATGCGGCTTACTGCCGGTGAAAGCTGCTCTCTACACATGCATGATATCATAGGTAATCAAAAGTCTACATTATAGACTAATCTAACCCAAACTGCGGTCAGAAATCAAATGGCTTCGACTAAAAAGCGCTAAATCATGTGACTTGTTTCGGCGTCTTTTTAAGGCAAGGACATAATCAAAAGTCAAAGGAGCTGAGGAAAGATCTACAGAGGGGTGGTACCATTGTTGCCCTGACAACCCAGCTTCCATAAACCCAATGAAGGTGATCCTCCCGGATGTTTCCATGGGTGCTTGATCTTGCAGCAGTGCCACAAAAACCCTAACAGAGCTGCTGGACAGAGTCTGTCCATGCTGCAGATCTTCGGCCCATGCACACAGATGTCTTTTTTCAGGATCTCCCAACAGCTTGCTGTGCATAGGTAACGGCTTTCTTTTCTGATACGATGATATGACAGACAGGGCGTTCCCCATGTGCTACCATAGGCTGGCTGTCTGTTCCATGTTGATGAAGCCGGGGTTTTTGCGGAGCTCCCAGTACATGTTATTGGAGACCCATCTCTCCCGGTGATTGGCATCAACCACTTTCCTGCAAGAGGAGACAGAAAGCAATAGTTGTGAGTGAGAGAGTGGATGTTTTCTGGGTTGATAAACATGCCTACAATCTAACCCCAACAGTAACAGTAAAATAACAGATGGTGTGTCAGGGTACTCCTGATATAAAGCTGGTCTCATCTGTCTTCTTTATACTACCTCCTGTCATCTAAACCCTAAAAATGTGTTCCCATGGCCTTACAGGAATCCAGTCCAGATCAAGTTTAAGCCAGACTTTCATCCATCAGGTCGATTGTTGGTCTGCTTACTTAAAGAAGCGAGGCTCCAGTTTGATTTCATTCTCCTCTCTCCACTTCCTCCTGGTCCTCTGCAGATCCTCAATACGCTGCTTCTCTGACGCTGCCATCTCCAAGTTCCCCTCCTCTAGATGCCTGTGTAGACCAAAAATCGCAGTTTATTCACTTCATAGTTAAACAGAGCAGAGCAACATCACATGTATGACAGATCTCAAATATTCACTCAGTCTGCACGCTGATAAATGAAAGCGTTTAAATCAACAGACTGCTGTTGGTCTATTTCATTTGAGGAATCAGTCCAATCTGATCCTGCTGGTGCTCTACCTTTGATCAGGTCTGAATCTGGCATCTGTGCGAGGCAGGACGTCTTTCAGCTCGGGACAAAGCTCATTCAGTTCAATGGCAAACCTGGTGAAGCCATAGTAGAGCTCATAGTCTGTGGGCATGGAGCCTAAAGAGGAGAGAAACATCAACAGAAAGATAAAAATCTCAACATTTATCATCCGCTGATGTGCAAAGAGAAATAAATGTTCCACAGAGCTCCTGAGGAAGAAGAACTGGTGCCTACCTGGCCTCCAGACGCATTTGGCAGAAGGTGGGACCCCACAGTAAAGACCCTCGTGCCATTTCCCGAAAAGCCTGTGGATCACTTTCCCCTCCTGATCCATCACAAACCCTTGGACTTCGTTCACATTAGAGCTCCAGTAGTTCCCCTTGAAGACAAACAGCTTGTGGTTACCCATAAGTGAACATTTAGCCTCAGCCTCAGCAGGGCGATGAATGACTGTGATGAGGTCGCTCTACCTTGATGAAGGTGAGTTTGCAGAGGCAGGCGCTGCTCTTGGTGTTTCGGATGGTGATCTCTCCGTAATGTTCGATCCACCGTCGTCCGCTGAGGATGTTGTGCACACATGTGGTGACTTTGTTCCATTCGTAGTGATCCCCAAACCTGGAAACAGAAAACAACTCTTAATCAATCTGATTGAATGCATGAATGATCTCTTTGTTTGTGTTTATGGGTGGGTCAGGATCCAGTCCACATGGGTAAATGGGAGCGTGACATATTTACATATTAGCAATTACTGAGCAGGCAAGTGAATTATGATTTACTACTTTGTTCAAATCAAAGGAAGTATTTAAACTGTTTATGAATATTTCAGATTTACTCTATAGTGTGGATTCTGTAAACACCATAACTCTGCTTTACCTAAAAGCATCATTTCAACCTAAAAGTTAACACAAATGTTATTTACTGGGCTAAACTGAACATTTTGATGTGTTTAATATTACACAGATGCAGCATCTTGGATAGAAATCTCCATTTAATCCCTACAAAATCATCAGAGTTACCTGGGAATCATGAGATTAACCGTCCCAATCGGTAAAATCTCCATCGATTTTCCCCAAAACTTGTTTTTCCATCTCACATCTGAAAAGCAAATGAGTGAAAAACATTAAAATCGACAAAGTACTTACAGTGAACCACCTCGTTTTTATTAAAAGAAGAAAATCAAAAGATGTTTTGAATCAGATTAAATTTCATGACAGAGGTTTAATGAGCCTGACAGACTCTGCTTCATTCCCCCGAGATGGAGGTCTCACTAATGAGGTTTGTAACCCACCTTGCCAGAAGGTGAAGTTCTTTGACTCACAGTGGCAGGCAGAGACGGGCGGGTGGTGGCTCACCTTTGAGAGAGGATCAAACAAGAACGGTAAACTGGCAGCTGCTGCAATTAACTATCACATACACCCAAGTCAGTCTCAAACACAAGCCACTAAGTGTTTGAGAGCTAAAATGAGCAAAATGTATTTTGATAAAGTGTCTTTTTATGAGGTGCTGGTTTGGCTTAATGTTACAGCTGTATGCCTCATGTACAGGGGCTGCAGTCCTGAAGCAGGCAGCTCAGGTCTGATTCCAGACTGTGGCCTCTTTCCTACATGCTACTGCCTCCTGGTATCCTATTTCATTCTCCTGTCTTACCGTCTCTGAATAAATCCATAAAAGCCCTACAATATAACTTAAAGTCAGTGCATCTGTGAACTCTCGGAGAACTACGACCTTTGGAAGTGCCACATATACTCCATTCTGCTAGCTTAGCCTTTCCACATCCTCACGTCCTCCAGTTCTGCCTCTATAACATCCTCAGAGGCGAATGACTTGGCCTCACTATTGAGTCTCTGTGCGTTACTCATTGCAGATGAGGCATAATGGGTACAGCCTTATGATTATTTCCCCATCTTTTGGTGTTTTAACCACCAAACATCTCATCAACCGTTCATGAAAATAATTGGGCAAGTTCTCAATAATCTAAGACATCGTTTTTTTCACAGTCTTCGTTTTTGTATCTTCGAATACTGAAGACGTCATCTGTTAAGAGTTCAGTGAAATGTGAGCAGAAGCTGCACAAATTTGATGCAAATTCGTGTCCTTGTGCAGTGATTTGTTTGGGCAAATCCGAGTGCAGAAGCGCTTGCTTAGAGTAGAGATGCTGAGTGTGAGCGCACTTGATTGTAGAAAAGTGATGTAACAGTCCAACCACGTCAATACTTGTGATTTTTAAATGATGAACTAAGATAAAGTTAACGCAGTCTCTAAGTTTGCATAGTGCTGATACTCGTCTACAAAGAAACTCCCTGTATTCTTTGTCTGGTTGTAAAATCCCCTGATCAGCTGTTTGTTGTGTCAGTAGACTTTAATACTGTAAAAAAATACAATCAAATCAGTCCTCAGTGAAGTGAATCACATTTAAAACGATCGTTTTATGCAAACAATATTGTCTCGCCTTAAAAATTAAACTGCAGCAGATTTTCTAAGCACCTTAGAAAGCGAGCAAACAACTTAATATCCCCCATGATGCATCTGTTTCAATTGTATTAACTCCGGTCGGTGCAGATTTACCTGCTCTGAGAAAAAGCAGAAGCCCTTGTCCTCCCGAATACATTCATAAGTCTCTCCTAGAAGCGGGTTGAATGGCTTACTTCCTGCTCTGTAGTATGTCGACGAGTAGCCTGAGACGGCGAAAGCGGCGACGAGAACCTGTCAGGGAGTCAAAACAACAAAGCAGACATAAAGTGGAGGGATTAAGGGGTTCATATCAGCAGCCGGCTCTGTCAGACATAAGCCAAACATTAGTATGCATTCGACACAATCAAAGAGGAAAAGGAGACGGATAAAAATAGGAGGATTCAAGGTCGACGGCTGCATTGGAGCGTCACAGACACTGCCTCTGAGTGAGACTATTTATGTGGGCTTGTGACGGGCAATGTCAACTTGTACATTAACAAAGATGGACGAAAAAATACAAGAAGGGGTTTCAAATAGTAAAGCCACCCTGGAAAATCTCACCAGATCTCTTTATAACAATGATAAAGGGGCCGTGGCTGCAGAATGATACGTAGATCTAACCTGATAAACCTGATATGACAACGTGTTTGTGTCTGACGGCTTTGTTACCATGCGTTCAAAAGGGTCCTCGGTCTCTGCGGCTTTGTCCAGCAGCTCGCTGTACTCCAGCTCCTCACACATGCGCTGCAGCGTGTTGAGGGGCTCGTTGAGCTCTACAGGCATGGACACTTTGGACAGGTCCTTGCCGATGTTGTTTCTCAGGATGTTCCAGAGGTTGATGTTGCTGGTGTCGGGACACGGGGCCGGCAGGCAGGTGCGCCGCCCGTTACGGAAAGCGCTGCCAGCAAAGTCTCCATTTGCCACTGGAAGGAAAAGATCTCCTTATGAGCAATCCAAACTTAGCACTTAATGATCTGAGGCTCCCAAATGAGAGTATTGTCCCTAAAAATGTTTATATTAATAATCAAGAAATGAAGAGGCACTTTGAGTCAGATGAGGATGCCCCGTCTGATGAGACATTTTAAGATGAGATTCAAGAGCAGCGTTTGATTAAGCTCTAATAATTTAGTGCCTTGACACAATCTCTGCAGATAATCTGTCCCTTCTGGTTATCAGTCTGCTGCAATAAAGTCTTTCGTGGAGAGAAATTCAAAGTTACTCATCAATCCAGGACCAAACTTTCAGAGTCTGAAAGTCAGGAGAAGCAGTGATGCAGCAGTGTCTCTTTGATTATTCAGAGTTTCTTCATTGAATTAGATTCATTTTCATTAGTTTGTATAAACTGTGATGACGTCCTTTGGCTGTGTCGTGGTAAATTAACTTGTGACACACATCAAGCTGTTACTGCGGGGTACACAACATTAAAGTCTGATTACTTAGACTAAATAGTACATGGTATATGTTTCTTTTTTCAACTGCCTGCACCTTTATTTTTACAGATATTTTATGACGTTTTTTAAAAGTAGAAATGTCTAAATTGCTGTTCACATTCAGCATTTTTAAGTTAGACAAAAGTGAAAGTAGAAAAAAAGGGTTATATCAAGTGGACTGATGATTTTAAACACCAAAGACTCAATCAATAGAGGAGATAAGTTAGAAAATAACAGGGCTGTAAAGTCCGAGCCAACCAATTGGTCGATAAGTGCTGAGTCGACCAAAATTCTGATTGGTCGACTCAATTTTTTTCCACGTCAATTTACAATTTAAGGTTAATTTCATCAGGGGGGCGAACCAAGTGCTAATGGGGGTGTTTTCAGAGCACCCCTGTTTCGCAGGTATCAGCCTGTCTCAGAACACCTTCCTTGTTTTCACCAATTTGGATGAACCCAACCCACTGGAGAAACACAACTGGAGACAGGAAGATTGAAGAGCATTCACGTTAATCAATGTCCGGTGGTTTGCAGAATATTTATTTTTATTTTGAGCGTTTCAACTTGCCTTTTGTGTTTAATTGCCTTCTTTTGCTGATATCTGTATATTTTTACCCTGCTGAGCCGCGCTCTGCCAAGCAGCATGGGGGGTGTTTGATTTCAGTCAACTTTTGGTCGAAAATTTCAGGGTTTTAGTCGACCAAGAATTTCTTTGGTTGATCACAGCCCTAGAAAATAATATGATTTTTTCATTTCCTGCCACCATGAGCTTACACTTTGTTTTATTTACTTTCTATTCTTCCTTCTTCTTCTGCTCCAAGGTGAACACTTAACACATGCATTTGTAAATTATAACAGCTGATGTTACAATCCTGAAAGGCGAGACTGTAAAACAGTGATTAACTTAACTGTAAACAATATCGTGAGAGCAGACTGGCGCTGATGCAACAAAGAATATTAAACCAAAAATCAGAGCAGACTCCTCGTCACAGAAGTACTGCACTTCTCTAACCAGATGATGAAGTGAGTTTATTCTCAGAAACACAAAATTATATCATCAATGGGAGATTTTTCAAACTGCAGAAGTCAGATGTTGTTTTTTCGTCCCTGTGAGATATGGCTGTGTATTAGTCCGTGCGGTTGGTGACAAAGATGGAAGAGGGGGATCCCATTCGTCCTCGCACAGATAGCTTTCATAAAGTTAGGGAGAAGCCTTTGGCACAGAGCAACCCTGCAATGTCAACCGCCTCAGCCCCACTGATAAATGAGCCAGTGAGAACTGTACTAGTGTGCCTATGTGGGGGTTTCACAGGAGGCATCCACAGAGTGGGACCCCGTTTACTTCATTAATTTTTCCCTTTCTTTTACAGCAAAGGAACTACGGATGCTTGACTCGTGATGGTGCAGAATTGGACCTACTTTGTCTGGAGACGTTATCGGTCACGCTGGCGTTGTCCTCGGAAATGTTATCGCTCACATCGCTGACGTATGACTCATCGTCTGAGCCCTGTGAGGGGAAGGAGGGATGGGGGGGGAACAGGTATAGAGTCGGGTGAGTCAGTGCAGCAAAAATCAACACAGACGCTGATCAGAATCTCACACACACACGCACACACACACACAAACATGGTTTCTGCAGTTTGCCAGTGGCTAACAAACTGCAGCATCGGTCTGCGATCTGTCCCGCTGCAGTAATCACAGCACAAACCGCTGCAGCATTTTCATACTTTATATTTAGAAGGAGCACAAAGAGGCCCCCGGTGCTTTCACAGAGAAGCATATTGTAGCGTGTTGTATTAGCAGCCTTGTTGCAGTCACCTGCTGCGAGTGAAGTGTTGACTAACAGTGTGACACGGGTCTGAATGGGCCTGCTGCTAGAGCTAGAGTACAGGTGGTTGATGGATTTCCTCGGTGAGTAATCCTTCAACGGGGCTCAATGTGTGCCAGGGGAGCTACAATGCTTAATGGCTCTTCAGAGGCCACATATATTTTGAGCGAGATTGAAAAAATGGAGGGAGGACTGATTGTTTCAAGTGATGCACCAAAGTGCCTTTTTAACCAGACTACAGGCTACAAATCAGGAGGAGCAGGCAGAGGAGGAGAGGAGACGCAAGTGAGCCTTGGAGCTTTTTGGAGAGGAGCCATCCTGCGTTCGAGTTCTTATTTTACACTATCTCTGCTTTTCATGCCGTCCTCATTAGCTGCTGACACATACAGCCATCACAGAGATGTTTTTATCTAGCTTTGCAGCGGCAGCAGCAGGGTTAGTTCAACCCTATCCTTCCTTCATCCACTTCCTCCGTCGCCTCGCTCCTCTAGACTCCACTCTGCTGTCATTTTTATAAGAAGCTGTTTCTCAAATGCCCTCTGTTGTACCTCGTTTTCTGACGAGCTGGCTGACAGAAGCACTTCCTGGGCATCAAAGAACTCCGAGACAGACTCCGACATGGACAGTCGGCTCTCATTAGAGGCCTGCTGAGTCAGAGGGATCCCCATCTGTTCCCCTTCCTAAAGGCAAACACATGGAAACACACAAGACGTTCATTGCTCCTTCGCTGCAACGATGACACGTTCAAGAACCCAAACAGACCTGAACAAATACAAACAGAGTTAATCTAGCAGCCTGTGTATCCTTGCCAAAGGGCGAGCTCTCATCCGTTTCAAATTAGTCATTTTTTCCAATTAACCTTAGTGTCAGTTTGTGCGCAGAATAATGATCCTTTAAACTCACCTGCCACAGCACCCTGGTGAGGCCATCAGAGTGTACGGACAGGAATCAATACTGAGATTGACAAACGCTAAAACCGGCCAGCTTTGGAAGCCTTGTTGTTTTATCAATACCAGAGTCAAAAATGAGTTTGGCTAGTTACACACTGACCGCAGTGACCTACCTCATCAGGCGTGGAGATGATGTTAACACTGACCACCTGCTCAGTCAGGACGGATTCAGAGTGGATGCGGTTTAGTCGGCTTCGAAGTTCTGCATTTTGGGACAGCGCCTGTGTAATAAAAGTTGTGGCCTTGTCACTTTAAAATATTTCATCTAATCTTCACGTACTGTCGCTCACAGGTTCATCTCTAAACCTCACCACTGTTTCACTGAAAACACTTTGAAACTCACGTCTAGATCTAAACTCTGATTTTGTTCTGCTCTAATCATTATTCTCTCCTCTCTGTACCTGCAGTGATGATTAAACTCGTGACAGGTAGGTACAGTCCTCAATCTGAGCAACAGTTAGCTGCAGCTTCTACGAGACAGCATCTAGTTATTAAATATAGTCTATAATACATCCATCAGAAACTAAGGTTTCATTTAAGAGCCTGTGCTATCATTGTGTGTGAAAGTGGGTGAAGGGGAGAAGCGCAGAGTGGTTGAAGGACTAGAAAAGCACACTATAGATTCAGTCCATTTACTATTTGGACTAGTTCAGTGATCAGATAGATGTCCAGTTTTATAATACTTGTGAGATCCAGTTTGTGCTTTTATTTGTTTTGTTTTTTTAATTCATTTTGAACATGGAGAACAATTAAACATAGTATAAACTGAAGATATAAACACTAATAAACATGAAAAAAAAAACAGAAAAAGAACAGATCTAGAGAGTCAAATAAGTTTGTCATTTGCATGTTCAATGTGGAGTGGAAGGAAGTCGAAACTTATCTAGTCCCACCCCTTTACCCCTGCACGAATCATCAATAATTATTTTACCTGCTTCAAGTTAATAATAATAATAATAATAAGAATAATCACAACAAAAACAAAACAACAAACTAATATATTAAAACAAATATTAATGAGAAGAAAAACAATGCTTAAAGGGTCTTTTTGCAGACAGTGGTTCATCTGTGTTTTTTCTGTCTACAGTGGCCTGCAGCAGCCAAAAAAAAAAAAAAAACAGGAAGACAAAAAGCTGAAACTTCACACAGACTGTGATGAATCCCTCTAGATTACTGTCTTTGTTAATATATAAAACATAAAACTCCAGCGAGGAGCATTTGGTTTGCATTGATTTTGGCGCCCCCTCTGGACAAAGCAAGAAGCCGATCTTGTCCTAATAATGTGTAGGTAGTTTTCTGAAGAAAATAAATCCCTCTTTGTCTTCTTTAAGGTTATAAATCTGTTTGAGTCTGTTTGAATGTCAGCTTTAAACTCCACACATGAGCTTTAAACTGTCAAAAACATGGATGAGAAACATTTAAAAAAGACAAAATTATGGAAAAAAAAACTTGTCCCAACAGAAATTTGAATAACTGACAAAAGCAGCTGCCTCTGTAATAACAATCACTTAAGCCTGTAGACATCCCACAGAGCCTCGCCATTAAAGCCTGACCTCCAGCCTGCGACAACATTGTCACACAAGCCTCCAATTAGGGACAAAGCAGAGATAAAGCAGCAGCAACGTTTTACTGAAATGATGTCAACTGTTAGCAGAGGAACAGTCCAATTAAACCACTGGAGTAGAGAGACAGCCCTAAGGAGCCGAGTTAATGAACTGCACGGCACATTTCTCTCTCAGCCAATTAATATAGGAAAAGATGATTGAACTTTCACTACTCGCTAGCCTGCACCCACATCTCCACACATCATATTCTCTAATCAGGATTAGCATGGCTGCACGACATAAACTGCGGCATGTGTGTTTTATCTGACAGGCCGTCATCATGAGCATGTCTTACAACACGACAACTACAAAATCGGTCCGTCTTTAAAGACACGTTGCTAAACCGGCGGCAGTAATTTCCTCAGTAATGTTGGAATCATGTTGGAATTACAAATATAATGTAACCGAACAGGTCTGACAAACAAAGAGAAAGTAAGAAAGAGAGTTACACATGGTTAATTAGTGAAAGCGGCTCATCACCTGTGACAGAGACTTCCTGAGAGAGTTGACCTGTGCTGACTTGTCTGTCTGCTCCTGGTCCGACAGGATCTGTTTAATCTTTTCCTTCTCAATGGCCACCGTGTTGAAAGCCGACTTCAGCAGAGAGTGGACTACAAAGAGACACAACAGAAGATATTCAAACTCCTTTATGCTCTACAAATGAGGGTCTTTGTTACCACCTTTGGAGGAAAGTAGAAAATGTGATTCTTAAAACTTTGACACTGAGAGCAAAAAAGTACTTTTCTGTGCTTCGTCTGATTGGTTTTAGTTTCCTCTCATCTTTGGTTTAAATTACACTGAAGTGCCCCAAAATGTCTCCAATTAATAATAACATGATTTTTTATTGCACCATTACATTTACAAACACTTACAGAGTGAACACTGCGGTGCTTTGGGTTTGCTTCAGCGAGCCAAATTAAAAGAGTTTGATAGATGAGTCGACTTCTTATTCTCATTTGCATTTTTCTCAGTTTTCTTTTTTATCTACAAGCTCATTTTTGCAGTTAAGTTTAATGTTTATGAATTTCTTCCAAACTGAGAAAAGTACTTAAGACAGAATAGCACAGTGTGACCTCATTTTGAGTCCTGCAAAATATCAAAACCCGAGTCCGTCTTCAGTTAAATAAAACACTAAACTATGAAAGAGAGTAACCCTTTCATTTAAGACGCTGGAGCTGCTTCTATAACTCAATGAAGGATATCAGTAAACCCTTCATAAGAAGTAGATTGATCTGAGAGAAAACTTCCTTTAAAGAGTCTTAAATTAAGTTTAGAAGTAAACTGATTATTCGCAGGGATGAACCTCATCCTGAAATATGTTTATCAGTTGTAGTTTGACACATGAAGCTCACACCTTTCGTTCACCTCATTATCTCCTGTGAGGTGCTAAACTGGCCTGCCTGCAGTTCCTGCTTGTTACCCATTAAAAAACATTTGGTGCATCATGAAACGGAAAAGGAAACATCAAAGTGTTAAGCAGCTGAGATTCAATATTAGGCAAGAAAGGGATTCACTTAAGAAAAATAAAAGAAACTCTTCTCCTCTCCTCCAAAAGTTTTTTTTTTTTTTCATGAAACAATAAAAACGTTTCAGTCTTAATATTTCATATGTTGTCTTTGCTCCACATTCAATACTGAGGTTTTGATGTCTGTGGCTATCAGAACCAGCTGAGAGTTCAGCCTGCCTACCTTTCTGTGCAATGGTACAGAAATCCTCCTGAAGTTTAATGTAATCACTGGCACACTCCACGCTGTCTGTCAGCCGGGAAACAGGAGGCTGGAAGTCGACCAGCTCGGCACAGAGGTTTGGGTTGGATGAGTGGAGGCGGACAGGGGACATGCTGGCAGACAGAGGGACCTAAAGGGGCGATGAACACAGAGGACAGGTGTCAACCTGCTCGGAGACGAAACAATATAATGAAAGTCCCAGAACCAGAGCCAGAGCCAGTTATGGATAGCAAGAATTTGAGACTGAAAAAGCTCTGCTAAGTCTGATCGACTATATTGTGCTCTTTGTTCTGGAGATTTCTTGGTTTAATTAGCTTGACTGACATCTCAAACCTCTAAAGTAGACCCCTGAGGACTATTTACATTGTGTGCAACCAAAACAGTGAACGCAAGCACATTTAGTCTTTACACAAGAAGCACAAATAAACACATTTCACAACAAAAAGAGATTATTACAAGTGAATCCATGAAACAGTACACAAAAAGTGAAAAGTAGACAGCCATAGAAAGAGCAAGAATAATTTGGTATCACTCTGGATGTGTGCAGTAATAATCCTCCTTACAAAATGTGAACAGAGCAGTGAAGTCAGTTAATACTGGATTTATCTGACAAAACTTTTAGCTATACATGCAGGTATTAAATCTGTGACTTTCACTTATATATCTGTTGCTGCTTTGCATCTTATTTATTTTGTCTTCTAGATTTAAAAAGCTTAAAATAAAACAAACGCTGTTAAATCTCCAGAACACATGAACCGTGTCATGCTATAACATAAAACGAACCATAAAAACAGTGATTTAACTTTATGTTTCGATGAACTAGATGACTTGCTTTTTATTGTGGCTTTTAATTTAGCATCTTAAAATTCAGATAACATCAGAAATCGTGTGTGTGTGTGTGTGTGTGTGTGTGTGTGTGTGCCATAGTTGCTGGGCAGAAGTAAAAAAAGTATGTACCTGAAGCTGAAATTTTGCGTCTTTGCCGACACTTTTTGTTCTCCATCTTCTGTTCAAGCGCTTTTCTTTCTTTGACAATTCTACACAATTGGTCTTTGCAGCACGCATGGATCCAACAATGCAAAGCATGGTTCAAAGGACAAAGCACACCACATTTAAAGCAAAAGTTAGCACACAGATCCACAGCAGTGAAATGGCAAAAAAAGACAACATCGCCACGAATGGGTCGCAAATAAAACACTGAAGCAAACTGGATGTTTGTTGTTTTAATACGAAAGCTTGCAGATGCTGTGTGTGTGTGTGTGCGTGACCGAAATCTGTCAGCCAGACTAAATAATAACTGACTACCTTTTCAAAGACTCATGCACCTGCATCATTACCTGAGCTCTACAGACTCCTGTGCAGCTCCACACAAACACACGCATCTTTAAAATGAAGCCCTAATTAAATGTCTTCCCCTGCTCCTCATATCAGTACATGCGTGTGTCTCTGTTGTGCCCGCATGTGTGTGTTTGTGTTTCTCTTCTACCTGCATATCTGTGAAGTTGGGCGCTGACTGGGTCCTTTGTAGAATCTCCAGACTCTGCAGCAACCGGCTCAGCTCGGTCAGGCTGGTCTGGCACCGTGCGAGCTCTGAAAAATCGAATTCACAGCCCACACGATCACAAACACATCCAGTTTAATGTGTCACACAATAATTATAAACCCTCCTTTAGAGGTTCAGAGGACTTATCGTAGAGCCACAGGCATGATTTCATTTCTTGAGTGAGATCAGATCTAATCAGGACAGAAATAGAAAATAGCACACACCCTCAGCACACTTGTCCATCTCCTCTGATTCCTGCAGCCAAGCAGCCACCTTGCTCTGTCCATTACTGTAGGAGGCAGGGAGGCTGTTGTTGCTACTGCTGCTGGGGGCCACCGGCTGCCACGGCAAACTGCTCGGTTTAGTCTGCTGTGGGGCGAAACAGGAACAGACATGCAGAGAAATTTGGTTGTTCCGTCTCAAACTTCACGTCAGAATTACACCCGTGGGAAGCAGTTTTCACTTACAATGTGAAGACAGGAATATTCAGGTAATGGGTGGAAATTAACAGTTGTGGCTGATGATTTACTTCTATATATGTTATATATACACTGGCCAGTGTTTGTAAACCCACTATTAAAAGTAAAGTATTACTCAATATCTAAATGAGCAAAAGTACAATTTCCAAAGTTTTGACAAAGCTGAGTTTAATGTCACATTTTGTTTACCATAAAATGAAAATAAGGGTGATATGGTCACTAAAATTTAGCTTTTTTTGTATGCAACTTAAAAAATCTTGTTTGCAATCAATGGCCTACATTTGGGGGAGTATTTTGCTGTATAGTCTGTAGAAAATGTTGATTTTGAAAGGAAACTAAAGGTTTTCTGACAACTCTGAAGGGGTGTACTTATTTGCTCTGTATAAACTATATAAACTATAACAAGCACCACCCAGAGTGAAAAATGTCAATCATGATTCCCAATACTCTGATTTGGGATTTTCTAATTCTTTTTTTATGTCTCTTTGTAAAGCAGCAAATCTCTTACCTGATTTAACATGAAACATCACTGTTATTTAAACCAGTCCCTGTTTGAGTCTTCTTTACCTATGACTTAGTCACGTCATGGAGCAGGAACATTTGTCGAGAATATGATTTTCAAAATGTCAGAAAAGGCACTTTCTGATTTAGCTGGCTGGATAAAATGAAAATCATAAAAACAGTCACATGCTGCGTCATTTTCTTTTAACAGCGTGCTCAGGGGAAAAAAAACTGCCACGCTGAAGCTGTCTTAAGTATTTCCAAAGCACCTTGGCAGTCCTCGGTTCCCGATGTGACAGTTTTGTCTGACTCCATGATAGAAGTGTCTCATTTAGACTTTTCTTCTGGGAGAGCTCATCACACCGCAGCCAGATTATCTATAATAGTCTCCATGAAGCACAGAGCCGCAGTCCCCGGAGCGCCACGGCGGCATTTTCACACTTACACTCTGCTCAGACATGTCAGCGGCATGTACCAGAGGTTCAATGTAAGCTGGTCACAGTACTGACATATAAAACCTTTAGTTTCCACACTTCATGGGTGGACAAAAATAGCTCATCAGTAAAACTGCGAACAGAGGCTTACATACATGAAACACCACCTTCAGTACGAGCATTTGCAGTATTTGTAAGGAACTGTTGGCTGACTGCAGAATATCCTCATGAAGTCCAGTGACTTTCTCAACCAGGCTTTGTGTAACCAAAAAGAAACTGGTGCTTATACATTCACTCTTTCTCCATGATACGCTCTCCCTGAATAAGTAACTGCGCTCAGCTCGGATCACAGAGTGAGGACTCTCACACTTGACTGTCAGGTCACTTTGATTCGAAAAGTGTGTAATAAGATCAAATCTGTGATGTAACATTGAAGGCTTTTGGCCAGTCTCTGTAAAGATCATTAACTATTGATGATTTTAAAAAATCAATAATTTACAACATTTTACCGTAGCAAATCTCAAATAGTGTCTTACTCAAGCGCCTTAACAGTCAGGATATGAAGCTGCCCTCTGATTTATATGGTTAAGAATTAAACTTATTCTGGTCTTGGATGATTTCTTGGACAAAACGGGACATCCACAAACATAATTTAGGACTCTGGAAACCTTGTGTAAATATTATTTTTTCATCCAAGGACTCACTTTTGCTTCACGCACCACACTCGAGGCCGGTTGGGGGGAATCCATCGCAGTTGGAGGAGGAAATGTACGCATGGTGGCCTCCCGGGGTGATCGCACAATCTCGTTCTGTCGGTATAGCCGGTGATGGCGCAACTTGCAAACCCAGGCATCGAAGATATCTTGAGATTTGACCTGAAGAGAAAGACGACATACATGCGTCCAGGTCATGACTTCTTCTTCTACTTATCATTGATTTGATGACCTTGTTACCTCTCCCCTCTGAGTGTTACCTTCAGGTGATAGATGTGCTCCTCAGTGTCCAGGTCGATGCGACGTGCCCTCTTTTTGATGGACATGACTGAGAGGCCCACATCAATGCTACCGTGGAGTTTGCCTTTTTGGATCTGATACCAGTGACAGACAGAGATTTTCCATTATTAAAAGCAAAGTTAACAGTAAGTCGAATCATTTGTAAACTTTTAGTTCAAAACTGTTTCAGCCTTTGTGAAGTACGACAATACATTTAGATAGACAGCTTGGGCTAAAGGGACGGATCACGAATCGACCTCAATTTAACCAACTTTAGTAACAATCAAAACGTTTGCACCAGTGATTGCACACTACAAGCCTCTACTTCAGAAACCAAAGTGTACTTGGAAATATTGAGTAACTGAGCCAATTTGAAACTAATTTAAAAAATGTTTCACCACATTTAAGTTTTAAATAGATACAGAAAAACTGAATTAGTCAGATTAATTGAGTGAGTTAAAGCTTTTACAAGCTTTAACTCACAAAGCTAAAGTTTTTACAAAAAAAAATATTTTCCATTTCAGAACAAAGTTTTATGTCCATAATCACAATGTGAAGTAATTTAAACCATTGTCTTGATTTGGGAATCAAATTAAAGAAATTAGATTTTCTAAATGATTTTTAATTTTAGAATTGTACTTTAAAGAAATTCTGCCTACTTAAACCTCTGTGGACTAAAATTACAACTTACATGTAGGAGAGAGCTTCACAGAGTTTCACTGGTTAATATAAGGTGATCCGCACACTCCTACATATGCTTTTGTTAAGTGGTCACCCACTGCACCTGTATGCTTAGCTCAAAGGTGGTACCTCGAACTCAAACTACTTTTTTCACTGTTTCATATAATTTTGACTGACCAGCTGAGGCATCAAGGAGCTTTTAAAGTGTAAGTTATCATTCAACAGCATGTGGGGGTGCTGTGTTAAATAATACTTAAATGGACAACACTATTCAAAATATATCAAAAAAGCTCAATGAAAGTTTGAGTAAAAGAAAAGGTAAAACATTCATCTTTCTTCCTGAATTAACCAAATATTAAATGTGACTCTGCACCATGCAATAACTTTTCTATAAGGAGTGGGTTTTTGTTATAGGCGCAAAAGCGTCCGTGTGAAATGAATCGCTATCAACTGATTCTATTCACACACCAGTTTGAGGTCAAGTGTCTTGCCCGAAGACACTCCAGCATGAGGACTACTAGGACAATTAGCTCTACCTCTGAGCCACAGCTGCCTCAGAATACAGAGGGAAGTAAAATCTAAACAAACAAGTTTGTGGGGAGTAAAGATGTTTATGTGACAGGATAAAGACTGGGAGTGAGATTGTTTTGAAGTAGACGTGATAACACCTCAGCTGAAGCCCAGTGCTGCTGCTTTCTTTTGTATTTGATTCAACATTATTCATTGTGGTTGGAAAAAAAATGCCTTTTTAAGCTTTTGATGAATTTTTGGTATCACCCTGTCTTTTAATAGACTCATTCTCTACTATTCTGAGGAATAACAGAGCAAAAGAACTAAAAAAAATGGCAATTATCATGTTTAGCTTTAGCAATTATTAGTTTGGGATTGTGAATTTGGTGTGTATGATCATGGGATCCACAGTGTGTCATGTTGCAGTTTTTCATCTTGTCTGTGAAACTCTGGCGTTGCAGCAAAGCGACATGGCGTGCTGTAAAACACTGAGCATCCTGACCCGGGTTGCAGATGTTTCTGCTGACTCATTGCTGAGCCGAGCTGATGTCAGGCAGGGCTGCCCTGTTTCTGCCTGTGGTTACAGTCAGGGTTACTTACATCAATAGGGGACTTTGAGTACTTCAGGATACCATTGTCCAAAACGAAAAAACGCTGCAGAGGACAGAAAAAAAACAATATATTACTTTAATAAGGAAGGGCTGACATTAAATACAAATCACATTGGACCCACTTATATGTGGATGGAATGTAAATGCAAAGCTTGGTTATTGTGTGATCTGTGGTGTCAGGCTAAAATCAGAGACTGGTTTCCACTAGAATCAAATAGGAGATGATGTCTTTAAAGGGAAAAACCCAGTTTATCTGCCAAGAAAAAGATGAACTGAATGCATGAAAAAAAATCTTATCTTTCAAGCAACAGCACTTCCCTTGACAGAAAACTGCCAAACATCCATGAAGTCGATGTGTTTGAAATGTTGCTGCAGCTGCAAAAGCTTGTGTGTGTATCACTTCGACCATGTATCTTACCTTGTGCCAGCCTTTCAGAGGCCATTTCCGCTTCTTCAACATGAACCCCTCATGCTTATCAGGCCTTTGGACGTTGCTTTGACCGATTTTCAGCCCCTCAATGATTTCCCAGCTGTCTGCCTCCTAGCAGGAAACCAAAAAAATAGTGCTGTGTCAGAGCTAATCCGCAGGAGAAAACAGAAGATACATTTGCTCTGATAAAAAGAGAGGATTCTCCTGTCATGTCAACAGTCCGTCAATGAAAACAACAGGGCTACATGTTTTTACTCTCCCCCTCTATGAAAGCACATTTTCAGACCTACAACCCCATTCAGATTCCTGCTGCTCCTTCAGCATTTCCACCCCATTAGCTTCTCCTGACTGTGCTCGTCTTTCTGCGGGTGGGTCTGTAAATCAAAGTGACGCCTCCGTAGTGGAAGGGCAGCTGGGTCAGACAGGGACAGGTGAGATATCAGACCGCTGTCCCACTTGGGGGAACTCTGGGAGTCATGGGATCATACTTTGACAGCAGAGAAATGTCTGGGAACAAATACGGATCACCTGCATGATCCTAATGCAGCAGCTTATAATGATTTATCCAACACCTGATTTCTCTGTGCACAGAAACTTTTTCTGTTGTTTGACCTATTTGTGCAATCATAAGAACACTGAGCAGAAATCTAGCTGCAGTTCCCTTTATTAAGCTCCTTTAATGCACAATGCAGCTATTTATGTATATAGATTATGTAAGAGTGGGTAGTATGTTTGTGTTGTTCATTAAGCTTCTGTAGTTGTTGCCTCTTTATGGTGAAAACCCATAACTAAGAATAAGCACCTCTGGAAACCACTCACAGCCTTTATGTATGTTGGGACGCTGCAACCATCAAGACAGCATGCTGCAGGTTATTTACGACACCTGACCTCAGCTTGTTGAGCACTTAACAAAGAGGAGACAACAGCTTGTTCAATCTATAGATTAAAAATTCTATAGTGTCATGTTGTTCTGTCTCTTTCACTTGTTTATGTTGTATATTGTGCTGAAAATACGTATTGTAAAAAATATCATGTAAGTTTGGCACATAGACTGTATATAGAATGGACGCCGTATGCCTCCTCTCTGGGTGAAGCCTCGGGTGACTGGCTGCAGTATAGGTCATAAACCCCGCCTCCTCCAGCAATCCCTATGGAGCTGTGGACAAACTTTAGAAATTTATTACACAGAATATAAATTTTTCTCCCCCCTGGTTGCAATTTTGACATGTAGTTACAGTAAGACTGATTTGTGCTCAAGTCCTCTTTTTTCTCTACAGCTCCGTTTTTAAAAGTTATTATGGGTTCATGTTTTCTATGATTGACACCTGATACAGCCTATGGGCGTACAAAGATCGCGTTGCTTACCCGGGGGATACGCTGTTTGAGCCGAGCACAAGGGAGTAGGTTTGATTTCGACATTTTGACACAAACCAACACAAACACAAATGTGAATATAAATGACACCGCTGATATTAAAATCCCTTTCAGCTAACGTGACCCAGGCATAATATGCCAAACATGTTGGCAACTTACACTTAGCGGTTGCAGATAACATGCACTGTCTGCCTCCCGTCCAGTCCAACTAGCAGGTAACTTTTACACCCAGGTGTAGTGACAGCGGGGACAGCCAATCACATGTACATAAGCAAGAAACCAACAGTTAATCAAAGAGCGATATTTAGGTCAGAGGCGGGACGTCTAACAGAGACAGACTGTTAACCCTTTGTGTGCCATAATCATTGATTAAACACCAAGGACAGCGATTGTTTTGATAGGTACTTCACTGTAGCAGCTGATTATTGGGAGGGACGTGTCCCTAGCGTCCCTACCCAATTCTGTACCCTTGGCAGAGTGTCATCACAGTGACTCTTCTGCCGAGTTCGCACAATGCGACTGTGCAAGTGGTATTTCCAGGAAGTGGAGAAAATCCTGGATGTACCGAGAGCAATTCGACTTCAAATTGGTATAATGACGGAAGTGGGACCAAGTTGTCCATAGCATGTACAGTCTATGGTTTGGCACATATCGACTACATCTATAAACCTGCCCTCCTCTCTCAAAAATACACTAGTCAACAACCTCACCGACACGTCATTAACAATTGACCAGCTCAACTGTATAACACTGCCAGTAAAATAACCCAAACATCCCTTAAATGACAAGCAACTTCCCTGATGGGCAATAACAAGCAGCAGCCGGTGAAAGCCGTTCAGACCAACTTCCTGTTATCAGCAGGATTACAAACAGACTTTCAAATGACTCTCGATTGATTAATCAATACAGCACTAAATAAAGAATGGCCCACCCTGCAAATATTGCAATTCCAGGCACTTTCTCCTGCGGTCGTTTGGGGATGTGAACCATCATCAAGAAATTCTTCATGAGGAACCGTCAACGCAACGGAAAGTAAATACTCCAGTGTGTGCGCCTGCGATTGTCTCATATGGAAATAATGACCACAGTCAGAAAATTTGCTTCTGTTATGTGACCCTGGAAACAGAATTGAATTAAGCCAAAGTGATTTCCTGCTCTCTGCTCACATTCATTGATCTCACTGCAGAATCATCCGGAGCTGAATGAGGTGGACCCTCTGACTGAGTTCGCCTCTTTGATGAAGGATCTCGTATCAGACTCAGGAAGAGACGGTTTGCTTTATCGAGTCAGTAGTTAAAAAGGCGGCCTCAGTAAGCTTGGTTAATATACTGGATGACTTTGACCTGAAACATCTTGGTGGAGTAGAAGTGAATATCTTCAAAACTGACAGAATTAAATAAGAGGTAATCCTCCTGTACAGTCTGTCTTTGCCAGTTTCAGATGCCAACTCATACAGTATCCACCGGCACACAGGCTGCAGCGCAGTGGAGTTTTTAAAGCAGCGATGAATCATACCATTACAGTTAAGGTCTCCCTGAGTAGCAGAAAGGACAAACACTCCTTGGGGACACCTTAGACTAAATCAGCACTATAAATATCGGCCTGACAGCCCACTCCTGATGACACCTTCTTCATAGCCGCTTCTCCCACGGACAATGATCATCTACATTTAGAGTAACGGTCTGTGTTGCTGCTGAGCTGAGTAAGAATGGAGGACTAACTTTTCATGAAAAGACAATACATGACATTTATTCAGTGTTATCATATCATCTCGGGATGTCAGGCACATAACAGCTCCAGTTAAGACATTTACAGTATTATCTAAATGAGTTTATTATCTTATTGTTCTCTTTAGATTATAGGATATCTCACTCTCACTGGAGACTAAAGGATGTTTTTTATTTAAAAAAGTGTAACACAATGAAAAACATAAAACAAAGGCACTTATGTATCAGCCACACCATCATAGATGTACGCTGTAATACAAGCTTGGTGGACATGGTGTCCATGAAGTCAGATTTTGATTTATCAGATCACAGGAAAATATTTAACTCCTCCTCAGTCCATCTTTTATTGGTGCAGAGAAGTTGCTGGATCATGTTTACATATCATTTCCCTTTCAGCATGGTTAAATTTTAACTTAAACGGTGTTTTCAGATGATTTTGTGCCTATGCAGTGATTTCTACTGCAGAGTCATGACTGTTTCAATGCTGCCTGAGAATTTAAAGCCATCCAGTGTTGGTTTTTGAGCGTTTTCTTTTTGGGAAGATGGTCCTGCAGATTTTCTGTGTATTTTTATAATATCACATACTGTAGTTGAACACATCCACAGTTCTTTTCAGTTTAATACTCAAAGATATTAACATGAAACAATTCGACTAATTGAATGACTCAGCCTCTCTGGATTATCTCCCTAACCTGCTGCAGATTAATGTAAGTGGTCAAGAGATGTTCCTCTGAGAGGTTTCTGTTTTTGGCACAACACAGTGTTTCTCACAACCTCTTTTAAAGGGGCTGCTGACATCAAATTTACTCTAATATGAGCAGATATTTTACAACAGTAAAAAGTCCATGCACCAGACAGTTTGATAAACCCTCAAAATCACTTTTTATCAACATTTAACACAGCATCGCAACTGTTCTGGAACCATTTTTTTGGCATTGAATAAGTTACGTGATGAGCTTGGAAAAACTATGTATTTAATACTAAAAAGTTTTGGCAAGTCAACTGCTGAATTTTACTTTGACACAGAATCAGATTTGATAAACAATCAAATCAAGTTTCTCTGGTTTCAGGATTTTTTCATGCTTACATTTTGATGATTGTCACCAAGTTTTGATATGTTTGCAAAATCAAAAATTTGAAGACAAAATTTAACCGTTTTACAGATCAATAGGTATCTGTTTGTTGTATAATCCTTTTCTGCAGGCCTGAGCTCAAGTGAACAATTTTGTTTTTTCAAACAAAACAAACTAAACTAATTTGAAAATACTGCTCTTCTTGCTGAAGACACTGACCAGTCTAGTGTTTTTTCACACAGAAATGGTTGAGTGGGGTTGCTGGAGGCCAAAACTGGTAAAATAGATTTCTTATTGCAGCCTAAACTTTTAAAAATAGAGTCAGGCTTCAGGTCTGTGCATGTGTAAAGAAATATCCATTATTCCAATGCTGTTTACTTTCCCTTCAAACATCTTGGTGCACTTTTTTAATGTGTTTGCAGTTACTCATACTTACATTTGTCATGCTCATGAAATAGATGGACTGACTGTATGTACTGTATTATCTTTGATATGTACTGTACATGTTCTTCATGTCAGTGTATTTTTTTCTCTGTCAGACTTCCCTTTGAATATAACTCGATCACAATGGAATTAAACTGCGACATTAGATTTCCTTGTGAGCAAATATATACTGTGTTATAGCAGCTGTAAAAACCATCCCATCTCATCTCCGACAGACAGTCACACAGACGCTGATGTCTCAAAGGCTCATAACCAAAGGGGAAGTGTTGTTAGTGTTGTAAGGATGGATTTCACTGCAGTATCTGTCCGGCTCAGCAGTAAAGCTCAGAGCTGGAGGTGGGCCGCCGCATGGATGACAGGTTGACACCTCAAGAGGTGGCGGTGTATACGCACAGTCTCAGTCTCTGTGTAAACACCACAGAGGCAGTTACAGACCAAGAGTTTAGATGTTTCAACTGCTGTTTTTTTTTTAGGTTTGTTGTTTAAATATCTGAGGGGGCCGAGGGGGAAAATTAGTCCTGTTGAGATGCTTACAAGAAGAAAAAATCGTCTTCTTGATCCTAAAAATAGAAGTTAAGATGACAAACTGGTCCTGTCCTTTAATTATTTAGCTGTTGTTGTCTTAATACGTTTGATATAAAACACCTTCAAATTAAACTGTGGTGAATATACACTAAAACACGGTGATAAATACACCCAAAGTATGTTTGAATGTATTTCCTTCAAGAAGAAATTGGACAGGCCTTTTTTAAATGAATACTGATCCCTGTAGACCCCGACTTCAGACTCTTTTCTGCCTCTGATATCTTCTACTATCCATCAGGCAATAAACCTAAATCTTCTCGTACCGGGCACAGAGCACAGAGATTAACTTGGTTGATTTTATTGAGAGGTTTGGAAGATTAAAACCGCCTCAGTGTTTTGGTTTTGTGCCTTGCAGATTTCATTCTCCAGCTCCGCTCTCTCTATCAGAGTCATGTCCTCTGTTTTGAGTGGGTCTTTTGTGGAGAAAATGAGATGATCTGAAACTATGATAACCTGCCCACAGACAGGATGAATAAATAATCTTTTTGATCATATTTTTGATGGACTGACGAGAAAGAAGAGACATCTATGTTGACGTTATTAGCATGAAAAACAGCCGTTATCAGACCGGGTAGGATCTGGTTATTGAATCATTGATTTATCTGATTTAGGGATAAAAAGGGTCTTCTTTTCCACGAAGACAGAGAAGGATTGCTCCTATTCTTGCTGAAAACGTCTTATCTGAACAGGAAATTACAAACTGCAAAAGAAAAATTGATAGAGTAGCAACATCCTGAGTCAACTTGTGTGTTTTTGTGTGTTTTAAAGTGGGTGTGAGTGTGTCTTTGTTGTGAGAGGAAGAGAGGGGGAGAGAAGAGCGAAGGAGTAAGCGCTTACTGCAGGTGGTGCCTCTAATTGCTCTCACGAGGGTCTCCACTGTGAACAGTAGCTGTCAGTGGACAGAAAACTGATATGTATTGATTTATAAAGGGGGCTGGATCTTATTAGGATTTGCCCCCAACTAAATACCCCAATTTGAGTCCAGCCGAGCTCTCTAAAGTCTCTGTCAGTGTAAACTCTGCTTCCTCTGGGTTACTCTGGGTGAGAGACACTCCACTTTTGTCTTTTTCATCTCAAAAATAACACAGAGGTTGATAAAAACACATGTTCAGTATGACATTCATAAAAGTATCAGGTTCCGATATCAGCATAATTCATGGATTGGAAATTTCGGATCCAACCTGCGAAAATTTCCGATCCATAAGTCATGTCTTTGTTTTACCTTTGTCTGCTGAAATGACAGTACAAGTGATTATTGCGGGTCAGTCTGCTAGCTGGCTGCAAACTACGGAATGCATTTCCTGAATGGAGATATGTCTCAATGAGACACAGAGATGAAACACTCCCCCATTCAAGAAATCCACTCCGCAGTTTGCAGCCAGGCAGCTATCAGGCTAGCACTGAGCAGCACTAGGGCTAGCAAACTTTTCCACACAACATGTCCGCTGTGTGGAAATATTTAACAGTCGAAACGCCGCAAAGTAAGACAGCAACGTGCAATGTTACAAAGTCGTTATTCCGAGGCGGAATCTCCGTCGCGACATACAATACCTCAAATGTAATCAAACATTTGAAAAAGCACCACATGAAAGAGCGCAAGGATTTTTTTTAGCCAGGGGACCGAGTGAGGAAAGGAGCCACAGGGAATTACTTCTGGAGTCATACCAAAAGCAAGTTAAACTTCCAGGAGACAGGGTGAAAGATAATAATGAATAAACAATAATGATAATAATGATGGTAAAGCTAACAGATCTCTGGTATCGGAATAGTATCTGCGGATATCCAAATTCAGGAATAGAGAACTGATCGGATGTGAAAAAATGTGGATTGGTGCATCCCAAGTTCATAACCAATAATCTGATTCATGTTTAGTTTGCTGTTTCTTTAAGTCATGAGGTCTTGATCAGGAGGGTGTGCATAATTAAAGAAAACCACTAACAAAGACATTTTCTCTTATCTTCATGGCTGCCTCTTAGACAAGTACCTGACTTCATTAAACACATTCAAAGACACAAATAACAAAAGAAGGGCTAATAGATAACCTCCCTCTCAGATTAAGAAGGCTTTTAGATAATGGATCATCTGGGAAATTAAAAACTGTACCCTTTCACCCATGGAGACCTTCTTATCAGGAGCCGGTAGCTGACATTGAAGATTGGGGACAATGAGCACAAAGGGTTAACCATCTGCCTCGGCCAACTGCAGACTCTCAACTACGCACTTTCAAATAGGCCTCATTTCTCAAACACGCTCTCTTTTTTGTCCTGCCCTTCAGAGCGCCATCACAAGCTGCGCTCCCGTACAGCACACCAGAGCGTGCCACATGCTCAGTGGAGCACCAAGCCTCTGCCTGTCCCTCATGAAATATTCATCAGCCTGTGCCGACGGAAAAGCTGTGATGTCAGAGATTCCAGTTTGGGTGTCCTGTTCCTGAGCGACCACAATGACACAGCAGCCCGGCGAGGTAAAGAGAGACGGGGGCTTCAGAGGGATTGATGCATGGGTTCAGTTTAAGTACAAGAGCCTCTCTCAGCATCTGCACGGTTTTTACTTACCAACTATCTAACTCACCCTAAAGAGCTGATAATCATCTTTTCTTCTAACTTTATCAATACGGGGGGTGGGTCTGTATATCAGGGATTATGAGTGGTTAATAGGGTCAGCTGAAAATAGAGCCATTTAAACTGTGCTGAAACTATCAGATTAAACTGGATTTTCACCCCAGATTAGTTGGTTCTTGGCGGTGAGCCTTTCTACCAGATCTGTCACTGTTTGGCATTCACACTAAAATATCGGCCATAATTCGGCTTTTTTTCACCACTGATAGAATCTAACAAAACACTCAGTCTTTATGAGCTCTTGTGTAACGTCCTTTCTGAAGTCTTAAGTTTGAATTTTATTATAATTTAAAAAAAAACATCTTTCACTTTTTAGCCCGGCTGTCGTTAGCTTGTTAGCTTCTCTCTCATCATGCTGTCCCTCTCCCTGCTCTCCTCTCTCAATGATCATACTTTTATAACCCTGGGGAGCCGTAATTGAAATCAAAGTTTAACCAAGTGTTGTGTGACCACCTTCAAGGATCAGACTTCTCCAAATCATCACACCGCAGATGAGGCAGAACAGGAGCTTCAATATCCTGCCTTGAAATGGCAGAATGCAAGCGCCTACAGAGTCAAGCAGATTTGCCACCTAAGATGAAATTTGACCTTAAAATATGTTGTCAGCTGCACTTGTATGAAGATATCTGTGTAGAGATAAATAAATCTTTCTAAATAACTGCAGTTGGGGGATGTCACAACAGCAGGTTATCATTTCCTGCACAAATTCATGCAGGGTTTGTAGAGATATAAGACCTGACAACTTCTTGCATCCCCCCATGCTGGTTTTAAGACAACACTGGAAGTTTCTGGCATTCAAAATGTAATGTTGCAAGAATCGGTTTGAAAAAATGTTGATAATCAATGAATGTTTGCTCTCAGTCTGAATAAGCACATTATTGTTGGTCGAGACAGCGCTGGAATAAACAATCTAATAAACTGTGTTGGGTTTTTCCTTCTCTTTAAAATGGTGATGCAGAGATATGTCTGTTCTGGCAGCTGATTTCATAACGACTGACAAGGTCATTACAAAACTGTCCTGACTGTTTTTGTTGAACAAACTAAAGCTGCTGAATTAATTTTTCATGATTTGATATTTCTTGGCAGGCCTAATTTTCCTTAAATGAAATGACTCACAGAAGACGGCACTGACAGAGGACTGCAACGACCCTCAATAATGTTCAATCTTCCCAAAATAACTTTGAGTTAAATTCATTCACAACCAGGCTGCCTCGTGAACTATTTTTGTGTGGTATCATCATGTGAGAACGAGTCAATTACCTGCCGGCTGTCCCTCTGGGAGGATGAAGAGGAGGAGGCGCTCTTGTGAACCGGTGTGGAGGTCTTGTTGCTGGCTGTGGAGCTCCGGTCCTCAGAGCTCAAGGTGCGGCCGTGAGGGCCTCGCTGGTAGTGTTGGTGGTGGGACATGGTGGACTCCGTGGACCTCCCTCAGCGCTGGGCCCTGCAGATCAGGTACATCCTCTAATACTCTCTCACACTCGCAGCTCAGCGCTCATCTGAAAGACAAACATCAAGACATAAGAATACTGCGTCTAGAGGTGTCCCGATACAACTTTTTTTTACTTCCGATATGATACTGATATTGTAGCCTTCAGTATCGGCCAATACCAATATTAATCCGATATTAGAACAAACTTGTGCGTGACAAGTTTTGCACTCAGCTGCAACGTCTTTTCCGGAATTAGACAAAAAATACAGCCACACGGCCAACGTCACTCCCACTCCTTGCTACTTTGTTAGTACCATAGTACACACTGTTGTTGTGAGTACATGGGCCATGCATGTTGGATCTGGGCGCTGCTAGATAGGGGTGCTGGAGCAGAGTCTGGAATGGACTGCTTAGATTGAAGTGCTGATACCTGAGATTTTAGATGCAGACCGATATTTGTTTTTTTGCTGATATCGGACTGATATCGGATGTCAATATTAGATCGGGACATCCCTAACTGCATCTGAGGGCTGGGCGACAAACCAAAAAAACAAAAATTTACAGATACCGAAATTTACAACAATAACTGACGTCATTTTGCCCATATAGTATATTTGGTGTCAAAAAAATAAATAAAAGTTGGTGTTGGATGTGTGTAGGTAGGCTATGGTCTCATGTCCCTGTAAGATGCTGTCCTACATCAGAGACGTGACTCCACCCAATCCAGTCTGTAACAAAGAGGGAAAGACAGGTGAGGAGATGGAGGACGGTTCAAAAGTTGTAGCAGGTGGAGCATCAGCTGAAGTAGAAGAAGTTGATGTGGGAAGGGGTGAACAGCTTGTGGAGTGGAGTAGTTATCGTCCATTTATCGTTATCAAGGTGAACTGCTCAATATATTGTGATATTGATTTGAGGCCATATCGCCCAGCCCTACTGCATCTATTTTGAAGACCTTTTTCTTTGCAGTGCCGTTAACTTGTGATCGAACTACTCTTAATTTTGTTTATATCCTCAAGAAATGAAGCCAGTCTTTAAAATAATCTCCCATCAACTTGAATATGTTGATTAAACTCAAGATGTTCAGTCTAGCTTCTCTTTGAATCATGAGTTTTTAAGATTCCCCTTATTACTTCCCTTGCTGAATAAGCACATCAGCTGAAAAACCTCCCACTTTAATTAACAAATAGAGTAATTAGCCTCTTAGCTTGTGCCTTCCTTTAACAGTGAAACTGCACACACTACATTGTGGTCATGCTCCAATGAAGAGTCCACTAATAATCAATAAATAAGCAGGTCTGGGTTTCTCCCTATCTCACATTTGAGTTAAATTACTATTGGCTTCCGGATGAACTTCAATCAATGCTGTTTTTACCAAACCAATCGACTGATCAGAAAAATAGCAGGCACATTAATCAACAATAGCACAGATGGTCGCAGCTTGATCTTAGGGTCTGAACTCTGTCTACAATCAGGAAATAAGAAGTTTGAAAACTGTGTAATTAACATAAACACAGTCTCTGTCTCTCTTGTTAAAGGTTTTAATAATCCCACAGGATTTTCGTAACATAAATCTTAAAACATCCAATTAGCACCATGAGGACGACGGTAATTAGGAGAGGATGCCAAATCAATATGACAGGCATCTTCATCTGTTCTGTGCTCTACACACTCAAGAGCCCAAACTCCCAGATTCACACTTTCTCTGACTTATATGGAACATCTCTAAGTGTTTCCAGGACAAATCTTGAATAAATCACCTCAGCTCAAAATTTCTTGTTCACCTTATGTTCGGATCGCTGGAGGAGGAGGAGAATTGTGGCATTAGTCATGGCAGTGTAGCGCTCTGTGCTGACACCAATAATACAGTCTGCAGTCGTGCTGTGTAATCGTCAAAGAGGCCTCTGCACTGACAGAACACACATCGATTAGGAGATAGTGGAAAACAAAGTGATAAACAAACCCTGTTCAAGTCAGACTCAGAGATTTATGGCGAGACATCGAGGATGTTACTGGATCTTTACAAGAGCAGACAGCGTGATGTTGTATTTTTATTCAGAAACTAATGCCAATATGGAAACAAAGGGAACAAAAAGAGGCTTTGCACATGCTACAACAGTCTCAATCATCATAAATCTACCAAAGGAACCAGAGAGTAATACAATTTATACAGTAGCTCCACAATAAATCATACATAAGGGAATATACTGTGACACTGTTGATGTGGTTTATTCATGTCCATCACAAAAAGTCATGTGCTGCAGCCTGCATGCACACAATGGTAATTTAGGATGTGTGTTACGCTTTTATGCATTTATTGACACGGATAGGATGGTTGTTAGAGTGTTAGAGTGGAACAGCAAAGAGCTGCAGGATGGAATCAGGTCACGCCATCGAACAGCAAAGTTAAACCAGCACTAGTGATGGGTGGTATGGGCTAAATTTATCATAATAAGATTGGCAATAATGATAAAAGTCTCAATAAAAAATATTACAATTCCAGTCTATATTTTTGACTCATTTTGTTTTGAGAACACCAGTTGGAGTAGTCAAATGCGATACTTAACCACAAGTTTAAGTGGTAGGTTATAGAGAAAACCAATGACTTCAAACAAGTCTCAAATGTGAAAACATTTCCAACATTTATTGAAAACTCTTGCACAGAGTGAACAGCAGCAGATCCACTGTCTGATGTCAGGTATACCTGATGTGGAGCCTCGTTCAGTAACGAGCCGCTCAGAAACGTCTTCTTCATTACTTTCAGCCATGTTTGTTTGTTATTCTGCTCTGTGTGGGCTATGGCTGCGAGTCTGTCACTTGCACTTACGTCATCGACTTGCATTTTTCTGACGATATATCGTGGACTATAATTTATTGCCTATCCCTAATCAGCACCCAGACTAAAGGATATTCTGATGGGTATTTTTCCTTTTTTTAAACATTTTAGATCATTTAATCATCACATTTATCAAGAGAGAAAAAAGCTGCTGTATCCACCTGCTGAAGAGAATATGCTGTATCAAACACTGACACAGTATTATTAGGGAAATCATCCAAGTCTATTTCAAGTCCCAAATAATCCCTGTAGTATTGCACTGGAGGAATCACTGCAGCAACATGACAAAGCCAAAAAACAAAAGTGAGTAATTCAGGGTTATTTTCAGACATCAACACAAACTGCATGTCTTTTCTACGTGGCTCTTGTGAAACTGACAGTCACTATATACAGCTGCAGAGGTGTGCATCTGTGAGGCTCCCCTGTGTCAGAGAAACTCCCCGTCCCCTCTGCAGCTCTGCACGCTTCAGCAGTGTGTGCACTCTCACATGCAACACCCTCACACTATAATCTATAATTCAGATCCTTTTACAGCGTCATCATCCCTGCCCTGTCTTAAACCAACCACAATCTAAGCTACTGTGAGACAAGGAGCTAAGTCCATTCAGATAGAGTATTCCACTCAGCCCATTTAATAGATCTGCTCTCCTTGACCTAATAAGGAAGCAAAAGCGGGGGAGTGCCTTAAGTGCAAACTTGACTGGTGGAGTTCACTGTGCAGTCTGGTTGGAGTATGATGTCTAATCAGTACTGTCAGTTTGAGACAGAATCAGACGGATTTGAAACTGCTGTTAGTAAAAGTTAAGTGAAAGTCACAAGTCACATTTCCCTATATGTGTGCATTAAACAGATTCAAAGCCCCTCTATGATTGGTGGAAGGATGAATCAGCTGAATATTTTCTCAATATGTCAAAAAAAATAATTGAAAAATCACCATCATGGTATCCAAAAGCCCAAAAGTGACTTCATTAAGAGAGAGACTTTGTTTGAAACCAGTTCATATTTGAATTGATTGTTTAATCAGCCGAGTCTGACTTTAATTTGAAACTCCACTTACTGACTCAATTACTCCTCTCTTGTTTTCCCAAACTGCAGAAGTGAAAGCTAACTGAGGTGAACCATGGAGGACTTTCAGTAGCACCAAGTTTGTTCCCAGTTCCCCATGAAGAAGAAGAACATCGAAGAACTGGAGTGTCGCTTACTCTTCCATTTAGACAGACGGACCTTGATACAAGCTTGTTACCATGTTGGGGAACGTCTGATCAGGATCTGATTAGTCATAGGCTTAATCTTCTAAATCCTGTCACTGTGATTATGGCCCTTTAAGCAGCAGGACGAGGCAGGTGCTGCCGTGTGTGCTACAGCCACCCTTCTCCAACACCTGGTCAACACCTCAGGTTTACTGAATGATGATCATGTGTGTGTACTAATAACAATAATGTATTACAATAAGCTAAATGAAGGATCAGACCCTTGAAACACTACAAAGAGGGAAATGAATTTAGCCAAGACAGAGAATTTTTATCCATTTTTATTCTTTTGTTTTTGCTTTAAGTCACGAAATGGTGCGGCACCTCAGTATATTGCTGACCTTATACATGTCTACGCCTCCGCGAAAGCATCGAGATTCATGGATCAGCTGCGTTTTGTCATGCCAAAAAGTAGACAAAAGACCAGGGGGGACTGTGTTTTTTCAGTGGTTGCTTCTCAGCTATGGAATGAGCTAACCACCCATATCAAAATGGCCCCCACCCTGGATACTTGAAATCTCATTTAGAAACTCATTTTTACTCCTTAATACTGCATGAGAGCTGTGTGGTCTTTATCTTTTATTGTATTTTTATATTTCCTTTTTTTCTTTTTGCTTCTATATGCTCTTAATTTAATGTATTTTAACTTAATTTTAACTTAATTTTATGTTTTTTATATTTTATCTGTTGGGCAGCACTTTGGTAACTTTGTTGTTTTTAAAATGTGCTATACAAATGAAGGTGGATTGGATTGGATTAGATTTCATTAACGTCAAAAAACTCCTCACAGAAGCAAAAGTGACAGAGGACAAGGAAACAGAAAAGGACATAATTAATGTAGTATTTTCTACAGATGTGATTTTTGTAAGAGCCTGTGAATGTAGCATGGATGTTTCAAGATCCAGCTGGACAAAGAGGAGCCTTCAGCTTCATGAAAGCACAATAGCAGTAGTCTGTAAAAGTAAGAGGAAGTGGCAGACATTCTTGCAATGCCACAAGCTGGAGTGAAATGTCAAAAACTTTTAACGACTTCAACACACTTGCTGGTCCCACGAGGGCTGAAGCTCCCTGAGACAGAATCCATCCTTGAGAAGGCTTGTTCTAATACCTGCCCTCTGACATGAAGCTCCTCATCGTTTGTATGAAACTGATACCGATGTGGATACATTTCAAATTAAACCTGCTAATAAATCAAACAAAATTTAGCAGCTCTTCCCAGAGAAAACAGAAGGAAACTTCTTCTATTGTTCTGTTTGGTGGGTTTAACTACTGTTAGGACTGATACAAAGAAAATTGAGGAAGTAAAGGAGGAAGTATTTCAAAACAAACTGAGATACCACAACAAACTATTCTGGGATTGGAGCACAATACGGATGTCAATTTATTGATTACATTACGTGCCCAAGTATTGGTGTGTTAAAAATGGATTTAAGGCGTTAAACATGATATAATTTGGTACATATGTGTTGATTACTTCATGGAGAGAGGTTGTAAAAAGCTCAACACCACACACACTGCAAATTAATTATAAAACTGCATTTCTGCAACATGCCGCCTGATTGATTTTGCCGATGCGTGACATGCAACAAAGAATTGTTAATGAAAACGAGCGATCCCGCGGCTCAGTTTCCTCATAACGTTTCCATATTCGTGAAATGTGCGCACAAGCAAGAAACACTTTCACTTCTCTTTTCTACCATTCACGCTCCCCCCCAAAATGCACCCTCAGCTCAATCACACACACACATACACACATGCACACACACACACACACATACACACAAGAGCTGAGTCTGACTCATTTCATGCTCCAGAAAAGCAACAGTATTTTGGGGAAGAGGTTTAAACTGAATCAGAGTTAGATATAGACGATCAAAGAGATGCTTTAGGTACAAATTTAAAAAGGCAGAGTTTAATACTTCAAAATGAACGTCTGCCATTTTCGAGATTAGAGGCCATTTGCTCATTTCAACTAAACTCAGGAGCCTTTTATGAAACAAACTGAATAAATAACTTGTGATTGGAGGTAAAGAGAGATTCAAGTTACCCGCCCGTGAGTGGTATGGTCGAACACTTTACATTTGCAGTTTCTCACAGTTTAATAGAGCTGATTCGGATCAACTACTTGATCATTTTATGAGTCATAACACAGAAGTTTGCTTAACTACTTCCTTTAATCTTAACCATTGAAGCTCACAGTTGGGAGTAATGTTGCTGATAAAAAGTCCTGGTCAAAAGTACACACTCTCTTCTTTTTTGATACTTATTTTGACATGACTGCCATGCTTTCTTTTACGACATTTTACTGATTCTTCAGTCAAGTGAAAAGTCAAAGTCTTCCTTTGTGTAAAAACATCAATTATGCAGGTGACAAACATTGGCATTAAGGGCATCACTGATGCATAAAACTGTTATCTGCAATCAGGGATGCGCACTACACAAAGTGATTTCAATGTTAAAGGGTGAGTAATTTGTTATATTTGCTTTCACAGCATAAAACAAACAGGATACTGAGACCACGTCTTTTCTTGTGTTTTTGAACACTTTATGTTCAAACACCGTGTACTTCCTGTGATCGTTTAAAGTGAGCTATCAAACCTTCATGTTTCCTTGCTTCTTTAAAAGGATAACATTGTGAGGGCTTTTATGAGCTTTAAGCAGGCTGGCACCGAACCAACCACATGCTTCTGCTCTAGTCACCTGTAATAAGAACAATCTGCTCTGCTGAAATGTCTCTGAATAAGAGGTTGAATCCCAACAGGCTTTGGGGCTTTTGTTGCAGAATATGTGCTGAAACCTCAGGGGGGGACGGCGAAAAGTCAAATTTGTCCTGCAGGGATCAATAGAGTATCACGAATGAAGCGGTGACTATCATCTGTCCTGACATGGGTCAAGGAAGAGCAGCGCAGAGCTGTCTGAGGGACCGCATTAATCCCTCTATCTGTGCGCCGGAGCTCTGTGAGATCTGAGAGGGATGAAGGAAATAAACTTGAGATTTCAACACCTAATATGTCAAGCAGCGCTGCGAGACCCCAAGAAAAACAGACTGATAAAAATAACAGGAACAAACAATCACAGATCACTTCCTCACAAATATATGAGCTGATGCTTGTGCGCTTGACACAAACAGCTACAGCAACATTAATTGCATCACTCATCATCACAGTGGTGTAATATGATAAAGCATAGTGGTAACTGTGCCTCTGTGATAGGAAAGACGGTCATGTTTATGCTGTCTCCACATTCAGCCACCCACAACATCACATTATCGACCAGCACTCTACATTGAACCAGGTTTGCTGTTCTCCCCTCTCTGTTGCATTATTAAAGGGGGCCCAACAAAAGCAGACTCATGTTGTCCCAAGATTGTGTTACAGGGTCCTCAAGGACAACAATAGTCTGAATTTACAACTGGGTAATAATGCGTATCGATCAGCAAGGCGGCGTTTTGACCGTTTACCTGAGCGCACAATGGCAGGCTGGATGGATGTAGAGCTTGTGTGACATCTGTGAGCAGAGAGCAGCACATCTCTGAAAAGTAGGCTCTTTTTTTTTTCTTTTTTTATTCCAACAAGACAAACTGGACAGAGCCAGTTTATCCCGCGCTGCACATATTACATCATCTAGGTAGAGCTGGGTATCACACTGCAATACTTTTTCAGTACTCACTGTCTGTTGTGCCCATATTGGGCACTGTCAAGAGCTGAAAGTTGGCACTGAATACTTGCTCAGGTCCTGGAAGAGAACATATTTGTTAACTTTGGACAGTGGCATGTTACCTCTCTTTGTGTTGAAAGTGATGCATACTGCAAATTTAGCAACATTTTAGAGATGTAATAGTTTTTTTAATAAAACCTGATGATACTTGTGAGGAAGTGTTTATGTAAAGGAGCCAAATATCATTATGAGACACACTGTGATTGATACCAACACTGTCTTTAAATATATGAAGAGGCATAAACTCGTTAAGCCAATAACAGATTATGAATTTTGTATATATATTTATAATTTGGGCAGCAGAAATTGGCAGCTTTACATGAGTCATAGTCCTCAAGGAGCATATCTCAGTCTGGAAATACTTTGATTTCTAATGAATTTTGTGCTTAAATGTCTTAGCTAATTAAACAAGTGGGAAGAGCAATTATCTGCTTTACAACTCAGTGTCAATACAGCAAAAATGAGGCACTCTGAATCCAATATTTTAACATCTCTCTCTGTCAACTCTGAAAAAGACTTGAGGACACCTTCAGGTTCCTCGGGCCTGGTCTGAAACTAAATCCAAAAGCTGTCACCTCTGCTGGTTACAGCAACATCATTTTAAGAGAGCCCTCAGGGACAGAAAACAAGTCCTCAGTCCTGTGCTGCTCTTTAATTTATTGTGGATTTTACACGACTGCAAAGTCACAGGCTGACCTTCAGTTAACAGGAGGCTGACTGATATCGTGGAGCAATTCTGTTGAGTGAGAGAAGTTGGCCAACTTTCAATTAGTTCGCGTCTCAACACAGGCTGCATAATAAGCAGGATATGGACTCTAATAAATGGAGATTATGTCCATCAATAATCCTCGTATGGATGGGGGGCTGGCTGTATAATGGGCCCACAGAGGAAGAGATGAAGCTCGTGTAAAAAGGTGAAAATGTCAGTGACGCATTACGTTTACATCATCTAAGTCAGAGGTAGAGTTAGCTGCCTGCGTGCGTGGCTGCTTTATTACTCCACTACAGCATCCATGTTTCCAGGTGTCCTGTATCATCACAAAGCCCCCCTAGTGAGGCTGGGACATGTATGTTTTCATACAGAAACACCTTATATCTCTGTCAGGGTAACAGCAGCTAGCTAAATCAGCAGTGGCTGGGTGGAAATGTCTGACTGGTCCTCGGTGATTCAGTCAGGATGCAAATACAAAAGGATTGGATGCTGGGGACTCCGTGTGCACACAAGCACCAAAGCACAGATAGGACAGCTTATATAAACATATCATCCAAATGACACGGTGAGGGAAAAAGGGGCGCTTAGGTTTGGCGTAAAAGACGGAGAAAAGCGTGCTGACTTACCACAGATGCGATGCAATGACCATGTCTTTACAGTTCTTGGCGCAGAAACAATTGAGGGGGTCTCCCTTGACTGGGTAGAGAGACTCCCAGCTCCTCAAAGACAAACGACCTCCATTAAATGGTCCACATGGAATATTATGTGTCTCCTCTCGTTAGAAATGAGAGCTGTAAGGGGGGCACAACATTATGGAAAGTCAAATTAAAAAGTGCTGTGTTTGCCCGTTTCCTTGAATGCGGGCTGTGATGCTCTCAGCTCTGATCAACTGCACTCCTCCGGTCGCTCCTCCCTGCAGCAAGATCGGCTTTGAGCGGGAAGAAATCGCAGGACCGGATCAAACACTGGCGGCTGCTCACAAAACACGGCAACGGAGTCACCAAAAGCTCGGATCTGGATTCAAACGATTTGACCCCGGTTTTCTGCTTCTGTTTCGGTTCCTTCCAGCAGAGCCGACCCAAGCCTCAATTGGGGCCCTAAGCAAAATTTGATTTTGGGGCCCTCTATTTCAGGCCCTGAGCTCCTCCATCTCTTAGGCTCCTCTGGACCGTTGCTGCAGACACATACACCAGCCTAACTTACACCAATAAAATAAAACTAGAGTAAACTGCCATTTAGTTTTAACTTTAATCACCTTGAATTAATTTAACATTGTCCATAATTAGTTACTTCATTATCCTGTACATTGAAGTCATTTTCTCCCATCAAATTGCTAACCAGATCTCTCTGTATGTCTCTGAGCCCCAGTCCTAGGTTGCTCTGGACTGATGGCTGCTCCAGACCTGCCTGACTCCAGCTGCATCATCTATGATTGTCCGCCTCAGGCCCTGAGCTCCTTCTTCTCTTGGGTTCCTCTGGACTGTTACTGCAGACATGAACATCAGCCTCACTGACATTTATAACATAAAACTAGAGTTGACTACTATTAGGCCTGCTGACTGTAATCACATTAAATTAATTTAACATAGTCCATAATTACTCATATCCTAACCCTGTAAACTGAATTCATTTTGTTTCACCATTACATGAGCTGTTGTTGTTGCTGTTGTTTTATTGTTGCTGCTGTCCCCTGTCTCTCTCTCACCCTCATTCTCTACTCTCTCCCTCTCCCTCCCCCTCCCTTACTCATTCTCTCTCTCCTTCCCCCTATCTTGTTCTCTCTCTCTTCCCTCTTCTCTCTCTCTCTCTCCCCCTATCTCTCTGTATTCCTCCCCAATCCAGCAGCGGCTTGGTGGCTGTCTGGCATGAGTCTGGTTCTCCCCAAGGTTTCTACCTGTTAAAAAGAAGTTTTTTTCTTGCCACTGCTACTCATGTTAGATGAGATGGGCCAAAACCCATCTTAGGTTGGGTCTTGATAATTCATCAAGCAATGAGCGTGATCTAGACCTGCTCTTGTTCTTTAAAAAGTGTCTTGAGATGACGACTGTTGTGAATTGGCACTTTATAAATAAAATTTGATTTGATTTGATCTGATATTTCTGCCAATAATATTGATTGTTGATCATTCACACCCCTACTACAGTATAAATTTAATGGGCCTGACATGTCTTTTACACATTTATGGAGGTGGCCTAGTTAATAACATAAATATTACCAATGCAACCATACAAATTATACCAATGAATGACTGATGAATGATGTTCAGGATGCCACATATGGTTTTTAATCTCAAAATGTAACATATTCAGCAACAAGAGCAGCCTGGTGATAAAGCATTGTGTTTACTGTAAAAGTGTCATTGGCAGTAAGAGTCATAGGCCTACATCAGCAGCACTAAAATGTTTTCACTTGATTTTGTTTTTACTATAATATATATTTGATCATACAGAAAGCATCACTCATACATGCAAAAAATAAAAAATATAGAATTTCTTTTGATTGCTCTAGCCTTCCAGTATTCACATTGTATTGAGCAGAACATGAACACAAATTAAATACTTGGAAAAAAAATGTTTTCTTGCTTTTTAACTTTGTTTGTAATTAGAGAACAGAATAATTAAGTTTAGAGGGAATAAATTAGGCTATGTTGTATTTTTGTATTTTTGTTTCTACACAGTAAGACGGGGATATGGGTACCCCTTGAGCCTATTTGGTCACACAGTTAGTGACCCTGAACTATGACTGACTATTTGCCTTATCAGTAGTGTTATTTAGATTAAAAACAACTATTTGGGTTGGGTTTTAACCTCAGACTGTATATAGAATGGACAGCGTCTGCCCCCTCGCTGGGTGAAGTCACTCTGAGAACAGCACCCTCTGGTGACGGGCTGCAGTATAGGTCATACATCCTGCCTCCGCCAGCAAGGGTTATGGACAAACTTTGGAAATTTATTACACAGTTTATAAATATTTCTCCCCCCTGCTTGCGATGTTGACATGTAGTTATTGTAAGACTGGTTTGTGCTCAAGTCCTCTTTTTTCTGTACAGTTCCATTTTTAAAAGTTATTAGGGGGTTCATGTTTTCTTTTATTGACACTTGATACAGCCTATGGGCGTACGAAGATTGCGTAGCTCACCCAGGGGATACGTTGTTTGAGCCGTGCGTCATCACAGCAACTCTAGGCGACTTTCCCGCCGAATGTGTATAACGCTACTGCGCAATGTTGGTTTCAGGAAATGAAGAAAATCGTGGTAGTACTGAGAGCTTTTCGGCTTCAAATCTGTATACTGGTGGAAGGCAGAACCAAGTTGTCCATAGTATATACAGTCTATAGTCATACAGTTAGCCACCCTAAACTATGACTGACTATTTGCCTTGTCTGAGGTGGCATTAAGATTGAAAACAACTATTTGGGTTGGGTTTTAATGGGCTGCTGGTAGCTCTTTCAATGTAGTCCTTTTCATGATGACATTCAAGAAACATATACTTATTGCGTCCTTTAAAGAACAAAGTTAAGCATATTCAAAGGTTTCCACTCCATTTAGTTCTCTTTTAATGTCAAAAGTGAAATTTTAAAGTTAACATTTTACACTTATTTTTTAATATATTCATAAAAAGTTAAAAGAAGATGAGTGGGGATATATCTCTTATGTTTTGGGTAAGTCTCCAACATATACCATGACTACCCACCACAACCAAACTCTGTGCCCCAGTTTGGTCTCCTCAGTCAAAAAAGTCAAGCACCGCAATTGTTTCTACATGATAAAAAGTAAATGCAAAAAAATAAATAAATAATAAAAAATAAAAAAAAAGGTGAAAAGGAAAGAGCTGAACAAACAATAGCCAAATAATAATCAGGGCTTAATGCATAGGTATAGAAGCTAAAGGTTTATCCGGATACATTTTCAAACAAAACCCAGATTCACAGTCCCCATTCAAAAAAATAAAATAAAAAAATGGGACACTGTGTACCATGTGGATTTTAAAAACACAGTCTCATGGTTTGCAAATCATTCAGACTGTACATACACTCACTGAAGCCTGTTTGTTTACAGGGAGTTGTTCATAGAAAAGCTGATGCAACATTTTTAGAAAAGTGTTGCTGGCATCAAATTTTAAATGAGCAGATTTCCCAGGCAACAACATTATTTTTCAATTTCAGCTTTTGCCTCTATGTTATATTCAATAAAATACAGTCTTTAAATGATTTGCAAACAATCAAACTCTGTTTTAATCAATTTTTTACAGCATCCTTACACATATGGCATTGGATTGTTTAAACAACGTTTAAGAATATAGATAAATAGTGAACAGATTTACTGTGTAAACATCTAGAAAATTCCAAATGCAACAACACAAATAAAACAAAACAACAAATACAATCAATCAGTGTATCTATAATTGTGGAATATATGAGTATGCAAAAACTAATTTCACAAGAACTGACATGTGATGGCATGCTTAACAACCCTGTACATGGCTTTTTTTAAATCTCCTGAGAGGATTTTTTTGACATTCATGAAACAGATTCAAATTTATATTGATTCCTTCTTATGATGTGATTGACAAAAAAGAAAATCGAAAATAAGATCAATGATTTTGTTACCATAGCCTTTAATGCCTGGTGCCGGTGTGGGAGGGTAGGTGTCAGGAGCAGGAGTAACAGAGCTGTTTTTACAATCTCAACATATAATATTCACATTAAATATTCATTTGAATTTCGAAAGGCAGCAAGATGAGGTTTGTGTCAGAAGACACCATTGGAGCATGTAGAGAACAAGATAAGCAAAGACTGTTTTGTCCACAGGGGACAAAAAAAAAAAAGGGAGACAAACTGAAAGTCCCTCACAGGAGCTTTAATAACAGATACCAATAGCCATGTTTCAGAGCTATACCTTCACTGAACTCTGGGTGAGTGGTTGGTTATAAAGATTATGAAACAGGATTGAAGAGAGTTCAGGGACAGTTAGTTATTTAGGTGATATAGATAGCTAATTGTGGCTAATGGCATAACTATGTGATAGGAATTTTAGCCTAGGTTAACCCTGCTCATTGGTTAAGATATGCAGTTTATGCGTGCTGTTGGCTATAGCGGTTTAAGCATGCCCCATCTACAAAAGTGTTTGTTGTTCACCTCCTAGTGCCTGCAGGTTTGACTCCTGCAGCCTCACCATTGCAGCATGTCCACTCCCACTCCCTGCTACCCATATTTCCTGTCTCTCTTCAGCAGTTAGCATTAACATTATGCTAAAGGAACAGCCATTTCACCTAGTTTGAAAAAGCGGGTGTTGAAGTCAACAATATTCTAACAGTGGGGAAAGGTTTAAATAAAGGTGAGAGAGGTGGTGAGTGTGTTCAGGTAAATGTTTGTGTATAATGAAGTTGGTCAAAGGCAGCCATTGAGAAACCAAAGTCTCCATCTCAAGCTACTTTGTACAGAGTTTAAATACCCTCCTTGATCCCCGCTGTGTGTGAAAACCCCAGGAGTGCACCCGTCTCTTAGATACCATGGCACTGAGGCCTTACACACTAATGAGCAAACCAACACACACACGCACAAACACACAAGACTTGGCCCATTCAAGCATTTAATGAAACAAGACCGTGTAAGGTTACTGGTCCATCTATTCCCCTTAATTCAACTCAACAGCTAAATACAGTATGTGTATGATGCTTTCATTGACACTCAAGTCACCTTGTCACCTCATGTGTCCAAAGTAATTTGAGAGGCAGAGTGAGGATAACCACCAGTTCCTCTCATATGTCTGTGTTTGTCCTGAAGGGAGTGGATATCACATGTCACGGCGAGGTTACCCAACCTGATCTCTGACATGCCCTAATTTAAACTTTCCTCTTTCTCTTACCTTGTCATTGGCAGAGTGAACCTGTGACCTTGAGACTTTGTAATGATTAAAAGAGTTGATTCAAAGCTTTACTGTAGTAGTGAACCAGATGAATGCCGTGTGGGTTTTGTAAATTAGTTTTAAAGAATCAAAATATGAGTTATTACTGTAAAATTTGACAAAGTTTTGAAGGTCACTGCTTCTATTATGGAAGTATGGTGCAAACATAAAGATGATGTTTGCCATTATGCTTTTTATAGAAACACAAACATAAACATATAATGTAAGAGTCTATGTGAGAATTTGTTGATCTTATCTTTTTATTTCTATCAAATCTCATTTTAAGTCAATTTTTATCTAATTTGTGTTTTAAAAAAACGTGGTTTGACACTCTCTAGTTTCTGTTCATCATAGCCGGAGGATCAAATGTAAATTCTGATATTATCTCAGGGATAATGTTTTTAGAAAGTGCTCGAATATGCGTTTACATTGCGCAATCTGATAGGAGAAGTCACCGGACAAGTTTCTGTCGTAATGAGGTGATGAAACGGGTCAGCTGACCGATGACGTCCATACTGGAGTAACTTAACGGGAAGGAAGCTCTTTCAATGTGACCGAGCCGGCAAGAGGTCGAAAGCGGAGAAATACGGTCCCGAGAAGTCGGTTGAATACCCACCAGAAAGAGGTAAGACATGAACTGTGAATTTTAATAGCTTTTTAACCGGTGTTTCTTTGTGAATTATCTTGTAATACGACTGAAAATACATGTATATGCCGGTTCCCTCTGTGCAACGTGGTCCACTGCGGGTGTTTCACCGTTTCCGGAGAATAGGCTTTTAATTTGGCTTTTTCTTGATCTGACTAGACTGATTTATGTGTTTTTAATTCTGTAAAGTACTTAAATGTAACTTGATTTCTCTGCTTAGACACACGGCTGTTTTTTTCTCCTCGTCGGTGTGTTACCGCATTCGGCATTAGGCCCATCTATCATACCGCGTTTGTTGTGTTATTTTAAAGTTGAATAAACTTAAAAAGGTAATATATAACGTATTTATGCTCTGATTTGATGCGTTATTAGCGGACAAAATTATGTAATATGTTCGGTTACCGTTAGTCAGTTTCTTAACAACGGCAGTGCCATATTAGTTGCGCAACGCTGACGTGAATCTGCCTCTAGTGGCCGAAAGAGGTAATAATAGAGTTACATATGAATCCCTAACAGGAGATATTATTCCCACTCCAGTCCAAATGATATACTATTATTTACTGAAGTCTAAATCATAGCCTGACTGTGTTTTCCCTTTCTCCACAGAAACCATGCCTGGAGACATTGCAAAAGGAAAGAAGGCATTTGTCCAGAAGTGTGCCCAGTGCCATACTGTGGAGGATGGTGGAAAGCACAAGGTTGGGCCTAACCTTTGGGGTCTGTTTGGGCGTAAAACTGGTCAAGCAGAGGGTTACTCCTACACTGATGCCAACAAAAGCAAAGGTAAGTATTGAGCATGCATATGGTGTATTAAAAGTTCAAGAGTTGCTGTTGCAGGTGAAAACTATAACCCCCTTGTTTGTGCTCTCTGTACTTCCAGGCATTGTTTGGAATGAGGACACTCTGATGGTTTATCTGGAAAACCCCAAGAAATACATTCCAGGAACAAAGATGATCTTTGCTGGCATCAAGAAAAAGAACGAAAGAACCGACCTTATAGCTTATCTCAAGTCTGCAACTTCATAAAGAACTTTTTCGCCAATGTTTGTGTCTTAAATACTGCTCAAGAGGCCAAGACTCGTCCTTTTTTTCAAAGTCAGGCAGACCGGCAAAGCAATCTGAGTGGTGTTGGCATGATATGTTCGTCACAGCTGTATCTCTGTTTCTGATGTGATCCTCCTATTGTGGTGGAGAGAATGATATCCCCTGGTTTTAACAGGTTACTTTTCTAAAATAAATTATTAAACCATATACTGTGTACCAGAATGTAGAGATTTAAAGCTGTGTGTTATTTTTATTAATTGACTGTCATCCGATATTTTTTCTCAGTTGTTTCATGGCTGATTATCGATATGTCTTAATAATTGTTCCAATAATGAGTATGCCTTATCTGCTTCCGATTTTGATGATACCTCAACAGCCTTTTATTATGTAATTTTTGAATTTGTGAAGTTGAATAAAACTGACACTAAATATTTTTGTCATTCTTATTCCTCAAAACATCATGTGTTTTTTCAGTAGTTTATAGGTTATGACTAAGCGGCATCTGGTGATGTTTACTTTCCAGAGTGTCACTGATTTAAATACCTGTAACTCTGAAACTGAAGTGTTTTTCACCTGCAAGTGACACAATTTGACTTTGTTGGTCTAGAAGATGTAGTTGAAGCTATAGGCTGATAAGTCTGCAATAAATGGTACACACTCAAGAGGAAATCTGTCTTGGTATTATATTGTTTAGAGGAGAATGACTGGTGCAAATGTGAACTCGAAAAAACTGTCTTGTGACAAAGCTGTTATAACACAATCCTGGCATTAGCTTTGTATTTTTGGTAGTAGCCACCAGCTACGATGTCCAGCTGTAAGGATAACACCCCTCTTTTTAAACATTGTGAGTTATTTGTGTATGTTTTAGTATGTACATGTGTCTGGAGTTGGGATTTCCACTCTGGAGGTTTTGGGTAGGACTGCGTTATCTACCAGTTTGAGGGCAATTTGTGGAGTAGGTCTCCCTCTTGCGGCCAAATGACCCACTTGCACATAGTCGCTCATCATATGAAGGAATTTGATCTTCTGACGTCTCCCTGCTTATAAAAAGTCTCTGTTTTATATTGAAATGATAAAAGTCAACAACTTCTAAAGCCAGGGTTAAGAGGGTTTGTAAATCATGCACTGTCGAGTTGCAGAAACTACCTCAAACACTGCTGTGACACATATTTCTGTAGGCTACATTCACTTTGATAACACTTGTCAACCAGCATATCATCACCAAGTCAATGACGCTTTGAAAGCATAATTTCACTAAGACATAATTTTTATGCATGGGGGTCTTTTCCTTGAAAGAAAAACGCCTTATAAGTCTAAGGGAGCGCAGAATCATTGCTGTAATCAATGCTCACCAACCACCACTGTAATCTCCCCTTTTTAACATCGTTATATGCCATTTAATCTATATATTATTCATGCATGAATGATGAATAAATAAACCCTAATTACGATCTCCTACAGCATCATCGTCATACTGAGAGCCCCTTTGAGGTTTAAATGTCCAGAGGGCTGACTGCTGAGCAACCCGGAGCTCCCGTCTGGATGACGAAGTGAGCGTCAGAAGGCTGGAGCCAACCACAGTCAGCGTCATTTGCACACAAGAAGACCCAAAACGACGGTGATGCTCGGTATTGGTTCTTGATGAGATTTCCAGTGCCCGTGGTGGTGTACGGTAGCCTGTATTTTCTTTGTGATTATTTTGTTTTGATGTGTTTTAATGTTCTTTAATGAGGTGAGCTGTGTGCAGAGGCTCTGGAGGAATATGCCGGTGCGCAAAGGGAGTCTACATCCCTCTCTTCACAGAGTGGAAACTGAATTTAAAGCCAGAGCTCCATGGGTGTTTTTAGTGTAATGCAATCTGAAAGTTTTCGAATTATTCCTCAATTTAATCCAAAGTAAAGCCTCATAGATGGTATTTCTCTGCGCGACTGCATGGATTTGGTTCGCTGAGGACCATCTGAGGAACAGACATGGCAGTGCCAAATATGCTGTTCTCTGACGTGGAAACTTTTCTGGACTCACACCCCGAGTTATTCGAGGACTACCTGAACAGAAAAGGGAACTATAGCATGGTAGAGAAATGGCTCAAGAATCACCAGGCGTGCAAAAGTCCGGCGGCTGCTGCACCCGCCGAGCCGAGAGAGGAGAAGAGCGGAGCGTGCAAGGATAGCTGGGCGAGCAAATGTGACGGTCTGCAGAGGAGAGCCTCACAGAGAGAGCTGCGCAAAACTTTCGCAAGATCCAAGGCCATCAATGTCAACAGGACATATGACGAACATGTCAACTCCAGGGCCCAGGAGCCCCTGACCAGCATGAGGAGGAGAGCTCTGCTGAGGAAAGCGAGCTCTTTGCCCCCGACCACTGCGCACATACTGAGCGCACTGCTGGAGTCCAGAGTCAACATCCCCCAGTATCCGTCCACAGCCGTGGATTTTAAATATTACCTCAAAGAACACAACGAGAGAGCCTTTTTCCTGGAGCTTGTAAAAGACATTTCTAACGACTTGGATCTAACAAGTCTCAGCTACAAAATCCTTGTGTTTGTTTGTATTATGGTCGATGCAGACCGGTGCTCCTTATTTTTAGTGGAGGGAACCGGCAACAAGAAGACACTAGTGTCCAAATTCTTTGATGTGCACGCGGGCACCACAGTTTTGCCCTCCATGAATTCAGATGAAGTGCAAGTGCCGTGGGGTAAAGGCATCATTGGATATGTGGCTGAACACGGAGAGACAGTGAACATTCCTGACGCTTATCAGGTGCCTGCTCCTCTTTGTGCACGCATGCTTGTGTGCATTTGCATGAGTCACTAAAAAGAGAGAGGGAAAGAGACTGAGACATGCAGGGAGACAGGTCGTTTTCTTTCAGTCTGTCAGTTAATCTGTCACAGGTGATTGATCATCAATCACACTGTGGAGCAGAGCCCAGAGCATGGACACCCAACACAAAGCATGAAGCACTCACACCAACATTAGGAGACTCTCTCTGCTGCTTTTGCAATCAGATGGTGTTTACCTGAATTCTTAGACAGTTAGACAACACTATGTTAAGTGAAAGCCAATAAGAAAGAAAGGGTAGCAATTTGCTAAAGTTGTTAGTGTCTCTTCTCTAATGTAGAAAGAAGTCTGTGTAATCCCCTTGAAACAACCATTTGGAAATATCGAGATGCACTACATTTATGTACATATAGTAAAAGGTATATTTTACCATGTGTAGCTTACTATGCAGTGGCAGATTGATTTTTTGTCTGTAAACATATAAAGATATAAGAGTTTTACTTTACATGGGAGTTAACGGGAAAACTACATTTCTGCAACAAGTGCTGACTGTTCCCTCTCTTTTTTTGCTGTCCCTGTGGCTTCCAGGACCGCCGCTTCAGTGATGAAATTGACAAGCTCACAGGGTACAAAACCAAGTCACTCCTGTGCATGCCCATACGAAACAGCGATGGGGAGATCATTGGGGTTGCTCAGGCCATCAACAAGTCGTCAAGTAGAGAACTCTTCACTGAAGACGATGAAAAGGTAATTCCACTCTTTTAATTGTGAGTCAATGCTAAATGAGGATTTCATGTGCGGGAAAGCTTGAGCTGATTCCTTCTCTGACTTTGTTGGGTTGATTGACTCGCTCAGTTCTTGTTGATAACACTTGTAAAAGAGGCATTCGGTAGTTTCGCCAGATTTATCAAAAAGAGTAACGGTGTATGTGTACAAATGGAAAAGGAAGTTGCAAAGAAATGTTGATGGACAGGTGAACCAGAGGAGGAATCATAATGACAAATGATACTGCAACTTCTTCTCTAGAGTCACCACTAGGTTGAGATTTTGGGGTTTATGTGAAGAGTAAGTGTTCAGCTATGCAGGAAAATATCTGTTTGTTCCTCTGGCTTGATAACTCTTGTTTGGAATACAAATACATAAAATGACTGTTGGATTAACTGTAATGAAATTCTGCTCAGACATTAAGTTTCTTCACTGAATCACATGAAAAAAAGTTGCTGGTACCCAAAACTTTTTATTAAATTCAGTCATCAGGTCAGAGCTTTTCATTTTGGCTTATGAAAAACACCTAAAAACTCATCAAATTTCCATCGTGTACGTGCCAAATGTTGGCATGATAACGGACAGATCTGAGATTATGAGCATGGTCCACATCACCTGCTCATAGCCAGCAACGTCACTGTGGGCCTGTTGTAATGCTGGTGTTCGCACTCAAGACTAACAGTGTTTTTAAAGCTTTAAAGAGGTGTCAAAGTGGTTTTCATCTCTGTAACGACTCTTTAACATTGCAACACAAGCCAGCATTGTTCTGTCGTATTAGGGTAACAGAGGCAGGGCGTTTTGCTTTGCTATTAAGAGAGCAAATTGTCACTTTAGGATGATATGAGTTGTATTATGTCCTGCATAATTGGCCCATTTCGTTCATTGTTTAGTGAACGATTCCTTTGTTTTGAGAACATGTTTTTATGATCCAACTGCTGATTTGACTTTCACTGAGTTACACCAATAAATGTCTCCTGTAAGATTCAAGATTTAGGTTATCTAGATCTGCCATGTTTCCTCCGTATCACAGAATAGAAAAACTAGCAACATGAAGGTTTTTGAACGCTGTGAAAGGCTGCATGAAACGCACCAGATGAAAGATGAAGAAAAAGAGAGTGATTGTTGTGCGCAAAGAAATTGTAGTAATAGACCTATTTGGTAGTAACAGCTTGACAAATGGAGGATTATACTTATCAAGCATTACAGGAGCTTCTTGTCCACAAAGGCCACCACTGCAGGCAGGAGGAGCAAGGGGAGTGTTTCAATCGAGAATAACTATCACTTAGTATTCCCATATCCTCACACTGTACCTGTAATATGGAAATTAATTTTTGCATATATTCAAATTAATTTAAATGGCTGACATATTCCTGCAGTGTGTCTGAATAAGAGTACTTTTATAATTTAATATATTTGGCACTAACAGAGCAGTACAGTTAGATTTTTACATTGATGCAGAGATACAAGCAGTACTCAGTGTTAATTCGTTTATCAAAGAACGCTATGACTCTCTACATTTTGACAACAACATATCTTATCTTTTAGAGTAAAAAAATGTCCTGAAAATCAAGTTTGTGATATTACTTGACTAATATATCATGAAACACTTGTAGTTAGTATAACATAAGACTAGATTTGTAAGCTTTCATCTGCTGTGGCCTCTGGTTTTTGTGTCTTTTTATATTTTTTATATACTCTTAGAAGCTACTTTTCCTGGTGGAGTTTGGGGTTCCACTACTATTCCTGTAAAAATGAACACATTAAACGTGTAGGTAGCTCCAAGGGTGAAAATGTGAATGGTACGAGAGGAAAAAAAAATGCTATGATGATTTTTCCAGGGATATTCTATTATTAATCGGACATATGATCCAAGAGGACCAAAGCCTGCTCTTGGATGACTGCTTCAGCTGCTTCTGCTTTTGCTCAGTCTGTAAGTGGATCAGTCAGGCTGGCAGTTGTGCCAAATGGAATAACTCAAATCTCTGTGAATGAATATGATATATTACTATAAAAAATCAAAACAGTAGGTGGGGGTGTTACATCTCGCACAGACCCAGATCTTCTGTTTGAAGCTGAATGTTCATCTGAATTATTACCATCATAGAAAGGGGAGAGCACGTGTACATTTCTCTGGTACACTCGACTGAGCATCAGGCAGTGACATGATGATACACAGACTTGTTCTCTTATTGCATCTACGAACCCCTAAAGGAAAAAGAGATGAAACATGAAAGCGCAGAACTAGCTGGCTTTTATTTTGGAGGGTTTTTTTATTGGATAATAGCAGAAAGCAGCTGCAGGTTTTTTATTTTTTTATTTTTTTTTATTCAAAGTAGGATTTTTCTCCACTTAAGCTCTGCTGTCAAAATGACATCTGCAAATGCCATCATTCATGATGGATGCCGATTGGGCTTTCTTTTTTCTCCCCCCTTTTCCATGTTTTCAGTACGTTTCACATTGCATTAACATCACACTTATGCCTGGGATGGCTACAGCTGAATAAGTAATGAAATGCAATGCTAGCATCAGAGAGAACACTGTGAGCTCCCTGCACAGCACAGCTGCAGCTCTGCTTTTATGGAGGACCTTGTAATAGGAAAGCGATCACACTTTTCAAAGCATTAAGTGATACTCCAACAGTAGTCATTATAGACTTATTAAAACAAATGTCGTTCTCCACGTATTAAACCTTACAGGATATTAAAACAGATTATACGGCTCTCTTTAAATCCCACACAGTTTTAAAAGTGCCGTGTTCCTACCTGCATGTTCAGATTCCTTTGGGGTGCGCGGATAATGGATCCGCTCATGTATAATTGCATTATCTCATCATCATCTTTAGAGGACTATTGCTAGTATAGACTCACAGTGAACATTGTTTCATCTCTACATCCTGCCTTTGGATCTTGATTTGCTTTCCTCTCACTTTTTATTTCAACACATTCAAACACATTTTTACATGAGCTGTATTCTTCAGGTGGCATATTCATACAAGTCTTTATTGTAATAATATGCAACTCCCTGTTTGTGGGTCTCATTTGCCAATGCAGTGTACCACCTCTGTGAATGTACTGTCAAATAGCATTTGCTTTTTACTACTGTGCTCCTTCTGGCTGCCAAACCCCCAGACAAATTGGCCTATGCAACAAGTAATTCTGTAGAAACCACTTTCACACAATTTCACAATAATGTAAATCTACCGCTTGACAAGAGAGAACACAATTTCTTCTTTAAGCGCCATGATTCAAGGCTTTCTCATCGGATATCAGACTTGACTGAGTTCAACCTGAATGTGAATTAAATTGCAACAAAAGACAAGCCTTGACAAAAACTCTGCAGCTGACATGTATACACGCTGTAAACTGAACAGGTTTTCAAAGCTTTTCTTTAGAAATGTTCTTATAAAACACTGATTCATTTTAACTTTTTTGTCAACTACAGATTTCAGTTCATCTTTTCCAAGGATAGGCTTTCCTTTGGCTGTTTGGTAAATTAGGGTTAGATGTGTGTCAGTGTTGCTGCACTTTTTTGTTGTCGTGACCTCCATCTGCTCCTGACTTTTTCCAGGTACCTGCAATGTGAATGTAGGACAGTTTAATTATTTATGGATAAAAGCTATTGAGCAGCTCTCCCAGTGTGCTACTGTGTTTATTGGCCGAGTTGTATCAGTGCTCATAAATTACTGCCAGTTGATTAAAATTGTTAGTCCACTTTTGAAAGACAAAATTATTACTAAGTGTATTTATGAAAAACAAGCTGGGAAGTTACATCCAAAATCAGTTTGAACACTTTGTAATATGTTGATCAGAACAGGAACTTATGGTTTGAAAGTCATTACAAAAAACAAAACAAAACAAAAAAACCCATTAATTTAGAAATATTGCAAAGACTGCATATCAAGTGCTGAAATTGAACATTTTTAATTGTTTTATGGGAAAAAATGCTCTCTTTAAATGCGATGCCAGCAACAAATTTCCAAAAGTTGGTACAGAGGCAACAAAAAACTGAAAAGTTGTGTAATATAATTAAAGGGGAGACTTCCTTGACCCTTTTAGGTCAGTAATTTGGTCAATAGCTTGCAGCAGGATGGTAATATGGCTGGGTTTAAAAAGAGCTTTGGTTGACTTACAAAGTTTTTGGAGATGTCATTGTCTGCAGTACACAATATCACCACAAGTCTTAAAGAATCTAGAGCAATTTCCTTTGAAAAGGGACAAAGCTAAAAGCCAACAAAGGATGGCAGTGATCTCTTGGCCCTCAGATATGAGCTCAAATCACTCCCAAAGTCCATCATCTGTGAAGACAGTTGATGACTGACTGCTACAATTAAAGGTTAAAACTGCACCACATTAAGAGGAAACCATATTCTAGAGACACGCTGGTGATTTCTCTTGGCCTGAGCTCATTGGGGATGGATTAAGGCAAAGTGGAAAACTGTTCTACAGTCTGACAAATCAAAGTTTGACATTCCTATTTGGAAAACTTATGGATGCTGCACCCTCTTCTCTAAAGAAGAGAGGGATCACTTGTTATTTGGGCACGCCAAAAGCCAACATGTGTGATTGAATGAGGATGCATAATGGCATGAGTAGCTTAAACATCTGGAAAGGCACTATTAAAGCTTACATATGTACAAGTTTTTGGAGTAACTTCTTATGCTGTCCTCTAGATCATGCCTTTCGATGTAAAACCTTGCATATTTCAGCAAAACAATACTGAGTCACACCCTGTTTGTATTGCAATAGCATGGCTCTGTAGTAGAAGAGGCCTGGTGCTAAACTGGTCTGCCTGCACTAACAACTTGTAACCCTGAATACCGGAAATGCTTCGAGTTGTCTTCAATTTAGCAGTTGCAGACTAGCAAAGTCGGTTTAATCAGCATTTTCACTCAGTGTCCCCACTTTTTTGGAATTGGGGTCATACTAAAAACATTTCTAGTTGACTCAACAATGACTTTACCATAGCATTTGTATCAAGTAAACAGATTTTGAATAAACTAGTCATTTTTCCGCTCATTTTCAAGGGGAGAAAGAAAGGTTTGTGTGCGGTGATTTCCCTCGGCTTGCCTCTAATGACAATCAAATCTGGTAAATGGAATGTTCCCAAGGCGTTGGCCACCTAGTTTCGTTATTAAACCACTCTTTACTGGTCGGTTCACAGGTCTCTAGGCAAAAACGTCTTGTTTGTAATGCAACCTCATATAACGGCCTCCCTGACAGAATGTAATTAGAGAGAGCAGTGCTTTTCTTGGGTTCCACAGGCAGATCCATAGCCAGATCCCTGAAGTCCTGCTCGCTAATGAATCTGCTCCTGCTGGGCTATTGATGGCTGCTGTCCTTGTGGGAGACAGTTATTAGAGAATTCCAGAGAACAGCTGAAATAGCATCATGTATGAGCATCATCTGTTTTCAGTCTGTGAAAACAAGAGCATGAGGTGCTTAATTATGTATAATGAGAGAATGAAACGCATACAGATAATTTACTCATTAGCATAGTAGATTCATATTTCATATTACACGAGAGATACGTTAAGTGTAATGCAATAAGGTATTCTGTGCAGGATGACAGAGCAGAAGAACTCAATTTTTATGGTATCATAGTGTTTTTTCTTTTACCGTGTAATCCACACAATTCAGCTTTATGGTGTATTTGGCAAATTCAATATTTTATTGTGCAGCAGGAAGAAATATTTGGTGTTGAACAATGAAGCCACTGTCTGGAAAACTGCAGTTCCATTAGTGTCCACTTGGGGCTGGCTTCAAAAGTCGAGGATGCCCCATTAGACCCATGTAAAAAATGTCCACTGCCCTATTTTTTTAAAATTTATTTGTAGCTTATTTTGGTATTTGTACACACTGTACCAGGGTGAAATCAGCAGACAGGTGGGGCACATTTTATCTGTCTTCCAAGCTGCTCAAAGTCTGCTTCAGCTCCACCCTTAGGGCCTGCTCTACTAAAGGTTTGCGTGTGCAAAAACATGTGCAAACTTGATAGCGCATGCAAACCTGATCTACTAACTGGGTGCACCGCAGATTGCGTCTGTCAATCAAATGAGCAAAACAGCGTGCGCGCAATCGATTTAGCGTGTTTGCCTTCATGAATATGCAGAATGTATGTACATCATACATCATAAGTATCATAAGTAATGTCAAACCCGAAACAGACGAAACCCGAAACAGATGAAAAAAATCTTTTGTTTGTCTTATTGATTTTAAATCCCTTTTTTGGATTTCTAGTATATCCTCTTGTATCTGTAAAGCACTTTGCATTGCCTTGTGTATGAATTGTGCTATACAAATATTCTTGCCTTGCCTTTTATGCAGTTCCCCAAAATAATATTTACAACTCCATGGCTTCAAACACTCTGCTCTCACAAACTGTCCATGGTGACAGCTGATAGGGCACGCACTTAAAGAGGGCGGTCCGCACCACTTTTGCTCCTGCTATCAATTGCGCATGCGATGATAGTAGATCACCCGCAACATTGCCACTAATAGCGCGTGTAATTTTTTAGTTTGCACACGCAATTTTGGATCTTATTAGATCAGGCCCTTAGTCTCTGTGTAAGTTTAGTCAAGCACCAACCTCTGATGCTGAAAAATGAAGCTCAGAGGAAGAGCTAAAAACTGCAGCTCTCAGCGAGTCAACTTGAGGCTGGATCAGGAGGAACAAAGTGTAACGTGTTCACAGTCTGTTACAGCAAAAGGTTCTGGTCTGAATAGCCTATTGAATTTTTTAAATGTAACTCCTTCATTTTGATGATATTGAGATTCAAGTTTTGCATTATTAGTGGGGCTGCTGGCTTGCCTAAACTCCACCTCTTTGCCTTTTGTTGGAAAAAGTAAAGTTGAGTCAGCATTTCTGATTCACCAACCCCCATCATAATGCTTAAAGCTCTACTTCAGGAACCAATGGGTGATGTCACAGAGGTTATTATGTCTATGTTTAATGCAGCCTTATAGATCTAGGCAGCATTTCTATGGCTGTCGCTGCAACTGACAGCTTCATAAGACTGAGATTTTGTTCATGTTTTAACCAGTCTGGTTTTTGATAATCCTCTGGCTTGTAACAATCAACATTAAAACGCTGTTGAACCAATCATGCACATAACATTCAAATGAAGAGTGATTAGACAAGTCTTTTAACTAGGACCTGGTCTACAATAGTCTACTTTAAAGGACTTGTAGCTATGTCTTTTCTCATGATACTTTCCAACCCCTCTGTTGTATAAATTTATTTCCTCATTCTTTCACTCTTTTATCACTGAAATCGGCCTTTTGTTTGAAAAACTGTTTGCTGCTGTTTGAATTCAGATAGCCATGCTACCTTTGAAATATAATGAAAGCTGTGTGGCTAACCCTGTCACCCAGTTTGATGGTAGAGAGAAATTGTAGTAATTAGGGCAGGGTTTTTCTGCCGTTTCCTTTCAGCGATGCCATTTTTAGGTCGCGGTTATCATGAGCCCCACAATTAGAGTTGTCAAGTAGTGAAGTAAATTTATGAATCAATTGTTAGAGCCTAGAGGAAGGTCTAAAAGTAGAAACTACACATTGGTACCATAAGTTTTATATGTTGAAACATCAGCATATTTCAAAAACAAGGTTCATGTCCTTTGAACAGATATGAATATTTAATGCAGTTGTGTTAGTTTTCTGCATTTTTGATTGATGTTGTGGAGTTTAGGAACGTTAAATGATTTTGTAACGGCCTCAAAGTGTCAGAGGATTTTGTTTGTGATATGCTCATTTGCTACTGATGAGTAGCTGATACATTATCCTCTGTAAAAGGTGAAACAGATATCCCTCTATCAACGTCCACAGCTGAGTAACTTCCCATTCATGTATTGTTGTAGTGTCCCAACCCTCAGGTCACACTGAAGGCTGGTAAATATTAGTGGGTTTGTTGTACTGATTGTGTTGTTTACACAGCAGCCAGATGCTAAAGATAGATAACTAAACACAGAGGGGGAGTGAGGAAGCTCTGAACCTAAATTCTATTGATTCTATGTTATGGGGCTGAGTGTCTCTCAGATAAGGCTGCATTGTCTGGTGATTGTAGTCTTATAGAATTCAGCTCGGTATTTACATCTCAGCTGGCCAGGCAGCAGCGTGCAGTCGCAGTCCTCTCTCTGCTCCCTCCTCTCGCACGTTCTTGCATATTGATGTTCATTATGAATCAACAGGGGTGAGGAGGAAAGGAATGTAGTTCGATTATAAACTAGTAAGAGGTTGATTCAATTTCAGGCTACATATTAACTCTAGTCATCTGGCCACATCAAGTGATTACATTATTAATGTGAAGAAAATATGAGTGAAATAAGGAACTGATACCATCAGCCCAAGGCACAGTATGGCAGACTAATCAGTCAAACGGTAAAATGTCAGTCGAATTGATTTATTTGTCATAGCAAGTAATGACACCAATGAGAGGCTATTTCTTATTTGTTCTAATTCAAAAGGCAAGTTTTCTTGGAATGATCAAATGCTCCTTTTTTTTCTTTTGTTTGACAGAAGTTGTGCTTTTGTTCAGTGTTCCCATCAAAAAGTGTTTTAAAAATCCTTAATATCTTAGTAATGTGTTGATAAAACTTTTGCTAAAACTGCTCTGTGTACCAGCTGATACTCTTCTTTCATCCGTATTTGCACCTTTTTGCTGTTGACTGTATATTAATATGATTGGCACACCCCCATCTCTTCTCAGTAACTTATCGGACTGGTGAATAACTAGTATTCTGTAGCCAAGTCATGTGCATAAGCAATCTGGCTAGCTGATCCGTGGGTTTGACGCTACACCTTTTCTACCATCTAAAACACATGTCTTACGTACTGGCAAAGATCCCACAGGTTGATACAGCAGAACAGATTCCAACACTCATGCTTTTGAAAAGTTGGATAACTTGTCTAACTTTTTCCCTCTCTGTTCCTTCCTATGAACACCACAGTTAAAGCTGCATTTTTCATCAGAACTGCTAATCATGACGCTTTATCTCCACTTTTTACCCTCAGCTGATTAATAAGAACTAACTACTTTATGAAATTTGTAAACTTGAATATAAAGCGGCTTGACAAATGTAACTTTACTTATTTTCCAGTAACTGTTGTTGTCCAGGTTGACCAATGTTCTGTTAGTTTTAAAAAAAAATAGTTGGGCTTCAAAACCACAGCCAGTCTTTAGGAGAAGCTCTGAAAAGGTTTGGCTTCACTTTGAAGGAGCTGTTATGATGTCCTTGCTTTTTAAAGCTCCTGTGAGGTTTGTGTCAACTTTGGCGCAATCTTTTCTTATCTTGTCCATCACATGCTGCAGTAGCATTTTCTGACAAGTAATCTCTTCTTGCTGACCTTTGACAGTTACATGCATGGTTGAGAATATTTTATGTGAAAATTGCAAAAAAAAAAAAAAAAGGCCTGTTTCTTCAACTGCTTCGCTCCCCCTTGCACCGGTTTAGGGCATCAAAAATTACAACACAAAAATATTGTCAGTTTTATTGTAAATGGTCTTATTTACTTTTATATTTCACAAAAAGGCATCAGGATGAATTTCAGCCTGTTTCACCAATGTCAAAAACTCTTCACAGGAGCTTTAAACACTCTGAGGGCTTAACTGAAGAAAAATGTCTCTTGAAAGCGCACTAGTCTTTTTCTTGGATACAGGTTTGTGATAGTTGAACAGTGCAGATTTCATAAGTGTTCAATCTCCACAGGTGCTGCAGATGTACCTGCCTTTCTGTGGTATTGCCATCTCCAACGCCCAACTCTTCGCCGCTTCAAGGAAGGAGTACGACAGAAGTCGGGTAAGGGCAGCTGGGCTGACCAGGATGATAACCCCCCATCCATGCCTAGGATCAGCATTACTTCCTCCCCCCCGATGCTGTGATGGAGGCTGTGTATCGATCAGCAGCAGCCCACTTGCTGCCACTGCAGTGGGGATCACAGAGCAGCATGCAGCCTTGCATGGACACTTTCTCTGGATCTGTAGTGGGGGGGATGGGCCTGTTTCCAGACTGTGGGGCCTGGCCTGGGATCTAAATCTCCATGGGAATGTTAAGAGAGGCACTAATTCATGTCACACATTGATCTGTGATGGAAGAGAACATAATGAGAACACAGCTGAGTGAATAGATGAGAGAAATGAGGAAAGCTCCCTCCACACCGTATGATTTTTATGTGTTTGTGTATTAAATTGGATTGGCAGTGCCTAAGATGAAGAGCCTAATTAACTTTTATTGGAGAAACTAATCATCTTATATCATCCTGGTAGTTTATGGGTTAAGGATAATTGTAAAAATCGAGCTTTAACAGCTGAGCGAGGCAAAACATCTTTATTGAAAGGGTCCCTGTATTACCTGCTGACAGTTTTCAGCTCAGATTGGGAGGAATAAGTGTTTTTTTTTTCTCTGTGGCTGGTGTTCAGGCACTCTTGGAGGTAGTCAATGACCTGTTTGAGGAGCAGACTGACCTGGAGAAGATTGTCAGGAAGATCATGCATCGTGCCCAGACATTACTAAAGTGCGAGCGCTGCTCTGTTCAGTTGCTGGAGGACATTGAGTCACCGGTACAATTTCTTTATCTTCCTCTGTCTGTTTTCAATTTTCCATCAACGTGAATCTCCAATATTCTTTCTGAATGCTTTACCGATTTCTTCCCTTTCAAAAATTTCAGGTGGTGAAATTTACAAAGTCCTTTGAGCTTCTGTCCCCCAAGTGTAGCGCTGACACTGAGAGCAGGTATGTAAAGTGTTTCTGTGATAAAGAATCTTCTCAGCCCCTCAATAACATCTGCCCTAATAAAAAAAACAGCTTTTCTTTCCTTTCAACACTTCTCATACAAACAGCCTTTTCACCAAATAGTCACATCTGCACCGTAGTTTGCCCTGAGCTCCACAGCACTTTTGTATTCTGCACAGCGTCTTGTTTGAATTTGTAAAGCTTCTATCAAGGACAAAAATAAAGAAAGTAGAAAAAAAAGAATATTCTGTAGTGCAGTGGAAGTAATATGCGGATTGTAAATAGGAGGCATATTGTAGGAGCCCCCGCTTAATTGGGTTTAGCTGCTTCTCTCCACTGCTGGGCATGGCTGAGTGGAGAAACAGAGGCTTAATATCGTGTGGGATGTTTGTGGATGAAAACCAACACTGAAAGAAAGGAAAATTATTCCCTGAATCCTCCACTTGCCACAACTGATCTGGTCACTGTAATGCGGCAGTAAAAAAAAGACAGCAACATTAGTTTAAAAATGTAGTAAAAATACAAAGAGGTAAGTAGTTGTTGAAGAATATAGTTAATAAAAAGCCAGCGTGTGATATCATACCTTATGACAATGGTAGGAAAAGGGGAGGTAGAGCGTACAGCCTCGCCTGGCAGAAGTGAGCCTTCACCCTGACTCTACCTCTTCTCTTTGTTTTGTGTTTGGGCATTTTGGTAGTGTAGGTAGTATCGCTACTGTCATTATTTGGAGCTTGTATGAGTGAAGGCTGGGTCTATTAACTGTGCGAGTGCTATGCAGGTTGTGTCGTAATATGAGGAGGTTCTGCTTGTAGATATGAGGGGCAGTGGAAGAGAGTGGATACCAGAGATAACTAATGTGTCTAACCTTAACCCTTTATACACTGATGAAGGGAGATGCCCGCTTGATAACCCCTGGCTCTTGTTACACTTCTGTCTCCAGACATAAGGCACTTTGTGTTAGGCTACCGTAGTAACTTATCAGTGAAGAATATTAGTGTGAAGGGGTGATAAAGTGGATGTTTTGACTGAGTACTTAACCTTTTATCAAAGCACAAGTGCCATGGGTTTATTCCATAGACTATATAGAATGGATGCCATCTGCCTCCTTACTGGGTGAAGCCACTCTGAGAACAGCACCCTCTGGTGACGGGCTGCAGTATAGGTCATAAATCCCGCCTCCTCCAGCAATCCCTATGGAGCTGTGGACAAAATTTAGAAATTTATTACACAGAATATAAATTTTTCTCCCCCCTGGTTGCGATGTTGACATGTAATTACAGTAAGACTAGTTTGTGCTCAAGTCCTCTTTTTTCTGTACAGCTCTGTTTTTACAAGTTATTAGGGGGTTCATGTTTTCTATGATTGACTCTTGATACAGTCTATCGGCATACAAAGATTGCATCGCTCACCTGGGGGATATGCTGTTTGAGCCGAGTGTCATCACGGCAACTCTTGGCAACTCTCCTGCCGAACGCGTACAACGCCACAGCGCAATGTTGGTTTCAGGAAGTGGAGAAAATCCCAGAAATACCAAGAGCAATTCGACTTCAAATTCGTATAATGACAGAAGGCGGAGCCAAGTTGTCCGTAGTATATACAGTCTATGGTTTATTCCAAATCTACATCCACATTTTATCAATCAATCAATCAATCAATCAATATTTGTTTATTTTATTTATACAGCAAGTTTCATACAGGTCAGAAGTGATTCAAAATGCTTTACAGTTACTGAAAACAAAACTGCAAAAAAACACAATAAAAATAAAACAGATTATGACAGAAAATGGGACTTCTATAGAGAAAGAAACAAGATAGGTTGAGACTAATGTACACTAAAAGTAATAAATGATATGTTTTTAAAACAGGGAAAAGAGATAGGAGTAAGTTGAAACATCAAAAAGGCTTCAAATACATAAAGTTCAAAGTGATAAAAAGATTACAAGGTAAATATAGATTGAAGCACTAAGCAGTAAATGAGTAATTTAAGAATAAAATTACAATAGTTGAGAATAAAGCAACCAAATAACATTAAAATCTATATCAAACACCAAATAACAACACTCATAAACTCTCTACATAAAAGCCAGACTGAACAGAAAATGACTGAAAGCGGCGTCACCAAATGTTTTAGTTCTGCTGTGAGGAAAAGTTAAATAAGCAAAGGAGGATCTGAGAGGATGTCCTGGTTTATAAACTAAAAGCATCTCTTAGATGTAGTCTGGTGTGAGGCCATGCAGGGCCTTATAAACCTGTAAAAAGTCAAATCTACTGTATGCGATCACACTTGTCCACTGAAAGGTTCACATCTGCGTAACAAGGGCAGCTGTGCACAGTTTATGTGTCAAAAGGCGAGCGTACTGTTAGATTTCTTATGTGCCTCACTATCCAAAGCCGCCCCCATAGGGAGGATAATGTTCAGAGAGCGTGCAGTGCTGCTACTGGGTCTGTGAGAGAAGACACAAGGAAGAAAGAGTGTAATGCATCTAGTCATCACACCTATGAAATTAATTCCCCACCACGTCCGTACTCTGCTGTATCACCAGATCAAAAGGATTCAGGAGATCTGACATCAGGATCTCTACGTCTTTGTTCTGATCTTGAAAGACAAAGTGAGCCGCAGCGAGCGTTTACCTTGCTGCGTTAGAAAGTAAAAAGTCAGCAGCAGCTCTCTGCAATAAGTATGAATGGGAAGTCTATGCAGGGATGCAGGTGTTTTTATGGTACAGTGTGGGGGCGTTTGGCAGTGGGGAAGACAATCACACAATTAACTTTTCATCGTTTCATAAGCTGCAGGAAAATCTCACTGATATAAACTGTATGAGAAGTTCATTAAATTCAAGTCAATGTAAAATCAGGGTCCAGAAGAAGAGAAGAAAGCCAGGTGTGAAAGAGAATGAAACATCCTCTAAAAAGATAGATTCTTAGGATAACAAAATTATCAATCAAAACAGTGTTTGATTTCTTTAAAATCCAAACCTTCCCCGAGAGAAAAGCAAGTAGACAAATTAGGCTCAGTGTTGTTTCTTTTGCTCTGTTGCTTTTATCTTCTTTTGTATTTTCCTACCCCAGTTTCAAAGACAGTATGGAGAAATCATCCTACTCAGACTGGCTAATCAACAACAGTATCGCAGAGCTGGTTGCATCCACAGGATTGCCTGTGAACATTAGTGATGCCTATCAGGATCCTCGCTTTGATGCTGAGGTAAACACACGATAACTTGCCTTTCAAACACAACATTACAGAAGAGCTAGTATGAAATGTATAAACTGCTTCGTGTGGATTCGTGGGCAGATAAACCTCTGCAGGATGTTCACATGTTTATGTCACACGCAAGTCAAAGAGGTCCTGATTCATTAAGGGTTGTGAAAGTGCCCGGGGAGCGATGTCAGGATGATATCTAATAAGGAAGTATTTTGATGAGCAGACAGATGGTTTGAAACAAAACTGACGCAGACAACGATGTCAAGCTGGAACACCCTGTCCCTGAGCTGTTTGTCAGTTTGTACAGCTATTTAACATCCAATTCACGATGTTTTTATTCAATTCACTCCAGAATTAGAGATATTTGATCCTTACAGCTGATGTGAGGAGTTTTTAATGTTGCTGAAAATCAAACCTTTTTGAAGTGTAGGTCTCACAGTGAGTGATAAATTTGACTGTTAAGAGAAAGCAGGAAAGCAGGAGGAGATTTTTTTTTAAATGATGTTGATCCGACATGAACAGGACAAAATCTGCATACAGATGAGCTATACGTCTTTGTTCATAGGGGGCATTAAAATCAATCCAGACCAAAGGCTTCTTACAGCAGCTTTAACTGGATTAAGTCCACACAGATGAAAATCCCACACATGTAGTCTGATTTTTTTTTTTTTTTGAATAACCAATCTTTTTTTAGAGGTGACATACGACCAATTAGGGCTGTGCAATCAACCAGTAAAGTCGATTACTCTGCGTTTGTAGTTTTGTAAGATTTACTAAAATGAAAATCACAGCTTTCTCCTGTTGTTTGCACAAAACAACAACATGTCTGCTACAGCAAGAGTGAAAAGACTATTCCCCAAAAAAAGACTTAAGTCACATATGTTGTTGTTTTTGCGGTATCAGACATCGAACAAACCACAGTATTAGAGTCAAGCCTTTGTCATTTGTAAAATGTATTTATTTGGGAGAAAAATAAAAATGGATAAAAATCGTAAACCAAGTTTTTTGTTTTAAAAAAATTCTGATACAAATTTTTCCCCACATCACCCAGCCCTACTTCCATTTTTATTTATTTATTACATATTAATCGATCTCTGTCGGGCAACAGCCGTAGACATATACATCGACTTGATTCCAAAAGAGGGATCATGAAGTACAAACATGGAGGTTTCTGTTTTAGGAATAGTGACTAAAATGTACTTTCAGCCAACATAGAAATAAGCAAAGAGGTAGAGGACATGGACTTTTAGCTTCTGGACAAACAGATACACCATCTTGCCAGTCAAATCAGCCACACCCTTAATTATATCAAATGATGTGTAACTTTAAAAACTTCTTAAAATCATTATAGATAAGTTTAAAAGGTCCCTGTGTAAACTGCTTTTTGGAAACATGTTTTATTCTACGAGAACATCTTAATATGCGCATTAATGAATTCTCTTTGGACTCTTAAGAAAAAACAGTTTTTCGCTTTTACACATCAGCTTGATTTTGAAAGCTTAAAAACTGCCCTTTGCCAAAGGAAAAGAAAAGGGAGGTAGCGTAGATCAAAAATAAATCCCTGACTTTTCAAAGCGTGGACCTTGAGCAGCAGTTACAGTAAAAGATGAGCTGTGGGAAAAACCTGACAGCAGGTTACTACTGAAATAAACAACACTGTTAAAGGGCTCTGACTGTGAAGTTGAAGGTTCGTACTGTACACAGCATTTTACAATTTTGAACATTTTTATTCATCTCTGGAATCCAGCACCTCTTAGTTTGAAATGATCGAAATTGAGATTTAAATATTAAAAGTGCAAATTAGAGAACAAGCCAAGGTACAGGTCAGACTCATTTTCATTCCTGTTACATTTCTTCTTGGTTTTCTTTCTTGATCAACACGTAGTTTGTTCCTTGAAATGTAAGAAAATAATGAAAATGTTCATCTTAATTTTCTGAGGGGCAAAATGTTTCCCTTTTTCTTAGAGAAGAAAATGTTGATTTAACTTTGAAGTTAAATTATTTAAGGAAATGTTTTATGCAGATGTCTTCTACTGTTTTTCTTCTCAGGCGGACCAGTTCTCGGACTTTCACATCCGCTCCGTCCTTTGTGTTCCCATCTGGAACAGCAACCATCAAATCATTGGTAAGTTGACAAATGGAGATTGATTTAGGCTTTAATTTTCCGGATATACTGAAGAGTTTTCATTAGATATGTGAGTGCATATGCCTGTAAAATGGTAATAAAGTAAAGTTACAAACATTTAATGCTACAAGCCTCCACCAGTCTTTGATGGCTTTCCACGAGGTGAAAATTTACAGATACTGAAATTTACAACAATAACCAATGTCATTTTGCCTATGTCAATATATTTGGTGTCAAAATAAATAAATATACAAGTTGTATATTGGAGTTGGTTTTGGATGTGTGTAGGTAGGCTATGGTCTCATGTCCCTTTAAGACGCTGTCCTACGTCAGAAATGTGACTCCACCCCATTCAGTCTGTAACAAAGAGGGAAAGACAGGTGAGGAGATGGAAGACGGTTCAAAAGTTGTAGCAGCTGGAGCGGCGACTGAAGTAGACAAAGTTAATGTGGGAGAGGGTGAGCAGCTTGTCCGTTTATCATTGTTGAGGTGAACTGCTCAGTGTATCGTGACATTGATTTGAGGCCATATCGCCCAGCCCTATGTCAGGGTAAGATGTTTGACGATAAGACTTTTCCCACGCTGGGTAAGTTTGAAGATTTTGGAGATTGAAGTCAGTCTCTCTGTAATTCAGATAGGTTTTAAACTAGCATGTATTTGAGAGGCTGTCTTTGTGAACAGGAGCATTATCATGCGGAAACATGGAATCACCTTCACTTAATAGTTGCCATGGAGTTGAGACAACACAACTTTGAGACAAAATGACATTATAAACTTGTACAAATGAGACAAGCTTAACCAGTGGAAATAGACTGAACTACACAGTAGATGTGTCCATATACTTTTGTCCATGTACTGTGTTCATGTAAAGCTCATTTGCGCTCATACTGTAGGGCTCAAATTTCTTTTGCTGCATTCTGGACATTAAAGGAGAGGAGCTGAGGCTGCATCTGTGTGATCTTCTCCGTGCTGCACCATCACTTCACACTTGGAGGTGGAGTTCCCTGTTTCTGGCTGTGTGCTTCGTGTTTGTGAATCCGCCCCAGGCCCCAACACCACACTGACACTCTGATAAATCATTGATCTCTTGTCTGGTTTTAGTGCTGGATATTGCGGGGAGGAGCAATGATAGCAGCTCCACTCGGTCCACTGAGATCTGACGTAGGAAGTCATTACTTTTATTCCAGTGCAAAGTGATCAGCATTTCTGCAGTAGATGGTTGGTTAAGGACCTGTGTTTGCCTGTGTGCGATGTCTGTGTGTACTTGTTTTTTTTTGTTTGTTTATTTGTTTGTCGTGTAGGTGTGAGTGTATTTGTCAGGGAGGGGAGAGGGAAGCGTGGAAAAAGAAACAGAAGGAGTGAGGGGAGAAAGAAATGCAGCGTGTGTGGGTGGTACCTGAGGATCCAGAGTGAAAACCATTATACAAACAAAGCAGCAGGAGATGAAATTCTCAAGTCAAGGATGCATTAACTTAGTATGAATGTCCCTTTGTCCTCCACCAAGGTTACAAACAGCCCCTTAGAAATGCAACATGAGAGACTATGGTGTGACAACAACAGTAAACACATTTAATAGCAGAACATCCTCCACCTGTGCACCATTAAGGTTGTTTTGCTTAGAGCAGTTAATGGTACAATGTGGGTTTTTTTAAATGTGTTTTTCTGAGTGTTCAACGATAAAAAGAATCAACTTTGCCAACCTGAATTACCATATGCTTTTGTAAATTAGAGAATAATAATTCAGAGTACATTTTTGAACATCTTTATTTTACTTGAGTATCATTTTTGAGGGAAATTTATTACTTTTACGCCACAAAAATTCTACAAATGGTCTTGTTTCTGGCCGCTTTAGCTTTGAGGTAAGCTGTGGCTGTAAAATATCACATTAACATTATCATGATGAAACTTGAAATTTAAAACAACACAGTATGTCAAATCGAAAAAAGGCAAGACAAGGATGGAGCAACATGGTCCATGTGTTCATATCCACATCTTAAATTGTAATTATTAAAAAACAACTGATGTTATCTATTTCTAATTATGTTCAGTTTAGTTCAGTTTAGTTCAGTTTCCTCATCACTGCCTTGTCACTGGTCTTTAGAGAAGACACTGCCTCATTAAAGCTTGTTTGTTGGGGGAGCCCTGACGAGTCGATTAGTGCAGTGGAGTTTCACAGCTCAAGGAAGAACATTTATGATCATTACTTCATGCAAATGCAATCAGACCACTAAGGCAGAAGAACTATGGTGTCTGCAGTGCAAAATGATTATTATGATGATTATAACTTCATGGAAATGATACGCTGCACTCGGTGGTCGACTTGTTGGGGCAGTGGGTGAGTTCTGTTTGGTCTCTTTGCTAAAGAAACCAGGCAAAGCTAAAAATATGTTTGGTGGCTAGTACTATGGCTAGGACCTTATATGTCCTGTTGATGAAGTTAGGTGCTGTTCTGAGCATTATTTGTGGCTATAGAGTGGCTTTTTGGTTGAGGTTTGTATATGGCTCCTTAGACCGCTGTGTATTGCTGTCGTGTGGTTGTTACTAAAGTTGGTATAACTAGAGAAGCAAGCGATCGGCAACATTTATCTCTTGAGGGGGTGTCTAACTTGGTGTTACGGTGTGTTTGATCCTAACTTGGTTTTACGCCAGAATATCCCTTTATTAAATGTTTGGGATGCTTTTATTCTGAAATTTTTCTGTCTTGTATTTAGGTTCCTTTATTTTGTACATGCTACTTCCGGTAGATAGTCGAACGATTAGAAATTATAAATGTTTGATTAATAAGCACCCTATAAAGGTACAAACTCTAAAGTTACATTTGGATTTACAGAAATCCTGGAATTGAGTTTTAAAAGTGTCCAATAATCTCTTAGAGAGCTGCTTCAAGCTAGCAAATTTTTTAATCAACAAAACCATGTCAGGAAACTAAAGCAAAGAAATCACCCACCTTTACAGATAGCCCAGCACATCATCACCCTCTTTACTGATCGAAAGGTGACTGAATAGAGGATCAGAGGTTAAAAACTGAGTAGAGCAGTTGTAGCACAACCACCTCTGGGAGGAAACTCATTGCAGCAATTTCTATCCATGATCTCAATCTTTAGTTCACAACCTGAAGCTAATGACCATGAGTGAGGACTGAATGGTAGACGGACTAGTGAATCGAGAAACTGACCTTCAAGCTCAGTTCCCTCTTCACCACAATGGTCCAGCATGTCTTTATTACTGCGAAAACAGCAACAACCCACTCGATAGTCTCATGTTTGTTTTACCTTCACTGTAAACAAGACCCTGAGATACTTGAACTTCTTCAATTGAGGCAAAGAGCCACTTTTCACCTAGCGGGAACAAATCACTCCGTAAAACTCTGATTAACCTGAATAAAAAGTTAGAAACTTCAGTCATGAACTCTATATACTACACTCACAGTATGTTTTTTCATATCTATAAACTGCACTTAAGGCAGTCTGGTTAGTGAGAGGTTATGTTGTCACCACTAGGCCCCAAAATAGGCATTTATTTTGCTAATGTTTGGATCCACCTGCCCCATAAACCTATCAGATTTCCCATGCTCATGATGCAGAGTGCAGACACCAGCTCTATTTTTAAAATTTTACCCACAAATAAAAACTATTTCCACCTTTCATTTCTCTTATATCTTCATTCTGGTACTTTCATTGACCTCTGAGAAATAAATAGCCATGTTAAGTGTTGTTTATAAGTTTTCGTCATAATTTCTAATCAACTTTAAGGTCAGTCTCTGTTAATTAAATGTTCACACGTTATCAAAAATAGGCTTGCTGTGGTTTTTAATTACATGAATGACGCCATCAAAACAGGCTGTCAGATATAAGAAGACTTCAATCCTGCTGCAACAATTGTGGACAATTAACAAATGAGATAACATTAATTGGACGCCCGTTTCACCATAGCTACACTTTTGTTTGTAATCTGTAACCATGTATGTTTACACAAAAACACTGTCCATTGGATATCCCCCTATTTAAATCTGAACATGTTGCTTTTTATGTGATAGGATATTGTGCCTCTGCTTAATTTACATTAATAATGAATGCTTGGAAATGACGTGGAGTGTGTGGGTTTGATCCTCTTTTAATTGCGGGCAGGTTATACCGAGTCTTTCCAATATCAAGCTTAAAGCAACACTTTGTTGAGGGCTTTTTTACTCTCTGTGGCAGGTGTTGCTCAGGTGCTGAACAGGCTCGATGGGAAACCATTTGATGATGCAGACCAACGTTTGTTTGAGGTATTACAGCTGATTCTTTGCCATTGTAAACATGTCAATGAAATTTACATGTTGTTGTTTAATAAGTCTGCTTTTGGTCTGTTTTCTTATTAGGCGTTTGTGATCTTTTGCGGGCTCGGCATCAACAACACCATCATGTACGATCAGGTGAAGAAGTCTTGGGCCAAACAGTCCGTGGCTTTAGATGTAAGAGCACAACATTTGATTTCTTGCCTCTATTACAAATGAATTGAAATCCTCTTTTATCAAGATATAAACCCTGTATATCTTTCTTTTAGTTAATTCAGCTCTGCTTCAGTTTCTTTTTGTTATTCCTGTGTGCTCATGTGTCAGTCACTTCGATTCCTCCTCCAGATCCTGTCCACGTCCTCTTCCCTTGATTTATTTTAAATTTTAATCCACTTATTATGATCTGAGCCGAAACGTATAACCAGGGGTCGGTTTAACCAACCACTATTATATTGGATAGCTAGTATAAAACCTCCTCTTCTCTCTCAGGGGTCTTTGTGCTTGGCTCCTTTTTTGTCTCATATTTCCACAGGAATGTACGCATGAAAAAAAAAAAGTGCTGATCTCTCTTTGTAGATAACCTTCTCACAAAGGTTTTATTGAAAATTAATGAGAGGCAGTGAAAAGCAATCCCTCATCTGCCCTGCAGTATGCAGCCATTCAGCACAAGTCAGCCTTTACAGTATGTCCTTAGATTACAATGGGGATCTTTCAGGTGCATTATAGTAGTTAGCACTGCTGTGTTTTTTAACAATAGTGGAGGCTGAGAACAGAAAAAGAGAGAGAGAGAGAGAGCATTTAAAGGAGAAGCACAGACTGAACTAATATGTAGATGCATTGCTTCTGGCATCACTGAATAAACATGAGCATTTATGATCAAATAAGCAGCTGCAGGTCTGTGCGAGGTATTTCTCCCAGGAAATGAAGGGAACATGGCGATGGAATCAGGGCTGACACTGCTGCTCTTGTAGACTGTTCTAGAGGCGAGCGTTGACTCTCTCATAGAGAAGAGCCAACGCGCCGCTTTTAAGGTTGTGTGCCGCAATTATTTAAGCCACAGCCAAAGTTTCACCACTATTACAAACTTGCAGGTTCTTATTTTAAATGATTCAAAAAGACTTTGTGTGACATTTTGTGATTATTTTTCAGGTTCTGTCTTACCACGCCACTTGTTCCAAGACTGAGGTTGACAAATTCAAGGTAACATATTTCAATGCTGACAGCTGAGAATTTTTTTTTTTTTTAAAGCTGGAGTTCATTATAGATGTCAAAGTGTCTTTGCAAGAGTCTCACATGACACATTACTTGCCTTTTAATCCTCATTACTGAGCAGAAGTTATAGCTGAAGTTAAAACTGAAGCTATGGCGACGCTCCCCCCTTGTTAGATCTCCTTGTTAAAACATTAGGGAGAGTGTAGTGAGTGCTTTTCGTCAATGAAACTGAGAGCAAAAACATTGTAAATTTTTGTTTTGTAATGAAAATTTTAGAGTCATTTGTGCCTCCCTTTAATTTACTCCTCCCACACCTCAGTGTCTGAATAGCTCTTTCGTCGCTTTCTTCCAGGAAGACAAATAAAAACATAAACATTTTACATGTTTTACTGAACAAAGTATGTGCCTTTTACAATGTGGTACAAACACACTCTTATTTTATGATCTTCAGGTTTGCTCTGGTGGTGCCTGTAATTGCCATCATTAAATGTTATCGTTTTCTACCTCTGTAGATACATTCCTAAAACCATAAGCTTTGTACTGAACTCAATTAAGACATATAGGGGAAAAACAAAGATATTAAAGGCCCATTACGATACTCTGAAATCCCTCTATTTTACAATAAAATTAATGCACAGCATTAACAGTAAAACAACCTGTAATTTCTCTGATGCCTTGAATGTAACTCTTGCTTGTAGGAAGGTAAAAATCTTGAAAACTCAGTTTATTATGCATGAGTTTTGCTCATGGGATCTTTAATTAAGATACAGAATGTTTTCCTAATTAAGTAAGAGTGTATTAGCTTTCATGGAAAAAGCCTACAGTGACAGGGAGCAGTTATTGGCAGCCTTTCTTCAGGATTTCATCTCTAGTTTCTCCCCAATAACTGCACTCATGTAAATATGGGCTGAAAATTCCCCTAAGAAACAAACTAATTGTGGTATTTGGAATAAATTATTCCAATCAATAAGCAATTATACCTAATGCATTATTTATAAAGATGAAAAAATCAAAATATCTACATTTTTAATTGGCATGACATTTCTGAAATATAGATATGACCTATTTTCCTGCACTTTCACGTGTAGGATTTTCCCTTGTGGCCATTACAGCAGAGTAGAAACCTCGCTTTCCACTGCGCTTGTGTGATCTGTCAGCCTCCCAATCCACCATCACACTCTCTGCCTGCATCTCTGTCCCCCTTGTACTTTCTTTCATAACTGCTCCACATACGCAGCCCTGTGGAGGACACTTGACAGGGATTCCACCTGAGTGCAAATGGCAGCGGCAAACAAACCTGGCTGACATTTCGTAACCTGCGGCTGTGAATGAAGAGAGAGCAGAATACCAGCTGACCCGATGGGCAAACATAGTGCTCTGATGGCTGTTAGAGAGCAGAGAGAAACACTGGCGCAGATCTGGAAGAGAGATTTGACTAGTAGGAATGAGATACAGGTTAAAAAGCATGAAATAGTTGTATTATTAATGCTGACCAGAGGCAGGAAAGACATGTTTCCCTTTGTGCTTGTTAGACCGCACTGAGCACAGCAGACGTAGAAGCTTCAGGATATGTCTGGTTAATTGGAATCACTTATGTTTTTCACATATTTGTTTGAATAGTGTTTTTGTAGAAAGCTGTGGATGATTACTACGGCACAGCAAGGTTTGTCAATGAGCTCCAAAAGTAAACAGCGGTGAAATCCTCCTCTAAGCCCCTTCATTAATCTTAACCCTCTCCCAATGAGTCCTCAGAGTCTTAATTACCTTGTCTCCATATTTCCATGTATCATCTGAAAATGGCACAGCATCCCCTGACCTCTCAATCTTCCTCTGCTCTCTGACCTCATATTCTTTCCTTAATTAATGTTTTCTCCCACCTCCATGAAACAGGCGGCTAACATCCCCCTGGTCTGCGAGCTGGGCATCGATAAGCTCTCCTTTGACGATTTCTCTCTGGACGTTGACGCCATGATAACAGCGGCTCTGAGGATGTTTATGGAGTTGGGAATGGTGCAGAAATTTAAGATTGACTACGAGGTGAGAATGCTGACTTCCTGTATCTATTTTCTCTCAATATTTGACTAAATCTGCCCAGAACTTTGCTCCTTCACAAGCTAATCCATCCTCATGATGACTGCTGACCCGTGCTCTCGTTTCTCCCTCTGTCTTCCCCTGCAGACACTGTGCAGATGGCTGCTGACTGTCAGGAAAAACTACAGAATGGTTCTCTACCACAACTGGAGACATGCCTTCAATGTCTGCCAGTGCATGTTCGCCATGTTGACAGTAAGTATAATCATGCCAAAACCAGGGGCAAGAGGTGGCATTGCCTTCTCCTTAAAATCTGATTGGCCACCCCAAAATTCTAGTCACTAGCTGCGTTTACACAGGCACAAATAATCAGAATAAATGCTTGATTGGAATAAAAATGCGTCATGTAAACATGTCGATCGGAAGATTCTGATCCAATTCAGCTCAATCGGGAAGAAATTGTATTCTGATCGAGGGGGTGGTTTATGCTGATCGTTATTCCGAAATGCATCCATGTAAACACTTACTCTGATCGTGACTCTTTTACCTAAATCGATCGTCACTCTTTAGCCTTTGGCTTATTAATTGAGGTCAGTACAGGAGGTTTCATTATTAACACTCTGGCATAAAACACAACCGCAGGTGCCGTGTCTGCTCCTCCGGTAACATAACAAGGCGTACATACAGCGTAATGATGTCACATCTCTATGCACAGTGCAACTTTAGACAGAACAGTGAAATAAGTACGCAAGGGCGACATCAAGTGACATTTAACAGAAGGAAAACTTCTGAATCGGATGGAGTGAGCCACTAATGGGTTTGTTGGCTTGTTGACAGCACAGGCATCAATACAACTCTTCTTCTGCGGTTGTTTTAGCGAAATCAGACAACTCTGCGCATGTCCAAATGTTTCGAATCTGAATAAAACTTGGTGCATGTATACGCACGTCATGATCAGATCATTTGAATTTGCACCCATATAGACAGTGGATTCAGATTATCTGATCCTTCAAATTTTAATCAGATCAAGAAATTTTGCACATGTAAATCGTGGCTTATGATTGTCTTTTGCTTTGTCAGAGGCAGGACTGATGTCAAAATCAACTCTTTGGGCTGTGTCATTACTACAATGTAGCTGGCAGCAGCTTTCTTGATTTTGAATGTTACATGTTTCTTTTGTTAGTGATTAAAATTGTGATGTTTTGGTTTTTTTTCCTGTGCCAACATTTACACGCTGAATCAGTGATGGTATTGTGTTTTACATCAGTCAGCAACAGCTGGTTTTCTAGAGCTTAAAGCGAGAGCAACCAGAGTGAAGCAGAGTCCATTAGACAAAAATCTAAGAGGCAGTCAAAGAAAGTTTTGAGTAGCTGTTAAAATCAGGCATAAATATTCAAATAAAAGAAAACGGCCTCAACCTTTGAATTTGTGTGAATCTGTGAATATAGTATGCCTTGTAGACTCCCACTTAGAGCACTTAAATTCAGTTATTATTTGAAAGAAATGATACTAAAGCAAGTTAAATTACCTGGTCTTGGAGAGCAAATAAGTGGATTTCCTGGATTTTCCAGGTCCTTGTTACCAAGCCACGGTTCTCAATGGGGTCTAGTCAGTTTTAAAGTCTGATAGAAAATATAACAGCTGTAGAAATTGCTGAGATTGCAATTACACTTCGCAATACTTACTATACAAACAGCCAATTCTGTGTGGAGTCGAAGTAGCGACATTTGTTTGAACAGAAACCCCCAAGAGAATTACCTCATCAGGTCCTACGGGGCAACACACACTCACACACAGATATATTTGCGCACACATAGACTGCTATACAAACAACGCAGAGCAGTTCATCTAATCAAGCACAGCGTCAATGCACGGTGCCCCCTCTGAATTGATTATCGGCAGGGGGAAATGAAACAGCAGAGTGTAAGCTGTTCCTTGGTCCTCCACTATCTTGCCATGTGTTTTAATGAGCAGACTGAGGGCCATGCTATCTTTGCTGCTATCCTCACACTGACCTGCAGTGACTCATTCAGCTCATGGCCTCTAGAACCCATTCATCCATTTGACTGTGTTACTGCAGTCCCACTGGCTGACCCAGGAGAAACTGTTTTTAGGACAATGCTGCTATTTCGTAGAATAAGAGCTGCTCTTACCAAAGGATGTGTGTGTATTTGTTTTCTCATTGACCTCTTATCCTCTCTGCCAATCAGACGGCGGGTTTCCAGGAGACTCTAACAGAGGTGGAGATCTTAGCCCTTATTGTAGGTTGTGTGTGCCATGACTTGGACCATAGGGGTACCAACAACGCTTTTCAAGCCAAGTAAGTGTTAGCTGCTTTGCGCCTGTCTCCTCTGTACACACACATAAACACATTTCCTCCCACACATTGTTTGTAGCCTGTTTTCCCACCTTCAATAGCCTGCTGCAGAAGACAGTCCAGATCAGCCAGAGTCAAGTGGCAAATTGTACACAGCTTAGATGAAGTTGTGCTTACATAGACTGTAAACACTGCTATCTCTAACCTTTAAAACAGCATGTAAAACACCATTAAACTGCTTTATTGTATTATATTTTATCTATTGTATCATATTTCTATTTACTGTATGTTATTCTTGGATTGGAAACAGACCTGGGCACTTATTCAAATCACAGACTGTCAAAGGTGTGGGGTATGACAAATAAAGTTCCTTGACTCCTGGAATCCTTAAAACTACCGTTCTGAAACCAAGATGATAACATAATGGAAAGGGGGAAAAGGTCTTCTAAAATGATTCATAAAAATGTCCCTCCCTCTAAAAAAGATTTCCAAATATCTGAAGTTTAGGGGTTTTATGTTATTGGCAAAGGCGATGTGTTTTAATTTCAATAGTAAGTCCAATAAAGCTGTAGCTGAGGATGTTACATGAGAGAAAAACTTGATTGAATTCAAAGTAATTCACGATTTTTTTTAATGTTAACACAAACTACAACTACACTTATGTTTAACATATGCAATAATACGATATATCAACGAAACCACCAGAATAAAATGCAATATTACTTGATACAATACTATCCTATACAATTCTACACAATAAGACATAAAATGATGCAAATGATTTGATGCAGTGTTACCAAAAGATACAATGTACTACGTTACGATGTGATATGATACGATGTGAAATGATACAGTACAATTCGATATGTTACATTGCAATAAGATATGATACAATATGATGCAGTATGACACAATACAATGTAATTTGACATGATATGTTACGATACAAAAAAAGTTAAAAATATGACACAATAGAATATGATACACAATGATGCAATACAATGTTACAGTACAATACGACATGATATGATCCAATACATTACCATATGATATGATACGATATGAAAGAATTTCCATTTGAAACAATAGGATACAATACAACCCAATATGAAATGTATAGATATGATATGATGCAAAACAACATGATGTAATATGATATAATAAGGTTCAATGATATTCTTTTACTATCAGACTCTATTTGACATGTTTTTTTGACTTTCAGTTGAATGAAAAAATAATAAACCTTCAGCTAAGATAAAAGTTAAAATAGTTTGCTTGATATTCCAAAAACTAATGGAGTATGCTGAACTTAGGAAACCTGTCCTCTTCGAGAGTTCACAAGCCTCAGTTCTCTTGAGTATTTTCTCTCCATATTGAATGATCATATTCAGTGTGTAGTCTAACTGTTGAATTTCTGCAGCAGTTTAGGTTATGGCTCTCCAGCTTCTTTTATTATTGAGCTGTAAGTTAGCGACAGAGCGCAGAGAGCATCAGAGAGGGAATTAGAGCAGACTCAACAGCATACTTTGTTTTTTAGTGTGTGTTCAATCTTGATTATGTTATTTCTTTTCTCAATCCCTGTATTTGTGTTCTGTGCGTGCGCTTTTGTGTCTGTGACTGTGTGTATGTGCCAGGACGGGCTCAGCACTTGCTCTGCTTTATGGGACCTCTGCTACTCTGGAGCACCACCACTTCAACCATGCTGTTATGATCCTGCAGAGCGAGGTGCACTTTGTTCCAATATCTGCTGCAATGCAGTTACCATGAAAGTTCTGCACATGCTACTACTGCATGTTTTATTTGAGCAATTCTTTTAAAGTGTCCACAGCTCACTGAAAACATCCTCGTAAACACTTTGTATCGCACCTCACTTTAAGGATAACTCAAAAGGTCAAGGTGTCGTGTTAACACATCTCGTCTAAACACTTACTACAAACTTCATGAGAGTTAGATTCATTGTTTAAACCTAGTATGTGACTACATTAGCTCTTGCTGGGCATGCCTTATAATCTTGCAACTCTGCATTACATGTACTCATTTGAAGCTCCTGTGATGATGAGTTTTTGGAGGTTATTAAACAGACTAAAATTAATATTAATGTCTCTTTATGAGCTATAAAATCAAACAAAACCAAAAGCATGATAATTAGTTTTTTTTTCTACGTAATTATTTGAATGGTTAAAGCTTCAGCTGAGGGGTAAGTGTCAGACTTCTGGATTATGTGTATACTGTGTACAGTGTATTTTCTATGTATACTTTGTATATTTCACAGCAGAGAAAGACACATTTGACCTTTAAATCAAAGTAGGGTGAGACTTTTGTTCAAAAACACTACTTACACACCTGCAGGACAAAATCAGCAGAGTGAAAGAAAGTATTTATTTGTCCACAGGGGGCGCTAAATTCAACACAAACTGGTAGTTCTTTGCAGAAGCTAAAATTAACTTTTCATTGCATTTGCACTTTATTACCAGGCTAAATTGTGGTTAAAAGTCTTTTAAAGTTAAAAAAGCACGACTAGCCATACTTAAAGTACAACTAACATGAGGTGCCAGCTAACAGCTTGAAACCCAGGAAGTTAACCAGCCTTATCGCATGAATGTCAGCTACTTCAAAAGAATTGTAAATTGAGCACAGTGTAATTGTTTTTAAGGGCTCTGTGACCTCTTTCGGCTGAAAAGCTGATAACTCAAGGGTTGGGGGGGCTGTTTCTTACCACGTCCATTTTTACAGCATGTTGATTGATTGGCTAGTAGTCTCGATAATTCTCAGAAAGAAAGAAAAGCATTTTCAAAAAATGTCAAACTGTTCATTTAAAGCTCCTGTGAGTTTATTTGCTAGTTGTGAAACAGACAGAAATCAATTCTGCTGCTCTATAACATTTTTTATTAAACATGCCAAAAACTTAATGTAAGTTGCACATTGTAAACATTTGGAATAAAGAAACATAATTTTTAGTTTCTTTGTTTTATCAGGAATATGAGCAGGAGATTAACTTTGCTGCTTTGTACTCGGGGAGCACCAAAATCAGTGCAAGCAGGATGTTCTTTCACAGTAGCTTTAAAGTTATACGACTTACAGCTAAATAGTGACGCATTGAAACTCTAGACTACAAAAGATTACAGCCCTTGTTCCTCTGAGAAGTCGAACTGGTTTTTAAAAACCTCAAATCAGACCAATTACTGATTCTTGTTTTTACTTCTGGACATTGTATTTAAAGCTCCTGTCACTTTCTGTCTGTGGTGGTTTTGGCGCCCCCTGTGGTCAAACTCTTTTGTTGGTGCTGATTTTGTCTCATCCTTGGGAAAGTGGTGTGTTTTTTTTTGGCAAAAATTCTCTTTCTGTCTTTTTTAACAGTGAAAATTAATCAGATATTCAATTGCTGTAGGTACTTGCTGTGGAAATGCTGTTTTGTACCTCTTTACAGCAGCAACAGGCATTCAAAACTGTGATATTGAAATTGTCAGTTTTGTTGTCAGTGGTCTCGTTTGCTTTTGGGCGTCTTAGAAACACATCACTGCTTATTTCAGCCTATTTCATAAGCAGCCAAATTTCCTCACAGTAGCTTTAATGTAGAATATCCTTAATTCCACTTTGTCCCCAAAAATAATTATTATGATCAAAAATAAAATCCAAATAAAGGACTTTGTGCCCACAGTGCCTGAAGTTATCCATGTGGTGCCTGGATGTTGGCTGTATGAGAGCAAGTAAACAAATAGCTCACACTGCCTCACAAATCAATGTGATCACAGAGGCAATGGATTTGCTGGTAATTGGTTGAGAGAGACATTTTACCAGGTGACTGGGTTTGCATAAAGTTGTAATTAAAGATGTTTTGAAGGAGCAGCTGAGACGAGGATTAGCAGGGTGGGTTCCAGTGGCTTCATTATCAAGGTGCTGACAACACAGTAAGCTGACAAATGTTTGCTTGGAATATCATAATGGGCTCTGTTGATACCGAGGCTGAGCTAACACTGTCCCATTAGCATATAAATGAAGAGTGTGGCTAATTCAAGTAGAATTAGCTGTTACGCACAGAAAAATAAATTGGAATAGTAACTTTTAAATGTCACTGTGTCTCTTTGACTGCGTCACTTCGTATTTTACTCAATCACTTGCTCTGATTGAGACAGGATGAGTGCCGTGTGTCACCGCTGCTACGTTGCTCAATGTACAACGAGACGCACCACAACAATCTGTAGATTTCTCCGCTAATTTCTGCAGGTCATTATCACCTGCTCATTTTTCATCCTTTTCTGTTATCACCTCGACATCTTCTTTTCCTCCACAGACAGACGTATCCATCTGTTCAAACCCTCCTCTAGAGGAGGCAGTCTAAGTGGTGAATGAATGTATAATGCATGACGGGGAGAGGCCTGTTTAATGACGCAGGGCCTCAAGTGAGAGATGTTGCCTCTTTATTAACAGCTGCTTGGTTCCCTCCTCTGCACACATTCATTCTCTTTTATTGTTGCCTCTTTGTTATGGTTAAGTCGTGTAAATAAAGGCTATTTGCTCTAGCAACTTGTGAGACATCGTGGAAGAATAAAGTGAGGAGTGAAGTTCCTCTGCAGTTCCCTCCTCAATAGAAAGCAGTAAATGCGATTTTGTACAGTGTTACTCTCTTTATGCCTACTGTCATTTTACTGCACAAGCATGCACCTATTAGGTGTGACACGTTGCATTGGAAAGTGGTGTAAAAGTCAGCGGCCCTCCTGTTTTTATTCCTTTGTAGGAACTCAAAATGTCACATTTCTGCTTAAACCTTGACGCTGAAACAAGATCGCTGAAGAGTAAATATTGTGCAGAACACTGTAATGTAAACAGGGAGTGCTTTCTGACACTGCCCTTGTATTAGTCCTGCTGACTCACTGGTATACTGTCAGTGCTTAATGGTTAATGTCATTAGTAACACCTGTTCTGTCTTGTGTGTAAAAAGGCCTATTAACTACAACCAAAGCAGCTTCTCTGATGGCGCGATGGCTCATTGCATTGTGTTTTTCTGGCCTTGCTTCAGCTTTCTTTTGATGTCCCACTACAGAGAACACCTCTCCCCTGACAGTTTTAGACTCTTATTTATTGATAGCAGGAGAACACTGGTTTAACTTGCTATTGCTTGGATTTGTATGGATATATTGACGAAAACAATGTTGCATACACAAAGATAAATCAGAGGATTTAAATCTCCAGTGAAGAAATTTTGGTTTGTGTAAGTTTTGGCGCCCCCTGTGGTTGTAGCAGCCTTAAAAATGTATTATTGATTGAGTATTTGATGAAAAAACTGTAAGAAAAAGGCTTTTTCTCCAGATGCTTTGCTAACACCTACCCTTACACAGGTATCAGGTTGTAGAAATTACGAAATGGCAGCCATTAACCATTTCACTGATTGTCGTTTGCTTCCATACATCAAAAAAAAAGGCACCAATATGAATTTCAGTCTATTTCACTGACTTCTCACAGGAGCTTTTATGGTGTAAAGAATCAATACTTTGAATTACCCTCAAATATGACTTAAATCCAATATGTTAAATACTCTGTGTCATTTAAAAATCTTTCATGTGAACTATTAAAATCACACTTTATCTGTCTGTATTGCAAGTCTTTGACAGCTTTCTTTAAAACAGTTTTCAGTGTTATTGTGTTTTATTTTTATTATTATGCACACTGCTTATAGCACTAAATAAACATTGTTATAAGCTGTTGTGAGTGCTTATCACTCATTAGGGTTAAAACAAAGCCTTTAAGATGCACTTAAAAACAATTTTTGTACTGTGCTATAAGAGGTGTGTTCATGTAAAGTGTTCCTGTGATCTTTTACTGAAATGCATCAGTGGAGGAAGGATGCCTGTAGTGTAACCTATAGAAACTTATAGAGAAAAAGTGACATCCACTGAGCATTTTTCATCGTGTTTTTTCTGTACGTGTCTCCACAGGGTCACAACATCTTCTCCAACCTCTCCTCCACAGAGTACAGCGACCTCATGCAGCTCTTGAAACAGTCCATCCTGGCCACAGACCTCACACTTTACTTCGAGTATGTTCTGCTGAACACCATGGTGCTTATTGAACAGTTAAATCTCCTGACAGAGAGGTGTCCACTGAGTGTTGTAACTTCATTACGAGTCTGTCTCTATGCTCTGCTTTCCATTGATTTGCAGGCGTCTTTTAGGTCACACCGCCCCCCTGTGGAAATAGAGTAACTTACACCTAAAGATACTGATGCTTTGTTTTTCTGCAGGAACAGAAACACGTTCTTTGAGCTGGTCAGTAATGGAGAGTATAACTGGAATGTGAAGGGTCATAGAGACATGTGCAGGTAAAAAAAAATGAAAAGAGTCCCATTATCTCTCAATACATTATTAAATTAAACTGTGGGTTTTGCAGTGACATAAATCTGTATGATCATTCTCAGATCGATGATGATGACAGCTTGTGATCTTGGTGCTGTCACTAAACCTTGGGACATATCACGCAAGGTGAGAAACACACTTTTAAATGTAGGAAAATATAGTACCAAACCACTTATACATTATAATCTCAAACAATTGGTTAAAACTATAATCAACTATCTGAACATAGGTTGTCATTATTCTGACTTAAAAATACAAAACATTTCTAGCTTTTGGCTTTTATATTTCAGTCTTGTCTTATTCTTAAATTATTTTATCACAGTTTTATCACTCTTTTACACAATTTCCCTTTCGTTTTGTGAAAATAAATCATTAAAAAATAATATACAAGTAATCAATCCTGAAAACAATTATTTGTTATAGTCCTAGATGAATCTTTTCTCTCTTTCCAGGTGGCAGAGCTGGTGACCAGTGAGTTCTTTGAGCAAGGCGACAGAGAGAGATCGGAGCTGAAGCTCACGCCCTCGGTATGTCCATCCAGCCACCTCCTGCTTTTGTGCTTTTGTGCAGTTTGTTTCACCTCTGCGACCTCCGCGAGCTGATGATGCTGAAGATAGATTTTCTCTGCAGTCTCAAAAAAACATACTGACTGCGTAGGAAACATGAGCGCTTGTGTTTGGTAGTGCGAGAAAAGTGAATTGTCAGCGTGACTGCACTGCTGCCTCGCTGCACAGTGCCAAGAGCGAAGTGTAGACTGTGTAACAACCATTTTTTAAAAAAAAGATCCTTCTGCACAGGATTCAAAGCAAACATGTACCTCTATACTCATTCGGCTGTGAACGCACAATAAATTTAGGTGTTATGGAGTTCTACTAGCCTTGATTATTACTACTGTGGTTGTAAAAATAGCAACATCATAACAGCAGAGAAAGACTCATAGACATTGTTTTAATGCATAACCTTTAATGCTCTTCTCAAAGCCGCAGCAGCACAACAGAAGAGCTCTGTGTGTTTGATTGAGGAGCTTTTATGGCTGAACTGTGTTGCAACTTCTTAAAGGGGGAAAAACCAGCAGCTTTCCGTGAGCAATTAATGGCCGTGGACTAATCGAGCCAGGCCACATTGCCTCCCCTCAGATATAACTAATGCAGTAGCCTCAGGTCTGCAGCTTGTGTCAAACCTTTACTGCTCCATGTGTGGGTGTTGGAAATTAAATATTAACTTCTAAGTTGTAGCCCAGTAACTATCTCTGAAGCACAGCCTCAGCGAGCCTCTTAAGCTCAGGCTGCAGGAGAATGAGGTGGAATAGAAAATGTACATGAAGTGAACTCAATTGTCTCGAGAGCCGAGGGAGAATTTGCTTGAGCCAAAGCTGTTACAGCAGCACTCTGGCAGAGGTGGTAGAAGTATACTGATCCTTTATTTCTGTTGAAGCATCCAAATCACATGGGTGAAAATACTCCAAAGCAAGTTAAAGACTCAATGCAGCAAGTATTATAAGTATGGGTGAGAATCACGAGTGACCCCACGGTACAATATTATCATAATACTTGGGCCACGATACGATCTTATTGTGAGTTTTTACATTTTGCAAAACAGTGAGTATTGTAAAACAATATATTGCGATTTATACAATTTTTTCAACTGTTTACCAAATTAGCATTTGTCTTTCCTTTATGTTTGCCCTATTTTTTTTCATGTTGCACACCTTGCAAACCTTTTATATATTCGTTGCACTAACTTTCTCCTGCTCTATGATGTCACCTCTGCCAACCTCACTGGACAAACAGATGATTTTATTTTTCCATTATTATAGATCTGATTTTATATTAGCAATTAATTTGAAAAAATCAATACTTGGTAAATTTGACAATACGATTCATCACCAGACAAAATATTGCAATACTATGCTGTATCAATGTTTTCTTCCACCCCTAATTATCAGCAAGATTTATTAAACACATTTATGTAGAAACAGTCATCGTAGAGGAAATTGGTGTTTGTGTGTTTGATATTCACTCAATTTCTGTATGTACTGTAAAAAACACAAATGTATCATACTTATGTGAAAAAATAATATTTTTGAAAACCAACATTTTATGGTGTTGGAAACACAGCCCTGCATTAGCTTTGAGATCATGCATTTTCTGTCAAATGCAAGGAGATTTTATGTGTAAGTGGAGCAACACCAGAGAGCTACTTCAGGCAGGCAACTTGAGCTGTGCTGACATTTTCAATGTCATTCTGACAAATATATCCTCCCAATCCATAAAAGGCACAGTAAGGAGTTTTTTTATAGGCTAGGAAACAGGGTCTGGTGCTTCTTCATGACCTTCAAAAGCAAACAAATCCAACAGCAACAAGTCTGATTTTTTCACTTTTGGTATTTTTGATGCTAAAAAACGTAGAGGGGGGGTGGGCATCAAACCAGATGATTAACAGCAGGCTGAAAAAACTGCTTTTTAAAATTATAGCAAATGCTCACAGTGAGTAATAAATTTTGTTGTTACTAAAATCCAGGCAAATAGGTTGTGCTTTTTTAAAATCCCGGATCATGCATAGTTTGTAGCTGAGTTTTGCACTCCTAAAATTAGCTGACCGGTTAATTTCAGTGCTCTAGCTGGAATAAAGACATGGAAAAGTTCGGTACCTAACATTTCAGAGCTTCTAAATCCCTTATAGTGCCTCTGAGATAAAGTAGAGCAAATTCTTAAAGCTTTCAAAATCTAGAAGAGTATTTCATATTGATTCATAACCTTCACCCTGAGTAAATCTACTGACTTTTATTCCTCACTTGACTGATTCTCTATCATGAGCAGGGATACATGTTGAAATAAACTCCAACTTTTTGTTTTTCAGGCCATCTTTGATCGAAACAGGAAGGATGAATTGCCTGGGCTGCAGCTGGAGTGGATTGATGGAATTTGTGCGCCCCTGTACGAGGTAAGGCTGTGAGGCCTCAGTGTGACATCAGTTGTCACTGTCCTTCATCCGCGATTGTTTCCTCTGCTGACGCAGGCAATGAAATCGTCACCTGTAACTGTTTCTCTGTAGCCACAGACTTTTCTCTCTACAGAAAGCACTGACACAACTTCAAGGTTGCATCCTGTTCTTTTAGAGGAGCACAATGAGTTTGCTCTTTCTGAAGGCACGAAGAGCTTAGAGGAAGCAGAGTGTGCGGACGGAGTGAGGATGTTAGTTGGGTTAAATCCTCTCAGTCAGACAGTGTATTCTGGGCTTTGCTGCACAGTAATGAAATAAGCAAGGTCTGACTCTTGGCTGCAGCGCTCTCCTTCTTAGTGCTTTTGCTAAAAAATCATAAAAAGAGTCGATTTTATTGCAGGATCCAGGCTGAGCAAATGTAAGGCTTAAATAGGTTATTGTTCAGGGAATAAAGGAAATCTGTAAAGCGTCCTCACTTGTATAGAAATGCCGGTGTGTTACTTAATGACGTCAAAGAGACCCCCCTCTTAGCAGCAGCAGTGGCGGTGGTGGCTGTGTGGGAGAAAGATAGAAAGATGCTTGCTGCCTCACTGAGCAGATCAGACCTGTTAAGATACGAGTCGTGTCAGAGGTGAATTCCCAAAAGCAAACAAATCAGATAGTTGTGAAAGGATGAAACAGTTCACCCTCTCCTTTTTACTGCTACAATAAACCTGTTACAGAAAACAAATGATAGATCATCTTAACATCTAAAGAGTTATCCGAGTGATCAGTGACCAAAGTCAGAGCAGGCTAATCTGTGCCCTGCTCTGGTTTCACTATTGTTACTGTCTGTGTGGTCTAGATAACAAGCATCAAAGTGCTGTGTGTGTGTAGTCTGCGTGGGGGGTTTGACTCCACACTGCCGTACATAAAGGCTGATGTTTGGAGAATGCAGATATGGAGCTCACGATCATGCTGCTGCCAATTAAATTTGCAGGGGGGGAGAACAGAGGGAGTTCAGAGGCAGCGGGGTTTTAGTCTGTGGGCGGGAGAGCTCTCCTTCTTGATCTCGTTGATCTCCTTCTCCTCGTGGTGGCTCACTACTTTGTGGAATATTAATCCCCCATTATATAACCTTCCATCTTTACACCCCACCATATGACAGCCTCTCTCTTCTTCTGCGTCTGGGTTTACCTCAGAGGAATAATGATGCAAACCCATAGAAGTGTCCCACAGTTGATACAAAGAAGGAGGCTGTGCCCCCTTTTTAACCTGCAGATGAATGTGGGCCACCCATCATCACAGCGTGACAATAAGCGAACACTTGTTATAAATAATATTCCTCAGTTATTCTGCAACAGTCTTGTGGTCTTTAAAACACTCATTTATGCTAATATCTTCAACAGGAGTATGTTTACGAAAGCGTTACAGTCATAGACATATTAACAACAGATTAGTTAAAGCTCCTATAAGGGGTTTCTTCATGTTTATGAACCAGACTGAATTTTATATTGATGCCTTTTTATGATATCCTAAAGGAAACATGACCATCAGTAACAAGACCGGCAATTTTTATATCCTAATTTTTAGTTTATAAAACCAGTCCAAGGGAGTAGATGTGACCTGCGCAACTCAGGAAATATTAAAGTATATTTAACGGTCAAAAGTCAGCAAAATTGGGTCTTTATGTCAGAAGTCTTGACTCAACCATATAGAGGCCAGGATATGCAAAGACATCCATTTTTTTTTTTGTCTTTGTCCATAGGGGGCGCCACAACTGACACAAATCAAAGTCAAATGAATCACAGGAGCTTTAAAATGTCAGATTTAAGTTTCTCATGATTTTGTTTGATTGTGTTCTTTAAAGAATAACATTTTTTAACTGTATTGCTTTAATCTTGTTGTTCTATGCTGCTGTTTTTACTTTATAAAGTGACCTTGAGTGCTCAGAAAGGCGCTTATGGTTAAAATGCATTATTATTATTATTATTAAAAGATTGGACCAATTAATCTTTAAATAATTCAATCAGTCAATTTTAGCATTGCACCCTGATTAAAGCTATTGACTCGTTGTGACACAGACTGAAATATACGCTGATGTCTCTCTGTAACCTAAAAATGTAAACAAGATCATCATCTAGAGGTATTGCTATTTCTCTGTAGTAATTGTTAAAATCTGAAACCACTGGTGGGAGGGTGGCAGGTGTCAGACTACACAATCCGTCTGTAGGTCAGAGATGACAATCACAGAGCCAAACAAACTGTGCTGTGACTTAACTGACCGTTACTGCATGGTGTTTCATGTCCGGTCACCACAATCAACAACAGGGATTTATTGGCTCTTAAACCACCCTCAATTAGACACTCAAGGAACTAAAGCTTGTCAAACTTGAACTTTCTAAAACCTAGTGTTGCTTCAGGGTCCTTAATTTGATCAACAATTAAAACAAAGCTAGTTATTTTGGTTGAGAACTTGATATAAATAAATATGAGGTATTTCTACATTAAAATGAGTTCTTAGCCACTGGAGTTGTAACACAAAATATAAGCAAAAACAAAATATCATGAGCACTTCTGGAGCAACGTGACTTCATTATCAGGAATCTACTAAATCTCAAATCATGAAAATGGAAATCTATGTCGTACTCATGTGGGTCTGCATCACTGACAAACAGCTTCATTACCAGTCAAATTCATTTTCAGGCAATCACAATATTATGAATTACTGAGTCGTGCAAAGCTTTTAAAAACACTTTTTAGGATGTGTAATGAATTCTTAATGAACAAATGTGAGCAGACGTCTGTTTTCTGTTTTTGTTTCTTTTAAAACTAAGACACAGTCCTGCTTTCTGAACTTCACCACATTATGAAGCTTTGTTACGGTCAAACTCCCACACCAAGTGTTTTAATTGTTCATATGAGTAAGTGAATGCACCCTCCAAATGCAAATGCAGCTCAGTTTGCTGCCTGCTTTTAAAGCTCAGTTAATTGGCAGCTGTGATTAGTTGTGTTTTCTCTGAGTGTAGCAACATATTTGATTTTCCTTTCTCACATTCAATACACAATCCTGAGTGTAGGTGTTCTTACTTACCAAGCTTTTATTTCATTCAGTCTCATAATGGCTGCCTATTCACCCCTACACAAGTGAGGATAAATGAACATTGTTTAATATGTGGGACCCCTGCCCACATGTTATATTTCCATATGAAACAGGGTTAATGAAAGAATAACTAATTATAGTCTTCCCTGGAAATCCAAGAGACAATAGTTGAGAGAACAGAGAACAAATCCCACTGTCTCTCAGGTGATTTATTAAATGTTGGATGACAGCTTTGACCACACAAACACTCAAAGTTTAACACAGAAAACTGACAGAGGCTGCTAATCTCAGTCCTGCATGTGGCTCTAATCTGTAACGAGCAGCTTTTTCCTTTCCTACCATATTACGTGCACTTTATGTTGGATTTATTGCTACGTTTTTTTTTATCCGTCATATACATTTAATAACTAATGTGCTGCTTTTGACAAGCCTCAGTTTATGTATGCATATACAGTACCTCAATGTATGATTATCACATTCAAGTTACTGTGCTCAGCACAAGACTTCTTATAAATAAATAATTTTCACTAGAATATTCCCTCTGGGAAATTTTGAAAAGGCCACAGGGGCTACTGCCGGGGTGTGTTCATTATGATGAGATTCTTCAGAGATTTCAAATAATTAATACTAGTAGCATTGTGATATTTTATACACGGAGCACACCTATAATAAACATTCCTTTTTCATGTATTTATTTATGCAACATTAAAAAAAAAGGAAAAAAGATGGACCCAGAGCAGTCTGACAAGTTTAAAACTGCAATGTAGTGCCTGGTGTGTTTGCTCTGTGGCCCTAATAATAATCAAATAGGAACACTTCTTGACTTAAAAATCAGTAATCCAAAGATAAGGACTTCCTGTTGTCTCTGTAACCATCTTTATTAAAAAATAAATAAATAAAACATAACTGTTAGCATTATGTTTCATTCAGAAAGTTGGATGTGAGAACAAACAAACAATAACATGAGGGCATTAATTTGCATCTATGAGTTTAAGTATAACCTTTTTGAAGCTGCATTTTGGCAGTCTCCTTTTTTGTGGTACTTTTTATTTAAAGGCGGAAGTGACTTTTTCTGTATGAATGAGTGGATACAAATGACTGTCCTGGGTGGCATATTGCAGTTTATGAAACTTTCCAATCACAGGTAGAAACAGTCTAATGGCATGACCAGTTCTGCTGTCAACTATACCACAAACGGGATCTTTACTAGTTTCATAAATGCCATAAATCTAGCTTTGATAACCCAAACTCATTAGAGTTACTGAGGTTTACTTATGTTGTAGAATAAACCAAGAAGTAGTTTAGTATAAAACAGGCAGAAACTAATACTGGTGCCATTATAAGCAAACAAGGACACTACCATAAAAAGAAAAAAAAACATTTCTATGTACGTATATTTAATGCCTGAAACTAATAAGGAAGGATAGGTACCATTTATTCTCATCAACAGCTCACTGCTGAGGCTGCCTTTGATTGGTCACATTTTTAAAAAGTTACTAGGAAGCATTTCATATTTGGCGAACATCTTCATGAAGGTGACACCATGTGAAGCAATTGTGGAAAAAAGAAAAAAAACAAAACAAAAAAATTTGCCAAGATGGTTAAAAGAGTATTTTAGTATTTAAAAAATGTTCGCAGGAGTTACAGTTAAGAGAGACATTTAAAGCTGCTGTAAGGAACTTCTGGCACCCCCTGTGGTCAAAGTAATAATCCTCACTGTGCAAAGTGTTTCAAAAACCGAGTCCTGTTGTACTTTGACAGTGAAATGGATTGTTTCCTGTAAGTATTTGCTGTAAAAAATGCATCATCTGGTCTCACTCTACCCCCTTTAGTGTTTTCAGGTGTTAAAAATGAAAACAGAGAAAATATCAGTCTTGTTGCTGATGGTCTTGTTTACATTTGAGGCCGATATCAGGCATCAGTATCAGTTTGAGTCAGTATCTCCGCATGTTAAGAACTCTTTTGTGATCAGACCCTCATATCTGCAAGTATCTGCCTCACAAACATCAGCATGTTGTCAGAGTTATTAATGCTCATGGTAACACTTGCCTAAAGCACCTTTGTGCCCAATCACAGCTTGACAGAGCACCGCGTATGGTTGTTAGTTTTGTGGAGCATCAGTCGTTCCTCTCTGAAGACATAAATGCTCTTCTCAGTCACTTAACTATAAAGTGTCACAATCTGGTTCCTTTCATGCCCAAAGTGGCTTTTGTTTGTATTAAATGTTTATTTCTCTTCTCTACATTTTCTCTCTATCTGTTTCTCTCTCCAGACTCTGGTCAAATTGAATCCCAAACTCCAGCCGATGCTTGACATGATCAAAGCTAACAGGGCCAAATGGGAGGAACTGAACAAGAAGAGACAGCGTGGCCAGAGCGTCTCTGCACCCCCAAGCCCCTGCAGTGGCGACAGCTCAGATAAAGCTGGCTGCACTGTGGCCAAAGTGGGCAGCACACCATGCTGCAGCAGTGATGCTGATGGCAAACCATCCAAACCTGTTAGTTAGCTTCTGCGAGCTGATCTCATTAGCTTATTTCCTCTTAAGTGTGGCCTACAGAGAGGCAGTGCGGCGCATGCAGAGGCTCTTGGGCTCTGCTCCCCTTCGCTTATGCTATGAAAGATGAGCTGTAGACTTGAGTGTGGCACTATCATAGAGGTTTTTCTGCTTCCTTCAGTCCTCCAGCGCTGAAGGCGAACAGAGCTGAATTTGGCAAACTTGTCTGAGCAGCGACAAATCAGCTGATGACACCTTGTCAGAGAGAAAACTCAAACCACTGTGTCAACATGTCAACCAGTGAGCTAACACTAATGTTTCTGGGCATTGCACACATTTTCAGCACAAAGGCATGGAGTATTGGGGAGGAATGTTTGTCTCTTTTGTGGTTCGTTTTTTGCTCTCAGTACCTCCTCGTTGCCTGCATTTTGTCCGGGGTAACAGAGATATTTTTTGTAAATCTGTACATAGGCTACTGAGTTATTTCAAAGCACTGTTTGAAAACTATGTACGCTCTGGATTGTTATGTGGCTGTAAAGTTTCTGAGGGATACAGGGGTGCAGGAACAGCAGGACCTATGACAGTGCTTGCAATGCAAACGGAGTGCTCCTCTCCCTCCCCTCTTGTGCCTTGTTTTGAGATCCTAATGAAAAATGCATGGCCCCCTCACCGAGATTCTCAGATAGTATGGAAATCCATGTTGAGTCACGACATATTTTGCCATAATCTGTTTTAACTGCAGTCATGCCTCGACCCCATGAAAGCCACAGAGCATTAACGTTAAGTACTAAAAGAAATCTGTTTTGCCCAACTTTATAAATGCAGGGTCTCACTTGTCACACACAATGTGCCTTGATGAAGTTATTCCGATTCCACATTAATTTAACAAGACCACCTCACTAAACTACAACTTGACATATCAAGAAATAAAACAGATTTGCTTTCTGGCATAAAGTTGGATAAGAGCTATTTTCAAACATGCATGGGATGGACCGATAAAAAACAACAACAACTGTACTACTTGTCAGAATAAATTACGGGCAGCAGACTCATCAAACATCTGTATGTAAACATTTATACTCAGCTCCTCGTAGCTCACAGCTGCCAACCAGCTGAAGCTAATGTTAGCTTGAGGCAAATGACACACAGCTGAAGGAGTTCACTTCAGCCCACAAAGCTGATTTTAAAGAGTAAAGCAGATCCGACAGGCCTTTTCCGTGTTTTCCTTTATGTTTTGCAACACAATGCCTCAGTCAAAACTGATATTAGCAGCCACCAAATCATTCACCGACCAGGAAACAAATAAGATCTTGATGTTGGAGCAATGAGAGCACCAGTTTTCCCAGTTTTCATGCCAAGTTAAACTCAGAGTATGTTAGCCGTCGAGTTTCGATGGAAAATTCAAAGACAAGCATCCTCTCAACTAACTTTATGCCAGAAAGTAAGTCAACTACTTCCTAAAATGCATTAATTGAAAATTTTAAGCTTCCCTCAGAGCTCCCAAATACTTCTAAAAACTCCAAAGCAAGCCTGAAACTCTTCAATTTGTGCTACTGAAGTCCCCGTGTGGTTACAAACTGTTATTTCAATACGACAAACTGATGTTTTCTTTGATTTGGTGGGGTATGCCTTATGAATTGTGTTGAAGCTTTGTTAATTGGAGTTTAAAATGTGTCTGTGCACATTGTGTGGCATGGATCTGTGTGCTCTGCTGTGTTTTAGTCGAAGAGCTGAATTGAAACCAACCAGAGACATTCTGAATTGCATGTTTTATGCAGTATTGAATCCAAACACTTGCTAAGGATGTAGCAAAACTTGTGAGCCAATGAATACCTCGTATTTTGAACTTCCTCAGTAAAAGCATCACGTCATCTGAAATGCATGATTTAGAGTCTCTTGCATCATGTTAAGTAAACTATGAATATTGCTGTTCTATTTTTCTATTGGGTCACCTACTGAGGCCAACTTTTACCTGTCTTATTTGCTATGTAACGTGCTTCTTGTATTTCTCTTTTCCTCTCCCTGTTTTGGCCCCGAGATTTATTTATAGAGGGAAAACTGAAAGAACCCAAAGGCATGAAAAGGCAAATGTGCGATGTTTCTGTTACGAGTTTGAATAAAAATATGCTGCTATATGTCTTCTTGTGTATTTTGTAACTTAAAGCTCCTGTGAGGACATTTTATTTGGTCATAAAACGCACTGAAATTAATAGTTAAGCTTTCTTTGTGATTTAAAAAGCAAACCAGACCATCTGTGATGTTCTTTCTATGGAGTTATTGAAATTGTTTTCAGGCAAACAGTAGGCTAAAGAAACAACCTATTTTTCCACAGCTTAAACTCACAGTGAGTGATATTTCACGATTACAAGGAGGCAAAGTGATGTTTTTGTAAGAGAAGATGAAGCACAAGCATGTATGAGAGAAGATCAGCGGAAAGATATTTCAACATTATCAAGTGTTTTAAATATTAAAATGATGTTTCAAGGATTGTTAAGGATAGGCAACTATAAGCATTGTGCTTCCGCCTAATCCTTTTTTTTGGTCAAGTTTATAATTCTGTTTGTTTCTCGTTTGTTGTTATTGTGACCAAAAAATAAAACCATTCATTCATTCATTCATTCATTCATGTCTACAAGGGGTGCCAAACCAAGAGTTCCTTACTGTAGCTTTAAAGACATGTCGCTGTCCTTGTACAGAAGTACAAACTGGGGATTCTCATTCTTCACTCTCATATTTATGTGACTTTTTACAAATCCAAATCCTGTTCATCACATGTATTCGGCGGGCTGAATTCACAAACCATAATAGATAGAGCCGCTATGGGTAAATCTATTAGAATAGTCACAACTCTACTGATAAAGTGAAACTCATCAGTTATGTCCTCTATTAAGCGTCTAATCAACATTACTCTAACAAACGTTGGCTTCATAAATGTTCTGTATTGTTTTGAAGTAATACGGTAACACTTTACAATAACCATAACTTAAAAACAGTAAACAGACCATTTTTAAATGGTAACAGATAAATAGCATAAAGACCATTAATAAATTGTAAATTTTACAATTTTAAAAACCTAACTCTAACTTTACAAAAACCATCTATGTGATTTTTATAGATGGTTTAAAAACCAAATACCAACCAATCACAATGTGCTACTGACACACACTTTCATCTAGATGTTTTACAGCCAACATTTAAACCCTATATGAACCTTTAATCATTAATCATAATTTCATTGCTTGTTAATGGTAAAGTAACTATTTACATTAATAAAGTATCTATTTGCCATTTATAATTGGTCTATATGTTGTTTTTAAATGATGATTAAACATCAATGAACTATGTATTTACCATTTATAAATTATGGTTAGTGTTACCAGTACTACTAATACTGAAGCATTTCTTTATACTCAGAAATTTGCACCATGTCTGTCTGCAACAAAGCTGTTCCCAGTACTTCCACTTTTACCCCTGAGCACACTTGATAGTTTTCCTAAGTGCAGTGCTGACCTCATGTGGACAAATGTATACTTGCATACAGAATGTCTCTCAGTGAAATACTGCTTGTGCATGCATGCTCCATTGAAATACATTTAAAGACATTAAAAAAGATGTTCCAGTTTGGGAGATAACCCCATAAAGAAAAAGGACTTGACTGCAAACACACAGATCTGTTATTAAACCTGAAATCCTTCAAGTCATATTTATATCAGATGTATTCATTCATTCATAATCCTTTGTATTAAACTGTGAGGAGTGGGATAGCTGCAGTGCATTTTATCCTCCAAGGCTGAGCCGCGTAGCTGCTGATAGGTGGCAGTGACGTCAGCAGGCAGCGTGTGGGCGGCTGTGTGGGTGAAGATGACTCCCAAATGAGCCTCTGTGTAGCAAAAAGAAAGAAAATCCTTCCTGTCAGGAAGCAAAATACCGACTCTGCTAACATCCTCTGTGCTGGATCACCTTGAGCTCATTGTGGTCATAGGTAGAGAAAGAGCAAACAAAAGGCTGCTCCTGCTGACCCTCCGAGCTCCAACTGACAACACGAATAAAGACTACGAGAGGAGAGCTGAATTGGAAATGATGTATGAGAGAGGTCGAAGGTTCCTGCTCACTGAACAGAAAATCAACGGCTGGGATGTTTAAGTTCAATTTAATTGCACAAACAGCATTGACAAAAATGTACTTGGATGTTACTATGTTGTTTAGAGAAGTGGAAAATAACAAAAAGGTACATCCATAATGTTCAAAACCTCTTTTGACACGGGGTAAAATGCCACACGACAGGTCCTGACTATGTCCTTTTTATATGTAGGATTTTTTATGAATTAAAAAAAGGACAATGGGGTCCAAAATAAACCTGAAGCTTGGATCAGAAGGGGCAGAAAAGGGAATTTTCTATGCACAACAGCTTTCTTAAAGCTTAAGTTTTACCTCAAAATCAATGGTTAACTCTGACATACGATACAAGTCTGGCATCAAGTTTTAGTACATTTAAATATCCGATCCAAAAAAACCTTCATACAGGACACGCAAACTAACAAGGGAATTCTGGGAAAACAAACCCTATAGAGCAGAAATAATTTAATACAGTGTGGAACATAGGATGTAAATGTGTTTATCACATGTAACAGTCACAGATAGCTTAACTTTTACAGCTCTCACAGGGGTTTATCCTTGCATATGCTGATTAAAAAATACAGTTCAGCTGTGTGTGAAGTTACTAAAAGTGTGTACACCTTCAAATGTGTGTATGTTTGCATGATGTGATGAGTCTTTGGTACGATGTAAGCACCGGGATCCAGAGGCCTCAAATCTGCAGCCGCTTTGAAGCATTCATGACAACAGAAAAAACAAAAAAACTGCAATGTTTTTTTTTCCTGCTTCACTTTCTCTGTAACAAACCATGCAAGGTAAACGCTTTCAGTACAAAAAACTAAACACACAGGGGAATATCTCTCTTTGTAATCACACGGGGTTGTTGTTAAAAATCTGGTGGGGTTTTTGAAGAGCATGTTTTTCAGCAGAGTCCAGGAAGAGTCTCTCATGGCAAAAAGGTCAGTATGACTAAAGGAAGGAGGGAAAGAGGACCAAACGAGAGACGGAGAGAAGCTCATGTCCGGGTTAATTTACGCTCCACAAAGTGAGTCATAGGAGAAGGGAAAGGCAGACAGAAGCTTTAGAAAGGCACAGAGCTTTAGAAAGCGCATTCTTCTTAAACTTACTGACGAAGAAGTGCCACACACACGCACGCACGCACACACGTACAAGAGGAGAGTAAAAACAATGTGATGAACTGTTAACAAGAATACGAAGGAAAGGGTGAAACACAAACGAATGTGACTAAATCAGGGTCGAGTTGTTTCATGGTCGCAGCTTTTTTCTTCTCCCTTTTCTCTTTTCAATTATTTTTTTCTTAATTATTACATTTATTAAGTTCTTAATATTAGGACCCTTATTGTTATAACTGCATTTTGCACTTTCTGTCTTGTCTGTGATGCTGCTGTGACAAAAAAATTTCCCCCATGGGGGATCAATAAAGGAATATTCTATTCTATATTCTAAACAAACTGAGATGACTGTGAATGATTGTTACAGCGTGTTTAGTGCAATACGATGTAAAAGAAAGTAAAGGTTTGGGTGAACTGGTTAATGGCACCAAATGACACTCTTTGATGAGAAAAGACAACATCTCTGTCCATTTCACATTTTAGTTTCAATTAATCCAAAATGCACACGATGCCTTTTAGAAAAAAGGTGAGGTGGAGATGGACAGGAGCCGGGAGTTAGAGCAGGTTTCTGTTGCCGAAGATGTTCTGGGGGTCCACGTACTCCTTGACGGACTTCAGCATCCCCATGCCGACATTGGAGACGGTCTCCCTCATCCACTCCTTTCGAAGTTTCCCCACTGAATGACGAGAGGAGGGAAAATAAATAAATAAATCAAGTCGAAAAGAAGAGGACTGAGGAGGAGGAGAAAAGGGGGGAGGGGAGGGGGGTATAGAGGAATCGGCACGGCTGATTGCTCAGCGGGCTGCTGGGAGCCAATCAATCTTGTGAGAGTGAGTGAATAAACAGAGGGTGATAAATGCTTTTATTCAGAGAGGAGAAATGTTTTGCATGGCATGATTTATGGAGCTCAGCAGACTATCAAACTCATTAGGCTCTGTGTGTTCCCAGAGGAGGGGCCGGCTGGCGGCTGGAGCGCTCTGTCCCTGGCTCCCTTCGCTCTTTGAGCCGCTGTCCCCCCCACCCTCTCTCTCTCTCTCACTCAGAGTCACTTGAACACTTTTTTTCTGTGTTTCTGTCTCATTGTGCACACGAGCGCGCTCCTTCAGCTGACCCCGAGGCTGTTGTGTGCCTACTTGTCCCCTACTCTGATCTGTGCCCCTCCACACCCGCCTGATTACCAACAGGGTGCCAGAGAAAGCCGCGCAGCGGCACACAATAGCGCTCTGTCAGCGGGACTTTGGCTCTCTGCCGTTCCTCTTCCTCCAAACTCCACAACCTGAGGAGCAAGAGTGGCTGAGGCACCAAGCCTAGTGAGGGTGCCTATTGCTTCACCAGCTGTCCAGACCGACATACTCCACGGCGTCTGTAGCCGACAGGTTCTTAGCGGAGAGTCTGGAGTCAGTGAGAGGTCTGGTGGCTCTAAAGGGCTGAGAAAACCTCAGAGGAGAGCCAGACTCTTGGCACAGAACTTCAAAATGAGACCAAACCTTTGGATTTTCTGCAGGCCGCTGTGCAATCTTTCAAAATATATATAATCATCTGTGATCTGAACACTGAGGATCATCTTTGATATCTAAAATAATCTTTAAATAACAGGTTTAAAGACATGGTGTCTTTTGGAGATGTTTTGAATTTTGCTTTTGTTTGTTAGTTGAGACTGAATAAGAATTGTTGAGAGTCATGTGTCAAAACCCAACAAATGTCCTGACTGAACCTGGCGTGGGTGCCCATAAAACCTGGACTCAGTTTTTTTTAATTATTTTGTTAATTTAACTGCATGCACATTTGTTTGGATATTGGATCATCATCCACACAGGGCTGAGCAAAGCCAGCGCGAGGAAGGTTTGGGTCAAGCATCCTGCCCATAGACATTTGAGCATGTGGACCTAAACTCTATTACTGAGCCACAGCCGCCCCAAATTCAGTTTATTGAAATTTGAAAAACTTCTGGTTTTAGACCTACGAAGATTGTGGTGTGTTTTTTTTTCAAACACATTTTTCCCACAGATTTTAGACTGTAAGAATTACGGTGTTGATTTGTGGATCTGTGAAAATCATGAGTAATATTTGGAGCAGCTCTTGTGTTGCAGCTCTTACATTTAGACCACTTGGTCAAATGAGCATCGGGGGGTTTCCACATCTGTCATCATCACATCTGTCTTCTGACCAGTAAAGCAGTTAAAAGTCATGAATCAAATGAAGCAGATGAGCCTAATCAAAGCATTCAGAGTGCTCTACAAGATGAATTAAATAAGAACTTCAAAGAAAAATTCAATAAGTATGAAGAGACCCCACAGCCCAACACTTTAACTACGCCATCAGATCAGAGAGCTTGGTGTGTGTGTGTGTTAGCTTTTGGAGGTCATGTCAACTTAAAAGAAACCCTCCACCTCTAGAAGATAAACCTGAGAGCGGAGCAGCTCCGAGCATGTGCTGCCTGCAGAGCAAACACCTTAAAGCGGCGCTGTGGTCAGGACAGATAAGAGACAGAGGCCTGCCAACACTCGTGTGTATGATGGGAGCGTTCACACACCTCGTTTTGGATTGCTAGCACAGGGGGGGCTCCGGTGTTTAAAGGGCATGTTTAGGGGAGTGGCCTGGTGTGTTAGAGCGCCATGTTATCAGAGTCCGGCCAGGAAACCCAGATGGGGATCAGCCGTGAGGCGGGTTAGGCCTCGTCTCTTGACAAAACAGGGCAGACAGCAGGGTCACAGGGGACCCTGATAGCACACACCTCCAGATGGTGACAGAGGGACCAATCAGCTGCTGCCCAATAACTAAGAAAGTCCCCTGCTCCCTACCATCTCCCCCACCTCCTCCTCTGCAGGCCTCCCTCCTTATTCCACCTCCGTCCCTCCCTCCCTCCTCTCAGGAAATGGAGAGAAAACAGAAGGTGCTGGGACTGCATCATTGCCTCCATCACTGTGATAATTTACACATCTATCTTGTCATATGCTCTCTTTTTTGTCCGCTATTGCAATCAATCTCGGCAGACTCGGTCTGTGCAGCTGAGACATGCAAAGAGGTGCAGGTACTTATTTCAGGAATGACAGATTTTAGCATCGTTTTTTTTTTTTTTTCTGGGAACTTTACATAAACAGGTCATTTTTCTACACCCACAGAGCACTGGGGTCAACAGAGTTAGCCCAATCTGAGCTCTGCAGGGCCACAAGTTTGGGGAGAGATGCTGTGTGCAACCACCACGGGTTGTTCCTCATACAAAGAGAGAAAGTAGAGGCCAGGCAGAGGCTCAACCCCTCGACACGCTGCTCTCACTCTCCCTGGGTCGTCTCTGACAAATGGGGGTCAGGACACGAAAGGCAGGGTAAGGTAGCGGCCCTGTGTTCATGTGATATGGCCGAGTATTGGCTGATAGATGGATGACTCTCCTGGTGATTGATGTTAAACAAGTCTTCACCGCTGCAACACTGTGTGACCCAGTTACAGAGGACACTTCTGAGGATGTTCTGGCTTCAGGAAGCAGAGCACAGTCACACTAACATTCCTGCTTTTACATTTGATAAAAATGATCAATTTGACTCCACATACACTGAAAGAATAAAAAAAAATGTCTGTTTTTCTTTGATAGACAGCTTGTAGTGTTTGCTGAATATTATGTCCTGTAGACAAACAGGTAGAGAGCTTCACACGCCCAGATTCCTGTACCTACGCCCACGCAGCACAACACTGACCTGCTGTAAACACAAGGCCGCAAAAATGTATATTTCCTCCTCTGCCCTCCCACCTCTCCATCCTTGACTACATCTGTTTTGTTTGATACACAAAACCCAGAGAAACTAGCTCCATTTGTCAAGCGCTGATTGTGGGCAGACAAACCGGGCTGTCTGCGCCCAGATAGCAAAGCCCCACTGTTATTAATCACAATTACAGAGTGGGCCTCGCACGCAGGAGCTGCATCAATATCCCCTCCTCTCTCCCCCCTCTGTCACCTCCCCGTGCTGCTCGGGGTGGCCGGGCCACCGTTTGGAGGTCAGCGTACAGCCGGCGATAACGGCGGCATCATTTACCCTGGCCCCACCGCCTCCTTTTTATTAGCAATCTTTTAATTTTGAACCCGTCCCCGCCTTCAGGAAAAATTGTGATTTAATATTGCAGCTGATTCACTGCATACTGTTTTTGACAGGTGTGATGAATAGCCTGAAGTGATGTATGAAAACAGCGAGGCGGATGGCAATATAGATAAGGCAGCCGTTTCGGTTAGCCCTGATGGGGCCCACAGAGTTGTTACACCCCCCCCCTCCTCTGCTCACGTTTCATTTGGTCACCGCTGAAATGAACAAATAGCCGAGTCAGAGCAATTCATCTGGGCCGGGGAACAGATTTTGGACATGTGAAGGAAGCAATGAAACATTTCTGACCACATGCACATTTGTAGCACCGGCCGTCTGCTTGTTGGCACGGTAGAGCATGCTGGGAAATCTGCTGCTGAATGGAACTTTTGCTAACACTTTACTTGACGCCTATCTCTACAACACATTAAAAATATATGTATAATGCATTACAATCACATTATAGCACTGTGTAAGTATAGTTATAAACACTCATAAATGATCATAATGCTTTATAGCAATAATCATAACACATTATAAAGCATTTTATCATAACTTACAAGGTCAGGTATTATAATGTGTTTTAACTGTTAACAACTCACTGACAATGCTCACATAGATAATGCATTATACATATATTTATGATGTGTTATAATTTGCTTATAAACTTTTATAAATATCATTATAAATACTCAGTAATGATCATAAGGCTTTATAACAATAAGCACAACACATTATAATACCTGACCTTGTAGCTCACGATAAAATAATTTATAATGTGTTATAATTATTGCTATTGTGCATCATGATCATTTATGAGTGTTTATAACTATAGTTATACAGTGCTATAACGTGATTATAATGCATTATACATGTATTTATGCGTTTTAGAGATAGGTGTCAATTTAAGTGTTACCGAACTTTTATTTGCAACTAATATGCAGTCTAATTCATCGTCCGACGTTTGAAACAATCTGACATTTTTCAGTAAAAGTACCTCCGTGGTGATGTGACAAGCTCCCTCCATTGGCAAGGATCTCCTCTCTCGCTGCATGCTGGGAAATAAAAGGATGAAAAATGATTATACCCTCTTTCAGTGACTGTGGGTTTTTTAGATTCAACAGAACAGAGCAGTTGTCTTACCTCCACTTGTTCATACGCATGCACAGGATCACTGAGTCCTCTGTAGTTGAAGGCAAAGTAAAAGTAGACGCAGGCACCGGCGTCATACGTCTGAGTCACCCTGTAAGAAAAAACAGGAGAAAATTGTAAAACAAGCGAGAACAGCTCTTTAATATTTCCATATATGCTCTTTACATGATTCCACGGATTGGTCTTTAGTCAAGGAGCTTCATTTTCATACAATAAACGCATCTTTGCTCGGTAATTGGTGGACAAAGTGAAGTGGGAGGTTTCGCTTTCCTCAGTAAGCCCCTGACCTCGATTCCACTCCTGTTTTCCAGCTGCTCTGCACTGAAGCACTGTCACCTCTAATAACACACATTATCAGACATTAAATGCTTTTACTGAATCATCAGAGCCGTATTTGGACTGCAGGGGACAAGATGACTCAACTCTAATGCAGAGCAGAAAATGGATCTGTTTGTTGTTCAGAACAGAGTCTGTAGATGGATCCTGCAGAAATCACAGCTTTAATTCAACTCTTCATCCATCCAGGGCTCGTGTTAGAGAAAATCTACAGTTATGAATTAAATATTTATTCAATTGGCATGTTTCCTCTGTAGAGACGCGGGGGTTCATTTGACATGGCCCATCACCTGGCACGCTGACTCTCCTAGAGGTTAAATGGACAAATCAATCATGTGACAGGCTGCGGCCGGGAAATGAATAGCTGGGGCATAATCAGGCTGAGGCCTAATCTGCTCGCAATTGTGGAGCAGAGGTCTGCTGCTCCTCAACCGGCTCGCTGCATATTTGTGTGGTGGTCCGTCTGTCCATTTGTGCGGATTATGCTGGACTAACAGGAGTCAGGGTGGGACAGGGGTTTGCAAACTTGTGACGTATTTTGTGCAATGTGAGTCTAAACTGCCACAGCTTTTCTTTACCGTTAGTGTTTGACGACATTTAAAGTAAAAAGTTTTTCTAAAGGTCGCTGAATCCAACAACAACAACTACAAAAAAACAAAAACAAAGCAAAAGTATTAAATTCTTATTCTTGAAAGCAATGTATGTGGATCCACGCTCCAATATTGTCCACCAGTGATTTAAAGCGCAATAATGATCTGTACTGTTGCATTAGTTGACATTTCCTCATTCCAACGTGGATGGCTGTTTTAAATACAGTGCTGCAAATATTGAGTGTATTGCTGAAAACACTTCTTAACAAATTCATCATTCAAAACTGTTGAAAATGAACGTTGTGTATGTATGGAGGCCTTGTCCTTTATCAGTCGTCTGACTTCAATAGAAAGAGCTTTTGTGGGAATGTCTTTACCTTGAGACACAGTTCCTATCTGAGCTTTTTAATAGAGTAAAGTTTAAAAACTATTAAATTGTTTTTTGGGGTATTAAGTCCTGATTTCTGGAAGAGTTCTCTTAAATTGTGCATCAATAAAGTCCTTTTCAAACATTACCTGCATGTGGATAATGGTGGAAACTGTACGCCTTTATCTTTACACTCTCGGACGATGCGTGCCTTCACATTCCGGCAAATGTCCAACACCCTAATGAAACAAAAAAGCTTTTATTTCAACAATTTAACAAAATAAAAGTTTCACAGCTGAGCTCTGATATATGTCGTTCTTGTGTGTTTGAACATCCTAATTCCCAAATATAGAAGAAAGTGACTGAAATACAAATTTAGTGAAAATCCTCAAACAAAAACAGAAGCCCAGAAAAGAAGAGGACGACCACAGTGGGAGAGTTCCCACCGGTGTGGAAATGGCCGCCAGTCCTGAAGATGTGCAGTCGTGTGTGGAAAGTGGAGGATGGGGAAGAGGGCGGGTAATGAGCCGGGCACATATGCTCGCCTCAGTGCCTGATCTCTTGGTCTCTCCCGACAGGCATGTTACACAACACAGAGCTGTGTGCGCTCCTGGTTGGTGTGTGTGTGTGTGTGTGTGTGAAACCAAAAATGCAGAACACGCCATATGTGGGTGTGAGATGAAAATGTAGTTCATGTTGCATTTCCTCACACGGTACACACATAGATGGGTTTCTCCTACATGTGTGTGCGCATGTGTGTCAGTGATGGCGTGTTGTAGGCAGAGAGGGGGACGCTTGTGCCTACGCAGAGCAGCAGGATAACGGAGGAGGGGGGGGGCATGAAGGTGAAAATCAAAGAGAGAGTCACAGAGAAATAAAGGAAAGGAGAGGAAACAGAAGAAGGAGGGAGACAGAGGACTCTCCGAGGACTGACTGTGTGGGAGGAGAGGAAAGTGAAATGTTTACAGTGATTTCAATCAAACAGAGAAAGAAACTGTAGAAGCTCGGAGAAGTGCGTTTACCTGTCCCAAGGCACAGAGGTCTCAAAGGACTCTCCAATCACATAGTAGTCCATCCCCAAGTCCTGTTCACCAGGAAACATCAGCTTTAGTTAACCCATTCATTCATTTAATTCACACACATTACCAGGATACTTGAAGGTAAGCAAACAGGTTCGTGTTCATGCTAGTCAAATCGTACATATCAAATCCACCTGTGCTGTTCTTTAACCTGATTTTAAATGATTTAGTTATGAGCGCAGAAGTAAAAAGTTTTCTGCGTTGAATTCTGGGTGATACCTAACTTATCAGCTTTCGAGGGTAAACTTGGCAGAAACTTTTAGGCTCCAACACTTTTGAAAAGTGTGTCAGTAGAACATCTTTGCCTGTGAGAGATTTTGTGTCTGTAAATCTGAACACTGATGATGGGCCGCTGTTCGGCTTTGCAGACTTGCAGTCTTAGTTCTGGGCTGTTTCAGTTTGGTTCTGAATCATTACTTGAGTGTTTTGTATTTAATGGCGCGTCGCTACATGTAAGGATCTCACTTTTATCTCTGCTGCTCTCTGGTCACAGCTTTATTTTCCAAGTCTGCAGTCTCTGTCATACACATGCATATATTTAGAAGCCAATTACCCGTATACATGTTCAATACATCAGCTTTCTTTCTTTTAGACACTTAAGATTTTACTTCCACTGCATTGAAAAAGCTGACGGTCTGTTTTGCATGTAGGATTAATCGTATTTTAACTCCTGGCTAGTTTAAGTGTCTGAATGATCAAAGGGTCTCTGACAGGTCGAACCAATGACAGCTCTCCATTGTCATCATGACTGCAACCACTGTGCTCCCCTCATCGTGCAGATAGGTCAGTGTTAGACACCCTGACAACAACTGTGACCAGATCAAATCAGAGACCTCCTGAGGTCACATCCTGCAGCCTTTCTGCTCTCCTCACCATCCTATCTGTGTCTTCTCTACCCGCCTCACATGCCCATCAGCTCTGCAAGAAAAAAAAGCCAGGAGAAAAACCCACCCGGAGGTAAGCGATGACGAAGGTCAACATGTAGCCCCTCTGCCCATTGTCCTCTCCAGCTGCCAGACCCCTGGAAGCAGATAACAGGGTTAATATTTAACAGCTCTTTTCTCTCAGCTTTGTTGCGCGGGCCGCGCCCCTCACAACAGCTGCCTGGGAGCCTGTCAATCCAACAATGTACAGATCAATGAAGTCATGCTCTGTGCATCGCCACAGGTCAGCCACACATCCATCACCTGCAGTGGGTAATCAAATTTTCATCCACCACCCAAACTAATCAGGCCAAGCTCATTACAAAATCACTATATTGATTTCCTCCACTCTTCTTCCTGTTTCCCTGCGCCGCGAGGAAATATTCCTCACAGAAAACGCCCCAATCCATCACCCGCACTTGATCTGATGGGCGATCACGATTTATTTGAAATAATGCAATAAAGCAGAGGATGCTGCATGTAACTGACAAGTTTCTCATGATTTAATTGCTGGCTATTACCAGGGCAGTGCTCCAGCGACCTGCAAGTCCGGGCACCGAGCCAAACAGGGTAAAATATAATCAATGAGTCACTACACAACAAGACTTAGGAGCCCTGGTTAGTTCTCTGTTTGATTTAGTGTTTTAATGAGCTCTCTCTAGTTACTGACTAGTTAGAAAATCTAATTATGTTAAAAATAATACCGTATTTCCAGGATCTTTTAATTATGCAGTTTTTTAGAAAAATCAACTTCATTTTTATTTGAAGGAGACTGTTTTGCTCTTCACTGATATCCTGCTAAAAATGGACAAATTTGGTTTGAATCTGTAGTTTTGTTTAAGTCGACATGTTTTTCTGTTCCCGTTTACCTCAAAGCTTTGCTCTTCCTCAGGTCAGTCTTCACCTGGAAATTTTCGCTGTCACCCCCACTCTCTTGCCGCTCAAGGAGCTACGCTGTTACGTTCACGTTACGTTATGTTACCCACTCTAGACCGTGTATAAGCTTGAACAGTATCCTTCATATTAATGGAAGAGGGTCCGACAGGATTTAATGCGCTCGTTGATGACTCAAAACAAGTCGAAAATAATGTTGTGCGTTGGTGTGCTCACACAGTGCGAGTAGAAATCATTAGTGGTGCATTGATATTAACAATCATGTGAAATTTCAGTAGTAATTCAGAAGTAATGTTGTGCTGCTCCTGAATGAATGTAGGGGAAGCACTGCAGTGTGATTTACCATAAAGCTAATAGCTGTAGCTGAGGTTGAACTCGTCCCTGAAACTATTATTAGAGTTTTAAAACAGGCTCAGGATAAAGAGAGCACTTCTCTCAGGTTGACAGGACTGATTTCCACCAAACTCCTCATCGATCCGCTCAGTGATCAATCACACCAGTCGAGCTCTACCGGGCTGTGTCCTCTCGCCCTGAGGGGAGCTGTACCCCACTATCACCGCCCACACCACACCTACTCTAACATAAAGGCCGGCCTGACAGGAGGACATCCACAGGTGATCCATCAATCCACACGCACAGACAAACTGCTGAACAGAGGGCCGGAGTCTGAAGTGTGTAACTGTGCTCCTCCATCTTTTTTTAACAGCTACAACAGAACGGCTGGTTAAATAAAGTGTCAGCTCAGCATCAGGCAGCCCCACATCACCTTTAAATCCACATCAAATGGGGCTCTGTCATCTCTGCGCTTCACATGGTCTGGATGTGTAACTGACCTCTGGGTCGTGTCTCTGTGCTTACCCAAACTTAGCAGCGATGTCGTAGACCTGCTTCTCGTGTTGCAGGACCTTCTCTCGGTCTCCCTCGAACAGGAGCGTGGCCACACACAAGCGGTTGGGGTCAAACCCTTTAAACTGATGATTAAAGAGGTGGTTTCATTTTTCATGATAATCACTCAGGGAAAGCAGCTGGATTTTTTTAACATGTTTAATATATATATACTGATATATGTGTATTTTTTTTTTACCTTGGTGATGTACAACTTCTTCAACCCCTCCAAAAAGGATGTGAAAATTGAAGAGACTTGAGGCTTCAGGGCATGACCTGTGAAAATATCAGACAGGAGTCAGCTTCACCTCTTCACAAAGAAGTGAACCTGGAAACAGATTATGTTTTTCACACATTAGTCATAGCCCTGCTTCTGCTCGCATCCTCCAGCGTTCCAGAGAGGGCAACGCCAGTCAGATTTATTTGCGGTTTCAAACAAAAGCAGGAAAAAATAAATGGTAACATTTGAATAACTTTACAACTGGCCAGTGGCTGCCAGCGACAGCGGCTATAAATCAGATGGTTTCCGAAGGGAAGTGGGGTTGACACAGCGATATCCGTCTTTCTCACCCACACTTTTTGATTTATTCCTGATTGGACGCACAAAAGCGCCCGTGGACAAGTGAAAATGAGGGGCTGGGGCCAATGGGATGGTTATCAATCACAGTGGGGAAGTCACGGGTGATGTCGCCGAGACTTAACAGTTCATTTATTTCCCCCCATGCTCGAGTCTCTTCATCACTTAGTGTCCTAATTGTTTCCATTCCAAAATTTGATTGCAGGTCTTTAGGTCTCTCGCTGCCATCATACTCGTTAATTAAATACTTAACATCCAGAGAGAGAAAATTACACCAACACTTTGCTTCATTTTACTTTTAACTCTGCTCTCTGAGTTTTTATCTGTCTCGCCCCTAAATACACACTCCTATTGACTACAACATCCTCATTTTTCATCGTGTGTATCAGAACAGGCGGAGCTAAATTGCACTTGTAGTCCCAATCTGAAAGAGACCTGTGAATACATCAGCTCTCCTTACTTACAGCCGACATGATTAAAAGTGAGGACAGGCCACTAATAAGCCCAAGAAGGTATCATGGAGGCATGAGTTTTAGTTATTAGCAGAAAACCTGGTCGCTCGATCTTCCCTGCTTAATGCTGAGAAGTGCCTACTCTGTGAAAAGTGGAAATATGGGGGAGATAATGAGATCCCTGGAGAGCGGGGAACTTTACACAGATCTCTAGCAATGCCAGATGCATTCTACTGGACCTGAAGAAACAACATCATAAAATTTCAATGTAACAACTACTTCATTTTGGCCAGGGTCATTTTTCATCTTGCTTCAATTCTTTGTCTGCGAGTGATTGTGTGCATATATATGTGTGTGTGTGTGTGTGTGTGTGTTGCTATTCTGCTGCAAAAATGATAATCAATTTAGCAGTACTGGGCTGCAGAGGGTAAAATCATTGCATGCTGTACCATTTCCATTCACTGTTCTTGTACTCAGAGGTAAACAGCTCCTCAATGAAACTCCTAACAAATGACAAAATATACACTGTAGGGAACTAATTTCACCTTAAAATAAATATGATTACTTAAAGACTGACTGTTGTGTAACTAAAACTTAAACCAAAAACAAAACATGGACAGAAAAGCTGAAAATGAAAGCTGTGTAAAAATAAGCCTTATTTGTTAAGATCCAGAGAGCGTTCAGGAGATAAAGACAGCAGTGATTTGTTCTGCTTTGAGTCGAGGCTTGTTTACACTGTATGTCTATTACTTACCAAATTTAAATTGCTCATTATCCATGAGTCGTATCGACGCTGGGGCACATCTCTGAAACAAAAGAATTTGTCTATTTTAGTTTGTTGGAGACACAGTTAAAAAACGACAGAAAAATGTCAAGTGATCAATATGATATTGGACTAAATTCAACCAATATTTATGATTGTAAACTCCCAGAGCAGTCACCAGTAATTAACCACAAAGCACAACTGAGAACTGAGCAGAATTCAGATACACTATAAAGACGGTGGACTTGGGTGTGTCTGGGCCTTTAGGTAAAAGCTATAAATCCTGAACCAGTGGGCGCACATCACTACCTTTGAGTGGCTCTCAGTTATCAGTTTAAGGACGCTTTGGAAACAAACAGCATTTTCTGCAGTGAGTCTTCTTGACACATATGTTTCAACAACTGCAGACTGTTAGCATGTTACCTGTTTGGCAACCTCTCTGAGGCAGGCGACTCCCTGCTCAAAATTTGGGAACACCACTGAGCCGTACTTCTGATATTCCGGCACGGGACGGATCTTCATCGTCACCTCGGTCACCACACCCAGAGTTCCTGTGGAAAATCACAGTGAGAGACTTTGAGTGAAAAAAAAAAACAAGACTCCTATGACCCAGCCGCCTCTAAAAGCAGAACTTGAGAGTGTTTTACAGAGCTCTGGTACACGTCCCCAGGGTCCTTTGGGTGACCTTTGTCTCACGTTTCACCTAGTAGATCTGGTTTTCTACCACAAACTGTGGGGCAGCAAAGATTTATCAAGTTTAGAGAGGGAGGAAACTAAGCAGGGCTGTATCAAAGGTAGTGAGGCCATAAGCAGCATATACTCAAGTTGACAGGTTGACCTTTGACCCTGAATAGTGTCAAACATTAGCTGCAGCTGGAATCACATGACATGCTGTAAAACCACTATTCTTGGATTTTTTTTCCTCTTACAGCAAATTACTTTAGAGGAAAATCTCTGTAACACTTTACTTGATGTCTATCTCTATAATGCATTATAAATATATGTATTATGCTTTATAATCACATTATAGTACTGTATAACTATAGTCATAAACACTCATAAATAATCATGATCCTTTATAGCAGTAATCATAACACATTATAAAGCATTTTATCATGACTTACAAAGTCCGCTGTTATAATGTATTATAACTGTTAACAACAGTTGCATTGCATTATCTATGTGGGCATTGTCAGTGAGTTGTTAACAGTTATAACACATTATAATACTTGACCTTGTAAGTCAAGATAAAATTCTTTATAACATGTTATAATTATTGCTATAAAGCATTATGATCATCTATGAGCATTTATAACTATAGTTATATGGTGCTATAACGTAATTATAATGCATGATACATATATTTATGATGCGTTTTAGAGATAGGCAGAAAAACAACTTTAGTGATTAGTCTCATGATTATTTTAGTTTTCATCTTAACAGGATCAAAGTAATAAAGCAGTTCATTCATGTTGGATTTTTACTTTTCATTCACTAGCCATCAAAAGTGGGTCCACCACACCTGCAAGCAAAAAAATCTACCCACAGCCACAACAATCAAAGGAAAACTGCAGACTTGGCAACGCTGGTCTAAACATGCAAAAACTGGCTGATCATGTTCAGCTATTATAGAGTGGCGCCTCGACTCGTCTGGGGTTGTGTCTCTTGCCACTTGGTGAATATATATTGAAGCTTCACTCGCTTTGTCAGTCATCCACCTCGTGTTTTTGAATTATACTGATGCAATCTGAACCTGTTACCCTTCCCCGGGTGTGCACGCTCTCTCTGTCACTACAGACAAAGTCTATTCAGGGATCTATCTCTCCTGAATAAAGCCTAAACCATTAGGAGGCGTCCTCAGCCTGTTACGGCTGTTAATGAGCCCTCTAACAGTGACACTACATGCTACATGCTACTCTCTAGTGGCCCAGTGGTAAACATGTGACTCCGTTGGACCTCTGCTAGGAATGGCTGATCCTCCTGACAGCAGGAGGAGGAGCCAGTGAGCCAAGGAGAAGGAGGAGTCAGAGCAGCAGAGAGAGAGAGAGAGAGAGAGAGAGAGAGAGAGAGAGAGAGAGAGAAATGGGGAGGAGCTAGAAAGAGGGGCGTAAAGGAGAGAGAAAGTGAGTGAGTGAGTGAGTGAGTGAGTGAGTGACAAACTGAGGTAATAGGAACAGCAAGGTCAGAGAAACACCCTCTTGGGGATGAATTTAATGCAATAAAATGCCGAAGTGTCACTTTAAAGATCCTTTTTGACAATTTCTACAAGGTTAGTATTTAAAGGGAGGGATTACTTCTTTCAGTGTGAAACATTTCTTTACAAAAAAAAAGCTGAATGGACTCAAACCACCATGAGACGGTCACCTAAAACACTTAAAATCAAATAAATAAAGCTGACTCTGGTGAGCAACACACACTCACATTACATCATCTGAGGTTGAGCAGACATGAATAGAAAAAGGTGCATTATTCAGGATTCTTCCATTATTGGGTACACTACTTGTTGAGAACATTACTTAGCATTCAGGCTACTCCAAGGTCAGACAGATAGAGGGCCCTGCTTGTTGTGCAGTGAATGAGAAGCTCAAGGTTCCAACAGTAATTTCTGATAAAATGGATGCGTTCCACTTAACATGCAGAGCATAGCTGAGGGTTTTAGCGTGGTGCTTTTTTATTGTTGGTGTTGTGGCCTGCTGTCAGGCTGCAGGATGGGGTTTCTGCGGTGATGAGCGAGATAATTTTAATGAAACTCTGTGCTCCTGTGACCTCTTGAGTTCTAGCGTTAGGCCTCCCAGTGGGACACGCTCTTCTCAGAGACGTGTGGTCCTGTCCCATGGCTTGTATGAAGACGAAACTCAAGAGGAAGGCTTATTCTCTGATATTCTTCCACTACTAGCCTGTCGCGGTTCATCATAATTTACAGACTGAGCCTTTAAAAACGTTCATCCACACCTTTAAACTAATGTTAAATACATTTTTTGCAAAACATTTTATGCAAAAAAAAATATTTAAAGTTACATTTTGAGCACCCAGGCTCTTCCTCAGATGTTAAAGAGCCTGCATGCTCGAAATGTCATGTGACTTTGAATTAGGCCTGGACGATATAGAAAAAAAGCATATCGATAAAAAATAAATCATATTGATCGATATCGATAATTATCGATATAATTATTATAATTATTTAACATATATTTTAATTGCAGCCCTGGATGTTTTATGCTATTGCTTAATGACCTACTTTTAATAAAGAACACACAAGCACTGAATTCAAATTCAAACCTTTATTCAACCACCTTTTTTATTTTACCACAACTGAAAGTTTTTTTAAAAAAGAACTAAAAAAAGAAAGAAATCAACTTAAGTGGCCTGAGTGACGTCAGTAAATACTGACAAACATAAAGACTAAAGTGACCAGAAAATCTGATAAATAAATATTTAAATAGTCTTTTGATGAAAATAAACAAAACAAACAAATATATAAATAAACAGAATAGCTTTAGGTGGGAATAGCATACTACCAGTTTTAACTGTGTGGGAAACTGCCCACAGCCTGGTGTCTGAACACTGAAATATTTCTCCCGGGGTCGGGAGATTTATTTTTTTAATTATCATGTGATTGACTTAATACACAAACTAAGCACGAGAAGCAGGACTTATCCACGCCGGTGTTGTGTCGTAGAATGCACCCCTGCCGAATGCACCCCCTGCTAGTAGCCATGATCCAAATACTCGCGTCTTTGTAAAATATGAGCTCATTTTCTTCCACTTTGAGAAGCTAATGAGTGGACGGGATTCAGGGGTGCATTCTACGGCACAACACCGGAACGTATTTCCTCCACACCCTTCTCACCTTTTCAACCCCTGACCCATTTTCATGCCTGAAGCGCTGTGTTTGAGAAATACTTGCGGCCGGGCACTTTATATCGCGGGTCGAGAGTGGCTAGAAGCTGGTCGAAGCCAGGCTTTTCAACGGTAGTTATTGGCAGTATGTCCCTCGCTATGAAGCATGTTACTGCATGGGTGATGTCCTTATGCCGCTCGGACGCTTTGTCGTATTTTGACAAGAAACGAAGTCCAGTTTGATCTGCTTCACATGCTTTGTGCTGTGGCTGGCAGCGGTTCCAGAGGATTCCTCCTCCGACGACGACGTGGAGCCGCGGCGCGGCCGACACAGCTCGTACTCCTGCGGGTGCGATCGGTTTAGATGGTAAAACAAGTCGGTTGTGTTACCACACTTGGTTTTTACTAATTCTCTGCAAATTTTGCAAACGACCGCTGTTCGCTTTTTGTCAGACTTCTAAAAACCAAAACATTGCCATGCTGGTGAACTACTGAAACCTTTTTTCGGGACAATGTCCTCCGCTTCTCCTTGCTGTATCATTTTTTCTAATACACGTGCTGTCTGTTGTGGTTTGATAGGGGCTGGGCTTGGTGCCGTAGCGTACCTGGGTCTGCGTTTGTGATTGGTTGGGAGGAAGTAATGACTGTAGTAAAAGCTACATGATAGGCTATGATGAAAAAGAAAGGGAAACTGTGTTTTTCTATCGAACTTTTTATCGACCCGTTTTTTTTCTATCGCACCACACGTCTATCGATCGATATATATTGTTATCGAATTATCGTCCAGCACTACTTTGAATAAATGTTTTTGCATTGGAGCTCGATCTGGTGTTGCAGACTTTTTTCCTACCTTCGTTTCGTGTTTTCTGGTCCAGCACCCACCCAATTTTGGGCTACAAGGATGTGCGTGTTTTATTTATCTTTATTAAAACTTCAAAACGTCATTTTTTCATGTTGAGTTTCATGATACTCCAATTATCCATTCAGCACTAAAGCTACACTTCATGTGACTCTACGTCTTTTAGAACCTGGAACTTTTAACAGGTGACTCCAAAAACGACCTTTCATTTAAAGGCTTCTTAGCAAACCTCTTACCCCGTTAGAGCTCCCCCGGACTTTAAATTTGAAACTTTCTGAGAACTGAAGCATTTAAGAGTATAAATGATCAAACTCTGACTCTATTTTTGCAGGTATGATCCTGTGCACTGATGGTAGTGGTCTTAGTAAAATTGAAATCACTTCTAATGAGTACAAATGGAGATCTCGGCAGTGATCCCAGCTCAGTCAGGGAGCAGATTGCTGAGCTTTGTAGGGTGAATATAAAGTTTGCATCCACAGCTGTTTAACATTGCGATGCCAAGAGTCTGTGAACCTCCTCATTATGTAGGGGGGAACCTGGCATATGGCAGTATTCTCTGTGGGCGTTCACAAGGACAGGGCACAGCAGATGGGGCGGGTAGGACACTTGCTGGTTCCTGACTAACACCCCCTCGGATCACTTTTCCACCAGCGCTGGTTAATGTGTAAGAGGCCCGGAGCATGAGAACCTGCCTGATGTTACTGTTTTATCAAAGACTTGTAGAATATGTGAAAAAAAACGTACACAAACACACTCCTGCTCACATGCTGCTGTGCACTCAAATCACATGAGAGACGGTTAGTATACCTTCTGAGCCCATGATGAAGTGGTGAATGTCAGGCCCTGTAGACATACGAGGCCCCTGACAGCTCTTCTCGATCACTCCTCTTGGAGTCACCATCTTTATGTGGACGACCTGGTCAGTTAGAAAACAACATTAAAACATGAACTTTAAGAAATGCTGACAGAGACTCTCATTTTTAATAACATCCTATAAATATTTGTCGATCATGTGCTGCATGCATGAGTGTATTTCTGACCCGATACTGTGACCTCTACATTTTTTGAGTTGAGGGTAAAGTCCACTAAACTTTTGCTAATAATTTCCTTATAATTACTGCGCTGTAGCCGCAGAGCCCTGACTTTAACACTAAGTTTGAAACAAACAGGAAAGGTAGAAGTGTGCTTGTGTATGTGTGGCTCACCAGGTCCTCGATGTTCCCGTAGATATTCTTCTTCATGCCTGATGCTCTGGTTGCTACCCAGCCCCCCAGGGAGCTGAACTCCATGGAGTCAGGCTCATGCCCTGTACAGTAGCCGCTCTCATTAAGCTGTGACAAGAAACAAAGAAAGTGTACATTTGTCGATGCAGATAGAAATACAGCCAAAAAATGTTTGGAACACAGCGATGTAAACCCACAAGAATCTTTTAATAACAAGCAAAAAGAATGAGCAAGCAAAGGGAGAGAGATAATTGCAGCTCTGCTGCTGAATTTCACAGCGCTTGTTTTGCTGCAATGCACAAACTCGGGTTTTATGGCATCATAGATTTTTACTGCAGCTTAAAATAAACCAACTGGAAAGAGCAAAAAGACCAAAAAGAGAGATTGGTGTATTATTTGGGCTGCGGTAAATTTGTCTGCTCTAGTGGATCACTGATGTCGAGTATGAAACAAGAGCCGACATGTTGAGGCCTTTTTTTATTGGCACTGGTAAAAGTTAAAAAACAGAGACTTGACTTTCACAAGCTGATGTTAATAAAGGCTTTGTCTGGAGCTGCCATGATGGAAAAGTGTGGCACATTCAGCTCCAACAGCCCCTCCCAACTTGAAAATACTGAGTGGCTTCTTAGTTACTTGCCACGTGGCCACAGCTGAGTGACAAAACTCTGATGGATAGTTTTAGAGTATGATCCACACTTTAAAAAAAAAAAACATTTTGAGCAACTTCATCAGACCCACAATCCCTTACAGCTTTAAGGAGAAAGTGTGGATCATCAGGAACCCACTCGTTCTCCTCAAGGCAGCCCAACCATACAAGATCACATCTTTAGGCAGAACATTTAATAGCAATAATAATAAGGACCTTAAAGTGCGACAACATCCCCACCAGAAGCACAAGATGGGGGTTAAGTCAGGCCTTGTTTTATCACCACTCTCCCCTGGAAGGCAGTTTATAATACAGACCCATCTGCTCCATCAAAATGGCCCAGTCTAAATGCAGAGCTGGCGTCTGCTTTAGATGCAGCTCACGCATTCCTCTACATCAAACACCCGCTCCTTCTCCATTTTTCTGAATTAGCTTGATGGTGCCATCTGCTCATGACTGCCGCCTCACTCTCTAATCTCTCCCCTTCAGCACTCTGCTCCCGTCTCACTCTCCTCCTAAACCCGGCTAGAGCCGCTGAGCAGAAAGCTACAAGGTGACTGAACATGGCCAACCTGTGAGTGGTCACACGGCTTGATTGTTGGCACGGCGTTTTACAGCAATGTAAGCTCTTTCAGTGGATGAATATGGATGGATGAGGAGCACTTACCAATCTCTCCAAATCCTGGCCGACGATGCCAGCTTCCACATGGGCGGTTAAATTCTTCTCGTCAATCCACAGAATACGATTCTGAGAATAAAAAACAGACCAGAGGAGGCTGTAAAAGCGTTCTGTATTAGCGCTTTATGCCACATAGCGTAACATAAATACTCTTTCTAGGCTGTTAGTTTCAGCGGACTAACATGAAGACTGTATATTTGACGCCTGCTACAATCCTCATAAAAATAAAAAATAAAGGATTACAACATGCGTCTTCTGAATACTAAACCTTTTTACTGTGTCATATCAACTTGAAACCTCTTTGTCTTAGTTTAGCAGATAAATCTACAACTTTTGCACCAGAATGTCCTTCTAGCCTGACGGTCACACGTCTGAGGATAAATGTGCACAGAGGGGCGAAGGGACAAAGACATTTTCCTCAAGGTTAAACTCAATTTAACATCCAATTCCAAATATATGCCTCTTATTTGGGCCGTTGGGCACGTGGCCTACCCCTACCTGCAGGAGGTCATTTCACACCTGCCATCAATTATTCTCCAGTGGTAGTAAACTTTATGTTACTACCATACTGCTCCTTTCATGTGCTTCCACTGGAGCCAAACCCACCTCTGACCCCTGACACACAGCACTGCTCACTGGTGTCTGTGGCACCAGACTCAACGAGCGGTGGGCTAGTCCCGTCCGAGCTGCTTATATATCATGTCTGTGTGGGAACGGTTCAAAGGGGCTGCACTGTACTGGTGACTATTTCCTATTACATCTAATATTACATTAAACAGTGCCCAGCATAAGTCAGTACACCCCCTATTAAAAGTAAAGTATTACTCAATATCTAGATGACCAAAAGTACAATTTCCAAAGTTTTGACAAAGCTGAGTTTAACATAACATTTTATTTACCATGAGATTAAAAAAAGGTAATATGGTCACTAAAATTTAGCTTTGCTCCCAGAACTTCGGTTGGGGTGTACTTATTTTTGCATCCTGATTTTAAATTGAAAAAAAAAAAAAAATACTTTTTTGTGTGCAACTTAAAAAATCTTGTTTGCAATCAATGGCCTACATTTGTTGTAAAGTCTGACATAGAAAATGTTGATTTTGAAAGGAAACTAAAGGTTTTCTGTCAACTCTGAAGGGGTGTACTCATTTATGCTGATCACTATATCTACGAAACACCCTGTTTATAGTGAGAGGCTTTGGATTTCATTCAAATTGAGGGTTGATACTTAAGTGACACTAGTAGTGTTCTTAAACAACAAAATTGAGTCCCTTTACTTACAACAAATACGCTCCCCAACTGACCAGAGGGAAATCTTAAATGACAAGCTTCTCCTGCGTCTAAATGTGTTAAAAAAATCATAGTAGACTGGAAAGTTATGATCTCCATAAAGTTCCGGATGTGTTTTGATTAAAAACTTTTGTCCTGTAATGTCTAACTGTGTAATTACTGTGTAATTTTTAAAAAGCTAAGAAAACAGTGCTGCCACTGTAAGCCCTGTCCTGTCAAAAAAGGAACTGGATCACTGCAAGTCAATCAGTAAAAATCTAACTTGACATACTTTTCTAATTAGTCATGAAACATTTATAATAAATACCAGAGAAAAACACCTTTAGATGTAAGCTAAGACAACAGTCAATCTGATGAACACAAACTCTAAATGTCATAATGAAAGTCTTGAATAAGCAGAATCTCAAAGATCTGTTTCAGTTTCTTCTTTCCTAGTCTTCAGGACACACCAGCTCTTATGACAGACAGTTTGTGTTTACGTACCATCTGTGAGGTATCCAGAGAAACAATGGAGCGGGTCTCCTCTGGGGGGCACTCAAGTGCACTGGAGACACTCGTCCCTCCTGAGCGAGAAAAAAACAAAACAGGAGTTCAGATAGGATTGAGAGGGAATGAGCTTTCAAATGTAACACACTGGACACTCTCCATGTGCCGTGATTTTCTAGAAAAGACGGGCAAATGTAAAACAGATCAGAAAGTTTTGAAACTGTAACAGGACTGGAGTTATTGTGATACCACTCTTTGATTTGATTGATGCTCTCACTCTATTACAAAATTAACAGACACACATTTCTGCAGTGTCTGTAGCACTGTGGCTTTGTATTTTTCAGGAGATAATATATTATAATATTATATTAAATCTGATATACAGATAAAGTGCATTGGTGACATCACTCACCTCCATATGGCATCAAACAAACGTTATGTTTGCACGCCAGCTCCACAATTTTCACCACATCATTGTGGCAGTCTGTAAAGACGCAGTATATATCATTTGAAAAATTAGTAGACACCATAAAGGACATGTTTTCATTTGCAGCTTTCTATTGCATCCATAAATTAAGAACCAGCACATAACCACAGACACACTGCATAAGAAATAAATATGGCACATAACACGGTGTATTTACAGAGGACAATAAATACATGTATATGGCTGGAGCCATTAGAGCCGGGGGACCAGTGGAGGAGCAGGTTTTGATTTGCCTGATGGCTGTGATCTGCTCAGGGCTTTACTCAGGCGGAGTCAGACTGCATGAAGCTACACTCTCTCTGGGGGCGGGATGTGCTGGATCGATACAAACCTGTATTAGCCAATCATGGGGCTCACATCCATTCACACTGGAGTGGTGAGTGAGTGGGAAGAGATGCAATACCCACCCACATGGATGTGTTTGACTGGCCTCAAGTGCTTTCAGAGGCGGTGAAAAATGCCTGCATTCTGGTGCGGCGTTTTGCTATGCAATTAAACATACAGCAACTGGCCTCTGATTACAGCACAACCAGCTACACCTTCATTTAAACAAACACAGGTCAGCCTCTAGAGACCACTGAGGAAAACAAATCTATGAGATGCACAGCAAGTCAGAGGAAGAAAAAATTAAAATTTCAAGCCTGTTTTGATACCTGCACATGCTCTGTGATTTGCTGTCCATTTGGGAGGCTGCTAATCAAGTTTCGGCGATCAGTCAACACTCATTTGCATGATAAAATAGAGCCAACCATAACAAGAGAAAACCAATCTCAGAATCATAATTCATGGGCGTACTGTGCTGGGCCAGACCGTGGAGTATTGGGTGTCAACCATCCTCCCCCTGACGCTTCTTATTAAGCCTCCACTCATACATATTAATATCCCTGCCTCTGCAGAGATTAACCCTTTAAATCACCTAAGCCGGTTGGGGGATCAGAGATGTTATGTGGGAGGAGAAAAAAGCCAGACTGGAAAACACACAGATTTGAACTCACTTGGCCATACCACCATATCAGGAACACGACCAAATTTTCCTTCTCTTAGGGCAAAGATCTCGTGAAGGCAATGGCCTGAAGGACAAACAACACAGAAATCAACTGACAGAAAATCCATAAAAAAAGTATAAACACCCATCACCAAAACAATCAAATTCTTGCTTAACAACCAAACGCGAAAGTTCCTGTCCAGTATGCCTTACCGTGGGCACGAAACACTCGGTCCTCTGCATTGTGAGAGAAGGAAATACCTGTGGATTTCAGCTCCTCCACAAAGGCCTCATTAAGAGTGGGAGGCTGCACAGCACTGCTCGTGAGAACAGGCTGGAACAAAAACAGAAATGATCTGTAGTGATTCTGGTGAGGGTATGTCTCTGTGAATTACTGCAACAAAATAAGACACCAAACAAAAACAAATGAGACTCACTGTTGCTGGAGTTTTATGCTGCAAACTGGCTCCAAACGTGCCTTCAAACCAGTCTTTCAGAGCAGGCATGATCATGCCACTTAGTCTATACCTGGGTTTGCATATAAAAGAAGACAGATTGCATATAAACCACTTTGAAACCTCATGTATGAGTGATTTCTATAACTAGAGGTCAAAACCCTCAGTTGCAAACATCTGAATGCTTGACTGAGCTGTTTCATTTGGAAATCCACGTCTATGTCTAATAAGAATAGAGTGGGAGGTTTAAGTCCAAAGGGGTTATTAGGCGAGCAGTGACAGTAGTGGTGTCTGTGTGACCGCCCTCGCCATCCCTTGCATAATTGAGCCGCTGGCACAGCCTGGGCCAGCCCATCAGGGCACTGTGCTGTGCCTTTGTCCAAGAGAGCATGAAACACCCTCTATAATGAAAAAGCCTCTGTCTCAATGAGCGCAGAGGAGGAGACTAAGGTTTTAGACGTTCATTCAGCTGTGCCCCAGCCTTAGTTACCGTACACTGCCCAGGTAGTGTTTCAAATGAGCGGGCGCAGAGTGTTTTGAAGCAACAGCTCACACAGAGGGGGACACCATTTGCTGTGCAACATACGGTTTAACTCGACTCATTACTCAAAATACTTCCTTATATGCAATAGACCATTTCTCTGTGTCAGGACTGTCTTTTCCAGAAGTGTACGTCATGATGACAATAAAAAGGCTCATCCATGCATCTTCCTTTGTTATTGGAGACAAGGATAAAAGAGTCTGTTTTTAACTGAAGCCACTTTCTGTTATCTGGTGGACAACTGGCTTTATTTTTCAACACTTAAAAATTGAAACCGAGCCTTTTTTTCCAATTGACAATAAATTACCGTTTTTCCCACAAACACCCCAGAGACACATGAATAATCAGAAACATAACGTGTTTCAATATTTCTCAGATTGGAAAGTGGTTTCTGTTAATGAGCTGCAGACTGTGGACAACAATTCTTAGATGAACAGTTCAAATGCCAGCCACAGGGTGGCAGTAGCACTACATTGCTGTGAGTGTGGGAGACAGCAGCTGAGTTCAGAAGCTGGATTCAGAGGATTTGCTGTCAGAATGATCAATACACAGTAAAACTCAGGTTTCATTACAGCCTCACACATGATTGCTGAAGCTGGACATGATAGCTGCAGTAGGAAAGGGAAGACACTCACAGATAGTTCAGGATAATCAACAGGTACATGCTGTATAAAACGCTTATATCTAAGGGAGATGATGTGATATTATGTGGTACCTTTTGCCAGTAAATTCTGCTTGCCCTTTCTTGTTGAAGAGGAATTTTGAATCACTGTATCCCCAGCCGTTCCACTTCATAATCTCCTGCCTGTGGGAAAACAAACAGTGTCAGTGGTTCAGTTACCAACACATACAGCTTAGAGTAATGTTGGGACGTGACAAACCATCAGGCAAATAGGGGTAGGGTATTTCCTGAAATACTTTTTACTTGGTTAGCTAGGGTCATTGCTGTGAAATTAGTATATTTCATATTCATATTTTAAACACAGGCCTTTATTTGACCTAATTTTAATAAGTCATCCACCACCTTTGCATTCAAAGCGGAGCTGGCTATCAGTTAGCACATTTACAACATGGGAGGATGCAGACAGACACGCCTGCAGTACTCCCTGATTGTCTGCCCTTCTCTGCACACCAGCCCACAAACACACAGCTTGTTAAGTGTCGTATTCAAACAGAATTTATATGCACACATGAAGCTAGCAGACACACCTTTGCTGTGAGCCAACACATGAAAATATTTAATATTTATTGCACCCTGCAGGCACCCTTATACACAGTTTTTTCTGATAAGAGCCAAACGTTTGTGCTGTAGTCATAAGCGCCATCTGACGATTTAGTGCTTGTGTCTTCCTGACACATACAGGCACGTGCCACACTCCAATAATTCTGCAATAACTACCAAAGGTGAGGAATATTTCTTATCGCTGTGGAGATACCTTAAGATTGCAGTCAACAGCTTCACAACAAAAGATGATGTGATCTTTATCAATCTATGCTCCAATACTTTACAGAGCAACTGTGCCGTGTATTCAAGATAAGCACCCGTATCTTGTGATTTCCTCCTTATCTTATAGTTTGGTTGTTTCAATGGAGCAAACTCAGGATGGGATATTAACACAGAAGTGTAGAGGCTACATCAGGTGTGCTGTGCTCAGGTATACTGACATTGAGGCTGTTGGAGGTAAACTTGTAATGTACAGAAATTCTACTAAAATGATTGAATATCCTTTTTTTTTTTCCAATAAAAACGCCTTTATGTTTAAGTTAATGACTTTGTGCCACATTGAAAGTCTCAGCTGAACTTCCCTTTATTTGTCTTTATACTTTACATTATACTCTAAGGGCATCATTTTTGTGTATTGCAAATTCGTACAGAATGAAGTGACCAATCACAGTTTTTCAGTGGCCAATGAGAGCTGGTCTACTGATGGCCAATATGTAAAACAATTTAAAAATGCCAAAAAAGTATAAAACATGATTGTTGAACTTAAGTGAATATTAATCAAAATCTAAAAGCACATGGTTGTCGTCGCCAGTAATGTGTTTTAGATGGATTTTTAATGAATCAGTAGAAAAACAGATATTGGATTATGCTATAAATTGCAAAGCATGGCCAATATTGCCATAAATATTAGATAATACAATATAAAACCCTTATGATTGACAATGGTTTACAATGCACTAAGCCTTAGTGTGCCGTACCATTTGTAAACTTCACATACCGGTGGGACACAAAAGTGTAAACTATATACATGCAAGGCCAGAGATATCCTTTTTATTCAAATGTGAACAGCAGACCTGACACTCAACAAAACCTGTAAATCAAGATTCTTTCCTGAAGCTACTCAACCAACCGTACCAGAAAGGTAACGTAAAGAATTTTCTGTAAAATAGTTGAAAGTCTGAAAGGGGTAAGTGTTTGATACTTCTCCAAAGGAAATGTCACTATTTGCTGTTCCATTGTTACAGCAGGGTTTGCGGTCATGTTCAATCAAACCAGTGATGGGGACAAATATGCTGTCTGGCACCTGAATGTACTTGTCTCTGAACCTTGCAACATGAATGAATTCTTTGTATACAGTCAGATCAAAACCTTCTAAACTGCTCAAACTTCCTCTGGCAACATCATTGATGCACAACGACTGTTTCCATACAGAACCAAACTAAACACTCTGTAGACAGTAAAACAGACAGTGACACTGAGCCATGTTATGTCATCTCAGTGTCATACTGACCAGAACAGGACATGATGAGTTTCACAACATCAAATTCTGGTATTTTTTTTAAGTAGTTGGCTGTTTGGCTCCAGCTGTTTACTCCGACTGACACTAGATGTCAGCACAGTGTGGTGTTGTTTTCTCATAAGGAAGTGAGCTGCCAATAGGTTGAAAGTCAGGCCACTACTTGTCTGAACCAATCAGATCAACACAACTTGCAGCAAGAAATAAAGTGTGTTTTCTTGTCTTTTCTTACTAAAATCCTCTCAGTCATTACATAAAATCACAGAGTACACCTTAATTATCACATTTTATCAATAATTTAACTTCCTATGTAATGAGGAAATGGGTATGGAAGTTTGATTAAAACTAGCCCATGTGTTACGTTTGTTGAAGAAAGAAAAAAAAAGATGAATTAAACAAATACGTAACAGCCATACGTAACAGCAACCATTACCGTAATGGCTGTAATAACGTGTCCCTGGATTAATGTGTCGCCAATTAAATCCAGTTGCTCTATCGTGATAATCATAACGAAAGTACCAGGAGCTTAGCCATAACTCAACATTATTGAAGCTTCAGTTACAGAAAATTGCCGTCTGAGGAGTGAAATCAACAAAAGACAAGCATTTTCTATCTAACTTTAAGAAAGTCGCCCCCAACAACGACAAACTCTTCAGAGTGAACCTAGCCGCACCCACTCCTTAGCAAACCAAGGTCTACTCTGGAGCCCAGCAACCTTAGCTAGCAGGCTCAACAAAACCAGCTTTCACCGTCTCTGCATTCATTACTAATGCTCAGATAAGAGAGGGGAATACGACTGCTAATGCATGTCATCCTGCTAGAAAATAGTCTATGAATGACTGCTTTAAAACTAGCTAAAGCCACAGATGATGGACCCTTATCCACCGCTCCATCCCAGCCTCGTACCTCCTCCTCGGCACCGTCCTCCCCTCGCTGGAAGCCTCTGTTTTGTTATTTTGGCCTTTACACTCCGCGGCGAGGACGATCAAGCCATCGTCCGCCGGTCTCTGTAAATGCCCGGCGATGATCCTCAGCCTCTGCTGTGCAATTCGCTGCCTGTCGGAGCTGCCGCCTTCACCGCCGCCGCCGCTGCTGTTGGACGCCATGCTGCTTCCGTGTTTGTGAAGGGAGGGAGCGGATCCATGAGCAGGCCGGCTGCTGTCAGAGGTCAGCGCAGGGAAAGTGTGCTGCCTTCACTGACCGTCGGAAATAACAATTTGATCACATGAGCGACCCTAAAACTGTACATTTTAAGCATTTTTCCTGTAATGCCCAGCAATTAAAGAGATTGCTTATGAAATTTTAAACATAATCATGTATTCTTGCAATTTGCTTCATCTTACAAATGTTTAAGGCTTACTGTTTGGTGTGTTAAACGGTTACACGACGTCGCTTGAGAATAGAGGTGGAAACAAGGCTATTAAATAATAAGGAAATGAAATGACAGTTAACCTTTGACAATCTGAATAACCAAACGGTCTTTTAAATTATTTCACCACCATTAACGCTTCACATCTCTCGAATGTCCTGTATTCACTTGAATAACACGCTTATGTGTCCTATATTTTTGAAATGCTGCTTTTTAGGAGCGACGACAAATTCATTTCGGGTAATGTGAAAACAAATATAAAGCAGTTTCGTTATTGCCTGAAATAATGATACAATCCCTATGGTGAATTTCCCCGAATGAGGAGGTAAGAGGAACACCTGAAAGCACCATTTAATGTCTTTCCCGGCATGCCTTGCGATACGCTCGCCTCATGGACTGCTGAGTCTGGAATTTAAAGTCACTTTGCATAGTTGTTAAGAGGCACCAAAATTAATTTACAAAAGGACAATCATTTCAGAAGACCTTTTGTGTTTTATAATTAAACTTACTATAGTGTATAAAGAGCCGAAAGATGAAAAAGCTGCATTTGTCATATATCTGTAGCCAAAACTAAAACTGAAGATTTGGCCAATGCAAGGTTGTGTTTATGTTACTGGGGTAAGTTAAATGTGGAATCATTTCTGTCAAATAAGTGAGCAATGAAGTTGGGTTTTTGCATGGCTTCCACCGGCAAAGCTAGTGTTTATGATATGTCAGTCTAACTCTAGGCAACTGTGAGAATTCCTCATTTGCTGGTATTGAATACAACATTTAAAAAAAAACTATAGGCTATATGCCCCTCTAAAGCAGTAAAAATAGTTTCAAAAGTCCTAATGTGTTGATAATGCTGTGTGGTTTGAAAGGCTGAGTAACCTGAAACAACATGACTTCACTGTTTACCTGCCTACCTCACCTCTACTCAGTCACCTGACCAGCATGTCTGCTGTTTCCATATGGCATACCACAGTGCCCTTTAAGTAATGATTTAACACAAAGTTAAAGTACATGAGCTGCAAAATACTTCAGAATACACTAAACCATGGTTTAATTCACAAAAAAAGACAGAGACTGTTGAAAAGGCTTGATACAGAGGGAAACTTTATTTGAGAAAACAGCTCACATGTAACCACTGCATTCAGTTTAAATGTCCAGATGTTAGATGATTTATTTCCCACAGGCTAAGTATTAACTCCCAAAACAAAGTTCTGTAATGCACTGACTGCGAGCAATTAGAGTCTAAGTGTATCACAGAACTTTATTTGGAAAGCCACAGTGCCACCTCATAGGTTTGTCCTTGTGTAGGACCTTATCCTCCTTATGACTGAGTGCTCCTTTAACCTGCACAAAAAGCAAGAAAACAGGGCATCCCCTTTCATGATTTCTTCATTGCAACAACTGCAATACAAAACAGAGAACTGCAAGAAAGAAATAACAGATCTAATATGAGTAACACTTTTGAATAAGATTTGTATGCTTTAGGCACAGGGCCTACAGACGCTTGCTATGGAGTAAGTCCTCCACAGAGTTAACACAGGTGAAGCAGGCCAGATGGAGACTTTTTACACATTGGCTGCTCTCCACAGAAATCATTAAATGGCTAAATATAATTTGGACCTGTGTCGAAGTTGATTCTGGCATTCTTTTGACCAAAAATCAATACCAAAATGTATTTACTTACCCTCATATGCTTGACCATCTGTTTGGTAACAACTTCATCAACCAGATTAGATCAGCTGACATGTTTGAAGTATCCACTTCTAGTGGTATCTTTGAATATAATAAGATCACTCCACTTATGCCCATGTATCATTGATTCTACCTGTTGAACTTTTACAACTCAATGAAGTGACCAGGCCAAGGTGAATAAGTAACTGATTATAAATGACCACTAAGACTTTATGATAGAAATGAGGAGAGTGCAAAAAACTTCAGGATTATAAAGTTCTGCCAGTTTAAAGCTACTCATGACACTTGCCACTTCAGCAGCAGGAAAGTGGCAGCGAGGTGCAAAATAACACATCAAAATAAACAGTTTCTGAAATCAACAAAAACCTTAATAATGATTAATACAACAAGTATCATGATGTAGACATAGAAAAAAGTTCTGCGAGTCATACTGTACCTGATGTAGGTAAACGCAAAGTAAGCAGCTGCAATCCAACACGAGGGGGCAAGTCTGGATCACAAAATGCAAAAGCAGAAAGCGATGTGAGCACTTTGCAGGCCATAGCGGAATTCACTTTGCAAACCCCTCTTTTCACTGCGGTCGGTGTCCGTCTGCGGACTTGCAGCGCTCCGGTCGTAAGGTGGCTGTCGCCGCTTTTACCTTTTCTTCCCCCAGTCCTGTGCACTTCACTATATGCAGCTGGAAGAATGTCGACGTGGAGCTGCCAAACGTGAACGCGTGCTCATGAGCGCGCATGAGAGGGGGAAAAATAGGCTTTTTAGTGTAATTTCACGCAGTGGCACAGTGAGCTGCACTTTAGTGTGAGCTTCTTCACAGATAGGTGCCACAGCCAGGACCGAGTCTGTCTTAGTACCCTGACATATTTCTAAAGCCACTTAATTACATCAGGATCCGACTTCTTTTTTACGCTGAGATGTCAGAATGACTCAGATTTAATTAACTTTAAAGGATTTTAATGCCTTAACAACTAATTTGAGAAGTAGTGTGTTTTGGATTTCCACACAGTATCGTCTAATAATCAATACTGACTCATTAGAAAATAAAGTGTGGAGGTTATTTACTTTTAAACATGTTTTCTTCTAGATAATAAGAAAGTGGAAAAGTTGCAAGTGGAATTCTTGATACATTAATGTTAAAAAAGGATTTTTATGTTATAGTGCTCATCATGGAGCCAAAGTTTGGCACATTTTTAGTCATTGCACCAGAAGAGGAACTCAAACCCTTCTTTATGTTAAAATGCCCAAATACCACTGCAATGCAAAGTTCTGCAATCTTTCAAAACCACAACTCCTTACGCACACTTTTCCCAGTAAGTTTTACTTTAAAAATAATTGTTTTAAAAGTTACTTTAAAAAGGCTTCCACTGTTAATGCTGAAGCATTCACTGTCAGACTTCAGAGTTGTGTCATTTTAATTGCTTTGTATAATCTACAGTTGATATGTTTAATTAAACACTTTTTAATAATAAACTTACATAGAAAAAGTTTTTATACACCTCCCCATAGTAGACTTTTGAGTGTTTTCTAATTAAGCATTGTACTTTGCATACAAAAAGTACAAAAGTGCGCAATAAATGTTGTTTGGATGGGTAACAGGAGAAGTTGAAAAGTGCATTAGTATAAAGTGATATAAACTAGAAATACTCAAGGAAAGTACACAAAACCTCAAAAACATAGGCTACTTAGCCGAAGAACTTGAGTAAACAATAGAAAACTTATACGATCAGTTGCTAACATAAACTTCGAACAAACTGTCATAGTTATGTGTCTTTATATCTGAAAATATAAAACTTTGATCTTTAAGAAATCATCATAGTATGATGCATGTCATGGGTAAAACTATCTTTAAATGCATTCAGTTAAAATGAACTTCTCCTTAACAAACTTGAGTTAGGCTGCATGTCAATATGTGAACAACACTAGTAAGTAAATAAGTAAGTAGGCTACTCCTGTAAGTAAATGAGTTAGTCAGTTAGTTATCAAGTGTTATTTATATTACACTGTTCAAAGTTAACTGTCTCAAGTGCTTTAAACTACAGGGACTTGAATCCATAGTTATTAGTTTACAGATATCTTACAATTTGTAAATGGAGTTGCATTGGTTTCTATAGCTTCACTTAAACTACATTTTAGATACATTTCCAGTAGTTGATTGGATTATAACACTTTTCTAGTAGATACTGTTTAGTCCACCACTGAGTTTATAACGTGACTTTTTTTTTCTCAGTGGATAGAGGACGTCTTAAACCCCTTCACGGGACATTAGGGCCCCAGGGCCTCCAGCTCCACTTTGGGCTTTGTTACCAGCAGGGGGCGCTGGGCACCAATCAAAACTCTCCTGGTGACGTACTTGAAATAGAAACGGTAGTCATACATAATCCGTAACATATATGAAGTAGCTTGTAAAAAGATGTTTGTTTGTTTTTTATTTTTATTTTAAAGTTGTTTCCCTTTTAAGATACAATCTTTTCTTTTTGTTTTTCTTTTAAAAAATAGAGTTAATTTAATTCTTGTTGGTCACGTGTGCCACCACCTTCAGAAGTAGGTTATCAGCCTATGACCTTCAAATGCCCACTATTAAATATCTGACTCTCGTAGTAGAGATATATTTTTGTAAATTCAGTCAAAAGTGTTAATTGTATTTATATTCCATTTCTGTTATGCCCGGTGGGCCCCCCACGCATGCACACACATCACCTCCGCGTCTCATAGGCCGGTGTGAGTGGGACGATCCCGGCGCCGCTGCTCGGTAGGCAGGGCCAGCGTTTCCGTAATGATCATTACATGTTGAGGAAGCAATGTTTTTCAGTAGAGCTGCTGTGACGGACCTTATCGTCTCCGGACGGACTGCTCGCCATTTTTAATTTGTCATTTGAGGATTAATACAAAGAGTTCATCATAATAAGACGTTTCTTCACGGTGACACGGATCTCCACGATGATGGATATGGAGGTGATGCATTCCGGTCAACAGGTAAATAAGAGTTGTTTCTTCCAAGTGATCGCAAACCGGCTCTTAACTTCCTCTAACAGCCATCCCTGGCATGCGTTTGTGTATCGTATAGTTATGATACAGCCTTATATAAGATGACAGGCTGCTAACGGCGTAGTTAGGAGTTTATAATAGAGTAACAACTTCATAGAAATCCACAGTGCACCGGGGTCTCTGTGGATTTTAACCTCTGAACTGCTTCAGTTCTGCAAGTCATTCACTTGTGACGTTCTTCCTCGACAGGAAATACAATGAACTCTTAACAAAATCAAAGTTTATTTTGATCGTTTAAGTCGATATTCCGGACACTTTCAGGTATTTTCTTATTATACTGTCTACTTGGGTCAACTGAGCCGAAGCTTCTGGAGCCTTTTTCCCATAACTGTTTTCACTCCCCGCCCCCTGCTTTCCTCAAAGCATGTGATACCATATCTGATGTAGACAAGCTTTTCAGCCATTAGGGATATTTGTTTTAAAACTATATCCTAGCTCTTATTTTCTTGCATGTTTAAAAGAAAGTCATAAAATCACCTTGGATGTGATATGTTATGTATTTAAAATGTTGTCCTAGCCTTCCATCTTCAGTGTTTGGTTAAGCCTGCCATAAGTCAGGGTCAGTAGAAGTACACAGTTGAGTGATGGTGAGGGCCTTAAAAAACAGGGCTGTTTTGGAGCATGTGCGGCTGTGTTTCATCATCCATGGTCAAGGGTGCATGTCCACTCAGAGAGGCCATAGTAAACCACAGGAATCAGCTCCCCTTTGAGGCCCTTGTGTTAAGCTGAAAGGAGGTAAATGAACAACCAAAACTTAAGGCACACACACCAGTATCAGCATTTTAACACGCAGTTAGATATTTCTATTAACCTTTAGCTTTTAATTTGGTCTGTGTGTGTTTTTGGAAACTGTGGTGTAAGTGTCCTCTCTATTTTAAACCAACAGCATAATGTCAAGCTTGTACTGTGTGGTAGAGAGGTGTGGGAAACATAAGAAATTAACTGAGCTAGTTTCCTCGTTCTGGTGCCAATAGAGTGTCAGGTGACAGCCTTGTTTCTGATACCATCCTGATAACCTGATCTCGCACACCCACAATTATACAACCTATTTGTCTCTAATACTGTACAAAAGTTATCATACATAAGTGACTATGATTGTCTAAAGTTATATAACAGCAATATCAATCAGTGGCAGTGAAAGACCTGATTGAACTTTCCCTTCATAAGCAGACAGACCTTATTTAGACATGGGCTTGTTTTTAAGGGACTGGTATGACTTGTCTGATGAGCTTATAAGGTGTGACCAACTGGCAAGAGTGTGGGTTTTTCTGTTTGGAAAACATAACCGACCTCAAGAAGTGCGTACTGACGTCCCATTTAGATATTTTAGGGCACTTCCTCGTTCCTTCAGTAGACATAATGCCTGCTTGTGTGCACACATCCCAGTCAGGTTGTGAGTTATAGTAGGCAGCCTCGGTAATGCGTAATCCTTCAGTGGTCATGCCTCTGATGCAACACTGAGGCAAAGAGGGTTAGTGGGTTCTTATTTTGCTGTGCCGCTGCTGGGGTGAAAAGAAAAAAAACTGTGTCAACAATGTCTTAAAATACGGAAAGACTTTTTTTTTTTTATCACGAGGTTTTGAAAGCTTCCCCAAGCCCACATTTGATTGATTCTAAGAAATCAAAGGAGGCTGAGTTTCTTCTTAGTTTTACATCCTCTTCCCTGTGTATTGTTCTGCTTTGCACCTTATTTCCCTGTAGTTGTCTTTCTGCTTCCTCCTAGCTCTGTCTGCTCAGGCCATATGACTGGTTTGCAAGCATCAGCTTATAAGTCATGTTTAGACCCAAATCTGGGGAACAAACAGGTCACATGCGCAGACATGTTCCTGTGTGAAGCAGTATCTTTGGTTGATGTAACTTCTGTGGGCCTTGTGAAATGATTTCCTTCTGTAAATACGGTCTGGTGAAAGAGCCTAGAAAGAGAGGAGTTCAGTTTATCTTCAATCCTTTTTGTTTACAGCTGTAAATAACATTCAGCTTGTGAGAGGAAATCAACAGGAAAGAGTCTCAAAACATTCCCAGTTGTTAATGCTCTCTGTCGTCCATATTGTCAGCAACACTCAAGCCTTAATGCCGTAAAAAATTCATCCAGGACCAAGTTTTTAAAAAAAATCAGAATTGTGACATAATCTAGTGAGACTGGTTGTCTGTAGTTTCAGCTATTTGCTTTGAAGATTAAGCAAAATCATTATATTACAGGCTATGATTGGACCCAGAAACAGAACTACAGGTTTGCTTTAAAGACTTGACATGCACTTATATCACTAATATTGTTAAATCCTTATACAAGGTCAGTTGTGCATTAAACTTGACTTAAGTCTGGCCTATTCATGAGTTTGAATGGGAAAAACATACTCACACCTCCATGTAATTATATGGGTAATGATGGCTGCCCTTCAAGAGTATCAACTGATGATTCGTGTCTGTAGCTAAAGCGCGGTGGCAACAGGAGAGAGAGGAACATGCATAATTCATGTGGCTTCTCCCTCTTGACATTAGTGCCAGTGTTGTTGCTGGTGAACAGATACAGAGGGGCAGGGTGTGGCGGGTGCAGCGGCCACACTTCACAGCAGGGACACTCTTCCTTTAACACCGCTCTCTTTCTCCCTCTCTGCAGGACAAGCATGTGTGCGGCTCACAACTCTCTAAACTGATCTGCTGTTGTCTTTCCAGGACATGAACCTGATTGACATACTTTGGAAGCAGGACATCGATCTGGGTGCCAGGCGAGAGGTGTTTGACTACAACCATCGTCAGAAGGAACATGAGCTGCAGCGGCAGAGGGAGCTGGAGGAGGAGAAGAGGCTGGATCTGCTGCGCGAGCAGGAAAAGGCCCTGCTGGCACAGCTTCAGCTCGACGAAGAGACGGGAGAGTACATACCATGCCCGCCGACCAGCGCCCCATTGCAGACGACTGTCACGCCTCTGGAGATTACACAGGTAAATGCACGTGGCCGTCATTAATCATGTCAGAAGAGGTACACTCCCACCTCATTCGATAGGCTGCGGCTTTGTCGTAGCTAGGTAACCACCTCTCTCCGTGTAATTACAGACACACAGGTGGGTCTGTAGTTTTGCATTGGTGTGTTGTGCCTTTGGAACTGCTCCTCAGAGAGGAGTGTTATTAATATGAAATGTTGTTTTTACTAGAAGGGATGCCAGAGAGGTCACTTTAAAAGAAGCTTTTGAACCTTTTCTTGCAGAATGTCAGATTCACAGAGGACAACAGCGATGCCATGTCATTCGATGAGTGCTTACAGCTGCTGGCAGAGACATTTCCTGTAGGAGAAGCTGAGGTAAGAGCATTAAATCATTACTACACACATGACAACACATCTGACAGTTTAACCTGGTTCTTGGCTGTATAAGATAAGCCATATTCTTGTGTTTTATTCACAGAACTCCTCAGCTTGCTTGGAAACGGCTGTTGTTACAGCACCCATGATGTCCCCAGAGCAGCCAGCTCTCTCCCCACCGCCATCGCTACCACCCCAACAGAGGCTGTCCCCAGATCTGGAGCAGGCCTGGATGGAGCTTTTGTCCCTCCCAGAGCTGCAGGTATAATACTCGAATTGTAACGCCTCGGTGGCACAGTGGTCTGCGCTGGTATTTGTTGGAACAAATACCCAAAGAATGCATTAACGTCAGGAGCCCAGCATTAAAGCGACAAACACCTTTTTGTTCGCCTTTTGAGACCGAGGCGCCTGTATGAGAGCGATACACCCGTCTCATTCCTCTGCGATTAGGTTTCAATGTCGAGACTTTTCCTGAGAGTTAGGGAGCTTGTTACTCAAGATGTGAGGCAGTTTTTATGATTAATAGCCACTAGCTTAATCCAGCTGATTAGGAAGACATCTAGTTTAGCCAGGGTGTGGCTATCTCAAATCCTTTGCCTTAGACTTTTGTACTGGTACTTTTTTTTCCTGTCGCTGCCTTATCAGTTTTGTTTCAAGGCAGCTCATATTTGCATTCTTTGATGGGTGGAGCTGTGTGGCATTTGTTGCTTTGAACTTTCATTTTTCCTGTGTGGACTGGACGACTGTGTCGACCGCAGTTTTAGCATTAAGCAGCAGTTGCTCTGGCAGGCTTCATATAAGACTTACACATGTGATAAGGACATTTTACAGCGCTAGATATGGAGTCCTTCAAGGTACAGGAGGCTACCTTGTCTAAATGCCACAGTCTCTTTCGTGAGAATTATAGATAGAAATGTACCTTTTAGTGTTAAAAATGACCGACTTCAATATTTGAGTTTCGCAATCAGGAACATGCCAGTTGTAGATGGTTTTTTTTCATAACTTTTTCACAAGCCTGTGTGCCACAGATCTTGTTTTGTAATGTATAAATATTCTTGTTTATATGATTGTTAATCCTACAGCAAAATAACTCATCTTGGATTCTGGTTTTTGTTACTAGAGCATATCTCATATATTGAAGCAAAGCTGTTGTCTGCATATGTTTGAGCATCTTTTTCTTTTTCTTCCAGCAATGCCTCAATATGCAAATGGAGGACACGCTGGAGTCCACAGCCTACCCTCTTCAGAGCAGCCCAGACGTACAGAATCCAAACTACACATTTTACCCCATGACCAATCTCACAGAGGCAGAAACAAACAGTGTAAATGTTTGTCCGGCAGAGTTTATGAATACTTTTGATGGCTCTGTTCCAAGCATGGCTCCAGCGGACACTCTCAGCCAGATGAAAGCAGAGGCTCCAGAGTTAAATACTAACTTCAGCACAGAGAGTTTCTGTGACATTTTTTACCCCAATGCCATCCTAGAAGAGGGCAGCGTTCAACATGGCATTGAAGGAAATGAAATTAACGCCATGTCAGATATCCAAAACAAACCTCCTTTCACACCAATGGACCTTTACAGCCTCTCACCCGGTGATGCTTTTGACAGAGGAAATCAAAATTTGACGGCAGAAATGCCAGACTCAGATTCAGGAATCTCTTCTACCACAAGCCCCAATGCCAGTTCTCCTGGAAAGTCTGTTTACGGGGATGGCTCCTTTCTTTACAGTGATTCAGACATGGAAGAGATGGATCAAAACCCTGGAAGTGCAGAATCTGACTACTCAGAGATGTTCTCTATTAACTTTCAACCTGATGATCTTCAGCCATCAATTTCTGTATCCGCTGGAACAAGGCAGCCACATCAAGAGCAGGAAAAGACACACAAACACCACAAAACAGATCTAGCAGAGGAGAGCGGGCACAACAGCACTCCCTTCACCAAAGACAAGGTGAAGAAACGTTCTGATGTGCGTCTCTCCAGAGACGAGCAGAGGGCCAAGGCCCTCAAAATCCCCTTCACTGTATCCATGATTATTAATCTGCCTGTTGATGATTTCAACGAGTTGATGTCAAAGCACCAATTGAACGAGGCTCAGCTGGCCCTGGTCCGAGACATACGCCGCCGTGGCAAGAACAAAGTGGCCGCCCAGAACTGCCGCAAACGCAAGATGGAGAACATAGTGGGTCTGGAGGGTGACCTGGACTCACTGAAGGAGGAGAAGGAGCGTCTGCTGAGTGAGAAGAGCCAGAACGCAGCAGACCTGAAGGAAATGAAGCAGCAACTCAACAGCTTGTACCTGGAGGTCTTCAGCCTGCTGAGAGACGAGAAGGGGAACTCATACTCCCCGTCTGACTACTCCCTGCAGCAGTCGACAAACGGCAGCATCTTCCTCGTTCCTCGAGTAAAAAAGACTTTCATCAAGAGTGAAGATAAACTCTTCTCTCCTAAATAGAATGGTACAGCATTATTATAGTAATACTATGCAATAACTTTGTAGTCGCCCAGCTTTAAAGCATTACTAGCTTAGCAGAACTATTGTATAGTTTTTGCGCACTTCTTTTGAATGTAATATTTTTGATATTTTACTTCTTTTGTACTCGATATCGTCAGATTCTTTAAACAATATTGTTTGTAAATATAAACATCACTTGCTATTGAGATTGATACAACTGTTACTGTATGTGTGTAAATAGATTGTATATACCATATATCTGTATTTTAACGATTGTTTCAATCATTATTATTCTCATATTTTATAACTGTCCCCGTATGATTTGCTGCCCAAGTTCTTTTTTTAAATCTTGACTTCTCTGCTTTGAAATAAAGTATTTACAGTATAGACATACAGCCTCCTGTTTTCTGGGAACAGAACATTATGTGGTGTACTATGGTCTGCAACAGATTGATGCCAGATGGATGTATAGTCTAAGGAACGATTACATAACTTACCACATGCTCAAGTTGGTTCTTGACGCGAAAGCCCTACCAAAGAGCTTAGGAAGCAGCAAATGAAAGGAATATTGTACCGAAACAAGAGTGTTATTGGCTTAACCGTTTTATAATCTGCTTGCCTTTTATTGGACCACACTTGTTTGTATAGTAACCCGAATCTTTTAATACTGTAAACCTCTAGTCGCAAAAGAAACCCCACCCACTGCACTCATTATGTTACACAACAAAGAGTACAATTGTGGAGTATGCTCAGTATAAACCATGCATGACAACTTCACAATGGTCCACCAGGCAAGCATATACAAAAGGTAAAGCCCTACGCAATCACTATGTGCTCTATCCGCACGCTCCCACACAAACACCACCTTTGGTCCTGTTTTCTGCTCTCATGGTAAACTGAAGTGAACACTCAAGGACGTCCTTAAATCAAATACATCAAACCCAAACCTCTTTACATCCAGAAGTGTTTACATTCAAGACCATTTCCACTGAGCAAAGCCTCTTTAGAGCTTCTGAGAAATAAACCAAATGGAGTCATGAAAAATGTTTTTATTAAAGAGCACAAGACACATTGTACATTTACACAAATTCACTGCGCGGCCAACATAGTGCAGCGATACTGATGTGCTTTTACCAAGCAGACCTGCTTTAGAGAAGTTGGTCAATCCACATTCTTGTGCAGAAACACTATCTTTCATCTGATTGAAGAGGAAGAGCTGGCATTGTTTGTCCTTTGAATCATTTCATCACTTTCTACTGAAGATGTGATTTTAAACTGAACATTTCAACTCGCTAACACATCCGTCGGTACAGTCATTACAAACTACAACAGAGACATGGTGATTATTTATTATAGAAAGAAAAAAAAAACTGCTTTAGAGGATTTTTTTGGTATTTAAATTTTGGCCTTGCTGTAAAAATGAATCAATACTTAAAACCCATAGAAAGCAAATAAAGTTGATACTGAGATTTAAATGATCTTTTAAGTATAAAACACTGTATTACGCATACAGTGTTTTATACTTAAAAGCTCATTTACTGGCAGTTTTAACTTCAGACCAGGGCACCCTTTATGTGAAACAGTTTGACATTTGGCTGCCTGTAGTGGAGGAAAATCATCTTATTATGGGGGAATATTAGTGCCAGATCAGTACAAAGCATTGGTCTTCATTAGAAAGTGGCTCATGAGAGTACATTTAATACATTAAATGCTATTACTGATTTTGAAGTTATTAAAAATACATAATTAATTATATAATTAAGCATCAAAGACTGGTGGTGACCTGATAATGCCCCTCTGAGTGATGCACATCTAGAAACTGCATTAGATAAGGTAGCCGTAGCTTAGCTCAACAACCTGCTACTGTTAATGCCACTTTAAGACTCTGGTGTGGTCTAAAAACGCAAGCGTCTAATTTTAAAAATGTTTCTCGGTTTTATTTACACTAGCAAATATGTGAGCTCAATACTTTCTTGGTAGTATTGAATGAACAGCACCACATTTTAGACTTCTAATTTCCACCCCCCTTTTAAATGCTAATGCTTCGCTAATTATGCTAGCAAGAATTTAAATGAACACTTTTCACATTCTGGACTTGAACTTCTGTCATTAACATTCAGGCTCACTGACCATACATACTTATTTCTCTAAGACTGGTCAGTTCTCAGTATAATTATGTGAAACACGTGTAATATTGAGGTAAAGAACGATAACATATCACTACATATTTGCCCCTCAGTATAAACAAGTTATTAAGGAGAGAGTCTCCAGCAGATCCAGATCAAAGTGGAGCTAGTTTTGCTTTCCAAAAACCTCCATCTTGTTTTAATCACCATGTGCACTTTTGAATTTACAGTATGAGTAGCCTTGTATAATATTTTGAAAAAGTCTTACCCATCCAGAACCTTCCATGTTATCAGGTCTTTACAGATTTTCAGCAAGAAGAGAATGCCTCATTCCACATCTGCAAATCAAGCAAAGTGGTTACTCTTACCTGCTCCATCTTCAAGCCAGCTTTTTGTGAAATACTCACTCCCTTTTCTTGTTAATGTCTGAAATCTAGCGTCTGCGGGTAAAACTGTAGTATGTCTGACTCAACAGGATATCCAATGTGTCCAGGCACTAGTCTTTCTTCGCTAGCATCAGCTGCTGGAGGGTATAGCTAGCCTTGAAAATGAGAGATAGATGCTCACTACCAGGAACGACACTGCAAGCTTCCTTCCAATGGCGATGTGCTCGATGCTGCCTTCTCCCTTCTCTCTCAAAATGCTGACTGGTCCACTGTGCTGGGGCTGAAGACGTCCTGTCTGACAGTCATCTGCAATCTTCCACACTAGCGATGCTGAGGGCCAAACTGCAGGAGCTTGTGGCTGAAATAATCCTAATCGCTCAACACTGGCAAACGTATATGGTGTATGGGCCCCTGCCCTAGGACTACACAACACTCACTTGTAATAGTGTAAGTATTGACAATACAAACACTATTTTCACTCACAAAAATATCAAATTTCTCCCTTGAGGAGGAAAAAGGTTTGAACTAGGTGGTGTCTTAACTTCACATTCACAATAAGCAAGCAACAGATAAAGAACTCATTAAATCTCTTTCTGAACCAATGATGCACTGAACTTCATGTTACTTTACTACACAATTTTATTCGGTCTTTTTCGACTAATCAAAATACCCGAAACAATCTAGAGTTCTGGTTTTCTGGGAACAAAAAAAGAGTGAGGGATTCCCTTAATTCTGATCCAGGCTGCTTATAGCTGTTCACACTGGTGCTGTGAAGGATTTACATACTGTGCTTCACATACAAAATAATAGTACATTTGACACTTCAATTGAGCAATCATAATAACGTCAGAAAGAAAAAAAATGTGTACTTCTAGCTCATCTGAGGGCCTGATATGACTATACTATATGACACAACCAGGTTAAAAGACAAAATATTAATTGGCCAGCAGAAAACTAACCCATATAAAAAAGAAAAAATTAACATATTAAGAACGGACTCAAGATAAAAAAAAACAATTTTCTCTTTACCCCTGATACCATAGGCACAATACACACACTTCAGACGCACAAAAGGAAAAATTTCTTAATAGGAGACATCTATCACAAGTAGGGTAGGGTATCATCTGCACTCATGTCTTGTGTTAACAGTCCTTCTTCCATTTAGCTGCAGTAAAAGTCTGACTCGTGTGTTCCTCTAATGCTTTCAGATGACTGCCTCAAAGTAACCTGCAGCTTTCCTGACAACTCCTTTGCTCACCTCCTCGCCTCTGCAGCTAAGAACTGAAGCCTGTTGAATGGATACAGGATAGAACAAATAGTTATTCTGCACTTTCATGGGCTCACTCTGTACTGTGCTCTGAGGGTGCAGTGAAACTGAAGGCAACTTACCAAAACATGAAACTTTTAATATCGTCGAGAGCCATAGCCTCCTCCGCCACCGCCGCCTCCAGAGCTGTAGCCACCTGTGATCAAGGATTGACGATTACGAAATAGAAAAGGAACTCCAAGGGGAACAAGGACATAATTTCACAAATGTTTCAAAGTCTTGTCAACTCTTCGGCAGTTGGACACTGTAACTTACCACCATAGGGTCCCCCTGAGTTTCTGCCACCATAATTGTTTCCCTTCATGGGCCCAAAGTTGGACTGCTGTCCTCCATAATTTCCAAAGTCGTTGTAATTTCCACCTCCTCCATAACCTGAAGATCCAAGGGTCAGTTAGAAGCCAAGCCTTGATTTTCTGATGGCCAGTATTCAAAGGTTTCAATCATTGACATCTACCACTTTAGTTGTATTTCTGCAGGCATTAAAATGGTTACCTCCACCATTACCGCCGTATCCTCCATCGCAGCTGCCACCAAATCCACCACCCTGGTTCCCATATCCCGGACCACCACCTCCATACCCTCCTCTGCCTCCTCCATAACCTGGCCCTCCACCATAATTGCCCCCTGGACCTGTGAAAGGGAAAAATAGGGCAAACTTACATAACCTTGTTTGTAACAACATCACACTGTTGTAAAGCACTTTCTGTAGACAACACTGTTGTTGTTTAAGCCAGCAGGAATAATAAACCCATGACATGGCTGCAGGAGCAGTCCATGTGACCAAGAGTGGCTAACCACATTTCCTTTTTTGAAAACATTTCCCACTTATTGGAGGTATATTAAATGAGAGCTCACCATTGTCAAAATCATCTCCATAACCACCTCGTCCGCCACCATAGCCACCTGAAAATGAAGGTTAAACATATGACGTATTAAAACTGTGACACATTTGTTTATTATTGCAGCTCTTACAGAGATGAAATCACCTTCTCTACTCTCACCTTCAGCTAAACTTTCATTACATTGTAAACATACACTTTTGAGCAGATATATTAGTATATAAATAACTGCCAAGAGTTAGGGGTTGGAAAAGCAATGCCTCCCTGCACAAATCTGTCTTTAAAAGTCATGTTCTCATACTTTTGACTTACTGTTGGGACTTATTCTGCATGTTTATGTGTTACCTTCCAGGTTCAGACACCAGAATAAAGATATAACTGATGCAGGATTGCAGGACATGAATACAACTATAAATTCAGGAGTTACTACTCTTAACCTTTGGAATTAACACAGCTTTATACTCTTATTTGTATAGCGATAACAAACCTAAACCTGCCTGGACCTGTTGGAACCATGTACCATAAGAGACAAACTCAACAAACATTCTTTTAAAGTGTCACATTTCTATGACAAAAAAACAAACAACTCACCACGGCCGTAGTTACCACCACCTCCAAAATTACTGCCCCTCCCCATAAAGTTTCCAGATCCTCCACCCCTGCCTGTTTTAGAAAGAGATGACATTATACAGATATTTCAGGTGAATACAACCTAAAACTTGCACTATACAGCTATGATGAGAAAATGTCACTATTTCTTGATAAGATGGTGCGCTCACCCCTGTTGGTGGACATAGCGCTCATTTCCTGTTTTGAGAGAGCTTTCCTGACCTCACAATTGTGGAAGTTGATTGTGTGGAACTTCTGAGCTGGAAGGGAAACAGGACAGAAACTTGTATCAATCATACCAGTGCTTGACCTTTTCTTATGCTCCCACTCTAAGAGTCTAAGAAACCACATACCAACAATTTTGTCCACGGTGTCGTGGTCATCAAAGGACACAAAGCAGAAGCCCCTCTTCTTCCCGGTGGAGCGTTCTTGCATGATGTCAATGCATTCAATCTTTCCATATTTCTCAAAATACTCCCTGATGTGATACTCTTCAGTGTCCTCCTTGATTCCACCGACGAAGATCTTCTTCACTGTCAGATGGGCCCCTGGTTTGTTAGAGTCCTGAAAACAGATTCATCAATGTGTTTACAATCGAAACAACACTGCCACAGAATACGCCCTCTGGTCTGGGGTTTGCTTACCTCTCTGGACACTGCCCTCTTGGGTTCAACGACTCGCCCATCTACCTTATGAGGCCTTTGTTTCATGGCATCATCAACTTCCCCTACAGAGGAATAGGTTACAAATCCAAACCCTCTTGATCGCTTGCTGTTGGGGTCCCTCATCACCTGAAAATACAAAAAAAGAGACACAATGTAAATGAAGCATTTTAAGAGATTTTACCAGTATTTTTTCTTATAAAGAAACACGTACCACACAATCCGTGAGTGTCCCCCATTGTTCAAAATGGGCCCGTAAACTCTCCTCCGTGGTTTCAAAGCTCAGACCCCCAATAAACAGCTTTCTGAGCTGCTCGGGCTCTTTAGAGCCATGGTCCTATAAAATGCATAACAACAAATAAAAGATTATTGCAGCTGTAAAAAAAAATTGTCATTCAGTACTTGCAGAAATAAACCGCTAGTTATATTAGTGAACTCTGCACCTGCTGTATAACAGATTTTACGCACTGCAACTTCATCTGACAGGAGGTTTGACTGGATGGTTAAACTCTAAATAACATGTTGCCAGAATACACCTGCGCATCTGTGAATTAGAAAGGCTAACATCCGAATCTCAACCTCAATGTACTGAAAAGCATAAAAAGCTGAGATGGTAAAAACACATCTGTGTAAAAATGACAGGCTCAGGCTCAGGCCTGGTTAGCCTGAGCGGCCTACAGTTAGCTCTAGTGTACAGTAATGCTGCAGGCTGAACAAAGCCTCACTGCTGTAAAGAAAATAAACCTCTATTAATTTCACTAACACGGGTCACGAATCATGGCTTTAATTAATATCGTCAGTCAAATATCAGAGAAAACTTCACTACAGCTCTCAAATGCTAACACCAGCAGGTTAGCCTCATAGTATCGAGCACCATTAGCCAGGCTGCAGTCTTGGCTTGTGCAAACAGCGCCGAATACTGAACCGCAAACAAACGAAAAATTACAACACACTACTGTGCATCCTCCTCAAATAATGACTAAAATCACACCGAGACCGTCAAAATGATGCAATCCACGAACAATCTATTTAATTTGCAAAATTTGAGAGCTGCTCACCTCCATTTTGCAGATGTCCACGGGCGTACAACTGAGTGGGTCACGTGACAAGCATTTCGCCGGTCTGACAGTCACTGTGCAGTCTTTCGCCCACCAGTGTTTTAAAAACCAGTATGAGAAAGGCTTTTGACACGTTAACACATTAGGATACAGTCCTCTTTCATCAAATGTTGAGATTTGTTGGTAAAGGTAGTCATTTTAAGTGTTTGGCTTCCTGCAATCCAAAAATGTCAATTTGCGCCATCTGCTGGTGAAAGAGGAATTCATCCTGGAAGAACAACTCCTCTTCAAATATTTTTAGAGTAGCTCCAGCACATTGTTTTGGAGTGATACAACTTCGTAGACATATATGTTAAACTGAAATTTAACTTTAAATGTAATAAATAGATATCTTTATTATCAGCAGTAGGCCTGCAACGTTCATATCTCGTGGCATGTACCAGCTGGAGAGCACAAGCCATAACACCCTAAAGTAACATCAAGTTTTTAGACCCTTTTCATTAGATGCATCAATGGGCAAGGAATTTGACATGTAGAAGAGTGGCCTTACTACATGGCTGGATCAAACAGGTCTTCGGGGTCCCCTATCATATGTCAACCTACCACTTTTAACACAATATGGATGAAGAAACACAATGGTTTAAGTAAAACCCACGTTCTTGTACTTGAATAGCACCAGTTTGTGGTACTGAATCAAACTCATGGTAAAATGCATATATGTATGGCAGTAGCAATGGAGGACACAGTGTTAATGGCAGAGGTCACAATTTCACTGACTGCAGGGATTCAACTGAGTCTGGGTAAAAGATGATCCTCTTGGACTTTAGCTGCAATGGGTGGTGCCTCTGCACAGACTCTGTTTCTTTATTACTGTGGGGACTGTGGAGATCACAGCAAGCATGCTTTGATTCATAAAGTTGCAGTAATCAGGAATACTTGTGTTCACAAAGAAATCATTATTTTTACATGTGGGTGTTTGAGATAAAGATGTTATGAGACAGATGACTTCCATAGGAAGACCTTACAAAGCTCAGTTTCTGCAAAATTTTGAAGGTTAGAGATTTTCTTGCACAGAAAAGTGCATCACTGAGAAGGATCATGCAATAAATACTCTGCAGCACACATTGAAAGACACTTAGCTACAAGACCATGTTTGCTTTAACCCTACCAACTGTTGAGGTTTCAAAGTGAGTGCAACTGTATGGTATTACACAGAACAATCTCCTGTCATCAGCAGGATCTGACGCCACACTTTTTTTGTAAACTTTCTTGAACATATCCATTCTGTATCATGTTCATATTGATATAATGTTTCTGATTGAGCAGCAATTTCTCAGACAAAACAGCTTCATAGCATGAATAAAAATGTAACAAGACAGATCTTCTTGACAGGAATACTTGATTGGGTGAGTGTGATCTATGAGCCAGATGCTACTGAGCCTTGTTGAAGCTGACCAGCATCTCCAAATATATGACTGTTTTATGGTTTAGACAATGTCTGTCATTAACTTTATTGTAGTGTGTGAGGAAAATACAGCCCCAATAAAAAGGGTAATGTTTTTCTGGCACTATTAATGATGAGTATTTATGATCAGTCCATAGTTCAAATTCCTCTGACAGTCAGTGTTTGGCTCCTTTGATTCTTCTGTAGTTACACTATTTGCTCTTCTTCTTACATATTAACAACACTTATATCACCCAAACTTTACAATGAAAGGCATTGCAAGCAAGTTAGAATCCAAGCCAGTGTGCAGGAATGGATGCAACTTGATTGTCATACTTTTGTTTCTAACATAAATCACCGAGCTTAAACCAACTTAATCTAGCAGGAACTGATGTTTCTCTCTTTAATTTTCACTATTTTGCTAACTTTCAACCACTACCTGCTGCTTCCCTGCAATGAAGAGCTACAAATTTTGTAATTGTATCTTTATTCTTACATAAAATGCATTTCTTGGCTTTGTTAAATAAGAAAACAGGATACAAAATACCCCGAATTTGTTTGCAAATGTAAAAGAAAAAGCTGCACAAATGCATCAAAAAATACACACATAGCTAATACCTAAGAGGACTGTTTTTGAACTGTGCTTGTAGTGTCCTTGCTGCAGTAATAGACCCGATGACCTTTTCATCCTCAGTCAGCTGTATTTAAAATGTTTCAGTGGATACAGGACAGCAAGCATACTGTTCTGATTGCATTAGGATTAAAATTACAGTGTTATATTTCCTAAAAGTACTGTAATTTCACAGACTGCATGTCTGTAGATGAAAATCTTCATGTACAGTTGTTTTTTCTGCAGTAGTAGATGTTGTGTCACCCTGTTTTGTGTTACATGTTTTGTTTTATCACACCCCACAGTAACCTTTGCCCGCCATGAACAAATACCCAGCAATCACCACTGTAGTCCTGATAAATAATCTCATAATTGAAGTTAACATCTGAGATTTGCAGGGAGGAGCTGGACCCAGAGTGAGCTGTACAGTATCAGCCTCTCACAGCTGCAGTGTGATGGATGCTCTGTGTACACCTCCTCGCCCCGACGCCAGGACAACATGTTTGTTTGGTTGTTGATCACACCCCTCAGTCTTTGTACCTAACTGCCCCCTGACACAAAGATATATCACAGGTCCCACACACTGCTACCTGCCAGGGACTTCTCTGCTCTCTGCACTTCTATGTGTGTCTCCGCTTTATCCTCTTCACCTGAAGCAGCATCAGCTTCTGTTTGTATCCTCACCGCAATGCAACCCTCCAATTAGGCCCAGTGTTAGAGAACTGTGATTTAAATGCAATTAGTGGCTCATTTACATTAAATGGGGTAAAAAATTAATAGAAGACGCTCATAAAAAGGTCTGGGTTTGCTATGATTTACCATGCAACTGTACAATCCTGATCTTGATTGTAATTTTTCAGTGACAAAAGAGTGATATAACGACCCCCCTGAAATAGAGGGGGATGACATCCTGGTGTGGACTAAAAGGCAGCACTTAGATGCACGATTAAATAATTAATACAGCTTTTATACCCATTTTTACACCTCCAAATTATGGTTTCCCATATATCTGAGACGCAGCGGCCGAAGAAGACCATGTCAGCAAAAATTTCATGTACAGTAAATCTTTGTGAGGGTGGAGCCAGGGGGCTGCAAATCATCTGTGTGGTGAGGGATGACATGAACGTAACCTTTCCACCTTTTTATTCTTATCAGGTGGCGTGAAAGTACATGCACGCAATGCTCACTTATCAAAATGTAGACTTTTGACCTTTGCATCACTTTAATTTGATTATATCTGTGGATTTGCTGCTCTGGTTGTGTTTTTGCAGCTCTGCTACGAAGGAGAACACCCAACAGTAGGTGGCACAATATCATAATGATGCACATTGTGTGAAGAACCTACACAAAACCTGCAGGGTTTCCTTCCCACTTGATCCACCTTTACTAGTGTAAGAATTACTCCATAGTGAATGCTTATATCCTCGAATACAGCACTGTGCAAAAAGAAAGTAACTGCACTCTAATATAACCTCTCTGTAATCCTCTTTAGTCCTGTTTTTTCTCCATCCTCTAGATGGCACCATGGTCCATGAAAAGATGGGAGTCTTATTTTCAAATCACATCACCTTGTAAATGTCAAACAATATTCCTCAGTACTAAATTATTTCCCCCCTGTGTCTCATGTCTCTCTACTTGATTATCTGCAATCATCTCGAAATCTTAATCATATTTGTTTTCTCTAATTAATGCAATTATGTGGAACACATTTTTATTATTTGGCTATTAGATTTGGCATAGCACAGGCAAAGTTTATTAGGAGGACTGTTGATTTATTAAGTTTTAAACTCGGTTTCCCTCTGCAAAAGTCACACCTTGTCTTATCATTCTCCACTACTCTAATATCTCAACGAACCCTCTGCCCCTCTCTAACTCCAACCCTGACCGTCTGTGCTTTTGGGCCGTTAAGGTTGACCTTGTCCTGAGAAAGCATCGACTTGGCTCCACTCCTCCATTAGGGAAGCCTGCCTGAATTAACCTGGGTTTTTTTGTGCAGACGGACCTACGCAAGTGGAAACAGTGAGGAAATGGAGATTCGGAGCAGGGAAACCAGGGAGTCAATTTAGTCACTGTCTACTACCTTTTCACATGCAAGTACAAAGCCAATCTCACACGTCGGTGTTGACGAGAATCTCTCTCAGAGGAATTTAGGGAAAGAACAATTCCCCGCATCTGTTTCCTCTTCACTTGCATAGAGGAAATTGGGTGTAAATCACACCAAATATAAATAGAATCAGCATTCAATTTACAGGAGCTAAAGTTGGGTACAGTGGCCTTGAGTTGTGCTGCTTTCTGTCACCAACATGTATCTGGAGCCGCAGTAGGAGTTGTAGCGCACGTATACATTTCACTGCTTTGGATTTGTCAAATATATCTGTGTGCTGTTTGATTGTTTGCCACAGAGTTACAAGTTATGTCATTGAACAGACAAAAAGAATGATGAAAAACAAGCCAATCTCTTAGAAAAATCTACGTTTTTTATTACTCTAACCATATGATTGCTTTACACATTTTCACCAGCCTTATAGGTGACTAGATAATGAGCAGCACAGAGGTTTAAAGGGGGTTTCAGAGTCAGGGATATCAGTTCAGAACCTCTGATGTAGGTTTAAAGTTCTTTGCAGTTCACAGTTTACAGAGTCAAACAATATAAACATATTTTAACGATTTGTGGAGGAAGTTACTGATGCTTCTTATTGGTTGTGGCTTTTGAAAAAATAAATTGTAATTCAAGGATGAAATTTGTCTCAGCATTCATAGAACCTAAATCCATGATTGTTTTGGTTGTTTTCGTGCAAATATCAACTTTAGCCTCAAACAAGTTTGTGCCAAAACTATACAAAGAGCATTGTCATCTCCATTTTGTGTGTACATTTATGAAGAATCTTTAATGGCATCTAGTTTTAAGCTCAGGTGAAGTCTCTTGGTGTTGTGAGTATAACATTTTTTAATTAACTCTACTGTCTTTAAAATTCATGTCATTAAAGAGGACAAGCTGCTTTGTTCATGAGGAAAATGGCTGAACTTTCTCCACACACACAGTTTTTAGTTTGAACTCCTCTAAAATCAGAAAACTGTTTTAATTCACTTTTAGCATTTACTGAGTCTTAAGACTTGTGGTCATGACACTGAGTCAATAAAATACTAAAGAAGGGTCAGAACAGTCTTTGAGGATCTGTTTTTGTCATGTATGCAAAGATAAGATTCTCCTAGTTCCTTGTAAGAGTGAGAAAGTTTGTTTAGGTTCTTGGTTCCTCAGCCTTTTTTCAAATAAATAATACACCGACACGATTCAAGTTATCTGGGAGATAAAGTCTTGAAAAAAGTTACTAATCCAAAGCTGGGACTATTTTTGCTTTCAAAGCCGTTGACTCTGGCCTTGGTTCTTCCTTTTAGTGTGAAGCAGAAAGAGGAGGGGTGATTATACTAGGAAACAGTCCAAAGCATTGGCCTATTGATGTCCAGAGAAGAGACGCAGATAGTGTGGTGTAATAAAAACCTTTATTTACAGCTCCTCGGCGGACAGCAACAGAGGAGCGCTGTGTTTCCCTCTGGCACTAATTGACTGCCTGAAGCAGGAGAAACATAGACTCTCACCTCTCGCTCTCAAATGTAATAATAAGCACTGCGCTTTGCCTCAATGTACTTACAAAGTCACCCTCCTCTACAGCTATTGTAAAAGAGTATTCATTTTGGATTGTCTAATAAAATGAAGATTTGGGGACTGTGTTTTGGTGCTTTACCCTGCATGGCTGCTCTCTATTAAATGCTGGGAGGCTGTAGTGTCTGTTGTGTTGTGTGCGGTCCATTCAGAGTGTGTCCCCTCTTCCTGGGTGAGAGAAAACTGAAGGAGGGGGGGAGTAGGTGTGGGAGGCAAGGGAAAACCATCTCTCCCCTTCTTTTAATTTTTGTGTACGGGCAACAAACGACCACAAAAGTGCTGCTTTCACAGTTTTTCTGTGGCCCCGACGTTGAGCTCCCGGCAGAAGGAGACAAAGGAATGGCGGGATGATGAAGTCCCGAGCAGTGCAGGGCAGGTGTTTCCTCGCTCTCCTGGGAGCCCGGGAGTACACCTGCCCACTACTAACCCACTGTGATGGATCGATGAGGCAGTAACTGACTCAGCACTTCAAGAGCTCTACCTGGGATTAGAGCACAGAGGAGCTGATTGAAACACACTGTCATCCCACAAACAATAACACACATCCATCTTGGCGGGCCGGCTCCTCTCCTCTCCCCTGTGCTTTACTCTCACTGAGAATGATTGCACTGTTGATGATGAGAGGAGCAATCTATGGGTGGAGAGGCAACGGGTAAAGTTGTGCAGACATGATGTCTAATGGCACCACTTGGATACAGTAAACATCATCTGCATCACTACGAGGCTGCTGAATTATGACCTCTACACCTGGTGATTCAATATTGGTTTACACACATGAACACACACACAAAAAATGCACATGGTGGACGCAAGCATGGACTTCTACACCACAGAAAGTAAAAATAGCTACAGACGCATTGAAACGTGTTCTGAGTACACAGATAAACATATTTCTGTAGTGTTTTCTATGAGGAGATACTCATTTAAAAAAAGAGTAAGCATAAGGCCTGCCTGGTCCCGGGGGTCAGTGACTAATGAAGTATAATAGTCGGTGCTGGCATGGGTCATTTTGCAAGAGGACCCAAGCTAATCCTCAACGGCCTTTTATCCAGTTACAGAAATGATTACTACCAGTGCATTTTAATGCACATTTTAGACTTTATAAAGATCCAGTTTCAACTCATAAAACACACAATAAACATACATGAGAGAAAATTCCAATCAGGGGGTAGAGTTAGTTTCAAAGGGCTCTGATTGTTTTAGGGAGCTGCTCAAATAGCTGCTGTGAGTAAGCTACTCCCAGAGGTCGAAACATGGAATTAATTCAACAATCCCCAAGTTAAAATAATCTGTATGTACTGAAAATAAATCATATATACAGACTTGTTATTGTTTTTACCAACCTTGCAAATTATCTTCATTAAAACTAGTTATTTCTTCATTTTTTAAGGTCAGAATTTTACATTAAGACAATCAAGTTTCACAACTTTGAACCCCTTTCATTGCCCCACTTTTATTTCTTGATGTCTGTAGATGCTTTGATAAATGAATCGCATGCAATGCTTCAACAAAACTTTGGAGGGAGCCTCAAGCATGAGGTTGAACCTGATCTGAAAGCCCTTCGCTGTTTTCTCATGCAAATGTTTATAACACTGAGACCCAATAAGTGAAAAGCTTCTTCTCATTGTAACTTTGTTATGCACAGTACTGCATATGAGGAGTGTACCAGATTTTCTGCAATAGAGATATTTGGCATGTAATGGTATATTCAGTTAAAATAATGCATCAGCACAGATTCAGTATGATGCAAATGTTAAATTAAGACGGTAAGGTCAAAATACTGTTTTTGTCCAGTAACTTTTTTCTTCAATTCAATGCTTTTCTTATAGTAATTACATGCAGCACAAAGCCTGCAGCTTCAGCAGTTTGTTCCTGCATTGATTTGAACCAAACAGGGAATAGTTTGTTAAAAAGTGCTTTCTTGGGTGAACAATAGAGTAAAGAATCAGGGAGAGGCTGAACCCTGTTTCATCTGGTGGAGGCATCAGGATATCAGGCTGCACTTTGCTGCAGCCGGCCTCGCTCCCTTATCTTGTCCTGTTCTGCTTATCTGGCCCATGTACACGCACAGAGCAGGGTCTGTAATGAACCCACACCTCTCCCAATGTGGACGGCCCTGCTGCTGTCCCACACATCCGTCCACACAAACACCTGCATTTTTCCCTCCACATGTGCCTGCCACACTCACGTATAAACCTGCGTGTATGGGCGGTGTGGTCAAATTGTGGGACCCTGCTTCAGGCGGCAATGACAGATTTAGAGGATGTTATGGACAGAGGGTGGACACAGGCCGGCCTATGGAGGATATGTGTGACATGTTAGATCCAGCGGTGGCGTGGAGTGATGACATCCTCTATTTAATGAGCAGAGTTAACACGACTCATGTTAGAGCGAGTCGCCCACCACGGAGAGCTGTAAATCTGCCTCCTATCACTAATACAGGAAGTATTATCTAATAAGTGCAACTAGGAGGACTAATTTCAATAGCGAGGAAACCCCCCACGAGCACTTCTCAAGGTTGAAACTTTTATCACTGTAAAGCAGGTATGGGGTTAGTTCAGTGGGACAGGCCATGACCAGACACTTCGCTCCCCTTGAGTTGTCCCATGTTGAGGTTAGTAAAAATCAAACATGGTGCCAGACAAATCCCAGACGTCTGCTTGTTCTGCCACATTCCTGGGCCATGCTGGAACTCTAAAGGACCTCTGTGTGTCAGCGCCCTCCCCTCACCCGGCCTGGCCTGCCCTTCAGCCCTGATTTGTAGAGTGCTGGTGTCAAAGGGGACTACTTTGTAGATGGTGTGCTCTGCTTACCTGTTTCCCCACAGCAGAGGCAGTAAATGTCACTCTATGACACTCTCTGGACTGTCTCAAGTCGGACCGTTACAAAGCTCTGGAACAGACACAAAGACACCTGGATAATCGAGATTTAGAAGAAGTTTTTAACAAAGTGAATATGTATTATTAAAAAAATAGAAGGCAAAGTGCGCTGCTTTCTTTGTGTTTGTAGTGCCTGGCATTTGTCTACAGCTGTAATGCGATTGTGCTTCAGAGTTTTCCTCCTCTGAGCAGGGGGTAATTGCTGACTAGTCTTTTAACCTTATTAAATCATCCAGAGGCAGTGTTGGAGCGAAGATGGAGTTGATGATACTGCACCTCTCGTGCTTTTAGGAAAAGAAAAAGATGCTGACTGCACTTCATCCAGGGGATTATACCCTGAATTCAAGCAAAACTGCTCCAGCTAATTAGAGCTCTGTGACAATCACCATGGGATGGACCTCAGGCAGAGCTGGTGTTTTTCTTTTTAGAGCAATTTTCACTTTTTTTTTTTTTTGTGCGAGACAACTTGGCAAAGCCATAACAGTTACTGTTTGGTTATTGTTTTTTTTTAACACACATGGCATTTGCTGTCATCAAAATTCACATGTCCCCTTATGCATAACGATCATCATGTTTTATTATCCGTTTCCCCCCCCCCTCCACTGACAGCCGTTATTCTTTCACTATGATGTGTGTTAATAAAAACACATACACAGATTTTGATCGCTTGTGGCCATTTCTCAAAGCCTGGCATTCACAATATGGCTGCTGAAACTCCAAAGAGGCTCGACTCTGAGCTTAATTAGATCCCGTGGAGCTAAATCAAATCAGTGTAAACGAGAGCAGAGAGCCAAACCCTCCCTGTACTGATGTGTGTCTGTTGTTTGCTCTGTGTGATCACTATCTCAACACTGACTGTCATCGGAGGTTAAATAAGCTATACCCTCCTCCTTCTTACTCTCTTTTTCAGCTTCTCTTCCTGCTTCCAACATATATTCTAAGTAGTAAAGGAAGTGGGAGAGACAGAGAGTTTTTGGAGCTCTTACTCCTCCCCCTGCTCTCACTGCTTAACCTTGACAAGTCAATATGATGCAGACGCAATTTGCTTATCTCCTCCTGACATTACCACTGTTCTCCCTGCTGCGGGGGCACGGGGCCTGCTCTATTAGCATAGCTTACAAACACATCACTCTCTCTCAAAGGGGGCCACAATCTGCGGATATCGTCCAAGCTGCAAGACAATCAAAATATCCCATCCTTGAATGTGCTAACTAAACATAAATTCAAATTTCGTCTTTCTTTTTTAGGTGAAGTTTTATACTTGCTAAGAGAATACACTGTCTGTGGCCAGACGTCTTCGCTCAGGTGAAAAAGTCTTTTGCTACATCACCTATGTAGCCCACAATCACATGGACACCCCACCCCATAGTGCACAGTCAAATGTTCTGTGCCAATCTCTACCTGTGTGTGTCAGGCCGCTGATCAGAGCCCCCTCAGCATCTGGCGGCTGCTCCCTGGCCAGAGAAGCAGTCAGCTCCTCTGGTCTCCTGCTGCAGGGTGGCTCCAACCCAGCTCCATTAGTCACCAGACCCCGGACACCCCTCGCTCATCCCACCACATAAGGTGGCGTAATTGATACCCATCAGCCCTGGCTATAATCTCCTCGGTGGGAAACGGTGCGGGTGCGGGATGCGCACCTCATGTTTGGTTTAGAAGGTGCCGAGCAGGGTCCAGGACTCCCGGCCTGTCTCTTTGCCATCACTCCACTTGAAGGTGAGATGATTTAGGGGCCTGGGAGAAAGTTAATTTCTCTTGATCATTGTGTGCAACCTGGAGCCTTAATGGCGGGCGTAATTAATTCTGCTGATGTTAATCACCAGGGCTGGTCCCCACAATTATCAGGCCTGTGCAGATGGGGCGCGGCGCAGACATGAAAAATTAGGAAAATGAATCTGTAATGGGGTGGCAGATCTAATCTGCGTCAGAGAAAACAAAGTTAGGAAGAGCAAAGAGCCCCAGGATTCCAGGTGAAAGCCACCAATACCAACAAAAACCTGTGTGGCAGGGCTGAAAAATGCTCCTGTGTCCAAAGTGTTTGGTAATTACTGGGGCATTGAATTGCTCTATTGTTAATTCATCACTGTAGCACAGGTTAAGCTCAACATCTCCTTCCTGGGCGTTGGGGAAGCAGCGGTGGTCACATGCTTCTGGAGTCACTGTAAGGTTAATCAGGTCCCACTCTCAGTTGTGTGGGCTTTGCAATCAACCTACAAGGGGGGGAGGGAAAAAAAGAGGAACGTGCCATAAATGAATGAATGAAAGGCTGACGCTCACTGCTCTGTTCCTCAAATACGTACAGGTGCATATATTCACTGTAAGCAGTGAAAATGTGGATATGCACACAAAAGAAAGTGCCCACACACACTCAGACACACACTCGATTGTTTCAATCACGGTTCCTACTGATAGAAGAATTACTAAAGCATTAGTGGTCAAAGGACAGATACTCCCAGAGGACATTTCCTGTGCCAACGTCAAACAAAATTAAGCAAAATACAACTGATTAATTGAAATAGCAGAGGAGCCATTTTTCAAGCCCTTACTTGGCTCTGGCAGTTGGGCATGCCGTCATTCCTATTTGGTCTGCTTAATTAGTCTTCTACCTATTTTGTCTTTAATAAGGCATGCCATAGGTTCTTAGAAAATCTAGGAGGCTGGAAGGAATCATTTTTCATCATCACTGTTGTTAGAATGGTGAAAACCGAGAAATAGACTCAACTGGCCGGCTATGATTTACTTAAAGTGTGTTATTAATGAGTTGGGTAACTAGCCCTGTTTCATTGTTGTTACTCACACAATCAAGAGCTCTCTTTGAATTTCAAAGCAAGTTAAATAACACGTTTAATGCTAGGAAAAAACAAATCTAATAGACTGGCTCATGATTGGACTTATCTGTGCTTTACCATGTAATTTATTACACTGCAGCAGACTTCTTTCAAACAGTACAAGCACCCACCTCAGGAGGTGTTTAGTAGTAATTACAGTTGTGATCAATACACACACATTGACAATATTGCGCTTAAAGTTTTTTTCCAATATACATCAAAGGTCAAAGGCTCATTTTCTTGTAATTACTCACAGGGGAGGGGCAGAGAAGAGGAGAGGGGGGGGATTGCAATTCTTGAGGTGAACCTGGATAAACAATAATAGATGGAGCAGCTGGCTGTTCATTGTTCTGCGGTCAGACGTAGCACAGCAGAGGTGACCAGGTGTTTACACAGGGCACTAGCACACAGCCCCACGGCAAGGGGAAGGACGTAGACCGCGTTTGAAGGAGCCCAGCGAAGGTCTCAGATCAAGAGCAAGAGAGAAAAGACACACAAACACACCCGCACACACACATGACTGAAACGAATGTTACATTTTCATTATGGTACAAATTGCTAGCTGGAAACCTCTTATATATTAAAACTGCTCAGAAATTTCCTCTATGAGCATTTTTTACTTTGCCTTTATGGGCACAGTGATGAAAACAAGAATAGTCATAATTCGAGGATTATATGCTAATGCACTCCTGCCTGTTTGTGTGAGAAAATTGCATTGTGGTTATTAGCGTGACACCGCAGCTCGGAGACGCTACCTGGCAAACGTCCTCAGCCGCTCTCAGATGCCCTCCAAGGATTTACATTTTTATTACAACACAAGAGGGACAAACCAAAGTGATATAACAGCACATGCACAGACGCCCTGCACTTGAAAGATTTAATTGAATGTATTCAAATGTGATTCATTGAACAATTACACTCTCATTCTGCCAGCACATAGTGCAATTGTTTTGCCTATACTGGGCTCTCCTCCCGTTTTCCCCCCTCATCCTCTTGCTAACACTCCCGCTCCCTTTAAATTAGAAATCGGACTGGCCTTTGTAGGAGACACTGAGGGAGAATCAATAGGTGCATTAATTACAGCAATTCATTACCCAAATAAACATGGGACTCAACCTTTGCTGGATACAAATTCTGGGGTTGTAAGTGTTTGGCTGGAGACAAAGGCCTGGACCAGGAATCCCTATTGCATTAATCTATGGGATCAAACTCAGCTGAGTGCCAGGACTCCTCCGGGGAGTGTCCGGCCTGGGATCAATCCCCACGCACCGGCAGTGAGTTATGGCTGCCGAATACAAACGCAGTCATGTGACATGGCACCCACACCGCTTTGCCGTTGCTCTGGTTCACTTTCTCTCTTTGGCTCATAATGGGAGTCCTGCTGGCCCACAATGCAGCGGGCTAACAGGGCAAGCTCCCACTCTAGAGACCCCCAGCCTCCCTGCCCATTCAGAGCCTGGTGTCCTGCATGTAGGACCACAGAGACTCCTGAAGGCTCCTGGCAGAGGACGAAGGTAAAGGACATCCCTCTCCCTCACTGTCATCCGTACAGCACGTGCCTATTTGTGAATTATATCTCCAACGGTGGCCATAATAAAACATGATAATGATGGATCGCACCGATAAATTACTGTTGAGTGGATTGTTAGGTCAGATGTGTGAATGTGTGTGTGTGTGGAGCTGCTGCAAATGTGTGTTAGCCCTGAACACCCAGGAAACTATGAATACCACCCAAGGTAAACACACACACACACACACACACACACACACACACACACACACACACACACAAACACACACACACACACACACACACACACACACACACACAGAAATAAGGTAAAGTAATGCAAACATATGTGAACACATATGATGCAATACGCAGTATAAACTGTATATTTTTATACAGCTTGCATTTTGGTTGTAAGATTTATCATTTATTCCTGCAGAGTTGAACATGTGTTCACCATGCGACCACAAGGACTGTTTTATTTGTATAAAGAGCATGATTTGGTTGTTTGTGCCAACTCATGTGTCCCAAGAAGGTTTTTGATCTCATGCCAATGTAAGCAAACATTGAAACTCAAGCTTCAGTTGTATATATACATATCGAAATGTTAAACACATGTAGAATAAAAAGAAGATACACTTTTTAAAAATAGGGTTTCTTGAGTAAATGCAGTATAAACTCATAATTTGATGTCATAATTTGTTGTTTGGTCTTAAATGTAACTTCAGTTTAGCATTAGTCATTTCTAGTCATTAAGCATTAGTCAAGTCATTTCTGGTAATATAAATGTAAAGTAAGAGAGTAAATAAACATACAGCTCAACTCTCCACTGTACTTTCCAGTTTCCTTTTTTAACATATATTTTTTTTAAAGATGCAGTGTGCAATGTTCAGCAGCATTAAGCAGATATTTAAATGTTTAAACAGCCGAATCAGAAAATTATTTTGTTTTGTTTATTTAAAAAGATGATTTATATGTCAACATTGGAGCAGGCTCCTCTCCACAGAGGGTGCTATCTTGAACTACATGTTTCTACCATAGTACAGAGCAGACAAACTAGTAATAATTGTTAGTGAGTGGTAGAGTTAAGTTATCCCGTTAGAAGATGAGGAAGAAGAGAAAAGTTGTTGTTAACTGTTTTTGATGGTAAAAACTTAACAAATGAAAGATCATACTTATATTCATTGGAGCCGTTTTTTGTCCTGGAAGGTCAGTGTGGCTTCACCAACAGGGGGAGTGTTTCAGCCTAGAACCTGATGACCAGATATAGCTCAATATTACTTCTTCAAAACATATACTGTACATACGACACTGTTCAGTCACTTAACCTTTTTGACTTTTTTCATTTAGAACTGAAACTCTTTCTCTTTAATTTTGCTAAGGATGGAGTCCACCAAAAATAGTTTTCAGGAAAAAAAGAGAGAAAGACATGGGGGTCATTGTGAGAAGGGCAGTCATGAACAGCTATTCTTTGTATAAAAGCAGACAAAACACAACAGTAATTACAGTATAGCAATATGAGAAGAAATAGAATATCAGTAAAAATTTTAAAAAGTGTTAATATATTTAAATGCTGATGACCAGAGAGGACATAGAGCAACATCTCTATAGATATCCCTATTTCTAAATTAAGGGCGCTCAGGATTGTAAACTGCCTGTAAATCATGTTTGCATTAAATTGCCCTGCGAGAATTCAGCACTAGAAATTTACAGCAGAAATAATTTACATAAATGATAAAAAATGGTGTAGAAAGAATTATACAATCTATAACAATAGAAATAGTACTACTGAGGATATGACAATAACCGGTTAAAAATAAACCAATCCTTTGTACACCTCTGCCACAGACTCCATGTGCTTCACCAGGAGAATCAAAGTGTGCACATCTGGGCCTAAAACATTACAGATGTGGTCCATGTCTCTTTTTGCCATCGTAAATACTGCCCCAGTTTATCAAAGCTGGGTACACTTTGATAGTGAACTTGTGCCAGATGAGCTCACTGGGTCCACAGTTCTGGTCTCAGCTGACCTGCTTGTTTAATGTGAACTGACGTTTCATTGGCCAGAAATTTTCAGCAACCCTTTTGACTAAATCTGACCTGACCCACTTTCCATCTCCTCTGTGGTCTGCACCAGTGCAGAACTTTAAGAAGTCCGTCTTTGTACTCTGTGAAACTCCCTTATTTTTTTTTTCAACTCAAAGACACTAGAACAAGTCTTACAAATGTTAGAATCATGTGACTAATGAGGTTTATGAGTTTTTATTTATTGTGACTATTCAGATATAGTTAAGACTTTTAACCTTCTACTTACACCTTTTGACACTTAAGGCTAAAAGGTGATTAGTTTTTCATAAAAGTCCATTTGAGCTGGCCACCATCCAAAAGTGCTGCTAATTAAAAATCAATCTGTGAGCCATTAGCGCGAAGGTGTGTGCCAAGGTTGTGTGTATCACAGGATCATTTGTAATGAGGCTAGCTTTGGATCTGGAAGAAGGGAGAGCGGGAGGGATGAGAGCGAGGGGAGGTACAGATCTGAGATAATCTGGGGACCTGCTGTTGCTCAACTTAACAATTGATACTATGTGTAAAGATGCTGAACTTGTAGTCTGCACTAATTGATCCACTTACCCTCATTGGGAGAAAGCAGAGAAATAAATGTGGGTGTTCATTGCATGCGAGGGACTCCATAGATAACTATTAAAGCTGAATTGGTTGTCCTGATTCTGATGGCTAAGGAAAGGGCTTGTAGAGCAGGAAGGCATTTGTCTGCTTTAACAGGAGTAGTGTTAGATGTTTATGTGATAAATGTTAGCCAACTCAGACCAGCACCTTGGGAGCAGCAACCTGGAGCCCCGGACTCTGGAACTTATTAAAGTTGCAGGGGTGTATTTCATAGCACCTCCTTGAAATTTACCCAATTACAGAGGTGTAGCTGGTACTGATGCCCCCCAATTTGGCCCTTTAGCCTAAACTGTAAAGCACCTCCACTTTTATCAGCGTGGACAGAACAATAGCAGAGTTTCCTGCAATAATATTGAAAATAATGTTTTTACAGGACCAGTTACACAAGGCGGTTAGTAGGATATGAACCCTGCTTTAATGTCAGATTATGTCAAATAAAAAGGGTCCTCATGTATGCAGGTGGCCAATTTCTCCCCTCTATGTTCTTTATGGTACAGGAGCGGCTAATGTGGCATAAAACTCTGCCCTCTAGATCATCGGAGGTAGTAAAAAAAGGGGCCTTGGCTGTATTATAGGAATAATTGTTGAAATTACTTTGAAGGTGGTTGGTTTAACTGCTCTTTACATTTATACTCAAAGTGCTGTGGGGGGTGTTTCAGAGAGCTGTGAGCCTCAGGGTTGGGTCGCAGAGGTTAAATCTACTGCTAAGTTTGTGTGCGTAGTTCTTTCTTAAAGCTTCTATGGGGAGTTCTGACGACTTATCACAGGGCTGCCAAGTTTCAGAAAATGACAAGAATGAGACTTTAGTGTCATGATGTGTCCGGCCGGCGGCGTAAAAATTTTGGCCTTTTTTAACGTCGATTTACACCTTAAGACTGATGTCCTCACTTCCATGCCAGCTGCTCTTCCTGCACTGAGGCCTCCTAATGCTAGTCTTAATTAATTAATGAAAATTGTAACAAGAATTTTGACAAAATACATTTATTCGTCAATAAACTGTCAATTTATTTTCCAAGACCTGCTTTGCTTCTGATTGGTTTATGTTGCGTAGTGCTTTCCGTGGTTGGTTAGATTTAGGCACAAAGGACTGATGGATTGGTCTGGGATTCATTATCTTGGTCAGTCAATCAGAGTTACTCGAACTACGGCAAGCAAAGTTTATTATCGTGAAAAAAATAAATACAGAGTATTGAATGGGGAAACATAAGCGTGAGAAATGTCAAGTGTGGCGTGTGGTGTGAGAATGGGCCAAACTGCGTGACTGTCACACTCAAAGCGTGACGCTTGGCAGCTCTGTTATCATGACATACAGAAGTGAGGAAAAAGTCTTATACATTTTCTGCATTAAATATTCACAAAAATGATAGTTGGACCAACTAGATCAGAGAGTGTGTGGGTAAATATCGTCAAATTGCCAAGTAGGGCCAATGCCAGCAGAACTAAAAAGTTAGTCGTACTGAAAATTTGAAAACAATTTCTGCAGTGAGTTCAAGACTAATCGTAGATATAAAAACAGTAATTTTACTCTGTTGAGTAACTCAGTTTATGTACCATGTACCATTTTTAGCTAACCAGCTTGAGAATGAATGTATGTCTTTGAGCTGCATTTGCCAGCTAACTCTGCAAAATTTTGGCTTTTCTGAACTCGTTTTGCATCAGCTAGCTAAAGTAAAATTTGACATTAGTTTGTTAGGTTAGCCAGCTAGTCTGACTCTGAGTGCCTATGTACAAACTTGTAAATGTATGTAACCCATTTAATGAGGTGTTTTATAGGAGACACGTGTGGCAATAATGAGGCTAATTTTTTAAAGCTTATAAAACTTCTACTGTTTTGAAATTAAAGGTGTCTCAAAAGTTAACTGAGGAAAAAAAACGCATATGTGACTGAGTGATGGAGAAAAAGAAACAGATAGAGAGTAGTAGTGAGTATAAAAAGAAGAGCATGATCGTGTGTGTGTGTGTGTGTGGTGTGTGTGTGTGTGTGTGTGTGTGTTGGGGGAAGAGAGAGGGAGTGGTGTTGCGTGCTTTTGATAATACATGAGTCTTGAGAGCGATCCGTGGCTGCTGTGACAGAGGAATCTCAAGGAGAGCTCAATAACAGAGCTGTCAATGTATTCCCTATTTGAGTGTATTTTTAGTGCAGGCATCATGGGCCTCATGCATATTTCAATAGATATTTTGTATATTAGGTGCGAGGGCGCACACAAACTGGAGTGAGGACTAGCACAACATGACTCCAAGAAATATGGGCTTGATTCTTAGATTTGACAGAATGCCTCAGAGTAGCTCCAGATAGGTTGGGTTTGACTTTCAGTGGATGGGGTAGGAAGACCTTCATTGATTGCATTTCGAGACAACAAAGAGATGACATTGAACCCACTGCAAGGAATGAGACAAAAAGATGTACAACATATTAAACTTGCAGCGCCAGCCATTGTGTAATAGAACTACAGAAAACAGAAGAAAATTAATAGATACCCCGACAGGCAGGCAGGCAGACAGACTCACATGCACATGAGCACACACAAACACGCATACACAGGCAGGTGGCTGCGTTATAAAGATTTTTCTGTTTCAAGCTGCTTTCTAAATTAGATTCTGGAGGATCGCACGCAAAGGGATGAATTCTAATCAGCACCGCTGCACATCACATTCAAGATATATCATCACAGAGTTGTAGATTATGTCATAAAATGGTTCAATTTCTCCTGTCTGATTAAATCAAACTTTATGAAGCTGTCATTGCTTTCCTGATGATGGAGCCATAACTTTGCAGCAATGTGTGTATTTGGTGACATCAACCTGCTTTCAACCCCCTGACAGAGAGAGAGGGTAGGAGTGTTGAGGTTGACTACCCATAACACCCCTGTGACCGCAGCCTGGAAACAGCAGCCAGCAGCCTTTTAGACTCCACACGAGAGGTTTGCGAACATCACACAGGCAGTTTTCCATTACATCCAGGTCTAGGAATTCACTCTTGATGATAGCTGGATTCTATTAAAGAGCCAGCCCTCTGTTGCCTTTGAGGCTTTACTTTAATATGCATATATCACATTATGGCAAACGGACTCTATAATCGATTCCTGTGATGAGACAAGAGGCTGACATCTGCGGGGTCTGTGAAATGTAAAAGAGACAGCTCTATCTTTTAGAGCGCTGCAAAGATGGAGCAAATTTGGCAACAATGAGCCCTGCAGGGTTAAACATCCTCAGATGTCACCAGGCGTTTTCTTTGACACACTGGATTGCACTGCAGAGCTCTGCCAGGAGAGGGAGCGTTCCTTGTCAGGAATGTGATTGGCTCCATTAAAGCAGTGGTGCATTGCCTTTCAGTGACTTCATGTCTATTCAGGAAATATTCAGACAGTGTTTGCGTGAAGCATCTGCAGAAAGAGGCTTCAACAGTCAGAGCTCAACAGCTGGTCTTAGATTCACTTCAGCTAAAAGAAACATTTTGTTAAACCGCAACCTGTTACACAATAGAGTGTGTGAGAGATGTATGTTGTGTGTGATTGATATCTCACAGTTTCACACATCATTTGTTGGAAATTAATAAAGTCGCCTCTGTGAGGTCTGTGTTTTGCCTTCTGATACTTGACATGCATGTCTCTCTTTGTGGAAGGAAACCGCAGAGAAACCTCCATGAACAAGAGAAGAACATATATAGTGCGGTTAATACTCAAACCCAGCTCTAACCACTGTGTCACCACCTGTCCGCATTATTCAATACTTACATTTTTACCACGGCTGCAAAGAAACAGTATCTCATGCGGGATTTATATCTAGTGGTTTCCTCCCTCCCACCGAATGAGACACGCACAGTTAAGTAAAACCAGGTCTTTCTTTTCTCATGCCGACGTAGAAAAAGTCAACTGTGCATTTACTTCCTCTAGACTCGACCAGAGCGGTGTACTTTATTCTAGTACCAGCAAGTGTAACTTCTAAAGACTGCAAAATCCTGCTAATACATAGCATGAGAAGCCATTATATGACACCAGTCCACGCTGACCTCCACCAGCCTGTGAGAATGGGTCTAATACTGTAATGTGCAATAAATCATGCTTAATTTTGACTGTTTTCTGACTTCTTTCTTACTTCTGGACTAGTCAAGTAGTTAAATTTAAGTTTATATTTCCACAACAGAGAACTTTAAATCCCACTCTGATCATTTTTTTTTTATTACTCAAAGTGTTCTCAGTGGTCTTTAAATTGTGATTATTTTACCAAAAGTCGTGTTATCTGAGTTATTTTTAAGGCCTTTTCTTTTGCAAAGCTTCAGTAGCTGATTAGCAATTTGCCTCTGAGTTGTGGACGGAGACAGCGCTGCTCTGCACACTCGTCTACACATTAGCTTGCAGCCTAACATTGCCTGTGCAGCAGAAGTAATAATAAAAAAAATATTTTTATAGCACTTTTAAAAACAGAGGTTTACAAAGTGCTTCGACAAACAGCCGTAAAGCATCAGCACATCAGTACATGGAAATAAAAACAAAACAAAAAAACAAAAAAAACAAAAAAACAAAAGGTAAGTGGCAGGTCACATAGAAGCTATTCAGCTCTCAGACTCTAATGTCTTTGGGGAAACAATGAAAGTTAATATCTTAATTAGCTTTCTTACGAGCATTGCAATCCGCTAACACACACTCTTGTTCTGCGATCATCCTCTCTATTTCTCCTCTGTATGCAGAGTGTGACCTGCATCGCGGGGCTCCGGGGGCGGAGCTAAGATTTGCTACGTATAAAATCTCACTGTTTCTGAACCTGCTGTTTGGGTCTGCCACAGATTTACAGCAATTTGAATGAAGAAATACTTAGAAATGCAATTTCACACTTATTTTTCTCATGACATGCCCTGTAGCATCAGAAAAATGCCATATGAACGTACAAAAAACATGAAAAACATGATTTTCTTCAGAGTGGGTCTTTAATCCCTTTAAGTATTGCCGCTCTGTCAACGCAATGTCTGTGTTTGCAACACGCCCTTCCTAAATATAAGGTGTGATTCAAGAAGAATTATCTTTTCACCCCTTATTGGCAGACGTTAGCTTCATCTGACTGTGTGTAGACATGAGTATTACACCCAGTCCTCTTTTCAATGGTTAACTGTAAAACAAGTATGAAAATAATGTTGTTTCCATATACTACCTTACTGTATGTCTGGCAATAAATTCAGGATTTTGCTAAATAAAATTAAACAAGTTCAAATGGTGACAATGATGAAATTGCGATTAATGAAGCAGCACTATAATTTACCTGGTGCAGGAATGGACAGTGTATACAGAGCAGAAGTTTCCTGCGATTAAATCACTTTATTGAGCACAAGCACCAGAGAGGCTCTGCTGCCTTACTAATAAGAGGCTGGAAAGAGCAATCACATTGAAATAATGAAAGCGAGGGCGGAGTGTGATACAACGATTTCTCAATCAAAAAAGGATTCATATAAATAAGATTACAGAAGACAAATCCTGTTTGAAGCTGCGGCCTTACTTAGAGGTGTAATTACACAAAGAACACCAAAGTCAGAATATCCCTGTACCATTGGAAATCCATGGTGTCTATGGATTGGCCTAGAACTTTCAAGGTGCTCTAACGAGAGGCAGAGGAGCGGTCACATTGATGGCAGTGGGGGCATCAGATTTCCATTATTGACTGCTGCAGATATTGCACTGTAGCCCTTTGTAAATTGGTTCCTGAGGGCTTTTCAGCTCTCTGAGCCGGGGCGAAGTGTGCAGGTTCACCCCAACCCCCATCCTCTGTAAATCGTAGTAGCGGATCGCTTCCAGTCCCTCTCTCTGGCGCCAGGCCCCCCTCCTCTGATCAATACCTAATTCCAGGCTGTGCAATCAGCCTCTGTTACCCTGGCAACGCTGATGTCACACAAGTTGAGTGCTCTCTGTTGCAACAAATCATTTCCTTTAAGCAAACGTAATTGAGTATTTGTACAGTAGGCTGTCAACTGAGACTATTTACATCAAGCCTGAACCTGCAGGACATTAGTTATGCCTGTTCTCTGAGGGAAGAGCTCACATGAGCAGGTGACCTTACAAAGTAGCCAGGAGGAGGTTACTATGGCAACGCAGACTACTTTGGAGCAGAGCAACTCCTGTGAGGATCAGGGTCATGGCGGTGCAAGAAAAGGAATGGAGCCCCTATTTCTTTTTGGGGAGGGGTGAAGTCGAACACTTGTAGGGAAAATTAGTCACTTGTCCTTGTTCACACAGGTACAGAAACATGACGAATGTTCAGTCACTATCAATCGTATTATCGCCAGTGAAAAGACTTCTTTTAAATCAGTTTTCTTTATTGTTCCCGCTGAGCCACAGACAGATTAATTTAACAAATTAGCATATTAGAGAACAGTTTAATTACTGATCATAATTTCAGAAAGTTGCGTTATTAACACCTTGCATGTCCTTCCTACCTGGTGAATAAAACAGAATTTCCACAGCTAATTTATGTGGATCATCATTTAAAAATCTAAAATTGTTTGAAATAACCTAAAACATGAATTTGCAATCTTGTAGCAGTTGGAGAAATCATTATGTTTTCATGATGTTGGTGCCAAAGTCATGCTAAAGACTTTCCTGTCAGTTGAATGGAGCGCAGCTGTAATCGTAGCACATGTCCAATAGGCTGTAAATATTCTAAGGAGTGGTATGCACCATCTAATGGCATCTTTCATTTCTCTAAGTGGCTGTCAGGATAATTGTCTACACAAATAATCTCCCCAAGCATTCATCCTTGTGCGTTCATCAATCCCCAATCACACAGATGCATGAAGGGATCTATACAGTGAGAGCATCGCTGACATTATGACATTATGCTGCTCCATCCAAACATTTGCTTTGGAAGAGTTTTAGGCGTATCTAAGTAGAAATGTTACCTATAAGGATGGATTTTATAGTCATTATCATCAGTATGCTTTTAGTCCTTAATGCAGCAAAATAATCAACCTGAAAGACAATTTTCCATTCTTACCCTTACTGAAAAATCAAACAAATGTCAAACTAAACTTTACAAAATGATGAAGAATACTTGTGTATATATTGCATTGTTCTCTATAAGCCCCCCTATACTCATTCACGCTCATGGGATGAGTAGTTTTATGACTGCATTTTAAGGGCACAGCCAAGACTTTCAGCAGTTTTTACTCCTAATGCCCTGAATTCTGACGCAAAGTAGCTCAGTTACACACTTATATTGGAAATAAATATAACCCTATATTAAAAATGCCAAACTTCATAGCATAAGGCGTCAAATCTGAAAATCTGATTTCTATTATCTTGCTTAAATGCAATTTTTCACTGTCATTTGTCAAAGATATTGGCCATTTGTCCTGGTAGAGCTATAATATGTCTCAGTGTAGTGGGATGTATAACTATTGGCAAGTCGTGAAGACATAAAGATGGAAGCACAGAGTGATGGCCATAAAAGCTTTGTTTTTTTATGCTCTGAAAATAAATTGTAGGCTTTCAAGCTCTTTTCAATGAGACGTAACATTTGAGATGCAATGGCTTTGTTCTAAATTATACATTTACTGACTTTTACGAGCAAAAATTTCAGCTCATAAAACAAGACAAAACATGTACCCTGTAGGTTTCTAGTTCCAGGATGATTTAGAGAAGATTGGCTGCTAAAATTCACCAAAAGTTGACTGGGGTTTGGTTCCTTATATTCTTGACTGACTTTAAAACATCCTTCCTTCTCTTTTGCGGGCTCAGTCAGGAAGAAGTTGAACAAATGACCACTAAGTCCTGAAACACAGTTACAACAGACGCTGTTTGAGCAATTCTTGTGTGCTTGCTGTTGGCTCGGTATAGATGATCTTTCCCCAGAGGAACCATGGCCCCTGATTCAATCAGTGTGTCTCCACGTCCACTGTTTTCTGGCACTGATGTATTACAGGGTGCAGGCGGTGGTGTGCGCCGTCACTGCGTGGATCAAGTTATGTCACAGGCGTTTCACAGCAGTTGCGATTTTTATTCAGTGGCCGTTCAGGGATGCTAAGGGGTGAAGACATTAGTTTGATCTGCCAGGTTTGATCCCCTTATCTGAATGTGGATTGAGTAAGGCAAGAGGAAGGTCGAGTGGATTTTTTAGAGCGTGCACAATGCAAAGAGGGCAGAGGGACTTTGACTGGACACAGTGGTGGTAAATATAGGTAGAGTTTTATCTTGCTAAATAAATAAATAAATAAATAAATAAAATGCACTTAACTCTTCAGCTGCTCACATCAGCACAATTAAAGAATAAGGTATGAGTTATTCTTTCTTATGAGTGAAGACCTTTCTCTTAACCAAGAGGTTTCACCATCCAGTCAACTAGTCAGCTTCTCAAAGCACTGGTTGATGGTATGGGCAATTGTTAACTAGCTGAATACCGCAGAGAAAGAGACTGACTGTGGCTCCGACACACTGCTGAAGGTATGTCTGTGATTATTTTCTTTATATGTAGATAAAGTTTTTAACAGAGTGACATCTCAGTATTAAGTGCTTCAGATGTTTAATTTATAGAATACAACTTTCATAGTACACGAGTAACTTTCTGTCAGTCTTTTTCTACAAATGGAATTTTTAATTTGTAAAAATTTTAATGTGTAATCATCTCTTTATGCAAACATGTTGTTTTTGATAACTTAAGATAAGCCTGTTTTATCCACACAGGAGCACGTCCACCTCCAGCATAGACTGTATATACTATGGACAACTTGGTTCCGCTTACCGCCTGTATACTGATTTGAAGCCAATAAGCTCTCAGTATTTCCGGGATTTTTCTTCATTTCCTGAAACCAGCACTGCACAGTAGCGTTGTGCGCATTCGGCTGCGCAGTCGCCGAGAGTCACTGTGATGACGCTCGGCTTAAACAACGTATCCCCCGGGTGAGCTACGCAATCCCTGAACGCCGATAGGCTGTATCAGGTGTCAATCATAGAAAACATGAACTCCCTAATAACTTTTAAAAATGGAACTTCACAGAAAAAAGAGGACTTGAGCACAAACCAGTCTGACTGTAACTGCATGTCAACATCACAAGCAGGGGGGAGAAAAATGTATATTCTGTGTAATAAATTTATAAAGTTTGTCCACAGCTCCATGAGCTTTGCTGGCGGAGGAGGGATTTATGACCTATACTGCAGCCAATCAACAGAGGGTGCTGTTCTCGGAGTGGCTTCACCCAGCAAGGAGGCAGACGCTGTCCATTCTATATACAGTCTATGACCTCCAGAGGCCGCCATATTGCACCCCCATGTTTTCTGCCATTGTTCGGAGAGAAAAAACTTTGAACAAACATGCCGTTGTATTTGGTGATTTGCGCTGCACAGCAGAGATTAAATTCACAGGATATTTAGGAATGGTAGTTTTTTTTAATGGTTACTTTAAAACTTTATCAATGGGGTATCGCACTTGTCACGTTTGTGGGGAGCTTCTTGTCCTCAAAGGCCACCATCACCTACTTAATGGGATGAGTGAGCAGGTGAGCAATTCTGAATGCTACATACCTGTGTTCAACACATTTTCTGTAAAACAAGTTTGCTATCTCGTATCCACAAGATAGAAGAATTGTCTTGCGGGAACAAATTACTGTCTTGTGCGCACAAGTTACTATTTATGAGATTGTTATAGGGTGCATTTAAAACAATAATCATTAAAGTTGTGGGAACAAAATAATTATTTTGTAAGAACAAGTTATCGTCTTGTGGAATTGGGTTATTATAATTATATCAGTTATGCACAAGATAGTTATCTTACGAGTAATCTTGTGGGAGTAAATTATAATATTTCGCACATAAGAGATTTTCTTTGTGAGAAAAACTTCTTATTGTCTGAAATAGCTGATGGTTAAGCTTTTGATCAGGGATATGATGGCTAAATATGAAAGGAGTGACTGTCAAATTTAAGATCATTTAGTTTCATCATGATCAGTATTTTTTTTACTGTTTTAGTCTGGTGTTGTTTTACATAGACTATCCTGAAACTTGTGAAGTCTTTAACATGACTTTCAAAAATGTGATCTTGTTGTCAGTGGACATTCAGTTGTCAGTTTCAGCCAATGAAAGCGTTTCTTCTTGCTAGAATATGGAGATACTCTAATGTGAATCTGATTCAGACCTTAGTGTAAATTTCCATATTATTACCCAAATGTATTCTTCTGCTGGATGCTTTATTCAAGGTGACATTGTCTTCTATACATTATTGTATGACAACATGCTGAATGTGATTACATGGCACTTATTCAACTTGTCATTTTCCACGAGGGTTAAGCAAAAACAAACTGAATTAAATGTGACGATTTTTTCCCGCCTGGTATGAAAACAAAAGCTGAGACGCTGCTTTGCATATTCCCTGACACCTCTGGACTAACAGATGAGACGTGATTTAAATAAGAACTTGCTTTCTTCACCTGTCGACCTCCTGTGAGTGTTATTTATGGCCTCAAACACATCTTTTAATTCCAGATATGTATTTTTTTATGATAGCCAAGTGTCAGTTCTTCTTCTAAAGGTACTGGCTTCTGCCCATTTTTCAAGACCACAATGAATATTCAAAAGATGTGTTGTAGCAAAGGGGTGAAAAAAAGAGAAGGGGAGAGTTACCATTAATTAATATTCTTTGCAGTAAAAATGAAAGCAAGGCCTGCACTAATTTCAATAGACAATTAATCATGAGGCACGGTAATTACACCGGGGAGTTTACAAATGATTTTTTTAAGGGGCAGGAGTAAAGGAAAGGAGATAATCCCCAACCCATCACAATCACTGGCTCCCCACCAATCCCTGCAGAAAGAGCAATTAGAGCAAACAGCAGCCGAGCAGTAATTGTGTACCAGGAGAAGATGAAGGCAGAATCTTAATTGCAGGGAATGAAGATCACTTGCTCTCACACCTGATTGTGCTGAGGGAGAAGAAATGTGCAGGCCGGAGCAGGTCTGCAACACCTCCAGGTGCCCGGGTAAAAATAACCTCAACAGGAGCTCTACCTATATTCTGTATGAGGGTGTGCAGGAGAAGATGACATGTGGGCATCCAGAGTGGCCCAGTCTAGTTCTGTCTAGTTCTGAGGCTGCTGCCACACATTCACAGCTAAACCTCGCCGGGTGCCATTACTCCTCCATGTTTCACTGCTTGTTTTATTTAGCTCAAATGACTCCGACCGACTCATTCCCTGAGATTTTAAAAATGAGGAAAATGTTCCAAACAACCACTTTATTTGCCGTCAAAAGGGACGAGGAGCATATTCAATCTGCGCCGTCTCATTTTCTGAAACACTTGTTATTTGATCATTAAAGAGGGGGACCAAATAAACAAACAAGATTTTAAAATTTTCTATGAAAGGGAACTAGCCAATGATCCTCCAAGGAGAGGTGCATTAATGGGTGAGGTGGTAATTTTGACATCATTCTTACATTAAACATTCACAAAAGAAACTGACTGAAGTTATTTCACATGATAGTTTTGTGTTATGAAGTGTTGACTGCTGATAAGTTTTGTAGAATAGCAACACAACAGGCTATCAAGTTAGTTAGGGGTGAAAAACCTTATAAACAAGAACATGTAGGAAGCAGGGTCAGGGCTCAGTGGATGGGGCAAAGGGTGTACTGGGGTTGATGCTCAGACAGCTGTTCATGTTTTAACAAATCTCAGCATGTCATGTTTTTGTCCTGGTCAAAATTCACCTTGTGTTTCCTAGTTTACCCTCACTGCCCACAGTCAGATCCTCGGAGATGCACTGAGTGAAAATAACAACAATAATAATAATAATACATCAGATTTCATATAGCGCTTTATCAGAGACCGTATCCAAAGTGCTTTACATTGGATACATCATTCATTCGCTCACACAGTCACACCTTGGTGGTGGTAAACTACCTTAGTCGTCACAGCTGCCCTGGGGCAGACTAACGGAAACGGGGCTTCCAGTTTGCACTTGCGGCCTGTCCGACCACCACCACACTCACAATCATACACCAGTGGAGGACACACACTGGGATCAAGGTGGGTCAATTGTCTTGCCCAAGGACACAACGGACAGACTATGAAAGGAAATCAAACCTCCAACCTTCCAGTTATTGGACGACCACTCTACCTCCTGGGCTACTGCTGCCCGAGTGATCTATTTAGCTCCAATTTGTTGTTTTACTGTCATTTACTTTGTCTTTTATACTGTTATAGTTTTTAAAACTAAGTGTGTGATTGTATCTTTAAGTTAAGGTCACTGCAACTTTTTACTGGTCCCAGATCAGCTCTCAAAGTGCGCAGAAGTAAGGTTTTTAGGTTTCGGTGTCTAAGTGTAGTGGTGGTCAATTATATGGGCTCATAAGGAAAAATATTAACATTATTATTATGAAGTTAGGCTTGTTGAAAATGGTGTTGAAATATTGAGCTGTCAGCACATTACCACTGCACTTCATGAGGAACAGTAAGGACACACAGCACAAGGTCTGGCTCTGAACCACACTGTTTTTACTGGCTGCTTACTTCACTGTGACCTGAGCCAGGCAGGCCAGGGTCCAACCTTAATGCAATCAGTATTATTAACTGCTATAATTTTTCAAGAATACTAATGAATACAGGTTTTGTTCTGTTCAGGACAGTAGTGAATACGTTTCTAAAGGCCAGTATTGAAGCATACAGACAACAGCTCAAAGAAGTTTGAACGTTTCTTCAACCTCACCTGAGAGTTTTTGGTGTTAAAGTTGAGTAAGCTCAACACATTTACTCTGACAAAGAAGATGTCAAATCCATTTACTTCACCATGATGATTCAATTATTCAGATTAGCTGAGTATCATCCTCTGTTGCGAAACAGTAAATGTTATTATTTTTATTACTTATCTCATCACCGACAGGTTTTTGTTGGTTCTGTGACAGTTGATTCTGACCACACCACAACATCATTAGCTGGGATATGCTTCTATTTGAGAATGCACACAGTAAGGTGTCTCACAACTTATTCTGAACTTATGTATTATTCTTTCTATTGAAATGTACCCAGTGGTGTTGTGTTCATTCATAAATTTGACAATGTTGGGAGATTACATTAAATATTTAGTGTAGATCAAGTTAAATTTTCACTTAATTCTACCTGTAATGAAGAAATGTCATTATTTGCTCCTTATACTTTTGAGTGATGGCTTTTGTTTAACTCCTTTTGACCCTTAGATCCCTGTCAAGACAAGAGGTGGAGTTAAATAAGAAACTTTTTTCACAATGACCTGTTTTAGTAACTAGTTTTTAACTATAAAGTTTAAGAAATTGTAAACTTGGATTTACTAGACAAAGGTTATTAGTTAAAAAATGATAATAATGAAAGTCATTTATCATTGTAAAATATTTAACCAAATGTAGGATTTTTTTTTTATTGTTCTAACTGATCGGTCAGTCATTATATTACTTTAATTTTAAAGACATGCTGCCATGACAGTTGTTTCATGTTTGCTTGAAAAATTCTTTTAAGAGCTACTTACAAACTGTTTTTAATGTCTCTAGTTGCTGCAACTGGGTAGATGTCAGATGTGGCTATTTGCAGCACACAGATGAAGTGTCTTTGATTCCAGTTTCCATGGAAAAGATTAAGTGATACGTTTCAAGTAAAAACAGGACAGTTTTGTTTTCTTTACTGAGAATAGCTCTGATACATTTGCTGGGATGTACATGACCCAACAGACCAAAATCAACACAAAGAATTCCTAACAGGAGCTTTTAAAAATGTTTCTGTTTTCAATCATCAAAAAAGTGTGGTAATTGCATTGTACTGTAGCTCATTTAAATGTGGTTATTTGGGATGTTCTTAAGCAGCTTACTTCCTATTCATTTAAAAGAAAATTACAGTTTGACTAAATGATTAATCTAAAGGTGAGAAAACATTCAGAAAACAGTCTAAATCAAGCACAGTCGACCGCAGCATCAGAGTCTGCATGTAGATAACATGAAATCAGTGTGACTAACATTAGCAGAGCTAGCACCACCAGCCCTCAGTGTAAGTAATCTGACAGAGTCCATGCAACTTTATCTCAAGCTCATAATCAAAATGCTGCTACTGCGCTACAAGACGCCATCTACTATCTTATTAAAGTATCACGGTAATAGTTTTTAACTGGAGCCAAGGCAGCGACTGCACTTCAGCTTAAAAACAACATTTCAGGCCCTCAATAGTGACATTTAAATCCTTAGTCGACTAAACGGACACGCCCCTACTTCTTTTAAGTCTACGATACGATCACTCATGCACCTGACAACACAAGTAAATACACAACAATGAAGCCAGTGAAGTCTCACTAGTCATGTCTAACAGTAAAATGACTGTTCTGTCAGCACTTTGTCTAAGATATTGCTGCACTTCTGGGAAATCCAGGATTAAAGTGATCTATTTAGAGAAGCATGTCGAGTCCAGGAGAGCCAATAATCGTTAGGAAATGAATTAGACTTACAGTGAATGATCAGTGCCGCCTCTGATCTGAGTTTATTGTGTAAGGGGATACAAGGGCAGGGTGTCGGAGTCTGCTACTTTAACCCCAGTTTCCTGTTTAACAGTATAGCATTTCTGTTTAACTTTATAATCAGGCCTTTATTAATGTAATGCTTTTCTTCCGCCTAATAATGAAACAACACAAATAAAATAAATTGTGATCAATGGAGGCGAGCAGAGACAGATGAGGAGTCTGTCACGCTGGGGATGATACCAATTTATCTCTTTAATGCATCTCCATGGGGTTCTCTCACTAAAGGATACAGATTACTGAAGCCCTCGTCTCAGAAGGAAATGCGTGAGAAGAATCCATATAACATACAGAGATAGAGAGCCCTGCTTTCTTCTGGTATCATTCATGCTTCTCGGCCACTCTTTACTGCAAAGCAAAAAACAAGCAAACATGTGTACACATATTCAGAGGAGGGAGATAGATACAACTAAACCACCTTTTTACTTACTTTTACTTTTCTTCTTGTTTGATTTCTGTGACTATAATATTTGGTTATTTTCAACTATTCTCCTTCCTCAAACGTCATGTTTCCTATGTTTTGTATGGTCGGTCATATGTATTGTGGTCATATTTTTCACAATAAATGATCAAAATTAAGAAGAAAAGACAAAAACATCTATTAAATTTGATTTCAACCGATCATTTGAAACAAAAGTTTAAACCGGGTTGAATTTTTGTGTTAATTTTCGTACATATTTGTAATTTCATGATGTTTTAATGAGAGATAAAACCAAACTAGAGCAGTGGAAGCTGTCAGAGAGAAGGAAAAACTGAAAAATCTAAAGCGACACAATCAGCAGCTTGGGGGTTTTCCTAGAAAGGATGAGCCATAAACAACCGGAGCCATAAACAACTGGAGCTTTGCGCTTGGCCGAGAGACAGATATCTAACATGTGCTGGTGAATGAAGACAAGGCGAGGCACACCCCTGCAGTAAATAAGGAATTCCCTGCGGCTCTGCTCACAACGCAGAAGGCAAAAAGTCGACCAGGTCACTGTGTTGCATCAGTATCTTTGAAAAAGAAAAAAAATGAGAGAGAAAAGCAGAAATGTTTGAGGTCAGATGGTAAAAAACTGTGGATCTCAGCTCCAAGCATGAAGGACAACACTATTACCTCTAATGTGCTGCTTTTGAGCCTCAAATCTCTCATTTTATAGAAGCCTCTCCAGTATGATCCACCATGTGCAGCAACAAGGAACAAAAATCCTATATGAACATTTTCTAGCTGAAATGTTCCCATGTTATGCCAAACACGCAGCAAAAAGCACAAAAACAAAGAAAACCAGCAGGAAAACAACATCTTTCTCTTCATAGGGTCTCCACATTTTCTGAGGGCAACGGCATTTCAGGAGGCCCAAGGTCAAATCTAGCCTGGGTCATAAATTGTTTTGTTTGATGGCCTACATTTGCCTCAATAGCAGGGGGAAGGCCAAGCCCATAAAAACGTAAAAAGACGAGCTGGCTGACTGTGGGCTCGGCTGCCAGCATTGTTGTCCCGGGGACGAGCGAGATGCTCCCAGTGGAGGTTTCATGGTGAATAAAGACTGTTATGGCCCACCATTGGCATGCACGGAGGACTCACAGAGATCATTACTGCCAGGGCTCAGTCAGAGGAGAAAGTCACAATGGCAATCTCAAAGCTGAGGCTGTTTCATTGTCAGCAGTAGAAAGGGGGCTGGCCACTCACAGAGGTTTAGATTTCTCTCTGCAGGGGAGAGATTTAGGGACAGATAAACAGCAATATCACTGCTTTATGACAGCTTTGGTGCTGAAAAATGAGATTTGTGGAATTTCACTTCATGTAGTCATTCCTCAGTCACCGTTTGCTGCAAATTCTTTAAGAACAACAAATTAATCTGTGGCTTAAAGTTTTCAGCCTTAAAGTTCAACTACAGTTATTCAGTGAAGTCCAGGGTGAAATGAAGAAAAAGGAAATTGAATCAAAATGTTATTTAAAAGATAATGAAGGAAATACTCTTGAGTCTGTGTATCTGCACGCCTCGTTAAAAGACAAAATCAATCAATACACCAGGCTTAGCCATCGCCTCAGAATGACAGGTTTTGATTTCCTTCAACAATACGGAAATAAACAAGATGCTTCAAGTGGTGTGTAACCACTTCAATATCAAAATCAAAGACTATCATCTGGCGCCATGTTTCTTGGAGTAGATGAATTTACAGGATCCATCTTGGAGACGTGTATGCCAGGTCTACCAGCTTGCTTACAGTTTAGTTTTGGTTCATTTGAATATTTAAATCATTTACTGACAAAAACTGATTCAGAGATATTGACTTTGGAATTACAGAACACGTTCATGGTTGAACTCCATTTTTAAATATAATCTGATTATGTGACCACAACTATATGATCACTGTAACATTGCACTAACAATTGCAGCCATCTCCTTTAAAAAAAAACAAAAAAAAAACCACAAGAAATCTGTACATTTGCTCTTTCCTGTTGCCATTCTCAGGCCTAATTTTGAAGTTTAGATATATTTTCTGCAGTTGACTAATCAGATTCAACGTATCAATCGTCTTTGATAAACCAAATTGTTTTAACAGCGACACCCAGACACATCATATTAAATATAATCTTTAGCATACCAGTGCTGGTCTGTTTTTAGTGTTGTGGATACTCCTGCTTTGTATTTCTCTGATACATCATTGTTGTTGTGATTACTTGTCAGGTGACTTACAAGATCTGTTGTGTTCAAACTCTGAGAGCTGATGTCCTCCTTACCTTTCTTCTCCTCTGAAATAGTGATACACACACATACAGGTAATGCCATTTTGACTTTCTTGTTAGCCTGTTACAGCTTCATTTCTTCTTCTCTGTATGGTGGCAGATCACACATACTGCCCCCTACTGCTGTGGAGTGTGTATCTTGTTAACATGTGAATGTAAACAACTTCTCCAGGCTCTATTATTGGGATAATAAGATTATCCTGTTATTAGTGGATATTGTATCTAGATTCTTGATAACTCTGCCCTTTTGCAGACTCTGGAGTCTTTGAGCATGTTTGTTTTTTTGAAAATCAGGAAAAAAAAAAAAAAAAAAAAAAACTGAAATAATCCTCTGTAAACCAGAACCCTTCAGTCTCTAGCAACACTCAACCATTTCTCTCTACCTCCACAATGCTGCCTAAAATCTAGGTATGTGAGTCAAGAAGGCCTCTTTCTGATTTTTTTTTTTAATTCAGCACTGGGACTAAATTAATAGAATTTTTTAAAATAAATACAGCACTACAAGATTTAAGGACCCAACCAGAATCCTGAACACCTCACCGAAAGACCTCAAACCAGGAGGTTCCTCACAGGCCTAAATCATTCAGGACTGCAGTAATATCCCAGTAACCTTTTGGCTCAGCCAGCACTGAGTGGGCCTCACTAAATCACTGCACTCTGCAGTTTTCACTGTTTGCTAATAGCACTTGCTGAGTAGATATTAACACATGAAGCGTGGCTGGATTGCTTGTAGTGAGAGGGGAGATTCAGGAATCCCTAGACAGGACCTCCATGTAGGTTAGCCCTGGACAGGCCACACCTCAATCCTATGGGCATCCCCCTCTCCCCTTTCTCCTCCTCCTTCTTCATCACTCAGCTACATCTGCTCCTCATTAACACCATTATAATGAGCCGCTGCACCTGAGGTAAATAAAAACTGTGCTCCCTCGCCCTCACATCAACAGATCCAACACTGGCACTCTGTGTGTGAGCAGGGCCCAGATCCCCCTCATCCACCCCCCTCAACTCGACCCGCCTGTTTTTTTGTTTCTGAGAGGACATTAAATGTGGTCAGTGGAGGAGCTACTGGCTACACATAAAACCCCCACAGGTTCTCCATTCACAGCCATGGCCACAAAGCGGATAATGAGTTCCATAAAGCTGTCAGGAGGGAAGAATAAATGTGCATCGGATACACCGGCCGTAATTCAGACGTGGCTCTAAGTAGCTGGAAGAATGATAAGAAATGGTTTTTCTCTGGCATTGATCAGACGCTGCAGAAATATTAAAGTGTTAAAACCCTGGAAGGAAGCAGCAGTAAGTCTCAACATTGGGAGCGTTTGTGGGCCTCAGGTGGTCTGGAGTCTAGTCGGGTCCAGCTCTAAGTTGAAGAATTAGCTATCATAGCTTTAATTAAATCATTGTGTAATCTTTCACCTGTATGTTGATAACTATAACTACTTTGTTTCTTAGTTTTGGCCAACAGATATCTGCAGCATCTGTTTCTGCATCTCTTCAGGAGACTGATTAAATATGCTCTCAGTGAAAAATTCAGCTGCTCATGCTCACTTTATGGTCCAGTCATTAGTCCTCATATTTGCTTAAATACACAGAGACTTAGATAAATGGCATTTAGAATCCTGCACAATTTTATTATTCTAACATTACCATAAATATGACATCCAAATAAACCTCCTTCCCCAAATCTGATTTGGTTGGACGGGAAGCAGTAGGCAACTTTGAACGACGCTGTTTTTGACAAATGAACATGACATGCGGGGGGAAAATAATTTGACAGGTGACAAATGTTGAGCGGTGATACAATCTGAAAAGCAGGCCACCTGAAATATGACTCACTCTATTAAAATCATTCACAGAGGATATTGAATAGTTCTTTAAAGACTCCAAATATCTGATAAAATTTACTTTCATTTCATTAAATGTTTTTATGATGACTGCACTGAAGACAAAGGCACAGGAACGAGCAGCTACGTTCAGTAACAAGCTTGTGTCTTATGTGTCAGTGGCGAAACATGAACCTCTTTCTGTGATTAAATGGAATTAAAGCAGAAAGATCATCATCAGTCTGCGTGCTGTATGCTAATTAATAGTTCAATTAGGTATTTCACTCTAGTTTGTAGAGATTTAAATGTTATTTTCAAACATTTTAACACTTGGTCGGGAAATTCTTTCTCCAACTTTGCACTTAAATTAGAAAGGTTCAGTTTTAGTTGGCAGACACTGGGTAAAGTTAGGATTAATTTCCTCTTAGAAATACAACAACATTAGATGAATGAGTCCGTTTGGTTCATTGCTTAAGTATGTTTTTGTTTCAGTGTATAATGAGCAGAGCATGTTTGCCCTGTCAGGAGGTTCCTGCAGCTGCTGATTGTCCAGCAGCTGTGCAGTCCCGTTTGACCAGCAGGGACTCCAAACAAACAGATCTGTGGGAGAGGAAAAGACGAAATCTACAGATGAAACATTTAAAATCAGCGCACTGACAGTGTGGTTTAAAGAGAGACATCTTGGGTTATTTCATTTGAACTAAAACAATTTAATTTTAATCAGACTATTTGCTACTCTTAATATTTCATGATTATAATGTAAAGCATGTCTTTTTTGATAGACAAGTTCAGGCTTGTTTGCTTCAAAAATATTGACCATGATGTGCGATTGTTCCTGAGTTAAACATTCTTGATTTCAGACCTCCACCCCGACACAAACACACAATCAAGCACCGTAAAGTTCTAACTTTTCAGCTTCTGAGTGGGTACAGGTAACTTTAGTTTTAGCTCTCCAAAGACTTCCTAAACAGAAAATAATCTGTTCAAAAAGTATTCAGGAAGAGAAGGAATCCAGAGAGGAGACAAATACAGAGAAAAGGTTAACAATGATTTTATATTTTTATTCCTAAATTTACAAAACCTTCAATCTCCTTAAAAACTAAAACTTTTTACCACTTGATTTGGTATCTCTGTCCTAAAATATGAAAATTAGACAGTTGGTGCCAATAGGATTAGTATAAATGAATGAAGAAGAGGGATTTAAACATTACCAGGGCCTGTTTGGTCAAAAGGTTTTACTTGGATGAAGATGTTTTGGAATTGGAAAGTCACGTTTTTCCTGCTCAGGATCAGTTGATCCAGCATAAGAGAGTCTTCAGAGAAAAACTGACATGGATCCACCTGATCCAGCAACAGATTTTAAAAGGTAACTAAATCTGGATTACAAGAGCTCTACATAGGAGCTCATACTTTGTTTGCAGAGGGCGCCAAACTCCCCTCAAAATTAAAGATCCTCAAAGTCACTTTATGTTGAATTCAAAAGGTTAGAATAGGACTTTTTTTTTACCCAGTGTTGTTCCTGTAATCCATCCTAAATCCAGACCCTACAGGAATAACCCTATTTTCCTAATCCCTCTTAAAAGATATACTGGAGGTTTAATCTGTGTAAATTCCATGATTGAAGAACCTAATCTTTTTCAATTTCATAAAACTTTCCCTCTTCTTTTCAAATATTTGATCAACAGCGATAGCTTTAACAGGAACAGATTACTGGAAAAGATATCCTGATGGGATCCTCATGTTTTAGTCTGAGTTTCAGTTTTTCCTGTTTCTTCTTCATTATGTACGGTCCTCGTTATCCTCCATAAAAATATCTGTATGTCATTATGAGCCTTCTCAGCATCTGGAGTCTGTTGGATATTTTTCTGTTATTCCAGCGAGCTCATATTCTTCCCTAAGGATAGCGCTTTTGTGTTTTACATCATTCCAGGCTATCAGAAAAAAGCAGCTCTTTCATTTGATAATTGTTATTTATGTGTTTTTATTCACTCAAACATCAATTAAACCATTCATTTTTGCAGGCGAAGGACTTTTAGCACCATGAAACATGTTTTATTTGTTGCTGTGAGTTCTCCTCTCTTCTAATGTGGGTAAAAATAACTAAACTCATACAAACTTTTTGATTGGTTACACATGTTCACTGCCTAATTATCCTTTATGCATTGGTTTCTTTTTTTCTTCTTTTTGTTTTTCCAGAAGCCAGTGATTTACTGTTCATGAATATATGCAACAAGGGAAAGCAGCCAGTTCTGGAGGCCATAACTCACTGGCCAAAAGTCGACCTTATTTACATTGTATACAATACAAACCTGATTTCTCATTTTGTTTTAAGCCTGGTGTGTAAATCTCCACGGGAATAGATGAGGCTGATAACAGCGTGCACAAGTTTACTATGTTATCTATTTTCTGCGGTGTTTCTACATCTGCTTTTACAGCTCCCGATCAAGAGATTTCCTCTAAACATATCTTTCTGAGCGTTTACTTTGAGTTATTTCGGCTCTTGTTCAGCCACTCTCTCCTTTCAGTTGAATTAATCACTTAAGTATAGAGTGATGCAAGCAGTTGAATGACTTCAGCTTTTATTACTGTTGTCTGGTGTGTATTTCAGTGTATTTGGCAGTGCAGACTGTACACTGTGGGAGTATCGGCGAGGACACTTTCCTGAGGTTAATGGATAAGCTCGAGGTCTCTCTCACCCAAATGTTATTTTTATGAGCGACTTTGGCAGGGAGCCTTTTGTTTCATTAGACTGCGTCTTTATCATTTATACATTGATGGGAACACAAGGTTTTGGGGTTAGAGCCACATTCTCTAAATGGTATTTCAGTTGTTCAGCCACAGGGCGATGCTAATAGCATCTGCTGATCCTCACTGCTCTGAATATCTTCAGAGAAAGAAATACAGCCCTCAAATTCTGCCAGAAATTTCAGTGCGCAAATATTGCCAGAAGTTATGCATTAAGTATTTGATATTCAAAATATTTGATAGCTATCCATAAAGTTCATAACAGCCCTCATAGATCTATAAAAGTATCTTTGAGTTTGTTTGCATTTTCATCTGCAATGAATTCTCAGTTTCCACAGGCTATGAAAGAGGAGCGTGGATGTGTTACGTGTTTTATATCGATTGGGCGGGCTTATTTAATTCAATTGCTGCATATCCTTACTTGGAGGGGCAGTGAAAATCGTTTGAGAATCAATGTGCGGAAGCGAGCAAGACAAAAATAATTGACTGTTTTAAAACTCCTGCAGGCGGCGGAATAACTAACCAAAACAGCTTGCAGGGATGTCTGAAATTGGTTTTGCAAATCCTTCACACACAGATCCAAACGGAAAAAAATGGTAATATAGAAATCCATTTCAAACTCTACAGCGCACATGAAGTTTATTCTCATTTTTTTATGTTTTGACACTTATTCTCTGGTATGTTAATGGTCAGAGGAGATACAGAGTGTGTGTTTCAGGGTGTGCGAACCAGATGCGGTGAGGTGGAGCTCACCCCCATGGAGCTGTCTCCCCGGGTGCCTGCAGGTCCACTTCCAATCTATTTGCTGTAATTGCCGTCAGAGTGTACACCTTGGAGTCCTCTAATTCCCTCTTTTATTTCAGCCACCATGAGGGAGACCATCTGTCCTCCTGCCTGCACTTCCCCCACCCCTTTGGCGTCAGGTCTCTCCCTGTCTGCATGAAACACACAAACGCACACAGATACAAACACAGCATGCTGAGACGTTTTTCTGTCTGGGGCTTTGATACATCACACCTTTGTTCACCCAGTTTCACATGGACATGAGTGCGTTTTTACGAGGTGCTGCTGACGATGACCACCTCAGCGCTCTGACTTCATAGGTGTCAGGATAATGAAAGAAAAGTGACACAGCTACCCATCTGCAGATTTTTTTTAATACACCGGTTTTTAAGGAAATCTAAGAAACTCACAAACACGCCCCCACACCTACTCTGTCTCTTACACACTTTAGCCGGCCCTCTCTCCCTTTAAGATTCAGGTTATCTCAATTTCCCCTGTGGTGCCCCCTGGGAGAGCAGACCCAAGCTGTTGTCTGCTGTAAGCACAGCCCTGTGTTTTCTCCTGAGGTGGTCACATTTTGTTTCAGAGAGTACAGCTTTGTTCCAGACTGCCGCTGACAGGCAGGGCTTGACCTCAGCACCTTGGCAAGACAGGTGTTCTGCAGGTGCACACCTTTCCTGCAGCTTTAAATCTGGATTTCATCCAAAGTGTGTCTCAACTTTGCTGTCGGGTGCCTGAAAAATAAAAGAAATCTCAACGTTAGTTTGTGTATTTTGATCGAGAGTCATTCAAAGGCTGAGTTACAAATATTATCTACTCAAACAAACAAAAAAATGATCATAAACAAAGATATGCAAGCAGCAGGAACACAAATGACATTTTCTGTATCTGTCTGGCTGCATCCGAGCTCTCTGTCTCTGCGTCTTTGTTTGTGCTTTTCCACACTGCAGCCACAGCGTCTGGGGCGCGACTGATTTAAATACCATCCCATCTCATTAACATGCACAGATAGAACTGCGAGGGCCAATTACATTCATCTTGTCATGTGGCCGGGCTTCCAAGTCATTAATATTTTATGGCAACACGCTCCCCCAGCCGCAGCAACACACCAGTGCTCTTACATTATTCCAGCGCTCAGGACACCAGATCAGAAACATCCCCCTGAACACACACACACTCTTCTTCTAGGTCATGACAATATAAGCATGAAAAATGAGCAGGGGAGAAAATCCACATATAGATATGCAACTTTTATGATAACTGATTATTATCAGACAACTGAACCCCAGAAAATAACTACACTAGAGAAATATGTAAATGTTGCTTTGTTTCATGCTTTAATTTGAAATGTGTGTTTAGGCTCTTATTGTCAATGTGCAGGTTTGTTAGTGAAGAATTTTCTCAAATGACAATAATTCATCAAGAAATGCTTTACTGGCTGTTTGAGGCAGGGTCTCTTTATGTTTTATGCTGTAATACTGATTAATTTACAGAATTGTTTATAAGATTTTGTATTGGAAAATAAAATTATAAGTAATGATTACTCATATTTATCTCAGTGAGCTTTCTTCTAAATTCTTTTCCAAAAAGGACTAAGAAGGGATCTCCTTGTCAAAGTTCATCATCCAGGTATGAAAAGACAAAGAAAACCTCCTGAGGAGAATTGCAATGTGAGCATCATAGTTTCAGTTGTGAATAAGTGAAGTATTCTCTGTGGGATCATTGAAAGCTACAGGGAAACATCTGCATATATTTATTTAACCTTTTCATAGCCCAGTTAGTCCCACTGAGATCAGAGTTGGCTCTCCAAAGGAAAAACCTGGCCAAGAATGGAAGAAACACGAAGTTTCAGCAGACTTAGGGTGCTGGTTTAGCTCAGGGGTCGCCTGTATACAGAGGCTACAGTCCTGGTCACAAACCTTTCACACCCCTCTATTCCACACATTCATGGACTTTTTCCCCTGTCCTATTTATTAATAAAGGTGAAATAACACTAAAATTAAAGGAAAAGACTTAAACATTAAGACTAATACAGTAAATATGTAAAACATCACAATTTTTGACTAAAACACAAGCGATTTCACCTCTAGATTCTCCAGGGGCTAAAAGTGCAGAAAACACTCTGCCCTAAACCTGCTCGTTGTTTTGGTTTGAAAAGCTCACAAAAATACAGTTTCATGATTTCATGAAAAAACTGATAATCTTTCAACAACTGGAAACCATAAATTTACAACTTTACAAAAACATGGAAAAAAAGGAGCATATACGGGAGAGGCAGGGGTGTGTCCACTTGGGCGGCCAGAGATGAGGGAGCTCCCCTTTAACTCTGATTGCCCACCCTAGGAGCCACTTCAAAATCCCACAATTAAGCCTTTTGGACTGTTAGTAGATTTCTTTGCGTTTAAGTGAAGCACATTTTCTTTTGTACTTTAAATTGAGATTTTAAATTGGTCACATTAATCTTATGAGAAGGTGATTTGAGAGGAATCAGTCCAACAAAGATACATTAACAGTTATACAGTGTGAATGAGTTTGTTTGCGTGTTTAATGTATATAATGGTGACTTTGGCTAATCAGCTATGATTTCTTAATAGAGTCTGTTTTGAAGTAAGCAGTCTCGAACCACACTGAATTCACACAGGCATGTACTTTTTCCCAAGATTCCCTTCTTCAGTTTTATACTTGAGGCCAAAAGGAAATCAGAAAATCAGGGTTTGATGCAAAACAAGCATCACAATGAACACACACAGGTTAAGAAGAACTGAGTTTTCTTTCTCTCGCTCTTTTTCTCTCCAGACACGCAGCTTTGCAACAATCACCACAGCTTTTCAGTTACATGCTTGATGAATTGAGCTAAATCCAAATACAATAATCCAAGTAAAAAATCTTTGGCAGGGCTCCTGTAATTCCTGTAATGACTTCTCTAATGAAAGTGGGCAGTCTTTAGAACGGTGACTGCAGCTCGGTTCCTCTCCTGTACAGAGCGAGGATGGCCCGAGGAGACAAGCTCAACACATTTCTGACGAGTAACAGCAGCCTACACCGGCTCGCCTCCCGGCTCTGTGGAGATACGCGGCAAGATTGATGTGTGTTCCTGACAAATAGCCCGGGCGACCATTTATATGGGGAGATGCTGCCTGGCATTGTGAGGGGACGAGTCACTTTGCGGAACAATTTCCTCACACAGCATGGTCCTTTTGCTTCATGTTGCCAAAAGAAATTATACTCAGAGAAATTACCTTTCTCTTAAAGTATTCTGTTTTGTACCCTAATATATTACAGATCTGGTTAACCACAAAGTCAGGGAAGAACAGACTGAGCTGGAAATGCTTTAATAAATAAAAATTTACTGGAAAATGTTGCTTTGGACTCCCATTGTGGGCTGCATGTTTGAGTCACAAGGTAAAAGTGTTTTTTGGAGATAAGAGTAAAATAAATAAGCATTTTGGCAACACTTTACTTGACGCCTATCTGTATAACACATTATAAATATATGTTTAATGCGTTAAAAACTGTTAAAAGTGTTAACAACTCACTGACAACGCCCACATAGATAATGCATTATACATATATTTATGAGTTATAATTGTGTTATAACTTGCTTATAAACTTATCGTATAACTATCATTATAAACACTCATTAATCATCACAAGGCTTTGTAACAATAAGCATAACACATTATAATACCTGACCTTGTAAGTCATGATAAAATGCTTTATAATGTGTTATGATTATTGTTATAAAGCATTATGATCATTTATGAGTGTTTATTACTACAGTTATACTGTGCTATAATGCGATTCTAATGTATTATATATGTATTTATAATGCGTTATTGAGATGGGCTTTAAATAAAGTGTTACCAGAATTTGGGCCGCAACTTTACCATGTAACAGGATTATTCTTATTTGATCCTAAAGAATAACTTCCATCATGAGAGCATTACGCTTTCCCCTCAGTGACATCAGTCCTTTAAGACACACTCAGGTACAAATAAAATAAAATACAATAAAGAGTAATAACACTAAAATCATCTGAACATTACTCATGTCTCTTATCTGTTGTGTGGAAGCACGGCGTCCCTCATATCTCATTTCTCAAACAGTCGTACTAAACTAAAACAAGAGGTGTGAGCAGCTCCATGTTTTGCATATCAACCATCTTCTCGCTGACAAATGTAAGCTTTAATAAAAACCACTGAGCGACAACGGGACAGGGAGGGAAGCCCAACGGGACGGGACTGCAGCTGAGACAATTTAGCAGGAAATGAAAAAGTAGAATTGTCTGTGGAAAATATCAAAATCATCATAATCATTTGTCAAACTGTGATCTGTATCTTTACTACGGCTCTGCTGCAACAAGGACTCATTGTTTGAAAACTTTTTATTAGATCATTTTCTTTGACTACAGCTCTCCAGAAACAGACTATTTATTGAGTCTGATCATCTGCTACTGCATTTACGACAAGTTGAAACACAACAGAAGAGCCTTTTCACCTTTCTTTTATCATGATTGTGCAGTCTGATTATTGACAAGCATTAATTACCACTTTCTATTGATAAAGAGCAGTAAAAAGTGTCAGGTCGTGTCATGTCTAAAAGATATACTGTTGGAGTTTGCAGCCAGTAGGAAACAGTTGGTTCTTTGTGATTTAAACATCAAGTAGCAGCAGCAGAAATGAAGCATGTGTGTACATGTGTGAAATATGCATTTAGATTAGTCACTTCATCTGCAACCAAAAAGTTCTTGCACAGAAGTGAAGGGAAGGTCAAAGTTTATTATTCTTGGCTCATTATGAACAAAAATCAAATATTCTCAAATACTCTCCTGATCGTACACATCTGCTTTATTCCCTGAATCATGCTACATCTAACCTGAGTGAAACAAGACTCATAACCAAGCATTTCATACAAATGGACATCTGAGTTTAAAACTAATGATGTTAGCATGTTTGCTCAATTCATTACTTACCTCTAGTTTTCACATTTTATTATTGAACTAAATCCATAATGTAGGATTATTTATCATTAATGTCACTATTTGGTAGATCTCATTATCTTCACCTGGAGCTGCACTGTTTCCAGACCTAATGATGAGCAAAGGGGGCTGGTTGCTGGCTGTACCTTCGTATCTCTCTCTGCATCCCTCTACTCCCCTTCAAATCCCAACATATTCACGGCAGATGGCTGGTCAACATGACTCTGGTCCTGCTTAAGGTTTCTGCCTGTTCATAGAAAGTTACTGTAACTCGCCTGATGCTGCAAACTTCCCTGCTCGTGGTGAGTGAAGATGAGATACGATTGAGTCTTAGCTTGCTTGAAGGGAGTGAATCTTTTCTTAATGTTTGTTTTTTGTAAATAACATAACTGAGTAGATTCTTGACCAGCTCTTTCTGCAACATGAGATAACTGAGATATCGCAATTTGGCACTGTTTAAATAAAGGTTGATTGATTTTTTTCGGGCAGACATGGGTATGGTATCAATCTTATCATCATGCTTCAGTCTCTTGAGTGTAGTCTGTCTAAGCTGTATTTGAATAAACACAATTATAAAAGTGTTGAATCATTGTTTTGGTTTCAATCCAGTGTAAGACAGGTAAAGAGGCCTCAAGGTATTATGTGACTAGAATAGATCATGGTGTATGATGTAATGCTGTGGTCACTGTGAGGTTCTGTGTTTGTCCTCTTATCACAATACTAAAGTGGTAACGTAGATAGGAATGTGTGGACTTGGCTCTGTTACACTTAAAGTCCTTAATTAGGACTTGCTGACCAAATGGCCCTCTGCCATGCTGAAAAGCCAAGCAGGCCACTTTCCATTTCTGCACACCAGGCCCCCTACTTTAATTGTCTTGATTGCACGGTGCACTGAGAGACTGATGTGTTTCTTTATGGTAACAAAACTGAAGCCCTAAACATCCGAAAGGTGAATGACACTGTTATCTGTAAGCATGTTTGAACAGAATCAGAGATGTGTGGATGATATGCATCAAAAATGAGCTCTTGTAATGATGATCTTGGAAAGGAAGTTTTTCTCCTTCATCCGAATTTATTCTTAGGGGCAAATAAGCACAAACAGTAAACAGTTCATAATATGTGATATCAAGAGCGTTCTTCTATATATTGTTGGTCCACAACAAAGTAATCAAATCAGAGTGGCTGCAAAGTGGGTGGAATTTGATTTTCATATTAATTATAACCTGATATCATCAACCTCAACTCCATCTTCAGAGCTCAGCGAGCTGAGAGACGACCCCATGATGAGAAAGAAAATACAATTCCCAACAACTCCCTCCTGCTGCAGTCCCTCCCCCACTGAGTAGAGGAGATGGCCAATTAGAGGTCGATGTGCCAGGACACGCCGTCTGCTCTTCAAAATTATCTCTGACAGACATGAGAGCAAGGGGATGTAGTTTCATAACTTGAAAAAATGCTCTGACCAGACTTAAACTTCAGCTACATTCACACCACAGAAGCTTATGTGATGTTTTTATCTTATTATGCCCATTTCAAAGATGTAAATCATAAAAATGTAGATTTTCAGCCTGAACACATATCCTATCTGTTATGACTCACAACCAGAGAAACACCTGTATGACATTATTACCGAATTTTCACCTTGAGCCTGACGTCAAATGAAAATGCACGGTCAACAAAGGTGTAAAAATACCCTTGGAGATTCAATATATTCTTTTATTATTACTTGTAAATAGGGCTGGGGGATAAAACGATAACGATTTATATCGAAAATTAATTTCCCACAATATCGATATAAAACATGGTCAATGTGCTTTTCGATAGTCGGCATTCTGTCATGTTTTGGTAGACTATTCGAATAGCCGATGAAAAGGGAAGTTGCTCCTGGTCTGCTTCGCGCTGAACCAATCATATGCTGAATTAGACGTGAAGCTGACAGCACTGTCGGTAAGAAAAAAAAGAAAATGAGCACTACCCTAGCGGAAATACAGATAAAGGCTCAACTGGTGACGACATTGTCGACAACACTGGCGCGAAAATGTTGGCGGTGTGGAGGTATTTTAGTTTTTTGAGGTCGGACATGAAGCAGAGTAATTTGCACTGCAAATTATGGCTAGTAAATGTTCTTGCAAAGTCGGGGAATACCGCAAATCTTTTTCACCACCTGAAGCAGTGCCACGCAGTAGAGCACGTGCACTGCAAAAGGTTGCAAACCCAGAGCGGAGCAAGAGGCCCAAAGCACCTGTGCAGCTGAAACAGCCGACCATTCAGTCCGCTTTCTCTAGCGCAACACCTTACGACAAAATGTTGAAGCGACAAAAAGACCTCACAGATGCAGTAGCTTATTGTGCTGCAAAAGACATGCTACCAATAAGCCCTGTTAAATTAATTTTTTTAGAATGTGACATAAATATATAGATATCGACTAATATGAAAAAAATATAATGTGAAAAACTTTTTCCCATATTGCCCAGCCCTACTTGTAAACATGGAGAAAAAGGTCTGAAATAATGTTAGACCTACCTTAAAACACACACTCATTTTCATGATGCATTGGACAGAAAAATATAGATTGCCTAAAGAAAAAAAAGAAAACAGAGTTGGCTGCTTATTTTAGTGTGAACCTCATATGGTCTGCTCTCCTGTGGCTAGTTATATTGTTTTCTCTAAACTTGTGTGAAATATTCTAAATGCGGCACATTGTTTGAACTCACTCCTCAATATGTCTGGCTCAAAAAAGACAATTGTTTTGGCTCGCCTTTAATTGCTCCATCTGTACTGCATCCCGTCGGGATTTTTGCTGCCTCAGATACTTTCCAACATATACAGGCGGATAAGTTTCACACAGATCAAGAGCAGGACTGCAAACTGCAGCAGTGCACTTCATTATAGCAGAAATTACACTTCAGAGGAGCTCTGTGCTTCAGCTGGCACATGCTGCTTGCGTAATCAGACGTTTCAGGCAGATGAAGCATGGTGCGATATGCTGGAGCCGACTGCTACATTTACTTAAAGGACATTCCCATCAGTGGTGTGTCATCTGGAATCTGTTCCTTGATACCTTTGCTCCACTCCAAACCAATTAGCACTTGATGGTCTGCGTGAGGGTGGTTTCCACTCCAGTGAGGGTTCATCTAAATAGCCAGAAAGCATATCTTTTGAGTTTGATTCAAAGAAACCTAAAATCCAACTTAAGCAGTAGAGTGTGTAGTATGATTTACTTTAAGCTGTTGTTTCTATAAACTCCATAAATAATTAAATTATTATTGACATCACATGCGTTGGTACTTTTTACTTCCTTTTCCATTTTCAATTTAGCCCCGCAACAAAACCAACATATGCTACATATGTCGTGTTTTGACGCTAGTATGAACTTCAAAACATCAAAACACAACATATGGTGAGTTGTTTGTAGCAAGGAGCATGGAGACACAAGATGAATTATGCACGACAAAAAAGCATCATGTACACTTAAGACAAGAGACGAGGCACAAACAGAGAGCATGCTCCAGTAGACTTTATTAGATACACCTAAGAAGGTGAACTTTTTCCTCATCATGTGTGATGATGAAAGAGATTCATTTCAAAGTTTAATGTGTGCACATAAGAGAAATCAATCAAAGGAGTTCTTTGGTCATTATTACCCTGCTTTCCAACTCGTTACCAGGCTGTGTTAAATACTTGATTCTGATTGGGCGAAAGTCCACAACAAATTTATTCTCAAAAGCAGAAGTGACACCAAGGACAACCTGATCACACATGTCATATGATGGAGTTCAGGCACATTTTACCACTGCTGGTCAACACTGAGGTAAAAATTGTAAGTTTTCATCTTGTGCTAGTTTTCAGTGAAGTGACATAATAGCAGGTAACAAAAAAAAGGTGTAAGAGCAGCCTGCAGCCCAAGAATCTCAGATGAGGGAAAGAGGAATAAAATCCTGTCCTGCTGTCCAGAGCTGGACTTCAAAGTTCCTGATTGCTGCAAATACAAACCTCAGCAATCATAGCAACGATGCTAAAATTTATCAAAGTTGCACAATACGTTTTTTAAGGTGTGTCAGCTGCAGAGCTCTGAGATCAGGGATGGATGAATAAGAAAGATAAATATTCCTGCAGAGGTCGTGCTCCCCTTGATCAATGTTAACCTAAATAGAAATGAACAATTTAATGCGATAAGTCATATCAAATATAGACTGATGTTTTAACTTAATGGTAAATTAAAATTTTCTGTTCAAACTGCAATGAGGCTGATAAGAATTAGTTGCCATGGTAGCAATACTGACTGTGGAATTAGGTGGACTTTTATTCTACTGTATAAAAAAAGTCCTTTATACATTTTTAAATTAGTGAAATTGTCTAAATCCTTTTTTCAACATGTCTATCATTGGTACAAGAATAAGTGGGATCATTTCCTTTAGTGAGCTGATTGTCATGCAAAATACAACCCCTTCAAAGTGGAAAAGACCCCCCCCCACACACACACACACACTAGGATTTTTACCACCAGGTCAGTTCATGGTATCTTTCAGGTAATTTCAAAGTGTAAAAGGCTCAAACTATGTTTCATTCAAAAGGTTTAGTTAACATTTTCAAGGTCTGTAATCGTACATTCATGCAGGGTTTGGTCACTGTCATTATTTGTTCTTTTTTTTACGAAGTGATGTCTGTTGAAAAGCATTTGAAACAAGGAAGACAAACATCCCTTTTTAGTTATCATGAGGAGTCTGAGTCAGACAACTCAAGGGGACGTCCTGTTTATCATCTGAGTAACAGCCTCTCAGGGTAAGACACACACTTTTCCTAAAGACTCGCTCTTTTTCAGCACCTTAGACTAAAATTTGGATCACGAGTCGCTCTTCATACTCCTTTAATTCTAGTCACGTTGCTTGGAGTACTAATTTGATTTTATTTGGATTCGCTTCTATTTAAAGAAGTGATAAACCGACTTTATAAAAAGGGATTACAACATGATGCCAACTAAAACTTAAAACTGTCATTTTTCATTGCTGTGTGAGAAACATGTGAAAGATAATTTTATCTTTTTGTGTCCCTCCAAACAGAAATGGTTTTGTTTGGCAATACCAGCCTCCTTTTTTATAAAGGTATCTGTGTGTAATTCAGCAGCTGAAAGAAAACCTCACACCGACAATGAGGCTGACTGTCCTCTTATTTGATTACCCTCAGAGGTATCTCACCATACCATCTTCCCATCATCAGTATATGAACACTAATATGGCACAAACATCAATGGCTGCTGTGGAAACGTCTTGATAATCACCTGGTTTTGACAGGATGAATGTATTATTGGAGGCAATTAAGGTGTCACCTCTGTTTGCTCAGAGAGATGGATAGCGCTTCGATGATTATGGTGAAAAGAAATATATTGACTCAGGAATGAACACCATCCAAGTTATCTAAGGAATAAAGACACGGCTGTTTTTGCTGCTGCTCTTATTGTCCGGACAATGTCTGTGTTTGTTCAAGGGAAACTGAAGCAAACAAAGCTGTGTTTTCAATCCATCCAAATATGTTTAAGTCATGATTCGTGAAATATTTAGCAACATTATACCACACACACAAAAGGCTTAAGCTGTGCTGAGACTTTTGTGAGGTCTCCAGAAGAAAAAAGGCTCTTCAAACTTCAAAATCTGATTGGCTGCAGACACACACACCCATGTGTTCTTTCAAAGGGGGGAGTCATTTCCTCCAGGCTTTTCCCATGTAAGTACAGCATGTCTCCCATGACTTTATTTACAGTCAAAAACTCTTAAGCGTGTGCATTAGCGCGGGAGATTTATCACTCAAGCCTGTTTCATTTGAGAGGCACTGTAACTCTTCTTCTGTGTGCTCTGTAATAAGAGTGCAGAAAAATGTACGCTAATGTAGCAGTGAGTGGAGTTTCTGTGAAATCTGCCCTAATCTGGACGTCTGCTGATGTCTGATGTGGCAGCCGAGTGCAGAGTGATGGCGTCTGTAATTGGGAAAATAGGTCACCTGGGATATGAGGTGTTTGCAGGTGTACTTAATGGAGGGACTGCTTATGCTAAGGGTTAATATGAATCACCAATAATGTTGGCCAAACACTTGCAGCCACGCTGTCACTGCCGTTCAAACTGCTCGGACTGATAGGTTTACACAACTGACAGATTGAGGTCGTGGCTTTAAACTAATAGTCCCTATATCCTAATGGACATTCACTTCACATCTAAATCTCAGGTAGGAAATGAGATGAATCCACTTACCTGGTCGCTTGTAAAAGACAATATTTAGTGGGAGAGCCAAGGCCCTGTGTGCATGTTGTGGTTAATTATTATTTCCACAGGAAATCCCTGCATCCAGCCAAGACCCCCACCTAAAGCACGCTGACAGAGAGGGAGAGAGACACACACACACACACACACACTCACACTCACACACACAATATTGAATGCAGCTGCATCTCCCAGAGGGGAAAGGGTAATTTGTCCAGCTCAGAAATAAGGGTCTCTCCATTTCTCTCAGCAGGATGATGAAAAACATGAAACCGTGCTGCTAATGAAAAGAACACTCAGGATGTGTATTATTATTCCATCAGTCTCACCTAGTGAGCCCTGGCCTGGGTCCACGCCAGAGGAAGGGCCTCGGCTTTTCCACCCTTCTCCTTTCACAGTGATCTGGTGGCGCAGGCTGCCACTCGCAGATTTCCTCTTCATTCATTCCACAGGAATTTGGCTGCCATTTCCTGCACAGAGGAGAAGGTTTGACTGGCTTCGTGCAGGGCCAAGCTGGTATTTATCTAACCACACACTGGGCTTGATTCATGAGAAACAAGCACGCCCTGTAAACAGTCTCATTACTGAACTCCAACACTTCATTACTCAACGGGCCGAGTCACTGGCTGGAGAGGGAGCCTGAAATGGTGTAAAGCGCGGTTTGAACACATTTGCTTCGATACGTCGGCGAGAGCACTGATGGATTTATCTCAGACGGAATATGATCTTAACATGCGACTGATGTGGTTAAGCCTGGCTGAGAAATCTCAGAGTGAACCAAGTTAAAAGGCCCCGGCATGACCCAGCTGCCATGCTGACAACAGGATTTTACAGTGGAGCTTTTGGCTCGTGGTTACTTATGAGCATCAGCGTTGGAAAAGTCCAAGCTGACTAGAAAGTCAGGGTTTCATCCTCAGAAAAGGATCCAGAATGTCTAATGAGATCCGAAACACTTCCACCATCACGGTGTAACCACAAACAAATCCACCCCTGCAGCAATGCTAACCTTATATCCTCATTTGCCTTCTGCTAGCACCGTCAACATGACAATTTGCAATACAACAAATCAATGTAATGCAATCAAATACCTAATTTAATTTAATTGTGACGAAAACAGACATATTCATTGCCTCCTAACCGCATTACTTTTATCACAGTGGGAATCACAAATTATTTCCTAATGTCCTCTGTCATTTAATCTCTCACATTTGCACAACAGGAATCAAGCAGAGAATCATTGCCTCTCTAAATCTATTTGTCGCACCTTTCAAATTCACAGCTCTCCTCACTGTGGGTCACCTGTAATTTGTAATGTTAAATAAAGGGCAATTCATTTCCTGCAGGGCTGAGCAGTAACCCAGACTAATACTGCATCAAGCACACATTCAAATTCATTACATTCAAGGTGCCGTGGCTGTTTCTGGTCATAGCAGTACGCATGCAGCCATGAATATTCCCGAGAAGGTGAGACAGTCGCTACAAGAGTTACAGCAAAAGTCTGAATGCGAAGGCACAAGGCGCAGTCAATAAAGAGAGGAGGAATGAATGTGATAACATGACTGTCAACACAGTCTGGCTTCTGTGATATTATTTACAGCTGATTGTATTTATTACAGTGATATTTTTGTCTCTGAAATTCATACATGTGCGCGGTGCCTGTCAACATTTTAACCTTTTATTCTGAGGTGGGATGAACAGTCGAGGAACAAACAGGACTTTAAATAGAAACAAGACAAGTTAAATGCCATCAAAGGCGATATATCTTTACTTGGGTGTTTGTCTCCAGTAGGGGTGGGGGGGAAAATCCATACAGCATTTGTATCCTAATAGTTTGCATAGCAATATTGTATTGATTGTTGGTTGCAAAGTTTTAATGTTTTATTGTATTTACTGAAAATATGAGATGAAGTCTTTGGCACTGGAGGAATAAAATAAATTGCTTTTCAGTTCACTTTAGATTTATTTTTCTCGAGTCAGCAGAGATGATATCACCAGGAAGCTGAAGGAAAAACTCAGAGGCAGCAGAGGAAGAAATGAAGAACACACAGTCTGATTTAAAGTCAAACAAGCAGAATTATTTAGTACATGAAGGCTCACTTCACTAGTCGCCATGCAGAGAAAGCTGCTGACCGTTAGCCGCTACTGCTCAGCCAACACTGGACAAACACATCCTGCCAAAGCTGTCAACCAATCCAGAGACGGTGAAGAAAACAACACAAATCATAATCTACTGCATGAGCTAAGACTTGCTGCCATTCAATGTTGTATTCATCTGTATTTAAGTGTTACAGAGAAGGAGCTCAATACTCCTTTTTTTTTTTTGCAGTCAACTCTAGCATCAGCCCCAAAAAGGACAACTGTAGTAGTTTAAAGGTACTTCAGTTGTAACTTCACAAACATAATAATGTGTTTCATTGTCACAGGTTAAGCTGATCAATGATACCAGGACAAGCTGCTGTGATGCATGGTGAGTATGATCCTCAATTTGTCAAGTTTCTACCATCAAAATCATCCACAAGTCCGTTTTTGCACAACTCTCTCTTTACTTCTTTGTCATATAAACAGCATTTTGTTCAACCACACATTATATACAAGTTTGCATGTTACAAGTCTGTGTGGAAACAAGGCGGTGCAACATAACAGTCTCTGTTAAAGCGAACCTGCATCAATGCAGATATAAAAGGTTCATTTAAAGTTAACATAAACAAATCGATCATCATATTTAGGTGATTGAATACTAATTTAAACACATGTATGTTTATTATATTCAATTTGTACCAAGTCTCCTAAATGCCACTAAATACTGCACACTGCACCTTTAACTCTCATACAGCATGGGAAATGACTGCAGTAGTACTTTAAAAGAGCTTTCGTTGTGACTTTACACATAAGACTTTCAAAAAACTAAAAAAAAAATAACAGTCACAGGTGTAGCTGTTCAATAATGAATCCATCCCTCAGGCTAGCTGACATATTGACATTTAGTCCAGATGTCAGTGCAAATATTCAAGTACATGACCTATGGCTGCAGAGTAATTAACAGTTTGCAAAAGTCAAAATCTACAGCAATGAAAGTATTTGTTATAATAATTACACAAGGCTGCCTCATTCAGATTGTTAACTATTTGATAGAGACCTGAGTGTGTTATATTGGTCTTCAGGCTGTTTTGGTGATGTTGGATCAAGCTTGAGCTCCTTCAGATTAGGCGGTGCTAAGTGAGCAGTGAAATAATCCTGCTTTTTAAATCTATGTTCATGTTGAATACAGACACAGGAGTTATGAGTTATGGTTAATATGTGTTATTTTAGTTTAGTTAAAAAAATCATACATCAAGGATTTTTCTCATATCATATACATCTTGTATGTACATGAAAAACAAACTTATTTGCATTTATCCTGTGAAAACAATTTTTATTTTTTATCGTAATATATCCTTGAGATGAAAGACACTAATGGCATTTTTTCCTTGTGTCATGCAGCCTGAACATTACTTAGTCACACAGAAAGAGAATGCTTTGTTCATTATTTAACACAATCAATTATGACATATTCAAGAACATTTTGAAAACATGTTTGTCAAGAACTGTAAATCACATGCTCAACACCTTTTGTGATAAAGTACTTTTACATTGTGGCTTTTACATTTTTTTTTAAGAAAAGAATCTTAAAATTTAGGACTTAGGTAGGAACTTTGAATACTTGCAGTCTTAGATGAAGAGAGACCCTCTAAATTTTTTTATCCAACATTTTCATGAAGCATAACCCTTTTTTTTACTTAGACAAAGAAATCTCTGAATTTCAGTACATGCTAAACTGTTTCAAATCTCTTCTTGCATGACTATTGAGATAAAACAGTGACCTTGTTAATGGTGAGGACCTGCTTCTCACATGTTGTACAGTACAGTACAGTACAGTAAAGTACAGTACAGTAGCAGTGTATCTGTGCTGAGCTGCACAGAGTCTCTGAGAAATGAGTGTCCAGTAGGATCTGGCCATAATGCGAGTCCTGCTGCAGAGCGGGCACTGTTGTTGCTGTCTGGCTGTATTCACCTGAGCCAAACAAATGGTTGTGTCAAGCTATCTCTGTTCATATACCCCTCCAGTCCAGAAAGCTCCATTTTTCAGCTGGAAGCGTCTGGCAAACAACAGTAGAGGGGGTAGCGTGACCCTGATGACATCAATGGCACTGCAACCAAGTGTGAGACAGAAATTGATTTTGAAAAATATAAAAAATGTGTAGCTGGGAACTGTGAGGAGTTTCCCAAGAGCCCTATGATTTGATAAAGAAAGATGAAATGTGGTTACCCCGGATAACGAAAACATCTTTGAGTTTTGGACTCAATAAATAAATATCCTCAGGTTTTGATAGGCTTAGTTTTTTCAAACACATCATCAAAGTAAAAGTAGATTTGCGGTTATAACTCCTTCATATTTACTTTACCCACTGAGGACAAAGTTTTTAAAAGCAGCTCTAAGTGCTGCTGATTTGAAACTCTTCAAACTCAGACAGACATCGACCCTTCACTTCAGCGGGAGTGTAGGTTACAATTTCTAAATGCTTGAGGCCGTGCAGCAACACTCACCCTCGCCAAAGCAAACTGCAGTGTAGCCTGTGTTAATGTAGCATAGAAATGATTATGACAGGCTTCATCAGTTCTTCTGATCTCACAGAAAGGCTGCATTTAGAGTCCAGTGTACAGTGGTTTTCCTTCAAAAATGTCCCCGTGTCTGCAGATTTCTATTTGCAGCTGGGATCACAGAGGCGTTTTCTACCAAGTATTTACAGTTCTGGTCGAGCCGAGGAAGAGACAGACAGGCAGAGGGATGGACAGGGGAAGACGTGTGGTAATCAGATGAACTGGGAATAAGCATGTTTGTGGTAAGGACGAGGCATGATATGTGACGGCATATTTGAGGGTTTTAGAGTCACTTTAAACTCGATTGGTTTAAGGTAAAAGCTGACAGAAAATAATGCATTTTGCAGGAAGATCTTACAGATAACACTTAACATTTAACACCAATTAGCTGTTTTACTTGCATGATTTCTTTTAAACACAAGAAAGTCTTTGAAATGTTGGAAATACCAACTTCATATAACGATAAATAAAAGCACATGCAAACTTGTAGATGGATATTCTTCTTGGTCTCTTGATTACAGACTGTTAAACTGTTTAAGAGGGTCCTGCAGTGTTTTCTGCTGCCCAGCCAGCAGGGGGAGCAGTTTTCTGCAAGACCTCAGCTTCATTGTCATGTCCAGCCTCCTGTCTGGGTCCACCCCTCCCACTCTCCTTCCCTTCATCCCTCCCTCTCTTCATCCCTCCCTCCCTGCTGCTCGGCTTCCCTGACAGCTTTAAATCACTGAAATAGACTGAGAAAGAGAGGCATCTGCATTCCAGAGAAGTTGTGCACTCCTGCCGTGGTCATGTTGAAGTTTCATAGCACGCAGAAGAAGTGGGAAACCATTTAAAATAAAACACTAAATCAACCATTTCTTTAAAAGGTTGATTGAAATACTGTCATCAAAAAGTGGGTTGTGATCAGGAACTTGCATAAAAATGCAGATGCAAGAATTCTTCATCTTATAGTCTCAGTTTTGTCAATATTACATTTAAAAGATGCTCATGTCATTTTTTATTATGCTAGGTGAATTCAAATGCATTTTTTTGCACCAGAATGTATTTTAAAAGCTGGAACTGCAGCAGCCAAGGCAGCTGACACAGCCACAAGGTGGTGCTCTAAGAGGAGGTTTGGATGTGTTAACATCCTGCTGAAAGGCTGGGATTGCATTTATGTATTTATTGTGCTCCTTTTTTTACAGTAATGAATGCCACATGTGACCTGATATAAGTCTGATTGGACCCATATGATGTTATAAAGCTTTTACTTTATAAGCAGCTTATTTATTTGCTTTCTGAGGACAACCTTCCTTCCTGACTTCAAGAGTCTCAACGTTCACAGCAGAGGCGGACGAGCAGCCTGGGACTGAGGATCCATGTTTGTCTACTGAACAACAACAACAACATTTACTGCCCCTGAAAGCACAGGATACACCGAGCGTGGGGAGAAAACACAGAAACTGGGCTGGGGTGGTGGTGGGTGAACAATGCAGGAGGGCGGCTGCCAGGTTTTATGGTCTGAGATCCTGCTCCCAACCCCCACCAGCAGCGCCAGCACCAGGTCCCTCTTCCTTCCTGCGATGTACTGTAGTTTACACTTGAGCCGCTATGAAGCACGTTTTCTGAGAGAAGGGAGGCAGAACAATGAAACAATGAGACGTGTACTGTAGGGAGAAGTGACAGAGTGAAGCGGGGCGAACACTTGACGTGGTAACACTTCACACTTTCCTGATGTTTTTCTCTCACCTCTTGCAGCATTTTTGATCTTAAATCAATCTGTGAGGTTTTCAAATTATATTTATGTCAATTTTATTCAGATTGAAGGATTAAACTGGACTTAAGAGACCAGTATGGAGCTAGGAACTTTCTATCTGTGGACAATGTGGTTTAGAAAGTGAGAACATTTTGAGAACTATGTATTTCACCTTTTCTAAAACAAAATTGCAAACAATTTCTGACACATTCATCGATTAATCAAATCCAAATATAATACTTGTAAAGAAAATGGTTGAACCTAAATGAGCTTTAAAAACACAGTTGATTTGAATTATTTTAACACAGTATTTTATCCTGAGGTTTACAGTTTTGAATTTCTTGTCAATAACCCCACTGAGCAATAGACGGCTATTAGACTTCTATTTTTTTTTTTTTTTTAGACCTAATTTCAACCGTCTAGAGTCTGTATTTTCTTAGACGGAATTAAGACATTGCACTTTAACCCATTGATCGATAACTATTTATTTCAAAAAGCAAATGTGAGTTGCAAAACTGATCTTGGAAGTACTTAACTGAAATAATTATGGTAGTCATTGAGCAATATACAGTGTAGTATAGATATAGCCCAGATTTAGATTGAGTCTAAACTTGGTCTAAATTTAGACATCTAAAAAACTTTCATTTTAGGACCTGTGGTAGCCTGATTTTAGACCAGTCGTCTAGGCTACATTTAGACGTCTATTAGACCTCTTTTAGACCAAAAACTGCTCAGTAGGAACTGAAAAGCATGATGGACATTTGAGAATAAACATGTTTTTGAAAAGCTTTTTAGCACACCAATATTCAGAGGATTTAGTTTACAGAGAAAATCCCTTTTCCCTTGGATAAAAAAGTTTAATAAATTTGTCCCTGCAAGCCTAAAATGATAATAGCAGCACAATTTTCTCTAAGAGTGACAACCAAGGTTGACAATTCTGTTTGCAATTTAACACACAAATACACACACACACACACACACACACACACACACACACACACACACACACACACACACACACACACACACACACACACACACACACACACACACACTGACAGGGTATGGAGGAACGTGTTTGTGACAGTACTTTAACAGCTGGACCTGTGGTCATCCATCAGCATTGGGTTTGATATTAGGGCCAGTTCCCCGGTGGGTCATTGACACAGATGACAAACCTGTCTGAGGGAGTTATAGAGCTGCCAATCCCTCCTCTATGTGCCTCTTACTCAACTGACACTCGTCCAATCACAAGCCAGAGGCTAAATTGAACAACCCACTTCCACTAAAGTCTAAATAATGACACTGCTTACGGCTCTTTTTCCTCTAATAAAGCCATATTTTTTTTGACACAAACTCTTGATTTTGGATCAAAAAAGCTTCCCTCCCCTAAAAAAACCTGCTTATAAAAGCTTAAACGTGGCACACAACCATTGCACATTAACACTCCCTGTTGCTGGTGAGAATACTGGTGCGCTCCCCACAACAGAAGACAATACAAAGCCACACAGTCATTTACAACTCCAACTATATGACTGCAATAAAAAAGCAACAGCAAATGAGCCATTCTGGGAGCCCCAAGCCAGATGTGGAGTGAGTGGTGTGCGTAATAAGGCTTAATGAAGGGTTGGAGTTACCAAAGTGTCCAGGGAATGAGAGGGAATAAACACAACATAAACAAGTCCTAAAAATTAAACTTGCCAATCTGAAACATGTTGCTTGTAAGCGTTCCAGACCGAAAGGACTGACATTCCTCCACTTAAACTTGTGGACCAGGTAACGTTTTTATACCGTGTTATTTTTCGCCTGCTCCTCCTTGGCTCTGAGCGAGGTTTACTGAGGACCACCGTGTTTTCAAGGTGACATGATCAACAATGAAAGGAGGCTTCCTGCACAGGGAGCCTCTCTGGTTTACAACTTCCTTCTTGTGGCGACAATCCCGCCAAAATATGTGTCAGGTTGTTGAACAAGAGTGATGATGTCCTGTGCAAGTGGAAAAGCTGCACTCCTGAGACTTCTTTTATAACACCGAGATGAAACCAAATCATGTAAATAGATTTTTCTTTCAACACTTCCTAGATCAAAACGTCCCAGGCAGCTTTCTCCATGGGTATACTTTCACCTCACAAGCTGCGGAGAGCAAGGCTATACACAACTCTTAAAGGATGCCGGACATTTTCATGCGACCCTATTTTGAGGCAGAAGGGAGGTCACTGCCTCCTTCACACCGAGATAACATTTCCTTATCAGCTCACTGTTGAAATGAAGTGTTTGATGTTTGTGTGCTGCAGAAAGGTGCTGGCAGTAAATCAAGAGTGCAGTGAAAGTTGCTGTAACTTATTCTTTATTAACCCTTCTCTCTCTCTCTCAGATACACTAATGATGGCGCGCCGTCAACAGGAAGTTGCACACAGGCCTGAGTGTCATAGTCACCATGGGATGTAGTATTTCTGTGCGTCTTCAAAGACTGAATGAGAAAGGAAACAGCTGCATCAACTCTGCAACAAAATCGGACTTCAGCGAAGCCTCCCAGTTATATTTTCATGCAGCTCTCTCTGTGTGCATGCAGAGCACTCACTACCCACACAGGAGAAAGGACAGATAGCTGTTTCTGCAAGCTCATAACAAGACAAGACAAATTAAGGAAAGGTTAAGAGACACTGGTTGCGGCGCAGAGGTCCATTCACTTAACTTGATACATTGCAAAATTGCTTTCCTATTGGACAGAACATTTGTTTTGTGTGACGGCTGTGGGTTTACTGTGTCAGCAAACAGGATCGGGCTTATGTGTGTAGGCGTTACCTGTGTTTCGAGGTATTTGTCAAGTTTTAATGGTTTTTTCATAGCAGACTCCTGAAGCTTGTAGGTGACTGTGTTCTCAAATATGACATCAGATATGCACCACAGAGCTTCAGAGGCCTTTAATGACATTACCTTTTATTCTGTCACTCAGCTGGTCCTGATATAGTCTTCTTTACACCTTTGTATTTAACCACATTTTGTCAGATTTCAAACTCCGACAGTGTGATGCTAATATCATGAGTTTCTACACACTAAATGCCACAGACTTCAAGAAACTGTGACTGTTATGATTTTATTCATCATCTCCACAGATGAGTTTTCCTTTCTAGAAACTTCTAGAATTTTTGAGTTTGCGGTCTGTAGCAATGTATAGCAACGCACCCATTCAGGGTTAATGCAATGTTATTTTATAAGAATATGAATGAATGAATGCTTTATTTTGAACATGCAATAAAGAGAACAGAAAATAGGTAGTAACCGTACATACCAAAAGTAAAAGAAAACAGAGATTGCTGGCAACAACCTGCATGTGTAGCTGATCTACATGTTCAAAAAGGAGTAGGAAGAAGTTTTAACTCATTTACTCCTACCCTTTTTGGGTATGGTATGGAGTTTTTACAAACAGAATCAGTTTTTGGATTAAATAATGACTGAATCTTGATAACATGTCAATCATATTTTTGTTTTTTTAATCCATATGGGAGTTTTTGCCTTTGTTTTAATAGAGCAGCTTGAGAGAGAGGAAATAAGAGGAGAGGACATCAGTACATGGATGACATGTACTGATTTTAGTTGACAGGGTTATGATGATGATACAATGAGACAAAAATAACTAAAAACCTGTGCATTGGCTTAGTACTGCATGGCAGCACAACAAATGCACTCGAAGCAGTTTGTGGCACATCCTCATGTTGTTGTTTTCTGTCTAACTCTTTACTTGTGTTGTACTACATTTCTCGGGACAAAAGCATCAGCTAAATTACATTACAACACTGTCACACTGCATCATGCCAGGGACAGAAATTGATCCTGTGAACACAGAAATGAGGACGGTAGCCTGTGTACATCAGGTTCCTGTTCTACCAAATGAGCCCAACCGAATGATGTTGTTTCATGTAAACTGGATTAAATCTTATTAAAATGGGAATATACGAGGACAACATTACTGCTCACTTTTCAGTGCATAAATACTTCTCACCTGGCAGCTGGCAAAAAAGTGGCAATAGACATTTTTGCTGACTACAGAGGCTGACTGAAAAGTAATTGTGACTATGGTAACACTTTATTTTAAGCCTATCTCTATAACACATTATAAATACATTTACAATGCATTATAATCCTGTTATAGCACTGTATAACTATAGTTATAAACACTCATAAATGATCATAATGCTTTATAGCAATAATTATAACACATTATAAAGCATTTTATCATGAATTACAAAGTTAGGTATTATAATGTGTTTTAACTGTTAACAGCTCACTGACAATGCCCACATAGATAATGCAATGCAACTGTTGCTAACAGTTACAACACATTATAATACCTAACTTTGTAATTCATGATAAAATGCTTTATAATGTGTTGTGATTATTGCTTTAAAGCATTATGATCATTTATGAGTGTTATAACTATAGTTATACAGTGCTATAACATGATTATGACACATTACACATATATTTATAATGTGTTATAGAGATGGGGGTCAAATAAAGTGTTACCGTGACAAAAACTGAAAGTCTGGAGAGAAAGACTTTCTCTTTAGTTCTGACAGGGAACAAGAAAATTTGTACAACTCTGTAAAAATTGTAAAGTTTTAGTATATTTACTTATAGAGATTATTCCTTAGCCAAATTTACATCATTGTTAACATTAAGACATATAAGTGACAAACTGCTATACTGTTTCCCCATGTTTAGAAAAGGTTCAAATCTTAACCCTCTATATAAATTATCATGCAACAGCACTAATACTGCAGACAACCTGGACACAAACTACTCCAAAAAGTGTATGTGAGACAAGCTAAAGGGCATATTTGTACTAAAGCTGACCCAGAATTAACCTTCAAAGCTCCTCATAATTTAATACCAGTGGTTAACTTTAGCTCCATGTTCCACTCTTACTACATTACAGACTGCTGCTGCTGCGTGCTGACCTGCTGCTGTATCAGCGATCCCATTCAAACATGTCTGATCAGGCAGCTGGGTGTGAAGTGACCAATGCTGTGCCAGAGAGACAAACCAGAGCCGAGAGTCACGCTGTCCAGTTGGCCAGGTCAAGACATCAAGAGTGAGACATGCAGCAAATGGCACACTGTCTGTCTCATGTTACCAATGTGAGGGAGGGGAGGGGAGGGGGCGAGGGGCCTTTCACCAACACCGACACCAATTTCTTTTAACTCCATACACACACTGAGACACACAGGATGGAGGACAGCATGCAGGAAATGCCTCATCACCTCACTTTTCTTCCCCAGAGCTGCAGCCAAAAGCTTTAAAACAACCAGACTTTCATGTCTTGAATGAAGTCATTGTTTAAGTGAATAAAATATCCCTTTCATCCGCTCCTCTCTTAACCTCTTGCGCACACCACCACACAGAAACAAACTGAATGCTGCTTAAAAACACACACCACCAAGTAGGGGCCGTTGGAGTTTGCTTTTGCACATGTCAGACACCCTGGAGTCATGTCTCCTCAGGAGTAACTTCTTCACTTACACATGTATATGCAAGTCATACAACAAACCATAAAACGGATAAATCAAAGAGTTGTACAGCCGGCTTCTGTAAGCTGCCTCTTTCCCCTACATAAACCACAGTATGTCACTTATGAACAGGTCAGAGCTGAAAGGCCTGCCAGCGTTTTTAGTAGCCTTGTAAATATTAAAGCCTGCTTGTAAAGTTTCATAAAGTGCTGAAATTTCTAACAGCTAATTTCTTTTACTGTCAGCCTGCAAGAAATTATAAAGCTGCTGATGTGAAATCCTGCATAGACTGACAAGTCGTCTTATTACATGTTCAAAGCGTTTAACTGTAAGACTGTGGTTGGTGCTCTCTGGCTGCCTGGTGGTGGTTTTTCAGAGCAGGAGGTGGGGGTTTGTGTCTGTGTGGACTCTGACACTGAGATTTACCACTAGAGGGCAAAGCAGCTCCAAAAATCTCCACAGACTCACAGCAGCCTGCCTCTGTTGTTTGAGAGTGTGAGATATTGGAGATGAAAAAAGACTACGTTTGGCAGATCATTCATAAACTGGGGTGTAAATTACTGATTACAACATGTAATATATGACATAAATCCTTAATAAAATAAATGTTTGTTACAGGAACAAGCGGATTAATTTCCTCAATGAGGGCGTTCAATCAAACTAACGGTAGGGTTCGTTTTGCAGGAAATAATCAGTCAATCAATCAATCAATCAATCGATCAATCTTTTTTGTTTTGCAGTGTCAGATAACAGCTGAAGTCATCTCATGAAACTTGACATACAGCATCAGTTTAAGATCTATTTTTTAATATTATTTAGAGGGACTCATTATTAATCCACCAATGAACAAGAAGTAACAAAGGCAAAAATAAAAGTTTGAGAACCATACTCAAGAAAAAGAGCCAAAAATTAAATACGGCAGCCTTTTTGTGATATAACCTGCCCAGTTTTAGGTCAAAGGTCAGCTCACTTTGTTTCTTTGTCATTCCTCGTCTTTGTGGTAGTGGTAGCATGCAAAAACAGGATAGTAGAGCTAAAAATAAGGAAGGAAAAAAGAAATTTTCTTTATGGATAAGCAAGATCCTGAGTTGTATTATTAAGTGTTTCCTGTCCTGGAGGGATGTGCCATGTTTGGAGCAGGATCCACTGGTCTGCATCTGCTCCCCCTGGATGAGCTGAGCTGAGCTCCACCGAGGGCCCCCGCTCTGCTCCTGCCCCTCTGAGTCTGGTCCTCAGGCCCCACAGCCACCTGGGCCACAGGGAGAAGGAATGCGCTGACTTAATGATGTACCGTAAATCAGTCGAGCCACACGAAGATCCCAGCACTGCTATTGGATGGCTCTGAGCCTCTAAAAAAGCCCGGCCCACTGTGAACCCGAGCCCCTGGTACAAAAAGCATGTGGAAACTCAGTATGTGGATCCACTTACAATCTGTTTGCACTGGGACATGTTCTGCACTGCTACGCTTTCTGCTGTTCCACTTCTCCAGTCGCCTCTGCAGAGGTCGAGGAGGTCTCGGCGAGGCAGGACAGAGAGCAAGAGGGTTGAAACAGAGTGCGAGGAGGACTCTACCCCCTCAAGGCTGATGGGAAACTAAGTCGGGGGCATGGAGGGGCTGAGCGTTGAGGCAGACTGCCATAAGTGATTGCAGCTGCTGCTGAGGCCTTGAAGTTGGCTACAATAACATCCAGCCAAGTCAGGCAGATGACAAGGTGTGAGGGAGGGTGTTTGTTTTAATCCTGCTGTAGGTGCCGAAGCAAAAGTGAGGCGCTGCGGGTGTTTACAACAACAAAGGTGCATTTTAGAGTTGGTTAGACTAGATTATGATCTTCTGTAAACTGTAAAATTAGAATCGATAATCTGGAGGATTGAATCAGAATCTGTATCTTTAAATTTTGTTTTTTTTTTTTCTGCAGGAATTGGACTAAAATTGTTCTTGTTTTATGGAGCAAATACACAGAAACTATTGGTACTATCACTGCAGCTGTTGCACATATATCAAATTTTATGATACATTTATGTCACAATTGGACATTTAGCCTCCAGTTTGATTGCATTATGTACAATTCTCTATTGCTTTATATTCTTTAAATTGCTCAGGGGGTTATTTCAATTCCTGCACACTGCTCCTGCTCCAAACTGATATCTGGATTAGTTCTTATTTATTTGTCAGCTTTGTTTATTTCATACTAGTCAAGTTACTCAACTGAAGAAGCTTTGTTTATGATCATCAGTATTATTCACATTTGTGCTGCACAAAAAAGTAAAAAATAAAATAAATGAACAAAAAAAAAAAATCTTGATTCTGATCCTGAGCAGCTTTTTCTCTTCGATCCACCTGAAGGGAGGCGTTTACTGAGTCCCCCAGTAGCAGCGGCAGAGGTTGGTGGTGAAAGCTGCTTCATTTTTCTCCCCAGGACTAACTCCTCCATGCAGTGTGGGACAGGACTAATGACAGTCATGTTAACGATGTTGACACTCCCACCAGCGCCAGCCAGCGTACAGTAATGAGGGGAAGTAAATAGCAGGTAGCTGACAACACGGCTGCTTCCGCTGCCACACAACAACTAATGATCCCTTTCACACCGCCTGAGCATACTTTGTAAAGATGACAGCACACAGTTTAGGAGGGTAAATCCTGCCTTTCTTTACACCTTCACTCCACCTGTCAGATGAGAACACCTCTGTTAAAACATGATACACCGTCATATCAGCATCTGTATTCTCCCCGAAGATCCCAGAGTCTCAAAGGGAGGAGAAAAATGATCTTACAAAGTGATCTGCTGCTATGTAGAGCCTGATCTTTCATTGGGGATTAGCTCTACTTATCCTGTAAAGCCCAGTGGGTAGAGCATAGCATTAACACGGCAGGGTTATAGATTGTATTCCCACCCTGGTTTAAAAGCACCCCTATGATCATATACAGGAAGAAACCGTGCAATTATAAGGGGATTTGGATGGAATTTTGTGTCTAAATCTCTTCAAAACAGCTGAAAATTTTAATGCATATTATATTAACACGCCACATCTGCTGCCCTGCGTGGAGCTGAGCATAATAACATCTGCATCTGGAGCGTGTACAGTGTGATATCAGTCTGCTTAAGTGGAAGAATTAAACAAGTAATATGATAAAGTGGAAAAAGAAAAGAAAAAAAAATGGATGGTTTGGTTTACCTGCTGCGCCCCCGCTCATATGTGAGGCCATGTGCCTGTGTGACCCCGCTCTGAACTCCAAAGAGAAAAATTCATTCACCTCAGGAGTGTCTGTACAGCATGTGAAGATTGATGCATGTGGCAGAACACATGAGTAATGATGTCAACAGTCATCTCTGCAGCAGCGGCCATTTTTATCATCATCTCTAGCATGAAACGACACACGGCCTAATCTGATCCCTAAACAACCTATCAGAGAAAAACCTGGAGCACACACAGTGAAATCATTTACAAAGTGAAATTATTCAGAGTGGGAGATCTTTACTATTAATGGCTCCCCCGAACCAAAATGATCTCCATGTTGCAGCAGCATATCTCATGTATGTGGGACATGGTGGATGTTCTGCCTAGCAGCATGTGATATCTCATGTGATGAGCATCAGCCCCATTCGCCTGTGGTCTTGCCTGAAGCCACAGAGTGGAGGGAAGTGCATGAATGTGCCCCAGCAGCTGAGGTCCTGAAAGCCACACAGTGACACTCACTATGAGCAGACACCAGTGATCACTGTGGAAAAACAAAATACACCACATTTTTGAAAAATAAATGTAAGTTCAGATTTAACTTGTCGATTATAATCTAGTTTTCCATCTCAGTGACCCCAAATAAACTCAAAGTCCAAACACTGTCAGACCTGAACCTCCTAACATCACCAGGTTTATGGTTTGTGTTTGTGTCTGACAGAGACAGACAGACAAAGTAACCGAGGGGGGCGAGTGGGATGAGGTGGGGGTTGGCGTTTCCATCAACACAGTGTCTGTGGAGGCACAAGGACTCTCTGACCCCCCTGTGAACTTTAAGGGGGGCTGCACAGGCCACCGCAGAGGCCAAAGGTCGGCATTCATGCTCATCACAAACAATGCACTGCTTTGCCCACAGCACAGAGAACAGTCAGCACAGGCTGCTTCTACAAGTCACAATGTCATTACACAAAATGCACTCTGAGGTTTTTTGCTCTTAAGAGTTGTGAAGGAAAAACTCAGCTACACTTACTTTTATACAGTAAACTAGTACAGGTGTTTGAATTTGTACTTTAGTGTGTAATTAGTGCACAAACAAATCAAAATACCTCAATTGACGACTAAACTGATGCAACATACACTAAAAATTATCGTACCAACTCTGTTATTGTTCAGCAATGAGGACGTTTGAGCTGAGTCTATGTTTGGACTTCTTATAAGCAGAAAAACAGGCTGATCAGAATAAAAATGCTTAATATAAACAACAGATTAGTCTGATCCAGCCCATTTGGTATTTCATTCAGCTTGAAAGAGGTGGAGCTGTTTGATGTTTGGATCATGTTTGATGTTTAGCCATGTTGGGCCTTAAACTATTCTAACTGTGCATGTCTGCTCCATATGACATGACTGTTTTCCCTTTTGATCATTATAGAAATACGTCAGGAGTAAAGAAAAAAATAACTCACAAATGATCTCACTTATTTACTTAAGACTTGAAAAGATTTATGGTGAAAAAATAAAATAAAGAGAGACAAAGAAATTATCAAATATGGTATTTAGTATTTAAAATCGTAGATGTGAGAGATGAGGAGGAAGAAATCTCTGGAGCAGGGGAGAGTGGAAGAGTGAGATGAGGTGGGGATGCATCAAATCTCAACACAATATCGAGCTATTTGGTACAGCATCTATTGTTTAATTTGTGTTTGAGCTGTAAGGAGCAGGTTTTGTTTTTAAGGGGGTGTAAGAGAGGTTGCTTCAACTAGCTTCCATGCTTAAAATCTGCTATCTAAAGGCCTTCAGTAACTATCACTGTATAGGGATGCATAGATCCTTAGATAAAACTATATAAGAAGCTAAATTGGAACTGGAATGTTTGACTTAGCCTGAACACAAAGCTACACGGTCAGTACACTCATACAAAACAAAATACATGTGTGAATTTATTCATTTGACATTATGTAATACATCAGGAATGTGTGTAAAACAGGAAAAGACTGAGGGATCGGTTTTCCCTGACTTTTTCAAGAGGTTAGACTGGTGGAACAACTTTGTGCATGTCAAAATGGTTTCTGAGTTTCATTTGAAATAATCTGTCAATACTTTATGTTTTTTTTTTTATCCTTTTTGCTAAGTCACTTCAAACTTCCACTAAAAACGACACCTCTAAAAGTAGATGCCACTTTCATATTTTATTCTTATAACACAAAACTCTTATCTTGTCTGTTATGTCTGTGCACACCCATGTTTGTAAAAAAAGCTAATATAACAACAACCCGGGACCAAACATGTACTCTATAGGTGCTCCCTATCTTGTACATGTTAGAGCACCTTGCATCCGTGTACAAAGAATTATCACAGCAGCAATAAATCACTGCATGGCCATGTAAATGTTAAAGAGTGATCCAAACATAGCATGTGCTGGTGGGTGGTAAATTGTAATGTCAGCACAGAGCTTTGCTGAGGAAGGAGTGCAGAAATGTCCATTTTGCCCTTGTGGCAACATGTGCACCTGCTCTGCAACTCAGGGATCTCAGGCTTCTAACTAACAGGAAGAGGAACATCAGGCTCAACGCCATGCCTGCTGCCACGCTGAGGAGGGGGCAGAAAGAGAGAAGACAGAAGGACGCCAAAGGGATGTGTCTGCTGCAGAACGATAGGAGTGACTAGCTCAGCTTTGCAGGGCCTAGTCATATATCCCTCCTGTGTCCCCCTTAGGGCCCTGTGAAATGCTGAGCAGCAGGAAACCAGCACACCAGAACAGACTGGCCCAGCAGTGCACCCACTCCTCAACAACACGACAACAAATCCCACTATCGCCCATGCGCTTATAAACATCTGCAACAACAAGCACATATTGGAAACTTTAGCAGGCTGCTGCAGTGCAGATAAGATTACACAATTCATATTGTTTAGCTGTGAATGAACTCAAATCTATTCACAACAAATGAAATGAAAACCCAATAAGATGAATCCAGCTACTTGTGGGTGCTTTTACTCTGCTTTATGTAGCCTTAAATATGTTTTCCATAATGGCTATTAAAAGAAGCTCAGGCTTGTATTCCTCCGTGAAACCACTAGGGGGTTAAGCTCCCCACTCTAGATGGCTGCTGATGTATGCAGCAGGTCTAACTGCAACTAACCCCGATCCCCTGGACCAGACCTCCCTGTGCTCTGTTATCCAGCGGTCTAAATGAACCAGTCCACCTCCGCTAGATTATCATGATGTAAGAGTCTCCTAATTGGATTCTCCGCAGAGTAAGGACTTGTTATTGTAATGCCTTATCTGTTCTCTAGATTTCTCCTGCAGCAGCATCTGGGAGATGTTGTCATTCCAATGATAAACACCATTTTCACTTGAGCCTTTATTACTAGACACCGTGTGCGAGAAATGGAGATAAATGAGCATGAATCCCCTCGCTCTGATATGCTACCATGAGCTCTCACCTCCTGTATACCCCGACACTCAGCCAGCCAGCAGCCTCGCCTCCACATGGGAGGTGCACCAGCTAACAAATGACCGGCAGGATTACACACTTTGAGCAGGAAGGGGGTTGTTTTGTGGACGCATATTGAGGAAACACTCCTGAAGAAAAATGCATTTTCTGTTTGACTGTTTGGCCTCCCTAATCCTTATCTAAAGTGTGGAAAGCCTGAAACTACCCTTGCACAGTTCTTTGCTCATATATTACAATGGTAGCTAACTTAGGCTCTACGGCATGTGCAGAAAAGAGGATATTTATCTTTAAGTCCGGTATTATGATGAACTGAGCATTTTAGGAGCTACATTTTTGAGCAGACATTGATGCAGTACTGTAGCTCTAAGGAAACAGTAAAACATAAAGGCACCCTATGTAACCTTCAGTGTGAGTGATTGTATTTGAATAAGCTTCACATCTGTTTTTCCAGGCTGGGATTGTTGTCCTGGTTTGACTCCTGACCTAATGCCCCTCCGACTCAAACTTCTCCTGTAGACGTCTGACTGCAGCATACTGTAGGAAACCACCTCCCTGTATGCAATATGACAGCCAAAATAATCTTTTCACATCGCGAGTCATATCGGAATCTAATATGAGCAACGATTTTTGGCCCACCTTAACCCGGTGGTGAACTCTATAGTTAATACGCAGCGGTTATTATTTTACCATCAATCAGCAGCGAGGCAGGCAGGCTGCTCTCTCACCTCACAGCGCTGCCTTGCAATCTAATTGTGCCCAAGCTTCATCAGTTTCCAGAACAATCAATTCCTCCTCTAGCTTGATGCAGGCTACCGCTACGCAGCCTTTAATATGGGCTTCCATCGTCCAGGCCTCCTTAACCAGAGGGGCCAGGAGGCAGCTTTGTCGGCCTGACGGGGGCCCTGGCTCTAAACCTGTGTTCCATCATGCTTTTCTTTGCTATCCCTCCTGACAGGTCGAGTCTCTCTGTGTAGCTTTGAAAATCAAGATGTGGCGAGAATGTGATGAGACCCTGGAGGAAGTGGCTGAACTTTTGAACCAGGCGTGTGTGCGGGGACAGTCCAGGGCTACGCAGACAATATTAAGTGGCCTACTGCCTCGGAGCTGTCACTAATGGGGTAAACATTGACATACGAGCGCAGTCTCAAGCAACCATTCATCTGAGCAACTTCGCTAACCTTGAGAGGTAGCAACATCCTCCTGTCTGTGACAATCCAAAACAAATAGATTATTTTCATAAACACATTTTCAGGAGGTATCTCGCCTGACTAAGATGCATGGACTCTGACACCACAAACTGTGTGTCTTTTACCAAGCTGCAGAGGACCTGTTGTAACTCTATTATGGTATTGCTTTTACTACACTAGAACAGTGCACACCTGTCTAATAAGAAACTCATTTGTATTTCAATAACAAACTTTCCCCTTCTGTTTTTATGGATGTGCTTGTCAAAGCAGAGGTTTGTATTCATTTATTTTTCTAATTCATGCAAGAATCTCACTATAATGACACAAGACGTAATGAAGTAACCCTGTGATGTGCATCAGAACCCTAAAAATGTTGCCTTTGGGTTTTGGACTCACACAGTGTGGTAAACTTATTTGTTATGTGAGTGTCATTGCCACAGATGAAGACATATGGCTCTTTTAAAGCTGCTAACAATACCAATCAATAATCATGAATGTCTCAGTATCGTCATATTTCATAAATCAACTCCATTGTTTTGGGATGACAGTGATCATTCTCAGCAGAGTCGCTGCGGGTATGCATGCAAATAATCCTCATCTTAATCACAGTCATGTGAACTGACCACAATGACATCTGATATTTCGTGCGCTTCAATGCTCCTGCAGATCCGTATGAAAGATCTAAGGACCTGCAGACTTTATATGAACACACTGACGGTGAGTGATCCCTCACCGCACTTAAAAGGCTCACGCTGAGATTAAGACACTTCTCAGATTTACATACATGTTAACATTTCCTGTTCAATTATTTAGTTTCTTATGGGTAACCAAACGAGAATCAAACATCACATGAGTGTTTTTTTTTTATTCAGGCGACTCAGAGCGACTTGTCTGCATGTGGAGTAGTGACTATTTAACGGTAGATTTATGCTTAAGAGCACAGCGGGATAACCTGCTTGGCAAACTGCGCTGGTCCCCAGCCAAAGCTATCTGTAACACACACTTTGTATCAGAGCAGCAGAGTGAGAGGGGAAAACAAGCCAGAGATGGTGTCACAATGAATGTTTCTTTGCACCAAATGAAGGAAATGCTCACATGGACCAAAACTGACCCTGGCGCTGCTGCATGAAAGCCGGCGTTTCCTCTGAAATACAGTAGGTGATGATGGACGAAAGCAAAATGAATAGGCCTGTCTCTAAAGCACAGCACCTCACGGACACATTCATACACCAAAAATAACAGAGAGGCTCTTCCTCGTGCTGCTCCACACAAAGCACAATTGAGAGTGATGTGTGCTGCACTCAGGCAAAGGTTGAAGTACGTGGGAAAAAGCACAGGCACGTAACCGCCAAGAGGCATGCAGCAGGAGAACTATCAGTCACAGGAGTTGTAGCAGGGCCATGACAGAGCAGCTAAAAATGACAATCTAATAGCAGGGATGACATTTTGTTTAAAAACGTGATGACAGAATGATCCCATGTCTCTGTAACTGTAGCTGCCGCCTGCCCAGGAGTCAGCCATTATTCTCTACTTAGCCACTGTCTGTCTTGGTGGTCACTGTAAGTGCTGCTTGTAATGGGCTATGATGAGTTTGTATGACTTATGATAGGATCTCCCATGTCAGCCCGTGTCATGCAAATATTTACGTCAAGTAGGAGCACTTGACTGTGCAAGCACATGCTCTGATAGATGTGAATTCCCTGCTGGCGCTGGAATGATCGAACGTTTGTAAAAGGCAGCAGCCTACTTCCTCTCCCATCTCCCGAAGTCTGCATGGCCACCAGCACAGTGCCCGGGCACTGCCCCCTCTTCCTCTGAGAGATCCTGTGATTGAGAGCGCTGAACATGGTGTTTACATTGGCCGCACCTCTGAGAGAAGCAGATGGAGGGAGGGAGAGAGAGACGGATGAAAGACAGAGGAAGAGAAGAGCAGGCAGACAGCACCAATCGAAACATCTCATTTCTCAACTATCTCTGTCTTCCCCTGTGGTAATTTATGCCTTGATGTTGCAGCAAATCCACATCAAAACAGCCGGCAAGAGGCCAAAAACACTCACAGACAGAATATGATATACTGAGCATCAAACCCACTCATTGTAGCAGGACTAAATGAGTCGGCTTTATTTATTCAGTAGCATTTAACTGGAGTAATTTGAAGTGTGAGGGCTGATAAATACTAGTTGTGTCCCCCCACAGTGAGGGAGCGGTCCAAGTGCTGAACTCTCTCTTTCATCCTCTCGCATTGCCTGTGGCTTTCTCAAGCGTCAACATTCTTCCACTTATCTTTATAGCCATTAGCGCTGTCAGGCTCCCCGTGTCTCTGCTCAGGCTCACTGTGAAGCCCTCGACCAAATTCCATGAATATCTGTTGACAAGTGGGACGCCTTGAAACGTACGCTGCACAAAAAAAGAAAGAAAAGAAAAAAATCTAGTTATTTGTGTTTCTTGAGGGGGAAACAATGACGAACATGACGTGAAGAGAAGCGTGCGTTGGTGTTTGGTTACACCTCAGTACTGACTTATGCACAAACACACAAGCAAACAGTAGAGCCTGAGCGCAAGAGTGAAATAGAGTGGCCCTTAAGGTCTTCTGGAGGGCAAGTATGAGGTGATGAGGTTATGAGTGTCAGTCAGTGAGATGAAAACTACGATAACTGACTCTGCATGTGCTCTGATGGGTGATGACTGTCATGTAAACATGCACACAATTACAAGGGTTGTTTTTATCTTTCTTTATGAGTTCAAACAATTTTAAGCAAATTTCCATCCCTTCTCCAATCACCCTTAGCTTAACTTAATAAAAAGATCTTTGTATGGGTGGGGGTGGGGGATGGGCTGGTACTAACAAAATAAAAGTTAAAAAAGAGCACAAGATCAAACAAAGATCAAATAACTAAACTGAATTATCTTGCACACAAATATCTGCATGACAGACTCTCCATGTGCTCGTATGATGAGTGTACATGCAGCCATTAGAGCAGACAGTCAGGTGTAAGCAGAGACAAAGATATCATATTTTATATGTTAATGTGCACAGGGCCATGCTTAGACACATAAGGTCATATCCTGCCCTTAAATATACAATGGGAAGTGAAGTGGTTAAGGACAGAGATCCTTAACAGGATCTGTAAAAAGGGATACAGTGAAGGTGAAATCAATGAATGGGGCCCAGGTGGCTATAAAGTTCTGCTGGGATTTACTTCTGTTATTTAAGTGGAATTAACAGCTACAGGTTTTTAACCTTAATAATGGATTAAGTCTGTTACTAACATCTGAGATCAATACAACACACTGGATAACATTTATATGCTGTTTTTGCTTTATGTAATCCTTATTAATAATGTTTTTAACAGAAACTTCAATATACTCCTTAATCATAAAGTTGTCTACATGCACAAGCAAATGTGTGAACTAAATGAATCCTACTCTTGTCATTTTCTGTTACAGTTTTTAATTTCTCACAGGCTAAGGGGAAATTTAGACCAAGCTGCCAATATACTAGCTAACACAGTCAAATGCAATACAAGGGATCCTTATTTGTCCTGTTCAGTTTCATCTGCAACTGTTTTGTCATTAGCTTGCAGTACTCTTGAAATGTACCATATTTATACTAATAAAGGAGGACAGAATATTGTAAATCTTTGTTCTCTGTATGAATGGGTCGCACAAAATGTTAGAAACACCTCTCAGTGCTAAATCGTAGCAGCACCACAGACTGTACAGTCTCAAATCATCACATAGGTGAATCCAAATCCTTTCAAAACAATTTCAGAATGATCTTAGTACCACACTGTTTATGTATATTGGATTTTCTACAGGACTGCTATTTGACTGCAAAGATTTGAGCAATGTATAACTCAAAATAGTTTGACTGGTCCCCAAATTTCTGCCTTAATGTAACAGTGTATCACAGCACAGAGAGACAGAATGAACCCACGGCTACACAGTGTCAATTAAACTCAGAGCATTTATAATACAAAGTGACATGCCAAAAGTGGCTCAGACAAAATAAGAGAGAAGGGGCAGCCCCATTATAATACATAACATCAGAATATTGATGCTTCTGCACTGATTGAAATGCTTAATCCATGAGGAAGGTAGTTCCCTCCCCTCACAGTAGCAGCACTGAAGTACTGGCAGAGGCCTACAGGGGGAGTCTGGCATCACCCCTGTGTGTCAGCAGAACACACACATATACAAGCACACACGCAGTGGACCACACACTGATGGAATGTGCAATCCTGTCATCAGCTTGTAATTACCGACCATAACCAGCAAAATCCGAGCTACAGAGTTTGAAAAACCGAAAGGAAAAAGTGTCTCTCAGTTTCTGCTGCTGTGACGCATTTCTTGCCTCCCCAGTGCTCACTGATTTCAGCTGAAGTAGTTCACAGCCTTTAAGTTTTACACTCTGTTGTGAGGCTTACAAGCCATTTAACTCCAATTAGAATGAGGAGAGCCACTTGTCTTAAAAATCACCCTCTTAAAACCAGCTGCCTTCAGCCATTGCTGATCGTCTAATCCCGGGTGTAATAGAATGTGGGACAGACAACATGAGGATTTGGCTAATCCCTCATTAAGGACCTCTGTAATCCTCGTCAAATCCTTTGTATACATGCCGGGTTAAACACTGTAGCAACAGCAGAGGTTAAGAGGATTAACCCCAGAGAAAGTGATATGATGGTGTTTCTGAAAAGAGAGAAAGTAGAGCTGATTCAGAGGTAGATATCAGTAGTTTGAATATTTTAACTCTAAATCTATTTTGGTCATTTAAAAAAAAAGTACCAATGCATATAAGTGCATTGTTTTGTCTGTTATTGTATTATACACGTAAGATGTTTCATTACAGTCAAAATGCTCACACTCCTAATTAGTTAGCTGCTAAATTAAAATAGGACAAATTAATGATACAAAACAAAACACAAATAGTGTTTCAGCTTATTTGGATAAAATTTGCATAACTACATTTTAATGTCTCTTTTTTTGGTAAATGAGATGGTTTTCTTCCAATAATCTGTTGTCATTTAGTGATCATATCATTATAACTATTATTATCTTAATGCCAGTAATATCACTCCCTGTGCGACACTAAAAGTCCTCTGTGAATTCCTCAGTGGACAAAAATTGTATCTGCTCCATATGTTCCCTGGCTACTGATGTCAAGGCAGAGTGATTAGGTGGAAGTGTGGTTTATGTAAGCAACGTTGAGCGCAAATCGGCCCCAGATCTCCCCTGTAAGATGCTCGCACTCACTGAGCTTGCAGCGCTTTACACAGAACATTGAGATATGCGGTATTAAGTAGACAGCCATAAAAAGCTTGCTTGGACCCATGTGGTTGACTACAAGTAATAGGGAACAGTCAAATATATATTCAAGTTTTCAATGAAAGCCTGTTGAAAGTGTAATGATGTTAAAGTGCTGTCAGGGGAGCCCCAGACTGATGTTTTATTGGCTGTTTATTTTATTGGAGGGCTAGCAATGAATCTAGGTAGCCTTCAGTGATACTGCCACAGTGTGGTTGAGCCCCTCAGTCTGCATGAGAGATTTTATTAGCCAAACATTTGTTTCTCCGTTCTCCCAGCACCAAGGACTGTGTCTTTCCAGTTCAATGGTGAAAATAGCAAACAGATGTGTGCTCACTCCCCAGCTTCATCTATACATCAGTGTAAGCAGGACTCTGCTCTTTAGGGTGTGATAGCAAAATATATTGGCCTTTACTTGGACTGCGTTTGTTGCGAAGCTGTTTACAAAGAAGAAATGAGTAAATTAGGATGTACAGTTACAGCTAACGCTTGCTATGTATAGAGTGTTTTATTTCCAGTGGAGTAACTGTACTAAAGCCCAACAGCACCTCAGTTAATATTACAGCCGACATGGTTTTTACTAGTGAGGAAAGCTGTGTGATTGTTTGTGAGTGTTTCAAAAACCCTGGGGATAAAATAATCATTTTTCCACGATGCAGAATGTTTGAATCTATAAAAATGGATGGGATGTTGGGCAATTTCTGCTTCATTTTCCCAGCTCACTAACTGTTGGCTGCACTGCAATATGTAATAACTACAGCAGTAATATTTTTAGTCTATGGGTCTAAATCTATTACAATAAGCATTTGCATAATACAGTAGTGTTGTTGAGCGAATAAGGAATATGTAATGATCCAATCTGTGTGAGACGGAGTGAACACTGGGAGTAAATATGTAATGATTTCCACATGGCTGCACATTTGATAAGAGGAAGAAAAGCCTTCACTGTGCGTCATGAGTGACCTCGATCATACAGAATGGTCAGCATTAAACCAATGGATGACCTCACAGAAAGGGTGGCACATTAGGTAAGCATCAGGTTAGCAGTATCAGAGAACAGCGCCATAGCACGCACATGTAATCAGTGCAATAAATACTTGCTAGCTGTTTGCTCCAACTGACAAGTCAGTGACTGATGTGGTTGCAAGAGAGTGGGCTGAATGGATGGCACAGATCAGCCAAGATGAGGTCAGAAAGCACGGCTCTTGCTGCATTTGGCCCAGCTGATCTCCAATTAAACCGGGGGGCTGACATCACACAGCGGTACAGGCCATGTGTGTGCCACCTCTGGATCAGCAGCCAAGACGTGTCACAACATACCCTCTTGGCTCCCCGGGCAAACGCAGGATGAAAGGAAACACATAAGCAGTACAGGTGAAATACATGCACCTTAATTTGTCTTTATATAAAGAAACAAGCCACAAGAAGCTCAGTGGGGGTTCATCCCTGGAGTGCCGAGCTCTAATGTTGGGTACATGATCTAGTTTCTGCACAGGTCTGCTCTGCTCAGGCAGGCCCTGTGGGGAAAGAAATAGAGAAAGTCTTTTAAAGGATTCCTTTGCTATCACATTTCTACCTTCCAAATACAAAGCCCCCCCTAGTCAATATATCTATGACTATTATCTATCAATTAATACATCTGTCTCCATTGAAGGGGTCCACTGCCCTGCCAGCGGCCTGACCAGGCGGTGAACTCTCGCATTCCTAAAAAACACGGTCATCCAGCCTCTGTAATTTGTCATGTTAGAAGTTGACAGTAAAAGGTCATCCACTCCCATCGCTGGAGGCAAGAAAAAGCACCGGGATGAAAGTGCACGCTCAGACGATGGCTATTGCTGGGTTCACCCTATTTGTATAAGACCGGGAAGACACACACACTCATACGCGCAGCTTTATCTAATCTAGACCACCTATCTGTCTTATATTTCCCACACTATCTGAAAGCACAAGCACAAGCAGGCAAGTTAAAAATCACTCCAGTGCCTAATATCCTCCTATTACATACTTCAAACTGACTACATAGATGAGTGTGGAGATTTTTGCTTGTAAAAATATTGTTCTGTGTGAAAGTGAAGCTCCCCTGTTCAGAGAGTCATTAGAAAAGATTTATCCCCATTTTAAACAAGACTTTTTCCCAAGACAGTATGATTTGAAGATGTGGTAACTTCAAAACCACTCATCATTTTCATGGTCACTATAGATATCATGACATATCAGCGATCTAAAACTACCCTCTACCAGCTGTATATTTCATGTTTCAGTAGAGTTGTACATTCAGTATCGAGGCTGACAAGCTATCCATTAAGTCGGCCACCTCTGACTCCACTCCAAAGCGAGGGCAGGTCTGCCAACAGCTCATCCATCATGCACAATATCAATTGATTTCCAAACACAAACAGAACATCTTTGATATAAGGGACAGCTGGATCAGAAGGAGCACAGCAGAGGAAATGTACTAGAAGGCATCACGGCTGAATAGTCCAGCTCCTGTCTGCTGCCCTCTCTCCCCCCAGACTGGCATGATTTAGCCGGGTCATTCGCTTCCTGCAATTATTCTACTTCCGAAGCACAACACGGCTGGAGCCTATAGCGCCGTGACACTGTGGGGAGGACTCTAATGACTCCACTGGTTCACCTATAGCTGAGCCTGGACCACTATTAACCCATAACCTTCTCTCAGGTGCACCTCTGGATCAGCACACCTATGTAAAGCAGCACCGGCTGACACAAGCATGGAGGTAAAGGGGATGTATACGTAGTAAGACATTATGTATAGAAGTATCAGGTTTTGGTACTTTGAGTATACAGAATATTTGCATGAGCATTTGAGATAGAGGAGAGTTTTCCAACCCCGCCCCATTCTTGTGATTAAGAGGAAGCTTTGAGAGAATAGACTGATCTCAAGCAAGTTTTTTACACGTGCATACCAGGAAATTATAATTCAATTCAGCTTTGATGGAATGATTGTAATAAAAACACAAGTGCCAAAACAAGTTATAATTAGATCGAGATAAAAAGAGAATGAAAAACACACAAAAAAAGTGTGAATTGATGATTTTCTGTGTTTTTGTGAAAAAATGTTATATTTTTATTATTGATTGTTTATTGTATTGTGTTATGAGTATGTTTCTAAACCTCAATAGTTCTGAGTGTAACAGACTGCTCAAAGTCCAACTGTTTAATTTGTCTGATTGTTTATGTTTGAACACAAAACTGACTGTGGGTGAGTTTATATCAACATGTCCATCCATGCAGGGAGATGCAGAACTTTGGTCTGGCTGATGAAGTTGCTCCTCTTTCTGCCAGCTGTGTAGGGATGAGAATTTATAAGGTTTTATTGATACCTAGGCCATTATTGAAAGGTTGTTGTTCCTGCCAACTGCTTTTTGTGATGCATCACATTGTTGTTTTGCAGAGCTTTGATAAGAGAATCATTAAACATAAAGGCAAATAATGTCCATGACTTGAACTGGTTGTCATCTAGAATTAAGAGTAGCTGACAGCAGACACAGTGGATCTCTGTTAGCATGAGTGCAACTGAACCTCCATAACTGAATAAAAGGTGATATCACACACAAAACTTGTTCTCTGCTGCATCTTTTTCACAAACTTTTGCAGTAAAAAGTCAACAGACTTTGAAAGTTTGGAAACAAACTGATTATTTGAATGACATAGCTATGCCCATGCACAGTTGTCGCATGCTCAGTCAGAAGTTTACCTCTTGAGTCTCTGCTTTTCACAAACAATCTCATATTTTGTGTATATGATCCCTCAGCATAAAATTCATCTAAGATCCGAGTGAGACCCAACTTCCAACTTTACTTGAGCCTAAAAAAGTCCAACTGCTAATGCACTTACAAGGCCTGCTCAATCTGCAGTGAGGTCCTTTTCTCTGGAACTGGTTCTCATTCCTGTCCCTTCTGCTGTGCGTCTCTGCTCTGCCCTCCATCACAACTATAATACCACTAACTCACCTCATTTATAGGTCATGATGAGTGTACTTATTCTTCTGTGTTTGCTGTGCCGATCCTCGTAACACTGATCCTGTGACACTGAAAATTTCCCCACTATGTGATGAATATTATCTTGTCTGCAAACACTGATGTCTGTGAGGTACTTTTAAATTCAGACACAACTTTGAGGAGCAGGGGAGAGAAACAGAAAAGTCATTTGGTCCCTACATGTTTTCTTTCAGTTCAGAGCAGCACTGTTGATACTGTGTAATATTGACTGTGTAACATGACCAAATTAGAGAGAAAATAAGAGAATAGAGACAGAGAGCACACTTTCTGCTAAGTTTTGCTCAACAGATGATCATTATTTTAAGGAAAAATTAAATTTATTTGCCTTATATTACTACTATAACAGCTTGTTAGATGCTGGTCTGTCTTTAGTGACTATTTCTGTACAAACCAGCAGTGTGTACGTTGGTAATCACAAATAACAAAAGGAACTATTTTTGTTGCTGTCGAAATAAAACAGGTATCAATTTAACTCCATTTCTCCTAGCCCTGTACTGAAGTTCAAAATCATAGCTACGCTCTCTTATCCAAAACTGAAAAGCATGATCATAATCATAATCAGGATATTAGTGTTCTTGAAATACACTCATTCATGTTTGATTCATAAAAGCAGCAAATAAAACCAACAATCTGAAATGAAAGGAGAAGTGATTGTGACTGTAGCCTAATTATAGTTCAGCTTCCATGGTCAGCACTTGTTTCCATTCAGTGCTTTGCCCATTACTTCCACAGACCAGCATCGAAACACTCGTAAGTTTCAATTATAGAATAAGTGTATGTTTCATAAATTATTCATTGATAATCCTCTTGAACATGATATGGAGCAATGCCGTTAAGCTACATTGAAATATTATCAATTATCGTGTTTTAATTCTTACCCAAGTGGCTCCCCTATCTGCACTTATATTACCCTCCTCTGCTCCTCCATGCAGCATTAGAGAGGCGTCATTAGTGAGGACCAGTGGGAAGGCTGCCCGCAGTGGAGGAAATGGAAGTCGTAAAGCAGCACTACTCATCGCATGGACATTACACACTGACCCTCCCAATCCCTCAGCCTCTCGATTGGCTGACAGTGTGCACCAATGACATGGTAAACCACAGGCTCTTCAAACTCAATTTAGCCCGGCATTAATTATTCCTCTAAGTATTCTTTGCTACAGTTAATGTTAGAATTCATAAATGTACAAGGTTAGGGGCTGAGCATGTTGTGGAGCTTGTACCGATGTGATGATACAATGATAGTAGCGACCTAATTAAGACCAGCGAGCTGTGTACTGTGAGACTCATATATCTTTGTTACAGCTGACAAACGCTTCCTTTGGTTCACGAGAGCAAGGTTTTCAGACTTTTTGATGACTGAAACTTCCACTAACTTTCATTTAAAATTTACCTCCTACTGTATCTGAAACCTGCGTGTCCATCTATAGCCTGTTATATCAGACAAATATGAATTACCCACAGAGCTAAATTGAATTTTCTTGCAGTACAGCCTCAAATCCACAGAATGTTTGGTGCCATAAGTGGATTAAAATCTCTACATGATGTAAAAATATTCTGTAAAAATAGCAGCTTGCTGGGATTCAGGGAGGCACTGCTCTGTTGATGCACTTAAGTTTTGTCTTCTGAGGTGAGAAGGGTTAAGATTTCCTGCCTGAGGGCTCACTTGTCCGTTTGAACCCTCGACCTTTGGTTCAGCGTTCAGAGGTGCAGACTGTGCTCCATCTCTGACATCCTGCACTATATGCCAATGAGTTGTTCACAGATAAAACTTAACACAATAATACTAAGATAGGCAAGATACACGTTTGTAATTAAGCTCCAAATTTAAAGCAAAATTATGACGTAGCTTAAAGCACTGTGCTCAGTCAGCATGTGTTTGAAATAAGCCTTAGCTTGTTTCAAACATAAAACAGGTGCTGCAAAGCTGCTGGTATTTATAGCAGAAACATAGCCGTTCAGGGTATGTCCTCACAAAACACTTGAGACACTTACATAAAAACTTAAAACCAGGCTGAATTATATATTGCTGTGTTAAATCAAATCGTTAATGTACTGGTCGTCCATGTCTTTAAAACAGTCTTTGATATTTCAGATGAAAAGTCATCAGTCGGCCAGAAATAAGATGTAATGTAAAGCTCACAGTGGGTTTCATTTGAAGGACCTGTTTATCTACTGAGGTCAAAGGTTGCTTTGAACCGAGGAAGCTAACGTTAAACAAAGCTTATACGTGCTAAGTTGTCATGTATGGTGGTGGCATGTTGTTGAGTATGATATCATTGCCCAAGTGAGTGTTAAAGAGAGAGTAAGCTATAGCCCGAGTCATCCACAGTGATGCATCGTCTGCGGTCATCTGCCCTGAACACTACTGTGTTAACATTAGCTGACAGACAAGTGCATTGTGAACATACTGTACATTTGTGTAGGATTTTCCTCAGCTTTGAGATGTATCCAGTGTCTGCAAACCCGGCTTTTTTTCCCCCTCACCTTCTCTCCTTCCTTCTTTCTTGACACTCATGAACAGGAATGCTTCCACTCAACAGATTCCTACGACTGCAGGAGCATCACAATTTGAAAGTAGTTTCTCTATTTTCATCTCTTGCCACTAATGCTCGTGTCTGCTCTTTTAACTTTACTGATCTGAGGCAGCAGCCAGAGCGCAAAAGACGATGGGCAGAAATGGGACGGATATGTGGCCTCTGAAGTTCAAACTTTCTCCCACACTGCTCCTCAGGCTGATACAAAACTACACTTTTTGGACTGACTGTTTTGTTTGATATTGTCACAAGTTCATGATAGCATCAAACACTAGTAGCAAAACTGAAGATACCATTACGCCCCTGGTGGTACATAGTGGCTAGTGGACACCTCGCAGAAATGTGTACATGAGGGAAAAAACAGAGACATTTTGCATCTTGCAATACAGTGAGTACTGCGATACAATATATTGCGATTTATACAATTTTCAACTGTTTAGCTAATTTAGCATTTGTTTTTCCTTTATATTTGTCTTATTTACACTGTATTTTATTTTCCTGTAGCACATCTCGCAAACCTTATATGTCTAGTCCATCTTTCCTCAGGTTCTACTATATAACTTTCTCCCGCTCTACGTCACCTCTGCCAACCTCTCTGGACAAACAGTTGGTTTTATTTTTCCATTATCATAGATTTGACTTCATATTAGCAATTAATATGAAAAAATCGATTCTTGCTAAATGAGACGATACGGTATATCACCAGACAAAATATTGCGATACTATGCTGTATCGATTTTTTCTCCAACCCCTACTAACTAATGGTTAGAGCCAAAATCCCCTGACCCTTACACAATGAGACTGGGGGGAAGCAACAACTAACATCCATAATTTTTCAAAACCAACAATGAAACAATAACCTCTTCATACAAAAGTGGCTGGAGGAAATTAAGTCAGTTGGTTTGAAATAGTAAATCCAAATGTATGCTTGTCATCTCTGTGTTTGAATAAATATGAACTAACAGGCTAGTCTCTTCTAGCCTGGCTGGGCCATCCAGTTGCGTGAATCACTTGCTGTTCCTTCCCACAACAGTCTGGATTTCGGCCAATTGGGAGCATGTATTAGAAATCAGAAAATAAGCGGGCCAATCAGTGACTGTGTTTCCACTGTTCCCCGGACAACAGGGAAAGGCAGCCTCTGATTGGTCCATGTGTAGATGTGACGTCTAACACATGCTGCGGGACTTTTCAAAGCGCCGTTAATTCAGAACGCCGTTAATTCTGCAGTTGACTTTGCAAAGTCGGCAGAAATCATTTATATCCGCAGAAGATGACGTAAAAGACACTGTTTGCTCGTACACGTTGAAATATTACCAAACCTTTACTTGATGCTTGAGAGCCCATCAGGGAACACAGTTGTGCACTGTGATGATGTCAGATGTTTGGTTACGGTGATTGGTTACAGTAGTCTGTCTATCAAGGAAAGTACTCCCGCCCACTTTTAGGGCTCCCAATTGGCCGAAGTCCAGACTGTTGTGGGAAAGAACGGCAAGTGATTCACGCAACTGGATGGCCCAGCCAGGCTAAGTCTCTTCATCTTCATGTATGTTACAACTTAACTCACTTTTGCAGTGTGTTGGGGTATGCTCAACACCAAATGGTTTATTTTCAACAATCAAAGTCCTTTTCTCATCAATGATGCACTCATTAGTTGTGCTGCTTTCTGGCTCTAAACTGCGGATAGCTTGCAAAGTCAAAACACAACTGTTGGTGTATTTTAAATCTTCCATCTTCCAGGTTTTGGAGGAGAGATCAAGTCCCATCAGGTACAAAAGAGATGTTGATTCCCTTTCTTTCCATGCAGTCTGCTGAGATCCTATTCTGCAATAATGGTGTGGGGCCTGTGACATTCTGTGCTGATAGAGGACATCATTTCACAGGAGACCTCACAGAACAACTAGACCAGGAAGAATGTGGCCAGATGGAACTGGGCTGAATTGTCAACATTTCCCTGTTGACTAGCCAGCTAAGCAAGTTCCACAATGCAGGCAGTTTTTACATCCAGAAGGCAACAGACACCACGCGAGAACACACAAAGACACACACACACAGCTCCCGAAAAAGGCACCAAAACCAAAGTGAAGTGAGTGCACAGAGCCTCCTGAGTGCCTCATCTGAGAGAGAGAGGGAGGACAAAGGTGAGGAGTGGCTGTAATAAAGCCGTATGCCCGCTGTTAAGAAATGAAATGTAAAGCCATCACCATGATCCATCTTCATTAAACAATTTCCCCTCTCCCTTGCTTGCGAGGATATCAGTTTCAGGAGGTCAGGTGCTATTTCTCCTCCTCTTGGGTGTCGGCATGTGTTTAAATATACTGTAGAGTGCAGCACCAGTGCGGTGCAGTGAAGCAGAGGGGGAATGGTAGGCCATTGGTCCCGTGCCGATTGGCTGCCATTCAGGGTTACTCTTGGAGGGTTTCCCATCACCCCCCTCTAAGTGATACATTGCAATCTGACAAATGCAAACTGTGACATTTAGGGAAGCACTGGGAAAATAACTACTGTTGTGTTGCTAATATGGCCTCCTCACTGCCAAACTAGATTGTTGGGCAGGCAGCTTTACAAGCCTGATGTCCATTACACAGCCGGATGATAATCAGACTATACGCTCATCCTTTTTTAAGCCTAAGTGTGACAGAGAAATTGCTCATATTAGATCTGTAAGCCAGTACACCATTTATGAACTGAACTGCAGTAAAAAAGGACCAAACAGATGAGGGGTAGGACTAGTCCAGTAACTTACTATCTAATATCACACCCTTACATGACCTAGGATGAATGTAATATCACTATACAGCTATCCTGCAATTACTAATAAATTGATAGACAATTATGTAATGATACATAATGACATCTGATTGATACAGGATCACAAAACACCCCTAAAAAGTTGCATGCAGGATTTTGTCATAAGCACCACTAGGGGTTGGAGAAAAAAATCAATAAAGCGTAGCAGTGTTGGGAGGTATGAACAAAATCTTATATCACAGAATGAGTAATTTCACATTACGGTAACGGTATATCTACCAAGCTCTTTTGTATGAGAGGAGCTGCTGCAACTTTAGTTTTTAAGGTAAGATCTTAAGGTGGTGGAAGAGGTTGCTGGTGTTTCCACCTCCAGCAGCCACACGACACTCTTTGCATCGTTTTGTTTTTTGATTATTGTCGCATTTTCTAAATCCGAAGAATCTCCAGACGACCAATGTCATGACTCACGCTCCTTTTCAGAATGGCTTCCTCCTACTCTTCTTCGGGTTGGGTGGGTCAGGCTGCCTCTGTTTGGTCGGTACTGCCATTATCTGCATCCGCCATGACCACCACCAGTAAAGCTGTTTCTTCTTCTTTGAAACTATGCCAAGCAGTCTGCTGGACACGCTAGTGATTATAGGGAGCGCACCCAAACCTGACCAATCAAATGGAGCAAACAAACTCCACAAGACACAGTGGTGAATATACAGAAACGCACCCAAATGGATGCACTCCAGCTTTCCTATTAGCGAGCGCAGACAACTACGCACTGACTCAGGGAGAAGCAGCAGACATCTGCTCTCTCTCCGGTATAAACAGTATAGCAAAATCTCTACCGGTAGACACTTTTATACCATCACACGGTATATACCGTCATACCGCCCAACACTACAGCATAGTATTGCAATAGTTTGTCCGATATACTGTATTATCTCATCCACCAAGTAATTAATTTTTTTCAAATTAATTGCTAATAAGAACTCAAGTCTATGATAATGGAAAAATAAATTCAACTGTTCGTCCAGAGAGGTTGGCAGAGGTGACATCATAGAGCAGGAGAAAGTTAGTACAACAAATACAGCAGCACCTGGGTAAGGACATTAGGAATGCAAGCAGGGCACAAATACGATGGACATGACACATGAGGTTTGCAGGAAATGCTACATGACAATAAAATATTGTGTCAATAAGACAAACATAAAGGAAAGACAAATGCTAAATCAGTCGAAAAATGTTTACAAATCTCAATAAATGGTTTCGAAATACTGTGTCGCAAAATATTTAAAATCCTAATAATATCGAATCGTGGCCCAAGTATCCTGATAATATTATATTGTGGAGCTACAAGTGATTCCCACCTTTAAGCACCACCCTGAGCAGTTATGAAGAACTGAGGCAGCGTGTCAAACTAGAGGGAACCTCTGTTCAGAGCACTGTATCATTATAAAATGAAAATATCAATATTCTGCACTCGTGTGATCATAATTGTTTCACATCAGTCAAGATAATGTTACAATGTCAAATCAATATTTTGTAGATTACTATTCAACTTTTTATCTCTTAAAATGTCTGAATATCAGAGTTTTGTTTTTTGGATGAAACATTTATGACCCGTTTTAAATTCAGACGGGGAGTGGCGAGTGCGAAAACTCGACTGATACTGAATGTCAAAGCACATTATCATGACAAAAGTATTTTTTTCATTGGTAAACAAAAGTGTGTGCAAAGATCAGATGTTGTTCTGACAACATAATTACGTGATTTATGCTCTTTTCTCTAATCTAAGTCAGGGATGGCCTCCCTGTTTTTAGCTGATTCATAGGGGAAAACATCCGGACAGATCAGATGAATTGCCTTTTTCTTAGAGTCCTGTTTGTCTAAATCAGAGCCCTGCGATCAATCTTTGGTCCTCCAGTTAGAGTTTATTGTCATAGTTGGCTACTCAGCGGCTGTTTTTTAGCAGGGCATTTTCTAAAAGCTGATTATATTCTCACTCCAGTGCAGGCCTGCTGTAATAAGAGTACAGGTGCAAGCCTCACAGCGTTCAACTTCCACTTTAACAACATAAATTAAGACTTGTTCATTCTCTCATATTTCACTCCTGCATTCACAGCTAAGTCTAATGTTGAATCCATTTAAACCTCCTTCACATTTCACTATAGGGAATGGGGTATTTCCATGACTAATTAGAAACCACATTGTTAGGCTTTGAAGGAGCTAGCTAAACTGCTGTAAATAAAATGTTACAATAAGAGAAAAAACATCTAATCACCACTTTTGTATCACTTCCATCTCATACCTCACAAAGAGCCATATGCAAATCTGTATGCAACAATCAGTAAACTAAGCGCAGATTACAAATCATCACCCCAAAGACAATAATGGACACCTACAGAGCCTCTCCAATGACATGAAATCCTGGACACAATAAAGATGTTGTCAATCATCTCCATGCAGACAACGATCAGTGTTGCTTTAGTTGTTGTCAAAATGTGTAAACTTAGGTGTAGACTACCCCCAGCAGTAGAAGACAAAGATTTAAAGCACTACTACGTGATTGCTTTTTGTCTTTTTACTATATAAGTCTGTAACTTTTCAATGGTAGATCCTGGCAGAGCAAGTCAGAGGGGAGAGAGAAAGTGAGGGATGAGCTTGGGTAAGAGAAGCAACTGCACTCAGAAGTGGACGGAAAAGAAGCAAACTTCAAAATCTGTCCTAATCTAACTCAGTTTATCTGACAAGTGATGCTGCTTCATATTAAATGAATTCAATGTGCATCATGAAAGATTATCCATCGGTATGGGTTTAAACTATACATTCCCACAGGGTGCAAATACATGGGTATGGATTCAGAACCAAAGTATGCCACCTGAAATATGTCATCTGAAATCACAGTGCTTCATTTTCTGACTGGCAGCTGTCACATGACAACAACACGTCCATACAGTAATGTAACGTCACCTCCTAAATCAAGAGTAAAGAGAAACTTTGTAGAATCAGAGAGATGAACTGAAAACCCAAACAGACTGAGGAGCTAAATAAACACTATATATTTAGACCTTTATTATATATTTTTAATTATAATAAAACTGATACCAGTGCAATTTTAAACCATGGTACACTGTATAACCCTATTACCTTAATGCACAGATTTAGCAGAATATACAAAATATGGTAGTCTTATCATTTTGCTCCAGAAGATTTATTCAGAAAAACCAAGGGGGATCTGGAGGACTCATGGGAGAAATTTCTCTCTTTTTCTTCCCAAATGCACTGAGCTGTTCCCCATGTATGGTTGTAAGGCATACATTAATTATAGCGCTCACAGGAATTGCTCGGCTGCCACTGTCACCGAATTACTGCCTTTCACTACAGATCGGCTTCCTCTCCTTTAATGTGCCATTTAATGCAGTTTCTCCTAATCCAGTTCATAGATGGAGGTGAACAGAAATGGTGCTGTGTGTGTGTTTTATGCAAATTGCAAGACGAGGTGATTAATTTATAATGGCTTTCAGTGCAATTGAAGGCAGCGGGAACTGATCAAGGGCAAGGACATTATAGAATGGTACAGGCTGCATAGGGGTGGCTCTGCTTGTTCTGCACTGTACCACAGCATGACAGTATCTCATTACATCGAGACAAAACACCTCCCCCATTGATAATGAGCATTTTTCATGAGAGGGGGACCGTTTCTGTCTCTTGTTGTATTTTCTCGCACTGAGCGGCACATCATTCTTCATCTAACTAAATCATGTATCGATCCAAGACTATTTCTCATATCCATGCACAGTAATGTGATGTGTACAGTGCATGCAGGAAGCCTGAGCCTATCTGAAACAAGCCACTTGGAAATTCTCTTGATTACTGTGGATGCTATCTTTGAACTATAAATGCTTCAACGTCCAGGATTTAAAGACTACAGTCTACAAAATACAAACTTAAACATATTTAACACTGATGTTTGCAGCTAACTCTGTTTACCCGAATGAAAGAATTCCTGAATAAGATAAACAAATGATTCAATTCAGTACTGCTGCCTGGCAAATTGAAACTCAACTCTGTTTATATGTTTGATGTTGTTCATTTTGAACTGCTGAACCAACCTGGACTCATTTACCATTGCAAATTGAGATGTGAGGATTTGTCTGGTGTTTTAAAGTACATCTTTTAAATCTATTTCATATATTCTGAATTATATGCAGTTCAATACAGCTATGATAATCTTTATAAAACACTTCCAAGTGTGAATGTTTGACTTTCACACATCCCATCCTTATGTAATTTCCTCAATGAATGTTGAATGAATGAAAGAATAATTATATTTATGGCATGTATTAAGCTTAAAAGAAAAGGGTTGATTTGTAGAGCTTTAATGCATTAATGAACCATACTATAGTTGCATGCTTCTGTATTTATTAGTGGTGCAACAGGTCAACTGGTCTGTAATCATGGTTTAGACCATGTGAGATCTGCAAATTGATGAAAGATGTCTTATGTACTGCAACTTTACTGAAGCACACCTCTATTCCAAACTTATACAAGCATAAGAAATGTGCATTTCTATTTCTGCTCTTGTGTTTGTCCTGCCCATGCATTCAACGATTGACAAGAAAAGCAATTAACAGCAAGCCAAATAAGAGCATTTTGTTGCATAAAATGGGTTATCTTCATCACAGGGTCCCTTAGAACCAACTAGAAACACTGGTGGCAGCAGTCTGCATAAATAAGTTTCCCCCAAATGCCATGAAGACGTTTATGGATGAAGAAATTTAATGAAAAGATTTGCTGACATGTAAATATTTTGCATTTTTCCATTCACACAAACAGTGTGATAGAGGAACAAAAATTACACATGGGAGGAGTCCAACAATGTAAACAGAGCGGCAATCCAAAGGTATTTAACTTACTGAGATAGTGGTGTAAGTACAGGAACACTTGACATGACTCACAGTGTACACTGCTGGATTGCTGACACAAACAGGTGGTTAAGTTGGTTCTTGATACAAGTCTACATGTTTATTTAAGCGTGTTGATGGATAACCCTGTTATTAAGATGAATGAATATGCAAATAGATGTAGTGCCATTCTTTCTGTCTTGACATGCATTGTTAAAATCATGACTTTGCAAAAAGAAGAAAAGTTTAAAATCCCTATTCTCTTTCTTTCGGTGTGCGAACCAAACCATGACCTTCAATCCATGAGTGGAACCAAGAGATTTATGAAACCTTGCACTACTCAGATTTAAGTTGTTTTTATTCATCAAAACAGTGAAATAATACTTTCTATTTTAATGTAACTACCAGTACGTCAGGATTTCTGACTCACTAAGAGATAACTTAAATTTAAAAGTGTCTGTATTGTTGTTTTCTGAATTTTAGGTTTGTGCTTGCTTGTTGCTTTGATAAACAAAAACAGAAAGACAACTTACTTTTTCCTTGAAAGAATGTTGCCCAGCATGTGGATTATAATCAAGGCAAAAACTAAAGATATTGGATACCCACACTTGAGAGTGCTTCAACCAGCCTTTTATACTCATCCTGACAAAAAGGTATTTATAGGGGTGCTGCTTTGGTCTGCCAGTTAATTTCCCATATTCAAAGGCTAGAGTCCAGGCCACAATCCTACATTTCACATCTTCCCCCGCGCTCTGCTCCTCTTATTTCCCGTCTTTTTTTTTTTTTGGCTGTACAATTTAATGAGAGGAAAAGAAACTTAAAGCCATTTTCATAAAGAAGCAGAACAGAAATAGTCTCTGAGTCCTTCTTAGGGCTTTATATCACTTTAGGCATGTTGGCTACCTGCCCTCACTGCTCCCCATGAGTTCCTGGTATTAAATATGTACAGGTGGCTTAGCAAAGTAGGTGCAAAATGTCTTTTAGTCAGTGGGATCACCACAGTATTTGTTGCCATGATTGGTTAATTACTGAACTGGCCTTGTGTTTTTGCACAGGTGCAAATGTAGAAGCCTCTCAATTTAAGGCTTCTGATTGTGATTCATTCCTTCTCACTGCTTGGAGAAAGGGTGCCGTATACATTTTACTGAAGAGATCAGGAGCCTTGCACAGCCCGAGAGGGTTAGCAGAGAGACACAAAGCAGCAGTGGCACCGCTCATACCTTCAGGTGACAGAGTGCTGATGATTATAGCAAGGACAATGCCCTGCATGTGTCAAACAATTGGCAAATAATTTATGTCATCTTTTCCACTGTTATTTCCGTGGAGGGCACTAACTGTGTTGCCAATATCAAACCTCCTGCAGAGGAGAGGCAAAAAAAAAAAAAGGAGGGACGTGCTACAAAAGACGGATGGCAGGAGAGAGGAAGAGGGAGCGGGAGGAGTGGGTTGGGGGAGGGGAATAAGTGCCAGGCTCAGCTTTTTTCCTGACTGAAGATGCACAGCCATCTGTGAGGAGACAAACACGCGTATGGCCATCATTTGTCCAACATCTTACGTGATGTGAAGGCTTTTCACTCGCCATGCCAACCTGTGTGGCAGATGATGTATGTGTTTCTTCAGTCCCGTGATTACTAGCATGGAGCTGCAGAGCAATGCTCTTCACCTCATCAGTTCCACAGGCTGCGCTCCAAGGTGGGTGAGGGATTCGCTGCAAGATGGCTTCTGACACACAGCACAACCAAGGCGTACCAGCATGAATATTATACAGTGCATTTCACCACAGCCACCCACTGTGAACAGATCAATCGAGGTGGATGAGGTGAATTAGAATTTTAATAGAGTGCCTGGGTGCAGTAATTAAAAAGAATGATTATATTTTCCCTAAATATATAAAAAAGTTCCCATTAAAAGGAGGATGGAAGCTGCTTTGGTCATATTAGAAATAATGTACATTAGTTACTTTAATGGAAACTTTTGAAAGACACTGGAATCAATATATATGATCAAATATACACAATATATCAAAATGTGATCATGTTTAACTGTACTATCTTCTTATCAGTATACATTTTTGTTTGATGCTGGTTAATGTTTCTATTTATATCCATGTAGGTCATAAAAAATCCCTTTGTTTATACAGCATTTAAAAAGCAGTTGACCTGAATGTACATAACATTTTTGCCTAGTCCCTTCACAGCTATTTATCACTGCCAAGACTAAGGCGAGAATTATTAAGTTTCACTTAATTTGGAAAATTAAGCCCATTGCTCCTTTTGGACCGTAATTATCTTTCATGGCCGAGGGGTGATGCATCACAAGTTTATGTATGACTAATACAGCACAGCCCAAAAGGTAAATATAACGATGAGGAGGGTGACAACCAGAGTTAAGATAACAACACACTGTTGCCCGACAGGCTGAGGTACAAGCAGGTGATAATTGTACAGGGAGCCACAGGAGCGCTGGGCTCTTTGAGAGAAAGGTAACAAACCTGCAAAACAATAGAGATGAATCACAGAGGGGGATCTGCGGCTGCAGCCTACGTTCCACTGAGGCCCCATTAGATCCGGCTCACAGCCTCTATGTCTCAGCTGCTGACTTCTGATTACAACTTTGAAAGTCAAGGCTTCAGCTATAAGACAGAAATTTTAGAACAAATCTTCACGTCTAGAAGTTTTAGGTCATGCTCTGCTGGTGCTGTTTTCTGTAATGAACCAGAATTGAGGAAAGAAAGGTTTAATTTCATCTCAAACCATAAAATAATTAAGCTCCTGAGATGGGAGGACGTGACCGGACAAATGTGTCGGAAAAATCTCTGCAGAGATGAGGTCTCTACTTTGGAGACCTGCAGGGGGGACTTGAAATCCTTTTTAAATGACACTTAAAAAATATTCCTGGCACAAATGTCTTACACAATTTAAACACAAGGAATATGAAAAATACAGACGTTTAATAAAACACATTTTTGAATGACATTGCATAAACTCTGTAGCTGCCAAAACTGAGAGCTGCCGTAGTATTTAGGATTTCTTCTCATGTTGTTTATGCTTAGACAAGGAAAAGCAAGATAGTGAATAGAGCTGATAAACTATCAATATAGCTAAATATCATGAGAAATGTTTTCACAGTTTTCTACCCAGTTATGCGTCCCTCATACTAATACATTATTAAATGTATCATGTATCCTCCACACCTGTAGGTGGTGCTCATCAGTCCGTAGGCCGGCTTACTTGCTCAAACCTGCCACAAACAAGAGAAAGAAAGACAGCAACAGTTCTGAGTGACTGAAGAGAAGGTTGTGATGAGCATTACTGCAGCTAATGAAAACAAATAGGAAATAGGATGTTAGTTTCTGCTTTATTTACAGTGATTACAATTCCACCACTGGTGCAAAGAATCTTAAATCATAGTTGGGATCAAATCTGGGATTTTTGTCGGTGGTTGAATCTAACTGTCATGAGGTTTGTGAAAGAGATAGATAATTAAAGAGCAACTTTTCCACTGTGAAACCAGCCTTTGTACACGAGCTTTGCTTAGATTGCTAGGCTATTGGTGCCCAATGATTCTTAATAATGTATCATAACCTCAGTTTTCTGTCATATTCATAAAGATACAATGCAAATAATGATTCAAGCAGTAAGATTAAAGTGCTATCAAGAACGGGAGCACAAAAGACTGCAATCATTTCAATAACAGTATCTGTTCTCCCATCAGGGAAATCAACTTTCCTTCTTATGAGCTTAGATAAGGTAACACACATGCTTATCTGCTAATGTGTGTGTCTATGCAGTACTGCTGCAGCACATGCTGTACGTGTCAGACTGAATAAACAGAGAGCGTGCATTCAGGATTACATCTTCAGATTTTGGACCCAAAACAGCACTGAACAGTTTGTTTAGCTAAGTTGACAGCTCCAGACTTCAGCAGGCTGTGAGATAACTAACATTAAGTTTAGGATTGTTGTCGCTCAACCACCAGGTGATACCTGCGAAAACCGTAAACACAGTGAGAGGCATTTTATCTGTACCATACACGATGAATGTGTTAAAGTTTGTCAAATGCTGCAATGAAATATACTTTAGGATGACGTCCACAATGGGTACACGTACTTCCTAGATGCTGCCTTGTTTTCATGAGGACTATGCATGGATTATCATTCAACTTACTCCCTGATGATATGTTTTTTTTAAACCAGTCTGCCTATACCATGTGGTCCAGAATGTGTCAGGTGATCTAACACCAGTGAACTTAACTCTATAAAGACCATTAAACAGGTCCACAGCTCTGCACAAACATGCACCAAGGAGCTACATCTGTGGGTTTCCCAGCATTTGAAGCTACCATCTTGGTTGTCTTTGTGCCTAACACTGAGACTGGCTGTAAATCTTTCAGAGTTACAGCCGGTCCAGACCCACCTGCCAGTGAAACTGAATATGAGCAGGCTGACTGGTGTTGCCATGCTAGGGGAAAGATGTTAACACTCAGAATTTAAGGGCCCATCTCAGGATCAATCACCTGCTGTCTGCTGCGGGGATGCTACAGAGATGCTACAAGGAGCCACTTGCAAATCTATGTGCACAGATTACTAATTTCTACCCACATGGTGCACTTGGCGCATACTGGACCTGTTTATAACTCTAGTGACACTCCGATGTTAAAGTGGAATGGAAATTTTGTGATAAACACGATTGACTGACTTACATAGCAAATCATTTTCACAGCCTCACTTTAAGACTTTCAGTAAACCATGTTGGGCTTTGCAAAGTGTCACAATGAGCATCATATCGTGTCCGAAGTAATGTGATACAAATTGTATCATCAAGTCCTTGCCAACACCCAGCCTTCATACTTAGTGATCAATAAGAATCAATCAGATCAACATGTAGCAGCAATATCGTTAAAAACAGAAAAAAACAGAGGCTTGTACTAGACGTCAGAGGTGCTACAACTGCTGCTTCTTTGATTCTTTCGTGCTTCAGCCATGTTGCAGTTGCTCCTGAGTCGTAAGTTCTTTAAATCATAGAGCCACTTCTTGTCTGGTGTTTTTGTTCTGAGGTAACAGGGGCGGGGGACACACACACATGCATTGTCCAATCATACTCTGACTACACCGGTTACATGGTAGAGAAAATCGAATTTCATTGCATTATCTTGGTGTCTTAATCAGAGTTCACTGACTCCGATCAGAGATCGCACACTCCAATTATAGTCAGACTAAGATGTTTACATGCACTGCAGTTGTCGGTCTTAATTCGGTTTTCTCGAGTGCCTAGTAAGTGTACTGACTGTCAGTACAATTTCAATGGGAAAAATGCTAACAGTTGCATGACATCCGCACAAGTAACAAGTAAGTGTTTTTTTATCAAATTACAAAGCTGTCAAGTCATCAGACACTAATGGTGAAGCTGTGTGTTATACTTTTCCATATGATTTAAATATATATATTTATGCTGCTCAGGAGATAAATAAATACCTTAAAAATGATTTAAAAAGTTCCTGAACCACTGCTCTTACAGAACAAGTCTCCCGCTAAGTTGACCAGCAGGACAGGAAGGATGTTGTTGCTCCAAAGTTCACGACGAGACCATCCTCTGTGAGACAAGTGAGCTTAGTCTCAATTAGTGCAACCAAGAGCTGTCTGTCAACAAAAATATCTCCATTGTTGGCCGGCTTCATCCAGAGTGGGAGCCTTGTTTTTGTAGGGTGACCTGGGCAACTATGCTGTGTCAACTGGTGTCAGGCTACAAGTGCGATATAGCAGCCTGCCCGCAGGCTAAACCCTGAACGAGGCCCCTTGTGTCCCAAACAACACGAGCAAAGATAAGGTTCCAAGGCTGCTCCTTGACAAATATCTGTGGTTGAAAGGGCCAGAAGAGGTGACACAGCCACGGTGACTAGACAGGAAACCGGTCAGCCAACCTGTGTTTGGTATGTCAGCATCTGAACGGGAGCGTGTGCATGGACATGGGTGCCAAAACAGACACTTAGAGGGGTATTCTCGTTAACATAACCAAAAATAATAGGCCTTAAATGTGCAAAGACGCTTGAGATTTGTCCTCTAATTCCACCATGGCAAAAAGTCATGGCCGTCACCCTAACAGGGCCCTGCACCACAGAGGGAGCTTTGTCTTCAGCAAAGAAGAGGAAGTCCTGCACTGCTCTGGGTGTGTGTTACAGATGATGCAACATCTTTCATGTTCGAGTTCAGAGGAAGAGGAGCAAGTGAACAACCCAACCTTTAACCTTGACATGACTCTTCATTGCATGTGGGGATTTGTACAAAGTTTGAGTCAAGAGAAACAATGGCCAGTCACTCTTTGACCGCAATTAGTTCTTTGACTGAAATTGAAACTGGATAGATATTGTGAGGGTCCAATTAATTTCCTGTGAACAATGCAAGTTATTACTTCTTTTTTTGTGTGTCTTTGGATGCAAACCAGGCCATCCAGTTCAGTGATTCTTGAAATGGGACGCAGGAAAAACTCATTAGGTTTCCTCTCACCTCCCTCAGCCGTGGTTGAGCTACAGCAGGTTAAGTGTCACTCAGAAATTAGCGTTCTCCTGGTAGAGCAGTGGACGCCACATCAGCTGCTACCATTTTTGTAACTACATTAAACAAACCCTCTGAAGGCCTCAATGATGCATGCAATCTTAATTTTTATTACAGCAATTTATTATACACTCCCCAAGCCGATGACAGCCCCGACTGTCATTAACAGATTAATTATAATTTCCCCCCGCGCTCAGAGTTAAAGGGAAACGTGAACACATACAAGCAAGCCTTACAAATAATGAGAGTTGGGTAACCGAGTTTCATCATTCCAGTGGCTTTACCCTTCACCCTCCCTGAAAGCAAATGAAATGAAGGAACCTGTGGTCTGATCCTCAAGCCCCCCCTGCAGCCACTGTGCATAACTAAGTCTTCTAACACAGCTGATGCACTTCAGAGTGGAGTTGCTTTATTGTGATCTAGGAAGCTCTTCAAGGGCAGACACACAGGCTGCCTTTTGGTTTTATCTCGAGTGTAGCTCTCCAAAAACTACTGCATTAACAAATTATGCACTATTTCCCATTAAAGGGTTAATCCCCAAATCCTTCTGCAAAGGGCAAATTTCCCTGCCAGTTTTAAAATTAACACTATTTCACATTCCAACTAACTTGTGGAAAGCCTGTGGTGTTTCACAGAGATTTGCACCTGACTAAACGAATGAATGACCTGCTAATACTAGGATTTTAACTGGGCAGTCACAGCAGCTAAAGCCTACTCTGTACAACATTGAGATGACTGAGCCTGAATTAGCAGCACAATAAAACAGCAGTTTTGACTGTTCAGATAGAACACAATGTCACAGTCCTTGCTCTTTAATAGAAGTATCACAGTCGAGTCAAATGTTGCTAAAAGCTAAGCTCAACAGATATTCAGCGGAGGTCTGTCCTCTGCAAATTAAGAGCTATTGAGGTCAGGGTACGTTTAGCTAATTTGTGTTGAAGGCTGAAAGGCAAGAACATTAAAAAGCTAGTTGGGTGGAAGGTAATAACCCAATATTAGACAAAGGTGAGGATTGAACTCATCAAAACACCCTTAATCATCTCTAATGACCCTCACCTGTAATTTGCACCTCATAAAAGTTCTTCCATCTTTGTAATAATCATCTCGGGACACATGGATGAATTTAAGTTCACAGTGAGAGCCAGGAGGAGTGGCTGTTGGTGTGTAACCAGCATCTGTAAGTTGCAAGTTAAAGCGCCTGTGAGGAACTTTATGTCCGTGTTGATTTTGGCACCCCCTGTGGACAAAGTGGTAAATCTCCTCCTGCTGTCTTTTAACAGGGAAACCTAACACCAACCGTGAATATTTGCTTTGAGAAAAGTAACAAATGTTATTTCTTCAGACTACCTACCCTCTCACAGCAATTACAGGCGTTATAAATCATAATAATAGAAAATTACATCATGACATTAATAGTCTCATTCAGTTTTGCATATGGCAGGGCTGCATCACTGTTCATTTCTACGGTGGCCCTGAGGTGCAAAACACAACAACAAATCAGAAAACACAACACACACAAAAAAACAACACAAAAAGAGAAAACACTTCGGCAAATCAGAAAATGCAACACGAAAATAAAAAACACAATGGCAAAGAAGAAAACACAACACAAAACAGAAAACACGACAAAAAAAAAAAAGAAAACACAGCGGTTAATGTCGTGTTTTATGATTTGCCGTTGTGTTCTATCTTTTTGTGTTGTGTTTTTAGCATTGTTTTCTCTTTTTGTGTTGTGTTTTCTCTTTTGCCGTTGTTTTTACTCTTTTTGTGTTGTGTTTTTCGAGTTAAGTTTTGTCTATTGCTGTTGTGTTTTCTTTTTTTGTATTGTGTTTTCTATTTGGCCATTGTGTTTTCTGATTGCCATTGTGTTTTGTCTTTTTGTGTAGTGTTTTCTGATTTGCTGTTGGATTTTGCACCTCAGGGCCACCGTACATTTTAGTCTGTTTCTTAACTTAATAAAAGGTCCTCAATGAAGCTTTAAAATGCATGAAAAGTTATTAAAAAACGTCACACTACTTATAGTCATGGTAAATATGGCTTGATAATCAATGACAGGAAGTCTTGGACAGAATAATGGTTCTTTCAGTGGGTTAATGCTTGTTTGTTGCACATTTCAGTTAGAAATGGCAGCTATGAGCAGCAACAATGCTACAGAGGAAGCCATACAAATGTTGAGAAATTAATGTCTGAAAACATCAACATGCAGCAAGGGTGATAACAGAAGATGACAGAAGCATGCCAGAGAATCCTGCTTTTTATAACCAAAAAAGCTGTCTTAACACGGATGCTGTGTCTTACATCAGGATGGGATTTCTCATTATCAGCCACAATGTTTCCTGACAAGAAACGGCTGTGTGTAATTTTTCTATAAACTATTAAAGCATAACAATATGATATATTCTCAATCCAAAGCCATAAATTTGTGAACTCTGACAACTGTCAAAACAAAAGAGACACACTGAAATTATCTGTAAATCTCATCTCAAACTAATGGCTGAAATCTGTTCTGGGTAGCTTTATATGTAACAGATACTAAAGCTTTACTGGTATGTGCCCTTAAGCTGCACAGATTGGTGGTTGGCAGTCACACAGAGTATATCTGGAAATAAATTATTCATTATATCCACAGTGGTGGACTACAAAAAAACTATTGCCTTTAAAAACTTCATTAAATAGATCCTGTAGTGTTTCAAAGGTAATGGTTGAGCTCTTACACTGATGCACAGTATTTGCTATTACTTAGAGGAAGCTTAAATAAAAACAATGTATGCAGCACTGTGAGTAACACTACTGTAACATGTTTCATTTATGAACTGCAAGAGGCAATTTCAGAGAGCCCTCATTTCATTAAATATAAATTAAAACAAATAACATGAGAGGGCACAGCATATGTCAGGTGGCTTTCTTATCACATGTGAGAACTAGCTGGACTTAAACTTTCAACGTTAGAGGGAAGACACGCTGCGAAAGGGAGGAGATGATGAGAACCAGCTGATGGATGAGGTTACATTTGTGATGAGTTACACATATATACACCTCAGCCTAAACCAGCAACAACAGGGGTGGTTGTAATAGTTCTGTGTGAGGCAACATCTCACTGGCAGGAGGTGTGATTTATGATGGGACGACAGTAATGAGGAAAGGTTAGCAACATGTCATTAATGAGATTTCACTGTGCCACCGTAAAAAGCCCTCTACATTTCTCTCCCCCAGTTAGAAGAGTAGCAACAAAAGCCGTGTCTTTATATTTAGAAGTCAAGTCAATTTTAATTTCATAGCTCCGTATCACAAATTACTTATCTGCTACAACATCTTCTATCACTCTACCCTTTGTCATCCCCTTTCTGCTCAGGATTCATTATCTATTTTCATATCTTTATGTTCAATAACTATTTTCCTTCATTTTTAAATAATCTTTTTAACCACTAAAACATCATGCTGGTTTGTCGGTTTATATATTAGAGGTCATCATTTGTCATTCTTGAGTGGTTGCTAAGCTTCAACATGGCAGGTTTTTATCTGACAACAGCTTATAAAAAGGAAAAGAAGATGGCGAAAGACAACAAAAGAGGAAAGCAAGAGGTAGATTGAACGATTGTGATGAACAATGGGTGATAACCATGGTCTGTGAAGGATTTAGTGGTGGCCTTTTCTGGGTCTGTTCAGTGAACTCCTGCATCCTTCTTTTTTTTGACAGTCATGGGATCTACAGTATGATGTGTCATGCAGCTGAAGGCAAATGACAACAACAAAATATCTGAAGGAGAAATACATAATTTGATGTTTAAAATGGATGTTGCAGTCCAAATTCAAAACACTGAACAGAGCTGACTGCCCCTGTTTTGCTCCCTTGAGCTGACTCACACAGTATGTCACAGCATGCCATGCCACAGACGCTGAAGCTTCAGCAACAAAAGATTAGGCTCAAATTCAGCCTGGAGTCCTTCCCATGAGTTGATAAGATTTATCTGTACAGTGTACTTATTGTTAGCGAATCATGACCCAGCCCCTGTCAATTTAATAAGCTGTCAGAGTTAGCTGCATGCAGAGCTGGGCACACATTCACTTTTGGCTAACTTATAACATAGTTCTAAATCAGAGCTGAAAAAGTTGGTTTTTACTGAGCTGAACCATCTGGATCACTACATTGGAATTTCTGTCACCAAAACACACAGTTCAGTCAGTTTCTGAATACAATAGGTATGATGAATTCGTCAAAATATGTAGTATTGCTCATAATTTCTATATGGAAACAGCTCAGTACATTAGTCACACGGAGAAAATCACATTCCTTCAAGCCCTGACTAAATAAGTCTACTGTCAGCACTTCCCAAGAAGAAAACCCCTTCATTCATTTCCCTGTCAGTCAGAGCTGACTGGAGTGCTGTCAGTCACCATGAACACACTCCTCTGCTACATGCCATTAGGAAGGGAAACAGTCAGATTTTCAAGAGCTACTGCAAGCAAGTTGTCAGCGATACATTTTTCTTTGACAAGGCTTTTGGACGTAATCCAGCACTCAAACATGCTGCTTTAGGACAAGAGGTCTGAAGGTGTAATGCCATACGATCAGTGAAAGCCAAGGGATTAAGGGGATGGATTGTTTGTGTTGAATGCCAAATGATTTTAGACTAAAAAAAAACAATATAACTACAAAAAAAACAAGTATGAACTGAAAAACAAAACTGAAAAAAGCTTCTGAACTATCTAAACATAAAGCACAAGCACAATTGACATCCTTAGTTATCACTGAACATGACATATTCAAACTAAAATTTAAGTAAAGAACAATCAAAAATATATAAGTCCCTTTAACTAAATTTTATATCATTAACTTTGTTTAAGTGTTTTAGTATTTATCCCTTTCTAGTTTTAATGAGAGGATCATCCTTTATTAAGTTATTTTGGTGCTCTTATTTTAGTAACTTTTACATCTAATTTTGATAAGATGACTCTGCAAAGTCGGCAGAAATCGTTTATATCCGATGTCTTCTGCAGACATAAACGATTTCTACCGACTTTGCAAAGTCAACTGCAGAATTAACGGCGTTCTGAATGAACGGCGCTTTGAAAAGTCCCACAGCATGTGTTAGACGTCACCATCTACACATGGACCAATCAGGGGCTGCCTTTCCCTGTTGTCCTGGTAACAGTGGAAACACGGTCTCTGATTGGCCCGGTTATTTTCTGATCGGGAATACATGCTCCCAATTGTCCGAAGTCCAGACTGTTGTGGGAAGGAACTGCAAGTGATTCACGCAACAGGATGGCCCAGCCAGGCTACTGTTTGAAAACCACAGGTTAGTTCACATACATGTGTGATTATAACCTCTATCTGATCAGCGACAACATCAGTGAGAGGATGAGCTCTGAAGGCTGACTTACCTATAGCCAAGAGCCTGTACAGTCAGTCCAGTAGTAACTTCACTCTTGTGTAGCGCAAGGCCAAAATCAATGAGCTTCACCCTGAAAGGCTGGTTCTCCTGGTTGATTAGCATGAAGTTATCAAGTTTTAGGTCAGCGTGGATAACGCCAATGCCTTTCAGGGGGACAAAAGCTGTGAGCAGCTGCAGAAAGAAAGAGTAAAAAAATGAAGAGGATCACAGCAAACAAGTGTGCAGGAGTTTACAGATTAGAGCAAATGTGCTGTATGTTTTTTCCTCTATTTGTAGATGGTTCAATTCTGTATTACTTCACTAATTAATTGATCTACTGGCTGTGAGGTCTTTATCTGCTGTGCGATCGGTTGGATCTCGTTGAGCAACAAAGGTTTGTCCTGTCGGTCTCCCAAAAGCTGAATCAGGTCTCTGTCCAGCATTTCGAAAGCCAAACAGGTTTGTCAAAAGATCCTCCAAACAATCCTCAACGTTGAAAGGGTTATCAAAACAACCAGCAATCACTACAAAGCTCTTCAAACAATTCTCCAAACGCTCAAAGGGTTCGCCAACTCAAATTTCTCGAAGCGGGGTCCTCAACTAACGCCGTCAGTGAATAGTGTTCGAGTGAAAATCTCAGGGATCGTGGACCTATTTATAGGCTAAATGAAGGGTTTTAAATATCATCACACGACTTAAACTCATTTTTATACCAACACACAACCAAACAGTTCTACTCTACAGCCGTCTCCATGACAATAAACCAAACACTCTCCTCTACTTCCAATAGAAGGATGCAGTATAAAACTTTGAATGTTATTTTTTAATTATCAATGACATATACCTCCATAAACCTACAACGTTTACCTTTAAATTACTGTCACAGATTCATGTGATTGCTCTTTGTAATCCCCTAAACTGAAATATTGTTAATACACTAAAAAAAACACAGACTGTGCAGTATTTTTGAAATCCTGCAAACATAAAGGTGTGTGAGTAGCAGCCAGCAAGAAGCTTTTACTCAGTAGGCTGTTGAAATTACAGAATTAAACTAAACTAAATACACAACTACAGAAAAATTACACAATTCATCAAACAGGAAGTAGTATTTTGAAGGCTTGAAAAGTACTTGTAGATTCACCAAATGTGGTACATGGGAAAACGGTGGAGCAGTGACATATATTTAGCGTACTATTTAGTCTTGCTTTTAACCCTCCTATTCTCCTCACATATTACTAACACATTCTACCCTTGGGGTCAATCTGACGCCAGGTATATTTGCCTCCATAAAATGATTTACATGAAATTGTTACAAGCAATTACATTCAAGATTTTTTTGTCAGGTGACTTTCTTGACTTGACTTGGCTTGACTTTCCAAATTCATAAACAACAAAACTATAAAGTTAAAAGCACAAAATAATTTCTGTAATTATACCAATCAATCTGTAAAAATAAAGGCATATACTTTTATCATCATATAGTGTATGAAATAATGTCCAGAAAGTGATATCTGGGGAGGAGTCCCAATGATATGTGGAGAAGGTGGTATTTGTATTGTTTTTCTGTATATAAATGAAATGACATGAGAGATATTTACAGAAATTTTTCAAAGATTGACAGTACCATACCACGTGGCCTGTAGTAGTCGTCCTGAGATTTGTTTGTGATTAAGAATCTGTAGGAAAAGGTCAAAACCTTTTCCCTCTAGATAATTGTGATCCAGTACTGGAGAAATGTCCTCCAGTAGTGGATCACAGATAGGACAGTGGCAGTGCCTATCTGAAAGAAGGGTCACACTTTCAGTCTCTGGTTGAAGAGCTCATCCAAAATGATTGTGCTAAAGTTTGCAAAAGTCAACATCATCACATGTCTTCTTCTTCTTCCTCACTTTAGTTTTATTGGCAGTTGGTTTTCATGGCTGTTTCTTTAGTCTTATCTACTAAATATAAACTGTTTAACAAAGCAACACATGTACCAGGATGTGCAATTAATGAACACTTACACCGACCACCCATAACATTATGAACACCTGCACAGTCTAATGCGATCCAACAGCCTTACCACAAATTCTGCTTTGAGGAGGCGTCTAGGTTTCCCATGTTGACATTATTTAACAGGAGGTTATTGTACTTTAACATTCAAGACTTGGTGGGTGATCATGTCGTGCTGGAGTGTTATTTTTGAAAGTGTTCCTTATATTTCATCCACTTCATTAACAAATATGTTGCCTTGTTGTAACTCTGCCCATTCTGTAACCCATCACAACAGACTTAACAAAATATTTTAGTACAATAATAAGGGGAGGGGGGTGAGGGTTTTTGACCCCGCTAACTAAAGCCATTTACAGAAATTAAGCAAGTATGAAAAGTCTCTACTAAAAGATTGTGGGTCAGAGTTATTTCCACCACAGAAATACCACAGTTTCACATCAGCAGAACTTCCCAGTGGTAGGAGAGGCTTTTGTTATGTATGCAGTCATTAGAGGCACTGTGGAACAGAAGGAGATTGATGGACTTGTGTGCGGTCTATGTTGCCTGGTCATACCAAAGCGAGCTCCTTACAGTGCTTTCCCCTGGGCTAGCCAGACTATTGGTCGAAGTTCAGATATAACTTCATTTTCTATGTGGATGAAATGCACCTGGAGGGCAGAGGCAGGCGGTGGGTGGAGAAGGAGAAGGGGTTGGACAGAAACTGTGTTTCCAGTGCACACAAATGTTCGCTGAGAGCCAGAGACTGGGGCATAAAAAGAAATCCATTGTGGCTGTGGAGCCTGACTGGTGACAGAAATTAAATTGTGTCCATGAACTTATCATAAAACAACCCAAGGTCTATGTCAATAGTGCCAGAGTTTGGCTAGCATTGCAGAGCAGGGAAAAAAAGACTTTTATTGTGCTTTAAATGTCGGTTTCCTTATCTTACAGTATCACATGTGCACTCTCTATAAATCATAAACATCAACATTTCTTGAGGAAATATCCTGGCAAGACAACAAACATTCTGGCCTTTGCATCGATACTGAGCACAGATAATGTAATAAGAGCCATTGAGATCAGGACAATGGCATTTTATTGTTTTGATACAATGAAGTTAAAATGTTGTCAGTAGGCCTACAGTCATGAAGAGGCAACATTTTTTTTTGTGAAGATGAGGAAGAGAAAAGGACACAATGTTAGTCGAATAAGTTTATCTTACAACTGTAACATACAGTATATGTGTGTTAAAGTTTAAAAGGTATTGTTGTCTACAACTGTTTATATTGTATACAGGAAATATTGTGACAATAAAAATAAGATACGCTGCAATCACAAATCAGTTCAACTGTGACAGGTTTGTCAACGTCCTCAGCAGCTGCATGCTTTTTCCAACTCAAATGCTTGCAGATATTTAAAACCCCTTCACATGTCCCAAGAAATCTTAAAAGCTTACTGTTTTTGAATTACAACTGACATTAAAATAAATTATACTGTATGAGCCAGTAAGAGAGGACAGTATTTTTTTAATGTAGATTTTTTCTATAGGATTATGGTACGATTAGATACACAGGTCAAAGTCCTCCCCATGAATGGACAAAGACCAGCACTTGCCCAGATGTCAAGTGAATATCAAATTTCAACTGGCATTAATTGTTAAAACAATGATTTGCAAATCTTTTTCCACCTACAGTATATTTAACTGAATATACTACACTCTTTTGTGCAAATATTCACTCATTTGATGCTGCAACTTGTTCTAAAAAATTGGAACAGGGTCAACAAAAGACTAGGAAAACAGAGGTCTGCTCCAAAGACACCTGTTTGGATCATTCATCGGGTGAAAAGGAGTATTGGAAACAGGTTAGTATTATGATTGGGTGTAAAAGAAACATCATTGAAAGACTCAGTCCTTCACAAGCAAGAATGGGGCGAGGTTCATCACTTCGTCAACAACCGTGTGAGCAAGTTGTCCAACAGTTTAAGAATGTTTCTCAATGTACAACTGCAGGAATTTTGTGATTTTGCCAGTGACCTTCAACCCCTCAGGCAGCACTGCATTAAAAACCCATATCATTCTGTAAAGGTGATTACCATGTGGGCTTAAGAACACTTGGGAAAACCACCGTCAGTGAACACACTTCGTCTCGACATCTACAAGCTCAAACTCTACCATGCAAAGACAAAGACAGATGTCAACAACACCCAGAAATGCAGCCGGCTTCTCTGGACCCGAGCTCTTCTGAGATGCACTGATGGACGAAGTGGAAAAAGTCTGCTGTGGTCTGAGGAGTCCACATCTTAAATAGTTTTTTTGAAAACCATGTACGTGGTGTCCTCAGGGCTAAAGAGAAAAAGGAACATCCAGACTTTTGTCCTGTCAAAGTTCAAAATCCAGCATCTGTGATGGTATGGGGTGTGTTAGTGTTCATGGCATGGTTAGATTACACATCTGCCAAGGCTCCAGTAATAAAGGTACATACAGGTTTAGGGGCATCATATGCTGTCATCCAAGCCACACCTTTTCAGGGAGTCCTTGCTTATTTCAGCAAGACAATGACAAGACATTTTTTTGTGTTTGTAATGTATTCAATTGAATTTAGGTAGAGAAGGATTTGCAAATCATTGTATTATGTTTTACATCATTGGAGTTTGGGTTCGTATACTGCAACTAGAAATCTGATCAGGGTAATAAATTGCAAGGAAATCCAATTTGTTAAGCTCTTAGAAAACAGATTTTAAATGTTCTTTCTTTTGTTTAATATTTAGATCTTTACAAGAAAAAGAACTAAAACCTCATTTCCTTCTCAGGCTGTTTTTAAAATCTTGTCTGCATCACTGGAACAACTGTGCACCAGTGAGTGTGTGTTTTATATATCTTTAAAGACTGAGGGGAAATCTTGATTTAACAAGACAAGACAGTCACCAAACTCCCATCTAGCTCTTAGTCTCTACATGACTGGATCTTTGGAGACAGATACAGTGCTCACAAGAATATCAGATTGACAGATTGATACATGAGCATGTCGGACGTGTTGATAGTAGCAATCTGTATGAAACACAGGCCAGAGCAGCTAAGAGAAATTACTTATTTTTTTGATGCATGGATCCCGCTGTGGAGCCTAGTTCATGGAAAGTTCAGCTAAGCAGCCGGCTCTGTCATGGTGCTTTTGAATGGATTCACTCTGTGCTATCTCTCTGGCAGGCCAGGGGTAATGGATGAGGTGCAAGGTTCCAACAAAAAGCACATCTGCATCCACACGATAGAGTGTTTCACAAAGGAGAGCCAGCTTTCTTTGAACAGGGGACCCTCGAGGAGTTTCTCACACATGGTCCTCATAAACAGTTGAGCTGCAGGAGAAACCAAAATGTTATCCTTTTCAGGTAACAGCGGTGGGAAACACAAGCCACTACACGTTACATGTGAGTATCATGTACACTGAGAACAAAATATATGGTTGTATCATTATGAAAAATGGAGAAACTGATCACACAGAGTATCAAGCATGGTTGAATGTACACGCTGCTGAACGTCAGCTTTTTTTATTTGATGCAGTTTATTCATAAGGTGGTTAAAATTTGTAAAAATCCAGCCAATCACAGTTTTATTTTTACCAACATATTGTGATGAATTGCAGCTTTGCTGTATCAGGTTAGTGCACTGAAATGTGCCTTGATTCAATGAGTGGTTCAGTTTGATATCATGCTGTATGTTTCAAATTTGCACCAACAATTGGCCTCAGTTTAAATTGGAAAAAGAAAAGTATGTTGCATCAGTTGAAGTACATAAAAACTAACTGGATTAACAACAGCTTATGTTGCAAAGTCAAATTCCTTGAGTTATACTGAAACCGTGAGGCAGTTGATTCTCAATTATTTTGTGACTTTAGAAACAGGGATCTGTCCCCTTAGAGTCCTCATAATAGAACGCTGTGATCTTTTTCGCTCCTTGAATAGACTGGGTTGGGAATAGCTACTGTTTTTGCCAAATAGTGAGTGAAAGTGCCTTTTCATTTTGCATGATAGCCCGCTGTAGATCATAGAAATCCTTACAAAGTGATCGGGGAGTAGTGAATGAGTGAATGAGATGGGACGCAACTACAGTCTGAAATTCCTGAATACTGTGTAACTACAGCAAACATGTAGTTAAATAGTATTGCAATCAGTGAGACCAAATATCTCATAGAAAACATGAAAAAATTGGTGAAAATAATACCGCGTTTTCACTTAAAATAATCAGTCAATTCTGTATCAACATTTTTTCTCAATAAAATCAACATTTCCTTATCATGTTAATTGAAAACCAAATTCAGAAAAATGTGCAAATGTCATGCTTTGCCACAACCGTCCAAACTGAAAGACAAAATAATAATATTTGACAAAAACATTCTAATACTGGACGGTCATTGGCACAAACTAGGCCAAAATGTGTTTCCTCTTGCCTTTGGTCCATTGTTGAGAACATGTCATTGCTCAGGGTAGACAGTATTGTGTAATTGACTGGCTGGCCCTGAGGCAACTGGAGATGTTCGGCATCTCTGTGGTCACACCTCAGTGCCTCACAGTTGGCAAGGCTGGGCTTGCAACAAATCACACTCCACTGACAGCCACGCTCGTCTTTCTCTGCTCACACTCTGTGGAACTGCAGCAACAGCAACAAAAACGCCTGCAAAACAAGGACAGCACATTTGAATATCACTCAGCATCACAGTTCTAGCCTGAGACAATCTGCAATTGAGGACCAACTAGTTCCAATCAGAGAGCTGTGAGCACATGGTGGAGGCGTTTACCCTGCTTGTAACCTCAGAAATGGCTGGGAAACCTCTGCTCCAGCAAATGGGAAGGTCTGGCGGGGGGAATGTATTGTCTGGGCGCTCCAGAGAGAGAACAGATGGGAACGTGCTCCTGTTGTTGAGCCAACAGGACACTTGAACAGGCAGATTGCACATTTAGATTCACACCTCAGCACCACAGACATTACAACTAGTGCTTTATGTGCAGTAAAATGCCTCACTGCATCCCATATACACACTGTAGTCTAGGGCAGTCCCATTTGATACGCATAAGTTTTGTCATAAGTGTTCAGTGGCTGACGAGGGTAACATACTGCAATGGTCCAACTATTTAAGAAATGAAAGAATCAGAAATGTGCAACAAAATGTCAAATCGAATGCATTTAAAAAAAACAAAAAAAAAACAGATACAACAGAAAAATGCTGCCCATTCAGTTATCACAAAGGAAGCACTCCAGACCTACAGGGGGCACCAACTGAGAGAGAGTGACAGACAGCATTACATTTACTGATTATAAACCACAGATTACTTTTATATTAATGTAATTTGTTTTATCATCTTTAATGAACTACAGCTACCCAGCACAGGGAGCATGAAAGGCTTTTTTTTTTCCTTTTTGGTGAAAACTGCTGCACCATATTACAGCTTTTTGTCCCTCTTTTTTCATTTGATTTTCATCTAACCTCATTTCTTCAGTATCAGGCACTTATTCACATGTTAAAGATAAGTTAATGCATCTTGATTCATTTACCACATGCGCTTTTTAAGCACAATTTCAGCATGCGCTACTATATATGTAGCTTATCTGAAGCCAGTTGCATTACACCCTCAATAACCCAGCTATTTAAGTCATACTGTAATACCAAAGGACAATGAAAAGCTACAAGAAAGTTTTAGAGAGACAGATGGCACGTCCATGTAGCCACAGTACATAACCATTACCAGCTTGTATGCAGTCTGTAAAGAGTGGTGATAGATCCACTCCATAGCTACAAAGTTATAAGCCGCCATATTGGTAATGCTGTCTCGACTTACATTGAGTCAACCCTTTAGCCTCCTCGCAAAAGACTACAGTGTGTTTGCCTTTCAATCAAGACAGTCGCGCTTTTAACCTTAATAACTCTGGTACTCAGAGCCAAATTGTTTTTTGAACCAGGTTATAAGCATGTTAATTTTTGCTCTCTTGACCTGTACGGGATTTTCGGTGCTTCATGCTGCCTGCCTCAAGTGGATATTTGAGGAACCTCTCTATGCATCTCTTTTCTTGTAGCACGTTTGTTTTTGGCTTTAAATTTGCCTTGTCTCCAAATTTGCAGAGCATTTCTCTTAATTAAAATCTTTTGGTACATTGCAGCAGCTCTTCCCATGCTGGACTCTTTACCAGTCTACAGGTAAATACAATTCAGATGTTGTACAAATCATAATCGACAGGATATGCAATCATATAAATCATTTTCTACAGAGCACAAAACCCCCAAATTATCCCTGAAATAAATTATCCAGAACAGAAACAAGGCAGCAAAGAACCAAGCACAAACAATTCCCAACTAAATGTATTCAGATTTGGCCTGGTGGTCGAAGTGCATCCCAAAAATCCTCTGGTTTGATTTTATCCCATCTATCATTATTCTCTTTGGCAAACACAATGCCATCGGTTCCCAGAAGAATTATAGGGCAGCTCTGCAGAAGACAAACAATTTACTGGCACTTTGCCTCACTGAACAGCACTGTCAGCCTGCCAGGAGCCATCCATTTTAAACAATACGTGTTTTAGCCACCATGCTCCACATTTCTTGGAAACAATAACACAATTCATAGCACCATTCAAGTAAAGCCAAGATTTAAAAATACTAGAAGCTTTTCAAACACTGAGTACTCTCATTACAAATGTTCGATTTTATGCTTAATGAATTTAGATAGAAAAAATATAAAATGTAGAAACGATCAAACGGGGATGTGCAGTAAAATATCATCTTCTAAACCTCTACAGTGCTTCAGACTAGCAGAGCTTTAGAGAGGGAGAGCAGATAAGATTCTTCTTGGCAGCCTCCTCTGCATTAACTCCCTCTCCTAGCAGAGCATAAATTAAGAGGGGAGCTAGTGCAGTGTGCCGAAGCAGGAATGTGGGCCTGAGGCAGAGCTGAGCAGAGCGGCGGGATGCTCCAAGGGAGCTGGAGGCTACATTATGCTGCAGCAGGGCCAGAAAGCTCAGAGTCTGACAGCCCCGCGCCCTCAGCGGACACACCAAGACCACTGCCACCGTATTCTCAGGACATTTACATTATTCAAAGATAAATGCATTGTCAATTTTGTGTCTCCCAGCACTAGATATGTGTGCCGCTTCACTCCTCCCGCAGCCAAAGGTGGGCTCACCTCCGCCCGCTGCAAGACACACTACAAATGAAATCAAATGTCTTTCTCAATGGTGCAGAATTACTTAACCCTGCACGCTGCCACTGTGCACCCGGATTTTAGATTGTTATGCAGGGGTCTGTAGGTAGGGAGAACAATGGAGGTAGAAAATGCATCTTTATATTTTGGCTTTACAATGTAAGACTCACACTATGGATTTACACTGAACTGTAACACTTACAATGAGGATTTTTGAGGGAGAAGTGCCAAGAGAAAGCTGTTCCTATATGCAAATAAATAATAGGACACATCACTCAATTAAAGCCAGAAATCACTTCATCAAAATTAGCATCTGTTAAGGCACATCGAAAAAGCTGAGGGGGTACAAAATATGGAAACATGGGTGCACCTTTTTTGCCCTTTGGTGTGCAGTAGTTTTCTTGGTAATTTGAGTAAACTGATTCCTCCCCTTATAACCTGTCTTATGAAATAAAGACATGAAGTACAACCCCAGGTCAAAAAAGAAGGGACATGGTGTAAGAAGTTCATAAAACAAAGACTTTGACCATTTATAGTTTCCTTTGTCTTAACCTTTTTTTGACTGGAGGTAGTGCAAAGACAACATGGAATATATTGGAACTTAAGAGTTTCATGGTTTGATCAGGGTAACAAAGCTCTGAAAAATCTCAAAAAACTTGGGAAAGCAGCATGTTTATCACTGTGATGCATCGCCTCAATATTTAGGAACCAAGGAGACCTGTTTTTTTATGTTTTGAAAGTAAAATGTCGTCCCACTGTTGCTTGATATACGATTTTAGTCACTCAACAGTTGGGGGTCTATTTTGTCTCAGATTCTGCCTCATGATGTGCCAAATGTTTTCTGTAAGTGAAAAGTCAGGTCTGCAGACACCCCAACTTTTCTACCATGGGGCCATACTGTTTAAACGAAAGTGGTTGGGTGTTGTCTTGCTTAAATATGCAAGGTCTACCCTGAAAAGGCATCATCTAGATGTCAGATTATGTTTAACTAAAATCCTTATAAAATACTCAACATTAATTGTGTCTCCTCAGTTATGTGGGCTTTCCATGCCATGAGCACTTATGCATGCGCCATGGACGCTGGTTTTTTCAACTGTGCACTGAATACAAGCCACATAGTCCTTCTCCTCCTGAGAGCAAAGGGTGTGGTGTCCATGATTTCCAAAAAGACTGTCAAATTTTAATCCATCAGACAACAAGACAATTTTCACTGTCCCTAAACCCATCCCAGATGAATATCTGGATCATGTCACTGTGAGGTTTCCTATTTGCCTGGTACAGCTTCAACCTGCAGTTACAGTATGTCTGCACCTATGACCTGTGTTCACAATCACTGGTCTTTGAAAGTCATTGAAAGTGATTTCTACTATAGAGTCATGTGTATTTGCAGAGCAGGGAATTACTCTGAACTGTTAAACTATTTACTCACACAGTCTCTCACAGAGTGTTGATCCTCTGCTTGTCTTTCCCTCTGAGAGACTCAGCCTCTCTGGAGTGCCCCCTTCACAGTCAAACATCTGACTTACCTGTTGTAAATTAACCTAAGTAGTGGGGGACATTTTATATGTGTTAAACAACTTTTTCTGTGTTTTGACGTCCCTGTCCTAATTTTATTTAAACACATACCATTAAATTTAAAATTAGCATGACTTTTTTCATGACATAGTCTCTCAGATTCAAAATTAGATATGTTGCCTTTGCAGTATTTTAAATTAAATGTAGGATTTAAATTATTCGCAAACCATCAAATATGTTTTTGATAAATATTTTACAAAACAACCCGAATTTTCCAGAATTTTGGCAAAAACCTACTAACAGTGAAAATTGTTTGTTGTAACTGCAGTCTGGCCTCTGAACTGGTAGCCAATCATTGTCATGGATTTTGGGGTGGCCAATCACCCTTCTGGAAACTCTCCTGACACATTGGAGTAGTTTGTCTAATCAAATAGGTCATGTCTTAAAATTTGTCAAGAAACCACAGTTCCTTGATTTTTTTCTGGAGTTATTAGGGCCTTTCATGAAAATATCTCAATTCTGATTATATTTTTGATAACCGTTAGGACTTTCCTTTCCCTAGCTATATTTCTGCTGTCCATAGTAAACCCCTGCAAGTATCTTGTGTCTTTAAGTCCAGGACATCCAATCTACATCTTCTGTAGAAATCAGACCTCCAACTGAGAAAAATCCAGTTTCCACACAGTTCCTCACTGAAGAAAAAAAGTTACACAGGACAGACTGTGGGCCTGCTGTTAAAACTTCCTTCTATGCATGAATTGTTAACTTTAATACTGAAACTTATGAATATATAGTTATTCATTCAACAATCCATCTCTCATATCTAAAAGTCACAGACTATTTTACTGGAATAATGTGTCTGGGATTACAAATGAAAACCACACAGGATCATTCTTTATCCAGCAGACAGATTAAATTCCAAACCCTGTTACTGTAATAGGCACACTTGTAGCTCGCCATGAATTAGAGCTCTAATTATATTAGGTACTATTTTAAACAAAATAACACATTTCTTATGATCCATAGGTGTAATTTATAGCAAAGCCAGGTTCATTTTCTTGGGCAATCAATTTGGTGGTGTAGCAGAAGACTAATATAATTATGTAAAGCGCTGAGAGCTGAGTATCGCAGTCAGCACAGAAGGCTTTTTCCAAGATAAATGAAGATGCAATTTATTCACTCATAATTTCTCACCAAAAAAATGCTGTGAAAGAAATCCATATGAGCATCAGAGAAAGGGGTAGAGCCACTAATGCTTTTTGATTCTGGAGCTTTGTAGTCTAAGCTTGGGTAATGTATGAGTTAGCTTACTTCAGGTTTCCTCACATCAGTGAGCTATTTCTCTCTCAGGAGGAGGGAGGAGAGGAGCCTTTTGGCCAAGCCCTCTAAATCATACCCGGAGGAGGGAGTCATTTATTATAGTTACAATTATATCAATATCACTAACACATAAGAGCTGCCATAAATCCACGCACATCAGAGGCTGTGACAACATGCATGATCAATGTGGGGAGGTTTTTCAGCTACAGATGCCAGTTTGGATGCAGATTTCTTTCATGGCAAGTGTTAGCCTGTAATCAAACCTAATGCTTTCATGCTAAATAAGTAGCTCATTGCACAAGTGTGGTATAGAGTATAAAATCACTGACTTTAGTCTGAGTCAACCTCTTACCCATAACTCAGCTGTTGTTGGGTATACCAACCCCTGCAGAGGAATACTCTTTCTAACACCGACCAAAACATGAATAGGTTCATGTACATTGTTGGAGCATTCAACATTCACTGCTGCTTGGGTGACATACAGAGTCTGTGTCCGAAATGAATCACTCAATCCCTAACCCCTAACCCCCATATGAGGTTTCACTATATAGCTGACTATGTAGTGAGCTCAATCACCTGAGGTTTCAGACACTCCTGTTGTGACGTTGCCGCTGGAGATGCAATGTATGACGGGATTCCCACCACCCGTGAGTGACCATCGGATGGTCATTACATTTTGCAATGCTTTGGGGAAATTATGGGAAATTTTGAGTCGCCTATATGGGGCAGTGGAATTGATTACTCAGGTTTGGGACACCCCTCAAAATGGCGCTAACCCCCATATAGTCGCCTATATAGGGGTTAGGGATCCATTTCGGATTTGCTACTGTTTGACACGGCGTTAACTCGTTTCAATCCGCCACTGAAAACAGTCCCCAACAAAGAAACCGTTAACTCCTCCTACAGTGGACTTACCTGTTTATGTGTTCATCAAAAAATAATTAAACTTGACATTTTGAACAGATATAAGCAGTGATACTGTTGAGTTTAGTCAAAAATGTTAATCTTGTCTGATTTTGCAATACGTTCGCCTAATATTTAGGGTATGTTTCTATGCAACACTACAACATCACATGGCTCTTATGAGGGACGTAAAAAATATCAATACTGGTCTAGATTAAGAAATATTAACATACAGTTGGTTTTGGTGTTTTTATGAAAATTGAGAGAATAGCTGCAAATCAAGTTATTTTCTTTTGATTGTAATATTATACATTATCATCTTGATAGTATTTCTGTTATTTCTCTTAATTGAATTTTATCTAAAACTTTATTTCTGTTGTGTCTCAATCTTATGTTTTGGCCTAACCCTCTTCATCACACTCTGAGCTTTCTTTGAGCTCTTGGGTTGTTTAATCACATGTTCTTCAGTGCATGGCAAACATGTCTACAGACTTGTTTTCCTACCCTCGCCTTAAACTAATAATTTATGTTTGTTTTGGGATGATTGTACATTCCCATGCAATGTGCACGCATAAAAGTAAACCTGTAGAGACAAACTTTGAAAAGGCTGTACAACAAGTTCAAATGTGATATTAACCTGAAGAACGTGTTTTGTCTCTATAGCCTCAGAAGAAAAATGTAGCAGAGGCTTTAGGAGCTGGCAGACATCACAGATGCCCTCATTATAAGCAGACTGTCTGCCTCTCTGCTTATTGTGGCAAATTCTTGATGACAGCAGAGGCCAGAGAAGAGGACGGACATCTGTGAGTGGACAATGGTCCACTAATGTTTAGGCTGCATCCTCTGTCATGTGGGCAGATGGATGGTGTAACACAGATCTGATTTCCTTCATTTTGCATGTTGATACCAAAGGATCACTGAATATTGGAGAGACACTGAAACATAAAGAAACATAAATAAATTACAACTTTAACAATAAAATATATTTGGCACTGTGTTTTATTTATTAGTCCTGATAAATACAGCTTATATCTAACAGTTAAAAACAAAGAGGGTTTTAATTTTCTTTATTTAAAAGTGAGAAAATGAGCATCAGATAAAAAAGGAGCACATCAAATAATTACAAATATATAAATACAATTATTGAAAATACACATTATTTTGTAATATGATGCATAAAAGTACAAAACTAGTGTCTTTTAAGACATCAAGTCTACATTTATTATTTAATCATTGGGGAAAATGAAAAGATATGACACATAAACTTTCAAAGTATCAACTTTCTCTTGGATCATGTGACTTTCTAATCCGCAAATACATTTAAATTATCCTTTAGTTAAAAGAAGTAAGACAACTTCTGTGTATTAGCTGAGAAAATAAAGTAGCCTAACATAGACATTGATTGATATAAATCCCACTCTTTCTACCAATTGACGTCCATAGGAGGAAACAAATAATAAGGATGCAGTGGCAAAACAAAGCAAACCTCCGGGTAAGTCTTCTTTTATTTCTTCTACTAAAAAAACTCCACTTCTTAAACTCCGGGTCCTCAAAGTAGAAATTGTGAGACTGTGCTGCGATAAAAATCATTTCTCTCTCCATTTCCGTTTGATGCTTTGTTGAGCTACTCAGTCTCAACCAGGCGATAATCCACTGAAACTTCTTATATATTGAGGAGATAAAGAAAAGAGTCAAAAACAGGTGAAGAGGTGAGACTTTTTGCTCTAGGTCGTAATTTCTTCTGCATCGTTTCCCCAGCTTCTGCTCCCTCTGGTCTCTCAAGCCTGAGCGTGGAAGGAAAGAAAAGCCCTCCTGGGATAGAGATGAATGCTCCTCACTGCACGGACCAATCATCGCGATATGTTCTTCCGGCGTAAAGTTAGTCCGAGGGTTGATTAAAGGACAACACCCTGTTGTTAAAAAAATACATGAAGTAGTTGTGGCTGCTCTTCGTTCATCTCACTCCGGACACTTTGCATGAGAGGCTGCCTCTCTCCTGGTGGTCCAACACACAAAACACTGCTATTCTTGACCTCTCCCTCTGAGAGTGAGGTCAATTAAAAGGAAATAAACTCACTAAGTTTCTCAAACATGAAGAATGAAACTCATCCTTGATAGAGTTGCTCCTCTTGTTCTCATTAGGTTATTAGTTAGCTTACTAAAGCTACTTCCTCTCATGTAAATATTAGCCTGCTCTGAGGGGGCGTGGCCTCGCTGCTTCCATCCACTCACACACACTGAACAAGCTCTCTGCTCCTACAAAGACTCTCCTGCTTTATCTGTGCATTATTTACTCCTTTATTTTTTACTTTTCATTAATACAGTTGATTAAATCCTCTTAAACCTGAAAAAAAAATACATTTTCTGGTTATTAAAAAGGCAAATATCCTTCCTGCTGTCAGCCTCCTCTTTTTGGATTAGGCTACAAGTGAATTTCTGCAGAGCAAATGAACTATGCTGCTGCTGCTGCTGCTGTTACCAATTGGCTGGAACGTCCCCATGACTCACCAGATTGTGGATTTGATCTTAAGCTAAACCAACAAACTTATTAGAGGTGTGATGTTGATGATAAAATCTAAAACTCAATTTGCCTTAATTCAAAGATACAGCAGTAAGATTTTGACTTAAACTAAGCATTAACCCCAGTGAGCTAATGTTTTTGTCATGTTATTACCAAGTTTAAAGAAATCCCCAATCTTAACCTCTTTCACAAATCTAAATTTAAGATTAAATCAAATCAATAAAACTCATGTGAGGAACTTTTGGTTTGTGTTGATTTTGGTGTCCCCTTTAGACAAAGTGATCCCTCTTTATTTTTTGTTTATTTTCTCCTATATTGCTTTTGTTTGCATCAGCCTCCTTTCTTTAACACACAATTAATCACTCATTTTTTGTATATTAATATGCATAAAAAAGGGTTTCTTTGCCTCATCTGGCACCTGCCTCCTTGCAGCAGTTGCAGGCGTAAAATAAATTGCAAATTTTGATGCTGATTGTCTCATTTTTGTGTTTTTTGTTTGTTCTGTTTTTATTTTTACATTTTTAAAGGTCACAGTGAGCATTACTTTAATATATGCAGAAATGTATTTTTGTTCTGTCTGAGCTTTGAGGCTAACTTCTCTTTTTCAGGCCAATACATTCTCACTGGAATAAGAAATTCTAGAGGAAATAATGTTGATCACTGGAATATTATTTCACTGCAATTATTTATTATGCTTTAAAATCATATTTATGAAAGTAGCCGTATTTTTTTCATGCCAAATTCTGTTTTGTTGTGCCCATCCTCAGGTCCAAATAAAGGACCTGCTGTGTGCAGAAGCTGCAGTGAGGGAGATGAAAGAGAGAGGCAGGGAGGGGGGGCTGCACTCAGGGTTAAAATGGCCGCCATCACTGAGTCCTGAGGTGATTTGTAGCCTGTGGTGTAGCAGCTCATAGACCTAAATCCATGAATGAAATCAACTTTAATGCTTTGCTACTAAAAGAACTTGCTGCTGAGTCACTTTCACTTCACCAGATGAAACTTTTTGGGGACCTGCTCCGATTTTTAATCACTGATGATTTCTGTGTCATAAATTTCATCCGACTTGATGCGCCCTGAAACCCAAAGATGCATCATTTTATAAATTGTGAACACAGTTGTTTTCTAAAAAGAAGAGAAAAAAACTCCCCCCACTATTTCAGCTTGCTGCTGCTGCTCGGTTTGAGATGTGTTACTTGGATTTGGAATGCAAATGCTTTGTTCACGAGGAGGAGGGATCAGCGAGGAGTCTGAAAGCGACGAGTTTTTGATTAATGAGCTTTGAAATGGCTCTCCAGGAGCAATAAAGGATGAACTGCGATCCCTCTCCCTCCCTCTCTTTCTCTCTCTCTCTTTCTCTCACACACACAGCATTGCATCATTCCCAATGTCAAAGAATATTTTTTATTCTCTTGCTGTTATTGTCACCAATCTGCTCAGCCTCACCCACCAATAAATAAAATGACAGATTTTTCTTCTACTGTTCTAATTCATGAAAGAAATGTGTTCCTGCTGACTCTGTGCGTAAAGCGTACCAACCAATTAGACAGCTCTGATTGGGTTTTAGTCTATCTAGGAAAATGCTGCTCATCCTTTTTTCCCCCAACAGAGTAAGATAATCACGTGACCCTGTGTAAAATAATAAGTGTCATGTGGGAGATGCAGTAAGCTCATAGACTCCCACATACTCCAATAAAGCATCAATAACGCGCAGAGGCTTTTATTCCGCTGAAATGCACTTTGCATTGGAAGCATGGAGCCGTCTGATGAGTTTCAGATATCTTGGTGTCTAATTATTGATCTACTCTGCCTGTTTGGACTGTACAGTAGCTGTGCAGTCAATAAGCTCCTCTGTATACTGTTTCAGAGCGAGCACGCACAATGAGGAATTGAAATAATCACGCACATACAGAGGATGAGCAGCGCTGCAGGGTTTCTGCAAAATCAACGAAATGCAATAAAAAATACAAGTTTGAGCACTTTATTTACAAAATGTTAAACACAATAAAATATAACATTTCAATATCATTAGGGGGTTTCATAAATTTATGGATATCCAACAGAATGGAATAACAATGAGAGACATAAAAATAAACAATGGACTACACGAAATGACATGCTGGTGTGTATAATATTTCATACTTCGATAGTCTACGTTTTGCTTAAGGTTTGACACAAGATAGACATGGACATGTAGTGGTGTTTATACACTAGCAAATGCCCCATTTATGCCAGATTTACAATTAAAGAAATGCTTTTATCGACAATACACTGCGAGTCATAGCATTTTCCAAAACCCTGTTTTACCAACACTTCCAAGTGCACTGATGTGTCCAATCTTAGAAAACAAAAAGTCCACACTTATAAATACTCGCATATAAACGATAAATAATGTGCAATACAAAAGTTATTAAATAATAAATAGGCTAATGTGCCGGGAAGATTATGCAAAAAAAAAAAAAAATCAAAGAAAAATAAATAATGCCCGTAAGGAGAGTGAGATCCTGACAAACAGACAGAACATTTCCCTAAAAGTCTTTCTCTCTAAACATGAGCTTCTACTTTCGTGATCTACAAGACTTACCTTCAAGTAACGCCATGAAATATTCAATCAAAAACTGCGCATTGCACTTGAGAAAAACATAAAAAGGAGTTGACAACCAGTCTGCGCGTCAAGAGAAATGGACAAAGCTGTATTACTTAGAAAATTATTACACAATAGCATTAATAGTAATATCAATAATACTGGAATAATACACACGACTCGCTCGGAGTGTAGTTATTAGACTAGTGAGGTAATAAAAAGAGCGCAACATAATTTGGCACACACATACACACACGCACGCGCGCGCACACACACATAAGGAACCACATATTACAAATGCGTGAGTTTAGGCGCTTCCTGAATCCTTCCCTGAGACGCTTGGTGAGAGGTGAGGTCTGTGTACGTGGGGTGGGGATCACAGGGTCCATGGTGGTGGTTCCCCGGAATCTGGGCGGCACAGCTGTAGTCCACGCTGGTGGATGACGGGTGGGGAAGGTGGCCCAGGTTGAACATGGGGCCCGAGGCTGGCATGGAATCAACAAAATTTCCACCCACGTAAACGGGGCTGCCTTGCAAATTCGCGTTGGCAAAGCCTCCGTTGCTCTGCATGCCATGGTGTTCGTACTCAGAGCCCGGGTACCTCTTCTGCTGCGGGATGCAGCCACCCAAGGGCGCCGTGTAGGCAGCCAAACCGTACATGTTCTGCTGGGGTTTGGCGAAGGACGGGGGCGAGGGCGCGTCATAGCTGAGGCTATTTTGGAGCTGGCCAGAGTATCCAATGTGATTTGGGCCACTCAGCGGCGGGCTCCTATCAGGGGAGTGCCCCAGGGGAGAGTGCGCGAGCCCCTTAGATTTCTGGTCCTTCTTGTATTTCATCCTCCGATTTTGAAACCAAATCTTTATTTGGCGCTCGGTGAGGTTCAACAGATTCGCCATCTCCACTCTCCTCGGGCGACACAAATAGCGGTTAAAGTGAAACTCCTTCTCCAGCTCCACCAGTTGCGCGCTGGTGTATGCAGTTCTGACCCTTTTGGAGGCCGGACCCGGTGGGCTCTTTTCATCACTCACCTCTCCACCTGAAAAACAAAACAAACAAAGAAAAAAAAACACCACCATTTTAGCATCTATAAGACTAATACACTCATGAAATGTGATCATAAAAAGGCCCAATCCACCACCACCCCCCAGAATCATCCCCCACACACTCACAGGGGTCTCCATCATGATCTCTACCTGCAGCCGCGCAGTTGTTACTCTTCTGCTTTGCGTTCTGCCGGGTCTCCTTCATCCACGGGAAGATCTGCTTGGTGAGAGCCGGTGTGGCAGAACTGGAGCCGCTGCTGGATGGAGATTTTTTCTTGTTGGATGCAGATCCATTAGAGCTGGGGGAGGATGCGGACAGTGGAGGTCCTTGCTGCTCCCCAATACTGTTCGCCTGGCTGCTGCTGCTGTTGCTTTGACTGCCGCTTTGGCGCATGCAGTCCCCGTTCAGGTCACCGTCTTTAAGGGTTGGGGGCCGAACAGAGGGGGTCTGGATGGGACATACTGAGCTCTGATAGTCAGTCTCGATGTTAGAAGCGGAGTAGGATTGGTGAGCGGTGCCGTAGTTGTAAGAGTCGGGTTTAGGGTAGGTGTAACCTCCAAAAAGTCCAGAGTTGTCGTAGTATGTTGCTTTCTGCATTTTGGGGATTCAGAGTCAGTAAGCTGGAGCGACTGGACCCAATGGCATTGATGGGGTTTATTCACGTGATTGGTGTTTCCCACCGTTGCTCCAGTCTGTGACCTGCACAGAGATACACATCATATGATTAAGGCCTGCAATCATCACACCCCGAACCTTTTCAGTACTGAGGTTCAGAACCTGCTCGAGTTTCAATAAACCGTATCTCCTCTCTACTTGGTCCGAGCTGCTGAAGGCCAAACACAGCAGCCCCACAGATCACCACAGTGACGCATATCAAAGCTCCAGGTTCCAGTAGTGTGACTCATTTCTGGCACAAAACAGTTAAAGTTTAACTTTCGCTAAAAGGACCCTCGAGGAGGCTTTTGGAGTCCCTTGGAAATAAGCTGAATCAGCATTCGACACCCATATACATTCCCTCTCAAACACACACACACACATATACACTCACGCACACACACACAATACCCTTTTCACTAATCACCAGGCCTGACAAAGCCCGTCATGCATTGTTCCCTGCAGCAGAAATATAGCCCACCAAGGCCGCGCGCACATGAGTTTGGCTCTCATTTACGCACAGAAGAAACTCAAAACGGATCCCTGAAGTGATTGTTGTTATTAATGTTAATATGAGTGAGTGAGGAAGGAAGGAAGGGAAGAGAGAGGGGCATGGAAGAGAGGTGTGCTATTGTGTTTATGTTTGTGTGTGTGGGTGTGTGGGTGGGGGCAGAATCTGGAGTCACACATGATATTTTATGTCCTTTTACTGAAGCTTCAGATCATGTTTTGGGCTGTTTTATTTGTTGTCTGCCTCTGATTAGTTTATGAATTATTTATCTTTCAAATACACAGTTCAAATAAAATTTTTATATTCCAAAAAATATTTTAAAAATCCGCTGAATATATTTTTTAAAACAGCTATATTTGTTTCAAGGATCCAACAAGGGGCTGCGCGTCACCATCTCAACCCAACAGAAATATCAAAGGGCCGTGTACTGTATGTTGGTGGCTCGAGGAGGTGCAGTCCGCGCCGTGCATAACAATTGCACCTGTCAGTGTGGACCGCGGGCAGAATTTATGACCGCAAATGTTATGGTTGTAAACGGCCTGAGAGAGGAATGAAAAGCAAAACACTCCTCAGGACTCGCGGCCCTCAGAAGTGTAAAACTAGGCGTAGGAGGAAGGCAAGGGAAAGAATTTCATACTCGGCGGCTTCTCCCATACAGAGGCTCGGGTTATAAATGATGCCTCCAGTCTGGCTGCGCGCAGAGCTGCAGAGCTGACACCGAGAGAGGAGAGGGGCTGATGATATTTTGCTGGCCAGAAAGAGGCAGAAAAAAACAAGGCTTTACGCATTTTGGAAACCGGGTAAATTTTCGAAAACCTGAGAGAAAATTAAGATAATCTGTCTGATTTAATGAATTTCTGTGTGCATGTCTCTTCACATTGTTGAATAAGAATTTCATGATAAGTAAAAGATTAATTTATTTGTCTCTCTCTTTGGAAAAACAAAAGGAAATGTGTGTTTTACGCTTAATTCGTGCGTAATTGTCGCGTTAAATCTAGATAGCTAGGCCTGCGCGAATAATCAAGCGCAGAGGCGAAGTTAAAGCCATCCCTCATGTCTGTTGTCGTGATTTAAGCCTCCTGTGAAACTCCGTGAGCGTTAATGTGCAGCCTAATAACAAACCACCCTTTCACCTTGTTAGCAGTTGGCAGTGCTGTTCAGTCCCTTCATTAAAGAAATGTTACTCACCGAAATCTGTGTAAATCTCCTTAATGTCCCTCACGCATTCATCACTGCTCCCAACTCGACCTGCAGAAGAAATAAAAGACATTTTTTTTATATTAGTATTATTTTCAATTTATAAAGTTGATGCATTTCTCGTTATTTTGACGCAAATAAACCTGAATAGCCAGTGTTTTTGCTCAGTTTCACTCATTTTATTTTTGTATTTGAGTGATAAAGTTATTGTGATATGAACAAAAAAATTCAAGCTGAAAAAAATAATGAATTATTTTGGGGAGCATCATCTTTCCTCCTTGATAAAAAAAACTCGTTATGTAGCTGAATTGTAAGGGTTGTCTTTGCACTGACCACATGACACATTTTAACACAGAGAGAGAAAAGTCCTACATGTGCACTTTGACACAAAGAGCCAGTCGGTATTTTTAGCTGTCATAAGCTTTTTCTGTGACCTTTGGGTCATAAGGTATTTAGTCAAAGTTTAATGAACAACGAGCAGTTTGGTTTAAAGTAGCCCCAAGTCTCAAATAAATTCAAAGCAGCTTTTCAGTGATGACTGAACCAGGAGAAGATGTCCGAGCGATGGCAAGAAAACAGAAAAATCTATCTGAGAAATTCACCTTACTATAAATATTTCTGGTCCTGTGTGGAGCCATTTCCTGCATTTATTTTTGGGATTTAAACACGTGGCGTGGAGATTTGAAAATCCTTCGTTGTGGAATATTTACTCAAAGTGGTCGATAATCTACGCCTGAAGTGCCTTTGAGCACACTGGGTTACTAGTAGCAGACATGCTCCTCTTTTCACACAGCGGTGTTTTTCGCCTACGCGCTGTTACGGTAAGTTTGGTTCACACAATGGGCTGGACTCCGAGTGGAGTGTTATTATGTCGGGTAGTAGTTTCTCAAGCTAATCCCTTTCAATCCTGTCAAAATTATGCGTTACAAAAAGTAAGATTGCGTTTCGTAAGCGGTGGAAGATGTTTGACGCATCCCAGGAATAAATGCCGTTAAATGAAATGTTTGCAATCGTAGAAAAATATCGTCGTAAAATAGCGTAGTCAAATTCGGATGAAAATACAAGCTGGGTGTTCACAACATGACACGCCAAAACACGATTTTAGCTGTAGGTTTTGTTTAAACGCAGAATATAGTTGGTGGAAAGGTTAGAAAGACGCACAATACTGTGTTTACGCACATAGTTATTTCCAATCATAGCTAAAACAGCGACGAATCTGTTACCACAGGATGAGCAAAATGGTAAATAATTCCTAAATGTAAGGCCTGATTTTTTCTCCTTCCAAAAAGTAAAATCTTTTCAATAAGTCACTTTAAACCAAATAAAAACAAACAAAATCGCATCCAAATCGTAGCAAAAACGAAGTATTCGCCTTAATTCGTGTTCATAATCCATCCCGGTAATCCTCAAAAACATCAAATATGAATCCATGTATAATATTAAGTCTCGGGTTAACAAAGCCATACAGTAGAAACCACATAAATCACGGCAAACGCCACAGTGACGATAAGACAACAAATTAATGTGATTTACGATCCAAGAGTGAAAAAGAAAAGTTCCCCTCTTACTTCTTCCTCCGAGCAGCTTTTCATCCAAACGTGAAAAGAGCAGAAAAACGCAGAGCACAATCTGTCGATAATATTTGAAGTTTAGAAAAAAAAAGTATATTATGAATGTGCTTTAGAGGAGGTGGATGTGGACTCCATATATCCAGCGCAGAGAGCGACATTAACAAGCATCACCTCCATGAGCGGAATAAATCACAGATATTCCCTCGCATTATATTAACCCGTGGTTAAAGGTTGCTTTCTGCCATGCAGTTTCTTACCTGCGAATCAATTCATCATAAAGCACTTTCCCTCTCAGTCTCCTTCCTTTCCACGCAGTCTCTAGAAGAAATCCTTCACCCTTTGTCTGTACACAATGCTGTCCTAAACCTGATCTTGCTGTTTTTCAGACATTTCCATATACCAGTGGAGACAGTATTCCCGAAAGAATGGAAGCACTCGCATTCAACTACCAATAAAAAGCGAACAAGGTATCCTTATTCCTGAAAAAAAAAATCCCTGGCAATCAATCACCCATTGGAATATAGAGGAATTCACAGCCCGGACAGGCCTGCGCGGATTTGGAGCTCCAACACAAGGAGATTTTTTTAAGGTGTTTCGGAAGCTTTGTGATGACAAATAAAGGCGGCTGCTGTAAGATACAAGCATATTTGTTCACGTGATTGTTCTCTTCTTCAAGCGAGCCTTACCTCACCAATCCATTCTGATAAAGGGTGGCGTTTATTTCCTCATCTGAGCTGTGTGAAAAAGCCTCACTGCCTATTTCTTTCCATCATGAGCATTTCAGCTCTCTGCTACTTCAGTATTTAACACAAGCACTGCACATGAGGATATTTTAAAGCTTTTCAAGATGGAAACTAAGCAGAGTATAACATTAGAGTGGGGTTAGGAGTGATGCAGTGTGTTTGCGTGCGTAATTGTTTAGACTATTTGAGCATTTTATATCTTTCACTATCTTTTAATTTTGCAATACTTTGATATTTATTCTCACTATTTTAACTGCATGCAATTTCATATTAAAGCGTGAAATGTGGGCCTTGAACGCACCGCAGGTTTCGAGTTTTGGGACGTTTTAAAACAATACTACAATGCTTTTGACGCTCAGATGGTGTGGGGTGTACCTCAGAAATGATTTATGAATTAAATGACATGTGCGTTTTTTTCCTCCATCTGGGACTAGATTGTATTCAAATAAAGCCCATTATCATCTTTTGTTTGTTGTGTGTGTCTTTCCCCACACAAAGAAAGAAAGAAAGAAAGAGCCAGGGCTTCTCCTGAATGTGTCCGGTAAAAGCTCCGGAGGGAAGGAGCGAAAGAAAAAAAACAACATATCTGTTCAAAGAAATCAAAGATTTGAAAAATCACCAGAACGGATTATAAGACGAAGGTTTGGAGCCGCAAAGAGCGTCTGCTGCGTCTGCTATCTCTGCTGTGAGGACGAGGAAGAAGAAGCAGCAGCAGCAGCAGCAGAAGGAGGGATACAGGGCTGGTAGCGTTGCAGCATATGTTCAGAGGGTAATAAAAGTGAAAGATTTACAGTTTTCGGCCGGCCCCCCAACAGCCTCGCACCCTTTCAGGAATTACTGAGAATGATTTACAAGCAGGCAGGAGAGTTGGGCTGCCCAAACTTCCAGGATTTCTTAGAAATCAAAATCAAATTATCTTTAAACAGCAATATATCAGCAGAAAACGACTGCCCTCCAACGCAAACACCAACGAAAAATACACCTTCATTCATGGAGAGAAATGAATTAAATGCAATTCTACTTGAAAAGCAAGACTAAAGTTTATTATTTTAATGATGCCTTTCTGATAAACTACCATTGTGTTTATTCTTACGGATAAATTGTCGAACAAGACCCCCAAATAAAGAATTCGTGGGCCCTATGAGGGGCCACTCTGTGTCCAAAAGCGCATCTATCCTGAGCGAGCATCCATAAATACATGTCACTGCCCTTTACTTTTTACCATCTATCCTCCGAATCCCACAAAGCATATTTGCGTAACACAACAACCCCTCAATAATACATCTGTGCGATCATTTAAATAAAAAGGAGGACATGCATTCAGCAGCTATCCGTAGTCCACAGAGCACACATCAAACACGAGCAATATATTTGATATCACGGCATTTGATATAGTCATTTAGCAGCTCTGGCAACATGAAAAAATGCTGAAATATTTACCTACCCAATCATCCATCGGCTCGGATGTGTCGCTAAAGTGCGGGGCTGCACGCTCGCGCCGGGTATCGGATATTATTTTCTTGGGGGATCTCTTCAGTTTTCAAGTCTGATAGAGTCCTTGCGATTAATGACGACGCCGTGTTTCTAGGGGGACGTGCTGCATTAATTATTTAGACAATCACGTGGTCGGAGAATGGAGAGCGGAGTGGTATAGTCTCCGGATTAGATCTGTGAATGCAGACAGCGCACTTTAATATATCTTAGGGGGGTTGTCTGGCTCGGAGAGGCTTCTGCGAAAAAACAGCTGGAAATCAAATATGGCCGGATGGAGAGCAACGGCGGTGTATTCCTGCACTGGGTGCAGTGTCATTGAAAATGGCACTGCCTTTGGCTCCCATTTATTGCCGTTCAGACATGTAGGTCAGTGTGGCTGCACAGTGGATGCTGGAGGAGGCTGCTCTGACCTGAAAATGGCCAGGAAGACTGCTTTATGATATATTTACGCCAATTACAAATTATGTTTGAGTGTATATATTATCATATATTATCTTTGATTTTAAACGACTTAGCTTACATTATTCAAGTTTTTAAATATAGATCACTATTATTACACAACTTTGATATTGTATAGGTTATTAAAGTATAAGATTAGTTGCCCAGTTGTTCAAACATCCCACCCTCTCCTCTCACCCTCTCTTCAGCATCTCTCTGCACATCACTGATGGCAGCATGCTGGATTGGTAGCATCACTTTGTCTCAGCTTCTCTTTAAATCCATATGACACACACGCCTCTCTTTTTTTTTTTTACACATACTCACTAACATACAGAGTCCACGCACGCCTCCAACCCCGCGTGAGCTCAGCTGGGATCCCACATTGGTCAGTGGGGATGAAAACATCCCTGAGTGACTGAAGATTGTCTTTCCACATGTCTGTTTATGAGCTCGTTTGTTTGTATCAGAGCTGATATGTGTGTGTTGGTGTGTATGTGGAGGGTCACGGGTCACTGTTGCAGGGGGTCACATTCAATAAAGGCAGAGTTGGAGGAGCACGAGGGGGCTTTATATTAAATGCGTAGTGTAATATAAGTGTATGTTGTGTACTTGGTGTATTTAAACAGTCTATGTGCTGGTTCACAGTGAGTGTGTTCAAGACATGCCAAAACATTCAGTGATAGATGTGCCGTAATCTGGTTTCGGCCCGGCATCTCATTATGTTTTCAGTTTGGAACTACAAAACTTGTGTTAACAGTTGTGTTTTTTTTCTACGTTATACTCCCTCTCTGTATAAAGACTCAAGTTACTTATAATTTTATCCAAATTAAAGTTTTTGAGATGTTTAAGGCAGCCTCCATCAAACAAAATCGCCTTAAAAAGCTCCACAAAAGACGTTGGTGCGTTTTTACGCATCCATGAGCGTCTTTGGATAGGAACTAATGGAAGAAAAATACAACACACCCGTGTTGAAAGTAGTTTTTACGCACGCTTCTAAATACACTCTGCGTTTGAAGACCATAAATACATTTATGCTGGTTAAATAAATGCTGAAGAAGAGAAAAGGCTGACTTTGCCCATGCAGCGCGCATTTGGTGCATTTGTGGGAGTTTTGTGAAAGGGGGCTGTGGTCCATATGGCTCCACATGCTCAAGAAAACTCTTTTCCCACCAAAAGTGCGCCATTTGTGGACCTTTAGAGAAATCCAAACTGAGTGGTTTCATACAAATAAAGGGGAAAATTCAGTTTTGAGTGCTCTGAGAAAATTCTTGGTGCTCGGTGGAGCCGCAGCGTTAAATTTGAAGTACTTTTGCGGATGGGGAATTTTAAAAAGCGTGACAAAGAGCTACTAACAAGGATTTAAATGCATAATCAGTAGAAATCTTTATTTTTTCCAATATACTTCTCGCATCTCAATGCACAATACAAGGTAGAAAGCATGTACAAAAATAAAACCAAAAAGATTGCATATTGACATGAGGAGACAAATGCACAATCAGAACCTGGAGGGGGCTTCGTGTGAGTTAAATACTGTTCAAACTCGTGTAAACTCTGGAATTCAGACACTGAATCCCTTCTTGGATACTTTAGTCCTTTAAGAGTGAAGGAAAAAAAAGCGCCTGGGAGAGAAAATGCTGCCTGTCCGGCGGGTCAGGGGTGTTGGGGTCAGTCCTCGCGGCTGAAATGTGTCCCCTGGATGAACCTGCCGCTGCTGCTGCTGCTGCTTTGTCGACCTTCGCTTCAAATACCTTTTCAAGCCTCCTCCTCGTGGTGAAGACTTCAGAAAGAAGACCTCCACGTTTACAAGAAGAGCCACTGGGCCTTTTTTTTAAGGGTTTTTGTTCCGAAAGACAATGACGGTCTAAAACAAGAAATATCTGTCTTGAAACGTGACGTGAAAGCCCCCCCTTCGGTTTGCTTGAAAAAAAAAAAAACTGGAAGATTCCCACATTAAACTAAGACTAAACTTTGCATACAGCCATGCGAATAATGCACAAGAGTTCAAACATACTTTAGATTAATTAAATTTAACGAATACTTTTTGTGTGTGTGCTATACGAAAATTTACACGTTTTTAACAAATAAATAATGACGTAAAAATCATAGCAAAAAAAAAAAAAATCTTAAAATAATCCGGTTAGGATTATTCCCGATGAGAAATAGTAATTTAGTGCCGTGCAGGAACAAATGCTGTTTCATAGTAGAGTTTGAGCTGGCATGTACACTGTTTACAAAGGTGTCAGAGAGATTTATAAGGACACTCAGAGGAGAACGCACACAGGAATGTCTTGTTTTTTAGGGGAGTATTATATTTAGACGTAAAAAATCAAAGCTTGAGAGAATAAATTAAAAAAACGAGAAAATTTAACGGAGATTTTGCAATTTACGAGAAGAAAGTTGTGTATCAGGCGTGTTGTGCGGGTTTTTTTTTTGTTCAAGTATATATATTTTGTGCGTTAAATGTGACTTTTCTGTATGGGTAAAAATATTTCTGTGGGGTGTTTTGGTTGTATTTTGAAAGAAGGGCTTTCCTGTTTTGAATGAAGTCTTAACAGCAGCATGAGTCCACGTGAGAGGAGCTGAAACACTCTGATCAAATCCATGAAATCAGCCGTGGTTACTCATTTAATGTCCTCAGAATGTAGAGTCCGAAAATAAGAAAATAGAAAATCAAAAAAAAAAAAACAAAAACTGAAAAGTGATTGAGAAAAAAAAAAAGAAAGTAAAAAAAATGGAATGAAGGTTTTGGAGCCTTGAGAGCAGAAAAGGCTCAACTTAAAAAAAAAAAAAAAACTCAAGTCTGATTGATTTTCTGACTCGTTCTTGAGGCAACACTGCTGGGGTCATTTTTTTCATTAAATAATAATAACATTAAAAAATAAAAAATAAAAAAAAGGCATCAGTCCATGCAAAAAGTCAGATGCAACCCTCTGCCTTTGTTATGTACAGTTCATTCCCCTTCTTGTCTTATAACGCTGTGATATCAGTCTGGTTGTCCTTCTGCATGCTCTGCAGATGGCTGGAGGCTGGTGCTGATCTGCCTTTGGTGTTGGGCAGTTTGTGATCCTTCTTCCATTTCATGCGTCTATTCTGAAACCAGATTTTGATCTGCCTTTCGGACAGACACAGAGTGTGGGCGATCTCGATCCTCCGCCGCCTAGTCAGATACCTGTTAAAATGAAACTCCTTCTCCAGCTCCAGAACCTGCTGCCGGGTGTAAGCTGTCCTGGAGCGCTTGGGCTCCGATCCCGTGTAGTCCGGGTTGACTTTATAAGGAGGAAAGAAAGAAGAAAGAGACGCAGAAAAGTCAGTAGTTGTTGCCATGAGCAAACAAGCAGAACAAGAGGAGGGTTTTTTTTTCTCTAGACTCTTGGCGCTCAAACTTCTCGAAGAATTCACGAGGAACTAAAACAAGGAAGTGAGGGCTGATTTTAAAGTAAATTCAAGGAGATTTGCAGCAGATTTAAACGCCATTACAACCGGTCAATATGTGTTTTGAGTAGCTTTCAGGCGCTCACCTAGCGGCCTATTTCCTGAGCTATAAAAATTTATGACTTGTGTAATTGGCGAGGCCTTTAAAAGACTCCCATAAATATTACACTGAGTGATTCTTAAAGTAAGCTGCTCCACAAGTAAAGAAGAAGAAGAAGAAGAGGAAGAGGAGGAAGAAGTCTTACCAGTAGTTACATGGACTTTCTTCATCCAGGGGTAAACTACTGCAGGCTGCTTGGCTTGTATCCCATTCTGGCTCTTTGTGTTTTGCTGCTGTCCACAAGTCCGGGGTCCGGACAGTTGTACTGTGGCCCCCTGCTCAGTCTGTCCGCCACAAGGGCTCGAGTGGCCGGATCTGTCGTGCACATGACCCCGGTGTTGCTGCTGCACGCTCGGGTCCGGCACAGTGCTGCAGCTGAAGGGCTGCTCCGTGTAGTTTGACCGGGGGTAGATCCCTGGATGCTGAAAGTCTGAGTCCTGCGATGGACTGTAGTAGTCCGAGCCCTGCTCAGGTATATAGTTATTTTGTGAATATTCCTCGCATGGAGGAAATTTGGGATCCACATACTTAGAGTTCACCATATACGAACTCATGGCCATTAATTTCTGAAGGTAGAAAATACTAATTTTTCTCGAGTTGTCTTTTTTTCCTCCCTCCATAAAGCCCTCCTACTTGGTGTCAACTGAATAAAGTTAGCGAACCATGTGACCAGATCGGCCAATGGAGGTGATGCTGGTCCACACACGGGTAAACATACAACTAAAAGCAATTTTATCTGACTTCACGTGGACTAAAATTAGACCCTAGAGGAAAAGGATCAACGATCGTCCTTTAGCAGCTGTGTGCAAGTCGGATTTTTAACTGCAAGCCGGAAATATAAGGAAAAACACGCATTTTTCTTCACTTTCTATACTAGTCTATTAAAAAATAGGTATAAAACAAAACATAAATAAAGTCTTTTAGTTACATTTGTTGTTTAATCTGCGCAAAAATCTAAAATACTTGCGCGTAAAGGTCTAACTTTCAGGGCGCTGTTCAACAGAGACAGCAACAAAAGCTCCAAAAGCCCCCCGGCATAAAAGCAGCGAATAATGACTGAGGACAATTGATGGACACTGTCTTTGTCAAGAAGGGGTCATCCAAAAGTTACACCAATCTCATCCCTTCATCTGTTCCCATCCCTTTGAAAGAAAAAAATCTGTCTCAGGAGCCCATTGGCCAGCAGCAGCAGCAGAAGAAGAAGCAGCAGAAGCAGCAGCAGCCTCTGGGAATCAATAATGTGGAGACACAAACGAGCCACAGGAGGAAAAAACGCTGCAGCTGGAGTGTGCTGTGGTTTGGGTTCCTTTACCAAACCCACTTTATATTCCACTCAAACATAAACACAAACGCAGGCTAACTGTAAATAGTGTATTTGTAACTCCCTGCCTCAGGTTTCCCCACACTGCCCCCCTTATAAGTGTCGACCTGACCTGAGCCCTTCACGTGAAGTACGAGCTGTTGTCAGATTTACTGTCGTTCATTCATAAAGAAGAGCTCCTGTAACATCTGACAGCACGTCTATCACTGAACCCCTGATAAACACACAGTTTGTCGGTTAATCGAGGTTTTTTCATCGACCATATACTCCCCTAGAATCGAATCTGTGACTTTGGTTTCATCACACAAATTCGGTTCTACAGGGTATATATAGACGACGGTAAGCAAGAGGGGACACTTTTGGTAGACTTTATCTTGTTGGCCCTCTCCATACAAACACAGAAAGCCAAATATCACAGAAACAGGCTGATAGAAGCTCTCTAATGAAGTCTAATATCACAACAACTATTTTGTCTCGCCTTTTTACTCATTTTCTCTCATGGTGGAAAACTTTTCTTTTCTCCTTTTATATCTCATTTTAAAGTAGGGCTGCAAGCACGTATATCTACCATAGTTCGGGGTTTACATCGCCTCTTTGTTGATGACTTTAATAAGCCAAAAAGTTTATTCTAGCAATGGTAAGAAAAATAAAATGAAAAAAATAAAATAAACGAGAGGAAATTGTAGATGTAGTGTGTAATGAATAGTCTATATGTGCAGCAAAAGACATGTAGATAGTGGCGTGTTTTGATTTTTTCTTCTTTTCTTCAGCTTTCTTCTGATATAACTCAACACCACAATGAAAAACCTTCTTATGAATTGACTCTATATCTATAAAAAACGATTCAACTTCGTTTCCAAAGTGAAGCCTCAGTAAAATCCACTCCCACGCGCAGATAACCTTTGGGAACTCACTGCTACTAGAGGAGAAGAGGAGTTTATAAACAACCAAATAGATGAGAGTACGTACGGAGGCCACCGAGGTCAAACTGAATCATTTACAAACTTATTAAAAAGTTCAATTTTTTTTCAGTGGCGCTGACAGCTGAAAGGGTGCAAAAGTTTACAAAGTTCCCCTCAGACATTAACTCAACCAGCATGGCGGCTAATGAAACTTTTTCTAAAAACAGCTTTACAAAGGGGATTAAAGCGGAGAGGGGCTCCTTTTTTTATAAAATCATCTGAATAAAGTTGATGGGTTTTTTTTTTTGTCTGTTTTATGACACCAAAGTTTTCTTTTTTTTTTATATAAATGTGAAAAAAAAAGTCTTTAAGAGAGGAGTGTTGAATTCTTGGGGAAAACATTCAGCTTTGAGTCATTTAAAGGAAAGGTTTTAAAGAATAAAATGATTTAATGAAGTTTAAAATTAAGGCCCGGGTTTACGCCTTTGCTAAAAAAAAAAAAAAAAAAAAAAAAACATGTTGGATTCTTCAAATACTGGTTAGGCCTAATACTGAATGATGCCATAAATAATTTGATTTGTAAACCTGGATTTGGATGTAGTCTCTGTCTCTCTATGATACTGGCCTTTCATAATAAAATCGAGGCTTCTTGCTGCCCCCACTCTTATTAATGATTTTTTTTAATAATGGCCCCTCTGTTCGCCCCCGTCTCCAAATGTTCGTTTTCATCCTGGTTGGAAATAAATTAATAGAAAAAGGCAAAATTCGTTCTTGCACTTCACATTTCAGCTCCACTTATAGACAGGCTGACCTGTCTGTCACCTTGCCCTGCTGTCCTTCAGGCGGGTCAAAGTCGAGAATCACAACAAAAGAATGATAAAGTCAGCACTTCCTGACAGCTTGAGTTAAAACAAAGGTTAACACTGCAGCACGGGTGCACTTTTTATTCTAGTAAATCATTTTAACCACGATGAAGCTCAGATTGCTCACACTGACGACAGAAAATAAAAATCATAAACCACGAGGCCTTTTTTGATAGAAAATAAATGCACAAAAAAGGGTGGTCTTTGAAAATATTAAACCCCTGACCTTAAATGACACATTCACTCTAATATTAGCATTTATTTTATTTTACTCAATGTGACCGTGTCTGATAATTTAGTGATAAAACGCGAGATTTAAAGGCCTGCAGCAAAAAAGCATTGGGCCTTTGGTGAAAAAAAAGGAAAAAATGTGTTACTGTCTCAGCAAAATGTCTGCTTTTTACATGGATATTATTTACACAGTCTCGGGCAAAGTGAAGCTCACAAACGAGTGAAATTTGACAATTGATTAAATGCGATATGCGATAAATGCGATCAAATGCCGATCGAAGCACGCTTTATTCTATTTTTTAGCAACTCTCAAGAAAATTAACATCTTCACTCTGCATCAGCTAACAACACGACGCCCTAAGCTAACAAGTAAAAGCATTACACAACTGCAGACAACAACACCGCCTTAAAACTCCATCCAAAGAGAGCATCGCCTATCTTTCAAACCCCTGAAAACAACGTCAAGTTCAATCAAACCAACACGATTTAACGCGTTAAAGTCCCAAACAGCTCATCCTTCCTCCTCCATCTATATCTCTGCTCTTCCTGACGCACTGTCGCCACTTTTACAAGCAGGAAACGCCATAGCCTGAGCTCCATGCGCGTGACATCACACGCCCATAGCACGAGCAGAATGATAGAAAAAAAAAACAGCTTACCGCAGAGACTCCAACACATGGCACCCACAGTGGAACAAACACGTCCACGCAGGGGAGAGAATCTGCCTGATGATGGTGGTGCAGCAGCAGCAGCTTCACCGCCAATACAAGCTCTTTTCCAACCCATCTGGAGCACCTTACTAATACACAATGAGAATTATATTTTGGCTTGTCAAGTCCCGGGTCATAAAACAAACTTTAATGGCGTCACGTGTTTCCTCACAGCCACTCAGAGCCGCGCGCAGGCCCATAAATAATCCTCAAAGTTGCACTTACTCAATAACGGCGATTACACTGATGTGCACTGAGGAAAAGTCGTAGAAAGGAGGAAGCTGGGGGTTGTAACTCACGTGAGGGGAAAAGAAGCACTGCAGTGAGGGTGAAACTGAAAAATGCTTTTATTTTGGCAGGAGGGCTGCTAACTCTTATGCTGCTGCTGCTTGGATATCTGAGTTACAAGTCGCTTTGTTGTTGCTCTAGAGTTACACAAGAGTCTCTGGACATATCAGTTTTTTTAGGATTAGACCATGGTGTTTTTTTTTTCACTTTAAATAAGACTTGGTTTGATTTTATCTGAAGCCTTTTAACCTTAAAAGAAGTAATAAACATTGATCTCTCCATCCTTAAATCCATTTTCCAGACTGATATCTGGGCCCAGAATGCACCAGACTCACTGCTTTTCCTTTTTTTTCCTGCAGCAGAAGACTACGTGACGATGACACGAGGAAGAGGAGGGGGTTTGGTTTGCAAGGGGAGGGATTATAAATGTATAAATTGATATTTTGACTGTTATGGCAAAGTGTGGCCTCCTCTGAGCATTTAAAAAACCTGCAATCGTGGCTCAGGTCTGAAGTTTTTCCTATATTCAATATTTTCTTTGTCTTTCATGGACACAAAGATGACGTCACTCAGCATGTTTTTTTCTCTCAATACTCTATGAAATTGTCAAAAAGGAGGCGTCTTCTGTCAAAGTGGCAGAAAAGCATCTTTAAACGACAATAAAAGCATGCCCCATTTTACCGTAATACACCTAAAACATGTATCAGAACAAAGAAATGGAAACAAGGTCTGATTCATCAAAAGGGCCGCATCAGTTTGTAACACTGATATTTCTGTCAGTAACAGGTGAAGCTTAATACCCTACAGGTTCACATTTCTTAAAGACACACTTTCAAAATTGGAGAAAGTCACTTGACCGCCGTCTGAGCCAATCACAGGGCTCGATATCCCTCCAGTAAGACGCTGCTGAATAGGATCTGGGAGGCTGAGTGTTGGGCAACAGCGCCTTCTGCTGGCATTTTAACGACCCCCCACTCTCTTTCCACTGCAAAAGATGTCCATCTGCTCTGAAAACAATAACTGACCTCATCACCTCTCCTCAGATTAAAGGATTAACAGAGTTTTGTCAGAAAAAAAGTTAAAATTAACCGAGTGAAAATAATGATAAATTTGATATTTGCTTGATTAAAGTGGAGGATTTTCTTGTAAGACTGGGTTTAATTTATTTTTTTGAAAAAAAATGTGCAAAAAACTGAATAATAATAATAGTAAGTATGGGTTTTCAATTGTATTTCTATGCCGATTTATGCAATTTGATCTATCTAAAAGTGCGTAGTTTTTAAGTGTGAGGATGGGCGTATTTGCAGTATAGACTCAACATAAACGTCAGGGAGAATGTAAAATCATAAAACTGGAACATTAAATAGTGGAAGTAATGAAAACAAGCAACAAACAAAACAATTGATCGATAAAAAAGCGACCAAAAAGAGAAAGAAGAAAAGAATATACCAAACAATAACTGATCAAAATAACACAATGGCTCATATATATAAAAACAGCAGCATCTCAGTTAAAGTTAGGCCTACTTAATAAAAGAGTAAAACGCATTTACTGAATTTCTGTTTCCCTCTCATGCAAAATAAATCACCACAGATCGAACAAATGGGAGGGTTTTTAAATGAGGGCTATAAAAAGGAAACCACAACCATTCACAGAAGCTGTTGTCTGTTCAATGTGTGCAGGGCCTGCACTCAGACAATCTTCTACAAAATAAGATATCAAGCATATTTAGGAGATGTCCACCTTATCATTTGGTAAAGCAGGGCACAAAGAGTGATTCTCCTCAGATTTTTACTGACTCCTCTCGTCCCTGTGTTGCAGGGTCCATTTTGCCGCATTGCAGTAAGGCTGTAAATACTTTCGCAGCTGCCTGTCAGGCCACAGTGAAATACTGTCTTTGTTCAGTCTGCCCCAGCTTCATGCAGGCAGCTGAACATAAGCTATGAAAACTCTTCTTTCCATGCCAACATTGCATATGTGGAATAGATGGGAACACATTTTGGCTGCGTCTATGCACAGTGCAGCTTTTCAAAACATTTAACAACATGTAAAAACATAGGAGATGGGTTCAGCAAGGCAGTGCAGAGAAATGCAAAAAGATAACACTCTAGGTTTATAGGCACGTCTGATACGTTTGGGATTATGAGAAGGCATTTCTAAAAGCTATAAATCCAGATTCAGGCTTAAAAGTGCTTAAATACAAGGAGCTGACTTCTGATTCAAGTGGATTCTGCACCAAAATGTCCTATCAGAGCATCATCACTAACTTAAAGCTACATTTCTGCACAGTTATCTTCAAAAAGATGGTTGATAAGCTTATCACAAGCAACATTTATCACCTAGTTGAATATCTTTTTGAATATTTCCTTAGCTTTAGGAGTTCATTTTTAATCAAATTGGTCATAATCTGTGTTTTACGCATGCAAAGTTAAAAACCTATCCTGGAGAATACATCCAGCAACACATGAGATGACCGAATTACCCGAGAGCCATCAACCTGCTGCTCATTTACATGACTAATGAAACAGGAAGCTGTCAGAGTTCACATGCAGGCGCTAATAAGGAGGAAATTAGATCCGTTTTGACGCAGAAATCTTACCTAAAGCCAGGAGGTATTCCATCTTTATTCTGCGAGCTCTACATCTGCAGTGCATTTTGATAAAGCTGTGCAGAGTCAGAGCTGCTGTGAGGACGTTGAAGAGGTCAGACATGAGGGGGAAAAAAAGTTGAGGCTCTCCTCCTGGCATCCAGCAGAAAGAGCGGCGCAGTTCCGCCAAATATGCGCCGCTCAGACGTTTATGAGACGATTGGTATTTTTTAAGAAGGCAGACCGTGAAGTATCAGTTTGAACGCCATACACGCAGAATGCAGGGGGAGAAAAAAATCGCCTGGGAAATCAGGAAAAGAGCCATGAAGACGTTTGCCTCTCACACATGACCAGTGGCATCCAATGACAGGCGATGGAGGCACATAAAAAGCTCTATTGCCGAGCTGTAAATTGTCCCCTCACAAAAAGGAATTTCGACTGCAGCAATTCTCCCCATCTATGCGCATAATGGCAGCAGCCCCTCCATGAGCCCTGGAGGAACACAAGAGATCTTTGTTATTATTACGCAAAGGAGAAAATGCTGCATCTTATCCGCCAAAGATGGGTCAAAGGAGAGTGGTGTAGATTTCTAATTCCTCTCCAGTGGATGTGGAGAAAATACCTCATTGGAAGATTATTTTCCCTTTTCGTGGATTAAAAATAAAATAAAATAATACATCGAATCTAGTCCAGATGACTCAATATTTACTTTGCTGTAGATGGAAAGCGATCAGTTTTACGCATTTTCCCCCTCCCCTATTTTTTTTTTCCTGAATTGAGTTTTGGGCGTTTTTTTCCTTGTTTTTGCACCAAATCACAGACAACGAAATAGATTTTAGTCGTTTTGATTTTTCTTTCCTTTCTCTTTGCTTCCAAGGCCTTGCACCACTAAGTTTCTTTGGAACTCCTTTATGCGTAAAATGGTTTTCTTTTTGGAAAAATAGAGAAAACCCAAAGAAAGAAAGAAAGAGAGGAACAAAAAATAAATTTTTAACTCTGACTTTCCATGTGTAAACGCCCCTCACCCTTTAAGAATAAATCTGTGTATTTGCTACCGTGGATAAAGAAAAAAACGCACACCGTACTCTCACGCTACAGGCCATACTTTATCTGCTGTTTTCATGCATGTGTCAGAAAGACTTGGGAGAAATTAATTATGTTGGGCCTGTATGGAAAATGTTCACGCTATTGAAGCTAAATATTGTAGATGCATTCCCGTCCATGAGTGTACGTCTGCAGCCAGAAGGAATTTCTTTCATTCAGTCTGCTTCATCTGGTGGCGTGCCAGAGTCAGCACTCTGCGATTTATAGTCCGGCCATGGCTCTGTCTCTGGTTTCCTGTCTTATAGCTCTGGATGTGCGTGAGGCTCTCTCTGTGTGTGTATGTGTGTAGGCGTGTGTTAATGTGTATGTGTGTTTACATTTTTAAACGTTATGATTTGTTGTATCACTCATCTATGGTATTATATTAATTCCCTGCTCTCATTGGGCCCGGGTCAGTCTGTGTGAGGGGCATAGAAACGTGGATTAACAGGGATTTAGTCTCGATACATCAGGTTTCCTCAGACTGGTTTTTGTTTCTCTTGGTCAGATTGTCCTCCCGGGTCACTGGAGGACTGCGTAATGTTGTGATGGCCTGCGCACTGAATGAATGACTGATGGAGAGCTAAACTCAGACTTACTCTGATTGGTCCTTAAATAGGTTATTTAAACTGTGCAATTAAGAGCAAATATTGGAGGCTTTTAGAATTTGTTGTATCACTCAGAAAGTCTTCACCTACTCGTTTCAATAGTTTGGGTTCTTGGTATTTATAAAGGGGTGATATCAGAATTATCCTTCAGTCTTAAGGAGCAAAAATAGACGCACAGATGTAAGACATTTGGTCGTCAGTGGGGTTGGGTCTGTATATGAAGCTGCAGTGGAGTATTAGACTATAAAGAAGGGGCGACCATCGCACATATTTTACTCTGTTTTTGCGTGTTTTTTTGTCCCAATGCCATAGGTTTTCACCCACCCACCCACACACACACACACACACACTAAAAAAAATAAAATAAAATAAAATAAAATGATAAATAAATAAATAAAAATTAAATTAAATTAAATTAATAAATAAAAGAAAAATGGATATCAAGAAAATAGACGAAATCACATTTAGTCATTCACCCTAGTTCGGTTTTTTGTATGTAGACCTATACCTTAAAATTTTGATTTGATTACTGATTTTTCAACATTGTTTAAAAATAACAAACACAAGCGAGTGTGAGAGTGACACAAAAATATTAAAAAGAAATAAAAGCAAATAGATTTAGAGAATATAGCTTCAAAAGCTAGGACAGTTGTCCATGGGCCCTCTTTAAAAAACAAAGAGATGTTTCAAATTGGAAAAAAAGTAACTTGTCTGCAACATAGATCTTTAGCCTAAATGTAAAAACAAACAAAAAGCAAAAAAATAAAAATAAAAAATAAACAAACAGCTATTTTTTGTGTGCAATTGAAGGTGTTTCACAACAAGGCTACAATGAGTACTTATGTGTGGCTTGGACCTCCTCCAGAGTCTAGCCTGAAGCTAAGTCTATCTCGTGTGAGTTGTAAACTAATAACGGGTTTTATCATTCATATCTGTTTATTAGCCTCTGGTTATTGTTCAGTAGTTTATATAAGGACTGATTTCCAAGTATGATTAGTATTGCATCATGATTCATCGAGCTAAACCTGATTGTATATTGTGCGTCCCTGCTGCCTTCTGTTTGCTCCCACAGAGAAAACACGCAGAGGGCCGAGAATACAAGAGTCATGAGAGAAAACACTAAAAACCTGGAGGCTTGACTTCATTCAAGAGTTTTGCTTTTAACAATTAACAAGAAGAACAGTAGTTGAATGGAGACCTGTTTAATTAGAAACAACACATTGAAAGGGCTGTGTCAAAACAACCATCTAGACTACCATGTGTGTGTGAGTGTGTGTGTACACCACGGCGTTTACGGGAGTAACGTGACCGCAGCTAACATAAAGCGTAAGCTCCAGCTGACCCCGCCTGTGAGGAAGCCGCACATGACTTTACAACAACTGCGTGGAAATGCTCGTGTATTGACAGAAATCCCCTCAAGTCAACCACATCTTTTGTCATTATCACAAAAAACCCATACTCTCGTGTGATCACGTGATGATGAGGAAGCTATTATGATGAACTAAGGCCTAATCAGCTGAAAGTGGTCACTGTGGGGTCAAGTTTTCTCTGTGACAGTAACCTCAGTCATCAGGCCGATCATGGATGGATGCAAAACATCATCTGAACAGGATCTCTCATGTCGGCCACTATCACTGCTGTCATTGACTGAAGTACGCTTTGTAATCCCTGCCAATAATCACTTTTACATCCACTAAACATGGCTGATTTTGGCCACACTCTACTGGTGACACAACGCTTTGCAAATCAATGGAGAACACCCTCTTCTTCTTCTTCTTCTTCTTCAGATTGGCTTGAAACACCATAGCTAAAGAAAAAGACATGCTCCTTTTTTTCATCGAGTACGTCAGACTGTGGTCCTGTGATGTTGGGTGCTCTTATCTGCTTCAACCGCAAGTGATCAGCAATAAAAAGTCGTCACGGCCTGGAGTTGGATCTGTAGCAGATCACGAAAACTTGCTCAGTCGTGGGGTCTCGTGTTTGTTTGTGTCCCTCTGATATGGCACATAGTTTTTAAAATGATCATATAGATAGTAACGCATTAGTGTTTATTCAATTGTAGCCTATTTATTTTTGATTCATTAGAAGATGGGTTCAGATTGACTATTAAAAGAAAACAGGATCGAGTGGGCCTCCAACATCTTCATTTACAGAGATTACAACTTGAACAGGGACGTGTCCAGCGTGCATTAAAATAAGATTTCTCTGAAAAGATAGTTTGCACCACGAAGCACCAACACACTGATGTTTGTTTGGGAGGAGCAGAATGGAAAACTGGTCTCTCTCTTAGGCCACATAAATTATTTTCTTTACTGCGTCAAGACTTTAACCAGTGAAGAGCCTCAAAGTGGAGATTGAAATGAATGCATTTCTATGAACTGAAAACTACATTCCTCGTAAATTTCCACGGAAAATGATGGCTAAATCTGATCTTGAGTTGAAACACTTTGGCCTGTCGGTTAAGACTGGACGCACTGTTGTCGAGGTGTGTAACAGGCTGCGAAATTATCACCATTTTGGAGCGCTTATTTCAGTTTAATAGACGTCCAGCAACAGGATATGATCCAAACTAATAAAAAAATGATCATGATGAATTTGGTGGTTTCATTTAAATTAAATTTAAATTTCTGTAAATAAAAATAAAATCATAAAAATGTATTAATTCATTTATTTTGTTGCTTTAACGCACGAGTCCAAACCGTAACTGTAGGCCTATTCCTCTTTACACGCATTTAAAAAGGACCCCTGTGGTGTTTTGGTCCAGTGATGAAGTTTGCGGTACAACAACTTATTTTTTTTCGAGCCTTTCAAAGATATTTGGTAAATAAGCATTATTTAACATCTTTAAAGCTGTTTTTTTTTCATATAATGGATAAATCTGCAGTGTGTGTGTGTGTGTGTGTGAGAGAGAGAGAGAGAGATAGTCTGCCTTCATGTTTCATCGAGGCTTCTGCTGAAAGTGAACTGCTGGATGTCAGACTAAAAGAACAATATCGCCCTCTAGCGCTCTGATTCAACCTCCAAATAGACTTTGCTCAAAGCTTTTTCCTGCACAATACAAGGGTTTTACTTCTTGTTGGCCTTTACGCAAAAATATCAGTCAAATTCACTAGTTTAATTTTTATAAAATTGTGATATATTTTTTTAAAATCAGTGCGTTTTTTCCTCTTCTAGAAGGAGCTCCACAGGGTAAGATAAGGACACGTTTCTGATTTTTAGCTGAAAAATTAGATAAAACAACAACTGAACCAAGAGTGCATCGGACACTAGTCAAAGTGAAGTTTTGTTTCCCATCGCTGGGAAGTGCAGTTGGTGAATAAACGTGACCACTGCTGTGGGGGTTATTTCCTTTGAAACAATCCATCGAGCAGACACCCTGTGGAAAGTGTCCACATTCTGTTGGTCAGCAACAGACGCAAACACCCGAGAAGAGAAGGGGGCTTCAAAGGGAGACTGCAATTACTGACCAGGCCCATAAACTCATTTAGGCCAGACGTCTAGCCATTTCTATAGCTTTATTGGACCAAGGTTCTTCCTGCTTTAAAGCCATTATGCGCACAAACTAGACAATAAATTGGAAATCCGCCGCAACACCTCTCCCAATTGTAAACACTTTATTACTTGTCCTTTTGCGTTTGAGATTAAAGTTAACCTCAACACAAAGTGAGATTTGTGTTACCAAAATTAAAACCAAAAAGCAGTTTGAATCATTCTGATGTCTCGCCATGGATTTTGTTGAAACCAGATCCAGAATACTTTTGGATTAGTTTTGTAAAGTCCAATTTTGAGTCTAAAAAACAGGGACACAAGTGACATTTTCATTTTAAATATAGGGTTAGTCTATAATAAGCCATAAATATACACATAAGTGTTCAAGAATTTTAGGAAACTGAAAGTAAAACTTCTCTTTGATGCAAAAACAAACCGCACGCGTAAATGTGTTTTTATCTAAACACACTTTGGTCGACACTATCCGAGTAAAAACGGGTCTCTTGTTTACCGAAACACTCAGCAGTCAACGGTTGAGCTTTGAAAATGTTTTATGTACAATTCTTAACAACTATAAAAAGCAATATGTTACAAAGAGACACGTTTCCTACTGTGCGTAATGTCCAACAAAAATGACAAACTGCTTCAACATCCCAGGGTGTGGTTCCTAAAAGTTAGGAGACAGATTCAAAAGGGGTTGTTGACAGAATCTGTCAGTGTTTTTTTAGCCAACACGCAATGAAACCGGCGCAAAATATGAGGGGGATCTAATAAAATAGAATAAAATGGCTACCGTGGCTCCTACCAAAAAAAAAAAAAAGAACTCAATCGTCCAAATGGCTTCAAACGCAGCAAAGGTTTCATAAGTGTTCCTTGCTGCCTCTCTCTCTGTTCATCTTCTTCATCTTCATCCTCCTGTTCTGGAACCAGATCTTCACTTGTCTCTCGGTCAAACTGAGTATGCGGGCCACTTCGTAGCGTCGGTCTCTGGTCAGATACATGTTGTAGAGGAACTCCTTCTCCAGCTCTAAAGTCTGGTATTTGGTGTACGGGCAGCGCTTTTTTCTCGTGGAGCGCGCGTGGATCCAGTTTGCTGCAGGGTTATCTGGAGGGAAAAAACACAAAGATGAAGTGAATACGAGCGTGCTGAGGGTACTTTTAATTCAAACCCACAACAAGTTCAATACATGAAAAGGGGACTGTTGTACAGGGACTCACACGGGCAGTGGTGCTGCAGGAAATAGAAAAAAAACCCTCTGAAAATGGAGAAATGCCTAAAAATTACCGTTCAAATAATGTGTTTGGTGTTTTACGGATAAAAAATAAAGATATCAAAGGTTGTATCTAATCTTTACGAAGCATTGTGTTTCTACTTGAGGTGTCCTGTGACATTAAAAAGTTTAGGATCCCCCAGTAATAACCTTTCCAGGGCGGGTTTTTCCCGAGCCGCTGCATAGCACGAGACACTTTTATAGGTTAGTAAAAGCTCCAGTTTTACGCACCCAGCTCATACAGTTCTTAGGGCAGTAAATCAGGATTTCGTTTACTTACTTGGGTCAAGTTGTTGTTGTTTCTCCTCTTTTGGCTCGCTGTGGCTCGAAAGCTCACTTCCACTATGCTCTTTGCTCGACTTTTCTCGACACTCCGATACTCCGTGCGTGAATTCTCCACTTTGCGGACGACTTTCTGACTCCAAAGAGTCACACTCGGTTGATTTCGGAGGTAACACGTCTGGTTTTGTCCCGTACGAGCGGCTACTAGTGTGAAATCCGGAAAAAGAAACGTGGTTGGAGATGGGGTCCATCCAGGAGCGGACGCCGACATATCTGCTATCCGAGGCGGGGAGGTGGGACTGATGGTGGTGGTGCACGTATGGGTGATAAATCCCCTGCGGGTGGACAGAGGACCACGACGGAGAGAAAACGGCGGACTTTGGAGCAAAATTGCAAGAAGAGAAGTCTGCGTTGTCCCCGGCACCTGACGGCCTCGGGGTCACCATGTGTGGAGGCTGAAGAAAGCGAGCTCCGTACACATCCTCCGGTTCCTGTCCCATTAAAGCGTCCACATAGCAGTTACTGAGAGTGCCACTGGAAGACATTTTTCATCTCTTCCTACTCTTATAATAAGCCTTGCACTGTTAGGAGAAGCTTCCCTCTATGAACAATCATAGTATTTTTGCTTGGCCTGCATCTACAGGGATTGGTTACATGGATCACGTGGTCATATTTACCAATACAGCCAGTAAATCAATCCCACCGCTGCGCTCTCTGCTTTTTTTCGTCAGGTTTAATTTAGCTTTTCATTCCACAAATAATAAAAAGCCCCATCAGATGTGACTGTAGGGACAGAGCATGCGCTCGGATGAATGCAAATGGACTTTTTTTGTTCTTCACGTGCGTAAAAGCTGCAACAATACAAGCAGAACAAAAAAAAGACATTTTTTTCAACACAAGCACAGATTCTCTGCATCCTTATGTTTGAGAAAAACTCTTCTAATATCGTCCCGATGCCCTCAATGCTTGTAAAATGGTTTATAGACTTAACGGAGTCCTCGTAAAATAAATGTAATAACATGTTGTAAAGGAACAGAAGCCATTTCCGTTCACAACGCGGCGGATCCATTGTTAATATTCGGCGAGGAAACATATTTTCTGGGTTGGGTTTAATTTTTAAAAGCTACGCCGGAAACGGCAGTTGTGAAATTATTGTGTTCATTCAAAGGAGAGCAATAATGTCTTTATGTATCAATAAATGTTTTATGAGGTGCGTGTGATTATACATGCCGTCAATAAAAGAAAATGCTTGGAGAAGGAAAGTCTCTCTATTGCTGGCTGGAAGTGACATTTACATGTAATACGCAGCTTTTCTAAGACCAAATTTTCTTTACTCTTCACATGTTCGGACGCAGAGGTTTTTCAGCCTTTATTTTCTAGAGAAATGTGTACTTTTCAAGGTGAACCGTCAAGATTGATAACAAATACGCAGACTGAATCAGACTAACATTTCTTTAATCGCAAATTTGTCATAAAATGCAAAGTTTTTCTGCGCACACAGAAGAACTGCAACGTGACTTTTGAGGCCTGTGCCATTCGGGTAGGAAGGAAGAGCTGATCCGTGCCTGTGAATTTGTGCTTGAACATTAAACACACCACGTCTGGACGTGTCTTAACGCTATAAGCTAAGTCACAAACAGCAGGCCTACAAAAAACAGTGGAAACGTGCTCTTTTTTTCGATATCTCCACTGTTTTTTTGCAAATCTGTGCACACAAAGAAAACGCCAAAATAAACTGGCAATGTTGCATTCTTACGACTATTTTTGGCCCCAGTTGAAATCTCTGTTTATTGAAATTATCAACAAACGGAGTATTCATGTAGAATGGGTACTATTTTAATCATTTTACCACCCACATGCCTCCTATTTATCAATAAAACTAAAAAAACTTTGTGCGTAAAATTGTAAACTCATTTTGTTTCGTCCGCAGGGGTTTAGAAAAGTATTAAGATTATTTGAAATGATAACTTCTTGAAAATATCTTGTGAATGCGATTTGTTTTGTCGGGGAAAATGCAAAAAGCTCTTTCTTTAAAAGAGGTGTTGTAATTTTCCTTTTAAAACACGAGTTTTCAGCCGCGCAAGAGAAAATAGTCCCGCAGATTTAGACAAAACTGAAGGAAATAGGCAATAGAAATAATCGTACACTTTAAAAACAAACACATATACAAATGAAGATTATTTGACAATTTATTGCAAGATACATGCTACAAACATGCAATGAACTCACATAGAAACATTACTTTGCCGCCTCTTTTTCAAGGCCCAGAGAAACATTACACAATGGAGCAAATGGTTTGCAACTACACTGAAAAACAAATGTTGCACTACACGACAATAAATGTGCTTTTATGACGACAACAACTGAATAGCCATACTAGCAGGAGACACTTCTACATCCCCAATAATTTAAGACCAAAAAGTGAAACCCTGTGGTAAAAATAAAACACAAACACACGACACCACACAGAAAAAAAAAATAGCTTATATAGAGATAGTCACAGTTTCTTTGAAATTGATGATAAACGTCCAATGCCACTGAAGCATCAAACTGATTATTACAAGAAAGGAAAAACAGCTAACCACAGACACATGCGAGCTCACGAGAAGGTGAGGTTTGAGGTGAGTTCACGGATGCGGTTTTCTCTGCTCATCTTCTTCAGCTTCATCCTGCGGTTTTGAAACCAGATCTTGACCTGCCTGTCGGTCAGGTTAACGCTCCGGCTGATCTCTAGGCGGCGCTCTCGGGTCAGATACATATTGAAGAGAAACTCCTTCTCCAACTCCAAGGTCTGGTGCTTTGTGTAGGGACACCTTTTCTTCCTGCCACTCTTCGCTGTGAGCCAGTTACTGGTCGGAGTGTCAGTCTTACAATCTGTGAGGGGAACGAATAAAACACGTCAAGTTTTTTTTTTAATCTTTGAAAGAAAGAAAAAAGATCACGTGCTGATTTTAGATTTGACCTCAGGGAAATAACACAATCTTAATGTTTTCCAGATTAGATTAAAAGAAGGGGGTGTGATGAGTCACGTACTTACCACCACGAATTAAAATGAAACATGACTGAACCTCAGTGCGCACATCAGAAAAATAGACTTTTCATGTTTCAAAAGTGCATTTCTACCTTGTGCTACAATGCTTAAATTTACAACCATAAATGTAATTTTCATGTATTGATTTCTTGGGTTTTCTAGTCTTCTCTACACTATAGCCCCTCAAACCAAAATCACACACAACTCTGCAGTTTTATCAGGATAACTTGCTGATTAAATTTACTTTTACGCACCAAATCAAGCGTCTAAATACGAGCTTAAAAGTTACCATTTTTAGTTAGTGAAAACTGTGCCACATGCAAACAGATAATAAAAATAAAAGCACATTAGTCTGGATTAAATAGAGGGATACACAGAGTGCGCATGCTGCCTGGTAAAGCCATTCTCTTCTCCCTGCTCCTGCAACCTGAGAAAGCCTCTCATTAAACATTACGACTGTAGGGCTGTTTGTGTTTTATTCTTGCTTTTATGATGCCGGTGCCTTCACTGCAGAAGCGCCACAAGATAAAAGCTTTCATTGTATAGCCAACCCACCTTTCCCTTCCTGCTGCAGCAGCTCAGGGCTGGACACAGACACGTCCATGGAGCACATCTTCTCCCCGGAGCTGGACTGAGAAGGATCCGGGCTTTCTGCAGGAACCGGCGTCAGTGAGGTCTCAGGGTTCTGAGGGATTTCTTCAGTTTTCTTTTCCACTTCTGCGAAATTTGAAGAGGCTGAAGATGAAGAAGAGGAGGGCTGTGGTTTGGGGGTGACCCGGTTAAGCTGCATGAGTGTTGGGGTTGGGCTCGGCGGCGCATGCTGGTAGTTTTCTTGGTGCTTCCCGTTCGCGTAAGTTTGGCTCAGTCTGAAGTAGCCCGGGACTGGGATCTCTGGACCATCAGACTCAGGAATAACATGAGAGTAAGCCTCTGAAGAGCTGATTTTTTGGACTCTTTTATCAGAATACATGCAGCAGTTACTCTCCTCTTTAATGCTCTGTGAAAATGTACAGTTTGACATCTGACTGGACCCCTCGATCCTGCACGCTCTGCTCGGATCGGTCCAGTTTTCTATCTGAGGTATGTACTGGTGGACATTCATGCCCACATTTTGGTGGTTGACCTCCCCTCTTTTGCCGAAAGACGGCAGGAGTCCACAGGTTTGCATTCCGTAAGTTCCCATGTCTGCTCCGGACGGCATGTACATGTTGCTGGTGCCGGAATAAAAGCTGTCCGTCCTGCACGCGCCAATCAAAGAGTCCACTAAGAAGGTGTTGGCCGCAGGAGAGCTACTGGGGAAGGACATTTTGGGGGGTTAAGTTCTTTACGGGAGAGAGATGTCCTTTGGAAAGCTGACATATCTAGGAAAAACAATCTCCAGTGGAAGTCAGGATGCCTCCCGACCACATGACAAGCCCACCAATGAGATTTGAAAATGGCCTTGAGACGCAGCCTCCTCGCCCCTGCACGCGCTCGCACTGCGGAGGCAGACGTGGTCAACAGCGACACCTGCGACACGGACTTGAAATTGGTTCACATGCTTATGCAGACAGCAGTGAAACTAATGCTGCTCAACTCAACTGACACAATTCCGCTTCAGGAAGGATTTGGTGACACATTTGGTGCATTGAAGCTTCTTTTGCTCCAATAAAATGTTGATTTTGAGTAAAATGCTGCAAAAAGTGGATTTTTCTCTTTATTTTGGCGACATATTCAACACAGAGAGTGTGTGAGTGCATGTGTGTGTGCGTAAATGCTGCTTAAATGGCGCATAGGCGACAACTGCCCTGTTAATTTGAAAGGATTTTTAACTATTCGCACTGACCTTAATGGTTTCTAAATCATATTAAAGCAGCCACTGAAAGCCCACCGACAACAGGGACTTCACCAAGTTAGTCCTGACTAATTTGAAGTCAGGGGCCGTAAGAAGAAAAAAAATAAACATATTTTTTTACTCCTTTCGTACTTCAAGTGTTCAAATTTAAGGCTTTGTTTTTATTTTTTATTATCATGACTTTATTGCGGCTTCCCTGTTAAACTTTGGGTTCAAAAACACTCCATCTATGTGCTTCGGCTGTTGAGATTTTCTGCATCATGTCTGCATTGAAATAAGGAACCTAATAAGTGAAATGAGGGTCCATCATCCTCACATAAAAACTTCATAAACAAACAGGAGTCTGCACATGCATGAAGGTCAATGTTTTTATACTGTTCAAATAAAGTCCACATAACAGTGATAGAAAATTGTCCTTTATTATTTGCACATATTATGAAGCACAACGTCTGTATTCCCATTTTTTACACACATGTATCTTCAATGTTTAAAGCAGAAGTTCAAAAATAAAAACCTCCTTCTTTTGTGTTGTAATCAGTCTGTGTGTCATGGGTGTTATTTATTTAACTCGGGGCTCCTCTGTTTCTGTCTGCAATGAGGGCGAATGAATGTGTGCAAGATAAACAGAGCGTCTGTGAGGGTGTGAAGAAAAAACAAAAACACAGTGGGAGAATCAAAGTGACCATCGACCGAAAATTAGAAGTCAGCCCACTGAGTCTGCAAAGAAGAAGCATCTTGAAATAATTCAATCTTTGGTATTTATGCTGCAAACTTTAGACGACTTCAGTCAGAGAGAGGCTGTGAGGACAGCGTTTGTTGCGTCTTTAACCCTCTTTAGATATTTACACTTGGTAGTAAATTTGTTTTTAGTTTGTGGGTTGCAAATCATCACAATATAACAGAATCCACACACAAATAATACAACTTGGTATTAAAAAAAATACACCATAATGAGACTACAAAATTCATTCCGCGCTACGACATATTCGGGTCTTTTATTTTGGAAGGTACAAAGACTTTTTCTCGTTTTAATCCGCTTTTGGCCTTTTCTTTATTTATCCTATACTATTGATTTATCCACTGTTTAAATGTTCAATCATAATGTTAGATAAAACCACTGGGCTGTTTGCATTTGTTTAGTGGAACACAACGTAAAAAAAAAAGAAAAAAAAAAAACAAAGAGTGAGGATACACGTTCCCAGGTAAAAATTAAACCACCGTTTACGCACAATATTGCCATATAGTACCTATAATGAAATAATACAAAAACAATAATTATAACAGCAATAATCATTTTAATAATAGTTATAATAATAGAGGATTTAAAATAACAAAATACACACGTTGTTTATTGGAAATTACGGTATCGACGTAGATAATAACCCTGCGCCAAACCACAACAACATTTTACTATTCAGAGTCAGGTTTATTCTCAAATATCCAGACGCAATAAAAAAAGAGAAACAATCATATTAAATATCTGTAAAGCAGCAGCAAAACGGAATCAAACGAAAGGAACTGAAAGAAATATTCACAACTAACTTTCTCTTAACACCGTAATCTGAGGAAATACGTGAATGTAAAATGTAAAATAGTCTGTAGGCCTGGAAATTAAGCCTGCGTGGCCTTCGTGTAAATATCAACGTCTGTTCGTAAAGATTCGGGTGGATCGAAGAAGAATAGAGTGTTTTCCTTTGAAAAACACACACACGACTGTCATATAATAAGGAGGAATGCAGGACTGGCAGCATTTTAATAAGACACGAAGTGAGCAGAAAATGTCTATAGGTATTTTTCTTGTGCATGTGTACTACCAAGAAGCTACTCCCTGCTCAATTGTTGCGTTTGGATATAAAGCAACCCTGGATACTCCTGGAATCAAGTCTCTGCTGGAAACGCAGCATTGTTTGTTCTACGGGGTGCCATTGGGATCAAAATACTAATATGAATGCACCCCACGCTGAACAGATAAGTCCTAGGGTTGACTGATTTAAATGCTGTTCAATTTGGCTGAAGTGAGAATTCCTCCTCACAGTGGAAGCAGCAAGTGTGCCCTCATGTGGATACAGCGAGTATCTCCACACAGTGGGTAATGTCCTCTCACTGCAGGACATGATGGCAAACCAATTAAACGCTTAATGAAGCCTCAGTTATCGGACTGCCTTTTTGGGAAATAACTGTACATGTGACACATTTCAAATTAAGGAAAAATAAACCTCAAACTCTTTTTTTCCCCTTCTTTCATAAAGAAGCTCAAACAAGGAGAGTAGTTATTGGTGCGCCGAGTTTACGCGCAAATTCTACCCACAGGATTGATCAATAAAACGGCTGTTTGTGAGGGATCAATGCATTTATTTACTCTGTCCTTTTAATGGAGACAAAAGTAGCACAGAGATCAAGATTACCAAGACAGAGCCTGGCTTACAGATAAATTATTCAACCTACACACAGGTTAGCAGAGCAGAACAAAGACAGGCACGTTTCACCTGCATCAATTAAAGATGGAAACGTGCTTTTATTTTGGTAACAACGACAAGTCTCTGATTTTCAAGCAGAATCTGATGCACAGAAACTATACAAAGCCAACTGAGAATACAAGAACAACAGACTGACGTTGGAAATTACCTATTTTTTTCCTCACATGGCGCTCCACGTTTGAATATCCTTCATTATCTCCCAGTTTACAGTGCGAACACAGTGCTGCAAGAAGCCAAAATGGAGCTAAATCAAAACCAAAGCAGCAGGAAAAAAAAACTCTTAAATTGTCCAAAAAATTGTTGCCTGGCGCTAAACTAGTCCGAGGCAGGAAGGAAAACCAGTCCTCTTGTGGTCTGGGGGTTGGGACAGCAAAGTCCAATAGCCCCCTATTTAGACATTTACAGCTAGGTTTATTGTACTGTCTAGACGGTTCAAGGTTTAGTAAACAGCCCAGTGTTTGAAAGCAAAGGAAATTAGGGGGACATACAGGCCTGCGAGCGTCAAATTTCTCCTTTCATAAAGCTCTAGGAGGTGAAAATCCCCCTTTTTTCTGGAGTTATTTCTGCAGGACTTGGTTAAGTTCATGTGACAAGTTTCGTGACTATAATACAACATTTGTTGGGACTATTTTAATATCACAGCACAGCGTGCATTCGCTACATGCGTCTCGTAAAATTGACATTATTACACAAGAAGGAAGCCTATATAGACCTTATATAAAGGATTTCAAAGCACAGCGCGCGCGCTTGACTGGAACATTTTCTGCAAATATGGCGCAAAAGGTGAAGACAAATAAATAAATGCAGGAATTTCTTCCAAAAATTGTGGTTTCCCAAAGATTAAATCTTTGTAAATACATTTTAAACATGAAGATCAAGATTCAGATATACACAGGGTTTAAGTCTTTAGGATGTGTGTGTGTATGTGTGTGTGTGTGAGGGCAACTCCTTTTTCTACCGTGTGTGTGTGTGTGTGTGTGTGTGTGTGTGTGTGTGGTATCAGAATAAAGGATTCCCTGTGAAATACTGTAGACGGTCGCGGTTGAGCTTTTTCTCTTTCATTCTTCTGTTCTGAAACCAAATCTTCACCTGCCGATCGGACAGGTTTAACATCCGGGACAGCTGCAGACGCTTCTCTTTGTTAATGTAAACGTTGAAGAAAAACTCTCGTTCAAGTTCTCGGATCTGGAATTTGGAGTAAGGACACCTCTTCTTCCTGGACTTGGTGGATGAACCTGCACAAAGAAACACAAATTAGGACATTTTATTCTTTAAAAACAAAACATGAGGTTAAAATATTTGTTTTTTTTAGGTTTTGTAAATGTCTACAGATAGATTGAGTGATGCATTTGTTTGTGCACAAAGGCCCTTCTCTGACAGACAGGCCTACAGAAACGCAAACACACAGAATAAGAAGACAACAAGCGAACAATCTGCAGTAAAATTAAACCACATTGCACAGATTTTTATGCAAAATTTGGAAATTTTTGGCTATATCGTTTATTGCCATTTTCTACAAAACTTATAACACTAGCTATAAAGCGTTAAAAACTCATTAATAAAAGGCTTTCCTGACCTCTCTTATTCCCTATCAATACGAATCAATTCCAGCACCACAGCATAGTTATTAGACACAAGGCAATCTTTAAACATAACAGTTTCCCATAGTAAATGCCTTTACAAGCGTAAAGCAGATCTTATAGGGATATAAAAGCTTTTGCATGCTTATAAAGAGGCACATAACCCTGCACTGCCACGATACTGGACACAGTATAAAGAGGACTCTCTCTATTGTCTCCTCTGCACACCTTAAAAACAAGACAAAGAGGAGAAACACTTACACTGTTGGTTGTTTTTGTCCCCACAGTTGGAGGATGAGCAGTCCTCGTCCGCGCTCGGGTCCGCTTTGTTTTGCTCCAGTTTGGTCTCAGCCTGATTGTTATTCGCAGCAGAGTCTGTCTTTTGTTTGGGGGGCTCCGCGCTGGGCTTCTCTGAGGAGTTAGGAGTGTCCAAAAACTGGTCGAAGGCTTGGGGGAGAACCCCGTTCCGACCGACCCCCGGGAAAAAGCTACACGGCGAGCTCGCGCCTCCGTGGTGGCCGTACAAGGACTCGTTTTTGAAAATCACGTCCGCCCTGCTACCACTGCTGCTGGTGGAGGACTGGATCAAGTCCCGGTGCATTATCTCGTCCGCTGAGTAGTAGGACGCGTAATTGCCCCTGTAGTGCCATTTGCTTGGATGGTCCAGTCCATAATCCCTGAACGCGACCTCTCGGACAGGCTGGACCGGCGCTATGTTTGGAGAATAGGGGAAATTTATCTGACACGAAGTAGTCTGCGGTAAAAAGGAGGAGACTGATGTAAAATCGGGCGTCGAAACGTAATAAGTACAGCTCGGTAGATACATATTTGACGCACAGCTGCGATCCTCGTACTCCGTCATATCTCTTCTTCCCCTTTTTCCCCCCTTGCAACAGAGGAAAAAGGATTTGGCAGCTCGACTGTGTTAAACTTTGTCCATCTATAGCACCACAGGCGCGTGCAGAGACCCCGCCAGGGAGAAAAAATCGGAAACGTAGGCAGACCTGCAATACATCTTGATCGATTCTTGAGGTAATTGTGTCATGTGATCCAGCCAAGAAATTACCATACATCAATATCAGTCATTAAAAACTGTCCGGAGAAACTCATGTGAGCGCATGCGAGGGACTTCATTGGCTCCTGGGCTGCAGAGGAAACTCCTCTCCTGCCTCTCTGCCCCATAGCTCATTGAAAAAAAGAGACATTTGTAAAGCAGAGCTGGAATATTTAATTGAAAGCTTTACAGCAACATCATCCTCGTGGTGTAATGGCACGTAATGACACAAAAGTCTGTAAATTTGCGGGTTTTTGGAGAGGACACGGTGCGTATTTTTAGCAACAGTTAGATTGACTTTCCTATTTGATGCAAATCTTGGTGGAAATGGTGCCAGGGCCAGTGTGTGTGTGTGTGTGCCTGCACAGTGCACCAGAAACCTGCAGAATGATACGCAATTCACAGGCGGCTCATTAAGTCAGATTTGATGGAAATAAATTTAAGGGTTCATTGCGCATGATCACTGCGCACTGCAATGGTAGGGGGAAGTTTAAATACACACTCACACGCATACACACACACACATACACAAACAGTGGAAAATATTCAGAGCAATTATCTAATAGATGCCTTTGGCTTGCAGCATCTAGTGCAAAACAGCTCACGCGTCTCCAAAGAAAACAATCAAACAACAAGGGAACGACGCAAAATAGTAATGCGCAAAATACGCAAAAATCCTTCAAATGAATCCACACTAGCAAATGTATACACAAAATTTTTAAAACGAGTTAATACCAGAATTTGAAACGATTCTCTTTTGTTGTATTTTCCTCGTTTGCGCCTCCGTAAACAGCCCAAACAAAGCAGTCCACACTGCACACGCAGAAAAGTTGATTTTGGATGTCACAGAGACAGAAGGAAAGCATTAATCACTAGAAGCAGGCTCGGCATTGCCAAGTCCAAAACTACTGGCTTTGACCGTCTGTGCTGTCGATTATGTCCACCAAGCATTCAACAACCAGCTTCTGCACCCAAATCAGTTTAAAGCATGCGGGTAGCCATGTCTCCAGATTTTAGGCCCTGTTCTTTCCGGTTGGTATAAACTGAGATAAGACACAAGGGTAGCAAAGTGTTCCCAACCCTCCAGCTGTGTTTTTATTCACACAGCCGTGAGTATTATTCCTGAATCTTTCACGCGTAATATTAAAAGAACGGCGGATTAGACTAAATGACAAAGTACGTCAAAGCTGTTTTTCTACTTTTTCTTCGGGGTTGTTTTGTAATTGATGTCTGATCTTGTAATGCCAGCTTTCGCCCCTCAAGCTGTAGTGCAGCTCTATTTTGAAGGTCAGTGTTGTTTTTAGAAGACGAGCAGATTCCTCGCAGCACTGGGCCTGAAGGTCACACGCAATGTGGAAGCAGCTCTCTGGCTCAGGCTGTAAGCGTTTATTGTTATTGGGGGATAAAATCAGCTTTGTGCCTCTCTCTGTGTTCAGCCCAAACTACACTGGTGTCTGCAACACTGTTGGTTATTATCAGCGCTAAAAAGAAAGTCTGGATTTTTAGAAAATTACGAAAAACGTTGGGATTTGAAAAATTGTGCACGGGTGTCCCTGACATGAGGAAAAAGATAAGATAAATATATATCCAACAAACTCCAGTTGTTAAATGAAATGTAATTGAAAGTGACAAAAATGAAAGACGGAAAATGAGCAGATTTTCGCAAGAGAAAGTTAAGGTTACCTGTTGATTCCCTTTCCATTCTTACCTTCTATTGTCTTTTTATTTGTTTTAAAAGAAAATTTGAATGTGCAGTTTTTAAAATAACTGTTCCTGTATTGGTCTTGATGTATTTATTTTTATTTTAAACTATTTATATGATTACTTGCGCCACAATATTTATGTTATCTTTTCAACTTGCGCCTTTGCATTGCGCCCAGAATAGTGCGGTATTTAATTTTAAACGCTGGTTTTAAGCGTTGAAAATCCAACATTAGCTCAATATAAGACGTGTCCACCATTTAGTAACTAGGCTTTATACTTTAAATTATACCACAGAAGAGGTTTCCAGACACTAAACTATGTTTTACTTCAGTTTTGAGGCGCCTGAGTCTGTTTTTGTTGTGCGTAATGGAGTAAATGAACCCCATCCTCGCAAATATTGACGGAGAGCTACCTCAGAATTGCTCCTATTGATAAGAAAGACACAAAACTCTGGAAAACTAATTTACTTTTTTTTTTTTTTCCAAAGATGTTGTCTTGTTCTCATATTTTGTGTAGTAGCAATGCACAGCCTACTAACTTGACCTTAACTTTGTGATGGCGCCCCCGTTATCTTAAGCAGTCGCAGCTATATGACCGCTGTCTGGCTGCGTTGTGCAGTAAAGCAATAAAGCCACAAAAAGTGAAGGAAGCGTTGCGTATTGGACGCATAGAAAACTCAGAGTAGCCGGTCAAACTAGCCGGAGCAATAAAAGCTAATAGTAGGTGAAAAATGTTGCGTGGGAAGGACTTTAAGCTGAGGAAAGACAGACAGTTGGAACACAGGAGGCCTGTAGCTAATACGTCTGTGAATGTACGTGTTCTTCTAAAAATAATGTTGAAAATAGCAAGATTGTGCCGCAAAAATGACGCATTTAGCTCAAACGGAGCCAAAATATCAAATGTAGAAAACCTCAAAATGTGCTGAAGCCACTAATGGAAGAACCATGTCATCACGACTCTTGTATGATCCTTTAACAGGACTGCAGTGATGTGTCCTGCAGAGAAATTTTAGTTGCAGAGCTGATGACGTGATGATGATGCAATCGGATGGTGCATTACAAGATTTAGTCTCATGCGTAATAATAACGCTCTGTTGGCGGCACTGTGAGCCTTCTCCTCATGAGAACACTCACTACTTTCAACTTTGTCGTGTTAAATTTTAGGAATCCTCCATCAAACATCCAAAAAGCAACAACAACAAACAAGTGTGTTAGATAATATAAACACTGGTCCTATTTAGGATGCCCAAAGCGCACACCGTCAAACAAGCCGTTTAATTCGCTACTAAGAGCCCCAAACGGAACTCTTTTTAAAGTGTGTAGAGTATCTAACTTTAGAGGGAAATTAAAACATGAATATTTGGACTTAGATCCATTTGTTCACAGCCACAGTAACCTCGCGCTGACATGTGGAGGTTTTGGCCTGCTGGCGTGGGCTGCTGCTGCCGCTGCTACTGTGGAAAGGAATTACGCGTCTGCGCCAGACAGGCAGGAAGATAAAGATACAAAATAGAAAGTATCTTATATGTAAAAATGTATTGAAGTGAGCGGAAAATCTCGCATCAACAGTACAGGAAAGGTACCCCGTAGTCCTTTAAGTTAAGGTGGATGATTATAAGATGGTAATTCAGTCAGCACTGGTGTAACGCTGGCTTTGACTTTCTTGGAAAAAATACCTGAACTATTACTAATTTAGAGAGAAAAGAATCAAGATGCGAAATGTATGAACGCGTTTCCTTCCTTGCATCCGTGATCAATCTCACTGTGAAAATTATTCCGATTAATTTAAGCAAAAGGCTTCTCCACCCACACACACACACACACACAAACACAAACACACACACTTCTATGAAAGTCGCATGCGGCCTATGAAACACCTTGGTCTCCTCTCGAATCAGGCCTTTCTATAGAAATTATTGATGTTAATGTTAAAATTGAACGTGAATCTTTATATAAGACGTTCGCATTTGCAGTTTTTCCAAAAAGGTTTATATAACTCTGAACCCTTAGCACAACGCGGTGATCAATATTCATCTTGTACTCCATGAGGTAAAATAGTTACTCAGTATAATGTCTAAGAATATAAAATGATGCACAGTAAAGCTCGTCCTTGCTTTAAAATTATCTTTATTTACATTTATCTGCAGTTCATTTACAAAACTTCATGTCCGTGCGTAAAAAGATGGCTGCTGATCTGTTGCGTAGTCTTGCGATCATATCCAACATGCTCTGTGGAAGCATTCATAAATGAATTGACCGTCAAGTAATTGTATCTTCTATCAATATTTTATTCATAGAGACGGGATCTGCTAAGCAAGAGTGAAGCAATTCATGTAACCTGTGATCGTGCGTAAAGTAAGCGTTATTTGGCCTAAAAGAAAATTCCAGTTATTGTAAATTTCTCAAATTATCTTTTTTTTTAAAGGTTATACAATCAGAATATTCAAACTCCACAAATTGACATATTCACCAGGCATTATATTGAACATCAACACATCACTACATTTGGCACTGTCCTCTGAATGCGGGACAAGAAGAACAAAATGTTACTTTAGTCAGACTCAGATTCACAATTAATTCAGGCTAAATGGGGCTTTTAATTGAATAATATTAATTGGGAAATAGGCATGCAATCATTTTATCATTTTATCTTTTGCTAATTCAACTTGGGTCCATGTTTGATTCGTCCGTAAACATGAACTTGACTGTTTACTTCTACTTAAGGTCAAATACTCTGCATGCGCCATCGTACAAACACACAATATATAGATTTGTAATCCTGTTTCAACAAGGCGATGTTTGATCTGGAGGTGTAACAGTTGGGCTCAAATGTATATCATTAATGCAGCTATAGAGGCCAAACAGGAGCCAGGGGCCTGCTACTGCAGTGCGCATATGGACAATCTTTAAAACTGTGCGTAAAATCTATCCTAGCATAAACCGCTGTGAAGTTTTACAAGCAATATTATGACTGAACTTGGGATAAAACTGTTGCCTATAATGGAACAGGCACAAAAACATTTTATACATATCCATAAATACAAGTCCATCCTATAAACCGGAGGGTGTATGATGAGCTGCATGGTAAATACAGGATATTTTTGTGGTCATGATCAAGTCCAAAGGTCATCAGTACGCAGAGAAAACGTGCTCGCGCATCATCAGCCGTTTCTTCTTCATCCTCCGGTTCTGAAACCAGATTTTCACCTGCTGGTCGCTCAGGTCCAGTCTGTCCGACAGCTCTTTGCGTTTCTGTCTGTTGATGAACTCGTTCATCAGAAATTCATTCTCAAGTTCAGCCAGCTGCGGCTTGGTGTAGGGCTTCCTCTTCTTTCTGGGTTTCACTTGAGAAGAACACCACGGGGCACCTGGAAGCACAGACAAGGTTTACACTCCTCGCTCCTCTCATTAAATATTGTTTTATAACACAGTAATAAGTCCACCCTAGGCCTACTGTACACTGAGGGAAACAGGACTAGCCTTACAATGAGCCTCTGACACAGTGGCCTGTGTGAGGATATTATGGAGGTATTAAAATAACAAAGTTGCCACAGGAGATATAAAACAACTATAAAATAGTCTCAGAGAGTCACACGAGCTCAGTTTTACCATAAAATCTCCTTATTACCCCAAAATGATATTTTCTGTCCCTTCATAAGATTTGACAGGAGACCACAGAGGACTCAGTGTAAAATAACGCGGATTAAAAAAACAACAAAGGTCTTCTTACAGTCTCTTTTGTGTCATTATAGGTCTAATAAAATACGCACAGTGAGCTGGGGACCACAGAGTTTCATCATACAAGCTGCCTTACCTTCTGCAAATGTCGTCCTGCTGCACGTGTGACTGGATGATGGCTGGCCATGATTCTGCTCCTGTTTGAGCCTGTTCAGTGAACCTGCAGAGTCCGGATCGAGCTGAGTCCGGCTCTCCAGGTCTGAGAACCCGCGCTCAGTGGCGGCCCCGTGCTCTCCTGCGTAAACGTCACCCTGCCTTCCTGCCTCCTCCGTCTTGTGGTTTGCGCTCTGAAAGCATCGAGCTGATTCCTCCAAATGCGCCTTTACGTGCCCGCTGCTGGAGTTTGAATTTATAGACACAGAGTTGGAGAGAAAAGGCGGACAGTAGCCCCCAAAGGCGCGGCTCTGTGCTGGTGTCGGTAGTGGTTGTGGTGGTGGTGCTGGTGATCCAGACGCGCACGAACTTGGTGAAGTCCACGGGAGCGTGCACACCTCTCTCCTATTGTAAGGGAGCTGATGCAGGCCGGGTAAGTGGGCTCCATTACCCCGCAGGTTGGAGAAATACAACGACTCAGGAGGAGCGAAATTCAGCAGAGAACCAACATAGCCCGGATTTAAAGAATTCCGCTCGCACATTTCCATCGAGCTTCCCTCAAACGCGTCCTGCAAAGCCTTTTAGCAACTCCTGAAGAATAACAGCTAGGTAATTGTTGATTTGTTAATACAAGGTCACGTGATATGCTAAATATGTTGTTCCGCCCCACCCTTGCTCCCAATACTGCAAAGCAAAAATACTCCACGAGGAAATATTTTGGTGGGCTTCTAAGTGGGTGGGGGTGTATTTCAGTCTTAACATCTGTTTTGAAGAGACATCTGAAGATAATGTGGTTTTGTCAGATATATTTGAAGAGGACTTTTATTTTGAAAGTGCGTGTATCCCCCCCTTTTTTTTGGTGAGGTATCATTGAGCTGACATGAAGAACACCAAGGTGACTGCTGTGTGGACATTAAGTACAAAGACGAGGCCTTAAATGCACCATATGAAACCTGAGATAACGCACGATGCATTCAAAGACTTCTGGAAATCCCTCAATTACTAATTTAAATATAGATGAATTCAAGAATAAAGATTTTTAAAACAAAGCCCACTGAGAAATGACATTATCAACCTTGTGAGAATACTTCTTGAACTGCACCACCAAACAAATTATGTCTCAATCTAGACTAAAATGACACCCAAAGCCCCGTCCTCACCATCTGCGGGTTTCCCTTTAGGCTCACATATCTGACTATTATAAAGCCATGTCTAAAATAAACCTCATGACCAGTACACATCAGTATATAGTATATAGAGCAAAGACGAGGAGCATGGCAACCATTACGCATCTCCATGGCACCTGGATCATGAGCCATCAGAACAACAAGTCCAGTGATGGAAAATATATTCATATACACTGTAGTATATAAGCAAAAGAAGTGATATTATTCTGTGATGATACTATCCAAGGCTTTTTCTTTGAAAATCGATGTAAGTATCAGCAGCATTTCATTTCTGGTTATTTTTTTTTACGCAAAGACGCTCCATGTGGCGTTTTATTGTTGATGTTGTAGTGGGAATATTCTAGTTATCACTGTGTATGCATGTTGCATTATTCAAGATTGGGCTGTTTTTGGTAAGTATAACCTCATGGTCTGCAGTCCTATTTTTTGCGCTTGTGGTTTCAAACCAATCGCAATGTTTTTTTTATCATAAAGTTGATGGTGATCTTTTTGGAGTGTGCGTATAGGCCTAGTTTTACAGAAATACAAATATCAATACCAATAAACCACAATTTTCGAGTGCGCATTAAGAGCCGTTTTGGCGGTCTCTCTTGTTTTTCATTTCAAGCTTCAAATGCTCCTGTAAGATTCAGAATCTTGGATTTACAAAATAATCCTTTAGACGGATTTTGCTCGACGTAAGAGTAAAAGGAGTTGACATTTTTAATAATGAATCTGACTGTGAAATAAGGTGAACATCTGCATCTCCAAGATAGAGAGATGAAATACAAGAAAAATAAGTTAAGACGAGGAGCCTTAAATGTGGATTAACCTTCGGAAAATAAAACAAAACTACAATCCTTTCGGAGGCGATAATATTCATGCAGTTTCTTCAGACAGCGACGTGTTTAACCCTCAATTATAAAAATCTCCCCTGTGCAGATTTGATAACTCAAGTCCAAGTGCGTTGACCTGCGGGGTTTTGTTTGTGGTCGAAATAGTCTGTGCGTCCTAAAGCAGTGGAGCCTTCTGTCAAGACCAGACAGTGTCTGGTAAACTCTCACACCGAGTTTGATTGAGTTTAATCATATAATCTCATATTGTATCCTGAATACTCCCTTCAAATAAAAGGTAATCCTTACTAAAGACTGTTTAATATTCAAGTTAGACATTATTGTTGTTGTTTTTATTGTGCTACCTTTGGATAGTTTCATTAGACGATAAATAAGCCTGTGATTTTGCGCATACACGTTGTCTTTTTTAAATAAGTAAATAGGCCTACATGAAAACACACACACACCACTCTCACACACTTATTTGTACGTGTGTGAGTGTGGTGTATGTGTGTATATATATATTGGGGATTAAAGAGTGCTCCAGCCTGCAGTATGGTGTTTCGGAGATCCGTCAACACTGAAATTGTTAGTACGGATGTGTTTAGGTTGAAATGTCCAATAAGCTCGACCGTATATCTCTGTAACCACAGGGATCACCGCTAAGACAAATAAAAGTGGGTTTTACACCAATTCAGCAAATGTGACCATTCTTTATGACTAATCTGTGTGTTAACTGTCAAATGAGCAGATTTTATGGATCTGAAAACATATTAAACGGATTGAGGTTTTTGCATGTGAGCTGTGAATGTAGTCTCTTAAACGTGTCTGCTATAACATGTGAGCAGTTGCAGCAGTGATCCAGTAGGTGGCAGAGTACATCCACACATGGCCCACATATAATGCTTCTTCTTGTGCTTTTTTATGTTTTCATCAGAATCTACATTTTGTAAATAAACACTGCAGAAGTTTGAGTCAAGTCTGGACCTGAAGCTTTGCCGTTTTTTTTTTCTTTTAAATGGATGGGTCTAAATAAAAACACTCATAACGTTTATCAAACTCTCATGTGGTATGAGACTACAGGGAATTCACAATCGTTGCAAATTGCTGAAGGGGAGAGAAAACCTGGGGTAAATGTGTGATTGTGATATTTAGTAAGGAAATAAATATAAATGTAGGAAATGAAGAAAAATACTGTAAAATACTGTAGAAAAAAAAGGTGGTTAACTTATAGCATAACATATATACAAATTAAAAAGACGGTATATAATCCAAGCCTGTGGGCAGTAGTTTTAACACAATAAAGTCACATTTTTTTATAGCCTATACTTTTCATACAGTTGAAGCAGATTTTTTGGGTGTCGTTTTTTAAGGTGGTGGATCCGCTTAACCCGTTTTGGTTCAGAAAACGATCATTTTGCGTACATTTTTAGATCAAATGTTAGATTTTACGGAACAATCTCTGAAAAAAAGGCTTTTATACAGATACGAATAAATACTCTTGCAGTGACTCGTTTCCATGTGGTTTTTAGTTATCAAAATATTTAAAAGTACCACAATAAGTAGATGTATAAGTTGTTAATTTTAATGTTCGTCGCGTTAGAAAACTTGTTGACTATTTCCTCTAGAGAAACAGAATTAAAACATTGGGTATGTAGAAATTGAAACTTTTACCAAGGCTGCATTATTATTATTTTCTTTATTACCAGTTTCTTGTGATGAATCGAGTGTTTCTCTGTAATCAGTTTCATTTCTTCCTAAAAACCTACAGTGAAGCTCACCTGAAGTGGTCTCATCTCTGTGCGCTCTCTCTCTCTTTCTCTCTGTGTGTCCAAAAGCTTTCTTACTTGCACATGTGTAACTTTAGTTGCATCAGCTCCAGTCTGCAGGTAAATTACTCTCTAACTGTGGTAGTTTGGCTCCCAGGATTAGAAAATCAGGGCAGTTAGAGTGTTGGGTTTTAGTGCTGTTTACAACCCTGCGTCTGTGGCGTGAGGAGCCAAACTGAGGAGCCGCAGACTGAAGGTTTCCTTTGAAGGAAGCTCTCCGCCGTCTATTGTCCTTGGTAATAAACTTGCTGCTTCCCTCGTTCAAGTTCCCTGAACTGACTGAGAAATGTTGCCCTGGATCCCCAAAAGTGTTCAGATCTACAAACTGCTGCAGCTTTACATTACTGACAGACAAGGAGGACTCGGATTTACGCTCTTCATCCAAAATTAAAAAATGAGTAAAGGAGGACATGCTCTTTTTGTTTTGTACAACCAAACTTTAAAGTGGTGGTCTTTGGCCTAATTATGTCCATTTGAGCCCCAGGAAACATTTACAGCCCCGTTATCCAGTCAAGGAGTTTTCTCCCACTAAAGTCCTCCAGAACTTAGAGAGGGCCTCCCTGTAGTCTTGCTAAGATGGTGGATTTTTTTTGTGTCTCTTAGTTATTTTTAATATTTTATCTTTAAATTTATTTACCATCAATTCGCAATAGGTGGAATTGTTTGAAACGTCGAGACCGAAGATTTCCTTCAGTTGAACAAAAGATAAATGGGATTTTAAAATAATTGCACATTTTTCAAATCAAACAAGTAAAATATTATTTGGCTTTTAATAAGCTGCAAGACTTTTGTCCCGTTACCAAAGGGCGCGGCTTTCATGTATTTTACGGTAATCGAATATGTAGTCTTGGGTTAAATGAGCAGACTGAGTTTGTTCTTTGAGGATGTGGACTAAAAAGAGGCCGAAACCAAATTTTACGACTATTTAACCATAACATTTAAAGTCAAATGAATTAAACACTAGACTGCACTGGATTATTGAAAACCAAAAATCACTACAAGCTTTTTACAAACTGACTTTGAGAGTAATCATCTGTAAATTATTGATGTAAACTGACCACGTTATCTTTATTTAATGATTGCGTTACCCACTCGTGGACAAACTTCGAGATTTTATAAACAGCACATACAGTTTGTTTGATCCATAGCAAATGCGTAATCACTATTATCTACGTACATCCAGTTCCGTTAAAGAGTCATGACGCTGCGTAAAGTGTTGATTTAAACCAGAATTTCAATCTGGAAAATTATTTTAAGCCTTTATTGAATTCATGATGGTGCAAATGTTACGTATCGAATATTAAAACTGAAGATTTGGATTGATTTACCAGACATTTGTGCTCATGTGACATTTGATTCAAGTTCAAAGGCAGCGGATAATGGAGCAGCATAACACGGAAAAAGTCATGTTAAAAAATACCTGGAGGAGCATCTCACAATTAGTTCTAATTTTCAACTCGTGAATGGCATGACTGGCTTCAAAGGGCCGTAAAGTAGCATGAAATTTGAGGATTTAATTCTCTAAAGTACGTAGTATCACTAAAACGTTCAGATACACTGTGATCTCTGTACAAAACACACAAGGCCGATGATTCGTACTGGATGGCCTTGATCTTCAAGCCCTTCTCCAAAAACAGACATGATGACCCTGGTGTAAATCACCGCATGGGTTCACGATCACTTCTAAAAAAACACTGTCTGAGAGTCCCTAACTGACCTCCACATAAGCATGTTAACACTACCAAACTCTACTGTAGTCTAACAAATCAACATTTAAACTTTATTTTTGGAAATCCTGGATGCTGCCTCCTTTTTTCTAAAGTGGGGGAGGGACCACCCGGCTTGTCAAATACACACAGTTCAAGAACAAAAGACCCTGGTATGGAGATGAGGAAGGGTCCACGTTATGTTGAGGCAGAATTCAGGCAGAACAGCAAATACAGGCAACAAATGCTGCCATCCAGACTATGTCTTTTTCAGGGAAGACCTCTTACAACACAGCAAGAAGATGCAAAACTATTTCACACAACAGCATAGACGAGTCTGGGTGCTGAACTGGGCTGCCTGCAGTCAAGAAATCCAGAAACTGGTCTCCTTTGTTCCCAGAGTGTCACTAAAGCTGTGTAAAATCATGCTGCTGGCATCAAAGTTAAAAAAGGCATTTACTCTCATTAATCTGTTGTTTTTGCACAATTTCCAAATTTATCATCGGCTTTAAATAATTTACAAACCATCGAATTCTGTTTATACCACTCTTTTATTCAGCTTCCTACTCAGTACTGAGCTTGTAATTTTCTTCAGTTCTTATTATTGTTAAACATTTATGGATTTTGACAGTATGAAGACTGTTATGGGTACAGATTAAAAAGAAACCTGAAGCAAGACTAATAAGATTTAACAAGCCTGTTAGTATAATAACTATCATTTAAATTAACTCTCCACGTCAATTTAAAACTCAACAGGCATCAGCAAACATACTGTACCGCAAACTCCTATCAAGTGTCACTTATTACTATGTCACAGTTCATAACAGTGTAAGCCATTTAACATGATTTAATTAGACTGTGTTATTGTTCATTCAGCAGCATTACCATTTCAGAACAATGGGTAAACTCTACCTAAAAGGAGGGCAGACTTTGTGGTGTGAGCTCTTTAAAATTGAGATCATGCACAAGTTTGTGATTTTCTCTCCAGCTCATGTGTGCTCTCAGAAAAAAAGATCCATTCTAAGTTAATTCCTTTTGGCTGAATGAGTGTGAACAAATGAGTCATGCTCACTGTTAGGAAACTTTGTGTAGCTGATTTTTGTTGCTAATCTGGGGATGGTAGGAGGGATACTTTGACGATAATCAAGCTGTTAAGTTACATGGTTTTTAATATGTTTTTAAGCTGCAGCTGAAATGTGGGTGTCACGTGACTCCATGAGGACCAAGAGAGATGTGAAAAAGATTTCAAGACACAGGACAATTGACATACTTAGATTTAGCTACTCTAACAATCATTTGTGTCCTTTCAAACCTCATTGACACAGCTTCAGATTTATCTGATGGTGAAGGTTGCTGCTGCAAATTTGACTGGCTTTGTCACTTTTTGTGGCTGCTTGCATTTACACAAAATCACCTCTAGATGGCCCTCTCACTCAAGAAATGAAGTCCAAGACATGGCTGGATACAGACCTTGAATTTATGTTAAACTAACTCTTCATTTGGCTTTTTATTTGATTTATGAGGTTGATCAGTTTTCTGTAGGGGACTAGATTTGACTTAGAGGATCATCTGTTGCACCGGCTTTCAGTGATATTATCATTTTGTGCCATTTTAAATCTAAGCTAAAACTAAGACATTGAGGTTGTAGTCATGGCTGTCCTGCTGTGTTTTGTTCTGTTTCATTGGGGCAAATCAATCTTTACTTTAGCAGACGATGACAAGTTTAAAAAAACACTTTCAGGAACTCCATGACTGCTGACGTGCATCCTGTACTGAGCATATGAGATTATAAAGAAGGCCTTTTCTTAAAAAACCAAATAAACATGCAAAATGTAGACCTATCCTGCAAACACAGACTGGATATTCACCAGTTACACATATCATTTCATACTTATGTGAGTGAATGGTTGACCACCAGAGACATGTAAAGAAGGATTGAAATTCTATTGGAGGATGAACATCATCACCTCTCCCTCCAGGTTCATAAAGTTAGCTCTAAAGCCAGTTATTTCTTAATGACTGCTCTAAACAGTCTGTAAAACAATCATTTAATATGTCTGAAGGCTGTGAACTTCCATTTTTGAAGAGAGTTGGCTCCCCTTGTGGCTAAAGTTGGTATGTTCCTTCTGATCAATATGTTTTTCAAATTATTTTTTCAGTTATCTTCCTGGTCAGGTGACAAAAATGAGACCCCAATATATCTACAAAGAAACAGCCCATCTTCTTTATGACCTTCGGTTAGCTAGAGACTGACTGATGACAAGTTAAACTCCTCATGGTAGTGTCTAAAAGACTGAAAGAAGTGCACCATGCACACTCCACCTGATTATCAATAAATACATGCAATGGCTCCTGCAAGTCAGTAAATGTTAAATCTTTTAGTTTGATTACATATTACTGCTCGGCTTTGTCACATTTTATAAATGTAGGAATAGTGACAGACACAGGCCGACATGACAACAGGACTAAAGGAGTCCTAGTTTTCTTTGTAGTTCAGTCCTGCTTGTCCTTATTTGTGCACAAAGCAGCCTCATGATGAGGATGCAGTTTAATTGATACTTACAAGACAGAGCATCTTATATTTAGTGTACAAGTTTTGACTGTACACCTCTCACATAATCATTTACACATTGTTTGGCAATATCCTTCCTGGTTCCACTGCTAGCATTCATCTTTAAAAAAAATAATGATGAAAACTTCATATTTAATTAACTTTAAGAAAATTAAGTTCAAGGTGCTTGAAATGTCTTGTATTTCTGATAGTCATGGTATTAACAAACATTACATTGCTTGACTTCTACTGTTTGAATTATGGCTATCAAGACAGAAAGATCCACAAAATGAACACAGGCTTCAAAAGCATTCACAGTCAACAAGTAAAAGCCTTTTTTTTTAATCTAAGCCTCTGTTCTGGCTGAAGGTGATACATCATCTGCATATGCGGTTTATTAAAGCTCTACTTTCGCATATTGTGTCACTGTTTTTACCTGTTAAATACTCCAACATATATCACCTCCCCTAAACCAAATCCAAAATGCCCCCCTCTAATACATTCATCAAACATGACTGTGTTTAATTATAAGCACCAGAAGAAGATTTTTCTGACTTCTGTCATTGGATTAAACTTCAGAGTTCTGGTCTGAGCTGGGATCATACTGTGACACTCCTTTAACAACAGCCTCCATGGCTCCATACACCTCAGTGCTGTGTGTTGCAGTCTCTCTCATGGCCACTAGATGCTGCATCTCACCAATTTAACAGAAACATGTAGACGCCTGTGATTACTCCAAACCTACGTTTTATGATAAAGGTCTGATCCGCTCATTTTCAAAGAAGATTCTTTCCCATGCTAGAAAAAATGATAAATTCATGATTTGAAAGCTCAGTGATATGAACAGCTGCAGTAAGATTATGACATGTATGACTGAGTAAACCGAGAGTTTGTTTGGATTAAATCAAGTCCAAACAGGACCTATAACACCTTCAGCAGCAAACTGAACTTTCTTTCAAGCTTTTTTTCCCAGTGTGGTAGAACTCTAGTTAACAGAATAAATAAAGAAGAGGCTGTGCACTGAAACTAGTGTGTTTGTTTAGTTGACAGTCACCATATCTGATAAAGTTGATCCTGATAATGCTGCTAACTTGTTCCTTTAAAGCCTCACCCGTCTTATTTTATTATCAAGTAACATAAAATGTAACTTACGTCTGATCAATTAGTTAACATCCATGAAATGTCTCGTGTTTTGTGTAATGTAATTTTTGTTTTACTCTCTCTTTTTCAACAAAAGCCCTTTAAGTTACTTTTGGGTTTCATTTTCCATTTTAAAAGCACAAAATATTAACTTGTGTGTACAAGATCACTTACAGGAGATATATGACAGCACTGTGACAGACTGCTGAACTGTCCAAAGTGTACTCTGATTCTCACCTAAAGACAGGTGGGATGGGTTCAACATCCTAAGCAGTAAAGATAATGGATGGAGCTTGTAAACAAGATAATAAATCTGATGTGTAAGTTATTCACTTTTGTGCTCAAGATAACCTGCTCTCAAAAATCTTTGTATCTTTCTGAATATTTACAATAAACTTTGCCTTATTTCTAACTGTGACTACAGCTCTGCAAGTGCAACATACTGCTATTAGACTGATACCCAATATGTTATCTATTGTTGTCTAATGTGATGTTAGCTGACTCATTTAGTGTCTTAATTTCCTTTGACTGTGACTTTCACTTCCATGAGGCTTTTTATTTACAACTCTAATTCCATGAGAGTTAACACACTGTGAAAATGTAAAAAACACATAAACAGAATTTGATGGTTTACTTTTCAATGATAGACAATATTTAATAAATATAGCACAAAGTCAACCAATCAAATGTTGAAACTGATAATATTGACTGTCTTGTGAAAATGATTCATTTCAAGTTTGATGCCAGCCAAACATTTTGAGACAGTTGAGATGGGGACAACAAAACATGAGTGTAATGCTAAAAAAAAAAAAAACCCCGGATGAAAATCTCCTGATTAATTTCATTAATTCTTAACAGGTTAGTCATGTGACTAGTTACAAAAAGGTATTGAGTGAAAGTCTCTCAAACATGAAGATTAAAAGAGGTTCATCATCACTGTGTGAGAGGCTACATGAGGAAGCAGCTCAGCGATTTCAGAATAATGATCCTGAGCTAATTGCAAAAACCGTGATTTTCACGATAAAAGGTTGAGATGAACTGGAAAAATCTCTGCACTAAATGGACAAGACCAATTATGACTGACTTTGCCCTTTCAGCCCTCTAAAACAGACAGGACTCTGCAGTGGAAATCACTGCATGGCCTCAAAATCACACCCATAACAACAGCTTGGTGTGGCATCAGTTGTACCATACAAAGAGGAAACCGTGTATCAACTTGATCCAGAAACAAGTCCTCTCTGGGCCCAAGCTCATTTTACACCTGGAAAGAGGGTGGAAAACTTTCCTGTGGACTAACAAATCTAAATTTCCACTTTCTTCTCAGATATTATGAATCTTGTAAGAAAACTCGGATATTGTGTTCCCTTCACTCTACAGAGAAGAAGCACCAACCAACTTGTTATCACAGGTCAAAAGCCGGCATCCCTGAAGGGCATAAGTGCCCATGGCATGGCTGGTGTACACATCATGGAAGACACAATCTATGATGAACATTACCAACAAGTTTTCAAACAGTATTCTGTGTGGTGTCATAAAAAAAACACATCTATTTTAGGGAGGACCTTATGTAGACAAAGCTGCAAAACTACATTTTGTACATTTTACAATAAGATTGCTCAGTTGCAGAAGAGTCTGGGAGTTAAATGGCTAACCCAAAGTCCAGACTTGTCATCTCTTGAAAACATTTGGGGCATCATGGAACAAAAAATTAGGACAAAGGAGACCTTGAACTGTTGAGCAGCTCAAATCCAAAAATCAGGCAACGCTGGGACAACATTTTACTTCAAAACTCCAGAAACTGGTCTTTTTAGTTCCCAAATACTTCCAGTTTAAAGAAGAGGTGCTGCAACACAATAGTGCATTCACCTTTGTCCCTGTGAGCACAGAGCTTTCAATAAACGATAATTTCCAGAGTCAACATTCGAGAAATTTGTCTTTGCAATAATTTCAATTTAATGTGAGCTAACTCTAACTGAGAACCAACTCATTCAGACTTGGGATTGTAGGACTTTTTCTTTACTTTTATTATTCGAACGACAGCAAGTTTGGGTTAGTTTTGCCAACTCTGCAACATTTATATAATTGCAAGTTAAAGTGTCAAAAGTCTGACTGCTTTTAACTTCCATGTATATGACTTGCAAGCTTTAATCTGCAAAGTTCAGTGGAAACTTTGGCCCAACCTCAAAGCACCAATCCTGAATAAAAATCTTGTGAGACGACACTGTAGACAAGCTGTTAAAGCTGATATAAAACACCGGACGGTGGAAGCTTAGACGACAGAGAGAAGTCCATTAATTTACAACTCGATAAAAACATGAACATGTTTTAAGGAATAGCTACGAGAGCCAAAGTATTATTTTACATATTGTACAATGGGAGAAAAACTGAGATGATTTTAGGGGTCCATGATTGACAGGGGCATTAAAAAAGTATTATTGTATTTGTAATAGAGAAAAGAGAGAATCTACGACAACAGCCTTTCATGAGGCCAATGACCCCTGGTTGGACAGATTTTGATCCTGCTATAATGTTCAACAGGAACACAGACATAAGACAAGGAGAGTCAAGTCCCCTGGTTCAATAAAAACTCCTTTAAGACATCGTTTTATTGCCTGATCTAATCAAATATTTGTATTTTCTACCTATACATTGAAGAATGACTCCACACTGCTCCTGACAGTCACAAGTCAGGTCATAAGGTTCATCACAGCCCACACCTCCTATTCAACACCACACATCAGTGAAAGGTTATTAATGTTAAAACCTGCAGGAGGCGCCAGAGGACGCGCAGAGGATCATCTGATTGAGTCTTTCCAGTTATTTCACATCGTGAAAGCGAGAGTCCGTGCACGGGTGTTACGTCTTTACACATCCAGTCTATGTTAGAGTTCACATGATGCATATACATATGCACGTTATTTTACAATTAACACTCATAGACGATGGAGGTAAAAACATGTTATAATGAGGGAAAGAAATTGGAAATTATTTGAAAACTGATAAGAGAGTCAGAGTATTAAAAAAACAAATATTCTTAAGTATATTACAGATCTGGAATCTCAGAAATTCGTTTCAATATTTAATTTTTAAAGAAATCTGAAGGACAAAAAAAGTGTGTGGAATTGGCTGAAACGAAAAAAAAAAACACAAAAGAGACTATCTATCTTAGAATCAATGGAGATAAATCTCACAGTCACCCCTAAGTAGTGTTTAAAGTAGCTTATCTGAACATAAAAGTAGGCTTCTTCCAAATACATGAATAAATGTGTCATGCGTTATTGTGCATGTTTTATCACTACATCAGAATGCCCATGCAAAGGATTAAATAATTCAACAAACGTAGAAGAAAAACACGAAAATGTTATCAACATTATCTTAAAACCAGATAAAAACACCCTCCTAATCTCCTCTTACAAACTGGCGCGTAAAACCTTACGCACTTTACGCACTGATTAAGAGTCAGAAAATGTGTGAAATATAAAGAAATTAGGGGGAAACATAAAAGCAGGGGGATTAGAGAGGGGGAGGGCGAACAGAGAGCAGGGAAACAATAGAGAATCAAAGCATAATAATATTCCTAAATGAAGAGGGAAATGTTGCGCCGCTCATTTTATTAATCAGACTGTCAATTTCACCCAAGAGGCCAAACCCAAGAGCAATGTGAAACAGACTGAGAGATCAAGCCAGGGACACGCAGCTCTCCTCCTCACTCCTCTTCCTCTCCACTTGGATATTATTCGTCTGACCGAAGGCCGCCTCCATCATCAAGTGACAGCCCTCTCCTATTTATTTGCTTATAAACCTGTTACAATAAATGATCATTGGAGCGACGTCAGCCGAGCATTTTAACCACGAACAGCAGCATCCACTTTTTGATGAATGACATTTGAGCAGCCGTGGGGAGGATGCACGCTTCACTTTGAGCAGTCGCTCGTCGATTGCATTCACATTCTTTCATTTTGTGCGTGTTGCTTATAAAAAGCTTTACAGACACTTATTTTAGAGACAGTTTGCATGCGGATTTAGCTCCGACACAACTCATTGGTGCTCCAGCCGGCCCCCCTTTTGGACAAGTGTTGTGGGGTTGTTGTGTTCTCTTTTTTTTTTTCTTCCCCCCGTCCTGCTTAATGATGGAGAGGATAAGAAAAGAGATGATATTGATGGAGAGGGGGCTGCACAGTCCGGTCGCAGGGAAGAGGCTCGCAGACAGCACGCCGGGAAACTCAGTGCTGGAGGCCCTGGAGAACTCGCAGCACAGCGGACGGCTCAGCCCGAGAATAACTTCGGCTCAGCTACATGGGAATCTCGGGGACATCCCGACGAAAAGCAAATTCGAGATTGAGAGTCTTTTCGGCACGCACCACAACAGCGAAAACAGCTCATCGGCGGAGATCTCGTCGTCGGAAAGCCGGAAGAAAATGAGCCTTTATTCTGAAGTTTCTCCAGATTCAGATATTAACAGTGATGTGGAGGTGGGATGCCCTGCGCACCGTTCCCCGAGCCAGCACAAGGAGAACAACAAAGGTACTAATGCAGCTTTTTACACAGTTACGAGTTTAAGTTTCTTATGTGGCTAAAGGACTATTAGGCCTGGAGCTATTTTTATTTAAGGCCATTATTATTTACGTAAGGAAGCAAAATAAACCTACCTATAATAATAATTATTACTGTAAGGCTTTTATTTTGTTATCATGTTTGTTATTTTTGTGATTGGTCTGCTGTTTTATGTTATTTTTAACAGTAAATGATGTAAAATACTACAAATAATAACCTGTTCATTTATTTGAAACATATTAGCTCAACCATTTTCTTTTTTTTTTCAAAATAAAATCAGTTTTAGCCTCACACTCTGATAGACTTTATTATTTTAACATTATCTGATATTAGAATATTTTATTTTATTTTTTCGTTTTAACTGATTGGATGATTTATTATAGGTTTTTCAGACAGTAATTCCGGCTCGTCCGGCTCGAACTCCCTCGCCAATATGAACGGTAATTCATCGGGAGGATCAAACAATTCCAATTCGGACCAAGTGAGGAGATACCGGACAGCTTTCACGCGAGAACAGATCGGAAGACTGGAAAAGGAGTTTTACAGGGAAAATTACGTTTCCAGGCCGAGAAGATGTGAATTAGCAGCAGCACTAAATCTGCCCGAAACGACCATTAAGGTAAGAGATTAATCTTCATTATTGCTGAAGGTCCACTGTGTGTGTCGATGTGTTTGTGATTGTGCAAATGAGAAAAATAGGTTATTATACTGGGCTAACTTGCAGTAAAAAATATCTTTATTTACAGCATCCTCTCTGCACATTTTGTGTTTACACTGACCTGTGCATTATGCTTTTTAATTTAAATTCTGCTGCGTTTGTGTGAAGCAGTCATTTCACACGTTTTTAATTATTTGCATCAAAACAAAATGCAAAAGAAAAAAAGGATGAAGCTTTATGTTTGTGTTTATTTTCACGCACGCTGCATGCCATATTTTTAAAGCTATTATTATTATTGTTGTTGTTGTTGGCTCGGTGCAGGGCTCAGTGTGTCTAAATCCAGAGCTTGAAAACAACATGGCAGTTTCAGTATGGCCCTTGTTGTTGTCTCTGTGTTCAGGTGTGGTTCCAGAACAGGCGGATGAAGGACAAACGGCAGCGTTTGGCGATGTCCTGGCCTCATCCAGCCGACCCAAGCTTCTACACCTACATGATGACGCACGCGGCAGCTACAGGAAGCCTACCTTACCCTTTCCACTCGCACATGCCTCTACATTACTACCCTCACGTCGGTGTCACTGCAGCAGCGGCCGCCGCGGCAGCCACCGGTGCAGCCTCGTCACCTTTCGCCACCTCCATCCGGCCCCTCGACACTTTCCGGGCACTCTCCCATCCTTACTCACGGCCCGAGCTCCTGTGCAGCTTCAGGCACCCGGGACTCTACCAGTCACCCGCAGGCCTCAACAGTTCCGCAGCAGCGTCAGCGGCAGCGGCGGCTGCGGCAGCGGCGGCGGCGGTCAGCGCGCCGTCAGCCACCGGGCCTTGCTCGTGTCTGAGCTGCCACAGCAGCCAGGCCGCGAGCGCGCTCGGCTCCAGGAGCGCGAGCGCTGACTTTACCTGCACAGCTTCAGGGCAAAGATCCGAGAGTGGATTTCTGCCCTACTCTGCCGCTGTTCTCAGCAAGACCTCAGTCCCATCACCAGACCAGCGAGAGGAAAGTTCACTCAACAGATAACTCGACATGCAGCACACACGAGAGCCTCATCAGATTTGTTTCTGTGGTACTTTGGGGGATAGGCCTACTTTCAAAACACACTTTCAATTCCAACACACTAAAGAAACTCAGATTTATTTCCCTAAAAGTCCAAAAAGCTCTTTCAGATGAATCAGACATAAATATATGAGACAAAAGAAAACTTTTTCTACACGCCTGTGATGTACCAGTGGAGCAGTTTTGATGCGCTTTACTGGATTTACTCTCACACATTTTTTTAAAATGACTGACAACTTGTTGTGTCCATTCTGTTCCCATTTTCAGTAGCCTTAACATTAAATTTCATACAAACTACTATTTCATATTTCTTCTGCGTCCAAAACGTCGAATATTCACCTTATGAAACCCAGATGCAACCTCGCTAGCTTCACTCATTTTGGCCTTTAAAGAATAATTCAAGTAAAATCAAACCATCTAAATTTAGCTAGCAGTTTGTCTATGCTATTTCCACAGATATGCAGCATATCTTTCTTGGTTTTATAGGCCTAATGGAGGGAGATTTTGGCAGGACTCCCCTCTTCAACACCCCAGCCTCTGCTCTTCTGGGACTCCCCTAATCAGCTCAGAAAGGTGCATGTGATGCTGCAGCGCGTCTTTTTGGTGTCAATTTTTATGTTAATAATGAGAGGATCATGACAAAAATTGCCAATCATGGACCTAGATGGAGCTCCTTTGAATACGCGACTGGAAGGAAGTTGCTCGTTTTGAGACCCGCTGTCATGTGCTAACAACCCGCGGAGGGAAGTCATTAGACATACAAAAGAGCCGGAACAAAGCGACAGTGCTGGTACACACAATGCACCCGTGCTGAGGGCGAAGATTTGACACATAAAAATATTAGAGCAGACCCTTCATATTCTGCCTGCTGATATCTCCACACACACATAGACACACACTCTGCTGCAGCCTCTCTTCTATTTACATTGCTGGACCTCATTATATCAAAAGCAGTATTTTCATAAGTGTGTATTCCCTTTAGGACCCTTTCTCTCAGCACATACACACACACCTACACACACACACATTCACACACACCGACGGGACTCAGACAAAATAGCCTGGCTCCACACTCTGTCTGCGCCTGTACAAAGTAAAAATGGCTATGTGCTATTTTATTCGTTCCTGTTGGGACATCACCGATATGTTAATTATAAAACATGTGAACTGTAAATCGTGGAATATTTTGCAAATATTATGGGATAGTCCTACTGATAGTTGAAAATCCATTATTGACAATTGCCCTGAAAAAAAAGGCTTCATAAAATGGTGGATGGTAGGCTATTTTTAAAATACTTTTTTTTTTAATTATTTATTTTGTGTGACTTGCTGAATGTTTTTTTTATGTTAAAAACACTGGATGTTCACGCCAACAAGGACCATCACATTGCCTACACACTGGCCAGTGTAGTCCAAATTAACGATTTGTATTTTGTGCAAAATTAACACTGAATTTTTGGAGGCTGGAGACCATTTCTTACGGAGGCTTTTAAGGGCTGCTAAATCGAACACTGAAATTTAAAAAGGATGAAAATATGACTGGCCTTTTTTTTTGTCCCTGGGGGTGGGGGTCTCTGTTATAACTCTATATCTCTGTATTTAAATGATCAATGACTGTATGAATTTAAATATTTTAACTTGAAAAAAATGTGCAATATGAAATGTAAATCATGTTATTTATTGATCGTGTTTGTTCTTGAAAAATAAAAGAAGAAAAAAAAAGAAAAACATTGCGCACCTCCGCTTCTTGGCGCAGAATTTGGCGCAAAAAAAAGAATTAAAAAAAAATCGCGTTTTCAGTCAAACCTGCGCAGAAAAATACGATTACGTGATTTTTAAAAATAAATTGAAAGACATATGCTGTATCTAATATTTAAGCATTCAACTGGGACAATGAAGACATGCTATGCGTATTTAGGTGCTGTGACACCTTCTCTGTGTTAGGCTCCCCTATATTAATTAAAATCACGTGTAAAGCTACAGGGAATATGAGGTCTGCCATCACGGGTCATTCCGGCCCTATAATTTACCATTATTTTTACATTACCTCTAAATGATACAAGCTGATACTGTCGTTAATTGCGCTTGGTTAAAATACAGCCTCCTCCATGAACGCCCCCGGGGGACTCCAAGATAAGTTGCTTTTTTGAACGTCCCCATTAAAAGAAATAGGATTAGGGCAGCAAAATATGGGCGTGATATATCACCGTGTTTCCTTGCTCTTTACTAAAGCGAGGGTTGCAACCCGTACAACAAAAGCATTGAGATAGATGGAGGTGGAGAAGGGAGAAGACAAGAGGCCAGAAAAACACCGGCCACAATAACACGATTAGTTTTGTATCCAATGTGCACGACTGAAAAAAGAATTCATCATAATGCAGAGAGGACTGTCTGTCACCTTCGCCGAATGGTTTTTGACAAGAAAATAAATCTTTGGGCTTGTTTAATATATTTTATATTTTCTTTATTTCGGTGCTAATAGAAAAACCAAATTAAATGTCCAGCAGCGAGATAGAAATGCAAAGATCGATGATCCTGCCCCTACTGTCCAATCAGCCCCGTTTAATTGACTGTATTTTCAGGGTAATTGAACTGCTTGTTGTAAATTGAGGATTTTATAGAAACGACATGAAAAGTGCATTTACTGACATTCATCGCATCTTTGACATTGATTATCTGATCAGCGCCGTGTCATGCTAACCTCCAATTCTTCATTACACACTGTTTATGAGCTGTTACAGAACAACTCGCTTGTTCCACAGTGATTGATTGCCTTATTAACGCGTGTTCTTGTAAGTGTGACCGGACTGATTACGATGCATATGTTTAGAATAATGTTTCATTTAGCTGACTGCGAGTAATGCAGGGTGACAGCTGCTGCGGGAGGACAAAAAAACCCAAACTACAGGGAGCAAGCGGGGCCAAAACGCATTTAAGGTGGAACTAGAACACAGCACAGAGCCCTTAATGGTCACATGCAGTCACTCAGGGGCCAGATGAAGGACTGGCAGCCCAGTGGGGTCTTCACTGAGGACTTGCTTGTGACATTATTCTAACTAAATCCCTCCATGTTGCTCTGTTCGTGAATTCTAACCCGCAGCCATGAGATTACACTCAAACAACCCAGACTTTTTCTTAAAACATACTGTCCCCACATTTGCATCTGATGTTGTGTTTTTAAACTGACATACCAGCTGTTACACCCAAACACAGAAATCAATCAAATCTCTGCACAAAAGCATATACACTAAAAAAATCCTGTAAAAAATAAAAAAAGAGTCATGTTTAGCAGGAATATAAGGAGCAACATGAAGTGCAGGCTGCAGAGATTTATGCCACCATTATGCTTCTAAAGCAGTCCCTGCTCTGTTTGTCTCAAATCATTGCCTCTGTTCAAATGTTACTTTCATATATTACATGACATTAATTCAACTATAGCTCATTAAGATAGAATGAAATGGTTAAATTAACTTATCAACTCATAATGATGATGAATGAGGTATTAATTCAGATACAAGCTGGGCAATTTGCAATTTTGCGCGTTTTGATGGTTCTCAAATAACATTTAATACAACGGGTCATCCCCTCAATCAATTACATGACTATGTGAGGCGGCCGGATGGAAAATCCTTTTTTCATGCATATGTATTGAAACGTGTTCTCAATTATGTTTGGAAATTGCTTTTATAGGTTTAAAGCCTAATTCTTGCAGTGTTCCTCAGCTCTGGATACCATTAAGGTGGTGCAGTAAATCCTTCTTCAGCCTGGGACACCTTTATTACAAGCTGTGGTTTCTGCCTGATACATATGAACAGCATATCAAATACATATCTGTAGTTATCTTTATTTTTAAACAGTTAGAGCTTATCTTTGGGAAAGCGTCATAAAAAATTTTGCAAAAATATTTGTATCAAAAAGCTACTAAAATAGTATTTTTTTGATTAACTTCTTTGAAAAGTATGAGTGTTCAAATACTATGAAAAGTATGATTTCTGGGTTTTTTATACATACATTTTTTTCAGACAATCTCAACTCGCTATTCTCAAAGTTTTTTTTCCAGAAACTTTTACTCAGGAAATTATAAATACAGTTAAAAAAAATGCTAACAATCTTAAGACATGGTATCATCAAGTCATTGAGATTTTCAGCGCATGTTAACCTAACAAGATGTGTAAGCTTAGCTCATTTCATTAAAAAAAAGTAGCAATAAGAGATGGTTTTCCATTTTAATTTCCATGTATTACCATATATTCCACTGTTTCCTGAAAATGTTAGGTCCCAGGTTAATTTGTAGTCTCACTGACAATCACTTTGCAGCTCTCTAATTTGAATAGAATTATATTGGATCTCTATGGGAAAATACTCACAGCAAACAACGCAGCCCCACTTGAGATAGCTACACTCTTAACATACTATTATTGGTAGCATTGGTATGAAAATCTCCCAAAGTCAGACCGGTTTTGTTTTAAATTCATCATATTTCCATCTGTATTAAAAGTCCAAACTTCTTTCAGTTTTACTGAGAGCCAACATTTGGATAAATTATTTTCAGATGTATGGCTCCTCTCATTACAGTCAATATGTTGTGCACTTGTCTCTGGTGTAATTCTTTAATGAGTCTCGGGCCCTGGTGGCTTCCTTTTCACTTTTTTTTGGACAAAACATGTAGAAGTGAAGCCCTGAATTATTCAAGGATTATGTAAAAGGAAAGATATTTTTTAGCAATAAGAAAGGACCCTAAAGTGCCTGAATCTGTGGCTGGAGAAAAACAATATGTTTGAATCAATGCTCTCAACACTGAGCACGTTTCTACAGCATGATGGACTCAAACAAGTTTATTTCTACTGCTTGTTTTTTTTTTTCCCCCACAAGAGGCTTTGAGAATACACCTCCCCAGCGACCACCTTACTTTTGTGATTTCTCACAAGTATTCATGTCAAAAGGGAGACTTCGGTGAAATGACAAACCTCCTTATGCATGTATGCACGATCCTTTGTAGCCACGGCTTTTCAAACGTACCTGATCTGACACTTAATACCTCACAGATGAAATCTATCAAGCAGAAAAAAACAATTATATAATAGGGATATAAAGATAGCATCAAATATTATCATGTAATATTATAGATGGGACCTGAGGAGGGAGAAGAAAAGCTTTGACCTTCTAGTTGGTATGTTCAATATCAAACACAAGATCATTAAAAGAAGTGTATCAGCTTTATAGTTCCAACATATTAACTGTTTTGATGCTTTGGAGGTGAAAATACTGCCTGATAGCTTACTGCTTCAATACCTCATCAGGAGACTCCAGGATTTATTCAGCAAGCAAAGCTAATGTTAAATCATCCCCCACGTATTTGTTATCATATGATGGGCCCACATAGATAAAATGAAGGACAGCCATCTTTTCTCTTAAAAACTGTGTGCGCACGAGCCAAAAATCTGTGCAATGCCCTCTGAACAAAACTGTTTTAATAGCAAATAATGATTTTACAATGTTTTAAAAAATCCAACATGAATGAGATTGTTTTTTCTAAATTATAAGAAAGGTCAGATGTGTTTCCAGTAATATTTTGACCACAAATAAAGGCTTTCTTTTAACACATGCTAAAGGTGTAGTTACAGGGAGGTCATTGTGGAGCTGATGGTCGGTTGAGCCACCAGTTTTGGAAACATCTCAACATCTTATAGACTTCAGCCACAGAGATGACTGGCTGTCAGATACTGATGTATCCTGATGATACTTGTATTCAACTTTTAAAAAGATGTTAACATTTGTGGTTTTGATGCTCTGGAGTTGTCTCAAATATTGGCACAATTGCCAAAAAAGAAAAAAAGAAAAAAAGGTCTGTTCCCCTACTGGATAAATTGAATTCAATTCAACACTTTATTTCGGATACAGAGGCGGTCCGTAGAACAATAAATAAAAAAAAACACATACACATATATACATATAAATGTTAGTTATATGGATGTATTGTGTTTTTACCCGAGGTCCCCGGTCTGTCCTGGAATAAAAACACTGCTGCTACACGGTCCGTGTTTGTACTGTATGCAACCAACAAGATTGACGCCACATATGAATTCAGTATCAGTGCCAGCAGAGATTGCTGCTATTGGTTCATGCTGAACTTTGTATAAACACTAAATGAAACAATTACTTGGTCACGTTTATCGGATTTTCTTCATATATTTTGATTTAAACAAAAGAAAAAATGCACCAAAATCTGCCCCATCCCTTAACCTTCACATCTCCAAACAAGCCATATGTACCTCTACACAGCCCAAGAATCACCTATGATACCCTCACAGAGAGCTAGTTAGGTTACTGCCGTTTTTTTTTTCAGCCTGAAAATATATTATTTCAACTTTGACAGGCAGATAAAGTACCAAATTTAAAAAGGACTGTGGTCAGATTCCCTCTATTTGTTTTACAGAACAAATAGGAGGAATCTACCTGCGGTGCTAACAATAACAAAGCTTGCGCTTAGCTCCCCTTTTCTCATTGGTTATTTTATTTAAAGGATTTATAAACTTGTAAAAGAAAGTAAATACCTTGATATATTTCTGGTAAAGATGTAGTGTTGTTTTTTTACCTGAACCATCACTATGATTTGGGCCACGTGAACAAGGAACAGACCGATTAATCAACTGATTAATGGCGTTTTGACATGATCTACATATCAGCATTGGCTCTTACAAGGCCATTATCACCATCATCTCTTCTTAATGATAACACAACTTTAGCATCACCTATTAATGGCGTACAAAACCCAAAACAGTCACTGACTGGTGTTTTAATACTGTATTGTATTGAAATATTTCATACTGACATAAATATTGGCCATATTAAGGAAACTATGGCATAACCTAATACTTTTGTCTTTCGATTGATTCATCAATCATCCATGTAAGCCACATTACTGGCTAAGACAACCATGAATATTAGATTTTAATGAGCATGGAACAATCAATAATGAACCTGTACATGGCTGCTTTTGTTTTATTTTAACTGTAATATTTACCTTTTACCATTTTTCTTTCTTAAAATTTTCAGATTGATCCACAGGAACCCAAAAGACCATCACAGTGATATTTTACTGAGCCAAATATTTTTCCATCCACATCTGTTTGATTAAAGCTCACTAAAATTCAGCACTTTTTTGTTTTTTTGTTAGGATTATACAAACATTGTATTTTGTCAAAAGGAAACAACAACAAAACCTGCAAAAACACACAGTAACAACAACATCATAATGTGCTATCAGCAATATATAACTGACACTTGAGGACCTGCTCCCTCATAATTGGTATTAGCATCAGCCTCTGAAAAACTGTGATTGCTCGACTTCTAATGAGAACGCATGAATGAAGCAAAAAAACCAGAGGCACCAGCTAAGTTACCAGTTCCTCACACATTGGGAAGACAGATTTATCGAGCGGTTTACCTACCTTGATGTGCATAGCTCAAAGGGCGCAGTGTCGTAGTGGTACTCACCTAGTGCTGACAGTTCAGACATTCGTGGTTTCACGAACTGGCTGGATTGACCCTTTGATTTTTGTTCTCCAGTGAAGTCTCAGTGATGGACTTGGTGGAAAAGTATGAGCCTATTCACATCCTCAGTAACAAAACCAGGTGAAGGGATCAAATGAAGATAAGACCAGCCAAAAGGAGAATCCTGGAGCATCAACAGATGAAAGCGTGTATTCCTGAAAGTGAACACACACACAAAGTTACGGAAACTGACTGACAGTGTGGTCAGGAAAAGAGGAAAGCTATCTCACAGTATCTTTGTTAAGCACTTGCTAAAGCAATGGAAGGACTCTTAGATGGGAGAACATTAGATTAAGTGGTGGTGTACATTTGTTTACAGATTTAAATTATCAATGAAGCTATAATGCTGTGCTCTGAGCATAATGCACTCGGAAGCGCTCTTCATGGAGGGATGCACTCATTGATTTTGCTGCAGTGGAATCATCTTGAACTGAAATAAATACCTAACCAGCTATAGATCACAAAATTAACTGACTAAATATTGTTGGATCAGCGGTTGAGTTACTTTAGAGGTTAGCATTAGCATTGGCTAGATAACGGCAACATATTCAAGTCCAAGTCAAGTCATTAGCCGCACGGAGGTTAGCATTAGCAATGGCCAGATAACAGCAACATACTCAAGTCAAAGTCAAGTCACAAGCTGCACAGAGGTTAGCATTAGCAATGGCTAGATAACAGCAACATACTCAAGTCCAAATCAAGTCTTTAGCTGCACGGAGGTTAGCATTAGCAATGGCCAGATAACAGCAACATACTTAAGGCCAAGTCAAGTCACTTGCCGCGCTTAACTCTGAGTACTGGACTCCTGAACTACGACACTGGCCAGGCATCTACACAGTGAAACTTAAGAAAAACCACAAAAGCTACAGGAACACAGAGTTAAGTTTAAGTAAAGGCTTTGAGAGAAACCTGTGTCATTAACTACATTATGTTGTTTTTTTGAACAGCAAGACAAAGACGACACATTTTTATCACAAAATGAAATTGTTTAAACACCACTTTATGAGTTAAAAAATAAAGAAGGTAATCAAACTTTAATTTAAGTTACCAAATTATTCTCAGGCTAGCTCCTATGACCTCAGTCAAGGGCTTGCTCAACTCACAGTTAGGCCTCACTCGCAACAACAAAACATGCAGCCCACCTAAATGGCCACAGCATTTGTTGGAACAAGGCCCTGTTTCAACAACCATAAAAGTTTTTGGTAAATGTTTAAAGAAAACATCAAATTTTCATATTTTAAATACAAACAATCCACAGTGTTGCTCACCTGGAACATTTGGCCTATGGAGTATAATATTTGCGTGAAAACAAAATTCTTTTCTTGAAAAAGAGCAAGGATGCAAAGTTGAGGATTAGATTCTTCTTTATTTCCGGTAAATGCCGAAAGTGAGGATTAGAAAATATCTTGTTGGAAAAATTATTACGTAAGCCAGTCTGGCAAACTGACTAACAGAAGGGTTAGAAGGGTTGATGAAAACTCTGTTGGAGCCAGATTTGAACTGGACCAAACCAACAGTGGGGGAGCTCACAACACACAGCCATGCATTAAGTTTAAATTTAGCTAAATAAATTCATAACTTGTGTAACTTTTTTCAGCCATAGATAAGCTGTATTGCCACACCTTGATTCGTGGTAACTGGCAGCACTAAAAAATGACTTTGCCAAAGATAGTCACAAACACACCCCTGCTCCTTAAAAATGGTAGGACCAGGGAGCATAAAACCACTGCAGCTCCTCTGGCTGGCCTTTTGCATGTTGAGGACAAAGTAAGTAGCAAGGTAAGTCTTCTTTTTGATATTGCAACAGAGTTATCAATGCTTGTTTCCCGCCAAATTTTGCTGTATAGTTTTGTTGTTTCATAATTTGTCAGAGCCAATTTCATAGTTGCAAAGAGCTTCAGAGAGTTTTACAGTTTCAATAAAATATGGATCCACACAAGGTTTAAAATGTGACCTTAATACAAAAAGGATCTCATAAGTAATATCAAAGTGACTGCAAGCTAGCACTTGACTTGTTTCTTCTGCTTGAGAAGATGCATCAGGCTCCTTTTTTTTTGTTTAGGTTCATTCCAGGTTTCTGATCTTTTGTTTACAAGACACACACAGGCAGAAGTAAAAATGGGTGCCAACATGCTGCCACAAGTTCTTTAAATTCTGCTTGCCAACTGACTCTACTGACTGCATTCTTGTTTAACTGTTTTGCAACGTCTTTGTTTTCAGGTGATCAAGTTGCCTTGGATTCACACAAACACCATAACATTGTAGGTGTAGGTTTATCATGCAGGCTCTGAAGGAACTGTAATGGTGTGATTGTCATGTTTCAGGTGAGAATATTTAACCATTAAATATAAACTTTGTGTTTTAATTCTCCAAGGTATATTTGAAGCTGTGCCATGCCCAAATTTATTTTATTGCCCCGGAATAAAGGAATTTTTACTGTTAAACTGTGTTGATCAAGCTAACGTGACTGAATGGCATACCTGAATTTTGAACCGTTTAAAGTGATTTTATTTTGCCCTTTTGTCCATGCTCTCCTTTTTACCCCGTCTTGGCTAGGTCTCACTTGTTAAGTGGATTTCATCTCAATGTCCCTTCCGAGTCTAATAAAGGTAACGAATACTTGGCTCTCTTGTAAATAAGATCTTGATCTCAAAGGGATTATCTCATTAAATTAAGGCTATTTATAAATCAGAACTTCCTTGTGGATTACTGAATCACTCTCTGCCTAGATTATTTGGTGGGGGCATTAATCTTAATGTTGTCCTTTTGTTCTCTCCTGTTTTAAATAAAGATTAAAATATACAAACAGATGCAAAATACAAACGGTAAACATCTAAATTTTGATTACTTGGGTTAAAAACTTGTTATACGTGTCAGTCCAGCAGTTAATGTCGAGTAAAGACTGGAAGAAAGTGTTTGACCTCCCCAGGCTGATAAACTTCAATATTTCTTTAAGGCTTTCATAGTGTCTGTATTGACCAATCTTCTGGTTGTGATATTAATTTCACTAAAAATTAAAAGCTAATGTGAACATTAACACTCTTGAATTAAATTAGTTTAATTGAGAAGTTCAGCACAAACTAACTCCTGAGCACAGACTTGAAAGAAATGAAAAGCACAGTGGTTCAATTTGGCTTCATTGGTTTAAAAACTGAACCCCACCTCTCTGCCAACCAATGAGACCTAAGAAAAGAAACTAAAGGGCCTTAAAACACAAAGCTGACCATCGCCTTCTAGTGCCATTTGGCCACGGCTGAGTCTCTGTGGTTGACCACTGGCTGGTGTTTTTGTGGTGTTTCTGTTGGCATTAGTCAACCCTCACAGAGATCGAGCATGTTGAAGCAGCGGTGGAGGCAGTCGGTAAAAATGAGATGTCCAACTGTCTGCTCAGCCAAGCAAGTACATAAAATTCACCCATTTATTGGTGGTCTGCTTCAGTTTGCCTTCTCCTGTCACAACCGAAAAAACTGGGCTGCCAACACCAGTGCAGAGCAAAACTTTACACCAACAGTTGTAACTTTCAAGCCATGCTTTGTATTTAGGTCTGGGGAAGTGAACTGTAGATTATTACATTGTTTGTCCAGCACTTCAGTCCAGACTGAGAATCCACATTTTACCCAGAATTTTGATAGATTTCATGGCACAAAGAAGATAAATCCTGATAATTAGGAGCATGTCAAATTTTTGAACCACACAGTATATCTTACCAAACAATGATACTTGAGTTTTTTACGCAAACTGTCATAACACTGTTGGATCTGGTGTGGTGAGATTTGGTGCAAACATTGTAGCAGAACTATCCGAATCAGTCAAATCAAACAGGTATGCTGAAAAAAGACCATTTAAGATGAATTATGACAGTCTGAGTTGAATTGTCCACAGCAGCTGGTATGAAGGAGCTGTCTGTTTTCATTTTTGATCAGTGGAACATCTTTGTATTATAGACAGATAGATAGATAGATAGATAGATAGATAGATAGATAGATAGATACTTTATTAATCCCAGAGGGAAATTAAAAAAACGTGTTTATATTTGTATTATAAAAGAGGGGATACTGCCTTTATGTTTTAAAAGTGCAGGTGAGATTAAAGTCATGGTTTGACATATTTTCAAAAAAGGTTTTTCTGGCTGAATAATGTCCCATGGATATTGGTTGACCCCTGAAAAAAGTCCCTTCTCCAGGGTCAGTATTCTCTGGATGAGACTTTGTGTATGGGCACGGGCATTTGACTGTCTGGATGTGTTGCCTTACCATGGCTTAACACAGGAGAGAGAACACTAGATAAAGGGTGTTAATGCTTGTTTACATGTGTTGTATTAAGTAAAATTAATGTAATGTAGCTGTCATATTTATTGTAAAACTGGTATGGGTGTAACCTCTGTAAACCAAAGACACTGCTTTTTCACACGTCGTCAGCTAACTGAATTTTAAAATCATCAGATAATCATGTAATTCCTCAGCCATTGTCAAACAAAAATATAACCACTGAGAGCAGCTGCCTATTTTCCTGTGTCTGGTGTAGTCATTAAATAAGTGTTTCAGGATATCTGGTGCCAAACCCTGCTTCTGTGTGCTCAACCGTGTTTACAGACCAACTAGTAATTCAAGAAATTAGAACTGGGTTGAAATATAATGACCGTATTTTGGTTTTATAGCTGAGTGTATGCATGAAAGACAAATAAGACATGATGTTCTATACATATTATGCCTAATAATTGGTAGATGATGTACTTGAATATCAGCACAGGACTCAAAGCGCCAAAGTTGATCTTTCTTGTTGTCCCTAAAGATGGTATAAAATGTGGACACATTTTCTGTGACGTAACATTCATCCATAGAGCAACATTAACCAAAAGTGCATTTATTTAACAATTTAACCAGGTTGTCAATGAAGTCATGTCTTCCTTTAAAGATGGGTGATCTGGGGTAGAGGCTGGTCTAGTGTACTCTACAGTCCTTGCTGCAGCGGTCTCTGGTTTAACTCCAAACCACAACTCTCTATTAGGACCAAATGGAGTGCCTCTTTTCCAATATGATTGTATAGTCACAACAAACAGCTGCAGGCTATAATAGTGAGTAATCTTTGTGGGTCTTCTGGCAATGGTGGAAAATGGCCAACAATGAGCTCAGGAAACTTGTAAGAGCATGTTCCTAATTACAGATTACAGGTATAGTCACTTAATACAAGGCTCCAAAGCTAACAGCATAAACACTCAACAACTTTAATTGACAAGACGAGTAGTTATCATCGACTAAGGGTGTAGGGCAGTGCCTCACCATATGCAGGGCAGATAGTTTTCGTGCTAACACAGTTGCTCTGTTTCCATGTCTGTCCTCTCCGTGGACACTCCCCCGTCTTAGCCAACACACCCTCGGTCCAAAGACAGAAGGACTCCAGTCCTGACTGACACGGGCTGTTTCAACCGGACTACTCTCCAGCCAAGGTAAACACACGGCTCTACTTCCTTACTTGTGGCTGTTATTCATTCACTTTTCATGGTTTTTTATTCGCTCCCGCTTGCTTTTAAAGTGTGGGACCAAAGTTATTCATGTCTGCTGGCAGTTATCTCGTTCAGCTCCGGGGCTGGCTGCACTGACCTCAGTGTTAGCAGCAGTTAGCTGTTAGCTTCCTATGCTTAGCTAGGGGCACGACAATGCGAACTATCTCGATCTTTCAAGTGGGTTAAGAAGTTATTTAGGAAACTTTAGCTGCAAATAGCGATATGACACGCTCTTCCAGCGATGTAAGCGACAATGTAGCCTCTAAATTCAGATAAAGTTGTTTTGAAATGCCCTTTGCCTCCAAAACTACAGAGAAGTTCGCCATTTGTGTTAGCAAAGTATTAGTAACTTAGGTCAACGTGGGTTTAAAGCGGAGTGTTTGAATGCATTATGTAGACGACATATAAGCATTACTGTCAGAGTAAATGAGCACCGAGGAATATTATAATTGAATATTAAAAATGAAGAATGTTGCAATCTTACCTAATGTGTGCAACTCTGTGCATGTAAACAGTAATGCAAGGTAGATTCAGACAGGTACACGTGTCTGAAAGCAGTGCCTCCAAATACATCATCCCAGCAACAGTGCATGTTCAGACTAGATGGACTAGTGGCTCAGATCGTGTTGAGACTGTTAGAGCAATATTGCATTGCATGGGCAATATTGTCATCAAGTTCATTCATAAATTATATCCACTATATTTCACTAATTTCCGAAACAGGATTTAAAATTTCCTAATTTAGAAAAAGTTCAATCAGCCCTTCTCTATACTTTCATCAAGTCATGCTTGTCTCATCTACCCTATTAAATTGCTGTCTGAGTGTGTCTTCAAGCTGTTTGCTGTTGTCAACAGGTGGAGAGCTTATCTGTAAGAGGAAATCAGAGGAGGGTCTCAGATACAGAATCTCCTACACTCCCTGATCAACATGGGGGCTGTCGTCTCACGGTGGAAGGTTTGTTTCAAATCATCTCTCCTCTTTATGCCGCTTTAAAAGCAGCATTTCTTTTTGCACACAATTTGACAATATTTGTTAAATCTGTTGAAGAATAAGGTAAGGTTTGACCAGTCAGCTTTAGATTATGAAGCTGACAGTGCGCATGTTGTGCACCTGTTTGACTTCTGTAACTAAGTCAACCCCCCAGGCATTTACAATGTTTATTTGCTTTAAAAGACCTACATAGCTGGCCATTGTGGCATGCACAATCAAGTTTACTGAAATTACAAAAAGGAAGGAAGTAAACACTGAAAATAATGCAGAAGTCAGATGAGGAAACAGGGAGATGGTAAAATCGTTTAAAATGTTGCTTGCACAAAGTGTACTGTGTGTTGTGGCAAATGTTGCTGACTGGGCTTTCACAATGTTTGCCCTACAGACCAAACCATCCACTGTGGAGATTTTGGAAGGAATCGATAAGGTATGCTTAACCTCAAAAAAAGGTTTCAACAGTGTTTTCCATATTCTCTAATGCCCTGTTTACATTTTAGCAGCAGGAGATTTTTCTTCGCAGTAAATCTCTACAGTTTGGTTGCTGTTTTGTCCAGAAAAAGTCTGCAGAGTCAGGACCAACAATGTCCAGAATTTGATATTTTTCACACATGAAACAAACAACCAAAGATATTGTCTGAATCAGACAAGTTCTCATCAACAAAACCATTTATGTGTGGTTTGGGCAAGAGGAGTTGCCCGTGTAAAGTGCTATGTCTCATCTGTAATGAGTTGATAGTAATTCTGCTTACATTAGGTTGTATCTGATTACACAGGCATCAGAACAGAGTAGGCAGCTTACACTTAGTTAAAAAACTAACAGGCTTGTTGCTGTGTAATGTTAGGCATGGTGTACTCATACACTAGCTCATTACATTATCAGATATTATTTGTTCATGGGGGCTTTCTCGGGTAAAGGTTGTGTCCAGATCAACTGCTTTGAACATTTGCAATCTTACATACAATGCCTGGACCCATGTTCAGAAAACACTTGAGTGATGTTTGCAAAGCCTACACAAACCAGAAACACCCACATGTTCTTCACACACTGAAGCATTAACTTTTTAAGCAAACACTGTGGTTTTCAATATGAGTCCTTCTTATCACCTGAACAAATGAAGAAAAGCTGTGGAGGCTGGGTAACCCTTCAGGTACTTAGTGGCTGTTTAAACTTGTTTTTTTAAAAGTTAAAATGTCAAAACTAAGCTGCTATATCAGTTATCAGATAAGTAAGTGGATGTCAAATCAGCTCCTCATTTGCTCTCCTATAGGGCTTTGGTGCTCCTGCACAGTTAAGCTAGTGTCAGGTTATTTTCAGCACCTGCCCTTGGAGCAGGAGGCACTTAACTCAAGAGGTCAGCTGGCATAGAAGTTTGTGGGGGCAAGTTTCTACTTTAAAAACAATGATCTTTTGCATAAGGATTTTTTTTTTTTAGCTGGAATAATTTTTCATGTGCATTGTTATCTTACAAGTTCAAATACTGTACAGCTGCTTGTGGTATTTGTTTATTCAGAGTTGGAGTGACAGACACAGATGTTACAGAGGAACCATAGTGACCAGACTGGGTCCTATTCTGTTTGTATGTTATTTATGGATGGGGCAGCCTGGACTTAAGTGCAGCGGTATAGGGTTACTCTATTGAACAACAAATCATGAATTGAATACTTCTGATTGCAAAAACAAATTTTTACATTAGTAAGAATAATAATACGTATAATGATATTCTTTTGCATTTATAGAAAGATGAGATATTTTTACTCCTATCCTTATAACATGATGATTGTGATAATATAGGATGTAGCATTACAGAGTGTGTAATTCTGAAGTATCAGTTACTGATTTGCAAAACCAACTAATTTATCAACATTTTACTTCATAATTATGCATAATTGTATTCTGATTGACTGTCTTGATTAAATGTACTTAAATATGCAGTGTTTGGTAGTTAGATTTTTGTTCATGAATTGTGTCCCATATAGCCATTCAGTGCATCTTGTGTTGAGGATGTTAAGTGCAGTAGGGCTTAGTCCACCTGACTTTAACCACCTCAACTCAGTGCTGAGAAATCATGCTTAAAATCTAATTTGTATGTAATGCCCCTTCATTTTTCCTCGTAGGACATCCAGACTCTTGAAGACTACAGTGAGAAGTATCAGAGGCAGTTGAAGATATGGGTTGGGCGGCTGCTTCTGTACTCGTCTCTGCTCTATCTGGTCACATGTATTGTGGTGTATTTCTGGTATCTGCCTGAACAGTTGATGGGACGGCTCATATTGTCTCTGCCCTTTGTTATATTTCCTTTATTGTAAGTGTACAAGATGAGTTACTTATATTCACAGATCTGCATTTGGTCAAGATTGTTTTTATGATATAAATTGTTTCTTATTTCTCCCTTTAGAGTGTGGTTACTTCGAAAGTTCCTAATAGTTATTTTTTCACGAAGGACTGAAAAAAATAGTAAGATAAATTTGTCTTTTATTAATTAATTTCATTTCATTATAATTTCATTATTTCATACAAAGGTATAACATTACGATTATGTAGTGTTGAAGTTGCTGTTTTTTTTTTTTTCTTTTCAGATGAAAAATTGGAGGATCTCAAAGCACAAAAAAGGAAAATAGTGAGTTGTGTTATATTTAAATATTTGTTGAATGATGATTTCTGTTGGTTTCATTCTTATATCTGACCTTTTGGTTTCCTTTGATTTCACCTGAAGGGCTAAAACAAGTCACGGCACGGCATCTTGCAGCTTTAAAGAAAAACTTTATTGAGAATGAACATAGATCACCCCCAGTAAAGTAAAAAGTGATATTTTTGCAGTACAATCACTTAAATACATAGTAAACAATTAAGGATCAAGCAAATCAGATTTTACATTGTGGGAAGGATATTTCTGAGTGGGAAACCACAAAAAAAAGGGAACTTGACACATTAGTGTTTATTTTTCCAGTTGCAAATAAATGGATTCAGGAAACAAGGAAAACAAAAAACTAAATCTGATTTGCTGTAACAAACTTAATTATTTTATGATAGGAGTTTCTTCAATAGACTATTTCTAATGCTGCTAAAATTCACTTTACAGTTAGATATATCAACAAAGAAATATTTCAGAAAACACTTGTCATGTACCTGACCCTTAACTAGTAAGATAGTTCAACTCATATCTCTATGATGTTTGCACAGACCAGACAGAGAATGAAAGAATTAATTGAGAAAGTTGGTGTAGTGTTGCTCAGCATTTTGCAACAAGATACTTATCAATATGAGATCTACAGACTGTTTTATTGGTACAGTGACTTAACCCACTCTGCTAATGTCACTCTAATTAATAGCATTTAGTGCAGGAAAGAAATAAATCTGAGAAATTGCTTGTCATCCTCTGTCAAGTCTAATAACTTTCAATAATTAGTGCTGATGGATTTTCACACTCTCCATAATCGAAGTAGTGAATGTAATTATTCTTCATACTAGATGTAAACATTAAGAAATGTTAAGTGCTTAATTTAAATCAAGATATACTATTTAGTGAAGTAACTTCAGGCTGCCCTTTCTTAGTCACAAACTTGAAATGTAATTGATGGTGATTTTTAAGATATTAATGTGTGTTCATAAAACACCTATTAATTTTATCAGATGATCATTAAGTTATTCTTGTGCAAAAGAGCCATTATATGAATAATTACATTGGGCAATGTATTGAAAATATCATGTCAGCATTTATCTTAATACACCATGTGATGTCATTATTTTCCAGCTTGAAGAAGTTATGGAAACTGAGACGTATAAAAATGCTAAAATGATTCTGGAGAGATTTGATCCGGATTCAAAGAAAAAGATTGTGAGTCATTTTGTTTTTACATGAAAGATGAAATAATAGTGTTTAATTGTATTCCTTATAAAGTCATGCTGCTATTGTAATCCTATTGCCTATTGTAATCCATCTAAAGGAGCTTGAATCGACTCCAGTTGGACCACAGATGACTCCGAAACCAGGACAAGGTAGTAAAGAGTTCCAGAAAGGTGCATTATGTTCTCACCTTTCTCTCCAACATTTCTTATTGTTGTTAAACGATCTGTAATGTTTTCTGTGTTAGAGCTTCGCCAGCGCAATGTCATCCCTAAGACCCCCACACCAGTGGTGAATCTTGTAAGTGGAGCTGCTGCCCGCCCTCCTCTTGCCTCTGGGCCCACCTATCCTGGCCGATCTTCCCACTCTGCTCCAGGTGGACCCCCAGAGAGGGGCCTGTCGGCTATAGCTGCTCAGCAGAGCTTGATGAGGAGGCCCGTGACCCCTGGAACACCTGTTCCAGGAGTCGGTGAGTTACCTGCACACAGGGGGACCACATCATAATGTGGTCGATTAAGGTGTGATTTACTCTTCCCTGGCTTTGTGTCCCCAGTTGCTGAAGGCCCTGTGGTGTGTGTTGTCAGAAATGTGGTATATATTATACAGTGGTTGTAATGGGTAATTATGTGAATGTAGTTTTAAATATCTTACTAAAAGGTTGATCCTTTTTCAAGGTAATAATTAGGAACTAATATTAAACATAGGGACAAACTTATATACAGTCAGAACATTTAATTTGGGGCACTAATGTATTTTCTTGTTTTATAAATCGCTTTCAAAGATTTCAAAACCCAGCCAGCCAACACCATGAAAACTTTGTGAAACAGTTGCTGTAAATGGGAAACGTGCAGCATGTAGAGGCATTGGATATTTAATATGAATTATTTCTGGACTATGAACACTCAATAGAAGATGCAAATAAGTGCAAACAGTAAAGCAAATGTGTTCCTAGAGGAAGCTGCATGCTGTAATTGCCATGTGGAATGCCAACTGTGAGGTATGCAGGAATCAGGATTACATTAACTATGATTAATTAGCCAGACCTGCGTTTGTTCTCTGGGCAATGGTGGTAGAATCTCACTAAATGTCTTTTAATGCTTGGTGAAATTGCCTTTGGCATTGGGAACACCTCACAAATGGTTTACATGACTTGATGTTATCACCTGCTTCTGCGGAAAATTGAAAGTGAAAAGCAATTTGATACAAAGAGTCACCACAGAGTTTCCATATGTTGGTAAATTAATAACCAGCAGGATACTGAGACTCTGCCAAGTCTCACAGAAATGACCAGTCATCTTCCTATGATTGCTCTTGATGTTAGATTATATTAATTACTACTCACCAACACAGCAGGGATTCTGGACGTGCTTTGCAACTGAGATCCGGTGTTCAGTCATTAAGAAAAAAAGGGGCAGAGATTTCCTAAAATTCATCAGGATTTGTGCATCTAACTGAGAATCTCAGCCTGAAGATTTCACTTTAGATTGCACACAGACCAGAGTAACTACAGTTTGTGCAGACCTCTGACTGTGTCTAACACACATTGATGTTGTGCTTTAACAGGGATGCACCCCCCGGGCCCACCCCTGGCCAGACCTGTGCTCCCAAGGGAGAGAGGTGCCATGGACAGAGTCATTGAGTATCTTGTTGGAGATGGCCCTCAGAACAGGTACATTAATTCTGCTTTTAAATGCATGAATGCATTACGTGAACATTTTGGTGAAGTGTAGTTACAGAATTACAGAAATGCAGTACTTTTTCTGCAGGATTATCTTAAACTGATCCTTTATATGTGATAGGTAATCTACATGCGTACGCCAAATGTATTATTTCTATCTTGCTCTGAAAAGTGATGCTGAGATGCTGATAATTCCTCGAGATTAACTGTGAATTAAGCTTGCTGCCATGTAAGCTGTCATAACTCAATTGTCTCTCTTATCTCATAGATTCGCTCTCATATGTCAGCAGTGTCTCTCCCATAACGGCATGGCATTAAAGGAGGAATTTGAATACGTTGGTAAGACTTAAAGGAACACAGCGCTCTCTGTTCATCTCTATCAAACGCTGTGCCGCCATTTGCCCTCTAGCATTTGGCAGCGTAGTATATCATATGGCTCTTAAATGCCTCTGCCACCAGCAACCCCTGTAAGCAAAAAAGCAACAAGATTGAAAATCCAAACGAGTGCTACACATCAATCTGAAATGTTTATGCATCTCAAGCATCTTTTGTCATCGCTTCATATTCATGTATATTAATCTAAGTCTGTTTGCGAATGTGTAATCCAGTGGACGTATAATAAATGAATGGTGTCTTATTTGTCGTCGCAGCCTTTCGGTGTGCATATTGTTATTTCTTGAACCCCGCGAGAAAGACCAGGCCTCAGGCACCCAGACTCCCTGAGGTCACAGGTGAGCAGAGGATGCCATCCGAAGCGCCCTTGCCATCACCAGCTGCAGAGGTGGATGATCACCAATCTGTTTTAGGTGATTATGACCTTCAAACAGGTTTTGTCCACACAGGGCATGAACCTCTGAAGTGTAAATTATTTTGTACTAATGTTAAAAAGTCAGTGTAGTCCTTTTATTCTCCCTCCTGCTATCATTAGGTTTCTACTATTTGAAAATTCATGCCAATCTAAATTGAATTATCTCTCATTGCAGAGAACAGCAAGCTCGCCGATGACTCTGCTGAAACGGAGACCCAAGAGCCAGACACATCAACAACCACAGAGCCCAGTTCTGCATCAGACAGTCAAAGCACTCCAGAGTCACAAGATCCACCCCTTGAGAAATCTGACGGGGAGCAAGATTTGTCTGCTATGGAGGTGGAATAAAAAAGGTGGAGTAATGATGTTAACACAAGTCATGCTGGATGTTGAAAGAAATAACAGTCAACTTATAAGTAACTGCCATGAGTGGTCAGCAGATGTGGATTTTTCTTTTTTTTTAACTTACAGCACAGAATGTCCTTTCTTTTGAGAATTGCTTTGTAGTTTTTGCACAGTAGTTGTGAATTGAATAATAAACCGCGTAGCCTTAGTATTTAGGTGCAATTCCCAAACAAACCTCCTTTCCAGTACGGTTTCAGGTCCAGCCCATTTTGGCTCGACTTTTGAGGACGACAAAGATCAGGATAGCCCAGATGTTAAATTAATGGGGTTCTTGGTGTCTTACAGGAAAAGTCAGTTCTCTGGTTATTCTCTGTTTTGTATTTATCTCTCTTATATTTTTGAACGACTCTGTCTTTATTAATTGGAAATTGCTGAGACAAAATGATTTTGTGACAAAAACTTCTATTTATGGGAAATTATTTAAAGTTTTCTATGAGGCTGTGCCATCCATGACAGTGTTTACTAGGCTACTCTGGGGCACAGTAGTGCTAAAAACATGTTTACACAACCTTGGTACAATAATGGGAATGTACATACAGTTTGTATTTATTGCCGAAAGGGAGGAAATGAGATTGATGACAGTACTGTGCACTTGCCTTCAGTGCCTTTTTAAAAATGTAAGTCTGTTTCAGAGTATTGTCAATGAAATATATTTACATATGAAGAGTAAAGTCATTTAAATGTTTACAGACAGTATGTGTTTGCTGAATGTCTAAATCCCTTTGCTGTTTAAATAATACTTAATAAACTTTTGAGGAAAACCTGCGTCGGTGTATACTTTGGACCACAACAGCTTGAAACAGATAGATGCTATTTTTTTTCTTTTACTCAACAGTTATTTGACTGGCTTTACTTGCAAATCCGAATCAAATTTAGCGAGATATTCCATGAGAATTTGAAATTATGAATAAAAATGCTCGAAGTTATTATTTCAGCTCTATTATCTGTATTGTGTCACGTATTTTAAAACGCTGCTCTATTTCTCCTCTAGTCAGCCTCTAACCAGGGAGCGTGTTTAACCAGTCCATTTTCATTAGCAGGCCAATTTTAGCTTGTGATCATTTTATTTTAGCTCATTGATCATTTGAGACAGCATAAGATAATGGTGCTGACACAGAGCCCGACCAGTCTTGATTGCTTGACCCTCTTCATTTGCAACAAGAAAGTCATTGCAGCTACAAACTTGCTTTCTGCCATCACATGACCCTTTTTTTCCCCTGAAGATAAACCGTAAACTATTGGTGAGGTCAACAGCCCACATCTTCTATGGGTTTTGATAATGTATGTTTACAGAGACGTGACCTCCCGGGCCTTGTAATGCATCAATGTGACATCGACAGTAACGCCTGATTCCACCGCACTCTGTTTGAGGTTGACCTCTGACAAGAGCCGAACAGAGAAAAAAATGAGACATCAATAGGACAACGTTTGAATGTTTTTTATACCTTTGGGGGGTTGTCCAGTAAACATGGGCAGCACATATGTGCATCATCATAGTTAATACATCACAAAAACATCCCTGCGCTTTAGAGGCGATAAAACAGCTTTGAGTAATATGTTTGATTCCACTGCGCTGAATTGTTTTTGACTGTTTGTACTTTATTGGTATGCGGAATTTTCAAATAAGGGGAAGATCGTTAATATGTGGCTTTATCATATTTTGGATGGAAGTGTGCAGAGATCTAGAGATCACCTAGAAATGGCATCTGAAGTGAAATTTTGATCTTGACTGTTTTAAGACTTTTAAATCATATTTCCTCAGGTTATCGCATTTGTGCAGTGAGATGAGTCTTATTGGATTGACAAGATATTTTTGGACACAGTCAATATTCAGGATGGCCCCTAAACTCTGATCAGGATGTTCAGACTGTCATCTTTGTCTGCACCTAATTGAGTGTCATCCAAACCTTTTACAAGTACATCTAAAAGAAATAGAACAAAAGATACACTCAGGTTTTTGTGCCCAATTGTCCAAACACTCGAAGGATTACATCTGGATTGCTATCATGGAAACACTAATTGATTTTCAAGGATGACAAATGACACACAAAGCCCCAGTGCCAAGGTAATTTTGTGCAAGCGATGAAAATGTACAGTGGTGCTGTCCCAAGGTTCATAGTTCTTTTCATACTCATCTCTCACATGTGCATTCGAGGCCACTTGACATAAATTTATACTGATCTTTTATTTATACCCAGAAAAAATGGCAGATAAGAAACATAAGTGTTCTTGATATTGTGTTTTGTCATATCTAGCAGCCAAAGATTGAAATCCTGCGAAACAATTTTCTGAAGAAATGAAAGAGCGTGCCCTTCTGAACCCTGGAGGAAAATAACCCCACGGTGCGAGGCGGAATATGAAACAGAGGCACAGAATAAGTAAAATAGACAAGTGCACCAGGCTTGTCACTTTTCCATTTGCTGCCCCCGAGTGTGAGCACTTCAAAATTCTCCTCATCTCGGCGAAAGACCTTCATCGTTATGCTCTATCTACTGTACTGAATACGAAAAAAGTACCATATCAGACAGGGGTAATAAGGAAGGGAGTTTTAAAGCTTTACACTGTTTCTGTCGATCCTGAAGAGAAATGCAACAGGAAGAACAACAAAGCCGTAAAAATACATAAGGAAAAAAAAAAGCCATTGTGCAGTGGAGACGATGTGGAAAACACTGAGATAAGTGTCACAGAAGCAGTTAACATGGTTGTGATATCAGACATCACCATTGGCTCTTGACAACAGCATCATTACACAGTAATAAGAGCACAATCTCCTTCAGAGAAGCATTAAAATCAAATTAGATTATACAAGAGCCTGGCTTGATGAGCTGTGAGGGGCAATGCCTCTCGAGCTGTGGATCTCTGCATATTACAGGAGCTCTTTAGCAGCTTGGACTTGAATTGCCACTTGACAAAGTTGAGCAGCTTTTCACAAAAGGTCATCAGCTTCCAAGAAATTAGTTTTGAAAATTCAAGTCATTTGAAACCCACACACACTCGGGATGGATAGATGGCTTTCCATTTTTCCCCCCTCGCGTTCTATCTGTAAAGCAATGAATGCATTTGGTTGAATGCATGATGCCGGCAATAAACCACCGCTCTGTAGTTTATACCAGTGACATTCAGGGATCAGGGAGCATTGTCATTCTCTGTCCTATCTTGATCTCATTACTACACTGAGCGATGACATCTGTTTGAGCACCCACACAGTTTGACAATTATTATGGCAAACAGTCTGCTGTTATTTAAACCAAGGCAAGACTCGGGTTTGGAAAGAGAAACATACGCGTGAAAATATCTCTTTCATCATTGCATTAAAACACTTTGAAGTGAGGTACTGGTATATACTGAACTAGCACATGGCAATATGATTTATTTGGCTGTTTGTACTTTTAATGCTCCTCCACATGCATAATTTTTGTGTGTGTGACAATTGATATATTGATTAATTTTATATAGAGTTAGGATATAACATGCCCTCAGAATCAATAACATAAAAAACCTGGTTAAACTCAATTTACAAGTCCTGTCATATGCAGGAGCATAGTTCAATTATAGAACAGAGTAAATGCATCAAAAACATATTTTCTTGCTGTTTTACTATAGTGTTGTGAGGCAGATGCTCAAAAAGCTCTATAAACAGAATAGAGAAGAGAAGAAATGGAAGGCCAGATAACACTCCCGTGCCACTGCCTCATGTAGAAATCATACAAAGCATCCTGCAGGCAGCAGGTTCATTTTATAGCTTCATCTATTACCACACTGTCATTGTTAATTGTCTTCTTTTTACCTCTGCAGGATTCTCCAAATTGGTCCTATCGAATGTGACAGGAGGAAGAGCATTAAGCATCTGACAAGATGATATCTAAGTTCAATTTCCTACTCCTCACCTGATTTATACCTGCGGCAGATCATTTTCTTTTCTGTCATAAAGACCTCTATAAATCAGTGGTGCTTATGGAAGCACTACAGAACAGGGTCTCTGGATTTGTATCCCCTGTGTTTGCTATTAGGAAGCCATTACAGCCACATTTTCCTCCTTCAAACAAAAATGATCAAATCTAATACTGGCGAGATTAGAGAGATAAAGAGAAAAAGCGCTGGCAGAGCTGTTCAACACAGGCCCCTATCTAAACAATATGCTCTAAACTCAATAAAAACAGGGCTTTTTGCCGGTGACACCATTATCCATCTGTTTGGACAAAATTGCTGTATCATGGTATAAATCTGCGACACAAGTGACATATCCTCTAAAATAAAAGGGAACATTAACTGCTCTATCTTCTAGAGGCCATGGGACTGGCTGGCTATAAGCTCAGTCAAGTGTGATGGCAGTTATACTGTGTTTTACTAGACTGCAGACAATTATACTTTGCTCCTCTCCCCTAAGAAGACAAACTGCCATGGCTTCAGCTGAAATGATTTCAAATAGATTTTCCAAAATGTCTGTCGCCAGATTGCTTCCATACATTATTTCACTTAAATGGAGAGAAAAAAAGGGAGAGCAAATCCACAAATCAATCACAACGGCCCACTTTACCAGATGGAAAGACAAGAGCTTTCAGTGTGTGTGTGTGTGTGTGTGTGTGTGTGTGTGTGTGTGTGTGTGTGCGTGTGTGTTGAGCCCTGCAGAGAGGGACAGTTATAGGAAGTGCACAGTCCCGTCTCTGCTATGTGTCTCACTCATCTTGAAAGATGACATAGACTATCTACTTTCAGCGGTGAGCTGGCAGCGCTGTAAAAGTGGAATAATGTATAATTAACTGACCTGCTGACTTCTGGCTAGTTCAACAGCTTGTTCATTCTTCAGCCATGTGTAATTCATTAAAATAACAGGGAAATGCATTTATTTCACACATGACAGGCAACACAAACTAGTCAGATAAAATGTAGCCTGTAAAATTACTCAATTTGCACCCAGAATAGAATTACCTAAGTGCTGTATTAGTATTATTGCCTTGAAGCACACAGCCGTGAATATCTTGAAAGGAAACTCAAAATAAGGTTAGATAATAATCACTGTGACCTGGGCCTGGGTTAGTAGGGAAAATGGTCAAGTGGGTTTAAGATAAGATAAAGGTACATAAACTTTTTTTTTTTTTCTAGGGCACCTTTCAAAACAAGATAAAAAAAAAGAAAGTTCAGACTAAAGGTACGAAACATTTAAAAATGTGTAAATATATACAACAGGGCTTAAGTGTTTTAATGTATTCTTCAGTGCATTATAGTTTTAATTGAATGAACAATCACTGACCAATAATCAAGGTCTTACGAGACTTCTAGCGAAGCACTCATACTTTACATACATTACTTTCCTACATTACGTGTTTACAATATTACAGAATCTACCTAGCAACAAATTTTTCGTCCAATCAGGACACGCCTTTAAACTAAAATTGGAGTAAAAGGTAACGGTCAGGGTAATACTATCAGTCAAGAGGATAACTGATGTAATACTTTCATTATAAGGACTAATGTGACGAGTTAAAATAATTATGGCTGTAAAAACGACATTTAGATACAAGGAGGCAAGGGGAGAAAAATAACTACTGAGGACAAACAAGCTAAGGACAATTTGCTAACTACACACCTAGGCCCTTTTCGAATTCGCCTACTGCATACTGCATACTAGATTTTGGGCAAATCAGTACGTACTGCTAGCATAGTAGGTGAATTCAAAAACAGCCCTAGTTTATATGCTAGCTCAGCAGGTGATGCATCGGCGCTTCCGTGTTGTCCCCTGCAGTAGAATGAATTTGCAGGTCTCTAAGTCTGTTAACATAAAGCTAACATTTACTGTGTGTAGACTTAACCTTTTTAATTTCACTTTTTCACTATGGTGCAGACCATATCAGGAGACCATCCCCAGCTCAAAGACCAGTAGGTGACAGCTCCCAGGACAGTGACAGAGGTAAGTCAGGACTTAACATGTGCAATCTAGCCTGTGTGTTTTCTGTCTATGGGTTAATAACATCTTTGTAGACACTTTTGAGTTTATGATAGGCAACAGATGTGGCATTTGGACCTGTTTTAAAAAAAATACAAGCAAAGTCTGTGGTGTAGAAAAAGCAGTAAGAGTGCTGATTAGTATTGGTATCAGCCATAGGCTATTGGGCCACTCACAAATGCTGAATCAAAAAATAATTACTGAGTAATCCACACAGATTTTTTTCGGATTATAGGGAGGATCGCTTAGATGGGACATAAAAATAATGCCTCCAGGTTATTTCTCCCTGATTTGTACAACCCTGCTATGGTATATCATTAAACACACAAACTGAGCAGTTTTGGGCAAAATCATAAAATGTCCCCCAATGGATCCCCTGGATTGTATCAAATCTTCAAAAGGAATCTGAAGCAACAAGGCCTTTTTTGCAATTTGCAGCACTGAGATCAAAATCAAAGCTTTCTAGTAGTCTAAAGGGGCAATGAATTAGCAACTGAGCCAACTGCATGTCCCCAAAACTTTCGATGGGGGTATCTGCATAAATGTAAACATGTTTGGTATTTCCAGTGCTGATTGTGTCACGCTATCGGAGACAATTTAAGCTGTGTATAGCAGTTTAAATCTTTTCGAGTGTAATATGTAGTTTCTTTTTTTGTATTTTCAAATACAAATGACAACAGCAAATGACAACAAAGAAACGAGGGTAGAGTTAAATACATTTCAGTTGTTTATTTCTGCCTTTTTGCTTGTGCACTTATTTTTATGCTCTCTGATTCTGTTCTCAATTCAGTTCAAATACTGTCTTTATCCCTTGGGTGGCATTTTGAGGTAAACTTGTTCAAACACATAACACCCAAACCAAACAACTCATTCATATACATAAAAGCACTGAAAAATACAATACTTTTTAATGATAAAAGTATAATACAAAGATCAGAGTAAAACCAATTATCCCAAATCCATGGTACATGCTGCCAATCAGTTTGTGGGCACAAAATGTGTGAAAAATGAAATAAAACAAGACAAAAAAGGCATCAGCATAGATGCCTACTATCAGATGTCAGAATAGAAACTGATAGGAGTAATAAAAATCCCATTGAATTGATATCCTAACACAGGCCACATTACAAAAGCCTTGTCCCATGTTCAACATTAAGTACTTTTATTGTTGATCCAAAGATCTTCATAAATTCTGTGTTTGATTGTTTAAAAGCAGTCACACACACATTACGACAACACAACAGCATTAGCATTACAGTCATGCATATTTTTTACATTTACTCTGGATAGCTCAAACAAGCATGCATGACTCAATTCATCTCTGTTGTGTGTGAGATGAATATAAAAAAAGGCCGAAATATGCTGAAACAAAACTGCTGATTTGAACAAGATATGAATTAAAGACCTGCTTCACTGATTTCCATGTTCTAAATGAAAGAATTACAGCCTCTCATGGCTTTTTATCATCATTTTGACTTGCTATGTGTCTCTGCACTGTTTATATTTAGGTGTCATGGCTGTATAAGGAGGTACACTCATCTTCATTTTAACCAGTCTGTGTATGACTAGTGGTCATACCAAAGTGGATGAAGCTGACTTAAACCTCAAATAATATGTCAATGTAACGTCATTACTGTGATGTAAAAATTTAAATTACAATTGTGAAAAGTTTTTACAATTCAAAATGGTTGTGCGTGATGTTAATGGTCTGACATATAACATATAATATAGATATAAAGCTCCAGAAAAAGAAAACTACCTGTTTCTTTTTTAAATTTTTTTTCAGGTAGATTTGGTCATGCGAAAGCTGTAAAAACCTTCTCGAATGAGGGCAGGGCAACAGTGCTGACTCTATCAGCTGACAGTATCAGTATAGACAAACTTAGAATCTGTGTCCCTCTTCTTACTAGTGTTTCTTTGACCTGTGCTGTAATTCTTAGTTATGTGATGAGCCCCATTTTTTTTCATCAAGAACTTGTAGATACTACATGAAACGCTGAAAAGTTGTACAACTGAACAACACATCGCAACATGTATCTTTAGTAATGAGTGAAATGATATTTGTTGGCCTTAACAACAGGTTAACACATGTTCCTTGGTCTTTTAAGCACAGTTGAAAGTACGCATGTGTGCTTATGTCCCTTACTGCTCTGAGAGAAATGAGAAAGCAATTCACCAGTAATGATGTGGAGACCAAGCAGAAAAGATTACTTGATAGAGAAATGGAAAAAGTTCTATAAAGAAGCCATTTTTCAAAACCTGAAAATCAATTACTGACTTATCAATACTGTGTCTCATCTGAAGTCTTGTGAATTTCATGGTGTGTCATTATATCCTGAGATGATCCTTGTCTGTTAAATCAGATTAGAGCGCATGAACATACATCAACTGTCTAACACAGTTTTTGAATAAAATTGGATGTCCAGCCAGCAGGTGCTAAACTGAACCAAGAAGAGCTGTGTTAGTCAGTTGTTTGCAAAGATGGTTGATGGTGTGAGGAGGCCTGAATCAGCTAACTGCATGAAGTGACATAGGGTAACAACAGGATGTGTTCAAGGGTCAAGTGAGTGAAATGACAACTTTATGATTGACGTGAATATATATCTGAAACAAGTCAGATCATTCTATATTTGGAATTTAGTAATAAATGCTGTTGTCAACAACTTAAAATTGTTATATATAAAATAAAGCATTAAAAATAACATTACAGCACACTCACTAACTGTAAAATCCACTCATTTGGTGAGACTGATAACTTTTAGGAGAACTGTGATGATTTACTGGAATAGCTGAAATTCTGTTGTTAGCTGACTGTTAGACAGACGCTGACATCTTGCTTTGTTCAGACAACCAACCAGAGTCTGTATCCGCGAACAGCTGACTTGTGAAGATCCACTGAAAAGCCAGATATCTCAGCCTGCTATGGACAGTTATGCAAAAGATGCAAGTGTATTGAATGGATGCATCTAATTCAGGTTATTGTAGCATCAGTAGATCTGTGCTTTTCTTTGTGTTAATACTTCAGTGCTTCATTTATGCACCAGATTTTTTTTTAATGTAACTGTGACAATTTCATTCAAAAAGATACTGAAAACATTATTTTTCAGTTTCAGGATAAGAACTGTTATCTGAATAAAAAACTGGATTTGGACTACAAAAAGTCTTCTCCCAAATATTTGTCATGAAAAGGGCGATCGTCTGGAAATTATGGCCGTCTTATATCCCAGTCAACACAGTTGTAGGTGAAGGTAAATGGAACATCATCATGATGTTTTCTAAATGTCACATCAGGATAAATCAGACAACATTTTGCCAAGAAACTTGAATTATAGAGTTCATTGGAGATTTGTTTTCTCAGCAACATAAAATGATCTTTTAGAACAAATATTTCAGTTTTCAGTTTATTTTCAGTTAAAATAAAAAATGCAAAGCGTATTCCTCTACTCCAATGTTGATAAGAGTCTTTAAAATTGGAAAAAATAATTCCTTTGAATACATTTAGAGGAGGAAAAAATGGGTGATTAATTTGTGATTTGTTATGAGGTAACTGTGGACAGTAGTGCAATTAATCAAATCCATTTTGGTAAACATTTATGGTGAACCAGCAGTCAAAAATCAATGTCACTGATATGCAGTATAAAACATTTGATGTAAACTTTGATGTACCTTCCTCATCCTCTATAAAATATATCACTCTGTGCATTATTGATCACTAGTTCAGATTTAGATTATGTCTGGTGTAACTTGCCCAAAATTTTAGCAAAAAGCCAGAGTAAAAAAAGCTACATAAATACTGATAAAACAAACTAATCAAAGTTATGAGTCGGTAAATAAAGTTGATTTTATAAGATAAGATATGAGAAGATATAAGTTATGATAAAGTTTGGATTAGAGCAGCCCCATCAGTAACTATTTCACTCAGACTTCTTTTCAATTTACAGTGAGAAATTTCTGAAGAAACCATAGAAATAGAAAAAAGTGAATGCACCCTTGATGTTTCAAGTGTTTTTTTACTCTAAAACTAGACTGAGAGTCTGCACATTCTGCAGTGTTTTTAGAGTATCTTGCCTGAAAACAAGCCCTCTGTGCCTTGTTGTAATCTTAGAAAAATCAAAAACAAAAACAAAACATAGAGGGTGGCAGCACATCGCATGGAAGGTGGCAGTTCAGAGCAGCATTTAACAAAATTTGTATACAGTTTTTCATTGTTTATTGTGTTGCCAACAGGATGACAGCCCCCAGACAACATTCATGGAAGTAATTATCTCAATAAAGCCTAGGTACAAAAACAATCCAGTGCCTCTTGTTTGTGGACATTAGCCTGTTGGCACTGCTGTGCTGTGACTGTGAGCCAGATAGTCCTTTACTGTGATATTCCCTGTTGCCAACCATAATTAATTGCTTTACAGTCTTCAAGGCCATAATGCTCATCAGTTATTAATTAGAAATTCATTTTGCTGAATAAATAATGCTGATGATTGATGATGAAACTTGTAATTAGGTTCTCGGAGTAATTCACAGGGGAGGAAGCCTTTACACTTGAATCCAGGCTATTAAATACTGCTCATTTAAGGGACCGCTATACCTCTTGTCATAAACCTGTGCTTCTATACTAGCATCTGGATTCAGGTAGAGCGACATAGCTTGTTATTCACCTAGATTATGTTAAACTACCTGCTTTTGAAACAACTCATGGTCCTTCATACTTCTGGAGTGCTTTTGTTCTAGAAAACTTAAACATTCATTCCCAGAGCGTTATGTTAGAGCAGCAATGACCCGCTATCAAGTTCAAAACCTACAGTGATTTCACTGAGCGCAAAACAGATTAGGTAATTACTGTTTTTTTTTTCTCCAAACATATAATATGGTTGCTATGCTACAAAAGTCCCATGGGTCCTCCTTGGCAACATATAGCCTACAGTCTTTTTAAATGACGAGACAGAACTGTGAAAACTCAAGCCATCTATGGCTCACTATTGATTTTACCCAGAAGACCTGACCATTTTTGATAGCCTTTTTGATGTATTTTCTTGCAGCCACTGGTCCCACTGGAGTTTTGTGGGAAATAAAACAGTCAATATACACCTATTAAGATTTCTTGATCTAAGTCCATAAACCTATGGTGCAGAGTGTTTCCGATGCTCATAGCATCATAATAGCAGTGAGACCAAAAGCTATTACTTTTGGAAGATGAACAATCAACAGTGTAATGGCTCTATGTAATAGTCTTCTCTTAGACCAATTAACATGATTGACCGGCAGAGAGAAGAGAGAAAGGTCCACAATAATGCCCCTCAACACAAAGACTGAGGGAAAAAACAGCAGCTGATTATGGTGCAGCCTCATCAGCCTAGAATACTACCTCTGGTCCTTTTCATCTGTCATCATGGCTGGGAGTGAGCAATGGTGACCCCCCGCTCCTCCTCCTTTTAGCTAACCAGTATCTGCCCTATTAGCAATTTATAATGGAGATCAAGAAGTAGTCAGTGGAGAATGAAGACAACTGTCTGCTCCCATTCCTAATTGGCTTTATGTTCTCTTTCTGATAAATGGCTTGCAACTACTATAAAGTCTCGTGGATTTTATTGCCCTAATAGGACTCAGTAACTGGATTTACTAACAGATAGCGGGTCAAAAAGGACATAGAGAGCAAAAATGTTAATTAATATCAATAATGGCCAATTATTAGTTTGACAGAGGGATCCAAGCTAGCTGTGTGCTCTAATGACTCTGAGCTAAGTTGAAGGGAAACACTGGCAAATTAGCATAACTGTGTATGCGCACTCCATGGAGGTGCCCAGCAAACATCTGTTATGTTAGAAATTCAAATAGAATTCCTATTAGTAACCCTGGCTGTGGTTGCATAATCAGTCATTCTTCTTGGGCCATTTTTGAGGCGCTAACAATGCCCCTGTGACTGGTGGAACTCCTCCCTTTGGGCTTTCCAATCAAATTTGGCCCCATGTGGACCAGGTCCTAACAACAGACGAGGCAATGCGGACATCTGAGGGGAGCTTTGTGCTCTGACAGGAGCTCAATCTATCCAGCCATGACACACGAACAAGAAAGGCAAACTGTTATTTATTTGAATATAGGAGATAGGAGTTAAGGAATTAATGTTGAGATATGGTGGCTTTCTGACCTACTGGGATGCAGCTACACTTTTTCTGCACCCTTTGCATTTTTATTTACATGCAGAGTTCATTTGGAGGCACTCAATTGTTTACAAAGTGTATTTTTGTCATGAGTTCCACTTCAATACTGAATAAATCCATTCGATACAAAAAAGCATAGTAAACAGAGATTTATTTATCCAGACTGAGGTCATCTGAAAACAGCATCTTTAGGGTCCTGACAACAGAAAATATTCTGCTAAGGAATTGATTTTCTATTTGAAGCCAGTAATGTTAGTTCTCTGTATCTTGTGGGAATTACTGCATACAGCTGAGTAGATGCTAGCAGGAGCACTATCTTTGTAATCAATGCCTGCTGTTATGCAGAATAAATGCCCTCAAAGACAAAAATCATCAACATCCGAGATCCATCATTGATATTTTTATGCAATAACATAAAATAAAAATGAAATCCAGCTATCTGGTTGAGATTATTGAGTTGTCTTGTATGGCTGCTGTGTTGAGCGTAATTTTCCACACAGGAACTTGCATATTGAAAAATAATGCGATCACAAGAGCTGGACGTTTTCATAGGCCTTATCCTATTTTTATTTTTTGTCTAGCTAAACAGAAAAAATCAATAATGTTGTTAGACTCATAAAAGCATGAAAATAGAATTTAAAACATATTTAGAAGGTTATATTGGGAGAATTTAAGCATGTAACACAACTTTTTAACAGTTAGCTTTCAACTATTTTATCCTCTCTTTTTTTTGGACAAGTCATGACAGGTTTTCAGGGCCCCCCTTAAACATATGTAGTGGTTAGACATCGGAAAAAGTTGCCAGCTTGCCCTCACACCCCGCCACGCTTTCAAAAGATAAACATGGTCCACCTTTCCTTGAGGTTGCCTGGTGGTTACAGAACGGTACAGTAGGACTGCACAGGGGTCACATGTGTTTCTCAGTATAGGGTTCATAACAACATAGACAGACACAAGCAAAAACCGTGAGCTCTGGAGTCCTCCCACTGAAAATACATGGTGTAAATTCCAGGCACTCTCGTAAATGTTTCTGCAACAGCTTGCCATGGATATTCAATGACCTAATTGTTAAAAATATGTATACTATCTGCATGAATTTCACAATCATCAAGATATGATATGTTTGTTAACAGTGACAGAGTGACGGCTGTCTCGTACAATTGATCCTTTCCATACTTAGGGGACTTCACTGATCTGCTGTTTAATTATGAGGGAGCGAGGAGAAATTTATGTTTAAATGTGTGGCTATCAAAGCTGTCCATTTCAATAATTTATATACTGCAATGCTACAAAATTCGTAGTGGTGGTTTGCAAAAGAAAAAAGGGGGACAGAAAGTTCTGTGGTGATAAATTCTCCTAATCATTTAGTAGATAGTTTAAATATAATTCAATGATTTTTTCATCTTGGGCTCATAAATGTGAGGTAAAGGGAAAGTGTTTATTGTGTAGGTGTTGCGTTGCTGTCACCAGTGTTGCCTGGTGTTTTCTGAAACAGCCTGTAAAGACGTTGACCCTGTCTCTGAAGTAGTAAAATCATTCTTGCTCTTGTATTTAACAGTTCTACTAAAGTCAGTCAAACACTGAAGTTCCTTTCCTGTTGAGCGCCCCTGCACCCCCACACTTGCATGCAGACATGAAGGGGTGGGACCGCTGCTGACGGACAGGCATCTTTCTCATGCTTGTATTGATGAAGCAGAGGCAAGTGCTTCTAAAACAGAAAGGTACTCAAGGAAAGGAACTAAAGGAAAAGGTAGCAGGATGTGATTAACAGACGAGTGGATTGCTAGCTGGGGCTTTTGAAAACTTCTGTTGTTTTGTTAGTCTTTAAACTTTACGTGAGGACATTACGTTTACCTGATACACTTTAAGTCAGCCCGCCTTTCATAGTCCTCTGCTTGAAATTCAGTTTCAGCTTTGTCACTCAACTTGGCTTCAAGCTGCAAATGAAGGGAAACGGACCCCTTATAGCATTAGTAAATAATATATTGCAGAGTTATTTCCCTTTAACCTTAAATCTCCAGCCTGCCTGACGAGGGTCGGAAACATATATTGTGCTCAGTTTAATGTCACTGCATTAATTCTTTAGTAATATTATTCCTCGCTGTCTGTGAAATAGTATGAGATTGCCGTCATGACTCACAACTCTGTGTGACCTTCTCTGTTATAATGTGAGCATGTAATTCCCTCTAGTGTAATGTCATGTTTGATCAGAGGAGCTACCAGTGTCCTGCTCTCTGTGGTGCACAGCAGGAGGTGTGGTGAGTCAAATGGACAACCAGAGGTTCCCCTTAAGGGCAAAACTGACGCTGTCTGCATATTTTTACCTCACTGTGGTTGGCTGTGTGGCATGATTTGATATTTTAAATTCCGGAGACTTCTACAGTGTAGTAATTTGGGGGGTACAGTGAAAACAAAGAACAGTGAGGTGCATGTAATAAATTTTTAAATTCACCTAAGTTGGGGTTTAAATAAAACCAAAATTTGTGGAGGATTATCAAAAAAACAAACAAACCGCAATCTCCCAAACATCTACTATAATGTAATTTCTTTTTTCATTAATTGATTACTTAATTAATTAATTCTTTTGTTGGATTTCTGAGATTTTGCTTTGAATTTCTACATTCAATCCAATACCTGCATCCTGAATTAATCTGTTTGTTAATAAAAAAGCAACATATGTTTGGTGCACAGTGCTGAATCCAACAGATTTGGGTGCAGTATACATGACTGGGCGACTCCATGGTTGTATATATGAAATAGCTCCAGCTTTACGCTCCTCTCCATCCCACGGCCTCGGGTGTATAAATTTAGTTGATGGTTTTGGTTTCTCTTTCTTAATTCATTACAGTCGGATTCCTCTTTGATGCAGTTCTGTTGTCCCCCAAACAATTGAAGTGGAGACAATGGAGGCATAATGATAGATCCGTGTACCCACCATCTGTAAGAGCAGCTGCTCCCTTGCATCTGTACAATATGCTAGAGCGGGGAGCCTCAGTAATCTGCATAATAAGGAGAGGGCTTATCTCAGTCTAGTTAATAATCACAAGCAATCGATGCACTTCATTCCCTCACTCTTGACTGATGAAAAAAGCAGCAAAGTTTTTGTATGTTTGCCGTATCCTCCACATAGGCAGGGGTCACGGCGTAATACCAAGCTGTTGATTTTGCCCGGAGCTACAGATTTAGTCTGCACTCAATTTCATCTTTTCATGAATACCATAATTACTGCAGGACGCTCCTGCTGCTCCTCTCCGCACTCCCTTATAGGGTTTATAGCCTCTCTAGCAATGCTGAACCTCATATCAGAACAAGGCCTGTGACTCAAAGTGTGTGATAAACACATAGCTTGCAGAGCAGAGTTGATAAGAGTCACACCTTATAAGCAATATTCTCAGACTGGTTTGAAGATTGGCCCTCGTAAAACACTGAAAAATTCATTGGAAATGTTACCTCCTGGCTGAAATGCCTTCTCAGGCTCTACTACCTCTGTGTATGTGGCCATGACATCGCTGAAGCATATTTTTTCACACAGCATCACATCCTAGTTTTGTCTGACACTAAACTAACTGGAGTTTGTGTTTGACTAGCAATAATTATGCATGCTGTCAATCACCTCTTGTGGTTAAGAGATGTAGAAATACGTCCATGAAAATTCTTTCAATTGGAAAAATTGATTTGTCATTATTTCCCTGTAAACATTTCAAAGACTTGATCATATATTTGCTGAAAAGTCTTTTAAATTCAGCTGGAGGGTTTGAAAATCAATATTTAGTTAAAGTACTTGTTGACAGTCTGGGAGGACAGAATCTATCCATTGAACGGCCTTTTTGTGCGTCGTTCATTTACGACATTGAACATTTAGTCATACAATTGAATAAATGCCTCTGAGGTTTGTGAATCATTATACAACCGTATTATGAGATTTTTAAACAAACAGCCTCTTTATTACACTTGGTCAAGACTCCTAAGCAGACGCTGAATTGATGGATGGAAGGTATGCAATGATATTGATTGACAAAGTCTCCCCTTGGTATTCTCTTGTTAAATATGCTCATTAAATCAAGTCTATTTAGTACTCTACAGTCTGCACAAAAAAATTAGACTGCAGTTTTTTTTCTTGTTCTTTGTTTGAAATACTGGAAAAAAATCTCTGTCTTGGAATAGATTGTTTCAGAAAAGCATTTTTTTCAGAAGCATTTGAGTTTATTTTCAAGGTGATCATTTGTAATATTTCAGTCATCCTATCCTCTTTTTGTAAATCACTTGCACGAGCAAAAACCTAATTTTTTACGCACTGCTACTATATGAATAAAATATTTTTTTTAGATCTAGAATTTGATACTGTATGTTAATAAATACCATCAACTTCTCGTGGTCCCTGAACCTCCTAATTAAGCATGCATGATGTTTCCTACCCAGCTGCTAGGCTTCTGAAATGCACTTGGCAGGTGTATTGAGCCCCCCTAGTGAGGCCTCGAGAGTAAGAGTGGTATACATAGAAGTGCAGGTGTGACATGTTAGGAGGAGTCTAGGTGCTTATTGAGTTATCAGAGGCAGCCACTGCATGTTTGATTTATCATCTTGGGTGCAGCATCGTCATATCTGAGCGGCAATATATCAGACAAAAAAATAAAATGTTCAGAAAATTACCCGCTGGAGCGCTGCAGACATGATAACTTACATGTTGCAAGCTGTCAGATAATGTTTGGTACATACTGACACTTCATGTAAAAAATTGACAATGCTTATTGAACTTGTATAGCGACAACACCCTCTAAATCATAAATGCATAGCCTTTAGCCGAGCCAAAGATTCACCTTGAATTCACCCTTTATGTGCTATGATTTGTCACTGATTTGTGGTTTATGGTTTCTTTGCACTTGGATTTAGTGGCCAAGTTATGTCGGTGATACACTGTGACATGGGTTTTATTGAGACTGTATTAATGCCAATTAGATTATGTTTAAACAGCTAATGAACTCCATCCTGCAGGAGTAGTCTTAAGGTATTAATCATACAGTGGGTGCTCTTTGACATGAACGCCATTCTTACCTCTGCATTCCTGAAAGCTTTAAACACAGAATGAGCCTGCCAGTCTCCATGAGCACATAAAAGGTAACCAGATTTATTGGGAGGTTTTATCCTAGACTCAGGCACCATCTGATAAACAAGCTCTCTTTGCTTGAGGCTAAATAATACTCTTTGAGGTCCTGATTTACAATGCTGTGAAGGACCCATTTGTGGTTCAGCTCCGAGGTACGCACCTCTGTGATTGGCCATCCGTAAGCTCAAAATTTGGGCTCAGATATATACAGCTCACGAGCTTGAGGATTTCTAAATGGACAAATGCATAAGTGATGGTCGGGTTTTATTCAGGGTTAATAGATGAAGAGAAATGAACTTTTCAGAGATGTAAAAGGCTTTTAGATTTAACAAAATCCTCCCCAATTCCCTCTGATTGAAGCTAAAACTGAGGCAGCGTGCAGCCAATCTAATATTCCCGGCTTTTTAAAAGAGAACTCATTGGGGTATTGGTCCACTGCATGGACTCCTAAGAGATCTGATTAAAGGGAAATCCCTCAATGTTTTACCCTCACTTTGTCCATAATAAATCAGCTACACATTTCAGCTGCCTAGATTCAGCTCACACCGCTTTGACATAGGAACGAATGACTTTCTAGTGAGGGGTATATATGTTCTTCTAATACACTAATCATACCTTACCGCTTTTAAACGCAGTTTGTTTACAGCTCAGACATATTCAGATTCAGTGTGCTTATTTAACCTTTTAAAACCAACGGTTGTCATTGGTCTGAATTTATCAATCAGAACCATTTCAGCAACAACTGAGTCACACTGAAAACATTTTTAACAGAGTCTAATACTTCTGTTGATGATTTTTTTTTAAATAAATAAATTCACATTTGTTTAGTAGGATTAAGATGTATCATAGCATTGAATATCCAACACTGATTTTCATACAGTAGATTATTTAAAGGTATGGTGCACGGACATGAAGGATGTCCTGATCCTAAAAACAGTTATTAGAGCAGAGTCAGTCTTAGCATATTTAATTGCTATCACTGGGAACATTTTGCACAGAATACAAACATGAAAACTGAGAATTTTATGTTACCACAAAAGAAAAATGAACGAAAAAAAAAATATGTATGAACCTCCGCTTGTCATGTTTTTGCATTTGGAAACTTCATATTCAGTTTGTTTGTGTACATCAACTGATTTATTCTTCTTCATCTACCTGCTGATGTACTTCCAGCAGTCACCCACTAATTACAAAAACATGTTGTCTATCTAGTTTGACTGTTCTGAGCGGTGGTAGAAAGATAGTGGTACAAGATGGCAGCCTGTGATCCACCCACTTCTGTGTAGATATAATCGACTCATTCTTAGAAAACGAACGGAACAAAAATCAAGATTACACACTTATTCAAACACACTAAGTATATATATATTTTGGTACATTTTGTCTCTTTTGAGAAATGCTAGTAAATTGTTCACACTGTACCTTTAAGATTGAAAACACCAGCTGGATGTGAGAATAAAATAAATTCATTTTAAGTTGCAAGCAGACTTGAGCAGAAAAAAATGAGCGAAATTTTTGGTGCTGACATGATCGGGATCATGTGTAAACCAGTTTTTGGAGCATGACAGAATATTTTGCAGCTTGGATATTAACCAGTGAATTAACAGCTAATGATAGCATAGCATGTTTCATTAATACAAATAATCACAGATCATTAATCTCATGTGGTTTGTGTATTTGGAAATGAAGATTAAAAGGTCATCCATTGAAGATTAGACCAAAGTTTATCATCCTTACTAATTTTCTATCTTATTCTTATTAAAGAAGAGGCTTTATAAGATGAAACAGTTTTGTATGTTGTGAACCTCCAATGAATGGGAAAACATCTTGCAACGTCAAAGCCTAAGCTAACCTATATTTATCACAGTCCTCTCAGGTTGCAGCCTATACGTTAGACTCTCAGTTTCCAGACCTTAACTTTAAAGCCTCACACCTTTCTGAGATATATTTATCCTCGTATCAAATGTCACTAACAGAGCGTCCCTCCTCAACCCTGTCTGGTCTCACTGCTGTTGTTAAATGAAGTTCAACACCTGGGAAAAACAACGAATTAGGCCCCTTTTCCTGGTGGTTTGGTGGTTTATAAGAAATTAAATGCTGTCATCATGGTTGAACTACATCTATTTGAAGCCCTGTCTTTTATTTGATGTTTATGGGGTTGTGAGAAGGCCATGACATTGTTGGGTCATATTTTGACACATTAATTGGACTTGGTGTTTTTTTTTTTCATCACAGCTGTCAGGAAATTAAGAGGAGATTGAAAGCCCCTGATGTCTTGTAATTACAGTTTCATGTTGTGTAGCCTCACTCATGAACAGCAGTGCTCTCTGATAAATGGGCAGTAAAAGCAATAATTGTGCAGCCACTTTACGAAAGAGTTAAGGAGGAAACAGCTCTTTTACATTAAAACTCAGTGATCCACCTGTGAAACATGGAGGCAAGAGGATAATAGAGGTTCTACACATGCTACTGTAAATAAAATAAAATATCCTTATCGTACACCGGTAGAATGAGAACAGTATTTATGATCAATTTAAGTGCTGAAAAATTTGTAATCAATACACATATCTTTAAAAAAAATACCTACATATTTATATTTTCTATAAGGTTCTTCTACTCTCTGTCACCACTAGCTCTGGATAGTGCTTGGCAAAGGATTTCACAGCATAGTGACAGAAAGGATATTTGTCTTCAATTTTAAAAGATTCACAGAAAAGAGACAGTGGGCTTTTTCTTGCCTTTGGACTACTTAGTACAAATTCTACCTCCAATTCTAAGTCTCTCTGTCCTGCAAACCAGTGTCGTTGACTCAGTGAACCATGATGTCAAAGTGCCATTTGAGTAATGTTGAGTTGAGTAATGTTTGTAAAATCCGATTGTGCAATAAACCATATTTATATGTATATTCTGTACACAGGTATGCTTATTCTGTGTATATGGTCATACATATAAATATCTCTATTTTTCAACTGTAATATACCAACATGTACATAAGCTGTAAATAACACTAATGTATATATCTTTTTTTTAAACATCTTTTTAACCCTTTAAGTTTCTTCATTCTTTAATTTTTCTTTTATTTTTATCGCTGCTGTAAATTTAGGAATTTCCCCTTGTGATATGAATAAAGGAATATCTTATCTTATCTTGTCATGACATCAACAACACCAGCACTTTAATAATAACAAATTGTAATTATTGTTATATTTCACACACAATGTCATACAAAGTTTATTTTATAAATTAATGTATCACCCTGGTAGAATGACTATCCAGAAAAGCTCAACATCAGGCTGAGCGGTTACAATGAAACCCTCAAATGCACCCCTCCAAGCTCTCTGTTTACAGATTGTGGCTTGACCCCTTTAACAACAACAGAAGTCACATCTTCTGTTAAATCCCTTGAAATTGAACTGAACACTCACAATTATCTGGTGAAAATCTCCACAGGATTCAACACTGTAGAGCTACAGCAATAGCTTTGGCCGACGTAAGCAATCACTTGCAAATTTAAATTTAAATACTTGGTTCAGTCCAATAGGAATTAAGTCAGAATAGAATTACATGGTTTACTTTGCCATGACCAGCGTAAAGTATTAGTTTAATTAACCACACAATCTTGGTTGTGTAGCAGCCTGCTTATGAAAAGAATTGTTCCGCCCACTGTGATTCAGGCCTTGTTCCAGGGAGGCGGGGTCTTTTACAAAACCGCTGTTCCTGATATCAGCTGGTTAATCCTCTCCTTTTAGTGGCTTTATTGGTTCATTCAGGAGGGTCTGTTGACATTCCCCCTGCCCTGTTAAAAGGCAACTGCATCTCAAGTGAAATCTGGAGTGTTCTTTACACAGGCGGGGAGCCCCATGTGGCTCCTGCCTCCCAGTGGGCCCGTGATTTTCCCGCTTTAAGTGTCTACTGTCAACACTAATTTGTCCCACACCTCCTCCGCCCCCTCTGGAGGGGGACACTCTCCTAAAGTTTTAATAAAAGATCAGCTATAACTCCCTGTTTTCTGGGGGTGAGACAAGAGCTTTAAAAGCCACAGAGGCAATAAGATGCCAGGTAATGATTACAAGGCTTGAACAGAAGCAGTTACCAATACCACATGCTGTTTTACACAGCACACTGCAAAGTGTGTGCTGCAGCTAGAGGCTGTGTCCTTAGCAGGAGTCATCTTCAAATCAGAAACCCACAAACAGTTTGGAGTTCAGGACAAAAGTTGAAGGTTTTCTTTTTTACTCGGATGGAAAAGCAACTTTGACAACATGAAAAATTAAGATGATGTAGTCTAAAATCATGATTATTCCACTGTCACATTCTGCTGCTACTGAAATAGAGACATACTGAAGTTTTAGGGATGTGCCAAACATATTTGATGCGACTAAATCTTTTACCACAATGATCTTGGAAATTGACTCTTAAGTGTAAAAGTGTAAATTATTTGTGTTTTTGCTAAACTTTGTCGACAAGTACATTCTAGTTTTACATTTTTTACTGCACACTGCTGTGACTGTATGCGTCTCTTGGCACCGTTTGTGGCCTAATACAAACTGGAAATCTGTCGGAGTGCAGTAATCCCTTTGTGTGTTCCCATTTATCCATTTTTTCCTCAGGATTAATAGAGCAACATGATTGCAAATAATAGTTTCTGACATGTTTTGCTTGAATACCATCTCAGAGCTGGACAAAGTAAATTGCTTCATTTCATTTGTCTGCCTGTGATGTCTAAAGGAAAATCAATGGAAAAAGTAATTTCTCTCCTGCCTTTTAACCAAATTCCCATCTACCTGAATGATAGGTCCCTGGGAAAGCAGTCAGGAGACTTTCTTTTCAATTATCCCTGACTTGTTTACATTGTGTTTTGTTCACTGGACTAGGTGTTCACATACAAATCTCATATGGGTTTGACTGTTATTGAGGAAGTTTAATACAATCTTACTTCTAAGGTAGCCAAGAACCATGTAGGAAATTGTTCAATATCTCAGTCGAAGCCAATTTTCACTGCATTGTTTTGTCGCACTGTGTATTGTAGGGTTATGGTAATGTAATATGCATAATTCATACACCTAGGGCCCCCTCCTCATATTTGATTCTGCTGTCCTGCCTGTTCATCTGAAGCTGAATTAATGCTACATTGTCCATTAGGCGGCCTTAACACAGGGCAATGCTGTCACACACTATGGTTGAACTGAAATTCCCATGAGGCAATTGGTATTCTTCACTTTCCTGTTTTTGTATACAGGCTGTACTAGAATTGCTTTTCAAAACACCACATATCTCATTTTGGGTTAAAACTGGTTTTGGATTCTGAGATAATAGTTCTGTACAGTGATAGAAGAGAGCATTTTCAGGAACTAAACGGGTGTTTTGTGCCACCCTGAGATAGAATTTTGATTTCCTTTGCTTAGTGCTAACTGTGTTTTAGCCTGGACTATTCTCCAGTGAATTAGTGGCTGTGAGAGCACAAAGAAAGAGCGTTAGATGTGGCTTGTTATCCTCTCCAGGGTTCACTTAGATAGCCCCAGACTGCTGCAGTTGTGACCTTCATAAGGCACTGTCTCCCTGCTGGGAAGACACACACACACACACGCATACAAGCACACACGCACACACATGCACACGCTCACACCAAGCACATCCACTCCACAGTCGGCACTCATTGGGTCATGATGGGGCTAAGCAGCCCCATTACGGCATGCTCATCTAGGCTGGGATCACGTGCACAAAGCGTAGAGATGGACTCTAGCCAAGAGGTCTTGGGCCCGTGGTTTTCAGCTGCACAGCCCAAGAGTTGCTGTACTCAAGGCTGCAGAAGGGAGCATAATAGATGAAAGATACACTAAATAATTGTTCTTTTTTGTATGCTATATCTGTGTCATCTTTTCCTCATGATACCACTCGTGTGGTGTTTCAGGCTGAGCTCAGTGTATTATAAATCCATTTTTTGGACATTCAGTGGTCAGTTTAATGATCATTATGTGGCTCAGATGGAAAAACAAGGGAATAAGGTGAATCAATGATCGATTTTACAACGTGACTTGATTCATGGGCAGTGCTGTGATAAATGGCCGTCTTATCGAGCTTGTGGGTAACTGTTGTGAAATGAATTTGTATGTTCTGAGAGAGAACTCATAAGATTGGCCTGTTGGGTTTGCTCTCTGTCTTGGGTTTGGGCTTGCTGACCATCATTCTTACCAACCCATTCTCACTGTTGGTGCATCTAATGATACACATCGATTGATCAAGTCATTTGTTCAAAATAAAGTTGATCAGTGTCATATTTGTCATTGCATCAAATTTGTTGTAACAAAAGTTAAAAACCGAAGAGCTGACTATCACAAGAGTTGATGAAAACGCATATGTTAGATTTGTGGCTTTAGTAACCAATAATATGCTGCTATTTACTCTACTGTTCAAGGAAACATCCTTTGTCTGCTAATAACTGCAGATCATTCAGCACTATAAAGTGTGAGGTTGGCTGTGAAATATTTCTTGTATTCATCATGGAGCTGCCGCTGCTGCAGACGTACCCTCCAAAATCTTAAATCCCACAGCTCCACATCACCCAATGTTTTCTTTTTGTTCTTCTTTTTGTTGAATTAATAAAATGAAATACAGAGCAGCCGTCCTTGTTGGGGTATGCAGCTCTGTACGAACAGGGGCTTGTATAATATCAAGCAGAGGATCTGTCTTTGATTCTAGCTGATGGGAGGGCGAGCTTCACCTAAAAGTACTGAAGCAAAGAAATAATGGTATACTGCCGTGCTTGTGAAAAGCAATGGTAGAACGGAGGGGGGCTCACATTAAAAGTGTCTCTCTAGGTAGCTGACATGACGCGACTAGTCAGACGTAAATAATGACAGACGGAAACTATCATGAGGTCTGTGAAGCATCAGCGTGCTGCCATCATTTTCTGGCTAACCTTGCATTGCCAGCAGCTCACCAGCTCCAGAGATCATTTAAAAAGCAGACTAACGATGTTGCCAGACCTAACACCAGTCACAAGGATTTGCATGAGTTTAGATCAGCTAAATAGATTTTTATTCCAGCCAAAGGTGATTATTCCCGCTGTAACTTTTGCATTTATTGGCTATCATTTAAATTTTTGCAGAGTTTTCAATTATCCATGTAAAAACATTTTAGATGATGTGTTTTTTTAAATGTTCTTTTTTTGTGTGCTGAGTTAACAAGAGGTGTGTGTTTGCCGGGTTTCTGTTACATGTATGTTTGCCAGACCACTGCTGATGAAGAAAATAGGATTCATTTTTCTCTTTAAGTGGATGTGTCACTTTTTGAGTGAGGGTAAAATGATGATGCAAGAGGACTAAAAGTTAATATCAATTCATTGAATGACCCGGTGCTTCCATGGGCTGGCTTTTTAATTATATTCCATTCATATGATGTACAGTCGCTTTACTACCTGTAAATCAAATTTAAATCAGGTAGCACGAAGGCTACAATTGAGAAAGATGGGCCTAATTCTAAAATGTTTATTTTTGCATTGCATAGCAAGAGATGAGCAAAGCCATTTAGATGTTGCAGAAAGGTTTTCTTTACATTGATGCAGCTACACACAACACGTCTAAAATAACATTCCTATAATTGCTGTGTGGCTGCTGTGCCTTTACATTGTTTTTATATTTCTGATTAAGTCATTTATTTCTGGCTTCAAGCGGTAACACATGACCATATTTCATGCAGAGAATACATAGGAGATATATTGCATTAAAGTGGTATGAAGAATAATATGAATATCTGCATTGACTCTCATTTAATATCCCGGCTCACCCGTTCATTACATGAGGACAATAACAATGCAAAACATGAGCCCATTCTGCTATATAATTAAAATCATCTTTGGGGACATGTTTTGCTCTGTGCACAAAATTTGAAACTTAAAAAATGGCATAATAATGTATTTGCATAATATAACAATGAGTTCCACTCAACAAATTTATTAGTCTAGATTCTGAATAAGCCACTGCAAAGCAACATGCATACTATAATTGGCATCTTGTGGTTTGCTTTCCTGAGGAGAAAGTGAATTTTATATGCTTTTATAATAAATAGCATATTTAAGCACCCAGGAAATCACTGCAAGACATCCATCCTGCATCGTTTCATTTATTTGAGTGTGTTTAATTAAAGCTAGGAAACTACATGCAGTTTGTGTCTGAACAGTGTCTAATGTCTGAGACTGGTTATTAGATATTAAATTGATGCATAATTCAGGCAATTAAGAAAGTAATCACACAAAGTAATGTAATGGAAGTTAATTATTACTGCATAAGCAAACAGTTCATCAATGCTAGTTAACGCTGTGACTGCATCCCTAATAAGCTCACCAAGCACGGAAATTCCTCTCCCTCAATGTTTTGATGTGCTGATTAAACATTGTAGAGGCAGATAAGTGGAGGAAAAAAGCAGGGCCCTCTCACCTCTTCTGTTCCTGAGCGACGAGGTTCACTGTGTTGTCACAGTGGGGGTGGGGTGTAGGGGGGCTCTTACCTGGCACTGCTTTGAGCACCATTTTGAGATGAAGACGGTTGTTTTCAGTGAAACTAAGTCTATTCTACGCTCTATGCAGACTATTAACTCTTCTTATCCCTTCTTCATCGTATACATTTCAGGCAACCATTTCTTTCTTTATTCTTTCTTTCTTTATTGGTTTCAGAGTTTAAAATAAAGTTTTTTGATCAGGTAGAACTGGTGCTACCAATTCTAAAAAGATAGGAGCACAAGGAAATATTCAGAAGCACACAAAAATGAAGCACCGTAACTAAAAAATACAGATTAAAGCTCCTATGAGGAGTTTTAAAACTGGCTTTGGATAACACTGAAATTGATCGGGATGCCCCTTTAATATCTTTAAAAAAATAAATAAATAAAACTTTTAGTGAAAAGAGTGACAGTTTATGAATCAAAATTAAAAACCTGAAACCGCTGTTAGAGGGTACCCACTGAGCAATAGGTGGCTATTACACATCTATTTTTTTTTTTGTTAGACCTGATTTCAACTGTCTAGATTCTGTATATTTTTAGAAGGAATTTAGACGTTGCACTTTAACCCATTATTCGTAACTATTTATTTCAAAAAGCATCTCTGAGTTGCATAACTGATCTCCAAGTACTTAACCAAAATAATGATGATAGCCGTTGAGCAATATACAGTGTAGTATAGATAAAGTCCAGTTTTAGACTTGGTCTAAACTTGGTCTTCATTTAGACGTCTTAAAACCTTTCATTTTTAGACCTGTGGTAGCCTGATTTTAGACCAGTCATTTAGGCTACATTTATATGTCTATTAGACCTCTTTTAGGCCAAAAAATGCTCAGTGGGTAGGTGTCAGTTCTGAAAATTTACAACACACTGAAAAAGACTTTACAACTGCAAATATTTTTAGTGAGCTAAACGTCTAGAACCAGATCAGAACTGTGATAAGAAGCACATTTTTAACCAATTGACATACAAAAGTGGTTCCCTGCAGCTTTAACATTTCTGTAATTGAAAAACAACACCACTACAACTCCTCAAACTGAACAGAATAGCCAGATGATGAAGAAAAACATTAATAATCAAACTTTGTTTGGTCAAGCTTGAAATGCATGCACCCTCTGAAAACTTTGAGCAGTCTTTGCCTTTCTCTCAATATATCACCATTGCTATCACCAACTTCAGGAGTTTTATTTCCCATAACATACGGCAGCCAACAAAAGAAACCCTTGTGTCTTGTCTGGTTTAATGCTAGTTCGCTCTATGTCATGTGATAATGATGCACAGTAAAAGGGAGTGAAGTTTAATGTTAACCCAATCCAAAATCAGTATTGAATGTTTAATGTACAGTATGTGGAAATGGGAATATTTTTGGATGTATAACAGACTGTTGATTGAACCCACCCTTGCGCAACCCTCCTGTTAGTGAAAGCAGAAATTAACTTTTGAGGACAAGAACCTCCTTCAATGCTTGTAGTGTATGATCTTCCCCTCCATTTGTCAAGTTTTTACAATCAAAAACATTTTTTTCACAGCAACGACTGGTCTCTTATTCTTCTAATTCTTGGTCCTATGACTGATGCAGTTCAGCAGCCACTCACTAAATACTAAAATGTATATGTTCCCAGTTTTTCTGTTCTGTAGAAACATGGCAGTATAAGATCGATGCCTCAGTGGAACAGGATCTGCTCAAAGTTCTAGGTTTAACTAACTGAATACATGTAATAAGAAAATAATGCCAGGGACACCAACATGGAACTCTAAGGGCTTGGATTTCAGTGCAGGCTTGTGATTATTGTGCACAAAATATGCAATTCATCCAAGTCTGGCACTCATAATGCACAAAATCCTGCATTATATATGTTGTGAAATATTTATTTTTACAATGACAGACAGTAGATACTATGATTAACAGACCAGTGGAAGACGTCATATTAGCCTGGATCACTTGCCCCTCAGCTCACTCTCTCTCTTGCATGCTCTTTCACATTTTGGCAGCTGCACCATGAATGGGAAAAGTTAACAGACCACTGTACACAGCATCAGCTGACATTTAATTGTCTGTAAAAACGTAGCTAATGTTCTTGTGAGCTTAAGCTAATGTACACTACTTGTGATGGTGTGAGCTAATGCTGACATACACTTGGACAAGCATAAACACAGCACAGAGCTGGGTAGTTTGATAAGCACTCGCAAGCTAATTTCCTGCGATTGCTAACATCAGTTGAACAAAACATTAGTGTTGTACCAAAGTGTTAAGTGCCGTGGATTTTGGTCATATGTTACTAGGTTTTCAGTTTGACTCTAACACAGACAGGGGCTAGAGTAGCTGTATGTTGTTAGACTACCCCAGTGATAGCTGTTAGCAACTTCCCAAACACACAGAGATCTTAGAGGAGTGAGTTTGATGCATTAATCCCAATCTGATGTGTTTGTTGAATAGGAACTCTGGATGTAATTTTTATGAATAAATATCTTTAACTAATACAATAAAATGGGGTATAGATACAAATACTAGTACAGTCATGGCAATCATCAGACATTAGGAAAATTAATAAGATAAAACAGTGAAAGCAGGTATCCCACTGGCTCAGAAAAGACTCAGTAACATTACAGCAGAGACTCTCTGACACTGCTCCTCAGACTGGGATTCTTTTGTGTGGAAATGGTAAACATAAGCTCTCTCTGTCTCTATGCCTTCCATTTCTTTTGATAGACAGTAGAATATCTTTAAGTTGGTCTCTTGTTGGTCTTATTTGCTTTGGTAGTATGAAGCATTAATTTGAGCCCTTTTTCATAACCAGCTAAAAACTCTTAATGGTACGTTTAAGCGCACCAATAAAAATCTCCCCGCAAAATTTCATAATCCCCACAATGTGAAGAAGTTTGAGGTTAAATTCCCTCCCTCTGAAAACAGAAATTCAGGCCCTGTACTATCCTCTCTTTTTTTGTATTTAGAAGCATACACTGTAAGTTGTGTACCTGTCATTTTACTTGTGCAGAAAAACGCTCAGTGACAGTGCAGCTCTTTTTTTGTGTGGGTTCAAAGATCCAAAATCACGTAAAAACAACAATTGGGCAGCCAGACACACTCTCTCTCTCTTTTGAAGACATCCGATAAAACAAGACCTTCCAGCCTCGGGTTGTTTTCCTGGGTAAACATGCGTGTCACAGTTGACCTTTCCAGGGGTCAGGTTGCTTTTATATTGGCTGACATGTTTCCAACTTAATAGAACTGTTTAGCACAGATCCCCTGGGCCCTTATATTTATTAAGCCGCAATGAGTTGCATCTGTCTGGTAGAATCAGGAAGACCAATCAGCTGAGGTCAGACGCATAGTGACAGAGCAATATAGACATATAGCTACACACGAACAAACACTTAATATGGGCACCCACACAGATGCTGATGTTTGCAGACTTGAAGCTTGTACACACATGCAAAAATGTTCCTGTTTCAAACAAATAATTTAGCATTATTCCTGCTCTTAAAATGAGTATTGTGTCCATTTAAACTCCCTGCAGTAATAGTATACATGCAGCATGGAGTGGTGTACTGTATGTGGTAGTGAAGTGGATGATAGGGTTGTTAGAGGCAAAGCAGCATGTGGTCTACTGTGACACTCTTTTGTCTTGTTTTCTAAGCAGTTTTCAGAGGTGTATTGATTTATCTTTGTTCAGCCATTGTACAACATCCCATAATGCCGGTCATTTTCTTAGACTGATTTTAAGCCCCTGTCTGGTAATCAGGGATAATTGTCAATTATCACAAGGAACCATCAGATCAATTACTGCAGAATCAATACAGCCACTCAGCTTGTACTGCCTTTTTCCTCTCGCAGAACTACAACCTGAAATAGTATAAAGGCTTGTGAATCTCAAGATGCATATAAAGGATGTAAAGTATTAATTTTTTTTAGGGCTGTTTTGTGTTACAGGGTGGCGTTTTACAGCCATGTTTGTGAAATAGCGAGGCAGTGGGTGTAGCTCCCGTTGCTGTTGTTATATATCACCTAATGGAGACAAAACTATTGTTACCTCTTAAACTGAAGGCTGTGTATTATATCTGTTCCTTTTTATGAGCAAGCTGGAGAAAGCCTCTATTCCTGGTGGGTGAGATGACTTTTGTGATGAAAGTTAATGTCGGGGAGTCCTGATGCCCTTATTTTCCTCTTAGAGACAAGAATCCACTTTCACCTCGTGAAGGAAAGACACCATCGGCTGAATGGCTTCCTTGTGTATGGAAACAAATGTGTTGTTGTAATGGAATAGCCTGGTCAGCAGCCTAATGTATTATCTTCTCCTCAACGTATTTATTTACACTCAACTACTCCACAAATTGTCTTGTCATCTTAATGGCTCAGGATTAATCCCTTGCCACGCTGGCTAAGGTGAATGAAAGAGATTGACTTTTTCAAACTTTGTTTGTGGCCCAAAGGGCGAGTAAACGCTTCGAAATCCATTCAAGTCTTTGAGATGCCGTACAGATGGATTTGTCTGCTTTTTAAAAAGAAGAAAAAAAAGGTTATATGATTAATCCTGACCCTATAAAATACAGTGGGAATAGTAGAGGGTTAACAAAAATTAAACAAGTACACAACAAAGTGTGCGATATGGGCTTTGTACTTTGCTTTTTTCTCTTCTGCCGGGGTGTCTCGCTCAAGGACATACCTTACCTTTCACCGCGTAGAGAGGACAAGCTTTATAAAGATAAATGGAAAGGTCATCATTAAATCTATCGCAGTATCTGTGATGTTTAATACACAGTAAATTGTGTCTACATATTAGGTATTGAATCCTTGTTTAAGATGGAGACCCGAATCATGTTGTCCATTTCGATTCATGTCAATTGTGCTATAATCATTTTCAGTGAATCTAGCAGAGATTGTCATTTACCCAGTGTCCAAACTGCTCATATTTCATCCCCACCTGAAAGAGGCTGCCATTGAATATAATCACATACACACCTACTGCATCAGACCAAGAGAAAACAGAGTGTGCACTTTGTGCACAGCTATTTATATCAATAAGTCCCGTGCTGAGAGGCACAAAATGAGCGTTTAAGCTGCAGGGCCCAGAGAGCTCAGTAGCAGGTGGGCAGGCTGCTTTGAGGTGCCTGGGCTGAAGGGGTACTTGCTCTTTTACAGGTGTTGCCCATCTCACTGTGCTTCCACGGCTTTGGGAAGGTTCAGGTTTGGGAGGGAGTGGGACAGCTGGAGCAGCAGGCATTGGGGAGACAGAGAAAGAGCCTCCTCTCACTGTTGGGGCCTCCGCAGGTCAGTGCTTCTACCCGAAGGGACGGCGGAGCGAAACGCCATCAATTCACAAACAAAGGAGCCACTTCACCCGCCACAAAGGAAACATATGTGATGGAGCTGACTCCCAAGCCGCAGCTCACTTTAACATGTCAGCCTCCCCTAATTAGCTTTGTTAACTCCCTCTGCTGTCTGCCCAACTGGGCCTCTCCGAGTCACATGTGGGCTTTGTGTTTACAAGGGCAAATGCTTGGACTCACTCCCAAAACAGACATTTTTCCTTTCATTTAATACTCTGGGTTGTTTAATTGTTCCTAAAACTACAATCATCTCAGCTGGAATACTACATCTTACAAATTGCCTTATTATAGATGGATTGTGTCGACGCAGTATTGACATATTGATTTCTGTAGAGCAAACAGCCAAAACCTTACAGCCCTTTTCAAGGTTTTGCTGCAAAGCTTTACACCGGCTCTCATCTATTGTTTTTGCACGTGTAACCGAGACGAGTTGTTGTTGATGAAAACAGCTGCCCCTCAATCTTCATTGCAGTGTTTTGGAGTCATTACTGGCCAGCCTTCAGACTGTGGTCTACCATGCGTTACATGTTGCAGTCCACACTGAGCCTCATGTGACCCCTGCTGCATACCCACTGGCAGTGCAATTTAACCAGGCTGATGACATGCAGCATGACATCCCTTGGAGATGCGTCCCGCTTGCAGCCTCATTGGGGGGTTTCGGTCAGGGGGGATGTGTGTACTGCTGGATCCCTCCCTGACCCCTCCAGAGCACATATTAAATTGGTCTGTGACTCGGGGAGTGTGTTTGCTTTGTGTAATTTTTCATCAAATTGAAGTCATGCGTAACAGATTCTCTCCTTTTTGAAGGTGGAGAGGAGCTAAATGAGAAACTTCCTAAACTTCAGAAAATGAAGGAGGCGTCCTGTATACTTACAGTAGATCTTGCTGTGAGTGCATGTCATTATCATAAGCCAACCTCAGTTAGAATTCAGCCATAACTAGATGTCTCGGGCCTGAACACTAGGTGGGTCTGACAACTGACATGGCTGAAATATTTATAGCCTTGATGTTTACAATTTGCTCCACTCTGTTTACCTCCCAACAGTGGTGGTTGATTTTTTTGTGTTTGATGAGAAATAGCATGCAGTGAACCTTGATGTATTGGCGCATCATTTTTTTCCTTTTGCGCACGCTGCAGTACAGTTAGTGGATTCCATTGAACTTATATTTAACTAAGCTATGTGAAATTCAGCCTCTGGCCCTGCTGGCTGCCAGACAGTCCAGCACTTGAGAAACACCGGGCCCAGAGCTGTGTGACTGCTGCTGACTGAGTGTCATGATCCCGAGATCTCTGCTTTCTCTTTGACAGGAGGGTTTGAAATTCCTGGGTTAAAAGTTCTCCAAGATTATATCTCAGAAGGCTTTTGTGATGATGGTTCATGACAGGTATTGCTTCTAGTGGGTGAAGAAACTCTGCTGAATGTCTTTACTGCGGATAACTCCCATGAATTAAATAAAGAGTCAGTCCATCATTAGTCGCCTTTTTTATTTCTACACCGTCTGATTAGATTTGCAGATTGATCATATTGAGGTTTATGTTCACATTAACTGTTTTCAGACTGTATTTGATAAAATGTGCACTCACATTACAGAATCAGTATAAGTCAGGATTTGCCCTCTAAAATTAGGATTGTCCTACTTTGTATGATGCAGTGAGTGGGGCTTTATTTTCTATGACTGTATTTATCTCATATAACCTCTATATTAGAAACATCTTAATATAGATGCAGGTGGATGCATGCATAAATGCAAACATTACTCGATATAGTACTGAGGTGTACTCGCCAACAACAGTCCAGCGCCAGTATTTAAAATAGCAGCTCCTATTATTTGCATTTAAATGGCAGTTTAAGGTTATTCTAAGCTTGATCTCTCAGCACTCCAACCTTTATCTAAAGGGTAAGAATATTTACGAAGCAAATGTGTATCAAAATATGGCATTATTCCCTGATAGGTGAAGCATACATACTTTGACATGCCTCAGCAGCTCAATGTATTCTACACACTCACTGCCAGCCATGACAGCAGACTCCTTTTTGTTCTTTCTCCTCCTCTATCCTGAACACTTAGAATAAAAATCACAAGTACTGTTGTGGAGAAATACTGAGGTAACAGTCTGGAGATGTCTGGCCAAAAGGGATTTGTCCCTCCAGGTACAAGGTAGGGAACGGTGTGCCCTGCTATTTTGCATTTCTGAATTGCTTAGCTGCCCAAGCATGCTTTTATGTGGGCCAGGCTCCTGAAGTGTGTCATAGCATCATATGACCGCTGTACGGGAGCCTTGCTGTTGGACTTTACCCAACAAATATGGATTATGTTAAAGTGGGCTGTGAATTGACGAGGATATGCTAATATGTCCCAGATGGGTATGTGAGAAGCGGACGGCGGGGACATGCACACAGTATATGGCAGAGGCAGTGTTTGGCAGGTCCATCATTCCGTCATTAAAGGCCACATTATTACTTACAACAAGGCTTGCATGACAATTGCTGGAATAAATGCAGTCCCTTAGAGAGTAGCCTGTTGTGTCCTTCAGTTCCTCTTTGCTTTTCCTTTTTTTTGTTTTCCTCTTCCTTGCAAATGTGTTCTCGGCTGCTGATACTGTAGATCTCAGTGCTGTGTAAGGGGGTTTGTGCTTACCTTGCTCAAACATCAATAAGACAGGCTATTACTGGCTGAGGCCATTCATTAATATAATGAGATGGTTTTGCTTTAATTGATAACCGATCGGTGTTGATGAGACATTATGCACTTGTGGATACAATATTTTGCTGCATTTTTCCTAAGTTGAACTGAAGCACCTGTGTATTTGTTTAAGAGAGGCAGCACTCCTCCTGAGCTATTATTCTGTTGTACCACCAGGCTACCAATGAGCTGTCCCCTCTGCATTATTATTGAACTAAGGTATTAGCTTTTCAGCTGCACAAGCAGAAAGATAATGGTGGCTTATGTGTAAGTGTGCATTTGGGACAGCCTATGTCCTTTTGATATAAACAGCCATATAAATGACAGGATTAAAGAAGGAAGCTAAATGATGCGAACTCTGTTTCACCTTGAGTAATAAAAGCGTCATAAATCTATTTTATAATATGCTTACTCAAAGGACTTTATTGAGAAACTTCCACGCAGGGCTGAAATGATCACTGTGGTAATTGATTGCTTAATAAACAGTAAATTATGAAAAAAATAAATAAATAAATAAAAATTGTATTTAATTTGAAACATCTGCTTTGGCTCTGAAAAATGTATAAAAGTAGATTTTAGAGCTTTAATTACCTTTTTTAAAAATGATCAGATGAATTATTTGTGAAATTTATCGTCAGTTACAACCACACCTTTGAGTTTTTTCTGTTTTGATAGTATTTATAGATAAATATGGTGTGATTCCCTCATTGATCTGAGGATTTTTGTGTGCAGCAAGCCTGTGTTGAGATGTACTTTGGCACCGAACAAATGACTACTGACACCACATCCAAGCACATCAAGGATTATCATCACAAAAATGCCAGAATTAAAGATGTCAAGACTGGCTTTGAAGCTCTCTCTGGAGACAGCGCTGGGTGGGTAGAAACTGGGAGGGGGAGGGACTTGGGAGCGGTGTTAACATTTGTTATAGACTCCTACACTCTGTATTTGCTGGGGGCATTGTTAGCACACAACGCCTCCAGCCCAGGACTTAGGCAGGCCCCCAGCAGATGCAGACTTCCCTGTACACACACATGCACAAAGACATGCTCCCTTACTACCAGCACCCCACCCCTGGCAGAGGAAGAATGGATGCCCTGGGGCAATTCAGCTAGTGCGGATCACTTCAGATGAGGCACATTAAGTGGCTAGTGATAAATTTGGCATGACAATTGCAAACACCATCGCTTTTGTCTGTAATTAATTCCAGTGGTGCCTGAGGCCTTCCCCGTGTTGCTACTGGTGTGGGCCAGCAGTGCTCTCCTAACGAGGGCACATTACAGCCAGGATTATAGCCAAGATAAAGGTGCTGTAAGAGGGAGGTTAGTGAGATGTATTTCACTGGTGGAAATCTGGAAGTAATTTTAGAGCGGCTGATGCAGGACTAACACAATGGGACCAAAATAGAATGAAACGAGCATTTAATTAATCTGTTTCAATCATTTCTTATCCGTTTCAAACACAGTACTCAGTCTTGAAACAGACATGGCGGTAATTACATTCACTTTTTCCATACATTAAAGATGTCGAACAATATTGGTTTTCACGGCCAATACCAATTATTAGTACTCCATGTGACTAATATCAATATTTAGGGCCGATATGTATTTATAGAAAAAATGAAAATCTTTAGTTCTGCACTTTTAATTGATTTCATCTGTGATCAGTAAAAAAAAATACACAGATGCAAATAATCAACAAAAAAGCCGCCATAACTGGCCGCACTGATTATCACTCAACCCTTAATACATGACTATAATAATAAGAGGTAAATAAATGCACTTGTGGAAACCACTGACGGAGTCTAACATGTATGGTCTGCAGCAGTACAGCAGTCAGAGTTTGACTGTACTGCTTTAGTGATTAAGCACTTGGATACATCTTGGTTGAAATGATGAATTGGCACAGAGCAGTGGAAATTATGAGTCCACAGATTGCACCTTTAATATTTGGTCCAATGGGTCCTACAACTCGGTTATTCTCATTCAGTGTTAATGTGAAGGCATTAATTAACGGCTTGTACTTCTGAGTAGTTTTATTACAGCTAATGTCCCTCATTAAGTGAAATATAGTTACTGAAGGACATAAAAGAATCCCTCAGTAGATCCATTAATCTTGATTTCACTTGTGAGAGTGCTTGGAAGTCTTGGGTAACTTGCTGTTATGTGTTGTCTCTGTCTCTGTCTCTTGTGCTCGCTCCAGCTCGGTCTTGTGTGTTCACCACCTCCTCTGTAGTCTCCAACAGGGGCAGCTGAACACACCACCAATCTGTGTCATTACTCTGTCATTGCATCAAATCACATGATTAGCTTCATGGGGCAGTGGAGGAGGCCTGCTTTGTGCGGCTGGCCGTTGCAGTCCCTGGGTAATGGTCCAGTGGCACTGTGATGGAGGGTTGTGTGCTGTCCTCCATGCAGGGCCAAGGATGCACCATCATTCAGCCTGCCGGAGATGGCCTTAGGGTGAATCGTGTTCTTTACTGCTCAGCTCTTACACTTATCTTAGAGTAGAGCACTGCAGTTTCCTCCAGAAAATATTGCTTATTGGTAACACTGCCTGTCTTGACATGTTATCATAAACGTGGCGAGTGAGTTGTTGGAAATAGGCTATACTGTGAGTAATTTGCCATAAACCGAGCTTGAACTCGTCACGTGTGTCTGGAAAGACATGGATCTTTACGATGGATGTTAAAAAAAAATTACCAAAGCATTAAACGGGATGAAGAGTAGCCTATGCAGGAGTACCTAACAGGGCCGTGTGCCTGTGTGGAAGGCCAATCCGACAGTTTGTCGATGCAGCCTTTTATAATGCAAAGGCTTATAATTATCTCACGCTCGCTCATTTCACACTGACATATCGCTTTCCTAAATGTCAGTTGGAGCAGCCAGTGCACTTCTCTTCCCCTAGCTCAGGAGAGCCTTCTCTGCACCCTGCACACAGCTATGATGATGGCAGTGCTTTAGCCCTGAACGTGTAGCCCCCCGCCGGGGAATAGCGGTTCAGGCATCACCGATCGTTGACCTGGCTATTGTTGTTTGTGATACTTACTGGTAAACTTTTGCAATCAATACAACATCAGCCAGCAGAGCCCCTGGGAATGAAAACCTGAAACAGCACACTTAATCTTGAAGCCAGCCCCTGCTCCCTGCTCTGCCGCTAAACTAGGTAGTTGGCCTACTTGATGCGGCATTATTGCCGCAGAGGTCAGATGTGAGCTGTCTTGCACAGCGCCTGATGAATGGCTGTTTTTGATAAAGCGCCTCCACCATCCAACAAGAGACATTTAATAATGATGGACCATAACTGCACACAAAAAAATCCTTGTAGAAGAAAGGAAAAAAATCCCTCCTGCCTGCCTTTCCCTATCCCCGACAGCAGCTAGCCATACTCAGTGCACTAGTGGGCTCTCATACAAAGGAAACCTGAATGTGGAGTTCACAGTCCCTGCTGAAATGGATTTTTAGACACACAGGTTATAAGACACAATTTACATTTCATTTATTTTTTGACTATTATTGCTATTTTTTTAATTTCTTGTTAAAAATACTCTGAATATAGAGCAAAATATGGCATGATTTAGTGTAATAAAGCTATATTTACAGTTTAAATGAAGGTAACAATAAGTAATGTTTTATAGCATTATGCATGACACATGTTATTAAATATTCTTCTTCCTTATATTTCTTAGAAACTTTGGTCTCTTATATATTGTAATGAAAAGGCAGGGACCCAACTCAGTAGAGGTCTATATATTGTTATACATAGGAAAGTGTTTGCAAAGGTAACACTGTTAAATGGTAGCATAATGTCCACAGTAATGCAATTTAGCATCCACTCAGACTGGAGATGCCTCCTCTGAACAGCCATCTCTGGAGGCGCCCATAAGATAATTGAATGTCTTTTAAACTGTGGATGATCATTTAACTCGCTCAGTGGTCAAGGCAACAAGCAGCAATTTTGCAATCTGCCATTGTGATGAGCAATCAAATCAGCATGTATTTAGTTTAAGTGGTCCTAAATCAAATGCACACCTTTTTAAATGAGTATAGTTATGAAAGAATGCGGTGAAATTAAATGCCATTCTCCAGAAAACAAAGCCATAGACGCTGTGACAGGTTTGACATAGACAATGCCTTTAGTGACAGGAATAACAAATTAATTGGAACCATAACACATTCCCTCTAAAGGTGAGGTAAACACACCTGACTGTATATTTTTCACCATCAGTTAAATCTCAATTGGATCTAAAAATAAACCCCAAGACATTGAACAGTTTAATGGATTTTGACGTCTCTGCATTATGCTGTCACTCCAGTATAAATGAATCATAACTTTGCTCTGCACCAAGGAATTACCATGCATTTTGAGAAAATGCATTGTGCGCCAAGCTGTGAATTATGATGCGAGATCAAAATAAATGTGTAATGACTTTGGAGATGCCCAGAATAATTTATTGGCTGGAGATAGTTCCATATTGAAAAGGGAGCCTAAGTGGGATACAGAGGCTCTCTGCACTGACACTGCCCTGAATGTGTTTGAATTCTGAAATGTCAGCGTTAGATAGGCAAAGAATCTCACTGTTTACTGAAGCTTGGTAAATGAGGGCTTCATTTGGGATGCAGCAGTATTCAATTATATGGTTATTTATTGATCAGAAACAATATATGTCTGTCTGCAGCATGTAAAGATGAATTCAGAGGATAAAAAGAAAGTGTCAGGGAAATTGGCCGATGAAGGATTGCATTTGATCTGGGAGGGAATTCAAGAATGGAGACAGAATACCCTTGTGTTAAAAAATGGGCCAGAAGTGTATTTGCAATTAAAGTTTTCCACAAAGAAGTGTCAAGTGGGATTTAAAATGAGAAGAAAAAGAATAACAATACAGAAATAAACCAGTGAGGAAAAAAAAAAAAAAATCTTTTCCCAAAGACGATAAAAAAAAAAACCCTGCTACTTTCTGTGACCCGCATTTATCTTTAAAGGACCAGTCTAACCATTAACAACAGGAAAAAATCAAAGTTCAACTAGAATAAATGTTTAGATTTAATTAAATAGCTACTGTAAAGGGACCATTTACTATATTGAAAACAAATAAAGCTATGCGCAGAATCAAAGTTAGCATAGAGCGAGTTTATATTTGCAGTCTTTTTCAGGTCACAGGGCTCGGGATGTTGCTCTACCTAAAATGTAACATCAATTTTGTCTCTAAACATAATTTTTGGAAACTGATATTTCTTTTGACGTTAGCGCAAACCTTACCTAACCATGATTATGAGTCACAAGTTAGCTGCATTTGACAGAAACTGGAAAAACTTTTTAGGATTTTAGATCTATTTTCTCAATTTATGAAAAAAATGACATTTCCTGGTTGCAGTGTGACATTTTTGAATTTTTCTTTTTTTCTTGGCTTTACATGTTTCTATGCTGAATAATTTTGACTTTCTTATCGTTGATCAAATAAAAGCAGTAACTTACAGATGCTGTCTTTAAACCTGTTTCAATCCAAATGAATTGCTAAATGTGGCCATAGGTTTGACTCACTCTTAGTTCACGAGACTTCAGAGTTATAATTAAAAATTATAATTGCAGTTTTAATGGTAGTGTTAATCACACTGGAATATTCTCTACCTGCAGTTTCATTATGGTCAGTCTTTGCCAGCGGGCTGTCCCGGGGCTTTTTGTAAAGTGTGAAAGTTTACATCTCCTGCCCCTCTGTTAGCTCATTTACAGGGCTCAGCTGAAGTGTGCTGGGGTGTGTGATGCACCAGCGCACTCACTTTACATCCCCACTGTAAACACTGTCTATTATATTATTCACAACAGTGTCCTCCAGAGAGATGGATCCCGGTGAGGCCCCTCTGAATATGGAACACCAGCTATTGTGCTTACCTGCTGCCCCATATCAGCGTGGCCCACAGTGGCCCTTAGATGGTTCTCGTTCAGATCTCTTTAGCTGGGCTGGAGGGTAATCCCTGGGCAGCCGGGGCTTCTCTGTTGTCTCCTGGTTGTTTTCTGTGTAGTTCATAAATTATAGATGGGCCATGTCGAGGGCCATCATGCTGCCTGATCCCTGTCTGTGCTGACAGCTGTATGATGCGCACTGAGTGCAGCAGATTGGGAGCTCAGAGTTTCATCAATAAATATCACTCTGACCCTCACACTTGGCCTCGTGTCAGCGGTCAAGGTAATGGCTTTTTATTATCGTGAAGGGCAGCCCAGCGTGGGGTAGTCTTAAGGTTGCTCGTCCATCTCAGGTCTGGAGACACAAAGACAGACAGAGGGAGAAAAAGAGAGAGAGGAGAAGAGTAGCTGGCTTAAAGTTTAAATGGACTAGGCTGTTATTATGGAGGATGAGTGTGGATGTGTTGTGTGTTTGACAGTGAACAGCAGGGAGCTTTTGTGTTTGGCTCCAGAGGAAGTAGTGATTTTCATGGACACATTATTGGATTAAATTAACCTTATTAACCAGCTGTGATGAATTCTATTGAGCTCCCTGCTTCACAGTGATCTCCAAAGGAAATTGAGTGAGTGTGAGAAGGCATGCGGCTGTTTCTGTTATTGTGTTTGATTGTGGAGCATATCTGTCTGCGTGTGTGTGAGTGTGTGTGTGTGCGTTAGCTGACGGTAAGCCCTAACTGCCTAGCTCATAGATGACAGGGCTTGAAATGCCATGATTGTGTACTGAAAGCTCAGGCAGCTGTACATGCTGCATGATGTCTTCAGAATACAGGTTTTTAGACAAAACAATAAAGAACAGAGCAGCATTTTGTCTAAAGTTCATTCATCAAAAAAGCTGCATATTTTGAAAAGGGTAAAAGCCGCACACAGCCCTGTCAGGGAAGCGCAAAGGCTAGATACTATAGATTACTTTAATCCCCTGCCAGATATAAAAAGGATAATTACATATTTGTGGTGGAGGCTGTGTGGTGAAAAAATCAATACAGGCTTTTTTGTATGACACTTCATTAGTGTGAAAAAATCTTGGAGCTGAGAAGAACTGCACTGCAATTAAATGGTTCTGCTACCTTAGACTTTGTAATAGCTCTATATTATTATCCAGTTTATTTGAAATAGTGGTTGCACTTGTGGAGTAATTGGAAACCATTGATTATGTACTTTTATGTCTACACTCTTGCACATCATTATGGAGAGAAGCAATAGTTAGTTAGCCTCTCTAATGAAGCACTAATTGCACTAAGTAGGTTAAGATGTTAGTCAAACTGCACTCAACTGAAATGACAGAACAAAGACTTTCAATTAATCTGCATACACTGACTAGCAGATGTTGTTTGGGACTGCAGATCGTGCAGATTTGTTTGTGCCTGATCTGAAATAGAAATGGTGTTTGTATCAGTTCATTGGCAGTGGAAGAAATTGACTGGAAAGAGTGGAAATAAGAGGTAGCAGAAGGGGAAAAAAGCTAATTTGATGGAACATGGAGTGGTCACTTTGCTGCTCTCCAAAGGAGGACCACTTGTACTGTAGGTTACCTCTTGATAATGTCAACTGTGTAACACAGCATGGTAATTGTACAGGAATGTCTGTTAAGTCACACCACTTTATTAACATTTATTTAAGAATCACACCTAGTTTAACCTCTGACATGACTTCAATGTGTATTTAAATAAGACTGAATGGAAACAGAGAGAGCTGAATTGGTGTCATTAAATTTGAGACTATAGTATAGACGGAGAAAAAGGCATGACACACAACACAGACCGCAAACTAGACCTGATACCACAATATCCACAATCCTCTGGTATATGTCCCCAAACAGTCCACTGGGCCATGGAAGTGTTTCTTGAGGTAATGTCACTGTTAACATCATTTACCTCTGGTATTTCCAGCCACTTCTGTGCTGCCTGTTTACAGTAGATTGCTGCTAAAATTGTTGACTAATTATTCACATGTTAGCAACTTAGCGTTTCTATTTAATTAATTGCTTGTTAATAAGGCACACATTTATCATTTCCATTTCTGATAATTTAGATGAATTTATTGTTCCTACAAGGTCCCAACCAGGTTGAATTTAATGTTCAGGAAATGCATTAACATTGCGTCCTACTCAGAATCACTTAAAGAAATTACAGTATTTTCGTATTGATTTCTTTTTCTGGATTCTATTGAGAACTTAATACGACTTCCATTCAGCTGGCTGTAGAATTCATTGTCTGCAAAAATTTGATGGATTGTCCATTTGTGCAAATGAATTACCTTGTCCAGATATTAGTGTAGCACATTAGCCGCTGAGGTCGTTAAATGAGACGCAGGCCACCAGCGTCTCTCTGCAGAGCGGATGGTATTGGCGTGGGGGTCCACAAGGACTGCCTGCACACTGTCCCCCCCATCATGGTCCTCTATGGAGAGAGTGATGCTGACAGTACACTCCTGGCAATCAGTCAGCTCGCCACCCACCACTATGCGCCATTCGAGATGTGAAGAGCAGGGTCTGTTGCTGGTTACAGCTTAAACCCAGTAGCAGCAGGAGGACTAGCAGCCTTTGATCTTTTTTCTTTCAAAGGGCTCAAACGCTCACACTATTGTACGCTTGAGAGACACTTCAGCCTTCACTGCCCTGCAAAGAAAAAAAATGTAAGAGCGCTGCCTGCTTGTTACGGATATGAAATGATTCAAATTTAGTTGACACAGGTCTAAATGGAATTAAATTTCACCACATTGTTGATTGGTTTAATCAGAGCCATCTGTTGAGCAGGGGAGAGAGGTGTAAACTGGAGTAATAAATGCGGGGTGCAGACCTCTATCAGGACCTCTTATTAACAGAAGCATGTTCTTGGTGGGATCTCAAGAAATCCCCTTGCTTTATATGGCTGTCTGGGGAGAGGGTCAGACCCTGTAAGCTGTCATTGCACATGAAAGGATTAATGTCATCTTATAAGAAGAGGGGAAAAGCCGTCTTATAGTTATTTATTCTGTTTCATTCACATTCTGCTGGCTCTGTAAAAGAAAAAGGCTAATGTCTGGTCTAATTTGTAGCCCTTTAAATTCCAGACAGAGATCTTTACATATCTCTGGAGCTCATGGCTCCTCTCGGTGCAGCCCCTCTCCTTTTCTCCTTCTGGGATTCCTCTTAAACCCAACCAATTTACTATCTGAAGCAAAGTGAAGATTTACATGAGTTTGTACTTGAATGGCTCCAACTCTAGCTTCATGCACTAAACACTCCCACTGTAATTACCATTCGTGGATCCTGCTCCCTGATACCTCCCTCTCTCTCTCGTCTGCACCTAGGCCAATTGAAGGGGAGAGAAAAGGAAAATACTTATTCCCCAATGCTGATTCTTAGTGCTCCTTGTTCAGGATCTGTAATTGGATCTGTGTTTTCGACTCCCTGCTAATAAGCAGCTTACTTTAGCTCCCTCTAGACTTGACCCACCACATTTTTGTTTTATGAATTTTACAAGGGGATTTTAATAGATGCTTTAGGCTATGCAAAACATAGGCTGAAGGGGAGGCATAATGTGGAAGCCTTGACACAGAGTACGCCTGAGTGGCTGCTTATCATTGCGGACAGGTCTCATAACTTTCATTAAGATTGATGTAGGACAAAAGGGAATGCGAGAGAAGAGGGACATGAGAGAATATTAACCTGTGCTCCTGTAACTAACTATAATTGTTTTGCATTCGGTCGCTCCTCAGGCAGCCGCCCTCATTATCTTTACCCGTACATGACGGTGCAGCTGAGTTTTGTAGCCAGGCTTGTTAGAGGAGATTGGAGGTCAGGGCAAACTGTAATCTGCCTTTGGTTATTTTTATGGTAGAATCTGATGGCCAGGGGGCTGAGGTGGTGTATTTGTGTATTTGAACAAACATAACACTTCATTTCATTTCATTTTACACTCGTGTAATTGTTTCTCAAGTTCACTGCTCGGGGCAGGTGGAAGTTAGAGCAGATTAAAATCTATTATCACATTGTTGGGATTATTTTATAAATTTGTTTTGCTGAGGTTTCACTTGGAAATAATTGATCGGTTTGATGGACTTCATTTTATTTGGCTAAAAAACGAATTTGCCTTTCATGCTTAATTTAAATGGAAAATGCGGTAGACAGCAGGGATGTGGATGTTCACCTCTTCTTTCTCCAGTGTAGTCTGCTGTTAAGTCCAGCGCTCATTTAAAATTTTCAGCCATACAGGGTCACTGAAATGAGAGAGATGAGAAATGTAAAGACAAGTGCTGACCCGTAGCCTGCCCACAGCTTCTTCAATCATTAAAATACTTCCAGAAACTGTGGATGATTCCATTATTCATTATAGGTTATGGTAACTAAGTGATTTTTATCATGCCTGTCTACATCTCCACATTAAGCTAGTTCATTTGTCTAAAATAGAAAGAGAAATTAAAGAACATTTCCAACATTTCTCCAGACAGATGAGACAGGTACAGTCATAGAGGTGAATATTCAGTGAAGATGGAGCCTTACTCAAAGGTACTAACTAAGACACTCTGTTGGGTATAGGAACACTAATGACCAACACAATCACCTATCTTGACATGAATACCAAAGATAACAAGGAGAGGTGGGAATAGGTGTAATGCTCTCTCTTTCATCCTCTCTCTCTCCGCTTCCTTCCCTCTCTATGGGAATCTACCAAGCACACTTTACTTCATCACAAAGCTAACGTGGCATAGAACTTTAAAAACCTGCCTCGGCTTTTGTATCTTTTCTCGCTCTCTCTCTCTCTTTCTCTCTTCTCTCTCTCTCCTCTGGTTGGTAATTCTCCCATCTGGAGGATGTTTGAGAGAAACAAAGAAACAATAAGAGGAAGTTGGGAGAGGGGGTGTCAGGCTGTCAGTAATCTGACAGCTATGGTAACTACCCTCTAATCCAGACGGCTCCAGCCACGCTCCGGCCTGACACCCGCGCCTCTGACTGACAGCTGAAGACCGGGCACATTCCACAGGCAGAAGTGACATCCAGTCTATTAAGGCAGACAAGCACAAAGCAGAGATTTGCCCTGACTGCCTGGTACTGAAGCCTACTATGGGGGGTGATTGGAGAGGTCCTGGAGAAGGTGTCAGACTCAAGCTCAGATGATAACCATATTGTAATGATGCTGCTGGACAATGAAGTGCCATGATTGCCCATGCTGACAGCGGAAGTTTATGTCTGGATATCCCCCCCTCCTCTGTCTGCATTCACAGGCAGCTCACAACACACACACAGTCTCCAGGTCCCAACTGCCAGTCAAAAGCTTGGCCGCAAACGGGTGCACTTCTTATTCCAGCACAAGAGTGCACCAAACAGTGATCTCTAATGGACTGACCCGAGGCATGCTGCGCTGACAGGGAGAGCAGTATAATTGTTGTTTATCTTCTTCCTCTTTAGATATCTCTCTGAGCATAAAGAGACTTCTCAGTGTTCATTTGTTGCTACAGAAAAGCCCAGAATCTACTACTTAGTTTCTTTATCAGCACGACATTCCTGGAGAAAGCTATACATGATTGGTTTTAGAGGCGTTTGCGATGGCAGAAAAGTATGTAATTGGTTTCACTTAAGGTTAATTATTTGCACTGGCAGGTCGCATTGTTGTAAGCCGTTCATTAGAATATATGCACCCAACACACAGAGCAAATGAGACGAGCTGGCTGTGTTTTATTGTAGGTTTGTGTTCAAGGAGTCTCCCAAAACCAAGCCAAACCTTAATGATACTCTCAGCAGCCTATATAATGGAACAAGTTTACATAAATTAGACCACAGAGCTGCAGTGGCAGCAGACAGCCTAGACTGTTTGTATTTGAATACTTTGGCTAATTAGAAGTGCTAAAAAAGTGGACTCCAAATATATGTTCTGCTTTGAATTCAGTCCTGAGTCTGTACTGCATACATAAAACATTTTCTCCTCGCTTTCCTTTATCAAATGCTTTTGGTTTCAACTTTATTTTTGTATGGAGCCTGATGGTTTAAGACGTAGATGATTTGATTTCCTCTGCTTGCGATGTAGTTTGTGATGCCGATGCATGGCAGGAGATTTAAGAAGGGAAAAGATGAGCTAGAAGAGGGATTTTCCTGTGAATGCTCCAAGTATGAAGTAAATCCCTCAAACAGCCATACCCTAACATTTCTACAATAGATATGATATTAAGTGTGTAAAAGACACAAGCTCCGTATTCTCTCAGCCTTAGCACAACATTCAAATAAGTCTGAGAGATTCTGGTTCCAGGCGAGTTCACCAAAGGTGGCATTTCCCGTCTCCTTTCCAGCCAAAGCCCGCTCGTCTTCCATCTTACTTAGCTCGTCTTGATGGAGACTCAGGGTGCATGCCTCGCTAAGTGACAGGGAGTTAAGTATACATTCACACCATCCTGGGCTGATAGTTAAGTTGACAGAGAGCTTCGGCAACCAGCCGGTCACCATGAGGCTCATTCACGCTCCAATCAGACCAATGATAGAGAAAAAGGGCTCTTTCAGGATTTCATTTAGAATTTTGAATTAAAGTGTTTATCCTTGTACAACAAGTCAGGTCGCCTCCATGTTTTCTAAAACACAAAATAAGTGATTGGCACAATAATGTTTGGCCTCCAAAGAAATAAAGAACTCTTTATATGAAGTCATTCAAAGCTGCTAATTCTGAGTTTAATATCTGCACACGAGTACAAAATACAGCGGAAACTTGCTTTTTTTCCCCCTCCTCATCTTCTTTCTCTTTGCTCTTTGTACATGCAGGTCAGCAGAGCCATAATGGGACAGATAATTGAGGGAATTTTTTATTCAATGACTTGTTAATTGGTTGCCATGAGTGTCCTAGGAAAGGTTAAATTTATGGTTGCATGTCACCAATTACAATCCCAGCTGGCTTTGTTCATCTGGAAATATTTACGGCACATAGTCGATGTTTTGGCGACAAATGACAGGTCGGACGTGAACACATTGCAGAACCAGGAGCTGCATTTTGCGTTCTCTCGCGGCGGCAGCAGCAGCATCTCACAACCTGGGCTGTGCATAATCTTTCATTTTTGAGCGTCGAATCAATGTGTGCATAATCAAATTCCTATTGACAGCACTCATATCCTCCTCCCTGTAGCAGAAAAGAAGATCTTGAAGTGGGGAAGGATGAATGCATTAACATCCTTTCAGTCAGTCTAGCAGATAACAAAGCTCCTTCCCTCTGTGTTAACACTGCAGATTAGGTCAAGTTTTTACCCCTCTGAGTTTCTCTCCTGTAAATGACGAGTTCTGATGTGAAACAAGCAACATGTCAAGGCGAGTTGAAAGATGTAGGCATTTTCTGCCATGTCACAATGACAGGCCTCTGAATATTTGGGCCATTAGGGGCTTATTAGTGAATAAATGACCAGATGGTTCAGTGATGCACAGAGATGGACAGAACTGGATGCTACTAATCAGCAGTGTCTGTAGCTCGGTGTCAAATCACACGACATGGTAACCCATGGCAACGGAATAAAAGTTAACATTAGCAAGTCAATTTGAGATCTGGGTGCTGTAAACAGGGTTTCGAGTAGCTCTGCTTTGCTCGCTTGAAAAAGGAGTATGTCTGGGTTTTCAGAGAGCAATTTCAATTTAAAACAGCTGAGATGTAAGGTTTTCTATCGCAGATTTTCCCCTGTGCACCTCTGAATTATATATTCTGTACTTTTTTTGGTGAAATGTTTGATACATACATTATTGCGAACAATGTGATTAGCGTGATGTTTTAGTAAATCTATACAGCCGAATAGAAATGAGGGCTGAGTTCTGGGTTACTTATACAGGAACACCAGTTGTTTTAAACCCAATTTTACATCTCGCACATAAGACACAAAGACAGTAGCGTGTCTTGAAACATCTCACACTTGTTTACTTCAACAGCTCCTCACTTTTGTGTTTGTCAATACATTCATTCAGATTCTACTTTTGAGGTGCTTTGATTAGTTTGATTCGGAGATGCCCCACCATCCTCTTTACAGGAGGTAACCAACAAATTTGAACACAGCCGTGTTTGCGCTTCAGTATAATTGGTGATGGGTTGTTTTGTGACAGATGTGAAAATAAAAAAAAAAAATAGTGTGGGCTGCATCACACAAAACACAATACAAGATGCTCCATGTTGAAGCTGCATATGAATTTGTGTGCGTAAACATGCGGGGTCTCTTTAATTGTATGGTTTTCTTCCAGACCCACAGCTGACACAAACAGGCAGCCTGTTTAATGGATGAGAAGAGCCGTTTGAAGACGGTCTGTCACTTCTGATTGCTTCGCCTCTGTTCTAAGCATATCACTTGTCTACTAATACCCCTCCATTTAACTCAAGTGCTAGTTATCATTAACTCCAATAGATAATTTACAAATCAGGGACGCAGGTAAGATGAGGAGGGAGCTGAAGAAACCTCATTATTTGACCATTTGCTATGTTTAAATTATTGAGCAGTTATAAGGGTATCTCTCCGTACTGTCAAACTAACAAGGTTACAAAATAAAAGTACTTCTTAAAAAAAAACCTTCTCAAACGGTTTCTGCTCCAACATTAAAAGCTCCGGCTCTCATGCAGGAACAAATGAAAACTAACTTACGGTTTCATTGAACATGATTAAACTACAGACTAGCTTTGTGCAGATTAAGCACTCTGAGTTATTGATGCATTGTAATTGTGATATTTCTTGATAATCATATTAATTTGAATAATTTATGCACAGGTATTACACTCCACTCTATTATACCTTTGAACAACCGTGTGGGCAATAAAACATAGATTTTGTGAGCTTTTGTAGGGTTGAAACAGTGGGACTCCATGTTATTATCGTACCCCCCATTACATGGGAGTGGAGCGCATTGTTATTATTTGTCATCATATGCTAATTACACATCATTAATGTTAGACCTTAATGGCCCCAAGAGTGGGTAATAGGCTGTAAGGCTGAGCTGGCTGCTTGCAGGGAATCTGAGTCTGGGGGGAGAGAACACATGCTAATGAAGCTGAGACCTTTTATCTTTGCAGATTAAAAGGGAAAAGATCACAACCCTCAAAATAAGCGTTTTGACATCTGTAATTGGAAGAGACAACAAGCTTTTGTTCTATTATAAGGAGCAGGAGGCATCAGGCCGGGTGTATAAATCTCTCCAGCGAGCTTTACTCCCTCAGTGCCTTCAGTCAGTTAGCCAAATGAAATCTCACTGCTGCTTTCATGCTCTTAGCTGCAGTTAGACAGAAGATGGAGTGCTGCTGCCTCCAAAAACAGCGCCAAGCCTGTGATCTAAGTGCGTACATGTGTGAGCATGGTAGCTTAGCCTTTTCAAATTAATGGATGCCCTTGTATGCTAAATGGGAACACAGAACAGTGACCCTGCCAATTATTGGGGGAATACTAAGGAACTGTTTGCCGCTTTTTTGTGCCGCCGCAGACATCCAGAGTTGGATATTTTTTTTCCCCATGATCACAGTATGTCAGTGACTTAATTGCGATAATCTTAACTAAATAATAACACAGCGCTGAGGTTAGAAAGTGAGATCCATGTTGCCGTAAGATGTGGAAGAGTGAGTGAGTGTGCGCATCTGGCCCTCTCCAGCGGGCCTGGCTCTGAGCTTGGGCAAACAGCAAAGCGACAGCTGGTCCAGCATGGCTCCATGTTTGACCCTCAGCTCCATGTGTAGTCCTGGGTGGCCAGCGGCACTCCATACCCTGAAGACAAGTATGCCATCCAGAACACCTGGTGAGAGGGAGCCCACCTCGGAGCCTGGGGTCTAGTCGAGAACACATCAGGTTAGGGATAGCGTTGAGATATGTGACTTGATTTCAGGGTCCGTGACCCTCTCTGCTCCTGACCCAAAAGTGAACCAAGAGGCTCAGAAAGCAGGGGGCCTGTTGACTGCCCATTTGCTGTGTCTTTGAGGTCCAAGCCCAGAGGTCCTGATATTGCAAAGTAGCTCCATGGGAGGCCATAGGTGCAATGACCTACATCTATCCATATACAACAATATGGCATCATCAGTATGTTCACCTCCACCAACTGTACCTGCATTTTACTGCGCAAAACAGTCCATGCTTGTTTTTCTCCAAAAATCTAGTCTTTGTTGCTCGTAGAAACCTTGCGTGCTGCTCAGCGACACACAGCTGGAAACATTCTTTGAGGAATCGTCTGACTGTAATTTATGAAATCCTGACTTTGATAGTCTCCTCCACTTCCCTCTTTCTCTCTGTTTATGATGAATGTTTTATGCATGAAAGAAAATGTTGATCAGGGAAATTGTATGGAATTTGTCTCCATTATGCATGCTTATCATAATCACGGCAAGATTATGCAGTAACAAAGCAGCAGTGGTAATACAATAAGTCTCCTTGATAATCAGACAAAGCCACTAAGAGATGAAATGATGGTATACTCAGACATAATGTGACGCTCTCATAGTCTCCAGGTTTTTTCATGATTCCTGTGGTTTTCTCTAAAATATACTCCCCTGCACAAATATGGCTTTTATAAAATTCCTACTTTGCAAAGAACTGAAATGATGGAGCAAAAATGTCAGTTTGTTTAATTATTGCTAGTTATCACAATTACCTTCTCTTTGACTTTAGCATGTATGTAATAAGAATGTTCCCGAGTGCCTCAATGAAATGTGAAAGGTCAGATGTCAGTTTTAATATGACTAGAGCACCTCTAATGAAACACTGTTGCAATATGTGTTGAATACGAATGCATTAATTTCTTAAATGTCTTTCATATTTGCAGGCGCCTCAGCCTTTTTAACTGGGATAATTTGACAGCAGCCCCCTGCCTTCCTCTGACAGCTCTGAGGAGCTGGGGCTCAGCACCTGCGTCCACCCAAGCATTAAACCTCAGATCCTGAACTCTCCTCACAAATGAACTGTCAGATCATTACTGCGCGTGATGCAATATAATCTGTCTCAGAATTAACATTTGGCCAAGTCCACACAGGGTTTTCTCTCCCATCTCTCTCTTCTGTACATCTAGCCCCCTCAGAAGGCGCTGGTTTGAATATGCATCTCTTCACATTTCCATGAGGGACCCACCGGGAGTACAGGCAGAGAGCAGCTTTCAGCATTAGCATGTCAGGAGGGAAGGGTCCTTTTCATTCAGGGTCCCACTGCAGATGCTATGCCTCACTTGTTCATTACAATTGCATTTCATCAGCTTGATGATGTCCACATGTCAAATGAGTGTGAGGATTTTGCACACAAAGGAGCCTCTGGGAAAAGGACTTCGCTGGCTAATCAGCTGATTATCATACCTCAAATGGGGCTGTAGTGCTCCGTTACAAACGCCAGGCAGAGAGAACGAGGTGCAGAAGACAGGCATACGACGGGCGAGTCCAGATAGGAAGGCAGCAGGCAAGGCTGATTAAACAAGCTCTCTTATGAACACACATAGTGGAATGCAAAGTAAGCAAACAAAACACAACCCAAGCAGGAGCCAGAGGAGAGTATTAGAATATTTATGGTTACCGTATTTTTAACTCTTACACTCAGGCTTAAAGTCTTATGACCCTACAGCCTCAAGAAATCCTCAAGAAAAACAGGCAGCTACCAAAAACTTGTAAATCTGCTGTACGTGGGATTTTTTGCCCGTGTCTAGTTGAGTTCATCAAAGGCTGGAATGACCTAAAACAGAGGAGAAGGAGCATTAATCAAAACAGGAGGATTATTCCACTGTAGCTCGACGACTGGTGACATGAAGAGGTGGCCACATGGGGACCACAAAGCTCTTCATGGGTGTCTTCATTACTCATGGGCACGACTTTTGAGGATACCACAACAAGGTGTGTTTTTTTAATAAGGGGTTTGGATGCCTTGCTAGGGTTTAAACATTTAGTTGACCCTCACTGACACTGCAAAAAACCCTAAAATGTTCCTGTGTTTTTGTCTCAATGGTAGTCAGAATATGTCATCATACTAAGTCTAAGCAACACTAACTCTGAAAGTCGTTACACACCGGCGAATTAGCAAAGCTACATGAAAAAGCGATGTGAAAATGCTAAATATTTGGCTTACACCTTTTCCTATACACACCTGGTGTGACGCAAATAAAACTAGCATATTCGCATAAAATATGCCACGGGAGAACAGAGGAGGAGAAAGAAGAAGGAGAAACGATGGTGACTACACCCTCAAGTGATGATGACCTGGTCATGGTTGTAAACCTATTAAATAACGAAAAGAAAAAGAAGAATCAAAGTGTCTGGGTACATCCAATACTGACCTTGCGACAGGAGATGGGGGAGCTCCATACAACGATCCAGGAGCTTAAATTGTATCCAGAGGAATTCCGACAATACTTCTGAATGTCCCTTGGACAATTTCAAGAGCTGCTCCATCAGCTGACTCCACGTTTGCAGATGGAGAAGACAAATCACAGAGAGCCGATCCAGAGCAATGGCTTGCCACATGTCTGATATGAGACTTATATTAGGCCATAGATTTATATAGTAGTTCGCTTGTGAAAACTCAGAAAAGTCACTACAGGGACAAAAAAATTACAGTTGCCTTATTGCTGTGCAGAAGTTCGTGGCTGGTGTGAAGAGAATTATTTGCTTCGCTAATCTGCCGATGCATGACCACCTTGAGTCCACAAAGAAATCTTATTTCAAGAACTAACAAGCCAGACATTAGGACTTATTAATTGTATGAGTAGCTGCTGGAGCAGCAGTTAATATGTTCTTGATCATTTTTCTTGAAATAAGTTTTATACCGTGTTCGTTAGATGAAGAGAATGCTGGGAAATTTCTTTTGTAGGCCACCCAATGTTGAAATTTTATTTCTCCTGAAGTTGAAGACAGTTGTGATGTTGTGAATGTGGATGAACCAGTGACATAGATGGCTAACAGTTTTTAGTGGGCTGAGCTGAAAGACTTCAGATAACCCCTACTATGAAAAATGTCACATTGCACTATGATCACTGCGCTCACAGACTGTGCAAAGCCTGTGGAATGTAGATCCAAGGTAACACTAGGTTTGTTGTGGAATTCAAGCATGTTCAGCATGCCAGCACTCTTACATTTGTCTGTGGTTGCTCCTAAATTCTAGCAAATGGTTGTAACTCTGTAACTAACTTGAAGTTGGGACCAACAGTACAACCAAATAAAATTACTCACCAACTCTGGTTGAAATTTAGGGATTTACAATCCATGTTATGACATTGTTAACTGATACAACAAAGAAAACATGAGGCTCAGTTTGTCTGTTTGCAATTTCTTGATCAACAACTTGTTAAGGAGTCGGCCTTACAGAAGTAAGCTATCACTATGTGAAGGATGTAAGGGTATGCCATGTTCAGGTACCTTCCTAGATTCTGCATTCCCAAAGGCCTTTCTTTTTAATATACCTTGTTCTTGGCAAGTGTCCTTAGTGTTTGGTGAGCAGAGAGTCGGTTTTCCAAAGTACAGGTGTTGTCAGTCCTTGTGAGTTGTCATTCCTGATCATTAAAAAAAGTTTAGATTGACTTTTTATCAACAATAGGCAGTGTAAAAAATATTATAGATACGACGTCAAAATTTGTGGAAATGGAGTGAAGACTGACATTGCAGCATCCAATTTGTGTTCAAGCATCAAAGCCTTCAGTCGTAGACAGTCAGATCCAGATACAAGAAGCAGGAGCGGTTACATATTGGGGGGGGGGGGGCAGCCTATGTAACCTGAACACCAAGGACAGACCCACAAAACAGAGGCGATTATAGATCTCAGTTTTTTTTTAACAAGGTAAGAGATCTAACGTTTATATTTATTGTACAGTAACAGATCTCTTATCTTATTTGCATATTTGTGATGATAAAAAAGTAAAACAGTGCTGGTATGATGGAGATTAGGGATTTTCATCTGTTTCTGTGGAGTAGTTATTTGTTTTATACTTTTTTTTTTATCCAAATCTGTTTGATTCATCTTATAATCCATGAACATCCTCTTCAATCCTTGAGCTCAGTAGCTTTGTATTTTTGTTATCAGCATCTTTTGTTTGAATGGAGAACACCAGCCACACATAGTGGAAGTGAAGTCACAAGTGACCTGAAAGCCCAATTATAAAGTCTGCAATCTGCATTGTTCTTGGAGCGAAAAAGAATCAATGTGCTGAAGGCATATCCCCATCAGAAGACCTAATGATGTCTTTCTGGACCACAGCCTTGCACACTGCATAGTAATCTTCTGCTAATTAGGTTTATAATGCCTAGGCAGGCCTCCGCATCAGCACAATTCCAGGGAGGACAGTGAAGTTATTTATTTATCTCACTCTGGCTCCGTGTGATGGTGGTTATAATTAAAGCAAAATTATTTAGATTATTTAGGAGAGGGCTTTATTGGAATTAGTTTTGCACACTGGGTGTGTGTGTACTTGTACTGTGTTTTCAATCATGAGCTCACATTAATTCAGTCGTTTGTTTCATCAGCAGAGAAAACAAGAAGATATCCCCACTATCATGGAGCTCACACACGCTGCCAAAATCTGCAGAAATCTGGAGTGTCAAGCTGGAGTGAATATCCTTATGTTGAGGAATCAATAATCCTTACTGTATTCTTTATGTAAAGCCTCTGAGGTCTGTTCACCCTCATGACGATACTGAAAGAGCTTAATAAGTCATACATTGTTACAGACCATTGACAAAGGGAATTAGACACATATGCATGGCAATGTTATAGATCTCGTATTACTGTGTCTTTTAACATGGCAAAAGCTCTCTCATCGTAAAAGTTAACAAAGCTTTCTGAAAAAAGATTACATTTTTGATAAACTTCTGTTAATGACCCATTAAAAAAAGAGTGATTCACTCATATTAAAAAAACAATGACCCACATTTTTCAACCTAAAATAACAATGGCATGAGCTAATAGTTTAATTCAATAGTTTAATTTCATGCAACAAAATAGATAGATAGATAGATAGATAGATAGATAGATAGATAGATAGATAGATAGATAGATAGATAGATAGATAGATAGATAGATAGATAGATAGATAGATAGATAGATAGATAGATAGATAGATAGATAGATAGATAGATAGATAGATAGATAATCACCACTAACATGTCTGTGACTGTAAAAGTCCAGTGACAGAGTCAGTCTGTTAAAGCCAGCTCTGTGAATAAGACCCTGTAGAGAAATCACCCCAGTACCAGAGTTTGTCATATTTGTCTTGTCTGTTTTTGGCCCAAATCCCTGTAGCCTTAGTTTTGACCACCTTTGCCCTTTGAGGGAGAAACTAATTAAGTACTTTTGTTTGTTTAAAGAACAAAATGCAGCAAAAGCAATATGTATTTATGGTGCTTTTTATGTTTTGTTTTTCACCCAAATAATGGTGTGGTTGTTTTGGCAAGTTGGGAGCGATGTTTAACTGCCCCTATCAATTGGTTTTATTATGAAGAGGGGTGACTATATGACTGTAGCCACTTATTATCAGGAATACAGCTGTTTCTGTGCTTACCCACTCAATGACAAAATTCAGAAGTCCTCATGAACAAGCAGGTCAAAGTTTTGTGAGCAGGAGCTATTCTCCTCAGGCTGCAAAACTGAATAATTGAGCGGAGCAATGTTGCGCATGAGTTTACTGTAAGTTCCTGAAAAATAACCTGTGTGGCTATTAAAATTTTTTGTGAATTTTGGGATTAAAGCACCAGGATGGTTTCAGTGCGAAGAAAACAGCAGAGGAAGAATGAGTTTTAACTAATGGATTCTGAAATAGTAATAAAAAATTCAGCTCTCTGCCTGTAAAATGTGCTGGTATGTCTGGTTGTTGAGGTGATCCCAGGAGATTCCTCAAAATGCAGGTGCAAGAGTCAGTCAGTGCTGTGAAACATTTATCCTGTATGTCTGTATCTAAACAAAGATGTCGTTGGCTGTGAACAGTCACCCTTTTATTTGGCTTTCCAAATTTCCAACTCAAAAGTAAACTGCTGAGTCAGATTTCAAGTCTTGAAATTCTGAATTGCCTTCTAGTAGACTGTAATATCAATGGGTTAACTGGTATCAAATTTCCCCTCGGGGATAAATAAAGTCCTTCTTTTCTCATTGTGTCAGAACTTTAATTTAAAAAAACAAAAAACAGAAAAAAAACTTGAATATAAAGTTTTGTCAACAATTATTTTCTAATAGGGACAGGAAAAAGTCAAAAGACTTCTTTCTGACATATTTTTAGCCACCGTCTGTGTGAATACATAATCTTAAATCCAAGTTTATGAATATTTCAAATTTCTCAACTTTTTTAGACTGACATGTATTTAGAAGTGATGGTTCAGTCACCAATAAGTTCTCATCAGACCCGGCAAAATAAGGAGCCACAAACTATGTGAGTCGACTGTTCAAGACTAAAAAGCATCGGTGCCTCTCAAACAACAAATATCTGAAAAACACTTTGTTTATTGATTTGATGAAACTTTTTGATGAAACTTTCTTCTGAGACTTAAATTGTCATTTTCATCCAACACTGAATACAACACAAACAATCTCTGAGTCAGAGTAAATACAGTGCGTCACTTCTTGCTCTTGATGAAAGTTTGAAATCTGAAAAAAATATCAGATATGTCTAAAGTGTAGTATTTCATTATTCTGATTCCATTGGTCATCTTTCCAGAGAGTGAAACTTCTCCTGTTCATTATTGGAGGATAGAAAAACTCCTAAACAGACACTCCACCATCACACTACATCAGATCATCAAGCCAATAATGTAATACATAATGTCACACTAAACAAAACTGAGCAGCATTGACATTCAGGAATTTGTGAGAAGTATTTATTTATTTTTTCTCTGGTTTGATCCTGAAATAAAAAGTCTAATGTTATTATCAGATTGCCAAAATGCTTGACTGAGAAATGATTAAATATCATTGTTGTTTACTATAACAGTACTTTACTGTAAAGCTCTTTCTTGATCTGTTTCTCACTGCCCTGTTAGTAGCTAAACTCAGCATTGGCAATTTTGAGGTACAGACGGATTGCACTCTTACATTTGCTTTGGCTTGACCAAGCATTTGCCATTCCAATTTGCTGAGGCTTGCCCCATCAAGCCTGCTCCTTACTGTAACACACTGATGATCACAGCTAATTGAGTTCACCTCACAAACCTAAACACTGACACTCAATAGCCACGGACAAATATACACCTGCTTTTAACTGATTGTAGCCTTTGACAAAGAATAAGCACTGATGCTGCTTTTGATTTTAAGAAATCACAGTTTTGATTAATATTGAGATTTTTTTATGTAAACAATAGGACGATGCCTTTAAACCCTGGCCGAGAGCTGGTAGGACAGATACCACTTGCCTCCCGTGTCACCTCCCTGTTGACAGCCTATCAGGTGGAGCGTTTTGATGACATGGTTAATACCCCCAAGTCCAAAAAAAACACTGTTATGGACATATGTCTGCACATGCAGCTCTGAAGGACCTTGGCTGTCCACAATCCAACAGTGTGCACATGGATGGTGCCAATTGGTGGCACAGAAAACACTTAGTAGCAGGAGGACAATACTGTATTGCAAATGGGTGTCCCCAAAGCTTTTATGTGCTCAACAGTGCTTCACTCTTCTCACCCTTTAAGAATCAAAAAATGGAGAACATACACAGCATCAAAATGGGTGTCAAGAGCGTTAGTCAGAGGCTACAAGCTGAAATTATCACAGCATCCCTGTGGTAAAATGGTCAGATTCCTCCCAAGCACAAGGATATAATATGACAGGAAATAGATGCCCTGTTGGTGAAAAGAACCATCCAAACAGCATCACATGGAAGGGTTCTATTCAAGGTATTTCCTGGTCCTGAAGAAAGAAGGGACTGGCATATGTCTCATTCTGGACCCAATTTGTATGTTAAACAAATGCTCACACATGCCTGTTTGGCCCAGTGATTGATTAAATTCAATCGACGTAAAAGACTCTTTCTTTCATATTCCTGTTCATCATCCTCACAGGAAATATTTAAAGTTTGTATCTCAAGGTGTTTCTTACACGCACATGGTTCTTCCATTTGGCCTGTCACTAAGCTGGAGAGTCTCAGTGAGGGCAGCTACTGCCCCAGTCAGAAAGTGGGGCATCTGTCTGGCCACTTATTTAGATGAGTGGCACACATGGAATAAGAGAGGTCATGATGCACAGAGACATTGTATTGGCTCACCTTGCTGATTTGGGCTTTGCTGTGAACAAGAAAAAGAGTGCGCTTGTACAGACTCAGAAAAAAGTCCTTCCGGGCTCGTCACTAGATTCGTTAAGTTAAGGTAATTTGGTTTAGTGCTTATGTGAACACGAGAGTGGGCGTATCCCATAATCAGACATCTCACTCATGCTTCTATAAATTGTATTTCTTTGAGGAAAATTTCCTGCATCCCAAACAATAGTCATAATCTTTCCATCAAGTTAGTTCTTTATATTTTTGTTTGGATTACTCCAGCTTAAGTATTCTCTCGTTCCTTTATTCCTATAAAAAACATGAGAGTGTTGCATTTAAAAGCTGCCTACCTATTTACCATGTGGCCATACTGCTAATTGCAGTCTGGAAACTAAACTTTTCTTTTCTTTTCTTTTCACAGCATGAACTTACTGTTGGTCTTTGTTTTTTTCTCTGAGAGGTTAGTAGCTGTCCACCTTTTTCTGGCAGACTCTTAACTGACAAGTTTCGAGCATTTGGAAAGATGTTATCCAGCAGCAGAGCTCATCTACGGCTCTGACAGCAGCACAGCACCTGCCAAAGGATCTTCTTACCTTCACTATCTGCTGTGAGTGAGCAATGCTCAACGCTGAGGGAACTGCTTCAATCTTCCTCATGCTGGAATTTTTCACCTTGTTCTTGTGTTTCCTTTCTCTTTGATTAGACAGAAGAAGAGGAGGAGATACTTTCATGGATAATGAGACACTGGACAGAGGTTTTATTTGTTTCCCTGGCTAAGATCTCCATTGGTCTGTTGGCAGTTGTGCTGAATCTAGACGGGCAAAAACCTTGTCATTATCTTATATTTCTACTCAAGTTAAGGTAGTTATAGTAGACTTTATTGTAAAGTACAATTAGACTTTGCCATACTTGGTGGTGGTGTAACACCTTTTACTTATTTTTATTTATTTTTTATTTCTACTGATGCAATCTGGGCACAGCTGAAGAGGTAGATGAGAACAATCTAATTTACTCTCCTTTCTACTCTAGTGCCTTCATACTTAAGGTCTTACGTCTAATGCAGTCGTGACCATGATAGATAAGCCTGCAAAAGTCTACAAAGCCAGCTTCAATGCATCTGAGATTAGCACATCTTCCCTACCTGGGACTCGGGCCGCTGCAGGGATGACCCCGGCCTTGGCGACAGGACAGCTGGACATAAAAGTCTTTGAGAACCCGGGCAGTTCCTCACAAGAGCGTGTGCCATAATTAGAGCCATAATGGCATCTGAATGCAGTGCAGGTTAATGAAACTCTGTCTCTGCAAGGCAACCAGGGGCTTTTGGGTAAAGAAAACAGCAGGGTTCTGCCAGGAGCCCGATGATAGCAATTTGCGGAGTGAGTTATGTCCTATAACCTGGAAGCAGCGAGTAGTTTGAGCATGTTTTGTTCTTAAATGGGGTATAGTTTTCCATTTCCCATCCATTAATATGCATAGAACGGCTAATGAGGCTGAACCAACTAGATAATAAGATTCTGAGGCTACAGCACTGCTGACTGCATTAATGGTGTATGTCTTTGTGTTGAGGCATTTGTCTCCTGATGCCTTTGGACAGAAGCACAAAATGAAAACCTAAAGAAACCGTGTTCAACGGCACAGTTATACAGCTAGGTTTTGATCTGCAGTTTGCATTTATTGCCCTGATGAAATGCTCCGGAAGGGGGGCCTTTATCCATTGAGATTACATTTTAATGAGTACTAAAGGACTCGTTTAATTAGTTCATTTCTTTCACTTTAATTTGTGCATCGCTCATGTACAAGTTGTGATCCTAAATAAAAGATATGAGCCTATTGTGAAGATGCTGTATAACATGAGGTTTGAAATCTTGCATGCATAATTTTGTAGTGTTCAGCTTCAAATGTTGTAATCTAAATAAGTAATTAGATCATTAACAATACAGGGCTCTTGATTCAGACAATCTTTAACAGCACTTTACATTTTTCAGCAGCTTCTTTTATCTTAAAGTTAGTAAGAGGATTAGGGCCACTTAAAGAGGGAAAAAATAATTACAGGAAAGAGATTAAAGTCGAAATATCAAGATTAAAGTCAACATGAATAAAGTCGAAATTTCGTGAATTAAACCGAAATTTCAGGATGAAGTTGAAATTACAAGATTCAAGTCATTCCAAATAAAGATGAAATTTCATGAATAAAGTCATAATGCTGAAATTAATGATAATGAATCAACTTCATTGTCGCTCGTCACTTGACAACATGTCCTCCGTTGAACAGTTCGTAAAAAGCTACACTTAAGCATTGGATTTAGTAATGAGTAAATTCTTGCTCTTTTAGCACACAAACACATTGTGGTCATAAGTATTTGGACTCTGAAAAGACTGTGCCGAAGATTATGATGCAGATGTAGTGTTATCAATGGTTACACTTGCGTGCTATACAGCGAGGCTATGTTGTATTGCAAGATACAATAAGACAACTGATCAAGTTGATTGATCCTGAAGGCGTGGAGCACAGACAAGCTCAGCCTCTGCGGCGCAGGCATTACCGAAGCTGAGGACCCAATGCGCTCTGGCACATTAATGGCTACGACAAATTTATGCCATACGGCATTTCATTTCGCCTTTTTTAAATTTCAACTTTAATCTCAAAATTTCGACTTAAATCTCAAAATAGAAATTAAAAAAGTCTACCTCATGTAATTATCGTTTTCTCTTCTTGCGGCCCTAATCCCCCATTGTATAAAGTCCCACTCCGACCTTTTTTTTTTAACCAATCAAAATGTTCTCAGTGGTCTTTGAGTTGTGATCATGAAGTTTTTAGCCAAAATCACGTTACCTCAAGATCAAGGGCTTTTCTGCTGCAGAGCTCCAGTAGATCATTAGCAATTCGCCTCTGAGTTGTGGGCAAAGACAGCGCTGCTCTTCACACTCCTCTGCATGCTAGCTTGTAGCCTAACATTGCCGGTGTAGTAGAAGTGGCAGGTTACATAGGAGCTATTCAGCTCTTGGACACTAATGTCTTTAGGGACATGATAAAAGTTGATATCATAATTAGCTTTCTTACAAGCATTGCAAACGCACACGCTTGTTTCGTGATTATCCTCTCTATTTCTCTGAGTGTGGCCTGCATAGCGGGGCTACAGGGGCGGAGCTTAGATTTGCTACGTAGGAAATCTCACTCTGTCTGAACCTGCCGTTTGGGTCTGCCAGAGATTCACAGCGATTTAAATGCAAAAATACTCAGAAATGCAATTTTGCACTTACCTTTTTCATGATTTGTCATGTAGCATCAGAAAAATGCTATATGAACATGTAGACAACAAGAAAAACAAGATTTTCATTGGAGTGGGTCTTAAAGTCACACAAATCAACTTTAACAGCATCAATATTCTGTGTACTTAGTGCAGAAAGAGGACGCTAAAGTGTTGATTTCATCCCCTCAGTTTACCACCTTGTAGCTGAACCTGCAGTAAGTGCAACTGTGGAGGTTGTCTGGAGGTGTGTTGGCAGACTGTGGGATGTTATTAAGCATAAATAGAAGAATAAAGAAGTGTAACGTCCTCTAGGAGGGGAAACCTCTGATTTTTGCCCTCTTCCCGTCAGCAGTTTTCTGCAGCAGCATATTAGCGTTGTCTCCTCTCTGTAAATAATGTGTCCTCATTCAGTCACAGTGAAGAGAAAGAGCATATGACTACAATGGGCTATTATTGGCTATAATAGGGATGAAGCAGACTCTCAGGAGAGACTGGGAGACTTGTGAACTGGAAATGTCTGCTGTTCATCACAGCATTTTACAGCCAACGTTTTCTCTGCAAGAGCAGCATCACTGCCCCAGGATAACTTACACTGATGCCTCACTTCATTTACACAGTGCAGTTTTGCTTCTGCTTGAACAGAAACTGCTGTTAGGTGGAGGAAAAACTAGACAACTAGACCTCTACACCAGCTCCTTTTTAGATCCAATAAAATCCTTCTCTGCTATCCAAAATATCAAGCATCCATCCTCTGTGAATGAGGATCCCCGTCACTCTTTTACACTCTTTTTGTACAACTTAACCCCGCAGGCCCTGTTTCCTCTCTCCTCTCTTTTACTTCTCATGCCACCCAGTAAGTTGACATCACTCCTTTTATCTGTCTTGTTTCTTACATCCCTCTTTCATCATGGAGCCTTTTCTTCCCTGGACCTTCTCACTTAATGCAGCCGCGATCACGACACAACTCTCAGTTGCGCCCTCTTTAGCTGTCTCTCATCTCTCTCTCTATGTTTGAAGGAACCCCCCCTTTCCTCTCCTTTCTAGAACCCTCTTCCTTTCTCTTCCCCCTCCCCCCACACTGACCCTCCCCTCTCCACCCCCCCCTGGCTGGACCCCTCTCTCTGGTGCGGGGCCTGGCTGTCAGGCCCTCTCCTGTGAGTGCGGCTGCTGTGATTTCCTCTGGGCCATCAGGTGGGCTGCTGCTAACTAGCCAAGCCTGAGACAGGGTGACCTCAAGCCTCAACATGATGGGTCTGAATCAACAATGTGTTCGCCTAAACAGGGAGGGAGAGACCAAACAACTTAGAGGGCTGCCTGCCAGTAAGTGAACCGACAACATCGCACCTCAAAGTTATCTACCTGCAGAAATGTTATTGTGCAAGTAAGCATTTAATTCCTCTCCCTTAAAGTGCCTACTGGGTCTAACTCATAGGCTGTTAGTCTGTACTAAACTGTTTTCATTTGGGTGTGTTTGCTGCAGTGTTTGTCGCAGTGGTGCCTCACAGTAGGTGTATTGTAAATCAACTGGGTGCAGCGTGAACTGTCATTATAGTGATCATTAACACTCGTGATATCATCAGCGCATGGCAGACACTTAATTATCGGATCCCTTCTTCTGTTTCAGAGGCCCTGGTGTATTTTTCTTTCCAGAACATTTTCTGATGTCTGCAAAATCCATATAAGCCTGTCTGATTAGAACAAGCTCGATTTAATGAGTTTCTCCTGTGCTACTGTTTCAGGTGGATCTCATTAAGGGTAATCATACTGTAGTTTGAGTTCTAAGAGGGACTTTATGCACAATCCACGGCTGTCTAAATTGATTTCCTCTCTCAGTATTGAGTATTTAACAGGTGAGATTCTGTTGGTCAGAGGAAAAATGTCATTCTACTAATCAGAGATAAAGAGTGATCAAAGAAAGGCTTCTGTCAAACTCCACTCTGCTGTGACCGTGCCGAGTATTCTCCAGCATTTACGTAATAATCAGATTTAATGATGGCATTACTGAATAGCTGATGCTTCCTGCAGTCACTCTTCTCTCTCCTGGGTCCTTCCCCTGCCTCCTCAAAATGTTTCAAACTTTTTCTCTTCCACAATTCCCTCGAGCTAGCCTCCCATCATATCTGAAATGCGCTTACAGCAGTGGCCGTCTTTTGCTTGAGAGCTCTTTGCCTTATGCTTCCATCAGAGGAGACTGAGTCTCACAGATGCACTGCTTAACAATGCCATCCCCTGCTCCCATCAGAGGGGGGAAGGTTGCGGAGCTGCGCCCCGCAGAATAAGGGGGGCAGGTCCCCTGTGATTGGCGAGAGCTGAACATCGATGCCAGCTTCCATCTGTCATGATAGCCTATCTCTGAACCTTCAATCTGTCAAAAGCTTGCTGCCTAGCTGAAGGCTCCAGGAGATTTGGCGTGCTAAACAGATTTGACAACAGGCATTATCACTGTGAGGGGCCCGGCGAAAAACGCCATCAACGTGTTAATTGTGGCTGGAGATGTAAACTGTCACTTCTCATCTCATTTAACACTTGCTTTGCCAACTTCTTCTCACCTCGTTTTCCTCGCTTTAGGAAACATATGGAAATATTTTGGCTGACACTCTAATCCTCGGATAACAAAATGTGCTTTGTTACTTTTGCTCGTAGTTTTTTTTTCTTACCAAGAGGAGTTAAGGCCTAAAAAACTAATCACTGTTTTGTCCTTGGGGTTGGCTGGAAAGTCGAAACAGACACCTCTGCTGTTTGCTCAAAAACATGCAGTCTGAAAACAGCTGTGCTGACTTACTGTGACGTGTAATTTCATGGCTAAATTGTTGCATAGAGTACAGTTTTCATAAAAACATCCCAACAATTAACACTTGGGTTTCAGATGAGCCTCCATTTGACCTCCAGTTACCTTGAAAACGCTGTCTTTATTTCCGACCCGTCAAAAACAAATGTGTCGTTATTAACAGCTGAGGAGCTTTATGTTAGGACCAGAGGAAATATTTAGCAGGTCATGACATTAAATGCAAACACTGTCAAAGCTCAAACATCACAATCAGCTTATTTCGGAATATTTTTTTCCCTTATCGTGTTTCTCTGAATGTTTAGACTTTTGATAAATTTCAGGTTCTCATCTTTTTTAACATCAGTTTGATTATTTTTTATGCTCCTGTTTCTGCCCTTTCACACTCATCCCTTGAATGTCAGCCCTCTTCCTATTATCACTAATTGATTATCCTCTATCAAAGCACCTTATTATTTGTGAGTTGTAGCGATCAGCCCTATTATTTCTGGGCTTTCCCCTGACAGGCCTTTAATGGTGATGGTTGGTTTAACCCCCAGGCCTTGCTAATAGGATTTAGCAGCAGGTGACTGGTAACACAGACACACACACACACCCCTCTAACCTCTTCACCCCCAGGAATATCAGACCCTCCCACTGCCTGCAAGCTGGGAAAAAAAAAAGACACAAGCAGTGCACAAATCCAGCCTCGTCATTCTCTCTGAGCTGAGTGTGTCTGTACGTCCTTCAGCGAGGCGGTGGCTCCGTCGTCTCTTCCTCTGGCTCTTCCTCTTTGTTTTGATGCCGTGGAGTCAGGATGCAGGCAGCAACGCGGACGTATGCAAAAGCCAATGCAAATAAAGCTGAAGTAGACACAGCGCCATCTTGGAGATGACAGACGCTGAGCAGACGAAAAGGCCACGGCCCCTATACTCTGGTTGTCTCATGACAGCGATGTCATTACTGGCCACAAGGTTTGCGGCGTTTTCTTATGTACAATTAAGCTGTTATGAATTAAACTTCTGGAAAGTGAGTTTACAGATCAGTCAGCGAGTGGTTTTAAAATTAAACAGTGATAAAGTTTGAAATAAATCAGTTTATTAAAAAGTAATCAACATATTTCCTGATAACTGCATCATTAGGAGGCGACCATCAGTGGTGGTGGTGGTCTTGTTTGAAGGTCTCCCCTGTGTATGCGGCTAACAGGGCTGTCAGAAGCAATAGTTTACTCAGGTGAGGCCTCTGTGTCATTATAGCGCCCCTGTCCATCAAGATCAGAGGTGCTAACCGAGGCAGGGCCATTCTCTCAGCTTTTATCACTTTATTTGGTGTCCATCCTTCCACCGTCTGCAGACAGCATTAGAGCCCATCCATTGCTACGCCGACACTGATGGGAGGGGGGAGTGCGGGAAGCCTGGGTGGCGGTGATGTTGGCCGAAGGGGGAAAGCAGCTTGAGGAGAACAGTGCCATGAGGAGCCAGGAGGGGATGGGTTTGTTATCCTGGTAATTAAGGACAGAGTGGCTTCCATGCCGGGTGTGCGGACAGGATGTGGCAAATTACCGGAGTCTTTTGTGAGGAAAAAGCTGCTCCCTCTCTGCTCTGTCCGTTCTCAGGGGACCTCATCATCTTCTCTAACAGTCAGGATGGGATTTTGTACCCTCTATTCCCTCACCTTCTCCTTCCCTTTTCTGTCTCCCTCTTCCTTTCCTTTCACTTCCCACTGTCACCTTCCACCTGAAAAGCATCTCGAAGTCTAGGGTAACACGGAGATGAGTATGGTTATGGTGGTCTTAGAGCGAAATATCAAACTACAACAGCTTTAAACACATTTGTACAGTTCTACTCTGTACAAATGTGATGTGCATGTCTTTGTATTTTCATCACACAGATTTTGGTAATTAACTTTGTGTCTTTCATGAGGGGATTACTCTGACGTGCAGAGAAGTAGAGGGAAACAGACAAACCATAAATGGGATTTTATGTGCACATTTTACTCCTTTGAGATGTCACAAGTGACAGCTTACCAAACACCACTGAGACCACAAGTTTTGTTACTTTGTCATCACTGTGTAATTCCACAGAAAGAGGATAATATGACTCTTATTTCCTCTTGACACTCTGCTTCGGGGCCCTTAGCTCTTGGTACTCAGGTGGGGCTTGAGGAAATGCCGGCCCTCACAGCAACACGCGGTAACAGCAGCAGCCGCATGGCAAGACAGCAAGGGAGCACTCTGGGGTTTAAAAGTACCCAAAGCATCCTGGGTAATTAGCCATTACAGCGCTGTCACAGAGGGTTCTGCAGTCAATACAGAGATAATTTGGGCAATGGTGAATGACAGTGCTGTCCAGGCTTTTGGGATGATCAAGGACAGATCCAGCTGCACCAGGCATCTGTCAGGCCCATGAATCACTCCTCCAGCCAGCAGCTGGGTGAGTGGAGCAGAGAGAATCGCTGGAGAGGCATGTGCAGACACACAAATAAACATGTTCCCCCTCTTTCCCCTCACCACACCGGGAAATGGCTATTAAAGGTCTGCCGTTACAGAGCACCGAGTGGAAAAGGCTTGTTACCTTCAGTGGCAAATGAATGACATTGGGAATAAGGTGAGGAATAAAAGTCAGACCAAGGGGACGTTTTTCACCGTTATTTCGGCTGCACAGCTCAAACACAGAAACACAGTTAACATGCAAAATTGGATCATACACTTTTGAAAGAAAGTATTTTAACTAATGAGTTTTACGCATAAAAAGAGAAGGGTTTCAAATGACACCAATGGGAATTTTAGAATTTTTGATTCAAACCAGAACGGCATTCACGTCCAACAACAAACACTTTATGGGACTAAAGAAAAACATTGAGCTGTAAAGATGGAAAACGAGCAGAGGACTTGTTAGCACACAGCACTGCACGTCTAAAACTTGGTTGGGTCTCACACAAACATGTCAGAAGTGAACTGATCATACAAATTCAAGTGCCCATGTGTGGATCATAGCTGAATTATTTTTTTGAAAATGTGGAAAATATAACATTTAAGAGCCAGTTTTGTTGTTTTATTGAATGAATGAATGAACGCAACATTTCATCTGTGCAAATTCATACCAAAAACTGTATCAATCACGAGTCAATTCACCTTCCTATGATTTGACCTGAATATCTGCTTTTGTGTTCACAGTAGGTTTTAAGACTTTTGAGGGAATTTGATATTCATAAAAATGAGTTCAAAAGAAAAGCTCAGTATTCATGAACTGAGTATGAACTCCACTGAGACTGCTTTTCACAGTGGAGTTTTATCACCAGAGAAAAACTGTCGAGAGGATACTGTATCATAAACCTCAGGAGCTGATTCTTAGACAACAAGCCATGTTTGAAACATCTCAGATTTTGAACAGAAAACATGAACTTTGTTTTTACAAAAACCTCATAATATGCTCGGACAGGATCATGGCATGTGCACTGGCTGTACAAACACTGCTGCTAGTATCAGTACGTCATTAGTATTATATTCTAAATAATGACCATTAATAAAAGAAACCAGAGGATAAAGCTGATTTTTATGACATTCATTTATTGAAAAAACTACTGAAGTGTGTCACACAAACAAAGAACCTCTTCATTTATTCATCATGCTCCTGTATGATATTTTGTGCCCTTCAGACCCAGGTCAGTTGGTGTCAGTTGTCCTAGTGTGCCGAGGGGTTAAATTTAGAGGTGGCAGTAGTCTTCACTGGTGCATTCTGGTCCACTTAAATCACTAGACAACCTCTAGAAAAGTTGACCCAAACAAAACATGGAGTTATATCTGTGGAATTGTCTATTTTACCCAAAGTGATACCATTTGAAAAGGAGCCACTTTTACAGCTGTGTCACTGTCATGTTATAGGCAGATACAGTACATTTATACACCTCTTTATAGTGTTCTCTGTTTGTATCATGCTTTGAAGGGTTGGTTTTGTGCGCATGTAAGTGTGATCTTACCCTTCGGACATTTTTTTCGCCAAAAGTAGTTGTAATGGCTTCATCCAAAAGTTTCATTTGAACAGCTGTGAAGAACAGTAACTCTGATGAGTGGGGTGCGGTAATGTACTATAGCTGCTTCAACATTAAAACAGCCATACCAAACGCTTTGATTCCTTTTGAGTGAGAGAGATAATTGTTGCAAAGTCTTAGGTTTAAGGTCCTAACTGGGTGCCGGGTGTGTAATCATAGCTGCAAAGCCTCTGCCCTGGGACTAGATCTTCTTTTTATCACACTTTAATCAATATTACTCTCACTATGCTAACATAAAGCAGTCCTCTCAACACTGCACAGCTCTGTTGTCCTTATACTATGGACGCCGAGTCCCTGGAAATACATGTTGAAATTGTGTGTCCTGTGCAAAAACTACATTCTCTTATTCTTTAGGGTTTCTTTTTTTTTTCAGATTAGCATGAGTGAGATTTATTGGGCATTTTAACTATCAGCCTTTCTACATTCATCTTTCTGATGCACAGAATATCCTTCATTTCCTTTTTGATGATTTCCACTTAATATGGTTTCACTGCTTTAAAAAAACAAAAAAGCAGCAACCTATTATAGAAAAATGAAAGCTGGTTTAGAGTGAGTCACCTTCCTTCAACATAAGCACTACAATTCATCTAAGAATGAAATTAACTTCATGATAGGCAGTGAAAGTACCAATCCATCTCTGATACAATGAATTCAAAGATGCAAAACGTTGACAGTCAATTAAAAATGAAAGATAATCCACTCCTCCCTTTTAGTGGAACGCTTATATTCAATTTCACATATGTGCTATAAGTGCCTGCCATGATTTTACATCAGTTTTGCTATTTATCTGTCTTTTTTATTTTTTCTACAGTGGGAAAGCATAACATCTGAATATTTACCTGCACTTTAGCAGGGCTGTTAGCTTCTTGGTGACTGTTGTATGACCGTTTTTTAGTATTCCTCTGGGATCCATTCCCGTATATGTGTCTATAAAGGGAATTTGCAGAGAGCAGAGTGAACATGTTATGTCGGTCATTTGCTATGAAAGGATATTTTCCTGCAAAGTGCGTTTTAAATGCTGTGTTTCTTCCCATTACTCTAAGCAGAGAAACATTTAAATGCCCTTTAATTAGCGTGTCCTTCCTCTGTATCGATAGGCCACTGGTAATCACTCAGAGGACTAATGACTCCTAATTGAATTACTTTAAAGTGAAACACAATAGGTCCTGTCATCAGCACCAAACAGCAACATTTGGAAGGGAATCCAAAGCTCAGGTCATTTCGCTCTGCATTTCACTAATCGAAGTTACATATTTCCACAGTAGCAGAGAAAAGTCTGGCGGTACAGCGGTGATGTCAGATAATGCTCTGTCAATAAGCCCCGGGAGGAGGAACTGGATGGGGGTGGCTTGTGGATCATCAAAATCTCAGTAGATATTGATTTGATCTTTTCATATTGTCAAGGAGAAATCTAATCATAATAGAGCAACATAGCATGATGTCTCCCTCGAACGTCTTTTAACAGCCATTGCGGCTCATTATCCGGTTTGCCTGAAGAAGACCCTCTGATACTGTCTGAAATACTCCTGAGTGCTCCAGACCTGAGAGGGTGTCCTTTTCATTCACACGCTGTTCTAACAATCGGACAGCACGGCTTCTATCTGTGATCACACTTTTCAAATCAGCACTATTGGATTTTCTGAATAGCTTTAAGTGGGCGGTCATACAAGAGGACAAGAAGTATTCATGTATTTCTGCAGCAGGTCAAAGCAGCAATTATGCTAAATATATTTCCTGGTAGTTATGGAGATAGTTAAAGTGGCTACACTGTGACATTTCTCTAAAACAGAGGTAAGGGCTGCACCCTCACTTAAACAGAGCTGAGTTGTAATGAAATGAAAAGTTGTAATGAAAAGGATGAAGAGGATGAGCAGTTTTATATAGATACACTGTACATAGAGAGATTTTATATAGAACTTAATGATCCTATTTCCTGTAGAGTGTCATTGGCATCGCAGAAACTTTCTGTCCTAATTATCCATTTCAGCCTGTCTGTTTCACATCTCTGCAGTCCCTCATTATCCCCACAGCCACCTCACAGTCTGCTCAGCGCTACATTAGTAAAATAGAGCCTTTGATTTGTCCTCAACAGCACAGACGTTTGAAAAACAGAGGAGGGAATGAGAGGGAGAAAGTAAAACAAAGAAAGAGAAGAGAGAGGGGGGGGAAAGTCCTCAGATTAGCCCGGACGTGGCCTTGTGTGGTGAATATATTGACCGTGTCACCCCCCGGTTTTTGGGGAAAACTAAATTCAAGGCCACACAAGGGATTTGATGCATCACAGACATAATAGAGGATATTTTGGTTTGCTCTCTGAAGTATGAGGAACATTTTTCTCCCCCCCGATGTAGGGAGTGTGAACTGCCGGAGGGCATTTGTAAAACAAAATACTTTACTTGACTGTGGAAACAATGAGTACCCACACCCCCTGTGGTTGTAATGATGCAGTGAAAACCAATTCAAGTGTTCTTAAAAACAAACCTGAAAGAGGCTCACTCTCTAATGTGATGTGCTGCACCTAAACCCGTGTTTCCTCACAAAAATAACTCACGGCTACATTCACAAAGCACTTGCTGCCTCTGGCTTGCCTGCTCTGACATTACGTTGGTCTTATTAAAGCTCTCCCTGCACCTCACCGGCCACATTTCAGCACAAAAATGACAGCAATAAGAACCTGATCATGTTGGGTCACTCTGTTTGAAAGCAGCTCCCGCCTCTGCTTCCTTTAATTAAACCCACGCAGCGCTCTTCCATCTTTGCATATTCCTCGGCTGGGACATTGATACTCATTATTTCTTAAGTCTAAACACCAAGACTGTGTCAAGAATGCATCCATCACCGGCAGCCTGCTTGGAGTCAGCACAAATTTTTCCACTCTGTCAGCAAATTTGGCAATTTGCAATTTCCTTACCAGGGTTCTGACATGTTTTTATCGTCGAAGATGACTTTCAAATGCGGAGATCATGAGGATGGTGGCTTGTTAGTCCTCTCCCCTGGCCCCCTGCTCTAATGACAGTAATTAACAGGGCCACATTAGAAAGCCACCTCAGGAAGCATCTGACTATTCATTTACATGCCGTTAGTACAGGAGGGTGCCGTGCGGTGCAGCAGTGCAGCTCTGCCTGTTTGGCGAGCCGGCACCAGGGCCTATTCTCCCATTCATTATGTGCCTAAAGCTTGAGTTATCCTCTCCTTGGCGCGGGGATGAATGTTATTAAAGGCATAGCTGCCTGACACAACTCTAATGAAAAATAGGATGTTTCTGAAGGTTATGTTGCCAGCTAGCTCAGAAATGCCTGCTTCATTTTTCCCACCCCAGCACAGGGCAATGTAATTCCCACCTCTTGATAGATCTTTTTTTTTCTAAAGTTCTTTTTTTTTGTGGCTGTGTGTGCAGGAGCCTCATCATAAAGAGACCTTTATTATCCGTACTTCTTCCTCTGTAGGTGCTCAACAAAGGGCAGGACTGGACTTTTTGGCGGATCATACAATTGTGAAAAACTACATCTACGTGTTGTTAAAGAAGGGGCTGCTGCTGCTGTGTGGGTTTAATTGAGAGGCAGCGCTGTATTTTTCATTCAGACCCATGGTTCACATGGTTGCTGCATTTTATTTTTAGAAGTTTGTCGTCAGAATTTGATAACTATCCTTTTGTATATTAAGTTTGATTTCATTTAAAACTGAAAGGTTCTGTAGGGGTACCAAACAGACAAAAAAGTATTAATAGAGAAGTATTACAGTACAGTATGCAGTCTTCATTCAGATGACGCAGGCTGGTGTCAGAGAGGGACGACTGCTCAGCATTTAGAGTCAGATTGCACTTTTCAAAGCTCCGTCAGAGGTGGCAGGTCATACTGAAGACGACCCGACCCGCCCACGCTGATGGATCCCAGCGCCGGCCTTAAGAGAAAATCCACCCCTCCCCCTACTGTGGCCCCCCTGCCCCGGCCCGGCCTCGCCAGTCCCTAACAGCCCCATCAGAGCCACATGGGAGGCCTGTGACAGACACGCAAGATACCAGGAAGCTCCAATTTATCCCTGTATTCAAATAAAAGACTTCTCTGCAAAGTCACAGTGTCAACATCTTTTGTAAGTTCATGACTGCTGCCATTTCAGTGAACAACCACAAGTGTCTGAGAATACAGCGAAAGGAAAAATAGCATGCATTGATTTTGGGTTGAAATTCACCGCTGAGGATATATAAGCTCAACAGATACTCTTGAATTTTTTTGAGTTTGTTTGATAAACTGGAAAACTGAAAATGTGTTCCTCTTCTTTAAAGGGACACCTCACCTGGGATGGAAATCCTGTGGCAGATCTGCATCCTTTGGTAAGGTTGTCTACAACATGAACAAACATGAGCATAAGCATAAACAGATACAGTTAGAATTGATAATGAAATTTTTTGTCTTAATATCGTCATCAAAAAAAAAAAAAAATTAAAAAAAAGAACCAGTTAGAAGTTTTTCTGGTGAGTTTGAATACTTTAGCTGAAGTTCATACCTTCTTTGGTTAAAAAATCAAGCAAAAAATGATTATTATTATTATCTTAAATTTAAACATTTTCACATATCAATTCTTAAGCTTCAAGCAGTTTACCAAACACTTTGGTGGAAAGTGACAATTATCAATTGAAAAAACTAATGAGTATTTTTAAATCTTATTTGTATCACTTAATAATGATGACAAGAAATTTACAAAGTCTTTTTTAGATATGATTTTAGATTTTTCCCTGTTTTGAGAGACAGGCACAGATAAATGTGATTTACCCATTTCTTCATTATCCATCTTTCAAAACTTAAAGAAATCTTTATTTAATAGAGAAATAACCCCTCACACATTTCTGCTCTGAGGACATTTTTCCTAGCTCAGGAATTTGGCATTAGAGCAAAGGAATTTCTCCCTTTGCCTTAGTATTGGGGAAAGAGTTAAAATGTAAGTTTACCTTTAGGCATTAAATGTTATCATTAATGTTAAATCTTTGAATCACAGTTTTTTATTAGACAACAGCACAGATCTAACAAAGACGGTAGACTAAATTTCAATCGTTTTCAGAAAGGGTTTTTAACACAGTATTTGTAGCAAGTCAAACATATCCAGGCCACTTTTTGGCCGGGGTAATCTTGTCCTGTTAGCTGCCTTGTCTGCTGTGTAATCAGCAGCAGACCCTAAACACAGATGTTTCAGGGTCAGCCAGCAAGACCTCTGACAATTGGTCACCACCTCTTACTGCGTGTAAATCACAGCCAGCGTCAGTAGCCTTATAAACCACGGGTATGTGGGTGTTCCCTTTGCCAAAAACACATGAGTTACGAGCTGAATGTGGTGCAGATTTAATGCTAAATCTTTGAAGACGAGAAATTTGGGTTTGTGACCCGTGTTAACCTTTTATGTTTTTGTCAGCGTTACATCCACTGGAGTGTTAACTGAAAGCTGCTACTCATGAAATATACAGCATTTGATGTAATCCTATTTATTAGTTGCGCTTATTTGGTTTCAAGGAAAAATAGAGTTGCGCTCTTATTCTGACTTGATTAGTTTAATTTGTGGGCTTTCCCCGGCTGACGTTATATCTCGATCACCTGTGGAGCATTCGAAAAACATGCAACTATTGTCGTTGTTGTCTGGCATCGTGGTTTGTTAGTGATGTTTTTGAAGCAGCGACTCACCATGTCAGATTATGCCACATATCTATTTGACTTTCATAAGCTGTTTACGCTTCAGAAATTGTGGCAATGGCTTCTCTCTTGTGCAAAGGTTTTTACATGTGTTGTGTGTCTCAGAAATGCTGCCCCAGTTATAGCTATCATTCTTAAAGAACGACCCCACAAGGTTACATGAGGCTTGTCATTTTCATTTTTTTGTTATTTGCATCTTGTTTATTTTTTGGGTGAAGTCTCAGAAGTGTTTTTCAGCAAAAAAAGAGACAAAATTACAAGAATAAAGGAATCATTATGCCTTTAAAGCCATAAAAATACGTCAAATCCACTAATTTATTTGAACTTTTTGAACAAAACTCCACACCACGAGCAATTTATCTAACAAATCTTTGGCTTTTCTGCTTTCTAAAGCCCGGTACTAATGTGTTTAATGTGAACTATATTGTTTACACATGGGCTCTTATTAGTGAGTGCTAGTCTGGTCTCAGGATCAGTGGCAGTATCCTTTAGGGATAACCTCTCTTAGGGAAGGATGAAACAAGTGCATGTGAAAAAAACCCAGCATGAGTCCTGTTCAAAGGCACAGACGAGTTCTGACTGGATTAACATTTATTGACCATTCAAGCTTTTCCTTTTTTTTCCACCCTCCTTTTTTATTTCCTTTTTTTTTTTTTGCTCCAGGACAAAGATTCAAACTTAATTGCAGTGGCTGTTCCACCAACTGATCACCAATGTGCCAACAAAAGCCTCCCTAATAGGCGCTTCATTAAGGATTAGAAAGTCTCTATTACAAAACAAATTAAGCATGCTCTGATCTTAACCTATAGGTCGAACGGCATTACAGCAAAGTTTAAGCTGTTAGACGGCTGAAAAACTTATTACGGGTTAGCGCTGAGGTAGCAGTTTGGTATTGATTTTACGATAGCTAGGTATGATGATTTATGGAGTGCTTGTGTCAGTATAACAAGCTGAAGGACACACAATATCATCTCCAACATCATTAAAATTCAGAGGTCTCCAGAGCTAGCTCATCAAGTACTGTTCACCACCTTGGAATTTCATACAGACACACATACGCGCACACACACCAACACCCCCCCAAACACACGCACACACTCATACACACATATATATATAGTCAGAAAGACCCGGGATAAGCTCTGTATTCACTCAGGTCCTCAGCTTTTTTTTTTTTAAACACTTTACAGCAGTGCCACATTACACAGTGAGTACATCCCTCTCTTATTTTAAATGTTTTGTGTTTAATTTGCACTATTAAAGCATGCTTATGTTCTGATTTGTGCATAAGCTTGGTTAATGTTTACATCAATCGTACAGCACAGCGGTTCAAAAGGTCTACCCTCAACACAATCAGCGCCTTGGTCTCTGAGCAGCCGCTAACTGAGTGTGGGCCGTAAAATATGTGGTACACTAGAGCCCCCTGTGGGCACATGAAAGTAATGCTGGCTGGTAGTAATGAGCCATACTTACTTATGTGTGGATGAAGGTTTGTTGTTGAGAATGTGTCCCAGTGTTCATGATGAACATTAGCTGACTGCTGCTTTTTTACTGCCTATAAGCAGGAACTGAATATTTTCCTGCAGTGATTTTTCTCTAACTTTAATACAAAACTACATTTAGAAAAAAGGCACAAACTTTTTTAAAAAATTCTTTGTAATCTAAAAGTAATGCATTGCAGTAAAGCTGCAAATAGTGTGAGCCGGCATCAAGTACAAAGAAGTGCTTCTTAGATTATTCCTTTACTTTGCTGGTTTTGTAAACATCTTCTATTACTTACTGTAAAAAAAAGTCTGATTGCTAAATAAATTCTCCAGTGTTGTAGTTGACAATATTGACTGTAAGTGGCATTGTTCACATCAAAACACACATGGATCTACTTTGCAGAAAAAAACAATTTTTGTTAAGAAATCACATATGGGAGTGATAATAAATATCAAATACATTTCATTTTACAGCATCACCCCCCTGCTCACCCCTACCCAAAAGAACCCCAACAAGGAGACTTCAGACTACCATATCAGGTCGAGCTGTCCGAGGATCAGCCTGTGGGACGGAGGTAAGCTTCAGGGCTTCTGTCTGTCTTTCTCAGTCTCTCAGATTCCTCTGGATCCACCCCCCTCCTGGATCCCAGATTCTCTCCATCATCTCCTCCAACCGTGAGGTCTAACCGGCAGGGCAGGGGCGTGTGGGCGGACATGCTGGGTGCTGGCAGCGTGCTCCGTCTGCTAGTGAGTAATGTGAGTACAGAGACAACACCCCTCCACCACCACCACCACCACCACCACCCAAACACACACACTCACATCACACACTCCCAGAAAAGAGATGGGCTGTAGATGGAGAAGCAGGGGCTCCTGCTGTGACTTGGCGCACCCCACTGGACAGCTGGAGACTTGGGGAGAGGAGTCGCTGCCAAACATGCCTGACAGAGTGGGGGAGTGTTGGAGGTGAGAGGCTGGGCGAGGCCTGAGGTGGCTCCCATACCTGCAGCTGATCACCGGCCCATCATCTGTAATTATCTACACTTATATACCAGTGAGATAAAGATGGAGGGTCATTGAACACACACACAAACAGACACACACACACATTTATATCACATTTATGATCCAGTGACTCTGGAATGAATGCATCTAATTATGTTCCTGTGATGAGGAAGTTGTATCTGCTATAATTAGTTTGATTAATATAGTTGTGCAGCAGTAATAGGCTTAATGTGCTTCTGCATTGTTTAGCTAATGCCACTTATATTGTGTGACAACAATTTGCTCAAACCGCGAACAAAAGATATCACAGAACCCAAGGCAGCAGCCGCACTCTGTCTCTTTAGTTCGAGTCAAATTTATTTATAAAAATTAAAGTAATTTCAACTTTTAGCAGCAACTGATGACTGATATTTTTTCTATCTGCCTTCACTCGTAGTTCCATCTTGGCAAATTTTTAAAAACAACTTAGAATGCACAATAATTTCAAACAGCCCAAGGTGACATATTGATGTTGCTTAATCTTTGTCACTAACGCTCCAAACTCCTCCAGAAAATTCTGTTTTCTTCTGCTTTTAAAAAGATGATAAAATGCAAATGATCACCTCTACCGGCAACTGTTTTGCATTTGTCAATTTAAATCAGATTTGTTTCTAATTAACCTTCAGGGGACTGACTTACTGATTAATGAACAAAGTTGATTTGAATGCAGTTAATTTTTCCAAAAAAATCAAAAGTAGTCCCTCTCCTGGTCAAGCAGTTTACTCACAGTATGCAGATGAGAGCTAAGTGTTGCAATCTGCATTGGAATTCTTCATCATGATACTGTCTGGCTAAAGCCATTTTACAGCCATAGCCTTTAATGCAGCGAAGACTCCCTCCATGTTTGGAATAATACTGCTTTAATATTCTGAAAATCAAGATAAGCCCCCCTGCCATGCGGCTGTGTCCCATTTTCTCCTCCTTCATTCTCAATCTATCTGCTTAAACTTGATTCATCAGTTACTGCAGCTTATTATGGAGCCTTGACAGCATGCTCAGCTTCTTGATAAATGACACTGCTCAGGCCAGATTCAAAATGTGAGGCTCAAGTGCCAATTATCTATGCAGACCTGGTTAATAAGGGGATCTCTTGTTAACTATCTGATCTCAGCATGAGCATCATTTGTCATGAAGGCCCGTGTTTACCTCAGAGACAGGAGCACTCGAGACCTCCCCTGCCTAACATATGTAAAACCTGGATCTTTGTTCCTTTAATAACCTTTTATTAACAGCCTGACATCATGATTAAGTTTGGTCCAAACACGCGTACAATGAGGTACACAATTACCCTCACCCGCTCACGGATCTGCGGCAGATCACAGTCAGAAAGAATAATGAATATTGAGCCGGCGTTTGATCCATTCCACATCGAAAGCCCAATTTGCTCGAGCACCTGGAGCTGTGCCACTGCTTGCAGTTTTTTGAGGTGATGATGGATACTCATGGGAGCTTATTTCCATGAGCACATCTTCTCCTGATTTGTAAAGACGATAAGCGCTTTGACCTCAACCCATCATCACAGCTCATTAAAGCTTTGGTTTGTTCTACCTTGGAAAGAAGAATCTGATTTTTTAATCAGCTTGTTACAAAGCGTTATGGCTCCTGACTGCTAAGAAGTTTGAAATGCTGCATGTCTGTGTTTTTTAGTTTTCGTTCAGCAACTTCTACGAGGTCTCAAGGTCTCAGATTAATAAACACTCGCTGTGGTCAGAAGTGCAGAGCAGCTGAGGGAGGTGAGATGCCCCCTGTCCTCTCTGAAACCTAGCATCGCCATCCTGTCAGCCACATCGTGATGTCTGGCTCACAGACGCTGCACGCTCTTAGTGTGTATGCTCTTCCTGGGAAAGAAGCAAATAAAACATTTTGCAGGTCTGCATAGCCCAGGGACTTTGTCTTCCATCAAGAAACACCTCCAGCTCGTAAGCACAGAAGTTGTAAAATACTTCCAGACAGCACCTGGAACATTCCTTTTAACCTTACATGTCCAGCTTGAGAAGTACAGAAAAAAGAAACAATTCTTTAAAATAAATAATTAATCAGTGTGTTTTCTATTATTGCTTGGATATGGAGTCAGTTTGAAGCCAGGTGGAGCGATCAGATCTTCACAGCATCCCCACTTCCTGTCCCCCACAGAATGCTAGACTGTCTAGGCAGCATCTGCTGAGGAAAATAAAGCCCCTTTTCCTTCTCATGTAGAGAAGATCATTTGCATAATATCCCCCTCTGTAAGGTGAAAACAGAATAATAATTGGTTTGCCCTTTTCTCTCTGTGTGTTGTAAAACAGTTAGGAATTAATTTGAGGATAACTGTGCAATTAATTCTAAATGCTAAAGATGGTGTGGGGGCTTTGATTCGAAGGAGGGGAAAGGATACACAGACTGAGGTCATGAAACAAAGACTTTGTGTTCCTGCTGCTGCTGCTTGAACTTAAACTTTACTGCCTTTAAAGGATGCGCGTGTGAGGGTTCAAAAGCATTTGGTTGAAAAAAAAAACTTCAACCTGGATGCTCATTTCCCTCACCACCTTTGTTGTTTCCCTGCTAGCTCCATCCACAGTTACTGTGTCACTCAGCTGTGGTGTTTAGTTTGTTCTCGTCCTAATGATGAATAATAATGCTGGAAAAAAAAAGGTTGCATGAGGATTTGTGATTCTGGTTTAACCTTGATGCAGACTGTTGTAATTTCCACTTGAATTGGCATTATTGCTATTGAGCACTGGTAAAATCATTGTGAAGCTGGTTGTAATTTTTTTTGTACAGGAGCATGCTGCACACGCCTCAGACAGGTGCCAGTAACAGCTTCAGTGTGTACGCTCTGAAGGTCAACATCAAAAAGCGTAGTTTGACATGACTATAGAGCCGGTCTGACATTAAATTTAATAAGATTTGACACGGGCACATATCTGTTGAGCTTCCATTAAGACCAGCAGTGAGATACAGGGACATACTTGCAGTGCTGTAGCAGTGGCCTGGACATGTCTCCTTGTCCTATTAGGAGTCCCAGCTCCATTCCCAGATACTTCCACCGCAAAAAAAGAACACGCCTCACCATGAGTCCCAATTACACCTAATGATGGCGAAAGGATGGAGCACATGCAGATTGTGCCGCAGTTTCTTTGTCACGCCAGGCACAAGGCACCATCATTTATCACACCAGTCATATCCTGCACTCCTCCCTGAGCACAGACAATGACTCCCAGCACATCATCCACGCTGTTATTTGTGTTTAACTGCCAGGAAAAGGAAAATAAAAGCCCAGTTACAAGGCGTTGCAACAGCACGGCTGTATCCTGTAAGCAAAACGTGAGGATCTTGAACATGGAGGAGGAAACACTGCCGCCCTTCAAGTCCTCAGAATAGATCTCCCCTGACAAAGTCCACACACACACACACACACACACACACACTCCACCAGCGAGGCGCCTTTAACCCCTTGTGTTTAGATAATTTTGTTTGTGATCAATTTTGGCTTTGAAATTCAAATGAGGTGACTGTCAGGTCCGTGTGTAACATGTTGAGAGGTGAAGGAGAGCTTAGTGTGAGATTTGGTAGATGCTGTGTGAGTACACGTGCTGCTGCAGCAGAGAGGCGGCTTGGCGCTTGTCAGTGGCTTTCACCTAATCCTGGCCTGATCTTTGTGTTTGATCCGCAGCATGGTCCTGAGACAGCATGAGCAGCAGCTATTGCTGTAATTTAAAGTCAATATTGTACTCATGATCCCTCTCCCCGGGCTAGCCGAACCACCTCTCTCCGCGATGGAGAAAGTCATCTCTGCTGCTTACAGGGAATCCTCAGCTTGAGTAGTTCTTCTTGTCTCCGATTCTCAAGTAGAAAAACCAGCTGGTGGTTTGTGTTTATTTTTGGAAGAAGAAAGAGTCGGTGTTATATCTGCTGTTTTCCTTTATTTCCTGCTACATGTTCCTTTACTCCCTGCTAACAAGACATCTAAACTTTGAGCCAATCAGATGTCAACTTCTCAGACACACAAAAAGATATTTCATAGCTAAACTATTTTGCATATCTAATAGCAAGAAGTGTTTTCTAGTCTTTGACACAAGAGGATGTGCTCTTTGTATAGTATCTATATTTAAATAGACATTGGTCATCCAAAGTTGGCGTTTGCTACCAGTCCTACAAACCCCATCAGAAATGGTTATTGACCGCAGGATGCGACTAACAAGCCCCTCGTGACATCAACAGCTTTGATGATTCATTCAGAAGCACTTTAATAGATATAAGATTAGATATGGGGGTCTCATCCACAAATCTCCACCTGTGTTATTACACTGAGAGCCACGATATTTATCCTGTGTGGAAGACATGAGATATATATGGGTGGCTCAAGGGCCCATTAAATCCATACATGTCATGATCTGCAACGTGTTACACTAAAACTTTCGACAAAACGCATTGCTGACAAACACTTTGATTGAGGCTGCACAGAGCTGTAAATTTAAGAGCCAGGGTCAGTGAACTCTCTACAGGCAGAGGTGAAATGTCAAAAATTGATTCCTTTAGTGGCCACAATTTGTTTTGATATAGTGTGAGCCTTTTAATATGTTGCTGTTTTACTATTGAGTGTGATGTTTCTGAAGGTTCTGGTTTCAGCCAAAAGGCTGCTGACCACACTGATTATTATCTGAGGAGGAAGGGACCAATCATTTGGGTATTGGTGGTGGTCTTTGTCCATTTGGAATAAGGTTAAAGGGTGAAATTGATAGGAGATTGGTCTATTGATGAAGCCGTTCATACATTCTAGTGCACAGTGTTAGTGTTTTATCATAAATCATCTTTGATGATACTGACTAACATTACATGGAAATGCTAGAAGCTTGTCTAAGTAGCATGGTATGAAATTTCATCTGATAAATTTGGCAAAAGTAATTCTCCATATCTACAGGCAATTGCTTCGATTGTTGAGACCAGAAACCATAATTTTTATTAAAAAAAATACATTAGTGTATATTAGTGTATTTCAAAAACAAAGAAATATTTTAAATTAATATAAAACAGTGGAAAACATATGGAAGAAATGAACCAATACTTACAAACACTAAACAGTGTCAGAGCTTTCAGTTCACGTAAGTTTTGGCACCAAGCAGACTTCTCTTATCAGTGTCAGTCAGTGTCACCTTCATGCAAAAATCTCATCTTGACAGTCGAATGTATCATTTAAAGTGATTACTTTATATTTTTCTTCAGCTGCTTTGCCGACACCTCACACAAAGTTTTACATTAAAGTGGACCTCTTTGTTACATGAAAACCCAACCTGCATACAGTAACTAACCGTTAGTTGTCTGGCTCCTTCACAGCTACATACAGTAAACTTAGGTATGTAAACAATGAGACTAAACTGCATGGACTTTTTTTTTTTTTTATCAGTAAAGATCCATTCAAACTTGTCTCATATAACCTGAGTGTTGAGTACCAGACTGCTGTTCTTAAATCATTCATCAATCTGTTTACCTATACTTCTTTAAAAGTTATATTTTTTTAGGTTGTGGCATTGCGGTCAAGGAAAAGTGCCAGTACTTTTAGATTAATCCATCATTGATCCCTCCCTTTTCTCCTGCATTTTTCTATTTGTAACACACACTTTAAGTTACTGTTGTCTTTTTATGGTACATTTTAATGGTTTCCTCTAGACTTCTTGCACTGACTGATCTTTGACTCTGTTTTTTCTTAAAAGCCAAGACTCCATTTACCTTGTCAGCAAATATGACCCTATAACACCAAATTATTTAAATCAGCACTGGGCTTAATCTAGGATGAAAACTGATTGTAGTTTCTGCAGTGCTACTCTTTACTCCAGACAAACGCCAGTGGCCCACTTATAACTTAAATGACTAGTTTAGTTAACCTTCCTGTTAAAGTCTAACATATTGTTATGACAGCAGTAGAGCACTGCATAATTTCCATGGCATTAGCATCAGTCATCAGCCCGCCTGCTATAAATACACCTGACAGCAGAACAGTTTGGGAAGTGTTCTTTGCAAGATGGTGCACAGGACTCCAGAGGTGAGGTACTCTGATAGCACAGCTCATGAAATATTTGCTGACTTCTATCACCTATGGGACTACTGTTCTGATGGAGCCAATGATATGTGCCCCTATTAGTCTCCAAGGAGTTTTGCTAGCCCACTTTCACCCGATCTGTGCCAATTAAGTAGCAGAATTATGTATATTAGTTGGAGTCACTTGTACTTCCATGCAAAGGAATGCATATAGGGGAGGATGACAGAGGGATACCAGTGAATAATTAGAGTGAATTTTCAGAGCCCTGGAAACTCAATCATACACTGCCAAACGCTAACTATTTTTAACCTATCGTTTCCTCCTCTTCTCTCCTTTCTTCTCCTCTTTTTTGTCTTACACTTCACTGCGGGGATAAAGGAACATACTCTTTGTCTGCAATGCTGATACTTTGCCCAAAGTAATTGTTTGAAGTCCAACATGGGTACTAAAGAGAGGAGAGTTTAATAGGAGCCCTTTTTAACAGTCATAACCTAGGCTCTCCTGAAATAAACTTGGTACAATGAAGTGTCAAAATAAAGTGCTGAGGGAAGGCATTGTGAGAGGTGGAGAATATTCATAACATAGCATTGACCTGAACGAAAGTGAAGGCCAGCAGTGAGGTTAGGTGGCATTAAAAATATTGTATGAAAATCATTTGTCTTGTTTCATTGTAATTCATACAAGCTGCTCTTTAAATTTCTGTTTTTTTCATGAGCAGTTAAAACACCTTTAAACGGGACTTTGAATGACTTAATAACTCTAAACTTCTCTGTACTGTGGCCACTCAAACATAAATCATCATTTTTTTTACCAAGAGTTTGACCCATGTCCAATTTGTGTATCATATATCCATGGAGGAGATAGACTTCATGACTTGCAGCCAATCACCAGGAGGGTAGCGCCATATCTTTTTGGCTTCACTTTTGGAGAATTGTTTAAGTTGTTCAACTCTACAGCTTCTTCTAAAAACTCATATTGCTATGTTTTTGCCATTAAATGTGATATTTTTTCTGGCAGCCTTGTCCAAAGCAGTGTCTGGACACACTGGTGGCTTTTGTAGAAAATATACTGTTTATTAATCATTGATAGATAACTGTGGTTAGCGCTGTCGCCTCACAGCAAGAAGGTCCTGGGTTCGAATCCGAGTCAGGGCGTTTCTGTGTTGAGTTTGCATGTTCTCCCTGTGTCTGTGTGGGTTTCCTCTGGGTACTCCGGTTTCCTCCCATATCCCAAAAACATGCAGAAGTGGGGTTAGGTTGATTGGCCACTCTCAAATTGCCCGTAGGTGTGAATGTGAGCATGGATGGTTGTTCGTCTCTATATGTCAGCCCTGCGATGAAGTGGTGACTTGTCCGGGGTGTCCCCTGCCTTCGCCCGAAGATGCTGAGATAGGCTCCAGCCCCCCTGCGACCCCAGGAACAGGAATAAGCAGTAGAAAATGGATGGATGGATTGATGATAGATAACTTCTGCAGCCCAACTTAAAAACCCGAGCTATTCCTTTAATGACAGTTCTAGACCATGAAAACAACCTTCATTCTCATGTTTAATTCTCCTTTCCCCTCTATCAGTGATGAACAAGTAAATGGATCCAAAACACTATACGCTTGACAAACCATTAATTGAACTCTTCAGACTTTCTGTAAACTCATTATGTCATGCTTGGCTTGTCAGCCATACAATGCTCACAGCGATGGCTCTTCTTTATGGAGTCGGGCGGTTTGTGGAAATATGGAGTGTCAGAAGCAGACCTCTAATCCTCACAGACACTTCCCACAGTCATCAGTATTCTAATGACTCACTACTGCCGTCCCTGGGTGTTTATTTTTAGAGATAGAGAGATTGATGAGATGCTCATATCATCCTTAACCACCAACTAATTAACTAATTAGGACATTCAAATGAAGACTTGCTCTGGATAATGCAGCGTGGCTTTGGCATGGGCAAACAGCTCTTGCTAACTGCTTGACTCAGCTTCAGGGAGGTTCAGCATCTTGGGCTCCTGCTCACGGCTCATTGGTGCCCAGTAGTTCCGCTACATTATTGATGAGGACTGATATTGATCAGACAAATTGGGTGACCACAGCAGCAGAAACTATGACACTGATGGTACCAACTCAACATCTTTTACACCCATGTTTTCATACGCTAATAAGAGCTGCTGCGTACAGTTTCTCATGCAGGTGCACATGTGAAGTGAAGGCCTCTTTTTACATCAATGATTTGTCATCAGACCCTGACCGCATCACCCACAACCCCCGTTGGTGGCTGATAAAGCTGCTTTCTTTTCCAAGATCTGCTATGATTTTCAATCACGCTCCACTTAGGCTGACTTTGACCTCTGATCCCACCTGCTCCAGAGGTGAAGATCTCACTGTCTGTATTGTTTTTTTGCATTGACTCGTTCCCCCTTTCACCTTGTTCTCACCATGTTAAGACTCTCTGTTGTTAGAGCGGAATCATTATGCGTCTATGTGCAGTGATTGTTAGCCCAGCAGGTGTAATGTGTCAGCATTCTGTGGGCCTTAATTGGAGGGAGATATGGATGATGGCTTATTGCTGTTGTAAGTCAGCTCCTTAAAAAAGCCTAACTTGAAGTGCAGCTTTGAGCTTTCTGACCAGCCAGCAGTGTCCTGATTATGATTGAAATGATACACCACTTTCTGAGCTTGTTTTGTTTAAGAAAAAAAAAAAAAAGCTTTTGACACGAACATTTTCAGGGTCTAATCCCACGTGCATCTATTTTAAAGGTTAATAATCCTTTTAATTAAAGGATAAGCCTTGTATTGAACACAAAATGTAATCACCAAAGGATTACCACAGAGATGAATATAGCCGTAGCAATTAGTCCGATAATTAAGGTTTTAGTGCCGGACAGAGATCTGAGAGCTGTGGTGATGTGTCATAAAATTCATAGAGTTGTTAGGACGCCTTGAATATGTTGGTTTGCAGCTTTACAGCGGCGCGCCTGCATGTGCGCCGGAGGTGGTGGTGAAACATGGCGTCCCAGTGGATGGAGCAGCAACAGCCGTTCTTGCCTGAGCCTGGTGTTTCACACAATATGATCGCTCCATCAGCACGCCCACTCTCCAAACAGCCGCATCTGCATTCATCAAACACACTTATCAATAAACAGGGCTGCCTTACAAATAAATGATCTCTGAGATGAAACAAAACGGAGAGGCTGGAAAAATGTCAGCCGTACACTTTAATCACTGATGCTGTTAATCAATAAAACAGCTTCATATCTTTTAATTAAAGTTTTATTTGCAGCAAATGTTTGCAGAATCTGTCTGCATATCTGTTGTTTTTTTCATTACTGACACCAGTTGGGGCTGGGCAATGGAGGTGGCAGCTGCTGATGACCTGTCACGATGGGGCACTTGTGTTTGTAATTGCATTTTGTTACCTACAGAGGGTGTTAAGAATCCTTGTTAAAGGCTGGGGGGAAATCTCATAGTAACAATTATTGTAGAGCAAATTACCAGGTAGGCAATATCTAAGCTGTCAGGAAAGGTTAGGAGAAATGAGAGGAGGAAGATGGACTATTCACACATTCATCATGGCCATAGTTGCCATTTCCAAATTGAAAATTGGGCGGAATGCATCCTTCATTTTCAGAAAATTTGAATCGGTTAGTTTTGATTATTGCTGTGATTGACAGAGAGGCCCTGATAAATAAATAGGAGGGTAATTCATTTCCATGCTTGTGTCTCAGATCCATTCCCACATATCACTTCTCAGTGTTTCAGCTTTAACTATAACTGATGAATAAGGTGTGGCCTTGTGTGTATGAGGATCATACTGCCTGCACGAACATGTGTGTAAACGGGCACATGATAGACACGCATGAACATGTATTAATGGATCTAATCTGGCCGCGAATGGTGTTGGGAGGATTTTCATCGTTGGCGCCGGCTGCAGTGGTACCATTGCACAGCATTGCCACTTGAGAGTTTCACTCTACCATCTGTCTCTTTTTAACTCTGTATATTACATTTACACCGCACACTTGGAAATGTAGCTTCCTCTTTTTAATAGGAATGTGAGGCAACCGTAAAATAAATATTCTCTTTCCTCTGGCAGCAGAGCCAAAAGCATCGCCGGTGTTCATTTGCAACAGCATTGTCCTTTGAATTCCATTTATGGCGAGCTATAAATTGAATTATTGAAAAGCTATTGTTTGCTGCATGAAGTCAGTGAAGCAGTAAAGGGGTTAAAGTCAAAGAGTCATAAAAACAATAAGCAAGGGTATGAAAAAAATCTACTCCAATCAGGATTGGGTCAATATTTAGCCCCTCACCATATCACAGGGTTTAATAGGACATGCTTCATGTGTATTTATAGATTGCAGACATCTGCTGAAAATGGGGAAAGGTTTAGGCTTTATTGATTGTGGGTTTTAAAAGTTTTACTCAGGAAAAAACACAGGTAACTTGAGGTTTGAAGGAGGGGGACCGGGGGGTATATTTTAGGAGTGATCCAGTTTGGTTGGAAAAGTAGGCCTGTGTCTTTGAAAAGTTGTGCCATGTCCTGTGGGTACAGCGGACCCTGAGTTGTAGGTTAGCTTAAAGTTAAGGAAATTGAATACTTTTCTTAAACATGTTACCATAATGAATTAAACTGCACAGATATAGATGGATGGATATAGATAAATACAAACACAACTGTCTTCCCCAAAAGTGACTAAATTCTTCTTTAATGAGGCTAAACATTACACATCTTCATATAAGATCACACCATCTTAAAAAGGTTTAATTTGACTTTTGGTTAAACTGAACACAACGTTAATGTCAGTTTTCCTTTTTCAAATTTTTTAGTAGGTGTTTTTCTTTAAACCATATTTTAGAAGTTTATGGACCAAACTAATAATCCACCATTAAATTAATAACTTTTAGTCGCAACCTTTCTTTATTCCCTTGACAAGCTTGCACGGCCCCTCCTCTGTGTGCTCTAATCACACTGTCTCTGTTTTGCCATTTGCAAGCTGTGACCATTGTTGATTCAAGGTGAGACCTGATATTATTGCTATCCAGGCTTGTGTTTTTATTGTTGTTATTTCAAGAATGGGCCCATTTTGTCATTTAATTGAGGCTCATGGGCTTGGGCTGCGAAACGGCACACAAGGGAATAAGACGTCAAGTGGCTGAATTTCCACAGCCATTAACTGTTCCACACTCAATTAGAATGCATAGGATCCTGACATTTCATAACTTATGGGTCTCCAGGCTGATATAACACCCCTGCTATAAAAGAAGCAGCATTCTGAAGACGCAGAGCCAGATACTTAGGTGCTTTCTGAGATATAACCGATCGCTTTGTGAGTCTTTGCTGTGCAGAATTAAGGCTTGATAAAAGGCATGCATGCACAGTGTGTTAAAAAAAACATCCTGGAAGAGGTATGGTGTTATTACTGCTATTTTTATGCTAAATTGGCACACACAAATTGTTGTTTTTTTGCACATTGCATACCATAGATTACTATTATGGAGCTACGCTGTCTTTAACGATCACTTACATTCATTTTCATTGCAGCATTCTTATTTCTCTATGTCTAATAAATCATGCCGCAAACCAGCAATAACAAAAATCTCGGATACATGCATGATACTGTTGTAATGCAACATAAGCATAAAATATGAGCAGCAGCAAATTGAGCCTCAAATAAAAAGCAGGATATGTTGAGAGCCATTTCCGTAAATGTGATCCTGACCATTAGAATTATGATGATAGAAATGAACTTTGATTGCTGTTTAATTTTCTTTGGTGATCTCTCACCACCATTAAAGCGCACTCTGAAAAACAGACAGGTCCTATTTGCCAGATAATTAATAACAGGCCACCAAGGTAACATTTGGCCATTATTTCTAATATGTTGTGTGATTGTAAAAAGCACCTTTTCCAGCAGTGCGATTGCTTTCATTTGTATCTTGTTATTTGGTAAATGCTTTTTCAGAGCTTTAATTTATACAAAGTGAAGGCAAATTTCCATCAGTAATGTAATTTATATAGAATCTGCTGCTACCTGGAGGATTACCAATTAATTCAAATTGATTGCCTGTATAATTTGGAGTATCAAAAAAGCAGCATTAAGCTTTCATAGTTCTGGACGTGGCTGCTCCCTCAGTTGAGCTTTTTAACTTACTTTTCATCATAACACATTAAAACCAAAAACCTAGTGTGATTTCAGTCACTTCAATCATGAATACTAATACATAGTGCTCAGGTGATGAGTTTTAGGTGAGTCCCTCCTTGTCGTAAAGTACCGAACATGGATTGGGAGCACAGCAAATAAATTGAAGTCAAAGGTTTGGGCGATAGATTACATGTTCTGTGGGCTCGCCGTTGGTGGTAAACCAATAAACTTAAAATAGGTAAGGCCCTTTTGCCATGAACAACAAAGCGCCATCAGGCGAGCCTCCTATAGGTCACTGCTGCTGTGACTCTCCACAATATGACAGATTAACGACAACAGGTTGAGCCCTGCACTTTCGGCCGCCCACAATCTCAATTATGTCTGTCTTAATGTACACTGAACAGCCACAATCGCAGGGCCATGGACGGGGTAAACACCCGTGCAGGAAGCAGACTAGTGACAGGATAATAAAGTGCCATGATTGATTCAGCTTGCTGTGTGCCAGATCGCTTTATTGTGTGGGAGGAGTGGTACCAGATTGTGTTGGTTTCTGTGGTGAGCTATCTGTTGTCTCGGTTCAGGAGAGGAGCTGAGGAGGGCTCAGTGATTATATGTAAATGTTATGGATTCCTAGAACTGCCGTGTTGTGGGTATATGATACTTCTGTGATGTTGCTGTTTTTTTTACTACAGCTATAGGTGTGCATATTCATTTAATGTTTCAATCTGTGTTTTTACAGCAGTGGAGAAAGACAGTGGATCACACTGTAAAATCACTCTTTGACAAATTAAGTCAGCTTGAAAAAGTTTTATCAGGAAAATGTTCTTAAGCTATAAGAAAAAAAGATCTGTTAAGTTTCATGTTTTTTTAACTTTAAAATGCTGTAAAAATACTTACTAAAGCTGAGTCTAAAGAACAGTATTCAGAGTTTAACTACCACTTACGTATATTAACTACTAATGAATGTGAAATGAAATTATGACCATTTCTTATTTGATTAACGCTTTAGTCAATTAATATTGGGGAAAAGTAGAAAAAAACTTTTTCCCAAATAGCCCAAACACAGTCACGTCTCTGTTTTGTTTGGCTTAGCCCTTTAAAATCCTTGATCCTAAATACTCGGTTGCTGTCTCTAACACACAGAAATATCAGATACTCGGGTTTTAGATGCTGCAACAAGAGAGAAATTTTAAAAACAATACCTTTTTTAAATAGGTACAGAATTTTCCTTGGATGGATATACTTGAATTTTCCCCTAACTTTTAATATTTCCTCCAGAATTCAGTGGTATTGAGTTAAATAAATATTCCGGTGCTTTAAGTCTGTAACTAAGCACATTACATACCACCTTTGTGTGTCTATCTCAGTCCAGTTCTGCCGCTTAAACATTCATATAAAGCTAATATATTCAGTATGTTCCCAAAAAGGTTAAAAAAAGAGAGTGTGTTACCTGGCTGAAATGTAGCCAGCAGCGACTGTTTGTCTACACTTGTGTGCTGGAGAGAGAGTTAATGCATATTAATGGAGCCTATAAAAGCAGCTAATTGAGCATTCCGGATCTTGCTGAGTTGGGGATCTGTGAGTGACACTGTGCAGCTCCAGGACCTCCACCAGACTGCCTTTATTAGCTCTCTGAACTGGGCTGTAGGTCGGCCCATTAAAAGCAGGAAGGGGCTCTTTTCAGTAAATATTGTTGTGACAGGCTCAGATTTGACACCCCAATCTGTGAGCGCTGCTAAGGAGACATTTGCAGCAGGCGCACGCTGAACAGCTCTTGAGTAAGGAGACGTCGGATAATGGATTGCCGCTTGAAAAAGTTAATCCTGGTTTAAAGCACTTTAATTGAACACAATAAAATGCAGCCATATGCGTCTTATAAAAATCAACAGCGTTCCATATGAGTGCTAAGTAAACATGCCTGAGTATCAGCTTATGAGTAACAAGTCCAGAGTTGGTAATGAAATTTTGTTGATGATTGAAACAAAGGATGCATGTATTTCTGCTTGTATAGTGATTCTTGGAGATTTACATAAGCCAAAGAGAGAGATGCTGATGGAGAATAAGTTGAACTTTATAGACCAATCATTATTTTAAGAATAGTTTTGTTTTTCCGACAGCCTTCAAATGCAGGTATATGCATATATAGCGATGTATTACCATTTACATGAAAGCCCAACATTATACTTCAGAGCTACAGCTACAATGAGCCAAACCCCTGCACTAAATCACCATCTTAAACAGTAAGTAGTAGGGCAGTAATAACTCAACAGAGGGCAGCACACTGCCATTACAGATTGGCCTTTAAATCACATTTAATTGCTCTTTTGTGTAGAAGTCTGTAACTGCGATTTGACATGAGCTTGAAACACACCATTCTTCTTATGTATCATACTGCGTGCACCATATACTGTCTGTCTATCAAATCCACCCTCCATATGCCGTCCTTAACAACCTTCTGTCTGCTAAAACTATGGTACACAACTCTGTTAGGTGTTACAATAAAAACAGACAACAGTACATCCTCGTAATGGATCACAGTATGAGGTCAAGCAGATCCCCTCTAAAGAGGCCGGCTCGTTTTCTTCTCCTGTCGTCAGCTCTGGGTGGCTTTTACTAAAGTGTCATAAGCCGTTTGATTGTAAATCTTAGTGACCTTGAAGTCACCAGAAAAAGCACAGATCCGTAAACCAATCATCGCACGGCTGCCCCTGTCAGCCACGCTCCTGTTCACACAGTCGCCGCCTGAATTTCCTGATGTTAAACAGAGGCAGGAGAGAGGAGGGAGGCACAGAGAGAACACAATGTTAGCTTGAAACTTTCTATAAATCCAGTAAATATTGCTGCTTTTCTTACAGAAATATTTAATAAGATTTCTCTGAACTGTTTTAAGCACAGGGTACCCAGTGGGTATAGAGGTGTTAGAGACTAAGCTTAAAAAAAAAAAGTCAGGATAAAGACTAATGATACTGCCAGCCTCAGCATTTCTTTGACCATTTCCAACTGCTCCACTCACCAGCAGCACAAAGATCAGTGTTATTATGGATTTGTTGAAAAATCAATTTGGTGCATACTAATGTCCTTTAAATCTTTCAGAGCTAAAGAATGCCTGGTGCATTTCTGCCGGATGATTTCCAGTCGCATCAGAAAACCTCTTGTCTACTCCTACTGAGGATTATTGGACGTCCAGCTAAAAGGCTGTCTTTACTCTACATGAAACAAGAGATCTCAGGTTCTGCATTTGAGTCACATGGGTAAAATTTGGTTTTATGGTATAAATCATCAGCAGAGTCTTTGCAGAGATGTTTCAAAACAAGTGACCTGGATCCTGTTTCCACCTGGTTTTCCACCTGTTCTCCAGTTTGCTTTGGGAATAATCCTGCAAGTAGTGTATGATAATCACTGCTGTAATTATCAACTGTGCCACCCAGGAGAAACGGCACCATCAAATCTTTTAGACTCTCTGGCATATTGGAGAAGCTTTTCTGTAATATGTTTCCTCTGTGCCCCAGAATTCTCTACCTTACTTTAATATAAAGACCATTAGGTAGATCAGAATAAATAGTCAGACTTTTCATCTGCAACAGGTGGTTCCAAACTAACCATAAAATTCTTGTTGTTTCAGGACCTGTGTCCACTAATGCTCGCAACACCTATTTTATTTGCAAAACTAATGCAGTACATCAGTATTATGCCGCTTCCTCACCAACCAATCAAAATCAAGAAGGGGTGGGTCTTCCAATGTCAGCACTCAACAACAATGGTGGTGGGAAAACTTCACACTCATTTTCAAGGTCTGAGCTTATGATAATCATTTTCATTGATTAAAGATATGTATTGTAATTTTAGAAGCAAATATTTAACAAACAGAGCCCTTGCAAGCGGACTTAATGTTCATGGAAGAGGAATTGCCACTGCACATCTTTGTTACCCCGAATCAGGAAGTGTGGGTGAGAAGTGCCATCATACTGAGGTAAAGCAGCACTGCCACCTCAAAAACCGGCATCGATGGACACAGGCCCTGATAGTCAAAGGACACATAAGACAGAAATACACTCGCGGGTTTAATGACAGTCTCAAGCAAACCAGAAATGTCATAGAACAACTTCTTTATGTACTAATGTGGATCGTGTATTTTTCCTTATGTTTTGGAGCAGTCCATAAGTTTGTACGTATTTGTGGGAGTACTTTTTTTTCTACAATCAGCTTTAAGGAGGTTTGAGAAGCTATTTATTTTCCTATTATACAAACAACCTGGACTGAAAACCCAGCCAGATGTATCCATAAGAGCCTGTTTAATTATTATCAACTTTAATTAATACTTTGAGGAGAATGAGCTGCCTTCTGTGATGTTTAGAGGAGTAAGGATTCAAACATACAGTGCAGGTGAACTGTAGCCCTCCAGGCTGTGTATCCTTGGTCCTGACAAAGAAAGGAGCCTCAGTAGTTTCGTGCAGCATCCAGGAATGGAGATTAGCATGGAGCCATCAGCGGCGCTGCAGTCCCTCCCTACCCTGCTCCTCCTGTCAGCCCGCCTCCTCCCTGCTTGTCAGGAGCTCCGACGAGGAGCTGTAAAAACCTTTTCCCCTCTCCTTAACAACTGCAAAACAACACGCACACACCCTGGCTGAGGTGCCTGCTTTTCTGAGGCCTCTGACAGGACGTGCTGCAGGCACAAATTGTAATTCATAAAGGTTAAGGGGGTCAATGCCTTTTATTACCAGTCTGAGTGCATCCAGCTTGATGGGGCGGGCATGCAAATGGAATGTCTCAGTGTTCTATGCAAGAACTCAGACAGCGAGTGCGTGCGTGCCTCTGAATGGGAGGAAGTTAAAGGTGGGTAAAGGGTGGTGGTGTGTGTGTTTGTGTGTGTGTGTGTGTGTGTGTGTGGGATGGGCTGCTCCCTCTACCTTCCACAGCCATGTAGGACCACACAGCCGCTGCCCGGTTAATTAGACAGTATGACATTGACCTCAGGTAGTTAATGGCCACTTTGATATGTGCCGTCTAGCAATTAATATATTGTAAATCTTCATGTTTTATCATGCGGTTAGCTCTGACCTATAAGTGGCTGTGGAACACTTGGCCTGACAATATATTCTTCATTTTACATTTGCAGTAACAGAAATACAATATCAGCCATGTGGAGTAAAGAAATAAAGATTTGTCATTAAACAGTTTGGCTTCGATTTTCTTTCTTTACACACTCTCTTAGAACAGAAAAAGATCAGGGAGTGATTAAACCTGTGTGTACTATTACACAAATAATACTAAACAGTTTATCAGTGAAATAGTTTTACAAGATGTTGTGCTGTGAATTTTAGATTAATGTTGTTTGGAGTCTTAGTCTCTTATCTATTCAGTTCAGTCACCATGACCCCGGCAACAAAGGCTATGTCACATTAGACCCTATTGCACCCTCTGCTGGGCCTTAACCAAAATGACCTTGATTGCTATTAGCAATACTCCAGTAATTCAGGCTGGACTTGGTATGAGAAAGCATTAAAAATAGTATTTTTACAACTGCATTATTCTTTATATGAGAGCTATGATACAAAAGTCTATCTTTGGCATTTTAAAGGGTGTCATTTAGCATATAGTAATAAATTAATGTCAAATTATGTCAGATAAACCTTTAAAAAGGAACTTTTATGTACACTCCTACTACCACAGCAGAGAGAATGTACTGAAAAAAGACAGACCGAAGCAACAGAACATAGCAGAGTAAAAAGTGCAGAAACACTCAGATGAATTATATCAATTTATAGGGAAAAAGAAGTATATTTAAATTCAATAGTTAAATGTTATAGAAGATAACTGAACATAGGTTTAATAATATATTACAGAATAGACTAAAAAAATGGTAAAAGTGGAGCGTAAAATTTAGAAATACAGAGCAACATGGATACATCAGAGGAGGCTGAAATGGAATACAATAGAAGAAAATACTGACAATGAAGAAGACAAGACTTGAGTGGGACATATCAGAAAAAAATAAATTTTTAATATAGCCTATTAGAATAGGATATATTTGAATAACTGTTTTCTGTACAGCAGGCGGGTATAGGTCTTTGTTTTGAGGTTGTCTGTGTTTTTAAATGCGTCATATCCTTCGCTGTTAGAGAGATACCTCAGTATTTTTGGTGCAACATAATCTGCATGTTTCATCTCGCTGAGGTCAGGAGAGTGCGGCTTCATGCTGGCTGTAAAACTGAAAAGATCATACCTGAGGAGTCACTGGGACATTCCTCCCTTAAAGCCAGCCTTAGGAGTCCCTGTGCTCATTACCTCTCCATCACAGACCAGCTGCTGTGGAGTCATTCATCACGATTACAAATCCACCCGGTGTCGGTAGCCTACAGCTCCACCATCAGCCTGTGAGACGCACAGACAGAGCTAGAGCCACCAGTCCCTCTGGGTAGAGAGTTAAATTCACACCACAACAGGTGATAGAGGTGAAGAATGGCAGGTAGATTTTTTTTATGAGGGAAAAATCATTTGAAGAAAACTTTGAATTTCTCCTTTTTTTTTCTTTTCCAATCTCTGGCTTTTGTAATCTAAAAAGACATTACTGTGTTCTGCATGTAAAAACTACATATTCCAGAGAAATACAAACTACAATGATCATTAAAACTAAAACTCAACTGCAAAAGCTGGTTTATTATAATGTGGTGTATTATTGGTTTGACTGAAGGACTGTGTTTGATAAGAAATTCCATCTTTGGGACACATTATTATTCAACTGCACTGAGGTCTGTGGTCTGTTGCCATTTTCAACAATGGGTATTTTGAGTTATTGGAGAAAATTGGAAGTTGGTTTCACCACACTACCACACTGTGGTCTGCACAGGACAGCAATCTTGGCCAACATTTCATGCTTAGTTTGAAAAACATGAAAATTCACTTTGGAAATGCTCTGATTTACTTTACAAAAAGTGACAAAAAAATAAAGAGTGAAACTTGTTTTGAGACGCAGACAGACATGGAGCAAAAAGTGCAACAGCAATAGTTTGGTACAATCTATTCTTTTGCGATTTTGTCAGGTAAACCTGTAAAGTTGCAAAAGTGTACCTACTTCGTTAAAATGAAAGTAGCTTTAAATTAGTCCTGAAATACAGAATTCTGCAAATGTCTGGATTCCTTCCCTAGGACTTGATCATGATAACTTGTAAGATAAATTATGCTCTTTCCTGACATAACAACTTCTTGTAATTGATAAATAAGTGTTGATCTTGTAAGTAAATTTACTGTTTTGATATTTGACTTGCAGTTGTATAAAAGATTAACGTCCAAAAAAGATAATCATCCCATATTTCATTGAATCTAAACGATTTTGACTCTTGAGAATTAACTTTAATACTTGAAACTCAGTGGTTGCTATGTTTACCGAAACTGTTAACGCAGCTTGAAGAATCGACTAAAAATGTACTGTATAAATTCTGTTCACTTGTCCCTGCTCTACATTGAACTAATACTACAGCATAAAAACTGCAAACTTCATATACTTTTTATGGCTCCATCATCCCTCAAAATGATCGGAAACAGCTCATCCCAGAGCCCTGACTCTAAATGAATCTGCAGGGGTCTGGATGGAAACCTCGTGTGGAGCTATTTTGGGTGCTTGTGCACAGAGGCTCAAAGCTGGATCAGCCCAGGGGCCCCCGACAATCACAAGCCCCAAAGGGGAGAGATTTATTGTGAATCAGATTATTCGTGTTTGCATGATTAATTGCTTATTTGTTTGAAAATATGTATGAAAGCACTCATTAAATAAATACACTGCCAATAGAAATTGACACAGGTTAACCTGCCTTTGTGGTTTTGGGGAATTTTCAATCCTTTACAGCTGCAGGAAAGTGTCCTGAAACTGCAGTGGCCTATAGTTACTGATTTCAAGCAATACTTCATGTTAGTTTTAAAAAGTAAGAAAATACTTTTAGGCCTATACTTACAGATATATTTGATGTTTTGTTGTTTCTCTAGTCTTTGAATTCAGTTTATATTTATTGACTCACACTCTTTTAAAGGTTACAGCTGTTGTGACAGCGATGCAGGTAGGTGCTCCTCCCATGTCCTGGATTGTTGACTACCTGACTGGCAGGCCGTACACTCACAACACTGTGTATCAGACAGAGTGGTCGACAACACTGGGGCCCCTCAGGTAAAGTCCTGTCTCCTTTCCCCTTCACCCTTTTTATGGCAGATTTCAACAAAACAGAGTCTTACCACCTTCAGAAGGTTTCTGATGACTCTGCTGTAGTTGGATGTATTAGAAACAGTGAGGAGGTTGAGTACAGGGTTGTGGTGGATAACCATCTCCAGCTCCAGACAAAGACAAAAGAAGTGATGATGGATCTGAGAAGCATCAGTGACTTATGTTTTCAGAGAGGAGGTCAATGTGGGCATTGCGGGGGGCTTCTTGAGGAGTCTGATGTCCTCTCACATCTACAGGACAATGCTGAGGATGTTTTACAAGTCTGTGGTGGCCAGTGCTATCTCGTATGCTCTTGTGTGCAGGTGAGACTGTGGTGATGAAGCTGAACTTTCTGACGTGGTGGCAGAAAGGAAGGCGCTGCAGTTCTGTGGGGTCTTGGGGAATGACTCACACCCACACCATCATGTGCTGGCAAGGCACAGTGGCAACTTCAGTGAAAGACTGATCCCTCAGAGATCTAACTGACATTGCTAATCAACCATCAACCATATTTTTGTTGATATTAGAAAAATCTGACATTGCAAAATGTTTTCTTTCTGCCGAATCTATCCTGGTATTGAGAAAGATGCAAGAATTTAAACCATATAAAAGCAATGTGTTTTTCCTGTGCAAATAGGCAATTAAAACAATTTTTTAATGTATTCTGTAATTTTTCTGTTTTCCTAAACAAAATAAATATTAATATTCAATACTTTACTAACAAACTTGACATACTGCTCTATATGAAAAACAGTGACGTGTGCTGACAGTGGTCAGTGTTGTGTCTCTATACTGTCCATCCAATATATATATATATATATATATATATATATATATATATTTATATATATATGTACCTTTTTTTCTCACCGTCCAACATTAAATCAGATTAAACTTTTCCTGTTTCTCGAGAAAATAATAAAAAAAATTGTCTAAAAGAGGAAAAGTTTAATCTGATTTAATGTTAGACAGTGAGTAAAAAAAAAAACTTTATGTGCCTTTTTACATAGTGTATGTAAATTTCTGCTTTCAACTATTTACATCTTTGTTTGCAACATGTTACCTTTCAATCCATGATACATCCAAAGGCAATTTTCATCACTGAATTATCACCAGTGAATCAGAGGTTAGCTGACAGAGAGCTGAAACTTCCTTTGACTGCATCAAAATGGTGTGAAAGCACAATACCCGTGCTAGGTATGAAAATATTGTAGCCAATATGTAAAACTTTCCCTATTCACTACAATAAAAAAAGACTTGTTATATAGACATTGTGAATGCTCAAATAGCAATATTAGTAAATTTGCATATCTTTTCATAGCTCATATTTTAAACCCTCAAGCTCATAGCTCACATCATTATGCATTTATTCTATTTTAAAGCAACTGTAATGCCCAAATTGTCCAAAGACTCTTTTAGTACGACTGAAAAGAGTCGTGCATTTTCATCAACAATGACTGAGGTTTTTTAGATGCAAATGCATTTTGTCATTTCATATGACTACCCACTGAGCAATAGACAGCTATTAGACGTCTAGTTTTTTTTTAGACCAAATTTCAACCATCTAGATTATATATATTTTTAGACAGAATTTAGACGTTGCACTCTCACCCATTATTCAATAATTATTTATTTCAAAAAGCACTTGTGAGTTGCAAAACTGATCTCCAATTATTTAACCAAATTCATCATAATTGCCGTTGAGCAATATTCAGTGTGGTATGGATATAGCCCAGATTTAGACTTAGTCTAAATTTAGATGTCTAAAAAACTTTCATTTTTGAACCTGCGGTAGCCTGATTTTACACCAGTCGTCTAGGCTACATTTAGGCGTCTATTAGACCTCTTTTAGACCAAAAAGTGCTCAGTGGGTATATATTCATAAAACGAACAGTGTGTAAACAAAGAGCAGTCTACACGAGTATTGTCAATGTGATCGTTTTCAATAAAGTTGAAGTGAAGTGACCTTCCCTTGTCATCATCCGGGTATGACTGTGCTCTACATACATCACACCGCGCATGCGCACTCTTCCACTGTGGTTCGACCTCTGCAGTCGGTAAGTGTGTAATGGCAGTTTGAATGAGACGCCTATCCTGAGAAATCCCTTTTCATCCTCTCTTTTTACTTCACATTGTTGCGCACAAGTGAGGATAGCATGCAGAATGAATGTGAATGTACATATGACTGCCTGTATTTTCTCTGTGGAGCAATTATACACCCGTTTGACCTTAATTCTCTCCGTTCTAACTTCCTCACAGAGATCCGGGCTTCAACCAGATTTGACCGAACCGGTTAAAACTACCAAAAGCAGAAAATGTACGCCTGTGCAAAGTTCGTCTCCACGCCGGCTCTGGTGAGTGTGTTTTATTGGTGTGTTTTTGTGCTGTTAGTTTTCGTCCAGCTATCCAAGTGAGACCTATAGATCCTGTGGGCCTCCGATTGAACTTGACTGCAGCTGACTGGCAAGGGTATCTGCATTTGGGGCTAACCGGCTAACGAGCTAATGCTAAATGCAAAATGACAGACCTTTAAAGCAGCTGCATTGTAAAATATTGCATGTTTGTGTCGTGCATGTTACCTGTCTTCAAGAAATTGCACCCTTCCCTTATGCTGTAGCTCCTAGCAGACATTTTTGATTATGGCGGTTATCTAAGGTCATTTCGAGTCTGAATCAGACGAATTTCACATGAAAACCGTGACACACCACTGCACCAATCCTGCACCACATTCAGGTTTATTCAGTTTTTAACTGTGTACTCTGATATAGATGTTCATATGAGTTTTTATACACTCTCCAAGGTCATATTTCCTTTTCTAATTTCCCTGTAAGGCCAACTACTCGAAGCTGAAATCAGGCTGTTTGTTCTTAATGTTGCAAACAATGTTTTCTGTGGTTTTCCACCATGACAGGCTGACAAAAGCTTTAGGCAGCCATGGATGACTTTGACAGCACAGGCTGTACTTGCAGAGCATTAAAGGCCACAGGTCATCTGGAGTTTGCACTGCAGTGAATAACACTGACAACAAAGTGACACTCAAGGTGCCTTACAGTTGCTCATTTGTCTGCAAAGAAGGGAGAATTACTCGTAAGTCTGTCAGTGTTTTGTGACTGAAATTGGGCTTTTTGTGTTTTTGTGCTGTTGCTGCAGGTCCGTGCTGGTTCCCGGGCTCTTTACAGACCCCTGTCTGCCTCTGTGCTGTCCAGGCCTGAGCTGAAAACAGAGGTAAGGTAACATGAAGGCTGATAATGGGATTTTATCTGCTGATCTCATTTATTTGCTGCAAGTTTTCACTAATAGGCTCATGTCTTTTACAGTGTAGATTATGATATCCTGGTATTGCAGTAGTCTGACCATCAGCTAAGACATAAAAGCACATTGCAACCCAAATATGTGTTGTCAAATTTTATTGTCCAGCTATTTTGTTTCAGAGTTTTGAATTTTCAGTTTAAATAAAGTAAAGCAAAAAAAAAAGGTGTGAATTTAAAAGCGTATTTCTATTTCTAACAAAACCATGAAAATAAAGCTTTCATCTATTTTCCATTTGTGATTATACTCCTTTTTATAATGTCCGCAGTAGCTGCTTACTGCAGTTTCACATAAGGGTTTCAACAGTGATAGTTTTTGTCTCTTCTGGCTCCAGAGCAGTGTCGCTGTGATGCCACAGAGCCCTCTCACCCAGGTCGCACTGAGGGGTTTCCAGACCAGTGCTGTGAGCAGGGATATTGACACCGCCGCCAAGTTCATTGGTGCTGGAGCTGCTACAGTTGGAGTAGCTGGATCCGGAGCTGGTATTGGGACAGTGTTTGGCAGTCTCATCATTGGATATGCTAGGTTTGTTTTCAGAGACATGAAGACTGGAAATATTGAAAATCTCATGGATTAGTATATTCCTGGTGTGTTTTGTATGATTATTGACTGTCTGTTTTTTGTTCTCAGGAACCCATCTCTGAAGCAGCAGCTGTTCTCATATGCTATCCTGGGATTTGCCCTGTCTGAAGCCATGGGACTGTTCTGTCTGATGGTTGCTTTCCTTATCCTGTTTGCTATGTAAAACTCTGCTGTCAAACAACACTTTCATTACAGATGTGACTACATATTTTATTGTGGCTACCAAAATTGTTCCGTGTTGGTGTCATGGAAATGTACATTTTCAAGTCCTTCAGACACTGTCGAAAAAAGCAAAACATGTATTGTACAAATGTAAGAAATTACGTAATTAAAATACATGTATTTGACTATTTAACAATGGCGGGAACTCTTATGTCTGGGGTACCATGCTAACACAAAAGAAAGCAGTCAGTTTTCATGAATGTCATCTTTCCTGTGAAGCAGCTGCTACTACCTGCCATGAATCAGCCTTGCTTTCTCAGAGCATCACATGCAAGCTTTTTGGGGTCCACCTGTAGGAGTTATTGGTTCGACTGCAGTTAAATAGTACTGTAATTAGGCAGCAAGTGAGTGCTTGCTTTTGTAAATGGCATTGAATAAATATAGACAATTTAATTGAGTTACATATTGGGTTTTGACTTTTTTGAACATCACAGTTGAAAGTCCTGACATGCATCAAACAAAAACACTTAATGAGAAACGTAAATTTTACCACCTTCAGTTTCTCCCTCAGTGCGAGTGTGTAAAGGTCTGATATTATTTCATACAAAACCTCAAATCTGAGTATATCACTTTGTTTTGCCTAGTTTTATAGACTGGTATATCAAAAAAGGGACTGACACATTCGAGGAAATGTGAAAAACAAACCTAAACTTTGTACATTAAATTTGTAAGATTTGACATTGTGAAAAAATATGAATACATAGTTTATAAAGTCTGACAAATCGTAAGTTACATGTACTACTGCTGTTGAAGTATTGACTAATAGCCTCAGAATATGAGATAAAACCAAAGACTAATGTCAAACTGATACCAATGAGACCTGAGTAGTTACTGCAAACGCTTCAGTTGAAGTACTTTATTCAACCCCAAAGGGAAATTCAAAGATAGAATGCAAAATATACCCTGAAAAAAAACTATTTACATATCTGTCGTGTACTTGGATGTAAAAGAGACCCTGAGGCCCCAAGGAAAATACACCACTGATGAGACATTTTGTACAGTAACATAAGTATGCCTACAGTATATTTAAAGCCTTATTATTCCAACAAGAGATGATAAGTATACTCTTAAAATTTTCAGTTTTAGCAATACAGCATAACCATATTTCTTTAAACGTGTAAGGAGTTGGCTAAATTCCCATAAATTAGTGTTTTAATGACAGGTTTATGAGGATCAAAATTCCTGAGCTGAGCATGACGTTCACGGAACTACCCGAGCTGCTCTCGCGATAGGTTGATTCAGACGTGGGATTTTGGAAATCGAGGGTTGTGGCTGAGGGGTAAGTGACCACTGAAACCGATAGCGAATTTATACAAAGCGCTTGTTAAATTCTTCATACCTCGCGTTTTAAGGGTGTTGTCGTCCCGAAAAATATAATGTCCTCAAAAGAAACGTTTAAATTCCTTGTGTTAAATGTGAAATTAAGCTCCAAACATGGCGACGGTAGTATGTTAACGCAGAGCTCAGGCTAACGGTAGTCCATGGAGGCGACTGAAACAGATGCTCGCAGTGTGGAGTAACGGTATATGAAAACGACAGTTACATCTAAATTATTTATAAATATACATTTGAAGGGTCATTGGAGGATTGCACATGCTGTCTTCATCGTTCATGCATCCGGACTCCAACAAACCGACTGAGAACTGAGCTGCTTTTATTATGGTACCGTGATGTAAACAACCTGAGCAGCCGCCCATCATCGATATGCTTTGTCCATCATACTAGCTGTCTGTCCTCTGGATCTTTACTGTGCCACTGTCGTTACAAGTGTGTGAGGTATCAGCTCATGCAGTATATGATTTATTCACATTACTAGAGTGTTTATTCTGTTGACCAAGATACAAGAAAAATCACTCAGCCCTTGGTGTTCATGCATCTTATATCTTCCTGTGCTGTGTCCTGTTTCATTTCAGGGTGACATACAAGGAATCCCTTAATATGAGTGATGATAAACCTTTCCAATGTACTGCTCCTGGCTGTGGACAGGTAAGCCATTTCTCTTGATTACAGAACACACAAAATGCTACAGATTGTGGCTTTACTATACTGAACAGTGATCCAGAAACTAGACAGTAGTCCAATTGAATTATCCCAGTTGTTAGGTGTTTTGGATACCATTGAGTGGTTAAAATTTAGCCAGAAACACAGGGCCCTCAATAAGATATGGTTATATTACATTATACAATTCACAATCCAGTATGTGGGACATATTATAGCTTTGTTGATCCTAATTAGAAACAAAAAAGAGTCAAATACAACCCAAACTGTTACAGTGCAGTCTTGGTTATAGCCTTAAAAACAATTTTAAATACAGTACAGGCCAAAAGTTTGGACACACCTTCTCATTCAATGCATTTTCTTTATTCTCATTACTATTTAAATTGTAGATTCTCAGTGAAGGCATCAAAACTATGAATGAACACATGTTGAATCATGTGCTTAAGAAATAAGTATGAAATAAATGAATACATGTTTTATATTTTACATTCCTCAAAGTAGCCACCCTTTGCTTTTTTGATAGCGCTGCAAACTTTTGCTGTTCTCTTAATGAGCTTCATGAGGTAGTCACCTGAAATGGATTTTACTTCACAGGTGTGCCTCGTCAGGGTTACTTCGTGACTGAAAGAGTCAGTCACTAAGTACTTCTGTCATCAAGAGCAAAGGGTGGCTACTTTAAAGAAACTAGAAAAGAAAACATTTTTTCAGTTTTTTCACACTGTTTTTGAAAAGTACAAAATTCTACGTGTTCATTCATAGTTTTGATGTCTTCAGTGATAATCTACAATGTAAATAGTCATATAAAAAATAAAGAAAAGACATTGAATGAGAAGGTGTGTCCAAACTTTTGGCCTGTACTGTATATGAAAGTCATAGCCAAACAGATCATGTCCTAACATGTCCTATTATATTTGGATGTCAAAGAGACTCTGAGGCCCCAAGAAAAAACACACTGTTGATAAGACATTGTGTACAGTAACATAAACATGCCTACAGTATATTCAAAGCCTTATTTTTCCAACAAGAGATGATCAGTATGCTCTTGAAATTTTGAGTTTTAGCAAAACATACTTGGTATAATAATACTTGGTTGTAGCCCTAAAAATAATTGTAATATGTGAAAGTCATAGCCAAACAGATCATGTCCTAACACTTCACTAAGTGATAAACATGAAGTGATCGACAGGTGCTCATGTTTTTTGTATTTATTTTGTTTATTTCAAATCAGTTCCCTATCCTTAAGTTTCCCAGCAATGACTGTAAGAAACGCCATACTTAGTGTGGTCTGATATGAACTGTTGGAGGAAAATTCTACTGATTTGATAATGGAAATGTTAAAAATGTTGTTGAGGCCCTTTAAAAACTATTAAATATCAGCTTGTTTATAGGTTTGTTGAAGTTAAATTTCAGGTTGTCACGCTTTCAACTCCTTCACTTTTACAGTTAACAGCAGCCCGTCAAGTCAAATCCTTAAACGAACACAGATTGTGGTATTCTGTTTTTGTTGGGACTGCAGGGATTTGATCTGCACCTGTCTCACTGTCCTATGTTTCCTTTTCATGTGTTCCCTTATACTCAGAGGTTTACAAATGAGGATCACTTGGCTGTCCACAAACACAAACATGAGATGACACTGAAGTTTGGCCCAGCAAGGACAGACACTGTCATCATTGCTGGTAAGGATGCTTGAAGTCCACCTTTTTTTTTTTTTTTTTTAATTTAACTATTACTTTCCCTCATGGTTTTGTACTGCATGTTATTCTCTGCCGCAGACCAAACCCCCACACCCACCCGCTTTTTGAAGAACTGTGAAGAGGTTGGACTCTTCAATGAACTTGCAAGTCCATTTGACCATGACTTCAAAAAAGCAGCAGAAGATGACATTAAAAAGGTTGTCCTCCATGTTTGCAGATTGTGTTATTTCTCATTGTCATATAGTTAACATTTTAAAGGAAGAATGTTTTCTCATTTTTTTCTGTAGTTACCACTGGATCTGTCACCTCTTGCAACGCCGATCATACGCAACAAAATTGAGGAGCCCACAGCGATGGAGGCGCACAGAGACAGCCCTCTGCCTCACCCTGAATCTACCACGAATGATGACAAGGTAAAACATTTCGAGTGGGCTGCTTTTAGAGTTTTTAAGGGTTGACCTCTCCTTATGAGTGAGTGGAATTAAAATATTACTGCTCTAAGTATGGTTTTAGTAGCTGATCTTATAATGTGCTTGTTCTAATTTAGCTCGTAAGAAAATAATTGATGTTTTTCCTACCTGTTCATTCCTAATTCTGAGAACAGTGCTATCTGGCGATCATTCAAACATAAAGAGTAATGAACTTCAGTATCATGTGTTCATTCAGCACTTTTTTGCAGCTAAGGTTTTGTATGATGTTTTCAGGAGATTTCTTTGCAGCCAGCCTCACTGCCAGCATCTACTATAGTCCATCCTGCATCCCTCCAAGTTCCCAATGTACTTCTAGCAACCTCAGAGGCTAGTGTTGTAATACAGCAAGCTCTCCCATCACCAACATCTAGCTCTGTTATTACCCAAGTCCCATCTACTAATAGGCCTATAGTGTAAGTAACTCCAAACGTCCATTTTTGAACTTCATAGCCATCTTTTTTTTTTTCGTTATTTATTTTTGTGCAGTTTTGTCTTGGTGAGCTCATACTTTCACAAGGCATGTGCTTGTGGTATTATACTTATTTTCACTCCTCAGGGATTTTTTGGTTTCTGCTGTAGGCCTCTTAGGTCTTGTCATCATGATCAACATTAGTATTGCTCCCATATGGACTTGTATATCCACGTAATTTTCTGAATAGTTAAGAATGAGAGTACAGGTATGTTGTAAGTGTGATACCATCAAATATAATAGTGCTACAAATACAGGTGTGTTTGTGGTACTACTAAGATTCTAATGTTAATCTTTAAGGTACCTTTCATTTGTGAAACACTCATGAAGTTATTAAATACAGTATTCTTAATCAGAAACAGTAGTTGTTTTTATATTTAAAGTTAGTGTTACTGGCAGGAGAAGCAGTTAGTACATGCTTCTCGATTAACCTCTTAGAAAACACAAAAATTGCGCCTGAAATTCATTTTCTTTGTTGGTTTGGAAAACTTTTTAAAAAGTGAACAAGTCCATATCGGAGCAAGGCTGATGCCATGATTTCAGTTTGACAACAAAGTAAGTGTTCTCTTCATCATATAGCTGTAACACAGCAGGTGTATTTTGAGTTGGACCTTTGTTTTAGTTATGCTTTATTTCCATGAGTTACTGCCTGATATGACATGTTTTTGGTATGTGTGTATCCATCCTTGTCCTCACGTTTGAATCAGCTTGTGTGCTTTTCTCAAAGTTCTTGTTTTTTCTTTTGTTTTTCATTGGGATTTGTTTTCTCTCCCTCTCAGCCCGGTGTCTGGTACCTTCCCTGTGCTCTTACAGCTGCCTAATGGCCAGACCATGCCAGTCGCTATACCTGCATCTATTACAAGCTCAAGTGTACATATTCCGACGACAATTCCTGTAAGTCCTTTTGCTGGTCATCAATGATAATGTTGTGGTTTTTGAAATATGACTTGAGGAGAATTATGAAAGCCTAAGTCACCCAATAACACTGACTTTGATAACACAGCCAGTCTTTTCTGATGGTATATTCAGTAGCTCTTTTGGTACTAGGTTATATTTTACCTAGCACTCTTTGATACTCTCACATTTCCTAAAATTAATATGCTTTACCATGAAAATTTGCAGTCATGTCACAAACTCCAGGGTTTGGCTAGATGACGTTGCAAGACTTTGTGTATTTTATTTTGAAAAGAATTTCTTAGTCCAAACATGCAGCTCAAACAATGCTCTGCTGTTGAGAGTTGGTGTGAAGTCCAGCGTCTGTTCTTCATTTGCAAGTAAAAAACCATCAGCTGCTGAGCTGTGATGACTATTTCTATTCTCTCATTTTCAGTTTTAGCCTTCTACATCATGTCACATGTCATACATTTATCATTTCAATTGACATGAACTGCTTTTGAGTTACTGCTACATAAATTTATAGGTGTTGTATAAAAAGTTAGGGAGTGGGCCATGATTTGGAAAAGAATCCTAACAAGGTGAGACAAGATGCCAACACCAACAGCGCTGAGCTAAAGATTATTTAATTTGTTTTAACACAATTTTTTAACCTTTATTTAACCAGGAAAAACATGTTGAGATCAAAAATCTCATGAATTTATGCTTCTAAAAAAGTCCCTCATAATCAATGGTTGGTAACACTTCCATGTAACTGTGTATTTCATGGCCTCCATCAGATTAACAAACATTAAACTTATAATTGTCATTCATGGTAAAGTCTCAATATGAGCCTGCTTTTCTGTTATAAATCACATTAAACTAGACATTTTAATCATGTTGGCGGATTTTCCATTAGTATTTTTAACAGAAGCAGAAGTAACAACAAGATTTTCCTACTCATATCTTTGGTTACTCATCCTGCACACCCTCACCCTGCAACTCTGCCAGAGTTCATACCCTTTTGCAGTTTGTGGTTACTTTTTTGTTTTTCTACAATTTGGCTGATGTCTCTATTACTGAACTCCATGTGTGTGTGTTAACCTTCTTTGCAGATTCTGCATGACTATTCCACTTCTCATCCTCATTCTTCTCAAATCAAGAGTTTTGTGCTCCTCAAATTAATTAAAACTGAGTAACATTAAAAATGTCTTGTATGTTGGAAACTAGGGCTGCACGATTTTGGCCAAAAATATAATCCCTATTTTTTTTCAAAATTTTTTTTTTTTTGGTTTTGATTTTTTATTCGGTGACAACTTCACCAAACTTCACTTTAATAACTTTTTCTTTCATCTCTCAAAACAAAACCGCTGAAAACGATGAAGTGCATATGCCAAGCCAGTAAGTGGCGCTGTAACGCTGCCAAGGAAATGCACAAAAAACAGAAGAAGAGTACAGAGCGTACATATAAAGGTTGTTTTGGACACACACAGGCGCCATAAAAGAGTTACACTGTGTGTCACATCTCGAGACACGATAGCGAGGAAAATTGAATTGCAGATTTTTATTTTTCTAACATCGTCATAATCACATAATCCGATTACGCTTTACAACCAATTAATCGTGCAGTCCTATTGGAAACTGATGTATTTGCCACATGGTCAACAAGAAGAGATAAAATTATGGACTTACAAATTAGGTAATTGATTTGATGTGGCGATCGTGATGTGATTGTTCCTGGCTGGGCTCTTGCTATTCAGAAATAATTAGGTTGTTATGGAGTTTTGACCAATCAGAATCATGTATTTAAGGGAAGAGGTTTATTAGTAAGAAAGCCTGATCCAATAGAAAGAACAACCAAAGAAATCTGAGGCATTTCTGATGCTGTTTTAGTTCAGTGCCTAAAATAACTAAATCGCTGGACTATGTTGAACGACTGCATGCACAGGTTTAGTGTTATTTACTCATATGTTAAATTCACACTGATGCATATTGATGTAAAGAAAATCAAAGCTCATCTAAAGTTACATTCAGATGACACTTCTGTTGTATTATCAACATGATTACTACACATTTCCTTCTCTTACTTGGACAGAGGGACTATTTACAACTTTGGCGCCTCAGATTTGGCAGCCAGAGCAGAACCATGGAGGTTGAACTAAATAATGGACTTCAGAGTACAACTGTGGCAAAGACACAGTGTTTGGCTGAGTCTCAGCAGGCTCCGGTCCAGGATCCTTCACTGCTATTTGTCCTTGTACAATTAGAATCAACACTCTTGATCCCTGGCAGAGCAGATAGATGATGCTGCTAATATGTTTTGCAACTAATTATAACTGCAACTCATTGCAGTGTCTAATATTGGAAATTTGATGTAAATGGAGGGTCTTTTTGGTGTTGTTTTGAACTCCCCCCTGTGGAAGCTCATTGTGTAAATCCTGATTGTCAGTGTGGAACACTGAGCAGCAGATGATTATCTCCTGATAGCTGCACAGCAGGGAAAAAAACCTCTGTTTCCAAATCTGTGGGGATTGGGAAAGCCGTTGACAAGTAAAGCAGGGCAAAAGTAGATGGAGAACATGAGCCACCAGTGGGCCTCCCCTTCACTCGATCATCTCCTCCCCCCTCTCCGTTTCTCTCCCTCTGCAGCTCTTCCCAACTCCCTCCGTCTCATTGTCAGCTGCAGCGAGAGGAGGCCTGGCTCTGGCCTTCCGACTCGTGTCTCTCCATCCTCTCTTCAGCTTCCCTGTCCATATGCTCTCACGCAGGCAGGCAGAGGTTCATTAGTGTGCACTCTGCATCTCCATGTGGCGCTGCCTCCACAAAATAACAGGCCATCCAACCTAATGAGGCTGAGATATGAGGAAACTGAGAGCCCGCCATGGCTACATGTGTGTGTTGTCTTGTGGGGGTGTGCTGCCTGCCTCTCTACTGCTGAGGACTAATTTTCTCTGTCTCTGATCTGTCTCTATGTCCGTGCCGTCAGCTTGTCAGACCTGTCACCGTAGTGCCTAATGTCCCCGGGATCCCTGGACCTCCCTCGCCACAACCACAAACACAGCCACAGCCACCGTCGCAGCCCGCCCAATCAGAAGCAAAGCTGGTATTAATTATCTCTTCTTTCACATCAAATGGTATTTCCATGTCGACTGTGTTCTTCCCATCTGAAAGGCATAATAATGACCGGAGTAATAAACAGGCCTGAACAATGGGGGAGCTGTTGCTTTCCTTGACCAGACGAGGGCACTAGTGAGAGGGCAGGTGTGTTTGGTCCAGAGACTATGGTGTAATGTGAAATGTTGTTAATTATGTGGACTATTTTGAAAGGTTTTAATCTGTTTTACTGAGCTGTTTTCAGTCTGTAACTTGTTAGTAGAAAGGCTGAAACTTTTTATATTTATTATTTTATTTTATGTTTTTTTCAAACCTGTGCGTGAAACACAAGACAGTAAACTGAAAACAAACAAATAAAACCAATGAGAATATTCAAAACAAAAATAACAATAATCAAAGCCCAAAAAAAATACTAAGAATAATAATGTGAACGCAACATGTCCGCATGTTTACAGCATGTTTATAGCATGTTTACTATAACAAAAATATAACATAAAATAATTCCGTGTTCATGTTTCAATCCAAGGTGCAGCCAAAAGGTCCATGAAAGCATGCAGATACATAATAATGATGGAGATAAAGCTTATAATTAGCTGCTTTACTTTGTCATACATGTCAGCTGATTCAATGTCTTTTGATTTTTTACTGTTGGACGGACAAAACAACACATGTCAGTACATCAACTCTGACCAGTCCTGAATATGACAGCAGAAAATGTTGTGAAAACAGATTAATCTCAGTTTCTACGTTTGTTTTAGAATAATCCAGCCACAAAGGTTTAGAATGTTTCACTGTGGGTAGAAGGCGTCATCAGAGTCTTGTCACACTTTGTCCAATGATAAAAAAACAAGATTTGAAGTGCAGGGATATGAAGTGTTGTGAGGGGGATTGGTGGCAATGTGATGAAGCAGGGATCACAGATCCTGTAAGTGTTCCCAGCATGCTCCGCCTGTGGAAATTAGCAGATAAACTGCTGAGAGGAGGTGTGCGTGTGTTAGGAGGGAAGGATTGATCTTGACTGAAAGGGAGGAGAGGGAGGGGGAGGGGGTTGTCGGGGATCATGGGGTATAGCGATGACAAACGCGTAGACAGCGTTGCGCTCAGCACGCCGTCACTGGGGCCAACCAGAGGGGGGCTACCAGCAAAAGCCAGCTGGGGGCATCCTGGCACACGCTCAGCGAGGCACATTAAGGCGGCCTCACCCTGCATGGAACCTTTTGTTCAGCAGAATCCTGCCTGACCTGCGTCGCCCCTCCTCGCACTCACGACACCTCCCACCGCACTCAGCTCATCAGCAAACACCTAATGAGCCCGCGTCAAGAAAACAGACCCCCACTCAACCTGCCTGCTCCCCCGCCCCCACTCGGCTCTCAGGGGGCACGGAGACGGCACTTTACAAGGACTGATGATGCTGCAAAGACCACAATAATGATAATTAACTTGCTGAATTTAGAAGATTATGCTGTTAATTAGTTGCAAAATAAAGATAAGTAATATAGTAGCAGATGGTTGAATAACACCCATGAGATGGAGGGTTATTACACTGATGAGGTTTCCATGGCAGAGATGAAATATGAATCTGACTGGCTTTTCCCTCTTTTCTATGGGCCATTCCTGGAGAATAATATCTTCTTTCTGCCAGAAGAGCTTCTGGAAGGGTATTACACGATAAACTAATTTGGTAGATAGATTGGTCTGGCAAAGGTAGCTGTTAGAATAATGTGCTCCACTGTTTTCTCATGTAAATGTATTCCCTCTCACTTTGTTATAGCTTCCAAAGGCTCATTCACTTTCACCTTGTTTGCTCTGTGTTTGATACTGGAAGAATTGGCCCGTGAATCATGGACACAGATCTGTGGAGTAATATTTTCAGTGAGCAGACTGTGTGCGAGTTTGTCTTTTCAAGTCCAAGTCAGTGTTTAAAGAAGCGTGTTTTTTTTTGATAGTTTGGAGAACATGTCTGAGTGTGGGTGTTCATCACCTTTGGTACTTGAATAATAACACAACCAAGTGTCTTGCAAAATCTGTGGGCTTGTTAGTTAATTACAGCAGAGTTTCAGTTTTTTTTACTAATTAATTAAATTTTTATGTGACTTCATAAATCCTAATTTAAAGATTTACTGTCATTTCTTGGCTGCTTTGGAGGATAGGGAGTACCTCAATAATAGCAGGTAGAGGATAACTAAATATGTATGGTATACATATACAGTAAAGGCAGCATCCTTTCTAATAATGCTCTCTGCTTACTGCTCTAAACTAAGTAGCTTCATTGAAGCAAGGTGTCCCAGTCTGTTCACTAAGTGCCATAAACCCCAGGCTGAATCTGTTGCTAATAAGAACCACTTTTCTCAACTTCCTTTCACACCGTGTTTCAGGTGTTTTTTTTTAAATATATGTAGGATTTCTTGCTTTTTCTTTTAAATGTGATTTGAAGGGATTAAACTATGTTGCCCTAAAGGTTTCTGAGAGTTTATGGCATTGGTTTAAAATGTTCCCTGTCACAATTCAGTCATTGGTTTTTAGTGTCTCAGGTTTACCGTCTCAAAAATCTGTATAAACAAATAATTTTTCCTCTCAAAGACAGTTGAATGAGTTAGAGTTTCCCTTTATAGACCTGGTTATAGAAGATTTTACTGTGCTACTGTGTTAGTATGTTCTGTCTCACTGAGTTAGTTGTGGTTGTTTTTGGTCAAAATAACTTGTTTGTCTCAGAAAATTTGCCTAAGAATAAGCATAAGGTGAATTTCATAGTCATTTTATGTAGGACACATGCAGCTTTGAGTATTTTTTCTTTATATCTTCTTTTCTGAAGTTTTCAGGAAACTTCTCTGTGAAAGAGGTTAGGGACAGACTAGAGTCTATTGTCTAAAATTAGCCCTTGTTTCTTTCTTTGAACACGTCATGATGATTTTCTTGACATATATATATTTTTTTTATTGAGATTTTTAGATGACAATGACGATGATTTTCTTGTGTTACATTTTTCCCCAGAAGCTAAAAGCAACAATAAGCCAGCAGATTCCTCAGGTAACAAACGGAGATGGCGGTGAAGTCCAGAGCAGTGCCGTGACAGCTGCGCCTTCTTCTCCTGCTCCGCCCCCAACACCAACTCCGGCCCAGACTCCAGCCCCAATGGTGGTCCTGTCTCCTGTTCCACCTCCTCAGCCCACTGAAGAACCTTCACCCCATACTCTTCAGCAGCCAGCCACCTCCACCACAGAGACACCTGTAAGTATCCACTCATCGAAATGACTCAGAGGAAGAAGAAACTTCCTGTTATGGTTGGTGATCCGATACGATTTTGATATCAGTCCAATATCAGCCGAAGAACAAATATCTGATTATATTGGCCTCCATCTAAAATCTCTGATATCAGCAAACTTCCAATACTAGCAGTCCATTCCAGACTCCACTCCGGCACCTCTAGCTAGCAGCGCGCTGATCCAGCATGTGGAGTCCATGTGATCACAACAACAGTGTGTACTAAGCATAGACTGTATATAGAATGGACAGGGTCTGCCTCCTCGCTGGTGAAGCCACTACGAGAACAGCACCCTCTGGTGACGGTCTGCAGTATAGGTCATAAATCCCGCCTCCACCAGCAAAGCTTATGGGGCTGTGGACAAACTTTAGGAATTTATTACACAGAACATAAATTTTTCTCCCCCCTGCTTGTGATGTTGACATGTAGTTACAGTAAGACTGGTTTGTGCTCAAGTCCTCTTTTTTTCTGTGAAGCTCCGTTTTTAAAAGTTATTAGGGGGTTCATGTTTTCAATGATTGACACCTGTCCAAAAAAAGCCACTGCAGCAAAACTCGTCATGCACAAGTTGGTGCCCATATACAATATCGGTATCGGAAGTAAAAAAGTTGTATTGAGACACCCCTACTAATCTGTAGATCTAGAAGACCATCTAGATAATTACATGGCTGGACTTTTTATTTTGTTTTGTCTCAGAAAAGCAGATAATATAATCAGAAGACTTGTAGTTTATCTGGGAACGTATTTGTCTAGCTTGATATAAACCTTTGATATCCATAAAACACCCTTGTAAACTGTTAAAACTTTAGTAGTAAACCTTAGTAAAACTGTGAAGTACTGATTAAATGGTATTTTATTTATTGTCTGTGCATTATTTGTTGTGGTTCCTGATTAGGTTCAAACTTTTGTCCTGTATGTGTGAAGAGGACTGAATTGACTTTGATAGCCTTAAGCAAAGATATAGTGTGGATTTATTCAATCTTTGCGATTCAAAAAGGAGCAGCTGCTTAATAGTAAGTCAGTAAAACATTTTTAGTGTAATCTAATGTGTCATGAGTATCATAAGTCACTTGGCAAAAGGAGTTATGTTAATACCAACAGATGTGGCTATTTTTTTGTTCTACTAGTTATTCTTTTTTTATTATTATCACTCTTCAGGCTTCCCCAGCCCCCCCTCCACCAAACCCTCCAAGCACAGGGGGCCGCCGGCGCAGAACCACATGTGAAGACCCAGATGAGAAGAGGCGCAAGTTCCTAGAGCGCAACAGAGCGGCGGCCTCCCGGTGTAGGCAGAAGAGGAAAGTGTGGGTTCAGTCTCTGGAGAAGAAGGCCGACGACCTGAGCACCATGAACGGACAACTGCAGGTGCTCTTTCTCTCTCCTTTCGGATAAATGCATGCAGAGCAGCAGCTTCACCTGTCTTTGTTATTGTGCTCTTATGCATCTATTTGTCACTATTGTGTATGCATGCAGATGTCTGTTTATGATAGTGTGCTGTTGGTGCAAGCATGTGTGCACACAGACTTTTCCCTTCTGTGGTGATGAAGTCATTAAAGCCGATTAAGAAGAGCTGCCGTGTGACAGCAGCGGTGTGTGAGCCCTTTACATCGATATGTCCCTGTCAATAAAGATGTATCCTCCAGATGTCAGCCGCGCACAAGCGTGTCTTTGCTTCTGTCTCAGCAGTTTACTGAATGGCCTCAAAAATCTCCCAGGGAAAGGTGTCTTTTTGAACCTTCATTTTGCTGCAAGCAATTAGGATCTGATGCTGACAAGTTCGAAACAGTTCATGTATCTGCTGTCTCTGTTGATAAGTGTGAGCCGGGGTGCGGCACATCGGTGTTCCAGACAATTAAATGAGATGTGGTGTTTATTTGCTCACTGTCTTATTTTTCTATGAAAGCAGAATAAGATGTGGAGGGAGGAGGAGGGGAAAGACAGCAGGGGAAAAGAAATGGGTTCATGTTGTTAATATCTGGTTCAAAAACAAGTGATCACCCCTTGTCATGGGTGCTGTAGCTGAAATTCTGTTTACATTTTTGTAGATAAAGGGGAAGTATAGGTGAGTGGATGGGGTGATTTCTTGCTGTTAACTGCAAAGAAGAGAACAACATGTGGTAGAGAATAAAAAGGCGCTTTATATGAAGGCATTAATCAGCAGTGCTGTTTTTGTAAAAACCCCCATGCTGACACGGCCCAGCTGATCAGTGAAACTGCCTCTAATGATGCACAATTATTTTAACATCATCCTTAACTGGCTTTTTAATGAGGTGTCAGACCAGGCAGCTCACAGGGCTCCCAGCATCACCCAAGGCCCATTCGCTCATTTTCGATTAAATCACAAAGTTGAAAAAAAGTTTAACTCTCAAAAGTCCAGTTCAGGCTGATTTGAAAATCCAGGTGTGATGCAGGTCGATATTACTGTTGCCTGAGATCAGCGGGGGCGTTGCTTTTACTTGTCCTCGGGGTAAAAGGTTCTGTAAATCAGCCAAATGCTTTTCAGTACTACGTTACTGAGGAAAAAGCTGAATGTGTTTCCTCATTTGACCGAGGGAGCAACATTTTTTTTCATGGATGTTGACATCTCTGCCCTTTGTCTGAGGGATTCTATCGTATGTGGTAGGAGAGGCTCTTCAGAAGGATGGTTTGTGTTTATATTGGCTTAAACTGGCAGCAGTCATGGTGGAAGCACAGTGAATACAGCACTGGCTACATGTGATGCATACGCTCCTTCCAGCTGTGTTTTAAATCTGTCTCACAATAGCTCAGCGCTGCCAGCAGCTGCAAGACTAAACAGATGGAATCAAATAAATTGGCTGCTTTTAGACTAATAGATTAAGCCGCCCGTAGTCCTTTAAAGGAGAAGAGAAGGAGCTTAAATCTGCCATTGGGTGTTCGGCAAGCCCCTGGCCGCTCTAAATCCAGTTAAAGTCACCTTCAGCGTAATGTGGCTCTCTTTTACGACATGCAGAAATCCCCAGCTCCCGAGGGAGCCGTAACGACACGCGAGTGTAAATCTCGACAGCATCTACAAAGTTGCTCTGACAATTGGAACAGCTCACCTCTGACAAATGTGCTGGTGGGAAGCCAGTGAAGGCCCATAATTATTGTACAGGAACAACATAAATGAAGAAGTGCATCATACTTTATTCTGGATTCATTCATTATGTTGTTAGCATTCTCTATGTTTGCTGTTTCACATGGAGGAGCTGATCAGCACTAATGTGGCGGTCACGTGGGTTTACTGTAAGATGGGCCTGAGAGTTTTACCCACTAATAAAAGGTAAAAGGTGTGGAGAACACACAGTGACACATGTGTGTTATGACTGTGGATAATTTGTGCTTCAGGATCCTGTTTTGGCTTTCATAAAGAACTGGGACATATTTTAAGACACTGAACATTCCTAAAAACATTGAAAACTTGTAACAGTAAATAAGAATGAAGCTGACACGCTGAAGTTATGATAGCTGTAAATTAGACACTGCCCTAGCATGGTTTATCCATTAGGGAGCACTTGGACTATTTTCAGTATAAATCTTAAATACCCCGTTGTTACATATCGCTGTGATGTAAAACTAAACACAGTAATCCTGTTCAGAAGTGTTGATGTGGGACTTTTTTAAACTCTTTATTCACGATGGCAGCAGCCTTTGATGCCCTGTTGTTAAATAAAATCACTGTTTTAAGTTTTGGTGGCTTTTTAAACAACAAAAATCCACTGACTTTCTTTCTGAGGTTTGAACTCCGTACTCCCGTCTGTTTCACGCTCTAACCTGACATACCGTTGACCATTTGTATTTACTGCTGTTGTGTCTCCTGTCTCCCAAAGAATGAAGTCACCCTGCTGAGAAACGAAGTGGCTCAGCTGAAGCAGCTTCTTCTGGCTCATAAAGATTGTCCTGTAACCGCCATGCAGAAGAAATCTGGCTATCACAGTGAGTAATGCTCCATTATTCTCAGCCCGAGGCGTCCAGTGAAACCCGTCTGAAACAAGCTCTGGCTAACCACCAGAAAGACATGTCTTACTTAAGACCCAACAGAATAAATTGATGTATGAGGGCCCTTTCTTTGAAAAACTTTACAGAAGTTGTAGAATTTATGTCCACTGTTTGTGTGCAAACAGGCATGGTCAGAGTGATTTCAGGAGGCCACAGGTGGCTTCAAGACAGAAATTGTTTTTTGATCTGACACCTAAATTAATATTTCTCTGTAGAAGAAAGAGCTACATTTCTGAAGGAAGGGGTTTTCAGGATCCAAATATTTGAGAGGACGGGGAAGCCAAATCGGTCTTTGTGCAACACTTTCATGTAATAGTTGAAATAGAGCTTTTGATGAACTGATCATTAAACTGGAGAAGATAACAGCGTTTTTGTCTAGATTTCCTGGAGTCATCCTTCAGTGTGATTTCCACGCCAGCTTCCTCTCCATCATGTGGTCTCATTTAGAATTATATCACCAATATTTCTAAGTTTCCAGACACTGTAGCTCTGTCATTTTGATATCAGGGTCATAACTTAGCTTCTCTCTCAAATGAGCCAGTATCCCACCAGAACAAGTGTGCTCTGAGCTACTTCTCCACTATGCTCCTAAAGTCTCCTCTGACTTGTATTGACAATGATTGCCTCTGAAATGAGTCCATTAAAGCAGCAAGCTTGACAAGACTGCGTGGCGTTCTCTTTGTGGGGTGTCCACCAAGCTAGGCTGTTCATTACGCATCCCTCATTGCTAACCGTCCCACTGACACACGTCATGGGTGTTACAGGACGGATGGTTTCCAGGCTGCAGCAGGCTGTCAGAGCCAGGTCTCATTTGGTTTTGTCTGGATTGTTTTCCAGTCAGATCTGCAGATGAATTGGGTCATCTTTCTCATGCATTTGATAAGGACGTCTGTCCCGTGTTTGTAGACCTTTCTGAAGGATGGCATTTGGAGCTCTTTTTACCTTGTTTGGGAAAATATAACCTCATCCAAATACCTCAGTTCATCTGTTTGGCTCATGATGACAGGTGGACTAGATTTAATACAAGCCAAGAAGGAAAGCCAACTTTGTAAAAGAGAGAGAGAAAATAATTGTCTGTCAGGGAGAATAACCAAGGAGTTGCAAACTTTCTTTGTCTGACACTTCCCGTCATTTCTCAGGTTTATCCTGTTGAAGTGATTTAAACTGGGAGCTCTTGAACACTATTGCACAATTAATCTGCCGGTGTTAAAGTTGGTTTGGGAAAGAATGCATTTGTTAGACAGTAAAAAAGGTAGACATTTCTATCATTAACACATTATTTTAAGTGTATATCTCAAGTCTTTTACTTTACTATGAGCTTACTCGCTGTGTCAAGTAGAAAAACAACAGAACTTTTTAGCTATCAGACACTACCTACAGTTTAAACTTCTGTTATTTAGACTCTTTCTTCATTATGTTAGCTAATTCTTGATTTGACAGGCATTTAGTCATGACTGGATGTCTATGCTTAATTCAATAGGTGGTGCAGGGTAATTTTTAGATTATCACTAATGTATGAATGTATACAATCTAGGGCTGTAACCAAAGAAATTCTTGGTCGACTGGAACCGTGAAATGGTTTCTGGTCTCCAGTGGGTTGGGTGAATCCAAAATGGCGAAAGCAAGGGGGGTGTTCTGAGACGGGATGCTCTTAAAACACCCCCATTAGAACTTGGTACGTTCCTCCCAATGAAATTAACCATAGACTGTGTAAATTGACTCCGAAAAAGATCGAGTCGACCAATCAGTATTTTGATCGACTCAGCAAACATCGACCAATAAGTCACCAGTCAACTAGGACTTTACAGCCCTAGTTATTTAATCAATATCACAAAAAAGTGCCTGAAATGTGATGAATTAAGAAAACTTAATTCATGCACAAACTTTTAAAGTCCAAGTAGTCTCAATCCATTTACAGTAGGGATGTTATTCTTATGAATTCATCAGAAATCCTGGGATGATTGACTTGAAGAGGTGACCAATGTTAACCATGAGAACTGTCAAAAAATAGTTTTTCTAAAGGACTGACTAAGAGGAGGAATCAGCAGGCAAACGTAGAGGCTCAAATGTGGGGCCACACTTTTTATTTTTGAGTATCTGTGTCACTGTTTGTGTTGAACCCAGGCTGATGTTTGCGAAGTAACAGCAGTGAGCTGTGTTTGTGTTTCTGATGGGAACTATATTTTAGTGAATTTTTTTCCCCATTCTCAAACCAATCCAAACACTAATCAAGTACCCAAAAATAAACTCTAGCCATCGTCTTTATATCAACTTTATCAAGACTTTTTGTTTGCAGCTGTAGAAATTCATCAGTGTTGAAATACTGATGAACAGAAGTATGCATATTTGATAAATAATATGAGCCAGTGTAATATGCACATTTCAGATTTATACTTTGTTATGACCTTTGTTTCTCATAGTGAGCCAGTGTCTTGGCTACTTGTATAATATTTATAACAAATCCAGGTTAAACATTGTCCTAGCAGAGGAACATTAGAAGTGTAGCATCATAGCGAATGTGCATGCGTAAATACTTAAAGCCACTTGCGAGCTCACAGTAATGTTCAGGTGGTAACTGGCAGAATAATTACTGTAGCTGTTATCCAGAGGTAGCACTGACTAAAGCTGGAGGGTTTTATGAAGAAGAAGAACTTTATTGATCCCCAAAGGGAAATTCAATAAAATGAGTTTTTTTTTTCTATCTAAAATATGAGATGATGTTCCTGTAGCACTTCTTTCTCAAGTTTCAGCCACTTGCTTGTAGGACTTGCTTGTAGGACTTTTAAGCTGCATCACAGCCGTTTGACATTATAGCTGCATTTGAACCATCATCTGTGAGTGTGATGTCAGAGGAAAAGGGCTGCCATGAGAAAAGATATAATTTTTTAAGAATAAAAATCTCTCTATATTTAGATAAGTTGAACCACTTTGTAATCTAAACAAGCTGGCCCTCTATGTAAGGAGGGGAGGGGGGGCTCCTCAGCCTCGCCCTTAGGCACAAGCACAGCTGATTGGGATTCACTGGAATGATCTATCTCACTAATTAGTTAAGCACAGTTTTAATTCTGACTGAATCATGGCCCTCACTCATTTAAGGGCCTCATCAAGCCCTCCATTTTCTTAGTGTTACACATCCCCTAAGACTGCACTGCCCTCCAGACCCGGTAATACCCTTCATCCTCCTGCTCAGGCGAAGCCATGGCAGGTGGGAGGAAATTACCCAGACAACCCCACAAACAAGCCAGGACACACTTTCACTTGGCACACCGAGCTGTCCATCTGCTTCCAGTGAAGCCCACTTCAGAAACCAAGAGAGCGGAGAGACACTCCGGCTGCACAGGGAACCAGAATTTTCAGAATATTATGATATATCAGCTCACCGCCCCATAATGTCGTTAGGAGTAATAATGCTCACTTGAACATGGAACAAAACCACCAAGCTGATTTATTCTGAGGTTGACCTTCTGCATTGTAAAACAGCGAGGGAGTTTATGGCGCTTTGACATTCACTTGCACTAAATCACACGGTCAAAGTCCATTCATGAAGCCTCTAATGTGCAGACATTTGTATTGCTCTTTAATTGCTCCTTCTTGCCGTGGAATTTGCACTTTCCATCCCCAAATAGCAAACCCAGTCATTAATTATCTAGTGCCAAAACAAGTGACTTCATATCATTAACAATATTAATTATCAGTTTGCTCTTTATTCCTTTTCGAAACAGAGCATGAGAGTAGTTTTTTTTCATCAAGATCCAATTAATTCAATGCAACTGCCTAACAGCTGGTGGCATTTCGACTCCAAGTCTTCCCCACTCTCCAGTGTGAGCATCATTAAAATCAGGTGCTGTAATCATCTGTCGCTGCAGTAGTTGGCAAGGTAACAAAAAACAAATGAGAATGCAGTTAGGGATGGGAAACAGTGCCACATGCCCCAGAATGTAATGCACCCTTATGATGTGGGTTTAAATTGACATTGGAGCTTTAATTAAAGGGAAGGGTGCGGAAATGGCATTATGGGGATTAATGAAACACTTTGCATACACCACATGCAATTAGCTGTTTTACATCTGATTTGTGTGTCACAGCTCCTCCAGCCTTAGTAGGATTTTATCAGGAAAACAATAGTGTAAGAAAAACTAAACACCCCAAATTTTTACCGACACAGTCTCAGAGAAGGACGAGAGCTGCGAGGAGATGTCCGTCCCCGGCAGCCCCCAGAACGAGGCCATACAGCACAGCTCTATCAGCACCTCCAACGGGGTCAGCTCGTCTTCCTCAACTGCCACGGCTGTCTCCGCCCCATCCGGCGCCGCCAACGCCACATCCAACCAGAGCACAGAGGAGAACAAGCCACGGAGAGGCGCCGCCCAGACCCAGCCTTCAGGGAGCTGATTGTCCCAAACTGTCCCCTTAAAAAAAATCAACACTGGAGTGCTGTCAGCCCTTCACTCTTTCTAAAAACCGAGGAAAGAAATTCTCTCTCAGCTTCACTTCTAATCGCACTGATTTAATTTATCCTTGTCTATTTATTTGTGCTTGGTCCATTTTTGTCCTCCATAGGCAATGCTTTTTAAAAATGCAATATTTTCTCCGGAATTGATGAAGACAAAAGAAAAGGCACTTTAGGTGTAAGAAGTGAAATAAGTGGTTGTGCAGATGTTTTTGTATTTGAGTGACTTATTTATTATTATTATTAATCTTCTCTATTTTTTTATTTAATCAGCCTGGAGGTTGATCAGTGAATTTTTTGCAACTTTACCAAAGTGTGTTGTGACTTATTTTCCATTGATTTGCTATGTTTCCATGACTTTTTAAGCACTATCTTAATGAGGAAGTTACATTAAGAGCAGTCACTTTTTTCTGTTCTAATATGCTTTTTCTAATTTTGCACATTTTGAGAGATGACGGGTCTACCTTTTTAGAGTTCCAACAGTCCACATTTGTTAAGTACTGGCAGCTTTTTAGACGTAGATTTGAATACCGTCACATTACACACACACACAAATGTAAATGGCTGAATTTAAATGGGAGATCTTTTCTGTGAGTGAGATCAGCTGTAGTTGCATTGTGAAGTTTGAATGTTTGTAAAAATAAATAGTCTTAATACGGAGCAGGGCTGGTTAGAAACGCGTGATATCTCATTGACATTCCATCTGTAGTCTGATTGTTCCTGAAGCAGTGATTGTAGGATTGCAGTACCTTTTCATTACTCAATCATGGTGATGTTGACTTCATTCAGTGCCATTAATGTTTTTGTAACGACGACTTCTGTACATTTTTACTGCTGATTAGCTTGAGTTGTTCTCTCAGATCAAGGCTCTCATGAACATAGTTTTCCCAGTAAGGAAATCTCTTTGTATACCGTCTTTGCTTTATAAGTGACTGTTAATCGCTTCAGTGTCTTTGCCAGAACACTCCAGGACAGTCGGCTGTTTTCATGATCCCAGCTCTAGATGACATTTTTAGGAAACATTGTAAATAACACGTATGTGATCTTTCTGAGTGTTCTGTACTTTGTTTTTTAAAGGATAGTCTGGGCTCAGTAGCCGAGCCTGTTGATCACATGAACTCTGTTAGCAGTGAAATCAGATCTCAAACATGATTATAGGTCTCTCTATCTCTCTCTCTCTTTGCCTGAGCGACTCCATAGATTCTCATGTAAAGTTTAAGAATTCAGATGTGAACTGGAATCACATCATGTGTATTAAAGTAACACCACAACTGCTTGTAAGAATCGTGAGCATTTTATCCTTAAATTAAAAGTAGGAAGAAAATCACACTATGAAGTCAAATTTGCCTTTTCCTCTTAGTCTGTACTGGCTTACTACTGTGTAGTTTTACAAGAAGCTAACATCTTGTTTTCTTTGAGTTTGATTTTTACAACTTTTACTGTTCTGTGCTCTCTGCATGACATAATAATTCTCTGCGAGAATTTAACTGTTTATTAGATAATGTCTCAGTCAGATGAATATCATGAAACAAGTTGGTTCAACTTGAGTTGTGGGTCTTAAATTATCAAAGCTTTGGTTATTTGTTTTACCTGGGCTATACTGCAAAAAAAGGGGCGTGATACTGTGTTGAAAGTGTACTTGTAACTTGTGAAAGTTCTGTATAAAATTTGAATTGATAAGTTGTTGTAATAAACCTTTTAATATCTCTTTAAAACTCTGTTTTTCTCTTATTTCAGTGCACAGCCTGATTCGATCAGAGTGAAACATGGAGGATGAAGACCTGAATATTTATTAAATTACAAACAACAGCTGATAATTTTAACACGATTACCAAAGGATATAACCAGCATCTAGAAAGAGCAACATGAAACATTATTTCATTTTATCTTTGACATGAAATATATGACAAGAAAAATAGTAGTGAAGTGGATTGAGCTGCCACAGAGGTGCACCTCTACATTTCTTATGGTGAATACTGCCACCTTGTGTTACATTAAGGGACATCAGTACCTTTACAATCATTGAAAAAGTTTTTAACTTTGATGAACTTCCACAATGTACAACACACCTATTTACAGTCAGATTGCACTATTCTAGCAGCATTATACATGAGCAAATGAATAGATGTGTAAAAATGTAAACTAATGTATGATGATGATGTAAACTTTGACTTTTAAATTTCACTGACGAAATACACAAAAATAGCAAGAACAGATTGTACACTATTGTACACAACAAAGCCACTGAATTCTATGCTCATTCTTTTTTATATCTTCTGCAAAAAATACAAAACTTTCTTTCAAAGTACAAAGTCTGTAAACTACAATCAAAGTTTAACAGTATTAATCAGTATTTTCAATCTAACAGAATCTGCATAATATGTTTTCTCCTGGATGTGTCAGGATTAAGGAGTCATCTATGATGAACTGCACGTGTTTATAGAAGGGGACAAGTATCTCGCTACACATCAGGACAACATCTGGATAACTGTTTCAGTCGTGAAACTAATGAGTAGATTTCATATCTCAGTTAATGTATTTACAAGAATCAGCCATTGAAATGTGGATTCACCGATATTAGGAGTAGTTTTACGGTACATTTGGATGTACAGTACCTTGCTCTAATATTTCAGTTTTATCTACTTTTTGACAAAAACGTATTTCTCATTCAAAAATATATATTGCTTTGAGATGAAATGACCTCCCAGTAGATTTATGGTGTCAGTCAGCATGAGGTCTGCACAAACCAAGACACAAACTTATTCTCTTTGTTATCAAAATTTAAATTCATTGTCTACTGATAATTAGTCCTGCCTCACAGGGTTATAGATTAATCTTCCTCTTTTCAATTCTAGATCATTTTTCACCCTCTGAAGTTCTGCATTTAGCTGAACATCCACTGATATCTTGTCCTACATCCTGTATTTATTTATCTCATACTCAGTGCAGCATTTTGACGCCTTATTTACCACAATTTAAAATAGCCTGTCGATGAAAGGCTCAGTCCAAACAAACCTTGTCTTTTCTTACTGTTGTAACTCTAATTGATAGAGAATACAAGAATAGGATAGAAGTCAAACAAGCTGTTGAGTTAATGATTCATCTAGGACCAATTTATTTGAAAATAAGGTTTAGAAAGAAAAGATTTCATTTGAACATATTTTATTCTATGTTTATTATTGATTAGAGGAGTAAGAGCATTATTTCATAGCCAAAGTTTAAAGTTTGTTAAAATGACTTCATTACCCAGAATGCATCTTGATGTAAACAGGAAATTCAGAAGAGAAAAGGCAAAATCCGTTAATAAAGAAAGTTTATATTTTAAGTCCGAAGTCAAGCCTTTTCCATTTTGAACATGGAAAAGAAAGATTTAACACTTACTTAGTCAACACTGAATCACTCATTAAGTGTACCAAACACAGCTAAACGAACAATTCTCTCATTTCCAAATGCAGGTATCTACGATGTTGATTTAAAGACGAAAGTAAGACCTGCAGAAAACTAAACATGAATTAGTGTTATAATTAAAACTACATATTATTTTCCTGTGATAAAATAAACTCAGCTGGAGTTTGAGTCAAGCAGACTTCAGAGTATCACAACTCTGATCCTGAATGATGAATCCCCCTGCACCAGTTTTTACTGTTCACCAGGGGGCGTCACATCCAAACCAATTCTAAATCTTGAAAGGTTTAACTGAATGGAAGGAAACACTACAGATTTTCTCTGAAATAGGACAGAGATACAACACGTCTTTGTTGACAGAGGGCAGACAAACAAGTGAGAATAAAACCAACAGAAGTCACAGAGTGGGGTCAGGCCAGGTAACGCTTCAGTTTTTAATAGGATGTTTTGCAGGATGTCAGCATCACATGAATCCGGTGATAAAAAGAAAAAGATGCCAGTTTTATATTTAATGTTTCACAGAAGTTTTATTCTGCCTGCCAGCACAGGGGCGCTCTATAAGTGGAGCAGCTGTGATTAGCTGCTGATGGCAGAGGGGGGAATTGTAAATGTTACTATGTAGGTCACGGCATTTGTGAAAAACAACACTTAGTTTGGGCTTGATGCTGTCAGTAACGAATATAAAAACCATCGTACAGATCTAAGATACAGCAGAGCATCATCTTGCCATTTTTCTCTTTTTTCCTTCACCTCCATATGCAGACTATTAATTTTGATTGTTTGATTAATTAAACCCCCTGGCAAAGAGCTCTGCGTTATTCATTATTCATTGCATGATGATTTCAGTGTTAATTTGGTGAGGTTTTTATAATGAATGCATGCCGTTCATAGAAGTATCAACATTGTGGCTTCTTAATATGCAGGAGATTTTCGTCGGATAGACACAAAACCGGTCCTGTTGTGTTTTATGGGAATGTGGTTTTGTGGAATAAAGAGCATTTTTTCAGCTTCCAACAGCATTAGTATTTCAAAACATCATTCCCAGCAGCCATTACATCCACTGAGCCTAATTGGGGAAAAAAAGTAACAGGACTAAAGATGGACAGAGTCTGTGTTGAGTCTCTGTTTCAGGATAAATGAGCAGGATAATAACGCAGAGCTGATCTGCTGACAGGCAGCCTGCTCCAGCTGTTACCATAATTCGACAGGTATTAGGCTTTGGCCCGTAGCGGTCTGCCTCAGCAGACTGGCACTTAATTAGGCAAGGATTAAGGCCAAACAGCCTCATTTAGGTGAAGTGTATTGTAAATACAAACACGCTGCCCTTTTTTTTTTCCTTCAGGGGGCATCAGGGGTAAATTTAAAAACGCGGAGGTTTGCTGAATTGTAGATGCTCCAGGCCTTAGACTCCAGATTTTTTCAACAATGAGGGCTGTTTCCCCCTGCTGAGGGGTGCTGTTTTTTGAGCACACGCTTTAACCCCTCAAATCCTGGGAGACAGAGATGAAACAGCTTGATTTACATTTAATTCAGATTATGTAAATATACTGATGGGGTCCCAAACCAAACACGGGACAGTGTGAGCCGCCTGCAGCACCCAGGAAAAATGGTCTTCATTGTCATTCAAATTTGAAGGAGAAAATCTTTCTTTCAGCCACGGTCCGAGCCTTTAATTAAACTCTTGATGAGATATGATATGTTTTCTCTACAAATACTGATAACACTCATTATTTTCACTTTCTGCATCCCTCTTACTCATCCTGTTCGTTTCACTCTTGATCGGAGGGTGACTGGACACGATATCTGCCTCTGCCACCAGAGCTGTGCATCTGTTTAACAGTATTATATGGCTGTATCAGCTCAGCTATCACCCAGTGCACTGTGGGGGGTGCAGGGAAAGCCCCAGTGGGCACGTACACTGAGAGAGCTTGACTCTGCCAATCCGTCCCCTGGGTATCAGGATGCAGCACTATCCGTCAGTGTGTCTGGAGGCTGAGACATCTCCTCCATCAGTCTCTGCTGACATTAGTATGCATGACCGTCTATTCGTGGCAGCAGGCCTTTCACTATAAGTGCTGGTCTTACAGTATCACTCAGCTCTGATCCCCCTCTGAATTTGCTGATTCTCTTATCGATATGTTGGTCCATACCTCTCTTTCAGCAAACATTGAGAGATCATCAAATAATCTTTAACAATTGAGACGCCCCCACAAACACAAGACACCCAATCTTTGGTCTTGTGGTCTCTTTGATCGTATCTTTGAGCTTTGTTTGCATTTTGTTAGTCATTTTATTCCTGAATTGTGGCTCTTTTGTATTTTTTGTGCAAATCGTTTGCCTCTTTCTGGTCATTTTTTAGTTCTGGCATCTCTTTGTGGATGTTCAATGACTATCATGTTCAATACAGGCTCCTTGTCATGAAATGTTCTGTGAATTTAGTTTTTCCCTGGTTTTGTCATTTGAGTGTATTTTCTTTGTGATTCTCTCCAGTGTTTCTGTTTCCTATTGTTCCTGTTCCCCTGTAGTCCAGTCTTGTTAGTTTTCAGTTTGTGTTTGACCCTGTTTCCCTCCTGTTCTCTGTGTTTTATTCTTTATATCAGTTTCCAGTGTTTCCTGTTTTATTTTGCAGTAGTTGACTCCTTGGCTGTGTCCGAAATGAATCACTAACCCCTAACCCCCATATGGGATTTTACTATATAGCTGACTATGTAGTGAACTCAATCACTGGAGGTTTCGGACACTACATGGCATGACGCAATGCATGACGGGATGCCCACCACCGGTGAGTGACCATCGGCTGGTCACTACATTTTGCAATGCTTTATGGGAAATTTTGAGTAGCCTCAAATATAGGGCACTGGAGTTGATCACTGAGATTTTGGACACCCCTGAAAATGGCGCTGACTCCCATGTATATAGGGGTTAGGGGTCCATTTCAGACACAGCCCTTGTGTTTCTAGTCTGGTTTTATATCCTCAGTTTTCCCTCCTTCGTTTATCACCCCTGAGTTTCACCTGCATCTCATTTGACTCACCTGTGTCTCGTTTGCCTCACCTGTGTCTCGTTTGCCTCACCTGTGTCTCGTTTGCCTCACTTGTTGCTCGTTACCCAGTGTGTGTGTGTAGTTCCTGTCTTCCCCTCTGTCCTTGTTGGTTCGTATGTACATGGATGCATATGCTTGTGTCCCCTGTTGTTCCCTGTGATTTTTGCCTTGGTAATTTTTGTGGATTTTGCCTTGGTTTGTTGCTTTTTTTCATTTAGTTCTTTGAATTAAATCATTTTTTGTTCTACATATGGGTCTTTTTCTTTGTTTAACCCCACACATGACACTCCCTTGGCTCTCTGACTCTGTATCATGGTAAAATAAACCCACTCTTTCTACCCTCTCCTTCAATTTGTGCAGTACAATTAGCAGAAGGTTACATAATTGTTTTTTTTTTCTTCTTTTTTTTGGTCCTGACAGATTGCTAATCTTAGCCCACTAACACACCTTATATAATTCAAAATGATGCTGAAATAAAGCATAAGCAGCTTTCACTGCCTGTTTTTCCACCTCTGACCCAAAGAACCTCCTTAATTCTCTAATCTCACTCTTAAAGCTGCAGTCTGCACCTTTGGCTTACTTTACAGGAAGTGGAAAATATTTGTGTCTGGTATTTAACTTTTGCTATAATAAGAAATCCTGTAAAGCCCCGACTGCCACCCTCATGGTGGTCTCTTGGTCAGGGATTTGATGAGTGATGACTTCCAGGGGTATGCATATCTCATACAAAGCTGGCCTGCTTCTCTACATCTGTGTTGTAATGATTCATGGTTGTTCGCCTCTGTGTTTCATGTCAACTTTAAACCAGTTTTTGTTATCAAATTCTATAAATGTATTACTCAAACTCACTGCCTGTGTAGCAAAAGTATATTTACACCAGTCAGCTATAAAATCATGAGTATCTGCCTGTTACGTATGGATGAAGGATTGGACTCAGACTCAGAACATCACACAGATATCCAACTGAATGGAAATCTAGAGAATAAAGAGGCCATACCAACACCCTGAACTCATCATCACACTCCTCAAGACCACCTTCTTCAATCACTTCACGGTCCAGATTTGATGCTCTCATCCAGCATGGCCACCCAGACTAGTCTGCAGCTGAAGAAAACTATCCAGAATAATCTATGAAGAGCTGTGCTTTTTGAGTTTCATTTTTCAGCGGTTCGCCTGAGCTCTCTAGGTCGTCCTGTGGTCCCCTCTAACATCCATCAGCACATCACTTTGTCTCTCTTTCGCTGTTTTTTTTTCTGTACCAAATGTGGCAGATCTGGAAGACTTGACCCAGATGTCCTGAAATTTTAATTTTTATCGTTTTGTTGTGTACACATATATTTACATGCCTAGTCTACCTAGGCTTAGACAACATCATGAGTTCATACTATTCATGGTCAGAGTAGAAAAGAGGTCTTTATTATCGAGCAAAAGAAGAAGAAAATGTCACTCTGATGCATAAACACTCACTAATCGAACAGGCTATCTTGTCTTCTTTTCCAGCTTTTCAGAAGCTTCACAAAAAAAATCCACTTTTTTGAGGTACTTAAAGTAGATAAACATAATTTCTTGAGAAGTAGAATCACAATTTATTTTTATTATCGCCCCCAGTCCTCTCAGACTGCCATGAAATGAACAGAAGTCTTGTCTTTCTGCTGTAGCACAAACTATCTCTTAATCCATGACTGAAAATAGTCTGCACAATTTCAGACACCATTAAGTTCTGATTCAGAAATTCAGGAAAAAACAAAAGTAACCCAGCTGAGATGACTGACCCTTTTTTAAAATTATACTTGATATTACTCTGGCATTTTCAAAGATGCTCTTCTGAGGAACAAAAATGGCTCGGAGCAAAAGAAAGCATTCAGAGAACAAGTGAAGCATGATTTATTTGATTTGTTGGGATTTGTTGAAAGGAAAGAAGGAAGAAAATGTGATCAGCTTTGTCTTGTAACTTCAACCACTCACAAGTTTCCTGCTTTGGTCTCTGCTCCTCAGCTTGATGTCAAAGCTGCCGTCTCCTCCACTGATCTCCCCTCTCTTTGTTCCTGGAGGTGTTTGAAGGAAAATCTGTCCTGATGTTTGTCTCTATTTTATAATTCATACACATTGATTCACTGATGACACCAGAGGTGGAGTCATCTTCTGATCTCAGCCAGAAGACAATTTACCTTTAAATGATTTTGAACAGTGCTCTGAAGGCGCCTCCTCCTCCTCCTCCTCCTCCTTCTCCTCGTGAGTCATCTCTGAAGTGAAGTGTTGATTGACCTTTGGCTTGAACATGCTTACACGAGGGAATCTCACCCACTAAGTGCTGATCAGAGCAAAGCTTCATTGATCGTCTCACACACTTCAGCAGGAATCTCACCATTGATTCCACCTGGAGGAGTGTCACCAGGACTTCTTATGAACTGCAGAAACGATCATATTTAGATGCATTTCCCTGGAAGTTTTTCCTGAATAATTTCATGACTGTGACTCAGAATAAACCCCTCACTTCATATTCAGCTCGTGAAATAACGCTCTGCTCTTTCAGGAGCCATAAAACATCAGCTCACTCTTGACATTGACTTGCAGTCGCAGTGTCAACCCCTGTGTCTGTACCCCTCCCCCTCCTCAGTCCCTCTCCCTGCTCACTGACCGATGTTACTTATTGCTCCTGTATCGTTGTAGGCACAGTTGTGTTGATTTATTGGCTCTGCAGCGATCCTGATCCCCCTCATTAGCTCCTTCATTACGCCGTCGATCATTTCATGGCGGCCCGTATTGTTCGCTGGGTTTTATTGAGCCGCTCAGAGAACAGTTTTGTGGTCGGTGGTTATCATGATGGATTATTTTATTTTGAGTTTTGGGTTTTATTCACCTTTTTTTTTGGCAGATTAGAGTCAAAACAGCTTGAGGAAAGGTAAACTGGACCAGAGGTAGAACTTAGCTGAGACAATAACTTTACTTTTATAAAACCAAACAAGTGTGTAAGATAATAGGCATGAGAACAAAACAACAGAGCAGATCAGACAACATCTTTTTATTAATACTGACATGGTTTCTTATAGTTTCACTCTAAACCTTGTTAATCTGAGAATTTTATACAGGTGCCAGCATTAGGTACATGTTTTTTTTAAGGAATGTTTTGAATAGATTTTTGCTCTTATCTTTAAAATATATGCTCAGGTAGAATAACTTGGGCTCCGTACACTACAGAAATTTTCATCATGTTTGTTCTCGCCTTAAGAAGTGTCTAAAACCTGCTGCTGTAAACATGCTCATCAGAGGAAGCTGAAGTGTAAATGTTGACATAGCAGCCTGAAATGAATCTGTGTGGCAGTATGTTAATTTTTTTATCTATAGCTATAATCAAGTGTTGTTAATTACACTCACATTATACCTCTAAATGAACACTATGCTGCTTTATTCTGAGCCATTTGCAGTATCTATATATGTGACATGTCAGCGCAAACGTCCAGGTGAAATAAAACAAGTATTTAATGGCAATTTCCTTTACAATTACAGGTCGATCGCAGGTTCACCTTCTTATAACTTGGAGACTTCTGCTTATTCTACGTACCATCTTGTCCACACGCTGAGCCCATATTAATTTTCTGTCCACTACTAGGCCTAATTCTCATTCTCATGACCCCCATGAATTGAGACTAAGAGGGCTGAATATGTGAGATGCTGACAATGAGTAAGTAGCCTAAGTAATTTATTTAATGACAGAAAGAGATAACAGCAAATAAACCAGGACATGTTGTAACAGCAATAAAGAGAAGGAAATTACAATAGCATTAAGGTGCATATTGTTGCACTAAACAAAAGCAATAAAGGAAATAAAACACAGAGGAAAAAAAGATTAAAAAATAACATTAAAGAGATTTTAAAAAGGTGGTCTTTGCTGATTTTTGGTCTTTCTCTTTGGAATTTAAAAAAGGCTGTTAGCAGCCCAAAACTGACCACTTGGTAAAACAAAATCATAAAAAAAACAATATCATAAAATCACTCCTCTGGGGTGCTGATAGCCCCATATTTAGAGGCCCAAGTCCTCCTCACAGCGGTCTCTAGTTTGAATACTGACCTTGACCCTGCTGCAGGTCTTCCCCCACTCTCTGTCTCTCTTTGGTTATCTCATCTAAACAAGGCAACAACGTCCAAAAACACAATCTAAAAACAAAAAAAAAAACAGTCATTGCTCTTATTAATGAGCTTGTTTGTATTTTTAGACCACAGAGACACATCCGTATTATTTCAGTCTGTACCAAAAACAGCCAAAAACTCCTCACAGCAGCATAAAGGGTTTAGTTTCTGTAATCTGCACTATCAACTTCCTGACTCACCATGCCACATCTGTTCTGCTAATCCAGCACAGCATTCATACAACTTATCATTTAGGCATCATATGTCGTGAGGGGAAGGTTTTAGTTTCTAATTTGATGTGGTGTTAAGCTAAGCAGCTTTAAAACAGCAGCAGAGAACAATTTTCATGTGTTCATTTATAACCAAAGCAATGACTCCTCACGCTCTGCACATGCAGCCTGTTTTTCTCAATAAAAATGTGATTCTGTGATTGCAGACAGCTAAAAAAAAGCATTTAGAGTTTCTGAATGAACGTACACTTCATTATCAGGGTTCACTGAAGGTCATGTTTTACGGTTGCAGCTCCTCTGATATGATTTTAAAGGTTACAGGTAATATACTCACAAATAAGCTGCAAAAACCCTGCATGCAAAGCACCCATTTTCAACTGTCAGTCTGAGTTAGCTCAACCAAGACACTCTCTGCTGGTTTATTGTCCACTGAATTATGAAGTTATTACATCGTTTTTCCCACCATCAATGATCCTAATGAGTCCAATGGCATTATTCATCTTCTAACCCCACCAGACTATAGTCTGTGATGGTGCTTTTATACTTTAATATTCATCACCAAAAGTGTCTGGTCCATTTCTGTCACAACAACTGTAACTTCCAATTTCTCCAGCACTTACTCCAGTCAGTCACCCTCTAATGGGATTTCCATAAATCTGCTAAATGGGTTTAAAATCCGCCTCACATACGCAGCTTCCTAAAATCCTGCTGTGGAGTTTTAATATATGTTCAAGATGCACACAATTTGGCAGAATTAGTTCTGTCTCGGCGAGCTCCTGCGAGCTATCACACCCATTTTCTGAGCAGTTAAACCAGGGCTAAGCTTGATGAAGTTAATGGGATTACAGACGAGGCTGCTAACCCGGATTTAACTATCAAATGTTTAAGATCGGCACCGAGCTAATGAGGGCATCCTCATCACACATGAAGGAGAGCGGGATTACTCTGGTTTATCAGATGACACCAGGGCCTGTCAGGTCATGAGTTTTATTGGTAGGTTTATCATCAGTCTTGTGATTCTCATGGTCATAAAGTACACCAGCGAGGTGAAACTGGGAGAGTGTCGGTCTGACAGACAAGCAGAAGCATAAAAGAAATATAAAGACTGTGAAAATGTGTTTCTTTCTGCTGTCTTAATGAGCACACATTGATTTCATAAACAGACATTTTAAAGCTCCAGTGAGGAACTTTCTATGAAGTGATTTTGGCACCCCCTGTGGACAGAGTGTCTTTGCAGACCCTGTGCTGCTCATGTCTTAGGCAATCTAAAATCCAGCCATCCATTTTCTACCGCTTATTCCTGTTGGGGGTTGCGGAGGGGGGCTGGAGCCTATCTCAGGCAGGGGACACCTTGGACAAGTCGCCAGTTCATCGCAGGGCTGCCATATAGAGACGAACAACGGTCCACGCTTACATTCACACCAACAGGCAATTTGAAAGTGACTAATTAACCTAACTCCACTTCGGCATGTTTTTGGGATATGGGAGGAAACCCACACAGACACAGGGAGAACATGCAAACTCCACACAGAAATGCCCTGACCCAGATTCAAACCCAGGACCTTCTTGCTGTGAAGCGACAGTGCTAACCACTACACCACTGTGCCGCCCAGGAGCTAAAATCCCAGTCTTATTTCTTAACGCTGTCAGAATTTTTCATTTACTGTGAATCATGTTAACATTATAGAATCTATGGTAACTATATAGAATCATGGACAGCACAACAGCTACCCAAGTGAAGCCAAAACATTCAGATCTTCCCTGGTGGCTGCTAAAGCCCACACTCTCCATTATAACAAATGGAACATGGGTCATACTAGAAATATCATTATTAATCTTTTAATAAGCTTTATTTTTGGCATATCCACCTTTGTTAGACAGGACAGCGGAAGAGAGACAGAAAGAGTATGACGGGAAGGCATGCAGTGAAAGGCCATGACCAGGAATTGAACCAACAGCTGTGATGAGGACCACGACCTATTACATGAGGGATTAAACCACTGGGCTATCAGTGCAATTGGATGTTTAGTTTTAGTTAGATATCTAATGTTAATGAAATAATCAGCTGAGAGCACTGTTGGCACACATGGGCTCCTTTACTTTTTTTTTTTCAGTGGAGGAGAAACAGAAAGAAAACATCATAAACAATAACTCAAGATTCACTCAACTTCACTGATTCACTGACGTCCTGAGATCAACACAAGAAGCTTTTCTGCCATAGACCTGAGAGATTTGAGAGATTTGTCCCGTTTTGTTATTGAGTCAGATTAAATTTTACCTCAAATTTTAAAGTGCCTGTGAGTTGTTGTTTTTTTTATTTATTTTTTAAGTTTATTAAACAGACTGAAATTCATATTGAAGTCTTTTCATAATATCCAAAAGCAGAAAGACCAGCAGCACAAAGATAGATTTTTTTATATCCTGAAGTCACTACTTGAGCATGTAGAAGACAAGAAAAGCAATAACATCTTTGTCCACAGGGGGCGCCACAGATGACAAACTGAAAGATCCTCACAGGAGTTTTAAAGCATTTATAATTAGTAGGTTTGCACAGACTTTATTCTCAATCTTTTTATAAGATGTAGCCTGAGTCATGAGTGGGTACATTTGTATTTTTTGTCATCTTTAATGTCTCACTCCATATTTCAGATAAAGGTTTGCTATGAGTGTGCGATCCATAATGTAAGACCTAGTGCTTTCAAAACACAGATAGTTAGCACAAAGCAAAAGTGACACATGTCATACATCATTCAATAAAATGAAGGTCTAATTTTCTATAAAGAATCATTTAAAAAGTCCCCAGTGTTTCAGGTTGGTTCATGTTTGTATCCTGAAGTCATGTTTCACACTTCTGTGCATTTTAAAACCTTTCCTCTACACCAGACCGTGCTGCAGATTTTCTGAGTTGTGTTGATTGTTGCCGCTGATTAACAGATTTGCAGCTGCTTGTTTTCACGCCAGGGAATGAAATAATCAAGACAACAAAGAGGAGCTAATCACTATTTTAACATTGCTCATTAAATCAAGAGATGGATAATTACTGTTTGTGCTTTAGGACGGGCTTTCATCAATTTTTTAATTGCTTTGAAGTCAGATATCATCTCTGATTGATTTCTAAAAGATCTCTCATCATCACCTTACACTAGCATTAGCATCTTATTTTCAATTTATGCACACAGCAATATGACGAAACAAAACTTCTTTCTCCCACTTAGAACATCTACAAAGACAAAGCCAGTGTCCTTTCAAACTTCCTGTGTGTCAGAGTTTTTGACAAGATCCAACGTTAGCACATGTCTTCTCACTTAACTCCAGTTTTATGTGCCGTGTTTCTCCTTCATTTGAGATTTGAAGGTTTTGTCTCGGTTTTACATTAATGTTTTCACAAAAATTCAGCAGAGGTCAATAGACTTTTATATTTGATAACAACAGAACTGAAAGATTAAGTTTAATTGCAGTTTCACTATCCAGACAAAATGACCCACTTAGTCTTTATAGCAGCGGTTCAAATTTTAGTGGAACTGCAGTGTGTCCATTATTGATCATTTGATATAAATAAATGCTCTAAAAAAAAGAAAAAAGCAGACTCTGCTTTGAGACTGAACTGTAAGCACAGTACAGTAAATGTTAATGTCCCCACAGGGCAAATTGATTTTCAGACAGTACACACAGATACCACAGTACGAACAATACAACACACAACACATATTACAGTACATAAAAGGACAAAGATACACAAACACCTCTACCTCTGCTGGTCGCTCTTTGTGTGGACCCTGCACACACAAATAGCTCCTTTAGTACTGCTCCCAAGGTTATAACAATACATTTATTTTCACACAGATATTGTATCAACATTTTTATTTTTACTTTTTATCACATTTGGAAGAAACCCTCAGTCAAGTATCTAAACATGCACAAAGGAGCTAAGTTTGAATATTGATAAATAAAAATTCCCTTAAATAAAAAAATGTAGGCTCAAGAGTTCTTTAAAATCACTAAATACCATCAAATCTACCTGGTACTGTCTAGACAAGAAGATACCAGCAAAAGTATAATGTTGGCAAAAACACCTTTGAAACAGAGGTTAAAGTCAGATTAGTCCTAGATGGGCTAATGGCTGTAAACTAAGGAGAATTTAATATCAGTTTTACCTTGGAACTCTTACCAATCACGCAGCTATGTTGAATACTTGACTCTGATTTGTGAAAACCCCTCCACAATCTCAACAAATATACATTTTAAATCAATGAGATTGTCTTTAAATCAGTATTTAGTATCACTTTGTTTGTGATTTATAGCAGGGTAATAATCGGGATAATTCACGGGAAACAGGTGATGCATTATTACCTACATGTTTAACTGAAAACAGCTTTTTTTTTTTTTTTTTTAGCTATCAGCGAGGTCATTTAAGTGTCATCAAATCAAATCAGTGCGATAATCTTTATGTCAAGTTCCTGTCGATGATTCATCCTGTCATCTTGACGCACTCTGGGCTCTCTGTGTGTAAACATGTGGCTGTGGTATAACAAATCCCCCCATCATATGAGTTGTTCAGATATGTGCTGATATTTTCTGTCTTTTATTACCCTTGAGTCTCTGTGCAAACAAACCTAAAGCCTCTCTGTAGTGAGTGGAATCTGAAATTGCAGTTCTCCACTGGTCCCTGACCAGGAAGGCAATAAAGGGGAATTAGTATCTAACATAGTGCCCATCTTATACTCCAGGTTATGACTCTCGATTTGTAATGTAAACCCTGCACTGTGTAGTGATCTTTTATTACATTTTGAAGCAAAGCCTAAACAGAACATAGAGGAAAAACATCGATGTGAAAGAGAAAAGCTACACCTTTTCCTTCGCTCACAACACTTATTTCTGTGTGCTGCATTCCTTTGTTATACATTTGCTCTACCAAAAATCAATGAAGCTCAAAAGCTCTCTGTAAGTAATCAGGCTGTGATCAGTCTCGGTCCGCTCTGCTGGTTCCTAAACAATCAAAAGAGAAAGGCCAGATACTCAAAATGAAAAATGGTTTCCACATCAGTGTTCACATGCTGTTGGCTATGCATCAAGGTGAAGAAAGCCATTTTAGTGTTAGGTCCTATTTACAAAATAATGGTAATTATAACACTCAGTATTGACAATTGAATTTATAATATACTTATCTATGATTTTTAGTTTATTTAAAGTATCCACAAATGAATTTTGAAGCAAAAGGTGAGATCACATATAGCAGCAGTAAGGGTCTGGTGCCCTTTACCACTAGACCAGCTGCGCTCCGCCTGCGCTGAAAGCTGACCAGGTTTGAATCGGCGAGCTTTCAGCGCACTTTACACGCCGCCGCCGGGCACGAAAATGTCACTGTGCCAGCTGATTCTGTCGACACCTCCACCTACAGCGCCACCACGCCCAGCTTGGCGGACCTCGGTGCGCCTCAGTCTGTGAAAATACCACTCTGGCCGTATGCCGGGCTCTGCTAGATGAAAATACCACTGCGCGGGGTCCGCCCCCCTCCGCCGCACCGCCGGTGGGCACGAAAATAGAGCCCTGGGTCTTTGCATGAGACTTAAACCACTTTAAGTGCATAGAAATAAAAGAAAAAGGGGTTAATGTGTCTGGGATAGTAAAAAAAAAAATGTTGAATATCGTTTTTTGATCAATGGCAGATTTCTTGTAATGCTTTAAATGTCTGATTTAAAGCAGTTTGAATATACTTCTCTGTAAACTTGCCTCACAATGGTTCTTTTATTTATGATTTGCCATACGACTTCACAGTACATGCACTGTTTCTATTGCTCATTCCTGCAAAATGTGGCTGCATTAAAAGTCAAAGTTACACCGAGGTCGTGATAAATGAAGTTATGTAGCAGGATGTCCTTTCATCCAAATGAAAGAGGTGTTGTTGAATGAAATTTCCTTGCTCTCCGTTTACTTAACTGTTGGTTTCTGAGGATGTTGAGGGAGCTCTGGTCATGCCTGTGGAGGAAAATGCAGCTCTCTGAGAGCAGACAAGCAGCCAGAGGCGAGTGAAGCGAGGCGGCATGTCCACAAAGAGCGAGATTGTCCTTGTTTGACGGCGCAGGAAAAGATTACGTAGAAACTAACAGCCTCACATCCCTTTGAAATGCATTCAGAGACAGGAGAAGGGTTCAAGAGGATGTTTGCAGCTGAAGTACCTTTGAAGTAAACTTTTGCTTTGCCTCTCGCTCAGTGTGTGTTGTGTATCCTCACAGCAGACTCACAATGAGGTTAGGTAATAAGAGTGGAGGCGGTAGGGGGGAGTTGGACCTCAGCGATCGAAAACAAAGAGCAACTGTGTGAGAAAATCACGACAGATTACAGCCATTAGCTCGCTGATTGTGTAATGCTTTATTCTGGATGTTATGTAAGGTGGAGGTGTGTTTGTGTGGAGAGAAAATGTCCAGACGAAACAATATTTTTCCAAATCAAATGATCCTTTCAGTTTTTCCATCTCTGTGAATAATACATTTGTTTCTTTGAAATGCTAACAAGCTGCCAGCATGAGGAGAAAATGATGCACAGATACTGGTTCACCAGATGTCCACCAGACGCCCTGTTCAGGCTAATTCTGGAGGATTTCATATTCATGGCCTACTGATTTGAAGAGTGCCTCCAGCCAAATGCCTCAGATCGGACTGAAATAAGCATATATATATTCATGTTTAACTGCTGGTTTGTGGTTTATGTAAAGACCACTGTCAATCATTTTGACTCTGCCAGCTGCCATGACAACACAATACTGCAGGAAAGAGAGGGAAAACAGTCAAAAGTTCTTCTGTGTTTGACGTGTTCCTCAGATCTGGGAACACGTCAAGCTTGTTTTGATGTCCCGAAATCTAGTTAGAAAAATAAAAGTTCAGCACGTCCAAAAAAACATATGAGTTAGAAAATCTGAGAGGCTGGGCCATCAATTGTTTTAAATGACTTAGAAACCCTTATTATGATCTAAAACTCAAAGCCTCTGCAGCCCTCTAAACCTTCATGGAAACAGAAATCTGAGTGAAACTTCAGCTTCAGAGGGAAACAATTACCAACACTTAGATTATTATTTCACTGCAGTTAACTTCAACTTCTCTTTCAAACTGACTTGTTTTGTCATTAAACGCTGACTTGTTATCAATGTTATACTTATCAAGTCAAGTAACCCTGTATGTGGGAAAACTGATTTTCATAACTTTTCCACTTAGCACTTTATTTAAGAAGCGTGAAAAGCAAAAACTGACTCACACTTAAAAGAATCACACATCCATTCGTGTGTTACAGCTGATTAAGAGGAGAAAGGTGATTGCAGGGAGCTCAATCTGAGGTGCGAACACACCACAATGCAGCTGTCGGCATCACAAGATGAAGTGTGAAACTCATATGACACTGAGACTCAGCTGCACCCAGAGTTCACTTCTCTTTAGGAAACATGAACATGTCTAAGCATGCTGGGACACAAAACCAAGGACCAATTGAACATCAGTCTGTGAGTGAGCATCAGTGTTGTGGAAATAATCAAAGCAGTATTAGACCTGCTAAGATGTGTTTATTTTTAGCTCCTGTGAAGGGTTTTCAAGTAGTTATGAAACAGACCGAAATTACTGACTTGAGACCATTATGATCAGCAACAGGCAGTTTCTGTGCAGCCATGTAGCTCTTTCAGGCGTCATCTGTTTTTCCATGATGCAAACTACCAATGTACAAGTATACCCGATTACTCCCCTAGGCTGGTCAATTATCTCAAATTGAGGACTCTTTAAACTAGGGGTGTCCAGGTACAATTATTTACTTCCGGCATGATACCCTTCACACTTGTGCATGACAAGTTTTGCATTCAGCTGCAACATTTTTCTTCTGACCTTAACAAAAATACTGCCAAACAGCAGACATCACTCCTTCTCCTTGCTACTTTGTTTGTACCTTAGTACACACTGTTGTTGTGATCATGAGGAAACTGCCTGCTGGATGTAGGCGCTGCTAGCTAGAGGTGCTAGAGCGGAGTCTGGAATGGACTGCTTGTATCAGAGTCATACCTGCCAACATTTAGGTTACAAAATCCAGGAGATTTTTGCGGCGCACCGGGCAGTTTTTGGGTTACCTTGTGTGGTGGATATGAGTGAATTATGAGAGTATTTGTAATTAGATTGCTTATCCAAATAAGTATAATTAGACTCATTTATAATGATTAAATACACTAGACATTATTTGTTCACACACATTTTTTTATTCACATTGACATTTGATTTTCTACACTGTGTCTTAAAATTTGGAATTATAATTATATGTGGCAGATTTTGCTGCTTTCAGCACTTTCTTAGATGGGGTGTACTTTTGAGCAGAGCTGTTGTAGTTGATCTGACAGACATCAGCGTCAACCATGTAAACACCAGGTTGGGTTGCCAGGTTCATAAAATAATCAGGTTATGTGTTGATGATTTTGTTTGCGTTGTGTGAATAACTGGCGTTTGATAATTATCTGGAAACCTGGAAACTTTGGACAAACAGTGATCTGAGTCATGAATGAATGTGAACCATGCAAACTACGGGAGATTCCTGGGAGAAATGAAAATAAGGGAGGTGGGTGGGAGATAGATCTGAAATACAGGACAGTCCCGGGAAAAACGGAAGTTTTGACAGTTATGATCTGAGTCCTGATATTGGGGATTTTAGACACATGTTGATGTCATCCAATTTTTTTTTTTTTTTTTTTTTACTGACATCGGGCCGATATCTGATATCAGTATTGGATCAGGACAACCCTACTTTTAATTCAAACCAGCAGTCCACAAGGTTAATTCAGAGTATACCAATATTTTGTGATTATAACCCAATGAGGGTTTCTCGGGACTGGTCGACTTTGTTATGTGTCCAACATGCTTTTGCATTTAAGTGGTTACTTGTTTTTTTGAGATGCATCTTCTTGTTTTGTTCAGATGATAAAATAGGTAATGAAGGTGCATCTTGTTGACAGAATTTTATTGTAGCTTTGATGCCTCCTCATGAGCTACAGAGCAAAAGATGTCATCAGTAAGAAGTATAGCTATTTACATTCGACAATATTCAATAACTGCAGACATGGGCGTTAATATCAGGCAGACTTAGAGGGTCTTAACATGGATTTCCCACAGCAAGGGTTCACAATGAATGTAATGTTTGACTGTTATAAGACAGCAGGATGAGTTTTGTAACAGAGTATTACACACAGTCTTGCAGGTTAGTAAGTGATAATATAGTACATTATCCCAGCTAATCTGCAGGTATCACAAGACCAATTCTTGAATTTCTGGAGAAAATGTCAACAAGCAGCAGAGGAAAGAAACTCTCCTTTCTCAACAATGTATGCTGGCAGCAGCACCGGCGAGACCACCTGAAAATCAATATGAGCTGGCTTATGGGTCTGCAACCAGTTAACAGACACACAAGAATACTGATAAAAAGAGGATTTAGTTGCTTTGAGAATGATTTATGCAACAAAGAGATGTTCTTCAATCACACAATTAATGATGTTTCCATGGCAACAGAATCTACAAGCCTCCTTGAGGTACAAATTAACATTAAATGAGTATTTCAACTCAGTTTCTGGTTGAACTATTTTCAGCATCAGAGATGGTTTAGACCTATTTGCTCCTCAGGTTGTACCTGACATTGCTTTTGTTGTTGAGGGTTATTGACCATTGAGATGAGATTTGAACCAATCAGAATCAAGTATTTAACACAGTCTGTAAATGAGGAAAGGAGCCTGGTGAGAACCTGGAGACGAGTCAAACCTCATACCACCAACACTGACACAAACTCGAACACTAACTGTGAGCTTAAATTTTAAGCAAAAGAAATGGTTAAAGAACAGGTTTTAAATGATTATACCAAACACACACAGAGCTTACAGACTCATATTAAACTCATATCTAAAGGAAATTTTTAAAAACGTGGTTTACTCTTGATTGTACAGTGCAAGCTAGATTCTTATATTATATATTTAGCCCAAAACAATGAATTAAACATAAAGAGCTTAGGAAAAAATAAAGCAGATGTTTCTACAGATACACTCTGCTCATCGTTAAAACTCATAGTCATGTATTCAAGCTGAACGAAGCCTCTAAAAAAACTATGAGCAGCCTTTTAGATGAGATGTGATTCATTCGAATGCCAAAGATTTTGCCAGGAGTGAGATGTCTTTTCACAAGAACAAGTGAGAGGTACTTTCACTCAACTGTCTGTCTGTGTGCTTAACTTACTGTGTCATTTACTGCAGGAGTGCTGCTAAAACTGTCAGGCGTTTTCACAAGTTAAGGCCGAACCATCCAGGCGTGATTTAGGCTCAAGGCTCCCCCACCACAGTTTCACTGAAGAATTTTATTCCTTCCATTTGATTTTTTTTTTTATATAAATGTGAGCCGTATTTTCTATCAACACAGTCAATTCTTTAGCTCAAGATGCAATATGTTTCCAGTGTAGTGTAGCATTAACTCACTAATCAGATTATTCATACATCAGCACCTCTGAAATATCTATTAACATCCTCTCCTCATGGGACCAGTCAGCTAATTTCAGCTGCAAAGATACCCAGCAGTGTATAAAACCTTATTTTCCACAGCTCAGAAACATTGTTCTCAGGGGAAACTGCTGCTCCAAACAGATGCTGTTCTCTTCCTGCAGAGAGAGAGTAACACGATGAGAAACAATCTGGTCAGCACTCCACAGGTTTGTGTCCTCTGCAGCCGGAGCAGACAGAAAGCAGATTACTGAGCACAAAGTCAAGCCCCGCTGCCAGAGTGTGACAATGGACCAGCTGTCCCCAAATACTGAGAGTGAAGCTCACAGGAGCCGAACATCTTTTATTCTATGTAGAGCAGCATGAAAAAGTGTGGCCAAAAGTAAGTGGACATCTGAACAAAGGACACATGTCATTGTGTGTCAGTACTGAAGAGAGTAATCCATGAACAGAAACTGAGGAGTTTGAAGAACTCCACATGTTAAAGCGGATCTTGTTTTTGGATCATATATGAAGAAATTTTTGGTGTAGTTCCTGTTTTTGCCATGTCATGGATTCTTTTTGTCTGGCATTAATTTCACTTTTATGCTTCAATCTGAGTGGTTCAGGGTGCTTTGGAATTTTGAGTGTAACGCACACTAGGTCACTTTATTTTTGACAAAAGGGGTTTGTGAATTCAAAGCACTTAAATTCCCATTAAAGCTCCTGTAAGGGGTTAAAACAGTATTCCTTCTTATTTTCCCGATTTTGTTCTATATATTACAGATACATTGTCTAACCCCCAGAGTCTTACTGTCTCCACACACCAAGCGTGAGTAAATCATTTGTGCGAATGAATTACATGTTGAGTCAATGCAAAGCCATGATCAGACTGTCCCACTACTCTGGCGGCGCCAATGACGCGAATTGGGCAGGACCTGAAAATGTCTCAAATTGAGCGGATATTCATGGTGCGATAAATAATCAGCACAGAGGTTGCCTGGTGACGTATGAAAATGGCTGTTCACTGGTATCTATAATGGAGGACAAACTGATCGTGTCGGTGTGTGGGTGCCTCAAATTATATAGTACCTTTTCTTTCGACAACTGAAACCTGAATAAAAGGAGCTCGCCTGGAGGCAAGTGAGTAAGAAGATCAGATTACCTGGTAACTTGTTAAAAATTGTTGTCTATCACTTGTTCCCGCCTGTTGAACTGGCAGGGATAACCATTGAAATTACCGTTGACGTGTGTATGATACTATTTATTCACGCGCCTAGATTCACACGAATTAAGCAAGTAGATTATTGGCGCTTGGTGTGAGCGCCCCATTACTGTGAATATTTGTAGTGGAACATAAAAACAAAAGCTGTTCCTGGGATGGGATGTAACTCATCCGCCCTGCAGCAGTAGCTTAAACATGAGCAAAGGTCCAACTCAAACCATAAAAACAAAGCTGATGATAAATTATATTTTTGTTGGTTTGGTCTCCATTTTTTGCCTAATGTTTTTGTGGCTGTCTGCATGAGACACCTTTGTCATTTGGAAATAAATTTGCAGGCCAAAAAGGGTTGGTTTTGATTTAATGATAGTTTAGTGTATGATGAAGAATCCCCTTAAGATGAAAACTGCATTTATAACCAATTACATGAATATCAGTGTTTGATTTCACACTTAAACGCTTCATTCTTTATATATTAAAATCTATTTACACATGAAGGTACTAAATTGCAGTTTATCGAGTAAACTTGTCAGATTGAACCCTGTTTCTACACTATCTCAGACATTTAAAGTCAATCAACATGACTGCAAAACAACAGGACATATGTAAAGTGAAAAGTTTACTTTGAAACTAAGTGCACTAAATATGCAGACGAGTACATTTTGCCCCCATTCTTCCGTGTATGTTAATACTGGTGTTAGACATCTGACCTATAGAGGCTGTTCATGATAAGAAAGAAAGAAAGAGATTGTGTAAGAGCTGATGTTGGAGCTGCAGGGACTTTAGCCTTGTTCTCTCTGGGGATGTGGAGGAGTGAGGTACAGTTACATAAGAGTGAAAAATACACAGCTCATATAGCTGCTCTATACAGCCGTGATTACGAGGTCAGGATGTTCTGGGCTTAGATATTTAATACTGGCAGCTCACACAGGGAGGTTTAAAAGCTTTCAGCGAGCATCGAGCCAGTACTTCAACAGCATTATTTGTACACTTCTTTTTTTTAAACTAAAAAGGGAGCAATAAAGGACGGATTTGTTTCTTCAGTGGTCTTTTTATTTATCTTTAATTTTCATTTGCAACAAGTAGGGGAATATCAGGACAGATGTTGGCTATATTAAAGTCCAGACAGGCACAAACTAATGTTAAGATGCCGCACCTAATAATCCCTTTATGTTTAATTTAGAGGAAATAGTTCAGTTTATATCTGAAAGAAAAATGAGAGTGTCAGAGTCATCAAACATCTGTCTTAATTAATCAGAAGTAATCAGAGCCTAGGAGATGAACCGAAACAAACAGCACATATGTGTGATCAGCCACAAGTCCCCACAGCAGAACACCCATTATGCCAAAAAGCTCCTTCGATAGTATTATATTATTCATGAAAACCATATAACAGCGAAAGTAATCCAGTCTATGTTCATAAATTTCATTAGTTTTACATAAATGCGACTTATTACAAAAATAAATTACAGTCACGATTTTTTAAAAAGCCCATTTCAAACTCCAAAAAAAGTATCTGGTGACTGTAGAGGTAATAAAAAAAGGTTTTTCAACATAGATATGAGCCACAAAAAGTAATACAGGTATCTTATGACAAGGATTGTGTTGCTGAGGAGAAACAGAAAATGGTGCGAAATGATGCTAACTCAAAGCAGGTGTCCTCATTGTCAGATAACTCAGTTCATCTCTACATCTATAAGTTTAAACTCTATCATGGAAAGCCAAAGCCAGATATCAATAACACTCAGAAACAGCACCGGCTTCTCTGAACCCGGGCTCATCTGAGATGGACTTACACAAAGCGGAAAAGTCTGCTGTGGTCTGACAGGTCCACATTTCAAATAGTTTTTTTGGAAATCATGGATGTGGAGGAAAAAGACCATCCAGACTGTTATCAGGTCAAAGGTCAAAGCCAGCATCTGTAATGGTATAGAGATGTGTTAGTGCCCAAGGCATGGGTAAATTACACATCTGTGAGGGCTCCAGTGATGCTAAAAGGGACATACAGGTTTAGGAGTATCATATGCTGTCATCCAAGCCATGTCTTTTCAGAGACATCCCTGTTTATTTCAGCAAGACAATTCAAAGACACATTCTGTACGTGTTACAACAGCATGGCTTCACAGTAAAAGAGTGCGGGTACTCGACTGGCCTGCCTGCTTTCCAGATCAGTCTCCCATTGAAAATGTGTGGAGCATTTGGATGCACAAAAAAGCACAACAGAGACCCTGGACTGTTGAGCAACTAAAGTTGTCAATCAAACAAGATTTGTGAAGAGTTTAAATTTGTGTGCGATCCCCTTCATCTAACAAAAGTCCTCAACAGCTAAATATTTTTGAAGACCAAAGATCATCTTTCCGTACTTTACTGTGCTGTGAGGTATCTTAAGTGGGTTTTACTTCCACAGATCTGCATGGAAAATAATAATAGCTGCACTGCTATAAATATTAAACATGTTCAGTATTTACAATTAGATGTTTCGCCGTGTGTGGGGATCCCAGAGGACAGCCGCGCTCACACTCTGTGGATTATCACAAAGAGAGAAATGAAAGCCAATCAGGAAGGAGGCTAACTGAGGGAGGAAGTGCAACAAACACAGCCATGACAACGACAGAAACACTGAATAAAATTAAGTTAAATTTACATCAGAAACAGAGGATTTCCTTATTGATTTGTGGAAACGACACAATATGTCCTACAAAACATACCACGGTCTAAGTAATAGGGAAGAGAGCTGCACTACATGGGTGTAGTACAAAACTGTCTATTTATGGTATTTATGGTAACTCCAAACCTATCGAATGTGAGCACTTCAGAACACACAATAATAAAACCGATATAGTGTATTTCCTAGAAAGACACATACAGACAAACTTTCTCTTTCAGAGCACAAGTAAATTATTTTGCTGCTGGGAAAGCAAACAAAGCCAATCTCTTCACACTCTGCATTCCTGTGATGTCCTGTTAAGACACCAACACACTGACTAATTATCAGAGGCATTAACCAAATCAGCTCATCCTGTTATCATACCTTTGTTGCCAAAATACTCATTACACAAGGAGTCATTCATCAAGCTCTAAACTCTGCTGTTCACACTGTTGGTGGGGGAAAGTGCTCTCTGCGGAGACACACAGAGATAAAGCACCACTTAAGCTTTTTAATACTCTTCATGACCGTTTATCTTTCAATATAAAAAAGACCTTTGTCTATTGAAAGAGTTGGTTCCCATGAAAATGGATTTTGGAGACTAAATCGTTTCATGGGGCGAGATTAATGCCACTGTTTTCCTTTACGGCCTTTAAATGTGAGCTTTTGTCCACAACATTATAATAAAAGTATTAACATTGAAACTTTATTTATATTTCAGAGCTACTACAACTTTGGGCACACTGGGGGATGAATATGACTGAACTTAATCATATAATTCAGTATAAACAGATACATGTATAGACGTTTTTTTTTTGTGAAAAGACTGTATTTTTCAGTGTGGGTGTGAATAATGACAGCAGTTATGTGAACACTGCACGTCACTGAAGCAGTGAGTCACTGTTATTTTCAGACTATGTTTCTGACATTTTCACACTTCAACACTTCAAACACGCAACACTCAAAAATGGAGGTTGAGTGAGCAAAAATGCAAGTTTTGCTGGGACATTTTTGGGATGTGATACTGTTCAAACAAATCTATAAATAATAACACGGTTTTTATTTCTCCTTTCAAAGCTATTGTGACTACAACCCTACACTGTTATTGTGCATGTGTGTTACACTGAGTGTGCGCTGCCCTTGCTGTGTGAATATCAAACTGTGATAGCGGCCCACAATACATCACTGTCACACCACAGACTGCTCCAGGTAATCTATTTGTCCCGGTAAAATATGGTCTAATTTGTTCCACTTTTCTTGCAAGCACAGCAGAAAATAGAAACCATTTGAGCTGCATCTTATGTATATGTGGTATTTTCTGGTAGTTTAGGGTGAAAGCGGGGAGCCTTTCTGTATCTTTGATTTTGGCCCTGTGCTGCAAAAATATTTATTTAATTATTCGGATGCATTTGGCGTTTTTCCAAAGCGTAACATTTTTACAACATATAATTTTAAATCTTTAGGGAAAAAAATTAGGAATTTGAGTTTCATGGTTAAAGCAAATCTGCAAAAGGCAGTGGTTCTTTAAATTCTCCCCAAAAGGCGGCTCTTGAATAGTCAAAGGAACTGTGAGGAACTCACATGTTGTTGTGCTGATTCTGGTGACTCTACGGACAAAGCTGGATGTATTTTTCCAGAATACGTTTCCCATTAAGTCTATCACCTTCTGTTGTACAGCTTTGGCTCTTGCCAAAGCGTGCATTTGTTATAGAAGCAAATGAATAAAAAGCATATCTTCTTCTTAACACTAGGTTTTGGGATGCAGAGTAAGTAGGTAATATATAGATTTGTATGTAAAATTATCTACTGTAATGTAACAGCAACAAAATTTTATGAATCTGCTCACAAAAGCTGGCAAGATGTATTGGTTTAATGTTAGCATTCACAGCCTGCTAGCCCATAATTTCCACCATGTTTTCAGTCGTATATATGTTACCAGCATTCATAGATCTGTACATTAACATATTCTACCCCTTGTTCTCTGATAGAAAATACCTACATCCAAGCCAGAGCCAGAGTGGCCAGTTTTGTCTGAAAATGGATGAATCTGCCTGTCTTTATCCTGAACCAACTGAGATAAACTAAATGCATATTACTAACATTCACTTGCCACTTTATTAGGCACACCCCTGTAGTACCTCTCAGAACTGCTATAATTCTTCGTAGTATACTTTCAACGAGGTGTTGGAGACATTCTTCCCACATCCAAAGTTGCTCTATTGGACTGGGATCTGGTGACTGTGAAGGCTACACAGGAGTACCATGAATTCATAAAAATTTTAGCTTTGTGGCATGGTGCTTTGTCCTGCTGGACGTAGCCATCAGAAGATAGGTACACCGGGGTTATAAAGGGATGGTCAGCAACAACACCTGCATAGACTGTGGTGTTTAAACAGTATTGAGTTGCTATTAAGGGGCCCAAAGTGTGCCATGGAAATATCCCACACACACCAGCCTGAACCATTGATACGAAGCAGGGTGGATCCATGCTTTTAAATTCTGACTCATCTGAATGTTGCAGCTGAAATCCAGATTCGTTCAACCAGGCAAAGTCCAATTTTGGTGTGCCTGTTTGAATTAAAGCCTCAGTTTCTTTCTCTCATCTTGAACCAGTCTGCCCATTCTCCTCTGACCTCTAACATCAACAAGGCATTTTCATCCACACAACTGCTGCGCACTGGATATTTTCTCTTTTTTGGACCATCCTCTGTCAACTCTTGAGATATGATGGTTGTTTGTGAAAATCCCAGTAGATCAGCAGTTTCTAAAATTTTCAGACCAGTCCATTTGGCACTAACAACTAACAAGCCACCTTTGAAGTTACTTAAATCCCACTTCTTCTCCATGCTGATGTTTGGTTTGAACATGTCTAGATGCCTAAATATGTTGAGTTCCAGCCATGTGATTGGCTGATTAGCTTTTTGTGTTAACAAGCAATTGAACAAGTGTACCTGGTATGGATGGATCACCCACTTCACAACACCTTAATGGACCAAAGGGCGAATGGTGGTGGACGGCTCCTCTCTCTTCGCTGCAGGACAGAGAGATTCAGAAGATCTTTTGTACCAACAACCATCAGACTGTACAACTCTTCTGTAAATAGTAGAACACTTGTAGTCTAGACATGACAAATGAGACAATAAACAATTAAATTTCCCTTCAGGGATAAATAAAGTTCTTAATATCATAGCAGGTGAGTGTATAACTATGTTTTAGCAGAATAATGTTACTCCAATCCCCTCTATGTTAATACTAAATGAAGCAACTCCTTTGAAACTGAATTACCGGAAATAGTCTGTTGGCTAGTTACCAGCAGTCATGCTCCTCTGAAATCCACCAAAAACGTTCAGTTTATTTAACCCTACTTTGAGGTAGATTCAGGTCCAAAATATCATAAAGGAGTTTGATGGTATGTGGAATATTATAGAAAATCTCATAGGAGTACATGGACTTCTAGTTGACTCATACTCAAGTTTAAATAAGACATTAACTCTTTTGTCCTCAAAGCATGCACACACCAACACAAACATAAATTTGTGCTTGTGACCATTTTTTTTCTTTTACCTCTGGCAAAGTCCTCACTGTAGAGTTTATCCATCTACAACAATCCCCCGACTGAAAACACATGCCTTTAAGCTAATTCTGCTTCAGCATTAATCATGAGAACAAAACATTATGTAAAAAGAAAACTATGTAAAGCTAAAAAAAAACTAACAACAAATATAACTAACAACTTCAAAGCACATTGAAACAAAGCCACATTGGACTGAGTGCTGAATGTTTACTCAGGAAGATCCACGGGCACTACAGTTTACTATAAAGAACTGAACAATCTTGTCATTTTACTATTTACGTTTTCTACATGAATTTAAAAAAATCCTTACTGTACCTTTAAAAAAGTTCCAATCGTTGATTCAGGACAAATGTGGTCAACCCTCTGGCAGATAGTTTGACATTTCTGAAATTATTCTTTAATGTAGACAGGGGTAAATCCGACTCCAAAGTCCATGAGAAACTTTTTCTGGAAACAGTTGGAGTATAACATAAATGAATTCCTTTAAATTTTACTCAATTTCAAGTTAGTCATGTTTCCCAACAGACAGTATCCTAAATCTGTAAGAATTGGTGTATTTGCAGAGTTAGTCGTCATAAATCAAGTGAATCCTTAATCACTTTAAGTTTGACAAAACTTTAATATTCTTTGGTCATTTCACAAGTATCGTTGCATGTGTCTGAACTGTTGTCGTGACGTCAATCATCTATAGTCTCTGACTCTATCCAAACATCCTCACGCTCACTGTCATCATCATGCTTCAGTGTCCTCTTATCTACCCTTATATAACTTTGTGATTTGCAGCTTTACTCACGGATGAGCTTCAGCATTAATTTAAAGACTCTGAGAGTCCTGCGTCATTACCAATACATCTCCTTATTTTTGTTTCTGATTTGCATATGGGTTCAGAAGTGCAGCTTTGAATGTGTTTTTGATTCTTCTTAAGTAAGCTCTGTCATCTGCGACTCTAGCAAAGAAGTAATCGCCCTGAGTGGACACAGTCAGATGATGGAAGCGAGCACTGCAGTCCTCTTAATGGCTCTTTATGATGTTCTAGGTCAGCAGTGCATTAGAGGAGCGTTTCCTTATGCAATGACCTTCTCAACCACAGAAATGTTCAGCAAAACTTCAACAGCTCAAACAAGAGAGAAAGAGAGAGAGGAAACTATGTGTGAGAACATTACGTTTCCCCATGAACCAGAAAGTTTGTGCAACTTTTCTTGTCAAATCAGGATCCAAATTTTGCCAAAAGACACATTTTGCTTCATCCAAACATCCGGACAGCAGACAGATGGACAGCACAAGGCTGTGCTGAGCTGCATCCATCCATCCTCAGGAGTCCTATCACTGGACATGTTTGGGAAACAAATCAATCAGTGTCAATTAGAGCTGCATTCAAAGCCAGCCACATCCTGGTAGTAAGACGCTCCTTCTGCACTTAACAGCAGGCAATGCAATTATGCTGCAAAAGCCAGCAAAGTGCTCAGTGCTCAGGGAGGATGAACTGGTGCATATAAAAGGCTCTCTCTGTCTTTTATCTGCAGCTCTCTCAGGTGCCCTCCCTTTTTCCCTGAGCATCCCCCTGTTTCACTGCTCTCATGTAGTGATCTGTAACATAGTTTGGGATATCATTCGACATAAGTGCACTGATCTGATCCTCAAAGCCCTCACTTTTTCCCTGTTCCTCTCATTGATTTCTGAGAGAGAGAGAGAGAGCGTGTGCAGTCGCTTCCTCTCTGGCTGTCCTCTGTGGGAAGGTGAGAATGCTGCTTTACAGTCTGAAACTGACTCCTAGATGTGGGAGCCTAATCACATTTGACTTGCAGTGTGAATTACAGAAGCAGATACTCTCTCCCACTTCCATGCTACATTTGATACTTCATTTGCATATACACAACACTGTGGTTGTGTGTGTGTAAAAGCCTCCAGGAAATGAATAATCAGACAAAGAGCGCACAGAGGAAAGAGCTCCCAGACCTGTGATCACATGCCAGAAACAGACATGTGTTGTTTAATTCTTTACTGCATATTTCATCATAATCTGAGGAGACCGATCAACTGCTGCCAACAGTATTGATCGAGGATACAAATTATTACACTGGATGGTATTTGTAACATGTATTTATCCTCTAAGAGAGGTGTTTATGGTTGTCTGTGAGAAAGGGCAAGCTTCTTTATTTAAGATATTTCATAAAAGGCTTTGACGTGCATTATATAAAGCATGAGAAATACAGCAGAAAAGGGCATTTACATGTGAATGAGTCTGTTTTTGGGAAGAATTGGTGCAAATTACAGAGCGGTTTCATCATCGTCATTGTGAGGAGGGATTCTTGGAGGGTCACAAACACAACTCCTCCAGAAACTCCCACTTTTTCTTGGTCTTTCTTTATTCATGTTTGGTTCCTCCACAGCTTCAACCATTACACTTGAGGATCTGTGTAAGGGGTGATGTATTATTAACTGGTTATGCAAAATGTAGTCCCTTCAAGGTGTGACATGATACTGGTTTGAAATGAAAGGCCTCTTTTTTCAGCCTGTCACGATCTGATTTTGCATAACTGCTGGCCAACAGTACAGTTTCACACTTATCACCTGGCTCCCAACAGGATATACAAACAAAATGACACTATGTGTTTTTCTGAGGATAGTTCATCATTTAAAAATGTTATTATTATATAATTGAACTGCTTAATGAAGTAGTCCTTCAGTTTCAGTGGTTGGTACCACACAATGGCCATGGTTTTCTGATCAGCCTATACTTGAAGAATGTATTAACAATGAAGAGTCAAAATATTAGCATTTTTCTGTTGGCAGAGCAGAATATAACAGCATCATCTGTATAAAATGTGTTATTTTCACCAACAACAGTCTTTTAACAACACATGCTCATACTTTGTTGCGGTTCATGGCTGCTTTCTTCAATTTTTTGATGTCTCTTTCACAAATCGTCTTGGCTTTTTTAACACCCTGTTCTTAATTCCTACAGTTTTTAACCCCTCATCCTCTTTTTTGCTGGTTTTTGTTCAATCATTGTACACCAATCCAAAGTTTTATGCTCTGAAAGTCCATTAAGAGTCAGAATGTCCTCCTCAGAGTCGACAGCTGCTTTAAGAAAGTAAGGTTTTTGTCATGAAGCGAGACCATAAACGCTCCTTTCTGGAGATTGATTTATTATGTGATGTGTGATCTTGTTGCCCTTAGCTTCTTCTTCCCTGCTCAGAACTGAAAATCATTTTTTCTGGGGTTTTTCTAAATCAGATTCAAGTGTTTTACACAGCTGTGTGATTAGGAAGAAAGCTGGGGCATAAATCAAATCTATTTTATTGCTTTCAAAGCTGGGACATCATTGTTGGATTGTCACATGCAAAACTCTTGAAAATACAGGATTATTGTTTCCTGGAGCAGCTTAATCTTTCTGTGCTTTTTCATTATGTTGTGTTTTATTCCTTTTTTATTTTTGCTGTTCAGTCTTCATGTTGATGGATGACTTTTATTTCAGCATTGTTTCAGAGCATACATCAGTATCAATGATCTCATCTTTCGCCTGTGCGCTTGCTGCTCTTGTGTGTCTGCTCCCTGTGATCCCAGTCATGACCCGTTTCTGTGGCAACCTGATTTTGAAAATAGCTCCCCTCTAACGGCTTTGCTGCTGCTGTCGCAAGTTGAGCAGGCAGCAGCAGGAGCAGCAGGAGCAGCAGCCCACTCCTGATGCATGACTCATTCATTGCTCATTATCATCCCACTCTCATTTCATCCTCCTCTCATATCCGATGGAGATGGTAGTGTGGGGGGCGGGGTGCAGGCTACTATAAAGCCGGTGTTTCCGTGCTGCGATTGGCTGGTGGGGAATCCATTTAATCTGCAGCTACTACTACGAGGTCCTCCCCCCCTCTTTCTTCTACTCCTCCCCCTCACTCTGCCTGCCCTGACAGCATCCACACACAACAGAGTGTGTGTGTCTGTTCCAGGGAGAATATCAGCTCTGCACAGGGAGGAGAGGATTAGCTCCAGCACTCAGCTCATCTGCATACACGTTCCCAGAGAAGCACATGAGCACCCAACGCTGCTCCTCTTTTGTATAAAACCTGGCACTGCTATCTCAGATGCTCCACTTGATCTGCTGTCACTGCTGAGAGAGGATTTAAAAGGGACCACTCTTGTTTTTGTCTCTTTTTTCTTCTTATGTTTTTCACATCTTATTCTTAAAATTTTAAACCACTGCCTGAGATGTCTCTAAGTTTTTGGGACAATGAAAGTAATATCCCTTGACTTAGATTTGCTCTGAGCATCAGAGAGTTTTCTTGCTATTTTTTTAGAGGACTTTTTCCCCTCTGAGGTTTGGTCTGGGAGACTGCAGCACCAGGATGCCATCTAGAGAGTCCTACGAGGTTCACAAAGAAGAGAAGTCCCTGGTGCAAAAGGCCAAGCGAGAGGCCAATCAGGAGGATATTCTGGCTGCAGCTCTGGGGATGAGGATGGGGCCACAGAAACCTCCAGCCACTTTCTGGCAGCCGCTTAAACTCTTCGCCTATTCACAGCTCACCTCACTGGTGCGCAGAGCTTCACTGAAGGAGAGCGAGCGGGCGCCCAGATCTGAGAAAGTCCACAACTTCAAGGTAAGAACTTAATAACTCCTGCTCTGTTTTTTTTTTCTCTTTCTAAATCAGTACTTTAATTTCATCATGTGTGGCCTGAGGGCTCTTGTGGGAAATGAAAAGAGGAGGAGGGAAGGGGTGCTACAGTGTGGGAGAGAGAGGGGATGAAAAACAGAGCTGTTTTAGTCCATCCAGTGAGCCTTTATCAAAAGAAAATCTGTTGGGTGGTCTGTGGAGCACTGCTGTTAGTTTGAGCAGCAGATGGAGAGATTAGGCGGATGGAGAGGGGAAACAGTGGAGGAGTGTTTCCCTGTTTGGCTGCTGCTCTTTCTGCTAGTTTAGCTGGTTAATGAAGGAGAGCAGCAGGTGAAAAAAATATGATACTTATGAAACTCTTTCAGCTGTTTTTATGCCTTCACTACTACAGATTTAACCACTTAAAGAATATAAACAGATTATAGTACATGTGTTTGTACGACAACATGATAAAAATGGCATTTTAAATCTACAAAAACAGCTAGTCTCTAAAGTGAGCCTTTCAGACACTCAGACGGTTCACAGTTATTAATTAAAATACAGTTTGACCTATTTATTCAGAAGCCCAGCCTTTCAAGTTAATTAATCCTGCAGTTCATGTTTCTACCAACTGTTCTCTTGACATGTAAACAGGCAGTATGTTTACATGTAAAAGACAGATTAATTATATCATACATGTTGATTACAGTTTCATTTGACCTCACAGACATATAGAGCCTTCTTACATGTTCCCAAATGATATTCTGTCAGGATGGATTAAATTCAGGTTGTATGTGGTTAAACAACAGAAAAAAAAGTCCATCATTTTGAGGTGGGAGAGTTGAAATTTTCAATCTTTTCAGGGAACTCCAGACTAAAATCAGATTAACTGGTGCATCCAATTTCTGATTGATTGGTATTTCAAAAGCAATATGAACATCTTGGTGTAAATCATCAAACAGTATGTAGTCTGAGAGGGATGAATTCATGTGTGTCAAACAGGACTCCTGAGTTGCTGTAAACATGAACAGTAACACCAGGTGGCATCCCTCCAGGTGATTAGTGTTGCCATAATATGAGTGCTGCTGCTGTGTCTCTCCTCTCTGATTGGCTGAGCTGTTGTTACCTGGTGGGATGTGCGGGGAATCCCTTTCCTGTCTCCATAACGAATCTCCCTGACAACTTGCACCTTCACCCGAGTGAAAGTGTCAAATCTGTGTCGTGCCATGATGGCTGCACCCCTCTTAGAGCTGTCTCTCTGTGGATGTGTTTTTGAACAACAACCCTCCTCCTCCACACACTCCTAATCCTCCTCCTACACCTCATTTAAGATGGCAGCACCCACTGGTCTCCTGGACAGCTAGAAAAAGAAGACCCCCTCCTTTCTCTTTCTGAGGTGCCATTGCTTTTCCTCTTCATCACTAATATAAGTCACCGTCTCTCTTTCTCTCTTTCTGCTGCAGGTTCACACCTTCAGGGGGCCGCACTGGTGCGAACACTGTGCCAGCTTCATGTGGGGACTGATGGCTCAGGGAGTCAAATGTGCAGGTACACACTCTCTTATATAAACCCCTGCAAACAAAGTGAGCATCCTCCTATCTGGGTTACTTGGTTTTGAGTACATCTGGAGCAGGATTATTAAAGTTTAATCCACAATCCCAACAGTGGTTTGTGGATTAGAGGGTTGTATAACACATTGAAATAAGGGCTGCATTGCAATGTGACAAACGTTTAACACCATTTAAATACCCGATTATTGACCTCTTTATTCCTCACTTTGCTGTGGGAGTGGAATAGAGGAATGAGGTCCATCACAATCACTGTTGCCAGAATATTAAAAAATCCAAATCTTCTCTAATCTTTTGGGGAATTATGACTAGATATTTTTTGTCTAGCTCTGGGCTTGTTTCTTTTTTTTATTTTGTTGTCAATGCAAGTGAAACAAAGGGTAGCTCTGTTTCCACTTTCATGGTTTTAATGGATGAACATTTGCTTCATTTGGACTAAGCATGCAAGAGTCGGCTCAAAAAACAAAAATAGTCTGTTCAAGGCTCGGTTATTTTTCTCCAGTGCTGCAACTCACTCCACATTTAGAGTCTATTTTGTACAATATTCCCCTGCAATCAAAGTATATGATGGCTGTACCATACACATATTCAGTTGTGTTGTAGTCAGGTTATTGCTTCTGTTACATTTTCCTCATTTCTTGTCAAAATCTCAGATTAAATTACTGTTTCACTGCAGTTGTAGTCAGAAATCCTTCCACATCCCAGAATGGAGCGCTAATACAGCCTAGTGCGCGTCTTTGATGTTTTATTGATGAAACAAAGTGTGTCACACAAAACTGCGCAAGCTCTGCCATCAATTATTAATGCCTTGATTTCAGAAGCTGACAACAATAGACAGAAAACGCACATAATATTGGAGCCAATCTTTATAAACTCATATCCTGCCATTCCTTCAGACTCGACCACAGCGAGCAGAATCTAGGGCAGAGAAGTCTCACATGATGCTCACATTTGCATACCAAAAAGAAAAAAATCTCCTCCCACCCCCTTTTTTTTCCCCTTTTTTGTATGTGTGAACCGGTTTTGGCTGAGCGCCAGGAAGCCAGCCTCTGCTTGTGCTTGTTGTGCCACATTTCCTCATCAGAGTACGCCCCCCACAGCCTCGTCCCATCATGCCCGTGAAGGAAAACAAAGCTGGCATGTCTCTTTAATGAGGAGCAGAGCTGGGAGCGTGAGGAAAGAGCTCCATTTCCACACACATTAAAATTCAGTGGCTTCAACCGAGGAGCTGGGTCAAGCAGCTCAACCCTTCTTTAACTGGGATACTTAGAGGTGAAACTCAACCATCGAACAAATACAAGTGCCGCTTTTTTGTCTTTCAAATCCAGCCTGAAAGAAACTGGTTTGAACTGGAAACTCTGGAGATGATGTGCTGATAAGAAATTAACATCCAGCCACCATTAATCGTCCCCTCAGAGCTCTTCAGCCAAAACTGATCGGCATCCTCCTCGCCATAGCAACAGAGACAGAGCTGATGATGCACTAGAGCAACATCCCCCGTCTCCAGGCTCCAGGGGGTCCCATGGGCCCCTTTTTCACCCTCACCCGCCCCACATGGGACCTCAGAGGGACACCAGGAGCTCAGCAGCAGACCTGTGTGTGATGACAGGCCCTGCTCTATTACACCGCCTGTCTCATATCCTTAAGAGAATCATCTCTTTAAGTAATTACATTTCTGCATCAATGCATGGAAAAGCAGGCGCGGCGAATTTCTCCAGGGACCCATATTAATCTCAAACGTCTGAGGTTCCCCAGAAGCCTGGATTCTACATTTTTAGAGGTGCTTTTTGTATTTAGAATAAAAAAAAAACATCCTTATGCAGAATCAGGATGTTATTCCTTCTGCTGTTTGGATTTTAAGGCACATGGTTTTGTCAAAAAAAGAAAAAACCCTCAGAACTTGGAGACGACTCAAAAGATCTAAGAGCTTGAAGAGCTGCCCCATTTTAGTCTGGGAAAGTAGGTCTAGTGTAGCCCGCAGCGCCTCAATTGCTGCTTCCACAGCCATTGTGTGTGAGCTTTGGATTTGGAGGAGAATAGAGCACACATCAGCTCCAACTCTCCCTCCTCCAGGCCACAGCGTTTTTCTCTGCTCCTCTAATTCCCTGCATGCGTCTCTGTTATAAAGCCGAGCTGCAGTCTCGCTCTCCACGGGCTCCTCTGCTCCTTGACAAGGTGAAACCCGCCCTCAAACAGCTGTGCCTCGGGCCCGTCTGCTCTGACCGGAAACTAAAACTGACATCAGGACTAATATGCAGTTTGAACACCCAGTGAGGAACATCTACATCTGAAAACGTCCAAACCAAAAATCTGTTTCACTTTGAATCGACGAGCTGTCTTTGTTTGATTATACAGAGGCATATTTTTAATCATTTAAACATGACATAGTTCATCATGGTTTCATCTCACTGTTTTTAATAAGGAAAGGGCTGTTTAAAAGGTGACTTTGGACCTGTCCTCTGCTGAAGGTGACTGTAGAGGAGACAGAGGGGCTCTCCTGTGGTCCTGTGACATTCAGAGGCCAAATATTGATCAAGGGAATTAACCCTCTTCTGCCAGCCAAAACACACAGGAACCCAGCCAACCAAATCCGAATGAACCCGATGATGGTTGTGAATTAACATAAAAGTCCTCCGTTCAGCAATAAAAAGACTAACCCATGAGGAATAACTCACCCAGGGTTGATTTTGGAGAGAATCTTTCATTTGAGTCACTGCTCTTTGTTCTGTTTAACAACTGACTGCATTGTGTGTCTCTCTTCTGTAGATTGTGGTTTGAATGTCCACAAACAGTGCTCACCTCTGGTCCCCAACGACTGCAAACCAGACCTACGACACATCCGTAAAGTGTACAGCTGCGACCTCACGACCCTGGTGAAGGCCTACAACACAGCGCGGCCCATGGTGGTGGACATGTGCATACGAGAGATCGAGTCCAGAGGTTTGTTTAGGACATCTGTCTGTGCTTATGTCAAAGTGTTTAGGTATCATCTCTATGGGACTACACCCAAACAGTCTGCTGGAGTAAGATGGATAAGGGGATACTGTGTGAAGGATTTTAGCTAAAGTGCTGCAAACTAAACAAGAGGAAGAATTATGGAGGCCAAGTCAAGACAAATTGATAAAAACCTAACAAGCCACATCATACGTAAATGTGAAATTTGGTCAAATCTGGTAACCTAAAATTGACAGTGACTCACAGCTATGGATTGATAATAGTCTGAGTATATAAGGTGTGATTTCAGAGGATTATTTTTGCAATTAGAAGCTTTTCTTAAAAAACTCCTCTTGATAGAACAGTTATCGACTTCAAACCATCACTCGTTGTTGTTTCAATGTCAAATTCTCTCTCAGGTTTGGTAGGTTTTGTCTGATTTGGTGAATTTCACTGACCCAAACAGAAGGACTCAATTTTATCTCAGATTTTAAAGCTCCTATGAGGAGTTTTTGATGTTTATGAAATAGACTGAAATTTATACATATACGCCTCTTCATGATATCCAAATGCAAGCAAGACCATCATGGACAAGACTTTTGATTTTTATGTTGTAATTTTTAATCCCTGAAACTGGTGTCAGGGGGTCGGTGTTGGCTGAACAGCTGCAGAAACAGCTCCCTTTTTACAATTTGCAGGTACAATTTAGCCAGTAGATGATACATTTGACAGTAAAAAGTTATCAGAATGAGATGTTTTTTGTCAGCAGTCATTACTTAAGATTAGAGGACAAGATAAGCAAAGACTCCTTAGTCCAAAATGGACACAAATCAAAAGTTCCTCACAGGAGCTTTAACATAACTAAAACTGATCAAAATATTCTGAGCAACTCTGATTTCAACTTTCAAATGATACTATGGACCTAATGATTGATTAACGATGGATAAACTTATATCTAAATAACAATCTATTCAGTCAATGATGAAGTGTCAATATCCAAGTCTCTCTCTGCTTTACAAAGACATCTGAGGTCAAAGGTTGCACACTCTTGCAGGACTTCATTGCTAGCATAACCTTTAAACACACCCAGGCTGCATGTCTTGCAGAGGAGTCCCTTTAAATGCGATTCAACACTTCTTTTCTTTACTTATGATCCCTGTTTTAAAACACCTTTCCTCTAATTGTATTGAAAGTGCAGCATTCAGAGTCTGATTACAGCACTAACCGAGTTAATGATTTCTGGGTGGTGATGACTGAGAGGAGTGATGAGTGTGCTGCTGGTAATTGTATGTGTGTAATGAGGAATACATTACTCTGTTTCCTGCTGCCTTATTTGATTGCATTTCAGTTAAATCATTCAGCCTTGTAGGAAACTCATTGCTCCTTCATTGTGTGCCCTCTAAAACGTGTCTGTGGCTAAGTTTGATTTATGTCTTTATTATTTTGCCCACTGATGCGGAAAACTATTTGCATCTGCCCGTGTTGTTCCACTGTGTGACATTGTGGACATTTTATCCTTAATTTCTTATGCATATTTAAGAGCATTTAATGGCATTTTCTAAACTACCCAGGGCGATGTATGCAGGTGAATTTTTCAGCATTACTCTTGACAGCCATGGTGATGACAGAAACGTTGTTTATTTCCTGTTTGTTCCTCAAGGACTGAAGTCTGAAGGCCTCTACCGGATATCTGGATTCAGCGACTCTGTGGAGGAAGTCAAGACGGCCTTCGACAAAGGTGTGTGATCCTTTTTGTTCTGCATGTGTTATACAGATTCCTGCCAGCTATAAACACAGTGATTGACATTCAGTGTTTTCATAGATTTACTTGAGGCTCATATGACATTTGAAATTAATGAAAAAGTGACACATTTGAGGAGGATTACAGTCCATCTGGGAGGGCAGATCTCATCCTGACAAGTCGCTCTCACGCAGTGTGGACAGACAGGGAGGGACCTCAGGGGATACTAACCATGGTTGTATTCTCACTGCCTTAAACATAGCCACTGTATGAAAAAAACCTCCTCACTGAGTTGAGATTCAGGAGTAGACTTATTGAGAATGAGCCTGTCTTGGCCCAGTGCAGTGTGAATTTTAACTGTAAGAAAAAAGCCTGCAGCAGTGGACCAAACTCCGAGCCAGATCGGCATGTGGGAGATCATCCATGACAGAGTGTCATTCCAGCTCACAGCTCTGTGATGTTCAGTCTGCCAGCACAAGTAGGCCATGGCCTCTCTGCGAAGCATGCAGAACTGAAGGAAAGTCAGACTTAAACAGGCCAGGCGGATGATAGCAGCCACTTTGCAAAATACAGAGCAGGAGAAGTTTGTTTTACACCCGGGGACAAAAATCCCTTCATTCATATTCTCCTTTTTTACTCTATAAAAACTCTATTTTTTCCTCTTCTTCTCTGTTTTATACAACCACACAGATGGAGAGAAGACAGACATCTCAGTGAACGCCTATGAAGACATCAATATCATCACGGGTGCTCTCAAACTGTACCTGAGGGATTTGCCCGTCCCTGTCATCTCCTACGACGCTTACCCAAGGTTCATCGAGGCTGCAAGTGAGTTGTAACTTGACAAATTAGTCAGTCTAACACACACCTGTTTCATTCAGTGTATATACTGTAAGACTGTAAACACCCATGATTATGGTTCATAGTCTTTGAATCTTGTGTTTTCTTCAGTTCATCTGGAAAGTGCTTTGTGTAGATGACAAGAGTACTAGCTTAGAAACGCCTGTTCATGCTGGAATCCATGTCAGTCAGTATTGAGTGTCTTAACGTGAAAAAAAGCTAATTGGGTCCTTTGTTGGAGTCGCACATGTTCAGTTTAAGCCCTGTTCACTTTTTGTACCTTCTTTAAAATGTTGGTTTGATTGAGACAAAGTGAAACCTCCTCATGAATTAGTTCAGAAAAACACTAAAATGAATCAAACTTCTCATTCAAAACTCTCATCTCCAAAAGCATACAAACAGCCTCAGACTACCTATCAGACCAATGGCTTTTATGACCCTGCTGGAAAATGACTGCACTCATTCTTGGTGGTTTTTGTCTCGGTCAAAGAGTGCATTATGTCCTCTCTAATGCACTCTGTTTCCTCTGTTATTGTCCAGAGCTCACAGATCCAGAGAAGAAACTTGAAGCTTTCCGTGAGACTCTAGCTCTGCTGCCGCCATCGCACAGTGAAACTTTGAAGTACCTCATGGCGCACTTAAAAAGGTGAGGCACGGTGTGGTTTTAGGAAGGGGGTTGACATTTCGTTTTTATGTTTTCAATCTTCAAATTCAATCTTGTAATTTTGCTTTGGGCGGGCATGTCATCATTTCGAGTTATCTCTCTGTAGAGCACTCGTAATACTTTGGGGCGTCTAAGATTCATCCTCTTTAGCCTTCTTTTACCCCAATAACATTTTGTTTCCACATTTCAGTCATGTTATATTTCTCTTGTTTCCAGGGTGACACAGAACGAGGAATTCAACCTGATGAACGCCGAGAACCTCGCCATCATTTTCGGTCCAACCCTCATGCGTGCACCAAACCAGGACGCCATAACAGCATTGAATGACATCCGCTACCAGAGACAGGTGGTGGAGCTGCTCATTAAAAAGGAAGACGTACTCTTCTAAACCCAGATCAGGACTTTTATAGAACAGCTGTCTAATTAATCTTTCGTGTAAAGACTTGAATGACCGTTTGTAAGACGTTTATTGATACATTTTTTTAAATGCCCTGCGTATGGACTAGTGCTGCCCTAACATCTCTCCTCCCCCCTGTGTTGGGTGTGGGCAGTGGACTTCACACTTGTACGTACTCTCTGTCTCCCCATTTTTGTCGGGGGATTTTCAGAAGCTGACGGGCCAGCATGCATGGTGCGAGGTCTTTGTTGCTTTGTAGTCGTAACCCAGCATGTGTTCAGATCGTGTAGCGCTGTGATTTTTTGCTCTTCGTCTGTTCTCTGCTAGCTGTAGTCCACATTCCAAGCTGCTTGCTGTGCAGTAATTTTTTTTTTCTCTTTCAGTGAAACTTTGTATAGCTGGATGTAAAAATAAGCTACTGATTTTTCTGGGGTACTTTTTATGATGCCTTTCTGATGTATTTTTTTATCTCCTCGACTGTTTTTATGTAACCTGAAGTAGTTGAATGAGCCTTTCCTGTTAATGTGTACACACACTGGTGCATCTGCCTGATCTTAACTTTCTATTGTGTTATAAACAACGTTATTTGTGAGTTTAATTTTGTACTGTACTGTTTTTGTACACACCCTGTGCATGATCACTTTAATTTATTAAACCTTACTCTGGCCAACAAAGTACCTGAAGAGTGTGCTGAATTCATGCAGACAGTGCGTAAAAAGAAGACAAAGTCAGGGGGTTAAGGTAGCTTCACATTTAGTAGCGAGGGATTAGCTAATGCTAATTTACGGAGTTAGCTTTGTTAACAGGCAGCACCCGTAATTTAGTGACAAAAATCATAATTCAGATGCTAATTTTTGGTTTATTAAAACATGCATTAATGAAATACACAAACTAAACGTTTCAAATGTAGCTCCTAATATCTCGCCGCGATACTTCATCTATTTCAAGGTAACCCTGCCCTAAAGCGTTTCATGCTCTAATATCTGCTTCGATTTAGCGAATGCTTAATTCGCGAACAATAAAGTTACCACAGTTACAACAATGAATGACTAAAGAAAACAACTGGGGCAATGACTGAAGGAAGAAGTAGGATCATTTCTGCGTGATATTTACAGAATAAATATTCTTCAGCCCCCTGCTGGTCGGTTAAAAGAATGCAGGTTTATGTCTCACTTTTCTTACCTAAGATTTAACCAAATCTTAGAGGAAGTAGAAACTAAATTAGTAAACATGAGTCCAACACCCCCCCAGTTTTGGCTCTGCTTTTGGCCTTAACCATTACGAAGCATCCGTCTCCTTGGCTTCACTTCTTCACCTCTTCATTCACTCTAACCACCTCTGTTGTCCTTTCAGTGTGAAAGAGATTGTGGTTTAAACTGTGACTTGAAATGACCCTCCAGGATTTTTGAGTATAAACAAAAATACAAAATTACAAGACCTATTAAAAATACCCGTCCCATTTTAGAAAAAAAACTGGAGCATCTCCTCTTTAGTTTTAAATGTTAAAGTTTTGATGCAATTGTTACTTGGTGGTTTGCAACATTCACACATTTCATCTGCCCAGAGATTGTGGCATTAGTATGATAGAACTGTAATGCTGCCTCTGGATTGACATTCTGCCTACAGACTGAATCTAGTCATTATCAACAACCCCCCACTCTTTATAGTATCCCTATTGTCCCCTTAGTGGAATAAATACATTTGAGGTTGAAGAGAAAACATTCATTTAGTGGCCAAAGCTGTGGTTTGTTATCTAGTGCCGTCAGTCTCCATTGTCCCACATAGCAATAAAAACAAGCAGCTTACATAAGCCATCATGAAAATGGACAATGTACTTTAAATTTGGGCCAGTCTCCTCCACACCACCCCACTGCGACTGCAGCACCAGATGTGTATTGATACGCAGCTGTAAATAGTCCCTCAAAACCCTCTCTGTTTAGAGTGCGGTTTGCTTCACACTGCAACACCCAGATTTTATTGAAAATTATTCAGCCTCTTGAAGAGATAAAAGTCAATACTGTATATGTGACCTCTTTTTCACTTCTTTCTTTAGCTAATGAGCTTGAAGCTGACTGCCACACACAAGATAATGAGGTCAGGAATTATAAAGAGACAGACAGACAGACACATTGTTGGTTTGGGCATTTCTACACAGTTTGTTGGCATGAAGGAAAAAGCAATAATAGCTACCATACCCTTGGAATAATGACCAAAAATATAAACAATCATTGTGCGTGTTGTTGTGTTGGCAGATGGGACTAATTGTCCTCTGCTCTGCATAGATAGACAGACAGGTCGTGCCTTAAAGCACCACACCATGTGACTTCATACTCAGCCCTCTAACGACACATCAGTCACAGCGATTCTGTGTGAGATTAAAACCAAACACACAACACCTAGGGCAACACCACTCCTGCACTTGAGAGACTGTTAATTACTGGGAATACGTGCAAACAATGTCACATTGAATTTATGCATTTGAGTTTTAATTACCCACAGGTTATGTCTTTCAGAGTAATTTCGTAGAACCAGCCATGCACAGCCGATGGGGACTCATTACGCGATCATTGTGTCACACTGTTGAGGAAAAGGCAGCCTGTAGAAGTTATTCGAATAGTGTCCTCATTGCAGGGTTCAAGTCAAGTTAGATATTTTCTCCAAGCATGTACATATGAGTTATCAGTGAATTTATTATTGACAGACATTTAATGTGATGTTACCTCAGTGTTGGGCTCAAGTTTATGAATTTAAAATTTCTTCAAAAAGCATCTGGGAAGCAATCATAGCTGACATTTTTATCTCAGTTTCTGTGACTGCATCACATTGAGCTAATACAAGCCAAATCCCGACCTGTCTCTTCTGATTGTATGGCAAAATTGGATTTTCATCCAAGCGTTTAGCCTCCCCCACCATCATAAGCTGTTTTAAAGACATCCTATCTTCATCTACATTTGTCATTGGCTGTGAAGGGAGGTAAACCGCGCCAGTGAGGCTATCAAGCCCTCCATCTTCCAGTCAGATAACAGCGAGCAGGAGTAATGTCTGCAGATGTATTGTGCGCTGGATGTGCCTCATTCACAGTAATGAGAGTAAATTTGAAAGGCTGTGATCCATGAGATAAGTGACCTTTCTCTGTTGACTGGATGGTGATGCTTTTCTCCCTGCAAACAGCTGACCTGAATACATTTTCAGATGTTGAAATCAGGAGGAAATAACCGGTTCATCCATGTGAAGTATTTGAAATAGAAACACTCATTCTGCTTAATTGTCTATAATGATTAAATGTAAACAAAGAGGTTTTTTAATTAAAAAAAAAGAAAGATAAGTGAACCAAAACTTTCCTCTAAAGGGGCGAACTGCTTTAAAATGTACACAATATTATATGCTTAATAATTATACTTGACTATCCTTTTTAGTGTTATTTTCAGGGTTATTTGTTAGCTTACCTTTATGTTTGTGCTTTTATCCAAATACAAATGTTAAAAATATTGCTAAACATGAACCCTAATCTCTCCTTTGAAAACTCTAATCCTCTTAATCTTCATCGAAGCATAAACACCCAGTATGTTGTCCAGTATTTAGCCAGCTCCTGCCAATATTACATGAAGGCTTTCATTCAGACTCACTGAACATTTAATCACTAACAGAGCAGATATAAACACAGAGCTCACTGTCCTCCAGAGACTGGCATTGTGCTGCGTGTCTTCAAAGTGTTGTAATCAACACTGGACAGAGCACCGAAAGAGTCCGGCTGAGCAGATACAATACTGGCTTGTCTCTTGTAACATGACAGACTTGGAGAAAAGCAAAGTGGTGCTCACATGGTGTACACTCAGGTGGCCGGAGTGATTGGGGAGAGGGAAAGAGAGAAAGGGGGGGAGGGTTGAGACAAATCTCTCTTAATTCAGACATTGCCAAAATGGTCATTTGTCCTTAAGTGAGATGAATGAGGCCTGTGGTTGAGTGACTAGCTGATTGAACGGATAGGGGATGTGAGGAAATTGAGTTGCCTGACCCATCACAGGCCTGACAGGGTGGGGTACTACAGAGCTAGAAAGGGACACATGGGTGTAGCACCTGGCCTTTCTTTTTGAATGTCTGAATAAGATTTTGTTTTATTTTAAGACCTAACGACCAAAAATATATATATATATATATTACTAAGAGGTACTCACACTGTGAATATAACTAAAACACACGCTACAGCAAACACACAATTATGTGGCACATCATTAATCACCAACTGAAAAGTGCACAAAAAAAATAATAATAATAATGATAATTAAATCAAAATCAGAAAAAAAAACTATGAATTCAGAGACAATGGTTTAGCTGTACTCAAAAGAAATCCTGAAACGCAGATCCATCCTACATTGGAACAAAATTAGTAACACAAAAATAGCTAGCAGCAGCCTGCCAGCTATACTGTTAGCCTGAGGCAGACAGCCTAAAGTTAGCTTCTTTCAGCCAATGACACACAAACTAACAGTGTCAGTCATTCTTATTATTTTTGTCCTCTTCAACATCAGCATTTACCTCCATTCAGAGAAAACAACGTCCTCAACCTTCACACAGACTAGCATCCTCACTTCTCCTGGACTAGGTACTATGGCAACAAGCAATCAAATGTATAATATAAAAACTGATTAGTCAAATTCACTTCAACAAAGGTCATTATTGTCATTATTTGCATCAGTTACATATCATTATAGGAAATAAATGTAAATAGATGTTTGTATCCTGCCATATACATATGGTAAATAAGAGTCAACATCACCTTTTGTAATTATGCATAATCATACACACAAATTTGTCTTTATATGTAGATATATTTCATAGCCTGTATATATGTGGAAATGTTTCTAGCTTAAAAAAGTATTGCTCTGATTTTTTTTTGTTTGTTTTTGTCACAATATCCAATGAGCCACCAGTATTCTGACAGGTTCAGATTTTGCCTGTAAATTAATTTTTCTTTGTTGTTTGTAATCTAAAACTATTATTTACAAGCTTAAACATGGATTGGATTAACTTTCTTTCTTTCTTTCTTCTTTATTTATCTCAAACTTAAAGAACAACAAAGAAATAACTAGAAACAAAAACACTGAACAAAATAATACATATGTACACCAAACAACTGTACATGTCAAAGATAAATTAACAAAACACACGTTTGTCAAAAATAAACAGTTTGAAAAGGAGGAGAGTGAAGCAAAAAGCTTATCTCGTCCTGCCCCTTCCTTGGAAACTAGAGTTTTAAAAAAAGAAAAAATCTATTTGTAGAAATTACAAAGATCTGTATGAATACATACATTTTATACACAAAGACACCTGCTCAACACTCAATAGGTTACTTGTTTTAATTACTTGCATAGTATAATGATAATCAGTGTTATAATATTCAGAATAAATATTAGTTTTATGCAATCAAGTATATCTAGTATAAAACCATATTTTTTGTAAATTTACTTATATGAATCTTTTAATCTCTAACATTTGATTCAAATATTTTTATGTTATTAGATATTTTTAGAGTGATATCCAGGCGGTTCCAGAGTTAAATACCACAAACAGAAATGCACATACTTTTCAGCGTTGTTTGGACAATCGGACAAATAAATTTATGTTCCCCCCTCAGATTATGGCCCCCCTCTTTTGAACATCTTTTGAAGGTTACCAGGTAACTTACTTTGTGATGCTTTGTACAGCACTTGAGCAATTTTAAGTCATTAAATTTTAACAATTTTGATTTTAGGAACAGAGGGCTGGTGTGAGCTCTGTATCCAGCGTGAATTATGATCCGGATAACTCTTTTTTGTAATGTGCATATCGTTTGTAGATTGGTCTTGTATGTGTTTCCCCAGATTTCAACACATTAAGAGAGGTATGGCAGGATCATTGAGCAGTAGAGTGAGCGTAATGATTTTTGTGGTAATAAATACTTGGTTTTGTTGATGATTCCAATACTTGTTGAAATTTTTGAACACAAATATTTTATGTATGGTTTCCAGCAGAGCTTATGATCAATCAGAATGCCCAAAAATTTACTTTCATAGACCCTTTTAGTCTCAGTTTAAGTTTAGATCCATAAAGGATCGAACATGCAGCGTGTCCCCCAAACCCAACCCTCATGTTGATTTTTCCATTGAGGGTACAGATATAGACATGACTGTAAAAATAGGGATCAGTGTGGAAACACCTTTTGATTTTTAAAGCCCTGTGCAGGCTTCTCATGGGTATACATGAATAAAAAAATAAACACACATTTCCAGGTATAATTAACAGCTTCATCGCTAATATATGACAAATGTGGAGCAGTAAGCCCGTGTCTTGGGTTTGCACCTCGAGGTTGTGTGTGGCCAAGTTCACGATGGGATATTTCAGTAGTGGATTACTCTGGCATGTTGATCTTATAACAGATGACAGAGAATGTTGCCCTCTCAAATGACAAGCATTGGCAGCCACTCACTCACATCCGCTGTCAGACAATAACAACGAGGGTGCCGGTGGAGAGCTGGAGGTTGTACACCGAGTAATTTGCCAGTGCTCAAAGAATGCTTTAGGTGGGTCAGACCTTTTTAAACTTCCAGTGGTCAACGGGTAACGTGTTGGAAGTGGATCCTGGTTTTAGATGTCTGCATTTATTGGCAAGAATGAACCCTGTATTTTTAATCCTTCAGCTGGTCCTTCTAGCAGGTAAGAACTTGTTTCAAACTAAAACATTTTTAATGCATGTGGCACCAGTGAAACCAAAGTTTTTCTAATGTTTTTGTCTGTTAAAGCATAATAAAGTTAAGATGAGTGAAAAAAGTTACTAAGCTGCCTCTTTCATGGATATATTTGTTAAATCTGCTCAGTGATTAGTTTGATTCATCTAACAAAAAAACTAACTTGCACGTTTTTATTTACTGTTCTTTACCGGCTTCTTGATTGACAGGGGCATGTGCACTCTTTCCATAGGTCTCCTCAACCTTTGCCTCTCTGTCTCTGCATGTAATCACCTGCATGGTCATATTAGGCTGACTTCTTAGTCTCCTGATCTGAAAGTCCAGAGTCCAACATGTTGCTGCAAAATGACCTTCATTTCAAGGTCCTCTAAAAAATGAAAGGGGATCCTGCCCTGGCTTGTGACAGATATGTGGTCGAAAGATTATGAGAACATCTCTATTAGCAAGTTCAAAGCAGTGGCCGGGATCTTGAAATGAATTGCTAAACTTGGATCCCAAAGTGAGAATACACAAATACATTTGTACAGAACATTTGTGCTACACATGTGCACCAGACTTGAGAGCATGTGTTTGAAAGTGTTTTGTACTACCCATCCTAGAAAGTCCAAACATACATAACTGATGATTAACTATGCATGTAAAAAATTAAAAAATTAAAAAAATGTAAAGATCCTGAGAACAACTTTCAGTTTGCATTTAGGCGCCCCTGTGGTAAACAGCTGACGCCCCTTCTTGATGAATCTGTCCTCTACATGTGTACACATTATTTATCATTTAGAAATTTAATCCTGTTGTATTTTAACAGTCAAAACTCTCACTATATTAAGAGACAAACAGACAGTTGTAGTCACAGTAGTATTTACAAGTAGTGGTTACAAGCATATCAAGTATACAGATTTGATCTATCTTGACACTGATGTTCTTGTTTGCTTTTATGGCTCACACAGAGGCATCAACATTAATTTAAAGTCTGTTTTTTAACCAACAAAAACCTCCACACAGGAGTTTTCATACTAACAGCACACGATGTAGAGCAGGGTAGGTTTCAGCCTACTTACATACGTCAAAATTAACAAACACATGCACATACATTCACAAACATCTTGAACACATGCCACTTGTCACGTCTATTTTGGACCCATATTAAATGATCTCACTGAGTATCAGGTGTTCTTGAGGCAACATTTTGTTTTGACACAGCGTAAGAGGGTAATGATTTTCAAGCGCACTAAAGAGGCACTCTGAGGTGGAGAGAGAGAAGATATTACACTATCTTATCTAAATAACCATGAGTCTGTTTCCTGTGTCTTATTCTAGGCACCGCCTGGGCCTCCTTAGATGAAACACGTCTGGTCAAAACCCTCTTCACCGGGTACAACAAGGTTGTCCGCCCTGTCACTCACTTCAAGGACCCGGTGGTTGTGACTGTGGGCCTCCAGCTCATCCAGCTCATCAGCGTGGTGAGGTCTCATGTCACATACAATGTCACTCATCTGTATTAAGATTCACTGTCATCAGCTGTCTAAACATATTTCTCTGCACCCACAGGATGAGGTCAACCAAATCGTCAGCAGCAATGTACGACTGAAACAGGTTGGAAACATACGCTCCTCTTTCCACCATACACCCTGTGAGCCTCAAACTGTGATGATAGAAATAATCAGGCAGGAAGAGTGAAAAACATCCTCATGTGTCTTCTAGATGCAAGGGAATAAATGACTTACATTAAAAAATAACATCACAGGGCTGAAAAATTAAGTGAAATCAGTGAATATTTGATTATTGAGGAGTAGAATTCAATATATGCGTATAAAACGCAGGATGTTTCTCAGTGACAGGACAGCTGGGACAAGTGAGCTTAAGAAAATAAGAAAGTCTTCAATCCTGATCTTGAATGTGTTCATTTTGTTCAGCTCTCTCTGTACCAAAAGGATTTACTCTTTGTTTAAACATGTTTATTTTTACCCACAAAGGCTTTGGTTTTAAAGTGTCGTAATTAAATACTTTAAAACCTCATCAAAAAGGTTTTAACAGATAAATAAAAACCATGCTTTCACTTTGAAGATGTACCATCTCAGTCAGCTGTTTTACTTATGTTTTTGCTTTTCCCCCATATTACATCCATTTATAATAGTTGTCATCATTGACTTGTTTCCATGGTGGTCTTTGTCTGTTTTTCTCAGCAATGGAAAGATGTGAACTTGCAGTGGAACCCGGAGGATTACGGCGGTATCAGAAAGATCAGAGTTCCCTCCACTGACATTTGGCGCCCTGATCTAGTCCTCTACAACAAGTACGTTATCGGGCTATATTTAATCCCTGTCATGACTCTTTTCTCTCGGAGACCTTTTTTTTTCATTACCTCAGCTCTGAGTGACCTAAATTATCCAGACTTATAGAAACAATCAGCACACCTGTCAGTGATGTTTGGGATCACACTTTCCCATATTCCAGTGAGGAACGTGTGAAAGCTCGGATTTCATTAGGCTAAATCTGGACCCTGTATTGTCCCCCCTTCTCCCACCATATGCTGCTTCTGACACACTGCTGTTTTTCCCTGACAACCATCCCCGCTGCCACAACAACTTGTGCCAAGCTCAGCGCTGGTTGGCTGCGCTGTGCCTATCCTCAGGCACTGATGTCCCCCTGCGTTAATATTTAACTTAATTTCTCCCACGCTGATGTCGCCTGTTTGTCTCTGCCCGCAGTGCTGATGGTGACTTTGCCATCGTTCATGAGACCAAAGTGTTGCTGGAGTACACAGGGATGATCACATGGAACCCACCCGCCATCTTTAAGAGCTACTGTGAAATCATCGTGCTGCATTTCCCCTTTGACCTCCAGAACTGCAGTATGAAGCTGGGGACCTGGACGTACGATGGCAACCTGGTGGTCGTCAATCCTGTAATTCAATTCAAGCCAATCATATACACACTTTTTAGAAAAACATACTTGCAGCATCCCCTTTAAAATTATGTGTTTTTTTACATCTTGGAAACTATATATTTTCTAAACCTTTGGAGAATCACAAATTAACTTTTTAGTATTCAAAAAATGACAACCTCAAATTAAGTCACTAATTATAATTATCTTAAGATAACCCATTAAATATTTCTTTTAAACCAAATAACTTGAAATATATCTTAATTATGCACACATAGACCCATATCTCATATATGAACTACACTGTGATTCAAAGTGTGCTAGCGTGCTATGTAGCAACAATATAATATTATAACAAAACTACTTCTGTTGGTTAAAGCAAACAAGAAGCAGACTAGCTAGCCAAACAAAAACCTAGCTAGAACTTGGTTACATTATTTTTGTATAAACCATCAAGTAATATAGACGACCAGATTCTTTCTGAGGGTAATATGTGGTCAACAGCTCAAGTTCAAACAACCATTTAAGATGCGATTTCTGGTTTGTCAGAAACAAAGATGTAAGGGCAACATAGCTACATGTTTTCTGGGCAGTTTTGATGAATTGTTTATTCACTAGGAGCACTAACTTCCTGTTTTTTGCCTGATCTCCTTTTGTACAGCGACCTTGGGTTACCTATAAGGCGCTATATAAAACTAAGTTATTATTATTATTATTAATACATGATAATAATCATGGGTCATTTGCAATACTTATTTCTTTAATGAGAACTGACAAAATACTGACTGTCTGTTGGTTAAAGCAAACAAGAAGCAGACTAGCTAGCCAAACAAAAACCTAGCTAGAACTGGGTTACATTATTTTTGTATAAACCATCAAGTAATATAGACGACCAGATTCTTTCTGAGGGTAATATGTGGTCAACAGCTCAAGTTCAAACAACCATTTAAGATGCGATTTCTGGTTTGTCAGAAACAAAGATGTAAGGGCAACATAGCTACATGTTTTCTGGGCAGTTTTGATGAATTGTTTATTCACTAGGAGCACTAATTTCCTGTTTTTTTTTTTTTTTTTATATACGCTAACAAAGTAGGATGATATAAAAGAGTTGCAGTCTGCCAGCCTTTAGACAGGGCTAAGATAGCTGCTCCTCCATACTTTCAGGCTTTACTTTACTGTAACTTTACTGACCTAATTTTTTTGAGACATTGCTTCTTTTCTACTACACAAACTTTTTGATTACCTGTACAACTTGGACAAAAGCTCTGCAATGTCTCTGCATGATACTTGGCTGCTGAACTAGGTCAGAGTGATACCATAAGCGCTACTGTGCAACATTTCTCATATCTTTTTATTTGGGTACCTCCAAACAAAATTACACATTCAGTGTCCCATCTGCTTTCTAAAGTTGATGTCCAGTAATCAGGTATTGGGTCAATTCAGATGGTAAGATGTGTCTACCAGGTTTAGACAAGGGTCTGTTCAGACATTACAGTACAATGACTGCTGATCAATCTTTCATAACCCTGTATATTTCTTCTTCTCAATAGGACAGTGACCGCCCTGATCTGAGTAACTTTATGGAGAGTGGAGAATGGGTGATGAAGGATTTCCGTGGCTGGAAACACTGGGTGTACTACGCTTGCTGCCCTGATACCCCTTACCTGGACATCACCTACCATTTCCTCATGCTGAGGCTTCCTCTGTATTTCATTGTCAACGTCATCATACCCTGCATGCTCTTCTCCTTCCTGACTGGACTGGTCTTCTACCTCCCGACAGATTCAGGCAAGATGATGCTCAGTCTGCAGTTTGTCTTTTCCCTTGGATATAAGCAGAAAGAATCTGTTAATACTGACAGTACATAAAGAAACAAATCAGGTAACTGACAGACAAATAGACTGCTTAACAGAGAAACCTCTACCACAATAGCCAAACCATTTGATAATGGTAAATGATTCAATGCTTAACAGTGGGCCTGCCCTGATTATTCTGGCACAGACAAACAAAACCTTCAAGTAAATAGGATAGTCCACTGTAGCTCCTAGACAACAGGGGGACTGTACAAACGAGCCGAGAGTTACTTGGAGATAAAACTAGGATAGGACCTGACAGAGATGTAGGCAGACACAGACTCCAGGTAAATATTAGAGGCCGTTGTGGGTCCTACAGAGAAAAAAACATACAGTACACAAGTCTGCAGAACTTGCCGAGTGTGGAAATTAACTCAATTTAACTTGCCCTGCAGATTAAATTAGCTCTCTGACTGTTAAAACAGTTATATATACAGGGGTATTTAAGTGAAATCAATACATCACCAGCTAGTAAAAGCATTGTAACGAACAAAAAAGTACATTTTCAGCGACAGTGCATTTTGTCTGATTATAACAAAGAAGACTTGGAAAGATACAAGCACGTGTTTGACCCTGTTACACCTCAAAGCAGCTGCTACATTCACTCTTTGTGCTTAGCTCTGCTGTCTTATTTTCAGCATGCAGTATGTGTTCAGCCAGGCATTTATCTTGTTATTGAACCCAGGGAGAAAACAAGTGACCTCAGTTATACTGTAGCATTTCCTTAGTATCTATCATAGCTTGCTTTAAAATAGCTTTGAAACAGTCTAAGGAGAAGTTATTTTCACACTGCATATCCAACATACGGCACATGCAAAAGCAAAAAATTAGATGACTGAATTTCAAAAACCCAGATGTGAGATCAGCACTCTCATGTTGGAAATATCCTTGCCCCTAATTCCTCTTGTCAGTCTGAAGTGTCCCTACATTGCCAGCTACAGGAACTATGTTGCTTGTGTGCACATCTGGCCGTGTTCCCAGTGTGTGGGTCTGCCTCATTACCCAGGGTCCCTCTGTGCTGTCATGTCTGAAAGCAGGCCTTTGCTTTAATGTATAATACATCAGTTGATCCCTGTTTCTGATATGACTGCTGACAGGAAAGTGTGGAGGAGAAGCTGGTGCCAAAAGACGCTCTCTCCGGGATAACTGCTCTCTTACTGAGCAACAAAAACAACATGTCTTGCATTTTCCTTCTGAAATGGTGTCAGAATCTGTTTACGTGTGCTATTGTTGGTTTTGGATACGACATGAAAAACAGACTTTTTCTCTCTGAATGAGATTTTTCTTCACGGGTAAACTGCTTTGGTGGTGTTGTGTAAATGTTGTTGTGGGTTGGTGATTGGAAGCAGAGTATTTTGGTCGCTGAAACAGCTCACCTTTGAGTCAGTGTAATAAGATTGTAATTTGGTGGGTACCATGACCTGATTTAGGAACATATTTGACCATCTTTTACATAACATTTAGACCAAACAGGGTAAACGGTGCTCTCACAACTGTTACTTAATATTACAACACAAAGCCTTCAACAAAGGAACAGCCTGGTATCATGGTTGCATAATAAATGGAGGCTTTCCTAAATTGCACAACAAATCTTATTATGTTCTATGTCCTCTCCAGGCTGGGAATTACTGATCTATGTGTTGACTGATCACAAATGTCCCTTACAAAGCAGCTGCCCACTGTAAAACACTCTGAGTCTTGTGGTAGGTTTCAAACAAATGTCTAAAAAGTCAGTAAGAGTGTTTTTGTGTCACTCAGGTGAAAAGATGACCCTCAGCATCTCCGTCTTGCTGTCTCTCACTGTGTTCCTGCTGGTCATTGTTGAGCTGATCCCTTCTACCTCCAGCGCTGTACCTCTCATTGGGAAGTACATGCTCTTTACTATGGTCTTTGTCATTGCCTCCATTATCATCACCGTCATTGTCATCAACACCCACCACCGCTCACCAAGCACTCATACCATGCCAGACTGGGTCCGCAAGGTGAGTGAAAATCACAGATTAAATCCTGTTTTCTGACCTTACAGCCTTTCTACTTTATCTGCGTTACACTTCCATCTAGTGGTAGAAGTTGAAAAATAAATTCTGACAAATCAAACCATCCAAATGTTTTACATGCAGTACACTGACGAATCTTTTGTCTCTATTTGACAGGTTTTTATTGAAACCATTCCCAATATCATGTTCTTCTCAACAATGAAACGTCCAGGAAAGGAAAAGCAGACCAAGACTATCTACGGTGCTGATTTTGACATCTCAGACATCTCTGGAAACCAAACCATTCCTGTTCCCTACCAGTCACCCATGACCCAGAACCCTGACGTCCGCAGTGCCATTGAAGGAGTCAAGTACATCGCAGAAACTATGAAATCAGATGAAGAATCCAACAATGTAATCTTCCTTGCACTTGCACACAACATATCTCTTTTGTGTTTAATTAATGAGCCTTTATGTGACACGTTGTCTCTGTTTTTTTCCCAGGCTGCAGAGGAGTGGAAGTTTGTGGCCATGGTGCTGGATCATATTCTGCTGTGTGTGTTCATGGCTGTGTGTCTTATCGGCACATTAGGAGTGTTTGCAGGTCGTCTCATTGAACTTAGTATGCTTTAAGGACACATGCTTTACCTGCTTCTTCTTAGTTTGAGGTGCAGTTTCTGCATGTTGAAGTCTTGATTTGTTTGACGTTTGAGGAATGATCCTGTTTATACAAGATGACAAATCTGTGTTATGTTTTCTGACAGAAAGGGTTGTTTTCCTTTTTTTAAGGGATATTTGGATGAAATTAAAAAGGAAATTGTTCAGCAAAATAAAAATGTCTGACTTGTTTACAGTGAACAACCAATGTTACTGAATCAGAGCCACAGACTTATATTCATACATGCTAATCTTCGACTGTCTGGTGTCTATGGCTTTAAAAACAGACATGTACTGTTGCTATTTTTAAACCCCATCTTATAAAAGTTGGACAGTGTAAATGGTTCCACTTTTGGCTTTTTTCATAATTGCCCCTGATTTGATAAGACATATGATATCTCTATGAAGAGCACTTTTCTGTCATATTCATGGCTTTCTCATAGGTCTGAAGTTTCCACTGCACCAAAACCAGATGTGCATTAATAACAGTGCAAATGTTCTGCTTTATCATTATAAACTCTGGCATACTTTATCTTTTTTCTTGTCACTAATTGTCGGACAGCTTTTGCCAAATCTTTTGCAAACAAGTCACAGAAAAAAAAGTAAAAGTAAATAAGATATTTGAAGAGTGTAAGGTGTATTTAAATGACATGGTTCCAAAAAGACAATGTATAACTTCAGGTGTCATCAAAAAGAAGATATGAACAAATCAACCTGTTTTCTACCACACCTGGAAAACGACTACAAGCATGTTCATGCAGGAGAAGAAAGGAGAGGTGGAGTCTATGAGAAGATGATCAGCTGACTTATGACCTCCTGTACCCAACTAGATTAGTTGAGCAATTTTACTCACAGAAGGTTAATTCTCAGACTGCCTGATCTGATCATTTGGTACAGTCTGAGGGGCTGACAGGATCTAGAGGGTCCCAGCATAGAGCTCTCAGAAATGAATTCATACAAGAAAGAGAGCAATTTATTCAAAAACATAGCTGATCTTATATAAGATATGAGATAGACAGTCATTATTATGATATCAAATGTCATGGTTTTTAAAAACAGACATTTAAAACCCTGGTCCACGCCTTCATCACCTCAAGGTTAGATTACTGCAACAGCCTCCTGTACGGTCTACCCTCCAAACTCCTCAACAAACTACAGATAGTCCAGAATTCTGCCGCACGCCTCCTTACCCACACCCGCTCACAAGACCACATCACCCCTGTCCTCCTCCGTCTACACTGGCTCCCCATCAAGCAACGCATCACATTCAAGATCCTCCTTCTCACCCACAAAGCCCTTCATCATCAAGCCCCTTCTTATCTCACCGACCTGCTCCAGCCTCATGCACCCACCCATAACCTCCGATCCTCCTCTGCCCATCTCCTCACCCCAAAGTCACGGCCCAAGCACTGAACCTGGGGGGATCGGGCATTCTCCACAGCTGCCCCTACCCCCTGGAACTCCCTACCACCCTCCATCAGACACTGCCCTGACCCCACTACTTTCAAATCCCTTTTAAAAACTCACTTCTTTAAAATTGCTCTTAATATTTAACTGTTTTATTTTACTGTTCTCATGTCTCTGTTTTATTATCTTGGGTTTTATGTTCTATGTAAAGCGTCTTTGAGTGTTTTTAAAAGCGCTGTACAAATAAAATGAATTATTATTATTATTAAAACATTGTCATAAATATGACAGCTACCACACACACAAATGTCTTTTTGATCACATAGTCTTATTTTTTGTGTCCCCACATTTTCCCTGTAAATCTGGCTTTATCTCATATCTGATCATCTTATCTAATTATTCATACAAATGTAACTTACCAAGGCAATATCTTCATCATGAAGGAGAAGTTTCCCTCTTCTGTTTCCCAGTATTGTGTTTTTATTTCAGTCGGTCCTCTGTGTTTCACTTGGTCTTACCCTGTAGAAGAAATCAAAAGTTTCTCTCTATAGTTCAGCTAATCACTCTTGTGGAGACCCGGATAATGGATGGGGGGCGTTGACTCAATAAAAAGGCTTAGAGCCACTGTGCCAAAGCTTGACTGGCACATTGAATAAGAGAGGGCATGAGAGCACTTAGAGGTGAGTGAAAGAAATGGCTGTCCAATATGAAGGGTTTTAAAACTACCGTAGACTTTCTTAAATAAGTATTCTGTTTCCATTTCTGAGTTATTTATGATTATTTAGCGTTCAGGTGGATCTGTTATCCTGCTATTTCAGCAGCAGACCATTTAACACCTGTAACTGTTTCTAACAGACAGCAAAGCAGGTATGGAGGCAGCCTGCTGACATCAACTTGAACTTTTCTTATGAGAAGAGAGATCTGGACTCTTCTGCTCCTCCAGACACCATGTCCATCGACAAGCTCTTTCCAGCTCTCCTGAAGTGTTTTGGGATAATAATCGCTGGATACATCACAGGCAGAGCTGGATTTATCACTCCTGTACAAACGAAAGGATTGGGGAACTATGTATCCATGTTTGCCCTTCCAGGACTGCTCTTCAAGAACATGGTCCTGCTGGACTTTGATAATGTCATCTGGCCTTTCCTGTGGAGCATCCTCATAGCCAAAGTATGTCTGTTTTTCCTTGTGTGTTTGGTCACGCTGGTAGCCGCCAGTCCAGAAAAACGCCTCAGCAAGGCTGGGATTTTCTCTATTTTCGTCACCCAAAGCAATGATTTGGCTTTGGGATATCCCATAGGTAAGTGAAATACCTGTAATCCTATTATACTGCTCAAACAAGTGGATTAAGAAACAAAATCACCTCTGATCCTACGATGCTTAGCACCTGTGGTTTGGACCAAAAGACTGCACATGAAATACTGTATGAGTTCACTGATAGATTTATCTCTGGAAAAGAGTTTTACAGATTCATTTTGCACAGACTTTGGCTGACAGCCATTAAGACTGTTACAAATAAACAGGACCCATTCACGCAAGATTTAATAAACACAAATTATGCAACTTTCAAAGGAAGTGGACGATTTAATCCAATTGTTATTATTCATTCCAGCACACTTCTCAGCATCAGTGTGGTATTACTGAATGGACCACATGCAGTATTGATAACTGTAGCCATCTGCTGTATTGCACTAAAGTTAGCAATAATGTTATGATCATTCTATGTCCATAATAAAACATCAACACACTAGCAGTATTTCATCAAACTAGACAAGATTAGATACATGATAGTTAGTCACAATAGTGCATGAGGGCACATCTATCCATACTCTCACATTCACATGTTAGCAACAACATATATTAAGTAAGTTTAAAGCAAGAATATTAAAGAAAATGGACACAGAGTTTCGTGGCCTTTAGCTGATTTATCATTTTACTTGAACTTTTCAAAATTGAAATTTAGCTCACATTCAATAAACCACTGATGACACAGTCAAAATTCAGTAGAGTTTTTCCTCTTATTCAAGCCTTGAAAACTTCAGTTCCAGTGTCTTTGTCTCCCATAACCTTTAAAAATGAAATCATCACTGTCTTTGTTCTTTTGTTTAATGTCTGTGTTTGCAACATTGTTCAGTGTGTTTCACATTTCTGTCTGTGTCGGACTACTACTTTAAGAGCTTTTGAATTGCACATCTATAGTTGTTTTCTACTAAATTAGTATGGCTCAGGATCTTGGTGTACAATGGTTTTACCGTTACACTGTGTGAAATATTAATTGAGTGCAATTATTTTCCAACAAATCAGATGCTGAGTATGCTTCACGGCTTATTGAGATGTCTGTCTTCGTCTTTATCCACAGTCGAGGCCCTGTACAAGAGCACATACCCACAGTACCTCCAGTACATCTACCTGGTCGCACCTGTGTCCCTGATCTTTCTAAATCCCATCGGTTTTTGCCTCTGTGAGATAGAGAAGTGGAAGAATCAGGGAGAGCACCGGAAGAGCAAACTTTTGACCATGGTACTTGTAGTTTTCAAGGTCCTAAAGAACCCCATAGTATTCATGGTAATTGTCGGCCTCATCGCCCACTTTGCCCTGCACAGCACCATCCCTGCATTCATGGCTGACTTTGTGAACAGCTTGGCTAGCTCTTTTGAGGGGACTGCTCTCTTCTACTTGGGACTATGCATGGTGGGCCAGTTGAGAAAAATAACCCGGTCCACATTTATGTCTATGACGTTACTTCTAACAGTTAAACTGTGAGTACAAAAGAAGCTTTTTACTTCACCTCAATACAATTTTCTTCTGCAAGTTTCTCAGTTTTATTAGGTCTATTATGAAGAAAAATCCTGAGTCAGTAGGTTAGTACTTTGTCAAGTGCTCCTGTTATGCTGTCTTATGGTTTGTGAGTTAGGTCTTTGTCCAACCTGAAGGCTAATGTTATGGTTCATGTTTCATTAGCAACTCTCAAATAATGAACCTCTGATGTGACTTTCAGGTTGCTGATGCCGCTGATCTGTAAGGACTTGGTGGATCTGCTGGACAATACCAACACCAGTGCTTTGAACCACTCAAGCCTCTCCAATTATGCTTTTCTATATGGGGTGTTTCCAACTGCACCAAGTGTGGCCATTTACGCTGTCTATTACAATGCAGAGCTTGAAGTCGTGAGTTTTTTTACATCTCTTTATTACTGTGTTATATTGAGTACTACACTTTCCTTTGAAACTCCCTCTACATGATTCTTTTACTTTGCTTCCTCAAAGGTAACCTCTGGGATGGTGATCAGCACTTTCCTCGCAGCACCAATAATGTACGTGTCTGCCTGGTTACTGTCAGTCCGTGAAATGGATCTTACAATTGTGCTGAATTTACTGCAGAGTGTTACCATTAACTTCAGCATACTGAGTCTAGTTTTGCTGGTGAGTCTTATGGCGTAACTGTAGTCCAAGGTTACTCAAGTAGTAATCGATAGATTTGTTGAGTGTTAAATAATCTGTTACTATGTGTTTGTTTTGTCTGACAGATATGGACGTTTGCTATTGTTTTATTGAGCAGGAAGGTCGAAAGACTTCCTCATATGTTTACATTCAACCTGTTCTTGGCACAGGTGAGCACACTTCCTCATACTTTAAATCTCAACTCACAAATCTGTCTTTCGGTGAAGTTTCTCAGCTGTATATGTATGATATACTGTATGTTGTCTCTAGTTTATCACTTGTACAGCGGTGATCCTGTGGCACCTCACAGTCACAGTAAACAATGGCATCGCGCAGGTTTTGATTTTCACATTACTATGCACCTCACTCTACAGCACTTATGTGTGGCCAGGTATGGATGAACGAACCAGTCACAGTAAACTTACATCAAAATGAATTAATAACTCTTGAAATTTAATGCTTGACTGCTATTTTATGATACCTACTTTGTCTTTCTAGCTCTGATAGCACTCTCACTGGTGCTCATAAAGAAACATGGGGATCTAATGGTCTCACCAGGCCTGTTTGTCCTTGCAGGCTGGGGGTAAGCTTCTAAAGTAATTTAAAAATAAAGAAATAAGAACAGAACTATGACATTTTGTCAGGTCCATTTAAAATTAATGCAAAACAATGCACCTGCCTTAAAAGCTCTTGTGAGGAACTTTTTGTTGGTCTCCCTTTTGGTGCCCTCCTGTGGCCAAAGTAGTCTTTGTTTATCTTATCCCCTACGTGCCTATAGTGTGTTCTGGAAATCTCATCCTGCTGCCTTTTGACAGTAAATTTTATCATTCATTTTGAATATTTTACCCCCTAACACTGCATTTAGGCTTTAAAAGTTACATCAAAGTCATCAGTCTTGTTTCTAATGGTCTTGATTGTTATTGTTTATCATTAAAAGGCAACAATATGAATTTAAGTTTGTTTCATATATGTCAAAAAACTCCTCACTGGAGTAAAGCAGAAATTAGGTGTAAGGACACTTACACCTGATACGACCTCAAATTTTAGGCCCATGGGTGTCCCCAGTTTTCTGTCAAAGACATCAGGTATGTCACTGTGAGGTTAGCACCTCTGCCTAGTCCTTACACACCTGGTACTATCATGCCAGGCCGGTTGACCTGTGGTGGTGATGACACCTCCAAGAAGAGAGACATCTTCCCTCTATAAGTGTGCTGCATCTTCAGATTACTCCAAATAAACACACTTCTTGCTTTCATTATACAAAGGGGATGGTCCAGTGAGATCTCAGAGTCCCCCTGTGACTTTAAGTTATCTTTTAAACATTCAGTAAATGTCAGACTTACTGAATGATGACTGACAAGCTTATCCTGAAGACTGACCTCCAATTGTTTTGCTCTTCAGGGAGCCTACATTCAGCATATCATGCACCAAACTGAGCACAATGAATTAACCAATAAATGTGATGAACCAAGAAAATATCTTAAATAGACATATCTGTAGACAAAGATGTTGTCATAGACATATTGACCACATTGTACTTGAAGCCAGAGAAATGGCCCTAGCTATTCACTTAGGTAGTAAATGTATAATGGTTTAAAATTAATTAATTATCAACTTTATTTATAACATGTCCAATAAAATAAAACAGTAGTTACAGAAAAAACTAACAACAAAAGAGAGAAGTCAATAAACTGTATCAGCAAACTCTAAAAGAAATATTCTGCACATGTGAAAGGGAGGATGTCTCTCACCGCGTTGCAGTCTTGGCGCAGTCACAGCTCCAGGCCAGTGGATCTAGTATTGTGGTGTTGGGCAGAGAGATGCTTTCAGAAAAGTGAGATTCAAGGGGAATGTCTGAAATGAGAGCTGGGGTTGACAGAATTGAGGTTGTGTTATGAGGCTGCTGCTAAATTAATGAAACATGAATCTCCAAACTAACTATAATCCATCATCTTTTTACTCACAGGATTCCAGCCTTTGTAACTGCTGTGTTGCTATTTTCTGGGGACATAACACCTTTCACAATTGACTCCTCATCCATCTATGGCAAACAACAGGTAATAACAGGAGTGAAAATTACTCTCAAGTTTCCAGATAGTGACATTTAAGGACTATTTGTTTGAATTATTCAGTATTCAATAAGTCTGTCTTTTCTATAACAGTTAATCTGCACTACAGTAGTAGCTTCTCTCAGTATACTGCTGGGAGGAGGCTCTCTTCTATGGCTAAGTAAAGGGAGCAGGACTCCCAAAGAATATATCCAAGAAGGAGGCACTGCAGATTATCTCGTGACTGAGACTGAATCAGGAAGTATGACTAAAGCTATGCCTGCCCACCCACAAGGAGAGCCCAACAAAGGTAGTCTTCTTTAACAAATCTTTTTCTACACGTCATTTAAAGAGGTCATTTAATGATAATAGTCACAGCACATGAACATACAGGAGTTATTCAAACATCTGAAGCAGCCAGATATCTCACATTTTAGCAGCAATGTTCTCTAACTTGGCCTAGCAGTTAGAAAACATACTGAGGTTGTATTGCGTGTTGCAGAGGTCACTGTTGAGTCAACTAAGCCATGATCTTTGCTCCATATTATCCTCACATGAAAGAAAAGATAATATTTAAGAAATATAATCGCTTTTCTTTTTCTGTAAGAACAAAAGCTGCCATATTTTTGAATGCAGTGACTTACTAAAGCAGCTGATAATGGAAAATTTGTATAATCCAGATTATAACTATTTAGACTTGCTTTTCTGCACAAAATTGGAACAGGATGTGATTTTTTTTTTTTTTGTGTGTGTAATTTATAGAATGGAAAAAAAAGAAAAAAAGTCATCCCCGACTAATTCAAACTAAACTAACTCTTAAGTTATTTAAATAAAGAATATAACATAATCACAGCAACTTTTGTCTGATGATTTTCATCAGAAAAATAAAGATAAAAAATGGAAGAAGCTATTGTAATTACAAAAAGAAATGCAAGCCTGTAGCAGAAGTGAAACATTAATTTAAAACATGATCAAAATGAGAATTCAAGAATATAATGTGGTAAATTGTCATAACACCAGTTATCTACTAATTGTATGCTAAAGGCAAAGTATGTAAAAATGAGAATATTTGATCAAATCTAACATCCAGATCTGATTCTGAAATGCTCCCTTGCTCCCCACTATGGTTGGTGAAGCAATGGTGGCCTTTAAGGAAAAGAGGCTCCTGTGATGCATGATAAGCATGACACTCCATTTGTTAAGATTTTAACCATCAATAACACCTGTCAATACAAGTTCCTTTGCACACAAACACTCTCTTCTTCTTTAAAATGGCTTTAAAACGTGCTGCTAGAATCTCAAAGCTGGTGACACAATGTAAATTAAACCCAAACCAAGCAAGCTTTACTGAATGAATAATTTTCACAATGTAAAACAATGTTTTCAATCTTCACTCTGCTGTAACCTACAGATCAGAATGAGCAGATGTTCTTCTTCAAAGACTACCTGCTTCTTCATGCTGATGAGCTTCAGCAGGACGGAGATAGACAAGAGGCCCGTCATGAGATCTTGTGTCTCTTCCTAACTGTCAACCTGCTTGCTGTGAGTAAAATAACACCTCTCATTTCTACAATAATATGAAGTCACTTTCTACTGTTTGCATTGTTGTGTTTGGTGCATTATAATCCTGATCAGATATAAATGGGCAGAGCTGTGTGAATTCCAGCTGGGGTCTACATCAACGGAAAACTTGTCCATCCCTCCTATTATCCTAAATTTTACTAACAAGTTTTTCCCTTGGGGTCAATCTGACCCCAAGAGTAAAAAAATAAAACAGTTTTATTTGGATTACATTTTTCTTGTATTTGAGGTAAGAAGGTGAACTGTGTAAAATAACATTAAAAAAATAATGTAAAAATAACATTTTTTTTCTATTTCAAACATATAATCCCTCTTCTTTATCTTTATGACAGAACGTATGCAGCTGCTTGTGGTTGCTCCTTTACTGTGCTCCTGGTAGGCTGTACTTGGAGCTGCAGTTTTTTTGTGCTGTGGCTAACTATGGACAGGTTGGTAATTAAAAATTACAATTATCACCATGATTTCCCACATTTTTGTCACATAGTGTGAGTGTCTTTACATGTTTTTTTGTTTTTTTTGTTTTCAGGGTCTTCTCTCTTTTCTTGTGTTTGGTCTGGACAAGCACTTGGTAGTGCTGCTTTATAAGTGGTATGAATTCTTTTTTGTGCAATACAAGTATTTCTCTACATAAATAGGTCTGTTTACTCATTTACTCAACATACTACTGTGTATTTAGATTGTGTTTATTACAGGTAATTTTTAACAACATGCTGTTTCTATTGATGATAGGCTGGGGAAAAAAGACTTCAGGGTGCCTTGTATGTCAACAATAAAGGGATGGGATGCTACTATGGCATTCATGAAGAGAAAACCTGACAAGCCCTCTGCAAAAGAAATACCAGTGAGTAGCTCTCCAGGACAGAACGGACGAAACGGCAGCACCCTTGTGAGTAAAGATCCAAAGCAGAGTGAAGGGGAAAAAACTCCACTGACTGTTTCAACCAAAGATTCACCAGGAAGAGGAAAAAAAGAGGGAAAAGAGTTAATAATCCATTACCTGTCTCGTACATCTTCAATACCTGATCGACCACCAGCCAAGGAGGAGGCAAAACCCAATGGAAGTGAGACACAACACCAAGAGAAGGACACAAAGGGGAAAAAGAGGTTAAAAACTAAATATTTTTCTTTTTAAAGTTAGGTTTGACAGTAAATGTTAAATCAGCAGATGTAAAAGACTAAATATGGTTTTGTTTCATGTTTTTTTTTTTTTCACAATTTTTTTTTGGCCTGGTAAATAAGGAAGTGTGTTTGCAGATGGAGATATAAAATTCAGGTTATTGAAATAGTGATGGTTCAATGATAAATGTAATAATCCCACTTTAAATTTTCTTCTACAATCTAAGTGTTGTATTACAAAATAAGAATTAAATACTTATAAAAGTAGATTTAGTCTTTGCAGCAGTTTTATCCTTCACCTGGCCATGATTGTGTTATCTTTCATTTGGCCTACAGTGTGTGGGTCTGCCTCAATACTCAGAGTCCCTTTGTGCTGAATGGAGAGGCCTTTGCTTTCATGTATAATCCATTACTTGATGTTTTTATTTCAGATATAACAGCTGACAGGAAAGTGTGGAAAAGAAGTCTGTCTCAGGGGTTACTGCTTTCTTTTCTGAACAGTGTTGTGCCATTGTTTTTTTTTTTGAACAACAACTATAAATGTGGCTTAATCTTTTAATGTGATTTTCTTGTATTCAGTGAACAGTGCAGTTATTGTGTTGTGGAAATAGTAGCTGTAGTCTTCTTACCAGTGCAGACATTTGGCATGTGAATGAGAAACGGCCCCCCCTGGTGGTGTTGTAATAAAACTCCTATTTGTGGGTGTCTTGGTTCAGATTTGGGTTATTTTACTGTCCTTTAAAGAAATAAATCACTGTTTATTCACTCTTACCATCTTACCATCTGTGTAGTGGACACTAGAGGGTTGAATTTTGGGATACCTATCCTTTTGTATTGACCCTTTTCCCAGTTTAATGTTTCATCCATTTTGAACAATGCTGGTGATGAAAGAGGTATTTTTTTATGGTGTTTTAGCATTTTACAGGCAATATTACCGTAGCTACACAATAGACATTGTCGTGACCATGTTTTGCCCAAGGTTCTTTCTGCTTCAGTTTATTAAGCGAAGAACCCTCTAATTTACAGGCTGGGGAGAATCTAGTCCAAATTTTGACTGGCTAGAAATATCTTAAAGTAGCATCATAAAGCATGTAATAGGTTTTGAGTTAATAAAAAAACAGAAGCAGGGCTGAAGTTGCTTCCTAAATAATGTCAGTGCACATTGAAGAAATGAGCAAAGATCTTTCCTCTGTACTCTATCGCCATCATGTGGTTATTGGCCTGTTCAGTTTGATTTAATCAAATCAAACTGGCTTGGTGTACATATGTTTCTGACTGAAAGTATCCCAAAGTTATTCTCAGAGCAGAACTGTGTTTGTTCCCAAGCTGGTGTTCATGGTGTTTGATCGTATTCTGCAGTGTTTGTTTATGTTTATACTTCACACATAAGGAGTGTTCAATGCAATTAACATTCTCTGAAGACCTGTGCTTCATGTCCAACCTGTTGAACTTCTCTGAGGAACTCTTTGTCACTAACTGAGATATATATAGCTGTTGTGACATCTCTGTGTATTACCCAGCAGCACTTAAAGGAGCCCTTTGTCTCTTTTCTAGAGTTTGGAGAATGTCCTTAGATGTTCTGTATTCACGGCCATGCACTGTCAGTCTGGTTTGACTTTTTTGAATGACTCTAAAAAGTGCAGAAATTATTCTGGGTTTTTTTTGTATACTCTCTGTCGTGAAAGGCTGAATCTATGATGGTTAGAGTGCAGTCCCATCAAGTTTGATACAGAAGTTACCATGTTATGATGTAGGGATGTTTTTTTTCTGTCAACCTTCTATTTGACTTTCAAATACAAATGCAAATATTGTGCCTTTGTAAAATTATCTCTGGCCCATGTCCATGTAGATTCTCACTCATCCAGGTCATGGTTTTTAAGTAAGACAAATATCTGCTCCTCACACTAGCATTAATCAGAACTGAAGAAACTTTTTGGATAAGAGGCGAAACATCTTCTCAACTCTACACAGTCCAGTTGCCTGATTTTGGAGTCTTCAAGACTATCTCTGACCCATGTTTTTACCTGGTTACCTATCCATCTCTTTTTAACCAAATTTGATGTGAATGTTTGTATGACCCAACATCACAAAACACTACTTACCATAGAAGGTTTAATAGCTCACTGTTTTACAAGTGCAAATTACAGGAGCAAGTATATAGTTCAACATACAGGCATGTGCAGATCTGTGGCATGAGTGACGCGACTGCATCACTTCCAGTCACCCATGAGACTTGAAAAGAGATCACATTAACACAGAAAGAGCGAGCAGAGCATGTACACAGACAGGAAAGATGAGCAAATATTGAAGGGAAAGCATACAAACAAAAGAGAAAACAAGATCAACAAGAGGACAGAAGAACCATCATGGGAAAAGAGGTCATGGCTTACAGTGTTTTTTATACTGCAAGAAAAACAAACAGAAACATCAGGTTATGTGTACCCAGGCCTATAAAATCCTCCTGTTCCAAACTTTGTTTAGCTGGTTTCCATTTAGTACTAGACTTTGGGGTTTGATTATGAATGTACTGAGCCTGCAGGCACAGGCTGTGCACAAAAGCTGAGGGGTCATGGACCTGGTCATCTGCTTAGTGTCAGTGTTATTATTTCTTGTTTTAAAGTTAATAAAAACAACACTTGAACACCACACAGAGATGCAGAAAGCTCAAAAATTAAAGCAAAACAACTACAAACACCACCAAGTGACCAATGGCATAGCAGTGGTTTAACAGTATGACACATAACACTACTTTTCTACACTCAAAGACAGTACATGCCTTTATTGAAGAGAAATTATAAACAGGAGTCTGTTTTCAGTTGTTAAAATAGAATGTGGATTTGCATATTGAGAAAGGCTATATCTGCAATTAAAAAATATAGTTTAAGCTGAGCTTTGGTGTTAGAAGATCCTTCATTAAAAGTCAAATAAAAAGTTCAGATAGTTGATAAATCATAATGAGATAGACAGACATTTAACAAATTATAGCAATGTGATTTCAGTCATGGTTGTGAGACAAAGCAAGTTCAATAGCTGTAAAAATATCAGAAGTATTACAGAAAATTATGAATTTTTAACATTCACATTCTGCTTTTTATGTAAGCCTAAAATTCAAACGTTTGTCTCATACTTCTGTCACCAGACATCCCACTAAATTATTTCTTGTGATCAATTTTTTATTGATTTTTTTACAGATCCACAATACAACACAAACAGTACAGATAACTAAAGAAAACAATACACTATAACAAAACAACAATAATAAATAAATCACATAGTTCTTCCCTGACTCAGAAATCACATAGTCAAATATCAGTCCATGTAAAGCATCTCTATCCCACTAAATCCTACTAAATTAATGTTTCTTTTTCCCCCCAAAATACTTACAGTTTATTTTAAAATATTGTCCTTCTATCTTAGCCTATTGATCCTCTTCTCTCGATTATATCTTTAATGTCATAATTTGATATTTATCTGAATTGTTTTGACAGCCCGTTTGGTCTCATACAAACAATACAACTGTATCTTCATCTTTTATATCCCAATCTTGACATTGTATCTCATAAATATGCCTGTTATCAACAAAGTTGGAATTCGTAGCTCAGAACTATTGGATTTCCACTCTTTAAACTTGGTCTTCTCAGGATTTTTCTCCTTTTTCACGCTGACAGCCTCTTTTATAACTTGAGTTATCTCTAATTCGTTCATTATGTGTCATTGTTCTCTGTTACAGCATTATGAAGACTGAGCACGCGCTAAATGTAGATAAGTCAGCCCCGCCCCCTCTCTCTTCGTATAACCTGATTGGTTTAAAGGTTGTTGACAAACGGCTGCTTATGAAAGTTCCTGGGTGGGAACTGTAGTAATTCCCGTGTAATGCGGAATGTTACCAGTCACCCAGGACTGACATGACCGGTATAGTAATATTTCATGGTAAAGTTTCATCGAGTGTTCACTGAGCCCATGTGACTGTGTGGGGATACTGCGTAGGTCGTGTTTCTCCACTTCCACACTGAGATTTAGCTCGCTGGCTAACAGCTACTGAAGCTGAACTACACATGGTACAAGAGAGGAGGACACAACTGCTGTCAGAGGTGAGGTGAGGTGAGGGGCACTCTCCACACATTTCACGTGTATCAAAGTTGAATACTGGCTTCATGATGGCAGATTGTGGTGAAGTGTTATTATAGAAGTCCTGAAAGTCATGTGAAGTAGTTTTTGGTGACCTGCACGTTGTCTGCGTTGTGATGGGATCCACCGTCTTATCTAACTCTGGTGATCGTATCTGACTGTGTCCAGCAGTGACATGAATATGTCAGCAAACCAGGCATGACAGCAGCCCGCTGATACTGGAGGGACGATCAGCATGATGGAGGCTCCGGCCAGAATCACCAACTTCAACTTCTCACAGAAGGGGGAAGACCTGGACCCCTCTGACGATGCCTCAGGCACCATGTCCATTGACAAGCTCTTCCCGGCTCTCTTGGAGTGTTTTGGGATAACACTGTGTGGATACATCGCAGGGAGGGCAAACATCATCACATCCACTCAAGCCAAAGGACTGGGAAATTTTGTGTCCAAGTTTGCCCTTCCAGCACTGCTATTCAAGAACATGGTCCTGCTGGACTTTGCTAATGTCATCTGGCCTTTCCTGTGGAGCATCCTCATAGCCAAAGTGTGTGTGTTTTTTCTTGTGTGTATTCTCACACTGATAGTTTCCAGTCCTGACAAACGCTTCAGCAAGGCTGGGATTTTCTCAATCTTCGCCACCCAAAGCAATGATTTTGCTTTGGGATATCCCATAGGTAAGTGTAATACCTATAAGCCTACCGCACACATTCACAGCAGCAAAGTAAGTTTTCACATTCATCAGATCACAGTATAATTACCCATTTGTTGCAGTACAAACACAAACAAAATTACTGCTTTAACCTTCCTTTTCAACATTGTACTCCTGCAAAATAAATTCCCACAGTGAGAATGTTGGATGCACAAAACAGTCATTATTTTCTACTAAAGCTGGAGGATTTGCAGAAATATAAACAAAATTCTTCTGTAAAGGAAATATACACAGTACAGTCACAGTTGCCAATGAAATATGTGATGTATAGTTACTGTGGATTTACAATATAACTACAGGTTTCTTGTACAGACATAAAAACATTAGACAGTCTTTACTGGCTGTTGTCTTAAAAATGAACAAGCCTCCCAAGCAAGTTTGAGCAAATTACAATCAACAGCTTAATTTTATTTGTAGGCTTTTTACAGGTCAAATTGAAACACCAACACGGTGATGAAAAGCACTTAACCAAACAGTAATACAACACAACTCATAACACTAATTCACTCAGGCGTGTAAGTCTGTTTCTCATGCACACACACACACAGCTGCAGGTATATATGTGAGACAAGATAAATGCAAGGCTATCTAAGCAATATGTGTTATATCTCTGTGATTTAGTGCATTGTTCCACTTTTACAAAGAACACCAGCATCCAAAGGGCACTTCAAAGAATAGAGTACAGTACAGTCTGTGACAGATAATATTGCTTTCTTGTGCAGTTCATAGACTTGTCAAAACAAAGCAGTGCAATGGAGAAGGAGCCGAGCCCTTCAAAAACAAATTTGAGAATCTGCTTGTTAGCTCAAGTTTTCTCAAATGGTGCGATTCCCAAAGAGTTTTTGTTTCACTTAAGGGACTAAATCAACAGTGTCAGTATCCATTAAATCCACAAACTATCAGAAGTTAAATTCTCACCCTGCAGCAGTGTAAAGAGATTACTCAGCCTAGAAAAAATACAGAATTTTATTTAAACCCAAAGCTAAGATCAAGACATTTATTAAGTTTTTTCAACCTTTTTCATTATGTGTTTGGGTTTTTAATTTATGTCTTGTTTGATTGTCTTTGTTTGCTGCATCGTCAACAGTCAGATTCACAGAAGTTGTTGATAATAAGCCACTTTTCTTGATTTTCATTCACAGTTGAGGCCCTGTACAAGAGCACATACCCAGAGTACCTCCAGTACATCTACCTGGTCGCACCTGTGTCCCTGATGTTACTAAATCCTATTGGCTTTGCCTTCTGTGAGATCCAGAAGTGGAAGAGCAAGGGACAGCCCCAACAAAGCAAAGTCCTCATAATGGGACTTGTAGTTTTGCAGGTCCTGAAGAACCCCATGGTATTCATGGTTGTCATCGGCCTTGTTGCCCACTTTGTCCTGCACCAGAAGATTCCTGCATTCATGGCCCAGTTTGTGGATGGTTTGGCGAACTCATTTGGAGGTGCAGCTCTCTTCTACTTGGGACTGTCCATGGTGGGCCAGTTAAGAAAAATGACCCGATCCACAGGCGTGACACTGATATTACTTCTTACAGCTAAACTGTGAGTGGAAAATCTCTCATTGTATGATTTCTTTCCAAGGTGATAAAGTGTTATCAGATCACATGTTTTCCATGACTATGCATGTTGTAGGAGTGAACCTGGTCAGCAGCTCAGTACTTTTTCAAGTGCTCCTGACATGTTGTTTTGACAGTGACTCAGGCCTTTTTTTAGACCACAAGCCTTTTACCTAAAGACCGACAAATATAGGTGGTTGTAGAAGGTTAACAGCAAGTGTGTTACAACAATTTTGAAAGTGCTGCAATTCCGCACTGTCAACTGATCTGATAGTGATCTTGTAATGTGACTTTCAGGTTGCTGATGCCGCTGATCTGTAAGGACTTGGTGGATCTGTTGGACAATACCAACACCAGTGCTTTGAACCACTCAAGCCTCTCCAACTATGCTTTTCTTTATGGAGTGTTTCCAACTGCACCAAGTGTGGCCATTTACGCTGTCTATTACAACGCAGAGCTTGAAGTTGTGAGTTTTTTACATCAAGTTGCCAACCTCTTAATTGCCATTTATCCTCAAAGTAGCATTTTTTATTTACCTGTGAAATTAAGATTTATCAATTTTCTAACCTTACAGGTAACCTCTGGGATGGTGATCAGCACTTTTCTCTCAGCTCCTATAATGTACGTGTCTGCCTGGTTACTCACAATCCCTTGGATGGATCCTCAGCCTTTGATGAACTCGCTGCAGAATGTCACCTTTGACATTAGCATAGTGAGCTTAGTTGCACTGGTAAGTCGTAAAAACACGCCACAGTGACACGCTGCATGTTAGCTCATTTTTGGCTCATCTGTAGTGACTGTTTTAAATCGTTAACTTTCTCAGTGCATGAAAACTGAGATCAGAGCCAAACAATAAAACCGGTTTGACCGTCAATACTGCAATACTAATATTACACACCTCCGCTCCAGCTTGCATTTATATAATTTTGGTGCAGTAAAGGAAGATTACAAAATAAACAATTCAAATTTGGACATACTGATTAAATGAACTGAAATAGCTGTTAGAAATTACAGATCTCAGATCAGCCATTTAGAGGATGTCTGGGTGAACAGATGCTTTTCTGGTTGGTAGATCTACATCCTCTTTTAACCTCACTTTAGCGTACATTTTAGGGAACCTGAAACTAGTGGCTTCAAAACTTAAAACAGAGATGAAACATGGTTAGGCATGTCTACTTTCAATGGCAGTCTGCTGTATTATATACTTTATTAATGTTTTTACCCATGACTGGATGACGTCTGAGCGATGTCAAACATAAGCTGAAGTTAATGTGTTCCTTCTGACAGGTGTGGACAATTGCTGTCATGTTCTTAAGCAAGAAATTTAAAAGGCTACCTCATATTTTTACTGTCAACCTTTTCTTTGCACAGGTGAGTACACTTTCACATCCCCTCGAAACAGACACAATAAGTCGGTCTGCTAATGAAACCTTCCATCACTAAACTCCTGTTTTAATGTTGTCTGTAGCTTGTTACTTGTATTGGGATGATCATGTGGAACTTTGTGGTCAAAGAGGACAACTTTGTTGGGCAGGTCCTGACTTTCACGCTTCTATGTGCCTCACTTTACAGCACCTACGTATGGCCAGGTATGCTTTGAATGTAAAAAAAAATCCTCCCCTCACTTTAACCCCATGTCATACTGCATACATTTTTCCCTGTGAGCTTTGAAATCTTGAGTCTAATAACTCATTCCTTTCTGCAAATGTTGATGTTTCAGGTTTGATTGCCCTCTCTCTTGTGCTCATGAAGCAGTATGAGGATCTGAAAGTTCCGTCTGGCATGTTGATCCTTGCAGGCTGGGGGTGAGTCACTTTGAAGGAGAATCAACACAGAAATGAAACTAAATCTTTTGACTGGTAAACTCAAACCTGTAGCTAAACCAGAGTGCCTGCAGTAAAATAAAGTTTCACGTGTTGACAGGGAAACTTCCACTGTGGTTTAATATAAATATCCCAATAGACATAAAGAGTTCCTGTTTCATAAATATGCACCTTAATTTCAGTAAATTGGTACATGTTTGACAGCCTTCATTGTTTATTTTCAGGGTTCCAGTTGTAGCAACTGCTGTGTTGCTAATATCTGGAGAAACCACGCCTGACACAATAGACTCATCATTCTTTTTTGGCAAAACACAGGTAACAGCATCAGAGGAAATCATTCTGTGGTTCCCTGCCTTATAAAGTGTCTTTTTAAAGCCATTTTAAATTGTTTCTACTGCATGTCTGTATGTGTTTTCTTTTACAGATTATCTGCACCTCAGTAATTGCAGGCCTCAGCATACTGTTAGGAGGGGGCTCACTTGTGTGTCTTAGTAGAGGCAGCTGGGCCCAGAATGATAATATCCAAGACGAAAACTCTACAGAGGTTCTTGTGAGTGAAGTTGTAACAGAAGATGAGAATCCGTTTGAGCCTGTGAATCCATCAGGGGAGCTTGACAGAGGTACTTTTTAAATGAAGGTTATTTTTATTCAACATTTTGTTTGAGGATGTATTTTTTGATGACACTAAATAAAGAAGTGGTATTACTGCACTTCAGTTATTTAAGACACACCGCGTGATTACCTCTGGAACACACAGAAGCTGTTTTGACAACTATTCGATGTGTCAAGTGTCAAAGCTCAAGTTGGAAACAGAGGAAGGAGCAGTATTTAAAAAAACACAAGGTCAACTGTTTCTTAGTTGTTAAAACTGAAGTGTCAAATAGTCAATGCAGCCTATGTCTGTTGTTCATCCCCTGTGTGGATTATCTCCAATTACACAAGCAGACAAAAAGCTAACACAGTTACAAAACCAAAAAGTAAACAGAGGTGGTGAAACATGAGCTTAAAATGGGATTTCATCATCTTTGAACATTAAATTTCAGGATCCTTTTCGTTTCAGTTCCTTATCAAAAGTAAGCTGTAAAAACAAAATCATGCCTTCTGATGTAATGATGCTATAAAAACACGGGACTTTGACTTCCAATTCAGCCTCAGGCTACAGTTTATGTACAAGAAAGTAGAAGAAAGGAGTGCAGTGCTGTGAGGTAGATACAAACTAGAGGAGTAAGTGTGAGGAGGAAACACCCCAGACAATAAATGATTTTGTAACTTACAGAATTAACACCACGACTAAGACTTCCCATTGTACTCCCTGTAATCATACCATGACAGGTTTTGTTTGTGATAACTGGGGTGTTGTAGGGAATCAGATAAATCTTGAATTATAATTACTCATTGAGAAAAAGGTTGAAAAGCTTGCTGTTAAGTCAACAGTTGCATGTTTTATGTCCATTCGAAAACAATGTCATGTGCAGCTATTAGTCTTAGTATTTATCTTAGCTTTTATTAGATAAGCCGTTTGCTTCTGCTTCTCGCTCTTTGCTCGTTACATCTCTGATAAGGGGATTATTTTAAAAATAGGGTCAAGAATCATTCACTATCATCACTCTGTTATCAGCCTGCCTCACATGTGACTGTGCAGCGGCCCAGCCCATGCCCGACATGATAATCAGCGCAAGCATAAACAACACGGCGACAAGACTCACAGGTATGAACTTATTGAAAGGTTCCAGTGACTAACATAAACAACAACAAAAAAAAAAAACACTGTCATGTGATCTTTACGTTTCTTCAAAATCAGAGTTTTCATAATGTTCTCTGCTGCCACCTTCAGGTCAGTGTGAGAACAGCTGTGTTTCCACAGACTGCCTGCTGGTTCAGGCAGAGGAGCTCCAACAGGTCGCAGATAGACAAGTGGCTCGTCATGTGATCTTATGTCTGCTCTTGACTGTCAGCTTGCTCGCTGTGAGTAAACTACCACCTTTCACTTCTACAGCGACGTGAAGTCCGCCTGCATTATTATAGTTAGTGCATCACGGGCCTAATCAGATATAAATGGCTAGACTGTGTCATTTCCAGCCCCTGTCATTGGAAGTGGAAAGAAATTCATTCATAAAACTAAAAAAAAATCATCATGCTTGTATTGATATCAGTGCTAGAGGATCAGACATGCTAAGTGAGCATTAAAGTGAATACCAATCACTCTTAATCAATCAAAGCAGATAGTTAAAAGGTTTAAAATAAGGTTGTAAAACCATAACTGTGTAAGAATGGTCCTACATGCTCTCCCCGTGAACATTTTAAAAATGAAACCTCCTCTTATTTCCTGTTCGACAGAATTTGTCCAGCTGCTTGTGGCTGCTCCTCAACAGTGTTCCTGGTCGACTGTACTTAGAGCTGCAGTTTTTCTGTGCTGTGACCAACTTCGGTCAGGTAGGTCGTCCCACTACTGCAGAAAGACGCTGCATTTGTTGTTGCATAGTAATATTGTACTAATCTGTACTCTGTTTTCAGGGTTTTCTCTCATTTGCTCTGTTTGGTCTGGATAAGCACTTGATCATACTGCCATTTAAAAAGAGGTAAAGAAGTTCTACGAAACAACATTACACTCTCTGTTCTGTGTGTGTACTGTGGTTGTAACATGCACACACTGCAGTGAGCACAAAACAAAATCCTGTCCATTTGTAAGTCTTTGTTTTCTGTGGATGGTGGTTAGATTCAACAGCCTGTGGAACAGAAGAAAACAAGAAGAGCAGCCACAGACTGACCTATCTGAAGACATCAGGATGACTTGCACCCAGTTCACTAAATACCACAAAAACCAGTGTGTCCATGACATAGTCAAAAAGAGAAGGTGAGCTCACAGACTCTTGCTCAGTGTTGCTCTGGTCAAATGTCCTATATATATATATATATATGTTTTTCCTGACCCATAGAGAAATAACACCTGTGGTCATACACATAATACTCATAATTTATCAAATGTTTTAACAACTCATCCCCTGGAGTTTTACTGCAGTGGGCTCTGACTTTTCTTTGTTTTTTTTCTCTGTGCGAACCCCGACAAGCCGCTTCAGACTTTTGAGTGAATGTCTCCTTTAACTTCCAGGTGTGGGAAGAGGACCATGGTAGAGTGTTTTCTTGGCTGTGAACTTGTGGAGTGGCTCCAGCAGGTGGGCTTGGCTCGGGATGCTGGTGAGGCAGTGCTGTACGGAACAAACCTGCAGCAGGGGGGTGTGCTCCAGCACATCAATCAGGAGCATGGCTTCCAAGACAGTCGTCTTTATTACCGATTCTTAGTTTAAGACTCAACTTTAGAGTCCTCATGGGTTTTTACCAAAGATTTGAGGCATTTTAAGTTCAGAAAGAAATGACTAGAAATACAGCTTAAGTTCATTCAACAAGGGAAAAAAGAACTGACCTTTCAAGAATATCCTCACGTACTTGGATAATTGTGTTTGCACTGTTTAGCTCAGCCGTGTTAAAAAGCAAAACACTGTAGTTGTGTGGGATTGGTCTTAAAGGGAACTAGCATCGTTTCGATTTTATAGTGTCTTATTTTAATAGCTTGAAGTTCCTTTATCAGGGTAATTGTTGAGATGTGAGATGTGGAGCAGCTGGGTCGATCCCCATTTACACAAAAGCAGAGTATTCTGAATGGCATTTAAGTCCCTCTTATGGAGAAGATGCTACAACATGCCTTTGAAAGACGGACTGGGAAATAAGTTTTATACTTGGTAGTTTCACTTTTACGTTTTGTATGTTACATCTTTTTAATTTATATGTCAGATAGCTTATTTTTCTTTTGCTGTGTTACACAGTTGTGGTAAAGAGCTGAATCCTGTAATCTGCATGACGCCAGTAAATCCAACATTAACATAAATGAACTGGATGATAGCCATTACTACCCAAAAAAGAGCCATATTATTATGATTTCAAATGTTTAAACCAGATGTTGCTGCTTTTTTAAAACTTTGTTTTTATTTTTATGCAGTCAGTGTGTGCACTTGGACTCAGAACTGTGTACATTTTGTGTGAGAAATACCGCACAGAGATTTGTCCTCAGAAGACACAGGGTAGAAATCCATCTCTGCTGAATGTACTGTTTCTTAACAAGGACACTCAAGTGTGTCGTAACTCCTCTGACCAAAGATCATTAACAAAGGACAAGGGAAAATTATGAGTTTACCTTCATCAGTGTCAAGACTGTTTGACTTCTGTCTGAGTTTGGAGGTTAACCAATAATGTAGCATGAAGCCACTATGCTTTGATAATCTGTAATAATACAATTTAACAATGATTTGGAGCAGCTGACACATGGTTTGGTAATATCTGTAGTATCCAAATGCAATAAATCAGCAAGATATTCTAAAGCTATTCAACAGCTGAAAAAAATCTGGGTATCTATGGCCATGCTATATATTCAACAACCAAAGCAAACTGGCGCTTTGAACATAATAAACATTAGTAAGAGATAGCCATAATGTGTTTGCATGGTGTGGCAATGAATGTGTGAAAAAACGAGTTTCAGCACTGAGGGAGTGTCAAAGCATGTATGTACTTGTATTTAACTTCACTGACCAAAAACATTTCCTCCTTTAACACAAGATTTAAAGTTGAAAAGGACTGCTTTTTTTATTTCAGATCATTGAAATCAAATGTTTTACTGTTTTAGTTCAAATGTTAGAGTTTATTTTTAAACTTAATCATATTGAAACAGCTGTTTTAACTGGAGTTACCTTTTTATTTTGTCAATGGCTGCAAATAAACAGTAAGTGTTTGATTTTAAAAATAAATTTTATTGCCAAGCTCATGAATCTTGCATTTCGCTTGAAGTTTGTTCTCACATGTTTCTGTTGACACTTAAATTTATCAACATTTCTATCTTCTTTGATGAGTTTTATCTGAATTTTCTCAATGGACTGATATGAGATCATTTACTTTCCATTTACTTACCTATTGATCCTGAGGTAAATTACAGAGGCATGAATTGCTACAGTTTGTGGTTTGAACAGTTAACAGTCTCTCATTTTTTGGTGTACACAGCCAACTCCTCCATGACAGAGTTTGAGAACAGATTCACCAAAGAATCTGGTTCCTTCACACCATGTAAAAGTACTTCCTCCATCCGTGTCATGGTTTCCTTCTCTAGCTTCCTCATACTTTCAGTTAGCTTCTTTCCTTTGTCCTATAGACAAAAAATAGACAGAACAGACCTTTCATTGGTAGATTTCCAGCATGGTTACCACACTGGGCCAAGAGTCATATGCAGTTGAACTTCAGGTTTAAATGAGGAAGCTCACCTTGTAGGAGTCAATGATGGCAGCCACGACTTCATGTTTGACAAAAAGCTCATGTTTGCGGTTTGGCTTACTCTGGAAGCGAGGTTTCCTTTTCACAGGATCATCCGGCCCATAATCAGGAGAGGTGGTTTCTTTCAGTGGATGGATGTTATTGACAAAGATGAAAGGTTTGAAGACGGACCTGTCAAACCCAAAATACATTTCACCATTAAAGAGAAACTGCTTTGACTATAAAACAGCTCATCTATCAGCTGAGACACTTCACCTCTCAGGGTCAGGGGTTGCTGTGAAATAGTGAACACCAGGTAGAGCAGGATCTTCAGGTATCACTGACACCATACTCCCTGTCGTCAGGAACATTCCCTCCATGTTGATGTCACTGTCTTTGTCCCTCAGAATATCCATCATCGTTTCAGCAGTGATGTGACCTACAAAATGAACATAAACGCATTAACATCCTTGGAGTTATGCCTTCTCGAATCTTTACTGAGTGAGGGTGGACTCTGTGCTGCTAACCGTCATTCTTTCGTAGCATCTTCTTCCCCTCACAGTATCGGCTTCCAGATGCTCCTATCCGCCCTGGAGTTGCATAAGAGTACACTCTGGCAAAGTTGAACTGAGCCTTTCCATCCCACCAGCCTTTGTGTTTTGCATATTCCCTCATCTCTGGATGTTCCTTGTCGATTTTAGTTGTTATATCATACTCATTTGAGATGTTACGATGTCCAGCTGGAGAAATATAAAGTAAAAATATATACATATAAATACTTAAACCTAGTGGTTTTAACACATGTCAAACAAGTATTACATGGTAACAACAGCAGCACAGTTTCAAACTTACTATCAATACCCGAATTATCATGATACACAGTGTAACTATACATACACCGTCTCATAAATTGAGATATAGATTATGGAATAAATAACACAGGCAAAAAAAAACAACAACTTACAATGCATAAAAAATGAATTTTCAAAGTGTTATGATCATAATGACTGGCACCACCATGGATGGCTCTCCCTAGTAAATCAGGAAAAAGCTGTTAACTTTTTGGAGTCAAACTCTCTAAACTGGGTTTTAAGGAACTTCCAATAGACATGAGCTGTAGGTGGGCCACTGGTGTTTCATAGTCAAAAAGTAAATTGACAGCACTCTCTAGTGGACAAACTCTGTCACTGATCCTCACCACAAAGGTATTCATTATATTTATATCAGATCCAACATAACAAACAAATATTTCTCATCAATGCCAACCCAAAAAACATAGACTGGTAAATTTGTGCTAATAATAGTGTCATTTAGTAGACAAAAGTTGCAAGATGTTTCTACTTCCAAAGAAAATGTCAAGGTTGTTTTACAAATATGTTAGCGCTCTTAGACTTTTAGTGGCATTAACATTAAAATAAACATAATCCCTACTTTTCCCAGAAACATGCCTCTGAGATATGAGCAAATCCAACTCTCTTTCTTTTCTGTATTTAATGGCCCTGTAAGGTCGTTTTCTATGTCACAAGTTTGTTTATTACCTACTATACTGCATGTAAACCTTTAGAATACTAATACTAATACTAATTTTGTCCGTGTTTCTTATGGGGCTCTAGCAATGCCGTATAATAGTGGATGCCCAACAACTAAGGGTTTCATACCTTTTTACTTTTTACACAACTTCTACTACACTACTTACCTTCCACTCTTTCTGCTGCCCAGTACTTCCCAGATGTTTCCAGTAGCCATGCCTCTTTTCTGTCTGAGATTAGGAAGCTATTGTGGTAGGTAAAACCGGACTCATCCTCCATGCAGGATCCTCCTTGGCCATATCTCTCCAGCAGCTCAGTAATCACCTCAACAGCTTTCTCAGCAGTATCAGCCCTCTCAAGTCCAAGCCTGAAAATGTTTCCTAGTTTAGCATTTTGCTTAGCCTATGCAAAAGTCTTGCAACAAAGTGTCTTCACAGGGTCCTTACCATATACTGTAGTAGGAGAGACTGGGGCTTGTTGTCACACTTTTTACACTCTTATAATTTTCTTGGAATAAATACATCATATGTAAAGCAAAATGTGTACCACACAAAAGAGCAAAGTCTTCGGTATATATTTCGTATTCATGTCATTTTCATATCTTGTGTCAGTACAGAGTTATAAGCAATCAAATAGAGAGTGTGAACATGTGACATGTTTCCCCACCATCAGGTAAGTTGTCTCACTATATGGGGTGAGATGTCACAGTGGATTTTGCAGCTAATAAAACAAGGACAATATTGTTGTTGTCCTCCTTTTTTACATGAAAGTGAACATCAAAGTCAGGCACAGAAAATGTTTATTTTTGAGATAGAAAAAGTCATTGAGCATAGCCATTGAACAAACCTCAACATAAAATATTATGCAACATGCTCTGGAGTTTGGAGAGCTGTCTGACTGTATTTCATCTGAGGTGAATGTTTTACAGTACCGAGCCAAGGTATGGAAGTTGACATTAAAGTCCTTTATTGTACTCTTAGATTGATTTATTAGCTAGGGTCACCTGCCTGACTGCCCTCAGCATCACGTCAGGTTCAGTTTTTCTTTTGTAAATCCTGACCATGTTTTTCCGCTTTCTCCTCTCTTTTAAACCACTCTCTTCTCTGTAAAAATAAAGTCAAAATTTCATTGTGAAAACGGCTGATAAGCAGACTCTCTGTTAATTCTAATCCCTTTTAAACATGTGACAACTAACCCCAAAATGACTGAGACATGTTGTCCCAAGCTACCATGTTTGCTAATTCTAGCTCTAGCTTAAAGTGAGCTTGAAACAGAACAATGACTGAGGTACGACAGGATGCCTGAATCTCTCCTCGAACAAGTCCACATCTGGAAGAAGCTTATTTTAAAATATATAAAGTTGTTTTTTTTTTAATTTTTTTTTCATGTAAAGGAAGAAAACTAGTATTCCACTTTTTGGTTGCACCCTCTGGTGGCAAAGATAATTGCAATGTGACAACTTACCCATGTGACAACAAGCCCCGGTCTCCCCTATATGCAGTCTAGGGTCCTTACCTGACCAGATCCATGCCAAGAAGAGCTTCATCACCATCTGCGCTCTCTTTGCCCCACACTGCTTCATTTCCAATGCACACTTGGTGCTCATTTGCACCCATTTCTGCACCCCATAGCCATGCCGGTTTGCTCAACACAACTGCATACGTGTGGGCAGACTGTTCAATTTCTATGTATGTGCACTGTGCAAAAGTGAAGCAAAACACAGGAAAAAAAATCTGTTCCTTTATCTGTCTTTACACAAAGATAGTCTCAATGTGATAAGTTAGAGGTTGTATGGCATTTGCAAACTGTTTATGTCACCTACCTCCAACTTTGTCCCTGCCTCATAGTCCCTGGCAGGATAGTACACCACCTCCTGGACTTCATCACAAGGCCTGTCTGAGTTTTTCCCAAAGATGACGCGTTGTCCCTCAGTGGAGGGGGGCAGAGCCACAAAGGTGTCACAAGATGAGGGGTGCATTTGGAAACACTTATCTGCTGAGTGAAGAGACAACACATAAGACTGGACAGGTTACATAACAGGTGACAGGCACTATTTAATGAACAGATCTGGCAGCGTTGTGACCTATGTATAAGAGGCTAAAGACTTTTAAACACCTCACTAGTTTCATTTCAGATTTTGAAGATTATCTAGCTCGACAAGCCTCTAGTCAGCGCCTACAAAGTCGTGTTTGCACTTGCAACAAGGTGACCTTACCTGTTTTCACCAATGTTTCGGGGCCTTGTCAAAATATCAGTTGTTTTCTCGAGTTCGCTTCAATCTGATGTCATGCCTGCCAGTTACCTCTGGAAAACGGAAATAACCATGCGACCTGACAAGCTGAAGTTAGTTTGATGTTCGACGTTTGAAGTCGGCTTGGGTGAAAATATGCCATTAGGTTTACATTGCACTGCGAGGGTTGATAGTGGTCGTTAAGCATGGTAACGTCAAACAAAATTCTATTTTTCAATTTTAATCATAGTATTCTGTAACTGTTTCATTTTTATCGTAGGTAAAGTAAGTCTGACTGGAAGATAGGCTTCAGTCACTTTACATAAGATTTTTTTTAAAAACAATTTCTAGATTTTAATTTGGCTGACATACCGACTTTGATATTAATAAATGTTTTACGTAATACTCAGTTTTAAAGCTCATTTCTCATCTGTGTTCAAAGGCTCGTCGTTTATACCAATGTGAAACTATCTTCATGTGACCGGATGTTTATATGAGGCACAGGGAGCTAACGCTCATAACGTACGTAGTCCCTGCGACTTTGCTAAAGCTTCTTTCCAACAACAGCTGATATTACTGGTGTCCAGCCATGGGGAAGTCGTTTGCGAATTTCATGTGTAAGAAGGATTTTCATCCTGCTTCGAAGTCAAATATTAAAAAGGTGAGTGCTATCTATGGTTAGCTTGAGTTCGCCGAGAGCGTTGAAGTAGCCTGTTAGCTAGCGAGTGGTGTTTGCTAACTGAGGACTGCTCGGTTTGGTCGCTCAGGTTACTTTCTGTCTGAGAAACTAACTTATTGCGGATTGTTTTAATTTATGAATCAGTTGTGTGTCGAAGGGGATAGTCTTCAGCCTTTTGTGGCGATTTACAGTACATGAAGCTACCGTTAAGTGTTGCAGTTGTACTCAATGTTTTGATAAACGTATCCCAATGCAAGAAAACACTCTCTTCTGGTATGAAGCAGGTCAAAACTATATGTCCTAAAGCTCTGTAATAGCTCTATGCACGCAACATTTGAAGCGTATTATATTTAAAAGAGCATTACAACAATGTTTGCAAGCTGGTGTCAGTTCAGATACTAATTTCAGATATAAGTCTAGCCACAGAGAAGCTGAACCCAGTGAATGCGTTTTGTTTTTCTTATGTTTTGTTTTATATATCTGAGTGAAAATGATAACCATGCTCTAACTTGTAGCTGTTAGAGGTGCAAAGGGATATATCTAAGTTAGAGCAAAGTGACTCTGGAAGTACATGTGTGTCACTTTTCTTTTTAACTTACAGGTATGGATAGCAGAGCAGAAACTGACCTTCGAAAAGACCAAGCAGGAGGAGCTGATGCAGGCCTACCTGAAAGAGCAGGAGAATTACAACAACAGGTGAGATGACTAATGCAGAACAAAATGACTCAACACTAATAAAACTACTTACTTCATTAAACTTTTACTCTTATGCTACCTTGTTTTAGGGTATTTCCTATCAAAAAAAGCCTCTTTCTGTTTAAGACATTTGAAAGAACTATTCTAATGTTGAACACATTGCTTTCTCACCTCTAGGTTGTTGATGGGGGATGATCGTGTTAAAAATGGCCTCAATTTTATGTACGAGGCTCCACCTGGAGCATCAAAAGGTAAATCTGAGCCCTGCTTGGTTATCATAGGGCCAATATCACACACTTTAATCAACAGTATTTTAATCCTATCTTTTTTCATTTGTTTGTGTTTTATCTTCTCTACTGAAGAGGAAAAGAAAGAGGTGAGTGAGAGAAAACTGCAAACAAATATAGTTTAACAACTATGCGTTAGAATTGTGCACATATGTGGTCTGCTTTTTCAACTGTGTCTGTTTTCCAGGACGGGGAAGAAGAGTACAAATTTGAGTGGCAGAAGGGGGCTCCTCGAGAAAAGTGAGGGTTTGATTTTTGCACACACTTGAATTGTATTTACCTATTTTTCAGTGGTTCTTCTTGAGTTAACAGTATCTTCATTGACCAGTAATTCTCTCTTGTAGGTATGCAAAGGATGACATGAATATTAGAGATCAGCCATTTGGAATCCAGGTGTGTGGTCATTGTTTTTTATTTAACAGAAATAATTACGATTTCTTCTGGTCCCTTTGAGTCTTACATATGGAACTGAAAATAACACAGTTTGTCCCATAGACTGTATATAGAATGGACGCCATCTACCTCCTCTCTGGGTGAAGCCATTCCGAGAACAGCACCCTCTGTTGATGGGTTGCAGAATAGCTCATAAATCCTGCCTCTCCCAGCAAAGCTTATGGAGCTGTGGACAAACTTTAGAAATTTATTACACAGAACATAAATTTTTCTCCCCCCTGGTTGTGATGTTGACATGTAGTTACTCTAAGACTGGTTTGTGCTCAAGTCCTCTTTTTTTCTGTGAAGCTCCACTTTTAAAAGTTATTAGGGGGTTTATGTTTTCTTTGATTGACACCTGATACAGCCTATTGGCATACAGAGATTGCCTAGCTCACCCAGGGGATACGCTGTGTGAGCCGAGCATCATCACAGCAACTCTCTCTCCCGCCGAATGCGCACAACGCTACTGCGCAGTGCTTGTGTCAGGAAATGAAGAAAAATCGCAGAAATACCGAGAGCTTTTTGGCTTCAAATCCGTATACAGGCGGGAGGCGGAACCAAGTTGTCCATAATATATACAGTCTATATTTTGTCCTCAAATCCTGTAACACATGTCTACACTCAAACGTTAGACAGTGACTAGTATTGGTACTTAGGTGGCCAGCAGTTGAATAGATTATGGAAACACTAGTTTTCAAATGTAAAACAACAGCTCGTGAGTTCAGAGTCAACTAATCACTTTGATTGGATGTTTATTTACCAGTGGCAGTGTGTGGTTTCGCTTTGACTGGTTTGTATAAACGATTCTATAAAATGCACTTTTTATCAATTCTTCAGGTGCGCAACGTGAGATGCATCAAATGTCACAAATGGGGCCACGTGAACACAGACAGAGAGTGTCCTCTGTATGGGCTGTCAGGAATCAACGCCAGCTCTGTGGCCACAGAGGAGGCAGCAGGTAGAGTCCATACAGCAACCTCCCAAAACAAACATCATTTTACACATTTCCTCCTGCTGTTCTCTGTGTTCAGATTTTACCAGTGTAATAACATACAAACAAGAAACAACTTTGTACACAGATAATAATGGGATTTTTATGAAGCAAAGATAAAGATATGAGCTGTCGTCTCATATATCCTATTTGATTGTTAGTAGATGAGACAAGAGATTCTCTAGTTTGTTTTGAAATTTTCATCCCATTTTTAAAAAAATGTTCCCCTTCCAGTTTTTCCCAATTTTTTTAAGGGGGGGAAAAAATAAACATTTGAGGCTCAATTTGGATCTTTTGTTTTAGTGATATAAATGTATAGTTTAACATCTTTCTGTCATTTAATGACAAGAAACTGATGATTAACAGACAGAAAATAAGCATGTAATTCCATGTATATCTATTCTTGGTGCTTTAATAGATGTCAAATGAGTGATGGTAAGAAGTTGGATGATTCATATAAAGATATTATTGGATGTTCTACCCGCTGAAAAAAATGATACACCTCTGTTAACATGATTTGATTTTTATTTCATACTGGAAAAGTGTGTTCACAGTAGGGAACAGGAATATCAGTGCAGCTTGCTATTTGTAGCCAATATTTTAGCTGCAGTCTTTCACAGAGTTGACTGCAGCTACACCTACTGTATCTCTCCTCCCGGGGTTTCAGCTGGAGCTTGTGGGCTCGAGCAGATTTCAGAGTTCTGCAATCAGCGAGTGGAGTTGTAGAGTAATAATGTTTACCCTGGGAGAGTCCAGTCAGTGCATGGTGTTGATGGTGGAGTGCCGTAATGGTCCCCCTCCTGTGCTGGGAGAAAAAAATGTAATTATTGTGTATTCTGATTCCCCTAACTGCTGCTTTGGCAGAGAATGATATTGTATGATTTGCTCAGCCGGAAGTGGAGTGAGTTGATTTGATGTCCCATTCTGTTAACAAAGCCGCCCCTGAAATTCCCACTGTGGAGATAGTGGTTGGCATGGCTTTGACATCAATGGGACTCTGAGGCTGTGATTTGTGCTAACAGGTCCGTCGATGCACCCCTCCGAGTTAATGGCGGAGATGCGAAACAGTGGGTTTGCCTTGAAAAAATGTGTCCTTGGTAGGAATGCTACGGTTTGTGATCCAGCGCAGGTAATTGTCTGTCTCTCACTCCCATCTTTGCACACATAGGACGATGTAAACGTCCACACATACACCCTCAGTAGAAATTCCTGATACATCAATGACATACACATATCCCAGAAAGGAGCCAGTTATTCTTATATTCAGGTCAGCTGAACGGTTTAAATTTATTGTTAAGATCTTAAACTGATGTAATCAAACAGATTTAGTCTTTTAGAGTCTTATGTGTCTGCCGGTGACCTTGTGCTGAGAATGTAAATGTTAATGACACACAATGTATGCTTGTAGGATTTCGTTGCCAGTGAGGAGGAGGAGGATCCTGAGGTTGAATTTCTCAAGTCATTAACCACCAAACAAAAACAGAAGCTCCTCAGGTAAAAATATATTAATACACATTTTGACTGTTTAAGCTTTAAAAAGAACTTTTGCGTTTTGAAAATTATGTTAAAATTAATTATATTTTAAAACATATTTTAAATCATGCAATGCCGATGAAGAAAATTGAGTTATTCATACATATAAGATTAAAAAAATTGATTTAATTCATAACATCTTAGTGTATGCGTGAAGTTTTATTTTTGATCTTTTGTAATTGTGCATATTTAGTATTTTGATTAGTTAATGTTCATTAATGCTTGTTAGGTTTTCAAAAAAAAAATCTGACGAAATACATAAACAATGAATTACAGTTTATATACTTTTTCAAATATTTCATATGTATTTTTACTCTATTATGTACGCTGCATCATTTCATTTTGTTTTTACTTTTTTTAAAGACACATCACATCCATTTACATTAAGATCCTAAGCTCCTTCTCTTACCTTTTAAATGGACCATGGACTTGATTATTTAAAAACTATATTGCAGGATATTTACTTATTATTTGGGACTGTATTTCGCAGGAAACTTGACCGCCTGGAAAAGAAAAAGGGGAAGAAGAAGAAGAGCAAAAAGCAGAAGAAGAAGAGCAAAAGGAAACACAAGAAAAAACATGAAAGTAGCGACAGCTCAAGTGACTCCTCCAGTAGTAGCCACAGCAGTAGTGATAGTGACAGTGGCTCTGATTCAGACAGCCAGGGCAAGTTCAAGAGCCAGAAGAGAAAGAGGAACAAGAAAAAAGATTCCTGTCGGGATAACAGCTCGAGGAGCGAGCATCAAGTCAAGAGTCAGAAAAGGGCCTCCTCTCACAGGAGCAGGTCAGCAAGCCCTCACACCAGACAGAAGCGGCCTGAAGAGGAGTCAGCAGATTATAGACAAACAAGGACAGAGAGGGGAAGGAGCAGGAGCCCGGAGAACAGAGTGAAACTGGAGGGAGGTCAAGAGAGAAAGAGACACAGCAGCAGGGACAGGCAGAGACCGGGCAGCTCCAAGTCCGGTCTGGACAGAAGTAGGAGCCGCGAGAGAGGCAGGGAGGACAGAGGTAAAGACGGGCGACGCAGCGGAGATGGGGAGAGGAACAGAAGTAGCACAGATGGAAGGAGAGGCAGAACAGCGGATGGGAGGAGTAGAAGCAGAGAGAGAAGGAAGGACAGGGAGGGCAGGGGAAGGAGCAGGGAGAGGAGAGAGAGGAGTCAAGACAGAGTCAAAAGAAAACACTGATCATGTTCCCTCTTTGCAGTTTTCAACAGAACTTGAAAACATTTAAAGTATTTTCTCCTCAAATATCTGTCCCTCATTGTTCAGTCCCTCCACTTAAAACTGCAGAACTGTGTGCTCGTCTCCTTCTTGTCCAGCAGAGGGAAGCAGTTGACAGGAAATGTAGCAGTATAGCAGCTCCTCGCTCCCCTGTTTTGTCTTTGACTAAATGAAGGAATCTAAAGTGAGGGATTAACATTGGTGGCATTTTGAGGCTGTGGTCTGTTAAATGAAAAATATCAGTGTCATTTTAACAGACTCTTTCATCGCTGTACGTTTTTTTCTCAACTACTTGTGATTTTTATTTGGTAAATATCTACACTGTTGGCTGTCATGCTTGTATAGCTGAAAAAATGTTACTTTAAATTTCCTCATTAAATTTTTAATCTTGAAAAAAATGACTTAATGGTTAATACAGTGTGAAAAAAAAATTAATCCGAAAAATCAGGTTGAAATAATATTTTGTTTAATTTGTTGCCGGTTGATTCCCGTTATTTTTTCCCTAAAAACGACTATTTTCTCAGCGCATCTACACGTATTTTTTCAGTCCATAATCTCTAATTTAGCAGGTTTTGATAGCTGATTTTAAACAATGTGCAAAAAAATTGCTATAGTACGTCCATTCCTTCTCTATCATTTAGTCTCTTTTTAAATTCCTTTTTTTTGTGGCAGACTCGAGCAAAATACAGCAAAGTATCAAACGCGTAAAATCCCCTTCAATTTACGACATTCAAAAATGCAGGTGCACCTTTGGCGTTATGTCAATTTTTAATAAAAGTTAAGCAATATTTTAAATTTCTTTTTTTAATTATTTAGGGAAGTGTTTTAAAATTAAAATTTTTGAGCTTTAAAAAATAGGTCATTTCTTTTTTCCTATATTAATAAATGTACAGGCCTACATCTCCATGTATGTGTAGTTTGACGCACTAAGTCTCGTAATTTGGGTCTAGGACATAATTTGATCTAAATTAAAAAACATTCATAAAAAATGTGTAAAAAATGAAAGCAGCACCAGTTGATAAATGTGGGCTCTCGGCGCTTAAATTCTAACATTTTTCTCCAAAGTGTTGTCCTCAATTTCCAGTTTTAAAGAAATTCAAATTGGCGATCTAATTTGCTAGTTTTCACTATCCGGCCGTTTCCCTCAAGCCGCTGTTTCACAAAAGGAAATGAAAATAATTTCCCTCTATTGCCTTCTGGTCAATTTAACACCCTCTTGAAAAAAAAGAGAGAGGGCGTCTGGATGAGACGCTTTCCCCTGACGTATTCCCGGCGCAGGTCTCGCGCTGTAATTATTCCCGGCTTTTTCTTTGAGAGTCGGACGCTGCACTGGGTAAGCACAAAGAAGTCAGAGAGCATCCTTGAACCCTTTCAATGCGGGGCCACTGATATTCAAATAACATGCAGGCACCGTTTGACTGCGCTGAGCAAAAGAGCATTTCACATTCAGCATTTGCATGTGACTCTTTGCCCCTGCGTTTTTTCCCCCCTCTAAAGTTTAAAAAGTGTTCCCATCACATCTCTGTGGTTTCTGGCAAAGAGAGGGGGTAAAAAAAAAGACACCGTATCCTCTTTCGCGCTCCATCGATTGGTATGCAAATGAAAAGCAGTTAATTTGGACAATTAGAATAAATATTCAGGGACCTTTGTCATCAAACCCCCTCGGAAAACCCCCAGATAAAGTGAAAGTGAACAAAAGATGTCTCGGAGATTAATTAGATATTTGATAAGACACGAATCCCTAATCGCAAATACAAGACACATGGGGCTGCGATGTGCTCCAAGTCATAATTAATACCATTTAACAAGATTTTCATTTGGCCGGGAAATGTTGCTTTCCGGGGCATTAAACATTGATTTATTCCACAGGGGAAATAGTCAAAGTCAAGGTGTTGTAGGTGATTTGAAGAAAAATAGCCCTCGGTCAGCTCTCAAATAAATTTTAAAATTCAATATTTCTCTCTTAAATCTCTCCACAATTAATTAAAACGAAACATAAAATCTACATCACACAGTAACAGCCGTTTTGGAGATGTTTTAATTACGATAAAATGAAAGTCTTATACGTGTGACTTTATACAGGTAAACATTTATATATAGATATTTTTTTAGCAAAGGAAATAAAAATGGTTAACCCAAGTTGAAAAAGCTGTGTACATACATATCCACAAAGTGCGTCGAAAGTAAACTCCCTGATTTCCAGGATATACCAACACGAATAAAACAATCATAGCCTAACATTTACATGAAAAGAACACATAGTTTAGTGGCCAATATACAAGATGGAACTCACATTGTCCAACCAAAGTTCAACAGGTTGCGCGCAAAGCAAACATCCTTTCATTTTTCAAGTTGTCCCTTTAAAAATCCCCAAAGGCCCACAGTAAATCTCTGTTTTTCTTTTGATGGATTTACGCATGAAATACGCCTGCGGAGGATATTTTTTAAGACTTAGCAAACGCTTCTTGGAATATTTTCTCCCTTATTGTTCGTCAGATAAGACCCGTTTTTAACGCTGTGCAGTTTTTTTGTTTTTGTTTTTTTTAAAGTCTGTTTTTTTTTTTTTTTTTGGAGGAGTCTCATTAGGGCTCGTCGTGAGGAGACGGATCCTTTACAGTGATTCTGGGATTCACCCCCTCCAAAATAAGTTCAGGTGACTCGGACCTCGGGGTCTCCAGGTTACTGGTGTCGGTGTCACTGTCGCTGCCCTTTTTGCCCCCTCCTCCGGCCGTGTGCGTTTTGATGTGCTTGCTCAAATGGTCACTCCGCATAAAGCGCTTGTTGCACACCGGGCACGCGAACCGTTTCTCGCCGGTGTGGGTGCGCAAGTGTCTCTGCAGCTCGTCTGACCGCGTGAACCTTTTGCCACAGAAAAGCCAGTTGCAGACAAAAGGCCGCTCGCCGGTGTGCCACCTCAAATGCGCCTTCAGGTGAGAGGTCTTCCCGTACACTTTACCGCAGCCGGGAATGTGGCAGCTGTGGAGTCCTTTCCTCCGAAGGCTGGCCCCGGCGGGTCCCAGCCGCTCGGCCTCCTGGCAGTTCGGACAGTCACATGTTGCTCTGCCGGAGTACCTCCTGGATGACCTGGAGGAGCTACTTATTCCTGAGCTGCCCCCAGAAATCATGGCGTTTGCAGCGGAAGCGTCTGTGTAAGTGGGGATGACAGTTTTGAAGCCGTCCTGCGTTAACAGGTGCTGGCTGGTGGACAGGAGGTGGGACGCGGAAGGGCTGATCCCCGTGGAGCTGAACGCCGAGTGCGTGAGCGAGGAGAAGTCCGGATTGTAGCCGCTCAACTGGGAGTGGATGGCTTGAGGCGTCCCGGAGTGCAGTGAGGTCTGGAGGGTGCTTGCAGGGTTCTGGACGTCGAGCCAGGAGCCGGGATTAGTGTGGACGTCCCACCACGAGGACGCACCGTTTGCAACATCTCCAGAGATAGTGGAGTGGAAACCGGACTTGTACCACGACTCGTATGGGTGCGCCATCCCCACGCGCGGATACAGAGTCTCTGCTGAGGTGTGGACTTTGGAGATAAAAGCTGACTGCCCGGACTCTTGAGAGGTGACGCTCGCCGAGTTGGAGAACAGCCCGCTGTACTCTGTGGAAAACGCAGAGGAGGTCGGGGAGGTGGAGGCTAAGCAGAAGGCGCTGTTGCCGGTGCCGCTGGTCGGTGTTAATCCCGAGGACGCGCGGCTCGTCGCTACCGTGAAGCCGGGCAGACTAGACCCCAGGTTACAGCTGGAGGAGGATCTCTTCCACGGGTGAAATCCACCTTTGGAGAAAGCGCTCGAGTCAGGTAAAGTTGTAAGAGGACTGGTGTTGCCAATTTTGTTGCAAGTTGCAGCCAGCATCGCTAGAGGTGTAGTTCCAAACCTTGGCTCTTCCTGAAAAACATGACAGAAAAACGGGATTTAAGATTTATTCTGGATTTTTGACTGGAAGATGTAAGTTGTTTACAATCTATCTTTAAACAAAAATACATTAAATCAACTGTTTTTATTGTTGTTTTAAAAAAGTTTGACTTGAACAGTAAAATGTGTGTTTTCAGGGAGATATGTGTGGTTCAAAAAGCAAAGAACCAAAGTACTGAACGTTAAAGTAACTTATATTTCTGTCACGTTTCTGCTTTGACAACAGCGATTAAAAAATAGGAACTTATTTTTTTTTTTTTACAAAGTTTCGGGTGTGCTGGAGATGCCGAAAAGCTTCAAGAGTATTTCACAGTTTTTAAAAAGTCATTTAGTAGAGGTAAAAAACAACAACAAAGAAATGTCTGATAACTCGGTAGTTTCTTAAAATCTTAAAACACTCTTGGAAACATGAGGGCAGCAAACTACAGAGAAGAGTAGAAACTTTACGCACAACTTTTACGCATAAATCCAAAGCCAGACTCACCCCAAGTATAGACGTAGCCATATCCAGGGTATGTGCTGGGATACGGGTTCGCTGTGTCAGTGCTGAACGGTTCCAACCTGCTTCAGCCTCACCGTGTTTGACTCGGGTCACACGGTTTCTCTCTTGGCTCGCGGCTCCAAACACTACCTAGTTGTAGAGAGCGTGTTCTTTGAAGTACAGCTGGCGAGGACGCGCAGCCAATCTCAGAGCTGCATTCCTGCCTGGGGATGTTGTCAGCCAATGAGAAAGCCGACCGCAGACAGAAACACCAAAAACCCCGCCGTCAATCATGTGTTGTGCAGCCTCTGCTCAGACTGTCATACAAGACACGATTTGGAATTTTTTAATGCATACAGTTATTTTTATGTATTCTTACACGAAGGCTCAATGTCCCCTTTCATAGCAGAATTGAGTTCGCACGTCAGTTCCACAAAAGGTAAGACTTTGTCTCATTTAAAGGGTTTGTGTTCGCGGTGTCACGGTGTTTAGTTCCAGGTTTTCTTCTGCTTTCCAATATTCAGATCATGCGCAACACGTCATTGAGAAATAGCTGCTATTTATGCGCATAGACTCGTGAACAATGTGAGGAGCGCGGTTGTTGCTGACGACTTTATCCAAATAGTCTGCGGCCAGTCGTGCATGCCGCCGTGAGTTAGAGCACGGGAGGGAAAAAAAGTGATCCTTTATGAGCTATCGTATTTATCTTAAGTGCTGTGATCGTCTAAAAATAAATGGAATAAGTTTGTGAAAAAGTCCAGAAACAGGCCTGACAGTTCAGACCTCTATGCTGCGGTCAGAACACTCGAGAGCAGGCAAAATTAAACCATTTACTATTCAATATATGAGGAAAAACAGATACACTGTGCGTAATGTATCCAATTACGCACGGGTCGGTTACATCCAGCCAAAACAATTGCGCGTCTGCGCTCGTGCGCGTGTAAGTGCTCGCGCGCAGCCGGTTGCACCCCCCACCCCACCCACCCACAGCCCCTTAGCCAAACTTACTTGATGGGGGAGTGCAGGTGAGGGGTTAATTAAAAATGACAGCTCGCTTTCTCAGCGCGTGCACTGGACCTGTTTTAAGAGACAAGTGTTTTATAGACGGAAAAAGTTTCTGCACCCATGGGACTCCTGCTGTAAGGCCGCCAGTCATCTCTATTAAAACGGTTTAACAGCTGGCACCGTATATCTGTGTTGTCGCTGAGAAATAAAATATGATGCAAACTAATAAATCGTTTAATTAAATCGTGGAAAGCTGATTAAAATTTTATATTTTCCTATGTTGTCGAATTCCTTTTTCCATTCTTTTAACATGACAATTGAATTATCCCGCAGAGTCCATAGCTTGTTAAAACGCGCAGTGATAATGGCATAATGCAAAAGTGACCCGCTCCTCCGTGAATCATCGTCACTTTAAAAGTTAAAGCAATTTTCCAGAGAAAAGGCTTGACCGAAAGATGTGCATTACAGGATTCAAAATAGGCAAATAATGCTCCATTATAGAGTGTGAATGCTGCCAGTCAACACAGACGCAATTTGTCCTAATACTCCTCTTGCTTTAAAACCAGCACCTTTGGAGGGGTGAATAAAAAATCAGTCTCATCAAATAGTGAGCGCTGCCAGGAAAATTGAATCATTTTTGCAATCATGACAATTTGGTAGAGTGCTGTTAACGGTATTAAATGTCTGTTCTACATAAACAGAGTTGATTGGTGCAGAAGAAGTCAGATTAATTCAAGCGTTTAATGGAAATGAACGCAGAATGTAAGGACATGTTGAATCATGATAAAATAAAAAAGCAGGCTATATATTTGTACAAGAAATAAAATCTAAGCTCTTTGTAAAAAATAAAATAAAATCCTGGCCTGTTCGTCTTTGATAATTATCAAATATTTCGGTTTGATTATTTGTTTAGAAGACGTCTTTTGAAACGGTGTGTCCGTCATATTTAAATATAGATGCTTTTAATTCCAAATAAAAAACTGCATTACGTGACATCCGTGCACCATCATATATTTTTGTCTTTTATATCATTTCTTGAATTTATAGGAAATTTTCTCCCTACATTCCTCATGTAGTGATGAAATAATAGGGATTTTTCTCTGGTGGTGTTTACTCTAAGGAGGAGAACATGATCTTGCCTCTTGTCATTCAAGTGAGAATTTTTGAGTTGAATCTGTAATTCTGGACTCCATTTGTGAGCACTTCTCTGTGGCAATTAGGAGCCCATTACAAGCCATTAGATTGATCAATGTACCTTAAACAATGGGAATGATTTATTTGGTCGAACAAAACGGTCTGCATCTATTGTGATGAGTCTAAGTGGGGGTGCATCCATCAACAAAAGATAAATGATTAATTCAGACCTATTCATTTAGACTCTTTCCACAAAAGCCGGCCTCACTTGCCTCCAATCCAGATTATTAGAGCCTCATTTTCTGCATGTTAAACCAGACAGGCTGCAGGATTGGGTGATGTTCCTTTTTTTGGCTATGCCCCTGTGTGCTTTAATTTGTATTTCTGCTCAGGGAAGTTTATTTGAGGACATTTAACTAATTGTTGTAATTTTGTGCGCTCATGTGGCTACACCTGTTTCTCTCGCAGGCGGATGGAGGAAATTATGAGTGTAGGGATGTTCAACTTTAAAACTGTGGGTCTCAAGCTGTACAGTATTGTTAGAAATTACACTCTATGAGAGGATTCTTTAAGTCAGTGAATGAATATTTTCAATTGAAATATTTACTCTAAACCCTCAAAGGACACATTAAAACAAGATATATCTGTATTTTTTCACCTTCATTTTTATCATGGATTACTTTCAAAGAGAATGCCTGAGTCTTATTTGCCATTTCCTTTGAGTTTGTTTTGTTACTTGCACTTGAAGGTTGCAGGTCAGTGGTTATATTGTTGGCAGGTTAATAGAGACCACAGCAAAGGAAATATAATTGGTATACATTAAAGTGCAGTGTGAAATAAACTGCCTTTGCTGCTGTAGGAAGTCTATAAGCTCTAAAAACAAAGGGAAATGGCAGAATGGCCCGGCCCTGTCAGTAAAGGGATGCGACTCGTGGATGTCGTCAGTCAGACGACTGTCAAACTGATGGTTCAAATGTTAATGGAAGGTATACAGCTGCTGACAACACAGCCAAGCCTCTGATAAAGATTAACCACGCTTTCAATACACATTTTTAACCTAACATTTTACTGTATGATCAGCCTCATAGCAGCTCATCATCCTGTATCGACAGCTAAATTTGGAAGTCCAGGTCAGCCTGCCAGCTTCCAGTGTCAACTTTCATTTCCAGAGGCTGTGTGTGCTATTTTGAGGAGTGTGGGGAGCAGTTGAAGTGCAGTCAACTGGTTACATTTAAGGACTTAGCTTAGCCAGTTTTCCTTCAATGAATGTATTTTTTTCTCTTCTGAGTTGGTGAGCTGTTGTGGAACGTCAGCAAAACTTAACCTTGGGAAATGGCTCCAAAGAAGGTTGACTAAAAAGGAGCGACATTATTCAAAATCAGCTGCATGTGCTGTGGATTATGTAATGCCAAGTGCTCCCTCTGACATTTTACTCACTCTCTTTATCAGGGAAAAGGGGATGATGCACCAAAGCCGCCACCGCTGATTGGAAGGTTTGGCACCTCATTGAAAATAGGGATTGTTGGTCTGCCCAATGTGGGGTAAGCAAACGTTTTATTTAAATCCACAGCGTTGTCTTCTGACTGTTCATGCTGCATGTGTCTTAACCATGCTTTAGCCCTGCCTGCCCTCCCTGTTACCATAAATAAAAATGCAGTGGAGGCAGGATACAAGTCATTTTCATGACTTCTAGGAAGCATGAATTAGCTACGGAAGAGTTTTTGAATCAAGGAAATTCATTTTTTTTGCAAGAGTTCTTTAAGTACAAACACCTCGTACAAAAGCAAAAACAGGCATGATGCATAATGTGGAGGGTCAGGTCTAAAAAAAAACCCCATAATCTACCTCCTTCTGAGTGTCCATGGAAAATTTTGCAGTGATTCTTTTACTCGAGGAGCTTTCCTGGAGTTGTTAAGTGCCACATGTGACCCATCCCATAAGAGCTTTCATCCAGCTCATTTACTGTCTCTCTGTTGTAATAAAAGTGTGAAGCTGCCCAAACAGACAAACACATAAAACCACAACTTCTTAATAAGGCCGATAAATAGACAAACATGTGGAATACTCAAATGAGCTTTTTAAGCTCTGATTATTTCATTAATTCTGGACCTGTATTCTGTATTTGTGAATGTGGTCTTGGTGTTGAGGCACTGTGTGCTTTCACTCAGTGAATATTGTTTAATTTCATACAAAGTCTTATTGTTCAGAATGTGTCATAATCCATCTGCATTTGAATAAAACAGCAAGACGGCGAGTAAAAATAAACCTACCACGCTACTGTGAGTGCAAGTATAAATGTCCAACGAATGAAAACATTAACAAGCCCAATAATCCATTCATTATAAATACCCACTTAACTCTCATCACTGCATGCTCTGTACAGGGTCAGGGTCTGTCATAGATCACATTTGTATCTTAGGCAGCTCAGCTTACATGCCCCAGTCCACCTAACCTCCACGCCTTTGTGGAGAGGGAGGAACTCTAAAGATTACAAGAAGTGAACGCAAAGCTGTGTCACTAATCAGAGGTAGCGTCTTTATGGGGGATCCAACCTACAAAGGATCCAGTCCTGGTATCCTGGATAGATTAGTCAGGTTGAAATGAGACCACCTGAGACAGAAGATTTTCAGTTCATGTCATCAGCTGTTCCTACTCATAGCCCCCCTACCAAGCACTGCTGCGGTCACCAAGCAACCTCGAAAGCGGCATTGAAACTATCTTACGTAACAAACATTGTGAAATCGATTATTTTGAAGGTAAGTTTAAGTTTCAGGCCCCTTTTGCTTTTTGGCATATCGTGTATATGTATATAGTGTACTACCTTCTCAAGAGTGTGCTAGATTAGATGCACCCCATAGATACACTTTTGTCAGATGCATTCGAAGTCATCTTTGACTTGGGACAGCCTTCAATGCTTCCCTGTGTTGTAATCAGTCTGGAAATACACCAAAGGATGCAGTCCTCCAAACTTGAAACAGACTCACTAACTTAGTGTGATTTACCTGCTACATGTGATTATTTGAATGGCAGGTTGCTTCAGTTCTATGAAAGCGCCTGTAAAAACTTTCATTGTTTTTTTTTAATCTCAGCAAACCCTGTAGACCAAATATTGCCTCCTACCTCTTTCCTGATATTGTCTTGTACATGGTTAGAAGTATTCTCGAACAACAAATCCTCCTGCTGTCTCTAGAGTGCCGATTGTGTCACTCACTATAAATCTTTCTCACTGAAAATGTAAACTAAAGCACTTCTGGTCTGAACACTGTAAATCATTTCATCTGACAAAGGCGTCAAACAACTATGCAGAAATAACTAACCCTGTTGCTCTTGCTTTTGTATGACTTGGAAAAGAGGTGCCAAATTTAGTTTGAGTCCCAATAGAAGCTACGAATATGAACTTTTTCTACTCATATAAGAATCAAAAAGCAATTCAATCTACAAGGAAAATTTTAGGCTGAAGCTGACTGGCTCAACAAGATAAAATTTGTATTTACATGGGACCTGTGTGTGTTTAGACACTGACACACTGTCTGCATTTCAAGCATGGTTGAGAAAACCCACCTTGCTAGTATCTACCAAGATCATCAGTGACACTGGTGGTAAAGCATAATCGCAGTGCAGAACCGCCAACAGAAGTACAGTGGAAAAAGTTCTGTAGGATCATAAATCTGCAGGTTTTGAGGAGACAAAAAGGCCGGTCAACTCAAGACATTATCAAGTGAGTTAGTCAGTGAGATTCTTTAAATATTATCAAGTTACTGCAAGCTTTCAACAGAAGAGAAGCTGGCAGGAGTTTATTCTTCTTCTTCTTCACATGCAGTCTGTCTCAGCTGTTTGGCTACATTTCAGAGCTCGTGGCACAGAGGGCTCCCTCGTGTCCTGTGTTTTCATTTCTCACCCCACAGAAACCACAATTTCTTCCTGGTGTAAGAAGTAGAACTCAACAAGGTTGTGGCCTGCCACACCACATTTGTGTCAAAACACAACCCCGTAGATCCTCCCTTGGTTTCCTCATGAATGAACCATGTTCAGACTCCTGCCTGCTCTTAGTTGGGCGTGACTGACCGCTCTACTCACATATGGGAAACTTGAGATTGGGATTCGAGCAACCTTGCAGCTATTCCAACACTTGAAGCAGCACATGTTGTATTTACTGCTCTATACCCAAAGGCACAAAAAGTCTAGTCTTGCCTGCTTAACCCCTTATTGGAACAAACTGTATGGAGTGAACAGTCTATGGGCGCATTAATAATGTCATGTTTATCGGAAGCAGACATTAATTAGGCAGCCATCCATTGTGAGAATTTAACTCATAATAATGGATCAGTCTTGTATCGTGTGAATTTCTGTTGAGTCTCAAAGCTGAAAATATCAATGCCTCTTTATGACCGCCAAAGCAAAGCAAACTATAAGCAGCAAGACTAACAGTCTTGATGTCTGACTCCACAGGGAAGGTGTAGGGTGAGGTGATTCACTGCCCAAACTGCCTTTTATTGTTATTGACAGATACATTTGATAGTTATGCAAACAGCGGGATAAGGCTGAAATAAAAACACCACTTCAACATGTAAACGGCAAAATCAGAGGGACTGTCTTTGCACTAAACTGACCCCAACCAAATACTCCTCACAAGAGCTTTAAAGCCAAACAACTCTGATCGACAACAAAGAGTGACACATTTGTAATCTGAGGAATAGTCTCTCTTTCCTGTGAACTCTGATAAGAGGTCAGGTATTACCTATTACTACATGCAGAGTTCATTCAGTAACATTTAGTAAACTGTAGTTTCAACTTATGTAAAGGTCTGAATTATGAATATGTAAAAGGTAAAAGGCATCTTTAAATTTCAGAAATCCTTCACGTAGTCTTCGACGTTTAGTAAGAGCACTAGATCCTTATGCTGCGTTCAAGTTACCTCGGAAGTCAGATGTCTAAGCTGGGAATGGTTTCACACCCGAGTTACCAACGTTTCAGTTACCAAGTCGGAAAAAAGCAAAATTGGAGGCGGAAACAAGATGGCTATATCTACGAAAGGGGATGCTAAAATAACTTAAAATAACTAAAATAACGAGCGCTAAAATAACTTTCGTAGATGTAGCCAACTTGTTTCCGCCTCCGATTTTGCTTTTTTCCGACTTGGTAACTGAAACGCTAGTAAGTGGAGTGTGACGCCATTCCCAGCTTAGACATCTGACTTCTGAGGTAACTTGAATACAGCATTAATCTTGCATAAACTGCGGTAAAAATCAAGTGTGTATGTAAATTTTTGATTAAAAATGTCCACCTCGGTCTCATCGGTAGTTGGATTCGATTAGCCGTCATCACATCACCGGTACATGCGGAACTTTGGTCATATGATTGTGTTGTTTTTAATTGATTCTATGAAGCACGTTTATGTGCATTATGTTGTCAGTAATCAGAGAAATCCACCTTTTTTCTGAACCCATCAATGTATAGTATATGACTTATTCCTCATAGGAAGAAATTTCCCCAACTCACCAGAAGAAAACTCACTGAAGCCAGGCAAAAACTTCCTCAAACACATCACTTTGATCAGTAAATTACACTCATTTGCATTTAATATGGAAAATAAGTGATTTTCCAAGAATGGTGTAGACCTAATAATGGAAGAAGTGCCTCAGTGGGTTGTCTTCCTTTTGTCCCCCAAGGTGACCCAACAACGGTCGTCAAGTACTGAGAGAAAAAAAAAATCCAGCTTCTATAAGGGAAATTAATGCATGTCCTCATACAATCTCGAGCAATTTCATGCCTATAGGACTTAACAAACAATCATTTCAATGTGAAGCACTGAGTGAGGGGATGAAGATGGCAAGTCCTGGATTACAGTTAACTGTCGTGCCATTATTACTCTTAGACACTTGCCATTGTCTGTAGATTTTGAAGTACACTTGAGCTGCTTGTGCCTTGGAAAAGAAATCTCTCCCTGATCACAACATGAGGTGGTCTTTGGCCTGATCCTGTCCAACAGCTCAGATCCATAAGAAACATAATTTGCCCCTTGGTTCCATGTACAATTGATCTATTATGGGATTATCTGACCTTGTAATTGGGCTTAGTATTTTTTTTAAAGTATTTCTGATTCAAGTGCTTGGATATTCAATCCATTAGAAAAGCTTTTCTTCCTCGTGCAGACTAGGAAAAAAAAAAAAGGTAAAATGTAATCTTGCATGATTTACTGGAGTGTTTTAGGATCATACTATCGGACCATCAGACTCCACACAGCAGCACTTTCACATGGATTGCCCTCACTGCTGTTTTTTATTTTCAGGAAGTCAACCTTTTTCAACGTGCTGACAAAGAGTCAGGCTGCAGCAGAAAATTTCCCCTTCTGCACCATTGACCCAAATGAAAGCAGAGTGCCCATTCCAGATGAACGCTATGATTTCCTCTGCCAATTCCACAAACCTGCCAGGTATGGGGTCTCTCCGTTCTCCTATTATTCACACTTCAGATCTGTAGTCTCCGCCGCTCCTCCTGCTATAGGTATGAGACAACATATAACAATGTTGTTGACATGTTGCTGCCAGTTCGGTGTGATGTGTGATTGCTGCGCCTCTCTGAGGTTTTCTATTGAGGGAGAAATCTGCAGCATCTGAATCTGCAACACCTGGTTATCATACACATTTACAGAGGCTGTTAAAGCAGGCTGGATTCAGATTTTCTGTGCTATACTGACAAATTACTTGCAAGATTCACCTATTTGAGTGACAAGAGTTGATATGTTGAATAAAAGAGAACACTTAAGTCATGAATTTTGGTCACAAGAACTGAGATCCTCCTTTCCAAAGAGCAGAATGAATGTCAGCAGCTTTTTCTCTTGGTTATACCATTCTTATACTGGATGGTTTATAGTCTAGAAGTCAATTTGTAAAACAGAATTCACAGCTTTAAACATATTAATAGATACATCAGCAAATGTAATAAAGCACAGTTTAATTTTACTGGTCACCAATACCTATCAATATCCACTGAACCAAAGGAAAAAATCCAAATACAAGAATTGTAAATACATCAGGAATAAAAAGCAATGCAAAGGATATATTTTATCCATTTGTTTCAAAGACTGCTACTACAATCCAAAAACTTTTAAAAACACATAAATGGACCTCACAACACAGGGTGACATAGTAATCAAGGTGACTTTTTGGTCTACACACAGACGCTACTCTGTTGCTGAACATTCAAGGGCAGAAAAAGGGAATTCATAAACAAGGGAATGATAGTTTTAATAGTAATAAGTAAAGCTCCAGTGAGGAGGGTTTTTAGATCAATAAGACAGGCCTAAATTTATGCTTGTGTCTTTTTTTTGATGTCATAAGGTAAGCAAAACCCTCAGCGACAAGATGGTTTTTATTTTATCATTTTAAATGCCTGAAAGCAGAATGAGGGGTAGGTGTCAGCCAAGCAGCTGGCTTCTAAAACAGCCTTGTTTTTACACATAATATCAATGGTAAATGATGCATTATTTGATGGAAGACACAACTTAAGCATATAGATGGCAAGATGAGCAAATACTGCTTTGTCCAGAGGAGGCGCCAAAATTGACAAAAACTAAAAGCTTCTCACAAGAGCTTTAAGTAACCTACTGCTGTAAGAAAATGAAAGAGGATGAATTTTTTTTCTATAGTTTCACATTTTAAATGTACAGTGTGCAGAAATGGGAATATTTAAAGGTATCTGGTGGTGGGCTTCGTAGGCTTAGGTGTATTGGTGGTACAAGATAGGGGCCTCTGCAGAAATGTAGATGTAGATATAAAAGGTTCATTGTTATTTGATCAAAACAAAACACCATGTATTATATTATATTATATTATATTATATTATATTATATTATATTATATTATATGCTCATTTGAACATACTTTTAAATATTATTTTTCATTTCTACCAATACTGCACATTGTGTCTTAAAGGCAGAACATGTTGATGTAAAGCTGAGTACAGAAATCAACACAGCACAGGGTGGGTGTTTGTTTGTTTACTTGCAGTACTAATATGGGATAGTAGCCTGTCTTTAAAGATGTCAACTTAGTGTTTAAAGACTATTAGTCCTTCAGCTGAGGGAACCTGAGGGCACATTTTTAAGCTGCATTGGATTTGCATTAGATGACGAAATATTGAAATAAGATCTAGTGTGCAAAACATACTAAACAGCAATCTCTTTAAGTCTCTTTGAGTTAATGCACGTATACATAAATGCACTTGATTTCCCTCATCTAGGTGGTTGCATTTGTGAATGCAAATGGCCAAATTTCCCACCAAAAACAATTTCCAATCAAAAAAGTCAGAGTGAGCCAGTATATGAACAGCAGCAGCAGGTAAAAGTCAGGAAAATCTACTCCAAGGTTGGGCAGTGTTGATGACATAATAATCAACTATAGTACATAACCAGAGTGAACTTTGTTTAGGTAATAGTGCGTCATATTCTTCCTGCTCCCCAGTATGTCCTTTTCCACTTATTCACTGATACTGTGACTACATCCTGTTCATGTAGCTTTCATATAAAACTGTCACCATAATCCAGGACTCTGTTTCGCACCCCAATGTTGGATATCTTGTAAACATTACAGGGACTAATACAGCTCCTATCCCAATAACAACATTGCAAATTTACAGACCCAGGCTACCCTGAAATTTTATGGGAAACTTCATAGAGAACGCAGGCGTGCATACATGCATAGAGCTGAATAGAGGCAAATACTGCAACATCTCAAACTCTCAGAGTTAAATCTCCACTGTTGTTCATTGCTTAACTTTTCTATTGTAGTAACTGATGTTAAGATTACAGTGCAACAGAGCATTTTAAGAAATATCTATATATAAATATCTATATGAATTGTGTGCAAAATCTGACTTTTTTTCACAGCAAAGTCCCAGCTTTCCTCAATGTGGTCGACATTGCTGGCCTGGTCAAAGGTGCTCATGCCGGCCAGGGCCTGGGAAACGCCTTCCTGTCCCACATCAGTGCCTGTGACGGCCTCTTTCACCTGACACGTGAGTCACAGGTTGATGGTTGCCTCCTTTTTACAGAACTCAAACTATCAGAAAAATCACATATACACATACATATACACAGGTTATTGTATTTTATATTTTATATCACTGTATTTGTAGTATTCCATTGAACCAAAAGCTTTTAAAGGGAGAGCTAAAGTTTTGCACGAGCTTTGCAAGTGGAGTATCATGTGCGTTAGGTGCCAAGATCAACCCAAGAGTCAAGATGAATAAAATAATCAGACCAAACCTCACATTCCTGCTCTCAGAATGAGAATCACAGAAGTGGGAAAGAGTCTGTGTCTGATTCAGGCTTCACACTATCAGCAGCATATCCTGACGTTTGGAAACATTACAAGAGAGTCCAAGAGAAACACCACATGATATTATAATGTGATCCCTAACGCCACTTCTGTTTAAGTTTGGATGCAATAGAGGTAAGTTATCCATGAATATGTTATGACAGTAGCAGTTTTCTATAAATGTCTTCAGCATTTTTCTTAATATGCTGAATGATGAGTTGATCTGTACATACAAATGAACCCCTCTCTGTCCCTCAAATCATTTCTTCTGTCTCTGGATGTTCTGAGCCTCTGATGTGGTCTTTGTCACACACAATTTCAGTATTTCAAGACAGAATACTTAGAATTACAGCAGCTGAAATGAAGGCATGGGTCCAATGAAAAAAGTGGATTCGTGTACTGATTGTGTGCCGTTATCAACTCTCTCCTAGTGTGAAAGAAGCTCTGATTAGAGAATCAGTAGTAGTAGGCATAAAGGTTTTAGATTAAGGCCATTTTACCGTATTGTTCTCAAGTCATGCCGTGTTACCACTGAGAAAAATATTATCTCTGTCCTTGTTCAATTTTCAAAAAGCCTTTGACACTCTGTGGTTTGCTCAAAAAGAGGCAGGGGACCACCCACATTAAGACTGAATAATCATTTACAGAGTGGACGTAATGGGCAACATTAATGGGTCTGTGGTTAACTCGGTTTTTAATCACTTTTAGTACAAAAAAGGTCAACAAATGTCTCATAAACACCAAAAACAACATTAACTCAGTTGGTCTTGGACTTCCTAAACTTGCCTAGGGTTATTGGTTGTTTTATATATAAAAATCTGACCATTATTCATTAGCTTCTTTCGGTATAATATCAAAGGTTAAGTAATTTCCTAAAATATCTGTTCACTGGAGGTTTTATCAAAGTTCAGTTTGTTGGAAGTTTTTTCAGCTTTGGAGTGTCACAGTTTGGTGCACACTGTGAGATGTGTGTTGGATCAACTTACTAATAGTGATTATTATTTGAGTAATTATGAAGTACTTTTGTCAACATTATGATGGACAGAGTTTCAAACACCAGTGGGACCTAATATGAGCTCGACATACATGTAAGATCCTCACCCCAAACCACCTCTAATGTTTTTACTCAGAAAAGAAGACAAACATCCTCAACAGTCACAAATAGAAACCAGAGCTGCTTCTTCTTCTTTGCTTCTATTTCTCCTTCTCATTCTGTGTGTATTTACATATCTTTGCTGTGGCATGCCATTGTTCCCACTCTGGAGAAGTCCTTGGAAACAATGTGGTATGTTTCACAAGTTAACCATTAGACATTGCTGCTATTGTTTTGTATTTATATCTATCTGTTGTCGGGCAGACTGCCATGCTGAAGACACTACTTTTACAGGGGGCTGATTATATCTTTGGGGAGGGATGTTTTATTTAGTCCTGAAATGAGCAGAAGACTTTATAAAGAAGCTGCATTGAGATGAAAAGTGTCTGTAATGTAATGCTGAATCATCTGTAAAGTAATAAAAAATTAAAACCAAACGTCCACTAAGGAACTTAGGGGAGCAAATTTTACACACAGAGATCAAAAAATGTCTTGGCTTGAGCTAATATAAAGTTGTTCAGATTGAAGGATCATTGACGTAGTTTACATGCCTTTCCATGGTTAAAGAAAAAGGTTAATATCTAACCACTTATGTGCTGTTTAGTGTGTATATGTTTACCCTGTATCCCCAGTTCTATTTCAAGTGTAAAGACCATTCTTAACATGCATTATTAACTTGTTCTAACTTTTCATTATGAGTCTTTAAATTCCCAGAATATTTTGAGAGTTTTGAATATTTTCAACCTCTAATGACCTTGAAAGCCGATGTAAATAAGACGTTTGCTTTCAACAATACCTTCCAAGAACTGTGAAGTTGCATGGTGACGTCCTGAAAGCTGACTTTGTACTGTGACTTGTGTTCCCCGGTCTCATAATGAAACCGTTTTCAGGCTGAGTGTTCCCAGTGCGTCCTCAGTGACTGGATCGCGTCTGGATCATCGCTGCCTGAGACACGACACAGACATGTTCTCCTTCATCCGCTCTTCTGTTCCCCGCCAGTCGCTCTGCCAGCTCACCTGGCCTTATTCCCAGATGTTTGGTTTCCAGCAATTAGATGTTTGAATGCTCACACAGTGTCCCCGCATCGCTGCAGGAAGGCTTTAGTTCTCTTCTAATGAAGACTTATTTACGGTCGCATGGCACTCAGTAAGAATGTAGCCTTGAGATACGGTGGTATAGCACATTTACTCTTTGGGGACTGGCTGTGGTTGTGGGCAGCCAGCTGCGGAGAAGCTGTTATTTTCGGCGTAACGTCTGTTCTCTTGCTGTGATATTCATGCTTTTAGCTCCTGAACTCCTGGTTAAGTTTACATTTTCCCACTCTCTGGCACAATCCAATGACTTCTAGAGTTTTCTCTTTTTTTTAATTATATGTTAGTTCCTTTTGAGAGACTGCATTTAGGATTTTCCTTGATATATAGCCAAAATGGGAATATATAATGCCTTATTTGCTGGGAAAATGCCATTCTCCTTAACATCAAATATGACAAGTGTTTTGGTAAATTTGCATTGATCTTTACTTTAAACCTCAAAATATCAGATCTTCTTTGAACTGAATCTCAGCAGCAACTCAGAAAATGTGACAAGCCTTAAATTTGGTTTGCAGTCTGGGGGCGACCTAGTAATCCTAATTATGAACCTAATAATCTTTATCAACACATCAAGTTTGACATGGGGAAGAGTGCAACAGTAATGGCTCTTCAGAAGTTACAAGTTTTCACTGTATCATCCGCAGTCTTCCCATGTATCATCACATCTTGATGAATGTACAAATCTGTTGATAAAGAGCGATCAAATGAGGTCACTTCGTTAATCATGTAGGTCAGTCTAACCAGTTTGGTTGTTGCATCATTCAGATGTTGGCTCCAGCTCCACTAATCGCTTACAGTGAAGAAATCAAACTGATTGTTTAGCCCCGGGCTTTAAGAACAAACTGGATTGGGTATTCAGACAGAGATGATTTATGGCCGACCTGCCTCCTCACTGACGCCAGTGATGGCTGCTCTCCAGGATTTCTGTCTCATCACTCACCAGCTCACAAACTCTCAAACTTGACAAACATCCAAGTCACCTCACCCGTTCCTGGGACTGCTGTTTGTCTGACTATCTAAACAGTAATAAATGAATATCTGGGCTGTTGGATTTCTCAATCAGGTGAAGTGTTGATGTATTAATTCAAACATTCGACTGTTATGATTGGAGTGGTCATTTATTAATTTTGCCAGATATCTGTTTGTACAGAAAATAAATGCATCAGTGCTGTTTTACGGTTGAGGCCGAAATGTCACATGAAATATGTTTGAAAACAAACCCCCTGAAGCAGCACGGCTTTGTAGTTTTTAGCACATGTATCTGAGATGGGTATTTTCGGCTCAATTTTTGCTCCGCTTGTGAACTTTTTGGTAGCAGTTTGGTTCTCATGTTGCTTGTCACAAATGGCTGGTCTGTGGCTCAGTGGTTGTGTTAGTCATTTCTCAACCAAAACATCAGGGTTTCAATCCCAGATCCCACGGTCCACATGCAAAAGCGTCCTTCAGCGAGGCACTGAATCCCCAAACTGCCATGGCGGTTGCAGTGGTACAATATTATACCATCTTTATTAGGGCTTTTACCCTGAAAGACCCACTCCGATGAAAATTTAGTTTTTCTTGTTTTTTTACATGTTACATTACATTCAAATCGCTGTGAACCTCTGGCAGACCCAGATGGCAGGTTCAGAAACAGTGAGATTTTCTACGTAGCAAATCCAAGCTCCGCCCCTGGAGCCCTAGCCGCTATGCAGGCCACACTCGGAGAAATCGAGAGGATGATCGTAGAACAAGCGTCTGTGTTAGTGAATTGCAATTTTTGTAAGAAAGCTAATTATGATATTAACTTTCGTCATGTCCCCAAAGACATTAGTGTCTGAGAGCTGAATAGCTCCTATGTTACCTGCCACTTTTGGTTTACAGGCAATGTTAGGCTGCAAGCTAACGTGAAGACAAGTGTCGCCATTCGCCACGACTCTGAGGCGAATTGCTAAAGAGCTACTGAAGCTCTGCAGAAGAAAAGCCCTTTAAAATGACACAGGTAACGTGATTTTGGCTAAAAACTTCATAATCACAATTTAAAGACAATTGAGAACAGTTCAAATAGTAAAAAAAAGGAAAAAAATGATCGGAGTGGGACTTTAACAAACATTTACAGAAGTTTAGCAAATATACTGGAAAAGTCAATCTTAGATGTGATTATTATAATTTTTTTTGTTTTTTTTGGACATATTAATCTCACACTTCAACATCAAGTCGATATAACAAGTGACTTTGAGAGCCAATAGACATTTTTATTCTAGTTCAGGTCTCTCCCACAAAACCCAAAATTAACAATTGTGATAAAACAAAATTCAATTACAAAGGAGTAAACACAGACCAAGGTATTTGTTAACACAGAGAGGAGTATCTTACCCTGTTATTTCATATTCAATGATTAATTTGCACAGACAGAGTATTAGCCTGTGTACGCTCTGTTTATGCTGTTGACTTAGTTCTGCTCATGTTTTATTGTGAGGGCTGTTTTCCCAACAAACAGCAGAAAACCCACTAATTTGTGTGTTTTACACTCATTTGGATCCCTGGTAAATTGCGGCATAAAGTAGCCCGATTTTTTTCTGACTGTCATGTGTCCTTTTTTATGTTCAGCCATCGTCCACTCTGTTGTTACAAAGTGGACTGGTTTTTAAGGAGCTAGTGACCGACTTCTGACAACATACTTGGCCAGAAAACAGTCAGTGTTGTACAGCTGTCTCGGCAGGGTCTGAGCACTCTGCCTTACTTTTATGTCTTGAAATACAAATCAGTCAGAAAAATACGCAGCCCTCTGCTGTACGAGGCTTTTTTTTATGTCAGTTGTTTTTTAAACCCAAACTGTTATTCTAGATCTAAATCGTTCAGCTGTGGGGATCATGGTCCTTTCTGTGTGTTTTCAGCCTGTGTTGAGCTGCTGTCATAGCATTTAAATGAGCATTTTGCTTTGAGCTAGAATGAAGAGTTTCTGTCAGCCTCCACTCATCGTGGATGATTAGAGCAAAATGTCTCCTCATCTTGACTGGAGATCGCCACAGCTCCAGATCACATGCTCGGTGATTGAAGGTCGCAATATTTTGAATTCTAATGGGGGCTGTGAGATGAATTGCCTGAAATAGACTGTAGAATCTTCCTGCTTCCTCCTCGTGCCCCCCTCGCCTGTCCGCTGTGAAAAGAACCACTGGGAACGGCGAGGCCCGATGATCATAGAATTATTGGATGGTGATTCTAAACCCTTCAAAGAGGAGTTGCTATGGAGATCTCGCTCCAAACTGTGAAATGATTCACCTTTGAAAGGCTGGAGGGCCTGAAAGCTGAACACATCATTGTTCAGGTGGCGGTTGGTTAGGAAATTGCCGGTGCCTGTGCAATCAGCAGCACTATAGTAGTTAAGGATCTAAAAAGGTTTGTTCTCTGGATGATGTGGGACAACAGTGGTGTGCATATGTCGGCTCCTTTCCAACACCGCTCTCTGCTGCTGCTCCTCTGTTTAACAAAATAAATGGATTGACAGAGGTTAAGCTAATGATAAGGGAATTAACAGTGTTATTTCCTGGCAGGGATCATGAAAATCAGAGAATTCTCAGTAGACTTTCTCTCACATGGATTGGATTTGTCTATCTCTACATGTATTTTTGCAGCCAGTCAAATCAAACATGGTGGAAGGTCCCAGTAGATTACATAGGAAAAGAGGACATGTGAGGTCCTGATATTCATACAATCGAACACTGTGATTTCTGTTTTGAAAAATGGGATCATGACGAAAACGTGAATGTATCTCCAAAGGGCTCAAACCCTCTATTTTCTGATGTCAAACTGCTTTTTAACAGCAAATGTATTTGCTATAATTGACACATGCAAAGAAACAAGGATGAATGTGCCACAAACTCTGTTACAGCAGCAGAGGACTACAAATTGCAGTCAATTTCATGTATCCCTCAAGTGAATGTCAAGAAGATATTTCTTGAATGAACATAAATACCCTTGTGTGCATTGCCAGTGTTTTTTATGCTGGGAAGACATCCATAATGTGCTTTTCCTGACAGACTCATAAAATAGCTTTTACTGCTCTGAATACCAGGAGAATTGCGGCACTGAGTTTGCATGAACATTTTAAAAGCAACGCGAGGAATGCAAGTTCTTTAGATGTGCTCTTACCTCGTCTTGCATGTGAAAACCTGCACAGGAAGTTAAAAGTCAATGAATACTGTAATTTAGCTGAATTATGTTGACCACATATCCTCCCAGGTAGCTACATCAGAGGAAGCAGCTCAATCAGTATTGATCTCAGCTTGACTCAGATGACTGCCTTGTCTGTGTACCTGACAGAAAAAGTAATGATAGAAGATAGCTGGAGCTTGCTGGGTGTTTTCAGGTGTTACACTTGTACAGACTGGAAACAGACGACTAATTTTTTTATGTTGTTTTTTTTATATACTGAAGGTTGATTTTTGCTTTTTGAGGTTAATGAAAATGTCATTTGCTGTTTGATTTCTCTCCTTTTTTGTTAATGTTCATTTATGAATGTCAGTTCATGGAGTTTTATTTTATTCGTCTGCAGTGCTGCTGAAAGTCCATAATTTTGCAGAGATTAGCCTGACCCCTAATCAGGCCATTGAACAGCACTCGCCCTCTGGAGACTAATCCTTTTGTTCTGCTAATAAAGAAGCACCTGTTAATGGTGTCTTCAAAACATGCGCCATTGAAATGAAGCAGTAAAATTGAGATTGTGAGGCAGATCTGACTCCTGAAACCTCTGTCTCCTCTTTTTTTTGTGTGCGTCTCTTTCCTGTCTTGCGTGTGGCTTTGTGTGGCGCCGCAGCCTCATGAGAGCTGTCTTCCCAGAGCTAGTTGTTAAAGGACTAATTGTGGAGATGTGGAGATTTCCCCCTCAGATTTCCCTCCCTCTCTCACCTCGTGCATTTGTTCTCCAGCTCCAAGCCTTGAATGGGATGGGGGTAAAGTAGATGTGAATGTTAAATTAGGTGAAATTAATTAAAGCCAATTACTTTGGAATATGTGGCTGTCAGAGGAGAGTGTCAGCTGATGACTAAATAGTGAGTGATCAGCTGCTCCTGCTCTCTGAAAGCTGCTTTGAAATTTTGATTTATCAGCTTTTTTATCAGGGATGTTTAACGATATTAAGCGTTGATTATTAATTTCAAAAAGTGAGACGTGTTTTGAATATTTTGATATAACTGCCCTTGCTTTGGGTGTTTTGAATATTTTCGATAAATGGACTTTTGAGTATTTATTTCTTGATTTAATACCAATCATTAAAGGTTTATTTACCATGTGAGGCTGTTTAAAACCTCTTCAGTCCTAATAAATAAATGGCAAATTAAACAACAGGCTTGCATGAATTTTGCATCTGAATCAAAACTGTATGTCTTAATTGTTCATAATGTATGTATATTCTTGCAGCTAACAAAATGATTACGTTGCATTATATTTTCTGAGTTCATGCAAACACAATAGCAAATTTTCATTCCAATCAGTGCTGAACAGGGAGCTGGTAAATTGGAGCAGCAAAACAATAATTCCACTGATTAGCCCCTTTCTGTGTGGCGTAAGTGAACTGTTTATACTGTGGAGTACCTCTGCAAGAGGATAGGAACCAAAACAGCCTGATTAGGCAAAGAGTAATTGGATAAGTTCATTTCAGCATGAGGACAACGCACAGGATGACAGCTTGCACAAAAGTCTGCAGCTTCTGTTGACTTACGTGAGCGATAAGGACCCAGTGCAGGATCTTTGGGTTTATCTGCCATTTTATATACAAGGATTAATGTGTAGGAGTGAGTGTGAAGAGTGAAGCTTGATTGTCAAAGAGCTCTAGTTTAGATTCATGGAAAATCAGGTACTAATTCCTCTTTAACCAAGTATGAAAAGTGTGATATGATATTTTGTGTGGATGATAATTGGGGGTTTTATATCAGTTTACAATTTGGCATCTCTCAAAGTTTAAAAACACTCAGAGCCGCTGCCTGTTATGAATGAACAAAAAGAATTAAGATCTAAGATAAAATGAGTTTGATATTCTCAATCAAATATGGCCTACAGAGGCTCAGAGGATAATAAAGGTCCTTACACCCCGGGAATGACGCAAATATTTGACACGAAATTACGAAATATTTGGAGGCGAATTTTGACACGCCTGACTATACACATCAAGTGTGATGCAATTTTGCTACTTTCCAGGGGGAAAGAGGACGCGTCCTGGGTGGAAGCGAGAAGACTGACACAACACCAGACTGACTGTTTTTCATGTCTGATTAGACACTAGTGTTGAGATGGCTGTCTGTCATGATAGCATGTACTGAGTCAGGGCCAGTACCAGATAAGCACATGAAACTATAATCCATAAACGTAAGGTAAAAACGGAGACCTAACAGTGCTGTGACAGCAACGCGATTGAGTTTTAGACAGTGAAAATACATCTGGTATGTTGTATCTGAACAGGTTAGCTTACGAGCTAAAGTTACTTAGCACAGATGAAAGTTAAAACAAAGACGTTTAGCAAACTGTTAAAGCTCACAAACCATCGTCATAAAAGAAATCCGACGCTATGACTCTCCACAAGTTGTCCTTCAGGTCGTTATCTTTGTAATGTTTTTGTGTCTTTTATCAAAAAGCACTCTGTTCTCCGATACGTAAACAATCAGCTGCTCGGCCATGTTGGATATACCGGTGAATCTCACGTCGCAACAACATGAAATCTGATTGGTCAGAAGTGGACACACAGTATGCGAAACTTTAGAAAAATCGACTGTGATACAAGAAAATAAATGCTGTTTTATCGCAAACTGCTGATGTGAACGTTTGTATTGACAGGATTTGGGTTCGAAAAAAAATATTGTCGTCCGAAATAATCACACAAAAAAAATGCTCCCGGTGTGTAAGGACCTTTAGCCTTAAATACTGTACCTCTGGTTCTGTTTATGCTCTTATACCTCCAGGAATGCAGTTTTTTTCTCATGTTTAAATCCGAAATTTTGTGTTTATATTATATTGCTTTCTGGCTCTGGTGTAGAATTGAAAAGTTTGTTTGTACTGGACTGTATGAACGACACTGTCACCATATGAATCAATAATTATGTATTTCTTGCCAACAGTAAGCTTGTCTCCTGTAAGTACACGTGTGGTAATCCCTGACTGATTAAATTTACAATATCAGCATTTGGAAATCTAGCCGTTTTTGTTGCCACTGTTTTCTGTCTCAGGACATCCTGCCAAAATGTTGTCAAGGAAAAAGTCAGGGATCAATGAAGTCAGGAGTATCTGCTCCCTCTCCAACACTCCTTGTCATGAACTCAGTACACATTTGTGGTCCACTTTAAAGACTTGAGAAACTTTTCACTCAGGACACAAATATTTGCATGAATCAGTCTCAGGAATGCTGGTTCCCATCATGACTATACATTGGTCTGTGAATCACTATTTTCTGCATGTATCACTGTTAGGACTTGTTGAGGTGAGGTGACAGCTCACCATGACTGGTATGGGTAACATCATTGACGTAAATATCTCGCGGGGCCTCGGCTGTCATCAGACCTTCATTGCTTAACACATGAATATGGATCATTGATAACGTTAAGTGACTCAACATGCACATTCCAAACATGTCGCTCAACACCGCCATACTTAAAGTTATCATTCAACTGACATACACTTCCTTGTTGACTGACGGGAATTCCCATTAAGCCACAGTGTGAAACTTCACAAGATGCTGCAGCAGGTTGATATACAAATGTGTGAAATCATATTCCAGGTCTAACCATGCAGTATATTTGCTAAATTTTTCTGCTTTAATAAAAGAGGACAGATGGGGGGGATTGGGGGTTTAGAGAGGCGGTAACACACAACGGACATGCTGGGACAGAGTCTTTAGCTTCAGTACATGGGGCGCACCCTTAAACTGCCTGCCCAGCCAGTGCCTCGGTTCATTTTAATGACAGTTTTTTAGCCAAAACTTATAAAGAGATAATGAAATTTAGTGCTTTGTTCTGGATTAAATTACCCATAATACAACAGTCAAGTAGTCCAAGCTACGAGAGTGAAATGCTTATGACTTGCCTGAATTAGTTATGATAAATCAGTGGCAAAACAATAAAAATAGCAACATTTAGTAGTAATACTGATACATTCACGTTTTTTATTTACTTTAACTTCAGGCATTCTTTATATTTAAAGCTCCTATAAGGAGTTTTTATAGCTTCTTATTTTTACTTTACTCTCAATAAATTGTACTTTTGACCATCAAAGTTGAGTAGGATGAGTTTTTTTCAGAAGCTACCATATAAGCATGTAGAGAACAAGACGAACAAAGACTGTTTTGACCACAAGGGGCACCAAAGTTAACACAAACAATCCCTCACAGGAGCTTTAATGATAGCGCTCTTACTTCCTTTTAAAGCTGTTGTGAGGTGAGGTGAGGTCTGTTTTACTGTTTGCTGAAAACTAAACTCCTAACAGGAGCTTTAAAGGAAATTTTAATGAGACAGTAATGACCGTTGGGCTATTCTTTAGATTGTATTACTTCTATTTTTAACCATATGCTTTTTTGACAGACCATCTGCTCACAATGTGCAATCTGTGTTGTGTGTGTTAAAGATTAATCTGACGTTTTGTTTTTTTTTCACAGCCACAGATCTGTAAGTGGGAAACCAACAAAGACAGATATGATATTTCCTTCTATGAATTAGACACTGATTGTTTCCCTTGCAATATACCACATGGATTAAGGGGTTGGGGCTTCTGAAGGTGCACTGAAGGAAGGTTGGAGGAGAGGGGGTTGTTCAACCTCTCTGGAACATCAGACCCCACATTTAAAGATCTGTATACTCCCCCTAACACAGAGGTGATCCAACCCCCTATTTATTTGGAAAAGTATTGACGGTATAAAATTAAACTAATTGCGTGGGCTGTAAATTAAAGATACTACAGTCCACAACAGTGGCCACTGGTAATGTTAGAGGCTGCCACTCTTATGTGACAGATGTACACCAGTGTCCCCCCCGCTCGCCTCCCCCCTCCCTCCCCTTCTCTCCCCCCTGAGCTCTGCTGTAGAGTCCTTAAGACTGCTGCTGGCTAAATGCTCTGCTTCAGAGCCTCATTACCTAATCACTGGCACAGCAACGACTAAGACGCAGATGATTAGGGGGAGGACTGTCATCTATCGTCTGCTAATGTTGACATTTTTCTCTTAAATCACATTCAGTTTTGTTTATTCCTCACATTTTTTACTTAATGACTAATACTTTTCAGACAGAGGTGCACAAAAATGCATGACCAGACACTCCCCACTTTATGCAGATTGACAAGACAGGCCTGTTTAGTTGCACTTAAAGCCAATTTAAGTAGAACTTAGTTTGACACTGTGAGCTGTGTTTTTTTTTTACAGTTCTGACACTTGGAAACTTAAAAGAGGGATTAAATGTGTTCTTGAGTATTTTATTGTATTTGTTATGACTTCCCTGTGACTCCCACTGTGCTTTCTCATGTGGATGTTTATTTTTTCCCATATTCTCTGCAAAAAGCTAATGATTTTTGGGGGGGCTAAATCTAATCACTGTTTCACATTCGATCCCAGGAAGTCGATGTCATTGATTCTGTAGCTCTGATTTTTATATTGTACTTTATGTGATCATGTACAGGAGTGTCATTGTTACTTGAAAAAAAGATATCTTATACTGTTTCTCTCTTTCTCTCTGGCTTTTGTCTTGTTGGTGCAGGTGCGTTTGAGGACGAGGATATCATTCATGTAGAGGGGACGGTGGACCCAGTGAGGGACATGGAGATCATCCACGAGGAGCTGAGGCTGAAGGACGAGGAGATGATCGGCCCTATTATTGACAAGCTGGAGAAGACGGCCATTAGAGGCGGTGACAAGAAACTCAAACCAGAATACGTGAGTCAATGTCCCAGCAGGCCCTTTGCTCCCCCTCACAGCACGGCACAAATAATAACCCTCCCACACACACACGGCCAAGGAGAAAAAAAAGTATGTTTTTTTTAATCTCCCTCCAATAGATGTCACCCCTCCCCCTCTGCCCCATTTTTTCCTTTTCTGAGATTGAAAGTGATCAGGGGTCAGGGGTTTTCTGCTGTAGAAATCATTAATAGAGAGTTACTTATTCAGCTGCTGACCCTGGGTCATAGCACTGGGCTAATGAAAGTGTTTCCACACAGCTCTTTTCATCTAAAGTAATACTCAAATCATGGCACAGCTCTTGCTCATGGTCGTACACCTACAGCAGCTCAGGAAATTGTATAAGGCCATGCGGCGGGTGACACATATGCCTATACAGCGCTATGAATACCATAAATGTTTAGAATATTCCCTCACAGAGGATTCCTCTGCGAGGTGCAGGGCCAAATGCGGGGTAAGATGTGCAAAAAAAAAAAAAAAAAAGTCCACATCCTGAATGTCAGATCTCAATGTATGTGGATGCATAGTGGCTGAGGTAGACATATTGTTAAGGTAATGAGGCTGAGCGGCAAACATTAGCAATGATTTGGTTGTAAATGTCTCATGATGCCCTTCCATCACCAGAGCAGGATGAACTCAAGGGGAGCTGGCCTTTCACTCAGAGCCGCATGCCCAATTTCAGGCCCAGACACACTGCGGCTCTGACCACTCATTACGCTAACGAGAGGGGCTTTTTCACCTGCTGCACAGGCCCTGTGTTTGGTTGGTTCCCCTCAGACTAAACCCCCCTCCTCCCGTTACAGCCAGCAGCACTCCCCCACACCCCTGTAAGCCCTACAGACAGGAGCCATTCAGGCTAGGCAGGTGGCCGCTTACGCACATAATTGCTAACAATTTTAGGCAATGAATAAAAATGATACATTACTTGTCAAAGGTTGTGCACACGTCGGCAAGTGAAATCTATAGAAGACCTCTTTAGATGGCGAAGAATGGTGCTTATCAAAGGTTGCAGCGAGATTTTAGATGGGAGGGATTTTGTGATTGTCTCAGGCAGGCTTTTGACACACTCAGATGTGCTTAGACACATATACACATGTTTATGTCAGCCTCTATATGCACAATATGTGTATCAGGTCTTACAAAAACAGCAGAACTTGTACTTTTCTTTTGTAGAGCCCGAGGATGATGTGAAATTAAAAGGACCTATTTTGGAAGATTGTCACTTCCTTAGATTTTTTCTTCTACAACATTTGATAAGGGTCTAATTTCTTTTGTTGCTCTCACTTTCCTTTGAGGTCTCCAGGTTTTTACGCTGCCTGAAATTTCATGGTTGCAGGAATATTTCCTCTATTGGCGCTGAAACGAGCGCACAACTTTTCCATAAGATATATTATCAAAACCCAATTTCTTAACCAGATTACATCCAAGATGACACACTGAACCTGCATTTTTTAAACACACTTTTTTACTTTTTTAATTAGGTTTCACCCATCACTTAAGGAGAAATAAGACCTAAATAAAACCAACTACTTTCTAACTTAGTTGTTTGATATACCACATCCATCTCTGATACAGAACTCAAAATATGCCTGATAAAAATGTTCTGTTTGAAGATTTATCCAAATTAAGTTGAGGCAATTTTGAATGTCAGAAAATTATTTAGATTCTTTATTTAATTAAAAATAGTACAAAGACTGAATGGTAGATGTGGAAACTGAGAAACTCATTTTGAATTTGGTGCCAGGAACATGTTTATACAAAGTTAGACCAGGACATTATTACCCTTGTGTTGCATCAACTTTACTTTAAATAACACTTGGTGAACCAGGGGGAAACCAGTTTGAGTTTTTAAGTGTAATGCTGTCCTGTTTTTGCCTGTTACAAGATTTCAGCTGTTTGTCATACTTTTTATTTCTTGAGGTGCCAAAGTTTTTAGTGGGTGACAAGTTAGGACGGCAGACAGGACAGTGGGTCACCCAGACTCTTAACTGCAGAGTCATGTTGTTGTATATAATGTGGTTTGGGATTGGCTTGATGACATTTGCAAAGTCCACTAGAAGAAAAGGAATGATCTGGATCTAGATTGCTTAAAAAACCTGCATTCAATATTCATCATCAATGATGCTCTCTCAGGTTTGTATCCCAGCTATAGGCACCCCCACACCACCATGGACGCTGTTTTTTGAACAGTGTGCTGATAACAAGCCGAGTGTTTCCTCTGCTTTTTAGAGTAGGGAACACAGTATCCATGATTTCCAAAAAGAGTGTCTGATTTTGATCCATCAGAAAAAAACACCCCAGTCCATCCTCAAGAGAGGTTGTCTGTTTTTGGTTTCCTCTTTGCATGGTAGACTTTCACCTACAGTTGTGGATTTCCACTGCAGAGTCAGATATGATTGTAATGCAGCTTTGCCTGAAGGCATGATGATCTCAGCCATCCAGTGTTGGTCTTTTTGCACAGAGGTTTCTCTGAATCTTGTTGTTATGTTCTTAAATGTAACCCATAAATTCTTTGCAGTTATCCACTGAACAACACCAGGATAAATTCTTGAACATTGCAGTCTTTCAGAGTTATAAACCCTCCTCTTATCTTTGCTTCTGAGACACTCGGCTTCTCTGGATTATCCTTTTTATACCCAGTCATGTCACTAACCTGTTGCAAATTCATCAAATTAATTAGGACATTTTCCTCTCGTTCTTTGTCATTACACAGCTTTTTGGCGACTTGTTGTCCCCATCCAAATCTTTTAGAGATGTGTTGCTGGCATTAAGTATTAAATGTACATATATTTTTCTTCGGGCAAATGACTTTTCAGTTTTAATGTTTGATTTATTATATTTGCACTATTTTCAATTAAATATAGGACTTGTACAATTGAAAACCATCAAAAAATTCACATGTTTTACACAGTGTGCCTACTTGGTGTTCAGATTTTAGTGCTCTCTGGTATCTCTCATTAATACAATGGCAGTATGGGAAATATCCTGGATAGTGAAGTTACCATGTAACATATGGAATCACAAATCCTTGTCAAAGCGCGACTGTATACAGTACATTGTTTAGTTTATAATTATACCGTGTACTTTGATACCTCACGCTCCCACTTCTAATTAAATTATGCTGGACTTAGACGTTTGTAATTTTTGACACAAATGAACCAAGAGTTTTAAGGAAACCTTGTTCTCATTTTTTTCCTTCTAAAATAAGACAGAGCAGCAAAATAAAATAAAAAGAATCAGAAGACGAGAAATGATAAACGTGATTAAAAATGATATAATTTCAGAGAAAAAGCCTTTAGTAGAAAAAAAAAGCAAATCATAAATTTGGGTTAATTAAAAAAAAAATAGCATATTATGGTTAAAATGTTGCTGTCAGGATAAAAAAAATTGTCACTCAGCATTTCATTGTTGAGCTGAAGCTTCATTTATATGCACACAGCAGCCCAGGGCTCATATATATGCATTGTTAGGAAGATTTAAATCCATTTTGCTGGTGCTGTGTTTACAAGAACAATGTTTCATTGCCTTTGTCCGTATGAATCCTCAAAATCCCTATCCTCACAAAACAATAATAAGAAGCCGGCCCACCAGCAGCGCTTCATGGTGGCAGGCATATGTGTTTGACCCCTGTGGGACCTATATGCCTTTTATTAACACCTGCCTGTTAGAGGAGCGCTGCACGGCGGCGGCGAGCTGATGAGGGAAACCTGGAGCGGGTTCAGCCTGTGTCACTGGCCGTTTGCTGTTTCCATTTCACAGATGATTAATCTCTCTGTGAAGACTTGGGACGGCGCGGGCGGAGTGTATGCAGCTCTTCCTGCGCTCTCTCCCGCTGGCTGCACTCTGGCTGCCTGACTAAAAGGCCTTTAGAATTCCTGCGGAGAGAGATGTGCAGAGAGTGAATGCAGCTGGCTGGGGGTCAGTGTGTGGAGCTTTTTCTGCCATTGTGTAATTGAGGCTCTGGCAGGATTTTTTTCCTCAGTTCTTTCAAAAGGGAGTATGATTGTGAAGTGCTGCAAGGGTTTTGGGGAGGGAAAGAGGAGGTAGGGGGAGTGTTGCAGGGGGTGGGGGAGTTTTTATATGAAGGGGGAGGTCAAGTTGACAGGAACAAAAAGAATGTGTTCCGCTAATTTCTGTGGGGCTGGATCAACAATAATAGGCTCAATTTCTTTATTACAAATTTTATAACTACCTCCCTCCCATTTTCCCACCCTTTTCCGCTTCCAGATCCTGTCAAGACCCAGTCGTGCCTGTGGTCTCAACCCACAAGTACCTCAGCGATGAATGTGGCATACAGGGCTGCAAATGCTCAATATTTTCTCCAGAAGAAGCGGCGAATAATTAGTCCTGTACCTCACTTGTGCATATTCAGTCTGACTACATTCTGCCAAGAGCCTGAGGAAGCACCAATAATTCACACCTAAACTTCCAATTAGTTCCCAGCTCTTTGCAATCTTATCTCCCCTCTCTCTCTGTGCTTTTCATTAAACAGTCCCGATGGAATATTGATGTTAAAACTCTAAGTGAGACACCCCAGAAGGCATTTTTGTCATGATTTAAAGGAGGGAAGGGGGTCTTGTGCGTGCCATCTCTGTTAAAGCCAGGCCTCTCCTGCTTAAATGCGAGCACAGCCATTGTTCATTTTGGCATCAGGATGCCATGCATTTAGGAAATAATTACCCCATACCCTGCTGGGTTTATATTCTTTTTCATCTCCTTTAATGGCTTCTTGTTCATTCTCTTTTAACCCCAAACAGGACGTTATGTGCAAAATCAAGAGCTGGGTAGTGGATGAAAAGAAACACGTCCGCTACTATCGCGATTGGAACGACAAGGAGGTAAGACTTTGATGTAACAGTCACATTTATTAACGCCATTTATCTCGCTCATCTTTTCATCTGACCTGAAAGTGCAACTGCTGTTTCTTCTTCTCTCTCTCTTTTTTCTTAAGCAACACGTCTTTTGTGCATATCACGAGTTAATATTATGCATGGTCTTTTGTTGGTTGTATTTTGACATTACTTTTGTACAAGCTAATGACATCTGGCAGCGCTGATCTTGATTTTGAAGCTTTAAAGTTGCACCCCACAGTGCCTATACACCAGATCCTAATTTGATTTGGCTTCACTTATCTCTGCCTGCGCCAGCCTCAAAGGCTACTTTGGAAAAAGTTTGAATTCTCAGTACTTGCTTTTTCTGCCTTTTACACAGATTGAAGTGTTGAACAAATACTTATTTTTGACATCCAAACCGATGATGTACCTCGTTAACCTCTCAGAGAAAGACTACATCAGGAGAAAGAACAAATGGTGAGTACTTTGAGGAAAGGCAAGAGCTGTCCTATTGATTTTCTTGTAACTTTGAAAAAAAAAAAAAAAACTGTGTGTATGTGTGTGTGTGTGCGTCTGTGAATGCATGTGCTAGGATGTAAGAAATGTGTGTGTTAGCCTCACTGATCTTCTCACTGTGGTCCCCTGCTGACAGAAACAGCCACATCTTTGAGAGAGGATCTGCCTGGAGGTGGCACTAACTTAGCTCCGACACAAAAACCAACCAGCCCCCACATTCTGCACTTCATTAGACACCAACACACATATGGTCCCGGTTTTCCCATCAAAATTTGTCATTACCTTAATATCAAAGAGAGCGACGGCTTTATACGACAAAAAAACAAACATGTTCGCACAAAGAAAAACATGTAATTAATATCATCTGGAGGGGGGCTATAAATCATCACATAACGCTCTTATGTCTGAAAGCGCTTTGTTCCAACTATTCGGTTTTGTCCTCACATGTTGTTGCTCAAGTAGCTTTTACAAGCTTCACTTTACAGCCATGAAATTCCCACAGATCATAATGACAGCTGAGGTTTCCTTGATATACAGTTAGCCGGGAGAAAATGGCATTTGCACATTTGTTTTGCTTTTTAACGCCACCGCACAGTGACTTTTATTTTTGACTTTGCAGGTGCAACGCTTTTCATAATGTAAGAAGATAAAAAGATGACCTTTAATGCACTAAATAAACTTCTTCTCTGTGTTTCCAGCTCCACAAGCCTGTGTTCTGTCAAAGATACTTTTTATAGTAATGTTGTCATGTGGCCACACTGAGAGCACATCTCCAAGGGCTGGTGTTAGACATCCATTATATCTGAAAGGGCTACTTTTCCACACTACAGCCGTTTTGTCAATAACACCAACTTGTGGATTGTTATCACACTTTTCCAATTGCCCTCCAGGCTTGCGGTGTCACTCCTTACAAAATTTGTTTTCGTGCTTTTACTTGGCAGCATTGTATTACACAGGAAGTTGTTTACCTAGGGACTGTTTGTTGAAATGTTCCTGACACGAAAGTATGACTGTCAGACGGAGGAGGGAGGGAAGCAAACTCGTAAATCAAATGATTCATGGCATGTGGAACGTCCGTCATCAGCAGAGGGAGAGGGTTTTTTTTCATGTTGCGTGTGTGCATGTGAGTGTTTTTTTAACAGTGAGAAATGCAATAAATCTCAGAGCGTTTTAAACAGTAGTGCTCAGGTGTCCCGAGGGCTCCTCGGTGAACAATGCCGACATCAAAGTGTTGATGTTTGACAAGTGATGAGTCACTTCCCTTGTCCAGAGAGGAGCTCACACCTGTATGGAGATGATTACAGGTAGATCTAGCTGGCCCTAATTGTACAATAAATGCTGCTCTCAGCCCTAATGGCAGCTAGTCTGCAGCAGAGACGCCAGACTGCCATTTGGCTGTCGCCATGCCCCCGTGTTTTTCCACCAGCACAGTTGAGATGATGATACGGTTAAGGACTATTCAAAGCAAACAGCTAGACAAATTGCAATCTCAGCTCTAATGTGAGGAGGAAAAAGAAGGCGAATCCCAGAATGAGGCAAATAAGCCAATCTTATCTGTGTCTCTCTGGACACCCATTCAGGCCATTTCACACTTTTGGTTCCCAGGATTTTTTTAAACACTTTTTTATATTTTTAGAGCTTTATTCTGTAGAAGCTGCCACTCAAGCTTTATGCAAATCTTTTTTTTCCTCAGCATTCTGCAGCACACATTTTTTTTGTTGTACCCTAAATGTATGAAAGGTAATATTCCTTATTTCAGTCACCCAGCAGACAGAACAGAATTCATTAAAGCTGCAAGTTTTGCCTCATATCAAGTAGTTGACTTTTTAAGCCTCTGAAAACATGCCATTGTTAACTGATCTCATCCTGTTTGGAGTATGGGAACCACATACCAAGCTGCCCTTGTTTAGACAAGAATACACAGTATTAGCTTTAGCGAGCCATCATTAATGCGAGGATCAGAAGAGGAGCGAGGCCTCCTTTCATCCCCAGGTTCTCTGCTGGAGACAGTACATCATTTACTGTTGAGAGGAGCACATGGCTCCAATCCTATACAGTGTATGTGTATGAGAATGCGTCCATGTGCATGTTTGAAGTCTGTTTCAGAGGCGACTCCACGCTCATTTGGATGCTGGCGTAATTGCGGTGTGGAGATCAAAGGCTCGCCGGCCGAGTGATGTTCCTGGAGGAGACTTTACCACACAGCCCTCTCCTCTGTGCAGAGGGGGCCGCCTGCTGCTCGCCGCTCCCCTCTCCCCTCTAACCATGCTCTGCCCCCTGCACATCCCCGCTCGTAAAAAATGATTAAGGCCGCATTTGTCATGTGTTTATGACTGAGAGGCATTGCGTGATAGGGAATGGCATCTACAAGAGTCTATCAAGAGGCTTTCTCCTCTTTTTCCCGGCGTCAGTGAGCTGCCTGACGACTGTTCCTCTGCGCCTCGTACCGTAGTTTGTGTGTTAAAGAGGGTCATTAGAGTACTGTTGATGATGCGGTGGCTGCAGCCTGCCCAGTGTTACTGTGTTTTCACTTATCACTTAAGTCTTTGTTTATTTTACAAGTTCACTGCCTCACCATCTTTGTCCATCTGCACAGCTTTTAATAGGTTTGATATCAGATATTTATTCAATCCTCCTCAGAGGCCTAAGAAAAGTCACATTTTGTGATGGGAAAAGATACACTTGAGGATACTCCAGATGCACTATGATGTTTTTCTTTCTTGTCATTTCTTTTTATTTTTTTCCTGCTTTTTTTCTTCTTTTGGACAATGTGCATTAAAGTAAATTGGTGCCTCTTAAGTAGATGAGGTGACCTTTAAGGAAACCAGCAAGCGTGACCTGTCTGTGAGTGCCTCTGCAGTGTGGGTTTTCCTGGTGAGTGTAAGAACTGCAGGGTACCATCGCGTAGAGCTTTCATTAACTCTGGTTGTGTGTACGTGTGTGTGTGTGTGTTTCTGCCTCTATCAAAGTGTGTGCGCGCATGTGTTTTCTCCCCGTCCACATTGACGTTCTTCTTCTCTTTCTCCACTTTTTAGTACTTCTTCTCTCTGTTTATTTTCAAATGTGTCTTACATTAGGTGCCTCGGCTGTCTTCTTTATACTTTAAAACCACATCTGAACAAGTCACATACCACAGCTGCTCCTCTGGTCAACCTTTTTAATCATCTTTTTTTCTGCCACCACAAACCCATAAATTGATCTTTCATAAATAACTCTCCCTGTATTTGTCTTGCATTGTGTAATTCACAGCGCTGTGTACCATGCTTGTGCGCTTGTCAGCAATTTCTGGTGAGTGTCAAAAGACAGCCTGAGTCTGGACAACAATAACAGTGTGTCAGCACTTCAGTGATCAAAATGTCTGCGTCGAGTTTGGTCTCTGTAAGGCTTTGTTGCATATGAAGTTTTTAGCAAGAAACTAGCCCAGTCTTGGTCTATTAAGTCATTAGAAGTTCAATGGTAAAGCTGAAGATCTGTATTTTCATACTTTAGGCGAATCTCATCAAAAATCCAAAACCAGGCATGAGCTGATCCGGCTTTCTGTTCGGCCTATCGCATCTTAATGCTGTGTACTGTGGAGCTCCGCTGGTCAAAAACAAATCTACTTTTTTTACAACAAATTTGAAAAGATTGAAAATTTTGATTGAATTGGCTTATTTCAAAGATTTAAGGCATTTGTAGGAGAAAAAAAAAGGCAAAGATCCACAACCAGGGAGGGAGTCAGCAGTTACTGAGAGCAATAGATCAAAACCTTCCTAACGTTTCATATCTGGTGGGTTTCCACATGGTTAACTTGTGGTGGAGCTTACTTAAAGGGAATCAAGACGTGGTTAAAGAGGGAGCATGGAGATGAGGGAAAGTCTGCGGTGTCTGATACTCGACTCGGCCTGTAGGAGGAGCTTTGACAATTAAAGTCAGAGAGCCCTTGCAGGAGTCGCAGCATGTTGCTTTTCCGTCTTGAGGGCTTGCACCCATTTTCCCCCAACAAGAGAACTCAATTCACATTTATCATCTTCATGCTCTCAGTTTTCATGCTGTCTCGTTTTTTTGCCATACCATATTTTAGAAGTATTGAAAAGCCCACTAATGAGTAAACTATGTATTTCCTTTTAATGTTATCACGCTGACAAACAGCCAGACGTTTCTGTCAGGATTTAGAGACAGTGGAAACACTCAGATGGGATGTGAGGGAAAGACTTTTATGATTCACCGAAAGCCACTCCATGAAAGCAGTCACTGCGGCCCACTTCAGCTATACTCCAGACCATAATTCCCATAAACACAACTGAAACTTTATTGAGTGCAAAACCACCGGCTCCATCCAAGTTTTTAGGAACTACTATCTGGGGAGTTCGAGTTCACTTTTCAAAGCCACAAGGGAGATATACGATCACTTCTTTCTTTTTTACTTTGTGCACAGACGTCCAGTTTCTACCCATTCAGTGTGGGATGCTCAAAACACTTTCCCATGGTAAGATGTGTACCCTTCTGCCCACAGTCTGTCCTAATGGACGCCTTCAGCAAGCTTTCAATGAGAGAAAACAACAGGAGAGGCTGTATAGTAAAGCTGAAACAGATGGTGCTAATAAAGTCCTGTCGTTCCAGTTAGCCAGGTTATTGACTGTCCCCAGTCCAGGTAATGAAAGGACGCTGCTGACATGTCACATGTCAACCTGTTGTCTTTGTTGTGTCCTGATGGTGAGGACTCGCTGCTGTTGTTGTACTAATGAGACAGACCCTAAAAGTCAGACTTTTTCTGCTCGTGTTTGTTCTTTAATGACTGTGTAAGGATCCGTTTGCGATCCACACTGGTTGTCACTTTTCCTCCTTCTTTGGAGGCTCAAACTTGAGGATGCTAATGCTAAGTGAGCATCCTGCAGTTCGAAATATATGTAGACTTTCCCAGCTGAACAACATGCATGCTGGGAACTCTTCCCCTGTGAAGCCTGCAGCCTATGGCGGACATAAAAAAGAAATGTCTGCAGGTTTCAAGTCAGTCTAATGATACATTTTGATAGCTTTTGCTTTGTTGAGCGGCGCTTTTTATTATCTTTCTGATAAGGTTAAGGCCAAACACATGTCGTAGTGAGCAGCCTGCAGCCTAGCTGCTCTAATGAGACAAATAAATGAATTTAGCGTTGCCACATACGGCTCCCGAACGCTTATTATCAGGATTATTGTTGAACTCTTTCGAACAGGGGGGAGAAAATAAAAGATGCCGGATGGAAAAGGGGCATGATTGGCTGATGTTACATATGTCCTTGATTACCTTTCTCTGCTTTTATTCTAATAAGTGGCATTCTTTGTACTCCCTGGGACAGCTAGACAGTCTGACACACGATGAGAATAAATATTGCATGTGGTAGACATTAAGCTGTCATCCTGGGAGAAAAAAAAGGAGAGATGGAGAAATCCGTGTGGTGTTCTTCGGCGCTACACTTTGCCTGCTCTTGTCACAATTGTCACATCTTGATGACTCCCCCCACTCCACCACAGCCCCCCTTATTTTCTCTCGCCCAGTCAACCTCTGTGAATGACAGCATGGATACCCCATATAGAGAATTATTTTGGGTGGTGCAGAATGTACTCATCTGGGTTATTTGAATTTCTGATATTTGCAATTTTGTTCACCCCCTCTCCTCCCTCCCAAAAATATCCTTAAACAAGGCCGTAGCTTTGATAATGCGACCTCACCAGACATGAACCCAGGGCTGGTGGTTTGTTTGGTTTCATCTATCGTGTGCAAACACGAGTCAAAAGATTTCTCTTTAAAAAATTAATGGTTGTCGTTATCAAAGGAAAAAAGTTTCTTTAAAAAAGCTTGTTACCATCACACCCTCGAGGCTTGTTTGAGGTATGTGATGTGAGATGATGCTCTTAATTAAAGCTGCTCCCATTGTGCCTGCACTGGGTTCTGTTTCCACCAGCCCCTGATTGCTTTGAAGGCTGAAAGAAGATGACAATATTGGAGATAGTATGTCGGTGTGAGTGTGTGTGTGTGTGTGTGTGTGTGAGTGTGTGTGAATGTGTCAGATCTCCCTCCTTCTCAGAGGCTGATGTGTAATGCCTTTCCATCCGGCTGTGGCCACAGGGTGCAGAGAGCGTCTGCACTCTTGTCGCTCAGGAGCTCACCACTGGGAGGATGAAAAGCTTCCCACAGAGCCCCCGACTTCTCAGCCTCAAAAGCCACCATGAGCTCATACCCCTCATTTCTGTCTCCCTTCACAGAGGAAGGACAGAGGAGGGGGCTCACTATGTACTACACATGGTGAAGCATCTTAACCCCCCTATGCAGCTTGACGTTGTGTAGTCCAGGACCAGCAACACGGACTGGACCCCAGGTTTGGGCTGCCCCTGACTAATGATTCATCTGGTCAAGTAGTGGTTAGTTTAAACTTAACAGTCCCATTCAGACATTCAACCATGCAATCACACCACTCTGATAAATCATTACCCAAAACAGATTCACATCACGGAGAAAAATAAGCTTCATGTTATTGAGACACTGCCAAAATTAATGAAGATAATCTAATCTCCAAACTTTAACACGACAAAACAACCTTATATCAGCGATTTGGAATTAACCTCTCACAACCCACCAACAGTTCATTGATAAACCACTAGGGGTCGTAAACAGTACTTCAGGTATCACTTATTTAAGCCTTTTGCTGCTTAATTATCACATGTATATAATCCTAATTCAATAATCAAATAATAAATATATGAGAGTATAAAAATGTTATGAGAAATCCAATACTAGTTTTATCGCCCAGTAGTTCAAGTACTCCACATGTAGAGGCTGAAGTAATCATTGCGGTAATCATTGATTTCCGGCCTTGACTTTGCCGTGTCTTCTCCATTTCCCATCTGTCCTATCTGCCTTATTTGGGCACAAATACCCAAAATCATAACATTAAAAAAAGTTCTGTATAAAACAAAGCTGTAAACAAAGTCAGTGCAATGACAACACATTGGTAACACAGTGCAGGCAGATAAGAGGGTATGAAACAGAATCATGAAATATGGAGGAGGCTGTGATTACAGCTGATCAAACCACATTTGTGGATTTTAATCACATGAAATCACTCTGAGCATTTGGCACGTTGGTTTACAAAATGTTCAAGATCCAACTATGTTGAATAAAAACATAAGAAACTGAGTATTTGGGATGGTTTGCCTAGCAGTCTAAGCATGTGCCCCATGTATATAGAGGCCCCAGTCCTCAAGCAGGTGGGTGGCCCAGTTTTCAATCCAGCCTGGGGCCCCTTTTCCCCCCAGCACTCCCTACCCTCTCTCCCAGTTTCCCTCTCTATCCACCCCACTATCATCTCCAACTTATTATCATATTAACCTCCCCCAAGTTGACTGTAGTCTGAAATGTTGCTGATTTATTTAGACGGACTCAGTTTGCTTTAGTGAGTTCTTTAGCGAGCTAGCACCTGTTAATATGAAGTGAAAAAGCTCAGTAACCAAACAGCTGGTGAATCCCTGTGCAGCTCCTTCGCTCTCCACCTGTGGGTGTGTGTGATGAAGCTAAGGTGGATGCAGGTAGTGGATTACTTCCCATGTCCGTCAGCGTTCAGTTGCATCTGAAAGGGGTTCTTAAACTGGAGGTGTCGGCCCACCTTTTACAGGCTTAAGAGGCTAAGCACTTCTAATAAAGCCTACCTGTATGAATGTATGTCAGACATAAGGCTCAGGTCATTGTCTCAGGTAGCTGCCCCTGTACTTTCCAAACTCCCATTGTTTTTCCCTCCTGAGCCATTTAAGCAGATCAAAGCTCTGACAAAGCCCAGAGAAGCCCCAGGCATGCGGAAACACAGGAATTATCCCCCCCTCAGGATTCCCAAACAAAAAGACAAATAGACTAGCCCCAGAGGGTGGCCCCCTGTGGGACATCTCCATTCAGCACCAGCCTGTTGTGGAAGCTCCAATTGTTTTTGTCATTGCGCGATATATTGTCCTTTGAATTAGATGTGGTGTTGATACAACAGGCATTAAACCTAAAGCTAGAACGAACGACATTAAAAGCCTTTCCCCAGTTAACACAACCAAAACATAAAAAAGTCCTCTGAATATGTGAATATTTTGTAAGAGCTCGAGTAAGAGAACTATTTCCCCCCCTCGATTCAAGAGCAGCAAGAAAAAGCACAAACAAGGCTTGTTCCTTAGCTTTGTTTGAGCCTTCAAGCTGCTGAATGATTAGCAGAAATAATGTCCCTGTCACCCTTAATCACATTAAAACGTGGTTAACATTTAATTTTTCCCACTTGATATGCAAAAATTTCCACTTGATTTGCAGCAGAGGCCATTGGAATTCCATTATAAAAAGAATAAAAATTTCAGGCATCATTTGTTCAGAGAGGGATATCAAGACCAGAAAGTGCTGAATCTTTCTATTAAGGGAGCAGTGAGAGATGGCACTCAATGCTGGGACATAATGGGAGAGTGACAAGATGCACACACACTCACACACACCAAACACACACACACTTTTTTTTTAGTGTGTGTATGTGTGTAGTTGATTTCTGCAAACCTCTGTCTTACGAGAGCTAGTAAAAATGTTATCCATCTCATCCGTCTCATTATGTAAGTTCTTGACTTTCTTCTCTCTGTGGATGATATGAAGAAAAACACATCCTCCAAAGCCACAGAGGAGATTGATATTATATTTACTCACTGACACTAAGGACTTATAGATGCAGCGAGATTATGGTCAAGGTTTACATGCATGTCTTCATAAATGACACAAGTGCAAGAACAAAGGCCCTGTAAAATCTGCAGCATGTTTTACATTAATGTTTTCTCCCATTTGCACTACCCCATAAAACTCCACAGCAATAATTGGAAAGGACATAAACACAAATTGCAAAGTGGCGTGAGTAGACAGTGCTGAATTTGACAGAATCGCTTTTGGGAGCCATGTTGACAGAGCATCAAAGCTCTTAATTGACAGTGCTTTGTTTCCGGAGTTGAGGGAAGGGGGAGTTTCATGTTCCTGTGGCAAGGTGTTTGTCTGGTCCCGTGTCACTCAGTGCAAGGACCCAGAGACCCCCGTGCTCATTTGCGGCTCACGTTCTCCGTCTCGGCTCTGCATTATTAAAATCATCCCTCAGCCTTTCTACCAAGAGCCTCTTTGTTACTGGGCCGGCTTGGCTCGGCTCTGTCAAGTCTTCACCAATTACAGTCTCAGGTACAATGGTCTATTCAAAGGATCACAGCCCTTGACTGGTGTGGAGAGAGTGATTTGTGAATCATTATTCAGCCGCCTGTAGAGTACGCAATACCTGAGGAATGCAAATAACGTGCCACCAAATAGACAGCTGTGCTGGGAAAAGTGACAAACTACATCTGTTATTATCTCAGATTGGATTTTTTCCCCTCTTGGAGCGCCTGCCATCTCCTATGTTTTCACATTTCAGACTTTGACTAAATGTGTTTTATTTTCCTGTTTTTATTGGTGAAACATTCGCGACTATCTTATTGAGGTGGCAGTCAAACGTTAGCCTTGAAACCAAAATACAAACAGATAGGGAAATGTTGGGCTGCGACCAGAGGGACAAACTGGCTCATGAGTACTTTCAAATGTACCCTTTAGTGTTATCCAGGGTGGTTGGGAAAAACATCCAGTCAAACTAAAACTGTGCTCTTCACACCTTTTCTTTCTTGTCATATATTGTATATTGATAATCATTAGGTAGGAGCAGTGATGTGCTGCTATAGGTGATAAGGGGTGACATTGTTATTGGAGTAGATGTGGTATTGAGGTGGTCGGGTCCCTCCCAGTCTTTGATTCCTATGGGCCTTAAACAGGAAACTAGGATTACAGATAATGACAGGGACCCCTTTCGAATCAATCCAGCCTAGGAGCTGTGTCAGGACCGGCGTGTGAAAATGGATTTATGTGATGCTGTTCTTTGAGACCCGTCCAATCCCAGCCTGAGAGCATGTGGGGCTAATCTCATAATTGCCCCTAACTCCCTCATATTGTTCCGACTGAGAGTTACTATTAAGTGCGAGGATATCTTTGTCCTGCAATGTCAGGTGTCCTGCTGCACCGAGAGACAAAAGGAGAAGGAGACTCGGGTAGTGGAGTGAATGACAAAGGTGTTTATGAGGGAGAAAGTGCTGGAACTTCCTGCCTGGTTGTTTGGTGCTGTTTGGTAAATTAGGATTACGGAGTTGTATTTGTTATGGGCAGAAAAATATACGGAGAAAGAGCTAACATACGAGTAAATTTACTCAGCTGCGGTACCTAAATGCAGGTCTTATTTTCATTGTCATTACATTCTAGTGTTATACTTCTTTCCCTCTAAACTGCTGTTTTGCAGATAATTTTCAGTGAAAAATTGATGATCAATTTATGCTCACAGACTATATTTAATCTTTCAGTCTTTGTTAATCTACTTTTATTCTGGCCCCACTCAAAGCTATTTTCTCATTTTTTTATATTTATTGTTTTTTCTTTGCCATTTTCCTTTATTTTTCTTATTTAAAGATAGAGATAATTTACTGGGGCATTTTTACATATTCTTGATCTAAACTTATGCAATTTTATTTATACAATTTACAAAGAACAGATTTTTTTTTAAAGCTCCCATGAAAAACTTTTTGGATCGTGTGGATTTTGGCGCCCCCTAAGGGCCCTCCCTGAGAGTGGTGCCTCTTAACTGTGCGCCAAGTTTTTCTTGTACATTTGTCAGTGATGTTTTTCAACAGAAAATCAAACCTTGCTTTATCATTTTTTAAGAAACTTTGCTGTTTAAAAAAAAAAAGGCAAGTACAGCAGCGCAACTCTTCACAACTAGCACCTAAACCTGCCAATCATCTATAACATTTATATTCACTATTTAAAATAGTCAGCTTTGATGTTGATGGTAGTATTTACATTTTTAGGTCATAAAGAGGCATCAGAACATATTTCAGTCGGTTTCGTGATCAGCTTAAATGGAGCTTTAAGTCGCTTAAAAAAATGAATGTTGTCACATAATCAACTGAATTTGATTATTTGCAGTTGTGGATTTAAAAGTTCAGTAATTTCACATCTTTAATTCCAAAACTACCATGCACAAGAGTACAACACGATGCAGTCCAAACACCCCTGTTTATCAGTGCATGAAGAGTACTTTCCCTTGGGTTAGTTTGAGTGTGGTTTGGTGACATTACTCTGTATTATAACTTTAGCAGGATTTTAAATGCAGGGTTTTCACTCATTAAGAAGTATTGGCTGCTACAGTGACTTTTTGAAATATGTTTGTGTTTATGCTGTTTTGTGTGAGCATGTCAGCTCTGATGTTATATAAAAAAGTTTTTCTAAGAGAAGAGTTAAACTCGGCGACAGAAATGCCGCCACTCTCCTGCAAACACTCACCTGTGCAGCTGCTCTCATGAATATACATTGACCGGCGTATTAATCAAGTCTTCTCTCTCTGTTATTTTTTTCCCTGTATCTGCTGATTTGACCAGGCTAGTGAAAATCAAGGAGTGGGTGGACAGTCATGACCCCGGCGCCTTGGTCATCCCCTTTAGTGGCGGCCTGGAGAACCAGCTCCAGGACATGAACGAAGAGGAGCAGCAGCAGTACTGCACGGAGCAGAAGACGCAGAGGTTAATTAGCATTCAGTCTCCCCACACTTTATTATCAGCTGTGTCCTCCATGCACTCCTTTAATTGCATGTGCTGATAGAATAATAAATGGCAGAGTAATTACCATTATAAAGCAAAGGATCCCTCTTCTTACCGAACAACTCAGTCAAAGGGTTTTCCTCTAAATTAAGTTTTTAACTGTCATCTGTCATCTGTAGGTATAATTATAACTTGGGCATTTTGGGTGTATTGTTCTCACGTGAAAACCTCTATGGAGAGAAAATTTTTGACAGTAGATTGTTTTTTTTTTTTTTTTCTCCCGTGAAGAGGGAGGCATGGGATTGAATTCTTAAAAATGCTAAATGAGTCTGCGAGCTTTGTAATTAATCAAAGAAACCATTGGAGAGTTGAATGTCTTGTGTGAAACCAAGTGACCCATCTTATTCTCTTAATGAGTTCATATTGGGATGAATGGGGCCTTTGCCACCGCATTGAACTTTGTCTTGGCATCAGTAGCAATAAATAACACTTCACCAGTTTAGACCTCCTCCATTCAAACTGGGATTTCTTTCCACCAGTGCCCTGAGCAAGATCATCAAGGCCGGATACGCAGCCCTGCAGCTGGAGTATTTCTTCACTTGTGGTCCAGACGAGGTCCGTGCGTGGACCATTCGGGTAAGAGCCAGCCGCCTGCTGTGCACATACATGTGAGCGTGTGTACCAGACACACACACGCAAGCACACACACACATAGACACACAAATGAATCCACACAGTGTCCCACGTTCCAGCCTGCTGGCACCCTCACTGATATCACACACTTTCAACTTTGTCATGGTCGTGCTTTAGCCAGTCATTACAGGCCAAGGATAACTTCAATTACATGTGAGCTGCTGAACAGTGAAAGTGGGGGCTACATTGATTGAGGAGGGCAACAATTGATTTTGCCCATTACGTCCATGAGAATGTTTCCATCCTGTGCAGATCTGCCTGCCCTCCTCCTGCCGCTGGAGATAAGGAGCCGCTGCATTGTGCCTGCCTAATCTGTGTGACGGAGGGTGTCTGTGCCAAAATTGATGTCGCTTTTCATTCGGCTGTTTGTGGGCCTTGCTGGGGGCTCCTCCCTCCTGTGTGTCTCAGTTTACTGAGCGCGGGCCGCCAAGAGCTTTGTGCAACAAGATCGCAGGATTTACATCAATACAGATGTTGGCTTTGCATGCTGGTGTTGTGAAGAAACGCTTTTTTGCTCTGCAGAAAATAGGAGGATTGCTTTCAGATATAATAAGATGTTTGGTCAGAGCTTATTCATCATTAGTTTATGCCGCTTGTTAAGAAATTATAAAAACAACTTTTCAAAAGACACTTTGTGAGGATCTAAGATTTGGGTTATGTCCCATGCAAAATAATAAATCCAAATTATTCCTCAGATGCTTGAAGTGATCAACATTTTGAATTGAATTTTACAACGCAGCAAACATACAATTTTCCAACAAACACTTTTTATGAAGTATTGTTTTCAGCAATAACATCAATTGAAAAAATCTGTCACCAAACAGATCCTCCCTTAATCCAGCGTTCACATATTGATGACAAAATGAAAGAACTTCTTCTGGTTTCTTTTGTGGACCGGGCAGCCACAAATGATGTTTATTTTCAAGCAATAACCAGAAAAACAAAACATGACGCACTTTGACCATAATTGCAGATGGTGCTAAAGTGAAAATTAGGCTTAAACTTAACAATGTGTGTGTGTGTGTGTGTGTGTGTGTGTGTGTGTGTGTGTGTGTGTGTGTGTGTGTGTGTGTGTGTGTGTGTGTGTGTGTGTGTGTGTGTGGCATATCTTTTGTGGGGGGTTTAAGATTATTTGAAGATTTTGATAAAGTATTTACATGTTTTAACATGTTTTTATGTTTTCATTGAAAAATCTGAAAAACAAAAAAAGTTCAATATTACTTGTTTGTTTGTTTGTTGCTAAATCAGATGAAAAAAAATCATGCATGCATGATTTATTAATGTCACCAAGATGTTTTGAATTATATTCTGTTACAAAGAACTATTGCTCCATTGAAATGTACGAATCAGAGCAAATTATTTCATTATCTCACAAATTGAAGGAAGTCTGTTAATATTCTGTCATGAGATCACGAAGTTCCCCTCTGAGATAAACGTGGGTGAGTCTGGATACCAAATAAACAAACATGATAGCTCACATTAACATTTACCAAAAATATAAACAAAAATTAAAAAAAACAAAATAACATACTATTCATCCAACTGACTGTGAGAAAATACACCGGCAGATGAACTATTTACCTCACAAAAGGACACCTTACAGAACCAGAATAAAGGGAATATTTATAGATTTAAGAATAAGATAGCAAATAATAAACAACCAGTCAACAACTGGACGAGCACAGGATATGTAAATAATAAAGCTATGTACAGAAATCACAGAGCATTCAGAAAAACAGTCAGTTGTGTATTTTTTTAACAGTAAGTTATGTATGAAAAGTGGAGAGAGTTGTGGAAATATGTCCAAGTGCAGTATGCAGCAGTGAGCAGTAAAAGGACATCTTCCAGTGCAGTGATGTTGGGAGGTCAAGTTTTAATGATGGATGTGTTACAAATTGTGACCTGAAATGACCTTTCAGTGTTTAACACATAAAAGAACTCAGCAGAGATTCAGGTATGTTGGTTTTAAAGACTGTGTGCTCTCTCTCAGCTTCATTTTAGGATGCTGCTTTTTCTTCATCGTGAGAAGAAACAGAGACACTGATGTTAAAAATAAACAATGCACGCAGCACACCACGCTTGTCTCCATGAGCATTAAACTGCATGAAATTGCAGATAAATATTTGCATTAAAGCCACAAACTCATTTTTATGTCATTTTTGCAAAAAGATGAGCCACCTGTAGATAAATAGATTTATATTTTATGTATTTTTGCATCAGGTCTTGTGTCAGTTAAGGTAAAACATGCCCACACAAGTTGGTAAACAGGAACTTTTGGTAAATATTTTCTCGATGGCTCCTTAGACCTGAGGGGAAGGTGAGCTCACTTCCCTTTTTTTTCCCTCCTTTTTTTACACAAGACACATTACATTTTAGTCAGATGACATCACCTGTCTCAGCATGACTGATGCCCTGGCTATTTACAAAAAAAGTCCTGAAACACTTCAAAGGCATCCTCACAAACAGGCCTGTCCTCCCCGACATAACTGATTACAGGCAGCCTTGATTGTGTGTGAGGGGCATTTAGTCAGGTAAGCATCAGTGGGTAACTATATTACGCCAATACATCTTGCATTGTAAAAACTACACTCAGTAATGTCGTGTTCCTAAATCCTTTAACATGCTTTATTAGGCAGCCTCGAGGTGACCATTATCTATCAGCCTGCTCTGCATAGCTCTTAACTAGGACAATGTGGCTCTCTTGTCTGAAAAAAATCCCTCCCTTAATCTATTTTTCTGCAGATAGACAAACCTTGATGCTGATTAATGGTAGTTAAACTCACAAGCACTCCGTCAATGAGATTGCAAAGAGATGGTAATGTATTAGAGTCATTAAATACGCATCATTCTTTTGGCATGAAATATGTTGACCCCAACCTGATTATATACATAATTAAAAGTACTCAACAGTTCCTGAGCGCGCACACACACAGAGCTGCAGAGCAGAGAGGGACGGAGGAGCGGCTCGACAGGCAGGAGTCACAATGATGCACAGCAGACACGTCACTTATTCTGGTCGTTTGTCATTTCTGCCCTGCATTATTCTAGTGCATATAAATTGCACATTTTATCAGTAACAAGGTGTGTTTGAGAGATTTAAAGAGGATTCAGAGCACATGAATAGACCCAAATTTAAGATTGTTGTTCAGAGTTTTTCTTTAAAAAAAAATCTGAATTAAGTAACAGGAGGGCAAAGTGATATACTCTATATGACACGTAATATAAACAGTAGCTTTGACCATACTCCTCTAAATGTCATTTAAATCCTGTTCAGCACCTTTTTTTGTGAGCGTGCTTCCCTCAAGTGCTTCAGATATGTACAAATAGGCAAAATAAGGGAAAAGAATTAGTACAGAAGTAGAGCATGATTTAAATATGAGTTTAAGATCAAATTAATATTTGTTAGAAATTGTTTTTTAAAAATTAACCTATTTACAGGACAGCACTATAGGTCCAGCAGCTTTAACCACAGTGAAATATTCTTAAAGTTTTGGATTTGAATGAGCAAACTCAGACAGAAAGGCCTAATGCAGTGTGGTCTACACTGCTCAGGCCTTTCACTGCAACTCTGGGTCGTCTTGCTGTCATGACCAGAGAGCCAAGCAGCGACCCACAATGAGGCGAGATTGCCTGGACAGAAATCAATACCAGCAGGGGATGGGAATCAGAAGGCATTGATAGCAGCACTGGGTCCTTATCGCTGTCCAGGCTGCCCTATAGCAGGGCCACAGCCGAGTGAAAACACCCCTGAGTGATGCTCACAACGCTATCACCCTATCAAACACCATGTCGCTCGCATGCTGCAATCCATCTTCTCCAAAACAATTCATTTGTCCTCTCTTTTCCTTCTCTTCCTGACAGAGAGGAACTAAGGCTCCACAGGCTGCTGGGAAGATCCACACCGACTTTGAGAAGGGCTTCATTATGGCGGAAGTAATGAAATTCCAGGATTTTAAAGAGGAAGGCAGCGAGAACGCTGTCAAGGTGAGCAGTCAGGGTGCCGAAGGATGAGGAGGAAGTCTCCTGTGATCAGTGGAGCTGACAGCCGGCACGCAGCTCCCAACTGCAAACTGCTCTTCACCTTTACTCAGGGGAAGAAATTACTGCACACACTCCAGCAGCACTCCTGACAAGCCGACTGATTCAGGCTCTAAACACTGGCAGTCTGCTCCAGCTGTGCATATCTTTATCACAATGTGTCTTAACTGGCTGATGGTGGCTCTCAGAGGCAGCACTTCTTCACCTCACCAGGCGTTTATCAGATCTATAGAGAGCACTGTTAGCTCCAAGTCCTCTTGCTGCACTGTAGGCGTGTGATAGTGATACAAAGCGGCAAGTTAAATAAAGTGTGAAATCCCTCAAATAAGAACTGTCTCATGGCTGGGTAGGGCAAAAATGTGACTTCTGTGTCTTATTCCTATGAGGGATTGTGTTTGTTTTGATCTTTTTAACAAGGGCCTCTGTGCACACTCGTGTCACACGTGATTACTGATTTCATGGTGAATTTGTGGAGACTGTGCAGGCACTGCATGCAAAAGCGCTACAGTGCTTTTCTTTTCCAAAAATCTTGATCTCAAATCTACATTCAATAACTGATACAATCATCTGTTTCACACTCTAGGATGCCTCAAAGAAAGAACTTTTTATGGGGTAATTTCCAAAAATACACATTTTTTCCTATCTTTGTTGTACCAGACATATCCTCACTGAGACACAGTGAAGCCTGGCCAATACAACATTATGATAAGTTTAAGATAAGATGACAAATAACAGGCTATAAACAATTTATTTGCAATGCTAAGGAATGAGACGACTACAGTCTACTGGATGTTGACTTTGCTCAGACCATGATGAGGAGACGAGGGAGTGTAAATTAAAAACATAAAGTTTGCTGCTGAAAGTTTTAGTAGTCAGTCCAGAACAATCATAAAAAGTCAGCTAATGTGGAGGAAACTGTTGCAAAAAGTAAGAAGCATGAGTATTAAGGCAACTATAACCTTCCTATGTGTGACATATGTGAGCCGCAGCTGTACCCATGCTGTCACACTCTCACTACTGCAACCAGCGACTCCATGTGCCCCCTTACACACTCCACTAATGTAATTATGGAGACACACAGAGTGGTAAAGGAGCACCATGAAAACATTGAAATCTCTTTCCCATTCAAGCCCCCTTTTTTAATAAGTATTTAGTATTTAATGCAGCGGCAGTGTATTGTCCACACCCTCCTTAAGCTGCAAACAGAGAGTGAAATGTGCGACTCTCTGGGGAGCTCCTCTATTGTTATCCCGGGCCGAGATCTGAGTGTCAGGTCCTTACTGCATGCTCTCTTACTAATCCCTTTTTGGGGCCTCATAAGAACATGAAGCGTCTCTGACTGTGGCATTAAGGTCCGTGCTATTTAATGCCAGTTGTGGGAATAGGCTGTTTGAATAAGGCCAGTGTACGGGGATATCACATTATTAGTAATCATATCTGCTTAAGCCAAGCTTGCTGCTCCAGATGGCTGCTTTCAAGTGCAAATGAACCAGTTAGACGTGTCTGGTTTAATACATACTCAGGAATCACAAATAGCCATTGATTTTTTTTCCTGTCTCCCTCTCCATGCAGTGTTTCTGGTGGTATTGAGCTCGGATTAAATGGTCTCCTGAGCCTTTAAAGGGACATTGATTCTTCTAATTAATTGTGCGCCGTGCAGAACCAGAATGCATAAACCTGTCCGTATTAGCACTTCAAGTCAATTATTTTGAGTTTGCCGGGAAGGAGAACAAACACATACTGTACACAAAAGAAATGTTGGAACTTATTTTGTTTCCTTGAGAAGTTTGACAGCGCTGTAATCAAAGCCTTATTAACATTTTGCGCTGGTGCACATGAAACCGAAATGGGCACAAGAGAGGATTATTCACTCAGTGGGAATTCAGACGCCCCTTGAACAAAACATGGATGCAAGTGTGTGTGTAAATGTGAGTGAGAAATGAGAGAGAAAAATAAAGGGAGGAAATATGACACTTTTTAATAGGAGTGATAATAATTAAGTTGTAAAAAAAAAAAAGATGAGACACTAATTAGGAACCTGTAATAATTTCACGTTTTTGCTCTTTTTTTTTTTTGTTGTAAGATGCTCTAAAAAAATGATGAGTCAAAGTGTATGTGACATTTTTTGACCTGTGCATCACTCACTCCTCTGTTTTAATCTTTTATGTTGATTATTTTCTGTCTTTGTTTTCTGCAGGCAGCAGGGAAATACAGGCAGCAGGGGAGAAACTACATTGTTGAAGACGGGGACATCATCTTTTTCAAATTTAACACTCCAAACGCACCAAAGAAGAAATGATGCAAGAATAATCTGACTGTTTACATAACTGACTATGCTTCTTACCCCCCACCCCTTCCTTTTCTTCTTTGCCTTGCTGCCACACTCTCACTTTCTGGGATCAACCCCCCCCCTCGTGCCAAAGCACAGGTTCAGTAAACTCTGACAGCTTTGCTATTTAAGATCAGGATCGGCCCCCACTCCAAATTGTAGCAGCATTTGAAGGAGCATATTACTCTCCAGATACTTCATTAATCTCCATCACGGGTGCCAGCGCTGACACAGCTGACAGCGGGGACAATGCCACCTGCTCCTCTCCCCCTTCAGCAGATAAAGCATGTTTTACAGTAGCCCAGATGTCTACACTCAATAAAACATTTGACAAAAACCAGTCTGTGTGTGTTTTGGGATGTCTGTATTGAGTAGGAAGCTGCATGGGGATGGTGATAGCGCTTCTGTCGACCACTGATTAGAGAATTAAAAGACACAGCTGACATTGACTGTAGCAGAGAGGGGACGATTACAATTAAATCAGTTAAGTGATGCTGATTTTGGAAGGGCGCGTGCAGGATGCAGGTGTTTCTCCCAAAAGAGCCGGTCAGTTTCAGCGATAATTTGTAAAGTGATTGAGTTAACCTTTTTATTTATGATTTTAATTTCTTTTTGAATTAATGATTGTGTGTCTTTCAACTTCTCAACTGTTACAACAGCACTCCTAAAATCCTAAAACTCGGACAAAAAGCATCTTTGTTATGTTTAAAGTGTCTTTCTACAACCTCTAAACAATGAGAGAAAATATACACCTCCAAAAGTGATAAAAGAAACATTCATTCAAACCAAATTTCCACAGAAAAAGTCCACATTTTTTGATATTCTATATAGTATGAAAATAGACGTTGGCACAATCCACAAGCCCAAGCCGAAAACGATTCCTTTTTGTCTGAAGTAGTGTTTTTCTCGCTCCCTATACTTTGTGTGTAAGTGTTTGTGAAGCGTTTATGCTGATGGAATTGTATGGCTGCAGCCGTGGTGCTCCAAAGTAAGATTGTGTTCTCGGCTGGAGTCCGAACAAAGAGCCGCAGATCAGCAGTGCTTTGCTTGAATATCTCGTAACCATTAAGTCTGCAGAGAACGAAATGGCCTTTTGATGGGAACAAAAAAAAAGATTGAATAAAAATGGTTATTTTGCAGCGATAGTATTGCATATCCAAGTTTTGGATGGGATGTTTTATGGAGCCGAGCCTGTGCTAGCACCACAAAGCACAGTGTTTGTCATGGAAATAAGGTGGATTATAGTCTTTAGGGTTTAAGATCAGTGGCAAAATATAGGATAGTGTTTATTGTGCTTAGATGGGACGAAAGACAGATGACAACATGTGTATAAAATCACATTAAGCCCACTTTTTGTGACAGTTTTAGCATTAACCACAGATTTTAATCATCTGAAAATTTTACATGCAGAAGACTTAAACATTAACAGTTTTCATTTGCAGCTCGCTTCAAAACAACAGGCTGTTTTGGGCTCACTGTTTTTAAGTGAAACCATACAAATCCTCTAGGGAGCACAATGGGGGCTTGAGACAGAACTGTTTTTGCATTCCTCCTGGGGTGGTGGAGCTGGTGGTGCTGGTGGTGTTGGCCAACCTAAACCCCACATAGAGGATCATTCATCTGCTGCAGTTTTGAGGCTCAGGGATTGATGAGTTGTTCCCAGTGGTCTGGCCTGGAGGATTTTGTTTTTCATAAAGTGACAATAAATCTTCTCTGGGCGAGTAATAAAGCTATTTAGAATCGTGCAGATGTAGAAAAGGAACAAAAGAGTTCAACAAAGTCCTGTCTTCAGTTAGTGTGTCCTGAAAAAGCTGTTTTCTGGTTTCATACTTACAATTTTGCTGTCAGAGAAGAGGCACGATTTAATGACTTATAAACTCATTGGATGTCTTGTCTGATTCATAAAAATATAACCCATATTTAACAGTAAAAACACATTTGTAAACATTATTATAGGTGACGTAGGTGGGTTGTAAAAGAAGTACGACATAACCCAGATGAAATAAAAACAAGTCCAGAAATGTGACATATTCTCTGTTGGTACAAATGTTCTGTCAGCTCCATCAATCACACGGTGCCGCTCTGCCTCGAGGCAAACCACAGTGGCATCAAACCAAGAAGGGCACAGAGTGGAAAGCTCACTTTAAAACACACACCCCACTGCCTGCTGCTGTAAATCACGCACACACACACAGACACACACACCAAAGACTTTTGAAGAATTAAATAGAGGAATGTGAGAGTTATAACAAATAAACATATAAATAACTTTGGCATTTTGCAGAACAGTAACTGTGCACAAGGGATTGTGTTGGTGGATTTGATGGTTGTTGTAAATGCATTGTATTATTATGGGGAGGAAATTATCTCTATAAAAAGTGTTGCCATGTTGTAATTATTCCTATTGTGTGACTTCTCTGTCTGACACATGCACCATATACGACACGGACAATACACATGAAATCAATATGTAACCAGTTTTGACTAAGATGACACTTCATTTTCATTTGAGTGTTTGTGTATAACTTCCTCTCATTCTTGTTGCACTATAACGATACTTTGATTTATTGCTGTGTCTTGCAGTGAAGAACAAACAGCTCAGCAGAGAAAAAATAGAAGATAACTGGAAGCTGACAAGTTTCCTTGTACTTTTGTTCAAATCTGAGCTGCCAAAGTAATTTCAAAAGACTACCTGTGCCGGTGTGGCGTTTTTGTTACAAGTTATTTGAACATTTTTTCCAAATAATATACAGGATTTTTTTTTCCCTTTTTGATTATAAAATTGTGCACAAACATCTCCAAGTGTATTGATGTACCTCTCTGTCACATTTCACTGCCTCACTGCTAAAAACATTAAACTGATTTAGTCACATTACAAAAGGGGACATTTGATCTCATGTTGAGGAACAGCAGATCCAGAGATGTGGTCAGAGGTAGCATCAGAACCCACTGAAGTCTCATTGGCTACCTCAAAATCCTAAATGATTGACTTTTTGCATCATTGAGGGTGGGACTCGGAAATGATGCTTGAAATGCTTCTGTGTTGCTATTACATTCAACTTGTAAACATGAGGGGTAATGCATTGTGAGCAGGAGGTTATGCAAATTTTAATCCAAACAACCCGAGCAGGACCTGGATATGGTGAGTTGTTTCAGTGTTTTTCCATCCTGGACTTATGCAAGGGGGACGTAAAGTACGTGTCTGAGATCCAAGCTCTCTTAATGCTGTCTTTCTCCTCTCTTCTTTTTTTCTTTGTTGGCCAAACATCTTAAGTTTTGTGCTCTCCAAATAAATAAAAAGTTGTATCAAAAATATCCTCCATGTTGTTGACAGATTTAGTCACATCATACATTTTTGCCTGACTCCTCTTCTGCATATTGACTCGATATAATGTGAGTATTACACCTGACATCACTTTGATTGGTTTGGTTAGTTTGGTTAGTTATGAGGTTTTGAATAATCAGAACCAACTATACCATTAAATTCAGGGATACAACATCTAGATAATTTGATGTTGAGAGAAAGTAAACTGACTTACAGTGCATTGTGCTTTTCTTGTCGTTCCAGCCACTTCAGGCGCTTTTACACTACACTTCACTTTCACCCATTCACACAACATTCACACATTGAAGGAAAAGCACTCTATACGTGTGTGCGTGCGCGTGTGCGTGTGTGTGTGTGTGCGTGTGTGTGTACATATACAGTCTATAGTACACATGTACTTTATGTCACCCTTGCATCAGGGCCTGAGTGCATTGAATCAACTCACTTTATTCTACATTCTTTCATTATGCACTGACACACACTCATATTGTAAGTAACTTCTAGCTCTCTCACACATTTCTTAGCTACAACTTTCACATACTTATCGTTTTTTCTATGTTTGTCTTGTGATTAATATTCCTATATGAAGAAATACCTCTTTATAGGCCATTACCTGTACACAAAGCTCTTTGTTCTGTTTACTTTGTCCAGCAGCCAATAAAGTTAATGCACAGAGTAAATGCATCTTCTAAGAATGCTGATCTTTAGCTGTACAATTTTTTTCTTAACCTTTTATGCAACTGCCTTTGACTCCAACCCTTACCATATATGTGCAACAAATGAATTTGTCCTCCGACAAAGAACTTTATAGAGGATTGTTGCTGTGCCTCAGCGTTGTCCATAACCCACATTTGATATTCCATGCACATGTCTCCGTGCTGCACCAGATTCAATTCTCGCTCTCAGGTCCCATTTACAGTGTCCCACAAGGTGCCTCCAGCAGGGCAGTTTCTCTCTGTGGGGTCACTCTTTCTCAGACTGGCCTCCATAAAAACAACTGTCAATATGTTAATATGAAACACTCAGAGCCATTGAACTCAGTCAGTTACCCATCTTACCCTTCAATATTTGTACATGTTGTCAAAACACTTGAGTTCACTCTAAGAAAAGACTCTTGTATTTGGGTACTGCCTCTAATCAAATATCCAATGTACATATATTTAAAAATAGATCTGTATCATTTATATCATATTCCTCTGCAACAAAGTGAAGCTGGGGAATGTGTTAATATTCAGAGACAAGATCACTGATACTCATATTTCCATGTATATGAGTATAGATGTGTTGAAAACTCCAACTAGGTAACAGCTCCTCAGACTTCACAGCTTACCCTCATGAGGTGAATACAAGGTCTGTCAATACAATTTCATTTCCTTTGTTTGCAACTCAAGCCAGGGACAACACTCAACGTTTGGGGACAAACACTGTGGCAGCTATATGTCTTGTGTAGGCTGTTGTGTCCACCTGGGTGTTGCATTTGTGCTGCTTATAGGATATTTGACTTTTCCCTTTAACTTGGAGGTCTTTGTAGAAATTGTTGATACGCTTCCAAGGACTCCTGGAGTAAGACAGACATAGCAGCGAGGTTTTTCTAAAGCTGTTTCCATTGGCCTGTGTTTACCTGACACTTGGATTGACAGCAGAGTGATTGGAAATATCCACCATTCACTGCCGTGAGCTCCTGAGTGCACGGAAAGTGCTTTTGTAGTCTGGCTGTAATGGGCCAAGTTTGAATTGAAGGTTGAGAGAAATAGCCTCACTGCGGTCGCGCACTGTGAGGAACTGACACACCACAAATAATACTCAGAAGTGGGGTCCTGATAGCATCACAGAGCAGGTACAATAGCATGCAGGCACTCATTTCAATGCACTCTCACAATGCTGCACAGTGCGCAACCAGATGGAGGGGAAGGAATGCAGTCAGACATAGACTGAGATTGTGTCTTGATTGCGTTGAAGTAATCAACACAAAGGACATCTTAAATTTATCTGCTGATAACAAACCTCTACTGGTTTGCAAAAGCATTTGAGAGCATGCACTGCATTAGCCCCATAAACTGAGTCCATATGGTTGTTAAACTTGCAAAAAAAAAAAAGGTGATTCTTCACAGGTTTTCAACTGTAACTTGGTTAATCAACATTACATGCTTTTCCTCTCCTGTTTTCTCTGTTCAGTGGGTCACATTTAAGCAGGTCACTTACTCAGTCTTATAAGAAACAAGTCACAAGCAGAAGTTAGTAAAATTAGTGAGTTCTGTGGAACTCTAATTCATCGTACCAACTTCACAAACCAGCGAAAATTTAACAAGTAAACAACAGTTTAGTTTCCTGACACTCCCTCAGTGGGAGTCAACGATCTGTCAGCACTCAAGTGTTGGTTAAAGCCCACGGCTGAGACTCTGACACGCTTCATTTCTTTGTCAGTTTTTTTTCTCCTTTTTTTTTTAATCTTACAATTACAATTAAATATCAGCAGAGTTAGCAGCTGTTACCACTGTATCACACTTATTTATGTGTAATTACTGATCATGATATTTAAATGGTCAGAGATGTTTCACATAAAAGTGCTGTTGTATTTTTTTTAAGGAACTTACATGGTCTATGGTCAACTTATTATGGTCAACTTACCCCGTGTTTGGGGTAGGTTGAGCTGTTTCCCTTCTACCCCCCCCCCCACTCTGCACCCCAGCCCTCCCTCACCATCTCTCTCCCTGAATAACAGTTGCTTCTACACATTCATGTGTATTTTTATCTATTATACGCTATTTAACAGGTACATTATTTTTTTTATCATGATTGCATATAACTGCTAAAAAGCTGTTCTGTAAAAAAAAAAAAAAAAAAAAAAAAAAAGGCGAGAATGTCTTTAAGTGATAAAGAACATTCACAGCTGTATTTTTGAAAAGAAAAAGTAACACATTTCAACAATCTGAACTGAAACTCTGATCATCTCATCAGACTCCTTTACTTTCTTAGTTGAAACCACTAGCTCAACTTACCCCTGAACTACTATTATGACTTTATTAGTCTTCTAAGCTAAAATGGTGGACTTTTGTGCTTGGTTTTTGACCTTATGTTGTAGCTCATAGATACCACAACTGATGTATAAAACAAATTTAAACTGATCTTTCTTGGTCTGAACACAATTCTAATAAAACTTATGACAGACTTTTTATTTATTTATTTATTTATTTATTTTTTTTTTTTTGGGGGGGGCGGTAAAATGTCTAACCCCTTCACACATTTGCTCCTATCCTTCACAGACGCCATGAATTGATGCCCGTCTCCTAAATATTTGGTCACATGATCAATTTCTTTTACCATTTCCAAACAACAGGGGGTGGCTCAACTTACCCCAGTCTCCCCTATATTCGTGAGGTTTTCACAAGCTTCATTTGTAGTTCAGTTTTCACAAGCTTCATTTGTAGTTCAGTTTTCACAAAGCTTGATTTGTAGTTCAGACACGGAAAAGATCACCTCATGGTCCCACTGCAAATTACAGTTTTGTTACTGATGCAAATAAGACTTATTTCAGGTTTATTTCAAGCCTATATTTACTACAGTCTTTTGTGTAAATGACAGCAAAACATAAGAAAATGAATTAAGGTTCATGGTTTACAGCTGCTAACACTGCACTAAATTCCACAAGCTTTTGTCTGAACAATGATGTAAGTTAAAGTACACCATGTAACTTCAATACCCACAACCATCTTCTCTGTTAAACTGATAATGCATAATAAACAGGAAAATACGCCAACAAAAGATGATTGGCATGTTGTCCGACCAATAAAAACACCGCGTGTGAAACAAGTAGCCAATCACGTTTGCGCAGTACGGCGGGATTTCCGGTGTGTGACGTAATAGTCCCAGTCAACAGTGGAGGCCCCACCCTTTGTGTTACCTACCGCCCGTCAATCAAAATAGAAAAAAATCCTGACACTTATCAAGCTTTTTTTTACGCGTACACAATCAATTTAATTTGCTGATCATGTCGGGTGGCTTGTGACCATCGGGACGCTCCGTTACAAAGCAATGACTGGTATGTTGTGTCTTATCTTATCCTTCACCCACGTAAGCTAACAGGCTAACAGGCTTCCTCCGGCTAATGTAGCTGCTAGCAGGTTAGCTGGAGTATTTGTTAGTGATCATGCTGATCAACGCGGGCTAAGGGAGCTATACCATCTTTAGCCAGAGCTAAACTAGATAGCTTAGCTTAAATGGCTAGTCTGCTTGATGCTCATCATCAGCAGCTGGCTCTGTTTAAACTCTACGGAAACTACATGTTTTCTCAGTGGGGTTCGGTGCAGTCGGGATAGAGTAATCAGCTGGTTAGCAGATGTTTATCAGCGTGTTTAAAGTAAGCTCTGTTGATTTTTAAGCTAACACTAGCTTATTTCTTTCTGCATCTCTGACATAGCCCCAGATCAACCCATGAAATCAGACGATATGGCTGCATTGGACGTGGACAGCAGTCAAAGCGACTTTCTGCAGCAGCAGGGGGACAACAGGGGCAATCAGGTAAGATCCCTCTCTCCACTACTCCTGTTGGACGTCGATGCTACGTCTGCAGCACCTGAGTGGTAACTCAAGTCCAAGCATTTCAGTCTCGAAGGGGGGTATAGTACCCTGATTTGAACCTCTCAGGCAACACGTCCTCTCAGACGGCTTAAAAATCCCGCCTCCTGAAGTGACAGGTTGCAAACTCCTGACAGACCTGAACTCTACATGGGTGTTACGCAAGTTGCTGCCTGGGGGGGCTCAAACACAGGACTAGAAACTCCTTTTAGCCTCAAACTTCAGACTTCGCTTTTAGGTACGGTGGCCGAGAACCTCCATTGCTACAATTAAAAAATGAATGCAAAAAAAGAAGTCACAACAGAAGTTACTGATGCAAAAAAGGAAAGAAACCGAAGCCTGCTGCAAATACAAAAAAAAACAACAACAAAAAAAAAAACAGCCACTACGGAAGTTGACAACGCAAAAAAGTTGTGATGACAAAAATGTTACCTATGCCAAAATAAAAGGATGCAAAGAAAAGCCACAACGGAAGTGAGCTGCCGGGGACCAATAAAGGTCCTTACACACCAGGGCATGAATATAGAATGTGAAATCACAAAATATGCGGAGCAGAATTCTGACGCGCCTGACTATACACATACAAGCCTGATGCGATTTTGTGACTTTCCGGGGGGAAAAGATGCGTCACGGGGAAGACTTTTCCGGGGGACGCCTCCTTCACCTCTGATTGGCTAGAAAAGCTGGAAACGTCATCACACGCTCAAGCCAAACGGTCAGCACTTACAGCCAATCAGAGGTGAAGCAGGGCGGGACCTTCCCTTAACAACCAGCATCCCGGGTGGAAGCGAGAGGACAAAAATGGAGTCTACTTCAACTTCAAGTGATGGCGAATTGGTACTCTGTTTGCTTTCTCAAAAGAAAAAGAAACGTAGCACATGGGTGCATCCAATATTACAAAAAAAGAAGAGAACTTGGTGAGTTTCACTGCTTGGTTCAGGAGCTGAAACTGTACCACGGTCGCTGGTTGTTTTCAGTTCTGGTTAGACACTAGTGTTGAGATGGCTTTCTGTCATGATAGCAAATACTGAGTCGGGGCCAGTACCAGATAAGCACATGAAACTATGGTAACAACCGTTACCTTGCGTTAGCACAGTTGAAAGTTAAAACAAAGACATTTAGCAAACTGTTGAAGTGCACAAAACATCGTCATATGAGAGATCCAACGCTATGACCTTCCACAAGTTGTCCTTCAGGGTGTTATCTTTGTAGTATTTGTGTCCTTTATCAAAAAGCACTCTGTTTCCCACATGTAAACAATCAGCCGGTCAGCCATGTTGGGTATCTTTGATATACCGGTGAATCTGACATCACAACAACACGCAATCTGATTGGTCAGAAGTGGACACACAGTATGTGTAACTTTAGAAAAATTGACCATGATCAGTAATTATAAATGTCACAATATCACAGAACGGGAAAACGTCACTGATGTGAATGCTTGTATTGACAGGATACAGGTTAAAAAAATATATTGATGTCTGAAATAATCGCACGACAAAAACGGTCCCAGTGTGTAACAACCTTAATGATGATGCACCGGTGTTTTACAATCTAGCCACAGAAGACGACGGCAAGAAGACGTAAGTGCAAAGGTTATTGTTTAATCCCGCTTCGTGTGTTTTTTGTCATTTGGGCCATGTAGCGCCTGAGTCGATATGAAGTTCAACTGAAGCTAACACAACACTAGCATCCTCCAGTTCAACTTCATATCGACTCCGGTGCAACATGGCCTAACCAAATGACGTATTGAAAAGCACACAAAGCGAAATTAAACAATAACCTTTCCACTAACTTCTTTGCTCGTCTTCTCGCCATCGTCTTTTGTGGCTAGATTGTAAAACACCGCTGCATCATCATTATTGGTCCCCAGCAACTCACATCCATTGAGGCTTTGTTTTTGCATCCTTTTATTTTCCTAGTAAGTAACTTTTTTTTTCCCATCGCCACTTTTTTTTTTTTTTTTGCGTTGTTAACTTTCATTGTGGCTTTTTTTTTTATCTGCACCGTTTCTTTTCTTTGCAGCGTGCCTCAGTTTCTTTTTTATTTTGCATCAGTAACTTCCATTGTGACTTCTTTTTTTTTTTTTTTTTGCATTCTTTTTTATTTGCAGCAGTGGCGGTTCTCGGCCACCGTACTTGAGTCACGGCAATGAGTCACCCTTTTGTTTGGCCCAAACTAACGGCCACCCACTTTCTTCCTTTTATAAACTTGCTCGGTGGGGTTAGGACACTCAGCCATCACCCCTCGACCTGCTTGCAACCACCTGCACTAGGGTTGGGTCACCGGCGGCAGAGGTGGAAAGAGGTGCTGCTGCTGATGTGGTAAGTCAGCACCTCTGCAAGATCTGTCACAGCTACAGCAGAAGTGAAGTCTCTCATCACAGAATTGGTGGTGGGACCTTGCACTTGCTTTTTCTTAATTACAGCCCGATAAAACAAGATGCTGTTTTATTGCTACGACTGAGAGTTTCCTGTGTTTAAACAGACCCATAAAGTGCGCCTGAAATCCTTGTGATCATATTACCAGCTCTTGAATGGCCAAACTCCATCCATTGGACTTTATTTATGCCATTTGCTTTTTCTGTGTGGTTATTTGGTTATGCATTCATGCTATGTGATGAGGTTGTGTGTCCCTGACTGCATAGGCATTTCTGAAAGCCAAATGAAAACTGCATCAAAAACAGTGGAATACATTTTTCCATGTTAGATTGAGCAACATTTGATTATGTACAGGCTCTGGAGCGAGAATAAAAGTTTAGGTAATCCCCTCTCTGCTGCCGATTTTTATGACCAAGCTTTGTTTTTATCCCTTTGTAAGAAAGAGTTTGCAGTAAATTGGTTTTTCTTTTGACCCAAGATTTTTGAACTCTACTGTAAATTTCCTGTCTGCATGCATGGCTTTTTACTGAATGTAGCTGGTTTCGCTCCATGTCTCCCTGTGTATCTGATGCTGATGTTTCTACTGCTATGAACAAATTTCTCTCTAACATCACGGGCTTTCAGAAACCTTTGGAAAGTAATTATCCATTAGAATTTGAAAGCAGCTTTAATAAGACCCCTGATTCATGTTTTACAAAACTGAAGGTAACTCAGTAGCAGTGTCTAACACATTTTGAAAATTTCCCTCTCCAGACGTCTGATCCATCAACACAACTCGCTGAGACTGATAAATGGGAGGTGCTGGCCCCCACATCAGTGAAGGATGAGTCTGGAATGATACAAATCCAAAGTCAAGGAATACTGACGTCAAACGGACAGTACGTTCTTCCCATTCAGAACCTGCAGAGTCAGCCAATCTTTGTGACATCGGGAACAGACACCCCCTCCGCCAATTCAGTGCCTAACATTCAGTACCAAGTGATTCCTCAGATTCAGACGGCAGATGGACATCTGAGCTACTCCACCTCTGGAGTGGAAGGGGCAACTCTGACTCAGGATGCCACGGGGCAGATTCAGATCTTGCCAGATGGAAGCCAGAGTCTCAGCGTGACATCCACTGCAAACATCCTTAATAACAACCAGAACCTCATAACACAGACTGGTAATGTCCAGCAGATCCAGGGGGTTTCTATTGGCAGCTCCACTTTCAACAACCAGGGTCAGGTTGTTACTAATGTGCCTGTGGGTCTGCCTGGGAACATCACTTTTGTTCCTATTAACAGTGTGGACTTGGACTCTCTTGGTCTGTCTGGTGCTCAGACTATAGCGACAGGAGTCACCGCTGACGGCCAGCTGATTATGACAAGTCAGCCTGTGGATGGCTCAGAGGGTCTTGCGAAGACGGATAATCAGCTCTCACAGACACTACCAGTTAATAACTCGAATGCAAATCAAGAAATATTTGTGCCAACGTCTTCCTCTCAGCTTCACATTCCAGCGAACAATTCAGGTCTGCTCACACAAGACACAACATTGTCAGCTGTGGCTACAGAGCAAGCCGACTCAAGTTCTGGTCTCCAGGAGGGCTACATCCAACAGAATCAGGAGCAAAGCGTGCAAGTGTCAGCAGCCCAGCCCATCATTCAGCTGCAGCAGGTTCCCATTCAGACCACCAATGGTCAGGTGGTGCAGTCAGTGGCAGCAGGAGGGCAGAACCTGCAGAACGTGCAACTAATCAACCCGGGAACTTTCATCATCCAAGCACAGACAGTCACGCCATCAGGTCAGATTCAGTGGCAGACCTTTCAGGTGCAGGGGGTGCAGAATCTGCAGAACCTCCAGCTGCCCACGACACCTCCCCAGCAGATAACCCTGGCTCCTGTCCAGACCCTGTCGCTGGGTTCCAGTCCAGTCAGCATCAGCACAGGGCAGATCCCAAACCTTCAGACGGTGACGGTCAACTCTGTCGCCCACCAGGAAGGAGATGCAGAAAACAGCGGAGGTACAGAAATAAAAATTAATCAAAGAAAAGATCTCATTGTTTAAGATACATGCAGGTTTGTGTTCATGTGGTTGCCTGATTAGATCTTCCGTTAAGTCACTTCGGGTTTGGACAGGCTATGTTTGACTCTTGATAGGTGGTTCATACCTTTTAAAGGTGGTCCAAATCTCAGCCCTTATCATTGATTAGTGTATGGATTATTGGGTTTTGGATATCTTAAAAACAGCTTGTTTAGTGTTAAACTCGAGCAGGAGTCTTATCAGAATAATGATAAACACTGGTAAGGATGTGAAGAGTCTTTTAGTCAAAATCAAATCAAGTCTTTTTTCTTATTCGTTTAATAAACATGTTAATTTGTGTTTAAAATTTTACCATCCCGACAATTTATGAAGGGTAGATCATAAGAAAAAACACTCTCAGGTTATTTTGCAGTTAATAACCACATTCATTTCATTTCACAAGGCAAATGAAAGTTTGTTTTTGATGCGTTAAGCAGAAGGTGGCATCTGTGTAATTTAATTATTTATGAATCCAGTGATTTTAAATTATTTGGTTCAGCCAATCGGTAGAGTTTTCCAAATAGAGACATTTGACATGTCACAGAGCTGTAGCTGTAGACCCTAAAACCTGTGTCTCAGTATTTCTGAATTTTTTGTATAAAGTAAAAATTATTCAAGTTGATCATTTTCCAAACATTCAGTTCTACTTTGTATTTGAAAAAGCAGGAGTTTGTAGTAATGTTTTAATCATGTGAGTGCATTAAACAGAGTATGCCATCTAAACCCTAAAAATGGGATTGTATTGAATGTTGAGTGTATTTTAGCATTAATTAAAACATTGTCATAACATTTTTTAAGTAGCTGCAGTCCTCCATCCTTTATCTGCCAATCATATTTGTCTGCAAGTCAACAGGGTGGATTTTAGTAAACAGTCAGAATTGTCATATGTACATTATCTGTCAATTAACTCATTATTTGATCACCTAAAATTTCCTGCAAATCTGTCAGTTACGTGCTGTAATCAGGCAGCTCTCTCTCTCCCTGTGTAGGCTTTTGTAAAAAAAAACTTGTCTTGACATAGGTGTATATTTATTATTCCAGACATTCGAATAAAGGAAGAGCCAGACTCTGGAGACTGGCAGCTGAGCACTGACTCCACCCTCAACACCAGCGATCTATCCCACCTCCATGTCAGGTTGGTGGACGAGGAGGATCAGCTGGGTCAGGAGGGCAAGAGGCTGCGACGAGTGGCATGTACCTGCCCCAACTGCAAAGAGTCGGGTGGGAGGTGAGTAAACATCTGCTTCCTTTCTCTCTGTTTAACTCTGCAGAGAAAAACACACACACACACACACACACACACACACCAGTGCCCTAACTGCCCGTACCTGTGTTTTTCAGAGGATCCAGCACGGGGAAGAAGAAGCAACACATCTGCCATATTGCAGGCTGTGGGAAAGTATACGGAAAGACATCACACCTGCGAGCACACCTGCGCTGGCATTCTGGGGAGCGACCTTTTGTTTGCAGCTGGATGTTCTGTGGAAAGAGGTTCACACGCAGCGACGAGCTGCAGAGACACAGGAGAACACACACAGGTGCCCTTTTTCTGCTCCCCCTGTGTTTGCACATCGGGAAAACATCAGTAAAATCAGCAAAATGTGTTAATTTGTGCCCTGCGCAGTGTGAGTCAGGTACAAAATCACAGTGTTTGTACCCCTTTAGATTTACATGTGAAATGTCAGGCTAGGATCGAACACCATAGTCATGAACAGTTTGATGGTAATTTTACAGTTCCGGATGTAAACAGCTCTGCTGTATTATTTGTTTGATCTGTTAACATCACATTATGTAAGTAACACATTAGAAGAAAAAGAAGTCTGAGCTGCAGCTTCTAGTTTCTCTTCTTTGAGTCTGAATCCTCTTGGGTCAGCTCACATTTTCAGTTGTATACAGTTATTTCCTGGATTTGGCATCCGTCATCATATTATGAATCTAAGTTGAATAATTACATGTATACAGCAGTTTATGAGCAAAACAAGTTCTGCACCAATGTGCTTAAAAAAAGAGTCCTTACAGATGCCAACAGAAAAGCAGACAATATACAGTTTATACAGAGGGAATATGAAAAATAAGACAATATTCAAATAGAAACATGTTTAAACAGGTCTGACACAGTTAAAGGAAAGTGTGTCTTTCGTAAAGAGTTTGGTAAAAGCCTGAACAGAGTCCTCTTGCCTAATGACCTCTAGTAGGCCTTTCCAGGCTGAGGAGCTGCTACAGAGACTACATAAGAAAGCATGGACGCAGGCTCTGATAGCCAATGAGAGTTCCTCTCAAATATAGCAGCACTTCACTATGATTTCCAGTATCTGACGACATTTGCTGCTGGAACAGGAAGATAAATGACCACCTGTTTGCACTGTATCAGATGTATTATTAGCATCTGACAGTACGGGCTAAAGTAGCATTCCATTATGCTGTCAGCTCCAAGCTCTCATATTAACAAGAAGTGTTAATAGTTAACTTAGCTAGTGGATACTCAGTAATTCTAGGTCTCTATAAGATGAAACTGTGGTCAGTCATATAGTATTATCAAATTGTCATTAGTTTGTCATTTTTGTCAGTGACAGGTTGACATTCAAGAACTATTTTAGCGTTGGCTCTGGAGTTTGTACAGCTCTGAGCAACAGGAGAGAGAGAGAGAAATATTCAAATCATGAGAGAAGCTGTCGAAGTTCTGTAGCACTTTCTCAAACTTGGAGAACAGATTCTCCTGATAGTTGATGTATTTGACCCTCTCTCGATGTATTCAGCATCCAGCTCTTCATCGTTCAAACAGTTTTTTTTTTTTTCTGTCCGACAGGAGAGAAGAAGTTTGTCTGCCCCGAATGTTCCAAGCGCTTCATGCGGAGCGACCACCTAGCGAAGCACATTAAAACTCATCAGAACAAAAAAGGCGTGAACTCTGGCAGCGCCGTGGTGGCCTCGATGGAATCCGCAGGGTCCTCAGACAGTATCATCACCACGGCAGGCGGGACCACCCTCATCCTCACCAACATCCAGCAGGGGTCCAGCACCGCCCAGGACATCCTAGCCAACGCAGAGATCCCTCTGCAGCTCGTCACCACGGTAGCGGCAAGCGAAGTCATGGAGTGATTTACACTCCACTTATGAACTTCTACAACCTCTCTCATACTGTGTACTCCTACCTGCATTTTTATTCAAGTTTTGAAGAAAACCTATAAATATATATATAAATATATATATTTTAACACAGAGATAGTCAAACCATGTCCAGTTTTTACTGAGGAAAAAACTAGAGGTGGAGACTGAAAGAAGATGGAAAAAGACATTGCAGTAAACACACAAGGAAATGCCTTATTTTGTACAATATTGTGTTGTTGAAAATGTAGGATGCCATTTTGTTTGGATTTACTTTTTTTGTCTATTTTTTTTGTTGTTTTTTTTTCACAAAGAATTATGGTAAGTTGAGCAAATTTCCTCGCCTTTTTTTTCGATGGTATAATCTTATGGCGTCCTAGGTAAGCAGGTTTATTCTGTAATTGTTTCAGTCAAAGATTTAATCTCACGAGAAAGCTACTTTTATCAGCTTCGTAGTTTTAATGCTTATGTCCATGCAGTTTTATTGGTGTTGTGTTTTGTTTGAATATTATGCATTAATTCTTCTCTGTGTCCTCATGCAGTCGGTCTGCTTGCAGAAAGGCGAGCCTTCTTTCTTGTCATCGGCTCACACCTACACACTTTGCAGATGAAAATCAAAACAATCAGAAATTTTGTATTGCATTTGATCTTGAACATAAACTGTTGATGATACTTATTATTTGCTTGTTAAATATTTTGACTGAAAGCTATTTATATCAGGCTTTACATAGAAGGATGCATTTGTGATATTAAAAGTCCAAAATATTTCAAAAGGCTCCACTATATGTGATTCAAATGTGCTTTTGTAGAAACCTTTTTTTGGAGGATTTTCCAAACAAAACAAAAATATTGCATTGTAATATGAAGAAAAAGCCATTTTTTTGGAGGTTATTGCCAAATTTGACTACACTCAGGGTGACTTGTGACTGTGATATAAGTAGAGTTAATCACCCCTGTAGCTTCTTGGGCCATAGTGGGATGTTGTGAAGGAAAGTTTCTTCGATGGACCAAAAGCTGAAGTGAAATAAGCTGTCACCATGTTACCTATGCTCGCTAAATCCTATCATGCCAGTTTTTTTATCCTTTTGTCCCATGAAGCTTTTTTTTTTCTTTTCTTTACTTTTTTTTTTGTCACACTGACGACAGCCTCGGTTCTTGTTATAAAATCAGCTTTGCAGGAGTCTCCACCAGGTTATTACTCCATCACGCAGTTTGAAAATCCGTGTGTGTCTAGAAGCGGTACTCTTTGAGCAGCACTATTCCCATCACTTTCATCGTGTTTAATCCTTTTGTACAAAAAAAAGTTTTGTATTCTTCTCAAGGAACTCTCCTTTCTATTCATTGTTAGTAAATGTAAACTTCTGTCTTTGTGTTGATATTTTTTCTTTGTATGTTGCATTTCTTTGTTACACGCTTTTACGTTTCTGTTTTTTTTTTTTTTTTTTTTTTTTTTATCTCTGAACTCCTAAACTGTTGAATTGTTGAATTGAATACACTCTGAACTCTGAATTATGGTGGCATATTTGATTTAATTTGATTTTTTTTTTTTTAATCTTTGGATATGATGAAAATTCTGTGATTTTAATTCTTCTTCTTGTTCGGACAGGTCCGCTCCACTAGATCAGATTCTATCCTCTGAGCTGAAATAGTCAGATGCTGTTGAACCGTTTAAAGAGCATCTTTTTCTTCTGTATAAATCTGTCAATATAACATCAATATAAACCTTTATGTTACACTTGATTTTTACCTTCATTTTGCTTTTGTTTGTTTTTACCTTCTAAGGTTATTTGATGTCTGTTTATGAGTGCAGATTTAGATTTCACACTAAAGTCACAGAGCGGAAGACAAGTTACCTTTTACTTGCAACCTTTTGTTCTCTGTCTTTTAAAGACTTGTCATCCAGCCCAGGTGTGTGTGTGTGTGAGAGAGAGAAAGAGAGATAGATGTGGACCCCGTGGTTTACACTCCGGGTTAGTAGTCCAGTAGATGTCACTACAGCCAAGGGAGCAGGATGAGAGGTATGTTTGACCCCTGACCTTCCCCATGTAGCTGCAGCTCAGATACAGACAGAAGTCACAGAGGCCAACAGGAGGAGTGGACCCCCAATTAACCACAGGATAATGTCACACAGAAATGTCAGGAACGTATTCTGCTGCTGGGGAACAAAGAAGTGTTTCATGACTTTGAACAAAACCACAGAGACATAAGAGAAAACTGTTTTAAGTCTGGATGTGATGTACTTAAGTGAACTGTCAGGATAAGTAGGTCCAAACTGTTACTGGTTTAGTTGACAGTTTTTGGTCTCAGTCATTTGCCAGAGTAAATCTTGTTACTTATCGACCTCAGCCTATAGTCAATCAAACGCTGGGTCACTATCTGCACCTTTATGTCTAAATGAGACATTTGACTAATTAGCCTCTGTTGCTAAATTTTCTTTAACATCAGGCTCATAGAAGGCAGCAATGAACTCGTCTTAGTGCATTCAAACATAATTAAAATGGAAGGCTATGAAAAGCATTATCTGTTAAATCAGAGTGGAAACCACATGCTTTTTGAGTCTTTGTCAATTCACTGAGAACCGGTCGGAAATGTGGTCTATAACTCTAAAGAGGGACTCGTCCGTTTTGTCGTTCCTTTCATTTGCATAATTTAATGAATTCAATTCATTGTAATGCAATACCAAGTGCAGCAGGAACATAGAATGACAGTTTGAGTTAATGAAATGTGTTAACGGTATCATCATTTACTTGTATGGTAATTAGTCCAATTAATTTCCCTTGCTCGGTAATCTGAATATTGTAATAATCTTTGCTCCCCTGCAGGAATGAAATCTGTGATACACAGACCTCTGGGACAATCTGCGTACAGAATCATGCCTTTCATTTTACGTCTTTTCTGTGCCCTGGAATATTTCTGCAATTTATAGGCTGTACTTAAATTTTGTTTACCAGTTGCTGTTAATTTCTTTAGCTTTTATGATGCAAATTACATCTGACACTTGGAAATATACGCAGAAAAAGTGAGGACGGTGCTGTGCCAGAGCCGGAATAACTTTGTCTTGCTTGACAAAGTGCCACTGCTTTATAATAACAGGGAGAGTTACGATTGTTCTGGCCATTCAAGATAAAACCTGCCATCGAGGGGAGGAAGAGGGACCAAGTGGCCTCTGAGTGTTACACTGCACACTATTAATACAGCTGACCACTTGGATCAGGAGCTGTCAACAAACTGTTGCACCTCTTCTGTTAGGGTACCTTAATGTAAGTCACAGGTCTGCAAACAAATTAGCAAGAGCTTAGTGAAATAAAAGAAAAAATCAAAGCACACACTTCGTTCTTCATCGTTACGGAAGTTTTTTCAGCATTAAGTGCGACAAATTTATCCAACTTGAGTCTTATTTTGAAGAGGTAAAGAAGAGCCTTTCTAGAAAAGTATCTTGAGAATTGTGTTTTTGTGATGGGCAGGTATCATTTCAAACACTTCGTCCTACGCTCGGAGTTGTTTGCTTGTTTTCATCGTAGCAAATAGCTGTGGATCCTGTAGCTCAGTTTGAAAAGTGGTGTAATTGTACACGGTGCTCAACTTCTCCAATTCATGTGCAAAATGCATAAATACAATAACTGAGCAGAGGGAGAGAAACACTGTAATCATGCAATAACATTTCCGACTGTATGTGTGATAGAATTCAATATGCTATTGGGATTATGGTTCTTAACCATTGGGAGGTAATGTGAACTGTTGGCAGAAATGACTTATTTCATTATAGCGTCCCAAATATACAAAATACTTCAGCGAGAGGGCTGCTTTCCCCTTCTCTGTACAATTTGAACTGTTTTTCCTCAGTGGTTGAAGGATAGGCCTGCAATTTTGCAAAGTGACTATTATTTGCCTTTCTCAAGGAATCAACAACTTCAAAGTACAGTGCAATGAATTGTTGGGGTGATGCAGCTGCATTTGTTTACAATATGCTTCCTCGGTAAAACATCTCAGAATTTAGACCTTTTTTTAAGCCCCTTCTGAAGTGAAAAGCACTTACCATCCTTAATATTTGTTTACAGAGGGTTTCTAATGCTGTTTTTCTCTTAAACCATTAGGACATTGGAAACGACATCAAAACGTCTCATGCTTCTACATTCCCGACACATTCTTGCCCTTGATCAACTGCAGAAGGCAGACAATAGTGCAGATCATTTTCCCCAGGCAGGGAAACACAGCATGGATCAACTCAATAACCTGATATTCCCTGTCTCCTGAATGTGGCCAATTTAACAGAAGGTCAGCAGCTTTTTTTTTTTTTCTTTTTATATTCCAGAGACAATTTGGTGACCTCCCTCTGCAGCCCCAGCAGGACCAACGGAGACAAACAGAACGGTGGAGGTAGAAAGTGCTTGTGTTGACATTGTGTCTAGGTGTGGACTCGTCAAGGTGAACAGATACCTGGTGTGGGACAGGGGGGCTATTATGCAAACCTTAGAGCCATCACCAGAAGTGGAATGCTTGTTGATTTGCTCTATCGTGTATTTTTGGCGATAATTTACAACGTCGGGGTGGATGGTTGAATATAAAGACGTGCACTGGGTAGAAAAGTATGGTGTATGTGTGTCTGCAAATCATCCTCCATCATCCTTTTCTAAGCAGAGATGTCATTCACAGCTTCAAATTAAACACTCTTGTTTCAGGGAAATTATGGTCTCACTTTATTTCAGGGAGGTGGAATTTAGATCTGATCAATCTTTCCTGTTTTTTTATTGTAAAATTTCTCTTTCCTGCTGTTTTGCATTTACTGTATGTACGTCCAACAGGGAAAATTGAACTGACAACAATGAGACACCTCCATCAAATTTGCCACATTATGTGCTTTTATTGCTCACTCACAGTATGGGCTTGTTTTAGCCAGGAGACAATTGCATAAGATGATGTTGCGTTGCATGAGAAGATTAGGAAGAATGGTTTTTAAGCGACAGTAGTTGTGTAGTTTTCTCACTGCACAAATAACTCTTTGTCTTTATTCTGCACCCCAAGGTCAGACTGACAAAGGCGTCCAACTTCAGCAGAATTGAGCTGAGGAAAAAACAGCAAGTGTGAGCTCAATATTTTCTTTTTTTGGTGACAAGAGCCGGCCTTTGGTGTTGTTCAGCCCATTGAAAACAATTTCAGATATGAAAGGAGACGTTTTTTGTATCTGAAAATGTACATTAAATGGTGTCAACAACATCCTGGAGGTCACAGTAGAGTCCCCATGGAGACTGAATCTGGCTGCGGCGCTTAAAGACTCAACATCCCCCCCACCCCACCCACCCACCCCCCCTCTGAGTGGCGGCTCGGTGATGGCTCTCAGTTTCTCTCGTCATGTCCCTGGCAGCTTTGACACAGGTAATATGCATGCAGGCTGACAGTGGCTGGGATGTGCGGCAGAGACAATGATGTACATATCATTTTCCTCCCTGACTGATTGAAGACTGTAATCTGTGCAGGACTTTCTCTCTGATTACACACGTCTCAGGGAGCAAAACAAGGACTCCCAGCTGCCACCGGGCACCGGACTCATCCAGGGCTTTCAGCCTTCAAGAGGACAGAAGTCCGCCTTTAAGGTGAGCTCAATTTTCGTCCCATTTACACTATTGTTACAAGTGTCGGATGGAATGCATCTGGGAGATAGTGGTCAAACAGTGGCTGTCTGAAGATGACACGGGGAACAGAGATGTATCTGGCACCCAAGGTCATCCTATTCCCATTTCCAGCTCTGAATGTTTCCAGCTACAGTAAAGGCACCCACAAAGAGAGAGAAACAATATCATGAATTTTACATTCACCTGTATTGTGTTCTGTGCTGACAAATGCAAAGTGTCTCCTTGAAGCCCAACAGGCCAACACTAAACCTGTCCAACAAGACCCGCCATGAATACGTTTCCTGTAGCTATAGCGCCGTATTGTTCTCACACAAAGAAAGCGCTCTGCTGCTTCATAATAAAATGTACTATGTCATGTTTGCTAACAGCAGATATTTAACACGCTCTTAACCCGCCTGTGTAACCTTGTGAGGTGAACTCGTGTCTTTATGTAAAAACCTGGGAGATTTCTCTGTTGACAATAGGTCAATCCTTTACAGAAGTTACCTAGCACATTACAAGGTTGGTCTCAGGGGGGAAAGTAATGGGTTCTGGGCAATTGACCAAGCTGCCATGCTTTACTGCACCTGCACTGAGTTAGAGCTGTCATCATTACCACTTCCTCTAACGTTCTCCCACAGCAACCCAGACACTCCCACTCTGAGCGATATTTCACTTTGCTGGAACATTTCCACTTTTTATCATGCATCCATTCATACAGGAGTGGAGGCAGTCCAGCTTTAACATTTGAAGCAGCAAGGTAACCTTTAACAGGCCTTTTTGGTCGCCGTACTAAAACGTAATGTTTCAAAAATGGCCCGCAGTCACCAGCTATGATTCCGACTTAAACTTTTCCGATTGAGAGCCAAAATCTTGCAGATAAAATGCTGTCAAAGGTGGACAACCACATTTACTCTTTGTCGAAATATGAAAAACATGAGCTAAGTCATTTGAACTGGATTTATCAGCTAATTTATTGATCCCTCTTATTTTAGTCTAAATGCTGAAGGACTGTACCGTCTGAAATAATAATCATGAGGTAGATCTTTAAAAATGAAGTGGAAGGGTTCTGCAAGATGTGCAGAGTTAATGTGTCATTTTTTCAGTTGTTTACTTTTTATTTGTACAATATGTAAGAAATGGTTGTATATGTGAACTAGAGCAGCTCTTGAAAAAACATGTCAGTGAGGCTCAAAGATGTCACACAAGTTCAACCTCTTGAATACAAAGCAAATTGTAATACCTTCACATTTTTAAGCGTGTTTACACATTTTTATACTGTGTTACAATGTTACACGGATTAGTATCAGTAAAATAATCTCAATACGAAATCATTAAAGTGTCTATAAAACCATGAAGCTGTCTGAAGTAGATGGAGTTGTGCAGTTCAAACCTTCAGTTTTGAAAATCTTATACATTAGATTTTCCTCTCAGGAGGGACAGCTTTTGTTATTCCCTTTACATATGCTGGTAAGAAATCAACTACAGTGTTATTTCTACTAAAAAGTTGACCATTCAGGCTTCCATACAGCGGATCTCAGGGATGATCGAGGCCTGAGCACAGCGAGCCCCGCAGTAACTTCTCTCTGACTTGCAGATGTTTTCCCCCTCAGTTTTCACTGCCTCCTCCCACACATGTCTTATATCAGTATTTGCCGGATCCAAAACGACCAGCTTTGAAAATGAAGGAGAGGAACTTTACATTGTGCCAGAAAAAGGAATGGAAATTACGGGCAGTGTCAGATAATTGAGCTTGTCGTAAGAGACATGTTAATAACAGACGGAGATGCAGAAGACTTGTCACTCCGTACCCTGGGTGACAGACTCTCTCTGCTGTTGATGAGCTGTTTTAGAGGGGAAATTGTTCCACGCAAACACCATCGTTATTACAAGCTGGCAAGCTGCTCGCTTGTGTACCCAATTCCGCTTGAACTGACAGAATCCAATTGACCGGCACATATTCATGCACTTTATTTTCTTTATTCTCACCAACAATGCAGATAATTACTGCACCAAGTAAAACTGAAAATAGAATTTCAGTGTCCCAGAAAACAATGCCAGAGCTGTCTCAGCAACATGTCTGCTCAAATTGCCGTGACTGAGAGACCTACTGTAAGACAAGCAGCAATCCAATATTACTTGTCAACTTAAAAACCTGCTGAAAAATATCCTGGCATTCTCTTCTTTTACAAAACAAAGTGAAATAACTTTTATTTTTCATGATGTCAGTGTCCTCTCTGCAAAAAGAAAGGCCTAATGCAAGCATTGTCTGACTAACAGCACTTGATCAAGCTTTATCAGTGCAGTTTCTCTGTATTATTACTGTTCAGTGTCTGTTCAGTCTGCCTAAAAACATCATCATTTAGTGTTTGTCTGTTCTGGTAGTTACCAAGGTAACTCTCTGAAACAGGCTGTAAATGAATACCAGCCTTGTTCGTGGTCGTCACTGTTTTGTTAAGGATGCCCGATACGGGATTTTTACTGATATCCAGTCTGCCAATATTTCCAAACTCATTTCGGCTGATACTAAAATACACATATCTGTTTTTCATTGTAAAGAACACGTCTTCTGCTTTTTTCTGATAGACTCTATTGAGGATGGCAGTCCTTTTAACACACAGTTGTGCTGGTAATGTTAAAGGAGTTCGATTTCCCCCTGATGGCATCAGCTTTACTGATTTCTATCATCTTACATCCAAACAGCTGACATGTCAAAGCTCTTTGTTGACATGTACAAGCTGTCTCTACGTGGATAAACTTAGTGTGCCATATACTAGCAGCAAATCTTAGCATCTCCCAATACCATAACTAAGTTATTGATACCAATATTATACCAATAAAATCCTGCATCTTTAGATTTCATTCATAAATAAATTCAGAATAAGTCATAAATAAGTAGTAATAGAAACTGTGAATAAATGTGGTTGGTAAATAAGTCAAAATACGTTCATACATAACCGATCAAATTAGCTTGACTTCAGAAAACTTTATGTCAAGTCCATTAAAAGTCTTTGAAATCAAATGATTTTATTTAAGAAATGTGAGGATTTATGTTACAGTACACTGCAGGTTGGATTTGAACCCTGGGCAACAGCTCTTAGCCTCCGTCAGTGGAGTACAAGAACTAACTGCTGGGCCAAGCTGACATCCCACCTTCATACAGCATATTTCAGCACAATCAGTGATCACTTGTTAGTACCAAGAACTCATGAAACATCCCACATTATAACACACATTAGATCATCATGAGTCGTGTGTTAACTATGAACTATTTAACTTTACCGTTTGTGGCCCTCTTGTTGATTATTTCTTAGGAATTAAGTTGTGAAATAAGTGTTATCTTATAAATGAGCATTGCCAAAATGGTGCAATGTTTTCAAAGTATTTGAGCTCAGGATGTCATCGAGGTTACTCATAAAACAGTGGATGTGAGATGGTCTTGTGTGCACTACAACTCCAAAAAGAGGTTTACTTCTTCAAGGAACTTTATTATAAATCAACCTCAAACTGTAAATATGTCATGTTTGGGAAATAAAAACAGCCAGTCCTGCTCTCAAAATGAATATTATACTCATTTACTTTTAAAGTTTTTGTCAACTAATATAATAATCAGGAAATGACCAACAATTACATTTTCGTCCAAGTGCATTCTATCCACTCTAAGATCCTGATTCAGCTGTTTCAGTTTAAAAAAATGTTTCATGGTTTCCGAACACTGATGGATTGACAATGTAATTGATTTCATTATATTTCTAATCCCCAGTGGAGTGTTGATTAATAAACTGCTCATTGTTAGCCATACCATTGAGTCTTTTTCAAACACAGTGTCTGAAAATCTCTGAAAAAATGAATTTGTTTTGTTTGTGTAGAAAACAGATATAACTGCAGGTTAAAAGTCACGGTTATCCTAAATTTCATGTACGTGTTCCTGTCATGAATCCCTTCGAGGGTTAGTGTTCAGCAGAGCAGCATATGGGTCGTTGTTTCTGAAGCTTCAGAGAATAGCAGACCTTTAAGTGTCTCTGTGGGACCGTGCCACATCTGCCGAGTTCAGGACCTTCTGCCACCTCCAACAAGGCTCATTAATAAGGATCTTTTCCTGAAAACCGTCTCAGTGTGTCATGTATTTCTTCAACTTCAACTTTGTTGTGAGTCCCACTGTGCAGAGGATGTGTTTCCATTGGTGTAATGTATGGGGACACTCTAGTGCCGCTGTCCAACAAGTCGTCTGTTATCTGAGGGAAATGTGTCCGTCCAGAGGTGAGGGCGGCTTTGTGCTCTCAAGCAGGCCACCTCTCAGCCTTTGTGCCAGTAACAAGCTCAGCTCAGGCTCCAACGAAGCGAGAAATTGTAAACTCTCCGGAGAGGCCCAGTGCAGAGATAAGGGCTTAGTGTTTGCTGGCCATGTGCATGGGGCTGAATCTGATACGGCCGAGTCCCACGCCAGAATGGGAGTGATGATACCTCCCCTTCTATGGAGAGTTATGTTTAATCCTCTTTCCCAGTGTATTCACTTGCAAATATTCCTGTCACCATTAATATGTATTAACATCCCTCACACACTGTTCAATACAGATTTATCAGACTCTATTTTTCTCTTGTGCTCACCATCATGTCTCTGCAGCTCAAAAACCACAGATTTTTACACCCAGAAAGACCTGAATGTGTGGAAGCAGCAAACCTTTTCCTGCAGATTCTGTAGGCTTTAATAGCACCTCTATGACGGTCTGCAGTTTCAGCACTCAGACAAAAAAAAAAAAAAAACAACAACAGAGAAACACAAAATTGTTGAATTATTTAACTCAGTGTGTGGACATTTTCAGAATATTTTCCAGCATTTTTTACATCAGCACACTTCAAGAAGTGATTGCAAGCTGTCTGAGTTGTGGGGTTTTGTGTACATTTGCAAAGATGCACCATGTGGATTGCACTTAAATTTGCTAATTTCAATTTTCATTCAGTTTTCAAAAATTCATATTCAAGTACTAATCTTTATGTCAAGATTAAGGGTTATGCTACAAGCTGCCATATCTTTAAAAACAATCAGATTTTAAAAATATTTTCTATATCTTATCTTAATATTTGTATATACTTTATTAAAACAGACCCATGCATGAACATTGAGGTAGATTTGTTTTTCTCTCAACAAAAGTAATTCAGATGTTGTGTTTTAAGACTTTTGACAGAGCTCCAGTAAAGAAACTGTAACCTTCATGTAAATCCTGTTTTTATTTTACAATCCAGGTGAGAAGAAAGAGAAGCTTTGACACAATCTTTGACATTACAAATCTGATTTTCCTCTCCAAAAGCTTTTTAAAGTACCCTGTTGAGTCATTTCTCTGCACATAAGTCCTTCTGACTTACTCACCACTTCCTGTCGTAACAGCAGCTTAAATTTGAATTATACGTTTTTTTACTGCTCGTGTCCATTTAAATTCCTTCAAGCTTGAATATTATTGTGAATTCCGGTGCATGGTGTAATCTAACAAGATAAAGCATGCTGGATGGGATTTGTGTGAGTTTTTTTTTTCTGTTCAGTGCTCTAATCCAGACAAAGCCCTGAGAAGCTCATTACAGCCTGGTGAGGCCTTAAGCCTGCGCCGCCTGCATTAAAGCAGCCAAGAACTGTCTGTCAGCTTCCTGGCAGAGCCCAAATCAAGCTGTCAATTACTGGACGTGTTTATGGAAATTACATGTTTGTTAACATGCTGGAAAAATGTGCTCTCGGCTCAAGCAGCATGTGTTCGCAGAAACAATTTTGCTCGGAAATCACCTTTCAAATGGATGAAGGTGATCCTCATCAGATCACAGACACGAGAGGCATTTTAACTCTCCCCGTCCTGAAACGCATGAAGAGAAGCCCAGACAGAAAGAGCCACAACTAACAATCAAAGGTGGAGTCTGTGCATGATGCTATGTTTTTGCTTATTAAGTCATCTCCCTCAGATTGGGCTGATGTTCAGCCTCCTTTGTTACTCCCTATGATGCTAAAGCACGTTCGGTCACTAATGCTGGAGTAAAAAGAGCGGCTTGTTTGAGCTTGGGCAGCAGGCTACACATCTGATGTCAAGCTGCGGGTTGTAAACTTGGCATATACACTTTAAACTTAATGTACACAGATGGTGAATTCACCACCAGAGGGTGCATCACGCTCTTACTCTATTCTATTCAAAATCAAATTATTACATCAGGTGAAGTGTATTAATTTCACTTAAGCATACATTTGATATCTTTGTATTTAAAAGCTTCCCGGTTTCCGCCTGAAGAAAGGTTCTTTTAAAGCGCAGCCTCACTTGAAACAGATTTATAACAATGCAGCACAGAAATGCTGCTCCCTCAACCATTCAGAGTAATGTCTCCGATGAGATGTTTATGTCAATTTCAGCGTTGATTTTCCCTCACATAAAGGCCCTGATTTCAGCCTCCCAATGATCATGAAATTGAGTCAATCGACATGCATGTCTCAGATGTCTGGTTGAGCTCATCTTAGACAAGGTAATTTTGTCAGAGCAATTACCATTGTAATGTATTCCAAAGCCAGGGCATTTTCTGCTGCTTAGGTGAGCCACTGACAGCATGTTTTGATTTTTAAGCAATTGTGCTTTTCACGAGGTGATCACGCCGAGGTCTGCATTTCTCCCTATGTAACAACCCGCCATGATTCCATTATTCCACATTAACATCTAATTACCTCGCTCAGACCTGCAGCTATGTTGAAAAGCTGCTTTGAGTTGGTGGGTTTGACAAAGCTGTAAGTAAAGATGGGTCGGGGGGGTTGGTGGATGTTTATGAAGAAGAAACTCCAACTGTAAGACATACTCAATTCCTAGTGGACCCGTATTACCTGTCAGGCATGATGACAATGCCCCGGAGAATGTCACTGTGCAGTGAAACTGTCATCACACAATTACTCTCACCATTACTGGCCCTACATCTCCATGTAATGGCTGTGACACACTTTACAATTCAGATTGTATTCTCAGTCATTGGCACTTAAATGCTGCACTCCGTTTTATGAAAAGATAAAGATCTGTGTAATCTGCCAGAGCTCAACCATCCCCTGAAAGCTTGTCAGGCGGCATTTTGTCGTTCACAAGAAGTTGTCATACCCTGAAGCATCTCCCTTTGTTGGGCTGGTGAAAGTGTCTTTTGAGTGCACTATTGTGTGCTTGTTGAAAGTGCTTGCCTAAAGAGTCAGAGTGTTTTGGGCCAGTTATCTATTTGAAGCTTTACCAGAAGAACATGCATGTAGTGTGTTGTGCGGGGTTCAGCTGTGACTACGGGTTTAGGACAGCGCGTCAGAAATCCTTTAGTTATGATGATCAAATTAAGATCTAGAAACGCTTGTTTGTTGTGCTTTGACTGCCTTGTTTAGTAGTTTGTGGTCTTCACTTTTGAATGGAACTTTCATCCAAGAGAGCAAAGGCCTTAAAGCTGGTGGTACTATGATTTAGTCTTTGTCAACTCATAAAACACCAAAAAAAATTAAGTTAACAAAAGATGTCTTTATCAAGCAGTAATATTTGGCCTTTAACTGACAGTCTATGGCAGAGCTTCCTGAGTAACATACTGAATCAAGCTCTTTTAGTGAGCGACTTGTGATGCCTCGGTGCTCCACTGAATAACTGAGAAAGACTTTTGATCTAGCAGCACTGGGATTTCTTAATAGTATATGCAAGGGTCTGACTTGGCACAGCTGAATAGTTTTTCGAGGTATTTATTTTAGTATTTATTCCTTTATATCAGGCTTTTGTTGTGTTTATTCATGTCCTTATCTTTTATTGTAACACTTTTAAATCATGTTTCACTGGCCTTTAATGTGTTTGTTGAGTATCTGGTGTTGAGTTTATGTTTTTTCTGATGTCTCCATGCTTGTCTACAGAGTCTTCTTGTCCTGGTGGTGAAATAGTTTCCCTTATGCAGGATCAATGAAGTCTACCTTACCTTTAGTATGACACAAATATTAAGCGTTATTACAACTTTATTCCTTCAGAAGCTTCCTGCTGTTAAATGGGGAGCATTAGTGTGTTTTTACAGACTGTGTCAGTGGCAGATTGGTACATTTCAGTCAAATGAAATTAAAAATATTTTTATGACTGAAGGCCCCAAATGCTACTCACCACTAGTTAGTACTGTAGCTCCAGTAAAAGGTTACTGCCATGATGCTTTAATGCTCCACTATCCAGATCTAAATATGCACAGCAAAGTGCAATTTGTCAGTATTTTGATCCAGCCAATGGAGATAAAGTTGTTTGTAGGCTGTGTTAGCTTTACAAGCTGTTTTAACATGAAGAAATCTGTGACATTCTGGTTCTGCTGGTGCAAACATTTCTAGTTTGGACCTACAGATCGGTTAGCATCAACCCTCAGCGTAAGGTTGTGTTGTTTACCTACATTTTTGTACTTTTTGGTACTTTTTCTACTCAATGGTAAGGTATAAGCATGTCCTGATGTTCTGTTGTCTATTAGGTTCAGATAGTTCGCTGTGGCTCTGATGTAACAGACTAAGAGAAGCATTTTTTGGACAGTCAAGATTATATAGTGTTGTCTGTATCTCCACAAAGCAGCAGCAGCATCTAGAAAAAGACCATCAGACTGTCAAAGCTCAGGGAGACGTGCACCTGTCAGTCATTCACGTTTATACCACCTCTTCCACACAGAGAAATAAACAAAAGCCTCTGCCTCAGCTCCAACTACTACCAACTACAACAGTGAGTCATCTTTCCGAATACCTCCACACTATATGCTGGTGGTCTCCTGTGGGACTGTTAGACCTACAGAGCTGACTCTGATAGAAAACCATCTGTTAATGTCATGTGCGACTCAGAGACAGACGCCCAGACCCCAGAGAGCACAAAACGCAACAGGTTAGCATGTATGCTAGCAGTTAAGAGGATGTTAATGAGCTGCTTTTATGTATTATACAGCGTAACTGTGTGAAATCATGTCTGTAGCAGTTACGGTGATACTAAACTGTGTATAGATACCAAAGTTAACATTTCTTCTTCTTCTTCTTCTTTTTTATTTTTTTATTTTTATTTTTTATTACTACAGTCCATCAGACTGGATCAAATGTAAATGGTTTGTTTTAACCCTAACACTATTTTTGTTCTCGAGGACTTTTGTTGCCAAAAAAAAACAAAAAAAAAACAACAATAACACAATAAGACAGTGGAAGACATTATTGTTCTGTGATTTCATTTATCCTGGAAAGCCTCATTGAGATTGAACGTCTCTTTTACTATAATTTCCTGGCAAAGATTTGCAGCAGCACTTTCCAACAAAGTTAGACATACAAACACGTAATATTTAGTTTGTAAATGACAGCTCTGTTTATTCAATATTATAGAATATTGCTGGAGAAGTTAGCCTGTTGTACATTCATTATAAGCTGCAAATTATGTCAACACTGAAAACGTTCAGCCTCCTTATACTCTTATGTCCCGGCCGTGGATGGTAAAGTCCGTTCCATGTTGTGTTTTGTCCATTAAAGGGATTTGTTGATAATAACAGGCCCATTAATTATCACCAGACTTGTCCTTCAGTTGTTTGTATATCTGGGATCGGTCCAACTGGCCCACCGACTGCAAAAAGCCAAACTGCCAGCCTGTGTGTGCTAGCAGATTGAGTTTAACAAGCCAGATGGGTTGTAATTGTCTGATCAATCCAATGTTTGTGAGCTTTTATGCCTTTTATTATGGTTTGTTTTCCTTACGTGCTATTTCCTCTGCTGATTCGCCTTCCCTTGGGGAGGGTCTGTGTCAGAGACACTTTTTGCTGCCTGACCAGCGTTACTTCTCTCTGGATGTGGAGTCTGAACTGGGCTGCACCTCCCATGAAAATGACCGGAGCAGCATTATCTTCCCCGCCTGTCATCCATGCGGCCGCAGTTTTACTGTTCACCTTTTTAGAACGGTAGTGTGGGGCTGCGCTATATGATTAAGTCTGCTCTGCTTTCCTCTGAGCAGAGGTTAGAGGGGGCTTTCTTCTTTAATGTTGCGAGAGGAAAAAGAATTTAGACATTTGGAAATGTCATTTTTCGCAGCTTGAATTCTTGTAGCTTTTAAGAACTCTCAGGACTCCGACTTTTCTTTTTCCTGTCTTTATGTGTAGATATTCTTGGGCATTAAAGTGCTTTCTTTCTTTCTTTATCATGATCAGGGTTTAAAAGAAACACACACACACACATACGCAGTTGTTTCTGACGTCTGCAAAGTTCTTGGCTTTTTATTTTCATGCCACATGTAACAGCAGGCCCTCTTTCCAATCATAACTTAAGAGTTGGTTCCTGTACAGATGTGAAGAGGTTTAACCTCTCCCTTTTTGGAAGCGGTCGACTGGTTTTCTTGCCTCTCCTTTACTGTATCACAGTAATTGAGACTCTTTTGTGGCACTTATGTTTCTTTTTCCAGATCTGTAATGTGCTGGATAGATCCTCAACACGCTCAATCACAGTGAACTAATTTGACTGTATTGTTTGACAAGTGTTCCTTACAGCTTGGTGTGAGGGAGATGCAATCTAAGAACAATTATGCCATTTTCTGAAAACAGTATGGGGTAGGTAAGAACCATTTTAGATTTGCACAGGTTAAATGTAATGACCACTCCAAGTGCTGGATTTCAGAGTTTGAGGGGATTTTTTGATATTCAAAGTCGACTGCTTTGGCTTTTGGCGAGAAAAAGAAGTAAAATATTGGCGTTTTATTCACTTTTATTTAGATTGAGCGTGAAATATAAGATGGTCTGGTACTTGCGTCTGTCTACGGGTTGTTCTTAGTTCATCTTTAAAAGCTGCAAGATCCGTGACTGTCTGCCACATAAGAAGAAGATCTAGTCATTTTCATACACGATGAAGACTTAATTCTCATTCTGCAGCACATCAGGTACCTAATCTGAAAAAATGGAAGGTAAAAGACCCTGAAGGTGCACTGGCATTTGCAAGGTAGTGAAGTAAAAGACCTCAAGGTTGCAGGGGACTGAAACCCATCTGAGTCACGTCTCTGAAGCCCCAGGTTGGACTTTTAAATTTTTATCGCTCCTGATATTTGTTCTCAATGGCAAATTAACAGCCTTCCTTGTGCCATTCAGTTTCCTTTCTGAAGACAAGCCCTAAATTTTGTCTAACTGCCAGGATTTACTGCTCCTCTATTTTTCACACGACAGAATCAATACCAGGACTGAAGAAGAGGGGATAAAAATTTATGGTATCTTGCAATTTAATGGTTGAAAAGATGCAATTTGAAAGATCATAAATTGTGAAGGAGCTTATGCTTCATTGCACTTGATTCAGTGCTTGCTGTTAGAACTTGATTTGCGAGTGTCTGCAAAGTGTGATTAACGAGGCGATCAGTGTGCGGTGCAGCACAGTATGGCACTCCTAATGCTCTTCATTAGAATAAATAAAATAAATTGACTGCAGCTCTATGAAAACTCTGTAATGGTTAAAAATCAAAGAATGTCATCCCCCCAGCCACGATTTAGCTTCTCTCACCCTGCATCCACCTTGATCACATTACCCTGACAGCCTTGTCTCTGAACCTGCAGGGGCCCCGAGACGAGCTTGCGGTGAGGATAGGAAAGGGAAGTGGCGTGTCGGCGGGGGCCACACAAGCTATTGCTTAGTCGACTGGTAATCATAAATCGGAGGGCTTTTGTACTCCGAGTGTTGGGGGGAATGCAGTTTGCAGAGTATTAATGCATGAAATGGCATTTCAAGCTGATAAACGGTTCGCAGAATGGTCAGCCGGCGCAGATTGCTCTTCCCCTCTTTCTCTTTTCATGAAGGCATATTGTTTGCAATAACATTTACCAGGAGAATTTATTCCACTTCAGCTCATGTTTTCTTGCCAGACAGCTTGTTGTGGAGGGAGGTGGGCTGTCAAAGTCAGCTGTTATATTCACTCCTCCTGCCTGTCCTCTTTGGATTATTGTCTTTTCACATTAAACTATGTGGAATAGGCCACAATATGAGCTGTCACGCAGTCACTTAACGTGGCCCCTTTCAATTGATTTCTCGCTACATCTCCCATGCGGTTGTTAAAATCAATTAACTATAAGTAACTGGGCAACAAAAACGTGTTTGTAAATGAGCTGGTATTGATATTTTCATCTTTCTCCATTAACAGCAAAGTATCAACCAAGAGGTTTATGTTATGTGTCATGTTGTCTCTTTGTCTACACTATTAGTGGGAGAATATCTACTAAGCATTTGCCACAGATTCACATGCAGCTATTAAACACCCGACGTGATGCACAACAGCAGCGGTGATTATGTTTGTGTCAGCTTAAGTAAATATCACATTTATAACTGAGTTCAATTTTCTCCAGATTGAACATTTCTTACAATACGACAATACGAAAGCTGTAAAGCAGATGAAGAGAATTAAAGTTCACAATTATAAGGTTATCCTCATGAAGCACATGCATTAAAATCCTATTCAGGGTTACTCTAGAAGGCACCCAAACACATACATGCACTCAACCAAGGCCTAGAAAGAAGCAGTGTTTACTGACTGTAAATGTTCAGTAGATTTGAGGTCAACAGACAATTCTGATCCAAAGTTCAGCACCTTTTTGATTAAATCAGAGCCAGAATAGAGTAACCCTACATGCTGATGTGTTTGAGATCCCTGAGCAGAGCTCTGCTGTGCGTTTGAAGCATCAAACTGGAAGCTAACGGCGACAGAGCAGGACAAATTGGGGTCCAAAGGTTTTGGGACAACCTGTCCAAAGAAATCAGGTTGGATGAGTTGGGATGTAATGGGCAGAGAAACCCTGCAGGAATGTTCCTGAGGATGGTTAACACAAAAATCTTACAGGATAGAATAAGATTTACATAACAGCTGTAAATAACACTAATGTATATGTCTTCTTTTTTGTTTGTTTGTTTGTTTGTTTGTTTGTTTTTTACATCTTTTTAACTCCCAACTTTCTTTATTCTTTAATTTCTCTTTTGTATTTATTACTGCTGTAAATTTTTGAATTTCCCCTTGTGGGATGAATAAGGGAATATCTTATAGGTATTCATATACAAAGATCGATCTGGAGGCTGAATGTTTGAATAAAAGTCCATGTCATGTCGGGGGAAAGAGGAACAAATGTGAATCCCAGGTAAAGCCATGTTTTCTGATCTGGGGAAGATATCATTCTGAGTGCATAATGACAGATATTAGATGTTTAAGCTTGTCTTTTTTTCCAATTATAAAACAATGATTTTGCTGCAGGTGCATGCACAGGCTTGTAGATGCAGACCAGAGGATAGCTGCTGATAAACCAGGTTGCCTGGTGGAGTCTGTACAGTAACTGGCAGCTGCTGCTCCTGCAGGGTGAGTCACCTCTCCTCCTGCTCAGCCAAACCTTTATTAGCTCTCTGCCCATTAAACATGACCTGAGTGCTCATTTTGCATGGAGACATTTAATTGCATGCTGCTGAGGCTCTCGTCCTAATAGGCTAAGTGCCTGCTCCTATGGTGACTACCTGCACTGTCTATGAACTGCAAAACTTTCCTCCTTCTGCAACCCCCTGCAACCCCACACATTCTTTAATTGTCTTGCAATTGCATGTACTAGTCTGAACATGTGAAGTGTGTGTTATTTTAAAAACAAATTACACACGAAACTTGGCAGGAATATTCCTGTGAAGGACTGGTGAATGGGTTTTTCAAAGAGTCATTAGTGTTTAATTCAAATCAAATGGAAGTCTGATGATTGGAGGTCATTTTCTATCACTATGCTGTTTTTCCAGTGCGAGTGTATTTGAATATAGAATGTTCTGTCCATCACGGTGAGCTCAGTGTGCTACTACCTCTGTCAAATGTATGCTTCAGTTCCCGCTGAGTCAATTCATATTTAAACTTACAGCACTCACGGCAATGTACAGTACAGTGCTTTAGATCTGAGTTTCTCCTCCATGTTCACACAGTGTCAGGTCAGACGGTGCTTCACACCCAGGAGAGAGACTCAAAGGGAACTTTGAAAGCACTATCACCATCACAGACTACTTCCTGTCAGACAGTATATGTTGTGTAATGTTCTAAGTATCTCAAAAGGGACAAAAATCCAGGTTATAGCCAGAAAACATTGAACCATCTGATTTTACTCTCTCACTCTGGGACAAAAAACATAACATAAATAATAAAAACCCACTTCATTATTTATCCACTTTACATGTAAATATCTAACCACTCCAGCAGCAGCTACTTCCCCAACTCAAAAATCCAGTGTTTGGTGTTGGCAGGTACTCCTAACACCCCTTCTCCTAATTTTTATCACAATTAAAGTAAGATTTAGAGCAATGCACAAAACAAGCACACCAATATGTACAGTTTTTGGCAGCATGTAGGTGAATACACAGTAAAACAAACAAACAAAAATGAGTGTGTTGAACAGAAATTGAATTCTTCAAAAATTATGTAGCTGGCATAATGTAATGATTAAATCTGTTTTTTTTTCCAGTCTAATTTAAAATGATATATCACTGAATTTTTGCATTTTATAGATTTAAATGGGTTTCAGCAGGACTTAACTTTGCTACTCCCTGTGTGATCAGTCTCTTTCTAATTGTAGCACCCAAGCAAAGCAAAACTTGCACTTAACTTTTAATAACATAACTTGAAATGTTAAAAATTTCTGCACCTTGTTTCAAATTAATCTAAACAGTGAACAAACATGTATGCTTATTTTTTACTCTTGATTGTGAATGTTGTGGTCATTGTCCTGGTGGTCAGCTTCTGCAGGTTTCAGTATTTTGTATCTAGAGGCTGTTTTATCCGTCCACAGTGGGACATGGATTTCTCCCCCCTTCTTTGCCTCAGATTGCTGCAGCATCTGCGGGTCAGACCTCAGACATGGTGGCCACTGATATTTTCCATGAGAGAGTACTGGATACCCTAAAGTAATTATTGCAGCATCCTGAATTTTTTGTGTTTTTTGTTCTCTTGATGATTTCCCTGGGTATCCCTTTACAAATGAAGGACAATGTGTGCAATCATTTTGTGTATTTTTGTTTTCCACCATCAGCCAAAATACTGCTAATAATCCATAAAGGATTGTTTTTTCCGGTGAGGTTAACTATAAGAGAGCGTGGACAAATAGGTAGGGTCAGAGCTGGAAGAAAACAGATCGAGTTTTTTGTTTTGAAGCTGTTTACTGGACGCTTCATCTTGCATGGCTTCTTTCCATGAATAACAGGCGCATTATTTATTCCCAAAAACTGCCTCATATGCTGCATAAGATAAACAAGTGTAAAGTACATGTGGAAAACCTCATTTTTTTATGATGTTCATGTTACAAAGTTTTAGTTACACTTGCTGACTGCTCTGTGTGAGGTAAAACAAACAAGAGAAAACATCTCTCCGCACAGCTGCTGAGATTGAGCATTTATTAACTCACTTTCTTTAAAACTGGGCACACAAGCAAGAGTAAAGGGTTGAGAGCTTTGTGATTCTCTTCTTTCAACGTTATTCAAGATTATTCATATATATATTAATATTCTTTTTAAGAACTAATGCAGAAGGTGCTTTGGAAATATATGCACAAATACCAGAGTTTATGAAAAACTGAAATTTATCAGGAGAATAAACTCAAAACTTCTGTGAGAAACATTAACATTGTGTCTATGAACAGACAACGTCAAATATCTCTGCTGATTTTTCCCTGTTCATGTGTAATTAGTGTTTTATGACTAAAAAAAGTCCATTGTTTCTGCAGTTTTTCCTGCAACATTTCTTCATCGTTTTGTGTAAGACCCTCAGCAGCAGTTTCAGGGATCAAGAACAACATTATAAAAATAGCTGAAGTCTGGTTTTCTTCATGTGGAGGCATCAGGATTCATTTCACTGTTTCCAAAACTCCTCATAAAAGCTTGACAGAATTTTATTAAAAAGGAGTATTGAGAGACTTCATTTCAGAATCTGATCCGGCAATAAAACAGTAAAATACTGTTGCACTTTATTACAGGAGCATTATAGGTAGTCGAGGTGGTTCGAATTTTAGGTTTACGGTAAATCCCTACTTAATACAATGGGGTTTTTTTGTTTTTTTTTACAGTGTTTTTTATGTGTTTTTCTTCATTTGCAGACTCACTATAGCAGACAAATAAATGTAGTGGATTACTTCTGCAGAATAAAACTGAAAAATGCTTTGATTTTGACCTGACTTAGGGAGAAATACCCTTTACAAAGAAAAAAGTGTTATTAGGTAATCTTATGTTATAACAAAGTAAAAAGAGATGATCTCCTTACTGTAAATCTCAGCCCTCTGCATCCTTCCAGTTAAACTGACTGGTACCCAAATTCAATCCGTACTGAAGTTCAGTACTTGAACATCAGAACTTGTCATTATTACATACAAGGAGAAAGTTAGTTTCAGTGCACACAGAGTGATATTAATCAGTTGTTTTTCTTGAGTTTTGCACTAAAATATAACATATCGAATCCACCTGCAGGTTTTGTATTTATTTCCAAATTCCTGCTGTCCCCCAGCACCAGAGTACAGAAGCAGCAGCAGTCTCATACTTCCTGCCTCCCTAACACAGAGATGAATATCATTGTGTGAAAATCATTGCTCTGAAACTTTAACTACACTCCTCATCAGGTTTGAGCGTGAGGAGCTGGGAGGGGGCACAGGGCAGCTGAGCTGTGAATAGACCTCATCAGTGAGGGTGAGGGTTCACATCCTTATATTAGTTATACAGGAGTCACCCTCCCCGACCTAAGGGAAATAAGCCACTTAACGCAATTATTTGCAATCACTAAATGTGGTATTCATTATAAAAGATTTTTTTTCTTCTTTGCCACACATAATTTTCTATTGTTTGTGTGAAAATGGCAACCAAAAGATCATTTAAAGTGTTATTGTGGAGAGCAGGGCATCTCCTTGTATAAAGACTGCTTTAAAGTCTGAATAAACTTTGAAATTGTGAGATGAAACTGAGCTTTATTGTGGTTAGAGAGCCTCAGAGGGAGGAAATGGCAGGCTTTCGGAGCACATTGTACCTGGGTTGATTTGTAAATATAAGCTTTTGAAATGCAGCACAATGCTCCATCATGAATATTTAACTGTGATACATTCAGGCCTTTGTAATACTTGACCTGTTTTTATTAGCCTTATCAGGAGGTATTGTGGTCGGAGATATGTCTCTCTTGGACTCACACAATTCATCTGCTGGTACCTATAGATGTGAAATCAGAGCTCGAAGAGTGTCTGTAATAATCTGATCTCTTCTCATCCCAAACTTTCCCTCTGGTGTTTATCTGTACATCTGTCTTTGTTTGATTACAGTTTCAGGAGCAGAGGCCCTCACTCTCTTTAGCCTTCTATCAGTGAAGCGCTATTTGGTAATGCAAACCAAATATCTAACTAATTGGCATTTCTCTCACGTTGCTATACATTTTTTCTCTTTTTTTTTTTTTGCTCTGCATATTTCTTCCTTGCAGATAGTAATGCAATTAAGCACAACATTTTTTTTTTTTTTCGCACAGACAAAATTGCTTAAGTAGATGTAATTAGGGAGTGACTGTTTTGATGAGGAGAACAGAACTTATGGAAAATAACCACAAACCACCAACATGGGACACCACACTGGAGCAGCTATAGAGAGTGTGCGTCTTTAACATGTGGTGTGGTGATTACAAAGGTCATGCACTTTTAGATACCAACTTCAAACAGTACATTACGCCTATATATGGAGGTCAGAGGTCTTGCTGTGGTTGGTTGCTGTGATTGTTTAGTCTTTCTACAATGTCAGTGACAGAGCTTAAATTTAGTTTTCTTCAGCTGAGGCCAACTTGATTTTAAAACCTAAGGGATATCTTTTGGAGCACTTTGGGGTCAAAGTGTTATAGCTGCAGTAAGTTACAGTGAAGAGAATGAACTTCCCAATGAAAAAGTTTGAAAGAGTTCGATTTCTGACTTGTTTAAAGCTCCCATGAGGATTTTTTTTTTTTTTAACAAATTATAAAACAAACAGAATTTAATCCTAATGTCTCTATATGAACTACAAAAGTAAACCAGAGATTTAAGATCCAGTATTATCAATAGATTATTTCTGTATTGTCTGAAACTACAGCCAGGGGGTGGTGCCAGACTGATTCAGTAACAAAAACAACCAAAACAAACCTTCTAGTTTTTACAGCTCTTTATCTAAGATTCTCATTGCAAGGTTCGTTTGACTGTATTTGTTCATTTCAAGGACACAATCAGCATAAAGGTGAGACTGCGATGTTATTTTAGTGATGTCATCTGTTAATTATGGTCACCAAATTGGAAATACCAACTCAACCAGACTTTGGGTTAAGCTAGCAAGAGACAAAGAGACAAAGTTGTTGTAGGCTATCCCCTCCTGTCAGTCACTATCTTGTTGTTCTGCAAAACTTGTTGCCTCAATATCTTAAGAACAAATAATAAAAGAATTCACCTTAGTACAGTGTTTAGGAAAAGAAAAATAATTGTTTGTTATGTATTGTTTTTATGACGGGCTGTAATCATCATGTTAAACTTTACTGTAAAAATTGACATTTTAACTTTGAGGGTTTCAGAGCCAACCTCGGGTGGAGACTACTGTTGTGTTTAAAGCAGGCACTGGGATTGATACAAACTGACAGTTTTCACAGGAGCTTTAAAATTTCTAATTATATTATGTATAATTGAGTTGTTTTTTTTTTTGTTTGTTTGTTTTTTTGAGCATTAGAAAATCAAGATTATATTTCCATCTTGTCAAACCTGAAAAGAGAAAAGGTTCCCTCAAAACTCTTTTAATGTTATACCGGGTTTCCTGCTCTTTAAAGCTCCTGTAAGGGGTTTTATGAAATTGTATGAAATTTATATTATGTCTTTCAATGGTATATAAAAGCAAATAAGACCATCAGGACCAAATCTAACAATTTTCATAGTGTAGTCTTCATTGACTGAAATTGGTCGAGGGGATGGGGAAAAAAACTCTCTTTTACATTTTCCTCATTAAATATTCACAAAAATTAATACATTCACTGTCATGGGCCCGTAAGATGACATTTTGGGTCAGAAGATGCTACTTAAGCACGTAGAGGACAACGTTAAAAGACAGTTTGGTCCACTGGGGGGTGACAAAATTGACACAAGTTAAAGTTCCTCACAGGAGCTTTAAGCTGTTGACAAATCCTAATTGAAGGACATCAAATCTGATTTTTGAAAAAGATTCTCAACATATTTTGCAGTTTTCTGTTATTTTCAAGCCAAAATACTATTTGACTGGTCAAGAAAAAGGACACTAGATTAATACAGAGTTGATAGAGTAATTGGTTTTCCAGTCACAGGGAGTATAATCAATCAATCAATCAATCAATCAATCTTTATTTTTATTAGACCTTTCATACAAATCTACTGCAGTTTTAAGTGTTTTACAGTGATAAATAGCAGTATAACACTGACCAAGTCTTGCATGAGGATCGTTTGCACATTTATCTGTAATGTAGTCTACCTTTCTGAAATAGTGTTTCACATTGTGCAACAGCTCATTAAGTCTCGCCTCGGTGTTGTGTCTTCAAAATACATTGAAAACCTTTCATTTAGCTTGAAAGCAGTTGAACCAGTCCCTGTTCCCATTAAATCCCATCATACACTGAGCTAAGAGTTGGAGAACTTGTGGCGGCATGCGCATCTGTGTGAAAACTGGTGGCAGCATGATGCGTCACAATCGCCTCTGATCAGTTACAATGGAAATAAATAATTCATGCTGGAGGAAATGAGTCTAATTAGCAGGCAGTTTGGGTCCTTTGATAAAGCTGGGGACTAATTCTATGAAGGGCAGGAAGCTCTGTCATCAGTCAGCCCTGAACAGATTAGCATCTATTATGAATGAGGGACGAGCACCCTGGTGAAACCAAGTGTGTCCAAGAGACAAACTTAATAACTCCTGCGATGGGACAAACTTCCCCGCACCCTTCACACACCCACCACCACCTCCTCCTCCTCCTCCTCCTCCTCCTCCTATTCCTCCTCCTCCTCCACAGCAACACACACATACCCACCCTCTTTTTTCTCCTCTCCCTCATCAGTCTGCTCTCCTATCCTGCAGGTTCTATTGTGTGCAGGTAGAAGAAGCACGCCGCTGCAATGGAGGAACTCGCCCCTCTGTCCATCACTCTGACAGCTGTGGAAATACATTCGCCATGCCGCATTAAGAAGCGTCCACAGTCTTTAACTCCACACTTAAACACAAAGGAAAATCCAGGGCACCTTCCTCCACGCGCATTTTCCACTCTCTCCACCACATTTCCTGCTTTTAAACAAATATCACTTTCTGTCAGTACATTTATCCTCCCAAGGTTTGTTTTCAGCTTGAGCAGAGTGTAGCGCATGAAAAAAGATGCCCCGTGTGATGTAGATGTCTCTCCCATTTTTTGCAGGAACAACACAATAAAGGCCAATTAGAACTGAGTGCAGAGCAGCTCTGACAAGCAGAGGTCCCGGTATCAGGGGGGGGACAAGCGTGGGCGGGGTGGGCCTGTCAGCACTACATTGAGGGAGATAACAATAAATAGCTAATAATGACACTTAATGAGCTTGATTTAGTTGATTTAGTTGATGGAAAAGGTGCAGCAAACGGTGGATGTAGGTGATGCGATGAGAGATTTTAATAGATAGGAAACTCTGTTGGGGCTTCTCTGCACAATGGGGCTGCAAAGGGGGGAAAAAAACGGTACAAAGGGATGCTGAATGGATCCTCACGAGACATTTTGGAGATAATTAGATAAATCTCACGCTAACATTCTGCACATCGTTCACTCAAGGACATCATGAGCATGTTACATTTTGCTCAGCATACAGAGGAATTCATATGTTTTGAAGAAATGGTAGCTCTGATTATGTTCAACTTACATGTTTCCAGCAAGCGCAGTATGTTCCTACAGTATATGAATGCGGTTAAATGCTATTATGGGAGCAGTAATGACTGCCAGATAATTATCCCTCCCACTCACACTTGACGGCTGCTGAATTTCTCTCATTTCACCACATAATTGTCTATGATTGAATCGGAGATTTTATATACTTCCCTGTTCTTTCAGGCTGACTTTCCACAGTGATGGTGGAGGTTATCACAGGCCCTACAAGCCCCTGTCGAATTGCCCTGTAAACAACATGCAAAAGTTTCCTCGGCTTTCAGTGCTCCTCTCCCAATTTTCCCTCGAAAGCGACGGAAAAAAGTCATATGAAGGGAAGTTTAATTAAGTAAGAACCTGTTGAGGAAGATTTCCAATTATGGTCTTCAGAATGAGTGCATTCAGCGTATTCATCTCCAGGCAATATGCTCTCTCTTTATCCAAGTGTGCGCTGCAGTTCTCTAGAGGGACCCCAGTTAATTGAATACATTAAAGGAGAGCGCCGGAGGCTTTATTTATTTTTCTACTTTAGTCAGACTTGTTTAAAGGGGACCCACTGCTGATGTTTGGCCCCTTCTAGAGTTTAAATGGTCTCTACACTGGGAGTGGTGTGCAGGAGTAGTGGTTAGAGAAGAGATTTGATGTAATCCGCAGCCTTATTTATTCACCATGAACCCCTGAGTGAGCCTAGTTTATGTATTTGGCAGCCATTCAAATGAGCATCTCGGGCCTCAGGCCTGTGTGCCATTATGTACCTAAAGGACTGAATACAGAGGGACCTACAGAGGCTTCATTTTGTTCCCTGTAATGTTTGTCTGCTGCTGCTGCGCTACGTCTCTTTTGAAACTTTTGCAAGTTCAGACACATTTTTCTTATAAAAGTTAGTTTGACCCATTTCACATGATTGCTCTTGATTGTGGCATCTGGCACATAAACATATTTTGAAAGCATGAGTCTTGTGCTTTTGGTTCATTCTCAGACATGCACCAACATTTTTGTGTTTCTTGTGAACACATACGCATGACAAATTTACACTTTTTCAAAGTTTAGATGTTTGGGAAATTTTTCATTGACCATGTTTAACATTTCTTTTCTTACAGACTTTTAATTTGAAAGTGATGACACATGCTTTGCAGGGGAAGACATGACTCAAGCTTGTGGAGAAAATATCTTTTCTTTTTTTTTTTACCCTTTGACTGTTAATAGAGTACCCACTAAAATTACCTTTTACAGATATTAAAGCTCCTGTGAGGAACTTTCTGTTGGCGAGTAACCCAACCTGCCATAACTTTAGGAACACCTGGGGGATCTAATGCAGCCCAAAACAGCAGTGCTACTATAAATCCTACTTTGAGGAAGCTTTAAATTTTCAGTTTTTTAGAGAGGAGATCCCTGCACGTTTATTGAAGACGTCGCGTGCGGTACTGAAGTGTGTTATTTTGTTAGATTGCCTAGGTGTTCATAATGTTATGGCTGATTGGTGTATTTTGGCTCCCTTTAATGACAAAGCGGTACCTCTTACATCTTTGCTGGTTTTGTCTTTTTCATTAGCTTTCTTTTAAAAAGAATATGTCAGATTCACTGATGTTATTTGCACCTGCCCCTTCTCAGAGGTTGTAGGCTCTAAAATGTTCAACATAGAAAAAGTGAAACCTTGTTGTTGATGGTTTGTTTGCTTTTGAGAGACATAAAGAAGCATCACTGTTATTTCCGGCCTTTTTCATAACCTTTCAAAAACTCCTTATAGGAGCTTTAATCAGGTAACTTTAAGTTACAGTATAAGGTGTTTTGTTTGTTTAGAATAATTACAGTCTCATTTTGTTGAGGGAAAATTTAAATCTGATTTCACTGGTTAAATTAAATTAATTTCACTTAATGGGGTCGATGCATTTAAACATAGTTTCTATACAGAGCATGAAACAGAAGTGTTGGTCACTTGAGTAAAAGTTTGTACAATGTTGGACCTTTATTGCAATTTAATAAACACTGCAATTAAATATACAGCATTATATAACATAGAAACACATAAAACACCTGAACCATTATTTGAAAAATGCATCAATCTTATACACTGGTATATAAGAATTTAAAATATAACAGGCTAAATGGGAACAAGTACTTGGCCTTTATGACTATCTTAAATCTAGGATTGATCTTGTTAACAGTGTTTTACATATTTGACAGCTGACCGTACAAATTTAAAATGTTCTGTTACAGTAGATGTTTATCATGTTTCTCTGTTACTGTCCTGCTATTGTAAACATCAGGATGGAGGTTCAGGAGCTAAATTGTAAATATATAACAACTGTTTTAAAGCAAACACTATATTATAAGAAGCTGTACATGCACGGCTTTCAATTACACAAAGAGTAAACAGGACCTGTGTGTGTGCAGGTCAGAGGTAGTGCAGAAACAGACCGAGCTAATTCTGGTACAAGTAGACTGACTGCTGGACCTCAGGTTATTAACATCATGTGAGGTGTGAAATCCAGACTGGTGGCTCTCCTGAGATCAGATCCCCGGACGATCCTCATTAGTCAACATGCTCTTCACCTCCATCGTCACATTTATCACGACGACACAGAGAACTTCCTTGCACAAGCACATTATATGCTCATTAATAACCTGGTACAACATTCATCTTGTTCCAGGGAAATTAATTTCCTTGCTGTGCTGCACTTGTCCATTTAAACCAATTGTCAAAAACCTTTTTTTTTCTTTGTTTTGCAGCGCAGGAGTGCTGTGTCCCTTCAATCATAGTTAAAAAGCTAATGGGACAAATGTTATTAAGCATTATATTAAACTGGCCAAAACGAATAGAAAGGGAGTGAGAAATCCTACCCTGCTTTTTCACGAGTTTGCAGCCAAAAGTGTTTTTAAAGGCTTACTTGTGTTTAAATCTGAGCTCTGATTTAAATATAAGGATGGCTTTCAATAAAGGACTAAAGTGAGTAAGATTTAAAATGGCCAAGGTGATTAAGAGCAACCGTGCTGGACATTTATGTAGCAGGACTGCACGTAATGAATAAAGATTCATGCTTTAGTTCCAAATTTTTTTTTTTTTTTTCCACAAAATGGTGCCTGATGTAGTCAGCTTTTAATCACCTCGCTGACAGGAGTAACTGCTTTCATTTAACCTTGACTGAAGATCATGAATTCTAAAGCGTTTAATTGGATACGTCATTTAACAGAATGAACAGAGCAAATTTTCACCAATTCAAAGGCTCAGATTGACAGACAGTGGCAGTAAGACCCACCACAATTAAAGCTGATCTGTATTCACTGGCCCTGTCACCCGTCGCCATTAGTGATGTGACTGTTTGATCATCTCTGCACTGAAACTTTGCTGAACTTCACCTTGTTTTGAAAGGACTCAACGGTGAATGAAAGACGGGGGTTGAGGAAGGGGAAGGAGGATAGCAACACACACGCACACACACGCACGCACACACCTCACTACCTCTGCGACCAAAGCTCCCTCTGATGCACCTCTGCTTTAACAGCGTCCTGAAAGTGGACGTGACAGCTCAAAAGACAACAGTTCAAATCTTGCTCATTATGTTTATTATCTCCATCAGCGGCTTAATTGAAATGTTTCAAAATCAGAAAATAACAATGCCATCTTTTCGAGACACTGGAAGTAATGGCTTTGTCTCGTCGCTCTCTGCAGACAATTGCCCCAGTGATGTGAAAAACTGTGTCAAGTGGTACACAGAGAGATGTGCGGCAGACACTTAATTGTTTTCTCTGCCTTTGACTTCAGAGAGAACAAATTCAATCTGCGTGCCAGACATTTCCTCTGTGACTCAGCCTAACCAGCCAAAGCATGTTTGGTTAAGCAACAAGCCCCAGGGTTAGATCTTACATTTTGCAATTACACTTTTTTTTCCTTTTTTTTTTTAATCCACAAAAAACACAATGTGTTATTTAAATGAACATAGCTTTGGGATATTCCCGCAAACCAGATCCAATATAGTGGTTTCTCAAAGTGAGGTCTAGGGGAACCCCTGTGGGCCCAGAGGAGAGCCCTGGGGGTTCCCCAGAAAAATGAATTATAGATTAATTTCGCCTATTTTCAACTCATAATTTCATACGGGAGAATAGATTGTCTGTTTTTGGGTCATCAAAAAGACATCTCTATATTAATGGCGGAAGTCTTGGATGTTTCATAGTAGTATTTTTCTGTCTCAATTTTGATCATGAACAAAAATGTACATCTCACGAAGTTCATTTTTAAGTTTAAATAAAACATAATTCAAACAAAACAAATACTGTGCACCTTTTAGTAAAACTCAGTACACAAAACCACAACTGTGGAAAGGACTGTTGACTTGGTAGTTGTCCTGGAAACCATCGCTGACACCCTCCACATAAAGGATTAGCCTCAGAAGGTCATTGTTTAAAGGTCAGCTGTTTGCATAGTTCTACTGTATTGAAGAGTATTAATGGAAAGTTGTCTGGAAGGAAAAAGTGTAAAATAAGAAAAAGGTCAATTCAAAACCTTTGAGACAGCTTTGTAGGGTCTTGAATCAATCAGATTTTAGGGCACTTCTTACTTCCATCTGTTGAAAAGCTTTATGGAGACGCAGATTTTCCTTTCCTGTACCAAAACTTCCACAAAATGGTTTTCTGACCATGATATTACTGAGCTGGATCAGCCAGCCGACTCACCTGAGCTGAACCCTATAGATAATCTGTGGGTTAACCTCAGGGAGAGCTTTATGTGCCCTGCAAGACAGATGAACAATCAAGTCACAAAATTCAATTCTGTGACAGAGTTTTAGGTCTACATCACAGGGTGAACTTGAGGATTGGCCTTTATGTTGTTATTTGAGGGAAAATCAGACGAGCAGCCAGACAACTGCTCTAAAATGAGGAATGTGGAGTACCTCATGAAGTAATAATAAAGTATGGGTTTCATAATTGATTGAATACTAAATCTCTTGCAAATCAGCTTCATGTTGTCATATGGATCAGGATTCTGAATACACTGTGTAAGAAGCTGAGTTTAATCTGAGGAAGAAGATGCTCATAGACAGCTTGTACAAGCTTCTGCACCGACTTTTTAACCTCAGCTGTGGAGTTTAACAATGATAGATGCAGATGGCTAACTGTTCCCCTGATATCACTTTCTATGTTATTTTACATTTAGATTAACCAAAGCCATAACAACTTCCTTAAAAAAAACATTACATCTCAATTCTCATGTATTTACAACTCATTCCATGTAAACTTCTTATTTCGATTGTAATGCATCTTTATCAGCAGAGCGGAGAGCAGTGGAAAACAACAGAGTCATTCAAATTGTCAAATGTGTGAGATACAACATGATCCCAATACAGATCATGTGGAGGTCATATATCACCCCACAGACACTGAAGATAATTATGAATTGTGATGTGTTGGATTTGTGCTGGCCTGGCTGTGGGACGACTGAACACTCGTGCAGAAACACTGGTACTGCCAAGAGGTCCAGAGGTTTTAGACTAAGGATTTTGTGTGAAATATGTACCATTATGTCCAAGAGTGGCTTTATTAGATAATTAGATTGATGAAGTAACCTCAAAAGACCAATAATACTTGATTAGCTTACTAAAATTTGTGAAAGATTTGCGTTATCCGTTTTCCTCTTGCATCTTTGTAAATTTACTGTTTCGTTGTGAATTGACTACATTTCTACGTTCTACTTTTGACGTTATTCTCAAAAAAGTTCAGACTTAATCTTAAGATGTCTTTTTCCATTATCCCTCATCAAAATATTCAAATCATTAAGATAAAAATGAATCTGACTGGTCTTTATTTAACAAAAGAGGGCGCTGTCTGCACTCGACTTCTGTTATTCAACATCATGATGTCTTGAGTCTGAACAGAGGCTTACAGTTTGCAGCTGTCGGTGTATTCTGTGTAAAAAAGACACCTGAAGATGTCTGTTCCATTTACACCTTTAACTTTACATATTTTGTAACTTAAACAAAAATAAAGTAATTTTGATTTACCAAAGAGAAAATAAACTCATCTGTGTAGTGATAAAGATAACAAGCATAAAAAAATAACAGTTTTGTGGGTCAGTCTCTGGACAAAATTGGGTTACTTGCACCCTTAAAAACTCCATGATCGTATCCTGAACACAGCATTTACTCAAAATCATGAGTTGAGTCATTTCACCCCTTTTTCGATGGGACTCCATATAGAGTTGTGTTCATTACAAGTGGATTTATGTACAAAAATTGCAGTAAAAATGTTGCTAGATTCTGAATCTTTTCATTTCAGATGCAACAACAAGAAAACCCGCCTCTACCCAGACTCTTCATTCTGTCCTCTTGAGGAAAAAATCTTTAGCAACTGGGCAAACCCACACTGGCTGGTTCCAGCTGGATTTGATCAACACTGACATTTTGGAGCAGAAGAAAGGCATGTTAAAGGAAATGCAGATTAAGGAGACCAAAATCAAATCCACTCAAGTGTTGTTCATTCTGCTCCCTCCACAATACAAACCATGTGTGCTGCTTTTAAGTGGTGCAAATAATCTTAAGATTATAGAGTGGTCTCTGGTGCTAATTGTCTCTGAGCTGTTTTTCTTTTGCTCCCATTAATTCTTCCTTTAAGAGCCTCTCTCCCCCCACTGAATGTTTTAACTAGATTTTGTCAACTGTTAGCTTTGGAGATATTGTTTGATGGCAGATGTAATGAGGGTTTCATCATTTCAACATGTGTGGTGAAACAGATCTCACAAATGTTCTGCGGGACAGCTGTCGTAACAGATTTGAAATGTTAAGAAGTTTATGCTGCCTCAGAGGAAAAAGCACTTAGCGCCTGCTCACTCATGTGTGTTGTTCTCATGCTCAGTGAGGAGAGAGTCTGACAACAGGTTTGAAGCGTGAACAAGCACATAGCGTCCATGTGAGTGACAACAAGGGAACACTCAGCTACAGACAAATACTGTCTTTGGGAAGCATTAGATTTAGCATTAATGGACAGTTTGATCCTTGAACGTATACTAATTGAAGATTTACATCACAGACCTCCATAATAACTCTTATTTTAACCAGAAATGTGCACGGCCTCTAAGAATGCTTCATGTTAAACATGCAAGAAGATGTGTGGATTAAATCTGACACTAGGAGGTGTTTTTGTTTTTATCCGCCGCAGGAGGAAGGAAAAATGTCTGTCTTTAATTTTTTCTTCAGACACTTAAGAAAGTGAGCATGTCTAGACTGTTTTTTTATTCACAGAGACCCAACATTAATCCACCGTTAGCAAACAACTGGCAGCTTTGAGCAAAAACAAATGGCGAAGAAAAATCTCCCTTTAACCAGCAGAAACCTTGAGCAGAACCAGACTCGTTTCGAACAACCATCTGCTGAGACTGAGTGAAGAATGGAAAGTGGGATACATGAGAAAAAAGTGAAGAACAGTTTAAACAGACCCGTGGCCACAGTGTCATTAATAATGTTGAAAATAAAGGAGAAATTTGCAAATTCAAAATGATAGAATGTAAATATAGCTTTGGCTGGTGAGGCTATAATGATCAAACATGTCCAATATCAGCATTTAGCTTTGTGATGATAGTAGCAGTAGGTGCTGACAAGTTAAACATAAAAAAGTTAAAATGAAGATTAAACTGATTTTAAGAGTTTGTGACATTAAAGCTCCAATGTGGATTTTTTGAAGAAGTATGAAATAGACTAAAATTTATCTTGAAGCCTTTAAATAATGTTCAAAATCAAAGAACAAAGAATTTTTATTGCCTAAAATCAGTAAAAAAAAAAAAAAAAAAAAAGGGGGGGGGGGGGTCTGAAGAAACGGCCCAATTTCTACAATGTCCATTAAAAATGTTCACAATAAAAACTACTCATGACCGTCAAAAGTCAGCAGGATGAGATTTGTTGTCATGAATAATGACTCAAGCATCTAGCATACAAGATAAGAGAAGACTGCTTTGCCCACAAGCCCAAACTTCCTTACAGGAGCTTTAAAATTAGTTTTTTAGTGAATCAGCATCCTGTAGTGTTACAAATACAGCCCACTTGACTAGATTGGAATTCACAATGAAGGAGACATTTTTCTCTTCAGTTTAAAACATCAAAACACAAACTGTGGGTCAACAAAGAAAAGAGTTACACAATATTCGACCAAAGGACCAATTAACCATGTCAGGCTAGAAATATCATGCTAAGAGAAGCACTTTTATATGTGCTGAGATAGTTCAAGGGTGTCAGTTTGTGTTGGGGGTTTGAGCCCACGCCTTATTTACAGAGGTGACACTCCTCTATACAGCAAGGCCATGACCCTTTGCTGCACCTGACCTCTCTCACTCTTCTCTGTAAACTGCCCACATTTCATGTATCCTACAGAAAAACGTCCTAGAGAATAGCTTGAGAATATGTGCCAGATATCAAAATAATGCAAAACAGTCTTGGCAGGTAATTGTTAATTGAATAAATTTGAAGAAAATTAATTTGATAAGGAGTGACTCGTCTCTGTGATTTTCCTCCAACTATTTTTTTTTAATGTGCCGATTCAAGCCTCATAAACAAGGATTTTTCTCTCCATGTCATTTTGAAAATAAAGGAAGGTTTGAGCTTTTAACTCCTGTTGGACTTTTGAAGTACTTTCAAATCTTCACTTAGACCTCAGCCAGATCTTAAATCTTGACAGACTTCTTTCACTTTTTCACAATCTACCACTTTCAATTTAACGTAAAAGTGTCGGCAGATTAATGGAGACAAAAATAATCTTCCTCTCAAATGATGCACTTTTCATTTCGGGGTAAATCTGTTGGCTTGTAGCTCACGGCTCACCTATAGCATCCTTGAGAACCCCACGCACACTTTTCCCACCAACTGTTCTGCATCCATCACTGATTTGAACAGCACATAAATACACCCTCATTTCAGTTGTTGTAATAAACCTCAATCACAAAAAGAACATAAAAGAAAAAGGAACAAGTGCAAACCAACACCATCTATTTCACCCCCTCATATCTCCCTGCTCCCTTCCCCTTCTCTCGCCTTGCAAACCAACGAGGGCCGTCACTCCTCTACAGTTAATGGTGACGCGGAGCCGAGCAGCATGCTTAGGTGCTTTCATGACTGATTTGATATTGTTGGGTTTAAGGCTATAATATTAAACAAATGGTCCATTCTAAAGGGCCCACTGGAGGATTTTGATACTCCTCGCTGTGAAACAAAAAGCGAGCACTGCAGCACCTATTGGTTTGTAACCACAGACGTAAAGTAAACACACTGCAGGAATACAGTAGCTATCTCAGAATGAGGGTCTGTAATGTGTAATTATCATGCTGGATTTTTTCAAAACAACAATAATAGCACACGTAATTGTTCCCAAATGTATGTTTGTCAATAGCAGGATTTGATATTGTTGTTGCACATTTGAAAGATTTCGGGAACCCTTTCTCCTCGGCTTCCAAAAAAGAGTTTTTGTTGTCATGCTTTTTTGTTTCTGCAGCTGTAATGACTTCTTGACAGCTAAATTGATACAGCACTCCAACTTATTGTGACTGGAATGAATGCATTTATTCTTTATGAAGATGATTTTTTTAATGTAAAGCCACAAGTGCAAAATAAGTGAGCTGGAGCATGAGAGCAGATTGATCTGTTATCTGTACATTTCATGTGTTACTGATTTGTTTTGACAGGGTTACTCTGTGTATTCACTCCACTGCGAGTTGTCCCCGGCTCATCCCCTTCTGACCGCAGCCTGGATTCATGGCCTGTACGGCGATGAATTGTGTGTTGAAGGGGTCTGAAGGAGAGAGTTAATGAAGTAAAAATTAATGAAGCACGTGAGCAGCACCATCTCAAAGGCTGTAAGCCCCTCCATGCCCCATTTATAATGTATGATCTCAATAAAATCAATCCAATGTACCAGTTCTCACTTAGAGTAAGAATAGATTTACAGATTACAGCCCTGCATTCCCCTGGTCATAATTACCCCCACCCTCAACACGCACACACACACACACACACACACACACGCTTCTTCCTTCCTCACCTTTTCCTCCTCCATGTAGAGTCAAAGGTTGCTGCTAGACCTCCTACTTTAATGTGGCGTTTTCAACCCCGTGCACAGACAATATCAAACCTTCCTTTTGTTGTTTAATGCTAAACTCTGCTGAAGCATAACCACTTCTTTAAAACCATCAATTCTACTTTAAATGCACCGACTTTGTGTCACTTCTTCAGTCTGTTATTATTTGCAGGGCACCAAAGTTTCACTCAAATTTGATCAAATGTTTATGATGCGTCATGTAGAGCTCTAATGTCTCTTAACTTTCTCCTTCACTCCTTCACTTCACTTGTTGAAAGTTGAAGCAGTAAAAAGTACAGCAAGTTTCCTGTATTAGAGCTCCCCCTTCAGGTGACACGCAGAACCATGTATCAGGAGAAAGATCTAACAGGCATTAATTACTGCACGTCCACATTATTTATCATCAGCACTGATGGATCATTAACATATATATCTTACTTTTTTTTTTAAGAAGTCATCTTGAAAATCACTACAGAAGGTGTTTGGTGCAACAAATGCAAAGTAAAGGCTTATCATCTGATAAAATATGCAATTAAAACCTCCATACTAATTACGTGAACAGTGCTGCATACACTGCAAAATGTGCAGAGACACTCCAGCTAACTGTATATTTAGTATATACTGCGCACTTACTGTATATTATGGATGCATGATATCATTTGCGTAATTTCTATACGCTCTGTATCATCAGTTGTCTCCCTCCCTCTGTAACTTAAGTTGTAAACCAGCTTCAGTTTCAAGTGCTTTTGGAGTATAAATAAACAGCTACAATTACAGTTTACAACACATTTACGAAATGTTTGAATCTAAAGTGGATAAGAAGCTGATTTTGTTTCAAATAAACCCCAAACAAGCGTCAGATGTGCACATGAAAAAGCAGAATAGTCAAGTTCAGCCGCCTGATGTGCTTGCCCCTCCACCACCATGAACAATTCTGTATTTATAATGTCATCTTATCACGCTCTCCTTGAAGGCAGCAGCAAGTGCACTTATGCCTTTTCTTTGTTAGGGTGAGTTGGCAATTTCCTGTGAGATGGAGCAACTGCAGGCAGCCCTTTTTTCTCTTGATAATGTCCCTGACACCTGGACCAAACCGCTGTTTCCATCACTTTGCAGGCAGGAACAGGAGGAAAGGAACATGTCACAGGGCTGCTGCCACCCGGAGTCACTCACTGTGCATTTAACAGCACTCTGCTCACTACACTTTTTATGGGATGTGGAGGTCAGAGCAGGAGGGAGATTCTTGTGTGGAAAGTTGTCTCGTTGGAAAGTGGATCCACTCCATATAACACAAAGATCCCAAAGTATTTACCAGATTGTAATACAGTAGCTTTACATGTTGTACCACAGTGTCCCATGTTACACTGGTCCCTCACAAAGCTGGTTATTAAGCAGCAAGTCTGAAAGGGTGTTTATTACAGAGGCCTGACAGATTGGTTCTAAATTATAATTAATCAGTTGATTTTGACCCACAGATTGTGATTGTGCCCTGTGAGTTTCATTTATTCAGCTTTTCTTCTGGCTCTGCTACAATCACCGTAGACCTGCAGGACTCCCAAGCAAATTAACAGTCTGCACGCTACCCTGCAGCCATAATGAAAATATCAGTCAATCAAAACCCATATTATGCTGCGAAATCTTAGCACATATCTCAAGACCTGCATACAAATAGAGTCTGCAGAACGAGCGTTACAACTGGCAGTGTTTTAAGGGTGACGATATTTAAAAGTCTAAAATGAAACCCCTTACTGTGTCGTCTGCTTATATGCAATAAAGAGATTAACTATTAAGATGTTTTTCAGGAATCTAGCCCTAATTCCTGGAGGAAGGAGTGCAGAGGATGCTGGGATACAGGGCCCATCTGTGACCTGTCTGCAGGTCCGGTGATGTATCAAGCGGCCATAGTCAGAGCAGTGTGTTGCTGCTCACTGTGCCATGTGACTCAGGGCACTTCAACCCCCCGGTCCCTCCTTACAGGTACCCCGCAGCCCGCCACCGTGCGCTACTCATTTACTGCTACACTGGTTTTCATAATTAGCGCCGCAAGGCCTCATTAAATCTGCTCTAATGAATAAATATTGTATTTCATAGCCTGATTACCAGATCAGCTCAATGCTTGAGCGTTGTAAACAATTACTTCCCTAAATATTCATCACCCCAAAGTGGATGATCATTGGTGTTTAATACAGGACTAGTATTTTCAAGTGCATCTTTATTATACTAATAATAGTTTTTCAAATGTTCCTTTTGGAGGGAAAAAAGGTAGAAAAAGACAGTCTCCAAAAGTCAAAGTATCATATGTTTATGTTTTATATATACGTTTATGTAAACCTAGTCTATTACAGATACTGTGCAAATAATTTTGTAATTTATCGTCAAGCTCAGCTCAATGAACTTGATTGTCCAACCAAGCCATAATTTGTAACCAGTGACTATTATTAGCATTTGAATGGGTTGCATCATATGAAGACACATTTCAAGTCCAACTCATGCATGATTAAGAGGCTAAAGACAAAGTTAAGACCTGAGTGCACGATAAAACTAACATAACACATTAGTTTTCTTTAATCCTAGTATAATCTGACTTTATGTGAAGAATTGTGACATAGCTCTGTTGGTTGTCTTGTAATATTCTTGTGTCAGAAGTTGAGAAACAGGTGAAATAAATAAGTGTTTTGGCTCTATCCAAAACACAGTTTCACCCTGAAGTCTCTGACAGCCCCTTACATCAGCTATTTTATTCAAACTGTTGAATTCAAAACAAATGTTTTAGAAAAAAAAAAAATTTAAGGGCAGATTATGTGTTTGCAACCATAAAAGACTTAAGAAAGTCACTACTTAAGGTGCAAGTTGTTGACATAATTATAAGCTAAATGTGGGGCACCAGTTTGATGTAGAAATTAAAGCCTGAACCCCATATACAGAGGTTGTATGTAGCTTTCATTGCAGCTGTTGGTGGTGATTCTCAGTCATGACCTTTTGTTGCACATCCTACCATGATCTCTCCTCCCCTCTCTTCTCTAACCTCGTAAAATAGTTTAAAAATAGACTATTGAATGACAAAAAATAGGCTAAAGCGAGCTACTCATTTTTTTGTACGTACAAGACCCATGCTTATCTACTCTCTCATAAAACTGCAGGAAAGATATGATCTGTGCATCATAAGACAGAAAAGATAGACACATTTCTAATGTAAAAATCAGCCATAGGTTGAAGGCATGTCTGATAGAGTGACTATCTTACTGGATGTATCCTCATAAATAAGCAGTTATTAGGCTCATACTGTTTGTCAAACACACATGGCATGAATTAAAACTGTTTGAATTTAATTTTATCTGAATTAATAAACACAGTGTGAAGATGTGTCAGTGATGTCTAATTATAGATTTAGTCATACCGTGGAGGAGCAGATTTATTGTAAATGTTTGGCAGTGTAGTCATGTTTCATGTGATTGGTTTTTTTTTTTTCTTCTCATGTACAGTTCTTTCTCTGTCCTGTACTGTACCACAGCAGGTACAATAGCTCATCAAAAACCGTCCACTATGCAAGGTAAGACACTTATTAGGATGTGTTGTTTTCTCTATTGATTATTAAATACCATACAAAAAAAGAAAATAACTATTTTTTTTTAACATATAGAAACGTTCAAGTCAACCTTCAAAGAACCTGTATGCAGTCAGGGTGTAGGACTCCTTCAGAACATACGCATGTCCATAAGCTGATGGTTAAGACAGCAGTGTCAGCATTCTGCAGGTGTGCTGAGTCATGTTAAACCATTTTGGTTCTCCCTTGAGTCCATGATTGGTAAGGAATGAGGTGTTGTTACAGACAGGCCGGAGCATGAACATTGAAGGCTAACCAAATTATCAGCAGCCCACACCTTTCTAACCAACCTGCAGCTCACATTTCATCATTGTCCATAGTAAAAGCAGTGATCAAAGGTAACTTAGTGCTGTCTCTAGTTATTATGAATACAGTCTATTACTATCTCTCAGGGCCTAAACTGGTCAGCTCTGAGTTAAAGTATGTATGTGACTGCTAGACTTGGTCTGGCTGGTTAACAAAATAACTTACACCGTACATCCAGTACTGTGAGACCACATGGTCAGAGAGTCTGCTGTAATATCCTCTATGAAGCATCTTGCCATGAACTCAGTTAACTAAGAAGAGGAAGCTCTAGTTTGATAGTCAGTCACTGATTAAAGGCAAAAATCAAAGTGACAGAAATAAATCTACAATATAGATGATAGTTAGTCGTTAGAATTTTCTTAGAATTTTATGATACCTTCGATGAAAACCCCTGCAGAGCATTTTAAATTTGTTTCGATTTTGGCGCCACCTGTGGACAAAAAATGTACATCTCATCATTTTGGTGACCTCGGTCTCTATCCGAAGGAAGTATTTTTTGTCCAAAATCTGAACCTGCTTCTTTCAACAGCCACTGGTGTCACTCATTTTGAATATTTGCTGTTAAAAAAGGAAAGGCTGATTCTTCGGCATGCTGTCAATCATCTGGCCTGACACCCAGCATTTTAATTCAGATTGTAGAAATGGCCTATAAATGCCATTTGCATTTATAGGCATCAGAATCTATTTTAGTCTAACAACCTGTTAAAAACTTCTCACCGGGACTTTAATATTTATGTAATGTATGCTTTTTACTCCTGGTTTCTAACAGAAAACTCTTGTTTCTTGGACATTTGTTTGTATTAGGATTTAATGAATACTGCAGTTAGCCCTATCAGATCTATTTATAATTGTGCGGATTTACATTAAAATTATGTAGTGACTAACAAGATGATTGTTTTACTCTTCAGTAACCTTTTTGGCTATTAATTGTAACTTTACTTTAAAACTGTGCAAAAGGGTTAATAGTGCAGCATCTTGAATCGAGTATGCAACAGAACGGACTTGGTAGAAATTAAATATTATATTCAACGTATATCTAAGTCACCTAAATGTGGCTATTGCAATTTCAAACTAATAATAAACCTTTTATATATTCATAGGAGAGGGGTCCCTTTTTACATAGGTCACTATTTTGCACCATGTTTAAACTAGACAAACTAGTTGTGACTATGTGAGGTTTTTTTTTTTTTTTAATCTCTAGTGGTCCCATTAAATGTAATGGTCAAAAGATTAAGAAGAGCTTAGTTGTACCCAAGAGAAACTGTACTGATATTAAAAACCTGACAAGGAAAGAGTCAGTCATAAGTATGGTGCAGGAGTTCCCTGTCCTGAAAAGCAACTGTCCCTTAACCAGTGAGGGGTGAGCAAGGGGGTTTTAATGTTTCAGTCTTTCAATCCACAGTCTGACTCTGCACATTTGTCAATATTTCCAGATTTAATAAGTCAAAACAGTTTTAAAGAAATACAAACATATAGCACAAAAGGTTTGGAAATGACAGTGTAAGTCAAAATATAATATCCAATGCAGAGCCCACGATGTGGATAATATCACAACACTGTAATTTCTTTATGACTGATAGATTACCAAGCAAACATAAGGAGACATCACTATCTAACGTCCACTGAGGAATTCAAAACACCTGTGAAAGTGGAGCATTACTGACACCAGAGCTAACCTGAGGAGTCATGAGATAGTGATGCGTGAGTGAAATCCGTTCAGAGCTGAGTTATTGTTGAGCATTTTTTTCTTTCAAAAGGAATTGTGAGGAGTGACAAGGGATGTTGTGTACCACAAGGCCAAACTGGTGCCCCTTATATTTTCAAAATAAAACATTTTTGTGCCAACAGTGAGGTTTTGCAGTTATGTTTTGAACAAATACCCTACTATAGGTAGTGCTAATTGAAATACTAATAAATTGGATTGGACTCTGTTAGATCTTCAGCATGTACGATTTTTCCTCCATGTTTCATAAGCATTAATGACAGCTTTTGCTTTCCTGGATAAGCTGGTGATCAAAGAAAACTGATGACACGACTCTGCAGTCATCAATTCTTTATTGAAAATGTATACAAACCAACGAGAAGAACGGAGCTTTAACAGATTCATCCATCAGGATTTCAGCAGTACTCAGACATCTGATAAACACAACCAGCTCCGAGATAATGAACTGGAGAACAAATCTCGACCGTTGATTATTTAGAAAATGTGTCATGTAATCAGTGAGTCCCGGTGTGGGTCAAATGAAGTACGTTTCAGAAAAAAAAAAAAAACACATAGAGGTTAATTCCATGTCATTTGGTGTAGAGTATTACACTTGAAGAAAAAAATGCAGGCCATAACTCTACAGCCTCTTCAGCAGCACCTTCAACCATTCCTACTTAACAGAGTACAGCAGAAAATGAGCCAAAGAGACGGCAGCAGAGCGAAAATGTGCTTTAACAGGATCAAATGATTTACAGGTATGAGATTCCCATTAGAGTGTGCTAATTGTTTCCACACCATTAGTGACAGTTATCTAATGAAGGATATTTAACCAGGCGCTGTACTATATCACACAGTTTAAGAAGTGAGGGGCAGTGGACCCCGGTCTGTGCCCTTTCTACCTGCAGCACCTCAGCAGCCTGCAGATCACTCAACTGTTTCTACAGGACTTACCAACTAAAGCAAACATTTTTGTTTTTTTCCTCAACATTCACACTCATAGCAGACTTTCAATACAACTTTCAAAAACATAAATCAAGCTGATTTTTTTTAAAACAAAAAAGGCACAAGGATGGAGGCTAATTCATTTTCAAATGGGCCTGTGTAAAATGCATACATTTAAAACAATGTAAAATACAGATCATCTAAAAAGAGGCTGATTTCCTTTTTTACAGCAGATTTGATGATTCTTTTTTTTCCCATCCACTTAGATTATTTACAAACATTTTACAGACTTAAAATCATGGGGGTTGTTTTGACAAAATCAGCCATGTTAAAAGTTCAAGAGACTCAGAAACCGATGCAAGCTTTAGGCTGGAAGACGGAGAACATAAAAACCTAAAACACTTGAAAGGTATGTTTAAAACGGAGCTTTCAGCATCTTCTTGTGGTGCTTGAAACACAGTGAAACAGTGTTTGTTGAAACAGCTGCTGAGTCTGGTTCTTCTTCTTTAGCTCTTCAATTGCCGCTCTCCTCCAGCTCCTTTTTCAAGCTGCAGATAAGAAGGAAAATGAGTAACCATGTTAAAATGAGAATCCAAAATCTCACAATTTGTTTCAAGTTCTACAAATGCTGCACTCACCTCTTCAGGTAGGCGTGCACGTTATCGTAGCCATGATATTTGGCGAGGTAAACCAACACTCCCGTGGCACAGCGGCCATCTCTGGCTCGACAGAAGCTGCAGTTACAGATCCCTCTGCACGGTGGGCACTGCCACTCCTAGAGAAGAGGGGAAGGAAACCCATGAGACATGCCCAGCACTGTCATTCACCTATAAATGCAAATTTTGACATCCAGATACTTACCGGGTCCAACAGAGCATCTCGAACCTCCTCGCCATAGCGGTTACGCAGACAGGGTCCGCAGAACTGACCCCTGACCCCAACACACTCTGGATTACGGCAGCTGGTTTTGGTGTCAGTTGTTTTCTGACGACACTGGTGGCAAGTGGATCCCTGAAAGAGGAGCACATTTTTATTAGTTTAAGCTCTCAGGTAAATAAAAGCAGCTTCTTAATTTCTTTTCTGGTGGGACTCACAGTAGCACTGTTGTAAACTTTCTCTCGCACGTTGGTGCAAATCCTCTGCAGCTCTATCTCTGTGACTTCCTCCACAGGTCTCACAACATGCGGGATGGCCTTGGACCAATGGAAGGAGCGGCGGCGGGGCTGCACATGAAGCAAACGTGGCTTGTCAGAACATGGTTATTACTTAAGTGGTCAAATAAGAGACTTTGTTAGGAGAGAGGGAAAGTAGGTCTTACTGGTTCATCAACTTCCTCATAGTAACGGCCTTTGCGGACCAGGCTGAACTTGTCCTCAGGCTCTTCCTCTGGTGGTGGGCTAGGAGGTCCATCTACTAGTGAGCGGGAGCGGGTGTGGGGTCGAGACAAACGCTCTGGGTTCTTTCTGCGAACTCCTGGAGTACCCATGGAGCGCCGAGGTGCCCGTTGAGGCTGAGAAAGGTCAGATAGTTTGGATTAATACTGATCCAAGGAACTGTGTGGTGGTGTGATATGAGAGATGATGGTTTCAGGCAGCTATCCTGAGTTCTAAGTACCGTATTGGGTGCAGATAATGCCATCCGTCCAGGAAAGAGTCCAGGGACTTTGTCAAGTTCTGCCATAAGCTTTGCAAGCTGGTAAAAAACATAAATTAATGGGTTAAATCTCAAAGTAAGAAAACTATCAAAAGAACAACATTCTTAAATAGAAATCACTTCTGACAAACAAAACTAGATCATACCATTTCTTTGTTCTCCTTGATATTCAGGGCTCTCTTTCGCACAAAGTTCTCCTCCTCTTCCTCCTCAGAGCCTGGGTCCTGTTCTTTTTTTGGAGGGAGCTGCTCAGATGCGGGTCTCTTTCTTCCAGTCTTTTTGGTGGGAAACGTCATGGCCACCTTCAAAACATTCTGCCTGCGGCCACGTTTTGGTGTTTCCGTGTCTACTTTCTAAAACAGAGTCAGAGAACAATTGGAATGATGCCTGCTAACTTTTTTTTATACATGCAGTGTGATTTATACGCCTGTTTTCAAATTTACCATGGCCTTCATCTGAGTGTTGATCGCATTCTCGAACCCGCTGCACGAATCCTCCCCTGATGAAGCCTCAAACGACTTCGTCTTGACCACCATCCTCCTCGTTGGTCTCAAGCTGCTCCTCTACACAAAAAGAGAATCTTTAGTTTCAGATGCTGCAAAGACCTCACTCTACAGACCATATCATGGAAAAGGTTTTTAAGATTACCGTATTTGCAAAGCCTCCATCAGAGCCAAAGCTATCACAGCTGTCTTCAGAGGAAGAGGACGACGTTTCGATGGGAACAAGGGGGACATTTCGGAAACTCCTTAAACTCATCCTGGTGGACGGAGGCTGGGAAGCCAGAGTCTACAAATCAACAGGTAAATAAGCAACAGCATGAAAATAAAATCACTGCTAAGTCTTTACACCAGAATGTGGGATCAGGGCAGAAATGGTGACCTAGAAAATAAGCAAATTCATACCAACAGACTTCAAATAAGGATTTCATGCTCAAACTTAGTCTTACTGTTTGTAGTGACAACCATCATTTAAAATATTCATTGCAACCTATTTTTAAGTGAAGCAAAATGAAATACACAATCACAACAAACCAAGAAAAAAAAGAAAAATGAGAAATAAAAATGTCTAAGCGATAAAAGGAAAATTCAACGGTATTTTTGTAAGTAAGTTCAGATCAGTGGTTTCTCGGATTCTCAGGGTTCGTGGTCTGTATCTTAAGCTTGAACAGTCATCAGGACACACCCCTGTCTTTAAAACTGCTCCATATGTAGGTGACTGGATCTTGCATACTTGAAAAAAAAAACATAACTATATTTTCCCATGCTTCTATCCAATTTACTTTAGTGCGATTTCAGATTCTAACCTGGACATATTTCGGTGTCTATTCTGCTTAATGATGAAAAGGAATACCAACAAACTACAATATCTTACTTTGCATTGCTAGTATAATACATTCAAAAGGGTTTTATTTTGCAGTGTTGGTACTCAATGCAATGCAAATATCTGCTAATATTTTGAGCATGCATACTTTTAAGTGAGGTGACCCACAAAACGTCCAGAGTTAAAAGCTTTTAAAAAACTGAGGCAATTGGGTGCACTTATCTGCCCAAACATAAGGTCATGCTGAATTTGTCTAAATAAGAGTAATGTAAGGCTGTATTTCTTACCTTGGAGCGTGTACAGGGCATTTTTTCTTTAGATTGGGTCTTTGCTGATACACAGGCACGGTGGGCTGCAGAACTGCAGTGAACAATGCAGGACCCGCAGATGCATGTAGTTTAGGGACTGTTCGTTTCCCGCGCCACCCTAAGGTCCTAGAAGCTGTATAAAACTAGTTCAACTTCTTTAAAATTTAAGTACTTTTGTAGTATAATTTGGAGACGTATTCATGACTTAAACTATTTTTTAAGTGTTTCTGGATAATTTTTAAATAATATTTGTTCGATAGTTCGTCTGTTATTGAGACGTTTTTGATACAGCCGCGGCAGATCTTTCAGGTACTTTGTAGCGGCGCGAAGTTTTTATTTGAGAATTTGCATGTAGCGCGGGTAAAAAGTTGACTTTAATCCAGACATTCAAAGGTCCAATATTTTGCCTGGAGTGGATTTTTGTATGACTTGTCTTTTCCCTAATTTTTCTTAATGATACGTAATTTCAAGACAACTTGAGCCAGGGCATGTTATTCTTTGCCCAGACTTTGTTCTACAATATGTTAAAAGTTTTTTAAGTTGATAAAGAAAAATAAAAGATAGGCAAACATCACCAAATGAAACTGAAAAATATTGATAAATAAGACAACATGTCACAGAAGACTAGCCAAGAGAGAGAGAGAGAGAGAGAGAGAGAGAAACATATTCAAATTACAAACAACAGGAAGTGGTTTTAACTGAACCATCAGAGGAGAGAGCAATGCAGTAAACACACAGTACCTGGGTGGGGTATGCCTTATCAAATAAACCTTTGTACCTCTGAGTTTGTAACAGCCTTTTACTGATGTTTTACTGGAAGACTGTGCTATTTTTCAAAACGCACTGACACACTAAGGAAAGCATTCAAAATGAACCTTTTTGCAATGTTGAATCACAACATCAACAATGTTTATTTGTGTGAAAATTGGACAGAAAACTGTCATTTTGGAGAATCATTGCCATCTGATATTTATGAAAGAAAGAGGTGGAGGCACGAGTCAATTTTCTTTATTTGAAATAATAATAAATATATCATTTTATAAACCTGACGGGAGCCAGTAAAAATATAAACATGAGGTCATAAATATATACATCAGTGTGATTCTATTACAGTAAGCAGTTTATTTCTAGGTATGTAGATAGACAAAATTTAGCTGTAAAACCTGTCAGAGCATGTAACTCTTAAAAAGGCCTGCACTATGATCTTCCACCAGCACCGCGTCCCCCCCTACCCCCTCTTCTTGGTCTACCTCTAACTTGTTTATTGTCCTGACGTGGTAATCTTTTCTGTCGCTCCACTTTGATCCATCCTCCATCACTTGCTTTGCTTCCCTCTTTTTCCTCACTGGGGTTTCCTGTTACAGACAGTATACCTGGTATCATGGAGGGGTGGTTATGTGATGGGGCACTGTAACTGTGGGAACGCAGCTTCGCTGGCGGTCTTGAGGTTCTGCTGGTTTTATTATGAACATGGCTACCTCTAGTATTGGTCCACGCTTGACCTCTGCCCTGCCCTCCTCCAACAGTTAATGTGCTGCCAAAATAGGGATTTCTGTTGGAGTTGTACATCGGTCCTGCACTGAGAGGACGGTCTCTTTCCCTTTCCAAGGTGCTCTCTGATGTAGTGCTGGACGGGCTGCTGCCCTTTGACCCAAGATGAAGCGGGGAGAGTTTGGCAGACAGGCTGGTAGTCGGTGAGGAGCTGCGAGAGTCAATCCAGGGCGATGCATTGGCGCGGTTTGGAGAGCGACGCACAGCTCCAGCATAAGAACAGCTCTGGCTCTCATGTGCTGACAGGAACTGAGGCAGAGTGCGGGCCTGGGAGGAAGTCAGCGGAGCAGTGGCTTGTTGGGATTTCTGGGATATCATCTGCTTCAGCCTTACACTGTACATCCATGTAGGATCAATATCTAGAAGGGAAGATATGCATTGTTAAATACAAAAACACCCACTGTGTTAAGCACAAAGATTTCTAGTAGATTTGTTAAAGATTTCAAGCAAAACTATGAAGCAGTATACCACAGTTATTCCTGTCTCTGGGGTTCCAGTCAATGGTAGTCGGTGCTGTTTCAATGGCCAGCTCCACAGTCTTGATCTCATCTTGTCCACCTACGAGGCTCCACATCATAGAAGAGCTGTATCTGGTCGTCCTTGGTGACTTGACATCATTCTGGAGGATTAAGTCAAAACAGAGAAATAATTAAGGACATTATGGATAAAAACACTCATTTCAGTTCCTCAGCTTTGAGATAGCCTTAAATGCACTTCTGATCTCCCTTTTGAAACTGGCTTAGGAGACAGCTGGTAAAATGACTCACTTCAAAATTAACTGTGTAGTCCACTTTCTGGTTCTCTGTTATCCCAACAATCCATTTATCCATCACAAAAGGAGGCTGCAAAGCAATGAAAAAAAGTGAATATAGGAACATATTTCAAACCTTATCGAAGAAAAAAGGAGTCTATGCAGATGAAAAACACACAGTCGCACAGACAAAACCAATCATTTGTCAGAAAATGTGTTCCAGTGTACACCTTAGTCATCCGCAAGATTTCCACATCCTGGCGGTTGGCATTGAAGACGACATCTTTGATGTAAGTTACTGCCACATCGTCTCCATCCAGCTCTAAGTACATTTTCCATTTACAGTCCTTCAAACAAACAAAAAAAAACAAAAAACAAATGGCGTTATAATAAAACGCTGGTCTGGCACACTCTGAAACAACACCTGATTGCACGCAAAACTTTGTAAATTTAGTGTGGAGAACTTGGTTGCACTTGTATATAAACCAACAGCACAACCTAGAGGTAGTTTGATGGTAGTGGTAAGACTTTGGCCTCAAAGCCTCACAGTGTTTGGGAGGAAAGAAAGTAATATGTTATAGATACACGACAAGAGTATGACAGAATATAAAACCTCTACTGATAAAATATAAAAACAATCAAAAGCATGCAAAATGATGAACTGAATAGAAACGAGTTCTCCTTTATCTGAAGTGTAAGAAATATGTGAATACATTTAGAAAGATACTGAAAATATGAGCCAAAAAAGTCAGTATTTCTGTGTAGCCGCACTGATTCTTTATAAGACATCACATGGTTTTTTTTATTCTTGCTAGAATTAATTTGTTGCAGCAGGAATCTGGTCAAATTTAAGTAACAAGGGGGGAAGGTTTTCCTCCTGACTTGATGCATGCAGGACACATCAGATCCTCACTATAAGCCACAAATCTGAGCCATACCCCAGCCCTCCTCTCCTTCATACTGAATGCTGACGAAGCAGTAATGATTCTGCCAATCCCCAAACGCTGTCAACGAAACCACAGGTCACTGCTTAACCACCCAGGGTTCATGGCACAGGCCAATCCATTGTGTAGTGATCACAGAGAAAGACATCAGAGGAGTGGCACTAACACACTCGTCTGAGGAGCCCTCTCCCTCTCCTGCATCGTCCCCCGGGGCTGGAAATGGCTCAAAGGGGAAGCTTCAGCAAGCCTCTGGCTCAGAAACACACCAGTGGCCCCCGTGCTGGCCTGGTGTCGGCGCTGGACGGTCGCACCAGGGCTCCCAGGTCCATGCTAGTCTAATCACTCCAGCAGAAACAATGTCTGGTAATGATGCCTAGGACCCGAGTGCGTCTAATGACAACTCATACATAATTCAGCACCTTTCACTTGGCTGCACGGTGATATCCTCATTAGTAGGGGACCCTCAGTGGCTGTCAGATGGTGGCCGCACAATCGCAGACCCTCATTTTGTCTTTGAGAAGTGCAGCTGCTTCCATGACATCGCCAGCAAAGAGGGGCGAAGGAAAAAAAATGCAGTGCGGGTTTGTTTTATTTAGTGCAAAAAAACCTTCCAGTTTGTAAAAACAAGGCTGACACGGAACCTGACACCAGGCAGGGGAAAATAATTAGCTCTCATTTTCTCAGCCTCCTGTTTCCTTCTCCCTGCTGTGTTTTCTACCCACTAAACCACCACATGTCAGAAGAAATGGGAGGCAATTAGCAGGCTCGTTTCAGCCCTGCCGAACACACTGAAAGAGGACTATTTATGATGGGACAATGAACAGCTGAAAGATTAAATAACGTTTGCCTTTTAAAAAGAAAATGACTTCTGGCTAAATGGGCTATTTTTGATTAAATTCAAACAGCAAGTGAAGAGCCACCCTTTCTCCACAGTTTGAGACCCTAACAAAGGGCTGCGAGTTCGATGTGGATGTGCTACATGGCTGAGAATGAAATGTTTATTTGTCTGGTTTTATACATGTCTAGTGATGCCGTCAATGATCAGTTTAACAGCCGTCATCATGAATCTTCAGAACAAACAGCCTCAGTACAAGGAGGCTGATTCAGTCATGGCAAAAACAGGGTTCTGTGCGTGCTTTTCCGAGGTTACAATTATTACCAAACTTATCAAAGATTGTTACAGTTTTTAATCGGATCAGTGTAAATTACATACATTTAGCATTTATTTATACCTCACAGTTAGCACAGTGTGTCTGCGTTGAACTACAAACTTACAGATTTCCCAGTTCCTGGTTTCCAGTGGTACCCAAACACCAGCTCCAGATTTACAGTTTTCACCCTCTCCACCTCCTTTTCTAGTTCATCCTGGAGATAAATGGGGCAAGAGTCCAATTACACACAGAAAAATAAGCAAAGAAAAACATCTTCCTGAAGACACAGAGGAAACCCTATACCTTCAACAGCGGGGGGAAGTGGACGAACCCCATGTAATCATGGGTTAGCTTTTCAATTTCAGCCTGCCAAAGAGAAAATATCAGATTAGCTGTCACCCCACATATCAGAAAATATAGATCTCAGCGATGCAAGGATTCCCAGCAACAAAAAAAAGGTTTGTTTAGTTTTGCCTTACCTTAAGGTGCATGACGTGGCCTTTAGACCTGACCCCCATGTCCCGCATATCGTTTTCTGAGAGCAACAGCAACCTCTTTCCAGTGATGTGGTTCTCTTTGAACAGGTCAGCGTAAAGGTGCATGCCACACGTTCCCTCCCCTGAGTCAGAAACATATACAATGTTTTGTTTTGGGGTTTTTTTTTTGACAGATTAGGTCAAAAATTAAAAGACTGAGGCAACAAAAGTGGGAATTAAAATCCGAGTGCATCATAATGGAGACAGTAACAGACCTGCACCGAATACTTGCTGCATCCAGAAATACTGAAGGAAAAAAAAAGATGATATATTTATTAGAGAGTGATGGTATTTTGTGACGTAAAAATGAAAATGAAAGCTTTAGAAATGAGGAAAATATAACCGTACTGACCACATGCTCCTCTGTCCATGTATAGATATCAAGAGTGGGCAGCAACTGCATAAAAACAGAGAACAGAAATAACAGAGCAGAACATGGGTGGATACAGACAGTAAAATAATGCATGTATTTATGAGAGAGAGAGATCTCAAAATGGAAATCCAAAGACTTAAATAAATGTTATTAGAACAGGGAAAAGCCATGTTTTCCATATCTTTGTAGCCATTACTTTTCGGGTTATTGTGCCGCAGGATTGAGACAACTTGCTTCTAATGGTCTATATCAAAACTGAAATGTCCATCCATCTGATCTAATGTGATCTATTTGAATGATAAATCATTTATTGCTCATTAAATGTAATCAGGCAGAAACTCGCCAGCCAAAATAAAGATTTCATCATTGTGCTCATGAGGTTGGTGTGTAATGACAGAAATAATGCAACGGAAAATTGGAGGAAAGATGACTAAATGAATGAGTAATCCCCATTCACTGTCGTCTTCCCACGACGTCTGATAACAGCTCAGATTATGAACTGAATGCTCGGCTCAATAGACAGTTGCCGCCGTATATTTCAGTGCAGCCTGCCGCTTCATGAAGACAACCAGCTCTGCAGCGTTTTCCGCCTCCTCTAGTGCCGCTGCTCGGAAGTAAACAGATTCAGAAACAGTCTGCCTCTGCCAAAGTCTCTTTGGAGTGACTGAGCGGCACTTTTCAAGCAGAAAATTGTATTCTATAAATGTGTTATGCTTCTTTTATTAAGATCCTGTTGACAAAGACACAAACCTGGGTGTCTTCAACTCAAAGGAGGTCACACTTTTGTGTGCAGAGGGATAAAACATCTTTGAGTTGGCTCTAGTTCACTAAATTCTGCCCCCATGTGGACTAAGTGGATTATGGGTAACCAGACAATGAACCCAGGGAGTTTCAGAATGACAAGAACTAAATCTGCTTTTAAATTTACAATCCTACCAAAATCACAACATTCACACTCTATTTTTGTATCAAAAATGAGTGTTAGCATAATAAAAAGTGATTAGGCCTTGTCCTGTAACTATCTTTTGATAAAAAATAAATTCAGTTCACAGCAGACTTGATATGCAGACAGATCAGAGAAATTGATTTATTGGCACAACAATGTGAGATGCAGGTAAATCAGTCACATCAAGACGCTGCTCGGTGTATCGTTTTGCTGAAAGCTCGATGAAATGCCTAACAAGTGTTTCTTTCTGTGTTAATTGTTATGTCTGGTGGAGTATGAGCAGGGATTTGGTGGCACAGGAGCACAGGCAGTGTTTGAATAGGAATATTAGCTCACGGCAGGAAACTAACAAGCAACAACAGAGGAATACAGAGGATTATGTCCTCATGAGACTGACTGATGATAACAAGCGAGGGGGGCATTTAATGGGCTCTGCTCAAGGAAGCATATCCTTACCCCTGATGAAACATAATATCGAACTGAACGCTAATGCTAATACCATTTCTCTACTGTAAAGTGCAGGTCTGGAGGCTATATTTAGTTTGACTGTACGCTTTGAAACTGCATGGATGATTCTATTAAAATTGATGCTTCTATAGCAGCAGTGATTGAGGCCTGTAATTGCTTAAATTTTAATCATCATTGAATTTCTTCTAATCTTTCAGGCCTCAGAAAGAAGCCTGTTTCATCAAGTAAAAAAAGTCAAATGAGAGAATGAAGCTGACAATCACAGAAAAAAAGTCCCTCTCCTGCTGTTTTGAACTCAGGTCAGTCAGAGGAAAAAAAACATGTACTTTCTCATCCTGGTAAGAGACTGCGTCTCAACAACTGCACTCCACCACATCCAGAACAAATTGGCCAATCTTAATGTCAGCAAAATGTCACTTCATCATAAAAGCCTGGCCTTCTCTAAGCAACTGGCTCACGTGGCTCTTTCCTCACAGCATGGCACTATACATCCAGCACATTAGGGCATACAGTAAATGACATCCATAATAGGTCCTCCATAGGTGGAGGGTTACAAATATAATCTATAACATGTTTATTTGAGCTATTTCCAAAGGCAAATTCTGAATACAACTTTTACAAAGTAGAGAAAATGGTGTCCAAAGATGTGGTGGTTTTTTTTAGAGATAAGCAGGAATAATTGAATTTGAACATTTAACAGATTTTGACGAGCAGTTTATCAGGACAAAGTGCTTCCACAACACCAAATCAGTATAAAGAGATGACAGGATGTGACAGATGCAGCTGTGGCAAGAAAGCAGAACACGGTAGAGCTTTATTCGCTGTCTTCAGACCAAGCAAAGCATCCTTTCCCCAGAGTCATGTTGATTTTGTGTCCCTCTCTGACACAGCTCGACACAGTGGAGGAGTTCTGCCGGGCCTGCATGTTAACCTGCATGCCTGAGTGCAGCACAGGGAGGCCAAAGTCCAAGGAAAACACGTCCTCAAAGCCTTTCATCATCCTGGTGGACTGCAGATTCACCTCCTCGTTACCGGAGGCTGTGATCTGACAGGACATCTGTGAACTGTTTGACTCCTTCGTCTTTGACTGATAATACGACTTAGCACTTATCTTTTTAGCCACAGGTAAGAAGAGCTGAGAGGCAGAGATGGAGAGGGACACCGGGAAAGAAGTAAAGAAAGGAAAAGAAAGAAAGAGAAGGAAGTGAGTCATCCAGTTTGGAACCATAAATTGAGCATGAGTAAGGAAACAGGACATTTGATTTGGGAAAAGGAGTTTTTCTAAGGAGGTAAATAGAACAGCAATAAAAGAAGGGTAGGGCAGGAAAAGAGGGTGAACACAGGAAGTGGGTTTAGTGCTCTTGATTCAAGGTTTGGTTAACAATTAAAACTTAAACAATGGAACCTCTGTGTTGTTGAGCGCCAGCCTTCAAGATATCCATACTATAAACTCCTGTGGCATTCAGTCACAAGAGGTTTGGCTCAGACAAGTGAAACAAAGGAAACCACACCACAATCCATTGTGTTTAGCATGCAAACATATGATGCAAAACACAACAATGCAAAACTCAACATGAGTCCTAGCAAGCGACGCAGCTCCAAAGTGTGCATCATGATTCAGGTGTATACTTCTGTGAAGTTCAAGCACCATCTAAGGCCAGCTAGAAGATTTGGAAAAGATTCCTGGAAAACTATCAGCTCACACTTGATCACATCTAAAGACAAGTGCTTCGAGTTTTTAGTCACAGCCTAGTCTCAGACTGAGAATTTACCAAGACTGTGAATCTTGCAGGGTCACTATTTACAAGGCTACAACCAGATCCTTTTAGCATTTTTTGACTGTTCAGCGGGGAAGGGAGGGGCTCATTAATCAGATGTGTGTTCACATATGACAACTCAGAACTCGCTAATATTAGTACTCGGCACACGCGCCCTGCGGTGCAGCCTGTATGCGCTGCATATACTAATACATACTGTGTCCAAAGTAGTGTGTAAAAAAACTTTATTTTTGAGGTGTGGTGGCTTTTATTTAGCCATGGCCATGCGCCATTACATGTAGGGGAAACCCTGCAGTTGACGTCGAATAGACAAGGCTGATCTGCCCACAGCTCCACTATCCGCTCCTCTTTCTGGACTGTCCACTTTCAACATTTTATCACCAGTAATTCTTGATACATTCTTATTCTTCTTGTTTTGACTGTCAGGTTTCCTTTTCCGCTTTGGTTAGAGCTCGTCTATTGGTTGATGGTTGTGTTACGTCACTGTAACTTGTCGCAAACCCAAGACTAGGGAAAGACTGATACAAAACAGCGCGGATTACCATCTTAAATATAAAGATCGAGATGATAGGAGCATGCTGTGACTTTGCTGTGACTCCGCTGTGACTCCAGTAAAACTCTTAGATTTACCTAAGACTTTCAGTTTTTAGTCTGGGACTGTGGAAATCGTTTGGTGGATGCCCAGCATAACTCTTTCAATAACACTGTTTCTCATAACCTTCGCCTATTGTGGAATTTCCCACACTTTATATTTTGGATTCATTGCTTTCCCATTTCAATTTCATCCCAGAGAGGAAGCTCAGGTGAATCCTGAGTGGACGTGCATCTAAGCTTGTAAAGCTGAAGTGACAGAGCTGCTCTAACCACTTGAAAGTTGATGGCCACTGTGCTGGAGGTCAAGGTGGACCAAGGTGGAGAGGGGGTAATGAGGAACTCACCGGGCTGTTGGACTGCTCGATGAGTTTGCGCTCCCACATCTTTAGCCTCCGCTCTCTCTCCTTCAGCTCCTGCTCTTTGGTGCTCAGGTCTCTCTCTAGCTTCTTCAGCCGCTCGAGAGTGGCCTCAATCTCCATCCTGCAAAACGCAGAGACAGAACAATAATCCTGCAGCGTACCACAACAAAAATAATGCAAACAATCCACCAAATATCCAGATTTCATACTAAAATATACCTTGCCATTTTGTGTCACATGTATTAGCGACATGGTGGTTTAATATTTTCTGTATTTGTAGTTTTGAGTCAAAAGAATAAAAAACAGTCATGGATTAGATGAATTTTATCCTACAAAAAGTAAATAAATTGAGGCTATAAACATGCTAACCATACTAACTTGTGCCCTCAAACTATTTGTCACTGTAGTTTTTAGCTAAAATGTCCAAAAACAGGATTGTATTTTCAGGGAACTATTTAAAGCTGTTAATTTATTCACAGCTTTTTGAATCCAATAAAAGAAAAATTTAAAGTGTTTGGTATCTTAAAAACTCAGATTTTCACCAAAGTTTAAGATATATGTAACTGTATTTGATCTATGTTTTACTTCACTGCCCCTTTCTATCACCCAGCTTCAGTTTTTGCCTTTTTAAGGAGAGTAATCAGTGGCAAAGGCTGAAATTGAACAACAAAATAAAACTTTCCTGTAAACAACTCTGCGCTGCTCTACAGTCAGAGGGTCATTAGTCCGCATCTAAAGCCCTGAATGCCAAGGACAGGACAGTGTCTCATGTTCACTTCACGCTGGGGATGTTTGTTTTGCTCAGCGGGCGGGGCTGCACAGTGTGTCAGGAAAACCCATGCTGTGCTTCAGCCCAACGAAAAATTTGTACACTTTGTGTTCACAAACACACAAAACACAAGCAGGGAAGCCCATTCCTACTCCTCCTAGTCCTCAGCTAACCCCACCCTGAGGCTCCCCGACTTAAACAAACTCAAGTGTTTTTCAACTTTTACTCAGTTGTTACTAGATTGTTCCTCCCTGATACAGAGAGGCAGAGATATTTGTTCAGGTCAACATTTCTAATAGTAACTCAGTTTGCATTGAAGGTGTAGTGAGAAGAAATGGGAGTATTCAGTGACATCTAGTGGTCACATTTTAAATTGAAATGCCTTCTTGCTCACCCCTCCCTTTAGTGAAACAACGGTGGCCTTTGAGGACAAGAAGCTTCTGTGATAGATGATTAGTATGGCCCTACATTTGTCAAATTTTTACCTTTATCACGAATTCTTTTGTGCACAACAATAACAACTTCTGCTCACCAAATATAAACCAGGTGTATGTACCAGTCTGTCCATTATGCATTTCGTAAGAAATATGGGGGTCAAAGATGGCGGCCTCTGAGGAAGATACATGAGGCTGATTCTCAGTCAAAAAAATAAAGTGATTTCAATATTCAGGTGAATCCGACAAACTTATAATTATTACATTCTATTCCCACCAAGTCTGTTCTGCTCAGTGTTGTTTTATTCTACACATTGCACTGTCATCACTTAAATTGGCTTTTATTTTTTTTATAAATTTCTTGACAAACTGGTTTCAGTTTGTTTTGGCTGATTTATGCCTTAAAAAATCAGTTTGAGCATAGATTAGTGTAAATGAGTTATTTGATGCTAAAAGTCTGACGTAGAGTTGGAGTTGTGTTTTGGTTCATGGAAGGGGTCGGATGTGGATCCTTACTGAGCAAACTCGCTATCAAACTCACAAGATCTCAGAACCCAGTGGGCAGAGGTGCTTTGGCTTTGCTTTAGTATTATGGAACATGCACTTCATCTTTATATACAACCAGTGGTATAGTCCTACACTGAAAGAAATAATTTATAAGATCTTATTAGATAATATATTGTAAGTATTTGTCCTCAAATGATTTAATTAAAATTTCATGCTGCAATATCAAGTAACACTCACTTGCCAGTATCAAGTAAACTTTACTTTCCATAAAACATAACAGTTGTGAAGATGTTAAGTAACATTTACTGTTACTGACATTTAGTTTAAAGTTATATTTATTTAAACAAACTAAGTGAAGTCTACTTGTTTTTCATAGGTAGGAACCTCATTTTACTGAAAATTAAGTACATTTTATATCTCTGTACTATTTGCTGTTATAAAGTAATTAAGTAGATATTCATTATCTACTTTATTGCTTCATTACTACTTTCCTTTTTATACATTAAAAAATTGTTAAATTCAATTTATTTATGAATTGAATAATTGAATGTTTAAAACTCTAGTTCTTACTGAATCTTAAAAATACAAGGTAGAAATTATGACAGTTACCCTAGTAGAGTTTACCGCACTAAAAAGTCACTTTTTTCTGTGTGTAACTCTTCGAGTTGACAGCAAACTTTCTTGAACTGAGGCCAAATCTGAATCCAGAAATGTTAAAAGCTGTTTATCGGGGGTGCAGACAGGATGAGATGGATTTTTCCCATTAACTTTGGTTTTTCTAACACATGGCTAAGGACAGGTTAGCGAGTTAAGCCATCCTCATCAAGTAGGAGTGAAAATACCTTGTCTCACTGTACATAAGTCCAAAAATGAAACAGGTTTTATTCCCGCACTGCGCACACATACAAAGACTATCACTCTACAGCTACGAGAAAACTCTGATCTACAAACTCCCACTTTCATTTGCAGCCAGTTTAACTTGTAGCAACCGACCACATGTGTCTGTCTGTGTCAAACATTTTCAGCCTCTGTTTTCCAGCAGTGAGATCAGCTCCAACCTGCTCCACCTGCAGATGGCTGCCTGGACACGATGCCACCAGCACAACTTCTGAGGAAAAAACCTCAGAGCACAGACAAGCCCCGCAGAGAGGCAGACAGAGAATAAAGTAACAGCTGAGACTCAGGCTGTGCTGAACATCAGCAAACCTCCAGCTGCTCATACAACCCAATTAAACACTTCTACTTGAAAAAGATGGTGATTATTTTTAGGGCCTTATGGGTAAAGAGAGGAAGTATATCCAGATGGATGATTCTTTGGAGGTTTTTATGCCTTTATGTAGCTATCAGTGTAATTATTAAAGATCTATATGCACAATCTCAAGTCTTTTCTGTGTTTCATGGCCCCCATCAGCTACATTTCCACATCATTCTTCCAAAACAGTTCCATTTCCTTAGGCAGAGGCAGTATATTTGTGAAAAAGACAGTAATAAATACATTTACTGGGCTGATCTCATTACCTCCATTCAGCCTTGTTGTGAAGGAAAGAGTTGCACTGTTGAGGAAGTTGGCTGTCATTAGACATGGAGTCCAAAGTGGAGAGGATCTGCTTGAACATTGGCCTTTCCTAAATCAACATACAAACATTCGCTGTGGATGAGATTCACAGGAAAGTGTACATTTGTAGATAATTTGCATACCAATTAATCCCGGAAGATCACTCACTTTTGGCTCTGTTGCCCAGCAGCTCGTCATGAGCTGAGCGAAGCTGGCAGGACAGCCGCTCGGGATGGTTAACCTCTGAAACACACACAGAAAGTTGTACAATGAGGTTTACAAACTAAGGTCAAGCAAAGAAGAGTTTGTGACTGAAAAGATCTCGATAACACGTTTCTCTGATTTTATATCCAGAATTAAATAAGAGTTCAAGGATTTATTTAGATTATTTATTTATATTTATTTAGGATTTATTTTATATTTAATACGAGCGACAACTGTGCATGTTAGTGTGTCAGCTTATGAGAACTCAGCAGAAACACAAATCCACTTTGTTGCTTTAATCATGTTACATTTTCTTTGGTGGGTGTCACTCACCCCTCAACAATATAAACCAAATCTAGAATTACTGTTTTTTCTCTTTAATATTTAACTGGAAACAGGTAAATGAATTATTGATTATTCGTGCAAAGTTTCTACTTCCTCCCACTCCATTTTGAACATGCAATGTGCATGTGTTTATGTCTTTAATTTGTACTATGTTTAATGGTTGTTCATGTTCATATAAATTCTATAAATTCTAATTCTAATATTTCACACATATGACCCAGAACAAGGACATATGCTGAAAACAGACAGTTGAAACCACTCCATAAGAGATGTATTTCACAATGCACTTAAGGAGCCAAGATGTTAATTCAGTGTAAAGGTAAAAGTATGGATCAAAACGGTACATATACGGTCATTTCACACTTGAGCACCTCGTTTTTCTCCACCACCAGCCAGGCCACTTGTAACCCCTCCAGGCCTTTGAAGGGGATCTCCCGGGTGAGCATTTCCCACAGCACCTGTTAGAGAAGTCAAGAACCAAGGTCAATAAACAAACACAGTTGTAACGCGGCTAAATTATACAAATGTATACGCATACTCTTTGAATGCACAAACATCCATGAATCTGATGTCTTCCAGGTATGGTTTTGCAAGTAAAAGATGTGAATACATAAACACTGCAGCACTGATGAGTACCTTCAATGTGTTTATGTGGCATTTACATTCATACACAAATTCAACATTAAAATATCTCTTTCTTTTTGAGGATCAAATGCAAAGTGAAAAGTAGACAAAAAGACTCAATTCAGATTTCCAAAGACAATTAAAGGCTGCCATGATTTCTAAAGTTCAATAACAGTAGCACCTTGATAATTTCATCTCTTTTCAGCGGGTATTCAAAAGACTCGGAAAATAACTACCTGCGCAGACACCTTGGAAAATTAGATCATGAAAAAGCAGAGGAGAGCCATTTCCCTGACACCCAAAGGCTGTTTGTAGCATGTGTACCATAGTTTGCATTTCTGCTCTCACCAGCCGTCTTTCATTTCATGTTTACATTTTTCTACAGAAATCAGCTCCTCAAAGAAGCGTCTGAGCGGCAGACTGGATACTTGAAATGAATTCCTATAGCAGCACCTTTGATGCTAAAAGGACTCATTGCCGTCATTTACATCGTCTGAAAACTTTTCAAACATTATAAATGAAAAGAAATGCATATTACTGCATTGTAACTTAAAATGAGTAATTTAGTCATATATGTTCGGGATTAAAGTTATTTCTTTATTTATAAACTACTACCAAGACATTTTTCTGCACAGAAGTTTCACTGAGGTTTCAAAAGTAAGAAAGAGTTGCTAAGTTTCTACCAGACAGCAAAGGTCAGAGCTGCTGTCCACTTAAGAAAATGCAGAAATGAAAATTACTAACAGCTCTTTATCTTAGCGGAGAAGATCCCTTTTTTTAACCAGTGAGTTGTACATTTTTTTACATTTAATTTATATTTGTCATATCTCTGCCTTTGAAAACAAAAGGACCCTTTCAGATGAGTTCTGTCTTGTTGCTGTTGCCTATCACATCCTCTGTGAACCATACCAAGTGTTTTTTTTTATTTTCAGTATATTACATTTGTGGTTGAAAATAAAGAAAAAAAGGACAAAAATAGTCCATTTAGAGCAAAGATTGTATATATTTTGTCTCAAGTGTGGTCATAAAGTTTGACTCATGAGTAACTCCTCTTACGCAAACAAGCTTTAAGTAAATCCTTGGCTTTGAAGAAATCTGCTGGTCAGAGAGCTTCTGATTCTCCTCCACCTACGTAGCGTTGTTTGACATCCCTCTGGGGTCTTTGCCAAAAATACTGCACATGTGACATCCTTATTTGAATCATAAAATAAATTAGTGTTAACTCATAAGAAAGAAGTCTCTCCAGATTAAGCTATCTCCAACTTTCTGAGACAATAATCTGACAGTCACACCGACTCCATGCATGGGCTTTATCTCCCTTTTTTATTTCTTGACAAAATAGTTTGTAGATTATATTTTTGTATGATAACCTTTCCAGGTGCCTAGCTAAATATTGTTCAGCAGCTCATGAAGTTAACCACCCCCACCCAACATGGAAGTCACTAGAGCTCTTTAAATCACAAAAATACGCATTTCCCTGCAATTTTCACCTACATGATTCTTTTGGCCATGTCACCCAGGGACATCAGGGATAGGAGCACATTATTCACACATATTCACATCATAACCTCACAGCCAGTGTTGCCAACTTACAGCCTTGTTGCTATATTTGGCGAGTTTTCAGACCCCTCTATCGATTAATTTAGAAACTTAAAAAATAAAAATAAAAAAAAGTAAAATAAAATAAAAAAACCTCGGTAACTTCGCCAAATTGTCTCAATTGAGTCATTTTTGCCGGTCCCCAGCCCAGATAAAGGAGGAGTGCTGGAGTTGTTGTCTCTCATGTCTCTCTGTTAAAGGCATGGACTGTGAAGAAGATGAGTTACAGATATCCACTATAAAAGCAGAGAAACTTCTCTGCATTTCTAAGGTGGACTGCTATCAATCATCTTCTTCAGAGTCTGTGCTCTCAACTGGGAGAGCAACACTGCCGCCATTTGTATGGGAGAGGTGGCGTTCTCCACACGTGAATATTCTCAACTTGTGTGTGTGTGTGTGTATCTTGAAAACTGTGTGATGTTTGTCTCAAAAATAAATCATCCACAAACACATTTTTCAACAATTCACAAGCAAAATTTAAGATTTTCAAATGATAATAAATGCACGCACACACACAATTCAAAAACAAATGTGAAAATCATGGTGACCTAAAAATGAGGCCCAAAAGCTGCAAAACCACTGTTAGTGGACACATGCAGGTGTCACTGCATTCAAAGGTGTTAAAACACGCAAGCAACACAACAACATCATGTCATCCCCTCCCATCAACTCATGATGCAACCATTGCTTTAGACCACCTATGCATCCAATAAAAACTGTATAGAAAAGATTGACTGCAGTTTGACTGAGATCAAGTCTGTCATGATTGCAGATTTTGATTGGCATTTTTTAAAAATTGAATGGAATGTCCCCCTGCACTGCATTTTTTAAAATTGAAAAAGGTGATGTCATCGAGCATGACTGATGACATCACAGGTTAGCCAGTAACTGAAACAGAAGTCTCTTCACCTCCAGACCGAAGCAGTATAGCCAACGTCTAGGAGAGCGCGACAAAGTTTGAAGAATATTTCAGCCGAGTCAGCCAAGTTATAGAAAAGAAGAGCAGTTTTCTTCAACCATGACAACTCCAACTCCATCACCAACATACCCTGCGGGTTTGGGGTTTAACACCCCCCCTCCCGCAGCAAAAAGTTGCAATGGAGATTTTGAGGAGTTAACATTTGAAGATCTACTCAAGCTTGATCTACAGAGCCCATTGGACAGTCCCCACACAGTGTTCAAGACGCTGTGTGACAACATGCTCTTTGAGGCAAACCACCTTACAACGCAGAGCCAGACCACTGATCCTCTGCCTTCATTTTCACCTCTACCTTCATCACCAACACACCCTGCTGGTTTTGGGTTTAACACCCCACCTCATTCAGCAGAATGTTCCAATGAAGATTTTGAGGATGTGACATCTAAAGATGTACTCAAGCTTTCTGACCTTCAGAGGCCATTGGACAGTCCCAGCACACTGCTTGAGACACTGTGTGAAGATAGTGAGCTGCTCGTAGATTACATGCTCCTTGAGGCAAACTACCTTACAGAGCAGAGGCTGACCACTGACCCTATGGCTCTCTTTTCGTCTCTACCTTCATCATCAACATACCCTGCTGGTTTGGGGTTTAACACCCCCCCTCATTCAGCAGAAAGTTCCGATGAAGAGGTTATGGACTTAACATCTGAAGATGGACTCCAGCTTTTTGACCTACAGAGCCCATTGGACAGTCCCCGCACAGTGTTAAAGACACTGGCTGAAGATGATGATGACCTGCTGACAGATGACATGCTCCAGATCCAGTACACTGACCCTCTGCCTTCGTTTTCACCTCCACCTCCATCCCCAACATACTCTGCTGGTTTGGGGTTTAACACCACCCCTCACCCAGCAAACAGTGGGGCTGGACAGTTTGCAGAGGTCACAAGTGTTGAAGATGCTCTTCAGCTCTTTGACCAACAGCGTGCATGTGCCAGTCCCGCTGTTTCTCTTCCCACAGCCTCCAACTCAAGGTAAGTATTGATTCAAATTACTCAAACTTTATTTTATTCATAAAAAATCGTGATAATAAGCAAAGAGAATGGAAATGACATTAGGCATACCTTAACATTTATTCAATTAAAAAAGTTTGATAGAGCAACAACATTAACTTTCTCTCTGATTTTGACCAACAGGAAAAGAAAAAGGGAAATGGAGCAGGAGGACAGCTCGTACATCAAAAAGCCACCAAATGCCTTCATGATGTTTATGAAGATGTACAGAGAAAATGTACCAGCTGAAGTTGCAGAGAAAGGGAGCGCAGAGACGAATGCTTTCCTCGGCCAGTGGGTAAGTGTGTCAGAACATGGTTCACTCAGGTTTAAATAAATCAAAGATTTTTACTTTATCTTTTCACTGTAACTGTTAATGTTGCTTTTTATTCACTGTCTCATGTAAAGAACTTTTAAAGGTACGAAAGTTTGCATAGAGGAAATGTTGTACACTCACTATTGAGTACCTGGTGTGCACCAGGTGTTGTTCATGCGCAAGTGGATGATCCAGTTTGGAAATAAGTGTGTTTCTGACAATATGTTTTTGTCTGTTCACAGTGGAAGGAGCTTACAGAGGAACAGCGAGGGGACTTTAAAGAAATGGCCAGAGTGGAAAAGGAAGAACACAGTCGGCTGCACCCTGGTTGGTCAGCCATCAACAACTATGTAAGTACACAATCTATGCACAGCAGCATCACAAATGTTGTGATTTGAGATTTCAAAAGCAGCTTTATACTACTGACACTGCATAGTCTGGTGTTACCAGGTCAGAAAAGTAACAATTTTATGTTGTTTTTTCAGGGCAAGAAAAAGAAAAGGATGAGGAAAAGCTCACCATCTGCAACTGGAACCATTTAACCAGTACCCATACTAGCAGCAAAAAATATAATAAAAAAATCAAATGAAGAAAAATAAAAATAATTTAAAAAATAAAAAAACAATAAAAAAAAACTTAAAAAAATAACAATAAATTAAAAAAAACAATAAAAAAAAATCAAATAAAAAAAAAAAAAAAAAACAGTAACTCCGCCAAATTGTCTCAATTGAGTCAATTTTGCCGGTCCCCAGCCCGGATAAAGGAGGAGGGCTGTAGTTGTGACATTAAAAAAAGAAGAATCAACAGAATAAAGTTCATTTGTTGTTCTAAACATATTTGGTGTGTTTTTTACTCACTTTTTTACTTACTTTTATCTCTCCCACGACATTGTTCCTCTCCCTTACAGCGTTCATTACAATTTTAGGCTATGGGCCAGAGGCCAGAATTTCACTATTTAGTACACCTCAGGGTGGCAAAGGTTCATCATGATTTTTGACAAGATACATGTCTGTTTCCAACTGTTTTAATTCAAACAACCAAGTGAGTGAACTCCAGGAGAGACTGGCAGACGTTTGTGCTCTCTGACTGCAGGCCGGTCACTCAGCCTTTGAGTATGTGTGCAGATTTCTCATGCAACTGCAAACAAGTCCATCAACATATATGTGGCATAGTATTATATGCGTGTTAACTGCGACAATGTTTTCTATATATTTATTTTTAATATTAAATTCTCATGAGCTCCATGACAGCACTTTGCTAAAGCCATAATTTAGTCTTCTTTAATATTGCTTCTCCATTCAAAATATTTTTAGACTGATTGTTATTGTTAAAGGTATACAGGTAGAAGGGGGGTCTATCTATGGTGTAAGCATTTGTAACTGCTCTAAATCATGTCTTTACAGGAAAGTCTGTTTCTTCTCCTTCTATGCATGTAAGGCCAACTTCCTCTTTGCTGTGGCCACAGACTTTAGAGGCCTCAGGAACTCTCTTAAGTAATCCTGTAGCTCAAAGCAAGATGCAACATGCATGAATATTTGTGCAGAACTTATAAAAAGATTTATAGATATGATTTATCCCTGAGGGGAAATTCAACATTCAAAACAATGATTGAAAAAACTTCCCGAGTACTTTGTACTGTAAAGGCCTTCTGTGCCAAAAACAGGAATTATCCATGTTTACACTTGGACATGTAGAATTGCATAATATTTTGGACATAACGGCTTCCTCTCTCTCTCTTTTTGTCACTCACCACACCATAGGAGAAAGTGTCACAGGTCTCAGACACAGGCAGACTCTGGATCACTTCTGGAGCCATCCAGGGAAATGTGCCCACCAGAGACATGTGTGTTGTGTGGGTCAGGAACTTGGATGCCCCGAAATCACAAATCTAAAGCGAGTAAAACAAAACAGATGTTATTTATAAAAGAAAGTCAAAATGTCTGTTTTCGTATCTAAAGACACCCTCAATCAAACTCTGCGATTACCTAATGATCAATCAATCAATCAGTCTTTATTTATATAGCACTTTTCATACACAACCATGTAGCACAAAGTGCTTTACACAGAAAAAGGAGTAAAAGAAACAAAGAATACCCAAATCTTCCCCAGCCCAACCCCTAATTCCCACTCCACAATCTAAATCCAACAGAAACAGGATTAAAATGCATAAACTTAAAAAGGGCTTGATTTCGTGGAAACAGGAGTGTGCGCACTGAGGAAACGCCATTTTAAAACTCAAGATAATGAATCACTGGAGGTTTAGGTTAAAATCTAAAGACAAAGTAACATATAATAAAATTTAAGAAATAATAAATAAAATAAATAAAAACAACAGTAAACGTTTCTAAAGTAAGAGTACCAAATTAGCTCAATAAAAGACAATCCTGTCATTAAAACTAGAAAGAGAGAAATACTAAAACACTTCAACAAAGTTAATGATATAAAATGTAGTTAAAAGCAAGACTGAAAAGGTATGTTTTCAGTTTGCTTTTTCAAGCAAATACACTACATACAGTTGAATAGTACAACTTTATGTAGTGTGGGATGTGGCTCACTATTCCTGCTTTATTTTTATTGATGTAATCCTCTGATGAATCAGAAACTCACAGAATAAGCTCCGCAATTTTCATATTTTTTATCTTTCAATTAAAGGGTTTAATTCATATCAAAATCTTTGATCTAAAGCTGTAGCAAAGACCAGTGATAATGATGGTTTCTCATATGCTAAGTTAGTCACTGCCCTCTTGTGTTCATATTCTGTAGGGAAATCATATGCCACTGTTTCAAACTCAAACTCCTTAAAAATTCAAAGTGGGTGTTTTCAGTAAACCAAACATTTGCAGTCCACCAAAACTCTGATGTGCAATAATCTTTACTAACAATGAAGACTTACTTTGAGGACCTTGTCAGCTGCTACAACAACTGAAAGAGAAAGAGGGTTAGGTTTTTAGTCCAAAGATTATAACATAATAATGTTAAGAAAAATATATAAATGATTTAATTAAAGAAAATCAAATCACTCACCATTCCTGGACTTTAAGTCTCTATGGATCACCTTCACCGGGGCTTCGGAGTGTAAATAGTGCATTCCTGAAGATGAAGAGCAAAGAGAAGGTTTTTAGAGAAAACAGTTGATGGTTTCTTTTCTTCCCATCAGAAAATGAAGCATCTTTTTAAGTCTGTCTGTATGTATGTATGCTAAGAGCTCTTCAAAAGCTGTAACCAGCAGCAAAAGCAATCACAACTGTGACAAATGAGGACAGCATGGATCTAAACCGGCCACATCTGAAGGGCGCTGCTGTTAGACTGTCTGTAAAAGGCCGTTTTTTTATGTGACCTTTATTTAGCCAGGTAAGCCCAACTGAGATCTCCTTTTCAAGGGAGACCTGCCCGAGAATGACAGCAACTCTGAGTTTCAACAAGAAAACCATCACACCTATGCAGCAATGATTTTTTTTAAAAAGTCCATAAAAGACGTTAACTAAAATAGGGGTGTCCCGATACAATATTGATAATGGATATCGGTCCGATAGCAACAAAGCAAAAAAAACAGGTATTGGATTATATCGGCCTGCATCTAAAATCTACGATTTCAGCCCTCTGATACAAGCAGTCCATTCCAGACTCCATTCCTGCACCTCTATCTAGCAGCGCCCTGATCCAGCAAGCTGAGCCCACAAAATCACAACAACAGCGTGTACTAAGGTACAAACAAAGTAGCAAGGCGGAAGAGTGATGTTGGCTTTGTGGCAGTATTTTTTGTTTAAGTCTGAAAAAGACATTGCAGCTGAGTGAAAAGCTTGTCATGCACAATTTTGTGCCACTATCGGATCAATATCAGTATCCGTCAACATTGAAGGCTACAATATTGAATCAGTATCGAATCGGAAATCAAATAGTTGTATCAGAACACCCCTAAGCTAAAACAAAAAGTCTGGAATAACTAATTGCATGATGAACACTGACCAAAGTTTGTTAATAGACTATTAATGAAAGGGAGCAACCAGTAAGATCTTGTACATGAATAAGCAGCCGTCATATTTACCTCTGGCAATCTCTGCAGCCCATGTCATGATATGTCCCATGTCCATTTTCTCACTCTCATCACTGGACAGGTAATCGTACAATGATCCGCCGCTGGCATACTCTGAGGAGACATGTAATTAGAGTTGACTTTGTTTTAGAGTGAGTGACTGACAGATTGTGACAGTAAAATGTCTCATCGTGACAAAAGTGTTCTCCTGAGATGTTACATTGCACGTTTGAGCGCAGTATGTGAGAGCATTATGTGAAAACAATTGAAAGTTGAGATTCTGCCAGATGTGTCCTGGCAGGCAGCTGATGGTGTCTTGTTTACAGATCGCTCCTGTCACTGTCACTGCTGTGGATGAGCTCAATTTATCACAGTTTAACTGAACACTATGGGGAGCCCTCAGGAGCCAACATGTTATCAAATCTATCTCAAATAAATAACAATGGAATTGTCTTTATGTTCTGTTTTCAATAGCTTTTATACCTTTACCTGTATACTTATTTATGGGTCTGAAAAACTATTCAGTCTCAAGAGATTTCCAAGACAAAGAAATAAAGCTCTGCCAGGATTGTGAGGTATGTAGAGAAAGCCGATCACTTTTTCAGGCTATTTTCTGAGGTTTGCGTGAGAGCTTGAACAAGGATAAACAACCACGAATGTTTCAACCAAAACAGCAGGAAACTGCTGCTTGTGCATAATAACCTAATCATGTTCCCGCACACCAATGTAAACATGCACACGCACCTTGACAGCAGCGTTATTAGCAGTCATAAAATACATAAAGTTATAAGGTCCTAATTACTATAATCTAGATTCTTCATGGCTTATCTCCTGTGTACAGTAACATTAGGCTCTACATTTTCACTTTCAGATCATTCTGCAGATATATATAAAGATATTTGACCACAAATGCTTTCCAGTAACAGAGACAAGCAGCTTTCTCAAAAAGGATGTAGATATTGTTGATGTAAGGAAACTCCCCTGTCCGGTGTCAACAGACAAAAGATATTTATAAAGGAGCTGATGAATGTGGACACTGCAAGGTCAGGATGGCCATAAACTTTTCTCCTGTAACTGCCTTTAATTAGATTCTACTTTGATAAATAGAGACGCCCAGAAGCTCCCTGACAACAATCCCTCTCCCTTTCGCAGCAAATATGACTGAGGCAGCTAAGCTGACCTGTGCTGCAAGTTCTCTCCAACCTTTAAAACTGCAGGTCAGAGATTTTCACTCATCTGTTCAGGTTATGTTTTCTAGTTACAATTACATAAAAAGGTACGTTCCTTTTGTCAGTGGTCTTGTATGAGGTTTTTGAGGATAGTAAGTGTATCAACCACAGGGGATCAGCTCGGCCAAAGTAGCTGAGAGACTCGCAAGAGAGTCAGCAAGCTTCAACCGCTTCAGAAGAGGCCACACTTGCACACAGTTCAGCAAATTTTAAGACAGTCTGACAAAGCACTGTAAGAGTGCACTTTATTTAGAATCTCTGAAGCGATTTACTTTGCTATCAATAAACCGTTTTATTTTTGAACTATTTGCCAAAGCAAAAGCCAAAGGGAGATCTTTTCCCCCTTGTAATTGAAAGAAAATTTGATTCCTGCTTTAACTGAAGAGCACTTTACAGAGAAAAGGTTGCATATCAAATGATTCAAATTATTTTCTCTGTTGGTTTTGTGCTTGGATTATTTAGTTTTATTTTTAACAATTTCAATTTTCTGGACAACACAACAAAGTTTTGATGTTTTGCAAACACAACTTTGGTGTTTGTGTCATGTATCAGGACTACTCAGTCTATCGCTCATCCTCATCCTAATGATCCTGACATCCTGAACGGCAGACAGAGAGACTTCAGCTGAGTCATTTCAGTAATTAAACACAAACTAATATTTGTTGTACAAATAAACAGCTGGTGACTTCAACATTAAATGACGTAAATCACAAATCATACTGCACCTTAACTGATTTAACTCATTAATTTTCTTTAGCTATTAAGATCTTGCATATCATCACACTGTTTGTTTGTTATAAATTAAACAGCAGCTGTAAATTAAGAAATACTCTGTCATAATACTTTCTAACCTCAGTATCAACCCAGTAACCAAACTGGTCAGAAAGTTATGGTAACACAGGATGGAAAAATTGCTTCTAGGAGCTGTGTTGTGTGTTGACTAACACAACAAAGAACATAAAGTGTGCTTCAGCAGCACTGTGGTTTTGAATTGTCTGATCTTTGTCAGAGTTTTGAACCATTTCGCAGATAAGAAACAAGAAACAAGCAAAACCTGCGGGGAGTTTCCAAACATAGACCAACTACAGGGCTGTTATAGACCTTTGAGTAACAGCACTGTGAAACAGGAGCGGTGTTTCTTACTCCATCACCCTATAGGCTAAAACGTTCAGCCTTTGATGTAGAGTGCTTAAATATTTTAAGAGCATATGACACAACCTGCTTACTACATGTACACTGAGCTGTTTGTACTGGACTGCTGCCCCTCGGCTGCTTTGTGCACTTTCAGTTACTTTGTCAATAAAGAGCCTGTTTCTTGTTGCTTTTCTAAACACAGGGAGTTGTATTCATTTCTGCAACTGTGAGTTCCTTGATAGTGAATAACTGATCAGTTGTAATCAGGTTGTAAAAATTTTACTACTTTATTTAAAGTATGTTTCAAGCAGCATCTCAACTCTTTTTGAACCAGAGCTCAAAACAAAAGATCTCCACAGGGCCTCTACACTCACGCCCAGTGAAAGCTTGTGCAGACACAGAGGGCCCCCCACTACATTAGCTTTATTCTCCTCAACCCCTAACCTAGACAGAAAGGGGCGCACAGCTACTGTATGGATGTGTGCACTTTGTGAACTCTCTGGAATTCACTCATGCTTCCATAGAAACCTCTGCACCATTCAAACTGTAAATGATGCCTTCACACTTACAGGAGCTTCAGTGTTTTTCTATCGTTGTGCAGCCTTATGGGTCTCTGTACACAGAATATTACGAATACATACATTAATAATAAATGTAACACAGAGACAATGTAAAGATTTAAAATAACTCTTACCAGTGACAATACCATAGTTGGGTGCTTCAACAATGGCCCCATAAAACTGGATGATGTTGCGGTGGCTGAGGACACTGAGGATTTCAGCCTGAGAAATAAACACACAGAGAAGGTCAAACAAATATATAAGGACACCAAACAAATAATTAATTATAACCGTGTTTAAGTGCACAAGACATAGAAGTGTACAGAAATGTAAGAAGCATCAGTCAACAAAGCTATTTTCCCAATGTTAGGATGCAACATGCAGCCAGTCACAATTCTAACATGCAAATGCTGAGGAGGTTTGATGACTTCCATGATCATTTTCTACACCAGCTGAACTTAAAAAACAAATGAAACTGATGCTAATATTTGGTCAAAAGTCAAAGATTTAGAGCTTACAGCGGAGATTTCTATTTCTATCATGAATGGGGAATGACTGTCTATACGAGGTTTTAAGGGTATCAATCCAGATGAGACTGGGACAACGGAAGGAAATGTGCCAGAGGAAGAGCCTGGGGATTGTTAATCCTCAGAGGAGTGTGAATAAACTAAACAGAACACTGTGCAGCGCTGCCAGAGAGATGCTGATATATTTCATAGGGCTAGTGAAAAACTTGACCTGAGGGAAAGCCATTGGCAAGAAAGACTGGGACAGAAAGGAAACATCTACTGGGAACCATGAATATCTGAACCACAGTTTATAAACAGCCCATTCCAATGTTTTGAGTCATTTCATCAACTACCTTTAACATCAACATTATAAAAGTGTCAAGAGATAATAAAAGTGACTCTGATTCATCCTCTTGGGATCAAAAAATTGATGAGGTGCTTCAGCCAGGACAGCTTTGTACAAGACAAGCTCTGTACTGTTCCTGCAGGCATGTTAGAATAAATGAGTTAAAGCACATGCAGACAAGAGAGACATAGATGGATTAATGTGAAATACAACCCCCGGTGTATCACTGTGAGACTACCTTTTGAATGGAGAGAACCTGACAAAACCAATTCATTTGCTGTAGCCAAACACTATAATTAAATGAACAATTGGTTCAGTGTGAACAGATTACATTACTAATTTAGTGAACAATCATCTCTACAAACTTGAATGAATTTGAATGGGTATCTGAGATCTGAATTTCATAAAAGAAATGCTGAATAATTTTCTGAACATCTTATCACAAGCTAACAAATGTTATACAGTTTCTCTGAAAAGATTTCAAAGATAATTTCTTTTTTGTCTTTAAGACAATAGACCTGAGCTCTCAGAGGGGTTTCAAGAACAGTCCCTGCTGTAATTGGGCCAGATATATTCTTTCATTCTGCAATATTGTTCCTTTTGCAGCACATTTCCAAGAGTGGGGGAGTATAATGACCATGAGTGATGGGTACAGAAGTCACCACATCTCGCTAAATGGGGTAGCAATTAAAATGATTACTACACTGACAATTAAAAAGTATATGAAAAGCCTGCGCAATTATGACTCCTACCTCGTTTTCAATCTTGAGCAGTTTTTTCACTGCCACCTCTTTGTCCTGGGAGATCCACCTGGCTCTGTAGACGCTCCCAAAGCTGCCACCACCACAGTTCTCGTAGAAGTGGATGTCATCGAACTTGATTTGCACGAAGGAGGCGCTTGGAGACGACATCTCATAATGACACTCAGCACCAACTCAGCCTCTAGAAAACGGGGGGGATCACAGGGAAGGAAGGAAGTCTGGTTCACTCAACAAAGTCTCTAAAAGCAAAACAAACTTACTGCTGCTGTGCTCCACTCTGAAATAAACCATTTGAGAGAGTCATGAGCTGCCAACATGACCCAGAAAGGCTAATTCTGTATGCACTGTCAGTGTAATAACCCTCTTTTTAGCTCTGGGATTCACTCTGGGATTATCCCCCGTGTCTCCTTCTGGACACACACGCTCCCCATCATCAGTACTAGTAAGCAATGAACTCAGGATCCAGACTTTGCTTGTATAAGGACGATGGCATCCCTGGTATGCCATGATCGTGCAGCCAAAGTCACAGGCTATTCCAGCTTGGTGCGCTGTGTTCAGGACAAGTAAGGACACAATCAGAGAGCTCAGATTAAAAAAATCCCAGAAAAAACACCAACATTTTCTTCATTTTCTAAAAATATATTGAGTGCATGCTGCCCGTGACAAGGTTAGACATGCAGAATCTGTGCCAGCCAGGGTTAAGGGTACAAGGCTTCCAAGCTAGAGTGCACAGAGATTGATGATCGCACCCTTTGTTTGTCTGTAACAGCATAAAAGCATCTTGTAAAGAAATAATTCCCTCATTACAGGAAATTGTTGCTCTGTTATTGCTCATAGGTTTCCATTTATAGCAGAGCAATTACGGCTTTTAAAGGGCTGTTACCTGGGTCTTCGTTGGGATTGCTACCCCCTCTCAGCGGGGAATGCTTCCATTGTCACAAAGGGGGGCCATTGCTTTCTGCATATTTACTTGTATTCATGCTATACATAGCCTCACAGCAATCTGCTCAGTGGACCAGCCCACAGTATTGTCCATCCACTCCAGAGGCCAGGGTTTCTCAGATATGGCAGCACTTGTGCACTCCCTCCTTGCAGTTCTCACTTAATAGCAAACACTGCTGCAAGCACTGCAACAATTACAGGTTGATAGCCATATGTCAAACCACAGGTAGCCAAGTCACTGGAGTTCAATACAGAAAATACACAGGGATAGGAGAGGGCATCAGCTTTTCTTTTGACACCCTGAAGCAAACAGGAAAAGCATGGTCATGTTCAATGATCCATATCTTGATATTGCTGTTTTAAACTGAAACATTGATGTTACAGTGTGTGGTACAGGAGATACTGCATACTTGCAAACTCGGTTCTTTATAGGCTAGATGACAGATGTTTGAACGACATGAATTCATGCAAGGATAAAACTGGTACCGACAAATAGCGTGAATCACTGTCACGCTGTGTTATTGTAACTTAGTTGAACCACTGTAAGTAACTTTATGCATTTTAACAGATTTAAAACAGCAGTAAAAACACGTATTATGACATTATGAAACTCACATGTAGTGTGGTCTTAATGGACTTACCATGATGGGAAGTGTAGATATTCACACAGAAACCTCTAAGCTGCCATGTATCAGACTTCTACTATATTCCAGGCATTACAAACATACATACCGACATTAGGTGTGAAGTTTCCGGCTTCAGGGCAGTTCGTCGTCGGTGCAGGGCGTCAAGCCGGACAGTAAATCAACTTCCAGCAAGAACACCAGAGAAATTCGGGTTCCGGGAAATCTCATGTGACGTTTTACTGCTCCTCCGCTCCCACTCCGGTGTGGTTTTACTGGTTGCGCAACTTCTTCAACCAACATCAGCCCTGGCTGGACTCTTTCCAGGCATCAATCCGATGACAACAGCTCCCCCTGCTGGACAACAGCGGAGCAGGCGCAGTGAGACCTTCTGAAGTTGTTTTGAGTCCCAGGACAGAGCGATCGATGTGTGGTTCGCGGACCCCTCGAGGTCTCCTCTAACGGTTTTAAAAGCACTTTTGTCAACACAGGAACTCCACATATTTTGTCTATTAACTTTTCATCGTTTTATTTTTGTGAGAAGTTTGCTAATGTTTGACTAACTTGCTCTATTTTTGTTTCATATTTTGTATTTTCCATCAAATTGTTTACTTTCTGGGCTTTACTTGAATTCCACAGTTCAAGATTAACTGAATACATTTTTTTGGACTTAAACACAGCCAAATACCACATATTTGCCATCAATTATGCATTAAGGAAGATTTTGCTATATAAAATTTAGATAAAATATGTGTTTATAATTGTGTTATTTATGTGGTGCTGTACTGGAGGGTACAACTAACCTGTTCCCTAGTCTGTCTGTTGTGTCCTTGAGCAAGACACTTAACCCACCTTGCTCCCAGTGTGTGTCCTCCACTGGTGTATGATTGTGAGTGTTGTGTGGTGGTGGTCGGAGAGGCCGTAGGTGCAAACTGGCAGCCACGTTTCCGTCAGTCTGCCCCAGGGCAGCTGTGCCAACTGAGGTAGTTTATCACCACCAGGGTATTAGTGTGTGTGTGAATGAATGATGTATCCAATGTAAAGCACTTTGAGGTCACTGACAAAAGCGCTATGAAAATCTGATGCATTATTAAATATTATTATTTATTATTATTATTATTATTACAACCCCTCTCCCCTTCCCGTCCCTTATCCATTCAAGTCTCTATGTTTTTAAATTTTGTCTTATTACATTTAACTTAAAGCACATATAAAAAGCCCAGATAGTTAATTGTCAGTTTTTGTTCAACCAGTTTTATATTAATTTAATTTAATACAAAATTTTTAAAGAGGAGTAACAGGTGCTATCAGATTATTCTCCAAAGTTGTGGAGGCAGGACAAAATAATTTGAACTTCTCCAATATTAGATTGAATAATAAAACTCTTTTCTGGAGTATTTGTTTCTTTTCATCTCTCTATGTTAAACCAAATCATCAAAACAGACCCTTTTTCAACTTATGGAAAATCCAACCAATAGCTACAAACTTGCTTTATGTCAATGTTCAAACAAAAGTATTAAAATGCCAAGACATTTACAACCAACAAAAACATTTAAAATATTTAATATTTACAGCACAAAAAAGTTTTCAGACCTTAACTGTATACTGATACTTACAAAGAAATGTGCTCACGTGAATAAAAAGTCAAACAATCATCATAATTCTGTGCATGCTGAGGTCAAAATAAATATCTGCTCACAGTTTACAGCACATAAAACTCTTACACACTTAAATATGTATAAATACTGCTCAATACAAAAGATAGGAAACAACTGAATATCAGAAATATGAAGTTTGCACTTTGGAAGTTTCACGTAGTGTTTAAATCTTAAATGTTAGTTTGATAAACAAGATCTACAAAGATCTCTCACTTTTGCAGTTGTTGCTTTTGTTTGACATTGAGATGATGCAGATATCTGCAACAGAGTGATATGAGAGGAATTCATCCACCAGCAGTAACAGTTGTTAAAATATCACAAATGACTGTAACAAAAGGCTTAAGAAGTCAGGCAGCAGCATCTGACACAACACCTCATTATTTAACATGATTTTAGGTCCTCCATGTTGTGCTGACATGAGTTGATCCACTCTGATGCAAACACACGTCATGTCATGAAGCAGCATCAGAGTGTAACATTTGTGTCCCTGAGTGGTTCTCAAGACCTGCGGGGCTCCAGCTCATGAGAAAGCTGAGTAAGAGTCCTTTGGTTGTCAATAACGTGAAGCTGACGCACATAAGTCCGACCCTCTGGATGGTTTTTGGTCGCCAGAGGAGAATCTGGACCTGATTTAGAAGAAAGGATGAGTGAAAAAGGGTTCAAACCTGAGAGAAACTGTAGTTACATATAAACTCTTTGGTTATCAAGAAAATAAAACCTTCAGGATTAAAACTTACTGAATGGTTGGCTTCGGCAGTATCTCAGTATCTTCACTGTGTTCGCTATCATCCGCTAAAGAGTGATAATCAAAAACGTATATCATTAACACACTGAGGGGCTAAAATAGACAATTATCTGAACCTGCAGAGCCTCACCATTTTTTCAAAGTTGACCAGGTTGTCGATAAATGTCTTGTTGCCCTCATGAGTGAATGTCATGTCTGGAAAATAAACCAGAGCAAAAGTGAAGACAAATACATTTTAAGGAAAAGTGATTCAGCAGCTTATAAACGATCAGATATCAGATGAACCAGCCTGACCTTTGATCAGCAGCGGCATGAAGGGAATGATGGGAGGATCCAGCTTGGCTATCGTGAGTCGGTACGCCCGGTGGTTTCTGGACGGGTCCTGTGGAAACAATCACACTGATCTGAGATCTGCCGTCTGCTTGGTAAACAGATCCATCACAGTCAGGGCTTCAAACCTCACTTTACTGGCTGACAGTGCCAGGAAACTGATTTTTAATTGAGTGTAGTTTGAGCTGTTTTGACTCACCATCAAGTTTTCAAATTCCCCGTAAAATTTCTTGAATTTGCTGGGAAGTTTCTGCAAAATAAAAAGAGTCAAATTAATTTGCAGCTAGGATACATATATATATATAATTTAGGACATATAATGATCAAACTATACATGTACCCACCTCCCAGGTCTGATTCAACCTGCATACTGCTGGATTACTCAGTCCCATCACAACAGCAAAGAAGGCGTTCAGGTTCCTGTACTCCTTACAGCTTTGACAGAAAACAAGACACAGTCATGGCAGCAAATCCAATTAAAAGACTGAATCATAAAGTACAGGAAGCGAACAAGCAAGTTCCTCTTACTGGGCAGCAATCTTGATGAACTTCTTCAGGAGCTGGACCCTCTTACTGAACTGAGAGCACAGACACATCTCTGTGATCACCCAGAACTGAATCTCATTAAACCTCCTCAGGAACAAGTCCAGGTTCACTGTGGTTTTCTTCACATTCTGCCTCCCAAATGTGTGATAGATGAGTTCAAGCTGATAGACGCCAAAGAAGAAACCCAACAGAGAAATCTTGTAAGCACAACATGAAATGAAGTGAAAGTAAACTAGATCAACTCTTACTAACGCTAGAACTTAAAAATAGATGTGCTGCAAAATGCTAATCTTCAAAATCTTATCAGACACATCACAGAATGAGTCACTTCTGGTTTTGCAGCCTTACTTCATGTACACAGTTGAAAAGCTCCCAGTCATAGGAAGTCATGAAGTACGCCACATCCTTGGAGCTCATTAACTCAAAGCTGCCCAGTAACCCTGTAGAGGGACCCTCCTGCTCAGGCAGAGGTGTCTGAAAAAATGAATAAAAACAGATTTTTAGTTGATGATCCTGTCTTGAAACACCTTTGTTGATGCCACAAAGGCATGGATGTTCTTCTTACGTAAGTGCAAGCTTAAAGACACAGATCTAAAAAAAGAGCTAAATGAGAGACACGAGCACCAAGTTCAGCTGTTTGTAAGTATGAATTAAGTTTGACTTGCTAGATGAATACCAAAAGCATGGACATTTTTAAGTATTTGATATACAGAGGCCTTTAAGAACCATAGATTTAAGAAAAGGTTGTTATCAATGCGCAGCTTTGCACAGGGCTTCAGTGGGCCTCCTCTTCATGTCGAGGATCAATGTGTGATTCCTGGAAGAGATAAACTCACCAAAGAATCCAGCTGATCCCTCCGGCAGGCAAACAAACGCCCATTAACACTGAGAGTGGAAAATACTGAGACATCATTGTGCTTGAAGATGACTTTCTCTGCAAAAAAAAAAAAAAAAAAACGACAACACAAGTTTAATAAGTTCTTCATTCATGAAAAAGACATTGCACACCAAGAATTAAATGAAACCTGAGCTTTTTCTTTTAAACACCCATAAAATATCCTCTTAAAGGCGCAATCTCAAGGAGCTGTCAGCATAGTCACTGGGTACATGTTGATACTGATGCTAACACATATCTAAAAGCATCACTTATCTGCAGATACAGTCTCACACTGCTGTTTACATGGCTGTGGATCTTTCAAAGTGAACATGTGTTCATTTTGGGCTAAGCCAATGTCTCTCCACAACATATGGAAGGCTCCCATTCCAGCTTTAATAACAATAAAAGTTATTACCAGATAAGATATGTCATTATATTGAAATAGTGTGCCATCTGCTCCTCAACTGGATCTTTAAATGCGATAGTATACTCATGTCAGAACGAGACAAAGTCTTTTCTTTACATGTAATGCCAAAGGTTACATACCAGAGATGATGATTAACTCGAGGAAAGACGATGGTTATGGTTGTGTATTTGTTATTTTGTCTGTAATAAGGTAAATGCAGGTCAGGTGTAGATGTTTAAAGACTGCAGTAGGGCTTTCTGTCACAAACACAGGAACAAAACGACCATAAAGAGCAGCTATTTCTACCCGAAACCTCTTGCAGTCAGCTTAGCTGGGGTTATTCAGGCCATTCTTTCACATCGATCACAGCGGCCATTACCAGTCTGCTAACTCACCGCAAAAGACAGCTAATGACTCACTAAATCATCCTGTGATTATTCATTGTGGTACCCTGCTCTGGCTCTCCCCTTATGCTTGTCTCCAATCATTTGATTAGTATGTAGCTGCTGCCGCTCTCACCTCCTGCAGAGCTGAGGCTGACCAGGAGCAGGTCCTCAGCTGACCCCAGCTTGTCTGCCACGGCACCAATGACCTCCTTCACTGAGGCCACCACGGGGACACGGATTGTTGTGTAGGTGTGGTCACAGCAGTAGACTTTGAGCAAAACTGGGGGCATAAATCAGGACAAATATGGGACAGTCAGCGGCACAGCATGAAGGAGTGGCGAAGCAGTGTTTGGAAACAAGATACGTTTGGATTACTGCAAGAGATTTAAGGGGTAAAACAGGATGTCACAGGACAGAGATAGAAATAAAATATTAACCAACTTTACCCAAACTTCTTAGAGTTTTGCTTCTCTTAGAAAATCTTAGATAGTTTTACTCTATTTACGAAAAATTACCACAGCCTCATAATGAGGGTTCATAAGCAAAACAGCTTCCTTATTTATTGGATCAATGCTTTATATTTCCAAATATTTGTATTATTATTTATATTTATTTATTTCCAAATAAATATCCTTGTGGTTGATACTGCAGACAGAAACCTAGGAAAAAGATACCACAAATATGACATTATTTATTTAAACAGACAGCAAAGTCGTATCACAACCAAAAAGTCCTGCATCATATCCTGACATCATACTCCTCATATAGTCTCTGAGTAACAGGTTATAAAACTCTATTTGAACAGAGGAAATGCACCCTCAACAACACCTGTCGCTGGAATTAGTTATTTTCCGTGATAAAACTCTAATGATCTTAAGATAATAGTCGTATTTACGGGTGGATATGTCACAACAGTCCAAGCAACAATAATCTGTAAATGATCCACAGTTTGGGATACGCCCTCTAATCATACACTGACATGTTAGGACTTGTCCCAGACTCACTTTCATCATGACTCTTTATTGGCTGACGTTTTTGAAGTTTGTCGTCTCCCATACTGAACTGTCGCAGAAGGATTTTGTGCTGAAAAAAAAAAAAAAAAAAGAACAGACTTTGGCACCATTATATCTTTAACACTACAAAACAGATATACAAAGTTAATTATGCAGGGAAAAATAAAGAAGTACACTTTTTACCTTTTTCTGTGAGACTCTGGCGTCTTCAGAGCTAAAACATACAAAAATAAGCAATGTTTAATACAACATTATCCATGTTTGTTTGCTAACCATTTCATTCATTAATGTGCACATGCCAAAGGATGAAGGTGGGTACAAATTGTAAAATAGAGACATTTCTGAGATTGAATCACTTCTTCTCAGAGTCTCTAGAAACTCACTTTTGTTTGACAGTCTTCTCCAGTTCAGTCAGTTGATCCCTGAGTGCTGGAATCACTTTGGCATCATTAGATACAGCTTCAAGAAACCCCTACAAAACACAACATTATTACATAAATCAAACTTGATTACGTTTGTTACTGATGTTAAATTCAAGTTGAACACATGGTGCCACATCACAGATGCTAATGTGAAAGAAATGCTTAAATTTAGTCAATATTTGTCTCTCAGTCTTAACCCTTGAGGACTGATCCAATTTTTTTCTTCTTATTGGTTCAGAACAAGAAATAAAATATAGATTTTTTTTCATCTCTGAAAATGTCCAGTTTCTAGATACAAAAATAGTTCTATAATATAAATAGTTAAAAATAGTTTTAATGTTGTTGGAGGAAAATCCCTGCTTAGAGGACTGAAGGTGCTCTTGTTTCTATAAGCCAATGTACTAAACTTCTTTTATCGCTACAGGAAAGCCTGACAGTGATGCTAGATAATTTATTATCACACCATAAAAAGTAGGTCACTATATCTAGAGTAACAGTGGAAATGGAAACTCGCAGAGCGGATTTGTGTTTAATCGCATTAGGGTCAGAAGGAAGTGGTACACCTTGACCTCTTGTGGCCAAAATGAGTATTACAACAAATAGTGTTTTATATCTGCCTGATCTATATTTCTCTATTTATTTGGACCAAGACAATCCCTTTAAAATGATAGTGCCAAACTTTTTATAAAACCCAGCTTGAACTTATTTTTTGTCTTTTCAGTCTCAAAATCAAACAAGACTAAATTTCACACTACCCAAAACAAAAATCAAAAGAATAAAGAACTTAAAACAAACTCAAAACTGTTTTTTCTTGGCACATCTTCAGTAACAAACGTAGGGGAGAAACAGTTTCTTACTAGACTTAAAAATCCTAAAACCAAACCTATTCACTGTGACTTTTATGCTCTTAATGAGTGGATATAAATGTGGTTTTATTGTTCCTTCTATGTGTAGGCTGACCTCTAAGAAGGCCACAGACATGTCCTCCTCCTGCAGGTGATCTCCATGTACCGCAGCCCACTGCATCACCAGGCGGATCACCCTGCGCTTGTTGTTGAGGGTGTAGTCCAGCTTCTCCTGTTCCGAGCCCTGTGAGGCCTGGGCATGGTAGGTGCGGAGCAGTCAAAGATCAAAACAATAGAGGAAGAGCACAGAAGGTACCGGCATGTGGAGTCATATGTTACCAAATTGGGTTACGCAGCAGTGAAAGGATATTGGGCCATTAACGCTGGACATAGTTGAGTGTTTGGGATGAAGACGCAGTGCATGAGCACGAAGTCATCCAAGGCTGCATCTGTTAAGAAAAAAAACAAGAGAGGAGGTCCGATAAAGCACCCGCGGAACCACCAGATCAAATAGAGTCCTTCAGAGCCATTAGGCCTTGATCCACATGGCCCTGTGTCTGTCACCTCTGCAGGCAAAATGAAAACCATATGTATCCACACAAGCGGGAGTAATTAGATCAGCTCTGTGATGTGTGTCTAATTATAGATGAGAACAAATGAACAGAGCAGAGCAGCAGGCAGAGGACAGAGGGGAGAAAGACTGAGCCACAGACAGGATGAATTTACTGCACAGAAGGAACCCCTTCACAATAAATGATCTTATGTAGATTTTCGTACGCCACACTCATAGGATGTACTGGAAGTTGCATGCAGCAGTAGTACCTGACTCAGAGAATTGTGAATCCAATCGCATCATTTCGAGGAGGTGCTCCAAAATCTTCTCTGGGGTCCCTGACATTACCTTGTATCTAGAGAAACACAGAATAAAACACACCCTTCACTAATCAAGAAACACTGGCTCTTAATGCTTAATGACACGGCTATGGCCCTCCACTGATTTGTGTTGAACTTGAACGCATGTCTGTGATTGCTTCATTTGATAACAACCCTTTTGCTGCAATCATAGAGTTCTCGGCAAACTGAAGATTAAGAGGAGTCTGGGCTAAGAGCTGTCGGAGACACACACGTACAAAAAAAAAAGAGTTTTAAAAATGCAGAGGCATCCTCTCTGTGGAGGAGGATCAACACAATCCAGCCACAGTTGTTTTCATTACTTGATAACAGCATCACGAGAGGGAGCTGCACAAGCAGGCTTGTGTCTTCCCCTCTCAGGAGGGAAAACGCAGTCCTGACACTCTCATGTGTGAGGAGCAGAGTTGATTAGAGGGCGACCCCGAGCGAGTAATTGTGACTTGCCAGGCCTTGTTTTTCCCCTAGGATCTAGGGCCATCATTACCATTAATATGTCTCTCTGTATTACAGCAGCCATGGTGCAGTGACAGATGCCTCTATTAAGGAAACTCTTCTCGGCAACGGTGCAAAGGATTTCTCAGCGCTTGTGCTGCATGCACTGTCGGGAAGCATTTACTTCTGCTGCTCACAATGAATCACAGAGTCCAGCATTCAGAAAGCACTAAAGTGTTTTTGAGGACAAGGCTGGGAATATTTTTATGTTTTCTTCCTGCAAACAAATCTCATCGAAAGTTCAGACCAACTAAGAACCGTTAAGAATTGTTGAAACCTTTCTCTCTGTGAGTTAATATCCAAAAATCTTTTAAAGAACGTTCAAATGCAATGGCTTTGTTTTCACTAAGTCACATTTTCATCATGAAAAGGACATGGGAACTGGGGTTGAAAACACAAAATGTGCAGTGATCCAAATCTGAAAACACCTGTGTATGAGTCAAGCTCTGCTGTGTATAAACTGCACTGTGAATTGTGGGTAAATTTACTTGTAATGGCAGGACGAGGCTCCATGCCTGGAGGTCCGACTGCTGCTGAGACTTTTCTCCAACACCAGCACATCCTGACCGTGCTCCTTCAGACGCACCGTGTTGGCCTCCACATCCTACATACACACATACAGTGTAACACACACAGTAGGTCATGCATGCAGCACAGACAGGAAATTATAAAGGCTGTTTATAGTCCTATTTAAGCTCATCTATAACTATAAGCTGCCTCCTCCACAACTAACTGCAAACTGTCTGCCATAAAACCTGACACATTCTCATTATGACTTGATCAGTAAGCAGTAAACGCACAAATGCACTGACTTTGTTTTTTCGTTTTTTTAACTGACTCTAAAGCACTTTGTGTTACAGCCTATGTATGAAAAGTGCTTTATAAACAAATTTTGACTTGATTCGACTTAATTTGATTGATTTAAATCAAGCAAGGTTACTAACAGGTTAGTAATGGTCAATTTTATTCAGTCTTAAAGAAAGCCAGGTCAAGTGACTGTCTTTGTCAAAACTGAAAAACTACTTTTAACTGAATACAAGTGAACAATGTTCAAGCACACACAATTCTCTAGCAACTTCAGTCAAACTTTAACACTACATGATTATGTTGGTTATCTGATCTCAGCTGTAGACTGGTAGTGCTATAAGAAGAGAGTGTAAAATGGTGATTCAAGTATCAAGATAAGAACTACTGTAAGTATTTATACAGGTATATATTTTTATTTCTTCTTCATAGAGATTTCAGACAATTTCTCTTCCATAGTCCACTATTTCTACATGTCTTTTATCTGTAACTTCAATTATAAGACATCACTGACAACAACACTACAGCATGTTTAGTTGTGCGAGTTCTGAATTATCATCCCTTGGCACGTTTACTATCCTTTACTGCTGCATTGCTGGGTTTCTGCCAACAGAGGGCAATATTATGTTTGTTTTTGGTAACTTTTCTTCCTGTGAAGAATCAGTGCATGTTTGACACTAACTCACCCTCAGAATCCTGTTAAAGTCCTCCTTATCTACTCTCAGGAAGTGACAGTTGTCCTCTCGCAGCACAATGGAGGCCGCTCGAGGAGCATCGTTGACGAGAGCGAGCTTTCCAAAGTCGTCTCCTTCGTGAAGAGTGCAAACAACACCCTGTGTGACAAAGATCACATCTTAGTAGATACATCAGTGCGCTGATAAGACAACACAATCACTTTTGAGTTGTGAGTCAAAGAAGTACCAACCTTTCCATAAATGACGACGTTGACTGAACCTTTGAGAATAATGTACCATGATGTGCCCTCCTCCCCTTGACTGAACACTGAGAAAGACGAAAAATAAAGCTTTGGAAATCTAATATACGACAAATCTGGATTTGTTGGAATACGTCTGCAATTATATTACAAATAAAGTTGTTAGACATCACATCAGGTTTTTAAAATAGTCATCCACTGTTACTCACACACTGTTCCTGCCTTTGCGTGGGACTCAAAGATCAGCACTCCTGCCAGTTCTCTCTTTACCTGTGCGGGCAGAAAAGACACATTTATAATGACAAAAGATGTGTCACCACAAACTCTTTTCACTTAAGCGGGAACAAGCTGCAACTAGAGAGGGTATAAAGATGCAAAGGGCAAGTTTTCATGCTGTCAAAACAGATCCCCCAGAAACTGAACGAGTTAAAAATCCATTTAAAAAGATATGAATACCCCCATGACTCAACTCTGACTGAACTGAAGCAGAAATATATACTTGTACTTTTTGTGGATGATTATCAAAGTAACACATGTGAGGGCATGGGTGTGCAGATGGCATATTTGCATCTTTTTCTTTCCTGTTTGTTAAATGCCGCAAGTGGCACAGTTGACTGTACAGCTACGTCTGCACATTTATATGATACATAAGATAGAGGATATACTCACAGTGGTGGATAGGTGGGATAAAGCCTTAATATGCAGCAGCTCTTCATAGATGATCTCTAAATCATCTGCTGTCCTTTCAGACGGACTGAAATAGAAGAAATATGTGATTATAGTCAGAGCAACATTGCACATCTTTATCTAACGTGGTTTTAGAGGATATTGATTTTGAGGAGCCCCACTGTTTCCTGAGAATCATCCTCATGTGGGCATCAGGTCCGATCTGTGACAGGAGGAGCAGGGTGTCCGGCAGCTCCTCTTGGCTCTCCCTCCTCTCCTCCTCACCGGGAAAAGGGGCATCTTCCTGTTCGTCATCCAGGAAACGGTAGAAAAGATATTTGTCCTGGAAGCTCAGCTCCTGGTCCACTGAATCACAAACCAAAAATGGAAACATGGAAATCTCTGCTTATCGCACACATGTGAGCAGACACGGACGTCACACTGAGTCTCACCGTGGTTAAGGACGCCCTCCTCGAGCAGCACCTGCCACATGCCCACAGCCTGAATGCGAGAGTGGATACATGAGCTCTGCTGCATCTGCCAGTCGACCAGCTCTGTCCCCACACAGCACTGCCTGGGAAAGACACAGCTATATGTCATATTTCATTAAAAGTTGAGCTATTGTACTGTAAACTTTATTTTGAGGTTATTGGACACTATTCCTATTCATCAGTCAGGCAAAGGAGTCTTCTGTTTTCCCGTCTTTTTGATTTCTTAACTACAACATCTGTACTTCAACAATGTTTTCATTAGTGCCAGTGAATCTACTTTGTTTGTCCTTATGTTTTAAATCTGCAAACATAGTCTTTCACAGTCCAATGAAGGATTTTTAATCAACCTAAAGTGAGTAATCTAATCATCCACATCCTTACCTGTACGTCTTCAGATGGTACTTCCTGTCTCGGATCATGTGTGGCGCCTTGGACAGGATGGCATTACGGAGGATCTTCCCAGCCCTCAGGATCTTATCTGAAGGAACCTGCAGGGTAAAAATTCAGGCTTAGTGTCATGGCTGTCAGAGTTCGTCTAAGTATCTGCCACACAAACACAAATAAGTCATGATTGGCCCCCACACGAGGATGAGTTTACTACCTGAGAAATGCATTTAAGGTGAGGTTTGGCTGGACTTTCAATGAATGACTTCTGCAAAAAAAAATGAAATGAAAGAAAATACAAGAGGAGTTGAAAACGATCAAATCAAAGATGACAATGATGACACTTTTTAAAGGATATGAGACAAAAAGAGGTCAAATGAAAGGTGTGATGATGCAGAACAGCAACAAGTCAGGTCTAATAATGGACCTTTTTCTTCTGTCTTCCTCACTGCTGTCATTTTACACAGAATTAATGTTTGTTAGCTGTCAATTTAAAGCATACTTGTGGCTTTCTATATTGATTCTCAGTTAAAATAATAGTCTATAACCAGACTTTTGACTGATGGTTAAATGGGACACACATATTGTGCATTACTGTACGGAAGTGAAGTGTTTTTTCCCTGCTGGGACCACAGGGTGGGCTGCCAGGCAATGACATTTAAAATGCTTTCTGCACACTTCAGTGAACAGCTTCACTCATGAAGCCTTTCAAGTTCATTATTTATTCACAAGAAAATTAGTCTGCTCAGCACCCACTTTCCTGAGCAGTATGAAAAAAAAGGGTCTTGGTACCTTTTATTTATATATGTACCAGTAAGTTAAAGGTTTTATGTTATCTAACAATGAAGCAGGTTATTTTACAAAACAGATAAAAACTCCGCACATAAAGCACAGGGCACCATAAATCTGCCGCAGTGCCATGTTATCAAACCAGAGGTCAGGAAACAGCGACAGGAGGTGAAAGGTGGGGCAGGAACTGTTAAGGATGGAGACAAAAACTGCGGTCATGCTGTTTATATTTGGACCAGTTTACCCAAACGTCACATCCTAAACTTATTCCCATCATCTGCTGGAGAGTTGTGTAACTGCAAAGGCTGCTGTCACTTCAGGGTAGTAGAGACGAGTTATAGCTAAAGTTTGAGTTTAGTTTAAAGTTCACTTACTGTAACACTCTACTGGACAGGAACCCGGCCAATAAACCTGCATTGTCTACCCCACACGGCCTCACCTAGTTTTTTTTATAACTCATGTAAACACTAAAACATGTAAATATTTCATGTGTTCCAGGCAAACATACCTTATTCTGGTGTTTGGAGACTGAAACAAATGAGTTGTTGCTTATGTTCTCTTTGTCCGGCATTCCTGTCAAATGGAAAACAGAAAGTGTATTTACAAAGTGACTCGGGATCTGTGACAAAGATAACTGGGAAAAAAATGGTTTTAATGGCAGATTATGCGTGCCTATTTCCTTTCATTCCCCTCTGAACAGTCTGTTCCTTTTCACAATCAGAAATAAAGTGCTTTTCATATTAACTGTCGATTGAATCTGATTGGAATGGCTTATTTAATTATCAGTCTTCTTTCTGATGTTACAAGTAACTTTGGCTACCATGTGCTCACCATTAAGGGAGCAGAGCCATAAAAAACTTACAGAGGGAAGTTCTCAGAGTGAAAAACAATGATTTCTCATGAATAAAGTTGCTATAAAATGCTCTCTCTCTCTCTCTCTCTAAGGTTATGTTACTATAATGAGCAGTGAAGTGACGTAACTACAATATTTTATTCTATGTAAGAGTCCTGCAGAGGGTTTGTACAGTCGGGTGTGGTTATCGCTCACTGTTTGGAGCTTTGAGCTTGTCCTGTTTCCCCCCCTAAGACAAATAACATAATCAGTCAGAGCTGCACAGTCACAATTGTATCTGCAGGGAAAATACTGTGCTATTCTTAGAGGTGCCTCTCAGACTGCTGATACCACAAAACTGATACTGAATCCACACAATACCTAGAAACTGGAACATGGCTTGCATATCCTTAAGGTTATGCCTCCAGAAATAAAATAAATCTGTTATGTAAACTTTGTTCTTCCCATTTTTTACATGTGGTCTTTACTGTAAAATCCATTTCATTATGAAGGAAAACATGGTGAAGAAAATAACAATCTTATTCCATTAAACTTATGTCTTTTTAGGTTTAATTTTAACAGTTGCTGGTAAAGATTTAATTCAAGAAAAAGTCAAACTGGACCAATAAAATGTTAACAATCTGCAAACTTTTCCTGGTTTTTGATGTTGTTGAAGTGTTCACATTACTCATGGTTATACACGGATATTTAAAAAGCATTGACAAAGAAAGCAATCTGAAATGTGCATAACTATTTGTTGAGTTTTGCAGTCATAAAATGTGGATAACTGGGATACATTTCATTGATAGAGTTAGCTGTCCTGCTCACGAGGGAAATAATCTCTTGCATATTCAACACATCATCCCCTTTAAGGGTCAGCAAATGCTTAAAGAGCAACATTATACTTTTTTGGTGTCATGTTTCTGACTACCTACTTAAAGTCAGTTTGATATTTCCATTTCATTTAGCTTGTGTTTTTGGTGTCCACCTGAATTTCACTTTGTTCACCAGCTTATCATTGATTCTGTATGTTTGCTTTGACCAGCCAGAGCAAGTACATTTATTTGATTAAAGTAATATGTTATTTTGATGAGTAGCGTGATTGTACACACTCTTGGACTGTGTTTCTCTTATGATCCACGCAGAATCTGAGCATGATTATTGTGTTTTCATGAAGTTGCCACAGCTGTCCATCATCCTATTTGTGATGCTCATATGCAGGTCCATGTGACCACAACCACCACTCATTCATGTGTCACATCGATTTCATCACATTAATGGGAACTCAGTTTTTCTGCAAGCAATGAACCCAAGATAAACCGAAGTTTAAAAAGGACAGTGGGGTTTTTTGAGTGTTGATGAAGCATTTTACTAACTGAAAAACTGGAGAAGATCATGTATTACTGCTCAGGTAGCGTGATACTAAATACATGAAGAGAGTAACTGTACAAAATGCGGGCCGCCCAGAACACTTACTTTACTCAGGAAAACCGTTCCAAACATGTTTAATTTATTTGACCATAGTGAGAACCAGTGAGCAGCAGTTGATGCACTGTACAGCAGAATGCATCAGCTTCAAGCTGCTTCATGCTCGTATGATCCCAGTCTTGGTGTATTCATGCAAAGAGTACATACTGTAAATCCCTGATGTACTGTACTGTACACTGCAGAAGTACTCTGCTCGCTCAGAGCTGCCCCATAACATGTAAGTGATGAATTGTAAATGTGGACTCATAAACTTTTAAACACATCCCACAGTAGCAAATCAAATTGAAATGTTAGATTTTAAGATTTTTACACAAACATCACAAAATCAACTTACTACGAGTAGGCAAACTGACTCTGGATTTTCTCACTGCGCAATGCTGTGCATTATTATTTTAATGCTTGATAACTCTGGAGTGAGTTAAGTGCTCTGTTTAAGCAAAGCTGAGTCAATATTGAGTTAACTTGCAAAAGAAAAGCAAAAATAAAAGTATCAGGGTTTACCACAAAGCAAAGAGATAAAGGAGGGTTGGACTGTAATAGATTTAAGACAAAAAACTGTCATTTTACATCATATAAAATAAGAATGGGTGTTGTGCCTCAATATTGTAGAACGTCATTATACAAACTTGTTTATCTCGATATCTATTCTTTCAGTACAGAGCAGCTACAGAGAAATAGTCAAGCACATTTCATTCAGTTTTAAATTACACAATTTTCAATACATCATTTTTGGCCATTTTCAGCCTATTATGTTGAGTTGAGCAGCTGAAAGTAAGTCCCTGGAGTTATAACACCACCTCAAATACATCTCTTTAACAATCTACACACACTCTTGAACATTTGGGACCACTTGCATGTTGGTATGTCAAAGTCTAATGTGATCTTAAAGTTCAAATTTTGTTCAACGTTTAGCAGTTTAAAATCTAATATAACCTGCACCCTTGAATGTGATCACAAAATCTTTGGCTTATAAACAGAATATGTGACTCCAGAGTCCAGGCCACCAAGAAACAGATATTCAGTAACAAATAGCGACTTACTGTCAGCACCACAACCACTTTCCATCGCACCATAGGGTGGGGCGAGCAGTCCAGCCATGCACTGATGATATCTCTGTAAAGAAAATAAGAAACACAAAAGAGCGGATCAGTCTTAACAGCCAGAGAGGTATCTCTGCTGAAAAAGCAGCAGTGTGCTATATTCAGTGTAGTGTATTCAGTGTTGTGTGTTCAGTGTTGTGTGTTTCCTTTGTCACTTTGGCCTTGGGAGGTCAATGTAACAACTTGGGATCAGCTGTGGGTAAAGTAACTCAACGGCGACATTCACAGTCAGTTTATTTTTGAACCAATTGTCTCGTTCCAAGATATTAGGACATACAGCGTGAGCTAAAACAACATCCTTTGAATATTCCTCCCTGATGCAAAAAGTACCAAAATTACCAAAATCCAATCAACCAAAACCAGTAAAAAGTAATAAAATGTGTTCCTTTTCTACTTATAATTTGAATAAGAGGTCCTTGAGTGACTCATTAAACTGGTAACTAACTCTGGCTTTAATCCTTCCACCCCTTTCAGCTCCCTTCTGCCCTTTCCTCCATTTCTTCTTCAATCATGAGTTGATAAATGTTTCAATAAATACTATATCAGTGAAGCGTGGCATTACAGCTTTACATGCATTATATCATCACTGTGCCCTACAGCATCAAAGATGTTATGTAATAAGCGTCATACTGCCGCCGTGTGCTCTTGTAAATGTCATGTTTTTATTCAGGAAGCTGTAGCAAGAGATTAGAGCAACAATGACAAATGAGCCATAAAAAAAATACTGTAACATCAGATTATTGTTAGGGGCGAAACATAACAAACTTGGACTTGGAACATGGTCATTAAAGGTGAATATTATTTCTCTAGTGCTGGACATAAGATCATCCAGCAGTATGTATGTGGAATCGGTCTGAAAATGTACTTTTTTTATGTTTAATTATAGTTTAATACAAAGCAAAGAATTGTCTCATCTTCTGTTTAACTCAACTGAAAGGATTTTTAACTCCAGGATCAAGAAATATCAAAATTTAAAAAAAAAAAGTCACTCAAACATAATTTTGTGACAGTAGCCAGTCAATTAACTCAGTTATACAGCACTCATTCTCATTAAAACTTTGAAAATCATTACTATGAAGTTAGACACTGTTTTAATTACTGGGTATGGCCTGTAGCAGCTACAGCAAAAACCTCAAAATTACTTAATTCTGCATGTTTGAAAAATGGATTTAACAGAGGCGTCCCCACTGATTCTTCAGTTTAATTTTTGTTTTTTATAATTAGCATTAAACAACATGACAAGTAGATGGATGGTTCAGGATTAATTTGTGTTAAAGGACTAACAAAAGTCATTATGTGCCAAAGCAACTAAGCTCTCAGTCAATAAAAAGCTGATTTTGAACCACTTAGTGGCCATCCAATTTTCTCTAATGTCCTTTCTTAGCCAAGCAAGACTCAACAACAGCTAGAGCTATAGAGCCATTTGCTCCTGCTTGGTAATGTACCCTCAGAGGTCATGTTTTAAATTCAATTTCACCCTCTGAAGTCAGTAAATCACTTTAGCAACCCTTAGGAGGTACACAGCTTTTTCTCTCAATCAAGAAACAGTTCAGATGTCTCAGAGACCCCCGTTTTTAAAAGCTGTAATAATTAAAAATATTTATCCCAAATGACAGTTGACTTTTGGTCCTGCCCATCATTAAGATACTAAAAGATACAGACCGCTGCTCCAATCAGATTATTAAAAAGCCTCCTTTATGGGGGGGATTTTTTGCATATGCAAATATCAGATTTAATTATTCAAAGTTAGTTTAAGCAGCCAAACTGTAGCATTCAGAAACCTCTCAGAAACCTGCCTGACTTTGTTGACAATTAAAGGATTTTAGGATTAGGGAGGAGCACTTAAACCGAGCAGCACATGAACAAATGAGCTCAAACCCTCAGAGTCAATAAAGCTGCAATCCCAGAGGAGTTGTTTCCACGGTGCAGGATGGGGGTGCTGCTTTACAGAAAGATAAGGACTATTGTCAGGTGTGTGAAAAGCACTCAATGTCTATTCTGTTAGTAATGATGTCACTACACGCCATGTATTGACTCATATAAGCAGCCTTGTTTTTATAAGAACATTTAGCTCGCCTTAAAGTTGCTGAATTTTCACTTGTAATTTTATCTCACTTCTTTTGCTCGTGTTTATCGTACACTAAAATTCAATCTTTCTTTATCCTGAAGATCAGCAGCAGGTTAATTAGAAAGTTTAATATTAGTTGCAGTCCAGTTTTTGTAAATATCATGTTGTAGCTAGAGGTTAGAGCAACAATGTCCAATGAGACATAAAAAATACTGTAACATCAGATTATTGGTATGCCTACCGCTAAGTTTCAGGATGGAGAGCTCCTGCTTAACCTTATTTGGTGGTTAGCTTAGCTCTGCATGAGTACTGAAGCTTACCAAGTGAACTCCCTCAAATATCTGCGTATTCCTTTAAATGACACATTTGGATGATTCACTTATTGCCCTTTATTCTTACAATCCCAGAAAATTATTAGAGCATCAAATCATTTACCACATCAATTGAGAGATGTTCGATTTGTGACAATGTGGAGTTATAAATGAACAAAAAGCATCACAATAAAGATCCATGAGGTTGTCCTTTACTTATCATGTTCGGTCTTGCCTGACTTAAATTAAAAAAAAGAATTACGAAATTAAAATTTTAGAAAAAGATCCATGATCCTTTTCTCTATAGAGCAAAGTATGCTTAACATGAACCTTAAAACTCACTTCCAACTCACTGTAAAGCAACTACTGAGTGCTATTCATAAACAACTTCCCTGTGGTTCCCTGAAGTATGAATATTACTAGTACTAGAGCAATCATATTTTTGTAGTTTATTTTCTAATATTATATACCTACTATGTTTTAGCACTGATGAATCTTAATCCCCTCAGCTGGCTCAAATAAGCACTCACAGTTTGCCATCAGACAGTCAGCACAGTGTTTAGTCAGACAGCTTATGGTGTCTGATTCCACCTTATTTCATACAAATTACTGTTACTTTTGCAGACTGATACCATCACTTTGAAGGAGATTATGATCTGCTGCTCTAAGAGGATTTAGTCTAAGTAGCTGTGAGGTGTTAAAAACACTTTTAGAATAAGAATGAGGTTGTTTGATCAGACAGGTAGATGCATAGAGAGACAAAATCGCTTCAAATCTCCGACTGAAGGAATAAGAACTAACTTTAGTCTTTGACCCGAAAGACAGCCTGAAAGGAGCGCTCCCTTCTTTCTTACAGTCTACAAAAGCCAAGTATTGATGATTGTAAGCTGCTGTGGCATTTCAACATATTTAATAACAGGTCCAGAGGGTGTTGACAGTTTTGGTAAATCAGATTATTTGTAATTAGGGAGAAGTCACTGAGCATGAATTGCTGCAGTCTTTTATCATTAACTTGAATCCAAGATTGCTGAACGTCCCAGCTTGTTTACAAGATTCTCTGAGGAATAATCTTACTTAATTTGACCAGATAACAATATGTGGGTCTGTGCATTTTAAAAATGTACCAGGTCATCTTTATCCTTAGCATACAGTTCTGATATTTAACTCTTTTGGCCAAAGGTCCACTTGTGAACTCTTCATTTGTACAAGTATAAATGTAGATAAAACACAGCCAGCTCCTCCAGAGTTGTTGTGCTGGGCTCTAATTTTGATAAAGCTCAATCTAAAGTAAACACATAAGTGTGGAATCATGAGAATATGACTGAATTTGTAATTAAAAACTTACATTTACACTTACTGATTGAAATTTTGATAATATCTACAAAAAGAAAGAAATACATGTAATCCTAACAGTCAAAGTGATATTTTCCATTTCATATTAAGTTCACATGACTTAAAGAATGAACTCGAGTGTACATGAGTGAAAAGGAGCATCTCATTAACCACCACATGGTGTTTATCTTCACATAAAAGGGGAGTTTAGAAATGTCTGCTCTAACAGATGTGCCATTATTTTTCCCTCCAGTAAAGCCCAGTCAACCGATGTGCAGATTAGCTCACATACACTGACTTCACTGTAGCAGCTCATGCATATCTCTTAACCCTGCGTTCTTCTGAAAAATTGTAATTTCTCTGAACTCCTCAAAAATGTGGAGTCACTACAGAGTAAACAGCAGCAGGATACACAGGCTGTATCTCTATCATTACACAGTGTTTCGAGGTGTCTCCAGTGTTATCTGTGTCATAACAAAATATCATCCAAGTCATCTTGGAGCATTCTCACTTCATGCCCCACCTCAGTCTTTCACGCTTGAGCACATTATTGCATTGTGTGCATCAATGTGCATGAATGCCCTGCTGTATTTTGAGTAGTTCACCCCATATTACATAACCCTTGGAGTGCAAACTGTTCTCAGAGAAGTCTCTGATTATTCTGAACTCCTGCGGGCACACCTCAGGTCACCTGGGAAAACAATTGGAGGGAAACCTTCCGAAGAATCACAAATCACTTCTGCTCCTTTAGAGTTACTCCCCAACAGACAGACTACACATTTAAAACTTAAAACTTCAAGTACAAATGAAAGAAATACTTTTGAAATTTAGATTGCAATCCATTATACATTGCTTCTCATGCACCAAATATGTAAGGTTGTCAAAAAGTTTGTCAAAGATTACCTAAAGATGCTACCAGTGTCCAATGCAGCCTAATTGTGAGTCCACTCTCTCTTAGTCCTCAGTCATGGTCATATCCAGCCTGGTCCTTCCAGCATGATCCAGCAGGTACATCACCACAGCCTGCACAGCGCTCTGAGAGCTTGCAGCGTGAGCAGACCGTGTCAGTCAGCTGCTGACTTCTTCTGAGCAGCAGTTGCTAGGTGATTACTCAACTCCAGTCACTGTGCACACTGAAGAGCATGCTTGGTCTCTCCCTTTCCTCCTCTCTCTCCCTCTCTCTCTCTCTCACACTCACACACACACACCCCTCATCTAATCTGCACACATTTTTATAGTTGCTCATTTTCAACCGGGCTAGGAGCTAAAGCAGAGAATGGTCAGTCTCACAGGATGTAGAAACTGTGCGTATCCAGAAATTTAGTTTAAAATATTGTAAAAATGTCTTTCAGGGAGAAACTGTCCATAAGCAGTACTTGTGATTTTTTTCTTCAAGCATCCAATCCAACTCTAAGATGCACAGACAGTACCTTCCAGCAGGACCATGTTCCCTATCAGTGAGCTCCTTCCTCCCAAGGACAGAGAGCAGCTGGTGTCTTATCTTTAACCTTGTTACCTATCAAAGCTGCACTGAACTCCATAAGCAGTTTTCAACCAGGAAATTAATCAGCTTATCAAGACTTCAAAAAAGGTGTATCTATCCTGGTCGTATAGGAGTTTGAATATATGATCTGTCACGTTTTGAGGATGTTTACATTAATCATTGCTGTGCTGTTTGTCTCAGAGGTTTGGGATTTTTCTCTCTCTTTGCTTGGTTGCTTCTACATGTGGCTTCTGTCTAAAGATGTTATTGTGTCATGTTGTGTGTTTAAGATGCCAATGAGCTCAATGCTTAATCTTAAACTCGCTACATGTTGGCATTTTAGAGGAATTTAATCTTTGCTGTTGATGAGATGTATTATATTTGTGAAGAATTGAAATTCTAATAAACAAAATAAATCAATAATTCAGGGACATGAGTATTCTTGATGAATGGAAGTCTGGATTTCCTGACCTGAGGCAGTGACCCGTGTGAATCAGGGAAATAAAACATGTCTTTAAAGATAAGTATATTATTCTGTTTAGAACATTCAATTCCAGAGCATTTACAGGCTTAGATTTGTGAGGATATTTATCCATATTGATGCAAAAAGATAGCAAGGAGCCTAAAGTTAAGAAAAATGTTACTGACTTTGGTTCAAGCTTAGATGCAATGAAGAAAGAGAGATAAAATTGAGCATGTGCAGATATGTGTCAGTAAATGTTCATGTCAAATTCCTCAATTTAAAGTCAACAAAATAGACAAAACAGCCTGGATGCTGCATTATTAGTTAGAGCATTTTGCTGGATGTTCCATAATCCATCTTATGATTCATATATGTTTGTTCATGTTCATTTCGATGGAACAAAGGCTTGTATTGAACAGACACTACATTTTTGACAGCAGGATTACATAAAATGCATTTTGGACGTCTCTGTGGTGGACTGAGAAAAGCAGAGACTCTGGAGAGAAAACAGATTCCAATTTCTTTCCAGTAATAAATTTGATTTGGTATTTGAAATTGATTTACTGTTACTGTTTGTTTGCTCTGAATTTAGTTTAGTCAGCTTGTCCTTGCTGTGGTTTGAACTCAAGATGTATGTTTAACAGAGCAGAAACACTATTTGAACAAGGCAGGAGAAAACTAGTTTTTTCACAGATGAGTGACTTAATTTAAGGATCGTTCTTCTTTACTTGTCAACCTTTACTACTGTGCCGTGTTGGTGTTTTTGGAGTGAGAACATGCTGTGGTTTTTGTACAAAGTCTCTCCAACTATTGATAAATTTTTATTTGATCTCAATTCTTTACTCTGCCAGTAGGGGAGAGTGGGGTAAGTTAAGCCAAAGGGTAAGTTGAGCCACCCCCTGTTGCTTGGAAATGATAAAAGTAATTGATCATCTGACCAAATATTTAGGAGATAGGCATCAATTTATGGAGTCTGTGAAGGTTAGAAGCATATGGGTGAAGGGGTTAGACATTTATTTCCAAAAAAAAAAAAAAAAAAAAACATTTTTCACTCTTGAAAGTGAATTTAGTCTGTCATAAGTTTTATCAGAATTGTGTTCAGACGAAAAAAGTTCATTTAAAATTTGTTTTATACATCAATTGTGGTATCTATGCACTACAACATGAGGTCAAAAACCTAGCATAAAAGTCCACCATTTTAGCTCAGAGGACTGATAAAGTCATAATAGTAGTTCTGGGGAAAGTTGAGCCAGTGGTTCAACTGAGAAAGTAAAGAAGTCTGATGAGAGGATCAGAGTTTCAGTTCAGAATGGTGAAATGTGTTACTTTTTCTTTTCAGAAATACAGCTTCTGAATGTTCTGAATCACTTAAAGACATTCTCATGTCAAGATGACTTTTTACAAAACAGCTTTTTAGCAGTTATATGCAATAATAATAAAAATAATTATTGTACCAGCTGAATAGTGTATAATAGATAAAAATACACATGAATGTGAAGAAGTGACTGTTATTTAGGGAGAGAGAAGGTGAGGGAGGGCTGGGGGGGAGAGTGGGGGGTAGTAGGGATATGGCTCAACTTAGCCCACAGGGTAAGTTGACCATAGGAGACCACTTTTTTTTGGCATGCTGTATTGTCAAGAAAGTTATGTTTACACTCATTCTGTTGGTTTGCAGGGATGCACAACATCTTGAAATATATGCAGATACACTAGTTAGAGACAAAACTACAATTGCCTTGATGTAGTGATCCGAAATATGAAAAATGACTCATCTTGCCCCACTCTCCCCTAATGATAAAATGAAGTTGTTTCATGACTCCTGTTTCATTTGCTGGTCAGGGTTCAGACTGTTTAGATGCTTTCAGTGATGTAACAACGCAATGAGCAGAGGAAATACAACAGTGATGTTTAATATTACCTTACTGCTCATTCTGAGCACATATCCGCTGTGCACTCCCACGGCTATGACCCAGGATATGGCCTAGTATTTAGATGCTGAACCCCCGGAGGATCTATGTGGCCTCTTTTCAACCCCTCTGTACCCGAACCTCAATCACCAGAGGGCACACTGCGTCCCTGCCACTTTCTGTTCATCAGCTCTCACCACTGGCTGCCCAAGAGGCTTATTCTCCTGCAAACCGATGACACTGATACACCAACCTCCCCCCCTCCTCACACAACAGATTGCCTCAAGCCAAAACATGAACAAGAAATGCACACAACTTATGCTTAAGTTGTACGGTTTGTCACACTTAATCGAAAATGCCACGGCTGTTGGGTAATGAACACAGCTCTGTGCAGGCTGTGTACAGACTGGGGAGACCACTGGAGGGCTGTCTTACCACCCAAAAAACAAAATTGTGTTTGTACAATCACGGTGCTCATCGGAAGCAGGAAACAAAGAGCAGAGTAAATTGATGATCAGGCCATCTAAGCCTGGGTCAGCGTGCTCCTGTGTGCTGAGCTGGGCTCATGTCTGCTCTGCTAAACAAACAGCACACGGCTGCCTGATCCCGGCACTCGTAGCAGTCAGCAGTATGAGAAAATAAATATCAAAGTTGCGTGCATGAGCAGTGTATATGAACGTTTATTTATGCAGGGGGTTTTCCCTACTTTTTGTGCACCACAGTCACATGCAAGACACACCAAAACAGAGACAGGATGAGAAAGATATACAGAAATATGAGCTTTCTATAGTATAAACATAAGTATCCTCAAAGTTATGAAACAATTTCAGAGATTTTATGAAAACAAGTACACATAAATGGACTGAATAATTGATTTGGACCATCTCCGTTAGACAATATCATCCATTGGTTCATTGGGGCAATGTTTGGTTCTCTCTGGCATATTTTTGTAGGAGTGCATGGCCATGGGTGCAGGAGGACAGATCCATGTGGGAGGAAGAGGAGGGAGAGGGGGAGGTGTTTAACTCTGAGTTTCAGATCTTTCTCTTCAGCTTGAATCAAGGTGTTTCATACCTCACTCCTGTGTAATCTCCTCATATCTACTCGCATCAATCAGTGCCAGGAGGAGCTCTCTGCTGCCCTGCTTTTCAGGGCTGTAAGCCAATAAAATACTGATCTCATGCAGCTTAAGGTTATTCATGCACTACAGAGGTTATTACAGCCCTAATAAAACTTATGTGAGGTAGCTGAACTTCATTCATTTCATCAGTGGGGGGGAAACTGGATGCACTTTTCCCCAGAGTACAACATCTGAGCAGAGAGACAAGGGTTGAAGTGATGCTTTTACACCAGCAAGATACTACATTAGTTTTGTTCTGCAACACTGCGAGAAAAATAAGCATTGTTACCAGGCAGAATACTTTATCGGAATTGTTGTACGAGAATCAAATTCAGTGTAATGATTATCTGTCAGCAGGTTGATTATGTGAGTTTTGCCCTTCAATTAAAGCTCGGCCAACTTCTGAGGTAAAGCCATCTCAGCATATCTTATAACACAGGATCTATGTATTGATGTTAATGCAGGTAGATTGTTGGCTTGGCTTTAGGGTGACATATAGAAAATCATCCAGATCCTCTCTATGCATGTCTCCAACTTCACTACAAGTCAAACCAGTAAGTCAAACTTTTGCACAGTGGGGCACCATCAAGAGAGAAAACAAAACTGATTTTTTGTGGAGAGGAACTCTAATGTAAGATAAAGAAAACACTGTTCGAGAAGTTGCTCAGAGGGCAAGTGAGGTAGAAAGATGTCTCAAGATGAAAAATTACATCATTGAAACAGTTTAAGAAAAACATATAAGGTAACAGTATATAAACAATCAACTGCCCCTACACTTTTTTAAATATATGACTTTGGAGTGCTGTTCCATCTTCATACAGAGATAAGGGAAGCTTATGACAGTCTCAAACAGTTTTGTACAAAAACTACATCCTCACAAAGTTACTTTACACAGTGTAATTACATCAGGAAACAATCAAATCCAGGGAGATCTGGGGACACGTTTCAGCTGTCTTTGTGCCCAAATCAGACACGAATAAATCTCTGAATTAACCTCACAAACCTGAATGAAGTGGTGACCCCGGAGCAGAGTAGTTATGTGTATCGTTGTAACACTTCCACTCGACGGTCAGCAAACATCCAGACCGGGGTTAAGTGTCCAGTCACTCCGCTAATGGGATGAACACTAACACAGACACACAGCTCAAATTTACCAGCCCCTTGTGCCTTTCAGTCCCAGAGGAAATGGGTTGTGTCTCTCTCTCCCAGTAATCCAGCCCATAGTGAGGGCTACTGCAGAGGAGAGGGGCCTCTACACAGCTTGATACACACAAACAAGTGTACAAGGGAAGGAGGGATGGGTTCTCCATAAAGTGTACTATTTGTCTTTGGTTACTTGTTGCATTAAATCTATATTCTTACAAGAATTCGTGGTACTTTTATTAAATCTTACCCTGAAAATACACTTCAATGTTGTTGTAACTCTGTGCAGATAGTTGCTGTACGACCTGAGCTTGAATTACTATGTACATTAAGCACTCACAGTTTTTACATGTGCAGACACGTAGAACCAAAAGATATCTCTGCACAGCACTGCTCCGCCATCTAGTGGTCAAAAGATTTAAACCATTCAGGCCCTGTTACAGTGAGAGGAATGCAATGTAAAATACCTGCACACATAAAGCAGGGGAGTTTAGACAAGTAATTGGACAGCTGGCGGTAAACCTGCTAGGAGGCCAAATTAAAATCATAACCCCACTTGCACTAGGCACCAAACCCCACCTACATTTTAGTTTATGCTTAGTTCAGTTTGCCATAGTTTAATATATGTACACATGAAGACAGGCAGCTGTTCCCCGGCTAAAAGTTAACCCCGTTTAAAAGTAAGAAATTTCAGTTTTTACCCCAGAACACTCCTGAAAGCACTAGCCTTCAAAATGCAGCACCCAGATTACCAGTTCATCTCACTCATGTCGCTTCTGCATAAACTCAACTGGAATGACAGTTCAATGTATATGTTCCAGTATGAAAGAGGCCTCATACCTTGTCAGTCATACTGTGTAAAATGGGTGATATTTGTTGGGTTTCAAATACATGTAGAAAATGCTGAATTGGAAAAAGAAACCTACAGAGAAATCTTATTTCTACACACACACACACGTATATGAATTGAACGGGTAAAAAGAGCCTCACAAAGCCTTGGATGATAGTGTTTTGAACTTTTCACATCAGTGTTTATGTGAGTGCTGCTTCATTTTGCAGGAGATTTGTAAAGTTTACACTTAGTAGTTTACTGTTTTAAGTATTCGTTCCACAGTTTCTGGAAAAAAGAAAAACTGTCAGAGATAATTGAGAGATGATTGCAGCCTCAAAGTCAGACTAAATTTAGCTTAACTTTAATACTTGAATCACCAAAATATAGAGAAAAAGAGAGTCTCACAACAGGCTCGTTTCCAAAACTTGTGTCAAGTCTAATTGTTTTGAGAAATGTGTGTATTGAATGTAATGTCTTAGCTGTCTCTGGTTTAAAGGAAGAAGAATAAGACTACAGAAACTGCAAAAAGGGTGCCTGTTTTTACAACAGCCTCATTAGATCTTTTTATACAAGCCCTTATTTTTGAAAAATGTCAAAAATGTGTCACAGACTGTGTTGTGGCCAGAGGATGTTTGTGGGCTGATACAAGTACAGATGGAGCAGACAGAGGTACTTACATCCCACAGAGACCTGAACTCCCTTTGCTCAATGCGTAGGAGCTCACTGAATTCACGCGTGACGATGGTAGCATGTCGGGGGGTGTTATCCAGTATCGACTCCCCAAATGCTGTTCCAGTCCCCAGAGTGCAAATGGTAACAGCATCCTGTGGGAGAAACAGTGTTGATGCCCCACATAGATCAGTCCTCCAAAGATATAAATAATGTAGGTACAAAAGACTGCTGTGAAAACCAGATTGGATCAATGATAAGAAGTAATTACTTACATGCTTGTGTTATGTACATGAATACATTTCAAACAGAGGTGAAATCACTCAAGTTAGCACACAGACAAACTGACTGTAAGGATGCCTAGCCCATGTTCAAATCCTTATAAAAGATGGAAGGTCCACACAAATGATCATTTTGACAAGCTTTACTGGTTACAGATCTGGGTTACAGCTTCATCATGTAACAAAGTGTAACAAAGATTGGTCTGAGACCGTTCAAGTATATATAGTCGTCTACGTTTTTAAACATACTGCTGACATTTAGTTGACCCTAAGAAAAATCTGTGTACGGTAAGAACAAAGAACAACATATTTTAAGGAGCTTTAGGTGAACATATGGAGGGTCCATAGAAGGAAATACCATGACAGAACATATTTTGGGGACCTGTGTGATATAAAACATGGGTACAAGGTAGATGTTGAGGATGGTTGTCGGAGGCTCCTGGCTCCAGCAATCTAACACTGAAGTATCTGAGGTATTTGAGTGACACAGCTCCACCACTCTAAAGGCTGACATGACTGGCTAAAGAAACTCATCCTAACACTGACCAAGGTTCTTAGAGCTGCAGTATTTTTTTAATGTATCATAAAATGGCCCCTTATGTTAAGAGCAAAATACTCTTTTCAGCCCACATCTCAAACCAGCTCAAGGTCTGAAGTGAAAAATTTGCATGAATGATTCATTTCAACCAGGGCATAATCAGCGGTGTTATTCAGAGCTTCAGAAAGGTGTGCAAAATTAGAGGAAAATCTAGATTCGGACTGAATGTTAATAAACTCAATGAATTGTTTGTTCAAAGTACAACTCAATATGGGAGTTCTATTTTGTTTGTCATTTTCAGTTGGAACCAATGATGAAAACATACAAGTCATCAAGTTCAAACACATGGAGGTCATTTGGCTGGAAGTGTCTCATTAGGTACTACTCCTGCTCAATCTAGCCACCACACAGGATCCTCCAGCTGCTGGACAATGTGTCGTTCTCAAGAAGCTAATCACTTTCATTTGTTTTGGACATGTCCAAAAATAAATACTTTCTGGCTTAAGGTCTATTCAGAACTTAGAACTGTATTTGGAACTGACATTACATTTACCTGGGATGAACTTCTTTTTGGGTTTGTACATTCAGCTAATGTAAGTGTGAAAAATAAGTGCCTGTTTGGAATGCTGAGTATGGCTGCTAGGAAAGCAATTACAAAGAAACGGCTGAAGCCAGACATCCCATCTATAGAGGAATGGTATGACATTATATATGATGTTTATGTAATGGAAAGAATAACTTTTTCAATGAGGCTTCAACAATCAAAATTCAAGGACATCTGGAAGCCATGGAAAATGCATATTTCCCTGCGATGCCCTTCTTTTGTATATTTTTTTTCTCTTTTTTCTTCTCTTCTCTATATTAAATTGTACTTGATCACTCAATCTATTGAAATATATCAGAAACACCCCATGTTCATGTTGTGTTGCATTGTAAAATGTTTTGAAAAATGGAAAAACAAATAAAAAAATTTAAAAAAAAAGAAAACATACAAGTCATACCTGGTAATTTGATGTCTCTGAGACTTTGACATCCAGTGAACCAGACAGGACTGCATACCAGCTGGTGCCAATGTCTCCCTGGCGATATACTAAAAAAACAAGCACATTTTAAAGAATCATCCTCCATGTTGCCTTCAAAAACATGTATTTTCTCCAAGATGTATGGCTTGAGTATTATTTTTGTAGTTACAGGTGATTCCTTTCTCCAAACATTCATAGAAACCACACAGACAGATCTGCTGCAGCAGACCCAGGTGGAACCTCTCAAAGGCCTTCACATTTTTCAGACGGGCCAGGATTATGTCAACATCTTCCCCGGAGCGCTCTGCTGGTCTGTAGGAATAAAAGAAGGGTCAGAAGTAGAAATATGTACATGTTTTTAAATAAGCAATAAGGTTTAGTTCAGGTAGAGCAGCACAACTGCAAATGAGGTCCTGAAGCAGGTCTGGAGCACTTCGAAAAAGGTCTGAATTCACAGTTATACTCTGCTGTAGTTATTGAATTTCCCTCTGCAAACCAATAAAGTTCCTCTTATCTTATCTTTAAACAAAGGTATGAATGTGTGAAAACAAATAATATTTAAGTTACAAAAATTTGACAGTGGTTACATGAAGAAACTGTATTCATAGATGTTTAATACACTGATTCCAGCATATATGAAGCAGGGAATGGTGATCAGGTTCATACGTCCTCCCAGATGTGTCAGTGTGTGTCTTATCCTTTGTACTCCTCTGTTGCCACAATACACTGCCCCTCGATTTGTTCCACTGAATCCCGCGCCTCTGATGTAACATGTGGGTGGTTGTACAGTAGCTTACATCACTTCTGAATCCATATCCATCCTTCAAAAAGATGAAACTGAGATGTTTCAATAATTCAGAGAGGCAAATGAGTTCTGGCTTTACAGCTCCAGAAAATGATTTACAGAGTTCAATAGAGGGGTCTGCACTGAGCAACAGCTTGCAAGTAAATGGCTCTGCATGGTGCGTTCCCTGGAAACCTTTCGACTCCCTGTGGGTGCATTAAACTATCTCTGCGCAATGCTCCGTCCGATCGACTGGAGCATCACACCTTTAGCCACATCTAATGTTTTAAAGCCTCCAAACCACACTGCGTTTTTTCAGCACAGTGCACTTCATCAAGTGCTGCACGCTGAGGAAAACAAAGCAAGAGAGGAATGAGTGGGAGTTTCAAAGCCAAGGTGTCTATCAAGCCAGTCAACTAAAAACACTGTCATCTTGAGGCAGCTCATGAAAGCACGAATACCTCAAACAGTGAAAAACTTTATTTCATGATTTCTTCTCATGTATTCTGCAGAAATTTCCAGTGTGACGTCTCATCTCTGCACACCTGACGCTCTTTATAAAGTATGTGACAGGAAAAGGTGAGTCATATGTTTGATCTGCGTGACACAGGTGGCCTCTACATCCAACCAAGGGATATCACTGTGCAAACACATCTGGCACACTGCGTCACTATGCTGTTTATAGCTAATGCACTTTGGACCCTTTCTTTGTCGCTAGGCTTGTCTTTCCTCCCTCTGCAGTACACAAACATAAAAGTTCACATCAGATATGTGTCTGGTATCACCTTGGCTACGACACATACTGCTTCTTACTTAAAATGTTGAACTTTAGAGCATACCATGTTTATCAAATTCACAACAATGGAATAGATTGCTGCTTGTGCATATCTTGTTGCAAGACCAAACACGCAGTTCTCTGCAGCTGATGACAGACACTGTGACAGACAGTTGTGCAACACTGCACCTGTTAAAAGTGACGCAATTTGATGATGATGATTCATAACTATCTGAAATCTTTTTTTTTTCCTTTCTGAACACATTTCAGTATTAGTATCAGGTACCCCGTTTTCTTACTTTTTTCAGTAGGCCTTTGCAGCTGCAGGGAAGGGTAATATCTCTTCTGGCAGGTGTGCTGCAGCTTTTTCCTTTTTTTCCTGATCAACTGCTCTATGGTGATTTGGAGCAGATTATGTGCATCCCTCATGGGTGTTCAAGTATAAATCATCAGTAGGTTTGGATCATGGATTTCTGGTTTTAATCACCAAGTGTGATTAAACAGCACGAGAAGTTTATTGGGAGAACAGTTTTTTTATGCATATTTAAAGCATATCAAACACATGTCGAAAGTTAGCAGCCTTGCTTCTTACACTTCAAACACATCTTTGGTCATTGAGTTTGTCCAGGGCTGTTGGCTCTTAACACACTCATTTCCCAAACAGGGTAACCATACACAATAATGAAGCCAGCATCCTCATAGGTATCACGATTTAATTAATTCTGTTGGGAAATTAAAACTGCGGGGATGAAAGGAATGTTAACCCAGGCTCTGAAACATCACAAATAAACCGAAATCGCGTCTAAAATTCTGTGTTTTTCCGCTCAATGCGTTAAATAGAGATGGTGAGCGCATTTGAATGAAGATAGTTTACCTTTTATCCAGACAAATAATCCACTCGGTAGATTCCGATGAATGCGAAGAGGAGTGCGCTGCTACCATCTTGAGCTCTTGTTTCTGCTGCTGCTGCTGCTGTTGATGAGGCTGCGGCTGTGAAAGAGGGCTGGACCACAAACACACCTCACCAGCTTTCAGTCATCCCCTCCTGACAGCACACATGCCGCCCCTCTGCTGCTGCTGCCGCGAGCTTCACCTGACCAGAGCTGCTGCAACAGGGATCAGAAATAGCGGGGGGTAGAGCTTTGGCTAATGCGTAGGCTCAGTCATGATAGAGCTTTTCAGTTAGCAAATACAAAATATTGAATATATATGTATTATATATATGAGTGTGTTTATATACAGCTTCCATTTGTAATCCAAAATTTTTAGTGCAATGATATTAGCATGAATGCAAGTTTAATCAGCTCTTTTGTATGTACATTTTGGCCTAATATATTCCTCACAACACCAATTATCCTAAAAGTTAGCAATTGGTTTTGAAGTTAGGCTGTAACATCATATTATGCTTAGAAAGGTTTTTGAGGGACTACACATGTCTGCTAACAGCCAGAGGACAGAATGTGGTCTTTACCTATCTTTTATTAAAGCTACTGTAAGGAGTTTTTTTAAGTTGGCGAAACAGCCTGAAATGATCAGTGAGGTGTAGGCTACAAATGTAACTGAGACCATCGGTGTCAAGGTTGACAGTTTCTATATTGTACTTTTAATGCCTGTAATTGCTGCAAAGGAGTGGGTACACTGAGAGAACAGCGTGTCTTACTTTTACCCCATAGACTGTATATACTATAGACAACTTGGTTCCACCTTCCGCTAGTATACAGATTTGAAGCCAAAAAGCTCTCGGTAATTCCGTGTTTTCTCTCCATTTCCTGAAACCAACACTGCGCAGTGGCATTGTGTGCATTTGGCGGGAGAGTCGCTGTGATGACACTCGGCTCAAACAGCATATCTCCCGAGTGAGCTACACAATCCTTGTACGCCCATTGGCTGTATCAGGTGTCAATAATAGAAAACATGAACACCATAATAACTTTTGAAAATGGAGGGAAAAATGGGGGAAAAAATGTATGTTCTGTGTAATAAATTTATAAAGTTTGTCCACAGCTCCATAAGCTTTGCTGGCGGAGGCGGGGTTTATGACCTATACTGCATCCCGTCAACAGAGGGTACTGTTCTTGCAGTGGCTTCACCAAGCAAGGAGGCAGACGCTGTCCATTCTATATACAGTCTATGGGAGGTACACTGAGGGAACAGCCTTTGTTACTTTTACTCACAGCGAATATTCATAGTATTGAGACGACAGGGGAGGTTTCTTTTTTTTTTTATCATAATAACCTTCTAAAAGACGAGACTGCATCAGCAACAATAAAAGGTTTACCACTTTGTTCACTGAATTCCACATAAACAGAAAACCCTCTTTGGAGCTTTAAATTTAATGTACTAACAATGCAGCTTGTAGTTGTAGTTGTATGGTGCACTAGTGCACTAGTTTACAATGAAGAAATCAAATAAACTTGTTGTCTTTAAGTTGTTTTACATTTATGTCAGGCTACAGCTTTGCAATTATATTAGTTTCTGTTAGTAAGCACCTCTCCTTATAGCTTCTGTTTTAACAGTCACTGTTATGGGAGGAGTTTCTTGCTATTTTAAAATTTAGGGAACAGACATAACCTTAAGGTTTTCATGACACAAAGAATGGCAGAAAATGTATAGTTTTATTTAGTCTACCTTAAAGAGATATTCCAGCATATAATTAATTTAGATTCAAACACACCGTAACACCAAGTTAGACACTCCCTCCAGAGATGAATGTTGCAGACCGCTTGCTTCTCCAGTTATACCAACTTCAGTAACGACTGCACGATAGCAAAACACAGCAGTCTGAGGAGCCACACACAAACCTCAACCAAAACGCCACTCTATAGCCACAAATAATGCTCAGAACAGCACCTAACTTCATCAACAGTATCATGCTGTCGTTACTTAAGTTGGTATAACTAGAGAAGCAAATGGTCGGCAACATTCATCTTTCGAGGGGCTGTCTAAGTCTGTGTTACCGTGTGTTTGACCCTAAATTAATTTTACGCCAGAATATCCCTTTAAACAGGTCAAAAACTCATCAACAGCCATGGTGAAAATGTTCCCCTCTCCTTTGACCAGCACTACATTTATTGGTCAAATAGCAGATACAGGCGAATCTCTCATTTATAACCCAGTACATGTAGGATTGATTGTGCGGTAAGCAAGAACTGCTTAAGAATATGTCTGAACTGTAGTGTGAGATACTTACCCTACCTGTGAAACTGATGTAGCCTAAACGTGGTTCTCTTGTTCACACATGTTGCAAAAGAAATAACTCTGATTTCCAGTATTTTCAAAGTGTGAATGGTTGCTCATATTGGGTAGCTGCTCAAACATGCAGATCTCATTGTGGTGACTCTGCTTTTGTCACCACCCAAATGCGTCTCACTCCCACAGCTCCCTGTTCCCAAAAAAACGTGACAAGAGATTTACTTTGTACAAATCTGAAGAATATGTCCTGTGAGTCTCTCATTGTAGCAGCTTTGTATTTGCTGAATATGTTGTCATGACTGCACACAATAGCCATTAACTTTGCCTTGAGCAGCTGTGTGCAGGTAGAGGAGACTATATGTACCTGAATGAATCAGCCAGTCAGTGCAGTATGAGATTTCTCAGCTGCAGAGTATTAACATGCTCCTGTAAAAGTGAGCCAGAGGACATGGTGAACTTTATGGGAAGCCTACAGAATAACTCTGTCGTTATCATCACATTATAAATCATGGTGAATGTACAGAACTCAAGAGGAAAATATACATCCCCTGAATAAATCCATGTAACTATTGCAGCTTGTGACTGCCTTTTGAAGCACTTCATACAAGAGATGACAGCTTTTCTTTCACTGAAGTAGGAACTGTTCTGTGATGGCCCTGAAAAAAAGGACGCTTTGCAATAAGAGGCCACATAATGAGAGAGTCATTGGGCTCCCTATCAGTTACCTTGGCAATGAACTGAGACAGGCGCCAAATAAAGAAACTATCACATCATAGCTTTGAAATGACCTCTATGACAAATATTTGAAACTTTTTGTCTACTTCTTTCATTCTTTTTCCTTTTTTAATCAGTTTTAATTAAGAGTGCTTTTGGATCCCTAATACATCTGATTTATCAGTAAAATTGTAAACCTACTCTGTCCTATTTTAGATGGTAAAAATAGTTGTAAACTAATCTTTTAATGACTTCATTGAATACTGTTGTAGCCATGTGTTGGCTCTCTATTTAAAGACAGAGTGGGAGTGACAGCAGGGGGGCGAGGCTTTCATTATGCGTCAAGTTTCAAGGACATTCAATAAACTACAGACAAACAGTTATTAGGAATGAAAGTAGAATGCGATCTTTTAAAATGTTGCTTTAAGCAGTGATTCAATGTTGTCTAATACTTAATGTTTTTTGCTGTTTATCAAATCTATGAAGAATTTCTCTCCCTTATTTATGTAGAGTTGACCTTTCTCTGAATGATGACCTTTCTCTGAATGTATTTTTTCTTTCCATGCTATGAAGCTATGAAGGTGTGTGCTAGTGGGAGTTCTGGCTGCAATGTTTTTCACTGTCAATGTTTTTTGGACCATTCTCCAGAATCCTGTACCTCTATCTATCACATGATGGCAGTATTCTCGCTTTTTGAAGTCAAACATGAGCATATCAGGGCAGAATGAGATTCAAAATCCCCATTCAGAGAGAAAAGGGAGGATTATCCTTTGACTTTGATTTCAGAGGTTGTTTGGGGCTGTAACCAAGGACTCATAATAGTACTTACATTTTGAGTTCTCCTTTGCAAGGAGAAAAATGTTCGAACTTCTGTTTAGTTTCCAAGAAATAATATGCATCGTGCATTTTATTGGGAAAATCCTGTGAGTGTGTGGTATGTACTTTGACACTTTTAGTGGCTGCATGAGTCATCTGTCCTGCATCTTGAAAGGGGGGTAACAAGAAATAGCTCATTTCAATATGCACATTATTAACATTTTTATTGGCTTCTTTTGCTTTCAGGTGGATATAAGTATGTAAAATATCTGACCTACAAGTGAACAATCAACAGGCTCTTATTTTGAAGGTCCACAGCTGTCTTTTAATCCTCACAGTGACCAGGATTTACTCTCCTCTTTACATTGTCCCCCACTCTCCTCAGAAGATAAACAGTGAAGGTGCATGCTGAGCTCAAGCTGGGGCACGCACATAACAAAACATGCATTCCTGTAATGCTGCATACCAACAACTAACAGCAGCAACAGAGCATCTGTGAAGACATCAGCATGCACTGCAAAACTTGCCACTGACTTTTGTCATCACTTCTTTTCACAAAACTTTAAGGTAAGATGACAATACAAGATGGAAAATTTAGAAAATGTGCCCACACTCTGTAGCCGGCGTGAATACAGCTGGTGAAGTTGCAAAACCTTTGTTCGCCTAATTGTGTCAGGATTCATTTTGAGACATGTCTCAAAGGTTCCACTGACTTCTCTGACCTGCTCTTCACCTGCTTCTGTTTCCATTTAGTTTGTCTTATTCAGTGGATATTGTTTCAGGGGTTGCTATGGGACCACTGGCTCAGCTTCGGCGTGCCATGTTACCTCCAGAAGAAAGCCCACTGACTGTGTGTATACAGCTTTTCAGGCCCAGGGTTGCTAGGAGATGATCCAGGAAGCTGGAAATGGTAAACACAGGGACACATGCAGCCCTTATGTGCACACGTAGTGATATTTTAGAGCTTGGGAGCAGTTGGAGATATATTTGTTAGAACTGGTGTGTAAAACTCGCTAAGTTACTGCTGTTCAGGGTCAAACTTCACCCTAATTGCTCCATCCTGTATGAGCATCTCAAGATAGAAGACTTGTTTTTGTAGACATAAATCATTCTTAAAAGAGCAAGGTTCAAATTCCTGAGTCAAATGAAGTGATGTTAAAAACAGAGAGCCCCATAATTGACATGTTTTAGGTTTTTCACTCCCAGTGTGAGAGCTCACATCAACACTTAAAGCCAAAGGTTTGCACATTTACATAAAACAAATGGATTTAAAGCAGAGGAGCCGTAAGGCACAGGGTAAATAAACAGATCTCTACATAAAGCAGTTTATGTAAGTGAAAAGTACAGTTTGTTTGTGCGAGTCATTTTACAAACATGTATAAAACTTCATACATCAGATAACCATGTCTCAAATGGGAATGTGAGGGTAGATAAATCCTGAGGAAATGCCTTAGGACTGGACAACTTCCAGAGACAACTCTCTGGGGGTTTGTAACACTTACTGAAAGCTTTGATACAATAGGCTAAAGTACAATTCAAGTAATCATTATACTAATACGCTTCTAATATGCGAGTCCTTTTGTCAATCAAATCTCTGTGTAGCAACTTTAATATTTTATGCTTTACCCAATTAAAAATGTAAATGGGATTAGACTGGAGGCCACTGAAAAACAGTGTGATGCTCACAAACATGCCTTCTAGTTAGATCGCCATCTGCTCAGGCCTCATGCTGTAGTCCTCTGCATCAATTATTACTTCCCTCTTTGCATTTTCTTACGTAATTTTACTCAGGATGCTTCACACGGTTATAAAATCCTGTATATGAAGTTTCACTCAAACATAATGACAAAAAATCTTTGCATGATCAGACATGTATGCACAGCTATGGAGTAGTTCAAACTATGACTTAATGAGTTTGTCACAAAAATTTGATTTAAAGCCACCCACACTGAAATATATGATGATTTGCAAGTGCTGATAAGAGATTTTGTTCACCCAGCCAATCTTGATTCTATTTCCCACGTCAGTCTGATTGGATGATATTTTTGCAATCTAGGTTCTCGGCCACCGAGGAAATCTACCCACACTTTCATTCATTATCTCGGTTGATGATCTGAATGAAAACAGTGACTCTTTATTTTGTGAATGAGGCAGGCTCAAACTTTTCTGTCAGTTTTGTTAAATTAGATTTTGGTCACAGGGTCAGTGTTCTCTGAGGAGGGGACTTGATTTTAAATATGATAAGCAAATAGGAAACATTAATTGCTGTTGGAGTTTTAACCAAAGTGTTGTCTGAGTTGTCTGCTATTCTGCGCAGTTAGAGCAGTTATATGCAACTGCGTACTGTTGCAGAGGGTGCAACAGGGTGTAGGCTCTCTACAATGATGCTTAATTTGTGGTAACTACATGGATTTGAACACATACCATATTATAAAGGACTATAGAGCTTGCCTCACAATATAGTCTTTCCATTTTCACCCAAAATGGTATACCATTCTAAATTTGCGACTATATCCTCTCAAAATTTTATAAGGCAACACATAAAGCACATTGAGCTACTTTTTTTAGTATGACATGTTTTCTCTAATAAATTTGATTTGCCTTGATATTAGTCACAGCTTTCTGGCAGCAGCTGGAGTTACTTCTGTGAGAAGCTCAACTCACTCAGACTTTTGGTAAGTCATTGTTTCCATCACTCTTTACAGACATTCAAATAAAACAATGTTAAAAAGAAAAGCCTCTGGTTGAACTTAAATAAGTTCTGTTGAACTCATAACACAAGTTTGAAATAGGACAATAACTTTAGAGGGTTCATGAGTATTTGCAGACCTCATAGTCAGCCTGTTGCATTGACTTAGCATGCAGAGTCATGAACAGTTGTGAAGGAACAATTGATGTTGACCTGCAGCTGTCACTGTGTCATTTTATCAACACTAGGAGATGTTCAATGACTTCTGTGGAAAAAGGTATACTGATCAGTTGTCAAAAAGCCATTGCTCTGTAGTTGTGTATTAAAAACTCAGTGTTTCTCCAGAACATGCACTCCAGAGATAGGTATCAATGTCTGCTAAATCGTGGAGCATCAAACACATCTTAAAAGTCTGGTTAAAATTGTAGCTTAATGGATGTTTAAACAACTACAAAACACTATCTTACATTTTCCATGATGCAACTCAACAGCATCTTTTATTGGGCTTCTCTTGTCTCCTAAATGACAACTGTTTTCAAACCCCACACTCCAGATAACACAGAATCTCTGTTTTAAGCCAAGATAAGCATGATGACATCAACAGGGCCCCATTCAGAGCCAAAAAAGACTTTATTCAACTTTTAACAAGCAGTGTGGTGCACTACTCCTTGTAAATGGTGAACTCGGGTTTGTGCATCTGAAATTATGATGGAAAGTGTGAAAACATTTGGTTTCACTGTGTATTAAAGGTAATAATTTAGGGCTCACTGTTAACCTTTTAAAGTCTTGGTTGCATGCAGTGAGTAAATTGAGTCAAGAGAGTGGTTTCGTAGTCTAGGTGAGGACTTTTGCCCCTGTAGTGGTCTAGGTGAACTCTTCTGCTCAGCGGGCTCTTTCCCACGCCTTTCTCCTGCAACTCCTCGTGTGTGTCTGAGCTGTGCTGTGGAGAAAGAGAGGAGGAGTGGAGTGGTGGGTTACAGTCCTGGAATGTAAGCGCGCTCCCGATTTCTCCCTTTCTCTGTCCTCGTCAGCGGCGGCGCGCTGCACAGACAGAGACCGGCGTGCGCGCGCAGCCCGCGATAGGTCTGGAAGTGCAAAGGAGGAGGAGGAGGCAGGACAACGCTGCTGCTGGAGCGGGGAATGATGGCGGTGAGCAAGAAGAAGGGACAAGTTTGATACTGTAAAACTGGGGCATCGTAGGTAGTATTCGGAGCCTCTCACGATGAAGCTGAGTAAAGGTGAGACTGTAACAAACTTATTCGCCTTTGTAGAGAGTTGCGTGCGGAGTTAACGTTTTCAACGGCTCGTACTTGAAATGCCACAATGAATTGTTCAGACTAGAGCAGTAACGCTCGAGTTGTGTTGTACTGTTGGCCCTGGTAAACTTTAAACCGCACTTGTATCTGCCGTGTTACTACTAGAGAAACCGACAAACCGGCTGAAGTTTGTTCTCTTGGTGGGTAATGCTAGTTTCAGAGACTTTGACGCTGAATAGTTTGGGTTTCTCGTTAGCGAACTAACGCCAGGAGTTTGACGCTCATCGAATTCCATACAAACGGCTGTGAACGCTGATGTTATCTATCAAACTTACTTACAATTAGAGTTCAGCAAACGGTTAACTTACCTCCAACGATAATACGAGTCGATTTTCAACAAGAAAGTCAGAGTTAGGCAAGTACTCTAAAGTGACGTTTGTTAGGCACCGTGAGATAATGGCATCCGGTTTCTGTACTAACACATTTTACTGTCCCTTTCTCTCCAGATGCCTTTTCTGTGAGTGTTTAGTTGAGACAGCAGTGCTCCAAAGAAGCCCCCCCTTCCCTCTCCCCGGACCCATGGCACCGCTTGCGTAAAGTTGAGGGGAAACCAGTTCACCAACAGAGCATTCGTCCCTCTGAATCCAGCTTTTTCTAATTGGGTTACAGTCGTTATCAAGCAAAAATGATCAAAGCGGAGAGCAAAGGAGGCGAGAGGACCCTGAGGAGCGCGTCCCCTCATAGAAATGCGTACAAGTCTGATTTTCACGCCATTAAGTGTTCCTTTGATGGGCAAAAGTCTGACGGCTCTGCCAAATCATATGCTAATGGATCCACCGACACCCGGGAGGACTCAAGGGGGAGGCCTTTTGGGACCAGGGTGAACAAGATCAAGAACATATTTCTGCAGATGGATGGCCAGCAACAAGAAAGCCAGGAAGGGAAAGTGACCATCAAGCCTGATGCAAACCCAGTGTCCCCAACAAAATTGCAGTTTCCAGCCAACACACACAGAGTTAACTTCAACAGCCCTGCAAGCCCAGAATCACACAATTTAGATAAAACACCCAAAGGGGAAGATGTTGAGATTGACAAAGTTGCTTTGGCGGAGAAGTTTTCTGTGACCAGAAAACTCTTTGAACGAGGCATCAAAGAGCAGCCTTCAGCGGAAAAACAGTCTCCAAACAGGGTAGTAAACCGTTTGTCTCTTGGAAGTGCATCTGATGAGGGGAAAAGCACAAGGAGAGTATCAGGATCCTCCGAGACATTTGTGAAAACAGACCAAACCCCTTCATCAACAGCTGAATTCCAAGAAGATGGGAGCACTGAGGATGAGAAAAAGCATGTGTCTAAAGTGCCATTAAACGCAGGACCCATGTCAAGAAGGTTGGACAGTTACATGGGAGAGAATGATTCGGAAGACATCAACAAAGCACCTGTAAAGGGAGGAATTGTGTCAGCTAAACAGCACAGCACCACTGAACACTCACTGCCTACCTCTCAAACAAGGGACAGCTCGCACAAATCTCTGCCTGTTAAAGAAGCCACTAACTCTATGCCTGTTACTGATGCCAAGAAAAACACATCCCCGACATGTGTCAAACCAGCAACTTTGGGGTCTAGTGCTGGGCTCAAACCAACATTCCCAGCCACCAACGCAGCTTACAAATCAGTTTCTCCAACAACTGAGGCCACAAGGAAACCCCTCTCATCAGAGCAAACAGCTTCAGTTAGCCCTGGGTACAAACGATCCTCATCATCCAGCGATGGATTTAACAGGACATCTGTTGGTGGGGATGAAGGCAAGCCCCAGAGGGATGTGAAGCAGCCTCTTCCATCAGCTGGTGTTTTTCACAACACGAACAGGGCTAAGTACCCGGAAAAATCCAAGATTAATGACAGTGTGGTACATAGTCCTACCAGGGACAAACCTCCCAGCCAGACCTCCTCTTTGGACCCCAGGGGGGTGGGCATGGTGCGGGCAGAGCTGGTAGTGGTTCAGAATGAGTCATCGGAGAGTGATGAAAATGAGGATGAGATGGTTGAAGATAATGTGTTTGAGGAGAAGAAGGCGCAGAGCCCCATAGATCTGCCAGCTGATCTAAGAAGAACCTTCACCTCTGAAAAACTGAACAGTGACCCCCCTCATCAAGTCTTAGCAAGAGATGTAGCAAAGGAGACACAAAGGATAGAAGAAACTGCAGGTGAAGGCCGAGTTTTGGAGGACAACGATCACTTTATGATGAAAGAAGAGAGTTCATTTATGAGTCAAGATGGTGATGCTAATTGTGAGGAGGATGATGAAGTAGCAGAGGAGGAGAGTGAACCAGACGAGCATGTGGACGAGAGCATCCTAGATCGAGTCTCACCAGTAGTATACGGTATCGAGAACGCAGCATTTGTGGATGACAGAGATGTAGAGCAGGTCCTCAGGGAAGAAGATGAGGAAGAAGAAGATGAGGAGGAAAACCAAGTGGAGTATGAAGACAGTTATGAGGCCCCTGGTTTGTCCGACGAGGAAGAGCCTCCCCCAAAGAGGAAAATCAAGTTCTCCACAGACCCCATACAGGTAAGCAGTTTACGTTGACTCGTTTACATCCACTTTATTCTGGGTCATCTCTGGCACTTAAAATCATTTTGCACACCACCACTTTAGTAAACCACGGTCTCACTGACTCAGCAACTATGTCTGACCCAGGTGGTTCCCAGCAGACTCACCACAAATTTGTGGTGGCTGAGAATTTAAGCTCATGTTAGGTATGTTGATGTCACAGCAGCTGCACTGTATCATTAGAGAAGCTTGTCATAGTTTAGAAAGTCTACACAAGGGTTCATTTAATTTTACAAAAAATCAGAGGAGCAGGTGGTTTGACAATACATAAGGAGAGGAGAGACTTTTTGGGACAAGTGGTGGCAACACTGTTTGTGGTATTTTTGGAAATTTTGTTGACATTGCATAAGAGTTTGTGAAAGCAGGACCACAGTGGAACGAGGGCAGCAGTGAGGTAGAGACATGTGTAACCTGAGACTGTACAGTAAAAAGCATGGTCCTTTCTGAGTCACTGCATTGCATGGGTACTTTAAAAAAAAATCCCTCAGTGTAGTTCCCATCTGTCCATGAATCATTCATCACACTGAAGGGGACTTTTCACTTCTCCCAAGCAAAGATATAAGAGTTGAGGCATTTTTTATCCAACTGTATGATCTCTTTTGCAAATCTTTCTTTCCATAACATACATTTGATGCTCCATCTTCAAACAAATTTTCCAGGTAGTGTAATCTCTCCTAATATTGGCTCACATCATGTGTTGCAATCACTCCCAGTGGGTGTTCACAGGGTGTGGTGGACTCAGGGGCTTATCTTCGTTGATATACAGTATTTTCCACCATCACTGTATCTCCACAACATTTAGCTAAAAATCACTGATGCATTCCGCATAGCTTGCGAACAGTCCACTGTTTATCCAGGCCTGAAAATGCACTGTTATCTCAGGGTGTGGACCCTCCCCCTTCATCCCAGTTATCCTGGCAGGGGGTCCTGGGAGAGGGGACCAGAAGCTGACCTGTAGCGGGGAGGTCGCAAACAACAGTGCGCCTCCTCTGTACAAAGTGGAGCTATGAAAGAGTCAGAGATCAACACAGCTTTGTAGTTCACAACAACATGCCAGACTGTGTCTCTTCCCTGTGTTGCACTTTGCGTGCTGCTCCTAACAACTGCTTATATCTACATTGACCTGAGCCAATAGAAGCACACCAACATTTTTCATTTTATGTTTCACCAAGTTCAATGGCAGTATGAATATTGAGGCATATCAGTAATTCTGAGTTTGAAAATATAGGGCTATGGTTGTCTTTTTCTCAGTAAGTTTTGCCCACTGTTTACCAGGAAACTGTGTGACAGATTTCTTGGAGGCAAGTTTGTCATCTTGTGACAGAGTTTGCCTACACAGAAGAGGAAAATCGCAAGTTATTGTTGTCAAAAAGCCAGAGCGCAGTAATGTTTGGCATGCATTCCTAAAATATAACTACTGAGAGGAATTGATTTTGAAATGGCTAGCCAATAAAAAATTCACCTTAAATGAACTGAAATAATAAACGTTTTAATCCTTGACTTATTCTTTTCTCATTACAACTTAGCAGTGGATTCCCTTTGGACCCATGTGATCAACAAAGATAGACTTGAATTTCATTGTTGACCATTTCAAACTATGATGTTGATTAAACATTAATATGGTAGAGAAAAGCCAAGTTACCCCATGAACATCCTACAGTTCAAACTATTTTTTGTGGACTCCTAAAATACTTAAACTTGAGTTTGTAGATACAGTGGCCAACGATATTTGAAGGAATACAAATGTACAGAGCAGATACGTACCAAGTCCAGAGCTGTCCAAGCACTCGTCAGAGTTTCCTGTTTGGTTTTAAATCATTGCATGACTGATTGCATCCACTGGACAGGCTGGAAAGGCCACAGAGAGATTTGTCAAAACAATGACGTGCTTGGATTAAAATCATGGGGTCAAGGTTACATGGTATGCACAGGAGCCAATTAAGCCACACAAATGTCCCTTAGCTAACCTTTCTACCTGTGGCCTGACTTTCAAAAGGCCTCCTGCTAGCGCCGCATCATTCTCCACAGTCTGCTGGTCAGAGCTGGCACTGAAATCGAGCACACTCAAGCTAGAGCACACTGTGTTAGAGGAAGTGCTTTGTGCTCCTGACTCAGAACAGGGATTAAGTCTCTAAGTAACCTGAGTCTGTTTGACAGAGAAGGTGTCCCATGTGGAAGAAAGGATCTCTTTGTGAAGAGACGGAGACATGCAATTTCAACATGTATCACTCTTGCAGGGGCTGACAGTGAATTTCATTTATGGTTGATATACAAAGGAGAATGATATTACCAAAAAGAGAGCCTTGAGTTTAGACAGATATTTTGAGTGTATCAGTGACAAGCATGTACTCTTCTTGCTCTTATTTGCATGATAATGACTCTAAATACAGTGAGTTTCAGTGAGTGCTTTGATCAGGGCCTCATGTCTCATTCATTAGGGTTTGTGTGAGGATTCCTCTATATAGAACACAGGCCTGCTTTAGTAGGCCAGTACAGTAGAGATGCTGTGATTCCATTTCTGCTGCATCAGTATACAAGTTTTGCCTTCTGGCTGTATGAGCACAACATAGATACTACAACTCTACTTCCAATTACATCTTTGGCTTTAGTGAGAAAGTTGTTTCCTGAATGAATGCAAATTGAAAAAACAGACTTGTTTTGTTGAGCCGGTGTGTCTGGGCATGTCTCTCTCCAAAGGAAGTATCCTACCTTAAGAGTACTAGTGTTCAGCAGTTTTAAATTTTGCATGGACTGGATTTCACTTCCCCCTTGAACTCCTATAGTTTGGCAAAAAGCCAGGAGTTATTCAATGATTAACGCTCCCTGCTGAAGGTGTGTCGTCTGCTCGGGGACAATTACATGTTCAGGGTGGTTTTCTGGAATCTGAAAGAAAATCATCATGGTTTTTTGTCTGGTGCTGCTTGCACTTGGATGAAGAGTCAAAAGCTAGTTAGCCATAACAAAGAAAGGGTCTTGCACCAGGATCTGCACCTGCTGCTTCGCCCTACCCCCACAGTCATAGGAATAACCACTGGCAGTTATTGAACAAGCAAACACATTGTTTGACATGCAGAGTGTGGAGAAGTATTGTGGAGTTCATTGAAACTGAAAGAATTCGTCTTTTCTCTGTTTGCACTGTAGATAACTGCGCTGAGTACGTTTGCAACTATTCACAATCAGATAGACTAGATCCAGTCTGTTTGGCTTCCGATATGTCTGTGGCAAAACTTTTAAGTATCTCCAGACTATCTTCAGGTTCAAAGTCTGCACATTTTTGACACACATTTGGAGCCACATTAGACTTTTATGGGTGCCTGAAAGTGTTGCGCAGACGTCCTGGATGTGCATTCTGACAAGCTCAGAGCTTTGTCACTGTTTATGTAGGGTGGGATTCTTTAGTGTCTTTTAAGCTGATTACCTTTTTGAGTCAGGAACATAATCAAAATGAAAATCGGTTAAATAGAACACAGGATACTCCAGTCAGGCTCTCACTCCATCGAAATGCCAGAGTTATCCAAATGTGGTTTAAGCCAGCTGTTACTGATGATCATTTTTGACAGCAAGGGGGGGAAACTTTCAAGTAAAAAAGACAGTTTTGTAACTTCCCTGTGAAAATGAACTACAAATCCATCAATGCATGGTAAAGTCTGCTGTTTGTGTCAAAAGAATGAAATGAAAGTATAATTTGCAAACCAGCATGGCTATTAAAATGTTATGGCAAGATTAGAAAATTACAGGTGTTGGATTTCTTGCTGTGCTGCAGAAATAACTCAGTTGCATTATTAGATCAAATCTGTATTTATTCACACTGCGGTGAATCAGCAACTTGATGAAACTGGAATTTTGGTCACCAGAGTAAGATGTTATTTGGAAAGTGCTACAGTGTCAGAGGGTCACTTCAAGCATTAAGGTCCTTACACACCAGGGCTGACACGAATATAGAACGTGAAAGTACAAATATTCAGAGGTGAATTTTGACGCGCCTGACTATACACATCAAGCCCGATGCGATTTTGCCACTTCCCGGGGTAAAAAAGACGCATCCCGGGGATGACTTTTCCAGGGAAAGTCCCGCCTCCTATGCCTCTGATTGGCTAGAAAAGCTGGAAACATCATCACACGCTCAAGCCAAACGGTCAGCACTTATAGCCAATCAGAGGTGATAAGATAAGCACATGAAACTATGGTAACAACCGTTAGCATATGTTAGCACAGATGAACGTTAAAACAAAGACGTTTTGCAAACTGTTAAAGCACACAAACTATCGTCATATGAGAGATCCGACGCTATGACTCTCCACAAGTTGTCCTTCAGGTCGTTATCTTTGTAATGTTTGTGTCTTTTATCAAAAAGCACTCTGTTCTCTGACTTGTAAACAATCAGCCGATCGGCCATGTTGGATATACAGGTGAATCTGATGTTGCAACAACACGCAATCTGATTGGTCAGAAGTGGACACACCGTATGCGAAACTTTAAAAAATTGACCATGATCTGAAAAAATAAATGCTGCAATATCAAAGGACGGGAAAACGTCACTAATGTGAACGCTTGTATTGACAGGATACGGGTTCGGAAAAAAATACTGACGTCCGAAATAATCGCACAACAAAAACAGTCCCAGTGTGAAAGGACCTTTACTGGTTGCTTGATGTATTCACCTCACCTTGCGTCTATTAGCTTCTATTGTGGGTCCAATGTATCCTCAAACTCTGTATCCTCTTAGTAAGTTAATGAACCACATTGTTGAGGTTGAAGATCTGGTTAACTTAGATTTATAAATGTTCTGGTGTTGCACTTGCTGAGACTGATTCCATTAGGACAGAATCTCTCACCCTCACCCTCCTGTTTATATTCCATATGGTTGGTTGAAACAATAGAAGGGTGCTCCATTTTTGGACTCTGGCCTCTGAAGCCAACCCATCCCAAAGTGTTATGCTTTCCATTTCCTCTCTGAGTTGGGTCTTCTGTTGGCCAGAGGAATGTGCCTGACAAGACTCCACCCTCATCCAAGCAGCAGACAGGCCCTCTCGTTGTAGGATCCGAGTTTCCCTGCAGCCACCTGGCCGAGCGGGTGACTATCCAACTGAATGTGGCGGAATACTAATGCAGGGCCGCTCAATGCTGTTCATTTAACAGCTCAGTATGGGATCAGTCTTGGAGAGATGGTGATTGCCTGAAGCACTTTGATTCTGTGATTACAGATTTTTAAAAAGTTAGTGGACACAAAGTGTGTTTTGTTCACTGGGAGTTTAAAAAAAAAGTGTGCCAAAGCTTTCACCAGCCTTCACAGGACAAAAGTGGGCCATTTATGTACAAACCTGTCTAACCTGTTTATGTTTGTGCTCCTTTGGAAATTTGATACCAATATGACGCTCTGCTCTTATCTAACTCCACCTCTTCCTGCTGTAGGTCTTTTACTTCAAACATAAATATAGTCGTCTCTGTCATTCAGCGTCTACTTAAAAAAGTGTTAATGATTCCAACGGCTTGCACACAGAAAGTACTAGATATATATTTAGGTCTTTCTCCTGGTGTGTTTATACAGGATCTGAAAACTGGGCCCCATGCCTTCCAGTCTAATTACTCTATGATCTGCCAAGCCGCTACCCCTGCCTCAACTCACTCCCACAGTGTGTTTTGATTTGTTGTCTTTTTGTAGGCCTACTTACTTTACAATCTCCACAATCCAGTGGTCAGCTCACTTTTTTTTTGCATTGGCAAGAGATTTCTCTGGTTTGCTTTTCCTCACAGCTGCTGACTCATTTCCCACATTGGTATTCTGTTGTGGGGAGGGGGACGAGGGAAAGATGGGTTTTAGCTCTGGGTGTGGGCATATGTACATCTGTGAGCACACATTAACCAGACAGTCTGCTGCTGCAGTTGTTAAAGATGGATGAAAAGCCCACACATACTGCAGTGAGCGAAGTTTCCAGGAGAAACTGGTTAATAATATGAGGATGGTACAATAGTGTACTCCCCCACATCACTAACTCAGTGACTGTAGTTACACTTTTGGTGGACGACATTGGCATTAACATGTTATATACCTTTCTCTGCATGAACTTGAAACTCTTCTTTCCGTTTTTCTGTCTTAAGTACGTAAGTTGTTCCTGACCATAGGCTGGGCATGAACCGGAAAAGAAAACGATTGTTTATTTGGATAACTTGAGATGGTGATAAAAATTAGCTTGTGTGTCAGGCATGTTTGCAAAGAAGAAGCTAATAAAAAGGTTGATTTCTGCCCCTCTTCACAGAGAAAACGGCGGTTGAGTGATTAGGTTTCAGCAAAGAACAGAACATTGTTCGGAAAAGGCCTGAGAGTCCATGGCAACAGGAGAGTCAGTCACTGGAGTCGGGGGGGAGATAGAGGAGAGAATCCAGTCTGAATGGTTGCTTCTCAACTAATACTGAGGCCAGGGCTGCAGTGGTGCTCCTTAATTTTCTATGAGCCAACATTTTCAACCCCTTAACTACCAAAGTCTCTAAAGTCTAAACAAAACATCTTTCATTCACTTGAAAATTTCTTCCTGCCGTACGTTTGTTAATCCACTTTTCAAAGTCTCTTTTAGAACTGGACTGGCTTTGTAAAACTGCTCTGAGGCTAATTGTTAAGAGACATGTAGTATTGGTCAAATAGGATAAATAGCTCTCTTATCATAAAAGTTAAATTCTTCTGTGGAAAATGCATAATCCACAGATCCTACTTATAAAGAGCATGCAAATAAGCTCAAACAAGTACGAGGTAGTCTTGCGTGTACCACAGAGCTGCAGCAGTGTGCACGGGCAAGTTTGTAATCTTCTTTCATTTCCTTTGGGAGGCTTTATGACAGTGATACTGGAGCCAAAACCAGTACTTATCTTGTTTTTAAGATAACAAAGAATGATGACACTGAGCTGAATCCGTGTGAAAATCAGAAGGTTGTAAGACAAAGCTCCTGTAGTTATTCACTTTGAGAAATTGAACAGTTTCGGTACAGTTTTGGGCCCCTGTCCAAAGGCTACAAAGTGAGCAGACAAATAGAGTGAAAGAGATTGTTGTTGATTCATCAAGTCTTGACATGCTGCAGGATCTGAGCTGCAAACTCTGTTTTAAGAGTGGAAATATCATGTGTTAGATTACATCATGCTTCCTCACAGCAGGTGTTGTAATCAGTCCTGAAGTCCTTCTTTTGGTTTACGCCATCATCACTCTTTGTTTTTTTTTTTTTAAGTTTTAGCCAAAGTTTTTTTATAAAATTAACTCTAAAATACTTCTGAGAATACCCTCAAAATGTTTTATCCTATCATTTGTACATATAGTTAAATAGAAAATCTACGATGGATGTTTGAGTTAGAAAAACCCTTTGCAGTTATCTAAATTTCATTGCAACTTTAAGAACAACACAAACTTCACTTCTATCAGGGTAATACAGTATAAATATTTGTTTGTGTAAATTTGCTGTAAAAATCCAGGAGAGTAGATCACATAATTGAACCTCTTTTGACCCCTTTTGGAGGCGTGTCAGGCCCCTGAAGATGCCATCTCAGTCTCTTGGAAACATTTCTGCTCTGCACTGCTGTGGACCTCAAATGAACTTCACATGATATGTAGTCAGTGATCACAGAGTCACAGCAGGTGGTCATTGAGCCATTTTTGAATATGGTTATACTGAATTTTGCGTGTCTCTAGGAGTGGATTAAAGGTATCCTCTCTGCTTGGTATCAGTGTTGGTCAAGGTAAACAGCACAGAGGTTTGTTGTGTTATGTTCCTCTAGGTAGAGCGTGATGCAGGGCCATGCTTCTTATCTGTAGGTAAGGAGATCAGTTTTTCCTGATATTTTTCTTTATTTTGATCTGTTTATCATACTGATGACAACACTCATTGCCTCTAAGCATTGATCTTTGCTCCATCCACTGCTTAGCTCTTCCCAGCTGTGCCCTACTTTCCATGCTGCTCATGTTCTGCTGCACAGTGTGTATTAGCTTTTTAATTCCAACCAGACGACAGCCCCTGGGACAAATTCAATGTTTTTTTAGGGCTGCATGCAGAGTTCACAACTTCTTCGAGCTCTTATTAGAGTAGTGTCTTGGAAATTCATCCTCTGCTTCTGTGTTGTTGACATTGGATATGTATCTGTTCAAAAAAGCGTGACTTATGAGTCTAGTGAAGGAAATGCAAGAGTGGAGCACAGAGTTAGTCTGGTTGTACAAATATTCAGAAACATTGGGTTTGCCAGATGCTACATTAAAAATGTTGGCCACAATCATGAACATGAACTAGGGCTGGGCGATATGCCCTCAAATCAATATCACGATGTATTGAGCAGTTCACCTTGATAATGATAAATGGAGGATAACTACTTCACAAGCTGCTCTCCTCCCACATTAACTTCGTGTAATTCAGCCGCCGCTCGGGCCACTACAAATTTTGAACCGTCCTCCATCTCCTCACCTGTCTTTCCCTCTTTGTTATGGACTGGATGGGGTAAAACCAACTTTTATTTGTTTATTTTTTTTGACACCGAATATACCGAAATAGGCAAAATGATGTTGGTTATACTCGTAAATTTCGGTATCTGTAAATTTTCGGTTTATTGCCCAGCCCTAACATGAACTCTAAAGTAAAAATAATCTGCTCGTGTCTGAGTAGATCCTTTAGTTACACCTCTACATGAGTCTAGTCTCCCTGGTGTTTAACAACTAGGTGAAGTCATAAATGGTGGTGTGTTGATGCCATGCCCTTTATATTTTGACCAACCTAGGTCTTCACCACCTTCTCCAATGAGGAATATGACCGGCGTAATGATGATGTGGACCCAGTCGCAGCGTCTGCCGAGTATGAGCTGGAGAAGAGAGTGGAGAAGATGGATGTGTTCCCTGTGGAGATTGAGAAAGGTACGTTTAGCAACTCTAACAATGAAATCAAATATTTATTTATAACCTTTCTAACAAAAATAAATGATTTAATATGTAACAAAGGGGACATACATATATGACCAAACCTTTTTGTATTCAGTTGTTCATCTGACAAATCATCCACAATCTTTTCTGCCTTAAGGAGACAACGGACTTGGCATCAGTATCATAGGGATGGGAGTAGGAGCAGACCAGGGTCTAGAGAAGCTTGGCATTTTTGTGAAAACCATAACAGAGGGAGGAGCTGCTGAAAATGATGGACGGTGAGTCAAAGCCCCACACCCCTTTTCAGCCCCAATCAGAATTGTAATCTTGTTTTGTTACAAAAAAAATAACAGGACATACTTGTGAAGTTTTGTACATGGCCGGATATACAGCAAACAGTCACTGAAGACTACACAACCACAACAAATCTTTGTGTCACACTGGAGAAATTACTCATCCCTCCAGGGCTCAGTGACACATAAGACACAAACAACTGGGTTTATTTATAACATCCCATGGACGCTAAAGAAAATAGCCTCAGAACTTCTGTTCCCAAGCTTTTTTCAGATCATTTTTTCACCGACGGGATCAAGGCTACTGTATTTTTATGTCTCTGCTGCCGTGCCACATGTTGAGCATTACCTCACTGTGTTTGAAAAAGAATTCTCATAAATTTGATCTCCTTTATCTCCAGGATTCAGGTGAACGACCAGATCGTGGAGGTGGATGGTATAAGTCTTGTGGGAGTCACCCAGCTGTTTGCTGCTACAGTCCTGAAGAACACCAAGGGCACAGTGAGGTCAGTTTTAAAGTCTGTTTTTGTAACACCAGAACAACCATATTTAAAAGACTGCGTCATCGAATGTACCTGTATGTATCATTAACACACTGAATTTGACTCAAACAAACAGATTCCTGATTGGACGGGAGAAGCCGGGTACACAAAGTGAGGTAGCTCGCCTTATAAGTGAGACACTAGAGCAAGAGAAGAACCAGCAACAACAACAGGAGCAGCAGTTTGATGACCACTACGAACACTCGACAGAGGAGGTGAGTCATATGAGGTCTTTAGGTCAGACTTGTGTGGTCTTCCTGTCATATAAGGTATTGTCGGCTGTGACATGTTGAAAAAGCGTAAAATCCCTGAATTAGCAACTTGTGGGCTTTTGTGTCACTGGGAGGGTTGAATGACTCCAGAACTACTCATGTGAGGATTATAACAACAGCCTTTGGCTGATGTGAGGCATCCATAATTACTACATGAATGTTCATGTGAAGGCTCTGTTCATGTGAAACTCCCAATTGCGGTAAATCCGACATGCCATGAACATAGCATTAGCCCCTCTGCCACACCCAGTTAGATCCCACTCAGCTCAACCAGGAGCAGGGTGCAGCTGGCTGTGAGTAAGCCATATGTCACAAGTCTTCTGCTGTGTTGGAAGGTGTTCATTTGAGTGCTGCCTGTCTGCGAGAGTTGTGAAATGTTTGCTCTCTGAAGTTCATGCAGCCACAGGCCCTGTTTTGACAAAACAGAGGCAGAGAGAAAAAGAGAGAGAGAGAGAGAGAATATGTGCAGGATTTACTGGAGCAGAGAGAGATAAAAAGGAATGTTGCTCAGCTCACATTCAGGAAGTGACACTCTGTCCTCATGCAAAGTGTGAGTAAAGGTGTGTTTGTTGACTGACATTGGTAAAAGGTAATGTTTAATGCTGAAGATGTGCCATAGGCAACTCACCAATGTACTAATTTTAGTACACCAAGACTATCAGGATCTATGCTCTAGAGAGTGTTGCTGACACACACACACACACACACACACACGTACCATGTAATCCATTAAGGGTGTGAAGCTATTGCAGAAATCAGATGTGTGATGCCATATTTCAGGAGGAGCGCTATGAGGAGGAAGACGGAGCAGATGAGAGGATACTGGGCTCCAATTTCTCCCCAGGACAAAGCGTAGAGGTGTTTGAGTTGCCTGATTCAGAGGCTTTGTTTATGCCGAGCAACATGGACAGCTCTCAGATGGCTTTCAAGTTCAAAGAGGTATATCACCCACATCATGAAAATAGAAGTGAAGTTTCAGTGTTTCACAACAGAATATGGATTTTTACACGCAGCAAGAGACTCTAACCAAGTCATATATCTTTTTCAATTGTTTCTTCTTAGCTGCAGCTCAAACATGGTGTTGCCACTGCTGAAATAAGTCAACTTAAAGAAAAGGTATGACAACACAAACTCCTGTTTTCTTCATGTTTGTTTTCATGACATTGAAAAGATTCAAAAGAATTAAATATATGATCAACTCAGCACATATGAAAACTTTATAGGAGACTAAATGATGTTTTTTTCCATCACTAATTGTACTGCATATGTGTGGCTTGTGTTTTAAGACTAGTTATAATGTCTGTGTGGTATTTATTCTAAAGATAATTATGAAAGTTGTTTTGGTGGGTTCAAAAATGGCATTACAATTATTGATGCACTTTCAAGAACACAAGACAACCCTTAAATAAATGTATTTCACCAAAGAACTGCAAATGCCATTCTTTGTAAACGGATTCAGCTCAAGGAAACCAAAGTAACACGTTTCTTCCTGTGTCTAGCTAAGAGCTTCTGAGGAGGACAGATCCTTGTGGGAAGCCAGAGAGTCTGCTCTGGAGCAAAAGCTCGAGGACAGCAACGAAAAAATCCTGAAGCTGGAGAGTCACTGGCTGGAGGCCCAGGCTCTGTGCAAAAGTGTGAATGAACAATTAGCTGAGACTCAGGCCCAGCATGAGACCCTGGACAAGAAGTATAACAAGGCCAAGAAACTGCTAAAGGACTACCAACAGAAGTGAGTTTGTCTTCATTTACACAACACTTCACTGTTGAGGGAGTCAGTGCTGTTGAATTCACTCATTTGTTCAACTGAGTTTATTCATGAAGCGTATTCATCCAAGACATCTTAAGGAAAACAACATTGTGCATAAATTTAGAAAATACTTTCAGATCATTTTGAAAAAAGCTTGAGCAATGAAAAGTCAATCAGTGGATGTCGAATTCAGAGACACTTGTTTCAAAATCTAAAATAAAAATAAGTGAGATTTGATTTGAAAATATGTGCTGCCTTAAAGTACTCCAGAGAAGAAAATGTTGATTTGATGTGGAGCAAGCTTGACGTGTCTGGAGAAATTTTAATGGTAATAATTTGTAAAAGGAGTGAAGCCTCTACTTACTCCAACCAGTCAAACCAACAAAATGTATACAGAGTGTAAGGAGTCAAGACTCCCTCTGCAATCTTGAATATCTTCTGAGGATTGAGGATATCGCTGGGGTATCTGTGCCACCCAGATACAAAGGCCTTCAACTGGAGTCTCTCTGTGGTGTTCAAAATATTGAACACCAACATTTCAGAGAAACTATGCTTGTGTTTGCCGAAAACAAAGAAAACTGTGTACAGACTTCACTGTAAACAGTTTTTCCCTGTTAGTTTTACAGTAATCAGTAAACCTCAGGATTACACCACTGGTTAAAAACCATCCTCAATGTGAAAAAAAAAATCTCTTCATGTAACAAAACACATTCATCTGACGTTGTGGTAGTGACAGATGGTAGAGATTGGGAAAGTGACACCAAAACTTAAAGCATGAATTTATTTATTATACCTGAACTTAAGTACCTTCCCTTTTTGTGCCGGAAAAGGGAAGTTACCAGACTAAAACTTCCGTTCAGAATGAGTTTTGGTCTTGTCAGTAAACAACAAAGATAACAAAACTCTGCAGGGTATCCGCAGGGTCCTAAAAAGTCTTAAAATATTTAAAATCTAACAATTTGAATTTAAGGCCTTAGAATGTCTATTATTCCCTTGAAATCTCATAAAACATCTTAAATACGATTTTTAAAGGTCTCAAAATTGTACTAAAAATTTGACTAAATAAACTACATGCCATAGGAATAAAGATTGATTTGAAGTAATGTGAAATGTTCTGATTTTCCTTTATGTCTTTTGTACTTTTTTTTTTCCTGTATGGATGTTAAATTGGTCTTAAATTGGTTTATTATGGTCTTTTAAAAGTATTACATTTGATTTGTTGATACCTGCAGAGACCCTGCACTGACTAAATAGCTCTTTACTGAATCATTTCAGTAGCTAAACTGAATAATTTGTGTGTGTCGTTGGATAATTAAAATAAGGTTGTTCTCCAAATCTCATCTGAACATACAAAAGACTGTGCATACAAGCTGAACGACTGATCGGAAACTGTTTTCCCTTGTTTCTTCCCACAGAGAGATTGACTTTGTGAAGAAAGAAGAGGAGCTGAAAAAGATGCTAGACGAAAAGGACAAGTGGTACAGGGAGCAGTTGGACAGCTTGCAGTGCAGAGTAAGTCCTCAGTTCTGAATAACTGTGCTCACTGATAGTAAGAGCACAAACAGTTTAATGAGCCACGTTTTGCCCACAGATAGCTGTCCTGGAGTCAAAGGGCATCTCATATGTGGAGCCTCAGAATGGTCAGGACACAGCAACCGAGGGGACGCCAAGTATTGAAGACTCGGTCACCCACACACAATCTGTCGACTCATTACTCGGTATGATAAAAGGTCACCTGAATTAAACTCGGTTCAGACCGGAAATGTGCATTCCCTACTTTGACAGTGTCATCTGTTAAACATTCACTAGCACACATCATGAACTCCACTGACCTCTGTCAATAATTAAAATTGTGCACAGTGTCTTATGACCCACTTGCGATGCTTGTTTCTCTCCTGCACAGATCAAGACTGGAGTGAGCTGGTCCCTGAGACCGAACGCTTGGACACCAGTGTACACAGAGCAAAAGGCCTGCTGGCACAGAAAGCCAAACGTCAGCCACCGTCTCGAAACAAACTGAAAGAGAGCCTCGCCGTGGCTTCAGACCACTCTCAGGTCAGCCAGGTCAGCTAATCAGGATATCCTGATTTATATGCCGCAAAATTCAATTTCCAAGTTGTACCAGCCTTAAAATTAATTAAAGAGTCAGTGATTTAAAGCATGAGATGGAAAATGAAACTCTCAGACACGGTTATGGTAAAAAAAAAAGTTTTCCTCAGAACAAACTTAGAGTGACCAACAGTCTGTGTTTCTTCTACAGAGGAGGCACTTGAGTAATATTTAGCTTTGTAGGTATGAAGTCATCAGTCACATTAAACACAGGGGGGGATTTCATGCAGAGGTGCTTAATTGTTGAGTCAGTCTTACTGCTTTTGAGGCCTGGCCAATTTCTTACTGTGTTCAAGCTCAATTCTTGGTGAACTCAGATCTGTCAGAAACAGCGAACAGTTAAGGCTGAATCAACAGTTATTCACAGCTATTCCACAGAAGAACAGGGATCATTACTGAGAATCACTGACACACCGATGACTTCAAGTTGATCTTGCACCAACAAATATATTTCTTTTCCAGTTTCAGTTTAACTTCAGTGCCAGAGGTTTGTAATGTACAGTCTTTTTCTACCGGACTGTGTTAATCAGATCTGGAGATCAGAGCTTTATGTTTTATAAATAGTGTCCGTCTCCTCTTCCTTGCATTGTCCTTGTAAATAATTAGCTTTGTCCCCACAGGAAACCGAAGAAGACGAGCAGCAGGAGGAGCAGGAATCTCCCAGGAGGAGGAGGTCCATCCAGGAGAGCCTGTCTCTCCCAGTGCCTGTCTGCTATCCTGAAAAGGGACTGAAAGATGACCCAGCAGAAAATCAAGACTTGACCAAGAATAAGACAGAGCTGTCCAGCAGCCCCTCTTTGTCTCACTCACTGGGAGACAGTGTTGAAAGCTGTGGAAGCCCCTCTTTGTCCCCTCCAAAAGACAACTCTTCACCTCACTCCCCTTCTGGATTCATGCGCAATGTTAAGAAGAGGGAGTCCAAAGGGAAGGGCAAAGAGCTCAAAGGTATACTGGAGCAAAATATCACAGCTGCACTAAAAAATCTGTTTTTCCTGCTTCATGTTTGAGTCTGATCACTGATGTTTCCTTGCAGAGGAGCTGAATGAACCCTCATCTGCTGGGAAACCCAAGAGACGATTTCCAGACTTTGGGTGAGTTTCTATTGATCACTGTCATGTTTTCAAGTCAGCAACTTTTTGTTGTTGTTTTGTTATCAACCGTGAGTGTGACACGTTACTGTTTCCAACAGAGGACTGCGAAAATCAGGAGGCAAAGGAAAAAAACATGACAAGGAGGCGATGAGAGCATCTTTGGACAGCAGGTGTGCTTTCTTATTAACTTGCCTGTAACTTTCAGCGATGATCTAAACATCAAATAAGTGTCCACACCTTCTCATCTTTGCTTTATATGTCTTTGATTCATCCCGACTTTATATGTTGCTGCAAACATTTACACAAGTCCTACATTTAAACTGCAAACAAAAGGGTTATTCACGGTATGTTTATTTCAGCTGCAGTGTTTATGGCATTTATGTTCTTTTTGAGATGTAAATGTTTAGCTTTCTACTTACTTGCTGCCAAATCTCCATACAGCCCCCTTTATCAGGCGGTAATAATAATGTTATTGTTAGGAATGTTAATGCGGAACATATATAAAGTGGAAATATTCCATGTCTTTCTCTGTCCTCAAATGTTCAGGGGATCGGCAGAGTTGCTAGAGGAGTCTGGAGGAAATCTGTCCCCTGCAGAGTCATTGTCTTCCATCCCAACTTGTATGCCCTTCTCCTGGTTTGGGGACAAAGAGAGGGATAGAGAGCCCTCATCTTCCAGCAGCAGTCTGCCATACACTGCAAACGAGAACAGCAGTGAGCTATGCCAGGATCGCAAGAATAAGGTATTTAACCAAGGGTGAAGAAGAGCAAAAGTGTTTGCATGAACAGTTTAATTTTATATCACATAAGTGAAATCAAGACGTCTGTAGGATCATGACATGTTGTTCCTCTGAAGTAGAAAAAGCAGACATGAATGTAAGGCTGCTTCCAGACACGTGCCGTCTCTGGACTGATCTTAAAATAAGCTTCAACATACAAAGTCTTCAATAACTGGATCCATATGTCAGCCACCAGAGAGAGTTAACAGTGAAGATCTGGTGGCTTTTAATGAGTTTGCAAGTAGTGACACATCAAAGCCTCCAGTGAAACGCATGGCTAACTGTCATACAGGCTGTGGTCAGAATACAGTTCCCACAATGCAGTTTAATAAGTTCAAGATGCAGACTTGGTTAGGGAGATCTGATTACTCTGAGAAAAGTGAAGTTTGTTTGATTGTTCGTGGTAGTTTTTGTTAATGCCATTCTGCCTGGACGTTAATCTCACTGAACCGTGTTTCCTTCAAACAGACAAGCCTCTCCTGGTCGTCTTTATTCAGTCGATCGTTAGATTTGGTACAGTATACATGCATTCCTGTTCACCTTTGATTATAGATGACACAGTAGAGCATTACTAACTAATGTCTCACTTCAATACATCCTGTTGTATGTATTGATGTAATCTCTATATCTTCTGTAGTTGGTATGTGGTAGTGTTATAACTCATCTCTTAAATTTGATCACAGTCGTAATAACTGCTGTGTTTTTTTTAATTCCCCATCGCTTCAGCCAAAAATCTTTGTGGCTTTCATGAGAGGAAAATAATGAAGCCAAAAGTAGCTTCTGGTAGGGATGTAACGATACCTCGCAAGACTGCCAAAAATTATACTCGCAATGATGAATTGGTGAGGCCATGTATCATTTTGTTCAAATAGCAGAGGTCATTCTCTGCTTTTGACTTCCATATAGCAGTTCAAATATTTACCACTATTACCAATAACATAACAATCGGCTATAAATAAGACTGATCCATATTAGGGATGTCCCGATCCGATATCGATATCAGACATCAGTCCGATATCAGCAAATAACAAATATCAGATTACATCAGCCTGCATCTAAAATCTCAGATATAAGCACTTAAATACAAGATGTCCATTCCAGACTAACAAAGTAGGAAGGAGTAGGAGTGATGTCGGACATGTGGCAGTATTTTTCATTAAAGTCTGAAAAGTGCAAAACTTGTCATGCATAAGAATGTGCTAATATCGGATCAATATCGATAAGGGCTAATACTGAAGGCGACAACATCGGTATCGTATCGGCAGTAAAAAAGTTGTATCGGGACACCCCTAATCCATATCCATCTCTGCCAACCATTGTCTTCACTGCACATCCTTAGTGGTGACTTACACCTGCTCTGCACATCACAGAGAGAAAGAAGGACAAACAGACAAAATAAAGGCATAGGTCACAGGTGCTTATTTTTAATGTAATTTTGGATGTTGATTGTGCTTTAAGCTGTTTTTATTTACTATTGTAACCATACAAACCTGTGGGGATGCCTCAAGTGTCCTTTCAAAGTAAAAGCTTTTTTAAATAAAGTAGTTACCTAGAATCAGGGCAGTAAAAATGTAGAAAAGAAGCATCACAAAAACAGTTTTATGGGGCATAAACTTACGAACCTGCACCCTGGGAAAATGTGAATAAACAGTACCAGCTTTATAAATGGTATCATTATCATTTAGTGTATTGTTACATCCCTTGTTTCTGGGACTTGTTGTACCAGCTGATCAGATCATCAGAAGTTAACTGCTTTAATAATACAAACTCATGTTGCACAACCTGCTTTATTTGGTGTATAATTCCTAAACTCGAGACGACCGCCTGCATATTTAAATTTCAAATAAAGACGATCGAATGATTTGTTCTAATAAATCATTACAGGCATCTACTAAACTGAAACATTACCCCATACCTGACGTGTGTGTGCTTGTTTTTCAGTAGAAGTAGTCGTGTGCTGGTTGCTGTAGAGTAGACGTTGTTGATGTAGTTCTGGTGGTGGATTGATTTGATTGATTCGTGTAACAAAGTAGTCGATCTTCTTTCTGTCTTTCACATGTTGATGATCAAAGTCACTCACTGTTCACGTAAATGATCTGGATTGCTGCCACTGCATTAACAGCTGAATCATTAATACCATTAATCTAAATTTTCCGGTTTAATTCAGTCCTCACTCCTGTGTTGTTTGCAAAGACCTGTTGTTTGGTGATGTTTGACTGCAGTAAATTGGTTCCTTGTTTCCACTTGTTCCAGAGTTTTTCAGTCATAGATGATTCTAACCCTGCCAGTCCCAGTTCAGACATCTCTGGGTTAGTCGCTGAGCCCAATCTGTCTGGGCGCTCACACACTTTAATCTTCTCTTCCAGCGAGGTGAGTGCTCTCCTTGTTGCACAGACACAAAAGCTGTGTGGGACGCCTTGATGCAGCTGAAAGGGGACATTCTCAAGCATGCTCTTTGAGCTTCCCCTCGGCTTTCATAGCTGAGATTAAATAGTGAATGCAGAGGGAACAGAAAAGAGCTGCATGTGTGTGTGTTTTTGCGTGTGTTTGTATCAAAGCTGTTCAGTTTTGTGTTACGAAAAGTGTTGCCGCTCAGCTTTCTTTCAGTCAGATGTGATGTTCTTAGCTTGCTTCTATTGGAACCATCAACTAGTGCCTCATGTTCTTTACAAGCTTTGGCAGACCACAGAACAATGTTGACCGCCTCGCTGTCTGCTGGCCCGTGTTTTTTTTTTTACTCGTGTCAGTGTCAAGTGTCTCAGCTTTCCTCAAACAGAATCAAGATACACACAGAGAGCTGCAGCTGAGAATGTTATTGGCATGACTTCATTGTCATTGCACGTCTGTTTTTTTGCTGTGTCAGCTTTGGGATGTCTATCTCAGCAGACTTTAATTTACAACTTCTTTTTTTGTTTGATGTGAATCTACTGTGGTTATCTTTACCTTTTATGATGTTTGAACGTTTTTCACCTTAATGATGGATAAACATGCACACAAAGGAAAGTGACTTGATGACACGAAACTACTTGAGCTTTGTGGTCGTTTTCATAGTGTGTTTATATTTTAATTCTGTTTGTGTCTGTGTATGTGTCCTCCATAGACTCTGGATGATGAGCCGATAGCTTCAGGAAAGGAGTATCAGTGGCAAAACCGACCTGTTAGTGACTGGACCATTAACCAGGTCTGTCACTGGCTGATGGGCATGAATATGGACCAGTACACACCTGAATTCACGGCTAAGGGAGTGGACGGCCAGCAGCTCTTACAGCTGGACAGTGACAAGCTGAAGGTGAGTTTTCAAATCAAGTTAGTAAGAAATTCATCAGGGTGGTCTTTATGATGTAACAATGATGGCTCAATATGATAAAGTTGAAGATGTCGCCAAAGACCCCAGCATATTAGTTAGCCAACCTCAGCCTTTGACTGCCACCTTGTGGCTGCAGATATTCTCTCCCATTTTTATAATTCTGCACAGTTTCCCCTTGGAGAGGAAAAGCATATAGAGCAGTGGTCCCCAACTTTTTTTGTACCAGGGACCAGTTTCATGCAGGAAACTTTTTCCAAGGACCGGGTAGGGGAGCGGAGGTTCCAATAACAAAAACCTTAATCAGTACATAGTATGTAATCTGGATACAACAATAACATTTTATATTAGGCACTTTTCATTACACTTTAACATCAACTCACCATAATGCAGAATCAACCCTTTCTCTCTCCAGTAAACTCTATTTCTGGCTCATTTTTGCAAGGGCAAGCGCGAAAGTGAGGTGATGGCGGAAGTGGTGGTCTTTCAAAATAAAATACTGGAAGGACGGATGAAAAGAAAAAAATATATTTAATCAACTTTTTTTTTTTTTGCGGCCTGGTACTAATTGATCCACGGACCGGTACCAGTCCGGGGCTCGGTGGTTGGGGACCAGTAGTGAGAGAGAGGTCTATAGAGAGGTTCTGGATGAGAACATTTTTGTCATCCCTCTATATTGTTGCTCGATCTTGTGATTTTTTTTTTTTTAAGAAATGTACAAATGTCACCTGAAATTAGAGGCAGGTGAATAACTTTGATTTTATTGTTGTGAAGCCGTCATTAACAGTTACTTTGTATGATGGTCAAACAAGCAAATTTCATATTTCACACTACATTCATAATATTTTTTTTAAAGCAAAAACCTCGACATCTTCCTGTCTTTACATCTCCCACTTGCCTGCCTTGTAGCTTCTGCATGTCATGTGATAAGATAACCGTTTTTGAGCAGGCTCTAGGTGCACAAACTTTTGGGTAACTTTTCAGACGTGGTGGTATTCTAATAAATCTGTGCATTTGTTCTTTCAGGCTCTTGGTGTGTCGAGTCAGAGCGACCGCTCAACGATCAAGAAGAAGCTGAAGGAAATGCGTAAGGCCCAGGAGAAGCTGGAGAAACAGAGAGAGAAAAAGGAGAAGGAGGGTCGACGCAGTGGAAGACTGCCACTCAATAGTGACTCAGTCTGCTGAGGAAGAGGCAGCTCTGTTTTTAAACTCATGCAGCTCATAAAGTTCATCCCAGTCGGAGTTCTGAGTACCTTTTTTTTTTTTAATACTGTGGTGCCACGACGTTTATGTCACATGGTGTTTACGTGAACAACCAGAGAGTATGACTGCCAGTGCTGTTCCTGTTCTGACTGATGAGAGTCATCTTCAACCTGCAGCTCCTCATCTTTTCTTCTTTTATCACTTTTAATTCAGACATTTTAACTTAAAGTCAAAGAATGTTGAAAGTTGGATATGTGACCAAAAAGGAACTTTTTTTTTTTACCACTAAAAAGCTCGAAGCTGATATGATTAGAAGTCTGTTTAAGATCAGATGTAGTGTTTGCAGATCATGCACACGTTTACCTATGGAAGTAAGATGTATACTGCTTTTTTCAGCATTTTATATTTTTGCTAGATGAACTTGTTTCAACGCTGGAACAGTTATTGTACAGTCGGATAAAAGCACTATATTTGTCATTTAAGCTTCAAAGGGCGACAAGGTTTTAAATGTATGACTAAGTTTTATACATGTGCCTATTAACTGCATATCTTTTTTTTTTATTTACTGAAATACCATTGTTCATTTTATACTATCTAAATTTCTACTAAGTAGAATAGCCATGCTGTTGATTTTTGCTGGTGAAAAAGCTACAAAAAAGTTAGATGGGATGAGGTTAATGCTGCTTCTGCTGTCCCTGACTCTGGCTGTGTGTCGCTGGGATGGGACATTGATGCTCCACATAAATACACACACGGCATGCAGGTCTGCTACAAACTCACACACACACACACACACCTCACGGGTTTGTAAGATGTGTCTAAGACAAGGACTTGTGTGAGTCGGGAGCACAGCGTCACATATGCCAAGCTGAAAGATGAATTATTCAGAAACTCAAGTGCTTCGATTTTTTTTTTTTCACGCATGACTCCATGTCCTGCAAAGACTGAGACGTGTTGGACTGCTAAACGATCATGTTTTCCTCTCTTTGAGCAGAAGAGACATTTCTTGGTACATACAGCATCAAATAAACTAATTTTCACTCGGTGGATTCGCTCTTTCTTCCAGGGTTCTTACGCAAGTATGGAAGTAGTTTGATGAATTTCCAGGTCTTAAAAAGTATGGTAAAAAAGAAGTAAAGTATTGAAAAATATCTATGTTTCCATACTATTACCACAGTTTTAAAATACTGTTTTTTAAAAAATAAAGTAGGTATTTCCAAAAATAATTCTAAGAGGTAGGGTATGGAAAAATGTGGAAATTCCAACTGTGTAGGAACCCTGTTCTTTGCAAAGTCTAAATTTACCTTGGAAACAAAGAAAACTTTAAAACTGACACAAATTGAATCAAGTCTTTGGAAAAACCACCTGTTACTACCTCACATTAAAGCAGTAACAACTTTACCAATACGCTTCTGTGAGTGGCAGGGTTGGAACTGTTTTAGCGATTGAAAAGCCTGCTTAACTATTCCATTTTTAATCGTAATGTAACATAACTGTGCTGTACTAGTTTATTTCTATTTTAAGTAAACTGTGTGAGCCCTCCTCTTGAACTGCAGAGCCTGATAGTGTCCCCTCAGATCTCACTGTGGATGATGCAGAAAACTGAAGAAAAGTAATAGGAAATGCATGCAGCAAGAAATTGATCTACATTATACAAAATACTCTGGTTATAGATCTTTTTTTATTTCACATGATAGATGCATGAAGTGTAACAGTGCTATTGCAACATGGAAAATATGAAAAAATAACTTATCAAACAAGATGAGTCCCAGCCACAGAAACCTTAACACTATTTCTCATGTGAAAAGTCTTGAGAGTTCAAATCTTGTTGGAAGATTTCCAGCAGCTATTTGAAACTAATTTGATGAAGAATTCCTGTACACAAAAAGAAAAAAGGTGCAAATCTTTCCCTCACAAATCCCAAATTAATACTTGTTTGATCGCGTATGCTGCGTTACACCTCTGTAGAAGAAATGCCCTAAATAAGAAAGTTTTCATCAAGTTCCCTTTCCAGCAGAAACTTCCAGCAGATTTAAAGACAGACAAATTTATATTGTGTGTTAGGTTTCCCTTTTCTTTCAAAGTGTCAAACTACCAACTGAGCAGGGCCAAAAAAGAAAAAAAAAAAGACACACATATCTATAACAGTTAAAACTTGACTTTTAGAGAAATGAGAGCAGCTAAGACACCAAAGAATAGCCATAAATACTAAATTGAGTCAAACTGTAAACTTAATCTGTAAAACACATAACTAGTTCATAACTCGAGGATAATCTTCACTAAGAGGAAAAAAAAAACATTTTCATTTGACCCTGTATGGTAACTAGACATCCAGCAGCATCTGTGTGAAGCTTCCTGTGCAGAGAGGGACATGTGTTTGATCTAAAAGCTTTCAAATTGGATTTTATGTAACAAAAACATGCTGGATATGTAACGATCTGCATTTATAGGACATTCAAATTAATCTTAAAGCTCCTGTGAGGAGAGTTTAAACTGTAATTTAACACAGGGAGAACAGTTCTGATGAGCAGTGTATTTCCATGCACAAATGTGGAGTGATAAATTTTGACTGTCAGAGACAGCGGGGGATTTTTAAACAGACCATTTCTTCAACTTGACAGGACAGGATCAGTAAAGAGAGGGGATGGACCACTTAATGTCAAAACTACCATATTTTTCAGACTATAAGGCGCACTTAAAATCCTTAAATTTTCTTATTAAATTGACAATGCGCCACATAATCCAGCGCGCCTTATGAATGATCACTTGATCACTGTTAACTGACCGATTTTATGTGGTACAGTGCACTCAAAAATCTGTCGAAAGGTGTAAGTAAGACTTTGGTAAGCAAGCCACTCCGCTCAACGGATATTCGGAGCATTACGGTAGGCTGTATCACTACCTGATTGGTCCCGTAACAGGACCCCTGAGCAGTCTACAAGACTGCCTGACTGTAATGTCTAAACTAGAAGTGCATTCATGTAAGGCAGCCCAGGCCCGAGGTACGCGCTAGCAACAATAAACCAATCAATGCTTAATACGCCTTACAATTCAGTGCACCTTATGACCTGAAAAATATGGTACACTGAAGTTCCTCACAGTAGCTTTAAAGAAAATCCAAATCCTAAAATATCAATAATCTATCAACAACCTCAAGGCTTTCTAAAACTGGTCCTGTCTGCTTTCTGTAGTGATTGATACTGGCACCAGTATGAGAAGAGTGGGAAATGTTTTAGATTGAGGACAGCTGATTAGCAAACCTTTTGTTCTTAATGAGATTCATGGCACTAAAAGTTTGTTCGGTCTAGTCTTCTGTCATCTTACTCTCTGTTCCAGTTAAGCAAAACAAATTATTTAACACTAAACACACACACAAACAAACAAACCGACATTCACTAACCACAACCTCTTAAGCGTAATGTGCTACAGGACAGCAGCTGGAAGGATCTAGAAACTGCGAAATGTCGTCATGTCCTTGGGCTCTTTGCTGGGGACGCACCAGTCGTCGGCCTCGTGGATGGTTTTGTAGTGTTTCCATGCCGACTTGTTGTAGACAGGAAGCCTCTCGATGGACTCCGTGGAGAGTGCCTGACAGGTGATGGAGAAGGTGAGGTTAAAAGTGCATGTTCATTACACATGTTCATTTGAGTGGTACATGTTATGAGTTTAGTTACCCGGATGTAGATGACAGCATCAGTCCCGTAACCCTCCAGTGAGTAGAGCTTCAGGTCGCCTTGAAAGTAGCGAGCGTAGAGTCTTGAGATGGGCAGGCCGTAGCCGTACCCTGCCTGGAGAAAGAAATTATCACAGTGAACTTAATGAGATGTGTTGCTACATTTTGAGGGAGATTTTTGTCAGATCAGCTGGATCACATTCACAGAGATACTAACCAGAGGAGCAGCGCGGCCGTCCAAGCTGGGCCGAGGAGCTGTGGAGTATGTGTAGGTGAACAACCTGTCGATCTTACGCAGAGGCACGCCACCTCCCCGATCACACACCTGCAAAAGAACAATAAAGTCTGAACAGCGGCTTTGTCTAATAACATTCAAGAATTTGGACTAAACTTATTTCCTTTATTGTTGCTAAAGCTCCTTTCTCTGTCATTAACATCTTTCTTGTCTTTTACATTATTGACACTTTCTAAATGCTGCTGGTCTCTAAGAGCTACCGAGCAGAATTTCATTGTTTGGATATAATGACAATAGAGTCTCTTGTCTAATCCCATCTGAGCTAATCTAATCTTGTTTAAGGGCTGATCTTCTCAAATATTGGAGGCCTGGCAGCAGGAAACCTAGAAATGGTCATTTCTGAGGTTGTTTGGGCAAACTGTATCTCTGTGAAACACATCTCCTCTTTTTCTGTAAGACCAGGGTGGGTTCAGTGCAAGATATCTCACAAAGAATTCCCTCCAATGACAGATCAGCTAAAACAAACCCCACTGTTAACCCACATGTCTTTGATGCAGTAGCCCAGTTTCATTGGACCACATCTTGGTCAGTTTCTGGACCTCTTCATTCGACTAGTAAAGTGACTCTTTGATGCTAGCTTATTGTTGACCACTCAGGGAGCTTGTTGCTGCTCAATGATGGTTACGTATTCTTTCTTTTTCTTTGTTTTAAGTCAGTGTCCTGCACTTCACTTGCTAATCTTCAAAAACAGACAAAATTTTATTATTTTTATGTCTTTATCTTTTTTTTTTTTTTTTTTTTTGATTATCTGTCTCATTGTCAACTATTCATTCATCCTCTTTTATTTCCTCAGGAGAGGTAAGAAGGGACAATGGTTGAGTCTCATGCTGGGTGCTGTCTGTATGAGTTATGCATGTTTTTACTTGTGTGTGTTATTATGTGTTTGTGTTACATAAATGCACAGATCTTAGACGAAAGTACAAAACATAAAAAGAGACAGCAAAGTTTTTACCTTGACTGTCAAATCTTCTGTTCCCAGAGCGACCTGTGCTTTGACGGCAGGATACTCCAAGGCATCCCCGTATAACTCCATGGTGGCTCTCATGGCATTCTGCAACAATGAGAGCGAGATTTCTGTTTTCTTTTCCTGTAAATGTTTGTCTCGAGACAAAGACAACATTTAAAAGTACAAAACTGTATCACATGAAGCAGCAAGAGATTCAGAAAGTCAGTCTTACCTTAAAAAGTTCAAACACCATGTGGTACAAATGAGACGGGACGTACACCATTGTGATGGGTTGGTCATTTTCTTTGACTGGCAGGACAAACAGGTGACACTCAGTTTGAACAGAACTTTTTCAATCAAGCATTTAACTCATCAAAAGTGAAATCTAAGAAGTATCAGAAAACATACTGTTGAATTCCTCCAGCACGAGCTCAGGAGAGTTCATGTAGTAGCGGTCACAGAGGTTCCTCGCATTCTCGTAGGCATCTACAAGAGAGAGATTGATTTCCATGAAAAGACAGGAATTACCCACTGGTTCTTAAAAGCATCAGAAGCTCACAGTGCGTTTCTCATAAATAGTTCAGAAAGAAACATTCTCACCTCTGATAACATCGCTGACCCGACAAGTAGGATCAATACTGCCGATCTGTTTGGGATGAGCTGGGTTCACCTTCACTTTCCCGCCAAAGAGGAGCGCTGGAATAAAAACACAGGAAAACACACTGCTAAATAGTGATCAAATGTTGATATCACTATAAAACAATTAATATTTGTTTATTACCTTACAGAGATTTGTAAAAGGACTATTTTCCCTTTATGGACATCAGTCAGTGTAATTGAGTGTGATCAGCTGATTCCTGGTTTGTTTTGTTTGATTCTTGATGATTACAGCTTACAGATCACATAAATCCACTATCTCAGAACACCTAGATATTGTGGAAAAGTCCAGTTTCTTGTCAGGTATTTCAGCCCTAAAAGGACCTTGAATCAGCTAATGAACCCTGAACACCTGCAAAGCCTTACTGAGCCTCTCTCTAATTCAGTACACCACCATCATGGGTGAGACTGCTGACTTGACAGTTATCCAGAAGAAGATTACTGACACCCTCCACAAGGAGGATCAACACCAGAAGGTCATTGCTGAAAAGGCTGGCTGTTGTCAGAGTGCTGTATGGAAGCAGATTCAAGGAAAGCTGACTGGAAGGTAAAAGTGAGGGAGAAAAAGGTGACAACCTGAAGAGGATTGTGGAGTGAAGCAGATTCAACAACTCAGGGGAGCTTCACAGATTTCCTTTTCCAGCAGGACCTGCCCACAGCGCCAAAACTACCATTGACTGGTTTGTTGACCGTGGCAATACTGGACTCGATTGGCCAACCAACTGGTCTGACCTGAACCCCATAGAGAATCTCATTCTTTCTTTCTTTTTGGATTGGTGTTGAAGGTTTTTGGTTGTTAGTGAGCTGTAAACCATAATCATCAAGATCTAAATTATACAGAAGTTTCATTTTTAAAAATGAATTATGGGGAAAAAATGAACTTTCTCAGGACATTCTGATATTCTCTATTTTGAACTGTATCTGTTTATGAGACTGAAGAAATGAGCCCTCGAGGTATTGTGGCATGACTTGAGGAATGGTTCCTTGGTTACTTGTGAGGAATAAAACGTGCTAAGTTCAGTGTAGACACTTCAGACTGTGTATCAGAGCTTGTTTAGCAGCTGAATGCTTCATGGGACAAGGATGTGATGCTCCTTTTAGTCTGCATACTGGTCATTCTGTACCCTCAAGTGAAATGAAGAGGGTGCAGTGGGTCTGCCCTGATTTTGTGAGCCAAAATTCAATGTGTACTGGCTCATCACGTGAGAAACACTGCACACTCTCAGTTATCTAGAGGCACAGCTGCTGGTTACATGACATTTGATAGGGGCACTGACAGAGTGGTGTGCCGGAGATCCAAAAGAATAAAAAGCACAAAAGCTGTCATGTTTCTAAAGATAAACATCCCAGGTTTTCAGTGTTTGGACAGATTTGATGCTGAGATGAAGAAGGGACTTACTGTATGACTATAAGAAGTTTATATGTCGAGTAACATGTTTCATCTGAGTTGTCAGAGTGTTTATTTTGATCAAAATATTGAGCAATAAGGTACAAGATGTGAGATTGAGAAAGATCAAGAAAGCAGCTTGGGCTGGGTCAGGACCCCCAGACTTCTTTTACCCTTAAGTTCATGAAGAAACTGTTTAGCTGTATTTCTGTGACACAGTGAAACTGAAACACCACTTTTTTCAGGCAGCCCATCTCTACGACATCTCTGTTTATAAATAATAGTGACTTAGGCTCTCTGTTCACACAGATCAGAGATGAGTGGCTAACAGAGAAAATCTTTAACTTCACAGCGGAGGATCTACTCACTGTGCTGGTTGAGTAACATCCTGATGGAAATCCTGCTCATGTAGAAACGATCGAGGAAATACTGAACATTTTGGCTGACGACTGGGTCTGTGCCATACGTCTCCTTATACTCCACGACTCCCTGAGCCATTGTGGGGATGACATCGTTGTGCCGATTTCTGATCTTTATTACTGCGTCTGTGAAACTAAAAAAAAAAGCACACAAGGGTCAGTACAAGTTTAGAGAATAAAGTGACAAAACCAGATCAGTTATTTCAAAGACAAAGTGTTTTAGTTCACTGACTCATATGTGACTTTCTCATCATCTGCATTTTTCTCTTTGAACTCAAGGATCTCCTGAAGACTTTGCAAATACCTGCAAGAGAAAAAAGAAAAAAAACACCACTACTGGTTTGTATCAGCATCAGAAGAGAGGAAATGAAGAGGAGACAGTTCAAAACCTGCATACCAGCTCTGGACCAGCCGCACTGAAGGAGTCCTCAGCAGGTTGTCTGGCAACAAGTTGATCTCTTTCATGATGTTTGCCAATCGCACAGGCAACTCCTGTCTGAGGAAGGTGAAGGAGGTTTTCTCACAGGCATTTTCTGAACCTAGAGGGGATGAGTACACAGAAAAAGATTGTTGGTTTCTTGTGTGTGATCACTTATTTATCATCAGTACAGCTGTGATTTCAGACTGTGCTAACCCCCTATGAGCCAGCCCGCACCCTGAGATCCTGGGGTGGGGGCCTCCTGGTCGTTCCAAAGTCGAGACTTGTGACTAAAAGTGACAGGGCCTTTTCCACCAGGGCCCTTCGACTTTGGAAAGACCTCCCCAAGGAGATCAGGTGTGCAGAAACAGTCACTGTTTTTAAATCACTCATTTTTATAGACTTGCTTTTATGTGATTTTGTCTTCTTTAAAAACTTTTACGCTTCTTATTCATGTTTTATAATAGACCCCTTAGTCTCACTTTTTTGTGATTGGGTTCATGTGTTGGCTGGGTATCATGGGCTCTTATAATGTCTTTGTTTTAATGTCTTCATTTTAATGACCTCTCAGCTCATGTGACATTCATCACAGCTTTTATGTCTTTCACCAATTTTTATTGTATTTCCTTGTTGCCAGCAATGCGTCATTTCCCTCAAGTGTTCTCTTGCTGTTATGTTGTTGTTTTTTCATCTTCTTTGTTTTCCTTCATGTTAAAGCACTTTGTACACTCTTGTTTTATCTAGTTGAATTTAGAACTGCACAGACAATGTACAAAGCCAGTAACAATCTACTTCCTAGTAATGTACAGAAAATGTTTGGTGGAAGACAGGGCAAGTATCTATTAAGAGGGTAAAGAAACTTCAAACAATCAGACATTCTTACCACACTAAAAAGTATGTGTATTTCTGTTATGGGGGTGAAGCTGTGGAACAGCAAAGCAAAACAATGGCACCATTTGAAAGTAAATTAAAGCAGAGTGTGATTGAAAAATACACACAAAATCGATTTCCTTTTTGCCATACTTTTTATATTGTATACGGGTATGGTACAAATGAGAGATTTGAAGTATTTTAGGTATATATACTTATATATATAAAGTGCATATTTGTGTGTATATAGGTATGGATGTTTATATGTATATATAAGGTCTTTGTTTCAGTATTAATGATTAGTTACATATTCATGTTAGACTTTGGAGCTTTGGTTACTTTGTGGCAACATCAGAAATTCTAAATTCTAGAGAAATGTAAAGAGTAAACGAATAGGAAGGAATGAGGGTAGGTACATATAAGCTAAATAGCTTTAACCTACTCCTTTTCGATCTCCAAAAAATAGTGATTTTCTTGTCTAAAATTGTACTGTATGTATATATTTGATCGAATAAACAATCTCAAAAGTGCTATATAAATAAAATCAAATTAAATAAATAATTATTTATGCTAAGGATTATCAACAGTTTCTGTTGTTGTACAAATCGAAATACACAACATCTAATCTGTAGAGATGCAGTTCTGAGCACAACTACAAGTCATGAATGAGCATCAGCATCTTGATTATCATACTGTTTTAAAGTGGAGAGACCTCTGAATCTATATATCAAGCTGACTTTCGCTTCTAACCCTACTAAACATTAGTACTAAACGAGAAGACTAAATGTCCTGTTTTACTTGGTGTAACCATTCACCCCCTGTTACAAAGCCAATCGTGATCAAACTGCACGTCCTCTTACCAAAATCCAGAAACTGCTTCATTGACAGAGGAGAGGGGGAGAATTTGGAGTAATAGTCGATGTCCTTCCCAATGGACACGCTGTTCCTCAGGAACCTGAACAACCTCATCCTGACTGATCCGGAACAAGCTCACGGTATTTTTCTTCGTTGATGCGCCAGGAAGTGGAGATGCTAGTTTGTTTCGATCACAGGTGACATCCCCAGAATAGCCACGAAATAACAGCTAGCAGGCGTTAATCGATACGTTGACATTAGCATAAAGGCTAATTTCTGGCGCTCGGGCACAAACTACGATAAATTAAAATTCTGTTTTTGAGGAGAAATATATGCATCCATATCACGAATAATGCTGCACACATTTCACGTCCCTCGTTCCCAATGGCTCATAGTAAAATCGTCAGAGATAACTTCTAAATGTCAACATAGCGAGGACGCTGTGCGATGATGACGGCGAATTCAAAGAGTCACAACAACGTCAAGAGAAGTCACGTCTGCGCAGACAACATGGACCGAAGTCACATTTTTTTATTAAACCTTTTTACTTTGTGTGGAAGATTTTATATACATAAATGTAAATGGTCCAAAAAGAAACCAAATATCCACCAGTTTAAAACTTAAATGAAGATATTTTTTAAGACACTGACTAGACTAACGATTGAAAGCGATTCAAACCATGACTTTTTACAAAGCTTTGAGGTCCTCTCTATGATTTGAACTGAACGTATGATCCCCATGTCATAATATATATATATATTAACTGAAGTATCTTTTTATGCAGGACTATGATTTTTTTTTTTTTTTTTTTGCAAAGTCTTGATTCCTTTCAAATCCATGTTCAATAATATGTAATATTAATAGACACTCATTAAAAACTGTGTTTTTTAATAGCGAGTGACATTTTAGTTTTAATTCTGAACTTAATAGTCTATTATTCTTGCTTTAAGTATTTTTTAAATATCATTTTACAAAAACATGGGGAGTTTAATTCCTCTAGGAAAATTACACTGATGTTTTACAAATGAACAGTTCATTGCTTTTTGGCCCTACTCTATACTTTTTATTTGACAATTTTGCCTTTCACTCTAAATAGAAGTTATTACAGGTTCATACGAAAACTGTTCAAGTATCTGGTATTTCTGTGGTCAGTGCTGTCTGATAATTCATCTTGGCGCTTGTTATTCTGCATCCTTTTATTTTTGCAGTAAGTAACTTTTTTTTGCATTGCCACTTTTTTTGCGTTGTTAACTTCTGCTTTTGTTGTGGCTTTATTTTTATCTGCACCATTTCTTTTTTTTTTTTTTTTTATTTGCAGCGGGCTTTAGTTTCTTTTTTTCTTTTCTTTTTTTTGCCTCGGTAACTTCCGTTGTGACGTCTATTTTTTTGCATTCTCTTTTAATTTGCAGTTGTGGCGGTTCTCGGCCTCCGTAGTTTTGAGTTTCAGTTGGTACGCCGGGTTCTCTTGAAATTCTTCACCCTGAGGATTGTCTTCAGGTAGCGATTTGAACCAATCATATTTCAGTGTGAGTGTGTTTAGGATCGTGGTTGGATATTTGATCTGTCAGTTTTACCAAGGGGGTGGGATTTGGGGTCTGGCAGACAAAACTCAGGCCAAGAATCGCCGAGTTAAGCCTACTGTCGTCACTTCCTTTAGTCGACTATGTAGGTGCCTGCTTGAAGAAATGAGAGCCCTCGAACCACGTTTTGGTTTGTGTTGTGAGTTTTTGTTCGACATTTGGGTGAAGGTAACGGAAACAAAGCTGTGATTGATTCAAATAAACGCTAACGTCCGGAAAGGCGTAGTGGGAGTCGAGCTGTTTCCTTGGCAACTCCTGTTAATCGAGTTGGAGGTAGTGACCCGCCAAAAGCAACAGAGAAGTTCGGGGCGGAAGTGACCATCCTGCGTGTTTTACAGGTTTCGTAGTCGGATTGTTTGTCCACCCAGCAAAGAAATGAGCGGCGGTTTCAACTTCGGGCAGCAAACAGGGTTTGCTTTCGGAGCTCCGAAGACAACAGCCGCGGCCCCCGCCACGGGCTTCGGGCTGGCGAACACCGCACCAGCAGCCTCCGGAGGGGGCTTCACCTTCGGCACCGCTAGTCAGGCCACCACCAACCCCACCGGTTCGTTTAGCTTCGGCACCCCCGCGAAGAGCACAGCAGCCGCCGGTGGCTTTTCTTTTGGAACCCCTACCTCCACATTTGGCATTGGCACGACTCCCCAAACCACGACAGCTGCAGGGCTGACTTTGGGCTCCACAGCAGCTCCAACAGGGTTCGCATTGGGCACGGGTTTGTCCGCTCAAACCGCCGCTGCCGCCCCAGCAGGAGGAGGATTCACCTTCGGGACTCCAGCTCAAGCCCAACTCCAACCTCCAGCAGCAGCAGCAGCACCTACACTGGCACCTGCCCCAGCTGCAGCACCTGCAACCACAGCTCCTCCTGCTGCAGCGGCTGCTGCTGCTGCAGCGGCCGCAGCAGCAGCAGCGGGAGGAGGTGGAGGAGGGCTTACTTTTGGAGGGTTCAGCTTTGGAACACCCAAAGTCCAGATGACTACAGCTCCAGCTTCCACTGCACCCACAGGTGGGGGTTTCAGCTTTGGAGCCAGTGCTCCCTCCACTCTCACCCTGGGCACCCAACCCCAACCAGCCTCTACCGCTACAGCCACAGTCCCTCCAGGAGGGGGATTTGCTTTTGGGATTAAACCCTCATCCACCCCAGCTCCTGCTGCATTGACTCAGGCTGCCCCAGCACCGGCTCCATCTCTCTTCTCTACACCTATTTCCACAGCAGCAGTAGCTCCCAGTGTGGCTGCAGCTGCTACAGCCCCTACAGCAGCTACAGGCTTCTCTTTGGGTGTAGCTCCAACTCCAGCAGCAAGCACTGCTGTGCCTGCAACAACCACACCAGCAGGTGGAGGTCTGGCTTTCACGCTCAAACCTCTCGGAGCAGCTACCACCACCTCCACTCTTGCTCCTGCCCCTGCTGCCACAGCTGCAGCCACCACAACAGGTGTAGCTACAGGCTTCTCACTGGGGCTCAAACCTGTATCAGGCCCAAGCGCCACAACAGCCGCTGCAGCTGCAACCCTCACTACAACCGCCGCTCCACCTGTGATGACCTACGCCCAGCTGGAGGGTCTCATTAATAAATGGAGTCTGGAGTTGGAGGACCAGGAGAGACATTTCCTGCAGCAGGCGACGCAGGTGAATGCATGGGATCGCATGCTGGTGGAGAACGGGGAGAAGATCACAGCGCTGCATAAAGAGATGGAGAAGGTGAAGCTGGATCAGAGGAGGCTGAACCAGGAGCTGGATTTCATCCTGTCCCAGCAGAAGGAGCTGGAGGATTTACTCTGCCCGCTGGAGGAGTCAGTGAAGGAGCAGAGCGGCACCATCTACATGCAGAACGCAGACGAGGAACGTGAAAGAACCTACAAGCTGGCTGAGAACGTGGACGCACAGCTGAAGAGGATGTCGCAGGACCTGAAGGAGATCATTGAGCACCTGAACACATCCAGCGGCCCTGCAGATACCAGTGACCCAGTAAGATATCGCCTCATTGTTGACAGTTATTTTGAGGGTGCATTGGCATAAAATGTTGAAAATAAAACCTGCTTTCCTTTCCTCTCTCTCTTTTCCTTCCTTCCCTAGCTCCAGCAGATTTGTAAAATCCTCAACACCCACATGGATTCACTTCAGTGGATCGATCAGAACTCGGTCCTCCTCCAGAGACGAGTGGAGGAAGTGTCCAAACTGTGCGACAACCAGCGCAAGGAGCAGGAGAAAACCTTTCGTCTTACGTTTGACTGAACTGCACTTAAAACATTGAATTATATGATGAGAAAATACTAATTTTGGATATTTTTGCCTTTAAACATGACATTGATGTGAATATGTAATTCAACGCCTGTGAAGTTTTTTCACTGCCCTGGTTTGAGTAGTTTCTGGTGTTTTCAGCTCTATATTTTATCGACTAGAATGACAGTGATCATCTAGTCCATGTAAATGCTTTGCTGGTAATAGAAAGGACATTTAAATAAATCTCATGAATGCTCTGTTACTCTGTTTTGGTCACAGTGTGCAGATGTGACATCTTATTCCATTGTATTATTTCAAAGCTTTAATAAAATATGTGGTTTTCATAAGTATACAGAATACAGTACAATGTTCACTGATTGAGGTGTCAGAGAATCTCTTAGTTCACACTCATGATAAAATTCTACTGTATGAGACAGTTTTTAGTCAAAGTTTTATTGACAATTTCACAAAACATTCAATTCATTTCAACCTTTAAAACATACATTTGTGTGGCATTTCATCTCCCTTTGGATCCCTCACACAGGTCAGAGGAACTTCAGTGATGGCCTACTGTACAGTGGATGCTACCTGAGTGCCACTACAGTGCAGGGACATTTAGGGAAATCCAGTTTCATGTAGACTGAGCAGTGATTTTTGCACAGTACTGATTATTGTGAAATGGCAATGTACCTGAAAGTCATTTCCTAGAGGTCAGTCGCTCAACAGGATTAAAACGAGACACATAAAAGCTTTGAGTGGCTTACTCTGAGCTAACTGTACCATCCTTGCATAGACATCAAGATTTCATTTCAAGTGTACAGCTCTGTACAAAGAATGGTAAACTTTGTCCTCTGTTGATCAGACATAAGGTTGGGGAAAAAAACACTCTTTGGCTGCTTGAAATTATTTCATAAAAAAAATAAATATACAGTGTGCAAAGTATTTAAATATATACAAAGCTTACAAAAACATTTCATCTTCTATACAGTGTAAGAAAAAGACAGGAACCTGACTAATTCCTGCCAATCAGAGTCATGTTGATTGAACAAAAATCAAAGTTCAGTGTAGTTTTTAAGTTTTGTGTGGTCTCAAACTTATTCAATAAGACACTGGCACTTGTGTAATTTTTGTGTACGCTATCAGTTTGACAGAAAGAGACTCAAGAGTAACTTTCATTGTCAGTCCACGTTGTCACCCACTGCTTTTTATCCAAAGGATCCAGTTTCATTTTTCCATCTTTACAGTCAGGAGTTTCCTTCTTTATCCGCACAGCGTGATAGCGAGGAATGCTGTCGTCTTGTTTGGAGCGCTGGAAGAATCCACACTAAGAAAAGAGGGATCCAAAATAAGGATTTATTATTAAAAAAAAGTGGGAAATGATAAAATAAGTTGTATACAGTGTTAGCAGCAGCAACAGGGGACTTGCAGGAATGTTAAGCATGCTTTGCAGGTTTTTAGGGGGCAAAAAGCGAGGCGGTGAAAGCCATGCCAGCAGAAGCACCTGCAGACCAAAAACATATTTGAAGCCTGTTTGAAAGAAATTACATTAATTACTTTGCAAAATTCAGAGACACATAATGTATAAAAATTCAACTTTACACAAAGAATAATCAGAATTACTTCATGTAAAGTAAAAGCTCTTTCTCAGCTCAGTACAGTATGTGTCTGATTGAATTTTGCAGCATTCAAGCAGCTGATTTGGCTTCAAAGTGAGTCGTTTCAGTGAGCGCAGTTTGACACTCCATGCTTGCAGCTTGTTTTTACCCCTGATCTGAGGATAAATCAGGCCTCAGCAGAGAGTTTGTCTTTGTCAGAGGGCTGAACATGGATCTCTGCCTTGTGATACGCAGCATCGTATTCGTCTTTTGATGCTCTCTTGAAGAAACCACACTGAGAGGGGGGGGCAAGAGGGAGGGGTTGGATTGTTAAGGGTGACAGAATCAGTGATGTTGCTGGACAATAACTAGGATCTCGTCAAGAAAAACAAAGAAACACACTGGCTCCTAGTAGATTGTGGAGCAAATACCACATATGTTGAGTTCACTTTACACTGATTGGTGTGTTCAAACCCAGACCTGAAATCAATGTGTGCAGTTAAATACAGTGTGGTGGCTAAAAGCAGATACATGTGAGAGTAGTAAAGATTACATTCTATCACAAACTTGTGCCCCAGGATTTGATCTACCACTAAACATGGATGATGAAAAGTTATAACGGCCCCCTCACCTTCCACAGCAGAAACACCAACAACGCCAAGATCAGTATTCCTGCGAGAACAGCCACCAGTATGATCCACCAGGGAACCCCACTGTGCTGTGCTACTTCACTGTCTGGAGACACTGTCACTATCACCTGATGGAAAAAGTCAAAGTGAGAGAAACCGAGACACAGTTAGAAATGAAGATAAAAAAAAAAAGTGTCTTTTTCACTGATGTACTTACGTCAGTGTCAGGAGTTGTCAACATCATGTTTTTAGCCTGAGTTTGGAGGACAAGAGACGCTTTCACGATGATGCGCAGGTGCGACAGAGAGGCATAGTCCTGTGCAGAAGAGAAAAAAGCAGCTTATTGGTTAAGATGAATAAATTATGTTAAACACTGGTGATGACATAGATGTTAAATCTCAAAACATAACATGTTACCTCAATAAAAGTCGAGTTCCACAGACGAGATCTCAGTTCAACCACAGTACCATCCAGGCCCTGAAGGGGGCACTCAAGCACCACACATTTGATCTCACCTGCACATGACTGAAACAAACAAAAGATTTCGGTTCAACTTTAAAATGATATACCAGATAAAATCAAATATGTCCAGATCAAGAACTCACCAGAACTTTACTTTTGCCGTACAGTGGAGACACTTTTGCAGCAGGCTTTCTTTCTCCAATTTCCCGTTTTGTCCTGGACACAGAGGACTCCTGAAAGAACATTTTCTTATTATTAATACAAAAAAAAAGAGAGAATTAAACCCCGCAGGTTTCCACAAACTGACAGTTGATTTGATTTTATACAAAGAGGTCTGAAGGCACCACCTTGATGTGTTTGAGAGAGCTGATTTCAGACTGCGGGGAGCAGAGGACCTCCTGTGGTCCTGTAGAGGTGATCTTCACCAGGTAAAGAAGCCATTTTCCAACTTTGTTATATTTTGGCCAGTGAATGTGAAGAGAGGCTTTGACTGAGGATGTCAGAGTTTTCCACAAGTTGTTTATCTGTAGAGGAAACCATGTCAAAAACCCAGAAAGACAACCTGCACCTACATAAGCATCAATGGTTGATAAACAGACTTACTCTGAATGTAAAGTTGATCAAACTTCCGATCTCCTCCTCTGTCTTCATGGCACTTTCACCTTTCACAACACCTCCGAATGAAACCTGATTTGGGCTGGCCTCTCTGAGAAAATGATCAGAAATATTTACATTTCAAATCACACTGAGGTAATAAACTTATATTTAAGTGAAGTTGATCATAGTCTAATGTACTCACCCACTGACAGACAGAGGAAGTTCAATTTTCACTTTGGCCTTTACTTTAACAGGAGTCATATCTTCTTGAACACTCGTCCTGAAAGAAAAGGCAAATGTCTAACAGGTGCATTCTGCAGTTCAGTTCTCTCACACCCTCACAGCTGCAGCAGCTGTACTTACGTTTGGAGATGAAGATCCACATTAATCTCTGTGGTGTCCAGAGTCATGCCCACAGTGCTCAGGATGATGTAAAACATCGTCTGGTGGAAGTAAGATTCAAAAACATCTGAAATTGCACTTCTTGAATTACAGTGTCAAAGTGAAAATGCAAATCTGAGGATGAGTTCAGTCTCTTTACCCTGGAGTCTCTTTTAAAAGGATTTCCCAGGTCGCAGTCTGCTTGAGAGCCGTTCTGATTGGCATTGCAGATGATGGGCTTCCCTACCTGAAAAGGAGGAGGGAAGTTCAAAGACCTGGATGGTGATCAGACTTGAGAGATGTGAGCACTATATTCCAAGTTTTTTGTATAAGGATTACATTTATATCAAGTGTCAGGAAAGAGGTCTAAATGATGTATTTTTGATAAAATTTAGATATTATAATGGTGCTGGTATATACTGAAGTCAAATGCTTCATCGGTGTATGGTAGCATAGTTATAATGCATCATTAAAGCACAGCTAAGCCTTCAAGCTAATAGAAATAAAAGGTACTGAGCTGGAGATGGATAAATAATTTAGGTGTTAATCTCTCAAAAAATCGTCTCCCACAGGCCAAAATCTACTTTGTTATTTTCATACATGCAACAATTTCTAATCCAAATGACAAGAAAAAAAAAAACTAAAATGCATAACACCAAAATCAATCTCTTAGCCTGTGTAAGCAGTACCACAACCACACTCCAGGTGTCACTAGAGATGCTGTCTGGTTTACCATTGTTTGATGAGAGCGGACTCCTGAATATGACAGCGTCTCTGAGAAAGTCCCCAACAGCTTTGCCTCGTAAGCGTCGTCTCCGTTCATGTTGTTGACTGTCACACGTATAGCCAAGTCTTTCCTCTCATAGTTCAGATGAAACACGGGGACATTATTCTTCCTGCAGATACACAAATATATTCGATCACGTCAGGCTGAGCTCTGAGCTTTCAGGTGACCTGTTGCTTTAAAGAAATGAGGTGAAAGAACTCACATGGCTAACGGAGAGTACACATCGAGGTTGTTTTGTTTGTAGAATAACTTGTACTCCATCTTCAGGTTACTTCGACAGATGTGATCCCTCCCGCAGCCCTCTTTGACAAAGTTCACCTGAAAAAGAAAATGTGTGGAAAACACATTCAAGAGTTTCTCCTGTGTAAAGATTTTGCTTGATAACTTTTGACTGAATGTTTCAGACTGAACACTCACCTGTATGACGTCTTTGCTCGGCTGAGAGGAGTCTAATATTGGCATGAGCTGAGGGAGGGCGTTCCTCGACTGTCTTCTTTTAGTGCCAACAATCCCTGCAGACACCTCGATGGGAATGCTTCTCATTTTGTCCTTAATGTTTTCCTGGAGGAAAAACAGAAACAGAAGCAGCAGGATTAGGAAAAATAAAGGCTTCAGCTACACCGGAGTGGAAAAATACCATCCTTTTTTGCTTATTTGAATTTCTATTCTGCCTGAGAGTCTAAAAGTCTAACCAAGTAATTGGCTGCACATCATTTTTTTTATCTATTGTTTTCTGCCCAAATAATCAGATAACCAAATACCAAAATATTTCTCAACCTTTATTAATTGAAATTATGTCTTTGATAAGTTTTTCCTATCAAATCTATCTGTTCTGTGAGGTACATATTTCTTACCTTCAGTTTGGCTATTATCTTTGTGCACGTTTCCTGTCTTTGGCCCCGGATGTCCAAGGTGCCGTTAAAGTGGTGGTCTGTTTCTGTGCGGGATTTATTCAGGAACGTCACTCGGGAGGGGAGCCCCTGTTTCCTGCGATCTCCATCAGCCTCCACAGAGAAGCTGATCGCTGTGATGAGGAAGGAAGCACATGTTAGAGCAGCTGAAGAAATGCTGAATCTCTGAAATGAGAGGTTTTAACGTGGCGTCACTTACTAAGTCTTGGGTTGTAAGATGCAGGGTTTGCTGTGTAGGTGAAGCACGCATCCACAGTGAAGCTAAACACAGGAGATGATGTATGAGGATAAAAGAATGCAAGAGCTGATGGGTTTTATTATACTGATGGCCTCAATAGAAAGCAACATTACCGTTATTTTAAAGATGTTTTGCCATGTAAAATAACAGCATTTTAAATCTACATCAATACTACAGTGAGCTTTTAAGTATTGCTTAAAGTACACTTACAGTTTTTACACCAATGCAACTATCCTACTCACAAGGAACAAGAAAATGTCTTATATTAACTTTTAAGATTGGATATTTTAACCACAAGGCCAGCTGAAATAAAGCGTTGAACACCTACCAAATGCTGTTCCCACAGTTTTTTATTGAGAGGTCAATTTCCTGTGGAGATATTTTGACATCCCTCCTGATGCTGATGACTGGCCGTGCTCTGAAAGAAAGGCAGTTAAATAAAGTTTAATACAAACCAGTAAGGTTTAAATTTAATCATAATGTGTGAGGGGGAAAAAATTACCTGTAGATTAAAGCTGAGTCAGACAGAGATCCCACAGCCACATCTGGATAAGAGTTACTGTCCAAGTCCATGTTTCCAGCCAGAGAGTATCCAAAGAGTTTAATGTGGTGCGGCTTTCCTGAAAGGACCTGTAAAAAGCAACAATTTCAATGTGGTTTGATCTCAAATTCATGATAAACTGTTGTCAGTGAAGACAGCCACAGAAATCTTAATCTCAGAAATCTACTCATAATTCCAACAAACCGACCTGTGCAGGTGTGGTTTTGATTCCTTGTGCAGAGCCATGATATATATAGACTTTTCCTGATCCGCCATCTTCATAAGGAGCTCCAACAGCGATGTCTGCACAGGAAAAGAAAACCTGATAAGACAAAAATCAACCAACAGATGAACAAACCTGGAAAATGTTAGCTGAATTACCTTCATACGAGTCTTGGTTGATGTCTCCGATGTTCTCCACAGCCAGTCCAAACATGGAGTCTTTGGTACCGTTTAAACGGACAGGAATGACTCTGTCCCATCTTCCTGCCTGGTTGATGTAAACATAAACAGCTCCTCCAATGTCTCTGTCCTTCATGTAAAACTGAGGCGCTCCGACAACTATGTCCTGCCATCTGCATCCAAGAAGAGAAGTAAACAGCTGTTATGCAGAGTACGGCCAAATCACTAATATATCAGAAGTCCATTAAAAAGGACACAAATCACTTAAATATGACAGCGTTATAGTAAAAACACCTTAAAGGAAGTCAGATCCTTTCAAAAACTTCAAAGTTTAACACACTTTTCTTTAACATATGAGTATAGTTTTCCGCATTTTGTGATTCTTACATATCCAATACTGCAGTGAAATTTTTCTTACCCATCGCCGTTCAGGTCAGCTACAGCCAGGTCGTATCCGAAGGAAGATGCCAGTCCTGGTCCCTGAAGAGTGTGCTCCACCAAAAGCTTGCCTGAGGATTCGTTTTCTTTCCTCAACAGGACCACAGCTCCACTGTGATTGGCTCTGGGTGCTCCAGCCACCACCGTCAGGCCGTGACTCCCTGTGATTTTGTGCCCTGAGTCTAGGGAAAATCCTAAAAACAAAGAAATATTGAAAATGAAAATCTGCTTTTGCACAAAAATAGATTGTTTCCTGTAGGTCCTGGGGGGTGGCTTTTCACCTGCACAGATTTTCAAAGTCCTCTTACTTTATGCAGTTTAACTTACTGACCAGTAGGAGACACTAGTGCCGCAACAAGGACCAAAGTCCTTTCCTGTCATTTTTCTCTTACTGTAAGCAGCTGGTAACAATGGTAGGAAAAGTACTTAGAGGGAGCAAACATTGACAGTTGTCATTAGATTCAGACGTGCAAATGGAGAATGAAATTGTTTTCACACACAGGGAGAGGGACAGTTTAATTTTACTGAGGAGTTTGCTTGTGAAGACACACATGCACTCCTTTCTGTAAGAATATTTTTAGCTTGTACATCTGTCAACAAATGTTCTTTTGCAAACCTGAATTTGCAGTACCTTGTTGGTATTAGAGTGCTTTATTAATTGTAATTGAAAAAAAGTATTACACCAGGTTCATGGATCATTTTCAGAACACACATTTGGATCTGATACAATAAGAAAACATTTGGAACTCATAACTTCAATAATGAACGGTTCCATCAAAAGGTTTTGAGGGTAGACACCATAGACTGTATATACTATAGACAACTTGGTTCCGCCTTCCACTAATACACAGATTTGAAGCCGAAAAGCTCTCTGTAATTCTGCATTTTTTCTCCACTTCCTGAAACCAACATTTCGCAGTTGCGTTGGACGCACCACACCATTTGCGCAGTAGCATTGTACGCATTCGGCAGGAGAGTCGCCTAGAGTTATTGTGATGACGCTCGGCTCAAACAGCATATCCCTCGGGTGAGCTGTGCAATCTTCATACACCCATAGGCTGTATCAAGTGTCAATCATAGAAAACATGAACCCCCTAATAACTTTAAAAATGGAGCTGCACAGAAAAAAAGAGGACTTGAGCACAAACCAGTCTTACTGTAACTACATGTCAACATTGCAAGCAAGGGGGAAAAAAATTATATTCTGTGTAATAAATTTCTAGAGTTTGTCCACAGCTCCATAGGGATTGCTGAAGGAGGCGGGATTTATGACCTATACTGCAGCCCGTCACCAGAGGGTGCTGTTCTCGGGTGGCTTCACTCAGCGAGGAGGCAGATGGCGTCCATTCTATATACAGTCTATGGTAGACACTCACCGAGGTAGCTGTTAGCAGGTAAAGGCACAAGCTCGGGGTTCAAGAGATGCTCATCTCCAACTTCATACGGGCCATCATCGTACACTCCCATCTCCAGCAAAGTGTTGTTCTTCTGCTCCACTCGAACGATACCTGCCGAGAGAGATCAATTATAATTCAAATCACAAAAATTCACTAAGTGAGAACACAGCATAAATTATTTGAGGGTATAAGGTTTGTATTTGTATGTCACCAACCTTTCCAGTTATAAGCTCCTGGTGCGCCAAACACCACGTAATGGTAGTCCTTGGTGAAGGTGGCAGCCAAACCCTGCTGACAAGATCCAAACATCTCATGACCCCTGGCTCTGCCCTCACAAAAGTTCCAGTTCCCTCCGTCCTCATCAGAAGAAGAGTCAATGGTCAGATCCTGACTCAGGACATAACAGCGACCAGTGATGTCCCGAGACTCCTGAGGCGTGTTAACAAACAAACGCCTCTGATAGCGATGTGCACAGGTCTGATATATAAAAAAGATAACAGCCAGGTTAAAGTCAAAACTATGATTCTTACATAGAGCTGCACACTGAGTTGGACATAAAGTTGCTGGAAACGGTGAATGAGAAGGTCAGTTTGACTCACCACAACTTTTCCTCCAGGCCCCTGACTCTGAACCGTCACCCCCATCCACTGATTCTCCTTATTCTCAATTCGAACATTTTCTTTTGGAATAAAACAAAAGGCAAAAATATTAGCACCAATATCAATTTTCTATAGACAGACTGACATTTAGATAGCTAGATAGATAGCTAGCTAGCTAGCTAGCTAGCTAGATAGATAGATAGATAGATAGATAGATAGATAGATAGATAGATAGAAAGCTCACCTTCATTATCAAACACAATGCGTTCACAGTCATTGCTCTGGGTCATTTCACATTTATAAAGACCTCCAGTGATGTTGGCAGTCTGTGTGCCCAAAGCTCGGGCTCTGGGTGCACCAATTAACAGCCTAGAAATACAGATAAAAAACAAAAACTTTAAGTATTTATTTTTCAGTTGAGGTTAACTGTATCATCTGACAAACTGTGTTCTGCTTTCCTGGAGTCCAAAGTTAACACATGATGATGACTGTTGTACATACAATAATAAACAGTGAGCTTTTTGACATACACCAAAAATGTAACTTTGTTAGCTGTCTGAAGAAGTTTCCTCAAAAGCAGCAACACAACACTTCTTTGATGGTTTGGACAGTATGAGATGAAAAATAACCAAACTCAAACTTCCACACAGGAAAAACAATGTTACGGCTGTACTATATGTGTTGCCCTGATTACCTTGTTTTGAGCTAATTTCAGAAAGTGACATGCTACACTCTAGTTCAGAGTCACCTTTTGTCATGTTTATTTCTTTCTGTGTGACTATGAGAGGACTACGGGGACCAGCTGCTGATTGGTTAATGGGCTGAGTCCGCAGGACCAATCGGGGATGGGCGATGAGAGCGCTTCATGGGCAGATACTGGCGTTCGCTACACTCTTGTCAGGAAATCTGTGTTGGCATTCGTGTGTGAAGGCGATTTCATTGTATATCTTTTTTTTGTGGAATTGTTGGGGATAGGGAGCTGCTCACCCCTTGATTCGTTGCTAACCCCTCACGAGCTGGGTCGTAACAAACAGTAAAAAGAGGGATCCTGTACAGGTGGGAGGAGGGAGATTGATGGCCAGCTGAAGCTCTTAATAAATGACTGAATCCACCTGTATACTAAAGAAACCAGGCAAAGCTAAAAAGATGTTTGAAGGCTAGTACTATGGCTGGGACCCTGTTAATGAAGTTAGGTGCTGTTCTGAGCATTATTTGTGGCTGTAGAGAGGCTCTTTTGTGTGTTTGACCCTGGCTTAATTTTACGCCGGAATATCCCTTTAATTAGAGCAGCATCAATTACAGTTACAGTCTCCCACAAGCTGATTAGGATGATGTCTGATGTCACATCAAATGAGTGCATGTCACTGCTCTGCTTGTGCTGACTTTAAAGATGGAAATAAACGTTGAAACAACCATGAAAACAGGCCTCTCCTCTCTGTCACTCATGAGATATCACACAGTATGACATATACATTGTCACAACAAATAAAACATATAGTGAAATATGAACAGAGTAGTAGCACAGGCAGAAATCATAGAGTGGGTGGGCACAGACAAAATTAGCTGGTCTTTTCTAACAAACAGTGACTGAAACAAAATTGTTTACTGAAGTAGGACAGAACAATTACTTGCCTGGATGCAGATCAATTTAATGATATAGGCCACATCATAGGTGGCATTACAGGCACCAAGAGGCACACTGACAGAATCCCATTCACAAACTTGCACAGCTGACTGTTGCCACAGCATCATTATCAAGTGCGTGACCATAAGCCATCATGAAGCCTCCTCAATGGGATGATATGTGTGCCAAGTGGGTGGGCCGACAGTTACGTTGCTGTTACTGAACTCTTTAACCCTGGAAACTCCACTGCCTCTCGGTGCAGCATGTTGGCACTAAGAGGCAGTTTAAAAAGTGTTTGATTTTATTCTAAATTAATCTAATTGGTTTGAAATCTAGTCTTTAAATAGTTGGATGATAGTATTATTGATTCTGGTGTTTTATTGCTGGTAAATTCTTTAAATCGGTTATCCACCACATATGGCTGTTTAAAGCTCATGTCCAGCAGCTGCTCTATGGCCAGAATTCTGAAATGCTGCCAGCTGAAGTGTGGCAGGAAAACCAATCAGGAAACACTGAGGCAAAAAAAAATACTATACTATAATCTCAATCAGTCCACTCAAAGGTTATCAGCTGATAGTTCTCTGACTTGGAATCCAAAATCAAATCAGATCATATTGAGGATTTTGAAGTAAACAATATTTACTGGACCAGGATAAAATAAGATATATCGATATAAAGTACTTCATGAAGGCAACATCGAGGTTAACTCTGAGTGAAACAATCCGCGTCCAGGATCATTTCCAGGACAAAAATAAATCCAAAGAAAGGGTTAGAAGTTCAATTATCTAAGGAGGCTTAATCCCCTCTGGTGATCTCTTGTAGAGTCTCAGATCTCTGTGAAGACTCTGGTGGGCTCTATTTGGCTCATATCAGACATACATGTAAAGGTCTTTCTAGTGACGTTTTGGTTTCCACTTATGCCGCATATTTCTCAGGATGATTAAGCATGTTTGGCATCTGAATTCTGTTTGTGCTCAATCATTCTCTCAAAGAAGCGATTCTGTGATAAGGAACAAACTGGAAACTTCGGTACAGGACAGTGGAGTACTGTTCTGACATTCTGCAGAGGGCAAAGGAGCAGTGAGGCAGACAATTTGGAGCGTGTTCACTGTTCTGTCCAAACACAGTTCACTGACCACAACTTCTCCTCTAAACCCACAATCTCACACAGCCTCGACAGGCATGAAAAGAGGATGTGTTTCAGGAGTTACAGAGATGACATTATCAGCAACACTTATCTGATGAAAAGGGTTCAGCTCTTCTTTTATACATTGATTTAGGACTTATGCCTAACAAACAATAAAGTTATAGAAAAATATTCCAATAAATGTGACTTGGACTATCATTGAAATATCTTTGATTTCCACTCAGTGGCGCAGACCTGAATTTATTTGCCATCCTTTGAAAAAGAAGGGAAAAACTTACAGTGATATAACTATGTTATCTGTTTTGGGTGGTTAATATTAGCGCACCACTGTTACAAACTTTGTGTAAATACTTTGACAGATGTTAAGAATGACTACAGATAAATTAACTTGTGGACAAGTTGGGCATAGCTTAGACTTTAACTTCCTGTACTTTACTTCACTTTCTAAAGTGAAACCCTTTTTCAACCCCCCTGAAACCTTGGTATCATATTGACTCCGTTTTGATATTTTGCATACTGTCAAGGTGTTAACTTTGCTGGTGCAAGACTTGTGTTGGTAAGAGACCAAACCAAACTAAACCATTTCCTGTCTGTGGTTGCCCAGTAACTGCATGAGTTGATTTTGCACTGAAAATAAACAGTGAGAGAAATATTGAAGCTTTGTAGCTAACATCCATATTGCAACATCCATCAGCTCACCCTTTAAGTAGTAACTGTTGCTATGTCTGGCAAACAGACTTAAAAAAACAAAAACAATGAGAGTTTACAAAAGTGATGGAGACTTTTTTAAAATGTTCAATTCTTAGTTGAATACTGGATTTAAGTATGGACACAAATAAGTAGATTTCTCATTTATAGCCAACAACTGTCACTTTTGTTGGCTAAATTGTTAGCTGTCTGAGAGAAATTTGATTAAATGTTGCTAGTGAGCCATTTCAGCCAACCTTAGCTCCCCAACATGGTCAAATCAGGCTTAGGCCAACTTTTATGCTTCCTATTGACGTGAATAAAAAAATGAAAGATTGAACTAAGAGTGATAAAAACTATTATATTTAACAAGTGAGCTCCTATAGAAAATATTTACAGATCTGACAAACTTCCAACTGACTGTAAATGTGCTTATGAAGAACTGAGATTTGACCTAAAACCTACTCCTGCATGTCAATAAGGATTCATTTAAACCTTAAAATGGTTCAGCCTTCTCTGAAAACTAGATCAGCTGACCTGTAAATAATGAGAACATAAATAACCTGTTATAATAAAGAACAGTATCAAGTATCAATTCAATTCCAGAGCCATTTATATGAAGTCTTACAACTGTGAGACCCAAGGGAGACCCTGCTATTATGTTTGAGCTGAACAGTGTGAGCACTGTGTGAGGATTTTCTCAAAGACGAGGATATCCTCTCCACCCTTTCACCTCCTTGTTACTGCACACTTCCTTCAGTAACACACTTTCTAATCTGTCTCACATCCTTGAGAAGCATCATCTGCAGAACAAGGACTTACTGAGCCGAGTCTGAAGACTAAACTGCAAACCCTTCCCTCAAACAAAATCCAGTCAAATGCAAATCCAAATATAAGCTTCAAAATGTTCAGAACATTTAAACTCAGAATAGAGGTTATTATCTTCCAGAGGTACAACTGTTGAACACTGAAATCATGGATGATGTTGTAGAATCAATCAGATACTGTATGACAGTAAATGAATCGTATTAAGATGCAAAGATCAAACTACATGAGAGCAATGCACAAGAAAACTCAACATTTATGACAGACTCCTGACACATGAAAAAGAAAATAACTCCAACATAACAGCAGAGCTTCTTTGGAAAGTTGTTGAATTTAGCAAGTATTTGAGGAGTAGCTCTGCCATTAACATGGCAGACTAGCAGACACATAACCTTGTTTTTCAGACATTCTTTAAATATTTGTGTTACTTTTTTCTACAGCTATAAATATGATGACTGCTGGAAGTGCTCAGAAAGACTCCAAATATGTTACAATGATCACAGTCAACAACATAAAACATCAAATCATCTGCAAAACAGTGGAATCCAACTGCAGCTGCAGGTCTTTGACTGAACATGAACTCACAGTGAACTGTATTACATTCATAGAGATACATATACCAGTTCAAAACAGATGTTTTACCAGAGACATAAGGTCTGTGTCAGTGACAGGAAATTGCACTACAGTACAGTAAAATGTTAAAGCAATTTTCTTGAACATCAAAATTTGCAGCAAACTTTTGAGTAACAGGCTTTAAAACAACACAAAACCTAATTTTGAGTAAGTTACTGAATGTAAAAGGAGTCATTAAAAGTCTACTGTATCACTTTTTTGTAAAGCAACAATAGGCTACAGTGTGACACCACCTCTCACCATGCAGCATGTCTTTCAGTGCAGCACAAATGGGCATGAATTGTGACTGCTGAGGGTTTACACAGTGATCTCACTGGCCTTTGTTAGCAGATGTGGGCCAGAGCTCCTCCAGCTGTGCACTCAAAGCCACAAGAACTGCTGCAGCTGTTCTAACTGTTTCAGTTTACACACACACGAGCACTCACACACAACTGTGATTGGTGCTGAGCTGTGATAGGCTGTGTCCACTGTCACAGACACAATCATGAATAAAGACTTTAACCTGTTTCCTACCTAAATTTTTAACTGCAGCTATGAATACTTTCCTAAGCAACACAACCTCTTTAAAATAAAGCCAAACTTAAGTTTGACAGGTATGTCTTTACTGGTGAGTCACTGATGGGTCTCATCTATCAGGTTACTGGGGCACAGATGGCCGTGCATGTCCACTCAAATTGCCTTTCTCTCTGGTTTCTTTCACTGGATGTTATATCCACATCATTAACCTACGCATCATTCATTTGAGTCACTCAGTCAATACTCAGTATATTACAATGTGCTCAGTTTGACGCTAAAATAAGAGTTTGCTTTCTTACACATCATTAGAAACTGATTTTAGAAAGACCATAAAGCCCCCTTTAATAAACTTATTAGAGAAAACATTTCTTTAACTCAACACTTCTGTTTTAATCACCACATAATTAGTCTGATGATGCAGCTCAAGCTCCTGCGATTAACTTTTTTATCTGTGTTGACTTTGGCGCCCCCTATGGTCAAAGCTTTCTTGTCAATGATCTTATTTGCTTACATATATCATAGAGAAGCAATACTGTTTAATCCAGTCTGTTTCATAATTCACCAAAACTCATCACAGGGGCTTTAACTGTAAGATATTAAGCGATTGGTTCTTAAACACTGGAAGTCTAGCTCTATTTAGTCTATCTTGCCACGTTGGTCGTTGCTCTACATCAGCGTTTACAATGGATCCTGTGAGAGCCAGCATTCCTCTCCTCACCTCTGATTCATGATAATCACATTAATGTAAGCGGTAATATCCAGTAGAGCTTAGCAGCTGCTGGCGATCATCATCAAACACATGTTCCAGTAAGAGCAACAGAGACAGATGCAGAGTGTGAGACACACTGCTGCCGGTTAGTGGTTTCATGAGCTTGGTCGTGTTCCTAACAGCTTTAAGTCAGACATTGCTGCTCATTACCTGCTGCTGGGAACTCTAACGAGCTTTCACTTGATTTGTCTGGCTGATTACATCGGGGTCACATGAGGATTTAAAGCTGACATATAGCAGACAACTTGAAGCAGCTTTCTAAATCCATACCAGTCAGTTATAATATTTACAGTATAGGAAGAAGAGTTTCTTAGCAGTAATATAGACACATATGTTCTAACCTAAAGACTTGGCTATGACCAATAACTGATTTTATAAGTGTAGCTTTCAAGCAGTTCATTGTCAGTACAGCTGAACCTATGTTATGATTACTTTGAAGTAGGTTGACTACATGGAAATATCTTGAAATCATTTCTTTTTTAAGTCATTTTAAAGTGAAATATGCCAAGCCTCCTCTGATTCAATCTTTTTTAGGAGAGTTTTTACATCTTCATAGATTAAGTCAGGTTCCAAGTCACTATTAAGATCATAAACTAGATATCATATCCAGTTTTATACTAGCAATTTAAATATTAGCATCTCAAGACCTGTCATCTGAACCTGAACCAACAAGACTTCCTGAAAAATATAAAACATCAGCACCTGTGATCACTTGTCCATAACCCCTGAGTCTGTGACCACCCAGAGGTAGAAGAGCTTCAAAAGAAAATCATGGAGAAAGCATAGAGAAAGATGTGGGCCTTTATAAGCTGATGGATTTGGATTGGTATCAATGCTGGTACTTGACAATCATCATGTGTTCCTAGGATGATGAGGCCAAAAAGTTCAGATCCAAGAACCCAACTTGATGTTGCAATTGGAATTAGCAGTATAGAAACAGCCAGTCTTTTTGTAAATAGTCTAGTCAGTTTTATAGGTCATAAAGACACGTCAGTATTTGTTTCAGTCTGTTATAAATAGAGAGAGAAAAAAACCACAATAGCTTTAACCAAGAAAAGCCTGTATCTAAAAACAGCCTCCTAACAGCCCAGTATGTCAGGTGAATCTTCACTCTCCTCTTACTTTTACTGGCTGAAAACCAACAATCAGGCATGTGTGACATTTCAAGCCTCTATTTGCCCAACAAATATTACATCCACTTCCATGACTTTCACTCTCTTTACACTTATCAGCTCTGACAAAAGTAAACGTGCCTCTTTTCAGGAGAGCACAAAGGGGTCCTTGTCCAAAAATATGCATTTGAAAAGACAGGCTTGAGTTTTGTATAACTAGCAATCCTTTACAACAAGAGCCTCCTTTCAGTCAAAACACCAGGAAGATAAAATTCCTTAACTTAAGCCTAATCTCTCTGATCTTTGGGAAATCTCTCAAAATCCCGCTATCTCAAATTCTCGTCCCTGCTTTCTATGTCTCAACATGCTGCTGCAGGCTCCTGTTCCTGCTCCAGTGTCTACAGTAGCTCCACCATGCAGTCTCTACCACACAACCCCACCCTGGATCCCCCCTCACTTTACCCCTCACATACTTTTTGTGTGGCAGGATGACCAGGCTCACTACACTGATGTCATCTCTGACCCCTCGGGGCTGACCAGAGGATATGATTCATTATAACACATTTTTCTATCAATGGGAATCTTTTTAATGGCACAGAAACATTTTACTAATGAGTGCCTTCACTATGACACAAAATCTAACCTTTAACAACCTGGTTTGATAAAAACCTGACAGAAATAACTCAGATATAATCAATAGCTGATCAAAAAGAAAAATTAAACTACTAAATAAGGTTTTCTAAATCCTAAATTATGCACTGAATGACATCATTAGCATTTTACTTTAGTCACTAATTACCATGTGTTAAAATTCGTTTTCTGTGGAAGGATTAATCGATTAATCGACCAACACGCAACATGGACACTACTTTTCTCTGTGCTCTGTGACCCCTCAGTTTGACCTCACAGGCACATTTGCATCACAGTTATAACCATTGTTGATCCACTTGTTGTCTTTCAGCTTCTTCCCCGTGAACATCCAAAGCTCCACAGGGAGACAGACAACCTCTTTAGAAAACTGGAACAAAAAAACACGCAAACCTACTCACAAAACACCAAAGGCTGTAACAGTTACAGTAACTTTTAGATGTTGCCACTCCTTAAATCACAACCTGTGCATGCAAAGGATTTCATTAATCTAACACAGATAGAGCCTGAGATTGTGAGGATATTATAAATCCAGGGTACTTCAACTATAATCTGAGATTAAAGGGGATTATATTACGAGAAAGTTTGAAATTATACTTTAGTAGATAAAGTGAACCTGTTTCGTAAGGTGCACCTTCAAACAGTCACATGTGAAAGAAAGCATACAGGTAGGTGGTAAAGTTCAAAGTAGAAGGGAAAAGTCATCACTCACATTCTTTTATCCGGGTTAAGCTGCCGGTGCATGGCGAGAGAGAACCCGAACAGACTCCCCGGTTCCCCGTCTTTCCTGATGACATGATTGGTGTCAAGATTGAAGGCGAGCACCACAGTTCGCTCCAAAGTGGAAAAATAAAATAAAAGTGCCAGAGAGGCAGCACAGAGTCCTCCCTGCAGCAGCATTGCAGCACCGTCTAGACGTGCCTTTATAGTCCAAAGTTAAGAGCCGCTGCTGACCCCGATGCTCCTCTCTGATGATCAGCCTAGTGCGGTTTGACTGAGATCCACCACCACTACTGCTGCTGCGCTCTCCCCCTGCTGAGCTCTGTCTGCCCTCATGCTCCAGAGCGCCCTCTTCAGGATAGTCAGCAGGTCGAACGACTCTCCTGGACAGACAAGAAGCAGGAAAGTAAAGGAATATTAAGTCCTTTTAACCATAGAAGTGTATTCAGAGTTTCTCATTCCACATTATTTTAAATCTTCATCCTTTTATCATTTTTGAATGTTTTGTTTACCGCTATTAGATTATATGTTGGCTTTAAACTTCTCATTTTACCTGTCAGAGCAAAGCAGTGAACCAGTATGCAGATATAAAGATCCTGAAAATAGATGGGCTAAATAAGACTGAATCAAAAGTATTGTTTTATTTCCACTTAATGCCACAGACTATTGTGGCATGTATCAGAAATGGACAAGAAGCTGAATAAAGAGATCTAATAAGAGCCTTCAGTGACTGGAGTCACAAAAACTGCCTCCTCCTCAACACCTCAAAGACAAAGGACATTATCATAAACTTCCACAGATCCAAACCCCCTCTTCAGCCAGTGAACACCTGTGGAGTGGACTTCGAAATGGTGACATCATATAAAAACCTAGGTGTACATCTGGATAATAAGTTGGACTGATCTAAGAATATAGACTACATCTACAGAAAGGGGCAGAGCCGCCTCTTTTGCCTGAGAAGAATCCGATCAATAGACATCTGTAGTGAGATGCTTCAGATGTTTTACCAGTCTGTGGTGGCAAGTGTTCTGTTCTATGCTGCAGTCTGCTGGGGAGGAAGCATCAAACACAAAGATGCAAGACATCTCAACAAACTGGTGAAAAAGGCCGGCTCTGTGGTTGGATGCGGTGGAGAGATCTACACTGAGGAAGGTGGAGTCTATTCTAAAGAACATGGATCACTCACTTCACAACACCTTGATGGACCAAAGGGCCATTGGTGATGGACAGCTCCTCTCTCTTTGCTGAAGGACAGAAAGATTCAGAAGATCTTTTGTACCAACAGCCATTAGACTTTATAACTCTTGTGTAAATAATAGATAACTTTTGCAGAAATGGCAGATGAGACAACAGACAATTGAATTTCCCTTCAGGGATCAATAAAGTTCTTCTTCTTCTTATTATTATTATTATGATGATGATGATTATTATTATTATTATTATTATTATTATTATTATTGTCTGTGATCCTTATATCAAATTAGCTTTTATGTGACACTGTATAACATTTTGAAACGTTAATTTCACAGGCAGTCTCCCCTCTTTTTCTTTTCAAAAGTCTCATAAATAGAGTCACTTGCATAATGGATTAAACTATTGATTTAAGTGCAGTTACTACTAAGTCTGTTTCACATTTATAGCTCATATGATGTGCTACACATAAAAAAGAAAAGCAGTCTGTTGTATATCTGGTCCTGAATAGTTCAAGAAGACAAATAACAGTGCCAGGACACACTAATGGAGGTTGTTGTGCCAAATAAACAGCAAGTGTCTACAGTCAGCTGGACAAACAAACCTCCAGACAATAAGGCAGGCTGCTGTAGGTCACTAAAAGGCTGAAATACCCTTGAAAAGGCTGAGGTTTAAACCACAACCAGGATTTAATGGGGAAAAAACAGATTGGTAGTGTGATTCTGAGGATGTCTTAAGGTTGGGGGGGTTGATCATCCATCAGGAAAAAGCAGAATAAAATATTAATGTACACCCTCATTAAAAACACCTGCTCAGGGATGATGATCATAAATGATTAATCACATTAATCATAAAGTCTGTGGTTTTGTGTTCATGAAGGCATGGAGTCTTCAGAAAATCATAACATTAACAAACACTTTCATTGAGGATCATTTTTACAGTCCCTGAAAAGCTGATGTTTACAACCTTAAAGGTTTCGTTTTTACCCACCTGCAGCAATGATCAGCCTGCGACTTTGTTATAATATAAACCCACAGAGGAAATATAACAGCCTCACTGTACTGCCCACTGCCTACTTTTTTAATGTATCTGCTGGTGTTTGATGGTGGTGTGAAGTCTAAACCAGCCCGGGCCACGATCACACAGCAGAACTCAAAACAATAAGAGCATTGTTGATGTTACAAAGCCCTCTACGTCTCAGTGTGTGTCTGTGTGTTAGTGGGTATTTCTCTATGTGTGTGTTGGCAGGATGTAGCTGGAGGGGGTGCTTTTAGGTCTTAACCACATTCCTAATTGCAGCAAATGACTTTGGACGTTCTGGTGTGAGATATGTGAATGGCATCCCTGTTGCTGTCGGTTTGGGAACAGTTGCATCAGCGTTTAACAAGTCAGTCAGAAAAGCAGGCCAGTTGTTAAGGATCGGGGCACTCTGATGTCCATTGTGGCAAAGTGATTATTAACTCTGGTAATATTTAGAGGTCCTAGCCTACTTTACTGCATTATTTACATTTTGTAAAGAAACAGTCCATTCGCCTGCTCCATCGAATACCAAATGTTACTTTTTAGTGATGATTTTATGATGATATGATGAAATGACAGCTTTGTGTATCTAACACTAAGAATTCACATTCAGCAAACCTCGTAAAATCAGCTTTGACTAAAAACACACAAACACCTAGTTCAGGCAGAATGTTAAAGCCAAGAGTTTATGTTAGTGATGAGTTTTTTTTTAAAGTCCAGGGACAAAAATGTATACTTCAGAAACTGTAGTTCCTCAAATGGCCTCAGGGGGCCTGCTCCAATACCGAGTACCTCCGCATACAAAAATGTTTGATTTTACCGCAGAGCAATGCATATTATAGAAAGAGTTTAAGTACAATAAACTAGTTTCCTTATCATATACCAAGGCTTAAAGCTGCATGTAAAGCTTTTGTAATTTCGTAAATTACAATCCCACAGCTACATGATTGGCTGCCCTGATTTGATAATGACGCAATTGCTAACACCTCACACATACCCGTGTCCTCCTTTCTGTCAAGATTCAGTAATTTACAGCTTGAATAATTATCATGGCGACAGACAAAATGTTAAATTTGAAGATTTGAAACAGCACTTCACAAACTCCCGAATGACACTGCAATGTCATAATATCATAATCTTATTACAATCTCAGAATTTTACCCCACAGATGTTTTCATTTAAACAACTGTAATAGTATAAATATTGACAAATTATCCATGATTTCAAAGAAAAAGGTCAAATTACATCTCTATACCTAATAAAACACAATGAAATGTCATGGAACCAATCATTCATGCCACAGCTAATTGGAAGTGCATTCATTCACTTTTATAAGAACAGGTGTGTTTAGGAAAACTCACACAAGTGCATCAGCTCATGTTATGTTTGGTAAATCTTCAGTGGAAAACATCTGTCGCCAACCATTAGCATGTGGTCTGTGTACTTCCCTGTGAATGAGAAGGTGTGTAACTGCTTTTACCTGGTTTCACCCATCCATATAAACAGCACTTTCATGTCCACTTTTGCCCTGGGTGGTGGAGTAACATGAGAAGTGAGAGGAGGTGAAGCTGCCTGGCTTTGTATTGTCTCAGGTCAGTGGGAATGTAGAAACTGGAGAGATAGTGCAGGTTGAACAGGTGGACCCCTGCAGGTGATGAGGCCTTTCCTCACAGATTAGCGGCATTGTTATATGAACAAAATGAACACAGGCTAAAGAGAGGTCTGAGTGGCCCTGTGGTCAAATCACTGTGAAGATATTAGGTTTCATTTAAGTGTGAAGGATCCAAGACCCTTTCTACCCACATACATATATTATTTAACATTTTTCAAAGACGGAGGCATTCCATGGCACTGACTGTTTTTTTCTCTAATAATGGTCTTTTCTTAGGTTTCATGGCAGTTGATATAGTCCAAAAAATTTTCCTTTAACTTAATATCTCATCATTAAAATTCACGAAACGTTACCTTCTCTTATTTTTCAACACTATATACTCAAACCCTAGTGAGATAGCAGGTCCAGCTTTTAGGTTTGTTTAAGTAATGACATCAACATAATGGGCTAGTGGAGGAAACCAAACCCTTAAGTTATCAGAGACTCAAGGAGGCATACCCGAAATGCACAGCTGGCATTGGAAATTCTGCTATAATACATTGCAAACAGATGGATGACATTACTTTTAACAGGGACTTCAGTAATACTTCAATATAAACTGAAACAAAGCAATAACAGTGCCAATACAGCAGAAAAAGCATGTAAAATTACTAATGTTTCATCAGTCCTGCATAGGCTTTACAATCGAGTCAATTTACAGCATTTTTGGTCCAGATGCTCGGTATCCGAGCAGTTGCATTTTTTAGATTTTTTTTCCTCCGTGCTAAATTGATTAACTAATACAGGCTGTGAAAGACAAACCCGAGTGAGACAGAAGGTGCTGCTCCTTGGGTTTCACAGAAATGAAGTCACCATAACAGAAGGTGGTGGAGGAAACCAAACCCAAAAGCCAGAGGAGAGGCAAGCAAACATGCCCAGCAGCACCACCCCAACATGCACAGTTAGGGTGGACATTTTTTTGGCTGGTGTGCCAAGACATGAGACCAGAATAATGAAGACAATGCAAAATGAAAACAGATGACTGTTGTTGCTTTAAACTAATTACTTTTTATAGGCTGAAGTTAATGCCCAACCCGACTGAAAATGACTCTTAAATGAAAGAGTTTTTCACGACTTTTAACATAACTGACTGTACTTTCAAAAGTGTGCTAGAATGGTCTAAAATGCGTGCTCAAAAATACTGCCAACATACAAATAGATACCACTAGAACCTATAACATTAAAAAAATGTAACGTATGTCCATGTCCATGATAAAGAACTTACTTAAGTCCATGAGTGCATACACATCCTAGCCAATAAGATGTGATGCCAGTATAACTCAGTGTGATATATTTATATGTGATATGACGAAGTACATTGTGATGTTACACGATGTGAGACAGTGGGGCATGATACGATAGGATGCAATAAAATATGTCACATATTTGTACGATATGATATGATATGACATGATACATCAGAATACATAAAATACAAAACAATGGGATACGGTGTGATAAGAAGCGATACAATGCATTACGATACGATATCACATAATACATCACAACAAGTACGATACAATACAACACGATAAGACACAATGTGATACAATACGATAAGAAGCGATACAATACATTACGATACTGTTTTTTGTTGAGAATTTTTTAATATGTTACACACATTAAGCTGTCCTCAGCAGAAAGTCTCCAATCATTTTAAAAGGATAAATTATGTGGGGTTAACGTTGACAGGGTCCAGACAGAGTGAAGACAAACTTCTGTGTTTTGCTGTTGAGTAACACGGCTACAGAAGTTGTGTCTGCCTCTGCGGCCCTGTGGAGCAACTCTGCATTAAATCATACTGTGTGAAAGTGGGAGCAGCTGATCCCGGTCCTGTTGTGACAGTGCTGTGGCTCTTTGTGGGGACCATCCACAGTAAATCTGCTCCACTCCCCTAACACAAAGGACTGCTTCCATTTATGGATCCTGGGTGGGGGGTGTGCCGCTGAACCAACAATGGAGGGGGCAGGACCTAACAGACCTCTCTGAATTCTTTCTCAGGCAGGCCACGCAGATGACATCGAGAATTCTGGGGATTCCTTTGTTACCCCTGCAAAGTTGAAAGTATTTTTTGATCCAAAGGTATTTCCTCACTTATGCCCTGACATTTTATTACGACTTCCATGTTACTGTTTCCAAAGGAACTGCAAATGGTGTTGAGAGAATCACACTGGCCGCCATGCATCTCTTTATTTCCTGATGGTGGATTTTTAAATGTTTTTTCACAAGTACAAGAGATTTGGGACATATTCAAATCTACTGGGGATTTTGCAATCCTTAAAACCTGAAAAAAGCAAACAAAAGGTAAAGGGTTTGAAATGCAACATTAGCAATGGGTTAACTGATCACAATGAATAATTAGCACATAAAATAAAATAGACTTTATCATCAGACTAGTTATATCAGCATGTCCTGTACTGGAGCGTCAAACATTAACCTTACATCTGCTCTGAGCTCAAAGTGAAACACTTCCTTCCAATTGTTATTGTCTACTTGCGCTCGTCATTAAAGCTTTTGTTGTTAAAAATAACTTCTCTTCGGGGGAAAAGCCCCCATGACTAATTCTAAGGAAACACATGCTCAGTCATGAACACCATGCCCAGGGTTTCCATCCTCAGCTCCCCCTACGTCCGGAGCAGTGCAGCGCGGGCTCAACCTCTAAGATGGAGGGGTCAAGAAACACTCTGTGAATCGTTTCCACGTTTGCACATGAGGTGAATGCATACAAATGCTGCAGAGGTTTAATTTGCTGACTCTGTGTCTGGGGATAATACTCAAGACGCTTTGGAAAACAATGGATAAATCCCACTACACTTACTGTGGTTTGCTCAAAAGCATTTCATGGAGGTATTTAAACTTTTAAGCCAAGCTGAAAAACTTGCAGTAATGTGATTTGACTAAAAGGCTGAGTTGCCAAGGTGATGAATGCTTCAATAGACCCAGCGGGAGATCAGCAGAGAGAATCCACCAACAGCCAAATCACTCTGCTGAGTGAGAAACCTGCCTGCATTAAACACAATAGGAGCCATTACTGCCTCTGTGGGCCCAAGAGTACAGTACAGAATGAAAAACATCTCACATCCATTTACGATATCAAAGTCCATTTACCGAGTAATGCAGGGTGTGTGACGTATTATCAAAATGTGTTGTTTTCAAATGATTATATGCATAAAAATATCAGTCCCTACACAATATTGACTGTCAGTTAATCAGATTTTCTGAGCTGCATTAGACAATTGATTGATGACATGACATTTAAATCTGAGTTTAAATTTGAAGTATAGATATCATATCACATTCTAACCAGTATTAAGGCTAAATCATTTTTAAATGCCTTATTTTTTAACTGAAACTCCTAGTGAAATGATAAAAAATGACTTCAAACGTTGATCACTCGGAACACACCAAACTATCATACAGCACAAGTAACATTGAACGACTTGAAACCTCCGTACAGCATATTATACTGAATAAACCGGTCCTTAAAATTGAGTTCACATTAAATATGACCAAAACAGCTATTTCTAAATGTCTGAATAGTACACGTCCTTCGTCCATCCATCCATCAATCTGTCTCCCATCTTCGTTCTGATATATCACTGTCTGAACACGTAATAAAAGATTTTTAAGATTTAAAATACATTATGATTCACTCTGTCCCATGAATACTTTGCCATTTTTTAAAAGTTTATTTGTGTACTTAAAGACTTTAACACAAAACATGAGAACAAGACAGTCAAGACAAGAAAAACAAAAGTTGCACAAACAGTGTCTGAGGTGAACCACTGGGATGTGAAATGGTGTGAAGTATCACACATGTCTCTGTTGTGGTGTGTCAACTTTTTTCTGCCACAATCTGTCAACTTCTCTGCAAGAGCCTCTGAGGCGCAGTCATAGTTGTTTGCACATAATTAAAGCAGAACAGGCACTCTACCCTGTCCTTAAATCACTGGGTATTTCATATCTAAATAAACACATTAGATGCATAATAACGGCAACATCCAGACTGTGAGGGTTTTTTTTTGTACTGTATTTTTAAAATATAGGCCTGATGTAATTTTACGAGTCCTTCCCATCCCATGTGAACAAACAGAAGACCTTGTAAGGTCACTGAGTACCACTGTCTATTGATGTCCTGCTATTTCTCTGGTAAGAATAAGAATAACTTTATTAATCCCCGAAGGGAAATTCAATGGGCTCTGCTCTGACTTCTGCTAGCATCTCCAAAACCCCCCTTCATCGTTTGGCGATGACGTGTCATTGAAAAGAGCTTAGTTTTTGTTTGCCTTTTCAGCCTCTGCATCACAAAACACTAGATAACAGATACTGAAGGTCGATACCTCCTGAGAATGTCAGTGTTGTTATGTTTCACAATGACTTCCTGTTTTGTGCACTTTGATTTCTCGAGACAAAATGTCAATATGAACCAGCAGTTACAATTTTCTCCTCACCCTTTCTAGTGGAAACAGAAAGGCTGAGATGGCGATGACAGAGGCTGCACTGTAATTATATGGGCTGTTGTGCAAAGTGCATGTAGGGAAAGTATTTCTCATAAGAGTGTTATAATCTGTTGTCTAGTTTGTAATCCTTTTATTCTATACACTGTTCACACTTGGGCTTATCCATATAATAGACTGCATATTCTTATCAGCAAATATTGCCTTTATCATGTCCTGCAAACAGATATGAAATCATATGTCCTGGGAAAAAAGATGAAGACAAACAACACATCTAAAGCTGTCCTAGGAGTTTCTGTTTAACTGTGAATTCAGAGTATATGAAAAAGCTGCGAACATCTGTGATCTGTCATTTGGCATCATTTCATGTCATTGAACACAGGGAGGATCCACTATACCAGCTGCTCATCTACAGGAGAGAAAATAGAAGCAGTTCCACAAAGTAAATGAGTATGATAATCAAGCTGTTGTTTAGGGATAACTGTTGGAGCTATTTCATGAAAGCCTGGAGGAATAAGTGAATTAAAAATTGTGTTGCCTCATTTGTATCCAAGAGTCTGTGCTGTTGGCACATCCTGATGTTGTCTGTGAACTCTGAGATTGTGGAACTATGTTGTGAAATACTCCCTAAAAACCTGATGACTGGTGCATTCTCTGGAGGAACCTCCTTGTTTTCAATCAATTTTGGAGCTTTTTTAAAACTGGAGTCTCTGAAATGCCTTCAGGAAACATAATGCTCACAGTTATTGTAATCAGCATCAATTACTTACACTTACATTTCAGAAGAAGGACCCTATCCAACCGTAAATAAGCAAAACTAAGGATCCTTCCAGATGTTTAAAAGTCACCTACAGGCAGTCTTATCAACCAAACTTTGATGAGAAGACACCTGAATAGAGAAAATAACTCCCCCAAACCTCCAATGTCAATAATGATAATAATTACTCCGTCAAAGTCTCTATCCCAGCTCCAAATAACCATTATAACCATGACTGGACACATTTTTCTCATTCTGGCCTTGATGCTGAGCAGCACAAAACTTTGCTCCACTAACGAGCAGTAACATACAGCCCCACTGACCCATGAGGGGAGAGAGTTGTTGCCTTTCACAAAAACAATCAGCAGACAGAACCCCCCGAGGTGGCTAGATAAAGAGATCCTGATGCAGAGTAGTCAGTGAAAATTTGCCCTTAATGACACATGCATGAGCAGAATAAGGGTGCATTAAAACTTGTGATGTGGATAAAATGTAACAAATTAAGCAGCTATTTAAAATTTTAATTTCTTTGCTGATGTTTTAATGTACGTCAGTAAGTAGTAAGTCCCATCCTGCCTACTGGTAACAGTCAAATGTATCCCTCATGAGTCATCACTGTGGAAAATGTGAGAAAGTGCTTGTAGTTCATTACTTCCTAAAATGCCTGTTCCCCATCAGTGGTTTTAGCAATGAATTGTCACAATATAGAAATAATCTGTATTGTCTATGATGGTTGTGTTTAGTATTAAAGGCCAGAAATAAACATCAGTGCTGATTTCAATCTGATTTATAACCAGCTACAAAACTCCTCACAGGAGATTCAACCAAACTCCAAACTACTTGTGAAATTTATTGCGGTGCAAGTATTTCTGAGACTGTCCACTTGCCTGCAATTTACTGTTTTGTACTAGGTGGGTAAAAAAGTCTGAGACATGGACAAATCTAAACATCAGTGTTTCCAGAGTCCATCGTCACTCCAACAAATGGATAATCTTCATCAGAAAATGTGTGTTTCATAGTTGACTTGTACTGGGATTATTTTGTGGAGTGACATTGTCAGGACAGTCTAGCTGCCTTACTGAGCTGCTTTGACCCGATAAAAGGAACTATGATGCCATCTTGTGGTGGTAAAAGCCTCGAGGCCCTGCAAGCACGGGGAAACAAGCAACTGAACGCAGCTTGACACGGAAAATCCAACACCCTTGACATTTCTTTAGATGAATAAAGAAAGCTGGATTGATGAATCACAGAGGTATGTGCCTGTGTGTTTTAGTGGGAGTTTATTTATTTATTCAGCAGGTTTTTAAAACACTCTCACTCACATACCAAAAAAGAAGAGAGGATTTGCATGTCTCATTTCCAACTCCTGGGGGCGCTGTTGTTATTTCTTGTTGTCACCCAACATCAACTTCTGCATCGTTTATTGGTTTTTATTTTGTGTTGACACCCTTAAATCCCCTCTTGACCGACCCTTTATACCCCTAACTTTCTGTGTGGCTGTGACTGGTAAGTGTCACTATTTCTTAGGACCTAATTAGGCACAACTCTGGCAAGGGAGTGCATTTCAGAGGCATTTGGTTACACTAAAATGATCAGTTTGATGATAAAAATCTACTTTATTGACAAGCGTAAAATCCAAATGAAGAGGGCTCACCGCTGTGCCACTGAAGACTAATTTGTGGGCAATTTCATGGTGACTTTGTACCAGTCCGTACTTCATGTAATCCATGTCTCAAGTCTTTTTAGTTTTCTATTCACATGGAAGATTGCATATTGGGATACATTACTGTCTGTGTGTTAGGATAAAGAGCAGATATTGGACCTACAGATTTGGTCACGGTGCCTCTCTCTGGCCCTTTTTAGATGCATTGATGGAAAAGTCAGTGCAGACAACCGAGGCAGACAGACCTGAACAAATAATGGAGGGTGGACACGGTGGGGAGTTGTCAGTCATGCAGCCCTTACTCATTGGTTGCCTCAGACACAGGAGCTCTCCCTCTCACTCTCTCATAAATGCGCTCCCACCACCGACCGTAGCAGATAATCACAGGCCACTGTGAGGGGGACACACCTTCTGCTCATTTTGCCTCACTTTACCCGGGGATGCGTTTCGATTCTCAAAACGGTGTTATCAGTCCAAGACCCGAGTCATTTTTGCAGCTTGCAGTTTCGCATTTTTTCGACTTTTGCGCATAGGTTACGAGGCTCCTCCGCTCCAAAATCGAATATGACTGGGGTTTTTGAGAACTTAAATACTGATATGCATTCCAACCAGATTACCTCAAGCAATTACCACAGCTTGCACAAGTCGCAGGAGTCGCCGACTCTACCAGTGTCCACGGCCACGGACAGCAGCTACTACAACAGCCAACAGCCGGGCCACTGCGCAGGGTCTCCTTTTGGTCCACTCGGCTCGTATCAGTACCATGGCAGCACCACGAGTACTGTGCCATACAATGCCAAGTCTTACGACCTCGGTTTCAACTCGACTTATGGTGCATATAGCTCCTACGGCTCCAACCCCTCTCCTACTCCGGCAGATACAGGTAAGGAAGTTATTGATTTATTTACTGATAACTATCATCTTTTGAGATTGATTTCCAATCTATTTCTCTGAAATGAAATGTAAAAGACAACGAATCATGTGTTACACAAAACAACCATGTGGTAAGAATTGATAAGACACATGTAATGTACATTTGTGAACTGAAAAAAAAAAAAACACAGTGCTTTATTGTTAAAACAACTTTCTGTGATATATCAACAGAATATTATTTATTATTATGCTAAAACATGTTTAACAAAAAAGTGCTGCATGCGTAATAATTCAAGGCAAATAAGGAATAGGCAATATCTCTCATGCATGAATAGATTCTATGTTATTGAATATTGAAGGCTTGAATGTCCTTGCAGAGAAAGAAGAGAGTGAACCAGAAATCCGGATGGTAAATGGAAAACCAAAGAAGGTCAGGAAACCTCGAACCATTTATTCCAGTTTTCAGCTGGCAGCACTTCAACGGAGGTTTCAAAAGACGCAGTATTTGGCTCTACCAGAACGGGCCGAGCTGGCAGCTTCACTGGGCCTTACTCAAACACAGGTGGGTACATCAAAAACACTGATTTATTCTCTGTCAAATCGCAACTTCATGTCTAATAGGAAAAGAAAAACAATCCTTGAAATGTGAGTCGGAGCTGCAAAATATTGATTCATTAATATGTGACTTGCATCTAATTTTTCTGACAGGTAAAAATCTGGTTCCAAAACCGCCGCTCCAAGTTCAAGAAGTTGTGGAAAAGTGGAGAAATCCCCCCAGAGCAACATGTTGCTTCCAGTGAATCTCCCCCCTGCACGTCTCCCCCAACTACTGCCTGGGACTTTCCACAGACTCAAAGAATGAACAGTGTCAACTCCAGTTTACCTCAGAGTAGCAGCCCTCCCAACACGGCTGCGCCCACATCGTTTTTGGCAAACTACTCCTGGTACTCAACCACGAACTCTACCACGCATCTGCAGCCTCCTCTGGTCCAGCACCACCACAACTCCGCCATAAGCGCTGGGACGATATTCTGAAATACAAAAAAAAAAACTAAAAAAAAAACAAACAAACAAACAAAAATATCGGGTTCAAATCGGACAATACTGGTGAAGAAATGAGAAATGCCAATACCTTTATTTTGCAGACCTCGTGTGTGCGCCATGCGAACTTTACGCAGAGGCATCTAAAGAGAAGTTAATGGAGCCAGACAGGTTCATGGACCTTGCCAGTTTTCGCAAATGCTAGACAGATCAGATTTTTACAGTTATTTTTGTATTTATTTATTTTGTCTATGTCGAGGGATGTATGAACCACTATTACCCAAAGCAATCACAGCCTGGGCGCAAGCCTGCTTTTACGCGGACGTCACTTTTTTGCCATCCCTGCGCATCAAATGTTCACCGCAGGACAACCTGTCACAAATGTAGCACAAGTTAACTGTATCGTGCCTTTTTCAATATGACCTCATTGTTGTGCGTTGAAACGTTTATCCATCCCATGTCATTAGTTGAGTTGAATAAACTGATGGGTAAGTGTCTGAATCCACATTTGTAAATATTTCACCACAGCTTTTTTTTTTGTCAGCCCACGTTTCTTCGATTTTTATTTTTCTAGGCTATGAGTGCAGATCCATAATAATCCACCGTGAGCTACTGATTGTTCCAGCCTCTGATTTTCTGTATCACATTTGGTTGTATTTTTGTCTTATTTATTTTAGCAGTGATCCATATAGCCTATGGCAAGACGTTATTTAAATAAAAGTTGTTTTCTGTGCATATTGGGTTCCTATTTCCTTTGTAAAATTGTTATTTGTGCGCATAGCTTAAGTGAAATTACAATGAAAGGATGTTTTCTCACTTATTTTGATTTAAAAAAAAACTTAGATTTGTATACTTTAAAATAAAAAGGAAGGAATTGTGATTTTGACATGCTTTTTGTTGCTGCTGAAATTGTTTAATTTAATGTCAAAACAGGATGTTTACAAGGTAACCTGCTAATGTAACTTTGACATTATTGAAATTAGCCCAAACCACTGGGATAGAGTTGTAATATTTTTACATAATATAATATTTAATTTGTAATGACAGAACATTGTATAATTTATTTTTATAATAAAAAGTTTAACACACTCTTAAGAGCAACAGAAAAAATAGCTTAGCTCCTTAGGCTAATCTATGGCCGTGTTGCCCGGCAACAGCTAGTGAGTTCTACCATAAGCCGTGAACCAAGTTTCACGTCTTGGCAACATTGCTCTTTTTAAAAAAAGCTTTTCTTCGGCTAAAAGCATATTGTTGATAGTTAACAAGGAATTTGTGCGTCTTCGTGAACGAGGGAGACCACAAGATAATTTCGAAACTACCCCGGTTTAGATTCATTTTACAAGAGACTGTTAGCCGCACCAAGCTAGCGGGGGCAGGCAGGCAGACACAGCAGCCCGGGGCTCTGACTGGCAGGCTCAGCGGAGGGTGCGGCAACACAGCAACACGCCTTGGCATGCAAGAGCGGAGGACGAGGAAGGATGGCTTTGGGTGTTCATAAGCTTCTCAGACTTTGTGGAGTCAGTGAGCCGCCTTCCAGACGTTTTATGAACTCGGCCTAACAAGAGAAAAAGAGTGTTACTGGGTCCAAGACAGCCTGAAGCCAGAACTGCATGGAAACATTTCTCACGTCTCACAAACTGAGCCTCTGATCTCTGAAGACGAGCAGACTGACCTACATTATTTATGAGGCTCGTGTGGGGCCTGTAGGCTACATGGAAAACACATGCACACGTCAAAAAATTACTCATCATAGTATGATATTTATTGCAGGGGAAAAAAAAATTCTGATTAGTTTTATCTCGCAGTATTTTAGGATTATTTTGACTCCTATTGATAAATAGACAGATGGGGGTGGGGGTATTATTAGTAGCCTACACAGTCATGATTATCTCTGTCTGTCCCACACGCTTCCCTTCAAACGACCACGAGCCATAAAGTGGGATCGTTTCCTTGTACATAATTAGGACTGTAGCTTGTCAGCGGTTGCCATATCTCCACGATTGAGCCTCCTCCCTGGAGCTGACAAGATAAGATCCCTGACATGCAACAGAATTATTATATCTATGTAAGCTATACAGGCACATACAGCCTGCATTTATGCCACTTTGTAAAACTTAATATTGTGCAAAAAGTGTAGGTGAATGTATAACACAACACAGTATCAGCTGTTTCTCTCAGGTGTTTTCTTTGGACTCAAAATGTTTAAGAGAATTTATTCTTTCTTCTGGAAAAAAAATAAAGTCTGACACATTTTTGTTGCTCCACGTGATTTCCACCACAGATTAGTGTTGCTGTGGTTTTATACTTTAGCATTTTTCCAGACAACTTGTAAATGCCATACCCCCTATCCTAATTTATACCCTGATCTGTAATTTCATCCACATTTGCTTCGGTTTGAGCATTCCGGCTTTCAAATCTGAAAGCCTGCAATTACTATATAATTCTTCGCAATTTTAGATGTCCTAATATGGGGTGTTATTTTTTACACAAGACAATTTCCCGCTATTTCAAGCATCAACATTGTCAAAGTCGCATGTACATAATAAATGGGAATATCAATGCATAGTTTTTAGCCTAACATCTTGACTCAACGATAATTATATCCGTGTGGAGCCTACGCAGAATTAGCCTGAATTGCATGGTAACTGCTGCTTTAAATTTTAAAAAATTACTCATAATTTCCCCCCAAAGATTACCAAGATCTCGAGTGCACAATGTCATCAGCGTAATGAGGAGTAAACATTTATGCTAATAATCTACATTTTTTCTCCGCTATCAGCTATAAAGAGGGGAAATAAAGCAGACATTTTCAGTCATATTCTGAACTCTGCTGCTGCTAAAGCTTTCACCGACACATGGGACACATTTTGTGGGATTTAAGCGCTCGGTTTGGGGCTGTGCTGCAGGATGCTGCTGCTCATCTGGCTGCATGCAGCTTTCTGGGAATAGAAGAAGGAGATTTGCTTCTTTACATCCAAGTTTAAAAGGTGGGTTTTGCTATTTTTGATCGCTTTAATGTTTATTGAAAGGAGCGTAACGATTAAAATATCTTTTCAGAGGATTTTAAACCAGGAATATAAGACATGCTTAATGCTTTTTTTCCTCTATCTTCATGCCAGATCATTAGACTACATGTTACCGACATAAATCCTCAAAGAAAGTCTCCTTAAAGTCATATTTTTCTCTGTAACATTAGTTCAAAATAAGTCTCCAGTTTGTCTAATAGAGGAAAGGGAGTCTTATAGCTGAGAAGCTGCACACACCGATAGGAAATGTAAGGAAAAGCAGACACACAAAATGTTCTTTAATCCAGCCTGTGCTCTCATTACTCTTATTGTGCTCTGCTAATTTTGAAGCCTCTTCTCCGCATTGACAGAACTCCGTGATGTGGTGTACACCTGCAAGCAATTTGCCAGCCTTATACATAAGTCCAAATCTGAGGGAACAGTGACGAAATGGCAGCTCACCTATTTCGCTTATTTTTTTCCCCCCTCTCTCTCCTTCTTTTACTGCAGCAAATTTTCTTTCAGAGCACTATCTCCTTTGTGAAGGCAGAAAGATCCTCCGTGTGAAAAAGGCTCATAATTACCTCAGAGATAGGAAACTGCATTAGAATAAATAAGGGCGAAATTACTGTAATTATGCTGAGTTTGATGGGCTCAGTTCGTATAATCAAGGGGAGAATACAGCGAAATAACACTGACCCTCTTGGATGTGCAGCTGCGCCTTTCTAAGGCTTAGGTAGGCACATTTATTCTCGTTGGAACAGCGGCAGCTCAATTCATATGACTTCTTAATGCTATCGAAATATACATAGCAGCTACTTTACGCAACGTAAAGGCTTGATCACAAAGGGCCGTGGAGCCTATGTTTGTATTAAGACAACAATGGAGGCTGGAGCTTCATGATGAGGATGGAAGGGGGGACACAATGTAAACTAGGACAGGAGCTGATTTCAAGTATGATGCAGTTGTTGCAAGCTGTAGGAACAAAAGTGGGTCAGACTCATTACTTAAAAAAATAAACTGTTACGGTGGTCAGATTTTCTCTGTTGGATAATGCACATTTTGAGCAGAGGACAAATAAATCAACAAGCAGATTTATGGGGGGAATTTTGTTGTCTTTAAACATCTTTGGAAAAATATTATTGGAGAGATTGATAAGACGGCATCTTTTTTTTTGTAATTACAAAATATTCAACTTTGTATACATAAATTGCATTTACAGGAGCGCACACATTTGCACTAGAATTATTTTTTCTTCTTTCATGTTCTACTAAATAAGAGTCAGGGGCAAAGGGGATTTAATTCTGATTTTAAGTTGATTTTTTTCTGCTTATTGTTTTTTATTTGGCCTTGTTCTACCATTCTAATTATTATTAACAATTTGATTTGTACATTAAAGATAATTTGTTATCTGCACTCCTGAGGCCACCTGTCAAGAGTGCAGACAAGTTTTTCTCATGCATTTAAAAAAAAAAGGATCAATTTAGTTACAAAATACGTTTTGAGGTTTTTTTAAATTTCATTAAACAAGTTGAATTTTAACACTTTTAGATCCGAGCTTAAAGCCGACCGCGGAACAGCAGAGGACTAAAGTGTTAACCCCAAAGAAGAAAGCTTTTGAACTTTTCACTTTCTCTGATCTCCAGCTGATCCGAGCCGCTTCAAGTGCTCATCCAGTCTTTTCTGCAGCACCTGCCTCGTGCGCAATTATTCACTTAACACACACACACACACACATACACACACACAGCCTAGTTGATCTCTCCCATTCACGGCGGAGAAATGGGGATTGTGGGAGGACAAATAGGAAGACGATTATCTTTGAGAAAGGCTGAGAAGTAGAAGTAAGGAAGCGAGGTTGTTGAATGAATCTTGCTCTCCCGTGCGCCTTGGTTAAATCACTGATAAAATAAAACACGAGGATATGACGTTTTAAAATGTTCATGCACATGTAAAAAGATGCATTAGGAGTCTTGCACAAGCCTAACGTCATATTTCTAATTTATGAGGTCACTTCAGGGGTTTGGCAACATCTGCAGCAGCAGCAGCCCAATGAACGCTAAACGCTAAACAAGACCATAAATCCAAAACGACGAGCCTCTCGCCGCTCACCCTCACGTGGTGTCTGCTACAATAACCGACATGATACCGCTTTGTGTCAGCTCCCATTAAAGCTGCACCACGCTGAAGTCTTTCTTTTCACGCGCGGGGAGGAAGAGGAGGAGGAGGAGGGTGTGTGTGTGTGAAGGAGTTTGGAAGTAGAGGAAGGGTGGTGGATTTCAATCAGACACCTTTCTTGACATAATTTAAATCATTTTACTGCTTTTGAAACTTTGCACATTCTGTACATAAACTTTCAGAAACAGATCAATAAATTAAAGTAATCAATACAAAACTAAATATTTTCTATGTGGACTAAAACACATCTCGACGAATACAGAAAGCCTAAACCCTGTTTCACAGCGTATCCAGTACAGCACAAAAACAAATCTGCAAATTATGTACAAAGTACAGTGACAAAATCAGCTGCTATAACATTTTTTTTTCTTTCAAAGCAGCAAAATTGTCAGGCCGTTTACATTTTTCACATAACATGGGGGCACGGCATAGAAAAGCTTTGCTTGCGTTAGTGCAGCAGGAACAACACAGTGTTGTTGTTTCAAACACACACACACACACAAAATGAACACAGGCAGACCTCGACATGTCCCAATAATTTAACTTAAATAACAAACACAGAGAGGAAAATAAAAAAACATTTGTGACTTTAGTATACTGTGGTTGAATGTGCTGTAAGCATATAATGGCCTGTTGTTGGTGGTCAATTTAGTTCATGATCAATATTTGGTTTTTAAAAAACACCTTAAAGGCCTGGTTCACTTAAACTATTGATAAATGCAGATTGTTTTTGTATCAGCTTCGGCCCAACATCTGTTGTAAACAAACACGTGTTTTTTTCTTACAAACGGAATAACTCACACAAATATGATTTAAAAAATGGAAACGGACACAACAGTGATAAACAGCAGCCAAAAAAAAGGATCCATTTGTCTACAATTTCCGCTCGCTGTCAGGGAATCGTTGCCCTTAGGCGCTTAGCGCACACTATTAGTCTTTCATTCCCTTCTTCTTCGCTCCTTCCTGTGTGAGGAGGCAGCTTTGTCAGCTGGCCGCACGCGGCAGCAGACTCCGGGGTAGCTGTTGTTGTTGTTGTAGTTGTTGTGTATTATCAATGCCGGGCCGCGTGGAGCGGCTATAGGCCCCCTAGACATTCAGATCCACGAGCCATGGCAGAGTGGAGGTCTGAGGTGTATGTTCACATGAGCTGTGACTGTTGCATAGACTCTTGGTGTGTGTGTAGTGGGGTACCACGAGGTGTAGCTGGGGATGTAAGATCCAGTCGATCCCACTGAAGTCTTCACGGTGGCCGGTGAGCTCCAGACAGGTGCCACCGAGGGAGACCCGCTCGACAGTCCGCGGCCGGTGGCCAAAGCGTTTGTGTCAATTGTTCCTCCGCCTTGCTTCATCAATTTCTTAAATTTGGAGCGTTTATTTTGAAACCAAATCTTCACCTGAGGAGAAAAATACAATTATTTGGATAAGAAAATGAAAAGGGATTTATCATAATGGATGAAACAATGGCTCTAAAATATCTTGGCACATTTACGCACACTTTACGCACGCAGTAGGCAATGCCGAGAGCAACGAAATCAGTATACCGTGAACCTCAACATGTCATTTTTTATTTTAACAGGAATGACATATCACTCATGGAATTTGTACAAGTGTGTGATAAAAAGAGAGCCATATGAATTGTCTAAAAACAGAGATTATTGTTATAATAAAAGATTTAGTCTAATTGCATTTTTATGTGTGAAAATGTTGCCTCTGTAGTGATGCTGTTGGTGCTGATCTGTGGTAGGACTTGCCTGTGTCTGAGTGAGACCCAGCGACGCTGCAAGCTCAGCTCTCTCCGGTAACGCCAGATATTGGGTTTGTTGGAATCTCCTGTTCAGAGCCTGAAGCTGTAAACTCGAATAAATAGTCCTTGGTTTTCTAATCTTTTTCCCTTTTCCGTTGAACCGAACCTCTCCTCCTTCCACCACTGTGTTTTTCTCTGTTTCTGGCGCTGAGGGAGAGAAAAAGGAGCGAAGAGAGAGGGTTAGAAAATGAGGAGGCTGATGTAGCCAACAGTGCAGCACAGCTATGAATACTCCAGCGCAAGTTTTACAGGCTGTACTTTAGGTATAATTACCCTTAATTGCATACATTGTTTATAGCGTTACGCAATAAATAATTACCTAGCCTAATTCCAACATCTGGCTCGTCTTTTCGCTGCAGTGAGGGCTGTAAACATTACACAGGGATGCCAACACAGAAAGAGGATATTTTAGATCCAAAGATGTTGTAGCACGCTTACCTGCGTCCTCTAACCGCGTCTGTGATAACGCCGAACTGTTTTGGTAGCTCTGTACTGTGCTCAGATATGGACTGGTGGAATGGCTGCCGACCGAGTTGACGTATGGGTAGCCCAAAGATCTGGGGAACGACGAGGCTGGGCTGTAGCTGTCGTGCTGGGTATGACCTGCAGAATGTAAACAATGCATGGGATAGTGTCCGTGAGACATGGAGGACGGCGACATTTGCTGACTCGGGGGTCCAAACTCCATGAAAACGGTTTTTCCTGAGGCAGGGCTATTAAGACTTTCTGGGATTGTAGTCATTGTCATCTCTTCTCGCGGTCCCCCTTGTCTCGCTTTTGTTGTTTTCCTTCTATGATCTCAGTGAAGGATGGGTCCCAATTTAAGCCGAACTGATTTTTTCTCTTTCCATTCATAAGAAAATGTAGTTTGTGCCTGTGAAAAGTCCCAGGTATGATGCTGTGGACCAAGACAAACTCGCTCAAAGGTTTGAATCTCGGACTCATGAATATTCATCGAAGACGGTCGCTGATTGGTCCACTCGCTCCAAGAGGGAAGCCGATTGGCGACGCTGGGGCTGGGTCCGAAGAAGCTGATAAAGTCAAGGAAAACCACAAAACCACAATATTTCCTCCTGACACGTCAAGATTCACGATTACGTATATTTTTATTAAAATAAAAATACTACACCTATTTTGGACACTAAATATAGAAAAATACAGAGATTATTAGCTGATGGCATCTTTGTTTTGGCATCATTTTCTTTTAGAAAACTGTAAAATTGAAAGAATTTCACTGCTATAATAATTAAAATGATATTATTATTATATTTTATGTCATTATTAGAATTATTAAAGGTACCGCCTGTCATATCTCCACCTAAACGTTATTTAATAATGCTAAATAATATTTGCAGCCTCGTTAAAGCTGCCCTCTCTGCACTTTCCAGTTTGATTAAAGCTTTTTATGATTAAAGCTCTATCCGAAGCAAGGTGTATTTGCATAACACTAGTGTTCAATTTTCATAAGTAGCTCTGTAATTAGTCATGTATTTAACACTTACAGTGGCTTGAGGTCTCAGTTACACCTGGCAGCAGGGAGGACGGTGAAACAGTTTCTGCTCTGATGTCAAATAAGGTTTGCTGGCTCAGGTGTCGGTTTAATGATGTTTTATAACACCTGAAAAAAACACACAACAAAATCATAAAGTCAACACAAAGATGAAGCAATTTAATCAAGCAAAAAAAGGATTATTAATGTCATTTTTGTGCAGCTTAAAACTACTCAAAATGAAATCAAACATCATTCCAACCCTAAAAATAAAACATTGTGATGTGTATTGTTCATTTTAAATCACAGTTTTCACATTGTTGTCTATTTTACCCCATAACACATCTATGAATTCACACAGGCCTGTCATCTTATGATATTTAAATGCTTTCCAACAACCCTACGCACCTTCTTTCGCAATCAATTAAAAGCCACAGTGGTGTAAAAAATGGCACCTTTGATTTAGCATGAACCTGAGTGAGGATGGGGGTGCGGCCGGCCTCCCACAGCCCAACAGGAACAATTATCCACGGACATTTGATTTCATTGAACTGACGACTGACTAAACACAGGAGATAGCCTATTTCTTTCAGAGCTCAAACAGGACCACCGATGTAGCCGTGCGTAAAGTCCAACCAGGGTGCATTTAAAAGAGAGAGATGGATTTATTCTATAAACAGCTAAAACAATGCCAGTGCACTTACTTTGAAAATCAGGTGATATAAAAGAAGCAGATCATCCAGGGTCAGAAATCCACAGCAGGATGCACGTGATGATGAAAGTAGTAGTAGTAGTAGTAGAAGTAGTGGAAGAGGAAAGTCTCCAGAAAGTCCTCATTTCATTATGCTTCATTTGCAGGCTGCAGCTCTTCTTCTGGTGTCTGTGCGGAGCAGAAACACAGACCGGCTGCTGCTGCTCCATCCGCAGTCCCTCCATCTCCACCTGAATAACAAATTAAAGGCAGTTAAATTCCCTCACTCTGATTATCAGTGTAATTACATAATTGAACTCAAAACAGAACTAGCAAGTTGCAAAAATGTGGTATCAAAAAATGCGGGCGCTGACATCACGGCACGTGCGCCACAGTGTGCCAGGCGGCTGCGGATGGCTGGATTTAAAGATTTCTGTGAAATATTAGGCTATAACGAAAAAGCTGGTCCCTTGTCCCCCTGAAATAGGCCAATTTGAAGTGATTTCTCCGGAATTACTTTCGAAAAATGCTTCAAGATTTCCTCTATCAACAACGACAATGATAATGGCAGTACAACCAATAATTATCATCTTCCAGAACAGAGGACAGATTTTTATGGGTACTTGGTGGGTGCGACTGATAACTGTCATTATTTTCCCACGATTATAGTATCTGCAAACTGCCACGCGGCTGTGAGCAAAACCATTAACAGAATAGAGGCAGAAAAATGTAAAATAACACCACGAGTGTTCCTCAAATAGTAGCAATAATAATTACAGGCTTTTATTTGAAGTAAATGTAATTTAGAGCTGAGTAGACTTATGCACGCTGCATAAATCATTTTATTAATAACTTTAGCACAATCAAACATTTACAACGTGTTGATCTGCGCACAAGCTGAACCATTAAGTATTTATGTGAGGGATTTTCTCAAGCCATCCTCAGGGACATTAAGCGAGCGGGAGTGCGATAATATTACCACTTTAATTTATAATCTGACTCCTGCAGGAGGGCAGCGAAGGCCACAGTGGTCCACCTTCCTGCAGCACGGCTCTAACCAGCCCAACACTAAAAATAAAGTCCTCCATGCATGGATGGAGCGCGGAGGCAGGCTCATTAGGAGTGAGTAGCTCTGTGGCTGAGGGTGTTTTAACACCTGCTGCTCTTCACCTGAGGGCGAGTGCAGAGGTGGAGAGACAGAAAAAAAGAGAGAGGGGGGGCCGAGGGGTAAACGGGCCAAGAAGTCACGGACTTCATTTCAGTCCGGTGATAGAAAGCCCTCCTCAGCTGACATGCCAACCCACATTTTCACAGCCACCGAATATTATCTAAACCGCGGTGCATTGGTAAACTGTGCGTCCGTGCTGGGTGGAGGCACAGCTCCATGCGCAGACTGCATGGTCTGCAAGTATGATCAATTATTTTCAATGGAGGTTCAAGAAACGGTTTTGTGCACAACTGCATTATAAATGGAAAATAGCTGCCATTTATAATGCACTTCATTTCCTTTACACTTTTATTTTTACCCCTTACGATTGGATTTGATTTGATAAGATTTTCTGCTGCAAATAAAATTCAAATCAATTTTGCACACACTCTGCATCTAACGTGGTTTCATATACTCTCAAAATAATACATGAATAAATTCACAATAAAATATTTAAAATGATAATAATCCCAATAGGCTGGCCTCAAGCTCTTCAAACTAGTTGCTTAACTTTCTGAATCCAGAGAGGGCCCAGTGTGCAAACACTGACCACAGCCTCTCATCTATAAATGTAAACATAATTTAGTAAGTGACTTTCCTTAGAAATGACACACTATATAAAAGTGTATTCAGTGTTTTAAGCACAGGAAAAACAAGTAAAAATTGCCTTTTGTTCTGCTTCCTCTCTGCTGTTGCTGCTCGCTGCCTTCCTGTAATTTTGCAGCATCAATGAACTCAACACTGGATGCACTACAATTAACAGGATTCGGTGTCTATCTTTGTGTTCAGTGTGGCATCAAAATATTAATTGATTTTGTTTACTGGATTATGTGTCAACAAAAAAAAGTCAAGGTACATGGGGAGGAAGAATGTAAAGATGGTGAATTGACTGCATTGTTCTGAGGGTCAGGAGGGAGAAATAAAAGGATTTAAAGTTTGATAGTTTTCAGAAAATACAGAGGAAGCTTTTTTAAAACATGTAAAATCACCTTCACAGTCTCACACTAACTTCTCGTGTTTTAAAAGCATTCATAGCTGCTGATATCAGATTGTTTTATTGCCTTCAAGTCAGGTCTGCAATCAAATTATACAACCCATGTGTTTTTTTAAAGGCCTTTTCAGTTATTAATGTGTACAATAAATAAAGGTTCAAACATGGACGTCACCATGATAACTGAGTGCTTACAAAACTATTCAACATAAATAGCCTTTTTGTTAATTAAAAGACCAGTCAGTGGGCTTAAATGTAGTTTTGTTGTAGTTGTAGTTGTTGTTGCTCAACTCTCCAGTTTTTACTGGGTTGTATAAATTTTATGTTTAATTTACTATAAAGGGTAATTTTCTAACATTGTTGTCAGCCAGATTTTTTATTTGTATTTAAAAAATTTTAAATAACTGAATAAAGGAAGGATGAAAATGTGTCACATTTAAAAAATGTTTATATGATAACAATGTTTTTGTTTTTTGTTGTTGTTGTTTTTAGGTATTGACTCACATGGTTTGGGGATTACTGACCAAATGCACCTCTGGACTTCAAACTGGACTTGTTGCTCTAAAGAAGACTTTCACTGATTCCTGAAAAAGAGTGTCCATTAAAGCAGTATAATAATATACACATATGCCTTTCTTTCTTCTGTGTTTGAATAATTTTTCCTCATCAGATTTCCTCCTTGTGAGTCAGAATCTCTCACTTTTGAAATATTACAAGTTCATACCTGGAATATTTGAACCCTGTTTCATGCAAATGTAATCTCTAACTGAAAAAAGTCATGTGGTAATGAGAAGACAGGCTCTATAATTATCATAAGTTTAATAAAAGCACAAAGTTGGTCACTACAGAAGTCATATCTCACCTTTTTTTTTTCTTCTGTCAGTGTTCAGAGCCGCTCTCTCTCCCTTCACAAGAGAGCTGTGGGGTCACAGAGTGGAAGAGCCCCCAGCTGAACTGGTAGAAATGCTGTCCCCATTACAGCAGCAGCAGGGGTCAGGCCATGGCAGCAAGCATCCAACCTGCCTGAAATTGGCTGCAAAATGACCAATTACCTGAGTGAAGGCTGGGGGAGAAAAGACTTGGCAAAATATGGCTTTTACTTAATTCAGCTAAACTGTAAAAGAAACTAGTGACACGTTGACGCCTCAAACTTGCTACATGCTGCAGAATCCAACCCCGTTAAGTCGAGATCTAGGCAACTAACTTGAAATAGATGGAAAGATGATTGAAAATGAAGGAACCCTCCACCAAGAGTGGGAATAAAATCAATATAACATGAGCAGGGGGACTATTTCTCCAACACTAAAACAAAGATTGATTATCTTTACATGTAGGTCTTATTAAATTAATTTTCCCGCAAATGGAAAACATGCAAATTTGCCAATTAAGTCATTTGCCCATGGAGAGCCGGGCTGCTTGACGTTCAGCTGCCACTGCGCCTTTAGTCTGAAACCCCCTTTTTAGTTTTTGTTAAGAGTTAAGTCTCCAACAAAGACAGGAAGGAGGTCAGCACTCAGCCAACACCTGAATGTGCCTCTCTTTTTTGTGCTCCCCTTGATCCCCACAGTCTGTGCCTGTCATTAGTCTTAATGATGGAAAATTGTCATGTTGATACAAGTCTTGCTCTCCCCCTCTCTCTTCTTTTGTATAAGTAGAAGGTGGAAGCTCCATTTGTGACAAAGTTCTAAGCCATGGACGCTGCATTTGTGCTGTGGGGGGAGAATAAAGGCTGTAGATGCTCTTTCCATAGCTGGGATAATTATTCCTACTGTGACCTTAATGATTCGCTCTGTTCATCCTGCATCTCATCCACGCGCCAGGCCCTCAGCAGAGCCCCGTGTCAGGGAATATGAAAAACCCATATAATGAAACCATTTTGGCTGATGGAAAAAAGGGGGCTACTGAAGCTGCACTTGCTACAAAGACGGCTCAATTATATGAGTAATTGTGATAATTTTCCCTCCATTCACTGCTTTCTCTGAAAGGTAAAAAACACAGATGCTGAAAGGGAAATTACTTGGACAATATATGATCTGTGAAATGGTCACAACAGAAAAAAAAAGATGACTGTAAGAAAGTGTAGGACTATAAATAGGTATGTTAATGCAGGGCACATAAATACACACTTAGAGGCTCGTAGATATGAAAAAAGAGCACTACCCCTGTGCATGTGAAAAGGAAAAAACACACAACAAATGGCCGGTGAAAAAAAAAAAAACGCATGATAAAAGTAGATATGCAGCTGCCAGAAAATTAAACCTCCTTCTCCTTCCAATTGACAAATTTCAGCTCCTGAAAATGCACCCCCATAGCTGGCTATCATTTGTTGTTCTCTGACAGGAAAAGGATAATTACCTCTCTCAGAGGCAGGAGGACTGACATGCCCTCTAGACTTTGCCATGAATGCAGAAGCTTGATAGACAGTTTGAGGAATAATTTTGTTCCTCGCCCTTTTTTCCTTTATGTTCAAGAGCAGAACATGTTTTGTTCGGGGTTAGAACTTGGGAGATGGCAGTATTATGGAGTGCATTAAACCCTGGGTGTTCATACTGTAAATATGACATCCCAGTGTCTATCAGCGTCTCCATTCAGGAGGAAAACTCTGAAATGCATTAAAATTTCAATTTCGACTGGCTGGGAGACAGGCGAGATAGTGAGATATGCATTACTTTTCCCCTCACAGTTGGTGTTGGATTAAACATTTCTTCTTCCTTGCTGGAAGAAGAAACAAAAAAACGCTTATTTCCCCCTGAGTTGTGCAGTGAATTCAAGTTTTGTGCGTACAGAAATAGATTACATTCGAGGGGTGCCCACCATAAACATATACACGAAAGCAAACACTGAATTAACTCTTTGGATCGTGTTGTTAGAGTGTTTCTAACCAGCAATGCTCTAAAAAAATATAGATTTGACTCATATTTCTCTCTACTCTCCCTCCACACACATTTCACTATGTCCACAAGTGTGTTTTTTTTCTTGAGAAACCTCCCACATGTTGGGCCACTGACCCTTCGGCCCCTGCAATCTGGAATAAATCTCTCCAGACAAGCCGAGCAGCATTACAGCCTTGCAGCTCAAATACTTGTATCACACTCAAATGATGAGTCTCTGTCACACACCATGTCATCAGCTTCACCCCCCAACCCCCCAATAACTTCCGTCCCATTGAGCAGCCTCGTGTGTTATGGGGGCCAAGACAGCCGGAGACCCCCTGGTCCTACCTGATTGTGCCTCCTGTAACACGGAGGAGCAGCTCGGTCCAAGCACAAGCCCTATACTCAGCATTGCTTTTTGCACAAACACACACCAGTACGCATGCACATACACACAAAACACCGATCTCAATGCAGTGCACCCCACTGTGCACTTCCTGACAGCTTCAAGAAATGTTTTCAAGTTGTCAAGTCTCCACAGTGAGTCAGTGAGCAGGGAATACAACAGAGCAATAATCATATGATCACAAATATTTAGCTATGTAGAGACTCTGAACAAAGGTGTTTGGGCTGCTTCCTAAAGGCCCTTTAATCTGCCGTTTTCACTTTCACTCACATTGAATTACACTTTATTTTAACTACACAGTCACTTCAGCTTCAAACCAAATTGCCCCCTTAAATCTAATTGGTTGTAGCAGCTGTAATATTTGGGCACAAATTCAATTTAAGAAACAGATTTATTAAATTTGATGGTGGCAAAAGAGTGTGGAAAAATTAATCAGCAGAGAGGAGGGTCACATATGAGAATATCCACGGAACAGGTCATTAAAAACATGCTCATCTCTGGTTTGTCAAAGCCTTGGCTCGAGCTAAGTCTACTGTGATGTCTGATTTTCTGGTGTGCCATCTGAAAAACTCTGCTCTTATGATTGATGATAAAACAAATAGATCTGACTGAATAACATATTAGAATGTTTGAAAACATTTTCAAAGTTAAGATAATAATTTTAAAGTGATAAAAGGGGGTAAACTAGTTTTGCTTGTTAGATAAGGGGAACTTAATTTTCAGCCTCTCACCCTGCAAAAGATTTTTTGGTATAACTCTTTAACACCAAAGGATGTTTACTGTCATTTTTTATTTAGAAATTATGCCTCTCTCTTGGCTGGCACATGTTGCACTAATTTAAAGCCCTCTGCAGAGAAATTTGATATTTTTTATTCATCTTTCACAAAGTTCACAAAGAAAAAAATCTGTCTCTTTCCAGAAACATTTTGAAACTCCTTTTAGTTAAACTAAGATGCATGGTGGTCAAGATAAAAGAAAATGGAGCTGCTTCACTTCAGATAAAGATTTCAAGCTTGGTAATGATATGAAGATCTTTTATGCATCTTATCACTGACCAAAAAAGGATTTGACCGTATTTTTACAAAAAAAGAAAACACTATTCCTACTTCAGAGTACAAGTGGCCCAATGAGTCAAGATGCCCTCAGGTTAAAACCGTCTTTGGTCTAAAGTTATGCCTCAATCTAGCAGTACGAATGGAGTAAGTATTGGTCATAATGAAGAAGGACATATCAATTAGAAATTGTCTATTTTCAGAGCTAGCTCTTAAACATTATTCTATATATTAAGTATTGCTTGATGTTTTTTGTGTCTGAGCTTGTTCAATGAGAAAATAGGGTATCATCACCATTCAATAATTCATAAAAAATCTCTGTTCCTCGAAAATGGCTCGTTCTCCATATTAGCTTTGTGTTGATATAGATATTGAAAATGAATATAGAGACAAGATGCAGCTCATAATTTTAACACTGCCCCTTATTTTGCTGTCCTGAACAAACTAAATTTTATCAGTGACAGCATGATTGTACACACATTTCAAAGCTATAAGAACAAAGTAGATTCCTCAACGATAACAGACGGACTGATACCGTCTGACTGAGTCGCTCTGATTTTGTTCTCCAGAGCCGACAGTCTGATGTAAACCAGTCTGACCTACAGCTGTACCTCACAGATATTACAAGCCAGGGACAGAGAGCCTCGTCTTCCAATTTCACCGCTGCACCGCTGCCTGAAGCTCAGCCATCTATGGAGAAAGCAAAGACAAGGCTGTCAGAGATTTTAATAAATGTAGGGAACACTGCATGGGAAAAGTGTTGCTGTCTCAATAGAGTGACACAGACAGGCCAAGGCTGTCAATGGAGCCCCTAATGACAGAGTAAGATAATGACAGACCCCAGTTAGAATCAGCAGGAAGAGGAAGATCAATCTGCAGCCAGAGAGGGAGGGATGTGAGGAGGGGGACAAAACTGTGGGCTCTTTCTTTTCTATTTTCTCCGTTTTAGCTCATCTCATACATATATCTGTGTTCTGCAGCTGGCTTGCACTGTGGCGGGGCAGCTCTGCATTAAGCGCACAGTGGATCAATAGCCATTACAACTCCCTCACAGCCTGACACATCGCAGGGCCGCGGTTGACATTTCACTCAGGGCCACATTGATCCCCAGTGCACAATATTCCAGCCCCCTGTTAGCGGCTGAGCCTGGGGTCTGGCTGGAATTGAAAAGCGAGGGAGGGGGTGTAAAAATGGCAGAGGGGGTGGCTAACCAGCTGCCCGTGCTGCCACAAGTAAACAGCACTCCCCTTGACGCATTCCTCATTTTCAATCTACTGGTTTTCCTGCCTCTTGTGGCAATCCAAGAGGTTATGTCCAAGGATCAAAGCTTGACCTATGTTAGTTATTTATTCATGCACCAGATCAGAGTACATGTGTCTGTGTGCAAAGCAGAAATAGCCACACTGACTTCATTGTTGATAGCATCTCCAGCTTTTTGCAGAGTAGTGACTGGTTAAAAGAAAAAATATCCAAAATAAGCTTTCAATGCAATTAAAAAATGGGAGTTTCCAAGAAAGCCCGCTCAAAATAAACACGGAAAAGTAGTAGACAACACAAAATTACCCACAGTTTAAGCTAATTACTTTTTAATTGCCTGCTGAGACTTCAGATGTTATCTCTGTGGTCAGTTCAACTTTGCGGAAAAAAAGCCAAAGCTGAACAACGTGTTGAATTCATCCTCACACTGCAGCTGCAAAACGTGTGAACTATTGGTTTAAACAGAAATAAAAGTCAAAATATCAGAGTGGGTACTTTTCCACACAAGTTTTAGAGATCATCATGACAAATACTGAAAATAAATTGTGTATTTAAACAACACTATTTCTGCCTAAGCACATAAATTAAACAGTATCTGTATACTGTACACTGAATTCAAAATAACACATTATCTATACCTTTAAGGGTTTGTCTCAGGATGCTGTTGATCACAGGTGGTCGTGTGTATTCTCCCCGAGTATTCTACTTCTGAATTAAAAAAATCAAAAGATAGATCTTATCATAACTGCTCTGCCAGCAAACACTGCTCCTGGGTTTGATTTCTCAACCGCCCTTCATAAATGACAGAGGGGGGGATTCCCCGGATAAAACGGTTACAGGAGATTAAATACCTGACAGGTCTGGTGTGGCTGCATTGTTCACTGATGGAGGGAAATTTCTGCGGAGGAGAAGAAACTTTCAAAGTATTATGTGTTATCTAGTTCAGTCTTAATAAATGATGCAGGTTGGTTTCTGTGTCGTCTCTTATTTAATGTGTAACCACCTGCTCAGAAAATGCACATCCACTGATCTTATTACAGCGCTGATATTACAAATCTTTCACTCTGCATCGCCTCCTTAAATGTCTAAAATTACATGACTAACTTAAATTATAGTCATTGGTATAATAGATATATCATAACCACAATTATGTAACACTGTTCTGCATGTGAAGGAACAAATGCATTAGATTACAGCTCTAATACCATAATTGAATTCTTGCCCTGGGCAGAAATTTGATTTAATCAATTGTTCCCACCTGGTTTGATGTTTGAGAGACCACACACAGATTCGGATTTGTAAGAGTGATTTCATATTCATTATGCACATATCCGCAAATTTTTATCTCACACACCTACGGCATAGCTAGATGGGATGCCATAACAACGCACAGAGAGTCCAGCAGCTGCCTCTGACTCAGATCTACATCTTTAATTTCTATGTGGTTGGATACAATGCCTGTCGTCACATAGTCTGGAATCATTATGTACAGGGAGGAGGAGGAGGAAAAAAGTACATGAAGATGAGAGCAGGTCTGCAGTCACAATGCCCCCATTTAACACGGTGGGGGATATACAGAGATTGTGCAGCAGCGTCTTGCCCTTTCCGTCCAATTGTGAGACCCAGGACGGCCCTGCAGAGAGACACTGGAGCCCCACGGGCTGACAGAGGACTCTCCCCATCATCACTCACATAATTCTGTTCTGGCACGGGCCCATGAGTAAGGCAGGGCTTTACTCCCAAGGGTACTGGCATGTGTCCAGGATAAGGATATTTGCCCCAGTGGAGAATAGCACTAATGTTTGTAGTGTGCGTACAGTTTATTAACATCACATGGAGTTATACAAGTATTAAAACCAGAATAGAAATGATATAAACAGCATTTTCAGAGTGAAATCTCTTTTTTAGATATTTAGTTTTTGAATTAAATGAGTCAGGTTTTATCCCTCGCATTTTAAATTTAGACTGAATTCTTAAGGCAACGCTTCATTGTGATTCCTGTCTCTCTCTGAGATTCACCTCTTTTGTCCTGCTCTAAAGCCACTTGTTTGACAGGTCAATCACTATGTTTTTCTCCCTTGCAGCCCTGCAAAGTCAAATAGGTGTTTTTCACGGCTCTGTCTTATGACAATGCTTGTGTGAATTATTCAGCCTTTTGCTTGTATCAAATAACAATAACTTGAAATACCCTAATGCAAAAATAGCAACTCAAACTCGCTTTTCAAGCCTCAGCCAGCTTAGAAAAAGAAGTCCACGAGGCATTGATTTTCCAACCTTTTGTTATTCAGGGTTGTATTGAAAAAGAAACACACAATGCTTTGATATACAGTAGCCAGTGTGAGATCTTGTGCGCATGTTTTATATTAGGAGCTTAAAGGCTAAGTCTCATATTAGAGAGGACTGTTGAGAGTCACCTTTTGGACAGTGTAGGCAGCACCCTGCCCTGACTTTGCTCAGAGGAAACACCTGCAGAGAGAAACACATGTTGAACTGCAGGGAAACCTCAGCTGTCTGCTTTATGCTGATGAACTACCTCCAAGTAAAGAGGACTCTGACCTTGTTCAGATCATTTGTAGCTCTGGATATTGTTTAAATGCGCTGCAAGGGAAAGGGGGGCCTTGATAGGAAGGCATGTCACATTACAACAGCAGTTTTTTTTATATATCGAGCAGCAGCAGCTTGATGGAAGTTTCTGCAGAGAGCAACCAGCTAAAGCCTGAGAGGAGCTTCGCTGTGTAGTGGCTGTGAGAAAGTTTTCTACCTCCATGCAGCCTGGTTAAATTAGCCCCAGAGCTAGAGTGTGGACAGCAGCTGGAGTGCAAGAGTCAGCTCTGGCAGTGGTGATAATCAGCAGGGAGGATGTGGAGAGAGAAACCCTCAGGGAGGAGGGGGGCTGGCAGAGAGAGAGAGGGAGGAGGGGAGGTTGCTGTGATCTTACAGGCCCAATCAGAACCCAAGTGGAGCCGAGGCCTCATGCAGTGTAACAGCACACCATCGCACCGCAGCACTCAACATCCTGGACACAGAGCAGGTCTCCTCCCTAACCGGCTGCTTAACCCTTTCAGAGTGTGTGTGCGCTGTCCCCCCCGGCCCTCATTCGCTCATCACCACGCTAATCAGCCTCGGAGACAGCAGCTGCAGGGAGCCCCACTCCTAACCTGGGCTGGAGAGGCTGTTAGCCACAGCAAGAGGAGTGCAAATACAGAGCTTAGTGTTCTCAACAGCGACCGCAGAGCATCCACATGTCTAACACTGGCTCCCTCTTCTATTGTGCCACATTCTGCTCAGTCAGTCACCACATCGGCTTCACAATGTCATCAGATAACGTGGTTTTCTATCAGATGGCTGGGCTGGATAAGTGCTTGGATCCTTTGCCTTGAAAAGTAGACAAGATGTGTCAAAGAGTTAAGAGTGAAAGTGCTGCATTACATATTTGTCAAAGACTTAAGCCTCTCTCTTTGTTTCCTTCTTGACTCTTGTACAACTTAAGAGTGATCCGAAACCCACATGTTAAATTTGATCTAAAAATGGAGCAAAAAAAAAAAAAGATGAGAAACTGTTCTGTGTTGAAAAGAAATAGCCGATCAGAAAGCAAAATAAATAAGTGTGCTAAACTAGCTTATGACTATAGACGCACTATACAACATTTACCCTTGTGTTTCCTTCTTTTCTTTTTAACTTGGACATGTTTAGACTGGTCTGCTAAATAGACAATTTCAGTATTGTACAGGATTTAGGCTACAGCAATGATTTTAATTCTATCAATAAGCATTATGTTTCATTTTTACAACATGTTTTAGGAGGAACAAAGAACCTGCTGCCGGATATCTAAGTGCAGAGGAATGAGGGGCTCAGCTTTTTTCACTGTAAAATGTAAAGGAGTGGAACTAAAAGCCGGCATTGTATATAAATACTCAATTAAACGACCTTGAAGCAGTTCTAAACTGTGTTTTAATTATGCCTTTTGATTCTGTCTGTTTAATACACAGTGGCCACAGGTGAACAATAAGTCAGTAGTTGTTTAAATAAAGCCCTGATGGATGGAAAAAGCCAAACAATAAAGTACTATATCCCCTGAATGTACCTTCAGTTGTGGCATGTCCTCACTAAATCAGACTGCAGGTCAGGCGAGCTCCAAGGTTGCACGCGACCAGCGGTTCATCAGCGTGTGCGTGACACATGAACATGATGAAGGGTGTAGAGGAACGTCCGGACAGGTTGGGTCAGAGTCGGGTCTGATTGCACAGCTGCTGATCCTTCACTAAAATCCAGAGACAAACCAGCACCACGTTCTTTCAGCAGTCCTTGAATCCATCTATCCACTGTCAGACACAGGCCTCACAGATACTGCACTCTAAGCTGCCTTCTGGTCAGGGGACAAAGTTTGGTCACAAAACTTACTTAGATTTGAGGTTGAGTGTCGCATACTTTCTGCTGTGTTAAGGCAACAAACATGTTCAGAGCAGGCTGTGGTTCAGAGCCGCACAAATGAATTACTCAGTCAACTTCTCTGCACAATACCTCGTCCAAGAAACATTTCTACTAAAGAACTGAGTGATACTGGCAGAGGCGATGCAATCTCCCCGGCCTAGCCTGACATGACATGAAGCAACGATTTTATGTTGTCTGTCAAATATACTGTGGAAAAAAAATCAATGCAGCTTGACAGCATTACATAAAGAGCTTTTGTGCCTTGATATTTCTTTTCTGCCTGTGTACTTTTGTCTGGGGCATAGCGAGTCGCTCTGGAGGCCGAGGGGGAGCAGAGCTGGCACGAACAATGTGGGAATCCAAGAAGGAAACTGCGAATGTTGTCTTTTCTCTGCAGTTTTCTGCTGTGACTCAACACGAGGCTGCATCTTAACAGACCATTTCAAACAGCAACAAAATCCATCACGAGAAACAGGTTAGAAAGTACCAAGTCCCACATTCAACCCTGAATGCTTCTGAGATAGAGAAGATTTAAAACAATAGAAGATGATGTAAAACAGGTTTAATTTCGAGGATGAAGACAATTTCGTGACATTTTTGATTATTGCTCTTTTTCTTGTCTGTATTTCTCTTTGTTTTCAGAGCTGCCAAGTGTAATTTGTACAATTTAAAGGGTGTAGGATTGATAGTCCAAGACTGGTGAAATGATGTACTGCACTAATTATTGAAAATCTGTTCATAATCAGCATTCTCAGCACATTACTGTCAGCCAGCAAGTCTTACTTTGGGCCAGGAATTGGTGCAAACTAGCTAGGCATAAACTCCAAGTTATTGCTGTTGTATTGTATAACACTATGATGCAGTGTTGAATGCTAAACCTTATCAAATGAATTATAATGAAAAAGTTGTTTTAATCTTACGTATGGCTACTATATTTCCTTTTTTTCTTGGTTGCTGATTAATGACACTGAAATTAGCTAACATTCAGAGGGAAAGGGTGAACAGCGTAAAAAGCATTTTGATCGAACAAACTCTAAACATCCATGTGCACAGCGCTCCTTTCAGGAACAGAGGCTATCAAATCTTTCCTGTGAATACAGTAAAAAATGTTGGAGAAGTGATTGACCACATACTGCAGCAACATGAGTATAATCTGATTGCAGCTAAATCTGAGTGTCTTTCTGGTGCTCTCTGTTAGAGGTGACAAAGCTAGGAGCGCTACTGACTGCCCAGGTGCTACCAAGCAGAACTCGGTGTATCTTATTGGCCCTGTAACACTTCAAGCTTTGCCCTGCAGCATCTCAGCCACTGATGAATGCACTAGCCTCCCTCTCTCTCTCTCTCTCTTGTCCAGAAGAGGATCAGCGGCAGCTTAGAGCTGCCCAGGCTGGGAGGTGAACAAGTGGAGCTTTGAGGAGCCCTCTGCCAGTCAGACGAAGAGCTCCAGGCCCCAAGCCCTCAGGGGTTAACCTCTCAGACTGCCAAGCAAAATACTGCAAGAGTCTCGCAATTACAGAGACAGTCAAAGGCCACACGCAATTTCCAGAGCTATTTACACAGTTAAAAGCCCCCCTCCCCTCCAGAACTGCCAAGAATAGGCAGAATTAAAATGGTAGAGAGAGGTAAGGTGGGCTTTTGAATACCCTTTGCCTCCTCTGGCTGCAGTTCATTCACAAAGCAACTAATGGCAAAGGCAGAGACGTTATACGGTGTTTTTAAAACACAGAGATACATTCATAAATACTTTTGATGATTCCAGACGGCTCAGATACTAACAGGCACCTGTGACAACTTAAAAATAAACTCAGATATCCCTTTGGGAAGCTTAACATTTTCAGCACAGGTCATCAAGCAGGTTTGGATGGATGATAAATGAAAACCTCTGAGGTATATAAAGACATGATTTGGGGGTTAAAAGTTAGCTAACAAAGCACTCAAAGCAATCTTGCAAAAATCTGATGTTAATCAAGAGTGGTCATAAATTAATTAACTTTCAATATTTCCACAGTAGTGTTTGTACAGTGGTACAATAACACCCCTGGTGCAGTACAAACAGCAACACTCGGGGTTTCTATGGTGGTTCTGTTGATTTTAAATCATAAAAAAACACATTGGTGACATGTCGCTACCTTAAACTAATGTTACATTTTGTCCCAGCACCTCACTGTCAGTGCTGACATCTACACAGAATTTGGTGCCTGAAATCAGTATACTTTGCTGCTCTAAAACTGCCAGTTTACTCCTGCTGGCAGCTCAGTGCATTGACTGCTATACTTGCTGGCCTCTACACCACATTTAGGCCGTACCTAAGACATTCCCAAGATTGTTTTCATTATTTTAACAAGCCTTATTTCTCATCATGGGGTTGTAAGCTTTGTGTTATAGCGCACAACCCCACATCCCCTGTAAATTAGATGAAGTAAATACTTAGATGCCTCGGTCCCACAGTACAGATGTCTATGAAGTGGTGCAGGGAGTCTGAAAAGTATAAAAAAACAGTTGTACCTCCTGGAGGGCCGGTGCAGCGGTGCTCCCCGGGGACTGTGGGGGCCCCAGCAGCCTCTAACCTGCACAGCTGTTCTCCAGGTCCAGAGCTTCTCCAGAGCTCACCAGTTCCTCCCGGTATGGAGACCACTCACCCGCCTGGGGGCACGTAGCACTAATAATAACAAAATCCAAGATGCAGGCCCGGGGGTCAGACGCAAACCGTGACCTTCCCCATCACTGCACCTAAACCTGGACAGGAGCCAGGACACCTCGCCATGCTGCAGCCTGGGAGAGTAGGGTGAGGAGGGCGCTTTTGGAGCTCTCACTTCCTGCTTAGCTCCTGAACTAGCTCTATTTTGGGGGTGCAAAAGGGGAGATAATGCAGGGTAAAGGGACATGTCTTGTGACCTCTCAGGCTCACTGGTAAGTGATGAATGATTTACTGATTGTAATATTCAATTACTGTATATTGTTTTGTGTGTTTTCTCTGGTCTGGCTGCCCGGTGTTCGTGTGGTGTGTATGCCGTGAGTTTTTTTAACCTATCTTGTATGCAAATTGGGTGTGCCATCTCATGCTCCTGATTGGCTGCTCCTGCTCCCGTGCGACAGGCGGTAGGCTGCTGCGGAGCTGGGTTTTTATTTTAAGAGGAAGCATATCTAGCTTAGCTACAACGTCTTAGTTCTTATGGAATCACCTACATAGGACGATTTAATGATAGAGAGTGGCTGAGAGATATTTGTGTCTGCATCTTATGGGAGATTCTTCACTGTCCAGTTTTACAGAAATACACACTTAAAATAGTTTATCTGGTTCAAAATTAACATATATATATTTATGTCTCAAAATGTTAAACAATGAAAGAAAACTTGACTTTTGCTTCTCCCTGTTTGGAAACTGAGGTAACTAACCTACTGAGCAATAGATGGCTATTAGACGTCTAGTTTTTTTTTTCAACCATCTAGAGTCTGTATATTTTTGGACATAATGTAGACGTTGCACTTTAACCCATAACTATTCATTTCAAAAAGCACCTGTGAGTTGCATGACTGATCTCCAAGTATTTAATCAAAATAATTATGATAGGCATTTAGCAATATACAGTGTAGTATAGATATAGCCCAGATTTAGACTTAGTCTAAATTTAGAAGTCTAAAAAACTTTCATTTATAGACCTGTGGTAGCCTGATTTTAGAATCAGTCGTCTAGGCTACATTTAGACATCTATTAGACCTCTTTCAGACCAAGAATGCTCAGTGGGAAGCCCTGCACTGATTAAAAGAAAATCCAAGGTGTGCTCTGTTCAAATGTTCAGACTACATCACAAAGCTCCGCCCCAGTCAGGTCTACAGGTCAGCCGGTGGTGTACTTATGGCTTCTCACACGCTCCCTATGAGGGGGAATACTTGGCCCTAATTAGCACCGAGCATCTGGCAAATGTCACTGTGTGTCTGTGTGTGAGCATTCCTGTTTACTCAGAAAGCTTCGCTTGGGCGGGAAAAACACTGTGAGAGTTCTGCAGCTTTCCCTACCAGGGGTCCTGGGAGTGTTATTTTATCGTATTGTGATTGGCATGTGTGTAATTCAACAGCAGTCTTCTCGCTGTCCCTGATTCATGTGTACTGTTAGCATTTACAGAGAATTCCTCATTCTGTTGTAGGTCCAAAAAACCTTTACCAGCATGATGTCTGTCACTTTAAGAGGTGGGAATACTCTTGGTTTGGATTCATTTAATTCTTTTTAATGACTTATGCTTCTGGTTTTAAGTCAGTCAGAGGAATCACGTTTTTGTTCCCTGCATGTATTGCTTCAATAGATTGTCATAAAAATGGATGATGTTCCTTCTCTGTTGGCACTTCTGCTGGATAATGTTTTTTATTTGACTGATGGCTTTGCCCTTCTCTTTCAGGATTGAGAGTTATCGGTAACAAACTACATTACCACGCATACTGCCCCAACCATTTGCGCTGATAAGAATACAACACTGTTTCTGAGATATGAAAGTTCTCTTACAGCAGGTTTGCTTCCTTAGTGAGTGACTCAAGTCAATGATTACTGTTTTGTTCGCTTGATATCTTAGCTTTTTTTTCAGGACATTTTCTTGTTGCAAAGAAAGCCTAAAATACAACTAAAAGGAACAGTGTTGTAGCTTTAGAGCTGAAAATTACCAGAACTGGGTGTACCAATGAATCTACTTGGTTCTTTTCCAGTTATTGTTGTTCACAAAGTTGATGTGAGAAATCCTGCCTTTTTGTATGACGTGGCTCAAACTTGAAATGGCCTAAAGTTTTTCAAAAGTTGGAGTATTTTCAGCTGAGAGGACTGTGGGTGCAGCAGCTGAGATTACAAAAAAAGCTGACACTGAGTTTTTGTCTGGATACTAAGAACAGAAAACACCAAAGTGCGCTGGTTTTATGAGGAATAGGGGATACCAGCACAAAAACAAACCTGCTCGCCCTGACACAGCATTGATTCTTTACATCAAATCATTCTTTGTATTTCTTGGGATAAGTTCAGACTTTTTCCATGTTTTAATTGTGAATGAGTAAATTGTGATAACTATATAATTGTGATTAATTACATTGTCCTACTTTGTGGTACTTAAAAGACTTCCAACATGTGACGATCAAGGTGAAATCCAGGCTCCTGTGGAAACAAAAACACGAGGAGATCAGCACGTTTTCTCTGAAGTTACAGTTCAGCAGCATCAGCCAAGTACAGTTCAGTCCGGCTGGCTCGATCGCGGCCCCAATCTCCAACCTGACAAGATTACCCAGAGGCTTCCTGTCTCCTCGACCCCGATACCATCTCAGTCTGACTTCTCGCTCCCCTCCCCGACAGCCCCATCCCAGCCTCAGATAGCCCCAATTACAGACTAATGGGACAGTTTTAATTAGAAAACTACATCTAGAAAAGCACCACATGTTCATCCAACTCCACAGCACGGCTCATTTAAGAGATTAATACACAGGCAGGGCAGGCAGTACAAGGAGAGTCAGCAAATCAAGGAGGCCATTCATGTGCAGATCAAAACAAAAAGCCCACTGTTAATGTTTTCTGTTAGTTTCTAAGTTCACAATGAAAAAATCCATGCTGTGCAGTACATTGACACATGAATATTTCCTGCACTTCCATTTAATAATAACCCGGCTCATTTTTATTTAAAGCACACTTTGGATATTAGCTCTCCGCAGCTTTTCAGCAAACAGCCTAACTTCCTGGTAGATGTTGTTGTGTCATATTTTGGTGTAAATGGAAACCAGATGAAACAGCAGGTTCCAGTATGATCAAGTGTGATGCCTCCAAAAGTAAAAGGTTATTCAAGGCGATTAAAAAAGCCCAACAGAAAGGAAGAAAGAGGGAGTGTAAAAAAGACAAAATAAACTGAAGTTTCCAATAAGCAGCATTGTCTAAGAACTATTTCTACAAACATCCATCACTTAGTACCAAAATAAATCTTGTCATGCTGCTGTTCCTTCACTGTCAATCAAGATATAAAACCCAATGCTTCATGTACACTGTTCTATTTATACGTCACAGGAATAAAGATCCAGACTAAAAACATGCTCCAGTCTCCCTGTTTCATTATCTAAAATAACTTAACCAACACTTGCAATCATAATGACAAGCCCTCATTGAATGTCGATGAAATTAGTTAACAAAACACGAGCATGATCATTCATATCATGCAGACCTTTCCCTGTTCATGAGATATTAAAGACTGAATCCTCTCTGATTGTTTCCTCTTTTTTTTATATTTACTGACACTAAAGGTTGTTGACTGACACGCCTTTTAACCGTGCATATGAGAGGAGTCATGACATGTTTAAAGAGAGGGGAACAAGCAGACTGGACTCAAGGGACTTCTTCCAAACCATCAACACCATCACTTTCACCACAGCCTTCAACTGAGCAAATTACCATATCAGCAGCATGATCTGAAAGCAGTCCAAGGAACCACAATCTCTGCTTTTTCTGACGCACAATTAAAAGATGTCAAACTCGGTTTCTTTTACACTGTTTTGGTCCTGGCTGTCAGCGCATCAAACATTATCTTAAAGAGGACTCATTTAGCAGAGAAAAGGGACTGGGCCAGGTTCACTGACGCTGAAGAGGGGGCTCAGTAGCCTCGGGGGTATGAGGGTAACTGCAGAGCACAAAAGACAGGGGAACACGATAAGAAAAGCAGCGCTGGTGGGAGGGTGAGGTAGTCGGAGGTGTGGTGGGGGGTTCTTACTTTTTACTTTCCTGCCTGGCTCTCTCCTGGGAACCTGGGGGCGAAGATGCTGGAGCTCCTCCACACAGGTATCATATTCATCAGGTCTCTCAGTACAGCTGGGCTCTGGTCCAAAACTCCCTGACTGTCTGCCTCAGTGGAGAGATGTGGAGGCGCCGTAATGTAACAGTAGCAGAAATGCCAACAGGTGAAACCAAATATTCAAGTGGAGCATGATACTGTTATTGTCACTTCACAGAATAATAGCATTAATCCTCTCCGCCTGCTTTAACGTAACAATTATTTGCACGATGCTCAAACATGATACTGGAAAAGAGAGGAAACATTAATAGAAGTTTTTCCTCATTTTTTTTTTCTGCGGAAAATGAAAAGTGAGAGAGAGGAGATTGAAACCGATGACAGTTTGAGACATAAATCAACCTCCCACATCTCCACTCTGAAACAACATAATAGACAGACTGTGTCCCAGCTACAAAGGCACAGCGTCTGAGGGCCCACTGCTGGAACCACTGTAATAGCCTCAACTGCAGAAGAAAGTGCACTGCCTTCTTTAGACTTCAATTCACCGCATGTGAATGGCTGATCGACTGCACAGGGGGAAAAAAGCCAAAATAGACATGCTGAATATTTTGCACTACATTGCCTTTATGAAGATGCTTTATATATACGTACATGCATGTAAACCTGACAACTTGAGCAGTTTTATAACATATATAACTCTAAAGCATCTAAAAAGAGCAGCTTCAGACACAAATATATAAGAAACATATTTTTGAGTGTGTTTTAGTGGATCTGAAAGTGTATTTGTAGACAGGTGCAATGGGACATGGAGGTCCAGGTCAGACTTGGTGTGTGTTTTGTGTGTGTGTGTAGTGGGTGGGGTATAATTAGGCTTCTGTAAACTAAACTGTGTGGTCTGAAGGCGCAAAAGGGGGTTTCACAGTTTTCTGACGGTTCTCTGACAACCAAACAGAGGCCTGCAGACTGTCCAAACAATCCACATCCACTCTGGTTTGTAATCCTGCTGCAGTAGATACATGAAGCCCGATGTTTACGCAGCTCTGTTACGCAGTCATGTACTAAAGTCTCATTTCATAAGACAGCACATAAACTCATGTGCTTACTAAGCGACAATGCCACTTCCCTTTTTTAGCTGGTCTGATGACTGAGCTGGAGCGGTGCGGTGTGAAATGTGCACTCACATTGGAGAACTACAGTGAGATGAGGCCCCTTGTGGCCACGAGTGGATTCAATCAATCTGAATTAGAGATGTGAAGAGTTCCAAGGTTTTGTCTTGTTTCATGTGGAGAGGGGGAAAAATTGAAAATTGACCTGGCAGCCTTCATTTAGTGACAATGTGCTAAAGTATCATAAAGTATGATGGGTATTCATCACAGTGATCTACATAAGCGGGGGCAGCACAGTGGCACAAAGGTTTTCAATTGAAAAGCATAATACTCATTAGTGTAACACTCAACATCAGCAGCAATCAGAAGTTGCATTAGCCACAAGAGGGGAGAGCCCGACAAAATTACATCCATGAAATGACTGAAATATATGAAACACCTACTGGAAAAGACTTGAATCAGGCTATTAGGGATCTATAGTCCAGGATTACCCTGAATATCTACAGATTGTACCCTTCATTTAGTAGCCCTCATGTAGGCCTTTAATTCATCCTTTTATTCAACATATGATGTCTTTGGAATTTCACTTCATATATCTATGAGTTTCAGCAGGAGGGGATAAAAATATCCACATATGCAACAAAAATACGAACTTCTCTAGAAGTTCAACAATAATTACTTCTAGAGGTACATCGAAAAGAGAGGTGTAAATTTAGCAAAAGTTTGTAATAAAATGATATGATCAAACTGTTTGATTTACTGCCCCTTCATGAAATAATGGAAACTTGGCCTGATTCAATTAGGATAACATCCAAAGTTTCAACGTCAGTTTCAAAGTCAAATTAAAGAATTTAAAACAGTGCACCCATTTTTGACGTTAACCTGTCATAAAAAAAAATCATCAGTGGTCGAGAAAAAGAACCCAGAAGGAGCGGCTTGTTAACAAGCCAATAAAGATGCCTCAACAGTTGCTTCCAGGACACACTGACACTTCTCTGAGCAAACTGGTGGAGAATTAAGTAAAAATAAACTCTGTTTGGCAGAAACGCGACTGAGGCTGGTACAGAAATAGTTCAATGACTGTTTTATGGATATTTTTGTATACTCATGGTTCCCAAATGTCAAACCTCATTGTGGTTCCCTTGAAGGTCAACCATATAATGAAATTTCAAGCCGTCAGTATGACTAGGCTGCACCACGTGTTGTCTAATGTCATGGCTCCACAATGAGACTTGTCGCTTGGATCTTTTAATTTTGCATTCTGCATTTTTAGACAAAGTAATGTTACCAGCATGTTGTAAATAAATCAGGAGATAATCCCTCCGTTGTTTTTGTAGTTTTAAACAACTTTTTCAGTGTTTGTTGTCCTTGTCTGAAAATTTTTGAGACATTTTTGTGGCGTTCATCTAAAGAGCACAAACTTTATAAAACAATAACATTTTTCAGCTCTGTTATCTTGTCTGCACAATTTTCAATTACTTGCAAATAAAGGTTTTAAAGGGGATAAATAACTTGCTAGTACCAGGACAGACCAATAGACCAAAGAACTCAGTCCATTAGTCTGTTTAAGAGTAGACCAGTTGGCCTCCCTGAATTCATTTCCTGTGTTTTTATAGATTTTATAGTTTTTTGGTTATTCTGTTTCAAAACCAAATAAAAAAATACATTTTTTTTAAATTTGGTTTTGAAACACAATAACCAAAGAACAAACGAGACACCGATTATTTTACTCCCACTTTCTTTTGTTTTTTCATCTTTGTATTATGTATGAAACATGTGCCCAAATTAAACAAAAGTTTGTGTTTTTCAATATTAAAATAAAATCCTGAACATCTAAAGTGAATGAATTGTGAAGATTTATTTGTTTTGTTTATCTACAGTAAGAATCAAACCATCGGAGCAATATACAAAACCAATTTTATTGTCTGTATGAAGTGCTTCAAAACACACCGGGAATCGTTTAGACAAAAGATCTTTAAAAAATGTCTATGATGGAGCAGAAGCGGGGTTTCTCTGCAGGGCAGTGGACCTCCTATCACCTGTGAAATTTTACACATCAGTTTATCTCACACAAAGACATGGAACAGAAAGAAGTCTTACCCCCCAGCTGCGACATCCTCCTCTCTACTGCAGAAAGATCAGCTGGGAAACAGACAAGTTCATAAACGGAAACTCATCACCCATACATCTGCCTCAGCCACAATAAACCTGAAACACTCTTCTATTAAACAGTGACTTTGTTACATCAGGAGAGTTTCTTCTTGGTTGCAGCTAAAGTCTGTGGTGATGTGAACTTTGTACAAACAGGGAAGACCGCCTGTGTTATTGAGAGAGTGGGCTCAGTGTCCAATTCAGGCCTGTGAAGCAAGCCTCTCGATGATTCTCCTGTAGTCTTCAACGACAACCTGATAGCTCTTCTCCAGTTCCTCGTGCTGCGTCTGAGTGTCCATCTGACCCATGTGGGACACCAGCTCCTCCGGCCTCAGACACTTCTTCATCTTCGCCAGCTCCCTCTGATTCTTCTGCAGGACATCGACAGCACAAACAGGCACAGGGATGTTAAAAAGCTAGTCCAAATGCTGTGTCTATGAGAAGGATTTCTTTGAGACAATTTAACCAGACAGAGATGTTACCCAAAGTAAAAGTAAACATGAAAGAGTCCAACCCCCGATTTCCACCGCAACCGAAACGGCTATGGAAAAGCCGTATCCGCCGACCGCAACTGATCGTAACAATTCAAGTTAATATGTCAATTTCCACTAGCTTCTTTCCGTTCCTCTGCCGATCAGCGGACTCCACAGCCGATTGCAAGAGTTCTATTTTTTCTGGATGCCTAGCATGCTGCATAAATTCAGCACAGATTAGTCCGTGCTGGAAAGGAAGTCGGGCAAAGACACAAAATAAAACATCTGGCTTCTTTTCAAAATAAAACACTATGTGGAGGTGGATTTTCTCCTCTGTGGAGTGTGAGTTCTCGAATTCGCCTCACAAATTGGCAGACAGCAAAAATCGCTGCCACTCCGGATCGGAGCCGTTCTGGATGTGGTGGAAATTGGGGGTGGGTCATAGAAAACAGATTCCTGATCATCTTTAAAGTTCCAGTGATGTGTTAACTTTTGAGGACACATTAGTACCTATTAAGTCTTTGCAGATTTTGTCCTGTAAACACGAAAGCAGTTTTTTTTCCATAAAAAATCTCACTGTTTTATTTCAACGCTTAAATGTATCTTTCATTATAAATCTTCTCTTAATAAAAAAACTATTTTTCTGTAGCATGACTGACACCTCCCCCCCAGCTGAAAGTTTCAGACAGTACAAATTAATCTAAAGAAACAGTCGATTGTCATATTTTTGGCTTTTGTTTGCTTTTGAAGGTCACACAGGGCCATCAAAATGAATTTATTCTGTTTTACCACCCCCCAAGAACTTCTTCAAAGAGCTCTAGATGGTCTACCTTATTGTACAGTGATGCAATACTTGAAAAGGAATCAGAGAGCCTGGAGGTTTTTCACAGGCAAACAAAGCACACATTGACTTAGTCAACTCAGCTGCTTAAAAAATCCAGCACGTACATAAACGCAGACATGGTCACCGGGGAATTGAGGGTAAGAGCAGAAACTTATAATCCCCCTCACATTCACGGCGCAGGGGCTTCTGCCATTCAGCTAACTACATGTTAAATCTCCTCAGGGAAGGAAAACCACTCTGCATCTGGCCACCAGATCTTCCTCTGCCACTCTCTCAAGGAATCCCTGCTCCTCGCCTCACCACATAGGTCTTTTCCACGTCAGATTATGGCTTTTTTTTCCAGACATGTGGTTACCCTGCTGACAGAAAATTCTCTAATAGCTGGTATGCAAAGCCTCGGTGAGCGGCTCGGGCATAAAATGTCACAAGCAAACAGGATGTAGGTTTTTTTTTTATGTTGGTGCATATAGATCTACTCCGGGTGTTTGGACTGTCAGGCCTGGTACAATGCAATTAGAGAAGCTGCACTGATTCTGTTTGTTCGCTCAACTGAAACTGAAGCAAAAGGGAGATATGAAAGTACGAGAAAATCAAAAGGTTCTATAAAATTGCTCAGTTCTGCAGATGAATTTTAAAAAGCACGCGACAGAACTCTGAATAGTAGCAGCTTTTTGACAAAGTGCTTCACACAGTTTCATGAAAATTATTTCTCCCAAAGAAATGCAAATACTGACTAATGACATGTGTCTGAATAGCAAAAAGCTCCAGCAGCAGCAGAACCACAGACGCCTGGTGCGCCCTATTGTGGCTGCAACAATACGGTTCTAGTAATCTATCAATTTTCGCGGGACTGAAGATCAATTCTTCTGCTGTTTTAAAAAGGTAACATAATAAACAGGGACAATGTGAAGCTCTAAACCGATCAAGTGTGCCGCTCACGGGCCACTTTGCTTCCTACACTGTGAAATTTCACTGTTATGCTGACAAAAGGTGGAAGACTGCACACTGGATTTCTGTTTGACAGTAACAGAGACAAGTTAATGTTCAGTTTTATATCTGAATACAGCAGAAAATCTTTGGCTCAGGATGCCATTCTGCATCCACTTTTTGACCCACTCCACACAGACATGTAAAGCACACGACCGCAGCGCTGCGATGACGATTCATAGCTCACCCTGTAGGGTCCAAATAGCCTCTTCTTCACCTCCAGACGGTACTCTCTCACTTTCTCTTCATCACTCATGTCTGTCGCTCTCAGACGCAGAATTTCATACACTCGTCTTGCATGTTTCTGTAAGAGCAAAAACAAAATTGAATAGTGATTTTTTCACCCCAACATTTTCTGAACTTAACAAAACACCAGCTTTTAGGAGCATTTGTCACACTTTACAGCACAATAGCATGAACAGTGGTGAGTTGTTCAGGGCCTGTGATAAATCAGACATCTTTTTATATGTTTCAAGATCAACTAGCTAAATAAAACCTCAGAGAATATGTTCGTTTTTAAACCACAAAAGGCAAATTAGGTCTCCAAGCAGGCTATTATCAAAAGTTTTCAAGGTTTAGATCCTACAATTAACTTGTAAAAACAACAGCACTTTACAGACAACACTGGGGAGCAAGGGAGGGTGAAAGTTACAAATAAAAAGATGTTTTCATTTTTAATAAAACCTGTAAATCACGACAACTGTCAAAGCTACTAACATACAGTTCTTTTAGTGTGTGTGTTTTCATAAAGTTACATTACCTGTAGAAATAGTCTACTTTTTCCCAAACTTCTTATTTTATAAAACTGCTAAAAACAGTGGGAGAATATCATCATGCTAAAGAAAATAAAGAGTTCCACAAAGTTCAGAGTTAAATAAAATGATGGTTTACAACTTTCAATCTTTGCATCTGAAATAGTAAGTGAGGGCCAGTACCTGCAAAAGACTGGGTCAAACATTGGTCTTTTATTTTGCAAACCCATAAGACTCACAGACTTGACGCTCTGTTTTGGTGTAAAGCCAAAAGCTCGGGTCTTTGTGTTGAAGCTGTTTAAAGCTCCTGTGAGGAACTCTCAGTTTGGGTCATGTTTGACACCCCCCTCTGGAGAACACAAACTTTAATTATCTTTTCCTCTCTGAATGCTACTTTGGACAGTCAAATGTATCATTTATCATGAATACTTAATGTGGACGTTGTAAAAACAGGGCATACCCCCACATACCCCCTACTACTGGTTTTAGACATTAAAAATTACAATATAATAATCTATCATATCGAATTTCCCCCCAGGGATAAATAAAACTGTTCTCATCTTATCTTGTCTCTGATGGCCTTGTTTGCTTTTGGATATCATATTAATGCATAAAGATAAATTTCACTTTATTCCACAAACTTTAAGAACTTCTTTAAGAGACAGCATGAGCATTAAGTTTACTATTGTCAATGAATAAATAACCGGACTAAAAAGATAAATAAATCTAAACTGATTAGGTAACTTTTGTCTTTCAGGGTAGACAGGACCCTTGCACTCACCATCAGGACTTGTCTCACCCCATTAGGATTCTATTTCACATAACTACTGGCAAACTATATCTATCTTCTTTTCATCTTCAATATCCCTCTCTATTCTCACTGTGTCTCCTCTTTTTTCTGCTGGTTACTGGTTGGCCACCAACCATCAAATGAAATATTTTACTCTCCCAAGAAATTGACAAAAACATCAGAAATACTTTTCTTGGTGTCTGTCAGTATCTGCTATCAGCAAGGCAACTTTTTTCCCCACATTGTCAACAGGAAGTGAAATCATAAACAGTTAATATTAGAGAAATGTGCTCAGGTTGTCATTTACTTCGCCATCCCTATTCGGAATAAATGACGGTTGCCAAGGGATTTTGACCAATCAGAATCGAACTAGGAACTACTAAGAAATCAGGTGTCAGAAATAATATCAAACATAATTTCAAAATTTTGAGCATGATCATTTTTGTTGTCTATTTATGGAAAAGGGGTTTGGGCTGTTAGTTAATGATCTCATGGAATATGAAAATGTCACTGTGAGGTTTTCCTGTAATTTAGAGACAAAGCTGTGATTTAACACACTAACTGCAGTGTCATACTACACCTTGTTTATTTTGAGCTTGTCCTGAGCCTCTTTGACCATGTCAGGGGAGAAGCCGAGGTGAAGCTTGTCTGTAGCAAAGGAAGGGAGGCCTTGACAAAGCTTGACCAGCACGTAGTCTCTCAACTTCACGTAGTTCTCAGAGGGATCCTCAGCTGTAAACAAAGCACAACAAAGTGAGAGTTTGTAGTTTTCAAATCATCTGCAACAATTCTGATACATGTGATGAGGTTGTTAATGTTGTATTCAAGCATAGTGTGTTTTAGATGAGACAAGCAGGGAGCCTTTGGTTGAGAACTTTTTTCATTAGCTTAATAATGCCATGTCTATTTTACACTCCCTCAAAAACCTACGTAAAAAAGTGACAATGTTTTACTTGAGACCTGAGGCCCGTAAGGAGGAACATTCAGCCCCTACAAATGCTGAACATTCACTTGTTCTCTGTAACGGATTCCTCTCTCAAAGGGAAAATAGGGAGCCTCTTTAGTATTCATCCTCTATCTCTATGCAAAGCAACAACTAGTTTCAATAGAGCTGCAGCACATTCTGGTATTCATGCCAGCTCTCCAAATTAACTCACCCCCATGGATCCACCAACCGAAGAGAAAAATAATTGAAACTGTTTGTGCGCAACACAGGGAACTTAAATCAAATTTAACTCATTTTTAATCCATAAAGATACATAAAATGAATCCACATGCTCACCTGTGATGTCTTGCACTTTGGGCAGGCTGCAGTAAAACCTATGAACAGCCTCCAGAAGCTGAGCTCCATGACCCTCTCCTTGGAACGGTGGCAGGATCAGCATTTGGCTGTTTAATCAAGGTGAAGAGATTCATGCAAAGCCACAGAGCCAAAGAGGAAACTGTTGTTCAAAATTAAGTCACAAAACACTTTTGAGTAGAAATCCTGAAATTCTCTCGGATTCAAAGCAGAAGTGTAATTCTGAGTCATCATTGTAACTTCTCAAACCACATCAAAAGCTTATCTATAAAGTTGTTTTCAGATATGGATCATCCCAGTTTGGTAATGAAACAAAATCGGGATGAATGGTTGGCTATATAAGCCCATAATTTGGGCTCTTTGGAAAGAGGATAAAGAAATGTATAATTTTCCACTCCTTTTTTTTCATACAAAAGAATGGGAAGGCACGCGCTGCCCCGGCAATTACCTTACACGTGGTCGGGTTTTGTCTGGGTACACGTAGTAATTATAAACTGTCATGTAGCCAACAGTTGCGTAGAGAGTCTCCCCATCTTTATTGTACTTTTCAAATCTGCAGATAAACACAAAGGCAAACAGGTCAATTACAGGCACACTCCCATGCAGTGTCCATTTTAGCCCCTCTGTTCTCATGCCCACTCTTCAACCGGCCCTCCCTTCCCCGACGTGAGCATGTTAGAGCAGCCAGGCCCCGATTGGTACACCTGCTACAACCTGAATACATTATGCACTTAATTGGAGTACTGCAACTTAGAGGAAGAGAAGGGGTTGGAGGAGGGACTAAAGTCCTCAAAATCACTTCAGTCCATTTTGCCCATTGTCAGTTTTAATAGTTGCCAGGGTAAAGAAAACACTGGCAGAGGCTCTTTTTACTGTTAAGACATTGTTCAGTGTTTCAAAAGACAACAGTATTCAATTCAGCTCTTGCCCCTGAAAATTTTGAAAAGGGCTTTGGGCACAAAGGAAGCTCTTGCCTGATCAACAATTCTCCAATAGGGGGGAAATATAATCAAACTGGCCTGGTAATTGGTCGCAGGAGCCACAAAGGCGGGCTTTGTTTTTCAATGACACAATAAAGGCTTTAGGGTTGGGGTGGGCGTGGACGGCGGTGGTAGTGAGGGGGGTTTGATGTCAATTAAGAGGGGCACTCACACAAGAAAGAAGTCCCAGCGATCGTCGTCTGCATCGATGAAGCTGGCAGTCTCTATGAACCACATGAGGAAAGTCTGCAGGCGCTCGTGGTACTCTTGGAATCCCGGGCAGGTGATATCGGCCTGGGGGGAAAATACAGCTAAAATGAATGTCTGATAGAGTTTAGGGCTGAATCTCAGCCTCTCATTAAAACACAGGAAGACAAAAAACTGTTAACAAGTGACAAAAATAAAGTGAAAAGCATGACAGAGCTTCCTGGATTGCCCCTCTGAGGCAGTGGGTGATGTTTGTACCTTGTGAATCTGGTAAGTGAGTTCTCCAGCCTCCTCGCTGTGGACTGTGTACGTGTGAAGCAGGGTGCCAAAGGGCTTGAAATTGGCCTCCTTCTCCAGCAGTGAGATGAAGTCGTCACTGTTGCAGGTGAACCCAGCAGGAATGATTTCCCGGATCTTTCCTTCGACATCATCAGACTGGATGACACAAAAGTGTAACGAATTCAGTCGTCTTGTAAAAGCAATACAGCAAAGTTTAAAGACTTGTTTTGATAAGTGCCAGCAGTCGGGGATTTCCTTAAATACATGTGTGTTTTTCACGCTGGTTACATTTTCCAAGAATTCTTGCTCCTAGAGAAGAGGGAAAATTGTAAGCTTGTGGAAAAGGGCAAAAACGCTCAAATTAAAGCTGGAAGCATACATGTGTTGTGCTGATGAAAAGAAAACCATTAGGCAATTAAAACTGTCAGCTGAGCAGAGACCACAGCAGCACCCCTCACCCCCCTCTCTTTCCGGTGAAAAGACCACTTAAATCAGTACATTTACTACTTATGTTAAACCATGAATATGTGATGAAGTTGCCACAATAAAACGCATTTCTGCTTCTCACTGGGAAATTAAATCTTATGAATTGATCTCAACTTAACAAACCTTTGGTCATCCATAATAGAGGCCTCTCCTCTAATCCTGCCAAGTGAACCCAATCAAATGAATTTGGCCCCCGCATTTTCAAAGAGCCCCGGAGACAAAGGGGCCCTACCCTTGGACTTTTTACTCTGTGCAACCTGTGGTTAGTTCAGCTGTAATGTTTGCATTGTATCCATTTCCACAAGGATTGACATGAGAACACTTTGCTAAGCAGCCCTTTCACACCATTTACATGTGTGATGGGCATTATTTCAGCAGAGAGACCCTTGCTGCTCAGCATTGAAAACTGGGAAATGAAGAAGGTCTGAGCAAAATGCACCACAAAAGGCTAATACAACATGCTGCTAATTCCCCACCCTTTCAGACATCAGCTAATATCTAACTGGAAGTAATGCACCTGCAGCTGAATGCCTCTTAACCATTGTAATTGTTCATCCACATTTCTAAGGAACAAGGAGCACACTTAAAGGGCCATGGACAAACACGTCCCTTTGTCCCAGGCACTCTCCTACATACTAGACACTAAATTGCACAGCCGTCCAGAATAGATGCCTTAGTTTGGCATGAATATAACTTAACAAGGTACCTTTAGAATATTTTGTTAATGTCTTTGATTTCTAACAATGAGCACAAAAGAGGTAAAAACTAGCTAATTTGTTGTGTTGGTATTATTTTATCTGTTAAATCTACTCCAAACATGTTCTTACATCTGATATCCATCCATCTTATTTATCTATTTGAGAATAATTCACCAAGTTGGAGCTTAAATATTAAGTTAAGGCATATTTACACACTAGATTCACTTCTCCATCTGACAGATGCATTTACCCGCACCTAGAAGAACATTTCCAGCTCATAAGCACAAAAGATCTGGCACAAACATCAGTTTTCTTTTTTTTTTTTTTTGGTCGGTGAGAAAACCAGCATTTGGGTGTTTTTGGCTGGTGTAAAAAGTAAAGGAGGAGATTTTTTTTCATGATGACAGTCTTGTATTAACATGGCAGCTGCATAAACTCCATCTCTGCCTCCCCTCGTCCCTACTCTCTGCTCCCTCTTCTCTCACCAGCTGCACCGCACCCCGGCCGTCCACATGCACTCAGAGACAAACACTCTTCAGAGAGCAGCCTGAACTCTGCTGCTCTCTACCGCTACACCAGCTGCACTCAAACCCTTAACAAGGTGAACACTCAGGGGTCAACGCCGCACACTAAGTAGCGGTGCACGCACGCAGACACCGAGCCAGCAGCCGTCACATTTTGGTTTGAATATCAGCTTCATGCTATCTTCCAAAAAAGTCTAATGGCTCTCTTTGGGTTAAAACTGTGAACTGGTTGCCATGTTGGCAGAGATGAAAGCACAGTTGGACGGACCCATCGCTGTCACACGGGTTATTTATAATTCGAGTACATCCTCAGAACTCCTGGATAGTTCACAAGCTATACCACAGCTCCCAGTCGCACCAGTTAAAGGCCTCATGGTCCAGACAAGGAGTCCCTGCTGTTTCTACATAGGACAGATGTCCCAGAGTTCAATCATCTGACCTTAGAGGGGCCCTGGCTTATTCTCATGTTCATTTAATGCATTTGATGCACTGAAAGCTCTAGGAAATATTCAAAGCTGACAGTGACCTTTGGTGCGGTCTTAGAAAATGCACTGCTAGAACAAAAATTTCATTTAACTGTCTGTTTATGTCCAAACACAGCCTGTTAATATATACATTTTAACATCAAGAAGTAAGTAAAGACATGATAATGAGTTTCACTCTCTAAATGGACAGTGAAACTAACTTGCATGTCATTAGTTCTGTGTAGATCAGTCTTTACCTATAGCAGAGCAGTTCACAGATGTTCAACCCAAACCTTTCGGATTGTGAATGCCTTGAGCTGCAATTCATCCCCGAAAAATATGTACAAGATTTCCAGCCGTGTCACATTACTCCTCCTGCTGATTCAATCACATAAACCTCTAAAATCAATACCTCATGTTAGACCGCATGTACAGAACCTTTTAAAATCCTCCTCTTCCGACAGGGAGGAGAAGGATTAGTGTACCGGCACAGGGGGCCGCAGTGGGCCGAGATTATGTCTAACAAAACAGGAGATCTTATACAGGAATAATGTCACCTCCCACAGAGGCTCAGAGTTACTTTAGTGAGTCAGGAAACAACACTAAGGTACCAAAAGTGCACAAAGAGCATAACAGGTCTATCTGCTCCCCTTAGAGAATAATTGATTGCACATCCCTCCAACCAAACAATGTCATACAATAAATGGAGGCCTCCTCTCAGTCAAGCTGTCCAATATTTATCTATGTTACTTTGATTTGCTCAGCGACAGACCTTTAGGGGGCTTACTGTTGTACTTGTATATATATATGCCTGGTGTTATGAATTCTTTTCTATATAAGTTGTTATGATAATAAAAGCCGGTTGAATTTGCACCCCTGTAACCTAGCTTGTATTATCTTAACTTTCAATGAAAGTTACACAGTCTCTAATTTGATTGGAAAACACTAATAGCTAATATTCCGTTGTGTCCATGAGTACATCACTGTTTTTTGTCAAAATCATTCAGCAATGTAGTCTGAACCAGTTCATGTCACTCCAAAAACAGCTGAGACACCGTAACGTACTGCAGTGTTGACTTTTTATTTATAGTGCTGGATGATGCACTGATTGGCATACTTCCCCAAATCCAAAGTAAGACCACCCTCAAGGCTTTCTCAGTCCGAAGGCTCCTTTAATACTGTTGTCAATTTCAGAGCAACTCTTCAATCAAACAAATGGTTTATCTCTCGCAGCCCACCTGTTGTTTTGAGGGATCTTTTACATTTTCTCAATAATCCATCAAACACTGTCAGAAAAGACTCAACGTAAAAGTAAGAAATAGTATCTGTTAATACCTGGAATTTTATAGGGTAGACAAAATATTTAAAATGCAAAACAACGTCAGGGAAGTACAGGCTGATAATTACAGCAACCACAGAACTTATCCAATAACAGCTGACTGCTCTATCAGATGACACATTAAACTAACCTAGTCTAGTTAACAGCCGTTCATAGAGTGTGTCATTGGCTTGGGGTGCAGTGGAAGTTTTCCTATTTGACTGTAAATTTAATCAATTGTTTTGATGTTGACATTCAGCATGAGGCTGTTATCACAGGCCTCATGAAGGACTTTGTCTTTTTTCTGCTGATATGGAAATTTTCAGTTTATATTAACAGTATGTTATCAGTAGTCACTCCCTGTGTCTCCTTCAAAGACCCCACAGGCTTCACTGAAATTTGACTGTTTTTTTAGGCTGCTATGGTCAGTTAACAATCTTTAATTGTTTATTTTGCAGTATTTGTACGCAAACTTTTTTGCTACTTAACTTTGTCATATATGTGTTTTTTGGACATGAGTTACTGCAGCACTAAAGTGCATTCTCCACTTAACTCTTTCTAAGACATGCTTGTATCAGACTTGTGTAAAATCAAAAGATGCAAAATAACTGCAGTTCCTTGAGTGTCCACCTGAAGACAGTGAACAAAAGTCAACGAATCTCCATAAAGTCCCAACTCAAAAGCAAATTTTCGTCATTGGGGGCGTGGCTAAGTTGACTGACGGAAAGGCCTTTTGTGCAACAGTTTTCCAGAAAAGCTCGTCCCAACTCCACCTCTCTGCCTGTATCAAGGTTCACAGTCAGCATTTTCAACATGGTGCCATCATTCAGTGGCTTCAGAAACCAACTGGTGACATCACTGAGGCTGCATCCATGTTTTATACTTGGAAAAACTAAAACACACCTGGTTTCTGTTTCAGGACACCTAATAAATTGGTGTTTAGTGTCGGCTTCACACAGGACGTGTGGTAGCTGTGTAAGGGCAGCAGGAGTTGCTGCTGTCAGTCTTGTATCTCCCATTAGTTTTGGCAAGAATTAAACCCCAAACTACCCACCACTGAAATGTCTTGGCTTGATAAATAAAATACACATGAATCACTCTTTGATGAACAGGTTGTTTCAGTTTGTCTTTCATATCGAGGAGTAGGGATGTGCCGATATATGATTTAATCGCGATATTAAACAGCTGCGATGATGAAATCGTAAGGTACTGTAATAATCGTTCCAAAATTATAATTTAAAGACGAGTGGCAGCGACACTCAGCGGAGGCGAGCAAAGCAGAGTACTTAGCAACCTAGTCCCAAATCCAAAACAAACTCTTGAATTAAGTACATTAATACCAGCCAAACAAAAACAGAAACATTAAAAGAGAAAATGAAGAAATTTTACAACAAAATGCGTGGCCACCCACAATGCATTGCGGCCACCCAAAGCACTGTTGGAGTGTGTCTACAATGCATCCCATCCCCTCATTAGTCTGATATTTGAAAAAACACAAGTATTGGATCATGACAACATGTCAAATGGAGCAGCGAACTTTCGTTCTGTTTTTATGTGTCCCAAAAATGCACATATAGAAATGTACTTGTGTACATAAACTGTACAGTAAGCTGTTAAGGTAGAGAGCATTATATTTTAAGGACAGCGAATATTCCGAATCAGAGGACCATTGTTTTCGGCTTATCTGAATAGTCTGATTGAAATTATTAAAGGCACACGCTTTTGAATCCACCCAACGGTGAGGAAAACTTGGATTATTTCGCCTTGTTATGTACTTTCAACCACGCTCCCGTCAGGGGTGCATTCAACAGCAGGGTTGCATTCAATGGCATAACACCAGACGAAGAACAGTCGGAGACTGAGAATGACGAAACGCCTCGGCTGTATTCTCCTATTAAAAAGGTTTCGTTGGCAGTATGAACATTTTACAGCTTCACAAAACAGACAGAGCAGGTAAACATGACACCAATCTGCAGGTTATGCCGTAAAGAAGTTGAAGCACCGTTGTCTAACACTTCAAACCTGCGTGCCCACCTACATGAACACCATCCAGCATCTTTAGCCCAAATCAAGGTAAAAACAACATGACCAAAACAAGTTTGGTCTACTCTACTGCTTATTATTGACAACATTAGTGACGTTTCTGCTAAGTTTAGCTCCAAAAAGCTAATGCTCCCAACGTCGCGTTAGCTGCCTCTTGCTCATATTGTTTGTGCATGTCATGCTGTGCACAGAGAAGTGATTTTGCAGCTTTTTGCCATTTTTAATAACGTGAAAAGCAATGCGCTAATATCGTGATAATATTGTGAATGGTGATATTTTGGGCCACCTATATCATAATATCAAATTTTTCATATCGGCACATGCCTATTGAGGAGTGATTTCAGGTGTAAAGCTTTAAGAAAACAATCTTATTTATAAAAATCTAGTTGCTAAATTCACATTAAAAAACTGGAAGGTTTGTGCAAAGACACGCACACAATGCTGCAGAAATGATCACTCTGGACTATATCTACAGTAAATGTACAACAGTGTTGAGGTCATTTGCATCTACAGTCACCTGCAGACCAGAGAAAGGGCCAGACACATACATGACAGGGAGACTCCAAAAACTTTATTTTCTGTAACCTGGTGTTAGTGTAAAATGAGTTAGTATATTATCAACATAACTTACTCCAGCATGTTAGATCAATGTGAGGCATGCTGCAGAGTGAAGGCTCTAATCTGTCTATATGAAATGAAAAATGTGCTGTTTGAAACATACTAATAATATTCTCCTGCCTACTTACTATTAAGCATTGATTTGTTTTTTATTTTTATTTTTTAGGTGCCAGATGTTCTGGGGGTTAAGTGATACTAATTTCAGAGCCAATAACAATAAAAACGATTGGCAGTTCACGAGACTGATAACTAATACTTGGAGCTGAAATGAATTTTTACTGCAAAAATTAAAAAAATATTCGCAAAATTCCAACACAAACTTTTAGTTTAATGCTTTTTTATATGTTACACTCAAAACTGAAACATAATTTGCAGGAGTTAAGAATTAACCAAAACCTAGTCCAGCCAATCAGATGGTGTTGTGGGTGGGACATAAAGTATGACAGAGTGGTGAGTGCAAACAGACAGCAGGTAATTGGCCAAATGCTGATTATTCGCCCTGGTAATGGGCAAGGGCCAATATCTAGTGAACCCCTAGGATATTTGACTTATGATATTAATAATCTACTACTCTTTTAACAAAGAGTCATGTTCTTACACACAAAGAGGCTACATATGTTGTTAAATCAATGAATGATTGTCACTGCAAATCCATACGGACCACTCTTTAAAATATAATCAATACATGATGTTACATTTCAGCATGAGGTGATGTGATAGCACTTTGATTCTTAGGCATGTTAGACCCTGGTAGACACATTTCATCACGAACAAAAAAAAGAAATGATGTGATGCATTTCTTACCTCTACACAATCAAACATTTCAGTGACTTTGGAGGCATATTTCACTTTGAAGACGGTGCCCAGGTTCCCTGCTGTGTAGAAGAGCTGTATCTGAAGACCTTTGTATCCAAAAGCAACCTCACTGAAGACAGAGACAGAAAAAAACAAAACATCTAAGTAAGGCTTTTAAAAACTACATCAGAATCTGCAAGCTGAGAACAATACAGCAGCTGTGTTATGTTGGGTATGCAGTTCAGGATAAACTAACAAGGGGACAATAACAAATGATTGATTATTTCTTTTAATTAAATCTATATACACCTGGAGCGAATAATGAAGCTTACAGTTGGTCTGGCCACTTATTGCACTGTGTTGCATTGTTCCTTACACCACAACACCACTTGCAGTTTATGGCAAAATAGATTTCATCATTATGCAACTGTGTGATTGAGCTTTACCAGCAATTACGCTTGCTGAAATAATTAATGCCCCAATTACTGAGTTCCCTTTGAGTTGATTGCAGCAAGTGCAAAAACAACCAATCCTAGTTTTGACTAATTGGGAAAAGCAATTTAGAGCGTAACGACGTGCTAGTTAGGCCTACACACAGACACAGGTGTCACTGCAAAAAATGCAGCAAGCTCTGGCTCAACAGCAAAACCGTTTTTTTTTTTTGCGTCATCTTGGTCTGTTAATGTGACTCTTGATAGATTTTTGTTGTTTTTAATAAAAATGTGAAGATAAAATTTGACAGACTTTCACAATTTTCAACTTTGCGTATCTGATTTGGCAACGTAATTATCTGAGGGCGAGACTCGTATTGGAAAGAATTCAGGTTAAAAATCCACCTGGAAACAAAAATGTAAAGTATTGGCTTGCTCTGTCTGGCAGCTTTAATCCAGTCCTCAGTGGGATCAATAGTTGACAGAGGCGCCAGCTCTTTTTTTTAAAGAATATTTCTATTCATATGGCTACAAATCAAAGCCCTCCCTTTACCAGGCCTGCCTACATTTGTTCTATTAAGGCGTTATGTGTTTATGATAGATGGGGCCACAAGTAGGAAGATTTTGGAACTGTACATCAATTTTCTTAACAGCAACAGAATGAAAAATCTCAGCATCAAACACGTGGATTGACGTGGTTTGCGTAGTTTGGCATAGAGAACAGAAGCATTTGTAATTAAATGTCCCAAATACACCTGAAAACATCTCCACAACTTACTGAAACAGTAGGAATGACAGTTGTTTTTAGAGGAAATTTCACTTTTAAACGATATCTTTGTGAAAAAAATCTGAGCCCATTATCTAAAAGTGACTTCACTTAGTGCCCAGTGGTAAATGTCCTCCCAGTGAGCACTTTCCCCTCCTCCAAATCTACAATGAGTTGTTTTAGCAAGATATTTGTTTGGCAGTTAAACCCTTTGACATATATGCCTTTCATGAGTCATCCTCATGGTAAATAAAGGATGGCTTACTCCAGTTTTTGTGCTAAATAAGGATTACCATAACTCCTCCTCCTTTCAACTCATTCTTAGACACAAACCACAAAGGCTTATTTTTCAAAAATGACTAACTATTCCTTTAAGTTCCATAATATTACAGAAAGGATTGAAAACTATGAACCAGGGGTTTCTAGAGGTACCAGCTGTCAGCAAATCAGCTGACTACTCCCCTAATTATGCCTTACTACTTTCTCTTTTGATTTTAATGAAACGTTTCAAACAACAAGCTGTGACCACATACCTGCCTGTCAGTGTTAGTCCCACCCCTGCATGCTATGTGTCTGTGCTGATGGAGGAGAAGGAGGAGGTGCTCTGGTTTTTAATACAAAACTTAGTTAAGGGACAGATTGGACCAAAACTGTTAAAGACAAGAACAGTAATTTTTTTCTGCACAGGGAGGGTTTGTTTTTTTACAATCTGCTTCAGATAGACCAGAATACAGCAGTGACATCTAAGTGATGCCTGCAGACTGAGCATTTCTCAATTTCCCCAATACTATTCTCACACACGTTTACTGCTTTTATGATTTTAAAAAAATCCCTTAAATACCTTCATTAATTACAATACATAGATAGTAGGTGGTTATTATCTTAGAATTATTTTCCTCCTTTTCATGTTCCTTGCAGATTACTACAGTGACATTTGTGGCACAGTAGCATATAAATCATTGAAACAGACATCATTGCCATTTACTGTTTCTTTCCCCTCTAATATTCATACAGCAGATCAATGAAGCCCCCTCAATAAGAAAAGAGCTGCTCAGATCAGACAGCTCTCACTCTGCCAGTCACTGTTTAACAGATAGTCTTACCACAACGTGCGACTCATGCAGGAAAATATTCATGATTTCTTTGTGGCATAATTTTTTTTTTAATGTTTAATATCAGGTATTAAGTGTTAGACACCAATATTTCCCTAGCTGACACCTTTTTTCCCCACTGGCTGGCTACTCCAAATGTTTGGTGAAAAGCCCTGCATGCTTCTTAAAGTTCATCAGTTAATGTTTATTTCCTATTATGGAGTATCTGACATCTGATCTGATATCAATAATTAGTTACAACCAGTGAATGGTGTGAACTAGTTTGTTGGCCAATAGTTGTAGCTACTGTCATTCAAGTGTTATGGTTTTTAAGCAGTACCCAACAAGATAAATCCATCAAGCAGAAACTATGATCATGTAGTCTGTTATCTTAAACACCAGAAGCAGACAAGACCTAGAAATAAATTGAAACTTTTTGCTAGAAATAAGGAACGCTTATGAACCAGCACATCTTGCTTTCTAACGATTTATATTTGGGTGATTTGCCTTGATTTAAAGAGGACAGGACAGCAGACAGAGAGGGAAACAAGGAGAGAAAGCGGGGAGTAACATATGGGAAAGGAGCCACAGGCTGCGAGCAAATCCAGCCTGGAGGTTTGAGACATAACTCTGCACAGACCACTTGGCCAGCGGCGCCCCTGCTCCTTCACATTTGAAATTTCTTTGCTTAAGGTTACTTATCCGTCTTTTTCTAACCTCTGGTTACACACAATGGTCATATTAGACTCCTCATTAAATACAGTTTCAGGTAGCAGCATAAACAAGGAGCTGCTGCAAACACACAATTTTTACCCCCATAAGTGCTCTGTTGGTCAAAACAGAGTGGCTCCTGTGTGTTTTTTTATTTTGGACTATACAGGAAAAGCTTTGCAAGTTCTCCTCTCTTAAACAAATGAAAAATAAAATAACAATTGCAGGCAAACTACTCACTCATCTCCAAAAAGCTGGTGGCTGTACTCAGGGTGAAATGTGGTGCTGTCATCTTCAACATCTTCAGGGAAGCGAACTGGGAAGAAAACATGACAGGTGCATTTAATTTAACAAATAGTTAATGAACAAAATACTCTCAGAGCACGTATATCAAATTTTATAAACATCAGCTTGGGATATTCAAATAAAGATGAGTAACAAACTTACCCAGCTTCAAGCATATAGCTTCATTGGTGTCACACTTGTACTCAGCAAGCTTCTTCTCCATGGTGTTTACTCCTGTAGAAACACACAGATCACACTGATATTGTGTTTGTTTTTAATCCCACCCTCCCAGCCTCATTTCGAGTGCTTTATATTGTTCCCCTCTAGCCTGAAAGAAAGTGTAAAAATTCAAGTGACTCTTCTCTAACTATCAAACGTGATATTGAAGACTAAATCAGTGTGTAAACAGACCGAAACGTGAGCAAAACAACCCTCCTGTGACTGCAGGGAGACCCTCTTAAACCTGGTAGTGCTTTCAGGCAGACGGCAGAGCCTCACTGACAGCCTGATAGCATGCTGCTCCAGCTAGCACAGAGGCCCCCGCTGCTGCTGTTACCGTTAGCCGAGCTCACCACATTTCAAACAGAATGCACGAAAATATACGACTCCCTCCGGTTATAAGCTTAGTCAAACATATCCACTGACGGACATGCATTAAAACAAAGACAGAAGAATGAGCGCCTTAAACTACTAGGCCACTTACCCGCCATTTCTGCACAGTGTTGTGAGGAGCTGTGTTGTCCCAAAAGACCCGCGGAATCAGGACAACTTCCGGGTCCGTGTAGAAACAGGAAGTGATTTTTTTGTCAGAGGCGTCGATTATTTTTTTTATGATTACAACAGAGTGTACAGACATTTGTCATGACATTTCTAAAATGATTTAAAAAAAAGTCGGACTGAATCTTGAATTAAATGGCACCTATGGTAAGTTTGAATTTGAAATTTAATTTTTAAACCAGCTTTTCCGACTGATAGTTTTTAGGGCGTTCAGCTGTCAGATAATTAGTTAACATAAGTTTTAAACAGCCCAATCTGTTTAAAAAGGGCGATTTAGTCTATAAAAACAGCCATAAAAGAAGAAATGATATACTTTTCTATATGTAAGAGACAACAAGACTATCCTCTGACACTGGATTTACATTATTAATCATATCAGTCAATCGATATTTTCTCATGGCTAAAGCATTTTGTCTACAGTGGTATCTGCTGATAAAAGACACCTCTGAGATTTATCTTCCTGAGACAGTATTTAAGGAGGTTTAAAGACACTTATATATCTATTTGTTTTGTCCTGTCTTTAAAGAAGCATCGAATTAACAACCATTATACTTTACTGAACATTCAGTCTTAAAGCAAGGGACGAAGTGCAGTTGTAGAAAAGTAGGCTTCATGATCAAGTAAGAAAAAGTGAGCCTTAAAACGAACGTAGGTATTTTTAGTGCTCTTTGTTAATCTCCAGTGTATTACAATTTTTCCTTAAAACTGCTGTATGTTGTAAAGTTAACCATTTTAGTGATTATTATTATTATTACTATTAATTTTATTATTGTTGTTGTTGTTGTTACCCCCCCCACACACACACACACACACACACACTCACACACACACACACACACACACACACACACACACACACACACACACACACACACACACACAAACACACAAAATACCACAAGAAAAAATCCAAACAGAAAACCTGCCAAACTGAGGATATACGTTTGCTCATTTGTCCATGATTTGATGAAGCAAGTGAAGTGAACTGCAAGTCAATCACAGTGCAGTAAAATAAACCGAAACTGACTGTCTGGGTAAAGGTACAATTCTGAACATCCCTCTGAGCAGTGCAATGCTGTGCTACCATCTCAGCCTCAGCTATTCTGTCCTGCAGGTGCACCAATGAATGACCTACCCTGTCATGTTTAAGCCACTATAATTCTACCTTTGCTTCACTGTCAGCACTAGATTATCCCTTTTCTGAACAATACCATACCTTTTACAATTCTTAGGTGACAAATTGTGTCTGCATGGAGCCAATACATGCTGCTTGATCTCTGAACTTCAAACTACAGTTTTTAGACTTTATCTCTGCAAATGTAGGCAATGAGAAGACCGCGCACCAGAGGAAAGAGAATATAGTGTTGCTGTGGTAAACAGTCTTGGTAGAGACAACCGCTGGCTACACACTTTCTGCATTATTGGCTTAGATATGTTTGATACAGCTCTGTAGCAGTATCCTAGTGATAGATGTACCACTGGGTACACCCGTTTTTTAACAGGTAAACGAAAACATGATCACATGATCACATCACCCCAACTCTGGCATCCATTCATTTTAGAATTCATGTAAAAATGTTACTGTTTGTGTTTAAATCTTTATACAGATCAGCACCACAGTACATCTCTGACCTCTTAAATGTCTTTTATGCTTCTGTGTTTTTATTTCATTTTTAAATGTTTTTTTTTTTTAACCTGCTTTTATTTAATTACTCGTGATGTTTTCTGTAGTGTTTGCTCTTTTACATTTTATTGTGCAGCACTTTGGCAAACTTCAATGTTTTTTAAAATGTGCTATATAAATAAAACGGATTGGATTGGAGATGTATTATAATGGTTTGAGCTCTGGAAATTGTTAGAGCATCAGGTTATGACATTTATACGACACTATTTGGACCAGGCCATCCCCAATTTTGTAAATAACCTCACAACTGTCCATATTTCCATACTTTTTTAAAAGTGACCATATATGACATATTTACAATAGTTTTTTGAACATGAGAAATCAGATGTTGCAACACCCCAAACAGTGAATACGAGCAGAGATGACTGAATCTAGGGGGTAGGGGATTATATTTCACAGCTTGAGCTCAACAGGCTTACTGAAACAGCGCTATCTTGCCATAATGTTGAGAATGTGATCTGTGTTTTAGTAAATGTGATCAGTATTTTATGACAGGTGAGTCTGTTTATGCATAAAATGTAGGTGTATCTAAAGTCAATGCAGACGTTTCAGATGCCACTCAAAACACTTGTAATTGACCTGTACAACAAACATCTGTATGTATGCGGCTGTGGAGAACTGAGATTCTTAGTGGGTTTATGTCATAGTTATAACAGTGGGGTGCAGGAGTCTCGAGAGGAAACGCCCCTATTAGGTGCAACCAATTCACGTGTTCAAGGGTTAAGAAAATTCCTGGTTCCTCTCTGTGACAGTCTCTTAAGTGGAAAAGTGAAAAATGCTCCATGGGGCGTTCACGTCCACAGTCTGTAGACTCAGTGAGTCGTGTCCTGGGTTGACCCGACAGACAGACAGGAAACGCTGTAACACATCTGCTGTTCGGGGTCCTCTCTGTACCGGAGCATCCCTCTCCGGACTCCTTCCTTCGCGGACAGTGAGAGCAGTTCGGGGACAACACTTTGCTAAATATACACGCGTGTCTCAGACCTGTGGTGTCCTGTCATGCCTGCTGTGATCTCGGTGCCCAGCGCCTGCGCTAGTCCACTGCAGCTGACGTCACACCCAGCATGGCGGTCAAGGTGACTCCGTCAATATTTCTTAGCAGATATTAATTTTTAAAGGCAGCAAAGCGGTCCCGAGTTTACCGCTGCCGGACTCGGAGGACAGCATGTCTGTGCGGACGCGTGGGTTTAAAGCTCTTGTCTTAAACGCAGCGCAGGGACCCCCTCTCGTTTATTTCTGCATCTGTTCTTAGGCGCATCTCTGCCGGCCTCACAGAGACAACTGTAATTTCTTTCCTCTGTTGCATGTGTCATTTAAGGGACATTTGGCTTGAAGTCGCTTATATTTGATAGAAAGTGCGGTTATTTTCCTATGCATGGTGCCTTTTACTGTCTGAGAGTGATCTGAGTCCGTGTAAATCAAAGCTAAACAGAGACTGACAACTTCAGGCTTAGTGATTCACTGCCTTAAAAAGTCTGTTTTTTTCATTGTTGGCACCTTCATGATAAATAGACTGAACTTTTTTTTCTTTTTCTTTTTTCTTTTTTTTTTTGCAAACTGCAAATTGTGTGTTTTAGGTGCAAGCAACGAGGAGAGCGGACCCCCATGACTTGAAGGCAATTTTTCTGAAGGTAAGACTGTCACCCACAAACATTTGGAGTCAACACACAGTTTGATTCAGAAAATGAAGAGCAACAAGTGTATTAGCATGCTGCAGTTTGGAGGAAGTGTCTGTGTGGTTTACTTTAAGATGCATAGTTGAATAAAGGTCACAGAAATGCTTTGACTAATTTTGGATCTGCTTCCTTCGCTATGTCTCAAAATGTATTGCATGGGTTTTCGCTCTTTAACATGACATTGAAAATGATCATTAGCTTTGCCCGCTGTACCCTTCAACCTGAGAAACTCCTGCCGCCAGTGTGCAGGTTTATTTACCACCACAATACTTGTTTGGAGTGTAAACTTGTTTCCCAAAAGAAGTCTGTTGAGTTTCAACTCGCCTTATAGTCCCTCCACCGCTCTTGACTCTTGCCATAAGAGGGCTGAGTAATTTGTAATGCATACTCAGGTGGAAGAGTTAATTACTGGAAGCTCATTCTGACTGCCTGTATAATTTGATTAAGAACTACTTGATGCCTACTGTGAGCGTGAATGGATACACAATCACATGCTGGAGTAATGTGGCAATAAATTGCTTGGAATTAATATTTTCCCTTAAAACATTAATTCAGCAGAGTGCGGTGAATTGTAGCCCTGAAAACATTCGGCGTGAAAGTCTCCTCCCACACTCATGCTCTGTTTATCTCATGCCTGCTGTACCCCAGCTTGGCTCAGAGCCATGAGTGTGGCCTTTCTGTTACCAGTTCATGCAGTGCTTGTGTTTCCTGAGCTATCTCTGTTCCAACTGGAAACCCAATCCTGCCTCTAAAAATGACCTTACATCTTAAAACCAGACAGGGGTCTCAGGTTTAGCAGAGGGCTGCTTTAGAGATGCATATTTTGCTTCAGTTATGTCACACACGGTCTCAACGTAACACTTACAAGTATGATAGTTATTGATTAAGTCAGTGGTTCCCGCCAGAGTACATTTTTCCATGGAGTTGATAAGATGTCACTTTAAATAGTTATTGTACAAAACTGTGCCTGAAATGTCTAACTGAAGGAAGCGCCCTTCTTCACAGTCCCAAACCCAAAAATGGTCCAGTCTAACAACTCAATGGCCAGCAGACTGTAATGGGCAGCTTCAAGGTTATGAATGTGTGTTATTGTGTGACTGTGAACACCGTGTACCTGAACCCAAGAGCTTGGCTTTGAAAACTACTTCCCAAAATAAATAAATAAATACTCTAACACTGTTCCTCTGTCAACAGCACTAACTAAGACACTAGACAGGAATCACGGACAAAGTTACTATAAGAAGGACTTGTTCCTTTAAAAGCTGTAAATGTCATTATGTCTGATGTTTTCTTTTTGAAGTTCAGTCATGTATTTAGTTGCATTTTATAAAGTCAAAAGGAGAACAGTATGCAAAGCCACTGCAGCTTTTTGATATATGTAGTCATGCAAAGTTCATGCAAAGCATTGTATGCACTGTGTTGTAAATTGAAAGCAGTATGTGTAAGTATAGAAACCTGCGCATTATCACCTACAGTCACAAAGAAAAGAGATGCAGATTGACTGAGAAAAAAAACATTCTTGATTCACCACCTACTGGTTGTTTTTTCCCCTCATTGCATTCAGTCACTCTTTACTGACAATAGAAACTCGATCCTGTCCTAATCTGAATCTGCACATGTTGAGCTGTACAATAGTGAATGTTCATACTGGTCACAGCTCTGCCTGTGTGTCCTCTGTAGTATGCCAGCGTGGTGGAGGATGGGGAGCATTACATGACCCCCCGGGACTTTGTCCAGAGTTACCTGGGTCTGCATACACAACCGCAGCATAATCCTAAAACAGTGGAGCTGATAGCTGGGGTGGCTGATACCACTAAAGATGGGTGAGTAACTACAATACATGATGCAAGGTTACTGATAGGTTTTCCTATTTATGTCTTTATATCCTTAACAGTTTTTGTTTGTTCTGGTGGTCATCATTGTTTAACAGAGACTTTAAAGCTCCTGTGAGGAACATTGAGTGTGGGTCAATTTTGCCTCCCATGTTTTCAAATCTTGTCTTTCCAAATATAAGTACAATATCTATTACAAAAAAGCCTCATCTTGCTGTCTTTAATCAGTTAAGAATACCACTCAGTGTAAATCTTTGCTCTGTGTGTATAAAAAAGGCTGTTTTTGCAAGGTATCTGACACCTACTACACAGCAGTGTTCAAAGACACTAAAATAACTATAAAGACATAATCAATCTCCTTGATGATGTTTTTTTTACCTTTAAGGGCTATAAAGAAGTATCAGTTTTAAATTTCAGCCTGTTTTTTAATTCAATAATAAATTCTCACAATGGCTTTAAAATCCAGTTTTATGATTTCTCTTTCCAGTTCTTGTTACCTGTTATACTCAGTAGTTTGCACTGCTTCACTGAATATGGAGCAGAGCAAACTCGAGCAGATGCCAAATAGACCATTAATGATTAATCTCAGTGGTGTTTGCAGAGTGTCATTATAAGTCAATTTTACACTCTCAGCGGATCAATTTAAGTCCACTGATAAGATAAGCTGAATAATCACCGAACTACCTGGTTGTGGTTGCGGTAAAAAGAGTGCACAGCAGAAAGAGGCCCACTATGTCTCATTGACGGCTAAAATAGAGCTCAAAAATCCTTTCAAAGCCACATGAGGTGCTTCTTCTCTAGCTGGCCTGAATAGATATTCCTTGTATCGATTCTAATCTCTTATTACTAATGATAGCAGATGGTAGTTATGTATTACTTAGTGCAATAATAAACTGTTGAGCTCAGCTTTATGACATCAAGGCCAAGATGTTTTTAATAAGTCAGGAAAAATGAAAATTTCTGCGACAAATCAGTGCTAATGGAGATCATGTTGTAAAACTAGAAACTCCAAAACAGCCACTAAATAGACCTTGTTGGCAAAAATATGTCTGAATTCTAGTTCCAAGGCCACAATTTAACATCAAAACCTTTTCTAAAAATAGGTTTAGTTCTATATCACTGCATGAACTTGCTGTCTAACAGGCATGAGTTTTGTCAAAGATACTGATACATATATGTTTTTTTTTGTAAGCAGCACTCTCTTTTTCTTGTCCAAACAGACTGATCTCTTACCAAGAGTTTCTGGCCTTCGAGTCGGTTCTGTGTGCCCCTGACGCTCTGTTCATAGTGGCCTTTCAGTTGTTTGACAAGACTGGCACAGGAAACATCTCATTTGGTATGTACACGGGGCAAACTGACATCATACTTAAGTGAGCGGATCTTATATTTACTGCAGGTAACAATCCATAAAACAATGTACCTACAGTAGTTTAAACATGGTATTAACTAAACGTTTATTTAATTCATGAAAATAGTTGAAGGTATTCAGGGAGCGTTATTCTTGTAGTTGTAATGTTGTAGTAAATAGGGATAGTGGTAGCAATAATAGTGATAGCAGTCGTAGTAGAAGTTAATTTGGGTCAGCATTAGCAGTATCTTCCTGCTAGAAAACATATGTTTAAACAATACAAACTGTTGATGATGGAGAGATTAGGGGGTTGAAGGTGCATATAGCTGTACAATTGATGAGCCGTCTTACCAAAAAATTAGCACTCAATTAATGCAGAGGTTTCCTTTCACATTTTTATGTATTTAATATGTTAGCAGGTCCTCTCTCAAGTCTCATCTTAGGACAGGAAGTGAGCTTTCTGAAACATCACATTATAACCAAGAGATGCAGAGTCTTACAAAGAATCTACTTCTTTGCTGTCTGTGCAATGGGCCTCCATAAAGGGGACTAAAATTGAGAGCGGTGCTTATACAGAGTATTTCCTGACAGACTCAAACCCTCAAAATGTGAGAGAGCAAGACTGTCAGACAGCCTATTCAGCTCCCACATCCAAATGGACTCCTTCCCCTACTTTAACAAGTTTCTCTACAAGTAGAGTGAGGATGTGAGATGAACATTTCATGTTTTTTTTGGTGGTTTCTCTTTTTATTGCTCACTCGTGCCTCACTCTTCCAGAGAATGTGCGTGACATCTTCAGCCAGACCACAGTTCATCATCACATTCCCTTCAACTGGGACTGTGAGTTCATCAGGCTACACTTCGGCCATGAAAGAAACAAGAACCTCAGCTACACAGAGTTCACCCAGTTCTTGCAGGTATACATTTATGTAAATACAGACTGTAAACAAGGGGAACAGTTTGTTTCAATCTGTCAAAGGTAAAAGAAAAAAATCTACTGAGCAGCACCTTTAAAGTCACCAGCTAACTTTTTACTTAATTATTAAGTTGATAAGTCATTTGTAGTTTAATAAAATGTAGCTTTTGCAAAACATTTACTGTTGTAAATTGAACATTTGCTGTGGTGTGAAGTGCCATGTAATTGATGACCCTGCCTAAGGTTTGTGGGTTAAAGGGAAAACATCTCAAAATTGTTTTAGGTAGAGAAAAATAATAATTTACAGAAATCAATCTGCATATTTCTTACTCGAAAAGTTGTATATTGCAACACCAGCTTTATCTGATTTGTTGAAAACGTATATAAAACAAGTAAAAAATCTGCAGTATTTGTCATTTTTAGGTCCTCAAAATCCTCCTGTGAATACTTTTATATGCTCTGTTAGCTAAATTGCTTCTGCCTCTAGCTTTACATTAATTTCTATACCCAGATATTCATTAGTTAGAAGAGTAGCAACAAGAGTCATGTTTAGTGTATGTAAAAGTGCTGGACTTATGCTTTAATGCAGTGTCTCTTTAAAACAGAATATAACGACCTAATATGCTGCAGCACTTCACCTGACATAGTGGCTGAATCACAACAGCTGTCCTTAACCTTCAAAAGCTTGTGTTTCACATTTAGCATTGTGACGCTACAGCTGTATGCTTTTTTAATGCCTTTTATAGTGGGTCCTCTCCTTCAAATCCTACTGTCTATGCACACTTTTACATTTCTTGGTGACATATATGTGATCCCCGTTTAGGACTGACTTTATCTGAGACTAAGGGAGTCAAAGCAGACAATGGTGACTTAACAAATCTTAGTATGGGTGCCTTTTTTCATTGTCTGGAAATCTGTGCTATTTTTGTTTTTTGATTGTTTTTTTTTAGCTTGTGCCATCAGTGACAGGGCAGCATTAGAGAAGCAGGAAATGTGGGGAGAGAGAGAGAGGGGGAATGGCATGTACCACACCAGGGGAATGGAAATCTACCCAGCGATCGGCGTGACAAGGACTGTAGCCTCCACACAGCAAGCGCAGGCTTTAACCTCTTGGCCAGTGTTGCCCTGGACTTTGCTAAATCTGACTTCAAAAGCTGCATGGCCTTCTTTTGAAATGTCTCTGGATGATAGGATACAGTGTAAATATATTGCTCAGTCACTCTAAAGAAAAAAGAGATTAACATTTCTTAGTGCAAATGCAGCAGGACAAACATGAATACATACAGACATACGTACATACATACATACAGTAAATACAGTACATACATACAGACAGACAGACAGACTCCTGCATGCTTTTTGAAAAATTCTTAATGATCACCTTCCTCCTGCAGTGAAGCCTTTTTCTCCCACGACTGGAAATGATGTGAGGTGAACAACATGCCTATATAATCTCTTAAGATAATGGAGCTGTGGTGAGGAGTTGCATCTTTAGTGTTTATGTCATGTGGTTTGCGTGGTAGCCCAGAGTGCCATTAAGTCACTTAGAGTTGTTGTTGTGCTTTACTGCTGCTTGCATGAATCGCACTTAGACCTCTGTGCTGTTTATTGAGCAGCAGCAGCAGCAGTTCGGTCAGGGTGGAACCTGGTTTGGAGTTGGGGGCTGAGGTCTGGGGCAGAAGCTGGGTGGTCTGAGGATCAGACAAGCTGTGCTGTGGTGTGGGATCCTTCAGAGCAGTCTGTGGTTTATCATACTAGACTGGGGCTTCACCGAGGCCTCGTGTGAGCAGGATTTTATTTCATCTATCATTATTTTTGTGTTTTTTTTTCCTGTCATGTCCAAGCATATCTTAGCTCTTTCAAACGAGTTTTACTCAAAATACACACAAATGCAGATCTGTGTGGAGTTTGTTTTGGCTTTGCCACCTTGTGGTTTGTGCAGTTTTTGATTTGAACCTTAAGTGAGTACAGACAAGGTAGAGCATTTGTAGCAGGCTTTGAAAGTTTAATGTTTGTGGGACATCAACACACCACCTCAGGTTTTTAACTGCAAATATAGAGAGAATTAATCCACAGAAAGAGTTGACTGATTAGGTTATCAAGGGGAAAAGTGTAAAGATAAAGAAGCAGCTGGATATTGTGGTGAAGTCTCTCTGTGATCTTCTGGTTCTATGCGATGAGCCTTGACAGCAGACGTTGACCCCAGGTCAGCTTCCCCCTGCATCCACATCTGATTGCATGGTTGTCATATTGAATCATCTTCCTGCAGACACACCTGCTGGTCCTTCTACCAACCACCCAGCTCTACTCCGAGATCAGACTTCATCCAGACATGGTTTTCATTAGTCTCTGGAGGAACAGTGGTGATTACAAAAGCCGGTGTCTGACACTGTCACATCCGATGACTTTCACATCTGTACAACGCTGATATTATTATACTTTTACCCTCCAAAGGTTCCCTGTAATGTGATGCTCCTCATCACAGGAACACATTCTTTGTTTTTTTGTCAGCCAACAGTTTGACCTCCTGTCTGTGTGTGTGTGTGTGTGTGTGTGTGTGTGTGTGTGTGTGTGTGTGTGTGTGTGTGTGTGTGTGTGTGTGTGTGTGTTGGTGCAGGAGCTGCAGTTGGAGCATGCCCGCCAGGCGTTTGCACAGAATGACAAGAAAAAAACTGGATCCATCACTGCCTTGGACTTCAGTGACATCATGGCCACCATCAGACACCACATGCTGACTCCGTTTGTAGAGGAGAACCTGGTTTCAGTAAGTTCAGAATCGTTTTAAAGCACCCTTAACTATTTTAAGTGGCTGATATCAATATTTATATGCCTTTAAATTGATTTACAACACATGGCTCTTACTTCTTTAGCAAGTATCAGGTCATATTCTAAATTTACAAGTTAGAAGGTCTTGCTAACATTTACACAGATTTTATTCCTCTTAAACTTAGTTTGCAGTTTGTAACAGAGTGCAGTAGTTGGGGAAAAATGGCAGCGAGTCATGTTGGAGTAGACAGGGTGAAACAGTACTTTGTGTGTGGATGTGAAGCGTCTGCTGTTTGTTTATATGTAGGTCCTCTAAAGCTTCCACAATGCACTAACACAGTGTGAAATCAAACACTGGGGCTCCAGTGTTAGGTTTAGGTTTGTGTACTTTTCAAATTTATGAGGAAAATTAAAACATAAAAATGTTGTTCTATTTTCTTAATTAAAAAAAAGCCAAATATTTCTTATGTGAGTCAGTTGTGACCAAAATCAGAGCAAAGAGAGGGAATATTTGACTTAAAATTAATGCTAATGTTGCTCTGATGCCTTTTAGTGGCCCAAGAGGAATTTTCTTAAGTTAACAAGTGAAGGGTTAGGATCCTGCAAACAATTACTTCTAATGAAACCCAAAGGATACAGGAGAAAACAGCAAGATTGAGACAAAAGTTTCCCTTCACAAGAGAAATGACAAACTTCATCTTTCTGCAGGCTGCAGGAGGCAGCACCTCCCACATGGTGAGCTTCTCCTACTTCAACGCCTTCAACGCCCTCCTCAACAACATGGAGCTGGTCCGCAAGGTTTACAGCACCCTTGCGGGCACTTACAGGGACACACTTGTTACTAAAGGTACACCTCAGATCCTCACAATGACATCACTGAAATTAATCACGTGTGCATTATGTGCTTTGAGATGATGCTTTATGTTTTGACAGAGTAAACTCATGGAAACATTTACTGTAGCGCCAGAATTTTCAGGTAAATGAAGATTTTGAACCTGCTCAGCAGATCCCCTCATATACAGTATGTGGACTTGTGTAGCTGTACCATCCGTCACTTTTGCCCCTGAATGTGTTTCAAGGAGAACTAAACTGTACACCAATCCTCTGCTTTCTCTGTGTGGTCTTCCCTGTAGTATTTGCAAATAGTTCTTGTCACATGTGCAACCAAACATTAGATTAGACTGGATAAAACTTTATTGATCCTTTTGGGAAGGCCCCCTTAGGGACATAAAAAAATGTTTATAATATATATTTATATGTTTTATAAAATACAATTTATAGATATTTAAGAAATATAGAATAGATTTTTGTAATAGATATGACTATATATCAGATGTTAAAGCAAAAGCAAACACTAACATGTCAGGTGTCTGTCACAGAAAACTATATCATTGCAGCACTCCAGATCAGTGAGGCAGGCTTGTGACCGAAGGTTGCAACACTCAGACCTGACAGGAAGGTCTTTGTGGAAGAAGTGAATAAGGAACTCTTTTCCCCTCTCTTAACAACCACCATTAGGTTTCCTTTGAGAAAGACCACCTGATGGTAATGGAGCTTCTCAGCAGGCAGCGGTAAAGAACTGAATATAAAGCACGTATAAAAGAGTGATGCTGGCTGCTGCTGGGAGATTGCATGCTCAGTTTAGTGCACTCCTGGGTAAGCAGATAAAGCACAAACAGAACTGATTTAAGAGTTTTACATTTTCTTTTTGTGATCTCAACAATAAAGGGAACACAATAACACAAAGGCAAACAAAAAAGAGTATTTGCAAGTACTGCAGTTGTAAATACATGTCGAACCTCTCAGCTTTTTGTCTGAGTTGAGTGCGTTGAGGCCATCAAAGACTGAAGTTTTGCATTATTTGATCTTTTCTTGTCTCTGTTGTTTTTTAGAGGAGTTTGTCCATGCTGCGAATAAGTTTGGTCAGATCACTCCAATGGAGATTGACATCTTGTACCAGCTTGTTGGTCTCCACACTCACTCTGGGTAAGACTCTAAAAGAATCTAAAACAGTTTTTTTTTTTCTGTAAATACACACCGGCCATTATCAGTCTACATCAACAAAACTGTATTTTTACATTAGTTATTAAATTGTGTAGAAAAAGACAAGAGTTAAAGGACCATCAAACATTTAAATTGATTTTTCGACACTATGATTTTTCGGCTTTTGTAGAGTAACCTGAAATGTGCATGAAAACCACTGACAATATAAAAATGGACCTTGTTTTAGTCACGTCACCGACTGTTTTTGGACGTACACTGAAGGCAAAAGACGGCAGCTACCATTTTGGAAATGCTAACTCTGACTAATGTTTTTTAAATCTAGACACAAAAAGAAAGGTGGAGTTGGGGCAACAACAACCTGTATGCACCATCCTGTCAATCAAACCAGCAGTGCAGCTATACTTCAAACTCTTAGACTCTGAAATAAACCGCCCAGTGCAGTTGTAACAAAAATGCGACTTATAGAGACAGAAACTAAAAATCATTTCACGATCATTTTCTTTCGAGTCTGTTCATAACCAGGCAAAAACTCCTCCCAACAGCTGTAAATTTTTGAGACAGCCTTTAGTGGACACTGAAGGAACTGCAGTTTATGGCTTCATTTGACCACCAGAATTTGCAGCTCGTTAGAACCACATTACAAAGGGATTATCTCGCTTAACATAACACAGCTAACAAAATAAATAGTTTCTTATCTTGTAAAGTTGTAGCAACTGAAGAAAAGGCAGATATTTCCTTTGGAGATGGTTGAGACCAGAATGGAGCTAAAAGTTTGACAGTAGATGAAGGATGCTGCTGCACTGCTGCCCCCTAGTGGCCCTAAAAAATTATCATACTTGTTAAAATCAAGGAAATAAAAGATTATCCAGTGAGGATAAAATTATCTTATACCCCCATGTTAGCCGGATGGTGTTTTATCATGTAAACTGACTTAATTATGGTTTCATTGTTTGAATTTATAAGTGATATTTGACAGTAAATAGTAAAACTGTGTTCCTCACCACATAGAAATGCATCACAATAATATTTTGAACAGATATGATTTAATTTGAGTTCCTTTCAAATGCATTTTGTTCTCTTTGTATATTTTAGTGTATGAAAAGTCAGATACATGGTGTAGCTTCTGAAAAAGAGGAAACAATGATGTATGATATAAGAGGGTAGATGTAAAGCTGTTAGATTAAAAGAAAAAAAAAAGAGTAAAAAATTAATAAAGTGAAATTAGCCCTCCTCATTGGGAATGAAGCGTTAGCTTGGCTCTGCACTTTGCTGTATGCACAAACCATGTAAGTGTTTGCTCGAATCCACTTCAGTGCATTCATAGCCTCCACATAAAGCTGTGTGATTTTCTATTCCATCCTGAATGGAATAAAAATGTTACTGGTTTGTTTACTGCCTGTAAAGTTAAAGTTACTGCTCATTAAGTTCAACAACAGTGGCTCCACTGGCCGATTTACAAGACAAACATAAAACATGGAAACAGACTTTATGATCCGTCAGGCCAGCAGTGGGGAATTTTTGTGTCTCAGAAATGAAGAAACAAAACACTTTCATTGAGTTTTTGGGCCACGGGGCTCTCATCCAGCTTTGTTTGTCTGTTGTTTATATAAGCTTAAATGAAACTTACAGTAACTTAGAGTTATATGCCCGTAAAAAAGTTCAGTGGAAAAACTTACATCACTGAATGTTGCTCGCAGTAGATGCTGGGCGCTTTGCTTTTTCCTGGCCTAAATCCCTCCCTCCCCTGCTGTTGTGCATTAAGGCGGCTGAACCACGCAGACATTGAGAGGATAGCCCCGCTGGAGGAAGGAGCCATGCCATACCACCTAGCAGAGGCCCAGAGACAGGTATCCTGATGACTCCTCTAATACACCCCACATCCTCATGCCTTTTATCAAAGCCTTCTTCTCTTCTACCTCCGCTTCCTCCTCAGACAGGAGCCAAAAAGGCAGAATGCTCAGCGGCTGAATTAGCCGAGTGCCCATGTTTTTCTTCCCTTGTGAAGTGCATTACTTAAACTCCTAGATAAAAGTACACCAATTATAGTTATAGAGGAGGAATGGATTGTTGCGTTGCTCCCCTTTATGAAAGGCTCTCCCTTATTTCATTCAGTATAGCTGCACATCACATACACATCAGCTGCAATCACACATCTGAGAAGCTAATAAGAGGCTTTTATCAGTGTGGGGCTCCGGGAGTTTCAGGAGCCTTTAGCAAAGTCTGCTAATGGCAGCAGGGGAGTAGGAGTCAAGGTGGATGTAGGAGAACAAAATAGTTCCTGCCTGCCTGCCTCCACCGGATGACATATATCTGTATCAGGCTGTGGTCAGAGCTTTCGGGTCACTCATGCTCCTGGGATTCAGGCTCAGAGGTCTGGAATTTGATTCCTTTCGGGGGATTCTGCGATTCTCAATCCTGCCCTGTAGTGGAAGTGGGCTAATTGTTTAAACCCTTTGATCAAGACCTCAATCTTGTTAGCGCACAAGCCCTCGGTGGAAGCATCTGGGCGAAGGAAAAGGGTGATCTGGCCTCCTCATCTGGTTTGGGAGAAGTTACTCACCCCCTCAGTCCACACACACACAAACACACACACACATGCTTTCAAAGTCTCACTCGGACTGTGATATTCATGTAGATACTTATCTGAACATGGAAAAGGCTTGTGGGGCTAATCTGCTGCCCCGCACCGCTGTGAAAACAAAGGGGCTCCACTTTCAACATCAAACACCAAACTACTGATCAAGCTGATAAGTTCAACTTTGTTGTAAAAATAAAAGAGGACTTTTACTTTGAAGGCTACATCAAGTACGGCATGTGTGTATAAGTCCACACACTCATATATGAGCTCAGTCCGTCTGTCTGTGACATTTAATACAGGTTATGATGAATCAGACTCTATATGACATGTCTGCACTCCATCTCCTTCCTCCGCTGTTGAGTTCTCCATAACATATTCCTGTCCTCAATATATCTGGTTCACTATAGTTTGATATGGAGCCGAGTCATGCTTAGTGTTCTCATCCCCCCACGTCTTTCCCCAGATTCATTTGACCGCCGGTGTCTTTTTCTCCTCCACAGCACGCTCAGCACGAAAAGTCTCGTCCCATCTGGCTCCAGGCTGCAGAGTCTGCCTACAGGTTTACTCTGGGCTCAATCGCAGGAGGTGAGTGACATGTCTGCGGCAAAACTGAGGGGTAACCTTAGCTGGCCTAACTGGCGCGCCACTGAGGGCCCCGAGGCTGGCCATTGTGCTGCGGGGGAGAAGGAGGTTGTGATGTGAGGCCCCGGCATTGTGCTGCCGTGCCACCAGTGGCTCCAGGCTGTCGTTGCAGTCAGAGCTTTGGAATGACACAAATCTTCCGGAACCGCACTCTCTGGAATCTCCGTCTAATTACACCCAAAGAATCGGATACAAGAAACCTCTGATATACTGACCCTAAGATAGCAGCGCACACTCATCTCTTCTGTGTGTTAACTCTCCCTAACACGCACACACACTCACACACACGCACACAGACATTTCATCGGTGGCCAATTCACCCAGGGTCATAAAACCGCATGTATAACATGAGTCTTTTCCTGAAACCGCCATCTCTCTGAGGCGTTAATGAGCTGTTTCTCACACGGCCTCAGTGCTGACTGAGCTGTTTGCATGTTTGACTGAGCCGTAGTCGCTGCAGTCTTTGATGTTAGCCGAGACATGTCAGAGTGAAGCTGACAGAAACTTGCTGCTCCACAAACAGTTCCTACAGTTACCACACTTTGTACTTCATCACATCTTAATCACCGTTTTTCTTACGCAAACACAGCCAGGATTATTTCAGCAATCTTTCAACTAAATCTCCAAACATTCATCATCGAACGAATGATTCATGTAAGACGTCAACAGTTGAACGCAACAAGACGTCAACAAGTCAACAAGTGAATGACAAACTTGAATGTTCTCAGCTGACACAACTGGTGAATTAAAAACTGAGATTTTTAAATATGTGTTTGTCCCCTCAAGTCTATATTTACGCAAAAAAACTGAAATGATTTTGGGCTCCTAATCAGCCGAAGTAAGAAAATCTTCAGCTATGACCTTATTATAGGCCTTCTTTTATGCACTATCTTACATAAAATCTTTCATTTAATTCAAATTAGTCCAGAATTGACAATAATCGTCTTTGTTACATAATCAAATATTGATATAGTGCTAAAAAATAAGCAAATGGTAATTCTGTAGGTTCATAGCTGAGGTCCTTAACTGGTTACCACACGTCAGAAAAAGGTACAGAGACGAAGAAGCAGCAGACTGTGTGAACTGACTTGAAGCAGCTCTTCTAAAACCTGAAATTTCATGGTTTTTTTTGTAAATCCAAAAGCTATATTGCCTTTTTTGCCTCTTTGAATTACTGGTTAATTGAATATATAGACTTTCTTACTGTTTCTGTTCGGTTTTGTATCTTATGATTGACTGGAACTAGCTTATACTTGTAAATGTAGGAAAAAAAAACAAAGTAGGAGCATGCCAAAAATTTTTATGTATTCTTAAAAAAGGTGGAATGAACCTTTTTGTTACCTTTGCCTATTTTTACTCACTGTGCTGTTTCGAATTTCAAATTTTTTAAGAATAGCACATATATCATTGTCATCATGTTAATATTGTAAGGACACCATAACCCTGAGGTGAAAATCTGATATTATGACAGCTCTAATCCAAATCCTCATGTGTTCAACCACCAGAACAAATACATCTATGACCTGATGTGTGGGTGTAATACAAGGTTGGGAAACACTGCGAATAGATGAAACAAAGCAAAGGTTTCAGCTAGTGACAAATCTGTGTTTTTTCAGCCACTGGTGCCACAGCCGTGTACCCCATCGACCTGGTGAAGACGCGTATGCAGAACCAGCGCTCCACAGGCTCCTTTGTAGGAGAGCTGATGTACAAGAACAGCTTCGACTGTGCGAAGAAAGTGTTGCGTTACGAGGGCTTCTTCGGCTTCTACAGAGGTAATCCTTCTGTGCATTTCACAGCACACTGAAAGACTCTCAAACCTGCGTGCGGGAAAGCATGCGGGTGTCGTGCAAAACAAACCATCTGATGGGAAAGCATTAGGATTTGTCAGCGTGCTAATATCAGCAGCATGGCTTGCTAATTGATACCAGAAACCTTTGCCCTCCCTGTTCAGCGGTGAATAAAACAGCACCCAGGGGTCGAGTTTTCATTATCTGGACTCCTGGGAGAGCTCTATGAGGAAAATGACCAGCAGAGTCATGTAGTGGCAGCGGTGTCTGATCTGGCTCTGTACTCAGAGTGATAATGGTGCTGAAGGCTTGTGATATACAACACTTCTCCCCTGAGGCTGCTCATATGAACGAAGTCAAGACTGCCATCTACTGCTGCCTCCACCACTGCAGCTCGGATCGGCCTCCTTTCCTCCTCTTTTGCACATGATAAGAGGGTGATTGACTCTGAGACAGACACGCTCGGCTGTTTTTCTGGCCACATACCAGCAGCAGTCACTCAGCAGCTCCTTCAGAAGTTTATCTGGCTTGATGAAGGACAAGCGGTGAAACAGTATGGTGGTTATCGCCACCATAGCACCCACCCCCGCCTGTTCCCTGATCTTGTCCGTGACCACACAGCTCTCTCTGTTCCCTACCAACAGTAGATCAGGGTCTTGACAATGCTGATCCCATAAGCACCAGCAGTGTCATATTTTTGCCTTTTTTTCTTCAATTTCAATGGGACCTTTGTGTTTTTGGTGCATCAGATGTATCAGGCACATCTGTAAATATTTATGGGTTTGTTTTACGCTCACAAGAACCCTGTGGCTTACATTATCCTGGCTGTCAGTGCATGTATTCATTCCACAGAGATAAAAAATGTGCATTCATTTCGAGCCAGACTTTGTCTCTCTCTCTGTCAGGTATTCTAATGGTATCTATGAATAATATTTTGCAGGTCTCCTCCCGCAGCTCATCGGCGTTGCCCCGGAGAAAGCTATCAAACTCACGGCAAGTCATTCCACTGTGGAGCTAAGAGTGCTCAAAAAGTTGCTCTGGCTGATTCACTGTGAATGAAAAACATGCACAGAATGTAGGAGAAATGCACTCTTCGCAATCAAGTTGCAACAGCAACCACAAGTTAACATTAATGCCCTGCTATCAGGATCAGGATTGTGTCTCATCTGCCTTTTTTCCTTCATTTCTCACTCTCTTTCTTTCTTTCTTTCTGTCTTTCTTTTTTTTCAGATGAATGATTTTGTCAGAGACAAGTTCACCACAGAAGATGATACCATCCCTCTGGCTGCAGAGATTCTCGCTGGTGGATGTGTAAGCATCACTTCAGAGATACTTTAAAATTCGAGCTGCAGATGAACCCAAAACTTAGTAAAGGGCCACCTTAGAGACAGAAAAATGTGGGACATAAATACACAAGAAGTCATTCAAAAGGTTAAATACTGGACACTGTCGTCTTTCGTTAAGTGGACCCAGGTTGGTACTGCGTGAGTCTCTTTTATGCAGATTTTAAGGAGGGAAAAGTATTAATTCATCAGTAAATACAACAGAAGTGAAAATATTAAGAATTTTTGTCGATACAAAGCAAACTTTAGTACCTGAAGGTCTAGACAGCTGTCTCCTCACAGGAAAAGATATCAAATGACTGTAGATGAGGGTTGACCAAGTATTCCAATCCTATATTTGAGTATGAGTAATTAAATTTTAGTCAATTTAAACAACAAAAATGTACTCACAGAACCAGGTTCTATAGAACTCTTAATACTCTGATTTCATACTGGATCTCTAGTTGATCTAAATCTAAGTAGATTGAACTTTTATGATCTCTGTCTTTATGTGGAAGTGAAATTGTATCTGGAACAATCAGAACAGTGCAGTAGACTAAAAAATACAAATTTGGCTTAATTACTGAAGTGGAGTAGAATCATAATGTAGTATTAATTTGAGGCAATTGAATTCACGTAATTTTTATTTAGCTACAACTCAGGTGGCATGGTCTTCTAAAAGCACATTTTCAGTCCTGCCTTGTTCAGTGCAAAAGTTTGATCAGTGGCCCAGCTCCAACTTATGACAGTCTAGACACCACCTGTGCGTCAGTTCTGAGCCTGTAAGTATTGTTAGTAGAGTTTGCTACAATAATTCGACAACATTCAGTTCCACTTTTTTCTGTTTGGACCTAAATTTGGATTTGAAAACATCTTTTCAGTGACGAGAATATGTATGAATGTGATTTCTTCACTCTGCCTTTCTGCTGCCTGTGCTGAAATGTAACAGCAGGCCTCGTAGCGGAGCCAGCAGGTTGCTCACAGAGGACCAGGGTCTGCGGGGTCATGCCCCCCTGTCAGGGAGTAATTGTAGGAAGAGGCCCTGGAGGGTCCTGGATGAAGCTGGGTCTAGCTCAGGGTGATTGAGTTTGACAGTGTGGTACACACCCGAGGCACAGTTGCAATGCAGGTCTGCACACAGGACATTGGTCGGATGGGTTTGACACCTGAGAAAAAACTCCATGTTTGACCTGTTTGTAAGGACTCAAATGTTAATATGATTGTATAAGATGCTCTAAGTCTGATAAAGTGACAGTTTGTTAAATGGTGGCATCCATCATAGAGGAGAACTGAGGAAGATAAAAGAGAGGGAGTGCATCCGTCTTCAGAGCAGCGGATATTCCCCCTCCACTTTGAAAATGACTAAATGTGCCAGAGCTTTTTTTAGCCCTTTGCTCGGATGTTTACAGATAAGACCCCTGCCCTGAATGTCACAAGCAGCCATCCTGGGGCCTGATTTGATTTGGGGCGGGTGATAAATGTGCCTGAGTCAGAGGGTGCTGAGCCTTCAGGGCATTGCCTGTCCGTACCCCAAGCCGCCCGGGTGATTCAGTGCTCTCCCCTGGGAATAGGGGGTGAATCTGGGAAGTGTGCGGGGAGAGGCCAGGCTGGGCCGCTCACCCTGCCACAGGGGGTGCCTCGGGGGGAGACGAGGGGGCAGAGGGCCGCTACTAGGGTCAGAGATTCCCGACCATGAGCCGGGGCTTCTACTCACCCGACGCCAGCTCTGCTCTGACCCTCATGGTTCTCCTATCAATGCCTCCTCTATCAGGGCCGTGCTTTTACTAGACAGAGTCAGATCAGCAGGAAAAAAGTGTCTTTGTGCAGAAGTTTACTGAGGTGATTTAAAAGTTCCTACTTATGAGCAATGCTTACACACCATTACAAAAAGCTCAGCCTTCATTCGGCTCTGAACAAAAACACATTTGTGCTTTTGAAACCTCTCTTCAACAGTTTTCTTTCTCCTGTTTCTCCTCCTCTGCAGGCCGGAGGTTCCCAGGTGATTTTCACCAACCCTCTGGAGATTGTTAAGATCCGTCTGCAGGTGGCTGGAGAGATCACCACAGGCCCCCGGGTCAGTGCCCTGACTGTTGTGAGAGACCTGGGCTTCTTTGGCCTCTACAAGGTAGGTCAGCACCTCTGCAGCTCCATGACGTCTGCAGCAGCAGCAACCTCTGCTCACAGACACACAAGGACAATGAAAGTTCTCTTATGTTCCTCAGAAACAATACTAAAAACATACTGTTCACTAGGGTCGGCATGTACTTTTCTATATGTCTCGCATTTCTCTCAACTAAATACAAAGTCTGTAGAATTGATCAAACATGGATGCCTTTACTCATGATTTTAAGTCAAAAGTACTTTCACTTTAATTTTGAAAATGACAAACGTTGATGGAAAATCTCACGGTCAGGTTTCAAATATTATATTAGAAACATTTTTAAAATTAGTGGTTCAATAATTTTATTTCCATTGAAGATCAACTTGACATGTATGTATGTTCTTTTGTATCAGCGCAAAACACTCTCGAGCAAAATAACCTCATACTAGAACTTAAGTGGGAGCTCATGAAATGAAGTACCACTCTCCAGGTTTTATTGTTTGAATCATTTTTGTTGTATTTTTATTGCATCATTGAAATAAACAGGTTTAAAGCTCCTGTGAGGAGTCATAACACAGACTCAAATCAACACTGATGCCTCTCTATGACCTCAAATAGCATACAAGACCATCAGCACCAAGACCGACTCTTTGTAAGTTGTAATTTTCAGTGCCTTTAACAGCTGCAAGGAGGAAGGAGTCAAACCAAGTGATTGACAGCGCAAAGAGCCTTTTTACATTTTCAGCAAGTTCACAATGAGCGATGCACTTTAACGATGACAGACGGCGGTTTGACAGTATTAGTCAGAGAACGCTGCTTGCACATGAGGACAAACCAGAAATGAGACAAGTGTTATAACCTTGTCCACAGGAGGCGCCAAAATCTGCACAAACAGAAAGTTCCTAACTGGAGCTTTAATTACTCATAAACTGAAAGATTGTACAGACTTATCATACATTTGTTGACAGTAGAAGCACAAACATATTAATAAAAATATACGAAAATAAAGTCATCAGTGGAAACTTTTTTATGCTACAGTTAAAGTGAAAACTGTTAATGTGTAATGTGTCTTTGGTGCGCTTGAGTTTTGACACCAGTGTTACATTTTGTTTAAATATTGCATGTTTGTGAGATGACAGTCCAAAGTTAGATCGGTGCTTTACTGAACCACACCTCAAACTTTTACCAAGATCATTGAAATCCAGGTCAGAAGTTTTCAGTGAACCTGCTGCCAAACAAACAACTTTTAAAACAGTATCGCCTCAGCAGTGGAAATGGTAAATCCTGTTGTCTGATTATCTGTTAATGAAACACAGAGAACAAAAATCCCTCTAGACTTGATAAACAGCAACACTGTCATAACCCTTGTAGTGTGGTAGTAGTATGGTAAATGTTCTGACCTCACTCTCCTGTATGTAACCATATGATGGGTTTGTTTTGGCCGTAATGTTGGGCAGATGAAACACTGCTGTGTTTTTGCACGGACATAATGAAGATCAGGATCGTGAATTTAAACATTAAACACTTCTTTTTCTGAGCGTTTGCCGTTTTTCTCCAACATTGTTAAACTTGTAAAGGAAGTCACGGTCAACAACTGACAGCAAATTAGTCAGGCATTACGCTTGGCTACTGCTGCTTCCAGGTCCTTGTGGCTTTACTTACAGCTCCACGCGTGTGTTCATACTCCATATTTTAATGAGGAGCAGACAGTGTGTGGCTTGTTAAAGGAGGAAAAACGTTAAACTCTCTTGGCAGAGGAAGCCAACAAACCACCATCCATGGCGGCCCTGTGTATGTGCGTGTGTGTGATGGATCTCTTTTTTAAGGGTAGAGCTCTGCCTGGGGCTCCATGGCTCGATCGTCAACACTAAACCCCCCAGTAGATTTGAACAGACAGCTCCCGGGTCAATTTATCCTGAGACCGGCCTCTGCTGTTTATGATGTATATCCTTTAACTGTTCTTTTTTTTGTGTGTGTGTGTGTGTGTAGGGGGCCAAAGCTTGCTTCTTGCGTGACATCCCCTTCTCTGCCATCTACTTCCCTGTGTATGCCCACACCAAGTCCAAACTGGCAGACGATGACGGCAGACTGGGGGCCCTTCAGCTGCTCACCGCTGGAGCGATTGCAGGTATGAAACATCTTTGAAAAGTTAAACATCACGTGATTTAATTGGCAGATTTGTCACATTTTCTGCTTCAAAGAAAATTAAAAAAAGACACGAGCTGTAAATGTATGCAGCACTTTCATCGACTGCACTTTACATCTACACCCATTTTAAAGCCTGCATGATGCTGCAGCACAGATCTGAACACAGTCTGAGCTTCATTACGTCTGTTGTGAATTGTCTCCTAAGGTGTACCAGCGGCTTCGCTCGTGACCCCTGCTGATGTCATCAAGACCAGGCTCCAGGTGGCGGCCCGAGCAGGCCAGACCACATACACCGGAGTCATCGACTGCTTCAGGAAGATCCTTAAGGAAGAAGGTTTCAGAGCATTTTGGAAGGGGGCAGGAGGTAAATGTACAGACTGTCCATACATATGCAACAGTTTTGTATGTGGTTTGATGTCTACGGAAAGGAGGCTCTGTGTGTTTGTTACAGCAAAACTAAATCCCATATCGTCAAACTCTTCCCCATTAGCTCGCGTCTTCAGATCTTCCCCCCAGTTCGGTGTAACCCTGGTGACCTATGAGCTGCTGCAGAGATGGTTCTACGTTGACTTTGGAGGACAGTAAGTACTTCAAACCCCTTTAAAACTCAAAATACCTTCAGCTGAAGTAAAGCAACACCCCCAACCTCTGATCGGACTCTCTTTCATCAGTCGTCCAGCAGGTTCTGAGCCCACTCCCAAACCGACCCTTGAGGACCTTCCCTCTGTGACTGCAGACCACGTAGGCGGCTACCGTCTGGCTGCTGCAACCTTTGCCGGCGTGGAGCGAAAGTTTGGTCTGCATCTGCCAAAGTTCAAGCCTTCTGGCGAGGCGACAATCAAACCAGCGGAGGCCAAAAGTGAGCCGCAGCCTTCATAAAAGCGTCTCGTGGTGCCTGAGAGGGCTGCATGCTATCACAGTCATGTTTCCTCCTAAAGCATTTAACTCAACCACTTTGCGATACAACCGTTTTGGGTGATTGTCTTACTATGGATGCTGCATGAGTTTGGCTTTCCGTTTTTCTTTGCATAGCTTTCTTTGCACTACTTTATTGTACACATTGTACTTCTCCACAGAGGGACATTATGGCCTTATAAAGGATTGTTACTGCTTTTTCTGGTGTGCGATCGCTTCGGTGTGCATGTGTCAAGTTAAAGTTCAAAAGACACGAGGATGTACAGATGTTTTCAAAAGTGTTCATTTTGAAATCAAAACCAGGGACTCGGGGAAATAATTTAAATGTATTTATTGTATTTTATTGAAATAAATCATTTAAACTGTTGCTTCTGTGTGAAAAGTACATTCCCAGTTTCAACACCAAGCTTTGAGATTCTTCAGGAAACAGACGATCTCTGTTTCACGTACAGACGTGGAAATCACTGACCAATTACAGCATACATGATCATCAGGCATTAATTGTATCCCAGCTATCCCAAATCTAACCAGCTGCTTTGTCTACTGAGAACTGGTAGAGAACTGATCTATACAGTAGTAGAAAGATATTTGGATGACGGCAATTCAGTATATAGTCATTTACAAACGAGGATGAAACGAGGGCTACAGTGAACGTAACTCTACATTCCACGGTGTTTCCAGACGTGATTGCTTTATTACAACTTTGGTAGAAACTGAGCTCAGCTGAGTGTTTACCATGAATGTGTGTGGAGTGAAGCACCAACGTGGGTTAAAAACTCAACGACAAATAAGGCAAAAGTGTTAAAATGCCCAAAAGAAGACTGGATGGGTTTTACAATCAAGGTGAAATGAAAGTTTAAGGCATCTGGTTGGAGAAAGGACGACCTGTTCGTGTTTGTAAATATGGCTTCCTGTTAGTGTTTGAGGTTACAGCCCTGTTACTTCTATCTCTCTACAAAAAAAGAGGCTCCAGCTACTACAGTGAGCTGAGTTTTTTTTAAGGGAAGGGGGGAAGGAGGGGCTGAAGATGTCCTCACTTCTCTTTCATCAAAAGTTGGATTATTTCCTCTGTCATGACGTCGCCACATCATTTTTTTATTCTCACAAAATGAGGCTGAGAATAACGAGCACACCACTGGTCCCTTAAACATCTCACGCACGCCGTGTCGATCAGGCAGCCAGGCGCTGAGCCGCCAGTTCCTCTGCGTCGTCTCTGTTCTCGTTGATCTCTGCAAGCGTGCGCACGAAGCGGGTCCACTCGTCGTTTCGTGGAACAGCAGTTTGCTGTGAAGGTAGACGTACAACAGACGCACATTTCAGCGACATGAGGGAGTAATGGCATTGTGAACAATTACCTCATGAAAGTACAGAACAGTCAAAAAGCTGAGTCATGGCTGCGCACCTCTCCAACATCGTACACAAGGACTCGTCCATCTGAGTCTCCCACGGCGATTTCCCTGCCTGAGTGGGCCCATCTGACCCTGTTGAGGGCGGGGTTTCCATCTACGGTGACACTGGCGGTCGGAACCTTAAAAATGACACACAAAAATAACTCATAAATATTCTCTGCAGTGTTTTATTTGGCATTGTGAAGTAAAACACTTGGAACAGATGTGAGAATGTTTGAGAGCAGTGATACCTCGGTGTCGTTGTTGAGGTTCCACAGGTCGAGATGGCCGACTCCATCGACACAAGCAAAAAGCGTGGGGTGAGTGGGAGACCACATGACATCGTACACGTAATCGGAGTTATCCTCAAATGAGTAGAGCGGCTTGTTGTTCTGCAAACAGAAATAAAGAAAGGAGGAAGCATTGGGTATTGGTGTAAATATTGCTTCATGATCTGATTAACCATCCATCAGAAATATGAGTTCAAGAAGTACGGCGGTTACACCTCTAAAAACAGCAGCTTACTACCAAACAGAACTCAACAAGTCAGGAGTCGAAGAATCTTAATGAGTATTGGACAAATGTAGTAAAGCTTCTCATGTCCTGTCCTCGATGAATTGTAAAACTTTCAAAGTTTTTAAGTTTAAACTTCACACTTGAAAAAAGTGTTTTTCTTTTTTAATTTTCTATACCATCAGTTAAAGGCAAAAGCAATTTTAATCAGCTGTAAGTGTTTAATGTTAATTAGCAAAACTTGACCTCGAGACAGTAATCATTGCATAGATAATCAGCTGGAACAGACATTTAAGGACAGGGGTGTTTGAATGTAGAGCAGATTGCAGATGTTTAAGCTAAGACAATAATCCAAAAGCAGCAGAAGGTTCTATAAATCCTGTCATTGTTACAAAGCTTGATCTGTTGGCTCCTTATTTCTGTCATAATTGCCTTCTTTTAAATTCCACAAAGGAGCCAGATCTTTGTAGGGACTTATATTGTTACAGGGATTTAACAACAGTATCTGACAATGATATCAACATAAAGGTAAATTATCACCCTGAGCTTCACTGCGGTTAAAAAGGAGCTGACACCGAGTTGTATGGAACTTAGTAGATGCACAAAACGCTGACACAGAATTCATTAAAAACATTTCCATCAATCCTGGGGGCTTCAGGGACATTAACATATGTAGCCTGGATTTGCTGGTACCTTGGTGCTCCACAGCTTGACAGTCCAGTCGAAAGAGGAGGTCACGAACAGGTGGGAGAAGTCCAGGGGCCCTGGAGCTGTGTGGCAGTGGATCCCTGTGATGGGCCCCTGGTGGCCCTCGAACATCTCACTAATGCCCGCTTTGCTGTGGAGTACATGGAAGAAGTGATAATGATGTAACTCAGATTGACCCATTTACTGTCAGCATGAGTGAAGTCATCCTGTATTTTCATCTGTACCCTGATAATCAAGTCTTTGCCTAAATTCATGATAAAACATTTTGATATACATATTTCTGTGAAAATAATGTTGTGTTTATTTCAAAGCAGTTTGCACCCATCGGTTTTCTCAGGGTATAAGAGCCAACCCCTTCTGGACATGTTCACATTTCTCTCTTACTTCAGATGTCACATGATCACCTGCAGGCTAGAAAAAGTGCCTGCAACCCTCAACCACATGTTGCAGATCTGTTACCGAACTGAGGCTCTGATAATTAACGCAGAGAGGTAAATACTCAGCGTGAGTGATGCTTATGCATTATTAACTGTGATGAGAAGTATCATACCATCGTCAATGAGCTGGAAAATTATTCCCCCAATTACAGAGGTGATTCTGCACTGCTAAACCTCGCGTCTCTCCCCTCTGTGCAGTCTTACAGGCAGACTGCAGGGCCTGCAGTTAACACGCTGCTCACTGGCAGCTCTGATTCAACCCGCTGTATGAGGAGGCTCCAGGTTTTTTAAAATGAGAACATTGTAGGATGAAATGTAGTTTTTAATTCTCCCTGGGACGACTGACTGTAAACACACTCTCTCACCCACTGAAACGTACTAAAGAGAGGAGGAGAGAGAGAAAAAATAGAGGAGGAAAAAATGATTTGTTTCCCCTGCATGTGTGCCCTGTTTATGTTGAGCGACCTTTACAAACACAACTGACAAGCGGAAAAGAAAAACAGGATGACTGGGCAGGAGTGAAACCTCAAACAGCGGGAGATCAAGTGTTGGATTTGCGTTGCGCTGGGAAGTGAGTGGGCTATATTTATTTGACACTTGGTGCTAGGTGGGCCCTGACAAGCCGCCTCAGTTTCCTGGCCGTGTTCGGGGGGGAGGAGGGATGCCGGTGGAACTGGGGCCGCTTGTGAACGCACCTTCCATGACGACATGACATGTAGACAGAACCGTCCTCGCTGCCCACCACAAAATTGTTGACATCTCCGAGAGGGAAAGACATGGAGGTGACAGCTACGGCCTTGGACTGCTTGAAAACCAGCTCCATGCTGTCCTGCAGAGGGGGGGAGACAGTGGAACAACATCCTTTAACAAGCTCCCTGCTCAGGCTTAATGCTAACACACACACTGCCAAACACAACCTATAAAAATCACTTGACAGTTTATTAATGCATAATCCAAATTCAACTAGCACTTTATAAAAAATGCAAGTTTTGACATTGAGGTCTTGGCAGCTCGCTTGAAATGACACAGCTAGCAAAGTTAATTTCCTGGAAAGTGAAAAATGAGTTGAAGAGAAAATAAATCGAAGGGAAGCTGGAATGCTAAAAAGAAAGAGCCCGGCCGAAATGTTTGACATTTACCGTGAACAGGAGGGACAGGAAGTGTGTGGAATGTGACAGTGAAGAGACAGAGAGGACACAACATGGAGGAAATATGCTCCACACTGCTCTGTAAGATGTGAACACAGCTATTAAAGTTTACGGGTCAATCTTAAATCTTGGAGTGTTTGTGTAATCTCGCCTCACTGACACTCACAGTCTAATAAACGGGTGTTACCTGTGGCTGAGAGAGCATGTCCAGACTCCACGAGCACATCTTGCCGTCCGTGGAGATGCTGATCAGGTTGTTGGCATTCTGGGTGCCGACCACATTCACACAGTACACTGGGTGCTGCAAAGAGACACGAGAGGAAATCTTACTTTTCTGTTGGTGAAAATAGACTACAAGCCCACTGCGTCTGTCTGCTTCTGTACCGTATGTGCTGCAGCTGACAGGGGGGTCCTCTGTACAGGGGTCCTCTTGTTGCTCCTGTTGTCCCACAGAACAATCTGCCCTGAGTAGGTGCCCCCCACCACAACGTTTGGGTGGAACTTGGCGAAAGCGGCCGACATAACAGCAGACTGTGAGAAAAAAAAAGAGAGGATACAGGTTCTTACATCCCATAGAATCAAGATGAGGGTTCACTAGGGATGAGCGATATGGGTTAAAAAACTTACCACAGTAAGATTTGCCATTCTAGCAATAAACGCCTCGATAAAAAATATTAGAATTCCAATCTATATTTTTGACTCATTTTGTCCTGAGAACACCAGATGGAGTAGTCAAATAAGGTACTTAACCACAAGTTTGAGTTGTGGGTTATAGAGAAAACTAATGACATCAAATAAGTCTCAAATGTGAAAACATTTTCAACATTTGTAGAGAACTCTTATTGCACAGAGTGAACAGCAGCAGATCCACTGTCCGATGTCTTGAAGGAAATCCCTCATGTGGAGCCTCGTTCAGTAATGAGCTGCTCAGAAGCGTCTTCTTCATCACCTTCAGCCATGTTTGTTTGTTTGTTATTCTGCTCTGTGTGGGCTGTGAGTCCGTCGGTCACGCTTACGTCATCAACTTGCATTTATCATATTCATCATAAAATGGCAAATATTTATCATGGAGGATTTTTCTGACGATATATTGTGAACGATAATTTATTGCCCATCCCTAGAGTTCACTTTAAAGACCAAAGATCTACTCGGATAAACAAGGCTGCACTGGCAGGGTTACTCAGAGAGGCACAGAGGTGCATCAAGATAGTGAGTAGAGCTGGCAGACAGGATATTTCAATTTTAAAAAGAACCCCTCCTGATTTCAGAGGAAAAGTTATTCAATCACCAGTGTTGTTTAACTTGAGACTGACTCTAATGCTGATTTTCAGGACTTCTGACTCAACTTGGACTCCAACATTGACTGCTTTTTTTTGTTTTTATTTTTGGAATGAGGACCTGACGATGTATTCAGTCTCAAACACGGGCTTGTTGGCGTTTTCACTTGTATGCACGCTCACATGTCGTTCTTGATCGGCAACAGTTCCTGTAAAATCAACTCTTTTAAAAAGATTCCTACAGAGGGCCACAAACTGTGTTTTGATACTGAGATTTAAAAGCAACTGCAAGCCAGGGCAGTGCAAACATATTTAGTAAAGACTGTCAGAGCGACAGGGGCAAACTGGAACACACAACTGTCCTGCATCAAGAAAAGTCGACTAAGTTTTACACCAGGATCTCCTGAAATATGAAAAATAACCTCAACGGTGAAGTGGTTTTCTTGCTTCGTCTCAAAGTTATACGGTCAAACTGTTCTGAGCATGTTTCTTTTTTCTGTATGAATCTTTCAGCACTCACGGCACAGTTTTCGACAGGGAAAAAAAACAAACCTTCTCGGCTTGTTAACAGCATTATTATATAATCTGACTTGGACCATGACTTGATTCATGTATTTCATTACCTCGCTTTGGTTTTTGGGTGGCCTACTTGCTCTCATCACTTCACCTATCACACTTGTACCACCGTAATTTTTCCAAACTGGATTTTCTCGACAAAAAAAGGGTGACGCATGGTTTAAGAAAATCTCATTATGGGCTGACTGGGAGGCTCAGAGAAAACTGCATTCACACTTCTGTTCAGTTTTATTCATCTGAGCAATACGCCTGCATCCACATCCGCTCTGGAGTCAGAAACATGTGGTTCTACTCAACTTGTCTTGGTGACGGAGCCTCGGGGCAGGCATTATAATAAGGCCGGGCAGAGCGGAGGAGCTGCACTGCTCGTCTGAACACAGGGTCCTTGTTTGGATGCACATGATAACCAGCCCTGCCCCACACACTTAATCCTGCAGCAGAGCCTGGATTCCATTCGACTCCTGCACCACAGGTCTTCTACGGCGCCTCACGAACATGTGTTTGTGGATGGATGTGGTGGAGGTAGATGCCAGTACGGTGAACTCACGATGTTAGTGAAAGCAAGAGGGTGAGGGGAGTAGAGAGGGCGAGCCAACAAAGGCTGTTTGGTTGGCGGTTTTCTATGCTTGCCTTAGAGGAGGCTACCGGTGAGGACGTGTATGTGGAGCTTAAGAGACTTTTCATACCTGACAGTGGAAGACGTACTCCGGCGTAGCCTTCTTGTACTTCATGTTCCACACCAAGGCTACGCCGTCTGGCTCATGAGGAGCCTCCTCGTTGTTGTTGTACGAGGCGACCAGGAGTTCAGGATACTGGTGACAGAAAAAGAAAAAACGCCACATGAATATGAGAGAGGAGGCAGACATGCGCCTCAGGCTTGGCTCCATGTGGACAAACCTCGCCTGCCCTGTGTGGTGCGGCTGAATGCCTGAAAGAATGAGTAAGTCTTTCCTCAAGATTTATGGCCCGTTTAATTTGCCCTACCCCCCAACAAACTTTGGTCACTTCCATCTAATTCCCCTTTGGTAATTTTAACCAAAAGCATAAAGAGTCAAACAGAGGAGCTCATTGAAAATCTAAAAATTAAACTAATTAAAAGCTCTTGTTGAAAAAAACAGGCATGATAGATTCTTCAGAAATACAACCCAGACGTAAACAAACCATTAACCTCTGCTGCTACTGATGCTTGGTGTAAGATTTACAGTTTGAGAATTTCATTATTTCAAATCACAGCGGTATGGTTAATGCTCTGAGAGAGTAAACACTGTTAGCCAAGAGTTGCTGTTAAATTACTGCCAGAAGTCATTGCAGAATAATGCATTCAATGACCTCAGACACCAGAGGAAACAAATCATTACGGCCTCTGACTAAGTGACAATCTGTGTGGGGCATAACTAACTTTTCCTGAGGGACTTGTGGATGATTGTAAACGCTGTCAAACTCCAGCTAGCTAATCATAAAGCATTATGGCTGTGAAAAGCTAAGTTGTTTCAACAGCCAATTAACAACAATTATGACGCAGTTCAAAAGGCACAAATTCATCATGATTGACAAACTGCGAACAAGTCTATATGCAGCTCTGGAAATGTGTTCATCTGTTGGTTTGGTTACTGAAAGTCACAAAAAGAGAAGGACCTGTGGGGACCAGTCCAGGCAGGTGACGACGCGGTGCTTAGACCAGCGCTCATCCATGAACTGTCTGTTTAGAGAGAGTTTTGCTCCAGCCTGGATTTCACTGTGGAAGATAAAGCACCACAAATCAATACCAACACCTCTCCACAAACCAATTACAAGTCCAAAAAAAAAAGAAAGGAGAAGAAGAAACACAAGTTGTCCAATTATTACCCGTCCTTCTCCTCCAGGTCACGACCGCTGTAGTCAAAAAAGATGTCCACGTGCTCGGAGAGAGCCCGCTCAATGATGCGCGTGCTGTGGTCAAAGAAGTTCACAAACTCCTCAGAGTGCAGGATCTGGAGTTTTTCCTCCTCTGTCAGCTCATGAGGGGGCGCTATAGGGAGGAAAATAATAAACCGACAAAATTAAGTATGGGTCTTCAATGGTAAGTCCTGTGCCGCTCTATGTAACGTGCACTGACTTTCATAAAACCCTTACAGAGACTGACACAGCTTCATCTCATTCAAGTATCATTCATGGCGACTGCGTACCTTCCTCATCCTCTTTCTGGTCCAGTTTCTCAGTCTGAGTCTCGATAACTGGCTGTGGAGGCGCAGCTTCTTCCTCCTCTTCTTCTTCTGTTAATTGAAGAGTATGAGTTATGTTAAACAATGAGTGTAGACAGAGTTTGATGTAAACAGCAGATGTACAGCATTTAATCATTGTTTTCCATTTCCTCGTTTCTCATGATAAACATTCAGTCAAACTTTCAAATGTAAACGGCATTAAATCTCATCAAAAGAGACAACTTTCACACAACAAAACAGCCATGCCTCATTACAACGCCTCGTACCTTTTGGTCACTACATCCTCCATCTCCATTATTTTCTCTCGGCAATAAAAGCTCCACCCCGGTGATTATGTGCACTGCCAAAGACTGATTCTGTATCTCTGCTTTCCATTTGTTTGGTTTGTCAGCAACAATGTCGCCTTTCAAAAGAACCTGCTCCTCTAAAGCAGGGAAGTTTGTCATTTGTGTTAAAGGGACACAGCACAGCGGGGGTCTTGTTGTCATAGGGACCCCTGTCTTTCCCAACTGTTAATGAGACCGCAGCGTTTCAATAGTGAGTCGAGCTGTCAGTGTAGCTGCTTCCTCTGTGACACAGTGGCAGGTTGAACCCCTTCTAGGCCACAGGCAGCGGGGCAGAGGGGTGTTGGAGCAGCTGCCCCTGGCCCCATCCCATTGGTCTGACCAGATGACGGCATGGTGCAAAAGCAGATGGCGATGCCGGGATTGTCTTGTGCTCTTCAAAGGTGGCATGGGGATGGCACAGAGGTTTTCCGCCTGGCTGCCCCGAGACAAGCTTCTCCCTGAACAGCGAGCCCGAGCAATTACCGTCTTAGCAGGAGGTCCTGCAACTCCTATTCAACCTCAGAGAATGTACAACAAAATACAGGCCAGACCAGCTGGCAAACAGCACACCGGTGCTACCTCGGAGGAGATAAACGCTTTCTTTTTTTTTTCTTCTTCAAAACACATCTCCGAGACAGTATATAGACCGTGCTTTCAATGTAAAGCATAATAGCAAAAGCGAGACAAAACAGATTCAGGATGAGCCGAGGAAAAATACTCGCCTGGTTCCTACAGACGTTTATCTTGGTATAAGTCTTATAGTTAATCTAAGATGACAGCACAGCACGCCAGAATTTCCTTCCTACTGAGATAATCTAAATGATAATGTCATCTGTCACTTTGTCCATAAAGTGATTTATCCCCTTTCTCAGATGGAGGTTTGGGGAAGAGGGTTATTGGGTGCACTGATGAGTTTACTAAAACCGGGTTGATGACACGAGCCATTTCAATGTGCGGCCATACTCTGCAGCCAACAGGACAAGGTTAAAATCTTTCCTTTCAAGGGCCTCAATCAGGCTTAAAGGAAAACAGTAATCACTGTCTTTCAGATAGTCCCAGCCGTGCTCGTCAGCCCTCTGCCTGGTGAGGCAGCCAGAGCAATCAACCTGCCAGGCATTAGGAGCGGATAGACAATCTGAAAATAAAGGGTATAATGCACCTGCCAGCCAAAATGGCCATTTGGAGAAAAGCTAGTGATCCTGGTGACCCCGCTGTGGATGTGTAGAGGGGGTAGTAGTAGTGCCTAGCCAGGGTGGGCGGTGGAGGAAGTGGGGAGGGAGGGGAGAGTTGCATTTAACAGAATTCACCCGGATCAGCGATGTCCTATACACTGACACCTCCTCTGAAAGCAGGCCCAATTATGGCTTTTAACCGCTTAAGAAATAAAAGCTTTTGGGGGTGTGGGGGGTGGGGGGTGGGGTTAATCACAGGTCTTAGTCAGTGGACAATATATTAATGCAAACACGGCGATATAAAAGTTCAAAACTAGGTGACCTTTGCCCTCCACTGCAGGTGTCCCCCATTTTCTATACATTCAAACGAAAAGAGGTCTGACTCCAGCGCGTGCACAAGGGTTTTTTTTTTTATCGGCTGTATGAAAGCCCCGCAACGACCCACAGAACATCAACCCGCCACTACACAGGCACAGGAACACGTCCGCTACTACTTCTAGTTTCTCAAAACCTCGAGATCCAGTTAGCAGAATGCACTTCAAAAACCAAGATCAACCTTTTTTTCCGAGCAGTAAAACGTTTGTGATTGTGTGTCAAAGAGGAGCAAAAGGAAAAACTGCTACAAGGCAAATAAAAACAAAGATATCAGCTGGCTGTCAATCTGATATCACTGTTCAAGACTTGGTCATCTGTGACGCGGGACTCTATTGTTTTCTTGACATGGTTACACGTCTCCAATGACACTGAGGTTGAGAGATCACTGATAAGCCAACCAAAGGCAGAAATCTAAAACCAGACCAAACATCCACCGCAGATACAATAAAAATTTTTACCTCTAAATATCCAATCCTAGGTAAAAAAAGACATTACAGCAGACTTTCTGTTGGAAATTAGCTACAGTATTACAGGGGGAGGTGGATACAATAGATATTTAACAGTACTAATCATCAAGTGCATAAAAGCTGGCCACAATTACAAGTGGCACTCCACAAAAGAAGGCCATTAAAGGGCTTTTGTGATTAAAAGTTTTGACCTGCCTCTGAATTCAGAGCGATTAAAACAATCACATTCAATTAAATATTAGATTTACCGCACTGCTCCACACACTCATAATCCTGACAAGCCTTTTTAAACACTGCACCAGACCAACCACTCCACCCGCACACACACACACACCACCCCTACCTCTAACAATATCTTATTCCATAATTACAGCCTCTTGTTAAAGAGTGCATACTGATGCTGCATATTACCTACTGCTGCAATCTGGGAATACTGTAGCAGGGGCACAGATATTCATCAATCTGAAGACCCTAACCCTGAAATTACGGCTAAAACTACGGTGGGGATAGTGCTACTTCTATTATTTAAAAATGCATCTTAATTCTCCCTTTGTCTTCAAGGGCTGCTTAAGACATCTGGGAGGATGCTTCATTGTAAGCTAAGCTAGGGCTACCAAATTTTGCAACACTAAAGTCAGATCTTCACTGAGTAGGACTTCAAAACCGGACTTGGATCATATGAGTGTTTCAAAGGGTGAGGTAAATATTACACAGTGAGTCAACTGTAAATTCAGCAATAAAAATGTTGCATCCACGTGTAAAGTAATGAATGTCTCCAGCCTGACACTGTGTGACAACCCCGCCAAACAAACCCAAACAAGAGAGCGACTTGGGGCACAGGAGTAATGCACCCCAAACTTATTACACACCATCACCCAACAGGTGGCAGCAGGGGAACGTATCCCATCGATCGAGACATTTAGAGCGAGGTATGCAGTCCACTTCTTATGACTGTTCTTCTCTGACTGTTACTCCAGCCTTCTGCACTGTTATTTTACACTATATTCACCTTTGACTCTATCCAGAAATATGCCTTCATTTCTACCTTTTCAGAGATGTGAAGTCAAGAGGCTGCTTTGATAAGGCACAGAGGTGACCTGGCTGCCATGGCTGCAGGACTGACGTCACATCTTTTGTACTGACTAAAACATGCACTAAAAATACTCATAAAACTTTGAAGGTCTCTCAGGTCACTGTAAAATCCTTGTGTTGATTTGAAACTGACACTGAGGGCGATGGACTCTTGTGTTGGTTTTTGCAATGTTTTCTCTTGTTACTCCTCCTTGTTTCTGCAGAAACCTGCAGTTTTCAAATAAGTAATAAAAACTAAATTCCTAAGGAAACATGAAATCTTGGACACAAATAAACACAATAAGAGTGAGTTTGAGAAAAAAAAAATCATATGATGAATATCTCAATTTTATAGCGTGATCTACAGTCCATCTGTTAACATGGGGTAGGCGGGGTTTATGACCTGCACAGCAGCCCCAGTCAGTAGGGGGAGCTCTAGGCTACATCTTTTGACTTCACAGTCAGCGACCACTTACGGCATCCATTTTAATCCAGTGTAAGACAATCACCTATCACAAATATAAAAGCTTTATCTACTTTGCTCATACAGATAATGGACTTTTGATTTCACTGAATACATGTACCTGTATTATCTTTAATATACGGACCCCCAGCCTGTTTCTAGTTGAGTAGGGTGAAGCAATAATGCTCCACTGATAACAAGCATAGATGTGTTCTGCTCCACAGACCAGGGTTTTGTTGATGTCAACAGGGCAGGCAGTGTTAAAATATTTCCCTCCTATCTTCAAGATGTCCAGCAGACTCCGAGGAAACCCTCAGTGTGCAGCAGCTGAATCCCTTGAAAGCCACCGCCCGCTGACCTTGAGAGTGCTGCGCCGTTGCCTCTTTCTGACAACATGATAAATCGCTCAATCAAAGAACAGGCCTGACGCTGCCCCACGCATCAAAAATGCGCCGAAGGAAACGAGCTGGGGAAGGGGATGCCGCCTCATCGAGTGCCAGAAGTGATGGTGTGAAAATGCACAATGTCACCGAGTGTGTTTTGTTATGTGGCTGCTCGTTGAAGGGAGAAGACAGGGAAGTGAGGGGAAGTTGATGAAATGATTACATAGTGGCAGAGAGGGAGGGGGGGTGGTGGTGTTGAACAGCTGGCAGAAACCATCATTGTTTAACACAGTTTTACAATGCCCAGGAGAGTCAGGAGTAAAGAGCAACTACAAACAGAGGGACGCTCTTCATCCTTCACTAGTTCTGCTCGTAGTCTTTCCACAAAATCACACAATTTGATCTCATTCCTGCTGCATGCCACATCTGAATTTTCTACACATCACCTGGTGGGACAACAACCACCAATCAGCATACTGTTTAAAATCCTAACCAGGCTTTCAAAATTCTTAAAGAGATGTGTCAGCTGAGGCAAACAAATGGAGCCAACAGCCTGGAAAGCGGGGCTCGTTCCATCCAGTAGTTACAGTTCTGACAGATCTGTCTAATAAAAACAAAAATCAGAACGGAAAACAAAAAGTTCTAATCAGGGATTAAGTCAAGCGCATAATACGCCATCTATCATTACATAAATCAACCAGGAACAAACAGCACACCCACAAATATTGCATATTTTATCAAACATCTGTTCAACATGTGGAGGCTAGTAGCGGTCCAAGTATTCTCCTCGGCTGGCCACATGAAAGCTCCAGAGCAGCAATTACATACATATCGACATGCTTCACTCGCAGAGAGCAGTCGTATGCAGTCGCAGAGCTTCATATCTCCCTCCTGAATCGCTTTCTCCTTCCTGTCACTGGTCTTCTCATCCTGCTCATTAATTTTCCCAGAGCAGGGTTGGTGGTGAGGATCAGAGGAGCAGGGCTTGTCTGAATTTAATATCTCTTTCAGCTTCTTGTGTTTCCTGGGCCTCTTTTTTTCCCCTCTCTCCTTTCATCTCCAATCAGATCTCCTGACTTGCTGATCACTTCCGGTCAGCCACTCGTACATTCAAGAACAGCCTTTGGATGCTTTTGTTTTGCATAATTCTTTAGAAGTTGTGAAGCAAACCATGACTTTTTTTTTTATCTTTTTTGAAGAACCCACATGTTCAGTCACACAACAAGGTTAACTCGTGTTAGTCTGTTTTTTTGAGGTTACGTTATGTAAGAATTACCTTCTTTCTGCAGCGTCATGACAGGTGTCTGGGTTTCTTTTGTGTAGGACACAGTCTCACGTGGTGGGAAGTCCACCTGTGTGATTTTGGCCATTCCCAGTTTAGGTGTCGCCCGCCTAAAAACACAAAATGACTCAAACTTTGCACAAGCTGCTAAAACTACAAAGTAAAAACATTTGTAACAAGAAATAAAAACAAGCAAAACAGTCTTCTAGTGTTACGATTCTCATTTGTTTTTTGGAGCCTCTGTGGAAGAGGAATCTGGTGCTGATCAATGTCAGTAAATGAGTGTTTCATGGGATGGCAAAGATTCCTGATTAGTTCAACACCCATTGTGAATTTATTAAAAGCTGTTGTCGTTTGCATGCACTAGTTGACTCTTCTTCTGGATTGCGTTAGCAGAATCATGACTTTGAAAGCACAGTAATCATGCCGTAGATTGAGAGAAGGGAAAATGACCAGAAAAGGAGAGAAGAGAGTGTCCAGTACCCCAGCTCAGAATCAGAGTGAAGTTGAAGAGTGGACGGATCAGAGTCCCAGTGCAGAGTCCTGGTTAGTGTCACAGCAACAAGGCAGCATTAGTGAGAGAGACAAGCAAGCACAAATGAGGAGAGGAGATAAAGATAGCATCATGGCACACAACATGCTGAATTAATCCTAGGTAACAAATCTGTACATGTTATTAGAACTCACTTCAGACTGGAATTTCTCTAACATTCAACAGTGCATATTGAGCTCGAGTCTGTAGACACAAAGCTGAGACATGAAAGAGCTTTTCTGCTTAAAATGCATAGATGCACAGGCTCTCAGATTGGCATGATGTGCAGCCTGCAGGTCTGCAAAATCTGAACTGTGTCACACCAAAGGCACTGAGTGTTGTGTCGACAAGAGAGGGAGGGAGGGAGAGAGGACCCTCAGGGAGAAAACATGACCTCCATGTGTGTAGGAAATGGCCATGCTGGTGAGGGAAATGAGTCAACACGTAGGGGGAACAGCTCCCTGGGCCTGATGGGACACTAGGGGAGCTTGAGTTTCAGCCCAGGAAAGGGGCTCTAATTAGGGGTTAAGAAGTCCCCCAGGCACCACAGCAGCCTGCTGTTTTATTGTTAATTTAAGATCGTCCTAATTCAACAGCACACAAATTAAATAAACATGCAGTTTGATGGCATGAACCCGTCATCATTCACTTTAATAGTATGAGACTTATTAAAGACTTTAGCTCAGTTGTTCTTGATAAGAACATGCTTGAAGTCGCTCCATAACTTTTTTTTATGGAGTTGAAAGTAATGGAAAAAACACAAATGTTTTTCAAAGCACATTATTAATGTTGTTGTAATAAAATACTGACCAAAAAGCCCTGGAAGCATGTGCTGGTATTAGCTTCACAGTGGCATACATGTTTTGATTGATATCAGGTATTTAAACGTTACTTCCTCAGGTGGAATAACAGCCTGAGTGTTGCTTCAGTCGGTGTGTGTGTGTGTGTGTGTGTGTGTGTGTGTGTGTGTGTGTGTGTGTGTGTGTGTGTGTGTACCTGGGTCCCACAGCTCCATCCGAGTCCTGGCTCCCGGCCTCACTTGGGGTGCCCGCAGATTTGGTTGTAGGAGACGTGGGAGGAGGGGCTACGTGGTCAAACAGACAAAGTCATCTGTTACCATACACAGAGCTTCTTACAGCTCAGAATGAAAAGCAACAATGTTTGTTTTCCTGATCAGACGTCTTGAACACATGAACAGGAGTGAATTAAGCTTTGACAGCAGTGGGCAAACAGGTTACAAATTCACAAATCTGTCATAATAAACTGAAGCTCAGTACATACTATAAAACACAGTAAAACAACACAATAACACTGATTTTATCACTGGGATATAAACATTAAAATGAATTCAGTGAGAGGAAACAGACAGAAAACATCTGTTTTAGCGCCTGTTTTCAGTTTGTTTGTAACCTGCATGTGGAAATGTTCCTGTGGACCTCTTCTGCCACCTGCTGGTAATAACATGAAAGTGCTCTGCTAGACACTCGCTGAATTTATTCTGCAAACCTCATTCTCTACTGGGATTATTTTACTACTTCTTTCCTTTTTAAATCACACGTGTTCATGAAAATCTTTTGAAGTCCACCAAATACAAAGTAATGGTTTTCAGGTTATTTGTGCAAGACCCTTTCAGCAAAATGCCCTGAAAAAAACCCAGTAGAGTACTGAGTTTTATTTCTAATTTCCAATCAGTTAGTCATTACCTTAATTTAGTGACCAAACTGCAGCAATAGTGAGTTTTTAAAGCTCCTGTGTGGACTGACTGAAATAAACACTGGCGCCTCTTTGTGGCCTAAAAAGTCAAAAATACCAACAAACAGGGCGACTGTTTCTATATTGTTTTTTTCAAGCCTGAAAGCACTTCAGGGAGGTAAATTACAGACCATGTGACCCTTCTGTTAGAAGATTTTTTTTACATAGAGCACATTTATAATTTTAAAGGGTGATGTTTTGACTGCTTAAAGATTCTTTTTTAAATCTAGAAATGTTCAAACTGAACAAACTGAATTTAAGAAACTCTTACTTGTTGGTCAGCTTTTTGCCAGAGATCAGATTTTTACAGAATCATACAGGTTGCAAACTGGTCTGTGGTCAGATGACTAAGAAGGCCAGTAAAATACAATTCTACAATGTATGTGCAGTAAAAATATAAGTAAAAATTTGAGGACCTGGTCAAAATACATAAACCCTGTCCAACAAAATTAATAGCCTAATAATAAAAGGACTGTATTGATACCAGCGTTAATGTCATGGACCAAAATTAGGGTGGTGCATGTTCATCAACATGGTTCTCCATGACGAAGACAAGAAGACAATGGCCTACAATTGCATCTGTGATCAATTAACTTGGATGAGTCTTGTGCTTTCTTTGCAATAATGAGACGATGGCAGGACTTAAAATTTGAAGGTGGGCGGTGAGACATTTAATACCCGGGATATTTTACCCCATTGAGCGTCTAATCTGTCAACCAAAATACCAACAATGCACTCAGACAGGCTGAGCTGGTCTGGAGAAACAGTGTTAACTTGGCCACTAATCCACACTAATGCATCGTGGGTCCAAATCTCTTCTGCCTCCATGCATGTCCCTCATTTTCATTCATAAATTTTCCTTTTTTTCTGCCACCTCAGTGACAAAGACACAACCGGCCACTGGGGCAACATCAGTTTTCAAATTGAATTTTACGGTTTGCTGCTCATGTCATAACAGCTCCATATCAAAATGTTAATTTAGCCCAGTCTGGAGATACTTTACAGATCATAGTTAGACCGTAGTCAGCAGAAAGTTTTGTAGTAATGGTCAACTCTGAATCATCCCAGATGGGGGCAGAGCAAAGAGAGCAGCGGCGTTAGTGTTAAGAGGATGAAACATTGTCAGATCAATAATTGAATTATATTGTATAGATATATTGTTGATTAACATGTTTTGACTAAACGTGATGACCTGTTGACTAAACCTATAACACATAACCTTCACAGCACTGATCTGACGAATATTTAACAGTTTGAACGCTTTGACAAAGTAATATACACATATTTACACAGCTCTCAGGTGCTTTATTCAGCTGCTCCCATAAATGCAGGTTTAAAAAAGCTACAGGAAGATTCAATTATTGAAATCAATAACTGTAACAATACCACAGACCAGTGACTATGAATCCTCAGATCAGGATTCGTCTTTAATTCGCAGCCCAGGTTCTTTATTGTGATCGGGATCATGGTCCTCAAGAGTGAATGAAGTCCCAGTAGACTTACAATAATTACACACCAGTGTATGGTCTTTTATAACGACAACAGATTTGGGGGATACTAAATCACAGGCCATCTTTGTGCAGTTTGCTCTGGTTTTGTGTTGCATTATGACTTAGATTAGCTGTCAGCATCTCCACATACTGCTGATCAGAGCTGCACTCCATATATTCTCATACTGACTGCGCTTAATTCTATATAATGAGCTGGATGCAGAGGGATAGTCCTTCAAATTTTACTGAGCTGTCAGTTTATGACAGATATCCATCATCTCTTTCATCATATTCATCTTACTTCCAGGTGCAAGCAGGAAAAAAGCACATTGTTTGGATAAAAAATATATATATTTGAATAAATGAACAATCCATCAGACCATGAACAGCCTGTATGTGTGGCAGGTTGAGTCACATACAGCCTTAGAGTGATTTAACCCCTGATTATCATCAAAATAGCAATGTCAAAGAAATATGAACAGACTTAATGTATAGATCTATATCATATCTACATCATCATTACCTTTATTAATGAAGACAGCATGATGGCACATGTAAATATTCAAGCTCCGTTGATAAAACTGACTTAATTGCACTCTAAGTGCACATGGCTTTTAGCACTAGCGTTTATTAATTGAGAGTTTTTTTGCAGGAAGGCTCGTTTGCATAGAAAAAGGATTATTTTGTAAAAAAAAAAAAAATGCATAATGGCTCAGTTAAATGTTTGCAAACAACACTAGCAAACATAGAACCTATTTGCTCTGCTCTGCAATTTGTGGTACCCTCTGCGGTAAAAGCAAATAAAAGGCCCCAGTTCCTGTTTGAGGATTTATACCTTGATGAACAAAAGTTTGTGAGACTGTTCAATAATGAAGATATCTATCTAAATGTTAAATAAACCGAAAGCTTTTGAAAAAGCTTTTTTAAGACATTTGTGACTCCTCCTCACATCTGCCTTTTCAACCACAGAAGGAGCTAAGACGCAAAGGGACGACCCAAGGAGACAAATAAAAGAATCGAATAGTACCTTTGTACAAAGACTGCCAGGTCGAATACTAATACAACGAATTAATAAAGAGAAAGACCTGCAGACACGCAACAGCTCTGTTTTTGGTGTCTGTAAATAGTCAGCTGAATAAACAGATTATATAAAAATGTGTGAACAGTGTATGTTTTACTCTATTTTTACATTTACAGTGTATGTGAGTCACTTACCAACAGGAATATCTGTGGCTAAGCCCATGCTCTGTAAATAGGCCTCAGTCTCACGTCTTTTTCTCTCCAGGTCTGAATCATCTTGATGGAGTGCAGATTCTTTCAATTGGTCAGCCTGAAAGGACAGACATGTATCAGTCATTAACTCAAATATTAAATATTCCTAATAAACAATTAAATGTACAGCACTTAAAGTAAGAGAGGTTTGTGCACCATTTACTTTATTTCGCTCCTTAAACCCTGAATCCTGGTCAATATAGAGTACCTCCATGACATAAGTGTGGAAAAAAATGTATACGTCTTCATTTGAGAGAACATTAGGGGCCTTCATGAATCTGATTTGTGTGTTGTTGTTGTTGTTTTAAGGTCTGGCTCAGAGCACGAAAGGATCCTAACCCCAAAACAAGTTGAAAGGTAATATATAATGGGCGCTTTGGCTCCCAAAGACTCCTGCCATGATAACTCTGCAGGATAAAGCCACAGAAACATGACTTTTTTTTTTTACATGACCTATCATAAATAGGTTTCCATACTAGTTATATTCTTCTTAAAACTTCTTAAAACAGCCTTTAAATTGCACAAGACACCTTATTCTGGTGCCCCTGTGCACTTTGCATTCTCCACATATTCAATACAGTTTTTGTCTACAATCGTTACGTGATAATCCACATAACGTTCTTCTTTGCTGCTCTGCAAGCATATATCATTGCTGTGTAGCTTATAATTGAGTGGAAAGAGAAACAAGTAAATTTCCCCTTTATTTACTGTATTTGGACAGTTGTATTTTGTACAGACAGTGTAATGAATTTGAGACTGGTTTGCATCAAGTCTACTTTTAACTGTCTTATTACAAGATTTTTGTTTGTAGTTCTGAATTTGACTTCATCAGATATTACACAAGTGTAAACAAAGAACTGAACTGGAATAGTATTTTGTTTGCTCATACATCAAAATGCTCCCTTACTTTCACCAACAACCAAAAAACTCTTCAAATAATTTTACTCTTACTAGCTTAAATTTGACTGGTCTAATCAATAATCTGAAGTACAACAACCAGTCATAACACCATAAACACCTGGGCAATCTAATGCAATTCAATACAACAGCTCTGAAATCTCCTTAATGTTCAGTTTTTAACATTGTTGCACAGAGAGGCTGTTGTACTTTCATTATTAAAGGTGTAGTGAGTGGTGGTGGTGTGCTGCTGGAGTGTGTTATTGGAAGATACTAACTACATCTGAAGCAAATATGAGGAAGACCTTCAAGTACAATGTATAAAATACACCACTACCACCCACAGCAACTTCAGCAATTAACTCACAGAGCAGTTATCATCTGTATGACCAGGTCAACAGAACTGAAAATGGTGAAGTTTGGTAAGAGTAGAATTTAAGGTAGAGCTGTCTTATCAGATAGCTTTAGATTGCCCTGATGTTCATGCAGATGTGACTGGTTAAAATCTACAAACTCTAAACCACGATGGATTATGTGTGATATAGTGAGTAGTAGGGCTGGACGGTAAAACGATAACAATATATCGAAAATTAATTTCCCTCAATATCAATATAAAACATGGCCAGTATGCTTTTTGATAGCCGGCATTCTGCCATGTTTTGGTAGACTATACGAATAGCTTATGAAAAGGGGAGTTGAATTAGAACCAAGTAGTAAACAACTGCATAGTAGCAGGCTGCAGCTACACGCAACCATAGCACTTTAACACGTGAAGCTGACAGCACTGTCAGTGAGAAAAAAAGAAAATGAGTGCTACCCCGGCAGAAATGCAGACGAAGGCTCAAAAGATGATGACATCGTCTACAACACTGGCATGAAAACGTTGGTGGTGTGGAGGTATTTTGGTTTTTTGAGGTCGGACATGAAGCAGAGTAATGTGCACTGCAAATTATGTCAAATACATGTTCTCACAAAGTCGGGGAATACCTCAAATCTTTTCACTACCTGAAGCAGTGCTACGCAGCAGAGCACGCGCAATGCAAAAGGTTAAAAACCCTGAGCAGAGTAAGGAGCCCATGGCACCTGTGCAGCCAAACAGCCGACCATTCAGTCCGCTTTCTCTAGCGTAACGCCCTATGATAAAGTGTCGAAGAGACACAAAGACCTCACAGATGCAGTAGCTTATCGTTTTACAAAAGACATGCTACCAATAAGCACTGTTAAATTTCCCTTTTTATATAGTGATATATCGATATTGATTGATATGAAGAAAATATATCCTGATAAACTTTCTCCCATATCGCCCAGCCCAAAAATAGATGTTATTACTACACATCCTAAACTGCACATCATCTGTAGAGCTTATTTAAGTGAACAAAAGAAAAGAATTGATCATCAAACGGTTACACACCAGTTAGTGATGAATTATTAAACAACACTACCTTTTTCAGATCAACATGCCAACCTTCTGTAGTTTTGGTGGATAACTTAATGAGGGTGGTCTGTCATTTGATTCAAATGCAACCAGTGGTTCTTAATAATTGTGTTAAATAGTATGTAGACAACAACAACAAAAGACAACTAAAAACTTCAATAAACCAAATGAAGGGAATTAACTGGCATTTGAACAGATACTTAAGTTTCTAGTCAAATTTACACTCAATGTTGGATATGGATACATGTATGCCTTGTTTCAACTTTTGCGTTCAATATCAGTGGATATCTGATTATTTCCTCCAAACATACCTCCTTCTTCCTGCGCTCCTCCTCCTTGATTTTCTTCTCCTCTCTGATCTGTAACAGGCGCTGCTTCTTCCGCTCAAGCTCCGCTTTCAGTTCACTTTTGGAAGACATGGTCACACCACTGCGAACGATCAAATCAAGATTAATATTATTATGTTGCACAAAACACTTTTACAACTTAAGTATTTATATTTTGAAAATAAATGCTGATTAAAGACGCCTGTGTTTGAATGGGCCCTGAAACTGATGCTCTCAGCTTCAGCACCACTTAGACACTCGGAGATGAGGACTTTTCCAGCACATGTTCGAGTCGATTAGCACAACTAAGACTGCTGGCTCTCTTCTCCTTAACCGAGTGATTCAGGCACGTATAATTACGAGATTAATCCCTCAATATTTGCACTGCGTTACAACAGACTGAACACTTTATCATTGAGGCTGTTCACTCATAGTCAGCTGGCTAACAGAGCCCCACCCTGCAGCTTGCGTTACACCCGGTTAGCTTAGCATTCAGTTATCCCACCCGTTATAGTCACTCGTACATGTGGGTGTACAAGAAACGTGTTTATAAGTGTTTCAAATTGATAGAGACACAAATTACTAGGCATTGCCACAACACAGTTTCACAGAGAATGAGGTAATTTGGGATCAATTCGGCCTCAGTCAGCATTAGCCTTCCTTGTTTTAACAGGCGACAGCTAGCTTAGCCTTCCTGGTTGTCAAACAAACACACATTTTAACACACTCCGAAAAGCACGAATAGTAAGATGATGAAAGGACGTCATAGAGTCAAAAAACGTGACTTAAAATGTCATTAGAGAATTAAACCCCCAATATTTGTCCAGATATACGAAGCGGTAGCTTTATTTGTTAGCTGCAGAGGTCCGCAGTGCTGTCATGCGCTTTCAGGTTTGCAGTCCGCAAAATATAACTCGACTTTCTGTGTTTTCACTACAAAATAAGTGACAAATACAAATACATAGTACAAGTGCGCGACGCCACAGTTAACTTGACATAGGCGTACAGATTACAAACCTTGAATCAGGTTGTGGACCTGACAGCAAATGCCTCTAATGAACACACAGCCAAAACAATCGGGCAAACTTACCTACGGGTGCCGGGCAGAGCCAAACCAGACTATTTCGCTTTGACGTGGCCGCACTGCTGTCATCTGAGGTCATGGTGGGGGCAGACTCAGTCGACGAAAGCTCATAATACAGAGGTCATGATAGTCAATGGAACTCAGAGAACTAATGATGAATATGAAAACGTCCTATCCTAACCCTGTAAACTGAATTCATTTTGTTTCACCATTACATGAGTTGTTGTTGCTGTTGTTTTAATGCTGCTGTTCCCTGTCTCTCTCCCTTACTCAATCTCTCTCTCCTCCCCCTATCTCTATGTATTCCTCCCCAACCCAGCAGCGGCTTGGTGGCTGTCTGGCATGAGTCTGGTCCTTCCCAAAGTTTTTGCATGTTAAAAAGAAGTTTTTTCTTGCCACTGTTACTCATGTTAGATGATATGGGCCAAATCCCATTAGTAGAGCAGATAAGGAGATAATTGTTCACTTTGTTATACAAGCATGAAATTTGGTACATATACTCTTCAAACCCCACTCTTTTGAAAAATAACGTTAGCCACGCAAAATTCAAAGATGGCGGCCTCAAAATCCAAGATGTCCGCCCAAAAATGTGGTTTTTCCTTTATAACTCAAAATGCCTTGATTTTAAGCCCCATAAATATATTGAAGTTGAATATAAAGTTGGGTATTGCGGACATTTTGCGGACATGGTACCTAGTAAATCTCTGTATCTATTACGGTTCTTGAGATACAGCACATAGATACTTATACAAAATTGGGAGAGTAAGAAATTCGTAACACCGATTGTTGTTACATGCATATGGTTATATGAAAATATCATTTTCATTATCTGTTACTTTCATTAGGGTTATAACATGAAATTTGAAAACCAAGATGGTGTCCAAGATGGCTGCCATTGCCTTGAAGTAATCCGATCTTCGTGACTATGAAGCAATAACTTTTGTCGTGCACATATTTTTGGTCTATGCATCCAATGGGGCCATTGCAGTACAGAAACAGTACAAGCTTGCAGATATAATAGAGTGAATATCAGCACACAACCAGGGCACACTGGTGATATCACTGCTGTGTAACTCAGCATGGGGTTCAGTGTCAGCTAATCTACAGTATATATACGACCTGCAGTCACAACTAATGCTTTATTAGACTGTAGTATAGTTGTAGTATAGTTTGGTTTAGTGTCCCAAATGCTGTCTAACAGCCCCATATCCATTAGCTAGTAAACCATGGTCGGTAGTTAGTAGATATAGTTAGGTAGCCGCACCTGATTTGACAGGGTGTGCCAGCGCGGGAGAGCCGAGCCAAGGGTAACGGGGCTTCAGTTACCCAGATGGTGTACAGATCACACGGGACTTAAATGGCACTGGATGAATGATCGGGCTAGGTGTAGGTTTACCCGAAAATAAACTGAACCTAGTTGTATCCCATACAGGAATGTGTGTTATTTGATTAATGTGGTAAAAGGATAACCCCTCGGCCTTAATCAAAACCCAAAATGGCAGATTCCATGTTTACAAAAAAACAAACTGATTGGTCTAAATGCTGTCTTTGTCAAAAAGACAGAACAGACACAAACCTCATGGCACCTCCAACTCGTTACACCCTTGAAAATGATGGCTATGCCATGCTGGCTACAAACATACCTTTGTTTCATCAAATGCAGGAAATGCCATTGATCCTGGATCCAGTAAGGCTGGATGAAGGTGGTGGTATTGATGCTACTTTAAGACGAAATCAGGCTAAATACCACCTCAGCTGTCGGCTGTTGTTTAACAACACCAAATTGGATCGGGCAAGGAAACGCAGATCTGCTGGTTCCAGCAGTGAGCCTGAGGATGTTAGTACAAAGCAGCGGCGAAAAAGCTGTGATGTTGAAGCCTGCATTTTCTGTGAGAAAATAGCACCTGCATCTGATCTCAGGCAGGTTATGACAATGAAGGTGAACCAGAGGTTGCACGAATGTGCACATACACTTAATGATGGTAAGCTTCTTGCTAAATTGAGTGGTGGAGATGCCATTGCCCAGGAGCTCAAGTACCACTCTGCCTGTCTAGTTACTCTCTATAACAGGGAAAAGTCCCACCTGAAGAAACTTGGGCAATGTGCAAGTGCTACTAAGCATGAGCAGGAAATTTACCCACTAGTTCTCTCAGAACTAGTCACATACATTGTTGAAACAAGCATCCATTCGGAAAGTCCAACCAGATTTCTCCTTGCAGATATGAGCCGTATGTACCAACAGCGTCTGGAGCAACTAGGCGTTGACTCACCAGCTGTCAACTCCACAAGATTAAAAGAGAGATTGCTAGAAGAAATTCCAGAACTTGAGTCGTATAAAATGGGAAGAAGTGTGATGCTTACTTTTCATAAAGATGTGGGTACAGCACTTTCACAGTCTTCTGCATATTCACAAGCACTCCTTATTACCAAAGCAGCAAAGATTTTAAGGAAAAACATACTAGATCATCATTCTAGTTTTAATGGCACATTACCAGAAGGTTCTATTCAAAATGCCACACCTCCCCTTCTTCTTCAGTTCATCAGTATGGTTGAACACGGAGCAGATATCAAATCACAGCTGAGATTTGGAGCTTCAAAGTCAGACCAGGCTATTGCCCAACTACTACAGTACAACTGCTACTCTCGATATAAAGAAGGAGTTGCATTCCAAAGGCATTCCAAGGACAGAGAAACCCTGTTTCCAATCTACATGGGGCTATCTGTCTTTGCAAAAACAAGAAAGAGAAGCCTCGTAGAATTGATGAATGAGCATGGTCTCAGCATCTCATATGACAGGGTGCTGGAGATTTCAGCCCAGTTGGGGGATGCTACAGTGAGTAGGTATGTTGAAGAGGGTGTGGTCTGTCCACCAGTGCTGCGTAAGGGGTTGTTCACCACTGCAGTGATGGACAACATTGATCATAACCCATCTGCAACAACTGCTACATCATCATTCCATGGGACAAGCATCTCTGTGATCCAGCATCCCACTAAGGAGAACCAGGGGCAGGAGCGACAGAAAATCAGTTTTGGACCTAAGAAAGTCAGGTCAGTCCCAGAACTGCCTGACACATACACAAATATCCTCCCTGCATCCTTTAAAACAAAGAATCCCCTTCCACCAAAATGTCTGATACCTAAGCCACATTCAGATGACTTTGGGACCCAAATCGCACTTGAGTACCAGTGGCTAGAGAAGGTCATGGTGACTGAGGAAATTGATGGTGCCGTAAACCTGACATGGTCAGCACACCATGCATCAATGAAGAGAAGTCCAGAGTTTGAAGTAAGCGTTACTGCATTACTTCCTCTGCTACGGGACCAAGCTCATTCCATTGCTACTGTCAAGCATGTGATGGAGAAAGTGCATGATGTCGTGGCAAATCTCAACCGTGGCCAGGTTCCTGTTATCACAGCTGACCAGCCAATCTATGCCCTGGCAAAGCAGGTGCAGTGGCAATGGCCTGAACAATATGGAGAAGACAAGTACCTTGTCATATTTGGTGGTCTCAATATTGAGATGGCAGCCCTGAAGTCCCTGGGCACACTTCTCTGCAACAGTGGTTGGACTGGGGCCTTGGTGGAGGCAGATGTAGCATCCTCGGGCACTGCAGAATCCCTTCTATCAGCTGCAAGTGTGACCAAGACGAGGCAAATGCATCAGGTCACAGCCTGCAGTCTCTACAAGCTCCTTAAATCTGCATATAATGACAGCTGTGCAGATAGAGCAGATACCACTGATGATACATTGAGCTTTGAGGAGTGGTGTGAAATTCGCAAAGAGCAAAGTCCACAGTTCCACTTCTGGCACATGGTGCTGTCTATGGAGCTAGTCATCTTCATGCTCATCAGGTCCTTCCGTGAGTCCAACTTTGCTCTCTATTGCCAGGCACTGAGTGAATTAATACCATATTTCTTTGCCAACAACAACACCCACTATGCACTGTGGCTCCCTATCCATCTCAGAGACATGCTCACTCTAGAGAACACACACCCAGAACTGGCTAAAGAGTTCCAGAATGGCAACTTTGTTGTCCATAAAACCAACAGGGATTTCTCTGCCCTTGCCCTTGATCAAGCTCACGAGCAGGCAAATGCCATCATCAAGGGTGATGGTGGTGCCATCGGGCTTACTGAAGACCCATCCGCACTTAGGAGATGGATGGTAGCTGGTCCTGAGGTCAGTTGTTTGGTGTCCCAATATGAAATGGAGGCACAAACCAAAGAGCCCAGTGAGCACAGAAGCCACCATGAGCAAACTTCACAGGCACAGAAAACCTTCAAGAGGAGGGTTGATAAATTGTCCCAAACTCTAAAAGACCTCGGCAACCCATTCCAGGAAGACAGTAAAGACCTGTATTCGCTTGACACCAAAGATATTGCTCACCCTGACTCTGCAGAACTTCTGCAGTCTCACTTGCAGAGAGGTCAGGCAAAATTTCTGGAGTTTTCACAGGCCCTGGAAAACAATCCGTCCTTTTTCTATGAGCCAATCAAGAAGAACAAGTCTGATTTCTTCAGACAGGACTCTTCTTCTGCTGAACCCTCAAAGCAGAAACTTCTCAAGGAGGACTGTCAGCTGTTCTCAAAGCTTTTCATCTCTTGTCAGAGCCAAGAGTGTGACCTCCAGGAGTTCTTTCACCATGAGAACCAGTCCTTCCCTGTTTCATTGAGCAAAGGTGGAAAATTGAACACTTGCCAGAAGTCTCAGCTGACCTCTATCCTTGAGAATTATGTCGCACCAGTTGACAAGGAACCTGAGGCAGACGTTCTCATTGTAGATGGGTCAGCTTTGGTCCACACCCTGCCACCAAAAAGATCCAGGACTTTTGAGGACTATGCAGCTCTCGACTTCTTACCTGTGATCTACATGTACTCCAACAAGTACACAATGACACATCTAGTCTTTGATGTGTACAATACATCAAGCCTTAAAGCTGAGACCAGGTCCAAACGTGGCCAGGGGGGAAGACGCAAGGTATCAAATAAGAACGCCATGCCATCTAACTGGCATAACTTCCTGAGGCAAAATGAAAACAAAACAGAGTTGTACCACTTTCTTGCCGACAAGGTTGCACAAATGTTTGCCCCAAATACCATCATTGTCACAAAGGGACCTGCTGTCCTCAGCACTCATGCAACTTGTCTTGATGGACTGGATAAGTGCTCTCACGAGGAAGCGGACAGCCGCATCTTTGTGCACACAAAACATGCTACTGACCATGGTAGCCAATCCCTCATGATCAAGGCAAATGACACAGATGTTCTGATCTTAGCACTAAGTGTATTTGGCGGTCTCCAAGAGGCTGGCTTACAGCATATGTGGCTTGCATTTGGGCAAGGTCAGACTCTGCGCTGGATCAGTGTGCATGACATATTTCAGCATGTTGGCCAGGAGAAGGTCAAAGGCATGCTCTTCTTCCATGCCTTTACAGGATGTGACACCGTGTCTGCCTTCCGCAACAAAGGCAAGAAAACAGCTTGGCAGACATGGGACATATGTCCAGAAGCCTTGCCTGTATTTGCCAAACTGGGTAATTACCCTCCCACAGTAGAGGACTGTGACATAGAGGTGCTTGAGAAGTTTGTCATTCTCATGTATGACAGATCCAGCACAGCTACTACTGTGGATGAGGCCAGACTTGACTTGTTTGCCAGAAAGCAGAGGCCCTATGAGTCTATCCCACCAACCAGAGCAGCTCTACTACAACACACCAGGCGTGCTGCCTATCAGGCTGGTTGTGTGTGGGCCCAGGCAACCCAGTGTCAGCCAGAAGCAGAGGACCCTGCGGACTGGGGATGGAAAAAGGTTGGTGAGGAATGGCAGGTCTTCTGGACAGCCAACTCTCCAATAGCCAAGTCATGTGAACAGCTCACCAAATGTGGCTGTAAATCTGGCTGTTGTGGCAGGTGCAAGTGCTACAAATTGGGTCTCATGTGTACAGCTCTGTGCAGTTGCAACTGTGAGGTGTAACAACTTCTGAATTTTAGTATAGTATTAGGTATGGGTATAAGGTTTTCAAAAAACACTGCAAGTGAGTTGAGTGCATTCCCTAGTGATCGGTTTGCACGGTATCCAATAGTTTAGTATATGGTTGAAACCCAAGTGATAGAAGAGATTTTATTTAAAAAAGCAAAAAAAAAAAAAAAAAGGGGGAGAAGAAGACAGCCTCCACGTGGCCTCCCCCGCAAGTAGCCAGAGAGTATTTGCCCTTGAAGCGAAACAAATGTCTTCGAAATGTCCAACAACCACCCCTTCCACCTCCCATACTAAAATCTAAATTCTGTACTGCAATGGCCCCATTGGATGCATAGACCAAAAATATGTGCACGCCAAAAGTTATTGTTTCATAGTCACGAAGATCGGATTACTTCAAGGCAATGGCAGCCATCTTGGACACCATCTTGGTTTTCAAATTTCATGTTATAACCCTAATGAAAATAACAGATAATGAAAATGATATTTTCATATAACCATATGCATGTAACAACAATCGGTGTTACGAATTTCTTACTCTCCCAATTTTGCACAAGTATCTATATGCTGTATCACCGTAATAGATACAGAGATGTACTAGGTACCAAAATGTCCGCAATACCCACATTTATATTCAACTTCAATATATTTATGGGGCTTAAAATCAAGGCATTTTGAGTTATAAAGGAAAAACCACATTTTTGGGCGGACATCTTGGATTTTGAGGCCGCCATCTTTGAATTTTGCGTGGCTATCGTTATTTTTGAAAAGAGTGGGGTTTGAAGAGTATATGTACCAAATTTCATGCTTGTATAACCAAGTGAACGGTTCAGGCTATATTGTGAATTTGTCTGCTCTACTTCATCTTAGGTTGGGTCTTGATAATTCATCTAACTATGAGCATGGTCTAGACCTGCTCTTGTTCTTTTAAAAGCGTCTTGAGATGACAACTATTGTGAATTGGTGCTATATAAATAAATTTGATTGATTGATTGAAAACTTAACCATACAGCAGAGCTCACAATCTCTACTGATTGTTCTCCCATTATCTGCAGAAAGTCGTTACAACATTAAAGGATTCAGGGAACACAATATAAAAGTCAGTTGTTACAAATGTTTATTCTTTCACATTTACTTCTGAGCATTTTTTTTTCATTTATAAAATATAAGAAATGAGAATACAAATACATCAGGATAAGACAGACATTTGGACATTTTATAAACGGTGTATACCAGCATTGTTGTCCTATTTTCTATAAAGTACCTTACTTTATTTGCATGTGCTTATTATATAAAATGTAACAGCAGACTAGCCTAAAGCGCAGACAACAACAAATACTTTAAGGTGCAAAGAGATTAAGTTGTGTATGGAAGATCAGCACATGGAGATATATAAATCTTTAATATTTTCTGTGTCGTGCAGTTTGGTTACACATTCTCATACTTTTTAAATCAGCTCTTTATAATCAGTTAGTCTAGTCATCTAATTTGTTGCCCCTCCTCCTGACATCTGCACGGCCCTCAGCTTCAGTTTAATCAGAAAGCCGAGACAGAGAGGGACCCATTTTGGTTTTGACCTCAGCTCCTGCACTGGAATTCAGAACATGCAAAACCTGGTCATTGGGACGTTTCCAAGACGGTCGAGTGGAAATCCAGAGGATTGCGACACCATAGGCCACAACAAGCACTCCCATGGCATTCACAAAAACCGCCTCAGGGGGAGAATCCTTATACTTTGGGTCGCTCCTTGATGACGAAGCAAAAAAAAAACAATGGTTACATTAACAGTTATAACGTGTGACGACATCAGCTACTACTGACATTTACTCATTTTTTTATACTTACAGGCCAAAAATCAGTTTTTCTGTTATGCCCATGAGTGCCACAGCTATAGTACTGCCAAAGAGTGAATGTCCAACAAACACATGGAGGGGCATAAGTGCTGCTCTCCAGGATACTGGTGTAAATGGCACCAAGAAGATGCCGATTGAAAGAACAATCTGCCCATTGAAGGAGGAGAAAAAACATTTACTCCATTGTGCTTGCTTATCAAGACTGCTGCTCACTGTGGTTTCAAGTTTCAGAAGAGACACAGATGCAAGAGGTTAAAGTTGTTTATGTCTATTCTACGATAAAAACAGGCTTGTAATGCTGACAAAAACTTAATTTTGTACTGCGTATAACAAAAAGCATTGTAACATGACAACTAAGTCACACTAGAAGCTTCTTTCAAGTGCTGATCTATGTACCTGCAGACAGAACAGTGAAATGGCTACCAGGCCCACCCAGCTGTGCAGACTGTACATGTTGGGGATTTTGGCAGCATTGTGAAAGTCAAAAACTGCCACTGAAGAAATGATAGCACAAATGAATGCTGCCAAGTTTAAGCCTGCATGGATGAACTTCATTGTTACTTTGCTGCACTGCCAGGTCCAGGGGAGTCTGAAGACAATGATGGCTGCAACACAGGGTGACACAGGGTCAGTTAAGCAATTTGTGAAGTTTGGTATAAAAGGTGTAATTAATTAAATCGTTTTTTTAAGATTACACAAAACTTTTCAGATTAAAAAAATGTATTGTAGGCTAGACAATTAGCAAATGAAAACAGGAGTTGCTCCGGGTCCGCTTCGCACCGAACCAATCATGTGCTGAAGAACCAAGTAGTAAACAACTGCAAAGTAGCAGGCTGCAGCAACACGCAACCATAGCACTATAACACGTGAAGCAGACAGCACTGTCAGTGAGAAAAAAAGAAAATGAGTGCTACCTCCTGTGCGGCTGAAACAGCCGACTATTCAGTCCTCTTTCTCTAGCGCACCGCCTTACGACAAAACATCAAAGAGACACAAAGACCTCACAGATGCAGTAGCTTATTGTATTGGAAAAGACATGCTACCAATAAGCACTGTTGAATTAAAATTTTCAATTGTGATATATTGATATCAAAAATATATATTGTGATAAACTTTTTCCCATATCGCCCAGCCCTATGGTAGATTCAACATGCCATGTGTAAAGATGTTTTATCTTAAGAAGCTATGAGTTCCTAGCGTAAAGTAAGTTTCTTAGTATGGATTTAAGTATTCATTTCGTGCGCATCCTAAAAGTTTATCATTAGCAGCTTATGTGTCTTCATGATTTTATCCGCTATAAAATGTCTTAAGAGAAAAGACCCCTCTCACCTGCTCCATTCAAGAAAATGAAGCCGGCCAGATGTAAGACCGGATGCCAGTTGAATTCGGCTAGCCCTCCATCCCAGGCTAAACCTTCTCTGTAGTAAAGGACCCACCTCAGCACGAATACAATGGTGACAAGCCCGGCTGCTGCGGCGGCAGACAGAGCTACCACGAACTGTTTGTAATTCTCCATTGCTGTCAAGGTTTACTTGGGCAGCAGCGAGAGAGTGAGCAATCTGAAGCAGCAGTCACCACAACTACAACAATTTTATGTGGGGGCTTGAGAGAGGCGGACCAGGTCACATGATCCAGAGAAAAGGCGTTTTGTAACTTTCGTCATTACAAAACGGAGAAAAATATGTGTTTTTTCCTAAAAGATGGAAGACAGTGTCAAATATGGCCTTTATTTCTAGCAGAACTCACACAGTTTTGGTTTAAGGTGTGCAGCTGGTAAGTAGACAGGAAAAGACACAAAATGGACAGAAAACCTGCTCAAAGTTTCTCACAAGAGGTTGTGATATAAGCTGTTATCATAGGGTTTATGTCTGTCGGGTAAAACTCCTGTTTTACTTGCAGATTTCCATTTAATACTGGATATCTTTCTTGCTGTTATTGTTCATTTCATTGTGACAGCTGTTTTTTCTTTTTGGGGTTTCAATTTTAGCACACTTGAATTTGGCAGGTTTTGACTTTAAAGTAACAGAGTATTAAACTGTACAGCCAAATGTCAAATCTTTGCACATTTTTTTTACACATATAAGCAGAAGACATCTCTTTCTTTTCAATTTGTGAATTAAAATGAGGTGAACTGCAACCTTGCCCTAATCGGTCAGGGATTTCCGGGCAACAATTGTTTGTAAAGACACTGCTGCCATTTGTTGTCCATGGTAAAGCACTGTTGGAAAATCACCAATGTGAAATAGGCCACTACCTCATCAGGATGAGGTTTTGATTTAATCAGATATACAAATCTCTTCTGTAAAACAAACATAATTATGTGAAATTTTGAAGACAAGCATCTATAAAATTGAACCTCAACACAACAGGAAGCTGAGAAATCAGCTCTAAAGCCCTCTGATATACTTTACCTATAGTGTTTGATAGATCAAGTGAATAAGGCAGCCTTACACCAGCTGAATAAAAAAAAAAAAAAAAACACACCAGAGTATCCCAATCTACGTCAGCACAGTTTGACATGTCCAAATAACTTTCAAATGTTGGTAGGCGAGGGACTCACTGGGGGAAAGAGTGTAACTTGAAAAAATATATCACATTTATTCTTAATAGAAAAAAAGAAAAAGGTTTGTAGTTATGTTACCTGGCCCACAAAATTCCTCCACAAAGCCTCATAATTAAAATGGGTACAAGTTTCATTAGGTGTGGTTTGAATGACAGAAATCCAAGATGGTGAGGATGTAAAAAGTTTTACAGTACGAAAAACTGGAAACATAACAACTCAATCTCAGCAAAAATAAGTCACTTTTGAGACACTATTCTCTGGTGGCCTTGAGTTTGTATACATGGCAGCAGAAGTTGGCGTTCTTTTGTTCAGTATGAACTATCGTGTCTTTGTCGAAGAACAGCTCATGTCGATAAGTCTGAAAAAAAAAAAAGAGAGAGAAGACCACACCTGAGAATGTGCTCACAGACTTACACTTAAATGTTTGAACAATCATGTCAAGTCACTCACTTCATCCCATGGTTCATCGAGATTTACTGTGCGCAGTAACTCCCCACTCAGGTTGTCATGGAGACGGATGCTGGCTCTACCTTCTCCCTCCTCACCATTAGTTACCACTACAGCCAGAAGGTCCAGCTCATCCTCATATTCCACCGTGCGGAAAGTCTGTGAAAATACAACTACTTAGAATCTTTATCACATAAGCCGTGAGGGGATGTAGGTATATAGAGCAATGTTTATGCTAGCTATAGATATTTATACTCTTTGAATAACTTTAAAGGATGGATGCTCCCATGAAACTCATCATATTCAGAAATACAAAGACATATTAAAGATAAAGATACTCTGTAACTGGAAAGCTGTATTTTTAAAAAAATCTCTTGATAACCAACAAAAGAGAGCAGTGACACAAATGGACTAAAATAAAAACTGACTTTATCCTTAGTCGTAAAGTATCCGCATTTGGTATATTTGGAGAGGGGGGTCGTGATTGTGGGACCATCTCCAAATAAATCAATGTTGATGTTCATGGCATAGAATGAAAAAGGTTGTGGGTCCCACAATAACTGTTGCTCATTAGAGTTTTGTGGCAAACATGGAGGTCCAAAGAAAAGAAATTGAACCTGGATTTGTCAGGCTACAATTAAGAAAATACATATTATTGGATCAATTAATCACAAGATTTGATCTTTTTGAATTTCTATTGGCAACTCAAAGAGAAATAACCTGAAAACTATGTAGTGTTTCATTTCAAAGAAAATATACTTCCATTTATATTTACTCAGTTTAACTTTATAATTCAGTCGTAGTTTGTGAGTCTTTAACTTTTCAGACTAAAAGCATGTGAAGTTTTTTTTGTTGTAGATGTGATTTTTGAATAATCAGTGTTCCACCTCTTGCTCTGGATCATCATCCAGCTGATGAAATCTTTTCTTCACTGTGCGACCCGATGATGTGACAACGGTCTGTGAGGTAGGCTGACAGAAGCAGATGTGTTAAATTTTAAGACAGAAAACCTTGTAAGTAAAGCCGTGGTAAACACAAAATACACATTATACACTGAGTGGTTACATGACAAAGAGTGATATTTCTAGATGATAAATCAAACACTTACATTGATGTTTCGATGGGTTTTTATTGAAAAACCCAAAAGAACCTCTGATGGCAAACCGCTGTTGAGTTCACCCAAGATTTTGAGGACACTGAAAGCAAAGAAAAAAATCACCTTGTGGGAGATTTCCAGATGTAATTATATCATGATTTAGAAACAAAAGATTCACGCTGTGTTCATGAAATCAGAGTACAAGATATTGTTAACATATGTGAGAAGGTGATAAAAAATAATTAAAAAAACAAACATGATTTAAGGTTTAAATCCTATTTTCCAAGAAGAGTGTCTCAGGGATTCATTGTTTTGGCATCTTTAATCTCCACTTTTCACATCACCAGGACTTTACCAACTCAAAATCTGCTCAGCTGATGCAGATTGGCCATTTTACATGAAGCCTCAGCTATCCAGTTATCGTTGGGCATCACACACGTCTCTCCATCAACAAGGCAGATTGTCCTGTTTTACCTGTCAACCTCACAATTTTCAGAGTATTCAAGAAGGAATCGGCTCTCTGATGTACTAAAAATATTTCTCAACTACTTTCCAGGTATCACAACCCTCTCATCTTAAACTATGCCATTCAAACCAGAGAAACATGAGCATTTTGGCATGATGCTACTTTACTTTACAATTTAACCGATTTTTATCCACAGGTCATTTATTTGGGAGAAAACACCTCTTTGTATGGTTGTATATTGACAAAATTATACACCCATCAACAGAAATCTAATAATTCAGTGTGCTAGGAAAAATGTGATTCTGATAGACACTAACTGATAACATATTTGGGGTTCAGTGTTTTGAAATAATGCTCCTCAAGGTCTGGTGTCAAACTGTTTAATTTCTTATTCCAGATGGACATGCTGCTCCATTGGATTAAGTACTGAAGTATTGAGTTAAAACGATCTACTCTTGCGTGCAGCTGCTTTTCTTGAAGTCTAACTAAAAGTCTGTGATGGTTGTTGAAGAATGTAAAAGAAACAGATTTTCAACATCAAACTTGTTAATTCATTGCTAGTTAATGGCTTTAAGTTAAAAAAAAAAGGATGGACAATCTGAGACTTGATTTGTACAGATTACACTATATCATGTTGCTCCTAATGTTCCATGGATGATGACAAAAAGGAGATTCAACCAACAAAATGTGAGTCACCCTAATGCCTTTCACTTGATCCACGTTTAAGTAGCTGCTTTTTCTTTTACATTTTCTTCACTTTGTAAGAAACAGACGGTTGGACAAAAGAACTCACTTTATGGTGATTGGTCCGATGTGGATGATTCTTCCTGAATCATCAGGATGGAAAAAGATCCCATCACTCTCTAAAGAGCAGCAGTTCATGTTTTGAATCCCATTTGTTGCCTGGTAAAACAAATTAGCACATAAATTTTATCCCACAGCACATCCAAATTCAATTTATCTTTCTGACACATCACTGCATGTGTCCCTCAAAGTCTGCGAACATTCAACAGCTCACAAACACACCGCTGTGGGAAAAAAGCACTAATAAAAAAGATAAGAGGAACTGTGGTTTCGTTATTCAATTCCAAGTCCAATTAAAAGTTCTCCCTGCTGTGTTTGTTTTGCAGCTTTGGTTGCCGACAGATGTCTGTTGCGACAAATATGAGTAAACAGTGCCGTAAAAGATACAAAATCTTGAGGAAATTAAGTAGCTTGTGCAACATATTCACCAAAAAGTGTTACAAAAGTAACCCTGGATTGTTGTGTGCTGTTTTGAACATGGACTGTCGGTTTGGTTTGCTCCTGCTCTGTCCAGCAGCTTAAAATAAAGACTGTCACAAACATCTGTGGCCTCTTTTTATCTGACACTTTCAACAGGCTCTGGCCATTTGGGTGGTTATTGAGTCCACCGTATGATAAGATTGGCAATATTATATTTTACAGGAAAACAGTCAGATATGTAATCTTTATATAATAAAAAAATATAAACTACACGCCATAGTGTAAGGTCAGAGAGGTTTTCAAACCATAGTGCCATCCTTGAGTGAACAGATATGGTGAGTCCCCTTGTGGTTTTTATGTGGTGGTGTGTAGATGTAATGCCATGGGTAGCCTCCAATCTGAATCCCATTAGAAGAGCATGATACCTCGAAAAGCACCTGAGGAGTGTCTGTAAAATAAGAAAAATCTTTGTGAGGGAAAAACACTCCTGCTCACAGTGGTTCAAATAAGCCTACAACAAACTTAAACACAGAGAAATCGCAGATTCACCTGTGATCTGGATATTGACTGGGATACCAAATGGAGCTTCTCCCACTGTTTTGCCCCCAAGAAGTGCACTCTGTTTTCCAAGTATTAACTTTTCTTCCAAATGCTAAAAACAAAGAAAATATTCATAACACACTGAGATACAAGAGGAAAATGAGCAATAACAGTAAGATAATGAAAATAAGAGAACATTCAAACAGATTTGGGCCTTTTCCTGAATATGCCTCCAACAGCTTTAACTCAAATGTACAGTTTGTTCACCATGGTGCAGGACAGTCTTTATGGACCAAAAATGTACACAAACCTTTTTGAGGATGTGCTCAAAGCTATACAGCTTCACTGCCTTGTTACTCTGAGACACCACAAGGACACCCTGAGACATGACAACGTCTGTAACACCATTTCCAAATATCTGAAAGAATAACATCTTCACTTTAACAATACTGCAACATTTTTAGAGACAGATTTGAAAATCTCAATAAACTCCAAACAAATCTTAATACCTTTTTATTGATCTCAAAAATGCCAACAATCTCCAAGGGGAAAACACAAAAGATGGCCAGATGCAATACAACATTCTGAGTTATACCTGCCTGTGAATAAAAAACAATATTATTCTGTCTTCTCTTCCTCAGATCATTGAAATCTCCTGGAACAACAAACTTACGTAAACATTTACATTACACTGATGTAAGCCATAAGTTATTAGGTGCAGTACAGAAAAGTCTTGTGCTCTAATTTTCTTTAATAGGAAAAGGTGCCACTATTAATACCTGTCTTGCAAGAGATGTTTCTTTGTTTTGAACTGATTTGATATAAAACGTCTCTTGGTTAACATCCCAGCTAAGATACCTGCAAAAACAACATGGAGACAGGTTAAAAGCGTTGAAATAAGCTGAAAATTAATATTAATTCAAAGAACAGAGAACTCAGAGCTAGACAACACCTGAACTTATGGCTGGGAGAAAGGTAAATCTTTTGCAGTACTTCTCCAGTTTCAGGTGAGAGACGATATAGCCAGTTATTGGCCGTCAGCGTCAAGAGACTGGGCTTGTGATCAGAGCGGGAGGGTAATGTTTTGTCCTGTTGAAAAGGAAATTTAAATTACAGTCTGAATTTGTCACTGTGGGCTTTGATCAAAAAGTTTTTCTACTTTGATTTACTTACAAGTGAGCTCTGACACAGCAGGGCATCTTCAAATTTCTCTGATTTGGACCTCTTGGGCAGGTTGTAGAGAAGATGGACCTGTGAATGAACACTGAAACAAGAAGATTTTCACTTATGGTGGGTATGAATCAGAACCTTTTATACAGTCATCCTGAATTTCTTCTGCACTTGCTTTGCTTCCAATGTTGTTTCAATCACACAGAACTTCATGCTTCAATGTTGAGTATGTCTTGTAGTAGTTTCGTGTTGCAGGTGTGTCATAGACTGATGGCAATAAAAGGCTGATTCCTCAAACTCACCAGCTGTAGCACTTCTGGTAATTTTCAAAGTAGATTTTTCCATTCTCATACATTATTGTGGATTTTGAAGCCTTACTCCAGACTTTACCAAACTCTCTGTTGTCCTACAATATAAAATACAGTGGGTGGGTGAAATGTACAGTAAGTTTACATTATCAGAGTTCAAAGTGATTTGATAAATACCTTCTAGCTTCTGTTTTACCTTCAGCAGAACAGTTCTGAGGACCTTCATATTGTGTCTTAGGATAGTGCCAGCATCCTTGATTCCTCTACTTCTCCTGTTTAACATCTCAGCAGTGTTAACAGCTCTTTTCCCCTGGTGAGGCGCCATCATCAGGTGGTTTTTGTTACTGCAGGAGGAGATCTACTGTAGACGCATGACAACGGACCAGTACCTGAGCTGACCCCAAGACCACTGCCAAAGCCAGGTAAGGGCGATAGGTTTTTCTCCTTGGTGGTGTCGAAACGTTAGGAGAGAACCTCCATTTTCTCCTGACCAATGAACCACCTTCCTGGATTTAAGGTGAGCTTTAGTCAGCTCTGAAAGTTCACAGCTTACTGCTGTTAGCACCTCCACATCTCCTGAAATCGTTCGAAGTCGCACTTTTTTCACATGACGCAGCATCAGCTGGATTTGAGAGTTGTCCGGGAGTACAAAACAAACACAGCAGTCAAACCGCAAATGGTGGAAAACCTTGACATGTGCGGTGCTAATTTTCAGTCCGTGCTAGCTGAACTGTCCTGCTGCATTATTGTAGTTTTCTATGACCGTCTTCCTCTAGTGCAGCATTCAGGGCGCGAAGCGGTCAGCACGGAGCATTAGCGCCCCCCTTCGGCTGTTTGTACAGTGTAGAAAACATCCCCCAACATCGAGTTTCTCTATATGCATGTCCTTTAATCATTTCTCATAATCCCATCAAAAAAGACTGGGTGTAATAGACTTGGATAATTTATTGAGGCTTCTCCCAGCTCTTCACAAACACCTTATATACACAGACTGAAATGTATTATATTCCAAATAACTTGTGTTTTGGCTGCATTTTAAAATTGAAATGTAGATATTCCAGATGTGGGCTAAGATACACTGATTTATATTTTCCCTCTGAATCTTGCATTGTGGTATGTATTGAACTTTGTATATCTACTGTACAAAAAGATTAGGTGTTTGAACACACAGTATAAGTTTGTGGTAGGTGGTAAAACAAGTGGTTGGAAAGGTCATGAGGTTTACTTAATTGTACAAAATCATTGACCTCAGTTATCATCATTGCATTGCATGTTTCTTGTTGTAGTTTTCTGGTCATTTTAATTTAGTTGCATGAATTAATATATATTTAATTGGAAGTGTTCCTGGTATTAAAACACATTTTATCAGGCAAAAATATTAAAATGTTTGTGACAATGAAAATGATTTCTTGGATTGAATTGACTATTCTACATCAATAATCACCCACAGCTACCATCAGTCCCATAAACTGTATTCAGCTGTTTCTTTCATTTTTACAGAGCAAATGCATAAGGCGCAGCTCTTCTCTGTGGCCAAACTGGCCAAAGTTTTCAGCAGACTGTCTTGGAGACTTAAGAGCACAGGAGGAAGACCCTCAGCTCCTCTGGGTTCAAGGATTCTGACAAATCCTGATGATACCTTCAAGCACAACATGTGGTCAGATATCTTCTCTAATGTCTCACTTGCCATATGCATTTTAAGGAGATAGGAGTTAGAGTGTAGGTGTCCCAGATTTGGACTCTTAATGTAACATTGATATGTCATAGATTTATACTGTCTTTTCTTGGATACAGTTTGGGAGTTGTGTTTTGCTTTATACACTAGGGATCATGTACAATGGACAGAGGAGGATAAAGAAAACGCACGACAGAAGGCAGAAGAAAATTCCTGTGTACAAATTCCTCAAACAGAACAAGGCAAGTTACTACTCCAAATGGAGTTTCTTGTAATGACAGTATAATACATAAATCATATATCTCCTCCACACAGGCAAATTCAAAACAGAGGCCTCCCGATACTGGAATGAGTTTTATGAGACACATCAGGAAAAGTTCTTCAAAGATCGCAAGTGGCTGTTCTTAGAATTCCCAGAATTGCATCCCCCAGATGTAAAGGACCAAATGACAAGCAGGCATTCGGATGATCAGCAAACAGCAAACCCACATTCTACTGGGTCAAGCACAGACACCGAGACCAAACACCAGCATCACGAAAGCCCCACAAACCATCATAGAACAGAAACATCTAATCATAAGGAATCCTGCTGGGGAGCGCCCACAGAAAAAAACAAGACAGTTTTTCCTGGCCAGCATGCTTCCTTCAGGATCCTGGAGGTTTTTCTCTCTTTTTTTGTTGTACTAATATAAAGCTGTGTCTAAATGTATTAGGAAGAAGCTTTAACAAAATTGCTTTATCATTATTCACCACAACTAAATGTATCTCGTTCTTTCCAGGTTGGATGTGGGGTGGGGAACAGTGTATTTCCCATAGTTGATTCCATAAAGTAAGTACATTTTTTTACATCTATAAATGCACTATTTATTTTATAATTTTCCTCAGTGAAAATAAGGTTCAAATTTCAATATTCTGTGCAGCCTGTATCATAGAACATATCTTTTTGGAAACACACAGATTTTCTTCCCAGTTTTAATGTTTATAGTGCCCCCAAATTAGCAGGAAACTGCATTTTGCCACAAATAGAATTGCCTTTCGTTGGAATTTTATTGACAAGGGAAAGAGTTATAGATGGCATATCTCTAGTAAACCTGCCCCATCCTGTTAAACACACATATTAAACAAACCTAAACATTTTTATCATATAAATTTTATGTTCAGCAGCATTTGAAATGAGAGAAACTGGCTTCATCACACAGCTCTTTGTTAAACTGTCTGTTGTGTTTCACAGAGACAGGGATGCTTTCTTATACTGCTGCGACTTCTCCACATGTGCCATTCAGCTGGTGAAGGTGGGCTTTTGTCATAGAGCATTTTATATTACATATCACTTTTTATACATTTGTTTAAAGAAATAATGACTAATATCAGTTCTCATTGAAAACAACTTGGTCTGTATAACACCCTTGCAATACTGACAGGGATGTATCTCAGTACCTGATGTAATTATGTGGACATCAGATTATGATTAAGTCCACTTTCACGTGAACTGTTCAGAGTATGGACTTAATTTAGATGTGATCTGTCCAAATGGCTCACTTTGAAGGAACTGTGGCATAGACCAAAGAGGTAAATATACATCAGGGATTTTAAGACGACATATTTGCACAGGATATGACTGTTTATTATCCTTAGCTTTTTACTTTAAGAGTCACCTCTAAAAATATGTGAAACTAATTTTGATTTTGGTTGAATCTTGGAGGCTGATAAGACTTTGTCAAGTAATTTTCCTGACAAAATACACTCATAAAAGACAGAGATGAGAGGTAAAATCACAAAAGGAAACCAAGGTATTTTGGTACCAGTGAATGTAAAAGATGGGTGAAATACAAAGACTGAACTAAAAACGTCACCTCTACCTTAGCTACCAATTAGAAACTTGCAACTTTTTTTCCCTTTTACCAGAGCCATCAAGACTACAATGAGTCTGTGTGTCATGCTTTTGTTCATGACATCTGTGAGGAGACAGCCTCCTTTCCTTTCCCTCCTCAGAGCCTGGATGTTATTCTGGCCGTCTTTGTCCTCTCCTCCATTCATCCAGACCGGTAGGTGAAGGTCACTAGACAAAGGACAGCTTGATGTCATTTCTTACCTGCCAGACCCCCCACCCTCCACTACCCCAGGGGTCCTTCACTGAAAGTTAGTTTTGCTAAAGTAGAAGTGTCTGTGTTTTGTCAGGGAAATGGATCTTAAGTAATAAGATGTTATTACTCCTGTAGTTGGCAGAGGTGGAGTTTTGAACTGATAGTACCTTGTATAAATTTACAACTAATAATCATTTATATGATGGATTAATCAGGTTATTATCCTGTTTCACTTAACTGATTAATTGTTTGGGTTGAAAACCTTTCAATCAAGTGAAAAATGCTGTTGCAAAGTGCCTAGAGCCTAGCATGACTCCTTCAGAGTGCTTATCCCTGAAAGAAGTAAACAAGAACAACCAAAACTGCTGAATATTTTTAAATTTTAGAACAAGTCTCAATTATTGGACATTAAAAGCCACAAAATGTGAGCTGTAAAATAGCAGCACAGCATATACAAGCATGCACATGATGTTCGAAACCCTGCTAGAAGAGCTATTTTTGTTTAGCTCTGTTATTTGATCTTTAGGTGAGAATTGATGTATCTCCATTAATGTTTTGTTGATGTTTGCTCATATCTTCATGAGCCTCTGTCCTGTCCTTAAATTTCTTTTTATGTTTCATTCTCAGAATTCAAGGAGTTGTGAATCGACTATCCTCATACCTGAAACATGGCGGGATATTTCTCTTTCGTGACTACGGGAGACATGACTTCTCACAGCTAAGATTTAAGAAAGGTGAGGTGTTCACTTTTGAATGAAGTCATTTAGCTGCTTTTACTCATTCGCTGTAACACTTTATTTTAGCTGTAATGTTTCCTGACAGCTTAAATTCAATTCTAAAACTCTTCTTTCCATCTTCAGGACGGTGCCTATCAGAGAATTTCTACACACGTGGAGATGGAACATGTGTATACTTTTTTACCAAAGGTACTTCTCAGACATAAAACCTGTATTTTTCCCATATGGAATAAAAAAACTGCCCACAGGACCCTGACTTCCAATGGATCCTGTCTTTGGTATTTACAATTTAAGGTGTCAGAATTTATAGGGATTTTTGAGTTTAGTGTATAGGTTTGTTGACATGCTGGATTAAGTTCTTGCCTTCTTTTGGTCTGCATATGTATTAACAAAATAATGATTATTTTTACAGAAGAGGTTCATGATATATTTTCTAAGGCTGGACTGGAAGTTGTCCAGAATCTGGAGGACAAACGTCTCCAAGTGAACAGGAGAAAAAAAGTGATGATGCGTCGTGTTTGGATGCAGAGCAAGTACAGGAAGTGACATCTGAATCCCCCATCACCATCTTCAAAACCAACCATGTATAACTCACTCTGAGCTTATATGGCCTTTTTATGCTTTTATTTATTTACATTTGAGCCATAAAAATGTTCTCTTTTTGTATCATCAGTGAATGTAAAATAACAAAAGTGTATGTAATAAACTTGAACAATATTTTTTCAACAAACTTAGTGTCACAAGGTGTTTTTCAATCCAAATATGAATGTCTGAATGGACTGATACTATATACTTTGGTATCTCAGTGTGCACACAGGGAACAAGCCTTTTCACTGCTGTGTACTGTGAGATATTTAAAATTCCAAGTTGAATGGTGGTTTTCTTTATCTGTACAGAGATTTTTAACTCTAAAATACTAAAGTTTATACTCACCATCTGGGATCACAAAGTAGGGGAGAGTGGGGTAAATTGAGCCAAAAGTTAAGTTGAGCCACCCCCTGTTGCTTGGAAATAGTAACAGAAATTGATCATGTGACCAAATATTTAGGAGATGGGCATCAATTCATGGAGTCTGTGAAGGTTAGAAGCACATGTGTTCAGACCAAAAAAGATCATTTTAAATTTGTTTTATACATCAATTGTGTTATCTATGAGCTACAACATGAGGTCAAAAACCTAACATAAAAGTCCACCATTTTAGCATAGAGGACTAATGAAGTCATAATAGTAGTTCAGGGGAAAGTTGAGCCAGTGGAACAACTGAGAAAGTAAAGGAGTCTGATGAGAGGATCAGAGTTTCACTTCAGATTGTTGAAATGTGTTACTTTTTCTTTTCAAGTATACAGCTGTGAATGTTCTGAATCACTTAAAGACATTCTCATGTTAAAATGACTTTTTACAAAACAGCTTTTTAACAGTTATATGCAATAATAATAAAAAGAACTATTGTACCAGTTGAATAGCATATAATAGATTAAAATACACATTTAATTATCAAGAAGTGACTGTTTTTTAGGGGGGGGGGGGGAATGCTATATTATCAAGACAATTATGTTTACACTTATTCTGTTGGTTTGCAGGGATGCACAACATCTTGAAAAATATGCAGATACACTAGTTAGAGACAAAACTATGATTGCCTTGATGTAGTGATCCGAAATATGAAAAATGGTTCATCTTACCCCCTCTCCCCTATTTTTTTTTTTTTTGTTTGTTTTTTTGTTTGTTTGTTTTTTTATCTTGATAACCCTTTAGAAAAAAAATTTAGTTAAAATGTGGAATTCTCTGACAACATTTTTTAGTTTGCCAAATTCATTTTTTTGTTTGAAATTGTTTAAATTGTGTACCTTACCAAAGAAAACGGCCATGACCTGCTGTAGATTTTCACCCAAAAAAGTTTTGACAGTCATAGTTTCCACTCATACACAGTGTTGTGAGATATTTTTTCTTCAGGTGTGATTTGAGCTTTTAAATGAATGTGTTTTTTTCTCTCCATGTGGTCATTGACGTGAAGAAAACAAGTATCACCCTCGCGATAAGAGTTTTGCACACGATGCGTGACGTTTCATAGGCAACCACTTGAAGACGGAGAGGTGGCCCTGGAGTCAGGACGTACTGCTGAGGTGTGAAGAGGTTTGTGCCCTAAAAGAGACAACAATTAGACGGTTTCACCAAGTCTTAGTCATTGCACCCCTGTAAAAGAAGCTGTGGTATATCAGTCGGTGAAATTCACAGTCCGTGTGAAGGGTAAACCGTGTGCGCGGCAGTGCCAACACACGAAAAGTAGCTTGATGAGTGTCCAAAGTAGTGGAAGTTTGGAGGGGACGCCATCTTTGGTCCCAGCTCTCCACGTCCCCAACACGGACTGTGTTTTCAGCAACATACCACGGCAGTGGTGAAGGCCCAGGAAGGTATCGTGAAACATTTTAAGCCGCGTATATCTCTTCTGCGTGGTCGTTTTGTCCGTTTAGTGCTCAACAAAAGACAAACGTTGGAAAACGACCGAGCAAATCTTGGTGGCGAAAGCTGCTCGCTAGCTAACGATACAGTAACCCATCAGATCCAAAGTCAGCGAAGCCTGTTTGGCTAGCTAGCAGCAGCACGGAGGACACAGGACCGTCTCTGTGTGCCCAGGCCAGTGCATTAACCTAAAGACAAATATGTGCATGTTTGCGATAAACCTCGATCAGAGCTGAAACGGTTGCTACTGTGGTCGGTGCATCTGTCTTAAAGCACGCTGACGTTATTAGCAAACACTTGTCAAACTACTGTTAGACGTGAATATAACGTTGCATTAGAAAACACAATAAGCTTTTTTTGATCATGTTATCTGTATTTGGCTGGATTGCTAGCCGACATTGCACAAGTGAGATTTGAGCAGTTCTTTGTGAGTTTTGTATTTCTAGAAGTATTAGCTACAGTATGAATGAAACTGGGGTAAACCATCCCTCTAACGGTTCGGATAAAGACATTAAATGTCGGTCTATTTGTGTGACATAACTCGTAGTTGTGGTCCACAAGAAAGGCTTTTGCTATTGTTGTCACTGCATGGGATTGAAGGTAGCCTTGTTTGACCCTCTGGTTTTACTAACTTGGAGAAAAGAGTGCCTGAAGTGCCACATGCCTCACTAAAATGAAAGCTCTCAGGACACAGCCAGCAGGCTAAAGAAACGCTATCAAATTTGCTGATATTGAGTATTTTGTCTAAGCTAGTGCAGTTATTGTGTATATCACATCTTCTTGCACAATCAGCAGTTTGTGATGAAAGACTTAAACATATCTTGGGACATTGATGTAGCTTCTCCATGTGCATTGTCAGCGTTTGCATGCAGTGATTGACATTATTTAGTGGTAGCTGCCTACATCAGCATGACAAGTTTAACAAAATTGGGACATTTGTCTGAGTTTTTAAAGCTTTGCCAGTGTGTAGCCCTATATGGAAGTGATGCTTGACATTTTTATGCAAGGGATTCTTTAAAAAATGTCCATGTGTCTGCCATAAACAGGTGGTCACTGCTGAGCAGCACAGAGTTAAAATGACATCCACAGCAAGGGTTGTAAGGGTTCAACCACTTGTTCTTGCAGGGGCTTGAATATAGATAATAGTCATGCACTGTGGCCTTCAAATGAGAAACAAAGGGAAATCCATGAGAAACACCACTTTGCTGATGGTGTGTGTTTTGTGGAGCTGTTGTGATCATTCTGTGTGAGTTATTGTCCCCATGTCAGTAGTAGGGGATGTTTAAAGTTGAGGCTTCCCATAGAGATGATTGTTTTAATATGTGAAGTCATAGACTTGTAACAATAACAACTGCTTCTAATGAACATAACTGTGTTGATGTTGAAGACAATAGGCATTTTAGCCCTTCTTAAACTAAACTCAGTGGGGAAAAAAGTTTTATCAAGTCATTCTTTCCTTTGTATAGCTTGGACAGGAAGTAAGGCTTTTGGTTTGTTAGTTTTTGTGATTGATAATCTAAATACCACATATAGAGTGCCGCCGTATGTTCTCTCTGTAAATGCATAGTTTTTTTCCAATGTTAGGCCAACAATCACAGATTTGTAGTTACAAGATTGATGCCTGCTAAAGACTGTGAAATTGAGTCTAAGTTACAGACTAATAATGAGTCTGACAAGCCCACTTCATTGTCTCTAAGTTGCTCAAGGAGAGGAAATAAATCTTCTTTACAAGTGTTATTCAGGTCTCTACGGTTTACTTTTATTTCAACCCACACTATCTTTCAAAGGGTAAAGACCGTTGCTAGTGATCATGAGGTGACACAGGAAAAGTTTATTTTCCTGTCAAATATCTAAAAATGTGACTTCCTTTACTAGTATGAGGTAAGGTAGAGTAAGTCACCTACACCAGTACTGTTTTAAGTCTAATCCACTTGCACACACCTCATAAATGTAATGTTTAGTCATTTCTGAATATTAAACAGCTCATTTAGTTTTCAGAGAAAGCAATCTTAAAGTTATATCACAGTTTAACAAGTTATTGGTGGAAACATCTGTCAAACAGCCAAATTATTTAACTCCTGAATTTCCTTGAAACTTTTAGGTGCTTCTTTCTTTTCTCTGCAGTTTATTTCATCATCTTGTATTGCCTTTAGATCAATATCTGGTTAAAGTTTTAATACTGTGAGGTACAGCTAAGAACAGGTCTGTGCTTGGCCCATTTAACTGCTGATGGCAAACTAATAATTGAAACTAGCTGCCTTTTTTTCTGTGGTTAATACTGATTGATTGGAGGTGCTTTGATGTACTAACATAACTCTTTTGTTCCTTTTTGGACAACACCACAATTTTTTTTTATCTTTGTCCCTGTCCCTCATCAAGTTAATTGCTGCTAAGAATGAATCTGACATTTTTATAAGGTTCTTTTCTCTTGATGACTGTAGCTCACGCAACAATCATGAGAATGTTCTGTTCTGTATGCCAGCTGAAGTGAAGGGTTCTGTTCTGTACTCCTCCTGCCCCCTGTATCATCCAAAAACATCCAAGTATGATGAATAACTACAGTTAGATGACTTTTCATCTTTTGCTGCCTGTGGTTGTTTTGAAATAAATAGATGTCTCCAGACTTAGTAATCCTGACAGTAATACATTAACTCCAGCCTGATAATCTGCCCTCTGCCTCAGTAGTTTGTATTTGTGGGGCTGATAAACTGCTCATTTGACCATTAGCATGTCATTGCCTTGTCGAACTTCTAGCTATATTTCGAAGAGTGAGGGTTATGAATGTCTTCTGCCTGACGTATCTGGACACTGTGACTGAATAACAGCTGCTTCGAATGAACTAATCCTCCAATAGATTTTATTACAGTATTAGATTGGTTTCATTGTTTTCTAATATGTGTCTTTAGGTTTTTATTTGTTGTTCTTGCAACATGCAAGAAGGAGGCCCAAGGCCGGAATTGAACCCAGGCTGCCTGTGTGAGGCTTGACCTCTATACATGCCCAGGAAGCTGGGACCTCTGTGCCCCCGCCTCATTTAATCATTGTCAAAACTAGCATTGGATGGTATTTTGTGATTTACCCATTCTTTAGTGTATCTTAAGTCTGCTGGTCTGTTGCAATATTTCTTTTAAACTGAAGATAAACGGCACATGCTGCTGTCTTGATTGACTCTTCTTTTGGTTTTAAATACATGCTGATATTTATTATGTCAACATTCGGTGCAAAATCCATCATTTTAACCTAAATTTGACCCTCACTTCAGTTCTGTTTGTATCTGTTATTTTATTATTTGCGTTGATAAAATTATTATTTCAATATTCTCCCTTTTCCTCGAATACAGAGTCAAAATGGGCGCTTCATTCTATCACAGCTTTAGTGAGCAGATCCCTCTGAGAGTGCAGCAACACTGAAACCAAGGGAGCTCACATAACAGTCCCACAGCAGCGCATTATTCATCAATGCCTTGCAGTCGAAACATTGCTCTCGGACTCAAAGGACAATAATGTCAGTTGCACAGAAATGCTGGTTTCTTATCAACGTCAATTTTGCCTTTCCAGCAGCAGTTACTATTTTGTTCACTCTGTAATTCTTTTGAATAGGTGATATAAAGCTGCCAGTACTAGATCTGGTTTGGGTAACAAGAGTAACGCAATGAAAAGCCTGCTCATCCCCTCAGCGCTGCACAGATGTAGAGTGAAACCTGTCCTGCCACTGGGGATGGGGCATAAATTTGGTCTTGTCTGATATTGTGGTCTGGACTTTGAATCACCTGTCAGGATATGTTGCATTTAGCATAACTCCTCTATCTGCTGTGACACCTGCTCTTGAGTGGGTATTGAAAGGTTGCAGTTAAGCTGATCTTTGAATACTTGACACACGGTCTGAAATGTGGCTTACCCTTGCAGGCACCATGGAGGAGCTGCACAGCCTGGACCCCCGCAGACAAGAGCTGCTGGAGGCCCGCTTCATGGGTGGGGTCAGCGGCAGCACAGGGGGCAGTACTGGCAGCACAAGTGGGGGAACCAAAGTAAGTAAATATGAAGTGAAGTAAGTGCTGAAAATTCTCCAGTGAAAACACTCATTGAGGAGCCATACAGGTCTTACCTAGACATGTTTTTCTTTTTTTAGGGTTTGACCAACAATGAATGTTCAAATCATAGTTTTGGAAGTCTGGGGTCCTCCAGTGACAAGGAATCAGAGGTACAGACGATAACAACACATGTATCTATTTATCTTTACATTGGTGTTTTGTTTTTAACTTGGGTGACCTTGAGATCATCATTAGTGAAAAATGACTGCACATGATTTGATGTCTGCATCATATGTATAAAAGGACAGACATTTAAAATCTTAAGTACAGAATTGTAAAATCTCTAAAACTTTTACGGTCTGAACAATTTAAACAGCTAAAATAAAAATAAGGGCCATTGACAACGGGAAAAAAAAAAAACTTTGATAATATCCACAAAAATCATAAGTAACAATAATAAAGAAAAGGATGATGCATCAATTTCCTAGTTCACTTTTAAGAGCTTTGACTGCATTCAGATGGTAAGTCGCACGCTTTAATGCCAGACTTTCACTTGAAGAGGAGTGTTTTTACATTGTGCTATTAATAAAAAATGGATCCGGGCTTAGGCTACATGATAGCACAGGCTGCAGATCCAAAATACCATTCAGCTTTTTTAAGCCTTTATATATTTAATGTTATGACTTGGCCTAATGTTTTATCATGATACCAAATGATGTCACTCTTTAGCCAGCAGTGAGCTTGTTAATGCCGTTTCACACTTGTGATTGCTACAGCCTCTCTTATCGTCTGTGCTCTGTCCTTTTTCCTTTTCAGACGCACATATATCAAAAATGTATAACAGCACATTTTATTAGAAATAGACTGTGCTTTGGCAAAAAGAATGGACAGTAAGACAACACGCATCTATCTGTAATTGAAAAACATTTCTTTCTCACTTTGCAAGGGGTCGGATGTGAAAAGAGGCAGCTCTCCAGCGTACTCGGTAAGTGTCAGAGAACATAGAATAAAAGTTATCCTAAAAAAAGAAGGCCTTCACAGGCTTCGGTAAAGAAAGTGCAGTGATACCTGTGACAAGAATTATAAGCAGAGTCTGTTGTCGTTAAGGCGAGAGTCTTTCAAATTATAAATGGCCATTTGATTCAGTGTTGGTACAGAAAATCTAGTACAGCAATTGATGTTTAAAATATTGTTAAATAAACTTTCAGACCCCAGAGAAAAAACAGTCTGAAACCAGAGGCCGAAAAAGGAAACCTGATATCCAGTCAGAGAGCAGCCAAGGTGAGTGTCCCTGTGTTGAACTGGGTATATATCCACTTTGTTCTCCAGTGTGTCTTCACAAATTTAATAGATTACTGAACCCCTTTTCTCCTTTTCCCCTTCATCAGGGAAATCAACTGTGCGCGGACCCAAGATCAGCGATTACTTTGATGTGAGTTTGCAGTTTGATGCTGAATTAATTGATGTTAATTTTTAAGTCTTGATCAGTTGTCCCCTAAGATAACAGTAAGGCACTCTCTCTGAGGTCTGCTGTTATCCAGTGTTGATTAATGAATTTTTAGTTCCAGGGAGGAAATGGCTCCAGTCCTGTGAGAGGTCTCCCACCAGTGATTCGTTCGCCCCAGAACTCACATTCCCACTCCGCTCAGGGCACAGCTGTAAGTTATGCCACCATTTGCACTCAAAGCATTTTTTGCCGTTCCATTTGCTGCAGCCCTGTCAAAGAAGTGCTCTCCATCCTGCCACAGGTTAGACAAAATAGCTCATCTCCTACTAGTCTGTCTTTTGGGGACCACATGACGCATCCAAAGCAACAAGCAGCCAAATTTGTTCAGGTGAGGGGATTGCAGATATTTCAGAAAACACAGGCTCGCCATGATCACTCTCAAATATGTTTTGAGATTGAAGGTTTAAAACAACTTTTGTTGTTGTTTTACACTCTAGACTGACCTTACAGTGCTGAAACTGGCTGCCCTTGAAAGCACTAAGAATCTAGACCTTGAGAAGAAGGAGGGCAGAATAGATGATCTACTAAGGGTAAGGACAAAAATCTGCACATTGTTGGGTTATCACTCTCCTTCGACTCTACAAAACAAATGAAACAGCCTTTGGCAAAGTAAGAGAGTGATAAAGTGTGTGTAGCCTCCTCATATGTTTTGTTTTTCTGCTCTGTAGGCAAACTGTGATCTCAGGAGACAGATAGATGAACAACAAAAATTACTTGAAAAGTACAAGGAACGCTTGAATAAATGCATCACCATGAGCAAGAAGTTGCTCATAGAAAAGGTAAATCATTTTCTTCACCCTTTGTGCATTGATATACATTTTTGTGCGTCTGCAAATCCTCATGCAATTTATTGTTTTGTATTCCTCTTCAGAGCACCCAGGAGAAGCAGGCTTGTCGGGAGAAAAGCATGCAGGATCGACTTCGTTTAGGACATTTCACTACAGTGAGACATGGAGCCTCATTCACAGAGCAGTGGACTGATGGTTATGCCTTCCAAAACCTAGTGAAGTAAGAGGCTCTAAGGGAGACTGTCTCTCATTTATCATGTCAATTTCATGTTGCTGTTTTTTAGTAAAAGCCCACATGAGTCTTTCACTTTACATTTGAATCATAGTTTTAGCTCATACTTCGTCACCTATACTTGGGGAAAAACAAAAGAAAAATCTGGGACACAGTAGTAATGGGGGAACAATTTTCATAAACTTTAGAGGTGCAGACTTGTCAACTCGTTTTAATTTTTGGAGTAGTAAAGCACAGAGTCAACTTTATCGAATAACTTAATCTTTGTTTGTTGTGTTGGAAATGCACAATTTCACCTCAGGCTTTTGTATATTTTTCACTCAAAGTAATGATACTGTCTATCACAAAAACAAAATTAAATGCTCTCTACTAATCTGCTTGTTTCTGTATGCAGACAGCAAGAGTGGATAAACCAACAGAGAGAAGACATTGAGAGACAGAGAAAACTTCTAGCCAAGAGGAAACCTCCGTCCTCCACCAACTCCCAAGCACCAACCACAAACTCAGAACCAAAGCAACGCAAAACCAAGGCAGTGAACGGAGCAGAGAGTGATCCCTTTCTAAAACCCAGCCTACCTCAGCTGTAAGTCCAACAGGGTTACAGAGGAGAAACTAAATCAACATGGAGATGCTGTGACCAAAACCAACACTTTTTCTCTCTCTCTCATTGTGGAAAGGCTGACACTAGCAGAGTACCATGAACAGGAAGAGATCTTCAAACTGCGGCTCGGACATCTCAAGAAGGTTTGCACAGAGCTGAATCTACAGCTGCAATTTATTGAATCATTTTTATTTCTTGGGTGGGAAATTGTCTTTCTGTGCTGCACTGAACCTTTGATTCATGTAATTAATTTCAAAAGTCAACCAATTAATCCAGGCCTCGATTTCCAAAAGGGTAAAGAGCACTTGCACAGTTTAGAGGTCAGCCCTAATTGGAGGGACTGAATTATTTAATCTCTTTATTATTTAGATAATTGAACATTGATTCTCCAGTTGAAACACTGTTTCTTTTGTACATCTTTTGATGGGATGAGCCTTTAGTTATTTGATGTACTCATTGTTTTCTTGATGAATAAGCATCACAAGCAGCATCTGACAGATTCTGTACCGAGTCATCCGTAAATATTTGATACAGAACTAGTCAGCTGTGTGCAAGTGAGTTTTGATGAGCTCCTCTCTTTGTAGCCGTCACTCTGAAGTTCCTTGTGTGCGTTTGTGTGTTTGTGTGCTTGAATCATTTATAGGAAGAAGCTGAGATCCAGGCGGAGCTGGAGCGTCTGGAGAGAGTACGCAACCTTCACATTCGGGAGCTGAAGAGAATAAATAACGAGGACAGCTCGCAGTGAGTCTGAATCCGTTTCTTCAACTCTGTCTGCATTGACAGTAGAACGTGTACACTAGGGCGAATATCCTAAACTGCAGTGGTGTAATAATATGTATCTGCCAGCTAAATAAAACAGACTTTCCTGTTCTGTTCTCTCTGTTAATCTCATCCAAAGGTTTAAAGATCACCCAACGTTGAATGAACGATATCTGCTCCTACACCTTCTAGGAAGAGGGGGCTTTAGTGAAGTTTACAAGGTACGGCAATAAATAAAGTTGCACCTTTTCCAAGTTTTGTTTTTCAAATATAAGCCAACTCAGTGTGTGTATTTTTTTACAGGCTTTTGACTTGATTGAACAACGATATGCTGCTGTGAAGATCCACCAACTCAACAAAAACTGGCGAGAAGAGAAGAAGGAGAACTACCACAAGTATGTCTGCTCATGTTTAAATATGTAACATTCCCTGCAGTATAGAAGACATGCTGCTCTGGTGTCCCTTATCCCAGCGTATTGTTATTCCTCCCCATAAGCCCCCTTGCAGAGCTGTCACTGCAGAATGTAGCACCTGCACCTTCATGCTTTAGTTGCTAAAAGAGGCATAATTACCCTCTTCCTCTCCACAGGCATGCATGTCGAGAGTACAGAATACACAAAGAGCTGGACCACCCCCGAATCGTGAAGCTGTACGACTACTTCTCACTGGACACAGACACGTTCGTATACTGATGAGTTCTTCCTGGTTCCTCCTCTTTTGTTTAGTTTCTGTTAGATGTGGACCATAACTCTGAGTAAGTCTCCTCTTCCTATTCAACAGGTTTTGCACTGTCATGGAGTACTGCGAAGGCAACGACTTAGATTTCTACTTGAAGCAGCATAAGCTAATGTCCGAGAAGGAGGCACGGTCCATAGTCATGCAGATAGTAAACGCACTAAAATACCTGAATGAAATCAAACCTCCCATTATCCACTACGACCTTAAGCCAGGTAAACATGCCCTTTTGAACAAGTTTCATGTCCAAGTGATGGTGCTCCTGTGCTTCTCCTGTAGTAACCTACTTTATGTTGATTTCAAGGCAATATCCTGTTGGTGGATGGTACAGCCTGTGGAGAAATCAAAATCACCGACTTTGGTTTGTCCAAGATCATGGATGACGACAACTATGGCGTCGATGGGATGGATTTGACCTCGCAGGGTGCAGGGACCTATTGGTGAGGAAAAAAAACATCCACATAAACATACAGCTAGTCCTCACACAAACACAAACTGTAAAATTACAGTGAAGTAGCATTTGGTGCTGAAATGCTGAAACAACATGCAGCTCTTGAAACCTAACAGCTTTTTTCCCCTCAGGTATCTGCCCCCTGAATGTTTTGTGGTTGGAAAAGAGCCTCCAAAGATCTCCAACAAGGTAGACGTGTGGTCTGTGGGTGTCATCTTTTTTCAGTGTCTTTACGGAAGGAAGGTAAGGAAGGAAGGAAGGACTCCAGCCATTTTTGGTTATTTATTGAACTATTATTAAGCACTGCCTTCTCCTTTTTTAGCCTTTTGGCCACAATCAGTCACAACAGGACATTCTGCAGGAGAACACCATACTGAAAGCTACTGATGTCCAGTTCCCAGTCAAGCCTGTTTCTAGCAATGAAGCAAAGGTAGATGAACCTCCATGCATATTAAAAGTTGCGTTATAAGGAATCTTACAGCTCTATTGACAAGCACTTGTTCATACAACCCCTCTCTCCTCCAGGCCTTCATAAGACGGTGCCTGGCATACAGGAAGGAAGACAGGGTTGACGTTCACCAAATGGGAAGTGACCCCTACCTGCTCCCTCACATGCGGAGATCTAGCTCTTCTGGAAACCTGCAGATGAGTGCTGCTGGCTCAGGACTCGCCTCGTCCAGTATCATCTCATACTGACAGCCTTGTACTGTGATGGCAAAAAAAAGAAAAGAAAAAGGCAAACTGACCAAGTGGCTTCCTGTGCCTGCTTAAACCTCAAGCTCATGGGAGAAGGAACAGTCAGAAACAGGAGGAGCAGGACACTGGGGAGGAGATCAGAGCTGAGTCTCCCCTGACCTGTGTCAGGCTTTGTCTTGATCACCAGGGCTTGATCAATAGAGGGACAGTGAAAGGATGTTTTTTTTAAAAGGACATGGGTGAAAGGGTCCTTCGAGGGTCCGACAGAAGCACTGAAACTGACAAAGTACCTTGAAGAAAATGTGACTGGACACTCTGCTCTGATGTTGCAGAAGGATAAAGCCTTAAAGGGCCGAGGGGAGACATGGCAGCCGGCTGTTTAGATGAATAACATGGTCCTGCCAGGGTGCAAATGATTCAGCTGCTAGACGTTAATTTACTGTGAGGAGAGGGCAGTTATGTAGAACTACAAAGATTTCACTATTGATTTGGATAAATGTTTTGTTTTTCACAAGTGTTAGGCTTTAAATTGAGTTACGTAGCCATGAGAATGTAATGTGTAGCATACAAGTGGCAACTAGTGATGTAGGGTGGGGCAGCATACTTAAGTTTAATGCACAAAGTAACCAAATGTAGAAAAATGACAATGTATAAAATCCTATGCAGGAATATTAATTAACATAAATTGGAAAGTGTATATGCTGTACAGGTGAATTTTCAAAATTTGAACTGCAGCAGTAACATGTACAAAGTTAAAATTTCCCCATGTTCAAATAGTTTCCTGGATTGTTTCATTATGCTGCTTTGACGCTCTTACTTTTTCAAGGGCTGTATGTTCCTCTGGGGCTTCAAATTGTGCAGTTCTGCTCAGACTGAATAATAAATGCCAGGAAACACTTTGCTCTCACAGTTGAATGGTGCGAAAGAAAATACAAGCCTGTTTATTCTGAAGTGAAGAACTGGTAGAAATCACCTGGTAATACCATGAAAATGTAAGGTGCAACCTTTTCAGCAATTGTCTCTTTTTCTGACATTATACTGACACCCATTGGCTGTGTTTGGTATTGTGTTGAAACAAGTAGTGAGGAGGATGTGGACAGCAAAATCATTTTGAAGTTGTGCAATAAAAACAAAACAAGCTAAGATAAATAAAATACAGTGGTTTAATCAAGGAAATTTACAAATATTTTTGTACAAAACCATAACCTGATAATAGTTTTAATGCCTACAATGATTCACAAAGAACACCTGCTTCCTCAAAAGCCAATACCCAGTGGCACAACCTGTCTTGACCCCTGACCTCAAGTAGTTTACAGAGCTACTCAAAGGCTACTGTAGAGGTGCCACAGTACTTTTTTTTGTTCCTTTTGATATTTAGAGACCAAGCTGCATTATAATGTATTTCTTAGTAAATGTGTTAATACAAATACAGCCTCCATCTGAACAATAACTACAACAACATCAGGTCATTTCTTCTCCTAGAAAAATCTGCAGATTGCCCCAAACTGGCTCTCACTTTTAATGGATAAAATTAGGGCATTCACTCACCCAGTTGAAGGAAATGTAGCAGTAGTTCAAAAAAGCAAATCCAACTCGAACTTTTCAATGGCTCTTTAGCAGATAAAATAAAAGATGCAAGCTTACACTTTAAAAGTAAACTACAACCCTGCACACGTCTCAACCTAGTGTATGTTTGAAGTCTGCTGAATTAAACTTTACCTAAGATGTAGGAAAGCAGCACATGGTCACACATTCACGAGAAAACTTTGGTTTGCTGCGTGTGAAAAGAGCAGCAAAGTAGCTTTTAAAATGCCAACATCATACGGAAAAAATGTCAGTGTAGCCGTGCAGCTTAATAAACTGGCTCTTCTGAGTTAAGACTTCAGAGGTTGATGGCAACTTAGTGATCTCTCTGCTAAGAGGAGTCTGCTGTCATTGTGATATTTATGGATTCACTGGTGGTTGTTGATGATGAGATGGGGACACTGGTCAGTGAATTACTCGTGTGGGTCGTGGTGGAGAGAGATGTGATATCTTCTGTAACAGCAGGAGCAGCATTTGCAGTGATGGGGGGAAGAATGTAGTCTGATGGGGGCAAAGTTAAACCAGGTACCCCACCATGCAGGGCGAGGGGTGGACCACCTGTAGAGCAAATCACAGAAAAACTGTAACCCTCTATCTAGAGGTGTCTACTCTCACAACCACACATTTCGAATGAGCAATGCTTGAAAGAAAACCACCTAATTTTGATTTAATATTCACAAATTGCACACATTTTTTTATATGCTGCACGATAAAAAACTAAAATGATCTTCTGGCAGCAGGAAAAGTAACACCAGATCTTTCAAGAATAGTCATAAGTACTTTAGAAATCAAAACAATACCTGCATGTTGTAATCCAGTTGCTCCAGGTGGTAGCACATGGTTCATCTCAGGCAAAACGAAATTAAGATTTGGAATGACAGGAAGAGGTGGAAGGCTTCCAGGTAAGGGCATTAAACCTGAGTTAGACAAAGCTGGGTTAACAGGGTAATGTATAATTTTGTCTCTCAGAGGACCAGCAGTAAAAACTAACTATTACTAACCTGGGATTGGGGCAGCAGCTGGGGGAGCACTATGTGAGGAGGGGGCTTGTGAAAGCGGTGGAAGAGGAGGAGCTCCTGAAACAAATTTGATTAGTTATTTTCAAGGTGTTTTGGTTTGAGCACATCTCTGAGTCTAAACGGAAATACAAAATTTAACACATTTTTCAGCTTTATTGAAATAACAGTTTACCTGTCTGTAGACTGCTAACAACCGAGGTTAGGTCAGAGTTGACAGACAATCCACTGAGAGACTGCTCTAACCCAGTCGATTCAGGAGAAGAAGAAGAAACAGCAACTGGAACAGTTGGGACAACAGCAGAGAGATGGACCTGGGGGCAAAATCACTTCATGAGTGAAACCTGAAACAGACTTTTTTTTTTCCTTATGCAGGTGGAAGTGTGTTTTTGTGATTGGTGGTGTACCTCTGTAAAACCATCTTTAGATGGAGGAGCTGGTTCATTGGGGGTCCTCGAGGGGAAACTGACTCTCTTTCCCTTCGTAAACGGCACTGTTGGTATCCTGTGCAGGTAGCCATAACCGATCCCACATCCTAGACTGAAAGCACACAGATAGAGGAGCACTGTGAGAGGTAAAGGCTGAAAGATGAGTGAAGAGGATTATAGCCTCTGTATATGGAGCACCTGCTGTACCAAGTGAGCTAAACCAGCAACCCCACTTACACGTATTAAGATATTTGCATTTAGACAAAGGCCAATAAGTAAAAAAGTTTGTCTACTTTTCAAACTTAATTCTAATGTACTACTGTGAATGAAAGAAAAAGGCAGTAATTGCATTTAAAGCAGCAATCCTAACAACGTTGCATTTTATGAAAATACAACTTAAGTGCAAAAAAATGCAAAAACAAACAAAACAATTAACTAGTGATCCCAGTTCAAAAGTTGTGATGAACTACCAATCATTTTAGTAGACACAGAAAGACAGCGAGCTTCTATTGATGATCTTTGCTATCTGTGATTACTTTTATAAATCTTTAGTCATGTATCAAAACTTGTGGGTCAGCGAATACTCAAATACTCTTTCTAAGGGCTGGCATTTTCAAAACTGAAAACAAACAAGATCATATCAAGATTTCATGGTTTCCACGCTGCTGTACCTGCCCTCTCCACCCCAGTCACAGTTTGGAGTGATGAGCACTTCTCTGCAGTTGTCTGTGTCTGTGTTGTAAACATAAAGCTTCAGCTCTTTCCCCTCATAGGTCTCAACGATAGAGAACAGATCTTCACTCTGTCGGAAAAGCAGAGACAAACTGAAGGTGGACCTGTTGCCATCTGTAAGGCAGACTTAGGGACTTATCTACAAAGATGGTACCTCGCTCATGACCATGTCTGCTCCAATGATGTAGTCTGTGTGAGCCCTCAAACCAGCCAGGGCTGCTGGTGAGTTTGGCTCCACTTCCTGGAACCAAACATGTTTTTTTCAGTCTTACAAGGTGATGCAGACTGTGAAGATGTAAACTTTAATATGTCAGCCTTTGTTACGTCTCATTTACTGTACTTCTCTATCTCTCACCAACTTCCATCATTATTATTTATATTTTGCTACTCCTAAGTAGTAATTTAGAAAGAAAAAAACTTTCACAATGATATGAAAACTTCTTTCACCACTGAAAATCATATATGATCTCTAAACAGTGTCCATGTCCCAATCCTCCCACTGAGTCAACACTCACCAGGACATGCCAGACATTTTCATTGGCTCCTTCAAAGCTGCAGAAACGAATGCTGACTCCCAGGAGTCCCTGCCCACCCCACATATTGCTGGGTGTGACGGTGGTCTCTCTCACTTCCAGGGTCTTGCTGCTGTACAGCAGCATTTGAACAGGCCTCTCCACATTCATCTTCAGCAGCTCTTTTAGTGTGTCGTTGTCCTTGTTCTATGCAAGATCAAATCATTAACATAATTAACAACATATGATGTTTGAGATCTACTGGAGCAGGTTCAGTGGCTGCAGCAAGTTTAATGTTGCCATTCAAGTAAACTTACCAGACGAGTGTCACTGATGGAAATGATGAAATCAAAGAATGGCTCAAGTCCTGCACGGTGACCTGGGGAATTCTCCTGCACCTGTAATCACAACGTTATAAAGATAAGACAAGAGGCCAATATGCCACAGAAATCCTTTATTTGATGTGTAGCTAAGAGGATAAGAACAAGAAAACTTTAAATTCTGTTGCAACTCTGTAAACTGTAACCATCACAATCAGGGGTTGGCATTATCTTCTGTATGCTCCATTGTGTACAGCAGTTCACCTGCTCCTTTATGCAAATATTTAGTCAGCTAGTCATGAGAAAAGAACTTTCAGCACCTGAGTATGTAGACTCAGTCAAAGGGTTCACTTTAAACTACAAACTACATATTAGAACGGAGCAAAAAACAACCTGAATAACTTTGTCTGAGGAAAGATTTTGATACCAGGGTTAATTGAGAAGTTTAGAACCTGCTGTTCTCCAGAAGTTTCTCTCATTTCTCTTGAGTTCATACAGAAGAGTGAAAAACACAAAGCAGTGATGTGTCAACCGGATGCATGGAAGGACACTGACTATCACTCATTTGAACCCTGAGCAGCAAACTGGGGACAACGTGAAGAGACCAGTAGTTGATTTTAAACCTATACACAAAAGTTTAGTGTTATAAGCATCAAATCATTACCCATCATAAAAATCAGAGCCACAGCTGATTCATTACCTCAACACAATAAAGGTATTCAGCAAATGTCTGATATGGGGCAAGAGTTTTTACAATTAGCTTCACAATTGTACTCTTCACAAGCACTGACGATTTAGGTCAAGTTTTTACAGAGCTGAAATAGGTGTAAAGTAATAGTTTAAATGTCAACATTTGCTGTACAAACTGTGAGTACTCTGTTTATTCTGCATTTAACATCTGCATAGTTTGGCTACACTGACAACCTAAAGTGAGGCTAGAGATTGTGCTGTGTAATAGAACATAAAAGAGCTTTACATGAACACTGTTGTCCAGTACATCCTTCATAAACTCACCATTGATGCCACTACTAATCTGTTAAGTCTGGGGTTCTCTGAACTTGAATCACTGTTTTTTACTGTTAAATAAGTGTAATATTTTACTGTAAATTCAGAGGGTTTCAGTCTGTGGTCCATACCAAAACAGTTTATTTGTATATATGGGCAATATTTTTCATGGGCATTTTCAACCAGAACAATCACCTGCACAATTCACATAATTAATACCATTTGTAGCGATTTGAAATGAGCCTCACTGGTGGGAAAATAAAGAAAACAAAAGTTTAATTCAGAAATCAAACATCAAGTCAGTTTTAATTAATCAGTCTCATATCTTAAGTCGAAATTCTCATTTCAGGGACTCCACTTCTGGAAGAACACTAACAGGCAAGAACTTGGAAAATAATGATCTGTTTATTACAGGATAAATGATTTTTCTTTAACATCGTCTTAGTTCAAGTTTTGAAACTTCAACTTTTTGTGCGCATAGCAATTCAAGATTAAGCCTTTGATTGATTTTTCTTTAATTTCGCGAAGCCATTTTTGAAAGTTTTCTCTACTCTTCGAGCCTCGTTTATCTGAGTGATCTGCGTGATTCAAAGTCACCTCTGAACGCAACCCAGCAGGCCCAGGTCATCCTCTTTTGAGTTTTTGAGTGAGACCAAAGAAGTACCCAAACGAGCATCCACAGGATCCACAGGCGCTGGCTTTGCTTCGGGCCCGAGTGCTGCAACTCCTGGCTCATCCTTCGGCTGACTTCAGTCGTCTTCTGAGCTGAACCGCTCGAACCGCCAGTAGCCCCGGACCTTCGGAACCTGCTCCATCTTCTCCAAGGACCAGTCTCACTTAAGTATGCAAACCTCCAGAGCTCCAAAGAGGGCTGGTGCTGTGTCATGCGTTCATAACTCAGATATCCACTTATTCTGGTGATCTTAGATTCCTCCAAATCCACATCCGAGTTTATCTCGACATCAAAGTTAGTGTAGGTTAATATGTTAGCGCATATTCACTCACTATCATTAACTTTAGTGCTCCTAGCCTGACTCAGAATCTTTATTTATTCACCTATTATTTTATCCTCATTATCTTATCATCATTTATTGCATGTATGTTGTACCATCATTTATCCTGTAATAAACAGATCATAATTTTTCTAAGTTTTATGTCTGTTAGTGTTCTTCCAGAAGCGGAGTCCCTGAAATGAGAATTTCGGCTTAAGATATGAGACTGATTAATTAAAACTGACTTGATGTTTGATTTCTGAATTAAACTTTTGTTTTCTTTATTTTCCCACCATTAAGGGTGGGTGGTGCCCCTTTCAACGAGTGCATAAATGTCATAATTTGAGATTATTAATCTTCAGACATTTATTATAAATTACAATCGCTACAGTATTATTTTGGTGCGGCCTTGTGAGGCCCATTTCAAATCGCTACATATATTTTGGTGCCCCGTGTGAGGCATTTCAAACAAAACTTCTGGATACTAACAGACAACCTAAAACTTAGCCTTCCAAATTGATGAGAGAAACTTATTTCCAGGCTATTTTAGACTTAATCACAATCAATGCTATGCTTGCTGAAGTTGCTTGACTAAGTTCTGATGTTTTCCTGATCTATGCATAAAACCTTTATGCTCTGTGTTTCACACACTTTTGTACTACATGCCTGTAGTCTGTGTTTGAGCTGGACAGCGTGAAATGTTGTTCTGAGTGGCAGTGAGACTGACTCTCTGCTCTGTCTAGACTGTCCAATATTTAAGTGCACGATTGTTGCGTCGCCGTACGCTTGTATTTAAGGCCTTTGGCTGAACCAAGTGTTCGCGATGCTCCGAGCTGTGGTTTCAAGCCCCTGAAGTCTCTGTAGTCTGCTACGAGGTTCTAGTAACTATATGGGATTCAGATTTCCTCCTTTCCCCTGACAGATTAGCTACCTGTCACAGGAAACCACTGTAACAGTGGGAGGTTGTTGTTTGATTGAATTCAGACAAAATTTGTGTTCAAAAATCGCCGCATTTGTGATTTTAAAGTCTGCAGTTGAATCTGCTGTTGAGGGATTTGTCACTTTGATTCTTGTTCCTGTAAATGATTTTATTGAACTAATCTGCCTGAGCAGATTGTGTAAAGTTCTATGTTTGAGGGCAGCCTGCTGTGAAATGTTAACCCTTTGTTGTCAGTGGAGAGACTGACCATTTGGCCTTAAGCAGATAAGGCCCTTCAAGGAGGCAGAGCCTAAAGGCCCCTTCCTTCAGACTTCCCAACACCACGAAAACCACAAGAGGCTAGTTGGATGACTGTTTCCTCTTTCCTTCTTCTTCTCCACTTGTGTTGAGCTTGTGCAGTTCTCCCAACTCCATACTGCCCCACATGGTTGCTTTTGGTATTGAGCTAACACTGTTATCACCTGCCTGCAGTATCAGCCAGCTGTACTGCCTCCCTGTAGTCAGTGTGTAACACTCTACAGACATAATTCAAGTGATTGACTTGGTTGATAAAGTTTGATGTGCTTATTCTAAATCATTGATCAATGATTTTTGATTTTTATCTTTGTTATAAGAGCCTCCATAATGTATTGATGAAGTAACTCCTTGAATCAATCACCTGATCTTGTTGTTACTTATCACACCATTGAGCAGTTTTACTGTTCCCTATAATACATGAATGTATTAACCCTCCTCATAAGATGAATTAATTAATGAACAAATTAATTAATATTTGAAATTTATTTTAACATTCCAGATAGATTTGGTATTCGAACCTTTGGATTTACTGCAATTTGTGAATTAACTTCAGAGTTAATTCCTTAAATTGACAATTTCGTTGATTTTTCAAATTCATCCAACTGCATCAGGCAGTTTATTTAAGCTTTGCTGATCTCTGCAACACGGAGACAAACTTGTTTTATTTCAATTTTCATTGAAATGAATTTAACTTTGTTATTTTTCTCTCCATTAGATATCTACTCAGATAGGCTCTTCCTCTTTATCAAGCACTTAATTTGATACTTTGCTTCTTCCTTTCATTTCAAGTCAACTCAAACTCATCAACCAACCACCTGCACCTCTTTACCAAAACCAAACATGCCTAACACGAAAGAGTCCAGCCAGGGAGACCCCCTGAGGGACATAACCACAGTGTTGGCAAACTTGACTAGTCAGCTGATACCTCAGTACATGACTAAGATTCAAAAGGCCAAACCCTCCAATCCGGAGGATGCAATGGCTGACCTACTGGAAACAGCCTTAACCACGACACTTCGTGACAAAGAGCTCACTAGACGCATGTCTGTTGTGATGTCTTCTCAGCTTGAGTATAAAGACTATTTATTGGAATGCGCCTTAGCAAAGATAAAGACACAAAAGGAAGAAAACAGCACTCTGAAAAAGATGCTAGTAGAGACTCAGAAGTCTCTAAGTGTTTTAGAAAAACACAGTGCCAGATGTGAAGCGTCAAAGCTCCCCTCACTGATAAGTCATGAAGGAAATCTTGATCTCAAAGACAAGATTGAAAGACTTGATGAAACTCTTAACCAAAGAGAGAAAGAACTTGACAAAGCCAATAAGCAGCTTGCTAAGACCACAGAGGATCTGATACAGTCAGAATCCCTGCTAGAGCAAGCAACAGAAGATGTAAAAGCTTTGAAAGCACTGGTCAAAGTGCATGCTGAAGCTCTTGAAAGTAAGGAGAAACAAACTTCTACCTTACAGCACCAGCTCCAGATAGCTCAAAGACAGTTAATTCTTTGTCAAGAACAGCGAGAAAAGACAGACAAAGAGCTTGAAGATGCCCAAAGAGAGTTACAATGCTCCCTCCAGTCAGGTCGAGCCCAAAGAGAACGCATGGAGCAGACTTTTCTTGAAGAAATGATAGGTGATCAGCCTCCTGAGAGAACGCCATCACTTCCTTCCAAACCAACTCTTAAGTATCTCTCTCAGCATCATGACAGGACCCTGCTTGACCCTGAGAGGTCATCCTTAAGCCAAGAGTCCTACTCTCCTCCTCATGCTGGCTTCTTACCATCTCCCTTTAGACAGGGATCTTGACAAAATTGCTCGCAACATAGCACGCTTTGAACCTGAGCACCAAGGTGCTACTGACACCTGCACCTACTTGAAAGACATTGACTTTTACCTGCGGAAATTTCCAGGTGCAACCATTGATGACAAAATCTACCTTATTAAGGCAACGTCAAGTCGAGAGGTTAGCAGTTTCCTTGAACGACAGCCTTATCATGTCAGAAATAATTATGACTTGCTCTGCCAAGCATTAATCGAAGTTTTCTGATCATTTGACCCCGACAGGCCTTTCTGCTGCTCTGTCTATTAAACAAGGGAGATCAGAATCTCCCCAACAGTATTACAACCGCTTACGCGAAGCTTACTTTGGTTTCCGAAATGAACCAGAAATGGAGGAGGACTTGAACTTCAAAACGCTGTTCGTCCAGAACCTCCACCCTACCACCAGTCATCACCTTGGCGTCTTAGCTTGTCCAAACACTTTGACTAGCCGACAGCTTCGTGAACTTGCTGTAAAAGGTTTTGCCAAACAACGACAAACTTTGGCTAAGAAAGCAGAGCCCGTTACTCTCTTGGCTATGGAGACAAAATCACTGCCCATGGAGCTGAACGAAGCTTCAGACTGTGTATTTTCAGGCTCCGATAAGCCTCCAAATGAGTGGTTAACCAGGCCTCCAAAACCTTTCCGACCTCAACAAACTCACAAAGGTCAAAGTTACACACCAAGGCCCGGGTCTGACACAGACCAATGCCAGGTAAACTTTGAGACCAACTGTTGTTATTCAGACTCCCGTCACGGTGGGTTTTATCCCAGACAAAGGAAAAACCATCAACACCGCCAAAGGGGGGTGAATGACTGGCAGAATCAGAGTAAATCACACTCTCAGAAACGACGATCTTATTATCCACCTCAATCGGTTTCATCCACTTTGAAGGTGAATAAACATGACTACTCAGCTAACCACTGAGATTAACACACTCTGGAGTCATGAAGGCGTGAGTCCTGCGAAAGCAGAAGTCACTCAGCCAAAGCTAAATGACTCCAATAAGATATCCAAATGCTGTGGTGATACATTGATGACTGCAATCCCAGTTGCTGCTTTCTTTGTTAGCATTTGTCTCTCCTCTGTCAATATGGTCAGCTTGTCAACTGTCAAATATCCCATGAACAGATTAAAAACCTGAAATTTCTGTCATTTAGACTCAGATTGACAAATGTCAGACTCAACAGCAGATAATTAGTCAAACCGATAAGAGCATCATCCCCAAGTTTAACAGACAAAGTTTAAGAGAAACTCTGTGCAGTAAACTTTTGATGTTTGTGATTCAGGTTGACTATGCTCATACACAGATGGTTAATATGTCTTTAGCAGACATTTCTTTTCCACCTAAGTCTTAACCATTTTTGAAACTGAAATTGGACTTTCAGACTTCTCCAGCAAGCATGAAAAACAGCTATAGCTTTAGATCCAGTTAGCATTCACACTAAATAGTGCTTTTCTAAATCTCAAAATTAGGAGATTTTCTTTCACATTAGTCTACCAATAGTTAACTGAGAAAAGTCTAACAACTAGACGATTTTATTTGATAGCTTAATGCATGCTTAATTTTATCTCAAAGCAGTACTAGTGATTAACATAGTGATGATGAGACGCATCAGTCCTATTTGCATACACCTGCTGCTGCTGCTGCTTCATGGTTGTCTACTCGTCGTCCCGATGCTTCATGGACAGGACCACCGTGACGAAGGGGGGACTGTAGCAATCAAGACAACCCTGGGTGTGAAACTCACACATTCCTCACAGGAAAGTTTCCTTATCTGGTCCCAGGACACAGGATATAAATCTTTCCAGACATGTTTGCACTTTCAGGTTACCTAAGTGACCCAACCTGAGGTTGACTAAACCTCTGACTCTTCACGATTGGTCGATTCGGAGAACAGAGACAGAGTTTTTATTACCTTTCAAACTGACTCCATTTGCTGACCATCTAAATAAACATTAACGTCTCAACCCAGATCTCCCATTTGAGATTTACCTTCTTAAAGTGTGTGAACATACGGACCCCAGGATAAGGGGGGACACTGACCTCCAGACCTCGGTCTTAAAACCCTGCTCGACCATACACTGATAAAGACTACACTCACCGGCCACTTTATTAGGTACACCATGCTAGTAACGGGTTGGACCCCCTTTTGCCTTCAGAACTGCCTCAATTCTTCGTGGCATAGATTCAACAAGGTGCTGGAAGCATTCCTCAGAGAGCTTGGTCCATATTGACATGATGGCATCACACAGTTGCCGCAGATTTGTCGGCTGCACATCCATGATGCGAATCTCCCGTTCCACCACATCCCAAAGATGCTCTATTGGATTGAGATCTGGTGACTGTGGAGGCCATTTGAGTACAGTGAACTCATTGTCATGTTCAAGAAACCAGTCTGAGATGATTCCAGCTTTATGACATGGCGCATTATCCTGCTGACAGTAGCCATCAGAAGTTGGGTACATTGTGGTCATAAAGGGATGGACATGGTCAGCAACAATACTCAGGTAGGCTGTGGCGTTGCAACGATGCTTAATTGGTACCAAGGGGCCCAAAGAGTGCCAAGAAAATATTCCCCACACCATGACACCACCACCACCAGCCTGAACCGTTCATACAAGGCAGGATGGATCCATGCTTTCATGTTGTTGACGCCAAATTCTGACCCTACCATCCGAATGTCGCAGCAGAATCAGCCCATCTGCCTCAAAGTTCGACGTACTGTGCGTTCAGAGATGCTCTTCTGCCTACCTTGGTTGTAACGGGTGGTTATTTGAGTCACTGTTGCCTTTCTATCAGCTCGAACCAGTCTGGCCATTCTCCTCTGACCTCTGGCATCAACAAGGCATTTCCGCCCACAGAACTGCCGCTCACTGGATATTTTTTCTTTTTCGGACCATTCTCTGTAAACCCTAGAGATGGTTGTGCGTGAAAATCCCAGTAGATCAGCAGTTTCTGAAATACTCAGACCAGCCCTTCTGGCACCAACAACCATGCCACGTTCAAAGTCACTCAAATCACCTTTCTTCCCCATACTGATGCTCGGTTTGAACTGCAGGAGATTGTCTTGACCATGTCTACATGCCTAAATGCACTAAGTTGCCGCCATGTGATTGGCTGATTAGAAATTAAGTGTTAACGAGCAGTTGGACAGGTGTACCTAATAAAGTGGCCGGTGAGTGTACATTCCTTTGGTGAAAGAATACAAATGACTGATAATGACATCTTATGCATTCAGCAATGTACTAATCTGTCTAATCATGAAAGACAGATTAGTACAAGAGTCAATAAATTTAACTCTTAAAAGTTCATGAAACAGTCTGAAAAGCTGTTGGTCTAAAGAAACTAAAGAATAAAGGATTTATTCTGTCAGAGTGATAACTTGGCTTCTGGAGCACATAGAAAAACGGGAAACATTTCATTTTAACACAAATTTCATGATTAGACAGATTAGTACATTGCTGAATGCATAAATTGTCAGGGTCAGTCATATGTATTCTTTCACCAAAGGAATGTAGTCTTTATCAGTGTGTGGTTGAGCAGGGTTTTACGACCGAGGTCTGGAGGTCAGTGTCCCCCCTTATCCTGGGGTCCGTATGTTCACACACTTTAAGAAGGTAAATCTCAAATGGGAGATCTGGGTTGAGACGTTTATGTTTATTTAGATGGTCAGCAATGGAGTCAGTTTGAAAGGTAATAAAAACTCTGTCTCTGTTCTCCGAATCGACCAATCGTGAAGAGTCAGAGGTTTAGTCAACCTCCGGTCGGGTCATTTAGGTAACCTGAAAGTGCAAACGAGTCTGGAAAGATTTATATCCTGTGTCCTGGGACCAGATGAGGAAGCTTTCCTGTGAGGAATGTGTGAGTTTCACACCCAGGGTTGTCTTGATTGCTACACATTCAAGATAGGAACAGTAACATTACAAGTGAGCTTATCACTGTTTGATGCACTTTTCAGTAAAGGTACACACCCTTCTTCTTTATTACGCGTAACAGTAACCACACCGGTTATTCTGGCATAAACTACTTAGCATATCCTGATACTTTGCAACGACTGCACGTGTTTTGAATACTTTAACACATCGGCAAAGCAAACAGTTCTTCTATAAAACTTAAAATAGCTGTTATATGACTTTACTGCACGAGCACTTAAACGTTAGGAGGCTCACGGGTCAATAATATCACATCCAAACCAGTGCAGTGTCACCACTACGCTACTTTACTAACACCACTGCAGCACGAGCGCTCATTAAACGCTCGCGCTATCTTTGCGCCTATTTGTACATGGCTGAAAAATAGCGATGCCAGTCCGACACTTGCTATATCAGACTACTTTCCATAAAGAATGACTACAAATTCATATCAGTTTAACTACGAGAAGCAGTAAACCAGGAGGTTAGCTCGCGTCTCTGCAGCTCCACCCCGCAGTCTACACGGGGACACGGATGATGCAGTCCGGCTGCTCTTACCCTGAGGACGTGGTACCCCTCAGTTCCTCCACCTGGTATCTCCACACTCTGAGAACCTCCCATGTTTCCCCCCTTAATGTGTCCCTCAGAGGTGCTAGCTGTGTTAGTTAGCTGCAGATGCCGGTGTTCTCCTCCAGGTCATGTCCGCTCAGTGCGGTGTGGCTCCTGCGGTTCCTGGTTTCCAGCACTTCCGCTGTGGAGCATCATCAGTGACAGACAGGTAGGGCTTACATGTTATTTTAACTATTTATGAGCTGTACTTGAATAGAGCTTTTCCTTTTTATTTAATGCAGTAAAATTAGTTCGTATTTAAATGTCTTACTCCTGTTTAAAAGCTGCATTTCATGAGTTATCATCCATAATTTTTTAATTCAATGTTTTCATGTTTACTGTCATAAAGTGATTTCTATTCTTTTCTCAAGATTTTAGCCAGGGGTAAGATTAAAATTAGTCATATCAAGACTTGCATAAAGCAAAAGCAAATAAAGAAATGTTGTTTTAAATCATGTACAGATGAGTATTAAGATAGATATATATATAAAAAAAAGAGAAGTGAATTCTTGTCATTAGCCTGAGCATTTCCAGAGAAAAAGTTTCAATGTCGAGAATAAAGGTGAAACAGAAAACAAATAACATTTAATTATTAAGTCCGAATTGAATATTAGAATGGAGTAAAAGTTCAAAAACAAGAAAAAAAAAAAATCAAAGTTAATTGATAACAAAAATTAGTCAAAATCAAGTTTTTTGAAAGCATGTGTAGAATTCTAGGTAAAGTTTAGGGTTGTTGAGAGGTGACGTCACTCTTTAACATGCAGGTGTTTGTGGCTCAAAGCTGCATGCTTGGCATATTTTTAGTGTGCTGTTGGGCTGTGGTCAACACAGTTTTAAATAGATAAGAGTCTCAAAAGACTTTTTACAGTTTATTTTTTCTTGTGCTGTGATAGTCAAGAGAAAATGACTGAAGTCCATCATTGCAACATAACTCCTAATGGGAAAAGAATTTGGCTGATTGGTAACATTTGCTAGGTATGAATGTATTATATGCTGATATGAAACAGTAATAATGAGCAAAACATTTAAACATAACAGTACAAATAGCTGCAGTAAGACAGTTGTGTAAATGATCACTGATAATGGTAACTGCATGCAATGATCACATATTCAGAGGCAGAAGAACTGGGCACAGACTCTAGGATTTAACACGAGTCTCTGTACTTCAGCTGCTCAGTTTACAAAGATGCGCAAAGTATATGCCAAATACATGCAGTGTGAACAGGTGCAAATCTATCAGCAGTGCATTCATGACCACTGGTATAATGAGAGATTCAAATATTGCTAAAGCTGAGAAATTGTGTGCTTTGCTCTTGTTAAGTCTTGTTAGTTAAATTCTATACCTGCAGTGCGTGGAAAAGCCTGCTTAAATGGTTGTTTGCAGTTTTCTATAGTCCCTTTTTCAACCTTTTATTTGATTATTTAAAAGTTGAAATTTGATCTCTGTTAATCAAGTCTTGAAGTCTATTTCAGCCCTACCCCTGACTCTTTTCACCTACACCAGGTTATCCCCTATAGTTGAATAGAAAATGGCCATTCTTGTGGTAATTTCAGTGTCTCGTTGATTGAAAAAATTAGGATTGTGAGCAGGAGTGACCAAAGAGCAATAAACAAAGGCTTATCAAAGCCAAACTATTGACACTGCATCGAAAAGGTTATTACAAAGGAATTAATTTTGTAAATAAAAATAACTTTTAGCATATCAAACCTTTATTTAAAAATCTCAAATCTTGTCTACAGAACACAAAAGTATAGCGTTGATAAAGAAAAAGCAACCCGTAAAAGCCCTTTTGCTCTGCAACACAACTAAGCAGATGCGGTCTTATTCAAAACATGAATACCATGAAACACAAAAAAATTTAAGTCCATTAGAATTTAAGATCAATTCTTTTAATGTTGACTTAGTGTATCTCAAAAATTACTATATTGAGTGGATAACTCATATCTGTAATTACAGCGTCTGTTACCACTGTGTTCCATGTTGACTTGTTATGAAGCTAGACAGCACCATCTGCTGGGCTTTTTCTGTACATACACTCTTACCAAACACACAAAACCACAGCATCATTTCAGGTTTTACATAAACTCACCTGTTCATTCGGAAGAATTTTCTACCTCCTTCCCCACAAACTCAAGTGAAGACACTTGACCTTAAAGACCTCAGCTTCTTTTTAAACATTCTGTTTTATTCAGGTACCTTGTTGTTCTGCTCATGTAACCTCAATCAGAGAATGTATAAGAGAATATAATGTCCCTGATCACACAGTGATAATGATGGATGTTATCAGTGCTTTAAAGGAGATGGGATGGTGGAGTAAATTAATGTACATGTTTTTGATATCTCTGTTGTGCAGCAGCTCTTATCAAATAATTCGAAATAAACTCACCCTGAATTTGATGCTCCACATCAATCATCAGTTATCTGTCAGGCTACATGTCTACTGAAGCTCATTCTGATTTGATGTAGTTTATATATATACATGATTCAGATCGGACCTGGTGTGATACATTTAAACAAGAAGATTATGCTCCTGACACTGTTATACAAACAAAAATGAGATTCAAATTATCATCTAAGAAGAATGATGGTAGGCAATATTTTTTAAACTTTGCCTCCTGCTTCCCAGTGTGAACAGTGACTAATTTATGATAATTTGACAGTGTAATGGAGAAGTGAAAGCTTAAACATGCTTGAAATTCAGATAATTGATCTGCCTTTCGACATAACAAAAAAGAAAACGCTGAAGTGGGATATCGTCTACTACGAAGAGATCAACCCAAGAGAAACTGTCGGCAAATCCAGAGTAAAAGCTGGTGACAGATGTCCATACCACACCATTGTGTCTAAGTCACAGAAATATACAAATAAGTATAGAAAATACAATGAGTGGTTTCCAGAGTGTCATACAGGTTATCATCTTTAAGCAGATTTTCCTTCTTTTTTTTTTTATGCTTTCACTTTGAATTTTTGTACGAGAAGCAAAGAGTCATAATACCTGACTTTCATCTTCATCCTTTCAGTTTATTTTGGTCTCTCTTTGAGTTAAAATTATCATACATTTAGGGTGCAGCCAGAAGTACTTTCCTGCTTCAAAAGCCTTTTTAAAGCTGTTTAACCATGGAGCAATAAATATTAATTTTTGAGATATTCTTCATGTTAATCTTAAGCAAAAATACTCAAATAAGTATAGCAAGTTTAATGCTTCTGCATCTGAACATGGATGAACAAAATCTGAACAAAATATCTTTGAGATACTTTAAGGGAAATTTCTATATAACCTTTATATCATTTTTACTGGGCAAGGGTCAGCTAGGCATTACATACAGGGTACAACCAAAACTGGTTATGAATTATGATTCCCAATCCATGTTACACAATAAGAGAAACAGCCTTAAGCACAAGCTGAAGCTCACAGGATTATACCTAGAGCAAAAACTGCAAACTATATCAGAGAGAACATTTATAGAAGTTAAAACGATCATAACAAGGTGATTTTAATTATCATACCTAAAGAAATTAATATTACATTATATAAGAACACTAAAAAAGAAAAGACAACATTTTCACTATTCTCTAATATTTAATTGACTAAAAAAAAACACTGTAAGAAACAGTCCTAATAAGAAAGTCTCACAAATCTTGACTGTAATCAATCATTGTTTCTTCCTGTAACAGTGTGTCACACCCATTGTTTACTACCATTGAGAAATATACTCCACATGATGAGACTTGCTCTTTCCAGAAGCAAATAAATAAACTCTGTGTTTCAGCAGAGGCTTGCTGACGCCTTAAAACTCTGCGATCACTGGTGTGGATAGATCTCTCAGATTTATACGTCTTCAGCCCTCCGAGGAATTTATAACCACACCTGCAAACACAGAGCTTTAGTTCAGATATCTGAACCAGTCTGAGGAGGTAGAGATTGTTCTGTACGTCTTTGGTGGTGTCACCTTTAACGCCATACATTTATAAACAATAAGCAAAGCAGCTCAAACATCATAAGTTGAATTATCAGGTAGGATGCTTAATGTCAGACCTCTGTGGGGTGTTATTGCTCCATGATGAAGGGTTTGTGTCGTAAATAATCGCTCGATGCTGACATAATGTACCCCGTGGGGCTGGGAGGTACAGATAAAAGCTGAGTGAATTAGACAAGCCTCTGTTAAGATGATGGAGCGGCAGAGACAAACACCAGCATAAGCAGCAATCATGCCGTTATTATTGTTTCCATTATATTAATTTCAGCTGCGGTGGACACATGTTTCCTGTCCTCACCTGCAGTTCCCATACAGAAGAGGAAAAAAATGACAAAACAAAGACTGTAAACAAAACACAAGAGCTCTGGATTACTGTCATGCCCTGGTGGAGGTTGTTCTGTTCATTTAGCACGGATGATAGCAATCACCACTCAGCGGCTTTCTGAGCTGCAGTGTAATTGCTCCTGGCCTTGTGCTTTTTTCCTTTAGAAAACGTCCAACAGAGACATTTACTATAGCAGCCTTTCAACTTTAACAAGCGCCACATTAGGTTTACACTCCCCAGCTAAGGAGACAGGCAAGTTACAGTCCCTGCACTATTAATCTCCTGCTTGAAATTTACTTTCTGCCAAGATTAATCAAGCCGTGGACACACAGTCAATAAGAGGAGGCTATTTAGATAAGTGTAACCTATTATAATTACTTTAGGAGTCGGGGGGCCCCGAGGTGCTGCAATTGATTCTGTTATCACTGTTTTTTAATGTCACGCAATGCCTTCTAATTTTGCTTGAATTTAAGAACAAGTTTAAGAACAAATTGCTGTGACACAAAAACACATAATTATTGACCTTCCTTTTAAAGTATGAGGGCAAAAAGGCTGCCTGTGTTTGGCTGTGGATCACGTGAATAAGGCTGAAAAGGTTTTGAAAAGGGGGGTCTTAAGCCAAACTGCGGCTGAAGCTGCATGTATCTTATCAACAGTAGGTGGATAAGAGTAGGGAAGACAAGTCACCCTCCACCGCCATCCCCATCATCATCCCCATCATCATCCCCATCATCATCATCATCATCATCAACATTGTCGTCTTATTAAACTTGCTTTGCACAATGGGACCATCAGTTTCTATCAGGAAGCTAATGTGGCAGTGATTCCCGGGGGAGGCAGATATATTTGGCACATCAGTGAAACCACTGACAAGATTCATGGGTGTTTAAGAAAGAGGAGTAACATAACGAAGTGGTGTGTGAACCATATGTGCATGAGAGGACACTTTGACACAAGAATATCTACAAACAACCAAACAAAATCAAGTTATTAAGAGGAAAACAATTAGCATACAAGCAGGCAGAGAGAAGCAATGAGCCCAGTAAATGAAATGGTCCTTGTTTCATTTGCAGTTTCCCAATGAGGGTGAGGCGTGTGAGTGCGTGTGTGTTTCTGTCAGGTGTGTGTGTGTGTGCCAGGTGTGAAATGAAGGGTGAAGAGACCAGCGCAGAGACAGACATTTCACAGTCTGGTGTTCAGAGGCAACCCACACCCACACCCAGACACTACACTGCAAAAACAGAATTGTTGCAATGGGATGTAAAGTCAGAAAACTCAGACCTAAAAATATTGATGTTTTGCAGAAATTCAAAACTAAGCAATTTTTTAAAATTTTATTTCAAATGAGAAAAAAAAGCCAGTTCCGACCTAATTTTAGCCACATTACCTGAGAAGTCCTGAAATATCCCAAGCCAAAATTAAGACCTGACTTGTTAGTAATAGGAAATAAGAAAAATTCTTAAAGTTACACTGTTTGAAACAAGGATAATGGTCTAATTCTTTACAAGTTTTTTTTCCCAATTAAAAGCAAATCAGATCTTATTTCTGTCTTTAGTTGTTGGGTAATATGTCTAAGAGGAAGTTTTTTTGATAATAATGTTAAAACACATATATTTTATGAATCATCTACAGACATGTTTCTATTCTATGTTGAACGAATCAACAATCAACTCTCTTTTACTTCATGTAAGTCTTTGCATATGCTTGTTATGAACACAATTTTGTGATTAAATACAATTTGATAGTTTTCATCAACCACAAATCTGATTCTTCTTTACCTTTTACATGCATATATTTTTTAAAGTCCAACCCACTTAAAAACTTTATTAATAACTAAGCCAAAAACAGCTGTGAAATGTTTATACCATCATGAGCCAATAATCAAATATTTTTGAAATCATTTTTGTATTTTTTAAATAATTTGTAATGCATTAACAGACTGACTAACATATCAATGAAGTGATTGGTTTGGTGATTTGGTTATTCTTATTTTGCAGGCTGTTCCTGCAGGATGGGCCTCGTTTAATTTGCATTCAATCATTGTGAATTTCTCCAGCACCTGCTTCCAAATTAGCCACGTCATTACCCTTTCTGCAGAGCTACGCTGAGAGCCATGACGAAAAAAGCATAATCTAGCTCTTCCTCTATATCTCTTCTTTCAGATTTGGCATAATGTCAAGTGTTATTTCTATTACGTCGTTATACCGGGAGTTATTCCTTGAATCCTTTGTTCCCTGTAACTTCACTCAGCAGCAGAGACTCTGGCTCTGTAATGATCGTTGCACTGAAGCATGAAACAAAGCAGCAGCAGCAGCAGCAGCAGCAGCAGCAGCAGCTTCTGCCTGGTGGAGGATGGGAGGAGAGAAACAGCCAGTCCCTCAATGGCTGTGTCGAAATAAAACGCAGCCAGGCAGAGCCTCCAAATAGGCCCCCCAGAAAAAAAAAATAGTGAAGAGAGCACAGTCTAACGCCTTTTATGATAAATATCTAAAAAGTGTGAGTAATGAGAGGAGTGGAGGAATTGGCAGGAGGGACTCGTGAAACCTCAGCTGTGAGATGATCAGCTAATAAAAAAGTCCCTGCAGGGTGATTAATCTGGCCAGTGTCTGTGACTGCCAGGTGGATGGAGAGGATGTAAAGAGTTTTATACGGACAATATCAGGCCAAAAATGGTTAATTAACCTGTCTTACTGTGAGTCTTTCTACTTGTATTATGCTTATTTTATATATGTTTGTGTGAAGGTCAGATAACTGAACGGTGACAGGTTACTTATCTCTTTACTGTCAACTCCTACACACCTTTAAACACCCGGCCAGTCTATCAAGGTGAGGGATGAACAGTGAGGACTGGAGACAGACTCCTGGTGACCCCAGGATCTTTTCAGCAGCTCACAGAACACACAAAAGATGTCTCTGGTTAGTTTCTTTTTACTTGACTTTTTCCTTTTTATGCAGATGTATATGGGCAATTACTTTAATTGGACTATTTTAAATACCGTAAGATCTGTTTTGGTTGTCATTAACCTCAGGTGTAAATGATCTCTGTGTTTCATTTGAACTTTGTGACTATAATAAATCTTAAAAGCTCCTTGAAGGCAGCACAACCTCTCCAAAATGAAATATGCTGACAGTTTCTTTTTGTATTTCAGGGAATTTTATTCATATATGTAACCACTCTGATGTCTTATTGACCCTAAAGTAACAATATAGTGTTGGATATAACAAATTGCTTCAGAGGAATTTCTTTAGTTAAAAAATTCCCAATTTGACATTATAACTATGCCAAAGATCATTTTTGCATTCTTCTGCACATACCCAGTATGTGGCAAATATAAGGCTTACCTTTACATTAAATTTCTGCTAACAGACTTGTTAAAGGCTGATTTGTAACAATTACCCAAAATGTTTTTTTTTTTAAGTGTAATAAAGCCTGAAATGTAATAATTTGTTAATAGTGTAACAAAAGTGTTGACCAGAAATGTAATAAAAATGATAAACAAGTAAAAAGTTGCTACATTTTGGGGAAAGAGTTAGTATGTTTTTGGCTCAGCATCTTGTTACATTATCAACCAGTTATTACACTTCAGGTTTTATTACATTTTTTAAATTACATTTGAGTCATTATTACTTATTGGGCTCTAACAAGGCTTCTGTAAGATCACAAGATATGAAAAAAAAATTAAAACTTAACTCATCTAAACAAAGTTCATTGTTGTTTGACAGATATTTTTATTTGCTCATTTGTGCTTGCACACACACTGTAAAAAATGTGCCCACGGTTGTTGTTCAGATTTTGTCTTTATTAGTGTTGTAGTTACAATAGTGATACTCTGCAAATGATGGAATGAAGTTAAAGTGCCTACATTAAATTTAACAAGGGAATATCCATCCCACTAATTCAGGAATGTACAATTGTTCAATAAAGAAATCTTAACACAGCAGCAAAAAATGAGGACTTCATTTATCGAGCTCATTTCTTAGCAATCAATAAAGCCAGTTTCTTAGATATTTTTTTCCAACAGAAGAGTGTGCCTATAGAGTTCATTAAGACAAACTAATTTTGCATATTAAAGTTTTACTTCACTTAACACTCAGACAATCATATGTCCATAGAATAAAAGCTGCTCTAGCATTGTGCTCTTAAATCACTGATAATGCACCAGCAGCAGGAGCTGCACCGCCAGTCCTCCCTCCCGCTTGTGTCGTGACACCATTTAGTCAGTGAATCACATCGACATTGCACAGTTACACAACATAGATTGCACAAAAGTTAAGGGCGGCGAGTTAAATGTTCTTATATAACTAATGCAACTTGACCCTCTTTGGTTCACAAATACACCAAAAGACTTGAACATCATTGAAAACATTGTGATATAATACAGTTTCCAAATAGGAAAGAGAATACATTACAAATGGACAGCAGGTAACCTATTCACAATTATAACCTCTGGTTACAAATAAAGTGATTCATCTATCACATACTATAAGGTATTGTCCATTTACATATAGGATTTTCTCACTGTAAAACTATGACACATTTGGCACAAAGGCAATGTAACAATACTATACACAATCTACACAAAGATCTCTAAAAACACAGCATTCAGGTACAGCTCTGTGTTAAATATTTCCACTTATGTAATATCAAAGAAAAGAAAAGCCAGGGTACAATGTGGCGGTGCATCAGGCTCAATAATTACATAGACGACATGAAGCACCAACAGTCAGTACATCATAAATTTATATATATTTTACATTAATATCGTTTGTGTCGATGCCATATGGTTTTCTACATTGTGCTCTGTTGATTGTGAAAAAGATCTTGTTTGCATTGTGTTTTTAAAGCTGATCTTTATGAAATAAAATAGTAAAATGACACTTTTGTAAAGGAGGAATCATTCAAGTGTGCAGCTTTTCTTGCAGCCTCATGTTCCCATGAAGGGTAATTACACATAATTGGCATAATATGAGTTTATTGTATTTTTATAAATGGGAATAGTCAGAATACCAGTGTGCTTGATAATTCTCTCAAGTTTTGACTCGTATCCTTTTACTCAGATGACCGTGTGTGCAAACTTGTTTGAATAAATGTCATCACTGCTAAAGGCAGAGGGCGAAAATAAGAAACACGCAGGATTTATTTTTTGTTGTGCGCTGCCAAAAAGGACCTGTGAGCTGAAGGCTTTCCAGAGTCCCACAAGACAGGTGTTTGTAAGGAAAAGATTTAGCTGTGGCCTCTTACAGGTCATTACCAAGACGTTCAATCTCCTCTATCAGGAAGTCGATGTCTGACCGGGTAGCTGCAGGGTTGGAGATGACCATGCGGAAGAAGTTGACCTTGTCTCCTTGTGGCTGGTAGCCCACCATTGTCGTCCCTGACTCCATCATCATTGCTTTGATCTTTGGCGCAACCTTTTACAGAAAAAATACAGTTGAGCATACTTGTGCACGGCAGACCATGATGTTAATGAATGAATCACCTCCATTTTGAAGCGCCGTGTGAGCTGGGGAAATAAAAATGTTTCTATAGGAGCAGACTGACATGTCATTACCTTGTGCAACCTCTCCCGCCTCTCCTTGCTGTCAGGCAGGCCACGCAGGCTCGGTGGAAGATACCAGAAACACACATTTGAGTGCTGCGGCTGATAACAGAAAATGAGAACAACATTTGTAATGAGTGCTAATAAAAAACTGCTGTCTGTAATTTTGGCCTTTCCCTGTCATGCTGTCACCAATGCAAATTGATGCAATCAATCTCTAAACCGAGTTGTGTTGTTGTGTGTATTCACAGAAGACTAACAGATATTTAGTCTGCAGTACAGCTGCTTTATAATCATCTGACACCTCAGTATGCTGAAGTAAAAAACAGAAAGTCTTTGAAAAAATGTCCTCACCTCTCCATTGAAGACCATCTCATAACCTTCTCTGTTTTTTATTTTATTGTAGAGGTATGCTGACAGATCCAGGCACTTGTCAATATGCTGTTCAAATCCCACCGTTCCCTTTAAGACAGAGTGAATAACAAAAAGAGTCAACATGGCTGAGCTGACATGATATCCCAGATTTGGTTTGAAGGTCCAAAATAAAGGTCTTATAACAAATATGACAGTTTTAACACACCTTTGCTTTCCACATGAGCCAGAACTTGAAGATGTCCACATGGCGTCCACACTGTATGGCCTTGTCACCCGTGTCATATGTGACGTCATACTGTTTATCAGGCTGGAAGAGGTATCCAGCACACATAGAGTTGCAGCCTTGCAGTAACCCCTACAGAGGAAAGAGTCGTGGTGGGGGAGTAGAGAATTTTTTATGAACACCAACAGAAAACGGTTGTCAGCGTCACTATGTGCATGGATTTGTGCAGCAGGCAGCACAGTCTCACCCTCTCTCTGACCAGAATGGCAGAGCACTGCAGAGGCACTCCCATCATTTTATGAGGGTTCCAGGTGACTGAGTTGGCCCTGCACAGATATTGAAACAGTGAACACAGCTCTGTGAGTGTGTGTGATATCAAATCTAGAAACTGAATTGGCAATCTAACAATTTAGGAATAAAGCATATACATTTTTGTGAGAAATCTGTGGTAGTGTTCAAGACGATCACATCACAGACTATAAATCATGGGCGTAGTCTCTGTCACATCTCCCCTCTGTTTCTGAAAAGGCATTTTGAAGCCCACTGACAGCACTCACCATGTTGTAAATGCTGACTCAACCTAACTTTGGTCAACCTCGAACCCAGGCAGAGCTGAGGCAGGCTTTTAGTCGAAACAGCAAAAATACACCCACCTGTCAGTCAACTCAGCTGTGCCCCATATTGCACTTATTTATGTATGACTCTAAGCCTTTGTACTGTGTGGATGGATAAGTCATAAAAAACCCTCCCCTGCACAGTGCATAGATGGAAATGAGCTGCATAGACCAAAACCATTTTTGGTTTTGTGGTGTCAACATTTATTTCTGTTTTAGTAATTGGCATTTTGACGTGCAGGAGATTCCATGGCTTTTGCAGCCAGCCTTAAGTGAACTTTTTAGTTTATTTTCAATACCATACGCTGCTGCTTGGATTACACATCTTTGGCCAATTTTGCCCTGATTTTTAAAGTGGACTCCACCAATTTGGTGTCATTTGTCAATCAGGATTTGGGTCCTCCTTTGGCAAGGACCCTGTTGAACACCAGGTTATGAATTTACTCTTCCCTCATTTGTTTTATTTTTAGGATTTTTAAAATATTTTTGCCTTTATTAGATAGAAACACTGAAGAGAGACACAAAGGGTGGGAAGTAGAGAGCAGGGAATGACATGCAGCAAAGGACTGGGGACAGGGGTTTTACCAGCAACTACTGCAACAAGGACTACAGCCTCTGGGGTGCACGCCTAACCACAGGGCTAAATCAGCACCCTGACACTCCATAATCTTAGTCATTTATCTACTGCATGCTTTACTATGCTATCTCATGAAGAGATATAAAATACACAGTAAAGATTTTCAATAAAAAACACATGCACTCATTTTTTATGTCAAAATCTAAGTGCAAGAGCCCAGGGTACCCTTACTTTTAAGTCCTGGGTATGTGTCCAGCCCACAGAACAATGAGTCCATAATTCAGTGTTCGATTCCATCCATCTCCTTCAAATGCCCATCAAACTCAATACTCTGAGCTTTACACTGGGTTTATTCCTCTGACTCCACTCCAAGCTCATGCCAAAATAACCCTGATGCTATCATTAAATTTGGCATATCAACAGTTTTGCGTAATAAGTGAATTTAATATGGAGGTACAAACTAGTGTTATCCCCCTTTAATAACCAGGAGTTCCTGTAGTTCATTTATGTCATTTATATGTTAATAAATCATGTTCTTTTACCTCTCTACTCCATTCAGCTTGTGTCTGTGTTTCCTGGACATGAGCAAACCTCCTCCCCATGCGCCCTGCACAGAAAACAACACATTCATTAAAGACGTTAATATCACAGTATCTTAACATGGCGCGAACATGCACATCTGATATTACTAAACTGAGGAAATTAAATGCTCTCTTACGTCCACATGCAGCCACATGTTGTACTTCTCACAGATGTCTGCAATTTCATTGATGGGGTCGAAAGCTCCGTAGACGGTGGTTCCAGCGGTTGCATTAACAAACATGGGAACATACCCCTAGAAATTAAAAGCATTGGAAAAAGGCATTAGAGAGTGGGTTCAAGATGTGTTGATCCTCTCTCTAAATGCAAAAAATGACGAGATTGGCAAAAAGACATCCCAATAAGGCTTTCTCTCAGTCTGAACTTACTTCTTTGTCATTTCTTTCAGCCTGCTCATCACTTTACCTTTGAAGACATAGCTTCAGGAGAGGCACTTTAGAGCAGCTGAGAATCGCATGTCAGGAGACTGAAGCATTAACCTCACAGAAATAACCTCGCTGCTCTGGCTCGCATCAGTGTTTAAGTTGGCAGCAAGTACACTTCACAGCCTAGAGCAGTGTTTCTTAGTATACAGAGTCACTAATAGGAACAAACAGGTAAGTAAGTAAGAGGGTACAATGTCTGAGTCATTGTTTTGGACATTCACCTTTTGCTTGGCTTCTATTACTTTGGCCTCCAAATCTGCAGGAATGACTCTTCCTCTGGGAAACAAGCAGACACACAGGAGTAAGACGTCCAAATATTTCTTCTCTCCCCTGAATGTTTTTTTTAACGTATTTTAAGCGCAAAGCAAACCTCTCATCTGTGTTCAGAAGGATCAGGTTCTCCGTCCCGAAGCCCAGGGCCGCACTGGCTTTCTTGATTGAATAATGGCTCTGTGAGGACACAGGTTGATTAGTCACAGAACGAAGAGTACACTCAAACCTGGAGCCAAAAGTGGTTCAATGAGCATTAAATAGTGGAGAGATACAAAGGTGGTGTTGAATTTACATGCTCTGACGTGAAGAGGATCAGCCGGGGTGCTGCGGCCATGCCTTTGGTCTTGACTTCAGGGAAGAACTTGTATCTTGCTATCATGACACTGTACATGTTGGAGATTGCTCCTCCTGTGGAAAATAAAAACCTGCAGTTATACACATGATGGAGGTAGTGCACCATACCCACATATTTCTATTGTATGATGCTTTTTAGTTATGCTGCATGCAATCTAAAGGCAAAAATACCTCCTCACTGTGGTAGGATGGCTTCAGTGACTGGGAACTTTGAAAATACTAAGGGTCCAATGTAATTAGCTAAGCTAGACTAGATAAAGTAAAAATAAAAAGAGATGGATGTTTTCTCACCTGGGGAAAATATTCCATCACCCTCTCCATCACGCCAGCCGATGATCTCTCTCATCTTCTTCAGCGTCAGCTGCTCCATAAGTACAAAGACAGGTGCGATCTCATAGGTAAACCTGAAGGCAACAACAAAAGAAATCAACAGTCTGAACACACGAACCTTGTCTTTATGTCTGTATTTGGTGGTGTGTTAATGACACAGTGGGACATAAAGTTGTTTTCTCCTTACAGTTTAATTTAAGTGATAACTGTTTAACATACATACTGATGGGATCGATATGAAGCAGACTGAGATTTAACAGCATGCAATTGTATCCTCTAATTGCTTTTTTAGTGGGCACGCTGCTCTCTTAATACAAATAGAGCAGATTCAGTGCTCTATACATAGTCACACCTCGGTGAGGATGCCATCTTGCTGATTTAGAAACAGCCTCTTGCTGCTATGAAATGACTCAGAGAGTACCTTGTAGTTTGAGGCTCAATGATACAGGCAAAGGAGGATGTGTCTTTGCAGGAAATGAGCAAGAAATGTCATATTGACCTAATAGCAGCAGTCAAGGTACTGAGTGGAAAAATCTGAACATTAACAAGCTAATAAGTGTCCTGAGGGGCCTGTGCTTTTCTTATTAAGGGTGTTAATTTGAGTTTTATCTGCTTGAGTCTATAGTTTTTTCCTGCATGGCTTAAGTACATGGAGAAAAAAAAAACTCTGCCTCAAAGAAAGTAAATTTGAAGTTAAAGCACAGGCGGCCTCATCCATCTTCTCCAGGCCAATGTTCTTCTAATTACATAAGAATCTGTTTCTTCATGCACAGACCATAAATGAATCAGTGAGACATTAAAGAATGTCACATTGTGCCCCTCAGCATCTTTAGTATACACACACATGCACACACACGCACACACACACACACACAGACATTATGTATGGAAGGGAAAAAATAAACAAGTCAGATGCCACACCGCAGATGTCACAAATTCATTTCAACACATTCACTCATGCAGACAACACTCAGTCATTGTGATTATGCAACACCTTCATGTGATTGTCAGTCTATTAGTGTAAGTCAATATCTGCCAGGGGTAATTAGGGCTGATGGAGTAATTAATAAAGGTAAATTGCAAGTATGTAAGCAACCTCCACCCTTTGGTTCAAGTCATCCTCGCTGGAGAGAGCAGCAGAAAACAAGCTGAGTACAGTAAGTTATTCAGACAGACTGTGCTTGATTTGGCAGAGAGATATAAGGCTTTGGTGAAAATGTGAGAATAAAGATTTCATAATTACACTAAAAATCTGAATTTGAATTCAATAGCAATGTTATTATCATACTCTTTTCTCAGACACTTTCTCTTCATAAACTCCAAATGTGACATTAGAGTACTGTTTTCTAACAAGGGACTCTGTATGAAGACTTTTTAAAATCATAATTTAATGCTTTACAACCAATTCTTTATAGATAAATTATAAGCCAAAAAGAATAAGTAAGATCTCTTATCTTAACTTCATGCTTTGTCTTTGGAAATTATGCAGTTATTGATAATAATAACTGCTCAACAACTTGTTAATTACAAAGTTCTGAAAATGGCTTTTTCAGATGGTAACTGGCCCTAATGTCACACCCCAGCAGCCCGTAATTTGTCTCTATTAATGGATTTGAACTGATCTATAAAGCATCAGAAAATCATCCATTAACTACTAATAGACCTATTTCACTCGCAAACCTTTTGTTGGGCTGTTTTTCTCATTTTCCCCCCAATTGTAACCACATTTTTTGACAATTTTTTTATGTTTGTTTGGTACTTAGATGTATATCTGACACTGAAATGTTATCGACTGTATTGTAATGTCTACCATGGAAAACCAATATTTTAGTGCACACTGGCAGTGGAGCTTTGAAAATCAGCCAGTTCCTCTTTTACATAATAGTGTACACCAGTGAAGGTTGGCAACCTAAACCAATATCTCAGAATTCAAGCTTACAACACAAAAAGTAATTAAATTAATCATTGTCAAAGATTACTTCCTGCATGAGAGACAGGGGTTTAACAAATCCCACTCTGTATTAGCTGTTTACACACATTGTTCATGCAAACTGCAGAGTTGTGAAAAACAACACATGATTTGTCGCGATGGAAAAACTGGGTCCAAGTCATAGCTGTTGATAATGTGTACAGATGGTGTGGGGCATGCTAAATCCCCCCCTGCCATTGTTATGTCACAGGAAGTAGCATTAGATGAAACAAAGACAGCATGTAAACTGTGAATGTGAATCAATACGCAATTTGGTTTGCCTGCAGGGCTGAATGATGTGACCACAGCCTGAGTGCAGGGCCAACACAGACAATACTGTTGGGGGGGTGGGGTGTGGGGGTCAAAAAAGGCCTTGCCTTTTGTGATTTTCATTTCCCTGCTTGACTGACAAACTATTAGGGTTATTTTGCCGGAGAGGCTTATTAATGTATCCACTAGAATTTTTACTCCATTCCAAAGCCTCAATCCTCCAGGGGCCATTTAAAAACAATCAGTACAAAAAGAGAGAGAATGAAATAGACCTCATAGCCTTCTGTGCCTTATTGCTTCAATATAAGTCATTGGCTGCATTTTTGGAGTGAGACTGTTAATCAAAATGTTAACTAATCAATGACACTGGATCAGTACTTACATGTTAGTGTTGGCTGTGGAGGTAAGCCACTCTCCGGCCAAACCAACAATGTCTAATCCAGTGGACAGCTGGTTAAAGAACCTGGGGTGTCCTGCAATTGATAAAAAGACAACAGAGCAATATAATCCCCAAGAAGACAATGAATTATGTGGGAATCTGAGGAAGAAAATTGCTTATCTGTAATCATTACTCTGGCATGTAATCTAATGAGAGTTATTGATCACAGCAGACCGCAGTGCTCCTCTAGGCCTCTTTGTTCCTACCTGTCCTCACTCCGTACTTCAGGGTATCCCTACAGTCCACCAGGATTTGCTCCAGGGACTCAGGCTGGTCAGATAGCTCCAGGTTGAAGCCCTCCATGCCCTCCAGCAGCTGGTGAGGGTGGTGAAAGTCCAGGACCTTGGTGGATCTATCAAAGGTCTTCCGGACATAATTGGTCAAGATTTCCACAACCTCAAGCAGGAACTGCATGGTTTGCTCCTCTCCATTTTTAGCGGGCAACAGATCTGCAAAATCAAACATATCTATTAAATTGATGTTTGTTTGCATTGATGCTTGGTGGCCTGAATGCAAGGATTGCACTCCTGTTAATAATTTTTCTGAGTGTACACATTTAAACTTTGATTTTCTCACCTTGCTTCAGATGTTCATGCTGACTACTAGCTGCGATACAATACGATATGGCTCGGTATGATATCAAAAGATACGATAACTATGCACTACAATATAATACAACACTGTACATTTCCATATGATATAATACTATACATTACAGTGGCATTAAGTATGATACCATAAAACACTATATGATACAATAGGATATTATACAGACCAATATGATATGATAGTGTATGAAACAAGATTTGGTACAGCTTAATAAGACTGGATACAATACGTTTGGTACAATACAATAAAATATACTTTGATACACTAAGAAATAGTACCATACCCTATGATATGATATAATATGATGTGATATATGATGTGATATGATATGATCTTTTATATTTGATACGATAAAATACTACATGATACGATATAAAAAATACAACAGGATTCAATACAATAAAATACAATGAGATTTAGTATGATACGATTTCACGCACTATGGTCGTGCCAGAGAGTATTTTTTTCAGCTTCTTGTAGGTTAAACTATCTCCACCCTTTAACTAAGTATGTAAGATAAACAACGAAGAACATGGAAAAGATTGGTGAAAACAGCTCACGGTAACAGACTGTAAACAAACACCGTAAACAGCACATATTCCACATAAAACACGTAAAACTAGAAGGAAAACTTAAGAATCAATTCCCACAATGTGCAATAAATGCATTTAAGGAAATCCGTGGAAGAACTATTTTTTTAAGCTTTAGAGCCATAGATTCATCACTTTATTCATTTGTCACAGTTCGCTTTTTAAAAAATCTACATACTATTTGGTTTTGCGCTCACATCTCATTTTAACACATCTCAACATTTTAACTTTAAAGTATAAAAATCGCACGTGCCCACCTCTGGCATACAGGTTGGAGAAGTCGGTCTCTGTGCGCCTGAAACGCGCCTCTCCGCCGCTGTTATCACAGGACAGCAGGTTCTTGGCTGTGCGCTCCTTGAGAGAACTCATAATCCTGCTCCTCTCCTCCAAACTGTTGTTCTTCTGCAAAAATCCTAAACGTTTACAGGAAGAAGAAGATTCCGTGGGGTGATTACAATTTCCGTACATTGTGGATGCTGCAGCGTTCTCTGCCCCCCTTTATTTTACCAGGCCTGTTCTTATAACTCTCCTATTCCATGTCTGTCTGACTCTCTCTCTCTCTCTCTCTCTCTCTCTGAGTAAAGGGTGCCACCCTGCCCTGCGCGGGGACTCCTATTTATGGGCGGAGGGCTCTGTGGGCTGTAGGGGCCCAGTGACATCAGCATCAAACTCCACTCAGGCATAAACAAATCGTTGTCATGTAGCGGCTGTAAATTCTTACAACAGCTCCTCCGATGGTATGCACAGCCAACAGCACAGTTAGCCCAGAACAGTGTGGCATGGCTGAGTGCTCATTTCACTGAGGAGTGAATTTATCAGTAAAGCCACCTTTTGTGGGGAGTTTCATCCTGGCATAAATCTGACAAAAACTCACTGGTTGGAGAAATTTGTGCAACATGCTGCTGCCCCCCTTTATAACGAGCCAACCAAAATGCAGGTTTGTTTTCGTGCTCTCCCCCAACAGTATATGTCCTGCAGGTTTTTATGTTTCTGATTAATTAAACGTCTTTAATGAAACCAGCAGAACGTGTGGGTCAAAAATACCTGGAAATTGCGCTGCGCACTGGCGCGTGACATTCACCAGTATGGAAGATGTCAGTCCGTCTTTGGTTAGTGCAGACTGAGACAGATATAGACTGTTGGGAAATCGAAAAATCTATCCTGCACAGTCTCCTCTTTATTATATCAGCTGCAGGTCATGGGTAAAAATTGCTTGATAGCGCCTTTATTTCCTCTTTTAAAAAATAAATTTAACTATGAATAAATACCCTCATTTGTGATGGTAATTTAAAGGCCTAAATAATGTTGGTAAATTCAGTGGGTCCTCTTTCTTTGGGTGACCTTTCTAACTCTATGGCTCGAAACCCATGTAATCATCCAGTGAGCCACAGGGAAAACGACGCAGGCCGTGCAGCCTGAAGTCATGCTATGAGCATAAAAACCATGGCGACCATACCTCTCTTAAAAAAGTAGTTTTATTGTCAAAGTGCATTAAAAATATAGAAAAATAGAAACTTACCACATATTTTCATTCCTAATTTTCTGGTACATCCATGAGCAACCCCGCACCAAGCATCATAGCCTGGAATAATTTCAGAAAACAGTTAGGCCTCACAGAAGAAAAAGAAACCGATCACATGGGCTCATTTTTATTCTGCTCGATTTGATATCGAGAAGAGGAGACATGTGGGGTCGAGTGATACTGAAACAAAAATAACTAGAATGAGACTCCCAGGATTTTTACACGAACATGTGGATTAGCCTATTTCCTCACCGTGCATGACCCGGACCAGGACTTAAAATTAATTAGCCGTTTGGATCCACGCCATGCAGCCTAAAGATCTAATTGAGTGAAAAGATGCTGGTTTGAAACGTCTGCGTCAGTGGACATGAAGCGGCTGGCCGCTGACAGATAGAGAATTACTGCGTTATCAAGGGCTCACAGCCACAGGGAGGAGGGGGGGGGGCAATATAAAAACGAGATTCTCAAAAGCAGCAATTTAGGGGAGGAGGGAGAGGAAGAGGAGGAGGAGGAGGCGAGGGTGGTGATAGGGGGGCAGAATCATTCCCCACATCCCAATTTAACCCTTTGCTTTGGATCATTAGATAAATCATTGCCCTGCTCAGCTCATTGGTCGCACTGATACTCAGCGTTCAGTGATTTTCTTTTTTGAGAGGGAGAGAAAAGGCTAACAAAGAAACAACAAAAGAGAGGACAAACAGCTATAAAAAAGACAAGGAGGAAAGGAACCAGAGCAGCTGTGCTGACGAAAGGCGTTCACACCAGACTATTAGGAAAGCTACATTTGCAAAGGTGCAGTCTGGAGGCATGTTATGCTGTATCTGCATGGGCCTAACAACATAAAACCACTGTTTTTATTTGGTAAACATGGACTGACAAGGTGAAGTAATTTCAGGGAAAAAAGACCGATAAGGCATGCAATTTTCCAAAGCAAAATTCACTGATATGTGCATGTTTCTGCCGCCAGGAACACACATCTACACCTGTCACATGATTCAAAACCTCCATTCAAAGGGGCAAATCAGCCTTTTTATTTTCCTGCAGGCAGACAATGAATGGATGGCTTTCTACAGCGCCCCTGCTCCCCTTCCTGAAGGCTACAATGCTTAAGTGTGCCATTAGGAGCAATTTAACATGGCTGAATTAAAAGCCACTTCAGGGGCAATTTGATTTTTTTTCCCTTGCAGGCACTTTATTCAACCAGAGTAGGCTACAGTCAGCACACATAAAAGAGAAAATAGTAAAAAAAAAAAAAAATACACAATAACAACAACAACAACAACAACAACAACAACAACAACAACAACAACAATATTAATAATAATAATAATAATAATAATAATAATAATAATAATAATAACAGTGCAGTAATCTTTCCCATGGTTAGCCTCGGGCTCATATCTGTCAGTGTTGGCAGAGGACAGCAGCTCTGACAGCAGATTCGTCTGTCAGCAGCAGCAGCAGCCGGGAGGTCTGTGATGCTGAATGAAACAGCCGTGATTTGTGGCAAAGGAAGCGTCTTCAAATGGCAGCGGATTTTCTTTCCCCCCCTCTCTCTTTTTCTCTCCCTCTCTCTCCTTCACTCCCCCCTCTCGCCCCTCGATAGAAATGATTAATGGCATAGCCCACAAAGTAAATAGCACACGTGAAATAGCATTATATCTGTGATGGACCTACTTGAGCCCGGTGGTCGTAAATTTGTCGAGTTTGGATCCGGTTCGCCGCCAGATGAGGAGGAGGGTGCAGACGCCGCCATCACTCCCGAGACCCTGTGCCAAAGTCTTCACCTCAGAAAGCCTGGCACCTCTTTTTCCCCTTGAATGCCCCCAAAACCCCTCTTAATACAATTCAAGATGAGAAAAGGGCACACTGCTGGGAGAAAGAGAGACCCAGAGAGCGTTTTAAACATGCACGTCCTGCTCTCTAACACCAAAAGAGATGCTCAAGTTGGCGACACAGACCTGTAGACAAGGACACGGGCTGTCCTACAAGTTAACATTTAATTCATAGCGAGTTCAGTAAGCTCACGGGCAGAAAACTAAATCCACCAGAGCCCCACTTTAACTACGAAATAGCCTCTGACAGGAGCCCATTATTTCAGCCCCATGTCTAGATGTTTCTGAGGATGGATGATGGTAACCAGCTAAATCCCAGCTGCATGTTTATCATCCTTATCGTTGAATTCTCATCATTAATTTCTAATGCCAAAAACAGATTACTAAACCTGGCTCACAAATTATTTTTTAGAGGAAAGGTATGCGCAAATAGGAAAGATGTAAATAACAGCCTTTAGATTGCAAATTATAGTTATTTTTTCATACTTTCATAATTTGGCCTGTTTGGTGGACAGTCCTTTGGTTTTCGCTTTACAAACATCTCAAGGTAATTGTTGAATGCATGGCTATGATGCAGGTTAAAGAGTCAAATGTAAGCCTTTTTCTGCCATTTGGGTGTTAAACGAGTTTTTTCTTGGAGACATTTGCATCTGCAGAAGAAAATAGTTTACACACTCATGCAGTTCACACGCAACCCAATGCCAGCTGTGCCACTTAAGCTTGCTGTTTTCCAAAGAGAAAAAAAAACGGATAAAACACCTGTTAGAGCATCTCAAATCATAATAAAGAGGACTTCGTATAGTTCAGACGTACCAAAACCTAAAATAAAAATTAAAAAGATAAAATAAAAGAGGACTTACCTTTTCAGTGTGTGTGAATCCAGATAAACAGGTTAAATCCAAAAGGAAAAAATATTTTTTTTCCACCAACTAATCCCAGAAGCAGAGACCGCTGCGCTAGTCCAGTCAGAAGAAAAAGCAGAATGAGGATCAGACCTGAGCTTCAGTTCTCCGCTAGATCCCACACAAGGTGACCTTGCTTTGGTTACAGAAGGCTTGATTTGCTGATATTTAAAGCGAGCCTTGTCTATTTATTATCATTGCGCACCCATGAGTCACTGTGAGTGCTGGTATACCTTCACCGGTGCTGCACATCTGTGGAGCAGAGCCCGTCTGTAGCCAGTCTGGCAGCTCTGACTGAATGTCGCCGCTTTCGGCCCCTAAAACTGAGACTTTTATTTTTTTGGAAGTGTTGATTGTCCCTAGATCTTTATAGCACTGATTGGAATCCCGGTCACGAACATGGACTTGAAGTTTGATGCGATGAGCAACACATTACGTGAGGAGGGATCAGGACCAAAGAGGGGAGGGGGAGAGATCGAAAGATGGGTTTTGTTCTTGTGGAAAAAAACAAGAGGACAACAGTGGAGAAAAAAAGCCCCAATCACGAGCTTAATTGTCCCCCTAATTGCTTTTATTTATTATTTTCCCCTTTCCAATCCCATGAGTGATTTTACGTCCTTTGCACTTAAAACCAAGACTGATAAAAATGTTTACAAACTTTCAAAATTAGATCTGTACTCATCCAATCAGTATTATGCATCTTGTTTTTCCGCCTTTTTTGTGCAGACAAGATGGTTTTTGGATGGTGAAGACGTAACAGATCATGACATTTGTCAGTGGAGGGAAAACTCAAATCCACAAGGTGGCAGTGAGAAACCAAGAATGGCTCCTGAAGGCGCACAGCACAAATGGGCCAGTCCAGAAATACTTCACGAGGCTAATTATAAACCCCCAACCATTTATCTAGAACACGTCACCATCACAGAGGGACGCAGGTACGTAAGTGAACACACACAAGACAACCAATCACAAGTAATCGCTCACATTTCCCCAGGAGATTTGTCATCATCTGGATCATGAATTTGACTGAAGGCCATGTCCTGACATTATTGGTATACAGAAAACAAACACAGACAGACAGTGTTGAGAGTTAAGTGTTACAGCACTGGACAGCTCCACATCTGCTCATTCTTTCACAGGCTGCTGCAGATGAATGAAGTAAACAGGGATGTATCTGAAATTAAGCCTTTTTTTTAGAGTGCTATATAACTCCTATATATCTCCATATATGAATAGGTATTTTATTTCATTAGATAAGTAGGAAGGTAAAATTTGTCAAAAATATCTAATACTGATCTGTTTTAATGTGCAATGGAAAATTAAATTTTTGAAAACTGTTCCCTTTTGGCAAAATATTTAATACTAGATACCAGAGATTTGACTCCAGTTTCCAGTTATTAGCCTTAAAGTTACACAGATTTATGGGAAATAGAAAAAAATCCATAAAGCTGAAACTAATGAAGAAAAGAATGGCCAAAAATCTGGGTAGCGCTATTTCTAATATGACAACATTCCATCTTTGGGTCAGTACTCTTAATAAGTGCACTTCTCCTTTTTAGACATCTATTTGAAAGCTACAAGTCCTTTAAACAAAACATGCAGCAGTGAAAGTGACAGTGACACAAAAGATTTGATGTTTTAAGGGAGTGTAAAAAACAACAACAAAAGGTGATAGGGGAAAAAACAGTATGTGCTTCCCTTTTACTAACATCCATATGAAAGTGTCCACAAGATGGGGCATTCTCCAAACATACAGAGTGAGAGGAAGAGTGAGAGGAGGAGGAGGAGGAGGCTCTTACTGGATTTGTGTTTGTAACAGTGATTGAGCCGACAGTAAAGTCTGACGTTAACATCTGAGTTTGACTGAATTGCCAAGGAGTGAATAAGCTGTAGGAAGACATTAAAACAATCTCCCTGCTGTACCTGGTCAGGTTCCTGTCAGTGAAAATTTCTGAAACGTCATGTCTATTTCATCTGCTAGCTTTTTCATCATTCAGCCTTTTCCACTTTTTGTATCTATGCTATGCTGCTGTTATTTTGAAATTCCCCCCGTGGGACTAATAAAGGAACATCTTATTTTATTTTAAGAAACAAATACAGACTTTCATTGAAAACTGGCCCGGACAAACTGCTCAAAGTTTAAGAACTCTTCATATGAGAGATGTCAGACATTAGTTTGAGAAGTTATTTTCCTAAAATGAGTCTATAGACACCCATTCAAAAGCTTAGCCTCGGGCAAAGAGTCACCTGCTGAGAAAAGACGAAGGCATATGATGTTTGACTGTTCACACAGTGCTGAGAAATCAGCATCAAGGATGAGCTGCTGCAATATCTGAAAACTCCAGTTTGATCTTGTTCAAGCAGGTGAATCGGTGGTAACATCAGTATTCATCATCTGTGCCATTTTCAGGGCCGTATTCACAACTTAAGAGGAGCTGCCATTCATGCACCCCCCAAGTAAAATGTTAAGCACTGCTTCCACTGCACACGTAAAGTCATATGATGAGTCAAAGTGACCACTTTGGTGAACAATGTCTGGCTAAATCACCTGATCAATAGCACTTGTCTGTTTTACTTATCTCACACTCATCTGAGTTTATCTGTATTCAAAGTGGTTCTGGCATGAGATTATTGATGTTTGCATCAAGTGAATGTTGCTTTTTCACTCCAAGGCGGATGATCCAAGCCATTCTTAACAAGTGCAGAAGGTCCACCATACAGGCCAAGAGGTGGAGATCAATCAGATGGAAAGCCCTGGTGGTCCTGTAGGACCAGACAAGACTGCTATGGTCTTTGTCCTGATCAGGCTGGAGGTCAGTGCAAGAAGGGCAGACCAGAGGAGGGCCAAGCAGGAGGTCAGAAGGCTGCTATAATACTAGGTGCCTGAAGCTTGGATGTTTGGAAAACTAGAGAAAGCTTCAGGGGACTGCTGCACACAGCAGCTACAAGTGTTTTGCTGCAGCTCCGCATCAGGAACTAGAAATGACTCTGGTAGCTCCTCCAAAAAATGAGTTTCCTGCTGCTGCTGCTGAACCACAGTATCAGGCTTTGATTGCTGCAACTCAACAGATACAAAAAAAAAAGCTGCTGCAGCTTCACAGGATCTGAGGACAGTGTCTCAGCATGAACAAGAGACTGTTTCTTCAGCTCTGCAGGAGCATTTGCCAGCTATTAACTGGTGCTCTGCCTGGACATTAGTAGAGACAGTAAGTAAGGTTTGAGGTAGAGCATCATTGGCATTGCAGTCTCAGAAGACCATAGATTTCTTGTGCCAGGGAGCTAGGTTTTGGCTTAGTATCTTCTGTGGCTAAGAAGCCCGATGTATGAGAGGCAGACTCGGCTGCAAATGTCACACTTGAAGGTGGGTCCCAATGATACTTTTGGTGTGGTATTTGCCTGTTGTTGTTGTTGTTGTTGCTTTCTCCTTCTCGTCTTTTCTTCGTGTTGTTGGGCTGAGGGGGTTTCGTGGGTGAGCAGCCCACTACGGAGTGTTTGCTGCCATTGAGTGTGGTCTTGAGCGGTCTCTTCCCAGGTGTAAAGGCAGATGTTGAAGGACTTTAGGTCTTGCTTGCATACATCTTTATAGCGCAGATGAGGTTGGCCAATTTGTCTTTTGCCAGAACAGATGACAGTTCTGCAAAGAGGATTTCCTTTGGGAGCCGTCCATCGTCCATTTGTCTGACATGGCCCAGCCATCAGAGATATTGCTGTCTCAGTAGAGAGTACATACTGGGAAGTTGTGCTCTCTCCAGGACTGCTGTATTGGTGATGTAGCCCCTCCAGGTGATGCCCAGTAAACGCCTAGGCCAGCGGAGATAGACCATAGACTGTATATAGAACAGACACCATCTGCCTCCTTGCTGGGTGAAGCCACCCTGAGAACAGCACACTCTAGTGACAGGCAGCGGTATAGGTCATAAATTCCGCCTCCTGTAGCTATCTTTATGGAGCTGTGGACAAACTTTAGAAATGTATTACTCAGAATGTACATTTTTCTCCCCCCTGCTTGTGCTGTTGACATGTAGTTATTGTAAGACTGGTTTGTGCTCAAGTCCTCTTTTTTCTGTACAGCTCCATTTTTGAAAGTTATTAGGGGGTTCGCATTTTCTATGATTGACACTTGACACAGCCTATGGGCGTACAAAGATTGCATGGGCGATGCACTGTTTGAGCCAAGCGTCATCACAGCGACTCTCAGTGACTCTCCTGCCGAAAGCGTACAGTGCTATTGCGCGAGTGGTGGAGTGCGCACAACGCTACTGCATGCTGTTGGTTTCAGGAAGTGGGAGTACTGAGAGCTTTTCAGCTTCAAATCCGTAAACTGGTGGAAGGTGGATCCAAGTTGTCAACAGTATATGCAGTCTATGAGATAGACGCTGTTTAGCCATCACTCTTGGTGGGAATAAAGGGTCCAGGACTTGCTACCATACAGGAGTGTGCTGATGACACAGGCTCTGTTCACTTGCACCTTGGTATGGACAGTGAGTTTTCCATTGTTCCATACTCTGTTTGTGAGCTTCCCAAAAGTTGAGGCAGCTTTACCGATGCAACCACTGAGCTCAGCATTGAGTGACAGGTTGTCAGTAAAGGTGGACCTAAGGTAGGTGAAGGTATTTACAGCTTCCATTGTATAGTTGTTGATAGTGATAGAGGGGGGATTTTCTTTGCCCTGTCCCATTGTCTTGTCCCACTGTTGGATCATCCGCAAATAGCATTTCCCTGATGACAAGTTGCCTGACCTTTGTTTTGGCATTCAGACGGTCAAGGTTGAATAATTTCTCACTGTCCTTGTGTGAAGGTAGACTCCCTCAATTGCTGTGCCAACTGCTTGGCACAGGAAGATGGAGAAGAAGATCCCAAACATGGTAGGTGCTAGCACACATCCCTGCTTGACACCACGGCAGATTCAGAAGGAATCTGATGTGGAGCCATCGAACTGGTGTCATGGTGGCCCAAGCACGCTGGCCAAGAGACATGGTCTGTGCCAACTCTTGCATTAAAGTCACCACACAAGTAGGTATAGCTAGCCTTTTTGGAGAATTTTTTTTGCGGTTGCCCCAAGTTCCTCATAAAATGAGTCATTTTTTTCTTGAAGCTGTGTTGGTGCATACACATTCACCAGGTGTACAGGGCCTATGGTTGTGTTCAGGCAGAGGGTTAAGATTCTCTGGGTGGTACTATTGCTCCCAGTAGGGTGTTCTTGACTGTGAAGCTGACTCCATATTCCCTGGTTTCTCCAGGAGGCTTCCCCTGCCAGAAAAAGGTGTTCTGCTTTTCTCTCAGTGAGCCTGATGAGAGGAGTCAGGTTTCCTGAAGGGTACAGATGTCTATTTGTTGCTTCAGGAGCTCGTTGTTAATGACTGCAGTTTTGCAGGCATCATTTAGGGCAAGCATTTTGTCAGTTTGTCTGGGAGTCATAGTCCTGATGTTCTAGCATCCCAGACATAATGCTGGAGTCTTCGCTTTAATTGTTTGGTGCATAAGTTTACAGCCCACTTGTCAGGATGAAATCCCTTAACTTCATGCACCCAATAAAGCAGGCAGGCTGTGGCAGGACAGCACCTAATTGGCTGGGGGCTGCCCAGCTTGAGGCGGGCGTTAGCTGTCCAGTGAGATGCATCATCTCTACCCCAAATAAGGAAGAACTTGAAACCGGTAACCGCTTACCTCCGGTGTTGTGCAGGTGTTCTCCAGGGCACAAGAGGCCTGGGCAAGATGTATGGAGACCCTGCGCTGTCCAAGCAGCAGGGCCCCCCTCTCTGCCTTGCTGGTGTGATCCAATGGAATTGTAAACCAATAAATTTGGCATCAGTTTGGCTGCAGGAGTTGCCAGAGCAGTGCTACACACACTGAACTGCCCGACGGAGTTCAAGCAGGGTTTTCAGTCAGGGTTTGCTCCCTTAGCCTTTTCCATTTCAGAGGATACCCACAAGGATGCGAGGACGGGGGTACTATTTGACCCATAGATGGGGCAGTGGTTGATGGATGCCAGGGCGTGTCCACACACTGATGGGCCAGCATGCCTCGCTTCACCTGGGGCCCACTGCTGCTCTGGGATTCCCTCCAGTTTAGCCTGGGTCCACAAGGACACAGTTACCGTGTGTGGCAATGAGGAGGCATCGCAGGAGTCTTGATGGTGGAAACACTGTGTACCAGCAGGTGGAGGCTTATACACTTGGCTCCTCTTTTCACCCACATAAGAGGCTAGCTGGCGGCGATAGCTGTAAGCACACAGTAACAAGCAGCATGCAACATGCACTAGCTACAGGTACTTCTACCACAATTCTAGCAGACTGTCATCATGCACACCCTGTGTAGGAACACAGGTAGAGCAAGAGCTTAAGTAAACCACTTTGGCTAAGAAAGGAGGGTCATCCATACCTGCTGATGCTGAGCGAGTATAGATAAATTGGGCCAGAAGTCCAGGCAGTGGTCAGGTAGAAAAGGCTTGCAGGTCCGATGACAGAATGTTGGTGTGGATAGGAAAGGGGGAACCAAGAGAGTAAGGTCTCTGAGACTCTTTGGCATCAGGCAGTAGTGGCCCAGAGGCACATGGAACTGGGAAGTAGAAGCTCTGAGCTCCGATGTAAAGTTCACCAAATCCTGTCTGGCAGATCCTCTCAACAAATATGACTTGTTTAATCTCAAAGACGGTCAAGGACAGCATTGAAACAAGGTTAGACCACAATTTCTCAGGGTAAAATCATTAACAGTGGAGAAGCTGGTTTAAGTACCTTCACTGCATCGTATAACTGAGTTTATTACTATGATTGGCTAATTCTATAAAGTGTGATCCGCATCTAAACACACTGACATCTTTGAGTCTTGAGTTAAGAGACTCAAACCTGTTTTGTAAAAATATTTTGTTTTAACTTCACTTAAATCAATGTGCACTGATGTATAGAACAAAGAGCTCAGCGTGAAACTGACTGCTGACCTCCTACTCATTTTTCTCCATTCAAAAGTCGACATTTTAATCAGAACTGGCATGAAATTACTTTTTATCACGACACTTTTATATGACCACATATAGAAAGTCAGTGTTTAAATCCAATTGACCATTTTTATGGTTCCACTACCCAATACCCCCTTTTCCTCTGAAAGCCAATTAAAATATGCAAAACTACAATCCTTTAATTTTCTCATAAAAATGTAAATGACTTCAAATGGCTAATTACAATCAGAGGAATTATTTAAGAATAAAATGTAAATCTGCATGTTCTCATAAAATGGTGAGAATGACATCTTTGTGCAAGGTAAAGTAACACATGTACATTAAATAAACTATGATACAACAGGGACATTTAGCTTTTCATCCTTCTGATGTTGATGCTTTGAAGATGGGATGAGATTCAGATGAGGCCATCTTGATTATGTTACATTACAAGGGTTTTCTTTTTTGTTCAGAGGCCCAGCTCTGAGCAGCTGCAAAATGTTCTTCAGGTACCATTGTCATCTGGCAGCGACTGCCAAAGTACTGGATCTTCGGAAATGCTGGCACTGGCTGCACTCAGCTTTTTCTGCCAAAATAGCACTTTGCTGGAATTTGTTGCTTCACTTGGACAATTTTACCATCTAAACAAATTGGACATCCACATAAATGAAGCAAATATCTTTGTTAGGTAAAAGCAGCAATGTCTATTGGTAGTCCTCTTTAGGGTAAGGGGGCACTTTTCATCAGAGTTACAGTAATTAGTTAAATTTCAGGAACAATCTTAGCTGTTCTGTAAAGATGGGAAACTCTCAAAACTTATCAGTATCACAGTCTGATGTGATAATCACCCATAAGTTCATACCCTGCCCTGAGCCCTGTAGTGTTTCCCTCTGAAATTTAGCTTTTTGGGTTGATGAGAAAAAATTTGCTGGTCAAGTAGACAGATATAAGAAATTGCTTTAGATTTATTTCAAACAGAGCCGCATCTAATCTGGACTTTCATAGATTGCTGCCAGCAGGGGTGTGCCCAGAGAGGTGGCAAAGGGTGGCATGGTCCCCTTTGACATCTGATTCGCCAAAATCCTAAATAATGATTGGCTGTTTGCTTTATCAGTGGAAGGACTTCAACTTTCAGGGCTGTGTCCAAGCAGGCTGCTACTTGCTGCTCATGCATTTGAATGCAGCACACCTTCTTTAGTTGGTACTTCAAGTTGTAAAATAATCCTATAAAATGTTGCCATCATTACAGGGAGACAGCGTTCTGGAGTTTTCTCACAGTTTTTAAGGACTTGAAATTGTGACTTTGGACAAACATTTTTGTTTTGAGTCCCTAAAGAATCAAGTTGAGAGGATAAAAATATTGCCGCTTTTTTGTATTACGTGTACAATCATTAAGTGTCATAGTTGAAATAGATATGACTGCTGTAGACACAGAGCCGGCCCAAGCCTCAATGGGGCCCTGAGCAAAATTTGGGGCCCTCTATTTCTGCCAATAATATTGATTGCTGATCATTGACACACCTTCACAAATCTCTTTAACATTGTGTTGACAGCACAAAATATCACTGTGTCAGGCATTGGCAGTTTATTGGATAAACTCAGCTACATAGGCGGTAACTGGTCATATTTTTGTCAATAGTGAATCTACACAGTGCAAATGTAAAGCTGACAGCGGGTTGTTATTCACCTGTTATTCCTCGGAGTCACAAACTGCTGCCAGTCCATCTTTATTCCAACCTTTGTTAGAAAGTTTACTGGGTAAACTTCCCATCGTGATGTATTAAAATATACCATTATATCAGGCATTGGCAGTTTATTGAAGAAACTGCCAGTACGTGTTGGTAACGAAGGTCGCGTTGCACCTGACAAACGTGCTGCTGTTAATAGCGGTATATATGCTGCTGTACATACTGTTTAAAAGGGCACAAATCGAGCATTCGAACTGGTCTGGCCATTGGCGTAGGGGACACAGAGGGATCGATTGCTCTTATGGGCCCCCTATTGGTCATGGGGCCCTAAGCAGGCGTTTAGTTCGCTTATGCCTTGGGCCGGCTCTGTGTGGACAGAAAGGTAAATTAGTGATATTTATTCAAATGTGTGCTCACTTACCTCATGCCATCCCAGCAGAAGCCACTGTCCAAGCTGGGCCAACCTCTTTTGAAAAAAAAATTATTTTAAGCTTGTACTAAAAACTCAAATCTTTTCTTCTCTATTTAACTATATGAACTTTTAATTTTCCATTATATGTTTTTAACATGTGCAGACCAACCAGGTTGGCAGTGCATAACTTCTCTCCATAGAGAAGGGCAAAGCTGTTGACTTCAGGGGTTTTGGTCATGCCACTTACTGTCAGCTATTCAGCATGAATTGCTTCTGCAATCCACTGCAACAAGACTTCTGATCATTTGTAATGACAGAGTCTGTCCTATTTCTGACTGAACCTCAACCATAAAGCACAGATAACTGCACTGGGACATGGAATTGATCATTTGAATTATTAATTTTTTTACACCAGAAATGTGGAAATAAAACATATACAGTAAGTTTGACACAGACTTCTGTTACTGTTTCGCAGTGAGAATAAGCAGAAAACACTCTTTTTACTACAACAGTATACATATGTAGTCAGTTTAGAGTGTTTGTTAACTGTTTTAGTTTAAAACTGAATGTGATTCATCTCACTTAATGAATGATTGATAACAGAGTAAGAAAGCTGCAATTATGTTTAATGATACTTGATTACAGACAATCAAACCTTAGGGCATATCTTAGCTGTTTCAAAAGGTATAAAGATAATTCATAAACAAGCTGTTTGGCTTATGTATTCAAAACTAATGTAGACATGGTGAGCAGAGGCCATTGATGAGTTTGGGGACAGAAAATGTTTAAAAAGGTTACCTGAAAATCCTCCTTGAGCGACATCTGATGGTCTTCATCAGTAGAGCCAAAGTGACCATGGGGATGAATATACACTGACTAATAAACAGGTAACACTAAGTTCAACAGTAAAAATTATATATTTATAACATATGGTTTTACTGTTAAACATCTTTTGGTAATTATGACCAACTGTTGACACACTTAAAATAACCAAATTTAAATCGGTCTTTAGAGCAGCAAGGCTGGGTTAACCCCGCCCACCAACCTTGACAGTTACAGTATACAGTATGTAACTGTTGAATTATTTACCCAAACTTGTAAAATTTAAATTCAATTTTACTCTGAAAGTTTCATTGTTGTGTGTAAGTTGAAGGGGAATAGTTGTGTAAAAAAAAAATCAAAGGGTCGTAAGAAACAATTTTTTTTAGCTAACAATAGTGACGCTTAAGTTGAAAATGTGATCATGCTGATTGATGTCACATTACTCAAATAATACAGTCAAACACAACTGTATCATAATGTGATTAAAAAAAACTGTTCACACTCTGCTTGTACATGGAATTATGAACAGGATATAAACAATTAAAATCATCCATGGCAGTTAATTATAGCTTACAATATAAAAGATGCATTACTTTAAAGGGAGTGGCACGCAGAAAGAGATCATCAGAAATGAGCATAAAATCTAAAACGGTTCTTATGCCTATAATACAATTGATGCTTTTCTTATAAGACCATAGATATTCAATATATTAATGTGCCAGCTTCAAATATAAATGTTTGAAGCTTTTAAACCTTTCATTCATTTTCAGGAAATAGACTTAAGCCTAAACACATGATATCCTTTCTATCACCAATTAAGAATCATGGCTCCCTGCAGTGTTTAAGGAAAGTGACTGTTTCTCACAAAGACGGAAATCAGAGCTCAACGTCGCTTTTGTGCAGGCCGGTGCATTCAAATTATCCTTCCATAGACCATTTTGTAATAGGATCATACAATTTGGATTGAGAATTAAACCTTTAAATGGTTACATCTCAGTGTACCACTCTGGGTTTTTCCCTCTGGCCCCTTTTTGTGGTCACACCATTTGTTCGTACTCGAAATTATGTGAAACTGTTCTCATACGGTTCTTCTTGCAAACTGACTGCTGAGCATACAAATCAAGAACAACAAGGCTTTATACAAGTATCGTATGACCTGGAATAATGGTTCATATAACAAAATAATTTAGTAGGAAACACATGATATAACACTGCAGCAGAAGGTCCAGAGTACGACTTTTATTGTAAGAGAGGTAGCGTTAAAACGATGAGGCGTGGCGCTTACATCTGGGGCTTTTATTTATTTCATTAAGTGTTTAGTTAGGCTTGTTTAATCAGGCAGAGGTCAGTTTGGGTATGAGTAGGTTCAAAATTGCTTTTTGTAAGGGTAGGTCAAGTAAATTTAGATAAATCAAATCTAAGTCACACTGCTGCACCTTTGAGTCCCCCACTGAAGTCAGGCTATTTAATAAACTAAACCTGATCTTAAATTTCAGTAAACCCATCTGCAATCTTATTAGAAAACCCCCAAAATAATTATATTAGTCGAGTAAAGCCTGAGAACAACAGCAACGACAAACTGATCCAACCAGCTGAACATTCATGGACAAAGAAGATGAAAAAAAAAAACAAGGCGTTGAAGGAGAGAAACATTTCCCCTGTTTCAAATGAACTTGTTTTTGAAGAATGGACCTTCACAGAACAAAGTCTGCCCGCTCTGTTGATCACTGAGCCAACTTACAAAAGGGGGCGCTGTTGAGGTAGAAAACTAAAGATTCACAAAACACTGAATGGCATCGGGTTGTTTTCTTCATGCTGACATCTCCAGTGATTCCTCATAAGACTAACAGGACAACTGTGTGACTGCTGGAAAAAGTAACGCTCTCTCTGTGTACGCTCACTGGAACCCTCAATTTGCAGTTTGGATTATGATGTATTAGGTCAGATTTAGTGGATATTGGCAAGATCAATTTGCTTTAAGGTTGTAAATTAGGGTGCATCTTTACTGGTCTTTTTTAGCAATGATGGGAAAACTGAAAGAAGCACAGCAGAAAATACTGAGCTGGAAGTGAGTTTAATGCACTTTAAAGTGGGGGCTCCTGAAGAAAGAGCCGTGATTGATGGTACAAGACAATGTTAGTATGCAAGGTACACTAAAGTGCAGCTTTTCCATATTGTGCTGCAAAGTCTTAATTTTTCTTTTTAAGTCTGTTTTTCTTTTTGTTTTAACAGTAAAGTGTGGAGATTGCTGCAGCTTCTTTACAAACTACAGATGTGCTCTGCTTGCACTACTGTCTTTTTAGTTTTGTCCAAAAACTGAATTGCCTTCAGCTGTCCAGGTTAAAAAAAACAGTCTTGCAGGTGAGACATTAAATTCAACCTGCTGAACAGAAATGTCGTTTTTTTTTTTTTTTTTTTTAATTAAAAGGCAGATTATTTTCCTGCTAATGAATGTTGCCTCGGCCTACTGTGCAGAGATCTTGGAGGTGAATGTAAATGCATAAACTAAGTGCAGAACAGACAACATATATTAAGAGTACACTATTGCATTTTATCAGCATTCTTCTGAGCAGGATAAATGACATCCGCTAGGATATTTTCCACACTATCTGGTGACATGCTAATTTATCAGAACTCTTTTACAATCTCACCAATTTAAAATGCATATTTTTAAATGTTAACTTTACAGCCCAGATAATAAACAAATTGTTGTTAAATACAATTTTGCTTAAATTACTCGCCCTTGAGCTCAGGTGTAACTATGATAAAGGGGGTTCGCTGACCTCTTGTCAGTTTTTGCTTAAGTGGCGCATGTAATTCAGAACTGAATTAGCAATAACTGACTATCTGAAATTGTGCTGTATTTTTTCAAATACATATCTAATAATTTCTGAATATCTCAAAAACGACCTCGCCCAGCTTCTGTCATGTCTTCACTTTTTGAATCTGACCTATGACAACGGTTAACAACAACAGCATGAAAGAGGTCAGGTAAAATCAGGATAAAAACACATGCAGACATTTTTCATCCTCAGTCAAGCCAAAATATCAAATGAGGCTCAACTCTGGGTAAGTTACACATTTTTGTCTACCGCCAACAGCTGGAAACGAAATGTTACTACATTTTCCTCCTGATCGCTTAAAAAACTTGACAAAACAAGACTGAACAAAAAGATGAACTGAGTTTAACTTCATAAATCTTTGACAGTTCACACAACACAGAGCCTAATAACCATAAGTCTTTACATGTAGTGCCTTGTAAATTAAACCTGGCTGTCATAACAATCATACAACTAAATGATTTCACATAAATTGTTCCAAGTTGAGGAAAATGTTATAATCTTTATTCTCACACAGTATTTGGGTCATATCAACAATAGCAGATCTTTTCAAGAGCATGCTTAAAAACACCCCTTATGGAGCAAAAACGGACACTTTCATTCAACAAAAGCTATTAAATATAATTTACAGGGGAGTGAAATCTTCCACCGAAGACAATGATCAAAACACAAGTTGAAAACTTGTCTTCTTGATATGATATAGACAGTGAATTCAAACTCATGACTTAAACTTCTCCATGGTCCCAAATTAACTTATGAAACTTTTCATATTTATACACAAATGTGCTACATAGACCAGAAATGTTAGAAACTATTGTCAGAGTTTAAGAAATCAACCAACAAAATAAAAGAAATATTAAAAAAATGCAGCTCACTGTGTACTAATGAAGGACTGACTGTATTGCACTAGAGTGATTTCTACTGTTTTCAACGACTACAAGGTGTGTTACAACATATTCCTCGTGTCCTCCCTTTTCACGTGGTCGAGTGTCTTGTCGTGGCACTTGCTTTTTTTGTTCTGGTGCGTTTTCACATGTTTTGCCAAGTGGTCACTCCTCATGAACCTCTTACAGCAGTCCGGGCACACAAAGCGCTTCTCCCCCGTGTGAGTCCTCAGGTGTCTCTGCAGCTCGTCCGACCTGGTGAAACTTTTGCCACAGAAGAGCCAGTTGCACACAAACGGCCGCTCCCCCGAGTGCCACCTCAGGTGCGCTTTAAGGTGTGAAGTTTTCCCATAAACTTTCCCGCAGCCAGGTATGTGACAGATGTGTTGCTTCTTCTTCCCAGGCTCGTCGCTGGACGTGGAGGACTGGCAGTTCGGACACCTGCACCTCCTGCACCGCCGCGCAGTCGCGAGAGGAGACTTTGTGTGCAGCAGAGCTGCGATTTGCGTTTGGTATTGCGCAAAGTCCGTATGTCCAAGAACCAAGCCCCTCTGTAGCTGGAAGCGATGAGGACCGAGAGAGGAAGAGTGGCTGACATGATTCCCCTGCTGGAGACTCCACCACGGGATATCCTCTCCAGGATTCGGGGACAACTGTCTCTGCTGCTGGTGGTGCACGAGGCCGGAGGGTCCCGTGACAAAACTTGGCATCGCGGTCGGGATGGGAGTTGGTGCTGCGTAACTCACAGCGGGGACGTAGGTGGGAGGGCAGGTAGACTGCAGAGACTGCATGGAGCAAGGTAGCATCTTCACGGGGGAGAAGTCATAGGGGTACGATGGGTCCGCAGGAGGGGTGAGGGGCAGTTCGTGGTGCGAGCTGAAGGAGCTCTGGATGTGCGCAGACAGCTGGGGCTTAGAGGATAGTCCGAAAGTAGAGTTGCTGGCCAGGCTGCTCTGTGGATTCCCCTCGTTAGTCCACGGGTGAAATAAGCGCGAAGGGGAGCCCAGAGTGGGGTCGTAAGGAACCTGAAGGAAATCTGTGGGGTTGGATCCGTGGTGGTGCCCGATCCGGTTACAAGTTGCTGCCAGGAGAGCCAGCGGAGAGTGTTTACAGTTCTCTGGAGAGGAGTTTGGAGTGCGATCCTGGATAACCGAGACACACATTTTCTGAATTAAAATCATTGTTTAACACGCTTTATGAGGCAAAACGCGAGGCTGAACAACGCCTTAATATTCCGGCATACAATAAAAAGGAAGTCTAACTATTTTGGATGAAACCTGCTCCAAATTGAGCCTGTAGCGTGAATCGTGGTGTGACATAAAGTTGGCATAATGTTGCAGAAGAAGTCATTTATACGGAAACAATTAACGTAAGTAATTAAATTATATGACACTGGACCATCAAAGTAGTGTGGCTTTTATTTTTTCTATCTTACAGACTCGTAACCGAGCCGTAAATCAACTCGGATGAGTGAGTTCACAAGTTATTAAAGTCGTATAAAGTAAACAGAAACTTGCGCACAAACCTGGAGAAAAGCCTGGAGTGTTTCATTCCGCAGTACAGCCACTGCTGCCATGGTAGACGTCCTCCTCCCTCTCGATGAAAGCAAATAAAAAATAACAGCGCTAATTCAGATAAATGTGAACATTCGCAGTAAAATATGGTGTCGAGCAGGTCTTCGCTCCTCGCTGCTTCCTCTCTCTGAGATCTCCTTGGTCTATCTGAAGAGTGAGGGATCACTTCTTAGAATTTGATAAGGACTTTGGTGGGCCGCCAGCCAGTCAGAAATAAGATTTATTACTTTGAAGTTTGCCGCTGCCCAATCATCAAAGAATAGCGGCTCTTTGAGAGGGGAAAGCAAATCCTTTGAATCCACAAAGCTCCTATGGTGTGTTTGTTGGTCTGGATAAAGGAGCTGATTATTAGGGGGGATGGGAAGGGAGGAGATAAAGGCGGGACAATTAATGAAGTAATCACTATGTGGGAAATGTATATACACAAATAATTGGATTTTCTTGATCAAAGACCCCCACGCCGCCTGGAGACCCCGGTATTGGATGCTGTAGTCATCTGATCCTCTTTTTGTAATTAAGGATTTGTAGCAGAACCCTATGTGACAATGTGACATTGTTATCTCTGGAGATCTCCAAGAGACTGTTTGATGGAGGAAAGAGACCAAATCAAGTGACTCAACACAAAGTTCTCATCTCTGCACAATCTGCGACTCTTTTACATTTCTAATTTGAATTAAAATTTCTTTGTTGTGTCTTTGAACTACAACATGGCATTAAACGCTTAATTATGCCCTCTCTGAATTATTTAAATAAGTATTTCTTCTTCACTCATTTGTTTTATCAGAAAGCTCACTTCTATTTTTCCTCTTTCTCTTTGTTGAGCATCTAAAAAGCAAGCTTCTGGAGCCTGAGGGTAAATTCCCTGCAGAAAACTCAAATTAACCATGTTACTTAACATGACACTAAAGGGAAACCTGTTTTAAGTCAGGTGACAAAAGCAGCACTTGCAAATGGTGATGTCTCAATTATGTTTCCTCGTACACATGTCACTATGCAAGACCAAAAAGATCCAGAAAAAGGCTGTCTCTCTTGGGCTGAGGCATCCTAATTAAACTGAGGAATTTACAATGTAGGAAAAGTTTACAACAAAGGCTAAACTTGCAAAAAATATCATATTTTGTCTCTTTTGTCCCAGAATATTAAGCTAAAAGTATGCAGCTTTCATAAGATAATATCCAAACTTTTGCAGCAGAGCAGCCGAAATGGAAGTTGCAGTTTTCAATATCAACCCTCTGATCTTTATCTGGCTTCCCTGCAGAAACAATCACTGTCCTCTCAACTAGTTTGGAGCGGCAGATTTTGAATTAGATCTGTTCCTTTGAAGGGATTAATGTTCCCAGTCCTCTCCCACGGCTTTACACACAGTCATGAGGGAAAGGGGGAGTCCTGCTGGGCTGAAGTGGAGCCATGTTAAACTACAAAAACTGGCTACTGGAGTGGGGCAGGCACACTGTGGACTGGGAAAAAACTGAGGAGATTAACCTTGTTTACATCAAGTTATGATGGCAGTGGAAATTAAATTTATTCTACATACTTAATAGAAAGTATGCAGAAAACATCAAGGTTGATGATTTGAATTATGAGCAAAGTTTATTAAATCTGCTGTTTGTGAGTGAGTATGTGTGTGTACTGTTAAAGTAGCTCTTTAATAAGTAACACCTACACCAGTTTGTAGGAAAATCGTCTTAAAGAAGTCACATGTCTGAAACCTCTGAATAAGTGGGTGGAAGATTTTTTTTTATCATGGTTTGATGGGGCCACTTTATAAACTCTTTAAAAGTTATATATCACTAAGTATCACCTATAAAGGAGGAACTAATGCTTTAAAATATTTAATCAGAAACTCTGAGGAAGGGGTATTAATGAAAATTGCAAAGGTATATCCTCCTCTAAGAAAATAAAACAAATCAACATTTAAATCGTGACTTGTGGGCACATTTCAAACGAGGTGTTTTAGAAAGTGAGAAACCATAGAGCATGTAGTAACACCATTATCATATTTATGAATGAGAAGTAAACATCCACAAAAGAACTTTGTCACAACCTGGCAACCACAAATCAGTTCTTATCAATGAAAAAGATTCATCAAAGGTTCATTTGCCATTATAAATCTGTTCATCACCGCTCATATATTACATTTGTGTCCATGGTTCAAATTCTGCATGAAAGGATTTGTGCCAAAACAATCCAAAACAGGTGAAAAGAGGGTCATAAACAGCACAATGGCTTATAGATCTGTAAGAAAAACTTTGGGGTTGCCAGGTTGTGTAATATTCTTTAAAGGGTGTTTGTCTTTATTGTTGCTGTAACAATTAAGCCACAAATCCGAGTGAAATATTTAAACATACTGCCTGTTTTCTCACTACTGGTATATTTTAAATCTGCAGTATGTCGATCAGTCATCAGGGGGCTTTTATTTTGGAAGATCACATACAGCAGCAAAAGCAAAAGGCAACAAGAACTGATTTTTAATAACTAAATCTAAAAGCATTTGTGAATCATTAATTGATTATTTGTGTTACAGTGATTTAGAAGTTATAACATGATCTGTAGTTATTCCTTTATAATAGAGTGAAAAAAAAGAGTCTTTTCCCATAGAACAAGTGGACACTAAATAAAGAGTGACTGATGAGTGTAAAATCTGTTAGCTGGTTGTTACCATCTCCATCGCTGACCGGCTCCAACATCAGTCCTGTAAACATTTTTACAGCAGACTCTCAAAAGTTTGTTTTTAAGCAGAAATATGCTTTCAGCTAAATTTTTTTGCTCCCAGGTTTAAATGTCAGATAAATGTCAAATGTTGTAATCTGCTCACTGTCAGAGCAGATGACTGTTAAAGTAAAGGGAGAATCCACCCTAAAACTGAATCCTGAATTTTCTAGGATCCAAAACAGCAGCCGCCGTATGTGGATAGCAGAAATAGCAGACATTAATTCTGATTTAAGGTGGATTTCCTCATAAACCAGCTTTACATGTGGGCTGTCATGCCATGCAAGGGAAAATTTCAGCCATATGTGACAACTGCATGAATTTTGTGAACCATCAGCGTTGAAAAATTATTGATATCTTCCTTTGAGATACTCGGTTCAGCCCCAAAAGCAACTTCTTACATTTTAATGCATCTCAATGGGACTCCAGCTGAGGGATGGATTTGGCTGAGCAGGACTTTGATATAGTTTGTAAGAAATTCATGACTGTGGGCTCCACACAATGTCCAATCCCCGAGGTAATTTACTGGCTCCAAACCTTTACCTTCTTTTGGCCATGCTTCAAGTTTTACAGGGTCACCTCTGCAGCAGTTTTGGCTAAAAGATTTCTTTTTTCCTGTGGCATTTGATGGAGAAACTAACTTGGAGGAGCCCCCACTGCAACAGTTTTTTTTTACCTGTACTCCCACCAGTCTGAACATGGAATCAGTCTGCACAGGCCGTGTATTACACACAGTTTTTTAAAGCTTTAAGCAGAAATACTGGTATGAGGTGAAGATGTGTATGGAGCTGCAGAATATCTTCAACAGAAGATACAGTCTTGTAATGGTTAGAGGACACAAACTTAAAAGTACAATTTTTGGCAGGAAATTCAAGTTGAAGCTGTTATAAAAAGCAAGAAAAAGCTTGGAGTCTGCAAAAAGGTAAATACTGCTGATCAGGGTGGTGTTCTCCAGGTTTTGGTTCATGCTTCTGGGTTGATTAAAACCAGAGTTTAAAGAATACTAAACATTTTAAAGTTGCTCAACAGGTGACTGTCTTGTAAAAGTTGCCCATAGAATAATGTTTTTAGCTAATTAGTGCTGTATTTGCTTTTTAACTTGCAATATGTAATTATGATAGATTGTGTTTCATTATGATTTGGGTGTGTAGTCTGTTCAGACAAATTCAAAATTGTGTTTTGTAGCTGCAGCATAAATAATAAAGGTACAAATCCAAATTAAGATTAAACTTAATAGTCATGGATATAATGCTGCCATTGTGGGTAAATCATGTTTTTTTTAGTTATTTATTGCCTTTATGATGAAATACAACAGAGTAACCAGTGAGGAAATGTGAGAATAACATAAACCAAAAGTCAGTTGTTTAAACAGATTTATTTGAGTCATATAAAACACAGCGTACTAGAAATAAATAAAAATGTACAATAGATGAAGGTGGTGGGTTTGTTTTGGTTCAGGTCCAGTTCAAAGGTGAAGAAGGCAATCTGCATAGGAGAGAGAAGAAGAGCATTCACTCATGCAGCACTGAAATTATCTTCATCATCACTGATCCTTTTTGGCTGAGGATTTTTCCTCTTATTATATCAAGACTAAATGATTCTTAGAAAGCAGAGCTGAATGTCTTCTTGAAATTTTGACACTCTGACAGTGAGGGCTGCAGATCTGACACGACAAGAACCTCTTTTTAACTTTCCATATTCTTCGGACAGTCAGAGAGAAAACAGGTTCCACATCTGTCTCATACAACAGATATCAGAGAGTTGGAGGGGGGTGATGTTGGGAGGGGTGGGGAGTGCATGTGTGAGAGTGAGAGTGCGCTTGAGTGTGTGGGAGAGGGAGAGAGAGAGAGAGCGAGAAAGGGGGGAGAGAGGGAAAGACGCTTGAGGCTACTGGGTACTTGAGCCGCTATAATGGTGTCTCGTATGAGAAAACATCTGTGAATTTCCTCAGTGATCTACAACAAAGTATAACTCAGAGCAGTCACTCAGCAGACCTTTGAAGTTGCTGTCTGACAGAAAGCTGCCATTGTTCGCAGCCCCCAACACACAGAAACTCCAACTTTGGTCTCACTAATTTTCCCTGCAATGTGATACAATTTTTTTCTCCCCCTCTCTTCCGAGTGTATGAAGCTGGGGATCTCTGCATACCCAAGGGCAAAGAGCAAAGCCTTGGCAGTGTGCAGGGTTGGCCTGGGGTCAAGTAAGGCGGGACAGGTCATTTTACCTTCTCTAAGCCCACCCTGACTGCAATAATCCAGCCCTAAAGAGGGAAACTCTCCCCTTCTATGATGATGTGTGAGCTTACAGCCTGCAGTGCTCGACCAAGAAAAATAGAATAAAACAACCTCATTATTTAATCATCGTTTATACTGCAGAGCCATGGAGGAAACTATCCATAAACGTTCAGACTGTTGGAGCTTTTAGGAACAGGTGGTTTAGTTTTCCTATTTATTAACATTTTAAAAAGTTAACTTTATTGACTCCTTTCCAGGTGTTATTGCTCCAAAGCATTTAAGCGAGAGCTGCTGCATGCTTCTTACAAATTTTGGTACAAAATGATGTAATTTGGGGAAATTTGAACTACTGGCGTACACAAACACTCCAACTGTTCACAACAAGGTGTTGGCTCTTGCTTCAGTAAAAACAGATAAATAGAAGGAAATTAAATAGTCATAAAACATTTGGGAATGCTATTTACATATTTCTGATTCAAATGTTTTTAACACAAGGAAAAGTGTCAAGTTGTACTGGGATAAAAGGTGTTTTTTGATTGTCTTATATTCTGTTAATATTTCAACAAAAGAATTCACCTAATACTACAAAAATGTGGAAAGACTGACCTCAATCTCTTTAGATAACATGTAAAATATTGTGTTTCTATACTCAAACTGACTGCTACATATCTAAATCAAGACAATCTGAATCTGTTGTGCCCTAAAATTTGTGATATTTGCATCAATATCAAACAAATTTAAGATATCAAAAAGGAGAAATGGGAAAAATCCCGAGATGAGAAAATGATCTAATCAGAGGACTTTGGAAATACCCTTCACATATCCCGTTACCTTTTGGATGAATTATAAGACACCAACTAGACGTTACTTTCTTACAGTTTTCGGTCTAACACCAGGTGGATCACCCCTGCTCCTCCTGGCAGTGACAAAAAGACAAGCTTTCTGAAACACATCCCAAACTGAAACAAGGCCGTGGTAATTCTCACGCTGTTACCGGTCCAGGGTTTATTCAATGGCAGCTGGTCCTACCATCTGGGAAAGAAGCACCGGGCAAAACAAAACAGGTTACACCTTTGGCCATGCCAAGTCTGCTGGTGCCCCGCTCGGTCTACAAACTGAGAAAGGCTAATCACAATTTCACGCTCTGATTTGTCGAATCCCATCCAACACCGGAGGCACCGGGAAAACTTTTAAGTCAATAAATTTCATGCTGTACAGGATAACAGTTTCTCCATACTGTTTCTATTGTACCATTTAAGGCATTTTCTCCTTTTCCTTCACATCTCTGTTTTGCAAATGAAAGGAAGCCGCAATTCTGACCAAAACATTTGGTCAGCACTAAGATCAGCAGCTGAGAACAAACTCTTATCACCTCTTGCATGCATTTTATATTCATGCAAATGTTGACAACAAAACAGAGCATGAAGCGCCCTCAACAAACTGCAGGTGTTAGGAAGCAGAAACAAAAGCCACTGTAACCCTAATGGCATCCCTTGTCATTAAGAGACCTTTGATGTATGTACTCAACAGACTCTTTTATCTCCTCCTTCCTCTGTGCCTCTCACTCTCTCTGTCCCTCGCCGGCTTGACCAGTTTCTTTTTATTAACTCTGTCTTTGCGTAGCGTCCTTTTACGCAGAGCTCTCAGCGCACTCATGACATGTGGGTGATGCTCACGTCTACTGCTTCCTTTGGCACCAATCATTAGCTGTCAAAAAGCGGCACAATGCTAACTCTGTAACTATTAAAGATGGCTTTGTTCTCAGTTTCTGAAGTTGGTGGGAACAAAAACTACTATAAAACAAACCTAGGAGTTAATTCTTTTGCTCCTAAGCTTTGAGTGCAATCAAATACCGTGATACATTCCCACTGTGGTGGAAAACTGACACATCTGGATTCCAAAAGCACATAAACTGCATTAAAACAGTATTTGAAAAGGCTTCCCATGAAATGCAGGTATTCAAACCCTCCCTTTGAACTCAAAGGATATAGAAACAGGACAATGTTGGCCTAATCGTGCTCGCTCTTTGAAGTGAGACATCACTATTAGGTGAAAAGGTAAGTATTTTCTTTGGAAAATAAAAGCTTTTCATCATTTGTTAAGGCTGCAGCTCGGCTGATTTTCATAAGGGTGGTTTTAAACTTTGATAACAGTGTTTGGGGGCCGCCTAATGAAAGTGCTGCACATGAAGCAAATAGCTAAAATGGCAAGAATAACAGCAGCAGTAACGTTAGCCACATTAAAGCAGTCCTCTCTGGTGCACCAGATGTTGTCAGATTTAATGAGGAAAAACAAGAGGGAGCTGGATTTACAGAGACGTATTAAAGAAAACACAGGTGTCAGGCTTAGAGAAACCGCCATCGCACTGAAGGAAGTTAGTATCCAGCCTGCAAACCTAGAAGTCCAACAAACCCACAAGCATTGATTCATTCATGACGACAGGATTTCATAACATTTGCCTTTTGCAACACATAATCAGCTAACCAAGGCAATTATGTACACACCTCCGCTCACCTCCTCTCATATGCTAAAGCAGGCAATCAGCCAGGGAGTTAATTTGGCAGAGAAAAACAGGGGAAGAAACACCCACTCTGGAACCATTTGTCACCACAGTCCAACCTTGTTATTCAAACTAGTGAGCCTATTTGAAATTCCTCTCCATGAAAAAAAAACAGGGCCAAAATAATCAAGGGAGCATGATCACACTTAATTGATTCAGTGTACTTTTAAGATGCACTACAGGGTGCTGGGGTGACCTATTTCAGACAGCTCTTCAGAGGAGCCAACTATCCCAGCAAGGGAGTAATGCACAACCAGGATTTTAATTATGGCAGGATCTGTGGCTACGACCGGAGGTGAAATGCTTCTGAACTAACTGTGACACCACATTATAACACTGCCACTGGTCGCGGCTATTACTCTTTGAATTTTTTTTGCAGAGTTCAATATGAAAACATATGGTATAAAATAGAGCTTTATAGGAGATGTAGCTTAATTATGTGAGCTTATTTGATCATGAAAACAGCTGATTTCTCTCATTATTATTTTGTATTCTCGGAGAGAAAGCAGCTACAGATGGGGTTGAACCAAACCTCAGAAAACCCAGCTGTAGTGACATGAAAAAATGTCAAAAAGCAAATTTTCTGAGTGCTGTTTTCAAACGTTCTAGAATAATGGCTTTTCTCGTGTTTGTAGTGTTTGTTGGTTAAATATTCAGGTACACTACCTTTTTATTTCCATTTTACTTTTAACTCTATACCTTCACTTCACTACAGTACCACAATATACACTTTTTCACACTTAACTAATAGCTGTGATTACTATAGTATCTTTACAATTGATCTTATTCTATGCTTAATAAATGACTTTTATAATATAATCAATTAATACTGAGTAAATCCAGTGATAAATTACGTTACAGTAGCTCCAACTTGACTAGATGGGTCATAATGCTGCAAAAGCATCCATGCATCTGTAAAAATAATAAAATAATGAGTAGACAATCACGCAGGACTGATCGTTTCATTTTTAGCATAAAATTCTGCTTTAAATTTTAATTTTCTTCTCATGAAGTTGTACTTTCACTTGATTTCAGACAGATTTGCAGGACTTTGACTTGTAATGGAGTTTTAAAAACTGTTGGATAGCTACATTCAGAGGTTTTATTACTTTTAAGGAAGTGTAACATGTCCACAACAAGCTTTGTAGTAGTCATGTGTTAAAACAGAGGACTAGGAATCATTTTAAATTTCCCTTGCACCTTGTTTTAGTTACATTAAATATCACAAAGATGTTTTTTATTTTGCACGCTTAAAAAGGTAGACTATGTAACCATTAATATATAGGTGATGAGCCAGTCCACAGAGTCTGGACCTGAGTCTGACCTCCTTGGTCCTGAGCGCTGGGATCTGATGAGCTCTTGGGCCTCTTTAAACCCACCAGGATCTCTGTGAACCTGAACTTAAGTGCAGCCAGTCTCGCTATCTAGGCAGAGCTCTAATGTTTTCCCCGCTGAGTATAAGGAGGATGAGCTCCTCAGTCATACCACCCTACTCTTCCTATTAAGATCAAAATCTCCTCGCAGGCCCTCGGGTGTCAACAAAGGGAGATGCAGTAAATGATATGCAAATTGAAAAGAAAAAAAAAAGCTCCACAAATCAACTCGCCAGCCCTGCATTTCCGACACTTCACATCTTAAAAGAAAATTCCTGTATTTAGGGTGAAATTCAAAGTGAGGTCTAGCTCTGCGTCTGTGAGGCTATGTGCGGTGATTCCAGCTCTCAGACAGCACAAAGCCCCTCGAACTGCAGGCGGCTCGCTGAGGGAGAACTCGCACTGAGAGTTTGGGGTTTCATGAGGATTTGTCTCTGGATCTATCTCAGACAATAGATGTGATGTTAAAGAGTGAGTAGATGTTAAACATGAGATGCCTGAAAGATGAGGGGCCTAGATGTGGAACAAAACTGAAACTATTTAAGAGTAGTTCTTTTTTTTCTTAGAATTTAACTTGAACTATTTATACGTTGAAATAGACTACACCAGAGGAGACACTTATGTCATTTTTAATGTTACGTAGACCAAAAATTTAATCAATGAAACAAAAATGGCTACGTAGAGAAATATTTGTTCACTGCATCCCTGGCATAGAGACTAAACAGCTGATGCAACAACATGTAAACTATGAATGATGCTAAGTGACTTTGCAAAAATGTTTTTATTAATGAAACCCTCACATACAGTGATGATGTACCCTTTGTAGTGCCTCTATCATCATTCATTTATTCATTAATGTAACATCTGCCCCATTTGGCAGAGGAGCTGGTAAATAATCTGAAAATTGGTGCACAAGTGGTACAATAGCGTTCTTGTTTGGACACATTGAGTGGCAGCATTGTCGAACTGCAGGACAATAGAAGTTAAACAATGTAGCCCAACCTCAAACAAGCATTAATCATGCTTGTATAGAACTGTTGTGATAATGTGAGAAATGTGTTTCTGTTAACTCTGTCTGGAAGAAGAGCTCAGGGCATCACATGTACAGGTTGCTTATTCTGCACTGCTTCTGCTTGCCCCACATATCCCAGCACATCCAACTCTGAGCATGTTCTTTGGAGTGTCTGTCTACATGTCTGCAGTGTCTGTCTTACCGGTTGACATGGTTGTAAGGCTCAGCTCTGACTGACAAGAGGCCCGCTAGAAAGGGTGGGAGGGGGGGCGGTCGCGTACTTCCTCGGGGATGGAGTCCACAGTTGACAGTAATTTGTAGTACTCATCCTCTCCATCCAGCACTTTGATTTGACTGGGATGGGAGAGAAGACGAGTGAGAAGAAACTGGGATACTGAGCAGGCTTGATGGGGAGAAGCAGACTTTTAAGAATCAAAATAATATTTGCAGATGCAGCGATGAAGTGGTTTCTTAAGCTTTCTGATGTGCAGCAGGATGTCATTTATAGAACAAATACAAGTCAGACCTTCAACAATTAAAATTAGCATGCTGACAAAGCCTTTATAAGTAACCCCCTCTCTAATGACGCAGAGCAAGCACTCATAAAAGCCTGTTATTTTCGTCTCTCCATTTACATTGTAAGAAAACAACTCCATTTCTGGATTCTCCTATTCCACAAAGGGCCTGCTCTGTTTAGAGCCGCTGTAAGTAGGAAAGCAGTTATTTACCCAAGTTTTCTCGGCTTCCTCTTGCTCCCCTGGTAATCCATGGTTCTCTGAGGAAAGGGCCAAGAGCACACAGTCAAAAGATGAGCAGAGAGTCATTAATTTTTAATTCAAAGTGATTTTGTGTTGAATGCGAGCAGATGCTGATAATATCAGAAGTCACAGCATAATTTTTTCTGATCAAAGGGCTCAAGTGAGTCTGATGAAGCATGCATCTTGCTCAGCTTTGATAAACCACATCAATTATTCACCGTGAAGGCAGACATCCTGACATGAAAGCAACAGATAAAGAGCATAAGCACATGTTCAAGACAAGAGGCAGAGAAGCGTGGGGGTGGGGCTCCAGGGTCTGGCACAGGTAGGTTTAATTGTATTATCATGTGGAACCAAAGTCAGACAAAGGCCTTTATCGGCACTTTGAACTCACATTTAGCTGGTTGTAGTACAGGCTGTCTTCAGGGCTGTTGAGCAGCTTGGGCTGCTGGCCCCGCCGGCGAGGAGTTCTCTGCTGCAGCTTCATCACTGGACCTGCAACAGAGAAAAATGAGGGCAGTGATCCAACCAAACAAAACAACAACAAGAAGCACCAACATGATCCTGACGGCGATGACAGCGGCAGTTAACGGTTTCTGCCCCGGACTGTTTCTGTAACCTGCACCTTCATGAGATTAAGAGGCAGAAACATTCAAAATTTACTTTATTTGAGATTAAGGTAGTGCAGTTTCATCAACGAGCTGACTCAATAACAGTTTAACATTACATAAATCTGCACATGTGAATCACATGTAATTATAACTCTCCTCACAGGTGCATGGAAGACAACAGCTCAGATCTTTAAACTGTTTCAATGGGAGGGGTGAGTCTGGATACATCTCAGCCTACTGAGACCGAAACCTCTTAAAAGAGAGAAAATTATGCTCCTTCTGTTTACACCCAGGATTAAACCAGATCTTACAAAACTTCAAAAAAAAAAGTTGATGAAGTGCCAGTTATGACTAACCAGATAGCTGCGGCTATTTCTGAAAATTACACAATTAGTTTCCTTTTTTTTGGACAAAAACATTTGTGTGTTTATGAAAATTAGAGACTTACTGTAATGATGTACTAACTCCCCCCAAAATTGTAATTTTAACCACATCAATAACAATGCAACATCTCCAAAAACAAATAAGTATCATTTCCCTAAAAGATGAATAAATTATAACAAGATTAGCGAGATGTGAAAACACAGCATGCACAAAGTAATTCAAAATCTGAAAGATCAGATCATTTTGTTCATTCAGAGCGGAGGAACTGTATTTCTTTTTTATATTGCAAACATTAGTCTAATTGGGAGGAGTCTAGAAGCTGAGGCTGGACTCTTGTCTCCTATGTAGAGTTTAACAGAGGGGGTTGTAGAAAGCTGTTCAGATGGTTGTGTTTCAAAGTTATTTCAGTCTTTAAAATAAGACATCTCTCTGGTATTAGTGTAATTTTGGAGTCCAGTATCTGGCAAAATAAATCAGAGTCACATAGTATAAGTTCTAATGCAGCTGAAACAATCAATAACTGAAAAGGAGAACCACAACAGAGTACAACACAGTGAGCTGAAGGCTAAACAAGCATGATGTAATATAATGTGACATTACTGTATTATCTGGTTTTCAAACAACAGCTGTCAAACATTTTTTGTTGTGATTAATGGCTTGTTTTAAATTTTATTATCTTACTTAAATTTTTTTTTTTTTTTCATTTTGCAATTCTTCACAAAGTCTTGGTTTGGGACTCAAATCAATAAAATGAAATGCACTTTCTGATCTTGATTTACTTTTTTATCATTGAAATAAATGCTTCACTGTCACATTGGTGAGGTTTGAAACGATGGCTTCAAGGTAGGAGGGAGCTTTAAGGTCATGCCAACCCAAGGACACCGGTCTTCCTAAGTACTGATTGGTCTGCTGTCAGTTGCCACACATTTAACAAGCGCTGAAGTGAACTTCTTTGATTTTATTTTATCCACAGGTTTGTGGCGATTCACACGCTCCAAATTCTGGCTCTGCCAGCTTTTGTATTACTGTTGCTCACTGACATCAGTCTGATTAGCTGCACCTTTGTGCTTAGTGTGGAGGTAGTGGCTCCAACTTGAAATATTTTGCTGATATTTCATTGTTGTTTAACACTAAGTACATTTTACTCATGGCCCAACTAAGAAATTGAGGAGTGAAATGTGCCACTCAAAACTGCAGTGCTGTTGTTATTTCCATCATGGTGCCAACAGAAGGCTTAATTTACGGTATGCTATAGTGGTATGTGATGAGAGAAAAGTGTAAATTCAGACCTTAACCACAGGTCAATGTTAACAGCTCTACTCTAAATATAAACATATAACCATTGGCAGGTTACCTTAACTTTGCGTCAAGATTAGACAGGAGAAAAAGGAGCAAAAACAGTGTAAGCTAACATAAAAGTGTACTCTATTTTGGCTTTTTCCTTGATGAATATGAATGTTTTTTCAACTCATTTTTGTAATTGATTGAAAAATAAGTTTAACCTTAATTCAGTAGTCATCAAAGATACTAGTGTTGGTTTCTTTTGTCTTAAAACCCATCCGGCCCAGCTGATCCCACTTCACGCTGAGCTAAAAACTCTGCTTGTTTGAAATGTATATTTTAGTATACAGAGGTAAGAGTGATATTCTTCTTAGCAAACTCTCAACAAGCAAAAGAGAGGTTTTTATAGAAAGGTCTAATGGCAATTCACTGGCCCTTCAAATCAAATAATAACCATTAGCTGTCTTGTAAAAAGTGCATTTCCCGTTTCTGCACTCACACAGGAACCTGATGAAATTCAAACACTGACTCAGCTGATCTGCAGAATGGCAGATTCAGATGTTTACTCTCTACTCTTTCCTCATCTGTCGACAGAAACAAAGACACAAATGTGATTCAATCACAGTATGAAATTATCTGCACATCCTTATCCTCACGCTGAGTACTGCTTGTTGTTTCTCTGTTGTTGTTTCAGTTGATGTCAGAGTCTTTGGCAGATAGTAAAGATGTTTTCCTGATTTCTCCAAACAGAATTAATTATTCAATTCCCCCTGAAAAAGGATATGTTATAAATGTCTTAATAAAGTGTGTGAGTGTTACTTAAATATTCAAACCTGAGACAATATGATGGCTGATTATGTTTTTCTGCTAGTGCACACACTGAGTTTTAAAATTTATAGGTTTCAAAAGTGGATTTTTAAAGCCGAGACACCTTTACAAGGAAGCATCTATATTTAATGTCAGATAACGTTTCATCTTCTTTGCCTACGTTTGGGGTGAGACAGGACATTTCTTCATCATCTCTTGCTGCCTTGGCTTCTCTACCCTGACTAAAGCTGCATTTGCTTTTTCCATCTTAACACTACTTTGTACTCACTTTGAACAGACCTCATCACATCTCAATCCTATACATCAAAGAGCGGGGCCCCCCTCACCCCACGCCTCTTTCCACCCCTCCATCTTTCCTCGGCTTTTCTTGATGTTATTCAAACCAGCACAGGTTTACTAAAGTCACACTTTGTAAATGCCCAGAGAGTTCCTGTCAGGTCTGAGATATTAGCCAACTTTTACTGTGAATCTTATCTCTCTGTGCCTCAGAGGGGCAAACCGTCCACTGCGAATCCTTGTCACCCCTGATTATATTAAGGATATTTTGGATGGATCTCATGTACTGAGGAGTACAACTGTGAATAAAAACTGCTGTGTGTGTTTCTTTAAACATATAACTTGGTTTAGCTGCATCAGGGCAGTTAAACTTGACAAATCGAAGTGTACAGTGTTGCTGCTGAGCTTTAAAACAATGATCTATGTTACTTCATGACATGTGTGGTAAAAAGCACGGACCAGCAAGCATTAGTAAAGAAATATTTCCAGCACACCTTACACTGTACTTACAGAATATCTCTATGTAGGACGGGGCTCTTTTATTAATGATGCACAAAATGAAATTGATAAGCCAATGTTTTATTCCCCTGAAAACGCATCAAAGCTCATAATCACATATAATGAAGCCAAATGCTCTTGAAGGGAGCAACAAAATGTAATCACATCGTAAAAAAGAGTCAGAGTCTGTTTATGCCTAATGTTAACCTTAAGAAAGTATAAAACAGTGACTGCAGACGCTGAACTCCATTCACTGCTGATAAATCTGTTTTCATTACTTTGGTTTGTTGTCAAGGGAACAATTTCACTCAAGCATCAAGTGAAGGATTAGAAATGAATAAATCCGCCAAATTTAGGAGCTCTGGTTTAGATCCCAACTGACTGTGTCTGCAAACCCCCACAAACATGACCAAACTCACCGGCTCTGGTAAATGTACTCATCTTCAGATAACTACAATAAAGAGATAGTTCGGTCTTTTTGAAGGAGGGTTGTATAAGTTACTTGTCAATAGTAGTTGTATTATCCACAGGGGGTCCCAGTCAGCTTGGCCCCTTTTTTCTTTGCTGAAGAACCAACATTGAGGCTAGGCTATAAACTGGGTCAGCTCTGCCGCTCATTTTTGAAAAACTTCAACCCAAACACTAACGTCCACCTTACATACACTATAATTGGAAAAAGTTTTAGACTATATTTTGATTTTGCACTATATTTTTGCAATCTTAGTTTGACAAACACCTGAGATTACTGACTGATACAGTAACGGCTGAAGAGTTTGATGAGCGGTACCAAAAGAGTGAATGATCTGGTGAACAGTTTTATCTTTGGTCGGACTAAAATCCTCTCGGCAGGCTGATGTGAGCACATGAGTTAAAATTTCTGGTCTACATCACTTTACCTCATGTTAGTGGCAATCATCTCCACTTAGGTTCACACTAAAACTTCTATGAACTTTAAATAATGAATTTATTTTACACTTTGGTTTGAATTCTTGCAGAACTTCACCCTCCAACACATTCACATAGAAATACAAACAAATACGGTAAATTTTTAAGAAATTAGAGCAGGTAAACATCAGAAAGTGAGCATTGTTTTTGTTGACCTTTAAGCATGCTTATGATAGCACTCAGCTAAAAGAACAATGTCTTTCAGACAGACACCAGAATAATGGTAGACTTTTTTATATAGGCGATAGGTTTCTGAAAAGTCCAGTTTTATCTGACTGACTGGTGACAAAAGAATCAAAGAGCTCAGAACTATGACAGTCTTTCTGGTGCATTATTAAAGCTGTTTAACTGTCGACACCAGATTTACTTGTGATTTATACTGTGTTTGATATGAAGTCCAGAAAAATATTAAACTGTAGATGGGTAAACAAAATAAATAAATAAACATCTGTAAATAAAATTGCGACTGTGGCTCAGATAACCTCATGTTTTCCTGAAATGGCTCAACTGCTGGATGTACGGCTGCAGATCTGGAGCCTTAACATGACACAGGGGGGTTGAGAACCACCATTTATCCACTGACCTGCAGCGATTAGAGCAAGTAGCAGATCAGAGGATGGGTCAGGCCTCCCATCTCTGTGCCTCTGTTTGGGAAATCACTGCCATTTGATCCAGGCCAGCCCCAGAGGAATGCTGCTCCTGCAGATATATTACAGGCCAGGAGGCTGCCAAACTGGCTCCTGGCATGAGAGTGAGGCTTGGACATGGGCAGGCAGAGCCGGGAAGGGGTCAGACAGTGGCTCACACCAGGGGTTTGCTAAATGATGGTGGGTAATGTGCGCTGTTTGGGGAGGGGAGGCATAATGGTCGATTGGGAATACAGAGGCAGTGCGATTCATGCAATATTGATTCCTCCGTATCAAAAGGGAGCCAAGCAGGGTTTGCTTCTCTTGGTGTGAGACTTACATATTGTACATGTTTGCTTCTTGAGATAAAACGGGCTGGAGTTCTTTTCGAGATAGGTATTCCTTTCATTTTCAAAGAGCAGCAGATGACTCGTATTACAGCTTTAAATACCGCTTTGAAATCCCTTGAAAATCAGAGTGCTCCTCAGAAAACAACATAAAAGAGCTGCTAAAAGGGATTTTTAGTGGAATAAATTAAAGATGTATCGATTTCCTTCCCAAATCACGTGCTGCAATCACCTGACTTTTCCCAGACCACAGAGAACCACTCGGGCTTTGTTTATTCAGATGGAGGGAGCAGAGGCACCAAAAGGCATGGATTATAAGGAAAAATCATCAGCAGGGGCCTTTGATGTCTAAATGAGGCATGTGCAACCCAGACCCCTCTCTTTACCTCACAACCGCCTCCTCTCTCTAACACACACACACACACACACACACACACACACACACACACACACACACACACACACACACACACACACACACACACACACACACACTCAGCTACATAAACACAGACACACACGTGCATGTGCGCACATTAACACAGACATTAGCTCTTTGTTGCAAACAAAGACTCTAAACAGATATCTGAAGCTGAAGAGGATTCCCAGAACTTTTTGGAGATTTATTACAGCTCTCGTCGTTTTGGACATCATACTTTACCAGCGACTCATGAGCTTTAAATCATAAGCCAAAATTGGTCACGTCCTGCAGATAATGCTGAAAAAGAGTAGTTCCTGCATCTGTTTTCACTAATGCAGGCAGAGGATGTTGTTACTTACGACCAATTTTTCACACTGAAATCAATCATTTCTTCTGACAGCAGATTTGGAACTTTGACTCCTAAAGAAATGTTTGTGTGAAGAAAAAAACATCCCTGAACTTTGTGGAGTCTGTCATTTGTCAGAAACATAATAAAGGTAATTTATAACTGTGACCTAACAGGATGAAGAAAAAGTAAGCAGCGGGGAGAAACCAGGCCAAAAATAGATTAAATATGCAATTTCATCGAGCTGTCTTCTGATTAGTGGAATATCTTAAAGAGTGATTTCTCTGTAAGTTACTGATGATAATGTTTTATCGCTGCAAAAACTTTGCTTAACTTCATCAGATGAGTCAATCCACATGTGCAAAATTACAGAGAGCTCGGAGTATCGTTTCCACCTTGATTTTATGTCTGAGGAGATTATTCTGCTGGAATTGTGATGATGAGTAGTTTGGAAGTACATCCTGTTAACTACTCCCACTGACATTAAGAGGATTACGTAGGTAGCGTCAGACAGAGGCAACTCCTTCCGTTAAGTTGAGTCTTTCCTATCCCTTCCAAATCTCTGCTGCCGCTACGTCGAGCCTGTAATTTGCCTAAAACTGAAGGCATCCGCTCGAGACGCTGAGATATGTGGAGACAGACAGATCAATCAAACAACTGAGAGACAGCAAAGAGGGTGGGAGCGTATTTGTCTCCAGAACATGGAGAGGGTGGATCATTTGTCGGGCAGATGCATGTTGATATGGTGATGCGGCTGCTACTCTGGTGATGGCGGTTGTGTTAGTGGTGGTGGTGGGTTGCGGAGCCGCACCTGGTGGCAGGAAACCTTGTGGGAGGACATGTGGAAAGACGTTTAAGAGCTGAGGGAGAAGAGGAAAGTGAGATGATGTGTTGAGGGAGGGTTTGACCTCAGTGTGGGTAAAACAGCGTCCACATTCCCAACGAGCTCCTCCAGCTGTAGCTATAAAGCGCAGAAAGAGCTCAGGGCGACAAACAAAATCAATTCTTATTGACTGTACTGTGCTATGCACTGAGGGGACATAACTAGAACCAATAAGTCAACATGAACTTTTCTCCGCTGCCCTTTTCATTTTTCTCCCCTCTCATCCTTCAAACAAGCAGGTTAACCATCTTTCTGAGGCGCTGCAGTAATTGCTCTCTGTGTTGTGGCTCCATTTTATCACTGTCTCTCTCTTGACATGTATGTTTACCACAACTCTAATCTTCAAAAAGCCTGTTAACATAAGTAGCTCAGCTTTCACAAACCATAAAGTCAGCTCTGACTGATCCTCAACACCATCCTGTTTACCACGCTGAGGAGCATAAGCAGCACTCTGATCATATCTGCCCGCTTCCTCGCAAAAAGGCTTTCTTTCTACGCACGTCTCTATGACTCATTTCCAAACATGTTGTGTTAATATTCAGGCTCGGGAGACAGGTGACGAGAGGTGGCTACGTGCTGAATGCACAGCTTAGATGACAACACAACCTATTTGTAAGTTTTTAACCGGAAAAAAAAGTAAGGAATCAAAGGTTGAAGCTGAAGGCATCTGAGAGCGCCTGGAGTCTTTTAAAAAGTGCTTCAATGATTTCTTTCCACTAAAAAATGCAACACCGTGGATGTGGATAAAGCAGGGGAACAGTTGTCCATGATGGTGTCACTTATGCAGTGAAACAGACATTTATCTACATCATCCACCTGCTTTGTTTCACATAAGAGCACAAATGGGCAAGTGTGTCAACTTCCAACATAGGGCTTTGTAAAATCACAGAAAAGACCCAACGTCCGTCAAACCAGTCGAGGGGTTCCAGGTCATGCCCCAGTGTTTCGGCATTAATGGGAGCAGGGTGCAAGAGTGTGTGTAAGGTTCTGGAGGGGTGGGGTAATCTGATTTCCACGGCTAATTTTCTGTTTTTTTTTCTCTGCCGGTGTCCTGAAACACTCCAGGTCGAGCCCCAGCTCGAGAGAAAGCGATGCGATCACCAGAGGCGACAGCAGGATGAGACACAGGAAGGAGCCTGGTCTCCAAACATCTGGCAGGGCAAGGCTTCCACCACTCGCTCAACCTAGGAGGGAAAAAAAGGCCCTCAGATCTGCAGGGATCAAAGTGTGCCCTGGGTGCCTGAGCTACCATGGCCTCCTTCAACAAATTCAAATGGGGTTTCCTGAAAGATGTTGGAGCCATGAGCAGACTTTGGAACATAAACCAGGCAGGAAAAAGAGGCAAAGATGAATACCTGAGAATCTGTGTGGTAAGTGGAGTGACAGTAAGGCCCGTGGAAAATGAGGAAATTTATGTCAGGACGCTTAAAAGGAATAAAACTGAAATGTCACATGTGCTTGAGGCTCCACAGAGCCTGGGGCTGAAAACACGGATAGAATCACTGAATTTGGCAATAAAAATAGAATCAGCTGTAAAACTCAGAATATCAATGTCGCTGTTTTTCACAGTGCCTGAGCGACATAATCAAATAAACACTCAGGCTCTCAATCCTGTATTGGCCTCTACAACTCCAGTCAACCTGTCAGTATTTGAACTGTTTTCAGCTCAGGCAGGGCTCAAGTGTCCCAGCTACTGTGAAGAGGCCAACTGAGACGTCATAGTCTATGAAAAAATTAGGAAACCCGACTAAGTGTAAAGTTTGGAGCAAGGGTTTAGGGTAGAACAACAATAGAACAACTTTGATAAATCAAAGAGCAACTTTTCTGCAAGTTTCATCACACAATTGAGCTGACTCACAAAAAAACCTTAAAAACAGAGAGAGGCGGTGTACAAATGCTCATCACTTTAGCTAACTCTCCTTCGTGCAAACACAGATGCATGATAGGAGTTTGTTGCATTCTTTGTGTCTCTATGTTTGGAATCAGATACGTTACTATTTAAAAAAGGAAAAAGTTATGTGAATTTCTGGCACAGCATCGTAAACAAGGGGGAGCACTGCCAGAGCACGAAAGTAGCCTCTGTTAGACCCACTTACCCTAAGTGTTCCTGCAGGATATGGAGGCTGACCCTGCTGAACAAATGGTCAGTTGTTATTGATGAAACAACTGACAAAAGAAGTTGCAGCATGCTGAACTGTGAGTAAAAAGGAATGATTCACAATATAGGCTCTAAAATTTGAAAAATTGATTAATATTCCACACTTTCCTGTCAAATCTCTAAAATTTTATTCAGCCACCTCAGGATTATCTTCCAAGAGAGACTGACAAATTCATGCACCTACAATAAGTATTGGTATGAGAGTTTGACTTACTGAATAAATGATCTTAATATGATAAACAAACCATTTAAAGTAAGTTTAAGTTTGCGTTTCCCACCATTTAAGTCTAACCTGCCTGTGACACCAGAGATAACTGACAGCTGCATAAAATCCCCTCCTTGTAAAGAAAGTTGGACCTGTATCAGATAACTACTACAAACATAAAAAATGTTCCACTTTATTTAAACCAAAGTATATCTAGGAGAGCAAACCACTTTGGCTTTTTCTGCATTTTAGACATGGTTCTTGTCAAAATACTCTATGGCTGTAGAAATCTTTCAAGTTGAACAAATAAACAACACATCCTTATTTTCACATTAAAACCATAATTAAGAATGAGCCTTTAGTGGACATTGCTGAAAACCTCAAGGTGTGAGAAACAGGAATATACAGTGATGTCCAGCAGTTTGATTTGAGGTTAATACATTCCCTCACCTCTCTTGTTGCTGAAGCAATGGTGGCTTTTGAGGACAAAAAGCCTTGGGGTTCATGAGTATCACACTCAGTTTGTCAAGTTTTTATGATCAAAATCTCCAGTCAATACAAATTTGATGCATCCTGTATGATCGCTTACTGAGACATGGCAGATAAAGATGGTGGCCTTATCCTACTTTCTTTTTATTGAATCAGCTGTGAGAGTCTTTGCTGTGGAAAATGTAAGGAAAGGCTGTTTCTGCAGGGTTTCAGGCATTAAAAATAATGTAACAGCGATAGTCAGTCTTTAGGCTAATGGTCTAATTTACTGTTTTAAGACACAAAGAGACATCATAGTCAACATCAGTTTATTTCAGACTGAAAAGAGCTCTAAGGGGTTGTTAACCAAAAACAGTAGTGATTGGTGCTATACAATCCAAAGTAAGATATATTGCAATGCTATTGCAATTAAATCAATTAAACTACGTTTGAGTTAAAGGAGTCTGGGGTGGGGGGTGGGGGGCTTTCGCTAACCCTTCAGAGTATCTGGGTTTCGCATTAAAAAAGTAACTCTGTGATAAAAATAACTGTCAGCTTTGAAGGAAAACAAATAATTGTTTGGGTAACAAAACCCTCAAACTGACATTGACTGCAGCATTTCTCTCCAAAATCACCCAGACATTATGAATTCATCAAACACTGCCTCCCTTCAGCAGCAGTGATGCCTGGGAGCGAGGGTCACCTGTATGCAGCATTACCGAATTAGCCGCTATCTAACCCAGACCTGCTGTGGCGTGCTGACACTAATCCCGGGCTCGCTAGAGAGCCCTGTCTGTGTTACATTATCATGTCTAATCCCCGTAATCTCTCAGCCGCGCCGCTAAACGCTATTTCACCTCCGTCTCCTACCTCATACCCCTCTAATAACATTAATGAAGGGCCGGGCCCCCATTACCCAGGCTACCTCAGTGGTGACGGCCGTAATCAGAGACCCCCTGCACAGCCACCCACTCAGCCTTCAAGGCAGCAGGAATTAATGTAATTCATCGCCTGGGGCAAAAAGCAAACCAAACATATGTTCAACAAATCAGGGTTTGTGTGTTTTCTTGTCACCGTTACTGTGCAGGTCTATTAGAGTCATTGATGAGATCCTTAGTGAAGGACTCGCTGCGCGGGAGAACGAAAGCTTTGAAGTGCTCATGCCACTTCGAAAAAGCCCCCCCACTTGCCACGAGACATTTATGATGAGCTGACCTGGGTTATTAAAATACCTCAGAAATGATCACCCATAATGCTCCTCTCTTTCTGCTGTCAACCAAGAATGGCAGCAAAGGATTGGCTGGGATGAAAGGTTGAAAGGGGCCCTGTATTAAAAATGGCACTTTATCCATTAAAGCGGGATTTCTGCTGTCTCTTTGTGTAATTACCTGCACCCGCCAGCTCTGTGCTCGGGCTTACCTTGTTTACACTGCATGTCTCGCAGTCTAGCTGTCTCCCTGTGAGGCTTGGTTACACTGTCTTCTGCTCTGCCTTTGTCTCTCTTGATGTCTTTCAGTTGTCTGTCTCGGCTGTCGGGCCCAACCTTGAAAGAAGAGGCGTAAAAAAAACACAGCCAGAAGAGCAATGTCAATGAAAGCAGCTGATAAACAGACACAAGTTAAAGCAAGCCCCTTAATGTGTGTTTTTTTCAATTTAGTCATGTCGAGGCTGTATTCATTTATTTACAATTTACAATTTGGCACTCATATAACTCAAACCCATTAATGTGCTTTGCAATGTTAATCAAATGCTAATGCAATTGCATATCCCCCTTTGCTAGCCCTACCTCCTAGCAAACAGCACCACACTGACTTAATTGTGAGGCTGAAAAACAGCTCATACAGACTTCCTCTCATATTTAATTTTATCTTTGAATAAAAGAGCTATAGGAAAGTATTAATCTGCTTAACATTTCTAAGTACATCCTCCAAAGGATTTTGCTTTTTTAATCTTACATATGCTCAGCAGAGTTACTGGCAAAAACTGTACATTTTCCTCATTTCATCCTTTCAACATCAAATGGTGAGCAGCAAAAATTGGATCAGACTTCAAAGACTGTGATGTGCTCCAAGTCACGGAGTGGCTCTTCTATTTCACATATTGAATCCGAGCAGGATATCAAAGTGCTACCAAAGAACCTCAGGTCTTTACTAAAAAAGGGGTCTAACATCTGTAGAAAGAGGAGCGCAAAGACAAATCACCTCAGGGAAGAGCGAGCATTTATTCTCAGCCGTGAATTTCCAGCCTTTTGATTCTCTCGTTCCCTGTACCACCCTGTCTTCTCCGCTGAGATGGAGGTTGGAGCAAGAGAACTCTTTTGTCTCAAGGACTCACAAAAATTCCCAAAGAATAATCTGGGTTAAAGCTGCTTTGTAGAGGAGCTGCATTTTACATACACGTCTACAGTCAGGCATTAGAAAACGCTCATTGATATTCTGTTACTTACATTTGCTCTGTGTTTGTGATCCTTGTCTGTTCCTTTGCTGTTTGGGATGTTAGACCTGTAAAAGTAAGAGGCATTTTCAAAACAACATGAAACCTCGGTGTCTTTTTAAGTGAGAATTAATAGAGGTATTTGCCTGCTCGTTTCATAGTAAAACAGCTCTGTTTTTATGATAACGCCATTTGCGCAGAACAAGAAAGAGATAGTGTTCTTTGTGATCACACACTTTTGAATTATTAAAAAAACAAATACCAAAAGAGACAGCATCTGCAAACACAATGCTGCATGCCAGTTGTAGTGATGTATTTGAGTCTCGAAAAACAAAATCTCTTCCAGCGTGGATTTTGTGATGCAACTGGAGGCTCTTGCTGTTTGGATGCAAACGCAGTATTCATGCGTGGCAGAGAGGAGTGATATCAAAAGGGAAAAGAACAGCATGTAGGTGAGAACATAGATCTTACAGGAGGAAAATGGGCCAGATCATGTCAAAATAAATCTATATGGAGAGATTCCAGCACTGATTAAACAGAATTGTTAAGTGGAGGTTTGAAGTTTTTCTCACCAAGGAATATGATTGTAAACACCGAGAGAAAAATCCCAGATGGGGCTCCGCTCGGTTCGAGTATACAACAAGCATAACATTTTCTGATGTGTAAATCCAGTATTTTGGAGTTTGAGTCTGGAGAGAGATGCTCAGCTTTGACCAAAAGTCACCCAAGGTTTTTGATTTCTTATACATGCGAAATCCAGAGAGAGAGAGACGTGCACTGCTGTGTGATGCAACTCAACATATTTGTCATTATTATTATCTAATGGTGCTCTCCTCTAATCCTGCCGCACATAAACAAATCATTCAGGATACTTTGACGGAGAGACGTTTCAATATGTGAGATGAAAGTTTGTGCAAGCTGTGGTGCAAAGAGCAGCTAAAAAACTGAGCTGAAAGCCACCACGTGTGCTGCCGTTCAGTCAGGGGCTGCTTTCCTGCTTTGCACATACTTTCTTAATGACCGGCCTGCCCATATGCTGAATAAACACAAAGTCTTCAGCCTGTACATCTGGAGACCAGTGCAGCGCCCAACCCCATTTGTGGTCAGACAAGTGTGGTATCTTGGTGGAAAGATATTTATTACATTTATAAAACAAAAGAGGTGGTGCTTTGGGAGGAGCTCTCTCTCCTGCTTGCAACAACAGAACATAACAGGGCGAGAAAAAATGTCCAGAAGGGCTCAAAATGAGTGACGGGCATGCTCTAGAAGTTAGCTCTTGTGGTTTGGGTCATATTTGGAGCAATTTTTCAACTGTGCAAAGAAAGCTATTGAGGAAAAATGAAAATCAAACCGGAGGAAAGTGTTCTTTCAAAGTGAAGGACAAGAGATGTCAAAGCTCACCCTGTATGTTCCTCCTTGGTGGTCTTTCCTCCTGCCTCAGGGTGACATCTGTGCCTCTGGGGTCCACAGTCCCGGCGCACTCGATGGCCTCTGTAGACTGCACAGGATAAGAATGTCAGACATCCTATTATATGGACAGAAAACTATTTCCATTCAGACAACAAACATATACTGTAGTTTGGAGAGGCAGTTACTTAATGTGATTGCAATACAAAAGAATTGAAGTCCTTAAACAGCCTTTAACAATTACACTTTATTTGCTTTGAGGGAAGTGAAAATGTGTTTGGCATCTTTATAAAGAGAGCGGTGCAGCAGAGAGGAAACATTGTGTGATTATTGAGACATACTGGGCTCAGATGGACGGTAAATGCAGCCTGCTGACTTACTCCGTCAACGGGCTTTGTGTTTTTCTTGTAAAATTATATGCGCAGGAAAAGAAAGCTCAAGTACATTGTTGAGCCATGGTTCTATTTTGCATGGTCTAATCTGATCGATGGTGAGCATGTCCCCCAGGCCCTGCTGAGATCTGAGAAGCCACCAGGCTCATACATTTGAAAGGCATCTGTTTATTTTCAGAATGCAAATGCAGCCCACCTCAAAGGCTATAAGCTGCAGAGAACACACAATGTGAATGTGCTGGAGTGCTCCGCCGGGGGGCTGAGGCCCCACTTATGTCAGGTTCAGGGCCCCCCCACCCACCTCTCTTCCTGAACCCCGGCGGCCACACACAAACACACTTCTCTAAAAAGAAAGACAGCATACACAGAGAGGCTTTCCTCACACCAGAACCATGTTTACCCATTCTGCAGCGTTATTTACAAGGGTTTAATGGAGGACATTTACACAAGGTGTGCAGGCGACTGAGATGCTCCGTGTGCCAGATGAGGGCAGCCCATAGGAGAGCCAGGGGAAACAATGCCAAATCTCCTCCCCCTGCCCTCCTCTCTCCTGCCCCTTTTGGCACCCTCCCCTGTCCTCCAGTGAGAGGCTCCAAGGAGGAGGGGGAGGAGGAGGGAGGGAGGGGGGGACCCGGGAAGGTTAATGTGCCCACTTTGATCTTCGTCAAGGCACACTGAGTAAGAATTAATTTACATTTCAGATGAAAAGGTTGACAGTATAAAAAGGCATCTTGTTTCTGGTATGTGAGAGCTGTGTAATAGGCCAGGAATTTGAGAGAGGAAGTCGTGAGGAAACAGAAGGGATAAGCCCCTCTCTTGCCTTTACTGGGAAAGAGATGAAAGGAAAAAAGGATCTCAGTATGCACTGTTCTTCTGAAACATGGGGACCAAATGCTGCCCAAACTTTCAAAAGCTTCTCTTTATGCATTATTAATTAATTATTACTGTTTCGTGGGCCACTCATCAAGATCAAAAAGGTGTTTCACAAAGATGTAAGGTTTTCAGGCCTTTCTCCCCTCTCCTTTTGAAAAAGGCTAAAAAAAAAGTGGTGCATATATCCACCGGACACGGGGCGACATGAGAAATTCCAGTGGTCGGCACTTGAATATATAACTTCAGAGGAAAAAATGTGAACATTTCTTTACCTGACTGAATTCGAATAGCGGCCTCTTCCCGCTCCTTTTTTATTTGCTTGAGGTTCTGCCGGGCAACATGGCCCCTCCAGGCTACAGAGAGAGAAAGAGACAGTGTGTATGTGTGTGTGTGTGTGTGTGTGTATGTGTGGGAGAGAGAGAGAGAGAGAGAGAGTGAGAGAGTCTAGGTCTGTGTGCAAGAGATTGCTGACCTGCCTCTGTGAAACAAAATAGACTGCACATACTACACAAGATCCCACTTCAAAACACTGCTAAACCAGGTGGCAGAGGGATGGATCCCTTTGAACTCTCTGTGGTTTTATTGTCTGCTCTGAAGCATTGCTCTTAACCCACGTAGGTCAAGCTGTGGTTATCAAACTCATCTCTTTTATGAAGACTCACAAGCACACAATAGATTAGAGGTCATTAAGGAGGCAGTGGTCAGATTCACATCAAGTCTGTACCTTTGCATTAGTTTACATGTGTTTGCATTGTTAACTTATTAAAGAGTCTTTTTTTTATGCTGTAAAGTTGATACCAGTATACCTGACTGGATGACGACGGCGCTGCGGTTTCTCTTCTCCTTTTCTTTTCGGTATCGACGGGCACCCAGCCAGCCTTTAGTGTAAGCCTGCATTACCACCACTCGAGCGATCACCTCCCTCAGCAGCAGGTTCAGGTGCTCCACATGATAGTACTTGAGAAAAACCTGAAAGCATGTTTAGGCCAGGTTAGAAAGTCTCTGTGTGTCTGCTCTACCATTTAAAGAGGTTGACTGACCTTTTCATTTGACACAGAAATTGTTGGTATGAGTTTAACTTTATGGTTAAAAAAAAATAAAAAAATTATAGATTTCTTTTCTGTTTTGTTTCACAGTGTTACTTTCAGATTACCTTTGTCGTACCCAGGACCCAGCCTTCCAGTTTGGCCCGCTTCAGAATGGCAACAGCGTTCTCTTTGCTGGTCTCAGGCATCTTGTGAGCCCGAAATGCAAGGTAGTAATATCTATCAGAGAAAATAAAGGTAAAACAATGAGATAATTATTAGATCAAAGAATGAAAGCTTTGAAATTATTTAATATATTTTTTTTAAGTCATCTGTTTACAATTCCAGGATGACTTTTGAAGTGTGAATGGTCTAATTTTTGTTGATCTTTCATAAATCTACATGTACTGAATGGGAAAACTGGTTTAAAAATCCAGTCCTGATGCCATTTAAATGCACCAAACTATGATAAAATAATTAAGGAAGATAAATACCTGTCTTTTTATGAATGTTTATATTTAAAAAGGCTGCCTACTAGCTTAACTCAGTACACACAGACTGGCAATAGAGAGGAAGGCTAACCTGCCTCTGCCAAAATATTTTTAATATTCATCTACCAGCACCTCATAAATTCTGTAAATTAAGAAGCACCAAAGCTTTAAAAAGGCAAATGTACTTTAAAAATCTCTGCCAGGCTTAAGACAGTCCGTTCTGTGTTGATTAAACTTGGTCACCATGTGTCATGGAGCAACAGTTCTTCATAGACTCGTCCTCTCACAGCTGAATCGACTCAAATCTCGACTTTTATGTGACTCTTTTGGCCACATGTATCAAATATTCTTTCAGATCAATCTGCTCTATAAACTATAAATAACAACAACAACAAAAAACTGTATGAAGGTGATTTTATGGAGATAATCTGCAAGTATTCGGGTTGGATTCAACAACAAAACCACACAAAAAACCCTCCCTATTTTCAGTTACTAACGTCAGTTTCATTTCTTGGCCCGGCCCGTTGCAGCAGATGGCTGCCTGCCAGCGAGTGCGGTCCTACTCGAGGTTTCTGCCCATTAAAGGAAGTTTTTTTGTACCAAGTGCTGGCTCACAGTGGAGTAATGTTGAGTATCTTAGAGTCTGGCATTGCTCATAACGGTCCCTCGTTTTCACTAAAGTCACATTTTTTTGTTTTGGCAAAATCATTCACGTTTGTCATTTTATTGAGTTTTGAAGTCTCTTACCTACCTACCTATATCAGCACCTTTTATTCAGCACCATTACTCTGTAAAGAAACTCAGCTGGCTTCAGTGTAAAAATAGGGATTACAGATAAAGCTGCCTTATAGGTAGAGAGTCATGAGGCAATCCTTGCTCTGATTTGTTGTTACAGAAGTTGAATCGATTAATTTGGTGATTTATTTTCAACAGTCAAAAGGGGAGACTAGACTCTTTGATCACATAACTACTGGAAACATCACCACAGCTGGAAGGTGGCCTGCTAAGTCTGAGCAGGAAAATGAGACATGAGTCTTCAACAGAGGCTCTTTGTTGGAGGCCTTTTGAATGAATCATCGTCTCTTATTTCAGTGGCCACAGAAAATGCCCATCAGCCTGGGCCTATCAGTGTTCATCAGCTCTGCGCTGCATGTTTATCGCTGACAATGTCTGGATCCGTCCACTGATCCTCTTGTTGTAGTTTACAAAATACCAGCATCTGACCAAAGTGGCTCTAAATGTTTGCTCAGGGACATCAAGGCTCCAAAACGACTGGTTCATCTCTTGTGTTCTGGAGTTGGTCAAAAAAGAACAACAACAAGAAGAAGAAAAACTTCTTTGAACTCGCCTCCCCGCCTCGGTCTACAGCCTTTCATTCTAATTCCTGTTGATACCTGTTATTTCTTTGATGGTAAATACAAAGCACTGCTTGGTAACATCAGACGAGCCTTTGATATGAGAGCACAAATTTAAATCAGTTTTCACTCAAGGTGCAGTTTAGCCGTTCAGGTCTGTCTGTATGACTTCTGCCTGGCTTAGGTAGGATGATATGGATTCAAAAGTGAGGTTTAAACGTAGTCTTAGTGCTAATACTCCGTCTCATTCACACACTTTGAGCACAGCTATTGTGGAGTAAACAGTAAAATCACAGGTCAGGTTTATGTCGGTTTGATGATAGTAAAACTCTAAAAATTTAGGACATTCACATAAAAAAAATAAAAAGTGGTCATCCAAAGTTTTAGGTCACAAAAATGAAGCATAATTTTTCAATCTCGCCTAAAGCAGTGAGACTAACCAGTCGTCTCTAAAGCTTTCCTTCCTACAGGCCACAAGCTAAATTTAATTAAATTTTATATCATCTTCAAGTCTCCACATTAGAGGTGGCTGGAGTATTTTTCAAAGGAGAACTAATCAAACATAAGTTTCCTTGCATTTTCCCACAGACTCCTCTGCGTATGTGTGTTTTCCCCTAACAGAGCTGGGGATGTGTTGGTCTACACTTTGTAAATTTGTGGTCCAACATTTGAACAGAAGTGTGTAACACTTATTAACATTTATCTTATCCTGTCCCACATTTTTAGAAACAAAAACAACATCCTTACATAAAGTCCTCCTAATGATGAAATCCTGATTTAATTTTGCTTTAATCTAATCCAAGGGGACATGTAGAGACCACATCTGAGCTTTTCCAGGTCACCAAGTTTAAGAACAAACTCTTTATGAATAGTAAAAAGAAAACCATTAAAATGCATCACCCCTGTTAATCACAGTTCCTCCCTGTTTGAATTGTGTCCACATTTTCCAGACTAGAGTTTCCACCCAGCTAAGAGAGCTGTAGGATTTAGTCTAGCACTATCACTAATGACTGCCAATTAGTCAGCCTTGTGCTTTGCTCAACTCGTACCCCTGTCTAATTAAAGAACCCGTGTTTTTGTGTGATGAAGAGCACGACTCACTTGTTCTGCCTTATCTCTGGGGTTGTGTTGGTGCTCAGCATGTGTGTGCTGCTGTTGTGTGTGGGTGCTGCGTGTCTGGACGCAGCTCTTACCTGTTGACAAACTCTTCAAACAGGATGCGGTGGGAGTAGCCTTGCCGTCTGATGCTCACAGTCTCCAGGATCCCCGTGTAGCGCAGCTGTACCATCACCCTCTCCTTACAGAAGCGGAGCGCCTGCCTGTCATCGTTGGGTTTGATGCAGCGCACAAAGTGTGGCTTACCCACCACCATCTTAGACAGCAGGTCCATGAGAGAAAACTGCACACACATGCAATTATACAAGAATATAAACACAGGGACAGACTGAAACACAGTAAGCAGTTATCATGTCATGACTTCACTCAGAGTAACTTTTTTATTTTGTAATATTATCCATGAAAAGTTCAAACTTTTTATCTAATATGTACTAACTAATGCTCGTGTCCAATCCAGGAAACACAGATTGTTCTTCTATGAAGATTATTTTGTCTCCCAGGAAATTTAAAATCAGTGTTTATTTACTTTAGCTGTTCCAGTCTGCACATAGCTCTGTTATCCTGTACTTACAGTATTTTACTGACAATGCACACTCATCATGTCTTCAGTGTTTTTCACATTACAACCCCTGAAGTGGCTCATGAAAAATAGTCATTTCCTTTTTATAAACCTTTAGGAAGTGTTGAGTTTCATGAGCAGCAAATTATTACTGAGAAAGCACCGGAGATTTATTCAAGCATTAATCACCAGGAAGTGAGAGTTATGTCTGATTAAACAATACAGACAAAAAGCAACATCGTCAGCTATGATGTTGTTCCACTGATGGAATTAATAACAAAGAAATTGGGATTTCACTAAATCAAAAATTCACTATTATAATAAAAGGGTTTAATTAGATCAGCATATCCAAAACTGCTGGTGGAGGTAGGAAGAGTAGAAATTATTTCTATTGAGGATTTCAGCAATTTTCTTTGGTGTTAGAGGAGGTAAACACAGCAGGTTACATCACATTTTTGGAGCTGCCAATAAACCTATTGCTTTATCTTTTTAAATTTAAACAATAAAAAAGGAAAACTATTTAAAAAAAATGTCAGTATTTTTAAAGTAGGGTTGTTTGTGTTACATGTCATGAATATAGACACAAGTCATAATGGAAAAACTGCAAAAACAAATTTCTGATGGCAAAAATAATTCAGTAGAGTGTAAATGCAAGACTTGACACTATCTACAGAAAACTGCAGCCCTGTTTGCATGCTGGTTTCCCCACCAGTTTCTTATTAAGGTTCAGGACTGGGTGGCATTCACTGTGGCTTGTACACTTATGAAATGTAACTCATACAACCCCATTTCAAAAATACTGACATATTCCTTTAGATCTTTTAAAAAGCTTTAAAGCTGGATTTGAAGCATGAATAAATATATGAGCACTTTGTTTCATACATTGTGATGATTTGAGTTCATATTTTGATAGATTCTACAGTAAGGTGGTGACATTTATATGTTCAGGTGCATTTTAACAAATCAGAAGATTTTGACATTTTTTCCTCTTGTATTTTTTGGTTAACCTTCAAACATTCTGTGTTTATTACATGTCAAGTAAAATATTTTAAACCATTTTGCTTTTATATTTGATGATTATGGCTTGCAGCTCACAAAAACTTGAAATCCATTACCTCTGATTATTGAGGAGCTCTCAAAGTCAATAAAAATGACATTTAAAAAAACACAACAATGCCAGATTTCTGAAAAGTGTGTTGATTTTTACTTTCAATACTCTGTTGGAGCTCCTTTTGTAAAATTACTGCATCAGCGCAGTGCAGCATGAGGATGATCAGCCTGACCTCAGTGGTCTGTAAACCAGTCGGTAGTCGTTTAGGCACAGAGAGCAGGTGCTTAAGTGTAAATTTGCATTGTCATGAAGCTTATTAGCAGATGGAAGCATTAAGTACTTTAAAATGTCCAAGTAAATGGATGGGTTGACAAAATACAGTGGACTCACAAAAGCAGATGACATGGCACCCCAAAACTTCACACTGGACTTCAAACGCCTTGGACTCTAAGCCTCTGCAAAATTGACTTTGATTTGGAAAGAGGTATCTGGACCACTGACCAGCAGTCTACTCCTTTTTCTTCTCAGCCCAAACAAGACGCTTCTAACATTTCCGGTTCATGAGTGGCTTGAAGTTAGAAATGCTGTGTGTTTGTATTCCCTTTCCTAAAGTTGGATGTGAATGGTGGTTCTTGATGTGCTGTCACCAGCCTCAGTCCACCTCCTTGTGAGGCTCTTCTTGACAACTTTCCCAATCATCCCTTTTCCTTCTGCACTTTTTCTTGACACACTTTTCCCTTCCAGTCAACTTTCCATATGCTTCTATACAGCAGTCTGCAAACGGCCAGCGTTTGACCCTCTGTCGCTAACCTTTGTGGAGGGTGTCAGTGATTGTCTTCTGGACAACTGCAAACTCAGCAGTCTCCCAATGATTGTAGTTATACAAACTGAACTAGACTGACAGATGCAACTAAGGTCAATAATTCATACATTCATTATTTTTAACCATGTGCTATTTTATTTCCCTGACACGCACCATCATCAGGGTTCTTCTGAAAGTGAGAGCTGGCCTCCTCAGTCTATTTTTTGTTTAAAGAGGAACACCATTTTCCACATACAGCTCTTGGTCAATCTAAACTTTTTCTTATTTACTGCAATTTGACATTAAGCCAAAGAACACTTTTATGAACTAGTCCAATATGATGAGTTTTTTATGTTATGTTTGTGTTTTCTGTTCCAAACAAGGACGTCCCTGACTATAAATTCATAGATTCCAAAAATTATGTTTTTTTTTACTCTAATTAGAATTTTTAGAGATGTTTTTTTTTTCTTTTGAGCTTAAATTTTAACATAAAAATGCTTGAAATATTGTTGAGATGCACCTGAACTGAAGTCATAATTTGGCAATAAAATTATCATATCAAAGTTGAACAGATAAGTTAAGATCATATTCAAACAGTTTGTCGTGGTCAGACAGGTAGACAGGTATGCGCAAAAGAGGAAACACCTACACGGAAATAGGAGGCTACAGTCTGCCTCCTCATGCTTGTGGTTTCTCCTGGGTGGCGCATCATCTCCATGGTGTCCACCTGAGCACAAACAAACTGAATAAGCAAGCAGCATTAAAGAGCAGACCAGACTCCAGCCAAAGAAAGAACTGTGAAGGCAGCAGATTGCAATGGGATGCCGTTTATGCACAACCTGCCGTACTCTGTGGGCTTAGTGGAGATAAAGGTGTTATTACAGCAGGTCTCCTTTCTCTAAATGGGCCAGTCGGGGATACACAGCTGTACTAACTGTGCCGTCCGTAAAACAGAACCCCATAAACACTTAAAACTAACAATCTAGAGAATAATTCTGCACTGCTGAGGGGCATGAGAAAATTGCAGAGCATTCTGAGTAATGAGACTAGCCGTCACCAAGCAGACAGTCATCCTGACGACGACGGATTAACGAGGACACAATATGAGCTTTCTAATGGCCCTCGCAGTTCATGGCTTCATCAAAGTTAATGATGCAATGGTTTTTTTATAGGAAGTCTATGAAGAAAAGTGCATACCTTAAAATTTTATTTTGTCCCAGAGCAGAAAAGGAAAGGTAAGTCAAATGTTCTCTGAGTTACAAGAAACATGAAGGGAGGAATCAAATGCTTTGACACAAGCCTGAACGCAGATCACAAAAAGTACAAACAGTTAACTATTCTAACAACCATCACACTACTTTACTCTGGTCCAACTACTAACTTTTTATGATAGTCAGTTTCTGTCAACTTTTCCCCCAACTCTGATTGAGAACATGACGGCATACATATTACATCAATCACACAGAGTTGTTATTAAGACAGCCTTTCTTGTAGGAGAATAACTGAGTAGGTGCTTAGGGGAAGTTCAAGAAAGTAGAACAGATCATTTCCACAGTTATTTAAGCCTGCATTGAGTCCCACATTATGTTATTCCATAATCTGAAAAGATGCATCAAAGAGCATTTGTTTACATTGAGGCTTTTGTGACTGAGTGAGAAAACAGCTTATATTCAAACATTAACATTTTTCCAAAGCCAGACAACGATTGATGTTTTGATTAGAGGAGCTGCACGGGATTCAGAGTTAGTGGAAAATCAGCTCAAATACAAGTATAACTCAGATTATTCACTAACCAGTTGATTTTTATGAATTTTCAAAGACAATTTGAAAATTCAAACAAGGCTTACCTTCAAAAGGTATTTGGGTGACTTTGAGTACAGCAAATGTTGGCAAATGACGTGGAAATAAAAGAGGAGAAAAGTAGATAGACAAGAGAGTCACCTTTAAAGGGTTATTTTTTTCCACTTTAGATTATAATGTAATTTATTCAGTTTTACCAATCCAATATATTTTTGAAATGGGCAAAATAATTTTAAGTTTTATATCTCATAGACATTATGATTAACCCTTTAAGTTGAGTAAAATAGATGCAGTGAAAGAAACTTTTGGAGAGTGAATGCAGAGGTTAGAAAATAAGAGAGCCACTGTTATTAGAAAAGATACTGTTCATTTATACGGCAAAGAAGTTTGTAGAAAACCTTAAAAAAAGATCCTAAATATGAATATGATGAATATGAGCTTTTGTACTGAAGAAAACTATCATGGCCTCTCACAAAGTTTGTGAAAGCTGTCCTTTTTGTAAGGACCTAGAAACAATTTTATAATACAAGATTGCCCATTAACACAACAACAACAGTTTGTAAGTCCTAAAAACTTTTATGCCGTAGATACCAAATGCCAGATGGCGATGCTGCATCACCACAAGCAAGACAGCAAACATAACAGTGGTAGTCAATTAATGTGGCCATGCTTCGCAGCACAAGTTTTTACTAGGTTTCTTATGGTGCAATGCCTGTGAGCTACTCATAAAAAACATTATGTTTGTTCTCAGGTGATTTGCAAAAAGGAGCAGAATTCTCACCTTTGTCCGTCCTGAACTGAGCTGAGGAGGCAGAGATCTGGAGGCAGCCGTGACCCTGGCTCTGGAGGTTGCAAGATTCCCTGTTCAGAACCACAAACATGAATTTGTCATGAGCAGAGATATTAAAATATCTCTCTTATTTCTTGGTACTTCACTCAATTAAAACATATTTCTGTTCCTTTCATACAATCACAAAGCTCAATAGTGCGACATGTAGGAAAAAAATACAGATTAAGAACAAAAACAGTAACTAATGACAACAGATAACAAATAAAAAACAATGATTTCAGAAAAAATTTAATAAAACAATTTAAGGGTCAAAAAAGACAAAATGGATAAGAGAGAAAAGGCTTTGAAAATGATAAAAGCTTTGACCAAGACTTTAAACTTATATCAGTTCTAAAGTTAGATTTTTTTTTTCTATTAGAATTAAGAAAAGGGCCATTTTGATATTGAGGAACAGTAAACTCCAGAGTTTGGGGGCATATAAACAGAATGCTTTCACCACTGCTTCTGCATGTATGCCAAACAAGATGAAGATTTAAAGAGCAAAAATTACTGGTCTTACGCAATAGCCTAAAGACTTTTACTATATAAAGGAACAAGGTTAAGACCTTATAAACAAGTACTACAACTTTAAAATGCAAGAAGAGCCATGTGCAACAAAAAGACATGTGTCCAAGAATGCTTCCTTTGGGAAACCCATACCTAAAACTTAAATGTCTGACACACAAGCACCCATGCTGACAAAGGCTGTGTATTGGTTAAGGATAACTAATGGATAGAATATCAATCCTACTTATGAGACTTTGAGCACTACATCATATTCTTTTAATGACAGAGGCGTCAAAAAAGGTACATATTATTAATGGAAAAACAGATTGTTGACATTTTGCCAGATTAACAGGAAAGTGTGGCATATTTAGTGGCACTTAGTAAAACAGACTTGGTACAAATAGACTACAAGTGTAAGTAACTGAATGATTTAATGAGTGTAATTTCACCTGACAGAAAAATAATTTTGTTAATTTAATGTAAGCCTATCATATCTTCATTACAGCGGGTCTACATCTACAGAGGCCACCATCTTGTAACTCCAAGTTTCTATAGTAGCACAGGACAGACTAACTGCAAACATATATATTTTGTGTTTGGTAAGTGGCTGTCCACAAAGGCTGCTGTCACTTCTGGAACTCCACTACCATGGGGGTCCTCTAAAATGAAGACGCAGAAGTGCGAAAAACTGCAGTTCCTCAGGTGTCCACTTGAGGAACTGCAAGAAACCACATCAGAGCTCATACTAAAATTCCCCCTTTTTTTACAGCAATATGTTTACAGCTTACAACTGTCAGGGGGGTGGTTGAGTGGGTGGGTGAGTAGGTGGTGGGGGCCCAGAGTCATGCACTGTAAGGCACATCTAGAAGCATGGCAAATTTTACTGACAGACTGATGCTGATTACCAGGTAGAAAGACTACGGCCTCATCTCCACAGCTTTGTTGTTTGATAGAGCTAACTTTTGTAAACCATGACCACCATTTTTGACATCGAAATAATATGGGCTTTGATATATCTTATTGTTTCTTGATAATATACCAAACATCTGCTGATATTTTTGAGAGGTTGAGAAACCAGATCACTGCACTGACTGGCCAAATTTTAGGCTGCAACAAGGGCTGAAACCAAAACTCGTATCAGCAATTAAACTCCACTCATAGAAAGTTATGTAAAAGCATATTTGATGCTGAGGGAAAGATTTTAAAGCTGAGTGAAGAGAAGGGGATTAAAAAAAAAAAAGATCAACCTTCAAACATGGAGACACAGTGAATCCTTTTTCTCTACCTTTCAATGCAATGTACTGGATGCAGAAAACAAAGGAGCAGATGCACTACGGTAACAAAAGTCTTCATACTGCAGCACAGCATTAGACTGCTAAGAAGCCTGGATCTGAGCTGAATCCCATGGACTCAGGAGTACAGCTGTGTGCACAGCAGTCCAACAGCCCCACACACAGCGGAAAGAATATGAACATAGCATATGCAAGACAGTCTGAACATTTCAAAGTTTCTGCACAAGATGTCCAAATGTTTTCTCTGGCTATATCTTCAGAGGCTAAACTGTGATTAATAGCAGTGAAAGAAGCCTTTGAAGCAGGATTGGTGACATCAAAGTCCTAATCCATGGGTGGCAGGATTTTTATAATGAGTGGGAAGTATCTTAACACATTTCAAAGGGTTTACTCCATGAATAAACAATAGCTGCACAGATGTGCCACACACACCTTTAGAAAAATACGTCTGCAGACACAGGAGGCAGCATTACCCAAGCAGCCGTGTACTGCAAGGAGGAAAACCTTTGTAAGTTTTTAAGATAAAGCCAAAGTGACAGGGCCACAATTGTTCTAGATTTTCTCCTGCACGCAGAGGAACTTTGAAAATGCAAATATGAAGGCGGCTTCTGCTGTAAAATTTCAGAACTCGTGTCAGTTTCTAAGGACATAGTCTGACAAGAAACCCAAACCTCAAACACTGGATCAGTGACTGTTTTTTTTTTTTAGAGGACTCTGAACCATCAAACGTGCATTAGAAGCATCAATCAAGTACTGAGAGAGATCAAAATCAATTTATGATGGATTAATTAGGAGCCAGGCCTCTTCTAACTTTAGACAAAGAATGCCTCACTTGTGCCAAAGGTTTTGCTGCGAGCCAAAGCAATGTGGTGTCTCATGGGCAAACACACACACACACACACGCATGCACGCACGCACACACACACACACACACACACACACACACACACACAGTCACACACACACACACACAAAACATATGATGGGACATATGATGGGAGAACACTTCAAAAGAAATCAAACCGTCTTTTAAGCTAGTGAGGATGCTGCGTTTGACAGTTATCTGCTAACTTTTATTTATTTATCTTTTCATTTAAACTGCCATTTAGACATTTAGCACTTGGTAAAAACACTCCAATCCAGATATTTTGTCACATTAAAATATGCACTTTTATTCTTGTTGAAAATGTCTTTGGAGGAAGATCCACAGGGTCTAAATCGGGAACTAGAAACTGAAGAAAGGAAAGTGGAAAATATGCTAACATTAAAATATGAGCAGTTAATTGCTCTTTATGAACACGCGTTTGCAAGCCGGTTTGTGTGTTTAGGATCACAAGCATAGATTTTACAACCTCCAACGCCCCTTTGGCACGATGTAAACAAAATAAGAAATGAGCACACACAAAAAAAGTATGATCTTTGAGAACAGGAGCTGTTAAACTGTGTCGGGTATATTAGCAGCACACAGGCAGGGAGGGCCCCGCTCCAATTAGCCCAAAGTAAAGCTGGATGGATTAATTGGAGTGGGTCTTGTGCAAATGAAGTGCGCTCTCTCCTCTCCCCATTAGCGCTGCTGGGCCAGATCATCTGAGCACATTTGTCATGATGAATTAGCAGCTGCGAGTGGAACGGGCTCGTGGAGTGTCACTGTGCTTTCACGCCTCTCACTTCTATGACACCATCAAGGGGGAGATGAAGGGGCTGCGCCGCGATGAGAGAGACTATGACAGTTGTACCTAAGCCTTGCAAATGGACACTCGCTGCTTTTCTCCGTGTATTCCTTGGCGGGTCGTATTAATTCATTCTTCTGGCGGGTTTCATATCCCCTCCTGACTACATGATTAGAGCACGGGTTAATAGTCAGTATCCTCAAAGATTTCTGCCTCCGGAGACATAAAACCAAGGGAACACCTGTGATGTCCGGCCTGAAAGAAGACCCACTAATTTAGATACAGTGGGGAACATGTTTAATGATGTGGGCTGTAATTATTCAAACCACAGAGTCGAGCAGCAAGATTTGTTCTTTGACAGTGAAGTCAGTTCAAGAAAAGGGCCACATGTGTTTTTTAGCTACAGCTGGAGGCCATTTTTTTCTTCTGACATCGCCCTCAAATAGATTTTTGATGAAAACAAAACAAAGAAAAAGAGTTTTCAGATAAAAAAGATTCATAATTAACCGAGAAGAGCAGGTTAGGGGAATGTTTCCCATCAGGTCAGTCAGTCTCGTGAAACAGGCGGTGGAGGAGCTTCCCACTGATCGTTTCTGCTTCACGCATGTTGCTCTTGGCATGGACTTCCAGGACAAACACAGAGAGAGGCAGTGCAGTGTGTGGGGAAGGGAAGTGGAGGAGGGGGGCAGAGGAGAAAAAGCCTTCCTTGGCATCTGTGCGTTCACTTTGAAAATTAAGCCCAGCAAGAATCCTGTAGGAAAAAAAAAGCTCAAGCTGGCAGTTGTATTGGGGCTCTATTGACAAGAATAGTCAATGTGCTTGGGATTAAAAAGCAATCCTGCGTTCAATATGACACCTCCCTACATGCTTTTATGAGTGCCAGTGTGCGCCTTGTACTTCAGAAGCTGTGGATCGAGCTGTCGACACGGGGGACAATCAAAGTTGTAAGAGAGAGCAGCCTTCCCCGAGCTGAGTGAGCAGACGCTTGCTGGATATCTCTGCCGCTCTCCCGCTCTCTTTTTCAAAAACATGTGATCTAGAAACTCAACTCAGCAACCAAGCAAATGAGATTAAAGCACCCATAACCCCCCGCCACCCACCCCACCCCTCCATAACCACCACCGTTTATGCCTAGAGATGGCTCCGGGGGCTGTTGATTTAAATGCCATCCACTACTGTCAGAGCAGATCAATCATAAAAAGCACGGTGTAATTGGCTTTTAGTGACACAACACAGTGTTGCATTTATCAAAGGATGTTGTACCATGTGACTTAGGAGAGCAGGCTCCTTGCTATTGAAGTGCGGGTCCCTGTCAAAAACCCCACTGCTGACTCAAAACATTCTCCAATACGGCGATTAGGAGAGAAACTGAACAAAAGTATTACTTAGTGAGTGTCTCTTCTGGGAGAGAGAGAGTGTAAGAGTGAAAGTGTAGTGGAGAAAGTGTGCCGTTTGCCCACTGGGATAAAAAAAGAAAAAACTTCTATTGGGGGAGAACAAAGAGCCAAATGTGTCATATCGCAGGGAGAAGCCTGTCACGTCAACACAGGAGGATCTCTGAACATGAAGGGAGACTCGGAGGACTGCTACTGCGGCGCCACGTGAAGATAAAAAAAGATGTAAATTGCTCGCCATACATGAAGGACTTGACCTTATAACCCCTGACTTCTCACAGGAGAACAATAACTGACACGGTTTTCAGATTTAACACAACAACAGCACTTTTTGAAGATAAAAGACCCAAAAACTTTGAACCTCACAAAACATCCTGGGCCCAAGACACTGAGGAGCTTAAGGGCTAATATCACTGGATGCATTGTGGTACAATTAACCTTAATACAGATTTAAAAGGGGACTAGCACACAGTTATTAAGAAATCAAATCCTTCATTCAAGTAATACTGAAACTCCTAAACCTAATTAGAGGGGTACAGAAATGGTAGCAGTATCTCCATACATACATGCAGCAGCCTGGACATCAACATTATGAACACACAGGTAGTCTACAGCAACCCAACACAACAGCTCTACCTCAAATTCTGCTTCAGCACTGTCAGTGTTTGCTGACATGGTCAGACTGGTGATAACTGATGCTTGAATGAATTATCAAAGCTTAAATAGGTGTTGCATCAATATGCATTGTATTGAAAGGTGTTCCTAAAATTTTGACCCTCCCTCCATGTTTGCTGATGAAGTAGACAAAATATAAGAAACAAATGTCAATTTAACATTCTCTAGCACACCACCACCACCCATTACCTCTTTAGTATTAAATACTGATCATGTCTGATCATGTGAATAAAAACAAATGTTTGGAGGACTGCATTAGAGTACCCAGGTTTTCATTATGTTATAGCTGGTTCGTGTAAGATGCAGTGAAATAATCTACATAAATTTTGTCTTCTCTGAATTTTTCAGCTGCTGTGCTCTCTGAAAATTCAAAATGGGAAACAAATCACAAAAATTCAGTGCAAGTCTTCTCAAACCAGTGATTTTTCCCTCTTCATTGATCAAATATAATAAAGTGATAAACCCCCCTTAAGATAAATGTGGTTTTTGAATAAAAAAAGAAAAGGTCATAAATATGTAGAGACAATGAACGCAGTGAAATCTTCATGAAACAGACACCACTTTGGAAGTCCTGTTTCATTTTTCCGTCACAAAGAACTGGCGGTCTGGAGGTGGTGTGTGTGCAGATGTTCTTTGCTACAAGAGGCAAGGCCAGACAGCCCTGCAGCCACACAGCCGCAGAGACCCATACTGTGATCGCAGGCTGCCCAGGCCCTGGCAGGCCATACTGAGCCAAGCCAATTCAAACATGGTGATCCCCATGATCTGGGAAAGGCACCGGCTCTGATGAATTTGTCTATGCAAATACATCCCATTTCCTCTGACAAAACACCACCACATGTCCAAGCCTCAAGGAGCCACATTCTGAGGGCTCAAGTGGCCTTGCTATTCACTGCCCTGGGAGCTTTTTACTTTCTGGGGCCTTTGGTTTCCTGGTATCCTTCAGACCCGAACTGCAACAAAAACTCAGACCATTACATCTGTTTTTTCTTTTTTTTTTTGGTGAATGTGTCGTCCATGGAAATGTTTCATTTATGCAGACTGTGAGCATGATTTATTTAAATTAACTATAACATTATTCTGCAGATTGTCTAATTAAAAAGAAATTGTTTCTGGTAACAGTTGATTTGTTAACAAGCACATCCTAGATCCATTATTTTACCTCTGTGACAGTGTCAGGCTGTAGGTCTACGAGGGTGTCCCCTAGTGGTGACACTGTGAGCAGACGACCCAGAGTGTAAAGCCACCCTGGTGTAAAACAGATTTCCATCTGATTCCCTCTGATAATGGTAATTTCACAGATAACAGTGAATCTTTAATGTGAAATAAAATGCAAATTAAATCCCCCGCAAATTCTACCCTGGAGAATAGATCCATAATTTTCTTATGCTATACTGTATCTCACTTTAAACAGCACTTCATCTTCACTAGAATGATAAGCTGGGGGTGCACTGTGTCATGGTTTTTTATCAAACAAGATGATCTACAGTTTTACCAAATTGCAATAAGAAAATTTGACCTCCAACTTTAAAGAAAACAGAGTCTACAACCGGCATATTGGGGTTACTCTGCCTTTGAATTAACATGCAAACAGGCATGCAAGCTTTGGTAACACTACTTAGGATAAAAAAAAACAAGAACATGTGAAACAAAATCTGCACATTAACTTCACCCTGCAGTCTGACTGTTAGAACAGACAGAAATGCAGGAAATAAAAAAGCTTTTAGACCTAAATAACGTTAAGTCTAAAGCTGTAAACATTACAACACATCATAGTATCTATTAAGGGCCTCTGCGCAGTGAAATAAAGAGCTCAATGAAACTGTGGTGTAGAGAGTACTCCTTCAAAGCTGTTAATTGTAGAAGCAAAGTGGCTGAAGGCTCCCTGGTGCTCGCCCTGCTGTTGCAGTTTACAGACACATTTCACATACTTCTACTCCACTCTCGGCTAAGGTGTCTTTTGTGAATTGAAACCTCTTTTAATGCTACTGGGACTGAAAGCAAGCATTTACAGGTCCCTCAAAAGGATGTGGATCACATAATGTGGCTTAGCAGAAATAAAGTAGGAAGTGGGAATCAGATAATTTAACACATCTATTAGCATTTCAGCTAAGTCAGTTGACCAAGAGGCCTCAGCCGGAGCTAATGACGAGCACATTACTCCACCTTCATTTAGCCAACAGAAAAGAGGTGGGAAGAGTTGCTTTTGTGTTCTCTAAATACAGTTTCTTCATCCCCTGGGTATTTAGGAACCTTATCATAAAAATATCCCACTGCACCCACAATCTGTAGATAGCATTCAGCAGTGGGAAACCAAGAGGGACAGCTTAGTGAAAATAAAAACAGAGCGCCGTGCAGAGAGCTGAGCCTCTCAAGAGATAATGGAGACTGCAGATTTATCCAAGCACGGCACACAGAGGCTTGAAATGAAGGGGGGACCAGGAGATGCCTGTGAGCCGCGTCTTTAAGAAACCCACTTACCTGAACATTTATGGAAGCAGTCGACACCAGCACAATTCACAGAGTAATACAGTGAGAACCTGGCATTGTTAACAATAGTTTGTCTAAAAGAAAAGTTTCCATTTCCATTCCCATTGTGGTTAGCTGTAATATAATCTGCCTGTTGGAGGCTGAAATGTTCTGCATCTCTCTGTGTTTCATGAAGGTCTAGATGATGGTGTACCTGTTTTGGTTAAAGGGCTGGAGAACAGCTGCTGCAGAAGTTTGTTCTCTGATGTTCTCAGGACCACAACGATGTCCGCAGGAAGAGTGTCTCTGTTCTTCTCTAAAAATCCATTCACGTTGTACATAACCTGTCATAAGAACACAAAGCACACACGCACAAAGTTAACATTTACAGCAGCTCATCTCATAAGTGTGTCCCTCTAGTAAAGGGTCAGGAAATAAAGCCCAAGTGACCTTCACTAGAATATAATATAGGCTGATTAGATCAACATCATACACAGGCCTTTAACATGTGTTCAGCGAGTGCTCAGAATAGCCGCTTTAAAACACGCTGTGAGGGGAAAATCTTTGTTGTCTTACACGCCTTTGTTATTTGATTTTGCTATTCTGTTAAAAAAGCCCATCAACCAAACTAATGATAATTTATTTATCAAGAACCAGTAACTTACAGCCTCTAGGAGGAACTCTCATATCAATTTTAACGCCTCCTACAAAGCAGTCCCTCTGACATCTTTGCTAATTTTGTCCGTGTTTAATTTTTGCAATCTGTCCAAAAATCTTGTCTTGCTTTCTATTAAATTCATCATTGGCTGTAAATATTTTCTGTGGAAAAAGAAAAAAAGCAGAGATTCTTCTTTCAGCGCACCAACCCCCACAGAGTGGTCAGAGACATTAAATACTGCTACACAGATACTGTCAGTCCATATTTTCTTTTAGTAGGTCATAAAAAACAGCACTGTTCATTTAAGTCTGCTCCCTAACCAGACATAAACTCCTCTCAGGGGTCTAAAACACTTCTGTATCACCCTCTCATGACACTAAAAAAGCAGCCAGTCACTCAATTTATCATCACAATATATCATTTCATACTTTTCCTGCATAATGCTGAATCCCAAAACACAGCTCCACACGTTTAGGTATCCAGAAGTACTTGCAGCGCAGATTGTCTTCAAATTTATCTGGACGGTAAGAAATGAAGAGAGGAAATATTTGTTAAGCTGTTTAAGTAAACAGACTGTGTGATTCAAAAGAGCAGCTCGAGTCTTACCCACTAAGGTCTGGTCAGTGGCCTGAGGGAAGCGGCTCTCCTCATCCAGCAGGGACAGCAGACCCATGGGCTTCTGCAGGAACATGTCCAGGATGGGCCTGTTGTCTTCGTACTCCACCAGGCTTGCATCCACTCCCTCGCTTTGATATTCCAACTAATTCAAACCAGTGAAAGCAGCATAATCTAGTTCATGATTTCTCTAAATGACCCAATTAAAAAAATCTTGGCTAAATATGATTTGTGTGTGTATGTGTGTGTAGGGAAAAGAGCTCCTAATCAACAGACACACACAGCTGCAGTCAGCTGTGTGTGTCTGTGAGTGAAGTTTCCAGCATAATAGAGTCTTTTTACTGAATTCATAAAACAGAGCAGCTCTGAACTAACAAATAGAGCCACTTACTTATTCATAATTTATTTCACTTTGCAAATAACCCACAGTCAAATCATATTATTGCATCTATTTAATTTCAGATCAAAAACTTGTTTTAAATATATATTTTACTAATAAAGTGTAACCAATGGATCTAAACCGTCCTCATGTTTAAGTCATTAACTCAGAATAATCAGTCTTTTTGTGCAGCGGGACTCGAGACATCGACACCACATAAAAATCCCTATCTACCAAGCTGCAGCTCTTCATCAGGGGCAGCTCTCACTTGTTTATGGGGGAGAAACTTTTCAACAGGCTTAAAGGCCTCATTTCCAATTATTAGCACTGTAATTAATATGTAAGGGGTAAATGTAGCTTTCAATTACAGCTCTCATAGTGGAGGGTGCTGGAGAATGTAAATGAACAAGCAGGAGGTATTATTCGAGTCTATGTATGAATCCTGTCTCAATAGTTGATCGTGCTTGTATTTTATTCAGTGTCTTCTGTTCATTTATGCTTTTTAAATGTAAAGCAGGTTCATTTTTTTCCCTTTCAGATGCAAAGTTAACATGGACTAAAAGGTAAAATGCTTCTTGATTAATGTCTATCTGTTTCCATCAAGGAAAATAAAGCCTGCTTTCACTTCAGGGTAAACAACTTCATTAAATCAATTAAGAGATTCATTTAGTGCTCCACAACAGTATCAACAATCCTCACACATCATAACCGGGCTGAAAGCAAATTAACCGAGCATCTTCTTCTGCACTGAAAACATAAAAATGATATGAGGACTGCTTTTACTTTAAGGGAAATTTGTTTTTCCTTATTTTTTAATGGCTCATTTTGAAGAGGCATTGATTCCGTGTAAATTACAGTGACATGGTTAACATGATGAAGTGTTAGTAACCCTCTGCCATGTGTCAGACCCACCTGTTCCAGGGCGAATATGTGCTGGTTGAAGTAAAACTGGATCTGCTCGTTTGCGATGTTGATGCACAGTTGCTCAAAGGAATTCTTTGTGAAGTTTTCAAATCCAAAGATGTCCAGGATTCCCACATTCATGCCACTCTCTGCGGCACTTCAAAGGAGGAAAAAGGGGACAAACAAACTTATTCTTCTACGGAACGAGCGCTGAGCAAATCCCAAGCAGCCATATTAATTGATAAAACTTTAATGATAATCCTAGTTCAACCCAAAAACAGAATCTGGTCCGGACTGCCACAGAAAACATCAGCTTTCAAAAAGTCTGAGCTGCTTGGATAGTTTTATCTCAGCCTATATTGATTTAACCTCCAGTTGTTTTCAATATCTGCACAAACAATTCTCGTTTTTACAACACAGCATGAACACCCTGCGTTTAATATTCGGAGCTTGAAGCTGCCTGCTACTTCTCATCATCAGTCATAACCCGCAGTATGCAGAGGTCACCTTTAGTCTGTGCTACTGGGTTATTAATGGCAATAAGGAAACAGCAGAGATGACTGGACTCAAGACAGGAACTCTGGCTTTTGTACATCTCTGAGAGACAACTCCTTGACAGTCAACGCTCATATTTATGAAGGAATTCTTTCGGATCAATGAACAGCCTCTTTGCAGTCTCTCTGAAGTCTTTTTAATCATCTGAATATTATTTTCTCTGCACGCAACTCTCTATCAAAAATTTATTAAAACTTTTTTTTTTTCGCTCTTCTTTTGCTTGTCTTGTGCTTCCCCATTGATATTCTCCTCTGCATGTTTGCATCTACCTCCACAGACTTCCACAAAGGTCATCAGAGCTCGGTAAAAACTATAATTGAAGAAGAAAGAGTAACAGCAAATGTCCACACCGATGTTCGTCACCAGTGCACACTCACCAGATATTCATGTCAGGTTGCAGCAGGGAGTTGATGCGGTTGACTATCCAGCTGAAGAGGCGGCCGTACAAGGCCTTGGACATGGCATCTCGGACGTCGACGGCTTTGTCCACCGTGTTGGTGCGGATGATGGTCTCGCCCCTGGTGACCACACACTGGGAGGTCAGTGCCTCCTGCAGCTCCTCTGGGCCGATGCTGAGGAGAGACGCAGCTGAGAGAAAAGAAGAGACAGTTAATCAGTGTGATAATCAAGAGCTCATCTGTTTTTATCATTAGCATAAAAATAAGCAGAGACAATCTTTGACTCTGGGTGTCTGTGCTTCTTTACATTTGTTATGTAAATGGAAAGAAGATCTCTGCTTGTATATATTATACCTTCCACTGCTTGTGGAAATTTTCCCCCTTTTTTCTGGTTCACCAAATATGGCTGAAAAGCTCATTTGGTATGCAGAATTAAAGTTCCAACAAAAGCTTACTGACACCTGAAATGCACTTCCCTTTGTTACTAATAGAAAAACATGAACAATAAAAAAATACAACGCAGAGTCCTGAGAAAATGTGTCTGTTAAAGGTTTTATTCTTTAAAAAAATCCTTCTCCCGCAGAGATGGAGAGCATTTCACTCAACCGTGCAGTCCTTAAATCATCACCCATAGAGGGAATAAAACATAAAATAGCCTGCTTTTTTAAAATCTCACCTAAACCACAAATAAAAAAATCCCCAGGGAGACCATTAGAGCTACCTGTTTCTTGGGCTTAAAGAGAAGTATTTCTGAGTATTACAACACACACTGCACTAATATCTCTCACCGTTCTCTAAGGCCTCTGAGTTAGGCACTTCACTCTTATCAGTCTGGTGTTGAGAGGTGATGGAAGCAAATTCAATGTTGCCAGTGTTCAAAATGGCTGAGAGAATCTTGTAAACAGAGTTGACTTCCTTTGCAGAGAATAAAGAAACAACAAAAATTAACACTCTTTAAGCAGATTTTCTTCTATATTAATTATCTGATCAAGAGTTAAAGTACCTCTTCTGTAAAGCCAATGTTTCTGAAGCCCTCCTGGATTGCATCAAACTGCTCCTTGTAAAGCTTCACAGAGACTATGTCTTGCACCACTTTGCAGTGCTGACTGTCAATGTACCTGCAGATCAACATTATGTTAATTAACACAGTGTTAGCCTACAATCACTTTGACTATGTCCAAATCAAGCCGCTATGTTAACCTGGGAGGAGTCTTGTCTGGGAGTCTGTAAGTCTTCAGCTTGTCTTGATGGTAAAGTCCGGCATAAATGTAATAAAATATGTGGAAGTTTTTCTCCCCCCTGAAAAGAGACAAACAGGATTATTTGAGGTGTTACCAAGGAAACGATAATCACAACATGTGTGAGCAGCACCTACGTCGCCTGTTTGATGACCCTCGACTTCTCCAGTAAGTATTCAGATATCTTGGCCCCGATGACAGCTCCAGTGGGAGTGAACTTCATCTCCAAGTATTTCCCAAAGCGGCTGGAGTTGTCATTTATAGCCGTGCAGGCGTTTCCAAAGGCCTCTACAAGGGGGTTCACCTGCAGGATCTTCTCTCGCAGAGTCCGATTGTTTGCCTTAAGTATCATAACAGTATATGTTTCTTTAATTAACCACAATAATATTTTATGATAGCTTGTGGAAGTTTATTAAGCAAACATATTAATGTATTTCAATAAGTGAGACGGAATTAGAAAATTGCCATGATACCTTTCCCAAGAAGGTAAGATGTTGAACGATCAAATGAGCGCTCTCTGTTTTCCCCGCACCGCTCTCCCCACTGATTATGATACACTGAAACAAAAGGAGACAAAAGCACCTACTGACAATCACACAATAAAGATTCACATATTACTTATCAAATGCATTCTTCCTTACTAAACTAACTTACATCAATGTGTTGTAACTAAATAAATCTCTTTCTGATTTACCTCTTGTTTTTTTAAGTTTTGCTATGACAGGGTTGTATTTGCAGCACATTAAATTACTTCTCTGTCTAGGAATACCTGGTCTTTGCAGAATGCCACCATGCTTTGGTAGGCTGCATCTGCAGTAGCAAAGATATGTGGGGGGTTGTCAGCCCGCTTCACACCATGGTACAGCTTAGAGAACTGAGGAAAGACAAATGCGTACACAATACATGCTCAGATCTGTGCAGATAAAACCATCAACCTGGTCTTATTTTTGTGTTTACCACATCATTTCAAATTTTCACCGATCTAATTTAGCATTTAATCATGTTAACATTTGTTAATACTAAACACATACACAAACAACTTCAGTTTATGCTAAAGGGAATGACATGAATTTGGCCGATATTTGGTCAGGAACAAAATTCTTAACAAAACCTCACCTAACCTGATTATGGATTAAGTTTGGGATCAAGTTTTAAAAATTCTTGAAAAGCTCGTAAATATTTTAATCAAATTGCATTCTGCAGTTTGTTGTTGCCTTTAGCGAAAAACAAAGAAATTTCAGGGGTCGGAGAAAAGAGTGAGAGGATCATAAAATCACTGAAAGGCACTTTCTAGGACCTTTTTCATTTGCATAAAGTTTTTGAAAAAGCTCTTCAGTCTTGATGGACTTGTTTTCCTGCTTCTATCACTTCTAAATATGAAAGATGTCTTAATTTAAGAGTGTGTGAGGGTCATATTATTTTAAATGTTGTAAATGTAGGTCAGGTTTAGGCCAGTGGTCTACATGATGATAAATCACTCATTACTGCCATTGTGATTCAGAAAGACCTGTGATAGTGAAAGTGACTGCTCCATAACCAACCTGAGGAGAGTAGATGCTGAGATTCTGAAAAGGATTGAGAGCAATGAGGATATCACCGACATAAGTGTACACCTGCAGCTCATCATACCTCTTCTGGAGGTGGCTGATTATTTTCTCCTGCAAAGAAAAAAAAAAACCACATAAAGCTTCGAGAACACTGAACCATACAGCGATCGATTCTTGATGAGATAAACATATAAAATCTTACCTCATCTAAGAACTCCAGATTTACCAGATCATCATCAGGACAGCTCTCTATTATGAGGGTTTTACGAGTATTGATCCGGTCGTGCCTATATAAAAGCCAAGGGCATGATAATGCATGAGAAAGCTGTAAAGTGACCACACAATGAGAAACAGTGGTTTGACTGTGTGGATGTAAGACCCAGTCACTTCCAAGGTTTGTGTGAAACCCTTTGAGCTCTCCCAGGGGACACATCTCCCATTATCACAGGCTGAGATTGCACTTCATCTGTGTTTTGACCTATCACTCTCCAATGAGCCCCAGTGGGCAGAGGTCAGCACTGAGCCAGCTGGCTCTAAGGGACTGTGGAAATCCTCAGGGGACAGCAGAGAGTGTGTGAAAGAGAGCATAAAAGAGCTGCGCCTGTGAGTGGCTACAGCTATATGAGTCTATACATGTGAGTAAATACGCTCTGTTGGCTCCACTGTGCATTTGAAAATCAGCCATTTCTATCAAATCGAAATGATAAGGTTTATGACTGTCCTCACATGTGGTATTATCATTAAATCCCACTGAGAACTGAACTAACATCAACCTGACCTTCCTGTGGTTGAATATATTCACTTAGATCAGGTTGAATCAGTTTTTTAAAGCAGATTATCATGAACATTTGTTTTGACTTCTTATGAAACGCTCACTTAATGCTAGTTTTTATTGACAATACATGGCTGTAGCTTAAAAAAGGGAAGCATTATTGCCCAGAAATGCAGTGTAAACGTGTTTTCCAATAAGCTGATGGTCAATCTTTTGGTTCTCTGAAACATTTATGGATAAAAAATTAAGCTGAGTGAACTTTAATTTAATGTTAAGAGTAACTGTGGGTAAACAAATCATGCCATGCTCAGGAGTGATGCTTATTTGGTTTAAATTTATTCCGCCTATACTAGCATTTCTTTGATAAACACTGTTTGCCTTTGGATAAATAGTGTTATGATAAAATGCAAGGTTCAATGCATCCTCTGCCTGAACCGGTATCTAGGTAAACTCTGAACCTTTTCAGGATCTGGGCTTTCAGTTCATGCTCCTATTACACAAACCTCTCTCTTGATGAGTACAGACAGGGCCTTGAACTTGGGGGCAAATGAAGTCACTATCATAAATGATTTGTTTATATGGAAACCTTTTGAACCCTTCCATGAAGTAATGTTCAAGTTTACTACTACCTGCTCTCATTTCTTTAGATATTCACAGATTCACATTTTTGGATCAGTATCCTTTTTATCCATCAAAACCTTCAAGACCTCTTATGGACTTCAGTTTGAACCTATACAAGGTTCCAAGAGGTCCACTGGGATACTAAACTAAAAAAAAAATTGGTTGCCCTTGGCCTCTGTGAAAACCAACAATAAGAGGAATTGGGAACACAACTTACTGATGTGACTTGGATGGAAGTTTAGATAGGAGAGATTTTTACTCAATTTGTCCAAGACACAAAATTATTAAATTTAAAGTCGTCCATCTCTTCCAATGATCCAATGTGAAACTAGCCAAGTTTTCCTCTAACACTGACCCTGTACGTGATAAATACAGACAAACATCAGCTACCCTCTCACATATGTTTTGGTTACATATACAGTTGAATGTGTGTAAACAAATATCTTATATATACTTTTTGTGGTATAGTCAGGGTCACACTGTAAAAGAGCATTAATTTTTTCTTACAATATTTTTCATATACCAAAATATCAATAAAATTCTCTTTAAGAAAAAAAAATCAATATCAAACAACATTAAGAAAATGAAAATCTGAGCAAACTTGATGTAGATTACAGTTTTAGCTGAGTGATGCAGAGGCCTCCCCTATTATCATAAATATTCAACTGGATAATATTTCATCAGTTTCCTGAGTGCTATTTTGTGTATGAACCTCAGCTGAAAATAGTCCACCAAAATTGCACAAGTTACGACTTTTCACACTAACAGAATGCTTTTAAAGATTACAGTTTGGGATGTTCAAATAGAAAAGCATCTGGCTTGGCAGTACTGAAATAAAGTAGGGTAGTAAGAGAGCAGCTCAGACTGGTGGACTTAAAAATTGTGAGTTTTGGTCTTTCATGGCTGCTACAAGGACGTAAAAGGAAAAAAAAAATGGCCTTATAAATTCAAGCTTTTGAAAAATTCTTGTGGTGGCTTTCTCAATCCTCAAACTGCAGAACAATAAAATCTCATTCTCAAGATAGATCTATATTCTATGATGATAAATAATCAATCATAAAATGATGAAAATATTCAAGCTTCAGGTAAGGAGCTCTGCTTCTGTTTTCATTATGTATTCTGAATATAGTGTAAATGCAAAACCACAGTATTAAAGCCTCATATTCAATCCTGTTTGTGGTTTCTCTAAAGTGAGAATTCTTCATCATGTCCCTTCAGAGGAGGACTCAAGACCTCTAGCCTCTACCTCTGTCCTTCTTTGAACTAAACCACCCTATTCCACCTACGGCGGCTACTTTTAAGTTCCCTATGTCTTTATTCTTATCTGGAGTCATTGTGTGCTGATCTGTGGCATGAGAGACTCAACCAGGCAAGCCCAGTTCTCGCCCTACAAGCTCCTAATCCCATTATCCACTCTCACTGTGGACAGGAATTCGGGATCAGGCTCAGACTCTGCACACTCTCTGGAGTAAACAGAGCTGGCATAACATCAACACTCTCTGTCAAGGGCAGGTTCAGCGAACTCCTTTTTAATGAAGATTAAACACAGCCATAGTCAGTATTTCTTGGTAAATAAGAGCTTTCTGGCTTTCTGATCTGTCATGCATTGCAGTGAGAGTATTTGTGAGTTATTCATTATGACACATTTTTGGAAAAAATCTTATAAAACACACTCTGTCCCTGAGTGTCTCTACACTTTTATCCATATAGATTATAGGGAACCTTTACAGAGGCTGCCCTGTTTATTTCACTCATAAACGGAGAGCGTGGAGTTGAAATGTTCCCCTTTTTTCAGATGTAAATCAAACTTTAAGGGAATATTTACTCCATCATTAGTTTGATCACATGGGTGGAGATGTACTCTGTGCTAAAGACTCTCTTAAAGAATGGTTTGCACATCCACTGGCCTAAATGGCATTTATTAATCTAAGGTTAGTCAGCACGATCACTCCTTCTGAATTAGTCACACTCCCCTAACTTCTCTTTAATCACATACTGTAATGTCCATTACTGAGGCTCATCACCATCTCCACCATAGCTAGTGAAAGGAAATGAGACCCTGCCCCCTACTGGGGATGAACGATATCACTGCAAAGTTAATACTGAGCTGCTGCAACAGAAATCACCAATGGCAGCTCACAAATGAAGCATCAAAAAACATTAATGTGTCAGAGCAGTTTGAAGGCGTAAACTCACGTCAGTCTGGTGGTGGTTACTCACTTGGTTCTGGTTTTGCAGCCCAGTTCTTGCTGCTCCTGAATGAGAACAGCCAACTGCTGCTGGAGAGCCACATCTTTGCCGTGGGCCTGCTTGATGAAGGGATGCTCCAGGAGGTGGGTCACAGACGGGCGTGCCTCAAAATCCTTTATCAGACACCTAACAATCAGAAAAATGGAAAGAAAACATTGGGCGCCACACAAACCAAAGCCTCAAAGTTACTCTGTATTTTCATATCTATACATTAATTTAAAAAGCCTGGGAAAAACTGCAATCACCTGAACATGGTGGACAGCGAATTCTGGGATCAGTACTGATAGATGCTCACAGCAGCATGTGTTTCTCTGTCTGGGTCACTAATCTGTCCCTCTCTGTCCGAGTATCACATGCTCACGATCACCATGGCCCCCGATTCACAACAAGCCTTGCAATAGCAGTGCTATCTGACAGGTTCAGTGTTTGCCAGCAGACCATGTTTCTTTGTGATACTGTCCTGGTATCGGTTTGCTTTGATATAACAACTAGAAAATACTGACAGCAGAGCAGAGAAAACCCAAAAGAAAACTTTGCTTTTGTTTCTGACAGTTTTGATTAATTGTGAGACCAAAACTATGAAATAAGAAGGCTTGAACTCCCCACCTGAGCTCAGCGATGCATCCATCAATAATCCAAATTTGTCTTGTTCAATTACCTGTTCAGCTAAAGGCTTTGAACATCTGATGTGTGTGTGAGTGTGTGTGTGTGTGTGTGTGCGCGTGTGTGTGTGCAAACCAACAATTGCAAGCAGAGGAAAGATAGGAGAAAAACACCAATCTAATTCCTACTACCTAATCTAAGTGAATTTCTGTTTCTTTTATCAGTTTGTTCGGCGCTGAAAGTTAATTCTATGAATTCATTAGCGCCAGGACATTAAGCAGAGGTTGCTGCTATTAGCACGGCTGTGCTGCTGGGATGCTGAACGGCAGCCACTTTGTCACAGGAGTCAGTTCTTTGGCTGCACAAGTGCAGACACCGGTGATGGATTTATTATCCTAGAAAATATCCCTCCCTTTCCTACCACCTCAGCTGCCCCTGCACACACTCACACACACACACACACACACACACACACACACACACACACACACACACACACACACACACACACACACACACACACACACACACACACACACACACACACACATACAGGCCTGACAGGGCTGAAAAGGCTGGACAACCAGCCTGCAAAGCTTGATAACATTGTCAAGACTCCCTACATTGAACTCCTCTGGGCTTTTGTTCATGGAGATTATTCCTGATACGATATCAAACAATCCATTAACCAAAATTAAAGAGCTGCAATCCTAAAAATATCCAATAAAAACCACTGCAATTACACTGGTAAACATGATAACAACTAACATCACAACAACCTGTGTTGGTGAGGTAATATGCCTCGTCTCTGCCCTGACTAATCAATAACCCCACAGACACAAAAAGTCCTTAAAGGCAGACGGTCTGTTTGTTTTTTCAATTACTCCCTTTCAGTTATTGCATTTCAACGCTGACCTCAAATATAAATGTTAGCCGGGAACCAGCCTACACAAATAGTTCACTGAACAAATTGAATTTTATTTTCTCATTATGGTTCAGACTCACACACCTCTGTGTGGTGATATTAAGGCTGTATATTCTCAACAACCATTACAAGACCTCCCCCCACCCACCCACACCCACCCACCCACACTCACACATTATTAGCTCTGCACAGTGGAGGAAATGATAAGTTATCTGGGCCTCAGATAGAACTGATAACTCAGTTGAATTAGTTTGTTCTTCCCTGGCAGATTTACACAAATGAAAGTGGATGAAGAGAAAGACGAGGGGGTTGATAGAGTTGAGCTGTAAAATATCAATTTCACTTCCCACAGTGTTTAAATGAACATTCACGCCTACTGTAATGCAGAGACATATCTGCTTTCAAAATTAGTGTGTCCCTGTATATTTTACTGTCTTTTACTTAATTTTTTTGTTAATTTTCTGTATAGCTTTTTATCTAATGATACCAAGCAAGCGATGTGAATCTGAGTGAGAGTTAACGCAAAACAATTAAGTTCATCTCACTGCATTAAAATGAATTTTAGGATTGAATTGCATAACCCTGTAAATGAGAATGCACATTTTTCCCCCAGCGCCATCCCTAAACTCTTAAACTTTACCTCATATCTGCACCTGAGATATCCTGTTTTTATTCATCAACAAAGCAAACAACAGAGTCAAGAAAAAAATGCACCAGGTCAGGCGATCTTTGGAGAATTACAGTATGGCTGTCTACTTAACAACCTTAAGGAAAATAAACCCTTTCAGAAGAGCATTAGTACAGACTGAGGACAAAGGTTGACAGACTGACATTAGAGGACACTTACTGGCCGATGAAATGGCTAAAACTCCTGCACCACTGCTCTGGACTTCGTAATGTAGGTGATGGATTCCTGAAACAAAAATCACACACACACAAATGTCAGCAAAAAAGTGACTTCATAGAAAGCATTCAAATCCCATCATGACCATCATTTACAATTCAAAAGCTTTGGGCTTGTCTCCTGCCTGACTGATCTGGCAGGCTGAGTATGACCGTCAGACTCCTGTGAGAGTTTTTTGGTCAGAGGATGAGCTGGTTGGGGTCCAGGTCTGTGGCAGCCGAGGAAAAAAGTGACAAATGACAACAGCCCCTCCACTGTCTGGCAGCAAGCATCTGCCATTGGGAGCCAAAAGTTATGGGAGCTAGTTATACCTCTGTCAGCAGCATTTACGGAGGCCATCTATAATAAGGCTAATACTTTTCAAGTGAGAACGATGACAGGAGGCAGGTCTGGATAAGAAGACAAGGCCGTTACTGACCTGAGAACAGTCATCTTCACAGCTGTGAGCTTTTTGTAAATGTCGTGCAAACAGGGAAAGACCAGGTCTCTGCATTTATGAACCTTGGTAATTAGTTCGGTCACATGACAGCAGAATGAGATTTCAGGTGTAAAAGAGGGAAATGACACAAAAATTTGAATTTAAGAATGAAATTGGTTGTATTTTGATAATCACAAACAAACAAGATGTAGCTGGAGCTGCACAGCAAATGACAGAATTTTTGACATTTTTCTTACACATATCATTTTTTTAGGGGGGGAGGGAGAGGGCGCCAGGGTTAAAAAAATCTGTCATTTTCCACAGCCTTAACTTAGTCGAGTCTTTGATAAGGATTCAGGCAGGCAATCCTTTCTAAAGTGTAGATCAAAGCCAGTAACTGACTGCTTCAATGCAACCTCTAATATGAGCCTGAAGACACGTTCTCGCCTTGATGTCGTACCATACTGCTTATACATTACAAAGTCAATATCACAGCGCACGGCTGATAACACTGTCAAGTGTGCTCATTGTGCTTTGCAAATTCAGTTTTTTTTTTCTCTTTCAGTATTTGTGAGAGTGCTGGCTCATATTGTAAACACAAATGGCTTATTCAAATCTAGGTCCAGGCTGAGCGTTTACTGTCAGATGCTCCTCAGAGTGGATTGAGGCAAAATCTCAGAGGTGTCAACAGCACTTGATGACTGTAACTAAGCCATGAAGGAAGACAAAAATCAGGCCAACTGAAATATACGAGTACAATTCTTCTTATGCAGAATTTATAATCCTGCATTTTTCCTGTAGGAGTTAAAAAATTTAACCTCTCATACAGGAAATTCTTTACTGCTACATTTAAATCAGAATTGTCAGAGGTCACATGCTTAGAAACGTGCCGTGTGGTCAACTTAAATCAAAAGAAATCTTGGCGAATAAAGAGGGTAATGCTAATGATGTTAATTTAGAATAGAGGTTGAGCAAATGAATCAAAACTGCACTGAAAATTCATGACCGCTGTTACAACAATAACAATGTGAGAGTTTTCCTAAAGGTAGAAACACAGCAGCCTCAACAGAGAATAACTGCAAGAGTCCAAAATAAAGACCTACTTGGCAAACAGACCCTCTGCTTTTAATTTTACTCATCCATCACTGCAGTCACAGAACCAGCACTTCTTTGAGCATACATGCATGGAAAGGGAGAAATGCTTCTCCATATATCAAATCTTTGTTGGCCACATTGCTGAATGCTGCACAGCACTTAAACAAAAGCATCAGAGCATCAGAGATGAAGACTCACGATCGGAGAATCATCCAACCAGACAATGATCTCCTGTAAGGGGTCAAGACTACACCAGATCCTGATGATGGGAGATCTAAAATAAAAAGGTCCATGCTGATGTCAGTCTTTTGTAATATAAACTTTGATAGATGAAAACAAAAGACACAAGGTTCCTTAATGCTGGCTGAATTTTAGAGGCTGTTTTATGAGAGAAAAAATCACTGGATGCACAAAAATGTCAAATTAGAAGTAACTTGTTCAGCTGTAGCTGATAAATGAAGGAATGCAGAGAAATAAGTCTGCTTGAAGTTTCCAGAAAAACAAGGATCCATATATACATGCAAAGCATATGAATGCACATGTTCAATAATTAGCCTTAGAGTAAGTCTAGCCCTTCTATCAGCATTGTTAATTAGCTGGTGGAGCCCTCATTTGAAAGCTACCATATACATTCTCTTAAATATCCAATAAATAACAAATATAAAATTTTGATTTCACTTTGAACAGAGTACCCTTTGAGTCAGTTGTTCTCATAATGAGTGGTAGAAAGATCATTACGGTTTTAAACAAACAGAAGAAACCTGTGCCTGAATGAAAAGGATAATGTGAAGGACCATCCTCTACACATACACAAACAAATCTGTGCCCTTATCCCCTAATAGTGAGTTATGCAGCCATGACAAGTGACCCTGCGCCCTCTGTGACCCAAACAGCATTTCCACCCTCAGAAGACTCAGGCTCTTTTTGCACAAGCTACAGGTTCGACAATGAAACTATATTCAAAAATCTATTATATAGATTTTTTTTTTTTTTTTTTTTCAAAATTTGGTTTCAACTGTTTCCTTCACCTGCAGTGTTTATGACACCTCCAGCAATCTCTGCTCCTGTTTAAATTCAGCGCTGATCATCAAATGTCAGCATGCTAACACTCTGAACTGTGATGGTGAACATCCAACATGCTGAACAGAACTTGACAGTCTACTTGCTCAACAAGAGCACATAACAGCTCCACTGCAGACCATATGCATGTCATGGTCTGTATGGTTGCAGATTACTCAGTAACAGTGTTGTACAATTAAGACAAATATTGTTCAACACAGGCAAGGTGCAACTTCAGGTCCTTTTAACCTTAAATTTAAATATTCAGCTCTTCAGATTAGGAACACCAAATTGTGTTGATAACCCTCACCATGATTCTGCTACACAGACTTTAACTCAAGTTTTGCCATGATGAGCCGTCTCTTACCAGCAAACTCATCTGGATTTCTCCCTCTGGGACTTTGTTGTCTTTGTTGACAAGCCATCAATCACTTCCACCCTGCTCATACAGATTTATGCACTGTTAAATATGTGGCTAATATCTACAGGGATCTGGACGAATAAACACAACCTTGGACTCCTTTTTCATCTGCCCGTAACCTTTACAACACATTTAACACAGGCTTTGATCTGACTTTACATGGACACTGTCCCTGAAATGCATTGAGATCACTGATGCAAGCAATTAACCTTCCTGCGTATTAAATATCACGGACCATCTTGGTGTTGAGTGTCTGTAATTAATTTTGCAGTTGATGATTTTACAACTTTGCCCTCTGACATGCTCCATTACCTTCATCCATGCTCATCATGGACATCATATCTGTCATTCATGCTGGGGTTATTTTAAAAAATAAAAAATGAACAAATAAATAAAGACTTTGATCTGACTTAACACAACTGAGGCTACAGAAAAATGGAGAATGATCTAACTTGAGGTCTTATGCATGGAGCCACATGATGTCACAACTCGTGAAATATTAGATGTCTTTAAAGCACAAACAGACCACACACCAAGGTGACCCTAATTCATGGAGCTCATCAGCGTCCCCTCTGACAGATATCAGAGCTCCTCCTAACGTTTATAGCCTGCTGTGATGAGAATGATTTGCGCCCATGCAGATTTTTCTTCAGCACAACCAAAGCTGTGACATAATGTCTATCTGCTGCTGGTCCCTGAGGGCAGAGAGCTGATAGCATTGAGTGTTTATTTGATTCTCACCCGCAGCTGTTCAATCTTAAGCCTTACAAAGGGAAACTTGCAATGGTATTCAAAGAAAAGAAAGGGAACTGCAGGGACAAAAGGGTTGCTGTCATAGAAGTGGGCTGAAAACATGACGCCTGTGAATGTGTGACATGAGCCGCATATTTTTTTCATAAACTGAGTGTCATCTGTTTGTGTTTACAATCTAGATGTGTTTCAGCGAGGAGGAGGAATGACAAGTGGGATGAAACACACAAGATTAACAACATGACAGTGAACCCTTTAGCTTGGAAACACATTAACGCATGCACCTGTAAAATATCAGGATGATCAAAATGCTTATTGCATGTTTTAGTGCTTGCATTTGTCTCAGAGAACGTATAAAACCCAAGGACAATCCCTCAGAAAAAGCGTGTCTGCTTTTGTGGTATGTGAGGTGTTAAATAGAAAAAAAAAAATCATGAGCATTGTGATCATGGAAACCTGCAACGATGAATCTCTTTGATTTCATCATGAATCACCTTTGCTGCCACTAAACACCAAAAGGTGAAACACATTTCCCTATTTGGGAAATCATTCATTCTGTAGTCATAATTTATTACACATTTGCCGGTGATTTTTGCCTGCCAAACAGCAGCGGTGGGAAAATATATTTGAGATAAATTACATGTTAACAGAATCATTTCATGGTTCAGCACATTTGCTTTGATTCAACCGTGAGCTTTTCAAGTCCTAACTTCCAGCAAAAGGGGAAATATGGATTTTGATTGGAAAAGAGATCGAGGAATGTCAGTTAGAAACAAATAGTCTGAGATTTTAGCTCCATTAAAATAAGGTTGGACATTGATAAGAGAAATGCATATGCCCTCTGTTATTATGGCTGCTATTTGTTAAGGTAAAGTGCTCTCTACTTGACAGAAACCACTCTTGTAGTCTGACGCTGCTCTTCTATAAATGTACCAAACAGACTATCTTTTAGCCTCATCTACTCCACCTGAAAGGTGACGTGTTATAAAGTGCATTTCAGGGTGAAATCTCACTCTACATTAGTGGCATTCATTTTTGCACTCTGGCCTCGCTCCTGTAATTATTTTAAATTCTGTTTGAATTTGGTGCAGATGAAATGCTGCGTTAGCTCCATAATTCCTGCCATCCGTGTTCCTCCTCCTCTGCCTTGGCAGGGAGGAGATAACATTGTGACGGGGAGGAGGTGACAGCCTCATCTCAATGTGAATGGAGCTAATCACCAATGCAAATTGCAATCAGAAGGGCATATCTCCACCTAACTGAGAGATAATTGCGTGATTGTGCCGATAACAAAAGGTCAACCCTGTGTAGCCACTAAGCTCTCAAATGATCATTAGACATACACGCACTGTCTCCAGCAGTGAATATTTTTACAGATTGAATCACTGCATTAATTTCAAGGCCAAACAGATTTTTTGGTGATTAAAAGATTGATCAACCTTTCAGACTGAAAACACAAGAATGACTCAACACTTAAATCAAACCAGAAATTTCACTGCACTCTTCAAAAATTTCATGTCCTGAAAAAATATTAATTTACAAGGAAATCCATTGTTGGTATTTTTACCCTCTGCTGACAAATTCAGTTTGCCTTTGTTTCCCTAACATAATGGGAATCATCATCTGTGTTTCCTTGTGAGTGCAGCCCCCAGCTGTGTGGTAGGAGTGCCCTCTAGTGGACTCACCGTGGGATCTTGAAGAGAGCTTTAACCGGATGCATCTCAGCCAGCGGGGGATCTCCATCTGCCAGCTCGATGGCTGTGATGCCAAGTGACCACACATCACAACGGGCGTCGTATGAGTAGTCATACTGCTGTTCACAGGCAATGACCTGGTGACACAACACAGTGTTAACCTTATGGAGAACTCATTTAGATTGTTATTCAGATTCATGATGATTCAGTTTTTTTTTTACACACAAATCAGCCAGTAAAGTGACTTGAACATGACCTTTCCTGAACCTAAGGTCAAGTTTTCAAGAACCAAGCACATTTTTAAATGACAACTGCAAGAAATTATATATCAGGGCACCTGTGACCTAGCGATGTAAGCGTTTTACATATAGAGGTTGTAGCCCTTATTGCTGTGCTGTGGTTGCTGGTTTGATCCCAGCAATGACTCTATTGCATATCTTACCCATCTCTCCTCTTTACATTTCCTGCCTCTCTTCAGTTGTCCAATCTCTTTGTACGTGAGTGTGTGTTTGTGTGTGTATGAAAATTATATTTATTTAAGTATATATATGTTTATATGCAGTGTACTGTTTTCATACATTTATATGTCTGTATACTGTATGTTAAGGGTATTTGGTCCAAAATGATCATAAACTATATTTTACGTCCTAATTATAGCGCTTGCTTTCTTTCAGCCTTAAATCTGAGTTACACACAGATCTCTTTTATGGGCCATTTAAACACTGAAATGTGGGTTGCCTCAGTTGCCAGTGGTGTGAGTCTCCCATTTCCACAGTTAATAATTATAACTGACACCACATTTTACAGCTGAGTTTATTCTAATTGCCCCTGAGGTCCCTCCCTACCGGCCCAATCACTGCACCTCATTTCTGCCAAAGAGTAAGCGGTTGGGGCCTCAGACTCCCAGCTATTAACCTTGAGGAGACCTCCAGAGCGGCACCCGTGGAGGGGAATACACAATCACAAAAGGGGGAGTCACACAGGAATAACTGAGCCTCTCTCCTTATTTCTCTGTGGCACATTTAACACATTTGACATTTATAAACTGTCACATTAAACACTCAAACATGAGGCCATTAAAGTGGGAAATTTGTGGTAACTTCAGCACAGTCTCTGACCTCAGGTGCCATCCAAAACGGAGTCCCAACTGATGTATTCCTCCGCAGCCGTGCACTGGTGAGTTGAGCTGAAACACCTTAAAAATATGAAAATAACATTCAATAATATCTTGTAATTCATAAGTAAGATTAGTTTTTATTTGTCTGAATTTGATAAGAATAAAAATAGAATTTATAAAAGAGTCTACCAATAAATACCTAGCATATAATGTAGTGTGGCAACCTGCCAAGCCGTAATAATAATGGGCTATAATCATTTGAAATTATGTAGGACAGATTTTTATCAGCATGAGTCCACTTCATCTCCATGACACAAAGGACATAAACATGCCTAGGGGTGACTCCAAGTCATTTGCCATAACAGCTTTCTTTTAATATGCAAAGGATCAAATAACGCAATTTAAATGAGCAATAATAGCCTCGGGTTAAGGCTACGGTCCATGAAATAAAAAGATGTTGTGGTGAGTGTAGGACTACAGTGTTGGAGCACGTAAAATGGTTTATCTTGTGCTTGTGTTCGCTCTCACAATCAGTTCTGCGGGAGTGTGCTGCTGACACTTCCCTGAAATAAGTCAAATAAAACAAATTTACCAAGCAATGCGCTTTACTAAAACTGAGAGATGATTATCAGGCCTTAATGCATGTGTTTATTAAATCCTTGAATAAGTTAAATAGCTTCTTTCAGAGATTATTACCAAAGTCAACCAGTTTGACTCCTCCCTCAGTTGTCAGAAGGATGTTGTTGCCTTTGACATCACGATGGATAATCCGGTTGTTGTGCAAATGCTGAAGACCCTTTAAAGTTAGAGGACAACAAAACACAAAGTGGTCAGAATGAATCTCAATCTCAATATTTCTCATTTGTCATAAGAATAAATAAGAATAGATTGCAGTCAGAGTTGAGCTGTACAGTCTACAGAAATGAACTCCCACAGCTGTTCAGCGAGAGACATTCATTACCGCCTGACACAACCCACCCTGCTGAAAATAAATCCTCAGCACGCTCTCTGCGTGTTTGCATCCCACCTCCCCCTCTAACATTAGCAGCTTTGCAGCGGGCCGTCTTACCAAGAGGGCACTGCATAAGATGTATGAGATAACGGGCTCCTGCAGACGCTGGCCTCGGATGAGCAGGCCTTTGATGAGCTCTGTGACAGAGCCGCCGTTGCACAGCTGGGTGGGAGACAGAGAAACTGGAGTGACTCGTCCATCACTCACCACACAAGATTATGATTCATGTGGAAAGCAAGCCCACACAAACACACAAGCAAGAGGAAGCAATGCAGAATCCCACATGATAGCAATAACATCAACATTTATGTAGGTGGTTTGCCTAACACTCTCGAGACCCACTTTCATGCTACTTAAGCATCAGAAGGAGCTTTGAACATTTTTGGCCTCATGCACACAAACTGCTGAATTCTGAGACAAGCAAAACACTTGTTCTCAGCAAAACACCCTGAATTTATTCTGCAGGTCTGATAAAAGCTTTTCTCTTTTCGTCCTCTTCACACGCCTGCACCATCATTTCTTTTACCTTGTTTGATTTTGATCTAGAGGGAGGTATTGACCTACCTGATCTACCTGAGGTGCTTTGAGTTTGACACCATAATACTGACAGTATTATCATTCATATGTTTCTACACCAGTCAAAGAAATAAACTAAAATGGAGAAATGAAACTCTACCTTCTCATCTAATAACACCTTGCCAAAGTTACAGAGAGGCAGCCAGTCTCTGAAACAAGACTGACATGTAGATACAGCCATCTCAGTGCTGTGCTAGCTTTGCGGGTAGATTACTCCCTGTTTTAAAGCTATTATAAATACCCACAACACCACGCTAACTATAAGGATTAATCTAGGACTTTTCAAATGATTGACAATACGCCAGCAAAATAGGTTGCCATTGTCATTTTAGCAAAAATACTCTTTGTTTTTCCAGCTAAAGTAAGCGTTGAATTAAGGAGCTTCCGTTTTGTCTGTTTCAGGCATGGTTATGAAACAAAGGTCCTGATCCAAAAACACCAAGATTTGTCAGATATGGATTAGACTGTCCAAGAGAATCTATTGACTTCACAGTTTAGGATATGTGAAACCCTCACTCCACATGTTAAAGTGTTACAAAGTATTGTGGTCCTGAGTCGGGATCTCATCTCATGTGGTCTGGATGTGAAGAAGCAGCCCGTTTCTTGCACTTCACTGATCTGAAACTGTGTTTTAATGCTAATCTATTCTATCAAGGATAATCTATTCAACATCTAAGAGCTGAGGTAACAGGGGTTTTGGATCAGAACCTGGTCTTTGTGGTCTTAAGGTGAAAAAAGCAGTGAAACCTCCACTTTCTTGCATAAACACAAGTAGAATGATTTATTTACAAATCAAAAAATGTGTTTTAAGGAGTCGATTTAGAATAGTCTAGTCTAGATCTAGAAGTATTAGCATAGCAGCTTCAGATCAGGACCTTTTAATGATTAAACACAATAAATACTAACTTCAGTGTTGTGGGAGGAGACGAAATTTACCATCAAAAGCAGAAATATAATTAGCTTGGTGTAGACAACAGAAAGTAAAGAAAGGCTACACAAAATACATGTAAATACTAAAATGAAAGGGTTTTAGTGGATAAAATGAGCTGTTTCTATTCCCTATGTTAACTGAGCTGGGTTGTGTTACTCATATTTTTGTGAGACCTTAAATAAGAGCATTCCCTGTAATGTTGGACTGTTGTCAAAGCAGAGTATTTAAACTGACTTGTAGCTCACTCTGAAACTCCAGAGTCTAGGATGCGAGAAAATATGCCTCTAGGAAGAAAAGAAAAACAGTAAATCATATTTCAAGACTCCACAAATACAAAGACAAAAGAGGCTCACCTCAAGCACCAGCCATAGCTGTCCTCCTGATAAGTTGTCTGATTTGTAGAACATGCCGTAAAACTTAACTACATTTGGATGATTTGACAGGGACCTCAAGATGTTGTACTCGGCCTCGATCTCCTCATCCACATCCTTCAAAAAGACAACCAATGCAAGTAAGTGAATAGGACATGTAGCTGTGCCAGTGGAGGGCACAAACTAGTGCGATATAATAAAAGTCATATTTATGCCTTAATATTTCACGTTGTGTTTTAATTCAAACTCCAGCATAAAACCGAGCAATAGGTCGGCTATAATTAGACTCCCGAAGACAGGGTTATAAACTCTGTAACAAAGGAAGGGACAGCCAGGGTGCTAAACTATTTCTGGAAGTGCTTTTCTATCAAAGTAAATCTCAGGGGAAAGAAAGAGCTGCAGTCAGAGAGGCAAAATTTCTCTTCCTGGATGTCTGAGTGATAGTGTCAGCAGTCTAATCAGGGAGAAGGATGAGAGAGGAGGCAGCTTCATCTTCCTGGCCATCAGGGAAGCATCATGGTGGATAGCAGTGCCAGGATGGGGATTGTTCCATTGACACAATCGCAGGCAGCTTCAGACCAAGCCTTGCTAGTGCAATACGATGCCAATGTAGAGTCTACTGTGTCCTTATCAGACAGACAAATGAACAAATGCACTGAGAGAAAAAAAGCCAATACAGGAGCTACATATTTCCAAAAGGGTTTGTTCGACTCAACATGACAGGAAATAAATGAAGAGGGGAGACGTTGAAATATTTCACTAGAGCAAACAACTGCATGAAGATGTAGAAGAGGAAAAAGTATGGGCAACTTACTCTGTTTGTATGGCTCGTATGCTGAGACAAGTCACATAATTATAAAGAAAAAAACAAAGGGTTCAGGGTTTGATTTTCTTTTCCTGTCACAGTATGATGAGTTTTTGTGTTTAAGAAATGACGGACACTGAGGTATTTCACCTCCATCACAAACAAAGTGAAACTTGCTGTGCAGGTAGACACATACATGTTAGTGTTAGAAATATATATCGCTAAGCCACCAAAACAGTAAATATTTTTACAGCTTACTAACTGTTAAAGTTTATATTAAGAGGCTGCTGGCAAATGTATTGAGTTAAAACATTACATTTTGAATGTGATAGAGAATAGACAACTGTGATACAATATTTATACACTATGTTGCTTTAAAGATAAAAACTCCACTAAAGTAAAATCTTACTTGTGCTCATCATTTTAGGATGCTAATATCTGGAGTGAAGCACAAAATGCAAAGTTTACTTTAAGCGTTTTTGATACCTGTTTCAAATTTCATAAAAACTCATCAAGCAATGGACATATTTTGACATAAATGATGGATTAGACATTACTACCATGCAGCTAGCATGGCTACAAATACTGCCTTTACGTTATTGTACATTTGAATCTACTTCTTATTTTTGCACTTTGTTCAAGGGATATTTCTTGATGGGTTTTTTTATACATTTTTTTTATTTTTTAGCCTTGAAAACTTAAAAATCTATCATCCATTATCTTAACATGGACAAAAACTAAACCACCCAAACTCTTGTTGATAGATAAGAAGGAGGTTTAGTCTCCAGTTATGGGGTGAAAGGCCAAAAAAGTTGGGAATTACTGTGTTAATTTAGCAGAAAATGGGGCCAGGTCCTTCACAATTGAAGTTAGATTAGCTTTTGAAGTTTTAAAATTATAGTTATCAAGCTGTCGAGCAAAGTATGAGATACTGCTGTTTGTTATCTATAGTATCTCTTCACAAGTCAACACAGCGGCAGTATTTTTCTGTACATCTATCAGTACGATAAACAAATATTGTATCAGACATGTATGGTTTCTATTACTCATGGAAAAACAAATTAGGTACCATGTAGGGGTCTTGAACTTTTGCAGTGACTTACATTGATCGGGTCCAGCACTTTCACTGCAGCCTGACTCCCGTCCTTTTTGTTGGTCACTCTGTAGACTTTGCCGTATGTTCCTTTACCGATGGTCTCCACTATATCCCAGTTATCTGATGGGTCATCTAAGTTTTCCATCCCAATCATGCTGGACTTGTAGGGATACAGTCCATATAATGACCTCCTGAAAGAAAAACACAAAAATTGAAATGTTTTAATACTGAGATTAAAACCAGTCAATGAAAATATGTCTTAATGAAGTTACCTCTGTAGATAGAAGTTAAACAGTAAGTGAGAAAATGTTCTAAATGGTTTAAATGAAATAAACATGTTGAGCCCAACAACAGATCACACATTACAGGGAAATTAGTTACCACCATAAAGAAGCAGGTAATTAAAAGAGACCCATGTGGAAATGTGCATGTACAGCACAGAGCAGTACATTAATTCCCACAGGCCCTTCCATTCAGCCCAGTGAAATGCCTATAAGTGCCAAGGGAACCACTTAACAGGTTTAACACTGAAGAAATCAAAGCAAAAAAGCAGCGCAGACAGCTGGAGGTGGAGACGACAGCACTCTACTTACATAGCAAGTGTTATTTTCTTCTGATTCATCGGGGCTGGGAAAAAATACAACTAAAGAGTCTCTTGTGATCATAATACACCGGCTCCAATAGCTACAGCAATCGCTCCCTCAAGAGGATGGGCAACAAGTGCCGTTTCACACAGATACTGAATAAGCCCTCTCCACGGGGACCTTGCCACAGCCGCTAAGAAGTGCAATCTCCTCAGGATCAATTGGATTGGACAGAGATTAACTTGACAAGTGCTGTCCTGAATGAGAAGTGAACCCACATGACACCTTCTAACAAACTGATCATAATGTAAGGAGTGTTATAAAGTGATTTGCATTTATAAGGCGATTGAAAGGACTTATGATCAACAGTGGTCTAAAAACCCTATAAGTCTTCAAATGCTGAAAATATGACCAATGATGCAAACCATGGAGTGTCAAGGTGGCTGAGGCAGAATAGCATGATATATGGGGATACAATGTGTCCTGTTTTTTTTGAGAAGAAAGAATGCCGCATATTCCAGATAAACAATGATAGAGGGGAGTGTTTGTGTGTGATCTCATGACGGCTCCACTCGTCATAAATGTGTTATGCATTGGAGAGGGTGAGTGACCCTGAGGGAGGGACGTTATCCAGGAGGGGATCAGAAAACTGATGTGAGAAAACATGAATGATGTTTAACCTTTTGGTGCATGCGAACCAGATTTATGAATTGTTGTGTATGCAGGTTACGTGTTAGCAAAGATAATAGATAGATGTACTGCTTTTGTGAGGGGACGCTGTAATATGAAGCACTGAGATCAGACTGATATCCTTCACTGTGTCCTTCGGGGAAACATGGTAGGGGCACCAGCTAAAGCACCTTTAGTATATGTGTGTTTTTATAACACAGTTACACAATACTTACACAAGATAGCCACTAAAACACCTACTGAGATGCAGGGGAGTGTCCAAGAGAAGCAGAAATATCACTGACACCCTTAATATCAGATTGGCCACCCCTGGTCCCATCCCCAAATGCTTAATTTTTACTGGCTTTTAGACTTATCAGAGGTATGAGTTATTGTACTGACCTGACTATTAGAGGACCCTGATAGTAAGACAGCCCCATTTTCAAAGTTAATTTCTAGGAATAGACTTTGAGGACCAAATCAGCAGTTGCAATAAAAACTATAAAAATAAAACTGGCACATTTATGAAAACAAGGTAAGTTGTTTTTAAACTTTGGAATAGAATAATGTTTGAATTATTTTGAAGAGAAATTTTTGCAGACGAATGAAATACAAAATGGTCAAGTGTTAAAATGAAGCGCTAAAGTAGTAGTATGCAGAAAGAGCTTAGATCTGACAACACTAGAATAAGCTGACTAAGAAGAATCCATCAGAACAGTTCTATATTTTGGATTTCAATAATTTGAGCTGAGTGTGTCTCAGGCTGCTCTGGCCCTCACATATCAGCTGATCACAGACATAGCCTAAAAGCAGAAATTCCACATTATCTCAGATTTTTACTCTGGATTGTCCGAAAATACACTGAAGTTTTCTCTCTGGTACAAAAGCCTCTGGGTGTCACAGAAACACACAGAGTTGATCACCAGAAAGCTGTCGGTCTCACAAATGAGTGGATTTTGAAGTTAGTCACAGTGTCATGCTGTTCAGTTTTTAAAGCTTATATCATAAACACAATATTATGTTGAATACTGCACAGCTGGCTCCACTTAATACTATACCTAAAGCCTGAATGTAAGATGATACCACTTTATTCAGATGTAGTCTAAGGGGGAAAAAAAAATGTGACTGTGTCAGTACAGTCTGCTAGAAGCTTTATTTGCATTTCAGTATGATGCATTTTCTTTTGATACATCCGAACATAGTGACTTTAGACATACCTTTAAACTCAGAGTGCATGACACACTTAAAAAAAACTTTTTTTTCATTCAGTAAATTTTGCTGCATCCTGCATGCGACAGACATAGGCCTCTGGTATTGAACACAGAGAGAACTATTTTATCGTGTTTACCCAGATGATGGCACCCCAAGAAACAAGCAGCTTCTCCACAGTAAAAAGCATGCCATAGATAAGAAAGCTACATGCACCGGTCAAGCACTTGTTATCAGTGAGTCATGGTAAAAAAAAAACAAAAAAAACTCTGTTACAGAAGAGTTACCAGGTAGTGGACGGTGTCCTTATCTTACGTTGTTGAAATTTCCATAGGCTGAAACTCCAAAAAGCCGAAACAGATAATGCAAATACACTGTGCAGACTTTGTTGAACCCAGAGGAAACTGTCATGCAGGAAGACAGCCGAAACCCTTTTAACTCCTTGAGAGACCTTAACTTTATGACACCCTGCACAAGTCAGTGCCCACATACCCTTGCCTAGATGTATGATTTTATCATGTCTAACAATCCATCACTGGCTGTGTAAAGCTAATCACCCATGTTAACCTGCCAGCAAATACTGCGGCACACACCTGCCATATTCATTAAACAGCCTACTTGCTCGCTATTTGCACTGTGGTTGTTTTGCGATATGTCTGACCTGTCCCATACTGTGCTTTTGAAACATTATCAGTCACCTGTTGACAAGATACTGTGCCTTTATATACAGTTTTTCAACAGACATATCATATTTCCAGACAACCTTTTGTACAAAACTACCTGCTGCATGAGAAATCATCTCTAAAATATTTATGCAATTTAACAAAGATTTGCAGCAGAAGATTAAATGGGACTTTAAACATAAAAAGGATTCATATCCAGTACCCAGTAAACTTATCTGCAACAGCTTGCTTTCAAAAACTGAAGTCAGAGGAAACTTAATATCAGTTTATCAGTTTTAAGTAATACAAAAGAAATAATCTCCTGTCAGAAAATGAACTGTAAGGGGACATAAAAAGCCTCTCACAGTCACACACAGAGAACTAATTAGATAAATTGCTTTGCATAAATTAATTATTCAAAATGAGTTTTCAAGTATCAACAAAGCTTGGATCAAAAAGGCAAAATTCATCCGTACCTGTTTGTTTCTGTGAAAGTGTTCCTCTCTCCTTCAGAGCAAAACGCTCCGCACTAATTCATGCTAATCTAATGGGATTAATAATTCACCAGTCATCTGCAACCTGATCTGCAGCCGTGTTAAGTAATCAGGTGGCAGATGTATCCACTCATAATGGAGGCTGATATGAGGCATCTCAGGTTGTACCCGGGTTACCAGGAAGTTCACAATAGTTGCTAAGTCACATGACTGCAGGCTGCCTCCCTCTGTCTGTTACTGGCCCAACTGTTTGTGCTTCAGTTATCCCAGTTTCTTATATTCCAGGGATGACAATGTAAGTAAGCAGCATGTGTGCATGTTAAGAGAGCCAGTACAAGCTTTAGCAGGTATGTTGAGGGGCAAGAATTCAAATTAAGCAAATCTGTTAGATAAGATCCAGAGGTAGACTCATCATAGGGGTTTGTAATAGATCCTGGGTCTGGCTTTTCTTGATGTACCAGTGACAATAGAACACACCCAAGTCAAAGTGACTATAAACAGGATGATTTTCCAAATTTAATACAATGCGTTGGCACTGATGTTGCTGTTGCCGTGAGTCTTAAGCCCAGGGGATCTCATAAAGTCTCAACAGTCACACCTGCATTAGAGAGCTGTAGCACCAGCAGATGATGTTCCAAAAGAGCTCTGATATTTCAACTTATTTGGCTGCTGGTTTTCCAAAACTTATAGTCTTCCCAAAATGAACCACTTCATCAGTTTACAGTCAAAGATGTGTACTGGGGAGCAAATCACCAAGAGGGGTTTACCTGAAATTCATTTTAACTTCACAAACAAGCAAGAATAAGATGTCTTTTCAGCATTAGTAACCCTAATACTCTGACTTTTCAAAAATTGCCAGGGGTCTGCCAAAAGGTCTTTTGTAAATAATATAGATTTTTTTTTAAAAGGCAGAAACATTTCGGACTTGGTATAGGGGTCAGCAGACAGTATAACTGAGAGGATGCAAGAGGATTAGCACATTTTAAGAAAAAGGCATACTCATGTTAAAAAAGTTAGAATTATCTTCCTAATAAAGCTTCTTTTCTGATTCTTGTTTGGTCATATTGGAGAATAAAGGATGGCTGTCCCACTCCATACCACTGAAAATGATCTAAAAAAGACTCACCATACCTGGATTTGATGTGTTTATAGCTGCTTGGTAAGGACACTTAAAAGTCTTCAAGAACAAACGCTTCAATCTCTGTTTGACTGGGTTAAAGATACTTGTAAATCCAGTTTAAATTTTCCATCGACAACAGAGCTGCTGTCAGAGATATTTATGTCTGTATTATCACAAAGCAAATAGAAAATGAGGTTTTTAAAGAAAAGGAGACACATCATCGCAGCTGCTCCAACAAGACACCAATGGACATAGATGGAGACACTCAGGTTACCCTTTGTTTACCAGCCTGTGTCAGCATACATTAAAAGGGACATTGTACTGAGTGCACTAAATGCACTAAATGCAGGTCAGTGAGTCTTTGTGACACAAAATTGTTTTCTAGAAAAGATCCACTAATTTTAGCAAAAACATCAGGTTTTGTGTGAAAAACGGAGGTATTTTTTTAGTGGTTACGTGTTGCTTAGTGTTCGCAGTAAATTTAGATAACCCTTCAATGTGCAGTAACAGAATTTCAAGTCTCAGTGATGGTTGGAGGTGGTACCAGCTTTGTACGGCGTGAACAGCTGCTGCACAAGGATCGTCTTTGACACCAGAAACAGAGCAAAGTGAGAGTGAGTAATCTAATTTTCTGCTTCCATCAAACTCACACAATCCCACCCTCTGCGGTAAATGCCTTGCGGGAACTCCACTTGGTAAACCCTTTGGTAAGTCTGTGGGGAGGGAAAAAACTCTGAACTATAATCCCTTTTAAGGGGATATAAAGAGGCTTTGCAGTAAACCTCCACTCGCCACAAGCCAGACCAAAAGCACAGTGCCCTTGTTCTCACCCTGAATGACCAAAGCCTCACATAACCAGACACAAAGTCTTTTTACACAACAACCTCCTAAGTTTAGCAGTGCAGCTGCATGACTCACAAAACAAAAAACTAACTGGAACATCATCATCATCATCAAAATAACCAATCCAATTCATTACTCTAAACCATCTAGAGCTCCTGTGAGAAACTTTGGTCTGTGTTAATTTTGGCGCCATCTATGGACAAAACAACCTTGTCCTGAACATGCTCTGGCATTGATTTTGACATCCTGCTGACTGTTTTAAGTCAAATCTTCAGTTCAATGAGAATATATCAATAGACTGTAAAAACAGGGCTGCTTCATCAGCTGCATGGCTGACACCTACCCCCTCACACTGATGGTCTAAACTCTTGTCACTGATGGTCTTATTTGCCATCGGACATCTTGTAAAAGCATTAATATGATTTTCAGTCTATTTTATAAACATAAAAATACTCCTTGTAAGAGCTTCAAACAAAGCTGTGAGATAGTGAAACGATCACCTTCAGTTTATGAGTTATTTTCTTAAACTTTTAATGATTTTTCAAACCTGTGGCATAATTCTGACATACCTGAAAATTATAACTTAGAGTTTCATTGAAAAGTGCCTCTCTTTAGGTTTGTGCAGAACTCAAGTCATAAAAGGTGAAATTGTTATTTCTCTAGTTTCTTTGAGCACTGAATTTGATGCTCAGTCATTAAACAACATCCAAACCATACAGACAAAATTTTAATTCTACATACTGTATGTGCGATGTAGAATTTTAAAATTACTGCTGGTTACCATACCAACACAAACTTGTATGTTCTGTTCGTTTTGCACAGGTTACAGTTAAATATATCACGTTTGTAGATTTGAGGCTAGATTTGGCAAAAGGGGGCTTGTTTGTATGCAGTCGATTCAGTTTAACTTTTTGTCATTTGTGAGTGTATATGTATCTCTGGCCTTAGCATGAACAATACTGAAAAATGTTTTTTCTATCAACATTACTATTATCTTTATTCTCATACAGTCAGTACTACACATTTCACATTTATACTACTATATGATAATATAGTGTTTCTAATATATATCAAACATGTGTTGTTATAACCTTGCATGCATTCATTCACATTTTAACCAAGAAATAGTAAAAAAATGAATGCTGCCCACTTGATTAATCTTTTTTGCAATTAAAGTCTTCCAGATATTTTCTCTTTAAGTTAGAGTTACACTTGTTCAAATTAGTTAAAAGGGGGCTAGATAATAGGGGGAACTTGCATTAAATTCTCACTTATCTATTCTGATAAAGCAGACCAAGTCTGGCCTTGAAGGTTTAACACACTGAGTCCATTTGGTCTAAAATCTTTCCTTTAGAAAGTCTTTCCATAACATCAATTTTATGAATTCTTTCTGTCCAGATACTGGCCTTGACATGTAAGATTTAGCAGTTGAAAAAAAGTGCCTAGCCATAAACCAGCAATGCAAATAACATAAACACAGCCTTATTAATGTCAAAGTGATGCATCACTATTGGCTTCCATTTTGCTGATACGTCAAGTCTGTATTCTATTGAAAAAAGTGCAAAGACAACGTGAAATGTTGGAACATACAAATTCACAGTTGAATCAAAATATATACACCTTGATAGATGATCCTTCAAAAACTCCCGAGGAACATCTATCAATTAATTAGGTGAATTTGCAACAGGCTACTAATAATATGAAGCATGAAAACAGCCCTGAAGAGAAGCTCTCACAATAACAGAGAGTAAGAATTTCACCACTTTTAGAGACGGCGTGAGCAAATAGTTCAGCAACTCCAGAAAAATGTGCCCTAATGCATACGTGCAAAGAATTTTGGGATTTCATCATCTATCGAGAAAAATGTCATTACAAGATTCAGAAAATCCGATAAAATCTCTTCTTAAAAGGGACAAGGTGAAAAACCACTAAAAGATTTCTATGATCTTCAAGGATCTCAACACTCACTCACTGCATTAAAAACAGACATGATGACTCTGAAGGGGGGGTCACTGCCTGGGCTCCAAATCACTTCCTATTGATTAATCGATTAACTTCTGATTGAGTGTTTGTTGATGTTTTTAAAAACTGGAATTTCTCCTTTTCTATCAAACTTCACAAGTAGCAGAAGAAGTCATCCAGTTATTACAGGCCTCTTATTTTCAGTAAAGGAAAAATCCATCCTACCTTGTCCTTGGTGCCACTGCAGCCCCATCTCTAAGATCTGCAAAACAGAAACAAGAGTCGAGACATTAGGTGATTTCTGTTAGGCCTTGTATCCATCGGTGAATATCAACAGCAAACATATTTTACACTACAGCTATTCTTTACAGACTTAATACAGCTCTGACTCCAACAACTGATGTAGTATACATGCATCTTACCCTCCATAGCAGCATATCTGTACTGATTTGCCTGTTTGCCTCAGTGAAACATTTTAATTATTAACAGAATGAGCACCTGAGCAGACCGCAGGCTCTCAGCTGACCAATAACACCTCATGCAGCTTTAAATGGTCTATTCATGAACCTACCTGGACAGGAGGTGAAGGGGGTAATGTCCAGTGATGCTCTCCGCAGCACTGCCTGAAACACCAACATTTCTCAGCATGAAATTTGTCACACAAACTCTGTAGTTTCACCCGCACACAACTCCTCCACTGGTCCATACTAGACTGCGTTTTTTACTCTTTGACTAATTGGCAGAAAAGAGAGGCTTTGTTCAGTGATTGGTCATTAGAAAGAGGGCCTCCCTTGTTTGTGAAACTTCGACCCAATTACCCTCAAAATGCTCAGTCACATGGGAATAAAATTTGCCTGTGGTGCTCAGAAAAGAGCAGTGGACTTGGACGGATAAGCTGCACACGGAAATAAACGAGTATTTAAGAGTATTTTGGGGTATTTCCTCAAAGGTTTACAAATAACACCTTTCCCTTTACGTGTCTGCAGCATTTTCAGCTTCATGTGCCAACACACATGAACTGAAAGACACCAAGATTTCTTCTTAGCTGTAATTTAATACATATTATGCTAACACTACAAAGACATTTAAGACACTAGATATTTTTAGTTCAGTAGGTCACATGATTCCTGCATAGCAGTTATAATCTGTTAAGCTCTAGTGAACTGAGACCCCTGGTGGACACACTCTGAGGTGGATGTCTGCTGAAATAGAAAGTGGCAACAATGCCTGGAAAAAGTTTGTGTTACTCAATTAATTCAAGTCGAGTCGTGAGTGGGAGGAAAAATTATTGATTGAACAAACAATAATAATTTATTTGACTTATAACCTCACACTAACTCATGCTTTTAAAGTAAATGTATGCATAGAGGTAGGTCTGATATCTGCATGCCTGTGTTGACATTATGTGCAGTATTACTTGCCTCTTCGTAAACCTGCTGCTGTGTCATTTACAGCACATAAGAGATCATAGTAACAGAAGTTTGAAAAGATAAGCTTTTACAGTAATTGACTCTACCTCTCAAAGACTAATATTGAATAGAAAATAAATCAAAACAACAACTCAAATCAGTGTGTTTATATTTTATTCACATATGTTACATTTTGCATTAAATGTCCAAGTCATACTTTCTGGTCAAACTCAGAAAGTTTGAGTCAGCACCTACAGTAATGTACTGTATTCTCTCTTCAGTCATACAGGAGAACACACAAGAGCTTTCAGTTACAATTTTACACCCATTACTTGTTGGCTATTTGGTTGCGGTCATTTACAAAGTGGGTACTGCAAAATAAAGGAGAGAGGAAGAACTGAGTAAACAGAAAAGCAGCATGCATGAATTCAAAGAGGAAGTGTTTTCAAGTGTTAACTTAACGGTTCCTCAACGCAGCACAGCAGTGGCCCAGCATTTCATAACCAGACTTCGGGGATATCAGCAGTATGCCACTAACCACTCAAAAGAAGATCAATCTTGCAGGCACGACTGGATAAATTTCCTCTCTTCAAGAAAAAGAAGATGATAATCAGAAAATTAAGTAGCTAAGACACTTAAATAATAGTAGCTTAAAGGATGTCATGCACAGTGTGTGACGGATACTCAAGTCTGATAATCTTGTAATGCTGGAATGCAACTATAAATCACAACTAGATGATGCGTCAGTGAGGGATAGTCATCACAATGAATGTTTTACTGTATACTGCAGTCAAGAATGGACAAAAAATAAAAGGGGATATTTTCTGACACAGCATAGCACAGAAAGATGAACATTTTCTGCATTTCTTTTTTGGAAAAAAAAAACCTTACATTTCACTGAGTTTCATATTTTCAGGGGAGAAATTTTACAGAGTTAATAAAATATTTCTGCAGTCGTACAGTGTTCAGCTCTGCCAGTGCAGCAGGACACCATATCTGTGCAATGACATTTCCTTTCCTTAAAAAAGTATACTACGCAATTCTGTATGCTTGGCTTCAGGATTTTCTTGGAGTGATGAACCTTGGATATTTCAGTGAGCAGTTGAAGCTCTGGGTTGGCATTTGAGTTTTGTCTTCAGGGCCAACCGGGAAAAAGAAAAGCAGATAGAGCAGGACTGTGAGAGCTGTAGTGTGAGTAATGAGTTGACCGCATACCTCCTTAAACATCAAAGTAGTTTGAGTCAACAATCCCAGCCATCTACCGTAAACTCAAAGCACAACCTTAGAAAAAAAAAAAAAAAATCTTCACAAAAGTTAAAATTACTTACTTGAACAATGAGCAGCAGCATTTATTTAAATATCTAAAACGTATCTTTAAACAGCAAAAAAAAAAGAAACAAAATTCCTGAGGATGGATTGCAACTAGACCCATAAAAAGAGTCTTTGCTTGTTTGCAAAAAAACTCTAGTGTATTGATGGGTGGACTTGTCCTGCCTACCATCACGTCAGCAGACAATGAGTGCACATTGCAATAACATCGCCACACTCATCAGGAGCTTGAAACTCATGCCAGCACAGCAGAGCACATTTTGATAAATAAAAGGGATATGCATTAACATCATCAGAAATGGTGCAAAAATCAAAACTCTGCAGGGATATTCAGCACTTGATATCTCGCCTTTTTTTTTGACCCCCAATAAATATGACGGCTTCAAAAGCCAGCTCCACACCAATTTTATTTCTGGGCAAAGTTGTGCTTTTACTTTTGATGTTACCCAATTCTGTTTTTCCCTGCTGAAAACCACACGACAAATCACTTAAACACACACGTGTTAATCTTTAGGCATGATTGTACACCAAACTTCACATAAACCAAGGCTGTGGCAGCAAAACCCTCACCGTATGCTTGTGTTTATCACGTTAAGAGAGTTCCTCAATATTTTGATCGAGGCAGAAAAAGAACAAATTCTTCTCAGTCATGGGTTGCTGTTTTCAGTGGACTTTGGAAGATCTTAGAGTCCATTATAGTGAGGCCCCCAACGCTTATTGATGTGATCAAAGGTGTGTGAGACCCACTGTTGCTCCAACACTCGATATCTCTCCTCACATAAGAAGAGAGGCTTGCCACGGCTGGAGAGAAGCCAGAGGGGAAAAAAAGAGTGAGAGTTGTGTTTATTTTCTCTGCAGTGACAAGGATCTACAAAAAGTTGTTTGGATTTGGCATTTTCATCCTAATACATGAGGCTGAGAAGACTTTGTGTGTTTGCATTTAAAAGACTGTGCGAATGGTGAATGTTATAAATTATGACAGACTAATTTTATATTCAGCTGAGGTTTACTTTTGTCCCATAATGGATTTCACACAGATGTCAGTTGAGCTTCCTCTAAAGTTGAATTTAAAGCTCATTAGCTTCTTAATCTAAATAATCAAATCATTAACTCTGAATAAAGATTGACAGCAAATCAATCTCTTCCTGCACAAAAGCGAAGCCTAAACATCCCCTCACGTCAACACTGGTGTACCTTTGTGCACTTGACACCAATGTGCACCTTCCACAAGCCTATACACACATTTATTTGAATTGAAAGTGCCAAAGACCTCTCCGGTCAGTTGATGAAGTCTTCAGTGCAAAAGCTTCTTCAGTTGTTTTGATACGGAGACTCATGGTTATGGAGTCAGTTCAACAACTATTAGCATTTAAAACAAACCATGAGCAAAAGGAGAGGGACATTTCCCTTTGCTACTGCAGGAGGCTCTTTGAACAGATCTGTTTCTAATAATATAAACAGATCAGTTGTTTTCTAGAGCTTTAAATCACTCGATTTAACTACTCTATAAACTGAACACCCCCGGCAAATCGTGACCATAGCATGGTAGGAACTAATGACAGCAGGGTTCAGTTTGGTTTGGCACAGTTTGCACTGTTTGCATTTCCACTATCAAAAGTTGGGAAAGGCACCAAAACAGCCGACCATCCTGAACTGAGTCAGACTGCTTAGTGGAAATGCATCATTAATAACAGAAAATCCCTTTTTTTCCTCTTTAGATCACATGTATTCTAGTTTTCTAGTTTGACTTATGTCCCATCTACTTACATGGAGGAAGCCGGCTATATAACCTTCACTTTAGCTAGTAATTTGGGGGAGCTCTAAATGTTTTGGCTTCACTTTTGAGGAGCTGTGATGTCCCACTCATACTGGATTCTATGGTTGTTGTTACACATGTAGAGAGTACATTAGTTTTTAGGAATAAATCAAAGTGGAACTGGGACACAGTAAAGGATTGTTCAAGTGTCTAACATACACATGATAGTGTGTGTCATTTGCATACAGTCGTGTGTGTGTGTGTGTGTGTGTGTGTGTGTGTGTGTGTGTGTGTGTGTGTGTGTGTGTGTGTGTGTGTGTGTGTGTGTGTGTCGTACCGTAAATCACGGTCTTCCTCTCCATGGGCATCAAGGTAAACAGAACCCCACAGGCAGAAACGATGTCCACGGATGATGATGATGACAGAGGCATTTATCAGTAGAAAGATGCCTGTAGCTGCACCACAATGCTGGGAGTGCTAAAAGTGATGAGAAAAAAAAAAGTCATGTCTAATATCTGATCCTGACACTGTCAAACAGCTGCAGCTTCACCTCGAAGAACCAAGAGACTCACCAAAACACATTCACAGATACCCTGCTGTTTGCAGCACACGCCTTTGAGACAGACGAAGGCGCCACAAACGAGGCAGAGCGCAGGGTCTTTTGGCACCTTTTTGCAGGCAGTGCAGGCCTTCCTGTGATAGTACTGGAAGATGATGTTGTAGTTGTCTGGGAGCTGCAGAAGGCGGGGGGCTGCCCACTGAGGGTCCTGCACAAGCAAGCCCTTTAATGGAAAAGAAAGCAGAATTATAGAGAATATTCAGGTCAGAAAGTGTGTACACATTTTGTCCCCAAACTCTTCCAAAAACTCTACCTCTCGAGCATAAAACACTGATCACATGTAAACTAAATGTAGAGATTATTACTGTAAAAAGTAATTACTGAGAGACAAAACCTACTCTGACTCAAATCAATTAATTTCAATATTCAAAGGTTTGAAAAACGCCCCCGTCTTTCGCAATAAAACCAAAACAAAGTTATTTCCCAGGGAAAAGTATCAACAGCATAAATTCACATTCAAGACATTTCAAGTTTTTTCACCAAATGATGTACAACATCGAAGGTTGCAGCAGCGCTGAATGACGAGGACATTAGACACATGGCTAGTTATGCAGCCCCTCTCCTCAGAGACACTATCAGCTCTGGACCTTGTCAAGCAAGGTTGAAACCAATTTCAAAGTGTCAATATCCCCTGGAGTTACATAAATCGTTTACAGGACATCAAGCTCAAAAGACATGCTTTGAATGTTTAATTGTTGAGAAAGTAAACTTTTTTATTTTTAACTAGAACGCACAAAGAAGAATGTAACCTGTCATTTAACAGCTCGCTGACGTTCTCTGAAATCATCGGCTCTGAGTTGGTTAAGAGGCAGACCTTATTCAGTCATTCCCAAATTTAACATATTTTAACAGAAAGATGTAATCTAAAAATACATTTGCAGCTTATTTATCTCATGTGAAAAATAGTTAAAAAAAACAAACAAACAGCTTAACTGTTTATAATTCCTTTTCTTCTTTTTTAAGTCTCATAAAGGCATGAGGACTGTTGGAGAGTTTAAACATAAAAACTGTATCACAATGGATATCTGAGCAGAAATTGAGGAGTAAAACTGCATCTGTAGATCGATCTTGTGAGGTTTTTGAAGTAACCCATCATATACTGTATATCTCCTTGTCTGACATTCACATCCGTACCAGTGATTGCTCAGCTTGCATCTGGGAGAGCCCTGTAACCTCAGCACACCACTGTGACACCAAGTCAAAGGCGCTGACCGCCCATGTCAGACATGAGGCACTCTGCACGACGATTGAAGGCTGAGGGGCCGAAGGTAAGAGCCCCAAGCACACAGCCAAGGTCGAGAATTCCTCTTCCTCCTGAGAGTAAACAATAAAAAACAGCTGGTGAGGATCTTTTTATTTTATTTTGGTTTTTAAAAAAGTGGAAACATGATGTCAAAATGTCATTCACTGCAAAAAAATGTTGGATTATTCGAATACGATCAGCCGCAATGCTGTTGCTCTTCCTTCAGAGATACGAGGATGTTGCAGGCAGAGTGACATTTATGTTCAAACATACCGGGCAGCCAGTCAGGTTGTCTCCGTAGAGGTGATGCTGCAGAAGGCAGGAAAGGCGGAGGAAGGGCAGACAGAACTGCTGGAGGCTGAACTCGATTGACTGTGGGGACCACACACTGGAGATCAGCTGCAGAGGAAACAACAGAGGCATTTGATCAATAAGCATCCAACAGATCACTGATAATACAGTGATGTATATCTCCCCTCGAGATTAGTAAAATATTACACCACTGTCTCCCAGGGTAATGGCCAATCCATAGTTGGAAAGAGAGCAGAAAAGAATAAGGTGGAGGGGAGATAGAGAGGGGGGGGCATCTTAAAGGCAGTTATGTTGTGAGTGCTTAACAGTCCCGTTAGAGCCTCACCATTGACGTTTCTTCAGTGTTCACCTTGTAGACACTCCTGTCCTTGGAGAGTTCGCTGATAACATGACTGAGCAGCGCCTCAAAAGATTTCTCTGCATTAGCAGAATTCTGTGAATGAAAACCAAAAATGCACTAAGTCAAAATGTTGACAACATACAGTATTAAGAAAAAAAGGTTACGATCTTCACAGAGATCCTTGAATCTGCTCTGAGGGTCAGCAGAAAAATCGCCTGTTTCAGCTGAAGGAGAGAACTTTCAGCCTTGAGTATTTCTACCTTCCTTTAAATACTGTATATGTCTGTGCTGTTGTATTACCTGCCTATGACTTTCAATGCAGAGCTCCAAAAGCCTTTTTTATTGGTTGGGAAGAAAACATCCACAAATTAGGCACTGATATAAACTCTGACTCTCAGTACTTGCTCTCATCTGTTCTGTGTTTTATATAAAATACTTTGACCACCTAGTATGACAGTTCAATCAGAGCTTTGTACCAAAGCCAGACTAAAGGCCACGTCTACTGAAAACAAAGAGAGAGAGAGTGAGAGAGAGAGACCATAAATGGTGATAAGATGTAAAAACTGTCACAGATATACCAAATGCCTTAAGAAAACTCAGCTTGTACATATGCTTGTTATTTTAATGCTTATGCCAACATGAGGTGAACTGTTTCAGTATTACAGTTTAATTTTGAGAATGCTTTTGTTCCAAAGCCTTGACTATTTTACCACAAACTTTCTGGAGGAAAAATGCAACTGTATACTTATTAAAAGAAAACTAAACCAGGGAGTTTCTCTCCATGAACACAATTTCAGTTAAAAAGATAATTAGAAAAAAATTATTATGAGATCTCAGATTTTACACGTCATGACATCTACTGGTCTGATACACCAATCTTGCAACCAAGAAGCTATAAACTGAGGGTGATATAGGACTCTAGGAAAAAAGTTATTCTGTTATTCTATCTGTTAGGAGTAATCAAGCTCTGTCTTCCTCTTTTGATGACTGCATCAGTTGCAGGAGAACCAGCAGCTTGTTTTTCCTCTTAAGATATGTCTGCACAAGCTTTGTCAGGTCTGCCTTCAAAAGGAGAAGGAGACAAAATGTTTAGATGCTGGTTTGTCGAGTGGACGGTTGTTTTTATCAAGTAAGGGAGCGCTGATTGGCTTTGGCGACTCAGTGTCAAGCAGGTTTGTCATATTTTAACAGATTTATCGTTGCACTCACATGCAGATATAAAAGCCAAAGCTTACTGGTACATCAGTGGTCAATACTCCTAAGGCTGCAGTTGTACTGCAAATGTAAACCAGATCCTGGCAAATAGATTTAACACCTTTTATAGAATCTGTCAATAAAAATGATCACAAAAATTTTAATATGCTATGGGTGTTAAATTACAGAATTCAGCCGGAGTCGCTCCACTTTCCTCTTCAAATCAAAGTCTGATTCATGTATTTTGGTCTTCAACTGTCTGAGTGTCAGAAATTACAGTGCCGATCACCATGCTTCACTTGAGCCTTTCCCTGTCCTCCTCATAAGTCATGCTGCACCACAGAATATAATGACTTATGCAGATGCAGTGGAAGACAATCACTCTTTTCCCACCATATACCATCTGATAAGGAGTAAAGACATTACTGAATGTGTGTTCCGATAAAAAATCAACTGGTTAGCCTGGTATATTATAAAGAGGAAAAGCTGCATGCATTTATCAAGCTGAAGGTAGTGGAATATAAAACAGCAGTCTTATCTCGTCTGCTGTCCTTTGTCATAGATTTATAGGGAAGGATTTCCAAGTCCATGGATTTCCTTCCTCTGGGCTCTGATCTTTGTTCACACAGCATCCTTTCTAACAACTTCTATTTAATTACAATGCAGTTCTTCCAAATATGGATGCTGCCATCCTCGGTGTGGATTTAAAATCCATCTGAAAAGCTTGCTCCGCTGTTCATAACAGAGCGGTGCGAAGATATTCTTCCACTGTAGCATTATGGATGGTAACACCCTCAGGGGGAGGTTCACGCTGTTTGTCTTTTGACATTCCAGTCAGCCACTCACTAATACAGATTTAATAAACTGGAGATAGATAGCCAATTAATGCCACAGACTCTCAAGCAATCGCACTTTTCCAGATAATGAAGATCGATAATGTCGACTGTGGAAATCATGTGAATGAAACTGGGAAGAGCTCAATTTATCTCAATAATAAGTGATAGACTCGATGATTTAGTGTTGCTGTAGACCAGCTCTGAGGGAGAATCAGAGGATACTAACACTGGTTGGATACAAGCAAATGTCTAATATCTCTCATAGGACACCTATAAGAAGTTTTGTTGCACTGGGCTGTTTAATACACGAGGGGCACCTCTGTTGAGATGAATTCATTTTAAGGTTTTATATTAGAACTAGGGGAAAACATATGTGACAAGGACAATTATAAACCCAATAATAAGCAAAATCTTGATGTTTGAGCACATGCAATTTAAATAAAAAGGGCATAAAACTACATCCTCAGGTCTACATATATGAAGAAATAGGGAAAGATTTTTGATTTCTTTTGCTGTGACTTTACCTTTTTGAGTGCTCCAGATGTGCTCCAGGCTTGTCTTTCCTCTGGAGTGAACTTCGTTGAGAGAGCAGCGAGAGCCTGATTGAACTGCAGGTTGTACAACATCTTCACCACACATGAAAAGTGCTCTCCACAGAGGGAAACCAAACCAAGAAGAGACATAAAAAGAAGTGGGGACAGAACGATTCACATATTAATTACTTAAATCAATTACATAAATATGTGAGCATATATTTAAGTAAAAAAAGGATTAATAGCTTTAGAAAAAGGTACTCCAAGAGGGTTGCAATGATGCACTGAGGCTTTTTATTCATCTTAGCTCTACAAAGAAAGCTTCACTGAATTGTGTGCAAAGTAATTAGCAGAGTACGTCAGGTGGAAAATGTAGCCTGGAGGATATTCAAGTTTGGTGGAAAGAAAAACAAAGAGTGCAATTTGTTTCCCTCAGCAGCAAAGGACTACTGACAGCCTCCGTGTCCTGGTCACTGTGACAAGTGTCGGTACTCACAATGAAAAGGTAAAACTCAAAAGGAAGCAATCACTATAAAGCAATCGAGTGAAAAGAAGCCCGAGCAGAGATCATGTCTCACCTGTTTCACTTTTCATGAGCAGAAGAAAAGTCCTCAACAGGATTCTTAAACATGAAGTAAATCTAATGATAACTGTTTAAGCCTGAGAATACTTCCAAATATATATACTTTAGACATCTCATTGCAGTGGTCAACCTAATTTAGTCGTCAGAGAGCAATGACATGTCTCCATTTGAACATGACCGTGGGGTGTTTGGCCAGGTCTGTAGGTGGCCTCTCTCTACCGAGGGGCAAAGATGGAGGAGATGTAGCAACATGCCACAGATGAAGGGCACGGTAAGAGGGGGCAGCCCCCCCATCACCGGGGTCGTGGTCTCTCTGATCCTCGCAGCCAAATAACAGCAAGTGGAGCATAGATAAGAGACGTTGGAAGGCTTCTCTGCAGCACTCAGACCTGATTACTGCTGATAATGGGGTTGTCCTTGTGGAGCAGCCGCAGAGTGGCCCTACTCTCTTATAGTGCTGTGATGTAGACATAGGAGCGTTACCTTTTCTCAGAGGCTGCGGCATTGTTAGCACGAAGATGATCAGGAGGGAGGGGACGTCTCGGAACAGCATGGGTACCTCTGGCCTCTCTTCATCAAAGTCACTGGAACATGATGGGTAAAAATAAAAGTCAACAATAAGCAATAAGTTATATTAATATTAGGTGTGATATTAATATTAGGCTATTATAGGTGGAGGCTTCAATAAGACCATTGTGGCTTTTTGCCTCTCCATGCACTGTTTCATTATAACCTAACATGTTTTATTTTGTATCCTAAGTTGTGCAAAAAAATAAAATGAAAAAATTAAAATTAGTTTGTCCTGGGTACAAACATAATAAATACAGTCAGTATTAGCTATAGTGCTAATTACTTTTTTTTTTAGACATATACCTGATTAGAACCTACATGTCTGCACTTCTTTCATATCTGGCAGTCTTTTGAAGTTCCATTCATGTTGGAATATTAAGATTTTTTTTCACAGCTCAAACATGACTAGTTTCCTTCTGTCTCTTCTCCAAAATTAAGTGTGATCATTTCTATTAACATACCATTATGTGTTAACACAATCTTGGAACCTAATGGAGCCAACAGTGATCATCATCATTGTAAATAAATAGTCAGTTACACAGAGGTGAGTGCCTTGTGATATACTTGCAATTAACAGGTTCTCAATTTGCAGAGCTAGCAACATCGCAATGATTATGATTTGAACGGGATGAAAATACAAACTGTGACAGGTCTGTCCTCAACAGAAGAAAGACAAAACCTCTCAAAAGTTTGTTTTCTGAATGGAGGTTGAATCAACCATGTTTGGGAAATCTAAACACTGACTGGCTCACACAACAAATTTTAAATTTTGATTTCGAGCAGATGGTGAGCTGCAGTTGCAAACATCTGTTAGCTGTCACCAGATGACCACAGATACGAGCCAAGGCGACATAGAGAGCAGGACTGTATTCTGCCAGCTTTTGCTCTCCATACAGTGTTTCTCCTGCACTTGACGGGTCAGTACTCCTCAATCTGCAAACATACCACAGACACTAGAACAATCCCTGTACTGAAAATCCAGACCTCAGACTACAGAATGTACTTTATATTTAAGCTCTATAAACAGAGATTAGCGTGAAGAAAGCTGTAAAGAACATTTGCTAAACTGTGTGAAAAGCAGGTGATTTTACATGATATGTGACAAAGGCAGCAATGTTGCCGGCTGAATGTTTTAAAAGGCTTCTAAAAAAGTGTGATGGCAAAGGTCCTGCTGTTTAAATTAGCTCAACAAATACATGGCTTAAAAGCTCTATTCTGTGAACTTCCTTAATGCAGTCCTGGTCGCACATTCATATTGTGTGCCATCTCCATTTAAATGTCTTGTGTTGACGATTCAGCACGGTTCCAATCTCCTCTCTGCTCTTGAAAGGCCTCAGGGGTTTTCATCAAGGGGAACTGCACTTAAAGAATAATACCTTCCATTACCAAAGCACTCACCAGCTAATTCCTCTGTGCATCGAAGGAAAGCCTCAGAGGATCAAGCTCTCAACCCTGCATAGACCTCTGCATACGAACTATATTTGCCAACTGTAAAATCGTATTGCGTTCCTCTTTGGTTTATCTTGTAGGACCGCAAGAGCAATGTTGTGCATCTGTGTAGAAACATCTCTCTCTGTTCTATTTAACTAGATCAGGTCGACTGCCTCGGGGTGTCAATGACAGCGCTCCCTCCCAAACCTCAACAGAGTATTTTTAAACACCAAATAGCTCCCCTGAGAATATTTTATGACTGTGAGCACTTTACTAGTAACAGGTGTAAAAGCTGTCTTACAACACTAACAGGGAGGAAAGGTTGTTCAAGCTCATCGGGTTAAGTGCTGCCAGTAGCGTCTTTTCCCCTCGTTTGTCTGGGCTAACACATGCATACAGAAAAAAAAAAAAATGAGCATGTTCTGATACATAGATAGGATTTAAAACCACAGCAGTAATGTCTTTCAGATTGGGTTTAATATATATTTGAGTTGATGCAAAGTGGACAGCTAAGATGCCTCGCTTATACACTTCGCTTGTATGCTTTGGTAATGGTGAAGTTTTACCCAGCACAGTGAGTATGACAGGGTCGCTTTGCTCTTTGTGGAGTGCCCGGTAATTTGCCAGATGCAGCAATTATTGGTATCTATGGTAACCATGCATGGCTCCTTTTCTGTTTTTAGCTCCTCTTTGTGTGAAGAAGAAAAAAAAAAAAAGCTCATGGGGGCAGGAGAAAATGGTGGTGCTTAGAGAGAGGACAAAGTGTTGCTTTGATTGCATGTTTACATGAGGGAGGAATCGTACAGACATGTCGAGTGAGGAATGCATGAGCGGGTTTATAGATTTACTCTAAGCAGGGTTACTTAAAGAAAGTCACTCACTCTGCCTCTTTGCTTTGAGTGACCTGAGTCAGCTTTGTCCAGGGGTTGTAAGCTGAATCGATGCTGTACAGTCGCATGTGCATAGCCAGCACATGGAACAGCTGATCTGAAAGTGGGAGACAAACAGAACAGATTATTGTTGTGTTTTCCACAAGGTCTGACATGAACAAACCAGCAAGTTGTGTTTATCTCAGCGTCTGTTGTCATGCCCCAGCAGCACCCAGAGTAGATCAAATGATGAAAGCAGTTGACTTGAACTGACTGCTGGCTAATGGTTTGGCTCAGATAAAACCAGGCTGGGCCAGATGGATACACGGTGGTGCTTGATAGCCTCCAGCAATTCTTTGGTCAGGTCACACCTGTTCGATGTGAAAGTAATGGAACATGAAGACAGATCCCCCCCTTCTGCAAACACACCGACTATTATACACACATAGGCTTTTAATAGCAGAACACTTCACAGACTGAACTGTCTTTGTCTCGAGCAAACCTGTTACTAAATTTATGACATTGCAGCACAGCCCGGCAAAAGGCAGCAGGTTGACCCCGCTTATTTTAGATGTTAGGTAACGTATTCCAAGGTGAATAAAAGTCCTTGTCCCTCGCGTTAGTGCAGAAATAAATTAACCTACTTATTCTACACATGAACTCAATCCAGGACCTTCACTTCCAGAAATTTCAAATTGCACAAGAGGACCAGATTTAAATCACATAGGAACAGTGTGAACACAACGGCCTTCTGTATAAACCAAACCTTTCCCAAAGAGAAACTCTAATCCTGTTTGATTTTGTTTCACAGGGAATTATGATGCTGTAATGCAGCAAAGAGCTTCATATAATAAGCTCTGCAAATTTTACTTGTGTGAACGATCCATACTTAGAGCAACACTGCCCTCCACAGGCAAAGAAAGACACACCACAGAAACCGGGGCGTTATGGCCGAGTCTTTTTCTGCATCCCATTTGTCTTATCTGGTTCTTCCTTCTCTCCTTTTTTCTCTCAAACACTCCAATCTTACCACCAACAAACCTGGATAAGGTAGAATAGGGAAACATGAGGAGCAAATAAATCATGGTTTTCTATTGTTCTTTGCTGCCATTACAAAACTACCTCATGCTTACAAATGAACCTTAGGCCAATCAAGGGTCAAATACTTTGCATGTGCATGAATATTTTTTGAGGCAGTGCAGTGAGATCTCTGCAATTCTTACTTTTCATTATAGATATAGGAATGTTATTTATGTACTCTCTGGGAATATCACCATATAAAGCACAAAATTTTAAACTTAGCAAGGACAGCTGTCACAACCAAAACTGAAGTAATCACAATTTGCTTTGAACTCCCATAACAGCCTCATAGTCCCAAGATTATTTCAAATATTTGCAGTTAACTGTAGGCAGTTTGCCACTGAGGTCCGTCATATTCTCATCACTTAAACAGAGAAATGCCTGCTGGGAAACAGGCTTAGGAATCCCGAGAGCTCTCACAGTTAGCACACGTCTGCCGTTTTCCTTCAGAGCCATTACCCAAAGAAGAAGGAACACTAATGTACTGCAACTGAGTAAATTTGGCTGTCAGCACGACTACATGGTTAATGTAGCTCAAAAATGGCAAACCTCCAGTGTGAAATTTCTTTTGAGCCACTCAAGGATGACAGGCCATTTCACTGCAGCAGCCACAGCTTTGACAGAATAATTAAACAAACAGGAAACAGGGGATGTAGCCTGTACAAAAAACCAGAGACTGAGATTCACTTCATGCTGCAATATCACTTTCTTTGTCCACAAATCCTCAAATATAGATTCAAGCTGAGACTCTAATCAGTAAGGAATAGGGGTGTGAAAAGATCTCATGACAATAAAGCTCGGTGATAGTCCTCAGCGAGCTGATAAGCTGTCTACATTGTTTCCTGAAGAAGGGATTTGGTTCATTTGTCACTTTTAACGGCGATTACAGCATATCATCAATGTAGTGGCAGTACTGAATCAAAATCAGTCCAGTGCCGCAGGAAGGGCCCTGCCAAACTGCCTTAGTAGAAGAAAAGTAAAAGCATCTCATCAATGTTGCAGGTGATGGCGTCCTTACCAACAACTGTGTCTGAAAACAACACACTGATCCCTAAATGAAGACGGGCAGAGTATACAGACTTCATAGTTAAACCAAGAGTAACACCAAACTCCAAGATCAAATATCCCAATATTGTTTCACTTATGTACACAATCACATCAATCTTGTCAGTCTGTGGTATTCTCATTTTCTATGTCATGGTCACATGTTAGAGTGTTTTGAAAACGCTCAGAAATGTGCAAATATTTTCGAATCCATGTTGATAATGAGAGTAAAAACTTGTCATTGGAAAGAAAAACACTGAAACAAAGAGATACAGAGTTAACAGAGCAAAAGGCTGAGCAAGAAAATGAAAATTTACCGATAGTAAAATTTACGACAATAACCAACGTCATTTTGCCCGTGTCAATATATTTGGTATCAAAAATATCAATAAATAAAAGTTGGTTTTGGATGTGTGTAGGTGGGCTATGGTCTCATGTCCCTTTAAGACGCTGTCCTATGTCAGAGATGTGACTCCACCCCATCCAGTCCGTAACAAAGAGGGAAAGACAGGTGAGGAGATGGAGGACGATTCAAAAGTTGTAGCGGGTGGAGCGGCAGTATCGTCTATTTAGCCTTAGAGTTGAACCGCTCAATATATCATGATACTGATTTGAGGCCATATCACCCAGCCCTAACAGAGCCTGACTTAGCAATAACTGTATGTCAGACGTGGGAATGGTTTTTACAAGCAGCACAAATCTATAGAGCAGAAACTCACTCAACATGTTTCCAACTGCTTTAAGCGCAGGTTACATGTTAATCTGGTTACTCTCTGATCATTCTGCAAGAGGAGAGTACTGCTTAGTTGGACAAACACTTTCACAATGTTTTCATATTAAATCAGTTTTTAGTTTGATGTACAATGTATGTCTTTTAGTGAGGAAATTCATGAGGAAATTCATTATTGGTTACCTTCATCACAGGATGATGAAAACGGACTGACTTGTTCTGTTCTGCATATTGTATTTTTGAAGTTTTTCCAAAACTGGTGTCAAAATCTCGTCTCTTAGCCGAGCCGAGTGTCTCGTCACACCCCTTGTAACAAATATAATGAATATTAGCCGTGCTTGATGTTCAGCTTGCCCTTGTCAGCTTTGACAAAATCAACTAAAACAGCACTTAACCCATTTGTCTGCTTCATTTAGCCTGCCTGTCCCAACAGCTCACATGGGACAGCGTCTACCCATGCCTGCCATTTCTAATCGACCGTTTGTATCTCCTTTTAACGGTTCAACTGCAACACAGAAAAATGAATCTGATCTCAAGTCGGAACATTTATTACACAGGGCTCATGGGAAATGATGCTCAGCTTACTGCAGCAACTCAGGGTGTGATAGTTGTCAAGTTAAACATAAAGAACATCAGACATGGGGCCACATGAAGCTACATCATCTGGCAAAAAAACAAAACAAAAAAAAACAAAGGTGGCCTCTTATTACGGTGTAATAAGTCCACGCTGTTACATGGCAAGCATTGTGGATAGACACAGCACGATGGGAAGGTACTGTGCAAATGCATCCAATTATTTTTCTTTTCCAGTCTAGAGCAACTTACTTATTTGCTTAAAACTAATCCTTTTTTTCAATTTGGCATAGCTTTGATCTGGTGTCAACAAATTCTGACTAGAATGTGCCATAGACATGGTTACAATAGAGCATCTTACAGGATACAACTTGTAGAGGAATTCTTCTATATGAAATCCCAGATGAAAAGGTGTGTGAGGATGTACTCACTGAGACATGAGCGTTTGGCAGCAGCACTGGCTCCTCCAGAGCACAGGTTTCCTCCCCTGTGCACAAGTTCCAACTCCAGGTTTGTCCTGAGTAGATGAAAAAAACATTTAGAGAAGTATGAATCAGGTGAATATAGTCCAAGAAATGCGACATAAAACTAACCTACGTACACAAATACACCTCTGTTGTTCAATGTGACTTTTTAATAGACTTTACCTTAAAGTTTAATTAAAGCTGTCTGTGATACATATCATAGAGAGGTTGAAATATTTTTACACTTGTTTTTAATGAGGAAATACCAGATAAGATAAGTCTGTGATTTACATTTAAGGGGAAATGTGTTCATTGGTGGGTTTTTAGAAAATGCTGGGAACATCTATCCCTCTGTCTATCCATTCATCATCCATTCATAGAGGCAGCAGTCTAAGCAAGTTGACCATGACATCCCCTCCCCAGCAATGTTTTCCAGCTCCTCCTGCAGGATCCCAATCGTGTTCCAAGGCCAGGTGAGATGTATTATCCCTTCAGCAAGCTCTAGGTCTATCCCTCCACCAAGTTTGGTACGCCTGGAGCATCTCTAAAGGGAATCTTCCAGGAGGCATCCTTATCAAATACCTAACTGACTCCTTTAGTGAAGGAGTAACAGCTCTACTCAGAGCTCCCACCAGATGTCCAAGCTCCTAGCTCCATCTCTAAAGCTCAACTTGAAACACCTTTACAAGGAAACTCATTTCAGCTGCTTGTATGTGTAGATGCCATCTTTTTGGTCACTTCCCACAGCTCATGACCAGAGGTAGGAGTTTGAACAAAGAGAAACCAGCAACTGAGAAGCATTGCCGTATGAGTCAGCTCCGTCTTCACCATGACGGTCTGGTGCAATGCCTGCATTATAGCTGACGCAGTGCAAATCCGCCTGTTAGCCTCACAATCCACTTTATCTTTACTCGCAATCCACCGTTTTCCAGTAAAGAAACAAACAACCCTCATCTCAGCTGCTTCACACTCAAGTTGCCAACTGCTCTAATGTCTGCAAGAGGTCCTGACCTGAAGAAGCCGACAGAACCACAACCTCTACAATAAGCAGAGATAGAATATTGAGGCCATCGAAATGGGGACCCTCCTTTCTCTTTGCTGGGCCTTGAGATCCTGTCCATTAAAATCCCAAACAAAATCAGCGACGAGGGGCAACCCTGGCAGGAGCCAACACCACTGAGAAGAGAAGGTGTCTGACCTTGTGCTGTATACAAATATGTGGACACAGTTCTCACAGGGATCAAATAGCTTGTGTCAGTGGGCCCTGAATAAAATATTGTAGTAGAAAAGATTAAGGTGTAAGATTAAAGATCTAAGATTTAGATGGCTGGATTTTTGTAATGTTTTTCACATAAGTATAACAGAGAAATACGGAATCTCTATGTTTGATCATCGTACCATAATTTCTTCTCTCTCTAAAGGTCGTGAACTAAGAAGTTATTTATCTCACTTTCAGGTTTTATGGGATTACCATTAAAACAGAGAGTTTGCATGTGTCGCAGAATGGATGGTGGGGGTGATAGAAACATCTGAGCACCATCAAATTCAGCTTTCAGTTATGCCTCTTCCTTGCGCCTCTTCGATTATGGAGAAGAAAGCTGCTGCCTACTCAAGCCACTTTGCCATTTAGTGCGCCCATTTTGCAGCAGCAATTCCGAATCAAATAACAGCTCTCCAAGACTGGTTTTGCACAATCTGGACCATTAGCATAAAAGCTGTTTCCAACCACAGTTAATGCATAATCCTCAGTGTGCATTTCCCACGCATAACCAAATTCATTTTACTCCTGAATTTTAATTTTGTTCACACTACCAAAACAGTGAAAAAATAAAGCAAACCCTCTCACTAAGTGCATAGATGGTGAAAACAGATAGGTATTACTAAAATAAGACTGATCTTGGTCTGATTTCGTTCTGCCACTGGCCATTTCCTTCAATGGGCCAGGGAGGTGGGGGCAAATCCTCGGGTTTCCTGGGAGAAAAAGCAATTTCACATAGATAATGCAGCCACGGTGAAGCTCCATCTGGCTTTTGCTGATAAGAGTGCCCCTGTGACAAAGGAATTTTCCATTCCTCAGGCAATTTGCGCTGTTCATTGAACTTCAGAGAGACAACAGGCACCCAGACACACTCAGGGGATCTTTCTGTTCAGGGTGGAGGGCTGAGGGATTCAAGACACTGGGTGGGCAAAAGGTCTGGCTGGTTATGCTGCAGAAAGGGCGGCGTTTTTAGAATCGGAGTAGTAGAAAGTTAGAGCCTTGAGCTGAACTGTGACCATCTTAGTGAGAAGACATCACATCTGAAAGGTGAATAATTTTTTATGATGTTTTATGATATTGTGGCTTTCTCATTAGATTATAGATAGAACAGGTACATCAGTGTGTCTAAGACCACTAGAATACCCTGTGATAGGGCTGGGCAATATAGGAAAAAGTTTATCAAAATATATATATTTTTTTTATATCAGTCGATATCGATGTATATCATGATATAAAAAAAAATCACTTGCCAATCTTAAATGTTCCCCATTACTCTTAATTGAAATTTAACAATGCTTATTGGTAGCATTTTTTTTGCAATACAATAAGCTACTGCATCTGTGAGGTCCCATAGACGTTTTGTGGTAAGGTGTTGCGCAAGACAAAGCGGAGTGAATGGTTGGTTCAGTGCGGCATGGATCCGGAGCAACTCCCCTTTTCATTGGCTATTCTTATAGTCCAACTCAACATGGCAGAATGCTGGCTATAGAAAAGCATACTGACCATGTTTTATATCAATAAGGGAAATTAATTTTTGATATCATCATTGTTTTATCATCCAGCCCTACCCTGTGATATTCAAAACCAGTCAAACACAGGCTAGAAGAATGGTGCAATGATCCTCCTCAAAGACCAGTCAAAGGAGGTGATATAGATCCATGCTAGGTCTGACCTAACACGCAAAGATAGAGCAAAGGTCAATATGGCTTGACTGCAGCCTACAGTGACAAACCTGCTCACGCTGCTTCAGAGAGGCGCTCTGATCACAACACCTCCCAGAACAAGTGCCACACTATAATAACAAGTATGAAGTAAACAAATCAACAAATCCTTCACAGCTCCCTGAACAAATTTGAAAAGAGGAGTGAGGAAATCTATATTTTTTGTGCAAGAGTTTTTGCTACAGCTGCAGTATTGAATTTCAGCTCAATATCGAGGAGTTTTTCAAGGGAAAACTTTTACAAAGTAGGACTCTGACAATGACAGAGGACACTTATGTTCTTTTTGTATGGACTCTCATTGTTATTCAAGCTGAGGAGCTGACATTAACAGAGAACAAAAGAGTAGTGCAGCATTTCTCCCACAGGTCAGTGGTGTGTAAAAAAGGTGTGGAATGATGCAGAGAAGAGGACACAGAAAGACGATCTGATATAAACGTAGAAATAACGAAAACAGATGCGTTAACAACCTTAAATGTTACCCAGCTTTGTTTGAAGGGCGAGGAACATCAATATTAGACACTGGCTGGTTGCTTGGAAAAGACAACGAATCAGATGGATCAACTCAGAATTTAAAACCTAAATTTGGTGGGCTTTTTAATGGTGAAGTGTAAAGGAAATGTCTGCAGTGTGGAAGTACAACAGTCTCCAAGAAAGACCAGCAGCATGTCGATTATACGAAATGTTCTACCTATAGTTTAGGAGGAAAGACTCTCATCAACAATTTAATTTAATTTTAGAACAATTTTTCACTTTGTGTACGAAACTTTAATCAAGTTTGACTCATCAAACTCTTTAAACTCAATATGGCAGATTCACTGTTTTCCATCAAAACACCAAGACTTCAAACACTCATTAACTCTTCAAAAGCAACCTGCCCTAAATCCAGATGTCTGTCTGTGCCCGGAGACTGTCTGTAAAAATCACAAACTAAATCAGTGATAAATCCTGGTCAAACAAACATGTGTAGACCCTTCAATAACCTCTCCAGAAATTGCATTCCTGAATCGGAGTTATGCTCGAGGGCTGCAGCTACCCTTACACTAAGATATCCCAGGAAGGCTTGGCAGTGAGAGAGCAGAGGACACTGCCCAGGAAAACACAGCCAAAAAAGTATTCAATCACTGTTGAAGAGGGTTTTATGAGCTGGATCCTTTTTAAACTGCTCACCTTGCCACAGAGTACATGAAGAGGAAATCATTGTCAGGGGAGCCAGGGTTCTTGCCATAGTCCATGTATTTCTTCTGGGTGGTGTTCTTGATGTCCTTAATAACTGACTCCATCTCTTTGCTCAAGTTAGACTCCGTCTTTAAAGAAATAAGAGCACAATGAGGTTCAAATGATTGGTAGACAAACTTTTTTTTGAAAGAAAAAAGAAAAACTTAGAGATCAAAGTTAAAACATGCAAATGCAAATATTAAATTCACAGTTTACATTACCACCAGACAGTCACGCCTGTGAACCATGAAGAAAGTGTGATGTGATACTCACAGGGAAAAGGCCAAGTTTCTCCTGAAGATCCTCCACCTCCTTCACAATCACACTGGTCTTCTTGTTTGTGGGAGCATGCCAAGCAGCAGACTCTGTGCCCCGCCCAGGGCGGCAGGGAAGGACACTATTGGCAAACTGCCGACACAGTGGGCATGTGAATTCACCTTTGTCAACGGAGAAACCCTGGAGGACCTGGTCATTCTGAAGGAAAGAGGGACATAAAAATACATTTGCACCTACAGGAGGTAGCTGTCACCTGACTTTTAAAAAGCATGTGCAGCATGCAGAATATCACACAAGTGAAAATTTGCCTAGAATTTTTACTCCAGACCAGTCTCAGCAAGGCTGAAAAAAACATTGCTCTACAATACAGTCACCTGAAGAATTTATGTGGTCATTATTTTGCTGATATTTTGTCTTTTGTTAGGTAAGGTGTTACATTTCTAATAAGAAACAGGGAAAAAAAGCTTTTTTAAGCTTCATTTGAAAAATGTTTGATTTTAAACTTGTCTAATGACGTAAACAATCACTTGTCAAAGTTGTATTGATTTCTTTTCTTTCAAATCACTGGAGTAATTAGAGTAATGACAGATCATTTCATGAGGTCAAGCTTTCACCTACCCTGAGAGACTCCATATAAGACTTGTGGCAATCTATATGCAAAGTGTGTCCGCAGGTCTGGACGTAGACGCCCCCATCCCAACCTATTGACACGGACTGCAGACAGGAGCTCTGCAGAATTCAGAGGAGAAAAATCACATCAAATAAAGTCTTCAGGACATCCTAGCACTGTGGCCTTTTGTTTATTTGTAATATGCTGGTTAGCAAACACATTAAGCTTTAGTTAGCCTGTCACTGGATCATATCCAGGATCCTACTGTGAATAAAAACATGCTTACAAAGACAGTCCATCATCCCTCTGACACTAATGTGTGCAATGTTTTACATGATCATATATTAGCAGGTTAGAGCAGCCACAGAGATGTGTCTAAAATCCTAAGTGACTAAAGTAATATGACTAGAATCAATCATCAACAAGTTAAAAAAATTGCAAAAGTTCTGAGAGGCTGAGCCTGTACCAGATGCAAATGTTCAAATGGTTGCCGTGAGTCTGGACTAAATGTCACGATTTCAAAGGATAAAAGCCTCCTAATGAAGTGGTTGGGGCTATTATTTGGCACAAAGGTACGACTCATATCCCTGATAGAGCTTTTAAGTGCTTTCAGCCCTCTTTTTCTTTTGTCAGAAAGCTGTCCGTATTTTCTGCGACACCTACATCTTTGAAGAACCGTTGCATGAGCGTAAGCCGGACATCGTGAGCCACCCCGCACGTGTCTGCAGCATAGATGTGTTCGTCATCACTGGTGGGTAGATTCTTCGCCTCTTTGCTTTTGCAGCGGTGCCCAAGTACTGAAAGACAATCAGAGTAGTGAGTGGAGGAAGACACTGGGGTAAGTCTATCGAGCTTTCCAAAATATAGAGGTCTTGATTTCAGTCATTACATTTCATGATTTCAGTCATTCTTGCCTGAAAATGAACAAACTGATTATATATTGAGATGAAATTTAATTTTCCACCAACAGACAAAGTTAAAACTGATTTTTTAACTTGAACATCAGATAAATTAGAAACAACATACCCTTCAGAAACAAATAAATTGTGCACTGTTAAAATACTCACTCTAGCTCATTGTTGGTTCATTGGAGATATTTATTACTGCAGGGGTCATGGTATTTTTAACCCTCTCACAAAATGACTAATCACTAATCAATCATACTATTGCCTTGAATGGCAGTCTGTGATCCTACTCTCTCAGTGAACTGGAAAAGAGAAAATGATAAATGAGCCAATTTCAACACCAGTTAACCACCTATTTGTAGTCAGATTTTCAGATACGGTGGCTCAGAGGTGCCATAATTAACGGTTTTGATTTAAAAAGTAGGAGGTCCACTGGCACTGTCATAATGGTAAGTGGTTGTTTAATGGTACAAAAAAACTATTGATGCATCCTGTGCAGGCCATTAATGTCAGAGTCTATGTAAGGGATAAGCAGTACCAGAAGATGCTTGAAGGAGAACTACAAGGCCGATGGGTCTGTCCTCGGTGGAAGGTCCACTCTGGCCACAGATCACACAGTCATAAAGAACCTCAGACTCCATCACCTCAGACGCTCCCAGGTCCATGGCTGCCTCGGTTTCAGGGGATTCTGGTATTGAAAAAAAAAGAAAGAGGAATATGTCAAGATACATTTGCAAGGGCTCCTCTGGAAGAACTAACAAACTTCAGATTCGTCACTACAGGGTTTATACAGGAGTGAAGGGAGGACGGTTCAGTGTAGTGCTGGTTACCACACAATGGTTTAGTGGCATTAAGCAGCACTGGAAAAGAGGGGAGAGCTGCTGCCTGCCAAAACCAACATTCAAAACATGTCAAAGTCAAACATAAAGCAAGAAAACACATCTGTGACTGTTTCATCATCTGAAAAAACACTGTCAACATATCGCTTGTAGGTTTGTTCTGAAACTCCTGCTGTATCGTCCACGCTGTGTTTCGCTGTGCTAGACAGAGTCCAGCATCCCTTCATCACTGCTAGTAAATGTGGGCATGAGCGTCTGTGCTGCAGTTGACTGATAACTAGTGCTGTGGGGTTTTGGCAGGCAGACGTTTGCTGCAAAACTTCCCATGTGAAATGTGTTTGGATGGAGGGAGAAACCAGGAGAAAGAGTGGGGAGTGAAGAAGAGGCTGCAGGTTGAATTTAACTGGATTTAAATGTAGAGAACAATTACTTAGAGAGACTTTGTTTGCTCAGTGTAAACTCTTTAGTCTCCAAAGTTCAGAGACTTAAAAACTGTTCACATTGAATAAGGATGTTCAAATTTATACAAAACAAGTCATGACTTTTGAAGTTTTGTCAGTTTTGTAAGTTTTCACATGAGTGTCAAAGGTTGCATAGATCTTTTGCTTCATAAAATGTTTCAGATTTCTTTGTATAAAGAGAGACTCTGAAATCAGTATTGAAACGCTTTTCAAGGACAACATTCGGATAATACAACATGAAACCATGAAGGTTGTTGTAGTGCTGCCAGTTAGAATTTAAAAGTATTTCTACCCATTGAATGATCACTCAGCAAGTTAAAAACTGATGTTCAAAGTTGCTCTTTTAGTGATTTGAAAAATGATTCGATTCAATAACCTGTCAAATATGATTTTTTTGTAACAGAATCCTGAAACTGAACATTTTTTATTAAAACTGGACCTATCTGTCAAGAGTTTGAAGCACTGTGAGTTTGACACATTTTCAATTTTGAAAAATAGAAAATCTGCCTGGATTGTTAGTGTGTTGGTGGAAGACAGTCTGCTCAAAGTTGTGTACCATGTCTTGTGGGAATTGAGCAAAAACAATATAATCTATATAACTCAATACTATGCGCAGCTGCTATAGCACCACAGTCACAATAGCAGCATCAGAAACAGCAGTAGTTGTGGCGATGATGATTTCCATTTTAATTACTGGTGAATGAAATTATTCCTTCGCATCAAGTCCTTTCACAGTTACAATAGAAATTACTTGTAAGGAACACCAAATTAGGACGTGTGTGATGAAGTACAGAACATCCATAAATTAGAAATAGGAGCACAGGTAAATCCAGGCTTTGCCAAGCTTATCTGCATGATCAGCAGCGCACTGGAGATTAATTACTGTGGTGAAATTACTTTTAAATGTTAAGAACTGTGTTCAATTTGAACTGTAGATATTGTGCAGAAATGTCAAGCTGTGTTGGAAATTGATTTATTGCTTTTGGGAAAAATATGTTCTCAGGAGAGGTCACTTAGTTCCTGGGGAAATGAAGGATGTATTACTGTAGATGTCAAAACCACAGATTTTAGCCTGAGGCTGACCCGGGACATGCAGACACCAGTGTGTGCACATGCGCAGAAACAAACACACAATGTACAAGGAAACAGAGGTCAAATACAAACATGGGTGCACTGATTTACGTTACATACAGCATGATAGTAGTAGAGTATTATACACACAAGATTTGTACCACTTATAAGTAATGCCAAAACTCTGAATGCAGGCTGAGTATCTCAAAAATACCTACACTGTATTCACTGGATTGAAATAGTGATTCACTCATCAGTTTAAGTCTTTCTCTCGTGCAGCTGATGTAAATCCAGATGTGACCTTAAAGAACTCAAGTTTCTGCTCAGCTTTCAGAGTGTATAAAGAGGTCAGCATACAGTCCTGCTACAAAGGCCTGTCTGTTCTCAGCAGCCATTATTCATTCACTAACCATGCTGTGTCAGGGTGGGCCCTGAGAGCCAAGCCCACTATTAGTGCTTTGATCCTATGTGCCCTCAGCCAGCAGCCACCCGCACTCCCACAAGAGCACTCTTCTCTCAATTTGTCCTAGCAGGCCTGCAGAGACCACAGGCTAGGACTCGGCCCGCTGTCACCTTGCCTCGGTGAAAAAGGCAAACGGATGATGGGTTTATTTAAGCCAGCTGTGCTGTTCTCAAAGAGCTACAGCGGAAAAATGTCCACCGAAAAAGTCTGATTGTTTATTTTTGACTCTTTAGAAGGTGTTGTTCACCACAGTCAGAGCTAACCTACTTTGATGAGCACATTCAACCAGCGCCACACTGATATGCAGACTTAGCCATCACCATAGACATGAATATCCAGAAGGGTTCTGCACAACTCTATTTTCTGTCTATATTTTAATCAAGACTTTTACCTTCATCACTCTGTACTTGGCTCAATTGTCTGCTGAGTGCTGGCCATTCATTTACAACTACGGCAGTTTAAGAACACCAATAAAGGTTGCATGACCGTACAGACCTGACGGCTGCATCTGCGACTCTCTTTTTGTGACTAAAAGTGGACATTATGGCCTTGGCAGTATTGTAATGTATTGTTTTGTATTCCCAGTGTGCATCTGTCAATGCTGTGTTTGTGCTGGAGCGAGTGCTTGGTTTGTTAAATGGATCTGTTTGTGTGTGTGTGTGAGTCAGCAGGTGGGCAGGAGGGCAGCGATTGGCTGGAAAGCAGGAGCTGTATGAGTGATGAGCTGGATTGGTCAGGCACTCAGCATCCTGTCATTTAAAAAGTCAGAGCTCTCAGTCATTCTGCAGCTTCCAGCCGACAGCAGCAGCTCGTCTGGTCCCCAGGCTCCAGAATGGTCTGCAAACTTTGTATTACGTAGTTATTGTGCTTTTGGATTAGTAATTTTCTGTGTTGGGTTTCTATTAGATTTTTAGAGTTTGGGGTAATTACTTAGTTTGAGAGCAGTAGGGCTGAACTGCCTTTTATGTACCTGTCTTCTCCTGATTATTTTCAATTAGGTTCAGTTAATATCTTTTTACTCAATTTCTTTACACCAAGGTAATTCACTTTGCAAAGAGGTAGCTTATTTCTATTTGTTGTTTTGGACCTGGGGAGGAACAATCCTTTTTAACCTTTATGTTGCCAATGAACCCTTGAACAATGAACAGAAGGAAAATTCCTGCTCCCTAAATCTGGGTAGTGGCTGCTGTGAATAATGCCTTATTATTTTAAAAACCAAATAATATGTCAGTCAGATTTTTCTTACCGACATCCATGGCTGTCTCCATGAAACTCTTCTGCCTGGAGGCAAACTCAGCCAGCAGCTTCTGCTGTCTCTCTCTTGCCCTCTGACGCCTGAAAAACAGGAAAACAAATCATGTTTGACTAAAACAACCCGGTAACATTCACTTGAGATCAAAACCGAAATAAAGAGTAACTGTGTGAGAAGGTAAAATATAGTAATGTACATAAAAAACACTTTTTCTATAGAGGGACAAAATGATCTTGAGGTAAAAACAGGGACTTCATACGGCTTGTTGTCAGCGCTTGGCTCAGTTTAAGCAGTTTAACACTGCATGTCCAGCTCACAGTGGCGTTACAGTATCCTGATAAGGGCACGTCTCCTTTGATCACCCATGATTTGTGGAGCAGAATCTATACGATTACATACATAGCAGGTGTCTAAACATGGCCGTGCTGTAAGAGTTAGAAAGGTCGATCATTAAACTAACACGGCGGGTTGAGTGCTTCTCTGCAGACATGTGGGGCGAGAGCTGACTGTAAATTAAGTCCCTAATAAGAGGACATAAACAAATACTGACAGGAGCGTCACAGCTCAATAATTTTCACTGATGGCTTCAGGGTTGCCGGCAACCAGCATGAGGAATGGACAGCAGCTCCCCACCTCTCACTGCTGCTGGCTGCGCTGCTGCCTGATGGTTGCCTTGGTAACAGCAATGGAATGTGTGAATTTGAGATATTCTACCTTTACCTTAGTCTGTGGGGTGAAGCCAACCTCAAAAGCAGGTAATTATTACATGGTTATAGCCCGTTCCATCATCATTAAGGGGGAGGAATGGGAGACAGGGACTAGAGGGTGGATGTGAGGTGAAAAGCCCAAACCCACCAGGTTTCACTTGCTAGACCCTATTTTCATAGACTCACGCTGTCTTTACAAAACAATGCCACTTCAATATGGTTATCCTGAAGAGGAGGAATCATCTATTTCTGTACAGATAACTCCTTTGTCATGAGACAGAATATTTTTTACTTGCCACTCTGCACCTCAAAAATGAACATTACTACAATTTTGTATTTAGAGAGGACAGCCTTCACTTCCTTTTCAGGTGCTTTTGATGTTCTCTGTTGCAATGCTCATGGATTTGTTGCAGCTGTTTGAGAGGTTAGCATACTTTGAAAAACTAGACATTCTGTAAAATTTTAAAATCAGGATCCATGTATAAGCATGAGCTTAAACCCCTTCATCTTCTCTGGACCTGAGCACATTAAAGATGGACTGAGACTAAGTGGAAACTGTCCTGTGTCCTGCTGTGTAATCTAAATTTCCAATTCTTTCCGGTAGAGTGAGCCAGTGTCCTCTAAGAACGAAAGGGACCACTCAGCTCATTATTAGCACACAGTTTAATAACCAGCATCCATGATAAAACAATTTCTGCTGCCATCCAGACAATACTCTTTTTAGGGGGAGACTTAGCATATGTCAAGAAGACAATGTCAAACCACATCCTGCAACAGCATGGCTCAGCAGTAGAGGAGTCTGGGTGCTAAACTGGCCTGCCTGCGTTGCAGAAGTGTCATCCTTTGAAAACACTTGGCACATTATGAAACTAAAAACATAACAAAAGAAACCCTGAACTGTTGAGAATCGGAAATCCTGTATCAGGCAAGAATGTAGAACATTTTGCTCTCAAAACTCCAGAAACTGCTCTTCTTTAGTTTCCAATTGTTTACAGTGTTGTTAAAAGAAGTGATACAACAGGATGCAATGTCCCTGTCTCAACTCATTAGAAATTGAAAACAAGCATATATTCCTCATAAACATCTTTTGTATCATCACTTCAAGCCATTTTTGCACTTTTGTAAGTTAAATATAGACTTTAAAGGACTAAAAAAACACAGAAAATCTATATCTGCATCCAGTATTTTGGCACATATGACTAAGCGCTTTAAAACATTGATGTAATTACATATTTATATCTCAATTAAGCTTTCAAATTGTAAAATATATGATGATTGTAGATTGTAATGTCTAAACTCCCTTTCAGGATCGCCTAATGTACACAGTATCAATGCACAACCATTGTGAATATATAAAGAGCAGTATCATAGAGACATAAATTCACAAGACGTACAGAAGTGTGATTGTGTTACCTCTCCTCTTTATCCATGGCTTTCTTGTCAGTTGGACTGTTCTTCTTTGGTGGAACAGGAGGACAAACCTTCCCACAAATGTCCTGGATGCTACGCTTGATTTGGCAGCTGCGTGTGGCTGCCTTGGTGAGGATGCGCTCGATGGCTGTAATGCCATCTCCATGCGTGTGACGACCCGTGTCCATGTCCTCCAGCCAGGAAGCGGACAGAGAGTTCTGCTTGGATGACAACTTCTGGTGGAGCTTTATGAGGAGAGACAGCATGCTCTCCCGGATCTCCAAGATCTCTGTGACCAGCTGAGGGGGAGTTCCTGGTGGGACCCAGCGTGTTGAGGAGCTCTTGGGCCTGACAACCTGGGCCGCTTCAGTGCTGTTGCGGTTGATAATCTCCTGGAACTTCCTCCTGCGCTCAGCGACGAGGCTGAAGACCTGAGCTTCACGCAGATTCTAGGAGAGCAAAGAAAAATGAAAACAAAAAATATTTTCATTTCTAACACTTCACATCAACATCAGGACACCCAGTCTTGATCCATGTCATCCTGCCTCTCTGTGTTGCACTTAAATCACACACAAACAAAAATTTTCACAGCAAACAACATTACAAGTATCAATCCTCCACTATATTTACAAAATACCATCACATAAAAAATATAAAAACCCTCTAAACGACATTTCCTTCATTTTAAACTGCACTTGAGAGCTTCATCAGTTTTCTTCCTCCCCTGAGAGTACATCTCATGCAGACTAAAAAGCTTTGATATATTGAAGAGGTTCTTCCTTTCTATAGTGTGGCTGGCACCATACACTTTAAATTAAGTAGCAGTTATAAATTTCAGCTGACGGGTCACAAACACCGTCACTGAAAGCACTCACAGCAGTCCCACCACTGGACGAAATTCAAATCAACCTGATGTTAAAGTACAAAAGCCGACTGAAAGATTACCATGACCTGACCTGAGAGAGGGGACCTGAGCGGCACTGTTAAATAAACATTCATCAAGTCGTCCACTCGGAGCAACATCAATCATATTGACATGCGGTTAAAAAGCATTTACCCACACCTACATTACACATGTAATTAGTTTCAGCAGTCAAGAGGGAGGGGAACTGCTGAAGCACGGCATTACACACAGACTACAACACACCGGGGCGGACACCCTCTGAGATGCACAAAAACAAACAAGCGCAAAGAAACTCTTTCAAATTAAAGAAAAAAAGTCAACAAATGAAGCTGCGGGTGGCATCAAAGCCATCAGCCTTTGGACGGAAATGGATGAAGATAGCTACCTCTCTCCAATTCCCTGTAAGACGTCTGGAGTTCTGTGGAGCAGGTACAGCAAAACCAACACAAATAATGATGATATGACAAAAAGGACATGAAAGAAAGGAAAACAACAAAATGAGATGATGAATAAACCATATGCATGCCAGGGCTGAGAGCAGCAAAATGAGAAAAACAGTTGCAGTGCTTTTGTGTAAGTTGGTGTTATATGAGTCCTCAAAGCAGCATTTAGATGGAAGCAACAGTGTTATGTGGATTTATCCTCAAAAAGTGTAAAATAATATCAAACTTATCCTGATAGTTCTCTGATAATTGTCTTTCCAGCAATTAAATATTGAGTGCCATTAAATCATAAAAACGTGTTTTTGATGTTCAAGCAATGAAAAAAAAAAATCATTTTGTAGTTTTTCTACGTGATTTTTTTTTGCTTGAAATCACAAAACCTGTTATTGTTCAACTGTGCACACATTTATTTATTTTCTATTCAGTGAAATGCATTTAGAAAAATTCCTACTTCTCTTTAACACACAAGACACATAGGCCCACTGACACTTACGGAGTATCACTCTTGTTTTTATTTTCTCAGATCAGTTTTCCATTTCTTTAAATGCCAGTTTGTATCATGGCGAGACTCTGTGTTAGGATGATTTTCTCTAGCCAGTCATGTCAGCCTTTAGAGCGGTGGAGCTGTGTCACTCAAATACCTCAGATACTTCAGTGTTAGATTGCTGGAGCCGGGGGCCTCCGACAACCATCCTCAACATCTACCTTGTACCCATATTTTACATCACACAGGTCCCCAAAATATGTTCTGTCATGGTATTTCCTTCTATAGACCCTCCATATGGTCACTTTAAGCTCCTTAAAATATGTTGTTCTTTGTTCGTACCGTACACAGATTTTTCTTAGGGTCAACTAAATGTCAGCAGTAAAACTGAATGTCCCAGATCAAACTCTGCTGGATCTTTTATTTTTTATCTAATACTTTTATTTACTTGAAAGTTTAGTTTGACCTTTATTTGACCTCACCATACCTTTGTCATGCAGGGTATCTTTCAAGCTGCTTTTTCATGGCAGCATAAGCAGTATCATGTACCAGTTTGTGTCTCATTATGAAGAAGTGGAGATGAAGCCTTACTAAGTTGTGCTAGTCCAATGGACAACAAAAGTACATCAAAACAAAACTGTCAGTAACATGGACCTTGCATGCTCTATGTTTATCTGGTGTTTATCACTCCCAGACTCGTGCTTGTCAATAAAGACCAGCAAATATACTGTAATATTGGAACCGAAGAGTCTTAGGGCACCTGACAAAAAAATCAAATAACCACTGGTCTTTAATTTGTTCTATTTGTTTTGTCGTCAAATACCTGGGTCTTCTTCTTTAGATGTTAACTTTCCTCCATCTAACACTGGATTAATACAACGCTAATGTATAAAATCATCACTGACACACAGCACATTTTTTTTACCTGGCCATATGAAGACGCCTCAGTGCTGGTGCTGGGAGGGGCCTCTCTCTTCACTTCAGGGGCCGTCTCGGGAACCCGAACCCTCACAAAGTTGATGACGTGGTGCAGGTTGGAGAGGAGATTGGTGCCGGGGAACCAGCTGTCATGGCAGTGCTCTTCAATGCAAGGCTCCTATGAGCACAAGATCATTTAAAACACACGAGGACACGGGAAGTCTTTCCACTGAGGGGACTGGTTCTAACTCTAACACTCATACCTCGTCCTCCTTGTTTTCCTGAACCTGGTTGTCCAAGCCCAGCTCGATCAGGTACAGCACCATGCACAACACATGCTCAGACATGTTCTGATGATCCATCCATATCTAGAAAACATCAAACTATTAGATTACATTGAAACCATGTAGAGTTCCAGCTTTGTTTACAACTCTTTTATATATTAAACTAGTGCAGTGCTCTTGAGGTTTTGTCATTGTGCCTAATGTTCCACTCATTATGCATTTCATCTGTTCAGTTTACAACAAATACTGTCCAACATGTCACTAGTAATGGATAAACCAATCATTTTTGGTGTACCAATTAAATATGATGAAAAAGGAGCACTTTTAGTTGAACCCACGGACTAAACTGAGATGCCCAGCAGCACTGTTTTATACCACATGAATAACCGTTAAAAGGCTCACCTTGTAAAGCAGAGTGAATATCACAATGTGCAGTGTCTTGCAGTGCAACAGCCTGATTAGACCTTTGTAGCACGGATGCAGTGGGGTCCTTTCCTTGTAGGGTGGCCATGGGTTGCCAGTGTGGATACCAGACTGTTTTAAGCTAAAATTATTGACAAGAAAGAAAAAAAATAATAAAATGAGCGAGTAAGCAAGAAAGTGTCCAGAGTTAATTCACTGCACAAAGGGTTTGCAGTCTATGCAACAGAAGAACCAATGGGCAGCACAGTCGCTCACTCTATTAGTGATGATGGGATCATTGTTACATAAACCCAGGGACAGCCTGACAGGCAATCCATCATATTCAAACAGTGAGAATGAGCAACATGAGGCTGTATCACACACTGAAGGTGGAGGAGGCAGCTTCAATATGTTACAAGGACAAATATGCCTCACTTTCATCTGGTTTAGATCACGTTCGCTGCCCCTTGGAAAACATGTGATGCATGGGAAAGAGGCATAGATCAGTGATCTACATCACTGATCCATTCATACTGTCACTCACAGCTGTACTGAATTAGGCCCTGTTTTGAACAGGTAAGCTGCTGAAAGTGCCCCTCACAGACACAACAATTTCTTTGTAGTCTTATAGGTCTCAACCTCTCCTCGATCAAATTTAACCTGAGGATATCTCCTTCACCTCCACCTGACATCCTAGTCCATGGGGACATCTGTACCACAATCAAACAAGACAGGTTTCCTGGATTCTATTGGGATTTAGACTGAGTTATAGATTTTTCTCGACAACTATTTAATTGGCACCAACTTCAGCACCCAATCGACTTGACCTATCTCATCACGTGCCCCGATGTTCAGGTGAGAAAGGTGAGGTGCGCCTAATGCAGGTCAGTTTGTTCAAGGACACGAGTGCACAAACACTTGAAGGACGCATCTGTTACTCTAAAAATGCAAAGAAAATACACGATTTATCTAAAGGCCGTGTTTTAGGAGGAATTACAGATCATTTCAAAGACAACAGTATTGACTTACAACGCTGAATATCTGTCCATGGCTGACTGGACATCACGGCGGTAAACTGTTCTGAGGATGACCATGATGGGGTCAAACTCCTTTTCCCACACCTCGGCTGTGAGAACAAAGGGAGAGAAATGTTTTGTAATCTCTGGTCCAAAGTCACATTGATTCACCTTCTCTTGAGTTTACTTTTTTTATGAAAGTGGTGTAAGGTTGCCCCCAAGTGGTCAGCTAAGGACTAATACTATAAATATGCACCAAACGCCTACAGAATATTAAAGCTTCCTTCTCATCATTTTTACTCATTTTTATCCACAAATCAGCATCTATCGCATGATTTTAATTTTTTCCTGTTATAGGGGTTGTGATAGTGATGTATTAGTTTCTTTCTATTATGTGCAATACTCCATCTAACAAAAACTCAATATGAGTGATACACCTCCAACTTCATCAGAAAAGAGTTAAGATTGTATTTTTTATTATCTAAGGTAATGGTGGAGAAATACTTTCGATTTTGAGAAAATACTTGCTTGTGTTATATTTTCAATCGCTGTAAAAAAATACATCCTTATAACATGTTAAACTGTGAAAATTATCTCCTTTAAATAATGCAGATTTTTCCACTGTTACTATTTCTTCTATATATTGAGGATATCAAAGACTCAGCGCAAGGAGTCCTTATGACATTAAATACTACACTTGGCCAATAGATGGCAGCAGAATGATATACTGACCTTTACAGGAGATACATACCACTGCACAAATACAGTACAAACCCTGCTGTGTGAATGCATTGGCAAGTAATTCCCCTGGCCCTGATATATAATGACTTTAATTCATACTTTAAAGACATGACTTTGTGTTTTTTAGTTTTGTGCAAATTCTGGATGACTATCATCAGCATGTTGCAAATCATAGAAGTCTTTGTAAACCCTGCTGTACCTTTAGGTGTGTACATTCCCTGCTGCATAGAGCCTCCAGGCTCAAAGACCGGTGCCTTGAAGTCCGCCACATCAGACAGCATCTTCTCAAAACTACAGCTCCCTGGCACAATGCCACTCTTTGGGTTGGGATTCTCAGGAATCTAGGAAAACACTGTCAAGGGAAAAATTTCCATCGATAAATGAGATTAACTTGTGTTTACTGCACTTTTTTAGCATTGAAGGATACCAGATCTAACAGGGCGCTGTGTGTACGGTCGTTCATACACAACTGGGACACCATCTCAGCCCGAAGAATCTCATCATCTGTCATTCCTGTTAGTGAGAGCAAGAAATAGATGGTAAATGCATAATGATAGATATTACAGTCCTGTATTGAATACTACTAAAGGATGATGCAGTTTTCCTATGCTCGGTGGAGGGGTGAAGAACCAGAGTCACCACTGAATTATTCTGACACTGCTTTGCTTGAATGTTTAATATGTCATACAGTGAACTGCATAACAAACAGAAAACAACGTCAGCATATTTGTAGCAGAGATTTTTGGACAGGATTCAGGCGGTGTTTTTCTCCAGCATGACTGCAGCTCTTTGTAGGTGTGGTGAGCATGAAAAATGCTGCTGACCAACTTTATCATGCTGGTCATGTTTTCAGCAGCCAGACTGTTTCTTTCAAGTGTCCTAGTTCAGGGGTGCCTCGAGGTTTAAGTGTACTGAGGCCATGGTCTTTGTTGCATTTGTTGTTGGTTCTACCCTCAGCAATGAGCCCTTGATTCACTGCTGCACCCTCCCTCACCCATACTTCTATAGACTTCAGCCATCTATGGCACGATAAAATGATGTTTGTGAATTAAGCCTATAGCAAAATGTGCTTTATGACACTATAGGATTCTGACTGCCATCACTATTAAGCAGGTGTGAGTAGTTTATACTAAAAAAGTCAGCCTGTTATGGGTAAAGTGTGACAAAATCAGCAAGCCAATTCATCAAAGACATATTTAGGACAGTCCTCCTTATCCCTTACAAAAAAACTATTTATATGGAGCCTTTATTTGACTTTTGTCATTTGTAAAACGATCAACAGTAAACATATTAACCAGAAAAGCACCGAGAATTTCAGGAAATACTCTGAATTGGCGACAGTTTACTGTCAAAGCGAGTGACATACAGTATGCTGTTTCACAAGGACAGTACATTGTCTCTCTCATCAAGCGAAAAATTAAAATTAAGAAAATATAAGCCATGCCGAAGAGTTTTCACATACTGATTGATTTTTATTTATCATCATTCACCTAAGTGGCTGCTAATCATGATTCTGTGTGTATTCCTCCTGAACATAATGTGTTGAAAGAAAAGAAGAATAAAAAGCAAACACATATACAAGCTAATTGAACTCAAGCCGTTTTTTAACGTATTATAAGCTCTTTCTTTCTTTCTGTATGCAATTCTTTCATTCTTTCTCTCTATCTGTATGCAATTTTTTCTGTCTTTCTTCCTTTCTATCTGCACGCTGTTTTTTCTTTTCTTCTTACTTTCTTTCTTTCAATCTGTACACTGTTCTTTTTTTCTTAGTCTCTGTCTGTCTGTCTGTCCGTGTGTGTGTGTGTGTGTGTGTGTGTATGTACGCTGTGTGTCTCTTCTGTTGAACCACTTACCCAGATGAATGCGGAGACTTGTCAGTATGACCAGGAAGGTCAACGCTCCTTCAAGCATCGGCCTCTCCTGCTCAGAGTCTAACACAGCGTTCTGATGTTGTGACGCCATGGTCAATAAGTCAACCACTTTAAATCTGGGTAAGACAAGCCAGCATAAACAGTAAAATGACTGTTTGTAGTATAAAAATATAGAGAATAAACATATGACTGCATGTGTAGGATTTAGAGCTCACCTCTCAAACACACTTGAGATGAAGTAGTCAGGATCTAGTCTTGAAGCACAAACCTATGGAAATATTTTTTGGGGGGTTAAAACAGATGCTTTAAATGAGCAATACTTCTCATGAGACCAGTTTGTGATGCAGAGATCCAAACCTGGAGCAGAAAGACGTCTGGGTCAATCATGGAGTTGCAGAAGTGTGACTGCACATAGGTCATGGCCTGTCCCTTGATCTGAAGACCATTCCTGACCCACATGTTGCTATGAATCTCCGACAGGCATGCCTACAACCATGCAAAGCAAAGTGTGAGTCAAGTTGTGGCTCCAGACATGTTGGGAATATAAACACAAAATAAAACCACATATAAGTATCTGTGAGTCAAACCTGGATTTGGAGTGGGTGCACCATGATTTTCATGAGCATTTCTTGGTCTGGAAGGAGGCTGTCCAGGTCCAGGCCTTGGCACTTCACAGCCTGAGGACCAAACAAGTTGAGAGGCATAGAAGACACAAGACTAGGATCAAGAGTCAAGTCTTAAAGAGACAAGAAGGTCTCACTTACCTTGCTGAGGAACATGGCATAGTAGCGATGCAGTGGCAGGTGAAATGTCACTTGATTTGGAGCAGGCTGAAAAAAAACATTTTAAGTCATGAGAAACGACGTAAGGAGAGAATCTGCTAGCAAAGAAACCTGTCTGGCTGTTAATTCACCTCATCAATGAAGCCAATGGCATCAAACCAGATCTGCAGAGTCTCCAAGCAGTAGCGTACAACAGTTTTAGTGTATTCTTGTGTCTCCTATGAATAGAAAACACAGCATTATAGAAATTTAAATCCAAAAATGGTCTTACTGTAAGTAAACATATTTAAGATGTATGTGGCACATGCATGCTAGAGATCTGCATGTGCGTAGTTCAAGAATCCAGATTAGACTTACTTTGACTTTGCAATGTGTTAGGAGACCCCACATTGGCTGTGCACAGGCCTCCAGCTCTGCTGCAAATGCTGCATAGTATGTCTGAGACTCAAATTCCACATGCTCATTCAACTCCCGTTTATTCAGGTTCATACCTATCCCAGCAGGAAAAAAGCATAAAAAATTAGAGTTTACACATCTAGAGCTGCAACTTCAACCTCTTTGACCCTAAATGCAAGATTTTACAAATGTGCATTTTAAAATATTGTTATATACAGTATGTTTATAAGCATGGAGCTTTATATTCTTATGAATCAAAGGGATTGACAAAGGCTAGATAAACTGTGATCATACACCAACATTACTGCAAAACCAGTGCAGTGTATAATGTAACAGTGACACTGCACACATGACATCAGCAAGAGGATACTCCGACTCACTGTGAGGGTGAGATTTATTTTTAGGGCTGTGGTGGAGTACACATGGCAAGGGAGCAGTGAATTCTAATTCAGTCGTACACTACCTGACTCACTTTTTCTGTGAGGCATTATGATCAGGAAAGGAAAGCAGAGGTCCGCCCTGTCTGACTGAGAATACTGCTGATGTAAAGTCTGAGGGAAAATCTGCTCTGGCAGGAGCAACTGTTTCAAATCATGTGATGTTTTTGGCTATGTGGAATTTCTATGTACAGGTGTTAAATTGTGCAGTGGTAGGGAAAAGAATGTATGAACGAGGAGCAGAGTCAAACAGGGTGTTCAGATTATGTTAACAAGCATATCATCTGTGCAGTGACATGAAGACTCACCTTGGAAAAATGACACAAAGCTCATCCACAGCATCAACAATGAGTGGTCTTCCAGGAACTTTTTTGCTACACTTTGGTGTGAGAGGATGTTGATAAAATCGCTAACTAATGGCCAGTAAGTGTTGTTCTTCAGTAGCGCTTCACTGCAGTTCACCACAACATGGCGACTGTTCTCTTCATCTGAAGGAAAAAATGGCAAGACAAAGAAAGACATGTACATGAGGAAATGACACTTTGGCTCACTTTGTGTTTAGTTTTTAAGAAGACATTAAAAAAAGAGTGGAAAATAGTGAGAACCATGATGCACACATAAGTACCACACCTAAAAGCTTACTTTGAATCAGAGGGGAAAACAACTGCACCCACAAATTTAAGACTCAGACTGTTTCAGCAGTGACAATCCTAAATCATCAGAGACTCACCATGAAGTTCACTTTTTATAAGGCAACTTTCCATCATATAGAGGAGGACAGTGACCATGATATCCAGCAGCTGACACTCCTCCGTCACGTGTCTAGCCAGCTCCTCATTGCTGAACAGCTGCACACTTATATGTACAATGCGGTTGGACATGGTGTCCGACTCGTGGCTTTTCATCAGCGTTTTCATGATGAATGCGTAATGCTGAACAAAAGTTTTTGTAAAGGTGATCTGCAAGACAGGAGGAGAAAATCACAATATGCAGTTAAGCTCTCTGTTAATAGTGATTAACTCGCTCCAATCTGTGCTCTCTAAACCGAAGACATGTGACCAGCCTTGTTCAGTGAGCCAGGAGTAAGGAGAAGTATTACATCACTGTTTCACACATGCACTGAAAAGTCAAAATTAAACTCTTCAAACACAGAAAAACATGGAAGTCTGACCTTGTAATCTTGATCTGGCAACATGTTCAGTAAGAAGGTAACCATCTTCTGAGGAAACTCATACTTAATTGTCCAGAACAGCAACTCCTCCAGAAAGCACTTATGCTTCAGTGATTCAATAATACACGGGTCTGGTGGCAGAAAAGGGACACTATAAGAAAATCTGTACATGTTTGATACACTCTTTAATTACATTTTCTTTACATCTACCTTTGGTACTGCTACTCAGCTTAACCCTCTTCCTCTGTCCGACAGACAGCCCTGCATCTTGGTCCTCCTGAGGGGGAAAATCCCAAAACACACATTTTAGTTCACAAGATGAGAAAGATCAGGCCACATCAAACTAGAATGAACTCACTTAAGGATCAGGTCGTTCTTTGATTTAGCCAAGCATCTTTAACAAATTAACTAAGTAAAACACCCAAACAAAATCATGGATTTTAAGATTGTTGGAGGATTTGTGTCGGTAATCTTTACTTTATTCGTGCTGAATACGGGTTTGGCTGTTTTCTTATTCATTCAATCATTCCTCATGGTAAATATTGCCATATGGTGTTAATGTCCTTACAGTATGTGGCTTACTGGCAGAAAAAAGCAGAGTGCTGCTGCTTGAGGATCCCTGCCAACAATGTTTACATATGCCAGATTGCATGCAACAGACACCGACAGTCTTCTATCACACCGAAATAAAAAGTGTGCATTTTATTTAGCTAGGACAAAGAGGGTTCAAAATATATTCTATTAAAAAAAATACATTTATTCCATTTGAACCATACACTCAATTTTATATCAAATATGGTTGAGATAGTGTGTGATTCTATGTGATTCCTCTCTATGTTGGCACATACCTCTTTATTAGACTCATCCGGGCTCCCTGGTGAGGAGTTTCCTGTGAAACCAACAACTAATTTTAGCCACAAAAAACATTAGTATAATCTCAAGACAAAGTACACATTAGCACATTAAAACAATCCAAGATAGAGCCCATCACTGCCGGTGCAATGGATCACCATTCTCTCGGTTTGGATGAATTCACAGATCAGTTGGTTAACAGTTTAACCAACAAAAGGAAAGACAGACAGCAAAAAAAAAACAGCTTATTACCTGACTTAAATCAGGAATCAACTCAATTTCCTCTCATCTTCTGTGTGTGTGTGTGTGTGTGTGTGTGTGTGTGTGTGTGTGTGTGTGTGTGTGTGTGAGTGTGTGTGTGTGTGTGTGTGTGTGTGTTTGCCTGTTTGTGGTCATGTTAAGTGTCCCTGTGAGCATAGCAGTGTGTCTCAGTGAAACAAATGCCCTCATTTCCCGCCCTACTCTTGTTTTGGGGTCTTAGTTATAACTACTGTTTCTGCTCTCACTGTGTCTGCAGTGTTGAGTGAGTGGAGTGATGTTTTCCTGCTGACCAGTCGCTGGGAGGAAGAGCAAACCCACACTTTTCAATGCATGTGTCTATATCTGTAAATAACAAAGCTGTCCATTACATTTCTTTGGCCATAAACATCTTCATGGCATATCGAGGAAACTCTTTTAATGGACCAGCTATGATCCCTTACGAACCCTTTGAGTTTGACCCCATAAATGACCCTGTCAGAGTCTGCCAAACCCGCTTTGTATTTTTCTATGAAGAGACTGCCTGCGTTTAAAGCAGTGTTTTATTCTGGAATTTTGTCCTGAACATTTATTTGGTGGAGACAGCCCCTTGCCCATTACTTTGCTTGCATCTCTGATAAACTTTCATTAAAAAATACAGTCACTCATCACACAGATAACAGCTAAGCTGTGTTGATTATTTTATAACATCAGTCTGTGTCTCTCGCTCTCTCTCTGTGTCGTTCAATTTGCTCATACAGTTTTTTTGTTATCTGCATGAATTATGTAGGCTACCTGATTTAAATTAAAATAACATCCTCTTCTGGTAAAACCATCGGCCTGTAGGCCTTTAAACCCTTTCTCATACCTTTGGTATTAAAAAAAGATGAAGAAGACAGACAGATAATACACATCACAGGATTATTTATAAAGGCCGAACACCAGGTTACAGTCTCTGTCTCCCTCTGTGCAGTTTGACCATGAATCCCAATTGGGGACCAGTTTCCAGTGTTAATGAGATCATTTCTTGAAGCCTACTCCCTGAAGCAAACCCTGTGTAGCTACACCGATCAGTCTGAGGAATGATCATTATGTACGTAAGATTACATTATAGCATAAACCGGCGCCCTAATGCTCCAAACGTCACACAGACAACACACTGGCAGTCTGAGAGACTCTTTGTAGACATAATATGACGTTTCTTCTGGAGGTGATTCAGTGTAAAAAACTGCTCCCCAGCCAGCGATGCTCTTTGATTTTTAATATGTCATTTTCTCTACAGCCATCTGGCAACCTCTTAAAGTTATTTCATGGCCCTTCTGGGAGTCGAGACCCAAAGGCTGAGAACCACTACCCGTAATACACAACAATGAAAAACTGTTCAAACAGCAATGCTCAACATAGGTTACATAAGCTGTCATGGATGCAAAATTAGACTTCTCTGTTGCTGAGGTCTCTGCTGTTGGGCAGTCACTGTTGTGTAAACCTCAACCAACTCATCAACAAATGAAATTAACAGCTCATTGATCAAGTTGACCATCGAGAAACGTGTAAGAGAAAGTGGCGACAGCAAGTTCAGTGACCTTAAATGTATGAAGCTAAATTTATGTACTTCAATGAGAACTGTACATTTTCTTTGAGACTGTTTAAACATACAGCCCAGTGGGATTATGGGTAATTCTCTGTAGGCTTAGTGCATAGACGTTACACAGCCTCCTCAAAGCAAACTATTTTCAACAGATGACCAATGATCAAAAATACACTTTATATTCAGTGTAATGACAGTCTTACCTAATAGGACTATTGCTCCTGCACCTCCTTCTGCACCTACAGCAGCATCAGCAGCAGCAGCACCCTGGGCTTTCTCTTCCATAGACACTAGACCTGAATTCTTCAAGGCTGACAAATACTTGTCATAGTTCTTTTTAGCATACACATTTTCTTCTTGGCCTGCAACAGAGAAGCAAAACAGAAAATGTAATGACCATGATGTAGAATCTTAAGACTTAAAAAAACAACCTGAATTTTAAATGTAGGAGACCTGGTTTTAATATGTTTGCTTCAAAATGCTTGACTTGGTGAAAAATTAGAACCAAAAGACTTTTGTCCAGTAATTTCTCTACATTTCCTTTTTATTTCAAGTTCTGAAAATGTCCATAGATTTGAAAATGAAGTAGACCCTGCCTCCCCCTCATGAGCAGACAAAAAGAATCTTAATGCAATTGCAAAAATGTTTAAAAAAGAGAAAACACAACAATATTTTTACATGAACAGAAACTTGAAGGATAAAACCAAAAGAGAAAGAGAGATGAATGAACTTCTGCGGTGTCATGTTTCAATCAAAATATTTGACTTAATCTCTGCTAAACACACAAATATGGGCAACAACAACACACAAGCTCTGAATGTGAAGGTATTTACCCATGCTCAACTCCTTGAATGTTTGCTGATTGGTTAAGATCTTTGTCAGTACAGTCCTCATTGCCCCGCCCATTTTCGTTAGCTCCTCAAGGAAGGAGATCTGGGGCTCAAGCTGCTGCAGGACTTTCTGTAGATCTCTCTCAGTTGAGGTGTCTGGTGAAGTGAGATAAGAGATGTACACCATCCGACATGTAAATCTGGATGTAAACAGTTGCATAACACTGGTATCCTGCTAGCACAGGAAAACCTGGTTTGCATGTGATATGCAAGCAGAAGTATACGTAACACATAAAGGGAAGTCAATGTGAGATTATATGGCACTTCTGATCATCTCTGATAATAAAAGACTGAAAGTTTTCTACCTGGCTCAACATATCCGTCTCTGAGATACTGTATGATACACAGGATAAAGCGAGGAAGAACCATCTCAGACATCAAGAGGAGGTCTCGAGGTATTGAGGGGATGTTCTCCCCTGTTCTCAAGCGATGCCGTCTGCAAAACCTATCACAAAAAAAAAAAAAAAAATCACACAGTGAAAATAAAACTATGATACTGCAGACCTCCAATTAAGATCGAATTAGTCATCACCTTTTTCTCTTATTCATCCATTTTCTCCAAGTTCATAAGCAGCTTAAATCATCCTGACAAGTCACACCAAAAGCTGAAGGTATCTGAGGTAAAGTCCCCTCAATTGTTTTGCTGCAGCTGACAACTGATCTTGGGCAAAACTATATTTATTTTTGTGTCACTGATCTCATCCTTTTAGGGTCTAAAGATGGCTGAGGTTAGATGAGCATTTCAAGATAAAAATCTGAACTATAGTTTTTTTTTTTTTTTATATATATAAATATATACCTATTGTGTGATTCTTGGCAACACAACAACTTCTTCAGCTCTTGCCCATGTTAGTTTAGTCTGTATTTGTAAGACATGGATCAGTCAGCAGTAAAATCCCTCTAAATAATGACACACAAAACCACACTTTCAACAGCAAACAAAGCTGCTTGACTCAGACTAAATGTGGTATCAAAATAAATTTGTATTCAAGGTTTGAGTGCACCTCTGACAAAAGTATGCTCAGGTCATTATGATTAAAGTGGGATATAATTTTCAGTAGGGGAGAGTGGGGTAAGTTGAGCCACCCCCTGTTGCTTGGAATTGGTTAAAAAAATTGATTATGGGACCAAATATTAAGGAGATGGGCATCAGTTCATGGAGTCTGTAATGGTTAGAAGCACATGGGTGAAGGGGTTAGACATTTATTTACAAAAAAACATTTTTCACTTTTGAAAGTGAATTTAGTCTGTCATAAGTTTTATTAGAATTGTGTTCAGACCAAAAAAAATCATTTTAAATTTGTTTTATACATCAATTGTGGTATCTATGAGTTACAACATGAGGTCAAAAACCTAGCATAAAAGTCCACCATTTTAGCTTAGAGGACTAAAAAAGTCATAATAGTAGTTCTGGGGTAAGTTAAGCCAGTGACTCAACTGAGAAAGTAAAGAAGTCTGATGAGAGGATCAGAGTTTCAGTTCAGATTGTTTAAATGTGTTACTTTTTCTTTTCAGAAATACAGCTGTGAATGTTCTGAATGATTTAAAGGCATTCTCATGTTAAATGTCTTTTTATAAAACAGCTTTTTAGCAGTTATATGCAATAATATTAAAAAGAATTATTGTACCAGTTGAATAGCAAATAATAGATAAAGATAAAAATACACATGAATGTGAAGAAGTGACTGTTATTTAGGGAGAGAGAAGGTGAGGGAGGGCTGGGGTGGAGAGTGGGGACTTAACTTACCCCGCTCCTATGGTCAACTTACCCCATACGCATAGGAGACGACTTTTTTCGCATGCTATATTATAAGGACAGTTCTGTTTACACTCCTTCTGTTGATATGCAGGGATGCACAACATCTTGAAATATATGCAGATACTCTAGAAACAAAACTATGATTGTCTTGATGTAGTGATCTGAAATATGAAGAATGGCTCATCTTACCCGACTCTCCCCTATGGGAGACAAACAGAACTGAGATTTGATGGATTTGTACATCACAGCACTAATTGTTTTTCACTTGTGGCACTCCATTAGGAACATATGCAATAGTGTTATAAATAAATGTTTTAAAGCCTCCTGTTACACCTGCTGGCTGTTGGTACGAGGATTGTTATGGTTAGCATGACTTGCTCACCCTCGGAGCAGAGGTGCTTAGTCAAGGGTTTCCTATTAATACATGACAGGAGCATCACAACATTCAAAAGGGCTTTCAGCTGACAGTAAGCATATCCAAATCAGAATCATCTGGAAGCTGAGATCCATTACGCAGATTTATTAACCCTCTCACCAAGAGGACCTGTCAAACCCGTTACCTGGCTATCCCTTTGGTTAGCATAGCCAGCTAGCTTGGACTTACCCACTCTCTCGCATGACATTACTGTCTCCACAGTCACAGGCCCCACCAGCCTGGCTCCTGAACATGTTGAAATCATGGCCCGTGTGGTCTCCGTTATTAAAGCACTCAGCACACAGTGACATACACGGGGAGATACCACAGGTCCGGCATCGGTAAGCCACAAAATTAGCCGTCCAGACCAAGCCGCACAGGGTAGCGTTGTCATAGGACCGGACCGTTTTGCAGAACTCCTCGAAACCTTCGCCTCCTGCAATCAGACATTTACACCAGTCCAAAGCCTCTGTGTCAGCCGCTGGTTTTTCGGGATTTAGCACAACATCAAGCAGCTCCTGAAGTTGTCGGACCCCCGTGCTGTTCTCAGTCCGGTTCAGATCTGCCTTCAAGTGGGCGGCAGTTGCTTTCTTGTCCCGGCGCAGCAGCGACGCCGCCATCATGCACTCTGGCTTGTTGTCCACAAATTTATTTTTGTTGTCTTGTTTCCATGTTCTCGGGAATTCTCGCGATATCACTCGATGCGTCGTTGGTTTAAAACGATTATCTTCAACTTTGGCATAAAACTCACAGTCCGATGACAATAAACTAGACCCGTGTTAAAGAGCTAGTCAGACCTTTAAAAAATATTCAGTCACGAAAATACAGTGTTTGTCTCAGCTCAGCTCGTTTCAAACTCGACCAGTGAGAGTGCTGTTATGTTTTTTTTTGTTCCTAGGTAACTCGCCCATCCACACAAGTTAATCATTACATTAGTCACCAAACGCACTGTAAGTTCAGACAAAACATGAATCTGAATTTTTAGCACACACAATTGGATAAATTAATGATACCTTTTTCAAAACAAAACAAAAATCTAAAAATGAATTTATTTCTATTTCCATGATAGTAAACGATATATGTGGGTTTCAATTAATTCATTTTATTTAGTTTATTTTAATTTATCTTATATCACAAAAAAAAATATTTGGTCTGATGTAGAAGTAGCTGGGACTCGGCTCTGCCCTTCTTTTTGCGTGTTATTTACTTACCCGTGTACGTTATTTTATCTTAACCTAATACTTGCCCTTAACACTCAAAAATAGTCCATTTAAAAATCCAGCAAAGACGAGGGAGGAACTAATCTCCCAAGCCCTCAGTCAATGTCGGGTTGTTTTGGTTGGTACACACAGGCTGGCGGAAGTAGCCCCAAGTCATGCAAAAGCACTTGTGCAGATATCAGCCTGAAATACAGCGTTGTGTTTTCGGGGAGGGGTAACGAAAATTTAGCTGCTTAGTTGTTAGATATGAAACTCAAAGAGTTAGAAAGTTGCCTGCAGCAAGTTGACGCATTTGAAGAGCCTAAAATTCTTCTTGAGCAATATCCGACTAGTCCACACATTGCAGGTGAGGAGACACTAATAAGAGGATACACTGGCGGTTCACTGTGTTCTAATGACTTTCTTTCTTTCCCACAGCATGTATGCTTTATACAATCCACAACACGTTTGATGACATTGAGGGGAAACTAGTGGCAGATCTCGGCTGTGGCTGTGGGGTCCTCAGCATTGGGTCAGCTGTGCTCGGTGCAGGGTGAGAGCCCATATTAGACAGTTTGATCTATTAACAATCATGTCAAAACAGAAGGGTGATGGCTTACCCATTTACCTTATTTCATTAATGGTTCTGTTTTCTTTGTTTTTGTAGTTTATGTGTCGGCTTAGACATTGACAGAGACGCCCTGGACATTTTCAGAAGAAATGCAGAGGACTTTGAAATCTCTAATGTGGATCTGATACAGTGCGACCTTTGTGCAATAGAGACCCAAAATTATGCTAACAAGTTTGACACAGTCATAATGAACCCCCCATTTGGAACAAAACACAACCAGGGTGAGTATAAACAATCAATGGGTCCACCAAGGTCCCTGATAATACATTTGACTGTATAAAATATCGATAAAAAAGATTTTGATTGCATGGAACAGTTTTCACATTTATAGACGCACTGATGAAGTGTGTTCAGTCAGTGGTTTTTGGAATTGGTTTTGATCCCATGCAGTCATTTCTGATTTTTAATCTATTGCGCAAATTGTTATTCTCCCTGCCCCACTGTTTTTGAAATGTGTTGATGGCATTAAAATAAAAATCAGCTTATCATTCCCATATGAATAGAATAGAATAGAATAGTCCTTCATTGTCATTGTAACAAGTACAACGAAATCTAAAAGTGTCAGACGGTCAGTGCATGAATAAAAATAATTTACACTAGAGTAATAAATACTCCAATAACAAAACACACTCACTGTAATAAATACTACAATAATAATAAAACAAACACACACACACACATCTACTATACATTCCGTCAATTTGTATTGCACAATTCCACTACATATATATATTGTGTTGCGGGTTATTCATAAGGCATCGAGGGTAGTTATTGCTGTTGGATAGAAACTGTTTTTGAGACTGTTTGTTCTGGATCTGATTGTTCTGTAACGTCTGCCTGACAGCAGCAGTTCAAACAGGGAGTGCCCAGGATGTTAAGTGTCTCTGACAATGCTCTGAGCCTTCTTAACACAGCGAGCACTGTGAAGGCCGTCCAGCGAAGGAAGGGGATAAATAAGAATTAGCTTTCATTTCATCTATTTGGATCTCCATTCACTTTGGCTAAGGCCATCGCTATTCCTCCTGGAGTCTACATTTACAATTAACTCTCCACCGCAGTGCACAGTCACAAAAAAACAAAAAAAAACATCACACCACAAACACAAGACAACATCAATAACCACAACAACTCACAGGAGTCTACAAGACAAAAACAAAACAACAAAACAAGAACAATACTTAAACAACATACGCATATTACTGGACCTTATTCATTTCCACTGTTTAGCTGTAGTTCTGAAATAATCACATGTTCAAATATCAACATACATTCCACATAATTTCATTAATTTACAGAAACGGTACCCAGTAAATAAGCAGACTTCAGATATTTCAAATAAATGGGACAAACACTGATTGATTGTACCAAGTAGCTTCATCTAAATAAAGAGCTGTTTGACTCTCAGCTGCAAGCACTGCAGTCAAGAGCTCAGTTGCAAAATTTGATCTGTTTGTCTGAGAACTACTTTAAATATAAGTGATTCAAACAAATTTCCAACAATTATTAGAATATCTTTTTAATCAACTTATTAAGTGTCTCAACTTTGATGGAATTTGTTTGTATAATGGCATCTCAGTGATGTGTTATTGAATCACTTTGGTTGTTGGGTTTTGACTTAAGCAGTACTTACAAGCTGGATACAGTAGAGTGCCCAGAAACTAAGTTTTTTTGACAGACCTGTGAGGTTTTGTGTATTTTAACATTTGTCAACCTTTTTTTTCCCCCTTTTCTTTGAGGCATGGACATGAAGTTCTTACGGGCTGCTTTAACGATGGCAAAGACTGCAGTGTATTCACTGCATAAAACATCAACAAGAGAGGTAATTAAGTTCATTGCTCAAAATCATCATATGAACAGCATAATAGGGTTGGGAGCACTGCAGTCAAGAACAAGTCAAATCTTTGAGCCTGAAGGATAAATAAGAGGTTACAGCAGAAAACTCCTTTCTCTAAGATTTGTGTATTCCCTCATCTGATTACAGCACATACAGAAGAAGGCTCACGATTGGGGGGTAAAGATGGAAGTATTAGCAGGTAAACAAATGTTTTTATAGTCCTCATCTTAATTGTTGTTATATTGAGAGACTGACTTTGTGTTGTCATTACAGAACTAAGATATGACCTACCCGCATCTTACAAGTTTCACAAGAAGAAATCAGTAAGTTTACACTGGGCCACTTGTGTCAAAAGTGTGATGAATAACACTCACAAATACATCCTTGATTTTTAGAAATGGTTTTATTGTCTATTCACATATGCAAACTTAAAAAAATAGCAAAGTAGATGTTCTCAGCATTTAATGGAGATAATCTACAAGAAGGAAACACAACAGCACACAGATTCTAGTCATTTCTGTTGTCATGGTACAGCTATTTGTTGAGGTGAAATTAAATTAAGGTCAAAAGACAGTTTTTTCTGATGGATGATAAAATCAAAAGCATCTTAAAAAGGAAAACAGATACACAACTGATAAGAGAGGCACAATTGATAAGGACTTAAAAAAAAGCAGAAAACTGACAAAAATCTTTGTTAAATCTTCTTCAGGTTGACATCCAGGTGGACTTCTTAAGGTTCTCCAAAGCCTGACGCTCTCACTGGAATGGGTTTAAGTTGCCTCTGCATTTTCACTGTTTATAATAAAGGTTTATAAAAAAAAAAAAAAAAAAATGGGTGAGACTTTTTGACTAAGATCCATTCTCAGTTTTGGCGACCTTTGCTGCAGGACCATCGGCATCTTCAAGCTCTCTCTTTGTGGCTGCAGGTTCTTGAGGAAAAGAAAAAAAAATAATTATTTAAATGACATTTTCGATTAATAACTCCAAACACAACTTTGAGGCTCTAGAACCACTCCACTTACCGTCCTCATCATCACTATCAAACTTTGTCTTTTTGCCTTTGAAATGTGTTCTGCCTTGATCTCTGCCACCTCTTCCCCTTCGGCCTCCTCGTCCTCTGCCACCTCCTCGTCCTCTTCCACCTTTTAGAGACAGACATGGAAGCATGGAAACTTGATGTGAAGTAAATTTACCATGAGATGTAACATTATTTTTTGGAGGAGATGCAAAGTCACAATGCTTCTTACCTCTGCCTTTGTTCCTGTTGTATGATCCTTGCTGAGCTTCAATTATTTTCTTCATCTCCTCTTTCTCCTCATCTCCCTCCAGCACTTGCCATTCAACACTGCTCTCCTTGATTTTTAATTCCCCTCCGTTTGCCTCTTTGGCTTTATCAAATGCTTCTTTTGCGTTCCCATCGAAAAGCAGCGTTCCCTTGTTGAGTGAAAAACACAATTTCAGCTACCTCATCTCCTCACACTCGGCACAAAACTCAAGAGGGAGAGAGCTGGCTTACCTCTTTGGCCCCTCTGGTAAAATCGACCCACTTTATCTTCCCGTGACCAGTAAACAATGCATGAAAGTCCTCTCTTGAGACATCTTCAAGCTCTCCTGAAAACCTCAACAAGCAACCAGTCTGTTCATCTAAGAGCGCACCCTACAAAACAAGAAATGAATTATTTAAGTGCTCAAAGATCTCGGCAGTGCGAGATGGTTGTTAGCACTTAAGACATCTTACCATCTCCTTCTCTTCAGCGTTTTTCTGCTGTTGTTCCTTTTCCCTGTAGATTTTTATGTGAACAGGCTTAGTTATTTTCCACAGTATACAGTATGTTTCTAGATCAGATAGGTATTGCTTGAGTACTCACTGTTTAGCTTTTGCCTTTGTCTCTGCTTTGTAGTTTTTTCTCTCCTCTGCTTTCTTTGCATGGTAGGCTTCCCTAAAAAAGGAATGAGATGATTATTTTATGCAGAAGTGTTCAAAATGTTTTAATGCGTAAATACATCTTGGACCCAACAAGCACGGCTTACCTTGCTAACACAAGCATCTCATTGTCTTTGTACGATTTGATGTCTTCGCGCTCAAGGAACTGCTTCGAGGACTCCTCTGTGTCAAAGTAGAGAAACACCGACCCCTGCAAAGAAATGGAATAATGAAATCTTCCACAACAAGGTGCAAAAACAAAGGAGTTGGTTACATGATACAAACATACCTTGAACTGCCTTTGCAGATTTCTCCTCATCTGGATGTTCTCTATGTTGCCTTTCCCACTCAGCCACTCCTGAATCTCATCTAGGGTGGTTTCAAGGGGAAAACCTTTCTGGATGGGAAAAGTTAAAACCGAAACATGAGCACAGAAAAGTGACAACTACAAAAATGTGACCGAAAAGCACTAATTCAAACTGAATGTCACGAAATGTACTCATAAGCAGTGTTGCAGTACTGGACAAGGATTTAGACTTGTACCTGGGCTTGAGCACTGACTGCATAAGGACTTGGAAGACTAAAAGAAATCAGACTCATGCTCTGACAGAGACTTTTTTTTTCCTTTTCTTAAATATATATGAGGCTCTAAAAGATGTATTCCGTTAAGAGCAGGGGCTGCTGCATGTTGTCACCTGCATGCTCATACAGTCTTGCTCAGCTACAGTCCAGACCAGGCTTCCCAAAGAGGTGCTACAAATGGTTCCCTTTGTTTGCAGAGATTTGACAGTAATCACAGACAGAGCAATGCTACTTGTGCAACATATATTGAAACCAGAGGTAAGACAGGGACAACCTCGCACTTGACAGACATCAATCCAGGATGCACCAACAAAAGTATGTGAGATACTAAAGTTAGGCCATCTGGATTGTTGACTATGTGACTGTTATCAACTCAAATGACTCCATCACTGGGTCAAAGATGTTTTTAGGTAAACTTCTAATACAGCAGCTAGGTTGCAGGTTTTTTGAGTTTATCGGACACCCACAGTGTTCCCACCACTGTTCATGAGTACATCTGCCCAGCAGCAGAGTTTCAGTGTGCTTAATAATAATTTAAAAAAAAAAAGACAGATAAAGACTTAGCTCTGTAACTTCGATGATTCAAGCTCTATTCTCCATCATGATCTCTATTCGGTCAGAAAAGAATGTCTATAGCTAAAATGTGTTTTCTACACATCCAAAAAGTCCCACATGGTCAGCCCAGATTTATATATCAAACAGTTTGGAGTGAGACGCCCTCTTGGTCTTGAATAACATTGTAATAGAGGACTCAAATTGGACTCAGGTAAAGAGTGCTCTACTGATTCATCTTTGCTGACCCAGACTCTATTGTAACTTGAACATTGAGGCACTGAGACTGGAGTCTGACTCGACTACAACACGGTTTGTTATTAAGGAATGCATGCATGAAATAATTTAAAATAAAACATTGTTTATGGTTATGGACAATAGTAACACAAAATACAAATTTACTTGTTCCCCAGGGCTGCTGTATTACAACAGATGAGTTTATCTAAATCAACAATTTATTGTGAGTCAAACAATCTAGTCTAAAATTCTGAACAAGTATGCCATCTACTGAAAAACTTACAATGTAGACAGATTTGTGCTTGAGTGCGTCTTTGTATTCATCATTCACTTCGGGTAAAGGTTTGTCTGGGGACCTCCTGACTTTAGTCTTGTCTTCGCTGATTTCCATGAGACCAGTCTTTGATTTCTGAAGAGCTGAAACGATGACGCTGCTTTCTGTAGTCAGAGACTTAAGTCTGGAAAGAAAATAAAAGATGCAAATAAATAATGTGAACCCAAGAGATCAGTGCTGCTGCAGGACAATGTGTAAATAATATGACCAGTTATCTACATGAACAGGCATTTTTCACCTCAACGCTGTGACACAGAGCAAAGCATGAGTGACATCTGTGGACCTGAAGTCATAGTTACAGTCAGGACAGTTATGTCACCACAATGACTAATTGCTGGGATACTTTTAACACCCTCTGGCCCATATTTTGAGACGAATTTTCAAGAGCAGACTCTGAATCCCTTTTGTGTCCCTCTTTCAAAGATTATACTCAATTAGAAAGTACAAGTGCTGACTCATCTTCATTCTTGTCTTAATAAAATTAAAGCTTTGAAATTTAGATTTGTTGGATTGTAGAAAGTTGTCCATAGCAGCTGATGGTTTCCATGTCTGATGGCACTGAATGAACACTTACCCTGAAAATTATACTTTGTTAAGAAGAGAGTTTTGTTTTGTATGTGCATGCTGACGCTAAATGTAGACGACAAAGCACACTTTAGGAAAGGGGTGAGGACGTGTGATAATCCTGCTCTGCTTGTTTGTGAGTCATACATGGGCCATGACCTGATTAGTCATCACAGTCTCCGTCCTCAGTCAAGAATCTATTTTTCTATTCTTAGCAGCTCATAGAACAATGTTCAGCTTCACATCCTCTCCTGAAGGTGCAGTGTGTAGAGCTTTTTGTCCTTGAAGGCCACCATTGCTTCACTGATGAGAGGGGTGAGCGAGAGTTTCCAACTGGAATCTGACTGCTAAGTTTGTTTGCATCTACTCACTGTACCTTTTATTCTGTCATTAATTTTTGCCTTTTGCTATTTTTAACCTGCAAGTGTGTGACTAAGTTAAAGTGTGTGCAGGTTGAGACCCAAATCTGCCCACACTTTTTCATTAGCTGCTCCAACAAACACAAAGGTGCCTCCTGTACACCCATACATCCAGCAAGTGGACAGAGAAAGTCTGATTTTTTTCAAAGATAATCCCAGAGACTTGTTTTTACAATCCAATTTCTGTTCAGTTTACCCATAGAATAGTTTTAATGAATTAATGAAATAAAACTCTACAACATGAGCAGGAACTCTCAACACAGTCAAACAACATAACAGGAAGCAGAAGCTCAAACAAACCTGTTGAATTTCAGCATTGTCTCCAAAGTCACCCAGCCATCATCAAGCTGCAGTTGTTCTTTGAGAAACTTGTCTCTTGGAAGATTGTGATCTCCAAAGTAGTACTGAAGGTGGATACAAAAACAAACATTTGAAATCATTATTATTATTAGTTTTATTGTTATTCATTATTTAAAGAAACTGATTCACACAAACACAAAAAAACATTAACCCGGAATTACCTCGATTTGTCGGGCCACTTTCATCTCGACCGGAGTCATCTCTGATTGATTTTCTGCCATGACTGTTCTGTGTTGGAAACAGTGACAAATATGATTAGACAATCAATCATCTCTTGTTAAATGAAGGGGGGGGGGGGGGCACTTTCATGAATGCATGTTTTGTTTGAGGCCCACTAGAACCACAATTACACTATTAAATGCTTAGCTGACAAAAAAAAAACACCATTGCATTAGATTCAGACAGGACTAAAGGCAGAGGTAGTCTGATGCATTTAACAATGGCCCAGTTTTTGCTCCTCTATACCTGTGAGCATGCACACTCTTCATGCTGAAGTACAAGAATATTTACCTCATTGATTTTTAAAGAATACAGCTTAGTCATTTTGTATTTGTTGAAAGTCACTAACCCAAACATTAAACACATACAAAAGTTGATTGTAAATCAAAATGCAGATTGGTTAAGATGATGAATGAACAGAAATGCTAAATATTCTCAGTCCTTGGCTTCCCAAATATTGGGTCATTAAGCTTTCACAATTATTAAGACTCAATCAATCCCATCATTGATGTTATAGCTGTAGGTATTTAAATATCTTATCAATTGTCTGCAGGGCCAAGTACTGCCAGGTTTAGATATGGGTGTGTTGAGGTCTAGATTAATGAAACCCCTTCGCTCTCTTTTCCAGATTTTTCTCTGCATTGAGCAGCTTCAGCAGCTGTGATTGAATTAAAGGACGTCTATGCTGTTTAGTATCAAGTCTGTTTCTGATTTGCTTCAGTTTCACAGCAAGACGAAAATAATCCCAATTCATTTATGAATCTGATGTATACCTTGAATGAGTAAGCAGAGTCAGACAACGCTTTGAGGCAAATCATGTTAAATATCATACTCAGCAGGCTGGTTTTCTTGAACTTGTTTTCATTTATGTTGATGTCATGCTGCTTTTGGTATTAGCTTAAAGCTAACCTGCTAGCTTAGCTTCATGTGTAATCACGCAGCTGCAACGTTACCATGCCGTGTCCAAACACTAACGTTAAGAAACACAAAGTCACAATCTAATTATGTGTGTTACTCTGTGTGGCATATTCATTACGATACATTTTCATTTCAGGACGGGTTTTAAATACTTAACAAGTCACTTCGACTCTTCTTAACTCCATTACATGAAAAAAGCATGATGTGAAACGTGTTGGATGAGAGTGTCTTCCTCGGTTATAAGGTTATTTCTCAGTATAATCACAAGGTAATTTATATATAACAAACACCATTCAACTGCACAATGAAAAATGATACTTACGTTTTGTTCAGTCTCTACTTGCTGCTGTTAAAAAGTGTTCAAACCTAAAGTCTTCACTACTCTAGTTGCACGTTGTTGAGTCAACTGCGTGCTACGGAGCACAGCGAGGTCCAGAAAGCATGCGTTTAACACGAACGCGATAGTGACTCTTCGCAGTCACAATCTCAATAAAATGTCCTCATGGAGATAGCTGTCATGTTGGTCAAAGCCTCGGGGTGGCGCTGTGACACAACAGGAGAGCGGTCAGACCATAGACTGTATATAGACAGTATATACAGTGAATGGGTCAGACTCGAACTCGAATTATATAGACATACAGTAAATCCTATATACACTCTATGGTCAGACTGCAGCGATAATAGGGAATCATGAACTGTCAAGTATGATGTAGCAGTATTTTTATTACATATATTTCACAACTTTTATCTTTGAATAACATCTCTTAAAGAATCATATTTTTACAATTTTTCACTAAGAAAGGTTATTCTCTGTATGTTTTAAATAAATCAATCAATCAAAGTTAATTTATATAGCACTGTTCATACAAATGAAATTGCAGCTCAAAGTGCTTTACATCAGGACAAGAAAAATAAAACTTATTAAAATAGACTAAAACAGACAATAAAATATGAACTTGAATTTATTAATAAAATAAGGTAAAAAGTGATACAAAAAAATAAATATATTATAATAGTAATTAAAACAATGAAGCTTTACATAAAAGCCAGGCTAAATAGATGAGTTTTTAGGTTGCGTCTAAAAATTTCAATATTTGCAGCTTGTCTCAGACCCTCTGGAAGTTTGTTCCACAGTTTTGGAGCATAGCGGCTAAAAGAAGCATCACCAAATCTTTTTGTTCTGCTCTGTGGAACAACTAAAAGAGAAGATTGAGAGGATCTGAGAGGCCGCCCTGGTTCATAAATTGAAATCATCTTTGAAAGGTATTCTGGTGCCAGGCCATGTACAGCTTTATAAACTAGTAAAAGAATTTTAAAATCAATGCGAAAACTAACAGGCAGCCAGTGCAAAGACTTTAAAATGGGTGCAATGTGAGCTCTTCCTCTGGTCCTAGTCAAAACTCTAGCAGCAGAGTTTTGGATCCGTTGTAGCTGGTTTACTGTGCTTTCTGGTAGACCAGAGAGAAGAGCATTACAGTAGTCAAGCCTGCTGGTTATAAAAGCGTGCATTAGTCTCTGCCTGGCTTTGAATGCTGATATCAATTTAATGTGCAGAGCTTCAGAAATGTTGTTAAATTGCATTTCTTTAACATCAGATACCGCATTTCCCACCAACAAATTATGAAATATTTTCTGTTTTGGCTGAAATCATTGTTTTATTAAATAATTTTAAAGCACACATCATCGATTATTCATTGGACATTCATTCAATAGCCTTACATTCACTTTTTTTGGCAGTTACTTCCTGAAGTCTGTCATGATCCAGTCAACAGTCAGGGCCTTAAATCACAGGCTGTAAATATAAAAGTTCTGAACAATACATAGTTAGAAGGCATACAATATAAAATATAACAGTCGCAAGTTAAACCAAAGATGTGGGATTGATACCATTAAATGTGATTAAATAAATGTTTGATAAAGTTCTGTTTGACATCACTGTTTTGTTTTTGTTTTTTTCGGGCAGAAATTGCAGCATGGAGCTGGTGATAAATTAAATCAAGTGAAGGCCTAGTGCAAAAGTTCATCTTAAATAATCTAGTTAGAGTGCCTTGGTTTATTAAAGTCCCTGAGAGGTTAATCAGAAGTTTGTTCTTCCTTATGCTCACAGTTTGGTAAATGTGTGGCTCTGTAAACACTGTTACCCAGAGCAAAACATTACCTAACACAACATTTTGTCTAGAAGTGCACCTGATATTTCCACTCTTTGACACATTATAATAATTTGATCTGTTTGGCACAAATGACCACAGTACTGATAGGACTTTGATATTACACACTGAAGACACAAACACTCCCGTGTGATCTGACAGGACTCGGAAGAGTCCCCACAATCTCCCAGGAGTCCAGCTGAGGGTCGTATTTCTCAATACTCTGCAGATAAGTCCCTTTTGAATAGGAATAACCTCCTGTTACATAAATACAGTCATTTATAACCACAGCCCCACACTCCATCCTCCGCTCCTTCATCACTGGCATTGGTCTCCACTCGTTGCTCTCTGTGTCATAGCAGTCTGCGACAGTCGTCTGTCCTCCCACCAAATACAGCTTGTTATGGAGGGACACAGAGCACAGGCCGTACTCTGAAAAGAGAGGATTATAAAGTAGAATATATTGTTTTATCATATTTCTTATCTATTTTTTTCCTTTATTTTTCTTACCTGGATGGGGGCTTATTGTAAAGATACTCCATTCATTCACATCAGGCCTGTAGACTTGGATTTTTTCATAGGTGCAGTTTCCTCTGTATCCATAGTGACCTCCAGTTACATAGATTTTATCTCCCATTACACAAGCAGTGGCATTTCCTACACCTTCAAAGGAAACAAAGGTCAAAGGTGTAAACTGGTCAAACACACAAATGTCGATTACTTTTCATAACATATCAACGCTGAAGAGTTGAAAGTTGAAGAGTTTGAAAAACTTGTTAGCTCTCAGGTTTTTTTGCCGTTTTAAACCTTTTTCTCTGACCATCACTCTCTTTTATCCCAGTTTTAGGCCTTAAACCACTGCCTTCAAGAGCTAGATGCTACATTTTATGCACCAAGTAGCGAAACACTTTCGTGTTTTGCTGTTGGTAATAATGAGTACAGCAATTCTGAAGGAGCTGTAACCAGCTGCCTGGGTCTGATACTCTTAACAAATCATTTTAACACTGAGAAGCAAGACTGGATATTTACTGCTAATATCTTTCATTCAGCTCTTCCTCGTCAAAATCAGTAATTTAGATATCCGCAATAACATTCCTGATACCCACGAATGTCACTTCCGACATCCACAATGGTGCTCTCCCTAAGAGAAATAACCTGACTTTTGACTTTCATGTGTATTTGACTTTTGATTTCAGAAATCCACATAATTTTTCCAATTCTTGATAAACATTTTTGTTATTCAAAACAGAATTCTGTTCAAATAAATATGTTTCAAATACATAAAATTTATTATTACTCATTTGTGGCAAACAAACCCACAAACCAACCTAGAGGGAATTGACTGTGAAGTTTTATCTACAACTGAAATCACAACTAGAAACAATTTCACTGCAGATATTGGGAGAAATTTGTTGAAGATGACTTCGTAGAGAGATTTTAGAAGCGTAAATGTAAACATAATTTAGGCATTAAATGTGAGAATGGTCACTTTTGCATTTATAAGGATTTAAACCTCCTGTGAGGAGTTTTTGTTGTTGCTGTTGTTGGATATAAAAAAGACTGAGATTAAAACTGAAGCCTCTATACGACCAACTAATATCTGAAATTGCGCTTAAACAGGAAGGAGGAATAAAGTTTTGTGTTTATAAAAACTTTTTTCTGCTAACATGATCTCAACTGTGAGTATTTTTGATTATATTTCTTATAATTGAGTCAAGAGTTTCGATTTGGAAAAATGTTTTATGTATGTCCTGATTGAGGTGTATTTAGGTTACATGTTAAAATGACTTGCTGCTGAGGGTGGATGATAACGGGAAGAGCTACAACAGTAAAGTGTGCACCAGCAAACAAAAACAAGAGGCTTCAAGAAGCCAAATTACTAATGTGAAGACCTTAAGTACTGCCGAGAGGAGATTTATCACTATGAACATCAACTGCCATATTCTTGTAGTCATATGATCCTATGTTAAAAGCAAAATATTGAGTGATGAAGCTTTTGGATTTGTTTTTTTTACACATATGAATAAAATATGCATCATTGCTTCTCTGAGTAGGTTCAACAGTTGGTTTAGTTTTTGTTCTGACACCTCAGCCGAATCTGAGATGATTTTGCAAACTGACTGTATTGTTGAAAAGCCCTTAAACAGAACAATAAGCAGACTTTGTGATTGATCTAATCTAAATGTCAAAACCCCTCAAGCCTATGTTGTTGTGTGTTACTGTCCTCTAAACTGCATGTACACAAACAGGTATATTCATCTACTTTGACCCTTGAAACAGCAGATGAGGAAACAATCTAATCACAAGTATATCTGTTTAATTAGGCCTGTTTGAGAGCTTTCAATCTGACTTTTATCAGTGGACGCATCATAAAGAATGAACCTGAAACTGTGCTCCAAACAAATAAAAAAGTCCTTGAAAAGTAAGAAAAGTAAGATTTGCTTTCTCAACTCTTCAGTCTAACAGTTCATCACTTTATATTTGGCATACCTTGGATCAACTTGGCCGCAGGGAACCATTTCTTTTTCAGAGGATCATAAAACTCTGTCTCCTGCTCTGGGGCTCCTCCTCTGTAGCCTCCGATTGCATAAATACAGCCGTGCAAAGCCACAGAGCAGTGGTAGTATCTAGCTGTGATCATAGGACGACCCTGAGTCCATTCATCATAGTCACAGTTGTAAACAGAAACCGTGTCCAGAGCCTCCACAGTGTTTGTCCTGTAACCTCCAGTCACATAGATATTTGCTCCTAATAAACTAATGCTGTAGCTCTCTCTCCCATGGTCAGGCATGTCTTTCCCTTGCACCCAGGTGTTGCTGATAGGATCCCATATGTGGACTTCACAAAGAGGATGCCAGAAGTATCCACCGATTACATACAAGCTGGATGACATTTTTCTGCACATCTGCTTGCCACTGGATCTTAATGCCTGGTTGATCAAGGCTTTTAATTTCTCCTCATTTTTCAGCAAGCTTGGCATGTGCACTTCTAAAGTAGCCCTGAAGTAAATATCATCCAGGTCCAGATGAGTGCAGCGCAGCAAGTCTGCAGCATGGTGCACACGGTTATCCAAGTCATGAGTAACCCATTTGGCCACAGCATCGATTAGCACCTCATCCCTCTGCACAGTGAGGTTCTGAGCTGCCAACACTGATCTAATCCTGTCAGGATCCAGCTCAAGGAACTCCTCCTGCAGGATGAGCTCTGTGAACCGGCTCAGCATCACCCTGCGGGCCTCTCTCTCCAGGCTGGTGCACATATGCAGCTGTGCAAAAGCGTGCATCCCCAGGCAGTTCCCTGAATCTAGCAAGCGAATAAGAAACTCCTCGCATGCTTGTTTCACAGAGAGGAACTGTAGGAGGTCTGCAGCCTCCAGCAGGCTTTGCACATTGCTTTCAGTGATGCACACCTGAGCTGTGTATACATAGTTCACCAGGACCTCGAGGACGACACAGTCAACCCCAGTCAGCTTTATCACACTGTTTGACCTCTCCCTCATGTCAGCTGTGAACATGACTTTAAAATAGGAGCTCCTGGCCGACAGCAGAGCCTTGTGGCAGTGGAAAACCTTGCTGGAGTCTCCACACTGCAGCGAAACGTCCGTGAAGAAGCCATTCATGTAGAAATGTCTGAGAGAATCCAGGAGCTCTACTGCATGGTCACCATCACTGAAGTCGTATGTGTACATCTCACTGTGGTTGTGTGACATTGTATCTGCGGGAATGAAAACATGTTAGAGCTCAAATTACCTGCAGTATGGAAGACAAAGCAATATCAGGGTGTCGCGTTCCCAGTTATCATCCCATTTATTGATTGCACTGCAAATGCCCCTTTAATTCATAAGTAAAAGGCTCTAATCTGCTTGAAAAACCAAAGGCTTACCTTTAACCTTGTTTTCATGAATGACCCGTGCCTACTACAGTCATCAGGTTCTCAAAACGCTCTTCTCCACAACACATGAACCTTAATTTAGCTCCAGCAGGACAGTCGCACGCAGCTCAAGCCTATTTTGGTATTCCTGCGCATCGGCCATCCCCCTCCTCCTCCTCTCCTGCAGCAGGTCCTTGACAAAACCAAGCAACCATTCAGAGGAATCACCCTCAACGCCGCTGTTTTTTTTTTCACTCTCTCTCCCCGGGTCTAAATATAAACGCCATCTACAGACAGTCTCGTGGTGCATTCACGGACGGTGCATGCAAGTATCCAACCGGAGGAGCAGCAGCACCAACAGAATACAAATCTTACCCAAATGAGCATCGCCTTGGGGTGCCACACAACATGAAGCTAAATGCTCACCATTCATGTTTTTCCCCTATTCTTGTCGTTGCCATGGCGTTTTGAACCCAGTTCCAGGGTGACCAAGGCTTTACCTAATCCTTACAAGGATTACCAGAACACAGTGCTCAATATTCATGCCAGCACAAGACCTCAGACCACATGAGTTCGTTTGTCTGTGGATATTTAGAGGCAACTTACATTAAAAGTAAACAGAGGACAGTTAAACAAACAAGGCCTGAAATATCAGGCTTGATCAACGGAATAATGATGGACAAATCTACTACTAAGACTTTCTCCCAAGTGAAAGTTTAAATGTAAAAAAAAAAGTCGCTTCTTTTAATTTGAGGAGTTATTTTACATACAAGATTATTTAAATTGTATTCCTAAAATTATAGAAATAGGTGTTGGTAAAGTCAGGGGTAGTCAGGGCGTAATACTTTGTGCTGCATTGTATTTTCTATGTTGGTTTGCATGAAAATCAGCAGTTATAAGCTGTTATATCACCAGGAGGATAATATTATTGTTCTGATTATTTTTTAATTAGATCTTTTGTCATAAAGAGGGAGAGTAGACTCTGGGGCACTGACTTTTGCAGGGATGGCATTAACTGTATGAGCATTAACATGAATGAAGAGCATTATTTACCCCTTATGTCTTCATAAATCACATCTCCATTAATGCTAACATGAAAGTGTTTAAAATTTTATTCAATGAATCTTTATTTATATAGCACCAAATCACAATCATTAGCCAAGTGTATATTTATAACACAACAATGTGGCAACACTTACACCTGCTCAGCTTATGACTTCAAGAACTTAAAAAAACCAAAAGGAGGATTTTAATACCAACAGAAGTGAATGTGCCACGTTGAACTGCTTGTAAATCTATGAAAACCCTCTTGCAACACATCCCAAAGTTGATTTCAACACAAATTCTGCCTCCTGCAAGTCAAGTTTCTAATGATAGGAAAAAAAAAAATTGGTTGCCATTGGGGTGCCAGACTTTGGGAGACATGGACACCTCTAAATTCACCACTGCTGTTCAGAGTACAACACAAAAAAGAAATCAGTTGATCAATGTTGAAAATAACCCTCTGTGAAACAAAAACTTATGTTGTAATCATTTAAAAGTATATTTTTAGGCTATTATATTGAGCAGTTGTATTCAATTATATTTAAACTCAACAGGTTTGCTTTATAGACCAACAACTTGGTGAAATACATCATTAACTTATAGAGGCAGAAAGTAGACCAAGAGAGGAAACAGCTGACTTGGAAAAAAAAAAAACCCTCACAGTAGTGTCATTAAGTGTGCTTTATTTATTTTTTACATCTCTGCTTAAAAAGTCAAAAAGCAAACCGAACACAACAAACATTTCGTTTAGAGCAACTCAAACAAAGTGCATGTAAACCACCTAAACACTGGAATGTTATCAAAAGTTCAACTTCTAAATAAGTTGTTAGTTGTAAACGCAAGGACCAAGATGGGTCATTAATGTTAGACACTCTTGAGAATGTGGAGATTTTCTTTTGATAGCTCTCATCTAGATGGTGACCTGGGCTACCTCCTTCACCAGGGACTTCAAGGCACCAAGGTCACGCAGGAGGGAGGAGACCCCCACACAGTACCACAGATCCCCAGTACGGTCTGCAGGAGCACTGAAGGACTCAATCTCCACCCCCTCTGAAGCCAGAGATGCTAAACAAAGAACAAGCAGAGGCAGAAAAAAAGGTGTGACTGTAAAACCAATGCTTCTAATTCCATGGAGGTCATAAATCAACACCAGCCTTCATACAAACAAGAATTAAAAAACCAGCAAAGAGCGAGTGCCTTACCACCTTTACCATAATTATCACCTTTAGCTGCTTTAAAGTCAGCTGTAGTGTCTTTTTGTTCCACTGCTTCACTGCAGACATACTATACCTTTGAAGAGTTGACTCAAAAATAACATAATAATGTGAAAAAATGTAAGGGAGTTTAAATTTTACACTTAAAAGCTCTTGTGAAGAACTTTCAATTTGCACCTATGTTGGTGCCCCCCTGTGGGCAAAGCAAAACAGTTGTTCCATGTCTTGTCCTCTACAATTTTAGGAGAGGTCTTCCTGCTGACTTTCAACAGTCAAGTGTATCTTTTATTGTGATTTTAATGAATAAAATATAAAAGAAGATTGTTTCTTTAGCTGCTCTGATGACACCCCCCCCCAAAAAAAAAAAAAATTATCAGGCATCAAAAGTGCAGTGTACTAGTTAGTTAATCTCGTCACTGATCTGATTTGCTTTTGTGTATCATAAAGGGAATTAATATGACTTTCAGTGTATTGTACTAAAATCAAAAAACTCCTCACAGGTGAAAGGCTGAAATAAATTCAACAATCAACGGGCTACTGGGATTGTGGTTAGGACCTGAATTGGCTTTTGACCGATTGTTCTACATATAAGGACAGACTCTGTGGGCAGATTTTGGGTCATCAGAAGCGTTCTAGTTTCTATTTGTGGACTGAGTAACTTTTTCACCAGCTTTTCTTCAGGCTTGACATTTACTCTGATTAACAGCTGTTATGAGAGTCTTGAGAACAAGAGCTTGTACTTAGTTATTTTACAAAAGCTTCTTCAATTGTATCATTAGCTACTCCATAATATTTTAACTTCTTTAAAATCATTCATTCACCCTTTTTAAATAAAACCAAGCTGCTTCAAACTATTTTACATGTATATAAAATAAAACATTCATTTATATCTTGAATCTTAAATCATCTTCAAGTTTCTCACCAGCCACTGAGGACAGGAGCTGAGGATTTGCAGAGGCCTTAAAGAAAAGCAGGTTTCCAGTAAGAGACACAGGCTGTCTGAACATGCTGCCTCCCAGCTCCAGCAGCACTGGTGCACCACCTTGAACTGAACCAGTGGCTTTATGGCTGCAGCCATTCGACATGATCTCCACCTTGCACACACCACTGGTGGCATCGTCTGATCCACAGTGGCCCTGGTTTACCTGGAAATTCAATATATGCAATTGTGGTAAGGTTATTGAAACAAGCTGGGTGTCTACATGCAGAGTTTTGCCAGAATGAGCCAACGCTGTACCGTGATTCCAGAGTCCTTGGCGAGGCTCAGCACGTTGATGAGATTTGGGCAGCAGCCTGACTTGCGATTCAGGAGTCCAACAAGGACTGAGTTAGTCATGTAACCAGTGGAGGACTTCATGCAATCACCTGGATTGAAGAAAATTGTATACGGACACTATTAACAAGGCAAAAAATTGATTAAAAAAATCACAGTAAAATGTGCACTGTCATAAACTTACAACATTAAACCTACTACTACTGGCTCTCTTACTCAACCAGAGTGGTTGGTTCACAATTTCACCAGCAGAGGGGGAAAGAGCGCTACAGCTCTCTTCCTCACTTTACCGGGAAGAAAAAACAGGTTAGACCAGTGGCTTTACCTTGAGTTGTGATTTGGACATGACTGAACGGTTTCTCGGTAGAAGTGCACGACTTCAACACGGCTCCCACAGCCTCACCAAGTTTAATCAGCTGGTGAGATTCTGGGGAAAATGCGCTGGCCAAAACCTGAGCATTCACCTAACAGAGAGGAGAAAACATGGAAACAGAGTGAGTCTATGAACCGAACGTGATCATGGAGTTTGAAAGTATTCAGTCTCTATGACTTTAGTTTAAGTGCTCTTCTTCATCATCTGTTACGGTAAAACAGATTTCCATGGCTTAAAGTTGTCTTAAAGCAGTAAACCTAAAAGCCTGGTGAGCAGTTTTCAAGTAAGAAAAAGTAGACAACAGAGTTGAACTTACAGCCCCAACCAGCTTCTTGCCGTTCACCATGTCTACAATCTGTAGAGCGATGTCCTCCCCACATCGAGCCTGAGCCTCCTTGGTGCTGGCTCCCAGGTGAGGGCAGCTGATGACATTAGGATGCTCGACCAGAGAGCGGTCCTTAGGAGGCTCCTAATGCCAAACATGTGCACATAGAAAAATATAAGTGACAGCTTTTGTTTGCAAAATAATTATTGTCAAAAGTTACTGTCGGTTTTTTTTGTTAAACCTCTTTTGTTCTTTCACCAGGACTGTACCCATAGAAAGACTAACTCCTCTACATATGTGCCTTTGCAGCAGGGTATAAACTCACATTAAGGAATGAACAACAACCCTTTCTTTGCTCTTAATAGAACAGGATCTATGTAAGTTCTTGAACTTAAAGTGGTTTTATTTTCCTGAAATTTCTGACTGTACTCCTCTTTGCTATAATCATACCTCCTCTCCTCCTTTGGAAAAACAAAGGTAGTATTATTTCTACAGCAGACCTTAGATTTAATAACAGTTTCCACTGTCACTTAGTTGAAGGAAAGGGACAAACACCCAGACACACACTTTTTCTTTTATCTTCAGATTAGAGGCTAGGTTGTCAGAAATATGTAACACTATGTACCACAGCTGGCCCCATCAAACTTCCTGAATAAATGTAGAAACCTACACTTAACAAAATCCACATGTTCATCTAATTCAGTTTAAAGTACTTCATAGGCCTCACTGTTCCTGCATCAGATCACATTCGTTTGTTGCCCATTTCCCAAATCTGTCTGGACTGGAGTGAAAGTCAGCAGAGGGCACCCTTGGCCACTTATTTCAGTCCTGTCCCAAACTAAACTAACTTTGCGAATTCACGTGCTTCTCTAAAATGTATGACTGTGATATTGTACCAAATAACTCTGCTTGCAACCTTAAATAATATATCATGGCATTGTTGCTACAAAGAAGAACATTTAACTTTCTGTAAAGATGAGGATGTGCCATCTTTTGATCTTGTTGTCTGTCTATGATCAGACATAATCTAATATTTAAAACATGGTTACTAGAAATGACAAACATATTTCCAATGGAAAGAGTTTGATACAGTGCCTCTCTGTACTCTGTGAACTCTTCTATTTTGACAAATCCAAACAAAGTGATGCTCTATTTGTCTATGTGCTTTGGTAAAAACACACCTCCACAGTTTATCTTTTATTGAACTGCTGGTGCTTGATGTCTCTTATTGTATTTTTATGCTCTACAAAAGGAGGGTTTTTTTAATGTCTTTTCTTGAGACAGTTGTTGTTTTCCTGACCCTCTTTACTAGTATATAAAACTGAAGATTCATATAATATATATATATATATATATATATATATATATATTTTTTTTTTTTTTATGTATTAAAAATGAAATGTATATTCATGGGTCAAATAATCCTTAGCCCTTTTTGAAATCTTTCATGCTAAAATATAATCTGCTTTGAGGCAGTCCTGAAACTCAGACCACGATGAGGGACATAAAACTTTAGCACTGTTACCAAAGAAGGAGGGCACTGAAGGAAACACAAGCGTAATGTGTCTATGGGACAGGGAATGGAAATGAGCCACCTGGCTATAATCTCATGTATTTAAATGTAAATGTAAAAAAATATCAAATCTATGTGGTCAATGGTTGAATGAGGAAGGTAGAGCAACTGTCTTGTATAAGATGCAATGATTGTGCAAAAACAATGACGACTTGAGGACTTGGTTGAGTATTCTTGCCTCAACAAAGACGTCCAGCCCGGCTCCTCCACACTGTCCGGTCTGCAGAGCTCTTAGGAGAGCTGTCTCATCGATGATACCTCCCCGAGCACAGTTTACAACCTTCACCCCTCTCTTGCATTTAGCAAATGTTTCATCATTCAGCAAACCTGGGATGAAAATCAGAGAAAAGATTCACTTTATTCCAACATTTGTCGGCATAAATCCAGTTATCTGTACAGTGAGGAGAACCTGTACTGAACTCACCCACAGTTGAGGGCATCAGGGGCGTGTGGACAGTGATGTAGTCACACAGAGGCCACAGCTGCTCCAGAGACATCTGCTCCACCCCCCAGCTGGCCGACACCTCAGTAGGAGTGATTGGATCATAGCCGATGGTCTGAGAAAAGAGGGAACATCAGTTTGATCCAAATATAACAGACGCAATGAACCACTTGGATGTGTGGGTGCACACTTCTATCATATAGTCTAATTACTTACCCTCATGCCAAATGACTGCATTCTTGAAGCAACCTCCTTTCCAATTCTTCCAAGCCCAACTATTCCAAGCACCTTTCCATACAGCTCTGCACCCATGAACTGTAAAATTAGAAACAAAAACACAGATAAAACCCTGCACAAAAGCTGTGAAGTGTCCCATCTGATCAGCAACAAAGAGCTGGACAATGGAGCCAATCACGCGACAGTAATTGCTTTGTGCGCACAGACAGTCAAACAGCACACAGCAGCAAAATAAAATCTCGGCTGACCTTTTTGCGATCCCAGTTGCCTTGTTTCATCGACATTGCAGCTTGAGGCACATGTCTGAAAAACACGAATGCCATTGTTAAAGTGGCACTTCAGCAGCACATCAGTAAAAAACAAAGAACTGAGCATACTGTCCATAAAAAACATGACTCATCTTGCCTTGACAGGCTCATCAGCAGGGTACATGTCAGCTCTGCTGCACTGATTGTGTTGCCGCTAGGTGTGCTGGGGAAACAACCCACAGTTAAGAAACAGCTTGATATCTGGTGAAACCAAACTTCCTGTGATGATCAGAGACTTACTTCATGACAATAATGCCCTTTTTCGTAGCCGCATCCACGTCCACATTGTCCACACCGGTCCCTGCTCTTCCAATAATCTTGAGATTATCAGCAGCATGGATGACATCAGCTGTAACCTTAGTTGCAGATCTTACAACAAGGCCATCGTAGTTCTAGGATGGTAAGAAAGATAGTGGTTAGCTGTACTTAAAGCCAGAGTATTCTTTATGGCACCTTGTTTAATGCAGTTTTGGGACAATTTTAGCAAAACAACAAGTATAATTTGGCATGTTGTGATCATTTAATTCATGATTTTCCCCCTGGTCTGACTGCCCTGGCTTCTGAGGGAGCGTTTTGCCATATTTTTGGATCATTTCCTAAAATATTTTTAGCTATGGAGTACACAATGCACAGTTAAGTTTGTGTCCATTCATGTTACTGAAGAATGCAGTTGCCACCACACCCACCCTTCCCCATAACCGCTCAAATAGGAGGTCCTTTTTAAGACAGACTTTGGTGTAGTTCGATGGTCATTTCAAACCAACAGATTAATCCTGAAGGCCTGTGTCATAAGTGACAAGTGATTAGTTGTCTGTATGAGCTCATTTAGTAACCGCGGTAACAAGGGTGTGTGCTGATGTGTTGATTTTCTCTCATGTTGGTAAGTGAAGGGAAGTGAACTGAGGTGTGTTTAGCTGGTGTTTGTTTTGGCAGATAACCAAATAAATGAGAGAGAGGTAGCACAGACACAGACGCCATATTTGATCATTACTATGGATAAAATAATGCTCTTTATTATCTGACATCTTGTATGTAGCATAAATGAGATCCAGCTGCAGTTTTAATGGTTATCTTAGGTTGTTGTTTTTTATATAAGGTTAATATCCCCACTAACTGCAGTAATAGAAACTATCTAATGGATAAATAACCTCTCATATACACTGATTAGATAGTGTTTTATCTATATATGTCTTTTTATTTCTCTTAAGAAAGCGCATCACTAACATGGGTCAAATCAGAACCAAAGTGGTGCTGTTTTATGATTCATTATCTTGTTTGGGGCTGAGTGATCCAACCTCAGGTGTGATACTTTGTTGTTTGTGAGAGGAGACGGATTGTGTCAGTGGGTCAGATTATGTGGCATCAGACAATGAGAGTGCTGACAGCAAGAAATTGAACTGCTGTACTCATTCATCCCCCCCTCAATGAGCCTGTAAACAATGAAAACCTGCTGAGGACAAAAAAATGCAAGTAGGCAATGTTAAGCCTTGTTTTTCATGGTCTATCCTCCCAATTAAAAGGGCTTAATGTAGTGGTAATTGCTATTTAAGGTAAATATAGTTTTTCTTTTTAACTGAAGGTCACAGAAATCTCATACTACAGTGCTTTGAGAAGGGCAATTGGTTTAAAATGTGCTTTCATTGCTACTTTCCTTCACAGTGAGAGAGTTAAGACCTGAAACAACAGCAAATTTAATTTTTGTGTAACAAATCTGATAATTCTCATCAGAAAAATCAAGCATTCACAGAGGGAAATTTAGTTCTCTGTTTCACCCACATCTACTGCATTAGACTGCATAAGGCCTGCAGTATGTGGTCCTCAGACAGAGTGATGGGAGAATCGGTAAAGTCTGGGATGAGTTGCATCAGCTTCACAAAGGGGCGGTACTAACACTTACAATCAATTCTGTCACCTTACACCGGCAAAACGTGTCCGGCCCTGTGAGGAAGATTGTGCAACAGTATTTAAAATCAAATATTCACCCTTTATTTAACCTCCAAAGAAAAATATCAGGTGCCTTTTTTCCCTCAATGCATGTCCGAGGGCAAAAAAACCCACGAGTTTGTACAGTGATGCTAACACAACGGCTGAAGTTTCTGCTGCGTAAAAGACACGAAACACGCTCGATTCTGGCGCAATAAACTGTGCAATACTGAGTCCCAACCTTACCCGTATTTCAGCGAGCAGTTCATCCTTATTCATGCTCTGTTTCTCCGTCACACGGATGCCATTTTCCTCCAGAATAGCCCTGCAGCGGGGGTCCACGCTTTCACTGATTAACACCGTCCTGATAGAGATTGGGGCCATTTTGGTAGCTTAGTGGTCAAGAGGTGCTGCTGCTGCTAGTCGGCTGCTGATGCTTCTTCTCTGTGAGCTGATGTGATGAACACAGTAAGTTAATTTCCCTCTGTTGCTTTTGAATGGTTATCTCGGATCTGTGCCAGCCCCCTTTCACATTAAACCCGCCCCCCGTGCATCTCCTGCTCTGACGTCACACAGAGACAGGCATCCAGACTGAAGCAAAAAAAAAAAAAAAAGACTGATTTGACTTTTTTTAAAAGACATTCATAACTGTGAAAATGAGTGTCACACTTTTAATATGGTGCAAATTTTACTTTAAGTCAAACGAGATAAAACAGGCTGAGATACCCTAAAGGTTTTACACACAAAAGTAGGGGAGAGTGGGGTAAGATGAGCCATTTTTCATATTTTGGATCACTACATCAAGGCAATCATAGTTTTGTCTCTAACAAGTGTATCTGCATATATTTCAAGATGTTGTGCATCCCTGCAAACCATCAGAATGAGTGTAAACAGAACTGTCTTGATAATACAGTATAGCATGCCAAAAAAAGTTGTCTCCTATAGTCAACTTACCTCCAAATTGACCATAGGAGCAAGGTGAGTTGAACCATATCCCTACTACCCCCCCCCCCCCCCCCCTTTACTGTTTATTATACGCTATTCAACTGATACAGTAATTATTTTTATTATTATCGCATATAACTGCTAAAAAGCTGTTTTGTAAAATGACATTTTAACATGAGAATGAGAATGTATTTAAGTCATTCAGAACATTCACAGCTGTATTTTTGAAAGGAAAAAGTAACACATTTTAACAATCTGAACTGAAACTCTGATTCTCTCATCAGACTTCTTTACTTTCTCAGTACAGCCACTGGCTCAACTTACCCCAGAACTACTATTATGACTTTATTAGTCCTTTAAGCTAAAATGGTGGACTTTTATGATAGGTTTTTGACCTCATGTTGTAGCTCATAGATACCACAATTGACGTATAAAACAAATTTAGAATGATCTTTTTTTGGTCTGACCACAATTCTAATAAAACTTGTGACAGACTAAATTCACTTTCAAGAGTGAAAAATGTTTTTTTTGGAAATAAATGTCTAACCCCTTCACCCATGTGCTTCTAACCTTCACAGACTCCATGAATTGATGCCCATCTCCTAAATATTTGGTCACGTGATCAATTTCTTTTACCATTTCCAAGCAACAGGGGGTGGCTCAACTTACACTTTGGCTCAAGTTACCCCACTCTCCCCTACTTAAATACCCCTTTACAGTAACTGGGGCTGAAGTGGAACACTCTTAATTCTCATAACCTACATGTGCACCAACATGAAAAAGTATTACTTTTATACTTAAATTATTATCATTATTATTTCAATGTTTATTTATTTTACATATAACCTTTATCATCTATTATGAACCCATGATTGGCTTTTGATTTTTTGGACGTAACTTATGAAGCTGACAATTCCAAGTACAGTCAAATATATATGACAAAATATGATACTTTGCAGTCTCTTTAGGCAAAATGTGATCACTATCTCACTGTGACTGTGGAAAGCTACTGAAATAAAAAACGGTTTAAAGACTCTTATGTTTAAATAGGTGTCAAACATGTTCATATTTCTTTGTTCATACTTTCTCTTGTCTAACTCTAGGTCAGGTCAGGAGAGTCCGTTTCTTTCACTCCTAATTAAATAAATGCTGTTCATCACCTGACCCACACCACAGCACATGATACCCCAGGCCCCCTCTTAAGCTAGGAGCAGGCTCAGTAGTGAGACATGACTGTCACAATTGTGCATTATAGCTGCTTTCACACAAGAATTAAGATCAAATGTGTTTCTGAGTCTTAATGTGTGTTGGTATCTGTTCTGTAAATGTGTATCCCTGCCTGTGTTCCTCTTGATATTACAAAGGGGGAATCAACAGGAACAAGTATTTTGTCAAGTTTCTGTGGTCACACAATGAGTTATCTAGTTTTCAGGCTTTGGCTGGATTAATTTCAAAAAGCTTCAAACTAGATTTAAAAAAGATTCAGATTGAGGAAGGTCTTAAAGTTGCATATTTGACCATTCTTTTGCAATATTTTATAGCTGAACTTCTTAGTAGTAATATACAACAGTTTTCTTTTCTGTCATTTATTGATCTTTATTGATATTTTTTGTAAGATTGGGTTTGCAAAGAAAAAACAACACACCGTTGTCATTTTTCTGTCGTAATACTTACTTGATTAATAAATTGATTTGACATAATTCTTCATTTGGAGGTGGATATTTGTCATTGCAAAACATGTAGTTTACATATTAACATGTGAGATAGTTGGCTAAAGGATTTTTGATGAAGTTATTGTGATTATTATGAAAGAGGTTGCTTTACATGTAAGGATTGTTTCACTCATGAGCCTCTAATTAAAACTTAAAAGCTAAATTAAATACTTTATTCTTTCAACCAATTTAATTCAATCCCTCCAGTGTCATTATTTCACTCTGGTAGGCGTCTTAAAATTGACTGTCTATTTTTTCCTTTTCTGATCAAAACCCAAGTCATGTTTCATTGTGTTACTGGTGAAGTTTTAACACACAGCGCCGCCTGTCGTCCGTCAGCGGAAAGGCTTCTGATTGGTTCAGCTGTTGCCTGGATACAACACAACAGTGCGACAGTAACACAGCTTTGAATCGCCTGGAAAAACTAAACGTTCACTAGGTAACTTAATTTCTTAATTTTCTTTTTAACTCGGCAGTAATAGTTTTGTGTGATTTCATCTTTAGAAAACAAATGGCCTCGGTTGCTCAACACGGTCGACGGAGAGGCTCCAGCAGGAGAGGTAAGAGCTTCAAAACTGCTGAGTTAGTTTACTGTGCAAAGAAATCAGAATCTGCCTCCTGTCCTGATTATTTCACACAAAAACTAAAGCTAAACATTAAAAAAGCACAAATAGACCTTTGATATGTTAGTAGCTATGACATAACGTGTTTTGGTGGCAGTAAGGTACAAAATCTGGATATCTGTACTGGTTATTATAGACATGCCCGAGAGCACCTAAAAAACACTTTTGTAAGGCAAGACCATAAATAATATAACCTTAACTTGTCTTTTAATGCTGATATTAATTTCAATATTTCAACTGATTAAACCAGGTATGTCAAATTCAAGATAGAAGCACTTAATAAATGACTGTTTAAAACTATTAATCAATCCCTTTATGAAAACTATATTAATAAAGGTTGAATGTTGGGTCATGCAGTCTTTGTAATTTCCTTTTTTATAGTGGTTTCAGCAGATGATGCCAACAAAATGATCCAGCCACCAGACCTCCAACAAATTGCTGTCCTGTCCAAGAGTGAATGGCGGAGGATTCAAGATGAATTGAACCAGGTCAATAGAGAGAAAGACAGAATGAGGGAGGAGGCAAGACAGAGAGAAAAACTCCATATGCAGTCTAAGGAGGTGGTGAAAACGTGGTCCAATACCATCGCTGTAAGTGTTCCTGGTGTGGGTTTCTGTTAGAATCAAGATGTGCCTGTGAAGGTCACTGTGCGGGTTAACAGAGTGTGTGTTGACTTACATTAAAGGGTCAAAGGCAAAAAAAACTAGAGGCAAAGAAGATCCGGGAGCAGATTGAGGAAGAAAAAAGGAAACAGATTGATAAAGAAGAGGCTGAATATCAGGAGCAGAGGAAGAAAGAGGCCATTGAGAAAGCCAAGACTCAAATGTATTATCAAACTGACCGAGTTAAAGGATTACATGTGAGTACTGTTCAGGATCTTCAAACCCACATTTATGAATTGGTGACAGTGATGTAAACCTTATGGACTTATTTTACCTGTTTCTGCAGCGTGCCCTTTTGCTGACTGAGGTGCTAAAAGAGAGAGAGGCTCAAATCGAGTTAAAGCAAAGAATTCAGAGTGCCTCCAAAGATGTGGACAAAAAATTCACTGATATTGAGAAGACCAGAGAGGTTGAGGCTTTGAGAAAAGAGAAGGAGAAAGCACTTGAAAAAAACCTCGAAAGACAGACTGTTGTAGAGGACTTGAAAAACCAGTAAGTCTGACATCAGAAAAATAAAAACATGATTTTAATATCGAACAAGAGCTGGAGGAGATGTGTAGAGAATTCATTTTATTTGGAAATCTTTCCCACCCTTTAGGATTAAAGAAAAGAAGCTGTTCAAAGAGCAAGAGAAGCTGGAGGACAAGAAGGAAGGAGAGAAAATCCAACAGCTTCGGGAGCTTTATCTGCTGGAACAAAGAATGGAGGGAGAACAAGAAGAAAAGAAGAGGAAAGACCTGATGCAAGCTCACCTGGTAGCATCTGAGCAGCACAGCTTGTTCATTAATTGCACGCTTTTTTTCATAGCACATGTATTCACTCTAAAAAGCTCTGTATTTGCAGGAACATCTCACAAACAGAGATCTTATTAGAGCGGCTGACGTACAAAAACAAGAAGCTGAAGACAAGCAAAGGACCCTGTTTCTTGCTGCGAAACAGAAAATGATAAAGCTGCGGAAAGACAGAGAAAAAGAATTGTTTAAGTAAGGGCAAAGAAAAAATTAAGACCTCTGTGATATGTCTGTGTTTCTAAGAAGTATAATAGGACTTAAACACACCTGTGATGTTTCAGTGAGGCTCAGGAACGCAGAGAGCGAATTATGGACAAACTGACTGTCAGAAAGCAGGAGCAAACCACAGATGAGGAGGAGAGAATTGCAAAAGCCGTGGCTGAGCAGGAGGCGAAACAAGCCCGACAGCAGCAAGAAGAGAATGAGAAGAGGACGAAGATGCTGGAGTCCATCGCTGCACATAGAGAGCTCACGGTAACTTCATAAGGGTCACTTAAGTCAAAACCTGTGGGTTCAAACCTACAGAGTCTTTTCCTTTTGTAATCTTGCTATGCCTGAGACTTTTTTTAATTCTTGATTTTAACTCAACTGTAACACAAACTACTTCATTAGATTAAGGAAAAGGAGCAGAGGGACAAAATGGATGAACAGATCACCCGAGAAAGACTGGAGGCCAAAAAAGAAGCTGACAGAATATTTTCTGAGAAACAGCAACTGAAGGCTCAGAAGATCAGAGAAGATGAAAGAAAATTAAAGGACTTTATTGCAGCACAGATGGTGATGAACAAACTGTCTTCACAACATCATCATAGTTATAAATACTTTGTCATACTTGTGACTTTCCTCTCTGAAGAAAAAAACAAAAACATTTATCTTTTATTTTTCAAATACAGGCTGAAAGAGAAGCTAAAGATCAGCGGTTGAGAAAAGAAGAGTTCGAGTTTGAGGCAAAGAAGATGGAGCTCATCGCTGAAGAGGACCGACAGTTTCAGCAATATTCACTGCAAGTCATTAATGAAGCAGCAGCGGCTGAGCGAAATGTGCTGCCTCTGGTTAAGGCTGCAAGAGAAGGGTTTGGAGGAGGTCATGGTCCTGTGTACGGTGGAGTCAGGCCCAGGTACCTTGTTCAGGACTGCACTGGTGTGCAAATGCCGAAGTATGTGTCTGGTGTTACTCAGGACATCAAAAAGCTTCATGAGGCCGTAGATATTCAAGATGCAAAGAGGAGACTGGGATTTACATGGTGAGAGGACTCTGACAGCTGGTTACTCTTGTTCTTAGATCGTTTCTTTAAGATTCTTTGAACTGCGGACGTTACCATCCTAAACAGGAGCCGTTTCTGAACCTCTCAATTCATCACTGTGGTGAATAAGAATAAATTGGAGTTATGAGCACTATTGACATGTCATTTTATTGCCTGATTTCAAACATGTATAGAGGAGCAACATGTTCACATATCCCAAAATATAATAAATAGAATTATGAGATAGTTTATCAGGGAGCACAAGTCTTGGCCAACCATGACATGGACTCCAGATCAAGCATTTTCTGCCCTTAAACTTTAGGTTAGCAATGACTACTGCAGACCAAGGACACTGCATGAGCTACAGTTTTCCAGATGTTATGACCCAGTCGTGCAGTCATCGCAGTTCAGCCGTTGCCATAGTTGCTCACCCCTGACCCTTGTCCATTTTTGCAGCTCCAATGACACAACGTTTACCTGCTGCTTAACATATCCAACTAAGTGACAGGTGCCATTGTAGTGAGGTATTCAACATCAATGATTTCTGTTAGTGTTAATGTTCTGGCTAATAGAGGAATAATCACTCTGCAGAATTTTTACTCTTTTGTACTCAACTCTATTGTGAACAGGGGTCCGTTTCACGTAGCAGGTTTAGTGGAAACTCTGAGTTTGTTAACCCTGAAATCAGGGAAACTCTGAGTTTTCCGTTTCACAAAGGAGGGTTAGTTAAACCAGGGAGAGAGGGGTAACTCTAACCTGTTTCACAAAGAGAGGTAACTCAACCTCGCGGTCAGTTACCACAGTAACAGACTCCGTGAACCTAACCTGCTCGGGAGCAGGTTTAACTCAGTAAACCCAGAGTTTCAGGTGAGACATCGGCATTTTCTCATTTTGATCATGTTTTACATTGTCAAGTAAGTATTAAGTGGCAGTTTGATCCCTTAAAAAATGCTCTTTTCACACTCAAAACTGAATTTTACTCTCTTATGTTCCGTTAAATGATTAGGAATATTAAACTAACACAAAAACAGGTGGTGGTCCAGCAGCCCCACCTTTAACGGAGGCAGAGGAGCTCCTCTGCCTCCGTTAAAGGTGGGGCTGCTGGGCCACCACCCGTTTTTCTGGCATCTTCCCTCTTTCTGTTTGCTGAGTGAAAGTCTAATATTGAGTGTAGTGTGTGTTAGTTTAATATATGTACATAATGAGAGTTAGTTTAATATTCCTAATCATTTAACGGAACATCATAAGAGAGTAAAATTCATTTTTGAGTGTGAAAAGAGCATTTTCTAAGGGATCAAACTGCCACTTAATACTTACTTCACAATGTAAAACATGATCAAAATGATTCAAGCAGTTTCCCTGCAACAGTCTGTCATTGTGATTGCACGAGACTAGATTTAAAGTTACGCATTGACGCGAGCAGCGATTTCCTCCCAAGCCCTCTCCCTCTCCTTTGCAGCTGCTGCTGTATTGCACTTTCTTTTAAAAACGTGCTGTAATTCGCTGTTGGCTTGCTGCTGCCCCCTCCTTCTCCCTGTTTCCATTGGTTGATCATTGAATCTGCGCTCCACAGATGCTGGCTGTTTATGTCTGGCGTGCACCTGCTTAACTCCAGGTCAAACTACTCGGAGTTGTTAAAACCGTCTCAAATCAGGTATTGGGAAACCGGAAACTCAGAGTTTCCTAACTCAGAGTAGATCAACTCAGAGTTAAGGATTTAACTCAGAGTTTGTTGAACCACCTACGTGAAACGGACCCCAGGTATTTTACAAACTTTTGTTGGGATCCTCCTTCATACGTTTTGCCCATAGACTGTAGTGGACTTGACTGTGTTCTCAATCCTTTGGGTGAACTCTGACAACAATGTACTTCTTTCTTATATAAAATTCAACATGAAGATTATTTTTCTGTTTATCAACAAAATATATTGATGAACTTAACCAGGCTAAAATTTGGGCTCCAGCTTACACCGACCAAGCTGAAACCAAAACCGCATCAAATAAGCCTCTTTGGATGAAAAGGAATAGAGTAGAGTGTATTTCCTGTTATGTTAACACTGTTGATCACTGTAAATCTGAAAGCTGATAACTAACAGCAGAGTGTGTCTGTGACAGTATGAGCAGATCATTCACCCATTTTGGTTTAAATCAAAGTCCAGCCTTTTAATTCTTTCAAAACTCAATGGACTCCATCTTGTAACCAACATGCACAAAACACAAAGTATACCAATGGATTTTTTTGTATGTATAATTACAGCATGACATTTCCATGTTTTTCATTCAAAATAAACCAGAGGTATTTCAAAAACTGGTTACAAACAGTTTACAGAAAGGGGTTGTGGATTTACAAATTAAAAAGTCATGGTTGTACATTTTATCAAACAATGACTGGGAGAAGCATGCAAGAAATAATAATACCTTTCAAATTATGGTGAAAGTCAAACCAGAAAGAAACATTTTCAGAATGTAGGCGCTCCTCATTCTTAAAACCAGCTGTGTTATATAGAATTAAAAGAAATTATAGAGGACAGTGTCTGGACAAAAACTGTTTTGCGTTAAAATCTTGGATATGCTTTTCATACACTGTCTGAGATTAAAACTATTGCAAAGTCAAAAATAATTTACCCAAGAATGCAAAATAATAAAAATACTTCAACCTGCCTTCCTCCTTCCATGTACAGTTCAGAGAATACCTGTTCTTACCGTCAGTACTAACCATTCAATTCCCCATCAGTCGCAGAGTTTGAGCAGCTTCAGCTTCCCATCAGCTGTAAAATGCACTCATAAGGTTAAAAAAAATCTACACCCTTCACAGCATCTATTCAAAACTAAATTGAAGTCCATGTCAGCCAAAGCTCATGTGAAGCTGTCATCTTTGTCTTTTTCTTTTCACTTCTTTGTCACATCTTTTTTTTCCACGCAAGGGGAACTAATTTAATGGTAACGTGGACTGAAAAGATGGTCGACATGAATGCTCATCAAGAGTGAAATCAAACCGTTCAAGGCTCAATAACTCAGCCTCCTCCGTCTTGACAGGAGGGATACTGGGTGACTTTAACATTAAACTAGGCTCAGGGATTTCTGGCTTCACTTCTGCACGGCTGGAGGAGGTGGAGGTTGGTTTTTAACCTTTTCATATAGTCAGAGGTTCAGAGTGAACCACTGGCTGAATGATATGAGAGCACCACTCTGGATAGAAACCTGAAGCTGCATATCATCTGTGTATTGGGCGTAAAATGGGGAAAGATTTTCAAACCTCCATCCAAATGATCTTCAATTATGACAAATTCAATCGCTGTCAGAGCTTGAGCTGGAGCTCGATTTATTCCTCTTACTGTTGCTTCTGTCATCTTTACCTTTTGTACTGTCGGGTTTTGGCTTAGCTGGACTTCTCCTGTCCCTTGATTTGGACTTGCTTCTGTCTCTCCCCCGTTTGGCTTCTGGACTCTTCCTGCTCTTCCTGTCCCTATCGCTGTCAGAGCTGCTGCTACGTCTCCTCCTCCTGTTGCTGGTCTCTCTCTCTCTTTCCTTCCTATGAGTAGAGTGGTCTTTGCTGCGGTTTCTCTTATTGCTCCTGCTTCTGGAGCGTCTGCCTCTGTGGGACTCTCTGGGCTTGTTCCTGTCAGGACTTCTTGTCCGACGTTCCCTATCCCTGGATGATCCTCGCTTCTTATTCTCTCTGTCACTGTTGCGCCTCCTCTCTCGGCTCCTGCTGCGCTCTCGGCCTCTTTCTTTGTCTTTTTCTCCTTTTTCTTCTTTGTCTTTCGAAGCTGCAGGTCTACTTTTGTCCCTGCTCCTGCTACTAGACCTCCTGTTCCTGCTACTAGACCTCCTGTTCCTGCTACTAGACCTGTGCCCATCTTTTGTGGTTGATCTCTCCTTGCTTTTTGACTTTGTCCTGGTTCTCTCTCTATTTCTTCCTTTAGCATCTTCTTTATTCTTTTTCTCCAACTCATTGCCCTTCTCTCTATCTTTACTGTGTTCAGGTTCGGACTCCTTCTCTTTCTTATTGGTGCTTCTGTCTTTGCTCCTCGAGCGGCCTCTTCTGTCATCACTTTTGTGTTTGTGCCCTTTCTCTCTGCTTCTGGAGCGCTTACTCTTTTCTCTGCTTTTACTGCGGCTCTGAGACTTGTCCTTTTTCTTTGCCTTGTGTTTGCTCTGCTTCTCATCCTTCTCCGTAGCATCTCCATCCTTACTTCTGGATCTATGGGACTGAGTCTTCTTGTCTTTTTTGCCGTCAGCTGTATCTCCATGTTTAGAGCTGGATGTCTTTCTCTCTCTTTTTTGAGCTTTCCCAGCATCATCCTTGGCTTCATTCATGTCACCTCTGATAAAAAAAACAAAACATGAAAGGACATGTTATAGACTAAACAAGGCAATCAATAACAGAAAGGATCTTGAGCTTATATGAAAGGATTTATTACTTTTGTTAAAACAGGCACAGTGCTCAAAAATGTGAAAAAAAAAAACAAAAACAAAGATAGAGGTCTTCAAAAAAAAAAAAAAGGTTTTCACCTGTCACCCTTGATCCAGCGCTCCCCTGTGACCGCCCTCATCCTCTGACGGTGCATCTCCTGACGCCAATGTGGAGGGGTTTCACTGCGCCTAAAACGATCCCTAGACCTTGATCGAGAGCGTGACGGAGTGCGGTATCGCTGGGTAAAAAAAAAATAAAAAAATCAGTTACTCCTGTTGTACAGATTCTGAACAGACTGAAAAATCACCCACTAAATCTTTATACCTGGGGAAATTAAATGTTATGTGTATGGACAAAATCTCAGCCAAGCTCTCTTCATTGGTGCAGTGAACCTACCCTTGGACCCCTGCCTTTAATCTTCCTTCCAGATCGAGTCATCGATAGTCGTCTGTGATAGGCTGACTGAGAATTATACGATATGCCAGCACTTACGAAAGAGAAAAAACAAAACAAAAACAAGGCATAAATTCATAGAAGAATTAATATTTGGATGTTTGTCATAAAGGCTGTAAGTCAAGTAGACCGACCTCTCTCTCTGCCTTTCCTCTTTCTTTCTTTCATTCTTCTCAGGCTCCTCTGTGGGCTTTTGAGCCGCTTGCGGACTCCTCCTCATGAGGAAGCGGTTTTCTGGGATAGGGGGAATTTCTTCAGGACGTACTGTAGAAGTAACCAAATCTTCTTGTTCTTTTTCTTCAGCACTTTCAGCCTCTGACCTGAAGGAGCATTTCAGAATTTGAATTACAACAAGATACTGATTGTGTTGTTTGCAAAAAAAAAAAAAAAAGAAGAAGAAATTTAAGTATTTACTTTTTCTTCTCCTTCTTCTTCTGTTTCTTTTTGAGCTTTTTGGCCTTCTTCTTCTTCTTCTTTGATTCTTTCTCTGATTCTTCAGAGTCAGAGGAGGATTTTGAAGAGCTATCAGAGTCGCTGGAGCTACTGCTGGAACTGGAAGAAGCTCGCTCCTTCTTTTTCTCTTCTTTCTTTGCTGCAAAGAATCAGAAGTTGTTTAGAAGGCCTGTGTTGTTACAATACAAAACTATCAGCAAACCCCAGGTTTGACATTTGTGGCTCTCACAAACCAACCTTTGGATTTAGGGATGAGCTCCCCACAGTTCAGCACTTTCACTTCAGCATATGGTCGGCTATTAGGATCAGCTTTCTGGTTCTCCATGGTTTGAACAACCTCTTGGCCAGAGATCACATGACCAAAAACTACATGGACACTGAGAAATCAAGGATTGTATTCAGCTTCAGTTACAGCTGCATGAGACATATGAAGCAAACCACTGTAAAATTGATTGATGTTTCAAGTGGAACTTACCCATCTAAATGTGGTGAGGGTTTTGTCGTTCTGAGGTGTCAGCAGGCCGTCCCAGAAAAACAGAAGGGCACATAATTATTGGTTTGGCTCCAGATTGAGCTCTGGTGAGTTCGAGCTATAAGTTGTATTAACAGAATCAATGCTTACATGAAAAACTGGGATCCATTTGTGTCTTTGCCCCTGTTGGCCATAGACAGCAGGTACTCCTTGTTGTGTTTGACGGCAAAGCTTTCATCTGGGGGAAAAGGAGAAGATTGTACTGCCATCTTGAAGCCAACGTCGGTGTGGATAACAACTGACAGCTTTGACTGTGGCCTCTTTACCTTCAAAAAAGCCTCCGTAGATGGACTCCCCTCCTCTTCCATTGCCTACGATCCCAAAGAAAGAATTAAAATTTGCAAAGGGTAGAGCTACAGACAACAGATATTTGGCATGACAATACTATTGTTGACTGTGGGGTCAACTGTTTAGTCTTCATAATGCAGTCATTTTTATGTTGTTCGAAAATAAAAAAAGATAATAACGATCAACGGAGAAAAATGCCCTCTTACTCAGAGTGCAAGACATTTCAAAATTACACATTATAGAGCTGCACTCACAAAACTGGGGTTACATGTAACTGTAATAGTTTATCTTAAGGTAGTCATACCATCAGAAGATCATACCAGCCTATGCATACTCTATAAGTTCCAGATAAAAACGGACAGCTTTGCCAACTGTATCATTATCTTTTTGCAGCAGGCCATATTTGGACCTTTTGTGTACATATTAAAAGAGCCCGTTCTCAATATAATGTAACTTACCTTCACTAAAGTCTCCTCCTTGAATCATGAAGTCTTTCACAATCCGATGGAACAGACATCCTTTGTAGTGAAGAGGTTTTTGAGTTCCTTTCCCAACGCCTTTCTCACCTTTATGAAACCACAGTGTGTATAAATACAAATATGAGCTTAAACATGAAAACATTATGGTCATACTCATGTGGAAAAAAAAACCCATATTCACCTGTGCAGAGGCACCTGAAGTTTTCACATGTTTTGGGACAAATGTCTGAAAACAGCTCCACCACAACTCTGCCAACTATAAAGAAAGAGCATTGTGAAAAAAATCTCTATCAGATATATGATCACTGTCAACATCAAGAAACCTTTCTCAAACTGACTATGATGAAGACACCACTTATTGCTGGGCTGCCCTGAAACATTAAAGGGATATTTAGGGTCAAACACACCCTTACACCGAGTTAGACACCCCCTCAAGAGATGAATGTTGCCGATCGCTGGCTTCTCTAGTTATACCAACTTCCGTAACAACCACATAATAGCAATACACAGCGGTCTAAGGAGCCATAAACAAACCAAAACGCCACTCTATAGCCGCAAATAATGCTCAGAACAGCAACTAACTTCATCAACAGTACATAGGGTTAATTTCTTTAGCAAAGAGACTAAACACAAGTCACATACTTTCCTTCAGCAGCCGCTTGTTTGTAATGAGACCTCAGGCCAGTCCATTATGGACTGCTGCAGGGTGACGGAGCTTAAGGAGGAACATTTATGATCATTTCCTTGAAGTAATAATCACCATATTAATCGTTTTGCACTGCAGACGCGGTAGTTCTCCTGCCTTAGCTTCTCGGTCTGATTGCATTTCCATGAAGAAATTATCATAAATGTTCTTCCTTGAGCTGCGTCACCCCACTGTAGTCCGTGATGGATGCTAAAAGCAAGCGGCTGTTGGAAGAGAGTGGGTGAGTTGTGTTAAGTCTCTTTGCTAAAGAAATCAGGCAAAGTTAAAAAGATGTTTGGTGATTAGTACCATGGCTGTGACCCTATATGTACTGTTGATGAAGTTAGGTGCTGTTCTGAGTATTATTTGTGGCTATAGAGTGGCGTTTTGGTTGAGGTTTGTGTGTGGCTCCTCAGACCGCTGTGTATTGCTATCGTGCAGTGGTTACCAAAGTTGGCATAACTAGAGAAGCAAGCAGTCGGCAACATTCATCTCTCAATGGGGTGTCTAACTCGGTGTTACAGTGTGTTTGACCAGGGATTACACTTACACAAGAATATCTCTTCAATTCTAGCCTCAGACTAATGAGTTTAATACCTGAGAATGTGAACAGTAAGGTTATTCACTTACTAAAAACATTGCTGATTCCGATGTCGAGGAAGCACCGAGGACGCTGAGCTTTAATCCCCATGATCACCTTTGCTGATCAAACACCTGAGGGCAAGAAGCACAGGTGAGATACACAAGACTGGAGACTCACAGTACTTTCTCTGCTGTGTTAGGCAATAAAATCCTCCGAAACCACCTCGTTTTACTATCAGGGCGTTACTTAAAATAACTAGCCACTGTAAACCATTCACTGCAAACTAAAATTACGGCATAGTCACTGCAAATCATCGCAAATCGAACCAGGGTTACTGACCCAGTAAATGCAGGCTTGATTGTTTTTAACTTGCACTCTACAGTTAGCTCAACAATAGCGCTTTCAAAGTCTTATTTGATCTCTACAGCTGACTACATAGGGCACATTTTGACTTGGAAATGTGCAGAACTCCCTCCCTCACATTACTATCGTCGCTTATTCTTTTTATTATGCTTTTAAATAGGTGCACGGTCACCCGAAGCATTCATCTAGAGTTAGGCCTGGTGTTAGCATTAGCATGGTTACCTGAGAGATATGTCTTCAACTACGACACAAAACCACACGATTTCGACAATGAACGACACAAATATATCACTGCGATAATATCGCTACACAATAGCGTCACCTGGAAATGTAATGATATCACTCCATGCAGCAAGCAGTCCTCATGGACAGTGAAAATGAAGTTTCATTCAGTGTTGGGCTCTCAGTTTTCTAAAGATGGCGCGACGGGGACGTCAATGTATTTCGAGACGCGTGCGCCAGTGAAACCAGCGGGGCTCGCAGCTCAGCACGACGGGTAAAATTTTACCCTAAATTTTTTCTGTCAGGCACAACGCTTCAGTGACGCGCATATGTTTTCACAGTCTTATGTTACCCAAGTGTCAATGGTATACAGAAAACTTCACCAGATATTATTACCAGTAAGTAAAAAGAGACTAAGTGTCATGGGCAAGGCCTCACATTTAAGCGTTTCTTTCGGTTTCAAAGGAAATAGAGAGTAAATTTGTGACCATAATGGTATATGGCCCTAGTTTATAAACCCAAGTATTAGCTCTACAGGGAACGCACACATTTTATTATTATTTCTTCAAGTACGGGATTATACTACGAAAAACACCTTTTCGATTAATGGTGAGCCTGAGTGTGGAGTATTTGCTACCCGAAAGTCAAATTCCAGGGTGTTAAATACCCTTGTATTATTATGTCACCTGCTACGGAAGTGAAGCATTACGGTACACATGGGGGATAATTTTGACTTTGAGCCCGTGGCTTAATGACATAATTCCATTTGTGGAACTGTATTATGTTTGTATTTCTTTAGAATACATAAATGAAGCTAAGAATGTACTTAGCAGAGGTAAATTAGGGCTATCAATCAATTGAGGCGATTGTTTCTCTATCCACGTGAAAACCGTGTTGGCAATCCGTACTTAACTTTGGTGTCGTCGTGCTGCAGAAGAATGTCATCCTTATCCTTATGTGGAGCTTTATTAATGCGAGATGAAACCTGTGGTAAGCATGCCATGGTAGGATGACTTTATATGAGTTTTCTCTTTGTGTAAACTTACAATTTAACCCGCCTCTGTACATCGTGATAAAGGTTATGTATGTAATTTTTTTGTCTCTTGTCGACACAGGTCCCAATGTTGCATCTATCCTCTAGTCATCAGGTTCTGTATGTGACCTCAGAGGTGAATGGTGGACTCTTAGTTCAGTAGAGACCTTGACTGTCTTCTGAAGCTGAAGAACTCAATGAGGATGCTTCGTCTCCGGTGTGTGAACTCTCACTTTAGGAGGCTCCTTCATTGGGCACCAGTGACCAGTGACCACGTTATGGAGCAGCTGAAGGTTTGCAAAGCTGAAGATGAGGTGTTTGATGTGGTGAGCAAGAACAAGGCAAAGCTTACGGTGGATCATATCAACCAGGCTATGAAACACCTGTGGAATTTTGAGACACCAAAACCACAACCGGTCAGGAATTTGGAGCTCACCAAGAAGCACCCGCAGTTTTTGACTCTTCGTGTCTTAGCAGAAAACAAAATTTATTATATGGACAGTGCTATGTTGGTCGACATGCTTTACAGATTCCTGAGGTAAACTGATTTTGAAACATACAGTTAAAATACATTACAATGCTGCCATGATAACTAATCGTTCAATTTTTAACATTTTTAGATTTAATGTGGAGCCACATGATTCTCTTGTTCAACAAATGGTTTCAGAGGTATGGCTCAGGCTTGACAGGTATGATTTTTTTTAACCTTGTTTGTCCTTAGTTGTTTATTTTTTGAGTTGAAGTCCTTACACACAGCGTTTTCTTGTGCGATTATTTCGGACGTCAATATTTTTTTTCAAACACATATCCTGTCAATACAAGAGTTCACATCCGCGACATTTTCCCGTCCTGCGATATTGAGGCATTTATTTTTTCCGATCATGGTCGATTTTTCTAAAGTTTCGCATACTGTTTGGCCACTTCTGACCAATCAGATTGCGTGTTGTTGCGATGTCAGATTCACCGGTATATCCAACATGGCCGACCGGCTGATTGTTTATGATCGTTTACACACACATTACAAAGATAACGACCTGAAGGACAACTTGGGAATAGTCATAGCGTCAGATCACTCATATGACGATAGTTTGTGTGCTTTGACAGTTTGCTAAACGTCTTTGTTTTAACTTTCTGCTGTGCTAACATAAGCTAACGGTTGTTACCTTAGTTTAATGTGCTTATCTGGTACTGGCCCCGACTCAGTACATGCTATCATGACAGACAGCCATCTCAACACTAGTGTCTAGTCCTCTGCCTCTTCAAACTTGGAGCTAATTGTTTCAGCAGAACTTCAAATTGTCCAACGGACATCTGAAAATAGGTTCTGAAGCGACTGTGGTACAGTTTCAGCTCCTGAACCAACCAGTGAAACTCACCAAGTTCTCTTCTTTTTTGTAATATTTGATGCACCCATGTACTACGTTTCTTTTTCATTTGAGAAAGCAAAAGAAGTACCAATTCGCCATCACTTGAAGTTGAAGTAGACTCCATTTTTGTCCTCTTGCTTCCACCCAGGACGCTGTAGGTTGTTGAAGGGAGGTCCCACCCTCTGATTTCGCCTCTGATTTCGCATTCTATATTTGTGTCAGCCCCAGTGTGTAAGGACCTTAAGTCTGATGTGTGACTGCAAGTAACCAGCATATCTATGAATTTACTGTATGTGGCTGATATATTTTTCAATGACCACCAAAAAAATGTAATGACTGGGGAAAAATGTAAAAAAAAAAAAGAAAAAAAAAAAGAAGTAAATTTACAATAAAAGAAAAAAGAAAAGCTCAGGATTTTAACAATTGAAAAGCTAAATCCTGAAATTCTTTTACTTTTGACTTGTCAATCAATTTCTATATTCAGTTTGGTACAGATTTCATAATTCTTGCAGACTTCCATTGAGTACCCTTTCCAAGTTTGCCGTCTGTCTAAGTGACCAGAACCTTCATCACAGCCCTCTGATGGGACGCATCACTCATATTGTAGATCAGAAGTTGTCAACCATCGATGATGCCAGGTTTGTGTTTTAACAGATATCAAAGACTTAAAGTATCCCAATTGCATGTTGTGTGTTTACTCTCTGGCCATGTTTTCCCAGGATCCTAACCACGCTGATGATATATTTGTCAGCTCTGATGTCTCCCCGTCTTCATCATGCCTTCATTACCAGAGCAGATCTTCTGCTGGACACCATGGATCAATCATGTTATAACAATGCACGGAGAGTACTGCAGTTCATGCGCAACACAAAGTACAACGACAGGCCTCTGCTGGAGAAGTGCAACAAGATCATTTTGAGCAACATCACTAAGTTATATGTAGAGGATATCAGCATCATTGTGGGGCTTTATCAGTCCCTGCAGTTCAGTAACTATGCCTTCAGACTGGCTGCAAAACAAAGACTGATAGAGCTGATAGACTCCTGCCCTGACCCATTCTCTTTCCCTTTACTGTTTTATGCTCTGGGTCCAATGGCCAGTGACAAAATCAGAGAAAGGTTTGTAACTTTATTTAAGAGCTGATCTATTCATGGAAATTCAACTGTTCTTGAATCGCTCATGTGTTTTCATCCTTTACAGGTTGGAGAACACAGCCTTCCTGTTGGCTGATGAGTTCAATGCACAGCAGGCTCTGGCTATAGCTGAAACTCTAGTGGAGGCTCAAAGCAGGAATCTTAGCTTGGTTAACAAGTGAGTTCATATCTGCTGTATAACTGGAATTACGTAAAGCTCCTGTGAGGAGTTTTTGTGTGGTTATGAAAGGCAGAAAACTGATTATCCCCACCCTCACCTCCACCCCCTAACTATGATAGTTACAAAGCTATGATATAACTGTCATTGTTCAGACAGTTTATACGAACCCACTTTGTTTAGTGCAGCATAAGCACATTTATAAAGTGTTAAAATGCATCTATTAGGCTTTATCACAACCCCTATGAGGAATAATAAAACCAGTGAGCAGCATGTCGTATAAAGATATGGTTTATTATGCCTTATACATTTAATTTTTTTGTATGAGGTTGTTTACAATTACACCTTTCTGTGACACATTCATAAGAACTCTGAACAGTATTTTGTGGCTGTAAGAAGACTCAGACAACAAGAATACCTTTTTTGATAATAATTAAGTGGACCTAAAATTAACTTATTCCAGTTGTACCAGAATGATTAGACTTTCATTGAACAATCTGTCATGTATTCAGCTTTATTGTGTAGTCTCCATCAATGTTTATTAATACATGTTGCATATCTATAATATGATATTATTACATTCTTCACAGAATTGCTTCGGTTATCCAAAGGAACCTTCACATCTACAGGCCATTGGAGTTGGTCAAAATCACCCAAGCCTTCACCACGTTGAAATACCAAAACCCTGATTTCTTAACCAAAATTACAGCTGCTGCAGTCAAGTAAGTCCTGTGATAAAAACAGGCAACTTTTCTGTACACTAAGAAAGAAAAAAACACAAAGTTCAGAGAGTTTTGTCTTGCAGCTTTTTGCAGCGCAGTGTCCTCCCCCATGAAGCCGTCATATTGACACGTATCCTCTCCATGCTTCCCTGTCCGCGTCTGGAAGAAGGGATCATCTCCCGGGTGGAAGCATTGGTGCCGCAGTGCACCCTCAATGACCTCAACCAAATTGCTCAGCATGTTGCCAAGTGGGTGCATAATGAACCCTCCTATATCTACAACACACCAGGCAAGTTTGTCCACCTGCTGCAGACCATGAACCGATGCGGGCACGAGAGGCTGCAGACGGCCGACCGGCTTGACCTCTTAGTGGAGGAGCTGAAATACGTGTCAGGGGAGTGGTATGAGGAGACGCAGATGGAGGAGACGATGGTGACACTGAAGAGGATGATGGACCAGATGAACTGGAAAGTTCTGCCTGAATTAACCCAATTTTTATTCAGGATGAGCCACCTGAACCCTCCTTTAATGGACCAAATTGCCAATGTGGCCATTAAAGACATTGACAAGGTGTGGTAACAGACATTTATACTTAGTTCAGTCATTTTAACGTAGTTAATTTATAAGTAAACTTGTATTTACTAAACTTTTTTTCTGTTTTTATAGATCCAGCCCTCTGTGATGTATGCCATCCTGCTGCCTTTCTCAGTGCTCAATTATGATTCTGAACAAACAGATGAGCTTTTTGACAAGTGTATTCAGCGAATAACTTCTACTCATTTACGTAAGTTACTCAGTTAACACATTGATTTCTGTTTCTAGCAGTTTCTTACCCATTTCTCTGTGTTTGTAGGTTCCCTTGACCCACAAATGCTGGTTTCCCTGGCACACATTTTTGCAGTGGGTAACTCTTTTCCTGAAGAACTCATCAGAGAGATCTTTAGTATTGACTTTCTGGGAAAGCTGGACACACATCTAGAAAGTATGGCACACTGGCTGCAGTCAAGTCTCAAATTTAACTTCTTTTATCCAGCAGTAGAAAAATAAATCAAAATGAGAGCACTTTTTAATGACATAAGAGTTGATTTTGTCTTTTTTCGGCAGTGCTGTCTAATGCCCTAAACATGCGAATCAGATGGCGTCTCATGGATCTCAATCGTGCTGTTTGTCTCGAGTGTCCAGAGTTTCAAGTGCCCTGGTTTCATGAGCGTTTCTGCCAGCAGTTACGGAAAAGAGGTAAGAAAAATGCGCAGAGAAATCATGTTCTGGGTTAGATGTTTGTTTTTAAAGCTGTTCAGAGAATTGCTGGTCTAAATGTTTTTTAGGGAGTGACACTCCTGCGCAACGGCAAATCCACAGAATGCTGGGTGAAGTTCTTGGTGGCGTCAACTGTGTTCGTGGGGCAGTAGTCACTCCATATTATTACACCATAGGTGAGCAACACTGAGTTATTTTCTATCAACATACTCAACCCTGATATGATCCTATTTAAACACTTTAATTTCATTTAATGATGTCAGGAGAAATCAACTGCATTTTAAGCCCAGTAGCTTGCAGCAGTGTAATGCTTTGGATGCTAGCTGCCTTTAAAAATCAACAAAGAAGCTCATGTATATTTCCATAATATCCACAGAACTACTGTCCTATGTATGAAGCTAATTTATCATGATACATTTCAGTTCTTCAATTCCAAACACAAGTTTTAAAGTTACAGTAAGGAACTTTCACAGTGTATTTTGTGTGTGTGTTTTCTGTCTGGTCAGACTTTGAATGCATTCTGGACAAAAACCTGCAACCAGTGCCATACAGCAAGCCGAGCACTCTGCAGCTCTCAGATGAAGGAAAGTTTTACTGGGAGCCAAACTCACCTGAAAGCCACAGGGATGAGCTGCCGCCTGGAGCTCAGCGGTAAGGGATGACTTTGCAAGATGAATAATCAGGCTATGATATAAGTTTGATGATTTTTCCTTCCATGCATCACTCAGAGTTGCCTTGGATTTCCTTGATTCGAGGTCGTTCTGCAAGAATCGTCACCATATGAGAGGTGAAGCCTTGATGAAGAAAAGACACCTTGAGATTCTGGGATACCAAGTTGTCCAGGTCAGAACTTTTTTTCTGAGATACTGTGCTGTCAGTCATCTACACCTGAATGCACCAAGAATCACTCAAGACCACTTTTTTCCGTAAACATTGTTGTTGCAGATTCCTCACTTTGAGTGGAACTCCATGGAGCTGTCAACAAAGGATGCTTGGAAGGGGTATCTAAAGAAGAAAATATTCAGAGAGCTCTCCTAAAGCCTTATTTACTTAACCAAGAAGAATGTTACATTCAGCTCTGAGCTTTGTGAATTCTTTGGCTAAAAGACTAAAAAGTCTAAAAAAATGTTAATTAATGTACATGAAATGGTCCGTAAGTTGACATGAATCTGCCTTGTTTGTGTGAAGCTGAAGAATGATGTGCTTTTGTATGAAAATGAAAACTATGAATAAAATATAAAGTAATTTTGTATTTTATTCCTGTATATGATTAGTATCCTGCAACAACTTCACAGTAAGACAGTAATTTTTTTTTATTTTTTTTTTTATTTGGTCTCACTGAAGTTTTTCATTTAAATAACAGGCGGCTAAATACGGGCTGTAATGGTAGAAAAGCAATACTTCCAGATCATATGAACTAACCCATTCATTTTTTTGGCACACCTTTACCTGGTAACAAAATAAATGTGTGCATGTATGAGGGCTTTCTCCACCTTAGGAAAACCAGTGAACCTACGTCAGAAGTTTTTATAATTCTGATACAAACTGGGACTGATACTGATGCCTCTTCATAAATCACAAGAGTGAAAAAATAGCAAATATTCTCCATCAGTGACACATTTGGTATTTAAAAACACAGGATGGGATCTACAGTGTCTGCTTGTGTCAAGTTGGTGAAGACTCAAGAAATGAAATCAAACTAAAATGATTACATTTATTCAGACACACATAACTCAAAGGGGACATTTGAGGGATGAGCAAAAAGATGAGTCAATAAAAACAAACATTTACATGTTATTTTTTGCTACAACATTCAAGTATATCTCTCAGGACTGTTACAGTTTAGGCATTTTGGCTGCGTTCAGCCTCATGGACACGCAGGAGGCCCCAGCTGCGTATCGCATCTCTCGAATCATGCCACTCCACTGTTTCTTATCATCTTCATACCTGGTAAAACAGCAAGGACAGTTTACTTTTAGACACTGCTGAGACTTGGAGAATGATGACTTTGTTAGAAATCAAACTGATACACATACTGCCAGATGTCGATGATTTCACTGGGTGCACACTCTTTGTTCTCATTCTCCACCATGGCAAAGCCCCCCACAGCATACAGCAGGCCTCCACAGCTTACCAGGTTCACTGAACTCCTTTCCTGTGGGAACTCTGTGAACGGTGACCACCTGCAACAAAGTACGCTTGGCTGTATTCCATATCAATATTTGCAACAAAACCTCTGTCTAATCCCACTGCATTTATTTTCTTAGTGCTGGAGCATGAAACTGGTCGAGGTCAATGTGAAAAAAGTTCTGTATTTGTACATTTTCAAGGGTGTTAATGTTTTCATTTGTGTGAGCTTACTTGTTGGTCCCAAAGTCATAGGCTTCACATGACCCAGTGAGGCCTTCTTCATTGACGCCTCCTGCCACAATAATCTTCCCTTTGTGGATAACTGCACCAAACATGGACCTGGGCGTCTTCATAGAAGCGACCTCCTTCCACTCTGACCTCTTGTGGTTGTATGCAAACATCTTATTGGTTGATTTACTTTATAGGCAAAAAAAGATCAATCTCAGCATTAAATGAAAATCATATTTTGTGCTCATAAAACACATTTACAGATGAGAGTCTTACTTGTCATCTGTTTTTCCTCCAATGCAGTACACCAGCCCGTTCTCAGAGACCACACAATGGCCATGGATTTTCAGGGGCAGCTTTTTTGATTCAGACCACTTCATTTTTCTGAAAAGAGCAGGTGAAGTTGCTGAGAATGAATCACAAACTAAAAAAAAATTAGCTTTAATGAGATATACAGCTCCAAATGGCCGGTATGCCAGACTTACTCAGTGTCATAGCACAGAACAGAGTCATGAGAGTCATTGGACTGTAAATCTTTTCCTGCCACAGCAAAGATGAGGTTTTCACATTCCCCCACAGCAAACAAACAGCGGGGAGAGGGCATGGGGGGCAGAGCAATCCACTCAGATGCCAGACTGTCCAACTGAAAGACACATTATGAAAAATGAACGAGAACCACATTTAGAGGCAGCCACATGTCTGCTATGTAAAGATAATTTCTATACCTGGTAGAGGTAACATTGCAGAGGGGTTTCTTTGTCCTCTTCATCGACAAACAGCCCCCCCAGCACATACAGATTGTTCTTCTTTGATACCAGGCTGACGTGGTTTCGGGGGATCTGCTCTGCCATTGCAGCCAGGAAACATTCGTTATCCTGGACCTCGTAGGCCACAGCAGCGGTGTCATTGATCATCAGCACCATGTCTTTGGCGTACATGCCATGTCTGCGGTTATCATTCAGAAAGCCAGGTAACTTTGCCTCCTCTCCTTCCTCATTATCTTTCCCCTTTTTCTTCTCAGGCAGCTTCCCTGCAAAAGCGTCCTTTATCATCTTGATTTTCTTCTGAAGCTCTGGATCAGCTTTTATCAGCTCATCCTTCTCCACCTTCTCCTTGAAGTACTTCTCTGGCAGCAAACGGAAACGGATGCACTCAAAAGCCTCCTCTAAGGACTTTGCACGCTTCTCTTTGTCCTTCCTGATCCACTTCATGAGGGCCTCGAACACCACTTCTTCTTTCTCCACGTTCAGAGAATCAGCTCCGATGATTGCAAAGAGCTCAGGTGGGGCAAGCTCTAAGAAGTCCCCATCCTTGGCTATTGTCTCAAAGCGATCTGCAATGCAATCTCGAGCTGCCATTGCCAACCTGACACAGTTCAGCATCAAACCCAGCCTGTAGATGGCGAGGCAGTTCTTCCTTGACAGCCTCTTCTGAAGATAGTTCACACAAACTGTGAACACTGATGGAATCTGGAAGCGATTGGAAACTGCCAAAATGTCCTGCACGTTGTTGTCATTGATGTCGACTTCTGCTGAGTACATGTAGTTCACAATGGCCTCCAGAATAGTGGGATCCAAGTTCTCCAGAACAACCTCTTTTTTCTCCACTTCTTTGCCATCTTCTGAGAAGAAAAGCTCCCGAAAGTAAGGACTACAAGCTGCCAGAATTAGGCGATGGCAGGGGATGCTTCTGTCCCCAACTTTTAAGATACAGTCGATCAGTTTATTCTCATTCAGGAGCTCCTTGAGTCCATCCTGAAGCAGAGTGGTCTGAAACAGACGCAGATCTTCTCTCAAACCCTGGGGATCCATTCTTTGAGGACTGGCTGGAAGCAAAGATGTGAACGAAAGGGTGTGATAGCTGGTGAAGACGGAGAACTATAGGCAGCCAGGTCTGCCGTGACTTCAATATAACCGGGTCCCTCTAAATATAGACAAACAGCCACTCCATGAAGAATTCAGGTTGGCCAGATCAGGAAGCTCACACAGCTGTCATAGAGCAAACACTACTCTGGGGCCTTGTCACCATAGCAATTTGTAACAACATTGTTGTACGACCACACAGAAATAACCTGTAATCTCCCTTATGTAATTTCATCTTTACTTTCTATAGGGTTAAATAAAGTTCAATAAGAATCAAAAACTTTAAAGCAAAGTAAGACCTGTCTGTTCCGGTACTTTACTCTCCCCTCACAGACGTGACTTGTTTACTTCAGTCATCTGTGTATTTCAGGAAGTGAATCATGATTAACCGATAGTAGTGACCACTTCATGACAGAGTGATACACTCTTTGTGTGTGAGGCATCCACAGAGGACTTATCTGACAAGTAGACGAGGTCAGTGAACAGCTGCAGCCTGCGGAGGTGACTGATTGTCCTGTTTTTAGATTTTTAAAATACTTCAGTGCCCTAAGCAGTTGGGTGTCGACACCAAGATCATTGAGTTCTTTCCATATACATTTGAATTATGCATCAAATACAACATTGAACTGCCCCCTTATAAAAAATGCACTCCTTATTATCTATTATTTTACATTTATTTGCATTGCACCATACAAACTGTACTAAATTTCACAGTCTTTCCATCTGAGTACATGAAAATGTTTTACACAAATGTACCAACAACAGGGGTGTGTCCATAGAGGTGACCAGGGGTGGCACAGGCCCCCTTGAAGTCTGATTCCATGGCACCCCTCTGGTGCCATGGAACATTACATAACTATGAAGGGCATGTTACTTTATAAGAGGCAGGTCTTGGGCTGTGTTGCAACCAAGCTGCAACTTCTAGTGTTGAAAAATAAAGACAAAGATAAAAATAAAGACAATGGAAGAGCAGTTCTTCAAGAGTCTAACTGGGGCTGACTGCAAAACATGGGAGCCTACAGGTCCCATGTTAAAATGCTCAACTCTAGAGCAAAAATAACACATTTGCAGCATGGTAATAAAATCAGATTTTGGTATGTAGCTCTCTTCTTTGTACGCTTTGTATCTTTTTAAAATAATGAGTAGGTTGATGATCAAAAGTAAAGGATGAGTCAATATTTCCAACATGGCACCAACCATCTCTGGGCTCTGAATGTCCCTCCAGATCTAGTGTTTGACATCACAGAGACTGCCCATTGTTTATTCAGTTTAAGAATACAACATGCTGCTTAACATTTGAATCCAGTTTTCTTAGCATTCAATAGTTAATTAGGACATACCTCTTCTTTTTTGGGTTCAGACAGAATTAATTTGTTGCCACTCTAAACAGTATATTCACAAGTATAACATCCGCCTCTTTTTGTGTTAGGGATTAAAATAAATGGGATTGGTGGAAACATAAAAATTAAAATGAATGGTTTTGATAATATGCTATTCATCCACACATGCAGACATACTCCATGACCCCCTGCAAAAGTCTGGGCCACCCCATTTCAAAAAAGTCTAGACACACCCCTGCCATCACATATACAGTATGTAACCCTAACAACACACAATTTTCATCTTATGAAAAAAGTATTTATGAAAACTGTACAACTTTGAACCTAAACCATAAATAAATATGTACACTACAGCTTTAATCATCGTTATATTTCATTCACGTCTCATAATATTTCAACCCATGACTTCCCACAGTCCTTGAAGTGTGAAGCCATCCTTCAGTTTTTCAACAGCGAGACCCAGCTCCTCAGCGAAAACTGGTTCACGGTCTTGTTGCTTTTGAAGACAAGTCAACAAATACACAAAAATTGTTATAACACAGCAAAATATACAACCATTTTACCGCAATAATTTCACCATTATTGCCTGTGATCAAAATACTTTACCTTATTTCCATCTGCAAAGTAAGCCTGTGAGTAAGAAAACACACATAAATCATACATTAAATAAAAATATCAGGAACATGTTGTGTGTAATAAGTTATTGTTGTGTAGTGACAGCTTTGGCAAAGATGAGCACCAGGCAACATAATTTCCAGTTTGTACAGTAAACTAAAGGCCATTAGCTAGCAGCTATTCTGAGAGTCTGAAAGCTAAACCACAGGCTCCCAATGGACTGATGAGTGTGAAGAGGGCCAACAGAAACACTCACAGTGAATGCATCAGTCTGCTCGTCTGGCTCAATTTCCACATCATCAGGAAGCTGCTCCACTGTGAGTTCATCCAACGGCTGGGGCTGGGGTTTAAGGAGAGATTAACAACACTGTGACAACAAGGTCAACTGAAACAGTGAAAAAGCCAGCAACAATGGAGAATTCAATCAATTGATGAAATACAATCAGCTGTTAAATCAACTCAACAATTCAAGAATAGACATGTAGACTTGCAATTTACAACTAGTTTGTCAAAAATACAGCAGGTAGCCCTTTTTCAAATGTTCATTTTAAAGCTACTGGGGAAGTTTGTCACAATTTTGTGCAAAGATACTGACCTTTTCTTCCATTTCATAGTCCACTCCAAAGATGGGGTTGGCAGAGTACACTTTATGTAGTGAGTTAATTTCCTTAAGTGCATCTTGAAGCTTATCCACAGGGTCAATCTTGAACCCAAGTACATAGCCACCACTCTGAAATGCAAGGGGACACAGTTTGTGTATAACAGGCAACAAATCCAGAAGAACTTCTGTTACAAGGTTTTAATCGTGATCTCATGATCAGCTTACCTGGCGTGAACTCTCAATCACCAAAGCTAAGCCGAATTTGGAGTCTCTTATTCTGATAGACCACTGGAAATGAAAGGTACACAATAGAAGTCACATACAATGTCAAAGTAAATGGGAAAAAGATGTGTTTGACAAGACATACAAGTTCACAAGCAGTGGTATTGTGGGAGGATACAAAAATATCTGGGACCTAAATGGAACTACCTTTACAAGTACGGAAGACAGTGTGAGATTAACAGGTGATACAATTACAGGAGAAGGGGGAAAAGACTAAACTTACAATCTGAAGGTAGGGAATGCTGACGTTGAAGCTCTCATTCATATTTGCATGCCACACAATCCGCACATTAGTGATGAAGAAGGTACCAAGGTTACCCTTACAGAAAGGACAATGTGATTAATCAAGGAGAAAACACTGTGTTATTTTAATTTACATACAGATATGAAGAAAACTAATTCAAAAGATACATTTTATGCACTGATACCTGATCACTGGATAAATTCCAGACCCCGTTTATTTTATCATACACCTGTTCCCGGGGCAAAAGTCTTAGCTGTTTATTCTGAATAAGAGCTGCTCGCAGTTTCAGGTCCCTGTACATTTTGGAGGTCTCATAGGCTCTGAAACATAGTAAATATATTATAGTATACATTTCAAGTAGAAGATAACAAGAGAACTGAACATTTGTTGCTAATATTGTTTTACCTGTGTACAGCAATGACTGAAGTAAAAAGCCTTGGACTTCCGGGGACCACATTTGTGAAAATGAACTCAAATCTTGTGTTGTTGGACTTTGTCAAGATGTAGAGTGCTTCAGTTTGGCCTCTCAATTTCTGCACAAATGGTAAAAAATGTTTATCCGTCTTTATCACATTTACTATGTACCTCGTTTGTCATTTAATTCAAAGGGATGTCAGAGAAATGCTGCAAATATTGGTCTTCCATAAGATTATAAAGGAAAAAAACTAAAGATACTGCAACGTTATTAGGCAATAAAACAAATGTTCCTATTATTACAACATACAAAATGAATATATGACGGGAAACATGTAAGAGTCACAGACGCATAATTCAAACAAAAGAAGAAAATACCGAGAAAAGGTTCACTCACTGAGTTGGCTGTCCTTGTTGTAATGTTTATGATGGAATTGTAACCCACAGCTGCATGAAATTACAGAGTTGCATTAGGTGGGTAAGATTGGATAGATTTTCACAACTTTAAAAGACAGATTGAGTGATACATATGCTCTCCTTTATCACCACCCCAGGACTCCCCCCAGAGTCGCTGATAGGGATGGGACACTATACTTTTTTAAAATGTCTCACCATTCATTGATGTTTGCAGAATTGCTGCATTGTGGTTATACTGTTAACTTGGTAGTATCACATCGTGGGTTACCCTGTGAACTCCAATTTGAATACTTTGAAGACATTCTTAAGAAACCGTTTGACTGGCTGATTAAATGCCATGTTACCACAGAGATAGGGCAGAAACACTAGGGTGAAGTTTCCATAAGCTCACAGTAAAATTACAACAAATATCAAGTGATGTAGACTATTTTAAATCAGGTATACTCACACAAATTGACTCTTGGCAGGGCTAAAGAATGCCAGATGATCCTCAGGTTTGTCACCAACAGTCTTCCTGTAAAACGGGAACACCATCGTTTATTAGGCTGGTAGTCTGATATCAATCAGGTTGCTGATTTCAACATCCACAACTGCCAACCAAATGTACCTCGATCTCCATTGTTTCCTTTCGTGTCCTCTATGGAGTCCAGACAGTCAATAAGAACCTCTCCAGGACGAGTTTTCATCTGTCTGTTGTAGAATATCATAAACGTCAATATGAACTCAGAGATCAGGTCGATCTCAACTGTTGACAGTAACGTCAATGACACTATTAAGGTAACCTGCAACATTTTCCACTTCAAAATTGTAATATGGCAACAAAAAACATGTTTGGGACATTTGCTTTTCCTCGCGTTATCTTCAGTTAGCCAGTTAGCACGACTACGCTAACTGGTTTTTGTAGCTACTGATGAAATAATCACCAACTAGTAACATCGACTTACTGTGCTGTTATGTCAAATCTGACGTCTCTGTCCTCCCAGAGAGCATCTAAAACAGATGCCATGTTTACAAGTTATCACTCACTCGACTTGGCTGAACTGACTTTAGCAAATGTGGGTCGACGAGCTAGCATAATAGTCAGAAGGGCTAATCTGAAAAGCCTTTGAAGCGTCAGCGTCACCTTGGAAACCGACGGCGAGTGAAGGGGACAAACATGAAGACATACGACAAAAAATTAAACTCAATTAAAGGTGGGGGTGGGCAGGAACCGTTAAAGACGCATCTTTTTTCGTGGTGTATATTCAAAAAAGCTTTTAATGTCATTCAATAGCTATTAGTCATTGAGGACATTTGTTAATATCACGATATCGCTGTGTTATATTAAGTCTATGTAGTCAACATTTTAAATTTTCAGAGCACTGGCTCTCTCTGACTGTAAACAAAGCCATTCCCCGCCTCTCCCATCCTGATTGGTTGTGGGGCAGATGCTGCTCCCCCATGTCCTTCAAGAGCCCAAGCAAGGTTAGGTGCTACAATATCTGACAGTAGAAACCAAACAGAAAGTACAGAAAATTGCCTGAATCCTCCTTTAGCCACGACCACCAACACAAGCAAAAAAAGTAAATTCCGGAGACTCTGGCGGAATAACGGGCAATTAAAAAGGAGGTAGACCAGACGATGGAGAAGCCAAGTCAACAGTGATGGGGGACACTTAGGGATCTTACAGACCCTGTAACCTTTGTGTTGGACAGGTAAACCGCTTTAGCAAAGTAAGCGAAGTGTCTGTAATAGAAGTGTTTCTTGTCAAACGGGACCTGCTGCTTGTTTTAGCACCGCTAAACTGTTTACCTCGGGTCCTGGACTATGTCACTTTATCCTAGTTTTAGAAGTCCTGCAAACATTGTGTTTTCTGATAGTCTGTTGGCGTCTACAGTAGCACCAATGCTGTTTACTTTCACATTGACTGGGCTCCATTAGTAATTATCTGAAGTATTTATCTGCATTATATCTGAATTTAATTGGAACTATACCAGCAAGGACGTGCGTTTGTTTGTGGGCAGGGCTTGCTGGAGCAGAGAGGGAGGGAAGAGGAGGAGCTGAGGGGAAAACTGGTTGGGAGGGGTAGTGTTGACATTTTAGATTTCTCCCCCAAACTGGCATTTCCTCAAATGCTGCCTACCCCACCTTTAATTCAATAGAGAAAAAAATGTCTACGTTTTGTGGTTGGATTTTGGAAATTTTGCATAGACGAAAGGTGGATCCAGTGCAGTGAAAAACTATCAACATTTGGCACCTTCAGCAAGAAAATATGACTGAAAATATAACTGACTGTATATTAGGAAACAAAAGACGAAGTAGTATGATGATGGAAAGTTGATTGGGGTTTCTTAATAAACAAGTAGAGAGGAAGCTCACACAATTAATTCATATTTTATTATTAAAAAACACACAGAAACACGTATCAGAAAGACAGACATTGTCCAAACAGACAAGTTTATGTATGAACTGCACTACACTGACATAAATGGCTATCTATTACAGCTGCCAGTTACAACCCACATGGACACATTGTAATTTCAACAAACAGAACAAACATAAAGCACCAGCATATTTCATCAAATCATATCGATAATGTTAAACACATGTTACTATTGCTGACTTGCTAGAAATGTATTCAGTACATGTAAAGCGAAGAACAGATCTATTTGTAACTGAGAACAAGCAAAACCCTGAATAAAATAATTCTCCACATGTATCAGCACAATACAATTTCTTTGAGGTAATAACGTCTTGTTTGGAGAAGTTAGTCATAAGTCAGTCATTCAATATGTTAACCATATCACAGGTTTTAATCTTTTATTGGCCTGGTCGTAACTTTTCAGTGCTATTGTGCTATTTCATCAAGAGTATGTTTGTGGGTATGGTGTTCAAAAAGTGCCTGAATTTTTTATGAGGACAGACTGAATCACATTCCTTAAAAATCTACATATTGTAGAGGAGTAAATTCTACTTTCTGGTGGCTCACTTTCCATTTACCCTGCTGGAAACAAAAACACAAAAATTAGATTCAGAAGAGAAAAATATAAACATATAATGAGCTCATTTTCTGTTCTTCAAACCTACCTGTTCTGAACAGAACACAAGTCTTCTTGCACTCGTCCTCTATTTCAAAGTTGTTGTCATTTCCACCACAGCCTCCATACCAAAACTGTGCGCAGGCATTGGCCTGTTTGTCATAGTACCAGCGGATGATGTAGGTCCGACAGGTGCCTTGGTTCAAGGTGAGGTGACAGCGGGGATCAAGAGGAGGGGCCTCTGTTTAAGAAACAGGGTGTAAGGTGGTGTAAGAGTTTCAAAGAATATTTATCAGTAAATGGCAATTTTACACACTCATCATACTGGATCGAAATAAGATTTTACTTATGATATAATAATGTTTGTTTTATTACTTAAAAGTGTTTTTTTTTCCCTGTGTGACATAACAAAATAACCCCAGTCGTGCAGGAGTGCAGTACTCACCTTTAAGCTGCACTGAACTCTCTGAGGGCTGCAACTGATTAGTGTTTGAGGTTGAAACTGAGCCCACAGCTGAAGAAGCTGTTTCCGGTGAGGTAGAGGAAGAAGTAGAAGAAGTAGAAGATGATGAAGATGATACAACAACCACATTAAAGGTGGAGCTTTCTCTCACAGGTGAAGACAATGTTTTGTTGACTACTGCCACAGTGTGAGTCCCCCGTGATTGCACTCGTAAGTCTAAATCTTCACCCTCATCATCCTCCAACACCTAGAGGAGAAAACAACAGGAGCATGTGTCTGAATACTAGAGAATTCTGTATCAATAGCAAAGGGTAGAAAATTTAAGGAAAACAACATAAGACAAGTTTTTGATTAAGACCTGGACAGGCAGAGGGTCAGCACTGATGGGCAGTGTGAAAGTGTCTCCACGGCCTCGGCTGCTGGTGCGTCTCTGATTCTGGATCTCTTCATGGTAACTGTAATCCCCCCCTGTGTTTCCATAGCCACTGTTACCATAGCCATTATTGCCATAGACATCATAACCATTTTTAGCATCTCCATTTCCACTGTTTCCGTTGATACCATGGCCATGACCATTATTGCCATTCCAGTGTCCATTTGTAACACGGTTGTAAATAAGGGCTCCATTTTCATCTTCACAGAACTGGTTGACCAGTTTAGACTCCAGCGCTAAAAAAAATAAAAACTCAGTTAACTTGAGGCACTCTCTGTTGAAATGATCACTGATACTTTTTGATTTAGACACAATATCAACAAAATTTGATGGAGATGATCACCTGGTAGAGTATTGAAGTCATCAATGAGGTACATGTGTTCGCTGTCAGGATCAGAGGCGATGAGGTTGAGCTCTCGCAGGAACTCAGCCTGCGTTGGATCAGAAGAATTAACAATCCCCAGGGCATACATCTCAATGTTTGCAGCATGAGCCTCTCTCACAGCTAAGTCGAGTTTGACTGGCTCTCGTTTGTCTGTTTGACCATCAGTGATGACGATGGCAACTTTTCTAACTCCAGGACGAGCGCTAAAGAACGCCTCCTGAGTGGCTTTCCTGATGGCGGTTCCAGTGTAGGTGCCCTCTCCCATGTAAGGCATTTTCCTGATTGCCTGCTTGACGTCCTGTTTGCTTATGTAGCGAACCAAGTTGAACTCCAAGTGGACATCCAGACTGTAGAGGACCAGGCCAATTCTGGTGGCATTGCGTCCAACTGTGGTGCGGTCTACCAACCTGGTGACAAAGTCCTTGATGATTTCAAAGTTTTCAGGACCAACACTTTCTGAACTGTCAATGACGAAGACCAGCTCCATTGGCCTTTCTTTGCACTTGACCCCACATCCTGGAAAAATTAAAACAATGTCACTGCATGTACTTGATCACTGCCCTTCACTTTGATTTTCTCAACAGGTGTTTATTGGCCTCTGTTTTTAATGGATAAAACACTGCTGCTGGGTCTAATGTTAACACCAGGGGGTGGTAAATTTACACCACAATAGTCTTAAGTGTCTTTGTGATTCTTTTTATTATTTCTGTGTCAGAGCCAGTTGTTAAAAATCTAAACTTCTGCCCAGCACCACGAGTTAAGTTAGCAGCAAAAGCAGCTCCCAGGAGCTCCAGATTGTATTTTTTAGAGATTATGGTGATCAAACTGGGACTAAAAGGGGAAGATAAACAACAAACTGTGTTGTTCCACCTGATGTGTAAAGGTGCATTTCTTTCCTCACATATTTAAAAATTCACTAGACAATATAATAAAAATTTAAGCTCTATATTCATGCTCTGAATGTGCCAGGCACTAAAGAGAGTTTATACCAAGTGACAACTTCTGGTGGTGAAAGATAAAGCTGATGAAAAGTGAAAACAAAAGAAAAATAAATGCAGTTCCTTGAGTGGACACTTGAGGCTGACTGCAAAAGTCAAGGAATCCCCATCAGGCCTCATGTTCAAACGTATAACCTAATAGTTAGACAGATGGATTCATTATAGCTGTTTGCCAGAAAGCTTTAAGTTCTTCTTAGCTTCACCTCTTTAGGGTTCTTGGTTGAACCTCACCCAATTTAGCTGTTGGTCTTAGGTTTGAGTCAACATTTCTACCATGTTGAGTGCCATTGTTAGAAACCATCAGGTTAACTTACAGAAACTGCATTTATTTTTTCTACACTTAGTGGTTTTAAACATGTATTTGACTTAGCCTGAGCTCTTACCACAGATTTCTTTGATCAGTTTAATGATGTCTTCCCTCTGAAAATAAAAAAAGTCACATTAGCACATAATCACAATGTATTGAATATGAATGTAATGAATTTTCAAATACAAATGAAGCAGAATAACTCACTGTGAGGCCTGCTTCTCCTTTAACTCCTGGCCTTCCCTGTGATTTGAAAAAATAAAAAAAGAAATATCACTGTTTCTGTGTGAAGTCTGACAGTGTCAGACTGACAGTGTGACATTCTTGAATTTCTGTTTTTCTTACTGCTTCACCAGGAACCCCTGGATCGCCAAGGTCTCCTTTTGCCCCTTTCATTCCCCTCTCACCCTGTATTCCACGATCACCCTGCAACAAGAGGAGAGTCAGTCTTCAGTCACAGACCAACTAATCAGATAGAAGCAAAATTTACTGCGGTTAAGGCACCTTGGTTCCAGGAAGTCCATCCCCCTGAGGCCCTCTGGGTCCTGTCATACCCTGAGGTCCTGGTTCACCCTGAAATAAGAATCACTGGATTATACAGAAATTCCCACACTTTAAACAAATCCTAAACATTTGGTCTTTTAATGCCAATTTTGTTAAACTGAAATACATTATACCTTTGGGCCTTGAATGCCTTCTCCTGGAAGTCCAGTTGGACCAGGAGGTCCTGGTCTTCCAGTATTACCCTTGAAACAAATGTTAAAGTAAATCAGACCTCTGAATAACCCAGTCTTTTGTCAAAAGATAAATTTGTGTCATCATTAGCCATGTCCCAGTATTGAAAACTGAATGTTTGTTTCATTGTCTTTCTTACTGGTGGTCCCTGTAAGCCCTCTCCAGCTGGGCCTGGCAAACCTGGCAACCCCCGAAAGCCAACATCACCCTAAAACAGATACAGACTTCCGAATGAGTTTTTTTCCACTACATATACTGATGCAGAGAAATGCAGAGACCATTTTTTTTTAGCACACAAGCAATCATGTGTATCCAAACAGATGGACCCAAACCTTAGGACCTGGGATTCCTATTCCCTCTGGGCCTGGCTCCCCTGGTAAACCTTGCAAACCCACAGGACCCTAAAAAATGCAAAGATAAGTTTGCCATCCTATACTAGAGTAACCTGTGATGGAATTAAGAAAAATGTTGATTTTACAAACCACAGGGCCAGGAAAGCCTTCGCCTTTTGGACCAGCTGGGCCTGGTAAACCCTGATGACCACGCTCCCCCTGGTTTTACAGGATAAACAGATGGAAAAGCAGCGATATTATGCTGATTGGACCAAAAGGATGAAGTAAAACTGTAAGAAAAAGACCAAGTTTACCTTTGGACCAGGTAATCCATGGCCTGTTTCCCCAACAGGACCAGAAGGACCAGCAGGGCCAACATCTCCCTGGAGACAGGACAACAAGTCACATTAAAGTAACATTTTCTGGATACACCGCCTTGTTTCTGTTTCTTCCGGCTGCGTGCTTCTTGTCTTTGCATGTGCCAAGATCTTTGTCAAGAGACAGTTTGATGAAAAGCTGTCATTTATTTACCTTTGGACCTGATATGGAGCGTCCTGGCTGCCCTGGCATGCCCTGCTGGCCCGGTATTCCACGTTCACCCTGCAAAATGAGAGTTGGCAAAGATTTAAGATCCAATTCATGATCGTCTTTATTTTGTTAGAGTTTGAGCTGCCAATATCCTGCGGAAGACTTGTTTTTTGGCTTGGTTTAAAGGGTATGTTACTGTGACATAAATCTTCAACAGGGAGATGTTCATAACAGAATAAATGGAAGGGGAGTGTTCACGCTTACCTTCTGTCCTGAAGGTCCTGGGACGCCAGGAGGTCCATGTAATCCACGGATGCCCCTCAGACCCTGGTCACCCTGGTAGGGATTCCAACACATATCATCTGATTGACATTTCTTGTCATATAAACTCTGAACACAAGAACGTATTTCTGGAGCATACTTTCTCTCCTTGGGTGCCAATTCCTTGTGCCCCTTCAGAGCCTCTTAAACCAGGTACACCAGGCTCCCCCTGAGAGAGAAAAAGTGAAGGACACATAGAAACTGTACTTTTTAATCTCTAAGCTGCAACGACCACCTCTGAATGCAATCAAGTTGATTTCTTTGTAAATAAAGTAACATCATGAAAGATTGTAGTTCACCTTCTGCCCTGGAGCTCCATCCTCTCCTGGAAGACCAGGCAAGCCACCCAAACCAGCTGCTCCAGGCTCTCCCTGTAATTGCAGAATAAATGTATTATTATATCATTGATAGATTGATGACATTGGCACTCCCCATATGCCAATATAGCCTGAAACTTAATTCATATTTTTCATTTTGGGGCATGTTGTCTTACCTTAGGACCTGGTTCACCGATCCCTGTCTCTCCTTGTGCTCCTTGCTCTCCTGGTAGACCTTGATCTCCCTTAGAATTGAATTAAAAAAAACAATGACATGGCAGGATGATGGCAAAAACCGTAATAGAAAATATGACAAGTAACGAGGACTTCTGGATGCGTTTTTTAAGGCTGGTTATGAAGTTTGTTGTTTGCCTGCACATTTAAATTTGGTTATCACCTAACTCTGCTCCATGTTATGAGCTGTTTTCAACTTTGGCAGCTACGACTTGATTTGGGCTTTGGCTCTGTGGTTGACTTGGTCATCTTTCAATTTGAAGGCCAAGGGTTTGATTCCAGGTCCCATGGTACAAATGTCAAAGTGTCCCTTGGTAGGACACTTGACTCCAAACTGCTCCTCCTGGCAGTGCCCAGCAGTGTGTGAATGGGATTAGGTAATACAGATGGGTGCTTTACCTAGTGACCTCTGCCATCAGTGTGTGACTGTGGTGTGAATGGATGAAACAAAACTGCTGAAACGAGACAGCTACATTATCATGCAAAACTAGATTGATCTGGAGTCTGAATCAGACCCACATCTGTGATATGTTGGTGTTCTTGCAAACCTTAGGCCCAGGTAATCCCTCTCCTGGAAGTCCTCTGACCCCTGGTGGACCTCTTGGACCTTCAACACCCTAAATAGGAATAAAGATCAGTCATCTTTCAGTATAGAAGGTCTTACATCTATATGATCCAGGTGACATCGTAGAAATATAGATAAGGGCATTTTGCTGACCTTCTCTCCCTGTATGCCCACTCCTGTTGGGCCAGTTGGCCCTAGAGGACCTGGAGGCCCCAAATCCCCCTGAAAAACAAAACAATGTTAACAGTTTGACACAAAAGCGTCTCACAAAAGTGACTCCCTTAGCTATGTGCGTCTGCGTGTATTACCTTCACAATCAAGCAATGTGGATTAATTAAACATTTATGACCTCCAGTGTATAATAAACTTTTAGAAGTGTCCTAATAGCATAACAGAGTAACAACTGTAATGAGGCTGTGGGAAAGTGAACACTAACTTATCTTAAATCTTGTCACTGAAAACATGAAAATGAAAGGGTCTGAGTGCAGTAACCAATATTTAAAATATTTCCTTTGATTTGTTATTTCACCTTAATTTATGACCTACCCTTTCTCCCTTTTCTCCAACTCCTTGTTGTCCCCTTGGGCCCCTTGGTCCAGGTAGCCCCCGATCCCCCTGCAGAACAGATTCAGGTCATCTCTATTGGTTACATCACAGATGCTTTCCACTGGGTCTCAGCCAAGTTTGCATTGTTATTATTGTAGAGAGTAGGAAAGAAAAAGGGGAGCATGTTGGCTCCTGTTGAACCCTTTTTTTCTGTCCTCATGGCACTAAAGGAATTGTGGACTTTTTCCACTGCCTCTGATTTATGGAAGGGAGAGGTGACAAATAGAAGCAGCAAAATCAACATCCAGTGTAATGAATCGAGACATAAAGTAGATCAGATCTTACTATCTTTATGTGTGTCTGTGTCAGACCAAAGCAACCTGATCCCATTTCACAAGACATGTACTGTAAGTCAGCAGGGGCGAATAATAGATAAAATCAAAGAGGTCTGGCACAACCAAACAGATGTGTAGTAGCTGGAGGGTACTTCTTTGTAGGGTAAACTCAACAGGTACATAAATATTCTCCTCCCATTGTCAGTGCAAGTCAGGTCTTGTGTGAGAGGTTTGATACAACTTTACAATTATATTGTTGGTATAAAGCGTAAATCTTACAACACTGGGCTGTGTTTCTATGTATTTTGTGCATTTTAATCCTTAAACTGCCCTTGATTGAATTACATCTACCTCATTTACAGAGTTTTTAAATATATAGTCCATAGTGCAATGTTACATCATAGACACAATGCTGTTCCAACAGGCTTGAACAACAGAGCAAGTAGTAACTCTTAGGGGCACACCTGAGTTTTCAATCATCGAGTTAGAGCAGAGACAAATCAGGTTTGACAGATACAGGGCATGGACTGCAGAGAGACCCAGAAACATGCAATCAGATCGAAGCGTTCCAAAAAAAAATACCAAGATGATCATATTTGTATCTGTATTTTATGGAAGATACGCTTAAATCAGTGTTGAAGCTGATTTTTGTGATAAATCTACATGTAAAGGCTCTGTTTGACCAAAATAACATCAACCAAGTGCTGGTTATGAATCATTGGAATACGGTAGAAATTACATTATTCCTGAACAGGCTGAAATTATTCTTAGAATTTACACTCTGCTTTTCTTGCAGAGAAATCCAGCCTGTGCATAAAATAATTTTTTTGGGATTATTCGCTTTGCCAAACAGCACACTGGCAAAGTTCTCAATGCATGGGATGATGTGGCCTTTGTTCTCATTAGTCTGAATATGTGCTAAATACTAGATTAAAACATCCACCCTGGTTCTTCTATTAAAAACCCAGAATATGCGATATATGGTGACACAATCAGATGTGCAGGTGTCAAGTTCAATGCACTTTTTAAAAGTAAATAAACAAGTTAGGAGAAACAAGATGTTTAAGTGAGCTTTTTTTTCCAGATCCCATTTGACTCTCAGCCTAAAATATTAGTTGTATTTAAAACCAACTTTAAAACCACCTGCATGAAGAAAATATACAGTATTTACGAGAAACCACTAACTGTTGACAGTTTAATTACTCTGATAATACTACACTGTTTTTGTTGGGTAGAGTTCCAAGATGATTTATGCAAAACCATCTGATTTTAGGGAGGCCAATGAGTAATTGTGTCAAATTCTCTTATCATCTTGTCACAGCCGTTAAATAAAATTCGGTGCCTCTCCTTAGTTGTGCATTCAAGCAATACTGGATTGGCCTGTGATTGCTGCATAACTGCATAAACACTTTTGGCTGTGCAGGAAGCTGTGACTGAAATCTGTATCAGAAGAACAACTTTAAAAGTGAGCCATCTTTTTGCAACTATTTCATCACTTATCCTCAGGCCAACTTCTGGAACAAAGATACTGTGGCATTGAAATGGTTTGGATTGGCACAGTGATACTATTGTTTTTTAATGAACTTTGAAATAATACCTTTGGTCCTGGAAAGCCCTCACCGTGGGGCCCTTTTTCACCTTGAACACCCTGAGGTCCTTGAGGCCCCTGCAAACAAAGCAGCCAAAAAGTGCCAAGGTTAGAGTATGTGTATTAGAGTCTTCAGTGTATCAGATCACGATTACAATTTTGTTGTTGTTGTTGTTGAAATTGATCCAACTCTGTTTCCTTTCACTTACAGGAGGGCCGGGTTCACCCAATCCAGGAGGACCAGGGGGACCTGCCCGACCCTGGAATCCCATGTCACCCTAAAGATTCAAATATCAACATTATTTAACATGAGAACCCAAAGTGTACAGGTAGGAAGAAAACAATAAAAAAGAACAAAAAATAAGTCAGAGGAAAATCGCAACATCACTTACTTTTGGTCCAGGAAGTCCAATGCCAGTTTCTCCCTGAATTCCTGGTGGACCAGGTGGGCCACGTTCACCCTGTTATCACAGGAAGGGAAACCATCAAACATCAGCGATCAGTGGAAATTAAATCCAGAGACAGTTTAGAGACAGTTAGTTACAATAGTTAACAGAAATATATGAATTGACTTCACTGTTAAAGCTTACAATATACTTAACAATCCCACTTCCAGATTTCATAATTTTATCATCATTTAGCAATTGTCAAACCACAACCACAATTTTATGTATTGTACAAGTTTTTGGAAAATTAGATTGTAAGTCAAATCACAAACAAAAAATTAGAAATGCAGAGCCTTCGATGAAAAGCTGCAGCTTTTCTGAGGATATTTGGGGTTTGGTGCCTTTTTAAACTTATTCTTAAACAATAAAATATAAATTCAATATTTAATTAAAAAAAAAATCTTTTTAGCAGCTCAGGTCATACATGGTATCAAGTCTTGTTGATCCTTGCAAATGTTTCCTACATGTTGTCACACGGCGAGACACTGAACACACACGCGGTCTGAATACGTGTTATTAACTGCAGGCCTTGTTTGAGGAGCAGACAATGCTGCAGGCACTCCCTAGTCTGTATTTAAACACAGGATACAAGTCATTAGGAGAGCCTGTAGAGGGAGTTTTAGCTGATGGCTCACCCGTGTGCTGGTGACTAATAATAATGATGGGGAAGACTTGGCTTATTGCCATGCATTCACATCAGGGGTTTATTACTCAGACAAACAGGCCTCTGTGTGTAGCAGTAAGACCCCCGGTACTAAAGCCCCTAGCTCTTGTTTAAACTAATCATAAAAGGAAATGTAAAGGTCACAGCAGATGTGCACTGTGAGGGAAGTAAAAGTTGTTTAAAAGGGGCTGACCTGCTTTCCCAGAAGGCCCTCAGGTCCAATGTCTCCTTGTGGTCCAGGTAACCCCTAAACAGACAAGAACACACAAGAGGCATCAAAGTTATAAGTTGTTTGAATAGGTGTGTGTGTGTGTGTGTGTGTGTTTAGAGATATGCGTAGGAGAGATATGCATAAAAGAAAACAGAAAAAAGTTTTCTTCATATAATTTCTACTTTATGATGTTTTGTATATTTCAAGACTATGCAAAAAGTGCCTCTTTGACTTCTTAATTAAAAAAAGTCTAAATACATAAATATTACAGACCTGTAGACCTCTGAGTCCCCTCACTCCAACTGGACCTTCAGGGCCCTGAAACACATCACATACAACAGAGAGAGCCCATCAGGTCAGAGATAATCTAAACTATACAACTCAACTCAACATTCAGTGTTTTCAGTGTTGACAGTGCTGTCATACCCTGTCTCCTTTGATTCCTGGAGTGCCACACTCACCCCTCTCCCCCTGTGTAAAAAACAACAACATACTGTACATTTAATTGAATTTACACAAAATAATGTAATCACTGCTGTGAATGTGACATGAAAAACATACCCGCTCTCCTTTGTAACCTGGTTTTCCCTGCAAATGAAACAGATGTAGCATGTAAGCAAAATAAAATGACAATCAAGTTTTTCTCTTTATTCAAGGTTCATCTTTACCTCAGCACCCTCTCTGCCAGGAAGACCACTCAATCCTGCTTCACCCTGATATGAAGAAAATACAAAAACGTACCGGTGACTAAGATTTCATACAGGTTACTGTACAGTGCAGGAGTAAATATGAAAAGTTGAAAGAAAAGAGATGATGGCTCAGTCAGGGGAGCCAGAGCCTTGTGTACAGAGTGTCCCAATATGATCTGGTACATGTTACTCCTCCTCTTCCCCCCACATCATCTAATAAAATGAAAAAGCCTTAAGACTAATTTTTACAAAAGCAAAGAAATGTTAAATCCAGAATCTTCCTCTCAGTTTATTTTAAATATGTTCAGACCCAAAACATGAGATAAATTAGAATACATGGTATTTTGTCATTACTATCATATAAATCAAGCAACTAAATCTCAAATTTAAAGGGATTTTTTTAAATTAATACTATAGATATAGAACAATAAATATAACTAGCAGTGGGAGTAGGGCACATTGACATATAAACCATGAACTGTTTAGAGATTTTGTGCAGCCTCAAACACTAAGGTAAATAGAGTCACCTTGCAAAGAGTGGTGTTACAGTGAACTCTGAAACATACTCTCCAACAGTGAATACTAGATCACTGTGAGCTTAGATGCATGGAAGTGGTCAACGGTATTAATAAAAGCAACAAAACTCTGTTCTTGTGGAAACTATGAAACCACTTAACCCTAAATCCAGTCAGTGAGGGAAGACGACCAGTGAATGACTTAAATGAAGGAAACAGCCACATCACCAGGGACATGTATCAGACTTTAGAGCGAGGTGGCCCAACAAGAGCGCTCACTCACACAGGGGTGGCATGATATATATACATGCACAAAGACACACATAAATAAACATAACTTATTTACCATTTCTGTCTCCACTAATCATATCTATGATAATTCCTAACATTTAAACACAGTATCATGCTGATTTTACATTTCTGTGTATATTTTTTAACTTAAAGAGTAAAACAATAGAGTGGCAGCATACAGATCTTCAAGTACCTAAAAAAATTGCAATCTAACCTAAACCTAACTGCTAAAAATATATTTAAAAGCTATAATTTTTTTTAATCAAAACATTGACAATACGTTTATTTATAAAAGTTATGCAGTGTGCAAGAGGTTGTTGAAATTGTTTCCAGACTAGTTCCTCTCATGTGTGTTGAAATACATGAAATACATATAACAAGTATTTTTTAACAACTTAAAGTGTCAATATAAGAAAAGTGCTGCATTAAAAATTTAAGGACTGTTGCAACACAGTCAAAATAGTTCATTCTGACAGGTACCACCTCTGACAAGGAAATTAGCTAATCACAGATTGGGATTTTGGGGATGGCATCAGATGTGGTCAATCAGATTGTGAGGAAGGATCATGTCCCTGAACGCAACTATTATTAAATAATCTAATGATGATTCCTGGTTTTAAAGGCAAAGTACTGCTTTGTATTTTTAATGTGATGGTGAAATTTAAAATAGAGTCCTTAAATAAAGCCTACAACAGAGTATACATAGAATAAAAGTTGGCCAAGTATTAAATTAAGTATTAAATAAATAAAAGAAGGAAAAGTTAAGAGTGATAGCAGAAGTTTGTATGAAACAGAAATCTAAAAAGTACTACATTACACAAGTTTGCTTAAAGAAATGTAAACCTTTTATGTAGAGAGTTTTTTTATTTTTGTATAAATAAAATTCTTACTCATATTAGCTATCCAGATTTTTTATATATGTGGGTAATTATGCAATTTATGAACTTTAATTGGTATAAAAACTTGCAAAAGAACCCCTCAGCTAAGACATCTGTATTGTCTATGTCCGTCAAAGAGCACATACCTTTTGCCCTTTAAACCCTGGGGCTCCATCATCTCCAGGCCGACCTTTCTTCCCCTGAAGAATGAAACAGAGGTAGGGTTAAGATTTGACAAATTTATTTCATTTAAATTGTACTGTCCTCCTGGTTCACACTAATATCTTTTATCCTCTTTAAGCTAGCATTTGAGGAGAGGGAAATGTTACCTAGTTGATATTTGAATTTGTGTCGATGCGAAGGTTAGATGACACTTGAAGCAACTGTGGGACATGAGGTGTCTTGTATAGAGGGTCAGGGGTCATTGTCTTGAGCTGCACCTGGACAGCATGTGTCTGCTACTATCCACCAGAAATCGCTTCTTTGTGACCATTAAACTAATGAGAGCAATTATGAGAGCCTCTTCGTCTGAGTGTAAGAATTTAAAGAATCTCTCTGAGGAGAAAGCACCTGGATAATGACCATGCAGCTGTCTGTCAGCAACATGATTATCTAGACGCTTGTTTGAAAAGCTTGACATCACCTAAAGCTGTCTGTTTTTTGTTTTCTTTTTTTTTTTTTCAGGAAATTTATGGCCGGGTGTCTCAAGCGAGTGGGATCACCTTTTAATGCCTGAAAATTGAGGTATATTATCTGGTATCAGAAAGCTGGTTTCTCTATCCCTGTAACATTACAGAGAAGGCTGCAGGTAAGATTTATGGTGGTCAAAGGTCCAGTTTTATAGGCAGCTGGGCTCTAAATGTGGTGCCTCTGGTTTCCATGGGGGACATTGAATGATACATGAAAAATGCAAAATAACTGCCTGAGACCGGGGACGAAGAGCAGCAACAAACATATTTCTCAAAGGGTTAGCAGTCTATAGTCTACACTTCTAGTCCTGTTGCCATAGATTTTCATTCAGAATGTGGAACAGGACCACCTATCTACTTACTCTACTTGTGCAAATGCCCCGCAGGCTAAACTTGAGGGGAGAAAACGCAAATAATTACCCTGATTGTTCAAAACTGCACAATTACCATTCCTCAAATATCAGGATCATGTTTACATTTTAGGAATCTGTGCATTTGACAAACCAACTCTTGACACTTCAAAGGAAAATTGCTCCTCAGTTGTGGGATTTATTTTGGGAAACTTTGAGGCTAAGTACTCACCGAAGGACCGCTCGGCCCCCTCTCTCCTTTCTCACAGGCACACCGCTGAGCCAGAGGGCACTTAGAAAAAAAAGACAAGGTTTCTTAACTGTCATGGATGTAATTCTATACTGTCAAAAGAGGCACCTTTACCTCATTACACATAAACTAACATCAGACAATTCTGTGAGAGTTGTTAGAGCCGTAAAAATACTTACTCCTTCATCAGCTAAGCCAATCTGCAAAGAGAACAAACACAAATTATTATCAGGCAAAATTGAAAATGTGGCAAAATTACTCTCTAAACTCAGCTGATTGCTTTGTGTGTTGCAAATAATTCACATGAACAAAACTACTTCTCCTTCTTCAAGAGCAATAGAGGACTTAAGTTATCATAAATGGCTGAATGCAAGTTATTTGTATCTGTCAAGAGGCTGTAATCCTAGTTGTTCCTTCATAAAGGAATGCAGTCTGAGGCTTCTGGACATACTAGGATATGCTCATGCAGATGTCAGATGGTATTTTCCTAAAGCTCCGTAAAAAGCTTCAAATCCAGAGCTGTCACACATTCTTTCATTTGTTTCTCCAGAGCATTGTCCTCATTCCATCTCTGCAGCAGAACCTGAACAAGCCTGTCCATGTGTCATCCCTGAAAAGATGCTCATTCAAAGCAAATATATCGCTATTCTTCTCAGTGCTGAAAGACGAGGCATTATACTCACAATCTCAGTGACGACTTTTTCAACAATGTCTTCATCCTGTAGATTATGGAGGAAGTGGGAGGCTGGGGAGCTGGCGAGGAGCCGGAGTTGGGCGACATTGGCTGGCTCATTGGCTGCTCGGGTGATGCCCAAAGTGAAGAACTTGATCCCCTGGTTCTTGGCGTCAGCAACAGCGGAGAAAATATCAGGATTCCTTGGGTGGGAAACACCATCTGTGAGCAGAATGGCTATTTTGATGCTGCCAGGGCTGGATTCCTCCAGGTAGATCTTGGTCATGTTGGTGATGGCGTAGGTGGTGTAGGTGCCATGCCCGATGTAAATGATGGGAGCAATACGGGTTTTGAAGTTGTCGCTGCCCCTCCATTCTCTGAAGGTTTGCTCTGTGATGACATGGCTGCTATACTGCAGGAGAGCCACCCTCAAGCTCATGCTGCGGCCGGTCTGCAGTTGGACCCCTTGGAGTCTATCTACTACATTCATTGCAAACTGCTTCTCCTGCTCATGATTGTCTTTGGCGCTCTCAGAACTGTCCAACAGAAAGGAGAGCTCCAAACCGCAGTCCTCATCTAGGATGGCTGAATGCACAAAGGTCAAATTAAAGGATAATTTCTGACAAAACGACATGCTTTAAAAACAAGAAACTAATTCATCCTACGTTTCTTTAAATCATAGCGCAAGATGAGATACATAAACATCAAGCTTATATATCTTGGTGCTGAATTAAAAAAAAAGATGCACAAACTCTTTATGATATTGGTAATAAAAGTTCCTACATTTTAATTTGCATTAAAATTTCTTACCTTGCCCATCATGAATATTTGCAGCGAGAGGTTTGCCCCTGGTTCTCTTGGTAGATTTCCGCTCTTCATAAAAGCCTTGGGCCCACACACAGGTCAGTGCTGTGACCAGCAGCACTGATGTCAAGGAGGGGGACATCTTTGTACCAGCTAAGAGAAAAAAATGCAAAAAGGAGCAGAGTTACTTTCCATATTTTCTATTTCAAACAAAAGTGAAACAATTTTTGTACCTATGAATTAACTTAAACTTAATTCCTTTGCATTGTTTGGTTTAAAAATAAAGACTATTATTATAAAGTATCAACTCACAGTCCAAACTCTTCTAGAAAGACTGGAACTTCTGTTTTGCAAATCTGTGCCACCTGAAATAAAGACTTGTTAAAATGTTAGCAGGAGTAGAGGCGGCACAGGAGCAGGGGCTCGATCAGCTCCTGTTAACTCATTGATTGTGCAGCAGCAGAAGGAGCAGCAGTGTCAGCCATCCTGAGGAGCAGAGAGTGAAAGACCCTGAGACACTCCTCTTTTATAAGGAGGCAGACCAAATCCTATGGAGCCCTGCCAAGCCTCCCGCTCTGCCCTCAGGGTAGGGAAGGCTTCTAGGATTGTTTGCAGTATAGGAACTTCTTGCAGATGTGTATGTATGTAATGTATTTTAATCACGGCAATACAATAAATGAAGATGTGAACAAAGAGGGTAATTCACCTTTCAATTGCTTAAACTTAATATGCTGTAAGTCTACTTTGTCTTGTTTTATTAAAGGATACAGAATCCTATAGATACGTTAAGATCTTTACAAACTTCATATAGCAGTATAAAAGTTTATTTCTTCAATGTTTTTCTATGATTTAATGAAATATCTATTATAAGCTCTAAAAATAAGCATTTTTGTGAAGTCACTGTTTAAAAACTGGTAAATAATGTCTGAAAAATTTTGAGAAGAGCTTGCAGAAAAATGTCTCACTACAAATTAGATGTTTCAGACCCAGACAGCATTCAGACAAAGTTGCAACAATAAAACAGACTTTTTAAAGAGGTGACATAAAGTGGCATTGATACCAGCATAAATTCCACAGGTAGTGGGGGTTTTAGATTTAGAGGCCCTAATGGCAAAGGCCTGCTCACCTTTGGTCTCTGTCCTGGACTTTGGAATGACCATAACGGCCATGCCCGAGGAAAAGGGTTGAAGGTGAAGTGTCAGATTTTCTACCTTTATCAATAAACTACCATAAACTAAGAAGTTATGAGATTCTGTTATGTCTTACTTGGGAAATTGTAAGTTGAAATCGTTTCTGAACAGAAATCTGGACAAGACCAGTCTCTAAAAATCAACCAATGTTTATCGAGTTAACAGAGGTTTCTGGTAACCTTTTCATGCATGTAAAATCCCTCTCCAAATCAAATCTTAAGTTCAAGTTTTCAAGGTGAACCCTAAATGTTTCTTCAAAAATACCTCCTCAAACAGGATAAAGTTGTGTAATATGAACCATCCTGTATTTCAGTGTGAATATAGGACATGTCTAAGGACAGATCACTTCATATGTGGAGTAATAGCCTTGCAGTAACCTCACGTGCTGTTAGTGCTCTGGGTTTAGACTTCTGTCATTTTACTATTCTCTAACGTTAAGGGGATTACAACAGCTAAGTGAGTGACATGCAATATATCTTTTAGAAAATGCATAACTGGAAGCAGTGGGTGTTACTTCACCTTCCTGACTCAGGAGGATGACCAGAGTCCTGACCAGCGGAGGTGACCTTTTAACATGCTCCTCCTGGAGTTGTTCAGACACTGGCTGAGGGTTCATGGAGCTTTCTGCCCGCTGTGTTCAAGGTGCGGAGTCTTTGTATTGTAAAGCTCCAGGCTAGCAGTAATTAGAGGAGGCTTTCTGACACAAAGGAATGTTGCACTGAATGATGGCTAAATGGCAAAATCCATTTCATCACTTTGGCCTATGATGACTGACAACCTTTCATTGAGTCACTTTATGCTGCAGTTACATTTGTTGGTTGTGAAAACAACTGTATAGATCGGGTGTCTTTCATGTATCCTCCTCGTTGACAGAGTGTATTTGTTATGCCTACTATTAAGAGAGACCACCGGAGATTACAAAAGCTTTGAGCGAATTAGCCAGTGGAAAAATTTAAACCTGAGATACAAAGAGATCAAGATGAAGGCTATATGAAGGTCTAATGTGTAAATGAGATTAGAAGAGATTGAATAATATGCCTTTACTCCAGCTGAATGTTCTACTAAAGGGTATTTTTGACAGGGGAATCCCTCACTGTCTTATCTTTATCAAACAGGAAAAAGTTTGTTCAGGCTTGAAATGCTGTAAAACAATGTATTTATTGATGATATACTGTGTGCAGAAGTGAATATCTGAAAAAGGTGATAAAATACCAGTTTGATTGTAGAAAGTTCTAATAAAATAAACATCAAATCATAGTTCTTTCTATTTCAGATTTAATACTGCAGGTCATAATTTTACAAAGAATGTTAGAAAAATACATTGCTAAGTAATGTTACATTATCTGATTGGACATGTGAAATATCATGTTTCTTTAGGATTGAGGTTAAACAAACCTTGAGCCTCAAGAAATGCTGAAATACCTTACAAAATAAAACCAACTTGCCCAATGACAGACGAATCATTGCTGCTTTTCATATCTACCTACTGTTATGTTTTTCTTATTACATCAGTCAAATTAGGTTTCATTGTAAAACTAAATAAAGGAATAATACTGCCAATTTATAAAATCTCAATACTTCAACAAAAGAGAGTTAGGGTTAGTTAAAAATAGTTAAAAACTATAAAAGTAGGCTGTGCAATCCACAGTTTGTAAAATGAACAGTGACATCACCAAATGATAATTTTGCCATATAATTGAATATATCTCTGTAAATCTGTACATCTATAGCGATAATTTGACCACATTCACGCCAAGCAAATCTTAATATTCAATTGTAATATCATCATCAAGCTCTAGGAGGCAGCAGCAACAGTGCAACGAGGACATCCCACAATGTGAAGGTTTTTTGTCGCCCTCTATCGGTAAATAATAGGACGGCAACACGACAGATTACGCATGCTCAAACCGGCTCGTTTACCCTCGAAGTACAATCCCACTTGTAGCCGTCTGTGTGCCCTCACCTTCAGCCATCTTAACCATGTTGGGTGCCGTGGGACGGAGCTGCAGCGGGGCACTGAAGGCTGTGAAGCCCGGGATCAACTCTTTAAACACTATCAGCGGCACACATGCAGCTCTGTCACTGAGTAAGTGGAAACACCGACTGTCAGCGTTTAATGTTAGTCTTTGCATGTTGTTACTTAAACATATACATGCTGTGTGATTCAGGCCCCGAAATAAGCATTAAGTTTCCCCATTCATTTGCCATAAGTATGCCCCTATTCTCTGAAAGCAGTTAAAACAAGAGATAAACAGAAACTTGTGCACTTGATACTTTGATCATATCCCGGAGCTTAAATCATGTCTTGAACCATTGTGTCAGTGAATGACCTTTCCAAGTACCTTAGTGCAAGTCAGTGTCCCTCACACACCTCCTGAAAGAACTTTTAACCAGCGAGCAAGTAGCAACAAAATATCAGCAATGCTATCTTTAAGCAGAGCATTAGAAAAAATATCTGTATAACTGTGATAACTTGAGCTCACGTTGCATTCAAAGCTGATAAATCTATGTATATTTTGATCCCTGTTTTTATCTGTTTAAGATGTTTTGAATTTTAAATCCAGTTGGTGTTTCGGTATGTCAAAGACAACTTAACTCACAAATCTATTTCTGTCATTGTCCTTTCTCTGTCTCTGTCCTTGCAGGCAGGAGTTATGCTGCCCCAGCTGCTAAGGCAGGCCTGGCCAATGGCCGCATAGTCGCTGTTATTGGTGCTGTTGTTGATGTCCAGTTCGATGAAGGCCTTCCTCCTATCCTCAATGCACTGGAGGTGCTGGGCCGGGAGAGCCGGCTGGTGCTTGAGGTGGCACAGCATCTGGGCAAGTTTGCTTAAATGATACTAATGTACAAACACTGTTGATGAAATAATGTTTGGATGTCTTTAAAAAACCTACTAACAGTGTCTTTGTTGTCTTCTCAGGTGAAAACACAGTCCGGACTATCGCTATGGATGGCACAGAGGGGTTGGTCCGGGGTCAGCAGGTTCTGGACACTAGAGCTCCTATCAGGATCCCTGTGGGCCCTGAGACCCTGGGTAGGATCATGAATGTCATTGGAGAGCCCATTGATGAGAGGGGTCCAATCAGCACCAAACAGTGAGTGTGAAGGAGATGATCATCATGCTTCGGTTATGTTTTTCTTCATGTCAACAAATCTTGGCTCATGACTGATATCAACATGAAAAAAAACAAAACATTGTGCTGTTTTCAGAAAATAGAATAAAATGTACAGTTACAATTGACTACCCTGGCTCTCTATAGAATTTGTTTACAGTAAGAAAAATAATCCCAAGCATGTCGCTGTCTAAGCAGTATATTTATTGTCTTGCAGGACTGCTCCTATCCACGCTGAAGCCCCTGAGTTCACAGACATGAGTGTGGAGCAGGAGATCCTGGTCACTGGTATCAAAGTGGTAGATCTGCTGGCACCCTACGCTAAGGGCGGAAAGATTGGTTGGTGGACTGTGTGACACCTTAGATTTCATGATATTCGGCATTAGCAATTGCTTTGAAATTAATCGTTGCGTTCTTTTAGGCCTGTTTGGCGGTGCTGGTGTTGGCAAGACTGTGTTGATTATGGAGCTGATCAATAATGTGGCCAAGGCTCATGGTGGTTACTCAGTGTTTGCTGGAGTGGGCGAGCGAACCCGTGAAGGAAATGACTTGTACCATGAAATGATTGAGTCTGGCGTCATTAACCTTAAAGACACCACCTCAAAGGTAACACCCAAAATGACCTACTTGGTTTTAAAAACAAAAGTAGACTCTCTTTGCCTTTTTAATGATTTGAACTGTGTTGATAAATTTAGTGCAAAGAAATCATCCTTGTCTGGATTTTTTAGGTAGCTCTGGTGTACGGCCAAATGAATGAGCCTCCAGGTGCCCGTGCCAGAGTCGCTCTAACTGGTTTGACTGTTGCTGAATACTTCCGTGATCAGGAGGGCCAGGATGTACTTCTTTTTATTGACAACATCTTCAGGTTTACCCAAGCTGGATCTGAAGTGAGCAGTAGATTTTGTCATTGTTCATTAACATGTACAAAATAATGCTTTTTCTGCTCTTATGTCTGGGTTTTGTTATCTTTCAGGTGTCTGCTTTGTTAGGTCGTATCCCCTCTGCTGTGGGTTACCAGCCCACCCTGGCCACTGATATGGGGACAATGCAGGAGAGAATTACCACCACCAAGAAGGGCTCCATCACCTCAGTACAAGTGAGAGGACAAAATAACCTATCCCAGAGTCAGCACAGCCTTGTTTTTCTAGTTTATTCTCACTACCCATGCTCTGTTTGCTACAGGCCATCTATGTACCAGCTGATGATTTAACAGACCCCGCTCCTGCTACAACTTTTGCTCACTTGGATGCAACAACGGTGCTGTCCAGAGCTATTGCTGAGCTTGGAATCTATCCTGCTGTGGACCCCCTGGATTCCACCTCTCGTATCATGGACCCTAATATTGTGGGGTCTGAACACTATGATGTTGCACGTGGTGTGCAGAAGATTCTTCAGGCAAGCCTAGTGTTGGATTTTACAAATTCGGAGTGGCTGTCAACAATTTTACTAATCTAAAAATTGAACTAATACACAATTTCCCCCTTTTTTCTTCTCTTTTTAGGACTATAAGTCACTGCAGGACATCATTGCCATTCTTGGTATGGATGAACTGTCCGAGGAAGACAAGCTAACTGTAGCTCGTGCTCGTAAGATCCAGCGTTTCTTGTCACAGCCCTTCCAGGTAGCAGAGGTCTTCACTGGTCACTTGGGGAAACTGGTCCCTCTGAAGGAAACAATCAAAGGCTTCCAGAGCATTCTGGGAGGTAGGGTGTTGCACCAACTTTAAAAACAAAAACTATTACTTATGTGAGGAGCCTTGTGGGCATTAAAATATACTTTTCTGTGTTCCAGGTGAATATGATGCCCTGCCAGAACAAGCTTTTTACATGGTGGGTCCAATTGAAGAAGTTGTCCAAAAAGCTGAGAAACTTGCAGAAGAACACTCTTAAGTGATTTCTTTCTAAGATTTTACAACATAAATGTTTGTACAGTGAATTTTCTATGTGTGGTACTTCTAACCTCATGTAAAGTATGTTATTGTGAATTTATTTCTCTCAGAGGGAAAATATTAAAGATTAAAATAAACAGTGATATTCATTGTCATGATATATCAACATGAGTGTGAGCAGGTCAGGGCAGATACATTTAAATAAAAAATATTTGCTTTCATAAAAAATATCTCACTATGCTGGAGTTTAGCCCGTCAAGTGGCGAAGTTTCTTGTTTAACTCCCTTTCTTGTATCAGAAGGTTGCTGCTGTGCTCCTTGTAGGCTTCAAAATCCTTAGAATAAACAAAAGAACAAAATATATTCATTATATTTTCAGTTGTATGTGGGTCAAATACAGTATCAATTACTGTGAAATTCAACCAACTTTTTTGAACTGGCAGTATTTAGTTGTGGCTTCATTCAGAGCAGACTGGAGAGACTTCACTTTTAAATCTGCATTAACAGTTTCTGCGTCCTTCTGAAACCTGCAGCAGCATCAGAGACAAATACAAGCAGACTGATCATACTCATGGACATTTTTCTTAGCAGTTGTACATAGTGTATACTTACCTGTCCTCTGCTTTGGCCCTGGTCTTTTTCTCCTCTTTCAATTTCAACCCTAGCTGGTGGATTTCCTCTTGCTTCTCCTGTACATGAGACAAATCGTGGTGCTCAGTAAGGGTTTATCTGCTTTGGCTTGGTATTCTGGAGAGAACAGTGATTTAGATCACCTGTATCAGTTTTCCTCTTTCCATGGACAGGTTTAATAATTTGTCCTTCTCTTTGTTGAGGCTTGTTATACTTTCTTTCATTTGGATTTCTCTCTGAGTAAGCTCTTCTTCAGTCTTCTGTAGCTTCAGCTTGAGGTCTAATCATAATAAAAGGGAAGAAATGAACCAACATCTGCCATTTTTTACTGTCCAACAGAGAAAACTGTTGACTTCTCACCTTCACACTGGTCAGCAGTGTCTCTTTGCTGTTGCTGAGCGTCATGCAGTTGAGCAAGTAGCATTGCCTCTTTGGCCTGGTGCTGGCTTGCTTGTTCTTGGAGATTTGACTGGCACTCTGCTAGTTTCTCCCTTCAACATAGAGTTTACAGAATTGAAGTTGTCAGTGCTACAGAAGAAGGAAAACTTGGGCTGCGACCTGTGGTTATTCAAATTTTCATACATTCGCTGATTACAATTTGCAAAGGGGGATCTAAACTTCTTTAACATGCTAAAACCTGGCACTTTAAGTGACATTACTAATAGTTTAACAGCTGAAACAAATTTGGAATAACACACAAACGGCAAATCCTTATGCAACTGTAACTGGAGTCAGTGAGTTGGTAATTAAACTGGATATACTGCTTAGGAGTTAAAAAATATTTACTGTTAAACTCACAATTATTGTCTTACCGGTATTCATTCTCTTTATTTGTGTGTTTCTCTGTCAGCAGTTTGATATCTTGCATTAGCTTTTGAACAAGCGTGTCTTTATCTTGTAACTGCTGAGAGAAGAGTGTGTCATTTTCAGCCTGTAGCTTTTTGTTTTCCTGCTTCAGAAGGCCGTTTTGCTTTTTGTACTCATCCATGAAAGTAATAATTGCTTGATTGTTGCTTGATAAATCCATAAATCTCTTCTCTGTTAGATCTGCCTTCTTCCTTTTGTTCTCCAGCTCTGTCTGGCAATCTTTCATGCAGCACTCCAGCTCTTGGTTGATTTTTTGAAGGGCTTCACATCGAAGAAGCAGCTCATCTGCTCTGTGCTTCAGCATGCTGATCAGACTTGACTGTTCATCTAGTCTGGACCGCAGCATCCCAGTCTCTGTTGAATCTTCTGCGGAGAGGCTTCGTAGTTTTCCCAGTGTCCTCTGAAAATCGTCCAAGTGCTGAAAACAGGCAAGAGACCAATGTTAAAAAATGGGCACCTGCAGCTTCATGGCATAATGATGCTGTGTGGGACTAGGGCTAAATTGGGGGGGTGTTCATAACTGACATTACAAAGTGTTTAAACAACTTAAAGGGATATTCAAATGTAAAATTAATTTAGGGTCAAACATACTGTAACACCAAGTTAGACCCCCCCTCGAGAGATGAATGTTGCCGACCGCTTGCTCCTCTAGTTAAACCAACTTTTGAAATGACCGCACGATAGCAATACACAGCGGTCTGAGGAGCCATACACAAACCTCAACCAAAACGCCACTCTATCGCCACAAATAATGCTCAGAACAGCACCTAACTTCATCAACAGTTCATATAGGGTCCCAGCCATAGCACTAGCCACCAAACATCTTTTAACTTTGCCTAATTTCATTAGCAAAGAGACTGAACACGACTCACCTACTCTCTTCCAGCAGCTGCTTGTTTGTAGCGAGATGTCAGGCCAGTCCATGTGTCACCACAGCAGCGCGACGCAGCTCAAGGAAGAACATGTATGATCATTTCTTCATGGAAATGCAATCAGACCGAGACACTAAGGCAGAAGAACTACTGCGCCTGCAGTGCAAAAATGATTAATATGGTGATTATTACTTCAATGAAATGATAAAGTAAAGATCATAAATGCTCTTCCTTGAGCTGTGTCACCCCGCTGTAGTTCGTAATGGACTGGCCTGAGGTCTCACAAGGAGCTGCTGGAAGAGAGTAGGTGAGTTGTGTTTAGTCTCTTTGCTGAAGAAATTAGGCAAAGTTAAAAAGAGGTTTGGTGGTTAGTGCTATGGCTGGGACCCTATATGTACTGTTGATGAAGTAAGGTGCTGTTCTGAGCATTATTTGTGGCTATAGAGTGGCTTTTTGGTTGAGGTTTGTGTGTGGAGCCATAGACCATTGTGTATTGCTATCGTGTGTTCCTAAATAAAGTTGGTATAACTAGAGAAGCAAGCGGTCGACAACATTCATCTCTCGAGGGGGTGTCTAACTCGGTATTACGGTGTGTTTGACCCTAAATTAACTTTACGCCGGAATATCCCTTTAATATGTTTTTACATTTCATTTATTTGTTGCAAGACAGTGCGCAAATGGTTTGTACATTTATATTTAATCAGCTGTTTTGTTTGGTAGACCGATAAGTAAGGCTAACTTGTTGCAGGCTTGAGCCCACAGATTTATCACTAACTTTTACTCACCTCTGTCGAGTCGCCCTCCGTTTTTAAGAGATTTCCTGCTTTTCTTTGAGGAGTTGCCATCATAAGAAGCTGGTGGTGGGGTTAATTCCCGATACGATGAGGTTTTATTGTAATGTATGTTTTTTTCGTCCTTCTTGGCTCGGCTGTACTTTTCGTGAAAAACTCCTCAAAGTTACAGTTGCTTGGTCGCCAATGGCAACCGTCCTTGAGCGTCCTCATGATATTAGCAGCAGCAGGTGCAGAGCCATGCTGTACTGCTGTCCGGCCGCATGGTGGAGCTGTTGGGCTTGTAATTGGTAAACTGTGTTGGTTCAGTACGGACTATGCACGAACCATCTCGAAAGTACACTGTGTATGAGAAATCTGTTTTCTCTTTTTACTGCTTTATCTTTGTTTCACTTTGAAGCATCAAGTTATGCCATTTATTGTTTATGATTTTCTGTTTATTGCTTGGAGATCTTGCCGTCCAGAAATAATTTATTTTTCATCACGATGGATCATAAAAAGTCTGCAACAAATATTGGTATAAGGGCCCCAGGGGTTATAATAGTGCCCAGTACAATATGCCCATATGAGTTTTAGCAAATATAAAGTCTGGTCGACTTTTGCATTGTTATTGTTTGCATTTCTATTAATACTCTTTCATTTCTTGCTGAGACTTTGCTGTAGCTTGGAAGTGTTTGATGCAAGAAAATTTCTGTAAACATGCAAAGGTCCCTGAGTCGGATTTGAATCAGAGACTTTGGGATTACGTGACTCGTCACGGCCTGCACGATGCTTGATTCAAAGCTGCCTCGTGGTTTGTCTCCACATTTTTTTAATTCACAACTCGTTTTTTTATGCTCCCAAACGTTGGTAGGAACCCCACTAATACCTCAGTGTGGAGCAAATAAACAGGGTTGCTGGCCCGCTGTGAGTGAAAAATCACTGGCACTCGGGACAAGTCGGACCTGCATGGCATTATGCAGATTCCAGGGCCAGGAGGGACTTATCCGGAGGGCCGAGGCTGGCTTGGGGGAGCGGCTGTCCCGGCCTTTGTGCACGCCCCTTTCATCAACTAGCGGGCCAAGAAAGACAGAGTGAAGAAAGCAACAGCATCTCAGCCCTTAGTCCCTACAGCTCCTCCATCTGCACAGCGGAGCTGGTCGGACCAGCCAGGATGTGGAGAGCAGTGCTGCTTCAACTCTTTCTCATCTTCATATGCTGTGTTAGATGGTGCCACTCTGAAGGTAAGTGGTGGGTTTTTTTTTTTAATTTTTTTTTTTACTCTTAACTTTTTTTTCTGCTGAAACAGGCTGTCAGCTGAGTGATTCATTGAGGACCTGCAGAGTTGTTGTGCTTCTAGTGGCTCACACAGTTCACTTGCTGCTCATCAAAACAAACCACTCAACAACTGATTTGGACATTTCCCAAATTAAAAAGCTTCTGTATTTCACTTTAGCTTAGACAAAGGTGTATACAATTACAATAAGATGAGAAATAGAAAGGTTAACACATGTTCTAAGTTTGTTTATGATTCTCAAAAGCCAGTGCTAAAACAGAAATACACAAACATCAAATGTTTTTATGTGTCCAATTGGTAAAGTAATTCCTGTGCTAGAGCTAATTGTTTTACCACATAGTATTACTTTAAAGGTTGAGCACAAAGCCTTCCTCAGACAGATTGGAAGTTCTCTTGAGGAACTTTTGCCTGAGCTTTACTGTTGCTAGGTAACAGAAAAGAGCATGTGACTTACAGACAATCTGTGAGGACTGAGAGCTACTGGTACAAATCTCATTCAGTGGAGCAGATTTTACGCTGCAAAACACTGACTCAAACTTGACTCAGGCTCGAGGGAGAACTTTATTTTCTGACTGAAGACAGTCAGATAGATCCAGACGCTGCTTTTTTATACACCATAGTCTTGTGTTTGTCTGTTGTGTATGTAGCCTAGCTAGATCCTACTTCTCAAATTGTAATCTGCTTTCTTTTTGCTCAACCCTTAGTATGTAAGCTCCTTAGTGTGAATCAAGCAACTAATTACACTGCAGCTGCTGCAGAATGGAGCCATTTCTACCTTTAGGGGCAGTTTGAAGCAAAGATAAAAGTGCACCAAGAGTGAAGTCATGGCTGAAGCTGTCATTCATTTATTTTGACATTAAAAGAAAGAGGACAATCAATACCAAAGGTGTATTTCAGACAGGTGTATAATTGTTGGTACTGAAACTGGGGTGTTAAAAAAAATCACTCAGCTTTGCCCTCACTGAACTGCAGTCACTTGTTGTAGCTGACATCTGCTGTTGACAACTGAGGTGAACAAAATGATGATTTGACTAAAACAGCACGCTCTCGTTGGACCTGTCAGCATGTTTACGTTGATCATTAGCCTGGATTTGTTGTGATTAACGGACGGGGAGGACGACTGCTTAAACACAGTTAATGGAGTAAAGTGTCTTTAGTCTGATTTTAGTGGGGTGTTGAGTCAAGTGCTTCGTAAAGGTTTTAAGTTTGTCTGAGTGAGATTGATTGTAATTAAAGATTTATTTATGTGCCTTTGTTACAATATGCTTTTTCTTTTACTTGACCTGAAAATCATTTAGCCTGATCATTTCTTCTCCCTGTAACACATTATCCAGACTCTCTAGCTTGATGCTTCTGCAGAATGCTTACACCAGCATTAATAGCTAATGTGACAACCTGAGGTGACTTCTTGCTGCTGTTTAGTTAACTATCTTCTGCCATTTTTGCTTGTTAAGACATGTTTTGACTGTAAATCTAGTTGTTTTCTCTATTAATCATTGGCTTGTCTATTCTAAATGACCAGTTGAGGGCACAATAACAACCCTAATGGTGTTACCAATAATTATCCAGTCCTACAAACAGGGTCCAGAATGGTAAGAACCAGCATTATGTTACAGTACGAGTTGTCTGTTAGTGTTTTCTTTAGGAGTGGTGCTCACATTCTTCAATTATAACCCATTTTTGTTGAAATCTACATTAAGATTATTTTTTAAAAATCTTTCCTCAAGACGCACGATCTTGACCAGCAAATTCACTCTAAACCTCACGCATGCTGGCCTCTTTTCCGGTGCTGGAGCCTAAATCCTTGTGCAACAGTTACACTGCGTTAGAAACAGGAACACAGTTGGCACCAATCAGGAGCAAATCCTTTGTTTTCCTGCAGCTCTTTCTGTCTAGGTTACAGACGCTCTGGATGGAGTGTATGTTCCAATAAATAGTTGGCAAGCTGTGACTCAGACATGCGCAGAGTCGTATAGTTTCATACTTTTTTTGACATCTCTATTTGTTGATCTGGTACTCGCACTTTTGTGAAGGCACACACCAAAAATCATATTCAGTATTCCTCAACTCTAACCAAACCTAGGCTTTACTCCTCACTCTATTTATTCCCTCCTTTGGCCTCCATGCCACTGCCAGGGTCCCCTTGTTTTTTTCACAGTTTTGTGTGTAGCTGTAAGAGCCAAAGTCACTTGTTTGGCAATTGACTGCTTTCTGCTGCATTGATTTCCATATGAAATAAGCAGCAGCACTCCGCTCTGACAGCATGGACAGGTCCAGCGTCTTATGCTGCCAGCAGCCGCTTTCTCTACTTTTCTCCACTCACATTCAGTGAGTCCAGAGGACTTGGCCCAAAACAAGACGGCATTGATGAAAGCTTGAAGACATCTTTGAGACGTGCCATGTTACAAGAAAGAGATGTTTCAGTGGTAGTGGACAGGTGTTTTCTTGATGGGCTGCCTGCAGGGGGGAACTTACCTTTCACTTTTTCTGAACTTTATCACAAGAAGAAGTAAGTCTTACTGTACTCAGCTTTCTGCTGTCCATCTCTAAATTGGCTTTTTAAGGGTGACACTTTCAGTTATGAGTTAGCACCCCTGCTGGCACCTCTTTTGTGTCATTGTAAATTCGCAGTGGGGTCTTAAGCATTTAGGGGGCTTCATTCTAATGAAAATTCCTCTACTGCTCTTCTTTGTTGGGCAATAGTAGGACGTCCTTATCTTCCTGCATGGAAAGTACGGAGCTGTCTCCTGCTGTGGGCTTAAGTTGTTAATTAGAAAAGACAAAACTTGAAAAGAAGGGGAAGGAAAACATTTAACTAGACCAAATCACTAAGCGATCAAAAACATGAATAACTTAACTCCAATTAAAGATTCTGAAGAGAAGATTTGTGTTGTATACTCTGGCCTTTCCCTTTTCTTTAATGGATTGACACAGTGAAGTCGTGGCTTTGCCAGCATTAAGATGTAGAATTGAGAGGCCCAAGGAAAAAGTCACCAAAAAGACTTTCTTTTCAGACTGTAAAAAGAAACCTCACACAAGATAGTGCTGTTGAAAAGTTCAGCTTCAGTGTGTCTGTCACCTTTCCCAGAAGTGATACTGTCAGGAAACACTGTCAGGAAACAGTGGCTGCATTTGAAAGCCCCTAGCAGATTGGTTTCTCTTTGGCATACACGGTTTTAAGTTGTCAATCTGGGTCTAAATGTATAGGCAGGTAGTATGTGTGGCTCATTGTAGTTGCACATTTCTGATCTATAGAGACAGGAAACTTAAAATAAGAAACCTTGTGCTCCTGTAGGAACAGTAGTGAAGTATTCCAGTATTCATTCATGAGTAGTTTGATTTTTTACCTTACATTTTTGTCAGGAATGACCTGTTTTTGATAAATGAAGCCCGTTTTTTTCACCAAGTGTTGACAGTATGCGACACTTCTCCCTTCTGCCTCACAATAATAGATGATGCTGAAACCTCAGGGTTCACTGCCTGTCAACAAAGGCCCCCTTTGAGCAGACAGCGAGCAATTTAATCATTAGTAAACTGAGCAGGAAAAACTTTAGCCTTCTGGATAAGTGCTGAAGGGGATGAAACATGCAGCTTGTTTTTTTAGGAGGGGTCTAAAATCAGTTTTCTAATTTGCTGGTTGATATATGAGGTCAAAGTCCTTGAAAGGGGAGTACACAAAGACTTTTAATACATCAGACAATAATCCTATAGCATGAAGAATGGAGACGATACACCTCTGACTCAATAAACAGGTAATGTTTTATTCAAAAGGAACTTGCTGATGTAGATTTAAGACAATTCACATTCTATTATTTTAAATAAAGACAACTAACCTCAAGAAAGTTGTCTGTAATGTTTGCAATATCAGTGAGCTAATTGATTCAGAAGTTTTCTCAGAGTGGATCAGGCAGGAAGAAGATAGACAACCAACCCCAAGCGTGCACCACCAATCACCACGTCTGAGCTCTTCTCACAAAGAATTTGGGTTGAAATGGTTTTGGTACCACCCAGTACCACTATTTATTCCAATTACATCTCAGACTGGACAGGAACAGCATGCACCATAAATCAGGCTGTCAGACAGACAATCAGAATTGCACATTCCTATATGGACAGGTCTGATGGAGTACTCTGCCACTGAACTATGCTGCCTGAATCAATCTCTCCTGGAAACCGTCAGGGAAGGTAGAGCAGTGGTGGTACCTTATCTCTACAGATGCCACTCAGTGAGAACATCAAAAGGAGGCTCGTGATGAGTGCGGGAAGGGGTTGTGTAACTGTTGGAGGGGAGATGGCTGGCACGCTTGTCTCCGAGGCTTGTCAATGTTGTTAACAACATACTCCATCAGTGGAAGGCACCCCTACCCTACCACCATATTTATTGTTTTTGGGTTGTTTCTAAATTAAGTTTAGAGTGTTGAAAAATTTGAGGGTAGAATATAAAACATCTACATATAAACTGCACAGGTGAGTGAAAGAAGCACCTATGAGTTTATATGGAGAACCCACCTAACATAGATATGAAAGTATCTACCATGATCTGTCACAAAATAAAAGTGGATCTAGGTGTTAAGAAATCAATCAATACTTTTAAAAACTTTAATGTGTCAAGATCTTTACAATCCTGAATAAGAAGATTGACTGTGCAGTGAGGCAGAAAAACTGTCTGGACCTTACTGGACCGCTGTGCCTTGAAATCCAGCCAAGGAGCGTACTGTAGAACTGACTATACTGTCACGTTGGCAAGATTGAAAAAGAAAAAAAGGATCCAATTGCAGAACAAAAGTGATTTAATGAAAAAATAACTAAAAGAACAGAAACTTCCTTCCAAAAATGTCCAACTAAAAATCCAAAAGGGCAAAAACCAACAGAGGACACTGGAGACACACACGCAGACATTCATACATAGCAAACAATGAACCAATGAAGAAACAGGGAAGACAAGGACTATATTTACACAGGGAAACGAGCAACGAGAGGCAGGTGAGACACTAAGACACAGGTGCAGACAATCACAGAGGAGGGAAAGCTGAGGAAGTATAACAAGACTAGAAACACAGGGAATAAATACCACAAAATGAAACAGGAAACACTGAACACTGATATAAGGAATAAAACACTGAGAACATGAGGGAACCGGGGTCAGACACAAACTGAAAACTCACAAGACTGGACTACAGGGGAACAGAAACAATAGGGAACAGAAACACAAGGGAAAATCACAAAGAAAATACACTCGAGGGAAACACAAAACCAGGGAAAAACTGAAAACCAGAACATGACATGGAGAAGAAGAGAGGCAGTCTGGTAGCAGTGAATCTGGGACCAACTAAGTTACAAAGAGCTGTTAGAGTAGGAGGTAAATAACCAAGAAACTGAAACATAAAAGTGTCCGTTTAAAGTGAAGTGATACCATATTGGGGGAGTATGAGCATCCCAGCTAAATGAAGTGACAGGAAATTGTGATTTGTTTTATATGCACTCTGTGCTATGATAAGTGTCATTACCACAAGATATAAAGGGATAAATCATACAGTTATATCGGTTTATTCAGTTTCTTCTTGAAGGAAATAGATCACAGGTGAAATGTGATTTCTGTGCAGGATGTGAGTTGGGGCAGTTCCGCTGTGGGACAGGACGATGTATACCAGGTGGATGGCACTGTGACGGCACATCAGACTGTGTGGATGACTCTGATGAGCACAACTGCCGTAAGTTACTCCTAATGTCACGCTGAGATAGTTGGGACCTTTTTTAATGAAGAACTCAAAATGTCTGAGCACAGTCTGAGCTTCTTCACACCCTGACTTGCGCTTCATTGAAAATTCATCTGGCCTGATCTGTTGTTTCTCTCAACATGCACCAACTCCCCCACCGCACACACACACCACAAAAGGGCTGGGCAATAAACCGAAAATTTACTGATACCATAATTTATGAGAATAACCAATGTCATTTTGCCCATATCAGTGTATTTGGTGTCAAATAGATAAATAAATAAAAGTTGGTTTTGGACGTGCGTAGGTAGGTTATGGTCTCATGTCCTTTTAAGATGATGTCCTACGTCACAGACATGACTTCATCCCATCCAGTCTGTAACAAAGAGGGAAAAGACAGGTGAGGAGATGGAGGACAGTTCCAAAGTTGTAGTGGCTGGAGCAGAGGCTAAAGTAGAGGAAGTTAAGGGGGTGGGCAGCTTATGGAGTAGTTATCGTCCATTTATCGTTATCAAGATGAACTGCTCAATATATACTGAAATTGATTAGAGGCCATATCGCCCAGCCCTACACTGCAATGCACCAAAACCCCTGCTTTTCCACATCCACAACATTCACAAAGCTGCACGGGCCTGTTCAGTGCTGCTTTCAACCCTAATAGACAATTTGAATCTTTGTTTTTTTATATAATTCTGGATCTGAAAGTAATAACTGATTAAAGGCTCAGGGCATCATAAGTCTGTAGTAACACCAAGTGACTCAAAGTTGAACCAAAGTCATATTTGTATATATATATATATATATATATATATATATATGTGTGTGTGTGTGTGTGTGTGTGTGTGTGTGTGTGTGTATATATATATATATATATATATATATATATATATTTTATGTTTACAGATGACTGCTGTCAATAACAAACTGCTCTATATTTCCACAGCTCAGGTAACGTGTGACAACCATCACTTCCAGTGTTTGAGCGATGGAGAGTGCATTCCTGAGTCTTGGGTGTGTGATGATGAGGAGGACTGTGAAGATGGCTCAGATGAGAGGCAACACTGCCGTAAGTTTACGTTGAACTAATTTATTAGTTCGTTTGAGCCTCTGGTGCATTTAATTGCGGGGAAAGTGAAGCAAATAGAAAAGACGGACTTTATTCCGGTTGTGGTTTGCATGTTTAATCTCGTAAAATGTTAAAGATATACCTCAACTACTGTATTGACACTTGAGTGTGTCATGCTACTTAAGTTAAAACAAAAATTTCCAATCAAGGAGAGCTATCGTAATGGCTTAAACATGCTTTGAATCAAGTTTTGTGACTTTGAGTATTAAGATCTTTACTGTTGAGTTGCCAAAGGTTTTGAGGGAAGAGAATTAGATCAGATCCAGGAGCTTACATCTACAGTGCAGAAATATCACATGCATACTGTATCAGAAACACTGTTAGTGAATGAAACCTTTCTTCACAACGCTCACTCATTCTCCAATCTTTCTCCAGCTGGAAGGACATGCACCAGTGGCCAGTTCAGCTGCAGTACCGGGGCATGCATCCCTGGAGAATACCGATGTGACCGTGTGGCTGACTGCTCGGATGGGTCTGATGAGAGGGCCTGCCGTAAGTCTTCTTCAGGGTGGTTTCCTTTTTTTTTTTGATCTCGGGCTCCTGTGGCATTTTAATCAATTTGTTAAGATTAAGAGGCTCGTTGACTGACAGAATAGGCCACAATATGCTTCTTGTTGTCAGAGGTTGATTGCAGATTCCTTGGTGGATTAGTCAAGCTGAAGTTCAGCTGCTATGCCATTATTGTGCCGACATGGTAGACTCACAGCGCTACACACTGTGGTAATCTCACAATTGCATAAAGAATGCTGTGACGACTGCTGTTGTTATGGTGGGGGCATTAAGTTTTTGTCTCTTATCCTGCCATTCGCCAAGCTTTTTCACGTTTTCGAGGCTCAAAGGAACACAGCTGTCAGGTTGATTAGAATGAATAGCATTGCCCTGATGATGACTTAATCTTTCAGATTATCCTGAGTGTACAGAGCTGAGGTGTGCTAATGGGGCGTGCTACAACCGGACCCAGCGATGTGACCATGTACTTGACTGCCGGGATGGGTCTGATGAAGCGAATTGCAGTAAGAAGCCAGTAAATTTGAGTAGTTAATGATACAATAGGGAGTTGTTGTTTAGCTCTCTAAGAACTGCAGCGAAATAACAAGAAAGCAAAACCATCAACAGCCAAAATCTGTGTCCATCAAACCTTCTTTTCTCTTCCTGTTGTGTTTTCTTTAGCACAGCATTGCAATACGGGCCTGTTTCAGTGCCACAACGGGGTGTGTGTTCCTCAACGCTACGTCTGTGACCACGATGATGATTGTGGAGACAGAAGTGACGAGCTAAACTGCAGTATGTAGTCTTTGCCTGTCTTCTTATTCTTCACTAAATAGCTCTAACTTTTATGTCTGCTAATATTCACCATTTTTCTTGCAGCGTATCCCACATGTAGAGGGAATTACTTCACATGCCCTAGTGGCCGCTGTATCCACCAAGTCTGGGTTTGTGATGGAGAGGATGACTGTGAGGACAATGCAGATGAAAAAGGCTGTGGTAGGAATTAAACTTTATCAACAATTTGCTGTGAATCTACTTCTCTTTTCTTTTAGGAACTCAAAAACTTAGAAATTGAGCTGGCTAGGAAACACAAGAAGTGGTTAACAGCTCAAGCTCTCTGTGTGATCCTGATTCATGTCCAGTCTCCATGGTTGGTTCGTGCTAGCAAGACGCTATGCCTGTGCTCCTTTAAGTGTGTTGTTCAAATGGCTCTTTGTGGCACAAGATTGCGCAGCCCCCCCAAAGGGCTTTAGAATTCCTACACACGGCTGTGAAGAGTGTGTGTTTTTAGAGGATGGGCTGCAGAAGTCCTCTGAGCCCCCATGTGACCCCCTCAAAGCTCCACTCCCCTGCATTGATTTAAAGTGACAGTCATTTCCCTGACAATAAAGTCTTAGTCACAATTCTCTTTAGATTGGCACTGCATACCTCTGGAGACTCTCTGTTCTTGGTACAGCCTCACACACTGAATGTCTTTAAATGAACTCAAATAAAACTTTCTGATGTTGTTTCCCCGTTTTAGTACAGAATACAAATGTCAAAACTGTTTTGTCTTCAGATAATGTACCAAGGGAGTGTTATCCGGGAGAATGGCCCTGTCCGTCCTCTGGCCTGTGTATCCCCATGGATCAGCTGTGTGATGGGACACCTCACTGTCCCGAGGGAGAGGATGAAACCAACACCACTGCTGGACACAATTGCAGTAAATACCTACATAGCTGCTATCAAGCTGGCATCAGAAAATTCATGTTTAATGTTGAATTCAGCAACTCCCCAATCTGGTGTCTGTGTTTTTCAGGCATCTTGAGATGTGCCTCTCTGAGCTGTGAGCATCGCTGTCATGCTTCCCCGGACGGAGGGGTCTGTTCCTGTCCGTCTGGATACATCGTCAGCAGCAACAACAGCCGCTCATGTATAGGTTGGTTAAGCCATGTTTTCCCTGTGATGGAGACTTTGGGAGATTCGAAGGATGGGTTTGAATGTTCAGTGTGTGCCCATTTGAAATTAAAGCATCTACTTAGAGTTAGATTAGATCAGAAAGCACAGACATTCAATCACAAGATACTGTGAGAAAGACGCAAAACAAGACGCAAATGAAGTGAAAATAACAACGATTTTATTGTTCCAGCGAGAGCCCAAACATTTCTTCTGTAAAGTTTGTGGGCAGGGAAACAGGGAGGTAATAAATCAAGAAATGACCTTTTTTTTCTGGACATGTCTTTAGGGGAAATTCTGATCTGAGCACACTCGCTTTTAAAGTTACTGTCATGACTTTGACATTGTTAGCTTACTGTTATTTACACCTGAGAGCCCAAAAGGTTGGCATTATCATTATTTTTAATTACATCTCATTTTTAGTATTTTCCTGTTGTCTTTCAGAAGTGTCAGAATTATAATTCGGCTTGAGTGAAACTAATCAGTGTGTAATCCTCGTCTTCTGCGGTTTTGATTTCATGCTGAAGACTTTGACGACTGTTCCATGTGGGGCGTGTGTGACCAGCTGTGTGAAGACCGCATAGGATCCCATCGCTGCAGCTGTCGAGAGGGTTACGTCCTGGAGCAGCACAGATACTGCAGAGCTGACATCTCAAGTGAGGGTCATTTCCTACTTCTTCATTTCTAAAGATTGTCTTACATATGTCCTGCCCGGATGTCGAATGTGTGAATGATTGAACCGAATGAGGTTCATTAGCATGGCCTTCTTTCCTGTTTGCCAGGCACCGCGGCTGCTTTACTGACCGTCTGCGCTCCTTTCTTGTGCATTGTTGCGTACCAAAGGTTGTTTTAGTTAATCTCTCTCTTTTGTGGAACCTAGAAAGAGTGTTGACTGAGAGGCTGACCTCTCTGCCTTTAGCTTTGGTGAAAAGAGTGTGTAATAATAGTGGCTGGAAAGAGCGCTTCCTTCATTAGTCTGAGTCAGGGGTTTTCTTTCTGTAAATTTCCACCGGTATTTCAGCTCAACAAAACTGACTAAACTTTTCAGACACCTCATGCTGTTTGGTCACTAGTTGTTGTTTGTATCCTCTGCAGCTGGAGCCCCATCCTTGATATTTTCCAATGGCAGAGACCTGCTCATCGGTGACATCCATGGCAACAGTATGCGCACGTTGGTCCAGTCACGTAACAGAGGGGTCGCAGTGGGAGTGGACTTCCATTACAGCCTCAACAGGATCTTTTGGACTGATACCATTCAGAATAAGGTATAATTTTGGATTTAATTTCTACAGTCAACGCTCCAATGAAATCCAATCAAATGTTTCGTTTTGCTGGGGTAAGGGCAGATTAGAAATACTACGCTAGAGCTCGCCCAAGTGAATTTCTTTTTGTTATCCTTTAAAATATCAGCTCTGTTGATACTATAATAATGGGATGGCTGTTGGCTCCTTTGCGGCTGGGTAATAATGAAGGGAAGTAGACGAGGAATGGAATCCAAATGGTCTAATCTTGAAACCCCTCTGATAGGCAGGTATGATGTTCACATACCACGGTGCAATTTTTGTAACTTGATCATGTTGGAGGTAATCATGCTGGATTTGTTTTCAGTGCTACTGTCCATCTTTATGCATTCTTTGGCCGGCAAGAAAGTCTTTGTTCACCCCTTCAATGTTTTGAACTATAGCCACTGGGCCAAAGGCTTAGACTTTTCTAAGACTGAGCAGCCGATTAAAAGTAGGGAAGGCACAAACAGGGCATGTGAATGCAACCAGAAAGGTTAAACTACCAGGCTATTTCCACATCTTCGGTTTCTCTTTAAACAGGTCAGATGAAAATGGATCTTGTCTCTTAAGAAGCAATGCTGCTCAGAGCAGGAACCCCCTAAACAGCTGCCTGGAGACAGGGCTTCCAGTCTAAGAGTTTGGTGTTACAGCAGTACTGAGGGAGTGTCAGGCTCTGAAAACCAATTTACTGGCTTTCTTACTAAATGTTTTCATTTAGTTTGTTATCTACTTACATCTTTCTTACTTAGTCTCTATCTTTAAATTTGCTCATGTGGAAGCAAGTACCTTTAATATACCGTCATTGTTTTCACTTTTACTTTTAAGCTTTAAAAATGACAGATTTGGTCGGACTTAGACTAAAGCCCAAAATATTCAAGAGCTGATCTGAATCTGTAAGAGGACTTTTGATTTAATAGCTCATGCTTTAAAGCCATGTATTATTGGATCTAGCTGTGATTCTGGTAGACTTGTCTTCAGTACGCTCCACTATGGTAGTGATCATCTTTGGCTAATGTCGTGTCAACAATGGTGTCTTTTGTGTGCAGGTGTTTTCTGTTGATATGGACGGCTCCAACATGCAGGTGGTTTTAAATGTATCAGTTGACTACCCTGAAAACTTAGCGGTGGACTGGGTGAACAATAAACTGTATGTGGTGGAGGCCAGCGTCAACAGGATTGACATGGTGGACTTTGATGGGAGTAACCGGGTCACACTCATCACTGAAAACCTGGGAAACCCTAGAGGGCTGGCGGTGGACCCCACTGTCGGGTAAGCACATCTCCCAATCTACATTCATTCATCCATCCACCTGTTCCCAAACCCCACATACAGTAAGTGTCGTGCTCCAGTGGAGTGGAATAATGGGGTGTGTGTGTGAGATTAGCAGATTGTCCTGGGTGGATTAGTGAGGAGCAATGTAAGTGATGACCCTCATTGTAATCCAATAGTATAGCTCAAGGGGGGAGGAGAGCCATGTGGCTGTAGCAAATTTTCTTTTCGTATAAATTAATGTAAAGCTCTCTGCTGAGATTCACAATCGCCCATTTGGGCTCAAAATGTAACTTTGCAGATACTAAGAGTAATTAAAAGGAGAGAAGTGTCCTCTCTAAACTTGTGGGTCTCTGTGTTGATAACCATAGACCGTAGAAAACATGAATGTCATCTCAGTGACATTGGTTTCTGAAGAGTAATGCCACTAAGTTCTGACCCAATCTAACTGTCAGTCAGCTCAGAGACACACAAAAAAGGCGGAGTCAAGGCGAGTCTTAAGCCTCCTGTCAAACAGCCACATGGTGGGTCCTATAAATCAGGCCCCTGATTATGCAAATCTATGCCGAACCCTTAGCCTTGATATCCTCATATCAGTTGAACTGATGAATAATTCACCCTCAGTCAAATTTATATGAATTAATTAGGACCAAAACCGCTCTTTGCACTCGGCTGAGAATTGTTTGGTAAAACTGTAAGACCAGGCATTTTCACATGGATACTTTAACATGCTACAGGGTGTTTAGATAACAAGCCACAGCAGAATTTTGCTCTTTTTTCTTACCCAAGCTTTCCACTTGGTGAATTAAATATGCAGAATTAAATATTTAACCTCCTTTCACAGGTATATGTTCTTCTCAGATTGGGAGGCTCTGAATGGACAGCCTGCCTTAGAACGAGCATACATGGATGGAACCAACCGTTACGGGATCGTCCGATCAAAGCTGGGCTGGCCAGCTGGTATCACACTGGATATAGAGGCCCAGCGTGTCTACTGGGTCGACAGTCGCTATGATTACATTGAAACTGCAACATATGATGGACTTCACAGGTAAATATGTTTTATCTTTAAAACAGTAACACAGCTTTGACCATAAACTCATATAAAGGCTCATCTTAATGAACTCTGATGGTTAAAAATTACATTTGTTTTGTAATAAATCAGCTCTTCACATTTTTAACAGAAAAACGGTGATCCATGGAGGTTCTCTGATCCCACATCCATTTGGAATCAGCCTGTTTGAGCACAATATATATTACACCGACTGGACCAAGATGGCTGTGATGAAAGCCAACAAGTTCACTGAAAGCAATCCTCAGGTTGTTTACAGTACACCTCAGACTCCTCATGGGGTTGCAGTAATACATCAGCTGCAGCAGCCATATGGTAAGCCCTTCAATGAGCTAAGTTTGTCACCTTCAATTGGTCCTGATGTAACTCTCCATTCTTATTGTTTACTGTACGGTATAATATGAGTTTACCCAGATTTTCCAACATGTGACTGCTAGAGTTAGTGAAGGGAAAGCCATAAATAGGTGCAGTTAAAGCAGCTTAAAATCCATAATTCTTTACATATTTCCTCTCCAGTTACCGGGGTTGTTTTTGTTTTTGTTTGCAGTGTCAAACCCCTGTAGTGTTGACAGAGGTGGATGTGAACAGATCTGTGTTCTGAGTCACAGGAGTGATAACGGAGGATTAGGTTACCGGTGCAAATGTCGCATGGGCTATGATCTACATGCTGATGGCAAGCGGTGTTATGGTAAGAGAGTGTCTTACCTCCCGTAACTGTTAATGTTTGATTTTTCCCAAACAAATCTCTGCACATTCCCAAGTTAAAAGTGTGTAAAAGTTTCTGTTTTCTTGTTTCTAAGTTTGTGTTCTTCTTTTTTGTAATGATGTATTTGTGAGGCTTCAGCATAAATGATTGTCTGGTTTGCTATCCTTAGCTGTCAGGCAGTTCCTGCTGTTCTCTAGCCAGCTAGCCGTGAGAGGGATCCCCTTCAATCTGTCCTCTCAGGAAGACATCATCCTGCCTGTTACTGGATCACCCTCTTACTTCGTTGGGGTGGATTTTAGTGCTGAAGATGATGCTATCTTCTTCTCAGACACAGCCAAAGACATAATCTACAAACAAAAAGTGGATGGGACTGGTGAGAATTTCTCCTGTTGCTCTTGATGAATTTGTAGAGAATAATCTTATAAAAATGTACGTTATATCATAAGAATAGCATAATTATCCAAGATAAGTAGAGTAGGAAAAGTACTCGCAGCTAATATGTTTTCCGGTGTTTTCTCTGCGCTTACATCCTTGGATAACTTCTTTCCTCGCAGAGAGCTCTACCATGTGATTCAGGCAGGCTAATACAGGGAGTTACGGGAGTGACTGATGGGGCTGGCTGGTACTATGGGGGAGGGAGTGGACAGGAGTATGAACAGTGAAAAAAAAGATCATATAAACAACTCATATCTAAAATTAATTACTTGAAAATGAGTAAGAAAGACAAATCCAGACTGTTTTCCCAAGTAGAAGCAATAATTAGTCTTGAAACTACTACTCAGGCTGAGAAAAGTCGATATGAATGTGATAATCCACAAGCAGTCAGACTGCACAAAAGAAGAAACACCTCTGCTCTGATCAGTGATGTTGTTTTTGGAGCTGCTCTAGTTTTTTCTGTCAGGCCCACATGGGGAAAATAGAAGCTGACAGCCTATTTATTTAAATGTGTTCCTCTTTCATCTCCGTGTAAAACGAGGGTCTGACTGCTTTGATCTGCACAGGCAGGGAGGTACTGGCAGCCAATAGAGTGGATGGAGTGGAGGACCTGGCTTACGACTGGATTTCAAAGAACCTCTATTGGACTGACCCGCGATACAGGAGCATATCCGTCATGAAGCTCGCTGATAAGTCCAGGAGAGCCATTATTCAAAACCTCAACAACCCCAGGGCCATTGTGGTGCATCCACTCATTGGGTAAATCAAATGAAAAGGGATAGTAGATGTTTTATTCCTCTGCTTCAGTTAAAAACACATGCTGTATCAAGAAGCTTTCACTGTTAAGCTTTGAGATTGATTCAGATTTTGCAGAAATACATGATTATGGAGGGTAATGCTCCTTCTTCCCACATATGATGAGCTGCCTAAACTAAATAAGCATCTTTTTTTGATCATGTATGATAATTAAAATACAATGTACTCAATCCCCTCCTGATAGAAAATAACCTTTATTTTGAACTAGCTGTTATTCCCAATTACCTCAAAGTCATAAGGCCTCTGTTTCCAGCAGATGAGATTAGCTCAGCGTGAAGGGCAGTATTGTAGAGACCGCTAGGGAGTTACACGGCTTACACAGAAAAGCTTTACAATGTGAAATTGTCCAAAATCTTAAAACAGGACGTCTAATATAGGCTTTTGTCACCTGAATACTGTGTATTTCATGAAGTAGGCACAGTTTCTGACAGAAAAGGATGTTGACACTCACTTATTTTATATTAACAGATATATATTTTGGACTGACTGGTACCGGCCAGCGAAGATCATGAGGGCTTGGGGTGATGGGTCACATGCCCAGTCCATAGTTAACACAACTCTTGGCTGGCCTAATGGACTGGCTATAGACTGGAGGTGAGTCACACATCTTTATAGCTACATGGCTGTAAAAAAAATACACAATTTCACCTGCTTTATTATTTTGATGTAACTTTGAACCGTATATCCTTGGACTACAGTTTCTACAGCGGTACGTTTTTCCTGTAATTTCCTAACAGCTGTTTGTGACTGTTTGTATTTTCCTGTTTCGTGTCTTTATCTCCATCCAGCGCGATGCGTCTGTACTGGGTGGATGCCTTCTTTGACAAAATTGAGCACAGCAGTTTTAATGGACAAAACAGGGTTTCTTTGGACCGCATTGCTCAGATCTCCCATCCATTTGGTCTCACCATTTTTGAAGGTAAGATTGTATGAATGTCTACCTGCCCACCAAGTTTCAGTCAAGGAAAGTCAAATTCATTTGAAGTAAGAAGGAGCTTGTTTGAGTGTTTTTTACCTGGACCTTATTAGTCATTCTTGTCTTAATGATGGTCATGTCAAAAGAGAAATTACTGATACTATGAGGAGATGAAAGATAGAGTGACTCAGGTTATGCTCTGTTGCTCTTGTGCCTCAAAGGCCATGCATACTTTACTGACTGGCGTCTGGGTGGTATTGTACGTGTGCGCAAGACTGACGGAGGGGAGATGGTCGTAATCAGAAGGGGAATCAGCCACATCATGCATGTCAAGTCTTTCAACTCCAACTCTCAGATCGGTCAGTAGCTTTATTCACATCTTTTCTTGCATAGCTGGGACTCCCACTTGTCAGTCATAATCCTGATAATTACTCTCCATTCTCCTTCTCAGGTTCCAACCTCTGCAACAGGCAGACAAATCCAAATGGAGACTGCAGCCACTTCTGCTTTCCAGCCCCTGACTCTCAGAGGGTGTGCGGCTGTCCGTATGGCATGAAGCTGCTGCCCAACCAGCAGACATGTGTGGAAGACGCTTCCAACGAGCCCCCGACGCTGCAGTGCGGTGCCAACTCCTTCTCCTGTAGCAACGGCAAATGTGTCCCAAACAGCTACAGATGCGATGGTGTTGATGACTGCCATGACAACAGTGACGAAGTTAACTGTGGAATTAACAGTAAAGTTTTGTTTTCTCAATCCTGTTACTGCCATTGCCCCGGTCTGAACCTAGTATAACACTGTTTAGTACAAGTTATTTGGTCTAATTAAATTCATAAGAAAGTGAAACCATCCTCTCTTTTTTCAGACACTACTTGCTCTCCCTCTGCATTCACTTGTGCCAATAAGCGCTGTGTGCCGGTAGGATGGCGCTGTGACGGCCAAAATGATTGTTTTGATAACAGCGATGAGTTCAACTGCCCCACACGGGGCCCTGGAACGTGCCCTGCCAATCAGTTTACCTGTGCCAACAACCGCTGCATCCCACATACTTGGCGCTGTGACACTGATAATGACTGTGGGGACAGTTCAGATGAAGCCGACTGCCGTAAGTATCCTTAAAGGGACTGTGAGATTGGAGTTCATGGGATGGTTTGATATTTCTTCACACAAAAAGAGGGCGAACAAAACAGGGCATTCACCATAATGACTGAGGATATTGAGCCACTGTATAGTTAAGATCACACAGTTTTTACAGAAAGCGTAAACCAAACCTCATGTGTGAAAAGACTGTGACGAATGTGCTCCTAAGAAATGTAACACACACTTTTTACTGTTAGGATACATAAACCTGTGCTAAAAGCTTCAAATATAAGATTATTAGTCATTTACAGAGAAGAGAAGGAAGGCTTAAAGGTTAGCTCGTGGTCTAACTTTGCATTTCTTTGGTGACAGATCTTGGAAACACTTGCCATCCAGGGCAGTTTCAGTGTCCAGACCACCGCTGCATTGATCCAAACTATGTTTGTGATGGTGACAGGGACTGTGTGGACGGGGCAGATGAGCAGGGATGTGGTAAATACCTTTCTGGATTGCAGCTTTTTTTGGACATGCAGTTTATATCTCCTTATTATAGGACTTTCAATATGTTGCTGTTCAGATCTGTGATCAGATTTAATACTGGCCTTCTTATAACCCAGCTGTTAATGTACTTAAGCCAGGCTAGTAACTTAAAGATGTGGTGAATTAGATCTTTGCTGAAAATGCTCTTTAAAATTCAACAAGCATTTGCTAAACGTCATGCAGTTTATTTATATACAAATCCTTAGAAATATTGAATTCAAGGTTTAACATACTCCACTGGATTTTTTCAGTGTATAACTGCACTGCCAATGAGTTCAAGTGCTCCAGTGGTCACCAGTGTATCAACTCGTACTACCGCTGCGATGGAGTCTATGATTGCAGTGATCGCTCAGATGAGCGAGGCTGTCGTAAGTATTTGAAACATCACTTTTAGTCAGTTGTTATGTCGCACATGCATGAGTCAATCTTCCATGGTCTATTAGGTCTATTAGTTGACTGTGTTGTTTTTGTTCTTCTTTCAGCTACAAGGCCGCCTGGGATGTGCCACCATGAGAATGAGTTCCAGTGTCAGTCAGATGGAAGCTGTGTCCCGTCTACGTGGGAGTGTGACGGACATCCAGACTGTGAGGATGGCAGCGATGAACACCACGCCTGCCCACCTCGCACCTGCCCCTCCTCACTCTTCCGCTGTGACAACGGGAACTGTGTGCTGCGCAGCTGGCTCTGCGACGGGGATAATGACTGCAGGGACATGAGTGATGAAAGAGACTGTCCCACGCCGCCTTTCCGATGTCCGAGCTGGCAATGGCAGTGCCCCGGCCACAGCGTGTGCATCAACATCACATCTGTGTGTGACAACACTCCTGACTGCCCCAATGGTGCTGACGAATCTCCTCTCTGCAGTAAGTCTGATCTTTGCTTTCTTTGTCAGGTTTGAACACGTTCTTTGTCCATCTGAGAGTCTTGATTGTTTTATTACATTTCTGAGTCGACTGGCCTCCCAAACTTTAATTAAATTTCATACCCCATGACAAACAGGATCATACTCTCGTCTGATTTTATTGGCATTTACATTCTTAAGAAGCTTGTGCTCTGTAAACAGAAAGGGCTTCTTTCATTTTTGTGCTGGTTGTCAAATGTTGTCTTTGGAATTTTGTGTTGAAATCATGCATGTGTGTGATTTGAGCTGTATTAACCTAAAAATTATCTGTGATTTTCCTTTCTTGCCTTTCTCACTACTTTCAGACGAGCCTTTACCAGGTAGGAACAAACTCTCAATCATTGCTAGAAATGCTGCAAGTAGATTTGATTCATTCTCAATAAAAAAGCAGACTTTTTCGAAAACTTAATCAAAGGAAAATGTTGTCAGTAGAGTGAGTGTGTTTACTATTCCAACAAATGTTGTGAAATAGCTCTTAAAGTTAAGTAGATGGAGCTTTCTTATTCACAAATGACCAAAAGAGAGTGCATATGAGTTAGATTATCTGACAGAGTGATTTTCATCTCCATTTTCATGTTTTAATTTGTGCTTTCCCTCCATCCTCTCAGATCAGGAAAGCTGCTCTGACAACAATGCTGGCTGCACCCACGGTTGCATTCAAGGTCCGTTTGGGGCCCAGTGCACATGTCCTATGGGTTACCAACTTAGTAATGACTCGAAAACATGTGAGGATATAGATGAATGCAGCCCCCCAGGACAATGCAGCCAGCACTGCTTTAATGAGAGGGGCTCTTTCCGCTGCCACTGCCAAGATGGCTACTCACTGGAGGCAGACCAGCGTACCTGCAAGACCTCAGGTGAGGAGGGATTTGTCTTAAATCTGCTGTGATTGGAGCTTAATGCTCCCCTGGACACAAACAACCTATAATTTCATAATGCAGTAAAATAGGATATAAGCCAATAATCTGTCCCGCAGTAATTAAATTGTCAAGATGATAAGCCTATACAGCACATATCTCAGTTTACTCTGCTGTGCAGGGCAGGAATGAGTAATGATAAAGAGGGAGCTCGGCCCCAAGACTGCAAGGCTGACACAATGTCTTTCTTCTCCCTTGTCTCTCCATGCTGCTCTGATTTCTGCAGATAAGACAAATAACATATATGTCACTCACTGGCCATCATTGGCGTAATTAGGACATAATCACCAACAAAGGGCTGTTTATGGGAAGCGTGCCTGACATGAGCTCCTCTTCCACACAGATAACCCGCTGAAAGGCTTTGCAGTACAATAGGTCATTATTTGCACAAAAGTGCATTCCCCATGGATGGCTATTCGAGCAGGGTGTTTTTATCAGTCCTGGTGTAGAGTTTTGGTAGACATGCAAAACTGACTAGTGATTTTATTAGCATGAGAATGGACATGAGAAATAAGATGACACAGCTTTGATGTCTGTTTGTAGATTCTCGTCAGGCGTTCTTGCTCGTGGCCAGCCGAAATCAGATTGTGCAAGATGAGATAACTGCTCAGCCCAATGTGGTCCGCTCTCTTGTTCGAGATGGTCGCAACATTGTGGCCTTGGATTTTGATTCAGTCGCTGAGCGTGTGTACTGGTCCGATACAAGCCAGGACAGGATCTGGAGCGCTAACAAAAATGGCAGTGACAGAACTGTGGTGAGTGGAGTGTATTCTTATAATCATCACTTGCATTTTACACTGAAACTTATTGTATAACCCCAATTTGATATTCAGTAGGGGTGGGAATCACTAGTGGCCCCACGATACGATATTATCAAGATACTTGGGTCATGATACGATATTATTGCAATTTTTAACAGCTTGCAATTCAGTAAGTTTGCGATTCAATTTATTGCGATTTATACATTTTTTCAACTGTTTAGCTAATTTAGCATTTGGCTTTCCTTTGTGTTTTCCTTTGTATTAACACTGTATTTTATTTTCATATAGCTCATCTTGCAAACCTTACATATATATTTGTTGTACTAACTTTCTCCTGCTCTATAATGTCCCCTCTGTCAACCTCACTGGACAAACAGTTGATTTTATTTTTCCATTATCATAGATTTGACTTCATATTAGCAATTCATTTGAAAAATCCATACTTGGTCAATGAGACGATACGATGTATCACCAGACAAAATATCGCGATACTCGATTTTTTCTCCCACCCCTAATATTCAGCTTCTATTTTCCCATGAACATGTTAAACTCAGAGTAACTGCTTTGTGGACAGGTGTTTGACAGTGGAGTGACTGTAACAGAGAGCCTGGCTGTGGACTGGGTGGGGAGGAACCTCTACTGGACTGACTATGTTTTGGAGACAATTGAGGTGTCCAAACTTGATGGCACTCACCGCACTGTGTTGCTCAGTGAAAATGTAACCAACCCCAGAGGCCTGGTGCTGGACCCAAGAGATAGGTTGGTTCCGTACAGGGAAACAAATATGCATGACTTGCAATGTCGTGGTCTCTGCTTGGTTTTAAACGACACACATTTGTTTTGCAGTGCTCACCTGATGTTTTGGACCGACTGGGGGAGAAACCCCCGCATAGAGAAGGCCAGCATGGATGGGAAATTGAGGACTGTCATCATAAGCGACAAACTTTACTGGCCCAATGGTCTTACAATCGACTACCCAAACAATTTGTTGTACTTTGCTGATGCCTACTTGGATTTTATTGACTATTGTGATTATGATGGCAACAACAGGAAGCAAGTTCTGGCAAGTGACCTGGTGAGTCTGATTGAAGGAAAACGCATTTTCTGAATCATCTCTGAAGCTCATATTTTTGTTGAAATCTAAAAAGAAAGAAAACTTTTATTTTCCTCTCATAGAATGTGTAAGACACTTTTTTTTCTTGTGCTACTCTCTGTGAAAAGGTACTGCAACACCCCCACGCAATTACCATTTTTGAGGATTTTGTGTATTGGACCGACAGATACATCAACCGTGTGATGCGAGCCCATAAATGGCATGGGGAGAACCAGACAGTGATGCTGTTCAACCTCCCTCAGCCCATGGGTCTAGTGGCAGCACACCCAGCCAGGCAGCCAGCAGGTATGACAAAGATAACCCATGTAGCCTGCTGTAGCTGATTTCTGAAGTATGCTATTTCATACTGATAGTAAATGTGCAGCATGCAAACAAAACATTTCACAAAGATTCTTCAGAGCCTATGAAGTTAACTCTGTTGACTCTTTGCTGTTTTGCACGTGTGGTCTCGTATTTCAGGTGAGAATCACTGCTTGAGGAGTCCCTGCACTCATATCTGCCTGCTCTCTGCTGTGGGACCGAGGCACTACTCATGCGCCTGCCCCTCAGGCTGGACACTGGCAGACGACCAAATCACCTGCAACAGAGGTATGTGTCTGTGCCAAATGGAGGGGAACACTCGTCACTCAGTCTGATGAAAAAGGAAGTCAGGCCAGATGCAGCTGATAAGTTGATTTACTCTCCAGGCATCATTTAAAAAAGCAAACCTGACGTGTTTTTTGGTATATATTTGAAAACTTGTCAGTGATTGTAAGATGAGACATCTTTGAAAACGCCAACTAGTATGAAAATCAATCCCGGTCCTTGTCAACAGTGTCCCATTAGAACCCCTTGTAAACTTCTGTTCCAGGTCATAAATATTTAGAAACATACAAGCATATCTTTCAAGGTCTTAGAGGACAAGGGACCTTTAATTCAAAGTCCTCCTTGGGTCAACAGCTTAACTCATCTCAGGTTTCAACCTTCTCGGGCCAGGCAGAGCACAGTCTTCCCCTGAGGCCAACGATTACCCAAGAATGAAAATGCCCCGCAACCATTCATCGATTCTAATCTCCGACGACAAAGCAAATCAGATTGTGGAAACAACTTTCACCAGTCAGTCCTCTTACTAGATAGCACACTGATAGATAAGGGTTCCTGTTATGCACCAAGTTTTACCCACTAAAAGAAGAGATTAAAGAGCTAAATCTATCATCACAATGAAGCTTTCCCAGCTCTGTTTAAAATGAGTGCTGCAGGGGCTTAGTTTACTGTTTACTGTAGAGGAGCAGATTGGATATGTTCTCCTCGAACCTGTTCACTGACCGCTGCTTTACTTGTAGGCGAGGATCCTTTCCTGGTGGTTGTGAGAGACAGCATCATCTATGGCATTTCACTGAACCCGGAGGACAGGAGTAATGATGCTATGGTCCCTGTAGCTGGGCTTCAGAACGGCTATGATGTTGACTTCGATGACAATGAACAAACCATCTACTGGGTGGAGCATCCGGTAAAGTGCGGTCCAAAGACTGTGTTTTAATTCTTAAGGTCTTAGTACACTACATCAGTCACTTGTAACTCATGTTGAGGCCCCTATTTTTGGTTAAAGTAATTATCAATCATATGAACATTGAGCAGTGCTTAAGATGAATCTACCTTCCTTTATTCACCAGGGTGAGATCCACAGGGTCAAGTCAGATGGTACCAATAGGACAGAGTTTGCCCCTGCAGCCATCCTCGGCTCCCCTGTTGGCCTGGCCTTGGACTGGATGACAGAAAACCTGTACTACACCAATCCAGCCACACAGTCTATTGAGGTAAGACTTTGTCTAGGTTGTATTTTTATCATCGTTGTCTTTTATCTTAAAGAAATATTGAACTGACTGCATCAGCAATAGGAAAACAGACAAAAGGCAACATGACTCCACAGCTACACAGTACATGTGTTTCTCCATTTTGACTTTGTGTTTGGACAGGTTCTGAAGCTGAGAGGGGAGGTTCAGTACCGGAAAACTCTGATCACAAATAACGGCTCTCCAACTGGTGCTGGGAGTCCTGTTGGCATTGCAGTGGACCCAGCACGTGGGTAAGCCCCATTTAACACAGTGCTGGCACAGCCCCTCATCCCCACAGCTACTGAGCTCTAACAGCCTCCTCATCGCCTTCTGCTCTGCCTCTAGAGAGAACTCAACTCGTGTTACTGAATACCCTGCAGCACACTCAAATCCCAACAGTGTGCAAACGCAGTTTACTCGAGAAATTACAGACACAATTCTGAGTTATCCTTTCTAATATAAAAATACTTTAAACTCTGATTTTGTTAACATGACTTCTTCATGTGTAACCTCAGGTATCACTTAATGAGTAATAGGTTTTCACTTCCAGCCAAGTCAAGATTAATGACCTATATTTCTGAGAAATGTCCTTTTTGGAGATTGATTTTTTTTCTTCACATAATTCTTATCTAGTTTTTTTAAGAATAATTTGAATGCTAGATTATTGGAAAGTAATAAGGACAAAGATCCATGACTACATTTAGAATATCTGGAGCGCAAGCACTGACTCTTTTTGTTTTTAAAGAAAACTCTACTGGACTGACCAGGGAACAGAGAGCGGCATCCCTGCCAAGGTGGCATCTGCAGACATGGACGGCTTAAACCCCGTCATCTTGTTCACAAACAACCTTGATCACATCGAGTTTCTCACTGTGGACATCCAGGACAACAAGCTGTACTGGGCTGTTACAAGCACGGGAACAGTGGGTGTCATATATTTAGTTTCTGACAAAGATAAAATGATTCGAAACATGAAACTGAAACAATGGTCATTACAAAAATCAACTAACACATATGACTAACTGTGGATCTCCACAGATTGAGCGTGGCGATCCAGATGGAAGTAACCGCATCACCATAGTGACAGGCCTGTCTCACCCCTGGGGTGTGGCCGTCCACCAAAACTACCTCTACTTCACCGACCGAGACTTTGAGGTCATAGAGCGTGTGGACAAATCCACAGGTGCCAACAGGCTTGTGCTGCGAGACAACGTGTCTGGGCTGAGAGTCCTGAAAGTGCATTACCGTGAGAGTGAGTGAAACATCATCCTCTTCTTCCTCTCTGAATGTTTGCTGTTTTGGTGCCATTGTTGTTGTTTTTGCTGACTTTATTCTGTCTCCAAACTCAGCCTCAGCAGGAACATCCAATGGCTGTACCAACAATGTTGCCGTGTGTGAGCAGCTCTGCCTGCCTCGACCGCAGGGTCTCTTTGCCTGTGCATGTGCCACAGGTTTCAAACTCAGTGCTGACAACAGGACCTGTACTCCCTACCAGTCCTACGTGGTTATCTCCACTCTGTCTGCAGTCAAAGGCTTCAGTCTGGAAGGGGCAGATCACTCAGAGGCCATGGTGCCTGTAGCTGGAAGAGGTCAGTGATCCTCATTAATCACATATAACTTTTATCTTTTTTAGGAATGACTTAATCAGAGAATATGAAGATAATTTAAGATCAGAAGAAGTCTGTGTAATGATAAGAGGCTGACAGAAAGATCATAATCAAGGCTTTATAATGAGGTTAATGTGTCTGGAGTTACAGCTCTAACCTCGACTCTCTTCTCCTCCTGCAGGCCGTAATGCTTTACACATTGATGTACACATGGCCTCAGGTTTCATCTACTGGTGTGACTTCAGCAGCACAGTAGCATCACAGAATGGGGTCAGACGGATCAAGCCAGATGGCTCAGGATTACGTAGTTTAGTAACATCTGGAATAGGGCGCAACGGGATACGAGGGATTGCTGTGGACTGGGTTGCAGGTATGTCATTGCATTAGATGATGCTTAATCACAGTCTTCTTGAAAAGTTGACGAAAGGCAACTCCCATGGCTTGAATTCTTTCACTTTGCTGATGTTGCATCTACTATGAGTCTTTTTTTCCTAAAGAACTCCGGGTTCAGGTTTATCTGATAGTAAAACCCTGGACTCTAAATCTCTGTAAATGTGAAAAAAAAAACTAGAGGTACCAGTCTGGGTGGCTCTGGTCTCAGGCAGCAGTCCCCCTCATATAGTAAAAATCTAAGGAGCTTCATTAGAGTGCTAAATTCATCAAACTGAGAGGTCAGTACCTTGACACTTGTATTGTTTCTTCAGGGAACTTGTATTTCACCAACGCCTTCCTGACTGAGACCTATGTGGAGGTTCTCCGTCTGAACACCACATTTCGCAGAGTGCTACTGAAGACCCAGGTGGACATGCCACGCCACATTGTTGTAGACCCCAGAAACAGATACCTGTTCTGGGCTGATTATGGCCAAAACCCCAAAATTGAGCGAGCTCTCTTGGACGGAACTAATCGCACAGTTTTAGTGTCATCTGGGATCATTACACCAAGAGGTCTTGCTGTGGATTGGCAAACTGGCTACATCTACTGGGTGGATGACTCCTTGGATATGATTGCACGTGTCAACCCCCAAGGAGGAGAGACAGAAATCGTCAGGTATGGCAGCCGCTATCCAACTCCATATGGGATCACTGTGTTTGAGAGCAGCATCATTTGGGTGGACAGAAACCTCAAGAAGGTGTTTCAGGCGAGCAAAGAGCCTGGCAGCTCCGAGCAGCCTGCTGTCATCAGAGACAACATCAACATGCTGAGAGATGTCACCATCTTTGATCAGCGCACCCAGCCTCTCACTGCCCAGGAGCTGAACTACAATCCTTGCTTGGAGGCTAATGGAGGCTGTGCCCACTTCTGCTTTGCCCTCCCTGCATCCATCATAAACAATCGGGAGAAGAAATGCAGCTGTGCATTTGGGAATCTTGCAGCAGATAACCAGAGCTGTGTGGTGTCAAGAGATGACTATCTCATCTACACGACAGAGAGCACTGTGCGCAGCCTGCGACTGGATCCTGAAGACCATGCATTACCCTTCCCAGTGGTCAACGTGCCGCGTACATCTGTGGCTCTGGATTTTGATCTAACAGACAGGAGGATTTACTTCACACAGAGCTCAGGTGCAGGAGCGAGCAAAATCAGCTACATCAGCCTGTCTTCTCCTACTGCAGCGCCTATAGTGGTGGCTTATGGTATGTTTCGATCTCTCACTACAGCACAAACTTAAATTCGAGGTTAGGGGTGGGAATCACGAGTGGCCCCACGATATGATATTATCACGATACTCGGGCCACAATACGATATTAATGCAATTTTTAACATTTTGCAATACAGTGAGCATTGCGATACAATATATTGTGATTTATATATTTTTTTTCAACTGTTTGGCTAATTTAGCATTTGTCTTCCCTTTATGTGTGTATTATTTACGCTGTATTTTATTTTCATGGATCACATCTTGCAAACCATTTGTCGCACTAACTTTCTCCTGCTCTATGATGTCACCTCTGCCAACCTCACTGGACAAACAGTTAATTTTATTTCTCCATTATCATAGATTTGACTTCATATTAGCAATTAATTTGAAAAATGGATACTTGTTAAATGAGACGATATGATATATCACCAGACAAAATATCGCGATACTATGCAGGATCGATTTCCTCCCACCCCTATTCGAGGTATTATATGGATGTTTGATTTTACTCCAGTGATGTTACTGATGCTTCTTTGGTTCATGTGTTTGGACAGATCTAGGGGCTCCTGATGGCATTGCATTTGATTGGATAAACAAAAGAATTTATTACAGTGACTATGTGAACCAGAGCATCAGCTCCATGTCTGTGGATGGTTCTCAAAGGACTGTTATTGCTCACGTGACCAGGCCAAGGGCCATCATGTTGGACCCCTGCAGAGGGTAAGCTGGAACAATTTACAGTTTCATGCTCATTAGGGTAAATAAGATTGAAAATCATGATCTTGACTTGTTTCATAGATACATGTACTGGACAGACTGGGGAACCCATGCTAAAATCGAGCGAGCCACCTTAGGAGGGAACTTCAGGACGGATATTGTGAACAGCAGTCTGGTGTGGCCGAACGGACTGACCCTGGACTACGAAGAACAAAGACTGTACTGGGCAGATGCCAGCTTGTAAGATGTGAAATAATCCATGGTTAAAATACAAAATAGGTCACGCCTCTCATGTTATTATGCCTCTGCTGTTCTCATTATTTTGCTCTGCCATCAGACAGAAGATTGAGCGATCCTCTCTCACGGGGGCGAATCGAGAAGTCATCGTCAGCACAGCCATCTACCCCTTTGCTATGAGCATGTTTGGCCAGTTCATCTACTGGACAGACTGGAACACACGCAGCATTTATCGTGCTAACAAGCATGACGGCTCCGACCAGAGGATCATGATTCAAAACCTACCATCCAGGCCGATGGACATCCACGTTCTGGCTGCCAGAAAGCAGCAGCAGTGTGACAGCCCCTGTCAGCAGTTTAATGGGGGCTGCAGCCACATCTGTACACCAGGTACAGACACCTTCATAATGTCACTTTATTTTATATAGAACGGTAATCAAAACCTCCTGATAATTATTTGTCATTTTGATCTAATTTTGTTTTTTAAGGACCCAATGGAGCTGAATGTCAGTGTCCCTCTGAGGGCCGCTGGTACCTGGCCGACAACAAGCACTGTATCCCTGATAATGGGACTCGCTGCCAGCCAGGCCAGTTCACCTGTATGAATGGCCGCTGTATTCGAGCTCAGTGGAAGTGTGACAATGACAATGACTGTGGAGACGGCAGCGATGAGCTGGAAAGAGTCTGTGGTAGGGTTATGTTGTAAAAAAATCTAATCAGTCCCATAGTGTCATCTCCCTTTCTTTCTCTTTGGTTTATTTACTCACATCCCTTCCTGCATGAGACTTTCAAAAACTCTCACCTCTGCTTCATAAAATGCAATTCTCTCTTTCTAATCTAACTCTCTCTGTATTTCTGCTCAAACAAATGTCTTTTAAAGGACCTAAACCTGACTTCAACTTTGTCGGTGTGTATGCTTTCACTGTTTTTCCATTAACATGCATCTAATCCAAAAGTATGATCTGAAATTAACTCTAACAAGTGAATCTATTCCCTCGTATCTTTGCATGCAGTCCCACAGCTGCTCTCATCCTTTATTGCCCTGTCAGGTAAAATGACCCTCCACTGCCTATCAGCCTCTTTTCTCCTGTGCAAAGCTCTGAACTATTCTCTAATCTGACCGACAGCCTTCCACACCTGTGAGCCCACTGTGTTTACTTGTGGCAACGGCCGTTGTGTGCCCTACCACTACCGCTGTGACCACTACGATGACTGTGGGGACAATAGCGATGAAGTGAGCTGTCTGTTCAGACCGTGTGACCCCAACACAGAGTTCAGCTGCAACAATGGCCGCTGTATCGCAAAGGACTATGTTTGCAATGGCATTAACAACTGCTACGACAACGGGACTTCTGATGAGCAGAACTGCCGTGAGTATCTCATAAGAACAAAACAGAAGATTTAAATAAGTGAATCAAAAAGTTTCTTAAACACATCCAACTTTACTATCATCACAGCTGAACGAACCTGCCAGCCAGAGCACACCAAATGCCAGTCCACCAACATCTGTATCCCACGCTCTTACCTGTGTGATGGAGACAACGACTGTGGGGATATGAGTGACGAGAGTCCCACACACTGTGGTGAGTTCAGAACAACAAAACTCCACCCTTTAGTTTTTAATTATCTACGCTATAAAGTTGCAGCTTTTACTTTGTTGTAGGAGATTCAAGTCCCTCAAACCAGCTGAACTGTTCACTTCTGCCATGCCTGTTAAGATTCTGAATAAAGAGTATGTAGGATGTACGAACTGTGGTTGATTTATAGTGTGTGTACACCTACAGTGAAGTGGACATTTAAGTATTTCTTATCTTATCTTATTGCATGATTGTAATTTATAGATGTGTCACATGGGTAGTATCAGGATATTAGATTATGTTAGATCTATTTTGTTCTCTTTGAGGGTAAATTAGGTTTGGGCAGAAGATTATCAATTTGTCTGTGTTGTTTTTTTAAACAGATTTCACAGTGAGTTCCAGAGATACAAACTTAATACAAATAGACACACCAGACAGAAAATATGGAGCAGTTACAAAAAAAGGAATACACACTGAAAAAAAGGCTAGATCTTAAACTGCACATTATTATGTGTACAAATCTATATTTGGTGTCACACATAGAATAAAGTACGTTCCAATTTTTAGTATGTAATTTTTGTATGTGAGACATTTCTGGGTTTAATGATGAATTTGCCAGAACTGGCTCAATCGATTCCCCTAAGATAAATCGCAGCCAGCAAAAAGCAGTGTACAAGTGTAAAGATGTCTCCTATGTGGTTAAAATAGATTCTACTTAGTACTATATCTAATGCTTAAGTCAAGAATACTCTTCTTAAATTCCAAATACAAATACAAGCATGTTAGCTTAGTCAAGATACATGAATTACTGGAGTTTTTATTGACAATATATTAACTGTCAAGCTGGGATGTATGCAGTCCATACTGTTTGAGTATGCAGTATATACTTTGCTAGTATGTGGTTTTAGTCACAGTCTTCGTGAATTTCTATTTTTGAGATGTAACTTCTAAAATCAAACACTCATTTCCTCTCACATTTGGATTTAAAGATTTAAAAAATTGCCCCATTTGTGGTTTAAGCCACAGTGGATCACAACAACTTCTACAAATCTCAAGTCTGCTTAATGGAGATAAAAAGGATTTCACTCTGAGTTATAAGAAAGAGGATTTCCCAGTCAAAACAGAGTCACAAGACTATTTCCCGGCACATCATCAGCATGTTAAGAATCTGACATTGTCAAGTCCTGCGTCTGATTTCATGCCTGTTTTCTATCCTCTCTGCAGCTACATCCACATGCTCCCAGAGTGAGTTCCGTTGCTCAAGCGGTCGCTGCATCCCCGCCCACTGGTACTGTGACGGAGGGGCCGACTGCGCTGACGGCTCTGACGAACCCCTCTCCTGCAGTGAGTGCCGCACAACTTTCTCACCCCCTAATAAATAACCCCCTGGCTTTGTGCGCCTTCCCTCGCCCTATAATCAGCTGCTTGGGTATTGTGTATTTGTGTCTGTCTGCCCCGATCTTCATCTGTGTGCTGATGTGAGAGTGTGTGAGTGATGTTGCAGAAAGTACGAGTCAGTGGTGTATTTCTTTGTTGACGATGTGGTCAGTCAGGCCTCCTATTGTGTGCTGCATTCCTCTGTGCTGACGCCCCTCAGTGTCCTCCGACAAACAGCACCTCCCCCTCCCTTTGTCCATCAGGGGTTACAGAGCCTCACTTTGGCTTTTGTTTAGACAGCTCACCATGCATGGGAATGGGGAGTTGCCATGACTATTTTTGAAAGCTTTGCCTGTGTTGTACTGTGCCTTGGTTATTAGAGGGAAAGCAGCAGGAAAGTACCAGAAATAATTGGCACTCAAGAAATGGGAACGCTGTTAGAAAAAACATGATAATCAGACAAAGTGAGCCTGACTAAGACTAAGTGTTGTACTGATTTCTCAACAGTTTAATGTCTTATGTATTGTCCCTTCAGCCACACTGGCCAGAACCTGCAACTCTGAGCAGTTTCGCTGTGATGACGGCAGGTGCATTGCCTCATCCTGGATCTGTGATGGGGACAATGACTGTGGGGACATGAGCGACGAAGACCAGAGGCATAACTGTGGTATGTGTCCCCTCATAACCTTTTGAGCTCTCCTTTTTCTGAGTCTCCTCTCTCTTTGTCCTCTTCCTCATCCTCTGCTGCATCTCCTCCCCTCAAAGCCCATCCTCTTGTTTCCCATCACTCCTCCACTTGGCCCCCCTCCTGCTTCCCTCATCCTATCGTTATTCAGGACGCTGATGGATTAGGATACACACCACTGGGGGAGTGTTGTGTGGGAGACACTGGCAGTCAGTGCCTGGCATCTTAGTCTCCTGTAGAAGGTCTCCATCCCAAGGAGCTGACATTCCTGATTTCTCCTGCCTCACTCGTTACTTTGTGCATGTCTCCTTTCTCTGGCTTCCTGGCTCAGGGTGGATCAAGACTTTTATGTCTCACCAATGTGTGCTCCAACAATAAGGTGCCTGAAGCTAAAGACTTCAGCACAGCCTGAGCCTCTGTAGGGGACTCACTTCAAACAATGTGCATCAATCACGTTAGATGGATAAAGAATTTGAAGTCACGGCTGCATGTTTGGAAATAGAGTTTGGAATGTACGGACTGCCAAAAATGCAGGTTGACACTGGGTCATTATTTAATGTTTGTAAACCCCTCTGCTTTACTCTGTCACTTTCCAGCCAATCGCACATGTTCAAGCTCTGAATTCACCTGTGCGAATAATCAACCGCCACAGCGGAAATGTATCCCACGTGACTGGGTTTGTGATGGAGACGCAGACTGTGCAGATGCGTTAGATGAGCATCAGAACTGCACAAGGAGATCCTGTGGCATCAATGAGTTCACCTGTAACAACGGCCTCTGCATCCGTAGTGCCTACAGGTGAGAAAAGCAAACATTAGATCTGCCGTCTGCCTGCATGACGTGAGGGTTTACTTTTTCTACCCTGCTTTTTAAAATCAGGTGTGATCGGCGAAACGACTGCGGGGACGGCAGCGACGAGCAGGGCTGTACCTACCAGCCATGCCAGCAGCACCAGTTCACCTGCCAGAACGGACGCTGCATATCCCACGACTTTGTCTGCGATGGAGATAATGACTGTGGGGATGAGTCTGATGAGCTGGAGCACATGTGCCACACACCAGCACCTACCTGCCCCCCTGGAGAGTTCAGGTGTGACAATGGGCACTGTATCCCTCAAAGCCAGGTGTGCGACAGGAGTGACGACTGCTCCGATAACAGTGACGAGAAAGGATGTGGTGAGTGTGGAGCAGGGAATTATCCCATGAATACTGTAGTTAAAACTCTAATACAGTGCTTTTTTTGATGACATAAATAACTTAGTCAGTGATTTGCTTCTCTGATGGCAGGTGTGAATGAATGCACAGACCCATCAGTCCACCACTGTGATCATAACTGCACTGACACACCCACTAGCTTCATCTGCACCTGTCACCCCGGTTACCGCCTCATGTCTGATGGTACAACATGTGACGACGTCAACGAGTGTGTGGAGACCCCCAGTGTATGCAGCCAGATTTGTGAGAACACTGTTGGCTCCTACATGTGTAAATGTGCGCCGGGATTCCTCAGAGAGCCAGACGGCCGCAGCTGCCGCCAAAACAGCAACATCACTCCCTACCTCATCTTCAGCAACCGCTATTACCTGAGGAACCTGTCAACAGACGGAGAGGCTTACTCTCTGATCCTCCAAGGCTTGACCAGTGTTGTTGCCATGGACTTTGATCGTGTCGACAAGCGTCTTTATTGGATTGACGTGAGCCGCAGAGTGATTGAGAGGATGTCCTTCAATGGGAGTAACAGAGAGGTGGTGGTAAATGGAGTTTTACATGGAGAGGGCCTTGCAGTCGATTGGGTAGCGAGAAAGCTCTACTGGGCTGACAGCTTCTTGGACTGTCTCAAAGTGTCGGAGCTGGATGGTCGGTTTGTGAAGAAGCTGGCCGAGCACTGTGTGGACCCAAACAACACCTACTGCTTTGAAAACCCCAGGGCCATTGTGCTGCATCCCAAATATGGGTGAGTAATATGGGTCTGTGCTGCTCAGCTGCTAAAATCCCTGCAGACTTGTGGCATTGTTGTCTTTTCAGGATGTATGGTTAAAGAAACTGCAGGTCAATGAATTGCAAACAAACAAATATATGTGCAGATTTTTTACTCTTTTATACTTTGATTTTTTTTTAATTCTATCTCATTTAATTGAATTTTGTTGGCAATGCTTTCTGTGTAATATGAGTGTAATTAAAAAAAAAAAAAACACTTTTTTTGTATGAGTATGAGAATAATTGGAACACAAAGCTTTTCAGGGTGGACTTTGTTTCACTCTAAATAATTTACTAACTGCTTATAACGTCTTTTATATATAACAAAACACTGCAGTTTTTACAGTTAAATGGATTTATTCATCTTTTAGTGATTGGATAAATGTTACCATTGATTCTCAGCTCTGCCCAGGAAGTTATTAATCACATACACATCAGAATTTACACTTCAATCTTCACTTTTGTCAACTTTTTCTAAACTTTAATCAAAAACCTGTTTTGAAGTGTAATTGTTGCCAGGATTCCTTGCAATGTTTTCTCCCAAATTGAGCAAAACTCATCAAAATGCACTCTAAAGTAATATTATGTACCTCAGTGCTGTCTTAATAATTTAGTGTCAGACTTGCTCTTACTTCAGCTGAGATCAGATTTGCTGAAAAGGAAAAAACAAGTATTGATTCTCCTCTTGATTATCTTCCTTCTCTGTTGTCAGATATGTGTATTGGACAGACTGGGGAGACAAAGCCTTTATTGGTCGTGTCGGGATGGATGGAACCAACAAAACAACAGTTGTTACCACAAAGATCGAGTGGCCCAATGGAATCACCATCGACTACACAAATGACAAACTCTACTGGTCTGATGCTCATCTCAGCTATATAGAGTAAGCCCATTCACCTGGAGATGATCATGTCGGCTTTGCCTCGAGTAAATACAGAGGAACTGTTGTAACCCCTTTGGATTGTGTTTCTCCTCCAGATATTCAGACTTGGATGGTCGACACAGACATACAGTGTATGATGGAAATCTGCCTCATCCTTTTGCCCTGACTGTGTTTGAAGACACAGTTTACTGGACTGACTGGAACACACGCTCAGTGGAGAGAGGCGACAAATTTGACGGCTCAAATCGTCAGCTCCTGGTTAACACCACTCACAGACCGTTTGACATTCATGTGTGTCATCCTTACAGGCAGCCTATCGGTGAGTGTGTGCAGATTTCCACAAAGCTTTTGTTCACGAAACAGTCATTTCTCCACACACTGAAAGTCCATTTGAATACAATACTAAACACCAGGCTGCACAATACCTGATCTGTCTCTGAGATTGCTAATGGTGGGCCTTCTTCCTGCAGTAAACAATCCCTGTGCTGTAAACAATGGAGGATGTTCTCACCTGTGCCTCATTCGTCATGGGGGGCGGGAACATACCTGTGAGTGCCCCGATCATTTCCTGACTGTCCAATTAGGAGGTGTTAGCCGATGCCTTCCCATGTGCACCAGCACCCAGTACAGATGTGCCAACAATGAACGGTTTGTCAGCATTTCCTTTTATTGTTTCATGCAAATATTGTCCATATTTGATCAATCATTTCATCCACAAAAAGGCTTGTGATTCTTTAAGTATGCATTTGATCTGTGTGTTTTTATACTTTTTTTTCTGCAATAATAATGCAGAATGCTCACAAACTTAATCCAACAGCTATATTTTGAAAAGTTGTATTATGCAGTCAACATGTGTTTGAACTCTTTGCACAAGGAGACAGTGCCCCCTGCTGATAGTGGTTTAAGAAAATGCAGTTGAGTTTTAACAAAACCTCTGGCTGTTTGCACAAAATGTTCCCACAGATTGTATAGATTGGGTTAGATAAAGACAAAAATCTTGTTTTTGAATGACCAAATTTGTGTTTTATACTTGTCACATTTAAATTTCAAGTCCACCCACAGTTGTGCAGCCTTTTACAGAGCTTGTGTGTTGTTCTAGTCAAAGATATTTTGTATTCTGGAAACTGAAAAACCTCTGATTCAATAGATGCATACCTATCTGGTGGAAATGTGATGGTCAGAGGGATTGCAGAGATGGTTCAGACGAGCCCTCCACCTGCCCAGCTCGTCACTGCAGGCTCGGCCAGTTCCAGTGCAATGATGGGAACTGCACCAGTCCTCACTTCCTGTGCAACAGCAACCAGGACTGCCATGATGGCTCCGATGAAGACCCTGTGCTTTGTGGTAGGTTGATTTCTTGTAGCTTCCTCATTTGATTTGTTTCTGTCAGCTAATTGATTTGTCCTCCTCCAGCTACACACCAGTGTGAAAACCGCCAGTGGCAGTGTGCAAATAAGCGTTGTATCCCTGAGACGTGGCAGTGCGATGGTGAGGACGACTGTGGAGATCAGTCTGATGAGGATCCCGCCCACTGTTCCACCAGAACCTGCAGCCCCGGACAGTTCAAGTGCCGTAATGGACGCTGCATCCCCCAGAACTGGAAATGCGACGTAGATGACGATTGTGGCGACAACTCTGATGAACCACTGGAGGAGTGCAGTAAGTTTCGATTCCCTCTCCTTCTTGTTTTTGGTTCTTATTTAAAATAGTCAATTCCAGGCTCAGGTTTTTATTTGAAGGAGTTTCAGCCAACTTTGATGTATAATTACTGTTGGTGTAATAAAGATATCTGTCAGCGTGTAAAAATGTGTAAAAATAATCCATAATCATGTTTTTGCTCCACAGTGGGACCTGCGTATCGATGTGACAACCACACAGAGTTTTCCTGTAAGACCAACTACCGCTGTGTGCCGCTTTGGTCTGTGTGCAACGGCCAGAATGACTGCAGAGACAACAGTGATGAGCAGGGCTGTGGTAAGTCTGATACAATCACCTCTGTGACTAAACACAGGTCCTCTTCACATTAGAGCTATGACTCAGAGACTTAGATCCAGAGTGCAGGCAGAATTCAGACACTTCATCCCTCCTGGAGCTCATTTATTCATCTCTATAGACAGGTATCCAAACGCATGTACGGCAGACAGTCAACTCGACATCAACATTTTAACTAAACAGAAATTCTGTTGCTAGCAATCAGATTTCCTGATAACACTTTTTCTCTTATAATGCATTATTAGCACATTTATAAACCCTTAAGAATGCAACTGTAAGGCCTTATAACAACACTTATGAGTATAATAACCATTTATGACAGCTTCAAGCCATGTGTATGCATATTCCTTAATCTAAAGGAAAAACAAGATGAATTATTATTGTTGTATATTATTATTGTTGTAAGTATTTTTTGCTGGACACTTTTCTCACAGCCACAAAATACTTCTAAGTCCTTATATATGTGTTATAAGATCATATAATTGTTGAGAACATAATGCAGGGGGCACTGATAGCCTGGTAGTTTGAGTGCCCCACATTTAACAATAATAGTCCTCATCACTGCAGCCAGTCACTGGTGCGACTCCCTGCCTTGACCCTTTGCTGTATGTCTTCCCCTAATCTATACTACACTTCATACATATTGCTATAAGCTGTTATGAATGCTTATAATAACTCATAAGGGTTTTTATAAAGCCTTATAGAAGCATTTATAAGGCTTTATGAATGTGCTAATGATGCATGATAAGAGGTGCATTTATATAAAGTTTTCCTGACTTCATGTGATTTGTCAAAACAAACGATTTAAGCTCTGTCCTGTCTCTCCTACACTCCATGAATTTGAAATAAAAAGACATGCAAACTCATCTTCAGGGGTAAATTGCACTTTACATCTGATCTGTTGCTTCTTAAGTTGGTAACTGGACTGTAAACAATGCCTCCCCCAACTAAGAAGGTCTAAGCTGGAGGTAGTCTATAGGTAACTGCTGACTCCACCTGAATGTCCGGGAAGGTCACCCTTCCACCTGGAGGTACATGTTGTCACCAGATCACAGTCCCACTTACAGGCCTACAGTGAGATGGTTTGAGAAATCTTTGAAGATTTCAAAAATGTAAGGCATGGAAACAAGGTTAAATGTTCATGGAGTGAGTGAAGGGCAATTAGCCAACACCTCAGCCTTCTGTAAAACGTTACCCAGTCAGATAGTGGGAGGTACTGATGGAGAGGGTCTCACCACTCACCCTCCCCCACCATTTGCCTCTCCCTTAAAGCACCACAGATTTATGAGCTGTCCAGTGGTATGGCTCTACATACATGTGTCTATGTGAGCATGTTGTTGCTCTGTCCTTGCGTGGGGGCAGGGTTCACACAAGCCTCTTTGTACTTCGCTACGATCCAAACACACTCACCGCGGCCCTCCCGTCTCTTATCGGAGGCCCTCGCTCCATTAGTGCCATGCCCGCGCAGGACGGGAGATCCGTGCTAATCTTCCTGTAAGAATGTAGCAGATGGGCCAGGTGGAGGGCTAGGAGGGCAGGACTCGCTCACGCTGCGCTATCTTTGACCCCCAGCACTGTGTGGTGGAGACGGCTCAGAGCAGTTCTCCTCCACTTCTCACCCGTCTGTGCCTCTCATCTCTTTTAGTCTTATCCTTAACAGAAACACACTGGTAATAGGTCCGAGGCAAGCTGCTCTCCTCCCTTTACGACCACTTTCATTAAATAAGAAGATGCCTTTCTGTTTCAAACTGACGTTTTTATCATCACTTACAAGCTTAAACATTTCCACTTGGTTAGTTTCACAGTTTATACTGTAAATCATGTCATTCACAGTTTATTTCACAGATGTGTGTGAAGCTTATTATAATTCCTGTAATTGATAGCGTTATAATAAAATGCTGAATTTATACACAGATACTAGTTCTAAACTCAGTTCATCCAGTTTCATATTAAAGCCTGTTATTAACCAGGCACATGTGCAGGACGTCCCGTTTTAGTCAGACTGAGCTAATAAGCAGTTAATAAATGGTATTCACCTCCTCCCTCTTTTTCTCACTTTTATTTCCTTAAAACATTCACATTTTCTTTACATGTAAATCTTCTACAAAAAGGAGGCAAGGGAAACTTATTTTGTCATATTCATGTTGCCATGACAACATTGGCACAAATTCATGCAAAACAAATGCATCTAAGAAATTTAAAGCAGTTATTCAATACATACATTGGTATTTTATTGTACATATATATTTAGTGTAAGTTTGTTAACTTATTACCTTTTTTATTTTTCTATCTGTCTTTATTTGCACTGCGGGTCCGAGAGGACTGTAATTTCATGTATGCTGTATGCTGTCGTATAGCATATTTGACAATAAAGCTGACTTTGACTTTGACTTTGATTTTCCCTACAACATATTCAGGTTGTGTCGCACTATATTTGAACTGCTGGAAATCACACCTGGGGTCCAGGGATCCTTAGAAAGTTTTAAAAGTTGAAAAGAAAGTAATCTGAGAAGAAGAGTTCTCTTCAGACTCCCTTTGGTAGAGCAGGGTGGAAACACGAGCTTCATTAACCAACCTTATTTACCGTCTTTCCTTAGATGAACTGACTTGTGATCCCAGTGGTGACTTCCGGTGTGACAACCACCGCTGCATCCCGCTGAGATGGAGCTGTGACGGAGACGATGACTGCGGGGACAACTCTGATGAACGCAGCTGCAGTGAGTGCTCCTTTATTTTTAGTAAGGTCTTTTTAGTGTTTCTTTTTTAACAATATATCTGAGTCAATGTCAGCAACTCAAGAACCCATCCACCCGTCCATCCACCAGACTCACACATATACCCATAACAGCCAGACATCCAACACAGAAATAACACAGGAGTAGAGACGTGGTAGAGAGTCTATCTATTTAAACAGAATTAAACAGAATCAGAATTTGTTTTCCTGGCTCTTGATGAGAACATGCTGCTTTCAAACCTGCTGAGAGGACTGCTCATTGGGGTCGCACCAAACAGTGAAATGAGTGGAGAGGGCTTCACCATTTTACCAAATGTCTTAGAAAAACTTTCAAAGATTGTAAAGAGCTCTAAGCATGTCCTAATGAAGTGAGTGCTCTTCACACTGAGAGTTTTTATCTTCTTTATCCAAGGAGAGTGTGAACAATGATACCTGGGCGCACTGTTTTGACACCATCGAGTGTCTCTAAGTGGGTTTACTTTGGGGCTCTTGTTAATGGTCAAAATGAAACAGGAGTGTTGATGGCAACAGATAGTCCTGCAATGATTTTATCAAGCTGCAGGGAGATTTTGTAACACTCTAGCCTCCGGTGCAGCGCTGACAGAAGAAGTCTTATCGGCTGCTTAAGAAACAGGCTGTCCTCAGCATCTCAGCTGGAGGGAGTGAAGGAGTCTGTCACCCTTTGCCCTGGAGAATTTAAACATGTCTTAAAACATGCCCGTTAATAATGATAATGTAGCTCCTCAAATAGTGACTGTGGTTAAATCATGGTGGTACCGCTTCACCTCATTTCTCCACATTGAACTTATGAGCTCACTGCAGAGTAACAGCTGCTGATGTTAGATATTTATGTCACAATAGGACAGAAAATAACAGCTGTAGGAACGTAAGACCAGGTGTAAAATCTGTATCAAGAAACAAGAGCTTCAGACGTCCCATAGATGAGTGAATTCTTGCTTGAAAATCTGCTCAATAAGTTTTGTTTTTGTGTTTTCTCCTCAGCTCCACGCGCGTGCACCGAGAGTGAGTTTCGTTGTGATAATCTACGCTGCATTCCTGACCGTTGGGTCTGTGACCATGACAACGACTGTGAGGACAACTCGGATGAAAGGGACTGTGGTGAGTGGAGGCTCTTTGTTGGCCGGCTGTTTGTGAGTAACGAAGGGCTGCACTAAACAAAGAAGCAATAAAACTTCAAGTATTGAGGCATAGAGTAGACAGACAGGACCACCTCCAGTCATCTATTCAAAAATAGTTTATTCACGGGGCTGCACTCTGCGTCTTTCTCCAAGACTCTCTACAGCTGTTAGCATTACTTGATGTTGAGACACATGAGATGAAAGAAAATCTTGTTGTGTGGAAAAAGGAAAAGTATACTTAGTGTTTTATCTTACTTTGTGTATTTCTCTCTCTTTTTTTTACTGTTATTGGAAGTAAAACTGCATTTTGTGTTGCTTTCATTTTGTTGCAGAGCTGCGGACTTGCCACCCCGGTTACTTCCAGTGCACCAGTGGACACTGTATTGCTGAGCGTTTCAAATGTGATGGCAACCCGGACTGTCTGGACTACACAGATGAGATATCTTGTCGTAAGTGTCCGGTAACACTCTCAAACACAAGGAGGGAGTCTCAGTAAGAGGAAAAGCATAGCTCATATAAATGGGTCCATTTTTTAACTGGTTGCATATTCATTGACTTTTAGCAACCCGCTTTCCCAACGGCACATACTGCCCCCCCTTTCTGTTCGAGTGTAAGAACCATGTTTGTGTCCAGCCGCACTGGAAATGTGATGGAGACAACGACTGTGGAGATAATTCAGACGAGGAGCTTCACCTCTGCTGTAAGAAGCAAAGTTTTAACACAAGTTAAAGTCCATCACACAAAAGAATCCAAAGCCTGTTTGATTTCTGTCAAATTATCCTGCTATAAATCAATATTATGTGATTGTCTTCCTGTTCATCCGCAGTGGAAATCCAGTGTGAGACACCTTTCCGTTTCCGCTGTGACAACAACCGCTGCATCTACAGCCACGAGCTGTGTAACTCTGTGGATGACTGTGGTGATGGTTCAGATGAGAGACAGGAAAACTGTAAGAATTATTGTTGTAGTAGCCACTATTCATACTAGCTAATAGTGACTAAAGCTTGTGTTATGTTCTTGTTTTATTTCCACAACTTAACAGCATGTGTCTACTACATTAAATGATTTCAAATCTTTCTCTCGATTCAGGTCAGAACCCGACTCATGGTCCCTGTTCAGATGAGGAGTACAAATGCAGTAACGGTCAATGCATCCCTTTGCAGTACGCCTGTGATGATTACGATGACTGCGGCGATCAGTCAGATGAGCTCGGCTGCCGTGAGTTCATTAACAGAAAAAATAATGTGTTTATAAATTTAGAAGTAAAAAGTATCTTAGTGACGTTTTAAGACAGTTATTAAAATTATTGTACCATTCGACAGGGTTAGACAAGATATAACACAGTTCAGCATGACAAGATATTATACAATACGATACAATATGATATGATAGGATGCGATAAGATACGATACGATACAATACTATACTATACAATACGTTATGATACAATTAATAGTCTCCTTAGGGAAATTTGTCTTTGACTCCATAGCTGCCTCTGTAGTGGTGTTTTGTGTTAAACTACCATGAAATAAGTGATCAACAACCCACATAATGTATTTCAGGTAAACACAATTTTAATGATTCTATTATATCAAATAGTGGTCTGAAAAGAAGTTAAGGTTTTGGCTAAATCACAATTAATAAGCTTTCAAGTAATTCATGACCACTTCTATGTCCATAATGTGACTGCAACGAAACTACTTAATATATTTTATTATCCTTGATTCCTAAAACTGTAGATGCTTTTCAGTGTTCTCCATGAGTGTCAGCTTTGATTTTCAGGGGCAAATTGAAGAGAATTATCTGTCTTTACGTCTTTTTTCACAAAAATGTCAAAGTGCAAACAGCACCACACAGTTTGCTCCTATGTTGCGGCTGATAATACAGATCTCTGCACACAAAGATATGGTAAAAGTTCACTTATATCCACAGTAAGCTGAGAAAAGCTCAGCTTTTTAACTGTTCATTGTAAATAAGAGAGTTAAAAAAAAGGAAATATCAGATACGGTCTGGACGTAATTTCTTCTTTGCAGGGAAAGGTAAAGCATCTTGCCCTCATGAAATAGCAGTAGCATCTCCATCCTGTGTTAGATACTTTTAGAAAATGAGCGATAAAAGGGTTCTTGTCAAAATAGTATTGTAGACTTCACAGAGAGTCGGCTTCTTCTTCTGTCACATAAATGTGTAGTTGTTTTCATGGTCACTAAAAATGCAGTGGGATTACATAGTATTAACTCTGTGTGGCTCATAGTGTTTTGTGTTTGTCAAATAAGACTCTTTGCACTGACATGTAATTGCATAAAAAGGGGACACTTTGCCGCACATGCATACATCATGACCGCTTTAAACCATGTAAACCTCAAGTCACTCAGACCCAAAGTGTGTTTTTGTCCTCTTAGACCATGGCAGTGGGCACACATGCAGTGACAACATCTGTGAACACAACTGCACTGACCTGACGTCAGGAGGGATACTCTGCTCATGCAGGCCCGGTTACAAGCCCAGACCCACAGAAAAACACACCTGTGAAGGTAAAGGACACATCAGGTTTTCATTTGTGGACTCAGTCTTTGTAAAAACTGACACTGAATTCATTTTTCTTCTCCTTTTTAAAAACAGACCTAAATGAATGTGAGGTTTATGGCACATGTCCTCAAGAGTGCAAAAACACAAAGGGCAGCTATGAGTGTTTTTGTGCTGAGGGTTTCACCTCGTTTGGTGAACCACATGGGACCGAGTGTGCTGCCCAGGGTAAGAGCTCAGTTTAAGCACACAGAAGTTTCCTTTTACACTTTTGTGCTGATTTCACTCACCAATCCTCATTTCTGTGAAGGAAATCCACCAGTGCTGCTTTTGCCAGACAATGTTCGAATCCGCCGTTTCAACCTGTCCTCTGAGCAGTATTCGGACTACGTGGACAACGCTGAGCATATTCAAGCCTTGGACTACCTGTGGGATCCAGAGGGAGAAGGACTCAGTAAGATTAGACATTTCAAAGTCGCCCTGATGCTTGTTTTAAAATAGACACTTGAGTAGAGCTTCAAGTTTAGACTTCCTTCATCCTTTTGTGCTGCAGGTATTGTTTACTGGACGGTTCTGGGTCGAGGGTCTCAGTTTGGATCCATCAAACGTGCCTATATGACAACGTTTGACGATTACGGCAACAACCCAGTAAAAGAGGCGGATCTGAACCTCAGATACATCTCTAATCCTGATGGCATTGCGTTAGACTGGGTTGGCGGGTAATTAACCAAACATGTAACCAAAATATCAGAGATGCTGCTCAGAATTTTAGCCAGCCACTCGGTATAAATTTGATCGTCTCTTACAGGCACATTTACTGGACAGATTCAGGCACCAATCGAGTAGAAGTGGCCAAACTAGATGGGCGGTATAGAAAGTGGCTGATCCACACTGACCTCGATCAGCCTGCTGCGATTGTTGTTAATCCATCACTCGGGTAGGAAGATGAAGATCCATATTTCTAAATATTTGAGGCTCCAGCTTCTTTGTAGATGTTTTTCATTTCCCTGTGATTACTTCTCTGTTGGCAGAATGATGTACTGGTCAGATTGGGGCAGGAAACCGAGGATAGAATCAGCCTGGATGGACGGTCAGCACAGAGAGGTGCTGGTGAAGGAGGAGGACCTGGGCTGGCCTACAGGTCTGGCTGTGGACTATCTGAATGGAAACAGGATCTACTGGTGTGACTCCAAAGAGAACATCATTGAGTCCATGAAGCCTGACGGCACAGACAGAAAGATCGTCATATCAGGGGGTCAGAGCACAACAAGTTTAGAAAGTTTTATTTGTATTATTAATTAGACAAATGTCATTTTATAATAACAGGGAAAGTGATTAGGATTTCCTTTGTTTCAGACATCGGACACCCCTTCAGTGTGGATGTGTTTGAGGGGCATGTGTACTGGACAACTAAGGACAAAGGTGAAGTTTGGAAGACTAACAAGTTTGGGAAAGGGAATAAAGTCAGAGTTCTGACCATCAACCCGTGGCTGACTCAAGTTCGAATATACCAGGAGCACCGGCACAACCAGACAGGTCAGAACCAAGAGGGATTCATGTGTGTGTGAGAGTATGTTGTATAGTTATGCTTTATATGTTAGAGTATTACTTACACACAATAGTTTCAGATCAGCTTTGTCGAGGGGGTAAAATGTAATAAAATGTGCTCTGAGTTTATCAGAAAGGAGTGTCTTCTCTCTGATAATAATGTCTGATTGTCTCCTCAGTACCAAACCCTTGTAAGGACGTGTGCAGTCACCTCTGTCTCCTGCGGCCTGGAGGGTACACCTGCACCTGTCCACAAGGCTCGTCTGCTGTGGAGTTTGACTCCAGTAAATGTGACGCAGGTAATCAGAGCGCCTGAGTCTGTACATGTGTTACCTGCACCTCTGTGTTGGTTGTATGGGTGCATGTCATGCTGCATTTATAAACCCAGTCCTCACGTGCATCACTGCTCCTGGTTCGATGAAAATCTGTTGTGTTCCTGGTTTGTTGTTCTTGTTGTTGATTTTATGTTTGCCTGGCTTTAACTCCTGCAGCCATTGAGGCTCCTGTTGCAATGCCCCTTGCATGTAGATGCATGAATGGTGGGACGTGCTACACTGATGAAGCTGGATTGCCAAAGTGCAAGTGAGTTTAGACGGGTCATTTGCTGCAGGGATTGACTGACTCTCCAGTACTCATATGTTTGGCTGGATATGTGTGCTTTTTTTTTCAAATGCACTTTATTTCCCTTCACAACCTCCTGCAGATGTCCTTATGGTTACACGGGCAGCTACTGTGAGGTGGGCAAGTCCAGAGGAGCTCCAGCAGGAACAGGTACAGCAAATCAAAGGATCTGACATTTACTTGTTTTTATGCTGTTTTGATATCAGCGCATTTCCATTTCCATTTCCTTTACTTTTCTTTCCTTTGGTTTGAAGTGCTGACAAAACAAATTCTCCCCTCACACTGCTCACCATGTGGGAGCTGTTGCACAGTAATGGGCCTGATACGTTGGCTTTATTAGAGCAGATCAGGGCCAAACATGATGAAGTCACACTTCCTGCTTATCTTTATTAAAAACGACTTCAACAAAACAGCTTGATCAGCAGTTTTTAAAACGACCACCCAGAATCATTACACATTCCCTTAATAGATAACCCTGTTATATTTCAATTGATCACTGTTCAACCTCTGTAATGGTCTTGCAGACTAATGGACCATCTGACCAGTCAGCATGATTTTGCTACTAGAGGAGTTTTATGAGTAGAACTTTATTGCAAGCATCTCATGAGCATTTACCTTCTTATTCTCCTCTCTGTCCTCAGCTGTGGCCGTTCTACTAGCGGTCATCATAATCATCATAACTGGAGCTCTGGCTGTCGGGGTTTTTCTCAACTATAAACGGACAGGATCCTTTATCCCCTCCATGCCTAAACTTCCCAGGTATCCCAGCTTTCATTCCCTTTTTTAACTGCAAGTAACCACAATGAAGAATTAAGATCAGAGTTCAAACTGTACTGTGTTGTTTCTGTCCAGCCTCAGCAGCCTGGTGAAGTTCGCTGACACTGGAAACGGGGTGACATTTCGCTCAGGTGATAACGTTGATCTGGGACCATCACGTATCGGAGTGTCATTCATTGACACAGCCATGCAGATGGTGAGTGCTGCAAGGATGATTATCAGCAGTTAATGCTCTCCCTAGTGTGCTGTCAGCATTTCTGACTTAGAGAACCAGAGCTATGTGAAGCACTCATTAACAGTTTCATTAACAGTTTCTATTATGGCAGTGGGGCTGCTTTATGTTGACAGTGTTTAAAATAGTAGATAGTTGCATTTTGAACCTGTTTTAAAAATAGCAGTCTTATCAATATTGTCTTCCTTCAGGATGAAAATTTTGCGGCTGAAGCTGGGAGGCAGCCAATCACATTTGAGAACCCTTTATATGCCACTGCTCCTGTTTCTGGTGATGCTGCAGTCATTCATGCGACACAGGTATGAACAAACTAATGAGTTCAGGTTTTTACATCTGTACCCTTTAGATGTACAATTATAATAAGAGGACAAAAACACCTTCTTTGAATGTTATTAACACACACACACACACACACACACACACACACACACACACACACACACACACACACACACACACACACACACACAAAACAGATACAATGAAATGGACTTATTTTGTATTTCATACTTCAATTGTATTTATATATCATCACAATGCAAAAGGTAACGCGGTTTGTGACCATGGCTTCTCATAAAAATACTATTTGAACAACTCGAATCAAAATAAAGCCAAGAAATCGTCTGCTAAACAAATAACAGTTTAATAGTTTGGATTTCTGACGATAAAAGAAAAAACTGGCATCAAGTCAGATGTTATTAGAGAGTTTATGAAACTGCATGTTACATTTGATCAAAACCCCCTTTAAAGGGATATTCTGGCGTAAAATTAATTTAGGGTCAAAAACACTGTAACTCCGAGTTAGACACCCTGTTTAGAGATGAATGTTGCCGACCACTTGCTTCTCTAGTTATATCAACTTTAGTAACAACCGCATGATAGCAATACACAGAGCCACGTGCTCAACCAAAATGCCACTCTGTAACCACAAATAATGCTCAGAACATTACCTAACTTCATCAACAGTACATATAGGGTCCCAGCCATAGTTCTAGTCATCAAACATCTTTTTAGCTTTGCCTGATTTCTTTAGCAAAGACGCTAAACACAACTCACCTACTCTCTTCCGGCAGCCGCTTGTTTGTGTGGAGACCTCGGGCGAATCCATTGACTGCAGCAGGGTGACGCAGCTCAAGGAAGAAAATTTATGATCATTTCCTCTTGGAATGCAATCAGACGGAGACACTAAGGCAGAAGAACTACCATGTCTGTAGTGCAAAATGATTAATATGATAATTATTACTTCAGGGAAATGATAAAGAAATGATCATAAATGTTCTTCCTTGAGCTGCGTCACCCTGCTGTAGTCAATGAAGGACTAGCCTGAGGTCTCGCTACAAACAAGCAGCTGCTGGAAGAGAGTGGGTAAGTTGTGTTTAGTCCCCTTGCTAAAGAAATTAGGCAAAGCTAAAAAGATGTTTGGTGGCTAGTGCTGTGGCTGGGACCCTATATGTACTGTTGATGAAGTTAGGTGCTGTTCTGAGCATTATTTGTGGCTATAGAGTGGCTTTTTGCTTGAGGTGTGTGCGTGGGTCCATAGACCGCAGTGTATTGCTGCCGTGCTGTCGTTACTAAAGTTGTATAAATAGAGAAGCAAGCAGTCGACAACATTCATCTCTCGAGGAGGCGTCTAACTTGTTGTTATGGTGTGTTTGACCCTAACTTAATTTTATGCTGGAATATCCCTGTAAGTGAGGCATAAATCTGAGGCTGATGCACCATGATATAATAACTCGCCTCTCTGCAGGTAACTGTTAATGTGAGTGGTGACCAGTTAGAGAACAACTTTGTGAACCCGGCGTATCGAGTTGATCAGAGTGCAGGTGTCGTTAACACATCCTCTGCAAGCACCAAGCATGTGCAGGTGAGTCTCTTATATGTGCATATAAAACACAAGCAGATGGATCAACATGTGATGTGACATGATGCCACATCATTGTTTGTGTTTGTTCACAGGAGTCCAGGTGGAGCTTATTCAAGAGGAAATTAAAGCCAAGCACCACATTTGATAACCCTTCATATTCAGAGGTAAGTTTGAGCTCAATCCTGACAGTGAAAAAAAACTACATTAAAGAGGATATTAAACCAGCTGTAAATATTGCTCTGCAGATGAAGGATGAGAAGCCTGTCGATGGTGGAGACCCCTCAGCCTCTGAGCCCTCTCCGTTTGTGCCCCCTGCCAAACCTCTGAAGAAAAATCGCCCCAGCACCTATTCACCAACGGAGGACACGTTCAAAGACACAGCCAACCTTGTGAAAGAGGATAGCGATGTATAACCCCCGTCTCTCTCAGATGTGAAATTTAAAAAAGAAATACGCTTTGCACAGAATTTATTTTTTTATGCAGCCTGTGTACAAAATTAAGATTGTTGTAGGAGAGAGACACATTTCTATAGAATGAAGAAAAAAGAAGTCTTGTGTGACTATGCCTTCTGATATTTCTTATGCCAATTCTTGTGTTCATGTTTTTCTTTATTTTGGTGTACAATATGTATATCTTTGCACTGAAGCTGCTGATAGAAATGTTAATAAATAAGCTGTATATTTGTAAATTTGAACAGGAAGATTTTGTCAGAAAATATCTCTGAGATAGAGCTTATAACACAATAACAGACATAAACAAAGCTGCATTCTGAATGTACAGTACTTATATGATCAAAAGTTATTTAGCGGAGATATTTTTATTGCCACTGAACAAAACTGAAGATGGATTTATTCATCTTTGAAGTTTATATACCTCATTTCAGGGCTGGACACTGAAAACAACACAAACAAATTGGGTTTAAACCTCTCGTGTTCATTTTTTTAAGGATATCTGCTCCAGGACGAATAGACAAGCAGGTTCAACACAATCATCATTCCTACCTTATGTACCCCAGACTTCATGACTTCGAATCAACATGATCATTTTTAATAATAATATTGGACTCTGGCCAAACAGTTTGGAGTAATACTTGAACGTGCCCATGTTTGTAGCATGGAAATGAACTTTTATGCCGTTGATTAGCACCACATGACCTGAGGATGCAGATGTGGACAGATGTTTTTTAAATTTATAACAGGATGATTTATTTTGTATCATAATGAGGACAAATTAAAACTGTATCTGTGATCATCCACAAGATGCCCGTATGGTTTTAAATTGCTGCTGCTGAGACATGAATGAATAAATTTCATATTTTGTAACACAGTCTTGTCGCTTCTTTTTACCGTATCGTCCCTCAATATAGTTCAGCCTCTACTTGATTTTTCTTTCATCCTTAGGTGAAGGTAGCAGCACACTGACCACAAAGTCAGACACAAATGAAGGCATGTAAGACAGAGGAATCCAAAACAACTTGGCATCCCAGCCTGCACTGTAGCGTATGCGTGGGAATTGAGCAGTCAGCGCATGCTGCATGCACCGGGTCACCTTTGACAGATCTGGACTGCACAGGATGCCCAAAGAGAAGTCCTGGGCTTTTAAATCTGAAGGAGACAAAAAGGGAGACAGGGGGTTATGTAAAACTCTTCATTTGATCTGGCAGGATGCAACGCCTCCACTTACATTCATCCAAGAATGTCGCCCCGTAGGAGTCTTTGACATCTTGAGGGAGGCGGGTCCACAGCCTCTTCAGGTCAGCTTCAATAAGATCCCTCTGTGTCACAGCTGTCTTGAAGAAACCAGGCTCGATCATGCTCACTTTGACCCCAAACTGTTTCATATCCAACCTGTAAAGAAGTAAAACATTAAATCAACTCTTCTAATTCATCTCTTGTAATTGTTCTGTCTGAAAAATGAGTTTCCATCATGCTGGCAATATATTTTTAGATGTCTATGAGATGTTAAAGTCCTAACAATGACTATCATAGTTCTCTCAAACCTTCTCATCCTAACAAAAACTGTTTGTGATACAGTGATCAGTTATCTTACAACAAACACATGAAAACAGAGTCCAGCTGATTTTACTTTCATTTACATGACTGACTTGAACATTTCTTGAATGTAATCTGTGATATAAAGAGGATGCATGCTTTCCCACATGTGTCAAAAACACAGACAGAGGAGGGTTTTGACCTTGATTTGTTTTAACTTGTATCCTTCTTCGATCTCTCCACCTCTCTATATTTCTTATTAATGTCTGTTTACTGTGTGTGATAAACCCTGGGGCTACCTGAGGGAGTCGGAGAAGGCCTCCACTCCCCATTTGGACAGACAGTATCCTCCACCAGTGAGAGACAGTCTCCCAAAGATGCTCGCCACGTTCACCACCCTTCCCTGAGCTTTTTTCAGGAGGGGCAGAAACTGAAGAGTCACGTCAATGACTCCATTCAGATTCACATCCAGCACCTTTGTGAAATCCTCGATCTGCATCCACTCTGTAGGGCCGATGGGTATGGACCTGCCAGCGTTATTCACCAGACCCCACAGACCTGGACATGAGACGAGACAAATGACATGATAAATACAGGCTGATAATGGTATTACATCCCAGGATAATCAGGTATTTTTTGATACAGGGGGTTTGATAAACTCTGGCTGACTGTAATTAGATTAGGACCGCAATTCAGTCTTTTTACATTACTGACTCAATTTATGATTTCAGATTTTTGCTTTATAGAGAATTTCCAATAATAAAATCTCCTCTTTTCTGCATCAACTATCCAAACCCTGAGATTTATTGTCTTATGTCTGACAAAGAAAAGCTCATTGGAGAAGCTTGAACTTACTTATCTTTAAGTTCTGATAAGCCCTCACACTTGCCCACACTTTATGTAACCATGGTTACATGTTACACAAATGATAGTTCACACAACAGTTAGTCTGGGTGACGTTTATGGCACTTATCGTGGTAGACAGAATCCCGTCATAACATAGTCAGATATGTGTGTGTGTGTGTGTGTGTGTGTGTGTGTGTAATGTTGAACCACAAGTTTGCAGTAACCCCTTGAGGAAAACATTAAATATCCCAGTCCTTTTCATTTAAACTTCAGAGAGCAAATCTTACCCTAAATATTGTTCAAATATCTTTATTTTGCCTGTGCAGACACCAAAACAACTCCTGCTATACTTCAATAAAGTGTAAGAAATAATATCTGTTCAGGCACAATGTAGAAAATGGTACATTCTGTATATTTAAGTCCAAGCAAGCTCATAGAAACAAATACTAAAGTGACTTAAAAGTTTATACCCTGGTCAGGACCAACTTTATATCAATCTGTAGTTCAGATTTATGTGTCAAGAAGCTTAACTTTCCTCCCGCTTGGTAAAACTCTGCCTATGAGGTAAGGACTTGCAGTAGGAGGAGGATGAGTTGATGATGTGATGCTCCAGGTTGTGTTTTATCTCCTCCAGTGCCTCACTCTGACTGGCACCCCTATCTGTGTGTGCATGTGTGCCCCTCACCTCGCTCTCCGACCTCTTTGCTCACAAACTCCACCGCCCTCCTGATGCTCGCGCTGTCTGTAACATCCAGAAGGAGGGTCTTCATTCTGGAGGAGGCCGCCGCAGTTAGATCTGCTGCACCTTTCTCAGTGAGACATGCAGCGATGACTTGGATCCCTTTTTCATCCAGCTGTCTGGCCAGGAGGTTCCCAAAGCCACTGTCACAGCCTGTGATGAACACATGTTTCTGTCTGAGGCCATCGATCCTGTAAGACTCTCTGATGAACCGGCGGACTAAAGCAAGAGCAGCCAGAAGTAAAGCACAGGACAGGGCCAGGTGTGAGAGGATCACCTGAAACACACGAGGGAGAAAAATCAGCTTTCATTACTTTCTTTTGTTTTGTCTAAATATCAGGCAGAAAACAGTGGGAAATATTTATGTTGATGGTTAAATAAGCTTACCTCTGACAGATATGTTGTTAGACTCTCAGTTGACACCTAAAGAAGAAACATGAACACATTTTCTTTCCACCACATTTGCCAGACAACACTCCGTGCAAAAATTAAACCAGACTATGAAATTTAACAAAAACATTTTAATTTTTTTGATTCTGATACGTGAACTCATCACTTTAAGTTATCAAACTATGAGTAGGGCTCCTTTTTCCTTCTACCCCTTACAGATGGTTTAATTTCCTGTTTAAGGTGCAATGAAGTTAAACAAACAAATTATCTCATGTGTGAAATTCATTTTCCCATTATAATACTCCAGTTTGATTTCTCATTAAATATTACACTAGATTAGAAATGACAATACCAAATTGCCAAATTTCTGCATGGGGAGTAAACAAGCTAAAAATGCATCACAATCATGCATAATATTCTTTATTTTAATAAATCTATAAGGGCTGATTTTCCAGTTTCTTATCTTTCAACTCCTTTTTTTTTTTTTACTGGAGATTAGACACTGTGATTTAGGTTCGATTGGTACCATAATATAGTAGGACTCTGCCTCCCACTTACAGGCCCCAACTAGTCCCTTTATTTATTTTATGTTATTGGGTTTGGGTGAACGGCATATTTACTTGTAAATGAACAGGGTGAATGTTCTTGTTCAGGGCTTTCATTCTTCTCTTAGGCTCACTTTTTTATTGATAACTCTTTGCAGTAGCACTTTGGAGCTATTTTTAAGGTTGAACGCCCTCTAGTGGATTAATAAGGTAACAACAGCTACAAACCCCACATAACACTTCCGATATCTGGGTTAAAGGGGCTTGGAGTCCTTTCTTTTTTGTTTATATCGTTGAACAATTTTAAATCTATAATAAAGAATATAAATATAACAGCCTGTTTGGTGATAATGATAAAACAAAAACTGCTAGGCTTGGTTGGGCCTTTATCTAAATCTAATGAATAATATTAACCTGGTATGCTAACAGTAAGTTCCCTCGATAAAGGCTAACCTTGAGGTTTTTCACAACACATTTCGTGATACATTATTTAGATAAGGTCATGAATGTACGTTTTTTTAAACATTTTAAAACCAAGGCTACAAGAATCAGCTTTAATAGTATTTGTTGAATATTAAACTCCCTAGGAGTAGTTAATTCAGTAACGGTCCAAGGTCGGTTACTTACATACAACTCGGTCAACTACACGAAAGCTAACTTCAAAAGATCAATTTCTTGCATAAGGGCCAGTTGTGTTGTTATGACAGGCAGTATGTAACTGTTCTTTCACCAATATCAATTTGTGTAAACAAAGATTAACTTTTGAATAAAAATAACTAAGTGCAATTATTTCTGCTGAGCTAAAATCAAGATTTTGTTAGAATTTACTCTATTAATGGGGAAAAAAAACACTAAACTTTTCACGAAATGACACAAGCTAAAACTGATGTTTTAAGTAAAAAAAACATCTTAAAGATGCTTCCTATTAATTCAATTAATTATGCATTTTGAAGTCACTAACATCACAAGTAATGGTGGCTATGCATGTGTTCTAAATGAGCATCAAATTAAATTAAAAACAGACACACAATATGAATAAGAGAGGCAAACATACCATGACTGCAAGTCTTCAGATGAAAATGTTTCTGTTCTCATCAGTGTGTGTGGGTTACCTTACTGAAGTCACAATCCTCTCTACACTAAAAGCTTTCCGTTAAGTTGTGTTATGGTGTCACAATAGGTCAGTGTCTGCATACAGAGTCAAGGTCCATGTTGTGTATAACTAGTAGGCTGAATGTTTCACTAGCATGGGGATTGTGTAACATACAAAATGAGATAACATGACCTCTGGTTTTGATAACTTTACCTAAAAGTCCACTTACATCTAAAGTCAAGGGTTTGGGGGAATTACAGCTCAGTTAACTGACAGACCATTCAAACATTACACCATTTTTAATATCATGAGTAAACTAATAATCTTAAGAGTTATTTTAAACTTGAAGAATGGAGCCAAAGTCCATAATGAGCAAAAGAAGTGAGGGCTGTAGTCAGATCACGTGACCAATATGAAGCAGACATTTGTCTCAGCTCTGCGGTGACCTATAACTTCATAAATGTGTTATAATAAAGAAGACAGACTTGGAACTGTCTGCTGGAGTTTTTACAGGCACAATTAAGAGGCAAACAGGCTTTATTATACAGAAATACGGATTTATTATTGTTTTAGTAATGCTAAGAAACTGTCATAGTTTTAACAAAATATATATTGAGGTAAGTGCCATTTATGCTCAACCCTAACTACACAGAAACTACAATACAGATACTTTTGGTTTTGCACCACCTCTAAGTATCAATCCGTCACAGATCCAGGTGGGCATGTAGGACAGAGGAAGCCAGAGGAACTTGGCGTCCCATCCCACAGAGTAGCGAACCCGAGGGTGAACGGCAGAGATGGCGTGCTCCATACTCCTGACCACCTTCATCAGGTCCCCGTCAGCCAGCTGTTTAATCCGCAGTTCACACATGTCCATAGCTTAAAGAGAAGACATTTGTTGACTTTTAAAAAGCCTGTACGTTTCTTATTTGAACTTGTAAAGTTTCCTAGAAAGAGCTTTATATGTTGGTGCTAAATATGGGTACGGACTACAGACAAAGTTTACTTGGATCAGAACACAAAATTGAGTGACTACAACGGTGCTAAGATTAACCAGAAAAATTGGGTTTCAGGGAAATAAGTATGGAACCCAGCCCTTTGACCTTTCTTGCATGTTATCATGAACTCTCCTCTACTCTCCAGTGAAGACTTGTTTGTTAATGGCATTGAAGAAACTGTTCTTGCATCAAATAAAACTGCAAACAAGACAAAAAAGTTACTAATAAAGTTGTGGGACTTGAAGTGTGCAGCATGGTTGTTGTTGTTTTGCTAACTCAGGTGTCTCTTGGTAACATTAAAATGACATTATTACAAAGATGAAACCTCACTTATTTATATAGTGCACCTGAAATATAAATTGACAAAAACCCAATGGTTTAAATCTCTGGATTGTCCTAACATCCCCTGTGGAGTTGAATTTTAAATGTTATTGATTGTTCAGGGATGTTTTCCTTATGCACTCTGTAACCTCTACTGCAACCTCTTTTTTTACATTATTGATCTGATTCTGAATTTCCACATAACACAGTTTTATTTATACTGCATACTGTATTCAAATGTCTCACTCAAAAAACAAATAATTCCAGACACACAGATTTAGCTCTCTACTGATGGCAACTGAACAAATTAAGCAGACAGAGTTCATCATTGTTCTTGTAATGCTTATCCAAAAAGTTGCAGTAACTTACATGTCTTGTAGAAGGGAGTTCCATAGTCGTCCTTCACATCCTGAGGTAGTCTCTCCCAAATTTTAGTGATGCTGTTATTGACATACTCTTTATCAGTCAAACCTGTTCGGAAGAAGCCAGGCTCGATGCAGGACACCTTCACTCCAAAATGCGCCATGTCCAAACTGAAAAACACATACAGGAGGTGACTGAAGTCAAATACACACTTGTGAAAATCCCAATGCATTGATGGAAAACCGAGTTTTCTCTTACCGCAGACTGTCAGAAAAGGCCTCCACTCCATATTTGGACACGCAGTACGGTCCACCAAACATGCTGATCCGCCCAAACACACTGGCCACGTTCACCACTCTGCCTCTGGCCTTCTTAATGAGAGGCAGGACGCTCAGTGTTACATCAATGAGGCCCACAAGATTGACGGCCAGCATGGATTTGTGATCATCTATGGTGAGCCAGTCATTGGGACCAGATGGGAAACCAACTCCAGCATTATTCACGACAGCCCACAGGTCTGTGAAAACATGAATACAACAATAACACAATACAAAATAAGACATTCAGAGAGATTAGCATTTTTTTACTTTTATTGTTGAACAGTAAACTTGACTGTTGGGTGTAGTCTCTGGACAAAATCTGCAATTTATGTCCTATTTCACTGCCGTATTTACTTTTGAATGTGCAACATTAGATTGCTGTGCATCACAAATGCAACGTGCAAGAATTATTTTTACAGTGCACTCAACATTTTAACTGTTTAACTGTACACTTAATTGTGCAACAGACTTGTTTTACAGCACAGTAAACAGCACTGTTTCATGGCGATTATTCTGTTCTCTATTTCTCACTTTTCCTGCAGAATTGTGAGGAAAATGGGAACCATTAAAGCAGCTGCTTAGCAAATGGCTGTTGATGTTAACTGTTGGTCGTGTTAAAAGATGAAGTGAAAATGGGAAATGATATCTATTGAACTTCCCAGTAGTCTGTCACTTATTGAGTCAAATAAGCCAACTGTTGAACTGACTTTAAACTCTGACATACACAGTAAGTTTATATCATAGACTGTATATACTATGGACAATTTGACTCCGCCCTCTGTCATTATACAAATTTGAAGCCAAGTTGCTCTTGGTATTTCTGGGATTCATAGAAAACATGAACCCCCTAATAACTTTTAAAAATGGCGATGCACAGAAAAAAAGAGGACTTGAGCACAAACCAGTCTTACAGTAACTACATGTCAACATCGCAACCAAGCAAGAGAAAAATGTATATTCTGTGTAATAAATTTGTAAAGTTTGTCCACAGCTCCTTAGGGATTGCTAGAGGGGGCGGGCTTTATGACCTATACTGCAGCCCGTCACCAGAGGGTGCTGTTCTCACAATGGTTTCACCCAACGAGGAGGCAGATTGTGTCCGTTCTATATACAGTCTATGGTTTATATATACACAGTACAAGCCAAAAGTTTGGACACACCTTGTCATTCAATGTATTTTCTTTATTCTCATTACTATTTAAATTGTAGATTCTCAGTGAAGGCATCAAAAATATGTATGAACACGTGGAATTATGTGCGTAAGAAAAAAGTGTGAAATAACTGAAAACATGTATTATATTATAGATTCCTCAAAGTAGCCACCCTTTGCTTTTTTGATAGCGCTGCAAACTTTTGCTGTTCTCTCAATGAGCTTCATGAGGTAGTCACCTGAAATGGTTTTTACTTCTCAGGTGTGCCTCGTCAGGGTTACTTCGTGACTGAAAGAGTCAGTCACTAAGTTCTTCTGTCATCAAGAGCAAAGGGTGGCTATTTTAAAGAAACTAGAATAGAAAACATGTTTTCAATTATTTCACACTTTTTTTATAAGTACAAAATTCCACATGTGTTCATTCATAGTTTTGATGCCTTTAGTGATAATCTACTATTTAAATAGTCATACGAAAAATAAAGAAAAGACATTGAATGAGGAGGTGTGTCCAAACTTTTGGCCTGTACAGTATATATATTCACACACTCATTTTTCTGATTTTTAAAGTCATCTGATTACTCAAGTCATCACATAACATAACAGCATAACCTGTAGTCCTGATAACGACCATGATTGATTTTTTAAAGTTCAGATAAACACTCATAGTTTTTCACCCAATAATCCATTTCTTTTGTTGTATCTCACCTGCAAATTAGTAAAAAAAGACAAACAGAAGTGGCAAACACTGAACTTGTCTCTCGTTCATGTTATCTAATAATTCCTTTAGCACAACTCTTTCCCACCAGTCGTTCCTCTGACTCTGTATCCAGCAAGCACAGAGTTCAGGTAGGAATGGAGGAAACAGGAGCTGCGACCAAAATCAGATGCCTGCTTATAGAAGTTTTTTGATTTCTGCTCATGGAGATAACGCAGAGGGTGACAGCACAATAAACAGCTGATGATGAAACCCTGAGTGGCTGTGACAAGACATGAAATCTAAAAACTTCACATCTTGTCCTTGTGGAAAGAAATTCAGTTACAGGATCATGTGAACAGGTTTTTTTTGCATGTAAACACATGAAAGTAGATTATTACCACTAACTGAACATTCCCTGTTTTCTGATTATTGTGATTGTGTGAATGTACTTTCTGCGTCAGGATTAACCTCAAAAGGTATGATGGTGTAGTGACAGCACATTGTGACCAACCCATCATCCTTTGTACAGACTGAATGGCTGTTTTGTTAAGCATGTTGCATGTTTTAACGTGCAATTGTTCCTTACTATATGCGTCATAAGTGTGAGTATTCTGGGGGTGTTAGTTTATGCAAAACTTTGTGCTCTTCTCAAGTTTTTTTTTTCTTTCTCGCTTTTGTTTAGTTGAACCATGACACAGCAGATTGTGTCTGCATAGGATTACATTACCCTGACCAGGGCTGCAAAACCTGTTTCTCCCTTCCCAAATTTATGCTGAAATAGACTACTGACCCACCAGAAGCTAAAACGTGACAAGACAAACACAGCTCACATGACCAAGTTTAAACATACAGTTTGCAACAGACGGGTCATGAAACAGAATTTAAGTAAGCCAATAAAATGATCAAATCCACTCACATTTTTGTCCGACCAGAGTTTTGATGAAAGCTGCTACCTTGGCAACACTTTCAGAGTCTGTGACATCCAGGTGGATGGTTGACAGTCTGTCAGAGGCAGTCTTCTTTAGCTCATCTTCACCTTTTTCAGTGTAACAGCCCGCAATCACGCAGAACCCCAGCTTGTCTAGATGCTTGGCGAGGAGATTACCAAAGCCAGTGTCGCAGCCGGTGATGTAGACATATTTATCTTCTACGTTTGTAACTCTTTGGCCCTCCTTGTACCAGCGGTAGATGAACCAGAGCAGCACCAGTCCCAGGATATACAGGAACATTTCTCTGTGGAAAAAGAAATAAACACTCTCTTAATAAGCCGTTTCCTCCAAAACAGACAGGAGCTAAAAAGTTTCAAGGTAATTTAAAAGCATTACAGAAGAACAGATAAGTGCCTCCTTTGCAAATAAGTTCAGTCCACTATGAAAAAATATTCACAACACCTCTTAGCCATAAAATACCAGAGAACCTGAAGCCAACAGATCTACAGGAATAAAGGTTCAAACATTGAACTGAAACAAGGTGAAACTTGCCCCTGTTTTTGTTTTTCATTCCAGCGCCTTTAAAGAATTCTCATGCATGGTTCAACATGAAATTGCATTTTTAAGGAATGACTTTGTAGTCAGCGCTGTAATTTTCCCTTTGCATTACATGCCTCACAGAGAAGCTGATGGACTCCCCTGTGCCCCACCTTGTCTGATCTATGCACAATCATAGAAGGTGCCTCTCAAAGATTAATTTTTCATTCTAAAAATATGTCTAACAATATTCAAAATTTACATGTCTTTACACATCCTGCCAGGAAAGAGTAAAAAATCTAATTTAACTTCAAATTTCAACTTTGAGAAACATGAGAAAATTAAAGTTTAAAATATATATTTGCTGAGTTGAGTTGAGCAAAAGCAGGCTAAAACGACTCTTACTTGTGTTGATGTTGAAACCTGAGAGAAACTCGAATATCTGAATCTACCTGGACAAACTTTCTGCTGCTTCACTTTCCCTAAAACATCAGGAAGCGGCCAAGTTCTGGACTGACACAAGTTTTTAGCGCTCGACTGCAAAATAAACACAAACTGGTCCTAAAAAGAGTTTTATGTTTCCCTGTAAAGGCCGTCTCTTTGCCTAACATGTACGGTTGGTTCCTTCTCTAAATCTGTCGTGTAAGTCGGGTTCACATCAACGCTGCACACAATAAGATCCAGCTTTACCTGGTTGAACATCACTTTAAAAAGTGCACAAGAAAATTAAACATACGTGTATTTTTCTCCAAAGCATGAATCCGTGTAGAAGAGAAAAGCAGCGAGGTGTGAAGCTCACGCTGCAGAAACGCCGAAAAAGTTGATTTTTTTCTACTGGATTTAAGTTAATTTATATTGAGACTTCCGGTGCAGTCGGGCGCCGCCCCCCTCTGCAGCCTCTTCCACGAATACAGGTTGTACACAGCGCCACCTGCTGGAGTACTATACAGATAGACGACTGTAAAACAAAAACAGATTTATTAGCATTAACACTTCCCTTAGCAGACATAAATAACGCTTTACTTCTTATTCTTTTCTTAATATGGGTATGTTTCACCATTATTTCATAAACATAGATTTAACAGGCTGGAATTTTTACTTAAAGAAAATGTTGGAAAATGTACAAAACATAAAAACTGTCTTAACCATGGTTTGTGCAAAGTGACCTGTTATGATGTGATATTCATTTAGGAGTAATAATGCTGTTTTTTTTTTTCTTAATACGGAAGCCTTGTGAGGACATGCATCCATACTTTTTACTGACTCTGTTTTTCTGTGATAATGGCCACCTTGGTTTCATTTTTGTTTTATTAAACATTCTATTGAAAAATTGAGTTACAGTGACATTTTGAGTTGAGGGATGTAGCAACAAATGATACATGTGAACCTGCGCAAATGAATAAGGCTTATTGTCAAATAACCCCAGAAAGTAGCTCTAGATGGGACAATAACTAGACAGTCCACATGGGTTGACCATTAAAGCATTACAGTAACTAGAATTCAGGGACAACCAGGACCTGTTTTGGAGCTGACTTGACCCAGAGAGGACCTAATGCGTAAGAGACAACACTTACTGTAATGACATAAAGAGGCCACAAGGTGATGCTCTTCTTTAGTGGCTGTGTTTCATGGCAGCTTCATGAGAATCATTTTCCTTTTTCATTTTTTAATACAATTTTTGTCTGATTTTTGTGTTTTAATAATGACGATTTAAAAGTACATTGAGGAAAGTAAAGAAAACAAAACAAAAAAACCCTGCGGTTCTGACAAAGTTAATCTTTGATTGCTTTACAGGCTAACTGAATGGAGCTCTGAAGCCCATCAGTCCTCGGCCTCACTGAAGAGATTAAAGTTAACATGATAATTTAGTTAATTTAGCCACAATTTTTCAGAAATATTTGTTAACATGATAATCTAGTTAATTTAACCTCAATTTATTGAAAATATTTCCATTTAGATAAATCTAATTTCCAAGAAAGTCCTGGCCAAGACAACTGCACTAAAAGTTTCACAGGAGGACAGACAAACAATAGACGATAAACAATTCCAATCAAATACATGGATCAATAAATTCTGCGAATGTGCTTTTTTCAGACCAATTTTCAGTCTTGCCAATAAGCCCACAGATATATTATCAACACAAGCAGGTCTGCTTATTTGCAGTGTTTTTGCTGACCCAAAACTAAGTTTTTGCTAAGCTAGCATGCTGCTGGGTGGAGCCTCTTTCCATGTAGTCCTGTGCCTTGAAACAAGAATGATAGGCTATATAACCCTTTATAGCCGAAGCATTTCCATCCCAAACTTTTGAACAGTTAGCTTTTTGGGTAATAATATAATGAGCATTGTGTGAACTAATTACAAGCAAACCAATGTGAAGGCATACAGGTAATTTAGTTAGCCTGTATTCTTTTTTTGTTTCTACTTTCTGCAATTGCTGTGTAGACCTATTTTTACACAGTAGTTGTGATTACTTGCCAAGAAAAGCTTAATCTCTGTGAGAAAGATTGCACGGATTAGTTTGTTTTTTTATCCCACTGGGGTTTTAGCACTCCCTCCTTCCTGTGATATTATCAATCACCTGTGTTGTGAATAATAAGCAGTTGTAAAAAGGAGCAGACTCTGTACCCAGGCCCTCTTTTCTTTGTCCTAACGGGCATTGACCCTTCTGCTTAATCACCATGAATCTATTTCCATTTACTCATTAAATAAACAGAAAACTTACATTAAGTTTTCATTGAGTTTAAGTCTACAAATAATTATACATCACAAAGTTGAAATGTTACAGTGGTGGGTGGAAATTAATGACTGATGACTTACAAATGCTACAACATGTTTTCAGTATGTGTGTATTCAGTATATTTAAGTGTGTGATGCTTTTAAAAACTGTATTCATTTAATTGTTAATACTAATTGTTGTTAAACGTGGATAAAATCTTTTCCCACGGAACAGTGAGAGTATGGTAAAAGTATTGTAAAAAAAAAAAAACACTCAACGTTTGTTGTCAATTGAATTTTTTATGACCCCTTTCCACTGATACCTAATCACAGATAAGGGCCTAATTTTCAATTCCTATTGGCTTGTGCATAAAGGATCAGTATGTGACCATGAAGAATGGCCTTGCGGTCATTTAACCCAATTTACAATCATCATTATAAGCAGCAAACTCAAAAGTTTCTGTACCAAACAATGTTTTAAAATTTCACAGTAAGAAATTAGTTTGTCCTATGACCTACTGTAGACACAGAGGTTTAACTAAAATTGGTTAATGAACACTTTGGTTTAGTGATTAAATTTTGCTGTACAAAGGCAGTTCAGAAAAGGTCGTACTGCTGACACAGACCTTATCACTCTAATGGAGGCAAAGATAATGACAAGGAGAGGCAGGGGTTGTGTAGAAATATTATAGTTGAGATAGGATTTTACTCTGATGAGCCTCGGTGATGCAGGTGGATTCCTGAGGAAAGCAGACACACAGAGGTACAGTGAGTTTTCATTTTCTTCCACAAATACTGTTACATTGTGTAAAATCCAAGCAGGGTGTCAGATTATCTTGTTAAAATCTGTTGTTTTCTATGAAGGTCTTTTTCTTAACAGCAAGATAAGATTAGCTTAATACAATAACGTTCCTCAAAAAGATCATGGTACCAGTATTTTATACAATTTTCAAGCAGCATGTTTATGATCCAAAGAAATAAGAGACATTTAAATTCTCTAGCTTCAACTTTCTTGATACACATGTTTGGACAAAAAACTTTTTTTTTTGTTTTTTTAAGTTGTATTCGATTTTGAAGTATGAATGATTTTCATCATATTTTTTTAAATCCACAGTGCTTTGAGAGGACACGCCTGATTAGGGCAGGGCAGCAAACATGAAAAAATCATTAAAAGTTGCAGAGGATAGAAAAGGTGAGTGGTCTTTGATTCACTAATAAAAGAAAGTATAAGAGTAGGAATTGACATAAAAAAATCCCAAACTCTCCAAATAATAAAACTATCCCTTTACTTTCTTTTTCATTCTGCAGACATTGAGAGTGGGTAAGTCTGTTTTGCAAAACAGAAATTTCCATCATTGTTTTAAATTACAATATAGAGTTCTGATCATATGTATTAAAGTAACCCCTTACTATGGATATGTTATATATATTTTATTTTATAGAGATGAGAAGAAAACAGAAAAAGTACCCAGTGTGGGATGCTTCCAGTTGGTAAATATCCTTTCTTGGCTTTGATTCGTAATGAAATAAAATCTTCCTCTATTGAAGCATCTTCACAATCCTCTCATTTCCTTTTTGCAGTTTCGTTTTGCCACTTGCAAAGATGTGGTGATGATGGTAGTAGGAGGTTTGTGCGCCCTCATCCACGGTGCAGCTTCACCTCTCATGCTCCTGGTGTACGGCATGATGACGAACACGTTTGTGGCTTATGAGCTGGAGGTTCAAGAACTGAAAGACCCAAACAAGACATGCATCAATAATACCATCTACTGGAAGAATGGCTCTGTATATGAAACACATGAAAACAGAACGGTGGATTGTGGGTAGGTCTTTTATTTGGAATCAGTGAGAATGATCAAAACAGAGAAAAGTTTCTCACTTTATTCTCTCTGCAGGGTGGATATTGAAGCACAGATGACCATGTTTGCATATTACTATATTGGAATAGGACTAGGAGTCCTGGTTGTTAGTTATTTTCAGGTAAGTATTCAGATTTAATTTCAAATCCTTCTGCATGTTAACTAAAACAAATGACTCTTAACTGTTTTTGACACTGTAGATCGCCCTTTGGGTGTCAGCAGCTGCTCGACAAATTCACAGAATAAGAAAGACTTACTTTAGAAAAGTCATGCGGATGGAGATCGGGTGGTTTGACTGTAACTCTGTTGGTGAACTGAACACGAGGATATCAGAGTGAGTGGAGCCTCTTTATCTGCACATCAGGCTGTTATTAGTGTTATCAGCGCCTGAGTGTTTCTACTCCTCTACAGTGACATCAACAAGATCAACAACGCTATCGCTGACCAAGTGTCCATCTTCATCGAGAGGATTTCCACGTTTGTGTTTGGCTTCATGGTTGGGTTCATCGGCGGCTGGAAGCTGACTCTGGTGGTCATCGCTGTGAGCCCTCTGATTGGTATAGCTGCTGGGCTGATGGCCATGGTGAGCTGCTTAATGTTGTCAAACTGAGATTTTCAACTGCTACTTAAACCTCCTGAGGACATGGTCATTTAACACTTATAGTATGAAATCAAAACTTAGTACAGAAGGTGGAAAAATGATTATTTATATGCAGTTATTTTTTATACCTGAGTGCAGTAGGTATGGATTTAACAAGCGCTCCATGCTGAAGATTTATTGTGAGTGGCATACTAGACAAATAAAGTTAAAAAAAGATGATGTTTTTGATCAGAAAGCTGTATTTTTTAAGTTTGCCATCTCTGCTGCAGGACTGAAGGACTGCATAGTTCTCCTCTGTCCAAATCTGTCCTTAAATGGGTGTTTTTTAGGCTGTGGCCAGGCTGACTGGACGAGAGCTGAAGGCGTATGCAAAGGCAGGCGCAGTGGCAGATGAGGTCCTGTCATCCATCCGGACTGTTGCAGCCTTCGGTGGGGAGGAAAAAGAAGCTGAGAGGTAACCTTTCACTCTTTAAGATCATAAGAAGATTTTCTGTGATGCAGATACTCATGAAACATCAATTCTATACAGATATGACAAAAACCTTGCAGAGGCTCAGACCTGGGGTGTGAAAAAAGGTGCAATCATTGGGGTTTTTCAAGGATACCTGTGGTGCATCATTTTCCTTTGTTTCGCCTTGGCCTTTTGGTATGGATCTAAGTTGGTCATAGACACACAAGAGCTGTCTCCTGGTACTCTCATTCAGGTAAGTTATGTTCCTTATGTTTAATTAACCACACTGTATATTACTCAAAGACAACAGCTGTGTTTTATTTTCAGGTATTCTTTGGAGTCCTGATGGCAGCGATGAACCTGGGCCAGGCCTCGCCCTGTCTGGAGGCCTTTGCTTCAGGTCGTGCTGCAGCAAAGACCATCTTTGACACAATTGACCGGGTAAAACCAGAATGCAAACACAGTCCAACTTTAAAACAGTTTATTGTAGGAATAAATTGTTCCTGGTAAAATAAAGGTCTGTGCTGTTATATTAACAGGAGCCAGAAATTGATTGTTTCTCTGAAGAAGGTCACAAATTGGAGACAGTAAAAGGTGACATTGAGTTTCATAATGTCTCTTTCTTCTACCCATCACGGCCTGACGTCAAGGTGCATTTCTACAACAAGGCAGCATTACTTTGTGTTAGTGTCCCAGTTCTTGATATTCATCTCTTCTTTTGCTACTTTTTCAGATTTTAGATGACCTCAGCATGGAAGTCAAAGCTGGAGAAACCACTGCTTTTGTCGGACCGAGCGGATCCGGAAAAAGCACCACGATTCAGCTCATCCAAAGATTTTATGACCCAAAAGGAGGAATGGTAACGGCCTAAGCTGCAGACAGGACTGAAGACTTCGGAGTCTTCACTTCATTGTTATTTATACTTTTGTTTCTCTCAGGTGACTCTGGATGGCCATGACATTCGTACTCTCAACATCCAGTGGCTCCGATCTCTCATTGGAATAGTGGAGCAGGAGCCAGTGCTTTTCTCTACAACCATCGCAGAAAACATCCGCTTTGGTCGCCCTGGAGTAACAATGGAGGACATCATCCAGGCAACAAAGCAGGCTAATGCCTACAATTTCATCATGGATCTACCACAGGTATGTTTAGACATAATGAGATAAAAGACAAAAGCATAAAGGTGCATTCGACTGTGAAATTATGATTCATTGTGGGTCAGTATTTAATGCACCGCTTCTGTTCTGCTAGAAATTTGATACTCTGGTTGGAGAAGGTGGAGGTCAGATGAGTGGGGGACAGAAACAGAGGATTGCTATCGCTCGAGCTCTGGTACGAAACCCAAAGATTCTGCTGTTGGACATGGCCACGTCTGCGCTGGACAATGAGAGTGAGGCTGTAGTGCAGCAGGCTCTGGATCAGGTAGGCCTCTCTCTGACTAATGACATCATGACTGAGATCACTTTCATAATGAAGCTGAGCAACAGATGTCGCAGAGTAACACTGTTGTATTACTATATGTTCAGGTGCGGATGGGCAGGACAACAATTTCCATAGCTCACCGTCTTTCAACGATCAGAAATGCTGATGTAATCATTGGGTTTGAGCACGGACAGGCTGTGGAGAGGGGAACACACAGTGAGCTGTTGGAGAGAGAAGGTGTCTACTTCACCCTGGTCACCCTGCAGAACCAAGACACATCCAACACAACTAATGGTAGGATTCAAAATATGCTTCAGAATGTTTTGGTCCATTTTTTAGAAATCTTATTAAAATTACTTGATTCCTATAGAAATTACATACTGTCCCTTTAAAGGCCACAAGTTGGCTTAATACCTGCACTGAAGCTGTATCGATGTTATTTTTCCTGCTAGATGAAATCAGTGAAACTCTTGATGACTTTAGTATGAGAGCAAGGAGTGAAAGCCACAGATCCAGTAAAAGGTATTTTCTGAATCAAAAAGACCTCCTCAGAAAACAATAGCAAGTATAGGAATTAATACTAATGCACCGCTTTGAATTCACTTGATGCTTTCAATGTAACTCCCATAGGAGCCTTCGACTGAGATCTCAGAGCACTTTATCATCAAGCAGCCTCAAGATCCTTTCAAACATAATGATCACACCAGAAACACCGACTTATGAGGAAAGTGTAGAGGAAGAGGTAGAGCCAGCCCCAGTAGCTCGTATCCTCAAATACAACCAGCCAGAATGGCCCTACATGCTGCTGGGGTCACTGGGAGCAGCTGTCAATGGCTCTGTCAATCCTATCTATGCTGTCCTGTTCAGCCAGATACTTGGGGTCAGTGATTTGTTTCTCATATATGCTGCCACTGCTGGAGTTGGATTTACATTTTAATAAAAGAGTAATCTCCAAAATGCTTGTTTTCGTAGACGTTTGCCATTCGTGACTTGGATGAGCAGAGGGCACAGATCAACGGGATTTGTATTCTGTTCTGCGTTGTGGCTGTGATGAGTGTCTTCTCCCAGTTCTTACAGGTTTGCATCCTGATTTGTGAGATAATTGTGATCTACAGACAATCCAGCTTTATACATTCATGGATTGACTCTGATTTAACCTCCAGGGTTATGCTTTTGCCAAATCTGGAGAGCTGCTGACTCGACGCCTGAGGAAAGTGGGTTTCCAGGCCATGCTAAATCAGGAGATTGGATGGTTTGATAACGCCATGAACAGTCCTGGAGCTCTGACTACCCGGCTGGCCACTGATGCATCCATGGTGCAGGGGGTGAGTAGCCGATCCATAGGTCTGTTTAAACTTTTTTTTTTACACTTTATTACACAAAATAACATAATTTGTAATTATGAATTATTTGTCAGGCAACTGGATCCCAGATTGGCATGATCGTCAACTCACTTACCAACATTGGAGCATCTTTCATCATTGCTTTCTACTTCAGTTGGAAGTTAACTTTGGTAATATTATGCTTCCTGCCACTCATCGGCCTGTCCGGGGTTTTCCAAGCCAAAATGCTGACAGGCTTTGCGACTGAAGATAAAAACTCCATGGAGGCAGCAGGTCAGGTAAGCTCCTCCGGACATTTGCTTCTCAATCAGATGGCAGATATTTCCTCTTCAGGGTAAGAAACTTAAATGCTGTTATGATGTCCTGTGTCTCAGGAGTGGCTGAATGCTGATATGTTATTTGGTTGCATAACACAGTACATATAGTAACAGAGGTCTAACACCTCTGCAGGTTCTCTGAACAGACACTATGATGGTGTGACCCCGTTAAGGAGTCACAGTCGCAACCTCCTATCATGACGAATGTGATATCTACAGGAAAATACAAATACAACATATATAAATACAAAGGCTATCGTTTAAGATCCTACTGTGTCCCTCAGGTATCCAGTGAGGCTCTTGCCAACATCAGGACCATCGCTGGCTTGGCCAAAGAGAGCTCATTCGTGGATTCATATGAGCAAAAACTCGAGCTCCCCTACAAATCAGCCAGGAAGAGAGCCAACATTTATGGCCTTTGTTTTGGTTTCGCCCAGTGTGTTATCTTCATGGCATATGCTGCATCCTTCAGATATGGAGGCTATCTGGTTAGCGCTGAGGGTTTGCAGTACGTGATAGTATTTAGGTTGGTGAAGCCAGTTATTTGAATAAAATTCTTTATTCTGATCCTTTTTTTAAAATCTAATTTGTATTGTGATGACCAAAGTTAATCTGGTGTTTCCCTAGGGTTATTTCTGCAGTTGTTATCAGCGGGACAGCACTGGGCAGAGCTTCATCCTTTACTCCAGATTACGCCAAAGCCAAAACTGCTGCTTCACAGTTTTTCAAACTCATAGACCGAGTTCCTAAAATCAGCATCAGCAAGACAGATGGAGAGAAATGGGTTTGTGTTTTTGTTGAACAATCAAAATCATACCTAATAAGATGTGATTGTATGAACATGTTACTTTTAAATGGTTAATCATCATTATCCCTCTTCAGGAATCATTTAAAGGAGAAATAGAGTTCATAGACTGCAAGTTCACCTACCCCACTCGTCCAGATATCCAGGTGTTGAAGGGCCTGGTTGTGTCAGTGAAACCTGGTCAGACTTTGGCATTTGTTGGGAGCAGTGGCTGTGGGAAAAGCACCAGTGTTCAACTGCTGGAGAGGTTTTACGACCCTGATGATGGCGAAGTGGTACGTGGACAGATTCAGACATTGATTTTACTGCTCCCAAAATGACTTCAAGCTATTCCAGGGCCTGTCCTAACTGTGTTATCTGTCTTTTCCAGTTGATAGATGGTCACTCATCTCACAGGGTTAATGTGCCCTTCCTGAGAGCTCAGATCGGGATTGTGTCCCAGGAGCCGGTGTTGTTTGACTGCAGCATAGCAGAGAATATTCAGTATGGAGATAACACTCGTACTGTCAGCATGGAGGAGATCATGGAGGCTTCGAAGAAGGCCTTCCTTCATGACTTTGTGATGACACTGCCGGATGTGAGTGGAAACCATAACAGATAAACAGTATACATTAGTTCTGATATTTACTTTGTATTTAAGATACACTTTTTACTCTAAACAAGAAGTAAAGTAGGTATTGTTGGGAATCAGTGAACCTTGAATCAAAGACTTTTCTAAGTCTTCATTTCCTATACTCAACTCTTTCCGTTCTTCACTGTTAATTTTCAAAACTCTTTAAGAAATATGAGACCCAGGTTGGCGCCCAGGGCTCCCAGCTGTCAAGAGGACAAAAACAGCGTATTGCCATCGCCCGGGCCATCGTCAGGAACCCAAAGATCCTGCTCCTTGATGAAGCTACCTCTGCCCTGGACACAGAGAGTGAAAAGGTAACACATTTCTAATAACCACAAAAATGGATTGACATTATTTCTTATCTATTAGTTCATTCTTTAACAAGATTCATATCCACATGCACATTAGATAGAGAACCTCCAAATTTCTGATTTCTGTTTTGAATTCAGACTGTCCAGTCAGCGCTGGATGAGGCAAGAAAAGGCCGAACCTGCATCGTCATCGCTCACCGGCTGTCCACCATTCAAACCGCGGACATCATCGCAGTGATGTCTCACGGGGTTGTAATAGAACAAGGCACACATGATACACTCATGGCCAAGAGAGGGGCCTATTACAAACTGGTCACAACAGGCGCCCCTATCAGCTAGCTGCTGCAGCCACATGAACATGACGAAATGATGTGCAGAGCTTTTTGTACTTTATTTCTGACAAAAGAGATTGTTCATAAATCACAGAACATATTTAATTCTTTGGCATATGCAGGACTGCTTCAAAGAACAATCAATTTTAGTCAATGTATTGTTTATTTTTAATAGTGTGGATGATGAACTATTTATTGTATATTAACTACTTATGAGAGATGTTTAGTTTAATGATTTTATATACATTTTTGATACGTTTCTTTTTGCATCATTGGATTAAAATTTAGCCTCATGTAGTGAACATTTAGTTTCGCTCTCACAGTATAAACCTGTTTGGTAGACTGTACTTGAAAGAAAATAAACATGAAAGTCCTAATGGTGAATGACTCAGGCTGTGTGACAGGCAAGGGAAGAAAAACAAAATGTCACCAGCTGCAGACAGAGTCATGATGCTTTCATGGTGAAAGGGTTTTAAACCTTGGTTAAAATTAGAGCCAAGGGTTTGTGACTCATGGTTTTGAGTGTTTTATCTTTTAAGGTCATTTGCTTTTATTAGATTAGAATAGCTGAACAGAAAGATGAAATATTGGGAAGAAGAGGTGATCAGCAGCAAGTTTTCAGTATATCTGATACACTTCCATGATTATACTCATCCAGGGGTTGGCTGTAGGTTCAGTATTATCTGTGCATTCATATTAAGAATTTCTGCAGATGTTTTTTTTTTTCTTTTCAATAATAACCATTTAAATCTTCTTTATTAACATGTTTCAATGGTGTAACAGCATCCAACACTATCCAGCTCAGTGTTTATGATTTCAACTTTGCTACAGTTCTAATCTTCTGGGTTGGGCAGGAGGGTTAGCAGACTGATAAGGTCTGCGTCATCTGAGGAGCTTGAATACCATGTAGTTAAGAACAATTTTTATACTTCAGACTCCTTCCAATAAATCATAATAACTCTGATTTCTTTTTATTGGATTGTTATTTTTCAATCTCTTTAACAAACAAGACTCAGATGATTAATGGATTATTAACGGCATTTCGCAGTGACATCACATTGTCAACAGTGCTCATGAGGCCAATGACACCATATTTTCTAAATGACAACACAGTTGTTCCTTTCCAAATGGCAGCATATCAAATCTAAAAATGTAATAAACAGTGTTTTCACATGAATTCTGAGAAACACTTTATATTAAGGTTCTCATCTTTTCATTTCTTGTTCTGCTTCAGTCTGTTGATCTGGAAGAAAATGCTACGGTGTCAGTAGTTTGTCCACAGAGCTGCTAATCAATCATATTTCTTATATGAAACCCCTTTTTAAAGTCAAACTTAATCAAGAAAACAACAATTTTTACTGATATCACAATGACAAGAACAAACTATGTCAATTAAATGGATGTTTAAGACACAAGTGCCTCTGTTTGAATGAAGAAGCCGGGGTCAAGAACTGTACCACAGCTAGTCACTAGGGGAAGCTCCAAAACTTCTGGATACACTTGAGACAACTGTCTATAAGAAGTGATTGCATGCTTCATAAGAAAATTTAAAGACACTTCGAAAAAAACAACAATTTTTTCAATAATATATGAAATTAAAATGTCAAAATTTCAGGTTTTTCAATTTTTATTTTCCAAAAATTCTCCCCTGTTTTCTTTGCATGTCTTTTTTTCTAAATATCACACCAAAGTTTGGGAACTTCAAGAGTGGTGGGGCTGCTGAGCAGTTACATATTATATGTTCATTCAGTACCCAAGCATAATTAAGCACCCCACACAAACACAAATGCTGCTTCAAGCCTGGATAAACAGGTAGCCTCTGCACTTAGGTCAGTTACATCATCTAGTGCCAGGCCCCAGGTGCCAATAGTTGCCAGGCAACCACAGGCAAGATGTGGAAATGGGTTATAGTGAGGGAGTTTAACTAATCTGTTTAATCTAGTTACATCAGACTCCCTGTTCTACCTCATCTACCTGATTAATATCTGAATTCACCTGAAGAAACTTAGTGACCCCTCCAGAGATTATGTAATTCAAACAGAGCAGGATTTAGAGGTGAGCAGGAGACAAACTCAGAAAGATTTAGTGGGTGTTTGGAAATGCAGACGATTATGAAAGAATACAGTCAGACAGACCATAACATTAAAAACAAATCCAACAAGTCCATCCATGTGCCTTTGCATTGAGTGAGCCATGTAAAACCACATCAGTCCACAGGCAGCAATGTAGCCGTCACATGATTTTCCTCAACACTGGGAGTAAAACAGGATTTGACTCAGATAACAATCTTCACCATGAACTTTTTGTCCAGAGTGGTGATATGTAGATTAAATAACAGTTTGTTGTTTATCCATATTTCCAAGTCTTTACAGGAAGGTCGAATTTTCAGTGGCTTTACCTTTAGAAATAAAAACATTAAAATCATGGAGCGGTTTGAAGAGAACTTTTGGGAGGAGTGTCAAGTGTTTTAAGCATTTAAAACTAGTTAGCACTCAGAAGAGGTGTTATTAATGACTGAAACCCCATTCAAAGCCTTCACACTGCTTTTGTTATAAGAGCAAATTAGATCATCGCTGGCATCTCTCTTTAAGTTCTTGAAAATTCACCTTCATCTACCATACAATATAATACTTTATTTCCATCTTAATCCTAAAAAACTCCTCTTTAACTCAGTTTTCCAATTTATAAGGAATTTTGCCAAACTTTATGGAGAGGCAAATTGTTGAGCCATCTGAAAGGATTTGATTTGCAAAAAGTTCCAGCCTTTAATTCTGAGCCATGAGCATGTTTTGTCAACTTGATTGTTGAGTAACATTTTGATTTGGATCCCTCATCTTAAAGAGTTATGAAACTTGTGAAATTAATCAAAAAAAGCCTCTAAAAAAACTTTTTCCCTCCTGACCCCTCTAAATATTTTTTACAGAGCTCTGACAAGGCAAAGAGGCAATCACACTCTTTGATTTCAGAGCAGACAGGTATCCACGACCTACCCCCACCCTCCAGGTTCTGCTGCTGACCTTGATGCTTCTTGTAACTATTCTGTCTAGGCAATTCAGCATGGCTTTTACACCTCTGATTAGATGTTAACTAACTCTGTTATGCAGAGCCCCTGCATCCTTTTTTTTGTTTGTTTTTTTTGTTAATGTTTTGGTGTTCTGATTTGTGTTATTCGATTGTGTGAGAAACCCCAAGTGTCTGGTAAATTGCTATCAGAGTTTTGTTTCTTTTTTAATGTGTATAGTCAGAAAATCCCTCCATATGTTCTTAAGTGTTAGGTTACCATTCTGACTCATGGTAAAGCTGGACATGGTAAAAAGAAAACACCCCTGTCTTTAAAGGATATGTTAAAGGTAAGGAATGACCCATTAAAAAATGTTTCTATTATAATTCAAATTTTAGAATTTAATGTGTACTTTAAGCCACCTTTAAAAAAAAGTGTTGAACATGAGTTGTCAACAGCTATCCTTGAGACTACCTGCTTCTGCATAATTAATATCTGTGCGAAACGCAATAAAACTCTAAAAATGATGCTTGAAATAAGAAATAGTGAGATCCAAATTAATAAGCTCATCAGTTTTATTTACAACTTTTCATATCATGTCAATGCTGCTTTTAATTGACATTCATACAGATGTACAACTGCACAAATAAAACAAACCCTAACAAAAACATAAAGACAAACCACATAAAAATGTATTTCTGTTCAAACAAAGTATCATCTTACTTCATGTAATGGAGTATCAGTGCTAACTGTAATTAACAGTCTGAAATTTTTTGAATGTTTATACACTTTAGGTATATGTATGTATCAACCCTTTTGAGATACTCTGATGATACAGCACAGGTGGGGAGAGTATTATAAAGGTCACATTTTAGACTAGCTTCCTGCTTTCATCTCCAGTCAACAAGTGCACAGAGTATGGAATCACAGCAACCACACAGAGAGGAACTGAGGCACTTTTACAAAAAAATAAAATGTAAAACAGAAACTCAGTGTGAGTAGGCATTTTGATAAAGTCATACAGCTGCAGAGAGGTGAGAGTTGCTGCCACACACATGAGTTTAAACCTGGTATTGTGGGAATTTTTTCCCTTACAGCTCTGAATGAACATCTGAGAGTTCACTGCGAGGCCCAGACCAAACAAGGATCCCAAGTTCCTCACCAAACCAGCAAAAGGTGTGGTGTCGAGATGGATCCAATCAGGGTTAGCGCACCACTTTTTGGCTTTGGTAACAGACCACATGAGATTGACATCCATGGATTTAAGGAGGAGATAAAAGCCAACAGCAAAACAAAAAAGGAAAACATTGGTGCGGAGGTATGCTTTCAGACTTGCATTGTAGACAGAGGGGATGTGGTTGAACACCTCAGCAACCAGCATACCTGTACATTATAGAAAAAAAACACTCCAATAATCAAAGACAGACAGGGCAGCAGAAAGGGTTTTCATTTTAATTCAGATAAAACTCACCTGCTAACACACCGAGGATAACCTGATGTGGGAAATGTGTTGCAATAAAAACCCTGGAGATACAAACACTTATCTGAATGACCCAAAAGGCCGTCCACAAACAAGACTTCAGCAGACGAAACCTGTAAGTTAAAAAGTGTTTTGACTGGACCAGAAATAGAAAACCACAGATGAAAAATGTGCTGTAAGGATAGGAGATGAAAACCACCTTTGATAGCTCTGCGCTGAAGACTCAGAGGAGGACGGCCTGCTGAAGCTGAGAGCAGAGGTGACCATAACATACCACACACATGATGAGCCCATGGCATGACCAGATGGATTTCCTGCATAAAGACATAGGAAAAACACAGTTTGGCAATGCAAGCTAGTGCTCCATTAACTTCTTATTTTCCAAACACGCTGTTTACCTGGCCCGGTTTCACATGTGCTGTGGAACTGCTCCAAATGTGGGAATGAACTGTTGTGGTACAAGTGAGTTTCTTGTATCCACCAATAAGGTCTATGGCCAAACAGAATCCTGTAAAATGTGTCTCAGTTTAAAATCTATGAATAAAAGATGCTCTTAAATTTTAACTTAAACTTAATGTTAAACTTTAAGATGTACTTACCATTTAAAAACAAGATTAAACCAGTCTCCAATAACTGCTACCCATATCATCTTGATGCCCACATTGTGGCTGAGATGAAACCAAAGGGGGAAATAGACCAAAAAAATGTTGCGAGGGTCTCCTACAGTCGACATGAAGTTAAGGAAGTCCTGACATTCACTGTAGTTGCTCTGGAGGTGCTGTATAACCAGCACCCCACTGCTGTGCACAAAGTCCATTTGATGTCTCCTTGCTGTGTGCCCGTGTGCCAGAGCAGCTTCTTCTGCACCAGTCAAAGCACCATGGACCACCTCCACACAGAAGATAGCTTTATATCTTAGCCTGGCCTCTGAAATAATTTAAAGGCACCATGGCAACAACAGACGGATCTTCAGGTTGATCCCACCTGGAGTAAAATGATGTGTTCCTAACTCATGAGAGCTCAGCATTTTTTTAAGAGATCTAACAAAAACTGTTTACACCCTGACTGTGTATCCATTAGATGTTTTACAGACCATTGCTTTTGCAGTCGTTACAGATTAACTATGGTACACATTAACTGAGATAGTGCTCTGCACAATCCCTTGCATCCCTTCAGCCTCATTAATATTCTCATTCACAGTAAACATAGCAACAAAATAGGCTTCCCATATCACTGGTAAAACACAGTCCATCTGGCATAAAATCATCCTGTGAACCCACAATGACAAAGCTTTCTTTTTGCTTTAGAGGAATGGTGGCTTTCAGGAAGAATTTGCTTCTACAAGATAAAGACAGCAGTATTTTTGATGTAAATTTTGGAGCACTGGACCGCCACAGATTCACCACAAGGTGGTAGCAATAAAGGCAGAAAAATATTAAGAAATTAGAGGGTTACATTTAAAAACTGATTATGAAATACAATGTCAATCCCACTGCAATACATCATGTTTTATATAGAATAACTCATGTTACATTAAAATTTAAAAATATGTTTAAGCGGAAGAAGCTTGTCTTACGTCATATCCGGATTTTAGTCCCCGCCTTCTTCCTGCATCCAGACCGCGGAGATTTGAAAATAACGGCTACTTTAGTTGGACAAAAAGAGTAAACCAACAGCTGAACACGATATACTGTGAGTATTTTATTCACATATATTAGTCACTTATTTAATTCAAGGTTATATCTGACGTGTGAATATTAGTCTTTTCTCCTTTTCCGAACTTAATGCCAAATCCTAGTGCGTTTGTGATAGCTATTGTCATTCAGTGCTAGCCTGCTGTCGTTGCTGAAAGAACACAGTTGTTTTCCCGACTTGGTGTATTAATCAGTTAAGCCTTACATCATTTAAAAATGATAGCATGAATTCACATATGTTCTCCATTACACAGGGTGCTTTTTGCGTAGTAAAAGTATATATTTAGAATTGTCTTGTTGGATGTACGGAAGCCTAGAGTGGTCATGCATCCATACATTTTATTTACTCCATCGACCATGGTGAGGTAAAAGTTTTTACTCTATGATTATTCAATTAATAATGAGATAAAGAGTTACGCAAAGGTCAGGGATGTCATGTCATGATTAAATGTTTTGAGATTTCACATTTATTGCACGCTCCAAAGGTCTGTTAGCCGACAGAATACCACTCTCGTTTGTTTTTATGTCTTAGTCTAACAGTGAGGACATTTTAATGGGCTCCAGCAAGTTACCATGGGAACTAGAGGTGCTGTGTCTGTGTCTCTGAATCTTAACTCTTCATTTTGCTGCCTTATAGTATGAACATACAGAAAAAACATGGGAATTGGATCCAAGTGGCTTTGTTTACTAATGAAATAATATCTATCTATTTAGCTGAAACAATATTACAAATAAACTGTATTTTTAAAATGTCCATGTAGATTCTCATTCATCCAGGTCATGGTTATCTTGAAGACTTAAAAACAGGCAACTGGACTGTGTAGTCCAGGCAACAGTCCAGTTGCCTGTATTTTTAAAGCGGTGGTCTGTAAGTGAATTCTGGCAAATTAACTCCTTGATGTGAATGGGTGCCAAATGCAAAAGAGGTTAGGTTTGGATCTCACTATATCTTATTTCAAGCATCATGCGTAGAGTTTTACTGCGTATCAAAATTTATTGAGGAAAAAGTGAGTAAAAATCAGAGATTAATGCAGAAAAGCCATAAACTTGTGCATAAGATTTCACCACAGGGCAGGAAATGTTGTTTTGAAGTAAAATTTTCTGGGTGAAGGACTTCTAGATCTCTACATATCATATATACCCCGTAAGGGGGGTCTAAAGTTCATTTAACTCAGGGGTGTCAAACTCAACCACAGCAAGGGCCAAAATCTGGATTTAAGTCTAACCTGAGGGCCCAACAGGGTCAACATTTAACCCAAACTTTCAGCCTCCTTTTCAAAATATATAACAAAATCAGTGATGATTATAAACCACTTGAAAATTTCAAAAAGTAAAAAAGATCAATTTAAAGGCAATCTGAGATTTAAAATTATCCAATAGGTTAGTTCAAAAGATCAGAACACGATATTTAAAACAGAAAAATAATGTTTTTAATGAGCAAATACCTGAGGAGAAATTTGAAATCATAAGTTTGAAAGGTTAAAATATAAGATCATTTTGAAATCAAGAGTTTAAAGTCAAAGTATGAGTTAAAATTTAAATTGGAATCTAAAGGATTAAAATGAAATAAATCTAAATACTGAGTTGAAAAAAATCAAAGCACAAAATGAAAAGTAAAATCATGTTTGAGTTGTAATCTTGAGATGCAAAATTGGAAATATCAATAAAACAATTTTTTTTCCCCCACATTCTTGACTCTTTATCAAATCTTCCTTACTCTTTACTTTCCCAGATTTTCACGGTTTATTAAGGACATTTTAAATAATGGTGCTAAAGTTTACATTATAATTCTGGAGGAAATCTGCAGACCTCATACTGGTGGGCCAGTAATGATAAAAATATGATATGATCTCGTGGGCCAGATATAATTGTTCCAAAGGGCAGATTTGGCCCCCTGGCCTTGAGTTTGACACCTGTGATTTAATCTCATAAAACCCAATGTCTATAGACAGTTAAACATAGAATATTGTAATATTTTTACACCGTTTCAGATTACAGCAGTTAGCCTGTGTCTACATCTTTAATCTTTGTATTATCAAATTCCATTTAAGCCATCGAAGAATATGTGAAAGGTCATTTTAAGAAACGATACAAGGTGAAATGTATGTTCTTTCTGTTGTTTCTATCCCAGCTTGTTAGAGAACTTGACACCATGGAGTCCATTACTGATCCAAATATGAGTGAGAGATTCACTAGTGCTATGGAGGAGATCCACAACAAACAGCTCCATACTTTCAGTGAAATAATTGATGCAACAACGGAGCTGTGCCAGTCTCATCGACAGTTTGTGAAGTCTGCACATGGTATGTTTGAAACACACTGGTACTTTATGGGATCCCAAGTATTTGTTGCTTTGACACTAGTACAAGTGTGTAAAAATACATATAGAAGACAACCACACAACTATTTCGTATATGATTCTACACTTGTATTAAATATTAGCGAGACAGCTTCAGTATAACGAGTGTGTAGGTTTCTTGTTAAAAAGATTACTTGGCTCAGATTTGTGGGGCTGTGCTTTGGCAGTATTTATCATGCTGTAGGTCCGAAGTATCACTCCTGAAGTTGTTTAAACTGATAGAAAAACTCTTTTTTTGTCTCTGGTGGAGATTCGTGTTCAAAGAAATGCAAGGATGATAAGATGCTGTTTGAGACGATCCAGACTTTCAAAAAAGGTGAGTTGATGTATGTTCAGTTGTGCCCAATGTTTGTAATTTTTTGTGGACTGAAGTTTTTGGTTTTGGCCACAGTTTTGAGTTTTCAATAATTCGCTCTATTCCACTGTGACATGAGGCTTCATAGTTTAATGAAAGCATACTTTTTTGTCCTCAGACTTGGAACAGAAAAATGCGGTACTGAAAGAGAAACAGCAAGCCATTTCTGAGGTGAAGTCTGAGATTCAGCAGAAGGAGATGCAAAAAGAGGATACTATCCATAAGCTACAGAAACTGGAAGAAGAATATGCCAAGAGAAAAGAGTGTAAGTGGGAACAATAACAGAAAACACCTGTGGAGATCACATAAACGTTATAAAGAACTGTGGTGCAGCACAATCTAAGTAATTCAACCCTTTCTCCTTGTTCCCCTTTCAGTAATTGAGTCTCAAAACAAAGCAAACAAAGACAGACTGAGGAATCTTGGGAAAGCCAGACTGGTCTTTCAGGAACATTTAGGGATGGAGATCCGAACAATCCTTGGCAAAACACAATTGGTTAAAGGTAAGACAAACAAACATCACTACATCAGTGCCCAGTATTTCTCTTAAATCTGGTCTTTTGTGATACTTTGATAGTTTAATGATGATCAAGACAGAGATTTCACAACATGCATCTTTCTGCCTCTTGATCATCTAGTACCTCCTGAAAGGGCCACAACTCTAGTTGTTTTTCCCAGTACCTTTCCAGTAAAATAAAACACTAATGTTATTACTGAATTAGGAGTATTGTTAAATATGCAAAGCAGGGCAAAACCAATTTATCAAACAGCGGAAGTAGATTGACTCATGTAAACACTGATCTTGTTTTAATTTAGCTGTACATGTATTTGTCGTCTTTGTGTAGGTGAAAAGTTGCAGTTTGTTTTCCGGAACATCAACCCTTCAAATCAGGACAGCGCCTATGTTGTCACGATGGGGATCAAAGCAGACGGATCATACCAGAGTAAGTTGTACGAGATAATGCATGGAGAAAGGGAATGGGGTCTTATCTTATCCTTAAGGGATTCTAATAAACTACCCATTAATCGGGCATCATCCTGCTTATTACCTAACTACTGACTTAAGTCTTAACCAAATTGACTCAAAATATTAATTTTAAAATAATTAATTGATTTTGAAATTATCTATGCACAGATGAACAAAAAAACAAACCAGCTCCCCTGATTTCATGGTTGAAGGGGTAACTACGGCAATGGATTCTAACCCGGCTACTTGCACCATCGACCCACTGTATATGAAACTAATGATTTCAATTAAAAACTCAAGTTAGTATTAGCCCACTTATGAAACAACCTTTAAATCGAGCACTTCTGTTTAGTGTGAATAATTCAACCTACTAATAATTCACATTAAACTGAACATTTCGAATCACAGCAACAACAGTTAACAAATATTAGTCTGCTTATTTTCCTTCATACACACTGGTCTGAACATTCCCATTAAAGGTTATGTAAGAGAAGTTGAACTGGTCATTGGAAAAAAATGTTGAGTTTAGTCTATATTCAGTTCAGCAAGTTGTGATTGTGTCAATCAAACATTACTGGGAAATTTTTCTGTTTTTTTTTTCTTTGCTAGCACCGCCTCTCCAACTTTAGTACTGCAGTGTTTGTGTAAAATGGACCACATCTCATGACAAGAACTGCATAACTTGTATATTATAGTCCTCCCACTTAAGACTCACTATAACTAGTACAGAGGTTAAAGTATGCTGTGATAAAACGGTAAGAGTCACTGGCTGTTGATACGCACAGCCATCTCAACACTAACTATGGTGTCCAATTTCATCCTCAACCATCATAGTGTGAAATATGGTTTTCCTCCATTGTTATTTTTTGTTCGATAACTTTGATCAATTGTTGATGCAGCGCTGCAGTGAAAGGGCAAGACAAATGAGGGTTATTTCACCCCAAAGTGCAAGTCTGAACAGCACTGGACTGTGAAGTATTATAGAAATGTGTATTTCTCTTGAATTTTTTACATTTTCAGTATTAATGGTGCAGGGTATGATGTATTTCTATCACACCAGCTAAAATTTTCAAGGAAAACGTGTTGGAAAGTGGTCACTAAAAATGAGAGCGCGGTTTATTCTGCAAAATCGACGATCAAAACTTTGGGGATATTTATGGAAGTCTTTAACTTCTACAGTTGTGTCGAGTGATCCTGCCCTGGAGAGTTTGCCAGTCCTGGAAAGTCGCCTTCAGGAGACCAATAACTTACCTGCATTCTTGGCAAACATCAGGAGGGAGTTTATCGCAAAGGCACGCTGCTGAGGATGGATGGATGGGAGGAGACGATCAGAATACAGATCAGAATACAGTGGACATTTTAAAGCTCATTGGAGTACTCTCAGTGATGACAAACCCTGAATAGCAAAATCTGGGCTTTTTTGCTTCATAAATACTAATGTATGTTTGTAAATATGTATGCATGTGTGTTGTCTCATTTGTGTCTGAGCATCATATTAAATTTGACTTAAAACTTATTTGGCAGTGACTCGAACCCTGAAGCTTGTCCAAGAGAGATCTTGTGTTTTAGTGGAAGTGGTAAGAGGTCTTCTGAGTCTTTTAATCCATAAAAATGTATAGAAATTTATCTAGTTTTGCAGATTGTTCTCCACTTAGAAATGAAGTGACTACTCAGCCATTATAATGTAAACATGAATCATTTATTGTGTCTCTTAATTACTTAATCTTATAGAGTAGAGTTTAGTTTTAATACATATTTATTTAAAACTCCCTTGAGTTTGTTTGTACAAAGTGTGAAATAAATAATGAGAAAACAGGGATTTGAGTATAAAAATTGACATCAAGTCTGAATTGAAGCAGTATCACAAAATAACCGAAGAGCAAACAGTGATGTGACCTGGTATGTTGGCAGTATGTGCAGATCAATAACCAGTACAAACACAATTTTCCAGTCACTTCCACTCAATCTTTTGCTGCAGGAGTTTGTCTCTTTGATCCCAGGTGAATTTTGTGTTTATTTTTGCACTTCTTGAGTAAACAATCAGGCATCAGAGGATTTGATTTCGCTCAGCACAGGCAGCTCCTCCACATAGGTTGACGGGAAATGTCCTGTTTTCCCGTTTAGTTGTCCAAACCACCAACCATTCTCTTCCTTTCCATAGATATCCAGAAGATCTCCTGTAAAACAAACAAGAGTCTTTAGGATTGTATGATAAAACAACTGTTCAGATAATCACTAGTTGGGTTGTCACCTACCTTCTTTTAAAGTCAGTTCATCTTCTTGTTCAGGCATAAAGTCATAGAGGGCTTTGCATTTTCCCAAACTGCTCATTTCTGGTGTTATTTGACCTGTTAAATGTTGATATTGATCGTTATTTTGGTTCACTTTGATAAAGCCAAATGCCTGTTATTGAAATGAATCAATAAATTTAGATTATCTAGGGACTTCTTACCTTGTTCTTTGTCATCATCAGTTTGAGGCGTGCCCCCGTTGACAGTGCTGTCACACTCCGCAAACACAGGTTCATATGTAGTGGTTGTAGGAGAGACCTGCTCCGTAGGACTTGGTTGAGCCTCTGCAGACTTCTGTGTCAAAAACTCGACAGGTCCTTTGTAAATGATGGAAGCTCTCAGTGACTGACGGGATCTGAACGGGGTTCTCCTCAGTTTGACTGGACGAGTCAGCTGGACCACACTGTGCTCACAGTCCTTAGATAGAACAGAGGTTTGTGTCATGTTAATCCACGTTTTATTAGAAATCAGTCTCTCAAACTGAAATTTTGAAGGGGTGCACGGATGAAGATTTGATGGCTTGGTAACAACCATTCATGTCTAAATTTCATCATTCACACTTTGTAAAGATGCCAAGGCACCGGTTTAATCTCAACACCTCACTTTTTTATCGGGATCACAATAACAAATCAGCCAAAACCAAATGGAAACATCTAGTGTTGAAAAATGAAGCCAACACCCACAGTGTGTTCATCTGTTTCTTGCTCCAAAAGCCAATGACGCCTGATCAAGGCTGATATGAGCATAATTAAACATGATGGCAGCCTGGTCTACATGCTTCATTTCCTTAATTACAGCTTTACAGGGGGTGTATATTTTTTCTATAAAAGAGTTCTGTGTAATCAGGGGTGTGGCTGATCCTACTGACAGGTGGGTGTGTTGTAGCTGTTTGCCAGGCAGCTGGGTAATTTGAGTTCAACCTATCTAAGTAACTACATCAGCAGAGTTGGAGTCACTGTCTCCAATATGTCAGCAGTTGTTTTTTTTTTTTTTTTTTTCAGAAACCAATGGATGATGCAACTGAGATTGGGTTCATGTTTTTATAAAGTCAAAATTAGCACTTAAGGGAGTTGATGTCAAGTTGAAATATAGGCCAATATAATTTTTAAAGTCAAGGAGATATTTAACTTTTAACTTTGAAATTAGTGATGATATTTACTGTTTTATTAAACGAATCACAATTTATAGTCACTCCTAAGTGACTGCAAACAAAATGCAGAAAATTAAGAGTCCTAATATATCCTACGGATTCACTGATTTAGTGTGAACAGTCACTTTAGCGTAATTAACACAACATCCAGCTTTGAAACCTACTGGGGACCACATTTTTAATGATGAAAGATGTTCATGCTGGTAAACACTGAGACACTCTACAGTTTTACATATGTACACCAAAAGTTTTAAAGAGAGACATATACACACACATTTTAATCTAAGGGAAAGTCCAACATAGGCACTGCTTTAACCTTTTAGTTTTCCCCTTTGGCTCCAGTTACTGGGCTCTCAGTACTTGGCTGAAATACAATAATGTTGAGGTCAACCTTTCCTTTTCCCCTTTCCTGGTATTTGTTTGGCACTCAAACCCTCAGTGTAACAACCTACAGGTGACTAATCCTCCACAAAATACCCATTATCCTCAAAATGACATAGAAGCTGACAGTAATAGTCTTACCTTATCTTTCCATTTCACAATGCTGTCTTTAAACCGGTGAAGGGACTTGGGTTTTCCCTCCAACTCACACAGAGACAAAGAGAGTTTGTAGTGGGTGGCCTCCAGGAGATCCATTTTAAGAGTACTCTTCGGGAAATAAGTTGACATTAGTAAACACTTGAGATAATCTAATCTACAATCTGTTCCAAGTAAATATTCATTTGTACAAACCACTATCTACCCATCCGCTCTATACACACTGCACTCTCTATTTACCTCATCCAGCTGCTGCTCTGTTTCCTCAAGGTTCTTCTGGTTTGAAAAAGACGGATTCTCTGAGTATGTTTTCATCAGTTTTTCAATTCCTGCAAAAAAAATGTCCAAGGTGACACCAAAACTAACAAAGCAAATACCTTTAAATCCATTATCAAACACAGTTATACCAATAGACATTTTACTTCTGCCCCATTCAGATTATCCTTTGTTATGCTGATGCGTTATTTTCAGGGAAAAGATGCTCAGAACCCACCTTCACGGTCTCTCTGTGTTTTTGCAATACTGTCCTCCAGACGCTGGAGTTTCTGTTTGATGGCCTCTTTTCTTCTTTCTCTGCTCATGAAGGATTTGCTGTCCTCCTCCTGGTTCAAGAAGCAACAACAGACATAAGTCACTTTGATAGTCTCCAATACATACACATACAGTGCATGTATGTATCGATAGCCTTTGACTAGCTGTTCAACACTGCAGATACACAGTAATTCTATTAGTTTAGGTCAAAATAAACATTAAAACTGAAGATTTCTGTTGAAATGATTTCATTTTTTCCGTCTGAAATTAAATCTCAGTTATTACTAAGAATTACAAAATAAATGGCTGTAGCTCCTCAAGTCCTCAGGCAAACCACTGGAACAATTTCACACTAAATGTGACACTCATCCACTCATGCCACTACAACTTTATCACTATGAAATTGTAAACTGACTGAACTACAATTCTTTCCAGCGAAAAACAAAGTTTTGACTCAGAGACATGCCAGTTTAGATAGAATATGTGGCGGGGAGTGTGTTTAGCTTAAATGTCAAAATAGCTTAACATACAGCAAGTTATGATTGACTCATGTAAACACCCCCCCCCGTTTTAAAGGAGACCCAAGTATCACCAGTAATCAGTTCAAAACTACTTGTAGCACAACAATTACACATTAAAGCACACCCAGCCTTGATTTTACATCCTGCTTCAAAATGTCACTTCTGTGACCTGGACTCTCCAATCCAACAGAGCCCCCATGCAGTGATGACTGAGTTTGCCTTTGAATGGGTGACTCACTGAGTGGGTCCGTGGCCCTCAGACAGACTTCTCATTAAAATTCAACAGACTGAGCAGACTTACAAAATAATCAGCCATCAAAAACTCTGCTTTGCTGTCCACATCTTTGATGTTGTTTTCATCCATCAGGGTTTGAATGTCTCCATCCATGTCCACCCTTTGGGCCGCCTGCTCGATCTGTCGCTGTCCCTGAAACGGATACAAGTATATCTATTTGAGTCATCAGGGAGTTTTAGGACATCCATGCAGAGTAAAGAAGGTCAGAATGTCTTACATGTTTGAGAGTCTGCCCAAAGCTGGACATATAGAGATTGTATCTGCTCAAAATGTTGCAGAGGACCTCAATGCGTTGTTTTTCCATCTCCTGTATGATCTGGAAAAAAGAAATGGTGGAGAGTTGCACTGTTTTTTTTTTTTTAATCTGTGGTGTCCTACATTGAAAATACAGACATTAAAAAAAAGTAAAGGTTACACAGTGGCAAAAGATGTAGGGTTTGACCAAGTCACCAATTTTGTTCTTATTTGTGCACACTGTTAACAGAAAATACAGCATGAAACACCTCATGTCAGAGAAGGACCCTGGGTGGACAGTGGTAATTTGCTACTCAAAATTACAGCACTCATCTTTGGTGTCAGACTGACCCTGTACTCGTTGAGCATTTTTGGCAACCACAAGCCCACTGGTTCGACTCTTATCACAAATGAGGGGTCCTTGAGTAAAGACACTGCACCCACCCGTTCACCCAAAAAAGCCCCTCTGCATAAGAGACCCAGCTATGAAAATTAGGGATTCCTTTTTTCCACACCTGGTAGCAGTTTTTCAGAGTGTTTTCCCACTTGAGTCTCATTTGATGACCCTCCATGTTGATACTGAAGTACTCCTCATCCACCCGCGCCTGCATCTCTGCTGACTTAGTCAGCCTGTTCAGCATCTGTAAGTGAAGTACAAGAGGAACATTTCTCTAATTAATGTGATAGCAGCTCTTCCAACAGGAATTAAGTCCAAGATGATTAAAAACAACCTGTATTTAGTGGTGAAAAAGCTGCTTTAGTCTTCTCCTTTTTACCTTTTGTTTTTCTTTTTCAGTGCAAATGTGTTTGTTGTTCTCAACAAAGTTGAACAGAGCCTCGTGCTCTCTCGTTAGTCCCACTAGTTTCTTCTTTATCTGTTTAGAAAAGGAAATACAAGAATCTATATTAATGTATTTTTTGTTGAACAAACACACAGGTAGACTGAAGGATTAGCACTCCACTTGGCTTTGTTTTCTCTCATGAACGAGAGTTATACAGACTCTGTGGTAATGGTTGGTCTTGTAGTTCATTAGATGCACAGTACCTACTGAAACAATTGATGACAATGTTTCTGGATTGAATTCACAGTTTAGGGACAGTAAATAAATATAAATGATCTTTACTTTCAGTTTGTGATGAAATAGTAGTTATAGCAAAGGCTGGTGGTGCTAGCTCTGCTATCACTTAGCAAATCAATTTGACATTTTTCACCTGCGTGTGTTCACTCTGAGTTTCCATGTACAGCTGCATAAAATACTCAGTTTTTGAAAATTTGAATGGAAATTTGAACTTCCTAAAGATGAGTCGCGTTGAAACATCCCATATTTCAGACACTAAAAATTAGTCCATTTTAAAGCTCTTGTGAGGGGATTTTAGCAGGTTATCAAACAGTTTAAAAGTAATACTGATGACCCCATTTGACACAGAAAAACAAACCAGACCATCAGAGATAAAATGATGGTTTGTGTTGAGCTATTTCTGATACTTGAAACTGGAGGGGGTAGGTGTCAGACAGTGAGTCACAGCATGCATGCAGACAAAGCCTTTGTTAACAGTTATACAGAGACGACTCACTGTGATGTTTTCTGCAGGTGTTTGTAATGCATTGAACACACTGTAAAGGCTTTAAAATAAAGAGATTGATGCTTTAGCTGGTAGTAAGAGCTGTCTTACCTTAAGTTGCTCACTCCAGTTGACCCCAAGAAGTTTTCCATTTCTATCAATGGCGTTGTCAAGCTATCAGAGCATAACAAGGTGAGATACACCTTACAGCTATGAAACACACCACACTGATATTGTTTATGATACAAGATCAAGAATTAATTTCATACAGGCCTCTTCCTCTTTGTGTGCTCATCTAAGACTTGTCGGATTTCCAGAATGGCCTCCTGCTGAAATGCATTTCCCAAAGATCTACAGCGAGAACAAGCAAACCACATTGAACTGTAAATCCAAACATGTTTAATGTTTGATCAGGCAGGAGAGTTGAACTCAGGTTGAAAACTACCTGTGGGCGTCTGCTCTGGAGTACATCTCATCTGACACATGACACCAGGCGCTGTAGGTGGAACTGAGTGGGGGAGCCGGCATGAAAAGGTTAGAGCTGTAGGCTTTCTAGCCAAACACCTGCCAATGTTTAGATCATGTCGAACTTGCCGGGAGCTTGTTTCCCATCACACCAGTATTTTTATACTCTGGCAGTTAGTCCGTAGTAAGAGATCATGTTTAACCCAAAACACATATAAAAAAATCATAAATACCTGACACTGTGTGCCTTACTTTTTTGACATTTCTTTAGAGGCCCTGATGAGTTTGCCTGCAAGCTTTCGAAGTCCTTTAGAGTACGTCAGTTCAAGCTCAGCCCTAAAACAGGAAAGGAGACAGTAACTGAGTCAAACAGTAACTGCTTTCTCCATTAAAACTGAAGCCTAAAGCCCAGAGCGTGAGGGAGCCTACCTTTGCTGAAACACCATCATCAGTTCTTTGCAGAAGTACTCCCCAGTTTTTGAGAACCGTTTTACATTTTGATACAGCTCGTTGTACTGAAAGACATATAATAAGGCTTCATTTGTTCCCTGATTTTAAGAGCAGTTTGAACAAACACAAAAGAGGTACAAGAATAAAATACATTTTATTCTTATTTTTACCCCACATGCTCCTACAAAGGAAAGACTGAAGCGTCTCTTGTAAAGGAAATACTCACAGAGCAGGTGCTGATAGGGTCCTTCATCTTCAGACTGTGGCTGTTTGTTGACTTTGAACGCAGAACTTTGACCACTCTCCTCCCAGACTCTCTCATGCGGAAATCACCTGAACGAGTGTCGGTGAAATATTGAAAGGAAAATTCCAGTTGGAGGAGGGAAAAGAACGAAAATTCAAATGTAAACTCGGGTGGCATGGCGAGTCGCTCTGCCAAAAATCTAAAGAAAGAAGAAAATATAAACACAAAACAAGAGCCCTTCATGCCCTTATCTGTCATCCAGTGATAGATGTTGGTGCAGTTTTAACAGATTTTAAGTTTGACAACAGCAGGATCATTGGTTGCTGTTGTAAAACCTGGTTGTTGAATACTGAACAGAGCAAACACCCATGATCAGGTGACAAAGAGTCCAACAGTCTTTTTGTTTGGACTTAGTTTGTCTATTAGATGAAAGTGGCGCCAGAGAAGCCACGAGCAAGATCTACAAGATTATGGCTGTGGGGCTGAGAACCAAAGCTAAAAATCTGAGAGGTGCTAAAATGTTTAACAGAGCAGCAAGAAGCGTCAGAGTTTGGCAGATTTCTCTTCCTTTTCATATCTAAGACCTGACTGGTCTCAGTGTATTCGCAATCAAGAGAGAATAAGAGCTACTGTATGAATGAAGTGTAGTATGAGTGTTTTGTAAGTGTAATGTCTGTAAGTATATGTCTAAGTTCAAAATGTAAAATGTAAAAATAAGACCCCAGGAAGAATAGTTACTGCGTATCTTGTTGTAACTAATGGTGGAAAACAAATTCATTCAAAATTTGCAAACACATTAATCCTACATCTTGATAGATTCATTTTCGTGGACCAGGAGGCCCTTATATGCAGAGGCTGTGGTCCTAGTTGCACAGACCCTTTGCTACATGTCTCCCTCCACTCTCTATATTTCCTGTCTCTCTTCAGCTTTCTTGTCTATCAAAGTTAAAAAAATATTTCAAAACACCACTCAAAAAGCCGTGGTTAGAGAGGTTATAGTCCTTGAAGCAGAATCGTCTGAGTTTGGTCCCTCTGCTGCAAATCCTTCTCCTTCGTCTTCATAGTTTGTCTCTGTCCTTCATTTTTAATAAATCGATCAAATTAATTTCCCTGTTTGTTTTTGTTATTCCCAGACTGATGGTGCTAATTAAATAGACCAGCATGTATTTGCAATCTTCATGTTTTTTTATTGAATAATTCAAACAACTCATGTCCGCCTCACAAGTGGACAAATGGACTTGAATGAAATGCCTTCCAGAAATGTACCAGAATACTTAACAAAATGCTTTAATAGGGAATACAGCATGTAGCCATATCTGATGCACACACATAATACTGTTATTGACATCTCATATACAGTTTGAGTGGAGGATGTATTCAGAAATGTGAGTAAACTTTGCACATTTTGGCATTTCTTTGGGGGTGTAGCATTAATCGTAAACCCAGGTCTTTAGCATCCTGCTAATACTCATTGTTATGGTGTGTAAAAAAAAACAGCTGTATTGTGTGTGATGGAGATGATTTAACCTTTAACCCTGACATCAAAATAGAGCAGATGTCCCACTAGCCTTAGCGAACACATAAAAAATAAATAACACAAAGAGACACAAACATAAGAAATAAAAGTCACCCCCAGTTTGCCAGACTACTGTATGTTAGAGTAGCATGCTTACACCGTAAGATGAAATGCTGTCATTCGTTGGGTAAAACAGAGTGAACGGTACCAATAGGAGTGCTCTGATATTTCACTGAGTGCAGCTTGATGCAAATATAATATAGATGAAGAGAATAAATTGCGCAAGGAAATCAGTAGAGAATAAAACTGATAACAAAACTGCATTCACACAAATTTATCAAGAACTTCCAGTACCAGACAGGCGGTGTTGTTCATGTCAAACACACACACACACAAGCATACACACACACACACACACACACACACACACACACACACACACACACACACACACACACATACAGAATGATGGATGGTGTCTTTAGCATGGCTCCAGTGTTGTGATATCAGCTCAGTCAGTGTTCGTCGGGGTACAGTGCTCCTGTCAGGTAGCCGTTGGTCCCGTGGTTTTTGTTGGTCCCGTTGGTGGTGCTGTTGTGATGTTTCTGATTGGGTGGGGGGCTGTCATCCTCATCGGAGCTTGACTCTATGTCGCTGCGATCGTCCTTAGACACCTGCAGAAGTAAGAGGGATGAGTGGAGATGAAATTTTTCTCATTAATATTCTTATCTGTGTCATTATCTGCGGCAGCCATGCGTGGCGGTGGTACAAATGGGCTCCTGCAAGTCCAACCAGGAGGTGCTCTGCTGGATCAATATGAGGCAACACGCTGTAAAAGCTGTAAAATGTATTCGCAAACATGAAAGATGGGGATCACTCAAAAATGGGATTATTTTACCTTCAGCTCATGATTATTTTGACTACTAATAATTCATGCAATTATTTTTCACTGACAGCTTAACCATCAAGGCCTTCAGGAAAAAAAAAGATGTGCTCGGGCATTTTTCCAAGAGTCTGACCTTGTTTTGTCCTAACAGTCTTAAACTATTAATGAAATCAAGTATTTAATCCACAAATCCCCAGATTTGAGAATCTTGACCACGTGAATCCTCTTTATTCTTAACAAGAAGCGTCAATTGCTGGCATGTTAGTATTTGATTAAAAACATTGTCCATGTGTCAATAAGTCAACCTGCATGAGAATAACACAAACAAAATAAGCTTTTGGCTAAAGACTCTGAATCTGTGCTGTTCCTGAAAAGAACTGAACCATATAATTCAACAAGCAAAGTTTTAGATTGATCTGAAATGACAAGACTTTTACATTTGGCTAACATTTGGACAAAAATATGAGTAAAGCTAAAGCTAAAAGGAATGTCATAACAAGCAGACCAGACCAAGGAAGTTTTAATTTGTGTTGATATGTGGAAAAGCAATTACTTATCTCTTTTTTTCAATTTTGCACGTGTTTAAATACAGTTTGACTGCTTTCTTTCAAAAGTCAAACTAACCAGTCATAAAAAACTGTTAAAAATATAAACCAAAGAGGGTGTTTTTGCACCCTGCGGTCTATTTCTTCGTCTGACACCAACCCTGCTGCAGCAGTGTCAGACATTAAAAATACTTGTATGAGAATAGTCGATCTCAGTGTTCATAGTCTTGTTTGCTTTTGGAGGTCATAAAGAGGCATCACTATAAAACTGCGGCCTGTTTTATAACCAGCTAAAAACTCCTCACAGGAGCTTTAAATCAGAGCACAAGTGTAAACCTTGTATAGAGGCTCTGTGGAAATCAGGAGGGAATCACACAGCAGATTTAGCTGCAGCTGTACCTGCTTATAGACATGCTCCCATCTTATCTTAAAATGTCAGAGGTGCGTCTCAGCCCCAGGAGGATCCCACTAAATTTTGGTGGTGATCTGGATTGCCTTCTGGATCCAGGAATTTTTTGAAGGATTCTTTATCATTGTGAGATTTGTGAATTTTGGAATTTTTTGCATTTAACTCCATAAAAATGGAGAATTATTAGTAAAAAATTACACAAAAGGATCTCAATGAGTTTTATGAGGTGTCAAAGGTTGATCCTGATCCAGACAAAATTCCGGATACTGTGATCCAGAACACACAAAAATAAGGGTGCCGTTGGAATTTTCAATGCTGAAAGATAACCAATGGGTGGCACAGTGGTGTAGTGGTTAGCACTGTCGCCTCACAGCCAGAAGGTCCTGGGTTCGAATTCGGGTCAGGGCATTTCTTGTTTTAGGAACATTATGAACAGTGAACACACTAGTTTAAACACAAATAAAAGTTAATAAAAGACACGTAACACTAAAAGTTTTGGTGTGAATCACAATATAAGGGGGGACATGAGCTGCTTGGCGGAGGTCTGTGCTCTCCGAGTGCTTTTCTAGTTAGGAATGAATTCATGATAGTTTGAGGCTACTTACATGTAAGGGATTCCATTTTCCCACCTTGGAGGTTGCAGGTAAGAAAAGAGAAAACACAGGGAAAGTCAAAGTCTGGCTTTAGAAAACATTACACAGCATTTATGCATGTACCAGCAACAAAACACATCATTATGCAAGCAGAGCTATAACAGGCAGGATTTTGCAGACAGGGAAGCAGTGTGCAGTGACTCACTTTTCCTTTGGAGATGGCTCGGCATGCTGTTCTCACTATCAGGTAAGACCAGAAGGAGTGAAGGAGCTGCAGCAGGATCAGAAGCAGGTTGAAGACCCACCAGGAAGGATAGGGCCCGACAATCTCCCAACTCTCAAATAAGGTTGTATTCAAAATCCTAGAACAGCAACAAAAGAGGAGGGAGATAATCAGCTTGATGTGTTTCAGTACAAAAACACATTGAAAACACCTGTGTTTGTGAGCGGAGTTACAAATGTGGTGAGAAGTAGCGGTGCAACAAAGCATGACGGAGGATAGAGAGCAGATCCCAGGTTAGCTCAGGTCCAGCACTTTGTCTTTTGAAGATATGTTTGCAGCACAAACAGGGGGCTTGTTTATGGTTCAGTTATGTGAGGATATAAGTCTTAGTATGATTAAAAGGAACTGTTGATGAGGATGGAAAAAAAAGCAGTGCAAAGCTTAACATGTCATGCAAACAAAATTTCAAGGATCAGTGTTAAATTTATCCCTGAGCCAATTCTTGCAAATGTCTGTCTGTGAATCATCCTCCAGATACTGAAGCCATGGCAACAGCTTTACAGTAATGACAACTTTACAGTGTGGATGGTGGGGGATGACTAAAATGAAATGTAGGCTTACTGTATTACAGTGTGGAGAAAAAGCTGATGGTCTGTAAATGTTGCACAGACAAAGCAAAGATCCTCTTGTATTTAAAAAACGCTTGTTTCAGAGCAGCACTGGTGAGACTAACAGCGTTATACTTGACTCTAGGTTCCTAAAATAGCATCTTGGAGCTAATATAGAAAGGACAGTATCTAACAGAAGTGCAGAAAACTGCAGATACCTGACTTGAAAACTAAATCATGTCTCCCTTCACTGGGAAAAGGTGTGATAACAGCACTGCTGATGACTGCAAGATGAGTGCTGTGCACACGTCTGGAGTCCAAAATTGATTTGTGGTTACTGCAAATATCATCAGAACAGCCGGTTATAATTGGCATTAACTATCCACTGTAATTTGAATTTTAAATGTGCTTGTAAAACAAAGCAGCAAGGATTTCATTTGAATAATGCTTTTTTTTCTCTGTGAAAATTGAGATGCTGAATAAATGCAGCATTAATCAAAACAACAAAAAGGAACAACACAAATATGATAAAAAGATGCTTATGAGCAGAAAGCCCATTAAGGTTTCACAATCAGCTGAAACTCGTTGAATGATTAAGTGAAAGAAATAATGATCAGCTTCTCATTTGTTTGGCTTTCTTTGAGAGGTAAAAGCTGCTGTATCCATAGTAACTATTCCTTAGCAACAAAATTCAGAGATGTTGCTGAACTGAAAACTAGGCAAGAAGAAAAAAAAGCTCTGAGATCCTCGTGACACTGACGTATTTTCAGGGATGGTATGTTGAAATGTGCACAGCTGTTCTGGCCTCTCCAGCGATGTTTTTTTTACACTGTACTGAATGCAAACATTCAGCTAACACTGCTGTAATGAGGAGCACAGAATACAAGACCTACCAGACAGGGTAAACTCCCAGCCTGGAACTTATGAAGAGAATTGCAAACATTGCAAACAGGAGGTTGCAGAGTATCTGACATTTGGCATAGTTGGCCATCTTGGCAGCCTTGGAAGAAAAGAAGAAAAACAATTTATTCATCATATAAACAAATGCTGAAATATCTCTGACTCTAACTGTTTTGTATTATAGCCCCTAGGGATGAGTTTAGCATGCATTGTCCCTCTGAAATTCAGTCCCACACAATAATATAATACCGCAGTTTAATCTGAATAATAATGTATACTGAAGCTTAAGATGTTAACTTCAAACACTACACCCACACATCCTACCAACTCTGCCTCCAGCCACCCATCTGTCCATGCCCAGCCTTTAATTCTCTCACCTCTATCAGCACATCGGCTGCATCGTGGAGACACATGACCAGGGTCCCCACTCGTGCCATGTTGTTCACATAGGAAAAGGTGATGAGAGAGATTGTTGCCACATGGTGCAGGAACATGAGCAGGAAATCCTGGGGAGACAGTTGCCAAGGAAACATGAAACAACTAACCAAAACTGCCTTGAGGCTATTTGAATGAATGCAGCTCATACCCAGAGCACATAGTGCAGTACAGATATGTGATAAAGTAAGAGGAACATACTTGCTGTGATCTTTTTGTGCAGTTTCTCAATTTTTTTAAACCTTTAAAAACTTAACACTCTCCCAAAAACAGTTCTCCTTTCCAAAACAGGCACAAAAAGCACTGCATGTTTGGATTTTCTTGACCTCAAAATGCCTGAGTTACAGTCACGTCATGATTGCATGCGTCTTTCAAAACTAAACCTCTGTTTTAGTGAGCCACATTTGTCATGTGCCACTGTGATTTGCGCGGCTATTGGCAAGATATAAAAAAGTTGTGACAAGACAATGACTAACCATGCGCTACACAAACAAACAGATCGAGTACGCCCTCAGTGTCCGAGTCATGAACACTGAGTGCTGTGAGAACTGTGTGGTTAAAATATATTGTAACTGCTTGTGCTGGTGTCTGGTATTGTCTTAAACTTTTAAATGAAGGAGGATCGTTATGCATAAATCACATAAATGCGGGGAAAATAATAATAAAAAAAAAAACAGCAGCAAGAATAAAAAATACAAAGCAGTCAAAGCGGAGCATTTTAATTCTTTCACTTCAGTTTCAGTCTAAAGGTCCTTTCACACTGGGACCGTTTTTGTCGTGCGATTATTTCTGGGGTCAATATTTTTTTTCAAACCCGTATCCTGTCAATACAAGCGTTCATGGTCGATTTTTCTAAAGTTTCGCATACTGTGTGTCCACTTCTGACTAATCAGATTTCGTGTTGTTGCGACGTCAGATTCACCGGTATATCCAACATGGCTGACCGGCTGATTGTTTACGTGTCGGAGAACGGAGTGCTTTTTGATAAAAGACACAAACATTATAAAAATAATGACCTGAAGGACAACTTGTGGAGAGTCGTAGTGTTGGATTTCTCATATGACGATGGTTTGTGTGCTTTAACAGTTTGCTAAACGTCTTTGTTTTTACTTTCATCTGTGCCAAGTAACTTGAGCTCGTAAGCTAACCTGTTCAGATACAACATACCACAAGTATTTTCACTGTCTCAAACTCAATCGCGTTGCTGTCACAGCACCATTAGGTCTCGCTTGTTACCTTACGTTTATGGATTATAGTTTAATGTGCTTATCTGGTATTGGCCCCGACTCAGTACATGCTATCATGACAGACAGCCATCTCAACACTAGTGTCTAATCAGAACTGAAAAATAGTCAGTCTGCTGTTGTGTCAGTCTTCTCGCTTCCACCCAGGATGTGTCGTTTTCCCCCCCGGAAAGTCGCAAAATCGCATCAGGCTTGATGTGTATAGTCAGGCGCGTCAAAATTCGCCTCTGAATATTTCGTAATTTCGCGCTCTATATTCGCATCGTTCCCAGTGTATAAGGACATTAATTCACAACCTGCTAAAAAACTCCTTACAGGAGCTTTAATCCTCATGACATCTAGAATAGAAATGTTAGTTTTTTGGGTGTTAATGTCCTGATTTGAAAAATTTTTGATTGATTGAGTTGGTGTTTGGGATGTTACGACTGTGTTATGGCCTCATGTTTAAGCTCAAAGCACCCAGACCCAGTCCAAAGTGGTGACAGAATGAAGAGGAGGATGAAGAGGAATGGCATAATGATGCAAGATACAGAATGAAAGCAAGGCAAAGAGTGTGCAGGGAGAACATACTGGAATTGGCAGGGGATGCAGAGGGCCTCCTCAGTGAAGTGCTGTGCATGAAAAAACTGAAAGGAGAAACAAAAAACAGACAACATGCCAATAGTCAACAAAGAGATGACAGAGTGAAGGCATACACAGCATGGCATCATGGGAGGCTGCTTTGACTGCAGTGTGTGGTGGGGAGGGGAGAGCTGGAGATGGACTGAAGTGAGATCATGGCTGGAAGGCATGCAAATGGATAAAAAAGAGGAACCATCATGATGAAAAGTAAAAGACAGTGGGTTGAGGGTTGGCTGGCTCAGAAGAAGTGTTTGTACAAACTCATCAGTGAACTCTGTTGTACACACAACAACCACTGAACTTCACCTAAAGGGCATTTCAATACTTTTTATTAAGTATTTAAAACCTTGAGTGTTATATATGAAGTATTTTTTTGTAAATCAAATCTAGCTCTGATGCTGTCCCCACCAGCAAAAATTACTGTTTGAAATGTGCATCAAAAAATGAAGCCTTATCTGATAGCATGGTGTAACAGGAAATAAAAGGGAAATATTTGCTGACTTTATCACTCAAATGCAGATAAGAAAAAAAAGCAGCAAAAAAAAGCAGTTGCAGGAGACCTCAAAAAAGTTTTGGTAACTTTTTTCAGCTTTGAGGTCATTTGTGCTTTTACACATTTGTGAGGCGGAAAGCAAATATTCTGAAACTTATATAACAGAATCATGGTGAAAACAAATGGATATATAGCAGCTACCATAAACAATTCTATGACAATGAGTTTAAAAATGACTCAAACGGATCCAAATGTGCTGGTTTTATTACACAAAAAAACTGAATATGCCAGGTGCCAGTTTTATAGATAAGCAATCATTTATCTCACTTTAGATGCATGCCATGTGTCTTGCAGTCATTCTTACCTTCCTTCTGATGTCTGTGAACTGGGAAAAAAGCAGGGACAGGTAGAAAGACAGCTCCAGGATGTAGTAATAATGGATGTCCACGGTCAGCGGCTGCATGAACATAAATAGCAATAATGTTGAAATGAGTTAATCGGAGGTGTGAGTTTTGGTATTATTAGTTATTAGGTGGATGTAATTTTACCTGGTAGGGGTAGTTGTACCAGCACTCTTTAGTGTTCCAAAGCCATGGGGTCTGCATGAAATAACAGAGTAGAGTTAATAAAACAAAAGATTATAGAGACACAAGATAAAATAAATCTCTTTTACCCTCTGAGCGAGAAACTGGGGTTGAAATATTGCTTTTAAGAGTATACTGTGAAGAATCATGCTTGAAATGAGTCTTTTTACTGCTCCTCCTCTGAAAAAGTATCATATACACTCACCGGCCACTTTATTAGGTACACCTGTCCAACTGCTCGTTAACACTTAATTTCTAATCAGCCAATCACATGGCGGCAACTTAGTGCATTTAGGCATGTAGACATGGTCAAGACAATCTCCTGCAGTTCAAACCGAGCATCAGTATGGGGAAGAAAGGTGATTTGAGTGACTTTGAACGTGGCATGGTTGTTGGTGCCAGAAGGGCTGGTCTGAGTATTTCAGAAACTGCTGATCTACTGGGATTTTCACGCACAACCATCTCTAGGGTTTACAGAGAATGGTCCGAAAAAGAAAAAATATCCAGTGAGCGGCAGTTCTGTGGGCGGAAATGCCTTGTTGATGCCAGAGGTCAGAGGAGAATGGCCAGACTGGTTCGAGCTGATAGAAAGGCAACAGTGACTCAAATAACCACCCTTTACAACCAAGGTAGGCAGAAGAGCATCTCTGAACGCACAGTACGTCGAACTTTGAGGCAGATGAGCTACAGCAGCAGAAGACCACGCCGGGTGCCACTCCTTTCAGCTAAGAACAGGAAACTGAGGCTACAATTTGCACAAGCTCATCGAAATTGGACAATAGAAGATTGGAAAAACGTTGCCTGGTCTGATGAGTCTCGATTTCTGCTGCGACATTCGGATGGTAGGGTCAGAATTTGGCGTCAACAACATGAAAGCATGGATCCATCCTGCCTTGTATCAACGGTTCAGGCTGGTGGTGGTGGTGTCATGGTGTGGGGAATATTTTCTTGGCACTCTTTGGGCCCCTTGGTACCAATTGAGCATCATTGCAACGCCACAGCCTACCTGAGTTTTGTTGCTGACCATGTCCATCCCTTTATGACCACAATGTACCCAACTTCTGATGGCTACTTTCAGCAGGATAATGCGCCATGTCATAAAGCTGGAATCATCTCAGACTGGTTTCTTGAACATGACAATGAGTTCACTGTACTCAAATGGCCTCCACAGTCACCAGATCTCAATCCAATAGAGCATCTTTGGGATGTGGTGGAACGGGAGATTCGCATCATGGATGTGCAGCCGACAAATCTGCGGCAACTGTGTGATGCCATCATGTCAATATGGACCAAGCTCTCTGAGGAATGCTTCCAGCACCTTGTTGAATCTATGCCACGAAGAATTGAGGCAGTTCTGAAGGCAAAAGGGGGTCCAACCCGTTACTAGCATGGTGTACCTAATAAAGTGGCCGGTGAGTGTATATCGTATCTTATCAAAATTCAATGAAGATGAGATATTTACACTAATGGGCTTAAACTCTTTCCATAAATTCAAGAAAGTGCAGACGCCATTAACTGCAAAATTGATGCCATGTTAGGCCGTTCCCACACATACAGCTGGAGTTCATTTCAACCTTTCCTTGTCATTTAAGATCTGAGGCATGAATATCAATAAAACCTCTCTACAATGAATATCTGCCTAATGGATTCAGAGTAAAACCAGAGTGGTTTCTAAAATACTGGGGGATGTTATAAGAGCTGTTAGGGCGCGTACTTTCATATAAAAATGAACCAGAGGGGTTTCATCCTCATATGAGTAATCACATCACGGCATCAGCCAGGCAAATGAAAGGGTAGCTGTGATACATAAGAATGTGTTATGAGCAAACCAGTGACCCATCACTGTAACTGAGTTTAAGTCTCCCGCACTCCTCTCCAGACCTGCTGCTCTATTAATAAATCCCACTGAGACTGAAGCCTGCAGCCAGGAGTGCCAAGGAATGAACTATTTTCACAAAGTGCTTTGTCATGCAACTTGGGAGATTTTTCCTACTTTGCTAGCACAACCACTGCTCTGTTGTTTATACAAATAATCTCTTCTTTCTAATGAATACATAAAATCTGCTCATCAACTATGATCACATACTTCTTTTCAGGGATGGACAAAGTGATTATTTTCTAAACACTCACTAGTGCTGCTTATTGAAGTTTGCAAAGATCCTGACAGCTGTTGGTATTTCAAACTTTCTTAAAAGAGAGCAAGTTTTACTGGAAAAACTGAAATGCTCTGAATGCGCCCACTTATACGCCCTGAGTTTTTTTTTTAATGAAAACTTCTTCATGATAACTAGCATGCTTTTTCAGATTCGAGTTAAAATGAATGGATCATTTAAGAAGTTGGTGTTGTAGCAACAAAAACCATGTGCTATAATTTTATTTTATGAACACACAGTATATGCCCATCATGAGCCATCTTCACAGCATGCTAACTCTATTTTGCCAAAATTTCTAGAATCAATGTCACAAAAAATCCAGTGTATCCAACACTGAAAAGATTAAAGGTGTGTTATTATGAGGGGCTGTATGAGGAACACCGTCTGACACCAACACGTGTGTTGTGTCTGAAAATAGAGCTGAAAAGTGTTGAGAAAGTCTAAATATGGCAGCACCAACTTCCATGTTTGGGCCAGACTTTCATCAAACTATCTTAATTTCATAACACAGATGATCCTGTCAGTAGCTGTTAGTATCAGCTCATCAGCCAGGTGCTCAACAACAGGGCTGCGACCTGTGGGAAATACACTTACACTGACAAGTGCCTTATACAACCCCACTACTGAACCATTCCTCTAATGATTTCAGAAAAAAAATGAGAGTTAACACTGAAATAATTCTGAACTATGAGTCACAAAACTTCATTCATGAGGATGAAAAATATTAAATATGATATGATTTGAGTAGCATGACTAAGTGCTTTCTGAGGCTCTCTTGGAGAGGGTAAATCATGCCGTCCAGGCTTTCCTCCACGGCAGAAAATGCCTTTATAAAAAACCAGCTGGTGCCCCTTTTCTCACTGCTGAGCATCTCCTCCTTTCTTTACTAATGCATACTTAAATGAAAGTGTTATTTAGTATTGGGAGTGTTTTTATTTGTCAGTTGCTCCCCCTTCCCTTTAAAGCTCCTTGTAAGATCCATTATTAATGAAAACATTTTGTTCTGTGCACTCCAACAATCCTCCTTTATAAAATTGGTCCCCTGCACCAAAACATCCATTTGACTCACCCCGTCTCATGACTCGGCACCAACATATTCAGAAAGCCACAGGATTTCCATGCTAGACATGTGGTGGAAAATAGACTCTGACCTCAATGACTCATACAGACTTATGTTCATACTAGAAGCTCTTACATGAGGCGGATGTCTGAATGTTCATGGTTCACAAAAACTTACCTTTTTGAGAAAGCGAACTCCATAGGTAAATATGTACAGATAGAAAGTGAACCTCCACCTGGAAGACACAAATAAAGACAGTTTGTGAATATGCAGATGAAGATGAGACGAGGCAACAGAGCTTTAATTCCTTTATAATTTTAATTCTGTGTTTTTAAAATAAAATGGAAGTAAAGAGCCATGAAACAGTGTTGGTGTTAAGTTTGCTGGAGGCTAAGTGTGGAGGACCCCTGCCTCGAAACTGTCAGTGTGAAAAACAGTAGCCCTTAGCTGTGCAGCGTGTTTGTTTAACATCATTATCTTCTCATTTCCGCATATTCTCAAAGCCATGCTGTTGTAAACTGCAATTAGGAATACAGTCAGTAAATATAAAAGAAAAAAACAGAGCACAGTGCTTCAAACTGCTAAAACTATTCCGAGATTTAACCAGCTGCATCACACTAAAATGTAGTTAATATAACTTATCTTGTACACTCAATTTACTTTTAGGTAGCAGCACTTTCTGGCACATCACCCGGCCTGTTATAAGGCATGTCAAAGGTGTGTGATGTTCAGTTATGTCCCTTTATCTGCCACACAGAATGAATTACTGAAAACAGGACTTTGCTGACCCCTCACTGGTGAGGTCTCAAACATACTCTCTGCTTTATATAACTCCGCACATAACTTAAAGTAACTTCACAAGGGAGGGGTGAGTGATCATGAGGCCTGAGCTTAGAGGCCGAGAACTGCCTTAGCTGACACTGGAGTGATCAAAGCTTTGCTGAGTGGGGAGATGAGCATATATACAGGATATATATACCAGCTCATAACCGTCAGCAACTGGGATGAAGGATTTAAGACTGGGCAACTTGTAAGACCCCTTACAGCTGAACTCTGGAAGTTGCATCAGACAAAACTGTTGAAGGGAACCTAATTTATCTGCAGGACTTGAACGAAAGACCCCCTGGTGTGTGTAATTGGGTTGTCAAGGCATTTCAGATGTTTAGCGCCAATTAGAGTAAATGATTTTTTCTCTCAAAGCTAAACTCGTAAATACGCTGAGATATGCAGTAACTCACAAGGTAAAGCAAACCAAACAGAAGAGGAGCAGAGAGTTTGTTTTTTTCATATGAGAGAAAACACCAAATGATGACCCAGCTGCTGTGACAGAAGCGTGTCAGCGTGTGAGATGAAGTCTGCAGTCTTCAAAAGTCACTGTGTGCGTTTGTTCCGGTTGACCTCAAATCAAATAACTCTGACGGTCGCCACCCCATAACACAACAAAAGAAACCAGGATAAATCAATATCATACTTTCTGAGAGTTAGTGCTTCGGTGTAAATGTTTGTTCAAGATCATCATCATTAAGACTCTAATCAATGCCAGGAAACTACCGCTATGGTAACATGCAGCCTGAGGATGCCATGATTTGCCTTCTGTGCTTGACCTGTGGTATCGTAATAACAAGCTGGACGAGTCTACCTGGCAGACAAAGACTGTTGCATGGCAACCAGTTTATCAAGCCTGCAAGAGTCTTTCTCAAGTACCATTGTGTCTCTGCTATATATGCACAACCATAGTGACTCACAACTACTTCCTGTGGACAGTTTCTTTAGTCCTAAGTCAGTCACAGATGGTTGTCGTGTCATTGTGAGGCGCCGTCTCTCTCATGTGCATGATGATGGTGATTATTGGTTGGAAAGAAAAAAAATCCAACATTTAATTACCCAAGAGCTGCTGTTTATTTATGGCACATTATATCGTAGCAATCAGCCAATTACACTCAAACCTAATTAGTCCTGGGTTACAGCTGTTGGTTTGTATGATTACATTTCAATGATGAACTTATTCTATAAAAAAGAAAATCTGAATTTGTGGATTATCACAAAAAGACAAGGTTTTAGTAAAACAGTGGCAAGGAACTCCTGTTTTTCCAGATTTACATGTGTATTAGTGAATCAATCATAATCCTTTTCCTAAGACATGGTGGGTTTTAAACTGAGACTGATCACTATTAAATCAAAGTGTTTCTGTTTAGACAAAGCATTGTTCAGGGACAGATTTGATCAAAAAGTCAGTAATAAGCCTGTCTTTATTCTCAGGGTAGTACTTGACTGTGGGGAAAGTGATGAAAAGCAGGTCATACTGGCTCATTTAATTCCACTCCGTCACTTCTCCAGGTGGGCAACGCGAGTGCCAGCTGGCTGCAACTGTTTGCATTGAGATGGTTCAATATAACAATTAGTCATGAAGCTCCAGCTTTGATCAAATCCTGTTCATATATTCCCTTTTTGCTGCTAAAACAGGAGTAACACCTCTATCGCTCATCAGGATGTGATCGCTTGTCCTTCCTCTTTTGCATGATTATCTTATTTATTTTGATGACTCTGCATAATTTGAAAACACCTTCATTTGAAGCTTGTTGATAGCCATGTTTGTTTTACTGTACTGCTGCGACAACAAGGAAGTTGTGCTGATTGACAAGAATGAAACTTAGACCTACAAATCACCTAATGGGAAAACCGTGATCTGAATATCTGTACCCTTATTTGTTATTTGTACAATATTTCTCAAGAGGTGAAATTTCAAGTTTTTTTCCTTAAGAATCTACAACAAGCATAATTTTGAGATAAAAATGTAGAAGAATGTAAAAAAATAGACTACAGCTGTGAGAATTAGATCCCATTAAAAAAAATTCTTATTTTTTTGTTGTTGAAAATATGGCAAAAAAAAAAAGATAAAGTGTAGTTGTAGTGACCACCCAACTCAAAAACAGCCAAAAGTTTGAAAAAGAACTGTGGGGGATACTCTTGGATGCATCTTTGAGCATGACGGAAAACAGAAAATTCCTGCGACTATTCAGGAAATGTTGCCCCTGCTGGCATCTGATTAGAGTAGCCTAGAGATAAAAAATCTGGAAAAGGTAGGCAAAAAAATTAAATCAACTTTTTCATCTTGCTCATATAATCCTCACTTTAAGTCAGGCATATCATAAGGATATGTTTATGGGTTATAGGGGAATTTTTCTTGCCTTTTTGCGGTGGCTACCAGAAGTCTTAGCTAGCTGCATGGCTATATCACAGTGATATATCACAGTGAAAAGCCAATGTGCCTTACAACAAAACAGCCCAGGCTATAGTGAGCTTTACAGTGTTAGTACGTTTTCAAGATGCTATTAGGTACATGTTTTAATTCTTTCCAGAGCTAGGCTGGCTGATTACCCATATCAAGGCTCTTTATAAAGTTAAGCTAACCACTCTGCAGCGATAGCATCATGTTTTTCATACAGATTTAATTCTGGCTGTTTATCCTCTGTAAACTTTTCACATTTGGATCTGTATGTATAATAACATGTAGGGCTTAAAAGGTAAAACTATTCCTTAAAATTATTTCATTTCAGCACATAAAACTACACCATCCTATTAACTGAAGCCTGAGAAAAACAAGCCTATAACAGGATAAATATAGTGACTTTGGTTTATAATACGTCACAGCAGAGCCTCTGTCTCTACTTTTGTGTAAACTGTATTTTTCCAATCATGAAAATGTCTTTATTCTCACGTAAAACAGAGAGGAAACTGGATGGAGGGAGATGAGATCAGACAACAGAGGCTACCGAGGACATCAAAGCGTGCTCATTCCTCAGTCAGCTGTAACCACTGCTGAGAGGGGGGACTCGGCTAAAACTACACAGACAGAAAAATGCTCATCCTAGTTTGTCTTTCAGTCTCATAATGTTTTTTTATTCATTTTTTGAAATTATAAATTAACATTTGTCTCTGTCATAAAACAGCACTGTTTATATGACACTGATGTTTAGCACAGATCTAATAAAACCCCTGACATAAAAACTTTCCTGCACTGCTTGATGAAACAATGAGAAATCATAAAGGCTTCTTGCAACAAAAGGTCAATTCTTGAACTTGTTGGACCAGCTCTTTTCTACGCAGCATACTGTAGAAAAAATAGATGCAGCAACAAAAGCTCGTCAACAAACTGCATGCAGAGTCTTCATTATTTCCAGACTAAATGTGTCTGCTACATACTCCCTGTTTGCATAATGAAAAGAATAGACAACAGATCAGCCATCCTGACAACAGGGAGACAAAGAATGCTATCAGTCTGCAACAGCTGTGCATGAGGGCCTAATTAGAGCACAATCACTGCTGGAAGGACTGAAGCCGGGCCTATTTGGAGAATTGCATTGTAAGCAACCGAGAAAAACAACCTGGCCAAACTGTTGCAAAGCTCAGTGTCATCTGCAGTGTTATTTGTTGCATGCAGACAACAACTTTGATGTGACTTTTTTTTGGTGGTGTTTAATAAAGTAATTTTACTCTTTAATTTCCTTGCTTAGGCAGTAACAGGAGTCCGGCGATCTGACTGTCCAGCAGTGTTCTCTTGAGTGAACAGCAGCCCTGGGCGGATCAGACTATGTGAGGTTCCCTGTGTCTCAAACTGCCAGATTGGCTCCCCTGGTGTCAGACATGACTCCGCTCTGACAGCCACGCTCGCTTGTTGGCCTTTAACATCACACTGCTAAGTAACTACATTCTCCCTGATGGCAAATGCTCCACTTGCAGTTTAGCCAGTTCTCTATTATAGCCTGAGTGGGCTTGTGTTCATACCAGATCTCATTGGACTATTATCACACAGCAGCGTTACCAGCATTCATGTACCAGTCTTCATAAGCCATGTCACATTTATACAGCAGTTTAACACCGTCACAGCACCTTTTTCATAGAGCAGACAAGCACTTTAATCTAAAACATTAAGTAGATTAATATAGAAGGGAAAGGTAGGCATAAATTGAGCAGATTTTGTTTTAGATTTATCATTTACGCCATTTATCATACAGTGTTCAGGGGCCCCAGTGTCTTAAATGCTAATTATTACCTCTTTTTGCTGTATTATAACATGGTAAAGTCATACACCAACCATATGTGTTTTATTTCCCAGCAAATGTGATGTTAGTTTAACAATACTTAGTTTGGGACCTGTCCATTGGAACCAATTTTAAATTCACTGTAAAAATCTTATTGCGGCATATTGTCATGTAAATTTTAATATCAGCTTTGGGAATTATGTCCGTAGAATATTCATGAAAGTATCTTCTTAAGCATCAGTCCTGGCACTGGGGTATTATCTGCACATTTTCATCATTTTTACACATTTCTTGATCCAACTGATTGAGCACCTAAAACCTTAATGTACCCCACATTCACAGCTACAAATTAAGCCCTAAATATCACCTTTCACATTACTGCCACCATGAACCTATCATTGAAACACCTCTTTGTGATTTTGTGCCTTTCAAAAGTGGCAGGAGCTTTGCATACTATATGTAAATGATGTTACAGAAACACGAAACTTGGTCTGATTAAGTATTCAATCGCTGTGAACATCACACCTGCTCTTACCGCAGTCACAGGGGTGTAATTGATGAGTGGTGATGCAGTGAAGCCTATGCAAATCAGCATTGCCGACAGCTGTGATGCCAATAGTATAATAACTTTAATGTTTTTAGAAGCAAAGAAATGACTGGCGGCAGATCTAGGTGTGCCATATGGTGTGGTGTTTTAAGAGATTCGCCTTACATGCTTTCACAGAATCGGGCAAGAGTGCTCGGCTTCTCCTGGTTGCGGCGTTGTCTGAACCAGCGCTGGATGGTCCGCACGTCCCAGTCCAACTGCTTGGACAGGCCCTCCAACCTCTTCTCATCTGGGTGCTGGCGAGACAAAATAGACACTCTTTAATTATTTGATCCGGCTTTCTTTGTGTCAGAAATATCATGGGACGAAACACAATGCTAAAACACAATAAAGAGAAAGCATGCGGCACCTTGGTAATAGCGGTGAAAACCTTCTCCAGAATGGCGTTTGGCTGAGCTTTCTGAGGCCCATTGGCTTGGATCTTCAGGCCTATGGCACATGGTCTGGCAATAAACCTACAATCAAAATATTATAACACACTTTGAGGCAAATATAAAGACATTTTATTCAATAGTAACCAAAAGAAAAAGGTTAATCTTAAACCATCCATCAGTAAAAGAAGCATATGCATCTTCATACTTGCAGATAAAGTGTTACATTAATCACACTTAGGCATTTACTCAAAAAAAGGTGCAGCGATGTAAATATTTTTGTCTATTTTTATATTCTTAATCACTGTATTAGTCATGTGGCATACATGCAGATCCTAACATCATAGGGCAAATCATTTAAAATCTATAATTCAACATGGAAAATATGCTCTGATATGTAAGTAAACAACCTGGGATTGATGCAGTTTTTAATTATTTAACACAGAGCTGTTAATTTCCTATCTCCTATTCACTTTATTATTCATTATCATAACCATCATTTATCATTTTGTGTTAACACAGCCCTTTAGTAAGGGGTTTAGTGAGAAAATTTAACGCCCCACTCACTTCTCCTTAAAGAGACTCCTGACACACATGTGCACAATAGGCAATACAGACCATGATGATCTCCTGCCTCACTGATAATGCTTTCTCAAACAGCAAAGTCAACACAGCAAATTTTAGCATCCACGTGATAGCTAGAGACAATAAAGTGCATAAGTCAAAGACCATTGTATTTGTGCAAAAATACAGGTTTGATCTAAAAAAACTAAGTGTAGCTGGATGTCAGCAGGTATGGCAACTTGTCTGCACTGTGAGAGCACTGACAGATGCATCAGATGCAGACAGAGGGCAATGCTGCAGGCCTGCAGAAAGAAGGATGATCAACCCCGGTGATTTGTGGGCTAACCCGATAAGATGCCATTGTTTAGGTAACAGGCTGACGAACATGGACAGCGCGGCGTGCTGCATCACTCACAGACACACTACTTCATCGACATTAAACCCCGATCACAGCCACCTGGATCATAGCGTGCGCTTTAAACCCACCTTTCGAAAACCAGCCGGATCATAAAGATGCAGAATGCTAAAGGACACGCCAGATACAGATCCTCGGCTTGCGGGAACGTAGCCTCATCTGTGTTTTTTAAGTCAGCCCAGGTTACATTATGAGGCAGCCAGAACCTCTCGTTCCAAAACCACGCCAAGATACCGGCCATCTCCCTGCAGCAGACGCTGAGACCGGGTCGGAAGAGAAGTCGATGTCGCCGTTGTGTCCCGGAGGTCTCTCACAGGCGATCTGAGCGTGCACACTCGGTTGATGATGAGATATCCGTGCGAGATCTCCGTCCGTCCGTTTCCCCTCAGCTATTCCAGTGTAGGGAAGTAGACTCAATCAGCTCCTGCGCGACTGATTGGTGCGTTGAAATGTCATGTAATACAGTCAGTGTACGTTACAGCAGCGGTACCACGGCGTAACCAAGGTAAACCCCTTTCTGTGTCACACCTTCACAAAAGCGTTTCATGTAACAGATCCTCCCATTCAGTTATTTGAACAGACTGGATGTTGTTTCGCTTTTGTTTATTTCGTTTGTTTTCATCATATTTGCTGGTATTTTTTCTGTATATTACAATATTATGCCAACCAAGGAGGAATATGCCTTTACTGTATAAATATTACCAAGATTCAAAGGCTAATTTTTCATTAAGGTTAATTTTTTAAGGTATCTTTTAACGCAACACTGTAGCAGTAGCTTTTACTTTACCGAAAGATTGACAAACAACGCCCTCTACTGTCAGATGGATACAATAGTACAGGGGTGTCAAACTCAACCACAGCCAGGGCCATAATCTGGATTTAGGTCTAACCTGAGGGCCAAACAGGGTCAACATTCCACCAAAACTGTCAACCTCCTTTTCAAAAAATATGTAACAAAAACAGCTATGATTATAAATAATTTGGAAATTCATAAAATATAAGTTTAAAGGCAATCTGAGATAGAAACTAAAATATATATATATATATATATATATTCTATTTTTATTTATTAGTTCAAAAGATCAGAGCATGATATCAAAAATAGAAAATAATGCTTTTAAAGAGCAAATACACGAGGAGAACGTTAAAATCAGGTTAAGAAAGGTCAAAATATGACTTAAAAATCTGAATACTGAGTTGAACAAATCAAAGCATGAAATAAAAAATCCAATCATGTTTGACTTGTAATTCTGAAATGCAAAATTGAAAACATGAAATAAACACCAAATATTTTCCCCCACATTCTTGACTATTTATCCAATCTTCCTTACTCTTTAATTGTCCAGATTTTAATGGCTTATCAAGAACATTTTAAATAATGGTGCTAAAGTTTACATTATTATACTGGAGGAACTCAGCAGACTTCATATTGGTGGGTCAATAATAATACAAATATGATATGATCTCGTGGGCCAGATATAATTGTTCCACGGGCCAGATTTGGCCCCCGGGCCTTGAGTTTGACACCTGTGCAATAATAAGTAATGGTAAACTTGCTTGCATATGACATTTTTATTTATCAATAACCCTCAGTATTTCTCCCTCTCCCTGCTTGAGTTCATAACAGTTGCTTCTTTCACACATTAGAAAAATAGTGTATATAATAATCAGGGCTGCACAAACAAAGATTATTATTTATCAAGTAGAAAAAATAAATAAAATAATCTGCCTTGTTTCTGGATGTAAGGGGTGATTTTCTGAGAATAATTAGAGTTTCTATGGGGAAATATTGCTCAGTTTTATCCGTGAATTCAGAAAAAAAAAGCAGAAAGTATTGTTTAGAAAAAATCTCGTGATTTTAAAATAATTATCTTTTCAACTCAGAACAAAAGAGCAGATTTTTAAAGTGAATGTATCACGCTCTACCATGTATTATTTCAGTATTTTCAACCTTTTTCGAGCCATGGTACATTTTTTAATAAAAAAAAAATCAAGAGGCACACCACCAACCAACATGTTACCAAATGACACTTGGTAGCCCCAAATACAGTTTATACGGTGACAATATAGTCTCTCAGTTTATTCATACACACCATGTGCGAAACCTGGGGCTGTAGATTACAGCACAGACACTTGAGAATTGCATATTATTTGCAGATGATAAGTTTTTTTTTAAAAAGACCAATAAAGTGAAATTGGATAATTTCTCAGGGTACACCTGACTATCTAATCCAAGTCAAACATTACATTTAAAAGATTAATTAAAGCCAGTATGTTAAGGAAATATAAGAAAATATGTTAGTTATATCTGATTGTCATACCATTGAAATTTTGTTGTTGTTTGAGTAGCATTAATTGAATTGTAACTTGGGAACTAAATGGTATATGACTGTCTGTGGTGGCCAGCAGCTATAATATATTTTATTATATATTTTTTGTTGTATTTTGTTTATACTGTTGTTGCTTTATTTTATTTTATTTTATTTTATTATTTTAAGTTTGTTCTTTGTAAATTGATTTCTGGGGCTAAAGGGGCAGATAAAATAAGATTAGTCTTCTTTCTGCTCCCTTTCATTCTAGATAGGAGAACGTTTGTATTTAAATTATATTATTTCTTTTTATTTTTAAAGGAATGAAATAAAGAATAAATTAGATGAAATCGGTCATGGCACACTAGAATGCCACGTCACACTAGTTGAAAAACACTATTATTTGTCCTCATTCATCAAAATAAAGATCAGGGTGAAAACTTTGACCAAGATCCTGATAGATCCATCTAAATTACCTGGAGATATTTTATCTGAAATAAATCAAAAATGGCATTAGCTTTTTAACCGATAATAAAGACTAAAAATAAACTAAAATTAACGAGTCTAACTTTTACAAATTCATATCCGTATGGCGCAATGCTGAGCAGCCTCACATTACACGATTTTCAAGATGTGATGGCACCCCCTAGTGTCCACAGTTAACAGTGTCACTTTCATTTGAGGCTGCTGCATGTGACATGTGAAATCGTCACACTCAGCCTACGTGTTCCTGTCTCACACAAAGCAGCTGCCAAGTCGTCTTACAAGACAGTAAACATTAAGAATAGAGACAGAATTTAAGAAATAACACTTTTGTTAATATACGGCTTAAAATAATAGATACTGGTGGTTTAAACAGCTGAAGTTTGCCGCACGGTAGACCTCTAAAGATAATCATAGTGGTTTAAATGAATGTCTTCCTGTGTTCATGAACCCTCGTGCAGTAGAGCAGCATGTCAGTGGAGCGAATGGTCGCGTGCGCGTCTGAGTAGCCTAGTGCGCGCGCGCCTGAGTGCGGTCCGTTATTTTCCGGGTTGTGCTCATCGCTCGCGGTAGTTGCTCTGCTTCAGCCGCCAGCTGACACTTGTACTGAGGAGAGGAGAGGTCACATTTGACTCTCCCTCTCACTCACTCACTCTCTCCCTCTCCCTCTCTCTTGTCTCGGAGTCTGTCTGTCTGTTAGAGAGGCTGCTAACTAGCGCAGAATCATCATCTTCATCATCATGGCGGATCAAGGCGAATCTGCGGCTCCGGTCCACCACCCGCAACCAGCGCTGACAACCAGCTGGCCAATTACCAGGGAGTCGTACGAGCTGCAGGAAGTCATAGGTTAGTAGCCGGAGATGTGATGACCGCTACATATTAACATGAAGAGGCATGCGGTGGAGGGTTAGGATCAGTGAATGACGATGAAGGCCTACCGGCTTTTTCTTATTCAGTAGCCTGCCTCCTGCAACGTTTGGCAATGCGGATGTTGAGTGGCACATTTAGGGAAACTACCGGTCTCTTTCTGTGACTCAAACGAAGCAGGTTACAACCTATGGTTACGGTGTAAATGTCACTTTCCTGAAGTACGAGTTTATTTGCTCCTCCGGTAATTACAGTCTTACTACAGCTGTGCACGTGCCCAGCCTATTAACCGTCAATAAAATCACAGTTGCCATGTAAACCGGCTCCTTGTCAGTCAAGTCATCCATGTTGGTATGTAAACATAATAAAATGTCAGAATTGAAAATGTGACTCAAACTTAAAAATCATAATAATGCAACACAAATGTTACGCACAGTGGTCTATTCTCAATTATATAGCAGCTGAGGTCAGAGAGCCCTAAACTGTTCATTTTAACATTAGTACAACTTTACTATCAGAGCATTTACTACTAGTTCTATAGATAGGAATAATGCTTAATAATTCAGTCAATGACATTTCAAAGAAGGGGCCATCAATATTTTTTCTTCTTTCTTTTTCTTTCTTTTCCATTTATTCCTCTTTTTTTACTTTTACAAAAATGCAAATTTCCATAAAAATGTGCCTTTAATGTTAATTACCATCAAACAGGCCATATAGCTACTGTTGGTTGTCTCTCAACAAGCTATTGTTTACATATATCTATATATCTATATCTTTATATATTTGTATTTATCTATATAATAGAAAACTGAAATGTCTAGGCTTCATATAGGATTTTTCCTTTGCTTGAAGAAAATTGTGTGTACCTGTTTTGACCTTAAGGACTTCAGCTCCTCTAACTCTGTAGTTTTTTGTAGACTTTTCATAACTCTGAAACTGTGAAATTATGCTCAGTATTCAGTTTCAGTGCTCCCAACATTTATCTTTAGAAATAGGACTGAAAGTGACAATAATAAAAACCTCTAATGGAGTGAAAAAGAACCAAAGGAAGTTGCTGAAATATTTTTGGCAAGTGCATGCACTGCGCAGATGAGCTGACAAGTCGTATCATCACTGATAAGAAATAGCACCACAGCTGTTAGCTACTGACTGTGATGAGTAAGGGAGACCCCCCTCTCTGTTCGTGTAATCAAATAGCGAACAGTCACATATCTTTCGTTTTCTCTTTCAACTTATCTGCTGCTAGCAGTTGGCCAACAGTATGCTGTGTGTCACAGCTTCTAGGTGTGAACAAATTCACTACTCCAGGGTGGCTTGATTTGTAATGAGCCGAGTAAACAACACATCACGCTGGTGGAAAAGAATAAAAAAAGAGGCTGTTCTCAAAGTCAGTTTGTGTTATTGTGTGTGTCTAATGTTTCAGCCAGCAGACACAGAGGGTGAATATCACAACAAACACAAAAACTAAGGAGCAGATGCATACCGTGACCCCATGAAGAGTTTTTTTTTCTGTCTGTGTGTGTCCCTCTCTGCTCCTGTGCACTTTGTCATTTCTCTGTTATGGCTGTGATTCCAGGCAGCGGGGCCACAGCTGTGGTGCAGGCAGCCCTCTGTACCCCCAGACAGGAGCGCGTCGCCATAAAGAGAATAAACCTGGAGAAATGCCAGACCAGCATGGATGAGCTATTGGTGAGAACAATAAATATGGGCTTATTTTGCTCAGCGTTCACAGAGTTATTTTGTAGCAGTATCTGTAGTGCTGTACTTGTAATTTCCCTTTGAGTCATATTAAACTATGCGCTCTGGAGGAGCCTACTGATTTTCAATAATGTACCAGGCAGTTTTAATAATATTGTGATTTTACTACACTTTGTGAAAGATTATTACAGAGTAAATACAAACGCAGTTTATTGAATAGCAGTTTAAGTTGTCTTACTTGTTGTTTCTCTCTCTCAATAGAAAGAAATCCAAGCGATGAGCCAGTGCAACCATCCCAATGTTGTCACCTACTATACCTCCTTTGTGGTGAAGGATGAACTTTGGTTAGTCATGAAGCTTCTGAGTGGAGGTGAGCTTCATGTACTGAAATTCTACCTTCTTTGTTTTTTTTGGTACACGAGTGCTGAGAAGTTGTGATGATGTGAGGTACCTGGGTTGTACTGAGGACAAGTGACAGTCCCAGGAATTAATTTGTCCAATATACATGAAGCTGGATTTACTAGTAGGCATCTTGAGATACATAATGATCTAGTATTAATATGTGTTTTTTACTATTTTACTATTTTTCTATTGATTACATTAATAACCATCATATTATTTAAGCGGCTGTAGCAATAAAACCGTCATTATGCATTTCAGCACAGTATTATTGGGCAGGTCTATTACACAATACAGAAGCAGCTGCACACCGATGATAAATAACACCTGTGGTCCGATGATGTCCCTTTGCACATCCTTTACATCTATTACCTTGTCACTGAACTAAGGGACTCTAATGTACTGCCGGCTCTGTTCAACTCTTTTGAGGGTAATAAGCAATTAACAAACACTGAAATGATGTGTCTCAAATATTGATCGTGTGATGCCTCTGTGTGGAACGCTGCTGCTCTTCTGTGCTCCTCATTAGTATGTGAAAAATGTATTTAAAAGTAACTCTGCTGTGTCTTTTTAGGCTCCATGCTGGATATAATAAAGCACACAGACAAAGAAGATGACAAAAATCGAGCGCTAGATGAGCCTATTATTGCTACTATTCTAAAAGAAGTCCTAGAGGGGCTGGACTATCTGCACAGAAATGGACAGATTCACAGGTAATACTTTAAACACTTGGACTTGCTGATTACTTTTTCTGAAGTGTGCGGTTTGTATCAATTGCATGAACAAGGCCTTTTAAGGGCTGTTTGGGGAGTTAAATCATAAGTTGCTTCAGGAAATGGAGATAAAAATCGTTATGTAACTTTATTCATGAGCTGTATATTAGTTGTGTTCAGGTTTTCAAGGTCGCTGGGAGGCGGGTTTAAATCCCTGTCAGCCCCTTGGGCAGGGTGCCAGATGGTGGTGGTCTGCTGGACTCATTTATGGACGGAAGAATCAATGCTGCCCCACATGACTTTGTTGTTTGACTGTGTTTGTTATTTGTGACCTCAGGGATGTGAAAGCTGGGAACATACTACTTGGAGAAGATGGATCTGTTCAGATCGCAGGTGGGCTGAAAATACAGTGAAGACAGTCAACCACTTATCTTTGCTCTAATGAAACTGAATGGCTTAATGAAAGAACAGATTGAGCGAGTGCATTAAGAGGATAATGTACGTTTAATCTACTGTGTTGTAGCTGAATTAACCTGAGACCGTTTGTATTTCCTAAGCCGGAAGCTTTGAATGGAGAAAAATGCAGCAAGTTAGAAACCTCCCTCTTGGCCAAATATTCACAATTGTCCCCACAGTTTTTGATCTGTCAGAAGGTTGGTTTAACTCTGAAGTTTTTAAAGGAACAGTGTGTTGTATCTGACAACATTCAGACAGCATTCTACAATGGGTTCAACCAGATGCACCTGATGGAGGAGGAAGAAGATAAAGACAGTTGTTGCTGTGCTCAAACAAATTTCTATTAAAAGAAGTTTCTGATGGTAAAACTTGACAAATGTAGACTCAGAGCAGTATCAAAGGAGCGAGGGGAAGGGTGGGCAAGGGGTGTTTTAATCCAAGAATCTTACTGCTAGAAATTGCTGCGTATTTCTATTTCTACTTACTGTACTTTAAAAAGGCTTACTTGAAAAGATGTTTGTGTTTTGCTTCTAACTTTATAGATTTCGGTGTGAGTGCATTCCTAGCCACAGGAGGGGATATGACAAGAAACAAAGTACGAAAAACCTTTGTGGGCACGCCATGCTGGATGGCGCCAGAAGTGATGGAGCAAGTAAGTCCATCTTTGCACGAAGGCTGCAGCTGCTTGGAACACCAAGTTTATTAAATTTAATCCTGAATTAATTTTAACATCTGCTCCTGTTAATCTTTGTATTAATCCATCACCATAAACAGATTTATTTTTGTCATGTTATCCTTCGGAGTCATGACAGTACAAAAAGCTGTTATTTCACACCCACAGGTTCGAGGCTATGATTTCAAAGCAGATATATGGAGTTTTGGAATTACAGCCATAGAGTTAGCTACAGGATCGGCCCCATATCACCGCTACCCCCCTATGAAGGTAGGTCCTCTGGCTTTTAAGGCTGTTCGTCGACAACTTTGAACCGGTACAACACTAATCACAGCTATTCTTACAGCTTTTAGCAACTCTTTCAAAGCAAAAGGAAAGAGTCACACACAAACTTTCAAACTTTTAGCCTTTGACTTCCTCCTGAACCAGAGTATTTCTGTAAAGTTTCATCATTAGTGAGAAGGGAAAAAAAAACACATGCTGAGGCATTATTTTTGACCCCGTGCTTTGCTTTGATTAGGAAACCAACTGATTGGTAAACAGGGAACTTTTTTTTTTATCTGTTAGAAGCCAGAGTTTTACTGTCCATAAAAGTGTGTGTCTTCAAACAGTTTCCTGCTTTGAGTTTCTTTTCCCCATCTGCTTTCTGCTGAATTGTAAAGGCGGTTTTGACTTTTTTCTCCGTTTTATTTCCCTTTAGGTTTTAATGCTTACCCTACAGAATGATCCACCAACTCTAGAGACGGGAGTAGAGGACAAAGAAGTGCTAAAAAAGTATGGCAAATCATTCAGAAAGCTAATAACTATGTGCCTTCAGAAGGATCCTGCCAAAAGGTAAGCATCATATCCCCCAAGTATTTCCGAGAGTAATGATGCGGTTTAGTCATTTCAATTGAAGTTGTGCTGTTTCGTGATGTATTTTAAACAAATGTACTTTTTTTTATTTCAGGCCTACAGCTGCAGAGCTTTTAAAATGTAAATTCTTCCAAAAGGCCAAGGTATTTGCTTTATTCTGAGCATGTGACTCTCCATCTTTATTTGGTTGTAGTATTAATGTTTTGAACTTATGTTGAATCTTTTTTGAGTTACATCTTCTGTAATGATGTCTGTTTATGTTACGGACACTTTGTAGTTACCAATAGGGTTACATCACTACTTTAACATAATGGTTAAAGAGCTGATCTGAGCTCAGTATCTGCACTGCAAATGACGTGATAATCTGCATTGACTCATAGCTACATTTGTATGATGTGCCAGAGCTCCAGAGGCTCATAATATTGCTCCAATTTGAAAAATGGCTCGGTTAACACATAACTTCAAACGTTCTGAACCTTTCAGTATTTTCTGCCCTCATTTTCACTTCTTGCATCTCAAAATGTTACTCTGCATTTCTGTGACTCATGATTGGATTGTGATTCTCGTCTTGCTTTAATGATATTTTGATTCTATTTTAAATCTTATCTTGCAGAACAGAGAGTATTTGGTTGAAAAGCTTTTGAGTCGTGCACCAAAGATTTCCCAGAGAGCGAAGAAGGTATGTTTACACAAACATTCCCTGTAAAATAGCTCAGCTATTGACTAAACATGAAGAAATTATGGCAGAGTGCTGGGATCGACTGAAGTCTCTCACTCCACCAGAGCTTCGCATTTACAGTCAACACAAGTTACGCACTTTGACTCTCTTAAGCACCTCAAACGCTTCATGCCTGAACTGTTGTGAAGATTATGTAAAAATATGGGCCGGTCCAGCGCACAGGCAGACTGCATTGATGCACGAGTGTACTGTGTCAGCTGTCTGCACGTGGCACATTAAGTCAGATTGGATTAGATCAATTGTTAACAGATAAAAAAAGGAGGACATTACTGTTCATTTTGCTCATTTAGTTGCTCACTGGTTACAGTTTAGGAAGTGGAAGTGCAGTTTTCAGGCACAGTTGATATTGGTTTCACATAACAATCAGGTTGGATGGCGAGGACAGAAACGGGAACAGAGGGCCATCGCCGGGAGGCAGAGTGGCCCAGCTGGGGTGGAGGGGTGGAAATTCACTGACTGGTTGGGAGTAAATGTAGGGCATAGTGGATAGTGGAGCTCATGTGTGCGTGACGTTAACATTATGCACAGACAGAGCGGAGTGTCAATAAAGAGGGAGCATGATGTTGTGGAGGATTTTGAGAGTTAATAAGTCAAACACAGACGCCTAGCTGTCATTACAATGAATTAAAAACAGTCAGGCGGAGTTGCTACAGTAAGTTTGTGAATGCAACACATTGAAACCACATCTTTCTCCAATAAAAAGTTGAGACTGTTTTAAACTAGGCATGCAAAATCTAATCTGAAGTATTGACACTGCAAATATTAATTCATAGATACACAAAATTTTAAAGAGTTTGTATGTGTGGAGTGTATTTAATACAGTTGGATAGGTAAACTGCACAATATGTCTACAGTTATATAATACAAGTGACTGCTCCTCTTGTTGAAATTTATGTGCCAGAGAATCTTTGCCCTTGTTATTTTTTGCTGATTTGACCTTCGGGCTCATTTACATTTGACATTCAGCAATCATCATATCAGTATTACACGGACAAGCAATCCTGCAGCATGAATGTCCTGCCTGGAGCTTTTTGATCTTTTTATAAGAAAACCAACGAAGTCTCACTCTCGTTCAGTCTTGTCTGAACTCTCTACGACCCTATTCGCACTTTGCTCCTCTGTGTTCTGTTTCTGTACTTTTTAGCCCTGTGCAGTTTTCTGTGGTCATGGTAAACACTCGCAACTCGATTCCCAGGAAACAAGCACCATGGGGGTTTAGGAGACTTAAAGTCAGGCGGAAACCTTACTCTCTAAATGGGCTTTAAATGGGACCTTTCCTCCCCTTGAGAACAGTGAATGAAAAGGAGATGGCAGATAGTCCGGTCAGCTGTCACCAGCGAAGTAATTTTAAATGAACATCTAATGAAAGGAAGGAGAAAAGTTTCCTGAACTCAAGGATGGGAGGACTTAAGAAAAAAATACCCCTGAGAGAATCATAAAAAATGCTCATGTAGGCTTTTTTGCATCCTGAAAACATGATAGTGAAAAAGATCACTTTTAGTACAGTACAGAACACTGAATGTGGGTACATATCAGATGGGTGACCAGCAGAGGGCGCCCTGATACTCACAATAGAGCTTTCGATTTACATTCAGTGGAGGTGTGTTGTTGTAAGATAAGACATTTGTAGCATATAGTTGATATGAGCTTGACTTATTGATTCTCTAGAGTGTGAAAACTAGAAAGTGAGAAAAACACTGATATTGTGGTGTGGTCCAGTACAGGGATGATGAATGAATACCTAATGAGTTCATGGATGCTCTCCAAAGCCTGATTTAAGATTGCACAATACCAGCTGCACATTCTTACACCAGGGTTTTAACCAGCTCTTTGTTTTTCTGCTCACATAATGTGACTCTGTTCATATATGTATTAAAACATGTACTGTAAGAGCATTCCGCCAGATGCATATTGTTGTGTGTGGTTTTGTTTTGTATGAATGTCACTGAGGTGAGAGTGCGCACTCACTGAGTCCACTGATCTGTGTCCATTTCCTCCAAAGAACCAGAGCAGAACAGAGGGAGTCTTGTTGCTGAAGTTTTATGTCAGGGTCTTAAAAAAAAAAAAACAGACACCATCAGAGGGGGGAGTCTCTCTCTGTAACGCTGACCTTGTCTGATGCTGGGGAATTTGCATCAGCCTGCTTTTGGTGACTTACTGTTTTGTGTGCTCTGATGTGCAACCAGACACTGCTAGTCTAGTCATGCGTTGCTTTTCCTCATATTTGTATCTGCAGTAAAGTACATTCTTAATAAATGAATGCTCAAGTGGTGGTTAAATGAAGCAAGAGGTATTTTGATATCAGTGCCTATTGAAATCTATATGATTTTGCTGTGCAGTGCTACAGAATCAAGGAGTATCTGTGGCAGTACTGACAAAGAAATATAATGATAAATTAGCGGAAATACATGCTTCCGTATTTTATAGGTAATAATACAATTGTAGTTGGCCTATACTCCAGCTTTTTTAGTGTTTTAAATCACTTTTAACTCTATAATGTGCTCATCTTGCTCCCCTTCATGTCTCTTCCCCACACATACCTGCACTGTGACACACAATGCAGCTTGTCTCATCGTCTCTATCTGCCAGTATGTAATCATACCACACAGGTGTGGCAAATTTGTCTTGTATAACTAGATAATAACTGCATCAATAATAATAATTGGCGCTATATAAATAAAATTTGATTGATTGATTGATTGATTGATTGATTGATTGATTGATTGATAATTGGGAACTATTTTTTGCCAGTCATATGTAACTTTAAAGCTCGCTAAGAGGAACTTAAGGAACTTGCGATCCGTGTCAGCTTTGGCACATGTTGTGGTCACAGAATTATGTCTCATCTGTTTGCAGATCTCGTCTTGTGTAATGTTGTGTGACAAAAAGTCTCATTCTGCTTTCTCTCAGCTGTCAGTATATAACTCACCGTCTGTGGAAAATGTAAATAAATGCTGTTTCGGCATTTGTCTGGTCTGACACCTACCCTGCAGTTTCAGGCATTAAAAACAACAGTATACAATAATCAGATTTTTTTTCTTATGGTGTTGTTTGCTTTGATATATCATAGAAATGCATCAATATTAACCTCAGTCTGTTTTATAACTAGGTGGAATCTCCAAATTCAGCAGAAAGCTACTTCTTCCAACATATGTAACTAGCCCTATAACTTGAATTTGCCTTGTGTACTTTGTTTAAATATCACAGTTGAAGCTGAGATTGATAGTTTCTGACAAATTTAAAGGCCTCAAAAACCTTCATGAATCACAGGTAAACCATAATCTAATGTAGGAGTCCGTGTGAAGAAGGATGAGTGATGTCTATCACATGAAGTGTGCTGTGTCTGTGTCGTCATGGTTCAGGTGAGGAGAGTCCCAGGCTCCAGTGGTCACTTGCACAAGACAGAGGATGGAGACTGGGAGTGGAGCGATGATGAGCTGGATGAAGGCAGTGAAGAGGGCAAGGCGGCGGTAAATCAAGGCAGGGTAGGTGAGATGCCAAGAAGACCAGCCACTGCAGAGTTTATTGTTTTTGTATTTACTGTAAAACGCTTCAGGAACAGTTTCTTCACTACAGTAGCTTCTTGAAGAGTATTTCTAAATTTGTAATCTTAGGAAACTACACAGTCTCACGGTAATATTGGTCATTATTAATGCATGTCATGTCTCACCTGTAAATCAAATCTTTATGCACCTTACCCTCCGTCTCTGACCCTGTTCTTTCCTGCCTCCCTTGGTCACTGAGCTTTTCTTTTTGGGTAGCAGATGGTTTATCTCTGAGAGAGACTGTCTCGAGGTTGCTGTAATGAGCTGGAAGATAGCTGCAAGGATTTGAGGCAGGAAGAAGTAGACAGCTATGATCAAAGAGCCCTTTGATAAAGATACCCCGCTTTAATGTATGATGCAATAACTAATACGCGACCAAAAGTCATGATTTAGGAAGTAAGCTGTTGCAGATTGTATTTTTACAGTATGTGTTTTTTAAGTTCCCTGTCCCTGATTTGGGGCTTGTTACTTTTTCTCATCAGTGTGTATTGTTTGTTTGTACAGGCAGATGGAGAAACAGTAATACAGTCTATGAAGACAGCAAAAGACCATGTTTTTTAATCTCAAGTTTTTAACTGTTTGAGAAACTGAAAAAGCAGGAATTATTATTTCTGTGTATCTATTAACAAAAACATGTCAATGTGTGTTTGATTTTTCCCTCCAGTCACGAAGGGTCAGAGATGAGACCAAAGATGTAAGTTAGCTGCTCCTCTCATACACCGCTATCAAAATGCAGTTCCAATCATAAGCATCTTTCTGACAGAGATAAATATGCCTAATCTTGTTTGCTGCTGTATAATTCCATAACATGGCTGAAAGGCATTTTTGCAAATGCAGTTATATTTCCTGATTTGGTTAAACACTTGTGTTAAAATCCTGAACTCAATCAGTTTATGTCTACACATGTTTTGTAGAGTTTAATGAGAAGCAGCCAAACAGCAGTTTAAAGACTGTCAGCAAATTCCCTCTCATTGATTGTCTTTAATTTGCGCTCCTTTGTTGTCTCTATAAGATGAGTTGTGGTTTGATATTTTCAGAGGATGCAATAACATTAGCACCATTCTGCCTCTCACTCTGTTCCTCCTAGAATGAGGAGAATGCCAACAATGTCCCCATTGAAGGCTTGTCTATTCAGCATCCCCAGGTGAGGGATTCTGCATCAGCGCTAATTTCTCATGATTCAATGACCTTGATGCCGCTCTCATTATCTATGCGTGCCTGTCTACATCTATGCTTAACGTGTGTTGGTGTGTGTCTGCCTGTGCGAATGTGTGAATGTGTGTCTCCTGTAGGGATGCTCTCAGCTGTAATAACTCACGGTAAATGGCTGTCTGCCTGACAGTGCCAGCTCAGTGCTTGGGTGTAACCCATCAAAAGGCTCAGTGCCACTGCACCCCATTTTCTGAGGCTATTGTCATTTTGAAAATGAGCCGCAGCAGTCTGTGGTGTAGTGCTGTGCTACAGTAAGGGATTAGCTTTGACAGATACTCAGCAGTCATCTCTTATCCTTTAATATCCATTCTTTGACATACAAAGAGCCTATTTGTAATGAAGGAGTGATAATGACAATATTTCTTTGCACGCTATACTATCTTGATGTATTGTTCCCTGCTCTTTTCCCATACACCTGCCCCTACAGCTGAGCTGAATGAAAGACGCTTTTTAGAAACCATATTTTATGAGTTTGCAGTCATTGCAGCACACTATTGCACAATCGCTGTAAGTTGCACTACTTCAAATTGAAGTTGTTGTGCCTGAAAATGTGGCCCTGCAGTACAAGCTTCCTCAGCTTCAGAGGTTTCTCTTCCCACAGGTTGAACCATATGAGGATTCAACCTACATTCCAGGGGCTGTGAATATGGTACTAAGGCTAAGGTAGGACTGTTTTTGAATCATGTTTTTGACTCTTTTCTTATATTCATCAGGAACTGCCTTAAAATTGATAATCCTGACAAGATGCAATGTAACATGCTACGACACAATGTGGCACTCTAACATTATAGTTTCGAACAGTGCAGTGCACAATGATTCAGTCCAGAATGACACAGTATGATATGATACATTACAATAAGATAGGATACAATACATTAAGATCTACTGTTGTACATTACAAAGCAATACAGTAAAATACAAAATAATACAATATGATATGATAAGATATATGATATGATATGATATGATATGATATATGATATGATATGATACATTACATTAAGATAGGATACAACACATTAAGATCTACTATCGTACATTACAAAGCAGTACCATATAATACAATATAATACAATATAATATGATATGATATATGATTTAATATGACATAATATGATGAGATATGACATGATATATGATATGATATGACATAATGTGAAACTATTTGATACAATAGGATACATTACGATATGATACGACATGATAAGATGGGATTCAATGCGATTCAATACAACGTGGTATGATATGATCAAATATGAAACAGTTTCATGATATATGAAAACAAAATGGTACATTATGGTTCAGGAGTTCCTTATGGTATGGTATGGTATGGTATGGTGCAGAATGATTCAGTCTGGTACATTTTGATATAATACAACATGATAGGATACAATTAAATAAGACAGGATACAATATGATACATAGAAATAAACAGGGAAACACAATCCCAATCAGTTAGTGCATGTCTCTTATTACTGGAATTCTTCTAGAGGAAGATGTAAATGAGTCTTGATCAAATGGACCACTAATATGTTTTTTTTAATGGAAAAGGACAGAAGGCCTTTTATTGTCTTATAGTTTAATGACATTTGTTAAAGAGGGATAGCCTGTGTCAGTTTTCAAAGGCTGAGGGATGTTTGTAGATGCTGCAGCTCTTCATAGACACAATAATCACGGCCCTCTGTAGAGAGGATCTCTCATTTCTCTGGATCCCTTCATCTCGCTGTAGTCTGAGTGGCTGTATCTTATGGAGGAGAGCGTCACACTCTATTGCTTCTCTGGCTGTGCTCCACAATCTGCTCCAATGCTTTCATTGTGCCCTGTGCTCTCTGCTGTTGGGTATATTTTGATGGAAAAATGGCTTTCGACTCAGCCCCATGACATAGATAGGAAAAAAGTCTTAATTTAGTGCTCTTTGACTTGAACATGTAAATGACAGAAAACAAAGCCAACCTTAAAATCCAAATTAAATCCCTCTTGGTGTTATGTGGTAGGCAGACACACCAACAGAGAAAGACAGTGTGCATTTTGAGGGGTGCAGCCTCAGACAGACCATGGAGCATATTTGGACATTTGAAGGTCTGCCTGTAGCTCCCTGATGAGCCGGTCACAGAGCCGAGTCTTAGTGGAACAGACATCTGAAGGTCCCTCCCCAGGCATCCAGCACAGCACAGCACAGAAAAGCTATTTCATTCTCTGGTTACAAACCAAAAATATTTGAGAGGATGTAAGACGAGATGGCCGGCTTTTTAGTGTCTGATGACCAGTCGTTGTCCTGACCTGGTGATGAAAATAAATTGGCACGGTTGAAAAGTTGGGTTTGTTTTTGTTTTTTGGTGTAAAACCTAATAGTGTTTTCTCAACGTGTGGAGTTTAAAGCCTTTTGAAGAATAAAACATGTATTCGTTTCAGTTTTCATGAACTATAAAAGACTGTTATCCTGTCGAGATCTGAGCTTTCTTCTTAAAAACATCACAGTGGAGTCGTACAGCGATTGAATCAATTTCTTCCAAGAAATGTGTTTACTGTGTTCACTGTGATCCCGGCAGTCAGCTGTCAGGTCATATCTTTGGTTAGTCTGCTTAAGTATTCAGTGTTAGAGGTGATAGTATCCATCTAAGATCCAAGTCAATGAAGCTTGATGATACTTTTGTTTTTGAAAAAAGGTCTCTTAGTTGATCACGTACGCTGACCTGGTGGATTACTAAGATATGCACTACAGCTAACATGAGAGAAGTTTTACAGATGGGACTTTAGTACATTTTACTTTTCCTAAATTAACAAAGAAACTAACATTTTAAAAGCTCTTTTAACATGAATCCTCTGTTCTTTAAAACTGCTAATTCTTTCACATGGTGAGCAGATGTTTTGCTGGATTAGAGACGGCAGAGTTTAGGGAGCAGCAGATTCTGAGCTACTTGCAGTTGACCTTATTTAGATAGTGAGGAGGATTTGCCTGGTATAGTCATCACGGGGGGTATGTGTGAAGATGAGAGTCTTTATTATATTTTGGGTTTTCTTTGGATCTGTTTCCGAGTCCTGGTGAACAGAGCAAGATATTTATTTATGGAAACAGACTGTGCTTCTTTATTGAATGAAAGATGTACCTGGAATGTCAGTGTAAAACATACAAGCTATTTCAGGGGAGCTCAGTATGTGCAGAGTAGAGTTTTCCCCCCTCTCTTTCAGGTTTATGGTTTATACAATACCCCTGTGTAAAATAAATAATATGCTATTAAAAAAACATTATTTATTGTTTCAAAAAAAGGTCCCTAAATATGTATGAAAAAAAATCCAACAGAAATGAAAAAAATTGCCTTGGAGAGACAAAAAAAAAACAAAAAAACAGTTAATTGCTCTGCTCTCTAAACTAATAAGGCAGTTCAGCCCATTAGAGAGAGTTTATGGAAATATGATCCCCTCAGTGGCAGAGAGGAGGGAAAAGCAGCAGCATGATTGGATTTTAGTCAACATTTTGTTTGGATCTCTCTCAATCTCTGTTTTTTTTTTCTTTTACAAAAGCACAGCGGTGTCCTGAGAATAACTTTGTCAGCAGCTTGAAGGGGGAAGTTCAGGCTTGCATAATGTTGGTGCAATGTCACTGGAGCTTAAATAGCTTAAATAGCACAGAGGCAGATTGATTTTACCGAGCAGTTCAGAGCAGAGGTGACATTTTGGTCTGTTCTTCCCTATTAGGGGTAAAGAGAAGTTGATAGAATTGTCTGGGTAGCCTCTGAAACAGTTTAGGAAGAAGTCTCAGATTGTGGATTTGGCTGCGGTGTCATTCACAATCCTAAACTTATGGTAACATCTTGATGCTACGCTGTCTGTTTTTTAGTTATTCCTTAATGGGTCATTAATGGCCTTAGACTCTCACTCTCGATGGTTTTCAACTGGTGTTGGCCTTCAGACCGTTGTAATGCAGTATCTGATCTTCTTTCGTTGACAGAAAGAGGCCGGCAGTAAATTACTCTGAACGAATCCATCAAGAGTCTAAAATCTGAACTCTTTCCTGTAATTGATGTAAACTCATACCACTGTCCTTTCAGGGGTGGTTCTTGAAAATCATAACATTTTTGCGGGTTATTAGAAGAAAGAGTTGACACTTTTACAAGACCTGTTTTTTTTTTTTTTTTTACAATGAGATAAATTTGGTTGACTGTTTTATTTCCTATTAATACAATTCCAGCCATGATTTGCTATTAGGATATGAACTTTTAAGTTTTAAAGTCTTAAGAGTGGATTGTACATGTGAAACATAACAGTTGTAACGTATTGCCCCTTTCCTGGGTAAGAAATACAGTCCCAACACAGAATGGAATCTACTTGTTGGCTTTGGCATTAAGGTATGCTGCTGCACATTAGTGATAGATCTACATTTTTCTCACCTAAAAATTCCTCTTGGCTCCATGATCAGTCACCTGACAGCCACCACTGCAGGGCCCATAATGTGCTCACCGACACCCATGTTTTCTATAAACGCAGAGGCATTTTGAAAGATTTCTCTGCAGTATACGGTAATTTCATATGTTAGAAAAACTGGCTTCACTAATAGATGGTGGAAATGAGTTTGTGAATTTCACTGTACCTTTGTTAAAGAAAGCACTGTGTCATAAACATGCTATTTCCCAGAGGGATTACACAGTCATCTTGGTATGCAAGTCGGTTAACAAGGTGACAAAAATAAAAATGGGCTCGCCGGATGAATCGCTAATTTTACTGCTGTTGAACTGTGGAGGAAATAAATCTCCAGCCTGGTATTCAAACTCTCACATGTCATGGCAGTGTTCAGTCTGCTGTACGTGTCTAATCCAGAACGTGTGTGCATGTCTGACAGACTACTTTCTGAACTCTTGGTTTTCTGCAGAGAGGGACTGATTTATTTGTGCAGGGCTTTATGTTATGATCCTCTGACATACATGTTACCTTGCCTTGGCAGTCTGCACCCTCTGCTTCCTCTTTTGGGAGTGGAGATGTTGTTTACGTCCATCTGTTCCACCAGAGTTTTCACTCTGTTTATTTTTTCTTTCAACCGTAACTCTCTAAAATTAAAAAAGTCAAGTTGGCTCACAGCTCAGCTGATAGTAAATCCACCCTCCCACTGTTTAGTCCAGACTTTCTCCTAAAAAACTCATAGCAGATATGTCCCTGGTTGTGTGTGATGAATTATGTCTCTAATCTCATTTGAAATGAGGTGCTGTGGTCTGGCTGTGAGATTTATTTAACGAGACTACAAACCAAATTAATCTCCTCTCACTGCACTTTGGGTGGGACTGAGACGTCCTGCTATTTTCAGAGACTGGCGTCTGCACTGTCACACATTTCAAAGGCTTGTTCTTTATGCAAGAGATGCAAATGAATGCAGGTTGATGCTGCGTAGCTGCTGGGGGGGTGCATTTAAAAAACATGCAAAAGAAAACTGATGCATACCTGCTGGTTTTTCTTTTTACGTCTTCCTAGTCACTCTATAGCACCGTGTGAACACTCAGATCCTGTTCAGCCATGTTTTATCTTGAATCACAGGTACACACACACTCAGATAGCAGACTTCTGTAATCCTGTAGTCCTGTAGTTGTAAAAAAAAAAAAGTTTATTCCCTGTCACCAATTTTTTTCTCTGATTGTTCTTGTGGCGTGTAAGATAGTTTTATAAAAATATTTCAGCTGCAGTCCTGATCGTATCAGAGATAGCAGTAGGGAGATGATACATGTGAAAATGGAAACATAATTCAGCGAGACAAAGATGCATAATTTCATATCCGTAACCACAAATCCTACTTGGAAATACAGTTCCAAGGGGGGGCCCAAAGTCCCTTTTACCCTTCTGCTTAAAAAAAATCACAATATAGAAACTGTCACTTCTGGTGCTGATGATCTGGTTGCTTTTAAAGATCTAAAAAAGGCATTACTGAAGATAGGCAGTAAAAAAAAATCCTTATAGTAGATTTAAATCAGGAACAGTCTGGTTTTCATGTTTAATTAGCTGTAAATTTGTGTTTGTGCTTTAACCTACAGTTTCAATATTGTATCCTTATGTGGTTTTTAAAATTAGTATCTGCTGGAAACATTTTGATACTTGGATCATAATACTTTCAATATGTCTATGTATATTGAATCAGTCTCAGATCAGTAAACCACAATGAAATGATAGTCTATGATTATTTTGGGCTGGAAATCATATAAAGTGTAAGGTCATTTTAATCTAACACATACTAGACTAGACTTTGTTTTGAAAACACTGTAGTCTCCCTCTGCTGGTCGTTAGACAGAATGCAGGTCAAAAGTATCGGCTCACTTTATCTGTCATACCTGGGTTCATCCTCTCCATAAAGCTTTTGTCAGATCTTTTTAACTAGTTCGGTCACTTGGCCACTCTTGACTGTTATAGTTCCCTCTCAGGTTTTAGATGTTTTGAGTAAAAAGCCGTGATGGTTCTCCATGTGAGCACTCTTGTCAGGCTCTAAATGTCCCGCCGTTAGATTTAATGAGTAGCTCATGGATCTTTGGCAGCTACATAGAGAGATGTTTTTGTCGGTGACAGCAGAACAAAAGCAGAAATTTAAGGTACGTCAATGCTGTTGTGACAGCTTGTTGCAACAATATTGTACTTGTAGTCATCCGAGGATGACAAACTCAATAATATGGTCCTGTTGCATGTCAGCTGCACTGCCTGTCCATCTTGTCATTCCTTTTCCTTGTTCACATCAATCATTTTATTTGTATACACGGCTCTTTCTGGACCTACAGAAGCTGTCACAAGTCAGAGCTACAGCTAATCTAAATCTGACATTTCAGATGCTGCTCATGCTTCCCCTCACTCTATCCTCTCTCCCCACAGGAACTCCAAGAAGGAGCTGAATGACATCCGGTTTGAATTCACTCCAGGGAGAGGTAAGAACTCTGCTCGTATGGATTTGAAATGTGAAACCATCTTCAGGATCTGTAGATTGCTCTGTGTGCATGTCAGCAGACGGCTGTGTTTGTGCTCCTGACAGTGTCCAATTTAACATTTAATACAATTACCCGCTAAGTAGAGTGTTACATGCCCACTGTTTCTCATATTGTTCTCCCATAAGACACAGCTGATGGCGTTTCCCAGGAACTGTTCTCTGCTGGCCTGGTCCACGGGCACGACGTTGTTATTGGTAATTTTCCACTTCTTCAATCTGGTAAATTGTGTTGGTGTGGTCTTCATACCCATCAGTGTCCATGTTACATGACTAATCACCTCAGTAATATACATATTTAGTCAAAATACTGTTGTCAGAGATAGACTTTAAATCTGATCCCCCAAACCCCCCCTAAAAAACCTGACCAGAACCCCAGTCTTTCTGTCAAAATGATATCTAATATTAAAAATATTAAATATCTTCTCTATATTTTAACTGGCAGTTGCAGTAATGGTCTAAAAAACTTTATTTTTCATGTGAGATTTATTTTCATGCTCTCCAATGCTCTATTACTTGAACATCATGCTTGCTGTATGTCCTCTACATTACAGTTGCTGCTAACCTTCAGAAGATTGTAGATGACCCAACTACCTACAAAGTGTTGACCTTTAAGCTGGTGAGTGTCCACATGATTGATGAGTGATGACACCCCTGTGACTTTTTCCTTGCTGACAATCTCTGGCTGTAAACAGCTTATTGATGAAAGGGTCAGTGAGAAATAAACACACAGCTCCAGCGTTGGAGGAATGTTTTGTCAGTGAAGGATACAGCAGACTAGATTACTAATAGACTGTGTTGAGTCTCACACTGACACACAATGCCCAAAAATCGACAAACTCAATTCTTTACCTCAGAACCTGCACTCTCGGTCTTATTGTCTTTTTTCCTGACAGGAGGTTTTTCTTCACGGTCTTTTAGTCTCACTGCTTATATTTCTTGTTACATAGGTGGAAGAAGAGCCTGAAAAAGTGCACTCTGTTTGGTTCATATCATTCATAATCCAAGTTTGAAAAGATGATTTTAACTAAAAGTCTGTGTGAGATCAAATCAGATCGAAGAGTTCCCTAAAATTCATTATACTTCTTTTTATTTATGAAATTTCTACATTACATAGTTAGTTAAAAAAAATGATTTGATTTCATAATTTAATTTGAGCAAACTGAGCACGAATGCATCATTGTCATCCAAACCCAATTATTCAAGCTTTTCACTCTATTGAGCTTTTTTAAAGCTGATGATTTGTATTCATCAAGGATAGGATGAATGAGTCGTTTAAAAAGAACATCACAATTAAAGAATTAGTGACAATAATGCTATTTTGTATGTTTGCATATCAGATGTTTAATCTGTGTAGCCACAATACATTTATGAAGAAATGGTGCAATACAACACCATACAATATAACACAAAACAATATGATACAATACAGAACCATAAGATACAGTCTGACAAGATACAATACAATATGATATGATGTGCTATGGAGTGATTCTATATAATACAGCATAACATGATAAGATAAGATATGTTACGACATGTTATGTTACAATATGATACAATACGGTGTAATACTAAACAATTCAATACTATTAAATATGCCATGATGAGACACAATAAGAAACAGTACAATATAGTATAATACAGCACAGTTAGCTGCCTCTTTAAGGAACTATTTCTTGGACTAAAGTGCAGCATATACTTGATTATCGACCTTTACATTAGTATCCTTAATCAAAAACAAGTGAAAACAGACATCAGAGGAGCACATAACAGAATTGCACATTACCCATATTGCACCATAAATGTCTTACAAATAAAAAGGAAAATGATCTGATATTTTTTATGAAATTGTTGAATACTCAAAAACCAAAAATATTTTTTCAAACAGCTTTTTTGTAAAACCAGTCAACTCGTTTCCTTTTGTTGGCCATGGCGTCAACAAAAAAAAACACAGAAAGTCTGTGATCCTTTTTTTCGCCTCAGGTTATCGACCACCTGCCATCACTGAATATTTCCAACATTTAATTTTGTTTACTTGGCGGCCTCCTTTTTTCTCCGGCATGAAAAAAAATGTCTTAGAGGTCAAACTTATTTTTTTTAATCAAAGGCAGCTGTCTGCTGGGCAGGCACTTGTAAAAAAACATGACAGTGACTGGAGTTTACCTGTGCATCATCTCATCTTTGAAAAACAGCTGTAGTATGAAGTATTTACTTTGGAGTTAAGGGTCGCATATGTGTCACTTTCAGAGGTCCCCTTTGTTTGACTTTGAGAGAAACGGTGACATTTGTTGGAAGAAATGATGCCAGTCCTTCTGCATTGGACAGAGAATATGTAAATGAATGGACCTTTCTGTAGTTGTGGGTAAACAACATCTGTTCTTTGGGTCACTGTGCTTCACAAAGTGACCTTTTTGTTATGTTTGCTTTATCAGCAGCTAGTGAGCGTTGCAGGTGGAGCAGTCTCTGGAGAGTCAGGGTGAGGCAGGGCTGGACTCAACATGCAGATATATACGGGCGTAGTTCCATTTCCTTATGTTATCTGTGCTCCACTGCTGCCCGTGTGAAATGCTCACTGTGAGTCGCCATACCAAGAGTTATGAGTGGGACAACACAAAGCACAGGGAGTAGGAATAATCACCTTCACCACAGGGGGCAGTTCAGAACACTTGGTGGTGAGGGAGGCACTTCATGACTGAACAGAACAGGAGGTTGGACGGGCCGCCTAAAAGAGAAACCAATTTTTGTAACACTCCCTCCATGTTCATCAGAAAACTGCTGAGCGCCCGGACCTCCGGACTTACGGGGAAATCCAAATGCAATATAAATATAAATATATACCTGTGTGACTAGCATCCCAAGCAGACAGAAAATTGGGGTTAGATATATGTTTGGTGCCACATCTGTCTCTTCCTTTCACCAGAGTCTGTAATGTGGTTGCAGGGCTGTATCCTTATTCGGGTGCAGGTGTAGAGAGACTGGTAACAGATGCTGGCTGATAAGGCCTGGCTTTCAATCCATTGATCCCCAAATTTGTTTTATTTTCACATTCAGTCCAGCTGTATAATATTCCAGCTCTGAGCTGATAAACAGAAGCAGACAAGGTGCACATACTGACCTTATTAAACAGATTGGATGTTGGCCAGATGTGTCTCATTCACATTCAGACACTGTTTTCCAGTCTGTGTTGTTATAATCTCTGTGTCATTTTGGCTGAGTTCAATTTTATAAACCTTGTGGAGTAACATTTATTATTAACATTTGCAGTCTTTTAAAAGGTTAATGTTGCTCTCTTAAGTACTATTTCAAACCGAGGGAAGCAGTTCTCTCCCTTCACTGCCAATTTACATTCATTTTATTTTACTTTTCAGTGATTATCATAGAGCCCCAGCAAAGCTGTGCGACTCAGTCTCAAGATGACTGGATGTGTTGACAGTTACATTTTTAACTATGGCCTAAAATTTCAATATCATTTCCTCTAAAATATAAAAAAGAAATAGCTGGGTAACATTCTGTCAGCGGGATATATTTAGAGTTCCCATAAACCACTTAGAGGGCTTCTTTATTTCACAAATGATGTCCTGTACTCGTAACAGAGTGGGCTGTCTTATGATTAATATTGATTTGCATTTACAGTAACTCATGAAACTCACACATTGACTTCCCATAACTGCAAGCTAGCATTAATGTACTGTACATCATGGGTAGCAGTGAGATGATTTTTTGAGAAAGCTTTTCCTGAGACTTAAAATTAAAACAAAAATTAAACCCATCAATCAGTTTTTTAAAACCTTTTCAAGAAATGACATAAAGGAATAACTGCAAAGTGACATTTAAATCATGGTGTTTGTCAAATTGGAATAAAGGAGACAATACGCACAAGATAAACAGCATCAGTCAAACAATAAGAGACAGCATGTCTACATGTATGAAAGCAGTGGTATTCTAGAGCAGTGGTTCTCAAGTCCAGTCCTCGAGGACCACTGTCCTGCATGTTTCAGATGTTTCCCTGCTTCAACACACCTGATTCAAATGATCAGCTCGTTATCAAGCTCTGTAATGGCTTAATAACGAGCTGATCATTTGAATCAGGTGTGTTGGAGCAGGGAAACATCCAAAACATGGAGGACAGTTGGCCTCGAGGACTGGACTTGAGAACCACTGCTCTAGAGTATGTTGAATCTCTACACAAGCGCACCTCTTTTTGCTGAGTGAGTTACTGATTTGGTGATCACCTGAGAGGCTATTAGACACTTTTATTTTGTTAACTTCCTGATGTACTATTTGACTTTTTATGCCTTTATGTGGAGACAGACTATTGGACAGAGAGGGGAACTAAGAAGAGAGAGTGGAGGTGACATGCTGTAAAGTGTTTCAGGCTGGACTCATATAGATCACTCTGAGAACTACACCCCCTGAACATGAAGCGGGTGATTTAAGGTCTTAAAAATACTGCTTCTTATTGTTATCTGACCAGCTGTCATTTTTCAAAGATGGAAAGTTCAGAGAAATGTCAAACACAGTAAAACAAAAAGAGTTACTTTATTCCTACACCAACCTATGAATCACAGATGCAGAGAAAAACACAGATTTGCAAATGTAACACCTACTTTATTCAGTTTAAGCAGGAATTAATCACTTAATTCAAAACCCTCAAATAAACTACAGTAACTCTGTCAGAGGATTTCTGTGCAATGCTGTGATTTATACATACATTTAACAACTGCAGATTCTTATGGCAGGGGAAAGACTTTTGTCACCATGGTTACACAGGCAGCTGTTAGAGTCAGTTAAACGCTCAAACTGCTCTCAGAGTTTTTTTAATTAGATGCAAAAGTTAGAGAGAAACATTCAATCATTTTGTCAAATAACCAGCTGACTCGCTTGCAGTAATTTCAATCCCCTGATTAATCTGGTGTGCTATACTACAGCTGCTCCACAGATTTGAGCAGGATTAGCAGTGTTGTTAAATCAAGAGTGTCAGGATGTGAAACAGCCCCTTTGACCCTCTTAACGTCTCCCTCTTTTACGCAGGCTTCCTGCTGCGACGACGCGGAGATCCCTGACGAGGTGAAGCTGATCGGCTTTGCACAGCTGAGTGTTAGCTGATGTTCCCTTCACGCCTAAAGCAGGTGAGATGTGGGAGAGAGAGACAGAGAGAGACAGAGAGAGAGACAGTTCAGGGCAGACAGACAGACAGAGGAACACAGCGACACTTCCTGCAGCTTCTTCCCCAACACTCTTGGTAAAAAAAAAAACACCTCACTCCGCCTCCGTCTTCACTCCCTCTCACTTCCGCTGATGCCAGGCCCTGCCACCGCCCTGCCTCCACCCCCATAATGCTCACTGCCCCCCCTGACCTCTGACCTTACCAACATTCCACCGCCCAGCGCACAAACAGGGATCAGGATACAGCCCAGGAACCTAAAGATGTACTCAGGTGGAGACATGAGGAGATTACGATGTAGCTTTGAATGTTTTATTTATTTTTTTCTGATTCTTCAATTTTGTTTTTACACTTTACCTTTTCCAAATTTTACTTTCCTGTCACCAAATCCTTATTATTTATGAAATGAGAAGTTCTTCTGTTTTGTTGCCACAGTGAAAACAATGTCTCACAAAATCACTCATTTGTGATGTTTCCCTGAGGTCTTTGCCAGAATGTAAGATGTACTTAAGTTATGGGTAAAAAGCACACTTCCATTACAACATAATGAATGTCTAAAAGAAGAAGTTCTGTCTCAAGACCTATTTGACATTGACCAGAAGGGGACCATTAGCTTGATTGTGCAGAAAAAAAAGAGACCTGGATGCTACTGTGTATTATTTGCTGCTCTCGACAGTGCTAATGCTTCAAAAAGTTAGAGGTGCCTTGTTCATTTTTCTGTGCCTAAGAAAGTAGCGAACGAGCGAGACCACACAAAGAGCAGAGCCCGCCGAAGACCATTTCACAAAATGTATTACTCCAGCAATGACACAAATTATATATGTTAAAGCTGCAATGCACTTTTGGGCTGAGCGTGTGCGCACTGCGAGCAGATGCTTAGCCCCCCAGGAGACAATAATCAAACATAACAGAACCTGTAACCCTGTAAACCGCTCTTGTTGTATTCAGATGCCAGATTAATACACAAAACCCACAACAGTTTCGTTTTCTCGCTCTGTTCTACTGCACTACAAAATCTATTGTTTCCACAAGAATATAGAGTTTCTAAAATGTACTGTACGACAATGCATCTGAGGATGAAACCAAAAGGCAACTACTGAAAGAGTGACGAGCCATCTGTTTGTCCAAACAAGTCCAGTAGCTCTCGAATATTTTCAAGTATTGAGATGGGTAAAAATTAACCTCTATTAAATTCTCTATTATGAAGTAATTTATTGTGTTTTTTTATGTACAGTATGTGAACCATTTCAGCATATTATCTCCCGTTCCCTCTGTAATCAGCTGATGTCAAATTTCTGATGAAGAGCAACAATAAAGACTTGCTATTATTTAAAGGAGGTGTGGTGTTTTTTACTTTTGGCATGCAAACATTATACCATAACTTAAAATATGGTAGGCACAAATAATAACTCACAGCTGTAAAAGTGTCCGGGGCACCGTAGACTAATCATCTTTATTCATCAAGGCCAACAGCACAAAATTGCCCCAACAATTAACACAGGGTAAAGCACTCATACACAAAGACTGTTTATTCATTTTTAAAAACTGCTTTTGTAATAACAGCCAATAGGTGATTTATTCTTATTAAAAAGAAATCAGTGTTTTTCTCTCACATGGATAGTTTTGAAAGTAGGATTTTGTAATAATGGAATGACACATTTAACTGATAAAAAAATGCTATCAAAGTTGTGCATAGAGGTTGTAAAATAGAAATAATGTGAAGAATAAGGTCACTGTGATGTTTAAACCGTGCAAGGACACATTAAAATGAGAATTATTAAACATGTTGCTCCATAGTGTGTACATAAAGGTATGGCAGCTTTGGTTTAACTTGGTATTCACTAATAATGTTTGACAATGTAGATTAAAATAACAGTTTATTTCATGTGTACAGTAGTATTTGAGGATTAATGGGCACTACCTTAACGTTACAGCTACTGCACCACCACCTGGGTGTCAAATGCACTAAAGAAAGACGGCATTTTATTGGACGACCCAGATTCCCAGCATTTTGATCTAGAAAATGGAGGCTGTGTCAGGTCAAAACACTGCATAACCTCTCAGCTGGGGCAACATGTAAGCTGCACAGGTGTGTGGAGTTTAACCTGCAAAGAGGACTGGAGGCTAGTGGGGCTGCCTCCTGTGGACTCTATAACTCCTGTGTTCAGCTCTGTTAAATAAATTGTGCTCATTATGAAGAGTTTTCTTATCTCAAGCCGAGACAGAAATTGATGTATCCCTTTAAACCAGGACATAAGGTGCCCCTAACTTTTATAATGCTATTTCTTATACCTGTGTCTACAGTGAGGAAGAAACCTTCAGTATACCAATCCTGGAAGTCTATTTTAAAGAACTCACAACATGCAACAAGTAAAGGCAGTTATATAACTTTAATTATTCAAGTATTTGTTCTTTAATATAAAAAACATACAGTATATAACAACAACCCCTGGAGGGATAGATGCTTTCACAGTAAATGTCACATTAGCTCATAATACTACAAAACTTCAGAAAAAAGAAAACATTTGGCCATGAAAGCCACATTTTTCTGAGACACGATGATTTCCTCACGATGTCAGTAGCAGTGCTTCAATAATCACCGATATGCAAGTTACATATGCTAATACATCCAGTCTGTAATGATCTTAGCTACGGTAAAACTCATACTCACAGGTTGTGATGCTGTGTTTTTCTGATGTGTGGAGGAGTTGATGATCTGAAATAGACTTACTGCCTACATGAAAAACGAGAGCAGCAGCTGGAGTAATGAGGAGCTGGTAGCTTAGAAACACATTTACCTCCAGTAACAAAAATGTCAAAAATGGGAGATTAAAACAAAATGCATCTTTAAAAATTATTCAGAGGCGGTGAAATGTATTGTAAACACAAACATGAGGCAAATTTGTAAGAAAACATGATCATCCAGCAAATTCAGTTCTGCAGCTTTATTGTGACTAATGCTGGAGAACTGCAGCTTATCTTCAGCTTCATATCTGACTGTGTTTGTGATAAATATAATTAAAGAGGAGCAGCTTGAGCCTTGATTTAATGTTATCACTGCAGAGAGGCTGCTTGGGTTGATAACAGAAGATTTTCTCCTCTCAAGAACACTTGTTTCTTTTGTAAATAACGCTTCCTTGACTGTATACTATTATAGATATTTTACTGCAATTTAATACTTTATCGATTACAGCACAGAAATTTCCCTCAGGCTTGCACTCCTGTGGGAAATCAGGGTGCTGAGTCAGCAGCTGGAACAGAGTCTGTGTCTTGCTCAAGGACACTTAAACAGGACAAAAGGTTTCATTGAGAGGGCTCGAACTAAAATCAATTTAACCTGTTAGGCCACATGTTATGATATACAATATGTAACGTTGATTGACTTTATGCTGCCTGTAGTGGAGTCCTTGAGGAAAAATGAGCTTCAGAAACACCACATTGAAACGATGCATGAGAATACACGCTTTACAAGCCTCATGCAGGCATTAACAATCGTGAGGTGTGATCAGCCGAGACAGAAGAAGGCTGAAAGTTCATGAAACAGCTGTCATAAAATAGCATAGAGCGTATAAATGATGCATGGCCCGACAGCTCCCCAAAAGTGAAGCCAAAACCTCTCTGATGCCCTGGAGGTGAGCAGGGGTAACCATTATAAACAGAGACACTTCTGTCTTCTAACCTGCTTACAAAGACTTGAGACTGTCCTTTCCGAGGACTGCACCAACCTTTATAACATTTGCCACATGGTTTGTCACAGTGTTTTGAACAAATGTCAACGTATGGGTTTTGAAACAGAAATGCAAAATCAGCAGTTAAATCATAACAGAGACAAATGGGAGTAAAATTTGGTCTCTACACTTAACTTTTATACTTGGATGAAACCAGGGTGTACATTTTTTAAACTCGTCTGGTTTGACTATGTTAAGGCTGGGATTTGTGCATAAACTGAGGCACAAGACTTGATTTATGCGACAGAGAAACAAGAGAATAACCAGGACGATTTAGGACGGCTCTCCTTCCATCTGAGTAATGTCAACAAAGACCCAATTTCCTGACAGTTAAAAAGATTATCTTGCCCTGTGATGTGCGGTGTGCTGGGAGTGGTTCTACTTGCCCTGATTTAAAAATTGAAATTGTTTAATATTTATAATCAGATACACCGATTTGAAGGGGCGCTCTATGTTGAATGACAGCCAATCAGGGAGCAAGCTGACTAAAGAAGAAGGCACAACAAATGCAGTCTTGGTAACAACATGTGACACATAAACAAGGAGGTAAGAAAAGGAGGTCAGGTTGATGTTGACGAGTGTTTGTACAATGCCTCTCATAAAATAAACAACCATGCACAAAGACAGAGCTATCAACGTTCAGCTTGACAACCAACCAGTCATCTGTCATGTTTTTTCTTTCTAAGTCACATTTGATTGCAAGAGATTCATGTAAGATTTCCACTTTGACAGTATGGACTCTGGTTGATGAAAAATGGGATCTGTTAGTGAGTTGGGTCTATTGTAGGTCATCTCTTCGCAGTCCACGCACTATGAAAATTAAACTGCTAAATCTGTCATTACTCTTCATCCTGTGAAAGTCTCTCACATTTTCAAAATCATTTCAGATTTTTATCATCTTGAAGCATGTGCCAGGATTTACAGGTAGGCACACTGTAGCTGTTTATCAGCACCTATAAAGAACTAAAGCTTTTTGACAGTTTCTAGATTAGCTGGTAAATTATTTGGAAACCAATGGGTAACAAGGCTATGTCCATGTTTTGCACAGTCTGCAATCCTGCTGCAGCTTCACCTGCTGATATCTACTGCTCAGGCTATAACTTCCCTGGAGCTAGATAATCAGCACAATTTTGGCTTCACTTTTGTTCAAACGGAGGAAGCAGAGACGTGTCATGCATCTTCAGTTAAAGTCAACGTGAATGAGCGACTTACAACAGCCCTCGATGTTTTACATTACTGAGTGAAGTGACATTTTAAAGGAGAGAAAAGGCAAAAAGAAAAGAGTTCCAAGTTTTTTTTGTGTGGAGGTCCTTTCATCCTCTTTAACATCTCAAGTGCTTCTTGCTGGACATGTCATTCCAGATGCGGTGCATCTCCTCCGGGGAGATCTGGTGCACAGTGATAACTCGTCTGTACCTGCACAGACTGTAGGCCATCTTCCAGTGATTAAACCCGCTGTTCTGATATGGGTGTATACCTAGCTTACGCAAACACAGTCCTACATAAACGTCCTCCAGGTGCAACAGTCTTGTGTGTAAAGAAGTCTTATAGATGAGTTCCGCTACGTCTGCTGAGAACACATAACCTGTGCCCGAGCAGAAAGGCGGGTATCTGCTCTCAGGATACAAGTCCCTTGACATGTACCACTTACTGCGCATGTCCCTAATAGGACCACCATTTATGACATAGCCGGTGAAATACCTCCTTCTCGGCTTGGTGGTGGGTTTCAGGAGCTTGAAGATCAGATTGTCCATGTTGACAAAGATGTCGCTGTCTGTTTTCATTATGTACTGCGCCTTAGGGCAGAAAGTCGCCACCCAGCGCATCCCCATCATGGTCTTCAAGGTGAGGTTGTGGTAGGAATCTATAAAGTCCTCCACCACAATATCATGAAAGATTTGGCTCTCCTGCTCCACCATCTGGTTGAGGACGGGGTCTGTGTTCTTGCCCAGTAGAAAGATGGTGAGGATGCGGATGTCAGTGAAGGTGCTCTCATCTCCCCAGGTCTCCCTGATGGCCTGCCGGGCGTCAAACTCCTTGTGCGTAGTGCTGATGAGAATGATCAGGAAGGGCGTGACGCTTTCACACTTCTTGGCTTCACTGATGACAAACTCAAAGGCATGTGGGTTAAGGGGGCGGGTGCGTATGTTGTTGAAGGTGATGTTTTTGGGGGGTTTCACTGTCTTACGTATAGGCACAGACATGTGGCCGACATAATTGGTCGTCGGGCGAGATATGCTCAGGTACCACAGAGCACTGGCCCAGCAAACCACTGTCAGGAAGTATAAACATGACACTTTTGAAGGCATTATGCTGCATTTAGGTGTTTTTGGAAAGCAGGATCCTACAATGCTTTCTTTCCATTAGCAGAGTTCCAGCCAGCGACGCAGCATGAAGCTGCTGCAGCGGGCAGTCTGACATTAAGTGTCAGTTATGAATTACTCAGGGAGAAGTGGTGCTGTTTGTGTTTTAATGCAAAACACTTAACAATCCTACAGAGGTCCAGTTCGTGTGGGTGATGATGCTGCAGCTTCTCCATTTAAATCTGAAAGAAAGAGAAAGAGAAAACACACATGAATGAACATTCATGGTCTCTGTATCTCCAAAAAGGGATGTTTGTAAAAAATTAGCAGAGAAATCATCACTGTTCTTCGATCACACCAAACAAAGCCAAAAAAAGGAATGAAGAAATAAGATCAGGCGCCTCTGCTGCCTGTTACTACAGCAACAAGTCCATCCAGAGAACATCAAGTGTCCAGGAATCTTTTTAATATGGAAAGTACTATTAAAACATGAGCTACTATGTAAACCCTGAGGAGAAACTTGATTTAGTAAACTTGTTGTCCAGGATTATTGGTTTAAAAATCATGATGACTCTTTCTTAGGTTACATTTACTGACTAAAAGACAGAGAGGACTCATGAAAAAAATCAATGTCTCGTTAATTACAAAGGGGGTTGGAGGTTCGGCTGCTGCACAAAAATGGCTCATCATCAAAATATCACTCTCTGTTTGAGTTCAATTATAAACCATTACAACTGAGTGTCTGATACAAAGACTAACTGCAAACTCTATTACAACAACAGACAAAGGTAGATGCAGGATAATAATACTACAATAATAAGGCAAAGGATAAGAAAAGCGGCAGTAGCTCAGGAGGTAGAGCGGTCGTCCAATGACCGGAAGGTTGGCGGTTCGATTCCCCCCTAATCCAAGTCTGTCTGTTGTGTCCTTGGGCAAGACACTTAACCCACCTTGCTCCCAGTGTGTGTCCTCCACTGGTGTATGATTGTGAGTGTTGTGTGATGGTGGTCGGAGCGGCCGTAGGCGCAGAATGGCAGCCATGTTTCCACCACCACCAAAGTGTGACTGTGTGAGCGAATGAATGATGTATCCAATGTAAAGCGCTTTGAGGGTCTCTGATAAAGCGCTATATGAAATCTGATGCATTATTATTGATCAAAACTAAACTTAATGATGCGTTTGTGTAAAAAGTATGAAGATTATTTTTAAAGCACCTGTAAGTAATTTTGAACAGGTTATAAACAAGATTTTCTTTTGTCTGAAAATGCACTCACACATGTCAAGTTCAACAAAGAGATCAACAAAAAGTACAAATCTGGCATAAAAATGTCACTTCAAGTGTAACAGGAGAGAAAATTAGAGAAATCAAAACACTTGGTTTTAAAAGAAAAAGAGTATGAGATCTATACGATAACTTATCATTAGGTTGCTTTAACTACTGTGTGTACTCATAGACTGTATACAGACAGGACGTCATATGCCTCCTTGCTGGGTAAAGCCTCTGTGAGAACAGCACCCCCTGGTGACTGGTTGCAGTTTAGGTCATAAACATCGCCTCCTCCAGCAAAATGAATAGTGCTGTGGACAAACTTTACAAATGAAATACAAAAAAATATTTCTCATGCTACTGTGCGAATGACGGTTTCAGGAAATGGAGAAAATTCTCAGAGGCACCAGGAGTTTTTGGCCTCCAATTCATACAATGATGGGAGGCGGAGTAAGGTTGTCCATTCAGTCTGTGTGTACCACAATATGATGGAGTGGTATAGCATCGCTTGTAAAACAGCTGTCAGCAGAGTGTTAATGGGATGAAATAACAATACAGTTTTTTTTAAATCTCTTGTGAGGTCGTATAACAAAGCAGAGACGTAAGCTCAAACACTAAAATCTTTTATATAACAGTGAAAAGATCTATTTTTAGCCTTACAATTTCAACATCAGCCCCATAATCAGTTTGCTTCAGCTGCTTTAGTCTCAACCCACTCCAGAGGCTCTCAGGCTCTGACTGCTTTATGTTTTCATGAGCTGGCTGCTAACAGTTGTGTACAAGGAGGGTATAAATTTTTATTTCTTTACTGGGAAAAAAAAAAACAGCAACCTTCTGCTGCAAAGAGATATCCAAGGTTGTGGGTCAACAACGTAAGGCCCAGTTTAAAGCTTCATTTTGATGAGAAAAGTAGCAAAGGTATAAGATTTATGTTGGTATGTTCATGATTACAGGTGACCACTCTAGACTTCCACATTGTTTCATGCAACAGTTTGATACCCAGTCACAAAATACCACCTACAGCTGCTTTCAGTTCAGTGTGAGAAAGACAGATCAAATAAAACCATCAATAAAATCTTCATCATGAAATTCAAACCTGACAAAAGATGTGACATGATTTTCACATTCACAGCCTGATCCTGCTGCACTGGCTGACATTTCAAAAGAGCTGACAAATGCCCTTTAAACTCAACCCAAGAGCAGAATATATCTTTATAAAACTCTGAACATGCTCTCTTGTTGAGTGGCTAAAAAGAGCTGCAGGGTTTTGCAGCTCTGAGCATGACAGCGTGATATGGTGGCACAAAGGAAACACTGTACCTTGATAAGCGTCTCCCTAAGGTGATTTTTTTAATGTTGCACTGCCTTTCACTCAGCTGACAGAAAATTGGCACGTCTGTATTTCTGAGAGGTTACTCTGCAGCGCCGACACAGAAATGGCATTTGTTTGTGCTTCAGCGCAGGTGGCTGAGCAGCTACAGCAGCATACATATGGCAGGAAGATCACCAATGACTTCCTTTGAAGCTCTCTGTGACTTTTCCTTTTTATTCAGATGAGGCAAATCTGAATGTACTCACAGGAAAATGGGCATGGTGCAGTATGGCTCTGTATTTCCATCATCAAAGCTGGTGCTACTCTGAAATATAGCTGTGATGATGTGATTTGAAGTCTATTTTAGAAAAGGACTGCGATTACCTGACAGTCCATATACCCATATATACCATATTGTACACTAAGGTGTGTTGATTGAGGGGCTTGCCTATAAGTACAAAAGATGCTTTGAAGACAATGCTTTCCTCTGTGAAAAAAAATCTGATGCATTGGCCTCTTATGTCTTGGACTGTAAGAAATATATCTTGATATCTTCCTCAGTGGACACTGTTTATTTGCTATCATATTGGATACACAGTAAAGCAGTTTATTGGCCTGAAAATGCCCTACAAATTCTGTTATTCCTCACTATATTGTGTACCGAACGCCTTTCCTCTGGAGTTTAGAGAAACTCAATAGTTGAGAGTATTTGCTCATAAAATCAGACTTCTCCTCTTGTGAAATTACTGTTGGCTCTTATGGGATTTTGACAAACAAACAATCATTCCCTGAAACAACAGAAGAAATACACCGAAACGCCAATATTTTCAGACATCACGAGAGAGGAGGGTCAGAAAAGGAAGAACATGCACAGACTGTTTGCTCTGAGGTTAATAACTTTGAGAGAGCAGAAACAACACATGAACATAAACACACATTTAATTGAACACTAACAGGGCCAGCTGGTAGCAAGCAGCCACTGTGTCCCACATTGTCACTCTGAAATCTCACTTTCCAGACTGAAGCAAAATATTTATGAGACAGAGCTGAGGCAATGTTTACGTGACAGTTCATTTAGCTGCCAGTCTGTAAAACGTAACCCTCAGTGGCTTTTCAGAACAAACATTTCCAAGCTTGTCTGACTCTCTTTCATGCGCGCGCACTCCGAAAGATTAACTACACCGCTCAGTCTGCTCTGATGCAGAAGAAGTAGCGTCGCTTCTGAATGTGTGCTTTTAATTAGTTCAGACTGAGCACAAGCTGGTCTGTGAGTACACAAAAATGAGGTGAAAAGAATGACATAGAGTCTTGTTTTCTATTCTTCGTGAACAGGGATGGATCATGTACTTACACAGCTAAAAACATAGCAGTGACAGATCCGGGGTGTCACATACTCTCACCTGGTCACAATGAAACTCAGCAAACCAATGTGACACCATCCTACCTTCAGACTCTGCGTTTAGAGCTGTTGGCTTGTTTGAGTGTTGCCTCTCCTTGACTTGTCAGCTAGTTGGACTTAAAGGGATATTCCGGCATAAAATTAATTTAGGGTCAAACACATCGTTACACCAAGTTAGACACCCCCTCAAGAGATGAATGTTGCCGACCGCTTGCTTCTCTGGTTTTACAAACTTTAGTAACGGCCACACAATACCAATACACAGCAGTCTGAGGAGCCATAAACAAACCTCAACCAAAACACCACTCTATAGCTGATCATTGATCATTTCTTCATGAAAAAGCTATCAGACCGAGACACAAATGCAGAGGAACTACCGCGTCTGCAGTGCAAAATGATTAATATGGTGATTAATATTCCAAGGAAATGATAAAGAAATTATTATAAATGTTCTTCATTGAGCTGTGTCGCCCCGCTGCAGTCAATGAAGGACTAGCCAGAGGTCTCGCTACAAACAAGCAGCTGCTAGAAGAGAGTAGGTGAGTTGTGTTTGGTCTCTTTGCTAAAGAAATTAGGGAAAGTTAAAAAGATGTTTGGTGGCTAGTGCTGTGGCTAGAACCTTATATGTACTGTTGATAAAGTTAGGTGCTGTTCTGAGCATTATTTGTGGCTATAGAGTGGCATTTCGGCTGAGTTTTGTTGATGGCTCCTCAGACCGCTGTGTATTGCTATCGTATGGTCGTTTCTAAAGCTGGTATGACTAGAGAAGCAAGCAGTCGACCACATTCATCTTTCGACAGGGTGTCTAACTCTAAATCCCTTTAATATTTCTCTTTCAATAGCTAAAGACTACATAGGAGCGGCTGTACTGTCAGTGGACCAGTTATTCTAATTATGAAGATTGTACTTTTTAAAGAAGTAGTCTTATACTTTTCCACATTTACAATTAAGCTACAAAGTTCCCATGTTTGGTGTCCATACTAGATGTATGCAAAGTTCCAAATCGTCTGCTATCAAGAAAAAGTTTAGGCTTTTTTAAATCTGAAAATCATGTAAAGCTATTAAAGAGATATCAGAAAGGAAGTATAGGGTCCGTAAAAAAAAGCATAATATCCCCTTTTCAAAGAAACATAGAAATTTTGTAGTGAAGACTTTGATGATGCACAGAAAAGATTACAGTCTGGGAACTCTTTGGGGTTCCTCTGACACAGATATTGACTTTGGGACAGCCAACTTTAATCACTTTTACGCAGCAGTTAGAAATAAACGACATCCAGCCAAGACTTTTCCGAGTGTAACCACTGCATATATTGACTGGAAACTTGGAAACCAGAAAGGAGTTGGAGGGATGACAACGTTTGTGAGACAGTAAGCTACAGTTACTTGGGAAGTCTGTTAATAGAGATAAATAAAAGCTAACAGACATGGGGGATTACTGTTTATTTCCACAGCAGTGTTTTACAAAGGTTCCTCTCCACACAAAGGGCTCTATATTTGTGCCCGCCGACGACACGTCGGAGGGTGGTGGACCCTGCGCACTGGTATTTTTGTCTGGCGGAGCCCGGCGTACAGCCAGTTTGTTATTTCCACAGACTAAGGCGAACCAAGGTCCACCAAGCTGGGTGTGGTGATGCAGCAGGGGGAGGTGTCGACAGAATCAGTTGGCGCAGTGACATTTTCGTGCTCGCCGGCGGCGTATAAAGTGCGCTGAAAGCTCGCCGATTCAAACCTGGTCAGCTTTCAGCGCAGGCAGAGCGCAGCTGGTATTTTGGTAGACCGGCGGCGTAACTGATGCCTCACCGGCAGGTTTCCACACTGTCAGGCACATTTCAGTGCAATAAATAATCAACAACAACTAATAATCTGAGTCAGCACATACATTTAGATCTATATAGATATATTCAAATCTATATCTGATCTGATGAGTGTGTTTCGCATGCGTTTGGACACTCAACCTGACCGAATCAACACAGCTGAAACCGCATTAAATTAAATAAAATATCTAGTAAATAGACACACATGATGAAGTGAACAAGATATGTAATTCGTCTCCCTCCTTTTCTTTCTTCCTCTTCCTCTTATTTCTCGTGCAGCTCAACCTGGACATGTCTACGTGTCCTCTCCCCGTCCTGCTGCAGCTGCTGCTGCGGCAGCTGAACAGATGATTTGTTTCAGAGATCAGATCAGTTTTTTACTTTAAGTCTCAATGAATATTATTAAATTCAGTTTTGTGAGCCAAATTAATTTTATATGCCAACATCTATGAAAGAAAGAGCCAGGCCACGGAGCACGATGTGTCCTTTACGCACAGATGGTTCCGATTTTAATGCCATTATTGGAGTTTATGTTGTGATCTGTGCGCTCAACCCACCTTTGTCACGTGAGGTTTAAATATATGCAACTTTGTGTATGTGTCTTTATTTGTGGAAAAGGGTGTTTGTCTTACCAGTGGGTCCAACATTACACACACCAAATCCAACTGTGCTTATATGAGACAGTGTGGAGGACGCCCTCTGCAGCGCTTACAGCAACACTTGTTAAGGAGCTGCCTTCTGTTGCCATCGTGTGGCATTACTGTCTTTAGACATCTCTTGATCTCTTTGACTACTTCACAAAAATTGTAATACACCTCGCCGGTGGCGTATTTAAAGGTGAGGAGAGGAGCTGTCCTGATTGGCGAAAACAGGTCTTCGCTGTGTTAAACCCACTCCATGCCTTATCCCCTCCCTCTCTATGACTCACGCCGATGGGAGGGCTGAGTTAGGGAGGGGGGATACTTATGCCGGGCTGCGCTGCTCACCAAAATACCAAATTGTGCTTGAGAACGCCTTGTTGGCGCGGCAGACTTGACTTACGCCGTGCCTGCTCCACGACTCCGGCGAGGCATGAAAATAGAGCCCAAAATGTTTCCTTGCATACAAAGACCGACACGACACTGTCAACTTCTTCAAAACAATGGTGGAGGAGACACTAGTGATACATGTCTTTCTGAGGCTACAGTTTTCAGGCATTGTTTTTAAACAGACTTACCACCAGTCATATACAGCCTGCTTGTTGTGTTTGAAAACCACATGGCTTGCACACACATCACTCAACAGTTTATGTCAAATAAAACTATATTCATTTAGCCTCTTTGAGCATGCTGGCATACTGACTTCATCCATTAGTTTGGAGCTCATGTGCAGCCCCTTTAAAGCTCATCGCATTTTGTTTACCATTAATTTTGTTGGGTTTTGAGTATTTTACAGAATATTTCAGCACTGAGAGGGCACTTTTTTCTCCTGCTTTCTTATCAATACAACAATAATCTTTTAAAAGCACATCAAGAATATCAGTTGAGTTACCAAGAGTTAAGGTACTTCCCTGAAATTTTTGTCATTTGATAAAAAGTTCTGCAGGTTAACTTTTGATATGTGTAGGCAGAGATGTGTCCACTGTTACTGTAGCATGAAGCAGAGCCAGCCTGTCAGAGTTTTGCTGAGCTGTTAGTCCAATCAGTCTCCATAATGGCGGATGTCATATAAGAGTCTGCCATTAAACCTCCCGTTCCGTGTGCCCAGATTGGGCTGGTGACTGGCAGAGAACGGCACCATATAAAACTGTCTATTTATGGGAGGGACACACAGAGCACTGAGCCCTCAGGATGCAAGAAGCACAACAGGGAGAAGATAGAAATGAAGAAATGAAGAAATAATTAGCCTCTACTACCAAGAGATACCCAATTTAGCATGATTTATTACATAACACGAGGTTAACTGGTATAGGGAGCACAACACAGAAGACATCCATTCATCAGGACATGACAGCTCTTTCTCCAGGCCTCTGTTTTGACTGCTCTTGTGGACTGGTTTCTAAAACGGGCTCTCATGCTCTCCTCCGGACACAGAAATATGTTTTGATTTATGGTCCTCTTACCAACTAAAGACAGCTTTCTAAAGTGTTTTCCAATAACAATGTATCAACGCAAATAGGTGGCCAGATTGGATTAAACGTTTCAAACAGAGGAGGAATGGAGAGACTCTGCCAAAGATATTAATCAATTAAGATGACAACACTTTTTTTAGACAGAGAAAAGTACTTACTTTTAATTATATTTCCTTTAATTATAGTTTCTCACTGACAGAATATCTACACTGTTTAGATACACCCTTTGCTTTGAAATAAAGATAGCATTATACAGGCTGAATTCCTCATTTTGATCCCTCTTCTCCTCTGATTTTTTATTTCTAATTTGTTTTTTGCGTTGTTTTTCCATGCTCACAAAAAAAGGATGATGTTTGGCACACTGTTGACAGAACTGCTTCCTGAAGGAAACATGACGTGAAAATTGCTGAGAGTTGTTGAACGCTTACAAGCCTGAAACTGTTATTTGACTGACCTCAGACAATAAAGGAGTATCTGCGTGAACATTTCAGCAGTCATTAAAATCTGTTTTTCACAGTAGCTACCCGCACCTGTCGTTATTTATGAGGCATGTTTCTGCTGCTCATAATAGATGGAAAACTTCAGTTGTAGTGGCAGATCTCCTGAACAAGTGTAAAGCTTTTTACCAGCCTGTCTATTTCAAAGGGATCACAATGCTCTGTTTGATTTGTTTTAAACACAGAAAACACAACTCTTCTCAGTAATGCTGCACTGCTGTTGACAACAACCCTACCATTAAATTTACCTTCTACTCCACTGTTGTGACTTTTACTTCAGGTTTTATTTTCCGCTTTGATAGTCCTACCATCCTTTGCTATTGTTAGACAGTTTTACCCTGTTGCCTTGGTTACCTACAGCGCTCAATGTAACATAAACCTCATGTATCAACTTTTGCTAAAAATAAGCCAAATTTTGGTCAGTTTTTGTTTACCAGCGTCAATTGCTGAATGGCAACTAATTAAGACTGACGGGACGGCTAATCACAGAACAGGCCTCACAATGATTGTTATGACAAGAGGACAGAGGCTTTATGATGAAAAGTGTCATTTTGAAATAGAAACAGACACTGCTGGAATGAAATAAACAGGATTTATAATAATCTCCCTTATAGTGAAAACACAGCTGACAGAACATAAGCTTGCTTTATAAACGGTATAAGAAACCTTTCACACCATGACAGTGATATTAAATGTAATAAATCCTTTGAATGGCAATTTCTGTGATTTTTTTTACCCTCAAAGTAAAGACTTTGACTCTTGCCATGAAGCACCATCAATCTAGAAATAATAAATGATCTATCTTTCTTAAATTTACCGCTGTACTCCTTTTCCACCAGAAAGACTTCTGCTTTCAAATATTTGTCCTTGCAAAGCAGAGGTCAAACTCAACATCTAAATTTCAGAGAAGTCTGCGTGGGGTAAACTTTGAGTTTTCACAAGTTTCATCTGCAGCACTTTGTTAGCCTACACATTTAGCAAAGATGTTCAAATATTCACTTTGGTAAAGTCTCTATCAACAGCCGAATTTCAAAAGTTAATCGCAACTTGTAGCATTTCTATTCCCCTATTTAAAATGTAATAATTTTTCAGTTTCTTAGTCAATAACAAGAGACATTTTGCTCCTTTTTTAACTTGCAAACATCTAGTTCAAAGTAGTCTAAAGTCTGAGCTGCCACCACTGTTGTATACTTTGTCTTGTACTGTGCTGTTCTGGTCGCCATCTTTGTATGCCCTTCAAAAATGAGATGCTGTATCTTAAGAGGTTTATCCTGAAATAAAAAATGTATAGCAGCTCTCATTCATGTCTTAATCTGTAAATCACATGACTGCAATGAAATGTTCTTTATGATCCAGATTTTTAGATGTGTTATTCCAAAAACTCTGCTCTGGTTCACCAAAAAACTAAACTGTTCACCCCCAGGACCGCAGTCGTGTTTGACTGGTTGTCACATGCCGGCACGTTGGACAACCCTCGGACTTGTTTCCATCACAGTGTTTATTGGCCTACGGTTAGATGACAGACATCTAGCAAGTACTGGCGTTAACTTCTTTGATTTGGTTTCAACACGTTTCTTAAAAAACATGCTCTGCCAGCTTTGGTATTTCAGTTACATTTAGAAATCGGTCTAACTAAGAGCAGATGTAAACTTAAACTTTAAGTACATATGTGACATTTTGATTCATTGTGACAAATAGGTTGTAATACTTTTGACTCATCAACTGATCTGTGTGATATTTCCTATGAGAGAGCGTTGAAAGCACAGTTATTATTTTCAATCATGGCAGCAGGAAGCAGCGAGGAGATACTACAGCACCTTAACTATGGTGTGCCAAAAGGGACAAAATAGCACACAGTTATAAAAAATGACATGTTAATTTCAGACCTTAACTGCATCCCTATTACCATACTCAAGATGACAGCCCTAATATGCAGACTTTTTATTGCTGTACATAGCTGGAAAAAAGTGTCTTATGGTTTAGCCCGTGCAAATGAATGTCAATGAAGTGTATATACAGCAGTAGCTGTGAAATCCCTGTTAGTATCCATTGAATAAGGTGAGATATTTCAAAACTACAAGTATGAAATCTGATCCCTTTCACAGGCTGTCAACTTTATTGACCCAACAAAGCCCTCCCAGAAATAAATGATGCATCACTGTCAAAAAATACATAAATTATGATTATTTTACAAAAGAAGTAAGGGGGAAAAGTATTTACAGTCAGATTTATCTAATCTATCTAGAACAGTATTCTGCTGCTACATAAGCAAGCTAAACACTGAGGAAAATACACACTGGTAATAAAATGAGTAAAGCTACATAAAGCTGAATGACAGATTTCTAAACTGGCATCGCAGAAACTGAACTCCACTGAGAGGGAGGATTTCCCCCGAGTGCTGCCACTGCCAGAGAGAGTACTAATTTTAGTTAATAAATGCCATATATCTCTAAACACACAGCTGCTTTAGTGAACGGGTGGGTGCTTTCAGCTGTGTACAGAATTCAAGTTTCACACAGGATTGGTTTTACAAAGTGCGACTGCAGACTGACACAGACAGAAAAAGAGTTACACGCACCATTACACTGAATTAGGCTCGTGTCACACAAAAAAACTACAGGGAGATTGTTTCCCAACAGCTGGTCGGACACTACCATGTTAAAAAAATGTGCTTTTATTCACATAGGATGTAGTATGTAGAAGTAAAAACTTCAATAAATTTGTTTCCCTACTAACTAAGGGCACAAAAAACTTATAAGAAACTAAAGAGAACAGAATCACTTCATAACTAAAGCATCAAGTCAATTCAATGCAACCTCTGAATTTAATTATCTCTCTATGTGGGTGGATAAGGTCATAAAGATTTGAGCTTGTGAAATCGTATTTAACTGTATGAAGAAGTTTTGTGGTTGTGGAAATATTTTGTGCAGTTGTGTATGCAGGAATATATATTTTTTTAACACAGAGGTTTAACAGAGCCAGAGTGGTGTCACTTAAGTCCCATCTGTGTACGAGGCCAGCCTCAAATCTGGAGACTTGATACTTGGATAATCAGGAACAAAAATTTTCAATGTAAAATTGGCACCAATTTTTTTTTTTTTTTAAACATATGTCATTATTTTCTTTAATTTTAAGAGTTTGCTATGTATATTTGTATAATTTGAATTTTTATTTAAACACTTGTATTTTCTTACCATCCTATACATTTTTCTTGGCGTGTCTCTGACTGGATGGGGTCATATGAATGTTGACAGTTTGATGGGGTATGATGTCATTTCCTGTATGTTTTGTAACTCATTTAGCTTCAGGTGATCACCAGTTCTCTGACCGGATGATTGTTAATTAAGACAGTCTCTTACTTAGTATATACCCCCCAAAAAATACACCTTATAAAGGTTTGTTTGAAAATTTCTGGAAATGCTTGGACAATTTCATGGAAATTTCAGACAACTCTGGGAATTTTCAGCAATTCTCAACCAGCTAAGCCTGAAATAAATATCTCTTGTGAGCTAAAACATATTTTAAAGCACATATGCAAAGAGCCACAAGCTTTCTTACTGGGTGCTTTTGCTTTATTAACCTATCCAGATACACAATTTCTAATGTATCCATGGCTTTATTTCTGTGTTTATGCTGTCCATCCTGGACATCATGCTTTTAGAGAGAAGCTTCTAAATCTAAATGTGAGAGTAGAAACTGTATCACTGCTCCTCTACAGCAGTTCCTGTGCGTTGTAGAGGTTGTTTTATGATGAGTATAAATAAGAATTAACACCTTGTTCATAAGTATTTGATTGTTCATTAGCATCATTTTGTCTTCAGGCAGATTTCACCCCTGGGACTCTGCTGTTCTTATTAACCATCCAGAAGATGTAGATTTTAAAGGGAACCAACCTTCAGACACTGGCAGACCAAAACTGTTGTTGCTATCTTTAGGCCAAAGCACAGCAGATGCTGTAAATAAATCATTAGCTGTTGCTAAAACCCTAAGCTTCATTTCCAGCTTTCCAGGTTCTGAAAGATGACGGGCAGATTGGAGGTCAGTGCCAGAGGACCTGTGATAGAAACTCAGGAACCTGAAAGAGGGATAACAAGCAGAGCCAAAGATTCACTATTGATTACTACAGTTGGGACTTTTGGCACCCTTCTGCCGTCAGATGTTGCAGGAAAGGTGGAGGACTTCAAAGCTGAGCTGCAGACAAACAGGAATCTAGGGTCCTGCTGGGATGATGCCAGTATTCTCTCTCCCTGAACAGATGCTGCCCGGTGTCCATTTTCTTTGTTCCCATCTCCAAAGTGAAGCTGTGTCTCAGGCTGCACACAGAACGAAAAGGCTCACCTTGATGCCAGTAAAGGGCAACACAAAGGTAATGAAGAGCACAACTTCCCGCCAGGTTTTATTTACCACCAACCAGATTTTTTCAATGAACTACAAACTGAAGTCAGAGGAGGGAAACCACTCTTCTCTGACAACCGTACAAGTCATGAACCAAAACTCATCTGTCCATTTACAGCAGCCCATCTGAATGTTATCCAGATTCATTTTATCCAATACAAATCTATAAATAATGGAGTGGATTACACATGTGGATTAAAAGCTGTATGACACGGTGCATCTGTGGGGTCCACAGCCCTGCATAAATCACAGAACTGCTCTGTAAGCTAATATCTAACTGCCTGTTTCTGTACGACTGGAAACAGCAGGTGGTTAATGCATGTGTTCAGCTGCTGCTAATTAAACCTTTTGACTGGCAAGTGCTGGAAATTAATCCATAGCTGCTCTATGATGGTGCAATTATGAGCAACAGGATCACCAGTGTGGATACAACACAGTATATTAATTAATCTGACAGATGCAGATTGGAAAATGTGACCAACTTGCACAGAATCATAAAAAAATAACTTCTTTGTTGTTTTGCTTCACGCCTTCTTCCACAGTCATGACGACGTTTGATTTTTCACACACAGACATGAGTCAAAGGCCTGATTTTTCATTTGCAGTTTCCTGTGGTGTTTGTTTCTGTTTGGACCAGACTTGTTTCCGACAAACAATCTTTAACACTACAGGAAGAGGAGACACCTGATAGTAAACTGAAATGTATTTTGCAGGGAAAGTCATTATGTTCCTCACAAGTGTCAGTGCAGCTTTTTTTATTTAGTGTTTTTTTTTTCGTCATGCAAGACGGCCAAGGGTTTAAAATATACAAGTGAATTATTTCTGATCTTAAATGTGGGCTAAATCTGTCGTACTGTAAAATATTAACTGATGATATTCAAGAGTTTTGAGAAATCCTTTCCTGAATTCTATCATAGGCCTTATTCACACATGCACAAAACTTCTAAAACCTTCTCTGAAGTTTTCAGGATGAGCTGCATGTGTTAAAAGCAACCAGATGACATTTTCACCCCAACATATCGAGACATTTTTTCTGCCCTGAAGTCAAGTTTCAGCATGAAGTCAGGGGAGGAGAGGATATGAGGACGCAGTAGGAAATGTTCAGTCAAATTTACTGCGAGTGATTTGGTGTGGGGGCGTCGAGGATGAATGAAAAGATCCAAGGTTCAAAAAGAAGAAACAGGATGGCGTCTAAATGAGATAGATGCAGAAAACTGTCATCATAGTGAAGGTCTCTGTTGCTTCAAAAGCAATTATGCTGTAAACATATCACAGCGGCTTTTACAGCATGCTATTGATATCATGTCCTGCCTCCAGAGACTCATTTTCAGCAACAACATCCACCTCATTCAATAACAAAGACTTCACACTGTGAGAGACATGTATGAACAAGCAACTGTGAGAAATTACGAGGCAGAGCTTTCGACAAGTTTTTAAGAATTTGCAGGGTGCAAATTTGAAAGAGGTGATAAAAGTTGTTTTGAGTCTTTGCAAAAAAATAAAAATCTTAAATGAGCGAGAAAATAAACATTTGCCTCACCAGTCTGTCTGTTAAAAAGTGGAATATTTAAATCATGCTGCTTAATTCGTCCTGTGCTCTCTGTAAGGATCCTGTCCTGTTGCTTTATCTTTCCTCTGCTAATACATTATAAAGGACCCTCATTATGGAGACCAGAACACCAAATTAAACTGCACGCGACAGTGACCAAAACAGCAATGTGAGTCGAACCCCTGATCCTTCTTAAACCCAGAGGCAGAAGGAGAAAGATGGACGGGAAAGCCATCACTCTTCTCTGGCATTAAATCTCTGAAACTGTTTTGAAAATGTGCAGGGAACTCTTTTAACTTCACAAATCACCTCTCTAAAGAGACTCCATTAAGATAATTGGTCATCAAAGTGTTTAAGGCCGCGTCCTGCACACTGAAAAGGCTCTGATCCTGTCACACAGATGGCCGGTCAACAGATTTATTCGACTTGGCTTTGAACTGAATTCAACCGCAGAAATAAGTGAATACCTCTAAGTAATAAAGCTTATTACAATCTGACATGGCTGAATTATGACTGATTGTTCTTGGTTTCTATAAACTCCACAGCATTACAACAGCTTCAGTAACAAGCCATACATATTTAAGGAAAGGACAGGTTTGAAATGATGATCTATAGGGGTGTCACGATTCTACAAATCCTCGATTTGATTTAATTTTTGATTTTAGGGTCACAATTCCATTTGATTTGAGGTTCTTGATTGTGTTTCTTTTTCTTACAGTACAGAGGCCTACGCCATTTTTAGGCTAGTGTAGTCTATGATCAATGGTTTTATTCATTACATTTTGTACAGTTAATCTTATTTCAAAAGATGGGCTACATAAAAGTGATGCAATTTCCACTATTCTTGTGTAATGTATCACATTAGGCACTAACGGTCAAATTTAAATAACAGTCATTTTCACTGAAGTGAAAAAAACAAAAACAAACTTAATAACAACAAAAATGAGAACTCACAGAGGCTCACGTCGGCTACTATGTGGGGCGTTGTCATTTGCTTCTGCTTTGCACACCTCCTGGATGTGGAGGGAGGGGATCGGCGACCATGACGTAATTTCGATTGACACCCTGAATGATCTAACACGATTTCTTTTACACATCAAACAAGAAGTGTTTCTTTTGTTGTAAGAGCTTTATACCTTCTTCTCCACTGACGGCTGTTTTTGTCAAAAAAGAAAAAATGACACGAGTTTAAAGAAATTGTTTCACCTTAAAAGCATACATTTTTGACAAACCACAGAGTAGTTGGTACTGATTTGTTTTAGCCACAATAATATGAAGAATTATTGGAAATTTTCCTTTACCTAGCAGACTACAGAGCAAGACTCAAGAAAGAATGATTTTTTTTAAGCCTATGTAGTACATTCCAGGCATGACTGACACCTTTTTATTAAGATTAAGCATTTACCCCACGCTCGAAATACGCAAAATAAGGAACCAGACAGGGATTTTCAAGGCTTCCAGCTTGACATTATTATGAAGAGGATTATCTCGGACTAAATGCCAACTGCACATTTAAGATCAGTTTTCAAATGTCAAATAAGCAGAACTTGAGTGATGTGTTCAATGTTACGGAGAGTGCCCGGGATTTTTTAGCATTAGTGCACAGCCAGGGGATGAATAGGATCTTGGGCTCCTCGAGTATTGGCCCCAGCACAGAGGCTACGAGGCATCATCAGGTTTAAGTGAGCGCTGACATATCCTCCAACAACAGCTGAATTATTCGCTGATAGTTTTCTTCTGTCGGAGGGGAAAGTATTGTTTACATACTGGTCATTAAAATGGACTTTCTGGCTTTGAAAGAGACTGACAGCCACTCCTACCTACCCACCAACTCACCCACCCAGTCCTGTGTCAGCACCGACATGATTAATGTGTGTGGACAGGCAGTCGCACACTGCTGGTCAGGCAGTTGACGTAAACAAGGATTAATGGGCAAGACTTTGAGATATTCTGATTAACTATTCATAACCCAGCCTTTGAATTAGCTGTTCTCACTTGGCAGCAATTTCCCTCTCCTCTCATGCTCAGGGCTGGAGGCTCAAATACTAATAAAATCAAACTTTTGTTAACCAGGTTTTAGTTTGATTTAGCAGGGACAATTTGATGTATTGACCAAAAAGCCCCCATCCTGAGTGTGGCTTTTTCTGTGAACAGAGGAATAGTGTATATGCTATAACTGGCACAGTCATCTTCCATCTCTCCTGCCTGTCTGTATCCCTGGTGATCTTGCAGCTGCTGTCAGTCCCAGGAATGTGATTGTCCATCACTGCGAGGTCTGGTAACAGTAAAGCACCGAGCACTAACAGGGATCTGCTTTGTATCTGGATCTCTAGAGCAGACTAGAAAAATAACACTGAGGTACAAAATTGCCATGGCAATGGAGACTAAAAGCAGAGGCCTTGAAACCCTGCAAACATGAACAATAAGAATTTTCTCTCTATATATAACTTACTTTAGATGTTTTATTAATTGAGCTGTGAGAAGGCATTCATGAATTACTGAATTTGTCTGGTTTTGAAAGTAAGCTACAAATCAAGTTGTGAGGCAAGTGGAAAAAAATGAAAACATCCAAGTTCCACTCAGTCACCAGAGAAGAGTGTAAACTACATGATAAATGCCTTTAATAAAAGAGAAAAGAAACATGAGATGGGCCTGGAGAGGTGACTCTGGTTCTAACACAGTGCATGTTTTTAAACACACTGTATTTTATATGGTTTACAGGCAGTTTAGATGCCCTTTTCTTCAAGAATCTTTCATCAAAATTCTGTCTATAAGCTTACAGGTGCACATGTTAAAAGCCAGTGCTGATCTCAGGCTGTGTGAGGGGGCAAGGGTGAAGAAGTTAAAAGGGCACCAGCTGGAGCCAGACGCTGGCAGGAAGTCCTGATGCATTAAGGTGGATCTCTGCCAAACCTTCGTGTAGCCTGTGAGACAGCTTAAAGGGCACTACACCGGGATTTTTTCCACATAATAAAGAGGGATTATTCATCCAAGAGACATTCACAAACTCTGTTTTTGAGCACGTGAAGCTTGGCCTTGTCTTTCTTCAAAAACATCTTGAAAGTGCACGAGGAAGTTACACTTTATTCAAATGAGTTTGTTTAAAGATGAGTTTATGGGAATCCTCCTCCCGGCCAGTTCCTACAGTCAGTTGATCAGAGGATTATAAAATCTTGAAGTAGATCATTACTCTGCCACAGCAAACACTTTTTATTATCAGAGTTACGGGACAACAGTGCAACGCTGTATTCCAGTTTTCTCAGACAATTTCAGAACATGATGCTTGTATACTTCATGTTCACTTTGAGTGTGTTACAATGAAATACAATCATACCTGCTTTTCTCCTCCTCTTCCCACACTAATGAGGCTACATAGAAGGAATATCGTCTTGTGTTTAGGCAGGAAACAGGCCTGATCATGTGTCATCATTTTTGCAGAGATGGGCTGAAATGCAGAGATTTAATGAGAGGATGTCTGCAACAGAGCCTCTCCAGCCAAGCGTGTCACATCACAGAGCAACCAGGTAGTCATTAGGGGGACAGATGGTGCTGCGGCTGATTGCTCTCCCTGCTGACCTATTTCAAAGTGTTTTCCCTCCTCATCATGAAGATGTAGAGAACAGCGTAGGAAACACTGACGTTCCAATAAAGACAAAAATGCAAAGTACGCATCGGGGATCTGTAGGAGGCCTATCTCTTTCAGGGGCTAAATGAGCTTTAAATATACCCACGGATGAAAAGCAACATTTTTCTGGTTATGTGAAAATATAAAATTGTAGATTATCTAAAAAAATAACAATAGTTATGTTTATGGCGATAAAGAGCAGAAACTCTTTAAAAAGCCCAACATACTGCTGAGGCCTTAGATGTGTGGCTGTCCACTTTACTCGAAATCGAAGTTCCCAAACTCACTTCCACAAACCCATGAGAAAGGCAGTGTTTCGAAAGTGGTTTCACAAAACACTCAGAGCTAAATTAGCTTGTTTGTGTGGCACATTTCCCACAGAAGCTGTAAGAATAGATGCTCTTTGACACCGGAGTGTCCCTGGATAACGCAGATACCGTCTGAATAGAGCTTGTAGCTACAGCCTGATGCTCATCATCTGCAGGTCAGCTGAATTCATGAACGCAGTGACTGAAAATCAATAAGGAGTGTGAAAGTTTGGCTAAGATGATATTACACTCCAACAAGTGAACTTCTTGATTAGCCCTGTTCGTCAAAACAGGTATTCCTCCTGCCTCTCCTTGATTGTTTCTTGCTCTAATAAGTCTCATAAGACTTTTCAGCAGGTCCAAAAGAGTGAAGCACAGACACCAACAAGAACTGAGGAAAAGCCCATGTTAGCTTCCATATAAGCTTCTCTGCAGTGTCTCTCTAAAAATCAGAAGTTAAAATCCTTCTATGTCACCATCCTTTCAGCACGGCTCTTTAAGGATGCTTGTGGTGCGTTACGTGTCTCAGAATCGTATGGGAGATAGAGCTTTCAATGATAAGGCCCAACCCCCTTAAGAATCATCCACCAACCAAGTTACCTTCTCCACTTTTAACAGTAAGCTATAAACATTCACAGTTTTGATACAGCTCATAGTTGTGTCTGACTTGGGCCCCCAGGTACCCTACTATAGGCTGCCATTATAGACTGTATATAGATAGGACGCTGTCTGCCTCCTTGCTGGGTGAAGCCACTGCAATAACAGCACCCTCTGGTGACGGGCTGCAGTATGGGTCATAAATCCTGCCTCCTCTAGCAATCCCTATGGAGTTGTGGACAAACTTTGGAAATTTATTACGCAGAATATACATTTTTCTCCCCCCTGGTTGCGATGTTGACATGTAGTTACTGTAAGACTGGTTTAGGGAATTCGTGTTTTCTACGATTGACGCTTGACAAGCCCATGGGCGTATGAAGATTGCGTAGCTCACCTAGGGGATACGCTGGTTGAGCCGAGCGCCATCACAGCGACTCTACCGCCAAATGTGTACAACGCTACAGCACCAGTGGTGGTTCCAGGAAGTGGAGAAAATCCCGGAAATACTGAGAGCAATTCAGCTTCAAATTCATATAATGGCGTAAGGCGGCGCCAAGTTGTCCATAGTATATACAGTGTATGGCTGCTATAGGCTCCGGCTGCCAGAGGACTTGACAAAGCCTGCTCTGATGCATCCTCATGAGACATGAATGCGTATTCATGTCTCATTAACTCATATTAGTTACTCCTGACCATATCTTTCCAAAAGTTTGTTAAAAAATTAGCTCCAGTAGATCATTTTAATGGGCTGCCAGCTCCTCGTCCATCCGTCTGTTCATCTATCCATCTCTTTCTTTCTGTCCTGCTATCCCATTTTTCATCCTTACTAGTTGAGGCAGATGGTATGCGTAATGTTGCAGAGACTGGATTTTTAGTTCCACCCCAAAATACACAAGAGTATGGTCTAGACCTCCTCTGTAAGTGTCCTGGGATAATCACTCATGTACGGATTATAACTTTTGTAATCATCACGAGTGCCAACAGCCTCTGGGCAAACGAGTGCAGCTCTGGCGTACCACATGAGAGATCCAGCTGTCATTATGCAATCTTAACATGTTCCTGTTGCACGAAAAGAAAGTCTGCTTTCAAGATATGAGATGGATTACATCCAGAATGAAAATGTCAAAGCTGAATTGAACAAGAAACTAAAAAAAAGTGTAACATAGTGCAGTATGAAATATTGAAAGCAGAGCCGAGAGGAAGGATGTTTCAATATCAGAGCGGCCACAGATCCCCATTATCGCCTTAATCACCTCATTTCAGCATGTAGAGCAAATATCTAAAAACCTAAAAACCTAAAGGTAGTTCTCTCTCCTCTGATGTTATAAATTTACATTAAAAGCCTCATATTTTCACCAGCATGTGAAATAACCCTACAGGAGGAAACAGATCAGGCTTTCATGTCACCGAACGTCCATTGAGTTTCATTTACAACATCTTGGGGGATGATGACATAGGATGCAGCGGCCGTGGCAGCGATAATTACTGCTAGATGGAAGGGAGATGAATCATGGGTCACTTCTGTGGTGCCTGTCACTGCATGTCTGGCATCAACAGACCAAGCAAAAGGTGCTGAAGAGTCTTCCTCTCAAGATCATGATCATCACAGATGGTGAATAAAGAGCATGGTGGAATCTATCATTTTGGATGTGTGTTACTAAATCACAAAATAAACAACATCTTGTGCGTGGGGGAAAAAAAGGTCTCGCAAGTGCTCGATAAACAAATTTGTTTTGGTGGCAGTTGGGAACTTGTCTGCACATGATTAAATCAAGATATATTTCATTTTAGATTTATTGAAACAAATGTAAACAAGATACAGAAACGACTGTCTGAGAATATAATAATATGATCAAACTTTAGCACCTCTCTACCAAAGAAGCTTGTTTTTCTGGTATAACTTTACCTTGAGACAGGAACTTTTTCACTTTTCTTTTACGATGGACTGATGAGATAAAAGCATGAAAAACACAAGAGCTGAACAAGAAGATACATTTGGGGTAAACAACTTAATCAAGCTGCAGTCCTCACACTTGACAAACTCTAATCTCTAAAATAAGGCATCTGTCAGGATAAAACCTCTGGGATGGCTGCAGATTAAGACATACTCACAATTATTGATAAACTGATTGTTTCCACTGTGCAAATAAAATGTGACAGAGTTAAATCTCACTGTAGATCAGCCACGCAGCGACCTCTCTTTATATCGCATGCCATTTTGCAACATAAACTCCAACTCAGGCCTGAGAAAGTTATTTGGCCTCAAGTTGTAGGAGAAGAAGTAAGTTTGAAGCTGTCAGATGACTTTTTTTTATTTGCTACACTACAAAATTACAAAAAACATTTTTTTTTCTCTATTTCTGTGTCTTCTGGTCACCTTAATTACAACTAAAGTGACAGTCTTTATTATTAAAGATATGCAAGAACAGAGCATTAAATTTTGTTTACTTCATTTACAACATTTTTAAAGCTCCTGTGAGGAACTTTCACTTTGTGTCACTTTTGGCGCCCCCTGTTGATTCCACTTTTTTCCACTAGCCTTCTACATGCAAACTTTTAACAACCAATTGTTTCATTTCATTTTTAATTGTCAATCTTGTTGCTGATGGTTTGGCTGGTATTTTTTTTATATCACTGAAAAAGTATATATGTAAATGTTGGTCTATTTTATAAGTGTCAAAAATCTTTTCACTGGAGCTTTAAAAAGGTTTGCCTGCCAACAACACCACCATGTCACAGCAGGGTGGCATTACAGGGAAAATATTAGTCGACATTTCGAGGAAGGGTTCCTGCTGCTTGCTATTTTTGTACAGTCTGCCAGCCCTCTGCATGTAAAACAAACAAAAAAAACTTTTCATAAAATTTGTGCTGCTAATTAGCTAAAATGTTGTCTTGAAACTGCCCTCAGCTCTTATTACTGCATGCAAGCCATTTTGCACCCAATATTTAAATTACTGTGTTTGACAAAAGCATGTTACTATTTTCAACTGAAGAGTCTGGGTCTTTAGTATACACTGGAGTGCTTTTTTTCAGAGTTTGGTGCATGCTAGTGGGGAGCAAGGAGGTCATGCAGAGCGTGGAAAATGAATGTTTTTCTCCATACTGTTAGTGCGCATACGCCAAGTAGTCTTCATGAGATGCTGAATATGTGGAGAGATACAATGAGCTGAGGAGTACAGAGGCCAACATGGATCAGAAGTATTTTAAAATTTTGCTTTCAGTGACTGAGACAGAGACTGAATAGATACAGAAATAGTGTAACATAATGACAAACGATTAATACCTACCTGAATTTTACTGTTATTGGTACAAACATCCTCTCCTAATGAAGACGTGTACTCCAAATCAACATGATGTAAAGTCTGACAACAAATCTTTAACCAGTTTATCTCAAATATATTTGGCTCTGTGTTTAAGGGGCTACAGCATTATCTGATCTCACAACCCATAAACCAAGGCTGAGATACAGATACTGGATGGTCACAAGTTTCCCGAAACTCCACCTGAATATTAAAGATGGAGGTATATTGAAAAGCAGCAGGTATTTCTGATGTGCTGCAGTGTGAGCACTGGAGTATGCAGCAGGAGTAAGTTGTGAACTTGTCCAAATGCACCAGCACCACCCTGTTGTATAGAATTAGTCATGGACAAATGCTGTTGCACCAAAAAGGAGACGTATAACGATAGAGAGATCCAGCACCAGCCTACACTGCTGCAAGGCTGGCACTTGAATCTCCCAAGGCTGCAGTATGACATCAGTCTGAGGCAAAATAAGGCTCACAGTGTCTTATTAAACCATTGACAAAAGTAGTGGCAGAGGCACCAGTAGCAGCAGTCGTTGCAGTCTTATGTATACGAGCACTAGGAGGTTAGATTTCAGGGGAGGGCTCAACTTTGTGAAAGAGATCCAAAAAACAACAGCAATCGCTGTCAAATGGACTGTGTTCATACAGAGCTTTCTCTGGTCCACTCAAAGCACTTTTACATCACGCAACATTCACACCTCATTCACACACTGATGGCAGAGGCTGCTGTGTATAGAGCCCATCGGTTTTGGACTTATTCTATTCACACACCACTGGGCTCAGCCAAGTAGGGTCAAGTAGGGTCAAGTGTCTTGCCCAAGGACACTGCGGCATGTGGACAGCCCTGGGATTGAACCTGGCTGACCCACTGATTAGGAGATTATTGACTCTGCTACTGATCTACAGAGGATGGATTAGTTCTGCTCTCAGAACTAATCCATCCTCAATCAACACACATCAATACTTTGGTCAAATTATTCAATGAAAGACACATAACATTACTGATGGATGATTTCTGTCTTACGTATGTGCTTTGGACACAATAAGACATGATAAGCTCCGATATGATACAACATGCTTCGTTGTCCCCCTTGGGAAATTTGTCAACTACAACAATCAACTACAACCACAGTATTTCTCACTTAAGTGCAAGTTTTCAGACTCGTCTAACTTTAAACGGTTGCTCAAATTCAAAATTTTATGCTGCAACTAGCTAAAAGATTTTACATCCAGGAACAAATAGTTGTATTTTTTCCCTTCAGCTAGTGGCAGTTTTACTCAGCTAATTTCTGTCAGTGAACTTGACTTTACCAGTGACATAATCTGTCTAACTTTAGAGTTTATTGCACTAACAGGCCATCAGTGAAGTCTGCCGTGAATTTTTCTTATTTATTTGGTGTAATTGTAAAATGATCTTGTGTTTATGTGAGCACTAATTAGCAGACATTGATCCTGTCCCTGACTGTACCCAGCTTGACTTATGTTTCCTCTGACCTGAGATGAATACAGCTTAGCTGCACCCTCTCATCCAAACACAGTTATTTCTGGCTCATTAAAACCAACATCAACATCAGCTTGAGAATTTGAAAAGGCAAAAAACGGAGGTTGGCATCCACTTTTTACATATAATCACTTACAGCTGTGCATTATAATGGATACCATTGGACATGACATTTCAGCTAGTAGCAACACACCCATTCAGTTAAAATCATGAATGAAGCAGCTGATACTCATCTGTTTGTAATCCTTTGAGCTCCACTTGAGTTAATGCTATCTCCCATTGCTGGACGCCCTGATGGTTTTAAACCATTTTACTTGTAGGCTAAACTGATAAATCTCAACACAGAACGTAAAGCTTTATTTACCCTTCAGCAAAGCCAGGATGTAACAGTTTCAGTTTGACCTGACCTGCAGAGATAAATCCCTCTACCATATGGTGCTTATATTTTGCCCCTAAAACTGGAGGCTAAATACATAATATGGCATTTGTTCAAGAAACTCCTTCATTTAACTGCTCTCTGAGTTGGTGGGTCATTAGTCCAGATGGCTGCTGAAATGCTGAGCGACCTGTATGAGCTCAGCTCAGGTGGCAAAACGATCCATGTGCTTTTCTACTGGACCCCTGAAAGGCCCATATGGGAGAATCAGCCACAGACCATCAACTCTGGAGCTGGCAGTGATTTCTCCAAACCCTCTTCCACATGGCCGATGTCTCACGACATGGAGTATGAACCCAAGCTGTCCAGCTGACAGTCATCTGCTAGAAAGATATATTAAAAGATCTGCTTACTTGAATGGAATAATAAAGTGGGCATAAATAGCACAGAGGCTGTCTTAGTATGACGTCTAAATAGGGGGACTAGCATGCTTTGAGCATTTTTAGAGGACAAAAAAATCATTTAAAGTGAATCTCATATTGCTAATTTTATAACAAGTGTTCACTCATTTAACAGAGTGAGTGAGGAGCTTAACTTCAGTACAAATAAAAGCCATACCCTCCCTGGCTGACCGTGGATCCTTTTATAAGCTGGTTACTGGGAGTGGTAAATGAAAAATGTAATTTATTTGGTTGACTGTGCAGATTGGTAAACCATATATTCCCCTAATGAGAGTTTCACCTCCGGGTTAATAGGGGTCTGTAAATGGGCCATTTATGAAGCCAGGCATTAACTTGTCAGTGTAGAAAAAGCAGCTGAGGGACCTGCACATGCGACAGGAAGTGATTAAGCTTACATTGCACAGTGTTGCTCATCTCTGCACACCATTAATGTGCTCTAAAGATTTTCCCCTCTCCTTCTCCGAATGCATGCTCACAGTTAATGTAAATAACTTTGTCTGACCCTCCCTGCCACAGCCTTTCCTTTCGGCATTAATGATGAATCATTATGCAGGGGAATCTGGCATTTCCATCGCATAATCTAACAGGCTGCAGCACTCCTGTCAACCCCGAAGACACCTCTGTCTGAATCCTATTATCCTCTGCTTCTTCAGCCTCATGCAGTGTGAAGTGGATCACACAACCTCTTACAAAGCACTTGACTGTGACACATGTTGTTGACCACACAGCTGTGGCAGAAACCTAACGCAGAAATGCACAAAGAATTAGATGTCACACCGCAGGCCCACACAGGCCACACATAAGTGTTTTGCTATCAAACACACCCACACACCACGCCAAATGAAACACACAACTTTCTCTCATGATAACGTCGCTCTGTGGGTGTGTGTGTGTCTGCGTGTGTGTGTTCCTCTCTCCCCCTCACTCCAACAGCTCTGTCATAAAATATGCATTCACTTTCAATATGTCGGGATGCAGAGTCAACACATAGAACTGAAAGGAATAGCCTGCTTCCTTTGCCAATCCCAGTAGTAAAACCTACTTCTCCTAGCTCCGAGCCCCCTTTTTCATCAGTATGGTGCTGTGGATAATTTATGAAACAAGTTAACGCTGCGAGGCAAACACTATTACACACGTCCACTGTGAGTCACTCCGCCGCACACTTAAATCTTTTGTCTACATTGATAATCAAATAAAGAAGAAAATTTAGTCTCTTTCTAAATCAGCCATTGAGTTCAGAGGATTTCACACATGTATGTTTTGTATCTTTGATCAGACACACTGTGAAGCCTGGCTGTGTGCTTGCATTGAGCAGTGAGCCAGCAGACCCATTTGAGAGACTAAGCAAGAGCGAAAACAAGGAAGGATGATGGGAAGCATCCTGTGCAGCTGGAGGGCTCCCATTACAGGTAGAGGATAAAAAAAGATAGCAGAGGACCAGCCTGTCTCGAAATGCTGTTCTCAAAATGCTAGCCTGCTTCAAAACAGCATCTCTATCATATCCACCCTTCTGATGACTGGAACCAACACGCCCAACAAAAATGGACTCTTATTAGGCTGATGGAGCACCATCCCCATACAACCTGACATGACAGCATAAGAGTAACAAGAAACCTGCTGAATGGCATCTCTACAACCCCAAAATCAAAAATCTGAGTGTGAGTTCGTACAACTTTGTCTATACAGGTCATCTCTAGCAGACATGATTGACTGGAATAAAATCACCTGCAAGTATAAATTTTGTGTGTTCTTCCCATGTTTTAGCCTGGTATGAAAGCTCTTTCATGCACTGTGTTGAAGTATACTAAATTGTTGGAGTGGGAGAAAAAATCGATACAGCATAGTATCGCGATATTTTGTCAGGCAATATATCGTATCGTCTCATTAACCAAGTATTGATTTTTTTAAGTAATTGCTGATATGAAGTCAATCTATAACAATAGAAAAATAAAATCAACTGTTTGTCCAGTGAGGTTGGCAGAAGTGACATCATCGAGCAGAAAAAAGTTAGTACAACAAATATAGCAGCACCTACATTAGTAATGCAAGCAGGGCACAAATGAGATGCACACGACACTTGAGGTTTCCAAGATTTCCAACATGAAAATAAAATATGCATCAATAAGACAAAGATAAGGAAAAGACAAATGCTACATCAGCTAAGCAAAAACTGTACAAATCACAATAAATGGTACTGCAATACTCAATGTATCTCAAAATGTTTACAACTGTGATAATATCGAATCGTGGCCAAAGTATCGTGATAATATCGTATTGTGGGGCAATTCGTGATTCCCACCTCTACTAAATTGCACCATCCCAATGACAAAAAAATGGCAGTGTTAGTCTTTGCCAGCAAATGTGATTAACTAGTATTTTTCCACCACTGACTTTTGATCACACCAGTATCAAAGTGGTTCTCAGAATGCTAACACTGCATACTGTATGGACTCAGGCTGCACGATATTGGAAAAAACTGACATTGCAAATTTTTTCAACCCTGCGATATAAATTGCGATATTAAAAAATACAGGAATTTTCCCCAGATGACCTGAATAGCACTTCATGCTATGCTGCACTGCTGATGTCTTGTGGACAATTAAACTGCACCTCTTTTTGTAAATGTTAGTAGAATGTAGGCCTGGGCGATTTCGCAAAAAAAATGATCATGATATATTTTGTCGTATCGTCCGATCTCGATTATTATCATAATTTTTTTTTAAACTGCCAGTTTTAAAACATCTGTACTAAAAACTAAAGAAAATACAGATTAGTTCAACATTTTATTAACATACAAAGTAAATAACAAAGAATAGGATACACTTAGAAAAATATAAAAAACATTTTAACTCAACAGTACAACAAATGTAGATAAATACTAAATAATACAGTGAGCTAGTTTACAGTCCTGAGAATTTTTGCAAATATGCAAGACCCAAAATAAACAAATCCCCCCTCAGGGATAATGAAGACACCTTAAAATGTAAACATTAGATGGTGTAAATGTAGATGATAAGATTAATTGCTTTGGTCTGGTGGCTGCACCGCTAGTTGTAGCTAAACTGCTACTGCTACTTGTGCCGTCAGCAGTGACAGGCTGTGCAGACTCCGCTCACATTTTCATGCTTTCCGCATAATCACTCGGGAAGAACTTCTTTAAATGTTTAAACAGATTTGTTGTGTTGCTGGTTTTTAAACATCAACTTAATTACTCAACGTCACGTTGAATAACTTCTCTACAATAACACTTTAAGAGGATGAATCAAAGTCATAGCTGACATCTATTTTGCTGCCCTCAGCTCCGTGTCTAGCTCCACGTTAGGTCATTGTTTATTTCTCCGGTAACTTACAGAAGTGAGCAGGGAAAGCTCGCCTCTGATTGGCTGTTGTGGTGCACATTTCCGCTATGTTTGATAGAGAAAATTTTATCACGATCATTGATCACGATCAAATAATCACCCAGTCCTCGTAGAATGGCTTCTGTCAGTCTCAGAGATATTTTTAGTTTGCTTTTTTTGTGTTGGGACATTACTGTGGCAACAGATAAAAGGCACTGCCGATACAGAACATAATTTTGGTTGACATCATCCTTCACCGAAATAATTCCAGATAACTGATGTTGCATGCACCTTGCAAAACGCTTATCGTACAGTGGTCCACGAAAAGGTACAATTGAAAACCCATACAATTCTTATTTGTGGGGCTAAACAGGGATGAGTAATGTTCCGTAAGTAACTCTTGGTGGGTATGCAATTCTCGGTAAAACACCGGTAGCGCCAGCGACTCACTCCATGTGCAGGGGCGCAGTTTCCTCCTCTATGATTTTGATTGACTGCTGGCAGTTCTTTTGCCTCTCAACATCGCAGGCTCTGCAATGTGATTATCGCGCACACATACATCGCAATGCACAACAGCAGGTATTCCACTCTGTTTGGCTGTTCGTTACCAGGGGCTTGAAAAAACAACAATTAGATTGCTTTGAAAACATTAACTTTGCAGTTATTTACATGGGTGTCAATGGGAGCTAACTTCAAGTGGAGACTAGAGGAACTACAGTTGATAACATTTTTACACTGGCCTCATTTTTCAACACTGGAGACTGACGCAAACGTCTAAACATGCAAATTAGTATCCTGAGGAAAAATGGTGTCAGAGCATCCCTGATGTACTGCACGTGTTTAAAATATATTTAGATCACATGGTTTCTTTGAAACAGACACACAATACTGTTCAGCAGCAGTTCTTGACAAAACACATCTTCTCTATCAGGAAATGACTGCAGCACTATGACAGAGATTGTAATCCCAGCCCTGCACCAAATATGCACATGCACTTCAAGCTTCTGGTTGGTACACACACAGACAGCACCCTGCAGCATCAAGAATATAATAGACATTCAACCCTCTTATTCACAAGTACACTCCATGCAGATGAATTACATAACGCACTTGATTTTTGATTTCTGTTGGTATCAATAAAATGTAGTTTGTCCCCTCTGTCATGAAAAGATCCACAGAAAGCTACACAACATAAAGCAAAATCAATACTCTCTTTATTCTCCACGAAGCAGCGCCAAAGTGATTCATGTCCACAACATCAGAGAAAGAGCTCGCACCATCTGAAGTGTTGTTCAAGGCCATGTGTTCAGTTCAATGAGCACAGAAGCCTGAGATGATGAATGGAAGAGAAAGTGGGAACAGACATGGTAAATGTTGCACCAAATCCCTGTGTTGTGTTTCATTCCCTTCCACCTGAAATATCAAAGTATAATTGTGCACAAAGGGTTTCAAATCAAATGCAAACAGACAGAACCAGGGACCAGACCACGGCCACTCTCCTGCTTCTCTGCGTTTGCTGATGTGTCTATAAATAAACCTTCTGTCGCTTTGATATCTGTCTGTTAGAGATTGTGCTTATTTTACTTAAAGTCAAAACTACATACAGTCATAATATGCTTCTACTAACACTTTTTGGCTCGGAACCTCAGACTGCTAAGTGGTGTGCAAATAGAGAAAGTAAATTACCATAATACCACATTTCTGGCTGTGGTAAACGACACCAAGGACATGGAATCATGCAGAAAAAAAATAAAAATGTTTTTGCGCTGAGCCAACAGCTGCTCCAGAAACCCATCAACATTAAATTGTGTGAAAGGCCTCTAAGGGCAGGACCTCTGGATGCCCTTTCTGTGATGACTGCAGACTTTGAACTACCACCAAGAGGCACAGCACTAAATGTGCACTTTCAAGGAACTGAGATGAAGAAAAACAGTCATCTAGAATATGCATGGCAATTGTCTACAGGGTGAAATCACATATTAAAATGCATTAGCAAATACTGGAAGGGAATCTGCTTCTTTTATTATCTATTTTTTTGTTATTTTGCTAATGCTCTGATAATTTGGGAGAAGAATTACTCATACCAGTGTTGACGTAGTCTCCATGACGATGCTGAATTTCCTCAGGCTCAAAGATGACTGTTGCCTTATTTTGAATGCAAACTTCGGCTGACCTCTGACAACTCAATCAACTTGGAGAGGTGGAGCTGAGGCCACAGACCTAGAGCACGCTGATCCGTCAGTCAAGTCAGCCATCCCCATATTTATGCATACTTCTGCCAAACTCTGCCTTAATATATTCAGAATCGAAGTTGTTGGAAAACATCTCCACTGTACAGCTGTCAAAAAGAACTAAATGAGGTATAGAAGACCTTTCTTTTGGCATATTGATTCTTGCTGTAACTTTGAGCCGGTCTCACCTGCACTTGTTTAATTTGAACATGAAAAATTTGGTTGCTTTTTGTCAATTATAGTAAATGAATTGTGGTAAGATTTTGGACAGCAGTTGGAAAAAAAAAGCAAACTCAGATACTGCTCATAAAAAATTTAAAGAGCAAATGCAACAACATATTTGAAATTTCTGACTAAAAAATCAATCTACAATAGGTTTTTTCCTGTTGTTTGTTTACCTCTAATGTATATATGTATCTGTTTGTTTTATTGATTTAAAATCGTTTTATGTCTTTTTGATTTGAAATCATTTTGTTTTTATTTAAAATCATTTTATGTCTTTGATTTTAAATAGTTTTGTGTCTTGTTGATTTAAAATCATTTTATGTCTTTGATTTTAAATAGTTTTGTGTCTTGTTGATTTTAAATTGTTTTATGTCTTTTTGATTTTAAATAGTTTTGTCTTTTTGATTTTAAATTGTTTTATCTTTTTGATTTTAAAATGTTTTGTCTTTTGATTTTAAATAGTTTTGTCTTTTTGATTTTAAGTTGTTTTAATCTCTACATTTTTCAACTTTTTGAAGAAACAAGCTGCAGAGCAATAATCTTACAGGCATATTACCAGATTTCATACTCTAACCGATTTTTAAGCATTCATGCCCTCTTGCAGCTTTCACAAGCATTAAAATTGGTGATTTGTGTTTCAGTCTGTGTCATTACCCATTAAAAACTCCTTATGGGAGCCTTGAGTTTGGAATTTGAGCTAATTTGTTCACCGGTTAACTCCTATCCTGGCCTCATTTACTTTTATCCCAGGCTGTCGATTCATAATAAATCAGTTGGCTTTTGACATTTGGTGGCAGTAACAACAACTCTCTGAGAAAGCAGGTTAGTGTATTTCCCAAAATGTCAAATATTCCTCCGATGTTCACACCCTCCTTTAGATAAACAAACCAGAGATGTCTGTGTGAAAGGTTCAAAAATCAGGTATCTGCCTCAACAGAGAAAATCTATATCCATCACAGCAGGGTGAAAAAAATCATATTTTTCAGAAAGGGGGAGGCAACAGAACAACAGCCAAGAGGAATAACATGCAGAGCACAACAGCAGCCTGCCATTCATCAAATGCCAATGCTTCAGGTACGCAGCAACATGGTTTTATGTCAGGATGAAAGAAAATGCTGCTGGTTTGTCTGCACCTAAGAGTAAATAAGAGGCTTAGCTTTGTATCCTGGTAAGTTGTGGTGGATCAGTCTGAGAATCTTAACTATGGGACAATTAGGCATGCCTCCAAAGAAATCTGCACAATATCTCCTTTCTCTGCAAGGACACAGTCTGATTTTCTACATGGCTTTGTGTTGTTTTTCCAGAGCACGTGAAAGATCACTTCTACTCAAAAATGCACCGTTCCATTTGTTTCCTTTTTGGCTGTTTGGCTGCAAATCTAAGGTTACTCTCAGGAACAACTAGAATTCAAACCTACCAAGCACAGATAATTTAAGATCCTCTGGAGACATGCTGCCTGTGAGACCTGGCATATGCTGCATCATTTGGATGACATCCAACTGATTGTGATGAAAAGTTGCTGTGTGTGCTGTTTCCAAAATGTGAAATCTGGCTTCATGGCTTGAGAGAAATTTAGGACACACTGGTCCAAATTAGAGATTTACACAAAGCTGGTAATATGAACATGAAAACAAAGATCATGGATCATTAGGTTTCTCATTCATTTGGGGATTTGGTTGGTTTATTGTTATTTCAGTTTTAAAACCATGGGGGCTTCTGCTGCTGAGTTGAGAGCAGAGTATGATGGATATTCACGAAAATTGAGAGTAAGTGGGTACAGATTGTTTTCAGCCCTGCACGAGCTGGCACTTGTTTTTGAGAACTGACTCTTTTTCCACTTTTTCAAGCATAGTCTACTAAGAAAGTTTGTCAAAAATTTTGCTACACTCGCTGCTGTGCAATTTATTTAATGACCTCTTAAAAACAATATTTTCAATGTGCTTTTTTAACAGCTGGTTTCAGTTTCAATCAAGTTTTTCTGCTTTTGTTTGAAGCTAAGCCTTGATTGCTTTTTCATGTCATTCCTCTGCATTTACATTTGGGGTCCAGTGTTTGTCCAGTGAGGTTGGCAGAGGTGACATCATAGAGCAGGTGAAAGTTAGTACAACAAAAATATAAAAGGTTTGCAAGATGTGCTGCATGAAAATAAAATACAGTGTAAATAAGACAAACATAAAGGAAAGACAAATGCTAAACTAGCCAAACAGTTCAAAAAATTATACAAATCGCAATATATTGTATCGCAAACTAACTGTATTGCAAAATGTTAAAAACCGCAATAATATGGTATCGTGGGGCCACTGGTGATTCCCACCCCTAATTAATATGATGACATATATGCTGATTTCCACATCAAGAGAAGATCCTCTTCATTAAAACTTCTCTTTTGGTAGTTTAAATGCTTGAATAAAAGTTTTTCCACTACTTTTTTTTAACAAGTTTAAAACATTACAATCAGCATGCTCCTCTATACTGCTGCACAAAACCAGAGGAGGTAGCAGACAGTGTTTTAAAGTGACTTCTAATCTGTAAAAACTGCTACTATGTGAGGACCACCTGCCATGCTTTCATTTTTTGGTTCTTTTCAGTGGTTGCTGTGAGTTTTCACTGGTTGCCAGGCAACCTAACAGTTCTGCTTTGGACCAACATACATCAAAACTGTTATATAACTTGTGAATTGTACAAATAGATTAATTAACCAGCAGATGGGTTAAGAAAGAAGTTCAGCAGTTCGTGTGCCTGCTTTGGTGGGAGGGGCTTAGCAGAGTGAGAGGCAGGAGGCTTTTTTGATGTGTAGGTTCATTTTGAATACTGCTGCTTTAAGTGTGCAAAGAGGCACCAATCTGTTCATCTGACTGGAGGCAAGAAAGAGCAGACATACTTTTCAAAATGTCAGTACTTTCCTTTTGGCCATGAAGTCACCAGGATGTAAATGTTGTCTCCCAAACCTCCAAGCAACACATCAAGTTTCAGTGACTGCAGAGCTTAAAGCAAGAAGGGAGACTTATGACAATAATTTAATCCCTACACCAACAGAGAAAAAGAGCAGAGTGAAGATGGTCTGATAAAAAGAGCAAAAATGCAGCATGTTTTTCTGTCATTATCAGAACAGACGAGCAGTAAGTGATAAAATAACAGTCTACCAACAGAGCAAATGCTCTTACATATTGCAGGATTTTCCTCTTGCGTTATCTTTGTTGGATCTTTTCTCTGTAAATGGGTCGCGTACTGTGTTAGAGTCTATTAAACATGCCAAAAACAATCAGGAGGCAGATGGAGCTGTCAGGTTTAACTTCCCCACTTATCAATCTTGTTGCAGATTACTGAGCCAAACAGTAGAGTATGAGTTTTACTTGCATGTAAAACCATCCTGCAGTAATGCAGTTTTGTTAGCACTTAATCCCTGACCATGACTTCAGCCTCTTGGGATTTTAAGATTTCTCAGATGTGAGCGATAAAAGTCATCCTGGGTGAGTTACTATTGTAAAACCATGCATCCAAATCTGATAAAAGTACAAAAGGGTGAATCTTTGTAGAGATAGAAATACTGCTGACAGTCAGATGAGTGAAATAGATCTGCAGAATTAGACGCAGAAGAGGCTGTAGAAAACATTTGACAGGGTTCACCCTGTGAATGAAAACACAGACGCAGATTTAAGGTTTTCTAATGTGTGTAGTCTGTTGGGAATCAATGGCTGATATGACTCATTCGTTGATACTGCAGTGTGAGATTTTCTAGTGCTTTTATCACCAAGATCAGACCGTTTTCTGGTGCTGATTCTTAAAACCAACTCCACTTTTAGTAAATAGACACTTCCCTCTCCCTCTCCTAACTCCAACTGTTTTCCTGAATGCCAAACATGAGAAAGTAAGAAGAAAGAGGATGAACTCCAAAATGCAGCTTCTATTTTGGGTGAGATTTTTCCTTTGTTTTGTTTGAGGCCAAACTGCAATTAAGACAAAAGCAGACTCAAAACAAGCCTATGAAAAAGGCAAGTGCCCTGTGTGCCTTGAATCTGAGAATAGGAAAACAAACTCTGCACTGAACAGCTGCAGAGAGTCACATCAAATCAGTTTGATTAATTTGTGTCCAAATCACAAGTTTGTGCCAGGGGGACATGTATGTGATCTGTTCATCTAACGCTCTGTGAGGAAGATAAGGAGAAAATCTGAGAAAAACAAGAAAAATCATTAATAAAAAAAGAGAGAAGCATGACTGATCTGGGGACAGCTGAGATAATGTTACCTTCAGGGACTCTGAGAGAGTCAGAATCAGCTTTAAAAACAACGTGTTTGCAGCTGCACAGTGAGGATTAGGGGCCACACAGTGGAATTAGACTCTCTATTATGGGGCTTGGACACACAATGGCAAATATGATGATTTGGTTAGAATAAAGAACAGCAAGCTCGAATTTAGAGAGTTTCTCTGCACCACTAAAGTAATGCTCCAATGTTAACTCTTAAAGCACAAGAACAACAGCACAGGATTGGAATGAACTTACAACTCCCTGTCTGCAAATATGAAAATTGAACTTATTATAGCATATTACATCTGTTTTTTTGTACTAATTTGTCTTGCACGTGTTCACCTAATGTTGCAATTGCACTCTGAGCAGTGTTTTCACATCCTCATGGAAATCATGAGGCACCTAGAGAGACAAGTAATCCACTTACAAAGACTGTCTTACATTTTACACTCTTCCTCCCATTTTTGAACAGACTTGACAGGCATTTAAATTAACTATAAAGAAGTAGCAAGGCTTCTTTCTGAAGCTCTTGTCTGCATCTGCAGACCCCAGTGTTGATTTCAGTAGGTTTTTCTTTTAAGTAAAAATCTCCTCACAGCAGATTTAAGAGAAAAAAAGTGAACAAACATTTGAAACTACAATCTTTGCCCTTAATTCAACCAATCTAAATGAATTAGCAAAGTGAGTTTTGATTTTCACCTCTTTTTCAGTGCATGCTTGTTGTTTCCTGTTCAAATATGACTAATGGTCCCATGACAGACTTAATACGATTGTAATAAATCAAACAGCGGTATTATTGGTTATACAGCACATGCTGAGATGCAGGCAGTTGAAACTCATTTTATAAATGTTACAGCTTTATTTTATGTCTTTGATGGATTGCAGTGAGCCTCATAACAGCAAGAATATTCCGTATCGGGGATGTTTAATTTAAGTTTGACTTTTCTGATACTTACGATAGTTGTTGTGAAACTTCTACAGAGATGTATGAGGTGTCTGTATCATTTCCTGCAATCATTTTGAAAAAGAATGAAAAACATTGCAGCTCACAGGAAATCTTTAAAAGCATTTTTTCTAACACCTAAAGCAAAAAGTGGTGCTTTACCTTTTCAATCTCACTTTTTTTGTAAGTCATTGCACTTGGGAGAGTAAACATGATTTGTGCATTGTAGTGCAACCCTAAGACACATTGGGTAGAATCATTTTGACTGATGAAAATTCAACAAACTGGTAATCAACAAATGGTGTTTTAATGGCCTTGTTTGATTTACAGGACATCATATCTTACTGAACGCTTTTGTTGCCAGGTGGTTTTATTAATCGGTACCATACTTTTTAGATTTGTCAACTGGTGTTGAGCAGCATTTGTGACATTTATAGCTCCAGAATTAATGCGGAATCAAATATGATATGGAATTATTCATCAGTCAGCAGACACAGCCCTTGTTAACGTGACTTAGTGAGCATGCGGACTACTTGACATCCTTCAGAGTGAAAACCTTTGGTGCTGAGGCCATTACCAACACAAAAATACACTTTATTTTGATTTGGTTCAGAAACATTGCGCTTCTGCTGAGCAATTACAGAAAAGAACAAGGAGCCAGGCGTCTGCCCCAGAATACAAAAGGACAGCACCGCAGTAAGAGTTTGTGTCTTTGAGTGCTTGGACACAGAGTGATTAACCTTTCTCTTTCAGCCTGTCCCTGTCAGACATCATTAGAGAGAGGACGCTCACCAGAAACAGTGGTGTGAAACTACTAGGAACATTATGCATGTACACCCTGCTCATTGGGCTTGTCTTCACAGTGATAAAATGTGTTCTGACATGCTAATATAAAAAAAAAAAAAAGAAAAGAAAAATTCAGCAACACTGTGCTGTTCTGAGTTAAGGACAAGAAAACAGGCTATAAAACAAGGTGCAGCTAATGTTGCATTTTGCTGCCATAAGTCCAGGATGTTTCAATAATGTATATCTATAAGGGAGGCACAGATTGAAAAAATAAACAGGGCTTTTATCAAGGCTCAGATGCTAGGAATTGACATTTTCTTTTAATAAGCTATTTTTAAGCTCTTACAGCTCAACAATGCCTTGTTCTTACAACGTACACAGAGTGGGCCATCAAAAGATGATTCTTTAATTATTGAAAAATATCACATCTTTAAAATTTCATTATTTTACATTTCTGAAAGTCCATAATAACAATGCAAAGCAATTCTAGCCTCATGTCCTGAATAAGGAATCAAATGAATGTAGCAAAATTTGTCCTTTATAGATAACTTTATAGATTAAATATTCAAACAAATGCTGCATTGCTATGACAGTGCGGTCGGGCACTTTGACATTAAAACAGGAGACAGCTTAAAAGGGTTCATTCTGTGTAGCACACCATTCATTTTTAATATTTCTTTCAAGTATTACACTGTTAGACATTAAGAAAAAAACAGACATGTATGGATGAAATCCCCAGTCACAGTTGTTATTCCAAGATAACCTCAATAACCCACTGATGCACAATGATCCCTGGTTAATATGGCAGCAGTTGCTCTCTCTGTTTTTATATGTATGAGCCTATTGTTTCCCAACATGGTAAGGTGTATGACCAACCTGAGGACGTCCCTTTGACCAAAGTCTTTCACAATATTGACCTGCCTACTTCTGCGCTGTGGTAGCCCACTGATGTTAGCTAGTTTAGCTGCACCTAGATGCTTCGCCCAGAGGTAGCGCCAACTCAAAATATTACATTGACAAAAGGTACAGAGTATTTTTGACTTGTCAACTGAGCCTTATGGAAATTTCTTGAAGGTATAGTGTGTATAAATCATAGACTGTATATAGAATGGACACCGTCTGCCTCCTCACTGGGTGAAGTCTCCGTGAGAACAGCACCCTCTGGTGTCAGGCTGCAGTATAGGTCATAAATCCTGCTTCCTTCAGCAATCCCTATGGAGCTGGATAAACTTTAACAATTTATTACACAGAATATACATTTTTCTCCCCCCTGCTTGCAATGTTGACATATAGTTACTGTAAGACTGGTTTGTGCTAAAGTCCTCTTTTTTTCTGTGCCGCTCCGTTTTTAAAAGTTATTAGGGGTTCATATTTTCTATGATTGACACTTGATACATCTGATGGGCGTACGAAGATTGCGTAGCTCACCCAGGGGATTCACTGTTTGAGCCGAGCGTCATCACAACGACTCTCGGCGACTCTCCTGTCGAGTGCATCCAATGCTGCTGTGCAAGTGGGGGTTCCAGGAAGTGGAGAAAATCCCAGAAACACCAAGGCCAATTCGGCTTCAAATGTGTATAATGATGGACGGTGGAACCAGTTTGTCAATAGTATATACAGTCTATGGTATAAACAGTAATGTTTGGCAATATCTATAAGTCCATATTGTTGAAGTGCTCCTTTGCTCACCCCTTCTTCGATGAAATGACACAGGTCTTCAAGGTTAAGAGGCTCCACTGATGCACAAGTTTGATCCTCCATTTGTCAAGTTTTAACATCAGATACTTCCACTAATACAATGTAAAACAACAACTCTCTATTCTTCTTCCAACAGGAGCATTTTGTGCAGCTATACTCACTGAATATGCAAACCTGTGTGTAACTAGAAAGACAGTGACATGATATTTAATTTCTACAAAGTCTGCTCTACCAAATGCAGCTAAATATTACGTACTGTACCTTTAAAGTGATCTTTACTACTATTTTAGACAGCCATTATAAAGTGCACTTCAGTAACAACTTCCTTAAGTGTTGTTTGTATCAAACGCAGACCCTAGATTTAGGGAGACAGCATACACATACAATCTGCTGTAACGGCTGGGATTGAGTGTCCAGCGTTTCCCACAGATCTAATTCAGACACTAAAGTAGACAATGGGCTGGATGCACCGGGATCGACCTCCATGTGGATAAGAGTAAGTAACCGAGCTCTGGTAGACATATCAAATGAAGTGAAAAATCAATTTTCAATCAAACCTTTCACTGCAGCTTCTCTCCCCGTCTGTCTCTACAAAGACAGAAAAACAGCAGGACAAACAACACATGAAGAAAAACATGACTTTACATTTTCTAATTTACTGTGAATTGGATGTTAAAAATGTAAATAGGAAAAAAAAATTCTTGATGCTTCAGCTGTTTTAGTCTGCTTATCAGAAGAAAATGCCCCCCACCAAAACCTGTAATCTACAATTAGGAGGGTTAACTCTACGCAGCAGGGTTTTGTTAGCAGGCGTTTAAAGACAGACCGTTTGTATTCTGTTGAGGGTTTCACTCAGATTTAAAATGAAATGGCCTGCTGACCTCTGTGGTTGAGACCAAAGCGGGAGCTGGTGATTGAGTCTGTGACAGCAAACAAAAACAAAATAAACAAAATAAAAAAGGATCTTCAGTCTCTCACTGAAGGTTTTTTTTTTTAAGATCAAACAGAGACTCACAGATGAATATGATTTATCTGACTATAGGGACATGAGGAACACCAGAGACCCCTGGAATTATATTATGCCTATGAATCTCTTTTTGAATTAAACCCCCTCGCTGGAATAATTCCTCAACTTGAACTGGCCCCCTCTTGCAGACTAGCCTGGACCATAAAACCTCTTCCTCTGTTTTACAGTCACTCTTCTGCCTGGCCTGTTTAAAGTACCAGCTTCCTACTCTGTGTATACTCTGTTTAGTTTAGCATCATTCAGCACATTAACTTACAGACAGAGGAAACACCACTCCAGCTTTTCAAAACAAATATTTCAACATTAAAAACCAGTTGGCTAATATTAAAAAGCTTTAGCACGTTACAAATACAAAATAATGACACTGGCGCTCGGATCTGTTTGTTTCTTGAGGCAAACTAAGCCAAAGTTTCTGTAAAATGCTTCAACAAACTAAAGTTAATATTCAAATTCAAGTCTTTAGCAAAATATTTGCATCCATTCGGATAAAACAACACAAAAGACTTATCTGTCTCAAAACAGTTTTTGCAAACAAGCCTCAGGGAAATCAGGATGGAGAGGTTTATAACAGAAACACAAAAGAGTACTTTGCTTAAATAAAAGAGCTAGCAAGAGGCTGAGCACCCAGCACATCTGTCACGTTATCAGAAAGTTACTAACTTCGCCACATTTCAAGTACCCACTTTCCCAGCATGCATACAGGCGAACTACTTCTTTTCTGCTATTGCTAGCTAGCAACATTCACGTCATTTTGGTACTACCTATCTTTGAAGCTGTTGGACAGTGAGTTTGTCCTCGTTATTCCTGCACCAAGAAAGCTAAGCTAGGTTGCGTCCCAGACTGGCTCACTTTTGGAGCGTTAACATAGACTGTATATAGAATCGACACCGTCTGCCTCCTCGCTGGGTGAAGCTACTCCGAAAACAGCACCCACTGGTGACAGGCTGCAGTATAGGTCATAAATCCCAACTCCTCCAGCAATCCCTATGGAGCTGTGAACAACCTTCAGAAATTTATTACAGAGAATATAATTTTTTCTCCCCCCTGCTTGTGATGTTGACATGTAGTTACTGTAAGACTGGTTTGTGCTAAAGTCCTCTTTTTTCTGTACAGCTCCATTTTTAAAAGTTATTAGTGGGTTCATGTTTTCTATGATTGACATTTGATACATCTGATGGGCGTACAAAGATTGCATAGTTCAACCGGGGGATACGCTGTTTGAGCCGAGCGTCATCACAGCGACTCTCCCGCCGAATGCGTACAATGCTACTGCACAAGTGGTGGAGTGCGTACAACGCTAGTGCACAATGTTGGTTTCAGGAAGTGGAGAAAAATCGCGGAAATACCAAGAGCTTTTCAGGTTCAAATCTGTATACTGGCGGAAGGCTGAACCAAGTTGTCCATGGTATATACAGTCTATGAGAGTTAATCTTCAAGACAAAATATGAATGTATGCAGACTTGTATAATTGTAATATTAAATGTGCTTTTTATAATGAAGTACATGTTTTGAGACACCATTTTTGAAGTACTATGAGAGTATTTCCCACTCCATGTCTGTGTAGCAGATACCAGTTAGAGAAGTAACGTGTTATTCCTCAGTTTCTGACTTCAGCCTCTTCAGTGTTTTCCTGTCAAATAGCTTTTAAGACAATTTCCTCCTGTGGCCTCAGACTTTGGCATTTTTTTCCCCATTAGATTTTAATGTGCTGAATATGTTAATGAAGACTGCTTTGATCTGTCAGAGTTATTTTTTCTCCGTCTGCTCTAAATGACTGGCCTGTAGGAACGGCTTTCTTTACAACACCCCGAGCTGTTACAGCAATCACAGCCCCTCAATAGCTGCAGAGCTAGATTGACTCTGAAACTTTACTGTTTATAGAAGATATTTTCAAACCCCCTATAGTCAGAAAAGAGAGCTGCATCACTCTGGTAAATTTTTTACTCTCAGTCATGGTGGCTATTACCCCAATTCCACTTTCAATTGTCTTCCAGACAAGTATTAAATCACAGGCTGATATTGCTGCAAATAGACCGCTGAAACCATTTTCCCAACTCATCATCTATGGGTGAAATCTTCTTCAGAGCTTTTTTCATAACAGATTGATACAATGGCTGACTGACTAATGAATAAAACACAAGCGCCTAAATTTGCATGATAGTAGTTTCACACGGTTGGTCTTACTCGGTTCAGCTAAGTTTCTTTTTCCCTCTTTCACACTAGAGCCTCAGGGAGCAGAAGAGAGGACATGTGATATTTCTCAGACATGACAATGCAATCCTTTAGATGGCCCACAAATTAAGATTTCTCATTAGGCCCGTCTTACTGGAGAGCTATTTCCTCTTTCAGCTAAACCACACTGGTAACTGTACCGACCACGTTGAATGGACACCACCTAGTCCAAGAGGGTAAATAGGATTATCTACCGAGGGACTGTTTGAATTTCTACATCTGAGCTCTGGTGCTTTGTGTTTGAATGTTTTAAAGACCCACTCCAATGAAAATCATGTTTTTCTTTTTTTTTTTATATGTTCATATGACACTTTTCTGATGCTACAGGGCATATTGTGAAAAAAATAAGTGCAAAATGGCATTTCTGAGTATTTCTACATTCAAATCGCTGTGAATCTCAGATTCACTGCGATTTCCTGCGTCACAAATCTGTGCTCCGCCCCCGAAGCCCTGCTATGCAGGCCAGACTCGGAGAAGTAGAGAGGATGATCATGGAACAAGCGTTTGCATTACTGGTAAGAAAGCTCATTATGATATTAACTTTCATCATGTCCCTAAAGACAGTAGTGTCCAAGAGCTGAATAGCTCCTATGTTACCTGCCACTTCTGCTGCACTGGCAATATTAGGCCACAAGCTAGCATGAAGACGAGCGAGCAGAGCAGCGCTGTCTCAGCCACGCGACTGAGGCAAATTTCTAATGAGCTACTGGAGCTCTGCAGAAAAAAGCTCTCGAAAATGACACAGGTAACACAATTTTGGCTCAAAACCTTGTAATCAAAATTTAAAGACCACTGAGAACACTTCAAGTAGTAAAAAAAAACATTGGAGTGGGACTTTAAAGGTGCCGTGCGCAGTCTAAGGAATATAAGCTTTGTAAATATGTTAAATCAAGGTGGTGTATAATCACCTTCCTAAATGTGATTTATTCATAGTGATGTAAAAGCTATACATAGGGTGTTAAGGTGCTAATTTAACCTACAGTTCTTCAGTTGAATAGGTCTGATCTACACCAGCTGAGTTGTCAAAACGCTTTTTTAAGTCGAAGCAAAAGAAGTACAAAACCAATTTCCCTAGAGCTCTCCACGGGCAAGCCAGAATAACAGATGAAAAGTGCTCGAGGAAAGCTCCAGGGAGTTATCTAATGGCCGGGTTTCTTCTATTCCTTAGGCTAAAATGCTTCTATTAAACCCTAAACTTCAACTAAAAGCTCTTTTCAGGTTGCTATTTCAGTGGCAGCTCCAGTGCTTTAGGACTCGAAGTTTCTGGACACTCATACACTTGTACAACTACAAAACAAGTCAGATTTTTTTGTTTTTAAGGCACATCATACTGTATGTAGCAGCCTGGAGTACTCGCCGTCCTCCTGAGCTCAGCCTCATACATTTTCTGCAGCCTTCACCAAGGCTCCACTTCAGTAATTGGCTGGGGATTTTGAGGAATATCAATTCCAGGCCGGCTGTGCATTGCTTTGTGGAAGGTGCTGGTACAGTGTCACCTTCACAGACTGTCCTGCTGCTCTATGCCCCAACAGAGGGGAGTGAGTAACACTGAGATCTGAGGAACCACGGCTCATTTTCTGTGGTAACTGCCCTGGATCAAGTGACAGGGAGTCAGAGGCACAACGCAGGAGCTTTATAATGTTGACACTAACATTGTTACGTACACTGAACCACACAGCAAACTGCAGCACACAGACACAAAGAAAATTAATTGACTTTTTACTACCATCAGAACTCTCTTATTCTCTGTCTGACAGAGGCTGGGATCTGTAATTATGTGCAGCCCTCTTTGTCTGCATGACATCAGCTATTAATATGAATAAAGCAAGGCACCAGCTCCATCTTTTCAATGCAAATGACTGTTTTGAAAGACTCGGATGCCCTTGACTTGGGGCCAAGAAAAAGGACTTGACAGATCCTTGTCACTTTGAGCTAACAGTGCATGATGGGCCTCTCTACGTGGATCCTTTTAGTCCACAAACTTATGGCTGTGCCTTAAATGAACATTAATAATGCTAACTTTTTAGCTGTGGAGTTACGCCTTGTTGCTGTGTCTGTGGTATGTAGTAGTGTGTGTAATTTGTATGAAAGATGACCAATTACCAACCAAGTTTGCACCTGTTTTATAATTTGCCCTTATTAAATACCTGCGATTTTCACACTTCAACTGTTCACACTTTTTTATTTTTTCACAAATCTCCAGACTTGACTTCATCCAACTGTTGTAAAAACAAAAATAAAATTATCTTGACGCAAAGTATCTGCAGCAGAAGGAGAAGAGACTGCAGAGCGTAATCTAGCTGTCAATAACCCAACAGGTTAGCACTGCAAAAGACATTCTTGGATATATGTTTGGATCGAAGAGTTCATATCTTTATCCACAAATAGGGCCTGTGTCCACTGACAGCATTTTACTGTTGCCTGGTCGTGAAAGTTGTCCCACACCTTTTCTGCCACCATAAAATAGCGACAGTTGAGTCTATTTGAAATTGAATGTGTTCTTCAGATTTGTTGTCATACAAAGATATTTGACGTTTTACTCACACAGTGAAATGATTTTCCCCTGAACTTCACAAATCACACATGGCAGCTAGCCAAAATTTTCCTTGTGTCCTTTCGCTTATTAAAACTTAATGCATGTAACTTTGATTAGATGCATCATGTGCACCTTTTAGTGTACAAATGTTACCCAAGATAGTAAGCGTGATTTTCCTTTATAGAATATATGGTGCATATTGTAAGGTACAGTTTATAAATTGAAATTGTTAAAAAAACTGCTGAATTATTTCCTCATTTCCCTTATACAATTTCTCTGTCATTCTTACTAGTGGTGGGAATCACTAGTGGCTCCACAATACAATATTATCACGATACTTGGGCCACGATACGATATTATTGTGATTTTTGACATTTGGCAATACAGTGAGAATTGCGATACAATATACTGCGATATAAACATTTTTTAAAAACTGTTTTTAGCTTATTTAGCATTTGTCTTTTCTCTATGTTTGTCTTATTTATGCTGTGTTTTATTTTCATGAAGCACATCTTGCAAACCTTATGTATATATTTGTTGCACGAACATTCTCCTGCTCAATAATGTCACCTCTGCCAACCTCACTGGACAAACAGCTGATTTTATGTTTCCATTATCATAGATTTGACTTCATATTAGCAATTCATTTGAAAAATTGATACTTGGTAAATGAGACGATACGATATAACACTAGACAAAATATCGCGATACTATGCTGCATCGATTTTTTCCAACCCCTAATTCTTACAGCTCCACTGATAAGCTTGATAAGCTCTAAAAAACACAAAACCATGTGTGTTTTGCTTCACTTAAACACCAACTCCGAGTCTTAGTGCACTGTAAACTGCAGCTTAAATAAACTATTTGCAGGGTTGTTATGTATCTTATTTGTCTTTAGTTAAATAAAGATCCAAGCCGAAGAGAGAGATTGTAGTTTAGGTTGAGGGCACACACTGCCAACAGACATATACTACCCATTTTAAACATAAGTCTGAGGATCCTGCGCGAGACATTCAGACATGACACCACAAGAACTCCTCAGCAAGAAAAGATCTGTGTCACATTCAATTCATTCAAGGAACTCATTTCCAAACAACAGCCTGATGCCTTTTAGGGTTTTTGTTGTTGTTTGTATACAGAGAAAACTTTTGCTATTTACGCTTTTTTCCTTTTTTTTTTTTTTTGCAGTGGCCTATTTTTCCACCCAGAGAGCAATTTGTTACCTCAGAATGTACAAGTCTGTTTCTCAGACTTTCAGAACCGTGGAAGCGTGAGGAAAATAAATCAGATTTGGGCCTGCAGCTTGGAGTCTGTTAAAGACTATGGAGTTGCTCAGTTGACTGAGACGGACAATCAGCCAGAGAGCACACATGTCAGAGGATCACAGCACAGCTCTGTTACAGGAGAACACAGAAAATACCACTGCATGATACTGAAGACATGCACAAGCAGAGTCAGCGGGCCAAAAATAGAAGCAGGCGTGGAAAAGTGGAAAATCATTACCATTGATAGACTGACTGACTCCTCCTTCTACAAACATTCATTTAATATTAGACGTGGTGTGAAAATTAGCATAAATGTAACCCTGAATTATTCTTGAAGTAGTCACTCAAAAATGTTTTGTACAACTCAGCAGGAAGCCAAGTGTACCCTGACACACTCACTAAGAGCAGTCCAGCAAATCAACTGTGGCTGCTAAACCAATTTTAAGTAATTAAAACTAGAAACAGCTCTGCTTCTCCACAACGCTTTGACTAACACTTTACTTTTAAAGAAAAAGCACAATACAAAAATAACTCCATACGACCCATTGGAAGAGTGACCATGCTGCAAAATATTAAACGTAATCTTTAAACACACAACAGCTGATTTATAGATGCTGTATGTCCGGTTCTGTCATCTTCCCATCATGATAGAAAATGGTAGAAGGTTATTTTTCATTCAGAAAGTTGGTTGTTTGCCCTCTTTTACATGTTGAACTGTCCTTGGACAAGACGCTGAAACTGCTCCTGTGATGTATGAATGATGTCATTTACCCAACAGCCAATGGCAAGTTCAAAAACTGCAATTTCTTAGATGGCCACTTGGGGCTGGTCCCAAATGAGGATCAATTTCCATAGAGTTCCATTAAAAAGAGAGATACAGCCTTTCTTGCAGCTTTAATTTTTTTTAATCTAACTGCTCTTATTTTAAATGTTCATGTCACACACATTTATCTTATTTAGATTGAGGCTATAAATTATCCATTTTCAAGTCTGTTGCCTCAATGAATGAAAGATGGGTGCTGCAGTCTGTCCAGGTATCATCTAAATTAATCCAAGGCTAAATCCAAAGGGGCAGCTGGACTTGGTTCAAGTTCTTCTCCTATAGCAGAACGTCTGAACAGGATTCCGGGTTGTTGTTGGATTTCCCTGCAGTAATAGCAGATGGCAGCAGCGATGAGAGGACTCCCTCTTTCGAGCAATAACAACACAGTTCATTTCATTCAGATTCACTGAGAGTGTTGACTGTATTCGCTAACAGTGTCAGCTGACCCCTGCTCCTGCTCAGCCAAAATACTCCATCTGTATTTGGTCCCTTTAGGCTGCAGAAATCTAAGGTGAATAACCTTTGAGCATATCAAGTCTGCTGTCGGGTCTTGAGGGTCCCATGAGTAATGCTATACTTTGAGTACAGTTGTGTGATCTTAATCATATCAATGATAGACGCACGTTGACAGACTGTCTAATTAAGTTTCTGAACAGTAAATAGGTTTAAAACAAAGGAATAAGTGGTAAGTTGTTGAACATGCAAAGAAGTCCAAAGTGTGTCAACATTAAATCAAAGATGAAGACGTGGACGAAGTGAAATGCAGATTTATGCTGCAAAATAATTTCTTACAAGGGGGGGAACATAACTTCCATCACCAAGCAGACGAGCACTGCGCACGAAATCACGAAATCAAGCCAAAATGCAGAAGCTTTGACTGTCTGTGACTTGAAAAAACTTTGTCAACACCGGCTGCAGCTGCCGCAGGGCTGCCATCCTCCTCTTCACCCAAAGCAGCCAGGGTAAACACAGCCAGACTAAAGAGCAAGTCCCTTCAGTTTAAAAACCATTATCCAGGGTTGAATTCAGTGTCCAAATCCATGTAGACATCAGCAGGATAGAGGCTATTTAGCTGACTAACCAAGTGACACACTATTTCAATGTGAGGTATTCAGGGTTGGGTCGGTTACAAGAAAATGAGGCAAAAGTAGACTATATGGTATCATGATGTGTTCCAAAAAAAGAGAGAAAAATCTGTATGAATATGACAGTTTGAAATAAAATCATAACTTTGGTTGACTGGCACTTGAACACTGAAGACTCGAGTTCCAACTTCAGGTTTAGAGACTCAACAAAAACAGTGTCTTAAGCACTACCACAAGGGTTACCAAAGTCTGGTCTTCAGCAGAGCTTTTCTAGGGGTCCATTTTGTCTCAGAAATAAAAAAAATGGCTCGGTCTGCCCAGTCACCGGGGAAATCAAAATCAAACTTCAACAGGCGCCCTGTTCAGACTCATTCCTCTGATAAGGCGGCCAAAAAACAGTCATGGGCTGGAATTGTTCCTCTGTGCCTCAGTAAGATACATTTCTTCAGTTTCAGTCTTTTTTTCCCCATGAAACAGGTGGCACAGATACGAGCGCGGCCCCCGGTCTGTGGGAAGATGATGCTTATCCACGTCAGCTCTCAAATTATTCTGTCAATATTGGAATACATTTAGCAGAAGGACATAATAGTACTGTACGTACACATGCGATAGAGCAAAACTGCAAACAGTAATTAGACAACCCAAATTTTCCCACCACTACACTAAATATGTTTTTAAGGCCTTTTTTAAAATAGGATATTTTTCATTACTAAGCAGCAGAAGAGAAGAGCATGCTGTCTTTTTTTTTTACTGTAAACCTGTTTAAGCACTGAAAAAATAAAGGCCTGCAAAGACAAAATGTACAGAATCTTAGCCCAGATTGTATCTTTTTCTTATCTCAACTCTGTTATGTTTTTGGACAGTTTAACTACAGTCTCCTAAGTGAGAAAAATCCCATGAATAATTATCAGAAAACTACAGCTGAGACAGCGCTCCGGAGTGTCGTTACAAGATTTAATACAAAAAGTAATTACAGCATGCATGTAGGAGGATCACAATGATTAAAGCTGGGAACATATTCAGATGCACAGACACACAGAAGCACCCACACATTTGCGTACACACTGACTATACAGACACTGATATGCAAGGAAGATGCAAACTTCTATAAGAGGAAACCGCCATGCAGCTATGAGACTCCACTTGCTTTGTTAAAAACTGTGCAGACATGTTTAGCTGCTGAGTCCCTGAGGTAACAAACATTTTTTTGCTACACAACAAACAAGGGAATTTTTAAACACTAAATTAAATCTACTACAATATAGAGAACTACTCCACTGGACAGACCAGCAGTTTGAGAGCCAACTCTGGAAATGTTTCTTCTTAACTGGAAGGCCTGTTTAGGTTGGCTGTGTGGATAGGAAGTAGGGCGGAAATCGCCTGGGGTTTCTTCAAAACTCAGCAAATGCTAAACTTCGGTTTTAATGCCAACTGATAATTTGAAGCAAAAGCGGTCTAATCATCACTTCTGAACCATTTGGTTATTTTCCCAAGAGGGGAAGCACTGAAGATCTCTCTTGTAGTAAACAACTCCCATACTTTTCATCCAGACAGGATCCAAAACTGCACAGAAATGTCTGCCCCTCTTTTTGGACGTAACACATCATGTTGTAACAGGACACTGTCCTCACCTTGGCTTATATTCAGTCTTTCATTTCTTTCACTCTCGCCCTTCATCCTTCTGTTTTCTTATACCCTGACCCGTTCAGTCACTACTCTCCTGCCCACTTCCCCTTTGTCCTCTCCCTTGTCCTTGTGCAAACAAATGTCTCTTTTCTCTCCTTCCTTCTACCTTACATCCTCCTCCAAGCAGCCTCAGATCAGCCTAACCCAATGACCTTCATGCCAATGTTTTATAAAGGTATTAAGTTCCAAATATTTCAGACTAACACACTCCAAACTGTGGTCTTATTGTGCCTATTGCTGCTTATTCTCTTTCTGCAGCATCCCTCTATCTGATAATCAATATCTGTCTCTACATCCTCGGATCGTTGATAATGTTGCTCTTACATTGGGCTCATCACTGTTTTATAAAGTGTTGAGAGTAAAGCACACACTGATAATGGAGAACAACTGCAGCTCCCAAAAAATGGAATGCTGTGTAAAATATTGATAACAACAGAATTTGATCATTTACAGACTACTTGAGCCTCTTCTTAGGTTTAAATGGTTTCGAGACAACATATTGAATGTTGAAACTGAGAAATAGGATGCCATGAGTACATATGCACTGATATGTTATACTAGGCCTGGACGATATAGAAAAAAAGCATATCGATAAAAAATAAATCATATTGATCGATATCGATAATTATCGATATAATTATTATAATTATTTAACATATATTTTAATTGCAGCCCTGGATGTTTTATGCTATTGCTTAATGACCTACTTTTAATAAAGAACACACAAGCACTGAATTCAAATTCAAACCTTTATTCAACCACCTTTTTTATTTTACCACAACTGAAAGTTTTTTAAAAAAGAACTAAAAAAAAAAAAGAAATCAACTTAAGTGGCCTGAGTGACGTCAGTAAATACTGACAAACATAAAGACTAAAGTGACCAGAAAATCTGATAAATAAATATTTAAATAGTGTTTTGATGAAAATAAACAAAACAAACAAATATATAAATAAACAGAATAGCTTTAGGTGGGAATAGCATACTACCAGTTTTAACTGTGTGGGAAACTGCCCACAGCCTGGTGTCTGAACACTGAAATATTTCTCCCGGGGTCGGGAGATTTATTTTTTTTGATTATCATGTGATTGACTTAATACACAAACTAAGCACGAGAAGCAGGACTTATCCACGCCGGTGTTGTGTCGTAGAATGCACCCCTGCCGAATGCACCCCCTGCTAGTAGCCATGATCCAAATACTCGCGTCTTTGTAAAACATGAGCTCATTTGAACGTATTTCCTCCGCACCCTTCTCACCTTTTCAACCCCTGACCCATTTTCATGCCTGAAGCGCTGTGTTTGAGAAATACTTGCGGCCGGGCACTTCATATCGCGGGTCGAGAGTGGCTAGAAGCTGGTCGAAGCCAGGCTTTTCAGCGGTAGTTATTGGTAGTATGTCCCTCGCTATGGAGCATGTTACTGCATGGGTGATGTCCTTATGCCGCTTGGACGCTTTGTCGTAGTTTTGGCAAGAAACGAAGTCCAGTTTGGTCTGCTTCACTTGCTTTGTGCTGGTGCTGGCAGCGGTTCCAGAGGATTCCTCCGACGATAACGTGGAGCCGCGGCGCGGCCGACACAGCTCGTACCCCTGCGGGTGCGATCGGTTTAGATGGTAAAACAAGTTGGTTGTGTTACCAGACTTGGTTTTTACTAATTCTCTGCAAATTTTGCAAACGACCGCTGTTCGCTTTTTGTCAGACTTCTAAAAACCAAAACATTGCCATGCTGGTGAACTACTGAAACCTTTTTTCGGGACAGTGTCCTCCGCTTCTCCTTGCTGTATCATTTTTTCTAATACACGTGCTGTCTGTTGTGGTTTGAGAGGGGCTGGGCTTGGTGCCGTAGCGTACCTGGGTCTGCGTTTGTGATTGGTTGGGAGGAAGTAATGACTGTCGTAAAAGCTACATGATAGGCTATGATGAAAAAGAAAGGGAAACTGTGTTTTTCTATCGAACTTTTTATCGACCCGTTTTTTTTCTATCGCACCACACGTCTATCGATCGATATATATTGTTATCGAATTATCGTCCAGCACTATGTTATACCATCAGTGATCCATCTATAAGGATTAATTGTCAATGATTTCCAAAAATACTGTCAGATTTGAATTGGTCAGACCACAGGGCATTTCTTTCCTTCACCTCAGTCCATCTCAAGTGAGCTCTAGTCCAGAGAAACCAGCAACATCTCTGGATTTTGTATTTACATGGTTTCATCTTTGCATGGTAAAGTTTTGACCTGCATTTGTTAGACTAACTGTGTTCAGAGTTTTTTAGAAGTGATTTTAAACCCATGCAGTGATCTTAACAATAGAGTCATGTCTGTTTTTCATGCTTGAGGGTGAAAAGATAGTGTCACTCAAGCATTGATTTTGGATCTTATCCCTTTTGTGGTGACATTTCCTCAGAGTCTCTGAAACTTTTTATGATGGATGGTGAAATCCCCTAATTTTGGGATTTTTACTCTGAGGATAATGATTTTAAAATAGATGAACTATTTGCTCTTGCAGGCTCTCTTTTCCTGTCTTCACTTCTGAAAGACTCAGTCTCTCTGGTATAAACAGTCATGTTACGAAACAGTGATAAATTCCTGTAGATATAATGAAAAGCATTTCCTCTAATTTTTTTTTTTTCACTTGACACAACTTTCTCCATGGTTTTATCATCACTACTCTGACCCCTTTTTAACATTTCGCTGGCATCAAATTTAACATGAGCATAAAAGTTTAATTAAACAATGAAAGTTTGATTATTTGATATGCTGTCTTCGCTTTACTTTCAGGCTAACAAAATGTTTTTTCCAGTTTTGAGTTAAAGTGATTTACTGTTTTCCTGATCGGTTGTTAACCAAATGTTCAGGGCTTAGACAGTGGGCGTAAATTTTAAGAAATTTGAAAGTAAAAGCAGTTTTTTGATCTTTGTTTTTGATGCAATAGGAATTCAGCACAGCTTGATAGGCTGTATACCAGATACACTGCTCTGATAATGATAATATGGGGCAAATGTGTGGTGCATCATAAAATTGAAGAGGATCATATAATTACAATATCTGATAAACTCAAATTTACAATATTCCATTGAAATGTTTCATGCAGTGTTTCTGTCAGTAGCACCACCATGTGGGGTCATAAAGTCAAGGTCAAATCAGAGGGTATTCTGAGCAAAGCACTGCAAAAATTCATCAATATTTGGAGCTAAAGGTACTATAATTGATGAGTACAGGTCAGGACAACAAAATATTACTGTTGGGACAATTCCTCTGACCTCTATATATGATGTGGAAAAAAGAGAAACTATAAAGACATTTACATTTCAATGACCAAATATGACAAATTCAACACTCAGCAGGTAAAGAATACAAATACAGCCTACAACTGAGAATCATCAACCACAGTCATAAAACTAGCAGTGCCACCCTTTCCCCCTGTGGAGCATAATTCTTAATGTATATTCTGTATGATTCATATCCGTCCTAATGGGGAAAGCCGCTGTTAACTCTTGAGTCATTTACTCCTGTGCCACTCAATGAGCATTAGAGCTGGGGATTATGGGATACAAGACCATAACAACTTAGGAATGCTATGATACGATGAGCGTACAATTCATCATGAAATAACTGCAGATGAAAATATAGAATTAATAAGGCAAATGTGCATTACAGTGTGTGAAACTGCTGCAAGATGATGATCAGTTTGTTTGACACAAGTGTGGAATCAGTTCTGCCAAAATAAGGACAAGGAGTAAGGAAGGAGAGAGATGGTCCACGAGTTCATTCACAGGAGGGATTTTTGGATAATGCTTAAAGGATTCAGCTAACATACTTTGGCAGGCCACCCAGGTATCTTCTATGGGTACATCCTTAACTGATAAATCTTCATCTGCTGCTGCCGTTTCTGTATAATTAAATTCAGTTACAGGCTGAAGAGACCACAGACTGTTAAAAATATAGATGTTCTAGGACTGACAGAATTTGGCAGTTTTCAAAACGAGGTTCTGAGGCCCAGTGGCGGTAGTCTCTGGACCGGATATGCGAACTTAATCTAACTTTTGGTCAACCTAGAAATAAGCTAAATGGTTGTTAATATGTTTATTTCTGGTGTAAAATGAGAATTTATTACAAGTGTTTATGAGGGTTCCTCAGCTTTTGCTGGAGCTCAAGTGGATGCATGAGGAACTGCAGTTTTTGCACTTTTGCATTAGTTTCATTTTCATTCGTCACTTGTAATAGATGTAATGACAACAATGAGGGAATCCATACATCCAATGCTGTTTTAAAAGCGGTATTGATTTATTTGTCATCTCACCAATTTGAATTATTACGTTTGTGTAGTAATATTTTCAACTCTTTCTAAAATTGCTAAGAGGCACAGAAGCAAGAGCATCATTATTTAAGGGAGGTATCATCAAAGTGTTATAATCTCCATAAAGGTCACCTGAAGTTCCTAACAGTGTTTCATGTGTCTGGTCAATACTCTTTACCCTACAGTCATGGCTAATCAACGCGTACTTTTGCCGGGGAAAAAAGGTCATGTACCTTTAACTGGATGTTTTCAAAAGAGGCAGAAAGTTCAAGAAATGCAAACCTAACTTGTTTGATCTGGGAGGAAAATACTTAAAACCAGCAAAGCACAAACTTCACTCACCAAACCAAGTTTTCAGACAGATTTTCTGCTGTCTGATGTTTAATTGGACACATACAAGCACCTGTGTCTATGTTGGACCTTTCAGCTGTCTTCTTCCTGGTTGTCACAGTGCTGTCAAACACACTTCAAACTAAAGCAGCTGAATCTTATTAAGCTTTTGTTATAAAAAGAAAGTAATTACCACTTTGCATCCTAATACGAAACTTCTCTTATTCCTTGCAGCCGTCTCCTCTAATTACTGACTTCATAAAGTGGCAGGAAAGAAGCTGCTGTGCGATGTGAGCGAGGGAGGAGAGTGGTGGATAAGTTCTATGGGAGTCATTGCCATTCACACTGGCCTTTTGCCATTCTCAAATAGGTCGGGAGATGTTGCTCATTTCTCGGTAAATAATGTGTCAAGCTGTGTTTTTAGGAAAGAGAAAAAAGCTGGCAGAAGCACAGCAGGGAAAGAAGCTGTGCACATGTGAACCTATTATTAGCCTGAGTATGCCTGGCTGTTATGGATGAGTAAATTTGGTGCCATTGTCTTCATTTGATAACCATAACTAAATGCAGAATCATGTGTAAGACTTGCAAACACACAGAAGAGATGTCACTGAATGTTTGACATATTCAGATCAGGAAAACTAAGATTTAATAGCCAATAATCAATGTTATCTTTATTATCTGAAATAGATGCACCAATAGTAAAGAATTAAATTGAGAAAATCCCCCTCCATTTGTGCCACACACACAGCAAGAGTCAAATATGATAATGAATCCTAAATAGAAAACCCACTGACAACATGTTACCAAACACAGAATCTAAGCCTAGTGTTATGCTGGAGGCTATACTGACGAGGCAAAGATACAGTCCACTTAAACCCAGGATTAAAGCTTTAGACGGCGGAGACTAATTACACCTTGCAGGAGTGTGATTAGTGCGAGCCGTCACTGTTAGCAGGGCATACACTCAGACGTGTCCTCATAGTTTGAGCACAAGCTCCGCACTGAACAACACAAACAAGAAGATTGGTCCTAAACACACAGGAAGCTTGGCAGGAAATACACTTACAGTACCAGCAGATGGACATGCAATGGAAACCATGATGTGGCTGAAGGAGAAAGAGGATTAGTGTTTGATCCAGATAACGATCTAAAATGTCCCAGTAATGGCAACGAGAATAGGCACAGCTCCTCCTGAGAGCCTGCCGACTCTTGACTTTGAACTTAAAAAGCTCTTCTGATTTTTTTTTATCTGAAAATGTAATTTCTCTACAACGTATGAAGTAAAACAGAAACGCTAGAGTCAGAAACAGAGAATCCTCAAGACAGATAATAAAAGCAAGAATAACCAGCACCTGAAAGCAGCTGAAATCAATTTCTGAATACATGTATTTGACTGAGAGGGTTTGTTACAGTGCAAATATATATTTTAATATGAGTCAGATCACAACAAATATTGAGGCTTACAAACCAAACAAATTAAAACATGTTGCTCTGCTCTCTCAGGATGATTCATAACTTCTTCAAATGGCTGGAGATTCTCTGTGTACACTTTAATTTTTTAGAGGGCTAAGGCTGCAGTCCAAGTCTGACTCAGGCTGAGCACCATTCCCATTATAAATAATCATAATTTAATTAGACAACACAACTGGACTCTATATATAGTATATGGACACTTCAATTATCTGTAACAAGATTTTTCAAGTGAAAGAATCTGTAAATCAAATAATATGCAGCTTTTTAAATTAAATTCCTTCTTTGAGAGGCTCAGGTATCCTGCAAGGCAGCGACGAGGGTATAATCACAAGCCAAAATAAAGACAAATAGGTTAGGTCAGTTTAAAGTTTGATAGGTTACTGTGGAACTTGTCCACCTGCACCTCCCATCGTCCTGGACATCCTACGCATATCTAAGTGCAAAGGGGACAGCCTGTGTGAAACGGGACGGAGATCAGTGTGTGCCCAACAGGGACTGAGCCAAAGTAGCTGCATCACTATGGACCCAGGCGAGCAAAACTGCAAAGGACTGAACCAAAGATCAGAGCCCCTCAATGCCCGGGACAGCCTGAAACACGCGGATGAGCGCACGGGAACAAGGAAGGACGGATTATATCCTGCGGTGAGGCGAATTCACCAACATTGCAGGAATAAGAAAAAGTAGATTCAACCGCATCCCACAGGGGGACTACAAGATCCACCTGCACTGCCCGCGCCATGTCTGAGGAAAAAAAGCGTCCTTGTTGTGCTTACCTCTCTCAGTGCCTCCATCCCACTCAGACTTGTGGTCCTGATGATACGCGGCTGCTTTGCTCCAGCATTCTCAAGCACTGTTTTTTGACCAAGAGGGGAAAACATGATGGTAGTGAACGAAGCTGACGTACCGCCTGACGAGCCTGACTCCACCAATCAGAGTGTAATCCGATAGATCCTTTACCAATCCGCTCAGGGGGAGAAAGTGCAGAGCGCGCTTATACAGGAGTAGCAAGGTAGATTGACGCTGTGGGAGAATTTCACAGCAAGTCAGGGGAACCGTCCCCTCATCGGGGAGACTAAACATACTCATTTAGAAAGTATTCACGCCCAGAAGGTTTTAATGAGCTAAGTAAGTAAGTATGTACAAATGTTGCCTTATTTTAGTAATGTTTAAATTATCCTAAAGAATAGAAGCTTATGTTTTAGCCTGCAGCCATACATCCGTTAAGGCAGGGGATTAAAAAAAAAAAAAGTAGGCAGAGGTGTGCCAAAAGGGGAACTGGGGTGGCATTAGCCCATCTTAGCCAAAAGAAGGTGTAGTGGCAGATTCCTCTCCAAAGGTCCTTTCACACTGGGACCGTTTTTTCTGTGTGATTATTTTGGCCGTCAATATTTTTATTTCAAACCCATATCCTGTCAATACAAGCGTTCACATCAGGGACGTTTTCCCATCCTGCGATATTGCGGCATTAATTTTTTCATTAAAGTTTCTCATACTGTGTGTCCACCTCTGACCAATCAGATTGCGTGTTGTTGCAACGTCTGGTTCAACATGGCTGACCGGCTGATTGTTTACGTGTCGGAGAACAGAGTGCTTTTTGATAAAAGACACAAATATGACAAAGATAACGACCTGAAGGACAACTTGTGGAGAGTCATAGCGTCTGATCTCTCATATGACGATAGTTTGTGTGCCTTAACAGTGTGCTGAACGTCTTTGTTTTAACTTTCATCTGTGCTAAGTAATTTTAGCTCGTAAGCTAACCTGTTCAGATACAACATACTATATGTATTTTCACTGTCTCAAACTCAATCGCGTTGCTGTCACAGCACCATTAGGTCTTGGTTGTTACCTTACGTTTTTGGATTATAGTTTAATGTGCTTATCTGGTACTGGCCCTGACTCAGTACATGCTATCATGACAGACAGCCATCTCAACACTAGTGTCTAATAAGAACTGAAAACAGTCACGCTGGTGATGTGTCAGTCTTCTTTCTTAATGTGTGTAGTCAGGCGCGTCAAAATTCACCTCAGAATATTTCCTAATTTCGCGTTCTATATTTGCGTCGGCCCCGGTGTGTAAGGACCTTAATAGTTTTTAAAGTCACTTGGATGAGACGAGCACCACAGTTGTACTGACGCGTGTCCATCTTCATTCATAAAATTACTCCAGTACTCACAGGTCTGTAGCTTTCCATTTATTTGGCTGATTGCAGGTTCCATAGAGCTTTTCGTGCCGCTCATCTCAACCTGAATCAAACAAAGACCGACAAGCACACCTGTGCTGGCTTTCCTAAAAGGATTGCGACTCCACCCATAACATCCTCTGGACCAGTAGTTCTCAAGTTCAGTTCTCGAGGCCCACTGTCCTGCATGTTTTGGATGTTTCCCTGCTCCAACACACCTGATTCAAATGATCAGCTCGTTATCAAGCTCCGTAATGGCTTAATAACGAGCTAATCATTTGAATCAGGTGTGTTGGAGCAGGGAACCACCCAAAACATGCAGGACAGTGGGCCTCGAGAACTGGACTTGAGAACCACTGGTCTAGACAGGTGTATCTGAGTCTACAAATCAAAGTAAACAACCAAGTTAATTACTTTTAAATCATATATTTTTGGTCCGTACATTTAATAATAATAACTGAGACTTTTATTTGCTTGCTTATAAATAGGATTTTGACAAAACTAAAAAACAGCTTCTACAGAAGAGCTTTGGTTAAAGGTGTAGGGTGTAGCATTTACAAGAACAAGTATGTTTAAATAAGCATATAATAACTAAAAATCAACTTTATTTATATTACACCTTTCATTCATAACATAATGCAACAGAAAGGAGTTATATAAAAAAAAAAGAATAAATAGAAGTCATTAAAAGTAAAGGATCAATAAAGTAAGTTTAAGATCAATAAAACAAAACTGACTACCAAAATAATAATTGATCTATCGAAAAATCCATACATATTTTGGCCAAAATCATTAAATCTCTCTGAATGGAAAGCCAGATTAAAAAGATTGGTTTTATTTTTTTCTTTTGGAGAGAGAGAGAGGGAGACAGAGAGAGAGAGAGAGAGAGATGTCCTAACATTAAGAGAAATCCAGAGATTAGATCCATGAGCATTTTAATAATTTTGATTCTCATTTTCCTATCCCTACACACTGTACCTTTTAAATCAGCTGTTTGGCTGTGTACACTGGCTGCTATTAGCATATTTTGCTTTTCACTGTAGCACATCTTTTTTTTTTATATCGGTACATCTGTACATAGTAGCTTAGGACATATTTTTTTTTAAGTCTCAATAGATAATGAGTTTAAAGGATGCTGCTCTGTTGTGTGACTTTACAAAAATAAAAAAATAAACACATTATTGATAACATCTGCATGTTATTTAAGTGTTAGTTGATTAAATAATTAGTGAAGGCAGACAGGGGATCATATGTAGGACACACCTGCAAATGTAAACTCAGTATGTAGCTGCTAAATAAACTACATAAAGCACAGTAACCTGGTCAGTGATGTGTTTAAAACTCTGTTTGGTGCCTCCATTCACTGTTAATACACACAAACAAAGAAATCCACCTTTAAGATAGATTAAAAACATACTCATGTCTTGCAGTTTTATAGGCGATTAAAGGTATGCTAATCTTGTACACGTCCACAGTGAGGAGCAGTAAGAGGATGAGGAACCACATTTGGTCATGAGCTTATTTTAGACCAGCTGTAAAATTCATTTAAGACGTGTTGCTCTTATCATGCAGCATGTGTTGAAGCTTTTCCTCAGTGGGTCCTTTTTAAGTGATCTATTTCTAATTTTTCCTCACATGGAAACAGTTTTCCAGTCTACTGCAGGCACACCTCCGGTTTGAGCTTCAAAATCCTGTCGAGGGTGGGGTTATCTTCTCAAGGAGATTATTCCAACGGTGTAAAAAATCCGCTGACCTGCTTTTGTTTCCTGTTTCCATCCAGACAAACATCTGAGCGAGTATTTCCTTGAGCAGTTTGGAGTCAATTAAGGTTGAAGTAAGCGCGAGACTTTCAAAGAGACACCCAACACAATGAAAATCATTATTTTATTGCCCTTAGATCAGCAATAAAGTGAACCAGCCTGACAGTGTGACAAGATCAGGAATTTTCTTGTACAAAGAAAGGTATATCTGTCTAATCTATAAAATAAAATCTTTATTCAAAAATATTTGCTGTTCAAAATAGGATACAAATGTCCAAAACAAACATGATTATAACCAATTCACTTCTTCATATTATATACTTTCAATATTATAAATAATATAGTCCCAGACATTTTAGTTGTCTGCACAGCAGGTGCTAAAAAATGCAAAAATGTCAATTTGTTAAGAGCCCTGATGATATTACAACAGCTAAGTCTAGAGACTGAAAACATTAACATATTCCATGGACCAGCATAAAAAATGTAGTAAACCTGAAGAAGAAAGTACACAAGTATGAATCAAACAAAGGGGGTGAAAAGACGCGGGGCAGTTGTGTATGAAAGTAGCACTAATTGACTGAAGTGTGTTATTTTTAACAGCAGTGTGATTTTTGAGGGAAAGATATTCAGCTACACCTACAACCAAACTCAAAATCTAAAGGTTAATTAAAACTAACACAGAGATTAACTAACCGTCTCTGTTTTAACTCTTTAAACTAACATGTCACTGTGACTGCTGGATGTCTGCAGAGATCAAATATATATATCAAATACACATGAAATGCACATGTCCTAATGTCCACTTTCTAAACCTTTTCCTCACCTACAGTATCTCTGTTCCACTTACTATCACACTTACAGCCTTCCTTCACCCGTACAAACCATTTACAAGTATATACACAGTTTTCTTCCACATCCTCACCTTACATGTTCCTTTTTAACTCACTTGACTGTATGACCTTTAATCAAACACTTCCTGTAGCAGTACCGCCAGGACAGTCCTTTCTCATCATCCTTTCTTTTGTGTTCCTTCTTTGGAGTTATTTGACTAAAACGTGGTAGGGGGACTCAATTTCAAAGGACACTTCTGGGAACAGCCTTTCTGTGTTGGTGTTGGGCTGACTTTGGGGAGCTGTCAGTTGGAGGCCACTGGGGTTTAGTTAGCTGAATGTCTTCCTCTATTTTAAATGCTTTCTTAGGAGGATCAGCCTGTGGGGGCCAAACTACAGAAATTCTGCTGAAGAGCGGTTTGCTTTCATGATAGGATTTTGTTATTTCTTTGTCACTAAAGTGTGTTTTATCTATTGAATTTAGGCTGCTTATGGAATATCTCCATTCGTCTGAGGGGATAGGTACAAAACTTCCTGCAGGAGGTTTCTGCCCAAATCCATTATCGTAGTTTCCTTGGGACTTTAGAAGTTGTTTGTAGTGGGGTAGACAGTAGAAGTGTCCATGGAGAGAGACATAATTTCCTAAACTGGAAGAGAAAAGAATATAATGCTTAGCAGTCAAATCATTAAGCAGTTAGCTATTCTGTACACTCCTGACACTTATACTGCTACTCTAATGCAAACGCATTTAGGAGATTAATGAGACCTTTAATGGCTCCCATGTTATCCATCGTGACCATTTATTAAGGTATGCCATAGTTACCTTAATTTATTTCTGCAGTGCTCACAGTAGAAACAGGATTTATGGTATTTTTTTTTGTCCACTATCACAGCATCCATCGGATAAGCTCTCCTCCGGCAAACCGTGCAGAGCTCCGACTTGGGAACTCGAACCTGTTAAGGAGAGAGAAGCGATAAAATGCAAATAGTTAGATTTTTCTTTTATTTAAAGGGCATTTCCTTTGAGACGCCTTACCATGCAACAACACATGCATCAGCACAAAGCAGTACCATACCCTATTTATCATGCATGCTCATTTGGCTGAATAAAACATATACAGTGTCCATGGTAGGGAACGATTCGGCATATTGTGGGTTTACATGTAATTCTTTCTGCAAACATCCATGCACAGATATCTAAACAACTTTAAACTGCACTTTGTCAGTGTTTGTGAAAACAAACAACAGGCTATTATCTGGTTCAGTGCAAACTGTCAGACTGCTTCTACTTTAACTGTACTGCTGGAAAGGTAAATGAAAAGCTTGCTTTACTGTGACAGCTCATGGACAGCCTTATGGGGAGATAGAAATGCTGCTCACAGGGAGCAGTTTGACCGGTTTAAACCACACCAGCCTTTGGCTGCTATACAAAACTGGTTAAATAGTCTTCAAAGAGGTTGGTCATAAGGGAGTGGGAGACTGTATCATTATCTCTGTTCCAGGTTTGATGTGGGCTTAAAATATAACACCATTCAACCATCCATCAAAGCTCATGGTCTTCATCAGCTTTGATTGAAAGCTGCAGAAAAAAACAGTGAAATAATAGAGGACTTCAACAGTGATTTCCTGTATCAAAAATGAACTTAATACAGAAGTGCACATCATATCAAGTACTCAAGACTAAAAACCCAATCCAACTTAAACCCAGTAATTAGTCATGCCAGCGTTGTTGCTCCATAGAAAGATCCACCACTTAGGTCTTCACCAAAAAACCCTGAATAAGCTGTTCAGAAAAACAGTTGAAAATTTTGAATGAAACCTGGTGAACTCTCGTCCTCACAGAGAGGATGACACTGTGTTATCGTGGACTTTTTCCCACTTGTTCAACTGGCTCAACCAAATTTGAACCCTTACATGCCCTCCAGTATTAACCGTGGTACCAAACTGTTATCATGCTAACACACCTTAATAATTGGCCTTCCCGTTACAGATCAACATGCCAGTGTAAGCATTTAGCTCGCTGCTTTCACACAGTTCATACAGTCTACTTGTTTTAAAAACTGCTCGTGAACAGAACAAGTAAACCAAACCACCCACAGTCCATGCCATCTGTGTCTGCTGTGTCATGCTGCTCAGGTCTTTACCAGATGAGACGGTCTTTGTCTGCTGCGACACAACTTGCGATGTCGTCTCCTCGGAAACAGTGTAGCCGAGACTCTTGAAAACTGACTCACTCTCAGTCCAGGTCTTGTGGAAGTTTCTCAGCAGCCTCTCAGTAGCTTCTTCATCATAGGTTTCTGTTCTCCTCGCCGCCGCCGCAGCTTTTCTTTTCACAGCATCAGCGTAGGAAAAGGGAGTGTGTTCAGTTGACACACTCTCTGAGTGCTTGGTGACAGCTGTCCTTGTTCCAGTGACCTTGTTACCAAACTCATCAACGTCTGCAAAGTGTTCTGTGATTGATTTTGTTTCAGAGAAGCCTGCTGGCTCTGCTGGCACAGTTTCCAGATCAGGTTTTAACAGGGGGAGGAGGGTGCCGTGTAGTGAGCCCCCCTTTGTCTCCTGAGGACTTTCACTCTTTGAAGTGTCTGCCGTTGTTTCACTCAGGCTTGACACAGGCTCCTCCTGATCCTTTTTCTCCTCTCCGATCGAGGGACTTTGCTCACCCAGTTCAAAAACATTTTTAATGGCATGGATGTCAAAAGTTGGCATTTCCTGTTCCAGGATGTCTATTGTCTCTTCAGTGCTCTCGGCATCATTGTGAAGCCGCTCTGCCAGTGGGATAAGCTCTTTTTTGATATATGATCTCTCTTCAGGTGACTGAAATTTGTTTACAAGACTAGACATGTCGGCCCTGGGAAGCTCATCCTTTTCTTTGTTCTTATTTTCTTCCTCATACTCCTCTGTGTCTGGGCCCAGCCGTTCAGGGATGTCAATGGGCTCCTTTCGCATATAGGTCTTATTAATTTCTGCCCTTTGAGCCACTTCAAAAAAGTTTCTCTTTTCTTTGAAAGATGCTGTTGATGGCTCTGAGCTGTCTGAATCTCCACCGACATCTGGTTCATTCTGCCACTCTAGCATATGGCTCTCAGGCTGACTTTGTATTTCGTTTCCAGTCAAATCCTCTGACTTATTTTCTGTATTATCTTTGTGAGCCAAATTCACATCAGCTCCCTGAGCCTCACCAGATGAACTCTTTTTGGATTTCTCTGTGGTAATCAATGTCCCTGAAGTCTCCAAAAGTTGTGAATCGATTTTAATTTGCCTCTGGAATGATGCTGGTGATTCTATAATCTCTGATTTCCTCTCTGAGATTTGTTGAGGAAGCAGGGGTGGCGGGGTTACACCACGAGACAGCTTTGCAGTTGCGTCTTTGAGTCGAGGCAAATTTTCCGCTCGGTCAAAAGTTGGAGAAGGTGTGATTCTGGTTAGACGTGATGTCGGGGTCTCACACCTGCGTGGCGGTGGTGTTGGAGGTGTTGGTGGCCTGTGCAGCAGGGTAGGTGATGGTGTGACTCTCTGGGGTGAGTCAGTTCTTCGTGTGGATTCGATGGTGATAAAAGTTGGTGAAGGGGAACGCATCCTCAGCAACGGGGAGGGAGCCCGAAGGTCAACAAACTTGGACTGACCCACTTCTTCTTTCCTCCTCTCATGGGAGGTCCTTTTCTGCGTTTGGCTCTCAATTTTGGCAGAACCGATGCTGATCTTAGAAATTCTTGGTGTTGCACTGCCAGAAACAGATTTCTCAGACACCGGCTCACATTCATGCTTCTCCATTGTCTCGTTGTCTTCTCCCCGACTTGTGAGCCAATTTGGATCTGTATCAAACTGAGCGCTTACGATTTTAGAATGAGTCTTTCCTGAAACTTTTTGTGTCTGTGTGATGTGAGAGATGAACACTTGGCTGTCCCCCGTCTGAGCCTCCTCTGTGGACTTAACCAGCTCATTTTTGTTGGACTTCCCTGTCACTATAATTGGGATATCCCTGCTTTCTTCTGATGGTTTCTCTGTGCTCTGCTGAATTGCTGTCACTCCCTTTTTCTTTTGAGACCCCTTTTCATTCTTCTGAACTGCTTTTTGCTGCTGTGAGATCTGATCATCTTTGCTGCCCACAGTAACCACCTGAATTTTCTCTTCTTTGACACTCTTTTGAATTTGGGTGGTCGCAATTGACACCTGAGTTTGGTTCACTTTTTCAGGTAACTCAGTCTTAGTTTCTATAACTTCTACATGTTGCTGTCTTGACTTTTTGGACTTCTTTTTCTTCTTCACTGGAGCAGCAGTTTCTGGTTGACTGTCAGTTACGCTCACAGTAACAGTAGACATGGAGGCAGCAGCGAGAGGAGGAGTGACTTTTGTAATCTCCTGCTTCACCTCAGCCTTCACTTCTTTAGGTTCACTGATCACTTTCACCTCATTAGCTTCCTTCACTTCCACCTTGATTTCTTGTGAAACACCGGTTTTCTCTGCCTCGTTGGAAGTTTTCACCTCAGCTTGCTTTTCCTGTTTATTGTTCTTTTTCACCTTTTGGTTCAGTTTGCCATTTTTTCCATTAGTGTTTGAAGCCGCCTTTTCTGTCTGTACTGGTTGATCAGACACTTTCTCTTTGTTCTTTGGAGGAGAGTGATCAGTTTTCTTTTTGTTATCATGTTGTGCTGTTTTGGCCTCTTTAACACTTTTATCTTTAACATTCTCCTCAGAAGTGACAGCAGGTCCAGATTTGAGCATTTTAGCTGAGGCTTTATCAACACGTTTTTTACTCTCCTTTATCTCCTCAGATTTGACCATGGCCTCTGTGTTCTGGTTTTTAGGATCCGTCTGTCTATCAGCCACCATGTTCTCTATTCTTGCTACATCAGTAATCAAACCCTGAGTTTTCTCAGCCGTGACAGACTGAGCAGACTTGGTGGAGGAAACAGAAACCGTTTTCTGCGAGGTTGTGTGCGTTTGCTGTCTGACAGATGAGACGGACGAAGTCTTCTGAAAGGAGACAACCTTAGAAGTCTCATTAGAGACTATTTGCTGTTTAGTAGAGGATAAACTCCTAGAATCTGAGACAACTTTCCCATGACTTGTGCTGAAATTGCTCTGCATGGTATTCGAGACCACACTTTCCTTAGATAGCGCGCCTGAGCTGGAATCTGGATGAACACTCAGCTGCATATTTTCAGCTTTCTGCTGTTTGATTTGCGTTGTGTTGTTATTTAACTGCTCTGCGTCTTTGCTGGAAAGCACTTCAAGGGCAGCTGTAACTGAGTCATGGATCAAAGTGGGTGATGGAGAGGTTGGGGGTGTGTTTTCCTCCCTCAGCTTCCGGAATTTTTCTTCTGCTTTGATTAGCGGGGTGCTAAATTTACTCATTTGGCCTCTCATGAAAGGTGGAGGAGAGGGCGGAGGGGTGAACCTCACAGGAGAGATGTAAACTTTCTTTAGCGGTTGGGGTGATGCAGGTGGGGGTGGGATATCATGTGAGACCATTTTGGATGTTTGTGTGGTTGTTTTGGACTGGTTTTGACTTATTTCCACCACCTTTTCTGTTTTAACCTCCACCTCTTTTGTTTTGCTTAACTCCGCTTTCTGCTTCAATTTGGAGACCTGGTGCACAGCGGGAGCTTTCACTTTTTTCACGGTCATCTTTTTGGCTTTGGCAGGTGAAGCATGAACTGCATGTGCTGGCAAACTTTCCAGTTCCTGTGGAGATGGAGGAGGAGGAAGGACATCTGGTTCACTGGTGAGAGGAGGTGGTGGAGGAGGAAGGTGATCCATGTCAGAATCAACAGAGGTGGGAGGAGGGGGCGGGGGGAGGTCTGTGTCCACCATTGGAGGAGGTGGTGGTGGAAGAGGCAGATCAGGCTCTGGTGCTTTTGGTTTCAGCACGATGACATCCGTTTTCACCTTGGTTTTATCGGCTTTGATCATTGCCTTTGGATTGGATTTGAGATTACGGAACTCCGTCTTTAAGGTCTTGATGCCGTGGTTTTGGGTAATGGTTTTATGCTCCACCACAGTTTTTGTTGTTTTTTGGACCGACTGCTGCACAAAACTGGATTTTGTTTTGACTGTTTCAATTTCAGAGTGATTTTCTTGTGCTGTTTCAACCACACTGGCAGTCTTTATCTTTTGTATGTTTCGTTGAGCATCAGTCTTTAGGTTTTTAACCGGAGGGCTCTGCTTGACTTTGACTCTTCTGTATGCTCCGAGTCTGACTTTAGGAGCTTCACGCTGTGCTGTTTCCAGCAATGATTTAATAGTGCCTTTAACATCGCCCTTAATCACCTCTTCCTTCTCCAGCTGAGTTTGTTCCTGTGTCTCATACAGTGACCTAATTGACATCTTGACATCACCTTTTACCTCACCCTCCACACTCGGGCTCCTTTGCATCCTTGGTGAAGATGGAGGATCCATGAAGAGCTGAATTGTTCCTCTGACATCTCCTTGGACATCTGCTCCCTGCTGACTGATTTTCCTCTCACTGGAGGCATCTTGAAGACTTTGCTTTGCTATACGAATATCCCCCCTCACGATTTCTTCCTTTTCGACTTCCTTCACTGCTTGCTTGGCCAGCTCCAGTGATTTAAGAGTGGCCTTCACATCTCCAGGAACTAAATCATCGACAACAGCTTCAACTCTGGGTGCAGCTGATTTCTCAAGAGATCTCAGCGCACCTCTGATATTTCCTGGTATGATATCTGGCTTCTCGACCTCCTTGTACCATTTTTGAGCCCTCTCCAGACAGCGCAGGGCTTTGGGTATGTTACCTTTCACCACCTCCTCTTTCTCCACAACAACAGACTGATTTGCTGAGACGGACAATGAGTTCAAAGCGGCTCTTAAATCACCTTTGACTATCTCTTCCTTTTGGAGTTTTTCCAATGAGACACTCGGTTCAGACATGAAAACCTTCACGGCGTTGTGAACATCTCCTGGTATGACATCCTCAACTGTACGCTCAACTTGTGTTCGATTGCTACTGAGGATGCGCTTGGTGCCCTTAATGTCGCCCCCGACGATCTTCTCCTTTTCTGCTGTGTCAGATTGAGCCTCATCAGGTTCTAAATGAAGATGTTTAAGATAATCTAGAGCCCCAGATTCAATGCATGTGGAGTAGAAGTTGACATTTCCCTTTTCTGTGTCGTCTACCTTTATCCTCACTGCCTGATCCGTCATGTCTGCGCTTGCCAGTTTTTGAAGAGCACTCTTTATATCCCCTCTGATAACGTCCTCTTTTTCAACACTTGAATCGTCTTGTTTATTGAGGAGTGAGTATATTGTCATCTGCACATCTCCTTTCTCGTCCTCCTGGATGAGTATTCCATGTTTAGCCAATTTGCCTCCGTTCAAAAGGTTGGATATAGCTTCCTGAATATCGCCACGTATTATTTCCTCTCTCTCAACACTGCTGTCCCTCTCTTGGTTGAATAGTTGCTGCACTGTTGAACTGATGTTTCCTTTCTCTTCTGAATCTATAACAACCTGCCGCTCTTCTCTTTCCTGCCTGTTCAGGAGGTTCATCATTATCGTCTGCAGATCCCCCCTGATGATTTCCTCTCGCTGAATTTCTGGTGAATGCTTATTCATCAGCTGGTACTTTGCCATCCTAACATCTCCAATTTCATCTGCTTCAATGAGAATTCCCTTTGACTTCACCATTTCCTGACTGTAAAGCTCTTCAAGAGTTCCCTTGATGCTCTTTCCCACAATTTCTGCCTTCTCCATTTTTGTCTCATTAAAGTTGTCAAACGGAGTTGTCTCAAAGAGCCAAGTCGTTGTCTTTACATCCGCTTTGGAGATCTCCTCTTTCGTGACAGCTGGATGATCTTCCTCCTCATCTACCTCTTTGATATGGTCAAGCGGGTTTTCCTCAAAGAGCCACACTGAATGTTTAACATCTCCCTTTGCGACCTCCTCCTTTTTCACTGTTTCAATGAGATTTTCAGAGCTCATGCTTCTTATTTTGTCCATTGACTGGGTTTCGAATCTCCATTTTGCAGTCCTGACGTCGCCTTTTTGTATTTCGCTTACATTAACCGTTCTGACAGATTGTTGAGACAGAGCGTCAGACTCAAAACGATCTTTGTTCATCCTAACATTGCCTCCTTGGATATCATCCACAGTTCTTACCAAAGCTTTCCTTTCCTCAGCAATCCCATCAAGAGGCTGTGTCTCAAATCTCCACTTGGCAGAGGTGACATCTCCTTTCTGCACATCCTGTTGTGTGACAGATTTGATTATATAAACCTCGTCTGTGTCCTTGATAGCATCAAGGGGCTTTGTTTCAAACAACCACCGTGTGCCGACAACATCTCCTCTCGTAACCTCTTCGCTGGTAACGGTGGTGACCTCGTGATAAAGGCCCTCTTTATCCTGGATGGCGTAAAGGGGCTGATTTTCAAACATCATAGTGTAATTTCTCACGTCCCCCTTCTCATCCTCATCTCTGATGATTTTCTGCCTCTTTGTCAACTCTGCGTTCGTCTCTGAGGATGCCTCCTGAATCTTATCCAAAGAGTAGGTTTCAAAAATAAAACGGCTCTTGTCAACGTCTCCTCCTTGCACATCATGAACTGTGCGGCCGCCCACTGTTCCCTCTTCACTGTCATGTATGGTATCTATTGATTGGTTTTCAAAGAGCCATTTGCAGCTCACAACGTTTCCTTTTTGAATATCCGCAGTCTGAACTCTCTTGAGCTTTTGCCTGACTTCATCAGATGTAGAAGTCATGATATCAGAAGTTTGATTCTCAAAAATGTACTTCATCCTCGACACATCCCCAGATGCGATGTCTATCTCAGTGACACGCTTGTAAGAGTCCTCCTCCTCCCCAGTGAGGTTCTCCAGTTTCTCCGTCTCAAAGAGAAAACATGCCATTCGGACATCTTTCCCTCTGATGTCCTCTTGGTTCACAGTGCTTGTTTTCAGAATGGTCTCTGTCTCATCATGGATGGTATCAAGAGCTTGTGTCTCAAACAGCCATGTGCAGGTTTTCACATCTCCCTTCTGCACATGTTCAGATTCATTCTCACCCTTTAACTCGACTCTTTCGTACAGGATGTCCATCGGTTTAGTCTCAAATAGCCACTTGCAGGTTTTAACATCACCCTTCATGATTTCTTGATTTGAACTTGTTGCTACAACTTCCTCATCTTCAATATTACTGAAATACTTGATAGCATCAAGAGGTTGGGTTTCAAACAACCACTTTGCAGTTTTGACATCTCCGGACTCTAACTCTTGTTTGGAGATACCTTTGATAATTTGGAAGTTTTCAATAGTTTCATCAAACTGGTCGATTGGCCGTGTTTCAAACATCCACTTGCACATTGTTACATCTCCTTTCACGATCTCTTCACGCCGCACTGTTTTCACCTCATGGAAGTGCCCTGAGCTGTCCTGCATGGCGTACATAGGAGTCGACTCAAACAGGTTTTTGTTTGATTTCACAGAGCCTGATGTCACACCCTCGATTAGAATCTTTTGAGAGTCATCCCTCCAGTTACATTCTGAGCTCTCAAAGATTTGCTTGTAGTTTGAAACATCCACTTTGTCAATTTCTTCCATGTCGATGGTTCGAACGACTTCTTTCTTTTCTTCCCTAATGTGCTCAAGGGGTTGGCTTTCAAATCTCCATTTCTGATGTCTCACGTCGCCCTTTTCCTCATCAAGTGCTGCCATTTTTTTCAGTTTTCCCACCTCTGCGAGCTCCTTCAGCTCCTCAGATGGAACTGTCTCGAAATAATGTCTGGCTGATCTCACATTACCTGCAATAATTTCCTCTTTTGTCGGTGGCTTTGCATTTGAATCATCTTTTAAAGTGTCCATTGGCTGAGTTTCAAATACCCAGCAGTTCTTGCGAACATCTGCCCTGCAGCTTACGCCATCCTCCTGTGTGAGGTCGTTTTCAATATTCACAGTGCGAGTCACCTCTTTCTTCTCCTCTCTTATATGCTCTAGAGGTTGGCTCTCAAAGCGCCACTTTTGGTGTCTCACGTCACCTTTCATTTCCTCATCCACTGTTGCCTTTTGAAGTTTCCCGACCTCAGGCCCAGTCTTTCTCACAGCTTGAGGGCTGCTTTCAAAGAAATTGCGAGCAGATCTAACATTACCCACAATAATTTCTTCAAGGGACTGGGCTCTTGCGTTGGAGTCGTCCTTCAATGAATCCATTGGCTGGGTTTCAAATGTTAAACAGTGTTTGCGTACATCAGCTCCGATGATCTCTTTATTCTCTATTTTGGAGCTCGTCCACTCATTGAGAGAATTCAGGGTTTTTATCTCAAACAACCACCTGCCCCAGTCTCCTTTATTGCTGTCCTCCATGGAAAGACTGCACACGAGCTTCAGAGATGAAGGTTGTCTGTTTGCCATGTCCAGGGGTTGGGTGTCAAAAAGCCAACGTGACGCGATGGAGTTCTCCAATTCCGTCTCGATTTTACGCACAGACTTAATTTCCAGCATTTGGCTTGATTGTCCCATAATAATGCATTTAAACTGAGTGTCAAAAGTGCTGGTAACAGTTTTCACGTCTCCACTAATTTCCTCTAACACTGACCGCAGACTCAGCAGTTTGCTCTCGTCAATTGTCTCCGTGTGTCCAAGGCTTTCCATGTACTTATTGTCAATCATGTAAATGGTGGCATTTCCATCCTCCTCTGTGAACACAATCTCTTTGGTTAAGTCCTCGTCCTTGTGCATTTTATTCAGAGTGTCCATGGTCTGGGTTTCAAACAGCCACGCTGCAGCACGAACATCTCCTTTCTCACACTTGTTGAATTTGTTTTTATATTCAGTTGAGTGGATATTGTTGGAGCTCAGCTCATCCATGGGCTTGGTCTCAAACATCCAAGCTGTTCGTCTCACATCTTTCCCAAGAATCATCTCCTGTTGACTTATTTTGTTCTCTTCATCGTCCTCATCCAGAGCTTCATCTTTAATAGTGTCCAGTGGCTTATTCTCAAACATCCAACGCATGGACTGCACATCCCCTGGTAGGATCTCTTCCCATTCTCCATACTCTTCCTCATCATCTGGACTACCACCTTCATCCTCGTACATGTACTCTTGGCCCTCTACATGGTTGTTCTCACTTTCATTATAATCACCGCAGAACTCCTTCTCAATATTCTTTCGAACCTCAGGATGAATGTGCTTGTAGAGGCGTTTGAGCTCATACATACTCCTCTGTTTGAAGTAAGCCTCTTTGTTGAGTGGGTGTTTGGAGAGGTTCACTGGTTCTGGAGGCTCAGGTGAGTAATTGCAGGCTGGCACATTTTGACTCTCTGATGGCATTTGTAGTAAGTCTGGAGGCGGGGGTGGAAGATAGTCAGAATCCTCAGCTGGCGGGGGCGGAAAGTCCTCATAATCCATCACTGCAGCCGATGTATTGTTTGCTGCCTCGGCAGTGGATGCTTCATACATCTCACTAGTCACTGTGTTGTTTTGTGTCACATTTGAGGACCACTTAGATCGATTGATGTCACGCTCAATCTTGTCAAGGGACAGAGAGGGTATTTGTGGGTAAATAATTCAAAATCCACCACATTATAGAGCTAAACACACATCTACCCTTGTTGTGACAATTGAGGATACACTGTAAAAATCAGATCACAAAGAGTAGAGAGTTTCTTTCTCTTTGCAGCCCACAAATCAGGGTGCCGCTAAAATGAGCTTCAGCTGTAATCCTTAAGATTTTCATGGCTTTAAACCCCAAAATTGATCACCTTTCATCTAAGGAAGGATTCCCTGGAGCGAATACACATGGTTCTCAACCTCAACACTTTCTTTTTTATGTTTTTCCACGACTATCAGGCACCCTGTTCACTATTTAACCTTCAAATGCAGCATCTCAACTTAACTCAGTGGTTGTAGACTGAATTTATTGACATCTAATAGACATCTTAAATCTCTACCTGCTGTCTTTAATAGCCAAGTGACTGACTTCTTCTGGATCTGTAAAATGTCAAACCTACTGCTGCAATCTGTCTGACTCCTACCTTTGCAGAGGTTTGAAGCTTTAAAAACCACTCTTTACAAATCACCAATATTGTTGCTGCTGGTTTTTTCACTCAAAAAATGTTTCATATCCTGCTAAAAATCTTCCTGCTGTTAAATATTAGAAATGCACATCTCCACCTTCTCTGTGAAGTGTCTAATAGCCCAATGCTCACCTGCTGAGTGTTAAGACTACTTGCAGCATGAAATTAACTTGGGATTTAACATTTTTGCTACAATTTTACTTGATTTAAGTTTTTCTCTGAATGCAGAGTACCGTAATTACACAAATGTGTTCTCTGTTGTATGCCTGAGCAATAGACTGAGGCATCCTTCGCTGTGGTATGTAAATAACCGAAATAGAGGCCAAATCAAAAAGGGCAAAAATCTGAAGGATTACAACTAAGTAAATATCTTTATAATTTGATTTATAACCAGTTTAAATATTGTAAATTGAGTATTCCTTCTCCTCAGGTTTTGACACTTTCCCTGACGTAGAAATGCTCACCTTGACTGGTTTCTGGGGAGCCGCCTCCTCTATCGTTCTTTCAAAGCGATCCCTCAGTTCTTTGGTAGTATACCTGGGAAACTCCTCTTCTAAATGTTAACACAGACACAAGTATAGAGGAATGTCTTCATAAAAGCCTTAAACAACCAAATATATCCAACCCCAAACTCACCTGTTTCATTTTGATGGTTTTCAAAAGTGGATTCCAGGTTACTGTTGCCGTATAACATCTAATATCATTTTGAAAAGACAAAGAAATTTCACAAATATCAAACATGAATATATTAAAACAAAGTTAAGATACTTTTGTTTCACAAATTTGAATAATTGCAATCTGTCTCAGTTTTTAAGCGAGAAGGCAATCGCTGTGTTTAGCTCATTAGCAAAGCATTTTCACCCCCCTGCAGGAGCACAGAGACAAAAACGTACCATGGTTTCTTGGTTGACATTGAGCTGCTGACTGCCTGGGAGGACCTGCCTGCTGCTGCCTGACACCATCACCTCTGAGTTTGACATTTCCTGTGAAGAAGTGACAGTGGTTGTCAGACACAGCTGAAAAAGTGTGTTTTTTTTCCCCCCAACACGTAGCAAGCATGAATACAGATAACTCTTTTTGTCCCATTTCATCACTTTGCCCTGCTTGTCAGACACATAAATTCGAGCTCACTCTACTCCACCAGTCAAAGCTTAATAGTACACAACTGAGTAGCACGTAGAGAAGATGCTCTAACAGATTGCTCTCTGCAGTTTGAAATGACTAATCGCAGATGGAGGCAAGATGACAAAGAACATGTCAAGCTGTTCACGTTGAAAACTACGAAATAAGACATTCTTTCCTGTTGCTTAGCAAAGTTTCTGTCTGAATGGAATGGAACTTCAGTATGAGTGCTTTCATGAAAGCTGTTTCGAGGAAGGCGAATAAGATGTGTTAACCTACTCACTTTGCTCCTGTATTGGTTTGATACGATGTGGTAAAACCCTCTGAGTTAATATCTAACATATATTTTACTTGCAGGGAATCCAGCTGAAAGCCCAACATGCCCCTCGAGTTGAGTGTGTTCAACATGTATACCTGCACGGTCCTGTGATGAAAGTGGAACTGGGTTACATTATGTGAAGTTGCAGTTTCCTGGGTCTCAAATTGCTTCCTCACACTGGCAAGTCCCCCAGGCAGGGAACAGACCTCCGACTCCTCCATGACCTAATGAAGCAGGAAATATCATTAGCTGCTTCCTCTTTGGCACGACCTGAAATCAAACTGATGCTTAATAGGGCTCCTCTGTCTGGTATGCATGCAGGGTGGGCTGCTGTCAGGCTAATGCGCTACGCCGTTTGCTCCCTCTTTTTCTAAGCACACATACACAAACACACATAACAGCCTGTTTATGTAATAGCTTCAAATGTTAAAGCCCTTTAAAAGTAAAGCCAGAAATATTTCACATTTCCTGCAACCTTCCTCTATTTTCTGCCCTGTTGAAGGGAGTCTCATGTTTCCCTTCTATTTATAATCATGTAAATGCAAGACTGCTGACCCCCTTCCCCCAACTTCAAAACTGTCATCACCTCCACTAATACTGCATTACAACACCAACAATGATGGTGACAAAAACCTGCTCAGTGCAGCCAAACTACGGAGAAACATTTTCAGGGTTTCTGCAGAAGCTAGAAGCTAGAAGCTAGAAGCGTCCTTCAATAAAGCAAGAAAACCAAAGCCATCAGAAGCAGACGTCTTATGGTGTTAATACTCTTCTTAATGCATGGAGGACTAGTAAGCAGTTGAGTGGTGCATTTAAGATGGACTGCATGTCCATGCATGAGCTATAGTACCCCGCTGGGGATGGTGGTGTCTGCTCGCTTGGAGACAGCTGCCTGGTACATGGCCTCACAGTTGGTCAGTGGGATGACCTCTGAGTCCACAGAGTGAATCCGGTTCCTCTGGGTTAAATCTCTTTCAGGAAGTCCTGCCCTGGTTAAACCTGCACTGCCAGCAGCTAAGGCACACATAGCCAAAAAAAAACAAAGCAGTTAAAGGAAATGATTTTCACCTTAGACTGGTGTACACAAATGTAATTAAAGAGCTGCTGCTGCTGTCAGATCTGTGCTTGTTCGTTTTCAAAGCTTTATTATTGGTTAGCTAAAGGAAGATACTATTAGACGACTGGATTAACACGTCCCTTAACATTGCTAACAACATGGTTTATTGTGAATATGCATGAGCACACACAATATTTTCAACTGAAATTCATAGAAGAAGCAGTTTTCAGGAGCAACAGTTGTTGTGTAATAATATGAGTAGAAACACTGAGAGACAACTGAAACTAAACTCTGGGTTTATGGTGAAATTAGTCCTCCATTCTTACAAGGTTTCCCTTAGACTCCTGCAAATGGTTCCTTAGGCCAAAGTTTGTTGCTATTTTTTGTATACTAGGAATAAAACAAACATACTGAAATCTTTCAAAAGACAACTTACATCCCGTAAAGGTTACTTCTTGTTTGCAATATCACTCATATTTTGTCAATGATGGCATATTCAACTATCCTCCTGTAGTGAATGAATACACTAACAAGGAAAATGTGTGTTATGGTAATAAAATTTCTACTTTTTAACTTTCAGGATATAAATTATGTTTCTGTCTGGAGTCACTCAGACTCAGAGCAACATCACACTTAAGCTAGCAGAGTGTTGCAGTGCATTAAAAAGAGACACTCACTGAGATCTTAAACTCATAAAACTCTTCACATCTGCAGACTCCACATCCAGCCTGCAGCTGACTCAACATTTGTGTGTGCGTGTTTGTGAATTCAAAGTATTCACACCCCAGTTTCTTTTAGATATAAATGTGCTGATACAATTTATAGTTTGAAATATGAATCCAGGCTGTTTTTTATGTTTGAAAAGTATTACTCTGAAGACTAATGGCGTGCTGAAACTGTTTTTTTTTATACCCTACCTCATTTTGGGATAAATTGGAACGACTTTAGGCTGGGTGTATATTTATGATGCTGTCAGCAAAAGTGCTGGATGGGATACATTGAGCACCTTTTGTATCATTTAGCAGTAATTATGTTAGTAGGAATACACCTTTTTTAAAATACCTTTCCAATAGCTAGTTTTGAGCTTGATAGGCTAAGGTTGTTGTGCTAACTTCTAAATTTTTAGGAACAAACATCTGATACCGACTTTTAGAGCATTGCACTTTGATGACCTGCTTTTAATTGGCATACTTTTCCTGTCGTTTTTGATTTGTAGCTTCACAGACTCCCCCGGATGATCTATTTTGGACATGAAGGAATGGAGGGCATGTTTATGTAAACCTATCAGTCCATTAAAGACGAATAAGGAACAGCCATTACACATCTCCGTTAAGGGAAACCATTTACGATACTGAGGCCATTTCCTTCATGTTCTCTGTAAAACTTTGTTGAGGAAAAACTCAGAACAGCAGAGTTCCCTAGTTTCCTAGTTAAGGGTGAAGATGAAGAGACAGTAAATTATTGCTGTAAGAACTACAGGTTGAATCTGTCAACAGTCAGAGGCTATCTCATGACACGTCAGGTCCAGCTCAGAGCTCAAATAACAAGAAAGTGAAGTAATCCCGGCGCCATGTACTCACTAAAATAAATCACTCCTATTTTAAACTTAACCATGCAGGGTCGTGTTCCTCAGTGAAATATAGGTGGAAGCTTTAGGTCAAGTCTTTTTTTTCCCATATAGGCTGCATTTATGAAGCAGTTGTGCTGTAATTAAAGAAAACTCCTCAGTAATCCTGATTCCACGTGGGAGTGGGTTTACAGAGCACCTACAGGTACACAGTTCAGCAGCTCAGTCAGTCTGTTAACTGGATCAATCTTACCTCTCTTCAAGCCAGAAATAAATGTATATATATAGATTTAATTTTGGACCTGAATCACAGCCAAGTTCCCAGCAGGTTGGAAACAAAATAGACATTTAGTTTTTTTGTACTGGAACATAATCATAAATTTAGCGTGAGCCTTTTATGTTTCCGGATGCAGACCTCAAAGAGATGGATCCCACTTTGTTAAAAGCAGAACTATAATTATAAACACTGGATCCATACAGTCAAGTTCATTCCAATATTTTCACTAAACTGTTGACTCAAAGACACAAACACCACTCTTGAAATGCCGATCACCTACCAGGTGTGTTATGAATTATGAAAATACGAGCTCAGCAGGTAGAAATCCCACACAAAGGCCACAGCACCCCCGGCCTGCAGGGTCGTTCCAAGCCGAAAGCAAATCCCAGTCAGTGTTGGAGACCAGCTCCAGCGCAATGTGTTCACTTCTGTCCAACGAGCACACAGTGACAGCTGATTTTATTTTAGACCCTCCGCCCACTTGCAAAGATGGGCTAGGGGCGTTTTTTTTTTGTTTTTTTTTTCAAGAGGTCTTCGTTCCTCTCATGTCAGGTCCCAAGAAAAACCTTATGGAAGTACTTCCTGTGACTCCCCTGCAGATGCTTGTGTACTAATAAATCAGGCCACCCTGGTTTCATCATCAGGGCTTCCGTCAGAGTGCATGGCATACTTTAGCAGCTGTTACCGCCTGTCATGATATGCCAAATTATGCACAAACAAATCCACAACAAATACTCTGAGAATCTCTCATTCTTCTCTGCCTAAAGATCCTGCATAGATCAAGTCAGGTGCAAATTCCCCTGACAGTAAAGGGTGGTGAAATGCCTTGGCCATGGTCTGAATTGGGGTCAATGATGTAATGCTTTCTGGTGAGAGGAGAGGAGGGTTAAAGGGGCTGTAAATACGAGACAAGAGACACCTCCGAGTGTGTGGAAGAGCGAGCCAGCTCATCTTGTTTGGCTCAGCTGGAGACGGTGGCGCCAGCCAGACTATGGTATCTCATGGAAGCCGGGCCAGTGTGTGTGGAGACTAGACATGTCTGCAAGGCATCTGCAAAACCCTGTCCATCCACAGCATGTGTAACTCATACCTGGGTTTCCACAGGGCACCTACTTTAAAAAGGACACTTCGAGATTCCTGCTTCACAAAACCAAACCACATCAGGCTGAAATGCAAACGATCCTGTACACCTGCTGATCATTTTAAATGTAGATTAACATGATCCAGGGATTAGTCAGGGAAGTGTAATGTTCAGGGAGGGTTTTTACGGTCAGATCTTGTAAAAACAAGAGAGGATTTAATGAAATCTGAACATTTGTTTCAAGGTTTCAAGGGCTCATGTTCTTTTCATGATGACCCTGCTTTATGCAGCCTGAAGCGGAACTCTGTGATCCATAACTGAGTTAAGCCAGGCAGCGAGGGCGAGAGGAAAGATATTTAATTTTCCATCTGGAAAAAGAAGACCAACATCTCTGCCAGCAAAGAAGATAAGAGGTGATTTCCATTTCAGACAATAGTCTTTTATATTTTAGAGGGCTCTTACATCAATGCTAGGAAGAAAATTCAACTATGAGGATACAAAGCTAAATATACTGCTTATAATAAAATCACCTGTTGGTACACAAAAGCCTCTGAAAGGCTTTTTGCTCAAAGTCGCCTCCAGCATTTCCATTCAATAACAGACAGTTTCAACATATTACTCGAATGAACTTGTGGTGATGTAAAAAAACAACTTTTTGAGCCTAAGTTTGCATTTGCTTGGCAACATGAGGCAGTTAGACATCATGTATCACATATTATGAATGAGTGAAGCAACACGGAGCTGAAAGAACTTTCTGGAGGGGCTGATCAAAACAAACAAAACAAACATGATTAATAGGTTTCAAAACGTTAATGGTCACATTTAAATAGACTCACATGTGGTATCATCACTGTTATACTATTAAAATAACCTGCTGTCTGTTAGATGGATGGTGTTGGACTCCCCATGTTTCATCGCCTTCAATCCTCCCTGACAGTATAGCGCTGGATGACAGCAAGCCTCAGGTATGTGGGGTACACTGACTTTATTGATAAATTACGACAGATAAGAAACAAATATTGGCCATTAATTTGTAAATCCAGAATATAGGATGATCCTGCTATATTTTAGATATATTCTGAGGAACAAATCCTGTCAATATGTTTATTCTTAAAGGTCTAAAAGCAGTCAAGAGTTAAGAAAATGGCAGTTCTCATCCAGACAGCCATGATTCTCCAAATTACAGGCTTGTTCTCCAGATTAAATGATATTTTGATTATTTGTGCGTCAGCTCTGTCTTTGTTATTATGTTGTTGAGATCTGCAGTGGAAATGTGGTGTCAAACATCAAGAGGCTTTCCTGAATGAATAGGGAGATATTTACTACAGCTGTAAACATGTTGTGAAAATAAAAATCGAGAATGCCTAAAAAAGAGAATAAAACGTTGAAGGGTGAGCAGTGAAGCACATCAAACAATAGTTAAACCCTGCTTCAAAGTGTTGCAATTATTGAGTCATCTACATGTGATTGAAAAGGTTGAAACTCTGTGTGATGAAACGCAAAGTCAAACTCAAAGATCTGAACGTTTCCCTGAGTGTTTGACCAACAGTGGCTGCAAGTGTATCAACCATTTCTTACAGTAGGAAAATGAATAATTTTACAATTCATATCAGCAAAATGACATGCAGGGGGATATGCTTTAGAAATTCAATGAATAAAACAAACAGAAAAAATATAAAATAAATAAAACAGGCTGAATAAATGCTCTTTGCTTCTTCAACATGCCCTTAAGCAAGGCACCAACCCCTCACTGCTCCCTCCTGAGAAAAAAAGGGCTCACTGCCAAGCAGCACAAGTGTTTGTTAAGAGCCTGAGTGTCGGTTTGTAAACCTCCCCTCCGTCTGCAGCTTCTCATCCAGACTGTAGCAGTAAATATCTGTGGGCCTTTTGTCACAGAGCCTGATTAAATAAGAGCGAAGCCTGCAGGAGAAGCCTTTACATCACAGACTTTTAATTAGATTTCTAAAAAACAAAAGAAATGTCATTTTCACACAGGCTGACAGACTTTCGCCTGCACACTCTGTGATGGCAAAACTAAAGGATGTGTATTTTTTTTCTCATGTCTAAAGCAGTCAGAGTAAAGATAGCTCACGTGAAGGGTTTAACTTATTGATCCTTTAAAGGAGGTGTTTATTCCAGCAGCTCGAGAGTCAAAGAAAAGGAAAATTAGTTATCAGGCGATTTAAAGGAAAATACAGCGGGCTGTGGAATGTTAAATATAACAGCAAGGACTGTTGCAATACACCAGTATTGACTTTCAATGATAGACAAGGAGGCAGCAGCAGACTGCTATCAAACGACCTGTAGTAGCCCTTTGAGAGATGATTGCAGACTTTTAAAAAACAGATAAATCCAACAGATTTATCCAAATCCAAAAACAACGTCAAAGCTGGAGCCTCTTCTGGTACATTTCTACTTCCTAACTGTTCATTTAAGAGTTTTCCTTCAGTTTCTTAAGTTATGATCCATAACTTAAGAAAGAGTTTACTCCAAATTAAAACATAATTCAACCATGCAGGAAGAAAACAACCTTAACACAATTAAAGAAAATCATAATGTTAAAGAATGAAAACAGTTTTTACAGTGTCTGCTCAAAGGAAGTTTTTGGTCACTAGACTGTTGATGCAGATAATTCTTAAATACAAACATCATTAGAAATGGATGAGGACATGTAAGGTAGTAAGTGTGTACTGGTTAAGTTTTTCAAGCGATATGTTGCTCCACCCTTCTCCTACCTTTTCTCAACATGACTAATTGTCGTTTTAATTCTTCCTTAAATACTCCTTAAGTATCATTATTAGTGATATTTTATGGCCATGATAACCACGAGGTGAAAATCTGATATCGTGACAGTCAAACTCTGCCTCATACTGACTGTAAGGTTGAGTCGAGTGAGGGCTCAGATCACCATTGCTGGGTTCAGAAACCAGTGAGGGGCATAACTGAGGCTGCTTCTATGTTTCATAGAGTCTATTAAAAATGCACATAAATAAATAAATGCAACAACATAATGCACATAACAGAGTGCAATTTAAAAAAAACATATGAGTGTGTTAATATTTATATATTTTACAATTCATACATTCTCTATTTAATGAGCCTTTCAGATACAGTTACATTATAACAATGCTAATATTTTACACTAATTACTACGTAAATGTTCATCCCTGCACTGTATATAATTTATGTAACAAAGAGAGGACATTTGCTAATACCAATTAGCTGCTCTGTCCTCATTATCACAAATTTATAACAACAACTCCAATAAAATCTGCAATAACACTGGAATATCTCAGCCACTACACATGTCGTCACCTTTTATCACCTCTGTAACACATAACTGTAATATATTAGAGAGTTTAATAGGCATTTGATACAGATTTAACCATAACTCCTGTAAGTGAAATAGCCCATACTTCCTTTTTTATATGTATTCTGTTGAAATACGCCCAAGGGCTTTTCATTTTGAGCCTCTCCTCATGCAGTACAGGCTTTGTGTAGTGCACATAAGTGAGCACTGCATGCGGACCACAGGCAGATAGCACCACAGGATGCATGACAATGAGCCGCATCGCTGCCAGATGCCATTAGAAGTGAGGCTATGAATCACAAGGCGTCTTGGATTCACACACTTGCAAAGAAAACCTTTTTTTTTTAAAAGAAAGGTTTATTTCTCTTTAACTAGATTTGCATTTAGAGTGATGAATAACATTACAGCAGAAAAACAGAAGCAGGAATTATTGACTGTCTTCTTTAACTGCAGCTATGGAGACAGGTACTCAGGTTATAGATCTCCACCTCTCCTGTGATTCCTTTCACCTCCATATTTATAATTTAATTTCTAGTTCCCTTTCCTTTCAATCATCTGAAGTGAAGTGGTGTGATGTGTAATGTATAAGGTAAAGGAAGAGTCTGCCATTCAGTCCTATGAGCCTAACAGATGATGTCAGGTGTGAGAGGCCACTGATATGATGTATTTAAAGAAGCGGTTTGAGGAAGCTCCAAAGTGTCTGTGCCCTGTGGCGTCACATCGAGTAGCAGCTTCTTTAAGCTTCACAGAGTCGAAGCTCTGTGTATGGAGCTCTCTGCTACACACACACACACACACACACACACACACACACACACACACACACACACACACACACACACACACACACAGAGTATCACTTTGTGCTTTTGACCACAAGCCACCTGGCAGAACTGAAAGGCGACACACACACACACACACAGACGCAGACACACACCAGCCCAGCAGAAACATACATGTTCAACAAAATATGAAATGATTAGCTCTCATAGCGAGGTTTCTGAAATGAAAGAGGACAAATGTCAGCGCTGAGCAAAAGCTGAATTAAAAGAGAGCAATTCAACAGCAAAGCGAGGGAGTAAGAGTGTACAACACTGATTGGTTCTAACACCATTACAGCAGAGGGAGAAAGGCAAATATGATATGAAGCTTTTTGTTCATTATCTGGAAACCTATTATCTTTGACAAGCCAGCTCTCCTGTGGTCCACAGATAACATTACGAGACCTAATTTAAACCAGGCGCAGTACAAACTCCTCGGCTGGTAATGTTTTTCCATTTAAAAGAAAATGAAACACGAAAAGAACAACACTGTATAGCCGGCACGAAGCTCTATAAAATGTTACGTCTATGCTAACGGCTCATTATACTTTGATTTTGATGCAGCTTTCACAGGCATGCTTATACTCATAATGGAAATGCTAATATGGCAGCTAGTATGCTCATACCATATGGCTGCAGTAACACTGCTGGCTTACAGCTAGCATGCTTTCAATGAAACTACAAACATGCTAGCTAGCATGTTATGCCAATCATGACAATGTCCACATGATAGCTTGTATAATAACAGTGCTAGTTTATTATCCTTTAATTCTTATAGCAATACCAATGTGACAGCTTACATGCTTTTCTGCTATATTGATAATGTTGGTATGACTGCTCTCATGTTATGCATGTGTAGATAGGTATGCTGTTACACTCATAGAGACTGTGCAAACATGGCAGCATGCAATAATACTTATCATGAGAATGATCAGCATCCTTGTAATGTGAATGTAAGTTATGAATGTTTGATGGTGAACCTCAGGAGAATACGAAAGACAAGTTTAATCATCCTGACTCATGTTAACGTGTGTCACACAAAGGTATAGATGTCGACCTCATAGTGTGGGCTGGAGAATGATCAAAGGTTAGGATCATTGATGCGTCAGAATTAGCTTCTCGAAACAATAAACAGCTGCAGAAATTTCTGTGCCAATCTAGCCAGTAAATTAACAATATATGATATACAGTATGATGGATGTCTTAACTAAACCATAGATATATAAAATGATGATATCACATTTTGTTTTGTTTTGTTTTTTACAAGTCAGTTAGACTTAAAAATGCGAAAAGGTTATTACACATTAGTGAGCATTTAAATAAATAACTGTAGATGGAAAAGTATTCTACAAAGTGAAATAATTTTGAATGACTGTTCAACTATCTTAGAAGAAATAAAATCCAAAGGAATATTGTGGTGGAATTTTAAAAAGCTGTGTGTAACTCCATAATTTGATTTAAGTTTACATCAAATATTCATGGGTATCTTCCATAGTAACATGGACTCAATTTTTTTTTTCTTTTAGTTCTTTTTTTTATGAATTTAGAAAACATAAGAGTTATATCGGTCTTGTGGGGGCTGATATGACACAGATTATTAAAATATACCATGAATCAGCTCTGATGAATCAACAAACCAATAATACCTATTACTGTTTCAACCACCATGACTGATATGTCACTTGATGCCAGTCTGTGATGATGTTTTTTTCTGCTACAGAATCCAAAATTAAAAAGCTTTCCCTTAAAGCTTTGAAACGTTATTTCAGTGATTTTACATTCAATAAAAACAACACCAGTAGATGTTAATAAATATATTCAGAAGTAGCAACAGACAAGTATTCAAAATCTTTTCAATTTCTCTTTTCAGTACACATACAGTAGGAGAAGTTGTGAGGAAAGGGCACATGGCTGAGATGTTTCTAACTCACAGTAAAAAGGTGTGATGAGACACATCACACCTGCATTTTCATAATAAAGCTCTGCCAAATCAGAGAGGAAGATTTCTCACGAGAGCAGAACTGACACGAACAAAGCGGTGAAACCATCTCATAGATATCAATATGCATACATAGATGCTCCCCAGGGGAAAAGGCAGAAAGACGGCGGTGAAGATAGACCATTTAGCTGCTAATCTGCACCACAGGGCCCAGAAATACCTCTCCTTTGGTTTTCAAATTGTTGCAAATTAAATAAGCTCCCGAGGGCACTTCTCCTGCTGCGTCTGTGGAAAATAAGGTAGAACAGATCTCAAATCCAGGCACTACCAACCTTGTGCTTGCAACCAGCAGCAAGGACCCTTTCCACTAAAGCTCACATCAAAACACTTTAAAGGCTGGAATCAAATCCTGCCAGGAGAGGAAATGCTAAACAGGGATCTGAATGACTGGTAAAAAACTGATTCTCTTGAGGCTTCTTCCACTGGATCCAAATGTCTGACTGTCTTTAATCTGTCTTTGCTAACTTCTCAAATTGATGCTGTGATCTCATCTCTCTCACACAACATAACGCAGGTGTTGTTGCTCCAGGCACAAATACAGAAGATCTTTAGAAACTGTCACACCAGCATGCATGTTTTCTACTTTGACATGTTAGTGCTGCTCTATAGGCTGCAGATGAGTTTACAGTTTTCAGGAGACTCTTTAGGCTCGCAACACCCTATGTTTATCCCTGATATATTTAGTGTGGTGTTGGGTCACTGGCTGCTGTACTGAGGTGGTTTCCAACATAATCCTTCAATCCAGGAATACCAGCAACACGAAAGCATGCCCTTCTAGTAATGTGTTTAAAGATGGTACTGCAGTATTTGTGCATCAGGCGTGCATTAACTCAAATGAAGTGAGCTTGGAAATTGCAGAAAAGATATCCTTGAAACGTGTGTTTGGCATTAACTGCACCAAAAATTGTAGTGTTAGTAGTTCATTCCTCACCAGCTCAGTAGTGTTGCTTTCTAAATCCAAAATCTTTGTGGTAAGTAAGCTTTTCTTTAAATTAAGTTATGAGGTCCACACGAGCTGCATCATCTACAAAAAGTCCTCCTACAGTCTAATATCAAATGATAGCATAATGACCACAGAGTCAACTATCACAACAGCCTTCTAGCTTTTACCGGCTTGCTAAAGTATATGAGGAAGGTAAGAGGTCCGCAGTAAACTGAGTGGGGTGACCATATTCTGAATCCCCAAAAAGAGGTAAATTTTGAGGGTTTTCTGGGTCGCGTCGAGTGTTTTTTATGCGCTTCTAACTCAGTTAAATGCATATTCTGAAATCCCCAAAAGACACTTAACCAGGCCTCTTGGAAATACATACAAAACCCCAGACGTTTAAAGGATTATATGAAATCCCCCCGGACAGGCCAGACAGCCCCCCAAAAGAGGACATGTCCGGGTAAAAGGGGACGCATGGTCACCCTAATACCAAGGTTACTGCAGAGAGGTTAGAGGTGAAATACAGAGAGACTGTGCATATTCTTTGTCATTGTTTACCATTCTTTAAGGAAACATACATCACTTTTAACCAAACAAGTTTATCTCAGTAAGTTTTAACAGTCATCCACCTTGCATATTTATATAACAAAATTAAGTTTATATTCTGTTGTTGGACAAAGTTATAGGCGTAAGATGTATGTAAGCATAATTGATCATTTAGTTTGCTGAGCAGTTAAAATAAATATGAAAAATTAGCACTGACTTTAACCATAAGTGGCTTGTTGTCAGAAACAATGACTTTGATGTCTATCTATCTATCTATCTATCTATCTATCTATCTATCTATCTATCTATCTATCTATCTATCTATCTATCTATCTATCTATCTATCTATCTATCTATCTATTTCTCTCTTTCTCTCTCTCTCTCTATATATATATATACACTCACCGGCCGCTATTATTAGGTACACCATGCTAGTAACGGGTTGGACCCCCTTTTAGTTGCCGCAGATTTGTCGGCTGCACATCCATGATGCGAATCTCCCGTTCCACCACATCCCAAAGATGCTCTATTGGATTGAGATCTGGTGACTGTGGAGGCCATTTGAGTACAGTGAACTCATTGTCATGTTCAAGAAACCAGTCTGAGATGATTCCAGCTTTATGACATGGCGCATTATCCTGCTGAAAGTAGCCATCAGAAGTTGGGTACATTGTGGTCATAAAGGGATGGACATGGTCAGCAACAATACTCAGGTAGGCTGTGGCGTTGAAACGATGCTCAATTGGTACCAAGGGGCCCAAAGAGTGCCAAGAAAATATTCCCCACACCATGACACCACCACCACCAGCCTGAACCGTTGATACAAGGCAGGATGGATCCATGCTTTCATGTTGTTGACGCCAAATTCTGACCCTACCATCCGAATGTCGCAGCAGAAATCGAGACTCGTCAGACCAGGCAACGTTTTTCCAATCTTCTATTGTCCAATTTCGATGAGCTTGTGCAAATTGTAGCCTCAGTTTCCTGTTCTTAGCTGAAAGGAGTGGCACCCGGTGTGGTCTTCTGCTGCTGTAGCCCATCTGCCTCAAAGTTCGACGTACTGTGCGTTCAGAGATGCTCTTCTGCCTACCTTGGTTGTAACGGGTGGTTATTTGAGTCACTGTTGCCTTTCTATCAAAATCCCAGTAGATCAGCAGTTTCTGAAATACTCAGACCAGCCCTTCTGGCACCAACAACCATGCCACGTTCAAAGTCACTCAAATCACCTTTCTTCCCCATACTGATGCTCGGTTTGAACAGCAGGAGATTGTCTTAGTGTATATATATATATATATGTATATGTATATATATATATATATATATATATATATATATGAAACCTTTATTTTACCTGATAAAACCTGTTGGGATTGAGATCTTTTTTATAAGGATGACCTGGCTAAGAGGTCATCCTCGCACGTCATATTAAATAATACAATTCAGAGTCAGAATACAACAATAATCAGATCATTTACAAGACAGGCAGACTGAGCTGTCACAACTTTTGACTCTTGTCTGGAGGCAGGCATTTTTTCAGCCTCCAATTAGTGTCAGAAAAAGTTCACTTTTCATTTTTTGAAAAGATGAAAAGTGGGTCTGTTTTAAACTTCGCAAACAGGTTTGCTTTTCACAGCTCAACAACGACATGTTGTTTTTCAACAGCACGCTGATGCTATGAATATTGTTGTAATAATGGACCCCTGCAGACTAACTGTGATAATAACAGCCCACAGAAAGCAGTCCAGCTGATTTGTTGTTGGTTTGTTTGATAGAAAAAATCTCAGAAGGGGAAAAAACAGAGCAAAGACATGAGTGGTTGAAGAATAAACACTGGGACTTCTACAGAGCTGAAGGTGGACCATGAAGTGAACACTTAGCACACACTGTCTGGGGTCTGGCAATGACCAGGGACTGATATGTAAGTGAGGCAAAACCTCATCACTTCAGGTAGAGGTCCTCCTCAAGTGTGGAGAAAAGAAGATACTAATCAAAAATGTTGATCTATCATTTCTTAGTGAAGATTTACACACACACACTCTGTTTCCTCAAAAAGACCATAATGCTCCCAGAGTTCACAGATTTGTCCCTCCAGACTTGAAGTTGTTATCGCTTACTGTACACTGCAAAGGCAGGCTGAGCTGTGAGTGTTTATGCCTCGGAAGAGTCTGAAGACAGAGGGATTTCCGTCAAAGCTCCAATCTCTCACTCCCAGCTGTCCAAAGCTGGCCTTTTGGAAAAGCCTCATTGGAGAGTGCTGATAGACAGAACCAAAGCAGCTCATGTGTGAATCTCTGGAAAAGGGGGGTATTTATTCTGCAGCCCCATCTCCTCCTTCATGTGCGCATCATTCCTTGCACAAATGGCTCTGTTTTTTTGAGCATTTAGCGTAAAGTACCTGTGTGTGTGTGTGTGTGTGTGTGTGTGTGTGTGTGTGTGTGTGTGTGTGTGTGTGTGTGTGTTTGTGTGTTTGTCCAGGGAGCTCAGTGTTGAACAAAGGGCACAGAGAAGATTTCATGCAGTTGTTTGTCCTCCACCATGGTACCTGCTCTGTTATTACTGGTTTTGTGTGTAATGGCAATGAACAACGAAATTGGAAGTTTGATTGACCATGACATAATCAGCAGGGGGGTCAAAAGACATGAGAACTAGGCTACTTCAGCGAAATTTAGAGAAACCAAGACAGTGCATGAGGATAACGCGAGATGAAACCCACATTCAGACAAAGTGGTGTTTAGAACAGTCAATGGAAGTCAGCAGACCCCGAAATAAGGTGGAGAAAAATCTATCGGGGGCAGCACTGATTCATCTGATCCTGTTCACCTTGTTTTTCTGCAACATTTTGGTTTCAAGGACAGACTGGGTGACAAACAGTGTTGATTTTTGTCAATGAAATTTTCCACAACAAATGTCTGTTAATGACTTTCTATTGAACACAAGACAATGACAAGCTGAAAATACAACATCACTGTATTTTTTTTCTATTAACTAAATGATGATGAGAAAAATGTGTTTGTGATGATCATTTCAAGTCTTTAATATTTTCCTTCTTTGACCTGTTCATTAAATCACAAGCAATCAATCCCTGAAACAGGGTTGCAGGGTTACATGTGTCATTTATCTGCAACGACCACCAAGGGTACAAGGTTTCTCTGTCTCCACTGTCATTCCTGTTTTCATTCATGAATTTTCATGATCAATGTCAGTGACCAAACCACAGCAATCTATCAGAGCAGTGTCAGGTTAATATTTGCTGACTCTAACAGAGCCATGTCAATATCTCAGTTTATCCTAGAATGTAGATCATATTAAAGCTCCAGTGTGGAATTTTCAGTTTGTGTCAATTTTGGGCGCCCCCTGGGGGCAGAGTAGTCTTTGCCTATTTTGTCCTCTGCATGCTTATATAGCATTGCCTGACAAAAAAAAACTAACCGTTCTGACTTTGACAGTCAAACATCTCATTTATTGTGAATATTTTAGATAGAAATTGTAGAAATGAGACAGTTTTTTAGATGCTTGAATGACACTGACAACTTTGCTCTGGTTTTGGGGATTGAAACAACATCATCAATGGTCTTATTTGCATTTTTTACATCATGAAAAGACATCAAAATAAATTTCTGTTTCATTTCACATAAAAAACTAGAGCTTAAAGTGAAAATTTCATGAGATACAACATCATAGTTCATAATACAGTAAAATGCAGTGCACCTATGTGACCTTAGGAAATCAGTAGGGACAGCGTCACAGCATTGCATTGTGGGAGAGCTCTTTTCTAAAATCAGACTTTGTCAAAAAAAAAAAGATCTCCTACATGTCAAACCTCATTGTGTTATCATATACAGTATATTATTATCATATCATGCTGATAACACATTATTTTTTCCCCCTTTTTTTGCATTTGACAAAATATAAGAATGTAATAATTCAAACAAATAACAACAAAACTGCTGAACTTTGGTAAATATTTAATCAAACAGATGTAGATGGAAAAACATTTTGGATTTCAGTCAATTAATGTAAAATGATTACGTAAGCCAGATAGTAAAAGGTAACACTGAGGTTCAACAACAACAACAACAACAAAAGAAAGTCATATACAGACTCACTATTCCACCCTCTTTAAATCCAAATATAAAGGGTCATCTTAACCAGTAAGTAATGTCTTAGATGGATGTGTAATGAACCAATGGAAAGATACGATAGTAACACACAAAGCAATGAGCATTTTTTAATTTATATGCTTTCAATGGTTGATAGGAAAAGGGCAGATGATGCCGAACATGCCAAAATACCATTAATCAGCTTGATTGATCGCTAATTGCCTGATCTATTTCTTCCCGATACTTCCCCAGATGTATCTGTAATGGTGCACCTTACATTGATTACTGTATAAACTAAAAGAATTAAACTGTGGACCTACTATATCCTGAGTTTTCAGATGACAAAATGGACACATCAAATCAATATTACCAAGTAACTACATGGCAGGGCTGCATGATTTGGGACAAAAATAAAATCCTTATTTTTTTTCCCTGGGCGGTGGCGGGTTTTACCGAAAAATCATGCAATTTAGGTGATGACATCTAGCTACTTCTAGTGACCTCTATGACAACCACTAGTGACTTTCCTTACTGAGGAGTTGGCAACACTTCCCGAAATGCTGTCTCTGTATGGATAAAACACCAATAGGACAAAAAACTTTTGCGTTTACTCCTAAATTCCTTTCCGTGTGGACAGGTTGACACCACCTTTAGACAGACTTTGCAGGGGGGAGTGGTTTGCTCTCACCTGAAACTGCAAAGCCGTACCAATTCCTCACAACTGACTTGCCCTTGCCCTATTTAGTAAGGCCCAACTGATTTATTGGCAAACCGATTAAATTAGCCAATTTTAGCCCGTTTGAGACTAATCGGTAATCGGCCAAAACTTGCCGATTTTCACAGATATTTTCAGAAATAAAATGTGGAGAATAAGATTTGGTTTCACTTCGAAAACGTTCCACCTTTTGAAAAGTTCCCCGACTTTTCCTGTAGATGGGGCAGCAACCTCATGACAATCTTCATCCACTAACTACCTCACAGAACAGCAGAGTGACGGATCTGAAGCAGGCAGCTCAGGGACGCATAGAGGAGAGTGGTCCGCCTCAACGGTAAATAAACCAGTTTGTGAAATACACAATAAGTCAACAAGTTTCAGTTCAACCCACTTTACGATGTTCCCCGCAGTGCTGGTCTCGGTCACGCCGAGTTCCCATGTAATATGCAAGCTCAACAGTTAGCCATCTGCTATTAGCCTTGCTAAACTGTTAGCCATGCCAGTAACAGTAGAATAAACAACAGTACACATTACGTGATCGAGCTGCTTCTCTTACTGAGGTAGCTGCATGTCTCCAGATGAGACCCTATATATGGGGTGGGGGGAGTTGTTGAAAATGCTTTTCTGGTCTGAGTTTGATCAGTCGGTCTTCCAGTCAGTGTGAAGAGCAGTAGCCTACAGTTTATCTACAGTATATACTGTAGATATCTACAGTATATTTATCTTTTATGACTGCATTAAAAAAAAAAAAAAATCAGCTGAATAATCGAGAATTGGATTGTTATCATATCATCGATAATCCCCCCTTATAATCAGTATCAGCGTTTGCCCCAAAAAATCCATATCAGTTGGGCCCTACTATTTAGCCACGACATTATCGCCTTCTTTTGCAAACGCCATGTTTGTTTACGCTGATGTGTGTGGGAACTGGGGAGCACTCCCCCAGGAAGGGGGAGCCTACGGTAACCTAGAGGTGTGAGACATGATAGAGAGGAAAATTGATTTCACAATTTTAATCTATTTAAGATCCTCAAAATCAAATAATCTGATTAGGATTTAAAATTGATTTATCATGCAGCCCTATTTTATAGACAAAAAAAAACAAACATCTTCGATGTTGCATAAAGTAAATATAATCCCTCAGTTCAGTATCCTGACCTTACTCGGCAACTGAGGGGTAATGTGGAAATCTTTGCAGTGCACCTGAAGAGGCTGTGTAAGAAAAAAAATCACATTTTTCTTAAGGCTCAAACTTTGTAACGCAGGTTTCACGCCCTCCAGATGCTGCCGGTAGTTATTCTGTGTTCCCAACATCAGAGAAATCCCTGAATTCATTAAAGGAACCCTGAGAAAAATGGTGGACTGTCTGTAAAATAAACAGACACTTCCTATTAGACCGGGGTCTTTGATGCACACAGACAGATGCCCTCTGGAGCAAATAATCAATTCTCTCTGCCACTGCTTCCACACACACACACACACACACACACACACACACACACACACACACACACACACACACACACACACATACAGGTACTTTACGCTTTCCAGCCTCCCATCAGCCTTCAGAGTACCTACTGCTGAGAACAAAAAGCAGGGAGTGCTTTGTTTCAGACCCTCTGTGGGGAGAGTCCCACTTCTGCTCACCACACACTGACTCTCTGAGCCTGTGTGTCCTTTTTGTCTTGTCATCCATAGATGTTTATGTGTGATTGTTATTGGGCCAATGCTAATAAAGTTGTGCGGTTGATCTTTCCTCATGACTGGAGTGAGACTGACGCAGACAGCACAGAGGAAGCTTTGAGCAGGTTGACTACACTGAAACAGACACACACAAACGACAAACACACACTCACAGGGGACTCCTGGACTGGCGCGGCAGGTTCAGCAGTGGGAGCCTTTTGGGTGGCTGCCAATCAATATGACACAATCTTAGAAAACAGACACAATGAGCCGCAATTTAACACAACCACTCAGTCACACAGCAAGGTCAAAATCCAACATAAACACCAAGAGGTCGACAGTGCTGCGCGAAGAACTTTTTTTGCTTCATCCTTATAAGATTGAAAGGACCTTTTTTTTCTCCTTGAGCAGTCGGCATGAAATCAATGCAAATTATATCCCTGTCCTTCTGTTTCGCTCCATTCTTACTTATTCATTCCCAGAGAACTGTTGTGACTGTTTCACAATCCTATTACGCTTAATGGCATGGGTTTTATTCAGAGTTCAGACAAAGGCAAAGGAACAGGATTAAGAAAAACTCAAATCATTCAGCCATTCATCACATTCACATTCAAATGAGTGACTAACAGCAATTAGACACACTCTAAAGTCAGTCATGGTTTTTGGCTTTAATGGAGACCTGCCTTTAAGTCACTGTCCTTCACTTTCATTCAGTTCACACACACAAACGCACACACACACACGCACGCACGCACGCACGCACGCAGGCACACACACACACACGATTGTACAGTATCTGTTCTCATGGCAACCAAGTATCACTGAGCTTGATTTTTGTTAAACTTCAAAATGTATTGATTTTGTGGAAGTTGTATTCTATAAGCCTCATAGTGAACACATCCATGTCCACTTCAAAACTGCATGTGGCCATTGGGTGTCACTGCATCAAAAACTTTAAAAAACATTAAACACAACATGCATCCGATACGTAATTTAATATCAGGCAAAAGTGAGAAAACTTTTCACTTTAAAAACTACAGAAACTGGTCTGCTTAGTCCCCAAATGATGCAGCAGAATCATAAACATTCCCCGTAACAAGGTTCTTGCAATGTGGATTTGGGGGGGTGGTCGGTTTGTGTTTGGGGTAGTAGTTTTTGTTAGTTTATTGTATTTCTTTGATCTTGTTACATGCACATGTAATTTAGTATTATTTCACCTATTGTCTATTTGTTTTTTTCATTATTTTACTTGTTTTTATATATATATATATATTTATTATTTTATTTTATTTTTTCATGTATCTATGTACATTTATAGGTATGGGTATATGTGGATATACCCATACCTATAAATGTAATAATATTTTATTATTCAGTGCTGTAACATTGACTTGTATCTTTTACTTTTCTCCGTTAAATTAAATAAAAAGTTGATCACAAAAAAATAAATAAATAAACATGCCCCGTACCAGCTTTTTAAAAAATGTGTTCAAATTTAATATGAGTATAAACCTTAGATAAACCACTTCTTCAGTTTCAACATCTGATATGATGTCTTCGCTCAATTTTGTTTTAATAAAACAAAGTGTTGAACTGACTTACAAACCAGAAAACTCTGTTGTTTTCAACATTTTGCATTGCAGTCTGATTCTTTTGGATCTGGAGTTGTACATTTAACTTGCCTTTTATGTGCCTGTTTAGTGCCAGCTGCGTGACAGCTAATAGTGAAAACTAAAAAGCCTTTCTCCACATCCTCTGCAGGGGGCACCAAGTTGACAAAAGCAGAAACCTCATGGGAGATTAACTTGCATGCTGCACAAAACAGCCTTTATATACTTTCAATGGCATAGATTCTTAATGAGTGGTGTAAGCGATAGGTGAAAAAACAAGGAGAATATTTTTGGACCGGATATATAACTTTCACATGTGCAGGACAAAATCAGCAATGGCATACAACGTTCCACTCTGTCCACAGGGTCCCCGATATCAACAAAGTCCTCACAAGAGTTTTCATCAAACCAGCTGACTGGTAGTCTTTTTCAAAGGGATAACTGGCATAGAAATACAGAGATATTCTTTAAATGAATTATCTGGCAAAATATCAATATGCCCAGTTTTTATGAGTTGTTACGCTCCAAACATCACACCATCTTTTAAACTCTACAGGGCGAAAACACAGCAGAAACAAATATTGCATCTCACTTGAATCTGGGTCAGTCTGGCAGAGGTGGAACATCATTAAAATGGAATAGCAGGTGTTTGTTTCCTATGATCATTATGCGAGACTGTGGCAGATAGTGTACACAGCTCCTCGCTGCATCCACCCACCGCTGTCCGTCAATTAGGGTGTCAGGTTTCTGAAAAATAATCACCCAACACTTTAACCCTGATCTCACAAGACTTAGTGTGTTAACCTTTGAGGCTCTGCAACAACCAACAAGCCAGGGGAGGAGGAAGGTAAAGACCACAGCATGCCTCAGATCTTCACATGCTTATTTTCTGCTAAAGGGAGGCGACAATAAAGGGATAGGATAATTGACGCGGAGCTACTGCAGTGAAGAAAAGGGTCAAGACCAAGAAAAAAGAACTGTTGCTGTCCATTCAGTTGAAAGTTTTCAAGACCTGAGTGTGTGTGTGTGATAAGGAGCTGAGACAATGACACAATCAGCTGCAAAAGAAAATACACACATCAGCAACATTCATAGCAACAGGACGTATATTTAGCCTCTGCTTGTCCTATGACATAGTCATGCCTGACACCCAATCTCGGCACCAAAAGCCACGACGGAAATTCAAAAAGAACCTAAAAATAACTGTCTCAAGTGACAAAAGACTAAGCAGCACGACTCAAAGAAGGCTGACCTACATTACTGTCAATAAAATATTCAGTATGGTCCAATGCCTCCTAAAGACTCGTTTGAAAATATCAACCTAGTTTAAAAAGAGACCCCGCGGATCTGTTGGTAAATACTGTTAAACTCAAGCAAGCTAGGGAAGCAGGCGAGACTGACTTTTAGCATTTACATGAAAAGAAAGCTTCTTTTTAAAATATGCTTTTAACCTGCCAAACAAACTGTTGTCAGTCTACCTTTATTTAGTATTCTGTGTTATGGTCTTCTCAAGTCATGTGGATTAGTGATGACAAAGTTGTCTGTCTTTGTTAGTGTTGACATCTTATCCATCATCATCACCTTTTTGTCCTTGTCAAGCCTTAGGCGCTCATCAGTCAAAAATCTATTTACACACTATTGTTCCATTTCATTCTGGACATTTCTCAGTTACCACCTCTCCAAGGCTGAGCAGCTTGACCCCTTGCTCGGTTCAGTCTAAATATTCAGCCGCACTTTGGCATCAGGATGAAGTCTACTTTTGCTTGTGTACTCTGACTTAGTATGCTGGCCCGGGCTTGTATTAAAGAAGCAACAGTCTCGGACTCTCCAACTCTGCCTCCAAAAACTGTTGGCAACAGCTCCAAGCTGATTTGTATTTGGCAGTACAACGGCTGCCGTGCGAAGTCATGATGTTATCCAATGGCCTTGTCTTGAGAAGACATCTTTAATAGTAATTCGAGGTTTTATTATTCGAATATTAATACCAATATCTACACTACAGGCCAAAAGTTTGGAAGCAAGGCCATTACAGGCCGAACAGTTGGGAGTAACTTCAAATTTTTGTTCACAATGCTTTTTTTTAAATCCAGCATGAGTTTTATGTATTTTGGGATGTATTTACTCCATGATCAGATGTTGCTTTCATGGAAATGCGCCATTTTACTCCATTTACCTTTCGATATACATTGATGTTACCAGACCATTGCTAAATATATGTCAGCAAAAGAAAATAAGGGCTTAGTTTTAGGGTTGAAAACATTTGCAAGAGTCACAACTTTAGTGCAAAAGCAAAAAAAACAAAACACATTTGGATTATTCACTTCAACTTTTTGGCTTTTGAGAGTCTGCATACAAAACTCCTAATAAATCTCAACTGCGTTCAAACTACTGCAAAAATGGCTAGAAAGAAGCAACTGAGTAAAGAAACAAAAGTACAGATTTGTACATTGAGGAAAGAAGGATACACAGAAAGAGAAATTGCAAAACGCCTAAAGGTGTTTAACAAAGGAGTCCACTACACTCTGAAGAAACTAGAGGAACCTGGAAGTTATGATGATAGAAAAAGACCTGGACAAAAGAGAGTTACTACAAAAGCAGAGGATAAACATAGCATTGTCACCAGTAAGAGAGATCGGCAAAAGACAGCACCAAAAATAAGGGAGGAAATCAACATGACAAGGTCGAAACCCATATCTCTGACAACCGTGAAATGATGTTTGAGAAAGGCTGGTCTGAAGGGTTGTGTATCTGCAAAAAAACACTACTTCGTCCACAGAACAAGAAAAAGAGATATGAGTGGGCAAAAGCTCACAAAAATTGGACTTATGATGACTAGAAACAAGTTTGCACTGTTTGGTTCAAAACACAGAGTCTATGTCCGCAGACAAACTGGTGAACGTCTGAAAGCACCATGTGTTACACCCACAATTCAACATGGAGGTGGTAGTTCCATGGTATGGGGATGTTTTGCAGGTGATAGAGTAGAAGATTTGTTTGATGTAAAGGGTATCATGAAGAAGGAACAGTACCACTCCATCCTCCAGCACCATGCTGCTCCATCTGGACTCAGACTTATGGCTCATAAGTTTGTTTTGCAGCAAGACAATGACCCTAAGCACTCTGCCAAGCTCTGTCAGGGTTACCTAGACAAAAAAGAAGAGGAAGGTGTTCTTCAAAAGATGGTTTGGCCCCCTCAGTCTCCAGACCTTTTTCCAATTGAGCTTGTGCGGGATGAATTGGATCAATTGGTCAGAAAAATGCATCCCACGAATCAGCAGTCTCCTTTTAATGAACTTAAGAAAGCTTGGAATGCAAACCCTGGAACATACCTTTAAAAACTTGTGGAACAAATGCCTGGTATATGCCAAACTGTTGTTAAAGCCAGAGGAGGTTACTTTAAAGAAAGCAAAGTCTAAGCAACAATAACTCAAATACCTAATAATTATAGTCAAAATGTCTTCTAATAAGTTACTCTTTACACAATAGTCATGTTTATTGTGTTGCAAATTATAAATATGAAACTATGATTTTTTTTGTACAAATCTGATCTTGCTTCCAAATTTTTGGCCTGTAGTATACATCAGTACCTCCGTAGATAGAGGCAGAGCTGCTTGTATTGAGACAATACCAATACTGAAACAAGCATTGAAAAGACCTCCATTAGGGCCTGGACTGTGGTATCAGTGAGCTTGTCTGTGCAACTTACCATGAAAATAGAAAAATAGTGCAATTTGGCAACATTTTATCATTAAAAACTCTGAGTTTGAAAAAAGCTTGTTTTCTTTTTTGTGCTGTGAGAGAAAAATTCAATGATGTTTATTCGGTTTCAAGTCATTCAAGTTAATCTGTGAAAGAGATTATATATAGAAATGTGGTAGAGTCTATACTTGAGGGTCTGGATTTCAACATGCTTCTGTATGCGGTATGTTTGTAGTCCTTATAGTACTGACCAATCACATCAGCAGGCTTTAGTGCAAACAGGACAACAACAGTATAGAGAGTGAAAGCAGGTGTAACTGACATCGCACTGGTGCTAATCTGACACTAATTTATCACTTTGAGCTGATGTTTTCAATTAACTAACAATTAACTATTTTAGATCAGAATGAATGGTCTGACCTGAACAAAGAGGATTTCACTAAGTGTTGTTTATTACTCCTCTTGAGGACAGATGTCACAGACTTTGCTTTTTGTCATTTCATTAATGCAGGGTGTTGTTGTTATTTAGGCAAACTTCAGACCCTTTCATTCTGTTAGTTCTCAGAAATCACAAATAACATATGGGACGCCTTTCTGGACCTGAAGTTGTTTACATTGAAGAAATAAATGCCACAAAGAAAATGACATCAGCTGTCACTACCCGCTGGAGACACAAAAATGACAGAAAAGTATTTTACATATCATGACAGACAATGAAGGGCAGAAATCACTGATGAGTGCTGAAATTTCAGATGATTTTACTCATCCAAGCTGTGTGACCATAAATGCTATTATACCACAAAAAAACAGGGAAAGCCGCACAAATTTAATATGAAAACACATAATTAGACTGGTAAATAATTTTAACTATAATCTAAATAAGTGAGACAAACATGAAAATGGTGTTAGAGTATCTGTTAGAGTATCTAAACTTTCAGATTGGTCATTATCAGTCATGAAACTGAAAAATCATCCTGGCATTTGTTCTGGTATCGATTTATATGATGGGATAACTTCTGGACTTAAAGTTTACAATATATTACACATCTTTTCTTTTCTGTCAAGTATCAAGTACGATCTGTTTTTGTATGGAGAGTGGACCGCCTGGTATTGATCGATAAGAAACAGCATGATTAGAGACAGTGTATTGCTCCATCTGTGTTGTTCGTATAAGAGCTAGAAGGGGTGTTTGTTTTTGAGCTTATTTCACCTATAGAGATGTAAAAACACGAAACTTTCAAACAAGAATCCCCTTCTGTTTAGCTAAACTGAGTAGCTCGATTGTAATGACGGTACACATTTCATTAAACTGTTTAACTTGGGCCCCCCAAAATAAAAGACTGAATTTCATAAATACATTACAGCTGATACAAAACACCTCACCTCCTGTTAATTAATAGGGCAGTCATGAGACGGTTTGACTTAATGTAGCATTAAATTGTGTTATGCAAGTGTGTAACAGACATTTACAGAAAAAAGGCAGAGGAAGGCTGTGGGAAAGTCGGGGTTGTGCTCTGCAGAGGTTGGGGCACACTCAAAATTTACCCTATGCATCAATTACCAGAATGCCCGCAGTGATTTATGTAAACTGAAATTGTTTACCAAATACAAGCGCCTATTATGCAAAATGCATCATGCTTAATTAATCTTTGCTGCAGTGAGAGTGTCTTGTGGTGTAAGCGTATTAAATCATGAGTCACATCAGCTTGAACTTAAGTAGTAACATAGCACTGCTGATATGAATTTAGCTCATGAGAGATTAATAATAGAGTCAGGAAATTTGCAAGAGGGTATTATTACATGTTTAATTCATGTTGTTTTAAAGAGCACGGCATACTTATTTGAAGATGGAGTTAAGTCATTTATACTTTTATTAAAGAGAGCCCCTGTGCTGCAGGGGCTGTGCTCCTACTGCAAAAAACCACCACAGGTAGAAGATGAAACAGTGGCTACCATTTACTTAAGGGACCAGAGGTATCACCCCCTGCAACATATGAATGACAATAAGTTCTTGAGTTAAAGTCCAACCTTCAAATCTGTGTTACAGTAACTCTCATTCATTCATTCTTGAATGGATGTCTGTCTCTGCCTGTTCTGGTAATCAGCCAATTATGGGCGTTCATGTACTACACAACCAGATTTAGCCTCTGCCTCTGTCCACCAATCATCCTGCTGCTGCCAAGATTTAAATCTGTCCTCCTCTGCTCTGCTTTCAGTCATCGTCTCAGTTCATTTGCTGCTACCTTCCTCTACCCCAGTCTCCTCCAATCCATCTCATCAGAGTCCAGCTCCAGTCCCTCAGCTCATCCTGCACCCCTCCTTCACTACACTACCAGTCTAAACTCCACTGGAGGGTATCCAATCCTGCTCTGTGCCTCACTACTTCTATGAGTACATGCAGATAACCTGACTGAGTCTAATCAAAGACACTGCCTATCTATTATATTTTCCAAACTTGTTTAAAAAATAGCTTTTCTCTAGCTGTTGTCTAGCTGAAAATAGCTGTTTCCTAGACATGTTAAATAAATAAACAGTTCCCTCATAATGACATCTGCTCTGGTTAAGTAAACTTCTAATGACCCTTATCAGGTGAACCCCACAGAGCCAGCCAACCAGACTTTTCTGTGTGTGCCCATCAGCCATCTTGTGGTAAAATTAAGCTACTACAACATTAATTTGGTTAACACAGGATTAAAACTCTCGTTCTGATCTATATACTAATAACTGGTAAGTCAAAAAAATGAAAAAAACAAAATATTTTCCTACAAAGCCAAAAAAATCAGAAAGTAACCATAGATTCACTTTAGTGGTAGACTTATACTGGCTGTGTATCTGTATGTTGGGTCCTCTGTGCAGTGTTAGCCCCTTGATCAGCCTCTGAGGAGTTGCAGGATAACTCTGAAAGCCAGGTGGCCTAAGTGATTTAAAGGAAGCTCACGGTCCGCCAACCATCACCACGTTTCCAGCAGTTGCTCTCTTCGTAACCTGCAATGAAGATAAGTGGGAACTGGGCTTGCTACAGAAAGAAGGCATGACTGAGCCCACAATGGTCAACAAGGCTCAACATCAGGTCTGTGATACACTTTTTCATGGTCAAACACCAGTGTGCAGAGTTAAAATCTGGCAGCAGCTCTTCTAGTAAGTAGTGATGAGAGTAACCACCAATGGCGTCTGATCTTATTTGTTTTATACACCAGAGGAGATTTTTACCCACATTTCACAAGAAGCAGGTGCTAATACTGGATCCTGAGAGTACACCAGGCTTTGAGGAGGAGTCCAAAATTGTAAAAAGTGATGTGCCAAGGATCTGGATTTTCACATTTCTTACATCTGACCAGTAATTCTAAGAATTTCCACTGGTAAAAAATGCTCTGTTTGGATCTAAAAAGCAAGTAGGAGGCTGTTTCTGTAGACATAATGTTGCTTTTTACATCGCTCTAATTTAGTTGGACTCTGCTACACTCATAAATCTCCTTCAACAGCTGGTTGAGATAAAGCTTTGCTGTTTCAGAGCGAAATGATCAAAGGGTGCGGGTTGTTGTGGGCTGTTGGTAGTTAGATAACTGCAGGCATGAAATACGAGTGAGTCATTAATTTCTTTTGCTCATGTAGCTGACATGGTTTGTGAGGTGGAGCACTTCCCTGCATTCTATGAGCTGAATGCTAAGCTGCATTGCAACTTTATGACTTCTATTTCAAATAAAGAGAAATAAGCTAGTTTCTTCTTATTAATGGCATTGAAACATTATTCTATCACCCCTTTCCAACAACACAGGTGCCGGTTTAAACGAACTAGAAAAATGTTTTCCACTGCAGAGATTCACACATAAATATAAACTCTAATATCTCTTGCCTGTTGCTGCTACACCAGAGTCTGAATGCAAATAAGCCATATGCCAGCCAGCCTGCTGAAACAATGATTCACCGCCCCCGAGCCCCACACAGTGTAATGTTGATGCAATACTTGAGCTTTCATTATTTATGTAAAAGAAATCAAAGCTGCATGCTGTGAGATGGACCGAGAGATCTGACAAATGTCAATCTGGGATTGCTGCACGGCCCATTTGACGAACATGCCGGTTCTTTTCAAACTAAATGAGGGTTTATAACTGTGCGCACACCCATTGGTTACAGTTGCCATGGAGACCCTGTCATTCAAATTCATCAGTGATTCTCAATGCTGGAATATGACATGATTGGCTCCCATACACTGCTAATCATGTGTTCCTGCCAGATTGTCTCCCCTCATTAAAGTCATTCATGTCGGACAGCTGATTGCTCATTGTTTTTCTCTTGGTGTGAGATTACAGAGAACAAAACCTCACAATTAGAAGTTACTGATTCAAAAACACAACAAAAATCAAGCTGGTGCTAATGTTTGTTGTCCAGTAAAACATTCAGCAAAACACCTACTTGGCTGCAGGTCTGTTACGATTTAGTCGACTCTGTTAGAGTTCACTCAGACAAAAGTTCCTCCATACTCATAAGTTGTTCTTGTGTTTCATTTAGACAAAAATTAGAGTATTTATAGATGCAGACAATGTTATGTACCTGTTACAGAGCAGTAAACACAACACTGACTATCACTGTTAAACTGAGATGGAGAATATAAACTACTGTCTGTTATGAAACCCTTCACAAATAAAGCTTTCCTTCATTTGTTCTTTTCCTGGCATGCAAAATGTAATTAACTACCAGACAAATGATGAGCAGAGTTGACTCACTCCATTTCTCTGGTTTGGTCTTCACTCTCACCTGACAACAACATTATTTTGTCTCTTCAGCTACTTGTTACTCAACTGTTACCACAACCTTCACTCTCTGGTTTTAACATCTATGGTTTAGAGCTCGGAGACACACAGAGTCATGACTTCAGGTCTTTTGACTGAAGAAAGTTTGCTGCAGGCTCAAGCAAGAAATGCGGCTGATGTAATAAAAAAAGCAAACTAAGACAGGAAACAGTTGGTCTTAAAGCAATGAGGACAGAGATGGTTTTGATTGTGCAGCTTTTAAACCAAAAATCACAGTTTGCATATCATCATTTGCTGATGCACTCTTGGACAGTAAAGCTCCAGTGAGACATTTTTAACTGGTAATGAAACAAACTGATATTCAAACCAAGACTCTAAATGCAAATAAAGCCATCAGAGATGAGACTGTTGAATTTTTACTGCTTACATCAGCTGCAGGACCAAGTCATTAACAGCATACTGCCAAAACAGCTTTTGTTTATGTTTGCTATGACAACGACTCACAGTGGGTGTTAAAACTCTCCCATTTAAGTGGATGGCCTCAACAGCTTTAAGTGTGGATTTATTCACAGTGACTCTGTCTTTGAGTGCTTGTTAGGACTGATCTGTTTGAGGAGAAGCTAACACATGCACAGTAATTGATCATGAAGACACGAGGAGAAGAAAACGTCTTTTCAAAAACCTTTAGTAACTCTTTGAAGAGACGTTTTAAAGCTTAACAATAACAGATGTCTGACTGATGACGCTGACTCAATCTAACTTACCAATGACAGAGAAACAAACAAAGAGATGGGGCTGAAGCAGGCCTTGAGCTTCTTGGCAGACAGCTGTAGTATGAGTAAATCTGTGTGTAATGATTTTCAGGACGAGGTTGAAGTTTGACAAAGTTAGTCAGCAACATCATCACATGGGTTAGAAACTGTAACTAGGACTCTATAGAAAGTAAACAAAACATACCAACATGGCTGCATTTTACCTTTATGGCTACAAAGACAAGAGCGCATCAAAAATGCACAAGGGTCTGAAGAGATAGGAGGTTGGACATCGCTTTTTAATACATCAGTGTAACATTCAGCCTTCTAGTCAAAGTTTGACACTTTCATCTCCTCACTTAAAAATCTTCAGCTCATAACATTTCATCTTTTTCATCCTCCTCTCCTTCCACTGATCAGTGGAGCAAACTTGTACTGTGATACAGCAGCAACCACACAGAACATTAAATATAAAAACTCAGTCATTTGTCTCTTAGTAAGAATCATAAAGTAACTGCAGTTCATGAGCAGGAAAGTCAGCTGTCAACATAATTGTTACTTGCAGCACTACTTCACCCAACAGCGTGTACAAATAAATAAATGACCAGCACACTGTAGACCAGAACCCTTTGTTGAACAAGGCTGAACATGTGTTTAACTCTGCTGTAACAATAAGAACCTTTTTGAGGCACTAGAGATACTGTAGTAGTTCCTTAAACATCTGCACTTGCTTCACTTTTTAACACAGACATGTACATCTGCATTGTCTCTTGGCTGATTCCTTTGTGCTAAAAACTGAGCCTGTATTGAGCGTCTTTACTTGATAGCCCTTTATATCTATACCTGAAAAACAGCCTGTCAGAACACGTACAAAAGCAAACTGCAACAAAGCAAAGTCAAGGTCAACAATAGCTCTCACTGACATCATTAAATGGATAGTTGTGTCAGTAACTTAGCAACAAATCCAGCCATATTTATCAGTACCACTGCTCATAATCATCACTCATGAACAGCATGATGTTAGATATGTTATAGCGAACAAAGCTGTAACTTCAGGTGCACACATTAAACCACCAAAAGACAAAAAAGTACAACTTACATTTGATGGAGCAGAGGTTGAAAATCTTCCCTCTAAACCAGTTTTTAGTGCTTTCTACTCCAGCTGTGTTCAAAGTTCTCCCTCTGCTGAATTGATCGATTAGCAGGCCAGCAGGAGAGGGACAGGAGAGTGGCTGCTACTCAATCGGGTCCATCTCTTGATTGAATTTCCATCATGGTGCAATTGTATCACCGGGTGCTCTGCCTACAGGAGGGAGAGGACACAGGTCACCACACTCGACAGGGTTCCACTTTCTTTGCAGCCTGAAGGGGGCCTCTATCAGCAGCACAGGAATTGACAGGCTGTGCACAAAAGCTCCCATGAGAGACACTCTTAGTGATTCTGCTACGATGAATGGCAGAGGGCTTTCACACATGTAAACACCACCCACACTTCAATTTATACAACATAGCATGGAGGATATAGAGAGAATTAACCTGAACCGACTCGAAGATCTTTACCTCTAATTTAAAACAGGATTCAATATTTCTTCACCCAAACACAGTGAGAGTGTACAAGATAAAATAAAGCATCCATGTTTTATCTGTCCACGGTAATAATGTGTTGAATGAGGGACACTGGATAGCCACGGTTCACCTGAGAGGAATGCATAATTCACAGAGTATCACTGCTCCTTTAAGCATTCAAAGCCATCAGGTTACACAGACAGGGGACGCCTGACAGTGGACCACTTCCCTCAAAAGTTAACTGGGAGCTTCTTTGACACTTCTCATTAACAGTAACCTTCTATTTCCTTCTGTTCTTATCTACCTGCTACAGCAGAGACACCAAATTTACACTAATGAGGACACCGAAGCAAAACTCAAACAGTATACAGCTGCATGACAACCTAAAAACACATCTGGAGCTTGAAATGAACGCGACTTTTTTCATCACACCTCGTGCACTTTGAAATCTGAGAACCCAGTTTACAGACCGTGTTTACTTTTTTCTTTTTAAATAGTGTAATACAAGCCGATACTTAAGATATAATTCTGCAGGTCAAGAGTAGCTCTGTGATGGCTTTCAAAGCATGTGGTCCCTCTGAGCTCTGCTTCTTTTCCAGGCTCTTATGCAGAAAATATAATTAGAGCAATTCTTTCATTTGACACAGAGAGCTATAAGATGAAATAAAGAGGAAAAAACAGAAGCAGGAGCAGGCAATCACACGCACTGATTAAACATTTCCACAAACTGCTTTGCTTCTAAAATAAGCATTTTGAGCAGACTTTTTACTTGCATCACTTGAACCAATATTGGGAGTTTGTGCTGATGTAATGTGTATGAAGACCTTACTGATTTCTGTGTTTTGTAGCTGTTTGTTTACGCTGTACACTGTTGATTTTCTTAATAATCCCTCTGAATATGCAAATATACTCAGTGACCTTTTATGCACATTTCTCTTTTTATGTGTGCACTGATGCTTTCATCATTATGCACATACCATGCAGCTGAGGTTGTGCTTCACCTCCTCCTTGCTAATAGTGCAATCTGTGCACACATTTGTGCACTCCTTGGATTAAGTCGTGTAAACAGCATTGGTCACTGTGTCACTCCAGAGTGCAGCATAACTGACACGGTCTCTGTTCACTTTTGTTGATATGTGGATTCAGTTGAAAGAAAATGTGCCTGGACTGAAATTGTCTGAAGTCTGACTGCAAACTGTTTTTAAGATAAGCTCTTTAGCATCATCTACTGCTCTGTGTGAGAAGCACAGGGAGCTACTCTGACGCCTGTTCAACCACATCTAGTTATTCAAGAATTGGTAGAATTGGTATGCCTAACTGGATTAAAAACTAAGGTGGCAAGGTAAAAAATAAAGGGGGGTTAGATTTAGCATATGTTATTTTTATTACTATGAAATATCTACCATGAAAAAGGTATATGATGCATATACATAACTGCTGATTAATATATTTTCTGAATCACTTTAGTTGACCGGAAGAGTAACTTTTTGTTTGTCCCCTGTGGGCAAGGTGGTCTTGGCTTCTCCTGTTCTCTTAATAATAATAATAATAATAATAAAAATAATGCATCGGATTTCATATATCGCTTTATCAGAGACCCTTAAAGGGCTCAAACAGTCAAACCTTGGAGGTGGTAAACTACCTTAGTAGTCACAGCTGCCCTGAGGCAGACTGACAGAAACGTGGCTGCCAGTTTGTGCCTTCGGCCTCTCCGACCACCACCACACAACACTCACAATCATACACCAGTGGAGGACACACACTGGGAGCAAGGTGGGTTAAGCGTCTTGCCCAAGGACACAACGGACAGACTAGGGATAGAGGGGAATGGAACCGCCAACCTTCCTGTTATTGGACAACTGTTCTACCTCCTGAGCTACTGCCGCCCACTTCATCTCTAGGTTATATTTTGACAGAAAAATCTTATCCTGCTGACTTTTGACAAATACAGTATATCATTTAAGAGGAATATTTTACATTTAAATTGTAATTGTCACAAAATTATTGTTGCACTTAGACTGTGAATTTGTTGGTTCCCCTCCCTTACCATATCTGTTGCTTTTTTTCTTGAATTGAATTTCTTGAATTTGTATTTATTTTGACTTGTGCTGCTGACCTCTGCCAGGTCACACTTGTAAATGAGATCATGATCTCAATGGAATTTTACCTGGTTAAATAAAGGTAAAAAGAAAAAAAAGAAAAAGAGGGCTGTTTCTTTTGCTGCTTCTTTTGTCTACCCTCTCGCATTAGTTTTGGGCATTTCAAGTTCTTGTAATTATGGAATCTTCCAAATGAAACACCCAACTTTTCCATTTTCAGTTTGTAATTTACAAACACACTCAAAATCACACTGAACATGAAGAAAAGCATAACTCAACCTTATCCATCCACCCTTATGACTCATTTGATGATTATTATTTAATTGGACTGGGCCTGGAGTACACCTGCACTACATCTTCTTGAACACAAGATGGCAGTACGGTTCACTGTTTTTGCCCCCTTCAGGAGAAAGCAGATAGGCTATGGGAGACTTGAAACCCTATTGAATTACATTTTCTCTGAACAGGCAGGCATTCCTGTCGTTTACCTTGCAAGTGGGAACCATCCAAATGCGCTATTGCAGAATGCGTGTCTTGGTGACAGGATTTACAGATATTACGGTAAATTTATGAACGTTTCTGCAAATGAAGCCTTGGTAAAGTTGGATATAGAAAGTTCAATGGGCCTATTTAAAAACGGCTAAGAGTTTAGTGTCAAAACTAGTTAACGAAAAACAATAGAAGCTGAACATTTTTTTTCAGTCATGATGAAACAGCAAATTCAGGACTCTTTGAGATAGTTCACCTCACTGACCAATCTGCTTGTTCAATGAATTACTGCTTATCAAACATTTGAAGTGTGACTTACGGCGGTGTTAAAGCCCTACATGTTTGGCAGCAGTGAGAGCACATGAGTCCACAGTGGTCCAGCCCACAGCGAGCACACAGGCAGGCAGCAGCTCTGCGGTTCACTCCGGCTCCAGCGCACCGCGGATTGGACGGAGAGAGTCACGTTGTGCGTGAAAAGCTGTCAGTCTGATGCCGCACCATTGTTCCCCGAGCAGCCGGAAGGAGAGCTTGGTCAAGCTTTCTAGATGCGACAATAGTGCCGGTGACTTACATACCTTTGAGGAATTTGTTTGATTTTCCACAGACCTGAGCGCGCAGGAGGGTTTCCGCAGTAGAAACCCTTGACATGGTTTAGAGGGGGAAGCTGAAGTCCATTCAGAGAGGGGCGTCATTGACTGGCTGGATAATAGAAACGCAATGAATGGTGAGTGTGAGCAATTTGAGGAGAAAGGCCTTTGTTTTACACACGGCTTCAGAATTATTCATTAATAAATCCAACCACAGTAGTTTTGCTGTAGATGTAATTTCTCTGCTGCACGAGGACAAAGGACATTTAATGTGTGTGCCAGCTGTTTTCTTCTCCAACATGCTGGGTTACATCCCTGAATGGTCCAACTCTTTTGGGCATCTCACCTCAGTAGTCTCTCTGCTCACTGTAGGACATCATCTCATCCACACTTTCATCAAGTCCATGTTTTCTTTATCATTTAAACGCTCAGTGCACTAAAACCCCATTGACACATAACCTAAGAAGTGCAGCATGTAACAGCTCCTGTCCCTTTGTGTATCATTTTTGAGGTCACACGTGTGTGTCATACAGTTCATGATACAAACTATGTTTAGAGCCAGCTGACTGGTACATGGCCAACTGGCTAAGAGCCTCTCATGCAGACAGCATGGAGCAGAGAGAGTCTGATTCCCTGCAGAGCTTCCTGCAGAACAGGCAGAGGAGGCAGAGAGTCTGTTCCCCCTCCTGCCTCCCTGGGGAGACCCCTCCACCTCCACCACCATCACCACCACCACCAGCCCCCAGCTATAAAAGGAAATAGAGGCTCTCAAAGAGATTTAGATAAAGCTCTGTCAATCAGGCATACATCAGTGCTGGAATTGCACGATAAAAACCTGGGCCTACTGTTGATAACATATGCATTATAAAACGATGAGTGCAACATAGAGAGCTGGTTAAACAAAATGGAAAAATATAATTTGCAAACAGCTACTTTCACACTGACTTCAGGTTAATTAAATTTATATTCTCTACTTTTTTTCTTCTACAGAATCAAGAGGTGTCTCTGCAGTGTAATATATTTTTCGCTAAAGGTAAGACCACATCTCTGTGCTGCTGTCTGAAATATAAGTCTTCACAACACATTATCATATTGAATCCATGTCTACCAGATAAAATCTCACACAACTGTTGCTACACTGCCACAAAAGCTCCTCTGATAACACGATATGATGTGATGTTGATTCAGACAACAGTGTTTAGTCAATATAGACAGCTGCACTACCCTTACTGGATTAAACCAGAGAGATTCCTCTGATAGGAAAATTATGAAATACAGCAGATGTTGACTTTAATTTGGTTCATCACATCCTTGATAATAATTTTGTTTGTAGAGAAAGCATCAGTGCTCCAAAAATGGGACATTTCAAAACATGAGGATGAGTTTCTCTTAGTTTACATGCATAAATGTAACCAAGAAGCGCAGTAATATCCAAAAATGAACTTATTTTTGCTGTGTACCTGGTTTATAATATTGTATTATCATAATCCTTCCTTGACTTCTTGGTGGCTTCTAGTATTTTAGTACGAAAATATAGCATCTCTGTACAAAATCCTGCATTTAAACAGGCACACACAATCACACACCCAATCACTCTTTGTATAAATTTTGATCTTAAACATGAAGGAGAGTGTGTGTGTGTGTGTGCGTGTGTTTGGGGAGTGGGCCCTCTCTTTCTTGAGACAGTGTGTTTTTTTTCTTCCTCGATCCATCTGCTTCCTCAGTCTATCAGCGCGGCGTCCTCAGAGGAGCAGAATTTAATTAGTACATGTGGCACCGAGTTAAAGGACATTGAAACATTAAGTAGATGTATTTACTTGTGAAACGCGGCATCATTAAGCCGGCTTATTTGAATAAGTGATTCAGCCATGCTGGTAATACATACTGTAGCACAGATGGCTAAAGCCTGATAACAGTGAATGTGCTCCATTAAAGATTCACAGGAAAGGTGTTGTGGTTTGACAGCACTGAGGAGAGTCTCTGCAGGAGGCTGCTGTGGGTGAATCGCCTGCATGCTGAAGGTCCACTTGCACAGTTCAATCAATTTAGCCTCATCTTATGTGGGAACTACATGGATTCATGGCTGTAGGTCTGACCTGGAGGTTCAGGCAGATTTACAGAGAGAGGTTAAAGGTTGATTGTAAACTGATGGAGGAGAGCATGAGCTGAATTCGACTTTAAATCAGGCAAGAATAAAAATAACTTGTTTGAGTTGTAAATGTTAATGCCTCATAAAGAGTCCAGTGGGGTTCCCAGTGTAGTACTCCTTCCTCTACATCTCACAGCATGGATATTCTCAGCCAGATTACCCTGGAAGACATTGTGTTTATTCTTTATTTCTATAATTCTTTGTTTATTTTAACTGGTTGAAAAACTATATAAAGTCTTTAGAAGATATGGGTATATGAAAACCTCTCTGCAGAAGGCTACAACAAAACATGACAAGGTAAAACATTAAAATACAGGAAAATAATCTGGTAAAATGCTTTACAAACAGAGAAATATTTATCTGATAGAGCCTATAGAGCTTATTCATAAGGTTCAAAGGCCATTAAATGCACTATCATTAACCCTATAACCCAGTACACTCTGAAAATAAGATTTATTTCTTTTAAAAATCATAGATTGTCTTCTCTAAATTTTGCATCTTTACTTGTAAATGCAATGTGATTATTCCAAGGATTTTTTTTTCAATTTTTAATAACACAAACAGTGACAGTCTAGTTAAAGTAGTGACTCATCTTCTGTGGTTGCACATAAGTCCTCTCTGATATATCTTGTGGTTTTATTGTAGCCACACACTGCTTCATCCCTCAGTCCTCCCCAGGTCACTGATGGAAAGAGATTTTAATCTCATTTGAACTTGTTTTATACACACTATGGCTAAAAACGAATACAATTTTTTTATTATGCACCATTTTGTCCCTCTTTACACACCGTAGGGAAGTAGCTGCAGCCTCTTCCTGCTTCCCTTTACCACCATGATGTAAAATAATGGCCCTGCTGTGCTTTTGAATGGCACATTTCCCTTTAAAAATGCCTCAGCTGACAAGTCAATGGTAATATGCCCTCTGCGTTACACAGAATTAAGTGTCACTAAAATACTCTGAGTTCAAGCTACTGCCTTGGAGTCGAGCATACAGCTAATCAGACTGATGTGAGTGCTATCCTTCCACAGATAAATGCCGTATTCCACATTTGAAGCACCCAGAAGCTTCTGCCTTTCTCCTAAGTCATTGTTTCAGACCACATGGTCAGTGCAGCAGCATGTATTTAAATAATAGATCTAAATATCAAAATCATTAAGTACATTTCATTACCATTGTTTAACAATCAAGAGTGAGAACTGTTTTGTTGATAAAGACTTCAAATCTATTTGAAGTGCAAAATAATGAAATTTTAAGCATGTCTTAATAATGCAGTTAACCACTGAGACACAGTGACAAGTTATGATTAAAAGTCTTATCATTTCACAGCCCTGATTCACCCTCATCTACACTCTCATTAATGTTCTCTGCACAGTTAATTTTGAATTCCTATTTCATTAGTCGTTACTGTAAACATTTTTTTCCTCTAAAGTTAAATTCACAGGATTAATGCTGCAGTCAGGATCCTACAGAGGACTAATCTGAACCCTTTAGATTACGGAGCAGCTTTGTGTGTCTCTGCAGGGTTCATGGTTCTAATTTAGCAGCTTTTGATGTGACTCTTTTTGTGTGTTGGGCTCCTTCCTGGCTGAGCTCTGAGCGTTCACACTTGCAGTCTGTGTTCTCCGTAGATGTTGCCATGACACCTATATGGAATCTTTTGTCTGCTGCCAGTTAATTAAGTGTTAACAAAAAGAAGACGCATTTTTCCACCATAATGAGTTTTATTTGTCAGTGCAGGTCATTATAAGCAGCTTTGTACAGGCATTAGCTCTCAGTGTGATTAGATTACATATTATATTACAGTTTCGATTTCACAACTTACATTATGACTCACATATACCTGTAACAGTACTGCATATATACAGTAGATACAGGAAAATAAGTAAAGGATCAAATAATTGGAGCCTATTTTGAACAGTTTGGATCTAAATGTCAGTCACTTTTTTTCAGTGCTGTGAAATGTGAAAAAGATAATCTAGAAGTTTGCAGAGACAACAGGTACAAAAAATTATGCAAGGATTTTTCTTGTGATCAAACTCTAGGCTACAAATTTTGCATGATGGAGATGCGCACACCGACTTTTAAAGGCTCTTTTTCATGCCATTTCACCAAAATTTCACTCTTATTTTCTCTCATTGAAGGATCCAACAAAAAATAACAGACTTGTGAGTGAAAGGTGAAAACAAACACCAAAAGGTTTTTGTGTTTGGTGTTAATTACAACTTATTACGCTGTTTTCAAAAATTTAAATGGTTAGAAGGACTGAAGTTAATCTTTGATGCATTTTTAGGATACAAAAAGCAAACAAGACTATAATTAGCAATCATTGACTTTTTAAATGCCTGCAACTACCCCTGGAGTGGGTGTAAAAACAGCTGTTTTTACATTCTTCCACTGCTAAGAATCTTCAAGAGTGATCATTTTCACTATGACAAGACATAAGGCTGACATGTTTTATCAGGAACAAATGTGCAGCACAAAATCTGCAATGACACATGAGCAAAGGCTTCATCCACAAGGGGAACCCAAAATCAGCAAAAGGCTAAAAGTTCCTCCAGTGAGTGTTAAAATACAACTACATCTACAAATAATACAACTCTAAATGTAAAGTAGTAATCTCACAGGCTATAAGGGGTTCATAAATTATCTGTATTGATTTAATGTGTCATACCAAGGCTTTCAAATTAAGACCATGGAATTAAAAATTTTAACTAATAGCCTGAAACTGGCATTAGAGCTTTCACAATATACCTGTGTTGACAATGATCGTGTATTTGACAGAATATTGTTGTGCTAAAAATAAAAACATCAAGTTCTATAATATAACTAATTGGCTCATAGCGAGGGATGGTCGTGGTAATCACACTGATTACCACCAGTGAAGAAGCAGGAGCAGCTGCTAGTTGGCTAGTTGTAGCAGCCCTCCACGAGAGGACACCTTTAAGGCGGATGTTCCAAGATTTACTGTGAATTTAAAAACCGTGTCTTCCTCAGGGTGCTAATGAGATTAAAATTATACTCTCAAATTGTTCTTTTAATTATTTTCATTCAGTGCCTTAAGTTATAAACTACCAGATATACCATGCACAGCTTTTCAAAATAAAAGCATGTTTTTACACCACAGGAAACCAAATCACATGAAAGTAAAATAAGCTTGTCATACAGTCATTGTATGGAGCAATGTTGTGTCACAAAAATACTTTATTTCAAATAAATGATGATGTATAAAAAGGTCAGTTTTGTTTATTTGGAGGGATACTTCGCCTTTCCTTACCTGCATCAAAATTATTCAAAAATGCTGGCATTATTATGATGTTATTTTGGCCATGAATCATAAGGTAAAATTGTGACAGCCCTAATTGGCATCCTCTAAGTCAGGTTTATGTGCTAGAAAAAGCATCTCACGTCATATTTTTCCTGTGGAGAGCTCTGTGAAACTCGTGTTTTTATATCCTTCCAATTCATTATATACTTTTATCACATGCAGAGCTGGCCTACTTCATGAATTTCCTCAGATAACATTGTGAATATTTTGCATATTAAACCTGATTCCAGATCTCCACATGATACTAGCTCTATATATAAATGATAAGGCTTGTCTGCAGAATATGAACCCCACATCCCACAGCCTGTGTGAGAGATGAAAGCAGCCCCGTCTCTGGCAGCTCCTGTTTCTGCCAGCAAACCGGCTTTTGCGAACTTTCAGGTGGCATGGGAAAATATAGTCATAAATAAAATATAGAGGCATGAATAATTTAGGTGAGTATTGTGATTGACATGAGGGTGAGAGGACCTGATTACGCCTGCCGTGCTGTGTGACTTGAATTACTGCAAATCAAAACATTAGTCTGAGTGTGGAGCTTGCTGTGTTCGGTGTATTTTGATCACTGCTTGTAACAACAAAGACGGTGGAGACGCTGGATGACACGTCTTTTTTAAGATTACTCTTCAATTTTGGCATTGTGGATCTGTGTCATTAAAACACCAGTAATGGTTTGAAAACCAAAGAAAGACACAAAAAATCACACCAGGAGTCAAACCAGTTCACAAACTCTCGCTCGGTACATTCTCATTATTACCAATTCTTTCTGCTTTTAAATGGGGTTAAAATGAAACAATTTCAGAGAGGTGCTGTATGTTGTGGTGAAATGGGGGTCACCCTTTGCTCAGGACCCCCCGTGGTTAATAAGAAACCGTGCTTCCTCTATTGTTGTATGAGGAGGAAGAGCAGATCAATGATTCCCAGCACTGTAGCTGCAGGCTGCAGCAGGCATCACCAGGCTGCAGCTCCTCCGTGTGCTGAGTGCTGAGCAGTGGGCTGCACACCCCCCTCCTTCTCCCTCCCACCCCCCCGTCCTCTTTCATGTATGTGTGTGTGTGTGTGTGTGAGCGGATCTGTCTGCAGCCTCAGGCAAGTGCAAGTTAACAAATGTACAGAGTGCATGTGAAGGCTCATTTGCATATATCTGTGGATGTTGCTACATTTCTTTAAATGGATTCCTTTGTGTTTGATTGTTGGATGTTTTCTTTTCATTGTGCGGGTGCAATTCTGTCAAATCTGTCTGAATATGAAGAAGATTGTATTTGACAGTTAATGATGTTTATTCGCAGACTCTTTTCATCTGACCCTAATTGCAGTAGAATAGAAAAGCAGCCTGTGCAAATGTTTATTGTCCAATTGCTGGTTTTTCTCATTGCCTAATAATTGAGCAGTTGCATACTAGAACAAAGATAGATAGATAGATAGATAGATAGATAGATAGATAGATAGATAGAACGATTCAGTATACACAGATGCAACATGCTGCAGCTTTATGCAGATATATTTTTCAAAATAAAAGTGATCACAGGAGCCGTCTGCACTGTTTTCCTCTCAGGTTATTATGCACAACCTATTACTCCTTTGATTTTAACCATCTTCTGTATTTCTGTCGAGTGTGTGGTCCCTGAGTGTTCTCAGGGGAAATCCTGCAGATAGCTGTTTAATGTGTTCCTTCTGAATATGATGGTAGTGCATAGATTAAGGCAGATGGCCCAGAATCTATCAGAAAACAGCGTTCTACATGTGGCCCTGCGTGTGTGTGTGTGTGTGTGTGTGTGTATGTGTGTGTGTGTGTTTTCTCAGTGGCAGGGATCCTCCACTGACATCATCTGTAGCTGTATAATCATCCAGGCCACAGCCTCTCCTCAGGGGAGTCCAGCTGAGACCTAGCCCCCTCTCTCTCACTCCCTCTCTCTCTCTCCGTCTCTCAATCTATTTATCTCTCCCTTCTCAGCCCAGCTTTCTCTCTCTCGTTCAAGGTTGCCGTGGATGGCAGAGTGTGACACTGGTGATGGATGCATTCAGTATCAGACTGTGGCTGCACGCTTCAATTCGTTATTTTTGCAGGGTTTCTCTAATTTCTTCGCTGATCTGATCAGTTTATGCCACTGGAAGGCATCCGTGCTTGCCCGGACGATGTCTACTGCAATTTAAAAAAAAGAAAAAAAGAAAAAACATTCCTCAAATTAAAACAAAGAAAGAATTAATAAAAAGAAAGATCTGCCATGCCATCTGGGCTGTAAAACTGTGTACTCCATCACTGTGGAAACACTAGTTGTCTGAGATGCGATCCATATTGAATGGCATAGGCGTTTGGCAGACGCAGATACAGCACAAATCTATATCAATAGAAACCATCCTAACCTCTCTTTGCCCCTCCCCCCGCTTATACACATTTGGCAGCCAATAAAAGATGAGTCTTTGTCGACTTATAGTATGATGCAAGTGATTAGTGTATACATATGTAGATGTACTCATTTGTGATTTTCATATGTATACCAGCAAGGTTCATTGCCAGTATAGAAAGGATGTTTGTGTGGAGCAGGGGAGGTGAGTATAGGGAGCCATATAGTCGTCATTGGAAACATTAAAGCTGCAATGGAGAAAAATTCACCACCAGGGGGCGTATATAGTTACCAACATAATCCACAAACTCAAAGCAAACTTGGCTGGTTTGTTTTTTGTTAATAATGGGGCCAACATTAAAGCTCCTGTGAGGAACTTTTTGTTTGTGTCAACTTTTGCGCCCCCCTGTGGACAGCGAGTCTTTGCTTATCTTGTCCAGTACATACTTAAATATTGATTTATTTAAGTACAACAAATCTTATTATTCTGGCTTTCCACAGTCAAATGTATCATTTATTGCAAATATTTTATGTGGAAATTGTAAAACAAGGCTGTGTTTTGAGCTGCAAGGCCTGGACCTATGACCTCTTACTGGTTTCAGACAATAAAAATGGGGTTAGAAAAAATGTCATTCTTGTCACTGATGTTTTTTTTTTTATTTTTTATTATTATTATTATTACAAGGCATGAACATGAATTTTATGAATTTGTTCAATGGAAAAAAACTTCTCACAGGAGCTTTCAGGCACAAGTCTGTGTAGTGATCATATCTAACAAAGTCTGAAAGTAAAACTAGCTGGAATTTGTGGCCTCTACTCTGTGATAATATCTGGGTTTTTGAGATTGACAATCTTCATTAAAAACTTTTTCACCTCATTGCTCAGGCTTAGCTGCTTTTTGTAATAATACTTTTAATACTGCATGTGCTGTTAGTGCTCAAAATAATAGAGGCTAATTGAAGCTTGGCCAGTCTACTCAGAGTTACTGCTTTTACCATTATAAATTGTGTGAAATTTTTAATACTTACCTAAGAAGATAAAAATCCATCTCCATCTACTCATAGTGAATGGTCAGCGAGTGTATAAGAAATACTGTGTGTGTTATAGATTCTGTTGAACGTTGGCAGATGGTATCGTAATCCGTGTGATGGAGCTTCATAGGGAAGCTTGAACATGCTGCTGATGGAGACCCCCGGCCTTGGATTTCCACATGTATTGGTTCCATCTGTTTTCTATGAAATCTGAACGTACTGTGAGGTGTGTTGGGTGATGAGGTGGATAATGGCAGTGATGAAAACGACGACCGGGGTGGGTGCAGTGACTCATTCATCCTTGATTCATTTGAGCTTCTGTTGCTGTCAAGAGTTCTGATTCAGAGCCAATGATGCAAACTATCTTTGATATGTTGGTCATGAAGCCAAGCAGTTCATAGACAGGGAATTTAGAGAGATCACGGAGGGGTTTGTGTAATTACTGATGTCAGACCCTGTACACTTATACCTTCTGGAGGTCTCCAATCACATAAATGTGGTGCCAAGGATGGTACCATGTAAGAGTTGTGCACTCCAAGCTGGCCTCCTCATTTACTTTGGTCATGAGCTTTAAAACAGAAGCAAAATTCATCACTCTTAAGTGGCAACAGTCAACTGTGAGAACTAATGAGACCTATGAAAAATAAGAATATCAATTATTGGCACCAATTTTGGTATAGATTGGGATCAAATACACACAGACTCACCACTGATTTTCGTTCTGTATTTGGATCAGTACTCATCTGTACCAAATCAAAAGTGCCATACAGACATAGTACTGAATGTGTGTTCCTTTACAACCCCCTGACACCCATATTGGTCTTGGTATTGGTTTTGGTATTGATATATGTATCTGTATCTGTAGTGGCAATTTGGTCTGATCAATTTACAATACTTAAAACTCAATCTGGCTATCGGACACAGGGTGAGTGGATCGTAGGAATATTGGTATCTGTGTTTGTATTAATATCAGTTTCTGTATTTGTATTGCTAGCTATATCTGCATCAGTATTGACATTAGTATCAGTAAGGTAATGATGTTGGTGTTCATAAGAAATTCATATTGGTATCAGTATTAGTTTTGGCATCTGCGTTCTATCTGTATTATAGCTATTTGTATCTTAATGAGCATAGCTGTTATATCATTGTTTTGTTATTTGTACCTGTATATAGGTATCTGTATTGGTAGCTGCATCCATGTAGATATTTGTATAAGAATCTGCCTTTATATAGGTAGTGGTATCTGTATCAATACTTGTATCAAGGTCTGTATCAGTATTAGAATTGGTATTTAAAGTGGTGTCTGTATCTGCGTTGGTATTTATGTTGGTGTAACGCACTGTAAGTAAGTCAAATAAGCTGAAAGTCAAGAGTCTGATTTTCCGCCAGCAAAACATGTTTCTTTTTTTCAATGATATTTAAGCAGTCCTGGGTACAGACAGACTGACAACTCAAACCTTTGTTTCAGACTCTGCATCAGTGAACGAAGAATCAGTATCAGAAAATCTGGTGTTTTTGTCTTTTTCAACTAAGACACACGCTTTTATTTGGTCTTTGTTGTAAACAATAGGACTCAGTTTGACAATGCTGTTTAGACGTAGTTTAAAAGTCACCTTTCATCTGTTTCAGCGGGACTTGTGCAGGTCTTTTGCATATGACCTCAATCATGTTATGAGCACACAAATGATTACTTCTAAACCTCCTCTTTGTGCATATTTTTCCTGATCCCTTAAATTTTCTTTCCTGAGATGAAAAACCCTTGAAAGTCAGAGCATAGGTAACCATCACTGGTGCGGCGGGGTAACAAATGTTATCTCTTACTCTGAGGTTTTGCATTTCTATGTAACAGAGCAGCGTGTGTGTGTAAAGCTTATGGATGAAACACTGGAGGAATGTAGAGTAGGCGGTCTAACAACACATTTTTTTAGGGTTTTGGAAGATATTATTGAAACCAAGGTGAAAATTAATACTAAAACTAAAAATAGATTCCCTCTACTGCTACCTCAGAAATACTAAATTTGGTATGTTTCTGTATTTTCATTTCTTCTGGGAGTAATTTCATGTAATTTTCAGTAATCAAAAAAAATTAATATTCCAAAAATCATAATTTCTTGGCTCTTGTATCGCTTATTTAACAATCTGCTCATGTTTTTTTTTTCACTCACGTCTGTTGAGCCTGCAGGGTTAGAACTGTCTGATACTGTTTTATTTGATCACTGCAGTTTATCCAGGACACTTAAAAAAATCTAAAAGCTTTTAAAAGATGCTGCTGTATTAGTGACGGTATACCAACCATCTGAGGGCAGTTTGGTTAACATGCAAACACAATTTCTTATCACCTCAAGTGTTTGTTTTCAGAAAGTCTACATTTCATTTAAAAAAAAAATGACAATGAAAGGGGCAAACCTTTCTGTCATAGATGAGTTAATCAAACAATTTAAATGAAACACATCTGAAACCATTTATCTATCATCAACACAGTTTTAATTAATCTTCTTTTAAGCTATTAATCATTACAGCTGCACTAAATCTTCTTGAAAGCTGTTTTAGTTAACACCACAGTATAATGTAATACAATTATGTCATTGAAGCTCTCAGGGAGAAGGAAACATGAATATACAGTAACTAAAAGCATAAAATTAAGTGTAATACAAATGAAAAAGAAACTTTATTCTCTCCTCAAAAGCATTAACTCTAAATCAAGTATGATAAGTCCAGAGATGGTGTATTCTGCTTTTCTTTCCCCAGTAACAGTGCTCTCTCTTGTATTCCTTTTTTTAGGATGTCTGTCATTTTGCTGCTGCATTTGCATTATGATGCTTCTTTCTTTGGTCATTGTGATTCATCCATAACAGCCAGCTGTAATCTGTGAGTGCTCGGCACAGTCTGTCGGAGTACAGTCAGTACAATTCCACTGGCTGCCTGGGCTCAGACTGCATTTTTAACAAGAGCCATTTCAATGGCAAAAGTCACTCCAGGACAAAATATAATCCCTTAAATAATATACTATTCCCACTACTACCAGCCGAGCACTACTTTTACTACTGCAACTAAATTTAGCTGTGTAGCATGTTGCGTAAAAAGGTTACATAGTTGCTTGAAATGAGGTCAGGGCAAACTAACCCTAATGAACTTATTGTTGGCTAATCAGTCTTTAAATATGACTGAATGAAGGTATGAAGTCTGCATCACAGACTGCAGTGCTGTCAAAGGGAGGTTCAGTGGGGACACTGTATGGCTGAGAATGCAGAACATCACAGGGGTTGTATTACATTTTGTTTTCTTGAACTTGCATTAAAGAAATAAGTCCTTGCACATAAAACTAAATACAGGTTTGAGCTACATCAGAGACATAAGAAAATGCAAATACGACATGTGCTGTATCTGTGTTTTAAAGAGTTTGTCTCTTTAATTTCTAACTTTTTTGAAGCTGTTAGAAAGCTTCAAGGCTATGAGCTATCCTGTACCAGGAAGTGAAGGACCATTTACGTCAGCATAGGGTCCAACTGAGTGTGAGAATAATAAAATGACTCTGACCGCACAATTATGGCCTGACTCACTGTACTGCAGAGCTCCCTGAAAGAAAGAAAGAGTTAGGAACACATTCAAGCATTCATTCAGTACAGTGATGACAGATCTTTTTTCCTGTGGATGAGGTAGATTATTCTGATACTTTTTTTGTCACTGTGGTCTTTTTTTTTTCTTCCTTTTCTTTGCCCTAAAAATTTCTGCAAGCCTTTATTTGTAGTCAGTGACGCTAATGTATATGTACCTTTGTCATCTAGTGTTGTAGTGTAGTCACCAAAACTAGAGTCTTAATCTGAGTCCAAGTCCTCAGTGTTCAAGTCTGAGTCCAGTCCCTGTTTCCTGACTCCAATCTGAGTAGAGTCTCAATCACCTGAGGCGCCTCTATGTGTATCTTGGCTGGAGCTGTTAAACACAATGACACGAGAACATGCAAGTGAACACACGCTCCAGTTCTTTCCCCGAAACTGAATGAATTACACAGGAAAACTGTCAAAAACTTTAAACAAGTCTTCAGCAATGAACAAGTCCTCTTTTCTGTCCTCCAGATGTGAATGGAGTAGATACTTGAGTCCAAATGTCAGGTAGGACTCAAAACTAGTTCAAAACTAGTTCCTTGAGTGACCACTTGAGGCTGGCTCATAAAGGCCAAGGAAACCCCCTTAGAACCCAATTTATAAGCAAAATTAAACATGTTACACCCAAGTGAAAAAAATCCCTTTTGATCTCTATAACTACTATTTTTGTTGAAACTGGAAGTAGGGAGTGAAGATTAAGCTACAAAATGATACAGAAATCATGACAGTGGGTATATCACCATATCTGATGAACTGGAGAGTTGAAAATGCCTCTTAAAGGCGAAGTAAGGAAATAAAGAGTCATGAGGTGAAAGTGTGTTATGGCTAATTTAGAGTGCTGTATTGTTTCCTTGAATTTTAATTGGGATATTCGGTGCCAGCGATCCAATCACTGTATCATATATGTAAAGATAGACAAATGAATAGTTCCTAACTGGTTGCCAGTCATTGTTATCTGAACACAATCAGCACAACATCGGCATCAGGCTTCAAAAGGCTGATATCACAAAGATTTTTTAAAAACACATTTTTAATCCCCAATGACAAATCGAGTTAAACACACTCACTGGCAAGTGTTTAGTGTAAGTTTTGCTTCTAACTCAAATACCAGCCAAGCTTTGAAATCCAGGGCATAACCCAGTGTACTGGTGTTTTTTGCCAATTCATTGAAAATTCATCTACAACATGTTCATGGCTAAAACAACCATGCATATTGCATTGGATTAAAACAACTCTTTTTTTTTTTAACCACAGTATCTAACTTGTATATTTTTTTTCCTTTTTAGTCATTTTAAATTGGCAGAATAAAAATCCAAAAGTTCCCTTGAGGTGATATTTTATGGAGCCAAATATTTTTCCATCTGGATTATTTATTAAAATAATCATCACTCACTTTTTTTCTTACATAAAATCAAAACAAAAACAAACCAACAATTTTCAAACCATCTTTATTTTATTTATATCAAGTCTATGAATTATGCACAATTAGGGGCGTGGCTTATTTGACTGACCAGTGAGCACCTGATTTGGTAGGAACCTTGAGGTAATTTTCTGTCAATGCATTTTGCTGCCAGTTTTAAATGTATATTATTAAAAAATGAAAAGTTGTGTAACTTTTTTTGTCTTAAAGTTGCTTTGAGCTTTTTGTCATCTTAATTCAAGCTGATTTGTTAATATATGTTTCTGTATACACTGCCTGCTCTGATACCTCATGCCAAATTTGCTGCAAAAAGCTCGTATTGCAAGTCCGTCCAAGATTTTTATGTAAACCATGTGTGATGCTCTGAAGCTTTTTAGCTGGACACTCCAGTTTGTATTTTCTGTCTCCTTTATATCCTCTTCGGCCCACTCTACTCCTCCCTGCTCTTCACCCTGTCCTCACCTCTTCCTCCCCCTCTTTACCATTCCCCTCTGTAGCCCTGTTATATCCCCCTCCCCATTTTCCCACTGCTATGCATCTCCCTTTTGCCCCCCTTTACATTTCTCCAACATTCTGTCGTCTCCACTCCTTCCTCGACCCCCATACATACCTTTGCCCCCTCCTCCTCCTCCTCCTCCTCCTCCTCCCCCCTCTCCTCTCCTTCCTCGCCCCCTTCCCTTCCCCTGCCCATGTTGGTAAAAATATCTGCAGACAGCAGGAGCAGAGGCACGCCTGACTCTCTCTCTCGCTCTCTCTCTCTCTCTTTCTCTCTCTCTCTCTCTCTCTCTCCTCCCCTCTCGCTCGCTCTCTCAGACATCCCACCCATGTGATCTCACAGGCTGTCTCTGCTCTGCTCCACTCTCTGCTCCAGTCAGGCTCCTGCCTTTCAGCCGGCTGCAGCTAATGAGCCTTTGTGTGGCCAAAGAGAGAGAGAGAGAGTGAGAAGACAGAGAGAGAGAGAGAGAGAGAGAGGAACACAGTGACAGACAGGGGGGGTTTAAGTGAGAAAGACTACCGACTTGCAACAATAAAAGCATATGTGCAGCAAGAGCTGGAAAATTACAAGCCTCTCTCTAACACTCCTGCACCTTTTTTTCCCATGAAGCTAAGGGGCCGCTGCATGTCAGTGGACCGAAACCAACTGGAAACCTTTTCATTCATCATGTTTTACCTTTTTGTTTGAATAGCCACTTTTTCTTTCACTGTGTGGCGGTGCTGCTGTGAGAAGAGGTGAAAGGAGTCACAGGCTGTCAGTGGATGCAGGTCAGTTGTTCCTGTGAGGGCCGGCACACACACAGAATCACACATACAGACATACACACACACACACACATACAGGAGTGTAATGTGGACGTTGCAGGACTGATGTGTCATGACTGGCTCCAGATGCCATTGGCTTGTTGGCATCACTTGGCATGAGTGTTTGGAAGCTTGTGTTGTCACATCAGTTTGCCGTGATTGTGGGAAACCTTGTGAATGACGAGGTGAAAAATAATTGTGTGTGAGCGCTCTTGATTAAGAAAAAAAGAGTTGGTCTGTGTGTGCACAGAGAATCAAACACAGGGAGGGGCTTTCCAAGCTGCCTTTAGCTGCATTATTTTCTCTGGGATTTTTCTCCCTGTTACTGTTATAGTGCACACACTGCCCGGCCGTGATTAGTGGTAAGGCAACAGAGAAGACAAAGAGAGAGCTGTTGGAGAGGAGCAACAACCTCTGGTTTTTATTTAGCCGTGATGAAAGAGGTTCACCCGAGATTACCCGCAGCTCTGTGCCTCATGATGTCATGCCCGTCCAGGGACAAAAATGTAACTTTTAATGCTGTCATTACAGAAAACAAATCAACCGAAAATGCATCAACCCAAGAAAAGGAATACAGGAGATAGTTTGCAGGAGTGTAAGCTGGAATTGCTCTGCCTTTGGTTCTTGAATATAAAGATCCTCATTTACACTATGCAACACACGGTCATATGGGAAAGCAGTGGTTGTGAGAGTACATTAGAATCTCCATGGAAACCATTTTTGGTATCAAAAGCCTTGTGCAGCATCAGCTGAGGGCTAAGCATACGAATAGGTTTCCAACAATGGTTTCTAATTAGGACCCTTGCTAGGAATGGAATAAAATTGCACAGGTCATTTTTGCTGGAAATTTCCACTCATGTCCTTTTCGCCTGTAAATGATGTGATTTGTGGATTGAATTGTGTCTTTGCTGGTTGGATGTGAGGATAGCAGCTTCTACTGATCAACATGTTGTATCCCACAAATCTAATATGATGGTGTATTCTAGTTGAAGCTGAAAAGATGATATGATTATGTGCTATAATAATATTACTCACCACAGAGAGTAAATTGGTATCAGGAACCAATAGATCACTGAAATTGTAGTTAAAAATATCACCAAAACAATCCCCCTGGTATCAAAGTATTCTGCAGTTAATTGACTTCATATGAATATATGGAATAATTGTTGCAGCTCAGTCGACCATAGAGCTAGTTATAGCACTCGTTCTGGTTGGTAAGTTTGAGGATTGTTCTGTGCATAGCTTCTTTTCGGGTCTTCTTGATTTAAAAAAAAAATACACAAATTATTGGAGAAACAAAACACTGTTGGTTGAAATGCTATCTTTTACTGTATTTAATGCTGACACTGATGCTATACTACTGTGACGGATACAGATACTATTACATCGAGCTGCAATGAATACAGGTGCTGGCACTGGCACAGATACCTATACTGGTAACAGTAATGGATGCTGGTATGAGTACAGGTAAAGATACTTGTACTACTTCCAATGCTTGTAACAGATACAGACACTGGAAGTATCACTGTGACAGACATTTGTTGTAAGTAACTGGTACTGGTAGCCCTATGTTACACATGCATGTAAAAGAAACAAAGTGCTGTCACTGTGACAGTTACTTTAGGTTAATACCACAATGGGCACTGTAACAGCTCATAATAACAGATACTGAGAGTAGCACTGATACCAATACTAATACTTGTAACATGAACTGCTCCTAACAGATAGATATTTTTACCAGGAGCAATACTGGTGCTTTGTCACCTATACCTACAACAGGCACAAATGCTATACTGGTACTGTTATAGATACCTGTCAGGTATCCAGGCTGTAAGCATTGGTACTGCTACTTCATAAATACATGTATTGATTCTAGTACTGCAACATGTCAAAAATGGGTTTTAGAGTGTGCTCCAGTTGAAAAAAGTCACTAATGTTTCTGATCATATCTTTTCTACGATTATGTTCATATAGCAGAAAAACTGTGATGTGATATGCGTCTTAGCCTGCAATCCATGATTAGTTTGCATGCTATGCAAGTTTTTTGTTGAGCTGTTTCCAAGGAGAACAGAGAAAACAGAGAGAGAACGCTGTCCACAGTTTCTCGTTAATGATGCTCAGAGCGATTATTTATGGCATCATTGGTTGTCTGGATGCTAACCTGGATTACTGGACAAGGTGCTAGTGCTGCTGCTCCAGTCAACCAATCATAAACGAGGAACATACTCATACTGACTGGTACTGCTGCCTGTACCGGTAACAGATAAAGATACTGGTATGGATACAAGTTCAGATACTGGAAATGGTAACAGATTCAAATACTGGAACTGATATGCACACTGGAGACTGATTTGGACACTGGTACTGATACTTGTAACCAATACTAATACTAGTGAGGTGGTATTGATACATATGCCGGGCAGGGATATTGGTTTCGGGATCAGAATAACTCTATTAGATTGCAGGTTTTCGTGTCAGCCAGCTTAGTAATTGCCTCACAGGATCTGAGAGCTGGTTAGCACTCGCTCTTACATATTCTGCCTCTGAATTATCACATTAGTTCTTTCTTAAAATAAACCTCTTCAGTGAACTCACCCTGACAGGCTCCTCTCTCCTCCGCTTCCTCTCAGACGGAGGATGCCTCACATTCCTCAGTTGTAGGTAGAGTTATTGACTCTGGAGCTTCTCCAAACGCTGCTGGTGCCATGTCACTGCACTGAACAAGCACAGCCTCCTGGGAACAATGACCCCCGTTGGCTGGCAGCTCTCTTCCTCTCTGGGATGCACCTCTTCCTTCTCTCTCTTTCTTTCTCTCTCTCTCTGGCAGCATGTCTCTCAGGCAGCATTTGCATCTGTAATGACTCGATAGCAGAGCTCAGATGAAACACACTGTGGCTGTGTGTGAATGGAAACTCCCCCACAAGCTGCTCTGGCAGATAGACAGAGTGGGACTGGGTGAAGATGCATGCTGTCTTTACTGATTCCAGTTTTCAGGAGTGAAAGCAGAGAGGGAAAAGCTGCCAGTCATAGCAATCCTCACTGTGTTGTTTGGTTTATTTTAAAGAGTGACACGATTTCCAGCTACTGCAGCAATAAGCTTACAAGTAGTGATTGACATCAAATAAAATCTGCAATATTATAACCTATTAAATACTGAAAGAGAACAACTGGATATTACACAGAGAGAAAACGCGGTAATCAAAATAATATATTGTTTGACAGTTACAATGTAGAGCCAGCTGCAGTGTAAGGCTGATTAGTTTTAGCGTAGCTGACTGATGAGCTTGTTCTTGTTTATTTGTCTAATTGCATCATCAGTCAGAGGGAGTTAATGGGCCCTCAATTGACACTGAAGTGGTCTGTAACACTTAGAGCACAGCAGCCTCTGCATGTGTGAGTGCTCCAGCTAAAAACATTTATACGCACCTTAGACAGGCAGACAAAAATTGTGCCAGATTGAACCGTAGAATACGGCTGTAGCTGATCTAAGGGTAGTGCTTATGCAACATGTATGATTACCTTTGCACTAACAAGTCAGCAGTACTATCCTTTGGTAAACCTGAGACTTTATTTTCACACTGCTTTATAATACATAATTACAGGCCGCTGTGATTGCACGCTACAAGATGCAGTCATAGTGAAGCTTTGTTATTCCATTTTGTAGCACCACCTGAGGCCTTGACTCGGGTCTTTTTTCTTTTTTTTTTCTATGAAAGCATTGGACCCAACAGAAGCTCGTTACAAACCTACAGGATGTCACTCATTATGCTGTCAACAACAGCCTCACTTATTCCCCCTCTGGTGCCGCAGAGTTGCAGAACATTTGAATTACTTCAGGTAGTGCAGACTTTGGCAGAGTCAACGCAACGCACAGCAGTATGTGCGCTCACCTGTACATGCACGTGGGATTCTGCATTAATATGCATCTTTATCGATTGAATTTGTTGCGTTTCTATGAAATATAGATACTTACATGTACCTGAATTTGCAGCATACCTCCAAGCAATTTTTAGCATTTTTTCTCTATGAAAGATGCAATGTAATGAATTATTAAACATGGACTTTTTTAAAGCATGATAGATATGTCAGCAGAGCAGGACAGCTTGGACCTGTCTGTTTTTCCTCCAGCCAATCAGTCAGAGACATTAGAATAAACTTCCTGTAAGGCAGATGTAGTATGTAATTAGCAGCCTTCTCCTTCCATCTCGGCTCCTTTGTGCCAAGGTGATCAATCGTCCAGGGAGCGCCTGGGAGCTGGGAGGAGAGATTGTGTGTTTGTATGAGGGGAGGAAGGGGGGAGGAGAGTCTGGGTCTTATTGTTAATTGAGTGTACCGAGGATTATGAAGGCCCCTAAACTGGATATTAAATAATGTGGCCCCTCTCTCCCTCTCTCTCTCTCTGTGCTGTCTCTCCGTTTCAGGTGCAGATGCGGCGGGCCATGAGTGGAATACTGAAGAGGAAATTTGAGGAGGTGGAAGCCTCCTCCTCCCCGTGCTCTTCCTTGCGCGAGTCTGATGATGAGGTCTCCTGCAGCGAGAGTGGGGATAGCAGTGACAGTGTCAACCCCTCCGCCTCAGGCCCTTTCACCCGTGAGTGCCTTGTGTCTTTTAAATTTGTGCACAGTGAGGCTAACGTGTGTTATTGACAGAAAGATTACTGTCATCATATTATGTCAGGGAAAACAAAGCTGAAGCACTGAGAGATGGGAATAAAACTCAGAGGCAGTGAGGGTTTGCAGCTCCAAATCAATGCAGGATGCAGGTGAAAGAAAACTAATGTGTATGTCTGGTGATAAGAATGTGGTATGAATTTACAGTAACAACCTTTCAGTGGAAAAGAGAAGAGAGGAGATAGGAGAGGAGAGAGGAGAGGAGTGCAGTATTAAAGGGAAAGCATGCACAGGCAGCCTCATTAGGAACAGCGTAGTGCACAGATCTAGCCAGATGAATGAGGTGATGCAGTCTCAAGCTGTGTTTGTGCAACACGATTGGCTCTGTACATCTAAATACGTAGCTTTCCAACAGCACTGCATTATTATTAGACTGGGGGAAACATTTATACAGATCTACTCTTTCGATCAGTATCAACACACTCAAAATTAAAACCTCCTTTGCACATTTTTCAAATTTAGTGGGATGTCTTTAAAACTTTGATCTAGATTAAAACCAAAAAATGTTGAGTTTACATGAATTAAATGGAAATAAAGGTGTACAGGCATTAACTGCACACAGGTTCTTGGATCAATAAAAAAGTGTGTAACGATAAAGCTGCAGAAATTTCTAATGATGTTCAAGTATTGAATCACATGCTATTAGGAGTCCATATTATTTTTAAAGGAGATTTAATTTCAACATAGCTGTAGAAAAAAATATATTTTAGAACACTTTTGAAGCCAGATTTTTAGAAAAAAAATACTTGACTGGTTTCTCAGATTTCACAATTTTTATATTCAAGCTTTAAGCACTTTTTCTTTAGAGCAACGTTGACACCAGTAACCTTTTCTCTTGCCCTTAAGGTTTTCAGATTTATAAATATTTCAGGAGAAAAAGTGTTATGTAAAATAAAGGATTGTATCAGATTTTCTTTTTTTGGCCTGTTCGTGTTGAGCGCATTGATGAATGAAAAGTTTGTTCAATACCCTGTAAGTTTTTAAAGATAATTTAATGTTTTTAAATGCTAATCTATTAATCTATTTTCCTCAGAGCGGAGAATAAAACACCAAAGGGATTAATATTTTAAAGTAATTTGTCATGTATTTTTGGCCTTTATAGCTTGAGTGCCCAGCCTCTCTTTTTTTGTATGACTCAATTAATGAAGTGAACCAAGCGACAAAACAGTGCAGTTTGGCTAAAAGTGATTAAATACAAATAAAGTTTGACCAGCCACAGATTCTGTAAAGCTTTCTGCTTTTAAATACACAAATGATTCCACCGAGGTCTGCTGCTTTAAGATGACACCATAAATCCTGACTTAACTGGACTCTATATTAAAGGATGCTGCCCACATTAAGGGTAGAAACAATTACTAAAGACATGCCTCCTCCTCTGCAGCAGGCTCATCAGGACACTGAAATCATGGCTGATAAATAGCTGTGTGCACACATGTATCTTCATTTGAGCTGAGATAAATGTGGATGAGACGGATTATACAGTTGTTAGTCATGAATCATTTTGGAGAGTTTGGAAGCATCTGTGCACTTAGTGCCAAAAATCCTCAATGACGTCATTCTTCAAGAAAAAGGAGGGAGTTCTGTTCGGACGGCACAGGTGCACAGTGAGCAAAAATGAAGTTTAATTGGGACACAAAAAGAAGATTGAAACCAGCACTTTAGTTTTCTGTTTTGATGATGCGCTGTTTTCTATCTGAAGGACATGCAGATGACTGACAGCCCCCCCCCCAATAGGGAGACATAAGTAGGGTGCTGCGTCCCTGGAGGCTTAGCGTGGCCTCTGTGTCAGCTGCAGATGCTGGTAGCTAACAGCAACAGGGTAGCTGTGCACTGTGAAGACTTCTCTCCTGTGAAGTGACATGTGCACATACAGATGATAATTGACTGTCTTGGTAGAGAGATGGAACAATTAAGCCCTAAGTGCTTTTGCGTTCTTCGCTGTTGTGTGAGGAGGAGTCGGGAAAACCTCTGAAATGTGTTTATCTTTGAGCGAGAAGCAGGCAGGTTTGAATCCAGGATTGGGAAAAGGGTAAAGGAACACTTGCTGATTATAGCTTGTAAAACTGTGACAAATACCTGTGAGATGTTTTTCTCTCTTACAGGCTTTGATGTAAACCATTAAAAAAAGCTGATTGCATAAACCTTAACATCTGCTAACTGTTTTGACACTTAAAACAAGCTGTTCGTATTTCAGTTCGTAGATAATGAAAGTCAGCTCAGTCTGACAGCTCTGCCTCTCTAATGACATGCATTGTCCCCCCTGCGTGCGATGGAGAAGAGCTGCTGGAACCAGATGGTTTCTATTTGTCCTGTCTGTCTGATACACAGCAAACACTGGGAACACTGCCTCTGTGAACCAGCGCTCTTCATCTCCGGGGCCAGGCAGAGGCAGGGGGATTATTTATGCTCCACCGTTGCCCTCCTCTCCTCTCTGCCCCTCCCTCTTGTCGAGCTCTCCTTAAAAAGACATGCTGAGGACTTGCATGCCAAGCGGAAGCAGAGAGATGTGATGAAATCCTTCCCTGCAAAGCTTTGCTGAGAGATGTAGAAGCTCTCTGTAAGGCTGGCAAGAAAGAAGTCGTCATTTTTCAGAGGTTTAAGGACAATACCCCCAAGCCAGCTTGTTTTCTATATTTAGCCATAGAAATTTTGTGTGTCTTAACAGGCTTTACATGAAAATAGATGTATAAATGATGAAGGAATTGTGTGAGAAGTGTTGTTGATGCATTGATTCCTTGTGCCATATTCTCCCTCACTGGATCCATGAGTCGTCTAAACAGATTGCAAGCAGGATGGGAAGCTCTTTTTTTCAAACATGCCCATTTTTCTTTGCAGCCAACTCAATCCTTAAGAGAGAGAAACGCCTCCGGACAAGGAGGGTGCATTTCGAGAATGTGACAGTGTACTACTTCAGCCGACGGCAGGGCTTCACCAGCGTTCCAAGCCAGGGAGGCAGCACGCTGGGCATGTCCAACAGGCACAGCTGGATCCGGCAGTACTCCCTGGGTGAGTTTGCCTTGGAGCAGGAGAGGATCCACAGAGATATGCTCCGGGATCACCTGAAGGAGGAGAAACTCAACTCCATCAAACTCAAGGTAAAAAATCCCATTTCGAGAAATCTCCAAGCATCGAATATCGAAAAAAGTATGAAAGGTATCCAGTCTGAAAGACTCTTCACTTGAACATTTATAAATGTGTCCTCCTTTGTAGCTGACCAAGAACGGAACAGTGGAGTCTGAAGAGGCAAACACGCTCACAGCTGAGGACATCTCAGACGACGACATCGATCTGGACAACACAGAGGTAGACGAGTACTTTTTCCTGCAGCCGCTTACCACTAAAAAGAGACGGGCGCTGCTGCGCTCCTCCGGGGTAAAGAAGATTGACGTGGAAGAGAAACATGAACTGCGGGCTATCAGGATGTCCAGAGAGGACTGTGGCTGTGATTGTAGAGTCTTCTGTGACCCAGAGACCTGTGCCTGCAGCATCGCAGGGATCAAGTGCCAGGTAAAGCCCACAGTATGAATATCTCCTGTTTTACCCTTTTAATAGAAAAGAAACTGTACAGCTAAAGAGCAGATGCAGGTATGAAAGACAACACTGTGTCTTTTGGTTCAAAGTTATTAAACGGCTTCTTTTCCTCAGGTGGACCGCATGTCGTTTCCGTGTGGCTGCACCAAAGAAGGATGCAGCAATTCAACAGGGAGAGTGGAGTTCAACCCCATACGTGTCCGAACCCACTTCTTGCACACCATAATGAAGCTAGAACTGGAAAAGAGTCGTGAGCAGCAGCAGGCATCCCCCACCAACGGTTACCATGGTGATAACAACGACCTGGGGAGTGAAAACCCTCTGGTCCAGTCCCAGCACAGGTTGGAGTACTCACTGTCGGACGCTGTCCCACAAACAGCAGCGATGCACCTGCAAGCCTCCGAAGATATGGAGGAGCCTCTGGATGAAGAGGAAGATGAGGAAGACGAGGAAGAAGATGATGAGGAGGAGGAAGAGGAGGAGGAGGAAGAGGAAAATGAAGAAGATGAGGAAGATGAGGAGGATAGCAGCAGTGTTTGCAGTGCGCTGTCTGACTCCAGTACGCAGAGCTTGGCAAACAGCGACTCTGAGGATGAGGAGGAGGATGAGGAGGATGAAGAGAAGTCTGAGAACTTGGAGAGCCAATCAGTGACTCACACTGAGGTGGTCCCATTGTCCTCGGTGCTGTGCTACAGTGATGTGACGCATGAGAACCACATGAACGGAAACACGTATTTCATGAACTCTTCCTCGGCTGAGTACTACCAGCTGGGGAGCTCCGCTGTTGTTGCAAACGGTCAAACCAGCCAACCCAGTGAACCCTTCGGGGAAGCCTTAGCATTCCAGGATCCGAACGGCACGACCAACGGGGGCATGCCACAAGGACCATTCAACATATCTGCTGAGCAGTACACAGACTACCCCAATCAGGCTGAGCCACAATACACTAACGGTAACGCTAATCACCATTTCAGCCTGACGAGCGGGGCGCCCGCCACGCCGTTGACCTGCTACACAGCTGATTCAGAGAACAAGGTGTCCAAGGTGGCATTTGTGGAACAGCCTGAAAACCAGAACCAGACCCAGTTTCAGAATTTCCTGAACAATAACACACAGGGTTCATACAGCAGCCACAGCTCGTGTTTGACAGCCAAACAGCAGCAAGAGTCCAGTATCAATAACAGCCACTCTGACCTGACCTTATTAGCAAACAACACGAAGAACCTTCCTTTACCAGACCATTGTCCCGAGGTCGCAGCCATTTAGTGGGCCTCACCTCTCAAAGTGTTCTTTCATTATTATGTCTTAACTTAAGCCTGACCGAGGGACATTTCAAGGGAACATAATCATGGCCTTTTTCATTATTTGATCTGAAACTGCAGAGCTATCGGCACCACTGTAGTGCATTTACAGCTATTACGTAAAAGCCGAGGACCATATTCAGACAGCAGCTGTTTTCCCCGGACTTTCGTCTTTGGAGAAGAAGCTCCAATTCTCAAGCGTACAGGCATGATGAAAGTTATAAAAATACTGTTTTTGCTTCCAGCTGTATCAAAACTTTATGTAAATGAACATTGGTGAGTATTTTGATGGAGGTGGGGCAATATTTAAACATTTCAAAATGTTATTTAAACTTAAAGTACAGCCAATGTCTCTCCACAGTTTCAAATATGATTTTTTTTATGATTATAAAGATTGTCAAACTCCCTTCTCAAAACATCAAAATGGCATTGAAGCTTCCTAAACGAAGCCTGTCATGAGGGGGAAGTAGCTCCTGTATGAATATGGTTAAATTAGCTCCACAGTGAGAACATAAAGGAGGAAAAACTCGCTCTTACATTTTTCTTCACTACAGTATGTGCTTAACTTGCAAGATTAAACCCATCACAGCCACTTTCAAGCATCAGTTATGTCATGCTGTGCAATGTATTATGTAATCTCAGATGTAAAGTTCTAGTTTTAAGCAGATATTGTACCGTAGATGGACCTTTTCTATGTCTACCGTATGTGTCAAATGTGCAAAAAAAGGTTTACTGTCGGTTAATTTATTGTTTCTTAATTATGTGTATCCTTATATATTGTAAATGTTTTGATAATAAGCATGCTGTTTTGGGAATCAGTGACATTTAGGGGAAAATAATTGCCATTGTTTTATATGAAAATGTGTTGTATACATAATGTACATTTCTGTTCTTTTTGGTCACTATAATATGCTTTTCTATGGTTTTGGAAAAGCATGAAGCCTGAATTCTTATTTGTATATTTGTAATACAATGTCATAAGATAGCGTTAAATGATAAGAGAACAATTCACAGCCTTTTGCACTTATGTGTGGGGGTCCAGTGGCATGCAGTTGGTTTGAACTGAGTAATACTTGAACAGTGGAAAAAAAAAAACAAGGTCCCCCACTTGCTTTTCCTCCTCAACCTTTCAAAGTCAGGAGTCCATATCTGCTACACTAATCACGTATACAGGGATGATGATGATGATGATGATGATGATGATAAAGTAGCACTTTGACATATCTCTGAAAGTATATGAAGCTCTATGATTTACTCCAGAACTCTATCTTTATCTTTGAGTCAGTATAATCAGCTTAGTTTCATAAAGCATCAGTAGCCAGCCTCTACTACAGACAAATTATTGTCCGCTAATGTGTCAGTATCTCAAATTAATCCAGTTACTGGATTCCTGTTTTCTGATAGCCGTGTAAGCCACATTCCACTCCTTATTAACTACGATGTTAACTTATATGGGTCCAATAATCATGTTGATTTGTTCTATTGATGTGCAATAGCTTGAGGGTTTACAGTAGGTGTTCCCTTTGAGAGAAAATCCTCAATAAAGCGGACCACCTTTAATTGACTGTCAAGGTATTTGATATTGTACTTTAAACACTATTAGCTGAGTATTGAATTTGACACGATTTAATTAAGTGTATATGGAGAAAAAAAATGTTCAAGGTAGACAATCAAAGATTAAAATGTGGTTCATTTGAGTAAACACACAAACAATATCATCTCTGAGCCATTCTAAATATCCGAACAGCCAGGTTTTCTAAAGTTGTTTACCAAAAATCTGTAAATAACCTTTTAGATTGTCTTTTTTATGAATCCTAAAACAGGTAGAATTGGAGTAATTGTTCAGAAATTGGATGACTGCAATAATTAAGTAAAGAGACGACAATAAAATGTTTCTGAGGTTATTCACCTTGAGCTATTTGCTCCTGCATGAATACAAATACTTCCGTCCTTCAGGCTGTCGAGTATCTGCCATATTTTGAAATAAAAGGAGGTTGTTTCTGGATTTTTGGCAGTGGTGTGACTGATGAGTAGCCTGGACCTTTTCAGTCATCTCAGTTGTTTAAAAGAAGCTGACTGACTGTTTTTAGGCAATCAGAGGCATCAAAACAGTCTAATTTGCAGACAAATGGTGCCAAAATATTCAAAGCGAGAAGGCTACATACAGCGACACTGCATCCCCTTCAGAATCCTGTGTTGGATTTTAATTTCCAGTATTTATTATGAACGATATAATGAAATGTGTATTTATTGTGAATTTACTAAAAGTCTGTATTGAGTAAATTGATTCACTATCTTAAAATTTGTCTTTTGTTTCATGCAGGTTGTGTTGTAAAGCTTCATGTGCCTGATTTATTTATTTATTATTATGTGAAAAGCAAACATTTTGCACAAAATGCTCCATTTTTTTTATGTGTTTTGATTTTCAAACTGTAGATAGAGCCAACTTCATTTTCAGTTGCTTCATTTTTAACATGGTTTTGAAATAAATGAAATTCAAATTGTTAGTCAACGCTGTACAGCTCAGTGATTTCTTGGTGCGAAGCGCCCACTGCTGGTCACAAGGAGAACTGACACCCATGTTGCTCTCAGTACCACTGAATTTATTGAGCTAAAATCCAGACCTCTTTCCACCAAAGCTGTCACAGCATTTCCTCTTCAGGTAAACACACATTCACACCGTTTCTCACTCTCAGTTAATTTACAATACTTTAACATCTGTCTCAACACTAGTGCCTGCACCAGAAATTCATCTGTCAACTCATGTTCAGAGAAAAAAGGCTGAGTTTGGGATGTGAATAACAGAGTTCCTTCATGAAGTAATGTGACATGAAAATGACACCAAACCTTTGAATTTCAATAGCACAGGTGAACACTGCAGCAAATTTAAAGGGAGGCTAATTCCTTGTATTCCTTCTTCATAACAGTAGATCAAATATAAAACCATATACTTGACTTTTCTCATCGCTACAGTCCTGCAAAAATGATTATCTGGTTGATTATCTACACACATATTTTAATCCAATTGAAGCAGGTACAGCTCAAACCTTTTACTCTCTTTGGAGCTACTGTGTTGCATTGGGAAGCTAATCCTCATTAATAAATAGGTAGGGCATGACACCAGTAATTACAGCCAACACAGCCTACACTCTCAAAAGTAATAATACAACTCATTTAATACGGGTCTAAAACAGGTCCAGACAGAAAAGCTGAATGTCATTACCTTGATTTCTTGCTGTGTTAGACAGTGAGATGATTCAGAAAAGCTAGAAAGTGAGGGCCTGGTCAAAATAAAATCTTAGTATTGCAAAGTTTCTTTGTCTTAGCATTTGACAGTTTTTTACTTGATTCCCATTTCAAAATCAATTATCCCTCCATCACTCCACTGACTCAGTACTGAATTAGGCCTAAGGCACTGGAAGGTGTTTAAGTAGGTGTGTAAGAAGGTGTTCAAATCCACATAAGTCGTGTTTGTTTGTTTGTTTCAGGTTTTTTCTCTGTTAGTCTCTTTGGTGATAAAATTTTGTGTCTCCAGCTTGAACCCCTCAATCATGTGATTTACTGGACTGTGTGTTTGTCAAACTTAGTTTTAAATTTCTATGTTATTCAGTGCTGGCTTCATGTACCTACAGCAGGCGTAATGGTTGTGACGATTTAGAATAGTGAAAATATCTGAGCACTAAAGAGGCACTTGTCAAGAGAGTGTGTCTTCTTCCGAGACTCTGGTTCAGAGTTTGTCTCGCTGCATCACTTCAGTGTTTTCCTCTCGCAGACACACACTGATGTTTCTCCCAGAGTTCAATCTTCTTAGCAAACTTCTTCTACTTATAAAAAATAAATTAAAACTCAGAGTCATTCATCTAAAAGAAACTGCATGTTAGCCTCTTGCAGTGTGGTAAACTCCTGTCTGAGTATTTTGTGGGAGTCGTTTACACGAAGGTCCAGTGCTGGTATCTGTCTGCAGGGTTGCAGAGGGTCACAGTGGGAGACTCACGACGGGCACTTAGACACAAGTGCCGTGCTGGCAAGTAGAACAGCTTGTTCTATATGAAGAGAAGAAATTGTTGACTGTCTTTAAGATTTAACTCAAATAAAATAAAGGCTTAGAAGTGGAAAGAAAGTCAAAAAACTCACATCCTTAAATTCCCATTTCTGCTCCGCTCCCACAAATGAGTTCCCGCCTCTAAACTGGCATTCCTCCAGCTTCACAGCCCCCTCCACGGCATGCAAACACAGCTCCTTCTGAATGTTGTGTCTAATCTCATGATGTGTGGAGTATTCAAAATACTACAGCAAAGCAAAGAGAAAATATCAGTCATCAACCACTGTCATTGAGGTGAATCATGGATATGTCCATCAGAGTTAGAGCTTCATTTTCTATCTGACCTGGTTTCCTCCCAGTCCATGACATGGGTACATAATCAGCTGTTTCCCGCCCTCATTGTTCTCTCCAGCGTCCAGACATGAGTCTCGGCCCAGATTTTTTACCTATAGGGAAAGAGCAGGGAAGGGGAAAGCAGTGAGAGGAAACAAAATGAAAAACCAACATCCAGTGCAAGCTGTTCAAACAACTTCAGTCTCAGGAGTGCTTTCACTAGTGTCAAATTGGAAAAGCTCGGTACCCTCTGGAGATCCCAAGTGGAAACCCTCAGTGGCTAGACCGAGCTCTGAGGTTTGGAAGGAGGAGCGTGTGTGTGAGTTTGTGTGTGTATGTGTGTGTGTGATATTACCGAGCCAAATTGAAGTGGGTTAAGATCAGGCAAAAAGACTTCAGGATAAACGTTGTTCAGGTACCAGGAGAAGCTCTTGCACTGCAGACGTTCACGGAGGTCCACACGTTTAGAGATATCTCCAAAGGTTTTCTGTTAAAATAACAGCATGACATATTACCACTGAGACGCTTCTGAATCCTGCACTGTCAGCAAAAAGAAGTGAAACTCCAACCTGCTTTTAAAGCTCCTTTGGGGAGTTTCTGACTGACTGTGACGGACTGAAATTAATATTATTTATTACTCAACAGAAAGTCAAATATTTTCATTAAGTAATAAACTCAGAGACCTCAAAGACTTTTCTTTCACTATAATAAATTTCACTCTCACATTTACGGGACAAGATCAGCAAACAGGGAGCCCTCACAGGAGCTTTAAAATCAGAACCTTTTTAAAGCTCCTGTGAGGAGTATTTGGGCATTTATGAAATAGACTGAAAATCATATTAATGCGTTTTCATGATGTCCAAAAGCAGACAAGACCACCATTAACACAGCCTACAGCTTGTGCGTCATCATTTTGCATGTCTGAAAGTGCTGTGAGGGGGTAGTAGTCAAGAATAAAAGTGAAAAAAACAGTCCTGTGTTTATATCCTCTGCATACAATATTATCACACTACTTCAGGATGTAGCTGATAAAATTAACACAGACTGCTTGGTTCTTGGGGGGTGCCAAAAATTGCACAAACTGAAAGTTTTTCACAAGAGCTTTAGGTGGGAGTACAAATACAAAGCACTTGTCTTGGTAATTTTGGTTTAAAACAGAAAACATAAAAATAGAATAATGAATAAGAAAAAAAGAGGCAATACCCATAAAACTTCAGTACAGGACATAGAGATAATAGAAGCTGATGAAAAGCACTATTGAACTATTATATACATACAATCTGCACAAAGGGAACATCTGTTCATAATGTCTATTATTCTTCTGATATGAATCATGTTTCAATATTTTGATGGTGGCAGCAGAATCTTCATTGCACCACTGAAGGCCTCTGGACTAATCCTTTGTGTGCAGTTCATGTATGTATGTGCCAAAGGCCATTACAACCTGTCTAATAACTGTTGAGACAGGTAAGCCCCGCCTACAAATGCAGTTTCACTAACCATTCATTTACTTTTGATCTATTTCTTTTTTTCTAGAACAATCTAATTTTAATCTTTAAAATATGGGGTAAAAGTGGAACTGAACAATGTCCAACACGTCAAAACTATTCATGACGGAAAAAGACATCAACTCTTCACATTTGAGAAGCTGGGAACAGATCATGTTTGGCATTTTTAGTAAAAGGATTTATTTTCTTTGGACTGAGTAACCAATAAATAGTTGCAGCTCTAGTCTGAACTAAACTAGCAAACAGACAGACTGCTTAACTCTGTCATCCAGCTGATCAAATTAAAAATCGACAAAAAGAGCTCATCTCTGAGAAAAGAAGGATATCTATCCAGATCTTTAGAACTTCATTTCATTTTCAAACTAATTTCTATTTATTTCTCTGGAGTCACTGACTCTGTTATGTGGCTCTAATGACTTCTATGTTTACACCAATCAACTCTAGCCGAGCATTTGATAGCTTTACAAACACACACTTAACAGGACGTTAACAAGGATCTGCAGACTCCTCCTGCTCCTGAATAATGACAGCGTTTACTCAAATGATGTGGAGGCTCCTCACACGGCTGCACACTGACAGATTCCTTAAAGCCGTTGACGACAGAGTGTTTGTTTGAAGCTGAGAGACAGAGAGAGGCGCTGGCCCCGCTCTGTGAGGTATCGCCCTGAGGGAAACGGTTTATGGCACCTTCGGGACCACATGTTGGGAAACACTGAGAGCCTGTCATTTAGCAGTACTGACTTCCTTCGGGCCCCAGATAACAGCTTTCAGCCCTTAACAGCTCATCTATCTCTCTGCGTTTTAAAGAACACACTCAAATGAAATTGATTCTTGTATTTATGAGTAAAATACAACAGCTCTCCGAGTATGTGTTATTCTGTGTTTTCCCCTGTTAACTGATAAGGCGAGGGGTAAGCTGTAGGATTTGCGCAAACATGTCTTAAGGGTGGAGTTAAGGGATAATTAGGGGTCTTAAAAACCACCTAAATATGACCATGACAAGTGAAAACATAGTGGTGCAGAGAAATTTTCTACTTCAAGAAGGATCCCAGAATAGAAACACAGGATTTCAGACGTACATCTTTTGCCATTTGTGCAGCCTGCTGATTCCGACGGTAAAAGATCTCTTTGTAGTCGTCCATCCAGACCTCGGCCAGTCGGACCTGGTTACGAGCGATCACTTGTGTCCCCTTGGGGAAGGTGTGGGGGCTCTTAGTGCGGAAAACATGACCAACAATTGAACAAGGGAGGATCTCCAGCTGTCCACCACACTGCCACACCTGCAGGTAAATAGCAGTGAGCACAGACAGATGTACAATGAGGTGTACTCAGACACACCTATTAAACAGTTGTAGACACTGAGATGAATCAACAACTACAAAAGGTGTGAGGTCAAAATCTAAAAATACAGCATATGTCCGGAGTGATGCTTTACCCTGAAAGACATCTCAATGTTCTCTCCGCCCCAGATCTCCATTTGTTCATCGTAACTCCCAATTTGGTAGAAATAGTCCTTTGAGATGGAGAAGAGTCCACCAGCAAATGTGGGAGTCCTATTAGGAGATTTCATAGATTTCATGTGATCAGGATTCTCAGCAAAGAAATAAAGAGTTTATGAGAATTTGATGTTTTTTACTGCTGTACAATTGTTGCCTACTTGATAGGATACGTTTCATCCTTTCTTCTTTTTTTCTCATGATCTGGTAAAGACTCCCAGCCGAAGGAAAGCCCCCAGTCAAAGTTCCCCCTGTTATGGTTCTGGCCGTACGGAGACGGCTTCATGAACTCAAACGTGTTGAGATCAATAGTGGTTATATCCGGGCTCACTACTGCAGTGTAGTTCTCGGCTATTCTTGCCATCAGGGGCTCCAGCCATCCATGAAAGCATTCACCTGCACACACACACAGGTAGCGGTTTGTATCATGACGTGTTCTTTAACAATAACACCTGAATGGCTGATTTCAGTTGGCACACAAAGGCAAACACCAGGTGAGTGAGGGTGTGTCCCTAAAGCAAGCAACTGGTAGGTGTGTTGACTTACAGTGAGCGTCAAGGAAGGTGAGGGTTTCACCGGTGGCCACGGAGGCACCCAGCAGGCGAGCAGTGATTAGTCCTTTTCTTTCTCGCTGGCGAACGACTTGAACGATGTTTAGCTGCTTCAAATACTCATCTAGGTTGTCTTTTAACATATCTGAAAGATAGATTTAGAGACGACAAAATCATTAAAGAATTCATGAAGAATGGAAAGATGAAACAATACCAGATTGAATCTTGTTTGAAGTGTAATAAAGACAGGGTCATGGCTAAATAAATCATCAGATGCAAAAGTACAAATGTGTCTTCTTTTCCTCTTTAGTGTGTCCTTCTGTCAGGATTAAAGCAGACCTCCATCTGTAGCTGATAATAACTAAAAAAAAACTAAGTTTACAGCGTCAGATGAACAACATTCCCTAAATCCTCTCTCTCCTGTGTCCCTCCTAAATCCAATTTGAAAGCTCCACCCTGATTCATTTTAAAAGCACAACCAGTACTAAGTCTTCTTTGGAAACTATTCACCAGCAGCCCCTCACTTCCTGCTGTAACCCACTTCATTGGCTACAGAGGGAGCAGGGGGCTCCTGTCTGCACATTTCAAGAGCTGCCCACCCAACAAGCTGCATGAAATCAAACCCAAATGAGGGCCGACAATCCCCTCTTAAAATTTTACCATCCACGCTGGCATCGTCCACCAGGATGATCTCCTTGAGTAGGATGGCCGGAGAGGTGTGCAGGACACTGTATACTGTCCTCAGCAGAGTGCTCCAAGCCTCATTGTGGAACACAATTATCACACTGGTGGTCGGCAAGGGGGGGCATCGCTTGAAGGTTTGCTCAATGCATCTGCAGCAACGAGAGTGAAAAGAGCACAAAGATGTGACTGTCCAACACAGATCCTGAGCGGTACAATAGTCTAGTTATTACATCTGCTGACTCTCCCTAGTGGGGTGTCCATTTCTGCTGCGACACTGCATGTGTGGCAGCCTTTCAAATACCTGCAATATCAGGCTTTGTAATTCACCCTGGCAAGATGGCCAGGACATGGACAGGCTTTATGTCTGTGTCAGGTACTGACTATGTCCTGACACGGACTTGGACTTCCATGTACTATCATCAGCCAAACATAACTGTGCTCCTCTCTGAAGTGGCCACAGTAACTGGGCAGGCAGGCTAAAGCAAAGTCCCAGTCAGAACAGTCATCTCTGTGGTTTCTGCTGCAGATTATTTGCAAAAAGTGAACATGATGAATGTGTTTTGGTTAGGCGAGTCAGTTTTTCATTAAACCATTTGTAGTACTGCTGCTCTGTGATATTTTCCAGTGTGTGACTTAGTTTTATTCTGAGCCAGTACATTGAGAAATAATGGGGGGAGAACTTCCAGTACAGAACCAATGTAGCATTCGCACCCACTAGGTGGTGTGATTAAATGTTGTTTTGAGATTGAATCATTAGGAAAATTAATGTAACATTATTTAATAAGATTTATAATAATTTTGCACAGAAACTTACTCTGGTGGTCTTGTGTCTGGGCCCAGGTTTCTACTCAAAGAGATGCGGTCACTGGCAAACAGGTTAAAGCAGTGTTTCTCCTCACCCTTCTCCTTCTCCTTCTGCTCCTCAGGGCTCAAAGAGTCTGTGTAGAAAGGCTTCCCATCTGCTCCAGGAGCAAGAGGGTTCTGGGGCGGCCGCTCCAGGGCCGGCCTGAGCTCGGCTGCAGTGTAGTGACCCTGCAGACAGGATGCACCATCCCTACTATCCTGCTTACGCACAGGGGCTTTGATCTGCATCTTTGGTATAGCATCCTTGAAGTTATTGACAGCTCCCATTACCATGCCCAGCATGGAGTCCCGCTTGACAGCTATCTCCTTCAGCCATGGGTCCTCCTGTTGGTTCTGGCTCCCAACCTCCCGTTGTATGAGGAACACAAATGTGACAAAAATGAGGGCCACTATCGCCAGTTTTAGTGGGTGCAGGCGCCTTCGGAGGACTCTGCGGAGAGCTGTCATTCTTCTTAAACAGAGAGGAGGAGTGCTTTGGACTGAGATTCAGCTAGAACAAATAAAAAGGATTTTATTATATCAATAAATCAGATCAGAGTAATGAGGAAATTTTAGGTATATAAGATATAGCCAACATGAGTATACTCTGCTCACCATGTCAAATTCAAATTCAACTTTATTTGTATGGCACTTTTCAGACAAAAAGATGTATTTCAAAGTGCCTCACAGAGGCTAAAAGCAATGATTAAACGACAATAAAACCTGACCCTCCCACCAACACACCCACCCATGGACCCACACAAACACACAGACCCACACGCACCCACCCTCACTCACCCACACACACACACACACACACACACACACACACACACACACACACACACACAAGAGCAATCAAAGTGAGAATTTAAGATATCGTTAAAGAGACATGGCCTGACAGCGAGGCATTATGTGGGGAAAGAGCTACCTTTAGGAAACACTGGAGATATAAGATAAAAAATTTAATGGTAGAAAGAAAGACTAAAACCTGATGGACTAAAACAAGAAAATCATATTAAAAGAACAAATAAATAAGAGCTCTTTACCATGTAAAAGGGGTAAAAGAAGTAAAAACCTCTATGACGGGAATTAAGAATAAGACCAAGAACAATAATTAATAAAATGACATAAAAGAAACATTAAGAACTTTGATTAAAATGAACATTTGCAATAAGAGAAATATGAAAGGGCAGTCATTGAAAAGCCTGGTTAAAAAGGTGAGTCTTGAGCCTCTTCCTGTCACAATAATATGATAAGCTACCTGTACTTAAGGTGAGCTGTTAAACTTTTTAACTTGATGAATTTAAATTTATTATACTCTGCTGACATTTGTAAAACAATTGGTTAAAAACTGCTGACAAAAAACAGTCATCAATCCCTGCCCCGGATTCCTTCAGAGTAAAAGACCACGTAGCCTACCATGAGTCGCGAGTCACAGGTTTTGGTGAGTAAAGTCTGTTAAATTGATGTTATACTGATCCACAAACAGCATATTGTCTCCATTTTAGATCCTGGAATAGTTTCTCGAACTCCAAAGACACTTTTCATGAAGAAAAAAAGATTTGCGTCAGGGAACTTCCGTCTCGTTGGACCCAGGTGAGCTCCTCTCAGGTAGAAGGAGGAGACACCCCCATGCGCGTGCGCAGAGAGTTCCTCTGCGTGTCAGAATCCATACCTGCAGTAAAGATAACAAAACGAGACTTATTTAGACCATTTTGACCTCTAAGTTAAACGGCGTTACTGTCTAAACAGACATTTCAAACAATGAGTACAACTAATTCTTTAAATATTATCCACAAAACGGCCGAAAATTACAACTTTTATCGGTGAAACTTTGAACTAAAGTGCTATTTAGTCACTCTGCCGGCAGGAATACAGCAGGCTGTGCTGTCCACAGAGTTCCTCACTTTCAATAATGGTGTCATTAATGGGATTTGTTCAACTGGTCATTCACTGGGACAGTTGCTGGGTTACATATAAAAGAGGAACGCGGTATGCCCCACACACACAGCCCACCGCATCCAATCAGGTTGTCTGAGAAAACACCACATCCTGCACATTGAGCCTGAACTACTGAGGATCATAGACGGCAGAGAAAAGCACATGGTCCGACGTGGAATTGAAAGAAAAAAATTTAAGCAGCGTCCTTTCGCTTTGAAGCGACTCTGGCTGCACTGGAGGGAAATACCATCTCAGCTTTCCTCCCAGAGAAAGTTTCGATTTGACACTCACCTGTGGACTCTGGAGTTGCTTTCTTTTAAACGCTTATCCTCAAGATGTTGGTCTTCAGAAAGACTTGGATACTTAACGGAGTGGATACGCGGACTCCAGGCGTGGGGAGTCTGCTCCTGTTGCCCAGTTTGAGGTCTTTCTGCCCCTGAGTCGCACCGACTCCATCTGTAGTGACTGTGCTCCCCGGCACTTCCTATCCACTGCAGGCGTCCGCCTTATTATGTCCATTAAAGTGTTCACTGGTGTCCTGCATTTTTTCCAGTCACGGTTGTAAATGTTTGTCTTAGCAGCAATTACATGGAGTCCTGATGATGGAAACAGTTTATCAAGGAAATGACTCAATCAGGAGGGCACTTGTGCTTATTATCGCAATGATAAAAAGAGTAAAAAAAGAAATCAGGACAAATGAGCTTAAATATTTTTATTTTTTTAAAATCGGCTTTTGGTGGCTGATATTTATAACACATCCAGATCCTATATTTGTTCATCATAACATAAAACTATACAAAAACATATAAAAGAACAGTGACAGATCATTTCAGGGTGTATTTTGTTGAATTACAAAAATACTTTTCACACACATGATTATCTTAAGTGTCTCCTCCCTTCTATGCCCCAAAATCTGTAATCTTTAGGGTGTGTACATGAATTTCCCACACACACTTTTCTATCAGGGTTGCCATCACCCAGATACTACTATACTTAAATACATTAAAATGGAAATGCATCGCCTCCTTCCCCCTCTCTTTCTCTTCTCAGTTTCAGCACTAAGATCTCAGAGCAGCCCGGGCTTTGTCCAGTATGTCCTTTCTCATTCTTGGATAATTTGGGTGAGCAGCCAGAACCTGTGGATGAAAGAAAATCAAATATGAGTTCAGTGAATAACAACAGCACTGACTTCTCAAATTGTCAACATCTACAGGTGTCTCACCTTGTGACACACATCTATAGCGTCTACATGCCGCTTTGCTTTTAAGTAGTTGAATGCAAGCTTGTATCCTGAAAAAAAGATGCAGCTGTTAGCAGTGTGGTCAAAATGAAAAAAAAAAAAAATTCTGTTTCAAAGGAAGATGTGGACGCGATCATACCAATGGATGGGTTGGTCCGGTTTCCATATTTCCAAGCCATTTCATAGTTGAATGCTGCATCACGGAAAGCCTGCTCTTTTTCCACTATGTAGCCCTGATATTCATAAGCTTTACAGCATGACTGCAAAAAGGGAAAATTTACAACACAAAGACATCAACAGAACAGAAGACGCCTACACTATCAAGTATTAAAACAGAGGAAAAGTGGTTTTGTTCGACTTTGAATTGCTCTGTTTAAACGACAAACTATTCAAGCAGTGACGGAGCTTCCAGGCTGACCTTGTTATGGTTAAGACATCTCTTTAAGAGGTCCCCGGCCATGTCATACTTCCCCGAATGAATGTAGATGTCTGCCAAGAGCAGCCAGCTCTTCTCGAACTCATCTGCGTCGACAATGCTCCAGTTCATCTTAGCTATGCGTTTGAGCTGGTTCCTGGCTCGGGGGGTTTGTTTCAGCATCATATAAGCTGTCGCCATGGCCAAGAGCGCTGGAACATGGTCTTTCTGTAGTCAACCAGAGAGTCCTGGTCAGACAGGATGGATATGACACACAGACCCTACTACCCCACTTTACTTTTTGCACTAAAACACACTAAAAGTTTAAAAGTAAAGAGTGATTTTTAAAATGATACCTACAAAACAGAATTTTAACAGGGCAGGTATCAGTTCAGACAGATACAGTCTATCATGCAGTTTATTAGCAAAGGGACTGACTGACATATACAGTGAGGCTGATATAATGCACAGCTCCTGGATGGGTTATATATACACAAGACAGAGTGAGGCAGCTTAAATGCGTACCATCTGGAGTTTACTTACCTCATTGTTTGCTATCTCTGTGAACACCCCGAGGGCTTTCTCTACATTGACCTTCTGCTTAGTAGCCAGATAGCAGTAGTTCTCCAGGATGCGGAGCTGTATATGTCCACTTGGTGTCTGAGGCTTTAACTCTTTCAGCAGCTTCTCGGCTGTTCTCACAGCAAGCTGCTCCGACTCCTGCTTCTCAGTGGAGTTGCTAAAGAAACAGACAGATAAGCATAAGCGTTCAGAAAAAAAAAATGACATGGATGCTGCCTGGAAGGGACACCAAAACAACATGGAGCGCCAGTTTAATTCACATTGATTTATTTTCAATCACTAATTTTCCTGGTGTTGTTGTTAGCTGCTTGACAGCTGGGTTGACATATCTGTGGTCCTAAGTTCACCTGTTTAGCTAACTTATCAGTAACCACAAAAAGTAAGGTGACAAATAGAGTCTGAGTGTGCACTTCAAACTGAATCAAGAAGCTGTCATGCTGCAGGCCGCACTGTCTTGGGTGTTGTTCCACCAGGTAATTAAAGGCAAGTTTTAGCCAGTCTAATCTTTCAGTCTTGAAAAATAAGGAAAAAAAAACTGCAGGTCCTTAAAAGCCAAGGGACCCTGTTACCACATTTACAGCCTGGGATAAAAGCTGGTTTTGGCTCGAACAGCTTATTTCTAAACAGGTACATACTTCTTAAGTGTGTAGATTTTTAAATAAATCACCCGGTTTGACAGTATTACAGATGAGAGCTCTACATGAAGTCACATAGTGAGTGGGCTGATCACTCATGACTCAGCATTTATAATATGCCTCTACAGAAACCAATGGGTGACACCACTGAGACTAAATCCTTGTTTCATTGTTCCACAGTGGGAGGAGGTGCTCTGCCTCACAGTCAATATTTCCAAAAGAAGGAATGTACTTAGTTTTCTACTGAAGCACAGATTCAGTTCTTGTATGCTCCTCATGCCACTTACCCTATTTCCCCATCCAAAGTTTCAAACACTTCTCCTCCTATGGTTTCATTATCGGGGTTCAGGTAGATTTCAATCATATTATACACAGCATTTTGACCCCAATCGTTGTCTTTTCGTGCTTTGTTGAAATGCCGCAGAGCTTCATTGGGCTGTCCTGTGAACCTTTAAAGAAATCACACATTTGGTCACTGCTTTTTTAACAGGAGGCTCTACATTCAAAGGAAGTTGTTCAAAACTTACCAAAGATAAAGTCCTTTGCAGTAGTTGAACCCTGGGTCAAACTTAGTCCTGGGAGAATGTTTTTCCGCCATTTCGATAAATCGGGGAACTTCTTCCAATTTTCCGGCTCTTCTCAACAGGTCGATTAGACGGGACAGTGTTGGGTAATTGTCTAAAAGCAACAGGTGTACGATACTGTAAATATTTAATTTCTTAGATTTTTTTCAGTTTTTCAAAGGCAGAGAAAAATGTGGCTCTTGTATACCTGGTTTGCGCTCCAAAAGTTGTTGAAAGTGGAAAACTGCCTGGTCATAGTCCTGCTTTCTGAACATAATGTCAGCCATCATCTGAAAACAAACACATGTAAGAAACATTCATATCAAAAAGGTCAGAATGAAGTCAGTTATGTAAAGAGGCCAGAACAAACCAGAGTGGCATCTTCATTATACTGATCACTCTTCAGAATAACGCTGCATTGCTCCTGGCATGCATCAGCCTCATCTAGAGTGAGGTACAAGCGGGCCAACTCCAGCATCACCTAGAACAGAGAAACACTCATTTGAAATCTTTTTACCAAACGCTCATACAATAATATATGTTGGAAAAATCTGACCCTGAAACAATTTATCAACAACTTAGATCAGAAAATGTGACAAAACATAAGCACAAGACTCCAAAAGATGCCAGTGCTTGTTATCCACAGCTGCAGTGAGCACACAGGACGTTTTTGAGTCAGCTGCACTGACCTTGCGATCAGTCTCACAATACACAAGAGCTTCTTTGTAGAATTTGACTGCTCTCTCATAGCCCCTCTGACTTGTGTAGTGTTTAGCTATCTCGGCGCAGATCTCGGCAGCAAGCTGCTTCTGCACGGGGATGGCGTCGGGCTGCTCCAACTGAACCCGCTTCAGCACCTTGGCCTGCACATCCCGGGCCTATACAAAGCAAAAACACAAGCTTGATTGAAAACAGCAACAGAAAAGAAAAAGCTCCATCCCTGACGAATCTGTACAAACAAAAAACTAAAGAAAAGTATGTTTTTCTGGGGAAAAACATTGTTAAATATTTGATTACAAAAACATGTGACGGAAAAAAAAAAAGAAAAAACAGCATGCACCACACTGTAGGGCTTCAATATTGTAGATAATTTGATGTACCAGGCTAGTGGCATTTATCCCCCACACACAGGGAAAGCATTTCCCTTAAAGTTGTTTTCCTAAATAAAAAACGTCAAACATGCTGTATTCTGAAATACCCCTGTAGACTGGCATACGTTGGAAAAACCTCCTCAATATAGAAACCAGAAAAGCAAGCCCAGGAGTGCAAACAGCCACGGTGACCTCAAGAGCCCCGTAGAGGACTAGTTTCTGTTGATGAATCACAGCTGCACCTCCTTTTTTTGTCACTGATCACGTTATGCTCCCAGGAATGACATCAGTAATCTCTTCAAATGTGAACTATTTAACACAATGTCATGTAGGGCTACAAACAAGGAAATGGACAATCTGTGCTTTTTTGGTTTGATATTGTTTTTCTTAGTGACGACAGAAAAATGAGGCGAGGTTCACTTATTCATCTGGGTGTCTCTGACTGTATGCAATAAATCAGATACAGGACACAGAGAGGTGCCTCTTTGACAAGTATAATGCACTTTGTGACGGCACACAGCCTGATGACATTCAGGTTAAACCTTCTTTTAATAACTATCTCTATAATTAGCAATGTGAGGGTGTGCATATTGCTTTACCACCAGGTATGACATCCAAGTGTAACTAAGATGCACCATTTCCCACTCACATATTTATTTGTTTCATTTATAAGAACATATTTCTGTGACTGATCTTATTTTGATCTTGTAATTACTAATGTGACTACGATCACCAGGGTTCCTACGCAAGTATGGAAAGTATGGAAAAGTATGGAAGTACTTTGATCAATTTCCAGGTCTTTAAAAGTATGGTAAATGAAAAATAAAGTATGGAAAAATAATAGGTTTCCAGACTACTACAGTCAAAAAAAAAATCTGTTTTCTGAAATAGAAAAGTAGGTATTTGCAAAAATAATTCTAAAAAGTAGGGTATGGAAAAGTATGGAAATTCCAACTGTGTAGGAACCCTGGATCATATGTACTTAGGATGGTCCTGAGCGGCGTTATTTTAGTCTGATAAAGAGCGAGTCTGCTCACAATTCACTGAGGCTGTCCATGTCTTATACAGTGTGGGTAAATCCTGCTTCAAATATGGGCAGATGACCCATTTTGTGGCCAGTACAGCTTCACTCTCTGATCACTTACCACATATGCACAAAAATACAAACACATATTCACCCAGCTTGGTATAGACAAATAAATGCCATTCAATTTAATGTAACTGCAGTATTCATATATGCATATTTTTGTTATAGCCTCCATCAGTCAGAGTGTAACTTACTTTTTGTAGAGAAAGTAAAGCGTCCTCATTTTTGTCCACCTTATTTTGGACCTTTGCCAGCAGGACCAGATAACGGCAATCATCAGAGAGCGCCTGCAGTTCATTTACTGTTGAGAAAAGATGCAGTTCAAAGCACAAGGGAACCATAAACAAATAAGAAATCAGATGTTTTTATAAATAGGGGGGAGATGTTTTGATTTGTTTTACACAATATTTATTTTAAGTTCCTTTCCATCTCTGAATCAGGTTGTTTGCACATCCTCAATATCATGTCTGGGCACAAACATTTAGGATGACTCGAGTGTCTTGGTGTATTTGGTGTTTGACGTCAGGAGTCGTAACTCTGCGACATCATACCTGGTTCATGAGCCAAAGCTTCCTGCAGGACTCTCTCACAGCGCTCGTATTGCTTCATTTTCATCAGCAGCTCAGCCAGGTCGTAACGCAGGAAATTCTGCTGCTCGGTCTTCAGGGCAGCTTCATAGTAATTCATTGCCTGTGTGACAGCAGCCTTGTGTCAACAGTTTCTGTGAGTGGGTTGTGTTTAGCTTATAATGATAGTATGACACAAACCTTTGCGTAGTTGTGAGTCTTGACCAGGGCTTTTCCAATCTTGCTGGCTAAAGCTCCGTCTTTGGGGTTTTTCTTCAGGGCGTGCTCATAAACCTCAATAGCTTTCTCAGGCTGAGGGACAAAACAAACAGAAGTGCTGTCGTAATGTGTTGGAGATTTGATGGTATTTTAAATTTTCTTGGTGACTGATGCACATTTCAAGTAAAACTAATGAAAGTTATGAAAGTTGTAAAAAGATCCAGGTGAGGTTTTTCACTGTGACCTTTTTCAGCCTCATCAAATCATCATCATCACAACCCAGCTATGTGCAAACATGCCTGATCTTCTGAGGCTCTGCTCACCTCCCATTAAATCCTGCAGGCTACCTCTTTCATCTAAAACCAACTCTGCTCATTCAAGTGAGGCACGTTTTGTTCCATGACAGCATCATCCATTATTCAACAAATATGTGATGAGACTTTTTCTAGCTGTATTTAATAGAGAAGGTGATGTTGTTTGTGTTTCCTTTACTTCAGTAAATTATTTTGGTAACACTTTATTTGACACCTATCTCTATAACGGATTATAAATATATGTATAATGCATTATAATCACATTATAGCACTGTATAACTATAGTTATAAACACTCATAAATGATCATAATGCTTTATAGCAATAATCATAACACGTTATAAAGCATTTTATCATGACTTACAAGGTTGGGTATTATACTGTGAAATAACTGTTAAAAACTCACAGACAATGCCCACATAGATAATGCATTATACATATGATGTGTTATAATATGCTGATAAACTTGTATAACTATCATTATAAACACTCATTAATTATCATAAGGCTTTATAACAATAATCAAAACACATACCTTACCTTGTAAGTCATGATAAAATGCTTTATAATGTGTTTTGATTATTAATTTAAAGCATTATGATCGTTTATGAGTGTTTATAACTATAGTTATAAAGTGCTATAATGCCATTATAACGTATTATGCATATATTTATTATACGTTATAGAGATAGGTGTCATGTAAAGTGTTACCATTATTTTACTTAGTAACTTTAGGTGAGCAATGTAACGTAGTATTACCATGTTGTCTAGTTTATGTATGATTGTAGGCAACAAAAAAAGACAGCTGATTAACATCTTACATACAATCATATCTCTAATTTTGGGTCATAAATACATTCAAATGTTTAATATTTTTTTCAAATTTTTGCTGATTTTTGTTTTACAGTGTTTTAACTATCTATCATTGCCTCTCAACCTCTACAATAAATCCAAGTGATCTAAAAAGATGTCTTATATTAAATTTTAAACTTCTGTTCAAAGGTAGTGTTGCACAATGCAGTGATTTATTCTAGACTACCAGCTTTTTTAGCACTGGAGCAGGTTGTCTTGCCTCTTCATTCTCAACGCATTTACCCTCCAAAAATATTTAACCTTTACTCTATCTATTCAACGTGCCAAGAAAAACTAATCGACAAGTTCCCAGGTTTCCAGGAAACATAGAAATCTGACCCTGGGCTAAATGACTGAGATAAATGCGTCTTTGACTCTGCCAAGAGACGAGGTAAAGTGCTTACGCAAGTGAGGCTGCTGACATCTTCCCCTGCGCTCATTGAGAGCTACTTACACTCTCTCATTATAAAGAGGTGGGTACAGTCTGTGTCCAAACAATGGTTAGCTAATAGTAAATCATGTTTCATTCTGTAACTTCTCAGTGTGTAAGGCTTTCTCTTTCAGTCTTTTTATACTGAGCAGTAAAGTGAATTTAAAACTATCATTATCACAATTAGACTGTTTTATCATACAGGAATACAAAGACTAAATAACCTTTGTGGTGGACTTCATGACAGTCCCAGCACAAAGAGAAGTTAAAAGGAAAAGTAAAGCTTGTAAAGATGAATGTGAAGAGCTGTAATGAGGAAGTATAAAGCAGTTTAGTGCAACTGGGGCTACACAAAGTCCACCCATATATCAAGTCATAACTTTTAAATCTCACTGCTGTTGGCAGTTTTCATCACATCTTTGATTTGAACCATTTAGATTCATGTTTAAAAGTGGAATTAGATTACACACAATACATGAGAGCTCATATCAAATTCATATCATCCACGCAGATGAATCACAGCTCCTACTTACTTCTTGAATGTTAATGTAGGCATCTCCTAGTAACAGGTATGTATGAGGGCTTGGCAGCTTCTCCACCATTTCTCTGGAGAAAACAGAGATATCACATCACATATTGAGGTCCACATTATGCATGCACAGTATATTTCTGCTGGTCTGAGGTTCAGCTATGCTTTACTGCATCTCAGCTGTTGATACAAGCAGCATCAGAGAGAAACAGAAGACTGGAGGCAACGGAGCACATTTCCTTTTTACAGCTTGAATGGCTTTAGTTAAATTTTTATTGGATTTACTTTTGGTTTGTGGTCCTTTAAATCCGACTACAGACCTGTCTGGATGAAATTACAACATATCCTCCAGTCATGTATTTAATTAAGTTCAAGCCATTTCAGTTCAGTCAAACATTTACAAAACATGATGTTTCAGATGGAGCAGTCTTATTATTGGCTCTTATCTTAGCCTTAGATCACCTTTTTGTTCATTTGGATCCAGATTTACTGCTCACCTGTAACAGCTTGCATACAGGCGTTTCTCTTTCCTGTGGTTCAGATATATGTCTCCCATTTTCTCCTTGGCTTGGATGTAGTAGGGCTGTTCTGGGGTAATGTTTCTGAGCATACTTAGTGCCAGCTCAGTGTCTCCACGCAGTAAGGCCAGGTCTGCATTGGCAATAGTAACACGTAGCTCCTCAGGGGTCCCTGAGAATTCATTGATGGCATCCTGCATCACCTTTGCTGCCTCATGCTGAAATATTAAACCCAAGACAAGGATGAAAAACCTTCAAAAACACTCCCTCACACAAATCACAAAGAATCCTCCTCTACCTGTTCTCCATTGAGCCAAAGCGCCTCGGCTAACTCTAAGAAGACTGAGACACAGTCAGCAGGACTCAGCTCGATCTTCTTGTTCTTGGACTTGTATGAGGATCCAGCTCTACGGATGCCTGGGAGACTCATGGCCATCTGCAGTGTCTGAATAGCTTCCTTCAGCTCACCAGTTTTCTTCTGAGCCTGAGCCTTGATCAAGTGGTACAAAGGATGATCTCGGATCTGGAATTGACAAGAAGTTGTAACCCTTAGCATTAAAGCTGGTAGGAGCAGATTGATCATCAATGATTTTACATACTCTGCAGGTTTCTTGTCAATAATTGTATTCATGCATTTGTGTATACTACCATGAGACACACACCACGTGCCTGTGTATATTTCTCTCTGTGTTTTCTGTTTTTACTTAGCTGTAACAAAGCTCTGAAAACAGCAAAATTGTAAAAAACTAAAAACTAAAAAACTAAAAAACAAAACAAAACAAAACAACAACAGTTAACAGTTGTACAAGACTCCCTGAAAAAGTAGTCTGAGTTTGTTCATGACAGGAAGAGAGTGTTCTCCTCTCTCTGATTTATGTGATTGGAGTGTCCCTTGTTGAAATCTTTCAGAATCGAGCTTATTTTTTTACAGAGATTTCAAGGCTGCTTTTCCCAACTCAAACCATTCATAAAATGGCTAAGCTAACAAGCAATTAAATGTAGGAGATAAAGGCTGCAAATATGGGTCAAATTAAACTATATTATCTTATGAACTCGTACCTCAAAGTTGTGGCTGAGACAGAGCTCAAGAGACTGGGAGCACAATGAGAAGTTCCCCTGCAGCAGATGAATCTGTGCCATCAGCAGATGAGCATCTGCGTGAGAAGGACACTGTTCCAGACAGTGTTGTAGGCCGCTCTGAGCAGCATCAGTTTCACCTGAGTGAATAAAACAAGTCAAGATAGCAGTTGTAGAAAATAAACCAATCAAATTTTGAAGTGCGGAGCTTACCAGACTGATATCTGACTTTGGCCAATAGAAAGACTCCCTGAGGGAGACCTGGCACAATCTTGACCACAGTGTCCAACAAAGTAGCACAGCGCTGGAGCTGAGGAGCAGGAGGGAGACCCTGTGCTGGAGGCTAAGATCAGAGTGGTAAAATTAACATTATCAGTGGAAACATAACTGACCCTTAAAGGCTCTTTAAATGTTTAAGGACCAGTGATGGCCCCAAGTACCTTGGCAGGACACAGTGCAAGATACTCTTTTACAATCTCCAACAAGAAGTCAGGATTAAGCTTCTCAAAGTATTCGACTCCCAGAGGCAGGCCCTGCAGTGTGGAGAGGTGGGTGTCCACAGCATCATTCAACAGGTTTGTTACCTCTTCCTGGGGCCGGCGTTTTTTCACTGCCAGAACAGCCCGCAAGTACAGAAGCTCCTAAAAGAGCCGAAATGAAAATAAACCAACCAACTCATACGATGACAAGCACATAGACAAAAAATATACAGTATATGTATAAGAAAAATAAGGTAGAGAATGTGAGGTAGGGAGGAGAACTTCTGGTACCCCTGATTTTCCAATAGATTGTTGAATCTCTGTCAGACATTCCAGCCGTTCTTCTGCATCGTCCAAATGGCCCTCTAACAGCTGGCAACGGATTATACCTGAGTCACCGAAAAAAAATTCTTCAGACACCAAAAAAAATATGCAAATGGAAAACAGATTATGAGTTGCAGCAGTTTACCAGTCATTGCAGAAACACTTGTTTCATCAAGAGTCATGGCCATCTTGTACCACTTCATAGCGTCCTTGATTCTACCGTGCAGCACCGACTGGTAGCCCAGCTCTGTTGCTAAATCTGAGTCTCCTGATGCCACAGAGAAGGCTCTTTCCACCATTCTATACGTCTGCTCAATCACTTTCTCATTTCGTCCACACTAAAACAAAACAAGAACATGCTGAAACTCTGAGGTAACAGGAGACACCTGGGGTCTAAAGAAGACTAAATGGAGTAATGCAAGTTGTCTTACTACACGGGTGAAGGCCAGGGACATCCTGTAGAACAGCTCTGGGTTGTGTGGCTCAACAATTTCCAAGCTGCTGATAAGGTTTGAAAGCTGCTTTACTGCCTGTCAAGGGGGACATAAAAACAGTGTCAGTAAATGGATCAGCACTTTACCACATTGTCATCATAAATACCAATAATCGCTAGCTATTTTTTTTACTCCAAGCGTGAAAATGTGAGATATACCTCATCAACATTGCCGTCCCGACATAAAGAATGCAGAGCCAGCATCTGCAGGGCCTCCAGATTGTTTTTGTCCTTCTGTAAAAGCCTGAAATATGACACAAGGTAATGAAGGCACTGAATGAAGCCTATCTGCTTGGCTTAATAAGCTTTGACTTTTTAGATTGACAGTAATAGAATATCTGATACTGCATGCTGTGCTGAATTCCCAGACAAATAATATAAAAAAATTGAGAGAATGTGATGACTGCCAAAGTATCTAAAGTATATTTAATGCTGCTTGCACCCCTTCCATATTGTCAGGGCAGTTTGAAACTTAGTGCAACTTGAGCGATGATACTTTCTGCTGTTCACCAATCTCAAAGGCAGCACATCTTGAGGAATGAGTTGGACTTCTGCACTTTGGCTCAAAGGCCTTTTATGCTGTCTAACACTGGCCAAAAGCCAGGGGGGCGAGCACAAACGATGGCTTAATCAGTATGCGAAGGTTCTCAGACAACTTTCTTGTGTTTTTTTTGCAGTTGAATACTGTGCAGTTTAGAGGCTGACTGTGTTTTTTTTTTCTTTTATCCTTTGCAGTGATTTGAAATATATATTTTTTGACCAGTGTATTACTTGGGAAAACTGCCTTATCATGTAATCAGTTACCTGTGTGCTGCATCTATAGTTTGCTCCCAGTCCTGGAGGCTGAGCAACAGCTTCATCTTCTTGTTGAGGGCAGGCAAGAATCCAGGGAAACCTACAATGACCTGGTTAACCATCTCTAATGCTCCAGAGTAGTTCTGACGATATTCGTAATATTGTGCCTGAAGCAGATTAAACAATATTCCAAAAGTTAAAAAGACATTATAGAAATCATAAAATTAGAACGCAGTATTGCGATACTTAAAGCTTTGGTAAATGGGGACTTATCAATAAATATTTGTATGTTACATCTCACCTTCCCCATGAGAGCAAAAACATCTGCTTTCTCTTTCAGTGCCTCATCAAAGTATTTTCCAGCCTTTCTGGCATATGCGTCTTTACCAGATGTCACATCTATCCAAGCCTTTAGAATTGTCCCCTGAACGACGAATTACACTCCATTAGTGACAGAAGCGCATATAGATGAGAGGCAAGACAGAGCTTTGTATCATTTAACACTCAAAGATGTCACATACCATTATGGGAATAATTTTTATACATTTCTCAAATATGTAAGCAGATCAGAAAGACAAATCTTACCTCTCTTGAGCCCTTGGAGAGTTTGATCATTCTCTCTGTGTACTCTCTTGCCTTGTCATTTCGCCCCAAAAGCCAGAGAAACATCCCAGCATGATACAGACTCTTAGGAGAAGCACTTTTACGATCTTCTTTAACCTTAGCATCAAGCTCCTGGATGACTTCTCTGTCTGAAAATCCAAAGATTCATAATTAAGATATCTGTACGTGTTTCTAGTAATCTAAAAGCATGTGCACATATATTAATGATTAAGTTAAGTATGTAAACACAGGCTTACCTGGGTTAGTCTTCTTTTTTTCAGCAAAAACAAGGGCCATTAATGTGCAGAGAGACACATCTCGACTGTCTCTTATTGTGTCCAACTCTAGTGAGGCTTCCTGAATTTCATCTGCAGGCAAACAATAAACATTGTCAAACTAATGTATGATAGATGGAAAAGTACACCTACCTTGTTGTTTTTTAACCTACCTTGCATAAGGGTACCATATGCATGGAAAAAACTGTAAACGGGATCATTGCCGAATTTCCTCTGGCCAGTTGCTGCAGCGTTTACAGCGTGATTAAAATACTTTTCATAGCAAAAGTACCTTATTAAAGTCTGTGGGGAAAAACAGGAGAGAGTCTGAGTTTGTAGGAGGTAAAGACTGGTAAGCAAACGCTCTCAGTACGCTGTGTTTAATAGCATTTAACGTAAGTATAGCTTATACTTGATAACTTGGTAAACATCATTATCGTTAGCTGAAGCAGTTTAAATCATATGTCTGTGTAATTCTGCAGACAGGCTAAGTTGCAACGTGACTGCAAGATTTGCTCGTCAATTTGGGTAAATTTAGGTGAGCTCTCGGGTCCCTTTTATCTAAAGCCTGTATTGTAGTTTCACGTAACTACGCCGCCTTACCAACGCTGTCTCTTCATCCTCCATCTCAGCTGTACCTGAAGAGTATCTGTCGTGGAAAATAACAAACAATGTTCTCGTCGACAAAGCAATACTAACACTATTTTTGTTGCGTTTTCGCCATCTTGGAACTCCTTTGGCGTTACTCGGTAACTTAGTAACAGCAACGTATCCTTGTTAATTTTTCTCCCTTTCTTGTCTTTCAGGGGTTGATTACCGTTTGACCGAGTGCATTTCTTGATACAAGTAGCGATAGAAAAATTGAATAAGATATATTCTGGGATATGCATTTCAATGAATATTATGATTTAATTCTTAACGGTTTATCAAACAAACTGTACAGATAATTGTGGCATTCTAGCCTGCGCCGGAGCCTGACAGACTTAATATAGGGCGAAGTGATTCTGTGCTTTCCATGCCTACGTTGTACTTGAGCTAATAACGTCTTTGCGTCTCAGGGGGGCGCAGTTACCCTTTTATGAAAATCGTCAGTAAAGCGAAACAACTAAAACAAAACACTGATCATTTTTAGCCTGCAAATAAAGTAACACCTCAGTGTGGAAAAAGTATGACGTTGATATACCTCTTCGGGTGAAAAAGTGAATAAATTAATAACAATTAAACCAAAGCTCTTCAAGTTAGGAGGTTGAATGAGGCAGATGTGTGACTGTGTCAACTGATTTAAATGAATTAATTTCAGTTTTGACGTGTTATCATTTATTGTTATGTGATGTCTGCTGCGTTTGAAACAACTAGCCTATATTGTCTGATAAAAGTCAAACCTGCTTTGAATATATGGAAATAATTGTGGGAGCCAAGTGGCTTTGACTGCTCTCACAGAGGTTGTGTTGATGTGGTCAGCAGACTATGCTGGGCTGCAAGCTGTTTGTCTACACGACGTCTAATCCCAGTTTAGAAGTAACACTGTCAATATTCTATCAAACATTTGAATTTGTTATAAAAAATAACTCTTTAAGTCACGCAAGCAAGTATGTTTGTACATATTGTCACCTATTGACACATCTACGTTGTCTTCCAGGCCCAGTGGAAACATATTTCCAGCCAGCCAGTGGTAATTGGGGGGCCAGTGTTATGTAACACCAAGCATCGACTGTTAAGTATGAACTCCTGCTGTCTGCAGAGTTGAACCCATGTCAGGAGCAGCCAGTGTCCAGCATGGGTGCAACTGTTCCAGGAGAGACCTTTCCATGCCTTGTCAAATACTGTTTAGCACTAACTCTGGCACATAATCATTATTCTCTGCAGCACACATCAATGGAAGAGTAAATCAGGTTGGTATTGAGCTCTGAGCATGTGTAGCTATGGTAAATGCCTGTGTCACACAGTTCGGCTGAACCTGTATTTTCAGGAAGTAAACTATCAAAATAAATATTTGTAATAAAGACATCCATCTGATAATAATAACAAATTGAATAAGCTGTATTTTCATTAGTATACACTACATCTCACTGTTGATAAAGGTGTTGTACTTAGCAAAGAGCAATAAATACTGCATGTGTTGTTGCACTTACAAAGAATGCATTTGAAAACCTATTAGAGGAAAGACTGTGGAATATGTTTCCCCCGGGATGTGCTGCTATAGCATTCTAATGGCTATATCCATTGTGGTTTGTACAGGCCATTATTGATCAAAGAGCCATGCCCAATAACACAAGCAGCTCACTTGACAATGAACACTTTTATTTCTTTTTCCATGTGTGTTGCAAAAAAAATGACCTGAAATTCAATTGCATGGACATCCCCTGTAATCGACTCTCACAAGTTCATGATATCAATTTGCTGGTCAAGAGTTTCTTTGCCTCGGATTATTGTAACTACTGCTGTTATGACTTGTAAAATAGAAAGGCTGGAAGAATTTGTCTTCTTGACATGCTGCAAACTGGGGTTTTAATCTTTTTTTTTTTTTGAGTGTTGTCATGAGTTATTAAGGGAGTGGTTTACTCAAAAGATTGTGTGTGAGATTTAGTGGTTGAGATAAAAAGAGAATATGTGTGTGTGCGTAAGTCAGTCTGTGTGCTTGTCTATCAGCACATTGGGATGGTAGGAGTGGTACTCACCACTACCTAATCTAATGGGATTTTCCTCCCATCTATCTACAGCAAATAAAATTACAGAGCTGTTATGGGCAGCATTCTCAGATTTCTCTCTAAATTGTTTTCCAGCCTGCCTCTTCATGCATGCCAGTGGCGAGATCCCCAGCCAAATAGACATCCTTTCACATCGAACAGGTCCATGTGTAACTGCCCAGCTTGTGAGACTCTTGGGGTGGGGACGCCAGACCAACTTCCGACCTTCCACCCTAATGCAGTTTAACAAAGGAGCTTGATGTCATGTTGCCAGGCAACCAGAAAGGAGAATCTGCAGAATCACTCTTGATTAACTGGTCATTAAAAAGGCAAACTGTACCCACGTGTTGCAGTCTGTGGAGCTGGAGAAAGAAATCATAAAAAAAAGATAATACAGAAAGAGACCTCACAAAATCAGAACTTTTCACAATAAATACCAGTTTGTTTTTGCAATGAGTTCCTGGGGATTATTGGTAAACATTTATTGAGAGACAGTCCCTTTGGTTTTAATTCTTGAAAGATAAACAGCTAAAATGCTCTGCTGGCAACAAACATACAAGATGTGAACCATAAAGCAGTGTGAGTGGTAGTGGTGCAAAGTGATAATCACATCATTATAATGCAGAAGAAAAGCAGGAATAATCTGTACTGACAACAGCCTCTTGTTTACTGCCCCCTAGATTCAGAAGCCATAGGTAAAAGTGATGTAGGTTTCTAATGAATATTTCTCCTGTTGTTAATAATTAATAAAATGTTCCAACCACTTAAGATGTGGACAGTTTCCGGCAGGAGCCACAAAGCATGCTCAGAAACCAGATTCTTGCCTCTTGCAAAAACACACCACAGACTGAGCACAAAGAACCTGAACAAGATCACTGTTCTGGTGCTCCTTTCAGTCGAATATTTTGAGAAAATTTCAAAATTATTGCGTACTTTCTTATCAGTCAAGATTATCTGCTGTAAGTCCATCATTCATAAGTGCTCTGAGTACCCCGTGAGATTTAGGAGATCAATAGAAGTTGAAGCATTTACAGTTTGAGTGCGCACTAAATGGACACTGATAACTTCAATGTTTTACAGGTTCTGAAATGACACTAATGCTGCCTGCGGTTTAGGAGCTATAAGTGATATACCAGTCATCCAGATTATAACTGTTAAAGCTGATGCTAAATGACTCTGAATGTGGTTAGCACTTTAGATCCATTTTTTTCTCAATCAACTCCCTGCAATCAGCTGAATGCTATAATGACGATCTGATGATTACTCACTAGTTTCATTGGAATTTGATCATTAATCTCAGATTGCCGGATGTCTCTAGCATTTATGCCCCAAACACAAAAACACACGATTGAAAAAAATGGGAATCAGCACCCAGAAGTACAGATAAAACACACAATAAATATCCTAAACTAAAAGCATGCTTTAAAATTCTGTCATAAAATATGTAACATATGTGATCTCTGACCTTTATTAAGATTTCAAAGCTCTGAAGTTTAACAGCAGCAAAAACAAAATCCTCAATTCAAATATGTAGCCCCCAGAAATAAAAATGTAAACCATAACTAAAATATGCCAAAGTATCTTGTGCTGAACAATGTTGTAGACCTAATATTATTCCCATCATTCTAAGAGGAATGTCAGAATCTGCTCAGTGGTGTGCCATTTCTATTGCTCTACCTATACTGGTGATAAACATCATATTACAGCTGCAAATCCAGACTTCCTGTGCCCCTTGTCTCAATCAAGGATCTACAAATTACTACCAGATAGTAAGGAATGTTTGGGTAGCTGAGCCTCTGCAGGTCTTATAGTCACAGACAGGCTCTGTTTCAGCATTTTAGCCCCACCTATTCCCATTCCATCTCCATTCCCATCACACAGAAACACGTAAAGAGCCCGGACAGAGGTTCGTATCATGGCCTTGTTGACATTGCATTCATCAATGGTCAACATGCCAAGAGCAAGATAACCAGTGACAGACTCCACTGACTCCAAAGTAAGTGGAGAGCTGAGTAAACTGTGCATGAAGGGCAATCAGAACTGCATCGTAGAGCTCAAGAGGAAACAGTCAGCTTTGGTAAAGCAGTCTTGGAAAGTTTGACACCAAAATCAGGTGCTAAGACTTGATGTAAACGTCAGCAGCAAGACAGTCAGCAGTGACAGGTGAGCATGAACTAGTAACAGTGGGACAACTATTGTCAAGATCAGTCATCGACAGGATGTAACACTGCTGCAAGGATCCTGGCTGCCATTCAGCACTAACAACTGTTAATGAACCAAAGGACAAGCTGGCATGACCCCATTCCATTTTCAGGACTTGGATTTTAAACCTATGCTCATCAAGATAGGCTTCAGAGGACTTGTGATTTGTTCTAGAGGTCAAGGACAGTGTCTGTAGGATGACAGACTGAGCTGGTAGTTCCCACCAGAGGAAAAGTGGACCAGAGGCTAGACTGTGTGTGTGGTAGTCCCAACTGGAGGTTTTTCCTTGACACTGATTCTGTGTGTAATCTTCATTTGTTTAGATCTAAAGGACTTCCTGAGTATGTCCTTCAGTTTGGTGGCCCCAAAATTGTACCTCTTCTTCTTGAAGATAATATTCAGTTGGCTTCATCAAGCTATTAAATCCAGCAGGCACCTGCACTGTGTACAGCAGAGTGCGAAACTGTTGGGGTAAGGGTAAGGCTACTCAAGGCACTTCTATGCTGCTCTTCACATTGACTCAAGTTAGAACACAGATGGAAAAGGTGCTTTAAACCATTAGTCACTTTGATTCCATTCACACACCTGTGACTATATCACAACAAGTAATTTGGGAGTTCACCTGCAAATCTGAGTCCATGTTTTTTTCTGTAATTGTGGATTGGAGATCTATGCACCAAACTCCACCTATAGTTACAAACTTTGCGTGACCAAAGAAAAAAGATTGTATATACAAGCAGCTGACAATAGTTCCCTCCATTCAACCACTCAAGGCACTTCTATGCTGTTAGAACACAGATGGAAAAGGTGCTTTAAACCATTAGTCACTTTGATTCCATTCACACACCTGTGACTATATCACAAGTAATTTGGGAGTTCAGTGTCTTGCACAAGGATACCTAAGAATGCACCACCAACCTTCCCTATCAAAAGACAACACTCTTTCCTTTGCTTCACTTTGAAGTCTGTAGGGCACAAACAACTGGTAGAAGACCCAGGCTTAGATCCATTGCTTGCCAGAGAAATTGCATAGCCCATCTGGCCTTGGAGAACAACAGGAAATGTTAAGAATTGATGAATTAATTGCATTAAATTGCCCAGTACAACAAGTGCAACTTACGTGCCAAAGTACAAACAAGAACTGATAGCCCTGAACTACGTGGACAACACATCTGTTCATCCAAGTTCCTTTTTAAGCAAAGCCAAATATTAATGTTAAATATTTCATAACAAATCAACAGAGGATGTCTAGAGCTAAAGAGAGAGGCACAAAGTAGCTCAGCATTTAAAGTTGATGATTGAGGGAGGGATTTTACTGAAAATAGACCAGAAAAAAGCCAAACAGATCATATGAAGCAAACATTCACTTCTAACCATAGCCAAGTCAAGAGGAAATAAAAGTATGTCTTTTATATCACGATAAAGAATAAATGAAAGCTTTAGTCATACTTGAGGTACATGTAATCTTTATTCTTTTGGCGTTTCAGTGAAATGGGTTATAGCAGTGTCTTGCATGCAGTTTATTGTACACTACAAGCATTATGCATATGAATAATGGCAAATGTAAAATTCTTTGTAATCAAAACATTCTCTCATTATGCACAATGAATAGTGTAGGTACTGAACATTTGAGATCATGCAAAATATCCTTATATGAATGTAATTACACCTTATGAATCAACGGTGAAGTTGTAACTTAGTTGAGGATGGATGTTGTTTGGGAAGGACAGACAACAGTAGCATGATTGCTACTTTAAAATGGTAACAGATGTAGGACATGGCAAAGGACCCATGAGATGAAGGATGCTATTTCCTAACATGAGACAACAGTCCAGAAGTTTTTCAGCTAGCTTTCTCTCACCTTAGATATTTGTCGTGATACAGACTTGGAGTTAAATGTAAAGAAAAAACAGACGTCCTTCTAAGCACACAATACATAAAAGACAGAGTACCCCTCTTTCCAGTTACTAATAGAAATATGGTTGATTAAGTAAAGCTTGAGCATTGTCATATGACATCAAACGTAATCTCATGAGAAGATTGTTACCATCAATATGACAATTTCCATGGACTTTTAAAACCTTAAAGGCTGCAGTCACATATGTAATATCCCTGTCTCCCTGAATACAGAAGAACATTCAGTTTATATATTGCATGTCATAAATAACAGTATTTTTATAATTTCATAATCATCTCAAAATACTCTTTGGGTTCTTCATGGAAAACAGAAATCAGACAGAAAAGGACACACTCAGAGGACACTTCTCAGGATTTAGACGGGGGATAGACAACATCATCAATTTTTCCTCCTTCAGCAAACTGTTATGTCCAGTGGATATGGGAGGTAATTGTCAGTAGAAGTGTGCAAATAATATGAACTTTCCTCTTAGGTTGCCATCTTTAAAACACAAACCTTTAACTGAGCACGTCTGTGGTTTAAGTTCTACATAGTAAGCCATATTGTAAATGGCACATGTATAGCACACCACAAGCTGAGGTGAAGTATGTGAATTATTTGATGGCTTAATAAAAATTCATGTGCAAAATATGACACCAGTTACTGCTCGTTGATAGTCGAACATGAGCAAAACACTTGGCTGCATTCTTTGGACTGTAGGCTAAGGTAATGTTTCTATCATGTCTTTGAAACAATCATGTCATGACTGCATTTTGTGTGTTAAATTGACACGGAGAGGGCCTAAGGAAAATAGTACACTCTAAACATGCCTAACCATGAGGAAACATTCATGCATGTCTACACATCTAGCTAACCTCAGCAATTTGATTTTTCTCTGCTGTATTCACACAATTAGCTTTAAAGTACTGCTGCTTATGAGGACTACCCCTGAAGGAAAATAAATCATCTGAAGAGTAAAAAAAATGTATAAAAAGTCAATCAACCAAAGAATAAACTCTTAAAGTAATAACATAGAAACGCTTTTCTTCCTGAAAGCAAAGACGTACAACAGTCAGTGATATAGCAAAAATTCAAGACACTGGTTAGCAGACTAGCTGCAGTTCATCGTATTGACATGGCAGCAATCTTCCTCTGATGTCACAATCAAGGTGAGAAGCTTAAACACTCTTATACTGTCTAAGCTTTATAATATTTGTGATTACTGACTAATCAACAACCTGATACAGTTTGGAAAGTGAAATCTTGATTCTTATCTACAGTTGCATTTAACCGTTCCCTAGCTAACCTTACAGTTGATGCAATAGATGCCTTCATTGTATTACGTAGCACCATGAAATGGTTGCGTTAGCATTCAGTGAACACCTAGCCAGAAGTAGTATTAGCTAACAGGAGCTACTCGTTGATAGTCGTGCAAGTTGTATAAATTAAAAACCTCGCCTCCTCTCAGAATCTCACTGTTTGACGTTTTCATTTGCCAATCGATTAGGAAGTGTTGAAACAATAATGATGGTTAAACTCCCAACACATACCCTTCAAACGACCTAAAATACAGCAGTAAGACAGCTTCAGGGCATTTAAACTCCCGCTTGTGCTTCACATCAGAAAAAAATGTCTGCCATGTGTATGGTCAATAGAAGTCATAGCATTGACTAATGCATCTTTAAGAACACTTACCCATCCAAATAATCGGCCTACAAAGCATCCTTGCTCCTGAATAAAGCCAAAATTCTTCTTTCTGTTTTAGGCATGAACCCTCAGAGTCTGAAAGAAGCAGGGTCAGTTTGGCATAGATATCCCTACTGAAGACAGGAGTCCAATAGATTTCTTTGTCACTTTCATAGGTTGTAAACATTTTTTCAATAATAAACATGTCCTTAATGTGTCCTCAGCATTACCTTACATATCTTGCTCCCTGACATCTTTGTCCATATCCTCTTTTTCACTTTTGTCTTTCTCATATTTGTTGTTTCCATTCGTTGTCACATTGTTACATGCATGCTGAGGGGCAGTCGGAGGCGTCAGTTCACCTCTATCAATGCTAGAATTTTTTTTGAGGTTGTCACAGACACGATCTTCATTGTCAATGATTGTTTCATCCTTTTTAAGGTTATTACTGGATGTGTCAGGGGGCATAATGGCAGTAGTTTTGCTGGCTGCATACTGTCTGTATGCTCTCTGGATGACAGTAGCTGACATGTCCTCCTGCTTGCGTCGGAGGGTGGTGGTGATGGGTTCGTACGACACTTTGGAAGGGTTAGAGGCCATGAAGCGCTCCTCCATCTGTGCTCGTAGGATGTCCATCTCCCCACCCTCGCCCAGAACTCGCTTTGTGAATGCAAACAGAATGTCTAGGCAGTGGATGCGTTCACCGCTCACCATGGGTAGATCCATCGAGATCAGTTCCAGATGATTAGGCATGGCTATGCGCAGCGGTGGCTCCAGAGCATCTGCGAACTCTGCCAACTTCTTGTATTCTATGAACTGCGTGGCATGAGGATCAAACCTTTCCCAGACCTCATAAAACATTTCAAAATCATCCTCACTTAGGGGGTCCGCACTCTCCTCAGTTGCCACACCAAAGTTTTCCAGGATGACTGCAATGTACATGTTCACCACAATGAGGAAACAGATGATAATGTAGCTCACAAAAAAGGCAATTCCCACAGGTGGGTTTCCACAGTCTCCTACGACAGAACTGCCAGGGTGTTCCGTGGAATTGTTACAATCATCATTTTTGTTAAGAATTGGATCCAGAAGACCGTCCCACCCTGCTGAGGTGGTGATCTGGAACAAACAGATCATGCTGTTGCCAAAAGTCTCAAAGTTGAATAGATCGTCAATGCCTTTTTCCCTCTTGACATAAGCAAAGTTTGACATGCCGAAAATGGCATAGATAAACATCACAAGGAAGAGCAAGAGGCCAATGTTGAACAAGGCAGGAAGTGACATCATCAAGGCAAACAGTAGTGTGCGGATGCCTTTGGCACTTTTAATAAGGCGGAGGATACGGCCGATCCGAGCCAGTCGGATGACTCTGAACAAGGTAGGTGAGACGAAGTAATCCTCTATTATGTCTGAGAGAAATGTGCCTAAGGACAGAAAGCAAACATGTTAAAAACTACACCTCACACACATATACTGACTGAATGGTTGATAAACTGTATATTTGAGTGTAACAGTGAAACAAAGCAAGTCATACCAAGGATTGACAGGATGACCACAATGAAGTCAAATATATTCCAACCATTTGTGAAAAAGTAATGGCGAAGTGAGATCATCTTCAGCAAACATTCTCCGGTGAAGATGACGATGAATATTATGTTAATCACCCTGAGAACAGCTTTCTTTTGGTCTGACTGATCAGCAGTTTCCACCATCATGGCCACCATATTTAACACTATTAGGACCATAATGACTATATCAAATGCCTGTTTTGTAGTTATGTCAAAGATGAATCCTTGAATTTTGTTCTGAAATAGACACAAAAATTAACATTAGGTGCTGTAATAAAAAGACCACATCTGTAATGCAGACAAAGAAACAACACTGTGTTTAAAATCACTCACTGATGGTCTAGGAATAGGTTTTTGTGGTTTTTTGGACCCCAGTTTTTTCATGGCGTTGTAGTATTTCTTCTGCTCTTCAGTCATGAAGATATCTTGACCTCCTAAGTAAAGAGGGAAGGCAAGACAAGTTAAATCACAGGAAAGTGATGAGACTAAACCTCAAAATTACAAAGGGCTTTATCTAAATCAGGGGTCGGCAACCTTAAACACTCAAAGAGCCACTTGGACCAGTTTCCCACAGAAAAGAAAACACAGGGAGCCACAAAACCTCTTTGACATCTAAAATGAAGATAACATTGCATATATCTTTTTTTTTTTTCCTTTATACAAAGTATATAAAAAACTGTAGCGAGTTGCATTTATGAAATAAATGAACTATTTCGGCGAGTGTCTGTCTTCTTCTGTAGTTAAACCGCAAGATATCAAAATCTACCCGGATACAGCAATGCTGCTTTTTGATTGGCTGTTCAGTAGATATACTTTATTTGATTGGCTTGTGCGTGGCACGCAGCTTCTGAACTCTCGGAGGAACTCAGTTGATTTCCCCCAGTTCCATAGTTGAAGAAGTGCAACTTGGTGGACATCACCGTGTTCATTTAAATGCGTGAGAAATACAATGTGTGGTGTGTGAACGAGTGGGAATGCGTGTGTCATACGCTGAATGCGTGAGACTTGAGAGCCCTGTGCTCACGCATCATCGATGCACTCCCGAGCCATGCAAAACGGTCTTTGCAAATGTTGCACTGAACGCCTTCCTTTTCAGTCTTGGTGAAGTTTTCCCACACCACTGGTGTTTTAGGTCGGGATTTGGGTTGGGTTGTGTCCATGTTTTTCTCAGCCGCTGCCTCGGCCATGGCTGTTTCTTTTCTGTGCGTCCTGCTGATGTTTACACGCCGGTGTCCATGGACATATATAAAGACCCGACGAATCGATTACAGAATTTGTTGGCAACGGATTTTTTCGTCACGACGAATCTGCTTAATCGATTCGTTGTTGCAGCCTTAATAGTTTATTTAATGTTACAAGAGCATTATAATCTTTGAATTTAGAATTACAAAAAAAAAATAATAATAATAAAATAAAATAAAATGCAATTAAGTATTTATTATTTATTTTCCAAATCCACTGGGAGCCACAGCTTAGGGAGGAAAGAGCGGCATGCGGCTCCAGAGCCGCGGGTTGCCGACCCCTGATCTAAATGATCTTAAATGCATTGTCTAAAGTGTTTGGCACAGACTGCGTGTTGGACTGAATTTGCTAGTGAGGTTAGACTCTGCCTCTTCATCATTCAAATATGTCTTATAGGCATAATGTTATCAAAAAAAATTCAAAAAGTCTTCTCTCATCCCTCTTGACAGCCAGGTTGGCCTGCAGGCAGGGATGTTGCAGCTGATTTTAGACTTTCTACTCAAACAGACCGGGCATGAGCCGGTTAATTTAACTTCTGTACATCTGTTATGCTCCTGAATACTCAGAAAACACATACACTGAGTCATGTACACCCAAATAATCTCAGATTGAATAAAGACTAATGCCCAATGTGCCTAACACTGATTCAAGCTCAACTGATTGTTCAAAGTGTGGTGAGGTTACTGGGTGTAAAAATTTCACAGGGCCCTTATAAAAAGCATTTATACATTAGCCCAACTTCAAAACTCTGAAAGGAAAATATAAAAACTTTGATTAAACAACAGATTTGGTACTTATCTTTCTCTTTTGTTGATTGAAATTGTCTATGATGACACCAATGAAGAGGTTGAGTGTGAAGAAGGCTCCAAATATGATGAAAACAACAAAATACCAGTACATTTTCAGATTGATCTCATACTCAGGCTGTTCTCCCTGTAATAAAGACAGAAAACACAGAAATCAATATGTTACGGTTGTAATTGTTCATGATGTCAGATAGAGAGGAGAAAAGAAGTTCAAATAATTGATATTATTATAGTTTATATTGTGTCCGATCAAAACAGAACATTTTTTTTAAGTTCTGAAATTTCCAATCTTCCAGGCATAAAGAGTGAGAGGAGCAGGAGGTGCAGATGTGTGTTAGCAAAGTAGAGGGACATAGTGAGCATGAGGAGAGAGGCTGTGGCGACAATATGAGCAACATATGATGGGCTAGCAGTAAATGACATAGGTTTGTAACATATAGATATAAGTTGGGGGGATCAGATACCTCACTATTTAATGACAGCGTAAAAAAATACTCCAATATCAATAACAGCCTCACATTTAAACGCAACAGTATTATCATCAAAAATAAATAAGTAAAAAAATGTGCCATAATCAAGTAGCCCAAAAATAGATACTAAAAAGTGACAACCAGGATGAGTAGATCATGAATATTTGATCACCTTGCTTTGAGAGTCCACAGCAGCATACATGATGTCCATCCAACCCTTGAATGTGGCCTGTACACAAATTTAAGTAAAATCAAGATACCAATTAATCTTTCCAACCTTGCCTCCATTTTTTACCAAAACGTGATACACATTGTACAGCATATTTTTCAGTCACTTACCACTTGAAGCAGTGCAAGGTAGCCAAAGCCAACATTGTCAAAGTTGACTTTGACGTTCTTCCAGCGACTATCGGGCTGCCTACGACAGTCTGACTCATTTTTCACAATTGATGTGGGGAAAAGTTCATCTGTAGTTGTATTGACACAACGGTAGAACTTCCCAGCAAATAGATTGACTCCCATGATGCTGAAGATGAGCCAGAAGATGAGACAAACCAGCAGCACATTGAAAATGGAAGGAATGGCTCCCAGCAGGGCGTTGACGACCACCTACACACCAACACATCAAAAACATGACCCATCTTTACAACAGGAAGAGAACACTGACCGTAGAAACCACGGAAAACACTGTACACTGTGGCGATGGTAAGAACAGGAAAACACAAGAGTAAATGTTTAAGAGCCATAAACTCCACACAGCTATGACTAACACCAGAGCTCAAACACATATATAATTGCATGGGTAAGGAAAAGAATTGGGAAAAGAGGCAAGGAAAAAGTGAAATTTGTCTAAGAGTATGCTTTAAAAAAAAGTCATTGAAACAGAACACCTTGTAGAGGCGGGATGACACCACAAATTTTGCTTACTGTAAACAGAAACATAAATAAAACATGAAGAGATCATGTTAAAGAACCCAGAAAACAATATCAAACACAGTGAAATTGAACAGGAAACTACTGCGGTACTAAAAATACACATGCAAATGAGGGAACACACACTGGCTACCACGTGAGGAAAGACATCATCTTCACAGTGCAGTAAATCTAGACCACCACAACATGAAAGTGACTAATCAATACATGCTACATTGATTTTTAGCAGCCGGCAATGCTCCCCTCGCAGTTATGTAAGCCATCAAACCGTGTTTTAACCATGCCCACATTGCACAAGGAAAACACTATATATAAGAAACGTGATTCTATTTATGTAAAGAAAAACACAGTAGAAAAGTTTGAAAATATGGAAAAAAGCTCTTGCACTTTCATGTTTCAAATGAAAGGGGCAGTTTAGTCAGTGAATTATGAATCTGGACCTGGGGTTTAATTGTCTTAGTCAAGCATAAAGACAAGAAAATGACGATGCTGATTCATGTCAAAGTACTCAATTTATAGAAGTTGTGCAACATGATTGACAGCTCTGTTAGGAATGTGGCTCCTGGGTCTATCCATGCACCATATTAGCAGATCAGGGTAGGACGACTAAATCTAAATGTAAAACCCTTAGAAGAGTTAGTGAATTTTCCAAAGCTTTGAGCATCTGTTACAGCAGGCTGTGCCAACCTGAGACATCTTTAGTCAGTGCTCGTGATGCTGGCTCCAAGACTGTCACTGGGGTAATACCTCAGCACACACTTCAAGGAGTATACTGGCTTTACTTTTGTAAAACCTCTGGCGACTAGATAAATATTATAACAGGCAGATTCTCTGCAGGGAAAAGTACCCTAAAATCTGAAATAATAGTTGCACCAGATGCAGATCCGGTCTGTCTTGAGGGGTCTTCTTGTGCAAGGAAGGTTTAAACAGTCTTTCTATCATCCCAAGTAAGCAATATGCAGTTTCTGTGTAACTGTGTAGCTCTGTCTGGGATCATTTGTATTTGCCATTTCAATTCTTATAGTACTGTTTTCTTGAAATGCATAAATATGGCCTGATTGGGGAGTTAATCTGTTGGAGCACCACTAGCACTTGATTTTTGAATGTGTCTGTGTTTTTCTGCAGATAAAAGAGAAAGCCCAAAAGAAAGTTCATACGAGGGTTAGAGCTTTGGCATGTGCAGACTGCAGAGCTTGAGCTGGAATCTACCTGGGGTGGAGCAAGCCAAAGAGGAGGCACTAGGAAGCAGGTCCTCATGTATCCTAGTCCTCTGTACAATCAGTGTAAAGTTGACTATCAGAAGATGCACCGATTTTAAACATGTGTGCATGGCAAGCTAAGTGGAAGTGTGATGTGGACCAGACTTAGCTAGTTCATCTTTCTATTTTAATGATGTGACCTTTAAATAGCAGGAAATTACTGTGCCATTGACTTTAGACCAGGTCTTTGTTAATCTATGGCACATTCATTCTAGCAATGCTCCACCAAATGCTAACACACCCAGGGCTGCAAGTACAGCTGATTTCTACACAGTGTAGGTGCTGGAAGTAAAAAAATGAACACTGGGTCACTCAGACAGAAAAACTCACTCTCTTGCCTCAGCACTTTGCTTTGTGGGATTTAACATGTGAGACAAGGCCAGTTGTTTCTGTACACTTTTTAGGGGTTAAGTAGTGAAACTTTCTTTACCTTAAAGACAGATCTGTTTTTTACCCTGTTACACTAGCAATGAACAGATTTGAAGAGTGAACAGTCTTTTATCAAACACTTGGAAAGTGCATGAGGATTTTCCCTAAAATGTGACTCTATGTTATTAATAATAAGGATAATAAATTAAAAGAGACTCGTCATTAAAAATGCAAAGCCCAAAGTAACAGCTGGAGAAGAGTATTGGGGAAGAGAAGGAATGCTTCATGTACATGCAACAATTTCTGGGGTATCAACTCAACAGTCTACAAGCTTTTTTGACAGCAGCATGGCTGTTCCCTTCACATTATGGTAAACAGTGTAAGACAGCACTCAGTGATTGAGATTCTTACCCTCATGCCTTCGAACCGTGATAGAGCTCTAAGGGGTCTCAGAGCTCGCAGGGTTCTCAGAGACTTGATGGGACCAAGATCAGAATAGTTCATGGAGTTCGCCACCAAACTGACGAGTGAGACCTAAATCACAATCAAACATAGATAGATAGGGGCGTGAGCGAGGAAGCATAATACCCCGAGAAACTATTTTGATCAGTCCTTAAATTTACAACACAACCCCATGAAGTTTGGATGCTGCATAAAGTGTTGAAAAGAACACAAACTGATGGGTTGAAAAACATTTGAAGTTCAGTATTAAATAATACAGAATTAATACTGCAAACAGTATTAAAATAGTGCAAAGACAACATATCAGATGGTGAAACTGGAAAATTTTACTGTTTTATGAAAAAGATGCGGTCATATCCATGCGTGTTGTGTGAACTTTGAAGTGGCTGAAATCCTACATGAGGCACAAATATAACAACATTTTACCAAAGCTCAAGAAAGTTGTTTTTAAAGGGATATTACGGTGTAAGGTCAAACACACTGTAATAGTGAGTTAGACGCCCCCCCCCCCCCCCACTTTAGCAATGACTGCACAATAGCAATACACCGCGGTCCACATCTCCAGACGCAAACCTCAACAAAAAGCCACTCTATAGTCACAAATAATGCTCAGAACAGCATGTAACTTCACCAACAGTACATATACGGTCCCAGCCATAATACTATAATCATCATATCAATCATTTTGCAATGCAGACGCAGTAGTTCTTCTGCATTAGTGTCTCGGTCTGATTGTATTTCCATGAAGAAATGATCATAAATTTTCTGCTGCACTCTGTGATTGCAGTAATTGCACATGGAGACAAAGACTGCTGTGTATTGCTATTTTGCAGTCTTTGCTAAAGTTGGTGTAACTAGAGAAGCAAGCGGTCGGCAACATTCATCTCTCAAGGGGGTGTTACGGTGTGTTTGATGATGACTTAAACTTACGCTGATATTATCCCTTTAAGGTATAAGATAGTTAACATTCCCTCGTCTCAACTTTTTGAAATATGTTGCTTGCATCAACTTTAAAGGAGCATTTATTTCCAAAAAAAGTTAAACATATATGTTGTATTTGGACTATATACATACAGGGTTGAAATGATTTGCAAACTATTAATTTTCTATTTTTTGATCAATATTTTGCACAGTGTACCAACTTTTTTGGAATCAGGTTCATAAAAATGAAGTTTAAAAACTGTTTCAAAATATAAGTGCACATGAATTTATGTGTAGGTTAAGCGATTTTACTTACATCAACTATAAGGAAGTCCAGCCAGCACCAGGCATTTGTGAAATACTTGGCAAATCCATACGCCACCCACTTCAGTAACATCTCCAGGATGAAGATGTAGGTGAAGATTTTGTCTGCAAACTCTAACACTACTTTGATGGTCTTCCGTCTTTCAATGTAGACATCTTCAAATGCCTGGATGTTGAGTAGATGAAAAATACAAATGCTCAATAGAGAATGTTGAATACAGTTTGCAAATATATGAGTGTAGTAGAGTCAAATAGGAGACATTTTTTTCATCCCACTCACTTACCAGCGCTCCACTGCTGAGCAATATCATGAAGATGATGAAGCTCTCAAACCAGTTGTGCTCCACTATCCGGAAACAGGTCTTTCTTAGAGTCCACCACATCTTCCACCGACCCACTTCCACATTTACTTGGCAGCACTTGTACTTTTGTATACAGCCTAAGCAGAGACAGGGGAATGAGGGAGTTTTATAAGGGCGTATCTGATCAACACCAAGATTATCTAAGGTGGTAGAAGTTTTACAGGTACCTTCAGGAAAGCAAGAATCAGGCTCCATTGCTTCTTCCATTTCAGAGTCTACTGACTCTCCTTCTCCATTTGCCATACCATCTACCGTGCTGCCCTCAGAGGAGCTAAACTGGCCATCATCTTCTACTTGCTGCAGAAGGAGCAGAGCAAAACCAGTCTGCAGTGAGCAAATATTATAGAACCATAGCAAATTTAAAGGACAGACATGTCTAACACATCAATCATCACACTTTCATGCTTTTTCATACACAAAAAGTCAAACACTTAGCGACAATTGGAAACTAGCAGTAAAACCAAAGCCAATCAAAAACAAGAAGGTCTCAGACCAACCCTGCTGAAGTCTGGACATTTCCCTGATCAGAGCAGAGGTCTGCTGCTTTGACTGAAGGCTTTTAATGGGAATGGCCTCACAAGAAGCACTACTTTAGTCTGATTCATATTGGCTTAATCAATAATCACTTTTTGCTGTGATTAAATTAAGCAAATGTCATCTGCGTGTCCTGTTCCTGCAGCCTAAATGGCACACCAAACATTAGGACACTCTCATTAGACGGACAATAATGACAGAGCCAGGGTAATAGGAGGTATGAAAGGAGTTGAAGTTATGGTTCTGCTTTTTTCTGATCCTCAAACCAGGTACTGATACTAATTAGCCACTATCCTTCTGTGTTTGTATCTGTTATTAAAGTATTCTTGAACAGGAGTGCAAAGACGAGAGAATACTATGATAGTCCAGCAAGGATGACCCATCCTTTACGTTGACTGTTTGCAAGAGACAAACAAAATACGCTCAGCACTTGTTTCATGCAGTCCTTTCAAATACAAAGCCAAATGAAGAGGGCAGAAGCTGCAAAAGATTTGAGGCCTGACAGAGATGTACAGTATCAACATGGTCTCTACTTCAGCCTGTTGTTACACAGCTTTCTAGGGTGTGTCTCCTAATAGCTGGAAGATGAGAACAGACTGAATGTCTTCCTGGAGAATACAGGAGCACTCGCTGCCCTGGGACCAGCTAATGCAGTGCAGGGAATGAAGTAAGCATGTTACTGAGAAAACACTGGGAGCACTACAGTCAGTGGGTGGTTGGATTGTTCTCCTAGTTAGGAAATACACTGATAGAGAGCATTGTTTTATTGTTTTTTCAAGGGTATATAATCAACTCAGGATTTTGTTGAAAATCACACAAGGATTTATTAAATCATATAATAAATAAACCACATTATCTCATAGGGGAAAAAGTAATGTGATATTGCTTAATGTTCTTAGAACATATTAAGAGATTGGATTATTAAATCACTTGCAGAATTAAAACCACTGCAAAGCCACTAAAGACCCAAAAGTAAAATCTGTTATACTGCGTACTGTTATACACAATATATCAACTTGTGTGAAGGAGAAAATTATTTTTTCCCAAAAGATCATTAAAATGCACACATAAGAAACTTGTTCCAACAACAACAATAACTTGTGTAGAAACAGGTTATTATGTATGTTCTCACACAGTATAAGTTTTCCTATTTTGGATCTTTTGGGCCCTCCAAAATAAAATATCGAGGTTGGTGATCAAAAATAACTGTTATAAGGTTTTTTTTAAGCCGTCTTAACTTTAAGTATGACAAATTGCAAACCTGCTTATAGAATTCAGTCTTAGGAAATCTATTCAAAACTTACAGTAAATAAAAAAAAATTGCAGCATAAATATAAAAAGTAAATTATCTACCCAAAAGTGTGAACTTTTTAAAAAAATCAGTGTTTCTTTTCCACTGTAAGCTCTTCTTCATCCAGAAGCATCCGGGTCCCTATGTGGGGAGGATTTAGCTTTGAAGCACTCAGACTTAAATGGTACATAATGTAATCTACAGGCTGGTATTTTCCTGTCTATATAGCCCCTCTATGTTCAGAAGGGTCATGACGTACAGGATCTTTAGGGGGTAACGAGACATCACATGCTCATTTCTTATTGCTGTGGATTGGATGGACAGAGTGCTTCAACAGATCATATCACTTTCAAACAACAACAGACATGACCACCACAAACCACAGCTGATGCTTGAATCCCTAAATCATACATGCTAGACTGTTTCCGATTTAGTGAACTTAAGGAGCGTCCTTACCACACGGCATACTATTGCATCTGACGAAAGGCTGCTGAAGTCCTCAGTGTTCAGGTTTTCAAAGTCTGACTCGCCCAAGGCGATTGGAACCGTTACAGTCAGGCTGGGATTGTTGATGAAAGACATTATCGAGTCGTCACTCATGCTGTTCACTATGTACTTGTCTCCGTTTTTGTCTACCCCAGTAACATCCCCATTTCCACTCTTGGTAAATTCTTTGATGGTATGGTTGGGGACTCCGTTTGGCCCTGAAGATTTATGTAGCTCCTCCAGTGATTTGTCCTCACCCTTTCCTTTCTTCTTATCCCTGAGACAGAAACGGCTGTATTTACTTCGCACCACAGATTTGGCATAGGTGACACCTTTCTGTATCCGTTGAATGGCAATCTGCAAGTTGTTCTCGCCTTCATCTTCATCGGGTTGAAACTTGTCAGCACTAAATGAACTCAGCAGCAGAGCCAGGAACAGATTCAGCACCTGACAGATAAAGACACGACTTTGTTTATGATTGCATCAACAAAAAGATGTATTTATAAAGAGGCATAAGTGTTGAACAAGTTGCACTCATGATAATGTACCACAAGGTTTCCAATAACCATGACCATCATGTACACAATGATGCACATGGTAGTCCCGGACACCTCCATACAGTCCCACATGGTCTCTATCCACTCTCCACAAAGCACTCGGAACACAATGAGGAATGAATGGAAGAAGTCACTCATGTGCCAACGAGGTAGCGTGCAATCGACTGAGATTTTACACACACAGTCCTTGTAGTTCTTTCCAAAGAGCTGCATGCCCACCACAGCAAAGATGAACACGATGATGGCCAGCACCAGTGTCAAATTGCCCAGAGCTCCAACTGAATTACCGATAATTTTGATAAGAGTGTTAAGAGTGGGCCAGGATTTAGCCAGCTTGAAAACTCTCAGCTGTAAATAATAATAATGAAAAAAGAAGTTAATTCACATGATTCTTCAATTAAAACATGACTGAACATGTTGAAAATGACTCATGTATTGAGAATTACCAATCTGAATGATCTCAGGACAGACATGCCGCCTACGCTTTCAAGAAAAAGCTCCATAATGCTTAAACTGACGATAATTGCATCAAAAATATTCCATCCCTCCTGGAAATAATAGTACGGGTCCATAGCAATGATCTTAAGGACCATTTCTGCTGTGAAGATCCCTGTAAAAACCTGTATTTGGATGAGAAATAACAGATTTATTATTATTTTTTTTTATGTCCAAATATCCATATAATTTCTCTGTAGTCTACCGTCTTCTCACCTGATTGCCCACAGTCAGCATGTCGGAGAAATCTTGATCCATTGGTTGATGCTCCATAGCCATGAATAATGTGTTGAGAGCAATGCAGATAGTGATGGCTAGGTCGGCAAACGGATCCATCACTATCAGATGGATCACCTTCTTGATCTTCAGCCATGCTGGACAGCATTTCCAGATTAGGAAGGTGTGAGCAAAACTATACCAGCAGGGCGGACACTTCTGCCTTGACTCTTCAAGCTCTGATATTCATGAGACACGGCAAATAATCACAATTTATGTGAGATGTATGGTTTTACAATAAATGACTCATTAAATGAAGATCTGATATGTATGCCATGGTGCAAAATACCTACCCTCCACTGTGCTAGTGATAACACTAGCAACACTTTGAGTTCTCTGCCGGGTCTCTGGGCCCTTGAGGAAGTCCACACACTCTGGGTTTGTCCCTCCATCTGTGTCGGTAGTGTCAGCCTGAGGATAGAAAGCATTGTTACAGATGCAACTGTGCTGGGGTAAGTAAGTTACATATTAGCATGACTGTAGCAGCTACATATTTCTATTATTGTAAAAGAAAACATTCACATGAAAAAAAGCAGAGAGCCAAGTGTACGAGGAAGATGCATTTCAATTCTTCAAAGAATTCTGCTATTAAGTTCTACGTCATAATTGTAACCACTATGGCGCTCTGGTAGAAGTCAGCTTAATCTGTTTTTTAATCTTCTGACCTTACTGCATTTTTTTTTTCTTTTTTTTTGCAAAATATGACAACAGCTTTTGGATGAACTGACATAAATCCCAGATGGATATTATACTCATAGAATGGATTCAATACACCAAATTTGACTGACACTGACAAGGAAATCATGACTAAACTGTGATTTGCTGTGCATTTAAGTTTCTTTTCTCCATTGGCTAAAAGAACAGTAGACTTGAAGACAGTGGTTAGCATGTAAACAGACATGAAATATCACAAGCATGGTGCATTGTTTTAGCGTGGCAAGTGGTTGCTCAAAACTGATATGCATCAGCACCTAATTAGGAATTATCGGATCTTGGGACGTAGGGCTTACTAAAATGCTAATTTATGATGGTGAACATGGTAAACATTAATCTCTATCAATGCTGGCACAGGTGTTGATTGAGTTGGTGGCAGTACCTGACTGTAAACAAGCAGAAGTCACAGTTAGCATCTTGCAGTGCAGTATGGATTGGCAGTATGTTGATCCAAAAATGGGAATGCTTAAGTGGTATATGACTTCTTGACCAGACATTGCATGACCAGCACAAGCATTCAGACATGAACTTGTAAGGAGGACCCATGATTGAGGTGCTGGCTCTGCTAACGCGTGCCACACTCTGTAAATTAACCCTGTGATTGAGTGCTAAGCTGTTTTATGTAAACTGTGCTTAACTTGGACTATTTTAAGGACGCTATCTTACCTTTGTCACTATGCTAGCATGGCAACATTAGCATTTAGCGAAAAATGGCTCTTTGAAATTGCCTTAACCCAACATGAGACAATTATTTTGGCACATGAAAGTAATGAAATAAATCAGAATATCATTCACAGTGTTTGCAAATGAATGTTCTTAGAGTCTAATAAAGTCATCAAAGCAAAAACATGCTTGTGATCTGCAACTTTGTGATGTATAAATGCATGGTAGCATGAGGACGTGCTTGGAAATACACGGTCACAAAGCAAAACAAAACAAATATGAAGTCAAATAAATCTTAGCTGAAAAATAGTTTTGCACAATCGTGCAATCTAAAGGCTGTACTGAGTTAATCAGTCATTGTCAGGCAAAAACATGCTTACAGATTAATATGGAAAAGTTTATAACATAATTCAAATTATAATGAATCACTGATATGGTCTTCAAATTTCAACATAAGAAACACAGCCAGTGGAAAACTAAGATGAAGAAAAAAGAAAAAAGCTAAAGGCAAATAAAAGGGGCGGTCTGTACTGGGCACCCTTTTCTTACATTGTCTCTAGTGGAGGCCATATCTACCGTCACTTTGGGCAGAAGGAGCCCCACAGGTGAAGATGGGAGTGAATTCCATCCCACCAGAGACACAACCCCATTACGGTCTACTGAGCTGTGTTTGATTCCATTGGGTTGAAGTAAGAGCTGGGAAAAGTGGCTGCCCTGGCTCACACTGCTGCCACGTTGCTCCCGGCAACGGTTGGGAAAAAAGAAAGAGCCTCTCCGACTCAGGTTGTCTTCAAAAATGCTGTTCTCATCATCTGCAAATTCATTTTCTGAGCCCATGTCCTGCGCCTGGCTTCGGAAACTGAAATTGCTGGTTCTGCTGTTCCGTCTGGGTGAAAACAGGGGCCCACGAAAACTCAGAAAGGACTGAGAAAGAAAGAACTTCTTCAGTGAAAACCTCACAGATGTTATGAAAAGAAGTAGAGATGATAACAGTTGTCATTTATGAATGGAAATAAAAGTCTTTTTGTGGTGGGAAGAAAAAAATGTGGCATTGTGACACTATAATGATTATGATAATGATTATGGCCATAAAGTTGCTGCTCCGTATTCCAGGGGATCTGTAAAGAAAAGGTGGATGCAAGGATGAGAAGAACCATGATGGACAAGAAAAAAAGGGCTATGGTGTTGGATATGATGGCATATATAATTTCAGGAGATAAAGAAAGGTTATCAAGTGATACTGAAAAATATGCTGATGATTTAAATATATAGCTTACAGTAACAATAGAGGAAAAAGAAAATAATGAGGTTCTTCTTATCGATGAAGATAATGACTATCATATCGATGCCAGAATGTTGACAACAAAGAGCTGATAAAAGAATGATAATCACACTGAAGATGATGATGATGATGACGATGATGATGATGATGATGATGATGATAAGTGATGAGGATGGTCAAGTTACTGTTAATGAATATAATGATAATGATGGTAATAATGGTATAAATGATGATGATGATGATGATGATGATGATGATGATGATGATGATGATGATAAAGATGATGATAGTGATAATGATCATGATAATGATGATAGGGATAATGATGATGATTATAATCTTGATGATGATGATGTGATGATGATAATGATGATGATGGGGGATGGTAATGGTGAAGATGCTGACAACAGTGATGGTGATAATGAAGATGATAATAATGATAAAAAAGATGATGATGATGATGATGATGATGATGATGATGGTGATGATGATCATGATAATGATGGTGATCATGATTACAATCATGGTGATGATGATGATGGGGATGTGATGATAATCATGATAATGATGGTCATCATGATTACAATCATGGTGATGATGATGATGGGGATGTGATGATGATCATGATAATGATCATAGGGATGGTGATGATGATGATGAAGATGAAGATAATGATAATGATGATGGGGGTTGGTAATTATTAAGATGCTGACAACAGTGATGGTGATAATGAAGATGATAATTATGATGATAGTGATAATGATGATGATGATGACGATGATGATGATGATGATGATGATGATGGGGATGTGATGATAAGATGGTGATATTGATGATGATAGTGATGATGATGGTGGGAATGGTGATGATGAAGATGATGAACAAGATGATGATGGTGATGATGATGATGGTGATGACATTCAAGCTTTGCATTTTACTGCCTGACCATGACATGAGAGCGATCACAACATATCTTAACCACTCATTCACTCATGGTAGTTGGCGACTGTTTCTGCTAACCAGTGAAACACACATACAGTCTTACAAAACACCACCAGGCCATTGATGTTATCTCAAGCTCTCTGTAATTCCAATAGATTAATGTTTTTATCCCTCTCTGATCCATTTGATTCTCTGCTATTACTCAGCCTGACTCCTCCACATTAATTGAGAATAGCCAGTAGCTCCTCTTAACCTTTATAAAACATTGCAACACACTGTGATACACAATTCAACAAAAAGTTTAGGGGCAGTGATTTTTCAGTTTTGGTTCCCCTCTGATAAGTATAAAACATACAGTGGGTGTTATGCCACTGTATTCTCATGGGAACTGAAAACAAAGTGTGGATGTTTAGGTTTTTTATTTGAATCAGTCTTGACAGACTGTACTGAACCTGATGGGCAGTTGACCATTTCATGTCATAGTTGAGCGGGTTGGCATCCACAGAGAAGCGGCAGCGAGCTTTCTTTATACTGTCCTGGGACTCTGATTTGGGGAGTTTCTCATCTGTGCCTTTGCCCTCCTCTTCTTTCCTTTTCTTCCGCCTGTTGCGTCTCTCTTTGGCACTTTTGGAGCTGAGCTTGGAGGTGCCAGATGAGCTCTCAGTGCCTCTGCCTTTGTCATCGATCCCCTCACCTTCTGCAGCTGCTGCAGACGCTGCTGCCTAGATGAGTAAAAATGGCAGAGGTGAAATAAATCACAGAGATCGTTGTATTGTTTTGCTGATTTTATGTCCGAGAAGTATTTCAGTCAATGGAGAACTAATTTACTATTTTTTTAATTTAAGTAGCTTCAATTCACAATTTAATATTTGCATTCTCTTCACAGAACAGACAAATTTACCTCACTGATTTGTAATAATTACAGTTAAATGCATTTTTGACATACAGTGCAGGGGTTTCTTTACAATGTTCCCCTGTGTATGCATCTTATGAGATAGATGTGCAAAGTACGATTGTTTCAACTTAATGTACCAAAAAAGGAAATGTGCTATATTTAAGTAATGGTAACTACACTGCAGCCTGTTTACAACATAGCCAAAATAGTTGATTTTGATCTAAGTCCTGCCTCTATTAAGGCAAATAGCCAGTCACAGTTTGGAGTGGCACCAGGCATGGCTGATCAGATTTTAAAAGGGGCTTGTGCCACCCCTGGCTACCCCTCTGGAAACGCCTCTGCCTGGAGAACCCAAATATGGTACCTCAGCTGCAGTGAAAGGTATCTTTAAAGTGCAACACTCATAACAGTTTTCAGACATGTATACTTTCACTTTTGGTGCTTAAAGTTTTAGATACTGAGATAATATACTGCTTCCGATGATAACAAAATAATGCTCCCTAATTAGAACTGTTATTTCCAATGGAGCTTTTTACATTATGATCATTGAATTGTTATTTATGTAAGTGATCTGAGCATGTCTTCTTTATCCACAATGGCCGTAGGGACATGTACTACATAACTGGTTTGCTGGTTGTTCCAGATATTCATACAAATACACTATGTAAAAGAGCCATGATCATAACATCAGCATGTTGATAAACACTGACCTTGTAATTAGCTAAAGTTTGAAACCATATTCATATTACAGATTTAAAAATCCAGGAACCCTCCACAAAAAACTCTAATATCCTCCTCAGCTTGATTGGAATCAGTCTTTGTATGTAAGTATTTGCTGCAGTAATGGTTAAACAGTGAGCTATACATAAATCTTGGTAGTACTCTGTACCTGGGCTTCCTCCTGCTGCCGTTTCAATTGCTCAATCATAGCTTGATACTCCCTCTCCTTCTCCTCCTCCTCCTTTAAGGTGGCCTGGCTCTGCTCCTCATAGGCCATCGCCACTACAGCCAGGATCAGGTTGACCAGGTAAAAGGAGCCGAGGAAAATCACCAGCACAAAAAAGATCATGTAGGGCTTTCCAGATACCCGCAGCGTCTGTAGGTAGGAACAAACACTTTAAAATTGTGCCATGTACAGAAAAGATTAAAAAAACAACAACAATAATTTATACTATCATGATTCATGCCAGCAAAACCAGAATATGATGAAGTCACCATTGCATAGTCAAGCTTGTTCAAAGTGCCAGAACATGTAATACTATCCTACAGAAGTGGGAGCTTTACAGTGTTAGTGTTTGCTTTACTCATTGATACCACGATGTTAACCTGCTCTATTCAGTCGACAGCTTTTTGCCTCTGGGGCTATTCAAGCTGTGTTTACCTGAGTAGGACTCATCTTTGTTCCTTCTGGCCAAGATGCACCTGTGCTTCATTCAGAGGTTTGTTTGAACATCACTAATGACAATATTGTAATGTGAGAATGCTCTATCTTTGTATGAGCTCTGCCTCAGAACAGCATTCCCCGCCTGAATATGTATTTACAGAAGGAGTGCAAATGCAGCAACACTCCAACATCAATCAACCAGCAACCAAATCTGTTCTCCATACAGGGTCACTGAGGAAAACCCAGAATGACTTTTAAGGTCATATTATGAAAAAAAATCTGAGCTACACAGGAAATTGTGGACTAATGAAGCAGTTACTGATAAAGATGGTTTTACTAAGGAATTTAACAAAACCCAATAAACACACAAGTACCATCACGTTTCTGGAGTTAGAGGCTACTCAGTGTCACACCCCTGGCTTAACCAACAAACCAACAATGTAGAGCACCTTTAAAGCTCCTATATGGAGCTCTTTGGCATTTATGAAATAGCCTGAAATTTAAATGCATACCTTTCTATGGTATATCAAAGCAAATAAGACTATCAGCAACAACACTGAAACGTTGTATACTGTAATTTTGAATTCCTGAAATTGGCCCAAAGGGGGTAGGTGCCAGTGGAGCCACTGAAGAAAAAGGTCCTTCTTTATATTCACCACATAAGATCTTCAAAAAGTGATACACTTGACCATCTGATGTCAGCAGGATGAGAATTTTGGTCAGAAAAGGCTTCCTTAGCATTTAAGGGACAATATCAGCAGAGACTGCTTTATCCACAGGAAGCGCCAACATCATTACAAATCAAAAGTTCCTCACAGGAGCTTTAAAATGATCAACAAAAAAGGACACATAACAAGAGAGTAATCCATGTTCAAAAAGTATGTTTGTCAACTATTAGTCCTTGGATAAATTCACTCCTTTTCTCTGTCTGTAGGTTGTTTTACCGGAACACATTTCATTATTAACACAAATCAGAGCACTACCTCCAAAAATAACCTTGTTTACTGAAAGTGTGCAAAGATGCATCATGTTTGTGGAAATGTTCAGACAGGTTTCCATGTCGTACCTGCTGGTAAAGATTTTCCCAGTAATCCTGAGTCATCAGCCTGAACAGAGAGAGAAAGGCCCAACCAAAAGAATCAAAGCTGGTGTAATTATAGTCTGGGTTTTTTCCCACTTGGATGCAACTGTACCCCTCTGGACACTGCCTGCATCAAATGGAGAAATTGTGAGGCTCAGACAGAGAACTACCTACGTCCATCTTGATACAAAAACAGATGTATCATGTTAGAATTGAGTTTATTCTATAACATATACAACCATCTTGTAGCGGGGTAACAAGCTTACCCAGCTTCACTGCTGTTCCCACAAAGCAATGGATCTCGTTTGCCTGGAAGGATATAATGATTACCTGATGGGAAAGAAGGACAAGTTTTATTATCTGGGCTGATTTGTAAGAAGAGATAGGTGCTGAATTATAATAAATACAATAAGATTATAAAAGGTTAAACTATAATGCATCCAATAAAGGGCCCTGAAATAAATCCTGTAGATCCATACAGCACAATACAATTATATAAAGCCTCATTAATCATCTTTGTCACACAGGACCTTAACGAAAACAACTAAATATACAAAACCAAAGTAAAATAGGATCCTTACAAATACTCACTCCTATTTGTTGCATATTTCAGCCAGTCGAACTTCTCCTCATCTGTTCCATTTATATTAGTCTCATTTGATGTAGTGTTATATATTGTCCTTACACACTTTTGTTTCAAATGGCCCATAAACAGTTGTAACCCTATGAGGGCAAAGACACTCAGACAAAAGACAGTGAGGATCATCACATCAGCCAGCTTCTTCACCGACTGGAACAGAGCACCGACGATTGTCTTCAGGCCTGCAAGATACAGTAGGAATTAATTACCCCAATATAAAAGCAGGCATACTTTGGCATACTAAGTGATGCCACTGGTGTCTTTTTTAATAAGTATTTCATTCATTTTGTATTGCAGTCCTTCTAAGTTTCCAAATGGGCCTTTTAACTGAAGGTGAGGGAAAACATTTATTTTTATTCCAATACTTCTCATTATTTTAAAAATGGCACCTGCAATGCAACAGCAATGCAACACAGCTTACAGAGAGCTCTATTAGAGTGTTAAGTTAACCAATTCATGCCTTTGGTGGTTAGCTAAGCACACCACTCACCTTAGCTACAAGAAAAAATGAAGTACTTGAATGAATATTTTTTTTTATTTTCTTATTCTCTATTATATATATATTCTTCTAATTGAAGTATTTAGATGCTTTTATTTATTTTTTACTTTTAAATGATCTTTAACCACTTTTAAAAATTGTATTCTGAGCGTTAACTCGATGAATTTTATCAATTTCCCTCTAGAGTCACTAAAAGCTTTTTTTTCCTCATTAACTGTGCTCCCAAAGAGCTAAAAGCAGATTTTGATTTGGATGTATCATGTAGTAATAAAAGCCACTAGATTAAAGAAAGGTGTTAAAAATATAAAGTAGTTTGTTCAATTTAGCATACTTTGTCCCTACCTGACAACCACAGATTTTTCTTTAAATTAAACTTGCTTTCTTGTGCTGTTTTTATTTTATTTTATCCATCCACCTCTGGAGGCTTTACTCAACATCAGTTGAGCTTTATAGGCTTAACTGACTTAAAAGTGTCAAATTGGTGCAGTTGTCCTTTTAATCTTCATCAAAAGTTTCATGATGTTGAAGTGGACTGTGAGCCTCATCCTTGTGACATATAGGCAAAAACCGAATTATTTTATTGCGATAAATAAACATCATTGGTACGTGTGCAATAAGATACATCTAGGAGTAATACACGCATCTATCATGGATGCAGGAATATGAAAAACCAGATTTCTGTGTGCGTATGTACATGCCCTGTCCCAAATGTGACAAAAACCAGGATAAGGCTCACAACCAGAATACTCTAGTCCATGTACAAGCACTCATCGTAGTTGCCCATGCAACACTCTGTAAAAAGATGGCACAACATTATGTCTCATTTTAGTAGAGAGGAGCAGTAGTTTGACTGAATATACTGCTACAAGAAACAGAGGTAAAGGCTGTTAAAAAGGCCCGAGTAAACAGATTAGATCTTAATATAGCTTTGCTTACTAATGTTTTCAAAAATCATGTAATTGAGGGACAATAGATCTAGTTTTTGTGCCTGAGGACTATTGATTACCAAGCGTGTAAATAGTCAAACTACCATACACTCGGTGAAACTGCTTACCAGGGATTACTGAAATGGCTTTAAAAGCTCTCAGCACTCGAAATGTACGAAGAGCTGAAAAATTGCCCAGGTTTACGAACTCTGTCACATACCTGGAAGAAAAATGGGAAGAATGACAAAGATTGAGTGACATACACTTACATGTTGAAATAGGAGGATGAACAAAAAGACTTTTACCTTGTCTCATTTAATAATTTAAACATATTCAACATGAGCTACACAGCAAGAAACCTTTTGGTGACACATGTAACAGCTGTTTGTTATTATTGAAAATGGCAGAGGTACTTACGCCATGACAATGACGCTGAAATCCAGCCAGTTCCAGGGATCTCTAAGAAATGTGAACTTCCCTATGCAAAACCCTCGGGCTAAAATCTTAACCAGGGACTCAAAGGTATACACTGCAGTAAATGTGTACCTAAAGGAAGCAAAACAAAGTGGTTTAACCAAACAATGAACAAATGCACACAGTGTTGCACATTTGTGATAAATACATCCCATAATAAAAAAGTGAAAATGAAGAAGAAACTCACTCCACATTCTTTGCCCAGACTGGCTGCTGACTCAGAGTCATAAATACACAGTTGACAAGAATAGTACACATGATGACCACACTGAACAATCTGCAGGCGGTAGTCAAGGAAGCCACTAATCTTGAAAGGTAACTAAGGTCTTTGTAAATATGATTAGTTTCATCCCAGCAATGCAAACATTCGCTCGTCATAGTTACAGCACAGTAAACACAAATCAAGCATTAGCACACAGTAAACAGGGTGCATGCTCATAAGATTTACTCATTTAGAAAAGGATATGAGTGTACTAAAATTTTCATTGATATTCTTCTTACAAGGTTGAAAGGGCTCAGCAGGTACAAGGCAGGAGCGGCGTTGAAGCGGAAGATGTTGTTTCCTCTGTTTAACACTATGAAAGTCTAACAGAAAGAGATGGATGTAAGTGAAACATTATTATTCTATTTAAGTACAGCTAACAAAAATGTGATGCATGGTCGAATATAGACAGTAAAATGATCTTTGTTTAGGGACTGGCACTAGAATTTACCTCTAGTGCAGTCTAGATGTAGTGCATATGACTTGATATCATGACAAAAAAACCTAAATAGAGGATCTTTTTCAGATAATCATCATGTAACAACAACTATTTACTATTTACTTGAAGTGTAAAGTTAGTTAAAGTTCACAAAATGTCAGGAATGAGCATAGGCCCAATTCCAAAAAATAATTGGGCTTGTGTGAAATAATAAAAAAAAATTAATTTAATGGTTTGCAAGTCATTTAAATGCTATATTCATCCCAAACAACATGTCAGGTGTTAAAAATTAAGTATTCTATTCATTTATGGAAAAAGAAAACCTGTTCATTTTATCTTTAATAACAGCAACAGGTTTCAAAAAAGTTGGGATAGTGGCCATAAAACAGGGAAACAAATGTGAGCTTATGCTTAGAAAATCATCTGAGTAACATCTCTTAATGTTAACAAACTAATTAGGTCCATTTGCAGCAGGTTAGTAACATGACTGTGTATAAAAGGCCATTCCAGGGAGGCTGAAACTCTCATTCGTAAAGATGGGAAGACCCTCAACACACTGTGAGACTGTGAGAGCGAACAGCTAAATTTTTTTTAGAAAACTGCTCCTCCTTGTAAAGAATGTGGGGATTTAATCAACTAAAGAGCAAAAAATCATCAAAAGACTCAATTCATCTACTGAAATCTCTGTGCAAAGGCAGAAAATATTACATAACTCTGCAGTGGAAATCACTGCATTGGCTAAAAATCATTTCCAAAAGCTACTGTCTGTGAACTTGGTTTGCTGTAGCATCCATTAATGCAGGTTATAATGCACTATGCACAGCAGGGACCGTATGTAAACGTGATCCAGGATTGCTGGCAGCTTCTCTGGACCCAAGCTCACTGCAGACAACCCGACAAAGAGGAAGACCTGACATATCTAAGTGTGACAATGCCAAACCACATTCGTCAACTATTACAACAGCATGGCTCTGCAGCAGAAGAGTCCAGGTGCTGAACTGGCCTGCTTGCAGTCCCAACAAGAAAACATTTGGTGCATTATGAAACAAAAAATATGACAAAAGAGACTCAAACTGTTCAGCAGCCACAGTCCAAACATGAAAACATTTCACTAAAAGAACTCCTGACACAGGTCTCCTTGGTTACCACATTTTAACAAAGTGTTGCTAAAAGAAGAGGTGATGCAACCCAGTGATAGACATATCACTGTCCACACAGTGTCCACAGTCTTTTTAAATATGGGTTGTAATTTTAAATCAATATTAAATAAAACATGTTATGACATGAGTGCTGGGGGGTAATCAGAATCGTGATTGGATCAACTTCATTCATTGACAGTCACTACTCTGAAAGTCCTGCAACCCAATGATCCGTGACACATTACAGTTTTAATGGAGCCAGTAACATTTCATATATTAATGATTATACTAGTGCAAGGTTTAGCTGTGCTTGGATGGCCTGTTTTCTTACCAGGAATCAGCTTCAGTAATGTTAGTCAGAACAACAGGCATAGTTTAAAGTCAGTATCAGCGCTCATGGACTGCATGAAATAACCTACTTTCTGATTCCTGTAGAAGGGGTCCAGGTCTTCCAGCGGTGTCGACACCATGCCTTTGGGAACATCCCCGTACAGGAGAGGGAGCGATTTGCCCGCCTCGAGGTCACGTCTGGGCTTGGGCTCATTGTCATCGTTGCGTTTTTTCTTTTCCTCTTTGGGCTTCTTGGCCTTCTCCTCGGCAATCCGTTTCTCGATGGCTGTGAGGGACTCACGAGTAAAGGGGCGGAAGCTGTCTACACCTGGAGGTACAAGCAGCTGTGCCATCTTTTCATCCTGCACCCTTCAGAGGGAACAGCTAGCCTCCAACATGGGAAAGGCCTGAGTTGTCAGAAAAGATAAGAACAGTGATTAGAGGCCACATTAAAAGCTTGGTTCCATCTTTCATAGTCTAACATAATATTTTACTTCATCGAGATCAAGTAATTGAAAGCATTTCTGGCACTTTATTTCTATTGGTAGATGAGAAGTGCTTGATAATGAGAGGAGAGAGTGGGTGTGGTTCTGCTCTTCAGCCTGAGATCATCTTCTCAGGAAGTGGCAGCCTATAATGAGCCTACAGAGGCCTGTCATACACATAAATTCCTGCCAGCTATGGTAAAATTAGATCTAATTATCTGCCCCTCTGTAGATAAAATTAAGATCCGACATGACAATGATCAATTCCAGGTGAGACACTGGCTCCTCTCCTCCATCCCTCAAAATTAAAAGAGCCCACTTCTCCCTTTAGAGCCCGAGACAGAGTGGTGGGAGGAAGAGATTCATCCTGCTAATAGGCCTGCCTGGTATAATGTGTGAGGCAGACCTATGCACTATTAAATATGAATGCACCACAGGCTACACTGTCTCTCTGGGTGCCCTGCCACTGAGAGCTTTTGCCTGATCTGACTGTAATCTCGTAATAGAATACTTCCACATGCTGTGATGTTAGAGATCAATCTCAAACACACAGATCGATGGACTGCACACAGCACTGGGAGGAAACGTGCGTGAAAGATGTGTGACCCTCACAAAAAATACAGATATAAATGAGGAAAACCAGGGACCAGCAGTAAGGAACAACTGTGATACCTTTGCCACAGTAGGATATTGTTGCATCTTGAAGGTTTTTGCCTTATGCTGATTGATTTGATATGAAAAATAATGTGATCAGTTCGAAGTTAAGGTCTTTAAAACTTGACTTAATTTTACCTGATAAATCAAATTTGTCAAATCGTCAGCTCGAGTGGTCTAACACAACCATGACTGCATGAATCTGAACACTAAAACTTATTAGGTTGGGATCTTATGCAATCTTTAAGCCCCAAATACAAACAATATTAAATTGATGCATCATTACTCAGTGTCTGTGTATTATAATCCCACAGAAATACTGCGATACTGTGCAGTATCCTTCCTCCCCTCCCTAAATATATTAACGTATTTAATGGGGGTGTAATGACATGGCATAGATATTTTCTTCAAATTAGCAAATTCAAATTGAAGAGTTCCCGTTTTGCTGTTTCCTGTTATCAGCTTGTGTGCCTATATGTACAGTACACAGTATCAGCTGCTTTGTAAGACCTGAATGGCAGGCCTCTACTTTATGCACACTTAAAATGCTGTCTGTCTGTCTGTGTCTGTCTATCAGGGAAGAGGTTGCAACTGGTCCCAGCTCAAAACAAGCTGACTACACAGCAACAAGGAATATATCATTAAATCAGAATTAAAGGGACCATTTCGATTCTTTCAAATCACATCTCATACAAAATACAGATTTGTTTCTTTTTTGTAATTCTGTATTTAACACTATATCTACACATAGGGGATATTTTGTTGTCATTTTGTACAGGATGTGGTGACCAATGCAGCATGCCCTCACTTTGTACTGTTTAATGGGTGATGCTTCATAGACACTTAAAGGTTCATTTCCTTTACATTTCCTCTGCATCATGAGCATTGCTAAAGCTGCCATAATGTTCAATGATTTTCAAACAGAGCCTTCTCTGTAAAGTAGAACTGAATAAGTATGTGTAAAATGTTGTTTGAAGCTCTAATCCGATGACTACTGTTGCACCAGAGCACATAACAAAGAAAATCAAACACCAAACCACAATTTTAGCCTCACTTGGAAAGGTCAACCTGCAGTCTCTAACCTCCAAAGAGGCATGCCATAATCTGTCAATCTGTTCCCCACTCATTACACACAGCTTGTGATATGAGCTGCCACTCTAAAGCTTCAAATAGGTCCACTTCAATTTATCTGCAACCTGTCGGCATCATGACCTCACGCTGACTAATCTAAAATGGATTCATATGTTTCCCTCGACTCTCCCTGGAACACAATGTCAACACGTTAGTTTGGTGTTTGATTTTTCACCTTACGTCTACATAACATTGCTCTGCTGATGAGCTCCACGTTAGGACTTACTGCCTTCTCCTGATTCACCTGCAAGTATATTAAATGCAAACACAGTGTCGAACTTACTATTTCATGTACATTACTCATTTAAAACTTAATTTCATTTACCTCAAAGCACTTCTACATACTTGGATGAGGTTAGAGATGCTTTGTGATAGATTGAAGCCCGCCTGTAGGCTTCCTGATAAAACCATCGATCCAATTAAAGAGTGGACTACTGAGTAGGTTGCTGTGCTCATAATTTTGTTACCAGACAGAAAGACGCTTTACAGAAGCTCAGAAATATTCTGATGAATGATAAACTAATATATGTTTGGGCAGCACAGCAAAGTGACCCTATGCTTTCACTAGGTCTCTACATTTGTCTCCACATATTTAATTCATCACTGAAAGCAGAATGTGAGCCACAGACATGAGAAAATAAAAACCAGAACAGCAGATGTATTTAACTGGCTGAATCCAGGGACCTCAATCAGGCCCTAAAGGTCCTCATAAAAATATCAAAATGAATAATTCCCCTATTTCCAACAACACTGTTGATACAGCCATACAAAGCAGACATCAGATTAACCCAGGCTGTTGAAATGCAGAGACTTGGGATTGCCAAACTCAATAAAAATGGTAAAGGCACTGCGAGCAATTTTTGTCTGTGCCACACAGACTGAAACTGATACTGATGCCTCTTTATGACTTTTAAAAGCAAACGAAACCATCAGCGACAAAGTTGATTATTTCTCTGCCTGTAATCCCTCAAACTGCAGTGGGGGGTCAGAAATGATGATTGACAGCAGGCTGAAAGATTGTCTGTTCTTGTTTTTAATTGCCAATACTCACATTGATTGATATGATTCACTGTTAAATGACAACATGCTGGGAATTTTTACTGAGACACTACTTTTACATGTACAGGACAGAAAGTCAGAGGTGTCTGCAAAGTCAAGTTTTAACTAGTTATTTGATGTTGAAATGACAGAATGGGACTTAATGACTGACGACACTCTTTATCAGACAAGCAGAGTAGAGGAGGAACTGTGGGAGAAACTGTAACCACCATGAACACAAGAGTCACTGAACTTTCCATAACCACTGCACCACTTGCCTCAGATCAAGTGGTGAACAGGCTGTTTTGATTTGGCACTTTATCCAGCTTTCTCAAAATACTTTTACATCATAAGTCACTTTCACTTATTCACACCACATTCATAGACAGATGGCAGTGGCTGTTATGTAGTATTGACTAATACCGTTTACACACTGCTGGCACAGCTACTGCCATGGGCAGTTTGGGGATTAAGAGTCTTGCCCAAGGACACACGAGCATGTGGACAGCAGGAGCTGGGATTCCAATCAACCCAAAAGTGTAAATCAATCAAACATTTCAACTGTACATTAAAATTAGTGTTTTGTTTAGTAGCAAGGAGTGATGTCTATTCCCCAACTTCACATCACCAGCAAAATATGACAGCACCCATCGCAGCAGGTTTTTAGCGTGCTGTTTTTACGATAGGAGGAAATGGGGACGAGTCATCAGGATCTTTATACAATCAATACACAGGCTCAATTGCTGTTAACGATACTTATTAACCAGAAACAGTCAGGTAGTTGGGTTTGGGATGAAGGTAAGAGGATAGGTTTAATGCATGAAGCCCATATCAATACAAAACAGCAGTGCCAATGTGTATATACAGTTCTTACTTGTTTCTATAATTCTAAACTATGTCAACTAAGCTTAATGCCACATATGATGCCACATAACAAAAACAAGTGCTCAGTTTGAGTCACCCCTGAGCCCCCCAGCAGGCCTCTTACTAGAGTATCTGATAAATTGTGCGATTAAGTTTGAATAAACACACTCAACTTTAGCTTACAGTACATGGAGTAATCACAGGTCGGTGTCTGTGTGCTCCTGAGGGATACACACTCTCACAGCTTAAAGTGCTCACAAGTAACGCTGACCGCTGCCTCCCACAGACTACAGAATCAGGATCAGTTCTTGCTCGTTCAGGGCGTTGGCAAAACAGCTGGTGATGAGGGGCTGTTAACATAGTTTTCAAAATTAAACTCATTATATTACAACCATATTTTACACTTCACAGCTCTGTGTGTACACATGCTGGATAGTAGGCAAACAGGACAGTATAATCTGTAATTGACAACAATCTAATAATGATGTTGACAGAGTTACAAGCAGGAAGTCCTCTAAGACACAGTGTGGGCTAATAATTGCTGCCATGCCCATTAACTTGTGTAATACAGTATGTTGCAGCCCCTGATTTGCACTCTAGTCTTTGTCTATATGAAGTAAAGGAAATCAATCACTTTTTTTTCAGCAGGCCTGCCAACACAGTCAAATCATAAAGATGGCTTCAAAGGGTGTAATAGAGTGAGATACACAAAGATTGGATTTAACTATGAATAGACTTTTCTATAAGGATATTTCGTAATTTGGTACAGGCAAAAAATAGATAAATAAATAAATAAAAAAAACTACTGATATTAAAAGCATTTAATTAGATAGATAGATAGATAGATAGATAGATAGATATTTAAAGAGGAAAAGTTAAAGTTTTTCTTTTGACACGTTTCTTTAAGTAGTTTAGCTGAAATAAATTTCTGCCCCCTTAAAAAAAACAACAACAAAACATAACTTTAACAGGTTATTTTGACTCACCATCAGTTTTCCATTCTCTACAGGTGAAAAAATAAATTGCACAAGCTGAGTTTCTCTCGGTAAAAAATGCTGTAATTGTAACCTCTCCGTGCGTTTAAAAGCTTTGACGCATATCTCGGCTCAGATCTGGTAATTTCCACGATTTGGACTAGAAAACCATAGAAGAAGAGAGCGCGTAATTTCATCCGCCCCTCCGCGCGGCACAGTCAGAGTACTGAATGCTGCTTCCGGATGTTCCTGAGTACCAAGTGGGGGCAGAGATGCCAGAATGGCTGTGGAGATGATATTGTGGTGGACATTCCCGTGCGTAATTGTCGGGAATCCAGATGTATGCAATCGGGTGTATATCAGAAACTAAAAGCCAAAGCCACAACTATGGATCATATTCCGTCCTAAAAGTGTGTGCGCGTTTGCGTGAGGAAAGGGGTCAGTTAAGGCAGAGATTGCAGGAGCCTGAATAACTCTGCAGTCTAAGCAACTTAAATCACAACAACCAGGTAGTTACTGCGCAACAGTTAATAAGAAATAAAACATAAGAAACTACAGAGGTAGATTTGCAGGAGGATGTGGGTAATGCCATATTTTGTATAAAAAGTTGGGTTGGTGACCTAACCATTAACCAAGGTGTTGACTATCAGTCTAACGCCACCTGGTGGATATTTGGAGCACTAGCATCATAGAGATACAGGTTTCACACAAGCACACACACACTTTTTTTTTTTTACCACTATGTTTGTAAGTACCAATAAATGTATACATATTCATTCGCACATCTATGCACACGTGTACTGCATTTAAACATGTTTGTTTGAAACATACATAAAGTAACCAAAAAGCATCTTATCTGTATGGTGGCCAAGAACTGCCACCACTGCAAATAAAAAAATTTAAAAAAAAAAGGGAAAAAAAAAAAAAGCCACAACGGAAGTTGCTGATGAAAAACTTCTATGCCTGCTGCAAATTAAAAAAGAGGTGGTACAGATAAAAACATAAAATAAATAAATAAATAAAATTACTTACTGCAAAAATCAATTGATATGAAGTTGAACTGGAGGATGCCGGTGTAGTGTTAGCTTCAGTGCAAATTCATATTGACTTAGGTGCTACATGGCCTAACCAAATGACTTTTTGAAAAGTACACAAAGTGAAATTAAACAATAACCTTTCCACTTACTTCTTTGCTTGTCTTATCGACGTCATTTTCTGTGCCTAGATCATAAAAAAATGGTGCATTATCATTATTGGTTCCCGGCAGCTGACTTCTGTTATGGCTTTTTTTATTTGCATTCTTTAATTTTCACATAAAATAACTTTTTTTTCTATCACAACTTTTTTTTTTGCGTTGTTAATTTCTGTTGTGGCTTTTTTTTTATCTGCACCGTTTTTTTTTTGTTTTTTTTTAATTTGCTGTGGGTTTCGGTTTCTTTTTTTTTTCATCAGTTACTTCTGTTGTGACTTTTTCTTTTTTGCATTCTTTTTTTATTTGCAGCAGTGGCGGTTCTCAGCCACCGTATATCTGTAAAAATTTTAGTTTAAATAGAATTGTGGTGCATAATAATTAACTGTAATATTATATGTACATCTTCATAAGGTTAGGTTGCAAAAGCAAATGAGACAATCAGTGAGAGGATTGAATTATATCTCAAAAGCTGCAATAGTTTTAATGCCTGGAACTGCTGCCATGGAGTGGATGTCAGATGAGGACATTAACAGCATGCTGCTGAAATGGTCTTAGTGTGTTCCACTGTACAGAAAGTGAGTCATACTGTTTATCACAAGCAGGGTAAGACGTTTAATCTGGAAGCAATTTTGTTCAGTACAAGATCTGCAAAGCGATAGGGGGGTCCTCAAAACCACAATGAAAGTTTCTTAAGTGGTTCTCCCACCAGCTTAAAACTTCTAAAGTTGGATGCTAGATGTGGTGTAATATCATCAAGTCACATATGACATGGATTCAGGCGAGGAGATTGCTAGACATTATGGTAGTGGTCCATCGGTTCGCAAATGGCTGTTGTGTTAGTCATTGAAAACGTCTGTGTTGCATAGACAGGGTGTAAACCGTAGTTAAAGACAAAAGCTACACCTAGAATATATTCAGCAGTGTTGCATGGTTGAAAAGTAAGCTCCACTCACAATCAGGCTCAGATTTAATCTTGATGTTGTATAATAATGTCTGTGTGTAGCTTAATGAGGGATAAAGTAAGGAGCAGCATTTTCTAAATTTCCAGTGGGGTCCAATTGTTTTCTCTGCGTGATAAATTTGATTTTTATCCCTAGAAAACCTGCAGGAACCTCTAACCTAATTTTTACATTTTCTCAACATTTTTTCACAATCCCAGCTTTCAAACAGCTCCCATTTTTCTCTTATTGTACAGAATATCTTGACTTCTTTCCACGTTCATAAATCCACCCCTAAACAAAGAGGTCTTTTCATATTCAGATTCAAAGGGCAATCCTTAAATCCTTTAATTCCCTATTTCCATGCATGCGTTATGGCATATTTAGCCACCAAGAGCAAAACTGCAACTTGTTTCTTAGCAGTAGGTTAAATATGGAGCTGTCTGATGCAGAGTAAGCTATGGGCTTTAGGTTTTCAAGAATTCAGAATCCATTAGGTAATTTACCAAACACTTCATTTATAATGAAGTAGCAGAGTGATCGTGTATTATTCTTTGATTACTTTACAATTTCTTTGCCTGCTTTGCCCTCTCTGGTTACGTCGACCTTTATCATCACTTGTTCTTTAACTACCATGGTTTATCTTTTGATTTCACAGAACTTATTTTCTGTCTTTTAACAACTTTCATCCTGTAAACTTATTAATTCAATGATTATCAAGTTTCCCTTCCTTTAGTTACTTGCATTCTAGCAAAATTTGGCCTAAAACACTTGGTTTTCCACATTCTGATTACTTAAAATGTGTATTTTTATGTGAAAATATTGTTTCTTGCAGAAAGTAACAAACTCAAAAACAGTTTACCTCTGCTTCAGTCTGGTATTTGTGGTCGCCTAATTAAGAGGTTTTATCTTGATCTTTATTCTTTGCTTATTAATATTTACGATTCATATTCCCCTGAGTTATTTGTCTCAATCTCAAGCCCATGTTTTCCAGGGGGGGCAGAGGGGGTCATTTCTAAGTCCCGCTGTATCAAAACAAGTCAGCGGATTGAATATTAATGTGGCAATGATTAAATCTGCTAAACTCCAAAGCCCTGGGATAAAGAGAGGAGAGAAACAGAGGGAGAGGGGGAGAGAGAGAGAGAGGGGTTGCCAAAAAATAATAAGACCATTATTTGTCATGCATCAAGAAGCCTGATATTTATCTCAGTTTTATTGCTTGATTGTACAAAGGTCTTCTTGTTTGCGGTGAAAACATCTCGCTTAGAGTTTACTCACGTGCACGTGCGTCTAACGCTGGATACAGGTGTATTCCTGAAACAGGACGCACCTGTTTCAGCATTTCGGTGAATAGAATTTAATTAAAATTACAACAAAATTAAATTAAAAGAGAATAAAGGCAGTAATGTGTTTCATGTCTTCTGTAAGTGGGACACCAGGAATATGTTTGTCAGCGTTTATATTGAGACAGAGATTCTTTTGGAACCAACAGGACTGTCCCAGTGCTCAGCTCCAACAGTACCTACTTGGGTCGACTGGGGGCGCTGTTGAGATACTTAAAGGGTTTGATAGTGGTAAAATTCCCAGACTTGAACCAAACTTCTCCTCATTCAGTCCAGCCGCTGCTATGTGAGATTTAAACAAAGGAAAGGTGGCCAAAGAGGAAGCAAGTCCGGGACTAGCAGGTGCTCAAGATGGCTCTAGAGGAGGTAGGTCCACAGTGATGCTGCTGGGATGAGAGAAACTGTCCTTCAAGTCTGTTTATGGGACTGCTCGTATGTTTGTTTTTTTCCAGCTTTACGATCAGGAAGACACACCATTAATTCCTCCACCAAAAGATGCCGGAAAGCCAAGACATACTATGATGTCTGCGTCTTTTAATTTTATTAATTCTATCATTGGATCCGGTATCATAGGTAGGCTGCTTCCTTTTTTTTCTCGTTTCGTTGAAAGAAACCTTCAATCGTTGATCTATCTTGGGAACCCTTCACCCTGAGATAAATCAGTGAACTAATTCTCTCTTTGGTCTGAGGAGAGCCTGCTTTCACTCTGTTCAGGCGCTTTCAGTCGTAAAGTCAGTGTATCATATGACCGGCGCCTGCTGTCCCCATTCACCCCTTTCAGCCCCAAAGTATCCTGAGAGTTATTATCAGGAAGAACTAAACTCGGCATGGGCTCATCACAGCATCTCACTGAAACGTTTCAGGAGCGTTAAAAGAATTTTGATGAGAGTAATTTTTTAATATTTCTTTTATTAGAGAAAAAGTTGAATTTAATTTTGGGATTAAATGCATGTCGTTGCAGGAGAATGAGAAAAAGTCTGCACAGTCTCCAGTAGACCACAAACTTAAATTCAGAGCTTTTTGTTTCATACAATAAATAATAACATGCTGATCTTTTGTTGCATTAATAAGTAGCTCTGGGGGATGTGAAGTTGCAGTGTTTTAGAGCGTAATTTTCCTTTAGTCTGTCTAGTAACAACATCATGACTTTGAATTTGACAGTTTTTCTAATTTGAGGTCTTTGAGAGTCTTAAGGAGTTCTTGCTTACCTGGATACTTGCTTCTAAACAGGTTTACCTTATGCATTGAACCAGGCGGGACTCCCCTTTGGCCTTCTGCTGCTAATATTTGTTGGCTTCATAACAGGTGAATACATCAGTGGTGTCTTTATAAAGTATGTAGTTATGAATTTAACGTACAAAAACTGATTGCATCACGTCTTTCTTTGTGTGGCAGATTATACAATCATCTTACTTATTAAAGGAGGAAACCTCTCAGGGACTAACAGCTATCAAGCTTTGGTGCAGAGCACGTTTGGGTTCCCTGGGTTTCTGATTTTATCTGCACTGCAGTTCCTTTACCCTTTCATTGGTGAGGTTTTCAAAGTCTGCACATGCTAGGTTGAGAATTTGGTCATATACACTTTTACCAGTGTTGTGCTGCTCCACTTCTTTTTTCTTTCTCAGCCATGATAAGCTACAACATCACAACAGGTGACACATTGACCAAAGTGTTTCAGCGAATACCTGGAGGTAAAAGCCAGACACTAAACACAGATCATATGTTAAAGCAAATACATACCAGTGCATGTAGAGTATTTATACGCTTCAACTCACCTCTGCCTGTGTGTTCATGTGTGATATTTGCAGTTGGCCCAGGTCACATACTTGCAGAGCGTCACTTTGTGATCCTGCTGTCAACCCTTGTTTTCACACTGCCTCTCTCACTTTATCGAAATGTAGAGAAGCTTGGGAAGGTAAATCCAAGTATCCCCAATTCAAGAGTCATTTTGTAACTTTCAAACTGCTTGTAAAACATCCACATGTGTCACCAGGTGTCCCTCGTGTCAATGCTCCTGACTCTTACCATCCTCATCATTGCAATCATCAGAGCTGCTACCTTTGGGCCACAGATGTGAGAATAAGTATCCTGCAATTTGCTAACCCAAACTGCCCTGTACATGAATGAAATGAAAATGCACTAAAATGTTATTTTTCTATGTTTCTTATGTACGACTGTGATTTCTTTTAGTGCCCCTACACCAAATGCTTGGGCCTTCGCAAAGTGGAATGCAATCCAGGCAGTTGGTCTTATTTCTTTTGGTGAGTTTGTCTGCATGATGCCAGACTTATTGAATGATATTTTACCCCTTACCTTAGGTGCCACCCCAAAATCCTCAGCTTTGGTCTGCTATGTTGCTTATCCCAAAAGCGAAAATGTGATATAACAGCTGTATGATACTTAATTGACAGTCATTGGGGTAGCTAGAGACGACAGAGTGCATGTGTGCATGGGCCTTAACTTATCATTCAAGGCCCATGGAAATTTGACCCAGAATGGTAAAAACTCACTCAGTTGGAAGTTCTGTCATGCACTAACATAAACCAAACCATAGACTAAAACATTGAGAAGCATGAGAAGAAGAGCTGGTTCAAAAACAGCTAATGTCAGAGTTTTTACTGTTTTCAAGACCACAGGGGCAGACCAGGATTTGTTGACATCCATCTGGCTCTGCATACAACTGTAAACAGTATGTTTGGGGCCATCTGCAGAGAGCAGAGAATTGAAAGTTGGGGTTATTGTCAGTTATTTGACCCTGTATCGTGGACTCAAAGTAGCCCATCATGTATTTTGAAAAGTAGTGCACAAACAATGATCACTACAAGTGTCATGTATCATCATGCTAGGTGGAGTAAAGATTACTGCAGATGGAGTATCTTGTTGGAATTTGATTCAGACTTTTCCTCGAATCAGAAAGTATATACTCAAATTTCAGGCTGTTTGAACGAGTGGAGCAGATTTTTTTTATGATTGGTCTTATTGCATTTCATCAAGCTACATGTTTGAATTGTGAAACAGCAGCGACTTCATTATCTGCATACAGCAAGATGATCAAGTCATGTCTGAGTGGACTTTTTTTGGTTCATCTGGGTCTTAAGCAGCTTCTAACAGTCAAAATTAGTCCACCTTCTAATGTTCCTACGAATCAGTCGTCCTTTTTACATTGAGACTTCGTGGCCTCACAAAAAGTTCTGCGGTACCTTTGAGTCAAACAACACACAAATGTAACGTTAGTATCCTTGTGTGTTATTTACATAGTGTTAGTGAGTTGTGGAAGCATGAGAGGCATGGCAGGTCAACAAACACCCCACCATACCTCTTGAGCAGTTACATTGGTGATAACAGAGGTGGAAGCAGGAAGTGTAAAGGGACTGATGCTAAATGAGTGTTATGTTAGGTTTGCTATGTTAGCCATTTAATGCACTGGAAAACTCCATTTTCAACTCCATATCAGAAAAGCTTTCAAAAATGTTAATGACAAATATTTCAAGTTTGATCAAAACAAATTTCTAATACTATAAGATGCTTTTGTTCTTACGATCCAAACGATATAAGTAGACGGCTGTTGTGGATTTGTGTTTGTAGTGGCTTTAGGTCATTGAATATCAGGGCTGAATGTATTTTATTATTTTTTGGATTGTTCCTGGCCTCCAACGGCCTGTAATTAATAAAAGCGGCTTTGATTTAAAGTCATTAAATTAATCCTATCAAGGAGCCGAAGCCGCCAACTTTAATTAACAGTCTTTGCTTATTCAGCATAGATTCACAATCCAGCTTTGCTACATGGAGATTGAGACTGCTAATCCAGCTGGCACAGTGTCTGGATATTGTGTAGACATTGCTGAATAGCGTCACAACATTTCGAGGAGTTTCTTTGGTGATCATAGTTTCAGTGAGACTCTGTATGTTGATGCATTTGTGATAGTAAGAGGATCTCTGCAGTCTGTCTTGGTCTAAACACATATTGTGCTCATAAAAATTTCTAATCCAGTGCCCTGAGGATGAAAGCTGCTACAAAAGAGCCATTTAAATGGGGATTTAGTTTGCTTTTGAAAAACAGTGTTGTAGTGCCTGTGCTAAGTCTCTCAGCTTTTAAGACTGAGAAGATCTGTTTACCATAAATCGTACTCTGCAATGAAGAAAGAGACCCTGCTTGTTCATTTAAGGTGACAGAAATTTACAAGTAATACATGAGTATATTCAAACTGTAATGTTGCTGTGTGTTTCTGCAGCTTTTATATGCCACCACAACAGCTTCCTCATCTACGGCTCTCTGGAGAAACCCACCGTAGCTAACTGGTCCCGGGTCACCCATGCATCGGTAGGCTCTGCGGTCATATTCAGCGCTGCATTTGCTGTCGCTGGCTACATCACCTTTACGGGTTACACTCAAGGTATTGGCATGAGAGGTGTTGTGTTTTTACTTTAAAATGCAAGACACGCCCTGTTATCTCATATTTCCACTTTTCAGGAGACTTATTCGAGAACTACTGCAGAGATGATGATCTAGCAACATTCGGCCGCTTCTGTTTTGGCTTCAGCATAATAGCCACATTTCCACTGGAGTGTTTTGTCACCCGAGAGGTAAGTGGTACTTTCTCTACAGCAGCCGTAGAGTTTGACTGTTTAACATTTATGTCTGTGAAGAGAAATTGTGTTCAGCATCTTAAAGGGATATTCTGACGTAAAATTGATTTAGGGTCAAATGCACCTTAACACAGAGTTAGACACCCCCTCGAGAGATGAATGTTGCCGACCGCTTGCTTCTTTAGTTATACCAACTTTAGTAACGACTGCAGGGTAGTAATACACAGCGGTCTGAGGAGCTATAAACAAACCTCAACCAAAAAGCCACTCTACAGCCACAAATAATGCTCAGAACTAGGCTGGCTGGGCCACCCAGTTGCGTGAATCACTTGCCGTTCCTTCCCACAACAGTCTGGACTTCGGCCAATTGGGAGCACTAAAAGTGGGCGGGAGTACTTTCCTTGACAGACAGACTGCTGTAACCAATCATCGTAACCAAACATCTGACATCATCACAGTGCGCAAATGTGTTCCCTGCTGGGCTCTCAAGTATCAAGTAAAGGTTTGGTAATATTTCAACGTGTGCGAGCAAACAATGTCTTTTACGTCTTTCTCTGCGGATATAAACGATTTCTGCCGACTTTGCAAAGTCAACTGCAGAATTAACGGCGTTCTGAATGAACGGCACTTTGAAAAGTCCCGCAGCATGTGTTAGACGTCACCATCTACACATAGATCAATCAGGGGCTGCCTTTCCCTGTTGTCCGGGGAACAGTGGAAACACAGTCACTGATTGGCCCGTTTATTTTCTGATTTCTAATACACGCTCCCAATTGGCAGAAGTCCAGACTGTTGTGGGAAGGAACGGCAAGTGATTCACGCAACTGGATGGCCCAGCCAGGCTAGCTCAGAACAGCACCTAACTTCATCAACAGTACATATAGGGTCCTAGCCATAGCACTAGCCACCAAACATCTTTTTAACTTTGCCTAATTTCTTTAGCAAAGAGACTAAACACAACTCACCTACTCTCTTTCAGCAGTTGCTTGTTTGTAGCGAGACCTCGGGCCAGTCGATTACGGACTGCCGCAAGGTGACACAGCTCAAGGAAGAACATTTATGATCTTAATCATTTCCTTGAAGTTATAATCACCATAATAATTTTGCACTGTAGTCGCGGTAGTTCTTCTGCCTTAGAGTCTTGGTCTGATAGCATTTCCATGAAGAAATGATCATAAATGTTCTTCCTTGAGCTGGGTCACCCCACAGCAGTCTGTAATGGACTGGCCTGAGGTCTCGCTACAAACAAGTGGCTGCTGGAAGTAGGTGAGTTGTGTTTAGTCTCTTTGCTAAAGAAATTAGGCAAAGTTAAAAAGATGTTTGGTGGCTAGTGCTATGGCTAGGACCCTATATGTACTGTTGATGAAGTTAGGTGCATTATTTGTGGCTATAGAGTGGCATTTTGGTTGAGGTTTGTTGATAGCTCCTCAGACTGCTGTGTATTGCTATCGTGCAGTCGTTACTAAAGTTGGTATAACTAGAGAAGCAAGCCGTCAGCAACATCTATCTATCGAGGGGGTGTCTAACTCGGTGTTGCAGTGTGTTTGATCCTAAATTAATTTTATGCTGGAATATCCCTTTAAGAGTCCTGAGGTTGGTACTTTTGCAGCTAATTTGAGGTGGTGGCTTGTCACTTTTTCCTAGAACTGGTAAAGAATATGAATAACCTAAAATAAGTGCATATGTGTATTTAAGGGAAAATTCTTTTTGATATTCTTGTCTGTCTTCCAGGTGGTTACCAATGTCATTTGCAGAAGGGAACTTTCAAAAATGGAACATGTGCTCGTAACTTCTCTTATAGTTCTGGCTTGCACATCATTATCTTTGCCCTATGACTGTCTGGGGGTGGTTTTGGAGCTCAATGTAAGCACTTTTAAAAGAATCACTATGTGCAAACATTTGTTTTGATTAAGGAGCATTTAACAGTGTTCTTATCTACTATCCAGGGTGTCCTGAGTGCCACACCTTTGATCTTCATCATCCCATCTGCCTGCTTCATCAAACTCTCCCCTGGCAGAAAGTTACAGTGTGAAAATGTGCTTCCTTTCTTTTTGATTCTGATGGGCTTTTTTGTCATGATCACTGGTTTGATCATGATCGCCCTGTACCCTCAAGACTGCTCACACGGTGTGGAGATGTTCTACTGTCTACCAGACAATTTTTCCAGCACCGAACCACCACCCAGGAACGACCGTCTGTTTGGTTAACCTTTTTTTTTTAATTGACTGTAACACTGTGTGGCAAAAATGGATGCTTTATATGTTACCTCATGTGGTGTGATGTTGAAGTTTCCGTCATATTTCTTGTAAATAATAGTGTGCCTTAATATTTATTGTGGATTTTCCTCTTGGAGCAGGAGGGGAGTTGGTTGTTCCATCCCTGAACGCCAGGTGTCACTATAGACGAATAAAAGGAAACACAAAATAAGGACAGATGTTTTTGATACACGAGTTTTTTCTCCCCCTGATCGAGTGTATTTACTGTTTCTTTATGAAGATATGTCTGTGTTTTGGTGTAACTTTACATTTTCCTGCTCAAGATACAAACTTGGTGGCGGTTCTGTTGTGGTAAACGCCTCAGGAGCACCCTGAAAGGAAGGTAGCCTATACTGTAAAACAGAGACGCCCCTCTCTGACTGCTTAATGTTACGATGCAGCGTCTTGGATGTACAGAGAAAAGTTGGCAGCGTTGGTGTGTGTGCTGTCAGGGGCAAAATGATTTAGTCATGTGTGGTTGCGTGGTGTAAAGGAGGTGAAAAATACGTTACCACGATGGAATGGTTTGCGTAAAATGCGCAAAACACGGAACTCAAAGGCGGAATAATGAATCATATATCCAAACAAAATCTTTCTGAGGAACTCTGCGCGTAAAGTTACATCCGTGGAGACAGATGGAAGTGGGCAACTGCGTCGAAAATCAACGACATTCATGGTAAGACGTCATTTCTACATAGTTTTTTCCTAATTGCAATAAAAAGACGGCGACAAAAAAACGGTTCATATGACTGAAGGAGGGATGACCTCATGCGGGATTCGCCCATATTTCAGTATTTGCCAGTTTGCACCGCTTGAAAGCTGCAGCTTGGACTGTTATTTAGCAATACAGCATTTAGTATGTAAATCCTACCTAAAAATGAACTGTCCATTTTGTTTTTGTTGGACCAGTCCGGGGGATTTTGTTAAACCACTGAGTATAGTCATGGATGAACACGGATCCCAGCAACATCCACGGAGCTCTGGTTTGAGGTATGTGCAACTGTCATGTGGATTACCAGCTACCATATGTGTGTGATTTATTTATTAGTAACGGAGCAAGCTCATACAGAGATTATGAGAGTCTCTGGTGGAAAACATTGCCAAACTTCATGCTCCAAATTTTGTGTGAAAATTTAAATCATATACATCCAAGACTTTTTAAAACAGTTTTCACATTTTTTGTTGTATGCTTTAAGTACAAATATTAGAGTTCTAACAACAGTGTCTCATAATAAAAGCATAATAAGTGTACAGGATATAAAAACAGGTGCAGAAAAGGAATGCTGTTATATAATGGGCACAAAGGATGCAACCAAAATCAAGTTTGACTGGTCGACTGTACTTGCTGGCAGCAATACCATCCTGCACCAGCTGCTTTCTGCACAAACTGTTCAATGCAACCTTTGTAAAAATAATGCATTTGCAAAACCAACTTTCCAAAAAACATTCTTTCCACACAGTACATCTTGTGCAGTTGTTGCAGACGCTTCAACCTTTGACCTCTCCTCATTTCCTGCCCTCCCGAGTTTTTACTGAGAAATGGCCTTGTCCATATGCAAGGGTCATGGGAAGTATTTTGCAGGCAAAAACATTCACCCTCCTCTGCCTCAGCGATGAGCCCACGGGTCGTTTTTCTTGTGGAAACCATGCGTTCACCGGGCCTGAAACTGATATTCTATAAAATACTGATTCGTCATGTCTAATAGTCAAAGAGAATCACGGTAAAGGAGAGCACAGCGAGTGTATGACAGGATGGAATTTCCCATCAGTTTTCTGGTTCAGGGGCTCTTGGAGATGATGTCAGCTGGTTGTATTCCAATGGTTGGAATCATTAAAAGAAAATGGGAGTGAGTTTCCAGAGTAACTACTCACTCTTTTGGCATTCAGCAGAGACCTGCTGAGTTTTTGAGTTTTAAATAAGAGGTGAGATGGAGGATTTGATCAGATGATAGTTTCCACTGTAGTATTCCATGATTATCATGGAGTTTCCAGCCTAGTCTGCGTGCCGTAATTTCCATTTTAGTAAAAATAGCATCCAAACACATCATATATATAGCTGCTTTGTGTGACTTTGATTCATATTTCATAAGTATTGTGTAATGTGGGAGCACAGCCACACTCTCTGGCAGTGGAGAGTAGCAGACCACCTAAATCTCGCTGTGGTTTGACTGTTACTTGGAAAAGTAAACCACACTCTCCCATAGGCTGCTGGGGTGTGGGGAGAAGGCACATGTCGTCTGTCTTATTTGCGGTTTCCTTTATTTGGAGAAACTAAACCATTGCTCCCCACTTTTTCATATGCAGTGGCATATAAAGGCTTCAATAGACCCTCAAAGGCTATGCTACATTTGTTACAGAAACACTGCCAGACTGACTGGACTGGCTATTCTTCAAGCACAGACATCATTGGAAAAACAATTCTGAGGGCATTTTTTATGATGCTTTACCCAATAATAATGAGTTTTTCTTTTAATTGAAAGTCTTAAAGTGGGGTCTTTAATCTAGAAAGCAGTGCAGAGCTTGGATCTGGTCCTTGCTAATGGGACACACCTCAAAGCATGATCTCACATGGCTGCCTCACCTCAGGGCAGAATGTGGAATTAGTTAAGGTATCGTGAATCCCCACAGCTGTTTCCTGACATGCAGCCAGTCCAAGGGCACAGCTGCTCACATGAGTCTACAGATGAGAAATATGGCAAGAGAGAGTGGCCAAACTTATAAACATGAAGCAGGACGGCACGTGGAGTTGAGTCATAATGACAGTCGCTTGACTTATGACATAAACTGAGCATGTGAGCAACTTTGTGGTGCTTTGTGTCTGTTTTGGTGGCTTCTGCACACAAAGCAGAATGCATTAACTCTTATCTTACCCTGCCCTGCACAGGCAACTAAAATGTTCTGTTAAGACAGGTCTTATCCTGTCTTCTGCCTATGCAAGTTGGGTAATATAAAGGTTAAAAAGTTAGCTTAAATCAAATTAGAAGTTCTCGTTAGCCAGTGTAATATTAGGTTTAAGCTGGCTGTAGTTAATATGCAGTTTTAGTAAAAATCACCAAGTTAACTCCACAAATCAGTCTGTGAAAGGAGTCACACAGAAGCTGTTTAGCTGTTTACACACAGGGTTAGTATTGTCTGTAAGTGATAATGAATGGCTATGGTTGAGTGTCTCGTTTCTTTCATGGATTCTTCACAGAAAAGAAGAAAAGTCTGTAAGCAGAGATCTGCGTTTTAATAGAGGAAGTGAAGTAGTTTCAGCTTGTTGAAGTCTGGGCATCACTGATTAGTCATATATCTGCAGACTTTGGTGGTCAAAAAAAAAATGGTCATAATGGGAAGCAAAAGCAGCTGGAGTGCACTCTCCCATACTGGTGTCCATTGGTGGTTACCTGATGACCATTGATTGAATATACAGACATCTGTGTGCAGCTGACCAAGTGTGTCAACAAACCTTCCTGACCCTGTGCTGCAAAGACCAATCAGCATGTAGGTTTCTGACTAACAGTGGTTAAGAGGTTGTTGATAGAAGTAAGCCAGAGGGAAACTTTTGTTTATTTCTAGTGTCACTATTTACAGTCACTATGTCTACATGCACAGTTAAGTTAAAATCTGATCAGGGGATTTAACTGGACTACTGTCCTTGTCCCAGTTTGCATACACTGGAGCTAAAATCCAGTTATTAACAAAAGTGTGTCCACCACTGCTATGAAAGGTTGACATGCGTCTTTTCAGCCCATTACTACTGAGTCATCTCCTGGTTTGATGTATCCAAACAGTCAGTAAAATGCTTTAGCTAGAGGCTTACAGGAAGTACTGGCCAATACAATGAAAATACCCCAACTTGTACAGCTCTGTGCTGCTGGTTGGAAGGTTTTGTTTATAAACTGGCTTAATAGCAACACATCCATGCTATATAACCACAGGCTCAGAGCCTGGCATGCAAACACTGGAGTATGTGCAAAACACTGGGGCCAGTTTCAGTTTAATTTAGCCGTAAACATGAATGAGAAAATCAAACCCCAACCAACTTATCCAGATGTGTAAGTCCAACATGTTAATGTTGTCAGTTTCACTTTGGTAATAAATTGATAGTCTTGAGCAACAGGTGAACATACTGTGTGAAACTGAGACTCAGCACATCTGAGATGCACCTGGACATTTCTAGATTGGTGAATTTCTTCACTTTTGATCTGAAGTTGCTCCTGAAATAATGCACTGTATAGTAATTTCACGCCAACCATGATTGGCCAGGATTGACCTTCATTCCTGTTGGCAAACGTCTTCCTCAGATAATAGCTAAAGGTCTTGAGATTGTTGATTACCAAATGTTGCTCAATCTCTGTGACCAGATAAATGAACATTTTTCTGTGGGCTGTCTTCTTCCATGGTACTAAAAAGAGACTAAACAGCAAAAATGAGCAATTTTAAAGAAAGTTTTCTAATATTTAGGAGCTTTATTTTTCATCCAGATATTTGTTCATCCTTAATGAGACCTTCAACTCCTTCATACTTGATAATAATTCAAAACTCCTTAGGCATTATGGCCTCTGTTCGCTACAAAAGACAAGATCACATCTCAGCCCCTATGAGTACACTTAAGCACAACAGTGCTTTTCCTCCCCCTCAGAATCATCCCAGGAGACAAGGAGGTTTTCTTCACTGGAGAAAGTATATGATTTAGTCTGCAGCATGCTGCCCTCAGAAAGCCCACTCTGATCTTCTGTGCAACATACAGGATGTCATTCAAAGACATCCACCCACTAGATGTAATAAACCAAGAGGAAAATCAGCATTAAGGCCTCAGGAGCTTGTTGTTGCAACAGGCTGGTATGTCTTTTGAATCCTCAGACTTTAAATCTCATGGATGCTTTCTGCCTCGCAGGGCTAAAACAGACAAAATGGCAAACGTCCAGAGAAGAGGGAAGAATGGGTCGTCTTTGTTATCACACGAGCCAACGCAATGACCGTAAATACCAGTGAATACTTCTCACTGCACAGCCATTAAAATGACACACACTTGGTTTGAACTCAGAATTTGAATCTTTACACAAGTCTTTGTGGCGCTCTTTCTTCATGTTACTTATATTGTTGTGATCAGCACAACAACATAAGCAGTTTAAGCAGATTTTCTGCACAGATCTAGTCTAGACTCATACTTGTACCCCCTTTGTTCCTGTTTTTCACTCTTCCAGAGCATAACAGTCTGAAGCCTCCCACTCTCAGTCTGTGTGACATTCACAATGACCCGACATGAATAAGTCCTTTGTGCACCCTGACCAGGAACTTTTACTTATCTCCAATAACATTCAAACTTTTTATGTGGCAAAGAAACAAATTGCTTTGATTTGCCTGACCTTTACTATCAGTGTTTGGGTTGTTGGGATGAGATATCAATCGGAAAAAGCCTCACAGGTCATGACTGGCATTGTTTGAGTTCACCGCAGGTCCAGTAAACAGCAATTATTTCATCCTGGATAAACACAAATCCGACATTGTGACAAGAAAAGCAGCTAAAAACCTAAAAATACAATACTTCTTTAGATACGTTGGTTTTCATTGTTTTATCCATTGATACGTGTGCTTTCTAGATTCTGTCGCCCTTTTTACACACAAACTCCTGATATTTACAAGATGCTTATGGACTTTAAGGCCCTGTTTGTAATGAATGAAATGGTAAGTATATAACACTTACATCCTCTAGTTTGTTGGTCAATTTGAGGGTTGATGAGCTACCGCCAGACCAAGCTCTATTAAAAACACACACAAAAGTAGCAGATAGTGACTGACATGTGAGCTAAACTTCTGTTGCCTTTCATAAGGAAAGATCAATGCAGTAGAGACAAAACACAACGATAAAATAACAGAGAAATAGGATTTAAGACAACTGTAATATAGCTGAAAAATAGGATTTCAGAGAAGAGCTGTTGAAGAAAATATGTAGATAAAGAAGGGTTAAAACTTTGTGTTCACACATGCAGCTCACTTATAAAACATCAAGACATTTTTAAGAGTTTGGTGCATGTGTGAAAAGGGTTTGTGTTGAATCAGAGCTGAAGCCAAATAAAGTTTCTGTCTCTAAGTCAAACACAGCTTCATTAATTAGGTATAAGAGGTGTAGTCCCTGTTTTTCCTTTTTGACATCTGTCATGGTGATTTAGCAAAGGCTTTTGAGTGTTTTCTTGACACTTCATCAGACATATAAATGTTTTCATTCCCTCTGTAGTCTTTGGTTTAAGAACTGGTTAGTCAACTCCAATTAGACTGTCTACAGGGGCCTCACAAGTGTACCAAAATGTCCTTCTGTTGGAGTGAACAAGAGGTGATCCAGTCCACTACAAAGATTGAATTTACCGTATCAACCTGCTCTAGCACTGTGAAGGGTTCAAGAGGGAATATCGTCTTTGTGCTCCGTATTTGAAAATATGCATTTCCTATAACAATATAGTCAATAAGACGTACATCCATGTTTTTAGTGTTTAGAAATCCCCCCCAGAATGGTTCCAATTTGCTGCTGAGCTTTAAAGTTTAGTTCAGAAGTACAACAGAAGTTGACACGTTAAACTTCACCCAAGTTAATGTTCAGTACTTTTGAGAGTTCTTAGGTTTGAGAGAAAGTCTTCTGGAGGTGCTAAAGCTCCTCCTCCTCATTCAAAGATCAGGACAGTTGAGTTTTCTTGCCTGCAGACTGTGTAGTAGGAAAGGGTGTAACCCTGGTGACATTTAGTTGAAGTCGACTTGTTCTTTTTCGAGGCTTTGAGGGTTGTGCAATGCTGAATATTTTGTTTACACTCACATGAAATAAGACACAGACTGTGCCTGTTTTAGTGCCGCAGCAGTGTGCGAGTACTCACTTTAGAAAACCACAGTTCATGTGATCACTGTGAAAGAGGGGAAGCATGCTGCTGTGTCTTTGAAAGATGCCCCGCTGCAGACAATGGTGCATTGTTTCAAATGAAAGGACACAGTGTCATAGTTGTAATTATGACACAAGGGGGAGCATGCTCTCTTTCTCCGTCTGTGTTATTTCACAGAAATGTTAAAAAAAGAGCATGTTCAGTCAGGTCGCCAGAGGTTAGCATGATTATGACCTTATCTTCTCTGTGCATGTTTTCAGGTTGTGTTGGGCTATTGTGCATTACTATAAATACTATATTGTGCATTACTATAAATACTATATTGTGCACAACTCAATCCGCCTCTATACGGGCTTATTCAACCCAGGGTGATATATGGGTGCATAAACAAAGACTAGAAACATGTATTTTGTTAGATGCATTATGTTGAGTTCCCCCTTTTTTCTTCTCTCCACAGTAGTGACTTTGAATCAATGAGATTCTGGAGTAAAACTGTTTGAGCAGCTGAATACAGAACGACGGCCTCTCCCCCATTCAAATCTCAAATCTTTATTATCTAATTGTCCGGTTGAATTGGGATCATTCATGATGATTCCTGGCTCCTCCCTGTGATGGAGAGCGCTGTGGGAAAAAAGTTTTTTTGTTTATCCTGCAATAATAAACTGTACACATAGGAAGTGGGAAGTTCTCACAGAGTCCCCACGCTCTCCTTCTGCCTAATCTCTTTCCATCCCGCTTTGCTCATGGAGTAATGGCCTTTCCAGACCCTCTTTAAAAAGCTTGTGTTTACTGTGAGTGACCTCTCACCAAATTACCAGCTGTGGCTCTGGCTCTGTGTTTTGTCTTTCCTCAGGGACCTCCCTCCTCTCCTCTCCTACTCCCCCTATCTCTGTATCTGACTCTTTAACTCCGCCCCTCTAGCCGGCTCCTACACACTCACATCTCCATTCACCACTTCACGTTCTTATCATTGGACTGTGGTGGATTGTAGTGTTTATAGAATAGGATGCACATTTTTAAGTGACAGTGAAGAGCTGCTGATAACGACCTAAAGTCAGATTTATTGTGTCTGTACCAGACAGTGTGCAGTTCCTTTTTAAAACTCTCACAATGTATCACACACTGTCATTAAATCTGCTGAAGATGAAGTTTTAACTACAGGCTAAAGGGTTTAATAAAAGAAGTTAAACTCTGCTGATTTTATCTATGCCAGAAGCGAGGGTCACAGCTTCCTGCCACTGGTTGAAAATTCTCATGCAAACTTTGACTCCCTTCAAGAAAAGAAAGAAAGAAAGACGCAAAACCAAAAAGGTCTATTCTGTAAAATTTATACTTAATGCTTCTCAAATAAGTTTTTAGTTGATTGTGAAACAGACTGAAATAATTACTGATGCTTTATAACATACAAACACAGACAAAATCATCAGCTACAAGGTTGAGAATGTCTATAAAGTAATCATTAATGTCAGTAACTGCTGCTGCAGGATGGATGTCATAAACAGGCGAATTTCATTAAGTTAGAAGGTCATGAAAAAGTTGATTTTTACTGTTTTATTCATAAAGTTAAATTTTCATTTACGCTCATATTCATAGCATGTTAAGCTAAATACTCCAGGTCTGTTTTTGTTTTAGTTTTGGTGACTTTGGCTACAAGCTTACAAAAATCCTCTACCACATAGGATTTAAAAATTTCCTAAAATCCATCATTAAAAGGAGTCAAAATATACAGTACAGTGAGTTACAACAATGGGGCAACCTTCAGTCTTGAGAAGTAAGGTTGTTGCAGAAGTGCTTAAAATTGCAGTTCTCCGAGTGTCCACTTGAGGCTGTCTGCAGATGCACCAAAAGTCACTTAGCCCATCGAGCCAAAAAAGCCTGTTTTTAGAGCACAAATGAACAACAGTTTTTTGAAAGTTATTCAGGGTACAAGCAAATCAGAGGCACAGCTGACTTGAGTTACATTGTTAACATTTGCAAGGAGGCTAAAAACCCACCTGAATGTTATATAGAGTCAGCATTACAGCAGAGGTTCACATCTGAGTTTATTCCTGTCAGAAATCAGAGTTTAGACATAAATATGACAAAGTCAGCATTGAGATTCAAGGTCCTGGTTTGTCCGAGGGGGGTGTTAAATACAAAACCAACTGAGATTACTTTCAGGAGCTTTAAGAACGTATGAATCACAGGGCACTACTGGTTAAATTAGTGTATGGCTTAGATACAGCCTCCCACCCTGACCTGCATGTCTCCCCCCGGGTGTAAAAATAAAGTTTGGAAATAGAAAGATTTGCATCTCATTGGCTAAATGATAAATTGTCCACTTTGCTGTTGTAGATTTAATGGCTTTTATTTATCATCTTTTGTAAAGTGTTGATTGATTTTTACATTGACAGCATCAGTGCAGCTGACACAGCTTGATCTCAGATTCAAGTGCTGACAGCTTACACTTAACACTCACATGAGGAACTTCAGGTTTGTGCTGACTTTGGGGACGCTAGTCAAACACTGAGTCTGACACCAGAACTCTCTAGCTAAGATGTCAGTATTTACATCAGTCTCTTTTCTTACCAGCTAAACTTTTCCTCAGGATCTCTAAAATAGTCTGACTTAAATTGAAATGAGTGATTGTAAAGTTGTGAAAGTGTGAAATCCTAACAATCTAAACAAAAGTCAAGTATTAATAGTGATAAGTGATGAATGTTAGGACATATAAAGCTGTTTGTTTTACAGATTCTCCAGAATCACTAACATTGTTTTTACACTCAGAGTAAGTCATCGGACATGATTAGGGAGTGAGTCAGTTCTGTGGAAATAAGGTGTGGTTTCAAGAAGTGTTTTTATAATGAAAAGCAAACACAGAACCTGATTAAATTAAGGAGTAGGAACAAGTCCAACTCTGTTTTAACTCTTTATTTTCTCTTTGACTTGATCAATCACATTATCAGCAGCATGCTTTGATGAACAGCTTATTCATGAATCAAACACACACTGTAGAAATTCAGCCTTTTTACTCCAGCCTCTGTCAGCTAGCAGCATTAGCACATGCTGCCCCAGTGCTCTCCTGGCCCCGCCCACAGGTTCAAGTCTACACAGGGAGGCAAAGCTGCTTACCTTCCAGCTCCTGACAGTGGGGGGAGTTCTACCCTCACACGGCGCGTCAGAGCTTTCAGACACGCGGCGAGGGTGCAGACAGGATTTTAGGTGAGGGGACACATTTCTGATGTCACAGCCTGGGCGTGGCTTTAAGGTGAGCCCTTTTTTGAAGCTGCGCCGGCTGAGGGTTTACTCTGTGTGACTATCCTCAAGGGAGATACACAAGCAGAATGGAAATAATTTGAGTGGAGGCAGCTGTAGGCGAGGAGGAGGTAAGAGAGTGGAATGAAGTGTTGGCAGAGGGAGGGGAAAAGCAGGTCTGTCACACCTGCTTTCCACATTTTGGGATCCTTTTTCTTTAAACTGTTACCGCGTTATCTTAAAAGCAGAACAGTTTCGTCCTGGACTTCCTCTTAAAAGTTTAAGGGACAATCTTTGGGTACAAAAAGTTTTATCTAACATCAATGTGTTTTGACTTGAAGTGGAGGGTGTGTGAACTTGCTGCAGCGTGGCATGTTTCAACCTGTATTTGACTGAGGCTACTGTAGCTAATAAACCACAGCTAGCAAAGTTGTGGGAGTGTTTTGGTCATTAGAGAAAAGAAATGTTAGTCTTGTTCCTAAAGATAATTGGGAGGGTTTTTCCTGAATGTGTGACTGAGCCTGAGACCACTTTGAAGAAATCTTTCTTTTCTTTGTACTTGAGCCCACTGTTCCCCAAAGGGACGTCCTGTTATACCCAGCAGCTGCTAAAATACCACAGGAGGCATTTTGGTTAATCCTTCTTGGAACCTCAAAGCAAAGTTAAATTTCTACTTTCATTTCTTCTCCAGGCTGTTCCCAGCTGTTCCCTGTAACCTTAGATACCTGAATAGATCCTTGTTGATCTGGTATAAAATAAATAGAAATGAATTATTAGTTTTTGGTAGAAGTGATGCCAGCTGAATGGCCCCCCTGATAATATGACAACCTTATTCAATTCATAAATTTTGCGTTACTTTTCATAAGGGACAGGATTTTTTTTAACCAAACTGACAAGCCATGATAACCTTGTCCTGATTGCTGATACTGACAATAATAACAATTAATTTTTTATATTGCTGTATTTCAGATATGAATAAAAAAGGCGTCTTGATCAAAGATGCATTTAAGGTAAGGTAAAGATATGCCTTATCCCCAAGGTGTGGGTCAAATGCTTGATTCTGATTGGTCAGATCTCCCTCTAAGGGTGGATGAGAAACCCCTGTCTCACCCTGTCTGGATTCTATTTTAAATAACCACCTGCTCACTAGTCATCATTAGTTTTATACATTCTAGCTTGAAAACTAAAACATCAAAGCTAAAATCTGTGATAACTCTTCAACTTGTATTTATTTCCCCTGCAAACTGAAGCTCTTCTGTTCTTGCAACACAGTCTTTATCATGTTGGAAGTTATCATCCAGCTACCAGATACCACATACAGTCAGACATGCAAGTGCACACAGGAAGGTGCTGCCAGCTTTGACGATACAAATCGCCAACTGCTTTCCCCCTCTGCTGCTCTGTTAGTACCTGAGAGGGAGGATCAGAGGTGAAATGACCTCAACCCATTACTCTTTTGGTTTTTACACATTGCAGACAAGGTGTAACAGCATGGCAGTATGAAAGTGCCGTCTCACCTTGGGGAGTGTGTGTGTGTGTGTGTGTGTGTGTGTGTGTGTGTGTGTGTGTGTGTGTGTGTGTGTGTGTGTGTGTGTGTGTGTGTGTGTGTGTGTGTGTGTGTGTAGGGATCACATAATGCAGGGCAGGTAGGGATACGTCTGCAAAGTAGACTGAAGAGACTGTTCTGAGTATGCCATTTACATAATCCTTGAACTCTTATTCCTGAAAGAAGCGGGTAACTTTTATTGGTTGTTTCCATTAGATAGAATGCTAATATTGAATAATCCACAATATTCATAAAATCTGTCTTTTTTCACAAAATGAAGTTTTAAAAAAATATATAGAGAGTAGTGTCTGGTTGCCAAAGCAATCTTTGGTTTTATTTGTCATTTTTCTGGAGGGTTAGCAGTTAAAATTAGACTAGAATAGAAAAACAGGATTTCTCCTCCACTGACTCATGTTATCTGCATTTCCCTTCAGATTTAAGGCACATCACCTGTTTTTAATAATTTCACAAGTTCACAACACAAATGAGAAGCTGCCGTCAAACAAAGAGACTCTGTTGAGCCCAAAAACATAGCATGCAGTTTTTTATTTGTCACAGATTGTGCATATTTGTCCCAGAGTCTGTCTATTTACACTCCTCCAGTCCAGGAGATTAATGCATGATGAGACATAACAAATGGGACAGTGACAGCAGACCTGTTATTTCCTGGTTGCCTGTGATCGTGTCTGTCAGGCATGTCCTCTGCTATTGAAGTGGTTTGTTTGTGATTGTCAGACCTCCCAGGAAAAACTGTGAGTGAGGCATCAGCACGGTCAGGCTTCAACACGTCTCGTCTCATTCAGCACAACATCCTTAGCCGGTGAGAAAACACAGGCCAAACAAACCCGTGTGTCTGTCACCTGTATGAGATACATTGATAAAATCACTGATGACACAGCTGTACACACTGAGACGACCTTGAACATGACACATAGCTACTGGGGATTGTTTTTGTACTTTTGTATAATTTCTATTTGGGGAATCCCTTTTATATAGCATGAGGTGCATAATCTTCCCAGAGCTGTATCAATTAAGTGGAGGTAGTTACAGCAGCCAGTTTAAGAGCATTTGTGGAAAGTTTAGACATGGTGCTGAATGATTAAATCCTGTTCTGTACACAGCCAAAGCCAAATGTAGGACTTTGTACCCTGTGGAAACAACACAGTAAGTGTTTTTATCAGCTGCATGTGTACAGTGGACTCATAGCATTCATGGTTATATTTGACAGTTCCAAACCAAATCATTAAAATCTGTATATTATTTCTTCTTCTGAGTGATAAGAATTTTTTCAGGCCTACTCTAGCACTGCAACTGGTACCTTTAGGAAATAGTTTGTTTTACTGCAGAGGTTTGGTTACTTCTCATAAATCAGCTCAGGAATTACCGTTACTGTTTGTACATTTATATACTTCTTTACATGAGGTGGAAATGTCAGTATTTTTAACCCTCTGTAGAAAGTAACCACTAGCACACAAAGTTTACTTGCAGACAAAGCTGATCACCTTGCATAGAGTTTTTCAGATTGCCATCTAGTCCTCTGTCTAAAATATGTGCACTGGGTATCATCAGCTACATCAGTGTCAAGCAGCAGCTAACGGCTTTAAAAACGAAACCAGTGCAGAATACAAAGAACTGCAGTGTCCTGAGTGTCCACTTGAGGCTGGCTGCAAAAGCCAACAAATCCCAGTTAACACCAAATTTAAAATGCTATTTTTTCACAGTATAATTAAATGGGTATGCAGCCTGGATCAAATACAGTGTTTGACATGTAGCTCCTTTATCTCTTTTTACAGTGTGCACAGGGTAAATTTAATCTATTTGAAATCAGTAGAAATTGAGAGTATTAATTAGATATGAATGCTTAGGAGCATAGCTAAGTTGATGGAAAGGTGGGAAATGGGTTCTCTAATCTCTCTAGGCAGAGACTGCTGTATATAGTGCCATTGGTTTTCAAAGAGGCAAGAAAAGACATCTTTTTGTCCACATTTAGACTGATGAAAAATTGAGTTGAACTGGGCCGCTGATAGTCTTGCAGTTTACCTTCCCCGCATGTAGAGACTATAGTTGCAGTGGTCATGTCCTCTCTCACTCTCTGCCCACTACATTTCCTGTCTCTCTTCAGCTGTCCTAAGAAAGAGAAAAAGACCCAAAATCACACCTTACAAACATAATCATAAAATAATTGCATTTCAGTAATGGAGACTACATCATTGGACTGTAAAACTAATATACAGTTTAGGGTCAGCATCAGGGGGTCTTTGTAACCTCTTAGAGTTACACAACTGAACTGCCTCAAAACACCTGTGTCTTATTATTTCTTTTTCTCTGGGAAATGTTTAAAATCCACCCTTTTACATTTTCTCTAAACCATCTTTTCAACATCACTTACTCCATATTGAACCAAAGTTATGATCATCGTGTAAAAACAAATAAGTTCGACTGCTGCTGAAAAGTTACAGTCAAAAAGTTCTGTCAGAATAATCATTTCTGTCCTTCTTTTACCTCTTTAAACAAACAATTGATTAAAATTGTGAAACAAATTGTGTCTTCTGACATGTTGATGCTGCAGTCATATTTCAGCCAGTCTGGACTAGTGGAGAACCAGGGCTTGGATACCAAGCCCTTACCAAAGGGGGTGTGGGTAATCTTTTTTTCTTTCATTTTCTCAAACTAAAGTAGTCAGCTTCTATAACAACAGCCTGAAATAAAGAGGGTTTTGTCAGGTTGGTATGTGTTTGGTGTTGGAAAATGGAAAAATGTTGTTCTTTCAGTCATTTTATTCAAGAAAAGTTGAAGGAATTTTTTTTCGCTCATACTTAATTCCATTCACTAGAATTTATATAAACTCCATAACAAGCTGACAGACTCAAACAGCTACACCAACCTGACCTGACAGGACTTCATTATGGTGTGTTGGTCTTGTATTCCTTCGTAACTGTGCATAGCCTTCAGCTTTGTTGGATTTCACTTTTCAGTTTGTAACTGAATTTACCATCTAATGAGTGAGGGGTAAAGTTTGTCAGCCTGCTGCTGTTTTGAAAACCAGGATGATGATTGCCTCAGGACCAAACCTGATGGTGGATTTGCGGTGCGTCACCAAAACAGTGAGCTGAAAGTGGTGACAAATCTCTGTAGACTTCTGCTTTGCATAAGTAGGTGTTAATCCTCGGTGTTAAATGTTATTCAATTCAGTAAGAGTGCTGTAGTACTCTGTGAAGACCTGTCACACACAACAATGAACAAGGTGGAGCTTTTGTGTTTCTTGGCCCATTTTTAGACATCTCATTGTCTCTTCATTTGTAATCTTTTGTCAGTCAGCATGTCAACATTGTTTTCTTATGCAACATACCAAAATATCCGGGAGATTGATTTATTGCTTACTATTAATAGTAATAGTAGGATTTCTTTGAGTTCTGAGATCTGAACCAGAATTCAGTCCCCTACTTTGTTTGAAGTGTCAGCATCCTGGGATGAAGACTCAAGCTCTGACCTCACTCCATGAGACCTTTGCATACTTATAATTGACCTGTTTACCAAGTGAAAAAGCATATGTCACTGCATTACATGGACCTAAACCCCACAATTAGTTCTCACAGAGAGAAAACTATAGGCTAAGACCTGACGGAGCTAGCTTTAGGATGCTGACTGAGGTGTAAGAAGGTGTGTCGATCGGTTGAGTTATCTTTAACTAGATAATTTCTTTGTTTTCACATCAAGTGTCATCCATCTATCTAGCTGCTCAAGAGCTTTTCTGACTAACTTGTGGATTCGATGTTTGATTCAGGAATTCAAGTTAAAAAAGATAAGAGGAAGCGACCCCGGGGGTCCACAGGAAAGAGCTGTGCAGTTCAACTCTCTTGCAGGGTTCATTTGGCATCTAGTCCTTTCAGTGTATTTTATCAAGATTGTTTCAAGTGTGTTTTTGTCACGCACACCAGAGCAGAGTGAACAAATAATAAACAGTTCACAGATTTTGTGTTCGATGATGAACCGATAAACGGTTTAGTCACGCGGCTTCATGCTTGTTTGTTTTTTCTGCTGCTACCTCAGATCCTTTTGCATTTCAAATACTTATGTACCCCGCTGGATAACTTCATAAGTTAAAATCACACTGAACAGTATACATTCATAGATTTCAGAGATTTCTGCGCTCGCTGGTGGAAAAACAGACACATACATGGGGAAGTCAGTCTGATATTTGTGCCTTCAGCTTTACCCAAGCCTGTTACTCATCATCAACAAATCATGGATCATTATGGTGTGTTTGTGATCGATTGTAATATTGAAGTTGTCTCTGTTTAATGCAAGAAAATTGGCACTAACTGTAAAGGCATGATACTTAGTCACCATTTTTTTAAGGTACCTGGACAATAATGTTTTTTTTTTCTTCTATTGAACATTTGTAAACAGTACCAGTTACCAGTATTTGATCATCTAAAACAATCACAATCTCTCAAGACCACGCCTCTGAGCCTTAGCTGCAGCCATAACAATGGTGTTTATGTGTTTATGTGTTAGTGTACGTCTTGTCTTTGTGCGATCGTGTTTAAGGACAGCCGCCCCCATAGCAAGACTAATAATCCTTTGCTAGACGTGCCCCAGTGGAGCCAGTGACCTTGCATTGCTGAGATTCCTCTGTTTGAATAAGCAGTGCCCCCACGTGAGACTTTACAGGCTATAATTCAGGACTTTGTGTCTGCAGGAGTCTGTTATATCTGCGCGCTGACTGAATGATGTGGCACTTGAACGTCTCTGAAGCTATTGATTTATCAGCCGGCTGAACATCTTGATGGTATTTGAGCAGAGTTGTGTTTGCAGCTTTTCAGAAAACAAGGAATGACAAATAAAATGAGTTTTACAGTCTTGTTGTGACAATTGGATTTTTGTTTTCATATTTACAGACAGGTTTGTTTAGTTCACCTCAACAGCAGCTTTTTTCGGGGTGTGTGTAACTGTCAGATTACTGTCTATCAGCCCTCTCACACTGCATTGACACATTTTGAAGGAATGTGGAGCTTAAATAAACACACTTAAAGCACTGAAATGGGTTTGTCATGGTTAGGCTAATGCATAGGGTGTTGCCTCTTTACTGAAAAGAACCTACTCCTCACTATGAAACAGTTTCACCACAAAGTATGCGACAAAACAAGGCCTGTACAGCAACAGCAGCTGTGTCTTTATATCGTGTCTAATAATCAGTCTTTCTCACATGTCTGTCCGGTCAATTCTTCAGGCTGAATGAGTAAATCTGTTCACTTGGTTGTCTTGTGACTAGTTTGCAAAGTGGCCTCGAGCTCTTTCATGTAAAAGCCTCACTGCTTTCTATAACCTGAGGAAGAAAGGATTCCTTTCATGCTGTCTGCTGCCCTTTGATTTTCAGTGAGATTATTATCTGAGGCACAATCTGAAAAGTTTTCAGAAAAATGCACTCTTATACTTCTTAGACAGGATCTATTCCCAGTCAACTCCAAAGTGTCCATTTTGGTGGTGCCAGTTTTCACAAAAGGTCAATAAATTACACCTTCTTGTCCAACTACAGGGTGTCGACCAAAAGCAAAGCACCAACCCCGCCAGGACTAAAGAAGTTGGATTCCCCAGGTTTCTCCCAGTGGTACCCAGGAAACCCTCATCTAACCATGGAGCAGAAGGAGAACCTTATTGATAAAGAACTCTCCCTGGTTGTGGTTCTGCCTGGAGGAGTGGAAAAGATGACCACAGTCCATGGAAGGTACATTTAACCCACTGAATACAGATCATAAACTCACTCTATTGACGTGTAAAGTTAAAAATACATGACTGCAGACGATTGAAGAGAATTGTGCAGAAGCAGCTCAGCACTGATATTACACTTGAATTAGGAAGCAAAGTCTCAGGCTTATAAAAGGATCTGGCAGGGCTGGGGGACATGGGAAAAAGTCTATATATTTTTTTCATATCAGTGGATATTAATATATATATCATGATATAAAAATTGAATTTAACAGTGCTTATTGGTAGCATGTCTTTTGGAGTACAATAAGCTACTGAATCTGTCAGGTCTTTGTGTCTTTTTACGTTTTGTCGTACAGCTTTGCACTAGGGAAAGCGGACTAAATGTTACGGCTGCACAGGCACCATGGGCTCCTTTCTCCGCTCAGGGTTTGTAACCTTTTACATTGTGCGTGCTCTGCCGCGTGACACTGTTTCAGGTGATGATAAAGATTTGAGGTATTCCCCGACTTTGGTAGAACATTTGCAGTGCACATTACTCTGCTTCATGTCAGGCCTCAAAAAACCAAAATACCTCCACACCACCGATGTTTTCATGCCAGTGTTGTTGACGATGTCATCATCTGTTGAGCCTTCATCTGCATTTCTGCCGGGGGTGGCACTCATTTTCCTTTTTCTCACTTACAGCACTGTCGGCTTCACCTGTTAAAGAGCTATGGTTGCGTGTAGCTGCAGCCTGCTACTACGCAGTTGTTTTGCTACTTGGTTCTAATTCAGCACATGATTGTTTCAGCACGAAGCGGACCCAGAGCAACTCCCCTTTTCATTGTCTTTTTGTATAGTCTATCAAAACATGGCAGAATGCAGACTATCAAAAAGCAAATTGACCATGTTTCATGTTGATATTGAGGGAACTTAATTTTAGATGTATATTATTATCGTTTTATCGCCCAGCCCTAGGATCTGTTGAACTGCAAAAATCAGCCTGTTCACTTGAGGCTGACCCCAAAAACTGAGCTGCATTTTAAAGCTCCTGTGAGGAGTTTTTGGCAGGTTATGATACCAGCTTGAAAGTAATATTAAATGCTTTTCCTGACCTGACCGAGAGCCATGATAGTGAGAGTACCAGCTGATTGGAGCCATCAAACTTGATAAATTTAACACAGTTGAAGAGGACACCGTGTGGGCTAAGTCCCTCTGTCCTTCTAAGTCATGAATTAAAACAACCCTCTGTAAGACTGATGTCAGGCTGCAGTAAGTCATCAGATGAAGTGCAGTTCCAGTAAGATTGTGTCAGATAGGTGGAGCTGCTAAAAGTTTGTCAAACAGGACAAAACTGATTGCATTACGACATTTCTCTCTTGTCTGATGATACGAGCGAGGATCACTGGACTTTTTATGATTTGTGGATGTGTCTACTCTGAATGTAACAACGAATGAAGGACAAACACCAATCTGTCTGCTCAGACAGCCCTGAACCATCTAATCAGACCAGCATGTGTCAACACTCCTCCATGTCAAAGTTTTTTAGAGCAAGGTCTGTGTGTCCGTCTGTGTGCTTGCCCTCTCACAAATCTCAAACTTTTCATGGAGGGAGTTTATTTAAGATATCATTATCCTCCTCACAATACTCACAGTTTATAAACACTCTTTATTCTCTGTCTTTTGCACCTTGGCCCCTTGAGAAATCACTCAGTCCGATCTGTTATGAAAGAATTAAGCACTGAATTCTTCACCATCTTTTCTCCCTCTAAAGCTGTTTTAAGTGCCTGCACAACAAAGTTCACACGTTATTCTGGTTAAGTGTAAAAAATAATCTGTAAACCACTTTAGAGTGTCAGCAAAGCTTTATGCTGCCTCTCCTGCTACTGTAAATGACTGTAAATGTGCTGTATGTCTTGCTTCGTCGTCCTAACCACATTCATTTTGAATCAGTGAAAGGTCTGAAAATTAATAAACAACTACTGAGATAATACATTCAGGTCACTTTTGGAGGGAAACATGGCCAACAGTGCCTGAAAGCTGCTACAGCCTTTTTATTATGTGATAAAACAGCCTGAAAATGATTCTGTCACCTCTATTTGATCTACAAAAACAAACAAGAACATTATTTGTAAGTACAAAGTGAATTTTGTGTGTAGTTGTAAATAAGTCGCGAAACTGGAGCTGTGACGTGTGCATCAGACATAGCAAGAAACTGTACACTGCTTAATATGGGATATTTCTTATTTCACCTCTTCTGTGGATATTTTGTTTACCTTCTATAACAATAATCGTTAACAGAGAAATTTTTACCTAAATAATTTAAGTCATCCAGAATATAAACTGCACCTGTAAATAAGACAGTTTGTTTGGGGGAAAACAAGCATAAAAACTGTGCTCCTGAGTGAAGACCTTCATTGCTTTCCGAAACAGTTTCTATGTGGATGTCCAGCTCTTTTTTATATCTGTTATCACCACCCTGTCTATGTTAGCATTGACAGTGAGGTATTGACCCCAAACCACTTGCAGAGCTTCCATCACAAATTAAAGTCCTTATAATCAAACTAACCCTCCATAAGGTTTATTTACTTAACAGAGTATCACATGGTAACACACAACAACCACAAGACAACAACATCACAGTACAAGCACATGACAGTGACAGAGCACCAATCGTACAATGACATACAGTAGCAGCAGAAAGCAGGATAGACAGCACCAATGGGCAATAATAAAACTATTGCACAACCCCGATCCTTCAGAAAAATATACAGTACAACACAGAATACAAGAGTAAGATAATAAACAGCTGTCTGCTCTTACTTTTGTATTCTGTGTTGTACTTGTACAAGGGAGAAAATAATAAGGGAAAAAAGCATTCAGAAGTGACGTCACTCTGCTGGTCTGTGAGTTCAGCAGGCTTTGCACATCAAGGCGGGTGATTGCTTCTTCTTACCCCATCTCCTGGATAAAATACTGCAGCACAGCTGAATACCTCTCTCTGTATTTAATTCTGATGCACTGATATATAGTATGTAGGCGGTGTTTAAAGTGTGTCTCAAACACAGTATTTTACTGTACTTGTGAAAAAAATGAAAAAGCATCATCAACAAGTAATCAAATTAAAGCTCCTGTAAGGAACTTTCAGTTTGTGCCAATGTGGTGTCTCTGCTAAATTTGTCCTCTACATGCTTAAAGAGAGTCTTCTGCTGACACTTAATGGTAAAATGAATCACTAGCTATTAATATTTTATGCAATAAACTGTTTTCTTTAGCTGCTAGGCTGGAACCTTTCCCCTTGCACCCATTATGAGCATTAAAAATAAAAAAAAATGAAAATCCTCTTGTCGCTGATGGTCTTTTTTTGCATTGGTTTATCAGAAAAGAAGGCATTAACATGAATTTCAACAGATTTCATAAATTAAAAAACAAACAAAAGAAAAAAACACTGGAGCTTTAAAGTACATCATGAATCGGTGAGGTTATTTTCAGGTCAGTTTTAAAAAAAAAGGGGTTTAAATTCAGATCAAACAGCTTCAATAGAAACCTCAGCGTGCAATAAACCATATTATTATTTATATTCTGTACACATGTAAATAGGACTCATGTACATATCTTTTTCTTAACTTAACCCTTAGTTTCTCATCCTTTAATTTCTCTTTGTACATCTGTATGCTGCCGTAAATTTGGAATTTCCCCCTGTGGGACTAATATCTTATCTTATCTCTCTCATTTTTGTTTTATTTGGTTTTCTGTGTTTTTTAGCAAACCCCTCATGGATCTGTTAGTGACACTTTGTGCAAAATACCACCTAAACCCGTCCAGCCATACATTAGAACTGGTGACCTCCAATAGGAAGAAGACCAAACTCAAGCCCAACGCTCTTATAGGAACTTTGGATGCTGAGAAGATCCTGCTGAAACCGAAAGGGGAGGACAAAAACAAGAGAGCTGTCCCTCAGATGCCCGAGGTAAAGCGAACGCACATAATGAACTCATCGTGCTGAGCAAACAGATCTTTTCTAAGGGGGCACTTTCTCTGTCTACAGGCAACAGTTCGGATGGTGATCAACTACAAAAAGACCCAGAAAACGATACTGCGAGTCAGTCCCCGAGTCCCCCTGTTGGACCATTTGCCAGCTATCTGTGAGAAATGTGAATTTGACGTGGAGTCAACAGTTCTTCTCAGAGATGTCCACTCATTAGCCCCTTTGGACATGTCCCACTCTCTGAATGATTATGCAATAAGAGAGGTTTATGCAAGAGACACAAGAGGTGAACGAGTAGAACATACCGCCTATAGATTGTACAGACGTTTGCATATTGATCACGGAGTGTGTATTGTCTTTTTTTATTCCTGCAGGACCCGCCTCCCCTGTTTACCCTGCCTCTCCAACTCGCACAGGTACTTGAGCCTGTAAATTAAATGATAAGTTAAAACCAAGTTGCTGTTTCCATGTCTGTTTATGTTCAATTTTAAAATGATTATTTCTAGGGTCAGTGATGCCTGGAAAAGACAAAACCCAAAAAGAGGAAGAAAACAAAGGCCTCTTCAGTTTGTTCAGAAGAAGCAAGAAAAAATCCGGCCAGGTGAAGCTGGATTTTGATGATTATGTAGAGGTGTATCAGAAGGTAGCTTTAAATGTTCAGAGGGAGGTTTGTTTACTTTGGTTTGCCATTGGTTGACGTGCACTGTGTTGATTCGGGAGCAGGCCTCTTATCATGTTCTGATTGGATGTTTGCTCTTTAAAGGCGACCACAGTCAGCGCCCCATCTTCTCCTGTGCTTGTGAGCAAGCCACGACCTCTCAGCATGGCCTTACCCAGCTCTAATTCGTCCATGGTCGGTTCACCTTCAATACACAGTGACGTGCCAAAAAAGAGACGGGCACCACAACCGCCAATCCTCGTGTCTCAGAGCTGCTCATCAGACGTCAGCACCCGTCGGAGGCTTTACTCTGAACCTAACACCAAACTGGACTATGATCAGGTGAGCGGACAAGTTAGCATTACTCAGACTGTATGAATGGCAGAATTATAAGCTGACTGATTCCTTCTTCATTTTTTTTTTAATTCTGTGTACACAGATGTCTGGTTTGAGTCGGGGGTCTTCAGCAGAATCTTCATTAAAGAGAACTAAACGGAAAGCTCCTCCACCCCCCACGTCCCCAATTGCTGTCGTCCAGGAAAAAGTTCCCCTCGAGGAGAACTTGTCAGGTAAGTCTTAACATTTCGGGAACTTCATGAGCTTTCATACAGGTCTTTTGTTTCATTGCTGCTTCAAATGAGAAAAATTAAACACACTAATATTTAGACGTGTACTTTGGCCTCAGAGACAAAGACAGGTCTGTACTAACTTCCCTGCTGAAAGCTTTACACTTCATTCATTTGACTCTTACACCCCCTAGTGGCTGTTATTGTGTACTTACTCAGCTAGTAACACCAGACTCGACTTAAGAGGAGACATGGTTCTTGGAGCTTGTAAAAATATTCATTTAAATAGTGTAATCTGAATCCACATGTACTGCTCATATCATAAACCCATACTGCACTGTTTCTACCTTACATTTATGGATGTTTATTCTTTACCCCTGGAGCATCTTTTGCCAGTTCTTCTATCACTCTCATTTACAAACAACAGGGACTTGGCCTCTTTGTTTTAAAGGCACATTTATTCATTAAACATGGACATACAGTAATATTTAAGCATGTATAACTCCAAGATGTGTTTTTGGCAAAATGCTAATATGCAGCATATGTCCACAGAAGGCTTTTATAATTTGGTAAGATAGAAGAAAAGGAAAAAAAATCCCAAGTAAAGACATAGGAGTTATAAAAACAAGAATAAAGCAAAGCTAATCAAAATGTAGGTGTAAAAGTAGAATTAAGAGTCTGCAGACATGTATGCTCCTGTTTTAGATGTCAGAGCAGTGTTGTTTTTCTTTCAGCCAGGATTTAAATTCTTTTTTTTTAATTAATGTTGTACTTTCAGCTCAGTTTGCAAACAGTTCTAAAGTTTCACTCCTATAACAGAGAAAAAGTGTCCGTCCAAATGATGCTTTGCTCCTTGTAACACAATAAATTCTGTTTACTGAGGCCAGTGTGTTGACTCTACTGCCATCCCACTGTCTGGTAACAAATTCGTTAAACGCTGAAGCAGCCAGACCGTGCAAATTACAGAAGTGAGCAGAACGTTCAACTCCCAATCACCACACAGTCCATTTACAAGGTGGGAAAAAAAATATGTTGTGATAAATTATTGAAGAGTTTATGAGCCCAGGAAACATCTGGGGTTCAATAAGATGTTAAAAATCAAGATAAGAAAATGAGGGAACAGTGAAAAAAACCTTAAAGAGTCATCCAGAAAAAAAGAGAATAAGCTACTGTAAGGTGAAAAAAAGACCATAAAACTCACAATAAACCAGAAGAAAGCACTCAAACACTTAACAAAAAAAGTAAAAAACAAAAATATGTTATATGATATGTAAGGAAAAACATACACTATCTAACAAGCTGGTTGTTTCTGTATTCTAGATTCTTGTGTGTTTGTTTCTTGAGTTGAGTAAAATTAACTCACTTTGTTTTACTTTCCTGTATTTGTGTATACTCACTCGGGGCCCTCGCTATGTCGCCCTGTAAGGGAAGCTCCACCCTAACACACATATACAAAACAGTCTGAAGCTAAAACTGAGAATATGTTACCAAAGGTAAATTCAGAGATTTCTGGTGAGAGAGTTCAGATCGTCTTTTTACTTTTATAAACTGGACGACAAAAACACAAAGAAGAAAAACTTCCCTCCAAGTATGTGTGTGCCATTTTTGTGTAAAAGATCAGGCCACAAAATTATTACAATGATATTATTTTGAGTTGATTGAGTCTGGTCTTAGATTCAGTTGTGGCAACATCTGCTTGTGGTTATAACAACAACATTGTGACTCCAGACTTTTTACAGACTTTGCTTCTTGTTTCCTGTTTCTTTGTTTTTCCAGCAGTAGAAAATTAAGAAAAATATTCACAGAGATTAATGAGGTCCAAGAGTTCAGAAAAAAAACACACTTCTGTTAACCAGATTCACTCTTTTGTACTTTAACACATTTTGCAACAGCAATCCTCACATCACTGATGTTACAAACACCCTGCAGGACTTTATCTCTGATGCTTGGTTAACATTAGAGCTCCTCAGACACTGTTACAACTACTTTTCATTTTTCAAACACTGAGTTCACAGAGAAGCATCACTTCCATTTTTGTTTCCCCAACAGCTCAGTGTGGCCCTGCAGATGCAGAGATTAGAGGCTGAGAGCAGTGACAAGCTGCAGTTTTGTTTCAGTGGCCTTGAAATTCCTCCTGCCCTCAACTTTCCTGTGATGCATTTCCTTGAAGTCCTAAATTTAGATCTGAAAATGACAAAAAGGTCTCCAAGAAGTGGAGCTCATTCTTAGAAAGAAAGAAGAAAGTACTTAACTTTGTGTGACGCAGGGATTCATGTGAAAATGTTGGGTCCTTCTTTTTAACTCCCATCAAGGTATTGAAATATAAACCAAAATGACAACGTCTTGATGATGTTGTTTCACAGGAGGTGCTAACACACTGGAGGAGATTATGGAGCAAGAAGAGTCCACTGCCTCTGTAAAGTCTGCAACTGCTAGTGAAACCCAGGGAGAGGACAGCAGCCTCCACATGTCTGCTGATGTCTCTTTGCATTCCCCGTCCCCAGACACTGAGATACTGAGCACAACGGCCACAGAGGGCCATGGGGAAGATCAGAGTCCTGATCTGTCCTCAGATGGCAAGTACGAACTCCAGTGACACCTCAAACCCAAAAACGGAGTTTCTTTTTGTATTTGCAATACTCTGACTCTGTTTGCTTCATTTTTACAGTCAACAGCAGAGCACATTGAATGATTCTGCAACTCAGAGTGAAGTAAGGACTGATGATGGTGCTGAAATACCTGAAACAGCAGAGACAAGTGGGTTTACACTTCATTTATAGTGTCATTGTTTAAATCTGAGCTGAAGGAATATATATAAAATAGTTTCTTATATATTGAACCCCAGTTCCAAATCATTTAAACCCTATATTTAAAAGACAAAAGTGCAGACAACAAATCAAATATAGAATCCCAGCAAAGCATAAAAAAAAGCTGTTGTCTCTGTCCCTGTTCTGTTTGGACAACAATAGAAAGAAAAAGGTGAATTTTGTTGAAAAAAAAATTATCCAGACTGATTAGGTTGATTAGCATCAAATTAGTGACATGACTGGGGAAGAAGTGTATGGAAGTAAATCTGTGCCATCTGATTTTGAATTTAAATTTCTATAGCTGAATTTTTTCTGCATCAAAATCAGACTTTGAATTTCAAAACCATAGAATTTCAAGCATGCATTTTTATTTCTGACACCAATTTTTTTCACAATGATGGAATAAATTTGGTGTAAAAAAAAAAACAGTCCCTCAAAATATTGGTTTGGTGAAAATTCGACTAAAAAAAACAGTGTAAAAAAAAAAATTAACAAAAAAAATTTAAGTGTCAAATATTTCAGTGTAAAAGAGACAGACTCAACATCCGGGTTATCCGGGAGAAGCAATCGATTGGATTCAGTCTTCCACTGGGGTCTGTGCCACATGACCAATCTAGCATTAAGGGATTTGCTGGACGATGGATGATTGACCCAGGAATTAATTGCTTCTCCCTGGTTACTCGGATGTTGAGTCGGTCTCTTTTACACTGAATTTTTTTTTTGCACAGAATTACTTGACACTGGATTTTTTCACAGTGTTTTTTGGTCGATTTTTAACTAAACTAATATTTTTAATAGACCATTTTTTTACACTGAATTTATTTCATCATTGTGGAAAAAAAAATTGGTGTCAGAAATAAAAATGCGTGCTTGAAATTTGATGGTTTTGAAATTCAAAGTCTGATTTTGATACGGAAAAAAAAATCAGCTTTAGAAATTCAAAATCAGATGGCACAGATTTACTTCCATAAAAGTGCCCTAAGAAGTGAGGTGGATAAGAGGTGGATCAACGCTCTGAGACACTGCATATGCTAGCTATTAAACAACTTCAGAATGATGTGTAAAACTGTGAAGAATTTGGAGACTTTCTCATCTACATCAACAAATTATCATTAAAAGATACAGAGGGGGAAAAAACACTGGATAGCTGGGATTTTCCAACCCTCAGGCTGCACTGCATCAAAAACGAACATGACTGTGTTGTGGAAACCTCGTCATTGACTCAAAATTATTTCAATAAATCTGTGTTATGGTGGCAAACTGTCCTGTGGTAAGACAATCCAGAATTTGTCAAGCTTTGTGGAAATGATGGACGCTGCATCCTCCGCTTTTAAGAGCATCCTTGGTGGTGTGGCGTCAAGACAATCTATCCCCTCTTTATTAAATATGGAGTGAGCATCAAATTCAAAATGAGCATGTATCTCACAAAATAAACCATGATATATGGTCTCAGTACTAGTTTTAACTAAATATAGGGTTTTAATGATACAGAAACCATCAGATTCTGTTTTCATCAATACAATAAACAATATCACAGCGTTTCTGGGACTGGAGTTGTATCATAAATCTCAGTGTGACTTTCACTGTGCTAAATTTGTGTTTTCTTGCTTCACATGTATTTCTCTCACAAAAATGATCTTTATTTCCACAGATAATACTCCATGTCAAGTTGAAAATGTAATCCAGCAGCAAATCTGTGAAGAGTCAAAACCTGACGGTGCTGAAGTTGAGAGCAGCTCTGTTCCCAGCAGCCCTCTTCCACCTCTGACGCAGGATTCAGAAGCACAGACGACTGTTCAAGCAAACACTGAAACCCCCGGGGAGCCGGCTAACAGATTGGAGACTCCGATCACCAATAGCACATCACGCCCGGCTGGAGAGGACGCTGAAGTGCAAACAGATTTCACACTGCAACCTGTGCTTCCACAACAGCCTACGGACCAAGTTCCTCCCTCAGCTGACTTGGAAGGATCAGGAAAGAAAGATATGGCCACTTTGACAGAGGAACTGGACCTTAAACCTTCCTTATCCCACACCTCTGAGACCTCATCATGCCAAGACTTGCCACCAAGTGCCCCTGCTGCAATAAAATCCCCGTCTATTTATGCAACAAACTCTGAGCCAAAGCCCAAGCCTTCCAATGAGCTGACAAGAGACTACATCCCAAAGGTGGGCATGACGACGTATACAATCGTGCCTCAGAAATCTGTGGAAAAACTCAGATATTTTGAGGTTGCACTGACACTGGAGGCGCCTGCCTCTGTTCAAGATGGACCTGATATTGGCTCTCTTCAGCTGGAGGAAATCGCAACATCGAAGGGACAAGTGGAGGAAAAGATTGATGTTCCCCAGGCAGATTTAGTGACGAGTCCTGCAACTACTACCCAAGACACTGTCAATGGACGTCTACCTGAATCCATTAATTCCCCATCAGCAACCAGTTTACAGAAAGCTGACAGCAGGATCTCATCCCCGTGTGATTTGGCAACTAAAGCAGGTTCTCCCACAGAGGTCAAGGAGATTAAAATTCCACCCGCAACTAAACCCAAGCCTGGTTCTTTCAGATTGGCACAGCACAAAAAAATACCTGGGTATTATGTAACTTCAGCAGCAGAAAAGAACCTCAGTGCCAGTCCAGAAAGAGCAAAGTTACCTCCCCCTCCCTCCCCACCTCCTGTTCAGAGTCAGGAAGAAACAACAGGGGCTGCGAATGTCCAGCTGAGCCCCACAGGAGGAGACAAGACTGTAGCGTCCACACGAATAACTAGACAAAGTAGTTTGACATGTAGAGAGCCGGGCTCAGGGTTAAGCTTGGAAAAACTGAGGAGCTTTGCAGCCCCCCGGCCTTTCTCTCCCTCAACTCCATCTCGCTTTGCCCAGGCAGTGTCCTCGGCGGTGAAAAGAAGCCAATCATTAATCCAAGGGTCAAAATCGCCACGCTCACCTATTTCTTCACCACCTTTTTCCCCAAGTTCAAGTCCCTCTGCAGTCCCAGAGTTAAAAGGGTTTTCAAAGCTCAAGGTAAGTTCAACAGTACATTTGAATATCTAGGTGCAGCACACAAGATCACAGTTTTTGGCCACTTTTTGCAATTAAACTCACACACAAATGTGTGAATTCTGGAACAGGAGAGCACTTTATAGCGCTGATCAAAGTGCTTTTTGGGTTTTTCCCTGTAAGAGTTGTTTAAAGTGGGCATTAGTGTGACATGCTCCACTTCTGTCTGAGTTTATTTGAAACTAAAAGCACTTTTGCAAACTGCTGTGCTGTCTCTTTTTGTTCTGGTGTCGATTTGGTGTCATCCTTTTGGATATTTCTGATGATTTTGTCCTGTACACATTTAAGTTGTGATCTCTGATAATATTGAGACACATTCAACACAAAAATGTGTCAGTAACTGTGTATGTTTGGTAGGGAAAAAGATTTAGAAATGATGTTTCATCCCCATGCAGTCCAGTAACAGTCAGTCTTGTCATTACATGCTTTTTCTAACTAATAAAGACAAGCCATTGTTCATTTATATCTGTTTCATAACCAGTCAGACTCCTCTCACAAGAGTTTTAATTACTTCTTGGAAGATCTCAACTTTAAAATGTCAATACTGAACTTGGGACCACTTTGTGTTCATGCCATCAATGTGAGACCCTGAGGCAGAGATTTTCTACAGTGCTGTGATCACTCTGAACTTTCTGTACTCAATAAAAAGCCCAGACAAATACAGTAGATTAGATAAAAAAGGTCTTTTTAGGTTAAATACTTAACAGAGATTTCTGGAGAAAAACGTCCTGTGCTGGAAATTCAGACCCACATGATCCAAACAAATTAATAGGACTGTTGAGACATGATACAATGCAAAGTCTCACGCTATATACTTTATACTCATATGGCGGGTACAAAATTGACTTCGGGGCTCTTTTGTTCTCTATGGTGTAGTAACACTACTTTATTTCTTTGCCCACAGCTCATGCAGTTATTTCATAGACCCTCACAGCAGCGTTGTTGTTTTTTCCCCCTTCATTTTCTTGGGTACAGTAAGTCCTCAGTGGTTTTATTCACTGTGTCTTACGATACTTTTTCTACTATCACAGGATGATGAAAATAAAACGCTGGATGGTGACAGAGACTCCACTCTGCAGGGAGCAGAGAGACAACCACAACCTTTAAGTGGGGTTGTTCAAATGGAAGGAGAGAGCAGTCCGTAGCAGTGCCTTAATTCTTCTGACTATATCTATATATCATCTACTGTAAGAAAAGATCTAGTGTTTCCAACATGTCCTTTACATGTCTCCACAACACGTGCATTAAATCATTGTGTTTCCCTTTTTTTCCAGGAGGTTTGTCCTGTCTGCTTTGAGTTCTCCAGAACTCTTCATCCCATGGCACAGATGCAGAAATTGTCTTTATTTACCTCTTTTGGTAGCCTCTGACAGTGTACATAAAATGATGTATTTTGATAATTAATGATTACTGTATTGTTTTTCCCCCCCGTATGTCATTGTAATATGGCTGACCTGCATATGTTTAATGCCTTTCTTTTGTTTTGTGTGACAATTATCTTGCATTTAATGCCTTACTGTTTTATGTGAACAAGAATGTTAAATAAGAACAATACTATAAATTATTAGACTTATTTTTACTGTGGTAATGTTATTGGGGTTCTGCGGAAAATGTAACTAAATAATACTGGATGTGTAGGATGGACCAGGTCTGACCTATGGTACTCAAATGCTCCTGAGATAACACATTAAATTGATATTTAAGTATTGCAGCATTTTGATGAGGCTATATGCAGAAATACACTGATGGTGCACATTACGCCTGTTCTTGACAAGTAGTGTCGTACAAATAAAACGTTTATCACTTCGGTTGTGTTTATTGTTCTGTTTGTTCAAAAATCGTGTAAATTTAGGATGTCCCGCATAAGTTGGCTGACTTAGACCTCTTTGAATGCAGCCTATCAGAGGCCGTACAGCAGGTAGAATATGATCACAGTGACGCACAGCACGTTACAGAGGAGCACCTGTATGGCACACAATTTTTTTTTTTTTTTTGTAGGACGGTAGAGGAAAGTCCCGCCCTCCTTCGCCTCTGATTGGCTAGAAGTGCTGGGCTACAATTAGTTATTCCTAATGGCTGTGAAATGTCAACGTCTGTTGGGTTAGGGTTAGGATTAGGATGAGGGTTAGGGCAAGGGTTAGGAGATTTAGAAGTGCGATAATGTTCTGTAATGTTCTGTCCGATGTATAGAGCTGACAGCCCATGTTTGGCTTGAGCGTGTGATGATGTTTTCAGATTTCTAGCCAATCAGAGGCGAAGGAGGCAGGACTTTCACCTACCGTCCTACAAAAAAAAAAATATCACGTGCGGACAGTTTGACTCTTTTCTGGCCAGAGAGTCAAACATTTGAAAATATAAATGTTATTCTGCACTTTCAGAGGCCTAAGGTAAGAGGGACTGGAGGAAGCAGCATGTTAAGTTAGCAACGCAGATTCAATCTGGGTTTTAGGGAGCAAGGATGCTGAAACAGGTTCCAAGTTTGTTTTTTTTGATAGTTTTTGGAGTTTTTGTTGTATACTTGTGCAAACAGAACACATTGGGGAAGGACTTTGTTTTCATTTTTAGATAAAGGTCTAATATAATTAGTAGTTCTGTCAAGAAGTATGTACTTATCACAAACAGGAGAGTTTTATATCAGCTAAGCAGCTTAGTGTTGGAATGCTAGCAAAGAAAAGCTTCTCTTTCTCTCTCTCTCTCTCTCTCTGTCTGTCTCTCTCTCTCTCTCACTTTCTCTATTTATGAAACTGACTGAAATTTAGATTAATGCTTTTTCATGTAATATACCAAAGCAGAAAGGACCATGAGGGTGGAGGTGTCAGCACAACATTGTTTTTACAATTTTCATTTAAAATATTAACAAAAAATGATGAATTAAGACACTACTTGAAAATATAAAGGCAGGGCTAAAACAGATTCACCATTTCATTTTACTTTAGGGTATATGCTAAAGACAGAGTAATTGTTTTTGCCTTTGTTATGTGGGTACAAAAAAGTGCATGTCTCATTTATTAATGTATTTTACTGCCATTTACATAGATTACATTCACATAGACTAATTTACTTCTAAATGCAAAAAAATACTGTTAATTGAAAATAATATGGTTAAAAGAGTTCCTATAAATATCTGAAAAACCCCTGACATCCAGTATGACCCATTTTCACATCATGTCCCATGTGACAAAGGGGCCGGCCTAAGAGCTGCTCTTAAAATAATACACACAAAAACATGTCTGAGAGAACTCATTGCTCAATCAGGATCATTGACAGAGATAAAACTGTTTGAACATACCCTTGCTTCTCTGAAAACATTTACACTGTCCCTTTATATGACACATTTCACTGAAGACTGACATAAAGCTGCAGTAGCAGAAATAAGGCTTATTTGGTCAGGATACACAACTCTTACAAGTGGTCTGAAACAACCTGATCACTGCTGAGTCACACTGTAAATAGACTAGTATGAACAATGTCAAGAGGCTGCTGCAGCACAAGTGTCAACCAACCACCACCCTAGCAACAGCTGCCATGACAAACTTCATTCAACATAGCCAATAGACTTAATGCACAAATGGTGCAGTGTGTCCGTTTCATTACAGTGAGTAAATACATCAAACTATGGTGGATAGTCACACTTTTACGTAGACTTATGCTATTCTGAGCACGAGTTTTTGTACCAACAAAGATAAGACAGATTTCCACCCTGTAAGAGTTGTAGCAACAATGAATTCCTTTGACCTGGCATGCCTCTGTCAGGTCTTTCTTAGCACTGTGAAATGGTCTTGACTGAGACATTTCAGGTCACATCTACTGAGAAAATGACTGACACCATGTGCTGCATGCTATCAGCAGTAGCAATTCCAACTTTCTCCACTGAGAGGCTCATCAAGCTAAGGAGAGGGACGCCGCACACTCTTGGCAGCCCCTCTCCTGCTATGACTCCTTTTAAGTGGTTTGAGCTCATCGTCATGAGGAGGCAAGGTGGTAACAGGATCTTCATGGCCTCAGTGGAGCTTGCTTAGAGGAAGTGAGAATGAAAGGAGTGCACCTAATGCTACAAATATCCTGTGCAGCTTTTTGTTGAAAAATGTAAGACAAGCTGAAGGGCTGTTTTAGCTGTGCTGTCTTCTTAAAAATGCTGGGGTCTGAGTGTGATGACAGGCAGTCCTAGAAAGGCTGGAGGGTAGTAATGCAGCAAGCTTAAGGCAGACAGAAAAGTTCTGCCACACCACAGGATATCTACATTTACAGCTGATGCAGAGGTTGATGCTAAAGCTGTGACAGGGACATTTCCAGCAGCTGTGTGTTATTAAGATTTTCAACTAACCGTGGATAAAGTGTAGGAATATGCTGTTTCCACCCTGTTCATGCTGTGCTGCGGGATAGCCTGAGTTATGACTTCAGGAGGAAGAATGTTTCCATACCTTACCTTACTTTTTTAAATCGAGCTATAATCAAGTCAAGAGCTGTGGAGGGACTTTCTTGTTTCATTCAGTGCTCCCTTAAAAACTTGCACTCAGCTCTCAAATACGCCAGCAAACTAAGTGAAGGCAGTCTTTGTGTTGTGGCACTGAGAGCAAAGCTGGTATGGTTCAGTGGCAACAACCAGTGCCTCATTAAACCAATTAATCTGCGTCCATAATGTCACTTTTGGCACTTTGCAAAAGTACAATGGGAGCAGAACTGCTCCTGCAGATGAATACAGAATAGTTCAAACAGGTTGACCCATAATATGTTCATCATTAAAAGATAAAACAAAACAATTTGATAGTTAATTGGCAAATTTAAGGATGATTGAACCACTTCATACCAAAAATAATAACAGTGGAGAAAAAAAGGTGTGTTAAAAAACTAACTTAATCATGACGAATTAACATAAAATAATTAGAATAAAAAACTGAGGTTGACCTGACAACAGGTTTCATGGTCAGTAGGCAAAAACAAGCATATAAAATCTTTCAGTTGAACCTCATTATTAAGTCTCCAAAATAGATTCAGCATTCATCCTACACCAAAGTAATTAGCATTCACATTGACTGATACCAGGAGAATGTGTCCACACTGTGGGTTATTCCTGGCCCTCTCATTCTTCACCAAGTTTCTTGCCCTTGTATCAGTCAACTATTGCATCTCAGCTGAACCATTTGTCTGCCCCCGTCTCTTCCCACTCTGCTCTCTAAAATCAATCACAAGAAACTAATACTGACACTGCTGGTTTGGCCTCTGAAGGTGAAGCAGGTCCTGTTAATGGAGGGGCTTTGTCTGGTAAGCTGCTCTTGTTCAGGTGGGCTGTTTTAAGCACATGTGTACGAAAGTTACTCAAGCTTTTGTTTGTTTGTTTTTTCTTTCTTCCTTCTTTCCTTGAAATATTATTTTTTTCACTCGTTCATTTTCTTAATGTGTATATGTATATTTATGGATATATGAATGTGTATGTATATGTGTGTCTATAAATGTATTTTATTATTATATATTATTTTCTGTTACTAATATTTTTATATTTCATACAACCAGCCAACTCAGATATTTATGCTTTTTTATTGATCTTAATAGTCTATTAATTCAATCATTTATTTACTTATTTATTATATTGAGTATTCCAACTGTTGTTATTTATTTATTTATTTCTATCTAGTCATACATTCATCTAGTCACTTAATTATTAAGCCACTTTTTCTCTTCCTTTATCATCATTTTTTTCTTCCTTTTGTTTACTTTTGTTTGTCTTTCATTAACTTTTATTTATACATGTCCATCTGCTGGGGCTGGGTGCCGGAGGGATGGGGGTGGGGGGTTGGTATCTGTTCAGGGGTATATTGCATTTTTCTGTAATCTCTAATTTGAACATTATTGTTTTTCTTATACACTCACCGGCCACTTTATTAGGTACACCATGCTAGTAACGGGTTGGACCCCCTTTTGCCTTCAGAACTGCCTCAATTCTTCGTGGCATAGATTCAACAAGGTGCTGGAAGCATTCCTCAGAAAGCTTGGTCCATATTGACATGATGGCATCACACAGTTGCCGAAGATTTGTCGGCTGCACATCCATGATGCGAATCTCCCGTTCCACCACATCCCAAAGATGCTCTATTGGATTGAGATCTGGTGACTGTGGAGGCCATTTGAGTACAGTGAACTCATTGTCATGTTCAAGAAACCAGTCTGAGATGATTCCAGCTTTATGACATGGCGCATTATCCTGCTGAAAGTAGTCAACAGAAGTTGGGTACGTTGTGGTCATAAAGGGATGGACATGGTCAGCAACAATACTCAGGTAGGCTGTGGCGTTGCAACGATGCTCAATTGGTACCAAGGGGCCCAAAGAGTGCCAAGAAAATATTCCCCACACCATGACACCACCACCACCAGCCTGAACCGTTGATACAAGGCAGGATGGATCCATGCTTTCATGTTGTTGACGCCAAATTCTGACCCTACTATCCGAGAGCAGAAATCGAGACTCATCAGACCAGGCAACGTTTTTCCAATCTTCTATTGTCCAATTTCGATGAGCTTGTGCAAATTGTAGCCTCAGTTTCCTGTTCTTAGCTGAAAGGAGTGGCACCCGGCGTGGTCTTCTGCTGCTGTAGCCCATCTGCCTCAAAGTTCGACGTACTGTGCGTTCAGAGATGCTCTTCTGCCTACCTTGGTTGTAACGGGTGGTTATTTGAGTCACTGTTGCCTTTCTATCAGCTCGAACCAGTCTGGCCATTCTCCTCTGACCTCTGGCATCAACAAGGCATTTCCGCCCACAGAACTGCCGCTCACTGGATATTTTTTTTTTTCGGACCATTCTCTGTAAACCCTAGAGATGGTTGTGCGTGAAAATCCCAGTAGATCAGCAGTTTCTGAAATACTCAGACCAGCCCTTCTGGCACCAACAACCATGCCACGTTCAAAGTCACTCAAATCACCTTTCTTCCCCATACTGATGCTCGGTTTGAACTGCAGGAGATTGTCTTGACCGTGTCTACATGCCTAAATGCACTAAGTTGCCGCCATGTGATTGGATTTGAACATTATTGTTTTTCTTATATGTAAAATTTCAATTAAAAGACTGTTTAAAAAAAAAGGAAAAAGAAAAGTTCTTCAAACTGAATGAAGTTGTGTAATTTAACAGATGCTTTCTAACAGCAAATGCATGTCAGGGATGGTGGATTTATGGAGAGAGAAAGAGCAGATCAGTGCGAATTCCTGGAAAGGAAATCTTTATCTTTTTAATAAAACAAAGAATGCATATACAGGAAGATGAAATTCAGGGTCTTTCATAATTCTGAAACGCAACACTGTACTCTGAAAATAGCTTGGCGCTGCACGGACTTGTCATTGTAACAAAGTAATCAAGAAAGCCTTGTCATCTGTTAGTGGAGCGCGGTGTTGTCTTAACCCTTTCCTGCCTGTTTGTCTGTATCCCCAGTAGCCTGTCCTCCCCTGGTCAGCCTCTGTTACACATTACCTTTCAGAAAGATGTTATCATCCTAACCATCCCCCACATGGAGCCTGTCACTGACTGACACAGCCCACAACACAACCAATCTGCTGGGCTGGCCACTACTACGAACAACCACATGCTTTCTACAGTGGACTAAGTTTAAAGTGCAATTTGGATCCCTGTGCGAAGTCCATGACAAAAGAACAGTGTGTTTTATAGTACTGGCGGCCCTCCCGGACTCATTACTGAGCTAAAGACACCCCCTTTGTGTGAGTGTGCTTTGTGTGCACATTTCCTGCCTTCCAGGTTGCAAAGGGAACTGTATGGAAAAAAAACTAAAAAACAAAAGAAGGGACATTAAAACAACAACTGTTCACAAAGAGACTTGAAGAAATGAGTTAATTATTTGTATATGCTACTGTGTCAGAGTGAGGATGACTGTCAGGGAGTCATTGTGTTAAAAATATCTTTATTGTGGTGGATCATGTTTGGGTAGGAGGGATCGTTTTGCCCCACTGGGCCAGCCTCGTGGGCAGCAGATGAGCCAGAGAGACTTGTGTGTGTGTGCGTGTGTGAGTGCATGTGTGCACTCTGCTGAGCTGTGAGCAGAGGAGCCCCGCCAGCCCGCTTGCTTTAACTCTGTTCTGCACACACTCCAGCCCAACAGCTCGTCTCTTTCTCTGTGTTACAGATGATGCCGTGGATTTAGTTGACCCACATGAGTGATATGAATAACACGCTGGATGAAATACACACTTCTGGACGCCTTGGAGAGAAAGCAGAGATTTTTCAGAGTGGCAGGGGTAATGTAAGTGGCTTTCCCAGCCCAGCCCTCATCCCTTTGCAAGCTCCTTTACTAACACCAAATGCCCAGAAGATCAGGACTCGGCTCTGCAAGGGGAACAGGTATGACTCCTATTTCTTTACACTTGCCTTGAATGACACTCATCTGTTTATAAGATTCAATCAAGATAAGTTCAATCGCACTAAAAGTGAAAGTATTATTACCCACTCTACACTTTACAATCTGAGTTCCATTGCTGATGAATAGTGGGCTCTTTGTGTTTGGAGAAGTAACACAGAGGTCTGTTTGAAAGCTGAAGTGCAGACTTTGTACCTGTAAACACAATCGCCTCTGCTGAAGCGCAGCTGTCAATGAAGTTTAACGTATTATATCAACAGTGCAGCTCAAGAGCTGGAATAAAATCAAGCACCTGTTAGTTTGTGGGAGATAATCAGTAACTCAGTAACTGCTGTGTTGACAGAGCAGTAAAGAAAGCGTCAGTCAGACAGAGAACTGCACCTTTTTCAGTAAATGAGGCCCTCACCTTCACAACTGCACTCAATTCTGATTCTTCCTTACCTCATAATGAAGTAAATATGGTAAATTTCTTACCATATACTGCCTCTTTATCATAGCGGTGAAAACAGCAGAAGCTCTTGCGTGCATCTTACTGAGTGTCTGTTTGTGAGTGGGGTGTGTCATCTGGTAGTAGAGCAGGAGGAGTCCATGCTGAAACAGGCTTGAGCGTCTGTTGTATCTGTCAGTTTGTTTATCTCTGCTCCATTTATACACCCGATCCCTTTGCATGAGACTCAGTAGTATAATACAACACCTCTCCAAGATCTGTTTTGAATTTTGAGTTTTGGTCCATGACTTTTGCAAACTGCTCACAGCATTTCACTGAGATTCATGTGTAATATCATTATGTTTCCTCAAAACACAATAAGCAGGAATGAAAATGATTGTAACTCATACCGCACCACATGTTGCTGCTTTTAATGCAACATCTCTTTCTCTGTTTCTCTGCGTCTGTGTTTGTTGTCCTTCAGGAACGATGAAGAGGGAGAAGAGTCATTCTCTCCCCCTCCTCCAAACCTTTTTCCTGAGCTTATCCCCTCCACCATCTCTCCCCTTGTCTCTGAATGTTTATTACCATGGACCAAAAGCAGTGCAACTCAGGTGAGTGTTCCATTTACAGTACTTGGGGGCATTTGTGACACAAAGAGCCAAATTATTTGAAAATACAAAAGTCTCAGTTGTAACTATTTCCATATGCGTCCTCAGGCTGCACAGTCATGCTAGCTTTAATTGGAGCGGGTGCCAGGAAAACAACTGCGGGACATATTTGAATTGAAATAAATTTATATTTACATAATGTTTGGCTTGTGATTTGTCTGAAACTGCAGGGCATTGTAGAACCAGTTATGTGAGTATGTAAATGAGCTGCAGTGAGTAGATAAAAACACTGTTAAAACACTTATACACAGAGAACTTTATTCACTTTAAGATCCCAGATCTATCCCTGCACTCAGTGACTGCTTACAGCCTAAAACCATGAGTGTGATGTATGGTACCACCTGTAGATACTGCACTCGAACTTTGATTATAAGTTGGCTTGCCCTGGAAAATACTTGGCTAAGTGCCCACAGCCACTCTTGTATGTTTGTGCAAGCGCAGGGTGTGTGATTTGTCATGCACTGAATGTGGGGAAGCACCTGCTGGTGTTGCAAAACTCACTGCACTGAAGAGCAACAGAACTTTTATCAGTTCTATTTACTTGAACTCTTGATCCTGACCTCTCACTTCACTAACCTACACTTATAGACACACCTCCAGAAACCGTCGTCGCCATGTATCTCAACCAGTCATAACAGTGTGCTTGTACAATCTGATTATCTTCTTTAGCTTTATAGATCTTTTTTTAGCTCTGTACATCAGGCTATAACATCGAGACATTTTCGCTGTAACAAATTTAAAAAGAAATAATCATTTGACCTGGTTATGTCTGGTTGATTTGCACACTACTTCCCCCTCACTGAGGTTGATTTAAGGTTGTGCAGGATCTTTTTGTGCATGTGTGTGTGACGTGTATAAATGTGAGCACTTGTGTGTACATGAATAGCAGCAGGGGGCAGCTCAAAGCAATGAGTCATAGGGAACCTTGAAATTACCAAGCTCAGCAGTTACAGAGGACCATCAGCGCTATAAGACTTCCCACTAATCTCATGTGGATTTAATGCTTAGATAGAAAAAAAAAAACTGGGGAGTTGTGTTTCCTTTTTTTCTACAAATTGATTCATTGTAGGATGTTTGTAGATGACAGTAATATAAGTTTGCTGTTTGGACCGCTTGGTTTTCTTACACCTGAGAATCTCGTCCTCATAAACAGTCTTAAACAAGCTCTTCTCTCTTCCATCCTCTGTCTAGAGGGTGATTGTCAGTCCTCCTGTGCTCTCATCAGTCTATTGTGAAGACAGGTTGGGAATTGCAAGGATTTGGCATTTCTTTGATAAGTGTAAGATTAATCCTCAGTTGACGTAGTGAAGAGGCAAAATGACACCAAGCTGACCTCACTGTGTAACAATGTGGTTTAGCTGTTAGCAAATCTTAAAGTGATCAGTATGTGTCTCCGTGATGAGGTCTGTGTCTACACCTCTCAGTCCTGACAGCCTTTCAGTCCGCCTTTTCAGCAGCAGCACATGGAAGACAAAGAGAGGACGTCAGGACTGACCAGCTGTTTTTGTCTCACCCTCCTCATGTCACGGGGTTACGACCTACTTTCAGTAGCTCTCAAGAAACCGATGACATCATTGTCCTAACTCTGCAGCACTCGTCCCCTCACCCACCCTCTGTATGATCTGTGGAGAAAAATCATCCTCTCAGCTTCTATTAAGTCTTTTACACACAGTCATTTTTCCATCAGTTAAATTTGTCTGAAATAATAATCCTCTGCTAAAGACAGGCTTAGATTGAAATGAGCAGATTAGGAAAATAGAAGCTGTATCTGTTATTTTGGCCTCGCACGGATCTCACTGACTTGCTAACAATGTTTTTCTTTGACTGCAGTAGGATCCTAATGGCTTTGTGGAGTTGTGACAAGGCTTAAGAGCCATTTCACTCATGAGAAACTGGTTTATCTGACTACCCTGTAAGGCTTGTGTTTGCAGTGTCATGGTACATTTCCATTACAGAACCACCAAGTCATAACTGACACGTGAAGTCAGTAAAAAACCAAGTTTAGCAAGCCCTGAAGCCTTGAGTAAAAATACATGTAATCCATCTGTCTATAAGTATAGAAGAAGAGTACACATGCTCTGTTACCCTGTTTTTCTGCCTGACCTCATTTCTGATACCAACAAATGGATATCAGTTCTCTTTTGATACTACTGTGAAAAAAACAGTTACTATTTGTACACCGAAGCCTTTGCCATCATCGTTGTATGACCTCATACAGTATATTAAATGTGAATATATTTAAACTGAAACCATGCTGAGCAATAAAAACTATCTCAGTTAATGTTTACTCCTGGTGTCCCCTCTTGCTCTTGTTTTGTAAAAGCAGTTTTAGTCATAAAAGTTATTTGTTTATTAAAAATACAGCCAAAGAAAATGTTTAATGACAATCACTTATTGTTGGGAAGGGAATTCCTGGGGGACTCACTTTATCATCTGATATGCAATACTTGGTCCATACTTGGCTAATAATATCCTGATACAGCTGTACTCTGATAACGTATTACATTATTTCACTTTAATGATAATTATGATTTCTGATTAAATGCAGAATTAAAGAAATGCCCCTAAAATGTACAAATGAAGAACTAATTATTTATTGTCTCTGTCGTTTTAGTGTGTTTTCATGTTTTTACTCTATTAATTTAATTTTACTGACCCTCAGAACATTTGTAAAATTTCTGTCATTAGTTAAAGAGGAACATTTACACATTTTGCTCGTTCACATTTATGCCTTAACTTTAAATCATGTTGAACACATATCTTTGATGATCATGTTCACATTTTTCGCTCCAGAGTGAGTCTCATGCATCAAGGTAATTTGTTGGACACACATTAGCTTTTTATCCCTACCATGTAACATCTCCCTTTCTTCCTCTGCTATCATTCAGCACTTAATTTTTCTTTGGTAAGATGACCGCTGCTAACATTCACCTCACTGGTGGAATCACTGAGTATCCCTGTAGTGAGTCATACTGAGTGGGAAAACTATTTCAGGTGCCTTGTTTTCAGTTGTAATATCCATACTCAGCCAAGTTTTTAAATTTTTTTTATATCATTTAGATCAGGAAGAAAATATGTGTGTGCTGTATTCATATTTTATCACTCTCAAACTGATTGTCAACACTGGATCAGCCTTCACTGATTTTAAACTCTGTGCTTCAGTGTGCAGTTTGTTTGGTCTAAAATAGTGACTAGTGGCACCTACTGTACGAATGTTATTGAAATGTGTGTGTGTGTATTTTGGGGGAGGGGATTAATAAATAGTAGATCTTGAGCTGTGTAATAATTGGTATACACACCAATACACATTCTCCTATTTCTGCTGTACTGGCTAGTTGTCTTATCGAATTATTTAATGCACTCTCTTTCGCTGCAATTTTAGAAAAATGAGAGCATCTTCACACACTGTTATAAAACCTCACTAATGATTTCACAAGAGTCAAATAATGCTTTAGGATCACTTAGTAGTCTATCTACAGTTCCTACAGTATCAGAACAAGTCTTGTTTAGTTTGTTACCCACAGCATAAATGCATTTTTACACTTACAACATCTGAATGTAGGGACATAGGGGTTTGTAGTTGAATAAATCAGAATTTCTCTCATACTTTCTCAGCTGTTTCAAACATACTGCTGTGATATTGGAGCCAGCATGGTAAAATAACCTCCTGCTGCTCCTTTGAGTTTGCCCCATTGGAAAAATGCCCACTGGCTAAATACTGGCTCAGCCACAGGACCTCGTCACTGCAGACGCAAATACGCAACATTTAGTATGAAATACTGACGCTGTATATATTTGCAGGATTCAGAATCTAGTCATGCAAGCAGTTAGTTATTGTGAAGATAATTCTGTTGATATTTCTGATGGGGGCAGTTTGATCTGGCTCTGAGCGTATAATCACAGAAGAACTGGCACATCTTCATGACACAATGGCAAAATAAACAGTTTTTTTAAGGAAGTCCATGGAGCTGGCACAGCCTCCACTCTCCAGGAATACAGCAGGCAGTCATGCTTGGACTCTTACCAAATCCAGCAGCACAGAGACAGTCTGCGTCCAGACGGTGTTGAGTGTTCAGTTCAGCCATATGACTCAGAGGAAATGCCTGCCCCTGTAGAGATGTTATTTCAGATGCCGCATGTTCTTCCCTCTGAGTTTCAGTCTCTCTTCCACAGCAGATGTAAGAGTACTCAGGGTCACACTCGAGATGTGAACGTGTATTTATTCTCTTCATTCAGCTGCTGAACAATTTGTCGTAAAGCTGCTTAGTGACTAACAGTAATGTGTCACATTTTAGGTATTACTATAACTGTACAAACATTTGTACAAATAAAAAGACACACGTTATTATCCACTTGAAACTTTGGGCTCTTTATTAACCGTGATATTAAATGTGGTTGTAAGTAGCATTCTCACAATATGAGAATTAGAGGAGTTCAAATAAGAAGTCATGCTCTGCAGTCTTTGCACATAACTTTCATTCCTTGTGCCTAACAGACAGTATATGGGTTATATATAGGAAGTCATCTGATGTGAGATGCACATGCAGGCCCTTTATTCCTCTCCAAGCCTCTCTCTTCTGCTCCTTTCACACAGACAGTCATGTGGGATAAAATGATCTTTCTTTGTTGGTCTGGACTCTAAAACCCACATTGTCTGGCTTCAGTACCCAGCTTCTATCTCAGCTACAAGACAGGCTTGATACTGTTTGAATTGGATAAACTTTTAATGAGCGAAACAAGATTTCTTTACTGACTACCAGATGGCTGTATAGATGCTGTAGAGGCCTGTTTACCATACTATTGTAGACGATCAAAGAGTGAGACCAGACAATAGAGTATGTCAGGGAAAGCACTGCCATTACTACTTTTTTAAAACTTCAAGATAAAGAAGATTCAAAAGACACAAGATCTTTATTAGATTAACTAGGATGTGAGTAATAAAAACTACAAGCATGGTTATATGTTGAGTGTAACCTTTAGACACAAAAGCAGTCTGCAGCCACACCCCTTTCTGATCTTATCAGAAGCAGACGGCACTAAATACAGAGAAAAAAGCAAGCTAATTCAGATTTGGTCAGCTAAATGTATGAATATAGGTATTTTATGAACAGTAGATCCTTTACTAAAACCCATGTCACTTTGATCTCCTGCACTTGGTGTTTTAGCAGATTATTAACCCTCAGGAACCTGCTCTATCAATATCAATATCAAGGTTTACTTTGGCTTGTTTTGTTGGGTTTGCTTTCTAGTCTTACATTATGTTAAAGATGGACACTATTCTGTCTTGGTTTCTGTTTTGGCCTCTTTTCCACTATTTGGCTGTTTTACAGAGTAGGGGCTTTGTTAAAGAGCCAATAATGAGGTGAGAATGTACGACAATTGGCTGCATCCTTGCTCTGAAAGATAAACAGTGAGTTACTTTTGCATCCATTTGCACAGAACAGTTTCACATCAGTACTTAAAGAAGTTGCACTGTCACATCACTTTTGTACTTGACAGTGTAATATTTGAGTCAAAATGTGTGATTTCACCTCGTATTAAAAGGTTCCTGGGGACCAAAGAACAGCAGGAGCTATGGCTTACCAGTTCTTCTGCTTTGCATTGCTGCACCGTTACACCTTTGTATATCCTAATTTGAAATGGCTGTATGTCCGAGCCTTTTAATGTAGGCATCATATAAAACCTCCTTCCTAAAAATGGGTTTATATACATAAAGCTACTGTAGGCACTGCTGCACCTTTGACAGAGCCTGCAGGAGGTCTTGATTGAATCAACACTGGTCAAGGACAAAGTGTCTGGAGCTGACTTTGTTATGGGAGAAGTGGAGACTCTGTTATCACTCTTGCTCCATTAATTCCAATTCATTTTAGCTGTGTGATAACTAGCAGCGTCTGCTTGTCTGTGCTCTCACAAGTCAGTGTGCTGTGTTTCCAGATAAACATGGGGAGCCTGTTGTGGGAGGTTCTTCCTTTGCTGTCAGTTCTCATGAGTTGAAAGAGAGGACAATGATTGGTGCCAAATATCTGCATTCAGAGCTGTGAGATTAAATATGATGACTGACACTGTTTTAGGGCTATGGCAAAAGAGATCGAGGTAATGTTGATATTTGTAACAGTTAAAGTGATTTATGCAACAGAAGCACTATAGCAATGCTGGGTGAGTTTGTATGTGTGTGGTCTCCATCAGTTGAGGTCTGCTTCTACTGTTTCCTCCTTGAAAATGCATTAATAGCTTTATTGAAATGGCATCTGCCCTCCAAAGCATCTGGTATCTCTTGTTCATTCTCGTGCTCCCTTTCATTTCTCGGTTGACTTTTCTGGTGTCGATCCGTGAAGCGCAGTTTGAAATGAAAATGCCTTGTAATGTATAAAAGTACAAGTATTCCTCACTAAAAGCTTTACTTCATTAGTCACTGATTCATTTTAGACATGAATGGTGAAGACCGAGACCTGATAATTGGCGTGTCCTGCAAGGATGGCAAACTCACATTCACAAGGGCCCTTTTGTCTGCTCCTACAGTAAAACAGATGTGGGCTCTGAATCGTGGCTGTGGGAGTAAGAACTATGTTGGACCTCCAATTTTCTCGCTCTTTCTTGATGTCCTGACAGCCATAAATGGTATGACTATATAAAGAGACGGTAAAGCTGAGGTATTATTGGAATATTGACACAAACTTACATTTAGAGCATTTGTAGGACTTTAATGCATCCTTGGTTTTTCTTGTGTCGAGGCAGACATTGGGTTCAATGTTTGGCCAGACATGAGGATATATGAAACCAAGAAGTAGGAATGCTTCAGACTTTTTATTTTGTTATTTCTGACTGACCATTTAAACATATCTTTGCATGCCTAATGTGTGTAATGATATATACATAGTTTTATCCCTCTGTAACAAAGACTGGTTTTACACAGCAAAAATATGCATAGAGAGGATCAGGGGCGGACTGGGACCATAATTCAGGCCAGGAGTTTGACTCCATCCAGGCCAATACACATTGATGCGGAAATGCCAGCACCAGCGAAAAGTTTTGGACATTTGAAGCCAGATTTAGTGAATATAATGCTAATGTGAAGAATTCAACATTGGCTACATAACTGCAAATTTAATATGAAGTGATTTGACAGGTGCTTTATAGCCTTCTGAGCTAGATTTTACAGAAGGATATTCGTCATGGTTATAAAAACTCCATATTAGTCATGCCTTTAACTATTTGTTTACTCATTTAAACTAAGAGTGTAGCCTACCACATTGCCGATGTATTATAATAAAATGTTGAAAGCCTGTCAGAAAAAAAGTCAAAGTTCTCGAGAGGCATAAAACTTGGATTAGCACGCACCACTAGCATCGTAGTGACCAGAAGTAGAGCTGCCAGGCCACCGGGAATCAGCCCGGTGATCCTAATGGTCCAGTCCACCACTAGAGAGGATATGGACAGCAAATTTCAAAAAGAGCACAAAAGAAAACATGATGTAATTTAGTTTGTGTCTGTATGAGAATCACAGTGACCAGTAGAAAATGCCACGACTGCAGCTTAGCATAAAAAGATGAAAATTGAGAAGGGAAATGTAAAGAGGAATAAGAATCAGAATTAAAGCTGCAAGCAGTGAAATGGCTTATTTGAGGGTTTACCACATTATTGTTTTCATTATTGAGTCCTCTTATACCTGTAAAACTACTCATAAGCAGATAAGATCAGCCCTGTATGAGGAGAAACTTGTCAAAAGACCCCAGGACAGGCCTAGAAAGAGTTGATTTTTGCCAACTTTATTTCCAAATAGCTGACCTAGATGTTTTTGAAGTCTTAGAAGCCCGGTGTTCCCCCTTGTTCAAAACCTATAAAATATCAAATTTACCACCAGACCTGAGGCGTATTCAAACTTTCATGGGGTTTTTGAGCATTTAAGGACTTTAAAACTGTGAATAATAGTATCAGTGAATCGAGGAGTTGTGATTAGGTCTTCACAGCTACCTGGTGCTCAGGACCTTAATAATTTAAAGTCTTAAATGTAGTAGGAGATTTCTTAAGACCAGTAAAGTTCCATTTGGATGTGCTTACAGGCAGAGGTAATCTGTTGCGCAATAAAAAAGTATTTTGAATTTTTCCAATATGTTCTGTAATATTTTTTATCATCTCATCAGGCATAAAAATATAGTGAAGTGCAAAGCTACTCTAAAAAACACACAGCTATAAACATGTACTAAACACCTGTGCCTAAATATAGCTGTAGTGTCTGATGCATGTCCTTCCTGGGAGGTCTTTATCTCCTCGGCCTCATTTTTTTCACAGTTTTTCTGCACAAAGTTGATGCTTTGAGTCCAAGTTTGTAACTTTCTCAGGACTTGTTTAAAGTAGTTCTGTCCGTATTTTTCTTCTTCCAGTGTTGTTTATTGGAACTTCTCTGCTAAGAAGAGAGAAAAGGAAAGAGAGTCTTCATTCTCAAGGACAAAGGAGGAGTTTGTGTGTAGGGGGCAAACATGACAAGTTTCTCACACTATCTTTGTGAGGGATGTCATTGTAACATGTCTTGTAACAACTCGTCTTGAGGAGTGGTTTTTTTTTTTATTCTAATTTGTTACAAACCGTATATCTGTTATCAGTCTACCTTGATGTGAGCATCATTAGTTTCTGTATATGGATGTTACTCATGTAGTTACTTGTGCACTCAAGACAGAAGCATGAATTTCCATGCGAGAAGAGTCACCTTGCCTGCCATTACACCACTCTGTCTGCAGAAGCGGGTAGGAAACTTTATTATGAATACAGTATTTGATTTTGGATGTGTTTGTTGATAGTTCTGAGTTTAAATACAGACATTTTCTATTTAAAGTTTATATCCTGTTCCTTATTGGGCTCTTTCAGCTCTTGAGTTCAATTACTTCAAATTTAATGCTGTAACCCAACAATAATGCACTTAGCTGTTAACTGTAAAGGCATACAGTGAATTGGACCAAGGGAAATATTATTATAATTATTATGATCTTACAGTCTTGATACATCGGGGTTCTGGGAGGACGTTTTTCTGGTTTCAGACATAGACACAGCTGGAGGCCACCTCCTCTCTGTCCAGTGATAAAGCTGCAGCTGTGGGAGTGTGGTTCAAGGTTGAACCAGAGCTGTCTAATTGGTAAAATGGCTCACACTGTCCTGTCCTTGAGATAAGAAGGTCTAATGGAGAAGTTTATGTTAAACAGCACTGTATGTAGTGCTGTATGTTTAATGTCTGGATTCACTCTGCCAGTCCAGAGACCTTGGAAACGTTTGTAGCTCGGTAGATGATTTTATGTTGATCTGTCAACCCTCACACATTATCAACAGTTCCACATATCAACAGACTCACTTGAATCAGGCTGCATTTACTCTCTTGCATAATCAGTCTAACAGATAAGTTGATCATTAATGTCATACTGTCAGAATTACACCATATTACAATATTATAGGTCAGCTGGTTGCAAATGTAGGTTAACTTTTATGCTTTGTCACTGTGTTAACATCTACTGTCTGATAAATGTATACACACATGGATGTTTTGGTCTGTTTTTTAACCCTTAAAGTGAGGTATGGATGCACCTCTTCAGGTAGTATTTTTTATTTTTTATGTAAGTGTTTCTGTCTGATGAAGCGGCTCTTTGTTCATCGTTAAGGACATCAGCTGTTTACAGTGTGCTACCTTGTCTGCTTATTCATTAGAGGATTTGAATCAATCATTAACAGTACCTGCCACTTAATGTTCCCTGTGATCTGATTTGTTTTATTGGTTTCATTCATGAGGTTGTGGGGTTTAATGGTTATAGTTGTTCATCTTATCTGTTTGTCTTCTCACAAAGACTTTAAGAATATGAATAAAAAGATCTTTATTGATCCCTGAAGGGAAATTCTACTATTTTGTGTTATCCATATTTGCCTTGTAGTTATGTGTGTCCTATTTTCATTAGTTGCTACAAACTCACTCTACCAAATAATAACGATCATGCGGCTGGACTTCTGCTCAGCTAGATAAAATCAGACTGAGTTTTCACACTTATTAAGATAAGCAATGAAACACACGTATTTGTAGGATTCAGGCACCAGCTCATTTAACACAGGAACTCATTAATTTTTGGTTTGACAACAAATAACTGATACTCACTAACAGTTCATTACAGATTTAGTAAGGACAGCCCTTGAATTAAGAAACTGCTCTGCTTTTGTTATCATGAAATTCACTGTTTTTTTGAGCTGCTGTCACAGGGATCAGTCGGCCATGGAGCTGCGATACAGCACACAAAGAGCAGCTTGTACAGTAGCTTTACTCTAGCCTTTGACTGTAGATTCTTACTGTAGGTTTTTAAACAGAGCTACCTGTACAACTATACATGTGCAACTTATGATGTAAAATCCTACTGTATAACACAGCAAAGTGAAATTTTATTTAATTCACTCATTTGCAAATAGATATAGGTAAGGCACTAGCTTGCTCACATTTTAAAGTCTAATGCAGCACATAGTTTTCCTTATCCTCTATCAAACCCTCCCCTCTTCCTGGTGAAATCTGATGCCTGAATGATTTGATTTGGCCGGCTCTCTGAGGCAGAGCTCGTTGCAGCATCTTAACTGAAGATCTGACTTGATGCAGTTTTCAACAGCACAGTGCAGAAGACACACACCTCACATCAATCTAGGTTTTCTTATATGCTAATTGAGAAAGCTCCTCCAGTGTTGTGTGAAGTCCTCCTGTGTCTTGATTTTTCTTAGAAAGATTAAATGTAATTAAATTGCCGTGCAATGATGCAATTATAACTGTATTAAAACCCTGGCTGCTGGGGTAATCTGTTTAAAGTAGGCCTTCGTCTTTGTTAGACATCCACAAACAAAGATATTTGTCTTGTAAGGCTCCAGGCGGGCTGATTGAACACTAAATGGTTTACACTGAGAGGTGATGTCATAGCTGAAAACTCCCATTTGCTGATGGCTCCTCGAGGACTCAAACCTCATCCCTGCAGAGCACTGACCACAAAAGGAGTCGGGCTGCCCGGCTTTAAACTACAAATAGAAGTCACAGAGAGAAAAGAGACACCTGTCTTTGTAAACTTTGGACTGAGGTTGCTCAACTAGCATTACATTTAAGCAGCACCTTAGTAATAGCTCTGTGGGCTCCTGCAGGGCATTATGCTTGGAGCATGCAGTGGGTGTGTGAGTGTTAAGCAAGAAAGGGTTGCAGCCTTGTAACTCTCTCTCTCTCTCTCTCTCTCTCTCTCTCTTTCTCTCTCTTTATCTTTCACTCCACCTCTCTCTCTTAATTCAGGCTGAGTGTTGACAGCGATAAAGAAACGTTACCAGTTCTGACCTAGCTAGATTTCTTTGCTTTACAAGGTGTTTGTGCAGACATGTTAAATTGCCGTCAGGTTGTTGTAAAAGGGTGCACATCTGTGAGTTGATCTCAGACTTTTTGCCTCTCAGTGGTGGAGAGAGGCAGCAGGAGATTCGCTATCAGACCCAGCGATTCAGATATGTGGAGCCACGACAGCTCTGTGCTAAGAGGCAGTTTTGTCTAATTGCCTTCTTTCAGCTCCTCTGCAGCACAGAGTGGAGAGGGAAAGAGAGAGCAGCGTGCTGCTTGCAGGCTGACTCTTGCTGTGCTGTCTGATGCCTGTTTTTATCTTTTCTACAAAAGCTCTCTTTTGCAATGCTGTGTGCTCAGCCATGCATAGGCTACAGAGCTTGCAAAAACTCTGAGCTCTGTTTGGACCTAAACAGGGGGGTGAGTTATACTTCAAGATTAATTTGTTACGCATTTGATTTCTCAACACAGTATTGCAAGATTACAGTTGGTCACAGGCTTAAATCTTTACATTTGGTGCCTAATTTACACATTGTTCTCTACTTTGAGGGATTTTCATTTTCTATAATGTCTCATTTTCACCTCGTGCAGAAACATAAGCTGTCTAATGGTGTATGTGGATCAAACTCTATTTCTTGTACTTTGTGATACTTAACCTCACTAATGCACTTTCCAGGCCAAAACAGTCTGCTTGCACTCCTGCAAGGCCAAAAAAGTTCCTTCCTTTGCAGTGGGTTTTCAAAACATGTGAAAAAATAGTGTTTTTTGTTGCAGGTAATCAAAGTTTATAATGAAGATAACACCAGCAGAGCCGTAGAGGTCCCCAGTGACATCACTGCACGGGACGTTTGCCAGCTGTTCGTCCTGAAGAACCACTGCATCGACGACCACAGCTGGACTCTGTTCGAACACCTCTCCCATCTGGGGATAGGTAGGATTCTCTGGTTGAACAGTTAAGAGTACTCTGTGATGGTATAGTCAGAAAGTAAACCAGAACTCCTACAATTCACCTTTGGCAAGAACTCTTAAAAATTAGTTTCACCACTTTTCCACCAAGTTTAACACATTTACATGATTAATTACACAACGACACGAAAACAAAATATGATTCTGGCTCAAGGGTGAAATTTCATCTGACATTTATGAGGGAAAAAAACGGGTGGAGGCAGTCTGGGATTAGAGTAAATTTCTAAGAAAATAAGATCATGACATCTTTATAGTGGTGGTGTTTTTGTCATGTGATAGTTATGTTGTTAGTCCTTTGGGCGAGGTTTGCTTGGTTTGATAGGAGGTGTGGCGGTAGGTAGAGTGATGATGATGTAAATATTTATATGTTGGAGAAAGAGTTTGTGGCTAAATGATTGGTAAAAACTGATCGAGGAATGAGTGCATGAAAAATTTCTCAGCTGTATTTTGAAACTATCCTACACATCGTATAATCCATCTATCTGTGCAGATACAGGCGTTTCTTTCCTTTCAGTTAATACCACTACATATTTTTTGTATATTTTATTATCAAATAATGTCCAAATCTTTCAGCTGCAGCTACAGGCCCTCGAATTTGTTGAGGGGAAAAACTCCAGCAGGTGTTTACAGTACCAAAGCTGTTAAACTGAGTTTGCTGCTTTTGCACTGCCCCTCAGAGTTAATAAATTAAAGCCCCGTTTGGTAAGTTATTCTTGAGCTAAATCATTGACAAAACAGGATGTCTTTCATTTTTTCAAAGATTTTATCAGCCGTGCAAATCACATTTTTTTTACTTCAGTGTTCAACACTTGTTGGAGCAGAAACTGTTTTCCATTCATCCAACAATCACTTAAAGGTCTAAGAAAATATTCATGTTCATGTTGAACTACTTGACTTAAAAGCTGAGCTCTGACCCAGAGGTTACACATTAAATGTAAGGTTAATAATGAAACTCTGCGCTGCTAAGTAAAGCAATATAAAGTACTCTTGTCAGGAAAGCTTTTGCAGGAATTATTGTTTGGAATTTTTAATTTCTTTCTTACAAGTGGCTCGAACTTTTTCTACTTGGTATATTATCCACGAGCAGAGAGAGATGACTGTTGCTTTTCTCTCCTCTTTGTCTCACTAGAGAGAATCATTGAAGACCATGAGTCCGTCATGGAGGTGCTATCAGGCTGGGGAATGGACACAGACTGCCGGCTGTACTTCAGGAAGAACTTTGCTAAATATGAATTCTTCAGGAATACTCTGGTGAGCTTGTGATTGAACTGTACCCTCTTCTTCTTTGCTCATTCTCTATTTGGCGTTAACTTCCATATTCCTGTCATTGATTGAATAAATCAAAGACTCACTTTTGTCTTCTGCAGGACTTTTTCCCAGATCACATGGTCTCCATATCCAGTGAAGCCAACGGGATGCTGGATCACTCTCAGCTCATACAGGTATCAAGTTTCCTGCCAGTTGAGAATAAAGACTTAAGTGCACACAATAATTGGTTAACAAACATTTCTCTACTCTCACAGACATTTCTAGATGCCAGCTCATGTCCAGAGATACACGGACACCTCCATGCCAAAGAGCAAAGCAGGAAGTCATGGAAGAAGTTTTATTTTGTTCTGAGGAGGTCGGGGCTTTATTTCTCCAACAAAGGAACGTCAAAGGTCGGTAAAATAAAGAAAAACACAACTAAGAGGGTGCTGTTGTGTGTGGCTTTTTCCAATCTTGGATCAATTGTGCATACATAAAGCAGCAAACGTGTGCTAAAAAATGTATCTCTATAAAGACACATCCTCTTCCTCTGTTTGTACACCATGAGGTCATTAGTTCATCCTCTGTTTATATCTCACTCCTGCAGTGAGAGGGTAGGGGAACAGGTTGAGCTTGATTTTTCCTTAGGTCAGCTGGCACAGCAGCCAGGCAGAAACAGAACTCTGAACGCTGCAGACAAGTGAAGCTTATACCTTTGCACCAGCCATGCCAACGCAACCACTCCTCAACCGCTTTCATTTTCTACAACAGTAGAGCTTTTGTTGTCAACTGCAGCAGAGCTTTGGTACGGTGCCACTTTTAACTCTCACAGGTTTACCATTCATCTGTAGTCTCTTGCAGGCACATAGCGAGTCACTCAGCACAGACAATGACGGCTGTGGCATTAACTACAACAAGGAAGTGGTAATGTTGCATTTCTTCACAGCAGAACAATGAGAGTCTTTGTGTCTTTTTGCTCTTGGAAATTTATCTTTAGTGGAGGAAGCTGCTGATACTGTCTTTCTCAATCGAAATACCTGATTTTGTCCTTATCTCCTTATATCCTTATAAACATCAAAGACACACAGGTGAGGTGTGTGAGCGCTTTTACAGGATTACATATCACTAGTCTGTTCTAACCATATATGTTCATCCCCCTAAGTTAGACTGTAAGCCTGATTTGATGCATGCATGAGTCTAACACTTACTTTATAACTATATAACAATTAAAGATGAACAAAAAGACTTTCCAAAGTCCAGATCCTGGTTTTAAAAAGAAGACAACCCTGTTTCAAAATAATTTGAATATATTGTAAAGTAAAAATGCAGATTGTATAAAGCAAGGTAAGCTGTTATTTTTAAGACCCTTTAAAGCTCCTGTAAGGAACTTTATGTTTCTGTTGATTTTGGCGCCCTCATGTGGATTAAATGTTAGCTCTTATCGCTTGTCTGTACATATGAAAGTATTTTTTTACTAACACTAGTTCTGCAATTTGAAAGTCGAATTGTTGTTTTTTTCTGCAGTTTTGTGGATTCCAGGTCATCCATTTTCCCTCACGCTGAAATAGTAAAGAAATATTGAAAATATCTTTACTGTATTTAAAATTCATTCCAATAAAGTTACCAAAAAAAAACAAAAAAAAACCAGCCCGTAAAACATGAAAAGTGAAGGTCAGCAGAGACTTATCTCAGCTTAGGCCCCCTAGGGTCCAGGTCAGGTCAGCCCTCAGGCTGTTGGCTGCTGCTTCCCTCAAGTGACAAGTGATCACTGATGGTGCTCTGGCTTTAGAGATAAGTGGCACCATCTATTGTTGTAAACAGATACTGGCATTCAAAAGACTAAACCCTGCATTCCCCAGCATATGTAGTGCTGTAAATTTTGATTGATCTCCACATACAGAAATATGGCTGTGACACATGCTTACCGTCAGTATTTTCTTGCTCATTATGTTGATATTTTTGAAACAGCAGCTGATTGATCACCTTATTTCAGTGCTAATTTTTTGATTGGCTGTTTAGTTTGAGTAATTTTATTGTAGAAAGTAAATTCATGTGTTAGTTTCTGCAGTCTCACAGATTTGCAGCTCTACACGTCAGGCAAGGTTTGATCTAAGCTTTGGTTCTTCACTCGGTCAACTGCTCATCTTTCTGTTGTTAATCAAACCAAGCAGCCAATCAAAGGGCTTGGTCAGAGTTAAAAGTGGCCTGTCAAAGGAGAGGAGACTCAGACCCTGTCTATCCATGCATGCCTTCAAAATAAAAGCCAACCTTAGAAGTTAGCAAATGTTTCAAGTGTTTGTAACAACCAGATGCTCCTGGAACAGCATATGAGGTTTTCTACTTGTGTTGTTTTCCTATTTGAAAGAGTTGAGCCCACTTTGAAGCCTGAACACACTCATATACTATTTTATAGGTCTCCATCCTTCACATACAACAGATGAACAGTGTTGAAAAGAGCCAGAATTTGATGTCTCATAACCTTTCTCTGTTTTATAGGAACCGAGGCATCTCCAGTTCATTGCAGACTTTAGTGACAGTGATGTCTACACGGTGCTGTCAGCCAAAAAACTCCATGGAGCACCTACAGATTATGGCTTCTGTGTCAAGGTACTCTGTCTTGCAATGCCAGAAGAGTACAAAAGAAGCAGAGGAAGAGTATTGATTCCCAGTGTGTTGATCTGCTTTTGTCTCCCTGTGACTTCTTTCTACAGTCCACAAAGTGTAGCTCGGCCCGGGACTTGAAGCTGCTTTGTGCGGATGATGAACAGACCAGGACCTGCTGGATCACAGCCATGCGCTTGTTAAAGGTTGGCTTGCTGATCACTAACTGCGGGTGATGTCTAAGAGGAGGAATGCTGAGTCAGTGCTCGAATCAGATTTAGCTTTGGTGGGAGGTCAAGGGAAACTATTGAGTGTTGCTGGATTAGCACTCCCACTCTTTATAGAAGCAGCATGTGTTCATTGTCTGGATATCTGCTGGATACAGTTTAGAGCATTAGTCACTCTCCTGCCGGGCTATAAATAATTTACAGTAAAGCACAACAGCCTGTGGTCTATTTGTATCTGCCTTTCCATCTATATAACACAGCTTATTGTAAGTAAAATGAAAATGTAGGCTTTAAAACACTGACTCTTTTTGTTTGTTTCAGTATGGGATGCAATTGTACCAAAACTTCATTCAGCCTCACCAGAAACAAAAAGCTTCTCCCATGGTAAGATGATTGTCTTATTTGTGTCTCATGCAACCAATATGACAGGGACTGAAATGTGAATAATTTAAATTGCAGATGATATTTCCAATCTGGTGTGCTGTGTATTCCAAAAACAACTTTTCAATGTAAGCAACTGGCGAGTAGGGAACATCGTAAAATGTTAAGCATTTCCATTTTCCCTTGATATCGATATGAAACATGGTCAAAATGCTTTTCAATAGTCGGCATTCTGCCATGTTTTGGTAGACTATATGAATAGCCAATGAAAAGAGGAGTTGCTCCAGGTCATGCTGTGCTGAACCAATCATGTGCTGAATTAGAGCAAAGTAGCAAACACCTGCGTAGTAGCAGGTTGCAGCTACACACTAACTATAGCACTTTAACAAGTGAAGCCGACAGCACTGTCAGTGGGAAAAAGAAGAAAATGTGTGCTACCCCCGGCAGAAATGCAGATGAAGGCTCAACAGATGATGACATGGTTGACAACACTGACATGAAACCGTTGGTGGTGTGGAGGTGTTTTGTCTTTTTGACGGTCGGACATGAAGCAGAGTAGCTGCAAACTATGTCGGGTACATGTTAAATTTCATTTAAGAGTAACAGGGAACATTTAAGATTGACAAGTGATTTTTTTTATATTGTGATACATATCGATATCGACTGATATGAAAAAAAATAAAATGTTAAACATTTTCCCTTATCGCCCAGCCCTATAGAGAGGAGACCAAAGCTTAAAGTCATGTTAATATTCGACCTCTATTCTTCAGGTGAAATGCTGTGTTTATTGGAGTGGGTGCACTACACCTTTATAAGGTAGTAATATGTCAAGGGTATTTCTAGATCATTCCACGGCCCCATGGTGACCAAACAAAAATCAATTAGAGCAGCTTTAAAAATACATCTCCATGTGTTAAAAATACATCCCAGCTAACACAGGCTCATGCATAGCAGTAGGATGATAAAATTACATAGGACAAATGAGGCACCTTCTGTGTGTTAATGTGGGGTTTGGTGTCCCAGAATAGCCCCAGACCCTGCTGGGAGTATTCTCACCGCACTGAATACGATCTATTTATGGCTTTTGGACTTGTTCATGAACCCTTTTGCTTTCTAAAAATACCCCAGGATCAGCTGCTCTCAGATTTAACAACTCATCACCTCTTCTCTGCTGTCGGAGGGTCGTATGTGACAAACAGCCTCGCCAGGAGGATTAGAGGTAGAGGGAGAGTGTGAATTTGCGGTGTGACAGATTTAGCCAAACATAGTACCTTGAGAAAAAGACGGGATCACTGCAGAGTAATTAAAATCTGAGTTTGAAGACGGTGTGAAGTTATGCATTCAGAAGCTACAACATATTGGCATACTCACACTGGGGTCACAGTAGGTGAGAGGACTGGGAAAGCCTCTATCCTCAAATAAACACTGCTCTCTCTGTATACGCCACTCATTTTAATTGTACGCTAAGTAGGTGGTGGGTGGAGGAACATATGTGGTAATTTTAAAGCTTCTTGGTAAATCCTGATAAGAGGAATTTTCTTGAGAGTGTGCAGTGAGCCACTTGCTTTATGGCAGCTTAGAGGACTAAAATGTGCCACTTTGTCATTCCTTTCAAAACCACTCTAATCCTTTTTTTCAATGGACTTTTCTGTCTGAAATCATCAAGAAATTATGAAGATGGAGTCGTGTTACTCAGACACTAGATGGCAATAAAATACTGTGAGAAAGTAAAGGGCTCTACTTCTTTTTCTGCTGTATTTTACAGGAAAACACACCGGTATAGAGTAGCTGTGGGATTCTTTTTGAGGCATGAAATCAGATGTAAATAAAAGATTAATGTGTATCAATTTCAGAGGAGCATCTCAGAGAATTCACTGGTGGCCATGGACTTCTCTGGCCAGAAGAGCCGAGTGATTGAGAACCCGTCTGAGGTGCTGTCTGTGGCCGTAGAGGAGGGACTGTCATGGAGGGTAGGTCAGGGTGTCACTTACTTAAAACTGTCACTTCAACTTTATCTACAGTCTGTGAGGAAGAACTGACAGAGACTTTCCCTAATGCTGATTTGAGCTTGTAAAAAATGTACAATTTTAATGAAAAATGGTGATGAAAAGGCATGAACACCAGACATTAACCCTTAGAACTCCAGGATATATTTAGCTATTTTTGGTCCAGCTGCTTTTTAAATTGTATTTATTTATTTTTTTTGTAAAAATCTATTTAGCAACTTTATATTTTCAAGCCTTAGTTGTTAGTTTATGAGTGCTAAAATGATGTAAAATTAAAGTAAAAGTAGATTTAGCACCATAAAAGTAAAAATAAAGTAAAAAAAAAACAGAAGTGCATAAGTGGTTATTGAGCGATATCAACCTTTTTTTATCACAACAATATAATAAATAATCATGTTTTCACTGATACATCACTATGGAATTACCATTAAAAGTCTCAGATCAAACACCTATTTTTGCCGCTGGATTGTAAATCTCATGGAAGGTATAAAAATACCTGGAAACTCTCAATAGATCACAGAAAGGGTAAGATTTCCAGGGAAACACAGTATAGCTCCTGAGAAATTGTAAACAATAGTAATGGTGTCATGTGGGGGCGCCTGTGATCTAGCATGGTTATAAGTGTTAACTCTGCATCAACTCGACTTCAGCCTCACTCTAATTGTAAGTTTTTTCTCCCGTAGAGGAAAAGCTGTCACCGTCTGAGCGGCCATGGCAGCCCCTCCACATCCCAGAACTTGATGTCAAACATAGGTTAGTAGAGGGACTCTTTATTGTTGTGACTTGCTGCCCCAACACCAGCGAGTAACTTATAATCTCTGCACTCTCTGTTTGACACAGCCCTGCATTTGACTCAGCCCTGGTTCCACAGTAAACTGTCTCGAGAAGAGGCTCAGCGTCTCATCACTCAGCAGGGTCTTGTTGATGGGTGAGCACTACTCGATCCTCAATATCGTCACCCTTTTAAAAGAATGGCCTAAGTCATTTTTTTTTTGCCTTAATCATCTCTTGATAATGCTGGCCAATCCTTAGTTGAAAAATTCATAGCATTATCCTTTCAACTAAGGATTTAGGTGATTTTACCAGAGATGGTCGGCATTATCGAGATAATTTAGTTATCAAGTGTTTTAAATATTAAAATGATGTTATAAGGATTGTAAAGGACAGGCAACTATAAGCATTGTGCTTCCGCCTAATCCTTTTTTTGGTCAAGTTTATAATTCTGTTTGTTTCTCATTTGTTGTTATTGTGACAAAAAATTTAGGCCAAAAACTAATTTTTGTCAAAAAAATGACTTAGGTCATTACTTTAATAGGGTGACGGTATGAGACTTTTTAAAATATGTTTACCTTAATGATTAAAGTAAGTTCTGAACATAGCTAAAGATCTGTGATTTATGGACCAACAGCCTTCAGCTTTCTTTTGTTTGCAGGGTATTTCTTTTGAGGGACAGCCAGAGCAACCCTAAGACGTTTGTGCTGTCACTGTGCTACACGCAAAAAATCAAACACTTTCAGATCGTACCTGTAAGTACATCCCGCTGTTTAGATTTCCTTCATCTTTCTAGGACTGCCTCCAAATTTGTTTCTGTAGCTTCTTTCTCACCTGCCTCTCCTGTGTTTCTCCTGTAGGTGGACGATGAAGGCGAGTTATTCTACAGCCTGGATGACGGCCACACGCGGTTCACTGACTTGATCCAGCTGGTGGAGTTCTACCAGCTAAACCGTGGCGTGTTGCCCTGCAAGCTCAAACACCACTGTGCCCGGATCACCCTGTGAACGAGGGACCCTGGAGACCCCCCGTGGGGCCGGCGTGCACCTTAACTCCAGGGCCTTTCTGGACAAACACTCCCGTTGTTCCTGTGCCTTGAAGAAGAAATACACAGAGACTCACAGAGCAGCCATACTAACTGAAACCACTGTTATCGTTCACTGTAGCCAACATTCACACTGAAATACATGCCCCCTCAAAGCAGAGTCTGATAGTAGACCATTCATGTGTTGAAAATGAAGGGCTACAAATGAAAGACAATATTGTTTTTCCTAGTGAGTGATTTCAGCAGCTGGAATGAATTTGAAGATATTTCCGTACAAAGTAATTACACGAATTCGATCTGATGAGAATCAGATCCTGACAGCAGAATTAAACTGAAAATTATCGTAGACAGCACCTCTGCTCTGTTGGCTTTCAGTCAAACTAAGCTATCTTAATTTCCATTATCCTTGAATCTCAAAGTGTTCAGGTATTTTTTAAAGAAATCCTTCTTGTTTTCTACTGACCTCTCAGGAAGCGTCAACGTGCATGACCTGAAAGCTGTAATGAGACTGATTTAGAGAGAAAAAAAGCAGAGGTGATGTTCAGGTGGAAAGACACGGTACACAGCATAGCTAACCTGCACTGTACAATTGTTTCAGATCTTTGTGATGACATGAAATGTTTGTGTTACAAGATTTCTAAGCTTGCTCTACAAACAGAGCAGAAAATATTTCACCGGTTTGAGGTGGAGCTAAGAGAGACATATGTCAGTGATCACATTTGAATCCCCTGTATACTGAAATCTAGGTTTTATATTTTTAAAGCTTCAGGTAAATTTACTAAACGTGTTTGTTTTTTTATTCTTTGGATGGTATTTCCACATTTTATGGATTTAAGATGTCACATAGTTCTGTTTTAAAAAAAAAAACAATCACGCATCAGCTTTTAATACAAGGTGTTTTAAATCAGAGGAGATTGGATCGACCACTTGCATTACTGTATGAGCTGGATAACCATGCATTGAATGATGAATGTCAAAAACTACAGAGGTTTTTATATAAAAGAAAGCCTGTTTGTATGTTGATTTTTTTATAGATTATGATCACTTTTTAAGTTGAAAAGGTTTCAGTGATGTCTTTAATTTTTCCTCTTTATTGATGTGAATGTAGTTCAGGACAGAGCACAGTAAATTTAGGAGCACAGATATGATCTGGGACGGATCTTTAAAAAAAAAAAATCAGAGCTGTAAACATTAAAGCTTCTGTGTGGTAAATGAGGCGCAAATGGGTCGTATTCTATAAAACATCCACCTGAGTCTTCTCGTCACACCATCTACTCATATATTTCTATCTTAAACACAAACGTCTTGATTTTCTAATGAGGTTAGTTGAAGTTAGTCATGCTGAATTATACAAGAGAGCATTATCAGGCATGATTTACTGCACTGATGGCACTGCTGTCTATTGCACCGGTACATAGGTCATTTTTCCAACCACTAGATGGTACTAGAAGCATTTTGCTTTTGCTAGTCAAGGTGTACCTCTGCAATCATGTTGCATCTGGTGCAATTTAAATTACATAATACGTGTAAAATGTGTCAAAGATGCAAATTACATTCATGTGTGAAAAAAGCCTGCTAAAGTTCCTCACTTTACAGCAAGTATCTGACATGATAACGTGCACACTAAGAATTCAGTTTTCGCAAAATGATGTTTTATTCAGTATATTTTACACCAGCATCAGCCCGTCTTCTTGGATTTGCTGTGCTAAGTAATTTATTTTCACAGGTGCAAGAAAGAAATCAGGGTAAATCACTTTTTTTTATTGTAACTGACTTTTAAGGCCCCGTAAAACATAAAAGAGCTGGTGTTGGATAAGATTTTGCTTCCCAACAAAACAATAAACGGCAGAGTGTCTTGTCTTGAAGGCTCCGTGTTAAACAATCCTCTCTGATGTGATACAAACACATTGCCCCTATACCTCTGCTGCTCTACTTCAATAGCACGTTTTTGAAACAGTGCTCACATCCAGGGGAGATGTGTGCACACAGAGAAGTCTTAAATGCACCCCTGCTTCCGAGGTCCTGTGCTAAATGTTGTTTTGGATGTATTCCTGCCATTGATCGGAGTCTGGCTGCAGGGGGAGAGATGGCAGCTGGGAGAAACTGCGCTTCCTTTAATGAATTCATCCAGCTCCATCCTGCCCAAACGGCCTGTGGATACAGTGTTCCTCCCAGTAAATAAAACCTCTCTCTGCTCTGTTTCGGCCCTCATGGACAACCAGCACTGTTCCTAACACTTCTCAGCACTCCTGCCTGCTCTCTCACTCTTATGACTTCAGGTTTTGCACTCGAGAGTTTCAACTTAACTCTGTTCTCAAATGCCCCTCTCCTTGTATTCCCCCAGTCTGTTTTCAATTATCGAGCTTCGCTGTCTTCGGCCAATTACTGATTATCTCCAATGAAGTGAAGACCTTGCTGTTTGCACTGCTCTTGATCCACAAAAGGGCATTATCTGGGCCCGGGTATGAGTCTGGGCAGAGAGGATGAGGTAATGAGGGAAGGTTTGTTTGGGGATGCGTTATAGTCAAGGTTAGAGGCTTAAACTGTTTCTTTGTGAGGAGCTCTCCCATCAGGAGTATCTGCAGCTTGAAGCAAATACAACAGCTCCTCACTGTAGTTACAGTAGACACAATGCACTGTAACAAAGATAACACAAAAAAGATATTAAATAAGTTAGGAAAAAAAAAAGACTTCTCACACTCTGAACATAAACAGTGAAAAAATAGACCAAACAGAGGACTTTAGTAACTACAATTTTGGACACACTGTGGAGGCTGTAGTCTTTTTTTTATTGCCTATTTTCATTTTGCAGCAATAAACATCCAGTTTCCATGGATGCTGGCCAAATAAAGTAAAAGAAGAATGCTGTTTAAAGAGATTATAGATCAGAAGCTGCATGCAGAGGAGGTCATGTAGGTGGATAGGATGCATTTCCCACTCTTTTCTTTTTATAAAAGAAGAATTCAGTGGGAGGATTTCCTTTCTGCAGAGTACAGTACGGCCTTGTTGAGATCAAATTGGAAAACTTGCCTTACTTATAATAGATGCATGCAGAGACAGCCACTGCACCGATTATTTAATACATCTGTGTGAAATGTCCCTTTACTTCTCAGTCGTGAAGGTTTTCTCAGTGACTCCTTTATGTTGTTTGGTTTAAAGAGAAATTTAGGTAGCTGCACATTTATTTATAGCAAACATAATTACCCAAATTTCTACAGTTGTTAAGATGATTTTAAGCTGATAAATAATAGGTTGAAAATATATTAAATTATCTATTATAACTGCAAAAACAGTGTTGTGAAGTGGTGTTTTCTTGGCATATTGAGCATCCTTGGTTTTGTGTTATCCCTCAGATAATTGCCCAGACAGCGCTTGCTCCACAAACCGCCTTTCTAACCTCTGATATATTTTTCTGGGGGTCCTGGAACCGGCAAACGGTAAGTGCCAAGCTTTGTTAATTACAAGGATAACACATGCACTCGTCAAATAATGGATGTGGTTTGCAATTTCAAGTTTTAATAATCAATTACTGGTGGTAATTCTCTGTGGAGTCACAGGATAGTCATTAAATCTCAAAAGGCGAGACACACGCAATGTAGTATTTTTTCAGAGCCCTATTTTTAAATACATAAGGGAACTGGGTGTGCTTTAATCCGGTGCATTTTGTTGCCTTATTACAATGTAAAGTAGCTCAATTAGAGCTCCGCAGCACAGCAAGTAAAGTAAGTGTTAAAGACAGTGAGTGATGCATGGTGGTATTAATGCTTATTCCTGCAGGAGCTGAGAGGATGTACAGAAAGACTGCGCATCCTTTTATTTATTTTTTCTCTTCTTGAATATGAGTTTCTGCCTCCATTACAGCCGCCTGAAGTTTTTGTCTTTTGTCGCTCAGCCTGTCTGATCTTAGCAAACAGGTAGATGCACTGCTGTTGAATCAGTGTGTTCCCTTTTTTCTTTTCAGAGGGGTTCCTGTTATTGTATTTTCAGTCCTCCTTCAAAGCTGAAACATTGCTGAGGTTCGTCATGACCTTGAGAAATTAACATGGGAGGACTGGCTCTGCTCGGAGGGAGCCCTATAGAGGCCACGTCCCCTCCTAATCCCCAGTTGAAAGGCATACCTCCACTGCTCCGACCAAATCGCCACAACCCGGCTTTAGCCAAGTGTTTACATACTAACAGACCACATCCTGGCACACATCAAGACCAAAATCAAGTTGAACTGGGACTGCTCTCTTTGTTATAGACACAGGCTGGGGTGACCAGTGTGTGAATGAATGAAGATCCCAGCTAACATACAAATAAACACACACCTGGACTTTTAGAGAATGACCTAACACATGCTGTTCTTCAAGTTTAATTCAAATTAATTATTTATTTGAAACATATCTTGACATATTAAAGGACGTATGCAAAGTTTAATTCAGGCTGTTTTCTTCCACGTTGATGCAGGTTTTGTGTGTAAAATGTGTGTGAGACAGAGGAAGAGGAGGCAGGGGGAGGTACAGAGGACTGTGAGGCAGAGGAGAGTTTTGGCCCTGCACACATGAACAAACAGAGAATCTGAAGTGCAGCGCCCTGTGTGGCTGCCCACCAACTGAACAACATTAAGGCAGTCCTCCATGTAAAAACCTGCTCACTTCTACTGCGAAAAAAAAAAAAAAACACTCTCCAGTTTGGCAAACGGGCAGCGGCTCAGCGGGGGAGGAGCTCTCCCTGGAAGGCAGACGTTGGACAGCAGGGAGACATAAACCACAGCTTCTGCTGGTGATGGACTGATGTTTTAGGTGATCAGGGGGATGGATAAGAAAAGGAAAACGACAGGGGTAAAACCAGGAGGGGGTCTTGGAGAGGAAAACATTTCTGACTTTAAAGGAGGAGAGACATGAAAAGTGAAGTAAAGCTGAGATGTTTGACAGTGTGGCGCTTAGGATGAATGTGACTGTACAGACAAAAGCTGGCCAAAACATCTCTGATTCACTTTTACCCGGCTCCCTTTCACTTACACACCATAACCAAGTTAGGAAAGAAACTTCAAACCAGCATGATATATTTATCAGGAGGGCAATTTTCTTCAAGGTCATAAAGCAGAACCTGGGATGATATATTGTCCTTGCATTATTCTGCTAAATAGGTCAAAATGTTCACCACGGGCACACACAGATGCACGTGTGCGCATGTGCACAAGCACATCTACACCCGTATTGAATCAATTTACATTCCTGCCTCCTGTTTTGCTCATTTACATGGTGTGCGGGTGACTCCTGAACAGGGTAAGGAAGCCTTGTGGAAGAATTCGGAAATGGTCCATTTCTGAGAACACAGCGGAGTAGAAGCAGAGCAGCATATGTTGGGATTTGAATGGTCAATCGATGAATAACCCAGAGCGCTGTTTTTCTGTGCAGATTGGCAGGCATTGTGTAGTGCTATCTATGTGTGTGTGTGTTTGTGTGTGTATGTGTGTGTGTAAGAGGGAGAGAGAGAGAGTGAGAAAGAGATGGGGGCATGGAGGAGTGGGGATTCATCCTTCCCCAAAGTATTACGCGGTGGTCAAAAATATTTGCAATGCCAGGAGGTATTTTGAAAGATATTTGAAAAAATTCAATAGCAGGCTGACCTTTTGCTGGGCATTTGTGAACATATTCACTCTGTGTCTAATCTGGCTCAGAGTCAGGGAGGATCTGTGTTACTGTATCATGCTGCTGAGTCTAAATTATGTTAATCTATTCTGCTCTTACATTCACTTTGATGTCTTTATAAAATGTTTTGTTTTTAATTTACAAGTCAAGGTGCAGGACTACAACTTTAGGAAAATAAAATGAGAGTGAGATGAAATTGAAATATTTGCACGCTGTTTAATGAGTATTGACATTTATTATTTTAAAAGAAATATCACATGCATCCTAAAGTGCTTGTATCTCTTTAATTTTACTGCTACTGCGGTTAATCATATGTATCATAAAAGGTTATCTTCCTTGTGTTTTTATATGTGGATATAAATGTATAATTGCAGATCAATTAATTCAAAGTAAAATCTTCTTCCTGATGAGCTGAGCTGTGAAACATGTCTCATTCTACAAAAGATCACCACAAGAGGGCAGAAAATATCCAAACACAAATAACCAAATGATTTATAACTCATTTAACTATATGCCACCATATTTAGATCTGCACGTAACTCTGCTGTAGTGCCTCGGATCAAATGTTCAAGATCATTCATCAGGACGGACTCACTGCTGCAGGAGACACTATCAGTATTTACTGTTACAATGGTTTTAAAAGTGATACAGAAGATGCAAAAAGCAAAAGAAATGTGTTTAAATTAAGCTGGAATTAAGATTCTTCGCTGGACAAAATCATGAGTATAATAAGAAAATATTCATGGATGAAGATATTTTGTACAAATCTTTAATTTCCTCTATTGTTTTTCATATTTAAAGCAAACAAGTTACGATGTAAAGAGCTTTCTCCGTACTCTCTGAGTGCATTCTCTTTAACAAAATATACTCAAGTGTACCTTACTGTGAACTAAAATAGAAACAGTCCAGCAAAAACACAAGAAATATGGCACAGCAGGCATAAAAGTAAATTTTCAAACATGATTATAAGAATTATAGTTTTCATAATCACCTAAAATTGATCCTAACTACAGAGTATGAGGCCTGATTTGAGCTGAACTGAATCATGTCCTCCTGACTGCAGAGCTGAGACTTTGCTGACTAATCAGCCTCTAATGTTGATCAATGTTTGGCTGGGAGGACGCTGCCTCACAAGGTGTACAGCAGCACCGAGGTATGACAGTAGCACAGACACAGTATACTGCACTTTCATACTTTACGCACAGAGGCTTTTTACAGGCAAGCTGAGCAAAGACACACCTGCAGGCAGCTGAATCTTACATATTTATCATTACTCCACACTTCATGGTCTTTTCTGATCAATACAATAAGATACAATACATTATTATACAATACACATGACTGCTTTTTTACAGATGACTATTTACTCAAACGTAAAGTAAAAATTATGTCCACTTAATGACCTTGGAATCGAAAGTTAGGAGCTCATCTGATCCCTCATCACATGGTTAAAAAAAAACATTATTTACACTGGGGACTTTACCAACAGACACATGTGCATGCAGACACACATGTGGATCCAGACCCACATGAGGATCCAGACACACATGTGCATCCAGACCCTCATTGTTTATGCAGACACGCTATGCATGCAGAAACAGCTCTTGCTTGTGTTCACAGATGAAGTCCTTTATTTTCATGCACTGATTCAAAGTTTTTGGGTTATTTTGCAAAAAAAAAAAAAAAAAGAAAAGAAAAAAAGAAAAAATACAGAAATAAGGGTGATCACAGTTTCCTAAAGGATTCCCTCTTTGATTAAGCCAATTTTTTTTGGTCCTCTGTCGTCTTAGATCATCTTAATGCTTGTGTAACCCACCCCCCAACCCCCAAACGTTGTAGTGCATCAGCCGCAGTTGCAAGTGTAAATGGACTCACTGTCCTCCCAGGAGCCCTGGTATGCATCGAGAAATTGTGCAGAAAATACTTCTTTACTTTCCGTTTATTCTAAGACTCTGAGTTGAGTCAATCATCTATTAAATGCAATCCTCAGGCTGGCTGACTGAGCTGTAGGGTGACCATGTTTACCAGTTTCAAGCTCTGTGTTCCGGGTCTATAAAGTACACGGGATACGGACCTGGAGAAAATTTTTTTTTTAAAAACACCCCGGGTTTGAAATTTCTATCCCGTTTACTAAATAAACTACCAAAACCTGTTTGCCTGATTTGTCCATTTGTCAATCAAATTCACTGTAGCTGTTTTTTTCTTTCTTTCTTTTAATCCTAAAGTAATACATCCCCAACATGTTTATCTGACATAACTGCTTTTGCTGCGCTTCACCTTGATTGGTTAAATGCTTAAAGGGACATACATCAGGTGATGCATGGGGCCTTTATCAACCTTTTTCACAAACTGAAACCAACCTGTGCAGAATTACTCCAACAGTTGAAAGAAAGAAAGAAAAGACTGAAAAACTTTACTGATCCCCTGTGCTGAACAGACTCAGTTGGTTTGTCAAACTGAGCTGCTGCTTCAGAAACCCCAGAACCAGGCTTGTTAGTTGGACCAGGTTAACTTCTGCTCACCAAACTGGGACTTTAGTGGGACTTGCAGCAGCTTTGGCTATGTAGTAGATCAGTCCAGTAATTGTAGATTAGCTGGTTTGGCAGTGGCTCTTCCTCTTCAGTATATGGATTACTTGTGGGACCAGTTTGAAGTTGAGCACACTCTGTGGTTTTATAATCCAATTTAGCTAGCTGGAATAATACTAACCTCATTGTAATGGTGCTGGGCTGAGGTATGTCAAAGGATCAGAGGGGACAGCTGAGATGTTTCAATCTGATGAAGTTTTTATTATTATTATTATTATTATTATTATTATTATTATTATTATTATTATTATTATTATTATGAGTAGTAGTAGTAATGGGAGTATTACTAAGGGTCCAATCAAAACTAAACAACAAAATTTCTTGCCAGGGAAAAAAAAAAGTGGTATCATTTATTCTGTGCAGTTAGAAAAAAAAATCACTGCAGTCAGTGTCATGCAAAGTTTTGCTGTGTTGGACTCAAGATACATAAACCTTAAATACAATTTTGCTGATCAACTTTTTTTAACCAACTTTTTCTTCAAGTTGTCTTTGAATTGGTGAGTAAAAAGTTTTTTTTTTTTTTTTAAACCTTGCTGTCTCCCATAGTCCTGTCCTTATTTTACATTTGTGTCCATTTATACCTCTCATACACCAAAAACAAAGACTTATATATTCTGCAGCTGTTGTAAAACAGCGGACGATGCTGAAATGTGCAGTGAAGTGAGACTTGATAGGCCAGATTCACAATCTGACACTGTCAGTCATTCAGCAAATACAAAAGCCTGTTTTCAAGCATTACACTCTCCAAACACAACTACATGACAATGACAGAAAGACTCCTAACCAGTGTGGTTTTTAGGTTTAAAGATGACAAAATTAGATAAAAAATGAAAAGGTTTTTATCCTTGTGAGGGAAAATATTCAAAATAAGCTACTGTTTAAATTACCAATGGTCCCTCACTGTCCCTCTCTCCCTCTATCATTGCCCAGAGGCTTTCTCTTCCCTCAGATAGAGGCCAGCATGAGATACAGCTCGTCCTTCAACTCAGAGATTTACAGCACAGCTCCAACACACTCATTCAATTCATCAACAAGCCACAATGCATACGCATTCAGGCACTGATCCGGCAGACAGCAAACAGCACTGCATGCTATGAAAAAATATGAAGGTTTTTTGGACAATCTAATACACAAAGACAGTTTTGAAAGCAAGCTATTTGTTTACTTAGCGCTTCCTTTCATGCTGAGGTTGAATGGAGGCTAGCGTCAATCAAAGCTCCGGACCTTACTTGTGTACTGCTAACTCCCAGTCTTTGCCCCTTATTATAACACAAGTTAATTGAATCTCAGTCCAGAACTGCCTTCCAGAGGATTCTGTGTACAAAGGTACAAAAGTGATGGAGCAGGTGCAGCAATATTTGCACTTAGTGTATTTCCACTGAATATCAGTTTGCACTGGTCAGACATTTAAGAGAATATTTCGAGCTTTGTAAAACCCTTTCATTTAGTGGCAGGCCGTATTCCTATCTTCCTGTTTTCAAAAGATTCCTCTTTGACCCACATATACCAACAACAGAGAAAGACTTCAGACTGAGCTCCAGCACACCGTTTTCTACGCTTGCTAAAGATACACCAAGAAATGGGATATGGACAAAATGGCCCTGACCTCAGACATGACTGCACACTAAAAGGAGAGGAATGCATCTTTGTCCATAACAGACTGTTGAACACAGGGATCACAACATATTTATGTGTAATGGTTTGCAGAGGTGGTCAACTCACATGGTGGTGGAGTAATTGCCATCGTATTTTTTCAACACCTGAAACATGGCAATAAGAATTTACTAGCAATAGACCGTGTGTGTTCATGTTTTCATGGTCCTCTGTGTAAAAAAACCAGAGAGAGGCAGTTTGTTTATGATAGTCAAAGCATCCTGGTTAAAATAGGCGTGCACATGTGACATGACACACATCTGCTTCAGATATCTACCTGGAGGAAATGTGGATCAGGACGCCTTTTATTTTCAGTTTAGTGTTGATCTGTGACTTGAGTGAAGCTGTTTTTTGACACTTAAGCAACATATTTGTTTATTTGATTGCTGTATATCATAAATTAACTTGGGTAATTAATTCATTTTCATAAAAAATAATAAGAATTAAAACACAGCAGCCTTGTCAGTACCTTCCACAGCTACTGGATAGAAACAGTTTTCTTACCACTTCTTTCCTTGGTTTAGTATATTTGACCAAAATCACTGAGTTCTAAATACATGTGATAGTACCTTCTTGTAGTTGTATTAACTTGACAGCTATGCAAACTACACAAAGGAGGAAAAGTTGCAAAGATTTGACAAGAGTTCTGCCATTAGATAGAAGGTCATCTTAACAGTGCTAACCAAAGAGAGGATGAAAAGCTGGGAAATCTGAATTGCAGAGGTGCTTTTGTTGGAATATGGAAGTCAGTACCAAAATTATTAGTCAGTTAAACTCATTAATATTATCATCTAAGGCCTGAAGTGCTGATCAAATGTGTCCAAGCCTCTGGGCTTCCTTGGTTAGTAGCTACGGCCATAATGTTCAACCACCTGGATGTAAACAAGCACAGATGACAGATGTTTGCATCATTTTGTTCAAGAAACTGAGTCAGTTTAAACATGTAATACCATCAAATCAAAGCAATGTATAATCAGCAAAGGTATGAGGATGTTAATCTGCAAGGACGTTCAAAGGCTGGTGATGCTAGCAGTGCTAGTTAGCGACACTCTGCAAACCACTTTGACATTATTGTAATACAGAGTATCTTTGACCCTGGTAGGTAGATTGTGCTGAATTTTACAGTTTTGAGTGTTTTCCTACCTCTACATCAGCTAGTTATCCTGAATTTAAGATCCTGTTTAAACAACCAGGAAACTAGTCAGCTTGGACAGTCCACAACATGTTTTTGCTTTGTTGGACTGTCTGCTTATTTTTCTGTTGAGTAGCTTTTGTTGTTTTTTCCTTGGTTTTTTAAGGAGCTCCCTTTCTTGCCAAAAGTTCACTGAGAAGGACTACAGCATTCATAAACCTATCTGTTCAAAATGAAGCAACAGCCAGAAGCCATTCAACTTAGTTTAGCTCGTGGACTGAAAACAGAGAAAATAGCTAACCTACAAATTATAAAATCAGCTCATAAGAAGACCACTTTTCTTCCTGGACTTGACTTAGTAATTCAGTCAAGAAAGAAAACCAAGGCCTTGCATGTGATGGTTGTATAGCAAAAAGAACAGTTGCATCCAGTTCACTTATTTCATTTAATACAGTCCGTGCTGACTTGTAAGTTATTCGACCTGAATCTAAAGTGCAGACTATTTTTTCCTGCTTCATGACTGGTGTTTTAAAATTATTGGGTAAACAGCTTATTTTAAGAACCTCACACTGGTTATAAAACATCTCAGAGAAACTCGAGGTATGTCTGTTTTACTTTATGCTACAGTTGTGCAATGCTAGCTTTGTCAGGTATTTCTAACTTGCGTGTGCACTTTTTGATAGAAAAGAAACTGCTGTAATGATACTCTTATATGTGTTTATGGTATGTATGCTGATACCACAGTTTTAAGGCTAAATGATGACTGAGGCCTGATATAGACTGTCAGACGTGTACATCTAAAACTGTGTTATTTCTGTTACTCATTTTCTTTTTTTCAATAATTTCCCATCTCATTTATTCGAGAGTGTGACAAACATGGCTGTTGAAACTTGTGTATTCCTCTTCATTTTAAGTACTACGTGTGCTCTTCAAAAACAGCCCCCCCCTTTTTTCATGGATTGGAGAGCGATGTCACAGGAAATTGAAATTGCCAAGATTTGACATCATATTTTGAACAAAGCGGGCTGCTGCTCATATCTGTGAAGCAGTACTTGAGATAAGGATAGCGCAATTTCAGCACAATTGGCAGGGGACTATTTTCTCAAAGCGAGAGCATGAATTTCACAGATTCAGTGTTGAGCACTTGTTTCCAAAAGTTAATATTTTGAGCATTGTGGGGATTTTTACGGCCCTCAGAGTTATTTAAAATTTCAGTAAGTCTAAGAACAACAGATACACGAAGCATAGACAAGATTTATTCTTTAAAGCAGTCCTAATGTGGCTATTTAGTGACATGCAGCTGAGATAGCTAAACCAAGCAGTTTCCATTGTTACAGCTTAACAAGTGAACAGTATTGTCTGGTCTTATCTGCAGGCTGTCATCAAAAGTTAATGATAATAGTTAAACTAGAGAACTGTGTTTGCAGTATAAACTTGTGGATAATATCAAATTAATAATCATATATTGATAATTCACATCTTTTGTACATTAAAGGGTAAAAAAAGAAAGTACTGGCATGTAGGTTGAACACAGATGTGTTTTAATCTTAACAGCTGCAGTTTAACTCTGACTGGACCTGTTTGTCTCTGATCACTGATCTGATGTGAGCAGTTAAACATCACTAAGACTTACAAACACTGCTTTTCTTTTTCTTTGATTTGTTTCCAAATTACAAAGTATGTCCACACACTATTACTACACCAACACACCATCAAAAGGCATTACCTATTGAGGTCATATGAGCCTAACACACTAATGTATTTGAATTAAATACCAAATGTCATAATGTCAAGCAATAAAGCACTAGAATGCTGCCTTTCACTGTCACGTCACATTTGTACATATGTTACAAATGGATTAGCCTCTGAAATAATAAGTTTGCCCCATTTTGAAAATACATTTAAATCTATAATATAAAAGAGGGAACATAGGAAATCTTTCCTCAGGATAATATTTAAAAACTACTTAAATTACAATTTTCAAAAAGTTAGGCTGATCTGTAAAAAATCTTTAAAAAAAAAAAGTTTGATGGTTTGCAAACCGATAAAACCCCTTTGTTTATCTGAAAACATGCAAAAACAGCAAACCAAATGTGGAAACTGTGAAATCATGTTGTATTGTAATAGATGTGCTCATTCTAAATTTGATCCTTTTGACATGTTTCTAAAAGGTTTGAACTGGGCATGTTTACTTTTTGTTTTATGATGCACCAAATGCATTCACTGTGTGACAATTTTGTAGCAGGACACTTCTACTCAGGAGCCATGTTGCTGTAAAAGGTACGGAATAGGGTCCCCAAAAAAAGGCTTTGATTGGAGAGCAGCGTGTTGCTCCAACATATCTTATGTCTTCCATGTGTCCATGATTTTTAAAAAGAACGTCGAAATTGGATTCATCAGATCATGGGAAAGTTTTCCTCCTCATCACAGTCCATCTTAAACAGGTTTGTACCCAAGGAGGTTGACAGCATCTCTGGATCATGCTTGTATATGGTTTCCTCTTTGCCTAGTACAGTTTTAACCTCAATTCATTTGCAATTTTAGCACTGATTTTGAGACCAGGCAGTGATTTCAACCACAAAATCATTCCTGTTTTTTATGCAGTGGCATCTACGGGCCCAGAAATTGAACAGAGATTTACTCATATTCTCTAAATCTTTTAATGATATTTTTAACTGTAGGTGCTGAAACCCCAAATTCCTGGAATTTTTAACATTTTAAAATTGTTGAGCTATTTGCTCACACAGTCTTTTACTAATTAACGACCTTTTGTCCATCTTCATATCTGACACTTGTTCCATATGGAGCACCGTTTTTTACCCAGTCATACTTTTAAGTTGTGGCAAATAATTCTTATTAGTTAGGAGGAAGTTTTTTGATAACTAATTTTTGAAACAGGCTGCTGGCATCTAATTCAAGACGAGCACCAAGCTTTCAGAAAACAATATAAAAAATTACGTTTCAATATTTGGTGTGTTGTTTTTGTACTTTTTTCAAATGAATAAACAAATAATGGGGTTTAAATAATAAAATCTATGTCCATCAGAATCTTTTCATTGGATCTTCGGGCTACAACAGACTGAATAACAACCATGTTCTTTCCTCTTCAAATCTGAAATTTAACTATATTTTTAAGGTGAGTTATAAGATTTTGAGAGAACAGAAAAATATAAAAATAATGCACAAAATGAACATTAAAAACTCAAAAATTGAAAAAGGAACAATGACAGTAAATTAATAACTTAGATAGGTAGAGCACCAGACAAAGGGTATGAATTCAGAGCTCAATAACACTAACGCCTCTCAGACGGTTCTCACACAGAACATCCCATGTGTCCCCTCTTCCCTCTCAGAGTCCCCTGATGTAGAAGAAATGGAAATACATGCTATCAGGATTCAACACATGAGGTCTCTGTGATATAAATTCAGGACCAGAGAGGTGAATGAATAATAACATTAATGAAATTTTTACATTGACTAAAAGTCAGAGTTCCCCTTCATTAATTTTGCACCATCTCTTTAGTGCATATTTTCTGCCCCTGCTGTATCTGCCACAAAGCTGTTTCTGACCACTTGGGTTATTTTCAATAAACGACATGAGCATCAACTACCAGTGTGGGATAATGTTAATATTGTGTGAATGAATGTGCATCATCAGGTGGATAAGAGCTCATAAATGCAATCAATGCCTTTGAAAGAGCGCTGAGACTGCTGCTGAAAACACTGATTATCTCCTAAAATTGTTACTGGCTGTGCGGCAAAACACTGAGCTGCTTATCTTTTTTTTTACATCATACAAACATTTAAATAATATCCTTATCTTCTGTTCCTTCTTTATAGGTAACCTAAAGATTATGGAGTTTTTATTAGGTATGGTGTTCAGCTATGATGACAGATTTATCCACCTGTAAGAAAGATTCAGTTTTCTTTTCCTCCATAAGACTGTACAATAGGAAAAAAAGGCTAACCAAGCAAGCACCGCCAGCCTTCAATCCATCCACATGCTCCTGGTAAGTGGATATTTCTGCCAGTTAAAGCAGTCTACATAAAACTTTTTATCTTCATAAAAAAACTGCAAAACAACAGCTGTCATCTGTGCCTTTTCTCAAAAATTGACAGTGCACCTTATAACCCAGTGCGCCTTATGTATGATTACTTGTTGTGCTTACTGACCGATTTTATGTGGTACAATGTGCTAAAAAATCTGTCGAAATGTTTAAGTACGACTTTGGTAAGCAATGAAGCTGCTCCGCTCAATGGATATTTGGATATATCTGACTAGGCGGCAGTAGCTTAGGAGGAAGAGCAGTCAGCCTATAACTGGAAGGTTGGTGGTTCAATTCCCCCCTATCTGTCCATTGTGTCCTTGAGCAAGACATTTAACCCACCTTGCTCCCAGTGTGTGTCCTCCACTGGTGTATGATTGTGAGTGTTGTGTAGTGGTGGTCGGAGAGGCCGTAGGTGCAAACTGGCAGCCACGTTTCCGTCAGTCTGCCCAAGGGCAGCTGTGACTACTAAGGTAGTTTACCACCACCAAAGTGTGACTGTGTGAGCGAATGGATGATGTATCCAATGTAAAGCACTTTGAGGTCACTGACAAAAAACGCTATAAAAATCTGATGCATTATCATTATTTTTATTATTATTGTTATTCTTATTATTTGTAATGTATAAACTAGAAGAGCATTCTAACTTTAATGTTTAAACTAGAAGTGCATTCATGTAAGGCAGCTGGGGCCCGGAGTACGTGCTAGCAACAATAAACCAATCAATGCGCCAATGCTTAATGCACCTTGCAATCCAGTGGGCCTTAGGTGTGAACATAGACACGTTGATTCACAGTGCGATGTATAATCCAGTGCACCTTAACGCCCGAAAAATACAGTAATGTTATGGCAATAGCTGTTAACCCGCTAAAGCTTGGACATCATTTCAGTAATAAAAATATGAGCAATGCATTTGACTGACAAGTAATTGTATCGCAGCACACACTGTTGTTCTGAAGTGCATCTATTCTGGACTTATGTGAGTGTTTTTGCACCATTTTGGAATTTGCAGCCTCCTTCTTCTTATGAAAATTGGCCCACTCTGCCCCCTGTAGGGAGTTACACACTAATAAAATCATTTGAATATAACTTTCTCTTTCTGTAAGAAGCATATAACTTTTTTTTCTATTCAAGGGACAAGAGTCCCCTTTCAAATGTGACATCTTCTTCTATTTGACCACGAGCCGTGCTTTCCTACGGGGCCTCACTGTTATTGTACAGGATGGCCTCATTCCTGCTAAAGGCCCAGAGCCCAAGCTGGGACATCTCTCCTTTAAATCAGCTCTGGGATCTCGTAGACGTTACTGATTTCCTTGTAGGCCTTTGTGCTCTTAAGAAGTGATCACCCTCCCTCAATGCCCCCGTGGATTAAACAGGGCAGGCTGGTTCACTCCTTCCCCACTCAGCTTCACCACGACTCTACCTTTGTAGCCAATAAAAGACTAACTAGAAAAGAATGAAGCGATAGGAGAATCAATCTACTGGAAGCCTCCCCACAGTTTTCTCATCATTTCTCGTGTCGTGTGTCATCTTGGATTGTAGCACAAAAAGCAAAACTCAGTGTGAGGGATGGTTTTCTCAGCCTTTCAATGATCAGAGAAGCCGAAGCGTGAAAGGGTTTGAGGAGGAGTGTGAGGTAAGTTGTGTTTAGGAGTTAAGTGGAGTGTGGAGTTTGTTTGTGGATCAGAGATGACAACTAGATCTTTATTCAAGACGCACAGTCAAGGCTATGCACGTTTCTTTCACTTTTTTCCCTAATGAAACTCTCCAAAAACATACTTTTGAATCTTTTAATTCCTGAGATGACAAAAACCCTGCTGTGAATCCCAAGATTAGACCTAAAACATAATATTTGGCAACACAACAGCCGATTAGCAAGCAACTTTCAACAACTGTAATTATACTGAGTAGAAATTCTGCATCAGCTTCATAAAAACATTTACATCTACACACTCAAAACTTGATAAAATATCTATAATTAGAGCTGCAGCTGCCCTCTGTGTGAAGGAAACACAATGCAGACAATAATGTTACCATTGCGGTGTGTATTTACACACATGCTGAGACATTAATTGAACAGTCCACCATGCAAATATTAAAACTAATATTTTATCAACTTAAGGTTTGCATTCATGCCTCCTTAAATTAAAATATGTGTATTTTTTATGAGCATGTGTGAGTAAATCTGCAAGCGTCCGTCTGCATTGGAAGTACTGCAAAAACAGAGGATTTGGAAACATAAGATTTAAGCTCTACCAGTGAAATGTAAGTGTTTTTAAAGCTATTAAAAATAATCTATGCAGCATTAAGAAGGCGTCTCTATTATTTTTCCTATGTCTGCTACTGTAAAGCACTATTGTATTTCATTTGGTTCCCCCGGCTCCACTGTGCGACTGCTCCATATCAGGGGATGAAGCTGTCTGTTCAGGTGATTGACACAAGCCTACATTAAGAGGTGGTTTTGGAAATTAGTCCGTGGAGACCCTTTGGAGCCGAGCTGGAGAAGGAGGGCCATCTCTGAGAGGAGCCGTGCCTTTTTAACCCCACTCATTGGTATGCCGATGCGCGAGTGGCGAGCTGCTCTCTAAATGGCTGAGGCATCCTGGCTGGTAGCCCCCTCGACACGTTTCTGCACAGACAGACCCCGCGGAGAGCTGCCAACAATATGCAGCTCTGAATCCTCAAATTACAATGGGGCCAATTAATAATCACATAGTTAGTTCATATTTAATGTCGTATAGAGAGCTCAGCAGAACAAAGCGTCTATCTGAAATTTATAGCCTGTTTTTTTTTTTACTCTGGTGATGACCAAGCTTTACCTTAACACTCTGAACTTTGTGTTTTCTTTTCCTCCAAATGCAAGATTTTGGATTTTTTTTAATGATACGATGGCTTGACCATTCTTTCACCTTCCTTTTAATTCACTATTACAGGCGTATGTGTAAAAAATACATAATAATGGGACCACTAAGGGATGGTCATGAAATTTGGATGAGTCTGTCGTGGAGGAATACACCATGAAATAAGACATATACTTAAATCAGTGAAGAAGGGCTCGTTTTTCCACCAATTTTAACCTTCCCAAACAATTAATAGTACAATCAATACTTTAAATTTTTACATATTAGTTAATTTTGTTAAAGGAAAGCTTATTAATACCTTCCTACCTATTTCATCCTTTAATCATGTGTATAATTTCCAAAGTTCAAAAACCTCCTAGAAACATCTCTTATGTTTAAATTCATCTGAAACATGTGAATGTGCACTCCATTGTACTATAATTCTAATCTCAGTCTGTGTTCAGCTTTTTGTTGCATTACATCTCATGGTACAGAATCAGAGCAGCTGTCTCCCTGTCAGTGATGAGCAATTTTCAGACTTTGACGTGTCCATTTAAAGTTCTTAATCAGATGTAAATATGCAAAGTGGCTTCCCGGGGGCTCCCTTTGAAATGCAAATAGCGGGTGCAAACAAAGGTGGGGTTGGATATAGGTTCTGATGCAGCAAAATCATGGAGGTGTAATACCGTTCATATCTCATTAAAATATGAAAGACAGTAGCGATGTTCTCTCAACCTTTTATTAATGGACTGGCTGTGATTTGGGAGTTTTGATGATAAGATTTGACATTTTTAAAGTTTAATTTCCATCAGTCAAATATCTATCTATCTATCTATCTATCTATCTATCTATCTATCTATCTATCTATCTATCTATCTATCTAATCTGTGTATGTAGCCTCTACCTTGTATTTAAATATCATGTCTTATAAATGTGCTGCTGAGAAGCATTTCAAACCGGGTGGGAGGTTTGTGGGAGGTTTTAAGTGATTGTATGAAGGCAATTTATGAAAAGTGCCCCATTATGCGTTATGCATTATATTAACCTATTATTACTTGAATAAATTCTGTTTCTCCTACTATGTGTTCATATGTTGCATTACTCTAAGTAGAGACTCTCTTTAAAAGGTTTTCTGCTCCCTTACCGTGAACTCTACCAGGGGGGAATCTCGAAGGTTGTAAGTATTTAAAGCTCAACTGTTACTGATGGATATTTGGGCCTTGTTTAGACCAGAGCAGACCCATTAAAAACAGAAAACTCTGCCTTTTACAGTATTAACAAAATCCGCATTCATACAACATTGTGAATCATCTGTACACACCGATCTGCTAAATCATCTGAAAGGCAGTGTATGCATGTCAGGCCAGTAGATGGCGATGTGACTTTGTTAGCACCACAGAAGAACACTTTACACTTGAACACAAAGTCGCTCATTGACATTTGACTGGGGCAGAATAAGCATGTGCTGATAATACAGGCTTTACAGGTGCTACCAGGTGAATTTTACCAGCAAGTTTCTACCTTGGGGCGAATGCTACACTAGTTTCTATAAGAACAATATGTCTTTGACCAACAGATGGTGGTAGTGCATTAAAAAAGATGGAGAACAAAGAAAACTTGTTGGTACTCAGTTCCTCTGTACAAAAAATAAAGCTAGCTGTCGGGGCTAAATTAGCTGATGCTGCCTGTTGAAGCCATAGACTGTATATAGAATGGACAGAGTCTGCCTCCTCGCTGGGTGAAGTCACTCCGAGAACAGCACCCTCTGTTGATGGGCTGCAGTATAAGTCATAAATCCCGGAAATACCAAGAGGTTTTTGGCTTCAAATCCGTATACAGGCGGTGGGTGGAACCAAGTTGTCCATAGTATATACAGTCTATGGTTGAAGCTCTGAAACTTCTAACTCAGTACATACAGTAGAGTGAAATGTAGTGGCTTGTAAAATTATTAGCAGATCTCTATGGTTTGAACTGCGAAGTTTCTCTCTGATATTCATAGTTTTACTCCTCATAAGAAATAAAAGTCTGGGAATTAAATAAGGTAGGTTACTAAATAAAACTCTTTCATGTCTGCCTTCTCTCACTCAGACTCAATATTTGTACCAGTTTGCCATGAATAAAGTCAAAACCATCTATTGTCACAAGGCTGTAGTATTTACCCTTTTTTATTTGCAGATACAGAACTTGAAGCTCCCATCCTCTTGCACCAACTTCAGGCTTTAAAATTTCCAACATACAAATTGTTAATCTTGTGGCTGATGGTCGTATTTGCTTTTGTGTATTATGAAAAGGCATCATTATGAACTGCAGTCAGTTTCATAAACATCAAAAACTCCTCACAGGAGCTTCAAGTATAAAGTAACCTACATTCATGTATGTGTCTTATTTACAGTAAGCACCACCGATGTCACAAGACATTTTCTTCTATACAAGCTGCAACACTTCAGACCAAAGCTTTGGAGCTTCAGTGTCACTCAACCTTCTCTGGCTGATAACAGGAGAACCAAACTCAATCTGAAGGAAAAACACTTAATGTAAGAGTAATATAGTAGTTAATAGGCCACTTACACAACCTTATCAAGTGCTTAAAATTTATTATGTGTTTATGAATGGCTAGAAATGCTCCTATTGGATTTAGAGTGGGAACAGTACAAGCAATAATGTCCTGTCAGTGTCTTATATGCAATAAAACATGTGTTACCATACTCTAGTTAACAGTTGTTAACACTTTTAAATGTCTATAAGCATCTTATAACAATTGATGCTTTTTACAGGGACTATGAAGTGTTACCACCATAGGTTTTAAGGGGGGTTACTTATTTTTTTCAGACTCTTTACGTCTTCTGTGATACCTCTTTATGAACTTCATATGATTTGTTTCTCACTCTGGTGTATTAAATACCATTATTTCAGCCTCTGTCTAAAACTCTTTGGCCCTGCCCCCTCTATTGTGGTCAATCAGTAGAGCAGCAGAGTAGTGTTACCCCGCTCTGCTGTGGGTGTCACCTCACACGCTGTTGGTGAGAGGCCGTTCTGCTGTGCCAGATGCACAGATGAACCAGTAAGAAGAGCTTATAACGCTGATGCAGGCTTTTTAGTGAGCCCTGTGTTTTCCCGCAAGCTCCCGTTTTGAGCAGATACATCTATTTTCTAGGATTTTGAACATAGGTTTACTTTGTGATTTGAAACTTTGCAATTTTTGTAGGAAATGTGGAAAAGCATCATACCAATACTTTAATCGGAACTTTTTATGCCGCCTGAGGCAGTCTGCTTCAGCCAGTCTATGTTAACTTCTACCGGACCAATAAATCTACTTTGTAGAATAGGTGAAGAATTTAACTCCAAGGATTAAATCCATACAGACCCAACAGATCAACAATTAAGGATTTTGGACAGTAAATGCTACACTGACAGTAAAGATTAAGACTGTAGACAACCACTGTATGACTACGTGGAAAAACGTGGCGCAGTGACTGACAGGGATATGTGTGGACACTAACACTGTACCATGCTTCTGGTCAGCCAAAACTTTGTTGATGATTTCCACCTCTCTCTCATGTCTACACATTTTCAATTTCAGGAGGAAAATTGGGATTCCTGAGTGTCTGAAGTACCATTTTCTAACTCTATGGAGTGGAAAATAGGATTCAATTCCTGTTCAACACCTCTTCATTAACTAACCAGCAAAAGCCAGCCACAAAAAAGTGCTTGTATCAAAGAACTTTGATAACTATATTTCTGTGCTTCTTAAAAACATTTTCAGGTGAGTATTGCACAGATGTTCTAATGCTTTGCAGAAAAAAAAAGTGCACTGAAACACTAGAAAAGTCAAGTTTTCTGTAATTATTCATTGTGCCTTTTCCAGGGACTGGTGAATGCAATTTTTGTCTGAAAAGAGTAACCCTGACCAATCCCTCTAGAGAGGTGTTTCAGCTCGCCGTGTGTACAGCCACTTAACCACACTCGCAGGCATTAGCCACCCATGACTTTACTGCCAATCCACATTCGACACCCACTGTACTCCCCCATTAAAATTTTACAGGTCAAAAATTTAAAAAGCAGTTAAAGAAATGTTCTTTTTCATTACATGTGACAATAAAACGAGTAGGTCAGCCTGTGGCATAATGGCACAGTAATTAGTGCCTCGCGCTTTGATAAAGTGTGACTGTAAATCAATGTAAGACTAATTAATCAATATTTTAATTATTAGACCTTTTAATGAGCGTTTTGTTGAATTCCCCTGGATCTTGCTGCCATTTTGGCCTCCTCTGTGATCATTAGCAGGAACATGGAGGTTTTTCTTGTACTGAATGTGCCATCATTGTGCAATGAATAGTGACATCAAAGAGCTTTAATTTGTGCCTTTCTAACTCCTGATGTTTAAGCACGGCACAAATTACAGCTAGCTCTCTAGATTCAGTTCCTGACTCAATCATCTGTATTATTATGATTTTTTCCTCTTAGAGAGGCTCACACTAATTATCTTCTTTTTTCACCACCAAGCAAATTGTTAAACCACTAATGTCAAAGAATAAAACTTGTACTTTAATGCACTTACGTTGTGTTGTATTACATTTACACCCTTTCACTGGGGTTCCTTTGAATTAACTTATTGACGTAGTGTGGTTGTCTGTATGACCTGTGTTATACCTGTGTAACTTTGGATATTCAGGTAGAAATTTGCCCCTTTGTAACTTTGCAGGAAATCTGCAGTTTGAAATGCAAAGACAGACTTAAAAAAGTAGATGTTTAAACATCTCCATCAGCAGGGTTTCTGATCTTGAATTCTACTATAGTTTTTGATTCCAGTTTGTGTCTGTTTTTTTTTTTCCCCCACACAAAGAAGGTGTTAAAAACACTGTCTCTCAGTCTATTTATACACAAAACAGTATATGTCAAGTTTCGCAGTATGATTATATTGGTGAAGTTAGAATTTTGCAATGTGTTAGTATTCAATTTCTTAATTTTTAGTGTCCATCAAGAGTGTTACATCTATACAGGCCACTTAATTTTAGGTTTAATCTGTCCTTTTTTATATGTTGATGTTTGCGTCTATAAAATCCAGCATTGCCAATACATTGATAGTGAAAAGACAGCAAAACTACAATCCATGAAAGAGGAGGTGTTAACTTTTTTTGAAATCTTACAGATTAAACTTGAGCTTTAAGAAATGTTGGACGTCAATACTGAATGAGTAAACATTTAGTGTAAGAGTCCCAGGATGAGGCAACGGGCTGATCTGAACTGCTTGTTCCAAGTCAACCAGACTTCCATGAGAGCCATTCATGACATCACCAAATGGTGAATCTTGCCAAAAGAGCAGATCTTCAGTACAAAGGAGTGAAAGGAGTAAATTACAGCAGCACCTATGCATACGTTTTCTGTTTTGTTTTTTCTGCAGTTATCTAGCCCTGATAGGATGCTAAAGCCCACACCCTGTTGTTGTTTATGGTTGCTTCTCTTTTCTTCTATTATGATGAAGTCTCTTGACGTCAGCTCTTTGTGTGTTCTCACATGCCTTGCTAATTTTTGAGCTGTTTAACTACTTTTGTTGTGTTTTTTTGCTGGCTACAGACTGTTTAGGCAAAAGTCAGGCTCCATAATGGAATTTAATTGGCTACTGTCCTTGTCCCAGTTACAGTAACATGGACTGGTCAAGAATTAAATTATTGACAAGTTCAAGAGTCAAGAGAGGCAACAACTGAATATCAGATGGTTAAATTGATATATTAATGTTTAGAATAAAAATAATTTACTGCAGGCTCTGCTTCGTGTACTTCCCTTGATTATTAACCAGGTCTAGAAATGTCTCAAAACTCTGTCTCTGTCCAAGTGTTGGTGTCCACAGCTCACTGTGTTATTGGTAAATTGTCAGGGAGCCTTGCTGAGTCTAAATCTCTTTAATTAACACTGATTTTCCTCTGGTTTACTCTCTTTTCTGCGCCTACTGAAAATTGTAAATTTGCAGCATAGTCCGCCCCTCAGTTCAGCTGAGGGGGCACATCCTGGTTTGAGTGTGACTTCAGTGCATACGCTCTATAGCTACAGTTGTTTTTAAGGAAAGATGAAATAATGATGGTGTAATCATTTTCATGTGTGGCCCTGTTTCAGTGGGAGATATTAACATATTTTCATCATAAGGATCCATTAATGAAGATCTTAATAAGCTTTTTTTGCAATTATTTCATCCTTTGCTGTGCTGGTGTTGTGTTGCCATGGTGATGAGATCTCTTAAAGATATGTTCTAGGAGCAGACCTCCATGATGTTTGGCTTTGTGACTCATAACAAACTCTGGGACTCTGAGTTTCAAACATTTCAGCCCTGATCACAGTCTGATCATTTGAGCCTGGATGGTCTGCTGTGCTGGAGCACCTCTGAATCTGCTGCTAAAACCTTTTTGAAACAGTTTTGTTGATGTGTGTCTGTATCATCTTCTCTGCTTGGTGACATGCGGAAACTGGAGCTCATTGAAGGAACAACCATTCAGCGGAACAATCAGGTTCCCTCTAAGCTGTCTGCTAATGCTAGGACCGGCCTATTGGTGGCGGAGACCAAGAAGACTAATCTCAGATTAAACACACACTTCTGTCATATTAATCCTTGTTTCTTTGACTGTGGAGGAGGCTCATACTGGTTTAGCTTAAGGTGTGGCCAAAAGTGGTCAAGACCTCTCTGCTGAAGCCTGTATGTTGAAGCAGACCATGTGTTGTGATGGATCACTGCAGGATTTAGGTTGAGATAGCTTTTGTTTAAATTTTGTTAAACCTGGTGTCCCCTTGTGTTTAACTTGGTTTGGCCAAACTGCTGTATAAAGTTCTCTATTGTATCATTGTTAGTGATGGGTAGATAAAGCCTTAGGAAGCTGCAGGGCTTTTTTCAACCTGGACCTTATTTTGTTTGGGTTTGACTGATGAGGAGAATAGTTTCTGAAATTGGTGCAGTATTGAGGGAGAGCTTAGCAGCCGCTAGCTGTGACACAAGCTAAAACGTAGCTTGACCGAACAAGTGTGCATCTTCAAACTGCATCCACCAAAAGTGTTTTATTTTACAACTTAAAGGGTCAGATTATTATTACATTTCCTGAGAATAAAATGGTAGCAAGTTTTGTTCTGATGTCCTGCTAGGTCTCACTCGTTGGAGGAGGACAGCGGAGGACACGTGAGTGTGTGACACCAGGAGAGTTTTTCAGAAACAGAGGTGAATGTTTGCCTGATTTTGAAAGTGTGGATGAGGTCTTTCAATATGATGGCCAGCCATATTTATTTGAACCAGAGTGTACTGATAGAAGAGCAAACAAGGAGACAGAGAGAGGGTGTGGGTGCTGTGATCCTGTGCCCACAGAGGAAGACTGTCTGTGTTGTGATGAGTGGGACCTGTTGATGCTTAAACATCAACGCAGCTGTGGACAAAACGCTGTGCGAGTGCTTGTAGTGGATGTAGTTTCAGGATGTGCATGCCCAGTCAACCTACGTTTTAGCTTGTTTCGCGGCTGCTGGCCGCTCCGCTGTCCCTCAATATTGGACCAATTTCAGAAACTGTTCTCTCCATCAGTCAAACCCACATAAACACATAAAAAATAGGGCCCAGGTTAAATAGTGCCGAAGTTCCCCTTTAAGGCTCAGCAAACACAGCAACATCTGGTTGCTTGTTAAACTAATGACAGGTCCCTAAATGATGCTCTGATGCACCAGAGGGTATGACAATTTTGGTCATTTCAAAAAATGCCTGTGATTCCTAACTCATCCCTCTGTCTATTAAGCATCCCAGGAAAGCAGGATCCTTGTAGAGCAGCTGCAAAGGACTCTAAGCTCTAAACGGTCAGGCCCTCAAGAGGTGGCCATGGATTTGATCCCTTAAGTCCTCCTTTGGACAAGCCCTCTGACAAGCTCAGGTATCCTAAATCATGTCTCTGCTTCTCTCTTTTAACTAAACCCCAGGTCATCTTCTGCCAACCTGTGAGACAACATGGTCCTCTCTGTTGACCAAATGCTGAGGCAGATACCAACAGGACACTCTGAGGAGGACATTCAACTGCTCTCAGGCAGAAATGCTGAACATCATTTCTGATGTTACAGATGGGACTGTGGGAGCTTCAGACTCACACAGACAGACCTCCAGAGGAGCACACACTGATGCAGCTCCAGCTATTTACACAAAACAACAACACTCTGTTAACAAAGACACTAGTCTGCATTATTGTTCACACACTACTGCCTCACTGGTGAACTGAGTTACATTAGCACAGCAGAGGATTAGGACCACAGAAGGGAGGATTAAGTCACAAGTTTACAAGATTCAAGTTATAAAAAAATGAAGTATTAAGAAATTACTGTTGTAGTATTACAAGATTAAATTCACAGTATTTGGACTACAGTTGTTATAGTATAAGAGCTGTAGCAGTATGAGATTAAAGCTGTAACAGTATCAGAATAAAACTGTGAGAAAGGGCATAAATACAGGCTGTGGTGAAAAGAGTCAGCTAAAATAACATTATGACACTAAAGGAGAGCTGCCTGCATTGACGTGAGTCATGCGGATCATTTTGTGGACAAACAGCTGTTGTAGGAGGGATCATGAGTTTGTCTGTTTTTCTAACAGACTGAGATTCATTCACAGTTGATCATAAGATCCCAATACCTCTGGCACCAGCATGCTGATGTGTCAAAAGAGGAAGTGTTCATTTTTTAAAATAAAAGTTATTCATAGTGCTAAACTCTTCTGTGATAACTATCAGTCAGTTCTGCTTGAATACCTCTGTACAGCATAAATAAACATATTACTTTTCCAGCATGAAAGTCCTGTCTAAGCAGTTTGTGGAGACATGAGGTGATCCTGTGAGGTTTACAGGGAGCAAGAATGATGAGATAAAGAAATGCTCTGTTGGGTTTAAAGCTTTGCTACTGATTACATAGCCAGACTGTTAAAATGTAAAAAGAAGAGAGGGGTTAATTATAATGACAGTTTCCAAGTCTAGCTTGTGCAGTCACCATGGTAACTTACATGCAAGCAGTGAGGTTTTTTTTTTTTTTTTTTTTTGCACATTCACAAAGACCGTTTTACATCCATTTAGTTTGGACCATACAGAAAAATCTCAGACTCCCTGTAATTGTAGCTCTGCTCCTTACCTGTTCATCCACATTGGAAATCAAACTAACAAGCCCCTTTATTTTTTATTTTGATAATGAATACTCAGATAATGCTCTTTGAGATTACTCTTGCAAAGGTTTCTCTTCCATTAAACTTCAAGCACACTCATTTTTCATTAACTAATTCCTATTCTTCTTTTCTTTCAACAAAATCAGAAAACTTTGATTTGAAGAACATCTAAGACAGGAGAGCAGCTTCCTCCCTGAAACTCTTTTGTTAAATCTACATTTACTCTCTCCACCTGTTACTACTGCTGGATTACGTTTACGTTCTTAAAGAACTTCAGCTTCCCTTTGTGATCTGTGAAGCTGTTTTAAGGTGCCAAAAGCAATGTACTAGCAGTATATAGATGTTGTGTAAACATTAGATAGCAGCTCCAGCCTGAGATATTGTGATTAATGCATCACAAGTTTCATTTTCATATATATATATAAATGGCATAAAAAGAGCATCAAAATAATCTCAAGTATTTTTTTCCATATTTCCTTTATTTTGTTTTTGTGCCTGTTAAGTATGAAAAGTAAAATCAATATTCCCAATCAGAATGTGTGATATTGCTTAGCATGCACTTGAATGTGACTGATGTTTATGTAAATGTTAAATTGAGGCTTTAATCCACAATGGATTTTTATTTCAAAGCGTTATTGTTATTATAAGCATTATCATTACCATCATAATCATTATGTTATCATATGACTTGATAACACCAATATTAATACTATCATAATATTACTATCATATAAATAAATAAAATGAAATATTAATTTTGTATTAATTTGTAATGAACAACATTAGATGGGCCGCAACAATACATCATTACTATAACGGTAACAAAAATATTGATAAATAAATAGTCATTATTTCAAATGTAATGTAAGCCATAATTCTGTAAAGTGTAAACTGTGAACCAAATGTTCTTCTCAAACACTCACTCACTCACATCTGACCCTTCATTATGACTCGTCTCAGGGTTCAAATTATATAAATCCACTAATGCACCTTTTTGAAGGTGCTGGTATTGGGTATGCTGACTCACTTTAACTTTCACACACCTCTGTATGTCTCTGTGGTACACTTGACTGGCACTCAGGCCTCTTCTCTATTACTCCTCAATATTCCCAATGATAGAATGGCCAAACACAGAAAAACACAGAACAACAAATTACTGAAAGTGAGAAACAGAAAGAAGGATCAAAAAGCAAGTCATGAATGTTTAACTAAAGCATGACTCATGATGATTCAATGTCTGAGTCAAAGCAGGATGTATCATGAATTTCTGTTGCTCACTATCAATAAATGATCAGTATGTGACTAGACGTAATAGGTGCGTACTTAAATCATAATCATCACCTGTGTTAAAGCTTTTGCTGTTAATAAAACAGACTGAAATGCATAGCTATGCCTCTTTAGGATACTCAGAAGCAAACAAGCCCATTGACAACAGTGACGATTTTTATACCAGAATTTTTAATTCCTGGGTGCTGAAGAGATATCCCTGGTTATAAAAATATCCGCTCAGACTATTCACAATAAAGTCAACTTTTGTCCACAGGGAGGCGCCAAAATTGACACAAACTGAGGCATTAAATAATTGATCATAACTGTTTAAAAACCAAGTGACAACGATACTAAATCCATAAGTGCAAGAGTACATTTCACTTCTGCCTGTTGACACTGTGGCAAAAATATTAATTTACATGTCAGGCTGCTCTGGAGGGTTAGGATGTCTGGGTCGGACCCACCCTGTCAGGATTCTAGTTTGCATAGACACCCATTCACTCTACTTTAAATGTTAGATCACTGTTATTTCATAAATGAATATTGTATTGGTTGTAGTGGTGTAAATTTGTTGATTTGATAAAGTTTACAGTCAAAGGCAAAAAGTCAAGAAGAACAGGCATAACTCAATAATCTTAATCAAGCATCAGGATTTTATGATAGATCTCACATTTGTATATGTCATTTGGAGTTGTAAATGTTTAAAAGATCACTGAATTGTGTGATTTTTTTCCTAACTGATAATGCCAAAAACATACAATTCACCCTCAATCTGGACATCAAATTAGCAGGTCAGTTTTTTTTCCATTGTCCTCAGCTCTATTTTCCATTTTCTTGCTCTTGGTTTTAGCAGAGGTTTCGCTGTCTATTTCTGAAGTGAGTTCTGCTGGAAACCAATCACTTCACTGTTACCCTGAAATAACCACCTCCTTCCTTTTAGCTATTCAGAGGGATTTAAAGCCTTCTAAGAGTTTGGGTGGTGGTAGGGGGGGTCATATTAGCAAGGCTATGAAGTGGAAGAACAAGCAAGGTTAATGAGGAAGAGTAGACAGAGCAGTGCTGACACCGGTGAAAGAAAAAGGCAAGGAGAGGTGAAACAAGAATCCCTTTGTTTTTGATGTTCAAAACACTGAAATCTCCAATTTACATAATGCAGAGTAATATTAACATTTAATATAATCAAGCATGGTAAAAGACACTCATTTCCGTATGGGGAATTATGGTTTGCCTGTGGGATGTACTTCTCTAAATGGGATTATACAACCGGTCTGAGTGTGGCCAGCAAGTGTCAAGCTACATCTTAACCACGATGGGCAAAACTGTGTGGAGCTCATCTCCGCTGAGGCAGAACTAAAATCTGGAAATAATCAGCTAGTGGGGGAACATGAGAAATTCTCCAGAAAACACTTTAACGCTACTGGAGCCCACTGCTCCTCAAGATTGGATTCAGGTACCTAATCCCAGGCGGCAGCTGCCCCCCCTCTCCCACACACACACACATACACACACTTTTCTTTCATACGGTGGAGCGGAGCGGCAGCCACGGGGTGTCAGAGGGGGCACAGAGACTGCTGTGGCTGACACCTGCTGGGCGCTATAAATATAAAAAACTGGAGCTGCCATTGTTAGTTTGTACTGTAGTTCTCTCTCTCTCTCTCTCTCTCTCTCTCTCTCTCTCTCTCTCTCTCTCTCTCTCTCTCTCTCTCTCTCTCTCTCTCTCTCTCTCTCTCTCTCTCTCTCTCTCAGGCTGATGTCTGCCTTAATGCAGACTGAAGGCTTCTGCCAACACCAAAGCATTAAATAAGCAAGGCATCCAAATGACTCAACAGATTCTAGCCAACAGCAGAGATCTCAGCCTGGATCTCAGAGGAAAGCTGATGCTGGAGCTGGTGTTCAACAAGACCGGGGGAATATAACCAAATCCACTCAAAGGTTATCATGTTTATCACCCAGCTGAGGTAAACACTTGATTCTGATTGGGTAATACCAAAGCAGAGGTCTGTTAGGGAGGGATATATGTCATTGTAAAAAAACACAAGAAGTAGATTTTTCTTAATAAACGGTTTTTCCAGAAGAATGACACAAAAAGCAGCAACAATATAAAGGTTACCAATATGGCCACAGGGGGCGCCAAAGTCAACACAGACAGTTACTCACAGAAACTTCAGTATTAACATAAGATATGCCAATTTCAAGAAAATTTCAGTGTAATCTGGGTAAGAATAGCTGAGTTAGTTTTTTTTTTTAGACAAGACCAAAACCCCCTGCCTTACGTCGAATTCCTCCTTATCCAATCCACTATGTCAGCATACATTATCTCTTACCATGCATTTATGCAAATATCGATAAGCATTGATCTTATTCATCAAAGCGTCCCACACTTTTTCTCCTTTCAGTTCCTCTAGTCCACCGTCTGTGTCCCATTCTGTCGGGGCAGATGGCTGTCCACCAAGAAGTCTGGTTCTGCTCAAGGTCTCTGCCTGTTTGTCATGCAACCCTCTTCTATTTGTCGACCATAGCAGTGTCTTGATAAAGAGTATGGTCCTCATCTACTTTGTGATGTATAGAGATGTATACAGATGTATAAAATAACCAATTGCCATGATTTGTTGTGATATAAACAAAAATAGATTGATAAATAAACTGCCCATTCAGTTACTCTGTGTGTGCTCTGTTTGCTTTATATTAATAACAACAGTTGATTATAACACTTAGTGATGTTTATGTGAATGAAGCTGACACTGTGAGAGCTTGAGGACAGATTGACTATGAAGTTATTGTTTATGCTCATTACCCTCAGTTGGTGTCAGAGAAGGCAGTTTCAGCCTGTAGACAGATCTGCATTTGTTGAGAAGTGAGTGATATATTCAACACTTTAAGAAAGCAAGAGAGATTATTATTTTACAATATCACAGAGGTTTGGAAAGGATCGAATCAGCAAAGAGAGGAGACACACAAAAAAAAAAAAAAAAAACAGTTTCCTACAGCTTAAATGTTTAACAGGTAATCTCTCTCTCTCTATATATATATATATATGTATATTCTCAATAAATAATCTGTGTCCACTTTCTTTGCAGAGCATACCCATGCTTAAGTGTGCATGGCTCATTTATTTGTGATATTTCCAAATGTCAAAGCCTTTGCTTATTTTATCAATACACCCAACAAGCTGTATTTCCTTTAATAGAACAAAGTCTTCCCTGGGAGATCCCATACCAGCGGTCAGTGATGGAATGAACTCATAAGCAGGTTTCTTTCTCCGCTAAGAATCTGATATGCTCTCTCCAAAAAGAAACATCCCCACTTTAATACATGTAGTTAATCTTTGCATGTGACCTGGTCAAATTCCTTTAGGTAATGCAATTTGGCCCACATGTTCTAATAAATACTCGGGGAACCTGGTGAAGCTCAACGTCCCGGCAGATGTCAGCAAGAGACGGAGGGTTTTTGTTTGAAGATGAAGGAGACGTGAACCACACACCCCTGACAAACAGCTGAAAGGCTGCACATGACACGAAATATTACCTGTGCTGTGTTACATTCTTTCTGTGAACTCTCATGAGGGTAAATGTTTGCAGGATTGCGTGCTGTAAGGAATTTTCGGTGCTCTTGAAATTTCCTGTCTTACAATATCTGGAATTCCATTTTATTGTTTTTATATATATGTGTATATATGTATAAATATATATATATAAATATATATATATTTATATATGTGTGTATATCTATATCTATCTATCTATCTAGCTATATATATATATATATACACATACATATACTGTATATGTACTGTATATACCAGGTCTGTTTGCTTTCTGCCTTTTTCTCATCTCTCCCCTCTGACTCTGGTTGCATCCTACACTAGCACTCGACGTGTTCTTTACAGATGATCTCCTCTGGATTTCCAATTTGCAGTGCTCTGACTGTTACAGGCGGTAGCAGCAGCGGTGCTTTAGCAGGGCCGTCAAAGCCAAGCTGCCCCCCCCTCAATGCTGCCTGAAAGTGTGACACCTCCATTGCATGCTCTTGTCAGTTCATAGAAGAAAAAAAAGTGGATTAACATCAGTTTCAGGGGGAAGCACAAAGCAAAGAGTGGCTTTAAACATGAGAGTGATTCTTGTAGAGACGGTCATCTGCTGCATCTGTCTGAGGGGGTGGGAAAAACAGAGGAGGGTGAAGGAGAATAAGACAGACACACAGCAGCAGGGTCATCAGATACAGCCTGTTTAGAGGAAAAGGCTTAATCACATGTAAGCAGCATCAGACAGCCAACACCTCCATGTGTGTTAGAGATGTGCTGCCCGTGTGTGTGTGTGTGTGTGTGTGTGTGTGTGTGTTTGTGTGTGTGTGTGTGTGTGTGTGTGTGTGTGTGTGTGTGTGTGTGTGTGTGTGTGTGTGTGTTTGTGTGTTTTCCGCCAAACCCCTCCCCCCATGGCCTTCCCCTCCCCATGATTTTCCCAAGAGACGCCCCGCTGAGAAAACGACAGGGCAGCAAAAATGTACAAAACCAGCTCTCTGCTGGCTTACACCACCTCTCTGTGCTCAGAGAGAAAAAGCCTGACCGAGCCAAAGACTGAAAAAAAAACCTGACAAACAATCCGTCTCACTGTCATGCAAATCGACTGAGCTGTGTTACCGCATAACATGACGGGGCAGCAGCTGAACCTGTAATTATACTCCACCAGTTATCCTCACAGCTTTTATCCTATCCAAATATTCATGCACATTTGGATGAGTTGAAGTGATTTCAGAGGGCAGAAATCTGCAGACATGAAAGATGTTAGGAATAATTTTAATTAACTGAATTAAAATTGTGAGATTTCACTTAATTAATGTTACTGCGAGACAATCATTAAACTGATATCGTCTGATCTACTGGATGAAATCCAAATTGCTAAATGTGTTTGCTGGTTCTGCTTCAGGCTTACTGGTTTTGGTTGGATACAACAGGTCCATGGCTGATTGCTTTATTTTCTTATATCGATATTCTTAGATTTAAACTGATTCATTTCAAAGTACAAATTATTCAAGTTGCCTTTCCTTCATACTAACTGCTTTTTCCCTTTATGATAACAATAAAATCAACAAATCTCAACATCTAAGAGGTTTTAACTAAAGGGTGTTTTGCATTACAAATGACATCAAATTAATGATTAATCAATTAAAAAAAAAAAAAGAAAAGAAAATTACACAGGATCGTTTTCTGATAAAATAGGAAAAAGGATAAGCTGTTTCTTGTTAAAAATTTACCCCCCAGGACAAAATATCGATAGAGGCCTTGAATTTTCAGGCTTTAAAATCTTCATAATGGTTTGGACCCTGCAAGAGAAGAGGTCAAATTTATCAATAAATATGTATCAGACTTTTCTGCTCCCTCTACTGTGTTATATATCTTTGTATCCAGGCGTGGACCAGATCCGTGACAGCTGTGTTAAAATGACTAATAATGTGTGATCGACAGCGTTAGCTCAGGCTGCTGTAAGGAGGAGTGTGGATGAGCTGCATGATAAAAAGTGGTGTTTGAGATGTGCATGACATCCTTCTCGAAATACACTATCCTGTTCTTTTTTTTTTTTTTTTTACCTTACATTTATTTATAACTTTGAACATCCCTCCATGCCAATTTCTCCTTCAAAGGAATATAGTTAGAACTGTGTTTACTTGTAACTTCAAAATGCGCTTCTTGCTGCAGTTGCTGGTGGAAGAATAAGCAGATCTGGTGAGCAAAAACCAGTAAACTTAAGTTAATAGATACAATAAACAGCAGCTGTATAACTATGTGAGTTAATGCATTATAAAAGTGATAAGTTATTTGAGAAAGTAACTCTAGAGTTGCTTCTTTTTGCTTTAATACTCATATTAATGCCTACTTTTCATTTCACCAGTATTTGTAGTGGTATGGTATTGAAGTTACAGTAAAGCGTTATGTTGTGATGTGTTGGCCCAGAACAAACCTGAAACAACATGCCAGTCCTTGACACACGTAGTCTTCACTGCAGATATTCCTTAATCTTAACAAAAACATAAAAACACCACCTGAGGGTTGTACAGTTTGATTTCCAGTAAGAATTTTCTGTAGCTGAGAGCAGGTGGAGCGTCCTGCATAATGATAACCACACTGTATGAATCCATTAGAAGTGGTCGATTTAAAGTTGTGACAGTTCAAGGGAACCTGCAGCCATAACATATTCAGAACGGTCCAGAGCAAGGTCAGTGTTTTAGTACCTCTCCATGTCTATGCACAGAGGCAGACAAGGATACAGCACATTTCATTTGGGACCGCCCCCGAGAGAAGACAATGCGAAGCCGTGACATGTCTAGACGCGTGGTGCTCGTCCTTAGCACGGCGGCTCAGCAACGGCCCCGTGTTGAAATAAATCTTTGACCCAGTATCAAAGAAGCAGCCGAATCCCAAGCAATGCACTTCATCTTCTTTGTAATGCATGCACTTTACATTGCAATGTGTGACGCCGCCTCGGACTTGGCTGATTGACCCGCATTCTGGAGCCAGCCTCCGCTCTTTCTGCTCACCACACCTGGGGCCCCATAGGCCGGTGTGCACGCCTGTCACCGGCCATCTCCACGCCACGCGATTGATGACAGCTATTCACTGATGAAGCTGTATTCATCATTCCTGTCCAGGGCTGCACTGACCAGATGGACCCTGACCATCCATCCACTGTCAGGGACACATCTGTTCCCGTTGTTGCTTAGAGTACTAACAAGTCACCTGCTCCCTGAAAGGCTGCTGTCATGGCTGCCACAGAGGGACGGATGCTGCCTGGTAAAAACAAGTGAACAGAATAAAACCCTGAAAGAAAGAAAGAATCTCCTGGATCCACATTTTGTTCTCAGGTTGCTTAACATTATGGTGCAAGGAAAACATGCACATATCCTGTTACTGCTGAATCGTTTGCTGTTCTGCATTAAGACACCGCAGGGCATATTTTCACAGAATTTATTAGAGCCATCTTTGCTTCATTTTTATCTCTGCTCTTTAAAAGGATTAGAAAGAAATTGTTTAATGTTAACTTTACTGATATGCTACTCTAAATCTTATCTTAAATACTACAGATGTGGTTTACGTTTTTTCTAACGTTTAAGCGTCTCCTTATACGCTTTGTTGACTCAAAAAAATCTACGAGGAACTGACAGTGAATTCTGATAGGACTCATTTTATGGCGTCTCTTTAGCTCAGTAGTTAAATGATAAGCCTTATATGTAGAGGCAGTTGTCCGAAAATCAGGCAGCCCATGTTTGATGCTGATCTTCAACCCTTCCCCTGTAACCCCTCCTCCCAGGTTCCTTTTCTATCTGCATACTAGATATTTATAAGAGGATGCTAAACAACAAAATATGTGAAAATGCAAAATTAAAAAAAGTTCAAATAAATTTCAGTTCACGATTGATTGCGAGTGACTCTACCCTGCATTACCTTCATGGATCATTAGGGGGCAGATAATTACCGTGTCAGGTCAATCCTGAATGTGTCATTATTTAAGTTTTCAGGAAACTATGAGAGTCCCTCAGAAATGTTGTTTGATTGGCAAAACACCAGGTGACAAGACTTCGTTATTGCCCCTAAAACATTTAAAGCTATCAGCACATCGATGTAACGTCCCAGAGTTTAAAACAGTGGGTGGCTGTTTGAGCCGAGCGTCATCACAGTGACTCCGCTGTCAAATGTGTACAATGCCACTGCGCAAGTGGTAAAATGCGTACAACGCTTCTGCCCAATGTCGGTTTCAGGAAGTGGAGAAAAAAAACAGAATTACCGAGAGCTTTTTGGCTTAATAATCCATACTGGCAGAAGGAGGAACCAAGTTGTCCATAGTATATACAGTCTATGGTTGCGACATATTCCTTTTCAACTTGCTACTATTGTATCATCTCAGGGTTGACCTATGTCATATCAAAACAATCGTTGAAATGCACTAGCAAGAGACAAACAAAACAATGAAAACACTGTCACTCCTCTTTTCGTATGTTCTTTCTTTGTTTTGTTTACAACCTGGCTTCCTAACAAAGGAGACATGCTACACAATTCCTTGCTCAATCTCTAACTGCATTATGTTGCTATGTTAGTCTGACTAAGAGTAGTTCAATTTAGTTCGCCAAGTCAGACTAATGTCTTTACGCACTTTTTTAAAAAGTCCAGTTTTAGTCAAACTTAGTCAATAAATGTCTGCCTTTTTTTTTTTTTTGGACAACATGTAAACATACTGACTGTGACTATTTCATGTCCTTAAAAATGTAGGTTTTAGTACATGCTAACAGAGGTGTGTCCTGATATCTTGGAATGGGGTGGCACCTTTGTCGGACATTAGGGGGTGTTATAAATGCACACAAAAACTTAACATCTATGGACTTACACTACAGGCTAAATATCCATTTTAGGATTTTGTTTTCAACAAATTACATTACATAACTCCTTTAAGAGTCCAATAACAAGATCAAAAAAGTGTTGCCAACCTAGCGACTTTGTTGCTAGATTTAACAACTTTTCAGACCCCCCAGGCGACTTATTTAAAAAAAAAACACTTGCAACAAATCTAGCGACTTTTTCTGGAGTTTAGATACTCCAACATAGACGCAGGAATAGATGTTACTCTTCTCCACAGGTAGCCATAGTGCATCAAAAACACAGACACTCAGACACCCCACGGAAGACTCCTCCTCCTCCTCATCCCAGGGGTGGGGGGTGGGGGGGTCGGCGGTGACAGTGGGTTTGATTGAGAAATTATGCAATTATGCAATGATGTCATCTAGTGACTTTTATGACAGCCGCTAGCGACTTTCCTTACTGAGGAGTTGGCAACAAAAGTCAAAAGGTAACAGTGTAAGAAACCAACAAAATAAATTTGTACGAAGCTGAAATTAATCAAAAGCTACAGGTAGCCTGATGCAACACAGCCTCCCATGTTTATTTGAATGGAAGTTCCTCCAGTTAGACTGCCATTTACATTGTTTGGTGGCCAATAAAATTTTGGTAGGGCCTGTGCACCCTCAAACCCACCCCTTAAAACACCCCTACATGCTGGGTTTTCATGGCTACCAGAGCTGTACCCGTGTCTTTTGTAGAGCAAAGTTACATTGTTTTGCTCTGAGTGCTCACAGGTAAGAGCAGTTGTGTTTGGCAGCAGAGCCGGTCTTACATTATCCGAGCTGAAGTGGTTTGGAGCCCTTTATTTAGCAGGTCTGAGTTCATTAGACTCCCTGCGAGGAGGCTGAGTGAGCCTGAGGAAGCCCCGCTAACTTCTTCATTGTCTTAAGACTCAATTGTAATCACCTTACTCAGCGTGACTGACAGAAGAGCTCTCTGCTGTGATTGAGAGTATTGATCTTTTGGCATCTCTCTCTCTCTCTCTCTGCCTCTCTCAACACAAGTCAGAGACGCACAATCACAGCTTTTACTTTCAAAGAAAAAATCTGCTCAGCTGCTTTAATCATATGATCAACAATTAGCATCAGGACAGCGGGGGTGGGGGCTGCAGCCACATGCTTTGGTTATGCCTCTCTCAGTTGCTGCTCCTCTGTTTCCCTCTGGGGGAGGAATCTGCTGAGTAAAGCTGATCTGGGGGACTGGGGCAGTGAGGGCAGGGTGGAGTGGAAGCCCAAACTGCAATGACTTTCACATTCAGAAGCCCCACCCAGCCGGCACCGTCCGTCCAACCCCCCCTTCCTTCACTGTCATGCAAGATCGGCAAGATTTTTCTGTCACCTTCAGTGGTGGCAAACAGCCAAAGGGCTCTTGGAACCAAAATTCATTCTCACAGCATCCTGTCACAGCAGTGTGAACTTGTTAATCTTCTAATAATTGCAGCTTTAAAGGAATATCACAACTCAGCTGATGGGAGAAAGTAAGCATGCTCAATAAACACCACAAACGTCTGCGTTCACGTTTGATTTTTATGCTTATTATGACAAAGCGGGGATTTTTGTTTTCAAGGAATTCATGAAAGGAGTCTCATGAAGCTTTCCTGCAATCCAGCTCAGTTATAGTTGCTTCGGTGATAGTTTACCGAGCAGTACACCCTTGTTAAAACTGTGTTTGTGACGCATCTTTTCCATGGAAACGCAGTAATGACAGCCTCACTCCCTGACCAAGACCACAACAGTGCTCTTTGGTGCTGCTGCCCTCAAAGTGGGACGAAGCTGGTGGTTAAAGTATGCGTCGTGTTCAGAACCACAAAGAGGGAAATCTGGAATCTATTATCACTAACATCCTCCTGCCAAACCTTTGATTTGGATAAAGCTGGTCAACTCTATGGCTGTGCAAACACCTAATTGCTGGTTTAGACAATAATGAGTGCAGCCTGTTGTCTGTTAGGCTGTCGTTTCTCTGGACACTCATTCTCTTCTCTTTCTCTGCCTCTGCCCAGAGGCCAATACGGTGGCCTTGGGGTGAAAAGCACAGAAAAACTGGACAAAGCACACAAACATCCACAAAAAAAATCCAGATAAACAAGAATTCATTAAAAGATCTTAACAAACAAAGGAAAGCAAAAAATGGTCATACTTAAGGAGGGGGTGTTGTGCATTTTTTCAGACTCTATATTTCCTTTTTAGTATCTATTTAACAGCTTTATGTGATTTCCAGATCAAAAAAAGCCTCCTGTTTCTCACTCTGGTGTATTAAAATATCATTATTTCAGCCACTGTCTGAAACGCTTCATATTAGCTGCTGTCTCTTTAGCGGCCAGCCATTCTGCTTTGCTGGAAGCTTAGATGAACTAGTAAGGAGAGCCTATAATACTTGGGTAAGCATTTTAGAGAATCTCACGTCTTCACACAGGCTCCCTTTTTACGCAGTATGTATCTACTTTCTAAGATTATGATAACATACGTTTACTTTGTGATTTAAAATCTTGCATACGTCGTGTATGGACACCAAACTTTGCAGTTTTTGTTGTAAATGTGGAAAAACATAATTCCACTCCTTTAAGCAAAACATGAACAATGAATGCATAAAAAAATCTGAGGAAGTTTGGTTAGATTGAGCCAGGTTGGAAAATTTCTGTCTGTTGTAAAACAGTGACAAAGACTGTTTTCATTTGATGACATTTTTCACTCTTTTGCTACACTAGCAACACAACTCTGGAGATGACAATATCAGATAATGACTGTCTATCAAAGTTGCACAGCTCTTTGGTCGTTGACTGAAACTGCATCAAGGATTCCCATGAGTTTTTTTTACATGTTGACACAAAGAAGACTTCATGACTTTGGTATTTTCTAACATAAATACGTGCTGGCATTCATTTTGACTACAAAAAACCTGCAAACTAACCACATGCTCTACAGCCATAGCACTAAGTTGTGTTTAGTGCTTATTAGCAACCATTAAAAAACTATTGGCTATAATGCTAGCTAAGGTACACCTACCCGGAGAAAAATCATCACATTTATATGTTGCTCAAAAAAATTGCTATGCAATGCAATTTCCTCTTTCAGGTATACATCTCTCTTGGGTTTTTAGTGTTCTGCACATGCTTCAGTGTTCACATCCAGGGCTTTGAGCCAGAAGTTGAATTACATAAATGCATTACTAAGAAGGTAATTAAAGCTCCTGTCAGAAACTTTTGGTCAGTGTCATTTTGGGCGCCTCCCTGTGGACAATACAGTATTTGCTTCTCTTGCCATCTACCTGTTTAAGTAGTATTTCATCCTACTGACTATTGACAGTCAAATGCATTTTAGTTTAGTATTTTAAGAATAAATAATAAAGCATTTTGCTGTTTTAGATATTCTTTTAGATGTTTTACAATACATTGTGGTCTCACTTCGGTTATTTATGCTGTTTCCTTCAGCGCTGCCATCATATTCAGCAATCTCAAAAATGAGGGATAAGCTTTTTCACCAGGATGTAACTACAGCGCTCCATTGTTCCTGATTTTTACAACAAATCTGCTTTAAAAGGGCTTCTTCTACCATTGTATACAGTGATTAATAAATGTGTGCATTCAAGCAAATATTAACATTCAAGATGTCACATATTTAAATCCTCTACATCAAATAATCACAGGGATAACAATCTCCTATCCAGGGTTCAATCAGATGATTTTGCTGTACTTCTTGCATACTGAATCTAGGTTGACATTTCTAATGTGCCTGACCCTTCATCAAACACTATTTGATTATTACTTTGTAATTAATAAAATGTTGTGAGGTATAAGGGCCCTTGAATGCCAGACCAGCTCCCCTTCTGAAAAGCCTCCTTGTGTTTGTGTTGATGGCGGCCCAATGATAGTGACCCAGAGTACAGACAAACTCATCAGCTAATTGCTGAGGGTATATGGAAAGGTCAAGGCACAATTAAGAGAAATTGAACCTGCAGGGGACTGTGACTGCACAGGAGAAACATTCAATTTCCTTCAAGCAAAATCAAAAGTATGGTATATGTGTCTCAAATTAGAAAAAGAGAAACAAGACGTCAAAGAAAAACATACGCCTTGTTTTTCCTTTTAAGTTTTCCCATGTTTCCAGTTACAAATTCATATCATGTCCAGAGACGAGACAGAAGAGTGTATTATATTATCATAAAACAGCTGGTTTCTCTGTAAGCTGTGGTCACACCTCGTCTCGGCACAATAGATGTGTAAAGTGTTTCTGGTTAGGATTAAAGTACTCACAGCCCTTTGTGGTGTGTATCCATATCGTGAATCACCTTCCCACAGGGCTATTCAGCAGCATATTGTCAGTACAGTGATAAAGCTATTCATGATAAGACTGCAACAGAAAACAGAGCTCTTTCAGGCCAACCTTGAATGTGTTTCATATTAAGGATTTCTCTCGTATAACCAAGGGAAGAAACTGGAGGAAAAACTGCCCCCAAGAGCGAAAAAAGACTGACTCAAATACAAAGAGACAGGTTTATTCAGGATTTGGAGAAAATGGTTTACTGTAGGATTTATTTTAATCATTCTTATGTTATTTCTAAATGTCATGTTTTACAATGAATCTAATCAAGTACACATAAATGTAAGATAAGCAGTCTGTAAAGGCAGGACACACTCCTAACTCGACAGAGTGGTAGGCTTGTTTTTGCTCTACCTCGTATTGTTCATGTTAAGGCATGGACACAGTTTTGACTTACAGCTCATAAAATCCAAAATTTAGTATCTTAAATTGTTAGAATTTATCCTAAATCAACAAAAAAAGGTATCTGAAATGCAACAATATCCAATTTCTGACAAGTATGTTTATTTGTACACTCAGCAGCTTGTTAGAGCTCTTTTACTGCGAATTACCGCATCAATCCAACATGTCATGGATGCGTTATCAAAGCCCAGGTTGCTTTGATAGCGGTCCTCAGCTGGTCTGTTTTTTCAAGACAGGTGCTTCTTCATCTTCCTCTTAACAAATTCTCAGAGCAGGTGGGTTAGCTGGCCTATCAAGCACAGTCATATCATGTTTAGGAAACAGTTTAGTGGTAGTTTTGGCACTGTGGGCAGGTGCTATGTCTTGGCCTGTGTAAAGCTTCCCAGCAGACATAAGCATTGACTCTGGAGTGAGTAAAAGAGATTGCAGACTGCAGAATCTTCACTCCAGTTTTCAAACACCTTGGATTCTCTCTTTCTGCTATTATTCCAGACTCTAGGATCTAGAAATGCAAAATCTACTTTCACCGGAAAACAGGACTTTACACCACAGATTACAGTCCTTTTCTCCTTAGCCCCAGTAAGATGCCTCTGATCTTTTCCCTGGTTCTGAAGTAGTTAGTTGTAGCTCCTTTCTTAAAAATGTCTGTACTGTCTATGGTCACTTACAGTCACTTTGGGTTTTTTTTTGCACCTTTTCCAGACACTTTTCTCATCCAAGCAACTTTCCATTCATATGCTTTGATAGAGACTGTAGCTTAACCTCTGTGTGGAGGGTGTTGATTATCACCTTCAGTAAAGGATCAACTCAGTTATCTTCTCCATGGTTGGGGTTGCCTGTTTGAAACTAAACACATAATATATATTTTGTCTGAATAATAATTAATTTAAAGCTGAAAATAAACACTTTTATACTTTCAAACGGATGTTTGAAACATTAAACTAACAAACTATGGGGCTATAACTTATCCAATTTTTCTCTCCTTTAATTATCAAATAGGAAATATTTTTACACACAAACTTATTTCTTATTTACTGAGATTCAACTGTAGCAAGGGACTTCTTTACTCTTTACATGATATGATTATAATCAAAAATCCCAGTGTATGTTGTGGTTTTTCACCAGGAAGTATTCAGCGAGCTCCCTCTTTGTTTGCGTAATTATAAAGCTACAATAGCATTGTCTTCCTCTGGGCTGCGTCTTGTTGGAGACATGCCAGCGGTGTTTCACTTGTTGAGTCCAAACACAAGCAAGTGCACACAGATGGACTAGTCCAAGCATACACAGCGCTGTCTCAGAGGCCCAGAGGGCTGCATTGTTATTATCTGCTGTTCAGGAAACACAGATGACCGCTGTATAGCTCTCAGTAGGGTTAAAGTATGCTTACTACTGTGGAAGTGTTTAAGTGCTCAGCTGATGACTTTATTCATGCAATAGAGATCTTTGTGGATTACTTAGTGTTAAGGAGACTCTATTTTTCTGTTTTTGTTATATAATGAATGACGGCCATTCAGTCTTGGTTGGCAGAGAATAAAAATGATTGAAGGAGAAGCATGAACTGGGAAAGACATACAATGTTGTTACTGTATGGAAGTTGCGGGGATTTAAACAGACAGTAGTAATTTCAAAAGATGATGATTCTGGTTAAAAATCCTTTTAGGAGTTTTTATCAGGTAATAAAATTGTCAGGCATTAATGTAGGTGTTTGGAATGCATTTGAGGCCATTGAAGACACAATAATGATCTGTACTATAATGACCCAAAAACACTGATGTGGGGAAGGTGTCACTAACTCTTTCCTTTAAAATGTATGAAGGCAAAGATTTAGTGTAAATTCAGAATGAAAAGGATAAGTTTAAGTACAAATGTAAGAAAAATCTTCCTGTCTTATCCAGAGGGGGCGCCAAAATTAATGTAACTAGAAAGCCACTTACAGGAGCTTTAAAAACATGACATTTATCTTTCTGGACCAAGTGTTTTCAAACTGTTTTCATAGCTGTACTGAGGAGAGAAATTTCTACAGAAGCATAGTCAAACATTTTGTTTACAATGTTGATGGCAGATATATTCAGGATGAGCATTTTCTGTACATTTATTGTCAGGTTTTGAATTCATACTGAATCTGAATGGAAAACTTTTCTGTAGAAATACTTTTGACTGCATACAAATAGAATAAAGCTGTCATTTCCAATAGACATCTTTAAAAAAAGGAAGAACTGAGAAAAGAAAAGTCACAACAAGCTGTATTTTTTCAGACAATGTCATGACAAAAAGATATATACATAAAGACATTTCAGTAAACTGTTTATCGGCAAGGATAAGCAGTTTTGTGTAAACATGAAAAAGTGTTTTTTCTACTGTGTTTTGTCTGTTTTTGAATCCTAATATGTCAAGGTTTCTGCCTGTGCATGTACATGTGTGAATGGTTGATTCTGTGCATGAGCTTGAATATATCTTTGTGTGCATTTGTGTCTGTGTGTGTGTGAGTTGTTGTTGATGTCTATACTCTGTGCTCCTCTGCTCATGCACAGGCACTCCAGAGATGTCGCCGCTAATGGAGGCTGAAGCTTTCGTGTCTGTATTGATTGCTCAGACCTGCAGATTATTGCTCTGAAGAGTGACCAACAGCAAGCCACCGAGGTAAAAAAAAAAACTTCTCTAACCAACAGGAGTGTGGCTGCTCTACCCTGAGAAGTAACATGCTTAATTGTTTGTGGTATTGTGCGGCCCCTACTGCTGCCCAGGGCCCTGAGGGAGGGAGGCAAGTCCGGGGCCTGACCTTTTCTCTTCCACAGCCGGCCTCATTCACACACAGACTGGGAAATGTATCAATGCTCCTCACTTCAACATTGCTCCAATTACCAGACACAAACAAAAAATTGGAGCCCTCATCAACTGGAATAAGAGCACTGTAGTCTTAGGAGACCATAAAGCAACTTAGGTGCTGAATTCTGCAAAAGGGAATCAGTGAATGATGCAATTTTGATTTCTACAAATTCTGGGATAATTTCTTAAAGGCCTACTAAGAGTATGGAGGTCAGCAAGGGCAAACAATGCAACATGAAGGGAATGTTTTAATCTTACATTTGTGGATTTTCTTTGTAGCACATATAGGTATCAGCCTTTTATACAGCCTAAATTTCTGCCACAGTATCAGTGCATGGATGTGAGATCTAGAGGACTGCTAAAGCTGAATGAAGTTGTCTAAATCTGAATCTTTATCTGAGTGTCAGGATCAGTGTTAGTATCAGTATCAGTATCTGAGCCAGTATCAATGTAGGTATCAACCGGTTAAAGCACAACTTCAGAACCAAAATGATGAGATAGAATTAGCTACAACACAATAAAATAAGACGCAATATGATGGGATGTGATACGACTCGATGCAATACTGTAAGATATGACTCGATACAATACAACATGATACATTATGATATGATAAAACAATACGATATGATGCTATGTGCTGCAATGCTATATGATATAATTAGATACAATATGATGGGATACAATTAGATATGATTAGATATGATAAAACAAGATTCAATGCAATATGATATGATAGGATTGGTTACAATAAGATAAGATATGACACAAAAAAATACAATTTGACAGGAGAAGACACAATAGATTACAGTACAATACACAATATTTGGTAGTAATAGGTAAAAATAGGTAAACTATTATTACCATAGTAAAGCAATAGTATAATAATGATTATGTGGTGAGATGATCTGAGACATCACCTTTTTATATCTTTTTACTAAGATTTAAAATATGACATCTTGTACACGTCTAGCTCATCAATAAAGCATCTCAGTACCCTAGGTGAGTCCAGGTCTTGTACTGGTTTGAGGCCCAGATACACGGTTACAGGAGGTTCAGTGAGTCTTGTGTTGGTGTTTGGTATATTTTCTGACACTAAACTTCCCCTACTCCACTTGCCAAGGACAGACCACCGCACAAGCCTGCATTTCTCAACAAATAACTAACTTCTCAAGGAAAATGAACACTTGGATATAAATGAGCATGATATGGAGCCACTGAAAAAACAGACGTCATGTTTGTGGAAAACGTATGTATTATAATGTTGTAGTTAGACCATTGAGAACATTGGCATCAAGATATACCGTGTATGTGGTAGACAAAGCAAGCAAAAATGATTGCTATCATTTTGACACCAATAATTAAAACTCCTGTGAGGGACTTTTGGTTTGTCCCAATTTTGGCACCCCCTTTGGACAAAGCAGTCTTTGCTTTCTATGTCTTCTACAAGCCTGAATAGTGACTTTTGACACACAATCTCATCCTGCTAACTTTAAACAGTCAAAATAATCTTTTATTGAATATTTCAGGTGGAATTTGTAAAACCAGGGCTGTTTCTTCAGCAGCTCAGCTTACACCTGCCCCTAACACCAGTTTCAGGCATCAAAAATTAATAGAAAAAACAAACAAACCAACAAACAAAAAAACATCTGATGGTCTTGTTTGCTTTTGGATATCATTAAAAGCCAGCAGTATGAATTTTAGTCTATTATATAAACATCAAAAAACTCCTTATACGAGCTTTAATTCTAATGAAACTGAATGGCGAGGTAATCTGTAACCACTGTTTGAGTTAGTATCAGGGAGGCAAAAATATCTTTGTTAACATCTCCTCCCCACAGAGGTGTTGTGAGCTCACTGATCATGCGGAAAATTTGAGTAAAAGTCAGATTTTGTTGCAGACACCTCTCTAAACGCCGACATTTATGGCTGTGCAGATGCAATGAGAGATACATTAGAAGAAGCATGCCCGTGGTGGCATCTGCACACACACACTCCATCAGCATTCAGCTCACTGGTTTGCAATTATAATGAATATTAATGACTGTTTTCTCATACATAATATTCTCATAATGACTCTACAAAGTAAATGCAGCCCTCTTAAAACAACCATTTATCATAACTACATACCAAAGCAGTAACACTGTCAACCACTGGAAAGATAAAGCCATCAGATCAGCTCTTTAAACTCTAGCATGTGAGTGCATAACAAGAGTAAATATCTATAAATTTAGTTAATGTACATTTGATTTTATCTGAAATCATTTGTGTAATGGGCAAAGGAATGGGTTGACTTTTGGCATTGAAACTGTGTGAGATAATAAGGTTATTTCATTGCTACAACTTTGTTAAATCATTAAATACTATTAAAAATATTGCCTACTCTCAGAGGTAGAAATGCATTACAGCAACTAAAACAAAATGAAATCCAGCGCTGTCTATGTGCTTAAGAGCACTTCTTTACCTCCGTCAAATCCTTTTTCCCATGGGCCATTAAAAACAGCAGAGGAGCCGGGCTCAATCCTGGCAGACATTACCTGTGAGCGACTGAACCCTGTTTGGGAATTGGTAAAGCGTACAGAGAAATAGACTCGGGATAGAACAGCCCGGCAAATTCCATTTCACATCTGAAGTGGTCTACTTGTGAAAGATCATTTGGTTTGGAGTGAGTAAACAGAGGGGACTCCATCGCTCTCAGTGACTTATGTGTGAAAGCTGGGGATTACAGACGATCAGGAAGTCTTGGAGCTGTTTGGAAAAGCATCGCCTTGCAAAATGAATCCAACTGCAGGCGATGTGTTTCACAAGCCTCTGCTGCTCTCACATTTGTCTGTGCGGTTCGAGGCTGCTGTGAATAAAGCTCTGCATGCACACTAAGGTCTCTGACAATGATGTGGTATTTGTGTCAATATTTTTTCTACTGCCACGTTAATATTTTTAGCATCCTGAAACAGAAGGAAATAGGGAAAATTTTATTCTGGATATAAGGGGGGTTTTCTGCGAAAACATTTAAATTCCTATATGTTGAAATAATCCTTTACGTGCTAATTATATGGCTAACTTGCAAGGATGTGACTTTCTAACAGAGTATATTATAAGCACAGAAGTGGTCAAACTTTAGACATTTTTGTTTGCCCTTGAATGTAATCGTGTAAAAAAAAAAAAGCCAGAGTCTGACATATTTTTTGACTTTCCCTTTGGGGGATAAATAAAGTTCTTCTTATTCTTATTTAAAGCTCCAGTGAGGAATATTTGTTTTGTGGCAATTTTGGCGCCCCCTGTGGACAAAACTGACTTTACTCATCTTGCCCATTACATGCTTAAGTCATGTCCTCTTGCAAAAAAACCTCATTCTGTTCGCTTTTGACAATCAAATGAGTACGGCAAACCAATACAGTGTTAGGCATCTAAAGTGGGCGTGTGTCCAAACATTATTTTGGACTGGGGTGGCCCAACTTGGGAACTTAGTGCAAGTGTGACATGAAGAGTATTTTTAAATATACAACTAAGTGTAACTAATTTACTCCTGCGGTCTCACATAACAATTTCTACTTTAACCATCAACACAAAAATATCACTCAGATGTTTTTTTCCTGTGTAAAATTTTCTTAACTTCAGGTAACACATAGCCTAGCTTCTAGGCTTCCTATTTTCAGGATTTAAAATGTAAATATCTGTCCAATGTTGCAATTGATAGTGCCTAAAAATTTTAACCATAGTCAAAACATTAACAAGCCTATAGATATCTTAAGTATCAACAAAAATAAATGTGCAGTATTTAGATGCAATGAATGGACGAAGCAGTGTCCTGCAACACAGCCAAAAGGTGTTATGTTAATCTACCTGCCTCTAACAAGCAAAACAGGCAAACCATGGTTTGGGGGTTTTGGGGTGCTGCCTGGGGTGGCCAATCAGATTTTGAGGAGTCCATGCCCTCTGCTCCAAAGACCAATAATTTGCAATTAAGAGTTATATCTGTTTTTGCAAAGGGGGGTTAATTTAGCAAAAATATCCATTCAACAGACACCTGCATACAAACGTGGTAAGTGGTAATAAATGGTAAAATTACTGTGAAGATGTCATGAAATGATAGATTTTGTACCATAATTTTAACAAAAAATTAAGAAAGAAAAAACATCATGTGATTATTGTGGGCTTCAGTTTTGGCCACCAGTGCTCTTGAGTGTGATGGGCAAAGTGGCACTCAGTCACTATGGCGCTTCTGAAGTTGATGAAAGAGAGACATTAACTGAATGACCTTGGCATCTCTGGTTTTAATGGGCAGGCGTACTTTAATCTAAACAGCATACAACTGGAGAAAAATGTGTTGTAAAGCTATTTGAAAATCAAGATTGCGTATCTGACAGTGTCTTGCAACATGCTTTTTATTGTCAGTCAACATAGAATTCTAAATGAGAAAGTGGCAATTCAGAGTCATTAAGAATGTACAGATATTTTGAACCCAACAGGAGGCTTTTAGAGCCCTTTATATATGGGAATCCATTCAAAAAATAGATCTGAGGTATAGTGCTGTCCCTCAAAGACATCAGTAAGAATGAAACTACTCAGACCTGCAATAGAAATACGTTCCTGGTGGTGAATACCTGAACCCCAACTGAGGGCAGACACTCGCTGCTATGACAGATCCATCAAAGCAGCAGTGTCTGTCTCTCCTGATGTGGACTCCAGCATGCGCTCTGCCTGCCGCTGAGCTCCGAAACCCACTCTGCATCTTCCACTGGCACCACGCCAAACATGGCCCTGCTACTATTGTCCTTCACCCTCCCTGCACTGAAGCCTGCTATTCAATTAAGACACGGTAACTTTGTGCTGCACGAGATGCTTTAAACACAGCTAAGAGTGGCGATTAGACAGCGGGGAGCCTTCCTCAAACTGTTTCTGTCATGCTTTCTTGCAGACCATATGACACCGTGCTTTACAGTATGCCTTGGAGCAGACTCTCCAACAGTCCCTGCATCATCTGGTGGATCTGTCACATCACACAATTACATTATTGCTGTTTCACTCACACGAGCCACTGTGTCAGAGCTCTGAAAACCAAACAGATGGAGCGGGTTGGCAGCAGAAGGCTCGCAAATCATGGATCATTTGATTGGAGATTTTATTTAATTATTCAACCAAGTGGCCGTCTTGGAGAGGACTCAATGCCGGCTGCCTACTGTACAATATGTGTAAGCAACTGTTACACTATTCAACTAATAATGAGTTACACAAAAGATAAAAGCTGGGACACTGTGTTTGTTAAAGACACCATGTGTTTCTTTCTTATAATAAATTGTGCAATCTCTCTGTTTATCCTAATCCTGGGTAAAAAGGTAAAACGTGTCTATGAGGAGTGGGAATAAAAGGGTGACTTACAATATCATTTAATACATCACAATACTACAATGCAGTAACAGACCGTATTAAAGGTGTGCAACATATTTAGTTCAATACAATATATTAACTGTTCTTTTAGAGATATTCAATGACAAATCCAATATACATGTCAAGCCTCATAGAAAACAAACCCAGACAGGGCTTTAGTTAATATATAAAAAAAATAAAACGGTTTTAGCAAGGCAGCTTATGTCCAATATAACAAACAGTGGAGCATGGCTTTCTTGAGTGGGAGTTTATGTCCATATGTCTGTGTGTGTCACCCTAAGCTCTGACATGCAGACAGCAGAGAAGCAGGAGAGAAAACACAGCTATTTTTAATTATAACACTATTTTGGTTCAAATGTTTACCTGATGAGTGGTAAATAACCCTCTGAAATTTACTCTCTAATTGAAAAAAGTTTTATGTGTGTTAGAAAGTAACACATATAAAACAAAGTACTGATGAATACAATACCATACCATAAAACACCAGATTATAGAGTAACATAATATGGCATATAAACCATACCCTACCAAACTATAGGAACCGATACCATAGATGTGATATGATAGGGTTCAATCTGTTCAATTTGGCCTGGTCACCTGGAGGAGGGCATATGATGTTGAAAGACCAGAAACACCCAATGATTCCAGGAACATCACTGATGATGTGTCCAGACTAGGCATCAGTAGATGTATGTACACAGCACAGTGATATATTAGTGCAAGATTAGACATGAAACATACTTAGGAAATGATGCCAGACCTCACATGATGTGATGCCATACTATGATACAATATGTTATAATAATATGTTGTGATGCATCAAGATAATGTACGATACGATACAACACGATGCGATATGTTGTGATACATTATGATACCATATGATATGGTACATGATACAGTACATTATATCAAAGATGTGATAAAATACCAAACAATAAGTCACAATACAATATCATGTGGTTCCATGTAAGCTAGTGGAGATCTCTGTATCTGGAATAAACTAAAAAATCCTTATTTGCTCTGTGGCAACTAAAAGTTAGAATTGTTCTGCAGTTTATTTCTCTTAATTTTCTTCCAACATTTTCCTATTTTCTTATTACTGAGAGTCTTTGGAGTGTACAGATAATATTTATTGAAGGGTTGAGCTCTTACATTCACTCACTTTTTGCTTGTAGGTGTATCTTTTTAAACACATTGCAAAGAGAAGAGGGGAGAAGAAGCAGGTCTTAAAAGGTGTGCATTGATTTCTTACATTATAACATCCTTACATACCGGGTATACTCAAGATAAGCTCATAACAAGCCACATTCAGGTGTGCTGTTCACTTAATGCAAGCCTTGAGAAACACTGAATTGGAGGCAAGAAAGAAAAAAAATGTGCTAACCAAAGAGGCAGCTGTGAAAGAGAGACACATTACAATCATACAGATGAGATCGAGGATTTCAAGTGGAGAAGTAAATGAAATGAAAATGCGCTGTTAGCTGAAATAGTTTGCAGGAAAACAAAAAAACAAGCTGTATTTAACATTCAGCTACAACACTGAAAACTGACAATTGCTTATCTCCATGGAGATCAATAATGGCAGCAGGATCATTGTGTAAAGTGTCTGCAGGTTTAATGCAGATAGGATGTCATTATTATTTTCTTTCTCCTAATGACCATCATTATGCACGGACACTGATTGAATTCCATTTGTTACCTGCGTTTGAGCCTGAGTGGAATAATTACCATTTAAGTATCTCCATTAAAATTCATGCACGGATGTCCATGCTCAGAGCTTCTTTTTAAAAAATAACGAAAATATTCTTTGAATACAAAATGCCCCGAAACCTGCTTTAATACTTCAGGTCTAATTATGTGTGAGTGTTATGAGAGCGTGTCTTTTTTGGGGGGGAAATGACAGCAAAGAAACCCAGGAAACAGTGGACACTCAGTCGCCATCAATGCAGCAAGCTCTCTTAATATTTAATTAAAATGGATCTGTTGGTGAGAGTGATCAATACCCGGCACCCTGTCTAAATTGCTTTTTCAACCTCTTGTGTCACATACCAAATAAATATGTTGTAATAGTCGCATACATTTCTGTTACCTTTTAGCAGGGGGAAGATTTTAATGTGCTGCATAAAAGTATTCTGGGTATTTTTAAGGTGTCTTAATGAATTTCTGATGAGACAAACATGGTTGGCTGATAAGGTGTGATTTTTACTTCTGAAACATGTCTTTAAGTCCATTGGTGCTTGAATACAACTGAAGAGAGCATGTCAGTTCTTGTTTTCCTGCCATCCTGCCTGTGTGTTCAGTCGCTCCAGTGAAAGTCACCATGTTCCTGCTGCAGGTAAATAAAGCAGCCACTTTACTAACACAGTCATCTTCCTGTAAATACACATCTGTGTCTGCACAGCGAGCCAGCAGAGGAGAACAGAGAGCGGGATTTGGCTACACCTAATCAATCACTGACAGATTACTGCTAAAGCCACTTCCATACACATTAAAGAGGGACAAATGCAGAATTGCAACTGAACAAGTTCTAGTTTGAAGCCAACAGTGGGACTTCCTGGTGATTTATCAAAGTCAGCGCTGCTGAGCGGCACGCCTGTGTGATTGTAGTTCACAGCAGACAGAACCGAGGCGCAGCATTGAAAGGAGTGTTTATGCCCTCAGCTGTGGCTCTGTCAGCCTTGTGGAATTTACTGTAAATCACATTGCTTTTATTGCGAGATTTAGTAGCTTATCCTCTGTGGGCTCTATTCACTTCAAGCTTGTCCCTATTAGGATTTTAGCCCCAGTCTGCGCAGGGACTGGGATACACATCTTGGAATAATGTGGCAAATCAAGCCTGTAATTTTCTACTTTGTGCTCATCATTCTTTTTATAATGACTGCAGCTCTTTTGTAGTAAAAATGTTTCATTACTGTGGCTAGATTACAGCCTCAGTGTGTGTATTATTTCTTCTCGCAGATCTCTATTTGTGATGAGGATCACTGCCTGTGATAGCCCAGAGACACAGCGCATCTCTGCAAATGATGTTTACAGCATCATGCCATGAAAATCGCATTTGGTTTAGTTGTGTAATGATGGAAAATATAAACACAGTTTGTAAAGGGGGATGCATTACTTTGCCAGTGTAAATACTTAGTATACTTGCATTTTGTTCAGTAGTTAATGCAACATGCGGTTATTATCACAATCAATGTCAAGAAACAAATCAGGGGAAATAACGTGAAATTGTGAGAAATCAAGATGCAAGTGTCTGCGGCACAAAGCTGGTTTCTCCAAAGTCTGTGTTTTTCTGCAGAAACATGCAGCAACATTGCTGAAATGATCACACATGACATAAGAGTCTGTAGGCAGAAGGTTAGAAAACAGCCGGTCACGTGCCATGTAAAGCCCTAACCTCATTCCTGGGGAAATGAACAATCCCACTGTGAGTGTGTGTGTGTGTGTGTACAAGAAGTAGATATCAACAAGACTTTTAAATTCAGTCATTTTTATTTTTGCAATGATTGCAGGTGTAATAAACATAAATATATAGCTTGATATTGGCTCACAAATAAGTCTGATATGCTTCCCTTAGGAGGTGAGTAATGTGTTTTTCAGATACTGCATTAACTTGATTTAATCGTACATATTTTTATCTTTTTAACACATGAAAAAGAAGACATAACCTAATTTTGGTCGTTAATTCCCTAACATCAAGTCGTAGCAACCGGCTAACTTTTTTATTCCTGCAGGTTTGATCCGTGTCAAGGAGGATTGAAACGTGTGATGGACATGAACTGTGCTCCCTGCAGCTGTGTGTGCGGCTGTCTGCATGATGTGTGTATTGACGTGCTGTAGCAAGAGTTCAGGGAGGCAGCTGAGCAAAATAATTCAGAATGTCCTGCCTGCTGACACAAGGACAAAGGCACAGACCGAACATGCCCATATGAGGAAGGAGACAATGGACGTGGCCACACCTGGAAATGCACCGCTGTTGTTTTCACTGTGACCTCTGCAGCACACAGAGATTTTTACAGGCTGGTCCTACGAGCATGCCGGACAATCACATCTGGTCAAATCGGCATCATCATTTGATTAGCACCACAAGCTAATGAAACCAAACACATACAGGAATTGTGATTTCTTTTGAGTTTGATGATTTATGAGTTTTTCAATGTCATAGTTCGCAAACAGCTCATGTATCACGGTGATAATGTAAACCCAAATGTGTGGAAACAAAGAGAATAACACAGGGATGGTTTGAGCTCAAGCTTGTATTGTTCACAGCAGCTCAGTGGTCACTCTGTGTCCTGCCTTTTGGGTAGGATTTCTCCAAAGGACTCATGCAGATAGAATTAGCATGATGCAGTCAAGGGAGTAGCTACTGAAGGCTGAATCAATGCATCACTCCCAGGGCCTTGGGTATGGATATGAAAGGCCATTATGGGACTTTTTTCAGACCAATCTTCTTATCACGTACCTAACAACTAAGGTCCAAAGGAGTCCAGATCAACCCCGTCTCTCAAGGCCGTTCACAGATATTGGAGATGGGCTGGAGAAAAAGCCTGCTGAAGTGTGTGTCAATCAGCCAGTTCAGCTTTTACTCAATGATTTTTTTTTTTTTTGTTTTCTAAAAGAATTTTTCTTGATAAAACAACTTCGAGGTGATGGGACATTTCTGTAATCATGCACCAAGAGTATGAGGAAATAAAAGACAGCACTTCCAGCCTGCTGTGGCTAAGTTTAGTAAGTCCTCAAGCAGGCATCTTTATAGACGGGTTTCTTGTGTACAAACAATACTAGGTGCGCTTGCAACCATGGGCAAAAGCCTGCTTCGAAGTGAGGTGATATCAATGAAGATGCCGTATTGTTTGCAAGTTCTCCTTGACACAATTGCAATAAAATGTTATTTCTCTGAAAAATCGCTTTGTCTTTCATTGCTTCAAAATCAGAAAAACACACTGACATTGTTTTAGATGTTTCCATTATCAGGAGCAGGGTCGTAATGTTTGCTGATGGTTTGTTTTGCCGATTCGTTGACTCTGCTAGTAAACAAATAAGAAATGTCACGATTTGTGCCCCAAGGCTGCGCACGCATACCTGCGATAACACTGCAGGTCTATACTGAGCTCCTAGCAAAGTCATAAAGGCAACTGTAAAATAAACCATGGATAATTTGCATCGATCTTATTTTTTCCATCCATCCATTTTCTACCGCTTACTCCCGTTAGGAATCATGGGGGGGCTGGAGCCTATCCCAGCATCTTCGGACGAAGGCAGGGGACACCCTGGACAAGTTGCCAGTTAATCGCAGGGCTGACATATAGAGACAAACAACCATCCATGCTCACGTTCACACCTATGGGCAATTTGAAAGTGGCCAATTGACCTAACCCCACTTAGGCATGTTTTTGGGATGTGGGAGGAAACTGGAGCACCCGGAGTAAAGATCCTCACACACCGGGGCCGACGTGAATGTAGAATGCGAAATTACGAAATATTCTGAGGCGAATTTTGACACACCTGACTATACACATCAAGCCCGATGCAATTTTGCAACTTTCCGGGGGGTAAAAGACACATCCCGGGGAAGACTTTTACCGGGGAAAGTCCCACCTCCTTCGCCTCTGATTGGCTACAAAAGCAGAAAACTTCACCACACGCTCAAGCCACATGGTCAGCACTTATAGCCAATCAGAGGCGATAAGTTAAGCACATGAAACTATGTTAACAACCATTAGCTTACGTTAGTGAAGATGAAAGTTAAAACAAAGACATTTAGCAAACTTAAAACACACAAACCATCGTCATATGAGAGATACCCAAGTTGTCCTTCAGGGTGTTGTCTTTGTAATGTTTGTGTCTTTTATCAAAAAGCACTCTGTTCTCCAACACGTAAACAATCAACTGGTCTGCCATGTTGGATATTCCGGTCAATCAGACGTCGCAACAACATGCAATCTGATTGGTCAGAAGTGGACACACAGTATGTGAAACTTTGAAAAATTGACCATGATCTGAAAAAATACATGCCGCAATATTGCAGGATGGGAAAACATTGCTGATGTGAACGCTTGTATTGACAGGATACAGGTTCGGAAAAAAATACTGACATCCGAAATAATCGCACAACAAAAACGGTCCCAGTGTGAAAGGACCTTAAACCCACGCAGACACAGGGAGAACATGCAAACTCCACACAGAAACACCCTGAGCTGGATTCGAACCCAGGACCTTCTTGCTGTGAGGCGACATCTTATTTTTCTCTCTGCAAAAAGGTGACAACTGAACAATTGTTTTATTAAGCGTGGAAGAATGCCACAAACAGCATGCGAAACTATCTACTATCTTAGGAATTGGTTGTATCTTTTTACAGTCTCAAGGGAAAAGGGTTAGTGTTTTACAATATAAAAGTAGTGCAAACTCTGAAAAACACTGCATATTTGCAGCTGAATACAAAGGAATATTCCATGGAGGAAACTGTGTCCTAATAGGCTCTGAACACAGCAGACAAGCTTCGGGAAAAAAGAGGCAGTTCAGTGGTGCGTGCGGACAGTAGGCTACAATTAAACTGTTAATAAATCACATAAACTACAGAATTACGTTGTCATGATAGGCTTCCCGTGAACCTCTGCTCATTAGGGCTGATTCTCTTTGAATTTGGCTCGCGCTGCAGTGAGCATGCGCAGTGCGGCGCGTGCTGCTGCCTTCAGTCAGTGGAGCAGCTGTCCAGGGTTTGGAATTCCAACATGGCAGAGGCTGTGGTCAGTCTTCCCTTCACTAACTTGGAATGGTTTCAAATCGCGAGCAGCCACGCTTAACCTTTCAGCCGCTCGTACCAGCCGTTCACGTGCACACTTTTACCGGATCGATGGTGTTATAAGCCGTGACGCTGCCCTGTCACCTTCACAGGTAAGTTTTATTCTTCTGTCTCTCAGTGATGTTGACAATTAGAAAGAGAAACGGAGCAGGGCTGTAACGTTACGCACGCGGAGAGGGAGGCTGTGTCGCGCGTCACGGAGCTGCAGCGCAGTCCGTGGTCAGTTATTCCGCATTTTCTGAGCCGAAATTATTTGTCAGCGCTGTGAGGAATACTCTAGAAATACTACCAAGTTCAGGAGATGTTTGCATTTATACGGCTGGAACCTGCCTCTTGAATAAGTTTGCAGCATCGTGAAGTTTTTGCATGTCAGTCTTAATAAAACTTGCAGCGATATCCGCAGGCGGGAGGCTAATAGATGGATTGTCATTGCGCTCTTAGTGGGACAACTGCTGGCAAGTAATCTATTTTAAAAGTAAAGGGAGGGTGTGCAGGGGGGCATCACGCTGCTTTAGCCTCTTCCTCTAATAGGCGGCGTGAAGAATGTGTGTTTTATGTCATCCACAGTCTCTCACATGCTTCCTATCCTCTTGTTCCAACTCGCGCAAGAAGTGACAGGCTGCAGCCGTGAATGTGTGCCTCTATTCCGCGTCTCCATCCACGGCTATGTGAATTTTTTTTCCTTCTCTTTTTCTCAAAATTTGAAGCCGCATGTTTGTCCTTAATTAAACGTCCTGAATGACCAGCCGAGGACAGAAGAAAGGAGCGTGCGTTTTTTAAACTTGTGAAATCCGATAGCTGAGGGAAAAAAGTGCCTGTAATGAGAAGCAACCTTTGGAATTCCTCCTCGTGAAAATTCCGATTCTGCCTTTTTCCCCCTTCTCCTCTTGTTTTTAGGCTTGAAGACATGATCACTAGCACCAGTATTTATGGTATGTCCATTTTGCAATTATCACCATATTATTGTTATTACATGTCATATTTTAGATGAGGCTGTATCACATAATGTAATGTTTTTGTGTGTTTGTGCATGTTTGGCTCATCAAAAGTTGAATTATTTGGGGTGGATATAATAGTGGTCATGCTGTCAAGATTGGGGCACATTAAAAACTAACCATAAATGTGATTAATCTTATAAACACTTGTCAAGGGAAGTATTTGTATTTGTTTTTGCTTCCCTTCATTCTTGATTTGCTGCTTAACTTTTTCATTCTTATTGCACTACTTTCTCATTTTTGCATGCACAGCTCTAATAACTATATCAGTGTATGAAAAATACAAACATATCTCTAACAATAGCACCAGGTTTCTATTGGGTAATAGATATGATTTAAAGAGAGATTTCAAATTTTAAATCCACTTTTTGTGTAGAAATTTACTTTTTTATTTTGTTTGGATTTTGACTCAATAACTGCCCCTTAAATAATCTACTTATAATATTATTCTTACAGATTAAAAAAAAATATTTAGAAATGTGTGGCAAAGCTGCAGCTCCAAATATCTCATTAATGTTAAAAAGAATATTTTGCATCTGTCTTCATGCCTGCTGTTTATATAAAAACATAAATTTAATTTCAGTTCATGACATTTTAATCAATAACTGTTGATATAAAAAATGATTTTCAAGTAAAAACAATAAAACAAAATTTCACATCTTGTTACAACTTTAAGAAATATTGCAGTTGATCTTGTCTTACACTTAATTTAAGAATATTTCTGTGTTTTGATTGAGTTGCTGCTCTGTAAAACAGCTCAATAAGGACTTGAAATCTGATTCCCTCCACATAAGTCCAACTGCAGCATCAGAAGTAGCTGTAAACCACTTGTCACACTCTAAATGTAGCTCAGCATTAAAAGAGAAAGTCAGGAGAAAGTAACAAGTTGTGTCTTTCTTTTTCCCAAACACGCTTCCCCCAGTAAAACCTTTTCCAACCTGCACTGAACAATTTACTTAATTGTGTCCACACATTTCATTTGCATGTTTTGCTTGGAGAGGAAATTAACCGTCATCAGCAGTGAGCTGAAGTATGTTTTCACTCCTCTTCAGAAAAATAACAGCATCGCAGCATCCGTCACTCAGTGGAGAGGAAAAAAAAATGTACATTACAGTCACGTTCATTATGTTGGAGTGTTTGGTTGTAATGTGTTTTTGCAAAGTGGGTTTTAAATGTGTTAGTCAGAGTTTTATGTGTTTCATATTTAGCCCTCCTCGCATTAATGTGTGTGGGTATATTTACGAGAAAACATCTGCGGTTTGAGTTAGTCGGATATAAACTGGATCGCAAATAATTGTGAGTGATTCTCTATCTCTAGATTTGTGTTCATAGAATTAAAGTTACATTCAATTTCAAAAGTTAAGAGCCACTTCTCTTTCTTATGACTATCTTTCTGCACCCAAAACAACCCCAAAACATTTTCTCAGATCTTTTACCTTTAATATCCTAATTAGCAAATAAGCCATGCAAGGCTCCATGTGTGCTCTCCTGCAGCGTGTGAGGTGATTCTTGCAGGTCCTTATTTAACCCCACACACCTTCCGCTGTGCATGGAAAAGCAGCTGACAGCTCTGTTTATTTCTGAAAGGAGAGCACTTATGATAGCTATCTAAGCTGTCGCACTGACACGAAATCTCTGTACCGAATTTGACAACAGATGCTGACCCCTCCTGTTGTCATCACCCCTCCTTACCGGGGTGTCACACATGTTCACACTTTTAAGAGTGACTGTAAATAATAGCAAGAAGTTGTGTAGAGGAAACTAAATAAATGCGCCCACTTTTTCCCCCAGTGACTTAAAGATTTAAAAATATAGTTGTTATATTTAGTTGATTTATATCGAGAGAGGAGTTGCTTGCAGACTGTTGCAATGACAAGGTTTTCTCCTTATGGCGCCGTTAGTATATCTTCTTTATTTTATAGAATTATACAAATTTATTTAACAAACATTTTTAATGTAGGTTTAAAGTCTAAATGCACAATTAAAAAAAAAAAGCCACACCAGCTTTTTCTATTTTCTCTCCTTTTTTTCTCTTTTTTTTTTGAGGTGCACTATTTTTCTCCAAAAAAATCCTTGTTCATGTTTGTCCAAGGTTACAGCTATTATTACATACAGAGAATTTATAAGCTATAGTCAATTCACTGTCAGGGTTCACTAACACAAACACAAACACATCCTTTGCACGCGTCTTTTACAAGTCTCTAAACTCTGTAGCTGCATGAAGAAGAGAAGCTGCTCCAAATAATTCGTCTATAACCTGACCTGTGTGAGACTATTACGGCTGATCGCTAAAATTGACAGCCACACTTGAACCATTACTACAAGCAGAATGTGTGTATGACAGGCCCGGCACTTTCTATGTGTGCTCTAATGATGACAATTAAAGGCATCTTCCTGAATACCGTGAGCCGGTCTCTGTGTAAACACCCCCTGGGATGTCTGTAGCGCTGCTGTAAATTGATGAAATACTCATCTTTACTGATGGATCAATTTGTCTGGAACCACATGAAAATCCCACTCAGCCCCTTTTGACTGTGTTGTATTAGATCAGTGCAGGATTGTCATCTTTGAGCAGATATGTTAAGTGGTGTCTTTTATTTGTCATATAAAAAGCCAGGGAGTCCCCAATGGAGGCGGAAGACATTAGCAAAAGGGACAAAAAAAACCTACAAGTATTCCACGCTCCCCCTCCCTCCTTTTCCTTTTCCTTTCCTTCTTTTTCTCTCCATGTGTCTGTCCATCTTGTATTCACATCTCTGTCGTTTCCCTCATGGCAGCCTGCTATGTTATCTTTGTGTGTTTCTCTCTCCGCACTGACAATTCCTGCACTGATCTAAGTTGGACTGCATTAGAAAGTGGAGGCAGCTGTCTGTTGCTATACTGAGGGACGTGTTTGCTCTACTGCAAAGATGAAGGACCATGAATCCTTGACATCCTCCCTTTTTCTCCCCCTCCTCCTCCTCCTCCTCCTCCTCCTACCATCTCATTTAGACACAGCGACTGTCTGCTCAGACTTGTTTTTTTTTCTTCTTTTCCTCTGAGTGACAGCATATGGCATAGACATTTTCTAAAATGCATGTGCCTACCACTGGCTGCTTGTACTTACCCTTCACATGTCTGCTAGGTACAGGCCTGAAGTGTTATTTCTGCCTCTGAATCAAACAAAATACACACTCCTCACGCTGCTTCATATGGATTAAAAAAAGATTACATGTAGGGAAGCAAGTGGATATTTAGCCGTAGATTTTCTCCTTGATATTTCTTGCTTTTAGTTCAGCACGTATTTTTTAAATGTATAGTTTTTTTCTGTAGGATTTGTGCATGCATGTTTTTATGCATGGTGTGTGTGCATGCTCTTTTTGCATGTATGCAGGTCTGTATCTATTTGTGCATGCTTTATTTTTGCAGCACCATTTTTCTCAAGATGAAATGCCCTGTTCTCTTTCTATATCCTTTTTTTTAAGACAAATATCCCTCACAGACACATCCTATAATCTTATAATGAGCCATACCATAATGCACAGGGGGCTTATAGAGCTTATAGTGTTCACTAAATGACTGATTATAACAGAAAACATGTTCATAAGTCATGTTTTTATGGCAGGTTTATCCAGGCCAAAGCATATCATTTACACAATGTTGCATTCACTGCCTTAAACTCCTCGTCCTCCTCCTTCCCAACACATTGAAACAGGCTTTGTTTCATCTGAGGTGTCTCTGCACTCATAAGGAGACGAAGGCAGCGCAGAGCCTGCTGGGGATTGGCTAGAATAGACAATCCCCAGGTGTACTAAACTAGGTTTAGCACTAAGGCTTTTAATCTGGACTTGTAGGAGATTCATGTGCATTCATAGATTTGCCTCGGTAATTATCATACCCCCAGTGGCAGCCGGAGAGAGACGTTTGCCTAAATCACTGATGTCCTCATTACACTGTTTACATTTTAATTAGACATGCTAAAGTCTGTTTTCTTTTTCAAGAGGACAAAAAGATTTGGAAATGTGTCTATCTTTAGTTTGAGAAAGAAACACAACGCCTGGATTGATGCCTGGCTATAAATTGATCTCTGTGGGTCTCGCCAAATATTTTTTCCATAGTTCTTGTCTTGTTTATGTAGTCGTCTTTACACCCCTTGACAATCATTGGTAATGTCTGATTTTGGCTTGTATCGCAGTTGCTCTGATATCATATAATGGACCATATTTGAACATTAAGACATTATGCCATGTTGTAAAAGTCAGTATTTGGTTATATTAGTTACAGTTTCTTTCAGGCAGTGAATAATCAGTCTTTAAGGGCTCTGATAAATCTAATCCACAGTTCCACTACTTTTGAAATTGCAGACTCTTTGAGGCGTCATTGTGTGCCTGAGCACTGCTGCTTATCATTGAACAACCTTGGTGAAGAGGTGTTTTTGCTGTCCTCCTTCCAAGGTGTTTTTTATATATCATGCTGTTTGGGAGTTTCATATTGTGAGAGAGCCTTTCACAAGGGGAAAAGGGGAACTCAGTAGTTTACTGTGTCTTGTCTTCTGAAACAGCGTCTGACTAATCTGGCGATCAAGGCCGCCATTCTGGTCCAACAGAAGAGCGTTTTAAACCGCCTCTCTTTGTATGTAGATTTAAGGTGTTTGAAATGTAGCTTCTTAAAAGTCAGATTCTTAAAATTTGTCTTTGAGCCGACCTCTCCTAATCAATATGACCCAAAATTATGATAACACCAAGAGTGTGTGATCCAAGCCGCTTTGATTCAGCAAAAAAAAATGTTACCGAACCCAAATTTAATAAAAGATAAAATAGGAAACTGAGAGCAAAATAAGAAGTTGGGCTTTAAAGTCTGTCAACTGTTTTATTTTGACAGAGTATTAGCATATAACAGGGTGAATTAATACACGCAATTTAGAGTCAAGACATATTTGCTTTAAGCACTAAAGGCTTTCTTTTGACTGCTCTCCATTGTCTCTGACATCACATTTCATTCTGACTGACTCAAATTGATATTTGATACAATTAACTGAGTCAGTAATCAGATGAGATGTGTTTTAGAGATGTGTTCGTGGTTTTTAACGCAGCGATTCCTTCATTCATCCTGCGTGGAGTCAGGGTGGATGACAGGTTGGCCCGGTGCCAGGTGCTGGCAGAGGGAGCCTTGAGTGCCAGGGACGGGAGAGGGTGGGCTGAGGTCTGATGCCTGATGGTGTAGAGAGTGGAGGGGGGAAGGAGGAGAGGGGCAGGGAGTAGGAGGAGGAGGATGAAGAGGATGAGTGGAGGGGAACGGGAGAAGGGGATGGAGGGGTGCTGCCATAGAGGTTTAAGGTGTCAGGCTGCAGCGGCGCAGCGGGTGTCTGCAGTGACACTGCGCTGCAATCACAGAAGTGAGGCAGGATGAGTGTGTATTGTGGGGTCCAGAGCCAGGGGTGTTATGTTGTTGTTATAGTGACCAGCTGATTACTGTGGAAAACGCTGCGTTGGTCTACAGAATACTCCCAAACCAAGCTTTTGTTTCACTGAGGCAGCTGGAGCTCATGAGGGGGGAGCTGTGAGCCGTTTGCAGACTTAACATAAATGACACAAAAATAAAGCTGAATTAAAACATTTCAACCATCCAAATTCACAAAGCAGCTCTCCTTTTCCCCTCGTCCAACAGCTGGAGTCTGACTTGCACGGTGTAAGTGAATAGTCACTAGAAGCCTCGCTGCCTGGCAGGTGGCCTATTTGACAGTCCCTCTAAGAGTCCACACGGAATTAGATTAATTTAAATCAGAAAAATAAGAGTGCAAAAAAGAAAAAAATGAGCACTCAAGAGTTCAGCATCATGGCAGAGCTTTATGAGGGCTGACACTTCTTTTGTGTTCATTATCAGGAAATCACCTCGGGGAGTCGTGTTGACTTTGCATGCTCTAAAATAGCTGGAACAGTGGACTGCCCCGTGATCGCCTGCTCACTTCCACTTTAAGTATCTGGGGAGGCAAGGTGGAAATACCAAACAGAGTTTTTTTTCTTTTTCTTTTTTTTTTTTGTACTGAGAAAAAGCTTATCATTGTTCAAACTCCCACTTTTGTAAGAGAAATCAAACCATTTGTGCTGTTGTGCTGCATTTTTCTTAGATTTAGCTTAGACTCTTGGCCGTTCGGGGCACTTAGACCGCACTTTCTCATCCCAGTATTTCCTGCCACTCCTTACTGTCCAATAAAATAAAATCAAAGCCTTGAAGATTTTTCTTTTTTAATAAGAGCTCTTAATCTGTCCGAAAAGCTGCAGTACATGTGCACTTTTGGTGTATTTTTCAGCTGAGCGCTGCTGCCAGCTCATTTGGCCCTCAGTTCATTTGTGTCCTGGGGTGAAATAAAGCTGAAAGTTAACTTTTATAGTTAAATCACTCTACTTATTGAAGGGAAATAAATCAGCATTATGTCATTTTTGGCACATTTATAGGCCTGTTCACAGTTTATTGTTGCGTTTCCATACTGTACAGAACAATAGCGGATTCATTTACTGGGAGCGTGATGTTCCTGCTGTCCAAACCCTGACTGCTCTGCCTCTCCCACATCTTTAAATGGATCCCATGAGTCTCCAGCTCTGTTGTTTCCATTATTCATTTTTCCAAAACTTCCATGTAGCATGTAGAGGCTAGAGGGGTGAAAAATAATTTTGCGTCTGGAAAAAAATAAGGGAGAAAAAAATGGATGTGGAGCAAAGTCACTGCTTTATGCAAAGTGTGCCATGCCTTGGGAGCACGATGTGAGCCGGAGTCTACTGTAGGAGGATTAGGCGGTTTGGGCAAGGGATGGACTGGATGTATGCGTCTGTGTGGGTTCAGTGTGTGTCTGCGTGTCCCTGTCAGTCTGTCAGCTCAGGCCCTAATGTGGCTCCCTAGAGGTACCTGGGGGAGACCCATCTAGCACCCAGTCAGCCTCAGCTGGCGGCCAAGTGGTGACAACGGGTTCCCACAGAGAGAGGAAGTGTCATAGTATGTATGTAAACTAGTGACAGATGACTGGAGACATGAGGCCTGTAGACACCGAGCCTGAAAGTAAAGCAGTTTTTGCCTCTTAGACTTTCTTTTTTTCCCTCTCTTTCCACTTGAGACTTCAGAGAGCGAGCATCAGGCTGCAGAATACATTGACAACAAGTCAAAGACGTGAATAAAACGGATGCAAATCATTTGGCATGAAAAGACAAATGTTATGCGAAAAGGTTTTATTTGCCTTTTGAAAGAGGCTGCAGCAAAGGAGTGAGGAGGGTTTTTTTTAGAGTGCAGAGCTTCAGGCAGCTTTTCTAGGCCACAGGTCATGTGGGTCAGTGTTACACTCCCTGCAGCCTCACTTCAACCCTCGGTCTGGAAATAGAACATGCAACGTCACCCAGCCAGGAGGGAGGTAGATTCCAGACCTCAGTGGCCACAGGCTGCACATGTGGAATCTGCTCGAGTAGTTGACCCCAAATGTTTGAAACCCAGAATGCTCCCAGTAGGATATTGTTTTTTTTCATGCATACCCAAATGAGCGAGGCTGTCTGAACTGCCTTTAACAAAGTGAAACCACCATACTTAAGACTCTTCACTGTCAGGCTGTGAGCGATTCATCAAGGGACTTTGCTCTAGCCAGAGGCGGATTTATTTAACAGTTTGCACATAACCTGTAAGAGAGGATAAACACAACAAATAAACTGAGGAGTTGTTGTTCTTTTTGCATATTTCAGCCAGCAACAGGCTGTTTGCCTGCTTCTCTCTTAAAAGTATTCATTGAAACGGACGGAGGGGCTGGCACATGGACGATAGACATTCAACCCGAGCACAGGGAAGAATCGAGCAAGATTTAGTCTTTAAGATGTCATCCAAGAATCACAAACGTAGAGCGTGGAGCACTTTTTCCATTACCAATAATTCTGTTTTTAAACTTTAAATCTCTTTATGGCGATAAATCAGATATGTGTTTCCCAAAAAGGGGTTTGTTGTGGGAAGAGGCCGTAAATGTGGCTCACGAAAACAATAAAAAATTATAAACACACACTCACACTCACACACACATTCACGTTTTCCAGCTTATTTGCACTAATGAACCTGGAGTCCTGGCAACAAGTCAGGAGTTTGCAGGGATCAGAGAAAGACCATCAGTCAGAGCTGAAGAGGATGAGAGTTCCCAACGTAACTGTAAACACATATTACATCCTAATACAAACATCACACAACCTGTCTTTTCTAACGTCTTGATTTTTTCAACCTTTTTCTGTGTTTTAATGCAGCTTGTAAAAGATGCAGATACAGATGTAGTCAAACATGATATCTAGATTTTAGGCGCCTCATATTCTTGCTGTTTTAATGTGCAGTGAGGATGTAACGATCCCAAACAACACAACTAAATGCTTTGATGCTTTTGCTTTGTCTTGATCCACATTCTTTTGTTTGGTGTCAGACATGGTGACGACACGTGAGGACTTGTAGTTGAGAATCTGTCACCTTGTGTCAAATCTGGGATGTAACATATCAGACAGACAAAGACAGTGATAGCAAGAAGACTAATGCACTCAACCAGCATGATGCAGCACATAATTTGACACCACACTGGGAAGCTTAAGATATTGAATACACATACATACGTCTATATATGTCTTTATAACATACGCTGGGATGTGAAACCTCTGTTGTTGTGAGAGTCTCAGCAGTTACATGAAAAGGATTTATGATGATTTTCAGGATTATTTTCAGTCAGAAATGGCTCTGTTTCAAAAATAAGAAATACATTTAGTCTTTTTAAACTTTACAGTTCCCAAACTAAAAGAAGAAAAACTGCTAAATCAATTAAGAAACATGAAAATTTAGATTTTGCATTTTTTATCCTCTCATATACAAGAATTGGTTCAGATTCACCTTTGAATGGTAATTTTTATCGTATTGTATTGTACGGTGTCCTGAGTTGGGGTTTGTTACATCCTTTTTGCAGTCTGGTATTAATGCATTAAACATTTGAGTATTTAGTTAGAGTGTATGTTTTAAGTCTGGACAACACAGGTAAAACATGCAATGTGCGCTGACAATGTTTAATATCACGATAATGATGTGAAGATAAGATATTCCTCAAATAGTCCCACGGGGGGAAATTTCAAAATTACAGCAGCATAAGTACAGATACAAAAAGAGAAAATAAAAAACTTAGAGTTGAAAAGAAAGATATGTACATGAGTCTTATTTACATATGTACAGCATAAACATAAAATATGATTTATTGCACTTCAGTCAAAGTGCTTTAAATAAAGTACTATTAGTGAATTTTCTGTCAGATGAAGTTTTCTAAGAGTTTCTTCTGTTCTTATACATCTAAAATTAATCCAAAAAGCAGTTTTGTAAGACATGATTGGTTCAGATCAGTTATTTGTAGCTGATAGATTAAGTCCCATCACACTGCATGGATGTGCTGTAAAAGCATAGACAGGCTCTATTTCAGAGGTAAAATGCTCTAATGCTAAGCAAACAAAATTGTTTGTGCTTTTTTCAATTTTATTTAAATAAATTTCTGTGATGTGCAATTAATAAAAAGTGCATTTATAGCACCACCTTAACACATGTATTCTTTTAAATGAGGAGATTTTTCTCAGCACTTCTTGACAAACAGCATGGGAACACATTAACCAGAGCAGCCAGGTTTTTCTCATCTGTTTTCAGTCAAATTTTTGGTTATTTGCTGCAGCATTGTGGAACAACACTAATGTGCTCATCATTTGAAGAGTATCAAATAGGTGTTGGAGTGTTTGTGCACTAATATTTGAGCATTTGTGAGATGTGACAGTGAACACCTGGCTCTTCTTCCGTACTATTGGCCGTTTGTAAAGCAGCCTGTGTGTCCAAGTGACACCTCCTGGTCTTTGCTCTCTGTCCAGGGAAGTAAAAAAATCTATCAGCACTGATGGGATCATGCTCGATCAAACATATCTGTGCCAACCTGTTTATAGTGAGCTCCAAAAGTGCTATTGTTCCGTTCTCCAGTCACATTTTGAGCACCAGCTGACCCCAGGTTGTGTATATTGATGAGCGGGATTTGTTTCTTAATAGAATTGTGTCTAATTAATTAGCTTTTAATTGGTTGAACTCTGAACATGCAAATGCAGCAGAATGTAGAACAATGATGACTTTACAGTGGGTACAGAGCTGCAGATTGAGGTCGACTCCTGCACACTCGGCTGTTTATTCTTATTTCTGGTTTGTGCTGTAAACTCACTTGGTTTAAACTCGCCACAGGAACAGATTTAAAAAAACCTGAAAGTGCCGGATCCATATAAAGGACCAAGAAATGTTTAAATCGCCTCTCTCTCAATTTCTATTAATTATCTCATTTATTTTTCACAATTGCTCAGTGCCACAGATTAACCTTTTTTCTTCCCCTCCTTTCATAATCTATTAAGAAATAGTTTTCGTTGCACGCTCCGTCTTGATTTCTTGCCTCATTTCAATCAAAGCTGTGAACTCTTTGAAGGCTGACACTCTCTCATCCACCTGCTTCTCACGCTCTCTGTGGACACTGACAGCTCTCATTGGAACACCTCTGCTGCTTTTACAAATCACACCGCTGATGCAACGCCAGTGCTGCCCTGCTGCAACACGCACAGACAGATACCAGAACAGTGCCAGCAATTTTATTCTGAAGAAAAGTACAATTCCACTTTTGTAGTGTTAAATTACTAATTACAGGTGTTTTTTTTTTTTTCCAAACTACAGACAGCTTCTTCATTTTATTGTTTTTTTAAAGGGCAGGAGTTTGTGCTGGAAAATGTATCAGTTAACAAGAAGAAAACTGCAGTCTTTAAAGCCTGTTTAATGCCAAAATTAAATATGAAGAAAGCAGAAAAGGGTTTCCCTTTTTAAGGTCCTGTAAAATTTTCACATGTCCTGTTTTTTTCTGATATGATGCTTAAATCAAGAGAAAAACATGCAAGTTTAAATTGGATTATATAAAGCATCATCCTTTATGTCAAGTAGGATGGATTAAGGATTAGATTATTAAGAAGAGCACCTTAACCCTTGAGATTAAAACCTGCCAGTCTGGAAATAGTAACTTGTGTTTGTATATCATTCATCAGCAGCAATAATTATTGAAAAAAACTGGAAGACATCTTTTTAAAATCAAAGCTTTTACCTGCAACAGTGAGTTTCAAAATCAACCAATCACTGATTTTAAGAGGCCAGTTTTCAGCCACGTCTCATGTCTTATATTAATAGAGTAATGAAGGCCGATTCGGAGAAATACTTTGTCTTCTTCATAAATACTGACATGCTCTTTGCTCATAGAAATCAAAAAGGGAAATATAGGTTATTTAATGAATATAATGTTCTCTTTGAAAGCAGCTAAACTCTGACTTAGAGGCAAGAGAGTCTCTGTATTTTGAAGTGATGTCAGTCTGTATGAGGAGCATCACCACAGGTATAACGGCTGCAGCAGGAAATCTGTATCATTTATGATTAAGATTATGAATGCATGTTTAATTTTAGTGCTCATGGCCTTCCCCCAAACAAACCTGCAACACAAGAATCAGCTCACGTCAGTGTGTGACAGCAGATAAAGATGCCTTAATAGTCACTGTAAGTTTAATTCTCAGTACACTTAAGCTTTTAACAGACTGTGTGCAGTCTTCAGTTGAGTTTCTCTTCTGTATTCCTGTTTGAGATTTTGACACATCGTCTTTAATTTGAAAATACTGGCAAGCAAAGGCTTTTATTGTGAAAAACAAATCAGCAGTAAAATGCATTGTCATGATGTTTTTCACAAGTCTGCTTTGTACATTACTAAGTTTTCAATAGAAACACACTTATGCATGTAAAACCCTTATCATGGAGATTCAAGTCAAACTAGGAAGAGTCAATCAAGTCTATGTTTGACATTAAAGCCTCCGAGTGAAGCTCTGCTAGGGTGCACCCACTAAACAGTGCTGTTATAACATTAGTGTACATAAAACTTGAGGAGGAGAGAACAGGAGTTTTCACCATGACTGAGCTGCTACGCACTTTCACAGTAAACATTAACATCATCCTTGACACAAGGAGGAGGAGGAGGTGAAGGAGGTGCTGCTCTTTCGTCAGCAAGTGCGGGTCCACCTGGCTCCGCTCTGACACCACAAACAATGTTACCTACTGTATGTATATCATATGATGAGGGGATGGTTTTATCTGTGTTTTTTTCCGCAGCTTAATATCTCACTATGATCCCTATGTTGTGAGGCACTGGTGTAATTCTATGACCTCTGGGCTGCCTTCAGTCAAGATAGCCCACACTGACTTTTGCACCGGCTGACTCTTATTTTGAAAGGCTAGGACTCTTGCTGTACAGAGGCCTAATTCTCAGCTGAATTGCATATTTCATTACATATTTAAAATGCTGTTATTTTGCAATTCAATACAAATGTTTGTGTGCTGTAGTTGCCCACTCACACCATTAAACTCGGCTCATAGGTGGTGTTTTAATTTCTATTTAACAAAATTTTGAACATGAACAACTATAATTCCACCGTGCATCTTCTTAAAAATAAATCTTTACTTTAAAAATATATCTGTTATTTTCCTATTCCTATATCGAAGGGCAGGTTGGCTCAGTAAACTGATGATCTGCTATCCAGCACATTATCTCATTAAACAGAATAAGCCCGAGACCTGCATATACTTCAGATGTTTCAGTGCGGATATAATCAAAATCTCATTTTTCACTCCTAAAGAGACCATCTTGTTGAATTCTGAAGAAGTAAATCCTGCATTAAGTGGCTTTAGCGGTGAATAAGTGTTAGATTAATCACATAACAGCCCAGTTTTTACACACCGTCTGATTGCAATATTTCTTGTTGCGAGAGGTCGTATGAGATTCCTTGTGTAAACCAAACTTTCTTTTAAAAGCGAATACTGCAAACCAGCTCTACGGCTCTGCACTGACCATGCCACCTCAGCTCTTAGAAGCCATTGTTTGCCAGTGGGCGAACCAATCTCCTCTACAGCTCTTTCCTTGTAAAAGTTCCCCTTTATGGCTTCACTACTTCACTTCAGTAACTTTATTACAGTATAGCTGAGAGATTTCTATTTCATATTGACCTAAGATTGCTTCAGTTGTCTCATTTCACCTTTTGCCTGGCCTGTGTTGGAGAAAGTGACCTTCTTTGAGACTTGCAGTCGATAGCAGAGAATGCTTCAACAGAAAAAGCTGGCGGTGGTTACAGGCAAACATCCCTTCCCCTTGTTCGCTTGGGTATTTTCAACTGGAGTTCAATTTAAACTTTTAATCAGTTTAATGGGTGGGAAACAATAAATACAACAACAGATGGCCCTTGCTTTACTGTTGTGTGTTAAACAGATTTTTGCGTCTGAACTCTGCAGATATGTTTGCTTTAATTCTTGTTAAACTGAAGCAAATTACTCCCTCCGTTTGTTTGCTCAGATGTCATCTAATTGGATTTTAGCATTTAACAGTGAAGATGTGTTGCTACGTTTTTGTCATGTACAGCTGCTTACCTGAAATGCATCACGAAGCAAACTGCTCTTTGTTAGATAAAGACTCGTAACAGAGCAGCGATGTCTGTGTAAAAAGGTTGAAGACGCCACTGGCTGTTTGGTATTAAAAAAAAAAAATCAGTCTTTTATTCCAACCTGTTTCTAAAGATCAGAGGCTGAAAAATGAGATTTTGTTTTCACAGTGTGATTCCCGTCTTGTCTTAACCAGGCTAACACGGCTGTAGAGTCTAACGGCTGCACGTGTGAAGTAATCATGGTTGTGAAACGGACTGGTGAACAAGATGATAAGTTAATTTCCGACAGGGCTTTGGCCTGTTGGTTTGTGAATCCAGATGACCTGCTCCTTAGAGACTGAGTCAAGGGTGCTAAAAGAAACCAGACAATTGCCAAATTTTGGTGTTTTTTGTTCCTCTTTGATCATCTTCCTCGGGGTAACAGGACTTTGGGGAATAAAGATGTTAGCAAGTAGCTTTTGGTCAATGAGCCTTCATGTAGCAAGGTCACAATCGGCCTCTCTTCTCTTTTGAAGTGTGTAAGTGATCCCGAGAGGCAGAGCAGCCTCAAGTTCACAAAGGCTCGTAAAAAGCACTGCCTCTACTGTACAAGTTTCGCCAAGTGCTCCACAATCCAACGACTTTTATTCTTTTAACTAACAAGCCATTTGAGTATTCATCAGTATTATGCACTACAGAACACTCTGAAGCCTGTCTCCTGTAATTGTCTTACTTTTATTCAGTGTACAAGTTCTCCTTGTGTTTGGAGAGCTGTTAGTTTAGCATGTGTGTGGATTTAGCTGTACTTATGGTAGTAATAGAAGACGTAGCCTCAGGGGCCTCTTGGCCTGAAGAGTCCTGGTTTAATTAGCATCAGTGAGACAGAGGAATGACAGCTCAGAGGATCCCTCAACCTCCACATTTTACTGCCTCACACACAAGTATGAGAAATACCAGAAAATGCATGTTTGCCTCTGCAAAGACTTTACCATCAGCTCAGCCCAGAACTTATGTGAGAATATCCAGTGCATATATATCAAACTGAGGACTGTAGTATATCTGTGCACACTGACAATCACTGTACAGTTTGCAGCATAGTATGTTGTTTACCTTCATGGAAAGGAAAGTGTTGACAAAAGATGCTGTCACTAACAACAGTCTGAGTTTTCTGTAAATGATCGAGCATTTACCCAAAAGGTTGTGCAGTATAGAAAAAAGAGAAAAGCTCATGCAAAAAAAAAAGAAACACCAAGGATATTGTGTCTTTCATTGTGTCTTTTGTTCCTCATCTTGAATATATAGAGTATTATATATATTGTCAACAGATACAATGAGAATAACAAAGCCAAAAGCTTCCTTCTTTTCCTATTTTTCTGTTCATGTCACTCAGCTGCGACACCATTGTTGTTTCTAATTATTAACTGTTAAAGGCAGGTCAGAAAAAATGCCACGTTATTTTCTATACCATCCAAGGCGTAGAGTTTCTTATCAGTCTTTATGAAACAGGAGCGATTGTTTGGTTTGTTAGGGACTTTTTTCAGCTCCAGGTTGATAGACGCTGTGTGTTAGTTTGGTATTTACTGCAGGAGGATAGTGTACTGTATGTGGGATTGACTCAAAATAAACAACAATGCTGGTATTCACTCCAATGAAAGGACATGCCAGCTTTAACCACAGGTCTTTTTCTGGATTTTGCTGGCTCTTGCATGCAAGTGAACATTTTAGATACGCTTTTTAAATCAACAGCCTTTTGCTAGTAAACATTTTTAAGTTGCTTTTGAGCATATAAATTTTAAACTCACTGGGGAGCAGGTTCTCTTTAACATGAGACATGCACACTCAAAGATGGATGAGACTGGCGTGGTGAGATATACTCTTACATTTAGAGGTGAAACCATGCAGCTGAGGGCCATATTTGTGCCTCATTTAGGACTACAGCTTGGATTATGGGTTTTTCTTACAGTCACCACTTTAGGTTTTCATAGTTTTATTTAAAACAATTCCTTTAGTTAGAAAACAAAGCCTGTTCTGCTTCACTTGAAAATAGTTGTACTATAATGACATGATTTATTTATTTAACTTTTTTGTCCATGTGCTCTCTGAGACACAGTTGGCAAAGAGTACGGCGAAGGAGTCAGACCGGGGTCACGTCTGCAGCAGCAGCAGTTTTTACAGGCTGATCTCAGTGCCTGCACAGAGGGGTGGGATCTGCTGGGTTGCATTAACTTAGTATGCATGATGGTGAAGCTTCCTCATGGAGTTAGTAACAAAAGACAGCATCCCTCTTTTTATGTTTTAGGGTAAAAAAAGATAAATATTAGACTTCATACTCAGAGATGGAAACAGCACATACAAATCTGGAGTAATTAGACATGATGAAATATGACAACCTTTAGTGGATCACTTAATTATTCATTACTGCAATTAATCCAGTAACCATTTATCACAGGTCAGATGTTGTTGCACATATATCCTTACATGACTCTGGTTCTCTGTAGTCCAGCAGAAATCATCCTTAACAAATGATTTAACAAATTATTAAAGAAAAACAAACCGCAAGAGTAGTTCTGTTATGTTTCAGCTCTTCAATTCGTATAATGCTGCTGTCAGTGAATACAGTTATCAGACTCTTCATCTTGTTAAATGAGTGCTTTTTGTCCCTGTTTATCCAAGAGTGCATCTTTGAAATCCTTTCAGCTGAAAAACAAATTCATAATACGGATGCACCGATCCGATATTTGGAATCGGATATCGGCTCAGATATTGACAAATTAACTGGATCGGATATCTGATGAATGACACCAATCCAGCGATCCGATCCACAGCCACACAGCGATTCTGTTTGCTCTATATTCTATGTCTGTCTATCCTTTTGTACTAAATGTTTACATGGAAGTCTTACTTCTTTTTGCTGTGTGCTAATGTGCAATTTGTTAATAAATAATATTAAGTAAATGTATATCTGTGTTAATTTGTTACCTTTTTTTTAATAAGGCTAATGTCAAGCCTGATGCCTTCACTAACAGTGCAAGGTATACAGTTCATTCACTCAACAGTAGTATTGGGTCGGTATCGGATATCAGCCGATACGTTAGCCAGGGATCGTTTTATATTGCAAAAAAAATTGCATCGGTGTATCTCTCATTCCTGATGTTCATCTAGTTACATGAATGATCACTTTTAACGTTTTTTTCAATGTTCAATCTCATCTTCTATTACGTAGATGTAATTTGATTGACTGTTTGTTGATTTAATCTTCATTAATGTCCGACATGTTGCCATATACAGTTGATTTATGTGCCATTTATTCAGTCATAAAGGTACATGCAGCTACAGCAGTAGGTCATCAGGTACATCTCGAACAATCTTAAACATGCTGCACAAGAAGCTGTCGGCCTGACTAGAAGGTCAGCTTCAAAGCACATACTCTAAGTGAGTGTTTGCTCAGTCATTTTCCCACCGTTTAAGTTCAGATTGGTACAGAGTCAGCTGTAGTCTGTGTTTTTGGATCGCATGGAGATGTAATAATTTGCTTCCACGGGTGGCCAGACTGAAATGTATGGGCAGCAGCCCTGGAGAAGACAGTGACTGAGGGAGGCATATCTTTTCTAAATGAGGGGTTAAATGGCACCCTGCCGCCTAAAGATTGGAATTACTGCCACATGGAGCTCTAAATTGAGTTTAAATAGTCTTAACTTGATATGTGAGATGAATGGAGCTCTGAAGGCGGACCGATTACCATTTCACAATGTGTTGGAAAGTTTTGCCCCTCCCACTCTTGGAGTAACGCGGCTGAATTTGAATATGAATATGAGCTTGTTTTTATTTATAAACGTAATTACTGTCTGTCTGCAATATTTGCACGCTTGTCAAGTGGAGTGGCCTGTGTGTGCAGAATAAAAGCAAAAGCTCCCATAATTATGTTTACGTCCAGCAATGAAAATCCCAGGGTTGTAATGATCAGTAATTATAAATACTTTTCAGCATGTCTGCGGCCTCAGCTGGGACTATTGTGCAGTGTGAAGTGCAGAGTTTGTGCAGTTTAATTATGACATTGTACATGACTAAATGTACCAGTCTGCTTTGGCACAGCAAAACACTTCCAGCACATAATCACGCTCAAGTCTGACTTTAAAGAGCTCATTACAGTTAGTTTTCTAAAGAGCGGCTTATTAAACACAGTTACCTAATAGGCATCTTTGGTGGTGCAAATTGGTAAAAATGGTAATGAGTCTGATTAGGCCACATTTCAATTACGACAGCTTTCACTTCCCTCTTTTCCCTCTACCCTCCCATCTTCCCCTCCCCCGTATTGGAAAGAGAGGAAGGAAAGTCCAGCCCTTTATGCTTGGGAATCCTCCTGGAAGGCATTTTCTCTCCCCTTCTCTCTATCTCTCCCACTCTCTCTTGCACATACGTACACTCACGCTCACACATACAAAAGGGGGAAAAGAAAACGGCTCCGCCACCTCTGTGTTTCCTTTCAGCAGCACAGTAATGAATAGAGAACTGTGCAAGCGGCGGTCCAATTTACGCACTGGGAAATTGGATGGACAGAGTGGAGGCCCACTCTTGTTTGCTTAAAAAACGGACCCAGGCTACCAGATTAATAGTTCCCAAAAAGGTCAGCATCTTCTGTTTCATTGATGATCACTGAACCAGAAATTAAACACCATGGAGTCGCGTAAGACCATAGCATCTCATGTCAAAAGCATTTTGGCTCAAACTGGTGTGAAATATATGACATAAACCAGATAAAAACTGGATAAACGCCAGACTTAAAAAAGATTATTTCTCTCTATTAGCATCATCTCAAACACACCCAAGAGGTTCATTCAGACCTATGAATTGACAATCACAATAGTCCTAACAAAGGCTGTATTTGTCGGTGGCTGATAAGGGAAATCTGAGCTGGAGCCCAGAGGCGATCTGAAAACACTCCACTAATGGAGCGCTCTGTAATTATACCATTTCAAAGAAAGACAAAGGAACCTGTGGATGTTGTATTAGAGTTTGACAGGCAGGTGGAATAAAGGACAACATTTGACGGTGTTTCAAAAGTAAAGGATCATTATGCTAATGCACTAATGCTAATGTGTTCACTCATGTGCGTTTATTTATGTGTTCATGTTTGTATGTGTAGATGTGAATGGACAAATTTACTATCTGTTCCATTACCCTTGTTAAAAAGAAAAACAAATAGGTCTAATTTTTTCACAGATATCTGAATCATTGAACACTAACAAACAATAGCACCAAAGACACATATATTGTGGTGTGACTGGGGATGTGCCAAAAGCAATAATCCACCAGGAGCTAAAACTGAATTTTAGACTGACTTGTCCAAAGGTACGAAAGCTCTCACAAAATAGTCAAAAATGAGCACAGCTTATTAAAAGCTCCTGAGAGGGATTTTTTGGCAGATTATCAATTAGACTGATGTTAAAACTCATGTCTACTTTTAACCTACAAATGCAAGCATGACCTAATTATGACTTTATTATAATTATTGATTCCTAAAAGTGCTGCCAAAGCGCAGGTGTCCAATTAAGAGATGAACCGACCACCACGTTTTTTTATTCATTTTCTACAGCAGAAATTCTCAATCAGCAATACATGAGATGGTGTCAAAAAGCAGAACGAGATTTTTAAGGGTAAAATAAAAAATACAAGAGATTTGAGGTTTCTCTTATTATGTTAAATGCCACCACCAGCATTTGGTCCTTTGTGCAGTTTAACATCCACATACCTGTGCTGGTTACACACAACCTAACCTCCTTTTTTTACATCATAACCCAAGATGCCATCTGGGATGGTTTACATCCAGATAGTAGGTTATTATGGCATTACTGAAGTAGTTATTAAGCAGGGCTACAGCCTCAGTCAGTGGTTGGTGGCTGCAGTACGGTTTAAGCCCAATAGAAACATGAATAATTCACTTATTGGATGAGTTATTCTGCTATTCACTAACAAGGGTGAAAATGTTTAATCATGTAGTTACATCTATTACATAATATTGAGACTCTTTTGTTATTTGAAAAGCCCTGCATCTTTGTGTTTTTCTGCGTAGGTTGTATATTAATAGAATGGACTTATTTTACCTGTAGAAAGGTAAAAGCCTCCAAACAGGGTTCAAGTTATTTTTTGATATAGGAAGTAAACGTCTGTTTTAAGCTGTCTTTATGTAATCGCCTTGGATGGTTTCCACTTAAAAAAAAAAAAAAAAAAAACACCTGATGCTCCGAGAAGATCTCAAGTACACTTTGCGAGTAGCACTTCTTTGATTGTCTAAAGTGGTCCATTGTTTGGAGAGCATTTATAATAATGGAGCAAACTCACTCAATAAGCCGTGTGCAACTTTGTTATTGAAAAAAGCGCCTTGAGTGTTAATGAACTCAAGTGAATGATTTTCAGAAGAAAAAAAAAATCATTCTTATACTTGCTCTGTGGTGTCAAGAAAAGCTGTGAGAGCTGCGAGTTTTTTTTTTTTTTGGCAGGCAAAGCGTTCGTTGCTATTGCCCAATACTGTTTTGTTTGTTTGGAAGGGAACATTTTCTCAGCAGTTATGTGGAAAAAAAATATGTATTTAACAGTTTGTTAAAAAGGTGTTTTCATGTAGTTATTTGACAAGAGGGATAAAAGTACCAGGTATGTTTGACAGGCTGCACTGGAAAAAAATAATATTCCTCTTCAAAAGTCTTACTTTCTCTTTGCAACCACCTACAGAGCTAACACAATGGGCTGACCTAGAATATAGTGGGTGGCTCATCATTGAATGCACATGGGTCTGCTGCAGCAACCAGAGACTTGTTATTCTCAAGGGTGTCATTCATACATTTTCCTCAGTTCATGCAAATGCTTGTAGAAAGGGTTTAGATTTGCATGAAAGACATGGAGTTATTCTTTTAATTGTTGCTGTCCTCATCACTGTCCCCTGTGATAACATATTCTATTTTCTGTATGAACCTGTCTCTTCAAGCACAGTATGGCTAACATATTTGCCTGCCTGGGCTTTTTGCCTCGAGCTCTTCTTCTTAATCATTAGCTTGGATGGTTGACAACCATGTGAGGCATAGCATGGATCCTTTTGACTAAAACCTTGTAAATTAACACAATTAGTGCAGCATCATCCTGCTAATTAGCTCCTGGTGTCTAGTGTGGCGGGTGGGCGAATAGCTGGGAGGGAGTCAGAAGGGAATCTGCAGACAAACACTGTATTTGCAATCTGCCTCTGGACAGTGGCTGTTTGCTGCCTAAATCCTGTGATGTGGACTTAACCCACTGGAGTAGAAAGTATAGCACTGTAGCGCCTGACTTACAAGGGCATGGAAGTTTAGTTAAGCGCATGTCTTTTCATATCTTCTTGTAGCTTCTGGTGAGATTAGAGTTGATTATAAGACTTTTTTTTAAACTATGCCTTATTGTTCTGAGCTGTAAACCCCTTATAGTGTGAATTATTTGGTGGTAATTTATCCCTGTTAATCCCAAGCAGACGGCAGCACGGTTAAAAACCTTTATTTTCAGATTGACTGGGATTTTACATGATTATTTCTGTCATTCAAACCCTTAAGGCCATACAGAGAGGCTGAGACAAGCTGCAGAGAAAAAGACAAGTGAAGCATGTTTTTTTCCCCCCTTCCTTCACTCTGTGGACTGGGAAGCAGTAGGCAGACTGAATGTGGATGTAATTCATGCTGGGCTGAGAGGTTTGTGTGATGAAAGCAACAGAGCGCTGCCAAGGAAGATTGCTTTGCTGCTCTCCTCCAAGCAGATTTGAAACTGTCTCAGAATGCCTCAGATGAGAGTTGGATTATAGACTGACCCTCAATGTCTGTGTCATTCTGCTCTGTGTTGGGTGGATTATACAGTGCTAAGCAGGTATCTGGTCCATCATGCTCATACTGACCATGATGCTTGTTCAGTTAGCAATGAGTTGAGTTAGGAATTTACGGTACATTCTGAAAATTTATATTATTTCTCTTTTTATTTGTTAATTTCTATCTATTTGTCACTTAACTAATTCATGCATTGCAGAGATTTTCTGCTTCATTTGGTGGCTTTGTAACATTTCAAAATGTCTGAGTAGTTTTTTGAACTATTATAGCCAATTATTTAGTGCCTTCTTTGACATATTTCTTCCTTATGCTGGATATTTAGGTCTAAAGATGCAGTGGACCCCAGAGCACACACAATGGGCAGAACAACACTTTGACATCTCATCCACCACCCGCTCCCCTGCACACAAAGTAGAGGCCTACCGGGGGCACTTACAGCGAACCTACCAGTATGCGTGGGCCAACGACGACATCTCCGCACTGACTGCCTCCAATCTGCTAAAGAAGTATGCAGAGAAGTACTCTGGGATCCTAGAGGGCCCAAATGAAAGAGCCCTGCTGTGTTCCTACTCTGATAGCACCACCGGACTCATGAATGGACGAAAGTCAGAGAATGAGTCCTGGCAGGAGGGGATTTACCCAATGAACTGTGCTCCAGATGTTATATCTGTGAGCAAAGCTGGAATGACAGCTGCCCTACCCCCTACAGATGTGTCTGCTAGCATAGGCAGCTCCCCAGGGGTGGCCAGCAGCTTGTCTGAGCCGAGTTATTCCAGCAGTAACTGTGGGAGCCACACAGCCACTACTCTTCACTCGGGCCTCCCCTCTCAGGAATATACTGCCAGCTACAACGGCTCCTACCTGCACTCTAGCTACAGTGGCCAGAGTACCCCAGCCCTCCCTTCTCCTCACCCCTCCCCTTTGCACAGCGCCGGGCTCTTACAACCCCCTCCCCCGCCTCCTCCCCCTACCTTAGTACCAAGCTACAACGGTGGGTCTCCAAACCTCCCCAACTACAATTATCCTCCAACAGGGTATCCTTCTCAGACTGCTGTTGGCCCTGGTTACAGCCCAGGGGGAGCCCCCCCTCCTTCTGCTTATCTCCCGTCCGGCATTGCAGCTCCTACCCCAATTCCCCCCTCCACGCTGCCTGGCTACACCTACCAGTCCCATAATCATACACCAATTGCACCAACACCTTTGAATGGCAGCACATCCAGCTCATTAAAACGAAAAGCTTTCTACATGAGTGGACATGGAGATATGGACTCCAGCTATGGTAATTTCAACTACAACCAACAGCGCTCCTCACAGAGCCCAATGTACAGAATAGCAGACAGCGTCTCAGACTCAAACAGGGGAAATGGTTTTGACAGAAACCCTGAGGCTTCATCTTTGGCGTTTAAGCCAACCAAACAGCCCATGTCCTCTGATCAACATAGAAAATTTATGGTTCACTCCGGCAGAGCACTAACACCTCCATCCTATGGATCAACCAAAAGCTCTGTGGGTGATCTCAGAACTGGTGAGCCCTATAACAAGTTTGGATCCCCCATCATGAGTGAGCAACCCGAAGAGCACAGACAGCACCTCTCTCACTCCCTAACAGAGCCTGACATTGGTTCGGCTACCTCGTCCATCCATGCTGCAGAGGAACAACTGAAAAACAGTGACTCCAACTTGGTGGAGATGGTGACCACAGAAATCCTTCAGCAAGGTCCTCCGGTGGACTGGAGCGACATCGCTGGTCTTGAAATGGCCAAAGCTGCCATGAAAGAGGAGATACTGTGGCCAATTCTTAGACCAGATATGTTTAGTGGACTTGCAACATTACCTCGGAGCCTCCTTTTATTTGGACCTCAGGGAACTGGTAGAACACTTCTTGCCCAGTGCATGGCCAGCCAATTGGGCGCTGCCTTCTTGCGACTCAGCGGCTCAGCTCTGGTGACCAAATGGCTTGCAGAAGGGGACAAGATAATCCAGGCTTCCTTCTTGGTCGCCCGTTGTCGCCAACCAGCGGTGGTGTTCATCAGAGAAGTGGACCTGCTGCTGTCGGCCCAGCTCAGCGAGGAGAGCCCAGTGAACCGCCTCAAAGCTGAGCTCCTCATGCAGCTCGACAGTATCCTGACCTCCACTGAGGACCACATCCTCGTGGTCTGCTCTACTAACAAGCCTGAAGAGATCCCAGAGTCCCTACGGAGGTACTTTACCAAGCGGTTGCTCATCCCCTTGCCCGATGGGACGGCACGACACCAGATAATCAGCCAACTGCTCTCACAGCACAACTACTGTCTCAGTGACAAAGAGATGTCACTACTGGTTCAAAGGACAGAGGGCTTTTCAGGACTGGACGTGACCCAGCTGTGTCAAGAGGCCGTGGTAGGTCCTCTCCATGGCATCCCTGGTACAGACCTGTCAAGTATCCATCCCACTCAGATGAGACCCGTCTCCTACCAAGACTTTGATAATGTGTTTTGCAAATTTCGACCAAGCATATCACAGAAAGAACTTGACATGTACACTGAGTGGAATAAAATGTTTGGTTGTAGTCAATGAGGGGGAACCACTGAACACAGTTTCTTTAGTTGAGTACAAATACATGTTTGTCCTTCTGGCAACAGAAAAAAACAACCTATGGTGACACTAGCATACCATACAGCAAAGGGGTTTTCCTTACAGGTTTCAGACTGAAGATCACAGTCCTGACATGAGGAATTGGTCAAAGTTAAATGCTTTATACGGTGGTTGACATGAGCTCACTGAAACCACCTGGAGAAAATGCCCCCTGTTTTTGTATATACATATATATAAATATATATACATACTATTCTGCTGATCTCGAGATTTAGTTGCTATCAAGTGCCTACGGTGGTGCTGTCTAAGTTTTTTTCTTTTTGCCTCACAATCTTTGTTGGTGACATGTGCTAATATAAAAAGCTTTAAAACAAGACAAAAAACTTGCTTTCTCTTTTCCATTAGAACGGTGTTCTACAGCGGTGTCTGTTTTGTGCTCTCTGTGAACAGTTGTGGTTAATTTGAGATAAATTACATTTATTGACATAATTACAGTCAGTCTTCATTACCAAACACAGGTTTTATCCGAGTTTATCCTTGATTACAATAACATTACCGTACTTGGTTGCCGTAATAGCCTTTCCACTGTAGATGAAATCAAAAAAATCAACCACTACTTTATGGTGTGACTTCAGTCCAAACAGTACATTCCCATGTAATTGCTGTTGAATTATTGTTACAGTAAATCAGAGTGTTAAAAATCATATACAATTCTACCATTATTTCTTTTGATGTTCTCTATTTGAAAACTCAGGAAAGTGATACTGATATGTATAGTACCTCATAAGCTTGTGTAAAACACACTACAAGAGCATTTGGCTTGAATTTGAAATTCCATCTTTAAACAGAGAAAGGCTATATAATACCTCAAAAAGCTTGAGATGAAATGTGAAGGTTCCTGTGATGAATGTATGAAAGTAATTCTGCATTATGTACAAGACAAAAAAGTAATTTGTTTGGGTTTTTTGTGCTTTAGATTGTGGCGATGCAAAGCTGCGAGAAATTCGAGAAAGGTGCAGACAAACATCTCGGGGTTGAGGAAGACAACCGCCCCGAGCTATTTCATTCCATCCTGCTGCTGCTTTATCATTAATGAAACATAAGGATTATGTATAGCCTAAGTTCCTTTCTACCTCAGTTTGTTACTTATCTCTGAAAGAAAAATTCAAGAAGACAGCAAAATGTCAGCACCTATTCTGCTTGTTTGATGAGGAAACCTTCTGAGAGAACACCAAACTGTGTTTCATTGTGTGCAAAATCTATTAGCTTTACTTTGTGATAACTAAGATTTCTCACCACATAATGCACTTAAAGGGGAATACCACTGAGTACCTGGTTTGAGACACACCATGCCTTTGCCTTAGGTCTGTTTTAGGTAATATTCACCAGTAGATCTTATTGCAATTGCTCATTCGCCCCTGAATATAATACATCTACATGTGCAACAGTGTTAGGCATGCATTCCCTGCCTTAAAAGCTTTCCTGTCATTTTAATATTTAACCTAGAGCAGATTTGGTTTGGCTTTAAATGTGACGTTCATGAATTGAGTGGCATTCCTTTTTAAGCGCATATCTTAAAGGCAAGTTGAAATGTTATTTTCATTCTCATGTTGTCATTGTCATGTTTAAAATGTTGTGTTTACGGTTCATATCAATCACAACATGCTGCCATTTATCAGTATATTCCTGCTCAGCATTGAAAAATTTGGACTGACAGCAGAATCATCGAGTGCAAACATTATTGAATGTATTACGTCCTCGGAGCAGTAAGGAAAGCAAAGCACTCGCACAATGAAAAATGCCACTGAAGTAGAGAGCACTGTAGGTGGAGGTGTGTTATACTGCAGAGGCACTAAAAGGACCTTGTGTTTGTTTTTCAAAGGAGTTCCCCTCATGTTTGTTGACTATTATTGCACGTTTTTCTTGTTCTGTTTTTATTATTGAAAATGCCGTCTTGTTTTGGTATCATTAACTCCTCTAGAGCTGCACTAGGATGTACCTGGAGGATCAAAAAATAAAGAGAAATTACACAGCAGAAAAAAGCTGGGCGCTAAATCTCATACTTGATTCATGTTACCTTATTTGAAATTATTACCCGACCTACTAATCACCTGGCTCTGATTGGTCGAAACCCTTATCATTAACTGTTAATTGTAGATAATAAAAGCAAGACTGGAAGCAACCTCAAATCAACCTATGGAAAAGAGTCTGACACACTTATACAGCTGGTATTTTTACCCCTCCTCATTGACAGTTTGACAAAAAATGATAAAAGTCTCCATTAGCAATGGTAGAGCAGGTGGTGGCTTTTCTATATTAATGTATTTGAAGCACACTAAAGTAGATTTATAATTAATAGGATGTTAAAACACAAGGAGCTGAGTGAAGAAGACATCCACCAAATTGAAGAAATCAGACATCAAACCTATATCTCAGTAGTGATACTGGACTAGCTGAGTGTCAAGAAAAGGCTAAAAGAAAGTTATAAAGAGGACCATGTACAGATGCTGCTGTAATTTTCTGCATCCGTTCAGATTCGGATAGAAAAAGGCTAACGCTCTTACTTTACTGTTTACCATTACTATCATCTTTAATGTGACCTGTAATAGGTGAGAGAGCTAGTTTGAACTCATAAGTCAATATTAATGGTCAGTTTATTTGATAGTGGCCGGGTAATAAGCAGGATACTGTACAATGAGCTAGTAATGCCCCTTCAAGGTGGTCTCTCTCTGTGTTGGAATTCTATTTCCCATGACCACCAGCTCATTATACATAATCCCTATAATGTTATAACATATACAGTATGTGTACGGTATTTCCAATGGGTCCACTCAAGGTGACAGTAATTGGTAAAAAGTTCAGTCAACCCTCCACACCTGGGTTACCCCTGCAGCAGAACTATTTGTTGAATAAAAGGTACCTGTATGTAACTAATCAGACCACAGCCAAGAATACGAATGCATGTTCTGCTTGTTTTTCTAAGTGTTGTTTGTCAGTTGAGTCCAACCTTAACAATCCTGAATCATTTTTATTTCAATGTGGGATTAGAAGGTTTCATGTTCACATCTCCAGGCTTCATGTTGGACTCTTTGTTTTGACGAACGCTGTACAAAAGTGTTTCGCTTTAACTGCCAGTGCCAAATCTGTTTTCACATAAAACTGCACAGCAAGGTTTGAAAATGAATCACACTTGAGTTCCACATGCATATCTTTGACGGGAGAACGCTTTTCAAGAAGACTTTTTTTACTGATTTAAGTGGAAATGTACAAAATGAACAGAGAGCTCCTTCTAATATTGTGTCATCTATTTTTGCACTTAGAGGTGGTAATTGGGTGAATCTTTTCTTGAAGCCAAAGTAGAACAGCTTTCTTTTCAATATTCTGAAGTGTTTTAAAGACATGTGAATTTCAGTGTCCTTAACTTCAGCAAATTTTTAACACTTTCATTGGGGATTCAGTTATTGTGCGACATTATATGAAATATTTTCAAGAAATGTGACTTCAGTGAAGCATTTGTGTTCCAGTTTTATGCACAGTCATGCAAATGTGGCTAATCTGTTAGAAAACGTCACACACACTGGAATAGAATAGTTCTCCTTGTCCCAGATTGCTCACTTAAAACAATTCATTTTGCTCATTGCAAGGATTTTTCAACAAGAAGGTGATAAGAAGCCACAAGTGCCGTTAACAAGAGCAGATTTCACAAGTTTAAGAGGTCGACTGTTCACGGACTTACAGAGAGATGATTGTTAAAAAGGGGAAATTTCCACTCCATTTAAGTAGTACTTGTAATCACTCCATAACAACAGGTCTTTTCAATTAATTAGCTTTTTTTAAAATTGGCATTATAGCACAGTGTAACAAAAGGCACATGGAAAAGAAGTTACGTCTTTTCTCTAAATTTTGTGAGACCCACAAACAGTTAAACCCCCTGCAGAAGATATGAGGCAAACTATAACGCACTGCTTTGGTAGTTTGTGTATTGAACATGCTTTAAGTGTTTGCAGTTATTAATCATATAGGGGGTGATGTGAGAAATAAGAGCCTACAGTCACAAACAACACCTGAGCAGAACCTCTGATAAGCACATCGAGTCTCACAGTGACGCCAACTTGTATTTTTTTCTGTCGGTTTTCTATCATTACATTTTTGCTTAGAACAGCTGATGACTTTTTATGTAGTTTTATTGTCCAGCAGTCTTTATAACCATTTCTACCTCATTGCTACATATTGTACATGTAGTACTTATGTCCTGTCATTTTGAATGTCATGCATTTGTGGATAAAAATGGAAAAAAAAAATAAAAAAAAATAAAACAGGAACAAAAAAAAAAAGAGAAAAAAGAAAGCTTGCCCTTGAATCTGAGCAGTTTACCTCAAAACGACTGTCTTTACACTGTCAAGTACAAATCACAGAAAATAAGGCACCTTGAGGGCAAATATGAAGTGAACCTGCACATACTGACGTACAGTTTATATCATGGTTTGATTCAGTTGTGTTCTGCGTGGGGCTCCTACAAAAGGTCACCAATGCAAATCCATTTCCTAAACAGTAACAAATTGCTTTAACCCTATGTTAATATTGTAGTGCGCATGTTAATGTGTATGTATGTGCACTTGCAAGTGTGAAGGGATTACACTACGAAATGGAAATCTGACTTTTTACTTTTCATATCCATGTACAGAGAATAAACTTGCACATAGCTGTACCTATTGTACATTTGCTAATGATATACAGCATACATACAAAAAATGCAGCCACATACATGTTTATATGTGTGTATGTATTGCCATACTTACAGTACAGTCGATTTAAATGTATTTTAATTTCAAGGTACATAAAAGTTATTGAAATACTGAATAAAGATGTTTTCTTTTTTTCCTGAAAACTGGATGCATTTTGTACCTTTACTTGATTAAATTTGCAATGGTGTGATGATTGCAGCCTGTGCTATTTCCATTACAAGCTTCTTGTGTAAGCAGTATTTGATCCACATCAACTTTGTTTCACCGCTGTTTAATGAAAACAACAGTGAATGTAATTCACTTTGCAGCAGTTTACAGAGGCATACTTTTAATTGCACTCCCACCAGTATCCATCTCATGCTCTGTAGTCATTTATAAATCCATACTAGCTATTAGAAAATGCAGAGCTATGCTTAAAATGTATCTTCCGTGGTATCATTCAGTAGTGGGTGTCACATGTGTGGGAAGTTTCTGTGTAATTAAACACACTATATTGTGTCAGAGTTAGTAATTCAGCTGTGGGTGGAATTTATCATTAGATCTTAAATTTATAGCTGCTTTACATGGAGCAGAAAAACACAGGATGTCGAGAGAAAAGACATCAAATTAATGATGGGCTTTGTTGTGTATTAGGGGAAACATCCATACTCTGCACCCAAAATGTAAAAAAACAAACTGTACTTTTATTTTCCAAATAATTTCTAAAGGAAGAATTGAGTGAAAGGGGTTTTACAAAACTTGGGGATGTGAAATGGATCTGAAAACACTCCTATACAAGCAGCGGTCAGCTTTTGTACATTAAAACCTCTTAACAATAAAGCATCAAAGCCTCCCATTGATAAAGGAATATTTTACCAAGCCTATTCGAGCTATTAGTTAAGTGCAGACATTAATTTCTGAGACTTAAAAGAAGACAACCTTAACATTTTTGATGAAAAAAAAGACGTATTATTCCTTTAAAAATGTCTTTGCCTTGTCAAATCAGTGGTTAACTAGAATTTACACCTTTTTGGTCAAAACAAGTAGTGTTATGTTAGTACGGCATTTAATTTGCTGTGCTACTTAATATAACAATGTTACATTTTTAACATTATACTGAAAAACACCCTAAATTAAGAGGTAATTATTCAAAAAATGAGGATATATGTGGTAAAAAAATGCTCCATTTTCAATAACACAGTATATTCCTACCATCAATGACACTTTAAAGTCTCTATCTAAGTCTCTAACTGAGTCTCTATCATAAGTTTCCCAACAGACTCACCCAGTATCCAAACACCTGGCCACTTATCCATGTTCATACTTTATTTTCTTGTCAAACACCTCACAGTGTCTGTCTTTGGTTTGTGCACCAGTTGCATGTCTCTTACAAGAGGAAGCGAGATGGACAGATATACACAGAGATACATTCAGTGCACATCCTTCCTCCATCCTGCTGTCTCTGAAATCCTAGCAGCAAACACGCCCTTTGTTTCTCTCCACTGAATTTTTAAACAGCAGCCATTTGACCAGGAGGAAGGAAGGGAAAAAAATCCGGCCTGATAAGAGCAAAATAAAGTTGAGTCAAACAAATTACACTCAAGTTATTAGTGGCTATTTTGTAAATATCAAAGATCCACTTGTCCCAGTGTTCTGTGCTTCATTTGCATTCTGATGAAACTGGAGTGGATGTGTGTGAACTCGGAGGTTATCTGCTGAGCTGCAGCGCCCGAGCAGCCGAATCAGACAGCTCGGCAAGCGCACGGCTCAAGAGGATGAGCCACAGACCTCTCTCAAATCACTTCCTTCATAACAATTAAAATATGCAAAGTGATAATTTTCCTTAAGTAGCCTTAAATGTGCAATCTATTTAAATGTGCGGGAAATTGCCTAAAGCTTGTACTGTGCGTGTGTGTGTGTCTGTGTCTGTGTGTGTACATATATATATATATTTATATATGTGTGTGTGTGTGTGTGTGTGTGTGTGTGTGTGTGCAGGGTGGGGCTGGGGGATAAATTATGCAAATAACAGAAAAGACTCTTGAAAGCCTAATTTTTCAGTAATAAGCATACTGTTTCATTTAATTTTTTCCCTCTTATTAAAAGTGACAGTTCTTTTTGCTGTGTCTGATGGCTATATCTGACACAGGCTTGTGGAGCTGACTGCTGGACTAAATGGTAAAGCATTTTTGTAGCTTTTTAGATGATGGTTACATTCACAAAGTAATTATGCACTAGAGAGTCCAGAAATAAGGTTTAATTACACAGTAATCGCCTCTGATGGACACTACGAAGTGTGAGCACTGCCAGACTGCAATCCATCAATGACAAACCTCTGGCCACTTTTAATTCCTCCTCATTTGCATCATAACCTCAGCAACCAAGTTGCACAAACGCTGTTAAATGTTAATAGGACCTGTCTCTCTTCTCAAAATGGATGCTTAAGCCATTTCAATTCTCCCTTTTTCTCTCTATCTCCGTCTTTCACTCCCTCTCTTTCTCTTTCCCTCTCGTAACACGCGCACTATCTTGCACAGTCCATATCTCTTCTCTCTCGCCTCAATTCTCACACTCTCATGAGTCTTCACATAAATAGCCCCCTCTTCAAGAGGAGGAAGCCGAGCACGGGAGACAGTGCACGGTCACTGCTGTGCTAATTGGGAGCAACATGTAAAGTTTTATCTCCTGAGTGCTAACAAACCATACAGACAAGTATAATTCCTGCCTAAATGTGTGTGCGTGAGAGAGATTGTTGAAGCGCGCACATACACAGCTACAGCATGTAAAGGTTAGTCCACAGTGTGTGAAGAAAGGCCCTCAAGTTAGACCAAATCCCCATCCTATCCAAGGAGACCAGACGGAATAACCTGCATGTTTTTATTAAATGTAAATTGTTTTGCAGTAACAGACATATTTCTGCTTCTCTTTAGACTTTGAGAAGGTTGATTAAAGCCAAAATGTCTCATTATGAGCCCACCTCCTTCATGCATTGTAAGTATACTATTTATTTTACACGCAACATCTGCAGTGCATTACAAACACTCACAACAGGCTGGACATTAGACCCAAGGGACCACTTTGAGCAAACAGACCAGACTGAGTTTATTTACTGCAATAACCTGGAAAACTGCACATTTTGTACTTTACTAATCCCTCTGCAGCATCAAACCCTTCATATACTCTCCCCAGATATTCAAAGCAATTCAGTCTTCATTTAAGAAATAATGAGATGTATGGAAACAAAGTCAAAATATATTTGCAAGTCAAACTGTGACCTGTGTATATAATCAGTGTGTGAGAATGTCTTCAGCAAGATTTACATGAACTCAAAATTAAACACACCCAAGAACAAACCTGTCATTGTTTTAACATTTGATAGTTAAGCCCATATGTCAAACCAGCGTTTAGGAGCTGCAGGGTTATTTTTATCCTTCATAGACGCAGAGATTCTGACTCATTACTAAAGGACCATCTGTATCTGAGGTTTCGTGGCCTACACACAGTCAGCAGTCTCATCCCACTGCATTTAATGCAGCAGATCTATCTGTACATTTATTTCAGCAATCAAGGGCTGCACAATAAATCACAAATTTATCACTTTAAATAACATAAGCATTTGCAATTAATGCATATCCAAAGTCAGAATCTATAGCAATGCATTTGGAAATCATGTAATATTTAACCTATGCATTTTACCCGTTGCTTGGAAGAACTGTTAATGTCCAAACTTGCAAATATTTTTGATTTGAGTTTTGAAAGTTGTCGGCTACTCTCAGAAAGGCTATTTTCTGAGTTCATTTTGACAAACCTAAGGGTCTCTTGTAAGCAGAGGTTCTGCATAAAGCATTAAGAACAGCAAAAGAAAAAATAGCGAAATACATCTTGAGTACATCATAAAATCGGTTTATCAATCTTTTTATCGATATCACAATTTTTAACAAAGTTATTGCATGTTTCCTTTTTCTATATCACAGGCCTAGTGTCAGCTGTGCTTGTAGAAGGCTGAACTAAGTGTGTCGAAAGTATAAGAACAGTATGAGGAAAGTTGTTTTGTTTGGGGAATAATAGTCACACATTTTTAAGACGGCGGTTGTTTCTCTTGGTTTGATATTTGTGCAGAAACATACATTTGCCCAGAGTTTTTTTTTTTCCTGTATTTTATCATAGAAAGAAAACATGGCAATGTCAGTTCATTCCAATAATGTGCAGCCGTCATATGATCCACCGAGTTTGTTTTAGCTACATAAGAACAGAGTAACTGCATGTTATAAAAATACTCCAACACAAGAGAGAGAGACACCTTAGAGAGGTCGCCTTTTTCCTCAAAGCTAAATGTGCAATTTAACTTCATTGAATTAAAAAAATACAAACTTTAATAAAAGTCAAATACCTTCAGTAGAAAAGTAGGTACAGAATTTGAGTGAATGTGCAACACTGATTTATTTTAGCAGACTTGAAATGATCGATTCTTCTTTTGCAATCTGAACCCCAGCTTTTCAGGGTTTTTGTTCTATAAGTTTGAATAATGTTAAATTCTTTCTTGTAGTTTTACATACTTATGATAGTGCTGATGATAATTTTTACATTTTGCTTCCTGCATTCTGTATATTAGTTTAGTTTCCACGTGAAATTGACAGGAAATGAGGAAATAATAAATAACTTTTGTCTACGGTCGACCAAGCTAAAGCGGTCTGACTCAGTGTGCAGAGTCCAATATTTTCACATTTATCTGAAAAGTGGGGAATAAAACTCTGCAGGAATCACCTGTATTTCAAAACAGAGTACATTAATGTAAGTGCAGAAGCAGCAAGATGTGTCTCTGGCTCCCCTCCCCTCTCTCTCCCTCTCTCTCTCTCTCTCTCGGCATACACTGAGCTGGATAACAAGCTGCCCCCCTGCACTGGTGTGATCATGTCTAAATGTCCTCAGGTCAGCACCGACCACACCGACAACCGACCACTTCCTATGTTTAGAACTAATTCTGGGTTGTTGCACAGTAATACGGCTTTACACATGCAGCACACTCCTGTGTGTGATCTGCACCATTCAGATAATTCCATTTCACAGCTCTTGCAAAGTGGCCAAAGTGGCGTATAGTTACCATTAGTGTGCGGTCGTCTTTGAGAAATATAATGGCGGGATCATATACCTTTCCTGGAACGTGGGGCCAGAGCTTCAGCAGAAAGCAAATGAGAAAACAGTCAGCACGGAGGCAGGACTTTTACCTTTCTTCCACTCGTGTTATCTGAGAGAGTGTTAATACCCACTTCTGAGTATCTCCGTCTCTCGAGCTGTCAATCACTGATTAATTAATGTGTATAAATTAAGGCCGGACACAAAATGTGACCTAAAAATCTGAAATCAGGTCTTAATTACTATTAAGAAATCTCTAATTAAATGTATTATTTGGAGCCTTTGTGGTCTGCACATCACCACAACTTTAAAACTTTAAAACTATGGTGGCACTCATAAGCTTTTTTTTTTTTAAACATTTCTTTACTTCAAAATATACACTGTTAAAAAACTATCACCGACACGGAGGCTTTGACTGGTCCGGCTGCTGGATCTCTTTAGTCTGTCTTAACCCCTGACTGGGAACAAGTGGAGCTAATGGGGAGCAAAGACAGGGGAGAGCATGTCCGATAGCCACACATCCTCCAGTCAAGGCAATCATGGGAAACACAGAACGTCACTCTTTCAATTTCATCCCTTCCCAGTGTGCGAGCCGCCCTCCATAACGTCATTATCTCCAGCAGATCTGCAGGGTCCTCTGACAGGGCCGTGTTATCCAGGCACTGGGGAAAATGCAAATTGATTTCATATCAGCCATGGCATTTTTAAGGCCTCCACATGTTACATAGACTGTCATTTCAAGCAGAGATATGAAAATCAGAGGGAAATGTCAAACTGTGGAGGACTATATTATCCACGGCGGCGTGTTGTTTACTCTGATCACTGGCTCAGGGAACAGGATACTTCTTAATGCCACGTTGTCAGCACACTGTTTGAGAGGTCTCTATTATGTTTTTGACCTGCCTGAGTGTGGATAGTTTTCTAACATCAGAATAACACAACTGATCAGACTAATAAGGACATGCTTAATTAACAAAGTGCAACAGGTGCTAACAGGCGGACAAATGCTGAGAACTGATTTAACCAATATCTGTATGTCAACAACGGATGTCATGGCTAACGAAATATACCAGGGATCACACACCTAATGACAAAACCAGAAAACACCAGCACACGACTGTCAGTCTCAACTCTTTGTTGCAACACTGGTCACTAACTAATAACTAGAGGTGGTAACAAAATATCTAAACCCGACTCGTGCGCTTCAATTATCATATTGCTGGCTCCAAACACATTATATAGCATGTTTTAATTGAAAAATAATTGGCTTTCTTTACAGATTTCCCTTCCTGTTTGACTCCCGGCCTCACTGCTTCATGACACACTAATGACATGAACCCTGAACTTCACCTTTGAGGGGCAGTGTGTTTTCTCCAGTTAATGAGATATTGTGCTGTATCATTTGATAATTGTCTCGCAGTTTATCAATTCTCTAAGGCTTGGTTTCCTGTTGTTATCGTTAACGAGGGCCATTTATTGATGATGTATTGGAACATATCATGTATTGTACCATATACCATACTACACTAGAGATGGGCTGATTAATTGTGCTGATTTATGTCATTTTGAAACAACTGGCAAAGGCAGATGCCAATTCATAATGTCTGCAGACACTGCAGGCAGCTGTGTCTTCGTGAGGCCGCTCAACTCCCCTCTAAATGATCATTTCCTTCTCCTAAGTGACAGCATATCAAATCTAAAGCAGTTTAAAATCTTTTCCTTTTTTTTTTTTTATTTTACTGTCTGAAAAACAATTGAGAGTTAAAAAAGTCTGTGTTGGAGAGGGTCAGGGTGACTTGAGAGAAAGACCTAAATCCAGGAGTCCACGTCTTGGAAAAGTTGTCTTTTTCTGTAGTTGTATACAAATGTCAAAGCCTAAAATATACATTTATTATAAACACTTGTTATTTAATACACTTATTTTGACCTAAACTATGATTCTCTCCAAGTTTCACAGCATTCATGAACACTTTGAAAACCTGCAAGCAGTTCGGTGAAACAATGAGGACATCTAGATCTAGTTTAATTTTAAAATGAGACTCTTAACATGCAGTTATCAAACACACTTTTGAGTTTCAATAAAATGCAGTAAGTGTTTAAAATAACCGGCAGTCTTCATCACAGCTGTGTTTGACTATTGTGGAAAAAGACAGAGTTGAAACCCAATTAAAACAAGTGCTAATAATATCAGTGTGTGTGTCTGCTGGATATGTAAAATAGTAAATGCATGAAGTAAAAGGTCATAATATGTCAGGAATGTTTTTGCTGTCCCAAGAGGACAAATATTCAGCATTTAAAATACAAGCTTATATGTCCAGCTTCAGAATACAGCAATAAATTGTCTGTGTCTTAAATCATTTAATAAATCCCTATAAGCATTGAAAGTAAACAGTTTCTGAAAGGTGAAAACACAGACTGAAGGGGAGATAAGGCAGAGAAAGAACTGAAAGCAGATGGCTAAAGATGAAGGTCAAAACAGATTGAGAAGTTTGTCAAAATTTGATGACATAAGCAATCTGTAAGCAGTTATTGCACCCGAGCTGAAGGTACAGAGAAACATATTGAAATTCCAAAAAAACACTGCAGCTGCCAGCACACTGCCAGGAATGATTGCCCCCAGTGTTTTTTTTCTTACTTCCCTCTCTCTCTTTCTCTCTCTCTCACCCTCTCCCTCTCTTTCTACCCCCCCTCACATGCATGGCTGCCTGCCAGATGTGTAGAGAGGCATATCTGGATTTAATGATATTACAAATGCCTTTCTTTATGCTCAATAATAACTCAATTTTGATTGATACACCACTCTCTGCGCCTTATCTTGATACAAATAGAGTTGTCTGTCATCCCGCATTGAGTCATCAATTTGAGGCGGTGATGAGGCTCGTTTGCCGTACCTAATCATGTGTCTCGTCGGGAAGCCTCTAAGGCCCATCAGATAGCACTTGTAAATACTCGCAGCAGCACAAGCTCTCAGGGAGTGGGTCCCATTATTGCCTGCACTCTTAGCAATGTCCGACTCTCTTTGTACATAAAGCAAAAAGCCTGGAATAAATCATGCAGTACACCCACATTTCTATTGATTAAAGCCATTCCCATGCCTGCTTCTGCTGAATTGTCTGCAGAATAAAGAGCAGCTTTATATTTTTCTCCCTGTCAAAATGTTAGGTCATTCTATCAAGGCCAGTCAGCTCCATACCATCGCACAGTAAGTCCTCTGTTGAAAATACACAAGGAAGCAGAGAATAAAGCCTTGTATTTTCTGCCATGAGGACCTGCAAAGAAATAAGAGTCTTTTATTTTGTCCATTAGATATCATGACTCAGTACTTAAATTTAACACTACATTTAGACCTACTTTTCTTGACATCAAGTGGGAAAATTCAGACCAGAGCTTTGTTTGACGATTGACTCCTCTTGTCTGGCATTCAGGTAAAGTATAAAGTTATAGTCCTTTATAATAAATCCTTATTTTGTGACTAACAAATGAATGTTTATGCAGAATAAACTGAAATATTAATAGTTATACAGAAAAACAATGATTTGTATTTGAAGAAAAAAGATAAATCTATGCTCGTGCATGCTTCACATAAGGGACAATATATATAGTGAGCAGGTGGTTATACAAGTTGAAATTTTGATAGGGTGAGCAAGAGGCCTCACTACATCTTAATTTGCAAAGCCACCAGCTTATTCTACCTGATTCAGCTCATTTCCAATCTACCCTAAAAAGCAAATGTAGACATAAATGTTGGCATAAATGTTAAAAATGGAATGATTCACATCAAAGTGATCAAGACCTCTGCAGGAATAATATGTTCACATTTCTGTCCTCAGTCACCTCACCAAATGTCACAACTCTTGAAACCACAGATGAAACAACACACTAACCAACTCAGCCAATGTCTGGATTGCAGGACAGAATCTAGTTTTGCTTTTCTCACTCCACATGGTTGAGACCCAGTAGGTCCCACATTTCTATCCAATGAGTGTCATCATTCTCAGACTTTCAAGACCAGCTGAGATGGAAATTTAAATTTGTGCCACAGTGTCAACAAGTAGACAAGTAGAGTCCTAAATTCCAGTCATATGCTGTGTCTGAGTTGTAGCATTACCTCTCATCACTAGCCACCTCTATAGCGCTCTTCTACCAGGATGTAAACTTGGGTCTGAATGAACTTCTATCTAAATCCCCAAACTAGAGCAGGGTGTAACCGGCACAGCCATGTGGACATTAACCTAAAAGAACCTCTGCTTTTACAGTTTTCTGAATGTTTTCTGACATTTAAACAGTCAATAAGTCGAAACTTACATTTTCATTACAATGAATTAAGAACAAGTTATTACGCAATACTCCTAAGTTTTTTGACCAATCAGAATCCAGTATTTAGCACTTTGAGGTGATAGGTTATGACACATTTTAAACAATCTATTACATGTTTACGAGTAACTTAAATAGAAAGGTGACATAACGCCACAGCTGTAGAATTTGTTACATCTTAAAGCGATTGTCTTTTGTCTCTCTATTGGCAAGAATGACTCTACACCGGGAATGACGTTTCCAGTGTTATAACTTTTTAATTACTTTAAAAAGTGTATATGTTATCACAGAAGTGAATGTATCTTAATGAGACCAGTGCTGCCAGGCTCCTCTAAAACACTGTCTCCCATCTTTCTGCATCCTATACAATTATCCTGATGAGAACTTGAAAGAGCTGTGTTAATGTGGGAGTGTGAGAAGGCCCGTAGCCTATAGACCCTGCTTTCATTCATCTCACTAACATCAGGGAGCTCAAGCTTGGCGTCACTCAAAGCTTTTCTCCTTTGAAATTCCCCAGGCAGACCCACAAATTAAGCTCACTTCTGTTTGACCAAAGATGAGACCGGCCCTGAAGTAAGGCAGCTTTTCCCTCCCTTTTTCTCACCACAGTTTGCAATCTATCCCTCAGAACTCGCAGACGTTTAAATCTCTGCAAAATCTCTCTATTCACTGTCAGCCTGCGAGGAAGAAGCATATGGAGAAATTCTCTCAGTCCAAATTTCTGTCATGATCAAATACAGTTTGCTTGTGGATGTCACAGAGTGCAGCAGCAAGAATATTTTGTGCAAACATTAGAAGAGCTGTAAACAAATCTTGAAGCTGAATGTGACCAAAAAATGGAGACAAGTTTTGGGCAGCAAACAATTCTTGCCTTTAGGATGTGAACATGTACAGTAGGTCGGCTAGCTTGTGTATGGTATTGAAAAAGTGGCATTTCAATCCATAAATGTAAATTACCTGCTGCCTCATTTGTAATGATAATATATTGTTTGGATGAAGCTTGATTTCCAAAGAGGAAAAAAATATTTTTATATAAGCTGGTGGGTAGAATTTATTGATTGAGGATTCATAAATATTCATTAAAAAGTATGATTTTGAAATTGAAAACTTGTCCACAGAAACATCCATACAGTATTTTGAGTTAGGGTTATGTCCTCAGTTGGCAGCATGTGTGTGTGTGTGTCTGTATGTGTGTGTAAACACACGTCAAACCTCCCTAACTTGGAGGACATCTCATGACAAGCAATCACTCCTAATAGGATTCTTCTCCTGCAGAAAGATTCACAAGGAAAGATTACCACAGTCTATTCTGAGCACATTCAAAGGCAAGGGACCATGCAACTCCCCCCTTGCGAGTTCATTATCATTCTCAGGTTATCCCGGGCCCGGTGAATCTGGAACGCAAATGAATTAGTGAGAATTAAGAAGTCTCTGTGGTCTGAAACCTCTCCAAATCTCCTCCAAGATGAAAGGTACACAGCCACGGCTTATGCACCGTCGCTCTCCATTGCTTGAGCCCTATATCTACACACCTACCCCCACCCCCCTTCCCCTCCACAGCCTAACACACATGCAACCTCCTCTCCCAAAATGGAAATGATACGAGCACTTAATGTTGCCTTACGTCTCCTGACCGCAGGTTTTGTCATGAGGGAGAAGAAAGTTGCAGGACGGAGGCTCGCCGTCGCTGGCGATTAATTACAACAGAGTGGTGCTGGCACTTCGACATTGGTTGATCCCTCTGCAGGCAGGGGCTCCCTCTCATCTCAGCCTCTCTGTAGCCTTCAAAGGGCTCTCCACTGCCTGCAAGACTGAACCCAGGCCAGGTAAGAAAGATGCCATGGCTCCATTGTGACTGCACTTCACAGATTTCAATGGGACTTCAGGTGTAGAAGGTGTCAGTATCACTCCGCCATACTCTAGTTTGGTATTACAGACAGAGAGCTGAGAGAAGATGAGGTTCCTAGATAAAAAACACATGAAACTATATAAGCAGCTGATCGATTATTATGATCATTTTGATACTAAAGTATCATTTTTCAATGCGTCTTTTGTGTCGAGAATAAAAAAGTCTCCATATTTGCCCAACACCAAATTCCTATATGTGCTTCCCCACCATTTTCCCTGCGACAAAAGAGATGAAATATAGTAATGGTCTGTCTGTGCTCAGTATTTTTCCCCTCCTTCCCTCCCCGTCATGCAGGCCCGGGGTCTTTGTAACAGACTGCAGAGGCTGCCTCTCTCCCTCAGCTCATTCAGCATCACACCCTGCCCTTGTGCTGGACATCAAATGACCAGCTCACCCCCCGAGGAGCTCTCAAGTTTCTTCATTTTCAGCAGCCGCCTGGCTCTCCCCTGGTCAGCAGCCGGCCACGCAGGGAAAGAGGGGGGGGACATCTGCCTGTCTGAGGATAAGGGACAAGGCTGGCTCACTATCCGTCTGTCAGCCCCCCTCAGACTGGACCCCGGCGTGCACGTCACCACTCCGCTCCCCTCCTTGTTATTCTGGAGAGGAGGCGGGGATCTGATATGTGGCATTGTTTGTGCCACGCTGGTCAGAAAGACAGAGGAGGCTCATGCAAAAAAATAATGCTGCATGTTTGCTGCAAAATGCTTTAAGCACATTGTAAGAGCAGAATTATTCATCTGTGTGACAGTCCACTAACACGAGCACAAATCTGTCTGCAAATTGAAAGTCATGTGTGGTAACTGTTAAGTGGATCGTCTTTCCTGTGCTGATGTAAACATGTTCCATTAACGATTATTCTCTAATGATTATCTCTATCTAATTACATGCGGTTTACTCCATCCTGTTCCATCAAAGGGAGGCACAGGGATCGATGGAGACATATTTGCATAAAAATCTATTTCGGCGTTAAGCGAAGGATCAGGCCTGAGCTCCCTGGATAAAGATGCCCTCCTGCAAATATAACCTGCAAAGTAATTTGTTTGCTTCCTAAACTTAATATTTGTTCTCTCCCTCTTGCTGATGCAGAAACGAGGTTAAAGTGGCTACAGGAAGTGAGGACACATATACAAATGTTAATTACCCCTCAAGATGGTAGCCTGCTGCTTAAGATTCTCTTTAATTGGATTATATGGGAACTATAATACATCTATTAGGAATTTCTGCAAGTTTTTAAGCTCAGCATTTGCAGAAAATGGTTGCACTGTATGCTAAAACTTATCATACTCATTTGTGCCAAAGCTAAACAGAACAATGGTTGGAATCCGACACCCCGGTGCACGGAGAGAGGCAGCGTACTGTAAATGATCCTGAGCGGTTGACTGCTGGCCAGCAGCCACGTCTATATGAGCAGAGGAGGAGCGCACACCTCCTGGACCGAGCCGGAGGTGAAGGAGAGAGTATCACACTCTCCTTGTCAGCTGCAAGGGTAATTACTGCTGGCTGAAATTACTCAACATTTGTTTATTAGCTCCCCAGAGCACACTGTAAATAGATTGTCTGTTATAGTCCGATCACATTAAAACACCCCCCTTCCTCCTCCTCCTCCTCCTGCCTCCTGTTTGCTGTAAGCCAGCCTGCTGCTCACTTATTGAACAGCTCCAACCAAGGAGCCATGTTAAATGTGATTGTTTTCCATTAGCTACATCCTGTCTAATACCTCACTTGTTCAGCGCAATTACTGGATTCTGCCATGCAACATAACCTTCATTAGCTGACTGTAGAGTCCTGCAGCTCCAAAAGCTCCCTGCCACATTTTCATCTTTTTTATTCATGAATGGGGAGTGTTTTAATTCAATATTGATTTCTGCATAGACATCCTGTGCCTATGCTTTGTGCACTGCATGGTTACGGTTCTTTAAGTGTATGCAGTGATGGACAAAAAAGAAAAAAATATCAACAGGCCGTGTCTTTCCTTGTATTCCTCGTGCTGGTTTGGTTCCTGCCAAAGATGACATTCTGAAACATTTGACCCGCTAAAAATGAATTCTTGGCCAGAGCCCGGTGACAGAGGAGAGCAATTCATTCCCCGAAAATGTGAGCAGATAAAAAGCAGCGGCATGCAATAGTGCTGTCAAAAGAGTGGAGAGAGAGAGAGCAGGTGAGAGATGTGGGGGAAAAAAATGGAGAAATTGAGTATATTAATATGAATAAAAAATGTGAATGGGATTTGTATTCACTGCTGTCTGTCTGTGCAGGAATCCTTTCACACAGTTTGAAACATTATACTAGAATAACTCACCCGCGGAATACACTGCAACACTGTGGTGATAATAGCCCAAATGTTGTTCCACAGACACAGACATTTGTAACCGAGATATTTAGCTCTAAAATGGACTAAAGCAGCATGCTTTGTGTGCCTGTGACAGGTAGAGCACGGCTCCCTGGGAACCAGAGTAATAAAAACGCTATCTTTCTGTGGCATCTTCCTTTTTTCTCTAATGTTGCCCTAATAAAAGCAACCACTGAGGTGACTGTGCGCAAATAAGGGCCTAAAGCTGCTGGACATCTATCCCAGCCCCCTGGAGCCACATTACACACACCTAATGGCCACTCCAAGCTTCATTAGGATATTAATTCTCCCCGTTTCTGAAGTGATTCCATCTGTAATGTGACAGTATCTGGCTGCTAGCGAGACAACTTGTTGTTATTGTCGTCCCTCTCCCTTCGTTCCACTCATTTTATCCTCTGCCCCCTCTCTCCACCCCCTTCCTTTTCTAAGCATATTGTTATTCTTATAACGCCACTGTCTCAGTTTTTCTAGCAGAGAAATCTGATAATACTGAGTGTCCTTTGAGATGGAGGCCAATGGAACGGCTCTGAGCGCTGCCAAAAAACTGAGCTCCATCTGACCAGGGGAGCAGATGGTCAGGTCCAGCCCGGGTCTGGGAAACTAGCAGCAATGCTAAACATTAGATGTCATTTTTTTTCCTTTTTTTTTTTTTTCTTTTTCCTTTTTTTTTGCATTTTTAAATACATATTAGCTTCTTCTACCTGCAGGATGTCAGCCTGCAGGATTCACAGCCAGCAGTCATGCAGAGTGAGTGTGGAATTGTTTTTCCTGAAGAGCTTTAGGAAAAATCATCAAAGGTAAAGTGAGGACAGCTCGAGTCAAAGTACCTTCAGACACTAAATACTGTACATTGACCTAGAGTTTGTACAAAGATAGATAAAGGACTGTTAAATAGATGTAACATAAGGGTATTTTAAAGAAAAAAATTGTAGCATATGATTGAAAAGATACAGGCTCTTTAAATGACAGAGCAAAGTCAACTTCCTATAGTTACTGCAGCACTGTGATAATGTACACTCACCGGCCACTTTATTAGGTACACCTGTCCAACTGCTCGTTAACACTTAAGTTCTAATCAGCCAATCACATGGCGGCAACTTAGTGCATTTAGGCATGTAGACATGGTCAAGACAATCTCCTGCAGTTCAAACCGAGCATCAGTATGGGGAAGAAAGGTGATTTGATTGACTTTGAACGTGGCATGGTTGTTGGTGCCAAAAGGGGTGGTCTGAGTATTTCAGAAACTGCTGATCTACTGGGATTTTCACGCACAACCATCTCTAGGGTTTACAGAGAATGGTCCGAAAAAGAAAAAATATCCAGTGAGCGGCAGTTCTGTGGGCGGAAATGCCTTGTTGATGCCAGAGGTCAGAGGAGAATGGCCAGACTGGTTCGAGCTGATAGAAAGGCAACAGTGACTCAAATAACCACCCATTACAACCAAGGTAGGCAGAAGAGCATCTCTGAACGCACAGTACGTCGAACTTTGAGGCAGATGGGCTACAGCAGCAGAAGACCACGCCGGGTGCCACTCCTTTCAGCTAAGAACAGGAAACTGAGGCTACAATTTGCACAAGCTCATCGAAATTGGACAATAGAAGATTGGAAAAACGTTGCCTGGTCTGATGAGTCTCAATTTCTGCTGCGACATTCGGATGGTAGGGTCAGAATTTGGCGTCAACAACATGAAAGCATGGATCCATCCTGCCTTGTATCAACGGTTCAGGCTGGTGGTGGTGGTGTCATGGTGTGGGGAATATTTTCTTGGCACTCTTTGGGCCCCTTGGTACCAATTGAGCATCGTTGCAACGCCACAGCCTACCTGAGTATTGTTGCTGACCATGTCCATCCCTTTATGACCACAATGTACCCAACTTCTGATGGCTACTTTCAGCAGGATAATGCGTCATGTCATAAAGCTGGAATCATCTCAGACTGGTTTCTTGAACATGACAATGAGTTCACTGTACTCAAATGGCCTCCACAGTCACCAGATCTCAATCCAATAGAGCATCTTTGGGATGTGGTGGAACGGGAGATTCGCATCATGGATGTGCAGCCGACAAATCTGCGGCAACTGTGTGATGCCATCATGTCAATATGGACCAAGCTCTCTGAGGAATGCTTCCAGCACCTTGTTGAATCTATGCCACGAAGAATTGAGGCAGTTCTGAAGGCAAAAGGGGGTCTAACCCGTTACTAGCATGGTGTACCTAATAAAGTGGCCGGTGAGTGTATAAAGACTTTCACATGCAGGTTATAAACTGTCAGAGACCTGTTAGATCATACGGATAAACACCTTCTTTTTTTTTGTTTGTAAAGCAGTAAAGGATCCTTCATGAACAGGGTAACAACTTTTCAGCTGTGCAAATGCATGATAGAAATTGAAAAAATAAAGTGACAAGGTAACAAGCTGGATAGAAAACTATAAGAAGTTAAAACTCAGCTTTTGACCAAGTATGTCACAGCTGAGTTTTACACTGAGCCTTTGGTTCATTAGCATGTGCAATAATGTGCTTTCAATATCTTATACACTGACTTTAATCTGAGCAGTTTACCACTTTTCTCTGTTATCCTTTAATTAATCAGAGCTAATTAAGTGTTGAAAACACATTATGTGACGTGAAGGACAAATACACAGAAACTTTAAGTTAAAGCTTATACAATATTTTTTATTCATTACACTTAATGCGATGTTAAACAGGGTTATCACACACTGCAGATTTTATAATAATAATAATGCTAAACAATAATAAATAAGGTCATTTAAAACATCATGTATATGAATACAGATTAAAAACTTTGATACCTACTGCACTATTTAACACATGCACTATTTCAAAATGTGTCTAAATCATGGCTAAAAAAGTTGCAACATCTTTTTGAGGATGAGAAATTATGAAATTTTAATGTAAAATGTTCAGAGGTAAATATTCCACCTTTGCAAATCTAACCATTTTTAGTGTTTTTACTGTTTTGTAAAAAGATATCTAGAAAAGTCTGAGCACGCATTTCCAAAAATTATCAGTTTTTTCTTAATCAAAACACTTAGAATAACCTTAATTTTGTTTGAATTATAAAAAAAATACTCAACTATGCAGTGAGGGGTTAACTCAAAGGCAAAATATATTCCATGTTTCAAGACTTTTATTCCATCTCCGCCTTCACACCAATTAAACCTGAAACCTAAAACCTCTCCTCCAGTGTGATCCTATCACTTCACTGCTCACATCCTATATCTTGAAATAACAGCTGTTTCCCTGAGAATATCAAAGTAGGAGGAAATGAATAAGAAATATTTAAAATGCAAAGAAATTATGCTCTTGTTTAAAAGACAGAGATATCAAAAGGTTTTTGAAGGGGGATGGTGGGGGAGAGGCACTCGTCTCAGTCAGTGAAGAATTTCATTCATCCCAACATGGCTGCTTGAGATACAAGTGAAGTGTAGGATTCTGACATTTGTGAAGTGAAATGATAATTGCCTTTAAAGACCAAGGAGAGAAAAGAGAGAGGAGATGAAAGATAAAAGGTTGGGACTAAAGAGAACATTAGGGTGGTGAGAGCGAAAGCAAGCCGCAGAGAGCAGTCACATAAATAGTCATGAAATGAGAACTTTCTGCTTTGTATTGAAGTTAAGAAAGAAACACTGAGCGAGAGGCCAGCAGGCCAGACTAAATAATCCTTGACTGAGCCTCCCATTCTGAATCCCATATTAGCTGCTGAGATTTTAATGTAAATATGCCATTACGCTGTCATTACAGTGATCAGACTGCATGGCTTACAGGTCAGCCCAGCCGCTGTTAATTTTGCAGGCAAAAGCTTTTTTCTGTCTTTTGAAATGTTAATAACTTTCTATTAGTTAATGTAGCGTGACTAAAATTTAAATTAGACATAATTTATTTTAATATCTGTGACTAGCTGTCTGACCGCTCAGCAATGGTCTCCTGCTGAATACAACACTCTAAATTGTGCTAATTTGCATTAGCTGGATCGAGGCAGGCCTTGTCTCACTCTTGTTGTTGTCCCATTGTGAAGTCAAGGATGGTTCAGCTTTGCTCCTTGAGGTACAAGAATGAAGAATTGAATATGCCAGTCTGCCTTCACAGCATATGCACGCACTTTGAGCAGTCATTTCTGCTTTGTTTCCTTACAACATCATGGCTGGCTTTTGATTAGTGTTCATGCAGCACACCCAGGGTTAACCTGTTGTTGTGCTCATTAACAAAAACATTCAAAATAGAGAATTTCAATATCGTAGAAATACAAATAAAACACTTTATATTTACAACATGCACATTGTGCTGGTACAGTAAAAAGTCACCTTAAAAAGTCCCCAGTGAACAAAAACATCATACATGTATCTTAAAGACCCATCCCAATGGAAATCCTGTTTTTCTTGTTGTCTACATGTTCATATGGTATTTTTCTGATGCTACAGGACATATGGTGAGAACACTAAGTGTGAAATTACATTTCTGAGTATTTCTGCATCTAAATCGCTGTGAATCTCTGGCAGACCCAAACGGCAGGCTCAGACACAGTGAGATTTCCTATGTCACAAATCCAAGCTCCACCCCTGTAGCCCCGCTATGCAGGCCACACTCTGAGAAATAGAGAGGACAATTGCGGGACAAGTGTGTGCGTTAGCGGATTGCAATGCTCTTAAGAAAGCTAATTATGAAATTAACTTCATCATATCCCTAAAGACATTAATGTGCGAGAGCTGATTAGCTCCTATGTAACCTGCTTCTTCAACAATTTTATCTGATTTTATCTTCTGTTTTTATTGTTTTGCCCTGTTGCTTGATTTTACTGTTATTGTTGTCTTTTTTTTTTTCTGTTTTCGTTGTGCACTTTGAGATTTGTTTTCAAATGTAAAGTGCGTTCAAAATAAAATCTATTATTATTATTATTATTAACTATAACCAGCAATGTTAGGCTGCAAGCTAGCATGAAGATGAGTGTGTAGAGCAGCGCAATCTCCAGCGACGACTCAAAGGCGAATTGCTAATGATCTACTTGAGCTCTGCAGAAGAGGCCTTGAAAAGCCCTTGAAAATGACACAGGTAACGCGATTTTGGCCAAAAACTTCATGATCACAACTTGAAGCCCACTGAGAACACTTTAAGTTGTTAAAAAAAAAAAAAATAAAAAAAATAAAAAGTGGAGTGGGACTTTAATGAGATGCTGTCAGTACTTTACAAACATTAGCATTTGTAGTATTGTTAATAGGAAGAGTTGGCGATGTGGTGGCTGGTAGTTACTTAACAGGGGTGTGTCAAAGTATCTTTACAGTTATATTGCTGCCCTGACCTATGTGATACTAGTGATGAAACGCTGTGGATGAATATCCATATTTCAATGAAATAGTAATCAGAACATCTTCCCCTGGTAGTGCTAATAACTTGAGTAAGGAAAAACATGAACAGCAGCTAATTTAGCAAAGAAGAAAAAGATGACAGCTGCAGAAAGAGGAGAAGACAGATATCGAAGAATAAGTTAACCACTTTTAAAACAGAGAGGAAGAATGACAGAAAAAGTTACTCCAGTTTTCATCCTGAGACAAGAGGAAAGATTGAGGATTCACTTCAGTTTCACTCCCCTGTGATGGGTGCACTCAATGGTCTGCGGAGTGCTACGTGACAATTACTGACCATTTTACTGACAACGGGTGAGAAATACGTTCCTGTGTGCTTCATGCAGGAGACCTGCAGCCGTGTTCATACGGCAAAGGTTTTATAGAAAGCTACAGAGGAATGAAAGTGGTTTTAAGATTATGTATCAAATGATAAAAATTTACAAGCTTGTTACATTTATTCAAGCGTGAAAATGTGAAATTTTTGTGCCATATTGTACAGCCCAACAATTCAACTTTCAAACTAAATGCTCGTTATTTCATCTCAGTGAAAACAAACTGAATTAAAGTCAAATCAATTCATGCACTTTACTTTTTATGGCTTTCTCAATACTTAGTTCCTCAGGTAATACAACATTCAACTATAATTTTTTTTATCATTTTATCAATCATCACACTGTTGCTGGATACTGATGTTGTCAATCTAGACTCTGTGTCACCTACTGTATCCTGTCATATACAATAAAATTAGCACATACCCTTACATCATGTATCCTATCATCAAATATATATATGTCGTCAAGTATATCATTACTATTTGTTATGTATTGTCATGTACTCACGTATAGCCAAGTTTTGTGTCACTCATTGCATCATATGGTACATATCATGACATATTGTTTCACCATGTATCCTGTCTCCATCAAGTATTGTATAGTATCTTCACATCGTACCACTTCTTCAGGTATCGTATTTATTTGTCATGTTTTGTATCATGTACTTACATTGCACCACGTATCATATTGTATCTATTGTCATGTATCAATCAAATCAGATTATATTGCTGGATCACATCATCAGTCACACAATTTTTCCTACCCCAGGGGAACAGATTTGCCATACTTGAGTTGCAGAGCTTTATCTCAAGTAGATCGGGAAAAAGTAGAGGCCTGTAGATTCCATATTAAGTTCCTATTTACTGTAAAACCTGTTAGCACACTATGTTACCGTACGTTCATGTTCTGCAGGTCTACTATGTAAGGATGTGGAACTCTTTTGGTCTTAAAAAAAGGCAACATTTTGTCTCATTTCTGAAAAATGTCTGATTTCCCCCCAAAACCATAAAAACTTTGTTTGATTTTGGGCGCCAAGCGATCCTCTTTCATTTGTGTCCAGAACAATGCCCTTTTATCACCCTCAGAGATATAGATGGGAATATTGAAGCTTATTTCAACTGATAGTAAAAATTGGTAGAATGACTGTTACTGCTTTTCTCTGCTACCTTGCATAAGAAATTAGAATTGTTTTAATTCAAAATGAGGCACAGTATGAAGGACAAAACTATACCTGTCTTTGTCTTTGAAAAGATGTGAAAATGTGCTAGGAGTTAAAGTAGTGAAATGTGCAGCGAAAAAAATGCAAATAATTGAAAATGTCAACACAGTTTCAGTTAATTTGATTTTCTCATTCGCTACCGTAAAATGTTTCCAGTGTTTTATGGTGGCTCAGTGCTGAGAGCATGTGAGGAAGAGAAGCCCAGCTGATTGGAAACATCTGGGTGATTGTAGGGAGCACTCCCACATCATCCAGTGCTGGCTGAGATTTGACAGTGCCCTCTGAAGTGACAGCTTTGACCTCGGCTAGTGTGCATGCGTGCAGCTGCCAGAGACCGGTCTGGCTGGAAAAGAGGACAGAGCCTGGCGCTCTAGGCGCTGGATGGTACCACTGCTTTTGATGGGAGCTCTGTTGACAGCCAACATATCAGTGGGGGTAAAATACAACCAGCTTGTTGATGCTTTGGTACCAAAAAAAGTGACCATGGAACAGCTTTTCAGGATATTTAGGGCACTTTGTTGAGATGTGTGCCATAACGTGTTGTTTTCTTTATGATAAGCTGGTCTCTGATTTTCCTTTGCTATTACAGTGTGAAGTTTGATGATTGCATGTAGATTTTATTCTTAAAAGAAGCTCCTGACGTTGTTTTGTTTTTTGTTTGTAGACTTATTCTGCATCTCTTGTTCAGGGTGAAATGCATCCAGCTAAATCCAGTGAGATGTACATTGTTATTCCAAACAGATGTCTCTGACAGAAGCAAAATACAGAAAAAGCCTTTTACAATCTCTCCTGCCTGCATGCAGCTTTGTGGCTTGTCAGCATTATGATGACTGTAAATGATTCCTTTGTCTTAATTTTTCTACATGTTGTTTGAGAAATTGCATATTCAAAAGAAATGCAGTTTTTTTTTCTATTGTGTTCTTTCTCTTCCAGCAAACACTCGCAGCCTCATACTATCAGATATTTAAGCTTAGCATCCCCACATAATGACATTAATATTAATGTTTATGGTAATGTACTTTTTTTTTTTAAAGAGAGCCACTTATTCATATTTGATTCATTAATGTAATGAATGCAAGGAATGATCAGATAATATGTTCTTGTGTCCTTGATATGCAATGAAGAGTATTAGACTGACTTAAATTTCAGATAGGTATGCCTAAGCTGCATTAATCTACGCTGGAGTATAGAAGCTATAAACTCTGGGAGAAAGGACTGCAGAAAACCTACAATGTTATAGATTAAACAAAACAGAGTGAAATGGAGTTCATTTGCATCGGGCTCCTCTTTTCAGACGAGCTAAACTGCTTACCATTATTCAAAGATATCTTTTAAATAAGGCCAAAATATGCGGGTGAAACCAATTTAACGAGCGGCCACCAAAGACGTTTGTCGAATGATCTATATTGAGATTTTGACTGTGTAAGCCTCTTATCATAACTGCTATAAAACACACATCATTCTGTTTCAGTGCTGAATTTCAGAGATATGAAAATACAATAAATGTGACATTTTAAAGCTTGGCTTACTTGTTAATTACAAAAACCATTTCAAATTGAACTTGGGGAACTTACTAAGTGCATATTTGTGTTGAGGAATGAGATTCAGAGTGAATAGGCAGAGAATCCTGGCTGATATGTACCACAGGAGATCAACCAGAGGTCTGCTATTGCAGGTCATTTGATTTAACTGCTAATCAAGTTGTATTGCAGGTGCTTTCCTTATTTTAGTGACTTACAACCTCTGCGCTCTTAAAGAAATTTCATCTTAGAGTGGGAAAGAAAACAATTGAACCTAAGGTTGTGCGTATTCTCTCTGCATTAAAAAAATGTGCACAAAAGGCGAGAGAAAACACGAAACAAAAGGATTGAAGGAAACTAACATTTACATAAAACGGGGGATAAAAGGACTATGTCGCTCATGTGAAAGAGCTTAATTACCTCAAAGCAAAACAAATGGATGTGTCCTCTTAAAGGTGAACACTGTACACCTTATTCAACAGCAGCGTGATGATGCAGGATGTGTAGGACTGAAGCGTTATATAGAGTCTCATGTATCAATAACATGCTGCCATTGACACGCAACATCCAAGCTGTAGTAGACGCACTGACACAAAGACTGCAGGCATCTTTACCCTCAACAGATGCTGCAGCTAGAAGTTAGAGCATTAATGATCCAATACTATGAATACCCTGAAGTCTGATTCGTAGTTCAAAATACACTCATACATATACACAGATATGTAGAGATATAAGCATATATATAAGCATTTATATTTGTGTTTACTCACAACATATTGCAAACTTTGACTTGCATAATTAGTGATTTTTTTTTTTTTCATTATCATCCTCTGTTAGTTTACCTACATCTTTTTTTGTGTGTGTCTGTGTGCAAACGTGTATGTGTCAGGGTGGATGTTAACAAACTAATTAATGCATCTGCTTGCATACTTGTCATTTATGGTACATCAAATCCTATAGGCAGTATCTGAGTCAATATTGAGACCTATATTGACACTAACACCAGTGTTGCAGATACAGACTCAGGAATCAATACTGGTCATGATATTGAGTCTGATACTCAGACACTGGTTGATACGAAGTTCCTGGTACAAACTCTAAAATCCCCAACAAGAATTTTTATGAATATTTCTGGTGGAGAAACTCAGGTCCCTAAGGGGGCTCTCACACCTAACCTCTCCAGTCGGCTTGCCAAGTCAATGCTGTTCATTTGCACTGGTGTGAAAGCTGTCAGTCGAACTTTGGCGTGGCCTAAACAACCGTACCAAGACGGCTTAAAAAGGTGGGTCTCGGTTCACTTTTATCTGGTCTCTGGTGCTGTAAATCTGTACTTAAGACATGAACCAACCTTGATCTAACCCAAATAAAGAGGGACATTCCGCGTTTGTGTTTTACCAGCTACTGAAGCTGGTCAAACACGTGTCAAAATCACAACCATATCTGAGGGATCTTCAGGAGCAACTGCACAAGTGATTCTTTTTCTTCCTTCATCAGGTTGATGTCTAAATGAGAATAATTGCATGAGTTGTGAACATCCTGTCCTCGCTCACAAACACACTGTTCACCTGGGTATCACTCCTAGGTGTTAAGCCCAGGTAACTGTCAATCTATCTATTCAATTATGGTGAATTTAAAATATCAGAGACCGAAATCGCGCACCCCCGCAAAACACATACATCCCTCATCTCACTTAAAGACAAACTGGTTGTTTTTGGATCTTTTCTGTTAAATCCAATCTTCTGCTGCTGTTTAAGCTTAGTGCAGCTGTTTGTACACAATGTAATTTGGTAACATTATCACATCGGTTTAGATTAAGTCTCCTCCTCAAGAAGTGCTGCTGCTGTTGTATAATCAAATCATTAGTGAAAACGGTTCAGGAGTAAACAATGAGGAAACTAAAATAAAGAAGATTATAAACAGATTATAAGAAATGAAGAATCTACTGGATCAAGTGCAACTTTCAGCATATATGTGGCAATTTGACACACATGCAGCCAAGCAATAAGCAATTAACCTCCATGATTCTAGTTCGATGAATATTTGTTTTATACATAGATTTTTAAATAAAGTTACTTTGGAAGACACAAGAGTGTGCAAAAGTCAGATTGGTATGTTAATTTCACAATGCACTCACACGAGGCAATCTTTGCAGTACTCAGGCATGTTTCATCTCCAAAGTCCAGTTTGGTGACGAGTGAGAGTACAAAGGTATGGTTTGCCTCCTCAGCCCTGGGGTGGCTGGAGGAGGTGGACTTCAGTAAGGTATGGCTTCTCATGGAAGCAGAAAAACCCGTCTTTGTTAAAAGAATAAGAAGGAGGATGGTCAAAAAGAAGTGATTGCTGTCCAAACAGACGAAGGGGGATTAAGGATTCAACAGAGCATAATAGGTGTGTGTGAATCAGCACAAAGAAAGCACAGTGTCTGACGAACCTACTGTATGTAGATGAGATTTAGAAAAGTTAACATGACACTAACTCACAGGAGAACCAGGGAGGGCTCTGCTGACTGTGCTTACTTTATAGATGGAAATAAACATCCACACAGCATTGAAAACGAACACTGAGATATCTGACAGTGTGACAAATGCATTTTGCAAACAATCAAAACATACAGTAAAAAGATCAGACAACTCCATAACACGAAATATTAGTAAATGATCTGACATCTCTTCCTCTCCTCTCCCGTTTTTTGTAACAGGTTGTTCTCTCTCTCAGCACATGATCGTAGGCCTATAAATAATGAACCAGATATTAAAGAATAAATCAAAATATTTCAGTTTAATTTGTTGGATCATGGTGTTAGCATTTTTGTTTTTATTGGTCGTGAATGTTGGTCAAAAGGATATAGAGCTGTTCAGAGTGTATGTCCAATAGTTGTGGTTTCTAGCCAGAGCAGTGAGTTTGCAGGTCAGCAAGGGACTAGGAAGAGCGTGTGGTACAAGACAAGTGGACCAAGCTTGAGGCAATTTAGAGACAATGTAAAAAAAAAAAAAAAAACTCATGATGATTCAGACCAGAACAAAACCAACTACAGGTGTGAAACCACCTTCACATGAGTCTAGACAAATCCATGATGTTTTTACCTGAATGATGCATCTGTGTATGGTGAGCGCTCTGGCTTGTTTACTCATTATTTATTGTAAATAACACCTGAGGCAGTATTCATACACTAATTGTCTAACAGTAGTTAAAAGCACTGCAAAAAGTTTTGAAGTGGTTGAGGAACTGACTGAAACTAAAACTGAAAATGACCTTCAAGAGCAAAAGACACCATAAGTAAAAGGCTGATAATTACTCTGTTGTAATTTGTCATATCTAAAACTGCTGTGAGGGGCAGGTGGGAAAAGAAAAACAGCCTGTTTTACCTTTTCCACAAAAATACTCTAAATAAGTGATACTTTTCACTTCTTAAGACAGCAGGATGAGGTTTTTGTCTAAAAATGCTGCTTTCACATGTACAGGACTAGAGTTTCAAGACATCAAGGAGCAGTAGTAGTAATTGTAGTTGTAGTAAGAGGAACATGTGCAGATGTCCATCGGTTTATATCTTACATTTTATATGCAAGTACTAATTTTTTTAATCTTTATTCTTTATAGATATTGCATTTTTAAATTTTAACTTTTTTTGATCATACTGGGGTTTTTTTTGGGAGTTTTTTTTTCTGATGCTGATGGAATATTAAAGTCCTTGAGGGAACCTTCCCCAAAGGATCAATAAAGTCTACCTAATCTAATCCAACCCAATCTAACCGTTTCCACAGGGGGCGCCAAAATCAACACCAACCAAAAGCTCCTCATGGCTGCTTTAACCTGAAACTACTAATTTCCTAAGTGTTTGGTGGTAAAGCAATAAATTAGATGCTGATAGGGTCACTGACAGTGAAATTAAGTCTGATACTAACATGTTGCAATTTGATTTTATTATACAGAAAACAAAATTCAAAAAAACTCACTGGTTTCTAACATTTGCAGACTTTGACAAGCATAACCACTGTTGTTTTATTATTATTATTATCATCTCATAACAGTTTAGCTAAAATAGTTTATTTTTCTGTGTAGCAGGGGAGGTTAATAAATAATGGTGTCCAATCAGTGCTTTGCCTTGCATACTTGTCCCTTACTGGAGTCAGAACCAAAGTGGACACTGATAACAATATCAACATGGATACAGATACTGATACCAAACCAATACTGATACCATATCTAATTTAACTCTATAAGTAATTCAATGATTTCATGTGATGTTCAGGTATGAATGCTAAATCATTTAAAAGACATGTCTCAGACGCTTTTAAGACAAATGTTTTCTCCAAGACTCAGAGGAAGAGCAGGCATCACTGTAATCTAATACATTACGTTACATTATCCTCCGTGTGTCTTTACACTGACTGTGTGGCTTATTAGGCTCTCTGTCTAGTTCAGCAAACAGCACACACTCTGCACAGCAGCGCGGCAAAGATGGATGAGCAACACTCCTCGGTTACTACAGCCACATTTATTTAGAAAACAGTGGGGAGAGTTTTTGGAGGTGAGGAATAATTCCAGCCAGCGGTTGGTGCCCAGTTTGAGAAAGAGGAGGAGGACCACCACGGGGCACCTGACAGTGATGAAGAGCACGGGCACATGCTGGTAGATTCATCTTGAGCCACGGAGAGAGAGAAAGAGAGGGTTAGAGAGAGAGAAAGAGAGAGAGAGATGGAGCTCAGGAGGGAGGGCAGACAATAGCAGAACACAGGTTTAACAATAAAAACAGCACAGAGTGTTGTCTTTGAGGGGTTTTTCTGCTGCCGCAACTCTCTTTTAAACCTGCAGGAGAAGACACAGGACTAAATACTAGTTGGTTGTTATGTGACTTACAAGTTGACACGGGTTTTTCAAATCATTTCTCGCTACTTTGGATGTTTTGTCAGTTACCTGTCACTCTACTGCCATGTCCCTTCAGTTTTACTGTGAAAGAGACTGATGCTGATCACACACCGTTCCCGGCTCTCTGTGGTCCAGCCGCCTGTCAGACAGGAGCTGAGCTGGGTGGGAGACATAAATGAGTGGCGTGCCTTTGATGACTGAGAGATGCAACCCTGTCTAGTTTGTATTTATGCATTCAAGCTGCCCTCTGCTGTTCGCATTCCCAATGACAGGAGCCACAACAAAAGGAAAGTTTAACATCAAATGGTAACTAACCGCTGCGCCTGCAGTCTGATGTGTTCATTCATGTGCCTTTACTTTGAAAATCATGGGTGGTATTTAATGCTGTTGAATGTGAAGCTCTTTCTGTATGTTTTCATGGTTACCTGGGTATTTATAGAGCCATCAAAGGACACATGTGAAGTGTCATTATCACTTCTTTTTCTTACTCATAATAGGTGACACCCCAGATTTCAACAGGAGAAATAATGGTGGGGGGAGGGGGAATGGATCTAGTAGTGATTAGACACCTGTGGAAAATCATAGATTTCTGTGTCGTTCAGCTGTAAAAACCTGCTTTTCTATTTGAACAGAAATGTGCAGGAAGACTTACCAGAACAAAGCTTTTGCAAACCTCTATTTTTGTTTATTTTCTTTATTAATAAATGTTCTTTACTATTTCTTTAATATTCAATCTATGTCTTTTATTGACACAAAAGAGAAATCCTCATTCACGTCTTGAAATTACTAATAAATCCGTTTACCCTAATATCTTTTCACTAAATTGTCTTTGACCCCACTGGATTAAATGATGCTTTTTTTTCCCTACCTGAGAATTAGATTATTACTGTGATTTTCACAAACGTGCTGCCTGGCTGATAATAAGAGTCTGAAATGCAAGTGGCCCATATGCTAACTAGGGCAACATATTTCGCCTCCACATTAACATATCATCTGAATTCAGTTACCTGACACAATTGCAGAGATCAACACAGTTGATGTGTAAGCGTCATGTATGTGTTGGCTTGTAAAATCGGGCTGCACTCAAAGTCAAGTGGATGTTAATGCCCCACGGACCCGTCTGTCTGATTTCCCTCATAAAGCAGGAGTGCATTTGTGCAATAGCTCTCCTTACATCTTTTAAGAGAAAATTGTGGAGTTTAACCTCCCAATATTATCTCTCCTTTTCTCTTTGTGCAGGGAACAGGCGGATATCCACAAGGAATTTGGCACAGTCCACACAGTCAAGACGCTGATAATCCCAAGTCTTTGACTGCTGATAAGACGGCCAATTTAACATAATTATAAACCAGTAGTATGAATAGTAACGATTCATTAATTCAGCACGTAGAGGGAAATGATAATTCAAATCTAGCATTTACTCACAATTATCACACATGATAATGATTTCATTAAATCCTGCTCAGTTTTCTGGCATTATAAACATAATTGTCACACAGTAAAAAAAAAAAACAGTTTAACATAATAAACGCTGGAGTGTAAATTAAAGGATGTGTGTTGCATTAACGGGGCGAGCCTGACAAACCCCCACTCTCAAAAACAAATGCTGTTGACCAACACTATTATTACCTCCACACTTAATTACTTTTTGCTTTTTGGTTTAATTGCTTCAATAAAAATAATCTATAACTCTTTTTTAATTACACTTTCCGAGTGACCTATGTAAAGAGAATTTTATTATGTGCGCGCAGTAATTACCCTGTCACAGTCCAGTTAGGGGCTATTGTCTGCCTCTCCTTTGCTTTGCTGTTACTGGCATGACCAGCATGCCCAACCACCTATTTACTGAGCACACAACTTTTACAGCGGTTACACAATATGCACATTTGGGCTTGTTTCTGTGTGCCAGAGTCAAATACAGCAGGACACATTCAAACACCATTTTTATAACATATCAAAAGTACTGCGGACAGAGATTTTACTGTGTGATGAATTTATGAATAAGACAAATAATTTCCTGTCACAGTATTATTAGATGTGAGAGTGGGGGAGGGGTGGCTGAATAATAAAACAGCTTAAATTAAAAGGCTGAGGATATTGTGTAAATGTATGTTGCTAATGAGTTGCTAATACATACACAATAATTGAGATGTTTTGTCAATCTCAGAAATGGCATGCTTACCTAAATGTTATTGTGACTCATAATTGCTTTTAGTTCCATGTGGTTGGTCATGCAGCGAGAAAGCAGCACACAAGCTGGAACAGATTTTCAACATCTTTTAACTACTGCCTCATCAGGGCACTGCTGCAAAAACCCTCTCCTCCACATATAGACGTAATTAAAACACATAACAAATTCTTTGATGCATGCACCGGCGCTGTGAACACCTCTCAGAGGTCAGCAGCAGAGATCCCAGTTGCATGGATGCTTTTCAGTGAGGAAGAAGAGACACCGCATATAGTGAGATGACAGGAAAGACTACATGAGCAGAGGAGTAAAAAGCAGCAAATATTAAGGTATCTATGTGCTTATTATTTATTTGGTTGTGCATGTTCATCCCCCACCCCCGTTGCCAGACAAGAGGAACACCCTTCCCTTTGTGTGGGTGGCCTTGTCAGTCCTCATCCAGCTCCCAGCAGCCGAGGCCTTGCAAATAACCTCAAACTCTCACATAACAGCAGCTCCTTTTGAAACATACTTCCAAAAACTCCTCCAGGAGATCTAACATTAAAAGTAGATAAATATCTGTCTGTGTTAAGGCTTCTCTTAGCACAAAGACATTTCACAATGCGCCTGGATCCAGTCACAGTTTGGACAATTTGTTGTCTCTAAATTCAATCTGAGTTGAGATTGAAAGCTTTCAGGTTTTCTCATCCCTCTCGTTTGTAATAAGACAGATTATTAAAATAGCTAAACTTTTTTAACCTGAATGTTTTAAAGTTCTGAGTGAAAAGCTTCAACCAAGGCTGCAAATATTGTTGCCGACTTACTTTGAGGGTTTTTTAGTTCTTCTGTACAAGTCTGAAATTCAGTGATTCTACCACACTTGAGCAGGAAAAGAGAATTCAACCCTCAGATGAATTTACCCGTCTAAATAAGTTTATCAAACTCTGGTTATATTTCTCTTAGTATATAAGGATATTAGTGAGCAGTCAGTCTTTTTTCACAGTTTCTACTGGACACCTTGAGTTTAACTGTCCTCCATCACTTGAAACAAATACATGTCTACAAATACAGTTGTCATATTTCTGCAATAAAATCAAATCTTGTATTTCAACAGTTCATTTTCACTTATAACATCTCTAATCAAGTTTACAATCCCACTATTTTGAATCGTGGCATCAATGTACTGCAATACTGTGTCGTCATTTTCCACCACATCAAAAGCAAGTGTACAAAGACCCTACAGCCCCTTAAGTAAGGGGTGCCAAAAGGGTCAAAATTGTATGTCACTGGAAAAAAAGAACATATAATTGCATTAGGATTAATGCGTCAGTGCTCACAGTCCTACCTAAATATGTTTATTCTAACACAAACTGGAAATGATGCCTGTCCAAGGACAATAATGTTCAGATTAGTGTTGACTTTGCAAACGGGGTTTTAAATGAATTAGCTGACTTTAATTTGTGTAGTAACATATTTTTAATGCAAAAAAGAGGCCGGTGAGTGTGTATACAGCAGTCCTTCACACAAATACTCTTGTATGTTTATTATGATCAAATCTTTTTGGAAATAAAAGACCCCCACATCACATTATCTTTCAGAACAACTAAGGGAAAATATCTAATTATCTCTACGAGACAAACAAAGTAAAAAGGCTAATACAGATTTATTGTTAGTGCTGACTTTACTCGCCCTTAATGAAACAGTATTTCTAATGCCCCGTAAATCCCCAGATTAAAAGAAAACCAACAACCCAAACTGCATGAGTCGAGAAAGAAAGACTGACTAAAAGTTCAGAACAGGTTTAAACTCTTCATCATATGGATCACTTGAGCAGTTCAGACTATGACCTGCTATAACACAAGCACTGACCATGTTGAAAGCAGCCTTTCAAAGAAATTCACATTTCCAGCTGTACTATAGGACAGCCTCAGATACGCAGAGCCTCAAAGCAGATATATATCGTCCTCAGTATCTGTGAGTGAGGGGCTGAGTGGGGAGCAGTGGGACAGCCTTGGGACCGGGGGCCCTCTTCATGCTGGCTTGCCAGAGAGCCGCCCAAAGCATGGACAATTAGAGGGGTCCCTGGTGCCTCTTTGCTCTCTGTGCGCCTGGTGGGCTGCTCTGTAAGGCACCGGGGGGCTCGAGGAGGAACTGACTGGGCCGGCCTGTGCTGGCTGGGCCAGAGGCATAGAGCTGGGGGAGGCCTGATCTCAATAATCCCTTTGCCCCCAAGAGGCTGTCACAGCACTCACACTGCTGGAAGCTAGAATGGAAATGGACCGAGGGCTTTCTGAAGCTTTTACCTGCTGGAGGAGCTCATCATTGAGAGACAGAGACAGCGTTGGGAACTCACTGGGGTTCAAACACAGAGACAAGTTCTTTTCAGAAAATTGAACCGGAGCCTTTGATCTGACAGACGGTGTGAAACACCCGTTTCTTTAGGTGTTATGTAAATAGATTTCCTGATGTAACTACTTAAACACATCTTCATTTTAGCTGCCACAGAACAAAGAGACATCATCAGAAGTATTTTACACCCTCATAAATCTTCACCTCTCATGAGATCTGAGACTTTTTAGTTATAACAGAGAGAAAAAGAGCAATAACCCTGTCGTATTTCTCTTCCACAGCCATTCTCCGCTTTCATTAATGTACAATTTCATCTCGAAACTCCCCAGACTGCAGCATAATCTATACACTGGTAGAGTATATAGGATGTAGAATCACCTTGTTGTACAACTTAAAGTGAGCTGTCCCATATGAATATGGCTGCAGTCAAAACCATTGGCCCTAATTAGACCGACATGCCTTCGAATGTGAGGGGAAACTTAGCGCAAATGGATAAAGGTCTTTCAGCACTCCGTCTCAGTCCCTTAATGTATTACCACCTGCACCCAGCAATCAGCACAGGAACATTTAAATGACTGCGATTCAGAGGAGACCGAGCTGCAAACTGGCGGGAAACACAGGAGAGGTGATTTAAGTTATTGGCTGTAATGAAGCTGACCGTTGGCGGGTCTGCTCTGAATGTGATGGTGGAAATTAGGGGCGGGAACAGGTCAGAGACGGACGTATACCGGGGGGCACAGGCGGCAAAATGAAATGCAGAGTAGAAGTGTACAGTCCAACGCGCTGTTTACTTCGGTGTCAGGTAAACATCAAAGCGTGGTGAGCTTGGGGTGTCTGTAAAGATGATATAATCAATGTTTTGTGTTTGTTTTCCAGCTGCTTGTGGTGTTCCTTTTCTTTCACCTCTGACTGCTTGCTTCCCCCATTGTCAGCCCTCCCCTTTATAGACACAAACACAGCAACAAACAGCCTCCCTCGAGGTTGAAAATAACTCATCATTTTTCAGCAGAGTGAATACATTTTTAAGCGATAAATTAAGATGTAATGAAACAATAAAATGGTGTGAACTTTAGGGTGTGAAAAGTAAAAATCTCAGAGAAAAAGTAATAGAAAAAGGGCAGCCTATGGAGGTGGAACATGAGGATTGGGAGACAGGCAACATCTGGGTATGGCTCCTCAGACTGATGGCTGCTAACTGATCCTTGTGATTGTGATTGACAGGCACTGACCACCACTCCACTGGCCCCGGCTTCTCCACACTGCTGAGCACAGCAGGTAGTGTGAAGGCTCGCTGAGATTCCCAATAAAATGGACATTACAGGGAAAAACAACAGCCGGCTTTCTGCGAGGTGAATGTTGGGCACGTAGCACTCCTCCATCACACAATGTACCAGGGTTCACTGCCTCTGCACTGTTTCCAGGATTGCAGATATATAGAGGCACACTCAGGCAAACATCTTATTGAAAAAGCTAAAATGACCAGTGTTTTTTTTTCCCTCAGGTACACTCCCAGAGGAGACAGACTTAGATACTGCATCAGAGGTGGTTAATAATGCTAAAGATACACATAGAAATGAGGTTAAATAAAGCAGAAAGGGCCTACTTGCTTCATTTCGTTTGACAAATTCAGCTGTTAAAAGCACACTTTAAATAAGTGTTTAGTGTTTGTCCTTGAAAACACTCAAAACACTATTCATGCTGCATCCAAAAATGAAAGCATACGTACAATGTAGGTTACATAAGTGTCGTCTTTATCCACTAAATATTCCCACGAGCAATGAAAATAAAGGCTCAAATCCATTTACATCCCTAATTTTCACATCCATTAAAGAGATGGATGCTTTGATAGCGCTGCGGTGTTTATCCACGCTCTCTTGGGATTCATTAAAGTGAACACTCCTTTCAAAATATAATCTATTGCTTAATTAAACTTCCCAAATATGAGATTTGAACCCACATATCTGGAGAGAAGTTACTGCTTTTGTTGTTTCCCCTCATTTGCACGGTATTTTAATGAACAAGTTGCTAAGATGTATCACCATTTGCATGTAAATAAAGCTTTTCCTCAAGCACTTAACAGCTTTGATTTGTGTAATATGTGTTTTCTTTGTGTGTGTTGGTGTGTGTGCGCTCCAAAGAATAAGGATTCAAGCCGGCTGACTGCTTAGTAAATTTCACAGCTTCTAGCTCTGAAGCACATCATTACAATGTGTGAAATTTTAATCAGAGATGTTGTGAAGAAACAGCGATCAGCCGACGAACATAATTAATGTCCTCTGTCATAGAGATTATGATGGCAAATTTGAATGTGCAAGTGTTTTAAAGAGCAAGAGGGAAATGCATTAACTAAATTACATAGCATGACGTGAATGAGCCATCATTGCTTCTCTGTCACTTTATGTATGCACAGATCTCCTTTATTATATAGGGTGCCATTACTTCCCTTTTAATTGAACAGCGTTTTGTTTGGCACAGGCCTACTGAACTTTGCATCAGCCATGCATAAATTTTATGCATGGCTTCCTTATATGTGTCAGAATTAAAGCAGATTTGCAAAGAGTGGGATGCAACACATGACTTGGTGTGTGTTAAATATACAGTAAACCTAAACTAAATATACCGACCGTTTTATCTGTTTCAATCAATTTCAAATAAACTCTAAAAGCGAGTGTTAAAACGACAAAAGTGCTACAAATGTGTTTAGAAAATATTTCATCACTGAATTCAACTCACAGCTTTTTTTTTTAAGGAGCTACTTTAGCCGGGATAATTTGTTTTATAACACTCACTCGCTCATTAAAATGCAAATTGTGCATATGCTTTCATTTTCCACTACAATAATCCACACTCACTAGACTGTTTATCCAATCATCAACTTCACTATAAAGACAAGCCGGGGGTTTACAGGGTGCTGCTGCTGCTGCTGCTGCTAAGACCAGGCATATGCACGGACACATGCACCCACTTACCCTTGCAAAGCACATGGACACGTATGCACAAACTCACAGTCAATATAACCAAGCCACACACTCACAGAAAGAGATTAACATAGTTTGAACAGGAGGCCGAAAGTACTCAAAGTACTTGAAAACTATGCTTGAGTGAAGCACAATCCAGGACTCGCTGTCAAGGACCAAGTTTAATGCAACTGAAAGAATATTTCAGGAAAAACTCAAAAGTCATTTTAAACAGAGGCTGTAGGTTTTAAGAGGCCTGCATGGTGGCACTGCTGGAATACTAAGGAACATGGGCAAGCTGGTTCAATGCTTAATCACATACAGAGAGATAATGCTGCTAAGTTATCCCAGTGGTCACATTGTGGGTGTCGTTAATGTGTCGCTAATGTGTGTATGAGGCAGAGAGAAAGAGAGAGAAGGAGATGCTGCGAGGAAAGACTGTCCACCTGGCAACGTGCCAGCAGTTGCCGGGGCCACACTCTCGTTTCTGTCACCAGAGTTTGTTTCACAAGCCTCCTAATCAATTGGAAAGCGTCCCCCCTGAAATAGAAACTTGGCACCGTGCTCGACTCCTCCATTGTGCCTGCTGGTCAACGCTCAGAGAATACCGCCCGTCACTCATGTCACTTTCCAAGTTTTCCCTGGTTAACAGGATAAGCAGGGCGGACATTAAACAAATTCTACATTAGTGGCCTGCCAGCTTGTAATAGGATGATTTCTACTGTACAATAATTTACTCTAGAGGTTGTTTTTTTCAGTGAGCGCTCTGCCAGGTGTGTGTCTTCCTTTGTGTGTGGTTGACGAGCGATCTTAATGAAATCAGAGTTGATGGCAGTGGGAATAAAGAGGAGCATTTTCATTCAGTCTAATTTACTTAAGACAGCCGTGAGTTCAATTGATACACTGTCAGGTGCTTATTTCTCTCACAACAGCTGATAAACAACCCCCCAGCGGGAAACCTAAAGACAAATAGCCGCTGCCTCAGTGACATGCCATCGCATCAGCCTCTGCATGTCGCCGTGTGTTCTCCAACTAATCAAGGGCAGCCTGCTTCTCTCCGTCTCCCTTTCGGCCTGCCAACAGATTCATCACCGGCTGGGTTAAACTGGAATAAAAACACATTAGTGTCATGTTCGACTGATAGAGAGAAGTGCCTGTTTCTGCGCTCCACAATGGTAAAAGTCGGACTGCGTATTGATTTGTGCTACATAAATCTTGTTTTCTGTCTGCGCCAGTGAATCAGTCGTGACCCCCGGGGTTAACAAACATTGTCGAGGCTTTCAGCTGGTGTGTGAGCCAACAACGCCCATGCATCGCAATAGCCGTGGCCCATCTTGTCATTTCTCAGCCTCTCCCTGGCTTTTTTACTAATTGCTGGCAATCAACAGACAATATGACGGGGCTGAAAGAGGTGCTGGGTTTCTTGTGGTGTTTTTGGCTCTAACAAGGAGGGTTTTTGAGGCTCCTGCAGCCAAAAACTATCAACAATGGATGTGAATCGGTCAGCAGGAGTCTGTGAGTTACAACCTGGATTAATTGGCATAAGGGGATCCAGCATGGCTAGCGCCAGATCACATTAAGCTGATGAGATTTGACTCAGTAAACTTTCACAAAGGCAAATCCCTCGTTACAGGGAATGAATGACACTATAGCATACTTTATCTGTAAATCCTGCGCTGAAAAGACCTTTAAATACAGTATTAGAGCTGCTGAATTGTGTATATTTCCTGGAGAAACTTGGACATAACAGTTGCCACCGTTAGCTTTTGTTGAGACGGTGTGGAACAAGTGCACAATATGTAGGTTGAGCTATATAATGACGGCAATATTTTGCAGCTCCCCCATGGCTACTTTTTGTTTTAATAAGTCATGGAGACATCAGGTGTTAAATTGTTTAATCTTTCAGAAGTTTATGAAATCCATTTGTTTGTGGGCTTCGACGACGATTACCATTGAGAAAGTAATTACATTATTACAGGTGCTATCATCATCATTTATCTCTCTGACATTTTAAGACGCACCAAATGCCAAACCCATCCTCAGAGACAAAGGCTCAATCCTGTGCAACGTTCAAACACTTTTAATTACAGGATCTTTATATTCCACCACCTGCAAACTCAAGAATTCACAGGTGGATCATCTCGACTAGTTTATACGCTACAAATCTGGAGTGGTTTATTTACTTTTTTATTTAAGCAACATACCCAAACAAGTGATCAAGTTAATTCCATGTTGGACACACATGGGTCCTGTTGCAGGTGCTTTAAAAGCCATAAATGTTCATGAGTACGACTGACCAACATTAATCAGAGCGCCTGCTAAGAGGGAGGTCTGCGTGCATGTGAGTGCGTGTGTGTGTGTCTGTGAAAGAGGAGGGAGAATGGAGTGAGTTAAAGAGAAAGAGAGAGAGAGAGAGAGAGAGAGAGAGAGAGAGAGAGAGGGGAGAGAAAGGATAACAGCATTAAGCAGCTAGATATAGAAAAAGGGGGGATGGCGTGTCTCTGGAGGCCTCCACACCAGTGCTCACCCTGCTGCCAGGCACGCTACACACACTAGAGACCTTATTTACCCAGCAGCCCCCAGAAGAGGCCTGGGCCCCTAGATCTTATTTACTCTGAGCCTAGGCAACCATCAGGTGCTGAGGGGGATCTGGCCAGCAGCAAAAGCAAATACCCCAGATCAAAACCAAGCATGGAGGAAGAAAGGGGCGCTCAGCCAAAGTCCTGGTCAAGCGCTAATGTTTACTCTTTGGTTTGAAGGGCTGTGGATGAAGTCCATTTGAAGAAATTGACACCCCCACCCTATACCCCTACGAAGAAAGAAAAAAGAAAACACATCTGATGGCTACCATTGTCTTATATCCATACATCTGGAGTACCTGCGGTAATGTGGACTTCTTCTCTCCTTGTCTTTTAAACCGGCACTGCCACCGGTCTTCAGGATCAGACATGGTGTCGGGGGAAAGAGAGATGAAGACGGAAAAAAAAGCCCAGCTAATGACTAGCTCTTATGCATCAGTGCACTTACTAATGAGCTTCCAGGGAGAGGCTGGCAAGAGCCGGAGCGAAGGCTGAGCCGGGGATGTGAGAGGCCTGGGCCATCACTTCCCCGCTGTGATCCCTGCCTTCCCACTCACAAGGAGCCCCGGCTCCCAGCCACTAATGAGTGTTAGAGGGAGAGTCCAAGCTCGCGTCCACCTGCCAGCCTTCAGAGCCCAGCCTGCTGCAAGACAGTAGGGGTCAGACGCATTCCTGAGCTCTTAATAATTTACATCATATTGATTTCCTCACTGTTAGACACTCTCACCTGCATGGGCTCTCTCTCTCTCTCTCTCTCTCTTTCTCTGTGAAATAAGCACATTCCACCAGAGAGAGGAGAAAGAATGATACAAAAGAGTGTAACTTTGCCCTGGCTCCAAACCAGTTAAATACAACATTCAATTTAATAGACTGTGGACAATGTCTGTGTCAGTAGGGACACTGGGCACTCTGAGTGTGTCAACTGCTGCAGCACAGGCCTGGAAAATGGAAGACTAATATCTCTGAGAAATGGTCTACTGCACATAAAACATTTGGCACAAAAAAATCCCATCTTTAACTTTCTTCTGCAAGCTTAAAACAAATGACACCAATTATCCCTCATTTGCATGCTACCTTACAATATTTCAGTTTTTTAAAAAAGCAAAGACCTCTGCACAAAGAAGTTATCAAAAAGAGAGAAGAGGGGCGAATCAAAAGGTACAAAAAAAAGGCAAGAATGGAAATAAATTATGCAGTTTGCATTCTGCTTAACCTCTAATCAGACTCTGAGAAGAGGACATTAGTATTCTTCCTTTGTCAATATGATGATCTGTATACTCAATGCCTTAAATATTCATCAGCTCCGAACATAGACTTCTCCTTACTCTGATTCATAATTCAAATGATATGAATGTTACATAGGTATGGCACCGTTTCCCCCGTCGCTAGAACAACTTTCTGTCATCAGAGCGGCACTTAAGAATGACTTTTAACACCGTCCACCTTTCTACACTGGAGAGGCAACTTCAAAGTAGACTTAGTCTGTGCACTAGTACAGATCTCTCACTAAGAATCTACCCAACTATGAAGGATTTACATGACAATGACACACAAGTTTTCAGCCAAGGAGAAGGATAGTCAAGATTTTACCGTTTAGTAGGTATCTACTGATATTCTTCTAGATCCAGCCAGATCTCTTTATCTATCTGCACATCTTCTGCCATGTTGTGTTTCCAGCTGCCTCTGTAGTTCTCACCTTCCTTCTAGCATGCCCAGACAGGGGTATAACCTGCCTCTATGTTAAATCCCATAGTGGTAATCCTCCTCACACTGAGACACATGTTTGGTCCATCCAGTCAGGTCACTGTGGGAGTATCAGTCCAGGCCAATAACAACTGACAGTTACAAGAGATCACTTGGTAGTATAAATATGATGTGGTTCAAAGCTTACTTTCACGCACAAGTGAAACATCTTTGTGTCAGGCCAGTTGTCTGAAGGCTCAGTTTTTGGTTAGTTATTGAAGTCCTGTTAATGTGATCTCAAAATATCAACATATTACTTCTTTAAAACTGTGAAAATCATCCAGAATAGGTTTCCAGTTCTTTGACAAAGCCAAATAGTTCTGTATTTTTATGAAGGAAAAAAGTAGATTAAATTGTTTGACTAGTTGTAGGCCTCCTTCTCTGACTGTTTTCTTGTACCTTGTTTAACACTGCCCTCTTCTGTCCAACATGAGATAGTACTACCCTCAAAAATCTAAGAGTTCTCACTGCTAACACTTTCTGCAGACAGTTCAAACAGAGAAGTGCAGATCTGGCTGTTGTTGCTGTTGCACACAAAATTATGGTTCAATACACCGTCAATGCGAGACAAACGGACTCAGCTCAGCCCAAGCTTTAAACCACAATGATTTCCAACTGTGTGTGTGTGTGTGTGTGTGTGTGTGTGTGTGTGTGTGTGTGTGTGTGTGTGTGTGTGTGTGTGTGTGCTTTTCCCTACATGTAGTCATTGGGTTAGACATGCTCTTGCAGGCAATTTCATACCAGTTTGCACAGCAACATGAAAATATTTAGAGTCTTTTCATTTTTTAATGAATCTGATATTCTGAATGAGATGTACCTACACTAATTCCAAGTGTTTATAAAAGCTGAACATGATGGTTTCAAAGTCATTTAATGAATTCACATATAAACAATGCAAAGTCAACAATGTTACTGCTACATAAAAAAAATAAATGCTCATTTCATTTGAATGTGATACCAGTATCACGTTTCAGAATAGTTGGGGGAGGGGTCTGTTAACCTTCAGGTTGCGTCGACAAGGGAGTCGAACTGGAGTTTGGTACGTAAAATACTGCACCATTCTCATCTAGATAGGATTTCAGCTGCTCAACAGCTTGGGTCTCTCTTGCTGTGTTTTTCTTTCATGACACACCAAAAGTTTTCAACAGGTGATCTGTTTAACCTGCACGATGAACTCTACTGCAGAGCCATGCTGTTGTAACACATTTGAAACGTGGTTTGTCACTGTTTCGCAAAATATTCAAGGTTTCTCCTAAAAAAAGGTGTTATCTGGATGACAGATTATGTTATTCCAAAACCTGTATAAACAGTTCGGCATTTCACAATTCTAGCAACAATATTCTGAATTGTCGATCTTTTGCTCACACAGTCTCTCACAGATTAGTGAACCACTTCTCATCTTTAATTCTGAGAGATGCAGCCTCTCTAGCAGACCCTATTTTATTAGTGGTCAACCAGTCTAAAGCTTAACAAAGTTGATGAACTCAGGTAACATGTTACTGAATAAATAAATAAATGAAAACAGTAAAATATTGGGCTCAGTAAATTACTGCAACAAGGGATTTTTGGATTTTCATTTAGCTATCAGAAGTTTTGTTTTTTCAAAGAATACCAGTAAAAAAAAAAACAGTCAAGTATAAATGAATGTGCACTCCATGCACATAACATATGTTCATTTTAGCGAGTCATGTTAAATATGGATTTTTTATAAACTGACAAAAAAGACAATTACTGAGCGTGAAGCTATAGACTTATTGAAAAGAAGCTGATATTTCTCTCAGAACAAGCAACACAAAGCTGTATTATTTTAGACATTATGACAAAGTTTGTATAAATTGAAATCCAGAGACACTTGTGGATTTGGTTAGCTGTCACTGGGGATGGTAATAATGTGTTTTCATTTACAATAATGATAGAGACATCAGCCTTTGAGAACAGATACCATAGGATGCTGATTATTTCAAAGCATCATTAAGTGACCTGATGGATTCAATTCATCTACTTTTAATGCTCAGTCATGTTACTAACTTTTTGCAAACTGACCTAATTTGTTGGGAGATGTGTCTCTAGGTCTTTTTCAAGCACTACAAAACTTCAGTTTAAATATTTACATATTGCTTTGCATTATAATACTTTTATTAAAATTTAGAATTTCAACAGTTTTCATATCATAAAATTTTGTTTTATCATCTTTTAAGTTTTTACTGTTCCAACTAGAGTTTTAGTTTTATGCCAATGACCACCTTTTTGTTTTCCTCAGAGTACTCAACACCATATCTTCGGATAACACATGAGGCTGCACAACATGAACCTTCTTTCATTTGACTTTGACTGTGGAAAAAATAAGTTCATGTATTTACAACATATGCTATGATTTCTCAACATTTCTGTAGGAAAGCACAATCAATAACACAAGGTTAAATACTATAAATATGTAAAACAGATCATTTACCCAATCACCTCTTTTAATGAACCCCAACAAATCTCTATGTACCATATATTTTTAATGCTTAACAAATAATACATATCTGAGTTTATGTCAGAGGAGGTGAACTGCCCATAAAACATGACCCTCATAGTTTATGAGGCTTTAAAATACTTGACTGATGCATAAATATAGAGATTATGTAGGAGGACCAATGCTCCTAGGGATTTATTTCACAGTAGCATGAGGATACCAAAGAAAGAGGCACACATCAGTACAAGTCTACATGCTTCAATACACAGAAACATTACTGTTTTGATTGTGAATAAAAGTCTTGGGTGAAAACAACCAATAAATATAAATTTTGAGGTTTTATACAAAGATGAGTTTGAATATTTTTAAAGCCAACAGCAGCTCCACCTGATATTAAACTAGAACCATCGACCAGATTATATGGTTAAGCCATTTACAATAGCTTTATATCCGCAGGACTTTCCCTATTGTTCAACTACACTACCAACTGTAGAGTGAAACTGTTGGCCTACACACAGTCAGTAACTATACAATAAATTAAACAAAAGGGGACATATATTTCTTCAGCAAGCACAATACAAGTTCATGGCTGATGTTGTAAATGAAAATGTGCACAACAAGCCTCCTTTTGTCCATGACAAAATCAATTAAACCATTACCTACAGATGCCTTTACAGTCTTCGTCAAAATACTAACTTTACATCCCAAAACAGCTTTTATTTCATCTTAACCCACACCAAATGCCTGGAGATGGTAGAGATGCTAATCTGCTGACTTTGATACTAATTAGTTGGCACTAGGCGTGGGAGAAAAAAATTGATGCAGCATAGTATCGCGATAGCTTGTCTGGTGATATATCGGATCGCCTCATTTACCAAGTATCGGTAGTTCAAATTGATTGCTAATACAAAGTCAAATCTATGATAATGAAAAATAAAATCAACTGATTGTTCAGTGAGGTGACATCATAGAGTGGGAGAAAGTTAGTACAACAAATAAATACAAGTTTGCAAGAAGTGCTACATGAAAATAAAATACTGTGTAAATAAGACAAACGTAAAAGGAAAGACAAATGCTAAATTAGCTAAACAGTTGAAAAAATTGTATAAATCGCAATATATTGTATCATTACACTCACTGCATTGCAAAATGTTAAAAATTGAAATAATATTGTATCATGACCAAATTATCGTGATAATATCGTATCATGGGGCCACCAGTGATTCCCACTCCTAGTCGGCACTAGTGGGCTAGTGGGCATAAATTTTATAAACTGTGTCAATTTAAGAGCTATAGCAAACACACTTTGGGAGTGGGTCTTTGTAAGTGATTTTTGCCTGTGGGCTTCAAGGCAACACACACACATGGGGGGATATAGATCAGCATGTCCATTTCTTCAGCTGCTTACAGTGATCACACAGTAATTAAAGCAGTAAAATGACCTCAAAAGACAATCAACAAAAAATGTTATCGAGAGCAATTGACCATAGGCTATACAGCATACAGTCCACACAGCACCACTGACTATGACTCTGTTTTTTTAGACCAACAGCCCTATGTGCACACAGTACACAAAACAAGGATTCAAATGCAAAAGCAGACCCCACAATAAGAATGAGCTCATACACAACACAAAACAGCATGTCACAGGTCTTAAATTCAAGAAGTGAAAGCAAGAAAATACACAAAGCAGCCATAGCACCACCAACACAATGAACAGTTGTCACACCAATATGGCATTCAACACTGTTGTCACGGAGTAATGGGCCAGCAGACCTGACAAAGCACAGAAGCAAAGAATCACAAAAGATCGAGCAACGAGGTGAAACATCCACACTTGAGCATACTTTGAAAGCAGAATTGGTGACAGTGAACCATATCAAGGTTAAAATTAAAGTTTCTTGTTTAACGCACAAACCGACAAGGATAAAACATGGAAGGTAACAGCACAGCACCAGCACGAGTAGGCCTACACATGAACAGGCCAAACGCCAATGCGCCACAAATTCAGAGTTACCAACATGCGCACTTACTTATCATTTTGAAGGCAGCATTGGTGGCAGTGAACCATATCAAGTTTTAAAAGGAAAACGTCTTGATAAACCCACAAACTGACAAGGATACAACGTGGACGGTAACAGCACCGGCACAAGAACACATGAACAGGCCAAACGCCAGTGCGCCACAAAAACAAAGTAACCAACATGCGCTCTTACTTTGCAGGTGCATTCTTCCCTGGACTCTTTACTGTGAAGTCTTCGTATTTCCGAACCGCAGACCGCTGGCTTGAGTGTTTGTTTTCTCCAACATGTTTGAACATTTCACCACAGGTAAGCGTGTCAAAACTCCCGCGTAGCTTTTGTGACGCACTGTCACGCACGCCAAAAGAGGCGCGCCCCATAACCCCGCTGACACAGCCTTATTTATTTATTTTATCAACCTAAAAACTTTTAAAACTTTGCTGGAATTAAAAGTATATCAGTGACCTGGCAACACGTTTTTTTCCCAGATTGTTTTATATGTTATTTTGTTTCTAGTATCCAGCGAGGTCGACTGTTTGACACAATGGAAACCGAATCGGATATTTTGACTTATTTGGTTGCAACTTCAAATATCTGTCGAGAGCATGACGAGAAGCTGCCACAAATTCAGCTGAGAAATAAAATTTACTCTTGTAAGTGTTAAATCTATGGTGAAGTGATGGCAGGCATACCACTGTCATGATGGCACTTGAAGGTGCTGTGAGGAGTTCCTCACTGGTTGAGAAATGGCCTGAAATTAGTGTCTGTGATCTAGTGTATATGGCCCATGAGCCATAGAGTTTTCCGTGTCACAAAAACTCAGTCTTTTTTTAACCTGGATATAAGGACATGATGTTGTTCTCTGCACTATTTCTCCGCATGAATCATAACTTAGATACACTGTTGTTGAGGATTACTCAGGGTTGAAAACATGAAAGCAGCCCCTTTATGAATATGCACACCATATATCATCTATTGCTCTGTATATATCCTCTATATATCCTCTAATGCTTGTACTTACATGGAAAAAAGATACAATATACAAGATGCAGATACAGATGTACTTTGGTATGCATGTGTATTCACGCACAGCTGAACAAATGCAGCTTAGGTGTGCAGCAGGCCACCTCTGTATGACCTGGGTGATTGGACCACATGTCCAGGGTGAGTTGAGACCTGTACTTAAGGCTGTCCCCTTGTGATCCAATCCCTCAAGAGGTTTGATAATACCAGGTATTGTGTATTTATTTTCGTCCATTGGTGCACAGAGGTCAGACCAGCAGCGGGTATTTTCAGTCTGGATCATCAACTTGCCGCTTCCCTTCAAAATTTTGAAACAAGTCCTTAAAGTGTGAATTATACCAGTTCCATGTTAAGATCACAAGCTTGACTCAAATGTTGCTGGATAATTTGAAAAGACTGACGTGCAGAGCAAGATAAGGATGATGGATAAAAACACCGTATGTAATTTTAGATAGCAACCACAGGATGTCAGCACAGAGCTATAAAAACAAACATTGCCTCCATCTCAGTGGGTTCGTTGACTTTTTGAAAATCAGCAATTACAATAAACTGTCAAAGTATATTCATATCTGTAAATTATTGCTAATGCATTCAAGCCTATATAGTGTAAAAGTGCAAAATGAAATATCTACAGCAACACTGCAGCAGCTTTCGCAATGATTCAGCCTGGTTTACCCTGGCCTAGGATGAAGAAGGGGCTCAAACCAGGGCGCGTCCTCATCAGACCCCCAGCACTAGTAACCTGCAGGCTTCATGTGCATGTCAATACAAAGACATGCACCATTCATCGAAAGCTGTGGTTTAACAGGCAAGTGCATTAGTGGATATTTATGATCCCGCAGGTACTGTATATAGACACCACTTCCTCAACACTGTTGGAGTAAGTATTACAGAGTGAGTACAAAAACAATATCATGTAGTAAATTAAAAATTCTGCTCTTTAAAAAATCAACTCGAGTGTGTCTTAATAGTATCTTAATTATACTCCACAACAAAAGCAGCACTAATGATGAGAGCCTGGAGGTGACGTGAACCGTGCTGGTTTTCTTCAAAGGCTTTGTACCAAGGTTGACCCCTGAGTGCCTCCATATTTTCCTCTTTGACATCACAAAAACACAAGCCTCTGATTTATTTTTAGTCATTACAGATAATTGCATCTGCGTCTCTGATACCACAGTGGATGATAGTGTAGATCAGAGAGGTACAGTATAACACATGGGAATATTCATTAAAAAATGCAGAAGTAGGCTGTAATGCTATTTAAAAACAAGCCTTTTCCTATGAGGGATAACAAAACACATGAGCAAGATTTAAAGGTGCATACCCCCTTTTTTATTCTCTTTATGCATGTGTTTGCTGCATACAACTGTAGTAAAAATGCATTATGCAAAGCATCTTACACACACCAAACTACTGTCATGTAGTTCTTAGTGACACGAAGGGGTGACTTCGTGTGTTTCAAGCACATTTAAAGTGCTGTGTTAGCTCAGCCTGTTGCTACAGCCTTGTGCATGATTGATAAAATAATAATATCCAATGAAAAGTAGCCAATACCTCAAGGGTAGATGGACAGTGGCACCTCTATAGGGGCACACCAGTTTCTATGGTAACCTTTGTTCAGAGAGGGGGTGAGGTAATCACTCCACTGAGCCCTGACAGCGGTTTGACAACAGTGGTAATGAACAGCTCCACTTTAAAGCTGCCAAAATAAGAGTCTAGGTTTAGTTTTATGAGTCTCATCAGGTGCAGACACTGTCATTGTGTTCCTCTGTGATTTAGGACCATATAGAGAGGTAAATGATGTTTTGAGAGTGGTTGCTTTGTGAAAAGAGTTTTTAATTCAAACTTTTGATTTACTCACTGCAGTTAGAGTAAGGGAAGACATGTGCATTTTTCTTTATTTACCAAGCCAGTGAGTTTAACACGTATCTTTCATACTCTTCATTCTTCTACTTCTACTGTTGCAACAGTTTCCGGTTATTTCATCTCAGACAAGTCATCTGTAGGGATACCAGCCAGTTATCAAAGTGATTTTCAATGGTGTTCTTTCAGCCAGCGCCTGATTTTAATCTGCAACACTTTAATTATACATAGGAGTAAATTGATACTTGATGCTGACCTTTGAATGTCATTGGCCATTATACCGCCCCTGAATTAATGATGTTTAATGATGTTTAGCTGTTGTGTGTGAGAGCCATTTCTGCAGAGAGAAAAAGAGAGTCTAACTAACCTCCCAGAGGAAAAATCTTCTATTAGGATATACTGAAGATGAAATGCTTCATGTTACCTCCTCTTGTTTTGCATATAGTCTAATTATTTCAAAGTGTAAGTGATGATTATTGATGTCATCCGGGAGAACTTATCCAACTAATATTGCCTATTTGTTTATTGACTCTTGCTCCAATCGTAAATCTATATAATCTGTAAATATAATTTTCCTTAAGCAGGATTTGTGTAAGCTTAATGCATCAGGACTAATTCTCCTTCCTCTGCCAGTCTGGTAAACAACAATGGATGGCTGACTGACAGAAGATTCCCAGCTTTGTGATGAATCAGCAGTCAAAGAGCGGACAAATGGCAAATGGCAAGGCGAGCCACACAGGCGGGCCGTTTCACCGTCAGATGACTCCGGAGCCTATTTGTGGGTGGCAACATATGGTGCCTGAGCCTGGAGTCTGCAGCTGCATTCACACAGGGCCTCGCACTAGTTACAGTCACGATGGTGACACAGGGGACAGATGCTGCAGTATTTCTGACCCTGCGAAACTAATGGAAACGTGATACGGGCTGCTTCTGATTAATCTTTTGGACCCGAAGGCATCAGGAGGGAATAACCGCTGATGCTTTGATTGAGCGTTTTTAGATATTTTCATGTGGTTTTGAGTAAGCCTTTCTCAAAGTCCCGCCCTCTGTGAAGGGTTGAATATTTTCAATAGGGCTGAAGGGACAAAGCACTGACCTCTGGCAGATTAAATGATATTGTGAAGTCACTTGCTCCATTTTTTTCCCCATTCAGGGCAGATGGCTGAGAATGTGTGCAGTGGCATATGGGGTAAGGCACAGCAGCAAAAGCAGCAATAGCACTCTGGTGTTTTGCTCGAGTGGATTATTTTCTCAGAGACAGGGACATAATGGTTTATATGGACAATGAGTAAACCCTGCATGGCTGTATGTGTACGGCAGGAGAGGCAGAGAGAGGGCTATACTGCCGTGAGACCTGGATTAGGCCCTGGACACTGAATGCTGCCATGGCTGCAGCTGTTTTTCAAATTGCTCTAAATTCTCAGAGATTATGCCGAATGAATGAATGACCAAATAAATGAATGGCTGCATGATTTTTCAAACAACCACACAGTGTCCTGGAGGCTTAAATGCTGGAATCCTTTCATGCTGTACATTTTACTGCAGAAAAATACAATCCTGTTTCTGGACAGATTTACTCCATGATGAATTTCACAGTTTCTGAATTTATTTTACCACTCTAGGCTCCTGTGAGAAGTCATTTGCTGATTATGAATCAGACTGAAACTAACACTGAGGTCTATTTATGACCTACACAAGCAGACAAGACCATCAGCAACATGATGGATTTTTTCTATACAGTAATTATTGGCTTTTGGGGGACAGGCAGCAGATGCCTTTTACATTTTCTTTAAAGTTTCTCCACAAATCCAATCCAATCCAATCCACCTTTAGTTGTATAGCACATTTTAAAAACAACAAGGTTACCAAAGCACTGCACAACAGATTAAATTTAAAAAAGGTTAAATAACGTCAAAATACAGTAAATTAAGAGCATATAAAAGCGAAAAGAAAAAAAACATATTAAATAAAAAAAAACACTTGGAAATATATCAATACAATAACAAATGATACATTGGACTGATATAGTAGGATATGATTTTAAAAAATGTACACATAGAACAAAATCAGCACTGACCTTCAAGGCAGCGTTATGTCCACAGGGGCACCAAAATCAGAGCAAACTGTTCATTCCTTACTGAAGCTTTAAACCAACAAACTTCTGCAACAGCTAACTTTACTCCACAGCTTAAAAACAATGAACACTTCTAAAACACAACAATGCTTAATGTTAGATTTCACAATGTTGATTTTGTGCAGAAACTGCATTTTCAGTCAAAATCGACTCTAAAACTACCATCTCTTGTGAGCAGATGGATATTTTCTTTGTTCGTCCAAAGATGGATGGGGGAAATGGCGCTGAGATCTGAATCCAAAGCACTGTCTATCTATGTGGAATTACTCAAAGCTGAAACTATTGTTACCGGACAGACCAATTACCAGTGCAGGAACAGCAGAGAGATGAATGTTGTCATCCTATTCATTTACAGACACCAGCACCACCTTGTTATTGATGGAGCTCTTAGTGCGTTCTTGGATCTTGTTTGACATGCATTATCTGGAGACAAAAGATCAGGTACTACACCATTAGTGGAGATGCTCCTCAGGCATTAGACCTGCAAGGGTTTGAGGTTGCACCCACTTCATTTTAGTGCTGATTGTGGAGTGGAGTGTGGTTTCTTATCAGACTGCTGGTTCCAACGAATGTCTCTGTCTCCTTAATGTAATTCTAGAAGAAGGATTCATACCTGCCCCTATCACCAAACCAAAAAGAAAGTCTTTGTAACCCTTTATTTCTTTGTCTGCACAATGTAAACCTTTATAGTATATGTGAAAAGAGATCTAGCAGAATAACATCCATTTATGTTAAGTGTAATCCAGTGAGCTGGGAGAACAGGAGTGGTTGTGAACTACAGTTTGCTTTTACCCAGAGGCACACAGCTCTCTATGGGATACTGTTTCCCTTGTGTGCAGTATCCCCCTCACCCATCCACCGCTATACTTTCTGCGTTTACCAGTCAGCATATATGCCAGTCTTAATTAAGTATGTTAGCCAGAAGTGAGGTGCAACCACAATAATATGCCTCACATTAGTCATAGCGCAGTATGCAACACTTCTGATGGACTTTAATCTTGAAACGCTAAGCCACACAAGCAACCAACAAAAAAAACCAGCCTTGATTTCCTAACTTAGTTGTTGGTGAGTAATGGTTGTCCTCTGAAAGGTTCAAATGTACATCGGCTGTGTTGTGAGTAATGGACACAAGCAGCAAATTGGCTTAATGCAACAGTGATGTAATAAAACACAGCAGACAAAGCGCCATGTCCTGGGGAGCTGTGTGGTTTTGGCTGCATATAGGTTCACGAAGAACAACTCTTACAGTCTAGCTTGCATGTGAGTTGGAAAGTCAGAATAAGCTGATGAGAGCAAACACTGATCCAGGACTGTGCAGAACAAGGAAAATAGTCTCTATTACAACTTCTTTCCTTGTGCTTACACCATATGCAGGCCAATAAAACGTGCCTTGTTTTAAACAGACTAGAGTTTGGTTCTGTTACACCACAAAAGGTTTTGTTTTCAATATTGTCCGATAAGTTGTTTATGTTTTTCTGTTTTTGTGGCCAGATTTAAGATCAGAAAAGTAACATCAGGAGTGAAAAATCTGGGGGAAAAAAAGCTTGTGTGAATTGTGGTTTTGTTTGTGAAATTGTACCTCAGTGAAATATACCAGCTTTTGATCTGAGGTAGTAAAGCATGGTAGTGAAACTACAGCACCATGGACAGCGCCTCAGTCAACCTCACCTCTCACTTCACAGGAAAGTTGTTGGAAACCTCAAAACCACCTGTTGGATCCCCAAGGAAACAAACTGTCAACATACAGAAAAGAAGAACTGTACATAATAATCTAATGTTAGAAACACCCTCATTAGGACCATGTAGGCAGTCTGATGTATCCAAAGGATGTGTACCTGAGTTGTTGCAAAAACCTACAATGACCTTTTACTCTCCAGTTTGGCTGCTTGTATCTTTTACAAACCTTTTCTACAAGTAAAAAACAGACATCTGAAAATAGAGATATCTGCTTGTAAATTACTGTTATATACCGGTGAACCTCTCTGTTTCGTTGTGGGACTTAAAGGCCACTCTCTGCCTTTTATTTAGAAACTTGAGGTCCTTAATGCCCAATCCAAAAATAGATTTTGAATGTCCCTTCACACAATAACACTTCCAGCCCCAGCTCAACAGCATGCATTTTAACCAACTATTATGGCTACCAAGTTCAACTGAGCTAAAACTTCTGTTTATTAATCAAAAATAATTGTCTCTCATATTTAAAACTCTCATTTTTGTGTTTATATGTATCAGAAGAAAATAGTCCTGAGAAAAGTCAAATAATGTGTGCCTCATAAAAATCCATTCAGGGTTTTTTCATCACCTGCAACCATCCAATGTTCAGCACCATGGACAGTGACTTTAAAAATCACTTGGCAGTCAAACACCTGAACTGGCTTTTGAATGCCAGGAAACTGATACAAGTGTTTTCAACTACTGTGGCTAAATAAAACCCTTATTCGGGTGAAAGTTGAGTTAAACTGTGCTCAGAAAGATTCAGTCATTCAGGTAAAAATTAGTCAAGGTGTGATTTTGCAGTGTCTGTGCTGATCTGCAGGTGTAGGGAAATAAATGGAGAATTCACCCACACAGTCCTGTCAATAGGCAGTCCCATCGAATCAGCCATATCACTACCTGAAAGGATTAACTGTTGGTACACAAGTATTGTTATCAACTGAATTTATTGGTAATTTGTTCTGTAATTTAAATTTGAACTGTTTGATATGACAAAATGACTCATGCAAAAACGATACACAAGGAGGTTAATTCATTTTTACTTAAAGTGTGTCTTCAGCATTATTAGTCTTTGCATTTTAATCAACACAATCCAATTGTGCTGATAAAAATGGAAACTTCTATTGTATAAGCTGTCTCAATATATGAACATGTCAATATAAGAAAATTAAGTGTTTTTAATAGGAATGATATTTGTTGGAAAATGTATAAATCAGCTGATTTGGGTTTATGTTTTGTGTTAAGTCCACAAATAAACACTCTTATGTTCCTCTGATGTAGAAGAACCCAGGTCTGTAACTTTCATGTAATAGACTTGACTTCGTATAGGAATATGATTTTAACTTAACCCAACCCAACGTAACCCAACAGAGTAGCAGCATTAAAATTTGCTGAGCCTAATTCTCAAGGACTCAAAAAAGGGTGTTTGTCCGTAGTCATCATTTAAAGTACCAACAAAAGACAATGTTCCCCATTGAAATGCAAATGGACTATTCACGGCCTGTTAAACACAACCCAAGTAATTGATTTTAATGTAAGTGCCACCTCCGATAAGGAAAACAGCCACTCAGGGTTTCAGACTCTGCAGCTGCTCACTTTCAACTAAGAATATTGATTTATTGTATAGCAGGTTATACACATGCATTCTGGGCCTGCCCTGCTTTTATACTCTCCTGGAAGGATGTCCACAACACAGCCGGAGGAGCCCTGTGCGATGATAATGAATGTACCTGTCTATCCTTCAACTCAGGAAACATGAATCTTAAAAAATACCCCCAAAAATGACAGATACATACTAAAAACCCTGTACGGCAGTGAGCAAAAAGGTCACAACAAGGTGAGGGCTTTATGAAGACCTTCCAACTATTAATCAGAGGGCAAACACAGTTAAAAATATCCAACGTATAGAACAGGACTTTCAGTCTGGGACTGCAGGAGCACAAATGTGAGGCTTTACAGGGGGAATGATGCACATAACTCAGACAAAGAGGTGGCAACCTGTCTAAGATTTAAGATTGATGGAAACAATGCCAACAAAGTCTAATGATCCATTTATACCCCCATAAGCTGACACTGTTTACACTCATGTTACTTAGCTATGTGTGCTGTAAAGATGTATGGCACACAACGTAGATCCTTCTTTCTCTTATCTTTCATTTTCCTTTTCTAGATAAATTTTTAGGGCTTTTTTGATTTTATTGTCAGATATATGATGCTGGATGGAGCAGCAATGGAGAAGCCATCTTTATTCATTTATTTATTTATTTATTTATTTATTTTCTTGTGTACCCACTGCTACAGCGTTATTTTGTCCCTTGCTTACACAAAGTTGTGGGAAAAAATTAAGTATTAAAATTTCTTTTGTCATTGTAGGGCAGGCAGCTTTACTATAAGCCTTCTTGTTGCAAGTTACTACATACTTTAAATATACGGTAGTCTTTATCTGTACTTATACACCAAATAGGCTACTGTGAGAGGACAGCAGGCAACTAAAATTACTGGTACAAAGTAGAGATACTTTGGTATATTAAAAAATGCCATTTGCATCTTTCATGACAGACTATCAAATCTACATATTTACAAACAGCTACTGCAATACCTATAAGCTTTGGCCCATCACTCATCAGGTAAAGTTTACAGTTACGAGGAAAATGTGTTTCTCTTTTTATTATGTTTTTATTTTTTCATACAGAGCAGCACGGATTTGTACACAAAACTGAAAAAGAGTGTTTATTTCGATGATGTCTGTCTCTTTGCCAACGATTATGGGACTTCTCCTTACCGGAGGTGGAGGGAACTAAGCCCCCTGGGAGCAACGTCACTCCCCTTGGCATATCAACCGCTGTCCGCTGCACGCGCCCCACACAGCACCACAGAGGACGTCAGGCTCGAGCCCATCCTTAACGCGAAATGCTGTACGAACTGAATCCAACTCCAGCGATCCTCCCCGATCCCCTGCGTTTCGGCGAGGAGGCTTTGACACATTCAGGCATACAAGCGGGCTAAACAAGTCCTCGTGGGAAGTGGGAAGGTCGTCGAAAGTGGAAAGAGTGCTTGCGTCGAGTATGGTCTGTGGTACAGGGAGCAGCACAACGAGCCAACATCTGTAACTTCGGGATTTACTTGTAAAGGAGCTTTCAGAGGAGATCGTGGGATATTCTGTGCCCAAACATGCCTGTTAGAAGAGGTCACGTTGCGCCACAAAACACATTCCTTGGACTTATTATACGGAAATTCGAGGGTCAAAGTAAGTGTTTTCCCGATCTACTCTTTCTTTGCTCATGAACTAATGCTTTTACACTTAAACACAGAGGTGATGAATAGAAAAGTACAAGCTGATCTGTCAGGAAATTGTGTATCCAAGAGTTTTTCTGAATTAAGATTTAATTTTTTTTCATTGTTTTTATCCCATAATATGGAAAATGTGAAGAATTATTTTTATGCTGATTTTATTTTAAGCTGACACCATAATAAAATGTGACACAACATGCATTTTAAAACAGTACATGCTTTCACTTTTCATTTTTAGACCGGAAATTTGTGATAGCCAATGCCAGGGTGGAGAACTGTGCAATCATATACTGCAACGACGGTTTCTGCGAGATGACCGGCTTCTCCAGACCAGACATCATGCAGAAGCCGTGTACCTGTGACTTCCTCCACGGTGACCTGACTGACAAAGAAGCCATCAGCCAGGTGTCCCAGGCCGTGCTTGGGTCCGAGGAGCGAAAGGTGGAGATCACCTACTACCGCAAGGATGGTAAGTGCTGGAACCACAGTGAGGCTGTCACAGAGCGCCTGTAAGCTGAGAGGACTCTTTTGTGACACCCTGCTCCTGAAAAATCATTGCTGTGTCCACTCCATGGTGTGTGACCTGTCAATCTATGACTGACCAGCAGCATCAGTTACAGGGGGGACACAGTGGGAATACAATATTGAATGTAGCCAACTCTGAGATAACTTGTATGCTCATACGTATGTTTATGCTGTCAATAATACTCATACCCTTAATCATCCTCATTTGTGAGGTGGTGAGGAGAGAGAAATAATGTAAAAAATGTTGTTTCCTCCATTTAATTCCTGACTTAAAATAATTTGTGATTCTCCTGTATTTTCCAAATGTGAGATCATGTGATCACACGTCAAAACTAGAATTCACAAAGTTGCAAACATCCCAAGATTGTTGCGAAACCATCACCGAGCATGTGCAAATCACACGCTGACCGTTGTGAACACATGGTCCACTTATTTCACATGTAATCACACTTGAAGTTTTGATGTGACATTAAGCAGGTTTTGCTTGTGAAAGCAGGCGCTAAGATAGGTTTGTGTTTCCATAGTTGATCATAGGTTTGCAGCTGCTTAGACTTCTAAATAACTCCCTCACTGTGCATATGCAAATCCATGAATCATCTTTGCCATGATGTAATGTGTGGTAAAGGTGTCCAGGAGCTTTAAAATACAGAGGACACTAATCTGTAAAATTCCCATATATGTGTTCGGCTCCAGCTCTCCACTAAAAAGCTCTCCTTTGAAACGCTCGACTTTTGTTTGTCATTCATTTTTGTCTGATCCTACTCCTGGTATGAATGGTGCACTGCAGAGACAGCAATCCTGAGTCAGAGGGAATTAATATGATGTTACCGCTCAGTGGCATAAATCCCTGGATTGACCGACTCCTGCCATGCTCTCACATGAGCTTTTTATGGCCAACATGACATAGCTGTACGGGATCAATCCAAAAGTGCTCCCCTGACAGAGAGAGATTGTATCCTGGGAAAGATATTGTTTAAAGGAGGGTGACATTTTTTTTGTTAATATTACTTATGAGAAAACTTCATATTCATGAACGAACAGCAGTATATAAGAAGTAAGAGCTGGGATATATGAACTCTTAATATTTTATTTAATCATAGGGAGCTACAGCGTTAATTTTTTATGGTGAGTTTGATTAGATTCTAGGTCATGGATACATTTTTAATCTTCCATCAGCAGCTATCAGAGTTTTTGTTTTGTTTTGTTTTTTGCCAATCAAGAAGAAATCAAGAAGCAGCTGCTCTACTCCTCAAACAGATTGCTCCAGAAACACAGACAATTACACCAAACACTCCAGGGTCTTTTTTGCGGAAGCGAGGGTATCGTAGGTTTTTGACAAGTCGGCTTTTTAAAGCAACTTCTGTCAGCTCCTCACTCTGCTGTAATGCATGTGTTTGACTGTAATTTTTAAAAGAACCTTCCAACCATCATCACCGCTCACAATCCTCCCCTGGTGTGCATCTCGGCTCCAAGACACAACTCTTAATACCCCTCAGAGGAATTTACAGTGAGCGTGTGTGCTCATGAATAAAGATGTCAAGGGCTGACAGTGCAGTGACTGGGAATGAGCAGCTTACGGAGTAAATGCATTACACTGGTATGGAGGACACAATCCACACGCTCCCGCTCTGCTACTATAGGGGGGAATGAAAGATTCATGGCATCCTTGAGAGCGATGGCTGTATTGATTCGAATCACCCTGCAAATTGCGGCTGATGGCTGAAAAGTGGATGTATTTTATGTCTCCTCCTCTAGATGTATTTCAACTTATCAGTCCTCATGCAAATCAGTTAAGCCTCTGGATTAAACTCCCTCCTAAAATCACACACTAAAGAAAAAGAAAAAAAAAAAAATCTCATATGCTCTCAGAATTCCTTTTTAATTTCACCCATTTCTCCCAGATGACAGTTGTTTTTAAATATGCTCTTAAAGAATTGCAATGAGAGACATGATGATGAATGTTTTTCCATGCCCGTCAATAGCGTCAGTGGAAAATCTTTGAGAAAGTAAGGCCAGGATTTGAGGAGGCTGTGTGACATGGGGAGCAACAAAGCTTCGGCTCTTTTCACTGAAAAGGCAAAAAGTTAAGCTGCTTATGCGTGTGCTTGGATATTAAAAGTGGTGGAACAATGGCGACCGTGGGAGCGCAGAAAAGGCCTTAAGCACAAGGGCAATTTTTGTTCAAATTTTGTGAACTAGACGGGTTGTTCGTGAAGATACCACACGCGCGGTTCCCTTCCTCCAGGGATGATACATAATCAATGAGGTAAATGCTTTCCCCGATGGCTTTGTGGAGCTATCCTATTCCACGGGGTGTAATAATACTTTGTACCTGAATGAGTCTTAACAAAAGGAAGCTGACACCGCCTCAAGAGAAGTTAAATGGATAATGGCTACATAACAGCGAGCAGCTTAGCTAACCGTGCCAAATGAGCCGGGGACATGTGGTATGCGTGGGTGCAGGGTTTCATGGGTGACTCCCCGCAGAGGGGACTGACAGGCCGTGCACCCCCAGCTGAGGGGTGTAGTGAGGGGACACAGAGGGGCTTCGGTGCATGAGGTGTGCTGCAAGACACTTGGATGACCATCCTCCAAAAGAGCACATCCATTTTTCATCGCGCTAAAGCTTCTATGGTGTCTCTCAGTATGAAGTGAAGCACACACACAGCGTCTCACATCAGGTTTCATATGTTAGATACCAATCAGCTTGTTCAGGTAGATGTTACAAATTAAAGCAACACTGTGAAACCTGCACGCATCAGGGAAATTTGCATGTTACTTTAGGTAATGGATGTCTTGCTACCATCGCTTCCAATGCTATTCCTTGCGGTGTTGCAACCTCAACTTCAAACAGACTTGTCAGATCTTTTTACTGTATGATGAATAATCATGAGCAAACCAAAAATCGGAGATCAGTGTGAGGCACAAGTGACCTTTAAGCTTCAGTGGGGTTTGTACTTGTATTTTCGACCATTATTATTTTCAAAGTCTCCTCATGGTCTACAAAAACAGGCAAGACCATTAGAGAAGAGACTGATACTTCTATGAAGGAGTGAGTTACACTCCGCTGAAACTGCCTTTGTTCAGAAGGTTTCACACTGGGCAGTATGCTGTATTGAACAGCTAAAACTAAGCTGCGGATGAGCTCTTTGGTAAAAAAAGTTCACCTACAGATGCAAAGAAAAGCTCGTTAGAGAGATGCGAGAGCCTAGGTTCATGCAGACTAGTGCAGTGACCACTTGAGGCTGGCTCCTGAAGCCACCGATACCTCAGATCTCCCATATTAAAGTGGCTTCTTTTACAGAATTAATCGTGTTTTCCCTCGTACATGGAAAACATTTGGAACTCATTTTGGGCGCGATAAGGGTGCGATAAATTTGACTGACTTTAGGGTCTTTACCAAGTCTAAATAGTTTGTGATAGCAGTAACGCTAGCAACAGAGAGCAACACAGACCGCTTGATCTTCACTGTTCAGTGGAAACAATCCATCTGCATCCTTTTTGGCTCAGTGATATTAACTTAGTACAAGTTTCTAATATGGTAGCCACCTCGTTTGAGCGTCATTCCACTTTTTCAGAAACCACTGAGTGGTGTCCTGACACCTTGTCCATGTTTTAATAGAATAAGAAAACTATCAAGTTCAATGAAGTCATTAAAAAAAAATCCCCCCCAAGGAAACATACTTTGTACTATTTTGTTGTACTATCATCTTGAATTATGCAAAATGTTGTGCCTAAAATTAAACACTGCTGGGGTTTCACACCATTGGTTGCAGGGATGTGCATATATAAGATATACTGAGTGAGATTATATATACAGTGAATTAGTGGAGCTTTATATTAGGGATGGGCATTTCAAGCAAAAATTCTATCTCACAGTCAGGAACTATTCAACAATTAATCAAATAACCATCGCTCTGCAAGGTGCCTCCCTCTGTGCTCATCAGTTGTAGATAAATGATTCGCTGCTTTGACCCGAAAACGTTTCCGCTGGACTTTTGGTTAGAGGGCAAAGTCTCTGTGGGTTTATCTGGTTCTGAATCTCACACCGCAAGACCTTTTTTTTTTTTTTCTTCAGAATCTGGCTTTAATGCTCTCTTAACTGGCGGTGAGCAAACTGCTTAGCCAGCATGTAAAATTCCCCAAGTCTTTAAAATCATGGCTCACCTGAACTTGATATTAGTTTGGGGTTTCTAAAGCACCTGAGTGTGTCATATTTTCATTTGTAATTGATTTTGAATGGTATTATGTAATATTTCCCCATCCCCTCCTTAATGGGATCCAGTTTTATTTGCAGTTTAGAGAAACTTTCCATATTTGTACAATGATAGCATATGGATGAGTTCAAAGCAGAGAAAGACTAAAGTCAAAGCAGTGTAAGTACAACATAAAATAACAATTAAATGAAGCTTGAAACAGTAAAACAATACACCTCTCACTTTGCATTGGGTTGTAATGTTCATCCAAAGGCTATTTTTATCCCATGCTTGTACTGGAGGTGGTAATCTAATATTCCCCCCCATACCATCTGTGTTTTTCTCTTAACCACTCACTGTACTCTAACTTACATTTTTCACCATCCATTGCATTCGATCCAGTGACATTTGTGCCGAACTAGATGGAATAAATCATCATGTAGCAAAGATATCATAAAATGAAAAACATAAACACAAATAAGATGTGGTGTTGGAGCTGGAGCTCGCTAGTTATTCCTGATGGCTCTGGAGACGCTGATTGAAGATGAAATTAGGCCAGGCCGCGTGGCTCACAGCAGCCACACTTAGGCGAGATATTGCCACAAGGGCTGAGGACTGGAAACAAAGGGTTAGCTTGCATGGCCTCTCCCTACATGCCCTAGTCCCGATTGGCTATGCCCCAGTAACGTTGCGTATTGGCTTAAGCAGAATAGCCCTAAACGAGAAACATGTCAGATTCCATTATACAAGACTTATTACCAGGCAGTAGTCTGCGGCTGTGCTGTTTAAAGCTGGGGTTGTGTGATAGCACGCTGATAGGAGGATATAAAAATAAAAATCAGTGCTCAACAATATTACTCATGTTTCCCCCCCAAAGTAGATCAGCTTATGCAGATTAATATGAAGCTTCAATACATCAAAATCGAACAGCAGGGTTGAAATGGGGAATAGCCTCTCTCTCTCTTTTTTTTAAATAACATTAAAAACATGAAGCTGTCCCTGCATTACTCCAAAAGTATAAACACCAGCTTCTCTAATGTTTATGTATCTTTGAGACATCTAACACTTTCACCACAACTGTGTTTGACAGTGAGCCACTGTTGTGAATGTCCTAAGCACCACTTGATTAAACTGCAATCTTTCAATAATTGATGATGGAAACAGAATCTACAGTTAATGAAATTTCCATCATGAAAAGAGAGCGAGTCCTAATACACTGTCCATTCATTCAGGGAGGTGTAAATAACATTTCTTGGCTCACAGGGAAACACTGTGTAAAGGACACTCAGTACTACAAATCGCTCAGCTGTCAGTAATTTTATGTGTGGTGCATCTATGGCCGTGTTTGGATAGTGATGCATCATGATGAAATGAGTTCTGCGGTGGTATAGGAAGATTTCAGAGCTTCAAACTCCAACAGGCAGCTGTCTTCAGCAGCGCTGACACTGTGCTCTACAGATAATTCAACATTTATAAAAAGAATTTCAAAAAAGTTGGATTTGAAATAGGAAAAATTGATTGTACCTGCAAAAAATATTTGCTTCTGATGTTGTTGGCCAAGTGTTTTTTTTGCAAACCCCGCGTACCAAGGTCCACTAAGCAGGCAGCTGAAAAAAAGAAAAATACAAGAGGATTCTAAAAAGCATTGGAACTGGGACAATTAAACACTGGAAAGGCTGTGAGCACTAAAAAAGTCTCAGAGAAACATTTTGCTTTTTAAAATATGAGGTTGTATTTACCATGGCTCTAATTTGCAGAGCCTCTTAGGTCCTATAAGGTGCTCATTTTATCTTAAGTGCAGTAAATATTTACCTTGTGCGTACACATGGGCTGAGATTCAGACAATATGAGAACCTTAAGCAAAAATATCATGGTGTTGATATACTGTAGTCCTTCAATTACAGTTCTTTAATACATTAATTTGAAAACTTTTTTTTTCCACTGAATACGTTTATTTTTAAAATTTCCAAACAACTTATGTAATATTTGGAGCATTAATAAACATCTTTGTTAAGTTAAAACAAAAAGATGAATAATTAATTGACAGATTTCATTAGAAAATGCCAACAGTGCAACTATAACAATGCAAAGCCTATAGCCAACTGCAGCTAGCAGTAGGAATGGGCGATATAAGCTAAAACATTTATCATGATAAGTTTTGCCATTCTAATGATAAAAGTCCCGATGACAGATATTAAAATTCATGATTTTGACTTATTCTGTCTTGAGGACACCAGTTGGCATAGTCAAAAAGATACTTAACCACTAGTGTAAGTGGTACCTTATAGAGAAAACTTGTAAAATGTGAAAACACTTTCAACATTAGTTAAACATGTTTTGCACAGAGTGAACAGCAGCAGCAGATCCACTCTGCGATGTCAGGCATACCTGATTGCACTCATCTAAGCCCCAATCTTGAAGGAAATCCCTCATGTGGAGCCTCGTTCAGTAACGAGCTGCTCAAAGATGTCCTCTTCATTACTTTCAGACATGTTTGTTTGTTATTCTGATCTGTGTGAGCTACGGCTGTGAGTCCGTCGCTTGTGCTTACGTCATCAACTTGCATTTATCAAATTCATCATGAGATGGCAAACTTTTATCATGGATGAATTTTCTGACTATATATTGTGAATGATAATTTATCGCCCATCCCTAGCCAGCAGGCTAACACACATATCACTCTCTAACCTAACTGTAAAAGACTATGCTCCGGTTTTCACAAGTCATGTTGGAGCCAAATTTAAACAAGAGGGAGCAACTTTAGTACAAACATCTTATGTTAGACACTGTACACATCAATCAATCAATCAATCAATCAATCAATCAATCAGTCTTTATTTATATAGCACTTTTCATACATAACATGTAGCACAAAGTGCTTCACACAGATAAAGGAATAGAAGAAACAAAGAATTCCCAAATTTACCCCAACCCAAGATTAAAAGAATACCCAAATCAACCCCAGCCCAACCCCTCATTCCCACCCCACAATCTAATTGCAACAGAAACAGTATTAAAATGCATGAACTTAAAAAGGGCTTGATTTTGTGGAAACAGGAATGTGCGCACTGAGGAAACGTAATTTTAAAACTCAAGATAAGGAAACATGTTAATAAACTGTGTGCACAAGAAAACAGCTAATGCACACAAGATAATTTTCCTCTGCTTACAACATAATAACCTTTATGCACAAGACGATGAATATCCTGTGTGCGGTAGATACAAAAAACCTTTGCTGGGCTTCAGGAGCTCTATGTAAACCACATTACACATGAAAGAGAGCGAGGAAGACAGAAAGCTTGTTCCACGTTCATATAGTTGGATAAGTTTGACATTATGTAAAAGTGAAATACAAACACAAAGAATTAACTGGAGAAAACGTGTGTCACATTGAGGAGAGTTAAGTGCTGCAAACTGATAAATCAGAAGCCTGTTATCAGGCTTCTGGCAGGACCCAACTCCGCAAAACCTCTACAACAATAATAACCCCAATTTCTGTAATTTGTTGTCTAAAAGCAGGTAACAACCAGCATTAGGGTGACTCACAGCCACCTATTGTGTTGGAGTGTCAGTAAACCAGCATACTCCTGCAAATGCGCTGCGTCATTGCGTCAAATTTGTCTTTCAAAATTAATTTGCTGCAAAGACTTTTGCAACAACTTCAAAGACACACACTGTTGACCCACTGAAAATGACCTGGGTCCTGACCCATTAGCTGAAAACCACATTCACCAATTAAATTCACTTGCAGTGTATTTGCTGTAATTGCCTTTGGTTGTGACTTTCAGGGAATTTTTATATCACTGGATGCTGTTTTAATGGCTCTAAACCTTGTTTTTTCATATTTTTGAATTAAAAAATTATCTTTCCATGGACAATAGAGAACAGACAAATATATTTGCTTAATTTGGAACAAAACTTCAGCCATTATGTGAGAAGCCCTGTTGACAGTACCAAAGGAATAACACAAATCTCTGGACAGTCTTACCTTAAAAGCCTCCACAATGTAAAAGATTTGCATGAAGCATTGTAGTTTGTGTAGTACAAATGTATACCTTTGTATGGGTGCAGAGCATACAGCAAGCTGAGACATTAAAAAAATGAAAAACAACAAAGACAAACAGTTAACATGAATGTGTGTTTTACATGGACTATACATAGAATGGACGTCTGCCTCCTCGCTGGGTGAAGCCACCGTGAGAACAGCACCCTCTGGTGACGGGCTGCGGTATAGCTCATAAATCCTGCTTCTTCCAGCAATCCCTATGGAGCAAACTTGAGAAATGAATGACACAGAATATATTTTTTCTGAGCAGCTCCATTTTTAAAAGTTAGTAGGGGGTTCATATTTTCTATGATTGACACTTGATACAGCCTATGGGTGTACAAAGATTGTGTAGATCCTCCGGGGGATACGCTGTTTGAACAGAGTGTCATCACAGTGACTCTTGGCAATTCTTCCACTGATTGTGTACAACACTACTGTGCAAGTGGTGGTTCCAGGAATTGTAGACAATCCCAGAGATACCGAGAGCAATTCCGCTTCAAATTTGTATGGTGACAGAAGGCGGAACCAAGTTTTCCATAGTATATACAGTCTATGGTGTTTTATCTCCACTTAATGGCTCCTCATACTGATGTTTTATCAGTGTGTATGACATCTGAATTGACACTCTATTTGTTCCTCATTGCAATTTTCTATGTTGTGATTATGAGTCCCATTTGTAATACAGTGAGCAATTGCATCAACTTGTAAAAAAGCTAAATTGCAGAACTGAAAGTATTTCCCTGTGGACCAAAAACATAAATCAGAGCCTCTTTAACAACAGTCTGACAGTTTATATCATGATGACGCTTCAGCTGAGGAGTCTGTTTGTCAGGCCGTCAGCAAGAGGGGATCATGATGTAAAAACAAGATCTGTCTGTGTAAATTCAGTTGATATACAGAGAGTATGCTCAGGCTTGAATTCAGCTTGAGTTTGGTTGGATTTTAAACCTTCTACTTGTCAGGAATTAGTTTCTTTGTGCATAAAACCTTAGAAAAAGACTCTCTGGTGGATCATCTGTGACAGGAACCCCCTTAACTAATGAAAACTGTGTTCAGTAGAAGTATTAAGAAATGATGTGGCTCCCAAAAGGTTAGATAATTGTGGTTTAGTTGAAGAAAAACTGAGAAAATAAGAGCTTTGCTGTTTGGGTTGGCTCATAGCCTTGGTTTGAAATTCAGAGGAAATGAATAACACCGTTGTTCTCTTCCATCTTTCTTCAGGTCATGCGTAACTTTTCCCATCACATGCTGATACAAAGTGGAGGAAGAAAGGCAGTCCCTGTTTTATTTACAAAAAGTCCCTCTTTGTTTGCAGGAGGACATACACAGTTTGACAAAATAATGGAGAAAACCATGAGATGAACACTTGATCAGATCAAGTTTCATACCCGCACAGTCTGTGCTACTTTAACACGGCTGTTTGAGAGGAAGCTTTTCTTTCATCCTTTTGCTGTAGAGGTGACATTCAGCAGGAGACTGGATGAGAGGGGACCCCCATGGTTTAGCCTTTAAGCATGACTATTGTTTCCCCATCTGCTGAGGGAAACTCCAGCCCAGAAATATCTCTGCTGAATTGGCTGAACGAAGTGCTCAATAATTTACCCAAGATCTCTGCTTGAACAAATATGATTATTCGGTTTAACTCCTATTTTTCCTTCTCAGTTTGGTGACTGAGCTCATTACATGTATTTTTTATAGCATTTCTGCTGCTCACGTTGTGGAATATGTGGAAAAAAAACTGGAGGTAGTGCATGTAAGCATATAGCCACATAGATGTTAAAGCATAATGCTGTTAGCAAAACAATTTTTAATTTATATGCTGAAGGCTGCATCTAGTGAACGAAGGCGATGCATATTTAATGCACCAGTTATGCTATACTCGGGAAACTTAAGAAAGCCCCTGAGAAAGGGGGTAGCTGCAACTGTTTTCCCATATATTGAGGAGGAATGCTGAAACTTCACATTTTCATTTATATAGATACGTTAATTACACGTGCCTCGCTTTATGAGGCTGCAGCAGTACAGAAAAGTGTCTGATCTTGTTGCCCAGAGTACAGAAGGCAAATTCTTCATTTTCAAACAGTCAAAGAGTGAAAATATGACCTAAATGTTTGTGTCCTTTTTGGTGCAGCTCAGCAGAAAATGTTAGATATAGAATTTATTTGATATTCATCACAAGATTCGCAGGAAAATATGTTATATGAGTCAGCTATAAACTTGTTTTTAAAAGTATGTCATATTCCAACTGAGGAACTTTATTGGACGTCATCCTCTAATCACTTTGCTCATTTCCCCTCCTGTGTCCACCTTTAGATTAGGGAAAAATATCCTCAAATAGCATCAAACGTGATATTTTTGGAGGCAGATTTTAAGTATTAGTCACAAACTAGACTAATTCCTTCAGGGTTTATCAGATAATTAAAGTCAGTACTGAATAACTGAATAGCACTTGAACTGTTTTTTTTTCTCCACTCTGAAAAAAAAGAGCAAACAGTGAAATCAAACAGATCAAAGTCAGAATTCAGACCGTTTCCTTTTTTAGAAAGGACAATGTAGAATTAAGTGAAGGATTTCTGGGAAATGCACGAAAGTGCTTTTTATGAAAAGGGGATTTTCTGTGGAAGGAAGGACTCACAGTCCCTTAGCTCTCCTCTTTTACCTCCCAACACAACATTTTCAGGCACCCATGACACCTGAGAAGATAGCTGCCGAGTCGTCTTATTATCCATATACACAAGTGTACGTCATATAGATGATTCCGGTTAATTCTGCCATCATTCTCATACGCTGTACATTTTTCATGTCACCTCTTGTATTAAAGCCACATTATCATATTCCCCAGCGGTGACAATGCTGCAAGCCTTCTGGGAGATTTTATGCAGAAATCCTTCCAACAGAACTCTGGCATGTTGAGGCAGACCAAGTTTGTTATATTTAGTCAGACAGCAAGTCTACTGCTAATGAATGCTGCTGGCAGGGTGTCTGTGAGCCCTGCGGAGATTACAGCGAACGCCGGTAATATGTGTCCTCTGTGAGGAGGGGCGACACAGCAAGCCAGACAGAGACATAGACAGGCCTGAGAGTGACAGAGGGACAGTTAAATAAAATGTACTCTCTATCAAAAGAAAAAAAAAAAAAATCTGAAGAACTTCTTAAAGAGCATGTTAACTTGGGTCTGATCACAATTTTACCTGCAAGTTACTTTCACTGTACTGCACCCAGTGTGTTGTTATTTAGAGCCCAGTGAGTACAAACTTGTGTTGTTGGGCACATGTGCCCACAGGCATCAATAATAGCTTTCACTAACACCGTTATAACCAGTGACTGCAGTTGAGAAATGGGGATACTCTGGGGCTCCAGACTAAGTTTAGATCAAGGATTGTTTTTCCGCTCTGCTGCCTCACACGATTCTCAGCTCGAGTAATTATTCCTATGAGCGCATTGCAATCCTCTAAATTGGCTGTAATCTGCCCTGCCTGTTTGATCTGTTCGGCTAAACCCTACTGTCTGCACCATGCTGGGGCTCTTGCATCACATTTGTCCAACCTCTGCAAGCTTTCTCATTTTCATGCTATGTATTGCTCATTAAAACACACGTGGCACATGTATAGCACATTTAACCCCTGGGCTTACTTATTTTTATCTCTTTTATTTGTTCTGATGTGAAGGCAATGACCTTTAAATCAGATCAAGTTCTCTGCATTTCTTCCTAACATTTATGTGAAACCAGAGGGAGGGGTTAGTCATTTTTTGTTATTAATGTTTAAATTAGGACTTAAGCTGCAACAATACTTTTTAATTTTACTGTGTGTCCCTGCAAGTTTAATTCAAATAAATAAAATCAGTTGCATTTATCAAGCATATCTTGATAAAAAACTGCCAGTATTTACTAATACATTCGAAATAAGAATAAAAACAGAAATAATAAGTATTGGTGGATATCTAAGCTCATGAGAACAGATATCCACCAAATAATGCCTGCAGACGCTGCAGGCAGCCTCGTCAGTGTGGCTGCTGACAAGCGGCGCAAACGTCCTCTTAAATGAAGACCTGTTTTTCTAATCCCCAATGACAGCATATCAAATCTTACAGTTACTGACAAGTGCTTGATAGATATTTTGTTATGACGTGTAGTGCAATGGAGTTGATATTGGCTCCTAAATAAAGGTTATAATCTGAAATGTAAAACATAACCCAGTATACTTTTCTATTTCATGACTTAATATCAGATTACCAGTGATGTACGAGGAATAATGGCTGTCATATATAACTGTATATATTATATACTGAATATGTTGTTAATATATAGTCACATTTTATCTGAATCATGTTTCTGTGGCACTTGTGTGAAATACTGTGTTTTTGGAGGGAGCATGTGTGGGACAAGCAATAAGGCCCCAGTATAGAACCTTGAGGTATTCCAGAGGTGATGATGGGAGAGGCAGAGAAATAGTGACTGAAAGGATCTGTTAAATAGGATGTGAACTGCGAGAGAGCTCTACCCTGAACATAAACATGATGTTCAGGACAGTTGAGGAGGCTGGACTGTTTGATTGTGTAAAGAGCAGAGGTGAATTCCAACAATGTTGATATTGCAGAGTTACCAGGGTGAAGAGATACCAGGTGGTTGGAGACTTAAAGCAGAGCTGACTCTGTGCTGTGACATGCCTTGAATGCCTGTGATCTCATTTATTTCTAGGAACAACTGCTGATGGACTCATTTTTCCATCGTTTTGAAAGAAAAGGCAAGTTTGAGACGGGCCAGAAATTCTTCAAAACTGTTAGATCAAGGTTTGGTCTTTTGATGACAGGATGAATCACTGCTCGCTCAAAGCAGGGGGGAACAGAGCCACTAGACAGGCCGCTGTTAAGGATGAGACAAACCGTGGGGCCTACAGTGTCAAACACTTACTTACAAAAGTCGTGCAGGAATAATGTTCAGGGGACAAGTAGGGAGTCTAGTGTGTGCAACTACGTCTTAAATCTTATCAAGAGACACTGCCTCAAACTCACTGAGGACAGCTGAGCAAGGGGGGTGGAGGTAGGAGGAATGACAGGTAGGAGGTGAGAAAGCACAGCGGAAATTATCTATTTTACTTATGAAAAAAATCAGCAAATTGTCACAGGTGATTGTAGCTGGCAGAGGGCAGGTGAAGACAGGAGGTTTATGGACTGTATTTATTGTGCTAAATAAAACTCAAAGGGAGAGTGGGAGTTTTTAGAGATATATCAGCAACGTATTTCTCCCTCGCTGTCTTAACAGATAGGTGATAACCAATAAGACAGTTTCTCATCCTGTCATATGACACTTGGAGTCTATCATTTCTCCATATTTTCCCCCACAGAGAGAGCCAGACTCATCATTAAGCAAGGGCTGAGTTTTAGGTTTTTTTTGCATAGACGAAGTAGCTGATGGAATGAAGTAAAAGTCAGCTTTTCTGTGTTTCTCTTTCAGGGTCTGACTTTCAGTGTAACACCCATGTCATCCCGGTGAAAAACGAAGAGGGAGTGGTGATGATGTTTATCTTGAATTTCGATTACGTCGTGGATGAGGAGAGTGACAACTCCACTGAGAAGATAAGCCCCACATCCCCTACAAAGTCAGATCAAAGTGAGTATATGACACAACTTGCTCAAAGTATCCAGAATAATGTGCAGAAATTAAACAAAAAATTAAGGTTTTATGATCATTTATCCTTGATGAGTATTTTCTAGGTTCAAACAACTAATTCATCAACGGGAGGGTTGAGTATCTCATGTGAGTTAGCTGATGGTTATTCCAAATACAAGCCTTTAACCCACCAAACATCGGACGTCGAAGAGACGTGCAGATGAAGTCGGTATTGGGTCAGTCCATTAAAGACCACATCTACACGTCAGTGCGTCGAAAAATGCGTTAAATAGATGTCATTTTGACACTGCATTGTGCAGTGGGAAGGGTCTTATCTGGCCTAACTATACTACATTGTACTGCTTCTTACCTTGAAACCAACCAAATATACAAGCAAATTAAAACTAAGAATTGAACTAGACATGCATTAATGAGTTTATCTACAGTTAGACAAGAAAGGCCTACAATTTTAAAGGTTGGTAGCACCTCCACCAGAAGATCTGCTTAAGAGTCCATTTCACATTAAACTCAAGATTTCTTTATCCACTATTAGCACCTCTATAAGATCTCCTCAATGTTTAAAGGGGTGTATTATTCTTCCCTCGTCCCTCTGAGAGCCTCTTAGCAGTTTTTAATAACCCTCCTTCACTGTTGCCATGCTGTAAAGTTGTGTTTCTTTTTATGAAATGACTAATTTGCTCTTTAAAGGAGATTCACTGTTTGGCATTGCCCCTCTTTGAGCAAATCTGATATTGATCTCGCTGAATTCTCGTAAAACTTTTTAAAGAAGCAATTCAGAGTTTCCTGTTGTCCCATCTGGGGACTTGAAATCTGATTTTTTTCTCATGGATAGTTCTGATGTCCAACATTTTAACCTTACATTTGTTTTCAAAATATGAAAAAATTGAAATACCTCCTCTGGCATTTTCTTTTCACTCTTCTAGTCAAAGCTGTGTTGTGATTTGTAGCTATTTGTGTTTTAACATCTTTTTCTTATTCTAGTGCTGTTTTGTCACTTCTTGTCTTCTTGTTATGTTGGTGACTGCTTTTCTTTTATAGCAGAAATATTCTTCGTATTGTCTTCAGTGCTATCAAAAAGAAATGTTTGTGTCACATTGTTAACGGCAAGAGGTGAAACACTGTTCTGAGATGTGTGTGATCAGGAGGTCTCTAGCTTTGCTTTTGCTGTTGAGAATTTATAACTGTCGTCTGGGAGTTTAGACCAATCTGAATCACATCTTCAACACAGAAAGTCAGATAATAACGATATCATATTCAACATGCATTTATCACCATCACCAAATGAAACACAGTCATTGGGAAAGCACCATTTCCTCAAACAATTATTTTCTCCCTCTTTTAATACAAGGCAGTTACACGAAGTGGGGAGCTGAAATTGAGATAATTCATTAAATGAGCACTCTGCATCTCCCAGACACTAATTAAGTACTGCAGATTATGATTCACTTCCCTAACATCCTCTGTTTAACACCCAATAACATCTCAAGCTTCTGTCCCTCTCTGGTGCATTATTTAGTTTTGTTCATGTATGGTGCAGCACAGGGCGTGAGTGGTTACATAAGCTTGTGTTATAGAGTATGTTAAATTAATGACAGAATGGCTATTTCTGTCTTGTTCTTTTGGTAAGGCAGCATATTCATCATGCATGCATGTGTATACCTTGTTTTGTATTTGAATGTGTGTCAGTGGGTGTGAATGTCAATCAGGCTCCTCCCTGATTGGAGGCACTCAGCATCTCTTGTCTAACCGGAGCTCAGCTATCCACTTCACTCAGCATGAATTCCTCCGAGGCACTGGCATTCAGCTTGTGCTCCTCCGTCTCTATGCGTGTATGTAAGTGTACGCGTGTGCATGCATGTGTGTACATATCTGCTTATGTGCAAGTGAGTGCCTGTGTCCGCTGCTAACATTGCTAATCAAAATTGATTGCTTGTGACAGTGCTTCAGAGAGGGGACCTGTGGGTAGATGGGGGAGTCAAACATATGATGTGACTTTAGATTAGAAACAGTCTTGACAACTTGCACACATCACACTTAGAATGTGACCTTTCCATTGTCTTTGCTTTTAAGCGGCCCTCAGATAACATCAGGGCATAGGGGTAATTTAATGCTTCGCGTGCTCTGACTTCAACTTTCGCTGCACATGATTCGTGAACATCAGCTTTAAAAACTTGAATTTAATTCCTAGCGTTTTACCTGAAATACTCTTTCTTGGAATATTTCTTCATAGCCTAACCGTGTATCAGTGTAGCTGCATGTAAAAAGGGATTTTTGACTTTTGGGGCTAATTATGATCCACTGTTGACAGCAGAAGATAAACCTGCAGGTGTCAGCGAGCACAATATTGAGCTTGGAAGAAAGTAATCCCTCTTCCCCTGAGCTGCCATCTAAAACACACCGTTCAGCAGCTTCGACCTGCCTTGAAGACCCAAAACAAGACACAAAAGCTACAAATTACTCAGCAGAAAGATACACTGTTTGGTCCTGAGAGATTCACTCTTACTGCCTCGCTACACAATTGGAAAGATTTTCTGGTGTAATCACAAGTTTAACTTGGAACTGGAGTTTGATTGGAAGTCTCTGTTACTATCAGATTTTTCTTTATTTAAGTGAAAGACAGTTTTCCTCCAGTGTAAATACCTTTGTGTCAACGAGGAGCTATGCCTGGAGTTACCTTGCAGTGAACAATTAAACATGTTAAAGCCACATTTCGAACCAAAATGAAATGAGGTACTAATCACAGAAATAAAGGTTCTTCCTTGTTGTTTGTGTTTCCTTTCCCGTCTTAAGACACTTTAAGATTAGACGAAATAGTCTGCATGTGAAAATGTCTACATACGCTCTCAGTGAGTAGGTTACTAGCCCTCTTGAGGAGTGAGACGTGTACCAATATTTTATCAAGGCCATTATTACCAGACTGTGTTTAGCACTTAATTCTGACTGGTCAGTACCCCACAGACGCAATGTGTTATTTGTTGACGGCAAAGTGTTGTCAGGGGCAGCATGGTCCCGCAATCAAGTCAGTGCAGGTCTGGCACATTTCACTTCTGCCTTTTAACACTATGGGAAAGAAGTAAGCAATGTCAGTCATAAGCAATGTGAAGGTTAGTTTCAGTATTTACAGCCCTGCACTGGACTTCAGTGGAGGAGACATTGACTAAGTTGGAGCTGACAGACACAAAGCAAACACAGAATAAAACACAGTAATGGCTTTGTCTCATCTAAATTCATCTTAACTATTCAACTTAATGTGAGTTCTGACCATAGACTGTATATAGAATGGACGCCGACTACCTCCTTGCAGGGTGAAGCAACCGGGAGAACAGCACCCTCTGGTGACAGGCTGCAGTATAGGTCATAAATCCCGCCTCCTCCAGCAATCCCTGTGGTGCTGTGGACAAACTTAGAAATTTATCACACAGAATATAAATTTTCTCCCTCCTGGTTGTGATGTTAACATGTAGTTACTGTAAGACTGGTTTGTGCTCAAGTCCTCTTTTTTTCTTTGTAGCGCCATTTCTAAGTTATTAGGGGGTTCATGTTTTCTATGATTGACACTTGCTACAACCTATGGGCATACAAAGATTGCCTAGCTCACACGGTGGATATGCTGTTTAAGCTGAGCGTCATCACAGCAACTCTCCTGCTGAATGCGTACAACGCTACTGCGCAAGTGGTGGTTCCAGGAAGTGGAGAAAATCCCAGAAATACTAAGAGCATTTTAGCTTTAAATTCATGTAATGACGGAAGGTGGAACCAAGTTAATATACGCAGTCTATGGTTCTGACATTTAAGCACAGCAGTTTAACTTGAAATTAAAAATAAATGTTTTACTTCATGTTGATTCAACCTTCAAGTAGGCTGTCATTAAAGGTGCTACCAACTGTAACAAGCATAGGGACTGTTTAGCCAGCTGTCTAAAAGACTTCCTGACTGATATAGATAGAATCGCCTTTAAACCTGTATTTTTTATGTATTTTTGTAATTAGTCTTGAGTTAATGACAGGGTAATAAGTAGGACAATGTATCCTGAGCAGGTTTTTATAGTGGAGTGAAATCCAGACAGAACCTCCCAAAGTTACCCCCAGTTGAGAGTCAGCATAAAACAGTAAGAACTAACAAATTTAGCCGTAAGACATATTTAAATTGTGAGGTATTTATAGAAAACTGACATTTATGATTTTGCCAGAGGTTTCCTGAAACCCCAGATTCATACCACCACAGCTGGAGACTGTTTTGTAATATAGAAAGAGCAGCCAGACAGGCTCCTAGCTCTTTCCATATTTAAGACTCTATATCACGTATTTTTGAATACTGCTCTCAACTCAAGATAGTTAATGAACCTGTGAGAGAAGTTCAACTTTTCTTCCTTAAAGCCTGAAACACTTCATTTGTTGCTTGTAAACCATTACACTTCGTCTTATCCTTTACTTTGATCAAAATCTTACAATTTGTCATCTGTGCCACTTTAAGCTGCAACTCAGCTCAAGTGATGCCAAGTCTTATCCTCACCATTTCACACTCACAGATTTTTCCTCCTGCAGCTTTAGAAATATTCAGTCAGTCATGCATTAGTGTGAACACAAGTGTAAAATATCTCCTGTTTCTGTCTACTTCATTCATGCTTAAGAGCCACATGAGAGTTGTTAAGGCGACATTATGGCTTTGTATGAGTTATCAGAGTCCCATGTTAATGGTTTGAATTTGTTTGAAGCCATCTCAGGGGAGATATCAAGACAGCGCTGTGAGCCCTTAAGGGTTGGAGTTTGGTTGAAAAAGCTGTAGTTAGTCTGGCAAACACTTCAGCAACACACACAAGATAAAAAAAGAGATGATTTGAGAGTAGTCGTTTTATAAACACACAAAACGCACATAGCATCCCTGTGTTTGTGTCGAGGACCGGCTGTATCACCACATATCAGAAAGTCACGACCCCCATCTCTATTTTCCTTCCTTTGCTGCCGCACTGACTCAGTATGACCGCAGTAATTCCCATATGACTGTCATGTGACCTTACCCACTCTTTGGTCCCAATGAGGTGAGAAAAACCAAGAACCATGAATCAATAGAAGTGATGACATCTCCTGAATTAGTCGTGACAGACTGAAAGAAGTGTGGTTATTAGCCTTCCCTCATGATATTTATTTTTACTCTCTTAACATCAACAACACTCAACAATCCAAAATGTCATAAAAACCAAAACATAAAAAAGACAAAGGCATGATGGAGAACTTTGAGATTTTTTCTCAAATGATGTACAGCATTATTAGGACTTGCTCTATGTGTGTTTGATAGACCTTTCCATACCAAATAATGCTAAACAGGCTTATATAAGCATCCGGCCTGAGGAGCATTCTGCAGTGATGACAGAGTCTCCCCACAGAGCAAAGACAGGAAGGTTATCCATATCTCATGCCAGCTCAGGATGTCATTAGGTTCCTCTCCAGGAAACTTGTTGAGTGTCACGGCCCTATCGTAAGCTGCTATAGTTGTAACATCAGCACGTTTGGTCAGGGGATGGAAACAGATGGCCACAGTGTTACATAAGGAGAGTGCTGAGGGATGGGTGCCCCGCGAGTGAAGCAGGGTTCACTTTCACCCTCTTTCTATAGTTAATGAGGCAAAACTTTCACTCTTGTCCCCAGAGGTCATTATCATTTCCTACAGTGTCAATCAGGAGTTGGTCCCTGTAAAAATTCAACAGTGCAACCTGCTTTTTCTGCATATATCTAAGAATTGTAAGTAGATTTAGAAGAATGAAATATTAGTGGCTTTTTCTCAGATACAGTCTTAAAAACATTGGGTAAAAAACAAACCAATTTGGATAGTTTCCCAACCCAGCGCTGGTTAAATATTAGACAGAACACATGCTGGGTTAATTTTACCCAACTAATTGGGTTGGTTCACTTAACCCAACAATTGGGGTTCTTTAAACCCAGCATTTGGGTTCACATTAGAGACATCATTCGCTCACACAGTCACACCTTGGTAGTGGTAAACTATCTTAGTAGTCACAGCCGACGGAAATGTGGCTGCCAGTTTGCGCCTACGCCTCTCCAACCACCACCACAGAACACTCACAATCACACGCCAGTAGAGGACACACACTGGGAGCAAGGTGGGTCAAGTGTCTTGCCTAAGGACACAACGGACAGACTCAGGATAGGGGGTAATGGAACCGCCAACCATCCGGTTAGTGGACCACTGCTCTACCTCCTGAGCTACTGCCACCCCTTAACCGCTCCCTTTCCATTTTACCGACAGAGAATGAAGTTAAGAGTTTGTAAACATTTGGCAGTTTTTCTTATTTTTATATGGTTTTCTTATCTTTTCAAAATAAACAATACAGAACAGTTGGTTGTATCTTTCATCCACTCCACTCTACATCACAAAATCATCCATTGATTGTTCATATCAACCTGATACATCAAGACAGTGAGTCTATTAAAGCAGTAGTTCAACATTTCTAACCACACCACACGGCACATCAGCTAACATGTTAGCTCGCTACGTTTGACGGAATGTAATTTATGCTACTTACATTGGATAACCATTTGCTTGCTCACCTACCAATCGATTCCTGAAGGCAGAAGCTGGTACACAACAGTGCTTCACAAACTTACATCTTAACAATAAAATGAGGGTCTATATAGTAATATCAAGTCATCTATACAGTAAAACAATAGTGGGAATGTAACAAATCTTGCTTTGTACGTCTCCTTGCTTCAGTAGTTGTGGCATCAATCTGTTGAGTGGGTGGTGCTTGGTTGCAAATGCAGAACGTCTACCCAATGTGTTGGGTAGTCCACAATAAACCAACAAAACTGTATAGAAATTTCAACCCAACAGATGATAACTCTGTTCCCAACATAAATAACCTTTCGAGTTGGGTACTCCGAATACCCAACTCCATTAAAATAACCCAAATAAATTGACCAACAAGCACCTAGTGGTTGGGTTGAAAAAGCAACCTAGCATTTTTTTGTATGTAGCCTACTTTGAAAAGAATTTCTTTAACAGGCCATCTGTCTTTGGCTCCGAAAGCTTTGATGCTGCTACCTCCTGGCTTAGGGTCCAGTCACAGCACAAAATTGACCATCACCACAAAACTTTCCTTGTAGAGCATAAAAACTGTTTGTTATGTAGATTTAAAAAAGCATCAGAAATAACAGTGTCAAGGTGGTCAGGTGTATTAGTTATCTCTTATGCATTGCAGCTTCACAACAGCACTTGAACAAAGTTCTACCGTCTCTATGCCTTTGTACTTTCACATTGCGTTGGAGTCCCAGAGTGTGATTTCACATAACATTACAGCTTTGCAGAGGTGTGAAAGGCACGGCAGGGGCGCCACAAGCTCACACACACACTCTCAACATGTACATACACAAGGATCCTTCACGCTGGCTCCATTGTCACCATCTTCTCTCCGCTCAGCCACCTTTACTACCTCAAAAGGAGGCCCATCATTGAGCCTCATTACCTTATACCTTACAGATATCCTGCCTTGAAATGGCTGTATGTTAGAGCCAAATATTTTTTATGCCAGTGCACTATGTACAGCAGATGTTATTGATCAACCATGGTTTTTTTAAATGTTGAGAAAGGTTTTCAACTGTTTCTTACATTACTATTCTACTGCTAAACCTCATGTTTGAGTAAAAGTCAAGTGTAAAACAGCAGCTACAATGTATGAACTACTTGATTTAGCAGCAGCTTCAGTTCGTTTCATTGTCATGACCTGTAAAACCGCTGAGCAGGGGTCTTTGGTGTCAGTGTTTCATTACTTCTGCACTCTCAGACTTTTTAGTTGAAGGTGGTCTTTATTTTATAACCTTGTACATGATTCGGGAAAAAGCTAATCTCTTAAATCAAAGGAAATGATTTGGTAACACTTTACAATAACCATAATTTATAAATGGTAAATAGATAGTTGATTAATGTTTAATCATCATTTAAAAACAGCATATAGACCAATTATACATGGCAAATAGATAGTTCATTAATGTAAGTTAATAGTTAATTTACCATTAACAAGCAATGAAATTATAATAATTTTCATGACTTATTAATAGACTATTTATTAAAGGTTTATATAGGGTTAGATATTGGTTGTAAAACATGTAGATTGAAATGTGTGTCAGTAGCACTTTGTAAATGGTTAATATTTGGTTTTTAAACCATCTATAAACATTACTTAGATGGTTATTGTAAAGTTGCAACTGATGTTTGTAATTCTTTGTAAATGATTAATAAGTGGTTTATAAACCACCTATAAACATTACTAAGATATTATTGTAAAGTTAGGTTTAGAATAAGGGTTAGGCTTTTAAAATTGTAAGATTTATAATTTATCAATGGTCTATATGCTATGTATAAATGATGATTAACCAATAGTAAACTATCTGCCTACCGTTTATAAATGGTCTATTTGCCATTTTTAAGTTATGGTTATTGTAAAGTGTTACCAATGATTTATCTCTTGCACAGTTTTTTATTGATTTTGCATGCACATTTACCGACCTCTTCTTGATTTTTAGGGAGGAGTAGATTCTTCCGCTTCCGCCAGGCCGCTCTGAGTCTAATGAACACCAAGCAATCACTTCCGCAAGAGGACCCTGATGCTGTAATGGTGGACTCGCCCAAAGAGAACGAGGACTCACTGGCCCTGCAGACCTTTCCCTCACCCACCAAGAGCATTTTCAGTCCCGTTGAGGCCAATGACACACACGGCCTCATAGGCTCCAGCCACCACTCGTCCCAGGCCAGCATCGGTCCTGAACCAATTGACCATTCATCCCCTAAACTCCCCTGGGAGAAGCTGTACCAGACTGAGCCCCACCAATCCTCAACCACCCTGTCAAACACCTTCCCCAGAGGCAGCATCAACAGCATGAGACGGGCCTCATCTGTCCATGAAATTGAAGGCTACAGCTCAAACTCCAAAAGCATATTCAGGGATCGTCACACAAGTGAAGGTATGTACTGTATAGCTGCACTTACAGCTTCATGGCTGAGATTGATAAAAAGGTGTGGTCTATGCTGCACCAAAGAAGTGAATGTAGCTGTATGTTTCACACATTCGTGTATAAACAGCCAAGTTTGAGATAATGGTTATCACATAATGGCACTTCAGCATTAACGTCACCTTTTAGACCAAAGGCTTCACCCACTTCTTTTATGATGCGTAACAGTTTAAACTCAAACTCAAGACATAAAGATCAACAGGTAAAGTACAAGTACTGGTTACAGCTTCCATCTGCTGTACATGAGTACTGTCTGTCTGATGATAACTTTCTTCTATTCTTTTTCATGATTTCTTTCATGTGATGAAGCTTTTTAAGATGATTTTGTCCTGATTCTCTGTCCACAAAATGCTGTCTCTAGACAGTGGTAGCCGTGTCAGAGGTAATCATGTATTTGTGCCCATGATTTCATCGCTCACTACTGTTTTGGAGCATGATTTTCAAGCAAGGCAATCAGCATAAATCCTCCTCACAGATCCACTTTTGAATGACAGCTTGAGTGGGCTTACTGCACCTACTTGTGTGAAATAATTGTATATGTGTGTATACTAGACAGATGAAGGGATTATTTTTCATTGCAGCTGCCTTTAAAGTCATATAATGTCATCATATGTGTTTCATAATGGCACTCATGGAAATCATAGCATTGGTTTTTTCCACTGACCTGCACGAATGCTTGTTTCACATGATAGTGGAGTAGATCTGCAAACAAGCTATTGTTTCATGCTACAAGCTATAAAGCATGCAGTCTCTGTGTTGAAATCCCCAATTGTTGCATAGCTTGCTGCTTACATATTCAAAATGAAATTAAGGATAACTTAAATTTAAGTTAGGGTCAAACACACCGTAACACCGAGTTAGACCCACCTTGAGAGATGAATGTTACTGACTGCTCGCTTCTCTAGTTATACCAACTTAAGTAACAACGGCACAGTAGCAATACACAGTGGTCTGAGGAGCCACACACAAACCTCAACCAAAAAGCCACTCTATAGCCACAAATAATACTCAGAACGACTAGTCAGGGCTCCCCCACAAACAAGCTTTGCCTGGTTTCTTTAGCAAAGAGACTAAACACAACTCACCCACGCTCCTCCAGCAGCCGCTTGTAATTGGGAGAGCCCTGATGAGTCGATCACCGAGTGCAGCAGAGTTTCACAGCTCAAGGAAGAACATTTATGATTATTACTTCATGGAAATGATCCACTGCACTAGGTGATCGACTAGTCAGGGCTCCCCCACTAACAAGTGGCTGCTGGAGGAGAGTGGGTGAGTTATGTTTAGTCTCTTTGCTAAAGAAATCAGGCAAAGCTAAAAAGAGGTTTGGTGGCTAGTACTATCGCTGGGACCCTATATGTACTATTGATGAAGTTAGGTGCTGTTCTGAGCATTATTTGTGGTTATAGAGTGGCTTTTTGGTTGAGGTTTGCATGTAGAGACGTAGAACACTGTGTATTGCTACTGTGTGGTTGTTACTAAAGTTGGTATAACTAGAGAAGCAAGCGGTCGACAACATTCATCTCTGGAGGGGCTGTCTGACTTGGTGTTACAGTGTGTTTAACCATATCTTAAATTTATGCCAGAATATCCTTTAAGTCTAACCAGTACAACAGTGATCTATGTAATGGTGCAGCATAAACATGAAGATTCCTTTAGTCCCTGTAATGATGGGGTGTGTGTTTAGTTTCTAGTCACAGAAGACCTGACTCTTTCTCTGATCACCCAAAAAGTTCCCTGTAAAGATATTTTTAATAAGACATGTCCTCGCTCCAGTTTTCCCCTCTGTAAACATGTGCTTGACTGCAAAATCAGAGTTGGTCAAATTTGTGCCTCAGAAATGTCTTAAACTTAATGGACTGGATTTGTAAATGTATTACCATTTTTTCTGAGTTTGTTGGTGGAGCTAACTCACAGTGAAAAGCTGTCAGTACACAAACTTATTACATAAGGACACAAAAACTTTGAATTACAATGCAGGTCCCATTTGTAAAAGAAGCAATTAATCATTCCCTTTAGTTCTTTGGATTTTTACTGCTCTCTGCAGAGTTGATAAAGTACGAGGTATCCTTTAATAACATTAAATAAAGTGGATTTAATTCAGGTCTATGTTTGCAAAATCAAACAAAAATGTTAGATTCAGCTGCTTTAAGTTGGTCAGGTCACCAAATAAAGTTTGCAACTTTTCATTTTCATGCCATTTTAATTTATAATTTCAAAAGCAATCTAATATATAATTAAAACATAGTGCATGTAGTCTACCACCATTTTCACAGAGAATAGAAAATCAACCTGATACCAACATGATCCTTCTTGTTTTGCACCTTTAGGCCCTTTTAATCACGTCAAGTCCAGCCTACTCGGTTCTACCTCGGACTCCAACATCAACAAGTACAGCACCCTCAACAAGATCCCTTTGATAGCTCTCCACTTTGCCGAGGCCACTGATAAGAAGAACCATTCCCCACCTACATCTGAGACAGCCATCATTGCACCAAAAGTCAAGGACAGAACTCACAATGTCACGGAAAAAGTCACACAGGTGGGTTCAGAATTTTCATTTTCTACGACTTCTTTTGCTTTCTTTCTGTACTGATTTTCTAAGTAACCCTTTAAATTATGACTAAAATCCCAAATTTTCAAAATGCTCGATGCTCCTTGGTTTCAAAGGTCACCCTTGCCTTTTTTTGGTTGGGAATTAAAGGATAATGTCTGTCACTGCAGTAGGGATTCCTGCTCGTTTGAACCCCTTAAAGAAGGAGCGTTAAAGTCTGATGGTATAATTTACCTGCTGGAAGATGAAACGATACTCTGGTTGCTTGTTTTACATATCACTCTCTGCTGCATTAAGGACAAGCTTGAAGGGTAATTGAGCTCTCCTCGTTGCAGAGCAAGTTTGGGATGGTACGAGGTAAAAACTCATACTCATCAACATTCAGCGAAGGTAGCTGTTTTGAAAAGGGAGAGAGAGGACATCCTGCTGATCCCTCGTGAAAAAAGTCATCTTTTTACTTGCAAGCCCTCATACAGGTTCACACACTTCTGCGGAAATTCAACTGGGATTCAATTTCTTTCTCAAGGACAATGCAGGGGACTAAAGTTTTTTGGGGAAAACAAGGATATCTGGTGACAGATCAGAGGAGATGCTTTCCTCTGCAGGTCAACCAGGGTACAGAGAGGCAAGCTGGAATTATCTTGAGATTAATTTACAACCTGATCACAGCTGAACCCAGTTGGGCCATTCGTATACAGAGGATACAACAACAGAGAATGCACATTAGGGCTGGAACAATATGCTTTTCTCCTGATACGATTCTTCTACCATTTTTTGGATGCCTATTCAATTTAGATTTCGATTCTATGATATTTCGATTATCTCTATTCTTAGTCTGCATTTTTAATACCGGTAAAACAGTTGAATGATTATGATTGTCGACTAATTATACCAGGAACCATATTTCCCCCAAAAAATGCACATCACATGTAAATCAGTTTTTAAGATTTATTCTGAAATTTGAAAAAAAAAAGATTTTTTTAACAAAAAAATCATTTTTTTTAACCAAAAAAATCGATTAAAAAATTGTAAAACAAAAAATTGTGATACTTATGTGAATCGATTTTTTCTCCCACCCCTAATGCACATCCTTATAGACCTCTGAGAATGAACCTCTGCATGCTAACTCGTGGAAGGTCTCTGTGTGGCCATCATCATCAATATGCAGTGTATTCCTTGCTAAGCTGTAACACAACTCTTGGTTAAGATGCCTGATCAAGTTGCACTTTTCACTCTTTTCACATTTTTCTGGGTAAAAGTAGTCGTGCAGAGCAAATTTAAAAACTGTGAGGCGGCCAAATTACAGCAGTCAAACAACATCCTGAGTACTTTTGTCCAATGTTTGCAGCAAACAAGCAAAACAAAGGCTCAGACATCTGAACTTCAACCTCCTGTCAACAGAGCGCCCTCATTCATAAATTAGGGAGAACCTTTATCAGGATTAAATGCTCCCCGTCTCTGCTTGCTTTGGTAGGGGGTTTAGAAACACATCTGAGATGTGAAAACTGCATCCACTTCCTGTCTGCTTGCATGGGAAAATCTATAATTCATGTGTTGGAGATATGGGGATGTGCTGAAATGATGTGCTGCCCTTTTCCTTACTCCTGCACTATTTCCTGTCATGAGAAAGCCCTTTTCTTTGTGAGCAATGGCTTATTAGACCAAAGAACAGGGGGCAACTTGGCCCCGCTGAGCCCTCTTAATTATTTATCACCCAGTCAGAGTTTATTGATGTGGTAAGTTTTAAAAAACTGTTTGCCAAACAGAATATGTGTCTTAAGATATCTGTCAGCACAATTTTTTTTTCCAGCTTTTCTCAACTTAATCATCTGTGCTGTAAAGGGCTTTACGTTTTTTACTAACAGTACAAAATGTACCTCTTGGAAATACGGAGCAAGTCAGAGGCAGTCACATTATTCACGCTGCCAGGACACTAGCAATCCAGCTGTCAGAGGAGAGTGGATGCCTGTACCTAATACTGTTTGACTGCAGAGCACTTATGCAGGTGTGTCACAGTCACTGTCAGATCAGTCCAGAAGGCTGAGAGCCGGCTAGATTACCTGGTGAGCTTCTGCAACAATTTCCATAGAATAAAGCAGCTGAAGCCGAACATGAGGATATTCTCAGGAGAAGATTCAGCACAACCAAAAACCATCAATTTAATTTTTGTCTTTGAGTAAGTTTTCATTTTGTCTCTCTGAACTAAATAAACTGAGTTTCAGGCACTCTATCAAAGTGCACCGGTGTAATGAGCCTCTATCGTTCACTATAGATCTTCCAAAAATAAGGTGTGCTTCTGATCCAGATTCCAACGCCTCAACTCGATTATTGGCAGGTAAAGGCCCCCCTGCTCATAGCAATGCAATAAAAAAGTTATATTTCAGGATGCTGGATGTGTGAGCAGTTAAATCATGCAATCATGTACTGAGTATATCGTCTTTAAAGTGAATGACCCAGGTTTGATTTAGTGTTAAATGTTTGCAGCTGTGTCAGACTAAAGGTCCTTACACATCGAGAACGATGCAAATATACGATGCGAAATTACGAAATATTCAGAGGCGAATTTTGACGCGCCTGGCTATACACATCAAGCGTGATGCGATTTTGCGACTTTCCAGGGGGGAAAAAAGACGCGTCCCGGGTGGAAACGAGAAGACAAAAATGGAGTCTACTTCAACTTCAAGTGATGGCGAATTGGTACTCCTTTTAAAAATAATGAGAGCTACCACATGCCACAGTTACTAAAAACAGAAAACACAACAGCAGACTGACTGTTTTTCAGTTCTGATTAGACACTAGTGTTGAGATGGCTGTCTGTCATGATAGCATGTACTGAGTCGGGGCCAGTACCAGATAAGCACATGAAACTATAATCCATAAACGTAAGGTAACAACTGAGACCTAATGGTGCTGTGACAGCAACTCGATTGAGTTTGAAACAGTGAAAATACATATGGTGTGTTGTATCTGAACAGGTTAGCTTACGAGCTAAAGTTACTTAGCACAGATGAAAGTTAAAACAAAGATGTTTAGCAAACTGTTAAAGCACACAAACTATCGTCATATGAGAGATCCAATGCTATGACTCTCCACAAGTTGTCCTTCAGGTCGTTATCTTTGTCATATTTGTGGGTTTTTTTTAAATCAAAAAGCACTCTGTTTTCCAACATGTAAACAATCAGCCGGTCGGCCATGATGGATATACCGGTGAATCTTACGTCGCAACAACACAAAATCTTATTGGTCAGAAGTGGACACACAGTATGTGAAACTTTAAAAAATTCAACCGTGATATGAAAAAATAAATATCGCAGGACGGGAAAACTGCTGATGTGAATGCTTGTATTGACAGGATACGGGTTCGAAATAAAATATTGTCGTCTGAAACAATCGCACGAAAAAAACGCTCCCGGTGTGAAAGGACCTTAAGTCTGCATGTTAGTCTTTGGACAAAAATTCTGTCAGGTTTTAGTCACATTTAGTCTTTTTTTCCAAAAATAGTTTAAGTCATTTCAACATTTTCTGTCTTCTAAATAAATCAGTCGATCCAGAAGTGGTGTTTTACTTACTCAGCACATGTGTAACATCCTGACTTTAGTTGGATGGTTGTATGATTTAGGCTCAGATGTCCTTAAGCCCAAGAAATGGCCCTGGACAGACACTCAGATCACTCCTCTGAGCTGTATCTTTATCCTCAATGGTTTAAAGTTTATCATGTCTCAAAATGTTGTCATGTTAAATATGCTCTCTAACATGTCTCCAGACTTGGATAAGAGGAGGTTTGGATGTCACTCCTGCAGCCTGTTGAGTCTTTATTAACACAACTGGAAAAGTCGATCAAATGAGAAAGATGCACTGAGGCAGAGAGGAGGACAGTGTACTTATGCAGAAGTAACAAAATGAACACTGTTAACTCCCTCTGTTACAGGAGTGCATTGCTTGTGTTTCAGGTGGCAGATTTGATCCACCTTAAACAATATCATCTCATGATCAATAACTAAACCTATATTCATCTGAGTTTGTGTGTTAGTGATATCGTTTAGCTTGTTATAATCTCATTTTGGTGAACAAAGTTAACATTGGTTTGATTCCAGCCTGCAACCCTCCACTGCTCAATATTATATCTCTAGTCCTGTATCTCTAAATAAAAGCATAAAAGTAAAGACACTTTAAGAAATGTATCATGTTATTATTTTTTAATAATAATGCACAAAAGCTTATACTATAATAAACTTGGATTTTAGCCTTCTGCTGAAGTCATGTGTCCACTAAAGGGTGCAAAATACCCTGATTTTCAAACTCACAATACTTTAATCCGTGTGTTTACCTTTTTTTTTCTTCTAATTGTTTAATACGGTATAACACATTTTGCTAGTTTTGATTTATGGTAAAATCTCTGTTGGAATAACCCGTTTCTTTTTGTTTCTTGGTTATTTTCATTAAACTTCTTCCATATTCTTTCAGAGTGTATTTTCAGTTGCATCCATAATAGAGAATATCACTGTGAGTGTACATTTTTCGGAGGAGGTAACACAGGTACATTTTTGGGGGTTAAAATAAAAATATGTTATTGAGCAGTGAATTTGTTGAAACAATCCCCAGGTGGGCTGTTTCAAAGGAGTTTACATAACTGCTAGTTTAATCAGACCAACTTTATTCCCTAATGCCCTTTTTTAATTATTTTTTCTTTGTTAGTAGTGCACTTTAGTAATATTAATACTAGCCTTTAGGGTCTATTCAATAGTTATTAAAAGTCAGGTAGAAAAAACATCATTACGTGTGCATTTTTGCAAATGTTTCTTTTGTAAGAATGATAATGATCTGTCATCTTTTAATGTGAATAAATATAAAATACTTAAATATTTATTGATAATGAGCCAGATCTTGTCACCCTTCTGATCCCTCTCCACCTTTCCCTCAGGTCCTGTCACTCGGAGCTGATGTGCTTCCAGAGTACAAACTCCAGACTCCTCGCATCGACAAGTTTACCATCCTCCACTACAGCCCTTTCAAAGCTGTGTGGGACTGGCTGATCCTGCTGCTGGTCATCTACACCGCCATCCTCACTCCCTACTCCGCTGCCTTTCTTCTCAATGACCAAGGGGAGCAGAAGAGGCGCGAATGTGGATACTCGTGCAGCCCGCTTAACGTGGTGGATTTAATTGTGGACATCATGTTCATCATTGACATCCTCATCAACTTCAGGACCACTTACGTGAACCAGAACGAGGAGGTGGTCAGCGATCCTGCAAAGATAGCAATACACTACTTTAAAGGCTGGTTCCTTATAGACATGGTGGCTGCAATCCCCTTTGACCTTCTTATCTTTGGCTCAGGATCAGACGAGGTATGTTATCGCTAATGCATAGATTTTTTTTTTACTTTTTTTTTTTTCCTTTGGAGCTTTACTGCACATAAAGCCAGCCATGTCCAGACTTGTGCCCCTGGGTCACTGCTCAAAGCCTGAATCTTTCTGTCTCGGCTCTGAAAGGATTACTTTAAATTGCATGTTTTTTTTTTCTTTTTTTTCCCTCTTTTTTTTTTTGAATGGTCCTCATTCTAGAATCCATTTACACGGATTAATGGCTTACCAAATGGCAATCAATGATGCATTTATGTGAGGAGCAGGCCAACAGGGCTGTGTGTGCAGCTTACATGCAGCTGTGAGAGGCCATTGGTAGGCTGGCTGCCAGGGCCTGCTGGCTTGTTTGTTGGTAGGATATGTCCCCTCGGGCTCTGGATCCACTTCAGTGCTTTATCGTGCTTTGTAGGCACTCCATTACACCAGAAAAGCTCCTGATTATGAACCATAATCATCTTTTCCACCGCTGCTGCTACTTCTGCGGCTGTGGCTACTGCTGAGTCAGAACCGTGAATGATAACAGACCCAAAAGAGAAAGGATGTTTTTATCTCACAGGACAGTGTGGTGAAAAATCCAAAAAGAGTGCAGAGTCTTTTTTTACTCAACACAACACGGCTGTTTGACACTTTCAGCTTAATTTAATGACAAAATAACTAAAAAGGAAAAGCAATTATTCCCTTTCCCCTTTCTGTGCTGTGATAGCATGGTGATACATTTATAACCTCACGGCAGGGGTCTTGTAACCCAGACTAAACCCCTTTAAGTCCTGCTTGGCTGTATTTTCATTCAGAAAATAAAGCAGCACAACCAGTAGTAGACATTTAGATATTTTTTTTTAGAGGCTCATTCACTTCCGCATCTAAATAAGATGGTTTTGACCCAGAGGCATTTAAGCAAACCTTTTATTTGATCAGAAAGCGTAACTAAAATAGATTTCAAACAATGTCTTTCCAAACAAATGAGGATTTAACGCTCTGTGTGAGGCATTATACAAATAGGCACCATGCAGTGTTTTGTTAATAACAATAATGATTTCAGCAGCAGAAAATCAAAAGATTTATTTCATGCTGTTTCACCGCTAATAAAATACAAGAGAACTAGAGTGCCTTGTCCCAACTTGAACCTCCTGAATTGTTGTTCCCATCAGAGCGGAACAGACAGAGAAGGGGAAGGGGGCGGGGGTGTAGTGCTGTGCTGTGCAGCTGTGTTACATAATTGCCTGTGCAGGTACACTTTAAGACTTAATTGAACTCACACTTGATTGCAGAGTGAAGTGTGCCCGAAGGTTTCATAGATATTAGAATTTAAAGGCCAGACTTCATGTTTGGTCTTTTTTTTTTAATGAAATGTTCTCATTACTTTTTTAATTTTGTGTCATTATTAGACAGCTGATATCAGAAATCCCTAAATTGAAGTGTGTTTTACCTCAAAGTCATGTCAGGGTAGGTCTGTCAATTCAAATTCAAATGTCCAAACAGACTGAAATACTTGAAGGGTCAGGGTTGTGTCATAAATATTCATACAGAAATGCAACAGTCAAACAATAAAGACATAATCTATGACCTCTGGTGTTGGGGCAAAAGCTGTATCAACCAATAAATGTGGCAAACTGTTTATTAAAATGGTTTAGATTGTAAACATTTGGGCCAAGCGAGAGGAAATAACAATGGTGACAAAATGTCAGCTGGGGTATTTATATTGTTATATTAAATTGTTGTTTCCTGTCAAGAACAAGCAATAAGTTTACCAAAGTTTTAAACCAGTGTCCATGGCAGATTGGGTGCTATAGTGCAGCAAAACAAAACAACAACCTCAAACAGGAATGCAGAAACAGCAGAAGTTTCGAGCTTCTGTGAGAAGTTTTTAGGAAGTAATGAAACAGACTGAAACTTTTACTAGCATCCATCAAGACTGATGACTTCTAAATGTTTATTTTTTATCCTAGCATGGCAAAATAGCCTGTTTTTAAATCTCTCAGTCCCAAAGATTTATCATGACTTGCTTCAAGGCTGCAGTCAGAAGATACCAGGCTGGATTTACATGTGCAGGAACATTTCAGCAAAATACAAATAAAGGTCCTTACATACCGGGGCCGACACAAATATAGAACGCGAAATCACAAAATATTCGGAGGCGAATTTTGATGTGCCTGATTATACACATCAAGCCTGATGCGATTTTGCGACTTTCCGGGGGGGAAAGACTTTTCCCAGGGAGAGTCCCCCCTTCTTCGCCTCTGATTGGCTAGAAAAGCTGGAAACATCATCAAACGCTCAAGCCAAATGGTCAGCACTTATAGCAAATCAGAGGTGATAAGATAAGCACATGAAACTATGGTAACAACCGTTAGCTTAAGTTAGCACGGATGAAAGTTAAAACAAAGACATTTAGCAAACTGTTAAAACACAAACTATCGTCATATGAGAAATCTGACGCTGTGACTCTCCACAAGGTGTCCTTCAGGTCGTTATCTTTGTAGTGTTTGTGTCTTTTATCAAAAAGCACTCTGTTCGCCGACACGTAAACAATCAGCCGGTCGGCCATGTTGGATATACCGGTGAATCTGACGTCGCAACAACACGCAATCTGATTGGTCAAAAGTGGACACACAGTGTGCGAAACTTTAGAAAAATCGACCATGATCCGAAAAAATAAATGCCGCAATATCGCAGGACGGGAAAACGTTGCTGATGTGAATGCTTGTATTGACAGGATACGGGTTCGAAGAAAAAATATTAACGCCCGAAATAATCACACAACAAAAACGTTCCAGGTGTGAAAGGAACTCTTTGTCCATGGGAGTTGCCAAAAGTTATGCAACCTTAAAGTTCTTGCAGGAGCTTTAAGATTGCCATCTTGAAATTGATATTTCAGTGGAGTCAGATTTATTAAGTTGTCCAGCTCATAAAAGATACAGAAATCAGAGACATAATGAAAAACAGCGATAAATCAGTACAATATACTTCAGAGATAACTAATACTGTGTGAAATACATCTGTAGACATTATTGAGTGTTTCAAAATGAAAAAGTGTTTATAATGAGTTTTAACACAATCCGGTGCTGCTAATGTTGAAAAGTTAACTTTGAATTTCTTTCAAAAGCTGAAGGCTCACAGTTTCTATGAGGTACTTTATTTGTTCTATTATTGTACTGAGAGTAGTTTTCTGTCAGGTTTGATTGATACTTCACATTATCTAGTGCTGTTTTATAAGAACGATGCTGGAAATCGTCTTTCACAAATCATCAACAACTAATTCTCAATAGCTCTATTTCACAATCAGCATTTAAATTACTCCCTTAATCTCAAGACATGCCATTTTAAGTCATAATTCAAGCCGTAGTTTAAACATAACTAGTGTTAATGTTAGATGAATAAATGGAAATGTTGTGTACTATGGCAACACAGGGAGAGTTTGGTGATAGAAGAAGAAGAAAAAGAGAAAAATTGAGGGCGTTTAACAGAAAAAGTTTGAAGTTAAGAGGAAAATCACAACATGGCTATCAAGTTTAGGTCAAATAACATCTGAGTGCTTATGAGAGACATGTCCAACATGCTTTCTCTTTGAACGCTCATGCAATACCGACACTACTGCTGTGACAAAAACATTTTTCAGACTGTCCTGTTCTGTGGCGTTTGGAAGCTTTAGGACACAGGATCAGAGATGGTAAAGACTCTGGATAACTCACTTCTCACTCCAGGAAACAATGTTCAAAAACACTTGAAATGACCTGACCGTCTAATCATTGACCATTAAATTAATTGGTAACTAATTTAGTAAAAAAAAAAAAAAATCTTGATATTTACCTCACTGTTTTTTTTTTATTATTTTTTCACAGAAGTTTAAGATACAAAGTGGGAAGAATCACAGATTTGCTTTTTTTAATCTTGAGAAAATTAAGATTGAACACTTTTCTAAGTGCTTGTTATGGAAGGACAGGCTCTCGTCTGCAGACACTTAGTTAATTGTCAAAGGTCATTCAGTAATTGTCAGGCAGATTAATGACATTGCTAATGGAAATGGCTGTGAGTGTTGCTAAATCCTTTCTTGATGACACAGACGCAGCAACAAACTCCCAGGGACCCACTGAGTGATACAGCCTGAATAAATGAAGATTTATGTGTGGGCTGCTGCTGTCCTCACTTCTCTGTTTGTTTGCTTTCCACCAAAGTACCGTGTAGAGTAGCTGTGAGAGAAATCTGTCTTCTTTTTCTGTTCGAGGAACTCATTGTCTTTGTTTGCGAGGGGCCTCCTGCGATAAGTCACTGTTGTAGAGTTTTTGCAGAGTAAGGAGAATATAAGATAGAAATGAGATTTGACCTACATACACTGAGTTTGTAATATAAAGTTGTCTAAGTTTTGTTAATCTGATGTTTCAACTTTCAATTCTTGCTTCTCACCCTAGACCACCACCCTCATCGGCCTGTTAAAGACAGCTCGGCTCCTGCGATTGGTTCGTGTAGCTAGGAAGTTGGACCGCTACTCTGAGTACGGCGCCGCGGTCCTCATGCTCCTCATGTGCATCTTCGCCCTCATCGCCCACTGGCTGGCCTGTATATGGTACGCCATCGGCAACGTGGAGAAGCCCTACCTAGAGCACAAGATTGGCTGGCTGGACAATCTGGGTGTGTCCATAGGGAAGAGATACAACTACAGCGATCCAAGCTCTGGTCCCTCTATAAAGGACAAGTACGTCACAGCTCTTTACTTCACCTTCAGCAGTCTGACCAGTGTGGGCTTTGGAAATGTTTCCCCCAACACCAACTCAGAGAAGATCTTTTCCATCTGCGTCATGCTGATTGGCTGTGAGTATGTTAAGGTTTCTTTTATTTCTTTTGCCTCGTCCTGGCAGTCGGTGAAATGTTTTAACTCCTTTTCATCAGACACCAGACAACAGATTGTTTGTGTTTATAGACAGATTTGTTCGAGTTCCCCGTATTTCTCAGAGGATGAAATCAAAAGACGTGAAAATAATAATCATTGTCTGTATTTCAGCTCTCATGTACGCCAGTATATTTGGAAACGTCTCAGCCATCATCCAGAGGCTGTACTCAGGTACAGCCCGCTATCATGCTCAGATGTTACGGGTCAAGGAGTTCATACGCTTCCACCAGATCCCAAACCCACTGAGGCAGAGGCTGGAGGAGTACTTCCAACACTCCTGGACCTACACCAACGGCATTGATATGAACACGGTACGTTAAAACAAATCTGCCAATCCACCAGCTACAGAGGCTTGAAAGAAAGCCCAGCATTAACAAAACATTACAAATACTGCAGGTGCACATTTCTAAAAGAAGCTTTCTCTCTCCTGTCTGCTTTCCTTTGGATTAACATCTCCACACTGGTAAGAGCAGGAGGTACATGTTCTTATTTGTCGTTTTAAAAGCTGTTTGTGAGTGACAGTAGGAATCTAGAAGCCTCCATCACACATGCATGATATCTGTGTGAATTTGTCCCTGATGTTTTAAGGTTTTGTCTTGTTTCCATCCATCTAAAGTTTAAAATAACCTCATCCATAACATCCTTTAGCAGTTGACAGTATTTACATCCTGCTTTTTATAAAACTTCTCTATTTCAGTAACTTTGTACGGATTGAGATTGCAACAGTGAGGTTTTTCAAGGTTTCTGTTAGAAATTCTTTTAGTTTCCGGACAAACAAAGAAAAAAAGTGAAGCATTTGGCCTCTTATCTATCTCTGAGATTAATGGGTCCACCCTCTTGGAAAAAAACAAGCTCCAAAGAGGACGGAAAGAGCAAAGGAGATGCGGTTGTTATATGTGTCCATTTGGTACGGTCTGTTTTTCTTCTTTAATAAGGTTCGAGTGCTGACCTGAAAACAAAGCTTTTTTTTTTTTTTCCACTTGGGGTTCATCTGAAAAATAGGATTATTTTTGTTGTTAATTCAGAGTCTAGATGTTTCAATTCAGAAAAGCAGACTGTGGCACTTCACTGTAAAGCTAGTTTAGCCTGAATGACTGAGGCCAACCGTCAGGGACAGATGTGAGTGTCTCAAAATAAGGTCAAAGACAACTGGTGTCGATTCTAAGATAATGGGTATAAACCATAGACTGTTTATGGAATGGACAGAGTCTGTCTCCTTGCTGGGTGAAGCCACCGCGAGAACAGCACCATCTGGTGACAGGCTGCAGTATAGGTCATAAATCCCGCCTCCTCCAGCAATCCTATGGAGCTGTGGACAAACTCTGGAAATTTATTACACAGAATATAAATTTTTCTCCCCCCCCGCTTGCGATGTTGACATGTAGTTTTTGTAAGACTGGTTTGTGCTCAAGTCCTCTTTTTTCTGTACAGCTCCATTTTTAAAAGTTATTTTCTATGATTGACACTTGATACAGCCTATGGTGTTCAAAGATTTCGTAGCTCACCCGTCTTTTGTTTGAGCTGAGCGTTATCACAGCGACTCTCCCGCCGAGCACGTACAAAGGTACTGCGCAAGTGGTTCCAGGAAGTGGACAATATCTTGGAAATACTGAAAGCGATTTGGCTTCAAATTCGTATAATGACGGAGGGTGGAGCCAAGTTTTCCATAGTATATACAGTCTATGGTACAAACCGGAAAAAAAGCGCCCGAAGAAAGTAAAAGTAAATATTGTTTGACAGACGTATGTGAAGAGCTGCTATTCAGCTGAAAGCCTGGACTTGTTTGTTTTAGCTGAATTAGGTGGCCTTATAACCAATACACTGTGGGCTGTATTTAGTATGGTTATGGCAAATACCAGTACCACCAATGCTTCCTTTATACATGTGATCACAGATTTAAATTAAACATAATCTTAAAGAGATGGAAAACCCAATTTAGTTGAATAAGAGGAGGATTTTGTCTTTAAAAGATAGTTTTCTGAAAGTTGGTCTTAAAAAAGCAGGGGTGGGGGGTCGTCTGAGGCTTTTATCTGGTACAGTTATACAGTAATTCATGCCTTGCCTTTAAGTACCACGAAGGTCTGGATGAAGTTCTTGTTTCTACAGTCATACAAACTTTGGTTAGAAAAAGACTTTCTTTGTTGCTTTCACTCGTCACACAGTCCAATTTCTCTACACTCCAATATTATTTGTGACCACTTCAAAAAGAGACTAAGCCAAAGCTGTGCAGGCAGCGTGTTGTGTGTTGTTGCTCAGGGGGTGGTTACATAAATACAGGTAGCTGTTATTTTTAAATTCTACCTCAAATTCAGCCGATATTTCAATCTGTTTGAATTTCACTGAATGCTTGATCAAAAAGAAAATCTGGGTTTTACTGCATCTGAGATTTTACACTGTGGCATGAATACATGCTGTATACGAACCTGTCCTTTCTCACCTCTGTGCTGCTGTCAAGCTTCAAAACTTCCCTGAAAAGTCTGTCTACTTGAACAAATCACATTCTCCACTGACGGTTAGAGGAAATCACAGCAGCATTATGTGCATTCTCCTCACACATTTTGTTTGCATCACAGGTGTTAAAAGGTTTTCCTGAGTGCCTGCAGGCGGATATCTGCCTTCACCTCAACAGAAACCTCCTGCACAACTGCAAAGCGTTTCAAGGAGCCACCAAAGGCTGCCTACGGGCGCTGGCCATGCGCTTCAGAACCACTCACGCCCCTCCTGGAGACACTCTGGTCCACAGCGGGGACGTGCTCACCGCTTTGTACTTCCTGTCCCGTGGCTCTATTGAGATCCTGAAAGACGACATTGTGGTGGCCATCCTGGGTAAATACAACCCCTTGTTGATCAAGTGTCCTTTGAGCTGAGGTTGATTGTTTTTTTATGTCTGACCTTTTGCCACCATCCATCACTAGTATCAGGGATGTATTGGCAGATTCTAGTCCAAAGAAACCTCCATCTTTCATATACAGGCTTGAAAAGTCACCTCTCTGTTGTATTGAAACTCTCTCAGCTCATTGTACGCTGAATGTCAGCTTTAAACCTGCAGAGACAAAAAACTGTACTCTGCTTCTTTTGGTGAAATCTGATCCCCAAAAAAGTAGAGGCTGGATAAAGGTGGCATTACATCTATCATCAGTCATGTAGTCTATTTACTTTGGTGGAAAAACTGAAATAAAGGTCAGTGATTTTGAAATTCAAGGCATATGATGGAGTTAAACAAACTGCAGATCTCAGTTTTCACATTTTTACGTAAGATGTGCTTGCAAAGCATATCTTTTACTCAGTCTGCACTTTAACACACAAACTGGTTTCCAATGCTGACTTTTTCATCATCTTTTAATAATGTAGCTTGCTCTGATTTATTGAAATATCTGAATTATGTATTTAGCTAACCTCCTTATCCGCCTGAGATTCCTGGTATTTTTTTTAAATGTGAGGAGATGCAGCTGTGATTAGCTCAGGAAAGACTACAAAGCGTAGTTTCCCACTGGACACTGACAAAGACACTGAGCAGGACTTGTGAGCACATCAGTAAGTAGTAACTGTTTTAATGTGGTTACAATTTTCAAGTCATTACAGCAGCTAAAGCACATCATGTTCACACATTCTGACACGAATGACGGGGTGTGCCCGCCGTCTCCCAGTCCTGTCCTCTGGGCAACGCTGCTGTTCATGTGGCAGGCTTGAGACGCTGACATTTCTATTAAGTAGCTCCATGAAAGGTTGTTTAGCAATTTTAAAGAGCACGGTGAAATAGCTGCCACTTTTTGACAGCACAGGAAAATAAGTTAACGCTGTAAAATAAAGATGAGAAAAAAAGGTCGGTAAAAATAGAAGAGGCTGAAACAACCAGCAGCTCTGCATGTAAAATAACATTTTCTCATATTGATATAGCAACAGTGAATACTCACAACTGTTACTCTTAGAGTAATGAGTTTTCATCTTTCTCTTCATGGTGAACCACATCCAGGTGCTACAGGCCAAGCCTGGATTAAACTTGCCATTTTTCATGAGATGAATGTTCTCAAAGCTGCACCTGACAGAATGAGGTTTAAGCTTAGCAAAAGCTGCTGCATCACACAAAACCCATTACTAGCAAACACTGGAAAGTCACTGATCTCATAGATCAGACCATTTGTAATGAAGAACAAATGTAATGCTCAGTCAGCATGGTTTCCCTCCATTAACTCTGTAGTATATGTGTGTTATTACCTGGGATGGAAGGAGTAAGAAAATATTCTGCTCAAGTGAAAAAACAATTGCTTTGATGAAATTACTTTAGTCCAAGTAAAAATCCAGCCAATAAATTCAAAAGGTACCTCACAGGAAACTTTCTTTAAAGCTCCAGTGAGAAGTTTTTTCTTTTTTACATATATTTGAAATAGACTGAAATTCATACTGATACCTTTTTATAATATATACAAGCAAACAAGAACATTAAAAATCAGATTAAAGATTTTACATTGTAGTTTTCAATGCCCGAAACCTGTGTGAGGGCGTAGGAGTCAGCGAAGGACCGGGAGAAACAGCTCCTGTTTTACATTTTCTTACATAAAATAATCACATGAAATTATGAATTTGACTGTCAAAAGTCAGCATTATGAGATCATTTGTAGAAAAAAAAAAAAAACTTACCTAAGCGTAGAGGAAAAGAGAAGCAAAGACACAAACCAAGTTCCTCACAGGAGCTTTAAGTACTGAGGATTTACTTTCAACGCACCATGAGTGGGTTAGAGGAGTAGCAGCCACACTGTATCTATCAAAGTTGAGGTTTTGCAGTATTTTTCGTAACATCTCTGTTTTTTATAAATAATCCTTATGCATTAAAATCACGGATGAATGTGTATAGAGGTCAAGCACATTGTCCAGCTCGCAGTGTGGTTCACACTACTGAAAAACAGTTTATGTCTCAGTCTGCCTTACTATAGTTGAACAGAAGTGTTGGTTTTTGTGAAAGTGTTGTTCTGCTGATGAGTTATTAACACAGGGAAGCCAAATATGTGGATGTATTCCTGACTTTCTTGTCTTTCTGCAGTCCCCTGCTCTACTTTATGAAAGTTCACCTGTCATCATGCTGTTGACGCCAACAAATCAGCTGGCAGCCACACTTGACAGAAGGCTTGTGCCTTTTTGTCTGTATACAGATTTTTTTCTCTGTAATTGATGCATAGCCAAGTAAAATATTAGCCACAAAAATACTCAACTAGAGTTTAAATAACAGGTTTTTAATATTGGTCCAAAAAGTACAAGTACACAAGACAGCTATCTAACCATATAATTACAGGGGTCTAATCAAGTAATCACGTTTAAAGCTCCTATAGGGAGTTTTTTGGCATAAATGAAAGAGACTGAAAATCATGATGGTGCAATTCCACGTTATCCAAAAGCAAACAAGACCATGAAAACTGCTGAAATCCACATGGAGGGGTAGATGTCAGCCTTACAGCTGTTTTTACAATTTCCACATAAAATAGTCACAATTATTGATGCATTTGGAAAAGACTATTTTGTCAGAAGACACTTCTTAAGTATGTAAAGATTCGTTCTGTAGAGTATTACACCAGCTAAGACTACACACCTCTGTTTAGCATTGAATACACAGCTGAGAACAAACGTGTGTAATAACTGTTAAACATGACGATGAAAGCCAGGCGTTTTGTACGAAACAAACAATTCAGGCACAATCATTGTGCGTTTTTCAACTCTTTAATGAGTCTGTATTTTCTCTCAGATTTCTGTGACTGCTTAATGAGGCTCACATGCATTTTCACCATTTGAAGACAGATTTCTGGAGGCTTTAAACTGCCACCCAGGCTAATCCAAATCCTTATGCTGAGAGCTGTAAGTGCAGGAGAGATTCACTGCTCAGTGTGAGGCTGTCCTCTGTGGCAGAAAGGTGTCCAGCCCACGCTGAGGAAGGCACACTGACTGTCAACATATCATATCCCTTCCCCCTGAACCTCTGCTTACTGCGTTGGCATTTATCGAACCCTAGAGCCAACAAAGGGACTTTTTTTAACATGGCCTTTAAACTAAACCTCCAGAAGAATCTCTTTAATTCCCCTGTTTGAAAGCTGAGTAGATGTTAAATGAAGAACTTGCTTCATTATGTGGTAGCCGCCATCAACACAAATTTTGGGCTTTGAAGCACACAACAAGTGATGCCAATCACACTCAATCCCTCCTTTTCTTGCACATCAAAGTTGCTTTGAGTTAGCAGCTATTCCTCAGCGTAAATAATGGATCAAAGACAGAAAGACAGCTGATGCACGCGCCTTGGGAGAACATCCACACTGACGGGAAAAGCTGTTTGATTTTAACTCTTCTCAAATACAAACACGTCTGGTGCCCCTTAGCGTGAGCCTAAGGAACAACGAGTCAACTACCCACAGAAAACATGACATAATTTCTACTATAACACGTGTGATTACTCCAATGAGGCGAGGCGTGTGAAGTTTACATTGTTACTTTTCCCAGAGAGAAAATTTACTATCCCTGTGTGTGTTTGTGTGTCAAAACCAGGAAAGAATGACATCTTTGGGGAGATGATCCATCTATTCACCAGATCTGGGAAGTCGAACGCTGACGTGCGAGCGCTGAGTTACTGCGACCTGAGCACCATCCAAAGAGAGGATCTGCTGGAGGTGCTGGACATGTACCCGGAGTTTGCAGACTGTTTCTTCAACAACCTGGAGCTCACCTTTAACCTCAGAGATGAGTCTGCTAAGGTAAGCCATATTTCATAAAATTTTAAAGCAATATAAAATCCTTATGTGTTGACCTTTACTTAATAGACTCTGATGTTCACATTGTTGCAGGCCTCAAGCTCCCAAGACTGTGATTCAGACGATGAAGGGACTCAAAGCATGAAAAGAAGAATCTCCTTTACTCCAGATCCACCTAAAGGTAAGAGAAAACAACTCTGCTCTTTTCCCCCACGGCTGACTTTGCATGTGTTGAACTTGTAAATGTGCTCTTTGTTATTTTTCCCTAAGTGGTGCTCCCAGAGAACATCTGCTCCCCAGGGCCTACGCCACAGTGTTATTCCACTAACTGCTGTTTATTACTGTTCTGCAGGGGAAAATAAGGAAGTAGTTGAAGACATGGAAGGGAAGAGGGAGTCTAACTCGTGCCTAAAAAGATCCTCAGAAGTCCTGGGTCCTTCTCCACCTAGTCCTGCAATCCTGGACTCAAGTCTTGTTGTCAGGGATGGCTTGGGGCGGAGACCATCTTTTGAAGGTGAGACATATTGTTGTGTTGGTGAATTACAGCTGTCACTAATGGATATATCTGTAGACAGACTACAATAAAAAATCCGGAAAGATAGAGTTTAAAATAGAAACAAGCTGATAAAAGTTCAGTGAGAGCCAAATATCACTCCATAAAGGCGGCTTTACTGAGTGGCTGTTGAAATATATCGCCCCATATTTGTCACTGTTCATTTGATTGTGTCCTCCACATTACAACCAGCCAATGGACTGACCTATTTTTCACAATTAAGTTAAGCAGGAGTGGAAATCAGAAGCAGAATCCAGATAGAGGAAATTCCACCTTTATAATCTCTTTTCCCATTCTCTGAGGATTCTGGCTCAGAGATCTTAAATAGACCACAATTACTGTCTATGATAATCTCAGATCAAAAATCCCCGGATTTTGTATGGGCACAGCGTGACTCAGAGGCCAAGTCATACAAGACAGACAATCGGAGAAACAAAAAAATGATTGACAGAGGGGAGCTGATGTTTATCCCAAGTGCTGGAAGGATACAAACGTCAATAATCTTCGAAAATGACAAACAACTAAGTGACAAATTTTGGTTTATGAAAGATCTTATGGAAGATTTAATCTCCTCTGTTTTGGTGGCAGTGGGTTTGAGATTATAGTTGAAGGCAGATTTTTCCTCTAACCTGGATTTGAAACCAGATACAAGTTATTTAAGCACTTTATTCAAGTCAGTGAAAACAGAATTAATTCAAAGAAAATACAAATTCATAAAGTGGACCGGAGTTCAACTTTACTGGTGAAAAATTATGATGATGAATGTTTTTGTCAATGACCTTCATGATGAAAACGAGACAATAATGAGCAAGAAAAACATCACTGATGATAGGGCTGGGCGATATGGCCTCAAATCAATAACACGATATATTGAGCAGTTTACTTCGATAACTGCTTCACAAGCTGCTCACCTCCTCCCAGATTAACTTTGTCTACTGAAGTCGCCGCTCCAGCTGCTACAACTTTTTAACCGTCCTCCATCTCCTCACCTGTCTTTCCCTCTTTGTTACGGACTGGATGGGGTGGAGTCACATCTCTGATGTAGGACAGCATCTCAAAGGGACATGAGACCATAGCCTACCTACACACATCCAAAACCAACTTTTATTTTTTTATTTTTTTGACACCGAATATATTGACATGGGCAAAATGACGTTGGTTATAGTCATAAATTCTGATATCGGTAAATTTTCGGTTTATCACCCAGCCCTAACTGATGATAAAAAGTCAAATAAACTGTCAAAATATGAGCAATGCGTTTCTGTAGCAGGTCAAATTAGATGATGGGTACAGTGTCAGTTTGGCCGCTTCTCTGCAGTGAGTGAGCTGCAGGTACAAAGTCTCACTGCCTCCATTTATCTGCCTCATTTTCCTGATGCATGTCAGTGATAAAGCCATGACCAGCTCCTGGAGGTAATGGCAGTAAATATTTAAAGTTTGCCATTTTTTGCAGCTATTAACATAAATAGGTCTATGAACTGTGTGTCAGGGCTTTTGCCACTGCAGGTGCAATTAGGTACTATTATAAAAGTGCAAAACACACATATGACACTTTTATATGAAGTCCATGAACTTTTATTAAACCTACCACTTCAACCTGTGTGTAATGCACTTCCCTACCTTAGTAGATCACTAAAGAGAGCGCTGCATTGCACTGGTTTGAAGATCTCAGAGGCAAAATCATCTATTTAATTTAAGAAATTCAGATTTAACAAGTAGAAGTGTGATGTGAGAGTGAGAGTTTTAACACTCAGCATGACCATGGTACCAATTCTTGATCAGCCGATTTAGATGCTCCAAATAGAGAAATTATGTGACTAAAAGAAATGACTTTATATTGATTTAATCCTGACCAACATTTTAAGGGTTCAGTCAAAACTAGGACTTAACTAAAGCTATAGAGGGAAAAAAATGGCGTAATGTGACTGGAACTGTGAGGGGGTTTTGTCTTAAGACTAAAGTTAACACTGCCTGAAATATGAGATAACAACCTGCAAATTTGCATGAGGAAATATGTTTGTAGCTTTCAAATTAAAAGCTCAGACTAATTGCAAATATATATGTATGAAATTAAAAGAATAAAAATCATGTAAAATTCCTATTTGACTGAATTAAATTTCAGACTTCTGCATGCATTCACTTTTTTCTGAATATTTTCAAAGAGGATGCAGTAGATTACAAAAAAACACGTTTGCTCTCTAACAGAAATAATTGGTCTGAAGTGGATAAGTCTTTGCAGCATTTCTCGAAACCTTTTTCTTCTCAATCCGTTGAAACATTATGATTTAGAAACAATGACTTCATCATGTGAGATGTCAGTTCAATGAGTTTGCAGTGCAGCTGGGAGTGAAATTATTGAGGGGAAAAAAAATGAACAATAAAGCATCTGCTAATCTTTTACTGCCAAGAAGTGTGATTTGCTACCTGCTGCACAGTTTAATTTGAAAGGGCCATTTACCACAGACAATAAGGTAACATAAGGACAAAGATAAGTGGCATCCATGCTAAGGGGACGCACAACATCTAATGAGCATCCATGGCAGCGTAAGGCCACCTGCCCAGTCTGCTGCAGCAGATAGTATAATCACACAACTACTGCGCATCTCTGTGTTTAAATCACAAAAGAGGCTGGACTTGTATCAGTGGAGTACAAGCTGAACACTAGCAGGTGCTCTGCAGAGATAACACCAGGGTTAGTTTGCTGCAGGAAAACATTGCATTAATGATTCTCCCCATACAAGGGCTTGATAAATGATAACAAAGGAGCTACACACTGCTCTCCTGTAGAGATTAATTACATTCTATTTTTTTCTTGTTTAGTGATGACGTTGTTCTGACCCACATGCGTGTTGCCTCTGGTCTTTCCAGATCTGTGCTGTGATAAATGGGCCTGTAAGAAACCTGCAGACTTCCTGGATGAGTCAGCACACTTCCAGGACCTGAGGGACGATGATAACTCTGCCAGCGATATCATGTATGGAGAGGTGGAACAACGCTTAGGTCAGCTTCAGGAACACCTGAACAGGTACATATCATATCTCTGTGGTGGGCTTGTAGAAAGTCTGTCCTTATTTTACGCTTAAAAGCCGGAGCCCTGGATATCTACAGTGCAGCTCATCCCTGTAACATGTATTAACTTTACTGACACATGTTCGCTGATTTTGTTGTAGATTTGAGGCAAAACAGAACTGGTAAAAAAAATAACAATGTGCTTGTCAACCATACTGAACTCTCGGTGTTCAAGTAGACAACAAGATCCTTTATTTTCAATGGACTGCAGGCATTTTTTGTCAAGAACAAACACTCAAAAAAACAGCTGTTATTTTTCACACTTTTAAACCATGGATGAGAAGTCTCTCTCATCATTGTCGAATAGCTGACAACTTTTACTGCTTTTATTTAGTTGTTCCCCCCTACTACTGCCGCACTTCTAAGCATGAACTTTGCATGTAGTGCAATATAATAAAAAATAATGTCTGACGGTCATTTTAACTGTTTTCTATATGTACTGTTAAATAAGATTTACAGGGAGAGCTGTACTTCAAAATAAAAGCACAGTTTGACAATGCAGGTAATAAAGTAACCTAAAAGCAAGGTGAGAAAAATTTCAAATCGAGGTTGACTAACAACCATTGAATAAAGTGATAACTTCTCTGAAGACGTTTCGATCACAGGACTGACCAAAAAGTATAAATTTGAATATGATTAGAAATGGATGATGTCTTATAAGGTAACTTCTTTTATTAGCTAAGTTTATGGAGTTATGTCGCTCTTTTCTTGTCTGGCCATTCTTCAATTGTGTTCTTTTAGAGTCATGTTTATATTAAATATCATTATTGCCATATTTTGCAGCTACTATTAAAGGGACATTTGGGCGTAAAATTAATTTAGGGTCAAACACACCATTACACTGAGTTAGACACCCCCTGAATGTTGCCAACCGCTTGCTTTTCTAGTTATACTAACTTTAGTAACGACCGCAGGATAGCAATACACAGCAGTCTGAGGAGCCATAAACAAACCTCAACCAAAAAATCACAAATAACGCTCAGAACAGCACCTAACTTCATCAACAGTACATTTAGGGTCCCAGCCATAGCACTAGCCACCAAACATCTTTTTAACTTTGCCTGATTTCTTTGGCAAAGAGACTAAACACAACTCACCTACTCTCCTCCAGTAGCTGCTTGTTTGTAGCGAGACCTCAGGCCAGTCCATTACAGACTGCTGTGGGGTGACGCAGCTCAAGAAAGAACATTTATGATCATTTCTTCATGGAAATGCAATCAGAACGAGACACTAAGGCAGAAGAACTACCGCATCTGCAGTGCAAAATGATAAAGATGGTGATTATTACTATAAGGAAATAATAATATTAAGTTATGATCATAAATATTCTTCCTTGAGCTGCGTCACCCTGCAGCAGTCAATGGTAGACAAGTCCAAGGTCTCGCAGCAAACATGCAGCTGATGTAGGGGGGTGGGTAAGTTGTGTTTAGTCTCTTTGCTAAAGAAATTAGGCAAAGCTAAAAAGAGGTTTGGTGAATAGTACTTTGGCTGGGACCCTATATGTACTGTTGATGAAGTTAGGTGCTGTTCTGAGCATTATTTGTGGCTGTAGAGTAGCTTTTAGGTTGAGGTTTGTTTTTGGCTGCTCAGACCACTGTGTATTGCTATCGTACGGTTGTTACTAAAGTTGGTATAACTAGAGAAGCCAGCGGTCGGCAACATTTATCTCTTGAGAGGGTGTCTCATGTCTGTGAGGTGAAAATCTGATATCATGACAGCCATGCTCTCTGTCAAGAAAAATACACACACCAGATAATGTAGCACACATACTGTAACTGAGTTGAACAGACCTGCCCCTCTTTCATACAGTACTGATCTGGCTTCTTTAGCCAGTGTCAGACTAATCCTGATACCAGGATCAGATTGGTGCATTTCTAGCTTTAAGTAAATGCACTTAGATGTAAGCTGATATATGTTAAGATTGCTGGTCTTTTGATTTAGTTTGTTTTTGGCTGTAATAATGAAAAGTTTTACACTCTGACCACTGTTTTTATGTTGTCCGTTCTTCAAACCAAACATAAGTAAATCTCGAGTTATAAATCATATATCGAGTTATAAGTCATATAAAGTTATGCACAAGTCTTCTCATCTGTGGTGAAAGTTAAAGTTAAAGTGAGCACTGCATAAAAGCCCTCCATAATACAGCTTAAAGTTACCCATTAATTTACCAAAGCAGGTTTGTTGTTATTCCCAATAACAATCCTACCATTAAATCAGTTGTTGCCTCTATCATTATGGAGTGCTAGATTTGTAGGTTGTCACCACCCACACTGCTTAAAGTAAGCTACACTTCCACAGCTCTCACTGGCAATATGTATCCCAGTTGCCAACATAATGAGTGGGTGGAGGAAGAGAACTAGCTGGCTGAAGAATTGGTTGAATTCAATGTGGAAACAAACGCTGCTCTCTAGCTGGACTAACTGTAATGTGAACCATAGACATGGGATTGCAACTTTTAGGAATAAATACGTTTCATTTTGTTCTCATTTTTCTGCAGTAGAGATCCACATTTGCCTTTTTTAACGACTCCTGAAGCCAGCGGGCCACCTGAAATAGACCCACAAATGAACAGCAGGTGTTGTTTGTAGCTGGAATTATCGCAGAGAAGGACAGACAGCATCCGTGTGCCTGAAATACTGGACTAGCTCATTTATTTTTTTTCCCCCAAATTAGACATTTTATTCACTGCACTTCAGCTGACCTTCCTTTTTTCCTCTCTAATGCTAGCTGGCTACAGGATGAGCAGCACATTTGTGTTATTTCTATCCTTTTTGTGGATTTGACTGGAAGGATATGACAGGGGGAAACAAGCTGGTGTAGGATACTAGCAATCTCCACAAATCTGTTTATAGAGCCAAGAAAATGTATTTCTGCTCCTGCAATGATGCCTACTGTTTGACTGTTTTTTATTCCCTATTCAATCATTAACCAAAGCCCGGTAAACAAACGCTGCCTTGTCACAATAGAGCAGTAACAGCCATAAACCAGTCGCTCATAAATCTGTCACGGTTTTTATGGCTATACTAGGGTCTGGGGTAATTAAGAGGTTACTCAGCATCACCCCATTTGCCTGGCGCCCTAAAAATAGAGCCTGGATGAAATCTAGTCATTATTAGATTGACCAAACGAGTGTGATATAGTCATTTCCACAGTAAATGCTGATTTCACACCTCCCACACAAAGCTCATTATCACTCCTAGCTGGAGAAGCGTCTTTCGTCTACTTGTCTGGCAGAATGTGTTTCCACATCTTTGCTGCCTCCTAATTTATCCACAGAGGAGCACAAGCTCCATCTAGTGCTCAGTGAAGTACAACTGAGTGTTTTTTTTCCATCATCGCATAATTAGACTTGTCAGAATTATGCATTCATCGCCTCTCCTCTGTGATTATCCCCCAGTCTGTCTTTCTTACTCTGTTTTTTTCCTCTGTTTTCCTTTTCAGGCTGGAGTCTCAGCTGGTGTCAGACATGCAGACCATACTGCAGCTGCTGCAAAGACAGCCAGCACTTGGACCTCCAGCGTACAGCACTGTGACAGCCAGTCCAGACTATCATAGACCTGCAGTGAAGGTGCAGCCCGTTGCTCTGACTGCAAGCCATTTCTTCAGCCATACAGGAACTCAAGTAAGGAGGTGTAGATTGCTTTCCACCAGCAAAGTGTTATTTTTAAACACGCAGCAGCTGGGTTTGTACGGTGACCAATCACAGTCTCATCAAGTCATCACTGATGTTCAAAGAGACAATGAGGCGCTTTCTATGATCCAAGCTCCCACTGTCTTACAATGCTCTGCTCCCAGCTGCTTCTCTCTGATACTACCGAGAGGTTTGATGGATTGATTTGTCTGCCACGTTATAAGCAGGGAGTCCAGACTATTGTCGAGATGAATATGAGCCATTGTTACATGTTTTACTCTGACTGACGCCTGTCACAACAAGGAAGTCAGAACTGGATAAAACAAGTCAGGGATTTTATTTAGTTGCCATGGTCTTACTTGGTGTCGTCTTCTTTTGTAAATGGTGTTCAGCTTCATCTCAAAACAGCCATCTGTGTTTTTTAAAGCTGACAGTGGCCTCACTGTTGAGCATAATTATGAGTTAAATCATTGGCTAGTTATGATAACTAATTACGTTTCAAATAAATCAAAACCTTATTAAGATAACACTTAATTTTCACTTGATCGTTTAATTCACAATTAGATGAAGCAACTGTGGACATAATAGGGAATTAATTAAATACTAAAATGATTACACTAATGTTTTATGCCCATCTTTAAACTGATCATTTTTGGGGTATTCTTGGTTGCATCCGGTTTTATAAATGTGAAGCTTTTTGCAGCAGCATCCATTTTTTTAATAAGTATGATCACAGCCATAACTCCACGCTCAGTTGGGGACCATAAACACTAGAGTATGAAAAGATGTCAGCTTCTCTTAAGTTCGACCTGAACATTTGGAGCTCCCCCTGTAGGCCAGCTGCAGTATAGCTGTAAATAACAGAAGAAACAGGTTAAACATGAGTTTCTTCTTATCATGCTAATTCTTCTCCAAATGTTATCTTTGTTGATTTTAGTTAGTTATTTGATGCTTTGAAAAATGGTATAATGCCACTATTGACATCTCTGTTGCCACATCCGCACATCGTCAACTTTTCCACACAACCTCAAAAGTGGTATTTCACTTTATACTAAAAAAACGATAACATATTTAAATGAAACAAAAGACAGCATTGAATATTCAAAGCTGATGAAGATTTAAAGTGAATGTGTACTGTAGCACGGTGGGCCCTTGAGTAATGCAATTTCAACCCTTTGTATGTGTTACTCATATTGCAGAACTGACAGTAAAGCTACCTTGGACCTTGAACCTTGAATCTAGAGTAAATGTAGATCCCATATAACTCATACACTCTAAAAACACTTGGGTTATGTCTTCCACCCAATTCCTGGGTTTTACGCGTTGAGTTAAATTTCTGGGTTATTTTTCAGATCCATACCCATTTTTTGGGCCATATGGATTCTATTTTAACCCAATTTGAGGGTTATTTGAATGGGTTAATAATTATGGGTTATTTTTCTGAGATTAACCCAATAATTGGGTCAGAATGTTGGGTTCGATGTTGGGGTAGCTACCCAAATATATATTGGGCAGCTGGAGTAGCTCAGCGGGTAGAGCATCTGGTTCCTTACCGAGGGTTGGGGTTCGCATCCCACATGAGACACATCTGTATGGAGCAAACTACATCCACCTGTGTGCGTTCCTTAGGGAAGACCTTTAGCTCTATGGCCTACAATCAGATAAAAGTACATGAGAAAATAAGGTACAGGTTGTAAAAGCAAAGCTCCCAAAAAAAGCTCCCCAAATGCATATATCAATTTAACCCAAGATCATGAGTCAAATTAACTCAAAGATTGGGTAAACTTGACCCTAAAAAAGGGTTATTGAGTCAACCCAAAATTTGGGTTAATTTAAATAACCCAATACTTTGGGTCAAAATAACCCAATAAGTAGTTGGTCCCTTTTCACCCTGGTGTTGGGTTAAACACAACCCAACTTGGGTTGTTTTCAAGGGTTTTTAGATTGTAGTTAGCCACTGACTTGTCTATGTTCTGATTCTGCTCCATCAGGGCCCAAACCCCAAACTGGAGCGAGCCATTCAAGAATCCAAAGACTCTGTGTTGAGCTTGGCTAACGTGAATGCCCCCATGGATGACAGCCTTACAGCATTGCTTGTACGAAGACATACAGAGCCGCAGCAGCAGCAACAACAAATCACAGGACACCAACAGCCTGCGCTGCTCCTCCTTCCCACTGAGACCTCTTCAAACTCCTCCTTCTCTTCGTCCCCGTCTCCTTCTGACTCCCATCTCAACGCTGCTGGACTCCACAGACCCATCTCAGACCCAGAGTGTCCAAGGCCATAAACCTTCCAGCAGCATATTGTTTTCATATCTGGGTTGTAATGCTGTAATTACTAAGTAGCAGCTTTTTTATCAGCATGCTGGCACAGACATCTGTATTGTTCATTTGTTTTGTCTTGGTAATAGAAATCAGATGGATTTTTTTCATTATGCATGTGGATAACTTACTGTTGGCTGCAGTTAACAGTGTTTGAACAGGCTGTTTTCTGCAGTTACCAGTGCAATAACAATAGTTACATATTGTAACAGTAGCTCTTTCAATATAAAGGCCCTCTGATTGATTTCACAGACTCTACCCTGTCTGAAGGGATGCTGAGTAAAGGGATCCACCTGGCTGGGATAGACTTAGCACAATACCACAAGAACTCTCTGCTTCATCCAGGCTTTTTACTCTAATGGACTCTGGTGGTGCTCTTTTTTGTTGAACCTGTTGCAACATTTTATATCCTAAAAGCCCTGACAAGCATCTGTCAGTCATCTGGATTTTATTTGGATACGAACAAAACACAGCAAAAGTAATCTCCTGACACTTCTCATGAAGCGTAGGTCTAAACAGAAGAGTGAACATCTGCAGTGACTTTGCCCATCAGAAAAATGTGCCCATCTAACCATTATGGCATGTTAAGCAAGAGGCGCTGGCCGACCTACCTCACACTGGACAAGTTCCAATGTACAGCGCTCAAGGAATCAGTACAATGCATCATATGGTTTCTTACTGGTGCCAGCTTTGATAACACAGACTCTTAAACCCAAACTGACGGTGTTCACTCAACCCCAGAAATGTATATTCTGCGTATACTCAGAATACGGCTGAACTGCCCCAAATCATCCTCAGGTAGACTACAAGGAGAGTTAGACTGTCTTTGTGACAAAAACGTGGACTTTTGGCAAAAAGGCATCCAAGATCTGCTCTTTTTAGTCAAGTAGAGGGGAAGGTGACGGCAGTGTCATTTAAGAAAACCTTTCCTAAGAGAAGTTACCAGCAGTTATAACTTAAATATCTGAAAAGCCTGCTCTGATTTATTCACCAAAACACAACCACACCTAGCAATAATATACATTGAAGCTACCATAAGCAACAACTGCCGTAAGGTGTGGAGAAAAACTTATTTAGGATCATCTTCATATCATGAAAGCAAACTTGAAAGATTTTTCATTCTTTAATTTTAAGGGTTTTTTAATCAGAAAAATCATGTGAAAGCATAAAATACTTTTAAAAAACTGTTTCAGTTGAGGGGTTGAAGTTTCTTCTGTGTTTTCTTCTTGGGTAAAGGTTTATTTAGAGTGCTGAGCCAGGCTTTACAGCTATGACAGCAATAATATCAAGTCCAGACATGGTTATAACAATGAGAAATATCTGAGTGTTTTTACCACACTGGTATCAGAGTGGTAATCAGTATTTTGGAAATTTGGTTTTGTGGTCAAGTCTCTTTGCCACCTTTCACCCCCCTGAAGATGACATACTTGCTTAGCTTCTGACTCCAAGGTACTAACAAGGGCATTGTGTGAAATACAGGGTGAGTTTCCCCCTCTACGACTGAAGCTCTTGCCTTGTTCCAACCACAGAAACACTCTCAATGGTCTTTGTTGGATGTGGCTGTTGTTGTAAGAGCCTGTTAGAGTCTAAAGCCTGAGCAAAACCATACATCTACAGTTAAATATACAGCCTTTTACAATTAGAGGGCCTGAGCCTGCATATGAACACACTGTAAAAACTTATTTCTGCAGCTGTTATTGTAATACAGCATTATTACAAAGGTGTAAAAACAGTTTCAATATCTTTAGTTGTATGCCTGTTTTCTCTGAAGTGTGACTCAGGGGTTATGGACAATTGCACTGCAATAGTACAGTATTATGTATACTGTAGTTTTGTTTTGTTTTTCTTTTTTAACAATGTGCATTATTACTGCAGTCACTGATGTGCACCTATTTTACCAAGTTAAGCCAACAGACCACACCATACATGCTTGTCTGAGCTGCTAGCATATCCCCGAGCTGCACCTCTGACGAACACGTATGATGAGGGTACTCCAACAAGGCAGTGCATGTGTTTTATATCTATATATTTACTCTTTTGCACTGCTTATGAGCCCAAAGTAGCACATAACAAAATAAAATGATGTCAGCTTACTTATCTCTGTTTTAGGATGCACTTAGAGGGTGTGTAAAGGGTTGGGGTATGGGGAGGCGGGGGGGATAGTACTTGCATATAACAGTCCCACAGAGGGTCCTGTGCCTATACAACAAATCCAAATGCTAATTCAGCATCTTCATGTAATACTAACCATATCATAAACAAATTATATTGTTTCCCTTTGGTGGCAATGTACAGTAATGATCAAATGTTGTTAGAAAATCGTTAGAGATTAAATACTGCACATGATATTGCCAGATGTAAAAAATAATGTATTTTTTTTAACTGAGTAAATTATTCAAGAAACTCTTTAGGAACTGTAGTAAATATGTTTGTTTTAAAGCTGTCAGAGCAATAAATAAAATAAACACTGGAAGCTCCTCTCCTGGTTTTTTCCTTTTAGATATTCAAATACTTTTTATAATATATATTATAAATGACACCTCTGTATTGTAGAGAGACGTAATGTTATGAATCATTCAAGTTGGCCTTGATAGACAGACAGTAACAGGACAAATATCAATAAATTGCACTGAATTATTTGCAAGTGTGAATGGCAGCAGTGTGTTTTGAGTGGAAGCTTTTATCAGACATGTCTGTTTTTTTTTCTTTCTGTGTAGTGTGTGTGTCATTGGCTGTTGCAATTATCACCAACACTGAATGAACTGTACTGGAGGAAATAGGGGAATAAATGGGGCGTGTGTGTGTGTGTGTGTGTGTCTTTGTGTGTGTGTGTGTGTGTGTGTGTGTGTGGGGGGGGGGGGGCTATAGTTTGGTTTAAAAAAGGAAGGAGGGCCCAGCTGCATCTGAAAATGAAAGGTTTGATAAAGTTGAACAGCAAAAACCAAAAACTTACTCAGGCTAGTTATACCTAGTTATACCAACTTTAGTAACGACTGCACAATAGCAATACACAGCGGTCTGAGGAGCCATCAACAAACCTCAACCAAAACACCACTGTATAGCCACAAATAATGCTCAGAACAGCACCTAACTTCATCATCAGTACATTTAGGGTCCCAGCCATAGCACTAGCCACCAAACATCTTTTTAGCTTTGCCTAATTTCTTTGGCAAAGAGACTAAACACAACTCACCTGCTCTTCTCCAGCAGCCGCCTGTTTATAGCGAGACCTCGAGCCAATCCATTACGGACTGCTGCGGGGTGACACAGCTCACAGCTTTATGATCATTTCTTCATGGAAATGCAATCAGACTGAGACGCTAAGGCAGAAGAACTACCGCATCTGCAGTGCAAAATGATTAATATGGTGATTATTACTTCAAGGAAATGATAAAGAAATGATCATAAATGTTCTTCCTTGAGCTGCGTCACCCCGCAGCAGTCAACAATGGGCAAGTCCGAGGTCACGCAACAAACAAGCGGCTGATGTCGGGGGATGGGTGAGTTGTGTTTAGTCTCTTTACTTAAGAAATCAGGCAAAGCTAAAAAGATGTTTGGTGGCTAGTATTGTGGCTGGGACCCTATATGTACTGTTGGTGAAGTTAGGTGCTGTTCTGAGTATTATTTGTGGCTATAGAGTGGTGTTTTGGTTGAGGTTTGTTTATGGCTCCTCGGACCGCTGTGTATTGCTATTGTGCAGTCCTTACTAAAGATGGTATAACTAGAGAAGCAAGCGGTCGGCAACATTCATCTCTCAAGGGGGTGTCTAACTCGGTGTTATGGTGTGTTTGACCATAACTTAAATTTACGCCAGAATATCCCTTGAAGTCCAAGTTGAAACACCACTAGCTGAAAAAACTGAAGGGAACCAAGAGTAACTGGGAGGGTAAAATCAAGACCCTGAAGGCGCACAGGCTGTTTCCTGATCCACAGCTCTGATTCAAATGAAAGAAAAGACACATTGCTGCTTTTTTTCCCTTGGGTCATTTTGTGTTTATGTTGCAAATATACAGTCTGTGGTTGCATTATTAAAGCAGGCCAAAGCATACACCATCACTGCACTGTCCTTGCTCCAGTACACCACAGCCTCATGTTCCCACTGCATCATTTAACAAATTCAATGCATGCTGGTTGCTTTCTGCAAAGTGGGAAACAGTTGTTTGAGTTTAAGGGATGGCTATAATTTGGTAACCCAGCTGATTGTGCAGAAAGAGTCCTGGTAATGCTTATTCTATTATTTTTTATATGACATGATATATTCGTAATATATAAAACCACTGTAAAGGCATTTGCAAGTGATGAAAGCAGCTGGTGGCAGGGTAATCATTTACAGACAAACACTGACCCCAAGAGGCTAACTAATATTTAACCTAGAACAAAATGACTCAATGATAGATCTGGAGCAGCGAGGAGGTCAAATATCTCATTGTAGGAGATTATTTGCTAAATGACAGACGTCACTTATAACATTCAGAGGTTGTAAACTTCAAGAAACTGTTGGCTGTCATGCTGCACTTGGCCTTGAAGCTATATAACTGCTTACTGCTAGCTTGCGTCAAGCAGCTAATTGTCCTGGTTGAGGGTTGATTGCACTCTCACTGCAAATGAACCAGGGTTTGATTGCAAAAGGAGCTGAGACTAACTTTTCCAGGTCATACTGTCTCACTTGTTCTATTCACATCAGAGTGCAAGTGCTGCGTTCATGCATATCAAAATGATCACAGCCAAAGCGTTGTTTCATAGTGCCTTCAAACAATCCAGGTGTGAAGACACCTTTGGGAACACAGGGGACACTGACAGAGACAGGATGAATGACAGGGACAAATCAGACACAGGTGAGACAAAGGGGACAGGTGAAATCAGTCGCAGGATAGGGCACACAGTCACAGGGGAGGGGAAAACACACAAAGACAGAAAGCAAAACTAGACCTGGCACACCGAGGGGAAAGAACTGACAAAATAAAACAGAAACCAATAAGTGCAGAGGAACCTAGACACAACCAAGAAACCAAAACAGAACAACCAAGTATGAGATTAAAGAGGAGCCGCAAAATTTGAGTCAAGAACATGATCCTAGAAAACACAGAGAAGGGGATACTGAGAACCTAACTGTGGAAAATTAGAGTTAAAATACAGAGAGAACAGGAACGTAACACTAATGTGAGACAAAGTAACTCAAGAGAGCCTAAAAACAAGACAAGGAAAACACAAACACAAACTCACCAGTGTGTTATTTTGACATTTTATGAATGTGTTTACTGCAAATGAAGTACCAGATGTGATATTATATGAAATTTGTGATATGAAAGAATATTAACGTAACTAAGTGTTGAGAACATGTAAGTAGCTGTTTAGAGGCCAGAGCCAGCCCAAGGCATAACAAACTAAGTGCCTGCTTAGGGCCCCGTATATATATATATATATATATATATATATATATATATATATATATATATATATATATATATATGCAAAAAAAATTATATATATATATATATATATATTTAATTTTTTTTTGCATGTTTGGGTGATGCTTTCTGTATGATCAAATATATATTATTGTAAAAATAAGATTAAATTAAACATCTTAGTGCTGCTGCTGATGTAGGCCTATGATTCTTACCACCGATATGTCGAAGCTGCTCTACCGTTATGTGCCTTCTGCTGTGTAATGTGCACTGAGCATCCAACGCGCAGGGAATTGTGGGTCAAAACAATGTTGCAAAAAAGGACATGTCCTTCAGGAGCAGAGAAAAGAAAGAGGAAGAAGAGAAAAAACACCAAGATAAAGGTGTTTTTAAATGTCATGGAATGTTTATCAAAGAGATTTGCGAAGGTGTGTGAGTGATCAACAATTAATATTATTGGCAGAAATAGAGGGCCCCAAAATCAAATTTTGCTTAGGGCCCCATTGAGGCTTGGGCCGGCTCTGATAGTGGCCAACAGTAGTTGTATGGAGGTCTGGTTGTGGGCGCAGTCCTCTACCAAGCCAATACTGACACCCAGCGGCCAATTTATTCTCTGGGGAATGTTTATCCAGAAACGAAACTGAAAGAGTTTCACTTTCCCAAATACAGTGAATCAGCAGAGTCTCAGCTGCTTATAAATACGCCCGAGCCAACTGTAAAGCGAGCAGTGGTATCGATTAGATTGACAAATGGCGTCTGATGAGGATGCTGCAAATGTGCGTCTCATTGAAGACCTCACGCCGAGGTTAAGACAGCTTATCGCGGCGGAGCGAGTCTTGGATCACATAGATTTTATCGGAAATGTTGAGAGGGACCGAATCAAGCAGAAGGCGAGGACTGAGGGTGATATTGCAGCCGCGGATCTACTTATCAGTGCCATCATTAAAGAGCCTCGCAGTATCGGCTGGTTCAGGGCATTTGTTGACGCGCTGTCGAATTCAGGCTTAACCAACGCAGCTGACTACCTACAGCTGAACCGAAGACCTGAAGAGGAAGCAGAGGATGAATACTGTGTCAAGCTTATCCAGATACTGGCCCCTAGTCTGGTGGAAATGAAGACTGTGGATGTGTGCCTCAAGTGTTTCTCAAGTGGCCTGTTGAGCCAGGACGACAAGGAGATTGTGAGTAGGCGCCACTGCGTTATCATTTAAGGTTATTTAGAGCCCGAAATATAAACCATTTCAGCCATTAATAGTGGGTTAGACGTGTGTGGAACACGTTTATGTATATAAACACCTGAGATATTTAATGCAGCCCAGCAACACCAACTCTGACTGTTGTCTTGTTCCTGTCCAACTTTTCAAATCCCCTCAGTTGTATTTGCAGCAGTTGACCACAAGATGGCAGACACATAATAATAATAATAATAATAATAATAATAATAATAATAATAATAATAATAATAATAATAACTCTATTGGTATAGCACTTTTAAAAAAATAGATGTTAACAAAGTGCTTTTACATGTAGTCATAGAGCACGTGGAAAAAGACAAATAAAAACAAAAAGCTCAGTAAAACTTTAATTGAAGGCCATTTTCATGTCATAAGGAACACAGACAATACAAGAACTATGCAACATAAAATGAGACCATGAGGACCAAAATAAAAACATAAAATAGTTTAACTAAAAAGGAAAATGCAATTAAAAGGGGGGATGAAAGCGGAAAGAGGATAGTAAATATAAAAGGCAATATCAACAATGATAGTAAAATAATAACAGGTAATCCTGATAATAATAGTAATGATAAAATAAATGAGCAAGAGATAAAACAATAAAAGGCCTAAAAGGTTAAATAAGAAAAGAGTATGATTTTAACAAAAGCTAAAAAGACAGTAAAGCCGAAATGAGATAGAAATAAAAGAGATAAGAGATGACAGTAATAAATAGAGATAAAAGATTAAAGAAAAAAGAAGAAAGAAGAAAGACGGCATCACATAAAAGCAAGACTGTAAAAGTGAGTTTTTAAATTTGACTTCAAAGAAGCGACTGTCTCTGCTCGCCTCATCTCCTCTGGCAGGTCGTTCCAAAGTCGAGGAGCTCTGATGGAGAAAGCTCTATGACCTTTAGTTTTGAGTCTTGACTTTGGAATGACCAGGAGGCCTTCGCCAGAGGATCTGAGGCTGCGAGGTGGCTCAAATGGTATTAAAAGCTCTGAAATGTAGCAAGTCTTTTGAGTGCTTTAAAAGTAATCAATAAAATCTTAAAATCAATTCTAAAACTGACAGGAAGCCAGTGAAGGGAGGCTAAAATTGGAGTGATGTGATGCCGTCTACGAAAACCAGTGAAAAGCGAGTGAACATGCACACATCTGTTTTTCAGAGCACTGTACTTCCCTCTGATTGTGTCGTACAAGATATCAAATCCATTTTTTTACAGATTGAAGCTGAAATACAGAACAAAGGCTCCAAGAGCGGGGCCCGAAAACTCCTCAGTGTAATTGTCAGAGGTCATTCACAATGGTTTTCTACATTCCTGGTTGCCTTACGGGACACTGGACACGAGCACTTGTATGAGCTGACTGGAGGATTGTCTGACTGTGACAGCCAAGGTGACTTAATTTACTAGAGCACACACCCATCGCAGGGAATGCTGTTTGGCTCAAGACATAGCTCACAGTGTGTTTTATATCCCATCAGGCTGCGATGAGAAAATGTGCTCATCTCAGGTTGAACCTACAGGAAATGACGTTGCCATGGAGAGCCAAGCCACAGCCGCAGAAAGCGACGGCGTGGAGTTCATGGAGATCAGCACAGTCGAGAGCCCTGAAAATGAAGGTCTGACAGAGTGCCTGTGAAGAAAACCACCATTATTATTTGAGTCACATGAAGAGGTTTATTGGGATATGATGGGCCAAGTAGTTCATAAATGGATAATAGCACTCACATAACTCACACGTCACCACTGAACCAGTTCTTTGAGTTATCTGGGGTCACTGGGTCAGTGCTTTTTGCAGATGTAACTTACAGAGGTGACAGAAACATGAAACATACATACTGTTGCATCATATCATCTTGTGACATCTAGCCAATCAGAGTGTTCTGGGTGGGGCACATGGTGAGGCAATTAGGTACAAGAAAACACACCCTAAAAGTCATCCAAGGCCGGTCTTCCTTTGTCTGAAAGTATAAACATTCAAAGCAACACAAGGGACATATTAGTGAAAACTGATCCTCAATCAGCTAAAACACCCAACGGGGCGCAGAAGAATAGAGCTTTTATTAAGAGAGTCATGACAGAAGAATAAAAATGTTTGTGTTTTTAGTTGTCCAAAATTTATCTAATCAGATTAAAAAGGATCCAGTCTGATCAAATCTTGGAGATGGGTTGTTCAAAGGAAAAAAACTGATTGTGGAATCAGGCCAGTTAGTGGTCTTGGTCCATCGGTGACTTTGATTAGAAACATCACATTTGTCCTAATCCAAGCAGAGGGAGAGTTCAAACTGGACTACAGGTTAATACTGTAATCAAACTTTGAAACAGGTTCTGCAACTTTTGCTCAGTGTGGATTTAGTGCCCTCTTGTGGATAATGATACTGCTTAAAGTCCCCTTTAAACTGAAAGCTGTATTACTGCCAGATTCAGATTTATGAGATAAAACTTTGGTCTGTTTTTTGGTCAGGTGGAGGAGGACATGCAGCAAAACATTGTAAACAGTAACCAGCACCATGAGGACTATAGCATCCAAGCCAGGGCTGGGCAATTATTTTGTCTGAAGGGTCAAATTGAGTTTTAGTTATCAGTGGATGGGCCGGCCAGGTGGTGCAAGAAATAAACACCCAAATGTGTGAAAATATGTTGAAGAGCCTGTAAATCGGCCCCACCAGAGACGGTTGATGATGCTTTAAAGGATCTTTGGCCACACTTTCTTGAGAGGTGTTAGCAAGCTGGACGGGAAGCTTACAATACCTGGAGGCTTACAATATTTGGCTCATGAAGTAATGTTCCTGTTTGTCATGTGCTTTGACTGCAAGTATCCTGATCCAGATTTCTTCTGATTACCTATTTTCTTTGGCATGTACTGGACAGGGTCAGCACAGAGAGAGGGGCTGAAATGTGTCCTACAGGGGTCGCCCAAAATTTACAGAAAAATGAAAGTTTATTAGTGTCACTCTAAAGCAGGGATGTGAAAATTTAATGTTCAAACTGGCCACATCAGATTTATTTTCACTGTTAGAGGGACAACTTGGTCCAAAAATATAGGTTATTTCAACAATTCAAACACAAATATTTTGTACACATACAATGAAAATATCAATTTTATTCAAGTTTGTAATAGAAAGATTTCGTTATTTTGTCCATTATGTAAAAGTAAATGCTCCTCAGTTTAGAACAGTGACTGTTTCCTGTATCTCTTTTTCAAATGCATTTAATAATTTAATTGGATAGTTAAATAACATATAGAGACACACACAATTAGATTAGCCCCTCTGTTCCTAAAACACATGAATCTCTTCACGTCTTGTTTTTAAAATATCCTCTTCATCTAGTGTTCATGTTTTACCTCTCAGGATGTCCCTCGTCACCACTTAAAAGGTTATGTACATCATCTTACTTTGATACAGGCCAAGTTTGGACTGTATGCAAGAGGCTTGGCTTTAGATTTCTTGTGTTTGGTGACATTTCCAGCTATCAAGTCATGTCACAATTGATCAATACTGGGAAACTGACTCGCTGGCTGTGTTGAGTGAGAAAGGAGCAGGACGGAGCCCCCAGTCTGCCAGCTGCCCCTCCAGATTTATCTCTTGCTGTTCATAAATGAGTTATTTGTATCATTTCAGATCTGTATGAAGGAGCAAGTGTTGAATCCAAACCGCCGCCACAAAGCATGGAGCTCTCACAACCAGGTCAGACTGATTCATCCTTGATCAAGCTGATATGAAATAAAGTCTGTATTCAAAAAGTCCCAACCCTGGAGGCCACACATGAAAAGCAAACTTTTGTCAGGGAGAGAGAAACAAGACCCACCGGCATCATAGAGGCAGAACGAGCATGTTTGGAACAAGTGGAACATTAATCAGTCTTGCATGCTTAACACCAGAGAACTTGTTCCATGTGTGTATCATGATGAACCATGAAGGGGTCAAAGAGGACAGCGCCTATGCAGGGCTGTAAATGGGAAACACATGCTGGCTCTTAGGCAGGTGTTGTGAAGTCATGTAAAACCAGAGTTAAATTCAAGTTGCCTTCCTCCCTCTTCTGGGCTTTGATCATGTTCTGCCTGTTTGATTATGTCAACAGTGACTGAATCAGTTTCTTCTCTGTGGTTCTGAGCTTACATAATAACGCCTGTTTGACAACCATTGTGTATATATAAACTCTTAACTGTAGGACTATAAGCCCAGACCACAGAATAGGGACAAAATGTAAACTCACAAGGCAGCAGAAATAATCAGATAGGATTTTTTATTTTGCATAATCAGTCTGTGAAAATCAACTGCATTTGCAGAATTTCACTGCATTTAATCAAAGTGAAAAACAGGCCAGCAGGCTTTTCTTTTGCTTGTTGGCATGGCAGCTCTGATTGTTGGCCTCCTCTAATACCTCCATCATCTGGGAATTCAGGGGGCCGCACAAGCCAGTGTTTACTTCCCATTGTTGTTGAACCTTCTACCTCTCCATCAGCGCGGACGTCTATTCACTGCCATGAAGCTTCCTAAAAGAGCACTTTAACCTCTGACATACAAAGTCTGAGAGGCAAAAATTAAAATCTGTCTGTAAGAGGGGAAAGAGTGGCTTTCTGGGGGTTTGAACTCATAACTAGGGGGAGTTTGAGAACTCAGCAGGTTAAAAGGGTGAGGGTAGCAAAGAGGGAGAAGTGGGGGTGTGTGTTCACTAAGTCGCGTTTCATCCTCAGCCTAGACAGAGCAATGCGTCAGAGCCCTTCAGCAACCTTAAGTCTGTCTGAAGTGGATCATAGTAAGTCTACACTCTTCGCGGACAGAAAAATAAAGACACAAAGCCGCTACAACAGACATGAACTGGCATGTGATAAAGGGATATAACACTTAGAGCCACCTTTCCTTGTATGTGCAAGGAAATCAAAGGCCTTCTGGTGGACTCATCTTAAAAAATATGAAGCTGCTTTTCAGATTTTGATGGCACAATTGTAAGTGATTAAATCTAGTGCATTTATTGGCTGTGTGTGCAGGTTTGAAATCTGTAAGCTTTATGGTCTTAATTGAGCAAACATGGTGCAACACTGGTTGACAACAAACTGGTATTAGAGTCCGGTGTTCATACCTGAACTATAAAAGACAGGATTAGAAACATAATTGAGACAAGTAGCCGAAAGGTGTTCCTCTTGGTGATCTAAAGTTCAGGTTAGTCTTAAAAAAAGATGGAGGATCAATTAAAAGGAGGCACTAACCCTGCCTTGCCTCCTGAAGTACCACTCTATGAAAACTACTGAATGATTTTTCTTTTCTTTTCTGTGACTTTTTGCATGAATCTTGTTTTTTATTCCTTAAAGTCCCACTCCAATCATTTATTTTTACTACTTCAAGTGTTCTCAGTGGTCTTTAAGTTGTGATTATGAAGTTTTTAGCCAAAATCACGTTACCTGTGTCATTTTCAAGAGCTTTTCTTCTGCAGAGCTCCAGTAGCTCATTAGCAATTCGCTTCTGAGTCGTAAGCGGAGACAGCAGTGAACTCCTCTTCACGTTAGCTTGTAGCCTAACTTTGCTGGTGTAGTAGAAGTGGCAGGTAACATAGGAGCTATTCAGCTCTCGGATACTATTGTCTTTGGGGACATGATGAAAGCTAATATCACAATTAGCTTTCTTAAGAGCACTGCAATCCGCCAACCCACACACTAGTTCGGCAATCGTCCTCTTGGTTTTTCAGAGTCTGGCCTGCAAAGCAGGGTTCCGGGGGCGGAGCTTGGATTTGCTACATAGGAAATCTCACTGTTTCTAAGCATGCTGTTTAGGTCTGCCAGAGGTTCACAGCGATTTGAATGCAGAAATACTGAGAAATGCAATTTCACACTTACTTTTCTCATGATACATCCTGTAGCATCAGAGAAATGACATATGAAAAGGGTGACCATATGTCCTCTTTTACCCGGACATGTCCTCTTTTTTGGGAGCTGTCTGGCCCGTCTGGGCTTGTCCAGCTTTGTAAAAAAAAGTGTATAAAATCCTTCAAATGTCCGCAGTTTTGTACATAAGTTTCGATTTTGTGTCTCGTGGACTTACTGAGTTAGAAGCGCATAGTAGACACTCGATCTGACCCAAAAAACTCTCAAAACTAACTTTGTGTGACTCCCTGACTCTGCCCCTGCATAGTCGTGTCCTCTTTTTGGGAAGCCAGAATATGGTCACCCTACATATGAACATATAGACAACAAGAAAAATATGATTTTCATTGGAGTGGGTCTTTAAAGATTTACTCCCAGACACCTAAGTAAATGTGCTGTGATAAGACAAAAGTATGATGTCAGTGCCCCAGCTGGGCCACCCCAGTCTAAAAATTGTGGATCCGCCCCTGTGCATATGCATTCTGCATGTTTTTCCAGCATTGAAAATAAACATTCCTCTACTGGACAGAAACAACAGTGACAAGTCCAGAGGTTTCCTGCTGCTGATGCCTGTAATTGTGGCTTGCTGACACACACAGAAGTCTGAAATCTGCTCTGCATTACAGCTGGGACTGACTCAGACACAGCAACCAGAGGCCCAGAAACAGCACATATTGTTCTTCGAGATTATCAGATGGACGTCGCTAGACCTGCCTTGGAGGGGAAAAACGTCATCATATGCCTCCCGACAGGAAGCGGTAAAACCAGAGTTGCAGTTTACATTACCAAAACACATCTGGACAGCAGGAGGGCCGAAGGGCGACCAGGGAAAGTGGTCGTCCTGGTGAACAAGGTACATTCCTCAATCACCGTACTGCACTATTATGGTAACCTACTTTCATCCCATTCAAACCCAAAGAAAAACATTCAATCTTTCAGTCAATTTGCACATGTGGGTCAGCTCACCACAAAATACATGCCAGGAGGTTTAGATATTCCCCTGCACTTTGTTACTATTTGGCCCTGCCTTAGTCTGCTCTGCCTTGGAAAGAATCATAGTTTTGGATTAAAGCTTTTCCAGCCATAAAACTATTGAGCCGTATTAGAAAAAAGTTTGAGAAACAGTGATGGTATGTGACTGGCCAAGTTTCTTTGGAACTTCCAAGAACAGAAGGTATTTTAGTTGTCTCTGCAGAGAGGGGAGTGACTTTATGGTTGGGTCTTGAACAAAGAACGACTAAATCATCATGTCATGTCTGGATATATTTATTTACGAGCCAAACACTCCTTAAATCAGCTCATCATTGGCATTGCAGTTATCAAAATAATGCAGGCATTTCCTTGTTCTGATTCTGAGTGGCATGTATTTATTTCTGTTGGATTACTTGACGTTTTTTCTGCATCAACACTGACAGATTTAGTGTGTTCTGGTGTGGTGCAGGTTCCCCTCGTGGAGCAGCATTACTCCGCAGAGTTCCTGCCTTTCTTGAAGCGCACATATAAACTGGAGAGAGTCAGCGGAGACTGCCAGCACAAGATCTCCTTCACAGAGATCATGAAGAGGAATGACGTCATCATTTGCACGGCCCAGATTCTGGAGAATTACTTGGAGCGGTCCAACAGCGAGGAGGACGAAGGGGTTAACTTAAGCGGTATGAGCACAAGAATTTCACTTGGTTTAAGTTAGCTTGAAAAAATGTTAATAATCCATACAATGTCTGGACCATTATTTTTCTAAAACAGCGTCCTAAAGCCTTCAGTTAAAGTCTGCCCAGGCTTCAACCTCAGACACTGACAGCTATTGGAATAGAAAGCCACCCGGAGGACTCATAACATCTCCCCTGATAATACCTGACAGGATCTTGTCAAAGTCTTCCGGCTCTGCTGTTCACTCTTGTTGGCACTCACCAGTCCAAGGTGGAATAGCCACCTCAGTGGAACATATGCTGTTTGTTGAAACGCCTGAAAGCGTTTTTTTTTTTTTTTTCCGATCTCCTGCTTTCCAGGCCACACGTCTGTTCAAGACATCAGTGTGTGGCTGATCTAATTCACATGAGAGCTTCTATCAGCCACTGTACATCAGGCTGCAACTCTCTATACTCTCCTTCTCCAGAGACTACCACCCTGCTTTAGCTCATACATGTTTTTTTTTATCTAAAAAGATTTTAGTTCACCTCCTAATTACTTATTTGAAAATTATAAAAATAAACCACAAGACCTTATGTATAAAGAGGATCTTTTCGGTTTGTTATTGTGTGGCTTTAACTGCTGCATCAGGTTCCTAAAAAAGACCTGGTTTGTGTGGGAGGATGTCTCCCTGACAGGAGGAGGTTATAGTTTGTGAGTTTTGTAAATAAATGACACAATGGAGCACTGTCAGGTTGAGAACATTGTAATGTGTCTTGAGATGCATGTATTTTAGTCTGTGGTGATAATTTAAGAGTACGTGCTGTCCCACTGACAAAAGAGGCTGTAATCTGATTTAAAACACTCACTTTTAACTGTGCTTATGCTAACTCTGTAATTATCCTGCTGTAACTCACTGCAGCTTCCCCCCATGTTGCTCCTTGTGATGCACGTATTAACATGTCTTCTGCTTATGTGCCACAGATCTGTCCCTGATCGTCATAGATGAGTGCCACCACACTCAAAAAGGAGAGGTCTACAACCACATCATGATGCGTTACCTGAAGCAGAAGCACAAGAACAGAAGGCAGAAGAAGGAGGGGAAGGAGACGGTGCCCCTCCCTCAGATCCTAGGCCTGACTGCCTCACCAGGGGTCGGGGAAGCCACGAGAATGGCGCAAGCTGAGGAGCACATACTACGCGTAAAAATCTTTCTCTGCTTTCTGTGTCCATCTAGGGAGGCTACAGTGTTAGCAACATACAGCATTCACTCATGTGCACAATGTATGAATAAGGAACTAATTAATCAGAGTAGATTAGGCAGCCGCTTGGATTTGTGCATGTAAACATGGACAAATCACAATAACTGGAAAGACCTTATTTAGCTACCTGAGAGTGCTAAAAGTAAAATGTGATTCTGCACAGGCCAAGTGATGTCTAACAGCGCTGAATCTGCAAACCACAGTGGTCTCATTTTAAACGATCTCAAAGTTTTTGTGGTGCGTGTTTTGTGGTGCGTGCGCCTGCATGACTAAGACACAATAATTAGAAACATGGATACAAATAACCATAACGTCCTCAGGGATGTGAGTAAGCGAGTTTCTCTGTGTGCATAAACAGTTTCCCAAATATGATTAGAATGAGTATGACTCTCATGACCAGGATAGTTAAAGGGATATTCAGGTGTAAATTTAAGTTATGGTCAAACACACCGTAACACTGAGTTAGACACCCCCTCAAGAGCTGAATGTTGCCGACCGCTTGCTTCTCTAATCATTCCAGCTTTAGTAACAACCGATAGCAATACACAGCAGTCTACATCTCCACATGTAAACCTCAACCAAAAAGCCACTCTATAGCCACAAATAATGCTCAGAACAGCACCTAACTTCATCAACAGTACATATAGGGTCGCAGCCATAGCACTAGCTACCAAACATCTTTTTAGCTTTGCCTGATTCCTTTAGCAAAGAGACTAAATACAACTCACCCATCCCCGACATCAGCCGCTTGTTTGTTGCATGACCTCGGACTTGCCCATTGTTGACTGCTGTGGGGTGATGCAGCTCAAGGAAGAACATTTATGATCATTTCTTTATCATTTCCTTGAGAGACCAAACACAACTCACCTACTCTCCTCCAGCAGCCACTTGTTTGTAGGGGAGCCCTGACGAGTCGATCACCAAGTTATTTGTGTTATTTGTGGCTTTGGAGACTGAGGTTCGTGTGTGGAGACATAGACTGCTGTGTATTGCTATCGGTTGTTACTAAAGTTGGTAAAACTAGAGAAGCAAGCGGTCTGCAATATTCATCACTCGATGGGGTGTCTAACTCGGTGTTATGGTGTGTTTGACCATAACTTTAATTTATGCTGGAATATCCCTTGAAGTCTGTGTAAATGTATTTATCATAACATGCACATCTGACATCAATTTTAAATAAGATTAAACACATAGCAAAATTTAATAATTTACACTGCCATTGGTTGATGTACAATAACATAAATTACAGAGATTTATCCATCGGTCTTTTCTTATCGATATCTCACTCATCCCACTGACAAGACTTTTGCAGCTTTTTTCCCCCTCTTTTTGTGAATTTTGGAAAAATCAGGTTATTTCTTTAGAAAGTTCCCAATGCATCTTATTTTGTTTATGCCTAGGCCTGTGCAACATTTGATATGGAAAACAGAAATAAGAGAAAGTCGGTGAATAATAATTGGCTGTCTGCTTTGATATGTAGATTACACACCTAAAAAACTCTGGAAGCTCTGCCTTTTGAATACCTTAGTAGTTAAAATAACTTTATTACAGTTTTATCATTGTCATCTTCACCAAAGCAGAAATTACTCTATTTGGTTGCGATAAATTTTGTTGCTGGATTCAGTTTTCTGGAAATCAATCAAACAAACAACCTAATTCTCTTCCTTCGGCCCCCGCCCTCTTCCCTGTCTCACTGCTGCCAAGGATCATATTCACCCAGCAAAGCTGTTTCTGATATTCCACACTGCCTGTGTAGTCAGAGCAGCCATAAAGTTCTCTGTGGCCATGAAAGTAGATGAATTATAGTCTTTTAGCTTCATGTCAAAGTCACAGAAACAGACGTTTGAATCAGGCTGTGGATGAATCACTCTGATTGATTTATGATTTGATTCATTCTTACACTGCAAATCTGTGTCTTTTTTATAGATCTGTGCAAACTTGGATGCTTCCAATATCATGACAGGAAACCTGGGGGAGTTCAAAAAGGACCAAAGGACAAAAATTGTAACTGTTGAAGACAGAAAAATGGTACGTTTGTTTGAGAGCTTATCATTTTAATAAGTCATAACTGTTTTAAAACCTCCTTTAAGTTTGTGTCCAAATCTTTGTTCAGGATCCCTTTGGTGACGTCATCAAGAAAATCATGAATGCCATTCATGTCCATGCTGACCTGAGTCCCACCTGTGAACTGGGTTCTCAGAATTATGAACAGTGGGTTGTTCAAAGAGAGCGATTAGGTAAGCGTAAATCTTCATGCTTTCTCCAGGGACACCAACCCTCCAACCCTTTGGTTCAGTGGTGTCAAACCTACAATAATAAGTTTCCTTGCTGGGCTGTAAAGTCTGTCTCAATCTATTCTAGCGGAAACAGATGAAGACCACAAAGTGCTGGTTTGTGCAGAGCACCTTCGGCAGTACAATGAAGGCCTGAATCTCAGCAACACCATTCGCATGTGTGATTCCTTCAGTTTCCTGAACAAATTCCATGAGGATGAGTTAAAGAAGAAGTCACCACCGGAGGAGGAGGAGCCCATACAAATAACAGACACTGAGAGATTCCTCTTCAACTTGTTCAGAGGTATTGCAGTGTCATCATTATTTTCCTTTCTAAGCTGTACTTTTGTTGCATTTAATTGTAAGGCCTCTATTTTTTCTGGCTTAATCTAATATTTGCTGAGCTAAGCTAACAAGCTGCCTGCAGTGGGAGGCAGTAGGAGGTGCAATCTGAAGTGATTTGTGAAATTCAAATCAGTACCCCAAAGAAAGTAATTTCTTACATGTTTAAAGAAAACAAAGAGTTGACCTCAGGGTTTTAAATCTGTTTTGCAGAGAGCAAGGATGAGTTGCAGCAGCTTGCAAACATGCCAGAGTATGAAAATGACAGCCTGTCCAAACTCAGGAGTAGTATTCTGCAAGAATTCAGTACCCGGGAGACAGCTAGGGGGATCCTCTTCACCAAAACTCGGCGCAGCGCCCTCGCCCTAACTCACTGGATCCGAGAAAACCCAAAGTTCTCGGACATCGGGGTGAAAGCCTCATATATAATTGGAGGAGGAGACCAGAGTGTTGTCAAACCAATGACGGCTGTGAGTGAATGTTACTTTTCAAACTGAAAAGCCCGTACATAAATGTAACTGGGTTTAACCTGCTCAGTGCAAAACTGTGTTTCTCAGGCCGAGCAAAAGGACGTGCTGAAGAAGTTCGGCAAAGGGGAAGTCAACCTGCTGATCGCTACCTCAGTGGCTGAGGAAGGTTTGGACATACCAGCGTGCAATATTGTGATACAATATGGCCAACTGACTAATGAGATTGGTATGATTCAGGTCAGTCAAGTTAGTTATCATATGCAGTTTTATCTCAGCTTGATGGTGGAAAATTATACAACAAATGGTTTAAAATCAACGAAATATAAAGATTGAGTGAAATGTGATGCGTTTAATGACTTCTTTGTTTCTTTGTTCATGTAAATTTAAAATATCTGAGTGGCTGACTTTTTTTCAAATATCCAGGCCAGAGGAAGAGGTAGAGCTGAGGACAGCAGCTACATTTTGATCGAGGTCAAAGGCTCTTGGGTTGCTGAAAAGGAGTGTGTCAATGAGTACCGCATCAAAATGATGAACAAAGCCATCATAAAAATCAGGGCCTTATCTCGAGAGGACTATGACAAAAAGGTTTGTGTGTTTCAGGTTAAAGGGAAACCTATGTCTACGCTGTTAGACTCCTCTCAATGATGTTTTTTTTCTCGTCAGATCACAGAGTTCCAGTTTCAGTCTGTAATGGAAGAGAAGGTGAGGATGACAAAGAAAAGGCAGAAAGACGTCAGGAACGAGAACCCATCTGACGTCAAGTTAAGCTGCCGTAGCTGCAGCAAGCCAGTGTGTACAGGGGAAGACATCCAGGTCATCGAAAACGTGCACAGAGTCAACGTGACATCAGAGTTTAAGTATGAATTACACCACAGAGATGATAAGTCAAGTATTTCTACCACCATCCAATTAATACTAATGTTTTCTTTATTTCAGGGAGCTTTTCATTCAGAGAGAAAACACCAGTCTACAGGAGAGGCTCCTAGATTACGAGACGAATGGCTTCATAGCATGCAAAAACTGCGGGCAGGTAAATGTATTTTAGTTGCTCTTTTGTTGTTGTTGAAAGAACAGTATTGAAAGCTTTCATGCTTCAATCTAGACAATGTTCTTTTCTGGGGCTTCTGGGGTAGACAGGACTTTCAGTGAAGACAAAAAGTTGTAAGAAAGTCATTTACTCACAATAATAAAATTGTAAGTCATTCCCTTACGAGAACAAAGTGGTAATAAGGTCATCGATTTGGTTTAAGATGAGCAGCCAGTTGTCTGTAGTGAAATGAGCAAAATGAAGCATCTTGTTGAAGTATATTAATCTTTTTGCACATCAGCACTGTAATGTTACCAGTATCATGACTCTGGTATCTAAACTGTTAAAGATGGGGTAGGCAGGATCTGAGGAAGTGCAAGTTTTTTGGGAGAAATCTTGAATGTAAACTCTACCCCTCCCAACCACTCAGCTCCTCCTCTTCCCTCCCTCTCTGCTCCAGAAAGCCCCGCCCACAAACAGACGCTCCTGCTCACTTGTATCGTTCCAATTAAATTCAGATATAATCCAGATAAATACTTCAGATAATTACAAATGCCATCTCCGGCTGATGGCTCTAGTTTAATTTTTTTCATATATCCTGCTTTGTTCCCACATCAACTCCCCCTGACCTACCACACAAGATTCACTGTTAGGCTTGGTAAAAACTTTGGCTGTTGTGTCAACACTTTAAGCCCACCCAGTTTTTCTCCCCAGAACTGAAAAGCACCTATTTAGTTCAAAGAGTTCTGTTGGTAGCGACTACTCTGAAGTTTTCCATATGCGTTTATTCTCCTTCTGGCTTAAAGTTAGGAGACTGATAAATACTTTCATGTCATTACGGTATATATGTCGCCACAACCATCAAACTAGAATATGGCACCATTCAGAGTGACTTCATTTTGGATAGCTGAAGGCCACAGCTGTCATTGGAAGAGAACAACAGAGAAGTGTAAGATGACTCAAGACCTGCCATCTCTACTAAGTTAAGTTGTACCAAATGTGAAAAACAATGAGTCAGAGAATCACAAGATACAAAAAGATTCCATGGAGATCTTTTTTCCAAAGCCATCACTCCCTGGTAGCCATTTTTCTCGAGCTACATTTCACCTCAAGGTGCAGATAGGATCAGTGTAGCTAGTAGATGCCTTTAAGTTCTAATTTACGGTTTCCATTGCAGAGATGGGGTTCAATGATGCAGTACAAGGGGCTCGAGTGCCCCTGTCTCCACGTGAAAAACTTTACAGTGAAGGTCAACGGAAAGAAGATCAACAAATGCAACAAGTGGAAGGACCTCCCTGTCAAGTTCTCTCTGTTTGACTACGTTGAACATGCAGCACAGATGGCATCGAGCTCCGACGATGAAGACTGACTTACATAAACAAGCTTCCAGTATCAGAATGGTTGTTATTTTATTGGTGAAAGGTTAATAAAAAAATATCTGTGGTTGTTAAAATATAAGTTTGTGGTTTTGGGGATGCATGAGTTTCATCAAAGCTGAATTTCTGTTTAAAAGTCAAAAAGAAAAGAGCATTTCTGATGCAAGCTCAACAGGAAAAATGCATAAATTTATCTATTAAAATCCTCTCAGAGCCCTGTGGGCTCATGGGATTGAAGCCACTGAGCCTGATATGGCCCCTCAGAGCCCACCTGTCAGCATACAAGCAGACAAACAGGTGCTGGTGATTTTCCATCAAATCCAACTGTTAGTGAGTCACTCCTGTTGAGCCAGTTAGAGCATCTATTTTTAGGTCTAATTTTTAAGAATGCTTCCTTATGATAGGTTACCTGCTTGACCAGATCTCCTTTGGCAAGAACACATCATATCGAGCCAATGGTCATTAATGTGTTAGTGTTTCATTGTACTATTGAACCCATGCACAAATAAAACTCTTTCACTCTAATTGCCTGACTTTGCATTGTTTTCTCATTGGTGAAAAATGTGGAATAAATCTGCAGAGTCAACCTGGGAGGTCAAGCAGATGTGAATGACTCGTTCCCTCAGTGAAAAAGCCACTTCCCAAATTCTAGCAAGTTGTGCGCTCTTGGAAAAGTTGTGCAAGCTGCTGACTTCGGGGAGATATATCTGTCTGTTCTGGTGTCGGACTTCTTTTCAGGAATGCAGCGGGAAGTGTAAGAGGCTGAAGAAGGAAGGAGCTCGGTATTCTTCTGTTACCATCTTTAGTTTACACCCTTTTGTCAGGAGGTTTTGTGAGACTATGTTAGCCAAGCTGCTTCCCCAAGAAGTGACTTTAAACGCCACACCGCCGACTTTCGAGGATTTTTAAGACTGAGGAGAAGCTGCACGACGACGTCTTAGTTCTCCCACGTCATGGTCAGTACTCGATTTACTGTCATCTTCAGTTATGGAGGTAAAGGAAAAACTCGAACAAATGCAGAATTACACACTGTGAGGACAGTGGAGTGGAGTGGAGTGCTCACTGGGCAGCGGGATAACAAAACATGAATGACAGCCAAACGGGACCCTGAACGCAACCTCATCTTACGCTGTGTGACTTCAGAGGAACTTTTCTTAGTGTTTAAACTTTTGTGTCACCTTTGCAGGGCTGCAGCAAGCTGCTGTTGGGGGTGGTAGGAGCGGTTGTCGTCATCACGTTAATAACAATCACGGCAGTTTATTTAAACAATAAAAGTAAGTCACAGCTCGGGCCTCTTTCTGCATGGTGTCTTTTTTTTTTTGGTTGTGCCCGCTGCTGACTGTTGGAGTGATGAGTGAAATCAGTGAAAAACAACTTGTGCAACTTTAAAACCTAAAACCAAAAAGTGCCCTGCCCCTGTGTGTGTGTGTGTGTGTGTGTGTGTGTGTGTGTGTGTGTGTGTGTGTGTGTGTGTGTGTGTGTGTGTGTGTGTGTGTGTGTGTGTGTGTGTGTGTCTGACCTGTTAGTCTGTCAAAGTTGGATAAATTGATTCTGCAGTGTCCTCTCTGCATGCTGCTGAAGTAGCGCCACCTTGTGTGCATGCTTATTTCTGAGTGCACTGGTTTTTCTTCACTTCTGCCCTGGTTCTGTTGAAATAAAATCCACATGTGCATCATTTTAGAGTCAGATGGGACCAAAAGGCCTTTCACCCTTGAAGATTACTTCAATGACACTATTAGGTGGAGATCCTACAACTTGTACTGGATATCAGGTGAAGTACACCCCCCTTACATTAGATGCTCCCTCTGGCGAGATAGAATATCAATGTTTATTTTGCATTAAAATATGTCTCACAAGAATATTTTATCATCTACTAAATCAGACACGGAGTACCTGCATAAAACAAGAGATGGGAACGTCTTCCGTCACAATGCTGAAACAAGAGAGGAGTCACTTTTTTTGAGCAATTTAACATTTGTAATACACTTTATTAAAATAATATGATCACTTAATCCCCCCAAATATATCTTTGAAATACTCAATCCTGATCTTGATGTTGCAGGAGCAAGTGGATGCTATAGATTACCTCCTGTCTGGAGATTATAAGTACATTGCTTTTGAAAGCAATTTCACAAAGGTGAGAAATACTGGTTTCTCCGTGGGTTTGCGTGTCTGTCTTTAACATTTTTTGTATTATAATATAGTTGTCAGTTTGAGTTTGATAATGACATTACTTTATATCAAACCCCCATAAAAAGGTGTTTTTTCTTTCTCATTTTTTTGTAACTCTAACAGCAATGGAGACATTCATACACAGCCTCGTATTCCATCTATGACATAGACCGTGCGTAAGTTGACGTGTTTCATCTCGTGGATATTACAAACTTTTACATGAGAAAGCAGATGAAACTGTGTGTTTTTTTAAGTATGATTTTGGAAATTCTTTGTCAGTGTACAGAGTGTATTGTTTATTATTTCAGTTGAATTATTTTCACTTTTTCTCTCAGAACTTTTATTACTTCTGTGAGTCTTCCACCAGTCATGCAGTACTTTGTCTGGGCCCCAACAGGAAACAGATATGTAAGTTTACACCATAAGGGATGCTGTGACCTCACATTGAGTTAAAATGACTACTATTTGTCTTCTTCATCACTGCCTTTTAAATTTACTACCTATGTACTTCAGGAAACATATTGATGTTTACAAAAACACATCAGATACTGAAAAGTAGATTTATGAATAGAATATGTTAACTCACTCAAACACCGGAAACTATAACTAAAAACATTTACTTTCCAGGCTTATGTTGTTGATTACAATATTTTTGTCCGATCTGGCGTCAATGCCGAAGCTGTCCAGTTGACCTTCAATGGGAAAAAGAATGTGATCCTCAATGGCGTCCCTGACTGGGTGTACGAGGGTAAGATTGGTTTGTCTTTTAGAAGATATGGGACTGTCTTGATAAATGATGATGGATTTCTCTTCGTCTCCTGCTGTTTCAGAGGAAGTATTTGCAGCCACCGGGGCAATATGGTGGTCGACGACTGGCGCACTTTTAGCTTATGCAGAGTTTAATGACACAGAGGTCCAGAAAGTGGAGTACTCCTGGTATGGATCTGAGCAATATCCAGAAACCGTTGCTGTCCCGTACCCAAAGGTTGGCCACTCATGGATTACATGAAATATCCAGGTCCCAGTTGTTTCAGAGTAATCAAATTAGATTGAAGCTTTCAGATCAAATCATATCCCTAAAAACTGTTTGTACAAACAACACAGATAGATTGTAAAATTAGTAAAGATCAGGTGATCCAATTTTGTCTTTTATTCTGGTAAAACCTCCAAATTTGTGTGAATCCAAACTTCTCGTTCTAATTTTTGTATTTGTGGATTAAGTGAATTGATGGAAAGGAACAGATTTAGAGTCAAGTGTAGGAACAAAATATTACATAAATTAATTATGTCAAACTCTGGTGGGCATGAATGGAGTTTTTCCTGTTATAACCTTACAGATTTAGTCGACAGTAGGACTGTAAGAAGGATTTTTATCCAGTGAAAATAATCATTAAACAGCTGCAAATATCAAGTATAAAATATTTATGTTAAAGCAGCTGCGAGGACCATGCAGTTTATTTTTATTCTGGCGCCCTCTGTGCACAAGCTCTTCAGTTCAAGGTAAAAAAAAAAACCTGGATGGGTTAAATGAATGAAATTACAAGCCTTAGTTTTTATCTCCTCTTTATTACTCTGTGATTCTCATATATGAACTGCACATGACTTCTTGCTCTTTACTTGGAAATTTTCAACTTTTGCCTTAATTTAAGAACCATTTCTGTCACTCAGTTAAATACCAGCTGCTTCGTATGAACCAAACATTGAAGTCTTTACTCCAAAACACATGGTGAAGTCATGATTAAACAAATAGTAGATATTGTGATAGACTGTCCTTAGGTGTGGCTGGAAAAAGTGTAAAATAACAGGAGGCTGTGTTTTGCATCATACAGGCTTTGTTATGGGATCTAAAGGTACTAAAAAGCTTTTATCCAAATCACACAAACTAGCAGGCCTTAAAAAGTTTTCAATCATTCATAAGTCCGTATGTCTTGATTTCTGAGGTGGAGAATAAATAAGTAATAAAGTAGCCTATCATGGTTATTTAGTTCCCAGCTCTCACCTCCAGTCTCTCTCCCTCGTAGCTTCGACTAAAACAAGAAATCTTGGAGTTACTCCAGACTTAGATTTAAGTTTCCACCACCATATCAACACAGTTACCTCCTCTGCTTTTCACCATTTAAAAACATTCACAGTCCGAGGAGTAATGTCAAAACAAGAACATGAGAGACTTGTACATGCTTTTACTTCCAGCTGAATAGATTACTGCAACAGTCTGTTTACAGGACTGTCAGAACAAGATGTTCAGCATCTTCACCATGTGAAGACAGTGGGTGGATTTAAACCTCCACAGGATCCCTCTGAGGGGTTTCTGGGGCACAGACACAGACAGAGCCTAAAGCAAAGATGTTCTGGGATGGATTTTATGCAGAATCTTTCATTTAAATCAAGAGGGGTAGATGAATCTGTGTTATATTCCCTTTAATGCTGTAAATGTCAGTATTGTTTGGTTGTTGTCTTTTAACTCTTCACCATAATGATTTTTCTGACTCCTTTTGTGTTGGCTGTAGGCTGGGTCGTCCCTCACCAAGGTGAAACTGTTTGTGGTTGACACGACAAATCTGTCCCGCCGCTCTCAGGTGCTCCCCCCCGCCTCTGTGGCTTCTGGGTCTGTATGCTCTTTAGTTTACGTCATCTCTTAACACTAAAGGCAAATCCATCCTCCTCCTGTTCTGTCTGATGTAAAAATCTTGTCACCTTCTGTCACTTTTGCTCAGTGATCACATTTTGTGCTCAGTGAACTGGCTTACAGATGAACGCCTCGCCGTGCAGTGGCTCACCAGACAGCAGAATTACCTGGTCGTACAGTTTTATGACTTTGATGGAAGCAATTGGAGAGAAAGTCAGGTAGCTGTCTGCTACGGAAAGCACAAGTGATTTCAAAATAGATTATTTAAAAGACTAACTGAAATAAACATATCTGCTTCTTTCTAGAAATTTGAGCAGAGAAGTAAGACAGGCTGGATCGGCCATGTAAGTTTTAAAAAGTTACTCCTGTTGGTTTTTGTACTGTGGTTTAATCGTTCAACGAAGTATGAAATATCTTTTTTTTAGTATGTGCCCCTGCCTCTGTTCTTTACTGAAGACAAACTTAGTTTCTACAAAGTGATGAGTGATACTAAGGGCTACAAACACATCCATCATATAACAAACGTAAGCGTTTTTTTTCTTTTTTTCCTTTCTTTTTTCCTCTCATAATCATGTTTGATCATGTCGTATTAACTGAGGGTATGTTGTTCAGGGCCAAGCAAAACCTATTACCTCAGGGAAGTGGGAAGTCATCTACATAACCAAATTAACTAAAGATGCCATGTGAGTGATGATATCAGATATTTTTCAAAAATAACGACAAGCAGAAAGGTTTTTTTTTTTAAATAAATGCATGTTTGTCTGATATATTTACACTATTTCTTTCCAGATATTTTGTGAGCAATGAGTACCAAGGCATTCCTGTAAAGAGAAATCTTTACAAGTAAGGATTATTTTTAGCGAAACTTGACATTTTATGTCTTATTTGCAGTCATTTTATTGTGTCTCTGTGAACTGGCATGACTTGAATGATGCAGGTTGCTTCTTGTTTGTTTGTCAGAGTTATGATTGGAGGCAGCCCCTCTGCTCCTCAGTGCCTCACCTGCGGTCTGTACGGGGACAGGTGTCAGTACAACTTAGGTTACTTCAGCTTCAACGCCTCGTACTACCGAATGGACTGCTACGGTCAGTTACACATCCGCATATCTTCATAAGCAATAAGTCACCCACTGTTAATGTGTTAGAGAACATAGAGGTTGTGAACTATATTTAGTTCTCTGGTCATACAAAGGTCCTGATCTACAATAAACTTACATTTTCTCATGTTGTTTAAACCAGGACCTGGGTTCCCCCTTTACACCCTCATGGACAACTCAGGGTCAAGTGAAGGTCTGTATACTCATGAAATCAAATACGTTCATACCCAATGCCTATAGATGAAATATCATCATTTAACAAATAAAACCACATCATTTATGTTTCATATAAATCTGCCAAGTTGTAATTTATTTTTCCTTAATTTCACTGGCTGATTTGGATGTTGGTGCAGAAGACAAATGAGCTTAAGCAACCACGGGTTTGGCTCATTTGGGTTCTAGAGAAAGTGACTACTTTAACTTTCTTGTGTTAGCCACAAGCCTGCCAGTGATGATGATGATGATAAAGTTGAAGCTCTTAATAGTTTTGGTGGCATATTTGAGATGTTTTTGGTGCTGGTTTGATTCCAGGTTTCAGTGATCGTTATCCTTTCATCAATTTTCAGAGCTGGCTGTTCTTGAGGACAACAAGGAGCTGGAAAATGTTCTGTCAGAATTTCAAATGCCAACGATGCAGTATGGCACACTGAGGATCGCAGGATTTGGTGAGGCAATATCTATAAGTGTGGCTCCTCTGCTTTGCATGAAAATCTCATGTCGTGTGTTTTCTTCAAATAGACTACAAAAGTACTCTAATATAACAATCCGTCTACCTCTGCATGTTTAATTGGGAGTTTGGCCAATTTAAGAGACTTTTTTATGAGTATTTGATAAGTGCAGTGAAAAAAGGACTCATATTCAAGGTACAACACAAATGATAGAAACCCACATTAGCCATGTTAACATGGGCAAAATTTCTTAATCTGATTATAAATTTCAGGGATCGGACAATCTGAATCTACTGTTTATATAGGTGCAAAATCAAATAATCCGATCATGATGATTTTATGTGCACCAAGCTTTATTCAGATTAGAAGCATTTGGACATGCGCAGAGTTGTCTGATTTCGCTAAAACAACCGTAGAAGAAAAGTTGTGTTTACGCCTGTGCTGTCAACAAACCAACAAACGTGGTAGTGGCTCACTCCATTCAATTCGGGAGTTTTCCCCCCGTTGAATGTTGCCAATCCATTATTTTACTGTACCGTCAAAGGTTACACTGTGCGTGCAGATCATTACGCTGTATGTACGCCTTGTTATGTTACTGGAGGAGCAGACACGGCACCTGCGGTTGTGTTATATGCCAGAGTGTTAAAAATGAAACCTCCTGTACTGGCCTCAAAAAATATGCCAAAGTCTAAAGAGTGAAGATTGAGTCAGGTTAGAGAGTCACGATCGGAATGAGTGTTTACGATTGGCATAAATCTCTTGATCTGAATACAATTTCTTCCCGATTGAGCTTAAATGGATCAGAATCTTCCTATCAACGTGTTATCATGTCACATTTTTATTCCAATCGAATATTTATTCCAACTATTAGTGTCCCTTAAAACGCAGCCAGTGATTTTAAGATGAAGAAAGTTTATATATCTTGTATTTTGCTGTAAACTTTGAATAAATTGTGTTTCAAAAGAAGGTGACAGATCGGTTTCAAATGGTGGATTTAAATTGATTTTCTTTCTTCATATCTTCCAAATTGAGGAAACAGTTACCATATATATTTGATACATACCATCAAGAATTCAGTCAGGAATAAATCTGTCTGTTTTTACATGCACACTTCTTTCTTCCTAATTGAGGAAACAGTTACAATTTTATGCATACCAAACAGAATTCAGTCAGGAATAAATCTGTCTGTTTGTACACGTACACCCTCTTTTCTCCAATAGATATGTGGTATCAAATGATGTTGCCTCCAAATTTCCAGAAGACTAAAAAATACCCTCTCCTCATCGATGTGTGAGTAATCAGTTCTTCACACTCTGCCTCGGGTTAATTCAAAGAAACAAAACAAAAAAAAAAAACACTAACTGTTGTCTGTTCCTGACCTGTGCAGGTATGCCGGCCCCTGTGATCAAAGGGTGAGCTATCGGTTCAAGCTGAACTGGGGCACTTACCTCTCCAGTTCACATGAGATCATCGTTGCCAGTTTGGATGGAAGGGGCAGCGGTTACCAAGGTGACGATCTGTTGCACTCCATTTACAAACGCCTTGGGACATTGGAAGTTGAAGATCAGATAACAGCTGTGAGGTAAAAAGTGTCACCTCCTGGACTTCATCAGCACTCTAAGACAGAGTAGGCAACATTAAGCAGTCTTCAATGAAGAGTTGATTTGAACAGTGGAAAAAGGACCCAAATGCAGAACAAAAAATAAGAATAAAATAAAAAGCAACAAAAACTTACATAAAAAAAAACACATCAGGAGACGAAGGCTTTACACATAAAAGATCACAGAGAACAGGCAGACATGCATACACATCAACAGGTGAGGCTAACGAGCAACAGGTGAGGCTAACGATCAACAGGTGAGGCTAACGAGCAACAGGTGAAACTCATGAGTGATTAACAAAGGAGGGAAAACTGGGAAAGTAAAACTAGACTAGAAACACAGGGAATAAACTACTACGAAATAAAACAGGAAACACTGGAAACTGATCTAAAGAATAAAACACAGAAACAGGAGGGAAACAGGGTCAAACACAAACTGAAAACTAACAAGACTGGACTACAGGGGAACAGGAACACTAGGGAACAGAAACACAAGGGACAATACACACAATACACTCAAATAAAACCAGGAGAAGAAAACTAAATAAAAAGATCATATCAGGATACAATCTTGCCAATAAAGTTTGTGAATTTTGAATTAAAATAATGAGTGATTGTTTTTGCTGTAAAAAATGTTTTTGTGTTGTAGGAAATTCATCGACATGGGTTTTATTGATAAAGACAGAATCGCAATATGGGGATGGGTGAGTAGCTCTATCTTGTCACTGCCCTATATGTGCTTTTCCATACATGTGCTTATTGAAATTGTAATAATTTTTTGTCTTTAGTCTTACGGTGGTTATGTCAGCTCTATGGCTCTGGGTGCTGGAACTGGACTCTTCAAGTGTGGGATAGCAGTTGCCCCAGTGGCCAAGTGGGAATATTATGGTAAGCATATACTGTAAATGTATTATTGTAAAGACCAATAACTCAACAATATTCTCTTAGGTGCAGCTTAGAAAATCAGAGTATCCTGGAAAAGTTTATTCTTTCCGATCATTTAGTTTAAAAATTGAAATGACCACTTATTCTAGATTCATCCCACAAAGTCAAATATTTGTTTGAATATTGATGATTGCAGCTAACAGCTATCAAAAATTAATCCACTAGCTCAGAAGGTTAGAATATTGTGGAAGAGTTCAGTTTCTTGTCAGGCATTTCTGTCCCATAAAAAGCTCTTGAGAAAGACTGCTGACTTGACAGTTGTCCTGACTGCTATAATGGAATATATTAAAGGAAAGCTGACAGGAAGGAACTGAGTGTGTGAGGGAAAGGTGACCAAGCAACAGGGGTGAGCGCAACCTCGAGAGGGCTATCAGACAAAGCAGATTCAAGAACTTAGGGGAGCTTCACAAGGAAAGGACTGATGCTGGAGCCTTAAGAGGAAATGAACTATAAGTCTGGTGGCCCTACTGTCAAGGCACTCCTGAACTATCTCACCTAATAGAAGAAGGAACTGGACTAATGCTTATTGCTCCAAATTCTGTATTCAGATTTAAGTATATTTTAAGATTAGTTTAGAAATGAAGGTCCCAGAGTCTGGAGGAAGATCAGAGAGGCCTGGAATCCCCAAGGTGCTCAAAGTCCAGCATGAAGTTCCCACTGTCTATGATGGTTTGGGGCACTATGTCCTCTGCTGGTGTTGGTCTACTGTATTTTATCAAGTCCAGAATCAACACAGACAGTCTACCAGGCAATTTTAGAGCTCTTCACCTGCTAGGAAGCTTTATGGAGATACAGATTTCCTTACTTACTTTAAATGTCCAGTTGAAAGGTCCCAAGGCAAATAACACAAAGACAAAATCCAACTGGAGACACAAGCATACACACACATGGACAAACAGTGAACCAGCCAGGGCAGAGGGGAAGACAGGGACTATATAAAAACACAGGGAAACAAGCAACAGGTGAGGCAAACGAGACACAGGTGAAACTCATGGGTGATTAACGAAGGAGGGAAAACTAGGGAAGTAAAACCAGACTAGAAACACAAGGAATCAACTACTACAAAATAAAACAGGAAACAATGAAAACTGATCTCAAGAATAAAACACAGAGAAACAGTGTCAAACACAAACTAAAAACTCACAGTGGGCGACAGGAGAACAGAAACACACAGAAAATATACTTAAATTACAAAACCAATTAAAAAACTAACTCAACAGAACATATCATAACAGTGTATTTGTTCATTCAAAATTCCTAAACGCCAAGTAAAAACCAACTCCACACTCACAGCTCATAGCCTAAACCTCTCTTAAGCTGAATTACCGCATTGCACCAAAGGTGATTGGTCTCCACATAGTCAACTTTTTTATCCTTTGAATAAGCATGGTTTTATCCTAGCATTTGTGATTTATAATATTAATAAAGTTTTCCTTTGCAGATGCAGTGTACACTGAGCGCTACATGGGCAAGCCTACAGAGAACTCAGACTCCTACAAAGTAAGTAATAGAAGTGAAATCAAAAGTACAGCACAAATATGACTAGAGAGATAAAGTGTGTTTATGAAAAGGGAAACTTCTCCTCTGTCTCACAGAATTCTTCAGTCACAGCCAGAGCCAAGAACTTCAAAACAGTGGACTATCTGTTGGTCCATGGCACAGCAGATGGTTCGTTCCTCAATATGTTTTCCTAAGCATGTGTGAAGCTCAATTTCTCGCAGTGTACAGGGCAGCACAGTTAAGCCTTGCACGAATGCACTCAGTTAGCTTTAATGGAAACTCAAGCTTTGATGTTCAGTCACGTAGTGAAAGTGCTCTCCTTTCTGTACAGATAACGTCCATTTCCAGCAAGCAGCACAGATCTCCAAAGCTCTTGTGGACATGGAAGTGGACTTTGAGGCAATGGTAAATATTGGCTGAGGGAAGCAGGGCTAATATTGGACTTGTATGCTGGTAAAATAAGTATTACTCAAAAAGACTTGCAGGATAAGAGCCATAAGAGCCCTGTCAGAGAAAACTGATATGAAAGGTGCTCAATTGGATATATATCTATAAATAATATTCTTTTGTGTTTATTTCAGTGGTACACTGACAGGGACCACACACTCAGAGGATCAGCCTACCATCATACGTACACCCTCATGAGCCACTTCCTGCAGAGATGCCTTGTTAATCCCAAACAGATGTGAAAACTGTGACACCATCTTAATAGGAAATTACTACAGGTTATTTTTTCTGATTTGTTTATGTTTTTCTATCAGGTTTGACTCTTGACAATTGTTTTTATATGTGCGATTATGTTTTTATTGCTCACACAAATGAGCATTTATATTTAATCTTACATTTTTTACATACTGAAAGACATTGCATGCATTTAAGATATTTAATATGGAGATTGTGTCACCAAGAGCTGCACTGCACTGCACTGATTTGTTGTGGAGTGTTGTAATATGTGGTGTCGCATAAGAAAAATAAAGTTTGTTTAAAAATATGTTTTATTGTGGAAGTGAATTACAATTTCTGTCCTAATTGTGTTCACATACATCTTTATTCTGTAAGGATACTTGAAATGATGACTTTTTAAAAAGTTACATATTTTTTACATCTTAAAAAACCCACTGAGCATTTTTTGGTCAAATACATGTCTAATAGACATCTAAATGTAGCCTAGACAACTGGTCTAAAATCAGGCTACCACAGGTCTAAAAATGAAAGTTTTTTAGACGTCTAAATTTAGACCAAGTTTAGACTAGCCAGCTAACAGAGGTCTAACTGTATATTGCTCAACAGCTATCATGATTATTTTGATGAAGTACTTGGAGATTAGTTATGCAACTCACAGTTGCTTTTTGAAATAAACAGTTATCAAATAATGGGTTAAAGTGCAACGTCTAAATTCCATCTCAAAATATACAGAATCTAGACTGTTGAATTTAGGTCTAAAAAAAACAAGACGTCCATTAGCCATCTATCACTCAGTGGGAACACAACATAATTTAATGTTTTCGTATGGTTGGTTATGTGAAATAAGAACTATTCATGAAAAATCTGCGGGTTGGTAATGTGGAGCAAGAAGTTTTTATGAAAAATCCTTAAGTCTCTTCCTTTCAGAGTTCAATTAATGTGCAAATACTGTAGAATTGTTTTGTTTCTTTTCAAATACAGATTTGTTTTTTAAGTCTGAAAAAGATTGAAACTGTGAAACAATTCAGTTTGTTATACTTTCATGTCACTACACTAGAACAGACACGTGTGCCACTATTTGTTAAATTTTATTTGTCAAGGTTTATCCATTAGGACCTTTTTTCTTCTGAACAAAGTCAAATACATTCAGCAGACTGAGACGGAAGCTGGCTAATGGCTTGAGAGTAACAGAGGATTCGCTGAGGTGTCAGTGACGGGGGGAGTCACCTGAGAGTTAGCTCTTCAGCTCCACTATATAAGAGTGAGGTGATGAGGAGGGGAACTTACAACCAAGAGACAAGACGGACACCAATCAAGTCAATTTATTAACCCTTCTCATAGAAGCTGAAGAGACTGCAGCACAGGTGAGTATTTCATTACTTTTTCATTTCAATCATCTGAACTGTCTACGCGAGGTTTTGCTCTTAACATTCTTTCATTTTCTTCCTCTTCCTTTCCTCTGTGCTCATCTTTCAGAGGCTACAACAATGATGAGTGTTCACTCTTTGGCTGGACTCCTGCTCCTCATCATCGTCCAAAGCAGTTGGCAGGCGCCTGATCAGGACACAGACAGAAACTCCATGTAAGATCAAATCTCAACTTTTACATTGATCAGTGAGCTCCATCAGTATCTAACCATCCTATTGGAGAAGTTCAGTTAGTTACTATCATGACAGCATTTGCAGACAGCCTGAGCTGCATATATAATATGTAAACTCAAAAGTTGTGATAAGATGAGAAGAACTTTATTGATCCCTGGAGGAAACTTGATAAGGACAAGTGAGTGATTACATATGTGGTACATTTTTGAAGGGCTCTACTGAACTCAGATGTTTCAGTTTTTTTCACAGAATAGGAACAAGCTTATATAAGTTTTTTGTAAAGATTTTATTTTGAATCGCTCTTATATTGTATTTTTAGTTGAGTGTGCTTCAGTTTTTAAACCTAATTACACTGGAGCAGGGAGATTACCATCGATATCTGCAGCACACAGGGCTGTTGACACAAGAGAAGCAGAATCTGTTTTGAAATTGAGCAGATGTAACCTATTGCAAATTCTTTTATCAATCTCATTAGGAAAAAAAAATTGAAAAATTAATATTTCAGGTGAATAGTAAAATTTAAAAAAAAAATCACATACCTTAGTTTCTTTCTTGTTGTTGCAGTTGCATTTGTAGTTATTTCAATTTATTCTCATTTTCATTTACTTTTTTTGTATGGATGACATAGGCTCTTACGTATACGTGACAGAAAGAGTGGCTTTTAAGATGTCATTGTGTAACTTTTTGTATATTGATCTTAATTTTTTAGGCTATTGACTGAAAACTCCATACTCAATGAACCCATTGAGCTCCCAAACATGAAGAGACACTCAGAGGGAACTTTTTCGAATGACTACAGCAAATACCTGGAGACAAGAAGAGCACAAGACTTTGTACAGTGGCTTAAAAATTCAAAAAGAAATGGGTAAGTTTGTCTATTTCTCTCTGAACCAACGTGGTGTAATGAATCATATTCAACATAGATGATGTCTTCATGATTCAAGCTGATTTAGATGTTTTTTCTGATGGTGTTTCTTGATGTATTTCCGTCAACAGAAGTCTATTTAGACGCCATGCAGACGGCACCTACACCAGTGATGTAAGCTCCTACCTGCAGGACCAGGCTGCCAAGGAGTTTGTGACCTGGCTGAAGACTGGCCGAGGCAGGAGAGACTAAACTCCTCTGAAGCTCCCAAGAAAATGTTAGCAATTCAGACCCACTCTGTGCTGTTATGTTTCACAACATGTATGAGCCCTTTTTCTTGCTCCTGCTATTAAACTCCTCTCATAAGAAGCTCTGTTGGCCCTTGGTGGTTGATGGAATTGTTGAGATGCAAAAAGCAAGAATGTAGTTGATGAGTAAGTTAGTTGTGTTTGAAATGTGTCTCAATCAAAAAGACTTTGTACAATTTTTTCAACCATTCACATCATCCCTCATGTTTTCAAATTTCATGATTTCCATTTCTAGCAGCCTTCTCTAATGTAAAAAAGTTTTTGAGTCAGGATGTTGATCTGAACTGCAACCTGTATGATTACCAGTAAAGGTATCCCCTTTTTTTTCTTACTTTAAAGTCACGCTTAGTTTTCAATAAAGAAATGTGTACAATCAATCATTTCCATTTTTAATTGGCTGTTTCTGCTTTGAAATATTGATTAGAAAAGGATGAATTACCTCTGTGGTTGTTTCAGAGAAAACATAAATAAGTGTCCATCAGAATAGCACCTAAAAGAAAGTACTTGAATGACTTAATTATTTCTAGAAAATTCAGAGTTGAGTTGAGAATTTAAAAGCAGTATCAATGTTAACAACAGTGTTACATTTGGGCCAAGAGCACCATGTGCACCGCTGATTTTTTTTTTTTTTTTTCTGACAAACTCTCCTCTGTTTATGCAGGCAGAAAATAAATCAATAAACACTTCTCTCTCCTGGGAGATATGTGTGTTGGGATTTTTACCAGGTAACAAGATGATGTGTGTCACCTGTCAGCTGTTCACTGGAGAGGGATTTCCCAGTGATGCTCAGGGATGGCTATGCTAAATGAAAGGGAAGGACATCGTGTCAATCAAGCGACTCGTTGGGAACAATGACTGGGTCGACTCTCCTGAGGTCCTGCTGGCATTGAGACAAAACAGAAATTCACATGAGCCAGCAGCCTGACATGCTTTGGGATGTTTCATATCTCTGAGCTGTCAACTATAGCACATCACAGCCATCTGTTGATTACAGAAATCTCTGCCCATCCAAGTCAGCTCCACCAGGAAAGCATAAAAGTATCAAGCAATGAGAGTGAGACAAAGTTTTTAGCTGACCCTCTATGGAAAAAATATAGAAAAATAGGTCAAAAGGACAATGACAGCTTAAACCAGATCAACTGGCACTTAAGTACCAGCTCTGTTTTTAACCTTAAGTCCCTCCCACACAGTGTTGTTAATGACATTGCCTTCTACAAAAACACGTTTTCATGCTTTGTAAAGTGTTGAAGCCTTTAATGGTTGGCATTGACAGTTTATGAGTTTTAATAAACCTTTCATTACAACCAAAGTGCTTTTTTTGGTTAAACCGGCCTAAGTTGTGACATATGCAAACATTAGGTCAATAGGCTAATCAAAAAAAAATGCACAAAAGGACATTATGTTGAGAATGCAGAAATGCATAAGCCTATGGCAATCTGTTTCAACATTAAATAGCTAGACTGGATATGTGTAGCAGACATCTGTGACTCACAATCGCCCAGGGAAAATACATCCGCAACTACATTCTGCCTTGGACAAATGACGTAACTTCTGCCATTCATGTATATAGGGTTTCTCATTACAGATATCTACAACACATTGTAGATATCCAGGCAGGTAACATAGGAGCTATTTAACTCTTGGATACCAATGTCTTTGGGGACATGATTAAAGTTAATATCATAATTGGCTTTCTTACAAGCATTAAAATCCCCCAACGAAAACGTTTGTTCCGCGATCGTCCTCTCTACTTCTCTAAGTCTGGCCTGCATAGCTTATTTCTGAAGCTTCTTGTCAAGTTGTAATTGAAGGCAGTGCATAGAAAAGGACATCATGGTAGGATGTTTTTTGTCTCAAGTACTGGCTGCAGCATAGGTGCTGAAAAGTTGGCTGCGGCTCTCTGAAGCTACTCCAGCAGGTGTTAATCTGACAGGACTATTGGACCACTTCCCTCATATGGACTTTGTGTGCCATAGATGGGGATAATAAGGACCAAGAGGAGGGTGAAGAAGAGGGGGAATGTCCAGCAACAACACTTACAATAATTTAAGCGTTGTTGGCTGAAACTAAGTTATCTACTTCTGTCGTGTGCTGTTGGTCTTGAGTGTCTGTAACCAGGAAGTGGCTGTTAGTTTTCTTTGTATACTATACTGTGCGCATATTTCTTATGATGGTCCCTTGCTATTAACAATCCAAACCCCTCCTCAGTCACAGTTTTTGGAGGTGTTGACTAAAAACATCCCTACAGCTAGCATCATTTCATGAATTAAATCACACACCATCCAATAGTTATGCATCAGATAGCCTGATTTACCTTTATATGTACATGTCTTCTTGTATTGCTACTGTGTTTACAGTGAAATTGTGACAATGAAAAGACACAAGTGCTCTTAAAATTTTATTATGTTAAAGCAACATTGACAAGCTGTACATGGTATATTTGTCTCTTCAAAAATAAACCATTTCTTGGTCTTTTTCCGCTTCAAAGTGGACCTCAGGATAAAACGCCTGCATGATCAAGCTTTTGATTCATGATTTGTAATACTTGATATAAACATTTAAACAATTTATGACACTTAAAATTTCCATTTACAATATAAGCAATGCACTTACATCTAAGGACAGAGCTTTAAATCTCCATTTTGCAGCAAACATATATAATATATATTATATTCCACAAAATAAATAGCAGAATAAGTTGTCTTATAAATAGAATATTGACATTCTGGTTAAAAGTGCTATTGCATTTTGTTCACAGAGGTGTATATATTTTATATTGCCCTTTATCAATTTTCAAAGCCCCATTACCAACATTCAAAATCAACTCCATGGGATCATGACAGTCCCATCCCATGAAAAAATACAACATAATCTGTAATAATACAAGCCTTCCATCTCGTTAGTGTTGATATGTTCATGTATGGCTATGTACCTTCAAGAATGGCATTTAGTCTTTTTTAATACTTACTAGGTCATCATATTACATTTCACATCAAAGTCTACAAATAAGTTACTTAATAGAGAACTATAGGGAATTAATAAATAAATATCTATGATCTCAAGGATATGATATTATGGTATTTCAAAATACAAAGAATATAACAAAATAAATACAAATCAATCCAAAAACTCTCAGAGGACAACCTTAAATTATTTTTTGTGTACAATCATTGAAATAACAAAGACTTCTTGACATGAACAACACGATAAAAGATAACAGTTACTCACTAACCCAGAGTGATTTACATGGCTGCACTTGAAGGATCAGTAAAATGTAGCACACCACAAAGATTTATTTGTGATCACACAGAAGGGACAGTGACAAAGACACACAACACTGCCCTCAATCGTCTTCATCCCCAGTTCTCGCCTTGGAATATTGTGAGCTTGGTTGTGAACTATGAAGAAAGGTAAGATATATGTGTTGTTAATATTCAGTATATTCATGGACATCCAATCCAATCCAATCCAGGTTTATTTATGTAGCACATTTAAAAACAACAAAGCGCTGACCAAAGTGCTGTACAGTAAAATTAAAAACAAAATAAAAAGATCCAGACAATTAACATGACCAATAAAACAAGACACAGGAACACATTAAAAACAGGGGGACATAGATGGTTCAGTAAAAACATGATTAAAAGGCCAAGTTCTCAGGAGTTAAAAGCCAGGGCGTAAAAGTGCGTTTTCAAATTTGATTTAAAAACAGGCAGTGAGGGGGAAAGTCGGACATTAAGAGGAAGAGCATTCCAGAGCTTAGGCACAGCAACGGAAAAAGCCCGGTCACCCCTGAACTTTAATCTTGACCGAGGGACAGTCAGAAGGCGCTGGTCAGAGGATCTGAGAGTCCGAGATGAAATATGGGGGTTTTAAAAGGTCAGAGAGATAAATCTGGTCACCAAGTGGTACAGCTCAGGAGAGGAAGTCTGGATTTCATCTGTTGATTTGTCAATACAAAAGCCAAAAACTGGCACCTACACTGATAGTCCCTTACCCATGAAAACCCCAATAGAGTACATATATAGTTGACCTTCTAAATTTATATAACACTTTATTTTTTGAATGCAGTTTGCACACAAGTTGAAGATGCAGGTTACAGCCTGCAAACAAGGGCCTGTGTCTACTAAAGGCATTTTTGGGACTCTTGGTGCCTATTTCAGCAGCCTAAGCACACAAATGCCCTCATTGTCATCCCCTTTTTGTTGTTATTTTTTGTTGTTGTTGTTGTTGTTGCTCTGCTCACAGCACTCTCAGTTGATATTAGTAAAACTTGTAGAAAACTGCTGTGCTCATAAATGTTACTATTCCAACACCAACTAAATAAAAAAAAAGATTTGATTAAACTTTATTAATAACAGATGAGGTATGCATGAACAAACTACCCACACTTGTTTTACAGGGTTAAAGATACCAGGGTTTCAGATGGTAGGACACAGTCTCTACCAGTTGTTTTCATGTCTTTGTACATGTAGTAGAACAATCACCAATATGAGGCTTACAGCTTTCTGTAGCAGAAGTACCAGGGGACAACTTTTGTAACCTAGCAACAGTAAACGCTGATGAAGAACGCTCTAAACTAAAATTAGGGGCTGTAAGTGCAAAAACGCCATCAATGGACACAAGCCTTAAGTTTGCATTGGTGTTACTGATAGACAGCTGTAAATGTTATTTCCATGTTATGATTGTGAACTTGTTTTTATTGGCACTTACTATGGAAGCTAGACTTTGTTGTTTAGCTGTTAACTCATTTTTGTTTGTGAGCCAAATAATGCTGTAAATTAAGGAGACATACATGTAATTTCCTTTTTAATCACAGCTAACTTGATCAGAAATATGTGCATGAGTGAGCTTCATTTAAAAAACAAAAAGCTTACCATAATGTTTAGAAACCTCGTCTCAAATGTCTTAGCTGTTGGCTGTCCAAGTATTTCCAAAAGAACCTTTTGACATTTCATCAGTGATATTGATGACGGGTATACCTCTGTGGAAAGAAAAAATAACAAATAAATAAGTTTTTTATCTTTATAAAGGAAAAAAATCACAGACAATGTAAAACTTTGTAAGCACTATTTAACTTACTTGTACCCTTCTAATGGCACTTGCACTACTCCTTCATCCTCTCCAAGGATACTCTGCTCCTCCTCCTTTAAATTTGACAAACAAATGTTAAAATTCAGGTACAAGTATATGTAGATAACACAAGCATTTGTATATATGTATGTATTTATTAGCACTACAGTACCTCTTCAGCATCCTCAAGCTTCTTTTTCTTGCTCTCTGGCATGAGGTCGTCCAACCAGCTTAACTCTCTCTTGGTGAAGAAACAGTCCATGAGCTTCCTAATAAACACCAAAGCCAGCACCTGCAAACACAATTACACATCAGAGTCCGGACAAGAGACAATAAAGAGCATGATTAATGTATTGATATTAACTGTATGAAACAGACAAAAAACGGTTGAATCATGAACGAAAAGGGCGTGGGGTGACTGCTTACCATCATGGGGAAGACAATTGCAGCCCTGGAGGTCTTGATGACCCAGAGCAGGATCAAACAGGTGAGCTGGATGATGGTAAAAAGGTGCACCTTCCTCAGGGGAACGTGTCGCAGATAGATGAAGTCTGGCTGATGCTTAGCTGGCATCCCAAACAGCCTCAGACGATCAAAGAACTTGTTGAGAAAAATAAAGGAACAAAAACTGTAATGACTAATTTCCTGCCACTGCGGGGCAGCAGAGACACATTTTAAACATATCACTGGAACTAAAGAGTTGCTTGTGCACACATCTAGCAATTACAGAGCATAATAACAAACACGCAGCTGGACTGGAGTTTGTGTCTTTCTAATGGACATACCTTTCTGTGTAGAAGCTGCATGCTCCTCTATGTTTACCACCATTACAATTACTGTGCCAGCTGAGATTTTGCACAGTCGGCTCAAACTGTGGCCAAAACCAAACACGGGAGAGTGACAAAATTGCATCAAAGCCGTAAAAGTGTGCAGTGCCTTTGAGCAAAACTGCAGCTTTTGGTGTGTTTTAGGTCATAACTTGCAGCTTTTTTCGCAGCCTCCCAGGCATCGATCTGGCTGAATTTTTCTCTGTGCTTATGTGTTAAAGTAAAATTAGATCAGAAAGGCAACAATTTCACCTATGCAATAAAATGCTTTTATAAAATGTTGAGCTTTATTTGAATTTATCTCTGAAACCCAAGAATAGCCAGTTTTTTAAAGTGAAGAAAAAAGAAGTAAACAGGGCAATTAAATAATAGTCAGGTGTTCAGTAAATGCTGAGAACACACTAGAGGCCAATTAACACTTTTTATCTGGGCAGCGAGACAATATGGAGGCGAGCCCCTATCATGGCTTGGTGAGAATTAGCTGTCTACACAGATTATCCAGCAGGAGCATCTACAAATTAAACCCAAACCACGCTGAACAAATGTCAGTCTAATCAGACGACTGCTGAAAGGCTTATTTTAAACATTAACTCTAGGCAACACCCCAAAAAACTCAGTGTGATTCCAGTTAATCTATTAGCTGGGTGATGCTTTCTACTCTGAACATCTGTTGGTTCGATTTAGTGCACTTAAACCTTGGCAACTTGCAGACTGCAGAGTTAGTCTTATTCAATGTTTGTGAGGCAAGTGACCTCTACTTAGGTTTTTTCACTTGATTTCAGCAAATTGTAAAGATGTTTACCTGAATGCCTCTGAGCGAAGATGCTCCCATGTAAAGGAAAACTCCATACAGCACAGGCATGGGAATAAACTGAGGGGAAACACAAGCTCCGTCAGTAACACTAATATGTATTTAATCAGTTTGTGTGAATATTGTTAAAAAGCATGTAAAGGGATGCTAAACTCAGAGAATCCAAATTCAATGACAACACAATGGAAACAACAAAAGACTAAAAGATAAAGAACCAGATCATGCAAAAGTTCCCCTGGCTTTATCATATGAATGTGAGACTGTTAGTGTTTAAACAGACTGTTTCTATTATAATGTAATCAATGACTGTTAAACAACCTCAGAGCCAAATCTTCAGAGCTAACAGAGGGATCATTTATTTCACACTCTATAATACGGAGTGAAAACTGCACACAAACAACAAGGAGACTGAGTCTGACCTTCAGCACAGATGTCATGAAGACAGAGCAGCCCATCAGGGTGAAGATCATAAGGCCAGTGAAGCGTTGCTCTCTAATGCCAAGAAACTTTGGCTGCTCCCCCGGAGCCGAGCACTCCGATTCAAGCTTCAAGCTGTTAACATGGGAGATGGAGAGGACGGTGGCTGCTACGAACCAGGGCAAACCCATCAAAGAGCACACGCCGAGCATTATCCCAACCATGAAGAGATCCAGGTGGTACCCACAGCCTTTCTGAAAGGGGGGCAGTACCAGTAAATAAAAACCATTTGAAGCACTTCATGAGAGGACATGTTATACAAATGTGGTGTGTGACCAGGGTTCAAGGTTTGAGAGCACCTTGAGTTTGTGTTCCTTCCTGTTGATGATGACAGCTGTGATCTGCTGGTCCATGAAGATAAGGATGGTGCAAAGCAGAGCTGGGATGACCGTTATGACTGCTGTCCACCACGGGTTAGGCCCCAGGGGGTTGATGAACCACCCTCGATCATCTCTGGTTGGCTGAAAACAAAAGCAGGGTAGTTTTATGGAACAATAGTCAGTAGCTTGTTGAGAACTGATCAGTTTCCTTAAACATTTGTCGACAACATTTTTGAAGTGGTCACCTTAAACACACTGGGGACTTGTAGTTTTGGAGAAGGGACCCCTAAGGCGTAGTCGACTAACACCATGGTGAGGATTGTGAAGAAAACAGCAAAGTCACTGATGATGGACCTCACCTAGTGTGGGAGAAAACATGGGAAATAGTTAAAATGCAGATAAAACATTTGACCCTATTCCGACAATTTGTGGAAGGCAGTTTTAGGCTGCTACATTCATCCTCTTCATGTAGTAGATATGGCCTCATACAATTTGAAAGTGTTCACTGCATCCACTTAACCAAAGCTAAACTAGCCAAGAATTACCCCAACGTTGACCATATGTATGACTGGTGCAAATGTGCACTGGCGACCTAATTACACATGTTCTGGACATGTCCCACCCTCCATACATTTTGGAACACAATATTCGACTCTTTGAGTAATGTTTTCAATATAACTGTAGATCCACATCCTTTGACAGCCATATTTGGTCTAAGACCTGTGGAATGTGACTGGCCATCAAAAATGTGTAATGTTGTGGCCTTTACAACTTTACAAATACTACTGATCTGGAAAATCTTAAATGGGAAAGGGTTGAATTTAGTGTGAGAGGTAATAGGGAGAAATCTACTCAGGTTGGGGGAGGCCTTTTCTGACTTACTTTGACAACCTTACCACCATCGCAAACTGAGATTCCTCCAGACCCAACATGGCTACAGCCCTAGCTGCATTTAACATAGAAACAGTGTAGATAAATCTGCACATATGGTGAACAGTGTTTTTCTTTCTTTCTTTCTTTCTTTCTTTCTTTTTCAATTTTATTTTCTTCATCATTATTTCAATTTAATTTGTATTTCTCTTTCTGGAACCTGTTTTTTTTTTTTTTTTTGCAATACCCTTTCTTTACATTATATGTTCAGGATAACTTACAGTGTAATGTATCTTTATTAATATCCTTATTATTATTACTATTTATGCATTTATTTTCTTTCTCGCTTTATACTCATTTTAGAGGATCTGGCAACATGGGGTGGCGAGGGAGGGACTGGGGGGATTTATTATGTACATTTATTCAACATGTGATTTGTTTATGTTCAAACTGAAAATGCCAATAAATATATGATTAAAAAACATTTGCCCCTATTATTTCACCTAATTTAAACAACCACAAAAAAAGAAACCACAGAATAACAGGATATGACATTTCCTCTTCTTCATGTTTCTTAGATGCAATGCCTATACTTGACCACTAGAGTGTACCCCTGCATTGTAGTCTTCAACTCAAGACATGTTTAGAATCTGCAGTGTCTTTTTTCTTGCCATGTCTGGATCATAGTAGACTCTGATGTGATGATAATTGATACCTTTGTGGGAAAGTAGCTGCTGAACTTGAACTCCTTTAGGAAAGAGGACATGAAGACGGTGGAGAAGAAAAGGACGACACACCAAAAGAGGACATCAGGAACGTAGGGTCCATGAGGGCCACAGGCGCTGCCCACAAACTCCCCTTTCTTTTCGATACAGTCCTACATGGACAATGACAGAGCAGAGTTACTGAGATGCATCACTCCATGAGGAGCACAAGAGTGCTTGGCAAGACTCTCGGTTTCCTATTACATGGCTTATGAGAACAAAAAAAACTTAACTGAGTACAACAAAATGTGCTTTTATAGTGATTTGCAAAGAATAATCCAATATAATCCTGCCTACATGCCCTTAATCTCCTATGTTCAGTTTCCTCCATCTGGGAGAGCATGCCACTTTAAGGTGGAAAATCCAAATGTGTTCATTTCAACCTCTCTGTCTTACCCAACAGTTCCTGCAGTTATTTGGTTATAAAAGCCTCGACTATGACTAACACATCCACTTTTAGTTTGTTTAGGATTTTTTGTTTAGTTTGGCCACATCTCAAAGTTGGTAACGATCGTACCTTGACCTCCAGAGCTTCCCAATAGATTTCTGAGGGAGTGACGTTGTTAATTTCCCAGTACTTCAGGGTGCCATTGCCTGGGTCAGAGGGCTCGACGCATGAACATCTGTGGAAGCACATGAACATCTGGGTGACTAAATAATCCTTCATTTGTCAGGGATTTACAGTAGCTTTCAAGAAATGCATGCAGCAATTATTCTTTTTCACGGCTTTGGACAGCGCGGTATGTGAGAACGAGTATCCACGCACGAGTAGGTGGTGAGTTTGTCCAGGTTGTTGTTCTTGTTGAAGGGATAGTTGTGCCCCAGGTGGATGAGTTTCTCCAAGGCCTCGTAGATGAAGATGATGCAGATGAGCGAGGCGAAGGCTTCCTCTGTGAAACGCGTGATGTAGCAAACAAGGGAGCTTGCATCAGTAGCCACCAGCAGGATACAAAGGAAAGCCGTCCACAGACCAATGCAGGTTCTCAGGGACAGATAGGACAAACCATACTCCCTGTGTAGAGATAATGCATCAAACCGCATCATGTGGTGATTAATGCTGTTGAATGGTTTCTAATGCATACATCCAGAGCATCGAATGATCTCTTTGACGCCAGGTGTTGGACAGGCAGTAAACAGAAATTATCCCTCAGCAAGCCGATGTGCAAAGGACAATGCAATAACACATTATGCAATGTGCCAATTGCTGAAAATAACCTGAAGTCATCTGTCAGTTAATGAGATTATTTACGCAAACAGGTAAACATACTTGCAGAATTTGAACAGTATTTTTTCAAATACGAGCACCGGCCCTGTGCTGCCCAGGATGGTGAGGGGCTGCCCGGCGAACAGAGAGTAGGCAATTCCAGTCAGCGAGGCTCCAAACAGTGACTCAATTGCACTCTGTGGAAAGGGAAAAGACCATGAAAGTTTGGAAGTGTAGTGTTGAGTTCAAATCTTTACCAAGTTTGATGTACAGGTTTGATATGCTTAAAAGCTAGCACAGTGTACATCATCAGAACATGTAGAGGGAGGAGAGTGAGGTTTACTATGCGTCCTTCTGTTGCCTCGCCCAGTAGTCCTCCAAAGGTGATGACAGGAGACATACAGGCACAGTAGAGGAATAGGAAAGAGGCCACACACTGTAAACTGAAAGCGTCAGTGTAGTCGGATAGGTAGTGGGGTGTCTTCCGCTTGATATCCAAGAGGAGACCACCAAACCACCTGCAAATGCAGAAATAATTCACTTGTACAAAGCAAGATTTTCATTCTGACAGCTTTATCTAGGTGCGAGAATTTGTCCTCTCTTGCTTTCCCACCATTGGTTTTCATCCGGGGTTCAATTCTTGAGCATGGCTGAGTGTGATATGATCCAATGACAGGAAAGTCTAGCTGCAAATAGATATAACCAGGAAGGATGTTTCTATGGAAACCACTCTATCATTTAAACCATGGACTGAGTTTACCCAGATATGGCCCAGTGTTTATTTGTTGACTTTAAAATTAAAAATACAAAATCCTATTTACTGTTTTCTTTAGGGTCTTTGCTCCCAATTTCCCCCTGAGAATTAAAATATTTATAATATATTATATAAGTCTGATTTCCTCTAGTTATTTCCCTTTGTGTTTCCCCCACCTTCCAGTTCGCTGCAGTTCTGGACCCCCATGACCACTGTCCTCTTCCTCATCTTCACCCTCCACTAGTCCATTTGGTAAGATATTACTTTTCTTCCTTTTCTCCTGTTTAAAAAAATAGTATTTTCACAGAAATCAAAAAAGAGAGAAAACCAGGAAATGAAAAGAGTACTTGTACATTAAAACATACCTGAGACGGAACATTTTTTGGTGGCTCTATCCGTATAGATGGGTCCCACTCTCCGGGGGGCAGGACGGTCACTTGATCAAGGAATTCATCGATCCCAGCGATCAGATCATTTCGGTCTTTAGCTTTGTAGGCAACATCATGGAAAACCTGGATACAAAAAATGTCTACGCTGCAAAAACTCCAAACTGAACAAGTGTTTTCATGTCATTTCTTGTTAAAAATGTGGGCTGAACAGACTGAATATCAGCACAAAAGTAAGCCTTGATTTGTTTGAAAGGAGTAAAGAAATAAAAATCTGACAGTGTGGTGAGAAAAAAACACTTGTTTAATTTTGGCATCTACTGTCTAAAAATAAGATGTGCTCCTGGTCTAGCTAGGTGAATGTGACTACTATTACAGTAAGTGTAAGTAAATTTTTGTTACGGAAATAAAACAAAAGACTTGCAAAGGTTGGAGTTTTTGCGGTGTAAGCAGCAAGCTCTGATGTTAAAGAAAAATTAAAGCATATGCAGAAGTGCTAAATACCGCATTTCTTTGAGTATCCACTTCAGACTGGTTCACAAAAAAACAGGAAACCTTATCAACCTTCAAACTGAAATGGCAATTTTGCTTTTTGGATTAAATTCCACCTTGTTTCAAGGTGCCAAAAAGTCTGCTTTATTTCTACACTTGTGTTTTGAAGATATTAGGGGTGTGGCTGTCTTAACTCTACCTCTTTACAGCTTGTTAACCAAAGGTTAGGCTGGTTCAGTGTTTTCAATATGGTGGCTGCCATCATTGGGCTTCACTGCCTCAAAAACCAACAGGTGATATCACTGAGACATCAAGTGTGGGACTCAGTCTTTTGCTCTTTTCAGTGCGCACGCTGCGCCAAGACATTCACATTCATGTTTTTGGATGCAGTTAACCAAAATAAACATGCAAAGGATTTACCATAAAAAGACTCAACAAAATCCAAGTCCAAAATAACAACTTCTTAACCACTGACTCATAGTTCCCACTTATAAAATTTCATGAGAACTACTGAGTCCAAAAAGACTATAACAAAGTTTGGATTCTGTCAAGGCCCATCTTTTCCTCAGTGATGATGGATGGCAGCCTAAATCCCAAACAAAAAGGAGGACATGAGGGATGACTAATCGCCAAACGCATGATTTTCATAAAAAGCTTTGAGCTGTGTTTCATGCTGAGAAATGTTCCATCACTTTGGGAATTTGTTGAGTTCTGCTGGACTGTGAATTTATGCATAGTGCCTGCAGAAAATCTGAATATGACATCTGGTTGACATTCAAACCAATCCAAGTCGAGAAATAAATAAATCCTACACCAAACCATCACTGTAACACACGCTGCTTGAGCGAATCTTTACCTCGTCTGTCATGAGTGTTGCAATAGATCTTCCAATCTCATGATACTGAGGCCCTCTGCCCATCGGCCCCAAGAGAATAAACAGAAATCTGACAGAAAAAAAAACATCAGAGAGCACCAGAAATGTTTCAGTGGCATGAATAAGATGAAATTATAGTGGGAATGAAACTGGCATAGTTAGATCAGTTTGCAGTAACCTTGTTGTGATGGGGACCTCAGACATCCCGCTGAGCATCACTGCTGGTGAAAGACGTACAAACGCCACCACGGGCTTATTCAGGAATTCAAGCTCTCCTACCAACACGTTACACGCCTCAGCCCCGGGAGGGATCTTCTTCATGAAATGAAGATCTATCTGAAAGAGGACAAATTGAAGCGGATAATAAAAGCATGTTATACCAAAGACAATTAACACTCTGTCCTGTGAGCCTGTCAGTTAAAAACAACCGTCTGTGTTTGCATCATTTTTCTATGCTTAGTTTTATATTCAGGGACTTTCTATACTGACATGATTTGATTGGTTTCTGGCCCAGCTGTCTAAGCTTTGTCTGTCATCACATATATAACATTTAAATAAGTCACGGATGTGTTTCTATAAATATTACATAAGATGACTGGATGTTGATGAAATGATGAAAAGATGTAATGATTTGTTGCATAATATTTCATATATGATACATAATCTTTAATTTCCCATGAGAACAGAGCCTAAAGTCTACAGGGAGTGGCTCTGACTATGAACTAGTGGTCCTTTCTCTTTAACTGTGTCTAATTGATGCAGTTCGTCTTCCATTTACAGTAAAATCTTGATCATAGAAGGTGTTGATTTTTCAGCGATAATTATGTGGAGTTAGCCAATGTTGACTGGAGTGTTGTTCTCTCCTTAATATGTTTCGTACGGCTCATATAGCTCTCATATTAGAAGCATCCAAAAGAATATTATTAGTACATGGATGGACTAAGAATTAAACTCAGACTGCTTTGAAAAAGAAGATATATCTGTGGCAAAAAAAACGTGTTGTGTTAGATTGTAGGAGCAGGAGAAAGGCCACTGTGTATTATCTGTTTGATTCAATTCACACACTTAAAGCAAAGCACCTGTTTATAAATGCTTTCATGCAGCGAACAAAGAATATAAAACGGTTGAATATTGACCTGAACAAAAGGTTCCAGACTGAGGGGTTTTATCTCTGTGTTTTCTGTCTGGTTACCATCAGTGCTGAATGATTTTTATAATACTTAACATGGTTATAATCCTAATCCCTGACCTTTCCATTAAAAATACCAACAGTAACCTGCTGTTCTTTGTTTGAAAGACCCAAATAACTCTTCTCATAACAAATATGTCATAACCTCATGGGGAGATCAGATTTGGATTCTGTTATATGAAAGTAAACGACCATATCAGTGCAGCGCCTCTGGTGCTTAAGTTCCTTTAGATACTGAGGCAGACTCCTTTACATCGAATCAAGAAATTATGAGGAAAAATATACTTTTATAGATGTATTTTCTCACTGTTCATAGTTTGCTTAAGTTCCTTTTTTTTTACATTTGTTTACATCTAAAAGTGAGCTGAAGGGAAACCAGTATACCAGTATAAAATGCAGAGGCATGTAACTGGGTTATGGTATCTTACCTGGAAGATACCACTTAACTCGCTTAAGTTTCATTCCCAACATGCATCACTAAGACTGCCTGACATGATTATAAAAATGTCCCCATTTATTTAGTAATGCAAACAGCTGCTTTGCTGCATAAAACATGCTGGAATACACAGCTGCATGGACGAGCTGGCAGCGCCACCTTTTACAGCTTTTCTCAGTCATTAGGTTATATCCTTGTAGAGTCCTCTTTGAAAGACTCTCAATTCAAGACCAGTGACCAGTGGAGGTGGGTGAAGAGGCTCCAAACAATTCAGTTGCAGTTTAAAAAAAGCCTGTAGTGGGCCTGTTGTTCCCAGCCCTTTAATCTCTCATTTTGGTATTTCTGAGGATTTTACTGGAGAGAGAAATTTCATTGCTTTCTCCTCTCTTGTGGTTTGCATGCGTATTTAAATTCATTGGTAAAATCCAAAACTCCCATTTTATAATTCCTGGCTGAAAAGACCAAATGCCCTTCCTTTAATCAAGACATGGTTTCATTGCGGTTGCTGTGATACTTTCAACAAGACCTACTTTGTTCAATTCTGTCCAAGCTCTGGAAGATATTTGACATAGATTTTCTCACAGTACGAGTTGTACAAGTCCTGTGGGTGGGTGGTTGGGGTGCTGACATTTACGGTGTTTTTTTTTTTTTTTGTATAAAACTGTGTAACCTTAAACTGTACAAAAATAAGCACCCTTGGAACCTCTCTGGCTTTAAATTGGAAGATTTAGAGCTCTATCGGTAATGAAACACAATCATTAAATGATAATAAAAAGTGAAAGAAATTCCTCTGAATCTGATATGAAGCACAAGACTTCTGATACGATGCAAAGATAGAGAGAAACTCAGGTATGTCTGTGTGTGTTTCACCTTGCTGAAGTCCACAGAACTGTTGTCTCTACTGATGTCTCCTTTGGCATCTAAGTGGGACTGGGAGGCCGTCATCTGACCTGGATAATTCAGATAGGAGAAAAATAATCAATACGGATCTTTATCAACATTTCAGAAACTCAATCATTGGTGATCAAATAATGAGAGTTAAAGATTTACAGGGATACAGATTCACTCCAGAGGGTAAGACATGGGTTAGAATAACACATATGCTTTTACCTGTGCATCCTTAATTCAACCATCTGTTTCCTGTATAATAATCTGATCACCGCCAAGCTGCCTGGCCTTGTTTCAGTATTCATTGAACAGCAGGGTCAAAAACTGAACCTCAATACTCCCACAAGGCATGATGAAGAGCTTCTATCTGCGTTGAAATGAGCTTGAAAATGAAATCAAACAGTTCATAATGTGCCACAAAGACGTCTCACAAACTACCAGATAATTTAAAGCGTTTGATGTGTCGAGTGTCACTAATTTTGCCATGAGGACTGTTGGCAAACCTGATTCTTGTCAAATGTTGCTGGCAATTACAGAGGCAAGTAGCACTTCCATTTACAAGCCAGTCGACGGCTATATTTATCCCAGAAATTCAATAATGTGTAAAATCAGCAACAAACTGCATATTCATGGAGCTTTTCTTTTTTTAACGTTAATCTCCTAATCAACTCGTAGTCAACAAAAGCAGCTTAATATGAATCGCAACACAAATCATGTGAATATCCTCCTTGTCAATATGTTATTTAAGTGTAAGCTGGTAACAGGGCATGGGTGTTCTGAATAAACTGCACCTGTTGACTTCAGTGGGGCTGTGGCAGGTTGGTGGGCAGATGGTGGGTGGTGGATGGGATCAGATATGAAGAAAAGACGGAAATGTACACAACTTAAGACCATATGTTTACAAGACAAACACACATATTGCATATTTGCAGAGTATCTATGTGAAAAAACAACTGCTGCCCATGTTTATTCCAGTCTTTAGTAAAGCAGTGGTTTCCAACCTCTTTAACTTGCAAAGCGATGGGACTCAGTTGAGAAAAGTCTCAAATATTCATGTGTCCTGTAACCTCTTCAGATTCAGGAGACAAAATCCTAGCTCCTCTGTTTCCTCACCGTTCTTATCCAGGTGCATATCTGATGTCTTTCGACTTATGTCAGCGATGGAGCGCACAATCGGCAGGCGATTGGCCAGCTTCTTCTGATTCTGGTGATGATGGCGCTTAAGCAGTGTCTCATGAACTTTCTTTCTGAGCTCATCTCCCAGTGGTGAGTACAGCTCCTGGTGGTCCAACACCATGTCTGGAACAAAAAGGCATAAACCATTAATACATACAGTATATGCCATGTGAACATCAGTGTCTTTTAAGTGGGATTAACACCACTAAAGCACTTTGTTTCATAATCACTGTGTAAATGGAAGCAATCAGCTTCTACTGCATGAAATGGTAAAACTACTTTTACTCATTGATGTGGTGTTTGCATGGATACAGATTTTTTTTTTTCATTAGGCACACAGCTGTAGCAGGGAGGCATACTAAAGCAACTTGATGTTATGATATTACTAATTCTAATATTATTAGATATTACTAATTACTAATTCTTGATTTGATTCATAGTATTCTGAAATTACCTTGTGAGAAAGAGCAGATCATACCAGAATCAGCAGATCACCAGAATGTGAGGAATTAGAGTTGAAGGCTTTAAAAGCAAACTTAAAACGTACCTTTTTAGTCTTGCTTTTAACTAAATTTTATATCATTAACTTAACTTTGGGTGTTTTCACATTTATCTCTTTCTAGTTTTAATGACAGGATTGTCTTTAATTGAGCTATTTTTGATGCTCTTATTTTAGTATCTTTTACTGTTGTTTTTATTTCATTTTATTAATTATTTATTTCCTCAATTTAATTTTATGCTCCTGTGGTTTTTAGATTTTAAACTAACCTCCAGTGTTTTCTTATCTTGAATTTTAAAATGGCTTTTCCTCAGCGCACATATTCCTGTTTCTTTGAAATTCAGCCCTTTCCAAGTTAATGCATTTTAATACATGTTTCTGTTGTGCTTCAATCGGGGGTGGGAATGAGGGGCTGGGTTGGGGTAGATTCGGGTATTCTTTGTTTCTATTATTTCTCTGCTGTGTAAAGCACTTTGTCTTACATGGTTTTGTATGAAAAGTGCTGTACAAATAAAGACTGATTGGTTGATTGATTAAAATTTCCCTGATGTGCTGAATGTCCCTTTTTTGTTTTATTTTGCTTTTTTACAAACTTCCTTTTATATTCAGGGGAAACCAAAAAAGGCCTTTCAGCTCTCGTTGTTTTTTTATTTGCTCAACAATCATACTCAACGATGTAGACAATATATTTTTGTTAGCTGTTGAAGACCGAGCTGAAATATAAAACCCCTACAGCCATCATTGTGTCTGGCAGATAATCTTTGGCATTTGGCTCTTAAACTACATCAAACAGAGAGTGCAAAAATACTCTTGACACTCACTATGTATCAGTGGCTTGAATATTTGTGGACCCAATAAGGCAGAGGAACATAGGCTATATGTGTTGTGTCCGGAAATAGTGCAAAAATGACTGGGCCTCCTGACAGCAAAATAAAGCAGTGACAGATTTAGAGCTTAAATGGAGAATGGTTCTATGATTGGAGACCAACATAATCAGCTAAATTATGTGGTGGGCCTGGCCCTGTCTGAAACAGTTGATCGCCAAGCTTGCTCAACAAAGGGGCTGAGCTGACTGGCATCTCCTGTCAGTGATACAATTACAGTCTCATCTCACTTAAAAATATAAAAAACAGAACTACCCCTTTAAGCCTTGTGTAAAGATCAGTTTTAGGTTCAGCGTGTTTCATAACTAGAGGTCGAGAGGTTTCATAGCAGATAATCCACACTCAAATGCCATTTTAGTCAAATGAATGAGATTAGTAGCCTCACAACACTACATCAAATAAATGGAAATAGCACCAAGAAAACAGTGCTTCTCAGTTCCTCCTTTCACCAGTTACCTGCAATCTCTTCAATGCAGTTCGCCCTCATGTCAAGCAGCACAGTGCTGTTGATAATGCAGCTCCGCAGCTCAAACAGGCTGTGCAGAGACAGAGTGGCTACGTAGGGTTTACTCCATCGCTCTCCCCCATCCTCAACATCCTCCTCAAACTTCAGCCACCTGTAACAGGAGTGCCGTAAGTACCGGTCAGAACGAGCAAGCAGATGGCAAAACTGTCTGGCCATCTGTTCTAGCTGCAGTAAAAACATTTCATTCTGGATAGCTCTTCTATGTTTAATATCAGTCTCAGATCGACTCTTTTACTCTCATTTCTTGTTGTCTATCACCCTGGGTATCACTATACAGAAAACACACTTGATTCACCATTTCTGCAGATGCACAAATAACAGGATTCCAGTAAACCATATATTTTGATCAAACAAGGAAAAGTCTTAAAAGTTCATTCCTCCCCAAGCAATTACAGCGATGAATAGCAATTACTTAATGCAATGGAAACCCAAACATGAGACACACACAGCTACATCTCTCATCAGTGTAAGTGGGATCATGGACACAGTCGGTCCATCCAATCAGAGTTTCCAGTAACAACATGTAGGTCATATGTAGATACTAATGTTGATGACAGTACCGGGCACTTTCCCTCCACTCTGAGTCCTCGCCATCTCTCGCACAGATTTCATCCATCTCTGTGAAGAGGTCATGAGGAATGTGCTCCTCGTCGTCATCCTCAGTACCCAGAAGGAACTGGACTCTCTGAGAGGGTGTGTCTGAAAGCACAAGGAATAGAGACTGAGTTGTTCAAAGCATTCATAGTCAGTGAGATACAACAAACAGTGGCATAAACGCCTGCGTCCAGTACCGTAAACAGGAGACTCTCTACCCTCCACCAAGGTGAGGGTCCGGTCTTTGCTCCTCTTCTTGAGTTTATTTCCATGGTGACGGTGCCTGCGATGGCTGCGGTGCCTGGTGCTGCCCAAGGGGACGTGGACCCCTATATAGAGAGTCCTGTGACCTGGGGACACATCCAACAGCGATTACCGGAGGGTCATCTGCAATGCGACTGCATTTGTGAGTGTGTGTGTGTGTGCGCACACTGTCCCTGTCAGCAGCTTAACAGATAATCATTATGATTTCACTGATCACGGTTAAGCGCTACCTCTTCTCTCTGTTGTAGGTTTTTGCTGCATGATGAGTGTTGCACTGTGATTTGCTGCACCACAGATTATACGCTATGCATAAACAGTGTATAATGTGCAACACTACATAATGCAACAAGTAAATACCACCTGTAAATGCTCTGTAATAATACATTATCAGAATTAACTGGCCAACATAGGATTAGGGAACAATAAAAACAATGACTGTTGTCAGAAAGGGTTAATCTTGGGGCAACTGAACATCATCACATTGAACTGTTTTAATACCTGCCTTCTTAGTTCACTGAGTTTGTACAGAAATCATACTAATGTAACAGTATTCAACCATACAACTACGGCTGGGTGATATGGGAAAAAGTTTATTATGATATATTTTTTCATATCAGTCGATGTCGATAAATATCACAGTATAAAAAAAATCTTAAATGTTCCCTGTTATTCTTAAATGAAATTTAACAGTACTTATTGGTAGCAAGTCTTTTGCAACACAATAAGCTACTGCATCGGTGAGGTCTTTGGTTCTCTTCAACGTTTTGTCGTAAGGCGTTGCACAAGAGAAAGCGAACTGAATGGTCAGCTGTTTCGACTGCACCGGCGCCTGTTCAGTGCCTAGCGGACTCGGAGTAACTCCCCTTTTCATAGGCTATAATAATAATAATAATACATTTTATTTAAAAGCGCCTTTCTGAACACTCAAGGACACTGTACAGGGCATAAAAACACAGAAACATAGTTAAAATAAATAAAAACAACATACAAGTGTGAAAGTGGACAGTTAAAGTGAATATGCAATTTGGAATAGGTGTGTTTTGAGTTTGGATTTAAAGTGGGGTAGTGAGTCCATGTTTCTGAGGTCCGGGGGGAGAGAGTTCCAGAGTTTGGGGGCAGAGCGACTGAAAGCCCTGCTCCCCACGGTGCTGAGCCGGGCAGAGGGGACAGAGAGGTGGAGGGAGGAGGAGGATCTGAGGGAGCGTGAGGGGGTGGCGATGTGGAGGTGATCGGAGAGGTAAGGGGGGGCAAGGTTAGTATAGTCTACCAAAACATGAATGCCAGCTATCCGAAAGCATATTGACCATGTCTTATATTGAGATGAAGGGAAATTAATTTTTGATACATATCATTATCGTTTTATCGCCCAGGTCTACATACAACCCTGACTAAAATGCCAGATTATGCATGAAAAAATACAGAAGACATTATCTCTCATTTTGTTCCCTCTCATGTCCAAACTCGTAACTAACATGTGTCCATCATTGGTCTCGTACAAGTATGCCTGGTTGTCAATCCATATATCAGTCTTAATCCCTTTAAAAAAGCCTTGCTCAGTATCTGTGGGAATGTTTGTGTTTTTGCAGGTATGAGACAGCATAAGGAGGGAGAGACAGAGCGAGAGCGTGTCTGTGTTTGCACTCGTAAGTCAGCCCACTCAGCTCACTGCAATATGACACAGAGATTCAGACAAGCAGATACAGTACATACAGTACTCTACAGAGTGATTTGTACGGCTATGCTGAAAAGCAGGGAGAATAAACAACAGAAGTTTTCTGAAATAAACACGACTCTTGTGCTCTAATGAAAACGGATGAAGACTCAGCAAAGAATTTAAGTCTCAGTGACAAATTACACAACCCACCGAACAGCAGTGTCACCTTCAACACCTTTCAAAACAGCCATAGTGTTATTATGACAAGCTGCTATATACCCCTCTCACCAGGTCTGGACCAATCAGTATTGACCTCCAAAGGTGTGCTGTGGTATAATGGTTACAGTATGTTCACTACAGAAACTTACAGTCCTGATTTTAAAGATCAAGTCAACACCCCGAACCTGCCATAGTCCATTGTGTACTGTAGACTCTTTCCACCATAAACAGGGGTCAGTATTGGCACACCAACTGGTCTGCAGCTCCACAGTCCCACACACGTCGAACTGTGATTCATTGTGTTTTCTGACACCTTTGTACCAGAGCCAGCAGATACTTTTTCAGCAGCTTTAGCTCCGCACAGGCCAGACGATACTCGCCCCCTACATCAATGAGCAGAGGCCGCTTGGTTCACATGCTTTTCCTTTTTTTTTTTTTTTTTTAATATTTTTTTATCATCATTTTTTTGGCTGGTACTGACCACTCTGGACTGGGAAGAGCTGCAGTTTTAAGGATAGTCTGACCCAGTCTGTCTTGGCTCTTGTCAAAGTTCCTTATAAAACATCAACTGTGAGGACAGAATATTCACCTGCTTGTTGTTTCCATTTTCCAAGGCAAAGAATCTAAATAAGTTAAACCATACATTTGACTGTTATGAGAAAGAAGGGTGACACTTTTCACCCTGTCCACAGTAGGGCTGGGCGATAAACCAAATATTTAGAGATACCGAAATTTACGACAATAACCGACATTATTTTGTCCATGTCAATATATTCAGCGTCAAAAAAATAAATAAATAAAAGTTGGTTTTGGTGTGGTCTCATGTCCCTTTAAGATGCTGTCCTACGTTGGAGATGTGACTCCACCCCATTAAGTCTGTAACAAAGAGGGAAAGACAGGTGAGGAGATGGAGGACGCTTCAAAAGTTGTAGCGGCTGGAGAGGCGACTGAAGTAGACAAAGGTAATGTGGGAGAGGGTGAGCAGCTTATGGAGTAGTTATCGTCCCTTTATTGTCGTCGAGGTGAACTACTCAATAAATCATGATACTGATTTGAAGCCATATCGCCCAGCCCTAGTCCACAGGTATTGCCAAAATCAGTATAAAGAAAAAGTTCATGATCGGAGCTTTGATTCCTGTCAAGTTTCTTTATTGCTGCCTGTATCTGCATACACAGCTGCCAGCCTTTATCATCTCTGTTTACTCAACTGTCCTGTTTGTGTCTTAGTTGCTTTTGTCCAGGTTTTGAGTGACTGTGAAATCACTGATGCAAACTCAGCTCTCCCACTGTCCTCCCACTCTGCTCTGGTCTTTTTTACTTTGAAAAAGCTGTCAAGAGAGAAGCAGCATTTGTAAAGACAGAGTAGGCGGACTCAGCTGCAGCAGCTTTTCATGGCTCGAAAGCTTTTTGTAATGCAGATGCATTTAGTGTTTTTGAGGTACCTTCAAGATCTTCCTGCTCGAAGTTGGTTCCTTGTTGGGATCGCGCCCCTCCTCTGTCCACCACGGCCTCGTCTTCATTTCTCTGTTGGATGCAGTAGCAAACACAACACATTTAAAAAACTATCAAGTACTTTCTTTCCATTAATAGTGCTAAACATGACGCAACATATCTTTCCTTTGACTAATGCAGCATGAACTAAGCCGGAAATATTGGTTGACTTGGCTTGGCCTCTCTGTAGAGGGTATTAAGAACAAACACATTAGCAAACCTAATAACACGGTTGCCATAGAGACAAATTGCGGGTATCTTGTTGAATAGGCGAGAGAATCATTTGAGTCCAGAAAGACAGCTTTTTAGGGCAGACCCAAACTTCACCTGTGTTCAGAGCCCTTTCTTTGCAATAATGGAATTGAAAATGAAAAGGTGAATGTCTGCTTGACTCTTTGTTAGTATTTATGTCACTTTGTTGTTTTAGAAAGATCACACTAGATTCAGCCATATTCTGTCTTATCCACTTTCATCTTTTCATCACACTTGTTCTTGACATGAGCAGAGAGACCCACATTTCAAACTAGTGTAATATTTCTCTGGCTGTGAGCCCTAATATGATGTTACTAATTCAGAGCACGCACCAGGCGTGCAAGACCCGTCAACATGGAGAAGATCCAAACTGGATTTCTGCTTTTTTTTTCTTTTAGAGGCCACATAGACATTCATAGAGAACAGGCACTGCAAAAAAGAACATAATCCTCAGTGCAGAGCTCTTGTCAGATTACAAGAGGGGACGGTGGTTGGTCCAAAAAAAATTCCCAGAACCACCAGGCAGATGGATTTCCCCTCACAATTACTGAACAACTGCTCTTCATTTGACCCAAGTAAAAAACAGCACTCTCATAGGACAAGGAGTTACATGTCTTTAAAGCCCACTAAGAACCCTGCAGCCAGACTTCCACTCTCTCTGCCGTCGCATGACAGAGCTCGGGGCACATGCATGGACTTGATTAGAGTCTGATCACTGAGAGTATTCAGTGGTGTGAGAATGTTAGCCTGCTTATATAACACTTGAGAAAGAAGATGAGAGGGAGTAGGTGGTAAAAGGGAATCTGTGGTAGAGAAAAAGAAAACATTTTTTATTTGAAAACGCCTGAAGAGGACAAACCAATCTCCGGTTTTTCTGTGTTCATGTAGAAACTCTGTGATTCATTCTAGGATTGTAGCATTTCATTGTTACTCAGATGAATTCTGAATCAAACACTAAAACATTAACACAACATGGCCGGGGTTTCCACAGCCAAAATGTGCCGTTTCGATCAGGGCTAACGGACAGTGCTAACAGGGGTACCAGACATCACAGAGGTGTCGTAAGCAGAGTGTGAAGAAAGTATCTGAGGCTGTGCTGGTAAGGCTGAGGTCACTGGTCAACAACTACTTCTTCAGTCTGTCCTGGAACAAGACAAGCCGCCCACTCACAACCTGTGAGTGTGGCATCATGGTGCAGATGGGGAAGGGAAGAAAACTCTTCAGCAAAACTGGGAAGATGTTAAAAAAGACAAAAACATTTGTCTTACTGTTTTTGTAAACTAATTTACTTCGACTGCGGATAAATATTCTAATCTAAAGCACTCAACTGCTTGTTATTTCTGTCTTCTATATTCCTGTCTTTGTGCTCTGTTAAGGTTTTTAACAACTTTACACCCAAACCTTTGGCTATGTTCAACAGTGACAGCCCAAGTCTGTGCCTCTCTAAATTGCCTACATTGATATAACAGTAAGAAATTTTGATGCAGTCACAGAATAGAAACTATTGGATTTTTCTTTTAAAATCACAGATTGACAGTAGTAATACAAAAAGTGTTTTCAATGGGCAATGTTGAGAACAGCCAGCTGTCAGCATTAAACTGAGGTGGAGGGTCCTCTAAAGTTGTAGGGGAGACCGGGGCTTGTTGTCACATGGGTAAGTTGCCACATTGCAATTAACTTTGCCACCAGAGGAAGCAACTAAAAGTGGAATACTAGTTTTCTTCCTTTATATGGTCAGAGGTCGTGTCCTGTCGCCTGTGAGCTGAGATGAGCGCCAACTAACCATTTCGCACAACCCAAAGTAAAAAAAGATAACTTAATATACTTTAAAATAAGCTTCTACCAGATAAAAATGCTAGCACTGATACATGTGGACTTGTTAGAGGAGAGATTAAGACATCCTGTCATACCTCAGTCATTGTTCTGTTTTAAACTCACTCTAAGCTAGAGCTAGAATTAGCAAACATGGTAGTTTGGGTCAACATGTCTCAGTCATTTTGGGGTTAGTTGTCACATGTTTAAAAGAGACTGAAATTAGCATAGAGAGTTTGCTGTTTATCAGCATTTGTCATGTTGAAATTCTGACTTTATTTTTACAGAGAGGACGGTGGTTTAAAGGAGAGGAGAAAGCGAGAAAAAGTGGTCAGGAATTTGAAGAAAAAAAAACAGTTGCATAATATTTTATGTTAACGTTTGTTCAGTGGCTATGTTTAATGACATTTTCACACATGTTCACACTCTCTATTTGATTGCTTATAACTCTGCACTGACACAATACTTGACACAATACTCCCCTACTTTAGTTTTTCAAACACTGTACCATGCTCTGTTTGTGCACAATCTCAAGAGTTTGAGACTTTATTTTCACAAATTTATGACTTTTTAGGAGTTTGCAAATTTACTTAAGCTTACAGCTTTACTTGTCTTAAAATCACACCCTTACACTTGTAATATCAAATTTAGTACTCTATTCTCATTATATCATTACTTTGTTCTTATGAGTGTGAAACTTCAATTCTGTTATAACTCTGTCAGCTCTATTCTCATTCTACTGGCCACCAAACAGACCAATCTGGGTCTGACTTTAATTACTCAGATGTCTAAAACATGAATATTAAACACTGATGAGTTTTGTATGTTCAGTTTAGCCAAATCTTCATCTGACACTTCCAGGACTGGACACATCTGTTGTTTCTTAAACGTGTTAATTGCTAGTTATTGCTATTCACTTTTTATCCACTTTTAACATGAGCACTGATTTGAAAAACAGTTATTCAGACCATTAATTTCTATTTTCTTCAACGTTGTTGTTTTCGCATAAATGTACTTCACAGCAATGCAGAACTATGGCAGTAGCCTACATCCACACAGAGGTGGGGAGGAAGTCTAAGTGTTAGACAACTTGGCTCAAAGATCCAGCTCCTATAAACCAAATGGGAGCAGTTTCTCACTTATGTAACTGTCTGCCCTGTCTGATGGGTTTCGCTTATATCATATTGGCCTTACCTGCCCTGTTTCATCATAGTTCTCACTATCAAGAGTTGGAGCACTTTTTTGTATTTGTAACACCAGCCTAATCTTCTAGCTTCACCTGTTGCCTGTTTCTTGTGCATGTGTTTACTGTTATCTGATTAAACACACAGGCGAACCCTTTCCCAAAGGCAATCTGCAACTCTTCCAAACCGTGTATTCAAGCAACACAAAACTGAGAGTGCTTGAGCCAACTTTCTACTTAGCATCGAGAACATTTGACAGAATGCTGTTGTTTATTGTGCGCCAATGTACAGTATAGGTAAAGATTCAAGCACACCTCTCACAGCAGTTCTCTGTAAATCCAGGCTTCAGCAGCCGGGCTTTTAATGAATAATGATAAGTGGACTGTATTACACAGTACTCCCTTTAGTCTTCTGACCACTCAAAGCACTTTTACTATACATTACATCACCCGTTCACACCTCATTCACGCACTGATGGCAGAGCTGCTGCTATGTAAAGTGCTCACCAGTATTATCTAATCTCGTTCACACAGTTTGGGGTTAAGTGTAAGACCCAGGGACATGCATGTGGACATGGACTGGGAACCTCTAACCTTTAAGTTGAGAGTTGATCAACTGTACCACCAAGCAACAGCTGCCCCATTAAATACTAAACACATTGATATTAAATACTCAGAACTGTCTGCCTTTACTGCTGGATTAACTCTTAACAACTGGCCTATTCTTAGAATTAATTGAAGTGTTTTCATCCATAGTGCTGGCTTAGGATCAGCTGAGCCATCTTCACCACCAGTTGACCAGCGAGGCATTTTGATTGTAAAGGTCTCTGCTGTTCACAGCAGCAGTGCCACATGGACTATCCAGGTCATGGGGCTGATGTTGATAATCTGTGTACAAATACACAGGGCGGATATCTGCTCAGACTAAGCCACTGGTTACCACAACACACGTCACATTAGCCCATATTAACTGTGCATTGTGCAGTCAGATTCATTCAAACCGTATTACCGTCTGGTGCCACTCTTATTGCACTATTTTTTTTAATTAAATTTGCCTTTGAACCACCAAAGCCGTATGTGTCGCGGTATTATAATAGTGCCCTAATTTACAGACAGCTCTGAGCAGATATTGTTAGTCCTGGATTGAACCCTGGGAATTCACAAAAGAAAGCAAGGGATACATTATCCAAAATTTTAGGACAAAGTTGTGTTTCACTGTTCTTGTCATTTTCTCCTACTCAACCCCTTCTACATCAGCGCCATAGGAAAACTATTTTCCTAACAGGTATAAAAAGTGAGTGACTTCAATCCAAATTATCAGACCTGGATGCAATGTGGGCTGTAGTGAAAATTAGGAGTGTCCCGTTATGATTTTGATATTGGATATCAGTCCGATATCAGCAAAAAGAATGAATATCGGATTATATCGGCCTGCATCTAAAATCTCCGAAATCAGCCGATACAAGCTCCGGCATCTCTATCTAGCAGCACCCTGATCCAACAAGCTGAGCGCACAAAATCACAACAACAGTGTGTACTAAGGTACTAACAAAGTAACAAGGAGTAAGAGTGATGTCAGCCGTTAAGCAGTATTTTTTGTTTAAGTCTGAAAAAGACGTTGCAGTCAAGTGAAAAACATGCACAATTTTGTGCCAATATCGGATCAATATCCGTATCGGTCATTATTGAAGGCTACAATATCGGTAACGTATCAGAAGTCAAAAAGTTGTACCAGGACACCCCTAGTGAAAATTATCAGGAATTATCAGCATGCAAAACTATCCTCATCTTTGTAGAGTGTGAGTGAAACTGTGTGTTATGATGTGAGCAGGGACTTGGAGTAAATGCAGAAGAAAGGCTCCTAACTCTGTGTACCATAAAAAAAATAAAAAAAAAAAGATTGAAAAACTCAGGTATGATGATCAGACCAGGACCAGATTTGTTCAGTGCTCAATCTAAACAGGTTTTGGGAATAAAAACAGGAATCCAAAGAAAGTATAATGATCCAGTTACCCCCTCCAAGCCAAAACAAAACCAACTGCTGCTTTTCAGACATTTTACCATGAATCATCTACTTAACTAGCAGAGTCAAATTCAAGGCCTGGCAAACCGCACAGCTGAAGTGATATCACAGGATGTGGCACATATTTGGACCTGATCCCTACAGATGGCTGAGGCAGTTTTGCAACCATCAGTGGCAGCAATATCATTAACAGCACAGGCTTTCATGTGGCTCAAAATGCACTATAATCCTTCAATTTCCCCGCTGCAAACTTCAACATCCTGTAAGAGGTCGCATAAGTAGTGCTTAATTTTTTCAGATGCCTTTTAAGGTGTTTTAGAGCTTTGAGCTCATGTTTGGTGGATAATGGTCATCTACCTGCCATCTGTGAGAAGGATCAGGGGTAGTTTGTGGGGAAAAAGAAGCTCATTTGCACAGAACTTTGGATACATAAAAAAGTCAACCAACCCCACTTTGATATCTGGAAACCCAGCTAGCTGTTTTTAGATTGTCAAACTGGTAGGTCATAATGTTAAAGAACAGCATCAGATACCACTGCTTGCGAAACACGGTCTTGTTTGGTCCAATATAGTTTTTTCAGGGCTGATACTGATACGGGGTTATCTACCAATAATTGATCTTTGAAACTGATACGCATTCACTCAAACACTAAAGTCTGCTTGAATGCATTTTGTAACATTTCCATCAAAACTGAAACTTTCAACATCCAGGAACTTGTAGTTATCCACAATTACGTCACATGGTTGTGTGACATCTGGCCTATGAGATCATGTTATGGACCAAAAATGAGAGACAGACCAGCAGAGGAGCCAAAGTAGCTTACTCTTTAGTAGATTAAGTCCATCGGTCATCTGAAAAACAGCACAGTGATACAGATAATCGTCCAAATACTAAATATCAGCCCCGATAATCAGTCTACCTCTCATTCAGACCACCAAAAAAGATTGAAAAACATTCACGCAACAGTCTGGGTCAACCTGCTCTCCTGTATGCATACACATAGTCAGGAAACATCAGCATACACTCACTGTATGATGATCACAGCAGCGAAGATGAAGATCAAGTCTTGTCTTACCTTATACCTGTGGAGCCAGGGAGCATCCAAGTTCTCAGAATGCATGAGCTTAACCTCGGTATCCTCCGCTAAATAATCACTTTAGGCGGACTGAGCCTCTCTCTGAAAGCTGAGCTCTGCTCTGCTAACTCCTACTTCTCCGCCTCACATCATGCCTGATAGCAGCTCATCCCCTTCTGTTGTGTCAAACAGCTGTAATTTGTGATTGAGCATCCATGGGCAGAGCCACCAGTCACTCATCGCCAGATTATAACTGTGACATCATTGCAGTGCCCATGCAGCAGCAGCATTTAAGACAAAGCTTCATTCATGCCGTGTCTCCTCTCTCATTCTGCTCTAAGTGTCAAGTTAAGCTACAGATAAGCTCATCGTGTCACATGTAATCAACTTGGTCTTCAGTCCGGAGGCTCCTCCACTGCTTCAGCTTGCACTCTTTGGAAGATATTTTTCATTCTTGCAATTTATAGTGATGTGAGTAAAAAAAAAATCCACAGCATGCAACTCACCAAACTTCCACGACCAGATGACGAGCCGAAAGGAGAGTTGACCTGAAACATGAAAAAGTCATCGCTTTAACTTTAAAGTTTCTAGTGTCACCTTCCAGTATTATATCCACATCCAAACATTTTCACTCCAAATCAGATTAGCATCCACCCTGATGTTATTTTTAGGTTCTTAAATGCTCACTGACTCTTCGGGTCAAGCTGTGACCTTAGATTTTCAAACCAAAGCCATGCGGCTCTAAAACAACCACCAGAGCACCAATGACGCTCTCCAAGCCAAAACCCTGTCAGCCTAAAGCCTTTCGCTAAATGGAAAAATCTGTTTTTTTTTATGTAAACAGCAAATGGATAATAACAAATCTCCTCCAAATGATCAGCAAAGACCTACAGGGACTGCCCACGTGTGTCTCGAAACATAGCCTGAGGGATTTCAGCTTTGCTTTCATCATATCTATAGGACTGACCAAAAGTCTCCCATAACACTTGTGGAGATTATTGCAGGTTGGTTCTGTAAGGATGTCTGTGTGTGGGAGATAGCTGCCTGAGCATGAATTTGTACAGTCTGTAGCTGCAGTATGTCAGGACAGCATCATCCTGCAGAACATTTGTTGCATTTGGCACCTAGTTTGACACAAAACACCTCATTTAACAAGGTTTGTGTGAATAAACCACATCAGTAGGAGGTCTGTCATATACTGCATGTACATGATATGATTGAACATAAATAAGTGTAAATTGCACATTGTTAAATAGAACAGCATCATAATGAAAAATAAAATAATAGACTGAATAAAAATGTTTAGAAGAGAAGTAGTATCATATCTAACATCCAACCATTGCTTTTGTTTACTTGAGTGAAACTCCACAGGTAGCTTCTTTACACCCACTGACTTGACATTAAGTATTTCAAGGATGCCTGCATTGCCAAAACAAAACATGTTTAAAAATTTACCACCTGCCTTTTGGAAGATGATAAATCAAGCCTGGCAGCCCGTATACAGAGGCGCCTTAAATATTGATCTGCTTAAGTAAATATGTGTCCCCAGAGACCAGGACTTGTTACCGTTGGCAGCAGCGGCTCTACATGAGCACTTTGGTCCGTGGTGTCCATCCTCCTCTCCCGGCAGCAGCTTCTTTCCTCACGAACGCAGAGAAGAGACCTGTGTGTGTGTGTGTAATCCCGGCAGGTGTAGCTGTAACTGAGCGACAACACAGCAGTCACATGTTTATATCATCATCATCGGTCGGTCAAGCAGCCTGGTGCTGCTGATTTGCGCCCCGCGTGCTGTCCACCTCGTTCATCCAAACATGCGCGTGTCTACGAGCTGACGTGGACGCAGAAATCTGCATGTGTAAAAAGAAACCTGCTGCAAAGGGACTATTTTTCAGTGGTGTGAAATACAGAGAGAGGTGTGTGTTAGAAAATGTTATATAACTGTTTCTAGACTGGTGTTCCTGGACAGCAGAAAACGCACCAAGTCTTTACTCTGCAGTTTTTCGCCAATTCTCTATCTGTAGGGGAGACCGGGGATGGTTGTAACATTTTTGTCATTTCTGTCTGTATCATAGAGCTGCTTTAAGCCAATGCATTCAAACTGTGACACAAACTAGGTATATGTGTCTGCTATTATCATAATCATGTCTAAAATTGTTTGTCATGTCTAATTGGCTAATTGCTTTGGGGTACCACTCTTAATTTGTTCTGGCGTACATATTCTCATTCATGTATGCAAATTTGTTACTAAAGGGTATACATAATACATTTATGTATACAAACCATGTGCAATTCTAGACACACATCTGCTAGAGCAATCGTGTGCTATGGGCATCGTGCAATTCAATTCAATCTTGCAATGTACCTCACATCATGCAATTCAATGTAATTACGCACTTGTGCACTTGTCACTTTAACAAGCTGTACCGTATCAAATGGCACTTTAGACACCTTGAGCACATGACACTCTAATTAGCACTTTACAATTCTCTTTTAATCTTTTTGGTCCCCTTGCTATTGGTCACTAAGTTTTTGGTCTGTGTACGTGTTTATGTATATTGTCAGCGCATTGTTTTCCTGTCTTAGTCATGTTGTTTGTACTTTTAACATTATTGCTTTTATGTTTAACATCAACCTACCAATGGGACTGGGGATGGAAATTAGCCATTTGGCTGTAATCCCACATATTTACATGTAAATGTATGTTCATCAGTTTGTACTGTTCGCATTTTCAAAAATAAATAGAAAATTGAAATTAAAGGCTGTAGTATGAAGGTATTTTTGGTGCAAAAGGTTTGTGCATCTGTAACATGTGATTTGTAGTTGTGTACAGTAAATATGTATGTGTATAAGTAATTGTGAAATCCGCACTCTATGAGTTGTGTACTTGTAGATTTTTTTTTATTTCCAGAAGTACAACACAACATTTACACATTCACAAATCTTAATCACAGGTGCACAAATCCTATTTTACAAGTCACAGATTCAAACTGACATTTTTGCGCCTATTGTTGCAGCATATTTGGTGCAAAACATATTGGTGCGCCTGTTTTACAGCCAATCAGAGGAGTACTTAAGGAGTACCGTACTGCGCAAGTGCAAATAAAAACTTTATTCTAACTGACTGATCAATTTCTGATCGGTTCTCTGATTGGCTGTGAGACAAAATGCTATCACCTCTGATTGGTTGTAAAACCCATCAATCTCAGATCAGCGACTTTTGCACCAAACATCTCGGCAACTCGATTCATAGCTCAATCTGTGACTCCTGGGGAAGATTCCAGTGGTTGTAATTATCGATTTGTATCTGTGTTTTAAAACAACACAACTACTTCCGTGAAAGCTTATTGTACACAACTCTTAGAGTGCGTATTTCACATTTACTAATACACTTACACAATCACTGTACACAACTACAAATCACATGTTACAGATGCACAAACCTTTTGCACCAAAAATACCTTCATACTGTAGCAGTTACCCCTGCAACACAAACAGACTACGCATAATTTTGTCGCAAACACAAGGATTGAAATGTTACAATTCAGCCCATAGTCTGGGTTAGCTATAACATACTCTGGGCGCGCGTGTACGTGTGTGTGTGTGTGTGTGTGTGTGTGTGTTTATTTGAGTCTATGGGCTCTATTTTCGTGCCTCACCGGTGAGGCGACGGAGGGTGGCGGACCCCGCGCAGTTGTATTTTCATCTGGCGGAGCCCGGCGTACAGCCAGTTTGGTATTTTCGTGGACTGATGCACACGGAGGCGAGCCAAGATCCGCCAAGCTGGGCGTGGTGGCGTGGCAGGGGGAGGTGTCGACAGAATCAGCGGGCGCAGTGACATTTTCGTGCTCGCCAGTGGCGTGAAAAAGTGCGCTGAAAGCTTGCCGACTCAAACCTGCCAAACACAAACCGTGTTCCTCAGTCAGCTCGATTCTTGATGGCTATATAACGTTTCACGTGACAATTCATGGAGTCATGACTCAGGAGTCGTCGGCTTTCTCCACACACGTGAAGATTTTTGGTCGTAAATATTGAACAAGTTTAATATTTATGATTGTTGGCCCCGACCCATTTTGGACCCAATTATCGGGACAAATTCACTCTTAATACACCTCAGACCACAGGATAATCTTATAGGATAATCTTAGAAGACATAAAATAATCTTCCTATTGTTGTCCTTGATCAGTGTGTACCCCGCTTAACAGCTAAAACTTTGGCAGAAACAACTTGCAAGAAAAATATCTAAATAGACACCAAAAAATGTGATTTAAGTTTAATCACAACTTTGTTCAACTACAAAGCAGGCAATGCTATCATAAAAACATTTGAATTAAAAAAAAACAACTACTTTCTTACCTCAAAATATTTTTTTTTTCTCTTAAAACTAGCTGAGGCTGTGTCTGAAATGGATCCCTGACCCCTATATAGGCGACTATATGGGGTTTAGCACCATTTTGAGGGGTGTCCGAAACCTGAGTGATCAATTCCAATGCCCCATATAGGCGACTCAAAATTTCCCATAGAGCATTGCAAAATGTAGTGACCATCCGATGGTCATTCGCCGGTGGTGGGGATCCCGTCATGCATTGCGTCTCCAACAACAATTCAAAGAGAGCAAGAAGAGACAGAACCCGAGCCCTATTTGCCATTTTCAGTGTAAGTTTTTTATCTTCACTTCACTTGGAAGTGATGCGTACAGTTTTCCAAAAACAATTGTTTGCTGCGTCATATAATCTCGTGCACAATATGAGGCAGCAAACATTAATTGGCATGAATATATAAGGCCTTTTAAATAAATTACTAATTTATTGTTTTTTTTTTAAATTATTATTATTTTAATTTCACGAACATCCTGGAGAAACAAATACATCTACACAACATCATACAATTTAAGAGATGTCGAAACAACAGCCGTAACTTCAGACACAGCAGTCTGAGCAGTGACGTCACAACGGTGCGCCATGTAGTTTCCGAAACCACCGGTGATTGACCTCACTACATAGTGAGATATATAATGAAACACCTTATGGGAGTTAGGGGTTAGTGATTGAGTGATTTATTTCAGACACAGCCTGAGTCTACCACAGGATCCTACATGTATACACATGGAACAAGGACTAAACTAAGCATGTGCAGAGTGAAGGTCCTTTCACTCTGGAACCATTTTTGTCGTGTGATCATTTCGGACGTCAAAATTTTTTTCGAACCCGTATCCTGTCAATACAAGTGTTCACATCAACAACGTTTTCCCGTCCTGCGATATTGCGGCATTTATTTTTTTGGATCATGGTCGATTTTTCTAAAGTTTTGCATACTGTGGGTCCACTTTTGACCAATCAGATTTTGTGTTGTTGCGACGTCAAATTCACCGGTATATCCAACATGGCCGACCGGCTGATTGTTTACATGTCGGAAAACAGAGTGCATTTTGATAAAAGACACAAATATTACAAAGATAACGACCTGAAGGACAACTTGTGGAGAGTCATTGCGTCGGATTTCTCATATGACGATGGTTTGTGTGCTTTAACAGTTTGCTGAACGTCTTTGTTTTAACTTTCATCTGTGCTAAGTAACTTTAGCTCGTAAGCTAACCTGTTCAGATACAACATACCATATGTTTTTTCACTGTCTTAAACTCAATCACGTTGATGTCACAGCACCATTAGGTCTCGGTTGTTACCTTACGTTTATGGATTATAGTTTAATGTGCTTATCTGGTACTGGCCCCGACTCAGTACATGCTATCATGACAGACAGCCATCTCAACACTAGTGTCTAATCAGAACTGAAAAACAGTTAGTCTGGTGTTGTCAGTCTTCTCGCTTCCACCCAGGATGCGTCTTTTTGCACCCGAAAATTCACAAAATCGCATCGGGCTTGATGTGTATAGTCAGGCGCGTCAAAATTCTCCTCCGAATATTTCATAATTTTGCGCTCTATATTCGTGTGGGCCCCGGTGTGTAAGGACCTTGAGTCGAGTGATTTGTTACTTGTTCCTGATTGGAGAAATTGAAAGTGTTACAATTGACCTGTGTTACAACCATCCCCGGTTTCCCCTAAATGCAGATGTTTGCTCTGTAAATTATATAAATTCAACAACACCAAAACTGCTGCTTTCTGTGTGCATTTTTCAATGTGTTCTGTAGCCTTCAACTGAACCAGATTTACCAGAAGTAACCTGCTGCAGGATCAAGAAATGCAATCTGAATCAACTCTGGATAGCCAAAGGGATAGACGTCGCATTTTCAGATGAGTGATTAAGTGGAGTAGACTGTGGAGAAAAAAAAAAAATTCTATCTATTTTATTGGTATTTGATGTAATGGCAGGGCACTCAAAGTATGACATGACGCACAACATGGCTCAAAGACAGGCTTAAAACTGCTCTCCACCCTCTGCAGAGGATTGTGGGCCCTCAAACTGTCACCTCTATTGTGGTGTTGTTGTTGGGACCCGTTGAGGACATTATGATGAGGCTGTTTGAATCTCAAAAACCAGCGAATATAGCCTGAGGGTAGTAGTGAATCGCCATCTGGTGTAGATCTGAATCCACGTGCTGCTAAATTCAGAGAGGCATAAATGGAATAAAAGTTCGCTTATATTAGAGGGCTTAATAGTGGTTTTTGAGACATCCGTGCGTTTCAGATTTTGTGCCTCTGGACTGGAACGACCTCCAGAGAGCGCTTTGATTTTAAGACCTGCATTCAGTTATCGCCATCTGCTGTTTGTCTGTGAGAAGGCCTGACTTTCACTGCAAGTACACACACACACACATACTCACGCACATACACACACAAACATGCATGCGCTCTGAGACGAAATCCAACACGTTAACAGCTGTGAGTCTCTCTTTTTGCACTGAAATCCCAATTAAGCGTGCATAGAGATGATTATGCATCTGTTTAAATAATGTTTCTCTGCAGACAGAGCTCAATCATTTTTAGATGATCTAATTAGATATCGAGTGTTTGAGGCTGAGCATCAATCGAAAAAAAACACCAAACATTTGCATTGTCCATAGCTATTTTGTAAAGAGAAAAAAGAAAAGAAAAAGAAAAAAAGGTTTATTCACGTGTGCTCATTTGGTTCCATTGCATGTTTCACACGCAACTATTTGTGTGTGATATTTTTCTGAGGGTGCCCAGCAGGAAACTTACAGCTCCACTTTTTTTGTGAATTTTTTGCAGCCTTATCATAACAAAAGACAAAAAAAAAAAAACGATATTTGCATCTAAAATTGGGGGGTGGGGGTGTTATTCCAGGTAAATGTAGCAAGAAAGAAAAAATCTGAAGATCCAACAAATGGGAGTTTGTAAACTCTAGTAACCACATATATATTTCAGTTTTTCTAGGATATAATTTACCAAATTAATAAAAAATTCTCGTTTTTTTTCTTTTAAATTTTTGTCCTGTTTTTGTCACATCATTAAACTGCTTGTTGATCTTTGAAAATATAAAAGTTGTCCTTGACAAATTATTAAGCATGGCCTTTTATAAACGTGTGCCTTCAGCAGATTTCTTTCATTATCTTTTCTTTTTTTTTTGCACGCATCACGTTACCAGAATCACAATTTGTCCACTCCTTTTTTATTATTATTATTATTATTATTATTATTATTATTATTATTATTTTATATTTTTAAGCTCTTGTCTCCACAGGATACTTTGACAGTGTAGTGGGAATATGGTGCGTTCATGAAAAACAGTCAAATAAGGTATCTTCAGTTGCAGCATGATAGGGCATAGGCAGGGTATTATATCAGATTTTTTAAGTAAAAACTTTTGCTAAATGACGATCATGATCTTACAAGAATAAAGTCGATGTAAACTATAACGAGAAAAGGATGTTATCTCAGAGAACAAAGTAGCCTATTAAAACTGAGGTTTTGAGATGTCACAAAAGTCATAAAAGTTGTTAAAAAAAATCAATAATATTACCAATAAAGATTCGTTAAGTATCAAGACTTAAGTCATTACAAATTCAAAGTTGTCGCCTCAATTTTAGTCAAGGTCAGGGGTTCATATTGTCTCTTCTTTCTTATACTACAACTTATTTCTCTTAATCTGAATCTTTCTTCTATGTGGGCCAAACCCTCTGTCTGAAAGAAGCTGAGGAACAAAGTCATAGTTTTAGGTGAGGGCCTTTATGCTGTTTTAAAAGAGGGCAAATCAAGAGAGCAGCCTGCAGCTGGACTCAAATGAGGGCTACGTGGCATCTTTTGAGGTCAAAGGCCCACTTAAATACACATTTCATGAAAAACTGCCCGCTCACTTTTGCACACGAGCCCCACTGCGCATCAGGATTCAGAATCAAATCGAGAAGTAAAGGCAAGAAAAAAGGCGGCCTGTGCTGACCTCTGCAACAGCTGTTTCTCAACCTAATCCACTATCCTTATTTTAAAACACCTTTTGCTTTTTGCTCATCGGATATGCTCCCATATGTTATTTTTGCCTAAATATAGATTAACCAAAGCCTGTAATCATGACTTTGTCACATAACACTACAGCTTTGTTCTCATAATATTCAACAACTTCTTTATTCTTGTAATAAAGCGACTTTTTCCTCACAGCTTTATGCGACTGCTTGACTGTTTTTTCTTGCTGAATATGACCCCAATTCTCCTCTAAAATAAATACTTTTCCTGATGATAACATCATTTATTATACTTCAGTCACATTACAGCAGATACAGAGATTTCCACAACATTATAGCACACAGGCCATCAAAATAACCTGCCAAATCAAAACATAAAAGAGACTCTAAGTCTACATTAACCAACATTTATAACTTCTTTAAGCACAGGTATCATGAACACATAGCAGTGATCGGTAACGCCATAAACATCTGGTAACCTACAGCTCTGATAAAGTACAAAATACATCTTCACTGACAGGGGTTATTGTGCCAGTTTATGCTACACAAGAACATTTTCATGTACAGGTTTTTAATAGCTTTCTTTACTAACAAGTTTTCAGGCTACAGGACAGAGGAGGGCTTGTTCTTTAAGACACTACTTATGAATTCTAGTTTATGTACAATCACTATCACCAAATGATCAATTAGTATATTTACACTATATATATATCAATATATTTACAGTGTATTCTGACTTAACAGTGGACGCCCAGCTCATGTTAGAGAGAGAGGAAGAAGTGGAAGAATTTACACTTTGGCCATTCAATTTTTAACCTTTTTTTTTTTAAAGATAGATAGATAGATAGATAGATAGATAGATAGATAGATAGATAGATAGATAGATAGATAGATAGATAGATAGATAGATAGATAGATAGATAGATAGATAGATAGATAGTTTGGGTGTTTAACTGTGAGGATAGAAACTGTAATAACCAATGTCCTTTGTGCAGTTTTTCTCGCACTCTCTGGGTGCCAGCAGCTCCGATTTGAGCGGGGACACAGTCTCTGAAACAGGCGTGGCAGAAGGTGAGATTCTCCTCCTTTTGGCCTGTTCAAAGATCCCAGAGTCGCTGGAATCGATGGACTTTATGGAGGACGGCGTCTCTATCCAGCTTGACTCTGAGGTCATGTCTTTGGGTTTGGTCTCCTCAGAGCCGCCGATCGGTGACCTCTCCGTGGGGATGGAGTCTCCCTCCTCGGACAGGTAGTTGGTCCCTGCTCTCCCACTGAGAGAGTTAGCGGGCCAGCAGGAAAAGACCGAGCTGGATTTGCTGTTGACGCCACAGTACTGCGGCGGCGTGCGTCCTCCCCAGCCTGACGGGTCTGCGTAATAGCCAAGAGGCCGGTTGGAGCAGCCCGCAGTCGGCAGGGGAAGAGCTTTCACTCCGGCCGCCGCGTAGGACAGCAAGGTGGCCGCGTTACCGGCGAAATCCGCGGCGTCGTATGCCGAGGCAGCAAAGTCCAGTCGGTTGTTGGCAGGGGTGACAAACCATCGCTGCGGGGGGGTGGCAACAGTGGGCTCCTCGCTCTGCTGCGGGGAGAGCAAGCTGTTGCCGAGTGGGACGCTGCGCTCAGTGCCAGGCCCAGTCCCCACGCCAGGGTGAAAGCGAGATTTGGCATAAGTGCTGACAAATTGGTCCTGTAGGAAAGAGCTAGGCATGGCATATCTCGCACCCGGCACGATCTGTGAACGCGGAGAGTCACCCGGTGATGGAGTTAGGCGGTCAATGTCGCAGCCTGTGTAGACACTGAAAAGATGGAGGGAAAAACAGAGAAACAATTCAGCGGCTAAACAGGCTGTTTGTCTAAAAATCAAAAGCTTTCAGGTCAAAATCCGTTTCAGCAGTGAGTGTGTTTCTGACAGGGGGAAGGGGGCTTTCAAATGGCTTCTTTTAGGGAAGCAATGTCGTTTTTACGCTAGAGGCTCAGATCTTTTGAAGAAAGAAAACAAATAAAGAAAAAAGCCAAAGTTACATTCATTAAATCTGAACAAATTGTCCTGGTTCCTTTTTTTCGAATGGGAATTTTACGCATAAATTTTACGCATCCCACTATCTCACTAAAGTTAGAATATAAATGCAATACCACCATAGAAATTATGCAGACTGTCATGTACAGATTACAAAAAATGATCGTTACGAATCTTTCATAATCATGTGAATTTCTGTTTGTTAGATTTAAAAAGAATGTGTTTAAAATGCTGTCATTTTCAAAAGCGCAAAACTTTTATTTTCAAAGCCACCTTTCATTCAGAAATTTGACAAAAGACCCTCCAATTAATTCGGCAAATCAAAATGGAGATTTAACAATTACAAAAATTCTTAGTGGAAAAAAATGAGCTACTTACGTGTCGTAGTTGTCCCGAAATCCTTTGGCAAACGGATTGTGGTCAATTTTCAGCTGCGTAATCTGTGGGAATAAATGACGCACTGATCAGACAATAAATTGTGTTAAAAGATTTACGCACCAAACTGTCAGTGTGGGAAAAAAATGATCAGGACTGAACCACGAGATGTGCGCAAAATTCTGCCATTGGCCCCTTGAATCTCGCTGGAACTTGAGACTAAAAGAAAGATTGTCATAAAAACCCAGCTCCGATTTTTAAACAAGAGTTAAATTTTTCTAAAATTGAAACCAAAAATCGACATGTTTTTCCGCGTCATAAAAAATCTGCTGAATTGTAAAAGATGTTTGGTTTGTTGAATATTTTCGGTGTTATGTGGAACATGAAGCGGCCGTACGTCGGTGTTCTGATAGGCTGTGACTGCGATGAATTGCGTCTCTGTGAAGGTGAAAGTCTGGACTCTTCCTGGTTGGCTCGTGTCCTCTGTCCCATCTTCGTTTACTTCCACCACATGGAGCCTAGGCTGGTACTTGTGGAGAGACTGGAGAACAACCATCTGGAGATGCAATCAGAAACGCGCGTCAGGAACTCGCCTTCAAACTTTGGATTTATGGTTACAAGAGAAAACTGAACGGATTCACAAATTTATGATTATTTTAAAGGAATAAAAACTGCGCTAAAAGAGTCTAAAGAAAACTACTCAGGGTGAAGAAATTTAGATTGTCCAAGAAAAAGAAAGAAAAAAGAAGGAAGAAAAAAGTATTTTACACTTGATCACACACAAATAAAAAAAAGAAAGAAAATATGAATCATTTTAAGTATTGGAGAAAATGTTTGGTTACCTGCCCCGTGTTGTTGGAGGCACCTTTGTTGTTTGTGAGCTTTAGCTTTCCAAATGAGATTTCTTGGCGCATCCAGTGCGCACCGGTATTTGGCGAGTCCGGGTGCATGTAAACTCTATTTCCTACAAAAAAAAGAAGCAAAATACAAAAAAATTATCACATAAAATCAGATTATCCATGTAAAAAATAAGTTTGATGTAAAGATTTTTATATGTTATTTTTTAGCCATAAAAAGTGGGTAAATATGTTTGGGAAAATAAGATAAAATTGTGTTAAACAAGAATGGATAAAGATGTGTAATACCGATCACATTTGTGTCTGCTTTTCCACACGGCACCCACTTGCCTCCTTGAAACCGCCAGTGATTTGGATCAGCAAGAATAACATCCACAAATATATTGTAGTGAGCAGTTGGGTCGAGCCCAGAGATGTTGAAGCTTAAAAATGGAAACATCCGTCTGTGGGGAATAAAAAGAGCACAAATTTAGCCAAAAAAAAAGCACAAAAATCAGATTAAGTTTTCCGTTTTTGTTTCGAGATTTGAGGATGATGCCAAGTTTTTCCCCCTTTTTTATTTTAAGGATTGAGAATAGAGAGCAACGTTGCCAAAAATGGATGAATTCTGCAGGTGTATGAGCCATATGTGTGCGCGCACTTACCGTCCCTGCTTTGTGATGATCATCTCCGTTTGGTGCCTGTGGAACTTCAGCCACAGGGCCCTGTTGCACAGATACACCTGAGCTTTCCCCGGCACCAGTCCTGCCTGCGCGGAGGAGAACTGGTAAAAAGCGCCTCCTTGGTACGTGTGTCCATACTGTTGCGCGTAAGGGTAGCCGGCCGCGGCGTAGCCTTGTGGGGAAGTGTTGGTCAGAAGGCTGTTGTAAGCTCCGTTGGTTATGACCGGATGATGGGCCATGTAACGGCTGGGACTTCCAATAGAGAAAGCCGGGTGCGCGGGTCCATGCTGGCTTGGGTACGGGAACATGGTGGCTGCTGAGACTGACTGAGGCTGTGCGGATGGAGAAAAGATGCACCTTTCTCCTGCAGATCCATCGAAATTATGACGGATGTCAGAGACTCCGTGAAGATCAGGAGAGAGTTTGCCCCTCTGGACGTCCCCTGATGCGTCCTTGGAGTCGGGAAAATTGTCTGCCTCTGACTGATTCGTCATCTCCCTAGAGTTTTTTTTCAGAGGTGAACTTCTCTCCAGGTTGTCACTCGCAGATATAATAGGATGGTCCTGCAACGAAAGCTCTGATCCATCGGAGCTCGAGAAGCCACTGCCCACATTCATAAATTTCTTGGAGAGTTCACTCGCCGGCGAGATACAATTCTCGACCTGCATGGCTCAATAGGAAGCCACAATCAGCTGAACCTATATCACAAGCCTGAGCACACGCCTTTTCCAAATCTAACACGAGGAAAACGCCTTTTGCGATGACTTGAAGCACCGAAGGCAGCAAATTAGCCAATTGACACCATCCTGCAATCAGGGAGGATTTTCTTTCCATCACTCTGCCTTCTCAGCTAATGAAACAAGTATCGCCATTGGTTAACTCAAGGCTGTAATTTAATTAGACAGCTCTTAATTAGGACAATCTGTGGAGCGCTGTGAGCAAAGTGATTTGTTTGTAGGGTGACATGGGCCTATATTTGATTTAAGCATATGGACTTTGACTGGTTTATCAAATAGAAATGTGAAGAAGAAAAACACAAAAATCAAATATAAAAAGAAAAACACTTAAAAGGTTGTCCTCCACTCACGTCAGCTGTGTTATTTACCTATTTATCCGCGTTATTTACCTATTTATGCGCCATGAGTGCCAAAGTATGTCTGCGGGAGAAACCAGGATATATTATTAACACACCAAAAATGACAGTCCATGACAGGCAGCGCATCTGATGCCTTAAAATGTTTGTGATATAGCGTGAAATCATAGCGTCCCACTGAAGATGTGTTTATGAGTCCCAGTGCTGCTTAATATTTGATAACCTGTAAAGTTATGAACCGGAGGACTGATAGCAGGGCTGCTGTGGCAAATCCATGTCACAGGAAGGAAAGGAGAGGAAAACCTGTGCAGAAAGCTGGCATTAAAAAAAAGTGAGTTTGATTTAGGAAGATGCAGTTTTTCTCTATGGGTTTGATTTGAGGAGTTTGGTTCAGAGTAAGAGGCTTTTAAAACTAGGAATAAACTATAAAGGCAAGATTTTATTAGTGGTAGTAGTATTATTATTATTTTTTTTGAAAAATTACGTTTCTATCTAATAAAAGCAACAGTTAAAGATGTTTATTCAGTTTGGAAAAGTTTATACATTCCACCACAGTAGGTGGCAGCATGCAGTCCACTGCTATACACACAGACGAACAACAAACTGAGGAAGGGGTAAAAATGACGTCAGATGGGGCACATTTAAGTGCACCCCAAACTTGGAGGCTACAGTCTCTGTTGTACAGGTCATTTGGTTGATCACTCCTCCTCTTTGCCCCACATTTCCTGTCAGTATTGGGTCTCCTATAAAAAAAAGGCAAAAGGCCAAAAGAGGAGAGTAACAAAGCTGTAAAACTGATTTTAATTGAAATCAGTGTGCTTTGTAGTACTTGATATATTTTAATATTAAATAATGTACTCCATTAATAGTAATTATGTTGACACACAGATATAGACAGTATAGCTGTAATTACAGATATGCAAATACAGATTTAGAGATATAGATACAGATATAAATCATAATGTGTATATCAATCAATCTTTATTTATATGTCACTTTTCATACACAACATGTAGCACAAAATGCTTTACACAGAAAATGGAATGAAAGAAACAAAGAATAACCAAATCTACCCCAACCCAAGATTAAAAGAATACCCAAATCTACCCCAGCCCAACCCCTCACGCCCACCCCACGATCTAGATGCAACAGAAACAGTATTAAAATGCATAAACTTAAAAAGGACTTGACTTCGTGGAAACAGGAATGTGCGCACTGAGGAAACATCATATGAAAACTCAAGATATGAAGTATATATTTAAAAAATGTGTTTTTATCTTTAATATATGAGTATATTGCTTGTGGAAACTGTTTATTCATTTCCAACCCATGGTTGTCATTTCAAAACACAACAGTGTCTCAGAATATATCTAATTTTATAGTCTGTGTAGGTTCTCATTCATACAGGTCATCCAATTTTGAAGGGCAACTGGACTCAGACTTTCTTGAGGCTCTTAAGAGATGAGATGTCTTCAACCTCAAGCAGGTCCAAATCCAGTTGCCCTTTCAACAAAGAATTGGATCTAATGTTTAGGTCTCTCTCCCATCAGAACAAGGTTTCTGTTGATTATCTGTAAGTCTAAACTGTGCTTCTTGAATCAAATTTATAACACGTTTGTTATCCTGAGTTGCAGGAATGAAAAATGTATTTTTGAGCCTTTCCCGCAGTACGTGCAGTAGCGATGAAGTTTGTTGTCAATAATCCCTGACACAGCTGACAGTTAAGATGTTCACAGCTATTGTCAGCAGCAGATTTAATTAAGATGTACAAATAAAAAAAGAGCCAGAAAGTTTTCTTTATATAATTAGTCTTTTCATGATCTTCACTGCGAAATAAAAAGCTTCATTTTACTGATAACCCAAATGACCAAATGAGGGGTAAGAAGAACTGCTTGTATCAGGGATTACGTTGCAAATATACAGTTTCTGCAGCCATTTCCAAACACAAACTGTTTTTCAGTAGGAGTGCTGTAATTAAAGTCCAGTATCTGGGCTCAGTTTTGCACGGGATTGGGTCACCTTTTCAGCTCAGTTAGATAAGTATACGCATTATGGACAGAGGCCGTAGTCGTCAGTGACCTTGTTGTAAAATTGATCCCAAGTCTTGATAGGACTTGGTATACGCCATCCTTTGCTCCCTCCTTAAATTTACCATCTGTATTTCAAGCTGTTTTACCCATTCAACATTAAACTATTATCCAGAAACAAAAAACAACAGCAGTAGACGCAAAAACGCCCGGTTCATCAGGTCCATCCATACAATAATGTGATTCAGTCCAGCCTGTGTTAAAGGGGTGTTAATGCAACACTATACTATAGCTTTGTGTAACAAGAAGATGAGTTCAGTTGCACTTCATGACACGCTCCTTATTACAGACACTCTCCAGTATTGCTTTAAAACATAATTTCCACTTTACTTAAAAAAAACTTTTGGTGTAGTTATTCTGCAAATGTGCCCAGAACAATCTCCGCCAAGAGGGGTTAAGAGTAAACCAAGTGGAGGCCTGTTCCTCTGGTGGGTACATCCACATCCAGAGTGTATCTTTAATGAACAGCCATGAATCTTTGAAGCTAACAAGAGGGGTCATTACAGCTTAAGGCTATAGGGTCCAGCAATCTATTCCTGTGAAACATGCAAGCACAGGCTTGTCTGCACCCGAGCAAGACAGAGAGGTCGCTCTCTGCTCTCCTCATTACTGGATTATGGTTCACTTCCATCACTAATCTTTAATAAGCAGAATTGGCTTGTTTTTTGAAACCAATTGTTGGACACCCATGCAGAAACTTGGTTTGTTTCCCTCAGGTGCTTATTCATCAGCATTTCTATTGGCTCTCTCAGCGAGTGGACAGAACCGGAGAGGCTGATTTGTTACGCTCTTGGCCAGGCTGGTCCCTCAGGGGGGGGTTAGTACAGCGCAGGTTAAGCTCTGTGCCTCCTGTACAACCATAGCGTTGACCAGCTGAGGTCAACACAGGGGTCTGATTAATGATAAAATTAAGATAAACACATTTAAAGTGTAAAGGTTAAGAATTCATGTACAAAATGAAAATGCATCCTGATTTGTTTATTTTTCTATCTTCTAAAAGGCACTTTATAAATCTGTTCAAAAAACAAATTGACAAAGAAACATTTTTTTTTTTGTTAAGCTTAAGCATAGGCCTTTTGTGCCCCGTATCACCGTTTTTTATTGTTGTGCCAAAGAAACCGGCTCACCACCTGGGTTTAATCTAATCAATGTGAATGACAAGGAGAGAAAAAGCCTGAAAGTGAGCACCAGCTTAGGGATTTTACCTAATGCCCAGCACTGTCACTTCGATGATGTGATCACAGCACACAAAATGACAACAAAATTATAGCCAGCAAGGATATGGGGGACATCATGTGCTCCTCCAGTCAGGTGAAATTGCTTTTGCCGACTATGAAATGGCTTGTCTCTTGTCGGATGGGTAAACATTTCCTTGTCAGGCCAGTAATAAGGAATGAGGCACACTAGGGCTCAACTAAGAGGATAGAGCCAAGGTTATTTGGGATTCATGACAGGTAGTGGCTTATATTACAGCGGCACTAAAAATTTCATGGGAATGCATTTAAGATGGCCTTTAACTTATTTATATGTTGTTTGCCAGACGTCACATTGCAATTTCCATCAATAAATCAAAGTGAAGTATTTCTTCCCTTTCTTTCCTGGTGCTGTGTGATTTTCAAAAAAACACAAAGCCTGTGTTTACCTTAAGTCTTTAATTAGCGTGCATGGCTAATCTGATTAAGTGTGGAGGTGCTTTGTGCTATGCTAACATAACCCCCCCCCCCCTGTGGTTTGCTGCCATCAGTGATCCGCCCTGTCACTGGGAATCAGGGTGCTCTCTGACAGAAAAAAAGACAGCTGGAGGCCTGCTAAGGGGCGGAGTGGACAGTTGTGGCTTTTAAACCCTTATTAGCTGTCCTCCCTGGACACACAGCGACACGCGTCCATACGCAGAAGTGCACTACACCTGCTCATTATTGATGGCCTTTAAGGGGGTTTGCCCAGCAAGAGCAGAGTTAACTAAACAGGGTTCTTCACCACAAAGCTGACAGCAAATTAACCTCAGGACAGGTGAGCGGGATGTTCAGAGGAAGTGAAAGGGACATGGTTACTGGGCTGATACCACACCTGAGATGATTCGCCAGAGACCCGTGTCCAGATCTATGGTCCTGGTTTTAATCTGGAGCAGAGTGTTGTCAAAGAATGGCTGATTTTACATTATTTAGCAACTCACTTTTTCATGCTTTGTTTTATTCAACCAATTCAACTCATAATCCAATCACTTTTCAATGATTTGACCAGCATTTTCACACACTATACTCTTTTTTTAAACAGTTTGGAGCTCTCAAAGTTTTCAAAACACCATATAAACATACATCAGAGCTGTATAATCTTATCTTAATTTCATTATTGCCCTTGTACATTTGCTTTAAAGTGTATTGATGTTGCACCATTCTTTTCACCTGTTCAGTTTCCATAAAGATAACAAAACATTCTGCATGAAACTATCATTAAATGTTGTCTAATTATCATACATCTGTAGCTCAAAAGGGTGGGAATCACTAGTGGCCCCATGATACGATATCATCACGATACTTGGGCCATGAAACGATATTATTGCGTTTTTTTTAACATTTTGCAATTCAGTAATAATTAATAATAATAATTTTTATTTATAACACGCTTTTACAGGTGCTCAAAGACGCTTTACAAAGAAATAACAAAGCCAGTGAGCAAACAGTGAATATCGCGATACAATATACTGCAATTTTCACAATATTTTCAACTGTTTAGCTAATTTGACATTCGTCTTACTTTATGTTTGTCTTATTCACGCTGTATTTTATTTTCATGTAGCACATCTTGCAAACCTTATACATATTTGTTGTACTAACTTTCTCCTGCTCTACGATGTCACCTCTGCCAACCTCACTGGACGAAAAGTTGATTTTATTTTTTCATTATCATAGATTTGACTTCATATTAACAACTAATTTGAAAAATCGATACTTGGTAAATAAGATGGAACGATATATCACCAGACATAATATCGCAATACTATGCTGTATTGATTTTTTCTTCCACCCCGAGTAGCTCATGTGTTGTCTAAAGTCATTTTAGCCCCTACCTGTTTATTGCCATCTATTACTTGTTTCTGTAGCTCACATGATGATGATATTATAAGAACAACAGCACAAGTCTGTGGAAATATGGAGCATGAGATCTTTTTCTTAGAGAGAAGAGGAAAAACACGAGTGCAGATGATAATATGTAGAATTAATGCATAATTATAAAAGTGTGAATTTTTCTCATACCACTTCTGCAGCGAACTCACACCAGTGAAATACTGTATTCCTCTAAGACCCACAATCCCTCAGAGTAAAATCCAAACCTGTTTCATGCTCTCTGAAGTGTATAATGTTGTTTAACAAATGGCGAGAATATAATGTCAGGAAGCGCAAAGTTAGCAGAAAGGCTAATGTCCCTACCCAAACTTCTTTTATCACCTGCTTCTGACCTGTTATCAACTCTTTGGTTTGTTGCTAGTCTCTCTTTAATATTTTAAGAGCCTGTGTGACCCGGGGAGTGCAGCTGGGGTTTGTGACCATTTTGTTATTTCTGCTGCCATGCACTGTCAGACGTCTGCGAGTGAAGAACACGGCCACTGTCCCCAGTAAGCCCACGACATGAAAAATTCAGACTAACTCCACTTTTTAAGCCATTTCTGATGAAAAGCACGCAGAAATGAAACTGACTTATGCCAAATGAATATCATTGAATGGCTGTGATTGTGAGGGCTGATGTTTGTTTCTTTGAAATTATTTATAAAACATCAGTTCCATTTTAAGAGTGGCCATGCTATCAAGTGTGCACTCACTCCTCTGAGGATCCTCAGAGGTTTGCAGAGCGGGATCAGCCTCAACCTGAACAATAGAGAGCAGAATCAACCCGCTTGCTTTAGATTTGCCTCTTTTTTTGCATGTTTGTTATTGAACAGATTCAATCATATACAAAGTGCACCATCACATCTGTGCTTGATTTTACCAGCAACCAGACTCACATGGTTTTGGATCTTAAATCCAAAAAATGCCACAAACCTGTTTTCTATCAGCAGCATGCGGGATTTGGCACCTGAATATCTTTTGATTTTTTTTTAGCATGATAAATCCGAATATGACCTGCAACAGCAAATATTTGAAAATAAAAACACAAATGCTTCACGGATCACATAAAAAATGAAAATAATTCTCTGTTAAAAGAGAAAATATTTGGGGGAGAATAGGAGCAAACAGGCGACTGTCGTGTTACAAGAATAATCTTCATTAAAATCACAGGCAACAACACCAGGCCAACACGCAGCTCATTGGGAATGCAGTGTGAAAAGAGAGGCCCACAGATTATCACTCTACGTAACTCATGTTTAATTTATCCAGCAGCAATATTGTCAAGAGCCCTCGCAGTCCAAAGAACGAGACGCTGATAAAAGCTAGAAGAAAGACGAAGGGGGAGCCCAAAAATAACACACACAGGCTTTGAGTGAAACGTTGCAAAATGGGGAGATAAAGCACGCTGGAGAGTGGGAGCATCAAGGAAGTCTTTGATATGTTTAGCACAGCTTCACAGCAGTGAACCGTACCTGCTTTAGCATTGTAAATATTTCAAAAGATGACTTGGAAATGGTTAAGTGTTCACACAACAAACAGAGATGATACGCGGCGCTTAACCTTTGCTCTGATTTGGAAATATTCGACGAAATCACTGCGCCGAATAAGCCTCAGATTTTAAAGTACAACAGCATAGCCTTACATCCACCTATATGAAGTAACCCTCAACCAATTTCTGAGTGCTCTATGGTGTGCATTTTTTTCTTCTTCTTCCTCCTCCTCCTCCTCCTCCTCCCCATGGCTGAGTGAAATGGAATTGCCTCTCACATTCAAAGACAGCTCTAGGAAGGTGATAATAGAGCTACTCCCTGCTGTCTGCAGGCAGGAAATAGGAAAGTGGCATATGGGGCCAGGAACCAAATAGAGAGGAAATGTGACCAGGCAAGGGAAGGAACCAAAGGAAAGGTTAATGATCAGTTCTGAATTCTACTGGGAGAAGAAGTTGAGAGGAAAAATAAATGTGACATGATTTATGTCTGCAGCACTCACAGTCAGGTTGTCACAAACAAACACGTGGAGAGTTTATTTTCTGACAAACTTTGCCAATTATAAGATTTAAAGAGAAATAAATATACTGATTCTTTCCTTCATAATATATAGATGTAAGATATGGCAGACGAAGAATAACACACCCTGTGCTATTGCTTCACATGGATTAAAAAAAAAAGATGAGAAATGCAGACTTTACCGTACAATCAATACAAAATCCATCTTCACAGCCTCACCAGGATGCTCCAAGTGTGAATGACTGGCTGGTGTCCTACTGTTGCCTTTATAGCAGCCCGACACACTCTCCGGCCTGCAGCATCTCCAGCAGGAACTGATGCACTCTTTTCAACGACTCGTGAGCTTTAAGGCGCTATGCTGAGGAACAAAATTAGACCTTGGACACGGTACAATGATTCATGTTAGGAAAAGAAAAAAGGAGGAGATAAATCACGGAAGGTTTAAGTGAAAACATGTGAATTAGAGCTTGGTGTGTTATCATTAGTGAAGTGGCTCGCAAATTTTCACCCTTTAACCACACCTTGGCTGAAAGAGTTTGTGCCCTTTACCACAAAGCTGGAATCTGACCCTTTAGCTATCAGTTATGTCTGCCATAAAGTAGGAATCAATGTTGAGGCAATTTGCACTTGGTTTGAGCTGCTACTGTGCCTAAGATAACATTTATCATGTGTTGTCTTTTTAATTATCCAAAGGGTAGGGTGACACCGAGGACAGAAAACCATGAACGCTGACAGAAACTGTGGATTAGATAATCAAATGCCATGTATCTCAAGACTCTGGGCAAGAGTGTTGAAAATCTTGACAAATGCAGACCACGGTCCAATCAACGGATTAGAGTATTTCTCTGGTCCAAGCAGCTGTAACAACAGCTGGACATCAGACACAAAGCAACATCACCCGGACTGATTTTTTCCAGATCTGACAGCTAGATCATTTGAAGCTGACAAGATAACACTTAAATGCAAAGGTGACATGACAGTGTCTTCGAAGCCAGATGGATCGATAGTCAGCTTGGCTCGTCAGGATCTGAGCAGTGGTTCTGCAGCCATGTTTTGTTTTGTTTTTTTTCTTACACTGTCATTGACAATAGGCTATCACTGTCTGGCACAATATGTGCTTCGTTATCAATGAGCAGATTTCCTTTCTTATGTTGGGACCGAAATATTGATGCATTTGGTTTAACAAAACAGCTCAGGGGTCCAAAGGGGGTTTACATCACCTTAACCTGGATTTAACCATAAACATAAGTGTAAAAGGTGAATTTTTGTCTTGTGTTGGAAAAGCCATGACACCAGGATCTCTTAATGATTAACTGACCTGAGCCTCCATGTTAATTCTGCTGCTCACTACAGCTCATGCACTGGTACAACAACATATTTAAACTCAAACCGCCCTGTCTTTAAACTAGCAGCAATCACTGTTTAGTCCACAAAGAACCACTGATTTCTCAGTTTAGTGACATTGTATTACTTGATATTATTTAACGGCCATGGTGTGCCATAATACAACATAAATCCCAACTCCTGGTTATGTTATTTAATCTTATTCTAGATTTTTCTAGATATTCCAGGGGGGACTAGCTTGGACCACAGTAGGTGTGTCTGAGGGACTTTTTTATTATTATTTTGATTCTGTTTAGCACTAAAGTTGAGATCTTCAAGTACATTATTTTACTGTAAAATTGCGTATTACTGCAGTTTTCTATTAAATATTATACTGATGGTTATTCCTGCAAAAACAGACATTAATAGTGGTCAACCGATTATAGTTTTTCAATGGCTAATCCAACAGCAGGTCAGCTGATGGTTGATATGCAATCCCGAAATCACACTGTTTTCTTTTAAAATACAATCTCTTGGTACTAACAAGTTAGAAACAACATTACCTATTTTGAGTGAACATTGAATAATGTTTGGCTCGGTTAAATATTAATATTCATGATTATTTTAGCTAGTAACATGTTAAATGAAAAGATAAAGATTATGCAAAAGATTTTAGAGAATAGCTGATATTGCTCTTTATACTACACTGCATTTTTTTATGCATCAAAACAAAGTTTTAATAAAAATGTGAGCGAGTAACTGTTTTAGATTTGATTAAGATTATAGTTAAGTCAGCCTTGGGAGAGCTGATGCTGAAATGTTAACGATTTACGTCAAAATGCCAATAATCTGCATAATTATCAGCCAAGAGATGAATTAGTCCATTCCTAATTTTCAGATTGAGTTCATGCAGTAGCCCACAGTACGGCATTATTACTTATCATAAGTGTCCCTGTTTCATGTTTCTCTGTATCACACACTACTGTCTCTTCATCTCCATCTTACACTGACTGACTGACTGTCTACATACAGACATGTAGTGGGATCAGACGATAGCTGTGTGAGTTATTGGGCTCTATTTTCGTTCGCGCCGGTGAGGCGGCGGAGGGCGGCGAGCCCCGCGCAGTTGTATTTTCGTCTGGCGGAGCCCAGCGTAAGGCCAATTTGGTATTTTCGTGGCATGAGCCGCACGGAGGCGAGCCGAGATCCGCCAAGCTGGGCGTGGTGGTGTGGCAGGGGGAGGTGTCGACAGAATCAGCTGGCGCAGTGACATTTTCGTGCTCGCCAACGGCGTGTAAAGTGCGCTGAAAGCTCGCCGATTCAAACCTGGTCAGCTTTCAGCGCAAGGCGGAACGCAGCTGGTCTTGTAGTATTTTGGTAGACCGGCGGCGTATCGACATACGTCACTGATGCCTCACCGGCAGGTTTCCACAGTGTCAGGCACATTTCAGTGCAATAAATAATCATCATCAACTATTAATCTGAGTCAGCACATATATTTAGATCTATATCGATATATTCTGATTTATATCTGATCTGATGAGCGCGTTTGGCACGCGTTTGGACATACAACCTGACCGAATCAACACAGCTGAAACCGCATCAAATTAAATTAAATATCTAGTAAATATACACACATGATGAAGTTAACAAGATATGTAATTCGTCTCCCTCCTTTTCTTTCTTCCTCTTCCTCTTATTTCTCGCACAGCTCGACCTGGACACGTCTCCGTGTCCTCTGTCCGTCTTGCTGCTGCTGCAGCTGAACAGATGATTTGTTTCAGTGCTCAGATGCGTTATCTACTTTAAGCCGACATACGGATATTATAATATTCAGTTTTGTGGGCCAAATTTATTTTAGATGCCAACATCTATGAAAGAAAGAGCCAGGCCACGGAGCGCGATGCGTCATTTACGCACAGATGGTTCCGATTTTAATGCCTTTTTGGAGTTTATGTTGTGATCTGTACGCTCAACCCACCTTTGTCACGTGAGGTTTGAATATGAGCAACTTTATGTGAGTGTCTTTATTTGTGGAAAAGGGTGTTTGTCTTACCAGTGGGTCCAACATTACGCACACCAAATCCATCTGTGCTCAGATGAGAGAGTGTCTACAAGTGTCCTACTTGTTGAGGGGCTGCCTTCTGTCGCCATCGTGTGGCATAACTGTCTTCAGACATCTCTTGATCTCTTTGACTACTTCATGAAAATAGTAATACGCCTCGCCTGTGGCGGATTTAAAGGCGAGGAGAGGAGCTAATGTGATTGGTGAAAACAGGTCTCGGCTGTGTTAAACCCCTATACGCCCTCTCGCCTCCCCTTCTATGATTTATGCTGCCGGGAGGAGCTGAGTTAGGGAGGGGGGATACTTACACCGGGCTGCGCGGCTCACCAAAATACCAAAATGTGCTTGGGAACGCCTTGTCAGATCTCCGGCGAAGCACCAAAATAGAGCCCATTAAGTGAGTGGTCAAGCGACTTAAAGAGAGGGTGGGTTGGTTCTGAGTAAATGGATGTATGACCACTAGTATACCTACATTTAATACCATGTACAGATGCAAGTTCAAATCATTAAGGGTTTAAAGTGCCCCCTTTAAAGATCATGGCGCTCCATGTGACCATCCATATCACCTATGCCCTTAGCCAGCCCTGAACCCACCTCCAGGGGGTATGCTGCAAACCAAGATCCATAGTTATCCAGGTAACAGTTGGCTTAACTCTGGGTTCTTTGTACGTCAGAGGTGTTAACCTCTTCCCACATAGATCACTATGGTAACTGATGCTGTGCACCTGCTCCACAGCCGGTTGGTTATGTTCAGGTAAGAGATCAGCTTGTAGAAACCCCCGCTCACTGAATAACCATTGTCTTAATTATGACTTCCTGTGAGCTGATCTTAAGAAAGAGAGAAACCAGCAGGACTTTTTATCCAACTGTATAATTTAAGATATGAATGAAAGTTGTTAATTGTGCTTTCATGATATGAGATAGAGTCAGCTGACACTGGGGCCTTTAAGGTGCTGTGCAAATTAGATGCTCATTTATGGGCGCTTGTTGCTGTTGTTCATGCTTTTATATTCATTTGTACTGCCTTTATACTGCTGCTTTTGATATAGTTGGAGTAGTTGCTCATGTAGCTCCAAATATATCATACAAGCTGCAAGATTAATCTGAAATTGGGCAACAAAGCAGTTCTAGTGAGTGCTGATGGTAATGATCAGTAGTTATTATGGGACCCTATCTGATAGCACTCACTCTTGTTATGCTGCAAAAAGTTGAATGTACATTCTTGCAAAAGTTTCTCAATGAAAATCTGAAAAAAAAAAATAATAATAAGATACTTCAACATTGGTGCATAGTTTACCTTTTTAAGCGAGCTGCAATCACTTTTAAACCACAATTTTATGATTCAGTTTGAAGAGATTATTGGATCTGAATATTGGGTTTAACCTCTGTGTTAAATCTACTTCCATCTGCAGCACCTCCACCTATGAAATACATGAAAGCCACTCATGTTAATGTAAACAGCCTTATCTTTAAGCTAGCACTGATCTCTATGATAAACACAAGATGTCTGTTCTAGGTGCACCATTAAGTTGAGGTATAGTTATGGTTTAATTAGGCAATTTCATCTGCTATTGTTATCTAAATTCCAAGATAGAAACCTTTGCTATGCTGTACGGCAATAAGCCCTCCTTCAGCTTGTTACTACTGGGCTGTTTCTCTTTATTGACCAACTACATCACGTACCAAAACAATAAATGAGTGCATTAGCAAGTGCCAAGCGGCTAACAGGGTTTGTGTCAAATGATGCTGTTTCTTTGGTTTGTACTATGCATCAGCTTTGTCTTTATTTGAGTCATTTCTTGTTCTGTTGAGGTTTTCTTTACTATCCAGCTTCCTAGCAACACATTTATGCCAGTCAACTTCTGGGTCAAAGACCAGGGTGCAAGTGCAGAACACTTAAGCCAGTGTCACTTTAATTAAAATGTATACATGGATCAATCACTAACTTACTTATATCAGTTTGACTATCAGAAATTTGCTTTGGACTAAATTTTAAAAGACAAGTTTTAGTTGGTCTAATGCAATGCAAGTTTTTTTAATTTTTTTTTATTTTGGACTGAAATCTTAAAACCAGTGTTTTATCATGTGAGGTAAGGCATTACAACTTTTAGGGAAATAAAAATGTACTTTCACTTTGTAAAACACAACCTTATGTTAGCCTAAATGGCTGTATCTATAAGCTAGCATAAATCATTGTTTACAGCAGAGTTTTTCTGTTCCTGTTTGATAAAAGTATATTGATATACTGAGGTAAATCGGTACATTGATAGTTTTGAAACATCATTTTAACACCTTGGGAAATAAAAATCTACTTTCACTTTGAAAACACAACCTTATGTTAGCCTAAATGGCTGTATCTATTAGCTAGCATAAATCATTGTTTACAACAGAGTTTTTCTGTTCCTGTTTGATAAAAGTATACTGATATACTGAGGTAAATCAGTAAAATGACAGTTTGGCAACATCATTTTATCATCGTGGGAAATAAAAATGTAATTTCACTTTGTAAGACACAACCTTATGTTAGCCTAAACGGCTTTATTTATAAGCTAGCAGACATCATTGTTTCCAGCTGAGTTTTTCTGTTTTGTTTCCATGTAATAGTATCAATTTACTAAGGTAAATCAGTATATTTACAGTTTGGAGATGTCATTTAACATCTTAGGAAATAGAAATAAACAATAAAATGATAAACATAGACATAAGTGGTGCTTGAAAGTAAGCGACAGTGAATAACCCCCTCTTCTGTAGATAAAGTGGACCTGAAGGAGGTTCCGTTTATCCACAGAAGGGACTTAAAGGAAATACTAAAGGGTGAAGTGCATTTAACTTTAACACTTGACAATTCAGGGATTATTTAAGTCGAGTATTAACAAGTTGAATTAGTGTAAGTTTAGCTATGTAACAGTAAAAGATAAAGATCCATGTCTGACCTTGTTACATTAAATTTCAAATTAAGCTTGAAAATATTCTGCACTGTGTAATTAAAGTCGAAACTGGCACTGCTGTAAAAAGAGAGACATTCAGGTGACTTAATCACTCTATGCCAGACTGTTTGATCCAATTTTCAAACTAATTAATGGCTGTAAATATGAGAATAAAATGATCAATGATCTGTCAACTCGTAGTAGCAGTCAAAAGGCGCTCGAAGAGCCCACTTCTCCAAACCGTCCCCCAGTGAGACGGCCAAGAAGTCGCGTAGATCAGTTCGAAAAACTCGGCAACTTGCCTTGGTGACCGTCCAGGCTGCACCGACTGGCACTATCTCTTTTTTTTTCCCCCATCTCTCAACCACATCTATACACTTAAATAAAAAATCAAATGCTATCTTTCAAATATTCAACAGTCTCCTTTTTCCCTGGGAGAGGTAGGGAGTATTGTTGAATAATGCAGCCAGACAGGGATCTCCCTGAGCTGGTCTCTACAGGCATCACTGAGTAGGTCTGATCCCACTTGAGTAGCATCTATCACGGTGACATCATCATTCACACAAGGAGATCTGATCAGACAGTAGTACACTACTCTACTACTTGAGCCAACTCTAAAGCAGGCAGTGGTGTTACTCATTTAAACCAATCTACCGGCCATCTGTTGATGCTAAAACCATGGTCAGACTGCCATTTCTAAATCAAACACCATCAGTTTGCCTTTATTGCTTTCTGTTCAACGCTAACACGTTTTCCAGGAGGAGGAAAAAAAATTGGTAGCTTGCGAGACACATATTCTCTTTTACCTTGTGTGATTCTGGTGGGTGTGTGAATGTAAAAAACCACAGGGACAAGCAGCAGAGGAAGGAGACAACAACATCTACATGCAGCAGCAGCAGCAGCAGCAGGTCTCTGGCTCACAGATTAGGGCGCTGGGAGCACTTTGCAGGTTGTTGTCACAGGTATGACGAGGGAGAATTGCGCTCACTATCCCCAGGTTACAAAAGGTGTGAACAAAATATGCAGCCAATTTGTTTTGTGCAGAATTAGACGGGGAAAAACATTATCCTCCTGTGCGCTTTAGGCAGTCCTTGTCTGTTTAATCACCACTTAAGCTATCTTTGACTGATTTTTAACGAATGTGCTCGGAGGTACTAATGAACACGTATGCTCTGGTTCAAACAGCGATTTTAACTGGACAGCGAGTGACATCGAATCAACAGATAAACACAACACCGCATCAAAAACGGAAACCCATCCAATCCAGCGAGCTCCATCAAATCACAAGGACAAAGAGAGAGTGTGAGCGTTGGCACAGGAATCACTGATCTTGGGGGAATTGGCAAGACCAACAGCAAGCAAGTGTATTACATATGGCGTGCCATTTTCACAGCTTCCACAAAGAGAACACAAAAAGTGTTACATCTCACTATCTAAGATTAATAAACAACTACTCAGAAATGCTGAATCCTTTGTGAGAAAATCAGAAGTAAACCGAGGCGGTGGGAGAATTTTTAAGTTCATGTCTGAGCTTAAGGGTGCAGAGATGACAAGACGGGCAGTCTGAGCCGAGCATAGGCAGCAAATGAAGCCGTCCTCCCACTAAATCTATGAGGTGTCAGTCAGGAAAGTGGCCTGCCAGGATGACTTTCAGCTCCTCATCAAGCCAGATGGTTTCTTAACACTGAATAAATGAATTGATTTGTGTGTCGCGTCTCTAACAGGGTTCATATTCTTCTCTGCATGACAAAAAAGGTGGTCGGGCATGAGAACACGAGCGCTATGATCTGATGGCAAATCTCTCCAGTCCTCGCTAACATGACTAACATGTTCGCAGTGTTTGTATCTGTTATGTTGATGAAGTGTTAGGACGAGGCCTTTGTCGTCACGGTTGTACACAGCTCACACCTCAAGTGTTAACTTCTGCGTCCTAACCCACTCCACTTTATTACTATCATTAGATGGATCGCTGCACTTTCCCTACGGTGTGAACTGCTATCAATTATGCAGCTATCTTTCAATTATTGTATATTGTTAAAGTAGCTGCTAATGAATTGTGAAACTACTGTGTTATGGTGTGATTGTACCAGGCAATATCCAGCTACTGTACACTTAGGCGGCTTTTTCAATTAGGTCCGGGTGGCGGTTTTTCAGTCATTAAGCACATTTGGTGTAAAAGGATGTCCACCTTACACTTAGCCAAAGGTGTTTCTGCAGTTGCCGTTAACTTGCACTAACTCAGCCCCCATGCAAAAGCCACCGCTGCATGTAAGAGGACTCTGAGGACAACACAGGAGTACCCACTGCGATTTTCACGGGGGATTTTGATATTCACACCTGTACTAGGTGTTGTTTGAGAGTCTGATAAGCATGTGTGAAACCAGTGGGGTGATTAGAATGAGGACCTTATTTTGAAGGGATCTTTTTCTGGTCTATCTATCAAGGACAGCTATGTTGTTTTTATGTTTTCATAGATAACAATAAAAGGAAGAGACAAAAGGAATCGTGCAACGTGTATCTAAGATACCAGCCATGTGTCTAATTGAAGCTGCACACGGCCATATGGGCATGTGCGAAAAATAGAATGTCCAATAACTGCATAAGGATTCAAGCAGCAGTACGTAGAAAATAAAATATTTCCTACATGAATGCCAGTCTTACAAGCAGAGAGGATTTATCTCAAAGCTATTGCAACAATTCATGCAAAACCGGACTTTTTCAAATCAGTGCATACAGCAAAAATCATTTCCAGACCTCATCATTACAGGATCAGAGGCTGAAAAACAAAGTGCATGAGAGTTGCTCCTCCTCTTCCTACATTGGTGATGTTCAGAGGCAGCCTGTTATTGGAGGTGTTAATTGGCAAATTCAGTACAAGTCAAGAGCATGTTCCCTGACGTCCTCGCCCAGCAAGGGCTAGGTCATTAAACCGAGAATGGATTCTTTCATGCTGCCTTAACCCTTCAATTGCAAGTTACCATTCTGCAAACATTCCCCATGCTCCATCCCACCCCCATGTGTCGAGAAGAAAAACAACCTACACTTGTTTAACGGCGACAATAAAATAACAGGAGGATGAAATCTTGAGAGCCAGACTTGTTCGAACTATTTCAAATTGGCAATCAAATGTCTTAAAAAAGTTCAGAAGTTTATGAATATCCAACAGCAAAAGCCTCCACAAGTAAATATTTAAAAGTAGTTATTGCTATGGTGGCTGAACAATGGGATTCTCAGAACAATGGCTTCATCAAACCCCACCGATCAGAGCTTTTGTGTATTGAACGAGCCTGAAATGTGAGCCTCCTTTGGGGTTCTGGGTGCGATCTCACCACTGCCTCTGTCATCACTTGCTGTGACTGCCAAATCTCTGCTCCAGAAATCAGGGTTTCTCAGACCAAGCACGGCAACACACACAAACAGGGGAGAGAGGGGCCGTCCTGAGACTTTGCACAGCACATCGACGGCTTCAACACGTTTAATCGAACACAAAAGTCAGCCCCGGCGCTTCTACGGCAGAGAGCAAGAGAGAGCCCAACGCATGGCAAGACAACTGTGAGGTGATACTCGCAGCTCGCGACGCCATGAGAGTTGGCAGTCTCTCATGCCAATGGTGACCAGTGCACAGACAGTTGAATATGCTTCTCTCCTAAGTTGTTAATTATCGAAATGACATTGATGTGAAGAGGCCATTGTAGCCAGGTGACCTTAAACCACTTGCTATCTCTTTGTTTTGTTTCCATTTGATTAGACCCTTTAACAATCTCTTTTTTTCCACGCTGGTGTTATATCTTCTTAGCAATGGCATGATCTGATCACCATTGTTTAAATATGTAGAGGAGTAATTGTTGGGAATAATGACTTTGTGAATTAGTTCCTTATCAGGCTGTTGTTTACTGCAATTTTAACTCATTAGTGGCCAGTCAAGGGAGGGTATGATTGGTTGATAAAACCAAAATGTGGTAGATATAGTTGTTGTGTGCAGTTATTTATAACACTTCTATTCTTAGTATTAAAAGAGGATATTTTAAGCAGTGCTTTTTTTTTCATTTTGTCATAAAGCAGAAAGGCTTACATGTAAAATAAAAACAAAACAGGGCAGTTTGATTTATGAATGTTGCATAAAAGAAAATCTGTAATCTGATAGCAGTGAGCAAAACATAAGCCTTCTAATGAAATGAAAATTAAAAATAAAAATAAAAAAAACCTAAACATCCTTTTTATGAAGTTTATATAACTGCGCACTGAACTCTAAATGATTGCATTAAATAGTTCATTGTTTAGCCGAAGGAAATTACAGCCCTGCTTTAAAGCTGTTCTGCAATCACTTTCTTATCAATTTCCATTTGATAAAAAAAGATGGATGAGACTTGAATTTAGTAAACAATTAGGTTATGCATTTCACGTTCAATGATTGAAAGGGTGTTAAAATTAATCCTATAAATGTAAGATGCAGCTGTATTTTTTTTAATCTATTGACAGTATTGTTTTGTAACTACCCTGCAGATATATTGAACTTAATTAAATGATCTTTGAAGAGTTGTGTGTGACATTTCCTTTCTTGGTCCATTACGTTTTGCAGTCATGACTCTGATTTAGAGTTGTATTTTCTTTTTTCATCATTAAAGACTGCAGACGGTAATGTATTCTTTTAACCAGGTTTCAATTGAGGAGATGTTCATAGAGATAATTTATCATATATTCCTGTTACTGTCTCCTTTCTCATGCATTACATCCCTTGTCATTGCTCATTTTAATAATTCAACTTTTACTTGATAGTCTGCCTAAAAACCTCAGTGAACACACATACTATATCTCAATTACGATGATTGAAACTTTACTTTGAATGATCATACCACACGTACGCTCTGTATTTCCCCCTATAGGTAACTCAGTCCTTCAGAAAACACTCTAGTAGCATCATCTCATCTTTGCAAGTACAAGCTGCATTTTCAGGCTACAGAGATCAGCTTCTTTACAGGATAACCTACAGGCTCACATAAGCAGTGGTAAGAGTGCCAACAGCTATACTGTGCATCACTTTTCCTCCCTCTCCATCTCTGCTTGAGAGCGACTGCGGTCCCCTGAAGCCACTGACTTCACTGTCTCCCCGAACTCTGTGCAACAGCGACTGGTGGTGCAGAAGCACTGCTGATTAGCATGCAGTAATGATGGTGAGCTGGGCTCCATTGTTCTAACACCTCCCCTCTCCTCCGCACCAATCTGTCACCATTCAGTGGGCTCGAGCTGCCTCAAATGCCTCTCTCCACAAATGAGATGGATAATTAGTTGCCCCTCACGAATGCTGCACTCTTCTCACCCCTGATTGCTTTCACCTTCTTGCTCCTGGCAATTTTGACACCTTGTAATCAGCCTGCTACTTCTCCGTCTCTCAATCCATATCCTTTTTTCCTCTTCTTTTTTGTGCCCTCTTTTATTTTTTGAAGCTTGTAAAACTACTTCATGTCTTTCCTCTCTTGTTACAAGCATCCCACGGAGAAAGATGGCACCTTTATCTCCTATCCTACTGAAAAAAAAGGCCCTGGAGCAAAAATGTTCCTATCTCAAACAGTTCTTACTGTGTGCACAAGCGAGTAGGTATACAGTGTGCAGGAACATGCAAAAAAAAAAAAAAAAAAAAAACCCTAGCTGTCAACGTGGGTTTCCTCTTCCAAATAACAATGAATGACAACATAATTATGAGCAAGCAGCTGTTCATGATCCCAGGGAGAAAAGCATGCAGGCTGCACAATGTTCAACTCTTCACAGATTAAGCAGACAGCGTCATCAGGGATGTGTATTTGCCAAAAAAATATGAATACATTCTCCCCTAAGTGTCCGTGATGTGATGTGAAATTATGAGGTTTGTGCCATTAAAATAAACATGGGTCATTTATGGCATGTTGCATCAGATCAATCTGTCTTTAAAAATTACATTTTACAAAGAGAAACTCAGATGAGAAGTTATTTTGTCTTTTGTCTTTGAAATAGTTAACAGCACTACTTTACTGCATTTTTTTTTGCATCCGTCTGTGCTATTTATGAAGCGCAGTGCTGAAATGCTCAGCGAGAAATACCAGTTAAGGTTAAAATCAATCAGTCTATTAAGCAGTATGTGATCACGAGAAGTCAGTTACAACACCCAACACTTTAAAAGAGGGAAAAAAAAGGTTGTTTGCAGTGTTCACACCAGCTCATCTACCCACCACAAGTGTTACCAACCCATAGCAAGAAGGGCTGTGAGGTCCTCTCTGCACAACAAAGTGCTCTAACACACACAGGGTCTGCGTTTCCTTTCCTAACATCCTTAAGCTGAGCGCTGGAAATCACTGCAATTGTTTGCAAAGGTGTGAATAAATACTGCAAAAGCTGATGCTCCTGCGTAGAAAAGACCCAGGTTTAGTCAAATGTTGTCGGGTTCTTACAGTAGAAGAAGTGGGTTCATGAAATCCACTGTCATTGAGTGAAACATCAGCTGTTCAGATTTCTCATGTTTACCTGTGTTGTATCATATTGTGATATCAGTTTTTTACTGAATATACACTAATATAAAATACAGTTTAGTATTAATTAAAGTGAAAACAAAAGCTGCACTACTGTTGAAGCATGGCACCCAATTAAACAGTGAGCTTGATTAATATAAGGTGCAGCCATCTGTGTTTTCTGCTTTAATACTGTATTTATACAAATACAAATTAATAGTTAGTTGTTGCTATAATGTTTAAATTGTTTGAGTTTCATATATTTAAATTATTAAAAACACTCCAAAATATGCAGTTTTCTTTTTTTTACCGGTCAAATCTTCATTTCTATTTACCTGAGAGTTCATGTCTGTAAAAGAAAAACAAGGCTCGATATTAATGCAATAATGCTTTCAATTAAAAATGTGCCATCATGTCAGAAAAAAAAGGTTAATAATGTTCCACCTTCTGCTCATCTTTTGCTTCATTAAATACTTGGATAATGAAAACTTAAAAGATAAAATAAGAGAGTACATGTCGGGTTTATTTGCTCATGTATACCATTATTATGCATCATCTTCTCTCAGTACTAGAGTAAAACTTCAGCGCGATAATAGAAAAATATAATGGGCAAGAAAGTGTACCATTCAATTCTTCAGTATTAAATAAATGGATTCAAGTCTTATTGCAGCGTCTTTTTTTTTTAAATCCAGTACAGCGCATGTAACTTGTGGCAGGCAGGACGAGACCACGATTACAGTGATGAGCACTCGTGGCCTTCGCCCGTCAGTCTCTGCTTCAAATGTCAGTCCTCGGCTTCATTCTTATGCGAAAAATGCGAGTAGAGGTGGCTGTTCATTCGGTCCTGAGGAACCACAGCGTGGCAGAAAGCACATTTATCAGGACTGCTACTCTGAGGCGTCGCCAGCTCTGTCCACACGTCCACTGCATCGCTCAGCTTAGGGCTCCAGAGGGGCTGGACCAAAGAAAACAATATTTTATTCTCCAATAAAAAGTATGCAACATGGTGTGGTCTTTAAAATGAAGTATCTGTTACCTTGAACACTACAACATGTCCTCTTTCAACCTACGTCTGCAGAAATACTTTGTGACAGGAAAAGTGAGATGCTTCGCTCAAGTATTTACAATGTGTGTTTCCTTGTTTTAAATGTCTGTGTTTATGTATTCCAGGAATGGAATCATACTTTTAGATCCTACAGCATGTCATTCACATTTTTTTTTTTTGAGCGTTTATACACATCAGCAAATAAAATCCCACTAAACCATCATACTTGTATCAGATTCAGACACTCTAACGTGCCTCCATCTGGCTCACACGTTTCAGCAAAAATGCCAAATATAACCAGAGCATCCATGCCTGAGTAAAAAAAGAATCCGCACACGTTACACAGTGATACAGATAAGCCAAGGGATTTTTTTTTTTTTTTTTGGACTTCACACCGTTTCACTCCTCCATTAGCAAAGACCAATCACAGACTGATAATTTGCTACTAGTTTTCTCAGACCTTCTCCTGTGATTCTCACCTGCTGGGGTCCCCACACACCCTCTTGGGAAAGTGAGGATGATGTGGAGTGGGAGGGGGATGGGGGGTATACGAAAGGCATGGGCAGCTCGATGGGCTCCTCCTCTGTCAACGTGGAGGGCGGGTTGATGAGAGGTCGCTTCACGGGTACGGTCAGGCCCATGTGCCTCTCAGGTGTGCTGTTCAAGAAGTCATATTCACTGTCCGCAGAGGGCGGAAATTTGACGCTGAGTTTGGTGAGAGAGTCTACTAAGTCTCTGTCTTCGGGGCTCGCGCCACGAGACGCCAGAGACGTGGGCGGGAGCGGGACATCCACTGCTGACCTCAGAGCTGTGGAGAAGGGTCTCTCTGCTTCTGCTGTGTGGTCTGTGCACTGGATAGGCATGGAGAACCGCTGATCTGTCAGACAGCAGATAAAACATGAGATTTGACACCATTTCTGCCTCTCTGTTGACATGCCGAAGTGTTCCAGCTCTTAATTTACGGACATTTAAGCTTGGCAACCGTTTGAAAAGTCACACACATTAGCATTTTTGAATATGATAGAAAAGTATTTAAATCACACAGAAACAAACATATATTTTTCTGTGGAATTATTACACAGTGTATATCCAGGCTATTTTTACATTGGAGGCCAGTCAGAGTTCGAAAGGGCAATGAGGCGTTCGTATACAGTCTTAGTTAAGGTGTTATCATCTAATTATCTTTAAGAACAAAGCAAATGAACTTAAACTCATAAACTGTTATGACATATAAACCTTTTTAATTCCTACACATTCACTTTTAAGTAATTGAATTAAAAAAACAAGCAGTTTTAGGTGACAGGACTGAAATACAGTGGGTAATATTTGGCTCAATTGTTTACTACCGTTTGACGCATCATTTCCTCCGTGGAACCTTTTTAAGTGATCCTTTTGTTTTCTGGTTAGCGACTGAATCTGCCGGAATTTCCCTTGGATCGCTTCGAATGCGCCCAGCATGTCCTGACTGACCAAAACAAAAAAGAGAGCGAGAGGGAGAGATAGAGAGAGGGGGAGAGGAAAAAACCTATTCCAGTGCTGTTGTTTTGGATTACTTTTACTGAAAAGTCTTCATGTAAAAAAGAAACACATACTAGTCAATGCTGCTGTTGATTGGAATATTAGGTGAAACAGCAACAGTGCCCATTTTCTCCTGAAAAAAAAAGACACATTACATCAACAGTAATCATTAGCATCAATTATCCAATGACATATGGGTATTACATCTGCAGTTTCTTTTACACACCACTCATTTTTTTCATGGTGAAAAATGCTTCCTGGTTTGTTAAGTAAAAATAGCGAGACTGAAGCTGCTGAACTGTGCAGCGATATTATCCTCTAGCACCATCTGGTGAAGTAAGAGTGGATACACCTTGGTAGGAGTAAAACAGAGAGTGAGTACTGACACAGCAGCAGTGTTATCTCAGGTTTACACTGTGTTGGATCATTGAAAAACAAATAGGTGGAGGCATAATAGTGAAAACAGTGAAAACATTTCTCCTAACTTTTATCCACAAGCTGTGTGGAAAGGAGTTCAAATAAGGGGATATTGTAGCCTGACCAGGATTGATTAAAGTGCATTTATTCCGTGAATGATCTTGCTATGGTAAAGTGAGAAAAGACAGTGCGCTTAAACTGTGATATATCAACCATACATGTTAAGTGTTTTATTGATGCTCCATTGGTCTAATGTGTTCCTCTTACATTTGTGTCAGACACAGAAGTTCTGCTAACATGTCTGTTTGTATACTAGAGGAAGCTGTGACTGCGCTCTTGTATTTCAGAGTGTCAGAGTAAAAGAAAAACAGATCTGAGACCGTCAGAATGCAGTTTTTACACAGTATAGACAAAAAAGAGCACAGGGAAATGTAGCATGTGGGACATACCGTGTACTGTGTTTTCCTATAAGCGGCCTCATCTAGGAGGTGGTTGCAAGGCTCGCATTTCATCTCCCCTTTAAATCCAAAACAATAAAAATGAGCCATTTACATAAAGATTAAACAGATTCATTGTGATTTATGATGATTACATTCAGTTTCCATGCCCAGATTGCAAAGCGATGGGAGATTTAAAAAAAAAATAGTCCAGTGGGCATAAAAGTGAAGAGATAATTTGGCACATTTTACCAACCTGATGGCTGCCTTGTTGCTAACTTAGCTTCAAGTTTAGAAATCAACTGCTGCTGGTCCTCTATCTGCTTCTGAAGCTTTTGAGTGTATCGCTCGTAATATTCAGTCTGAAAAAAAAAGAGGGTTCCTGTTACATTTTGCCAACCCTCAAAGTGTGATTTGCTTTACAATGTCAGTTTTTCATGTATTCTTCAGTGGGTTACAAAACCCAAAAGTAAAATGTAAACCTGTCTTGAATCTTTACCATTTGCTGCAGCTCCCTTTTAGCATTGTCCTTTTCGATGGAGACCTGGCGATAAGCTTCAAAAGCTTTATTGAGCTGGTCTCCGATGTTCCTTTCCATGCCGTGTGCTCCACAAACATCACTGACACAGCAGACGTGCCCTATGAGCAAGATAATAAAATGTACACCCACAGTTTGACCCTGAAGAGATTGCATAAACAGGAACAGAATCAAAGTTGATAAGTTAAATAAGCATGATGATAGTAAGCCTAATAATCTGCGTACAATGGCCAACTTGTCTGTACATAATTCAGAAATAAAACACATTAACAGCGCCCCAAGGTTGTGTCAAAATGACCAGCCAGACTGAGCAAAAACTGAACTAACATACTTCCAGTACTGTTATTACCAAATATCACAGGCAGTTCCGGTGGAATATCAGCCTTTTTGCAAAAGCAAAGTTGTATTCACATTTCCACAATCAGTGCCTTCTTTTGAAAGAAATAATGTGCTTACTATGTAGACAAAAATACTGTCAATGAACATGCAAACTTTAGCACAAGAACAGCACCTCTGTCACATTCAGTTGGCTAGAATATTTACTTTTTGCCCTTTTATTTTGAAAGTCATTTGGCAGCTATGCGATCAGAAACTTAAGGATGTACTAGTCAACATGGACTTATAGAGATAATGCAAATAAAGCAAAGAGGTTGGTGTCATCTCACCAACCTGAAGCAGCTCATCAATTAGTAAGTAGGCTTCAAAATAAGAGCGACAATGACACAGTATCTGTCAGTGATACAGCACAGCAACGACTCCTGGATGAGGCAGCAGTAAAGCCAACAACACACTCAGCCTGTTAAAGGACATTAACATCATTGTCAACAACACGGGAGCCTACCGGGAAACAGTAGCGGAGAACTTTATGTGTTATACAAAGCCCAGTCCTCACAGTTCCGTATTCTTTAAACTTTAGGTATCCAGTTAGCGATAGCTCATTCAGCCGGCGGAGTCTAAAGCGACCAAACAACAACTCCTCACCTCCGTCTATCTCTCTGCCACACTCACTGTCCTCTTACCTTCATTCGAGTTACTGTTGAAAACGACTTTTTTTGTTGTTTTGACACCACCGCAGCGTCGTCGCCTAATCTTCAGATGCAAAGTTACGAGGCGCTGGAGAGGATATGGCAGTGTGTGTTTTACATAGCCTGGTTGAGTTGGGAACTTCCCTCGGGGAATCCCCCTGATCTGTAGACTTCCGCCTTTACCCGGGCTGAGCCAATCAGAGCAGGGCTGGATGTTTAGCTGGTTGAGGGTTCTTCCAACCTACGCGTCTGCAAACCGACTGTTGTGCATAAGAAAACTGTCCCCAAACTAGGGGTTAAACTGTGCTCATTTCACTAAGCAACATTTTCTCTTGCATTATATAATGTCTATTTAGTATACTGGGTAGATTTATGTCTGCATTGTATTGTGGTGAGAAAGTTATCTGTGAATTAGTTGTGACACTCCTCTGGCGCGCTGTCATGCTACAGAAGGCCACAGAGGAACTTAGGATTGTGCATGTGCTCAAGATTCCTGTTTAAAAACGACTGAAATGCAATAAGTAGGCCTATAGACCTTTGCAAACCAACAACTCAGTTCTCCTTTTACTGCACTCTTCATAAACAAGTTGTGTTTTGCAAAAGACATATGCATGGAAGCTTAACACAATATCAACACTTTCTCAACACTGGTAAAAAAAAAAAAAGGCTGGCTCTGTGGTAGGACTCAAGCTGGACTCAGTGGAGGATGTGGTGGAGAGATCTACACTGAGAAAGATGGAGTCAATTTTAAAGAACATGGATTACCCACTTCACGACACCTTGATGGACCAAAGGGCCAATGGTGGTGCACGGCTCCTCTCTCTTCGCTGCAGGACAGAAAGATTCAGAAGATCTTTTGTACCAACAACCATCAGACTTTATAATTCTTGTGTAAATAGTAGATAACTTTTAGAGACATATTTTGTGAGACAACAGACAATTGAATTACCCTTCGGAGATTGATTAAGTTATTCTTATTCAAATTCAAATTTATATTGTGCACAAGTTTTGAAATAGAGAATAATATCAACTGGGTATTGCACCCCTGTGGCCATGTGATGTGCTCACTGTTTGATCAAATTAACACAACATAAGTGCACCTAAAACCTGGTGCATGCCAACAGGAGTGTCAGAACAAAGTTACAAAAATAATAACAACAAGAACAAGAAGAATAGTGTGCTGTGTCTGAATGTTTTCTTAGTGGTAACCTAGAGATGTGCATGCCGGCCTATGTCACACTGTCAGCCATTGTTGATGTTACTGACAACCATCTATGCCTCCCCTAGAATGAAAAGTAAAAATATAATGTTGACAAAACATACTCGAGTCCATCCAATATCTCTCTGTTATTGCAATGTTGTGTTTGGAAATCTTGGATGATTAGATCATGACCGGGAAAAATCCATGTAACCAAAACTTTTGGTATTTCCAGGTGCTGCACAGTCCATTAGACACTCTCTTCTGTATTATGTATGTGCACATGTGACAGCTGTAGAAGGTTTAGGACTAGTTTAAACACTGCAATCTCTAACCACAGCTAAATGTCATGTCAGAGTGATTTGAATACACTTCTATAGGTCTGCAGCAGGGTGAGAGCTACTGCCACCGGAGGTCAGCAAAAATGAGAAACCTGTAGGTACTGGGCAAAAAAAAAAAGCATTTGTTTTTCTATACAGTTCAACTGATCTGGGTAAGATTTGGATTTGTGCTCTGTGCCATCTTTTTAAGACAGCAACAGGATTAACAAGCACACCACAGAGCCTTTTGGGGTTTTTATGATTCAAAGAGTATGTAATTGCCCAAGATTACACCACGTGGGATCAGGATTTTGGTCTGCTTTACACAGAATCGTTGACTTGCAACACCATAGTGAATGTATGTCTCATATGCTATTCATAGAGGGGGAAAAATGCGAAAGTCACCAAGGACTCTTTTCTTTTCGAACAAAGATGCACATTTCTTTTCAATCAATCTCATTGAAAAAGAGCCAAATGTAATCTGAAGGCCCTTTACAAAAAGAACAATTATTGAATGCACTCTTTGTTTTTATGATTTATTTGACCCGACTTCAAGACAAAATAAAAAGCAATCCCATCCTTTTTAAAGATCCTGAAACATATTCCTTCTTACAGACAGATACACCGAGCAGAACCAGACCGGTGTCAGGTTAAGAAAGAGGAAAAGAGAGAAATGCAGAAAGAAAGAGGGATGGAGAAAACAACAACAACAACTCATGCAGTTGCAGTCCCTGTAGCGGCATTTCCTCTGGATGTCAAAGCCACAAAAAAACTGCAGGTAACTGAAGTCTGTGTGAAGATAGAAGATATATTTAAATGATCACACAGTGGCTCTAACAATCCCAATGATAATGGTAACAGTATACGTACTATTTACAGGAAGTAAATAAATGATTATACACTGATCTTAATATCCATGGCAGTTAAAGTCAATAGGTCCAATAGCGTTTGTTGATAATAGTAATGGGAATGGGTATATCAATTAAAGCTGGTGAGGTAAAGTTGTTCTAAAATTAACATTTTAACAGTGATAGTAATGGTGAAACTGATATTCATGACCAATATCAGCCAGTGAAACGGGAACCTATGAGATAAGGGAGTTTGGGGACTCCCAGAAAGACTTCTGGTCAGTTACATGTAGACGAAGAGAAAAGAAAACGTGAGAGATCGGAGTTTGCCGTGTCAGTTCCTCTGGTTGTCCAAGCCTATAGCAGCATAACTAAGAGCTGGCCTGAACCATGATCTTTATCAAAAAGGAAAGTTTTAGACCTGTTCTTAAGAGTGGCATCTGCCTCCTGGACCCTGATTGGTAGACCATTCCAGAGGAGAGGGGCCTGGTTGGTTTTGTTTCCATTAACTCCATAAAACTTGAATGCTTTCATGATAATTAAGATGTTAAGTATTTTTTTCCTTTGTGTCCTTTTTTCAATTTGTCAGCAGAAACTTACAGGAAGAGTGAAATGATGCAATACTCAGTCCTGGTGACACTATGCTGAATACTACAGATTTCGACATAATTATTGCATTTACCATATGCATTTCCTTAAACCTCTTGAGTTTAATGTCGAGATTGTGGCTAGTATTTCTCATGTGTATTACCCCTTAGCTTAGCACACATCTTCTAACATGCATTGCGCACCGAAGTGAGAACTCTCCATCTGCAGGACAGCTCAAATTATGCTCGATGCACAGAAAATGACCAGCAGATGGCAGCTATGAGTGACTTGTTGAAATACAGTCTCTTGTTAACATCTGTGTGGTGATGCTGACCATAATCTATAGAAGTTCTTACAGGGCTGTAAAGTATCGAGTGCAGCCCACAGACGTTATGAGAGTAAGTAAAATAACTCTTTTACCACTTAGTCTCATTTGATCATTGAAAGATAAAGTAAAACTTCAGCTTATTACCTCCTCTACTACATCTTCAATGTAATATGATTCATGTGATAATGTCTTATTGAGTTTTTAAGGTGGAGAAAATAAGGTCTCTATCAAGTCATGATACTATCCTCACAAGGGTCCTTTTGTATTGTTCTGTTGATGCATCTAACTGTACACAGTAAACATTTGCACCTTCCTAGGGGATGCGTGACAGCGTCTCTGGGGATATTTTGTGACCTCATGGTGGCCAGGAGGCGCAGATGCTGGAATTTCTGGTTGACATATTCACTCTCCTTCTGGGAGAGAAAGTGGAATGCTGGTTTGACTGTTCAGCAGGAAGGACACCACAAAAATCAGCACTTTTTATTTTAAAACTGCTCGGATATGTTCAAAAATAACTCATATACATCTACTTGGTTGTTATACATTGGATTCATGCAGAATGACACTTAATGTTTGTCCAGGACCAGGATATTACTGTTTAAGCACTTCGTGTTCTTATCATTAGTCTAAGAGTGGGTCAGCACGAACCTTGGTGTGGTCACTCTTGCACAGTGGGACTCCAGCGCCCTGGCTGCTCGAAGGATGTTTTTCTGGTGTCCTGCCACAGAGGTTTTCATCTCTGACCCCTCTGACATTCCAACGTCAACCTCTGATCCCACTTTGAATGACTTACACACCCAGAGTGCTACAAACAACCTCAGTTCATAAAAAAACTCAAAGAATTCCTTTAAAGAGAGGAGCAGCAGCCCATCTTCTGGGTTTCACATATCTTTCTTTGTCGCTTTGAACTCTGAATTTACTGCAATCTGACATAAGTCTTGTCTTGTGGTTCTGGTGCAGACAAAAGCCATTTAGATTGTGGTAGACTTGAGAAGTAGTGACTTGATAATAGAACAGTGAAGCCGGTTTATGATTCATATCAGTACCCACGTAATCCTTCACCTCAAGTATCATTTTCTATTTTTGTTCAATCCTCGGGCCCTTTTGTGTTTGTTTGGCTCTAGCAGGAAACATTATTACTATCTATCTGCATGATCACCAAAAAGAATGTCCAATAATGATTCATCAGACCATGGAGCAGCTTTCCACTTCACCTCAGTCCATCTTAAAGAGACTTGTGCCCAGAGAGATCTCTGGCATTTCTTGACCATCTTTAAATATTGCTCTTTCCAGACATGGTACAATTTCAACCTGCAACAAGCTGTATTTAGAAGCGATTATGAGCTCATTCAGTGATTTCCACTACAGAGTCATGTCTGTTTTTTAATGCTGTGCCTATTTTTACAGAGATTCTTCCAGATTCTCTGAATCTTTTAATGATATACAATTAAACGCTAAAGAATGTTAATCTGTAATTGCTGAACTGTCTCTCACATAGTGGCGAACCTTTCCTTGTCTTTATTTCCAAGAAACTCATCCTCTCTGAAGTTCCCTTTTCGTACACAGTCATGTACTTTTTCTTTCAATGACGAAATCACAGCTGTGCTATTCTGAACAACATCATTCCCTCTTGTGTGATGTTGCAGCTTGCAGACCTGTAATTAATCTCTGTTAAATGTAGCCACTTAAACCAGAAATTTACACTCAATCTACCAACTAAAGCGCACCGAGAGATGTTTGTTCTGTTAAGAAATGCATCTCTCACTGTGATTTTTATATTATACCCTGACCTCAGCACTTACAAGAGGACATCAGAGGCAGAAAGGCCTCATAAATTTTGCCTGAAATGATCCCGGGGGAAATGTGGAGTCCTCTTTCCTGCAGCATCCAGATGACCCCGGGAACACATATGAGAAGGTCAGATGTGAGGTTTTTGCTCTTTGTCCCTTACAGGATGCTGGTATGATGTGCTCCCTTAATATCCACAATTACCAGTGAGTTATTTGTATGCACAATAACATGAGGCTATCCATTATCCTTTGCAGCGTTAAGGACGCTAAGCCTACTGTCATAAGGGGCCCTGTTCTAGATACACATCACTCTGGAGCCTGACCGCAGCTAAGCAGTAAATCTTGAGCCAATGAAGGGCCCATCCATGTTTCCTCTGCGTCTGGCAAAATAAACAATCCGCTGTAGGTCTGCAGAAACACGAGATCAGACAGAGGGCAGAGCTGAGGACTCTGGCATGCCGGGGGAAAAGGAGGGGGGAGAGGGGAGGAATGCAGGAAGAAACGTACAGATCAGATTTCAGCAGCCAGGAGGAAGGTGGTAGAAAATGAAGGGAACAACACTGCCAAGAGACCAAGTAAAAGCTCATAAAGGGGACAAAGTAAACACTATCTTCTTCATCTTTGCACTATTTTAATAGTGTGTTATACAATTTTTCTCTGAATGAAGAGAATTAGTATTTTTTTTCCTGGAAGATGTCAAAGTAAGAGTGTGTGTGTGTAACATCAAAACAGACCAGTGAGCCACTTTGGTTTCTGTCAGAGGCTAAAGCTGCACACAATATTGTTTTGGTTGAGCTCTTAGCCTCAGGGGCTTCCTGCTATTTGAAGAGGATGGGGTGGGGATGAGTAGGTTGAGAAACTGTGAGAAGATTCTGTAGTTCTGAGAATTTTACAGGATTTGTCATTTGTTCTTGATCATTACGGGGCCTTTTTGGAGGGGCTCTAAGCCGTCCTGGAGTCTCAAAGATAGTGGTAGACAAAGGGAGTTTTTGTTCGGGGCAAACTCCAGGGAGGATCAAAAACACACAGATGTCTGTAGTGAATTATTCTGTGCTAAACTTTAAAAAAATCATAATTACATTCATTTAAACATGCAAAAAGATCCAAATGATGCTCTTGGTGATTTTTGCTTCTGCAGAAAAACTGCAAGAGCACCTCTCTGCATGCTTATAGGATTTCCTGACTGATAGTGAGGGGAAGTCCTCTCCCTGTTTCTCTTATATAACCTTCCGTTTGACAAAATGAAGTTAACAACATGTGCAAATAATAAGTATCAATTTAATCAGTCCTAAAATGGAATTGGAAAACTCTATATCCTGGAACTATCTCTGAATAAATCCTTGTTTGTATCTGTCACAGATTTTTGAGGTCTTATTGTAAACACAACACCTTTACCCTTGTCTGAATCATATTATATTCGGCACACACACACCTGCAAATCCTTATGTATTTGACCACTGGCAACAGTCCAATACCCTCAAAGTGAGCCAGCAATATATAACTGGTTGTCCCAAAAATACCTGCATTGATTTTTAATTTGTCAGAGTGAGATTAGGCATTTTGAACGCCCAAAATCAATAGCCATGCAGAGAGGGAGGTTGTCAGGGGTTGGGTTTTCCCACAGAGGCTGAGATCCAACAGATGCAGCTGTGGCACAATCACCTCAATAGCAGACTTACTAAATATTTCTTTACCCAGCTTGATTCTAGTCTATATAGGTATACAGTTAAAATGGTGAGCAGTTCTTGAAGAAATGTACCTGGGTCTGGCCCTAGAAGGAACTGATAAAAAGAAGGACCTGTATTTTTTCAAAATACTGATCTTGGCATGTAAGAAGACCATAACAAGAAACTGGCTGACAATTGACCCTCCAAGCCCAGGACAGTGGCTGGGTATTGTTGAGGAGATTTACTCGATGGAACAACTGACTTATTACCTCAGAATGAAAGCAGAGACCCTGAACCAATAGTGGCACAAATGGACTGTGTATATGAAGAAAGAAGGGTCTACTACTCAACAGACCTAATAGACAGTGGAAAAAGCTGAAAAAACAGTGGAATGCCCCACCTCCATTTGTTATTATTATTTTTTATTTCTCTATTTTATTTTATTTTTACCCAAGTTGCCATTGCATGGTTGTGCAGTTGACATTGTTTGTGTAAGAAAAAAAGCAAAATAAATAAAGTTTAAAAAAAAAAATGTCGAGCAGAGTCTTACTGGTGACAACGCGATCCCTCTCATCAAATTAAATCAGTCCGCAGAAAGGAATCAGGCACATTTTCATGGCACAAATGTCAATTTCCATTTTTATTCTGAATTGTTAAACAGCATTGAGGACATTTAATATTACTTTAATGTACGAGGAGAGTGTGACACTTAACTTTCATGGCTGATGGCTGACCGGTCACCAGTAAAGCAAAGAGAGGGAAAACAAGGTAAAAACAGCACAAGAGACAAGAAACAAACCCTGAACAAACTAAACGAGACAGAATCAAAGCAAACAGAAAAAAGAACATGGAGTGAGCTTTGTCTTGTTTAACTTAACTATCAGTGAGAATGCTCCTTTAATCTGATGTGCTCGGTTTGATGGTAACCTCCAGGCTGATAGTATTGTGTTGTTAGTGAAATCTGAGAAACCATTTCTAGATGTGTTCAAATATATCATTGTAAAATCAATATTAATAGTTTTAGTCTAAAAATCTGCGCCAGCTTGTTTATTTCTTCGGTTGGTAGCCAGGTGACAGGGTGTATAACCAGCTGCTCACTAATCCTTGATTTTATTCAGCATCATGGGAAATTGTTTAGACTCCTTCACAAATCCAGGACTTGCCCTCCAACATAAAGTCTGTTAGGCAAACACAACAAATAAAAAGCTGAATTCTTGTTATTGTAGATGTGATAGTCAAACTTTATTTGCCCTTCAGAGCATGTCCTGACTAAACCCTGAGATCATTTCTGACTATTGATTTTGCTAATGCCTCTTATTAGTCATTACGTGGGAATATTACACCGATAGGATAAAAGCCTATGCCGGTTCTGTCACCATGAGTGATAAGATAGTCTAAAGAGTTAATGAAGATAAAACCACCTAGAAAAAAAAAAAAAAAGAAAGACCATATGAGGTTATAGAGGAAAGTCCCCAGCTGACCTGTAGGCCTCTCTGCACACATAGAGAGCTCTGTAAAGTGATTCATTACTCAGGCTCATGAAAATTTTATCAGCAGGAGACTTGAGGCTCCTCATAGATAATTTCAACCAGCAACAGAAAACACAAAGCATGCTTTCACACTACTAGTTATCTTTCTTGTTATGCTTTTTGGTGCATTTCCTCCGAGATGTGAATGGACTATAGCATGGGACCCTTGATTCATGTAATCTTATAACTTTCATGACTGAAAAGAATGATTGAATTCATCTGAGATATGATGGAAAATAAAGTTTAAACTGGATTTCTGACATTTTTAGGTATAATTAGTTAATGTTTTAAAATACTCAAAAGCTCGCATTCTCCGCCCAGGTAAAAATTTAATCATTGTCAAGGTGAGCATATTAACTGCCATGGTGAAAATGTGGACAAAGGCTTCATCCTGGGGCTAAAGAGCTCCACACAATGTTTACAATAAAGTTTGGAGAGTTGCCTGGCAGCAGAATGTACACAATGAAACAGCACAGCGGGGCTGCTCTTTATATCAGCGTCAGGCCCTGAAAGGACAGCCTTTGTACACATATGACTCTCATTCTCAGGTGCAAAATGAGGGCCACGCTGCACAATGAAACCTTTCCTGCTGCTGTCAAGTATTTCCTCTCACATATTTGAAATTATTTAAGAGAGCTTCAGATGTGTTTTAAACCTGTCATGTTAAAGACATTTAAAAAAAAAAACTCTCATAGAAGGTCCCACCAAACAGCTCTGAGCTTAAATTAAAAAGAGACGCCTGTTTTCTTTGATACTGTGTTGAAACTTGCATATTTGAAACCAGTGTGGACAGATGATAGTAGTGAGACACAATATATTGCGATATATTGTGGTTCTGGCTCTTACGATACAACTATCATACCTCTGGCTCCAACTATAGATATTTTATTTGACAAACAGTCAGGCTCTTTGAACAATTCCATTCCAACCCTGGTGTCTGTGCCAGTACTTCTTGAATCCTCATGATGGAACTGATGACATTAATCCTGAACTTTACCTTTAGGGGACATTTCCCAGTCGTCATTAAGTCAAATACTGTGATGCTTCAAATCGAATTACTTAAAACTTAATCCTATCATATTGTGACTTAACCTGTGATTTCATCCTTGTCATATAGTGATTGTCAATCTCCAGTTACTTGATGTCTGCAGTGTCTTTGTCTAACCCTGAAAACGTGGCTTTAAATATGCCCCACATTAACCTACAGCTGCAGTATAAATATATTCTGGAGACATGTGATTATAAGTTTTCTGCTGCCGTCTGCAATGACTAAGCATATGATGACAATGTTACCCACAACTATGTGAAAATATCTGTGTTCTCCACTGCTGTGAATCAAACATCAATATGCACCACATGGTGTTATTAAGACCATGAAAAAAAAAAAACATCTTGAGTTTCAAACAACCAGCCATGATCCATAACATAGATCTGATTCATTGAATCCACAGTGATTACTACAAAGGGCCAGTACAGTGACTCATTCACTTTTGGATAACTGAGCAGTGCTGTCATAAACACCACCCCCACCACATCAGCTCCTCAATGAAAGACCGGAGTTGTAAATGTGGTCCTCCTTTTCTTTTGGTGTGACACACTCATACAGGCACTCACATCTTTCTTTTTTGTGGCTAATTTACAGTCATAAGTCGAGGGGAAATGAATGTGCTGCTGCCAAAGAGGGGTCACACACACCCCTAACCAAACCTTCCCTCCTGGCAGGAAGGAGCAGGAGTGTTACTAAAGGCTTCCTGGAGCTGCTGAAGCTCTGTGCTGCTCCTGAGGAATGTCTCTCTTTTTCTCTCTTTTGCAAGATGAGCTGTGAGACTGTAATTGCTGTTATAATTTGTGAAGAAAAAACTGTGAGCAACACTTTCTTCATACGTGCCTTAGCTGTGTTTTCTGGTAGAGGTGTTTTTTCATTAGTTCACGGGAGAGTGACAGCAAGTAGCACAATGTCCTAGAATAACCTCACTCTCTTATTTCCCTTGGAAATACCCTGTGTGCGTGTGTGTGTGTGTGTGTGTGTGTGTGTGTGTGTGTGTGTGTGTGTGTGAGAGAGAGAGAGAGAGAGAGAGAGAGTGAGAGAGAGAGAGAGAGAGAGAGAGAGAGAGTAAACTTGACTGTGTGTTTTTCGTTGTGTGCATTGAGTGATTCATGCAATCTTTGCATCTCGGCATGTTGGGGCCTGTCCGAGCTCCCATGTATGTACGATCTAAACGTGCATCTCAAGCAAAGGGACATGGTAGAGTCTTTGAATATCTGATGGTTCCTGTATTGGCCTCTTGAATTAAAACAGTATAGTATGATGGTATTATATAGCTATGTCATAGGTTTTACATTGGAATGAGGCAATGGCTGAAATCGTGTGCTGTATCCATCTTAACTTTGGAGTCATACAAATGCAGGGATTAAAGGTAACCTTAGCTTTCACTGTTTCATAGAAGGTAGTGGTTCAATTGCCTCCCTGCCCCCACTTCAAAACCCAAAGCATACCGCTGAATCAGACCTTTGTGTCGCTCCTCTAATGCTGACCCATTGACTCCTGATGGCCTACTGAACTTCTCTACATGCTCCGCTGGTGACCTTTGCTTTCATTTAAGAGTGACATATCACATATTATACCTATGTGCACACAATTTGCTGATGCATCTAATCTACAGACACTGATGCTAGAATGGGCTTGTAAGAGTTTCAGTGACAATGTGAACACATAAGGCAGCTTCTTACGCTATAATGTTCTTGGTTATTACTGTGTAGTTTGATGAATCAGTGTGAGTGATACTGATTTTGTGACTTGCACAAAATATTGAATTTGGTCAGTCTCATTGATCTAAATAAGAGATGTGACACAAAATAATAGCTGCTACCCAAACTCATCTGCTTTTACCAGCAGGTTAAAGTGTTTACTGAGACTATAAAGGGAGAATAAGACAGTGCTTATAACACAGGGCTTGTACCTTCCTGAAGGTCGCCATTAATTCACATTTTCTGCCACCAGTGTTGGTTTTCCAATCAGCAGGTGACAGTGGTGGGTAGATTGCCTTTGATTTATTGCCTAGTCTGCCCCTCTTGCCTTCTCCAATAAAGAGCCCCCACCACATACACACACACACACACACACACACACACACACACTTGTATACACACTAACACATACGCACACAGCAACAAACAGCCGTCATTCACACTAAGAGGGTCCCACTGCACATATTAAACAACAAGACAGACGCCATCTTGATTAACAGAATTTTACTGAAGTGCAAACCTTTAAAAACTATTCTGTAGCCCTTTAATGCCTGACACCACAAATTATGGCCAAAATTCAAAAATTTTTGGAGCTGAAATGTTTATTTCACTTACAACTGAAAACCGAAAAAATAAAAAGGTCCTTAAAATTTAACAAATATTTTTATTTTTCTCGTTTGATACATTAGATGATTTTTCAAAACTGATAAACTACAAGAGGATATTATTTATCATTTATCAGACTGTATTCAGGTGTTTTTGGTGGTTTGTTGACCATATTGATTTGATAGAAGTATATAAAAGTATGTATCACATATGATACAAAAGGCATTCAAGGGTTAAGGATTAGCTCACAAACCACTTACAAATGGTTTCACTCATACTACAAATATGAAATTCTAATTACCACTATATTGGTATGGTGGCAGTATTTGCATGATAGAATTGCTTGAAAATGGCAAATAAAATTGAAGTATATCTGGATAGTAATGTTATCACTCATTCAATTTCTTTTTAATTAATGTAACTATTTATCCGTACAAAAGGTTCATTTCCTTTTTCACTATGATGTCTACATGCATGTAGGTTTTTCATCTAAATACAGCTTGATAAGCAGGGCTTTTTGTAGTAATTGAATTCCATTGAAAATAGTATGTGCTATGGCTTGTTCAAAATATGTTTACTTGTACTGCGTATTCTTTACAAGGCTCCGATTCATTCACGCCACATTAAGTGTAAGTCTAATGGTTGAATAGACAAAAACTCACAATAATTGATCAGGGGTTGACTATATTTTCTAACTTATAGAATGATGTTTGAGTTAAACGCAATAAATTCACCAAACCTTGACAGAATATCACAACCAGGACCAGCCGCACGGTGGAATGTGTGGTATGTATTCTCCAAGAGAGGAGCAACATCAGAGAGGTGAAACGATGTTTTTATATAAAACGTGCTCTTATCACAGAGGTGGTTCAAAGTATACTAAATGTCAGGGCGGATTCATACATATTTTCAAAGCTGCTTTACATCATAATAAAAGGAAAAGTATGGGATTTATTTTTTAATTTTGTGTATATCTATCAAGGCCACCCCTAGGCAGCTCGGTAAATGGTTTCTCCCACCGTAACAGCGTCTGTCCTGCGCAGCGCTGACTGCAAATCAATGAAGCCAGTCAAACAAACGGGGCTGGGCAATCGAAGTTGGGACAATTTACGGAGGTCTCCGTAGCCGGATAGTCGACGTCAATTAGGATATGTTTACAGTTAATATGAATAAAAAGCGTTTTCTTAGCACCTCCGCGGAGTGAAGTGGATATCAATGTCGATTATTATCCGTCGTATTCGAGGACTTTGATGTATTTGTGTAGTAATTTGTAGCTTAACTGAGAAACTACCCTCCCTTCTTGGAACTGAGGATGATTTTTGCCAATTCTGGAAACCTGCTAAGGACACCGTATCGCAAACAGGTACAGTTTTACAAATGCAAAGAGCAGCCTTTACAAAATAACACCCTCAAGACTGACTTCGTGGAAGTCGCTTTAGTGTTTGTGAACAGAGGCTTGTCTAAACAAACTTAAACGGCGCTCAAATAGAAAGAAAAACTTACTTTTGTTTATCAAAGCCTTTCGACACGGTAATGATGCGTTCACGTGTGGGATGTAAGAGTCAGAAAGCTTAGTTTCGTAAAATGCATATGCAGATACCTGCTGCTCGGGCTGTAGTCCAGGGCCGACTAGGCTACACAACAAAACAGCAGTCTAACCTCTACCAATTGAATGTGAAATCGTAGTGAGAACACAATATTCTCACTCTTCAGTCAGAAATACAGTAAACGTGTCTACGAGGTCATGTTTGAGGGCCTCTTTCACCAAACTCAATTTCACTGTCAAATGCTAGTAAACTTATATTTTATCCTTTAAAAATAAAGTGTTTATTTTCCTGACTCTTGTGCCCACAGCAATTAAACACCATGGATGACAATTATCCACTGGTGCGTTCACTTTGTCCCACTTCCATATAGATTTTTAGAAACTCCCTTCAGCCATTAGATTTGAATGAGCATATTTACTGTGTCGTGCTCATGCTGTCATCCTGTGGCTGTAGAGCTCTGTGGGCGAGGCCTGTTCCTGGAAGCACAGTGTATTTCCAGCTCGGATATGACGGGGCTACTCTGGTCTGGAGCTGCCTGATAAGATGCCGTCCTCTCCCCCATCACAGTCGCTTACAGTCCTGCTCCTGCACCCTGAGTAGTCAGTGAGGCAGATGCATGAAAACAAGATTTCCTTTTGATTCTGCAGAAAAGTAGAACTTGATAATGCACGGTGAGGCTCTGTGACACCCATTCTCAATGAGGCTGACTGGTCCCCTTTGATAGTATTGATTATTAACTATAACTGTAGTGCAAATTGCAGTTAAAAGTAGGGCCCGACCGATATGGATTTTTTTGGGGCGGATGCCCATACCGATTATTGGGGGGGAGGGGGTCCGATTACCGATTAATTGGCCGATTTTTTAAAATGTTTTATGAAGTTTTAAAATTTTGTTAATTTGCCTCAGTAAGAGAACTAGCTCAATCACGTAATGTGTACTGTTGTTTATTCTGCCTACTGGCATGGCTAACAGTGTAGCAAGGCTAATAGCAGGTGGCTAACTCTAACTTTAGCTTGCACATTACATGGTGCTTCACGTTAACTCAGCGTGACCGAGACCAGCACAGCAAGGAACATCGTGAAGTGGGTTGAACTGTGGATGAAGATTGTCATGAGGTCGCTGCGCCATCTACAGGATAAGTCGGGGAACTTTTCAAATGAAGTGAAACGGCATCTTATTCTCTGCATTTTGTTTCTGAAAATATCGGCAAAAATCGGTGAGTTTTGGCCGATTACTGATAAGTCTCAAACAGGCTAAAATTGGCCGATTTAATCGGCTCGATGATAAATCAGTTGGGCCCTAGTTTAAAGTCATTATAAGGTGTTTCTGCTGACATACTTATGCCTCAAAAATGGATTTTATCATGTCACAACAATTCAATACCTGCAAATGGTCCTTACTCTATCTCCAGCCCTTTTGATCGTTGTATTTCTATATATTTATTTAATTGTGTGTTCTGCTTCTCGGGTCAAAGTATCACTGTGTTCTGTTCCAGTAGCTGGACAGCATATACCTGAAATTCATACTGTAACTTAACCACCCAGCTCACACTAACGGGGAAGCATAGAGTAACATTTTTCCAGGTATGTTGCATTATTTAGCGTCACTAGTCGGGAATAATATTTTGAGTTGTTTTTTAGGTCTGAATGGGAGTTTTAAGAGATTGATTGATACATTATATCTCAATAATGTTGCAGTATTTTTTTCTTTGGCATTTTTGTGAAAAAAAAAATCGTGTTTGTTACCAATCTGACTGAGTTTGGATGATTCTTGTGTTTTTGGTTATCACAGCCAGGATTAGCTGAATACAGGCTTGTCTGTGGTCCATTGCTGGTAATCGCCAATCTAGGAATAGCATTCTTGAGAGTGACTATGATGTATTTCAGGTTTATAAATATGTAAAAGGCTGTGATTAGATTTTTCCAAGTATTGCTTAGCGTTTCTCGGCTTCTTTTCTGAAACCTACAACCTACCCTCCAGGCTGAAGTCCAGACTCGAGTTGCTCAATCCTGTCACCACTTCATGCTTGGGATTCCTTGAGCTTCCTCTCAGCTTGTGATTCCTCAGTGTGTGTAAGGGTGGGGGCGGGGGGGGGTAATCAGAGCCAGATAGAAAAAAGGAGAAGACAAATCCCTGAAGGGGACAGCTCTTCCTGACATGGACATCTGTATCTTATAGACATTAAGGATGAAGTTGCTCAACTGTTGGATATTTCTACCCCGGCCCCTTTTTGGGATTGGAGGCCTCTGCGGCTATTATATGTAATGGTAAGACTTGAATGGAACCGAAACTAGATGAAACCTGGAAAACCCCATTTCAATTGTCTGAAAAAGTAGTAGTTTTTTCAGCCAATGTGCTGTCTTGACTAAAAGGGAAAACACAGAGTCATACATGAGTTCACTCCACTCTGAAAGAAAAAGCAAAGCTACTCTGAAAGATAAAAGTGCCAAGGGTCAAGAAGTCACACATGGTTGTTTATGTTGACCTGTGAATGGCTTATTCTGCACCTCCAGGCAGCATGACATCAGCGTGACACTGATGTCAGAGCTACAAGCCCCCGCAGAGTCTGATTGTGCTGACTGTGAATGTGGGGTGGAAATAGATCTGTTGATATGGATCAATACTCAGTAAAACATTCAGCCTCGTACTGAGCAGAAGTCTCATGATAGAATCTGTCATTGTTTTCTGTCTCAAATCATCATAATTGTAAGAAATCAAGTCATGATGAAGCCATACTATATGTAAAATCAGACATTAGTCATGTTTATTCTGTGATGAACCTTCAGATAACAACCTCCTCCAGTCTTTCAGTGTCTCGTCTTTCATTGTTTGAATTTGTAGTCTGCAGCTTTAAATGAGACCTATTATACTTATCTTATCTCAAACTGTTGCCCATTAAACCTTCATTTTAATCCTATTCAGCTTTTGCATTGTTTTGGCTACTTTTACACTGATATCAAGTTAGGGGTTGTTACTTTTTACACAGCTTTGCTACACAAAATGACCCAAAACTTGTGCCTTTAAAAATATGTCAGGATAGCCATTAGCCTCAACGTAGCTCTCCAATTAGCCATGTTTTACCAATAACTTGTGGTTCTGAACCTTCACGGAGGGTCTTCATAGATAAAACAGCCCAAGATTTTGGGAACAGTTCAGATACAAATCCAGCTCGTACTAGTCCTTGTTTACAAAGAAGTCACCAGTGTAGTGGTTACCATAGAAAGCTTTATGTGCCCTTAAAATGTATAAACTTCTCAATGTTTTCAGGTGTCTGCGTCATTAGAAATGGAAGAAAGCTGCAACTTTCCAAGGCATACCATTTCAATTAAATGCGAAATGGATACAAATACCAAGTGGTGTTATAGATTTGCAAGCTTTGTGTCCTTGACAGAGCTGCTTGTTGGACTCTCCCTCTAGTATTGTCTTAATAGGACAGCACAACTTGACATTGAGGTTGTGGCCATGACTGGAATGAGATGTTCGGAAAAGCACATGTGAGGATTATACTGCCACCCGTCTGTATTATATCATGGACTTAGTTGCTGTTTAGTATAAGCATAAAAGAAATGCAGCATAATTTATACCTATTAAAGCTTTCTGAGAGGTTGAGAGGCTCTGTACATTCTCATTGCTTTCATTTGTGTATTTTCTGGATGTAACCAGTAATTCTTAGCTGTAAAACAGCTCCTGAAAACCATCAGTAAGCTCCTCACCTTGCTGCTGTGATACGAATTCGATCACGATACGATAAGTTATGATACGATACAGTTTCTTGTCCCTTTAGGGAAATTTGTCTTGGACTCTAAGAGCTGCACAGATAAAGCTACCAACTAAAAGTGTATCCTGGTGCATTCAGTACAGTATGACATTCAAAGCACACTTCTCATCACACTTCACCACCTCCATCAGGAATGCAGGGTGTGATCAGAGGTTAAACAAACTTTGAATTGTAGAGGGGAATGAAATATAACAGTTTGATCTGGTGTTGAGATTTTCTTAATGGGTTCACTTCACTCCAACTGTGTTTTGTTGTGTAAAGTCAGTTCCTCAAGTGTCAAAGCATTTCTGGCTGTCAACAGGCACATTTGAGGCAAGCTGATGTCATGTTTGTCGTAGTGTAATTATATGGAGGTTTAAAAAAGGATAATATCTCATAACCACTTATATTTAACCCGTTTTTTCTGATCCTCAGCCCCCTGCTGCCCCATCGTCACACCCCATGGCTCCACCCAGCCCCAGCACCAACAGCAGCACCAACAACAGCAGCAGCAGCAGCACTGCAGGCTGGGACCAGCTCAGTAAAACAAACCTCTACATCCGTGGCCTGTCCCCTTCGACCACAGACCACGATCTGGTCAAGCTCTGTCAGCCGTGAGTACCACACTTCCTGTTATTATTATCCACCATTGAACAGATATTGATTTTTCAGCCCACTTAGTTTGGAGTTGAGTGCTAATTTGCAGTAGCAGTCACTTTTTGAAAGACAATTGATCATTCACTAAAATATGCTGTGATAAAGTTGAAGTTTTATTTTAGAGCAGTTACCCACATTAAGTAAACATGTTTCTTCTCTCATCAGCTAGCAGACAAATCCGCTCAAGTCTGTTCAGATATTGTATATTTAATCAGCTCCTCATAGCAAAAGGAGTCGTTTACAGCCTTGCAGAGAGTGGAAAGAGACATCTTTGGATTCTTATGTTTAGTCATGATGAAAAAATGTCAGCTTTATCGAAATATGGCACAAGAAATGATCACACAAAGACCAAACAAACTGCAGTCTTCCCATATATCATGTATGCATAAAGGAGAGCTACTGTCAGACCTGGGCTCATCCAAAGCTCTCTTTGTGTGCTGAATGTGTCGTTTTCTCCCCCCCGATGCCTCATAAACATCATAAGCTTCTCTTTCCTTAGGCCCAGTCTTCTCAATGTGACATTGACTTTGCGACACAAAGTTCATTTTGTGGCTGTTTGGATATATATTACCCATAGAAATCTGCAGTTGCAGTGACATATCCCTATATTCAGATGCCAGTGCAGTATAAATACAGCTTTGATGGCATGTTCAAATCTACAAAAAATGCAGCAAATTGGAGCTAAAGAATTGCATTGACTGTTTTTTTTCTGCAAAGGCCTACATAGAACAACCCCAGACAAGCCTGGTAATTGTGCATGTCAAAAGCCAACCTGCTGTAGCCTCACCATTTGAGATTAGAGTTCAGATGTAGAAAAGGTCACAAGTTCATGCTCTCTCACCCAGTTTAGCATTTAGCCTAATCCCTGGCTAAAATACCCTTCTGGTGGAGCACGGGGCACATCATGACCTGTATCTCTGTCACTTTGAATTAAATAGGTCATTTTCAACATGGCGCATACTTACATTAAAGTGTAGAAAATGCTGCTTATGGGAACTTTTTGCTGTTAGGACTCTAAAACAGCATCTGAACTAAAGCACAAACAGCAGAATCAGCTATTGATATTTTTTTGTTTGATAACACAGATTTGCACTTCACTGTCCTGCAGAGGTAGACATGCATTAAATATTTAATTTATTCAATATTCTTGTAGTTTCAGCTTTTGTTTTTTGAGCTCTCTATTCATCAGCCTGCATCCACAGAGTCGCAGAAGCACACACTTGAAATATAGGAGTAATCTTAAGTTTGCAAAGTTTTGAATTAAGGGGCTTTTAGCATAAGAGGTAAACATGATATACATTATATTGATAAATTAGTTTAAAATCATCTGTAATAAGAAGATTGTTCTCTTATAGTTTACTTGGATTAGACCTGATATATCTACAAGAGCAGGCCCCATCATGAGAAGACAAGCCTCGCTGTATCAGGATAATGAGAAAAATTAATCCATTATAATGAGAAAACCATTTTTTTATCCAGAGGTAATGAAAAATAAATAAATTGACATCTCAAGAAAACAACCAGAAATTTCTCATTATCATGGGCAAACAGAGGAAATAAGTGGAGTTGCACGAACGCTTAAGGCTTCTGTGTTATTCAGTGTAATACCAATAGATTTTCAACAGCTCCAGGGTCAAATGAGTTTTGAGAAGTGCTGCTTTAGTAACACGCGTCATGTTACCACCACTACTTCCTTTGTATACCATGACTGCTCTGTTGAAACCTTTAAGACAACATAAACCAGAAGAGACCATAAATGTCTCAATCTTTTCATTGAATCAGGCACAATGATACAAGTATACAAGTGAATGACAGTTCTGATCCAAACCACAGTAGTTCATATACTAAAAAAGAATATTTCATATTTATTCATGTTTTAAAAAGACTTTTTCTTATGAGACTGCTTTCTTTGAACATGTTATAAAAATGGTGTTTTATTGACCTTTTTTTCTTATATTGAATCAGTAGTTTCTTCTTAATCTCCACATTTTTTTATTTGTTGTTGGCCTTTTGTGTTTTGTAGACCCCCCTTATTAAATACAGATATACTTCATCAATGTTGATGTTTAAGCTTTTATATGAGAAAAGTTTCCGTTTGTTTTAAAAGTTGACGTGGTCCCACATTTCTCTTGAGATGTTTTTGAGTTCAGCCGTAAGAAAAAAAAATGGAGGGAGGGGGTCTCTTTTGCTTTGCACTCACATTGTGGGGATTTTTCAGCACCCCATGGAAACCACTTCCTGTTTCTCATATTTTTGCGGTGATGTCATAGATTGTTGCTCAACCCTCCCTCTATGTGTGTCCGTATGTGTGTGTGTGTGTGTGTGTTTTATAACTGGCTCAGTCTGCTGCATAATCCAGCTAACAATGCCTCGCCTTTCTGCTCCTCCCCTAGGTATGGCAAAATTGTATCAACAAAGGCCATCTTGGACAAGACTACAAACAAATGTAAAGGTGTGTGACGTTGTTTTTTTTCTTTCCAGCCCCGCCCTCTTTTATCTGGACTCTCAATAGATGCATATCAACACAGTTCCCCACACCTCGCAGTCAGAGAGTGAATATCAGTCGAACACTGTCTGTGAAAACATCAGGTCATTCAGCAGCTATGCAGTTGTCTCAGATGATAGGGGCTAGTCAGGAAACAGACATCCAGGCTGCTCGAAGCTGCCTCCCAGCTCATGTTATTTTAAGCCCCAGCCCTGGTCTTGTGGGTGTGTCACTGTTGTGGGTGGGAAGGACATTACAACTCCTCCCCTTTCTGCTGGGTGACAGTGATGGTCTTGGTCTAGTTCTAGTAGACTAAAGAGGGACTTAGTGATTCTCACTGGTGCTGATGGGATTAGCAGAACGCTTTGTCACTCTCCTCTGGATTAAACAGATGCCAGTTAATCGAAAGCTCTCAGTGAAAGGCGACACCATTTAAGACCTTGCAAAGCTGCGGCTGATTTTTAAATAGACGCCAGAGATCACTTTGGCAACAACCTTGTGAGAAATTGAGTTTGATAAAGAAGTTAAAGCCGTTGTTTATTTTTCCACTTATTTCAAAATGATCTGGGACTTTTAGAGAGACCTAACACAAAGATTGAAATCAAACAAATATGAGACATTATTCTGAAATGAAAACACCCCTGACATATTCACAAAAAAATGACGCCTCACTAGGTTAAATATAAACGCTGCAGTAGAGGTCTGCCCTGTTTGTACCCCCGAGAACAAAGACTGACCTGAACCATGAATGTCACGCCGGTATCTGCATCCTCAGCACTTTTTTACCTCTTTTCAACACACATACACACACAATAGCACACATGAGCACATAATTACATAGTTAAAGGGACCCTTATACTGTGGTAATAAATGTTTATCATGTAAAGTCACATGAGGATTATGTTATAGCCTTCAGTAATTACTCACTACAGCATCATCAACCACAAAGAGGACTAAGTCAGCCCACACTGATGGAGAGTCATCCTAACCCTTCTGCTTACTCCTCAGGGTACGGCTTTGTGGACTTTGACAGCCCCGCTGCGGCTCAGAAAGCTGTAGCTGCCCTAAAGACCACTGGTGTCCAAGCTCAGATGGCAAAGGTGAGGATTCATTACAGTCTAATCCTGATATCACATCCCTACAAGACACCCACCGACACTTTTGCTCTACCATCTGACCACAGAGGCAACTTAAGCCCTCATCACGCTGGTATTAAATATCGAACCAGCGTGTATCATCCTCAACTCTTGGTCTGGAGACGGCTCACTGACTCTAAATTACAGAGTTCAATCATGATGGAGGCATGTGCAGAAAACATCATATAGCTAGGCATACTAGTGAAACTTAATGTGTGTCTTTGATTTGCAGAGAAAATGTGCACTACTTAGCTAGCAAATAACCAGAGTGTTGGCAAATATGCAGCAGTGTTCTTTCTGTATCATGTCTGTTTGACTACTGCTGCATTAATAGCTTAGTAAACACAGCAGTAACGCAGTGTACCACTTTCTTAGTGATTCTATACAATGGTGATGACATTTAATGGTTTGTTTGCTCACAGCACATATTCATTCATATATAGTTTATTACGTATTTAACTGTTTGTAGAGTTACGAGCATATACGTCATTAATGCTGTTTGTCAAAGGCTCTCTTGTCAGCTGACAGCTCCCAGCCAGGCTTTAGATCAGGTTCAGACGACAGAGGCGCCGAAAGTTTGGCTATAGGGTGTAGAGACTAGTGTAGCTGACAGTGAGATGACGTACCAGAGAAACTATCCGCGCGTGAACATGTTTCTAAAGTAAGCCTTTCCATGAGCTGAAGGCTAGTCTTTCTGTCCTCTCTGAATAAACATTACACATACATTGAACATCTCAGCGCAGGTTTATTTTCCTTTAGATTCTCAGAAAGCCACGTGCAGGAGAGATTGCTTCAATCTTAGAAATGTTTCACTGCATTTCAGGGAATTGAAATAAGAGCCTCCCTTTGCATTCAGCAGATATTCATGGTTTAAATACACTACAGATTCTGCACAATTGAGCAGATTACTCCTACTTTACTACTCTAAAACAGGACTGTGTAACTTGAGGCATCTTCTCTCTCTCTCCGACACGAGAAAAGGAAGTAAATAATTGTGTGTTGTTATGGTTACAGGAACCAGCCAGGGGAAATTAGTTCCCATACAGCACCGAGCAAGAGCCCTTGGCCTCATTTCCCTGTCTGGGGATCTGTGGAGCTTCTTGACATGCCTCTGTGCACCCATTTTACTTTTTTAATTAAAGTAGAGCAGCTTTGAGGGGCATGCCCAAGTTTAATCTTTGTATTGTGAAAGGTAAATGCCTTTATAAAGTGTGAGCCTTGGGCTTAATGGACTCTCTGACAAAGGTCCCCTTTCCTGTTTTTTTATTTTATCAGCTCAGGCTGCCTTCAATGGGAAAGCTCTCATTATTATTTCAAAGGCAGGTGGTGGGAAATGGCGAGATAAGAATTTCCCTTCGTTTTAGTTCCTCTGTGTTTTCCTCTCAGAATATACGTAAATATAGGCGAGTCACCCAACCACATGTGAGAAGTTATAAATCAAGTGAAGGTGGACCTCATGGATCTTTAACAAAGTTTTGTCAAGTGTTGTGTAGAGAATCTATAAGAAACATCACTTTTTGCTTGTGTTTCTCCAGACTCCAGTGTGTGTGGATCTGCAGGCTAAATAAGGGTTAGGGAAGTGAAAGACCAGCACATGCCCGTCCTTCATTACCTCTGTTGCAGTGCTGCTGAGGAGGACTCGTAAAGTCCTAACTGTTCCAGCAGAGCTGCTCTGAGACAGTTTGTTCAGAAAGTCATGATGTTCAAAATGCAGACAGCATATACTTTCTTAAATAAAGAGCCAAAGACAAACATTATTGCATACTCCCTTTTTGCTGGAACAAGACAAGTAGTAACACCCCTCTGTCAGCCACACCCCTCTTCCTCAGAAATGTGCTTCAGTCACTGTTCAGCGCTGACTGATAGGTGGTATCTGATATATTTCTGTATGCTGAACGTCTCTGAGCTCTTTCATTTACCACACGATCGACTCGTCAACTCTTAGTTAATTTGGGGGATTTTTAGAGGTATAGATGCACAGCTCTGCTATAGAAAACCTCCACAGCAGCTTTAAGACAGGAGTGTTTTGAGCTGTCAGAGCCACACAGAGCTGAGATCCAGATCACATCACTTCATCTCTCCTCCCCTGATTGGACACCCTCCTTGTGTTTTGTTGCGACGCTGACTTTCACTCATCCGTCGCCCTCTAAATCGGGCATGTTGATTTTACTGTCACTGTATTACTTTTAGTAATCCAACCTGTCCCTGTAGCTGACTCTGAACAACACAGCACTGATGAATATTAATGTTGAGAGGCCGCTCCCCAGGGACTCGTAGCCGTGTCTTATGTTTCTGCTGATGCTATTAAAATACAGCGAGAAATTGGCTGATGTGAGCCTTTAGCCATCGTGGGCTGCATGCAAATCTCTGTTTATATCTGCTCAGAGTGACCCTTTACTACCTTAAACCTCCAACAGAGAGGCAGACAGGAAAGAGCAGAGACTTAACAACCGAATTACTGATGTCCACATAAGAAGGACACGGTCTCCTTTCTTCCTCTCTTCTTCTTTCTTCCCTTAACATGCTACTACAGCCAGTGTAAACGTGGCAGTACAGAGGTATGTGTTTGTGTTTTCGAGGTGTGTTTAAAGCATGTCCTGTAGTGTAATTACATTAATACCTCTGCTGGCTCCTCCCTCGCAGCAACAAGAACAAGACCCGACAAACCTGTACATCTCCAACTTGCCATTGTCCATGGATGAGCAGGAACTGGAGAACATGCTGAAGCACTTTGGCCAGGTCATATCCACACGCATCCTGAGGGACTCCAGTGGAGGCAGCAGGGGAGTGGGATTTGCAAGGTTAGACCCTTCTGTGAAGTTTCTGTCAGTGTCCAATGGTGCTGAAGCAGAGACTGTTTTTCATGAAGCCACTATACAAAACACTAGCGAGGTAAAGCAGTATCCGATTAACAAAAAATAATCATAAAATAAAACAGTCTTAAGGTAAATTGGTGTTTTATGAGGATAACACAATGATGACAGCAGATAGAAGTCCTGGCTATCAAAGATCAAGTCTGAAGATGTCCAAAAAGACCGCAACCAAGTTCACAATCTGATTGAGGCACACACAGAGGTGTGTCTCAGATAAGAAGGTAGGAAGAACAGGTCATGTGTGGACAAACAGTTTCTTCTTTAAAGGAATAGTTTCACAATGACTGGTTTAATATAATTATAGTGGTAAATGCTGGCTTCCGCTCTTCACACTCACGTAACCTGATGGGGTCATGATTGACGAAAGCCATACATCAAAGTGCACCTAAGGAATGTTTGTGGGTGTGAGTGTGCACCAGTACACTCATGTGTGGCCTTTACTGACTGTGCAGATTTATTACAAGACGATGACTGTATGTGCACATCAGGTCTGCTTGAGTTTTATATCAACCCCTTCTTCTCATCCAGTAATGATGCAGCTCTTGGAAAGTACCAGCTTCGCCTCAAACGGCTGTATCACTGATAGTCGTTCTCTGTGCGTCTGTTGTGATTTCAGGATGGAGTCAACTGAAAAATGTGATGCAGTCATTTCTCACTTCAATGGAAAGTTTATCAAGACACCTGCAGGTGTTCCAGGTAAGAAAGACACACTCTGTGACTATCTTATACTCACAGGCGCACACTGCACAAGTGTGATGGAAATGCTTTTCCCATGAACAGAATAAGCGGAATAATTTCAGACATTTTTCTTGTTATGGATTCAATGAGTGTGACGGTAATGGATGGAGTTCAAGTGGTCAGCCAATAGGAGTCAGAGGGTCTGTTGGTAAAGCTCTATACACTGAGCCCTAAGTGGCAGAGCACAGACAAAGAGAAGCAGAGAGAGCAGTGCTCTGTGTGGCCTCCACTCCCTCTCTAAGCTTTTTAATTGGATTATTAGACTGAAATAGTCTCTGCTGGCCTTGCCTCCTTTAGGAAGGGGAGGGGATTACAGCTCCACAGCTGCCAAATTAGATGTCTGCTTTCCCAGGCTGGCTTGTAAATACACTCCCAGGCTTCAGGGAGAGAATGTATAGCACGCAATGACAAACAGCACTGTGTGTGTGTGTGTGTGTGTGTGTGTGTGTAACTGTGTGCACGTTTGTCATGGTTTGACACCAACACAAACCTTTTATTTTATTCTCTGTTTAGCACCGACTGAACCCTTGCTGTGCAAGTTTGCTGATGGCGGACAGAAAAAGAGACAAAGTCAGAATAAATTTGCTCTGAATGGCCGGGGGTGGGGGAGGGACGGTGACTCCAGACTGGTAAGTGGTGCCTAAGATGAAGTGAGTTGTGTAAGCGGCTGATGTTAAGCTTTGATTAAACAGAGTCATGTAAAGGAATAAAAAGGCATAACTGTCACTGTGCAGGTCCCTTTATCGAGTGTTAACCCTGGTTTTGTTCCTTCATGTTTATTATTAAGCGTTATTGAGTAAAGAGCAGCCTTTTACATAGGTGTGAGCACAATAGGTTCAAATGGACTATTGTATGATGATGTTGTGTATGTGAAGTGATGCGTGTTTGAGTTTAGTTGCCAAACCTGTGCTTTCTTTTGCTCTCAGGCTGGAATGACACTCACATATGACCCCAGTGCAGCTGCTCTGCAAAATGGGTACGTTTCAACAACAGTTTTTGTTTCATCCTCCTGGACATTTTTATACATTTTATGTGCTAAATCCACTTTGATACTCTGTTGAAAATGCACTTTTTTTTGTTTGTACACAGATTTTTCCCACCAGCATACAGTATTTCAAACAGGATGATCGCTCAAACGTCCATGTCTCCTTACATATCACCAGTTTCAACATACCAGGTCTGAATCCTTCTCTCTGCTAAAAAAAAAAAAAAAAACTGCAGCTTTTCATTCTGTAATACAGCAACTCAGCATTTCTGTCCATAAACCATGTGACATCAGGATTTAGAAACCCATCCTCTGGGGTTTGGGGATGTGGGTAATATGTGTGACAAAGGACGCAGTGGCCTTTCATGCTCTTTGCTGTGCCAATTGCTGTGGCATGTGATCTCTGGAAATAGCAGCTGTTCAGTGCCAGGGTGTTTACAGAGTGTGTTTGTGTGATGTTCCAGGTGCAGAACCCATCCTGGGTGACCCATCAACCCTACATAATGCAGCACCCAGTAAGTGCAAAATCCCTCTTCATCGCTGTCTTCATCACAAATCTTTCTCTCTTTTTTTTTTTTCTTGTTTGATCAAAACATTTTCCTCTGTGGTCGTAACAGAATAGAAACATTTTTCTGTAAACAGACATACACAATATGGATAGTAGTTCCACATAAGGTGACACTGATCCTGGAGAGTTTACAGTACTCATGTGTTTGTATAGGAACGTAAAAACGACTGCTTTGGAAAACTGCGTGTTTGATGATGACAGATGCCTAACATTTTACAACAGATGGGGTTGAATTGAGAGAGAAGAGTCCTTTCTTGCTTTGAAATTGAGCCAGCAGAGATGAGAAAACACTGCTAGTAGCATCAGGACAGCCAAGATGCTTATAGACAACTTGCTCAACTTGTGACTAGTCACCTTCTGCTGTTTCGAATGAAATGAACCAATTTCTCTCCAGTCCTGCGAAACCAACCATACATCGACTTGCTTGACACTGAACATGAATGGTATCTTTAATCTCCATGTCCTCAAGAGTGTTATGGTCTCGCAGGATGATATTAGCTGACCTTGTGTATCCACCTGCAGCATACTTGTACAAGTATTTCTCTCAGCTGCTTCCCCTTTTTCCTCCAGGGTACAGTAATATCGCCCTCTATGGACCCATCCATGTCACTACAGCCCACTTCTATGATGGCTCCGCTTACACAACAGATGAGTCACCTTTCTCTGGGCAGTGCAGGAACGGTGAGAAAATTCTGCATGGAATTGGAGACGAGTGTGAAAATGAATACGATCTTAAAATGAAAAGGTGCTTCATTTAAATATAAAAAACACGTTTTTTTTCTTTGCTTCATTGTACAGTTTATGGCCGCCAACACAGCTATGCAAGGAGCATACATCCCCCAGTATGCGCACATGCAGACGTCAAATATTCCTGTAGAGGTATGTGCATTAACGTCACTGCAGTCTGATGCATTAACAGTTAATTGACTGTTGTTGAAAAACTAATCTTGGTTATTGTATTTGAACCTCCAGGAAAACGGTGCACAGTCACAAGTGGACTCTGGTAATCATTCCCCATATTCCTACCAACAAACCAAGTAGCGCTGAGGTAACATTTGGACGACAGCTTCAACAATCATGTCTTCAAAATGCAACGGATACTAAAGATCTTTTCACTGCTTTTGCACGGGATCTGCAAATATTGAAGTGAGACTATTTTTGGTGTCATTTTCAGAGAGAATATCTGCGTTCATCGAATGATTCTGGTCGTATGGAAAAGAGTGAAAAAGTTTTATTTTCATACTAGAAAACGTTTATTTTGTTACCAAGGATTTCCATAAAATGCAAGAGAGACGAATCATGTGACTAGATGTTCAAAGTGCATGACAGTAAACATGTCTGTTGTTTATATTTCCAGATGTTTTCTTTCCTCCGAGGATATTTTTGAAAAATGATGTTTTTGTGCTTGCTGTGTGAGTGTTGCTATGGTGAAGTGTTCAGTGTTGTTTTTATGTCAAGTGATTTCTCTTAGTGCTTTAGATTGATCTTGCTGTCTGATTAAAATTTGCCTTCATAGTTTTTGATACAGCAGTTGTACAGACCATCACTGAGAGCAGCAAGCAAAAGATTTTCAGAGCGCTTGCCTTTGAAACGGGCTATGTAGGAGTTTTAGATAAAAATCTGTGTTTTCGCTTTTACCCTCAAATAGTTAATAGAAAAAAAATGAATTTTTAGAGAAAAATGTTTTGATTGAAATGGCTCTGCATCTAATGATGTTATATTTATTTAGTGAAAGGACCTTACATGTTTCTGGATTGGGAATGAGTTAGAAATTTTGCAGAGGAATCACCTTTTGAATCTTGCCTTTTGATTTTTTTTTTTTTTTTTATTGTTGAATAGCAAAAAAAACTTGGGTGGGGGGAAGACACGGGACTAATGTGTTTCATTGACTGTCGTGGTGTTTGTCTTGGATCATGTGAATTTTTATTTTGTCTTTTACACTTTTATTTGAAAAAACTAACAGGACAATACAGACTCATGATTGTGCAAAAGCAAAAAAAAAACATTGAAGCCTTGTAGTAGAATTTAGGCAAAAGTCCAGTGAGTCGGGGGGTAAATGAGATGAATATGTGTTACATGTTGCACCTCGCTCTTTGATAGGAAACAAACAAACTTGGCACTTTCAATCGTAATTTACTACACCAAAGAAATAGCTTTATCTCCTCAACCAGGAAATATATTTAGGAAATAAATTGACACTGCAAGCTAGATTGCAGTTTGGACAGTGTGCCTTTTTTCTACATTTACATTCAGTTGCTGTAACATGGACACACACAAGCATGAAGGAAGGCCTGGATCGAAGAAGTGCCACAGATTGATTTAATACCTTGAGAGAAATGGTGAAAATATAATAGACAGTGCTACACTTGCAATCCAATATGACCTAGCACTAAAATTAAAAACATAATTTTAAGCTTATAGTACAGAAAAGCGGGCTTTCTGATTTTGGGATCCTCCACTAAACCTGTGATTCGATCCTGGTGGTCAGTCAGACCAGATATCTACCTCAGAGTTTTCTTTCTCCTCTGTACTAGGTCGGGTTTGCAGGTCCAGCCCGCCCTTCCAGACCAAAAGCCACGCTCAGGAGCTGGCCACATACAGCTGTTTCCTTAAAGGTTGTTTTGAATACTTTTTTAGTTTCTTCAGACCTTTTTTATGATGTATTATTGTAACCATTAGGGAATGGACAAAATGTTACCATTCATGTTCACAAATTCAGTTTGATCATTTTAAAGGTGCTGCTGCCTATAGATCCCAGAGGGTGATCTCAGATGTTCAGTCCCAACAATGACAACAAAGCGCTTTGATATTTATCTGGTCTGCGCTCCTTTAAACAAACAATGTTTGTTGCTTTGTCTTGGGTCTAGACAAGCTTGCAGCAGCAGCATTCCCCCTCTGTAGTCCAAGAAATATAAAGGGCCACTGTGATCATACTTGAGATTTTCCATGTAATGCCTGAGACTGAGAAGTAATACTGTCTTGTGAGCTTAATGCTGCTAGTGGTGTCTGAACCAAGTGCCATAGAATCTGGGTCAAGAGTTGCAGAGGTTGCATAAAAAAACGCTCATATAAGTAACCACCATGTTGAACAGTCATTAAGTTATAAGAAATATTTCTAATTTATGAAGATTTTTTTTGTACAGACAGCTTGAGGAAATAAGAGATTTTCATAGAGGTATACGAAAGTCTATTGTTTTTTATTTTTATTTCTACTTGTGCCACATAATTGCCAGTGGTAACTATGTACAGTTTAATAAATCTTCCTCTGTTTTTGTTTTGTAGTGTTTGTTAAAGCCAAAGACTTTTTTCAGTAGACCGTTGCCTAAGGTTAATTTTTTTTCAATTCTTTGACACATTTGAATAAAAAATTTAAACTTTTCACCTGTTTCACTGGAGTCTTTTGTGGAAAATAACAATAACCTGGGGCGGATTTTTTTTTGCTGATCCTGCATTGGTTTATCTTTAAAGATGCTGTCTGGAATTAGGACTTTATTTCAACATAACCGAAGTTGTTGCTGGAGCTTGGCTGCAGACTGAGCGGGATGAATTCCAGGCACTATCCCTATCAGGCACTGTCTCTCACCTTCAGTTTATGCTTCACAAGAAATCTGGCTTCATTAGAATTTGGAAATATGCATGCATTCTTAATTCACTGTAAAACAGCTTGAAACTGTATCTGCTAGATAGAAACAACACTAAATATACACAATTCAAAGTTCGCATCTCTGAGTGTGTGATTGTGTCAGCTGAAGTATAACAAGCAACCCATGTTGCCCCTTTATTTGTACAACACAGAAGCAGTAATAATAACAACTATATTTTTTTCAGAATGTATGTTTAACCTATAAGGTGAGGCCTCAGTCATCACTGTTGCATGGTATTGACAACATACATGGCCTGACAGGGTGGGTTAGGGGTATCAGGAGGTATAGTGTAGACTGGATGGGGTTGTCTTGTGCAGGCCTCGCCATGACAGATGGGTCCCCACAGTATCCTGCAGGGTGTTGTGCCACCCTACGGGAGGCCGGCCGCTCCAGACGAGGAGCAAAACTCACACTCCAGCTGCCTGTGCTTGTGCCACCTGCGTCTACTAGCAGTAAAGTTATACCCCTTATTCCTCCCATTTAAAAAAAACAACCTTCCTTCATAAAGGCTCTGTACTTCCTCTTCCTCTGTCCATTACACAGACAACCCAGAAGTCAGTTATGAGCCATGATGATTAAGAATATACAGCCCAAAGACATTTGGTTTCCGTCAAAGTACAGAACTGCAGCCAAACAGGCTATTTAATCTAAAAACCAGGGTCCCCCAATTGGGGAATCCTAGCCGATTCAGAAAATCCTACAAAAAAGGCTTGGTTGTCAGAAAGTTAAGAAGCTGGAACAAGTGTTTTGACCGATAAATTAACTTTAGTTATGAGTCGGTGATCAAAAAGGCTACAGATTAGTCCCAGCTCTTACTGATATACAAAGATAAGGCTCTGATCTGTGCTGAAATTAATAAAATAACTACAGTCATTTCATTCATAAATGATTACTGCTCTTCATATTTTCCAAATAAAGACCATTTGGATATGGACGTTTCAAGATAATTCTGTTTTTGTATTTAGTTTGCTCTCTGAGTTCTATCTAGTACCTTAGTTTTTTTTTTTTTTTTGGTTTGCACTTTGTGGCCCCATGCTTTCCCACTGGGCAATAGATGGCTGATACACATCTAGTTTTTTTTTTTTTTTAGACCTACTGTCAACCATCTAGATTCTGTATATTTTCAGACAGAATTTAGACGTTGCACTTTAACCCATTATTGGATAACTATTTGTTTCAAAGAGCAACTGTGAGTTGCATAACTGATCTCCAATTATTTATCCAAAACAATTATGATCGCCGTTGAACAATATACAGTGTAGTACAGATATAGCCCAGATTTAGACTTGGTCCAAACTTGGTCCAAATTTAGACGTCTAAAAACTTTTTACACCTGTGGTTGCCTGATTTTAGACCAGATGTCAAGGCTATATTTCTGTCTATTAGACCTCTTTTAGACCAAAAAATTCAGTGGGTTGTAATGGTGCTATAGTAAAAACAATGACAAATTTATTGGTAACAGTAGTATTGTAAGTATCACGTGAGATCTTATGGGCAATAAAGACCTATGAAACAAAAAATATTAAATACATAATAAAGGAAGAAATGTAGTTTTGGGAATGTCATACACTTTGGTAAAGACTGTGCCTACAGCACCACCCAGAGGTCGTTGATTGTATGAAAAAATCTGATCCTAAGAGTGTATTATTTACCTTTTTTACAAAACTAATTAAATTATCAGCGTCTTTATCAAGCATTAACCAAAAATCTGCTTCAATCTGTAATTCTACAAAATATATTAACTTTTAAAAATATATATATACTTATTATTACTATCAAATCTGTTCTCAAAACTAGTGTCCAAACTGTCTTGGTTGCCATTTATATGTCCAGGCATTTGACTGAGCAGTGGTGCCCTGCAGTGGAACAATGCAGCTCTATCTCTCCCCGCATGTTTACATTGCTGAGGCTCGACTTCTCTCTGTGGAGCTGAGGCCATGTTTGTGCGCGCTCGTGCTGTGTGTGGGTGGGATTTCACTCACGCTGCTGCGGACACTTGAGTCGAGAAGCAACAGTCAGAAAAGTGGAGCCACATGATTTTTATGTCTCCTCTGACTGTCATGGAGTCGCAGAAGAAAAAACACCATTTACGACCGATGTTTGTTTTTGTTTTCCTGTTGGGCACGCAGCTGCATTTGGTCCTAGCGGGAGGTAAGGAGGACTGTCTGTGACTGTATCGTGATATAGTCAGGTCGTGGGCATAGCTGTGCATGAACGCAGCAGTTGAGATTAGATTTGTGCAGGCCTGTGTCATATTAAGTGTATTAAAACTCTCAATGTTTGTGTTTACGTGTTTTTGGTGTCGAGTGAAGGGCATGTCGGGACATACTGACGACTGGAGGACGCGAATGTCTGAGCCAAACAACTTTCCTGAATGTCGACACTGTTTGTTGTTGCAGTGTAGCAACCTAACTTTTGCACAGGCGTTAAATCACACTCAGTTCGTACACGAATTTGTAACCTTATCAGAAATTATGTGGTTTCCACTGTTGCGAAAGACTTTTAATGTGGTCGAGTTAAATGAAAGTCGTTGTTAAGGCCTCCGGACTGGGTGTACTGCGAATAGGACTCTTTGCTTTGTACCTGAAAGAAGTGCCTGTGGCTACTTTGCAACACAAGCTGCAAGAAAACCCTTCAATTTAAAGCGAAATGGTTTCAAAATGTGCAATATGTTGACGTTTACGTGATTTAAAACGAACCACAAGTCATTTAAAACTGTCTCAAAACAAAAATATCAAACTACGTTTATTGTGTCTGGTGGTCTGACACTACATTACAGGTGCAATAACCGAAAAACCACAAACTCTCGACAAAGAACTGTCTAGATAGAAAAATAAGGTACCACTGACTAATCAGACAAACTGCTCGTATAAAGAGGAAGAGAGGTCACAAGTTAAAACTGATTTCTTTCGACTGTACTGGGTCTATGCTTGTAGTCATAAAGTAACAAAAACTGCAATGTACCATCGTCAATCAAAATGTGGACAGTTTGATCATCTTTACCATTTTTTTGAGCGGTAATGTCAAACTTGGATGGTTTAACCCACTCAAATGAATAGATTTTTCTATTTTTCATTTATGAGGTGCATCAGTCCGTGAAGAGTTTCAGGTTTTGGATCCTTTCTGCAGAAAAAGAAGCAATGTGAATAAGTCTGTGTTCTGTCGAACAATGTGCTGGGCACTTTTCTGCAATTATTTTATATTTAAGAATGAAATAGAACCACTCATCATGCAGATAATCAGCAGATTAATTCAAACGAACTGTCTTTGCAGCTTTAAGAATAAAAGTATATGACACTTAAGCAAAACAACACACAAATGTGCTGTGGTGTCTTATAAATCTTTTTCATACAAACTTTTTAAAAATTTTAACTGTATCATAGGTATTTATATATGCCATGAGTTGTTCACATACAGCAGGTAATTTGCCAGTTCTTTCCATAATACTGTCACATATTTTTTCTCAGACTGTCCTGCAGATGGGCGCACCTGGGTGCCATTTGGAGACAGATGTTACCACTTTGTCCATGGAGATGAAGATAAAGTCAAAATCTACTCTTTTGAAAGTGCAAAAAATCTATGCCAAGGATTCGGTACCAGAGACAACTTATTTCTTAACATTTTCTCCTTCCTTGTGCTTTATTGAATTTAAATGAAATGCTTACAGTGCTTTGTTTCTGTCCAGAACTTTTGACCATCCAGAGTAAAGAGGAGAATGACTTTGTCATTAATTATTGCCCAGAGGTGTGGAAAGGTCTGGTCAACGTGTGGCTGGGAATGTATTATGATACAAGCAGTAAGTACCATGTGACTGGAGAACAGAGGAAACTGGCTTGTCTGAGATAAACTCAGATCCCCTATGGAAATCAAACTGTAAATATGGTCACTTCTATTATGTGGGAAAGGGAAATCATGTTATAATGTGTTGGGTCTGATGGCTGATTGATAGTTTTGACTCTGTACATGATTGTGTTTTACTCGTAATTTAAAAAAAAATAAAAACTAACATAAAAAATTCTGCTCTGGATTTGTTCAATTAAAGGTTTTTGACCCATGATGTCTTGGTCATCGTAAATCTGATGATGAAAGCTCAATGTTTATTTATTTTTTGCTATACAAACTTTTTTTCCACCAGAAATTCATAACTTAAGAGTTGCACTAAATTCACTTCAACACGTGAATGGCAAAACCTTGTTTTTTTTTCACTGTCTGTCAATGGAATGCTAATGCTAACGATGTACATGCTGTGTCTGGTTTCAGGTGAAGACATGAAGTGGTTGGGTGACAGCCCAGTACAGTTTACTAACTGGGAAGACAGCAGTTCTCCATCAGACCTGGTGCCCATGGACACATGTGTGGCTCTGAACAGCAGGACAACAAAATGGGAGAGTGTCAGCTGCTTGGATGATCTGGAGAACGGAGTGATTTGTGAGACGAGTCAGAGTAAGATCAGTGTTTAAATAATTTAAGGCCTGTTAAAATGCGTCTGGAAGATTTTTGTGAACTTGACTTAAAGAACACTGTGTGCCTTACCTAAGCCTGACTGTGTTTGTCTTTCTTTCAGAAGCAGAGGAAGCCAAATCAAGTAGGTCAATCCCTGAGCATTTATGTTCACAGTTTCTTTACATGTTCCTGTGGGGTTATGTGTTTCAAGCATTGAGCTTCCTTACATTGTTACTTGTCCCCCCTCAGAACCCAGCCCCTTGCTGTCCGCCCTGGTCATTCTCAGCGTGGTGGCTATCGTGGGAGTCTCTGCAGTTATTTGGTTCCTGCACCAGAAGCACAATCTTGGCTCCACTATCATCACAGCATTTGAGTACCACCCTCCATTCCGAGTACTGGAAACTGACCAGTCCTGCTTGGTGGAGGCTGAGGAGACTGACAGCGTGCCGTAGAAGATTTCCCACTCTGGGAAAGAGCGAAAGACCCCCTTTACTGAGTGGGTGTTCATGCAAAGATTGGCCCTTTCTATAAAACAGTCAGAGAAGTAGTTTGGGGTTAATGTCATGTTTTCGAATAATCTAGTGTAGTAGGAAGAAACTGACACCAAATATTAGCTTCTCAGAGTCTCTACTGGTGGTGTTATCTGCACTTATGGAGGAATCATCTGTAACTTCATCAAATTGATTCATTTTCAACTGTAGTCTGATCTACATGCACGCTAACTTGATTTAACACAAGGTTATCTTCTGGCATTCTTCTTCATCTCCATAATTTTTCGCATCAGGTTTTCTCCTTTGTATATTAATAGTATTGCACTGTTGCACATGAAAGAGGGAGGGACTACACATGATATTCTGTTGCTTACCTACTTTGCCAATTCTAGCATTGAATTCCTTTAAAGTTGGGAGACATACAAGAGGGAGACAGAGTGATTCTCTATTAAAGGCAGTACTTGATTTTTAATTTCACTCTGACCCAACCAATTTCATGTTTTCAGCGTAACATGTTCCCCAGGCTTTTTCAGAGACTTTTAAGATTCCTCTACAAAATATTGCATATCTGGAAAACATGATAAGTAAAGTGACCTTTTTTGTGTGAAATCAGTGCACTGTCCCTTTAAGCAGTATTCAAAGAAACTGGGATTCTGAATCCCAAGGGCACATGTAAATAGCTTTACTGAAACAGACACTTTGTTAGAGTTTGAGTGATTGTTGTATTTACTCACCACATGTATAGTAAGAATGAAAACCAATCAAAGCCAGTATTCAGTCCAGTGTCATTCCTCATGGAAGAAATCATTTCAAAGTGGCCATTATGAAAATAATCCACAGGATTAGTTTGTTTGTCCAGAACATGAGCATTTCGACTTGATCTTTCCTTGCTGGTCCATGAAATCCAGTCTTGGCCTTACATGTGACATATTTTAAGAGAACATTCATGGTTAAGGTGTTTATAAATCGTCCTTTAACGATTCAAGACAATCTAGATTTGGCTGTTACGTGAATGCAGCAGTACTGTGTGAAATATTCTTCTAAATACTGTTGCTGTTGCTTTTATGCTATGCAATATGTATGTTGCGTAGGATAAAAGTGTTTGTGCAATATGTGAGATTAGTGTTGCAGGATCTAGGTCCTTGTGAGTTTTTCACAATAAACAATGATTGAATGTATCAAGAGCTTGTATTTGCTTTGATTGAACTGAACCATGTCATAAAATTACAGTTAAATAGTTTAGCCAGCACTATGTTGTCTTCAAGATATGGGTTATTCAACTATGCCAAAAATGTACAAGCTAGGGAAAGGAAAGGAAGTCTTTCTCGCCATTCAGTGTGATCTATATAGAACATCTCTGCTAAATATATATATGTCAATCCATAATTGAAGAGAAAAGGATGAATTAGGACACCAAAATTGGGGATAGAGTCTAATTAGTTCTGAGAGGGGATCTAAATCACTGTCACATGTGGAGTGTCACTCCTTCCGAATGTCCAGTGACTCTGTCGACTTCCCAGTGTAGGCCTGAGATAAAAGCTGAACTGAGAGGAGTCAGCAGGAAATCTCTTGTTCCTACTATTCAAGCACATTTATTTTTAGATTGTAAGAAGTCAGTCATCATTTAACACCCACTTTTTAGACCTCTGCACTACATGCCTCTCTGTGCTGGGTACTTGGGAAGTGTTTATCACGAGTTTTAAAAGGATCTGAAGCATTTATCCGCCTGCACTTGTGGGTATAGCAGAATAATAGAGAACCATATCAGCAACAATTATATTTGAGCGTTGCAGGTCATTTCTGGGTTTGGCCACAAGGTGGGACAGTGAATTACAATTCTATCATATCTCCTCCCTGCATGCTAGTGAAGGGGTTTCCCTTCATCAGTCACTGAGGTCCTGAAATGGGAAAAATGAATAATTTGGTACGATCGAATACAGCTGATTTTTGTTGTTTAACAACCTTCAATGACACCTTTGTCAGTTTTAGGCAAGAAAAAGCCTAGAGGTGGCAAATACCTTGAAATATGCTCTTGAAAGTAAATATTGTCAAACGATGTTTCTCCTTGTCTCTTGGTAATAGCAATTAATTATCATGATGACCATGAGGGCCATTAGTGGTGTTATGTTTAATTAAAGAAATCAAACTGTTATTTTGGGTTTAATCAAGATGAATTTAACAAGACTCTCAGATCAAGTCATCTAAATACACACTTGCTTTTACATTCTCTGATTTTAACATGAGTTAACCTGATCAGTAAAAATCAAAACAACTGATCTGAGTCTGGATATGATTCATAGGTCTAACCCTAGCACACACTACTTCCATCATGTACAAAACTTCTTTTTTATATATCTCTTTATATGTTGATTGGACTAGATTTTCTATGTTATGTTATGACTAATATAAAAGGCTAGTTGGTGGTGATGAATGCAACAAAGTGTAAGTCATTCAAGATACAAAACCTGATTTGAGTGATTATTTTTGATATTCTTGACAATCTCTGAAAAAGTACTACTTTTTCTTTTTTTATTTCACATAAAAGTGTAAAAATGTGTGATCTGTGATGTCTCTGGGTAGCTGCAGTTGTCTCACATTGTTAAGGCAGATCAATAATCTTGGCTCAGAATGAATCCTGATTATCAGAGGAGATGGACCCACGTACTGTAGATTTAGCAGCAATGCTTCTTAGAAAGGAAGAAACGGTGGCCTAAGGAATATATATATATATCTTTAATTATAGTTATAATATTCTTGTTTACTGTAAAAGTAATGTGCCGAAAGGTAAATCTTACACCCTTTTCATATACAGATAAAATAAGTCCTCTGTTACAGCCCCCAAAAATTCAACCAATATGTATTGATTCATCATCATAATAAGGCTGTTGTCTCATCAGCTGCTTTACTTGCCTATTTTTCCCTAAATATCAGTAGATGAATATCATTTACATATCTGTACCCCACTACTTTAATTTGTATTTATCTATTTTATTTAACCTTTATTTAACCAGTAAAAACCACATTGAGAAAACAAAACAAAACTCTTTTACAAGTGTGTCTTGGCCAAGACTGGCAGCAGCACCGTTACCAAAGCATATACAAATTTACAGTCATTTGTAATAAAGAAACACCAGGTAAAAAGTCACAACCAAATCATTAGTTGATCTCAAAACATCACACACACAGAAAGAGGTCCACATAAGATGGACATTGATACTCATGAATAAGATATGATATACAGCAGCGTGACAGATGGAATGAAAGTGAGGGCCACGCTTAATCTTGGAAAAACCTGTTAATAATAAAACTAGAAGGAAATAAAATCTACATAAATCTGGGCAGATCCCAGGCTTTATAATGTGGAAGTTGTATAAACATGCATGCCAACTCTGGTCATTGTGTGTTTACAACTCTTTTCTCAATCCCTGTTTTATTTTCTCAGGATTTTTGGTAAAATAAATTATTGTTTGTTAAACTTATCCTTTGTTTGTTTCATGAGAAGGGTGTTTGTGTACAGCTGCGTGAAGCATCTGTTTCCTATGTCCTGGTATAGGTGACAAATAGCGCTGCAAACAAATGCCACTATATACTTGACTTACCTGACATAAGGCACCATGTAGACACAATAATATACTCTATTTTGTGTTTAGACTTAAATCCGCAATGTACCACCTAAAGGGGGGCAGACATGCTGGTGTTGGGTAGCTAAAGAGTACTGGTTTTTCACTCAAAACAGACACATTTTGACCCTAGTTCTGGCTTTTTATAATTAACCTCTCACAACGAACAATCGCAAACACACACTCACACACATCCTCATTAAGGAAAAAGAGGCAATGGAAGAACTGAGTTTTTAGTTCACACACTGTGCCGTTTTTTAAGTCAAATGCATGTGTCTGGCTGGAAGGCTTTCATGTTAAAGGGATCAGAGCATTGTGTGCTAACACGATTAAAATCTGTACAGTTTAATATGTCACCCTAAAAAAAAATCAATGACAGAGAGTCTTGTGCCTTTAGGGTATACTGAGTTTTCTGAGGACTGATAGAAAAATAATTATTAAAAAACAAAAGCAGCATCCTAATTTGTTTTCCATCATTCTCTAGAGAGATCATCTTTGCTGTGTCTTTGGTATCTCATTATACTTTCTAATCAAGACTCTTTAAAAATCCCTTTAAAGGGGACAGACTGTTTGCCCTTCCCCCAGCATGCTGCTGCATTGCAGCCATCGACTGCCACTTATTATGTTACAAATGTCCAAGGTAGGCTGACATTTTGATTGCTCAATGTACAAATAAAAACACAGCTGGAAAAACAGGTTTATGAATGCAATGCTGCTCTGACCTCTTCCATTACTCATCTCTCTAATGAAGATTGTCCGGCACAATTAAAAAGCCAGGTATCCTGTGGTTTGGCTGATGAATTGACTGAATCACTTTTTTCTCCCTCTCTCACCATGTGTATTCATACAGCCGTGTGCTTCACTCAGTCCAGGCAGCCAGGAGCTCCTGAGGGTTGGAGAAAAATCAATGAGCACAAGGGAAGGTGAGCAAGCAAATAAAGCTGTTTCATATCACAGATGCTGATCAAGGACTTTTTTATCCACATCTTTAATTCAAAACAGGCCTTTGTGCTTTAATTACTGTTTCCAATTAGCTCAACTTCATGGGCAGAGGGCAGCAGAAAAAAGGTGCAGTGCCATGAGTTTAAATCCATTCCATCCTCCAGAGCACTGACTGATCTTTTGAAAACAATGCTATTGCAATCACTTGAGACAAATGTATGTACCATTGGTGGGCAATAACCTCCCCCCAAAATTGACTTCTCTCTATCAAATTACCACAAAAAGAAGTCCCAATTAGCAGAGGACTTTACTGCAATAATATTATACTGTTTTTTATTTTATGTGTGTGTGCTTAATGATCATTAAAAGGCTGATGATTGTCCTTCTCTAACTGGAGTCGCTTTACTGGACAAAAGGGGTGTATTATAGGATGCCAATTTAGCATTGACAGTTTTTTAACGAGTTTATTCAACAACAAATTAAATAGAAAGGGGGACAATGCATGAAATTGTTTTTAGCATAAATAATATTAGATTTTGGGATAACTTTTTGAAAGCACATAATAATAATAATAATAATAATAATAATAATAATAATAAATTTTATTTACAACACGCTTTCACAGGTGCTCAAAGACGCCTTACAAAGAAAAAGAAGAAAATAAAACAATTTAAAATACAGAGCATTTTGAGAAATAAAACCAACAATGTACAAGGTTAAAAAAGACACAATATGAGAAGACAATAAAAGAACAGTTCACAGGTTAAAAGCCAATTTAAAAGGTGTGTTTGTAGGAGTGATTTAAAAGTATGGGGGTCTGTATAGTCTCGAATGGGTTTGGAGAGTGAATTCCACAGGGTAGGGGTGGCAGCAGAGAAGGCTCTGTCCCCCCACATGTATTGTGTCTCTCCACAAAGTTACATCTTCATTTTTTACTCATTTCATGTTTTGGTTTTCCTGTTTTTGAAGGTCTTTTCTTTTGGGGGTGAGGGATACTTTGATAAGAACTTTTACATTTTGATTCTGCTTTTGTGTATTTTTAATAACTGTTTGATTTCTAACTTTTTTGGATGATCCTTCTCTTATCTATTCCCTCCCGCCAACCTGCAATCCATATTTTGCTTGTTGAACATGAGTGAACTCATCCAACTCAACTCAATTATCCTTATTGAAGTGTCATCAAATCCTTACAAACCTGCTTTAAGTGTCCTGAGTTTACTTCTAGTTACTAGTGTCTTATGGAAATACTACACATGCCTGCATCCTTTAGTTAACAAATATAAATGAAATGCAGATGCAATGAGCTGATAGTTATTTATTTTGAATAAAAATACTATTCATTAAGGAGGGGGAAAACTACTGGTGACTAGATAACACAGATACAACTGGTGTGTTGAAATTAAAAGCACCTGAAAATGTGCACCTGTTTGTGATGGAGCCAATCCAGCTGCACACTTCTCCTACATGGTTATGGCTGACTGTTCCTGTATTATCATTCAGAGTGTTTAGTATGCACAGCAATTTTGCATTTGGAATTCTTTGCATTAATCTTTGTAGTTTGCACACTTGTCAGGCAGCTTTTTAAAGGACAAAAGTTTGACTCGCAGAAACCCTGAGCTGACGTCACTTCTCTTGAGTTGCTCGTAGTCGTGAAACGGAGGAGAAGAGACTCTGTTCAATCTGCGATTAGAGACCAACACACTCAGTCACACTCCCACCCACCCCGGACTCTATTACCCACTGACCAATTCTTCATTCATCTCTTTCACCGTCCCTTAAACAGCGCTAAACTGGAAAGCCAATTCATACTATTTCTTCCTCTTCGCCAGTTAAAGGGACACACCGAATTTCAACGATAAGGTGAGGTTTATCATCCGTGTTTTTCCTCCGTCCGTGTGTGTAACATTAGCTCGCTTGGTGTCTCACACTAACGTATGTTCAGTTGTGTGTTATCGCACTAATGTGTGTCGCTCGTGCTAACGGCTAAGCTAACCGTCCTCTGCTAAACTGGTAGCATCCTTTTCAGACACTTGCCTCATTGAAACGTTATCAGCTCCGGGAGTTCAACACGACGAAAAAAGCAACTGGAAAAGTTGTTCACAAAGTAGATAATGCTTCTTCAGATGTTTCTTTCAATGAGGTAGTCGAGGACATGAGCGTTATTGTGTTGAAGTTGTAACTTAGTGAGAAAACGGTCGGAGAGTTGAGTAAGTAACGGTTTAAATGTCACCGGTTACTTGGCACGGAGAGGAGAAGAGAGGAGAGGCAGCTCAGTCTTTACCCCACAGCGTGGATATTTTCTTTGTTGCCAAGCTGGTCCACTCTGCTGGTCCACCGTTTGTCCAAAAAAAGATTTTAATGAACAGGTGATGAAATAAACATGTGTCCCATTATTGGTTTTAGCTGTAAGCCCTCATTTTAAGCGCTGTATAACTAGTGTCAGCAGCCTATATTGATGCTTATTGGGTTTCAGTTTACAGCATGTTAAATTACCAGACTCCTTGATTCAGCAGAGGTGAAAGTGTACCATCTTCTTCATCTCTTCTTCTCACATGCAATGATTAGTTATCAGTGTTAAAGCCGGGGGGCAGTCTGCTGCATGTCTCCCCTCTATCTTCTTCAGTGTTTTGTTGCTGCCTCTCAAAAAAGGAAAGCGCAGCTAATGCTGCAGCTGCGGTCTGAGCTGAATTTTACCCTTTGAGATTATGACAATACCCTCCATTTTTCCGCTTTCATATTAACAACAAGGCAATCGCCATCTTGAGGTATTTAAATGAGCTGTGCTCTATGTAAGCGACGTTAATGTACATGTCAAAGTTTTGAAACTTTGCAGAAGGACAAATCTGAATGATGCGTCTTTGTTTTGTGGTGAATCTGAAATTAAAGCAACGTTTTATTCCCAAAATGAGGTTTGAAGTTGTGAGGAGTTTGATTTGACAATTGAGATTTCAAGTCAAATTTGTAATCTTGCATAAAAAAGCCTATTCTGTGTCAAATTTACAGTGTAATCCTGGAGATTAAGTTTTTGAACCCTTTACTGAATCTGTCTGCAAAAGCACAGTATGAAGCCAAAGCAGAAATCAGGGCATATGGAGATTGCCCTGATTTCTCTCATGTACTCTTCATCCTGTGCATACATTATCTTTATTGTAAGAAACCCTCTTGACATGTAATCTGTCTTTCATTTTACAGAGACACACACAAAGTTGTGCTGTGTTTTTAAGTGCCTGGCCAAGGGCAAATCTGCTTTTAGAGGCTGATGCACTATTGAAATGAAACATTTCAGGGTGTTTCAATGTCCCCACTTTTGTTTGTGGAAAAATCCATAAAAGATGAGAACCTTTAGCATAAAAATTAACTCATATCAAACTTGGTCATGATGGCATCAGTCACAGTGTGTTCCATTAAGTTATGTGCACAGTTTGGTTTATTGCAACCAGTGGTGTGAACGTGTCAATTTATTGTCTGTCCTCTTTCGTTTGCTATCATAAGTGACAGAAAGAAAATAGCATGTACTCTTTGCACACACTGCTTCAAGTGAAAAGGCAGTAAACTGGTTAAGTCCATCATTCAAATGGCTTCAGTAGCCAAGGCAGTGCGATAAATCAGATCACAGCCTTGATGTGTTATGCATGCATCCAGTAACTGCCAATGAATCAAAACACAGGTAGAAGGTCACTAAATTTGCCTCATATTTATTCAGAGCACATGTCCTTGAAAACCTCTGCAGAGAGAACAATGTTGAAGTGCTGTGTACTGGGATTCTGATAATTTATGTTAATATTTTAACATTGAGAAAGAGGAGAGTCAGCAGCTTGGCATTTGAATGTTAAAAATATTGAAGGGTTTTGTTCTGCAGGCTCCAAATGCAAATGTAGGACAGGGTTTGTAAATGATTCGAAAGGGCACTATTACGTGTAAGCAGCCTTTACATTCACATAAAAAATTAAAAACAATAATACCAAACAATCATGAGCATTAAAATGTTATTCTAAATTCTAGATCTTTAATGCAGCAGCATATCCAAATCACAATTTCTTATCATTTTTAGATTTTTCTGCCTGAGCTCGAGGCCTGTGGCAGTGTAAATCCAGGTGTCTCATATCTGATCTATTTCCTCACCGTAACACCTTTTACCCTTTGTCTTTTGGAAGATCAAAGCTAAACAGGCAGGACTGCAAATAATTGTATTTTCACCTATTTTCACCCACTCTCTTTCACTCTTACCCTTTCCACGAGTTTGCACTCATTAATCAAAGGTGCCGCTCTCCCGCTGAGGGCTGAGCAGGTTCATCAATTTGGCAGACGGCTTGCTGTAAGGAACGGTGCAGAGGCTCTTAACACACAAGCATAAATAAATCTACAGTCTTTATATGCAAGGCCTGAAGGTTAATACTGTATAATGCAATGTACCCTCTTTGTCTGTTGTGATTGATGTTTTAAAACATGTAAGGCTTGACGGGAGTCCCTTTTTGTAGGTCAGTGTTGACACTTTATGATTGGGTGAGCTCGAGGGGGGCAGTGGCACGAGGGAGGTGGATTATTAGGAATATGTCAGAGAGATTACTCTTTTTCACTCATCTTTCTGGTCTATTTTCTCTCTCCACCCTGGAGATGCTTGTCGCAGTGCTTTATTTGAACCAATGATGCTTTAGAGATTGAAGTTCCCCTGCTGTGTTGATGGAGCTGATGTTAAAAACGCTCGTAGTCTGCTCTACTTTTGAGGTTGTTTAGTATTTATTTGCGTCCTGTGCTGCAGGATATGCAGCTTGGCTGAGAAAGAATAAATTTACTCTGATTAAGACCAACCTTTTTTCCATTTTCTTTTCTCAACTACTGTATAGCTCTATTTAAACAAAGACCAACCTCAGCATCCCCCTTTTTATTGATCCACATGCATTTAAAATCTGGTCACTGCTGCCACAAAACACTTCCCATTGTTATTGTCGTATGCAGCTGCCGCAGCTACAGTTTTCAATATCACACCTTTCATCAGCGCTGCCTGACTTATCAGAACAAGAAAGTTATAGAATCAGCAAAGACAAAAATCTAGAGAATCTTATAGATTACATACTGTGTAGTATAGGACAGGCTGTGCATGTTCCTTTGTAAGCTATGAGGGATTTGCAACGTTGTCCTTGACCTATAAAACATTTGCTGAAGAAACAACAAAATTACAGATCCACTTTTTATATACACACAACTTTGAAGAAACTTTTTTTTTTCTGTGGAGTGCCTTTAAAAAGTTTTAGCTGAGTGGCCCGAATGAGTCAGTAGTTCCTTGAATGCTGTCTGTAACCATCTGCTTCCTGTTTTATCTTTTAATTTAACATATCTGAAAAATCTTGGTAACGGCCCCCAATAACCAAATCATAAAACCCAAATGAAAATGCTTTATATTGACTGATTTTGTGGGGGATTGTACTGATTATGCTACTTATGCAGACAATAACAAATATTAAAGTTCACCCTGACCTCTCTAGTTAGATGAAACACTTAAACCTTGCAATACAGGGAGTATGAAGCATGAAAAAGAGCCCCGTTTCTGGTACTGTTTTGGAACATGTTAGTTTATTGCTCATTAAGCTGTTAGTGTTTTGAAGCTTTTTTGCCATTCTGTGTCGTCTGAACAATGATTTGGATCCATACAAGCACAGCTGAGTAACATGAGGACACTCAGTCTTGTAAAGTTCAAAAACATGTTGCAACATCCAATTATTAGGAACTGGAGGGTGACCTTTTCCCTGCTGATGTACATTCATGAGTTGGTGACAGTAATCTCTTTTGCACCAAGAGTCACAGCATAAAAAGGTGTAGATGGAAAGATGACATATAACAAGTGTTGCTATTGATCTGAGAGTGTGAATCCATTGTTGTTAATGTTTTAAAAGATCTTATGTTTACTGTTCATATTTACACCACGATTTAGGAACTGTAGAAAGGGAGTTTTTTCCATTATTTTTACTTTTAATGTCTAAAAAAAAGGATTATTTTTTCCTGGTATGCTTGATTGATGTGAAATCAATGACCCCCTGCTTGATAGATGTTTGATAAATGGCTGGGTCAGAATGAAATGTTTAACAGCTGTCCAAATATATTGTCCTTGAATTGTACCAATATGGATTAACTTCATTAAAAGTCAAATATAGTTAAAGATGGTGAATTTTAGACCAAATACCCTCAGCAGAAGTAATAGCCTACTTTGTCATAACTAAATTTGTACATTTCAAACAAAAAGTTAGAAATAGAAATAAAGAAACAGCTTTCAGGGATGGCAGTTGGTCAAGCAGTTTAAGCATGTACCCCAGTTACAGAGGATCTTTGTTGCTGGGTCATCCCGATGACCCTTTGCTCCATGTCACTCCCTATTTGCTGCAGTTTAAATTTCTCAACAGAGCAAACTGGAACCAGAAGGTAGAATGGCTCCTGTTTTTCTTCTTTCTTTCTGTTCTTAATCAAGGAGGTTTCTTCGAAGTATAAGCTACATCATAAATCAAGTCAAGCATTGTTGAGCTAAAAAGCAGTGCTTTCCTACCCAGCATGTGTACATTTTACTTACTGGAGGGTGGCCTAGGTATAATAGTCATTAATGTTCCACACCGTGTTAATGCAAACAGTTGAAGCCGAAGCCTGCCATCAGATTAATTGGTGCTAATGTAGTGAGTGAAAGTACTTAGCAGATTTATTTTTGACTCAGGAGAGGAATACTGCAAGCACATGAAGAACAGCAGATAAAAACTGTAAGTTAAAGCTAAAAATCTATATAATATTTTTCTGCCATAGTGAATGGTCATATCCCATGGCAGAAATTCTCTTATATCATGCAGACCTGGTATGCACATCAAAATATATATATGGTGTAGATATTTTTTCATATCAAAGATCACAATGACAGTTTTCTAAGTACTGTGCAGTCCTACTGAACTGTAATGGCCAAAGACTCAGATGCTTTTGAAATTTTTGTGGTTACATTCCTTTAGATGTAAAAACCTGCAGGGAGTGTTCATTGTGTTTATGTCTTTCTTTGTCCATCATGTCTCCTCCTAGCATACAGTTGGTTCTGCTGTCTGCAACCTGGTCACAGTCAGGTGACTAAATGAGTTGTATGTTCAGAGCAAATGTCTTACCTAGAAAAACAGAGCACCTGTTTACTAATCAGTAAATAAAAACCATGATTTTTGTCTTATAAGACTGGAGCTTATCCTTAAATTGGCTTGCAGCCATTTTCAGGCAATGAGGATAACACAACAGCTGATAGAATTCAAAAAGCTCCTCGCAAAAAGTCTCCCCAAACATAAGGACACCAGCCCTTTTCCTTTAGCAGTCGTATAATGTGAAAAAAAAAAAAAGTAATGAGACATAAGGTGATCAGACAATGTGAACATAAAAAAAAGAGTTGATTAAATATTTTTTTTCCTGTATAATATTTAATTTTAACTAATAACTTAGAAGTCAAGAACCCCGAACAGCTAGTTATAGATACACTGCAGTGGTAAGGCTTGAATGGGATCAGACTTACAGTACAGAGCATGTCTCCAATAATATAAGGCTGGAGTCACACTCCAGACTTCATGATTTAAACTGATGTATGAAGGTTTTGGACTGATTGGAGCTGACCCATATTCTGTTTTATTTACAATGATAAATGGTGATGTATATTTAGTATATATGGTTTGGCAGGCCAGCATTGATTGTGGTTATTAGAATAAATGTTAAGTCGAATGTTAAAATGCAAAGGACTGCTTATTTCAAAATACGAACAATTGGGTTGAACTGCATTTCTCAAGGTCATTTGGTTTATCCAAGGTCAAAATATCAGCCATATAGCAGCTACTGTGTAGTAGACTATAGTCCTGTTTGTGCTGTTGTCGTGTCCCTTTTGCTGTCTTTAGTTGTCTGAAGTTTGATTTGGATATTCATTCCCCACAGGTCCGTCCACATTACCATTTTTATTTCATTTTTATGGAACTTTCAAATAAGATGCTGAACGAGTGAATCGATACATCCCAGCAATAAACCTGACTGTCTTTGTCTTATGTTTCAGGTCCAGGATAGGGATGTCACAGAGCTGAGGAGGACACTCTCCGACAGTAAGTGTTTGGTCCCATCAGCTACCAATCATCCACCTCTGCCTTGATGCTCTCCGAAATGCCTTTTTTTCGGTTTTTGCAGGGGAAAAGCAGGTTTTCTTTGTTAAATTGGAGAGAGTATCTAATGAATGGTAATACTGGATTTAGAAGCCCACCTCATTTTAAAGTATTATTTGGATATAGGATTAAAATTTTCCAATTAGCTTAAGATTGAACAAAGTCCCCCTTTATGAAATTAGTTTGTGCTGCATTACACTTTGCTCTCATTTTTTGTGCATCTAATTAAATCCCGTCTTTCTTAGAATAAGGCTTCAGAACATATTTAAATCTCTTGGGGAAGGATGGCAAACTTTTTTGACTATGGGTTATATTAAGACAAATTACTTTGGGGTTGGAGCTATTGTTTGGCTTTGTTTTACACTTTAATTTGGGCTACTCTGCACATACACATCCTGTCTGCTATTAAAATGAAACTGTTGCCTCAAGACTGATTTGATGATTGGTATATCAAATTAGGTTCCCTTTAGCCTGAGTTCCACTCTTTCAGAAAGTGTGACATGTGCTCTGTAGTTGGATTGCAAAACTTTCTGCTAAATTACGAGCTTATTATCAGCCGTCTTGCGAGTTCGAACTGACTTGTGAGTTTCTCTGTTGTGGATAGGTGAAAAATGATAGAATTTATAGATTCAAGGCAGTGAACATAAGAGGGCAGTTCCACCTCTGGCTTGGCAAACTGCAAGAAATGAAATACCAATGTTGATAAAAATGGTATAAGAGATAGAAGCCTGAAGTAACCAGGAGACTCATCAGTTAAAATTAACAATAAGCTTACTGAGTATGGTAAAGTTTTTTTTTAATGACTGATTTTGAGAGGGTTTCATGTTGAAAAGCACAAAATCAGTAGGAGATTGCAGACTGAAGCAGTTGCAAGTTTTAACACTGTGTTTTTGAGACTTTTCAGCAGAAAGGACATCAGAAGGGCTGCCAGCTGAGATGCCATTAATGTTAACTCAGCTTTTTTTTAAGGTGTTCAGTTAAGTTGTGGCAAGGATTTGTTCCCCTCATAAGGGTTTCACTGGAAGTATATTTCCTCTTTTATTTTATGTGGCTAGATAAAACCAAATCAGCGTAAATGTTCATGCCAAGCTCTTGGATCTCACACTAAATCAATGCTGTTAATGTTCAGTTAGTAATGCTAATGTTGATGAAAGAATCTGTGCTCATAGCTACAGGGTTAATCCAGCTAAAGCTTTGTCCTTCAATTCAGAATTCCTGCCTGAAAGTTAAGTGAAAGAGTGAACAGGACTGCTCACTAAACCTTTTATGGAAGCAAAAAAGTGAAGATGTACCATAAAATTTATGATATGTACATTGCCACCCTCTGATCTGGAGAGAAAGTCTCCCACTGTTTATGTGAGCGACCCTGGAAAGAGACAGGTCATCTCCAGCACCGCAGACAATCAGAGTTGAAATGGCAATGGCAGAATGAGCCTCGCCACAGGAAACCCATCATCTCCAAACCAGAACCCCCTCTCTCTCTCTCTTTCATAGCCATGTGAGTAGAAGCGCTAAAGGATTTATTATAGCAGTTACAAGTAACCTTCAGTTTACCTGCAGGTACCAACAGTAAGTTTTACAAACAGTGGCCAAGTTGGCAGGTTATTGCCAGCTAATGTTTTTGTTTGCCAGAAGCTGACACTGTGGTTTCCATGCTGTAGTGTCACAGACCTGATATGACACCAAACAAGGCAGTCAAAAACAGATTACACATTGTCCCTTACACATACAAATATGCTTTGTTATACAGTGTACAAGAAGCATTAAATCAGTTCCAAATGCTTTCCTCCTGTAACTTAAGGTCCTTTCACACCGGGACCGTTTTTGTCGTGCGATTATTTTGGACGTCAATATTTTTTTCGAACCCATGTCCTGGCAATACAAGCGTTCACATCAGCGACATTTTCCTGTTCTGCGATATTGCAGCATTTATTTTTTTGGGATTATGGTCAATTTTTCAAAATTTTCACATACTGTGTGTCCACTTCTGACCAATCAGATTGCGTGTTGTTGCAACGTCAGATTCACCGGCATCTCCAACATGGTCGATCGGCTGATTGTTTATGATCGTGTACACAAATAATACAAAGATAACGACCTGAAGGACAACTTGTGGAGGGTCATATCATCGGATTTCTGATATGACGATGTTTTGTGTGCTTTAGAAGTTTGCTTAACATCTTTGTTTTAACTTTCATCTGTGCTAACATAAGCTAACGGTTGTTACCATAGTGTAATGTGCTTATCTGGTACTGGCCCCAACTAAGTATGCTATTTTGACAGAAAGCCATTTCAACACTAGTGTCTAATCCTCTGCCTCTATAAACTTGGAGCAAATTGTTTCAGCAGAACTTCAAATTGTCCAATGGACATCTGAAAATAGGTTCTGAAGTGACCGTGGTACAGTTTCAGCTCCTGAACCAAGCAGCGAAACTCACCAAGTTCTCTTCTTTTTTGTAACATTGGATGTACCCATGTGCTACATTTCTTTTTCTTTTGAGAAAGCAAAAGAAGTACCAATTCGCCATCACTTGAAGTTGAAGTAGACTCCATTTTTGTCCCCTCGCTTCTACCCGGGACGCTGTAGGTTGTTGAGGGGAGGTCCCGCCCTCTATTGCCTTTGATTGGCTATAAGTGCTGACCATTTGGCTTGGGCGTGTGATGACGTTTCCAGCTTTTCTAGCCAATCAGAGGTGAAGGACACAGGACTTTCCCCCGGAAAAGTCTTCCCTGCGATGTGTCTTTCCCCCGGAAAGTCGCAAAATCGCATCGGGCTTGATGTGTATAGTCAGGCGCGTCAAAATTCGCCTCTGAATATTTCGGGATTTTGTGTGCTATATTCCTGCCGGCCCCGGTGTGTAAGGACCTTAAATCGAGTTTGACAAAAGGTTGGCAAAAAAATCTGGACAAAACTTTTGCTGCAATCCTCAAGCCTGTATCTGTCAACTAGATATGAATAAGAGAAAAGGGAATATAATAGAATTAACAAAAAAAGAGAGGAGAGGTGGAAAGAGGAATGCATTAAGGATTAGAAAATTAGTAGGATGATATAATTCCAACAATTAATTGCTGTGTGACTTTTAAAATATAAGGTTCTTTAAGTTTCCTCTGAATTAAAATGAACATGTACACAGCATCCTAGACGGTCTTTAATCAGGAGTAAGTAATGTCCGTCACTTCAGTGTACGTCATCATGTGCCTGCAGCTGCTTTTTAGTCAAAGCCAGGCTGGCATTCATCTCAATACCACTTCAGCACAATGGAGATCCCGAGCACACAAAGCGCATGTCTGGCTCCAGACAAAGCAGACATGCTTGTTTTCTGCAGAATTGTTGAGGGAGACAAAATGAAGCCGCAAAGTTTTCTTCACACCACTCATTGGAAATTCCATTGTAACACACTGATATGGTCATTGAGTCAGATTCTACCCAACATTTCAAGTCTAGTCAAATATTGAAATTAGTTTTGCAATCCAGCTAAATAGTTTTTGACATAGTTTACAGAGTTTTGTACTGTTAGGCTGTTAAGTTTTGTGTCCACTTCTAACCACATTATCTAGTAAAGCTGTCTAAACTAGTGCTATTTAAATGGGTAATACGATCTCCCAAACAGATCCCATTCTTGGATAAGGAGGATAAAAGCTCCATGGACCAGTTAGTGTTATGTTTTATACACACCATCATTTTCTTTGTTCTGTACATAGTTTACAAAGAAGGATGTGGAGTTTTGACAGTTTTCCGCCCCTCCTGTTTCAAAATATTTATGGGCTTTGGTTAATGGTGTAGCTTTACAGAACAGGCCATATTTTGTGACTCTGCCGACGGATAGCTTTGTCTGTATAATATGATGTTATAGTACGTACAGTATGAGAGCCCACTTGTCTTTGTGCTCGACACATTTGCCTCCCCGGAGGAAACTCAAAAACATGCAGAGACGGGAAAGTAAAATGATGAAAGAGCTCTGCCAAAGGTATATCAAAGACTTGGAGGATGATGCAACAGCAAGATGTGTTAGATTTAAAGAGTCCGCATTGACATGAGCTGTTATTGGAGGTTTGATGAGTATGGAGACATGTTTGACTTTAAAGAACCATGGCGAGGCATATGTGCATGATGGGTTTCTGTACAATACTAACCCAGAACCACTGCCTTATAAAGTTAATGATACTTACATCCTGCATATTATCCAAAAACTCTTAATAATGAGCAATTCTTCTTGTTCTCTACGTACATGTATGATGGACAGTACAAAGTAGCGTTGAAAGTAAATGAAGGATTAAAGATGCTTCACATACTTGGGCTGGAACGATATGTTTTTTTTCTGATTCGATTCTTTGCGATTATTTCTACGCTGATTTGATTTAGATTGCGATTCTACAATATTGTCGATTTTCTCGATTTTTAGTCTGCATTATTAGCACCAGTGAAACAGTTGAATGATTGTGATCATCTACCGACTATTCCAGGAACCATATTTCCCCTAAAAAATGCACATCACATGTAAGTCAGTTTTCAAGATTAAAGGTCCTTACACACCGGGACCAACACAAATATCCATTGCAAATTTACGAAATGTTTTGAGGCGAATTTTGATGCGCCTGACAATACACATTAAGCCTAAACTATAATCCATAAACATAAGGTAGCAACCGAGACCTAACGATGCTGTGACAGCAACACGATTGAGTTTGAGACAGTGAAAATACATATGGTATGTTGTATCTGAACAGGTTAGCTTACGAGCTAAAGTTACTTTTCACAGATGAAAGTTAAAACAAAGACGTTTAGCAAACTGTTAAAGCACACAAACTATCACCATATGAGAAATCCCACACTATGACTCTCCACAAGTTGTCCTTCAAGTCGTTATCTTTGTAATGTTTGTGTCTTTTATCAAAAAAAAAAAAACGAAAAAATAAATGCCACAATATCACAGGACAGGAAAAACTGGTCGCTGATGTGAACGCTTGTATTGACAGGATATGGTTTGAAAAAAAAAAATTGACGTCCATATAATCGCACGGAAATAAAACAGTTCCGGTGTGAAAGGACCTTTATTTTTAGATTTCAAAAAAAAAAGAAAAAAAAATTTTTTTGAAAAAAAAAAAAAAAATTGAACAAAAAAAAAAAAAAAAGAGAAATTTGATAAAAAAAAATTTATCTAAAAGTTGTAAAACAAAAATTGCGATACTTATGTGAATCGATTTTTTTCTCCCACCCCTATTACATACTATGTGATTTATGATTTATGGCACATAAAAACAACATGAATGAAATAGATAAGGATCATTCTGCAGATTTTTCACTGTGTTCATCATTGTTTTTAAGCAATTTATTGTCACTTCACTCAAGTTTTTAGAATTAGATCCACGTAAGTGTTTTTGATGGTGATTGTTCTCTCGTCTCATCAGCTTTACCTGCAATACCTTGAGTAAGTCTTGTTATAGAAGCAAAGGAGAACCACATCAAATGGCTAATGTCAAAAGTCACATATGGCAGCTTACAAATTGAAAAATCACATTATCAAGGTTTGTTTTCAGCTGATTATTTGCAATAAGAATCACCTGAAGGGCTGAGTTGTATTGCTTACTCCAGTATTTTTTGGATTGGTTGGAGGTTAACATGTTCATGTTTGTTTAGATACCTCTCCTGTATCTACAAAATGTTTTAATTTCAGAATTAAGCATTGAATTGAGTCTTTTCTGTTGGAGAAGACCGAAGACACTGCATTTACTCCAAAATGAATGTTGTCAGTTAAGTGGTAGTTTTCAGACTGTGTGCCTTTCCTCTGGGGTCAGAGGTCAAGCAGGTCTGGCCTTTGGGAGGACACTGATATGATCTGCTGAGGAGCTGAATGGAAGACTGTATGCATGTAAGAGTGTTTTTGAGGTGTGCAGATGGCATCAAAGAAAACTGAGTCTTCTTTGGTGTTCATGGCCAGCTGCCTGCTGCTCCTTCTTTACACTAAGTCTCCATTTGATGACAGAGGCTCGTTTCTGAGCTCCACAGCAACATTGTGCCTCGAAAATCCAGATCTTGCAGTTTGCTTTGTAATACTTGCCATTTTTCACAGACTTGATTTTGTTGCTGATTATTTTTTAGAATAAAAAAGAAATCCTAAAGGCTTCCAGCTGCTAGATCTCTAAAAAGGAAAAAGCCCCAAAATATTGTAAATGCTGATAAAAATGCTTACGGCTCCAGAACAGCACAAATGCCACTTAACTGGATGAGAGTTTTGTTGGCAGAGAGGATCTGTGGTGTCAGCGCTCAGACGGGCGTGGAGGTGACACCAAGGTGAACGCTGCGTTGTAGAATGGTTGGAAATCATTGATATTCTGACTCGGAGGCTGCAAATGGCTCGGTGGCAGATGGAGTCTTTGTCAGGGAAGAAAAATGGCAGCTCGGGAGCATCAACGCCATTTTCCCTATCAGCTCTGCTGGCGGGCGGTGACCTTCTGCCGCTCACAGACATCCCCCAGCACATGATCAATTATCTCTCTTTCATTGTTTACTAAGCTGGTGGAAAAGGATTCAAATGTCAGTTTTTCACAGAGGGATTGCGTGTTATCAAGGACCTAGTAGTTGTTGGAGTGCAATAAAAAGATGCAGTCAAAATGCTTCCCCTTTAAAGCACAGTAAAAATGAAGTGTGAAAGAATCGGCAGCTTTATGTTTGAGTTTTTGTAATTGATTTGATATAGATGCATCGTCTTTACATCAGCGTCTTTGGGGGAAGTGTAGGGAGGATACTGCAAGACTCCAATTTGCAAGTGGTTTTCATTAACATTGTTTGACTCCACAAACATTTAGAGAAGGTGAGAATGTTTATGCAAATATTATCAATTTGGTAATGGCTTGTCTCATTACACAGATAACACAGGCACAGAGAATAAAACTGTAGTTATTATTTCTAGCTGTAAACAAATCTCTGTCGCAGTAAAACGTTAAATGAACTCGAGGAAAAATGAAGCAAATTAACCAAAAATGCAGAAAGCAAATGACAGTGAGACCGCGGTTTAATATGTATGCATTTCAGCTTGGTGGTTGATTTCATTAACAGATCTCATTGTTATGCATTGACTGTCCTCCTGCAGAAAAATTATATTATATTCATGTAGTTTAAATATTCAGTGGGGAAGCATTTGGATTTGAATGGCACCCTCCAAAAGTGAAGTGCTGTCTGTTTTTCTCGATTATTCATTGTAATGAAATCCCAACATCCATTAGATGTGTTTATTTTGTTGTTTATTTTTATTTCTCCTCTTTAAATCAGTTTCCCTTCTTTTCAGCTTGATTACAAAGTTCTGTTTTAATTTTTTTGGTTACTGTCTGATTGTACTCTTATTTCAAGGGTTAGCTAGGCATCTAGCTATGCAAGGATATTTTCCTCACTTTAATACGTGCAGCAAAAGCCCAAATTTAATTGTTAAATGCTTACAAACGATCCCTTCCTTTTAACACGATAAACCCTTTTCTATGAAGCTACCTGTACCAGCCAGTTGTTTTTCTGTCTGTTAGGAGGATGTTATTAGGTTGCCATGCACTTTTCTCCTCTCTGTCAGGCCTGGCTGCACACAGCAGCTTTCAGAGGACGGTGCATTTTCAGTTTTTCCAACAGGAGCTGTGTGAAGAATTTAACATCAGTAAGAGTCTGTTTGTTCTGGGTGCGCTGTTTCACCCCGCCCTCATACATCTGCCCTGCAGTGACAATACCAGGATGAAAAAAAAATTTATGCTGGTCATTGGATTTTACTGATGGTAACTTAAAAGGAATGTACTGTATGAATAAGCTTCGACCAAACACAGGGCTGTAAACAACTTCTACTAAGTAAAACTGAACAGGTCAATCAATTAAGTCCCTTAAGGTCCTCACACACCAGGGCCGACGTGAATATAGAACGCGAAATTACGAAATATTCAGAGGCGAATTTTGACGCGCCTGACTATACATATCAAGCCTGATGCAATTTTGCGACTTTCTGGGGGGAAAAGATGCATCCCGGGGAAGACTTTTCCCAGGGACAGTCCCGCCTCCTTCGCCTCTGATTGGCTAGGAAAGCTGGAAATGTCATCACATGCTCAAGCCAAATGGTCAGCACTTATAGCCAATCAGAGGCGATAAGATAAGCACATAAAACTATGGTAACAACCGTTAGCTTATGTTAGCACAGATGAAAGTTAGAACGTAAACAATCAGCTAGTCGGCCATGTTGAATACCGGTGAATCAGACGTCACAACAACATACAGTCTGATTGGTCAGTATGCAAAACTTTAGAAAAATCGACCATGATCCAAAAAAATAAATGCCGCAATACCACAGGACAGGAAAATGTCGTTGATGTGATTGCAAGTATTGACAGGTTATGGTTTAAAAAAAAAAATACTGACTTCCGAAATAATCGCACGAAAAACGGTCCCGGTGTGAAAGGACTTAGTTTATCTTAACAGTATAAAATGTTTGAACAAGATTAAAAAATAAGCAGCAAAAATGCTTTCTTCCTCTAAAGTAAGCTTACATGGTTGTCATCTGCAACAAGTTAATTGTGTTAATTATCTAACCACCAAACCATCAGTGTCACAAATTAATACTGAGCAGAGTATGAGTTCTAAAAAAGATCTATAAGAACTATAAAACTAATAAAGTATATAATATATATATATATATATATATATATATACTCTTAAAGCAACTACTTTTGGAATATATATGATTGAAAAAATTTTAAGTGTCAAATAATGAGCAGTGAATGATGAAAATATAAAGTAAATCCAAAAGAAAACTGATGTGGGCGTTGATCTAAACAAAATAAACTATTTTAAACTAAATATCAAGATTCATTTAAATTCATAATATGAATTCCATCAACAGATTTTCTCACATTTTGACATATTCTAACACATGGACTACTATTTTATGATTTTGTCACACCTAAATGAATTATTAGATGCTAGTTTAAATTGTTGTCAAACTTGTAGTCATTTTGTTAAGGGGACTTTTGTACCACCCCTTTCGGTATCTTTTTCCTGGTTATAATTTTACCTTAATATTGGCATATATAATATTGGCAAATATTGGCATTCTAGTTAAGTTTTGCTGAATGTAAAAGCACTTTATAAACTCTTTATTTAAAGGTGTCACTTTTGACATTGTATGGCTGCTACCTTGGCCAGGTCTCTCTTGTAAAAGAGATTTCTAATCTCAGTGGGACTTCCTGGTTAAATAAAGGTTAAATTTATTTAAAAAATGGACTGTGTTTATATTAAGTTAGTATTTGCTAGTAGAACAACCCTCCCAGCCATGTAGTGGCAATAATTAAATCTTGTGCAGTAGTATTTCACATTTATAAATACAGTTTTTACTGTTGGTAGTTTGAGCAGTCAGTGGTGTTCAGTAGCATACAGTTATATCTAAGCTGATACTGAAGCTATATAATACAGTGTCTGATAAAGTGTGAGCAGGTGATGGAAATGTTCATTTTGCAGCAAAGAGACGGCTATTTATGAAGATGGCTCAGAGGCAGACAGGAAATTAGTTATTTTCTCTCACATTCATCAAAATAAAAATAGTCAGATGAGGATCCCAAGTGGCTCTACCCCGTCTACTGAATCCTCAGCAGCATGCACTGTGAGCATAAAATTAACCCTTGAATGGATTACAGGTGTTTTTAAACACTATTGTGGTCTGGTAACTCATTTTGTTAGAATGGCAACCACATCTAAAGGCCAGCAGAGTGCTTTTGGAGTTTGCAAATCAGCACAGACCCATGGATGAAACACTTTGAAACCATCCCGTAACAACAGTTAATCTAAAAGTCAAAGTACACATCATAGCATTCATTTGATCCCTGAGTCAAGATGTGAAGACCTCATTTTCACAGAGTATGAACTTAAAAACGTTTTTGAAATGCAAAATAATGGAATTTTTGGTATGTGATCAAGTAAGCAATTCACTGCAACTTAAAAAGTAGTCATTTGACAGCCCTATGTAAGACAAAACACTTTGAGTTCAGCCATTGTAAAATGCTGGTGATTAAAAATTAGGGGTGCCTGTAATTGCTTGTCATTGCTGATATTTGTAATTGCCCAGATAATAGCGCTGTGCACTGTGCACAAAAATAACTAGGTTAGACAAATTAACAAGCTGTTGATTTGGCTTATTTCATTGAACCAAGTACCGCTAATGTTGTTGTAAGACCCACTTGTTCAGCATCTCCTTCATAGCCTGTTTTATATGTTCTGTCGTATTAGACCCACATGAAATACAGCACGCCTGAACTCTCAAGTGGAGGAATCAATCCTTTCTGAAGTGCAGCTCAACAACGTCATGGGACCAACGTCAGAGCTCCAAGTGTCCTTGTTGAACTCCTATCAGTCGCTCCGTGTTTTAAATCACCTTGTATGCTGTCACAAACTTTGTTGTATAGCTCAAGTAAGGCAGAGTGTGAAATGTAGCATCAGGACAGCATTACAAACATGGATCTATGAGACAGCAAAAACCTTCATCCTTTACTTTGGAGAAGGGTGGGTCGTCGAGAGTGATAATACAGATTTTCACAGCTTACAGTCTTGAAATGGTCTCTAGACTATTTCATGTTTCTATAAGAATTTGTGTCGGTAGCAGAGATGTACCTATCTGTATTGCAAGACTGATGCATAAATCCGGCCATTAATAATTGTGCTTTCCTTCTGACAGCCTGGCGATATATAGATGTAAAGGCATGGTACCAAATTACATTGGCAAGATATCTGATAATCTCCCTTTATCTTTACCATTGACCTTCATTCAGGGCGTTGAGTGTATGCACAGGTGTTTGTTTGAATGTAACCAGCATCGTCTGCTCTAATAAAGCAGTGGACATATGGACACTGTGTGACTAATGCTTTGGAAGGGACACTCGGGATCTGTTTTATTGCTTCATTTGGCACACTGCAGTCCCACTTCCCATTATGGTTGCCATGTGATTTATGTTGTACTCTTTGGAGGATGAGAGAGAAGCACTTGGAGCAGAAAAGCATTGATAGCAATGTTTACCTTGATCCTGCCTGCCTTTTATTTCATCTTAGACATTGAGGATAGAGAGAAACGGGTTAAAAGCCCTGCTTGGCCACATGTTTTCTTGTTTAATAACGCTGTTTCTTTTGTCATCCAAAGCATGGGGATATGTTTTAAATTGCATTATCCAACCTCTCAGATTAAGCAAACCTTTGGCTATTTATTGACACTTTTCATAAAACACAGAAAAAATAACCTCATCAGACTTGACAGTAGAATCTTTTAGCTGCAGAAAAAAGCACAACTTCTTGTAGATCATCAGAAAAAAATCAATCATATGACTGCCTTACAGCTGTTTTTCTAACAAGCAAATTAGCAAAAATTATTACCAGGTTTTCTTTGCAGTCACTTGAAAAGCTGTGTTTCCTTTCTACATAAGCAGAATGGCAGATAACCTTTGAGTTCACACCCAGCACTCATATTCAATTTGTACCTTTTACTCCTGACTGACAATTGCGTCTAATAAATATTCAAGTTCTTTTCTTCTGGGAACATGCAGATGCGCACTTTTGTCACATTCCAGTAACACTGAAAAGTGTTTGTAACTGCTGAATCCTAACAGTATTTTGAGTCAAAGCCTGACTACGTTAACAACTTGCTTTCCTTTTAAATATTTGAGATTGAAAAGTAAATTTAAAGCTATCTATCCATCTTTCCATCTTTCCATCTTCTTCTGCTTTTCGGCTTGTGACATAGACATGACATCCCTCTGCTCCTTCTGAGACGTTTTCAAGCCAGATGCTCCTCTCAGAAATCTCTCCAGTCCATCCCAGGGTCTCGACTCCTAATTGGATACACCTGGGAAAACTCTAAAGGACACCCACTTAAAATCCCTATCAGTTCCCAAAACCAGGTTCTCAGCTCCTTTCAATGGGAAGGAGTAACGACTCTATTTAAAGGCTGCCTCTGGTTAGAGCACCCAACCCTGTCCACTAAGCTGGGCCTAGTTGTCTTTTGGTGGTAACCCCTCAGCAGCTGCATGCTTCCTCGATCTCTTTCTTTTAGCCATCCACAGCTCATGACCAGAGGAGAAAATTGAAACAGAATTGAACTGGTTAGTTCAAAACTTTGCCTTAAGGCTCAGCTCCTTCTCCACCATGACAGTCCAGTTTAACATCCAGGTTAGTTCTGCCACAGCACCTCTCCGCTTGTTGATATCACAGATGTGAGAACTTAGCTTGTGCTAGTGAGGTAAAAAAAAAAGAAGTTGAAATCATTATTTGATCAACACAAATTTTCATTCTCATTTATCTAATTGAACATGCTTTTATTGTTATTGATCTAAATGTAAATAAAAGGGAAACTATCATTCAAAGTTAGTTACTCAATTTTAGCTTCTTACATTAATCACTTCATCTTTAAATGTTGCCAAAAAAGTGTAATTACTAGAAGTGCACGTCTTCATCAATGAAACCTTGTGGAAATTGCCTTTATGGGGTTCAGTATTTCCCGTTGTGAAAACTGTGAATTTTCCCTGTATTTACTCATCTAGTCCTTAACAGGAAATTATCCTGACCAGAAGCATGCCTTTAGGAGATGATTTGAACAAATGGTGCAGAATAAACAGGAGGGGTGAAAGTTGTTTAATGACAAAGTTCATACTAGACAAAGAGTTTAAATTTTAACTTGATCAAGTATTGGCTTGCACGTCTGCTCATTCCATTATAAAAGCACTTTAAATGGCAGGAACTGAGTCCATATTAGGCCATTAAATGTACTCCATACCATAGATAAATAGCAGCTGATTGGGAGATGAAATTACCTGTCCTTTTCTCTCAGCCTCCTCTGTTCCCTCTTCTCTGCGTGTGTCTAATTAAAAGCTGCAGGCTGAGCATCACAATTTATGGCTAATGTTTGCTGCTGATGGGGCAGCAGTAGGCAGGAGCTCTTTGAACATGTTCATGATGGATGTCTGTCTGTGCAGAGCGTGTGGGATTCCTGTTTCCACCCCAAATGCATGCAAGCTGCAAACTGTGCTAACACCGCTGTGAAGGACACATGTGTTTCTTGAGGTATTTGTCATACTGAGACCTCACATCATTCATCAGAGTCATTTACCCCCCTAACTACCAACCCTCCCCATGTATTCACGGTAGCACTCGATGGAAGCCAATATAAATGGGTATTAATTTTTTTTCTCAGTGAAGGTCTACCTTTTAAGATGGATGAGCCCTAAAAAATAATGATAACAAAATGCCTATGTCTTGTGTTTTGTGTGTACGTCTCGAAAGCAAAATATGGATTATTATCATCATCCTGGCAGTATCAACACAGGTGGATCTTTGTGTGGCTCACAGCATGTGTTCCCTCTTACATAGGGGGTCAAAGACTTGATTACACCGATGCGTACAACAGTGGCTGTGAAAGGCACATCGGTGAATAAACAGAAAGCTTTGCTGTTTGTTTACTGACAGTGATGGGACCCCCACTGTATCAGCATCAGACTATCCCAATACTGCTCTGCCATCTGCCACCCAACCTTAAAGACAGTGTTGTAGACAACCTGCTCTCTCAATTCTTAATTTACAACTTAAATCCTGCAGCTTTATGTGGATTTCTCCAACCATGATGACAACTGTCCTCCTTACCCACATACATGCACTCTGTGAAGCATACATTTCTGCCATCACAGTCACAAAAGGACCCTTACTGTGAAGCACAAACCTAAGATTAATGGTTAATAAGCCTGTACTGCTGAGTTTTGATTGTGTAGCAATACAATGTTTTCTTTTCTAATCACTCAGCAAGTTGTAGTGAGATGGGGACAGGTTTTCTGCATCTCTCTCTGGAGGGCGTTGGATGCATAACATCATATCACATCAACATGACATTTTTATTCATAAACTTGACACATTAATTTCTCCAATAGTAATTTCCATTTTTTGGTCTTATATCTGCAGTAGTTCAGAATTATGATATTAGGAGTTTTGTAAAATTGTCTCTACTGCTGACTGAAGAAGAGCTCTTCAGGGTCGTGTTCTTGATCTTCTTCTCAGTTTAAATGTGAAAAGCTTACAAGATCATGTTTTGGAGAGACTTCAACACTAATTAAAAAAAGCAATTCTAGCCATTTGTAGTAGGGTTGGATGATAAACCGAAAATTTACAGATACTGAAATTTATGACAAAACAGACGTAATTTTACCCATATCGGTATGTTCGGTATCAAAAAACAAAATAAATAAAGGTGGTTTTGGATGTGTGTAGGTAAGCTATGGTCTCATGTCCCTTTAAGACGCTGTCCTATGTCGGAGATGTGACTCCACCCCATCCAGTCTGTGACAAAGAGGGAAAGACAAGTGAGGAGATGGAGGACAGTTCAAATGTTGGAGTGGCAGGAGCAGCGGCTGAAGTAGAGGAAGTTCATGTGGGAGGGGGTGAGCAACTTGTGAAGTGAACTGCTCATTATATCGTGATATTGATTTGAGGCCATTTCGCCCAGCCCTAATTTGTAGTTTATTTGTTTCTTACTACCATAGCAACATGGAAATGAATGATGGTGGTCTCAGAGAGGGGGGACCTGCTCCCTTTGAAGATACAAAAGGGATACATATATAGATATATTTATGTTAGGAGTGGGAGAAAAAATCGATACAGCATATTATTACAATATTTTGTCTGGTGATATATCGTATTGTCTCATTTACAAAGTATCGAATTTTTAAAAAATGAATTGCTCATATGAACTCAAGTCTATGATTAAAAATATATAGAATTAATTGTTTGTCCAGAGAGGTCAGCAGAGGCGACATCATTGGGCAGGAGTAAAATTAGTACAACAAAACATGGCAGGATCTGGGGAAAGACATTAGGAATGCAAGCAGGGCACAAATGAGATGGGCCTGACTAATGTATTACAAAATGATTAAAATCGTAATGATATCAAATCATGTCCCAAGTGTCGTGATAATATTAAATCATGGGGCCACAAGTGTGTATTGGTACCACAACATGGTATTGGTTAGCCCAAGACTTTTTAAAATATACTGATGTATACTTCTGTAGTATGGTGCCTGATATCGGCATGATGTTTGCTCTGTTAGCTGGTGGGATGTGTATGACAGGACACTTCATCATTTTCTAGGTAGAGTAGGAGTTAGGGCTGGGAACAATAACTCGCCATCTGAAGACATGGGCAGAATAAGGAACTAATTGAAAATCAAAGGAGCATGATATTTCAGCTGAACTGTGGGTGTACCGCTGAACTTATACCTGACTGCAGTGACCCGGCACATTGTATTATCTGTCTGTCTTTGACCATACATAAACCTCCCTACAGTAGGCTCATATCCTGCATATCTGGTAAAGAGAGAATGGCAAGTGACAGACTAGAAAGCTTTCCCCCTCTACTGTATACATCCACTTTATTTCCTCCCATTAAATAAATCACTGACGCCAAACAATGAGTGACGTTGCCTCTTCTTCATTTTAGCAGATTAAAATGATTTAATTGTCTTTAGGAGGATGATGGACATTGGCAGTAATTTTCGAGGTCTGTGAGACACAGCTGGTGTCAAAGCAACCATGTATAGAATCAATCAATAGATGTTAATGACTAAGGAGGTGGATTTAACCTTGTGATGCAATGCTAATTGGTAGGCCACCAATTAGCATGGTAATTTAATCGAAACTTGTTCTCTATTTACATACTTTAATTTTGTCTCCAAACTTTTAGTCATAAAATAGCGGAAAGAATAGTTAGAGGTTCTTATCTAAGCTTTTATGCAAATAGGATGATTTCTGTTGTGCTGCTTGTGTATCCAGGCCACCATGTTGTCTTGGTAAGTTAGCTCTGCCTCTTCACAGCAGGGAGTCTCCATGTTTGATCCCAAGCTAAGTCTCTTTGCACTGAGACTGGTTTTCATGTACTTGCATGTGTCTGCTTTTGGTGTTACACTCTGTGTTGTCATTACATCATGCATGAAAAGCAGAATAAAGATACTAGTGTGTTTTTGTGAGTGAGTGAGGAATGAGGAGATGAGTGTGGCTTTTATTCAAAAAGGACTGGCAGTTTGGTAAAACATTTACCTGCAAAATATAAATATACCCGAGCTTACCACAGACAAGCACAATTTCTAGCCAATAAAAGAAACCTGTTGTATGATTCCTTTTTTGTATTGTGGTATAAACTAGATTGCATCGTTGAAATGTTGAAAGGTTGACGTGTTGGTACCATAGACTGTATACAGCATTGACAGCGTCGGCCTACCCGCTGGGTGAAGCCACCATGAGGACAGCACCCTCTAGTGACGGGCTGCAGTAAAGGTCATAAGTCCCGCCCCCTCCATCAATCCTTGTGGAGCTTTGGACAAACTTTAGAAGTTAATCACACAGAATATACATTTTTCTCCCCCCTGGTTGCGATGTTGACATGAAGTTACTGTAAGACTGGTTTGTGCTCAAGTCCTCTTTTTTTTCTGTACAACTCCATTTTTAAAAGTTATTTGGGGGTTCATGTTTTCTATGATTGACACTTGATACAGCCTATGGGCGTACAAAGATTGTGCACCATTGCTCACCCGGGGATACGCTGTTTGAGCTGAGCGTCATTTCAGTGACTCTCCTGCTGAATGCGTACAACGCTACTGCGCAAGTGGTGGTCCCAGGAAGTGAAGAAAATCCCGGAAATACCGAGAGCAATTCAGCTTCAAATTCGTATAATGATGGAAGGTCAGGCTAAGTTGTCCATAGTATATACAGACTATGGTTGGTACCAAAAAGCTGAGAAAATCTAAAATTGCGTGTAATATGCAGTACGTTTATTTTGAAAGGAGCCAGTGACATAGGAAAGCGATCTAACATTTTCTGATGTGACATTTCTCATGAAAACAGTTGCACAGCATTTGCATTATTGGTTAGATAGCTTATTTTATTAGATTTAAGAGCTTATGTTTAATGATGGATGACATTTATGCTCTTGTCTTATTAGAATGTCACTCTGTTGATGCGTGTGTTGTTTTCTAGTAGAGGGATGATTTTACACAGGGATGACAAGCTTCATTGTGTTTGTGTCTTCAGTTATAGAGGTGAAGATGGTTTGGAGTCATTTGCTCTGTAGATCTATAAATAGACACATCTGGTATACTGGCAACTGGTTTCAAAGGATGTATACTGCTGTTTGAGGTACATATGTGCTCTGTATTTTCGTCACCTAACGTGCTAAAATTAGTCTAATATGGCGTTGAAGAATCATCAAAATGGCTTTTCTAGCAGTCCGTGATATTTCTTTAGTTTGATTTTTATCACCCATAAATTAAATTTGCTCGTTGAATTTTCTTTAATGAAGTTGTGATAGGTGCTAAACATTCTTGTATTTTGCCTTAGGTTTGATTAATTAGTGTTACCTGATTAAATAAATTACTGCAAATCAGGTTTTGGCACACATGAAGGAAAAAGAAAAAGGGCTATACTGGTAGATATGGGTAATATAATGACGTACTACAGTGAGAGACTGTCTGAAACAGGGCTGCAGAATGGAAAAAGACTGACACTTGGATATCAAGGGAGCAGATTTTAGAAGTGACACAAATTTGAAATCTCATGGAATCAGATCTCAAATTTACCCCCACACAAACACAAACAGGTTTTTAAACACTGGACATTTATTAATGACAGGTAGCTGTAATTGTCCTTTTTTGATGTTCCATTATAAAACGCGAAAGCACCTTTTTGTTCTCTGTTGTGCACAAACTCACATCACCTCAGGAAAGCAGTGGCCTTTGCAGCGAAGCATGTCTGCAGCTTTCATGTCATTTACGTCTCATCAGTGCTGTTCCTGGTGAGGGATGATACTTGATATTCAGAGACGAGCTTTGTCTCCTCAAATTAATCAGCCGCTCCTGTTTTCTTGTGCAGAGGAGAATCACCAGGGAGATCTAGGAACTGTTGCTGTAATGTATGATACTATAACAAAGGCAGGCTGTAAAACACAATCTGGAAGCATGCTGTAAAAAAGAGGATTTTTAGATGTGGGCTTGTGTGATCAGTGGGATATAAAGTGGTATAAATAATGGAAAAATCCAGGAAATGTGGCGCTGATGAAAGAATACTATTAGTGCTCGAATCTGTGTAGGCTGGAAGTTATCAGAGTGAGTGGTGAAGACCTCATGCCTGTGTTTATTCATCTGTATGCATATCAGATGTAAAGATTGCAAAAGGATGAAAAAGAAAGATATGTTCCTGGAAGACAAATAGCATTTCTTTAAGGCTTACTCCTTTATTAAACAGTTACAGTCTGTGTGCGTGTGCAGCCATTTAACATCAAAGAGCTGTGAGGGCTTTCAACGTGACAGGCGTTTATGAATATTTAGCCAACTGAGTACAGAATCACTGATTAAATAATCATGCTGATGTTAATTGTGATGAACTTTGTTCTGATGATTTGCTTTACACCAGAAAAAAAGTCATTTAATTAAACAAACAAAGCAGCAAAATTCATTCCCTGTGCCCAGTAACAATCCAAAATGTCAAATCATTAATTTAGACAAAAAGGTTTTGTACATCTTCAAAAATATTGATCACATTTCACAACAGCAAGAAAAAGATCAGCCACATCAAAACTTGATTAAATCACAGCATGCCATTCTCTCGTCTTGTTGCCAGATGACAGTTTTTATGAGGTCTGGGGCCACACCCGTAAAGAGACCAGTACCAGTTGTCTGTAGGCTGATAAGTAAAATGATGGTAGTGTGGTTGACACCAATCCATATTTTAAACTAACATTAAAGACCAACCATGGAGTGTTTTATACAAACAGCTGAAATTAGTGCAGAGAAATAACGTGTAGTGTTTCTTACATTTAAATTTTCCGATCAAGATGTGGTTATATACGTCCTTATAATTATATACAGATGCGTGTCCCAGTTGTCACAGAAAATTATTAACTCATCATTGAGTCATTATAAATTTAAAAGAAACTTGATTATTTTGAGAAAGTCCAGGAAGCAAAGACATTTTCTTGCTTTTATTTTTGAATGCCTGCACCCTAATACGCAGATAACCCCTTTACTCCTCATCTTAGGCCAGGGTTGCACCTTTACAACACCTTCAGTGCTATTTAGTCAGTAATCATATAAAACAGAGCAATGTGTCAATTAATTTATTAAGATATAACTATGATACATATGATAAATGACCAAAAGAGTTTTCCTCTTTTGGCTGATGATAATCATTTTTAGAAAACCCTGAAATCAAAACAGAAGACATTTATTCTTAACACTGATCTGTGTTACCTTCCTTAAGGTGTGACAAATCATTTTCTTTAAAATCCCTGTGGGTAGTATTTAACTCATTATAAAACACACTGGAACCCAAATTTGCAGCTACACAAGCAAGCAAGACCATCCACATAAAGATATTTATTTATATTTTAACATTTTTCAACTGCAAATATTCGGATTAGGCTTTCGACTTGAAGCAGGATTTAGTTATAAACACTGCCTCAGCACGGAGAGGACAAATTTAGTCCAGAGATAAGAAGGTACTGCCTTATTCACAGGGGACGTCAAAATCATTACAAACTGAAAGCTTCTCACAGGAACTCCAAATAAAGGACATCGCACATATCATACAAACAGAGATATTTGGAGCAGAAATTCAGTGTATCATGATGTAAGCATTTAAATGTCAGGGGTGATTTTTACCCCCTACACCTTTGCTTTTTCTCTCTTGCATCTCTAAGTATTGAGTGGACTATGTTTGACAGATATGGAGTTTGGAGAGCGGCTGATCCCCCCAACATCAGCTTCACCCTCCCTTCACATGGCCTCCCCTTCAGCCAGCTCCTCCCCTGCTCCACTGAAAACATCCTTTGCCAAGAGCAGCCTGGCCCCCAGCCCTGCCGCCAGTTCCCCTCTTCCCACCTGTGGTACGTACACAGTCACAAACACACACATGTTTACATAGATGTGCACCAGTCGTAGCATGAAATCTGGTAAGATTCAGACTTTGACATGTAGTTTCAAGTGTAAATTTCTTATCATTCTGTCTACATTTTAGATAAGGCTGAAAATGTATTTTGGGTTGTTTTGGGTCTGAGTGTGAAGTGCTAAAAACAAATCAAAAGTCACCCACAAAACAGCTTCAAGACTACGAGCTATTAATAAATGTAAATTAATGCACAATCCCACGAAACTTTGGAGAAAGAAAATAAGAGAAAAGGCTAATTTATTTGGAGAGGCCGTCCAACATAATTTCCTGGAAAACACTGCATTAAAAGAGTGCAACAATAAGGGGCTTAAGACACATTCCTCCAGCTCTAACATGACAATTTTGATAGGACTGGAAGGGCTGTTGAATTAATGAATGCCAACAATTAAAAAAAGCTTTGTACGCCCTTATGGACGTCTTTTGACAACCTTTAGCTCGGGTTTATCCTGTGTGATTTGACATGTCTGTCAGCCTCACAGCTTGCCGGCAGCCGCCAACATCCTCTTGTTTTCTCTGCATACTAATTGTGGTCAGAGCCATTATGCATTGAGCAGCGGTGATGCATAAACTGTCAGATTACCCCTGACCACAAAATAATGTGCAAATTTACATACTGTGGTTTGTGATTATTTTTTCTTCCTCTCTGATAAGATGCCCCCCAAATTTTTTTTTTTTCAGCTATCACAATGAAGAACACATTAGAGACGTTGTAATAAATAATTCATTTTCAGACCCCCAGACGAAACGTGCATAGAAATTTCCCATATTATTTATTTTGTACTGAATGCTAAAGGCTCAAAGCACATTGGCACCTCTGTTGTCACGTGAGGATCAAGTGAATTCGGCTCTTTTGTAAGATTTCTCATCCCTTGTTGGAAGCAAAAAAAAAAACACACAACCAGTAAAGCAAGCACGTCTTTGAGTAGTGGTACTCGAGCTTTTGTACTCTTAAAAGCTGTGTGAATGCTTTATAGGTGAGTTTATTTGAGACATCTTCTTGCAACTTTTCTACTGTGATTTAAAACAGTGAGAACACGTGTCTGAATCTAATGCAGAAAATGTGTCTCAACATCTTCAAAAAAGCTTCTGAACAAATCTTATTCCATCATGGCAGGAATATGTTACAGAGCAAAAGGAGTGAAATGTAAGCACTCTGCAAATAAAATACAGATTGTACCTGTTACTGTGTGACTGTCCACTTATTTTAGAAACAGATTTCAAACTAGACAAACATCTGATTTTTACCATAAATTACATATATGTCCTTTTTCAAATGTAGATAATGTAAAACAAATAACTCTGGGTTACCGGTAGGGCTGGACGATATGGCCTCAAATCAATATCACGATACATTGAGCAGTTCACCTCGATAATGATAAATGGACGATAACTACTCCACAAGCTGCTCACCCCCTCCCACATTAACTTTGTCTACTTAAGCCGCCGCTCCAGCTGCTACAACTTTTGAACCATCCTCCATCTCCTTGTCTGTCTTTCCCCCTTTGTTACGGACTAGATGGGGCGGAGTCACGTTTCTGACGTAAGACAGCGACATGGGCAAAATGACGTGCTATTGTCGTAAATTTCGGTATTGGTAAATTTTCGGTTTATCACCTAGCCCTTATTATATGACATCAATCTAGTGGGAAGTAAGGTTTAACATGTTGACAGGACTTACAGTTAATGTCCAAGTGTCCTTTTTTGAAGGGTACATGAGAAGCACTAGAGGGGAGCTTCTCTTTGTGACTGAATATGAGGCTTTGCAATTAAGGTAAAGTCACATCAGAGAAGTAACAACAGCCAAGCATAGTGTAGTGAGACTCCAAGTGCATTATAAGCCTGAGCAAGCCCGCATCTTCCACCACACAGTGGGCTTGCTATTGAGGGCGGGGATTTCAGTGATTTTTCTGTCGAGCATCTCCACCTTCAGGTGGCTGTATTGTTTTTTTTAGCTTCATTGAACAGCTGAGAAGAGGCTGCCGACAGGTTTTGGCCCCCTCCGATGCTTGTTCATTCTTACTTCCCAGAAACCCTTGGTGCTGTTCAAGGTGGCAGTTCTTGAGATGCACAATTATAGTGGTAATGTTAAAAGAATGTTATTTTGCCTCTCCTTGCATCACATGTGCTTCACAGCCACTACAAATAGCTATGCTGTCTGTTTCTGACACTTCAAAAACACCTCCATACAGATGACATGTTGAAGCTCATTGTCAGCGCGCTAGTTCATTGAGTGCACATTTGATCTTTTATCTGCCAATACTGATATTTTGCCAGTTACATCGTGTATCCCTAAAATAATGTTTAAACCATTGGATGAAATTCTAGGTGCTCTGCTAACTGTGGACTTTTTCCTCCAGGCCAGTTGCCCAGGATAAAAGGGGATAAATATTTAAATCTGCCTACCTGCTCCAATGGTTCTCCTTTGGTCACCCATCCAGCTTTTGGTCTTTACACATCAAACTCAGGAGGCTCTGAGTTTGGAGGCCTTGGAAGTCTTGGTCTGTCTGCCCTGGCTGCTCACTCACAGTTTGGAACAATTCCAGGTAGGGCATCTTCGTGTTTTTTAATGGAGGTTAGGAGGAAATTTTCCTTGATGGGAATTCAGATTTTTTTTCAGCAACATGTCTTCTATGTCTTTTGAAAGATCCTTTGTAGTTCAGTCTGTGTACTTTCTCAATAGTAGGAAGAATTTTACATTGTACATTAACAAGTATTTTCTCTGTCTTTAAAGAGCAGCTTTTTCTCAAAAAAAAAAAGAGTGTACTAAAGACATTTATTTGACATAGCCAGTCTTTGTTCTAATGGTTCATTTACTCCTCAAAACATGATAATAGAGTTCCTCTTCCTTTTCCAGCCTTTTTCTTAGAAATAAGGGTTTGAAATATTATCCTGCAGCAAGAATAAAAAGTGATACCTTGTTATTTGCTTGTTTAATCTGAATTAAAGTAATCATAAGACATTTAACTTAAAGCAGGTTTAGCATGCACTCCAAGAGGAAAAAAAGTCAAAAAAGTTCAATGCTGCCTTTGAGTGATGTGACTTGATTGTCAGACATTGTTTGAAACTGATCTTGCATCACAATATCGAAGACAAAATATCAAGAATACACTGATTAGACACAACATTTCAAACACCAAACAGCATATTCAGAGGCCTTCAATGTCTCTTTGATCTGAGATTCAGCTCTGTATTACATTTTCAAGATTTAAGGTTCAAATGAACAAGTTTTATGGAGAACTGTTCAAGTTTTGTTACTTGTGTTGACAATCCAAGCAAATCTGAGTGTCATTTGTTCATATGTTTTCTAATGTGAAACTAAATACTAAAACAAAAGAACAAAGAAAACATTGTTTTTAACCCAAAAGAATCTTTATCTTTTATTTCTGTTAAACACATAAAACAGTTAATTTGTTATTAATGGATTTTATTTGGTTCTATTACTTTACATGAAAGCCTCTTCAGGCATAATCCCCTGTCACCACAAACCCCCTTCCCTCAAACACTCTAAACAATAGTGCAGGACCGTGTAACTAGATCACAGTATGTACTCGTAAATACAGCTTCATATAATGTAAACAGAGAGGTTTTGCGCTGAATATTGTGCACATTTTAAATGCTTCTTTTTTATATGTAATTCTTACATTTGTACTTGAAACACAGGCTTATGCAAAAAGTGAATTAATTTGAGAGGTTACAGATGATAATATTTTATTTGTGTGATTATTATTCAACTATGATTTCATCTATGCAGGCGGACATGAGCGTAATGCAAGGCTACACAGCAAGTACATTTACAGCCCAGGGGAACATACTTGTTTTCTACAGACCCTGGTGAAAACATGTTTCACTGAAAATCTGTTGGTGTTCCTTCTAAAATCATAACCTGTATTGCAAATAATCACAATATGATTATTTTACATTGGTGCAAACCTATCTACCTTTAAGTTTTCTGGAGACTAGACCCCCAACTTTATACTGCACAACAAACATAGCTATTCAATATGTCACTATTGACAAAATAAATGCCAAAATCATACAGCACCAAGTTATGCTATGAAAAAAGTATGAAAAAAGGGTTATTTGGGTGCTATCATTAACAACAACAACAATGATAATAATAATAGTAATAAGAAGAAGAAGAATAAACGATGATGCATCAGATTTTATACAGTCCTTTATCAGAGACCCTCAAAGCGCTTTACATTGGATACATCATTCATTCACTCACACAGTCCCACCCTGGTGGTGGTAAACTACCCTAATAGTCACAACTGCCCTGACGCAGACTGACGGAAACGTGGCTGACAGTTTGCACCCATGGCCTCTCTGACCACCATCACACAACACTCACAATCATATACCAGTGGAGGACACACACTGGAAGCAAGGTGGGTTAAGTGTCCTGCCCAAAGACACAAAGTTCTTTGGTCAGTAGTAGGGATAGGGGGGTATCGAACTATTGTCTGTGTTTGTCTTTGAATTTTGAAAAGTGAAAAATGAACAAATGATACACAGATGTATACCTCTATTGTACTAACAGTTTCAGTCTTGATATGCAGTGAGATCACGATCATGAGAGCACACTTGTCACTAAACTGAGCATTTAGTGTTAACAGAATAAAAAAAAGAAATTGCTTAATGACATGTGTGCTTGCTGTCTAGTTTCTCTGCATGAATACAATAGATGGTGGTTATTTATGAATAGCTGTGCAAAATCTGTTCCCTTACCTCAGACTGGTGGCGGCCCTCTGAGGCACATACTAGAGGAGCAGCAGCCTTCTTCCCTCCTCTTCTGGGTCTTCATCCTGTATTTGCATCAACTTTCAAAGGTCATGATCCAGGACTCCTGCAGTCCCACACCTCAGGTACACAAATAACTATCTCAAACTCAGTCAAGATGATGTTATTTGAAGCAAAGCAAAAACTTTTGTACTGTTATTTCTTGTTCTCATGAGTATCCATTTAAAGAAATGCACAATGCCAGTTTCTGTAGGCGTCACTGGAACAGTCAATGGCAGGAGCGCTTCTTCTCCTACTGGGAACTCTGCTGTGAACACGAGTTCAGCTCCAACTAAGGAAACCAAGGAGAAAGCTAAAGCCAACAGAACCCAAAAGAGCAGCAGGGACCTGGGCCAACTGCAGCAGAAGACTGTTCCGAAAATCAAAGAAAAGGTTAACGCTTTACTCGCTCTACTACTCAAGAACAATACACTGCATGAAACACACTTTATCTATTTGATCCAGTTCTCTTCTCAACTGTTGATTAAGACTTTCATTATCATTCAGAAACCCATCAAAAGACCACTTGAGACCTCCAGCATGAGTGGTAGTCAGTCTGGCTCGTTGTCAGACAGCTCCAGTGATAGTGAGGAGAGCAGCAGTGATCCTGACGACATGGAGGAGGATGAGGAGGAGGACGATGAGGATGAGGATGATCAGAGCATTAACAGTGAGGACTCAGATTCAGAGAAGGAAAGCCAAGTGAAAGGGAAGATCAAGGTGACTTTATATCTCACATCGTTAATGTTTGTGTTTTGATACGATACTTTTAATGTCCTCTCAGGGGACTTTTTGTTGGACAGATTGTGTAGCATCCATTAAGCGTTCTCTGCAGTGGTGTATGGTAAATAATTGGCAGCATTCTTGGTTAGAAAATCAGCAAATACTGAATACAAAACTTACCTTTCTAGTCTCTTTCTGAATAGTTCATAAAAGCATATTGTTTGCAACAAAAAACGAAAAGTTCTTGTTGTTGTTTAGGGTTTTCTAGCACCAGATGTTTTTTTTTTAAGTGATAGTTTGGCTGTATAACATTGTTCCTTGTGTAGTAAATGTTACTTGGGTTGTCAAAAGCTTGGATAGTGGTGGGTGGCAAACAGGATGTATGTGCTAGTTGACAGGGTTGCCACAGCAGGAGCTGACATGACACACTGTCTTCTCCCCCTTTTCCTCATCCTCCCACTCAGCGGCTGACACAGAAGACTTCAGAGAGTAAAAAGGAAGGATCTGGCTCTGCTGATGGAAAAGTAACCCAAAACAGTCACCGTGACTTTGTCCCCTCAACTCTGCACCAGCTCAGCTCCTCTACTCATCCTGCTGGACAACCCCAGTCCACAGCACTCTTCCAGAGCTCCGGGACCGCAGAGGAGAACAGCCAGCAGCACATCAGTGTCATCCAGGCCACAGGGTTGGCAGCTGGAAACAGTCTTCAAGGAAAGTCCCACAGAGTGGCCTCCAACCCGAACTCCGTGTCCAATTCGCCTAAATACTTACCTCCTTCCTCTTCACCACAGCACAAGTCTGTCTCCCGCTCTCCAAAACCTCTCGCTCTCTGCTCTCCATCAAAACCCCTGTCACTCTGCTCCTCGCACAAATCTCTCACCCTCTCTAAACAATCAACAATGTTAGCCACACGAAAGCCCCAACATAAACCCAGGTTCTTAATGCCCTCTTCAAAGCACAACCACCCTGTTGATGACACTAAAGAGGGCAGTGGAAACCCTCCTGAAGAAAGACTGTCGCACCTGAACAGCTTAAAATTGAAACAGGTGAGTCATGTTTGGTAGTTGGGTTTAAGGTGATAGATATTATTTGTTTGTTTATCTAAAAGTCTGTGAAAAAGCACCAAATATGAGAATTTTTAACCTTTAATTCTGAGGGGAAAAGAACAAAAGCTCTTCAACAAGGAAGTCAAATGAATGCATTGTTTTGGCACGTACGCATCCTAAATCCTGACCTATCATCTTCTGAAAATTCTGTGCAACATCAGAGGTCTATTTTCCCCGTTCTTTATAAATTCTTCTCTTACTTTAACATTTTCCAACCATTCCAGGGGATTTAGAAGGTCAGGCAAGAAAAAACAACAAATTTTTACACAGATAACAGCCTTGCATTTAATCATTTTTTTCTCTCTTTTCGCCAATATACAAGACCTTAATGTTATTAGAAATTCAAAACCCTAAAATCACTCTTGGAGCTTAATATATTTACAAAAATAGATGCATCTTTAATAAACCTCTTATGTTTTTCCATGTTTTACAGTAGAAAAAAGCCTGCTCTTAGTTGTCGTCCATCAATTTTCTGTCAAAAAATAAATAAAATTAGTGTATTCCCAGTGGACATAAGTAAATGAATGCTTATACGCTATTATTTGGGCTTTTATTTTGCTGCACGTCTGACCGCTACGTGACTACAAGTGACAAAGCATCGGGCTCCGCTGGGAATGCTTCACAAAAGTGACAAGCAATTAGCTCTGTTATGTTTTGGGATGTTTGTTATCAAGAGAGAGAAATCTGTCTCTTTTAGAGGACTCTGTTATTGTCGTTATTTTGAAAAGTCTATAACAAGGGGCTTTTAATTCATATGATGGTGGGACATTAAACACCAGAGTATGACAATAGCAACAAATACAGGCTGACAGCTGAAGTCCCACAATGGCACTGAGCCAAACAATTTGGAAATATTTTCCACAGTAGTTTTTTTCGTCTCCGTTGTTGACAGGCATGAGCCGACTCTTCATTGTCCTTGTCTCTTATTACACCTCAAATTCTTTCCTTCACAGCCCACAGCGATGTAATGTGAGTGACAGTTTGTGTAATTACTTCCTTTGTTCCTTTTTGTCTTCCTTTTCCCTTTCTTTTTTTATTTATGAAGGCCCTCCATACCAAGGACCCTGTGAGGCAAGCTTCATCTCTGCCACCAGATAGCCATGACCAGCACATGAGTTCAGCCTCCTCCTCACCTGATAAGCCATGGTCAGATCCGTTTAGGAGTCATTTACTGTCTCTTCCACACAGTAACGACACAAATCTGTTCCTGAGTGGCCCCCTTAATGGACTAAACAACAGCGCAGTTCAGGAAGCCCCCTTGGCCCTCATCACTAAACCCCGCAGCCAGAGCAGCAGCAGCCTCGCAAGCAAGCCCCTCCTGGCAGCCTCAAGCCCTCCGTGTCAAATGCCCATCAACTTAAGCACCAGCACCAAGGACATGTCAGCTAGCTCCTCTTCCTCACTTAAATCTTCAACATCACCGGGGCTGGTTCACAAACCAAGGAAGACCAAGTCTACCAAGGTTTTGAAAGCAGGACCAAGCCTCTCTAAACCAAGCCCACCTTGTCCAACTGTAGACTCAGTACGAGGCAGAGAGTCTGGTATCCACAGCAGCAAGGACTCCGACGATTCTGTAGGAGATGACTATGATGATGATGAAGATGATGATATTGACGATGGAGATTCTGGCAGTAGCTTGTCAGGTTGGATTGAGCCTACTTTTCCCGAGTTTCAAAAATAATGCCTTCAAGTGCATGCAATTACAGATAAGAATGTAAATGAGGTTTGTCTTGAGGTTTCATTCTGCTCCTTTTTCCTCCCTCAGAGTTGGAGAGCAATATGGAGAGTGACTCTGATGCCTCTGATGATGAAACAAAGAATCGCAACGGCACAGAAGCAGATAGCGACTCAGACAAGACTCCTCTTAAACTCGATAATAAAGCTCCTTCAGCGTCTGCTCCACAGTCCACCTCCTCCTCCTCGGATCTGTCAGCAAACTCCTTCCTGCTTAACCTGCACATCATCAAGCCTCCTAGTTTACCGAGTAGCTTACTCAACCCCACCAACCCAGTGACCAGCTCAGGGCCACTGTGCAACCACAGGAACTCGTCACCCTCCTTCACATTTGCTGCACTGCCAGGTAACAAACCTATGATTTCTCTACATCCTCAACCTGTAACTCAACTTACTACCATGAAGATACGCATGCTTGTGATTTACTCATAATGAAAGTGTAACTCTTCCTGGAAAGAAAAAAGGATCATGACCCAAGTTAGTCATTTGTCCCTTTGTATGTTTTATCCAGCCCATCAGTGGAAAAGACAGTCATTTTTCCCTATATGAAAATATGTTTGCACAATTCTAAATTGTCGTGGGTTAAATGAGCTCACCGGGGGAAATCAGTTGCATCATTGTTTTGATTGTCTCCAGCAGCGTTTGCTTTCATAACCCGGGTAGATGTTTAATGTTTCTGATACTGGATGAGTCATCGAGCACATTATGTCTCAAATAGAGACAATAGCTGACTTGCCATGGTAAGAAAGTCCTCATTTCTTGTACCATTATGTTAGACAGTAAGAGACACCTCATGCCATAGCCAGATTTCTGAGGAATTAATTATTCAGTAGAACCATTTATGAATTTTAATCTGAGAAAAAGAAGGAACTGCAATGTGTATTTTACAGGAGCAGGACTGAAACCTCTAAACCGTCAAAGTAATATTGAAGATAAGAGAAGAACTTTGTTTATCTCAGAGGGGAAACTCCATATCATATCATATCATATCATATCATATCATATCATATCATATCATATCATATCATATCATATTGTGTTATGTCGTGTCATGTCATGTTATATCATATCTCATATCACATTATATCTCATATCATATCATATCTCATATCATCAATAATATCATATCATATATCATATCATATATCACATATATCGTATCGTGTCATATCATATCATATCATATCATATCATAGGCTTTTTTCTATTCAAGCTCTCTTTTCAAACTCTGGAGTCACAAATGGGATGTTGCAATCAGTTGATTATGCTAAGAACCCCTTATCCTGTACTGTGACAAATTCAGCTGAACCTGTTTATACATTTATTTAACCACATGTGAAACTTTCTGTTCCCTAAGTTGAACAACAATGTGCCAGGTTTTCCTTCTTTCGCAGATTTGCAATGTTAGCCTCCCTCCTTTTTCAGCGTATTAGATAAATCTGTAAACATGGCAGGTTTGTGGATTTGCTCTGTACCCCCTGGAGGTGTGAAAAGCGCTGAGTCATTTCTCCTGTTTTTGTAGGGTCAGGGAAGAGGAGGAGAGTGACAGATGAGAGAGTTCTGCGGCTGCCTCTTGAGTTTGGGTGAGATATTGTCCGTGCACTTCATATAAGAAGACACCCAAAGATTTGATGGTGTTAATCTCTTTCTGTTTGTGTTTACTATTTCACTACCTGCATTGTTTGTGTTTATGCGGCTGGTGTTAAAAGTAAAATGTCAGCTCACTGAAGGCTAGCAAGTGACCTTTCTTAAAGGTCATCTACAGTTATCTTTACTCTCTGAAGCAGCCTCAGACTGTCACTGTCAGGAAACATGATCACATCTGCCAGTTAGTTACATTTAATAAACAATATAATATGTGGTTCTGTAAATTTCATTTTTGATTAGAGTTTTATTGTAATAGTGCCTGTAACTGCTGCCACTGTGCCAGAAAAGGGGTCTAACAGCATGCTGTCAGAAATGAAATGTTTGCATTCTCCACAGCAAAGATTCACAGTTAAAAGAAAGCAATAAGAGGCTTTAGGAAAGCATTATCAAAGTATGTTTATGACAGGGTCACCAAAGAAACTACACATATTGCTTAATCAGATGAGGACAAAATGAAAGTCCCTCACTGTAGCTTGGACCTGCTTTCATTCTCAAATCAAACACCCCAGCTACAACAGTGAGGTCGAAATAATTCAATCCTTGTAACTATATTTCGTGTGGCTGAACAGTCTGTTGAATAATCATGCTTGAACAAGACAGCTGTAAATGTTTTTAAAAACTATTGCTTGTGTTCCTGATTTGAGAACAGGCAATCTTCATGAAGATCTGAATGAGATATACCACAACAACATCCTTGCCTTCCTTGAAGGGGTCTTAAAAACCTCACTCTTGCGCTGTAGGTTATAGTGGGCAGGAAATGAAATGAGGCCCAGCAGCTCTGCATCCAAGGGTTAATTACATCCAGCCTCCACACAGACATGCAACATTAGCAGCTCCCTTCCCACAAATTCTGCAGCCCTGGATCAGGATGCCTTTCATCTTCTGGGGATGTTTTTCATCAGCTGGATCAGGAAACAGGGGCCACAAGACTGTGCAATATCAGCCTCCGCTCCGTCCAGAACAACAACCCACATGTTGTATCGCTAAGCCTGGCCTGCTCCCCAGCGGAGCTCTATGGAACTGAGGGGTTACCCTCTCTGGCCCGTGGCCACTTTGGAGTGTGCACGGGACAAGTTGGCCACAGAGCATATGTGCACAATAAACAGCTGTGAAGACATTACAGACTCAATTCATCTCCTTCTGTGCTTGCTCTTGGTAAAAAATAAATGATATGAAACTCACCACGTTGATAGGGAAACAAATTTCAGACCGCAGGGGGGGAACGTCTTTTAAAGAAGAGCCCAAAAGATTTATACAAGTGTGACTGAACACAGCTGTGTGCAATACTTCGAATACTTCTTTATATTATCAATAAGTACCCTGCATGTAACTTTCCTGCATTTCCCTTGTTCTTCAGGTGGCATAGAGAGACCAGAATCAGAACTGTGGCTGGTCGCCTTCAAGGTGAGGTAGCTTATTTTGCACCATGTGGGAAAAAGCTTCGTCAGTATCCTGATGTGATGAAGGTAAGTGAGAAGCTTCATTTCATGTAAAACAGATTAAAACCAATAAATTATTGCACATTACACTGGATGATATTAGAAATGATGATGTGTGAGTAAAAATATCTTCCTCTCACTTTGACAAATATAATCCGTCTTTTGTCTGCAGTACTTGCTGAGGAATGGAATAACTGAAATCTCACGGGATAACTTCAGTTTCAGTACAAAAATCAAAGTTGGGGACTTCTATGAAGCTAGAGAGGGACAAGAGGTAAAAGTTTCTAAATGTTCTGTCACATAACTTTGTATCATTGTGTAATATGTACATATCACAGTATAATATGTACAGATATTTCTGTTTTATTGTAGTCCTGATTTCAAACCTTTTCAAAGTTTGTGATGAAAGAATTTAATAATAGAAATTATAACATCTGTGTTAGGTTGAATAGACATCAAATTGTATTGTCAGATACAAACATATTTATATTAAATGTGCACAGAAAATAAAAATCAGTTATTATTAAAGCAATGTGTAGAAAATAAGTCTTGTCGGCTCATCGTTTTTAGCCCACAATTCCTCTCATTTTAATTGACCCAGGGTTTTCAGTGGTCTCTGCTGACTGAGGAAGAAATCGCTCCTAGTATCATTGCCATGGACGGGAGGCGCAGCCGTTCCACAAAGTCTGAGAATCAGCCAGTGGGTGATGTCTCTGCAGCCAGACAGTGGCTCTCTCATCCTGTGAACGTGGGGGAAAATAACTCCCAAGATGTCAGCGATGCTAAACTGCAGCGCAAACTGGAGGCTCAAGGTCAGTTTACGTCTTGAAAGCTGTCCCCAGCACCTGCTCCAGAGGAAATCAAAGACGAACTACAAGCTGTATGTTTTATCAGCGTTTCTCACATAGAGGTTTACTGCCTGAATTATTTATAGTATGATAAATGGTCAGCTGGGGATATAGATGTGAAATTGACTGCGTTTATATAGGGCTTTCTCCAGTCTGCTGACCAGCCTTTGCTTTTACATCATGTGTCACATTCACCCTTTCACGCACACTGATGGCAGAGGCTGCTATGTAGAGCGCCCATTGCTTTCAACCAATTCCATTCACAGGGTCGAGTGTCTTGCCCAAGGACACCTGGCATGTGGACAGCAGGGAATCAAACCCCCCAACTTTACCCTTAAAACAGTATTGTTAACTTGAAAGAATTTAAATATGCTGTCAGGGCAAGGGAGAAAAATTAACAGTTTTCAAGCATCTTAAATATTAGTGGAAGGTGTTTCATGTCTCAAGATTAAGTGCTCTGCTTACAATCACACATGGCAAATGCTATTTAAAAGGAAGCGACGCATATAGATTTCCCATAAGTTTCCATCATGGCACAGCAATACCTTACTGCATGAATTCAAAACATTTTTTTGCAGGTATTGAGTGATTCCAAGAAGCGTAAGGGTTAAATTTGGACTCATAAATGTCTGCGATTTTGACAACATATTTCCTCATGTTTCAGAAATAGCTCGGCAAGCTGCTCAGATCAAAATGATGAGAAAACTTGAGAAGCAGGCCATGGCACAAGCAGCAAAAGAGGCCAAAAAGCAACAAGGTATACAGCAGCTGTTTAGTTTGACTTTGCTCAAACACCAAATCCTTACATCCTTACATACAGCTAAATTTGTTTGTGTTTTTCAGCTATAATGGCTGCAGAGGAGAGGCGGAAAAAGAGAGAGCAGATGAAGATCCTTAAACAGCAAGTGAGGATGTTTCTTTGCATATGTTTAGTTTTTCACGCAAAGCTTGATAACGGTCCACAGCTGCTCTGCAGCGTACAAGAGTCTCAAGGTGAAAAGGTTTTAAGCACCATTTAGCCGCTTTTGAAATTCTGTAAGAAAGTTACTATCCTTCAAAATGCTGCACCTTTCTCATCTGCATAGACTCGCTATACTTCTCCACTTCCCCCTAACCCCCTGCACTCTATAACATGCTTGACTTAACAGTTAATTCATTTGATCTCGCCCTCATCCTTTTACCAGGAGAAGATCAAGCGCATTCAGCAAATTCGTATGGAGAAAGAACTCCGAGCACAGCAAATTCTCGAGGTTGGTCCTAAAGTTATTACAGAAACATTCTCAAACACTTCCTTTTTGCTGTTGATAGAATTTTTAAAATACCCGACCAAGAGCTTTTCCCTAAATTATGTGCTCCCACTTTTGGGAGTGTGTTCATGTGACTAATGCCTAATTGGTTTTATTTTGCAAAAGTGCAATTAAATATGAATCCCCTCGGACCGTGATGAAGTGTTATACAAAGTACAGTATTTCATTAAGTAAGAGGTGGTCCACAGTTCACTGTGGCTAGGTGAAACACCTTTTTTGTATTCTCTCACTTCTCAAAGCTGTGGAGTATTTTAGCTTTTTATAAATCAAATTTCAGTTGACACGCTTGGCGAGCGGCTCTTAACAGGATTTTGTCGAGGCTATAATTACTGAGAGAATTTTTGTTTAATTTATTCTCACTGCCTGCTGGTGTTTCATAATAACCACAGCCAATTTGTCTCTCTGTGTTAATGTGAGGAAATAACCATCTCATTGCTCAAGATCTCAATATGTTAGGTTTGACTTTATCACTGAGCCTCTGGCTCTATTAAGCTTCTATAGACAACATTAGCAGATTGACAAAAAGCATTACTGCAAACACATACCAGGCTACTGCATAATATTAAGGGCAATGCTTAATAAATGTATCTGTTTAAAACATTCTGATGATTTTAGTGGTTCTTATTGTTTTTAATTAATGATGTAAATTACCAATAATGTAAACGTTTATTTTACATTTATTTCATTCAAAGCTTTCTTGTGGTGCTTAAAAGGCCTTTTAGCTTATTTTGCATGACTTTGACACCCCTGTTGCTAATACAGACAAAAAGAAAAAGGAGAGCTGAAGCAGAAAATGCCAAAATACTGGAGGCAGCAAAGAGAAACAAGGTGAGTGTGTTGTACACAAACTCTTGTTGTTAATTGTTTCTCACTTGCGTTATTTTGCTACCTTGCTCATCTGCCACAATTGTCCCCTTACGCTCCCTTCATATGGTTTTGTTCCACTCCAGTGTTTTTGATTGAAAACACAGACCCTGTCGAGGTTAATCACTTTAATGAAAAGCATTCAATATTTTTCTCATTATCATAATGGATGGAGTGTAGAACCCCAGGAGTTTGGCATGAAGTTCTATATAGGAAGTTGAGGCATATGTGTACACCAAATGTTCTTTTTTTCACATTTTCTGCACTTCTACTTTCCTAAAATTCACTCTGTCATGTTCATTTCTATGTAGACTACTATTGCTATATAATTTTTTATCACCATAATTGTATAAGTAGTGAAAGTATCAGCATTGTGACCACCTGGAGCATTCATGAACTGCCTCTAAATATGACTGCTAGCACGACTGACATGAAAGCCATCAGTGTTGTACTTCGTTCTTTTTTCTATTTCACCCTCAGCCACTCAACATCTTATCTTACTTTGAAGTGATGTTCATCTGTTTTTTTGGGTTTTGATCTAATATTTACCGACTGTATTGATCTTCTTCTTAAAGGAGAAGGAGATGAGAAGATTGCACGCCGTCATAATGAAGCACCAGGTTGGTCTTTTGTCCACAATATTACACAAATCAACCTCTCCTCTTTATTTGAGCAGCTTTACTGAGATTAAAAGTCTGAGATTTATTTACCCAATGAAGTGATTTCGTAAAATACATCATGTAAAGCTGAGATTCTTGTTTTACTTCCTCAAAGCTTACCATTACATTTGATTTAGCCTGTCTCTTGCATTGATTTTAATGTGTGGTCTTCTATTTGTTAATTCTCTGCCGACTCTTCCTCCCAGGAGTTGGAGAGGCATAGACTAGATATGGTATGGGTATGTTTGTTTCTGTACATTCAATAACATATCGTTGACGTCTTGTGATCAGTGGTTGTTGTCATACCCGTGCCTGTAAAGAGTAGCATTGGCTGCAGTCATACTACATCTTTCTGCATGGCCTTTTTCAAAAAGTGCACTCAAACATCTGCTCTGTCCTTTTTGTAACAAGAGAGAAACACACTCTTCATGCTGCTGCTGCTGCAATCAAAAGGCCTCAGACACCCTGAACGCCTGAAAAAGCACAAACTGCCTTTACTTTTTGTATCATTTTAGATCAACTAAATTAGAGTACTTACAATCTGTTTACTCTGCAGCATGTGAGCCAGCTTTTTATAATCTATTCTATCACCTGAAAAATGAAAAAAATCAATACACAGTTTGTATTCTTGCCAGAGAGTTAATTGAATCAACATTTGGTGGTCTTATCAATTTTCCTGATATTCAAATGTGTCATCCTGGCTTTGCTTTTGAATTATTCTAATAAAAAGATAAACTTCAAACTGTAAGAAAGGCAAATATGGCATGATTGACTTTTTGAAGACAAGGTTTTACACTGAAGACATTTTCAACTAGATATATACTCAAGGATGTTTTGACATCTTTCTTTTTTTTGTCAGTGTTTAGCAGCTTTACGTGTTTTGATTGTCCGTGTATCACTCAGTGTTTGCTTATACTTCCAAAACCCCTGGCCTGGACCTTTCAGTCTGCTGCTTGCCACCTTGCCTAGTTTAATAATATTAATTTCTAACTTTGAGCTTCTGCTGTATGAATGCGTCAGTATCAGTTTTGACCTGTCACTGTGGCCGTTTTGATTTTTTTGTTGGTGTACTGTCATGTTTAGATATTCTGCAATGTGCAAAATATTGAGTGTGTTTTGATTGTGGCAAATCTGCGTGTCTTCTTCTTCTTCCATGCATGTCATGGGGTTAACACCGGTCATAGCATATCTTTTAATCTTTGTTAATATGGAATTGATTTAAAACAGATTAAACTGTGTGTTTGTGCTTCGGCAGGAGAGGGAAAGACGCAGGCAGCACATGATGCTCATGAAGGCAGTGGAGGCTCGCAAAAAGGCAGAGGTGGGTTCGTCCTAATCTAAACATGTGCAGGGATTTGACATAAAAACGCTGTACTCAGCTGCAGAGATGGTAATGCTTCCTTTCTTCTTATGTAGGAGAAGGAACGTCTGAAGAAAGAGAAAAAGGATGAGAAACGGCTGAACAAGGAGAGGAAACTGGAGCTCAAGAGACTGGAACTGGAGAAAGCAAAGGAGCTGAAAAAGCCAAATGAAGACATGTGTTTAGCAGATCATAAGGTATTCACACACTGTGGAACTGCTGGCAGATGATAATGAGAGTCCGTGTTCGTCACTGTGGATACTCTCCATCTGTGGAGTAGATGTGTGTGGAAAGATTAGATTTTCCAGCAGCAGAGGGTTTTCAAACCTGGACATCAATCAGTATAATCACTGCTGGAGCTATAGGCAAGAAGATTAAAAATGCTTTTGACAAATTTATGGATTCATTGTGTCACTTTGAGATCTACCAAAATAGATGCATAATATCACTGAAAGCATCTGGATTTGATTAAAAAGAGAGCAGGTGTAGGTCAAAATACTGCCACCAAGTGGCCACTGCTATTATAAGTTGGTCACTGGTGTTATTGACAGGAAAAAAATCTCTGTAAACAGAACCAACTTTCCAAATAAGCTTGTTGAGCCTGTTAGCACTATTTGCCTCCAGTCTGCCACCCCAGCACACTACAGGGTAGAAAAAGGTGATGGCCACAGACACTGAGAGATCTGAGCCTCCTGAGAAAACACAGGTGGCTCAGAGCCTTCCTGTGGGCTGGACCTGTGTTATTAGTCCAGTCCAAGTCAGTGTCTGCTTTAATACCATGATGGTCACCGAGTTAGGACAGGTCCTCTTGTTTCCTCGTCTTTGTAAGGTTGTCACAAAGTTTCTCTGTGTTCCTTCAAAACATATTTGCATGTGGTTTGGTTCACACCATTTCACAAACCTGTCCCTCTTCCAGTGGGCCTCCTGAACCCTGCTATTACAGCTCAGGATTGCAGGGCCATCAGATAAATTCTGCAGGTGACAGGACTGTGAGTGTGATCTAGTCTAAGCTGTAGAGTGTGGGGAAAAAAAGGGAGATGAGGCTGACCCTTGTTCTGCGTTGATGATGTTTGATATGCAGTTCTGTGGGCCTGCATACTGTGAGCAGCCTGTGAAGTAGTTCACAATCCAGGAAAAATATATCTTGATGAAATGGCAAATTATTTAAAAAAGTCCATTAACTCTTGATGTGATGTTTGACATGTCAAAATCTTGTCTTTGTTCCTCCAGCCACTTCCAGAGTTGTCCCGGATCCCTGGTCTGGTCTTACCAGGAGGTACTCTCTCGGACTGCCTGATGGTGCTACAGTTTCTCCACAGCTTTAGTAAGGTCCTCAGGTTGGACATAAACCTGAACACGCTCAACTTAAGTGTCCTTCAAGAAGGCTTGCTCAACATTGGGGACAGTATGGGCACAGTTCAGGACCTGCTGGTGAGCATGCTCTCTGCGGCTGTGTGTGATCCTGGAATACCTGCTGGTCACAAGGTGAGAATCTGACATTGAACTGTAAATTATTTCTCCACTGTAATTTAGATGTTTGTATACGAGGAGAGATACAGGAACCAGAGCCTGCATACATCATTTGTCTATGTTTTTAAAATGCATTCACTCTGATGTAAATACTCTCTTTACTGTACTTAAACTTTCTCTGCTTTAGGGATTACATTAGTAACAAGGGAGCTAACTTCTTGAATATCAAGTTTGTTTTATTTATGATGTCAAAGGAATAACTTAAGGCATGATAATACATATCATATTCAGCCCTATATTCAATGTTTCTTTCCTCTAAATACATTTAAATATAGTAAAAATATGCAAATCTAATGCTCTGTTTTGCCTGTGCCTTCTCTCAGTAACCCTCTGATGGGTTACAGAAGTTCTGGTTTAAAATTAAACTAAAGAAATGAACACTGTGGCCTCACTTCCTCTATATGGAAACTTTATTTCCACCAGAATAAGACCACCTTGGGGGACAATGTGACTAATGTGGAAATCAACCAAGACAATGTGTCCGAGATCCTGCAGATATACATGGAGGCTCACTGCGAGCAGACAGAGCTGGCTGCTCTGGCCCTCAGCCTCAGGACCAAAGCTTTTCAGGCCCACAGTCCCTCACAGAAAGCCTCTCTGCTCGCGTTCTTGGTTAATGAGCTCTGCTGCAGTAAGGCAGTGATCAGGTGAGTCATGGCTCCTTCTATATGTCTGTCTGCCTTTGATTTGTAGATTTAACACATCGAGGGAACTCAGGTTTGATGGCAGCAATAAACTATTCATAGTGATCCAAAATGGCACTTAAATAAACATACAGCATACATTTAAGGTAAACAGATAATTACTTGAGAAAAGGATCGAGTGTGCTGTACAAAGAGTAGGAAGTAATGGCTTGTTTTATTCATGGGAGCTTCAGTTTTAATGAAAAAGGAGACACATCAAAAGAAATAGGACTAAAATCGTGGTCTGATGGACAGTTTCACAAGGTTGCATCAAACCACGAATCATCAATTTTTCATCAGTTCTGGTAACACTTTGAAACACGTCTGCTCCTCGCTGCAGTGTGATGCAAACACATCCACTTTTATTGTACTGGCAGGTCACAGAAACATGTGTTTCATTATTGTCTGACACTTTTCAGCGAGATCGACAAAAACATCGATCACATGACCAACCTGAGGAAGGATAAGTGGGCCATTGAGGGAAAGCTTCGAAAGTGAGTATTTACATGATCTAAGCCGATCTTAATTCAGGTGAATGAGTGATCTTCAACCAAACTGTGTGTTTTTTTTGTCCTGAAAGACTGAGGAGGATCCATGCAAAGAAGACCGGAAAGAGGGACAACAGTGCAGGGGGAGAGGACAGCCACATCTTTATCATCCCTACAGCTCGAAACAAATCCAGGAGGAAAGAAGGAGAAAGCGAGGAAGAAGAAGACGAGGATGATGACAGTGAAGATCAAGGAGAGGATGACGAGGAGGAGGAGGAGTTAGGGGGAAAGAAGGGAAAGAAAGCAGAGATATGTGAGGAGGAGGTCAGTACTAATATTTTTCATTGATATTGGTATACCATACATGTCAATCACTCTTCTGGTGATGTCACACTTATGAGATGTTGTTTATCTAGGACAACAGTGTTCAGTCAGCCAGCATGGAGGAGCTGGAGAAACAGATAGAGAAAACGTACAAGGTAAGTGAAACCCTGTGAGTCCTTTTTCTGTTCAGTTGCAGCTCATGAATAAATGAAACGATCTGCTCTTTCTGCCCCTTTAGCAACAGAGTCAGATCAGACAGAAGTTAGCGGACTCATCTCACTCTCTACGCTCCATGATGATCGGACAGGACCGCTACAAGAGACGTTACTGGATCCTCCCGCCGTGTGGCGGTATCTTTGTGGAGGGCATGGAGAGCGGTGAAGGTGCAAACTAGAAACTTTTTGTTTTTTTCTATTCTTAGTTTTGAAAAGTTGATGTCTTGTTTAAGTTAACCTTTGCTCTCTCAGGTCATGAAGAGGTGGAGAAGGAGAGGAAAAGGCAGAGGCCCGCTCAAGCTGTCAAGATAGAAGAAGAGTACCTGGAAGACACAAAGAAGCCAGTGGTTTCCAGCCCAGCACAGAGCACAGACAATGACACATCCCCACCTGAGAGCCAGCAGGACAAAGAAAGTCTTAATCTCTTTCTTCAGAAACCCGGCTCCCTCTCTAAGCTCAGCAAACTCCTGGAAGTCGCCAAAATGGCCCGTGATTCAGACATTGATCCTCACAGCAGTCATAAAAATCACTCAGCACAAGTCCCCACCACTACATCTCATCCGTCATATCCCCCTCCTCAGACAGCTACCGCTCAGCAGGGACTGTTTGATAAAACAGACACTCCGGTGCTCAAAAGCAGACATGAGTCTATCCTTCATGAAGACCAGCTCTCCAAGGTACTAACAGAGAAAAGCAACCAGTGGTTTAGCCTGCTGCCTCGCTCTCCTTGTGACGAGTCCTCTGTCACCTCTGGCTCCAGCCCTCTCACCTCATCCTCTCCTTTACAGACTAACAGCAACAAATCCCCTTCCCCCCTGTCCTCTGATCCTGTAGCCACAGACAGCTCCAGTTCTCCTGCTGGGATCAATAACATGCAGCTGTCTGTCCTCCAGGTTGGTGGATAAAAACAACACCATACTAAAGTCTGTTACAGTTGTGTTTAATGGGGCTGTTTGGATATATATCCGGGGTATTAGCAATGAAACTGCATCATATCAGGTGTGTTTCTTTTGATATTATTTGTATGTTGAATTAAAGTTGAAGGATGTGTGTTTTTCCTCTCAGCAGTTTCAGGCAGGCATGAATGAAAGCAGACCAACACTGTGTGACATGTCAAGCGCCTCAACAACTCCCAGCCTGCCCTTCACTGGTACTTTTCTACCTCCCATGCTGGTTTTGTCCTCCCAGCATGCAGAGGGTAATGTGAACAGGATCTTCTTCCCAGAAAACAACAAGAGCCAGACCCCAGAGCCCTCGAGTGACAAGCCAGCTTGTGGTCCACTCCCTGCTGTGGACGGGGTCAAGACTCAGGACTACCCCTACCCTCAGCCGATCCCTGAGGGTAAGAACGGCTCACTGCCAGTGCCCACAAGTGAACATGACGTGAATACATGCTGTGATGACTATCGGTCAGTTATAAGAATCTCCTTTGTTGCTGAAATTAAACATTTTCATAAATGTGTGTGTGGTTAGAGATGCTGTGTGGCTGGTGGAGGGTGTCAGACATGGAGGACCTGCACAGCCTGGTTAAGGCCCTTCATAGCCGGGGCATCCGAGAAAAAGCCTTACAGAAACAGCTCCAGAAACACATGGAGTATATGACCCAGCTCTGCACCAGCACCAAAGATGGTTTGTGACATTTTTTCTGTCCCTTTTGAGTTAAAAATGTACAGACTAAATAAGCTATTTGTGACAGCTTAAAGGGATAGACACCCCCTCGAGAGATGAATGTTGCCAACCGCTTGCTTCTCTAGTTTTACCAACTTAATTAACGACCGCACGATAGCAATACACAGCAGTCAATCAAAAAGCCACAAATAATGCTCAGAACAGCACCTAACTTCATCAACAGTACATATAGGGTCCCAGCCATAGGAATAACCGCCAAACATCTTTTTAACTTTGGCTAATTTCTTTAGCAAAACTAAACTCAACTTACCTACTCTCTTCCAGCAGCTGCTTGTTTGTAGGGAGCCCTGATGAGTCGATCACCGAGTGCAGCAGAGTTCTGCAGCTCAAGGAAGAACATTTAGGATAATTTCTTCACGAAATGCAATCAGACTGAGACGCTAAGGCAGAAGAACTACCACGCCTGCAGTGCAAAATGATTAAAATGATGATTATTACTTAATAGAAATGATAAAGTAATGATCATAAATGTTCTTCCTTGGGCTGCGTCACCCCGCTGCAGTCAGTGATGGACTCGTCCGAGGTCTCGCTACAAACAAGCAGCTGCTGGAAGAGTGTAGATGAGTTGTGTTTGGCCTCTTTGCTAAAGAAATTAGGCAAAGTTAAAAAGATGTTTGGTGGCTAGTACTATGGCTGAAACCCTATATCTACTGTTGATGTAGTTAGGTCCTGTTCTGAGCATTATTTGTGGCTTTTTGATTGACTGCTGTGTATTGCTATCGTGCGGTCGTTACTTAAGTTGGTATAACTAGAGAAGCAAGCCGTCAGCAATATTTATCTCTCGACAGGGTGTCTGACTCGCTGTGACGGTGTGTTTGACCCTAACTTAATTTTAAGCCGGAATATCCCTTTAACGGTTCATAAAAAATGTGTAAAGTCAACAGTGGTTTGCAGTATTCTGTGTGTGTATTTGTGGTAGTGATTGATGTGACACAGCTGGACAAGCAGGAGGTGTGTGAGGAGATGGTGGCAAGTTGGTGTGTGGAGGAGCAGGCCATGGACGTGGACATTAGTTTGTTGCAGCAGGTGGAGGAGCTGGAGAGGAAAGTCATCTCTGCCAACCTGCATGTCAAGGTACATACAGTCAAGCACCCCACTTCTTTATCTTCTACTTATTTTAGAGAGTGTTCTCTGAAAAAGTCTTCAGTGCCTCTTTGTCCTTTTGTTGTTTTTGTGCTAATAGTAGTTAACATCACTTGTCCCCTCAGGGCTGGATGCATCCCGAGCCTCAGTCAGAGAGTGAAGATCTGGTCTACCATGAGCACAAGCTCTTTACCTCCCATCCTGCTCCAGAGAGACACAGACAGAGAGAAAGCAGCCATGAGGAACTCCCTGGCAGTGTGGTGCGGCGGCCTAACAATCCCCTTGACATAGCTGTCCTCAGGCTGGCAGCGCTGGAGAGCAACATCGAGCGAAGGTACCTAAAGAGAGTCTTGAGTGTAACCTTTAAAGGCAAACTAGATAATGTCGAGCTTCCATCTCTGCCATCCTTGAGTGGTGAAGGGAAGAGTTAGCCTTATCTACACCTTAGAGACAGTTACACAGGAGCAACATTGGTTCGTCTTTTTACTTATTTTCCCCTTGTTGAGTGTCAATGGTTGGTATTCATCTCATGATAGTCTAGCAGGCCATATGTGTGATGGCTGTACAGTAATACTGCGCCCTGTGTTTTCTTTTAACCTCAAGCAGTGAGGAGGCAGCCGCTCCAGGGATGAGGTTGTGGCATAAAGCGCTCGGTGAGGCCCGCAGCTCAGCTCAGCTGTCGCTCTGCATTCAGCAGCTCCAGAAAAGCATCTCCTGGGAACGATCAATCATGAAAGCGGTTTGTGTCCCCTCGAATTCTCTCTCAAAATCACACACCAATTTACAGCTCACATATAAAGATGTCAACCGTTCTTTATGGCTAGGACAGCACAGTTAGCCTGAACATTTAGGGGCTCCTAAGAGGGTCGTTTTCAGAGACAAGAGATAAACAAAAGCAATCACCTTACAACACATCAGTAACAGTCAACAACTGCATTAGATTAAAGCAAAATATCTTACATAAATGCAAAATGATGAAATGACAGAAATGCAGGAAACATTCATTTGTTTGAGTGTCTGAATGTTTTGTTTCCAGTACTGCCAGCTATGTCAAAAGGGGGATAATGAGGAGCTGCTCTTGCTCTGTGACAGCTGCGACCAAGGATGCCACACATACTGCCATAAACCCAGGATCACCACTGTTCCTGATGGGAATTGGTACTGTCCCACTTGTGTGACAAAGGTACACCAGCAAGCTGAAAAACAACCTGTCTGGGCAACAGATCCAGGGGGTCTCAACACATTTAGCATAGCTGCATCACATGTACAGGTTTGGTTAATTGATTTAAATATCATGTGTTTTGTATGTCTCTACAGCAGCCTTCTGTGTGCGCTGTCACTCAGGAAAGTGGCCAATCCCCCCGGAGCAGGAGGCACCAGAGCCGAACAGCTGGAGGAGGGAAGAAAGGCAGCGAGGTAAAACGAAATAGCAAGCCATCTGTGGTAGAAGAGCTCATCAGAGAGGAGGCTACCAGCAGCAATGCTGCGCCAAAGAAAGGTACCAAGGAGGTTAAGAAGAGGAAAGGAGGCGACAGCCCGCATGGCTCCCAGGCCGGGTATGACAGCCCCAGCCCCTGTCAAAAAAAAGCCAAAACAGCTAAAGACAACAATACAAACAGACTGGGGATGTGTGGGTAAGAACGAATTTCTCCTCAGTGCATGAGAGAGTGGGCCGTACTTAAAACACCTCTTCTCTCTGTTCAGAAAGCTTTGTTCCATATGAGTTGTTGACTTGAACATCATTAACCACACACAATCTTTGCACAGTACATGTGTTTTGAATATCTGACATTTTAACCAAATCTAACAATGTTAAGCTTCACTGTAACTACTTCAAACATTGTATTTGCAGGACAAAGTGCTCAGCTTTATTTCCCTTTTTCTCTGCAGCGAGCTGCTGTCTGAGCTTGAGGCCCACCCAGATGCTTGGCCCTTCCTCACACCAGTCAATCATAAATCGGTCCCAGGATACAAGAAGGTCATCAAGAAGCCCATGGACTTCTCCACCATCAGAGAAAAGCTCACCAACAACCAGTAGGTTGTTTAAAAAAAAACAGTCACAGTTTTACATTTATGCTTCATATGCACAGTAATGTGTTTCTTTTACTTAAATGCCAGCAATAATTGAAGGTAGAACCTTTTTCCGGTGATTACAGGTACTTGAATTTGGAAACCTTCATTGTGGACATCAACCTCGTTTTCGAGAACTGTGAAAAGTTTAATGAAGATGATTCACAGATTGGACGAGCCGGGCACAGCATGAGGAGATTTTTTGACAAACGATGGACTGAACTGCTGCAATAACACAGTTTGAACTTTGTAGGCTCCTTCTCACTAATCAAACTTCATATTTTGCGGCTCTGGCCTCTCCTTCAACTGTGGCGCTTAATGGATCTGATGTGCAATGAGAGGATGACTTCTCCTGCTGATAAAAAACCTCAAAGTGCAATATTTTTCTTTTTGAAACAACACTGACTTTGGACCACTGACTTCAGACATAATTTGGGCTCTATGTACGATCAATAGGTTTACTCGGTAGATACTGTAGGTCATTGTCATTTCCAATATCAGTGCTGAATTGTATATGTGTGTGTTTATTTTCAGAAGTATTGTGTTACAATTGGTCATTTTTTTTAAGAAAAAGCAGAAAAAGGCACACAACTTAAAAATAATGGTTGTTTTGTGGACTATAAAACAAGCCAGTTTACAGCTTTTTGACAATAAGGTCACAGCAGTATCACTGTTTAACTGTATTTATGTTAATAGTCTCATTTTCAAAATGTACACACAGTAACAGTCTTGGTAAAACATTGTTGATGCATACACATGATTGTAGCACTTCATATGTCTGATTCTGTTCTTTTTTGTTCCACTCAAAAACACTGTGGTCTCCTCAGTATTGCAGTGCCTGGTTTTTGACTTCTTAAGAGTGTACAGATGAGTTTCTTTTTTTCAGTGTGTGTGTATGTGTGTGTGTGTACTGTACATGTGCCTGCGCAATATCCTGCAGGAAATCCTGAAAATACAAAATGTCAAACTCTTTGGAGCCCCTGAAAAGAGTCAGTGTGGTGCATATATCATCTCCAAGCATTTCTGTCAGCCACCATCCTGTCAGACATCCTGTGGACGGACCTGAAACCTGCACTGGGCTTAAATCCAGCAGAGAGAGGAGCGGAGGGAGTCAGACGGTGTCATGGTCCAGCGGAGGCGTCTTCAGACAGCTGAAGCCAGAAGACTTGAAGTAACTGTATTATATGATGATGAATTTCGTGAAATGAGTAGTGACTTTAATTGGGGATATTATTTTTAAATAATGGGTGTGTGACAAGGTTAAAATAAACTTTCAAAACTGTCTGGCCCTCATTGAGGCCCACATTAAATCTCTTTGATTAAACCAACATTAAGTTCAGAGTTTGAAACATTCAGTAATTAATTAGATTAGATTGAGGTAGTTAAATTTCGGTTAAGTTAATGTGGGTTGAATGCTGCTACAAAGTTAAAATGAAAGGGAGTTCAGACACAAACTTAGAAGATAACTCAAAATGTTACTTGATTTAAATCCTGCACTCGTAAAAAAATATATATATATTTTTAAAAAATCTGTATTTAACAGCAACATTTGTTTTACACTGAAATATTTTTTAAAAATATACATCTCATCCATCTAAGAGAACTACCTGGAGAGAAATGGGTAAAATTAGATAAATTCAAATTAAGTTTTCGAAGCAATATATGACAAAATAAAAAAAAACTGAAGCTTTGACATATCAACTTAATCGTTATTTGCGTGTTAAATTCAGTTTTAGACATTTTTAAAACATTTAGAAATCACTCCATATACTGTACACCCTCGTTTGTTCTAAAGATGTTTTTGTCGAGCTGTCGACTCTGACCATTGTGTAACTGAACATAACTCAGTCACATGACAGATAACAGCTGTGAGAGATAGACTTTATGGCTCTGTTTAAAGAGGAAGTTTTCCACGACAGAAGCGAAGCAGCAGTCGAGTTCAAGGTAAGTTTGTTTTCAGTATTTCAGAGGAAAATGTAAGGTTTAGTGGAGCTCTTAGCCCGTCGTCTGTTTCTTTCTTCTCTCTCTCCTCAGACGGATATTTGAGTATTTTGCGCCACCTTGTGAGTGAAGTGCTCCCTCAGCAGAGCTCACATCTAAAGATGGTGTCACTAATGTGCACTCTGAGAGATCACACAGACGAGGTGGGCTGCTGTGCCTTCTCCCCATCCCTCCTCGCGACTTCCTCGGGAGATAAAACCCTGCGTGTTTATAACACAGCGGACTTCTCGGAGGTCCCCTTCTCCCCTCTCTCGGGTCACGGCTACGGGGTTCACTGCTGCTGCTTCAGTTCATGCGGAAGTTACCTGCTCAGCTGCTCCACAGACGGCTCCGTCATCGTGTGGAGCTCAGAGACAGGTGAGAGGGCGGCGGTGCTGCAGCACCCTGATCGCAGTCCACTCCGAGTGTGCGCGCTGGCCCCAGACTCCTCCCACCTGCTGGCCGGGGCCTGTGACGGTACTGTGGCCCTGTGGGACTTCACCTCCAAGACACTACGCAGGTACAGTGTGGCCTTCAGTGTGAATCACGTAAATGACTATAAATCATCAAGGCCCCTCTACACTGCAGTTCTAGCCTCACAGATGCATGTAAAGCACATTTCTGAGGCAGCCTTTGCCTTTATAAGCTTTACTGAATACAATAAACAATTGATCCATAATAAGAGATGTAAAAAACAAAAAGGGAAGAGTGGGGTAAGTTGAGCCACCCCCTGTTGCTTGGAAATGGTAAAAGAAATTAATCATGTGACCAAATATTTAGGAGATGGGCATCAATTCATGGAGTCTGTGAAGGTTAGAAGCACATGGGTGAAGGGGTTAGACATTTATTTACAAAAAAACATTTTTCACTCTTGAAAGTGAATTTAGTCTGTCACAAGTTTTATTAGAATTGTCTTCAGACCAAAAAAGATCATTTTAAATTTGTTTTATACATCAATTGAAATATCTATGAGCTATAACATGAGGTCAAAAACCTAACATAAAAGTCCACCATTTTAGCTCAGAGGACTAATAAAGTCATAATAATAGTTCTGGGGTAAGTTGAGTCAGTGACTCAACTGAGAAAGTAAAGAAGTCTGATGAGAGGATCAGAGTTTCAGTTCAGATTGTTGAAATGTGTTACTTTTTCTTTTCAAGGATACAGCTGTGAATGTTCTGAATCACTTAAATACATTCTCATTCTCATGTTAAAATGACTTTTTACAAAACAGCTTTTCAGAAGTTATATGCTATAAAAAACAGTATTGTACCAGTTGAATAGTTTATAATAAATAAAAATACACATGAATGTAAAGAAGTGACTGTTATTTAGGGAGAGAGAAGGTGAGGGAGGGCTTGGGTGGAGAGTGGGGGAGTAGTAGGGATACGGCTCAACTTACCCCGCACCTATGGTACACAGGGTAAGTTGACCATAGGAGACCACTTTTTATTGGCATGCAATATTATCAAGACAGTTATGTTAACACTCATTCTGTTGTTTTGCAGGGATGCACAACATTTTGAAATATATGCAGATACCCTAGTTAGATGTCTTGATGTAGTGATCCGAAATATGAAAAATGGCTCATCTTACCCCACTCTCCCTTAAAGCATCAAAAACAGGACTTACTAGTGCTCATTTTTATTAAATGACTGACTCCTGCCAGCTGAGCATCTGAATTGTTTTAGTAATTCCTTTAGGCAACCTAAGCCAAAGTCATCATGAGCACAAAAGTTCATTCTTAAACTTTGAAAATGACAGAATTTCCAATTACATGGTCCACAAACTTGGTTGGTTTTTACAGAGCTTTAAGCCACATCTTGTAGCAGTGCTGTGCTTGCAGCCCTCATCATCAGCAAAAACTATGCCCTCAAGGTTATTCTGAGTCTTTACTGTGCAATTCTGATTGGGCATCAGAGCATTGCCCACTTTGTACTCAGGAGAAGTGCATTATAAAAGAAATCTCAAAGACAGAAATATGCTGTCTGAATTGCAACAGAAAATAGTTTCAGGGCCTTATCACAACTTAAGATGAGATAGTTCTTCTGCCAAATTTCCGTTTCTTTTCTTAAGGGAAATAGGACTTTATTAAGGCAGGTTCAACCATAGACACATGTGAGACCAATCCCTGAATCGTTTGTTTGTAACAGATGCAGTGCTGTGAGCGAGGCCAGTGTCGTGGCCTGCTGCTTCTCCCCCTGCGGTCAGATGTTTGTGAGTGGCTGCACCTATGGAGACCTGAAGCTCTGGGATGTGACAGACGTGAACCTGCTGCATGCTGAGAAGGACGCCCATGACCTGGGGGTAACCTGCTGCAGCTTTGCACAACAATTTAAAGTTGGTGAGTAAAGTTCAAACTGTGACACTGTGTACCCTCCAGGGCCTTTCTCAGACCTAGATCCTCAGCTTGCACACCTTCACTCCATTTCCTTGTGGACGGTCTGCCACATTAAACCTGAGAGTGGAGTGGGAGTGGGTTGTTTATCCACCTGACAGTCGGTCTACACCAATGCTGGTCCACTGACCATGATCCTTTGTTAATCATGAAAGAAACTAAGCAGATTAAAGAAAGCCCTGTAGTGTTTTCTGTGTGTGCTCTCATGCATTGCAGCAGTTGATTTCACTTTTTTACACTTGTGTGTGTTTTACCCTTTCTTTTATTCCTCCTGTTTTTCATAAATTCTTTGTTTTAGCTTTTTCTTTGGTTTTGTTTTATCAGTACATCCTTTATCCCCAAAACACTTCAGAGGAACAACAGATGGGTTCAGCCAAATCTGTGTAAAGAAGCAGAAAGTTTGTTGATGTTTGCCTCTAGTGATTGGTGCTGCTGCCCTAAGACATGAAGGTGAATTAAGTGTTGGTTTTGCTAAGCCACTCTTTAGCCACAAATAATGCTCAGAGCAGCACCTAACTTCATCAACAGTACATATAGGGTCCCAGCCATAGTACTAGCCACCAAACAACTTTTTAACTTTGCCTGGTTTCTTTAGCAAAGAGACCAAACGCAACTCACCTACTCTCGTCGAGCAGCTGCTTGTTTGTAGCAAGACCTCAGGCCAGTACATCACTGACTGCTGCGGGGTGACGCAGCTCAAGAAAGAACATTGATGATCATTTCGTTATCATTTCCTTGAAGTAATAATCACCACATTAATCGTTTTGCACTGTAGTCACGGTAGTTCTTCTGCCTTAGCGTCTCGGTCTGATTGCATTTCCATGAAGTAATAATGTGGTGTGTTTGACCCTAAATTAATTTTAAGCCGGAATATCCCTTTAACTAGTGTGTAAATTATACGTTGATTGATCTATTGTTATTATATTCATTTATTGTGATATTTCTTTGCCTTTAACATGTATCCCTTTGAGGTCTCTGGATGTAAAGGGCACTACAAATAATATGTTTTTTTAATCATTCTTATTATTAATATAATTATTATTATTTAATTAAATATTTTAATCAAAATCTTCATAAACTACATATCTTTGGGTCTTGGTCTGTGGGTCAGATAAAACAAGAAATCTGGAGACAGACTGGGCTGAGTATTTTTGTTGACAATCTCTTAAAATTAAAAAGTATTTATATTATCCAATTCCTATTGAATAATAATAATAAAATGATAATAGATTTTTAACCTTAAACTGTTTATATCTGAAGTCAGTACAAACAAACTGAAGTTCTGTAGTTACATTTCACATTTTGCCCGTGTTGAGGGCAGCATGTTTTATTCATTTATGAATTGAAAAGCATTTATGCTGTGTGTTTATTGATGCAGTTGCAGAACAAAAAGTCATATACTGTCATGGAAATCCTGCCTGAATCCAAACACTATATTAATACCACATGCCGTGCAAAAGATGCCTGTTGTTACTCCCCACAAACAGGTTGTCAGTTGATATCTGTCTCCTTTTGTTATTAAGCTCACTCGAGTGTGAACATCCATAGACTGTGGCTGTTTTTGCCTTTTTGTTTTTTTTCTTTGCAGATGGCTGCTGTGTGGAGTTTCGACTGGCCTCCTGTGGGCAGGACAGCCAGCTGAAAATATGGATTGTTTCCCAGCGTGATGGAGCGGGTAGGCCAACCTCTCTGCCCACTTCTTCATCTTAAAGCTCCCTCACTCCATCACCTGAAAAAGAGAGAGAGAAAGAGAGCGAGAGAGGCAGCTTACTGCTATAACCTTGGATTCTCTCTGCAGAATAGAAGAATTTTATTACTGCATGGAATAAATCAGCTGCAGACTGACTCATTAATAATGGATCACTTTAAGACACTGCTGAAATACAGCAGCAGTAGGGGCAGAGGACAGGGTGTGTGTGTGTGTGTGTCTGTGTCTGTGTGTCTGTGTGCACATGCAGGTGGAGAAGAGTTGGAACACAACCAGGTGCATATATTCTCTGTGACATTTCTATCATGTTAAACCAGGAGCAGAACAAGAACATTTCCTGTACATTCTCTGCGCTTGTATAAGCAGCCTACAGACCTTATTTTCATTAGCGACGAATTCCATGATGTTGTTAGGTCCTGAGATGTGTTGCCTTGGTAACGATCATTTCTTCGAAGGATGCAGTGTGCCCTATGTGGTGACCTGCTATGCTCAGTGGGGGTTTTTCTCATCCCTGAGCGGCTTGTAGAGGGACACAAAGAGATGAATGTTCGTTTTGCTTCTTTAAAAGGATTTTTTTCCCGGAACTGTTTTTCTCCGCAGAGGGGCTGAGATTGGCATTTCTTTGTGTTTGCACGATGATTACATGCTTTAATCCTCTTCTAGTTTCCAACTGTAAAATGACTCAACTGCATGATGAAAAAAGATCTACGTTACCAAAGTTTTGATACAGATCGGCTGGTCAGAGCTCAACAATGTCAGTCTTTTAAGCCCTTTCCTTTCACCCAGCAGCATGTTGTTTATCAGACTTATTTGACTGGAAGTGTTCAGCAAGAATTTATCAGGTGGTGTTTTTGTTTTTGTCATATTCAAATAAACCTCTCACAGAGGCGGCGAACCTTATATTAACTCTAATGGAAAATAGGGAGGTTTCATTTAATACACATTAGTGTTTAAAGGCCTATTATTCAAATGCTGCTACAGACCAATTAATTGTGGCGTGTGGGATTGTTGCTCAGTGAATTATCAGCCTCTGCTCAGAGGTGTCTCGGTATCTGAAGCAGTGAGAGTCTCAGGTTTATTGCCAAAAAGAAAATCTTTTGTTTCCCAGCAGCTGTCAGCAGGAGGCACAGCTGTGCAGCAGCAAGGAGGGAGACAGTTATTGACAAAAGTTTGGAGTGTGAGCTGACTGAATGGACTCAGACGATGATGCACTTTGAAGAGTGTGTGTGTGTGTGTGTGTGTGTGTGTGTGTGTGTGTGTGTGTGTGTGTGTGTGTGTGTGTGTGTGTGTGTGTGTGTGTGTGTGTGTGTGTGTGTGTTTCAGAGATGGAACTTTTAGGATTTTTTGGGGGGTCAATTTATGGACAGTTTCCTGTAAAGTGGTTGCTGAACAATACAGACATGATGAGATTTTGAACTTGTACCTTACCTCTGTGTTGTGTGTGTGTGTGTGTGTGTGTGTGTGTGTGTGTGTGTGTGTGTGTGTGTGTGTGTGTGTGTGTGTGTGTGTGTGTGTGTGTGTGTGTGTGTGTGTGTGTGTGGCCCCTCAGCCAGTGTCATGAAGCTGCTTCACACTCTCACCAACCAGTCAGCTCCAGTTCTGTCCTGTGCCTTTTCTCCTGATGGAGAGATAGTTGTCTCAGGGTAAGGCTCACACATGCACTCCCGCACTCACACACACACACAGGTGCGCACACACTCTCTCCATGTCTTTGTGAGCAGCACTAATAAACTCCTCCTGCACTGGCTGCTGAATAATATTGACTTTTGTGCCTGTCAGGCTTGTGTTTTGAAGAATGATTCATTGGCTGAGAAATCATTTGCTCATTAAGGACAAATTAAGTTTGAATTAATTTCTCCTCTGTGTTTAAATTGCTTTTTTTTTTCCTCTTCGGTTGTAAATGGCAGATGTCGGTGTTGAGCACTGATCCTGCTGTTCCCTCAGTTGGCCACAGGAGGAGTGTCTTTTGTTATGTTTAGGCGTCTGCTGTTTGGTGTCTGGCTTTGATTCAAACATGCTGAAGGTTAATCTGTGCTCTGATGGCAGCATTTAGTCACATTTGAATAATGGACAGGAGTCTGATTCTTCTCTTTAACACTCTGTGATTAAACAAACACGTATGTACCAAAGATGACTTTGTTTCCTCTCATCCTTCCACAGTTCAGTGGACAAAAGTGTAGCTGTGTATGATGCAGTGAGTGAAGAACAACAAATACATTCCCTGTTAAGTTTTTTTACATTTGCTGTTTACACAGAGGTGATAAAGCGTTCCTTCTCATATTTGTTTGTTCTTTGCTTACAGAACCTGGGAACTCTGCTCCACACTCTGAAACAGCACGACAGGTAAATGACCGGCCCTCCTGCCGCTATGCAATCTCTGCAGCTATCAGACAAACAGCGGCGCAGGAGTCCTGGTGTTTCAGATCAAAATGTGCGATTTTTGCTTGATTAGTTTTTCCCAGAAGCACTGGGTGTGGTGATGCAATAGCATCCAACTCTGCTTTCCAGACAGTCATTGAAGTGGCACCGCAGGTAAGCGCAGGCAGAGCTCTTTGAAGTGCTTGAAAGGATTTAAGACATTGTATGATCTAAGAATGCTTTTTTTCTTATTTTTTTAAGGGCAGCGGCAGCAGCCCGTCTTTAAAGCACATCTCTTCCTGTGCTGTTTTTTAGCCTTTCATACACACCCTTCACATTACTGCTCCTCTTCCTCCTCCTGGCAGGTACGTGACAGCTGTTGCCCTGTCTCCCACTATGCCCTGGATTGCAACCGGCTCCATGGACAGAACGGTGAATGTGTGGAGAATAGGAGATGAAATCAGCGCGGCTGGTAAATACTTAACAGAGAGTTGTTTAGTTTGGCGTCTAAAATGCACAATCACTCCTCTTTTTATAAAACCAGACTATTAGCAGTGGTTCAGAGCCCAGAAGCCATTTGGAGCCTCCCAAAAGAGTGTTTTGGGAGCTATCCAGCAGGAGAAGGTCCCATTACATGTGTATTGCTGTCTGGCTGCAGAGACTAGAGGAAGCATTGCGATTGATGTTTATTGGTGCAGCGGGGTATACTACCGCCAAGCCTCAGAGAGTTGTTGTTATTGAGGTGGATCTTCCTTTAAAAAAAGTTTCAGCCCAACATGAAAGAGAAAGATGGGAATCGTAAATGAAGAAGGTGCAATCGTCAGACATCTGGAGGCCTTGACTCTTCGTTGGGGCTGCAGGTTGATTTTTATGAACCATATTTCAGCTCAGGGAAGACCTCGCTCTTTATTCCTCTCCTTTCGCTCCGTTTTCCTCCTTTTCCTTTAATCTTCTTTCTGCTTTCTTTCCACATATTCAACTTATTCTCTTTTATGTTTTTCCACAGACTCTGAATCACAGCAGACAGTGTGCCAAGGTAAATAAACGCATCACTCTGTTTTACCCATAAAAATCACTAGAGATCCGCGTTGCTCCTTCTGCCAGAAAAATGCTGCTGTTTTATTTGATATGTACTTAATGCATGTGTGTGTGTGTGTAAGTGTGAGTTTGTGTGTGTGTGTGTGTGTGAGTGGTTCAGGTATCACTTCAGCACAGGTGTTAAGATGATGAAAAACATCTTCTCTTTTTGCCATTGTTGCAGTTGATTGTCGTAATCCTGGCATGGCAGTGAAAGCTTTTATTTTATCTTTTTTAATACAGTGTATCACACTGTGTGAACCTCAGAAAGGTGCTTTCAGAAAGCTTAGGTGGATGAAATTAATAATAGCTGGAGTCCGGCTTTAAAGGACAAGGCTGGTATTATTGAAGATATTTCTCTGGATGCAAACTAATCCCATGAAATCACCAAAACCATTAAAGTGTTGGTTTGTTTCCAAAAGGCTTTCCTTAACAAATTAGACCTACAAACTTTATTTAAGTGTTCAGATACACTGTTCTTTGTAAAAGTGATTTTTAGCTACTGTAGCGAACACTCAAACTGCTTTTGGTTAGTTTTGGGCCTGTGGTTCACCAGTTTGTTCCAACCCAAAACATCCAAGTCAGCTTTGGACCACTGCTGTAAAATTAGGCACTGAAACTTTGCTCTCCCTTGAGATAGTTTTATTATACGGCTGTATTGTGGTATGGTTCTGCTCTGAGAGCTCCCTGCCCCTCTGTGTGCTTACGTGGACTACCAGAGCCTGCAGTGGGGAGAGCGCTTTCTTTCTTTTTCATGTGCATGCATACATGAAAGCATAGAAAAACTCCAGAACAGAACATCAATGACAATGCAAAGAAACTGTAAAGATCAGACGCAGTGTAACAGGAGGAGCTGGGTGGAGGTGGGTTGCAAAGCATTTGTGTAGGAAGCAGCAAGAGAAGGCCGGCTGAAGAGGTGTAAATAAACCACCCTCTCTGACATTTGCCAGTTGTCCTGCATGAACTCCCACTATGCTCAATTAGTTAAAAAATAATCATGGTGATTAGCATCTTTTAATAGACGAAGTGCACACGTTTGCAGCCTAACAGGTAATAGCTCAGTCTATAAAGACCAAAGGCAAAATGACACCAATACATCAGTGCATTACTGAAGGAATCCTCATCTGAGCCTATGGTAAGATGAACATTGTTACAGTAGTGTTAAACATACTGTATGTTTGATGTTTTCAAGTGTCTATAGTTGGAAGCTGGTCTTGTGTTGCGTTCTAGTTACCTCAGAAGTTGGATGACTGATCTGTGAATGACATTTCACCAGAGTTCACGGTGTTCCAATAAACAAGTCGGAAAACCAAGATGGACGTCTACTGTTAGCCGTTGTTAGCTGTTGTTTACAATGTCCAGCTGTCGTTGGCAATTGTCAGTTAATGTTAGCCATTGTCAGCGGTTGTTAGTTGTTGTTAGCTATACCAGTTGTAAACAACGCTTAACACAGTATACACTTTACTCAATTTACTCTTACAAACACCATAGCACCGTGTTCACAGTTAGACATTGTTTCACAAAAACAAAACAAAACAGTAGTGCTAATAGATAACCCAGAGCTTGGAAACTCTGACTTCCGAGTACAACTGGAACGCAGCATTGTTATACAACACATATAGGATTTAGGTTGTCAGATGGAGATATGCTGTTGAGCAAGGCACTAACCCCCCCAATGCTTAGGGTACTTGTCCATGTAAAGCCCCCTCACTCTGATGTATCTCCATCTCCGCATGTGCAAATAGGTGCCAACTGGTCTGTATGTATTTAAGCCTGTGTGTGTCTTGTGTCATATAATAGCATAGGGGGAAAAATGTAATTTCCCCTTTAGATTTAATAAGGCCTGTCTTCTAACATCAGCATGCAGCTCAGAGCTAGCTGTGGACTTCACAGGGGTGTTTGTTATGGCAGCACATTAAAGATTCTCTATAGAAAACCTGAAAACTCATCTAGACTCAAAATGATAGTACCACCTCCCCGAAACCAGGCTTGATTGACAGCCCTCTTGGCTGCACCTGTCCTCACTGTGGTGCTGAGTGTAATCAGCCAGAGTGAATGGGAACACCTGTTCATGGGAGCGAGTTAGGCTTTGATTTGAATACACTGACAGTTGGAGCTGATCTCAGGTTTTGTGGAAGTTTGTTCTGTATATGTGAAACACAAAGGCAAATGTTTCTCCTATCTGTTAAGCATCTATTCAGTGATCTGGTCTTTTCCCAGGATTTACTGACAACAGGAAAAAGTGACTGTCACCAGACTCAGTTTGTAAGTAAAAGACTTGATGAAGAGATCTTCATGCATCTGTCCAAGTAATTAAACACTGCAGTGTGAGCTCTTCCAGCCTGCAGTGGGGCTCTGTGAGGTTTTCATACTTTTGGCACGGTGTTTCCATGACTCAGCCTGCTAGACTGAGAGACTCCACACTCTATCAGCTCAGGCTGCAGCAAGGGGGAGGTGTTACTCTGCTCACCGTGGTGCAGAACGAAAAAGTGGATCTTTCCACTTAGTGTGCAACTAGGCTTTGGGCAAGATGCCTATTTACATGGTTTTGGACTACTCAGAAGAGGATTTTTTAGGGTCTGTTGGAGGTTTTTCTCAGGGCTAAAGTGCATAGTGACAATTTATTTTACACACTGGCATTTCCAGAACAGCTATGAGTGAGACACAACAAACTATATTATCTATTAACAGAGCAGCAAATTTGATTCTGGGGTTGGCAGTGCTGCCAAGTCCAGAAATATTTCAACAACTAAAAGCTAAGCTGCCATCAGTGTTCATTTTTCCTGTTTTATGAACTGTGGTGAAAATTGGGACACATGCTGATGCCTCCCTCTAGATAAATTATGGTTATTTCATTCATTTCAGGAACTAATATTTGGTTTATAAAATTGTCTGGCTTACTGCTAGCCTCAGCTCTGTTTTTGTGGTGCCAATGTTAGAGTACTGAATGTCTATTCTCAAAATATAAACACTGGCTGATAGGGGTGGGAGAAAAAGTATTGTGATATTTTGTCTGGTGATATATCATAACGCGATATTTTGTCTGGTGATATATCATAACGCAATATTTTGTCTGGTAATATATTGTATCACAATATTTTGTCTGGTGATATATCATAACGCGGTATTTTGTCTGGTGATATATCATAACGCAATATTTTGTCTGGTAATATATTGTATCACAATATTTTGTCTGGTGATATATCACGATCGCGATATTTTGTCTGGTGATATATCATAACGCAAAATTTTGTCTGGTAATATACCATATCACAATATTTTGTCTGGTAATATACCATATCACAATATTTTGTCTGGTGATATATCACGATCGCGATATTCTGTCTGGTGATATATCGTATCACGATATTTTGTCTGGTGATATATCGTATCACAATATTTTGTCTGATGATATATCATATTGCGATATTTTGTTTTGTGATATATCATATTGCGATATTTTGTTTTGTGATATATCGTATCACGATATTTTGTCTGGTGATATATCATATTGCGATATTTTGTCTTGTGATATATCGTATCACAATATTTTGTCTGGTGATATATCTCATCGTCTCATTGAACAAGTATTGATCTTTCGAATTAATAGCTAATATGAAGTCAAATTTGTGATAATGGAAAAATAATAATAATAAAATCAACAGTTTGTCCAGTGAGGTTGGCAGAAGTGTAGAGCAGGAGAAAGTTAGTACAACAAATAAATAAAAGGTTAGCAAGCCGTGTGACATGAAATGAAATACAACGTAAATAAGACAAACATAAAGGAAAGACAAATGCTAAATTAGCTAAACAGTTGAAAAAAATTGTATTATTCGCAATATATTGTATCACAATACTCAATGTATTGCAAAGTGTTAAAAATCACAATAATATCATATCATGGCCCAAGTATCGCGATAATATCATATCATGGGGCCAGTAGTGATCCCCACCCTTACTGGCTGATAAATATTAGCATGTAAGGCACAGGCTAGTTTATCTATGATTTTCCTAACAGAAAACATTTTTTCTCATTCTTTTGGCTGCCAGGGGAAGGGAGAGGTGACAAGGAAAGCCAACATGTGGTTGGCGTAGCTATGAGCAACACCTCCACGTTCTCAGGGTTATCCTACTGGTCTCTAACAGAGGGCGATGGGAACCATGCAGCTGCTGGGAGGTGTCATTTATGGAGTAACACACAACAGGCCAGTTTATCTCAGCCTGGTGTGATAAATGATGGCGGCCCACTGGTGTAGTGTCATGTGAAGGTTGATTAGCTGCAAACTGGCACCAAGTGAAGACACACAACCCTGGATTTATTTGTCTTCTTTGGGAGGATCACATGCTTGTACGCTTAGTCAGAAGTTTGTTCGTGTGTGTGTGTGTGTGTGTGTGTGTGTGTGGTATTTATCACTTTAACATCAGTGCAGACTGAGTCTACCCTTTGTGGAGGTGTGAAGGGAAATAGTTTACCGCAGATAATTTTTGTTGCTGCAGATGTAGGGAGTTGGAGGTACAAAGCACAGCACTTCCGCCCTTCCTGTTGTGTGTTTTCGCAGGAAGGAAGCTGACGGGTCACTCCAGGCTGCTGCTTGCCGATTGGTCGGAGGAGGATGTGCAGGCTTGGATGTGCGAGGAAGGGCTGCAGGAGCTCATCAGCATCTTTAAAGCCAACAACATCGACGGGCCAGAGCTCAACAAGCTGAACAAGGAAACAGCAACAGAGCTGGGGATCGGTAAGGCATCAGAATATCAAACAAAGTCACAAACATAAGCGTACGCTCCACACACACAGTCATTTCAGTCTTTTCGTGCAGATTTACAGTTTGATCCTAAAACACGAGCAGATTGAATGGGATAGCACGATATAAGCCGCTTTTTCATCGAAGCTTTGATTTATATTTTACCCTCCCCACCCAACAGCTTTCCTCAAACAGTGATCTGATTTAGGGATGTGAAGCCGCAGTGTTTCTATCTGCTTATACAATCATAAATCACGCTGTGAGGACAGTACCCCACAGAATGACCTTTACGTCACAAACAATGATAATCCCTCTGAAAATAAGATTAGTCCGCTCAGGGTTGTCCAAGGGCTCTGTGTGGAGAGTCACTGCGCACACTGTGGCCAGAAACACTCAAAACACTTTCTTCACTGCGGGCCACAGACACCAGTGTATCAGTAATGTATACAGAAGAGCAGGGCGAACAATATGCAACAGTCAGCGTTATCATCCGACCACGTCCATGTTGCTCTTTTATGATGAGTTGTGGCTCTTTTAAGTCAGACTGGAAAAAAAAATCAATAAATAATTTAAAAAAAGGAAACACTGTCAGCAGAATTGATGCATTGCATCACTTCATTCTGTTACAAACCTCACCATAAGTGCCCACAGTTACAGAACCACGTCTTTACAGCGACGCAGACAGTGACGCTGCAGCTGCATGCGGACGCTGCCCCGTCCTGTCAGTCATAACCCCTGTGAAGTGCTTACCGAGCCCAATCAAAACTAGAGATCATGATTCTACCACATCAACTTTTATCTGTCTTTCTAATGGAGCGAAAACCATTTTTGATTAAAGGTTCAGGTGAACTTCAGCCTCTGTTTCAGATTAAAGATGTGGAGTCATGGACACTGATGTTGCATCTACCAACTATCCACGAGCTTCAGGTTTGCAAGATGTGTCATAAACATACACACCTATCATTCAACTCGAACACATCATAATTATGTAAATGTATCCATCGCTCGTAGTCCTAAAATCATTTAAACAGTGAAGTTCCTATGCAGTGTGGATGAATAAAGGAATCATATATTCAGTCTAAATTTATCTTTGTACTACGCTAATTTTGCTGTTGAAATCGGTCATCTAATCATGGGACCTAATGAGGATTCCTTGATTCATAGCCAGCCTCAAGTGGACACTGGAGGAACTGCAGCTTCTGCACTTCTGCAATGGCTTATTTTTCAGTGCCTAAGATCGCCACATGACGCCACCTCTCTTCTTTAACTGATTTATTAGCTCAGTGAACATTTTCCTTTGAACTTTTTTGGGAAAATATGAATCATTTAACTTTATCTTTCAAATATAGTTTCAAATAAATAAATAGATTGGCACTAGTCAAAATGTGCCAGAGACAGAGCTGGACCATAGACTGTATATAGAATCTACAGTACATTATATAGTATATATACTATATACACTATATATAGTATATACAGTCTCTGAGCTGGACTACCTGTTTGATCCATTCACAGTCTACATTGTAACTCACTGCTGAGTTTAGCGACGTCTCACTCATCTACTCACTCAGTGCTCTGCAAATATGCATGTCTCCTAAAAGCTCATTTATTCCTTAAGCCTTTGTTTGCATGTTTGTTCATTACTGAGTGTAAAAACGAATCTAAAGACCTTTGTGGCATCATCTTGTCACTCCTTTTTAAAAATGACAAATATCTTGTTCATGAGTTATGGCCCGTAGCTGAGTGCCAAGCCTGAATACAAAGAAGACTGAATCTAATAGTGTTTTAATTCTCTTATCTTTCACTTTTATTAGCATATTAGAGGCTCCTATCCAAAAGTCTGTGCATGAAATACAGCAGATATAAACTTAATTATTTGTTGTTGAAAATGAAACATTCGAGGTTTGAACCTTGTATTGTGTTTCCTTGGTAGCATTATGTTTTGTGTTTTCTATTTTAATATGCTGGTGGTTTCGGTTCAAGGCAGTGCAATCTTGAATTCTTAATGAGTTGTATAATTTTTAAAGAAAATTGGACAGTTAAACACATACAACAGTACCCAGGGAAGCTGTCTTTGCATTGAACACTAAGTACGTGCAATCAAGATCATTATGCATGAGGCTGAATCACAGTCCTGCTCATGATTATGGTAAGTACACTCTTTTTGGCTGCTGTTGTATACACTTTCATTAAACAGCAGTAGACTTATTTAAAAACAGTGAAACAAGCATGCTGCTCAAGTATGCAGAGTGTGTCCTCTGTCCTGTAGTCCAAGCATCCTTTTTCCAGTGTCTTAACTGAGGAGGACAACTCTAATCATTAGTGCAGAACGAGGACAGAGGAAACAGCAGATTGCCACATTTCTTGTCCTTTCTGGGCTGTGCATCCAACAAACTATCGTTTTCCATGCATGCTGCTTGTGTAAATGTGTGCTCTGGCATATACACACACATGCATGCACACACACCCACACACACACACATAGCAAATTAGATTCCAGCACACTTTACTTGATGAAATATTCATGAATCTTTGAGTGAGGGGAGGAAAAAAAAAGTTCCTCTCAGATATAATTCAGAGTGACTCTGCAGAGAGACAGCCTCATTCTGCAGTTTTATTGTCGCGTCTCATCAAATGATCAATCTAAATGTAAAGTGGACCATATACTGCTAATGGCTTGCACCCTCATGAAAATATGGGAAGTACTTATGGAAATCTTAAACCCTATAGAGGCGTTAAGAGCAGGTTTTTCTATCTAAGAGTAGTTTATAGGATTAATCGGAGGATTTAATGGATTCAGCATGTCTCGCCGTGAGGGGACGTTTTGATTAAGCACTATCACTTTTCCCATAGGATTTCAACTATTTGTGATTGCAACAGCAGGCCACCAAAGCTGCATGAGTCTGTTTTGCTTTAAACTCAATTTGAGGATTTGCAAACACTGAGATCATGCTAAGATTGTGGTTTGAACTTAAACAGCCCTCCCACCCGCCCTTCCTCTATTTTCACTTCCTGCTCTGTGAATTAGTGCAAAATGAAGATCGATAGGCTAGGACATTTCTTTTGCTTAACTACATCATGACGCATTAGTGAATATTTTAAAGGTTGGAGGAACTCATGACCTTAAATAGTCCTTACTTACTTACTGTACACCTAGTACAGCTGATCTAGTCTGGATAGCCACCTTCAGTTTTACCTCGTGATGTAACTAGCAGCTGATCACAAGTCTTGAAAGCATCATAATAAATCAGTGGTGTGCTGATTGATCTTCCTCTATCAAGGTCTTGTAGTTCTTGTTTTGGAGTGGGAAATAATAACTTGACAAAACCCACAAAATCTTGAGTAGAACCACCTTGCCTTAATCACTGAGTGTGTGTGTGTGTGTGTGTGTGTGTGTGTGTGTGTGTGTGTGTGTGTGTGTGTGTGTGTGTCTCTCTCTGCTGCAGCATCCTGATGAAACAAAGAGCCAGATGTATTCCTGAGGAAAAGACAAACACTAAAAGTCGCCTCTTAGCGGAATAAAATTAACATGAAATTGATTTAAGTTTATGTAAAACACCGGGCCCTTGTTTGTTTTCATCATCAGTCTTTGCTTCGCTTTTTTTTTTGTGTGTTTTAAGAACTTGGACTGTGTATGATTTTTTTAAAGTCATATTTGAAAACTTTGTTGGCTTTTCCAGAGTCTGTGGGCCTTCGGGGTCGCCTCCTGAGAAAGATTGAAGCCCTGAAGGCAGAGCAGAGTGGGTCAGAGGCCCCAGATGAGTTTCTGTGTCCAATCACCAGAGAGCTGATGAAGGATCCGGTCATTGCTGCAGGTCGGAAAACTCAGAAGTCTTTCACTGAGTTCACAATCATTTCTTTCTCTATTTTCTCAATGTGTTGTCAAAATGTGTCTTCCCTGCAGATGGGTACTCATATGAGAGACAGTCTATTGAGAGCTGGATCAGGGGTAAGAACAAAACCAGCCCCATGACTAACCTGCCCCTGCAGACCACGCTGCTCACCCCTAACAGATCTCTGAAGATGGCCATCTCACGGTGGAAGTCCAGCCAGTAAACAGCAATGTGTTTCAGCCACAATCCAACTCATTAGGTACCTCATTATCAACAGGGAATCTTTAATCTAATAACAGAGTCTCGTTATCGTTTAAAAAAAATTAATGACTATTTTGTTGTTCAGGCAGATCTAAGATAAGATGACAGACTTTCATCAAAAATAATGAGTCAAGTTCAGCTTAACATTTGCTATTATGTCTGTTGTGAGGTAGTCAACATTGTTTGAAGACACAGAAATTCAAACTCTTAAATGTTGAAAAAACGTCTGTTTCTCAGAAATATAAAGATGACTATTTAAATTATATAAGAACCAAAACATTTAGGAGTGACTTTCATTTAACTTAAGCTCCATCATGGTCCTGTGTGTTCCACGTCATTGTCTACTGAGTAAATCAAATCCAACACTTTCAATGTTTTTTGTCTCATGATCAAATGCTTGTTGCATGTTCTCCTGGGAGAAAATGGTAGAACCACCTGCCTGCAGCTTTGGATATCACAGTTCTTGGAGCCCACAATGTGCTGACTCAGTTTACCTAAATGTCAACATTAGTTTCTCCACGGTGGCTGAACAGACTTTCAAACATTTCAGCTGAATCTTGAGCATCCATCTCACCTCAGTCTTATATAAGTGATTAGGGGGTAAGCAGGAGTGATTCTCTTATCAATAGATTGAGTTCTTACTGTGATTGAATCAGAGCCTGCCCAAGGCGTAAGCTAACTAAGCACCTATTTAGGCCCCCGCGGCCAGTAGGGGGCCCCCCCGAGAGCAATCAATAAAAAAATGTTTTAATATTTTTTTATTTTTTGCACGTATGAGTGATGCTTTCTGTACGATCAAATACATATTGTTGTGAAAATGAAATAAAGTAAAAACATTTTAGTGTAAAAACATGTAGGCCCATGATTCTTACTGCCGGTATGCCAAAGAGAGAGGCTTTGTTAGAAGTTAGGGAAAAAAATACTGACCCCACGGTAAAAGTTGAGACCCACTTGCTGGCTGAAGAAATCAGGTCATTCAGATTTCAAATTTGCCGTGTGGTTTAGTATGATATTCTCTCCCGGATTAACACCACGAACAAACTACTTCAGTCAGCCAACATGCAGTTGGATGTTGCAGTACAGGGCCTCATTCAGAAAAAACAGAAAATTTAATCAGTTACAGGGCAACTGGTTTTAAAGATGCACAGATCTCTGGAAAAGAGACGTGAACAAATGAACACTGAAGCAGTGCTGAAACTGAAGAGGCTGTGAACCACAAAAAGGCATTTTGCCTACGAGATGCCTGATGAGCCACAATCTGATGCCATGAAGAGGTTGGAATTATCCTTTCCCAATGCTGTGGTAGACTGTACCATCCAGTCTTTAGAGGACTGCTTTCAATCCCTATGAGAGGTCAGAAGCATTTTTGGACTGCTTTTCAACTTTTGCCAGCTTGATGGACAGACAAGAAAGGACCAGTGTAAACTTCTCAGAGACAAACTCACCTTTGGAGAACAGTCTGCTTAATAGTGATGGGAGTGCACTGGCAACAGAGATGGAGAACCTTCTAGTTCTCCCTAAAGAACAGATGAGCCCATTTGAACTGCTCACTTACCTGTCTCAAAATGAGATCTGTGAGTTGTACCCAAATCTATGGGTAGCTCTACGGATAGTGTGCACTCTCCCTCTGACTGTTGCATCTGCAGAGCAACAAGAACAACTTGAGATCTTCCATGGCACGAGAAAGACTGTGTGGACAGGCAGTGATAAGCATGAACAACAAAGTTGGCCATCAGATCTCGTACAGCGATGTCACAAATGACTGCCTCCAGAAAAGCCAGGAAGCACAGGTTTTAAGGAGTGGGTGGAGTATTGAGGAGCAGAGTAAAACCAAACCTTTTGCATAGTTATATTTTAAGACCTAATTATTTACGACCTAATTCATGTCGTGGAGCAGATAAGTAACATGATCGTTCAGTTGGTGATACAAGCATGAAAATTGGCATGAGCATTCTTCACGGGTCACTTTACTAGGAAAGTGTCCCAGCCATTTAAAATTTTAAGATTGCTGTCATTTTTCAAGATGGCCGCCGCCTAGGTGGAACCATAGATATATATAAATGCTAGATGGCTTACGCACGCTGTTAGCAGATGGAGACCATTGTCCATGTATGGCGGCCATTTAGCTACGGGACGCTCGCCCACTCATAACATTACAGTCTACTGTACATGTAGCATTTAATTAGTCATAGATTGCTTAATTTTAATTTTTAAGAATAATTTACCATGGATTTTCATAAATAAACATTAAGCAGATAGGTAGAGCAATAGCTACAGGCCTACACACACAAGGCAGTTATATTTAAAACATTTATATATGAAACATTTATTCATTCCATGTATGTTACATTAGTAATATTTCTATTATATGGATAACTATAATATATAACAATAACATATATAAATATTTATTTTCAATATAAATTTCTGCCTCATGTTGCCATTTTAGATATTTTTAACAAACCAAACTGCTTGGAAATCATGTGCATTAATATTATGTTGAATTGAAAGAGCATATCCGCCTCTACAACTGATGTAAAATTGCTGGGTCAACTTTGTAATATTTGCTTGGTTTCACTCACAGCAAGCCTGTTAGCCAAGTTAGACAGCTGATAAACACAAGCACATCCACAAAGACTTTCACTTAGACAAAACAAATAAATAAAATGAAAAATAGGCTGTCATACAAGAAATTAAAATCTCAGTTGTGGTCTGCCTTGACAACTCGCGCAAAGTGTTAGCCCTTGCGCGAAATAGCTGTGAAACGACTGTGCTAAGTTTTTTTTCTTTTTTTTGTGTCTTTTTCTCCATGCTCCTTTAGGGGCTCTGTAGTTTATATTCTTTTTATATTTAATGTTTTGTATTTTTTACTGCTAAGCACTTCGAGATTCATGACTTGATGTAAAGCACTATACAAATAAAATTCATTATTATTAATTTATCGAATAGAATAGACATTGGATAGAATATGTTTATTGTCAGTGGACAACGAACCCAAAGCGATAAATTAAAACCACATAAAAATAGAGTCAAAAGTCTAGGTGAATTTTAAAGTCCAGGAGCCAAAGTACCAAGATAAAAACGTGCAGAGCTCATACCCTAGTGTGGATTGTATCTTGTAGTGCTGTGTGGTAGTCAATTTGCTCCCAGTGTGGGTACCCCGGTTCGATTGCAGCTAGTGACGGGGAAGTTCAATGTAATGAAATGATGAGAAAAACAGAACTTAATCTAATGTCTCAAGACTGTAGAAGTGGTGAATAGTCATAATCACTTCTAATGATGAAAAAATAATCTGATCATTAATAATACTCTCCAGCAACCAGCTGGTATCAAACCAGGCCCCACTGGGTGCCAATAGACTTCCATACAGGGCCACTAGATAGGATCCACACTAGGGTATGAGGTCTGCCTGCTTTTATCTTCTTACTTTGACTAAAGAACTTAAAATTTCAACTAGACCTGGGTAAGGCAAGAATTGAACCCATAACCTCAGGAGTCCAAGTCAGTCTTCTTATCCTCTGAGCTATCTGGACACGCAAGAGAATTCCGTTCTTTTCCTATTTCAGTCTCCTCTCTAGGCACTGGACCTTAAATTTCACCTCAACCTGGATAAGGCAAGGATCGAACCCACAACCTCAGTAGTCCAAGTCAGTCTTCTTATCCTCTGATCTATGTGGACACACCAGGACTACTATTTCCCCATGTTTACCTTCCCCTTGTCAGTAAGAAAAAAAGGTACAAATAAGGTACAAAAAACAGAAAAGCTTTAAAAATGTTTAAAGAAAAAAATCTTTCTTGTGACTGTTACCTTGTTGTGGTAAGGGAGCTTGCATACTTCTGTGAACCCTAAGAGCATCGCCATCCGGAGGCAAATCCTGGCAGATTTTTTCAAATTGTACAGGTCGAGAGTGAGGAGTTGGACAAAACACATTCAAGCATTTTCTTGTGAAGTGACTTGGAATGCACTCAGTGATCGATTTGTCTGGGATCCCCCACAAACAAGCAGCCGCTGGAGGAGAGTGGGTGAGTTGTGTTTGGTCTCTTTTCTAAAGAAATCAGGCAAAGCTGAAAAGATGTTTGGAGGTTAGTGCTATGACTGTGACCCTTTATGTACTGTTGATGAAGTTAGGTGCTGTTCTGAGCATTATTTGTGGCTATAAAGTGGCTTTTTGGTTGAGGTTTGGTTAAGACTGCTGTGTATTGCTATCATGCGGTCATTGCCGGAGTTGGTATTACTAGAGAAACAAGCAGTCGGCAAAAATCGTCTCTTGAAGGGGTGTCTAACTCAGTGTTGCAGTGTGTTTGACCCTAACTTAAAATTACGCCGGAATATCCCTTTAAACAAAGATTAATAGGTTGCATTGTCTTTGGATCTCTAGCATTGACCACACACAGCTGTGTTTTGTTTGAACTGGTGTGGGTTCATGATAATCCTGATATACTCTCATAAATGAGGCAGCCATGTGTGGCAGAGTAACAGTCAGCAGACCTGTGTTGTTTCTTTTTCCTTAGCGGCTCTTTATTTCTCTCTCCCATGGTGGCTATGGCAGTAATGTTCTATTACAGTATGTGATCACTGCTAATAAAGCTCACAATACTGAAAACATGGCAACAATTGCATTTAACGTACATATTAAAATAGAGCTGATGGCGCTGTGCCCTGAAACCGTTTCTGTTTATATAGATTTTTTTGACTCTGTAATACAAACTGCAATTGTAGCATGCACTTAAACTCAACGTCATTGAGAATCATAAAATGTCTTAGTAGCTGTGCAAAAATAACTATATAAAATATATTGCTTTTACAATTAACCAAGCCATTGGCGCTGTAAATAAATTAAACTAGACAGCAACAACAAGCAGATACAGAAAGGAATTCGTTTCCATGTTATGGTGATTTTTATCATGTACAAACACATTTAGCAAATGCTTTTTTCAAACCTTGAACACCTTTTTGAACAATATTGTGCATAAAACTCAAAATACACAAGTTTGAACTTGTTATTACATTGAACATAGACCTTCAGTGAAAAGAAGGAGAGAACATATTTGTACAATATACACAACATGAGGATCGATAACATCCTTCCTAAAACACAGGAATGCCCGTCCTTGAGACTTTCTCACACCTTCACTGAGGACTCCCTCCTTCTTCTTCTTCCTCTTCTCCTCGCAGCACCATGGACATAATGAACACAGCTCGAACCCCAGTATGTTCTGTAATAACTTCTTTATGCTGTAACTGAACATGTTTTTTTAAGCACTTGAGCGGCCTAAGTGTGTATAAAGTGCTTCCTGTCACCGCTGCATTGATGAGGACTGTACAGCTCATGTCCAAAATTCTTCCTTCAGTGCAAAGTCTCCAGCTTGGCTGAATGACAGCGGACATGTTGTCGTGTAACAGAAGCTGACATCCACAAGCGACAGGTTGGGAGGAGAAAGTCTGGAGTGTTCTGTACACTTCCTGCAGTCTGGATTCACACGGGAAAACAAAGCGCTCGCTTTCTGTACTCGTTACAAGGCTTCAAAGTGAGACTGTGTCCGTTTGGGGTTGGTTAAAAAAAATTACAACTCTTCCTTGTCGGAGATTTTTGCAGGTGTTTGTGCGTTTTGGACTGTACAGGAGATAAAACAAACATCTCTACACGTTTGACTCTATAAATGATCGCTTTGGTTTCATTGAAGCTACGTGGATGGCAGGATTATCTCGGGCTAGGCCAGGCTGCTTGGGCTTACTGTCCATGAAAGTGTGCGGCAGAGCCAGCGCTGGCTTGGACTCTTTGTAACAGTTGGCGGCTTGGCAGAACTTCTCCGTGAATTCCTTGGCGTGCATGCCGTTTTGTAAGCTACTCATTGCCATAGCACCCTGAGGTGGTGGAGGTTTGTGCTGCTCCTGGTAAGTGCTCACTGTTTTGGTGTAAGGCAGCTCACAGTCGACGGGCAGCAGGCCCATGGCGGACATGTTATGACACATGAGGCCGCCGTCAGATGAGTGGTTGATCCAGCTGCGGCTCTGGTGACTCTGCAGGCCGTGATGATGCTGCTGCTGCTGAATCTGCTGCTGCTGTTGGAGCTGCTGCTGAAAGCGAGCCGTCTTGTCAGTGATGCCCATGAAGGGTCTGGGTTTGTACTCTGATGCCTGTTGGCTGTGCTTGGTTTTGTCAGTGATCTTGGTGCGAACATCAGGTCCCAGTTTGCCGCTGTCCGACAGGCTGCTGCTGGACGCCAGGCTGCTGGTGGAGCTGGACACTCGCATGCTGTTGCTGCTGCCCCCTCCCTGTGACCCTGCTGCGCCACACATCGCTTCCTTTCCTGCGTCCGTGTGGTTCCCCTGTAGTCCAGCACCTGGGCAGGCTAACCCGTCCAAGGAGGACGCTGAGTGGGCAGAAAGCCGGTCCTGTCCTGGAACTTTGGACGAATACGGTGCCTGGGAGAAGTGGAGACCCTCATTTTCACAGCTGTGACCCATGGAGACAGAAGCAGCTGCCAAAGACGTGCGGTTACTGTACACCGGCTCGTCAGCGGGGGGTGCCAGGGGGCTAATGTCGATGCCGGGGCCCGGCTTCAGCATACTTGACATGTGCCGGCTGGGTAAGGGGCTGGAGGGAGCATACTGAGATTTGGCTCCTGCGGTGCGACCCCCCACAGCTCCCCCAACGGCCTGCATGGAGCTCATGTGCTGGTTGGTCTTCACAATCTGAGCCTGCTTAGTGGGCTGCAGGACCAGACCCTGTTGGGCGAGCGCCTCCCGATGCTCCCGAGGGTACCGGTGTGGGGGGAGTCTGCCTGGGCCCGGGGGTGAGCTGGGGCTTAGACCCTGACTCTGGTGTATCAAACTGTTGGGCTCGGGGGGTCCAGCTCTGTTGTAGGAATGACTGTTTTGAGACCAGACGGCTTCAGCTGGCCTGTCATGCTGAGAGGCCTCTTCCTCCTCCTCCTCCTCCTCCTCCAGGATGTCTCTTTGTCCGTCCACACTCCTGGCAAAGCTGTGCTCTGAGAGCTCACCGTGTCCTTCGTCGTGCTCCTGGTCGGACTCGTGGCCTCCTGATGCTTGGTTGGACGCAGCTGCAGCTCCCGCGGGGCCTCCTTTATTCTGACGCTGCATCTGTTTACACTCGTCCTCCACTCGAGCCAGTAGACGACGGATCTCTCGGTTATTGGGGCACAGCTTGGCCGCTTCGTGCAGGTCAGCCAGGGCCGCTGTAAACTGCCTATGTGGGGGGGCAGAGTAAAAGAAAACAGATCCAGATCACATCGTTTTCTACCATCACCAGCAGCAGGAGCTGGTTGAAGCTGTGCTGAATAGTTTACCTGCTGCTCCTTTTAGCTCTTGCGCGGGCATAGTAGGCCTCGTAGGATTTGGGTTTCAGCTCCAGTGCTTTTGTTGCAAACTCCTCGGCCATTCCAAAATCCTTTAAAGAAGCACATCAGCTGATTGAGATCACGCACACACGTTCAGCTTTGAATCACAGATTGAGCATTGAAAATAAAGAACAAAAATGAGTGTCTCAGTGCTTTTATATGACCTAATACTCACTACTGTTTCACTACAGACATCTTTTTGCCACACTTCAGCTAATCAGCCCCCCTGTGCTGCGTTCCAGTTGTACTCGGAAGTCGGAAATTTCTAGATTGAAGTTGGAAATTCATCTGGAACACACTCCTGAAGTCGGATTTCCGACTAGGACAATCCTCACCAACCCCAACTTGACAACAATGTCATAATCCAAGATGGCAGCGCAGTGCATCAAGAGTAACAGTGAAAGCTCTCGTAATGTATTTATTAGCACTTCTGTTTTGTTTTTGTGAGATTAAATAAGTGGTATATTGTACTGCCCAATGTCTAACTGTGAACCCGGTGCTATGGTGATTGTAAGAGTGAAATACTGTTATGCGTTGTTTAGAACTGGTATAGCTAACAACAACTAACAACTGCTAACTGTAGGTGTCCATCTTGGTTTTCCGACTTGTTTCCTGGAACGCCATCAACTCGGGTGTAACGTCATTCCTGGCTCTGACTTCTGAGCTAACTGGAACGCAGGATTAGTCCTAGCTTCTCGGTGGAAACTAATCAAGAAATGTGAACAAGGGAGCTTAAAAATGCCCACTGTCGTCTCGTTGATCATTCTGTTAAAACGTTGGGTAAAAACGCCGAACAGAAAGCAGCACAGCTGTTCTGCATTGTTAAAGTGCGCAGACATGTTGGCACGTTCAGGAGCTGATTTTGTTTCTCAAAAGGATGTGAGATTTCCTTCCTGCCCAGTTAGTGCGTAGCTTTCTCCCCACCTGCTGCCTGTGACCATCTGAGCATTAACAAGCTCCTCCTGTCCGCTCAGGCTCCCACCATCGGTCACAGATTTAGCTTTTTCTCTTTAAAACAACAGGGGACACTTCCCAAAATAAACGATTTTTTTTTTCTCTAGCTAACATCCATTTAATGATGCCCCATGATATTCATTACACTGAAAAATAAAAGTCGTCCAGTGACTGACAAAGCTTACTTAAAGCCATTAAAGGATCATGCTAAAAATAAAGCACTGGCAAAGGAACAAAGGAGAAAGAAAGTGGAGTGTCTCCTGAGAGGCTTACGTTGGTTTTTCTGCGACAGCGGGAGAGATTGAGATACAGAGACACCCTCAGGTCTTTAAATGCCTTCAGGTCATCTCCAAAGCCCTCTCTAGGAAACTTCCTCAGGGCATACTGGTACCTCTGGGCCGCCTCCTTCATCTTCCCTTTCTGGAGGACGCATGGAAGGGCAAACATGCAGCGAGAGAAGGGGGACAGAAGCAGAGGGAGACAAGAGGGCGGGTGAGAGAGGCAGGGCAACCCGATACTCCCACTATCGCTGGTCCCACTACTCTCATCAATCACACGTACAACACTCAGGCGAGCTCAAATCAAACACACACACACACACACACACACACTCGAGAAACACCTGACAGGTCTGTCCTTTCTGCCACACACTCAATCTGTTAAATGTCAGGCATCGATCATGGCTGCTTTGGTGAGTGATGCAGAACACAGAGATGTATTCATTCACAGAGCTACAAACAGATTTTAGTCACTTTGGTCTTATCAGTTTTTCCACCTCCATACATAAAAATCAAGCTGGCATCTTCTTAAGGCTCATTCATGCTCAACATTACATATGGTTACGGATATGGACCGTACTTTGCATTCTTTTCTTCCGTATTTCTGCACGTATCTTTAAAGTTTACGGATACAGGCCAGGTGGAACAGTACCACCGGAAACTGTGGGGGGCAGTGTTGCTGCTGTCACTTGTCGGCGGACATCCTGAAGTACTATAAATGATATAAATGAATCATCGTCAATTTCTCTGATTGGTACTACTAGAGAAAACAATTCTCCGTCCCCAAACTGCGAGGCATTTAGTGACCCGACCGACCACCACCTCCTCCAATGCTGACTCCGTTTCGCCATGTTTCTTTTTGTTTGTTGTTGTCAGAAACCTTTGACTCCAGCCTGCCCCCTGGTGGATGTAATGGTTAACATCCATGGCAGTGACGGAACCATCGTTTGAAACAGACGCGTACATTTTCGTATGTATGTCGAGCATAAATGAGCCTTTAGATATGTGTTAATGCAACAATAGCTGGTAAGTCCCTGTCTACCTTATAAAGTAGGTTCCCCTCCTCCATCAGCTTCTGCAGGAGGATGATCAGGATATCAGGCTTTGACGTAGCCATGGCCCAAGCAGCATTTCCTGTAGAGAGAAAAAAGAAGCACAAGTGTCTTGTTAACGTTGTTGTTAAAGCGGCCAAGAGACGGTCAGTGTATTCTCTGGGAAAATTGGTACAAGGTAAAGTTACCTAAAGATTGTACCTGATCGATCATAAGGAGACGTTCTGTGGCCTTAGTTTAGTGAAGGCAGAGTGAGGGAGTTAGGAGGGAAAGAGTGAAGAGAAAAGAGGTCATGCAACAGTGAGAGCAGTCATCTGTAGTGAAAAGGAAAAATGTGCCACAAAGTGAAGTGTGACAGTATACAATTATGTGTCAATATGAAACGGCCCCGTAAACGCATGCAGACTGTTAACCATGCTGAAAACAATCAAAGTGAAAGATTCTGATAGAGAGAAAGAGAGGAGTGCACTGCAGATAACCACAGAGCAGATCCTCATTTCTGTGATAAGTCACATTCTTAAATTAGCAAAGGGGGAGAGGAGGAAGGACATGCACATGCACTGAAATACCGGTATACATCAGCGTATACACACACAAACACACACACACACTTAACAGTGAGTTAGAGGCTGGAATAGAAACAGGGTTATTCCCATCATTCCACTAAATTAGTCCGACTTAACCGTGAGATCCTGAAGAAACATGCTCGAAAAAAAAAAAAAGAAGCAGAGTATCCCTGTGTGAACAGAAAAGACAAGAAACTCTGCAGCCTCTCAGACTGACAAACAGCTGACTGTTTGACACTGGGACTTTCTGCAGGGACATGTACAGAAGGTAATAAATGAGGTTAGCGCTCCACACTCACCCAGCTTTGCCCCTTTCTTCAGCAGAGTCACCACCACCGACGTATTCCGACAGCCTATGGCCCGGTCCAGAGGCCTCATCCCACTGTAGTCCACATGCTCTATCACTGCTCCTCTCTCCACCAAATACTGGACCTGGATGAGAACACCAACAGTTAGAAACTCACAAACACTGCTGTCAGCGAGGAGCAGTTAACACACAGCAGTACGTGCTCAATCATGGAACAGAGACGCTCCTATTTAAGGCGTAAATAGGAGTTTAAGTGTTTGTGTGTGTTTGTGTGTGACTGTGTGTGTTGGGAAGTCTTCAACAAACTTATCTCACTTACAATCTCTGCGTCTCCGTAAAAAGCGGCGAGATCCAGCGGAGTTCGTCCATTTTTATCCGTGTGGTCGATGACCGCACCTTTCTCCACCAAAAACTGCACAACGTTCTTGTGTCCTTTTAAACATGCCCAGCTCAAGGGGGTGAGCCCCTCTTTGTCCATCGAAGTCAGAGACGCACCTTTGAGAGAAGTCAGTAAACACATCAAACTAACGTAGGCAAACAGTAACAACATTCGTTTGTTTGGTTCATTCAGCTGCATTCGGAGTTTCCTGTTGAGTCAGATGGAGTGATTTGTTTTGCGGTCGCTCACCTTTAGAAAGTAGAAACTCCACGGTGCTCAGGTGACCCTCACAGGCCGCCACCATAAGAAGGGTCCTGCCCTGCTTGTCGCTGATGTTTATGTCAGCGCCGTGCTCCAACAGCAGCTCTGCAATCTGACAAACAGATGAAAAAGTTAGGGAGCAGACAGCAGACACAAGCAGCACTCACATAAAAGACAAGTCTATTCATTCGGCGAGAACTGCGACCCTGAGTTTAAAGACAGGATCTCAATGCTGCAAGAAAAACAGAATACACCTCAGTGTTTGAAGATTTCACAGAAGACACTGTCGAGGTAAATTGTGTGGTTGCTGTGGAGACATGGCGTCTCACAGCTTGCCTCACCTGCCAGTGTCCCTGTCTGACGGCGCAAAAAAGAGGAGACACCCCCCGCCGGTTGACCTGCTGCACCACCGCCCCCTGCTCCAAGAGGAAGCTGCAAACCTCCATCTTCCCCCGGCCTGCTGCTGCCGTCAAGGCTAAAGAGAGGAGGGAGAAGGGAGGACAAACACGCAGATGTTAGGGTCGGTGTAGGCAGGACTTGAACGGAGTTTAAGGTAAGTCAGCAGCAGCAGTGAGTGGTTTCTCTCAACACTAGGCCATGAAAAGACATACAGAGCACCCAGAGGTCTGTTCAGTCTATAGGCAACAGGGTCTACAGCGGGGTCTTTAGTCACCACTAATAAATATGTGATAAAAAGGAAAAACTGCTGTATAATAAATACTGTTCACAATCCCCAAATCCTCCTATTCTTCTTAGAGCAAAGATAAGAAGAGAAATGCAGCGAATGTTTGGTGCTAATTGTGTTTGAAAACTGAAAATTATGTTATGCTTATTAAACTCATTAAAATCCTGCCTCAAGCTCCCCGGGCTTTTTACGGAGAGATGAGAATTCAGACATTTAATGCATCAGAAAACAGACTAAAAAGTCGAACAATTCTGCGCAACAGCAAATGAGTTTATGTTTTGTGGCTTCGTCATTCTGGGATTAGAAAGACTTAACTGCATCTAATTCGATTTATCTAAAGAGAGGCAGAAACAAACAGATATGAACCGGCGCTGGTATTCCGGTCTTTGAAGACAGCGACGATGGAGTCTTTAAATAATGTTCGATGCTCACAGTTAATCAGTGACTGCTGATGTATGAGGCAGCAGATGGGCCGGTCTTAAATGAGCGCTGGTTGTCAAAACAAAGTGAGATCCAGCGTAAGAAGCGGCGCAGCTCTGCTCTCTCACATTCACCTCTGAGAGATTTAAGGTGCTCCTGAGCCTCAGTGTCTGAGTGACATCATCCATCTGGATAAACAGTCATCAGAGCCAAACAGCTCCGCCCTCCATCTGCTCGAAATATGGATAGCTTCACATGCAGCAGAGTGAGGACAATGACTGCGGGAAGTTAAACTCCGGCTCGGAGAGAGTGACAGAAGCTGCACCTGGGCTAGTCGACGGTGACATCAGTGATGATTTCAACAGCTGCACAGCTTGTTGATGACTGTTTTTACACAACTTGTCTTATTTTTAGACCATCTGCATGCAGAGCACCATTTCCATATCCTTATGCCAAGTTTATTCAATACTTTGGAGTAATCTCACAACACTTGCGCTGTTTCTAAAACTCTGTCCTCTGTGTTTGTCCATTCTCTAACCTGCTCCAGTTCTTATCAACAAAGTCTCGCTTTCTTTATCTTATCTCATGTTTTGTAAGCTATTTATCAGCCTTGTCTTAAATCTGCTGTGCCTGCTCTCGTAGCCCACCTACAAAGCTGCTTTGACAGTTTCTTAAGGCGGAGACCCTAAATCACCGTCTGATAAACAGATTTACAAAGTCGACGCATAATTATGTCCTAATCCAGCATCACTTCACCAGCGAGCTGCAACGCAAGACAAACCAGCGACAATGAAGAGGCTCTGACCTGGTATTTGAGCCAAAGCTCTGCTGATAAACAACTTCAAACTCAATATCAACACAGTGAATAATGCTCATGAATAAAAATGTCCAGGCACAGTTTGGAATTCGTGGATTTGCTACGGTGGCTTCAGCGGTAAGATGTCATTTCAGCACAAATTTCCTGAACAGCCTGTTTCATTGTATTTTCATGATTGTGAATAATGTCAATAAAGTTTCAGGCTATTTATGAAAGGCGGCATTAACATTGGATGTTATTGTAAAACAGTGAGTTTGCTCTGCCTGAGGACTTAGCAGATGCTCAACTACATAAGGAACCTTTCTACAGAGCACACAGGCATACTTTGCCTTGGCTCCACATCTGTGCAAAAAGTTTTCAACTCAATTACTTCAAAGTTTTCTTTTGGAATTAACTGGCCGAAACGGAGGGGAGGAATTTGTGACAAGAAGTGAGCCGAACATCCTGCAGCTCTGCTAAAGATGTTTGTGTGGGAGCACGTCTTTATTTAGAGGACATTTAACTGTTAGCAAGCATGTGAGTTGGGATTAAAATCTTGCTGATAAATAAAGTCGATGGAGATAAATCTGTCCATCAGAGAGCAGTAAACACTGTGTTGGTTTTAGCCGGCACGCTTTAAAAGCAGGCGTTTGTCACTTGATGCAGGAATAAAAAGCATCTTTTCCCCAGGCTCCTGACTGGAGCCACAAATAGCTGCCTGTTAGCTCAGACTGTGCTCTTACTGTACAGTACAAACACTCTGCACTCTTTGTGAACAGACAGGACAACAGAAAAGGAGAGTTTAGTATGGATGGAGAAGAGACAACATAGCCCCACCTTCATATAAGCCTTTCTCTGTACTAGGGCTTTGAAGTCCTAGTCGACTTATTGGTCGATACGTGCTGAGTCGACCAAAATTCTGATTGGTCAACCAGATTTTTTTTCACGTCATTTTACAGTCTATGGTTAATTTTATCAGGAGGAATGTACCAAGTGTAATGGGTGTGAGGAAGGTCCTGCCTCCTCTGATTGGCTGTGAAATGTTATCACACGCTCAAGCCAAGCGCGGGCTGTCAGCTCTGTACATCGAACAGAACATTACAGAACATTATCGTAATTCTGAATCTCCTAACCCTAACCTGACAGACGATGATGTTTCAAAGCCATAAAGAATAACCATAGACTGTATATAGAATGGACGCCGTCTGCCTCCTCGCTGGGTGAAGCCACTCTGGGAACAGCACCCTCTGGCGGTGGGCTGCAGTACAGGTCATAAATCCCGCACTATTAACCTATCAGAGGTGAAAGAGGGCGGGAACTTCCCCCACCATTCTACGAAAAAAAAACCTGCGTCCGGTGGTTTGCTGAATATTTATTTTTATTGTGGGCCCACGAACTTTAATTGTATTTAATTGCCTTCTTGTTCTATCTTGAATATTTGAACAAACCAAAGATCCCCATCAGTGGGAACAAAGACACACAAGGGGATCATGGGAAATAAATGTTCCATGCCAAAATCCTTTTTTTAATCCTGCCTGCAATAAAATAAATACCCTGTCATTTGAATGGATCACGGCCATGAGAAGAAGTGACATGAATAATACAAGCGCTGCAAAAAAGCCTTCAGGCTACTGCATTTATCATGAGATACAATGTGTTTATGTAGTTTTCATGGCAAACAGAACTAGAGAACATTGTCTACCCTCATCTGTGTGTACATTGGCATAGACACAACTAAATATACCCTGACATGATGTGATTTACAGGAAATTACCATGCTGCAACACATTAATATGTCTGTCTCTACCTGGAGCTAATCCTGCTGCTGTTTGTTCACCACAAAGACGACCACTCCGAGCAGATAAATTACCTTTCTTTGCATAACCAGGAAGAGTTTTGCATCCTAAAAGGGAATTTTAACCGGAGCTTGCCAAAATGAGCGATCCAATCTGCCTCCGTTTAAACACAGGAGACACAGTGGGCCTGTTTGCGCAGATGAGTAATATTCTGCTGAATTTTAAACATGAATTGCATTTTCGCAGACACAGGTTAGCTATTGGAGGATTGTTTCAGAGACAGTCATGAAGGTCCAGCTCTAAAGGGGATAATTCACAAGCTTTGTTGGTTTTGTTATGCTCTGGATCAGAGCTGCTACCGCGGTTGGATTATTAAATCTGCAGGCAGAATGGCAGAGAAGGGATTTGAGGTGAAACTGAAATCTAATATATCTCCGCACTAATCATTTCTGTTGTTTGCATGCAGCCAGCATGAACAGAGTCACATCTTACTGCTGGCTCGAACAGTCCGACAATGCTGCATCTCTGTCTCTAATACAGTACAAAACAAAATCCTCCTAAACATGAACAAGCATTAAATGTTCAATCCTCTCTGATGACACAAAAGGAAGGATCATACGTTCAACAACCGCCAGGTGGGTGCAAATACTTGAGAACCTTGTCGTGTCTACGGTTTGGGAGTCATTTATTATCAGGTCAGTTGTGCCGTAACTCAGCACCTCTGTATTACTCCCCGTGACTTCATATTTCATTACTGCAGAAGCATGCTCAGGAGGCCTTTTAGCATCCACTTTGTAAACGGAGCCGAGGGTAAAGCTCTGCAGCAGTCACAGCACAGGTGGCTCCAATGTGAATGAAAGTGGTATAACCATCATTCTCAGCAGTAGTCATGTCTAAAGGACCCCAGTAATGAGGCCCAAAGCTTTGGATAAATGCTTTATGCTTTCAATAGCGAGGAGACAGGTGTTTGGATTGCAGCAGAACACAGATTCTGATCCTCTGAGTGGAAACAGAACAGCAGCTTCATGCAGGAATATATTAGAGGAACGACTTTGTCCCAGGACTGCAAAGAGCTCTGAAGTCCTGCAGTCATTTAGCCGGGCACAAGTTAACCACACTGTGGACGGCCTCTCCACTAATGGGCTGACCTACATTCCTGATGCAACAAACTTTTAGAGTTAAATACTGCCGCCCTTCAGACACAAAGAGACTATTATTAAAAATGCAAAGCTTTTAAAATTCTATTCTGGTATAAATCTGTGCAAAAAAATTCAAGTATCAAACGCTGTTGTCAAACAGGAAAGGCTGTGATTTGAACATTAATAGCCTCTGGATCAGGAAACTCTCAAAGTAGAAGCTCACACTGAAGACGAGAGGCGATGTCAGACTGGGTCTGACATGTTGGGCAGGATGCAGCAGCTCTGAGAGGAGGATATTTCTTTGATACTCACAGACTGTAGCAGGAGTATTTTCAGTACTTTTACCAAGTACAAGAAGAAAAACAAGAGTTGCTGATTCATTTTCTTAAACACGTATTAGTGAATATTGATAATCAGATGACAATGACCTTTTCTTGCCTTCCAGCCAATTCCAGCTTTTATGCCAGGAGGGTTGTTGTGGTGCCAGAATTTTCCTTCTTTTCATATAATACCAGTAAAAAAAAATGATACTGATTTTCTTTTAATATCATAGCAACGAAACAAAAAGAATCCTGGGCAGCCGAGATGGTGACTTTTGTTATTTTTGATTTCAAGCCCGCACACAGAAAAAGGAATCTGCGGAGCGCGTGTCCTGTCTGTTCTAACTTTCTTACTAAAGAAATCATGAGACTCCCCATCAACAGTCTGCAGGTCAGGATTAATGAAAAGCCTGTTAGAGACATAGTTGTCTCTCCTGCACTTGGAGACCAAAAGCTACTTTTGTGTCGTAGTTGTTGGCTGCATAAAAAACCTGACTTAATATCAATGTTTGCTGAACAGTGAATGTGATTAAGAGTAGTAGCTGCAGCAGACACACAAACACAGCAGGCTGAACTTCAGCTATAAGGAAACCAAACTCTGCACATTTCTACACATCTGTTCAGAGGTTTTCGAAGTCCCTGAGAGTGTCACGGCTTTGAAACCATCGGAAAATAACTTAATTTTTCAGTGTCGCCGCATAGTTTACTCTCTCTCTTCACTTAGTCTCTATGTTGCTTGACCTCTACTACTCACTTTCTCACTTTCAATCCCTCACAGCAGCTTCTGGTTGAAAATTTGAGTGTAGATAGTTTTCTCTACAGGCTTCAGTGCTTTGTGATTCCATCGTATGTTACAATAATAGCTGTTAGGGGTGTCCTGATACAATATTGATATAGGATATCCGTCCGATATCGGCAAAAAATCAAATACCAGATTATGTCGGCCTGCATCTAAAATCTCTGATATCGGCACTCCAATGCAAGCAGTCCATTCCAGACTCTGCTCCAGCACCTCTATCTAGCAGCACCCGGATCCAGCATGTAGAGCCCGCATGATCACAACAGCAGTGTGTACTAAGGTCATAACAAACACGAAACATGATTTGTGCTAATATCGGATTAATATCGGTCTCGGACAATTTTAAAGGCTACAATATCGTTACCATACCGGAGGTAAAAAAGTTGTATCGGGACACCCCTTATAGCTGTTGCACTATTTTAAAGCATGTTGTCATAGAAATATTGAAGTTTTGACAACCTGGTTTGTCACCTTTCCTAAATTAATCTCATTATTTTTAGAGAGGCCAGTACCGACATGCACAACATCTACATTTGATAAGCTTTGTGTCACAAATTTTCTGCCATAGCTTTCCTTTGACCAACAGAGAGAAAGACCGCTTCAACTCAAAACCTCAGTATGTATTAATTAAACATTAGTGAGACCCTGTGTTACAGTGTAAACAAGGAGATAATCCTCTCTCTCTGCCTCAAGCCAACAGGAGCTGGAATCCAGTAAATGGTGAAGTGACTGTACACATTATTTCTTCACAAAGAACTGAAGGAGTATTGTGTCTGTTCTGTTCACTGGCATGTTGAAGATTTTTTTTTCTCAAGGGTAATGCTGTGTTTTCTGAACTCTTAAGTAGAAAGCCACATGATCAACAACGAGTAATGCTTTTAACAGAAAGCACAGCGCAAGAAAACTTGGAGCGGCCGTAAAAATGTGCACGCAGTCGGGTCGAGCGACCTCTACATCAAACACGGAGTATAGCTATGCGTATGAGAGAGAGAAACACGACTCTCTGCTGCGGCAAACAACGACAGCAGCCTGCTCCAGAATGCAAAAACAGCAGGCGATGATAGCGGGCAGTGAGGTAATGCAGAAAGATGGATGAAAACATACCTGTCTCTCCCCACAGTGTGTCGTGGCTATCAATTTGAACAGCCTGCTCATTATTCAACGCCAGCAAGCCTCTCACAACCTGCCAAAAAAGAAACTTAGATTAATGGCGTACTGTTTCAGCATAAGATATCAAATAAACCTCCAAGAGCTCCTACAACATCGTAATGTTTTGAAACAGAATCACAAAAAGAATTGCGCTCTGCTTTCTGAGAGGATTATTATGAATTAATCACAGCAGACTGGAGAAGCGCTGGCCCCTCAGCTACTGTCTGAGGTTGTGTGAGTCCGAGCTGATTTATACTTTGACTCCAACGGGGTCTCCTTCAACTTGTAAGCTTGACTGCCTAGATTGGCCCAGATATGTTATTCCGAGCCCTGTCTCTAATGAGGAAGCCAAAATAAACCTTGAGTCCGTGTTGCACCTGTGCAGCTGGAAGCACAGCGCTGTGATCGATCCCCAAATCCTTCTTTCTGACATTACAAGGCCGAGCAACCCTTGGAATCTGAAGTCTGACAGTAAAGGGAAGATGTGTTCACTCACTCTTCACCTGTTGTACCCTTCACTCTGTAAAACTCCAAACTGTAAAATACTTTCCAAAAGTACAGTGTCTGCGTTTGTGTCAGGCTGACCTGTGTGTGCCCCATGCTGGAGGCTGCTATCAAAGCCTGCTGCAGAGCTTTGTTCTTCAGAGCACAGTCCTGTTGCTGTCCCTCAGCACTCCACTCCAGCTCCAGCAGGTACTGGATAATCTCTGGGTGTCCTCGGAGGGCGGCATGGACCAGCGCACACTGGCCACTCTTATCCACGTGGTCGACCTGGTAGGGATGAATAAGAGGTGAGTACTCAGTATCTATCTATGCAGGTAAATGAGGTTTTCCGAAGTGCAGACTCCTAACCATGGCCCCCCTCTTGCAGAGCATCATGACCAGACTCAAGTGTCCTGCAGCGGCCGAGTAGCAAAGCGAGCTCATGCCATTTTCAGACACCACGTCGACGCTGGCCCCAAACTCCAGGAGCAAAGATGCGATTTCCAGGTGACCGAGGTGGCACTGCACGCAGAGCACTGGTGCGTTGTTCAAAACCTCTGTGCGGTAATTCACATTTGCACCACCCAGCATCAGAAGACGGCTCACCTGAAGGACAAAAAAAATGTGAACAAAGAGAGATGGTTAGGAAATTTTGACCTCTTGCTCCTGCAGCAAATATGATCCTAAAGATATCGTGAATTATGCTGAAAAGCTGAAACTAAACAGAATAAGTTTGTGAAGCACATTTCAGGGCTCAAAGTGTTTTCCAAGAGCAGAAACTTTTCCACTTAATGGGTTCAAGGATTTATGGACACCATGGCCAATGACTAATTTAAACAGCAGCAGAATCTGGGATACACTTGATTTTCCTCTGCTAACTCATTCAAGTGAAAATGCTCATATTGCTTCAGCCTGCTCTTGAGATTTTCTATCAAGCAAAGGTCAGACACTAAATGAAGTGGTCACATTCTACTGAATGCAATTATTAAGTGTGTTATTCTCCTCCACCATGAGGAAATCAATAATAAATGCTTGGTCAGACTGAACCACGGCGCCAAATGAGCACCGGACAACAGGAAATGAAATCCTCTGTTATTTGTTGGATTCACTGTGGAATAAATTAACAGCTGTTCTCCCCTGAGGACGGAGCAAGGACAATCTGCAAAGGTCTGTGAGTGCAGTTACACTTACACAAAATAACTCTGAAACAGAGAGGGTGAGGATGAGGGATTAAGGCTACGACACAACGGCCTTTCAAGAGGTGGTTAAAGATTTTCTCCCCACTAACCCAGACATTAACACTGACTCTAACTCAGTGGTGCGAAAAGGCCGATCCCCGACATGGGAATCGAAAGACAACAAATCATTATCAGACTATCCGAAGATTCAGAAGCCTCACTGAATATCAGGATAAATAATAGAGCCAGTTAAATAATTGATTCTGCCCTCCATTCATCTTGTGCTGACCTGTTAACTCATCGTGTTTCCCATTTTATTCAGCCTGGCACACATCTCATCAATATCTACCACCCAATTTCCTGCAAACATTTTTCATTTTCTGTGTTTCTCCTATTAGATATTAATATCCCTGGGCATTATCTGATAAATTATTGGCTTATCACAGTGTGAAATAAGCATCTGACTATTTTAGTCTGGAATGATGATACGGCTACATCTTATAAATTATTATACGAGAACCTGTCAAAATGAAAGCTGTGTGTCTTTTTCACACTCTGTCTTCTCTTTTTCTCTTTAGTCCAATAAGTGCTCAAGCTGTTGGCATCTAGTGTGACCAATTAACTCTTCTAATGTAGACCACCTGCCTAATACAGTGGCGGCTATACGCTTGGATATGCACTGTGTGTAATCTAGCAACAGGGTTAAAAGCAGCCTGAGCTCCAGCTGCTCTTCAGCTGGACCACGTGAGCCTTGGCTGTATGTAACCCTGTTGCCAGACCACCAGACTTCCTTCCTTGGACCACTTTTGGTAGGTACTGACCCCAGCAGAAGGGAACATCCCAGTGATGGTCTGACCTAGTCATCTAGCCATTACAATCCAGCCCTTGTCAAAGTTGCCTACATCCCTGATTGCCCATTTTTCTAGTTTCCAACACATCAGCTTTGATGAGAAAATGTTCACTTTCTGTCCAACACATCCCAGCCTCTGACAGGTACAGCTGTAACGAGATAATCATTGTTATTCCCTTAAACTGCCAGTGGTCATAATGCTGTGCACTCAACAGCCAGATCTAAAATTTTACTGAACACTTTCGGATAAAGTGAGTAAAGTGAGACAAACTGTGAGTAAGGTACACTTCACATTTAAGGGATATATCCTGCATAAAATTAATTTAGGGTCAAACACACCGCTCCTCGGACTGCTGTGTATTGCTATCGTGCGGTCGTTATTAAAGTTGGTATAACTAGATAAGCAAGCAGTCAGCAACGTTCATCTCTTGAGGGGGTGTCTAACTTGGTGTTACCATGTGTTTGACCCTAAATTAATTTTATGCCGGAATATCCCTTTAAGGCTGTGAAGTCCTAGTTGACTGGTTAACTTGTTGGTCGATACATGCTGAGTTGACCAAAATTCTGATTGAACGACTTGATTTTTTTCCGTGTCAATTTACAGTCTATAGTTAATTTCATCAGGAGGAACGTAGCAAGTGCTAATGGGAGTGTTTTCAGAGCACTCCTGTTTCAAATGTAACAGCCTGTCTCAGAACACCCCCCTTGTTTTCACCATTTTGGATTCGCCCAACCCACTGGAGACCAGCTGGAGACAGGAAGATTGAAGACGAAGAGCGTCCACGTTAATCAATGTTGGGTGGTTTGCTGAATATTTTTTTTTTATTCTGAGCATTTTAACTTTCATTGTGTCTAATTGCTTTCTTGTGCTGATATCAGTATATTTTCACCCCGCCGAGCCGTGTCGTCCCCTGCCGCTGAAGGGTTTGCCGTCTGAGTCGGAAACCACCCCTACCTCTGATGAGTCGATTTTTGTTCAAAAATTTCGGGATTTTAGTCGACTAAGAATTTCCTCGGTTGATTACAGCCCAACACTGCAGGTGTAAACTAGGTCTGGATAATTGCAAATGTTTGTAAAATATAATGAGAACAGCAAAGAGGTGAAGTTGACGCATGTCTGTGGATAGAGCTCATGGCAAGACGACGTACATCAACATGGGCAGATGGAGTCTTCTTAGCACTGAATGTATCTTGTCATGGTGATCTTCACAGTCAGTATGGGCTGTGCTCACACTCCCCATTGTAAGCTTTAAGGGACAGACTGTGACATTTGTAGTAAACCACAATTTAATGATTTAAATCTGTGAGATTCCACAGAAATTAAAGGAGAACTTAAAGGAGACAGCAGATGTCCTGATCGCAGTGTGACTGAAGAGTTTGGGGGAAACTTTTTTTAATTATCAAGTAATTCACTGATAAGTTGTTTGTTCATTAACTTGTTTCAATTTCAGTCAGCCTAAGAAAAAAAAAGTCAATAACAAGCTGATTATTCAGCGTTTTCTTCAACAGGCTATCTTTACAAGAGAAGGTTTCATTTATGGCAAAGAGCCCTCTAAATGAAAGAGCTGAACCAGGAAGTGTTTACTGTTTAGATGCTACACTCAGTGAATCAGTCAATTATCTTTTAGGTCAAACTGATGGACAAAAGCAGGAAAAGAGCTGGAGAGTGTGTTTACCTTCACATTTGGTGTGTAAAGATTCCTCAGGGAGGCCAAGGCTGCAGAGAGGCCATCGGCACTGCAGCTTATCCAAAGAGCCTGCAGCACGCTGGATGACACACCTGTTTTCTTACTCAAGCCCTACACACACGCACAAACACACACAAATGTTCACAAACCAATGCATATGTGAATGCAAAAACACACCAACATCAATTCACTAAACCTGAGCCGCACAAGCTGTCAGCGTTTTTCCTCACATCCTGTGGCTTATCCTCATGTGAACTACACTCACATGATGATGCATAAATAAAACACAGTGAAGAAGACTGAACCAAAGGAAATAGGATTTGTGATTTTATTCAAATGTAAGGCTGCTACTCCTCATCTCATCACCACTGGATTAGGGACGTTATGCAGAACCTTGAGATGGAAAAGATCCGATGTACCACCAACGGATATATCAATAGATTCCACAAAACCTGGGACTCTCGGATAACTTATGTGAACAATTTACCTGGTCTGGGACTGGAACTCTTTATCATTACATCTGCCCTTGAAAAAACTTGTGATAAGAATTTATTTTATGTTTGTTTGTTTTTTCCTCTTGTCTTTGCCTGTCTATTGTCTATGACTAGTTTGTCATATAGATTTTGGGTTTCATCTATCTCTGTCTATTGTTGGGACTTTTTGTTATAGTTCTTTGCAATACAGAGAATATGACTGTTTTATATGTGAACTGAAAATTACAAATAAAGTGTTTAAAAATTGATGATTCGGTTGAAATGCTAGTCATGTTGAGGCTTCAGAGTAGTACCTTAAAGATGTGTGCTTTGAGGATGTGATGTCCCAGTTCCATGGTCTGCTGACGATTTAGTTTCCCCTCTTGGCGGGACAGCATGAAGGCCATGAGAGCATGACCAGTCCTGGAGTCAGAAAACAATACAGAGGACATTTCCATGAATAAATCAGAATGAAAACAAAAAGAGCTGGTAGACAGAGGCTGTAGAATAAAAGCAATCTTTTTCCACCCTGGATATATTTCAGATTGTAAATTTTTGCCTGTCTATCTGTCTGCTCGATCATGAAACTACTCCTTCATGTTGGCCCTGCTCTGCATTGTAATAGTGACCCACGCAGCCTGTGTTTGTGTAAATTCAGTGAGTATAAATGCTGAGCAATGCCCCACTGAAGGTTTAGACGCAGCGATAAACCCCTGGGTTTTCTTCTCCTTCTTGGCTTCGACACTCTCTGCTGTTAATTAATGCAGAATTCATTAAAAGGACATGCATGATTGCAGATCACTTTGATCACGTTATAAATTCTCTCTCGTCATGCCCAGGCACAAACAGAGAGGCAGTGCAGCAGGCTTTTGTCTTCATGTGCGTTTCCTGTGCCAGACTCTGAGCCTTTGTTTTTCTTTAATGACAGAGTTGGAGGGCTGTGAATGACCAGAATATGAAGCTCGGCTCGGGTCCATTTAAGAAACACTGCTGTGTGCGCAGAGGTGATACTGACAAGCAACAGGGGGGAAAAACAGCAAGCCAGAGTGACATCATCCAATTTATTAAGTGTGAATGACTGAAGCCTCTGATGTGGCTGAGGGAGAGCTCCAGAATTACAATTAGGTAGCACCACTAAAGCAGATAAGCCTGTCTCACAGGGGCAAGGAGGGCATGGAGGGAAACAATGACAGTTTTTCTACAGATTAAACTCTTCTGAACTCAAGTGAACTTCACACTAGGTTCACCACTGCAAGCATATAGGATATCTTGGTTAACATTCAAACAAAGCTGTTCAAAGTTTGAAAAACGGATCCAGACCCTTGACAAATTTGACTTTTGCCAAAATAGTTCAGATTTATCAAATGATTATGTTATAGAACCATCTGATAACAATCTATTTGTCAGTATCTTACGATGTAAACACTGTCTTCATGAACTGTACACTTTCAACAACATAAATAGACGCAACACTGAGTATGAGCAACCGGATTATAAATAGCCGGTTCATATGGTTTAAACAAATACCTGGAACATCTCGAGCTCAATTTCCTCTGTGACTCAGACGTGAGTCATGCTGCACATTTTGATGAGGACAGGCTACTTGCTGTCTCTCATATTTATTTCACATGCAAAGTGTTTGTCATGACTCATACTATTAGCAACTCATTTAAAAGCACTCGGAGAAGTACTGATGGTAGTTTATCTAACATGAGAGTGCTGTCTGGTGTGCATACTGCTGGCACCCAAAGAGCAAATGATTAATTTTTGTCATGACTTGATGTGCTCTTTCCTACACTTTTTATTCTTGCTGGTTCGTTTCACTTTTTTAGGAGGCTTCAGTGCTGCTGAGTTGCTGCATCTGCTTACAAATCAGAGGACTGACCTGGGGTCACAGAGGAAGTCCGTACTCTCTCCGTCGGCTCTCCAAACCAGCCACTCCCTAAAAGAAGGGTGACAGAACATGCGCGTCTTATCTCGCCGCTTGATGAGGAAGCACGAGAGCAGCTCCATGCGTTGCTGGAAGTCCTCCCACTGCAGCTCCCCTTGCATGAAGCCGGCGTTGATGGCCTGGAACAGCTGCTCGTCAGTCATGGGGTGCAAGGATGCGAGCGCCACATTGAGGATAGGCAGTGAGCGCTCGAAGGCTGAATTGGTCATGAATTTCATGTTGCACTGCAGCTGGTAGAGCTCAGCCAGAGAGACCGGCACCACTTTGTAGCTAGAGCTCTTGATCACTAGATGGCCTCTCTCAAACAGATCCAGGGTCAGCTTGAGGTACAGGTAGGAGCCTTGGCTGCGGGAGATCAGGTGGCTGCTGAGCTTGCCTACTGTGATAGGGTCGGCTTTGCCATTCAAGCTAATGTTGTTCATGATATCCTTACTGCCATTGATACGGTACTGGATGTAGGCATTGAGGTCATTGCTGATCTCTTTGTTGTCTGTGAAGTCGTCCAGGGAGATCTTGGAGAAGGGCAGAAGGCTGGTGATCTCCTGTTGAAGAAACAGGGTAAAGACATATTTATGTTATCTTTTCAAGACCATCATGTTTGATTTCATTCCCCTTGGCAGCTGTACTCCTCCTGCGAGGGACCCTCAGTATTTAACTTTTTGTTGATTTGTCCTGCATATGTCTAAGTGTTGTTTCCAGTGTCTTTAAATGCTTAGCGAGTAAACATATAAGATTCGTTTTGAACGCGTTCCGTCAGTGTCGCGTATCACGCAGCAAATATGTTGCCATTTTAATCAATGCAGCATCGCACACAGGATGCGGCGCAGCTCCGTATCAGAAGTGTACAGAGTGCGGCTCTGTTAAAGATACGCGCTGAGTGTATTTTTGCTGCTCTACGTTTCTAGAGCATGCGCACAAAAACTGCGCATGTCATCCGGTAAATTACAAAATACAACACCATATGTGAACTCCCGACTGTGTATCATTTCATGTAGATGAGAAATACTTCCTGGTTATGGACTTATCAGCTACACAGAACAATCTGATGGTCAACCCCTGATCCATGTGGAGCCAAACAGGACTTTTAACTCTGTCTGAAGGTAACAGCACAGCATTAAGGAACATAGTTTACTTTATTAAACACCAGTAAACCTGCTAAAACTGGAACTTTAAAATCACGTTGCTTTTTCACATACAGTAGAGGCTCAACGGTCACTGAATTATATCCAAATTAGCAGGAAATAGACCACAGGAAGGAAAAACAACCTGTTGTGAGAATGTTGTTTTCTCTACACTAAGCCCAGCTGACCGGGGCTGCACTACGCTGCTGCCACGTTCCAAATACACATCCTATATGCGATACCCAGCGCTTTGATGGAGCAGATACGCGACACTGATGGAACGCGCTTAACATGGATACTGTATGTTTCCTGCTTTGAAAGTTTCACCTACTGTGACATTTTACCTCAGTAACTGTAATTCAAGGTATTTTTGGTAAACACAAACATTTACGGGCATTAAAAACACATACACAGAAATCGTCAGTCTTCTTCCTGGTGGTCTTGTTTGCAGTTTAGGAGCATATAAAGCGCTTTGAGGGTCTCTGATAAAGCGCTATATGAAATCTGATGCATTATTATTATTATTAAAGCCAAATAAATAAATACTCCTCATGGGAGCTTGGATAAGTCAGTTTTGAGTGTAATTTTATATCCTGTATAAAAATGAGTCAGTTTCAAGCAAGTCTCTCATCACAGACACAGAGAAATAGAGTAGTAATCACTGACTTTACTCGTTATACACAAATACCTTTGGTTAAAAAAATACTCTTTTTTTCGAACTTTTTTGAATGCGTCCACTATCAGAAATGTTTTTGAGCAGTAGAGGAGCAAACATGCTCATCTTTAAGCCAAAAGCAGATATTTGCAGTGGGAAACGTGGCTATGACAAAAACAGGACTGGAAAAGTGAGTATTAAGAGGCAGGGGATGGATTGGATGGATAATGGTGGTGGGGTGGTGTTGGAGGGGGGGGCAGGAACACTCCTAGCAAAGGTCTGAGCCTGAGCTCACATTTCAATCTATGTCCCGTGGCTTGAAGAAATCAATGCACCTTAATCCTCCAATCCTCAGCCTGTCTGAGGCTAAAGAAACATTGCCTTAGTGAGATAACGCTTCTCTCCGCTTCATCATGACAAGGTACAGTAAACACACACAAACACACCGGCAGCATGTGTATTCACATATGCGCCAAGTCACAGATCCTAATCCCAGAGATGGGTGAAGTCAGTGCAAGCAACACCTCAAAGATACGGCTGATATTAGTCTGGCAAACAAAGGCCGATACCTTCAAGACCTGTCCTCTGGGGTGAAAACCTATTTGTTTGCTCAGAGTGCAAAACAAAAACTGCAACATCTCCATAACACTTGTATGCACAAATACAATGTTGTGGTGAAATGTGAGCAGTATTTTCGGAGGCTTCGACTGAATGATTCATCCTTTTTGTCCTCCACCCTCTCAAACATTATGACGTGTAAATTCACTTCACTTACAGGCTGTCGTTGTTCATCAATCAGAAACATTCACTTTGACAGCGATGTTTAAGCGAACTGCATTTTGTGCAGTCAACTGTCAACATTCAATAAAACTCTCAACACCACGAACTTATCCTGACAAACAAGTTGAGGTGAACGAATAAAGGCAGAATACAAAATGTCAGAGTAACAATATATTGATTTAGCACATCCAGGGAAACTCGGCATGAACTGAATAACAATGCCGCCCCTCTGTTGCAGGATAAAAACAAATGAATATGGTTTGAAGTGCAGTGCATACTGATGGTCCCTACCTCTGCATGGCCTCTGCTTAAGCATTACTAACTGAATTCTGGGATTTAGTCAGACAGTCAGTCAGTTTTCACATTATCATCTCAGGCTCACAGTTTGTCCTAATAAAAAACAAATCAGCCATCGTGTGACAGTGACACATCAGGCATGTCAAAGGCTCAGCTCTCCTCAGTGCAAGTTCAACACCGAGCCAAGCATATCTCTGTAACTAGTCGACCTCGTGTCACTTTTGCATCAAGCTCACAATAAATGGCTGCTCCTATGCTCCTATACTGTCATGCTGTCCTGATTTCTGGGTTATAGATATTTCTATTCTTGTTCAAGTTCCTTAAAAAAATGACTCGGCAGAGAGCGAAGTACGACAAGGTGGAGCAGCTCAGAAAAACCTTTCCTTGCTACACTTGTCAAAATCTACAAGATCTGATGTGGATCAGTAAAAGACTCAAGACGTGTCAGAAGATTGGACATGAAGTTTAGATTTTATTCTACATTAACTCTGAAAGATGCTTTCCTCTCAGATTTCAGTGACGATATATGGCAAGCTTAAAAAATTGAACATTGCATTGTCTGAGTACTGAAGTCATCCTTACCAATAAATTGACTCGGACAGTGATCACCAACTTCAGCCAGGGGGGAAACTTTGTGATGATCTTAGTGATAAAGGAGGCGATGGTGTCTCCGTAGTCAGGTTTATGGAACTCAGCTTCGTTTAGCCCGTCTATCAAGATGATGTGATCCTCCTCTGGGATCCTCCGCTCTGGAAAAACACAAATAGTTACCCACAAAGGTAAGGATACAACATATGACAAAGTATGCAGACATGGGCATTGGCAAGTGTTTACTTCGGTGTTTTTTACCTTTACGAAGGTTTGCCAGTGGTTCAAGGACCCCCCTTCGGAAAGCAGCCATGGGGTCCTGCACACAGGAGCGCAGACTGAGCATGCTCTGCAGGTTGGGCTCTTTCAGCAGGAGCTCCCGGTAAGCACTGAGCTGGTGCGCTCTGCACAGCAGGGCAGCGATACTATGTACAAACTCTGGCACCAGGCAAGTATATGTGTTATCAGCCTGGCAGTAGTGGTATGCCACCACCTGGAACAGACAGAAAAGAGGGAAAACAAGCGGATTCAAGGTTATTTCAGGCTCCAAATTAATTAGAAACAATCATTCACCAACTGAGTGAATAAGTTTGCGATTTAGCAGGAAAATCAATGCAAAGCTGGGAACAACTGATTACCTGAAATCACCTCTGTGTTGAAATTACATGTTAATGTTAATGCCTTGTCCCCAACAGGGCTGCATTTTATCCCTTCATAAAGTCATGATGAAGATAAATGAATCCAAAGCAGCACAAGAAGAGGAGGTAACGCAGTCATAGCGAACAACCTCAGATACACTCTAACATAAAAAAATAAGGTGGATCTCTGTTGGAGGACTAAAGGAAGGCTTGTATGAGTGTGAGCGGAGTGCTGCAGTGTTCAAAGAAGACCTGATTTACAAGGAAAAAAGGAGGGACAGGGATGAAGAAGGAAAGGGAGAGATGCCCTGGGGATGTTCGACTCTGCTCTAATTACAGTCCAACCTGGAGGAGCTGACACACTTCCAGGGGCAGCAAGAGGAGGAGCAGGGGAGCAGGTGACCTGTTCCTCTGCAGGATGCTGCAGCCTGTTAATCTATCAACAACGATGACCAGCTCCTGGAAAAGTTACTGACTTCAGTTTACTTATTTCTACTTTTATTAAAAGTATGAAATTAACCACCATCATAGTTCACCATCACAAAGGGAGGCAGAATCTCTAAATGTGATTTGTTGTTCCGATTCTATTCCTTCCTCTTAAATTAAGCAGAAACCTGCATATGCAAACAACAGCAGGAACACCGGCTTGTATAACACCGATGGAGCAAATCTTAAATGGAGCCATTAAGACATTACTTTTCATCTGGGAATGACCATAATGGGTTCAGGCTCATATGTGGGTGTAAACTAGCCGATAATTAAATGATCTCCCATGTCACTGAATAAAAAGCGTTGACAGTGATTTGAAAGTCTGAAACAAGGCTAGTCTGGACTGCAACAATAAAACCATAAACTTTCGACAACAATCCACAGCATTGTGATGGCCGTGCTCAAAGAGGGGTCTGTGAGTCATACAAGTGATTGCAATTTAGTTGGAACAAAAGCCTGAGGTGGAAGCTTTGTCTGGGGCATTTTTCAACTAGTTGTCTCCGCACCAAAACTTCAAAGACACAAAATAGTGTGTGTGAGTGTGTGTCTGCAAAGTTGATCTGAAAATCTCTCAGGGAAGTAGTCAGTGAATAATACTAAAATGAATCTAGTACAAGCAATTAACGGGTAATTATGGAGAAGTGAATAAACCAACAGCCTTGGCTTGACAGAAAACACGGTGGAATTCAAGCGTTTGGATCACAGTAAAAACACAAATATGAGGTTTTTGGTACGAAAATAAAAAATAAGTTATTATTAATATAGTAAGACATGCATTAATGCATCCATTTAGCAGGATTTGAAAGTATTACACTGGACTGTGTGTGTGTGGATGTAGTGAGCTAATACATGTTAGGGCTGATATCAACCAAAGAATTTTTGGGTCCACTACGATCAAGAAATTTTCGACCAAAGATTATTGAGTAAAAAGAATCAACTGGGGGGGTCAGACTCTGTCTCTCTAGTCTATTTTCCTGTCTTCAGTCAGTCTCCAGTGGGTTGGGCAAATCCAAAATGATGAAAACAAGGGGGGGTGTTTTGAGACAGGCTGTTACCTGTGAAACAGGAGTGCTCTGAAAACACCTCCATTAGCACTTGGTACGTTCCTCCTGATGAAATTAACCATAGACTGTAAATTGACGCAGAAAAATTCTAGTCGACCAATCAGAACTTTGGTTGATTCATTACGTATTGACCAGAGACTGTATAAAGAATGGACGCCATCTGCCTCCTCGCTGAGTGAAGCCACTCCGAGAACAGCACCCTCTGGTGACAGGCTGCAGTACAGGTCATAAATCCCGCCTCCGCCAGCAAAGCTAATGGGGCTGTGGACAAACTGTAGAAATTTATTACATAGAACATACATTTTTTCCCCCCCTGTTTGCGATGTTGAGATGTAGTTGTTCTAAGACTAGTTTGTGCTCAAATCCTCTTTTTTTCTGTTCAGCTCCATTCTTTTAAGTTATTAAGGGGTTCATGTTTTCTATGATTGACACTTGATGCAGCCTGTGGGCGCACGAAGATTGTGTAGCTCACCTGGGAGATACGCAGTTTGAGCTGAGCGTCATCACAGTGACTCCCGGCGACTCTCCCGCCAAATGCGTACAATGCTACTGTGCAAACGCGGAATTACCAAGAGCTTTTCGGCTTCGAATCCGTATACTAGCGGAAGGCAGAACTAAGCTGTCCATAGTATATACAGTCTATGGTATCAGCCAATAAATCGACCAGTCAACTAGGACTTTACAGCCCTATGCACAACTTCTTTGGTAAGCTTTTATTTTAGCTAAACTATTAAGTTGATATTTGAAGAGTGTGTTGGGAAACTGGGCTGTGATGTTTTCTTCAAAGCGCACTGTATGACAATGGTTAAAAACACCAACGCTCTATTCCTGGGGCGCTTTGTGCCACACAAACAGTTGGCTTTGTTCAACAGAGCAACAGAAGAGAGATGAAAAGTAATGTTGGGTAAATAAAGTGGATCAAAGTTAACCGTTAGTACAAATAAATGTACTAAGACAGCTGTCTGACAAAGAGACTGCAGTGATAGTGCACAAGCCAGGCAGGCTACAGCCTCTTCAATGAGCATTAAAATCTCAAAAACAATGATGCAATACTCTGCAGTGCACCTGCAGTGTCCATTAACTGGCACAGCAATGAATTAAAGTCTACGCACAAAGTTTAAACGCATCCCTGTCACGGAAGAATGACATAAAAACTCGCAATAAAGCATAAGTGTGATGATTTAAGTGTCCATGTTGTAAGACGGTCTGATTAAAAACTATTAAAAAAGAAGTGACAGAAATTGACAGAAGCCGCTCGCTGTTGCATCAGTATTCACACTTCACAGGAACAGAGCCCCTGGGAGGGCGTCTGTTGGAAACACTTGACACAATAATTGGCTTGAGGGATATTGCTTGGGCTTCATAGACATTTAGATGAGTCTCAGTGGCGTAAAGTCAGCTGCTTGGTGCACAAACTTCAGTGTTCCCAGTGGTAGAAACAAACCACTAAAGTAACTCTTGGTTGTGGCGTGCCCTGCTTCACTATTGAGGAGGCATCGATGACAGGCAGAGTATGAAAGCCTGTTATAGAGACACCAGGATATAATGGGTATGGTGGAAAATGAGAACAAAAGTATGATCAATGACAAGGACCCTGTTGACAGCTGTGTCCCTCTTCAAAGAGCTGAAAACCCACCATCACCAAAGTATCCAGAGAGGAAGACTGTGAATCTAAAATACAACACATCCTCTTTTTAAAAGGAAGAGCAACGTAGGCTATTAAACACCCCTGAGAGTTTCAGTCAACTGCAACATTTGTAATCTTTAGTCCATGAGTTAAGTGACGAAACATGCAAACATCTCTACAAACCACATGTGGCTCTACTTTAATATCCATAAAACCAAAAAACAGCTGGGTGCAGATAAGAAAACACATTAAACTGAGAAATCTTATGATAGATCCAGCAAAGTAAAAAAGACAAATTGAGGAAATAGCCACAGAAATTCAATTTAAAAGCAGAACTTTTTTCACTGTTAATATGCTTCTTTAATATGATAATTATGTTTTCGTTATTGAAATAATCTCTTAGCCTGTTTTACTTGGATATGACAATAAAGCTTTGAAGTCAATAATTGGATCTCTGTCAGTCCGGCTTTATCAAAAATAGGCTAAAACTTCAAAATGTGTAACTAGTCTAAAATATGCACTTCATCACTAACTTTGTAACCAATACTCTGTGTGTTATTCGGTGCCCTTATTACCCTTTACTGCAAAATGCTACGATGATTTTACATCAACATAAACTAAATCTGCAGTTCACTCGGAATAAACAAAAGTACTTCAGTGAGCTGGTTATATTGATAAGTTAAAATGTAGCCTCTGAAGACAGCAGATCTGATGTAAATGTCAAACTGCAATGCATGTGAAAGTCTGCTCCATAATACCAAGAATTCTGAAGCGTTCTCATCGCAGCACAAAGATGCTTTTTTTTTTTTTTTATGCTGCACGATGCAAATGCCATCCAACTTTCAGGCTAAAAGGTTATGTCAGAGACCTGAGCTAAAGTTTTCTATCTCCCCTCTTCATCAGAGTCATACTGCAGCCCTGAGATGCTGCGGACATAAATACTGAACTTGCATTTCATGGCCAAGTCTTAAACTAAGCATAGTGCCTCTCAAATCAAACACGGCTGTGATATTAAAGGTCTCTGAAAGACCAATCACAGGCTTGTCTTTCATTATCTCAGCAGATGGTTGAAGACTGTCCGTATTTCATCGTCTGGGTATCACATAAATGAACATAAACAGTCATATATCATATACAAACAACATCAATCAACTGAGAAGGGCCGGTTTCTGCAGTGCATCTCATACATACTAAAACCCTACACACTATGGTATCTCTGTAATAGGAAAGTGTATCACTGGCAGGAACACACAGGAGGAGCTAGAGCACAAATACCATATGAAAAAGGACCAAAACAGATGAGAACCTTCAGCAGCAGATTACCCAGCATTTGTGTAAATAATTTGTTCTGAGGTGACAAATTACTTTATGTAGCTGACTGACATAATAATGAAGGTTTAAAGGATTTTTCAGGGTTACTTAGACTTTCATTTTCAGGTTGTTCTGACACGGTGATTTCTCTTATAGGCGCTGGCAAACACTGTACCTTTGCAGCCAGGCGTTTCACAGCCTCCTCCTTGCGCCGTTGCAGCTCAGGGGTCCCGGGGCAGCTGTTGGTCCTAAGCGTGTTGGTAGCGCTGGGCGGTGGAGTTGGCTGTGGAGGTTGGCTGAGGGGAAGTTCTGCATTTTGTCCTGTACCACCTGAAGACACAGACACATCAGTAAAGTCATGAAGTAAATATAGACAAATCTGTTAACAATAAGTATGCTGTTTGAATTTTATTCACTATATTTGCTGTTTGATGCATTATTAAAATTTCTTTTAAAGGTAGATAAAGCTTTATTCTAAAGAACCACTAAAGAATGGTTCACTGCAGACGGCCATGATAACAGCAGTGGATGTATCCTCACTTGACTTTCAAAGTCTGCAAACTTAAAAAGAAATCCTGAACATAAGAACATGAGCTGAAGTCTTTTAAAAGTCGTGCTGACATCAAAAGGCAAATCCTAAAACTGATTACTTTTAGGGGAGGCACTGGGACTGTTTGAGGCGATCTGACGCATGCGGCCTCCGTGGCAGCTCAGCGCTACTAGCCGGGAGATAATGGCTGTCTTCCCGTAGCCCACGCTGCCCACCACTACAGCGCCTTGATTCTCTGTGGACTCGCCGGCCTTCAGGACATCTTCCAGCTGCTGAAACAGCCAATCCCGGCCTACGAACACGGAGTCTGTGGTGATGCTAGGCACCTCGAACAGCAGCGGCTTGAGCATGATGTCCACAGGTTTGTAGGGAGCAAAGCGAGCTGAGGAAAAAAATGAGAAAGACAGTTTTACTCACAGATGTTAAAATATGCAGAGTGAGATAGAGCTTTACAGACAAAAAATTAATATATCAGATTTCTTTTGTAACAGGCTATTCTGATACAGGAAACTTTTCAGTTTTGTCAGGTTCAACTTTAGCCTCAATTATCCCAGAAATAATTTCATCCTTTATCCCTTCAAGGCAAACCTTTGAGCATTAGCATGCACCTGTACCCGAGACTTAAAGAAATCCTTTAAATCAGATGGATGGCTGTCTCCACGTGTGCCATGTAAAATACAAACCTCAACCTTGTAGCTGATAGTCATGCTAACAAGAGTGAACTCAAAATGTGAGCGGACTTGAGAGGAGATTCTCCTGTCTACTTCAGCACTTATTACATCCCTAAACACCTGCTCATTCAAGGACTCTCCCAAAACTCTCATCTTGTAAACATGTCAAATTAAATCTGCTCTACTTTATATCTTCCACTAAAATGTTTCTGCAGACTTAACTCTGGACAAATAATTCTGTCTTTCAAAACCTTTATTCTTTGTTTTAAAAACTGCCTCATCAAAATCAGTCAAAACAGGACAGTTATTGTTCATATAGTGCAGTAAAAAGAACAAACATATTTGGGGTTAGGTAGAAATATCTATATCACACTCTTTTGGGAAACCACTGGCAAACTTTTGACTTGACCTGATGTGTGGGCAGTGGAATGTCTCTTGCTTATACTCCCACGTTAACTCCCAGGAAGCAAAATAATTCAGTGCTTTAAGCAAAATCATTATGCCCAGAACTTTATGAAACTGTGAAGAGAGTGGCTCGAAACGGTCTGTAGTTCCTGGTGTAAATGAAACCAAGTCTATGCATGGGAAAAGTAAAGAATCAAAATAAAAAAACACGGACAACTCTTAAGTATTTATTGAGACAAAGATATATTAACTGGTTTGATGCGTCTTTACCAACTTTATGCTAAAGGTGGTGCCAGAAATAGGAGGCTTTTATAAGAAGGTTAAACCGTTTGAGTATCCAATGATGTCAAATTGAATTATTCATGTTCTTATCAAATATTCACTCTGTGGGATTACTCTCAGTAAGACTGGACATATAACCAAAAAAAGCTTTTGGAGCAAAGGAACCAACAGCATTTAATCTCTAAAGCTGAATATGTGCAGGAAATCTAATTTGACCTCTAATCAATTGGTTCCTATTATTTTCTAACTTTCATGATGTATATGAAAACTTATACTGCAAGCTGGAGTGGTCATGACACCAGAAGTTGAACTTTGATTTAACACTTGTAAAAGTCAAATAATATCATTTCCTAATCTGATGTCATGGCGGGAAATATATCCTAACCCTAACTCAAAAATGCCAAAAATTTATACCCACATTAATTATTATTACCAAACTGAGGCTAGTTTTGGTACGGCAAAGATCATTAATCACATAATCACATTTAATACACTGTTAACAGTAATAAAAGGCAGAATGAGACTTCCCCTTAAGATAATATGCGACAAAAATTTAAAAAATCACTCCAAATTATCATTGAAAATCTAAAAGAGGTTTATGAATCTGCAGAAATATCCACACTGTGCTCTTCTAACCAAAAGTTGGTATTTGACGACCTGTGAATGAGGTGAAATCAGTGGTGTAATGGCTGTGATGGAGGGCAGAGCATAGAGGTGTACAACAGACAAGAGGAAGATGAGTGAGTTCAAACAAACTTAACCTTTCACTGTCTTATTAACACGTTTGTTCTTTAGAGCACAAGTACTGTAAAATGATGAGAAAATAACATCTTGATCCTACATTTGACTGTTTTTTTTTTAACTAGCGCTCTCTCTCTCTTCACTTCATCTCTTTATCCACTGTCCACTGCTGTTTGCTCTCCCTCTCTGCTGCTCCTGCTCTGTCTATCTCTCTGTTGCTCAGGCAGTTTCAAGTGATAGTTTGACTGTACATGTTTTTTTTTCACAAACACTGGTGCTCTTTTATACGATAAAACATAACAATAATAGATTCTGTATCATTTTAAATCATGTGTCAAAGAATTTAATATTTAGTGACAGCCAAAAGCACAGCACTAACGTATTTCTCCACATCAGCTCACTGGCTGTTCTCCCCCAAATGAAACTACATCAACGATGTTTATATCAGTCACCTTTAGCGTCCTGAGGTGGCCTTCCTCCTGTATTATGCCAAGGGAGGCGAATAGATGTCCGTAGGGGGGTGTTGCGTTGTTCATCAAGAAAGCTCAGGTCTTCCAGCTTAGTGGAACTTGTCGCTGTTCACAGACAAAGACAGAAAAAAAAGAGAGAGTGAACATGTTTTGGTTTTTAATCATCTAATTTGTCACAATTTCAATTAACTTCTCTGGAAGAAGGCATCTATTTTTTCAGTTGGGCTGTCCTGACTAAATTAAGAAACGTACAGAGATGGAGTACAACAGATGCACACACATGGAGAAGGAATTGCATCTACAAGAAAAGAGGCATGTCAGTTGCTCTGACATTTGCACACCGCTTGAGGCAATATGTGCAGGTAGCAGTATACTGTAGCAGTGAGAAGATCAGTGTCCCTGAATCAAGACCGAATTGATTCATTCTTCTTTGATTTGACACGACAGCTACACGCACAAAAAACAGTGAGGGGTCTGCCCCCACAAACACACAACCACTCAGGTGTACAGAGAGATCAACTCCAACCCTCTGAAAAAAAATACACAGGAAATAACAAATCAAGACACAAGCTACACAGATGTTTCACTTTGCAGATACACTGCCATATTGTTTGGAAATCACTTCGTGTTGTCCAGCAACTTGTAATTACAGGAAATGTCATTTTAGTTTCAGCTTCATAAATGAAAGCAGATTTGTAGATACACTAACAATCACTCAAGAACAGAACCAAGCGCTGTAGCGCATTACATTAACTTTATCCAAGCCACTCTTAATGTTTTTCTCATTTGTAGAAAAAAATCAATTATTGTCTACTGGGAATGAGCACAGTTTACAATCATTACAAAGATGTGCATTAGGACGACAAGATTGCTTTTCCCTGTCAAACACTCCTATCACCATGGTGATCCATGCTCTCTTGGTCCTGTTGAAGAGCAGCATCAAAGCCTCTGCTCTCTACTTCATCAGCCTCGGCTGGTAGAGACTGTCACAAACACTCAACTCTTCTCTTCACTCCCTCTCTGCCCATCACTCGGTCGCTAACTTTCTCTCTGGAATGTCCCACTAATTAAAACCCATCTGCTGACAACAAAGTGACTGAAGGAGCGGCTATCCTCAATACAACTCTGACTGGTTTAAAAAGAAGGCCCTCGGACTGCAGCGGATGGGGCTCTCACTCATCAATGGGCATAGTTAAGCTTGACCAAACAAAGTAAAAAAAAAAATGGTAATCACTATCTAGTGTGCTGGTATTAGTGCTGAACTATACAGCACTAATAGTCGACTTCTAAACTTAACTGCACAGCTTGAGTACTTACATCAAACAGCCAGACCAGGATGGGCAGTGGGAAATCTCAAATCCCTCCCCTTGTCCCTAGCAGAGAGTATTCCTGGACAGGCATACAGACGAGTAGACAGGGTGCAGACCCTTAGCTAAATCTCTAGAGAGTGATCCCAGTCGATGAGCTCACTGAGGGCACAAAAGCGATTCTTCTCCCCCAGTGCTCCCATGCAGGCACACTGGCAGCATTCAGCTGCAGAGCAGAGGGCTTTGGCTGCACCCTCTCCAGCGCTCAGCCAGTCACAGCATCCGCAGCATGAGGCGCTCGCTGAATGAATGCAATGCTTGCCAAAAGTCATCTTCACTACATTTGTTACACAGATGCATAAAACTCTGTCTGTGGGCTGCATGCGTTTGGATGCACATCCAAAAACTAGGTAAGCAAAAAGCAGACGGAGAATGAAAAAGGAGTGAATTAGGAGAATAATAAATGAAGAAGCAAGAGATCTAGTCTCCAGCGGCTGATTAAAGTCCCTAATGGGGAACTGCTGTAGTATTAATCAATGATCCTAGCTGGAGTAGGGTGAGGGATAAGAGAGAGAGAAAAGAGAGAGAGAGAGGGAGAGAGAGGCATGTGAAAATGAAGTAGAAAGAGTAGAATTAGAAATGAGAACATGAAAGTATATAACACAGATACCCGGGAAGGCAGGGTGGAGGCAAGGAAGAAGTGTGAAAACAGGGGAGAGAGAGGGAGCGAGAGAGAGAGAGAGAGAGAGAGATGGACAGAGAATCAAGTCTATGCAGCAAATAATACCTTAAGCTGAATACTGACACACTGCAGACCACAAGAAGAGGAGTTCCTTTTCTTTTTCAGTTCTGATTTCTGAACTTGAAGTGGGAAACCTAATAGTCACAGTGAGCTTCATTTCACATCAGACACATTTTTTTCTTCTGCCCCTGGGTCCAATAAGAAAAAAACCTACAGTAACACTTATTTTGTCTTCCTCAGGAAGCCAAAATACACAAACCCCTGTGCACTGACCGTCTGCCAGTAACGAGGGATCCTGCAGCAGAACCATTTTTCCTTTTTTGTAAAGCCACATTTTCAGCATTTTTCCAAGGCACAGAATTCCCACAGGAAGCCATCCTATCGCTTCAATCCCCCTCTTCAATCCCTCTTGTGCCTAGTCACTCTTCAGATTCCTTCCTATTCTTGCACACCGTCGCTCATTGATAAAACGTACATTTGATAGCTTGAAGTCTGTGCTAGCAGTGACTTTGAAGCTGCATCAGTGTGTCAAGACTGTATTCTGAAGAAAATAGGATTTTTTTCCTCAGGCAGGTCTGCCCTTTGAATCCTCCAGCTCTGTGCTTCCCGTGACAGAGCAGAGAGTGAGCTTGATTTCCCTTCGCTCCAACCACTGCCCCCCCTTTATCTCCCTGGCTTGTCTCTGCTCTCCTCTTTAACATTGAACACAATCAGAGCTCTCATCACCTCGCTCACTTTAGACTTTTCTGTAGGTATTCATTGTTATCAGTGTATGGAAAGACTGGGGATTCTTTCCAGCCTGCAGCTCTTTGTGTGTCGCAACTGATGTCTCATATTTTAAAACAGAACACGTAGACAAAACTTATTTGCAAAACATGAAACCATTAAAAAGTTTCTTGCCATCAACAGTTTCTCCTTTCACCCAACTTATGGCGTTAACTTTGCCAACTTGGCAACTGATGTACCAAAGTTTTTCCTCATCTCTGATTTTTTTTTATCAGACTCAAGGAGGCTTTCCTTACTTCCTCTGCCTTCACTCAGTCATCTTATGAATATGCAGAGACAGTGAAGCTGAGGCTGCCTGCTGTGTCTCAACATTTAAAAGAATTTGGAACACTGGCTGAATGAAATGACAGATGACATGATAACTCCTTAAAGACCCACTCCAATGAAAATCGTGTTTTTCTTGACATATTATGAGAAAAGTAAGTGCAAAATTGCATTTCTGAGTATTTCTTCATTCAAATCGCTGTACGCTCAGAAACAGTGAGATTTCCTATGTCACAAATCCAAGCTCCGCCCCCCGAGTCCCACTATGCAGGTCAGACTCTGAAAAGTAGAGAGGACAATTGCGGAACACGTGTGTGCGTTAGTGGATTGCAATGCTCATAAGAAAGCTAATTATGATATTAACTTTCATCATCAAAAGTGTCTCAGAGCTGAATAGCTCATATGTTACCTGCCACTTCTCCTACACCAGCAATGTTGGGCTACAAGTTAGCATGAAGAGGAGTGTGCAGAGCAGCGCTGTCTCCGCCCACTACTCAGAGGCAATTACTAATGACCTACTGGAGCTCTGCAGAAGAAAAGCCCTTGAAAATGACACAGGTCACACAATTTTGGCTGAAAACTTCATAATCACATTTTAAAGACCACTGAGAACCCTCTAAGTCGTAAAAGAATGATCAGAATGGGACTTAAAAAGTGAAACCAAAAGCTTTAGAGCTCCCCTGCTGGTCAGCTGCAGTATGAGTCATTAAGCCTAATACAGGAGTCAAGCTGTTATGCAGTGATCTGTATTAACCTGAGGGACCTGTGCTGTATTATTGGTGAGTTAGATGCGTGTTTTGGCTAACAACATTGGTGGGACCCCTACGATGCTCTAAGGAATACTGTTTGGCAAGGTACTCATGTAAGGCGGCTACAGTCAAAACTACAAAACTATTAGACAAGACTGAGTATTGAATAAAATTTCAACTTTTCTCAATTCACTGTCAATGAAACATTTCAGAAATCTTTCTACAAACTTCAATAATAGTCTAGTAGTTGGTTAAACCTCTGGGGACAGGACTGGAAAAACTTGATATTCATATGAAATATCAAAATTCAGTGTGTCATAAAGCATCAATGAAAAACAAAGTGAAAACACTTATCCATAACTATTTGAAAACCACAACTCGGATGAAGAAACTCAAGCATCTGTGACTTATTACTTTTAAATGGTCTCCAAGCGGTGACTGACAAAATGCATAAATCAATTATAACTGTTATTACCAGGTAGTCTCTACGGCATGCCACCAGGGATAGAAAAAGTGACTGATAGAAAAAAGACATGACTTTGCTCGGATGTAAAGTGGCAGATTAGGCAGGGATACAGTATTTTGGTTACACATTTAGGCATGACTTTAATGATTGGATAGACATTAATTTCAAAGTAAATATTGAAGTAAAACCCACCCACATACCACCCAGTATGAGAACATTTTCAAGTTCACTCTAATAGTTTTAAATAGACGACAAGATCACACAAATCATTGGAGTTTTTGTAGATTTGGGTTAACAGATGCCTTAAGAAGTCTCACTCTGAACAGAAAGGGGAGGACCGACTAACACGCTGGTACAGCTCCCTACCAAGCTTGGAGTAAGTCTTTGGAGGACTCATCTGCGGCCTACACTGTTCAAACTTGAAAGCACTGGATTCAAAATTTAGGACGTACTGCACTAGAAAATGCACAACTTGAAACAGAAGCCGGGCCATACATGACAGAATAAACTCTGCAAAGATCAATAGCTATGAAGGAAAAAGACCTCGAGATCAGATATACATGCAGTCATAAGACTTTTATAACTCTTACATAATTCACACAATATTGAGGTGCTGTCATTCAAACTTAGCCAGATGGCGTCAGCGGTAGCAGAGAGGAGTTACGAACACGCTGTCCCTTTGAGATTGGGCATTTGGCAAATTGTGATCTGTCGATGGAGTGCTGCTGAGAGGAATATTAAAAGGCTCTTCGAAACCCAAGCAGATTGATCTCTGCAACGTCTTTTTACTTTGCTCCTGCTGTGACATCCAAGCACCGGCAATTCTCTGAGAGTGGACTTTTTAAAAAGATGTCGCTGTGACCTTCTCACAGCTGGGGAGCATGAATCAGTGTTTGTTTTCGTTTGGCTTCCTTTTTAATCTCTGACAGAAAAGATCCTTTTAACATAGAGCTATGGGCGTAAGAGAAATCTATAGCTACCTGCAGACATCATGAAACAAGTTGACATAGCCCAAAGATAACACCAGAGCCTATTGTCTAAAAACAGCCGGAGAGGAGATGAGTTCGCAGCGTATCAGATTAAACCATTACATCATGCCATCCTGTCCTAATACTACAGAGAGACAACAGAATATCAAATTTAATAAGCCCAAACTTGTTCCTGGCAACAGGGCTGTAGCAGTTTGACTGATATCTCTTCAACTTCACTGTCTGACCTTTACAAACACGACTGAGTAACAGATTGGGATCAAATAACACAGGTGGAGATGACTATGTCTTTCTAATAAAACACAGATGTCACTGTTGTGCGAGGTTTTGATAGAAGAACAACACAACTTTGAGGTTTCTTGTTAATGTTGTGAAGCATTTGGTCAAGAGACAGTCTGACACAGGATCCTGCTGGAATTATTTTCAGTTGTGAAATTATCAAACAGCTCGAGTTTTGCCTGAACAATAGAGGACTTTTGAGTAGTAACAAACATTTATTTGTGTCTCATATTTAAACATGACTCAGATCACAAAGCTCTGCTGAATAGAAAAACACCTCAGATGCACTGTGGCACCGCTTCTGTGCCACACTGACCCCAACTCAATATCTCTGTCTGAGAAATGCGACCACAAGCAGCTCAAGCCAAAGTTTCAAAACCAAGGAATTCCAGTGGCCAGACCTAATGTGGCCCTTTGACTCTGTAAGCCTGTTTAAAAAGCTTGGCACGAAGGACTCAAGAATAGAATTCTTATTACTTCGGTGTGATGAAGTCTGGCAGAGGTGGCTGGCTGAGACGTGAAGGGAAATACTGTCACCTATTTCAACAAAATAAAACCTGTTGTAGAAGCAAACTTTCTTATCTGAAAAAAACAAACAAAACAAAAAACTTCAGCATAGAAGTTTGAAAAACTGCTTTTCTACAAATGTCCACTCAAGGCTGCCTCCAAAAGCAAGCATGTCTCCATTAGACCTAAAATGTATGTATGTATGGATCGTAGACTGTACATAGAATGGATGTTGTCTGCCTCCTTGCTGCATGAAGCCTATCTATCTATCTATATCCATCTATTTAGGAGCTACATATATAGGACCTTTGAGGACACACAGAAGTAAAATAAAAGGGCAAGTATATTTGTTTGGCTTTCTATTATTCCCATACAGCCCTTATATGTGGTCAGCTGTGACCTTTACGATAAGTTATACTTTGAAAATCAAACTGATGATAAATGTTAGTGTTGCCTTGGCCTCCATATGCAGCAAGCATTTAATGCTGCCTGAAAAGTTGGTACAGAAAATATTTTTCTAGAGGAATAGAAGCACCGACGGTTCCTGACACAACCAACTAATGATACAGTTCTGAAATGCCTCTACAGAAACATCTACATTTCACCCTGTTGGCGGTGACAGGTGCTGTAAGCCAACAATTGTGCAAATTGCTACGGGGCATGGAAGTCCGCATAGTGCTGCTTGAGTTCCCACAGCAGCCCAGTGACAGGGTAGCCTGAATGAATGAATGTTTAATCACCGAGGGAGTGCAAATGACACTTCTAGGTAACATGCAGACATTCCTTTTACATACATAGTTTACATACCAGAGGCCCAGATCTACAGCCGATGACTGGCATGAGACAGATGTCCACTTTTCCTGGACAAAACAGCAGCCTTTGTGCTGCAACTTTCAGCAGCTCTGTTTCTCTGAACCCTCTGTTGTTTCCAGCTCAATAATGTAAAACAAAGTCAATCGATACATGAGCTGTGAAGTATTTTTACAACAGAAGAGGAAAGTTTTGTCACTGTCTACCTTTATTGGAAAACACTTCACTAAAGGACCGGCATATCCATCCATCTATCCTCGATTTCCTGCATATATATCACAGTCAATATGTCAACAGGCCACCCACACTGTCCTCCTCAAAGCCACACACACTCCAGCACACCATGGGAGATCCTAAAGGTGTTCCCAGACCAAGTGGGATAATTGAATCTGCCCAACATATTCTGAGATTTGCCATTCTGGAGATAACGATCAAAGTCCCGATAAAAAATATCATAATTCCAATCTATATTTTTGACTCATTTTGTCTTGAGAACACCACTAGGAGTTGCCAAATAAGATACTTAACCAAAAGTTTGAGTGGTACGTTATAGAGAAAACTAATGACATCAAACAAGTCTCAAATTTGAAAACACTTTCAACATTTACTGAAACTCTTATTGCACAGAGTGAACAGATCTACTGCCTGTTGTCAGGCATACCTGATTGCACTTGTCTAAACCCCAATCTTGAAGGAAATCCCTGATGTGGAGCCTTGTTCAACCACGTCTTCTTCATTACCTTTGGCCATGTTTGTTTGTTATTCTACTCTGTGTGTGCTATGGCTGTGAGTCCGTTGCTCACACTTATGTCATCAATTTGCATTTATCATATTTATCATGAGATGGCAAATATTTATCTTGGAGGATTTTTCTGACGATTTATCATGAACAATAATTAATTGTCCATCTCTAATCAGTACCCTGCTGAATAACTCCAGGTCGCATCTAAGGAGATAAGAAGAGATCCTTGGAGAACATCACATCCAAGCTAGCTCCTTACACTGTGCATTGGAGTAAAAAATAAGGGGACTCTCTATCATTTATCCATCTCTTGGCTACTTCTGGTCTGATACCCAAGAGTAACAATCAGAAAGCTGCTATCTGAGTCAAAGCCCATTCCCCATAAACCTGCCCAGGGAACGTGTCCTCCATCTTTCTCTCAACCTGTCAAAAAGACTCAACAGAGAGACCTGGAGGTGCTGACTCTCATCCAAAGTGCACTGCATAAAAGATATTTACTCTCCCCTCATGATGACAACACACCGACTCTATCGTCTGTTGAGATATGTCATGACTGCCTCAAGGACCGCAGAGATCATTAAGTTAGCTGGGTAGCAGAGAGTGAGACAGTGAGCAATGTGGTCGAGGTAATCATACACTAGAGAGATCTCTATAATTGATATTTATAAGATTTTAAAGAAAATAAAGCCTGAAAATGACATGTCTCAACTGTTAAATATCCAAGTCTTTACTGTCAATAATAAACATGAATGAGTATTCCTGGTGGACACTCCGCTATTTAATACCTCATGTGCTAGCATACAGAGCCAACAATGGAAAAGTCACAGAGCTCCTGGCTTGCAGAGTGAATTCGCTAATTAAGAATGCAGTTTTGTTTGTTTTGTACAACGGGATCTCTTCCATTAAGTTCCTTCCTGCTCCAGTAATTGACTCTCTAGAATCATTATTTTTTATTGAATATAATTTCCTTGAGCATTAATGGGGAAGAGGCAGCCTCCCTTGCACAAAGTGACATTGCCTCACTTTGGTCGAAGGCCATAAATGAAGCTGTCTCACCATGTCCTTGATGTCCTCTCCAAGGGCTCTACCATGCAGCGTAAAAATCTGAGGTGTGAATTCTGCAGGTCCCTGGAGGGCAACACTGCATAACTATGACATCAGCCCATAAACTCTTGGAGCTCTGAGGGAGACGAACTCGCTGGCGCTCAATAACATGCAAACCAACACACATAAACAGTCAAACAATTCCCTGGTCTGTTTGCTTTATGGGCCACAGTGTGTCTGTGCCGTTCAGGTTTATGTTAGTGGTAAAAAAAATGGTGCGATGTTAAAGACTGTGGAATCATGGAGCAATAGGAGCACAGCCACTGAAAGAGCATCATCAGCATAATGTCATGAATCACTTATTCTCAGTGAGGGCACATATTCCAGTGTGGGATGTAGGAACAAAATGTTAAGTGAAACCGGTGCAGGCGGTGTGGTTATCCATTAATAAGCACCACCATGCAAAAGTCATCATGCAGTCTTTGTCCTCCTTTCATTTCTTGTACCTACTTCACCAGCATTAGCAAACTATCTCCACCAGATAAGTTTGTGACTACTTGGAGGTTTAAAGGGATCAAGGCAAACGTGTCACTTTCACAAAACAACCTTTTTTGTGTGGCAGATGTTTCTTGGCCAAGGCCGTTCACAATAAGTGTGCTTGAACTCTAGAGGAACGAAAACACTCTGACGTGGCATTAGACAAGAATAAACAGTTACTGCATTTCATCAGGGTCATCCCAGAGACTTTTCTGGAGGACTGTTCAAGCACTAATACTTCAACTTTCACAGCTGCGCCAAACGAGTCAACGGAAAAAAAAGAAAATCTTTTTTTACTTTGTCACGTCATTGAGCAGTATAAACAAAAGACATCATCTTCCAGCTAAAAACTAGTCCTACCATGTGGAGAGACTTCTTATTCTGTCTGATCTCTGTCTGGAGAGAATCTGGGGTTTTGTTTGCTGCCATACCTGTTGTTTTTTCTAAACCCTAGATCACCTTTATCTTGGTTGTCTTAGCTATTGATCCGACCAGAATGCAGTTATATCTTTATGATACTTCCTCCCAGTTCAGCTGAGTCCAGCCCCCGTTCTACAATTTCTTGTGATTTCTCCTCAATAATGATGTTGTCTGCTTTTATAGCGCAGTGTGGCAGGCAGTACATCTGCTCCACAAACTACATTACGCTCACCGCCGCGCAGCCTTCCCCTCCCCTGCAAAAGAGTGATTTTTCTGTTCGATTTGTTGCACTTTAACCTTCTCTCATCCTCCTCACACTCAAGTCTGCATGTTCTGTATGTTTCATGCATCTTGTCAGCATAACAACAGGCATTTGCAGCCTATTTTCTTCGGTACCGAATAAGATAATCAACAAGTGGTTGTGAGTAGGTCTGTACATCAAACTGCTGGTGATTTTACATTTCAATCACAAACACCAATCTTAACAACTGTCCTTAGTGAATCCTCACGGCTTGATTTTTGCCGGTTCTTGCATCAACACAGCCATGACTAAATCAATTGATGACTTACAACTCATGGGTACTCAAGAACAACAAGGCAAAGGTCAAAAGCAGCAGCGGCAAAAACACAGAGAGGCAGTATGAAGGAGATCTGGGAATGGAAAATGGGGGGAAAGACAGAGGGGGTGGCGAGGGGATATCAACAACTGTGACAGCTGTGTGGATATGGCGAGCTGAGCCATAACAGGGAGGCTCCAGGGCAGGAATGCAGAACAGATCAGCCAGACGGTGGCTCGCGCCTGGGTCCAACACGGCAGGGCAGGGCCGAGGCACAACACACAACAGCTGCCTAATCCCAAACCTCTGCCTTTAACCCCGTTGTGCATGATACCTGGCTTCTTAAACACACCAACTCCTTGTTCCCTTTTTATCTACACCCTATTTCTGAGTGCCACTTGCTCAGACTAGAAATGACACAACACTTGTAAGCCTCAGGCACAGGAAGAATCAAAGCATTTCCATCTTGATCTGACTGGCAATGCAACGCTTGAAGACACCCCTGCACAGAGAGAGTCAGTTCTTCTGTCAACATAACAAAAGGTTACTAGGCTACAAGAAAAAAGTAATGTTTCTTGTAATGCTGAATGTATTCTGAGGAAAGGTTAACAGAAATCTTTTCCTTTTGTTCCCCGTCTGCACAGAAGACAACCAGATGTTGAGAGCTGGGAATCAAAGAGCTCCTACCTGCTACAGAGTTTGGCCTTGGCATCATGAGAGAAGTAGATGTCTGCGGCGGATATGGAATGGGTCCCTCGGGTGAGTGGCTTGGAGGCTGCGGTGCTCCTGCTGATGTGTTGGTCTGCTGCTGCTGTTGCTGGTCTGTCCTGGATGGTGTGTCAGCTGGTGTTGCTGTGCCGCTGTTGGAGTCTTCTTCAGCCACAGGAGAGCAGGTGTCAGCCCGCACACTCTGTGCCAGGCCATGGCGCCCACTGCCTCTCAGGCTGCCATCTTTACTCCACTCCAGGCTGGAGCCACTGCGGTCATCGTTCTCCGAGGAACTGGTGATGGTGGCTGAAGGGAGATGAAAACCCGCAGGGGGATTAGAGCAAGTGAGGGAGGTAAGATGAGGGTAAGTGGCAAGAAATGTGAGTGTAAGATTCTTTGTGGGCTATGAACGTTTATCTGTCTTCATCTCTGCTGAGATACTGAGCTGTAATGGAACTTTTAAATTTGAATAACTCCCTGCTTTTCCTCAGAGCCCTTATCAACACTGTTCACCACCTGAATTTTTATTGCACAGACAGTCTGCTTCCACTAATGAAAAGATATGATAGCATGGATTTGTAGAAATTATTTTCTGAGCCCAGATTCTTTGATTGTCTGTAACTTTTTTTTTATCATCATTATCAGTCCAAGGATCCAATATCATGGAAAACCTACAGGTACAGCGTGCTGAGGAACAAAATTTAAAGAGAAGAGTCAGGGCCGGTGTTGAAACTACATCTGTAAGTTTGATATCAAACAGGAGTTTTCTCAAAAACGACAACAGTTTCTTCAAACCTCCTTTACCCATCGGATACAACGCAAAGAGAAGAAGGCAAAAGCTATGTATTGACAGGCAGCTGGACACAGAAACATCAGTCGAGTCATACATGCGAAACTGACGGGCCAGCTGGCTGCGTTTGTATCACATATGCTTAATCTGGATTTCATAATACTGCGGTATGTTGCATCATCAGTGACATGAATAGATCACATCCTGGACCTTTTGACTCCTGCATTGATGACCTAAAAGAAATAGTTCATGACAGTCCCACATACAGCATACATTTATATTTCTGCTTTTAGCAAGGCACAGAGTGTCCAATATTGTTCATGTTACCCCACAAAGAGCTGTTCTTTTTTTGTGTGTGTTCTGTCTCGGTCTACCCCGTACTCTTTTGGGAGCTGTTTTGAAAATGTTAAGACGTTGCAAAATCTCCCCGATTCCATTAAGGAGCTTTTAACGTAATACAAAGCCAAATTAATGTACTTTTGGAATCAGAGTGCGACTCAGACTTCAAAGAGCAAAGAGCATGAATCACAGGCAGGGATCTGACTTACAGACACAACATGGCTTTGTTCTTTTCCAGTCCTGCACAGTCCTATAGAGGCCACTGGATGGGATGTTGTTGTTTAACACTGTTTTAACATCCAACTAAATAAATTTGGATTTTCAGACAGGCAGAGTGGCTCTAAAGGACATGTGAGCATCATCCTGGGTGGCAGCATGTGGAGATACTACATCAAGCTCCCATGAATTTTTTAGCAGCTAGCTATGATATTGCCCTGTGGGGGCAGACCGACTGACTCATGATGAATTGCTTTCCTCTGCAAAAAATCATGTCGATCAGGCACCTAAACAGGCATAAAATGTGTGATATCATAGTTGGTTCACACAAGGGAGAGGAAATGGTTGAAGCGCCTTCCTAACAGTGCTTTGAGAAATGATTCAACCAAAAATGGCTGTAATATCATATGGTTACAATTTGGCATTGAATCATCAAGACAAACATTCAAAAGTAATTTTCAGAATGAATCCCCAGCATTTGTAACACAACTGCAAGTTCTGCTAGCAGAAACAGCAGATGGATTAATATATCAATAGACTATGCCACACTCCTGTCAGCTTATATAAATCCCCAGATGTCTTACAGCGCTATTACTAGAGATATAATACAACCTCTAACTGTGGCAACTGTCACCTCAATGCTCTCTCAAACCGGAACAGCCCTATGCAAAGCCAATAACTGACACACTGTGGAGGATATATACAACCTGACACAAATGCTATTCAGTCCAACAGAAAATCCAGAGGGTTTCACAAAAGGATGAATGAGTGACGCCATGAAAGTGAGACCTGTTGCTAAATCAGAGTGCACATGAGGTAACGATTCTCAGACTGGAAATTAGAAGTAGGAGAGCTTAACATAAATACCACAATAACTGATTATAATGCAGTAATATGCAGGAAAAAGCACAAAATAAAAAGTAGAACTGAGAGAACAGCAGAGCCATTGTTATTGAATTTTTTTGTCAAACCCAGCGGTGATGCAGTCACTGGTTAACTGGCAATATTTGTGGTTGCGCCAACACTCCACACATAAGTATTGATACTCTGTGCCTAGTTTCCCTCTGGCTCTGCAGCTGACTTAGTTGCACAATAGCATCCCTGGCGTGGTTATTGACTATTCTGGCAAAGGCCCCACAGGTGGTTTTTGAGCTGCAGTGAAGTCAGTTTAAAAATATTTGACAGACTGTCCAGAGAATACTTTTGGTAGATTAAGTATCTCCATCATCCTTCATGCTTACAGGCAATTGGCGCAAACGAAAAGGCATTTTTCAAACTAAATATTTTCATTATTTGAACCTCTGGCATACCTGTAGGTAACAATTGTTCACAGATTTTGATGCAATTGTTACATGAACTTGTCAAAAGTAAGTCTTGAACACATGCAACAAGGAAAGAAATTTTTCATAAAAAACTTCCTTTTCCACTAATGTACATACACGTTGCTACTTAATAGGGATGGGAATCACTAGTGGCCCCACGATACGATATTATCACAATACTTGGGCCACGACAAGGTATCGTTGCAATTTTTAACATTTTATTATACAGTGAGTATTGCGATACATCACGATACATAGTCTTGCGATATTATCACAATACTTCGGCCACGATCTGATATTATCACAATACTTGGGCCATGATACAACATTATCACGATACTCAGGCCACGATACGATATTATTGTGATTTTTAACATTTTGCAATTCAGTGAGTATTGCGATATATCACAATACATACAGTCTTGCGATATTATCACAATACTTGGGCCACGATCTGATATTATCACAATACTTGGGCCACAATACAATATTATCACAAAACTTGGGTCACCATATGATATTATTTCAATTTTTGACATTTTGCACTACAGTAAGTATTGCAATACAATATACTGCAAAATACAATTTTTTCAACTGTTTAGCTAATTTAGCCTTTGTCTTTCCTTTATGTTTGTATTATTTATGTTGTATTTTATTTTCATGTAGCACATCTTGCAAACCTTTATAAATATATATATTTGTTGTACTAACTTTCTCTTGCTCTCTGATGTCACCTCTGCCAACCTCAGTGGACACATAATCGATGCTTGGTAAATGAGACGATACAATAAATCACCAGACAAAATATCGCGATACTATGCTGTATCGATTTTTTTCTCCCACCCCTACTACTTAGCACTGTTTAAAAGGTTGATTCTCACCTATGATCCCACTGTCTTTGCTCTCAAGTGTGGAGCTGGGACTTGTGATGGTCCCACAGGGGCTGGAGCGGCTGAGAGGGGGCCGGCTGGTCGTGCTGTTGAGCGTGGAACATGGGCTGTCAGTGCTGGGAGACGCCGTGCTGCTGGTCAGTGTGGAGCAGGGGCTAATACCCTGGCTAGTCACAGAGCACTGGGGGAAAGAGTAATAGAAAAAAAAAGGTTAAGGTGCTACAAAAATGTGCTCAATGAATCAAAAATGTCAATGAAGTATGAAGTCAACCCCATATAAACTGTTATTTGGCAATATACACACATTTTTTCAGCCTGAGCAGCAATAACTACGAAAACAACAAATAACTTTCCAGCCTTATTTGGAAGGAGAATTGAGAAAACGAGGGAAAATAATTTGATTCAAACTCGCTGCCTATCTGACCTGGATCATGTGAAGGCATTGCGAAACTCTCTCACAAATAAACAAGCCTTTCACGTGTGACCATGACACACAAGCCGAAAGGCATGAGCACTGCAAAAGGAGCAGAGTCTGAAAATTACACACTCATATGTCTGGAAGACCCAAAATACGCCTGGGACGTGACACAATGGATACCTTTCTTATGCCATCCAGCCTGTCTGACAACCATACAGCAACTGAATCTTTGACCTAACTGACAAGCGGAGAAATCCAAATTAAAGCTGGTTTGTCCTGTTTCCCATCTTCCCTAAACTGTATTCTGATTGCATACAATATACTGTTGCTCAAAGACGGTTAGCCTTGTCACAGTGTAAAAGGAGCCAAAACCTTCAAACAGCTCCACACCACAGAGGGCCTGACTATCACTCTGCAGGTTTTGAACCCACTCCTCCTCTTCATGATGCTGTAAGATCACAACAGACTTGTCTTTCCAAAGGTTTCTTCAGCAGATACAGTACAAAAATGTCCATCTTTTGTACCCTGGCCAAATAGGGGGAGTGCTTGTACATTTTATAAACTACTACCCATAAAATTCTCAATTCAGAACTACAGTTACAGACCCCAGTTTGATTAAACCCACTCTCAGTCTCAATACACCAACTACAATCTTCGCCTAACTGCTTTTGTTACCTGGGGGACTTTCACCCACAGTTCCTACACAGCGCTTACCACAAGGTTGTGTATTAACTGTAATTAAAATCAGTGAACACCACCATAAATATCACTAACATTGCAGCTGGATCCCTGAATATTTTTTTCTGTATTAGCTTCAATATAAAATAAGTCTTTAAACAGACAATGACAGCACTCAAAGACAAAAGAGCTCACTGAAAATCCTGAACTCAAAAAATCTGTGCTGCTCTTAAAGTGTCTGCATGTCTGCTCGGTGGTCTGCTAGAAGAATACAAACAGCCTAACAGGAAGGATGCTGCATGGCTTTAGGCGTCATTAAAAACTTGTGGAATGCTAATTTTAGTTACACAACATTTCCTTTTTAAGACTTTTTGCATGCCAGTGGGTTTTGCAATATTCAACCTAAAGCTGCAGCCCTGAGCTGATGCCACCACACAAGTTGCAGGAGGGGAGGCCAAACAGCTTACTAACATTGAATAATTTACTGTAAGGCAGAGCTAAAAACATCATGCTGAGCTAAAAATGCTGTTAAACAGCAGTATGGAGGAAATAAGAATTGCTCACAGATGACAATAATGTACTCCTCCCTAACTGAAAACACACACCTACACACACACACATTACAAAGTCATTACACTCCCACGCTGTAAGCCTCCTCTTTTTGACATCTTAACTCATGAATTTCACTCAGAAGACACTTTGTAAGTCTCTTTACACTCCAAGAATTGCCTGTGATGTCAAAACGTGTCCCAGCCACGAGATGAACGAGGAAGCGTAGCGTGCTGCTCTTCGCTCTGCTCTTCACACAGCACCAGCTTAATTAGTGGAGCCAAACAAACTGAGGCTCAGACCTAACATAACTCTATTTCTGGACCTGAGCTCAGACACTCTCGTTACATACTCAAGAGCCCCTGCAAAAGCGCTCAAGTTACCGTGGGAGACTTACACACCACACTAAAGATCTCGCACTAAAATTTAAGCACATGCAGTCAATTTTAAATACACTTACTTTCTTAGACACATCTTTAAGTTCTCGGAAAAAGAAAAACACTTTTGACATTTGTCGTTGTTTGTGCCAAAAAAATATTCCTAGAGGTGTCTCCTAAATCCCCATCCAAAGACAATGCACAGAGGGAAAAATGAGTCAAGCTGCAACCAAAAAAAAAAAAAATCCGATCTTCTGTTACACTGTCAACTCCCTCCGCCTCTCATCCTCACCCTCTCCCCTCTATCTCACTATCAGTGTGCTGCAAGAGCGGCAGCTGCAGCTGGAAGAGTGAGGGAGCTGGAGGGGAGGGAGAAAATGAAATACCTTCTTTTCATTCTTGTCGTCCATAGGTATGCGTGCCGTACCCGGGATCCCTTCTCCTAATAAAAAGCCGAGCCTTGTCATCAGTTCCTGAGTGGCAGGAGAGGAGGAGCTTGGCTGTTTCTCTGCTTGCAGCTCTAGAGAAGAGAGGGAGAGGGAGAGAGAGAGAGAGAGAGAGAGAGTTAGAGAGTTAGCGGGCAGATCCCCTCTCTCCGCTGGATGGCCCACACAGGGCTGATCTGCCTGCCCTGCCCTCAGCGGCTCAGCTCTGAAATGTTATGCTGCACTCTCCAGCTGCTACTGATGTGGTACAGACCAGGGGAGGTGGGGAGGGGGGCGAGCGAGAGAGTGAGAGAGTTCGGTGGGGGCAATGGCTCGTGTGTGTGAGTTCTAAAAGAGTCTGAATGCATGTGAATGTCAAGCATTGTTAAGAAAGCAGAGACCATGTGTGAATGTGTGTGTGTCTGTGTGTGTGTGTCTGTGTGTGTGCGTGTGATTGTGAGTCTGTCCTGCAACACGCCTTGAGTGCCAATTTCAGGGCTTCTGGTTGTTTACAGCTCTCACTCATAGAGCCTCTGAATATCAATGAGTGGACATGGGTTTTTCTTCAACACAGCTTAAGATGTTTGTGGTCTCAGCTCTAAAAGCCTAATACTTGTTTAGAGTGAAATTTCAAGGTTGGGGCACCGTCAACGAGGCACAGACGCTTGGCAATTTATTTTCTGTTTACAAGTATTTCAACCTTTCCCAAAGAGACTTTTTAACTACATATGCATGTTCATAGCTTTAATGTGGTGTCTGAGTTTATAAGGGGAAGTCATAACTTTACCTGAGTTTGTAGACATTCAGAAAGATCAACAGAGACACAGACAGACAGACAGACGGATGGGGAGGGGGCCGTCCAGATCACTGAAGTTTATTATATAGTTCTCTGTCAGCACCTTTCCCTCCTTTCTCCTTCATTTTCCTCTTCACCCTCTGTCTTCTACAGCTGTTAATAATGTTGGCACTCATAATGTTATAACATAATGACCCACTGTAGTAAAAATATGTCAACATACCAAAGATAATCAATGTCACATGTTTCTTTAATTTGAATTAGGGCTGGGCGATATGGCCTCAAATCAATATCATGATATATTTAGCAGTTCACCTCGATAACGATAAATGGACGATAACTACTCCACAAGCTGCTCAACCCCTCCCACATTAACTTCCTCTACTTCAGCCGCTCCAACTTTTGAACCGTCCTCAGACTCCTCATCTGTCTTTTCCTCTTTGTTACAGACTGGATGGGGTGGAGTCATGTCTCTGATGTGGGACAGCATCTTAAAGGGACATGAGACCATAGCCTACCTACACACATCCAAAAACAACTTTGATTTATATATTTTTTTGACACTGAATTTATTGAAATGGGCAAAATGATGTCAGTTATTGTCGTAAATGTCGGTATAGGTAAATTTTCGGTTTATCGCCCAGCCCTAATCCTAATTTGAATTTCAATGAAACACGCTTTTTCAAATAAGCCTTACTAACTCTGACTGCTTTATGCTCCTTGTTTTTACACTTGTCAAAGCTAAATGCTCGAACATGTTGGGGTATGTTTGACAACTGTTGGGTCCTACGTGTGATTATGGACGTCCTTGTCGAGTGTGTAAGAGCCTCAATTAGATCTTGTCATATTCAATAAGAGCTCTTTTATTTCTCATAAACGATAATTTTAGCTGCCTGATTTCTTTCAGTCTTTCCTTTTTTACATAATTATATACAATTTCTGTGTCGAAGCACAAAGGAATCCTGATAAGGGTTTTTAACCTGTTATAATGTTCTTTGTTATAAACTATTTGTCACAACCTGCCACAATGAGCCCATTTTTCAATGCAGAAAAGAAGGGAAAGGAGGGAAACTGTGGAGGAGCTGGTCATGGAAACCTCGGCCAACATGGACCTTAAGCTCTAAGCCCCCAACTTCCACTCATGACCATTTGAGGAAAGGGATACACCGCGGAGTCCCTAACCAAAATTATATATTTCTACATTAGGGAATGTTTTCTTGTACTGTGTTGGTGAGGATTTAGACTTTTTTATGTCTCTTCTTTGGGATTCTTCTCTCTACGATTAAAACTCTTGTGAGGAACTTTTGGTTTATGTCAGTTTTGGCGCCCCCTGTGTATAAAACAGTCTTTGCTTATCCCGCCCACTACATGCTTGAGCACTGATTCATGACAACAAATCTCATCCTGATGATTTTTGATCAACTGTGTCATTCACTGTGGATATTTTAGTTGAAATTTGTAAAAACAGGCTGTCTCTACAGTTGCAAGGCTTAAACCTACCCCCTCACACGGGTTCAAGAATATAAAAATAAGGATATTATAATCATCAGTCATGTTGATTATAGTTTTGTTTGCTTTTGATATCATGAGAAAGCATCCCCATAGATGTCAATTTCATACACGTAAAAAATATCCTCATGGAAGCTTTAAACAGAGACTTTATATTCAAGATTCTGACTAAAAGGTCTGTTGTTAAACACGAGGTGTGTCTCATTGCTGCTGTTGAGTCAGAAGGAAAATGCAGTCTGACCTAAAGCTCTGCAGCACAGACGCTCAGTTTGCCTGGGTTGAAAGAGAGCGCACTGATAGTTCCTCTTTTGCTGAACAAGAAAACCCTTGCATGCTAGATAATGTGGAAACTACTGACATGCTATGGTTATAACTAATACACTCACAGACTCATTCAGATTCTTGTTCAGGGACACTTCACAATAAGGAGCCCGGGGTAGAACCAGCTATGGCTGGACGTCTTATCCTTGAGAAGTGGATGAATTTTTATACGGTTATACGCAGCATGCCTAATCAAACAGATTACACGAGTGGTGAGAACTAATTCTCCACTAATTCTGGAACACCAAAGGTTCTTGGATTGCCTTGAAAACTTATGCTGGACATGACTGAAATACAAACAGCTGGTCTGCTAAAAAACTAACGGATCAATTCTGCAAGGAAGAAAAGAAATGCCAGCAGTTTCTCAAAGGCTTCTGTGCGAGACAAAATAAAGCATTATGGCTCTGGCACATGTTTGTCATGTGATGCGCCTTCAGCCAAGAATAAAATGTGTTGGACAAGATACTTTTATCTGATGTTATGCCAGACAAGCTCATATATTTAAATTGTGATTGTGATGAAAATTTATGTTGGATCTCTGGCAGCGCCTGCCCACTGGGCTGCTTAGTTTCTCATGGAAGTATATATTTTATTGCTCTGACTTAAGGTGAGGTAAACTGCCTGTAAGAGGGCATTCCTCTACAAATTTGATGAACTGAACAACTTTGAAGGCCTGACGGGAAACAAATCAATTGTCATGTACGCCTAAAGGTTTTATGTTGATCATGCTGAAGCCCTTGTCTGTATAGCACTGAATGCAAACCTTATATATATATATATATAGAAAATCAATCCTACATGAATAATGTCACCCAGCTAATGTAAAATGCTTTGTTTGAGGCTACTGGTGCAAAGATGATGTGAGCCCTGAATACAAATCAGGGTCAAAGGAAAACAACACACATTTTTACACTCATAAACACAAGCATTCACAATAAGTGCTGGTGCTGTGTTCCTCTGGCTTTGCTTTGACATCTTTACTGGAGCGACTATCATTAAGGTTTGTGATCCTTAAGATGCTTTTAATGTACACACATTCATGTATTCCACACACACACATGATTGTGTTAAATAATAAAAAAATCAATGAGCCACCATTATCTTAATAACTCTTGTATAACATGATAAAGTGACAGAGCAGTATAACTGAGATTTATGTGAGGAATGAACGTAGCGTTGTTAAATTCAGCTGTGCGATTTAATCATTATTGAGTGCTAGTTGTGGGTCAATAGTCATTTAAACAACACAACAACAAAAAGCATGCTTCATTAACTTTTATTAGATAGCTACAGATAGTGGGAATCAGTCTGGTCTTTAAAAGGGGCATTACACATTTATGGTTACTGTACATTAGCAGTCAGTGACAGGCTGTTTATTATGGCATTTCTGTCACTGTTATGGGCTGGCTTTTTGTCCTCATTTCTACACAAAATCAGGCACTGTGAGACGCTTTATTTAAGATTTTAATGCCTGTTAAGTGTTTTGACATAGGATATGAATCATAGAAGAAAAGCAAGTGCAACATTGTTAAGAGTTTTGGTTTATAAAGACCTTTGCAGGACCAATTTATGACTTAATTCTACAAAAGTGCTCAAACCCAGTGGTCTCTGAAGACCAATCAGTGTCCCTGAAACTCTGCTGGGGTCTGTGATGGACCTCTAAGAATCTCACATAAACACACCAGAACTGGCTAAAGAGCTGGCACATGTGGGAATCACATGGCATTGTGGAGGCAAAACTCAGGCCACATTAATAACAATATCTCGAGCCAGTACTACCTCTCAAATCAATACACACAACCAAAAATACACATAATTAGAATCGCTGCAGCTGCACCCTCTTAGTCTAATCACAGAATATTCCCTTTGCAAGCTAATTGTACACTGAATTCAGCGCTCATGCATGCAGGACATTGGGATCTCTTTTAAAGCATGTGCTCTATTGAAGGTAGATGAATTTAAGCAATGGCCTTGTCTTGACAACAACTTCTGAATAGATCTGCTCTGTGTGACTCACTTTTCATTCTGTAAACAGGAACGACACAACAGAGTTTTGGAAAGCAGAGCCAAATTGTTAACCCTGAGACCAGGGTCTCATTCTTTCTTTTACGAACGCTGTTATCACCTATTCATCACTCCTCACCATTTCACTGCCTGTTGACAGCAATGCAAGTTTAATACTGAGAGTCACATGGCATGCAGAGAAAATCTGAAGTAGATCCTTCTCATGCTCGGTAAATACAGGGATCTGTGCTTATTGTTTTACCTTTATTTCCATTGCTAGAAGCTGCTCAAAACAATCTAAGTCATCTGTTGCTGGTTAAGTGTGTTGCTCCAGGGAACTTGGGCTGTTGTACCAAAAGAGAGACACGTGCTGCCCTTTAACTTTCCTGGTTGCAGATAAACTCTGCTACCTTATTTTACAAACCTTGCAGCAACTGCAGCAGCAAGTCAATCTGGTGGCATCTAAAGCAGCCACTGCTTTTATGCAACATTGCTGCTATTACTAGCCAAGTTTACATGGGCAAATTTCTTGATCCGATTAAAAATTTGAGGGATCGGATAATCTGAATCTTCTGTTTAAACAGGTGCAATATCAAATAATCCGATCATGACGTGTGTATACGTGCACCAAACTTTATTCAGATTAGAAGCACTTGGACATGCACAGTTTTAAAATGCATTTGTTGGTCAATAAACCAACAAATGCTGTAGTGGCTCACTCCATCTAATTCAGGAGTTTCCTCCTCTGTTAAATGTTGTCACTAGATGGCGCCCTTGCATATTTGTTTTACAGTTCTGTCAAAGGTTGCGCTAGGTGTGCAGATGTGACATCATTACCCTGTATGTATGCCATATTACGTTACAGGAGGAGCAGACGGGGCTCCTGTGGTTGTGTTATATGCCAGAGTGTCAATAATGAAACCTGGCCTCAATAAAAAAGCCTAAAGAGTGAAGCTTGAGTCAGGTAAGACAGTCACGATCAGAGTATGTGTTTACATGAATGCGTTTCGGAATAACGATCGGCATAAACCACCCCTCTCAATCGGAAGACAATTACTTTCCGATTAAGCCAAATTGGATCAGAATCCTCCTATCGACATGTTTACATGATGCTTTTTTATTCCGATCGGGCCCTTATTCCGATTATTTGTGCTCATCTAAACGCAGCTACTGTTGGCACTGCCAATGTGACTACTGTTGGTTGTCTGACCTGAGTGCTTCAAGCAAAAAACGGTAGATAATGCCCACCTGAGGAAGTAAGACTAACAACTTTACAAGTCATTATCTCCTCAAAGATTCTTTATGAAGCATGGTGACTGTAACAACCAAACAGATTTAAGTATACCATTGTGTGTATGCCCTTTCAGTGGTAATCTGAGCTCAAGGCCAAACAAATGCAGTTCTGTATTTCTTTACAACACTTAAAGAAAAATAATGTAAGATATAAAACCATATGTCCTTTTACTCCCCTGACACAATATGCTTCAGGAAAGAAATTTACATGTTGTTACAGGTCGGAAATCAGAGCATCTCATCCAAGCATAGCAACTGTATCCTCGGGCTGTGATCTTGTGTTCATCTTCAAAACCATTCCTCAGTCTAAGTGGCAGAAACACAACAACAAAACACAGAAGTCATCCCCAGGTCAACAGCTACAATTTGTGAGCCTCAATCTTAATTAGAAAGCTATATATCCAAAACTACAAAGGACTTTCAAATCCATGACCAATCAGGAGAAAGAATTCAAAGATAGAGTTCAATGTGGAGATCTGTCAGACAGCGGACAGCATAAAAGAGGGCAGCTTTGGTTCAGTGATTTAAAATGCTGTTGACTGTGTAGCACCTATGACTGCAGATGATCTAGATATGTGAAAGGACAACCTGACCATGGTGCCATGATTATATGTTAGACATCTTGGACCTGTGCCACACATTAGGTCACACTGACATCGGTACAATGCAGTACAGAACGAAGATCATAAAGCAAATTTCACCTGACTGTAGCTGGCGTACTGGAGTCTTTGGTATCTCATCAAAATTCAAGGGTACCAATGCTAGAGACCTCTCATCCAGCATATTCGAAATGTGCAGCAGGAAAGTGAGGCAGCCAGGACTCTACTCGTGATTACTTCATGTGTAGTCTCTTTTACTCCTGCACTGCCCTCCTGAACTTTTCCTGAGTAAATAAGTGAATGCAGCAAGCTAATGTCTGGTGTGTTCAAAGTGAGTGAGGGGGCATGTAAATGTCATTATGGTGATTTGAAGTTTTGCTGCTTCTTACTGTTTTCTGCCTGGTTGTTTATTGCTTTTCACTTTTTCCACTGATACTGCAGTCCACGTTGAAAGATGTGTAGAAATTCATTATTAATTGAGTTCTTGTTTGATCCCAAATCTCTGTTGCTATCCAGACCAGGCTGCAAACAGATAAATTGGACAAATCTGTGTGCTGCTCTGGCTGTCTTCACCATTTAGTATGTGTGTGACTGATAGCAGCAACTTCAACAGCTGGAGGTGAACCAAATGCAGCTGTCACATTACTCCAAATGACAAGTATTCTTTTTAATACAGTGCTAGTACTGTCCAGTAATGTAGCACTGAAACAGAGGTACACTTTTATAATAGGCAACACAGACATCCGCTACAGGCTAATGAATTACAAAGAGTTAAAGAGATATTCCGGTGTAAATTTGAGTTATGGTCAACCACACCATAACACTGAGTTAGACACCCCCTCGAGAGATGAATGTTGCCGACTGCTTGCTTCTCCAGCAATACTAACTTTAGTGACAACCACACGATAGCAATGCACTGTGGTCTACGTCTCCACACGCACACCTCAACCAGAAAGCCACTCTATAGCCACAAATAATAATCAGGGCAGCACCTAACTTCATCAACAGTACACATAGGGTCCTAGCCAAAGTACTAGCCATCAAACATCTTTTTTAGCTTTTCCTGGTTTCTTTAGCAAAGAGACTAAACGCAACTCACCCACTCTCCTCCAGCAGCCGCTTGTCTGTGGGGGAGCTCAGACGAGTCAATCACTGAGTGCAGCAGATTATTATGATCAAAATAATCAATTTGCACTGTAGTCGTGGTAGTTCTTCTGCCTTTGCGTCCCGGTCTGATTGCATTTCCATGAAGTAATGATCATAAATGTTCTTCCTTGAGCTCTGAAACTCCGCTGCACTCTGAGATCCACTCGTCTGGGCTCCTCCCACAAACAAGCGGCTGCTGGAGGAGAGTGAGTGACTTGTGTTTGGTCTATTTGCTAAAGAAACCAGGCAAAGCTAAAAAAGATGTTTGGTGGCTACTGCTGTGGCTGGGACCCTATATGTACTGTTGATGAAGTTAGGTGCTGTTCTGAGCATTATTTGTGGCTATAGAGTAGCTTTTTGGTTGAGGTGTGCGTGTGGAGACGTAGACTGCTGTGTATTGCTATCGTGCAGTCTTTACTGAAGTTGGTATAACTAGAGAATCAAGCAGTCAGCAACATTCATCTCTCGAAGGGGTGTTTTACTCTATGTTACTGTGTGTTTGACCCTAACTTAATTTTATGCTGGAATATTCCTTTAAGTTTAGACAAAACTATAGGGGCTAGATGATAGATAAGTTGAATTAGCTATGAATGCTAAAATGTGTTTTCATGATTTTGTATATCTTTCATGCATGATCAATGGATAACAAGACTCTGACAAAAAAAAAGTCTATTTTTTTCTCTCTTTCCTCTCTCTTCAGCTTCAAATGGAGGGAGAATAAAATAAGCTTTTGCCAGAATATGGTGGTGGAGCCAGATTTCATTATTCCACTAACCCTACAGCAAATGGAGACAAACACAAAACAAAATTGTTATCAGCAGCCTGAGGAAGTATATGAGCAGGTGTGAAATAGCAGCCATTGGATGCAGTGATACTGTTAAAGACAGAAGACAGAAGGAGGCGGGGCAGAGAAGAAGAAGAAGGATGGAGGAGGAGGAGGAGGGAGAAAGCCATGAACAGACCGGCTCCAGAGAGCTGTCTTTGCTCTCTCCCTGCCGAGAAAACAATCCAGCCGGTGCTCATTAGCAGCTGGAGTTTCATTACCACAACAGTGGAGCCTGTTTAATGAACCCTCGATGAGAACATGCATCCTGCTTCCCTGTTTGAGCTCAGAGGTACAAGGTGACGTGCCCCCCTGAAGCACCATGAGTGCTCTTATTGCACATTCCAACATGGGAAAATGGCCTTTACCAGGAACACCGATAAAGTGTTCAATGAGACTGAGTAGAGACTCTTTATGGCACATTATCTCCAAGTTAAATAAGGTTCAGAGCATGGGGACGCTGATGTAAAAGCAATCATATTTTTAGTTGACATCTATGCTCTTGCTGTTCACTGAAAATATTGTTGGCACTTGCTTTATCACTTGGCCAATGGAGCTTTATCAGAACAGATTAATGAAGCTTTCATCAAACAACAAAAACTTAAGACAATGTGCAGTTTCAGCTGATAAGCAGAGTTAAGACATCCTATATAGAACAGACTGAAACGCAATTCTTATACAGCCAAAAGGAAAAATCAGAGTCTTTTCATCTCTGCTGCCACAGTCACCCTTTTCCTTTATCGTGGATGGCGAATAAGGGTCCTTTAATATCATCAAGCTGCTCACAATAGGGTCTTGATTGCGCAAAAGGCTGAGTCTTGCAAAACTGCTGTACACATGAACGACCCTTCGCATTCATTTTAAGGAGGAAATCTTGGATTCCTTCTGTAACAGCACTATATGGAGAACATAAAGATACTGACATATTCTGCTATTTTTAGACTGCACAGATTGAAATGTGTGCAGAAAGATTTCCAAAGTGGTATTGTTTGAAAATTGGCAAGATCATTCCTGAAATGCATCCTACATGGATCCCAGCTGTGGCTCTTGGAGCTCACATATAATCTCTTCTGATTGCATTTTTTTAAAAAAAAAAGATCAGATCTCCTGCATCTCTTATGACCACCTTAACTCATTTTTAAATTTATACAGCTGGTCCAGAGGCAACACTGGTCGCTGAAGAGACCAGTTTCTGGGATTTTCAAAGTGAGATGTGGTCCTATTCTTTAACTAAAGTCCTAAGACTTTAACTGCTAAACAGTTCAGACTCCTGGACTCTTCTACAGAGCCATGGGTGTTTGTAAATGTGGTGTGGCATTGTTGAAAGTCACTTCCAAAAAGAAATTTAAACTGTCAGACCACAAGACAGTTTTATATTTTGCATCAGTCCATCTCAAATAGGCTCGAGCCCAGAGAAGCGGATGATATTTGTGTATCTTCTTTAGAATGGTTTCTGCATTTGTGGATGTAGTCACAAACCTCTCGGACAATGGGTTTTGGAGGTGATTATTAGTCTATGCACTGATTTCTACTACAGAGAAATGTCAGCCTTTTAATCCTGTGGGCCCAAAGATCACAACCATCTGGCAAAGTTTTCTTCAGATTCTCAGAACTTTTCAATGATATATATAATTCTTACTGCAGATAATAAAATTCTGTCATGTTTTCTGCTGAGTAGACGTTAATCTGCAACTGCTGAACTATGTGCTCATGCCATCTCTCAAAGTGGTCACACTCTTTCCATCATTACCTCTGAGAGACTTAACCTCTCCGGAATCCCATATTTTCAGCCGGTCATGTGACTGACCTGTTACAAATTGACATAATTAGTTGGAAGATGCTTCTCCAGGTTTTCTTCTGCACAACTTTTTCTGTTTTCTCATCCCTGTCCCAACCTTTTAAGCCTGTGCCAGCAACATTGCCGATATATTTTAATTTGAAAAGAGAATGACGATGAACGGTCCTTTTAATTACTAACTTATGGCAGAGAAGTGAAAGCAGTACAACACCATACTTTCAGCATTGACAAGATAATCAGTAGCCTACATGGTGGAACAGGTGGTTAGTGCTTGGCCCCTTGCCCGGAGTTGTAACATGGAGGGGGAGTAGTGAAAGAGGGACATAATTGTGGGAGAGGACGGGACCTGAGGTTCAGTCTTGAATGACATAGACAGAGGTCTGTGACCACAGCTGAAACAATTTTGACAGGCCGACTGTTGGCCGCCTGTTGCAAAGGCACTGGTGCACGATAACACACACATACATAAATAAACATAAATGTACTTGCAGACATGTGGACAAAATGAGAGCACACATATCATTGACACACATGCACATGAAACTCTATCCTTCCTTTAAGACAGAGCCGTGTGACATGACTCTGCTGCAGGTCGAATGCATGCTTTCTGTTTTGGCCCACAACCTATCCTGCTTGTACACAACATGGATCAGAGGTGACCAGTGCGAAACACATGAATACAAACAAACCGCACATGCAAGCTTTAACCATAAGTGAAGATAAGTGTTAGTGAGCCGCATTTCGATTTGCAACACAGGAAAAGGTCTATAGGATGACAAACACTGCATGAGACAAAGTGAGTGTGAACTGTTTAAAATACAACAAAAAGCCTCACTTGCTCTCCAAGAGTGACACATGGCTAGGCAGCCTTCAGCAAAACACCCAACAAAAAGCCTCTTTAGGACGCCGCAGAACTCACTTTATTCAGGGCCCAAATGTCACACAATTCTCATGCTGCAAATTTCCCCTCTCTGATTCCTCTCTCTGTCACCGTATCAACATTCCACACTGACGCTGACCTTGTTACAGAAGCTGCAATGTCGAACAACCATCTCGTCCTTCTCCAAAAAAGCAGCATTGTTTACCTTCTTTGAAGAAGGAGATAACACGGGCAGAGCGATGCTCTTTTCACAGACAAAACAACACTGGATATGTCCTTGTCAAAGTAACGTGCGACGCACATTAATACAAATTAATCTGGTTGATATAACAGGCTTCAAAAGAGCCAGACACTTGCTCTGGCAGTCTGGTAGGACTGCAAACAGGATCTTTATTTTTTACATGTGTTAATTTGTCCACGTGGGAGAGAAAAGGTGAGAAATGGTATGTGTGTCTGTACTCTCAGCTGTGCATGGGGCCTCATTCTGCTGCAGCTGGCCTATCACAATTAACCGTCATTAGTGTAGAATTTATACAGCACCTAATTGTACATAATGAGTTGAGTGAGTTCTTGAAATGTATCAGCAATAAACTTTTTTTTTTGTACCTGCTATATCTGGCAGAGGACAGGGTTACAAAGTTCCTTCAGATTTATTTTTTAGCTTAGACACTAGGGCTGTAAAGTCCCAGTGGACCAGTCGACTTACTAGTTGATACATGCTGAGTCGAACAAAATTCGTATTGTTTGACTCAATTTTTTCTGCGTCAATTTACAGTCCATGGTTAACTTCATCATCAACATACCAAGTGCTAATGTTTGCAGAGCACTCCCGTTTTAAAGGTAACCTGTCTCAGAACACCCCAGTTGTTTTCACCATTTTGGATTCACCCAACCCACTGGAGACTGGCTGGAGACAGGAAGATTGAAGAGTGTCCACATTAACCAACGTCCAGTGCTTTGCAGAATATTTTTTTTTTAGCCTGTTGTGTTTAATTCCCTTCTTGTGCTGCTGATATCAGTATATTTCCACCACCAGCCACCCACCTCCTCCCCCCCTTGATTTTTTTGGTCGAAAATTTCAGGGTTTTAGTCGACCAAGAATTTCTTCTGATTACAGCCCTATTAGAAACACTGAAAAGTTGGACATGCAACAACACAGGAAAGTTTTTTTTTGAATGCTGAGTCAGTGCTCAAACTAAACTCTCTCAAACTTAACTACTAAAATTTCCTAAAATCCCTGAGGCTGCTCTAGAAGAGACAGACATTTGGTGTTGTTTGCGACTTGTCCAGGGTGTCCCCTGCCTTCACCCGAAGATGCTGGGATAGGCTCCAGCCCCCCCGCGAACGGGAATAAGTGGTAGAAAATGGATGGATGGATGTTCATTTAAGAGCAACGACAATGCCTTTAATTAAATATGACTGTCTTGAAACTGAAATCTCATTTACTATGTCATTTTTGTAATTACATAACCGTTTTTAATCATGTGGAGCACACTACAGGAGAATTATTTGATAAATATGTCACAGTGTTTTTTGTCTGAACTCTATTCATTTGAGACTAATGAGGCTGGATGGTTTTCTTCTTCATTTGGTGGGAGCTGAAAGAGTCTTTGTGGGCTTGATCAGCAGATCAGTCTTAAACTTGTGAGATAGTGAGACCTTCTGAACTGCCTGAGGAGTAACTTTGCCTATAAAAAAGTAGAGCAGAGAAGACTGAAAATAGAAGATTAAATACTTTGACAAGTTTCTTTGTTGATGCATTTTTTTTCTTTTGCTATTTTGATGAGCTACAGTGACAGTGTTCCTATTTTGGTTTACATACAGCTGATTTTCCAATGACCTACTGAGTGACACAGATTCTCAACTTAAAGTTCTGCCCAAGAAATGCCAAACTAGTCCTCTCAAAACCTTTTTTTTTAGATCAAACATCTCATAGCTCATAGCTCAAAGGTGTGGTGAGATAACATTTATCTGGTGTCCACAATCTGCCGGTAGTCTGCTGTGAGCCGGAGCGCTGCTCTGTGCCAGCTGAATGTCAGACACACCCTCGTGGATTGGTATGTAACAGTCAACAGTGACTGTGCTGCGCTGGGTTACTACTGTCTGCGTATGTGAGCCAGTCAGAGGGCACTTCTTTCTGTGTTGTCTTTCGCTAAAGATAACGCATCCTTCAACTCCGCTTAAGTCTACGGGAAGAATTTGAGCTGCGCTGCTGCCCCCTGCTCTGCTGGAAAACCAAAACAGACCACTTAGAGGAACATTACCTCTACACAAACAAACACACAACGCCCAACACAGGAGGGAATAGTTAACAGTAACACTAAAAGCACACCAAACCAAAACGTGGAAACTCAAGAACACACACACACACACACACACACACACAACATGCCTAATCATCACAGTGAAATTTGAGGTCTTTTCTTCATCCACACGAAACAAATCCACAGCTTTGGTCAGACAATGTCTCCAACTGACTCCTCTGTAATCCAAACACACACTGCAATAAACATGGCACTGTTGTGTGTTTGTACAAGATGCTGCACGAAGGAATACAGCTCAAACACACTCATACTAACATGGATCATTCAAACAGGAACTCATGCTATCCTTAAATTACTCAGACCTTTGCGTGACCCCACAAACTGCAGCTATACATACAGCTTTACAGAGCGCTCCAAATAAGGGATAAGCTGTGAATTCCAGTAGAGAACTTGTATGTTTCTTATTTTTAAGACAGTTTTTTATGGTCTAAGTTTTCTCCGAAAACACAAGCAGACAAACACACAAGTAAACAAAGAGCAAAACTCACCATTGTGGGAGGACTCCTTGTTATCGGCCACCTTCCTCAGCGCTGACACGATGGCATCAGAAGGAACACGAGGACTCTCCACATATTTGGGCTTCCTGACTGGACCTGCTTGCACATATCGAAGATCCAGAGAGAATGAGAGAGAGAGAGAGAGAGAGAGAGGGGGAGAGAGAGGGAGAGAGAGGGAGAGGGAGAGAGAGTGTCAGACAGAGCAAGGGGGGGATGCAAAAGAGGAGAGAATTGGAGAAAAGAGAGAGAGAGAGAGTTCTCGCTGGATTAACGTGTTCCAGATGGGACTAGAGATGAGAGGCGGTGGTGTCTTAGTTGGACAGGCTTGGCTGCACTCCGTAGCTCACATAAACTCACTCACACACACGCACAAACACACACACACTCTCTGAGGCAGCTCCCTATGCTGATAGCAGCTCTGGTCTGTCTGACAACCCGGAGTACTGTCTGTCTGCATGGCTGGAGACTCCCAGTAAAACGCTGCTGCTCACCGGCTCTGGGAATGTAAACTGCAGCAGGAAACCACGACAATTAGCCTCCTTGTGAACTTTCAAATTGAGTGTTCAAACAAACATAAGGAGTGTTGTGATCTATAAGAAGTGCACTGATACTAACATATGGTTACTTTAGGGTTTAAGTGTCCTTGTTTAAGTCAGATGATGTATCTAGGGCAGCGGTACAGTTCTCCGTGGACCGCCTTTTTGCCTTTAGTGAGGAGTGGAGGTTAGCTGGCTGCTCACCCTGTGACAGAATTAGAAAATCCCACAGCGACATGCAGAATGCTTGCTCACTATGCAGAACTTTATCACATACTAAGCCTTCTACAGACAGAACCCCTTTTGCAAAATTTCCATTTGTAAGAACACTAAACATTCTGAAAACTGCTTTTAACATTTCTAATGTAGAAAAAAGTTTTACTGAGTGGACGCGAAGGACTTCTAATCTTTCCCTGCAGTGGCAATGTAACTGTTTATACGAGCAGCAGATCCAGCAAAGACAGTAGACTAAATACTAAGCCAAGAAACAAACATCTCCAAAGAAACTTCGCTGTGCATATTCTGAGTCCTTTACTTCTATCCCACAGTAGCTTGTGTAACAAAGAAGTAAACTCCAGGGTTCAGAAACAAAAGCAAAACAAAACTGCAGGAAATAACATAAAAACAGGAGTCGCTGTATAATTTAGATCCATAAATCCACAGAGAATGGCAACAGTGTGCCTCCTGTTACGCCACTCCTCCATGTATCCCAAACCTTGACCTACTGTAACCCAATCTAGACCCCCCTCTCCTCCCCCTGAATCCTGTTATCAGATGACTGTATGTGTAACCCCAGTCATAACATAAAGATAAGATGGGGGAGCAGAGATAGTCATTTCCTATTACTGCATTTGATAGCCAGTCACTCCCACCTCAAGAGGGAAAAATCCCCTTAATCTGATAGAACAATGTCTTCAAACACAGCTGCGATATCTTGGATACAGATACAAATAGAGGAGACTGAGCGGAGGTTATAGCGGGGGTACAGGGGGAGTTAAAGCAGGAGCAGCTATGTGAGGGGAAACGATCTGGAAATGTCAATGCAACAAACCAAGCAGGAGAGTCAAAGTCAGCTTGATGCACAGTGCCATCTATGGATATGTGGCCTGAAATGCATAGTGGGGCTTTTGATACCCTCAGCACGCTTCCTCAATGAGAAGTGACTGGAATATTAGTTTTTAGCATAGAACTATGATATGAGAAAGTCAAAGAAGTTAAAGTGAAATTCTGAAGTTAAAAAGTAGACTCAGTATGTGGTGGAGTAATGGTTTAGAGGTAATGCCAATAAGAAGTACAAACATCTAAAGAATTCATTCCCAGCTCATATCTGATTTACTTTTTGATTTGTGTATGTAGATAAGATCGAAACCTGGAGGGAGCTTAGCCAGAGGAGCAGCCTTCGCATTCATCTGCAGATGGTCAGGCAGAACCCATTAACCAGGAGTCACACAGCACCAATTAAAGTGGAACTACAGAGACAGAGGGGCCCTGTGTGAGACACACTTAGTTCAGGTAAATATCTTGGACTACTGCTGAATATGTTCCACTGAGTGTATTCATCTAAAAACAACAGGGGGCACGGTTTGAGTAATTTAAACCAGATGCTGAAGTTCAGATTCAGTTAACACAACGAGAACACAGGATCCACACACGGAATCGCAAACATCAGGCCGACTATCAAGGGGTAATTTTGGGCAACATCTAAGGGCTGCAATGATAATGCGCCGGAGAGGCGAAAAGGTCCTTCAACAAGACTCTGATGTCTAAGCGTAAGCATATGACAGAGTGGGCACACGCAGGGGTTTCCTTGCCATTCAAAATCTCATCTCAAGATTTAACAGGGTGTCATTACCGCTCTGGCCTTCGAGATGGAAGTGCTGACGAACAAGCAATTGCAGTTTATAACAGGCATGAAAAGGTCGCAGAGATGAAAGTGTCAGACATATGACCCTTAAAGGACAATGTTAGAGAGAGGGAGAGACAGAGGGAGGAGTGAGATGTGCTCTCACTTTCATCACTCTTTGAAGGCAATATCCAGAATATAAATCTGTTCACAAGCAAGATAACTCATGGATGAATATATGTTCAAGAATAATCACTGCTATATTATTTATATCATTCTTAAGATCATAAAGAATATGATGCACTTCCAAATGTTTGTGATTTTTGGTTTGCAGTACATTTCATTCTTTTGCTTTTCTTGTCTTGTTCCTGTTTGAGTGAAGTCTGATGAAAAATCTGGTCCTGCTTCATTCTTGATGTTGTTGCTGATGGTTTTATTTGCTTTTTTTGGTTACATAGAGACATTCATATTTATTCAAACTGTTTTTTGACTACCTTATAAATCCTCTTCAAATTTCTTTGCATTACCTGTTCCTAGGGGGTCCAAAAACGATACTGATATCCGATATCAGTCCGATATCAAAAAAACGAATATCGAATTATATCGCTTCTAAAATCTCTGTAGCACTCCGATACAAGCAGTCCATTCCAGACTTCACTTCAGCACCTCTAGCTAGAAGCGCCCTTATCCAGCAAGGTGAGCCCACAAAATCACAGTATTTTTTGTTCAAGTCCGAAAAAGATATTGCAGCTGGGTGAAAAACTTGCCATGCACAATTTTGGATCAATATTGGATCAATATCGGTATCGGTCAATCTTGAAGACTACAATGTTGGTATCGTATCGGAAGTAAAAAAAATTGTATCAGGCCACCCGTACCTATTCCATTACTCTATTATTATAGTAGAGGACACCAGATAATTACTTTCAATGCAAACTCGATTAGTGTGATAATGTGTATCTAAGGATATAATACATATTTATGAATATAGGCTATGTTATAAACAAACCGAAGGGTGAGAGCAGGAGATCTGTCTTGAAGAAAACTGAGCACACAGTCTCTCGAGGGTAAAGCAGTCAGGCGAGCTGTGACTGCAGAGGACTCTTCCCTCCCTGGTATTCACTGCGAGATTCAGGAATCCATGACCAGCGAGCCATCAATCAGCAGGCACATATACACATACCAAAACAGCACAATAACTATGACCAACAACTTACAGCCTAGAGTCAAAGCCCGAGAAAGAGAGGATTGTTCACAGTTCGGAAATGATCAAGGCGTTTTTTTCCCCAAAATTCTTCCTGATGGACTCTGACTTCTTCACATTTCCACTTTTCAATGAGGCAATGTGTTCTCTTTGTTCAGCATAGAGAATGAGGCCAGTCTCACAACAGCCTCTTTTATGATCCTAAATGCCCCTCTTCAACTCAACAAGTGAAAAATAATATATTCCGGTGATAATGGAGTGCAGCATGTCAGACTCATTCATCCTTAATTTTCAATGAGCATTATGTTCGGGTGCTGATCCAAGTTTCCTTTGACACCACTTTGAATGTGACAAAACATTGAACAGTGTCAAGACATCTAGGACGCTAGTTTTAACATCCAGGCATTACAGATCATTAGCATGGCCTTGTTAAGTTTTTGTGTGCACACATCTAGATCAGAGTGGAAATGAAAACTAGCTCCAACCTGTCGACATGCCATGGGAATGTTTTTTTAATGCTGCTGATTCATTATTTGATGGTTTGAGCTGGTTGTTTGTTCTTTTATGAGGAACTTTTATACCGCTGTCTCGGCAACAGCTACCTTGTAAAAGAGATTTTGTTTCTCAATGGTAATGATTCAATGTTTAGGCCCACTTTGTCTCCTTCATGTCTAAACAGCGCTAAACCCAGATAAATCTGCCTGTTCCAGATAGTAATATCTGTGATTGGCTCGACATGAATCAAGGGAGATGAAAGTCTCAGGGAAGGACAGAAAGACTTATAGCATCTGTTAGAATATATAAAAACTGAGATTAGAAATTCTTGTGGTTTACTAGCTAAGTGTTATCTACAGAAGCGTATTGCATTCACCAAAAAAATAAATAAAAATAAAAAGTAATGTTTTTTTTTTCAGACTATCTCTTGTTTTGTTTTTCAGAGTAATTGTTTTTCCTATTCTCTGGGATCATGATCATTTAAAATCCAACGCTTTTATCCCCCTCTGCTTGATTTATTGGAAGCAAACACGGCCCACTTGTTCATTTGAATTAAGTTTTACTTTCTTTTGGGTTTGAGACACTGGGAGATACTCCTTCCTTTTCAGAAAAATGGAGTCGTCATATCTTTGTTTACTTTGCGCAGGCACCTCAGGATTTACATAACCTCTGTTTAACTAATAACATGCCTTACTCTCATTATTCCAGTAGTTGAAGTTATCTAGGAGCTGGAGAACACACTGATTTGGAGCAGCCCCGGTGGTTAACATTGTCTGACTGTATGAGATTCTCGCAGGATTTTAAAGTGTCTCGCTTAGTTAGGGGAAAAATTGTCAGAAAAACAGAGACAAAAAAAATTAGTATGAAAAAAAGAATAAAAATTTATCTGAAAAACCAAAAGAGGGGAAAAATATTAGTACAAAAAAACAAGAAAAAAAAACAAATAATCTGAAAAACAGCAAAAAAAATTACTCAAAAAAGTTTCCTTTTTTCGTAAGTGAATGCAATATGCTTCTGTAGTTATCCATTGAATATCTGCCAGAATTAGATACACTTATTCTTGTTGACAACTGCACTTTAACTTTTTATTTCTACATTATACATTTAAAATAGCCGAGAAAGAATTTCAGGCATGCTTCCATGTGGACCTAAAATATGAATGCTAATTTATGATTCATTCTCTATTCAAAGCCTAACAAATTATCATTTCACTCTCCAGTACCACCAGGAGAGGCTGGTAATCTTTGTGAAACACTACATGTTTAATAGTCACCACTAATCTCACACATGCTGTTTCACAGGCTGGTATGAATTATGTATTTCCCTCTGCTCTGAGTCTGCACATATTCACACATTTCCAAAAGGTATCGGCAATAACTTAAAGCAATGTAAAGAAGATTTTTACTTCCCCATAACCATTAACAGTCTGATATGATACACCACTATGACTTGAGCTGACTGACTGAAGCAGCAGTAGCAGTTTATTCTGGTCTCTCCAGCATTAGCTGAATTGGGATTCCTCTGCAGATGAAAAGGAGAGGATTGGATGTGATAAGGAGCCAAAGCCGGGGTGTAGTGAAGTGCAGTGAAGTGAAGAGCTGGATAGAACTTTTCACTGGGCACTGCTCATCAGAGGAACCTTTCAAAGGGTTCCTACCGCATCACAAGGCCTTTTACTGCCCGGCTCTCAGAAAGGCATCAATATTCCCTTGGGGCTGTCTGGTTACTGTCAATATCCCCAGAGTTAACTTCAGGAGAGCTCACCTCAAAGGGGATACAACGGGCTTTGAAGAGACTTTCTCTCCTCTTGACTGAACTACAGAATAATTTGCACTCATCTGGAAATGTAGAGGTGGGTGTACAGTGAACATAAATGATAGAAAGAGGCAGCATGTAATATCAGCACATATTTTAAATCAGCCTATCATTTTAGGATGAATGTGAGGGGTTTTTTATGTTGGAGAAAAAGGCTGAAAAACTCTAGATAATTACTTACAGTTATAGGCAATTACATCATTTCAATCCTATGATCCTGTTAACAGAAGTGGTTTCACTTTAGGCAGACACTGTCCTTGAACTTGCTGTTAATGACTGCTATAAAATCACGAGGCTTTACAAAAACACATAAATCCACAGAGAATTCCTCCAGAGTTTAACTAAATTATCTTTTGTGTTGTTTTATGGGGTCTGCTGTGATAATTTCCTCTGAAGCTGAAACCTCGGTTGAAGATGAAAAAAAAAGAAGAGGTCTCAGAGAACACAGACATTTTGGTGCTTAATAACCACAACAAAAATACACTGAAATGACTGTGCAGTGATTTAAACAGCGAACCACTGATGCACAGCATTCCACGTGCTTTTGGTCAACTGTGGGGCTGCTGCCACAACATGGAGATAAGAGGAGATAAGCAACTAAAGGGTCAAGGTAACAGACCACTGATAGAAAGAGGTACATACTGACTGGCTTTCACTTAAACACACAAAGAGGATGAAAAGTTCTCAGGCTTGTTTGTGTGTATGTGTGTGTGTGTTTGAGTGTCCAAACACAGCAGGATTTCTTCAATTTGAAGAGCATCAACAAAGTAATCGCCCTGCATGGATGATTGGAGCATTTCTGCAGCATTCTGATAAGAATTGAGTCAATTGGCCACAGGGTCATCCTCTAAAGATGAAGGCTGAAATTCATTGGTTACATGGCCCTCTACTGTTGTTATTAAAAGGGATCCTCCTGCCTTATCCAAGTTTAGGGTTACTTTAGATCAGTGGTGCACATCTTTAACAGCCTAATTGTGTCTTCTCGGCTCATATTGTGTCGTCTTTCTTCTTAAGACACCAGATTACTACATAATTTGAGTAAAAGTGGCCACTGAGTATGCAAAAGTATTTTTAAAATCCCACAGACTCTCAGATGAAAACAGCAGGCTGTAACTTTATGTTACTGCCATCTGGTTCAAAAGCAGTTCACTGGAGCAGAGAGTGTCAATGCAACCAACAAATACGAGTTACACCTCAAGCTGTTACGCTGCTCTCCGAGTCCATCATCCTTTACAGCACAGCTTGTTTTGTGGTTTGAGGTCATTTCGACACTTGGGTTGTCAAGCTCACAGCCTGTCATGCTTTGATTCATGTAATGGGGCAGTGGTAGCTCAGACTGTGAGGACTTGGGGTGGAAACATGAAGGCCACCGGTCCATGTCCCATGGACTTAGTCTTTAAAGTCCCACTTCGATACTTTTTTTTACAACTTAAAGTGTTCTCAGTGGTCTTTAAGTTAGGATTATGAAGTTTTTGGCCAAAATCCCATTACCTGTGTCATTTTCAAGGCCTTTTCTTCTGCAGAGCTCCAGTGCACATAAGAAATTTCCCTCTGAGTCGTGGGCGGAGACACCACTGCTTTGTACACTCCTCTTTATGCTAGCTTGCAGCCTAACATTGCCACTGTAGTAGAAGTGGCAGGTAACATGGGAGCTATTCAGCTCTCAGACACTAATGTCTTTATGGACATGATGAAAGTTAATATTATAATTAGCTTTCTTACGAGCATTGCAATCGGCTAACGCACATGCTTGTTCCGAGATCATTCTCTCTACTTCTCTGAGTCTGGCCTGGATAGTGGGGCTCAGTGGGTGGAGCTTGGATTTGTGATGTAGGAAATCTCACTGTGTCTGAGCCTGCCATGTGGGTCTGCCAGAGATTTACAGTGATATGAATGTAGAAATACTCAAAAATTCAATTTTGCACTTAGCCTTCTCATATTATGGCCTCTATAGCACCAGAAAAATGCCAAATGAACATGTAGACAACAAGAAAAACATGATTTTCATCGGAGTGGATCTTTAACACAGGCTGGTAGCTTGAGAAGTGCCAGTGTCCTCCCCGGGCACTGCCCAAAGTCCCCATGGGCGAGGTGTGCAGCATGTTCAACATCAGAGTATAACTAGTGAGCCTTGAGGTTTCATAAAGTAAACCAATTTGGGAGACATCAACAAACCTTAGCTTTGATAGAGTCACATCAAAACAGCGAATTCTGCTCACTGGTGGTGATTTGAAGACTTTCTGCTCTGATCAACAAACAAAGCAGCTACTCAACCAGAGGCAGCAATAAAATAAAAAACACTGAACTCATTTGAATATCTCTAACAGCCAACCACAGGTCATTATCCCTGTGGCCTTTTTGTAGCTGTACCAATTAAATCATATACTTCCCATGAATGCAGTAAATCAATACAAACTGCTGTTTTATGATCCCTCCTAGGCTGGCAGAGAGAAAAAGCATCGGGCAGACAGTTTTGTCGTGTAACTGCAAAAAGGTTACAAATCTTGTATGCAATCATGAAATAAAACACCATAAAGAACTCTGCGCCCACCACCTTTCATCCCCCAGAGATCCATATGTTAAATAATTTCTCATATACTGACCAGCTTGTTGCATACTATTGGGTTTAAGGGCTCGTTATTCAGAGATGTAGTTTTGTTGAGTATAAAATGTGGTTGTAAAGTGAAGGAGAGGTGTGATTTTCTGGATCTGCAAAGCATCATCTTTACACAAGCAATCAGTGGCACAACAGATGTTTTCCGTCCCACTATGGCACAGTAACATCAAACAACCAGAGGAGGTCACTGTGGAGATGCCCAGGAGACTGTGAGAGGTGGAGCACTGGGAGTTCCTCACCATCAGAGCTAATAGAGACTTCAAATTCTCATTTAATGTGCCATCAGGTTTACTCTACCCTTGATCCAGGTTCAGGTTCTACAATACCTGATGCCTGACCTGTATAGACAGGATCTATTCAGGAAACACTCCTTCAGTAAGTATCCCTCTCTGGGCATTCAGGGTGCCTGTAAACTATTAAGACTATAAAGTCTAGGTGCTGTTCAACACATGTCAGCGTGCTCTGTTTCATGGTTAAGCTCTGGGCTTAGCTGATCAAAGCTGCGCCACTCAACGCCACCAGGACTTTGCGGTGCAGGCATCCGTCACACTCCTAATTAACTGAATGTTTCTCTGTTTGTCCCCCTGTGAAGTTTTTCATGAAAAGAACAACCACTAAGTCTGAGCCGTCCAAACAGCCATAGATTATCCAATGTGTCAGGAAATGAAGCCAAGCCGCAAAATGCTTTTGGAATCTGTGAAACCACTTCCTCTTAAAAGCATCTGTTCGAGCTGGATAGAAAAGAGGACAGATGGACGTGTGAAAGAAGTCAATGATGGATGGATGTAGTCATAAATTACAGTAGTATGACTTGGGTTAATAACATAACTTGTTGACAGGGCAAGCTGACAACAGACATGTGTTAGAATGTAGAAACTTATGGAGGAAGTTTTAAAGAGTAGCTCTTTCATGGAGTGAGAAAATAATCTGAATATAAAAAGTTGTGTTTTTTATCTTGTTGCGAATGATAATAAAATGTAAAACTCAAGATTTCTGAGCATCATAGTTAGTGGCACACTTCCCAAAAACTGAAAATAAGACCAGCAGAGATGTTTGACCAAAATGCCACTCTGTGTACCTTATCATTAAAACAGATTTTCACAGTTACTTCTGGCTTTCAGATAAAATCACATGAAAAACCAAGTATTTCATACAAAAAACAAAACTAAAATAAATGTCAAAACAAAGCTGAAAATGTTAGAGGGAAAAGTCAGTTCTTTTAAAGTGGGGTTGTATGATGTACCTGTCAGAAATATGTGATTGAACCACAGAGGGTGTTTTTCATATGTTGGCTCCTTTGTTGAGAAACTGTCTAGGAACCGTAACGGAAACTTGTCCATCTTCTACTACAGACACGGTCAGCTTTATCACCTAATTCAGCCAATTTTTTCAAACTCCAACCACAGCACTATTTTTGATGTAAATGCCCAGTCCATTTGAAAAAGTGTTGGCACCTCACTCTGCTGTCAGGAAGCATTTTTGCCCTTTTTGCAGACATAACACATATGTGCTCCTCCACCTGCTGGGCGGCTCCGCAAGAACAGGGCCAAGCTGGCTGGCCAACACACTTACTTTTTACAATAGAGTTAGAAATTAGGTAACTGGACAACATGAACCACCCATGCTGCTGTTCATAGACCAAATGTAATAAAATCAGAAACTCTATTTGAACATGTATGCTACCAATTTGAATCACCTCAAGTCGGATGAGGCCGTTATCCTCTTTTGTTCATGTTGTTTACATCAGAAGGAATAGCTCAAAGCATTTTTATGTTCAGAACATCTTTTCTATGAAATCAAATAGTATTTACTTATTAAACAAAGAGCGCAAAATATTACAGACTGAGTATCAGAAGCCTCCAGTAAAATGAGCAGTCTGAGGCAAATAACATGAACCAAACTTCCTAACAGAATATCTGCCAGCCACTGACTTTGCTTGATCTTACACTTCATTGTAATGTACAACCTGGTCATATCAACCAACCAGTCATATATAGAGCAAACTGTCATGTCCTGGGCCCTTCAAAAAAGCATCTTAACCTATGTCGTCTTCCTCACAGAGTTGAGACATTTCCTGCAGTATGTGTTTATTAACTGGAGGTGTGAACTCTCTCCTTGACGGGTTTTCACAGTTACCTGTGAGAAGGACAGCGCAGGAGAACCCACCAACCATCCCCCAGTCGACTCTACATGGCTGTCCACAATGACATCCCATCTTGTCAGTCCATTTCCCCCCCATTTTCCATGCCTCAGAGCATTCCAAGTGGGGACATACGTTTAATGAGTGTTGCTCCTCCTTCTCCTGTCCCAAAGGTCCCTTTCACCTTCACAAACCACCAACACCCACCCCCCACTCATATTTCATAAGCACTACGTTTGATAGGACAGTAAGAAACCCTGCTTCATCATAGATTTTGATTTGTGTACTTTGTTTTACCTTGGTTTTATAAACACAGTAGAACATCTTTTCATCAAAAATTTGCATAATCTAATGCGTCCCGATTTCAAGCTTGCGAGTCAAATGTAACATATGATGTTCCTTCAAGTGCACAGAAAACCAGGGTTCAGATGTAAAACACGGTAGCAAACACAATACCCTCGTCTGTATTCTGTAGATGAAATTTGAATGAGGCTAATCCATTTCAGAAAGCTAATGTAAAGCTCAAAGAGTTGAACAGCTGATCAACATTTCCTTCGCAGAGATGTGAACTTGTGCGACACAGAGTTTGCATTGGGCTTAAACCACACTTCCCCCTTCCCATCAACTCATCTTTACACTAAACAGATCAAAGCTGTTACCACTCTAAACAAAGGCTACACAGCCCCACAGATGAGTGCCACATGTGAGTGGGGCCACATTGACCACTTAAAGGATTTCTCTCCTCTTTGCCAAGTCTCCAGAATACAAAGACTCAGGTTGAAACAAGTTCAGCTACAAAGGTATATACCCTTCTGCTTTGAAGCACCCCGCAGCTGCTGACAAGCATGTTCCCAATGTGGTGGATAGAAGGCGTCTGAGGAGGACTGACAATGAGATCCAGTGTAAACACACACCCATTACCAGTCAGTAAAGTGTAAACACACGAGGACTCGACATCAACACAAGGTGATCAAATACAGGGATGAAGAGCCAAGAACAATTCTCTGTGAGCAGCGTGAGCTCACAGTCAAACTTTTAGAAACGAAAACTGTGCAGTTATCATAACTGTTTCTCTTTTATGACTAATTTTCCAAGAGTAATAAATGCTCAAAAACAGTTTGATGTATCACAGAGAGTTTTCAGCTGAAAGCAGTGTGTTAAAGCGAAGGGGTGAACCATCATTCCTACAGTGCTGTCAGATGATCAGTAAATCTGCAAAAGCCCCCAGAGACACTGGATGCTTCCATTATGACATTGAAACAGCACAATGACAAGAAAAAAATGGCTACTCTGCAGCACATTTACAAGGTAAAGATAATATAGAAGCACAATCATGAGAGGCTTCAATGTGGGTAGAAACGGTACCTGGTGATCTCTTTCCAGGGCGTAAAGGCATCATATAGGACTGTCTTGGCAGTAGAGGTGAGGATGGGAGGGACATGGACACCCCCTTGGTGAGGCTCAATCTAAAAATATCATCTGGGACATTTGGGTGACCGCTGCTGGACCCTTGGTGCTGGGGGTTTGCTTCAGGTGGGAATCTTCTTTGAGCACCGTGGCTATGGGCATCACCTGTTAAGTAGAACAACAAGACTGTTACCAAGCGCATTGGAGATATATTATCACGTTTAACAACACCCAGAAGAGGAAGAGAGTCATTCAATTCCACTGAATACCAACAGCAGACAAGAACTGATTTCAGCAGCACAGAAACACATCATGTAGATTCTTCTTTTGGCACCCAACGTGCAGAGCAGAGTTTAAAGAGCTGTAAACGGTGAAGCTTTGAGTACATGTAGAAACGTTTACACCAAAGTTGTATTGTGGCACATAAATCAAACTATAAGAATCATGTGCGCTGACTGTTTTGAAAATGTGACTTTTACTTTAAATGTTCAAATGAAGGTGTTTAAAAATCACGACTTTGAGGACAAAAGACCGACTTAAGAATCCACGATTGATATCCCTCTTCTCAGCTATGCCTTCAGAGCTTATATGTTAGATTACAGTTTTATTCTTGCAGCTGACACGAGGTTGTATTTCTGGCCCTGCTGATATAATCTTCCATGGCTATTTTTTCACTGTGGTCTGGCTTCCCTAAAGAACACATCTGGGTCACCAGTGAGCTGGAAACTCAGCATTTGAGGTAAAAATCACTAGTTTGAGTCATTTCTTCTTGCTATTACTCACCGGGTAGATTCGGCACTTTGTCAGAGCTTGTGTGCTAGAAATGACAGTCATTTGGTCATTTTCATTATATTCCTTTATCAAAGGCTCACTGTACTTAGAAGACCTTCTGATGTTATCCAAAGAAAAGCATGGTACGATGAAATAGGACTTGAAATGTAGCTTCAATGAGGGAAAATAACTGTCCGATTGTGCCTGAAGAAACAATTCTACCCACTATTTTTTTTTACCACATACTTTTTCAGCCACAAAATGCATTACCACATTATGATGTGATCATATAGTGACTTATTTACTGCATATATTAATTTTTTTCATGAATTTGACCTTAGAGGGAGGTAAGAACCGAGAATAGGTCACATAAGGACGACCAAGAAAACCTTGAAATTGTTCCAAATCAAACAAGGTATTCAAACATTTTCTGATGCTACCATGCAAAGTCTGAACACAGGGAATGTAAAACCTCAGAGGAAACCTTGGCATCTTTTCTTTTGCTGCAGAAAGCTGTCTGTTTCTTTTCTGTGTCTTCTTCTTCTTTTACAAAAGATTTCTTCTGGAGCCACGAGCATTATTTCCAACTGTCCATACTGCTGCATCTGCTCCTGCTAAAGCTACAATATTTGATCAGCCCCATCAGGATTACAGCATTCATCTTCGGACTTTATTTTCCTAAGAACAGAAAGTTTACTGACATCATCCCTCAGTCTCCACTTTGCTGAGCTCTGTGCTTGCCTGCAGGGGTTGATTAAGAGCCTTATTGATGCCAAACATGACCAAAGTTCATATCCTGTATACATAATATAACTTTGTCAGATGTCAGTTGGCTAACAGACAAATGATTTCAGGAGTTTAAATGTCCTCATATTTAAAACAGTATCGACTGATTATGATGGTGGAAGGCATTCTGACAGTAATGTCTTTGACCACCCACCTTTTGCAGTATGGTTTTGCAATCAAAAACCCAATCAAGGTTAGACTCCAGCCCTGAGATCCAACAAAGTTCAAATAAGTACAATAACAGACAACTGTAGTTCATAAAATCAACTTCACAAAATGCAATGCCAGGAAAATGGCAAGATAAATCTTTTTGTACCTTGCTGGAAGCACAAACAAAGCAAGCTACTAAAGGTGAGAAAAAGCAAAATAAATGGATCCATGAGAACACGTCATGGCCACGTAATATGTATTTAAACCCAGGGTCATGGACCAGGGAGAATTTCTCACGCCATCTGTGCAAATGCGAAGGACATCCAGTTTGTGGAATAAACAAGGACACCGAGGTAAGATAACATGCAATCGCTAACTTCACTATCTCCATCTATCTCCATGGACCTAGGTAACTATTTGTGGTGAAGCATCTCATATTAAACTCTATCAACACTGCACTGTCTGCAGTAGTACAAAAAAATATGACTGACCCCAGCTTTAAGCCTGAAATGAGAACATTAATAAAATAAAAAAAAGAACACGCACAACCTTGCAGCCCAAAGTTGGGTGGTTGCTGGACCAAAAAACATTGCAGACTTTTTCCTACCTTTGTTACATTACTTAAGTATACATGAAAACTGCAGCTTTGGAGCAGAATTGCTGACTTCGTTATCAGGAGGCCATCAGTTTCATATTTAAATCAGCAAGAAAATCTGTTAGCTGGAAATGTTGAGCTCTCATCCAGCAACTTTTTCCAAAGGCATCACTTTTTCAAACTTCACTGTCTCTGCTGTCTCACTCTTCGGATACAGTTTTTTGTTGTTGTTGCTCAAACAGAAATTTCCCCAGAGTTGATTCAGAAAACTTGGTAAAAGACTGGCTAATGCATAAACCTGGCAACTAGTTTGCTCTGTGGATTCCAAGCCCCTGGATGGAAAAAGCAGATTTTGCTTTCCTAAGAGCTAACCCTTCATGGAAAGACCATTACCACTATGGAGCCTGCTAACTGCAAAGTAATCTGTCCTGTGGCATCAAAGTTGCCCACTCACCATTGCCACAAATTAAAATGTATGAATTATCAACCTCAAGACAACATGTAATACCTTACTAATAACACAGGCCATACGTCAGCAAACCCAGCTAAATCAGAACTGCAGATGTGGTGAACCACAGCAATGACAATTAGCTTTTCAGGACTGCACTGCTCTGGAAGACAGAAGCAGATTAGCGCTGACGCCTGTCTGCAGCCAGGGGTTTGTAGAAATCACTGAAGCCCAAAATACAAGAGGCAAGCTACTATATTAGCATCCTGGCTCCCTCCTTGGGGGATATGACTGTTTGTTGGGATGCAGGGCTAATCAGAAACAGAGACCCATTTTCTCCACACCCCCGCTTGGCCACTGGGGACACAAAGCTGTTCTGATTTTTAAAGGGCTGCTTCACAAAGAAGAATACCACAGGCAGGAAACAGAGAGGTTGCAATGACACCTCTGCATGCCATCAGATGTGGAAAAACTGTGAGAGACCAAAAGGTCACTCAGCCAAGGCCAGGATCTGCCGTATCCCTGACATGAGTGGGAAATTACTGTATGCACAATGATATTGACACTTTCAGAAGTCCACTGAGCTTGTGTGCGTCTAACTTCTGGTTCAGAAACAGAAAGCTGAGATACAGTTCTCTCTGTGGTTCATCATTAACCATAAAACAGTGGGATATCCCTGCTGATCCTACATGGCTAACATGTGTTTTCCTTATGTTTGCAAGTAGGGCTCTTCATGTAACTAAAGCAATAAAGCTTAGATTAATGACACTTCACTGGTGGTATCCTTTCCAAAAAGAGTTTATGGGGAAGACCATGGTGCAGACTTTTAACCTATTGGAAGATCAGCTGTTCAGTCCCTGGTTCCAGCACTTCCATGCTGTGGTATCCTCGGGCAAGATAATGACCTTTAAATTGGTCTGGAAGGCAAAGACATTGGTTCAATCGCTTCATAAGTAAAGTTGATTTACTATACACCATTAAATTTCCAGTTCCTGTGGACCAAACCAGACCTCGATTGCATGTCATTTCTTATCCCCTTTTTCCTATCATTTCCTGTTATCTCTGCTATTTCTCCAACATGAAAGCATTAAATGTCAATGAAAAACTATTTACACAAAATGAAGACCATATGTGAAGGATTTTAAGATTTTTTTCTACTGAACAATGTCTGAAACACAACCTTTCTGCCTTGTTTACTTCATTTGCACACTCCCTTGGAGACTTTAGCACTAGCCCTACAATCATGTGCAACCTGTCAACAAAATGAGTAATGGTCTGTTTTAAAGAGGAACCATTTTTGATTCTGTTGTCGCCATGATAGTTTTGCAGTGTTGCATGGATGTCTCAATGTAGGAGGAACACAACCCTGAAACCAAACTGCTGGTGTCTAAAGGCTACATTGGTCACACACTGTAAAAGCTGCCAGCGGAGCGTTCACTTACAGTCACAGCAGGTCGTGGTCATACAGGTTCAGCCATATTGCATGCTAAAGAGATTATAACTAAGTTGTAATTTTGGTAGCTGGTCAAGAAACCAAGGGACGCCACATAAAAGCTTGTCATTCGAGAGCTGGTGGATGGGCTGCAGTGTGTCACAGTGACTGCTGCCATCTGACCCGACACTTTATAACGCAGAGGGACACAAGGACAGAAACTTGCCAGTGCTATTTCAGTTTCTTTCCTAAACCCTGTTTGGGGCAAGGCCTGCAATTTCAGCCCCTGCTGTGGTCAAAGAAATCAACCCTTTCTAATTATACAGTGGTGCCCCAAGATGATGTAAAAATGATTACAGTCCCTGGCCTGCTCGCTTCTCCTCATCAAAGAGAATGGCCAGAGCCTACGGGGACAGGCCCAACCCATAAAGACGGTTCAATATTATTTCAAGACATTGATTTAGAAAAGCAAACCTTAAGTACAAATCAATTATTTGAGCAGGTCAATCTGAAACGTTTATTCCAACCAATGTTCCCGTCTCGGTGTCTCCCTCATGTGCAGTAACGCCATAAAGATGGAAACTGTGGTTTGACTTTGATTTGACACTAAATAAAAAGTGAAACATTATCCTTTAACTCATACTTTTACATGATGAATTTCACTCCTCGATGTTTACACTGCACTCCAATTGCAATATGCAATGTGTGGCTACCCTACAGGGCAATTACTATGACTATGTGGCATCAAATAAAAGTTAAGTGCATTAATGATTTTTAAGCATCTTCCCTTTCCCCCTGACTAGCATGCTAAAGCACTGCTGGTAATGCATGTTTCTTGCATGGTTACAGATCTAAATGGTGTTCTTTGCCTCTCGAGGAAATCTGTGCAAAAGAATGTGTTGTGTCACTCCTTTCTGGTCACTCCCCAACTAGAAAAACACAGACCCTCTCTATTGTCTGACTGAGGCCTGAAATGCCCATGAAAATGATACAACTTCAAGGCACGCTGTTTTGGGTGAATGCCAGACCACCAAAACACTTAGAAGCTATGTTCAAAATAGCACAAAACACATACTATAGCAGCTTTGCCATAAAAAGAACAGTGAGTGGCACCTGTGTTTTTTCTATTAAGTTCTGTGCCTATGTTGTTGAGGAGTAAAACCTAAAGCATGCATCCCTGGTCTGTGGAGTTCCCCATGGCCCTGTTCTAAGCCCAATTTCGTTGACTTTGTACCCGGTTCCATTTGGCTACAAAATAAACAGCTGGAAACATCATCATCTTGCCCACCCTCTGAACTGCCTTTATGCAATTACAGACTGGATGGCAGTTTTTTATCAGCTTCTGTTGAACCTTCAATCTTTGAGTTTCTTCTGGCCAGTCTTCAGGCCTTGATCAGCACGTCTTGTTCATTCTTGTTTTTACCAGTTGAAAATCTTTGCAATACTCAGGCCCATCTTATCAACAGGTTGGTTAGAAGTGATCGTTCTTCCATTCATTTCCTCCCTGGCTGGACAACTGCAACTCACTTTTGACTGGTCTTAGTACAACATCCCTCAATCATCAACAAATAGTACACAATGCTGCTTCCAGATTTAAAACAAAATCCTCGACAAGATCTCATATAACAACAATTCTATTGTCTCCATACTGACTACCCCTGAAGTTCAGAATACCATTAAAGATTCTTGTTTTCACTTTCAAAGCCCAGCATGGACAGGCACCTACCTATAAAGAGGTTCTACAGCTTAACATCCCAGCAGGACTCTGAGGTCCTCTGACCCAGGTTTGTTAGGTGTCCCACTCCAGGCTTAAGACTAAAGCAAACTGTCTATTTGCAACACTGGAACTATCAGCCTTTGGGTTTAAGATCAGTGGACACTGCTGATCCTTTAAAAAGCAGCTTAAACCCCATTTATTTAGATTGGCCTGTGTTCGTCTGTCATGTTTTGTTGCTTGTCCTCTCTGAGCTCTACTGTTATTGCTGTTAATATTATGTTCATTTTATGATCATTTTTTTCTCTTTGTATGATCATAACCTTCTTTAAAAAGCACTCTGTGACCTCTGCTTTTTGAAATGTGCTTTATAGATGAAATTGTTACTATTATGTAGAGGAAAAGGTGCCTTGGGCAATAGAGGAGAAAAGCGTTGCACACTATAGGTACAAATTTATGTCCCATATTGATGCTGAATAATTTTAATCAATAGAAAGACCCAGTAACCTTTCCATGATGCTAATGAGGTGATTCTGATGTTAAGGATTAGAGACAAAAAAATAGAAAAATTCTCAGTTCATTCATTTCCTCTAATAATCCCTGATGAGTTCATATTCTCAATCACAGGTTTGGAGTCTCTTCATTAAAATACAATGTTTATCCAGAACCTTCCTTGGTATAGTCCGATCTGTGACAGATGTAAGAGAGGTCCCCGAGCCTTAATCCCAATTTTGGTCATGTCAGAATCAGCAACATTTTGGTCTTTATGTTTGATGTATACTTGGTGATCACGGGTCAGACTATTGAACCATGTCATTTTCTTGGTCTTTTTGGTGTATTATCTGTAACACTGAACTAAAAGGAGACCCAGATGCAAACTCACAGGCTGGCAAAATCAAGTTTGTTTAATCAAAAAAAGAGTAGGCACACAGGATCCAAAAAAGCACAAGCAGAGGTATCCAAATCGACAGCCAAGAGGCTAAGTCAAACAATATTAAAGGAGGCCAAAACACTGAGGAAAACACTAGGAATAAATGCTGGAACTCTGAGACTAAAGACAAGAGAAACTGGCAGAGAGGGGAGGGAAAGCTGGGTTTAAATACACCAGGGCAGTGGAGTTAACGAGACACAGGTGAGACACATCAGGGTAATCAGGGGAGCAGGTTACACAAGGAGGAGGAAGTCAATGAACCTAAAACAAGAGACAAGGAGGAGTATCAAAATAAAACAGGAAACACAAGACAAGAAACATGAGTGATGAAAATAAACTGAAGTAATCAGGAGATGTGACATTATCAGGGGGATTTAGTCTCACAGTGCAGTCAAGCCATGTATCCTATTCAGCACTACTGGTGAGACATCTCATTCTTCTGAATTGGAAGAGTTACCATCCTCCCACTTTTGGCAGATGGATCTGTGAGGTCATATATATTTTCTCTGAATAGAAACGATCCATTTCCCCCAGTGAGGATTCATGGGAAAGTTTGATGGTTTATGGCAGTCTTTTATTTCTAATGTGGAGCAAATTGACTGTGTATGTATTATGTATGAAAAAACTAATTAAAACACATTGTTTAAAAAAATTAACATTGGATTTGGCAGTTCTTCTCAAATTTATAATAATGAACATTTAGAAATGTAATGCTTTTCTGCTCTATACTTAAAGACCCACTCCAATGAAAATCATGTCTACATGTTCATATGGAATTTTTCTGATGCTACAGGACATATGAGAAAAGTATGTGCGAAATTGCGTTTCTGAGTATTTCTGCATTCAAATCGCTGTGAATCTCTGGCAGACCTAAACGGCAAGCTCAGATACAGGGAGATTTCCTACGTCACAAATCCAAGCTCCACCCCCTGAGTCCCACTTTGCAGGCCAGACTTCAAGAAATAGAGAGGAGGATCGCGGAGCAAACGTGTGTTAGCGGTTTGCAATGCTCGTAAGAAAGCTAATTATGATATATCTTTGATCATGTCCCTAAAGACATTAGTGTCCGAGAGCTGAGAGCGAAAAGATGCATTTTTTGGCTATAAACTTCATAATCACAATTTAAAAACCACTGACAACATTTTAAGTAGTTAAAAAAAAAATTGGAGTGGGACTTTAAAATACGGTCACTTTAGGCTCTGAGAATCAGTGGTGTATCTGGAAGTTTGTTTTTGCCTGAAGTAATGCTAACCATCTGGCTTGCCACAAAGAAAACAGTTTATAGAGCAAACTATGTCGGCGAAAATCTAATCTAAACAATATGAGCCATGATTCCATCTTTTTTTCCTCATATATATTATACACAGACACTGACAGTCACAAACACACACAGACACAAACATAAACTCTATTAGGTCCTCGCCAGTTAATTCTATAGAGCACAGAGAAAATGAGGAAAGGCTATAATTAATGCAGATTCTTTCAGCGGACACACAAAGCACGATGACCATAGGACAATCCACCAAAGGGGGGAATTCTCCCGCTAGACTGAGTGCCAATGTGAGTTCCCTGTGTACTTCCGAGACCAGGGTGACAGTCTCACAAAAGCTGTCATGGTTAACACACAGAAACCCACAGGGAGGAGAGAGAGAGCCAGACAACAGTGCCATACAGTGTGGGGGAGGGGGTTCAGTATAGGCTGTCTATGATGATTAAGGAAAAATGAGATTCTATATGTTACTGAAACATAATTCTGTCACGAGTAATTTCATATAAATACTTTAAGAAAGTCTGAAACGAACCACTTTTAAAACAAAGCCTGTGAAACTTTATGTAGGCATCATTGGTTTTCCCATGAGACCATTCTAATTTCAGACCACTTTACTCAGTGGTCACCATGGAAACAGTCATAATACGGTATCCAGCAGCATGACTTAAGACAGTAAAACTTAAGGCTGATTTAAGTGATAAATAATGAAGCAAACTAAACTCCTTAGTTCTCTAAAAACACATCCAGGTCTTCACTTGTATAACTTGAGAATCACTGTCCACCCGGCTGCATTTCTAGTGCAGCATCAATTAGATTAGGGATTAGAGGAAACAAACGCACCTTTTTTTCTTTATTGGTTGTGCTGTAAATGTTAAGTTTTTCATGTTTATAGCATGATTTCCCATTGGGGATCACAGCCATGAACTGTCATTTTAGTCAGCAACAATCAAATTCCATTAACTCTTCAACTGTGCAGAGCTGAACTCTCCACGGTGGTTTCAAAGGATTACTGATCTCTGCCGGTGGCCCCTGAGGAGAGAGAACAGTTCTGACATTGTCTTTAGTTTTAACTTGTCAGAGAGAGGAACAGTCCCTGCAGATCTAAAACCCTCAACTCTAATTCACATTTGCTTGATAATGAGAACAAATTAGCTGCTTTATGCAAAGTTAAGATGCTGTAGGCAAAGCAAGACGGCAGAGCGCTCTGGATCCAAAACACTGAGACTCTGTCTGTCTGTCTCTCCCCTTTTCCCTCTGATGCACTCTCTGCTGAGGCCCGGCTCTGGAATGCCTTCCCCACTGGCCTCAGGGGAAGAGAGGCTGACAAGGAGGGGTATGTGTGTGTGTGTGTTTGTGTGTGTGTGTTGAGAAGAAGGAGTGAGGAGGAGGAGAAGGAGAAGGAAGAGAGCAGGGAAGGGGGGTGGCACAGGGCAGCCACCATGACATTTCCCATTCCTCTTCATAAATCGCCAATTTAAGTGGGTATGGGAAAAAAAATGAACCAGACACTATCTTTACCATTTTTCATTTTAGGGTTTTGAAATGGGGAGGCTACTGTTAGGCCTTAAAGGGAGTGACAGAGAAGAAAGACTGCGTCCTAGATAAAGGTGCAAAAGCCAAGATCATCTGGGTTTAATCGCTGATGAACTGCTGTTTCTCACAGAGTTGCTAGAAAACACACTGAAAACACACTGTGCTTGTCTACGCATGTATATTTTATAGACGCAGAAACTACAGGGTATATGGATGGTGAGATTATATAAAGTTTCTATGTGTGTGTTCATCCCATCAGTCAGTCTCAAGGCTGTTGGTCAGTGCAGTGCTCTCCAAGCTAAACAAAACACAGGGGAAGAATTACAGCATTTCTACCACGAAAACGCAGCACTAAAAACACTTGGGTGTGGAGAGGTAAAATCGAAAAATATAAACATAAATTATTGTGTTGGTACGGGTAAGGACGCTGTTTTTAACAGACCAGTCTGTTTTAGAGTAAGACGCTAGAATATTATCAGGTTTGAGAACATCTCCTGTCTAAAAATTCATGTGCATGATTTTTAGTTTGCATATTTTAGACACAAGACAATGGCACAAATGCAAATGTTTGACCATCCATGAAAATCTAAATGAATTGCAGAGGGCTTGACCTTGTTTTATCACAGCGCTGGAATAAATTAGACCAGATCCACTGTTGACAGTCCTGAACGGAGTTATTGATATTCATGCTTGCGAGTATTGTGAGTGAGGTCCCTGTATGAATGTCTCTCTGCGGGCCCCCTCAGTGAGAGACTAAAGGCAAGAGGGGTGCAACGTTCACTCCCACACTCAAGGGAAATTCGCTCTCACCTCAGGTCACTGAAGTTGTCGGCTACCAGTAGGGAGTTTGTAGCTTGCCATAGTTTTACACTGAACACACAGTGCATTAGTAAATTCCATGTAAACAAAGATGGCACCCCCACTGTACAAAACAAAACAAAAGTACACCACTCAACTCAACAGGCACATTAGGAGCCAGAGTCTGTGTCGCAGGGATTAACTCTAGGAGCTTTAGTATTTATGTCCCACCCCTTTTACTAATCACAGCACACACTTAACTTCAATCAGCAACGGTCCCTCAGGACAGTCAAAACCACCATTACAGCTTCATATGTCAGTTTGAGGCTGACACTGTAAGTTTCAAGACTCTCATACTAGTAATTTACCTTTTTTTTTTTCTCTTTGCTCCTTCTACTATATATTCTGCTGATTCAGTGAACACACCACAGGAGCTGCATCTGTCAATGAGGCTGTCAATTATGGTCTTACACGCTCATTTCTGCATTAAATATGCTTAAAGTCAACCTCTAAATCAGATTAATATCACGAATTTTAGGATAAAGGTCAGCATGGTGAGAAGTGAACTAGCTGTTATTACTGAGACCATGTCTGAGAAATGTGTTTTTTCATTTTATAGTTTAACTCATGACCCATTGGCTCACACGAAGGAGGTAGACTGAATGGCCTGAATGATGCTGAAGCCAGTGAGTAGGAGGGTCTTAAAAGCGGATGATTTCCATAAAGTAATAATTGTCAAAATAATCATTTTGCACAGCAGACGCGGTAGTTCTTCTGCCTTAGTGTCTCGGTCTGATTGCATTTCCATGAAGAAATGATCATAAATGTTCTTCCTTGAGCTGTGTCACCCCGCAGCAGACCGAAATGGACTGGCATGAGGTCTTGCTACAAACAAGCGGCTGCTGGAAGAGAGTAGGTGAGTTGCGTTTAGTCTCTTTGCTAAAGAAATTAGGCAAAGTTAAAAAGATATTTGGTGGCTAGAACTATGGCTGGGACCCTATATGTACTGTTGGTAAAGTTAGGTGCAGTTCTGAGCATGATTTGTGGCTATAGAGTGGCGTTTTGGTTGAGGTTTAAGCATGGAGACGTAGACCGCTGTGTATTGCTATTGTGCAGTCCTTATTAAAGTTGGTATAACTAGAGAAGCAAGCGGTCTGCAACATTCATCATCATCTCTCGAGGGGGTGTCTAACTCTGTTACACTGTGTTTGACCATTAACTCAATTTTACGCCAGAATATCCCTTTAAGATCATGTAGTTCATCTTTTCAGTCTACAGTTGATTACAAATGAGACCTTGTAAGGAAAATAATTTCTATAACAATTCATCTTTTCCAACTGGTTTATTTTATTCATGTTGTTATACAGTTCCTTTGTGTCTGGAGTTGAAGCTTTAGAACATCTCACATGGGTTTCACATGGAGTCGATAACATCAGTGTCCTCTAAAAGTAACAGAAACAGCTGGTACAGATGAATGATGGATGACCTAGCCCACATGTCCCCATTTTACAATCAATCATTTTAATGCTAGGACCACAGCACTGAGACACTGAGCTCTAACCTGGGGGAATCAGGATGCTGTCTCAGTTCTTTCAGTTTTGGAAATTTAAAGTCCTCCTGCCAATTTCTTACTTCTTTCCATTAACAAAATGGACAAAGCAGATCTAAGAGTGGAGTTGATTTCACTTCCATGTGGTCTGAAGCGCTACGTTGCCATGGAGATCTGGTTTAACAACAGATTTGGATTGCCATTAGCACAGGTCATTAGGCAGAGCTTCTTCTGGGGCCAGGTGAGGTCATGAGAACACCACTAACCCCTGTTCAGAAACGTTAAACGGACAGGGATGTGGAACAAAAGCTGTTCATCCAATCCTTCCACAGAGCCTAATCCCAAACGCAAACAAGGACGAGGGAAAATCTTGCAGCTTAGGACCATCTTTGAAAATCTTTGTGCTCTTTGTGGATTTATGTGGGGTAAGCATCAATCACTTTCAGCTCATTTGATGCATCTAGAGGCTTAATAGAAAGTTATTTCCAACTGATATCGAATTAATGACACCCTGATTACTGTTATTGTCGGTCTTAATACTGGAAAAAGAGTAAACATCCGACACTGAGACCCTTTGACACCACATAAGACAAATGCTATCCTGCTCTAACCACTTTTTTCAACCACAGAAACGGTTCATTCAGACTTTGCAAATAAGAAATGGCGCTCAAAAGCCACCTTTAAAGAAGAGAAATGTAAATATAAAAAAAGGAGTACTCAACACAAACTGCCGCTCTTTACAATAAGCGCTATACCCTCCTCCTTTGAGGCTAGGCACAAAGGGACCAAGGTCATTAGTTCAGCCTGTCTCAAACCCTCCTGAGCTGAGGACGGTAAGACATTCATCAGAAAGCACAATTACAAAAAAGGGGTCTGTGTGTTCAGAAATGCAGAACAGGGCAGGGCAGAGTGTAGCAGGGTGGAAGAGAGAGAGAGAGGGGCCCTAAAGCCCAAAACTGAACAGAGGTCTCCACAGCCTCCCACACAGACTTCTCTGAGAGTCACACAGTGTGACAGCATGGGTTAAGTCTGCACAGAGATGGCAACAGATGAGACAAACAGACACGCAAAAATATCAATGGCAGATGGACAGAAGGTAGACAACAACCAGCCAGTACTCTGCATCTCCTTTGGGTGACTAGAAAGTCTTCTGCGCAAAAAAAGGACTCTCAACTGGCTTATTTGATCACAGACAAAGGATGGTATAGGTATGAAAGCGAAACGGAAAAGAGACAGAAGGAATGTGTCTGCCTGGCTCAGGCAGGTCACGCTGTTGGAACAACCAGTGGCTCGCTGACCTCTCCAGCCAATGAAACTCCATGACAGTCGCTATCGGCCTTCAAAGACCATCTCAAGCAGCCTGGCATGTTGGCTGATAAACAGTTTTTCCTCCTCTTTGAAGCAGCAAGAGAAACTATTTGCTCATGGGTGGGGGGCTGGGATAAGGAGGGACTATAACTGATGTGTTGCTGCGCTGTCATGGATAACTTCACCCCCTGCGCCCTCAGAGTCTTCATGTATTTGTTTGGCTCCTTGTCCGCTGCTGTGCAGACATTTCCAAGGTCACAGGCACAAATGATGCTGAGAGCCAAATTAGGGTAATGGGTAGTGGTCACCAGCAGCTACAGGAGACAGCAGGGCCTCAGGGAACTGTGAAAGTGTTTCTTTACAATCTTAACCAGAGGCCACAGGACAGGAAGAACATAACAGATTTGACCATAAGCTTGTCTATTCAGCTCTCATTGGTTATTAATTTGATGTTAGCCATTTACTGTCTCATAAAGCAAGAGTATTGGGTTTACAAAAGGCTGTTCAGTGAGGGCAATCCATGGAGCAGTTTCATGCTGTTCTGTGTCGCAGGTTTGAACTACATCATCAGAGTGCTGGTAGGTTTGTGCTTTTTGCTAGGTGAGGCGATTAAGCAGCATAAAAGGAGCTAACTTCAGAGGCTCAACACTCATGGTTGCTATGCCAACAACTCTAGGGGCCAACTTATAAATGTAAGCAGTTTATGAGCAATTTAACCAAGCATATCCAGAATCATCATGCCAAAGAAAACAAAAAGTTCAACCAAACAGAAATGAAAGCAGCCGGCTATGTTGATAAGAGAAACTCCCTGGAGATGGTTTGTGACTGAAAGTGTGAAAAATAACAGAAAAGGGTCTTAAATTCGTTGTTTTGGACAAGCAGCCCCCTGCAGCTCATTGAAAAGGACAGCTCGGGCTGCCTGGATGAACACTTAAAAACTTAGTTTACAATCATATTTTGTTAAAACATTGCTTTGGCTGAACTCTACAAGAGTGCAAACATTTGTTAACCAAGTTTCACCTCAGATATCCAGAGATCTACCCACCCAGCAGTGGTTGAAAAGACACGAAAAAGACATCTTCACCATACATCTAAACAACATCTAGATTCAGGCGGTCCAAATATAGCCCAGTTTTCAACGTCTTTTTTTGGACTGAATTAAGGCCATGATGGGCCGACGTGATTTAGTCTTAAAAAGAAGTCTAAATAACGTTGGGTGTTTGGTGGGTACCATTTGACTGTCATCGCTTTTATGTCTAACTATACACTAGATGGACACAAGTGACACACCCCACTGTGCAGTACTACGCAGGACTGATTTACCATGACTTTGCCTCTGCAAAGTCAATCAGTCAGTCAGACAGACAAACAGACAGACACACAGATAACAGGCATGTAACACTGATCCAAAAGAAGACCCAGATGCAAACTCACAGGCTGGCAAAATCAAAGTCCATTTCATCAAAAAAGATCCAAAAAGCACAGGCAGAGGTATCCAAAACAACAGGCAAGAGGCTGAGTCAAACAATACTGAAATTCAGGTGACCATATTCTAAATCCCCATAAAGAGGACACGACTATGTGAGGGTTTCAAGATTTGAAACTTCTATACAAAACCCCAGACATTTGAAGGATTTTATAAACTTCTCTGGACAAAGCTGGACAAGGCCGGACAGCCTCCAAAATAGAGGACATCTCTGTGTAAAAGAGGACATATGGTCACCACACTGAAATGAGGTCAAAACACTGAGGCAATCACTAGGAATAAATGCTGGAACTCTGACACTAAAGACAAGGGAAAGCTGGGGTTAAATACACCAGGGCAGTGGAGTTAACGAGACACAGGTGAGACACATCAGGGTAATCAGGGGAGCAGGTTACACAAGGAGGAGGAAGTCAATGAACCTAAAACAAGAGACAAGGAGGAGTATTAAAGTAATACGGGAAACACAGGACAAGAAACATGAGGGATGAAAATTATAAAAAAAAATACAACTTAACTAATCAGGAGATGTGACATGGCTGAGTGTGTTTAGAAATTTAGCCAATAGCAAAAGTGACAGAAGTTCACTCAAGTGAAACGAGACAGACTGAATAGGACAGAGTGGTGTAATTTTGTTGGTTTGAAGAGGGCAGGACTTGGCATGTATTTTTTTAATATATTTTTTGATTAGTTAGATACTTCTTTCGTGATAAATATCAAAGTTGAACCCACCCACTTTAGACTCAGTATCAGAGAAAGATTAAAAGACTGTCAAAAGATGAACTGACAATATTTCAAAAACTGATCAAAGTTTAGTTCTGATCATTTTTAATGCTTTACGATCAGAAATATCATGAAAAGAAATGTAGATTTTTTTATACTATGTATGCTAAAGCAGAAGCTTTAAGGATGGCATCAACACTTTTGATGCAAATCATGAGCTTAGCTGCCTCTCCACTTCAGTTAACCAGGTCACATGATGAAAACGTCAAATGTAACCAACTCTGTAATGTTTGTTTGAAAGGTTTCTGCAAACAGGAAAAGTGAAACTGTCCAAGCAGGTTCACAGCTTTCTCCTCCAAGAGCCCTTATTTTGCTTTTCAGAGAGGGAGTGTCTAGTGTGGATACACCTGAGGTTTGTGGGCGTATGTGTGTGTTTGTGAGTGTGTATTTGTCCATGAATGTGTGTGTGTTAGTGATGTGGTTTGAGCTACGCCCAGCTAATGGTTGCCTGCTGGCTGCACAGTGCTTTGATAACCGTGTAGGTCTGCATGCTCAATGGTCTCTTTTGTAGATCAGGTGCATTCTTTCTCCCCACCGTTTTAAACCCTTCCACGACTGTCTGGACATGGAGATCCAGACAAACGTGTCTGGGAGCAGAAATAGCAAACATGAGCCTCCAAGCCTTTACACAGTACACAATCCACTATGATCATTTAATTGACCTAACGAGAAGAGCATTGGATGGTGACTTTGGTGTGACATTTGATATGTTTTTACATGAAAATTTAACATTTACTTGTTACAGAATTTTGAGACTTGCGAATAAGTTGCAAACCAAAGACCCAAACTGCAAGAATTTTTTAGTCCAAAGTGTTTTCCAAAAGGAAAACCATGAGCTGATGATAAAGTAGTCAGTGGTTCTGTTCTGAAGACTAGTTATTATGGTTCATCAAAGGATGTCAATAATGTTTCTTGTGGTCTCTCGTTGTCTCTCTTGCTGTCTCTCTATGTGTGTGTCTGTGTGTGGTGAAACATGGAGTCTCTCTTCCTGTCCTGTGCAGGTCACACACTGCATGTAAACAGTGGTCTAGACATCCTGCAGTTGCCGTGTGCATCTTCTTTGCCTGTCAGTCTTAACTTAGCAGTCCAAAATTTGACATAATCTTTATTAAATTTATGAATAGATAGAACAGTTGATATTTACGAGTTATTATTTTCCTGTATCCCTTTGCTATTGGTGATAGTTTTTCTCTGCTGTCTAACCAAACATAGCTTTTATTCAGATCTACATCAGTACTTTCTAGTTCACCTGGTGGTCTCACTCGTCCTTGGTTTTAGAGCAGCCTTCCTAATATAAGAAAAAGTTAAAAACTTCCACCCACATCGGAAGAAAACTATGAGGGAGTTTTCTTTGACTTCCCTTACAAGCCACAGGACAAGGAGGGAGCGTGTCTCAAAATGGATGCGGTAGATATGGCTTTAGAGGAGGCTGCCACCCAGCTGTTGGTAGAGAAGAAGCAGGCTAACATTGGCATATACCACTGGAACCTGCGGCCAGATTGTGTACTGAGCTGTGTTTGTAAATGTCTGAGGCGAGGGTCGGCCACCGTTAATGTAGGAGAGAGAGGGTTCACTCACTGTGAACATGAACCTGGTTTCGGTGTTTCTCCTCAGTGAAGCCGGAAAGCCTGCGCCCAACCGGCACATGCCACACACCTTCGTCTGGAAAAAAAGTGCTTAGAAAGGAACCTGTGTAGTCCATGTTAAAAACACGGGGCACATATCTGTGCCAGAGAAATGGTCTTAAAGCCAAAGTGGTTGGCATGAAAGGGAGAGAGGAAATACCAGGACAAAAGCAAGCCTGCAGTTTTTCTTCTGATCTTTGCTGTCTATAAAGAACAGCTTGTGGTTAATTCTCACTTGAACTGAACAAAGATGAAACATTCTCAGTTTTCTTCTGCAATGAAGACTTGTTTAAGTTGTACTTTTTTTCCCCAAAACATACATGTTAAATGATGTATCACTTTTTCTGAGACAAGCATGATAATCATGATTGCACTACCGCACAGTAGGTGATGAATTCAGGCCTGTGGTTGGACGAATATCCCTCCATGAAAAGCCTGTTTTTCTGTTTGAACAAATAACTGCTAAACCACCTGTGGTTATTGTTTATTGAAGGAAGTCTTCCCATAACAGTAAAAATTCCTCTTCACGAGCCCCCGAGGGCATCCGAAAGAGAAATAATACAGACAACAGGGAAGGAATCCCTGCAATGTCAGCTGCAATTTGACTGTATCACTGCAGCAGAGAGGGAAATACAACATAGAAAACAGATGAAAGATCACAGAAATCAATGCTTCAATCTCTGCACTGACTTCGCTGCTCCGTTCCTCCAAACTTAAGTGCAGAAAAACGTCAACAAAACGGTGGAATGTCTGTTTCGAAATTACAAGCCACTTTATCACCACCCAACGAGCAAGAACGGCAAAAACAAAGCATTAGAAACTTTAGAGGGAAAGTATTTATTGTGAGGCTATTAAGTCCACCCCTGAAGAAAATCCAGCATGAAATGTTAACCTTTGACCTCGATCATCCTTGTGGTGCTTTAGATTTCGAGCTCCGTTTGAAATCCTACAAATCCTACGAAAAAAAGTCAGGCTTTGTATCCAATTTGCTGTCGTCTGACCCCTTGCAACAAATCACAGCTTCACGTCAAAACACCCAGGAACTCGCAGAAACTGCAGAGACGGCGTGTACCAGTCACCAGCACAGCTGAGGAAACAGCATGCGGTGCTTAACAGCCTCACTCTCTCTCTCTCTCTCTCACACAGTTAAACACACACCATAAGTTTGTGTATGCATCCCCCACCTCGTGAACACTTCCTTCATTTTTTACTTTATCCTCCTGAAATCTACATGAGCTTGCTCCTATATTAAAAATACCATTAAAGATTAAAATTTCTGCAAGGCAGTAAACCAATAAGACATTACGTAGTTCCAGAACTGCCTATCTTTAGTTGTTTCTCATTATTTTTAATTGTCAGGAGAAAAATGTGGGAGACCTAAAATAATAAGATAAAAGTAAAGTGGCCTCATGCACTCTTTGGCTGTGACATATGCTGAATTAGTAATATGTCACTTTTTAAGCGGACATTTTGGGTTCAGCTGCGGCTGTAATAAAACCAGATTCTTTCAAATAAAAACTATTTCCAGTGACCTACCATTCTCTGACATTTCTAGTTTCATTTCTGTCCATAAAGGATAATTACTGTCTCTTAGAATACATCCTGGGAAATTGAAGCTGGTCTTTGTGGTTGACCCCTACTGACTGACTGTGCTGGACGGTCAACAAGAGAGCTGCTGCCTTCTGTCCAGCCAGGTGCACAAGTAGCTTCTGTCCCCTTCACTGCCAGACTAAACTGAGAGAAACCCTGCCAACTGGTGATGGTTGCATATCTGTTTGTGTGTTCATGGCTTGTGTGTATGTGTTGGGGGTGGCAGGGATAAACAGCTGAAACCGTTATCGGCCACAAACAGTGTGCGACAAAGCATGCTAGTGTGATTAACACTGGGTCACCCACAACAGACAGACAACTGTCTGGCAGCTGCCTCAACGAGTAGTTAGCCCAAGTTGGTGGGCCCTCTGGGACATGTGCAGTCATACTCTGCAAATAAAGCAGGGGCAAAAACACAGTTTCTATGAGCGGGGTTGATGATGCTCCCAGGACTACTGCAGCAACAAAAAAAGACATAGCGCTTTCCTTTAATTTCTTTTACTTTATGGGAGCCAGTCATGAGGCCTCTGAGAAGTAAAAATGGGCAGCCAACAGATCGCTTAAGCTTGAAAGAGAATATAATATCGGTGGGAAAATGTAGGCTTCTTTTCAAGTGTTTCTATGGGATATTCAGGGCTTCAAGTTTAGCTTTACTCACACAGAAAAAAACTTCAACATAGCCAGACACTAGACATCCAAGAGATTAGGCTGTGATCTAATTAAGCCCCATCCACTTCTTTATCCTGACGAGAACAACCCATTGATGACAAGTGACTTAATTATGGGCACTGTTGGCTCGCATCACCTCACTGTGCCTCAGTAGCCTTTCTGCAGAGGCTTCCTTGTTGAAATAAGAGCAGGACTTGCATATGAAAAGAAATTAAGAGGTGTTAAAGGGATATTTCAGCGTAAATGTAAGTTATTGTCAAACATACCGTAACACTGAGTTAGACACCCACTCAAGAGGTGAATGTTGCCGACTGCTTGCTAGTTATACCAACTTTAACGAAGACCGCACGATAGCAATACACAGCGGTCTATGGATCCACGCCCAAACCTCAACCAAAACACCACTCTATAGCCACAAATTAAGCTCAGAACAGCACCTAACTTCATCAACAGTACATATAGGGTCCCAGCCATAGCAATAGCCATCAAACATCTTTTTAACTTTGCCTGATTTCTTTAGCAAAGAGACTAAACACAACTCACTCGCTCTCTTCCAGCGACCGGGCTGACGTGTCGATCGCTGAGTACATTGGTAAATTTATGATTATTACTTCATGGAAATGCAATCAGACTGAGACGCTCAGGCAGAAGAACTACTGCGTCTGCAGTGCACATACAAGATACACAAGAACTCTGATTGCATTGTCATGAAGTAATAATCATAAATGTTCTTCCTTTAGCTGCGAAACTCCGCTGCACTCTGTGATCATCTCGTCAGGGCTCCCCCACAAACAAGTGGCGAGTAGGTGAGTTGTGTTTGGTCTCTTTGCTTAAGAAATCAGGTAAAGCTAAAAAGATGTTTGTTGGCTAGTGGCTTTTTGGTTGAGGTTTGTTTATGGCTCCTCAGACCGCTGTGTATTGCTATCGTGTGGTCGTTACTAAAGTTGGTTTAACTAGAGAAGCAAGCAGTCGACAACATTCATCTCTTGAGGGGGTGTCTTCCTGGGTGTTACAGTGTGTTTGACCATAACTTAACTTTACACCGCAATATCCCTTTAAGTAGCTCTGTGGATGCACTGAGAGGTGGGAAATTACTGTGATGCACAAGGTAATATCTCCACAGGTTTATTAATTGTAACATCAGAGCATTGCTGTTGAAGCGTTTTTGCATCTAAGTGAAAGCAGGATGCTACATATCCATGCATGGCAAGGGCAAAACTATTCTGCAACCTTTAGGAGAGTAATTTGTTTTGCAGTGAACTACAAAGCGGACACTGCTGTGATTTAATAGGACGTCATAGGTGAAGCTTGCAGTAAAATCCAAGGGGCCTCTATCCTCAAAGAGTGCACCAATTAAAAGTTGCTTCGATTCTTAACAATATAATCATCTTTTTGTGCCTTGGGGTCCAAAATCTATTAACTCCAGTGGGGCCTGCCTGCAGAGTAACCTTTCTCAGAAAACGCCGACATCAAAGGCTGCAGGCCACAGCAAACTAGCATCCCACTTGTGGAATGGCGGACCATAAAATAGGGACTACTTAAAAAGGATTAAAAGGGCCAATTCCACACAGATTCCTTGCAGACCGAATCTAGAAGTCAAGAGCGAGGAAGAAGAGGAGGGGGAGGAGGCAGCATCTAGGAGGAGCTCATGATGGAGAGACTAAATTAGCAAGCTGTGTGTTTTTTGTGGTCTTGGCGTTGTGGAGATCCCAGAGGAGAGCTAATGACTGTAGTGGTATCTGGCACGGGGGCCAAGTTTCCTTGACTGCTTTAAAGTTGCCTCCAGTCCATAGCCACCATGTCATGAGCAACATATGCCGGGCTATCTTGCAATTATACCATTATTAAGGTCCTTCTCCTCCTCCGCTGATTTCCACCGTGTTGCTGAGCAGATTTTAGAGGATCTTTGTAAGAAGAAATGTCTACACTGTGTGTCTGGAAGAGTAACGGCTAATACAGAACTTTTAATTCTTAATTTTAGAGGGGGTCAAAGAGGTTTTCATCTGAAATGCAACTAAACCTTTTCTATGCATTATATCTGTACAATGTTACAAGGCTAAGTTCTTAAATTAATAACTGCCAGCTAACTTAATAACCCAATTTTTATGTATTTAGGTTTTCATACTAAAGTCTGAAAACATACAGTACTCCATTATTAGTATATCTGCATTTACTTACCCAGTTGACCAGTACTTTGGTCAAGCTCTACAAATGCAAGCAGAACTTTCAGAACCAATTTTGTAAACCAATAAACTAGGGCTGCAGCTATCGATTATTTTAGTAATCGAGTACTCTATCGATTAATCTGTCGATTAATCGAGTAATCGGATAAGAAATGTTTTGCTCTCACTGTAATACTTTGCATTGAATCACGTTTGCCTCATTAAAAACCATCAGTAACACACAAAACTGAAATAGGCCAGGTCTTTCAAATGAATATTTTTACTGCATAAATCAGGTAAACCAAAAGTTTTACATTTTACCATGTAGTTCACATGAAACTACTGAAGGCAAGGTCTGCAGATGGTCTTTTAATTGCTATGGTAATGATCTTTGCAGTTTTCACTAAACCAGTCACAACTATTTCCAGGCTTTGGATCTAATTTTACTTGTTTAATTAATAGGCTGAAATAATATAATTCTTGGATACTAACATAATTTGACAAGCAAATGTACATTTATTCAATATATAAAAGTGTTACATTTTTATTTACATGTTGTTGTGTGTTGGTCATTTTGCAGCCCTCTGCTGCTCATCACACGCCTAGCAGGTGGTGTATAGCATTATCACCATGGATACACGGATGTTTGTGTGATTTTTTTCATCCACTGCCGCCCGGTTTGTGTCGTGTAGATGTTGATTATGAAAACACTTCGCAATAATTTGGAAACGTGAAGGGGGAGCTGCTGCTGCCCGGTGTTTACGGTAAATAGACGCAAACACCGACCAAGTGGACGCTTCGGTCTCCGAAAACGCCGAGACAAATTTACAAACAGCCACTATTTCAAACAACTGGGCTCATAATCGTGATGTAAACACTTACTTTCTCGCTAGAAAAAATATTATTATTGAATGAATTTATATAATTTGTCCGGTATGCAGTCGTTCTATGTAGCTTGTGGTAGGACTATTTAAATTTTCCCGGCGCTGCGTCCGGCCGGCACGAAATGCATTCTGGGGTATTTAGTATGTATGTGTGTAAACGCTCGGGCAGCCGCGGCATACTCAAATCATCTTTGAGTAGTCAGTAGGCAGTAGCTACTGCTTGAGTAGGTAAGTAGATAGCAGGCAGTATGCCATTTCGGACACAGCTTCTGTCTGTCCTCGTTTCCCTCCATGATTGAACCAAACGCGCGGCAGCGGAAGGAGCGGAAAGAGCACGCTTCTGCGCAACAGAAATAACCGTCCGTGTCAAACACTGTGCGCTGCACATGGTTTCGGATTTAAACGATTCCTCGAGGCATATAATTTGCCTCGAGGAATTTTATTAATCGAGTTACTCGAGTAATCGTTTCAGCCCTACAATAAACACCCAGTTGGTTTCATCAGCAAATTACAAAATCAGACGAAAACAAAAGAAACAAATTAATACCAACTGTTGGAAATATAACCAAAAATACCAAATCTATGCAGTACATGCTTTAATAAACAAAGCATGACCATTTTCTTAATACCCTTATGCCAAACAGATAGAGAGTGAATCAAAAATACTACCTTGCACTAGAGATTTAATTTTAAACCCTCTCTCTGCCAGACCATTTGGGATCAAAATGAAATCTTCATTCGAGCCTCGCAGAAGGTGAAGTGAATATTTTATGTGCAATATGGAACTATCTTGTCTGAGAGACCGTTAACTGCACACAGCGTCCCCACTTTAATTAACACAAGGCTCTGTCTGTGTTACAAACCACTTTTTCAGATCTCAGTAGGACCGGCATTTAAACAAGAAGTGTCCCCCACAAGGACAGCAGACAAGTAAACACAGAGTTATGATACAGAAATGTCAATTCTTTAATTCAATATTGGGAAAATAATACCTAATGTAGCCCTCAACTAAGCAAATTCTCAATCTGGTTCCTGTAAAGGACATAATGGAGGCGTTACTTATCTGGCATTACACGTAATTCAACAATAACCTTTAAAAGAAAAAAACAGGTCTGAAAAAACTCTGTTGTGATTCCTCCACACACACACACACAGAAGAGCCGCAGAGGGCTTAAGTGACCACTGGTGGTTGTTATACCCCTGTGACCTCTCATCTGTCCTTAGAGCCCTAAACAACAGATAGGAGTGGCCGGATTTTATTGTCCGAGCCTGAGAAAAGGAGGCAGAGCTGCTTTAGCTTGATGGATGGGGTCCAACTGGGTGAGTAAGGCTGGGATAAAGGAGCTGTATCCCGCCATAAAACTCTGCTGCTCCCAGCCTTCACCTTTGCAGAAACCTCCTGTATTCAAGTGTATCTGTGTGCAGTTTGAGAGTGTGTGTGCGGGTGAGGGTGTGTGTTTCTGAATAAATGGGAAGCTGTGTTATCAGAGTGATTCATACATGAAAACAATGAAAGCCGACAACTTTGCCCCCTCCCTCTGTAATGTCCCCAAGAGCAATAAATGTGAATGATGCCTTTACTTTTCCCTCTGAGTGCTGAGTGAAACAATCACATCAGATGGAGACAGAAAGAGCAAGGCTATGAGACATGTATCTACTGTGTACAGAGACTGTTTGAACCAGACAACCTGTAAAAACCAGTCCCTGGGGTGGTAAATCAAGTCCAGACTGGTAGATGCACTGTAAGCATAAATGGCTATTTGCTAAGTCAAGACAGATCACTTGAGGGGGACCGGTGTATGAACAAGAGACGAGTCAACAATGAATTACTGAGAGTGACTCATGTTTAGTCATGTTGAAAAAAAAACGTCAGATCTGAATAAGGAAAAGAAAACATCTGTTATGACACAATGGTTGGGCTGTCTCCACAGTCAAAACGTAGTTAAAACTAATCTAAAAGACTCAGCGTGCCAATGACACCATTAGCTGGGGATGATTGTTGAGATGGTCCAGTGCAGGCTTGGACTAGATCTGTTTCGGTGTACAGCAAGTGAGACTATAACTTTCTCTACGCCATCCCTACACAGACTGTAACGGTTTATACGTTAAAGCAAGACCCTTCCTGGTTTTAATAACAGTGTAAGGCTGTAAATTTACAAAAGGGCCAATTACTTCTGCTTGTACTGAGACAAACTCTTGATTTAAGCCCCATCTGAGTTAGGGTGAAAGTGCATACAGTCGCAGTGAGTCTCAATAGTCTTAAAGAAACCAAGCATTGGAGCCATAGCTCCAGTCATAAAATCTCACAATGCCATAACATTCCCAGAACTGGAGGTGTCCCAATTCAACTTTTTTACTTCTGATACGATATCAATATTGTTGCCTTCAGTATTGGCCGATACCGATATTGATGATATTGGCACAAACTTGTGCATGACAAGTTTTGCACTCTGCTGCAACGTCTTTTTCAGACTTAAATGAAAAATACTACCATACGGCTGACATCACTCCTACTCCTTGCTTCTTTGTTAGCCACTTAGTATAGACTGTTGCTGTGATTACATAGGCTCCCCATGCTGGACATGGGCACTGATAGATGGAAGTGCTGGAGCAGAGTCTGGAATGGACTGTTTGTATCGGAGTGCTGATATCAGAGATTTTAGATGCAGGCTGATATGATCCGATATTCATTTTTTTTGCTGCTATCGGACCAACATCCGATATCGGTATCACATTGGCACATCCCCACCCAGAACAGTTCCTCCACAATACAATATTTATCCCAATATTTAAAAAAGGCACATATGACATCTCTAAAGCTCTGAGCAGCCACTGAGGTGTAACTTTAGCTTTTGTCTCTCTCTGGAGCTCATTTTAGCAATTCAAAGAGATATTTCAGTATTTTTCAGCGGGGTTCTATGAGTTACATATCACTAATAAGCTTACAAGCCACAGTGGATGCCGGTCAGTTCTCCTCTTCAAAGAGACTACCAAGAAACACAGCATGCAAGGAAGGTAACAGCTTTCTGCAGCCAATGCCAAATCTGCCACAAAATGTAGCTAATTTTGAGAGACTCAGACCCAGGCTGATTATTTCGTTCAATACTGATTCGACAATTTTGCCATATATATTACAACTGACAGGGAACATGCACCACTACTCCACTCCAGTTTTACTTAATTCTAGTGATAAAACTCACAAAGTTAACTGCCAGATTTCACTTGTAGTACAACGCAGCAATATTCCTTGTGTTAGATCTTGGTAAAGACAACACCACTTCCAGTCTTACCTCACACTACCTGCCTTTAGCTGCACAGCATTGTTTTTCTAGTCTTATTTCCAGTAAACAACTAACTAGAAGGGTGTTTACTTATTCCTTATGCAAAAACATGCTGTCCTTCTGTGACTGTAGGTATTTACTTATGAGTCAATTAGCTGAAAGAACATACACTCACCTCACAGACCGAAGTGTCAAAGTTAAATAACTTATTGAATAATTCAGTTAGGAGCTTCAAATGGTTGTTTTATTCCCTTTATTCTCATACTCTGAATCTTAACCAATAAAAAGATACTTTAAATCATTTCCAGCCAAAATAAGACGATTAAGACGATCAGACGTGTTTGCACATCTGCTTCTGAAACAAAGTTTGTAAGCCTCTGGGGTATGAAGGTATCTGTTTCATGAAACCTAATGTGCTTTTTTTTTTAACTCTGTCTCTCACATACCTGAATCTTTCTTGCTCCCTTTTCCTCCATCTCTGTTCTTCTTCAGCACTGCCTTGAACATGGTAAGATCCTTGGAATTCTCTCTGCAAGGCCCCTATGACAAAGAAAACAAAAAACCCAGTCACTCACAACCATAACCAAATAACACAAGTGCACTAATGATTGCCATTCATGCTGAACTACAGAGATTACCCAGCAACACAAACAGGTCTATTTCTATTTCTATCTCTATTTCTGGGACAGGAAAGAGACCATTTCCTCTATCCACCTGCAATAAAACATTAAAATATGTACACATGCACTTTTTCCCCCCAGAAGAACAAACCAAACAAAACAAAATGTCCTCAACAAGCAAACGTAGCAATGGCAAAACAGTGTACATCCGCATTTCATACTGCTTAGCTGGCACCAGCCTGAGACTTTTCCCACAGCACTCCCAATCCTGCAGGTCATCAGTGGACGGCTGCATGGAAAGAATGCACGAATATTTAAACAGAAAAGAACAAGTTCTGCTATCTTGTTATGCAGGAAAACACTCGGTCAAATGCCCTGAATTCCACATGTAATTGATGCTAGGAAGCTGAACTTGGGTGTCTGCTCTGCTTTCCGTGCGTGTTGCCAAGCTAGTGTGCATTTTGAACCCTCAGAGTTAAATGGTATAACATGAACTCAAGGCCCAGGCTGAAGACTCCTGGATGTGCCTGTTTACTTTGGAATTATTTATAGTCTCATGTTGTTGGACAACGGTGAAAACCTACATGACTAAACACAGCAATGTGGGATTTTGGGTTTCTGACCCTCTAAACACATTATAGGTTCCTACAGGGTAAGCTACTGTATTATTAGCAGCAGAGCAATCTTTCCAATGAAGAGAAAAGAATGGTTTCAACCAAATAAGGGTATGCTTTCTGCAAACAAAACACACAGGCCTTGCAGAGGCCAGGCTTAATATATCTAGGTTCTCCTGCTGCTGCTGCTGTGAGACAGACTATCGATCTGCCTCATTTCATCCTTTATGGTGTCAGGAGAAAAAATTGTAAGGCAGAGCATCACTGAATCTGCTCGGTGAGGTGGAGGAGAGGGGGAAATCCCTAATGCACCTTAACTCAACCTTGGCTGGGCGAAAAAATCTTTGAACTTTCATGGGGTTTTACTCAACCAAACTCGACTATAAATCGCATTTATAAATGTAGTTTCAAAGTAAAACAAACTGCATTCAGGTTCATCCCTAAGGAGACAGAGCAAACACGCACGTTAACTCTGGCCGACACAACCCACCATGCTTTCTCTTAAAATGAATTTATACCTCTCGATTCTTCTGTGGAATAATTGGTTTCATTGGGAGGAAACAGAAACCAAACTTTGGAATTATGGTCCTGGCTCTGTCAAGCAGCGGCTTGTCTCTCAGTCTCAAATAAAAGCGGCTCAGAAAGTCAAGTGCCTTAATCTTGCCCGTGAGTCACTTGATCTTGATGTATGGCTTGCATAAATGATTTTTTAAGGTTACCACACAACAAAAAAAGACCCTCTCTAGAATTCAGTTCCTCAAGATAACACGTACAATATACGTGCAATATCAAAAAGCACTGAGCTGAATGTTTCGGGGAGCCATAAGAACTATTGTTATTATAAGTAATCCTAGCATTCCCACCCTATTCTGACCTAAGTAAACCAGTAAGAAATATCCCTTCTTTGGATTCCAAAAGGATTTATCTGTAGAGGAAGAAGTCACCTGAAGACTGCCCAACATTTTTACAGTGTAACTCTTCATGACTCTTTTTGTCTGCTGTAGCTGAAAACCAATTTCCTGCAGCTCTTGTTCTGCCAAAGATGACATTTCTCTCTGAGTGATCCAGCATCAACAGTGTCTCTTTATCATAGGAACCTGGAGAAAACTTTCAGTAAGATTCTCTGATTGAACGCAGACAAACAGCATAAACACAGACATTAAGAATGAATACATGCAGAGAAACAATGTAATTATTCTCAGATGAACCACCTTTAACAAATGTGCCCTTGGAACTACTAAAGCCTTTTACTTACTGGCGTAATCTGAGAAACAGTCATCATACTACAACAGATTAGGACCCCCTTGGCGAGCAGTTCTTAGACCAGCAGTGAGCTTTCTGCCAACTAAATCCACTGCTGCATTTTTTCAGACTGTTGCCTGCTTGTCACAGTGCATTACTACAACTACAGTGAAGTCATTTGATGATGTGAACAAGTCACACAGAGGCGAGATGTGACTTGTGATTCCCTTTATTAAAAAGTTCACACGACCATGCTAACACCACTTCTACTTCTTCAACTAACCCTCTGGCATTGTCATTTCATAGATCAGAGAACGCATGTGAAATAACTTTATATATTGTTATAACTTTGATGACAACTAGTATTCTGTGTCCCAACAATACAATGTTAATCTTTTCAATTAAAATACTAGTTAAAAGTGCAAAACTGGAACTGGATTCATGTGAATCTGAAAAATGTGTGAGCAGGAGTCTGAATGCTATCCCTGTGTGCTGATGTATCTGACACCAAAGAATGGGAGCAAGGTAACTTCTAGGGCTGTGAGAAAAAAATCGATACAGCATAGTATCACGATATTTTGTCTGGTGATATAGCGTATCATTTCATTTACCGAGTATCATTTTTTTTCAAATTAATTGCTAATATGAAGTCAAATCTATAATAATAGAAATATAAAAATCAACTGTTTGTCCAGTGAAGTTGGCAGAGGTGACATCATAGAGCAGGAGAAAGTTAGTACAACATATATAAGGTTTGCGAGATGTGCTACATGAAAATAAAATACTGTGTAAATAAGACAACCATAAAAGAAAGACAAGTGCTATATTAACTTAACAGCTGAAAAAAATATATAATCGCAATATATGGTATTGCAATACTCACTGTATTGCAAAATGTTAAAAATCACAATAATATCGTATCATGGCCCAAGAATCGTGATAATATTGTATCGTGTGGCCACTAGTGATTCCCATCCCGAGTAACTTCTGGGTCTTTTGCAATCAAACACATATTAGAACCATTCCTCTGTATTGGTATGAGATTGGGTTGTAAAGTACATAGACTAGTGAAGTAAGTAGTCCTATTCAGAAGAAGAGCAAAGTGCTTTGAGGGAGCTGACTGCTCATCCTCACAGTAACAATAAACATCATCCAGGTTAGCCCAAACGAAATGAGAAACGCCCCTCCAAAACTCCAAAAGCCAACATGACAAATTCCTTCCACTCTCCTCCCCCACCACAGTCACCAGACATACACACACAGCCAGTGCCAAATGTAAGAGTCACACACTGCCTATTAAGTCATCATCTGAAGTCATCCCTTTTAACCTGAGGAGGTATGACTACATGAGCCACTTTTATCCAAAGTGAAAGAAATAGACCTGAATATATCTGGAACAAAAACCAAACATGTGTCCTGATTTCTTTTTTACTCATTCTTATTTACTGCTGACTTAGTAATCACAAAATGCAGGATACTTTATTTCAACCAGGAGAATAGAGACAGATTCACATAGATGTCAACAGATACACACTTGTCAACTGATTAAACAGCAGGATTCCAGGTTATAGTCAAAGATGGAGTGATACCACCAAAATAACTTGAAGTTAGCAAGCTTTGCTTATCTCCAAGTCCCAATTTTTAAACCGTGCCATTAACACACTGTCACTATCCAAGTAAGAAATATTTGTTGCAACAGACACCAACCACAAACTCTGACGCTGGTGTTTGTTTTTTCATGCCATATTGCATCTGACATTTGAGGCTAGCTTCATATTAAACAAAAAGCAAATGTAGCTATCAGTTATGTTTTATAACAGTATTGGTTAAATCTACTTCAAGCAAAGTTTCCCTTTCAATTACAAGGTAACATAATGAGTTCATGCCCTGCAGAGCTATTTTGACCAAAGCATCTTCAAGTGTTCATGTTTGAACTATAAGACACAGACATGAGGACAATATGTGTTGATGCTGTCGTAGGCACTGGCCGTTTATTGGAGGTAGATTCCAGAGCAGAGGCACCACAATTTACTTCAAACACTGCTACGCTTAAGATGAAGTGGGGATATAATTGTGACCTTTCTGGGAAAGTCTCCTCAGAGAGAAGCCATAGACTGCATGGTATGCAGCAAGACGGGCATCAAGATTCCTCAAGCCCTCAAAGTCAGGTCCATCCGAGTGCTTTTAAGCTCTGTTTGGACATCAGCCTCAAAGCATGGGGGCCTTACAAAGGGGCCTCCCAATATTAAAACAGAGCAGAAAAAAATCCCTGTGTCTCACAGATCTTTGTGGACACACACTGACTGAATGAACCTTACAGCCTCATAATAATTACAAGTGCTGCTCGGTGCAAGGCAACCCAAGTATAAGCAGGAGCAAGAGGGACAAGAGAGAATTGTTTAATGGTGCTGCCTCTTCATTTACGTCAAAACAATAACAGACTAATAATTAAAAGTCTTCAACAAGCTTGAAATTCCTCCAAGCATATGATGAAATTAACACAACAGACCTTTTACGTGCTTAAGGCATAGTCAGGCTCGGAGGATACTTCCCTTCAGCAGACATTGTCCACCTGGCATATGTCAGCTGTATGACCCTCGCATGTGGACTGTTTACTACAGCTCTAGGCAACAATTAAAGACTCCTGACGCTGATATAATGTAGCAATGATTTCTTTTCACACTAGAGAAATTGGAAACCAAGGCGGTTAAGAGGTGCCTGGGGTTATCAACATGTGCGTCTTTTCCAGGTCATTCCTGACTTGATAGAGTTCAAATCCATACAGACTGGGAGGAAGAAAAGATCCACACCTGCACAATGCTGGCATGACATGTGGCTAATGGGGCCAACCAGCTATACCAGAGTCACCTGAGAAGACGGCTATATATAGAGCGGAAATAGTATTGTTTGACCCAATTGCCCCTGGCGGGGATGCATTTCACATATATCGGTGGCTGAGTTAGAACTTGTTTTGTCCCCTGTTCAGTGGCACACAATAGGGACAGCACCCTTTAACTCAGATCACCTCCAGGATTGCAGTTATTTTCCACCCAATGAGTCCATGTCTTGTTAAAATGCCATGCCAGCTTTCTTCTCTGACTGATTCTACATGAATGATCACACTCAGATTTCCACCCCCCGTTGTCATAGCAACATGGAAATTCTCCCCATAGGCTGACCTTCAAGTTTATTTATCAGGCAGCGCCTAGAAGTGATCGGATATTTTCAGATCCTCCTGTGAACTCCATAATTATCTGTCCCTTTGTTGTCTATTCACCGAGTGCAGGAAACAGGCCCAGCCTGGACGGTGAGTTCAAGTGGTCCACAAACAATGGGAAGTTAGCTAACAAAACTTTGAGGGAGGAAGTGTTGGGAGTAGGTATGGAGGCAGCCCAGTCTCTGTGTCGGCCATTGTAAGTAAGGGTTGTTATTCACACTAACATGAGTGGAAGGGAAATAACAAAAGAACAGACATTTTTATGTGACCAGTCTACCAGTTTGACACGAGGGCTTCCCGCACTGACCCCCACCTTTAAGCCGATGAGAAACAGGCCTTTATCCCATAACTGGCAACAATAGGACTGTCTTAAAATAGCTTAAAATAGCAAAGAGCACACATTTAAACCGTGCTTTTACTTCAAATGGAGGCCGCTGAGTGGTCATCATGAGTGTTTCTTTTTTTTTAAGGAGACCTTTGAATTCCAATTAGCAGCATATGTGAGCAATACAAGACATCTGTCAAGCAGCCTCTAATGTTGTCGTCTTTAAAGTAATACAAGACAGATTAGAGAACTCATAAAACGCAAAATAATCTGACCTAAATAGACAAAAATCTTGAAAACACATGCCACAGGCTTATTTTCTCAAGCCAGAGGCTGCAAGGCGGCTGGTGCTTTAATATTCCACAGCATTCAGTGATAAAAACCTGAAGCAAAAACACAACAACCTGGGAGGAGACCTCAAGAACTGAAACTGGGGCCCAACTTTAATAGAGCTTTTTCTAAGATAATGTAGAAGAATACCCCACAAGTGGTGCTATGCTTTTGAGGAGAAATAATACCATTTCTCCAGGATATGCATGCTTTGTAACGCTATAGCAGAGTATTATATTATATTATATGGCTTGTTTTTCTGAGAGAATACATGACCTCACATGGGGAGATTTTCCCAAATGAAATGATGAGAAAACCGGCTGGTATTCAATTGAAGACAGCTTGGATTATTGACCTTTACCTAGTGGTAATTTATACTGTCTCATCACAGACACAGGCAGATTTAAAGCTGCAGCTTGGGGCAAGGCCAGCCAGCTCTTTATTGAGGAGGCCTAAACACACGGCTCAGTGTGAAATTAAAAAGGATAACAAGTCTGATCTACTCATTACACTACCATGGGAAAAGCACTTTCATTTCGGAACGGCTGACTCCCCCTCTGGGCCCATTTGTCCTTGATCTTCTAATATGACTGATGAATAACTCCAGACGCAGACCTACATGCTGGCTCAGCAGTGACAACAGGAAAACCTTTGTCTTTTTGATCCCAGCAGTGCTGCTCTAGAAGTGTCAAGGCATGTTTTGAAAGGAGATCATTGCTCTAAGTTTACAGTTACACCCCAGGCTCTGAAAACTGACTAAACCTGCACTTAAATGTAGGAATAGGGCAAAACCAAATAAACATTACACCCTCTCTGATTAAGGCATATAACCTAGATAACTTTAGCTGAGCAGACCGGTGTTACACTGATTTATGGATGAGTTATGGATGCCCTCCAAGCTTTCATAAACCAGTTCTGCTACTGTCAAATTAGTCTGAAGTCTTTTCACAATAATTACACACCACCTACCCCCCTTTCTGTCATCATCATCAGGCGGCGACAGATCTAACTGCACGCTGAGTAACAACAATCATCTCATCAGAGTTACAGTCATTAACTCCTGCTATCACTGCTGATTAAACTTTATCACTCTATTACCAATTTGCCGAAGCAATCAAGTAAGTGTTAATGAACATCTGGAGAGAGGATAAATAAAGCTGGACCGCTGTTGCTCACACTCGGTTTGACATTTGCCTCCTAGTGAGCTTGGTATTTGATTACGGGTGAAACATTAACAAGTTGTGTTTAAAGTCTACAGGAAGTTCCTGCAAACACTTTCTTGGTCAGAGGGTCACGTTAAATGAATCGACACATTGGATGATTGAAGATTTATAAGCCCTCAGCAATATTTCCCACTTGTGCTTGATTTTAATGAAATAATACACCTCATTAGCAAGCAGGGATTCAAGCAAGTGGTCATTCAACAAGGCTGCAGACCCACAGAGCACTTTGCTGATAAGATGTCATTATCACTTGTCAACTGTGAGAGCAGGTTTATTCTTAGCCTGACACTCTGTAGCTATACTTAGTGGACTGATACAAATATTTAGCATTTGAGAGAAAAAATAAAATCAAAGAAATTTAATGGCAGGGAAAATGTGGTTGAGTAGTGGTTGACTACTAGCATCCACAAGAAAGTAGACACAGTAGTAAATTATATGCTTACTTTTACACAGACAGGTAAAAATGTTGCTGAGACTACATCCACTTAAGATTTTTCCTTCAATTTGTTTTTATGATGTGACAAAACCTGGCTGAGTGAAACAGTTTTATTTCAGTTTCAGTTCTACAATAATTTAGACTTTTTACAGCTGAATGTGATTAAAGTAAGGCTGTGTTAAAGGCAAGAACCCGTATGACCTTAGTGTCATGGTGTCAAGTCAATTATATCACCGACTGGACAGAAAAAAAAATACAATTCTAAAATATTTCCAGCATACAAACGTTACGTGGGTAGAAGTTGAGCAGACATTTTTCCTTGGAGTATGAATAAACCACTAACTTGAAAAACTTGTTCATCTAATGGGGACATGTATGAACTCAATGTAAAAGTAAGAGAAAGCACCAAACTGTTCTTTCGAGCACTCTTGGAATATGAGCCTTTCATTCAACTCCACACACCTGGAAATGAAAATGATAATGTCTCTGTGCACGGATGGTATTTTTACAAAGTGCTATCACAATCAGGAAATGGAGTGACTTTTCTGTAGCTGTCAAAGCTAGAATAATTACACTGCAGAGGAACGAGCAGAAATTTTGCTTTTTCATTTCACTAAATCTCCAGGATGACACAATATTCATGTCTTGTCCAGAATTCTGCATTTCACTCTCTCTGTATAGGGACTCTGTATCACTACATCGCTGCCTCTGTCTGTCAGTCTCTGGGGTTTTCAAAAAAAGCTTGACAAAAATGTAAATCAGTAACAGCTGTTACCCAAGAAGCACTCCCTAACACACACACACGTGCTTTGGATACACACATGCAAGCAAAAAAGGGTGTACAAATACACACATGCAAGGACCTTGAAAACACACAGACATGCGTGCTCACCTTGATTTTTGACTCTTACCACAGATGATGGTGTAATTTTGTTAGGGTGGATTTGTAATTGGCATAAAATGACACAGAAGTGCCAGATTTAGACACGAGTCAACATAAACTCTTATCACCAAACCAACTCAATATGTGTAGCTGTCACTCCAATATGGGCATTTGAGAAAATGTAACATTTAAGTCACAAATTTAAAAAAAAAGAAAAAAAAAAAAAACAAGAAAAAAAAACACAAGCCTTTCAGAAACTTAAACTCAGACAGAGACAGTGAGCATTCTAGCTATAAGACCTTTGTACATATCTTAAAACACTTGAAAACATGATTTTCTCTGTGAAAATTTACCATGACAATAAAGAAACAGCCATGATATGACAGATCCCATTCTGATACACCTTAATACTATTTATATGTTGATAGTAGAGCCAAATTAATACATCCATCAGCTAATTTTACTGGACTGTTATAAGCCTCTAAATGTAAATGACAATATATTTTGCATTACATCAGAGTGGTTTAGGAGTTGATTTATCATCTAGTTCGTTGTCCAAATCAGGCTCTAACTCTGACTCTCAGTCCTGCTGCAGCATTTTGCACAGCATCACAGTTGTGCAAATGGTGTCAGCGCTTCAGTTGATCGGCACAAGGTGTTTTATACATTTATTATTGTATCAGAATGCAGCATCAGATTGCTGCAATGTACTGTGTGTATATAATTCCAGCTCAAAGCGTCACTATATCAGTAAACATATCTGTATTTCCCCCAGTATTTACTATATGAGATGTACCGATCCCATTTCTGTTGGACTGTAGCAGGTAGCATAACATGTTGTCATGTTGTCCAAAGACCAACATGAGTCTTAATTGCCTGAGTCCTGACTGTTCGTTTTTACAGCAGCACAAAGAACCAAACAAACAAAACATGTTGAGTTCAAGTTTTGGAGACCCTGAAGAGAGTTATGGGACATTACTCTGGGTTTTACACATGTGGATCAGCTTGTGGTTTTAAGTGTTCTGGGTTCCCAAATCCATACAATTACTCACTACAATATTCAGGATTTTATTCAAGGGCTATCTTTGTCAAGCAGGAGGCAAACTAAGTTCCCTTAATTTGCCTCCTGTTTGAACCCCCCAAAATCCTGGAAAATATGTCTTTCCTTTTTGAACCATGTGCTTCACCCACGAGTTGCCCCTTTCAAAAGTACAAAATCATCAACTTCATCATCAACAACTCAGTGTGTGCTGTCTGTCAGGTCACTGGCTCCAATAACTTTCCCTCCTCAGCCATAACAATGTGACTCTGGTGCCAGCATCTGTTACTGGCCAACTGGCTGGGGACCATGGGAACCAGGCTCTGACGAGAGGGAGGCAGACCCTTGTGGCTCTTTCAATAAGACAAGTGCTCTGTAGTGCAAACATCTCATAACCCTGCAGTTGGTAGACAATTGAGGTAGCTCTAACCTTGGCACAGAGGCATGCAAATCTAGGTAATAGTTCTATAATGAGCGTAAAATTGCTTGAAATGAAGTTTCAAAGTTATTACTGACTGTCTCTAGGTTTACTTGCAGACAGAATGAGTGTCAGTAGCAGATCCTGTTCCACCTGTTGAGTTTTAAAATGGGAAATCAACATTGTAAGAACAATGGAATTGCCCTTGGAGCTACATTAAGACAAGCTTCTTGTCACAGGAAACTGCAAATATTGTGGCAGAGTCTGTCAAGGTAAACCGCCAAGGGGTTATGAGCCTATGAAGACTTCAAATGCGAGTACAGAGCACACCGAATCAATGACTTCATGCTCACACAATGATCAAAGCTGCATCCTGACATATACAAGCAATTTCTCAGAAGACGAACACAGGGCTCTGATTTTCAAACACCTGGCAGAGATACAAGGGGTTTCCTTCATTGGAAAGATGCTGAAAACAGCAAAAGGCATCTAAAGCCATTGGTCAAACATCAATGACTCATTCTATGTGGGCGGATGAGATTACAATCCTACTTTAGCCTTCAGCCTACAACTATATCTGGGTTTGGTTCTGGTTTTAAAAACCACCGAATCCAATCACAAAACTACAGACTAGGGTTAGCATCAAACAAGACCACACGGTTTTAAAGGAACTTTCTTGGAAAACATCTGCATCAGTCAAAAAGATGTTACTTCACAACACTTACCTATCTAAGTGATTGTGAGTATTTAAGACTATTTTTAAACAGTGTTCAAACTTCTAAAAAGATTTATCAGAAACTTTTAAAATGAAGGCTATTTTAACAAGTATTCAAATTATACAGTTTGATTTTTCAAGAAGCCTATCCACGACAACAGCTGAGTCGTGTTTTAATGCTCAATGCAACTATTGCCAAGTAGCTATGGCAACAACGAATGGATATTTCAATTAAGAGGGCACAAAGATTGAAAACCTAAAATAAAAGTGAAACAAGCACGGCTACCATATTTTAAAATGCCTTGAATATGAACGGTGTTCTGTGTCTGCCCCGTTAACTTCAGTTTGAATCAAACCTAACGGAAGTAACACACCTGTAATAGCGCGATTCAACATTTTCTTAGCTAAGTTAAGCTAACACGTGAGTTTGTTGCCAAGACAACCGTCTACTTCGAGTAACGATAAACGGTTAACGTGAGTTAAAAGCGACACGGAGATTTATTTAAACAAGGAATAAACTTTAACAACTTTGAGAGAAAGCACACAGCTGTCAGTCCCGTTGGTTTTGACGGCCGCTAAATGGGCATGTCCCGACATTCCTCCCACAAACTGCCACCAAACTCCGGTGAAATTTCACCTACTTTCAAACACCGGTGAACCAACGCCTGCGGGTCAACGACGTCGACACAAACAGCTCGTGAGTATTTTTGAAATCTTACCTGATTAATGTCATGGAGATTAAGTGCCAAGAAAAGTTTTCCCAGTCTTCCAGCAGCGTATCTCCACTCAAACTCAGTCCCCACTTGATCCACCAAGGTAGGCTACGGGACGCCGGGCTCCTCCCCCTCCTCCTCCACGCATGAGGTCATCTGAAGGGAGGCTCATCAACTCGGGGCAGGGAACCAAGACAGTATCCCCTCCTTCCTCCCCCTCTTTTTCTCCTCTTCCTCATGTGTTTGTGCATGCCTCATAGTCATGACATGAAACAAAATGCAAAAATACTTTAAACAAGCCATTTTTGTTTGTGTTTTTTTTTGATTTGTCATATTCTCATTATTCAACCACCTGTTTAGTTACTATCGTTTTTTTCTGGTTTTGAGTCAGACTGAAATTTACAGTGATGCCTTTTTGCAACCTACTTAAGTCATATTGACCATCAGCTGCAAAGTTTACTGTTTTTTAAATGTAATTTTTAACACCAATAACTAATGTTAGGAGGTAGCTATGTGTAAGACCAGGTGATTGATTGCAAAATGGAAAAATAACACTTATTCCCCAGCAGGCAAGAGTATGAGTGATACATTTGACTGTTAAAAGACAGCAGGGTGAGATTTTTGGCAGAGAACATTATTTACACAAGGACCAGACCACCAACAATACAAAGGGGGACACTTTGTCCACAAGGGGCTCCAAAATCAGCACAGGAAATCAGCATAGGAACTTAAAATGGTGACATCTGCAGGAGCAGTGCTTTTAAGGAATTTCCTGGTTACAAAATAACACTCTAAAAGAAACTTCCTTGAAGCCCAGTATGTTTTAAATCCAGTGATTAATGCCAGATTATTAGGGACATTACAAAATAATAAAGTGGCCGTGTGTGGTTTCAATATCAGGGATAAAAAGATACACCATGTGATTTATTTTAAAGTGCAAAAAGGTGTGAATTGGGCCTTTTGCTGACTGTTTTGTCACACATGATGTTACTCATGCTGGCAGTTTATCTTTTTCACAGAAGAAGGCACACTTGATGAAAATCAGCCTTAACACACTGACGTCAGTAATAAAGCATAAGTCCTTTGTGTATTATTATACGACAAAGTTCCAGTCCTTACTTGGTTCAATCCTGTTTGCATGTTACTATGACTGTCAGAAAAAAATGCCTCTTCATTAAAAATTGACTTTTGATATAGCTAAATGGAAACTGAATCAACCTGTATACAAGGTATAAGTTAACCCACAATGTAATCATATTTTAATGCCGGTCTCAATTTCAAACAACCTCTTAAGGAAATTCAATGTCAGACAAAATCAAGTAAACTGTATATATCTAATATATCTAATTCTCACATTTTTTCTAGCCTCTCGTTTTTTAAAATTTTAACAGCATTTGATAAAATTCCTTTACTCAGTTTTGAAAAGGGAGTTCTCAGTCTCTAGACCTTTCTTATTCTTCCCTGTCTTTTATTCACTAAATGAATGACAGAAAACAGCAACGGATTTCATCAATGATGGAAGTACCTCTGAGCTACACCACTGATTCAGATGAAAAAAATACTTTATATGAATTTTACTCCATGTGCTCACCTTATATCTATGATTACTTGCCTTCCTGCAGCACAAGGTTTAACACATAAGATACAAAGGAGCGCATAAAACATGATGTACAGCAACATTAAACTATCAAAGTGAAGATAAAAAGCATGGCCACCTGGACTATCTGCAACATTAAAATGCTGTTTCAAATCAAAGATTTCTCACTCACATTTATGCTTAACTATAAAAGCACTTCTACTCCTAATAATAATACAGTTAAATGCCTATATATCTGTACTTATACACTAGTGAAAATACAGTTTGTGTATGATTGTAGTGGACTAATGTACCTGTTGATATTTCATTTTAATTCCTGAAAAATATAGACATCCATTGGTATTTATTTACAGCCGGATATTGTGAAACCACTGTAAACTCTTCTTAACCTGAATCCATTTAAGGAATTAAAATATCAGCTGTGATGAATAAGTATTTGCGTATAAGCTTGATCAAAATATTATCTTAAAGAAGATGCTAAAATGTTCCTAAAATGCATGTTACTCAAAGCAATATAATCAATAAGCCATTATTACCATGCCCACTATCATGCAGATAGTGAAAATTAATTCTTGCCCTCAAGGACTATCTGAGCATAGCTGGTGCAACACGATACACTTTAGCCTACAGTGACATCATGAGGTAACAACATGTAATGCATTTTGAGCAAGATTTAACCAAAGATGCATTCATCTGCAGGATAGGAAACACATTTCTCTTTTTTGTGTTGCTTATTGTTGAGTTGCAGCATGAAAAGTAGTTAATGTACAGTGAAGCTCCCAACTTAAAAAAAAGAAGTATGTTTTATGCCAGCAAACCACAACTCCTCAGTCACTCCTCTTCTTCGTGTGAGGTGGTGCAGTACAGTCAGTCCGCAGTGTTTTCTCAGCAGTGCGGATGGAGGGGGGGCTCTCAGGGGTCAGCAAGGCTCCTCAGATGGCCGCAAACAGACAGACACTGGCAGAGAAAAGCACCCCGTCTGCAAGTCAGAAGACCACCAACTGCTCCTCCTCCCCAAACAGAGCAGCAGAGGTCCCTGCACGTCACACACAGATGGTATCAAAGGCATGAGTGAACAGCATGAGCAGAACAGGGAATTTAGGGTCGAGGCATTGTGTCTACAAGGCCATCGTCAAGTAGTTTGTTGGTAAGAAAAGGGGCTGTTATTGTTGTGGAGTCTGTTGTAAACAAGACGCATACGACAGAGACAAACACTTGAATTTTCAGGATCAAACAGTAAAATGCTGTGGGATAGATGATTACTAAACTGTCCCAATTCATGGAGGTGTTGAGAGGGATGACAAAATCTTAAACTATGATTGGCAGTTTGTATCTTCAGATGTGAGAATCATATTAGGATGAACAGAGCTGCATCTAATTCTAAATAGCTCACATCCCTTTTTTAAACTGAGTATTTTTTAAGTTGAGCATACCTCCCTAAAGACTAAAACATCTGTTAAAATAATAACAGTGCATTACTCTATATTGCTGTATTTTTAAATTTATGGTAGACTGTGGTTGTCAGTTTTTCCAGTATATTGCTGTTTTTTCAACAGTAAGTGACTGCAAACCTTTATAGTTTATAACTGCAATAATACCAGTATTGGGTGAAGTTAAATAAAAAATCTGGTATTTTTCCAAATCTTACATTAAATCATAAAATACTAATCTTTACAGTACAGCAAAGTCAATGAGAGTGGTCATAGTTGCTTTAGATACAGCCTCTTGATTTTGTTATGGTGGCTTTGACATTATAGATCCTTTTTTCTCTTTTTCAATCAGTTCTTTGCAACACAGAGGTACATTTTTACACACAAAAGTCACAGGAGTAAACAGACACCATGCTACTTCCAGGCCTCTATACTAGATTTCTAATTATTTGTAAAGATAAGGCACTACCCTCTTACTGGGTTCCAGATGTAATGACATTTTCACACCTGGAAAAGGTGGGTCTACTCTGAATGGATCTACTGACAAATTTTACATTATTATTGTAGATTTTAAGGCCTGGTGGTCGTTCATCTCACACTGCAAGGACAGCAAATTAGGACAGGAAATCTGTTTACAGAGTACCTAACCCAAGTAGCAAAGGTATATGTTGTAGTGTGTGGTTATGTCTGTTACTTCAGTAATATTTTTTCCACATTTTTTTTTATCATAATTTTCTCCTGAATATGGTTTGATCGCGCACACAAATTGTGTGCCTTATTACTTATTTGTCTGCAACAGTACTGCAGTAGGATAGGCAGTGGGTTGAGAGATAGTGGATTTGCCATTTGATCAGTTTGCTTGACATGTATAGTGTTGCTTCAGTTGTGCCTAAAGGAACCCACTTACCATTAAACAAAAAAGGTCCTGTTGCAAATATACAGACTAATCAAGGCTCTTGCATTTGTATGTTTAGAACAAGCATGGCTTTGCACAGTTCTTGAAACTCATCTGGGACATTCTTCAGTGCATACATGACATGAAAGAAAGCTGTAAAGTGAGCAGGCTGAGGAATGTAGAGTAGGAACTAGCTGTTTATAATCCTCTTCTCTTTCTTCCATCTCATTTATAATTCACCCAAGGCATGTTTTTGTTAATACTACTTAGAGATCTTAAATTCCTAGAAAATTACGACAACCTCACTGTCCCTGTCTGTCTGGGACATAGCCATAGTCATACAAAATATACAACGTGTATTGTCTTTCAAGTTTAGGGGAAAATGACTGGAACATAATGGGACACCCAGGTGTGTTTCAAACAGGCATGTGCTGACAGGATTACTAGCTTGCGCATCATTAAACTTTTGGGTGGCCGAGTTGTCAAATGTATGGAGAGGCCTTGCACTGTACATGTAAAATGTTTTCACTGAGAAATGTTGCAACGTGAAATCCCCTCTGTAAATGTGACGTTTTTGAAAACAGTGTAGGATTTCAAAATAAGAGTTGACCCCTTTTCTTTGAAAGCTGTTCTTGATAAGTGTTTGAGTAATATACCCTCAAGCAATGTCTTTGTTTTTTGTTGAGTGACGAGACCTGAGAAGAGTTTATGGGAAATTCCCAGGACCTCTTCCAGTCAGACAGTTTTACAGCAGGTTACTGTCAAACAGGGATCATACCTGACAACTTTGAGTTTGAAAGGGATACATAAAATAATCCTTTAAGCAAAACCACATTTTTTTTAAATCCTTCAACTGAGGATCAGTTGTAGCATTGCAGGGGTGATGTGTAAACACAAATTAATGCTAAAAAATGTTACCAACTTAAACCTTTATGGGTTATATATTTGGTTTAAGAACAAGAGCCTTTTAAGATCATGAACAGCCATATACTGCCATCTAGTGGTCACACAGGCTAATTGCCGAATAAACAGATCCACAATCTAGAAATACCATGCAATATATTTTTTATTAAATCTACTAAGTGCCAAGCATTATATAGTAAAGATTTCACTGGAAAAACTGTCTCACAAACATCACTTTACAACCCCCCGCCCCCAACAATTAACATACCCAGAATCCATCTGTTTTTCCATCAGCTGGTAAACACAACTACACCACTTTTCTCACAACACTAGAAAAGTAACATTAAATGCTGGTTTATGGAGTTTCACAAAGAAGAACAGCTTGGAAAAAAGGTCTTGACTCTCTAGTAGGTAAATATGAAGCTTAATAAAAGCTCTTCTCCCTCAACACTGACACTTCACAAACAACCTGTCAGTCCCCCTCCTCTTATGTCCAACACTTCATGTTTGTCTTTCACAGTTGACTTTACAGAATTCCCTCTGGGCTTTTTTTCTTTCCCCCACAGACACGCATTCTTCACTGCTTCCTTGGCTGCTGGATAAAAAAGGTCCGGGGGAAGTGGGGCTTCTCCACCGCAGGCCGCACTTTGCTGTGCCTCACGCTCACAGGCGTCTCTGGAAAGTCATGGCTCAGCTGTGAAACAACAGGAAGGAGTTTATTACCCAGAAGGCTCTACGGCATGAGGAGTGACTTTCTCAACTGGAAAGTTTGTGTTTACCTTGTCTAGAGTTCCTGACAGGAGAATGCTGACTTGTTGCATCCTGTTGGAGGTGGCTAGGGACCTGCTGCAAGATCACAAGAGCAACTTTCAAAACAAGAAAATGAGTTTGTCATTTTATGAAACCTTTGTTCTTAATGCAAACTGTAGGCCTACCTCACTTTGTCAGACTTCTTGGCATCCTTCTCTGGAGTCCCATGGGTGCCACTGTCTTCCAAGCTTTTCTTGGCCACTCGTTTACCTCCAGCCTTTACTATTAGACAAGAAAATAAGATGGTTTTAATAAATATTCCTTTAAAATGCACTGATTAAGTGGCAGGTATGTGCAGGAGACCCCAACCCCTCTCTCTTTAGGTATGGAAAAATCATCTTTTGTGCTAAGTTTATTAGGCAGAACAAAATAAAAAACAAAACAAAAAAAAAGAAGCAAAAAATTCACCCCAGACGGTCTATAGTGACATAGTTTTGCAGTAGCAACAGTTCAAGTAGAGGGACTGGCCTACATTTGACTGCCCTTTGGGTCAGGGTCTGGGGAAAAACAACCTTTGGGTGAGGGGAAAAAAACACTTGCAGGACAAAAACCAGCCTGTGATCTCTTCTTTGTTTTTTTTTCCCCTTTCAATTTTAATCGACTATTGAATTCATTCTAATGACTATCAACATTTAAAAATTGAAAAATGTCGTGTTTACACCAAAGCAAACACTCGAGATTTTAAGTCACACAGTTGGACTTTGTCACATTTTAAAGCATCACATGTGATAAAGATACAGCGCAGATGATGCAGCATCTTTAACGTGAAAATTCATTTCTTATAAATCCAATATTGCTTCCTTAACAAAACAAATCAAATTAAAAATGGACAGACAACAAAATAATGGAGAAAAACCATCATAGAAATGCCTCCAGGAACAGTCTGTTCCCTCAGTGTAAATCTGAAAGCACCGAAATGAGCCAACATGAGGATTTATTCTGTGAGAACACTGTGTTACTTTCACGAGGGGCCTGCACGAGAAGAAGGCGTGTGCGTGAATCACGGCTGCAGAGGCTACACGCCACCGATGCAATTAATAAAACCCAACTAATCCACGAACCACTCAGAAATCTCTCTTTTAAGATGAAAATAAAGGATCTTGCATACTGTAGCGTTGAAAAGCACCTAAAATACTAATGCTGACTTTCACTGTGCACGGCTCTGTGCATGCGTCGAGCGCTGCAAAACAACATCGCTTTGTCTGAATGTGGAGAAAAATCCCAACAATTCACCATTTGTGCAAATAAAATGGTTTACCTGCTGGGGGGTGTCCAGCCTTTAACAAAGGCGAGTCCTTCGCTCCGGATTTGGACAGCTGCTGCACCATTTTTCAAAGTTTTCGGAGAATAGCAAAGAAAGCACAAAACTCTTCTTCACAACGCCCACATCGATGTTTTTATGCTCAAACAGACATGACGTAGAGCTGCGTGCTCACCGGAAACTCGCAGGCAGAGACACACCCCTTTGTTTTTTACCCACTCATTTTGAACTCGGATTCAAATGTATGCACACTGCAACAGCGAAAAAATGTCACTTATCTACCAATTCACTAAATTCGTCCATATTTTGGTACCACTAGGTCTCACTTTGGCCAAACATGAGCTTCATATCGCAAATACGTCATTCAGATCAACATTAGGCAGCCCACTGATGAATAGCTGGGTGCAGTTTTGAGGCACATGAACCCACTGTGCATGTATTCCACTTGATGCCTTTTGAACTGTACAACGACATTTTGACCGGACTCCATTTTTAAAGATACCTTCAGTTGCAGTAGAAACAAAAATTGTTAGGGGCAAGCATGAAAACTTTAGCATTTGATGACAATGAAAAAGCACAAGCCTAACTTTGAAGGGATATTCAAGCGTAAATTTAAGTTAGGGTTAGAGAGTGGGTGAGTTGTATTTAGTCTCTTTGCTAAAGAAATCAGGCAAAGCTTAAAAGATGTTTGGTGGCTAATACTATGGCTGGGACCTTATATGTACTTTTGATGAAGTTAGGTGCTGTTCTGAGCATTATTTGTGGCTATAGAGTGGCTTTTTGGTTGAGCGCGTGGCTCTCTGTATTGCTATCGTGTTGTCGTTACTAAAGTTGGTATAACTAGAGAAGCAGGCGGTCGGCAACGTTCATTTCTTGAGGGGGTGTCTAACTCAGTGTTGCGGTGTGTTTGACCCTAACTTAATTTTATTCTGGAATATCCCTTTAAACAGTGGTAGGTGATGCTTCTATTCAAAATTACAACTTGATCCCCTGACTTGCATCTTACTGCATTAAAAATAGGCATACTTTTTAGCATTTTTGCTGAAGTGGTTCAAAACTTGTCATGCAGGATTTTTACTTGATACCTACTGTGGTACATCTACTTCAACACTACATTCAAGATAATGTAGGTCAGTTACTTTTTGAAAACAAACAAAAACTTTGCACATTGTGTTTCAAAGTCTTAAAAAAACAGCAGATACTTCGGCAGTTAATTTTCTGATCTGAACAGCCTGGGAATGATCAGGTCTTGTCAGTTACAAACACTTGCACATGCCGAGTCAACCTTAAATGGAGTGAGAGGCACACTTGTTACAGAGAACATGAACACACAAAAAGCATATTCTGTAGAGTTAAGATGTGCGTAAGAAAAGCCCCATCAAAACACGTATCCTTGAAATGGAAATTTGAGGAAGAATTGATGAGCTTTGCTGTTGTGATAGTGGAATTATCTTGGTTTACAGGTTTTTTTTCCATGAATGAGGCGAACTGATTTCCCTATGAATCCAGCCTGCAAGCTCAAACTTGTTATGATTTGAGGGCCTTGTTGTTGTGTTGTTCTGGCTGTTGATCGGCCTTTAATTAGAGTTTGGCAAAGTTAAATGTTTGCTGTGATAGTTAGTGTAACTCCATGGACAAAAAGTCCTCAGCTGAAAGATTTATTTCATGAGACTGTGCAGAAACAGGTCAGACAGGTTAGTCAGTGTCTTGATCAAACACAGATTCAACACCTGTGTGTTTGAGGCTGAGCTCAACAGTTAGGAGTGCTTTTTAATCGTCATTTCTGCAATGATGTGACTCTGTGCTGCACCACAGACTTTCATAATTATTATATTAACAGCTTGAGGATTTCAGGCTCCATTTGGCTTAAATATGGTGGAGGATTGTGTTTAAATTTGCATTGTGTCTTACATAATACTGATGCTAACAGAATAAAAAGTATACTTAAACACTGCATTGGAACTAACATTCAGATATTGTTCACTTAACAGCAGAGAACAATTCTCAAATGTCCAAAATGTGGCACAGATCTAATTTTATTCTAAAATAAATACAAAACGTCAGCGTTTGTCGAGATGAAAATGTAAATTGGATTGTATGAATGCGCTTTTGTGACAGTGAAAGTGCACTTGCACATAAAGAACAGTCACATTGTTATTGTGATTTTCAGTTTCATAATTGAGTTGATAAATCCTTTTAATGTAGTCTGAAACAGGCTTTGATTTACCACGCTTAACAAAGAAGCACTGTGTCGCTTGAAGGCTCTCTGAGCCAGTTGTACTTTCTTCTTCAGCTGTTTCACTTGTCAGAGTATCTGGAGGTATCAAGCCAATCACAGATCATTTATGAGGGTGTTCAAACAGTAAAGGCTGAGAGGCTGCAAATCTGATGCTATTTTGTACTTGATTGGACATGAGTGCTAGATCTGTAGACCATAACAGTGTTAAACATTAACTCCCTGTCAGAGAACATTTTAGGTGAGATCTGCATCCATTCTCTGTCCTTTTACTACTTTTTTGCAGTTTGGAACTTTTGGAAGTTTGAAAATTGTCTAAATTATGCTTGACAGAGTTTTAGATGGTCATACTTCTGACAAGTCAGGGGCATGAATCACATAAAATGAAACCATGTCAAACAGCAACAACAACATAGTATTTTTAGCTACTGACAACATGTCATAGTTGTCATTTCAGGACAGAAGCAAAGCCAGATTCTGGGTCAGGTGTGTAGTATAGTGACACGGGTTGTTTTGGTGTTTTTCCACCTCTGCATCCATTTGCTCTGATCTGCACTCTCATCTCTCAGACAAGATTCAGGCAGCCAATTATTGTAGCGCCTCATCAGTGTGGCATTCCCGCCCTCTTAGATCACTGCACTGATTGTGAGGTTGGAAACTGAGAGGCTGCAGGTCTTCAAAAGTCTGACTGAATGATTTTTTTCATCTGAATTCAAAACCAATACCATTATATGGGACTTACTAACATTTGTAGACATTAAAACTTATCCTTTAAAATTGTGATGCATTTTAATACCGCTTGTACACTGTTTTAAGACTTTTAAAATCATTGTTTTTTAATCCAGCAGATAAAAGTAAAGATGCACCCTGCATTTATAAGGGGCGGCTCAGGTACTGACCATTGTTGGCAGAGGTTCAGTGCTCTGCTTCAGGGCTTGTCAGCCGTCCAGCTCAATATAACACAGATCTGCTGGTTCAAAGCTGGATTCCCTCTCCTCATGTTTGTGTAAATCAGTGAGATGAAATATTTTTCCCACAGCAGCAGAACAACCTGTTAAACTCCTTGTACTCACACAAAAATATATGACAGCGATACCAGTGTGAAGAAGAAAACAAGATGCTCATTATTTTTTAAAAAACAAAACTGACCTTTTATTTTTTTATCATGGGTGTGTTATGATGCCATCTTTTCTGCTTATTTCTTTGTATATTTATATATCTATAGAGATTTAACATGGCACAAGTTTCTTTTTTAACCAGTGCTGATGAGTGTAAACCAGGTAACATGTTTTTTTTTTCTGTATTTACAATAAAATGAAAGAAATGTACAAGACTCCATGGCATTACAACGCTTTGACAGTAAGTACAGATACAGTTTGATCCCTCTGTACAATCTAACATCATGTATTTACTAGATTTCTTTTTATTTTACAGATATGAGTTCATGATCCATTTTGGCTTCGGCACATACATATTCCCCATCTTGACTCTTCCGGCTGACCCTCTCGCACATGACTCACACCTTTCACCATGCTATCACAACTAGGATTTCATAAAGAAAGTAAAAACTAACATCTACACAGATCAGGACGCACGACTCATCACAGTAGTGTCCAGTCTCTGCCTTTGACAGACCCACCGAAGCATGATGCCATCTTTTTCTACTTAATAAAAAATAATTTAAAACATTCCTCTGTTTCCTTCTTTGGCACACATTCCATCTTTCCATCTGTTATCGCTCTGCTGAACTCCCCTCCATCCTTGCACATTCACCTTTAAACAAACACACTTATAAAGCCAAGTTCATGAAAAGTCTGTCAGTTTTTGTCTGCTCCAAAGCTCCTTCTTGCCTTGGGATGAGAGATTTGTGACACAGGAGCACCGTCAGACCTATACCCAGGAGTCTGGTGAGCCGGGGTACTGCTCCGCCCTGTAGGAAGGCCTCCGGGTGCTAGCGTAAAAGTCTACATAGTTGGTGGTGGTTTTCAGCCCGTGAGGCGTAGAGCTGTAGTCCACTGTGGGTGGATAGGTGATGACCTCGTCCAGATATGGGTCTTCATAGCCATGGGGATGCTGCAGGTACATTCTGTACGTGTCGTAGTTCCTCCTGCTTGGCTCGTCTGTGTAATACATGGGCTGTAAGAGAGACAGGAAGGATGATTAAATAATGCTTTTTACATCAGTGAAATCATAATGTATGAATTTTGAGCATTTTATATCAATCAACACCTTTACCTAATGTAACTACTATCAGTTTAGAAGATTTAGATTAGGGCTGAATGATCCTAAGAACAGCGTGTCCTGTGGTGTGTGCAGATGAAAAAGCCAGATCACAGGATGTGTGATGTCAGTCACATGATCTGAATGTCACTACTTCCTCAATAATCTGTGTGTAAATACAGCCCCTCATTTAAACACACACACATAACTGACTGCTGTGGAGGCAGTGTCTATATCTGTGTCACATGATCAGAAAATGTAAACATGCACGCTAACTCCTTCACAGGTAACCAGATAACAACTGAGCAAGGGATTTTAAAAGTTCTCCCATCCTCCTTGGTGCATGTTAGTGATATTGCTACACATGGGGACTGCTAAACTACAGTTACCACTGAGTGTTTACTGTCCTTGTAAGTTAAACCAATGCACCATGGGGGTTACTTTCTTTGAATTGTACTAAGGTAGACATTAGTGCTCCTCACTCTCCCTAAATGTAATACCGGCGTAAAGGATCACGCCCACCTTTTACTTAAAAAAAGATTATCTAAGTGTGTCCCCTACCTCAAGTTTCAAGGTAGTTATTACTTTTGATCATTTTAATGTTTTTGTTCTTGTTTATTTCCACCAAATTCTACTCTGTGCTCCTGCGGTGCATCACTTCAAAGGAAATATGGAAAGTTTTAATTACTTTCTTGTTTGTCTTAAAGGTATTACTACTTTTTAAATTAAACTCAAAAATGCAGAGAGGCTTTCTCACCTTTTACAGAAATCAAACTTAATCATCTCCTTTTCAACCGACATGAAAATTCTACTTATACACTAATTCATCATCACTGCCATCAAAATAATCTAATACACCACATCATGATGTTTTTTATGTAGAGAGAGAAAGCCGAGAACAGCAGTTATTTATGAAACTTACTGAAACTCTAAGGTTATCGGAATCTGCACTATTGCTCCACATCACACTGTTTACAAATAAGTTTAATGTTGATTACTCCAAACTCCAAAAGAAGATATTCATGTTAGGGGTCTGGATAACTATTATCACTGTATGAAACTCAAACAGAGAATATAAGAAACTTTTCTATAATAAACTTCTCAAACCTTCTTCCAACTTCATGAACATCTCATAAGTTTCAGCACTGCTCAGTTGTTCATTTGGAGGCTACAAGCCGAAGCGCTTAACAATCCCCTCAAACTCACAGCTTAATATCCACTAATGAAATAGAAAAGTGTCTAAAAGACGTTGTAACTCAGAGGACTGATAGGATTGTGTGGGTCTGAGACAAACGGAGTAATGTCTGTCTGCACTCATTAACTGCTGTAAAAGAGATATGATGAAGGTTTCTCCTTCACTCTGCTCCCCTGCTGACTCCTCACTGTGTCCATTATCTGAATGGGCACACATGGACATGTCCCACTGTGACAGTTTCCTGAGACGCGCCCAGACCATCCCAATCCCAGCAGTCACATCCATTCTGCCTCAGACAATAGCTGATGTGCTGGTTTGTCCCCAGCATCCCCATTTATCCGCGATGGAATACGTGTCAGTCTCTTTGTGTTAGTCAAGTAGGGTGGAAGAGCCTGCTGGCCCTGCCAGGTTTTTACAGTGCAGGGGGGGTATCAAACAGGGGACTTGTACTAATACTGTCAAACAGTTTGTTTTCAAGGAACACAACTTAGGCTTGATGTCTGCACAACAAAGCCAGTAAGGTTTGAAACAATACAAACAGATACACAGACTGAGGTGGGGGTGCTGCACACACGGGTAGTGACTGTAGAGGTGCTCAGCATTGTTCTCTGCTTTTGATTGTATCCAGCCACATGTTAATTCAGAAAAAAACAGGCTTTTATCTGGTTTTAATCTAGATTTTTGTGCTGTATGTTGGCTTACAGACTTTTTAACAGATCTCAGAGTATCCAAGTCAACAAAACCCTGTCCTGCAGGGTCTCATCTTCCCCTCTGGGCTTTGTGTTCTCACCTCTTTTTGTTTGTTTTGTTCACTAATGAATGTCAGAGCAACCACAGGTCAGGATTTGTCCTTAAGTATGCTGAGGGCTCTGTTATTGTGAGTCTGTTGCATGGCGAGGAGCTCACAGCTCAGTGCTTGATGGCTTTTTGAATTAGAGTGACTTCTGTCCTCTAACCAGAGTAATAAGACCACGAGAAATATTTATTGATTCTATGAGATACACATTTTTTTATTTTGAAGCAAACGCGGATGCTCTGGGTAAAGACAAAACAGTGATTGTTCTGGTATAATGTACATATATTATATAGATATAATATATGCCATGTTAAATTAAAAGTGGTGCCTTTGATGTTTCCATGGACCTGGCAACACTGACTTTAAGAAGGGGGGTAAAAAGACTTCTGCCAAAGACTCTGCATGTTTGTGAATTAATAACTTCATGTTCATGCATGACCTAAGATTGCAGCTCCTAAAAGTTTTAGGAGTTAGTGTAAGCAGTTATACATTCCTGCGCTCTTCTGATCTTAAATCCTTTTAAACTAAATATAAGTAGCTTTGTAAGAGTTATAATAATGATAAAACACCAGACTCAGTCCTAGACCTGAGTGTCTAAAGTTCCACTCTCTATATGAATATTATGAATTACACACCTACTTTTTTTCCAGAACAAGAACCATTCAGCTTACTTTTGTTGTAGTTTTTAAAGGAAAAACTGGACTGTACCTTAATGATCCAGATACTAACTACAAAATTCACCAATTCTGGATAAGCATTGCTTTAAAACGGCATCCTCTATCTACACAAATATCCACACAAACCAAACGTTCCTCACAGCTGTCTTAGATTAAACATTTTATGGCTGCTTGTAATGATATTTAGTGGCATATTCTGAGGAGACAAATACTTTTATCATCTTAAAACCCTGTCTTCTTTACCTAAAATGTGACTGCAGTGAATAAGTAATTCAAATCAACTACCTTGTAAAAAGTTTGTTTATTTGTCCAGTTAAATTTTTATAACATCTTGTTCCTGTAATCCAGCCTGAATCCACCACATTTCTGAGACTGGGTAAATCCTCTACTGCTAAAACTTTAAACAACACACACCAGAGGTTTCATGTGGATAAAAACTCAGATTGAATTACCTGATCTAATCTGACTGCACAATCTTTTTTCATTTCGTAGTTAATTTTGTAGTTGTTGAAGACCAATTTGAACATCAAGCAGCACTTAAAAACACCTGAGAAGTGGAAACAAACATTCAGGCATACACATTTATATTCACCTGTGTTCTTCTGGGCTCCTCTCTTGTCGGAGATGAGTAATAGTACGGAGAAGGCTTTCCAGACCCTGCGAAATATTTAAATAGAGGAATTTAACTCCAGGCAAAACACACTTCATTTCATACCATGGAAAAAAAAAATCTACACATCCCCGTAGGGCGAATGTTTGTATTTAGACGGGTTAGGATCAAGATGTGCTGTGGTGTAAAGGAGAGGGATATAACACCAAGTAATAGAGTTGGCTACAGCTCCGCAGTTGTCGACTTCACCCATGGGATCAGTGTTTATTGTTGGCACTTAACCAATCTGGAGGAATCTTGAAACTCAATTTCCACATGAACGTTTGAGGCTGTAGCTCATCTTTGTTTACTCTGCCTCCTCCTAACCAACGCAGCCTGGAGGGAGGAAGCTCTCTTCTGGCTGTAGTACTCATTCACTGCCCCCTCCTGTCTGCATGCTGTGACTTGGACCAGTTAACAATGGCACCATTGTGGACCAACTTCAGCACCAGTGTTTGGCCTAGACCTTGTCCATCACAAAAACAGCTCTCTGAATTAAACTGAGGGACTGTCTGAGGGCTGGCAGGCTTTGGTGGGGATGATAAGGGAGGACTTGTCTTGGCAGAGACACGAGACAAACCCTGGAATCTGCTCCAAGGGTTATGAGGGATGAAACAGATAATGCCCTGCACAGAAAGGACCGGAGGGCAGCCTACGATTGCGGTACTGAAACTGTTTGAAGAAAATTGGAAAAACTACTCAAATGTAAGCACTTTCCATGAACATCAGATGTGTGTGCAGATGGAGTACCTGTATACTGGTTTTTATGGATGCTGTTGTCTCCTTGGTAATTATAAAATTGCATAGTTGACTGTGCTCTCTGATAATCTCTGATAGTGTCTCTATGCTCTTTGATGCCCAGCATTGCAGGAGACGACGTGGCACTGGCAGCTGTGGAGACAAAAAAAAAATAATAATCATTTTAACATGACATTCCAGAGGTTTTCCCGGTTCAGAGACGGTGTCTATTTTCATCCACACTGGAGCTCACCAGGGTGGTTAACTGGGGACATCTGAATGGTGCTGGTGGGGAGGGTGGGCTGGGACTTGAAGCGGTCCCGTTCAAGTGTTGACACAGGGGTGAGGAAATGGTTCTGGTTCCATCCATCCTGTTGGGGACAAATGGAAAGAGGAAAAGTGGTGGTTTGAATAACTGGAGCAGAGCTGCATGCTGTGAAACTTGGCTTTAACTTGAGGTATTAGATTCTGTGGTTACTGAGGGAATATATGGAAAACTCCTGTGACTTATAGGGGAAGAAATTGCTTTGCTGTACAGTCCGTGTTAAAGGAAAAGTACAAAATAGGGCTGCTCTCAGTTGAAGATCCTTCACTGTTATATTCATTAGTTTAAGCCATCACTGTTTACCATAGACTGTATATACTACGGACAACTTGGTTCTGCCTTCCGTCATAATACGAATTTGAAGCCAAAAAGCTTGTGGTATTTTTGTTTTTCTCCACTTCCTGAAACCAACATTGCACAGTAGTGTTGTACGCACTCCACCCCTTGCGCAGTGGCTTTGTATGCATTCGGTAGGAGAGTTGCCGTAATGACGCTCGACTCAAACAGTGTATCCCTCGTGTGAGCAACACAATCTTTGTACACTCATAGGCTGTATCAAGTGTCAATCAAAGAAAACATGAACCCCCTAATAACTTTAAAAACAAAGCTGTACAGAAAAAACTTGAGGACTTGAGCACAAACCAGTCTTACTGTAACTCAATGTCAACATCCCAACTGGGGGGAGAAAAATTTATATTCTGTGTAATAAATTTCTAAAGTTTGTCCACAGCTCAATAGGGATTGCTAGAGGGGGTGGGATTTATGACCTATACTGAAGCCCGTCACCAGAGGGTGCTGTTCTCGCGGTGGCTTCACCCAGTGAGGAGGCAGACGGCGTCCATTTTATATACGGTCTATGGTGTTTACACACTCCTAATAGCAGCCAAATAATCTTTATATACAAATTAAAAAATAGTTAAAGTGACAGAGCTGATAAAGAATATAGAAGCAGCAGTTTGTGCCAAATCACACATTTTATGTATCTCCCTTTATACACAAATTTCACAAGCAACTGCAAAACAGTAAAAGCAGTAATAATTCTTAACAGATGGAAAAACTCAATATTTAGAGTTTTTTTAAGCTTATTTTGGGGTTTTATGCATCTATCGAGAGGACGACACAGCAGACAAAGCAGGGAACTGTGTAAAAATAGTAGTGAAGACCATGCAGCAAAGGCCTGCAGGTTGTACTTGGACCTGGTTCCCAAACGTTCAAGGACTTCAGCCACAGAACATGGGAGGTGCAATGTTAACTGCAAGGCCAAATCAGTGCCACCCCATTTAGTAAACTTTTATCACGGAGTAACTTTGCTCATATGTTTCTGTCCGTGATTCTAACTGCTTCCATTCTCAACAGAGGCTGGGATTGCTTAGTATTTGTGCCACTGCTAGTGTTTTCAAACTCATAAAACTTGAACTATTCCTTTATGTCATTTTTCATACAGGACCAAACTATGATAGTAACACTTGCAGCAATCCCACAATCATTTCTGATGCTCTTACTTTCTTATAAATGGTACGCAGATCCCGATACTGCCACAAAGTGTTCAGCACCTGAGCAGCTGCTTTGACCACCTTCATGGAGTACCTGAAAAACAAACAAAAACATACATTTACAAAATCTCTTTACCACTCCTGTACCATCTCACAGTGTGGTGGGAAAGTCTTTCCTCTGCATGTTTCAACCTGGAACATCACTAAATATACAGCAGGCTGGAAATAGCTGCTGCTCCATCACTCCACGGGGACATCAAACCTCAGTGCGCACACACCACCTTCCCTGTGGCGATGGCTTCTCTTTCTGCAACCATTTAAATATTTGCACTTTCCCGTGTGTGCTTTAATGTGTGAGGACAATTTAAACACACACTGCCTGATGTCGAGGGCATTCTCTAAAGCTCAGTAACTCTCCACTCTCAACCACTTTCAGCTGTTTCTCTAGTGGTGCATGTAACTATGGTAGTGAGTCAGCATTGTTTCTGTGTGTGTGTGTGTGTGTGCACTCTGCTGGGCAGCAGTGGGACAAGCAAATGCTGCTGTAACACACCTGTCTCCTCTGCCCTTGGTGATGTTGACCAGCTTCTCGATGCCGCCCGTATCGGCCAGGGCTTTGGCGTTCTCCATGTTCTTGCTGGTGACCTCGTGCAGGGTGCAACAGATGGCAGCCACAGTCTCGTCCGACAGCAGGGTGGTGTTTCCCCCGGGAAGACGATTGACCAGGTCCCTCATTGCGTACTTTCCTGAGGGGAAGTAGGGGAGGTGAGACATAAAACAATAAAGCACCATATGACACACTCTACAGCAGGTCAGAAATAGGAGCTTATGCATGAGGGCTAAAGGTGACGGTTGGGGCATGTATATACATACTTTCTTTTTCCATGTTGCATAAAACAATAGTGGATTTCTGCCGCAGTTACCTAGAATACCTTCTGCTCTTTTCAGACCATAAATGACATATTCATGTGGCCTCACACTGCAGTGAGAGAGGCAGTTCCCTAAATGACATTGCATTATTATCCCAAGGACTTCAGAGACCGTGCATTTTCAAAAAGCGATTGTTCCTCTATCTCTCCTTCAGCAGATGAAGGACCTGAATATACACTGCACAAACTCCCTCTCTCTCTATCTTTCTCTCTCTCTCTCTCTCTCTCTCTCTCTCTCTCTCTCTCTCTCTTTCTCTCTCTCTCACACAGCAAAGCACCCCAGACCAACACTGCAACTCCTCCCCTCTCTGCTTACAGGCACCATCCCTGCACTGCTGGATCTGAAACTCCTCATTTATTCCACCGAGACTGAACAAAAAAAAGACATTTTTATTTAAAACAAGGCTGTTTTAAGTGACATAAAGTGCTGAAATGAAAGACAATAAGTGATGTTTACAAATGTTAACAAAATGCCCTGGTAATGTTTCTGCATTAAACTTATTAAACAGCTTTTAAACAAACTGTTTTACATATTCAATCAGGTGTAATATCTAAAGGAGTAAAGTGCAGATTATTACAGTAAAGACTAAACACACTCCTGTATATGTTTTAATGCCCTTTCAGAAAAACTACAATTCTGGGACATTTTGTACCAATTTTCCAAGGAGGCTTCTATAGGTCACTGAGCACAGACTGTATATATTTACTCATTTTGCAGTCAAAGTTAAGTAATATTAATGCACATAGTGAAGTTTTTGTCATTTTCTTGCTGTTCTTATGCATGCAGCCTAACTATATCAGTCATAATATGGCTCATCAGTGCACAAGTTCTCATATTTGTTTACTGTCTGACTGAATCCATCACAGAGTGGACTGAGGCAGTGTGACTCCTCACCTATGAGCTCCTTGTTCCTCACATCCAGTGCCATGTTTCTCAGTGCAGTTGCAACCGAACACACCACCCTGTCGTTATCCATCCGCAGCAACTCCACCAGGATGGGCAGTCCTTTCTCCTTACGCACTGCTGCACGAATGTACGCTGCAAACTGTGCACACACACACACACACATACACACACACAAAAGGCATTAAACTCTCCAAAGGTCAGGTAGACACGTGAGGGGAAAAAAAGGATGGGTCTGAGGTGCACATTGCCGCATTTGTGATTCCAAGTGTAAAACTAACATCAGCTCTGACTGACGCAGAGGAGGTGAGCCGTTAAATGCTTTTCAACCAGCTGAATAGATGCTTTGTCTCTGTGGATATCACATTTAACAGTGCATATAAAAACAAAACAAAACAAACAAATGAAAAAAATATGTGTGTTTGTTTGTGTGGTTGTGCATAGAGTCATAAACAGTGATACTGTACCTTCCAGTTTCCAGCTGACAGGTTCTGAAGGGACCCAGCGGCGCCCTCCAGGGTGGCAGGATTTGAGCTCTCAGCCAGTAGTGTCAGATAAGGCTTTACCACTGCAGGGTGCCAGAGCATCTCTGCCCCTTTGGGGGACTTGGAGAAGCCGGGGATGGGTCCCACACCATCCCACTGAAAAAAAACAAAACAATCACAGCTCTTAGTAATTAGAAATTATCTTTTTTCAGTATTTATATTTGCATAATAAACAAAAAAACTAAAACTAAAACAGAAACGGAGGACTAAATGCTAAAAAAAGAGAGTAACTGGTGAGCTTATGGAAAGTTTATTGAATTCATGGCATAATATAAAAACTCCTGGGTCAAGAGAACTTGTAGCTTTTCTCTATTTATCTAAATATCCTGCATTTCTGACGCATAAAAGTAGTTTTCTGAGAGTAGCCTGACAGAACCAACCTGTTGCTGTTTTCAATAATCTCTTAACCTCGGCTACAAAACACTCACTGTATCTTCAGTCAAGCTCTTTTTTTTCTTTTTCTTTTTCCTCCCCCAGCAGCTGGAATCCTCTTCTTTACTGGGTGACTCGTTGCCCAGTAAGCCGTCCAGCTCCTGTCCCCCCGTCAGACGGGACGGCGGTATCTCCAGCTCCAGGCGATATGACAGGTTTCTTAGAGTGCAAATACAGTTCTCCACAGTCTGGTGCCAAGGGAGAGGAGACAGGGAGGTTTTGGGTGGTTAGTTATAGCAGAGGCTTTGTAAATCACCATGACAAAAGCAACAACACAATAAACTCAGTGCAGCACGCTACAGTATCTGCAGCCGGTGTGCAGCACACAGGCATGCTCTTCGCTGTGTTACAAATCAATTAGTTATGGAACCCAAGGGTCTACAGTTAGAAAGAATATCTGCACCAGAGAAAATGGATTAAATTCCACGCTGTTTGAGTCCTCTACAGGCTTTACCTCCCAGAATGTCAATGAGCATAAGAGTTTGACAAATTTAAGGGGCCCAGCTCCCAAGGGAGGAGATCTCCAGGTTACAAATGAGCCAATTTACTCCTAATGTTTTAAACTTCACAGATACAAGAAGGAGATCACAACCACGGAGGAATATTTGTATACTGCATCCAACATTAGTTACTAACTCTTTGATATTCTGAATACCTGCTGTTGTGCATTTATGGATTGTAAACAAGGTACATGAAATAGTCCTGCCTGATGTTTTGAGGGCCATTCAAACCCCAGCTGCATGATGCTAATGGAGTTGCACAAAGTTTTCCCCCAGCCCTTTATCATGTGGCAGCAGGTTTTTACCTCCTGGCTAAATGTACATATGTGTGTGTATGTGCATGTATGTGTGCAGTTGTGTGTGTGTGTGTGTGTGTGTGTGTTTGTTTTTGAGAGTGGGTGGGTGTCTAAGTACCTTGCTGTCGAAGTCAGAGGTGTTTACGCAGGCTTTGATGACGTAAAGAAGTGAGTCAACCAGACCCTCGCATGTACGCATCTGCTTTCTGGCCTCCTCACCGGCTGAACTCAGGTTCCTGTGGACACACACAAACACGCAAACACACACACAAACGAATGAAGCATTTCATTTGTGGCTTTGCTCAACAACCAAATGAGCATATGCACATGTGTGTTTTGTGCCCCACATGAGTGTGTGATGTGGGGTTTGTCATCTTCAGACATCATCCATAATGTATGAAGTGTGTGTGTGTGTGTGGTCTGATTCCACTCATTACAGCACTTTGCCGAGTAAATAAGGGACTAACTAATTGCGCCCATACACACACAACCCATGTTTGCAAAGAAAAACAGCTTGTGCACACACACAAACACACACACACACACACACAGTTGTTGAACTGTCACCAATTACAGGCTGAACCCTGCATGTCTTCAAAGGAGGAGTCCTCAAGAAAGGAGCTGGAAATATAACATCACTGACTTTAATGGTGTATGAAATGACGAGGCTTTGAAGGAGAGATAAGACATGACTAACAGCTTTTGATGATAACATGCACAATTATTGGAGTTGATGTCATTTTAAATCTGTGCATTCAAACCCTTTTTTGGTGATGGCTCTGAAAATAATCACAGATTTAAATCTTCTTTAAAGACAACGTTTTGAAGGACAGCTGCAAAAGAAGCTTGTAATAGCCTCAGCTGTCCACACGGGGGCGCTAGTGCACAGCATGTTCATCAGGTGGTTTACCTCAGACAGCCTGTGGTGTTCCTCAGCACCAGAGAGGAGTGGAACTTCAGCTTATGGTCATCGTCAAATGTGGAGCTGCTCCACCCAGAGTGCGGGATGATCACAGTGTTGGTCAGAGTCGTTAAGGCGTCCCGGATGATTGTCATCTTGACGGCGTCGCATGAAGACAGGTTCCACAGCACCCCTGGGGAGACACCGGCACGCAAACATAGACAGTCAGAAAAAAAGGGCATGCAGACCTCAGGTTGTGTCAGCTGTCATTTGCAGTTAGAGCAAACTGCCTGAGACAGCAGCAGCTTCAGCTTTTAATAGCTCGGTGTGTGTGTGTGTGTCTGTGTATAAACAGGTCCGCAAATATAAACAACAACAACAAGCAAGCTGAGACAGGCGCACACTTTGTCTCACACACTCCTCCAAGTGAATCAAAAGCTCTGGCATGAAGGCATCAGATTTTCACATCAGATTTCATCCGAGCAGAATATCCTCGGGCAAAGATTATTAGCTTGAAATGAAAAAAGACAGAGGATGGGGAGGAGATCCATATGGCACCGGCTCAGTCACTTGAAAATGAAACATAAATAATGTATTGGCTTTGGAAATTATGCCATCATTTCACTCAATTCAAATACACTTTTGGTAACCAAGGATAATCATACACAGCCTTGGCAGGGCTTTGATGCTGCATCTGTCAGGGATTAGCCAGCATGTAGCATGTTCTTCTAATTAGCTGCCTGTAGCTGCTCAGCTTATACTGAAGGCTGACTTCTGCCGGGCACCAACAACCTTGGAGGAGGCTATTGCTACACAAGCTGGAATCTACTGTAAAAAAGGTGGGAAAATACATGGCAGTCGCTCAAAAATGCAACCACAACAGAACTGGGAGTGCAGACCTATGAGGACCCAAATGTGGTTGCTTCTGAAACTGTGTGTTTTTATTTTTGCTTGATAACCTCAGTCCAAAAATAAAGGACACCATTAAACTTAAAGGTTATTGTTCAAAGCTCTGTGTGTATCAGTGTGCGTGTAATTGTATCTCATTCAAGACGACCACATAGGAAGAGGACCTCACTGTTATTTCCTCCCTGCGCGCTCTCTCTAATTGAACCAACAGAAACGATAAGAGTCTATAATATGGCCCAGGAGTTCCATTCAGGCACGCCGCTGGCAAGAAGCTATATAAATGGATATGTGTCTGCCAAGCAGCATCTCTGCCAGTCATTTAATCAACAGTCTTTTCATTTTCCATTATCCTTCTTTAAACTACATCAAAGGGCTTAAAAACCCATTCAAATCCTTAAGTGAACTTTCATCACTTCGTTTCTATTTGGACAAAATGAAAAGACAAAGCTGAAAGTCAAGAGATACTCAGCCTCTTAAAAGTTTGGATGCAGCATGTGCTCCTTATCGGAGTCTGCCAGCAGTGCATGTGGGGCTGCATGCCTAAGCTTTGGCATCAGGTGGGGTGATGGCTCGGCTCTGCTCTGCTCAGGGAGTTGGATCGTTTTCATTCACCTCCTTTTTGTGCTCCGCGCACAAACACACCCATGGTTGTGTTATATTCCGACACTCCAATACAACCCTGAAACTGGGCTGCTAATGCAGTTCAACACAAACATTCCTGGGTTTGTCCACCAACTCCCTGATCGTTTTACTTCCAAACTGCACTCCCATTCAGCGATGAGTTCCTCCTCCTCTTTCCATCTAGTGTCATTTTGTAAATAGAGCATTCACTTCTACTATAGAGACAATAGCATGTAGGAGGAATCAACAGGTACATTCACTGAGGTGTGACTGACAAAGCTGTCAGTGGTGCAACAGCAGCAGCAGCAATACCCATAAGTCATATCTGTCAGTCTGAGCAGAGAGCAGACCTTTCAGGGTGTGTGTGTGAAATGTGTGAACCGAGTCCTGACCAGCTCTCTGCAGTCTCAGTCTCAGGTGGGTCGGCGTGGCCTTGAAACAGTGACCTGGTGTAAACACAGTTGTGACACGGGGGCCAATAGTCCATTAAGAGATAAACTCCAGAGAGAACAAAGACACAAGAAGCTGGTGTGTGTCTCCAACAGCTGAAAAAACAATGCTTCAACTAGGGACTACATGGAAACTAGACTTATTTTCACCTGCAACCCTTAACCTGTTTTGAGCAGAAAAATCTTTGTTTGGTTTCTTTCGAAAAAGAAACCAAACAAACAAAAACTTAACAGCGCTTATTACGACTTTTTACAAGACATTGGTTCTTTCATGGACGAAGAAGATATTGGGTTTTGTGTGTTGTATTGATAGATGTTTTTGCTGAAAAACCTTGACTAATGGAGGATCAGATTTAACATGCAACACAGGAGCTTCTTGACCTTGAAGGTGATCATTGCTTAAACAGACAGAGAGAGGGAGTGAGTGGGAGAGTGTTTCAATCTGTCATCAGACTTCTAGGTATTGCTTCATATTCACATTTACACTCACTTTAACTTCATGCTGAACAGTATTAACTAGTGGTGTCCAAATACAACTTTTTTGCTTCTGATACGATACTGATATTGTAGCATTCAGTAATAGTCAATACTGATATTGGTCCGATATTGGCACAAAATTGTGCATGACAAGTTGTTCACTCAGCTGCAACCTCCTTTTCGGAATTAGACAAAAAATACTGCTGCACAGTCGACATCACTCCTAATCCTTGTTAGTACCTCAGTACACACTATTGTTGTGATCTAGTGGGCCCTACATGCTAGATCCGGGCGCTGCTAATTAGATGCAGGCTGATATAATCCAATATTCATTTTTTTGCTGTGTTGGACTGATATCAAAATTGGATGGAGACATCCCTAGTATTAACCATCCTTATGTGTACAGGAATCTGTCTCGCTCAACCAGGTGGTTGCTAGGGAGTCTGTGTCATATGGTTGTAAAATGTAAACATGCATGCAACACTACTGCCGTCACAAAGATACAGACTTTAAGTGATATCAGGGAGACTTTAATTCTTGGTTCATCCTTTGCATGCTCACATTGTAGTTGCAAAGATAAACAGGTGTACTCTTCAGCCCAAATATGCTGATTTTATCACATCATATCCTATCATGGTGGTACCTATGCTAAAATGTTTAAAACCGGCTGAACTGTAGTCTTTCATGCCTGTCTCTGTTGCAGATCTTCTTTCATGTCTATAATTTTCTCTTTCCACGCTCTTATAATTTAATCATTTTTGTAATAATTACACACCAAGCCTCCGGCTGTCAAACACCAAACACTGCGACACCCTAAAATATTTGGTTGACATTTTCAGAAAAAAGCCATCAGCCACTCTTGTGTTGTAATTATTACAATGACTTAAATACCCTCAAGGGTTTGTGTGACTTCTTTGTTCTACTAAGACTCTAAGAAATGTTGGTTTATATTTTTGTAAGTTTGTGAGGTTTTTTTTGTCAATTTTCCTTTATTTGTAGGTCAGGAAAAGGAAGGGAACATGGGGAGGACATAGTGAAGGATATCTAATATATTAGATGAATAGTTCACTGTATCTTCCACTTAAGAGCTGTCTTATTTAGTAGTTCTTTTTTTTTTCAGGAGTTGCAGTTTTCACTTTTGATGGCACCAATCGAGCAGTTTCTCCATGCCATGTTTATTTACAATTATCTGTCTCTGAGTCACATTTGAAGTTTAATCTGTCTTTGTTGTCAGACTGCTCCTTTTGACAATCCCGGCCTCACCAGCCGCGGGTCACTGTGTCATCAACTCTGCAGGGTGTTGTAATTTGGCTGGCATTTATTTCAATCTTTGAAAAGCTGCTGATCACACAAAAACCACTCTGTTTATTAACCTTTCAGTTTTCAGGAGGCGGGCTGGAAACTCATCAATGCCGCATCGACTCAGACTATCAGCTTGGTGTGTGCTTTGGAGGTTAGTGGGCGTTTCTCATTTTCTCCCTCTTGCAGAGAAAGTCATTCATTTGTGCTTACGGCAATAACTGGACTTATTTCGGGAACAAATTCAGTTTTTCTTTTCTCATCTCTAAAAGGTCTTAACCTCCCTAGTTCTTGTTCTCTAAACTAAACAAACAGCAATCGATGCCAAGTGCCAAAACTTGGCAGCTGTGTTTATGTGTTGATGCGCCTCTGTTAATTTGAAATACAGAGAAGTTTTTTAAATAGTGTTTGCTGGCTGAAAAACAAAAACAGTTTCATATTTGAAGGCCAGTAGTTTCCAAATTGTCTTTTTGACATGCTGATCAATACTTTATGGTTTGGTTTCAGATCACTGAGTACAAAGTTTTTCTATTTCTGCTGTTTTGTTCACAAGTCAGGGGAGTTTCATTTTCATTAATTTGGGGATTTTCCGTTTAATTTGATCAGGGACTTAAAGGGATATTCCGGCGTAAAATTAATTTAGGGTCAAACACACTGTAACACTGAGTTAGACACCCCTTTTAGAAATGAATGTTGCCGACCGCTTGGTTCTCTAGTTTTACCAACTTTAGTAACAACCGCACGATAGCAGTACACAGCGGTCTGAGGAGCCACAAACAAATCTCAACCAAAAAGCCACTCTATAGCCACAAATAATGTTCAGAACAGCACCTAACTTCATCAACAGTACATATAGGGTCACAGCCATAGTACTAGCCACCAAACGTCTTTTTAACTTTGCCTAATTTCTTTAGCAAAGAGACTAAACACAACTCACCTACTCTCTTCCAGCGGCTGCTTGTTTGTACAGAGACCTCAGGCTAGTCCATTACGGACTGCTGCGGGATGACGCAGCTCAAGGAAAAACATTTATGACCATTTCCTCATGGAAATGCAATCAGACCGAGACACTAAGGCAGAAGAACTACCGTGTCTGCAGTGCAAAATGATTGTTATGGTGATTATAACTTCAAGGAAATCATAAAGAAATGATCAGAAATGTTTGGTGGCTAGAACTATGGCTGGGACCTTACATGTACTGTTGATGAAGTTAGGTGCTGTTCTGAGCATTATTTGTGGTTATAGAGTGGCGTTTTGGTTGACCGCTGTGTATTGCTATTGTGCGGTCATTACTAAAGTTGGTATAACTAGAGAAGCAACGGTTGGCAACATTCATCTCTCGACGGGGTGTCTAACTCTGTGTTACGGTGTGTTTGACCCTAAATTAATTTTATGCCGGAATATCCCTTTAAAAAGAAAATAAATATAAAGCAGGGGGGTGACAATCATCACAGGGATCTTTCACCTTCAGGCTGCTTCATCAAGGACTGCAGTCCAGTCTCTGTTAATGTTTTTTTAATGCAGGACCAGACCTGCGCTCCAATGAGGAGCAGGTTTGTTGAATTCATCGCCTCCAAGATCCAGATCTCTTTTCTAGCAGCAGATGGAGTATAGATGAGGCGTGAGCATGTGCCAGCCAAACCTCCTGGACGCCTGACTCCTTCTCTGTGGCAAAAATCTCTTTCAGTAAGAACAAAGGATTGTCTTTAGATCCACTCAGCAGCAAGCTGGAAACACTATGATATTTGTTAAGGCTGATCATATCTGACACAGAACAAAGAAATATTGCTTTTGTCTGTGTACTGTTTTTCTGTGGAAGTGAGTTCCAGCTTCAGGTGTCCCCGCAATCGTAGCTAATAGCATTTCAGTGCCGCCAAGCCGTTTGATCTGAAGGACTATTTTGAGGACAGAGCAGTAACCACAACAGCTGCTAGGAGACGAAGGCAGGTAAAGGGAGCCGGGATCATTTTGTGCGTCCCCACAATATGACCTCTGACCTGGTGCTGGGGGGTTGCCTGTTCTTGTAACGATTTCCAATGAAGCACAGGTGACACCTGGACCTCCCGGTGGAGCCGAGCTGGAGCCACAGACACAATGGGGACCACAAAGCTTCTTGTAGATCAAGCACCTGACTGACTTCCTCACTGGCCTCGACAAAACCCTGATGCATCTTTTCAAAGTGTTTCAAGTGGAAAAGAGCTGCTGGTGAGAGAACGAATCCTGTCTCCTCCACTTAGAGCTCTGTAGTGGGATGGCCTTGTCATTCAGCTGAAGGCTCTTTATGTGGATTGTTCTCATCAGCTGTAATTAACCAGAGGTGATGGTGCACTGCTGACCTTCTCTAATTGCTCCCTATCCTGAGGCCTGAACTCACAATTAGCCACAGCGGGCTAGAAGATGAAAGAGGGAAACTTCAACGGGGCTCACTTAAAAGGTGCTGACTCTGACCGGGCATCACGTCTTTACAACCTTTCACAATTTAGAAAAAGGAGGAGAAAGAAGATACTTTTAGTTTTGTTTTTAGTGGCTATTAACTCCTGCAAACTTAACTCTGAAAAAGACCAGATACTCACGTAATCTTCAGAGTTCACCCTGATGAAACATTTAATTACGAAAGAAAAGTGCCCAAACATTACTGAAAGTCCACTGAGTGTTGTGTTGTTACTCTGGTTGTATTGTATTCCTTTGGGGTTTGCTGGACTGTAACATGAGACTGTGTTACAGCGGGGGCTGAAGCGGAGCGCAAACAGCTGACTCAGCCACCTGGGAGCCAAATGTCTTGGCTTGCTTATTTCTGTAGCGCTCCACCCTGAGCCTAAACAACATGGATTTAAACCCTGTTTGCAGAGCTCAGACGACACACAGATACTACTGAGCAGCTCACAGGCTAATGCAGAGAGGAGGAGACTGACAAGAAGACTGTCAGAGACAGTTGTTTGTGAAGCGGCTAAAGCTCTCTGCAGCCTAAGTAACAGGAAAAACGATGCTGTGAAAATGTGTTTTCATGTCTTTGCTTTTATCATAAGCAGGAGTGACAGTAGTTGTAGCAGCAACTTAAGGAAAATCCTCCTAACCATGGAAAGCTCCTCTAACATTAAATCAACCGGGCTGACTCAAAGTGATTACGTTTTTCAGCAGTGGAAATTACATTTCAACATGAATAAATCTCAGAAAGTAATTTTTTTTAACTGGCTGAAACGTTATAGCAAGAGAGCATCACCAGGGAACAGACACCTTGATGAAAGCTGGATGCTGGCAGGAGCAGCAGGTTGTCTTAAGGTGGGCATGACCATGCCATGACAACAGAGAAATTTCAACAGTGAAAAAAAGAGAGTGCTTCAGAGAATGTCATAACTGCGTGCAGGGTCAGAGGTTAAAGGGATATTCCAACATAAATTAATTTAGGGTCAAACACACCGTAACACCGAGTTAGACACCCCCTTGAGAGATAAATGTTGCCGACCACTTGCTCCTCTAAGAATAATATCATAATAACTTTTTATTTTTTTTATAGCTGTTTTAAAAACAAAAGTTTACAAAGTGCTTTGACAAACAGTTGCAAGGCATCAGCACATGGAAATAAAAACAAATAAAAAACAAAAGCTCAGTTAAAAACAAGGCCTCCGAACTAAAGGCCAATTTTATTTGTCAAAAGTTATACCAACTTTAGTAACGACCGCACGACAGCAATACACAGCGGTCTGAGGAGCCATAAACAAACCTCAACAAAATCGCCATGCTATAGCCACGAATAATGCTCAGAACAGCACCTAACTTCATCAACAATACATATAGGGTCCCAGCCATAGTACTAGCCACCAAACATCTTTTTAGCTTTGCCTAATTTCTTTAGCAAAGACACTGAACACAACTCGTCCACTCTCTTCCACCAGCTGCTCGTTTGTAGCGAGAGCCCAGGCCAGTCCATCACTGACTGCTGTGGGGTGTCGCAGCTCAAGAAAGAACATTTATGATCATTACTTTATCATTTCCTTGAAGTAATAATCATCATATTAATAATTTTGCACTGCAGACGCGGAAGTTCATCTGCCTTAACGTCTCAGTCTGAGAAATGAAAATGGGAGTGTATAAAGACTAAGCAGAGATTTTTAGTGGCTGCATTTTAGAACTTTGCAGGGTCAGGCTGATGCATGCAAACTTAAACGAATCACAGTTTACACTGATGTGCAGATGTAAGATAATAGACAGGAATGCAGATGATGGTTTACTCAATTATAAATCAAATCTGTGGATATTAGAGGGTAAGTGAAGGAGCTTTTTGTAGCTGTTACATTACAAGGTTTTTTTTTGGCCCAGGAGCCTCAGTGATTTCCCTGTGTAATTATAGCCCTGCTTAAGGAGATGCATTCAGGTTGAAATTGATCAATTAAAGTAATTTCACTTCAAATTTACTCCAGCAAATGTTATTTATTAGATTACAATTATTTGAAAGACATCTACAGTATAGACAGGCAATATTGTTGGCATAATATCAACATCAATAGATACAAGCTAAAAGGTCATCATCGAATGATATGATAAATTCTGCTGATATGTACGTCTGATAAGTTTGCACATAATTAAAGCACACCAACAACACGCTTTAACGTGTCAGCTGTATGGAAGAATTTTTACGTGCCAGAAACAGACAGCATAAACAGCTATTTGAGATGCTTGTGCAGCACAAGTGACTTAAGAGGAGCAAAACAGCCCTCCTTCAAAACTGCCAATTTAATTGTGCATCTCAAGAACCAGCACCAGGATCAGCACTGAGATTTTGGAAAGATAAACACTAAAATGTGTCTGCATCAGCAAAGACCTGTCTGAAGCCTTTATTTAAGCCATTCTACATGGCTAAGCTGCTAAAAACAGCAGCAACCATCCAAAAGTAAAGAAAATATGATTGAATTTACAGTTTTAGGTTGGTGGAAGATGTCAGCTTCTCTCAGCTATTGATGTACTTGGACTGTCACTGCACTATGCCAAGCTGACGTTACTTCTCAGATGTAGCCCAGTCTTAACCGCAGTGATTGATTTTCAGTGGAGAAGCTCTTTACTGATTAGCTTGTCTTATTATGTCTGATTTAGGACCTAATATAGCACACCCCCTATTTACACATATGTTACCTTAGATTAAAACTAACAATTATGCTATTTGGATGTTTTATGATTAAACTCTGGAGACATACAGTATATTGAGGATTTTCCCCTCTTTAAAGACATTTTATGAAGTAGTAGAATTTTAATGAGTAATGATTTCATGTTTTCATAACTCTAATCAAATTTAAAAGAGTAGTTAGAATTAAATTTAGGATGCCCATAATTCAATTTAAGAAATCTTTTATGTCAGATTTAGTTAAGTCGATTTAGTTTATCAAACTTTCATCGAACTAGAATGAACAAATTTGGAAATTTGTCAAACATACATTAATTAGAAGTCAAAAGTATCTAATTTTTCTGTCATGAAGCTACAGATTTCTGCAATACACTTTTCAACTGGAAAGAAAACTCAGGAATTTCCATTTTAAAAAGTGAGAAAAGAACTGTGGACTGTTTTTAAAAATAAATTACTTTTTTATACCATAATGGCTCTGAGTTCAAACAAAGCCCTAAGCAATTCCTGATGTCTGCAAACAGAGAGATAATCAAAGTCTCAGCATAAACAGCTGTAGACAACTGTTGAACTTTCTCAGTTTGACTATTTCAGTTGACACTGAGTCCGCAGGCCAACACTGCTTAGTAAATCATGGCACCAGATAACAGAGACTCACATTCAGACCGCAACTTAGGTCATAAGCAGCCAAACAAACACAACCCTGAAACAGTTCTACTCTCCTGAAACCCTGCCAGGGTTTGTCGAGTAAATAATTCAACAACTTTACAAAACGTCCTGATTTTACCTCAAAACTGATCTCCTCCAGACTTGATGAAGGTGTGTGCAAAAGAAGTCCTAAACAAAGGGATACTGGATAACTGTGCTCAGTAAATGAATCAGTCCATCAGCTAATTATTAAGAAAACAAACTGGAACTTAAAAGTTATAAAACAGAAAAGAAATTTTAAAAAATCAAGGGAGGAAATGACCGATGCCATAGTCCCCTTAATAAATTAACAAGTGCATGTATCTTCTGCGTCTTACCTGTGACAAGCTCCCGCACTTCTGCATCCACAGTCTTCCTCAGCAGGCGGAGCAGAGCTGGGATCCCTCCTGCGTTCTTCACAGCTGTCTTGTTGTCGTCCATAGCTTTTCCATAAACCAGGTTCCTTAAAGCTCCACATGAATTCTTCTGAACCTCAAGTACCTTGTGGTCTAGCAGGTCCACCAGATGTTTAATTCCTCCCAGTCGGCACACCTATCAACAATATGAATGAGATTATTCCCTAATCTAAATGTGGAAAAAGAAATACAGAAACAAGCTTTTAGAAAGTATCACTAATCCTCCATGATACAGAGAGCTACAGGAGACAACAATCTGAAGGGATACATTTATATTTTCATCTGACGGAAGGGTCTTACATACTGGGGAGAAATATAACTCCATCAAAAACAAGCTCCCTGTGATTCATGGAAAAGTATGAACAGCTCCAGTATAGGATGACATTTGGCACTTGGAAAAAAAAGCTTCCTATCTGATGTCCCAGTCCTCTTTGAGTGACATTCCATCAAACCTCAAAGTCTCCTCACAAAACGTATTACCCTGAAAAAGTATGAGGTTAACCTTTAACATTTAAGGAAAGGATAATGGAACCAAGAGCATTTATCTGAGACTGTCTGTTGGTGTATCTTGGCTTGATTTATGCATGAGAAAGCAGAGTGAATACGTCCTGAAGGCTCAAGAACAGCTTGTTGTAGTCCAAAGACCTGATTTACTAAGATAGCAAATAACAAGTCCAAATAAATTACATGTTTAGTTCTAAGAGGAACTGCATCTGGATATGACCAAGACAAAGTGATATGGGAGAGTATAAGTTAGGAAGTGAATGCTTAAGAAAAACAAGGATAAACAAAAGGAGAAATTAAAAATTACAAAGAAAATTGTCTTAAAATAAAACCTCAGCCATTAAAAGAGGCCACCCCCATCCAAATCCTCTGAGATTGACTGGCACAAACTAAAAACAGTCTGAGGCCCTTGTAGATGGGTTAATATCTATTGTGCATCCTGTGTCCTCTGAGGGACCGGGGTACCCAGGCCGCTGACACAAACAACAGACAGCTGGTCAGCGCTATGTGAGCGCGCTCGGGGAGTAACAGGCATCTAAAGAGGAAAACCTCAAGTAGAAAGATAACACTGGTAAACAGACGAAAGTAGAAAGACATTTAAATCAAGTTTATTTTGTGAATCATACACAAATATAGGCCTGGATACACAAATGTTTAATTATGGTGTTTCTCTGTGAATGGAGATAAAAAAGTAAATAACCCCGAAAGTTTATGAGAAATGACTTTAAAACAGATTGACATGTATTAGTTGCTCCGTCTCCACCGTGCCCCATTAACAGCAGAAATCTGTTCGCAACACTGTGAACTGAAACCTTCTTTTCAGGGGTATTATATTTACACGCCTTATAAATCAAAGAAACTGTTTTCAGTCGTAGTCATCATAAAGCTCTGCTAAATTAACCTCTTGGCATTTTCTCCTCCCAGTGTTTTGCACAGCAGGGTAGAGTTGTACTACATTGCATATTCATCAAGGCACATGTGCTAAATGGGAATTTGAGAGATGCAATCCTCACTGCGCGCTGTTAGTAGATCAGCTTTCACGTTTGTTTGTGAGTATTCTGAAGTTTTTATATAGTTTTAAACACAAAAACCGGTAACTAGAACTTTTATCACAAACCAAAGCTGAGGATTATGATAATTATTTAGTTCAGCAGAAGAAACATGAGGAAAACTTAATGCTGAAACAGTTCAACTCGATCGAAATAAAACAAACTATACAAACTCAACAAATTATGGTACCATGTTGCTGTAGAAAGCACCAGCGCCTACAAACTTCGAGTAAATACTCCACGATTGTGTGGAAGTGGTCCTGCCTCCAGTGAACTCATGTAAAGTTTTTTACAGCAACATGGACGGTTTATCCCAACATCTCAGATACAGGCACACAGCTGAATGGGAGGACTGAGTACAGCAGAAAACAGGAGCAGCAGGAGGTGAGACCAGAAAAAATAGAGTCTTCTTCACTAAAACTGAATCAGACGAGCTGAGAAATTTGAGGTTTTCTTTTTAGAGCATCTTCCTCTTGTGATTAAACTCATAGTAAAAAGCATATCTTAACATGGAGCACTGTCTGTCATGAACATTCCTTGGTGTTGCTGAGGCTGGACCTTCCACACTGACATCAGATTAGCATGCTCGCAGTTTTTCTCCTCAGTGAGAGATGATTAGCGACATTAATTCCTGCTTTCAGTTTTAGTAACAAATAGAGTCTGAGCCTAATCTTCTGTTAATCTCATTCTTGCTTGTTAAAGGACTGGGCCTATTTTTAGCATGTTTTGTTCAAAGACTTTAATTAAATGAGTCACTGTCATCATTTCCAACAGAGCCCATGGCCAGAGCCTTGAAATAAAACCCACAAATGTTTGTTTGTGTGATAAATAATATCATTACATTTGGACAAAGACGGGATCGATGGCTCGGTACCTACCTCAGCTTTAATTCGATTATCACCGTAGCACAGGTGCTGCAGGTAGGCAGCTGCGTTGGCCTGCACTGAGGGGAAGTGGTGCTGCAGCATGTGGATCACCTCTGTCAGCTCTGGGTCACGCCAAGCAAACTCCCTACAATTACATAAGAGGAAGGGGAGGGGGGTTGGTGAGGTATCAGCGCGACCACAGCAGCAGGAACAAAGTTGTTTAATTGAAAAACTGCAGCAGAGTTTCCCTCCATAAAATACCACAGCAGCTTATAGCAAACAGATAAGAGGAGGATGGTCCACACACTTTGATTAGTGCTTTTCTACAAACAGGAAAAAAAAAAAGGAGGATGCATCATTTCTTGGCAGCTCTTTAAAATCTTCTGTCTACAAAAACACTCCGTTTTAGATCTGCTGGCATGGTGCTTATTGAAATATATTCTGTCTTCTATTTGATTCGAAAAATATAATTTGCATCTACAAACGGTGACAAAATAAGATTAGCAGTATTTGTTATTGCCTTTCTCTGTGTGTAGCTGATGTACAGCACCAACCCCGGCTTGTAAAACTATCTTTTTAATTACATTAGAGCAAAGAGCAAGTGATGAAAAATAAAGCGCCAAATTTCCCAAGACACTAATCCTGTCAAATATTCTTAAGGAAACTTTTCTCATATCCACTTCCTGAATGGACCCATGCCATGGTGATCCCAGGGTAGCACTCACATCAAGTAGTTCCCCTACAGCAACACACAGGGGTGTAAAAACAAAGCTCCCAATGTGCAAGGTCAGGGGTTTATGATAGAGTTCAGCCAGCTCTCTGCGCTTACACATGGCTGTACGGCAAGAGCCAACACAGCAGTCCCTGTGTGTGTGTGTGTGGAGTCTATTGTTGAGAGGCGAGGCATAGTAACGCAAGCTTAAAGGCTAGAGCTGCATGCGACGAGCCAGGGGGCTCCATGTTTGAATAGTAAGAGGACTCCAGTGTTGACCCAGCAGAACAGGGGTGCCTTGTAAGCATAAGTAGTCTGTGCTGGTTACCAACCATGTAGTGGTTCAGAAAAGACTATTTCATCAAAATGTGAGCTTTGCTTACCTCGGATCTTTCTGTATGCTGTCTATGGAGGGAGAGCGGGTGGCTCCATCGTCCATGACAACAGGCTGGCGGGCGTAGTTTGGATCAGAGGGCCTGTACTGAGCTGTGCGATAGGGATCGGCGTAGGTGGCTGTTGTGTTAAGAGCGTAGTTGTTTCTTTGGTAGATCATAGCACTGCGCTGGCTAGATGACCGCTGCAGACTTCCCACACCTGGGGGCAAAAAAAAATAAACTTCAGAAAGAAAGTTGGACCAGAAAAAAAAAAACACACACATGCAAGCTGACAAAAGCTGTGTTAGTAGAGATTAGCAGTTTTCAGACCTTTACGGCTCAACTCTGAGCTTTGCACAGCAGTAGCATACAACTTTCAATCAAGCTGAAAATACAAGCAAGCGGCCGTTCTGTCAGACTCAGCAAATTCTGAAATCTGGAACCAGTTAATGACGAGGAGAAAATGCAGCTCCTGTGGTTTCACAAAGCAGACGTCTTCTTCTTCAAGGGCCGTTGGCTTGCTGTTTTTGTTTTTATGAGATTTGTTTAACCAGAGGGATCCTGCTGCTTTTGTAAAGAGGACAACCTGCTCAAATGGTCCACAAATCCTTTCCTCACCGCCTTTTTGCTCCTTTGCACCACTGCATTCTCAGACTAACTTTGCCAAAGAGGGCAGAGAGGAAATGCAAAATCAAGACCGGCTCCTAAAAAAACTGGGAGACACACTTGCAAAGCGGCAGCACAAACATGCAGAGGAGTCATCCGTCCTGGCAAAGTCAAACATTCTGCCTGACAGCATCTTGCTTCCGTCATCTTTCCTCCGAGTGATATTATGACCCAGTTCTTTAACACAATGGGTCGCAAACACAAAACTGCATAAACAAGCTCCTTCTCACCAGAGCCACGTGATGTGTGGCAGTGTGACTGCTGCGCCGGTCAGATCCCTATCAGACTTCCAACCGGACTGAGCATGTGCGCGCCCGAAAAACTCCCTCCTCCCTGTGAGCAATACGTCAACCTGTGGGGCCGCTCCAAAAACACAATTTCTCACACCAGTGGACTGCTATGTTGGGCAGCAGCCGCTTCCTGCAATATGGTTATCTCCCAAAAATGCAACATGACAGAGCCAAAGACACTGGAACACAATTCATAAACAACCTAATGTAGCTCTGGGTTTCACATTTCCTGTTTTAGCCAGGATTCTGTCAAGGTTATTTTCCTTCAGCGTATGTATTTTGTTTTTACAGTACAGTGCAAGCTTCCAGAAAAAGCAAAGCAAGACATGTAAAGTCAGGGGATACGGACCATTAAAATTTAATTCCACAATGCAGTTTTCCCAGAAACATTTGGCTCTCGGCTCTCTTGTTTCTGCTGAATATCTTTCGAGGAGATTTCTCTTTTGCATAGACGTCTTAATCCAACTTGCATGAAAAAGTAGACTCCGATCTTCAAGGGAAAAAAAAGCAGGGGAATGTGTAGAGAGCTGGCCAGGACCCCCATGGGAATTTCATTTAACAACATAAAGAAATCCCAGGAATCAGATTTGATTTTCTAATAAGCTAGCCCTTATAAAAACTTTATATCCAACTCTCCCTCCAGCTCTGCCCCACTCTGCTTTTCCTCAATATAGCAGGCATACAGATATTACAGACAGGAGCTTTCCGAGGCATCACCAGCATTTATTAGGTCTAACTTATCGGTCTGAGCAGATCTCCAGAGTGCCAAGGAGAAACCTTAATGGAGAGTATGTGTCTGTGCAAACTAAGCGGGTATCAGAGGCTTGAAGAGGAGGGTAATGAGACAAGAATGCAAACATCATCAGGAGAGCTGCAAGTGAGGAGGCAGTGGAGGTGGGAAACCAGGCTGTCCCCTGGCCCCTCCATCCCTCTTCTCATTCTGCGTGTGTCACACAGGTAATGGACTCCTTTGTGGCAGGCTGACATATCAGTACTTGCCTATTAACTCATGTCTCACCCTTTTCTGCCTGACAGTAGAGGGAAGGGAATGAGAGGAGGGAGAGAAAAATAGAAAGTGAGAAAGAAAGACATAACAAACGGGGGACTAAAGGGCAGATGGACGGAGAAAGGGTGCTCTCCAAGAGTCAAGTCAAGATTAAGTGGAAAACACTTTGAGGGACTGGAGGACAAAGGGAACAAAGTGCTCTGTTCAGCTTGAAATGAAAATGTTATGAAAGAAAAAGTATTGCTCATCATGACCTGCATGACTCCACTGCATGAGGATACAGAGACAGCACGAGGTGGAGGAAAAGAACAAAACCAAAAAGAAGTTCTGCTGGGTTTGGGAAAACTTTAAGTCCAATCTGTTTTGCATATTCCGAAAACAGAAACACCCTGTGTTGTTTGTTCGCCGTAGCACAAGTTCCCACAGTCTTTTGTACCACTGAAACCACTTTGACTTCAACAGTGGTATTGCAAATTCTCCCAAAAGGTAGTCGAGGGAAATAATTACTGAGTAAACATCACTTTATCAAAGGTATTAGATGGTGAGCTCTGTCTTCAATCCTTCTCCAGCTCATTTTATCCATCAGGGTGAAACAGCATTATGAGCTCAGGCTTATCAGATGGCTGGTGAGCTTATGAGTTGATGAAGATATGAATACATACTGTGTACTGAAAATGCAGAGTGATTTCTAATTGCTTTAGTAGCAAACAAAACAGTTGGTAAAAAAGACGTAAGGCTATTATTTCAGTTTTTCTTTAAAACATCCTATTTTTGTGACTTTAATTCTTTTTTTGTCACATATTGTGTGATTGTGTTTGTGATAGGGCTGCACGATTTTGGCCAAAAGTAATGTCCAGATTTATTTCTTTAAAAACTCGATTTTGACAACTTCAAAATCTTTTCACCGAACTTCCCTTCAAAATAACCAGTCTTTCTATCACCTCTCAAAACAAAACCCACTGAAAACGATGTAGTGCATATGCCAAGCCAGTAAGTGGTGCTGTAATGCTGCACAGGCAATGCACCGAAGACTGAAGAAGAGTATGATGCATGTGTATTAAGGCTGTTTTGGCCGGACACGGGCTGAGTTATGCTGTGTGTGACATAATCGTTTCGAGTGATGCAGAGAGGTGATTGTCGTTTACAGATTTATGCACTCTTGTACCCGTTTACAGTTACCCAAAATGCTGTTTTTGTGTGGACAAAAAACTTTTACGTCTAACCCTAACCCTTCAGACACACTTTGTAGCGGGGAGTGGTTTGCTCTTCATCTGAAACGGCAAAGCTGTACCAATTCAAAACGACTGACTTGCTCTTGCCCTATTTAGCCACGGAATGATTGCCTTCTTTTGCAAACGCCATGTTTATTTACACTGGTGTGTGTGGGAACTGGGGGGCGCTCTCGCAGGAAAGGGAAGCCTACCATGGCCTGGAGGCTTGAGACATGATAGAGAGGAAAATCTATTTGACAATTTTAATTATTTTAACATCGTCATAATCAAATAATCTGATTACGATTTAAAATCGATTTATCATGCAGCCCTAGTTTGTGGATATTTTTCAAGAGTTCTTTTGAGCCGACATGTCGTCTTTTCAAAGATTATTAACGTGGGACCAACCTGAGGTGCTTCTGTAAAGGGTGCCTTGCTGGTTATGACTGGGGCTGCGGTACAGTGGGCCTTGGAACGTCCGATCCTCGTAGATTGGTGCGATGTGGCGGTCCGGGGACATAGCTGCCCGTAAGTCCTGTCCCAGCTGGCTGTGCTGACTGGCATACGAGCTCCGCATTCCTAGAGATGTGAGAGAAAGAAAGAGAGCGGTTTGAGGATTTGTAGTTAGTAGCAGCGGTGGTTGAGTGATTTCAGGATGTGGCAATTATCTGACTTGATGATTGACTGGATGCTTTTTTGCTCATTTTCCTTCAAAATAAAAGCCATGACTAAATGTCTGAAACAAATCAGAGAGTTTAATAAAGAGTAGATGTGAGTCAAGATGGGATCCGCTTTCTTTATTTTGTGTCATTTTTTAATTGAGTACCGATAACAGTTTCTTTTCCCAGCTTCCTGGTCAGCCATTGTTTCCCATTTATTCTGCTACAGTATAAAAATGTATCATTAAAGGCGTAATAAATGGTAAACTTTAGCCATCAATCAATTTTAACAACATGCCTCCTTTAATTAGTGTCAAAGTTAATGCCGTAGTGGCATCATAATGAAGACTGTGCTGCATTTCCATAAAAACAATACCACATTCCTGTTGAAAATGAAAGCAGACGTGATGTACACTATGACCTTTGTAAAGTTTCATGTTTGGAAGTTGATTGTCCCTCTCACACACATATACAGCAGTAAGCGGTCTGATTCCTTGAACAAGAAAGGAGATCATAATCAGCCCTATGTCTGTGTGCATCAGTTGAAAAGTGTAACATAAAATCAGCTCAGTAGCTTTCTGTCAAAGATGTTTTCACAGCAATAGAAAAAGGACATTTCTCCAAGTATAAGGCAGTGGAAATAACACTAGTCTTCATCAAATCGATTTTCTAAAGACTGAAAAACAGTCCCTTTTATTCTGTCTTCAAAGATACAGAGCCAGAGAATTCAAAGCCGACTTCAGAGAAGTAGCGCTGACCAAGATTGCCGGCTGTGTTGCCTTATGTCCTCTGTTGCTTTTCACAACGGCACCAACACCACAAAATTGACCACAAATATACATGTCCACGCTCCGTGTCACTGAGGATCTTTCCACATCATTTGAAAACTCAAAGTTAACATGTCTGATACAACAGTTTAAACTGACAATGTTAATGTTCTGCTCTCAATCTGCCATCTTAACGCTTAAAATCTTCGACGAATAAATGTTTACTAGAACTGGCAGCACTGAAAACTGTAAACCAATCAGATTATGGCCAAAGCAGGCGCTGGAAAACCTGTAAGAAGATTCCTTTTCAAACCAGACACAGGCTGACCTTACATGGGTGAGAAACTGAGGTGAACACTCTAATTACAACTCCCGTCCATAACGTCACTTTAACAACATGCTGTGTGGGCAGCACCAAGCAGACAGTCCAGTCTGATTCAGAACAAGTCCAGATCTGAAACAATTACGACAGAGAGAGCAAACACTGGTTCTTTCATACTACTGCTTGAGCACTATCTACTAAGAAGGGATATTTGTACACAACAATATGTTAGCAAGTTTTGTTGTATTTTGTAGTATTGATTAAAAACACGTTTTGATTATCTACTCCAATAATTCAGAGACCTGGGTCTTAATGGTGGGACACTTTCCCTCCCAATGAAGCCAATTCCTGTCTGGTTTAAAGAGCCTGATGACTTACATCATCCTCAAAATGAGCAGTGGGCTTATTTTCCACTGTTCAAATGTAATCTATGTTTCTGTGTTTGTATGAAACTTCACATCAGTGAATCTCACTAAACTGTGAAGCCCCGTGGACTGCTGTACAGTTGGCAAATAACTGCTCATTGCACATTTCACGAGCCTCCTTTCGCCACTTGGGTTTTCTCCAACTGCATGAGCTGAGGCAGAACCGCCTAAATGAGGGATTCTTGTCACAGTTTGTGCCGGAGGAAATTAGTAAATAAGAATGTTTGTCTCTTTTGGGAGCAGAGGACCTCTGGGGGCAGAGCGAGGGAAGATTTTAGATGTGGATATTTAGACAGATTCAGGCTGACCTCAGTTAAGGAGCGAACTCTGGGGGACTTGGACAGGGATTTGGTCAAAACTGCAGGCTAACCCCTCACTGGATAATTACACATGAGAGAAGAATACTGACAGATTTGTTCATATTGTTTTTTTAAATGTTAGACTGAAAGAGCCAAGCTTTCTGACACCGATTTATAGACATGACTGACCTTTATTTGGGTAGTTTATTTTTTCTCTGGCTTCTTTTGAATGTGCAACGCTCCATTGTCCAGCTAATTTTCAGACAGCAGTGGTTGGATATGGAATTGTTCGTTTTATTTTTGTTCACTTGCAAGAATGGCTAAAAATTAAATTTTCAGTAAGATTCAGATTGGGACATCAAAAGTGGTTAGAGCCTTTGTTATGAGAACACATGGCGAAAAAGTCATAATAAAAACCGGAGCATTAGTGATTCACACAACTTCATTTGCCTTGCCGTTAGCTGGAGGCTAATAGTTAATCGCACTCTGGAGCACAGCGGACATGCGCTGCCAGCAAATGGAAACAAAAGGCTGGACACTGTCAGTTCACAGCACACAAACTAGTCCATTTTTGACCCTTAAGATGTCCTCATATTATTTAACTTTTTCAATACCACCCATCTTTTATGATGATTTGTCAGATTATCTTGTATCCTGGGTTAATCCGGATGAATTGCACCCTTGTTTTGGTTATTTTCCAGCCTCCATTTGAATCTGATTTCCATTCTCTGGTGTCTACTGGAACATTTCATTATTTGTGGTTGTCTATTAACTATCCAATGAATTCTGTATTAAAAAGAAGCCAGGGTGAAATTATTTTCCAACTTTATGCAACAGGTTGAGCAGCTCTCCGCCATCGTCCCCACAGTAAAGTGCTCCTCTGCACTGTTCAATTTTGGGGCTTATCATCAATCCCACTTCTCACCTGCCTTCAGGTTGTTCCTCAATTGGCTAAAAATTACCTTATGTAAAATCCAGCCATTTCAATTAGCCATTCAGGAGAAATTATTTTTCAGCACTGTTTAGTAAAATCAATGAGCCACTTAATGCAATGCTTTTAGAGCAGCTTAGAGGGTTTTTGGCACTCCAGGGCGAACGTCTCTTAGCTTTAAGTGTGCTCTCTTGTGGCTTTTTGCTAAATTAACCATTATAGTTCCAAAAAATAACGCAGATTCAGGCTAGCAGACTTCTTGATGGATTCTTTTAAACACTCAAACAGCCTTTAGGCACAAAAACTTGACAGCAACTTAAAAAACAAGTACTATGAAATGGCTGGCATGTTGTTGGGCATGCTGCATCAACCTGACTATATGCAATAGTGCTGTTGCTGTAGTGGCACACTCAAAAGCCCAGAAAGCCTTTCAGTTTGTGGCACAGCACACAATAGCCACTAGCAGCAGCTTGGCAGGAAATCAGTTCAGCTTCTCTTCTTCAAAGGTTTCAAGGAGGTTGAGGAAAGGAGGAGAAAGGAAGCAGTGGGAAGACATAAGAAAAGGCGGGAGCAGTGGAGAAGAAAGCAGGGGAGGATATAAGAGGGGGGAGGGAAAGAAGAGATGAAAATGAAAAGAGGGTTAATGAGGCCGTCTAGGACCACCAGAGACTTCTCATCCCGTGTAAAGCCTGGCTTCACGAACAGGGCTTTTGGCACAGCTGTGACCAAGTGAGAGGGACAGAATCTCCCAGGCACAGGAGCCTTCATGCGTATCTCCAGCTCTCAGAAGCAGCCTGACTCCTGAACGTAGAAACATTCAAAAAACCTACGGAGGAGACTAATCTGTCTGTCTTCTCCCCCGTTAGAAGAGCTGCAGTCACTTCTAAAAGCATCTGCAAATTGTCAGGGAGAAATAACATAGTGCTGTCTATTGAGGATGAATGGCCCACATTCCTGGTGCGTTATAGTCGTTTAATTCTCCCCCTCAGCCCTCTCGCTGTGACTTTAACAGATTACACTTGGCAGAGGCTAGATGAAGGGCGGTGGCGGCTTGGCGCACACTTGCTCTGGAGAAACAAACACTTAAATGGATGCAGCTGACTGCATTCCTCAACAAAAATAATTCTCAAAAAGCTCTCTCCAAACAAACAGGAGAACTGGCAATAAACACCAGAAAATCGTTACACATAAAAGTAAGAATAGCCGTAAAACACAGAGTTTACGGGGGTTAAAAGTACCGCGGTGGCCCGGCTGTCAGAAGGAGAGCACACAGGTTTGCTATTTCCCGCTGTTCGTTCTTTGTCCCGCTCTGCTCTGAAATGGACATCGAGTGTAATGAGCACATTATTAGGGATAATTTGTCTTCATTCCCCATTTTTTCACTGACAGAACGAAGGTATGACTTCCTGCCAATGACAGTGCAGAAAGGGGAGCAGGTGGAAGGCAGGAAAAAAGATGAGATGGCAAAGAGAGGAGAGCGCATGATAAGTGACGGGAAATACAAGTTGAGGAATAGAAGTCTGCGAAGAAAAAAAGCCGACAAAATGTGACAAAGCGAAAGAGAAGTAAGAAAAGGAGGGGGAGCGCATCCTCTAATATATACTGACAGGAAACCCCCAACAGCAACAATATCAAGGTTAGGCTGTCAGATAGCATTTGGTGAATGTTTGATACTGAGCCCGGTCGTGTGATCATCCCATTTCCTTCTACTTTGGCTCACAAACAGTGACAAATAGCTGTGCATGAGGTATAAGGCTGCTCTGAAATACACGTGAGAGAGGGAGGATCTAAGAGGGACGCAGGTGATAAATACAGGAAGGAGATGATGGGACTGAGAAGGATATGAAGGAGGGCGGACAGAGAAGAGGGGAAATCTGGGCTGGGACCAACTCTGCTCTAAAAGACAGGGACTGAAAACCTATTTGTGCCTGCTCAAGCCACCATTACTCAAAGCAGTGTGACATAAGTGCCTACTTACAAGAACCTGGAAATGAGTACCTGACAGAAGGGCAACACATCCACAAGAGACACAGACATCGAGCACCAAGACGTCACACAACCTCGCAGATTTAAAACTGCTTCATATTTCTCAAGTCTCATAAAAAGCATATTTATCTGTTACAGGCGATCTGTACCTTTAAAGTTTGTGTGAGTAAAAAAAAAAAGTTATCCATGGGAAGTTTGAATAAATGCCAAAACGTTTAACCCCAGCAGATGTCAAATATGTTGGAATTTTAGTCTTTACTCCATGACAAAGAGGAAATGTTTTCATTAAAGATGGTCCTCTGCTATGGTATTTCAATTGTTGCCATGGTTCCTCTTCTTGAAATGTCTCTGAAACATGCCTTACAAACGGGTATTTCCAAGGTATTGTTTCATGTTCCCAAACTGTTCACATTTTCCAACAAGATTGACCATGAAATGATTTTAAGTCATATCTTTTGCCTCATAAAAACTCTGAATCAGAATTTAAGAACGCTAACTTGGGCTAAATTGATGCAACGTAACAGATCAACTTGGCTGACATCACTGCATCATCTACATAGAGGGTAAACGGAGGCCAATACAACTCTCCGTATAGTTCTATATTCCCAACAACTATCAGTTCCCCATCCCTAAGTTATGTTCAAGTAAGTCTTGGTGTTATTATAAATGCAGCTAGTGAGTAATGAAGTATATATCACTGTACAGTTATTAAGATCGTGGTCAACAACTTCCTAACCATGGACTGTATATACTATGGACAACTTGGTTCCGCCTTCCGTCATTATACAAATTTGAGTCCGAATTGATCTCGGTATTTCCAGGATTTTCTTCACTTCCTGGAACCACCACTTGCGCATTAGCATTGTACGCATTTGGTGGGAGAGGAGTCGCTGTGATGACGCTCCGCTCAAACAGTGTATCCCCCAGGTGAGCTACACAATCTTCGTATGACCATGGGCTGTATCAAGTGTCAATCATAGAAAACATGAACCCCCTAATAACTTTTAAAAATGGAACTGAACAGAAAAAAGAGGACTTGAGCACAAACCAGTCTTACAGTAACTACATGTCAACGTCGCAACCAGGGGGGAGAAAAATGTATATTCTGTGTAATTAATTTCTAAAGTTTGTCCACAGCTCCATAGGGATTGCTGGAGGAGGCGGGATTTATGACCTATACTAGCCCGTCACCAGAGGGTGCTGTTCTCGCGGTGGCTTCACCCGGCGAGGAGGCAGGCGGGATCCATTCTATATACAGTCTATGTTCCTAACACTGAAGCTTAATGCCTGGTTTAACCTCAGCGCAGCATGCCATCTTAAAGAACATCACCACATCATACAAAAATATGAAATGATGAATATTTGATGGAGACCAAACAAACATGAATGCTCACGTGCAGAATCTTCATGCAAACACAATGAGGATGATTGTAAACTGATGCCACACAACAAAACTATAAAATGTTCACCTTGAGCGTCATCGTCAACCAAGGCGTCTGAGGATTTCCCCAGGCGGCAGGAAGTCAAGCAGAAAACAGTCCATTAACCTTGTATCAATAATGCACAGATTTGCTGAATAAAGTAAAATAAGTCTTAGTTTTCTTTCTTTTTTTTTGGAGGAATCTGTTTTGGGTGGTGAAGCTTAAAAACAAGAAAGGGTTGAGTGTGCCCTTCGATAATAGTGGTTTTTTAAGAATTGTCAAAGCTGTACTCTTATCTACAAGATAGCTCAAAATAACCACAAAGCTGGCCTCTTCTCTTTTCTCTGGAGTTTGATTGGTTGGTGTAAAATGTGGACATTATATAAAAAATTAGCCCGCACTTGTTTGTCCCTTTGTACCCCTAAAAGGACAACACACAAGCCAGTTCAGACAGGCTCTCTAGCTGTTATCTTCCTGATTTTCTCAACTGTTCTTTATAAATTACACACACACACACAAGTGCACAGAGAGGCATTAACTGTTATATAGCCTCCTTACTCCTTTCCTAGTGAGTGCCCACGCTATAGCCTTGATAAAGCACTCATGAAAATAATGGCTTTTGAGGGAACATTATGTGCCAGGAAGTGTCTTCTCCTACCTTACCATTTCTTTCACTGCATACCTACACTTCCTCTTGAGATTCAAGTCTGTAATATTCATCTCTTAATGAGGCTGCAAACTAACATTAACAGAATTAGCACTCTTCATCAATCAGGATTCTTTGTGCACTTGCTAGAAATAAAAGAGCAGCTTAACAGCAGCTGGAGATGTTTAGTTTTTTACTTCCTTTGGCTGAAACTCTCACTGTGAGGGCTGTGAAACACAACTCTCTGACCCCCAAGTTTGTTAAGTTACTGCTAAAGACAACTATTAAAGCCCCGACATGATGAAATGTTATATCTCTGTACTATTACCACAGCCAGAGTCATATAGGGTAAATTTCCACAGATATATGAGCATATTATAAGGACTGTTTAATTTGGTTTCCCTCTCTATTGCTTTCGCTATTTGGAGTCGTCTGCTATTCTCATGCAGCAATAATTTCTCTCCTTGCAGGAATTATGCTTTGGCTTCACTCCAGGACAACCACTGCCCTCACAGTCGCAGTTCTCCTTTTGGATTCACACTGAGCACTGAGCCAACAACATGTCAACAAGATATTTATCAGTGTACAAATATTTACAGCCCGCGTCAGAAGAATATCCACTTGAGATCTTAAATAGAATTTATAAAAAGCCTTTAAATGACGGATTAGACAACTGAAATACAGAAGCTACATCTGCTCTGAGAAGACTTACAGGATAAATTACTGTCAATTCCTAAGACATGAATGTTTTAATATGTTATCTGTTTACTTAATTCACATTCTCTCTTATAGGAACTTTATACATAAAAGGCATCATAGGCTTTTTACAACAACTATGATATACTAGCTTTTAAAATCAATGTGCTCTGGGCTTTATCTACATGTAACAGTCACTAAAAAAACTACAAGCAGGCACTTGGTTCTTCTTTCTGAGAGGGGGTAAGGTATTTGATACTTTATATTTGATAAACATGGCTGAAAATAGTTTAAGAGAGTAGGAGTGGGCTGTTAAAAATGTTCGTAGCTGTGTGTGAGTGTGTTTGTGTCTGTATTTGAGCACCTGTGAGGCTGTCAGGTCGTGTCATCCTCTCATAAATGTCATAACTCTGGGGTCCGTAGGGGTCCGTGTTTTGGAGCATGGAGCGGGGCAGAGTGGAGCTGTAGTGCTGGGGCACGGCGGTCATAGTGGCCCTGATGGGAGACGAGGAGTGGGTGGGCTGCTTAGTCAAAGGCGGGTTGATTCCGTCCACCATGGTTAGTGGTGAGCCCATGCGGCCTGAAGACGACCCGGCAGAGGCCTGATAGGGCGAGGTTGTTCGGCTTGCGCTGCCTGACCGTGAGTTCGTGGAGCCCATTCGTCGGAGAGCAGCGGGGGAGTTTTTTTGCGTGGAGTATGGTGAGCCACTGCCACCCCCGCCGGTGTTACTGCTGCGCTGGGCAGAGGGCAAGGTTGAGAAGATGCTGGAGAGGGGTTTGGGTTCAGTTACGATGGGAGAGCCGTAGGCACTGCCTACTGGGTTGCGCAGAGAGGAGCCTCGGGAAGGGGACAAACCGCTGGCGTAGGCTGGGGAGTGAGAGCGAGAAGGCACTGAGCTTACCCTCCGCATCGCACGGCCTGGCACTGCTGCTGTCACAGCTGGAACCTGGAAGTCCGAAGGAAAACAGAAGAGATTCATGCAATCATCCTTCTGGTCCTTAGGGAGCAATAAAATCTTTAATAGTCCTGCTTTATTCTCTGTCATATATCGACTTCTGCTCTGATACTGACATGCTAAATAACACAGCACAATACAAGCCAATTCATTACAGGGCATGACTCTTCTCTAGGCCATATTTATTTTCTCCTCTTCACCCCCCTCTGCTGTGTGTCACAGTGCCATTTGGTTTCTCAGTGGTTGTGTGTACAGCGCTGTGTGGAGCACCATTATTTTGCTCTGTGTACTGTGTACCTTCTGTATCTTTAAGCTCTGTGTTCACACAAAAAAGGTTCCTGCAATTTTGTCCGTGTGGATCTCTTTTGTTTTCTTACAGTCATTGATTTAATTAAAATTTCTGTGTTTTGAACATCAGGAACAAAGACTGTTCAATTTTGACAAAAATCTGTAAGACTTATTCAAAGACACTTTTTTTATTTTGAGTGTGAAAACAGGAATATGTTGTTTGTGCTGTCGTTGGCAGTACCTGTGCTGAAGTCTGGCCCTCAGCCCTGGCGTTTCTCACCAGGGTACTGTTACCGGCGCCAGGGAAGGAGTGCTGCATCCTCAGCTCAGCCTTTCCCTGGTTCTGGCTGCTAATGTAGCCACTGCTGGCATCCTGGTAGCCACTGTCCGAGTAGGAGTTCATCTGAGTCGAGCTACGGGAATTCCCTCCAGACCCTGATAGAGAGGGAGAGGGAGAGGACAGACAGAAATGAAAAGCAGAGATGAGGGAGAGGGAGACGTCACGAACGATTTTAGAATAGACATGACCTTTACCTTGACAGTATTACTTATGACAGCATAGGAGGGACAGGTCTACCATACTATAATTCACTGTGCAACCGTTCATCATTCAGCCTTTCATAAGTTGTGCTGAGGGGTCAGTTGTTATCAGTGACACTCCAACTGTCAGGTGTCAGTATGAGAAAGACAAAGGTGCCAGATGGAACGGGCTTTGTGTATCATTAAATCAGAAGTGAGGAGAAGATTCGCAGTTGAAAAATGGGAGTATAAATTCAGAGGGACAGCGGTGAAGTTCGAAAACATAGAGGGAGGGAGAAAGGTGTCAGAGGATGGACAGAAGGCAATAACAGACCCTCACTTTCATGGAGGGAGGACTGCTCGGGGGAGTACAGAGACACCTGCTCTGACTCCGTCCTGATGCGGTAGCTGGGCGACTGAGAGCTGTCAGTCATCCGAGACTTGGCGTCCCCTGAGGCGGTGGCATCTGGGAAAGAGAGAAGAGGGAAAACAGATACAAAGGAGGGAATTAGAGTCTGGAGCTTCGTTTTAAGTTTGGATAGAAAGATCAAAACAAGTGTCAACAATTTTGGTACGGAGAGGAAACTTTATCAGACAATCATTTCTGCAGCAGTAGTTTCCTGCTTGTGTACAGTTAGAGTCGTTAAATTTGACTACCATTCTCATTTTAGGAGGCAAATTGGGCAGTATGTCACTTAAACTGCCGTACAACCATGCTCCAAGGCGTTAAACTGCTCTACATTTCTCTACATCCACCCCTCTTCATGCATGACAACAAAAGCAGAGTGGCAAACAGGAACCAGAATTAGCCCGCTAATGCTCCTGCGCACAATGGCCCCCATAATCACAATCTAGTTAAGCGTGACCAATGTTACTTGTTACTCTGCAATCACTAGAACAATGGGCAGCAAGTGGAGGGGAACAGGGAGGCAAACATTGGCTGACAGGGTCTGCCTGATTAGTTGGTGAGAGACTGAGAGCTAAATTCCATGAAGAAGCTGATTTGTTGAATAAATCTGCAGATATGTTTTCCAGTTGAGCGTCCACCATTTAATAAACACTTGAATGCTTAGGAGATCTGAGGAAAGCCAACAAAACTGCACACCTTATGAAAATAAACAAATACAACTGCACTAGGGTTGTATAGTCCTAGACGACTCGAATTACTAATCGATACATGCTAAGTTGACCAACAGTCTATGGTTAATTTCATCAGGAGGAATGTAGCAAGTGCTAATGGGGGGTGGGGGGGGTTCAGAGCACCCCCGTTTCACAAGCATACACTGTATATAGAATGGATACTGTCTGCCTCCTCGCCGGGTGAAACCATCCCAGAGAACAGCACCCTCTGGTGACAGGCTGCAGTATAGGTCATAAATCCCGCCCCCACCAGCAAAGCTTATAGGGCTGTGGAGTTATTGCAAGATTGGTTTGTGCTTAAGTCCTCTCTCTTCTGTATGGCTCAGTTTTTTAAAGTTATTAGGGGGTTCATGTCATCTATGACTGATACCTGATCCAGCCTATGGGCATACGAAGATTGCGTAGCTCACCCGGGGGATATTGAGCCAAGCGTCATCACAGTGACTCTCCCGCCAAATGTGCACAATGATACTGTGCAAGTGGTGGAGTGCGTACAACGCTACTGCACAGTGTTGGTTTCAGGAAATGGAGAAAAAATGTGGAATTACCAAGAGCTTTTTGGCTTCAAATTCGTATACTGGCTGATGGTGGAACCAAGTTGTCCATACAGTCTATGTTCACAGGTAACAGCCTGTCACAAAACACCCCCCTTGTTTTCACCATTTTGGATTGGCCCAACCCACTGGAGACCGGCTGGAGACAGGAAGATTGAAGCGCGTCCATGTCAATCAACGTCTGGTGGTTTGCTGAATATTTATAATTTAGCCTTTTGTGTTTAATTGCCTTCTTGTGCTGATATCAGTATATTTTAACCCCGCCGAGCCGCGCTCGTGGCCCAAGATGCCCAAGAATTTCTTTGGTTAATTACAGCCCTACACTATACCAAGACCAACGACTCAGGATTGTTTAACTTCTTATGATATTGAGCAAAGGTAGGACAGAACAGCCCTGATGCAAACTTTGCACGGGCTTGTGATAGCCTCTGTTCATTGTTTCCAGGAAGTTTGGTCTCATTATGCATGGATGTCCAATCTCTTTTGATGATAAATGTCCTTTGAAGCAATAATATCCCCCGACTGATTGAAAAAGTCGAGCTCCTCTTACTCATATCGGATGCTTTGTGCAGAAGAGGCTGCAGCCTCTGCCTCATGCTGCTGCAATTCTATAGACATATATTCTGCCTCAAATAAATAGAGCGCCACACCAGAGTCAGTCTCTTATAACCTCTGCACTCATATTTTGGTAAAGCAGGTCCACTATTTGTTGCTCAGTTTGCAATAAAAGCGGCGACAGACACAATAAATCCAACCTATGGTTCTTCTGGGTCAACAACGATGTGAAATGACTGTGCAGAGGGCCACAAGAGCACATTCTGCACCAGAGACACAGAAAATAAAGGGCTTGTGTTTTGCTTAGTACACATGTGGATGAATTCTGCAACGTGATGCACTCATTAATCAATAACAATAATAAAAGAAAAAGTTAACCATATTTTGCATGTTGCTTCTCTTTAGCTGCTGCTGTTTGGTGAATTTTAAACTTAGCTTTAACAATATAGAAAGAAAGATAGTATGCAAGTCATCATTTAAGCTCTGCCGACGGCTACATTTGATCTATATTTCACTTTTGCACATTTCTCCTTTGCACATCTACACTTACAGATTCTTTCATCTTAGCACATACTATTTAAGTACTCATATTCATTCATTATCTTGTATAGTCTTGTATAGTCTTGTATAGTCTTGTATATTTTATCTATTTTTTGTATTTCTCTTGTATTGCTTGTATCGGCTACTATAACAACCGAATTTCCCCTCGGGGATTAATAAAGTTCTCTATCTATCTATCTATCTATCTTCACTCATTCCCCAGAGGCCGTCTTGATCTGGTCTCAGACTCACTGCAAAATAAGATCAACTTCAGCATCTGGGGGTATGTAATAGACCACCCACCCAAGGTGCATTGCTGGCACTGGGCAACAGATGAAAAATTGTATTTGAGATCATTAAAATTTCATGTGGTTGCTACAAGTAACCTGTTAATACGTACAATAAAACTAAACTTTTTGTGGGATCAAAAGGAATTTTTCTGCCCTCCAAGCCTCAATAACGACATAACTGAACAAGTCTTTTGTCTGCCTTCATCCTGGCCATGCCTCTGTGTCTGGTACTCAGCATGTCGTTTCAAACCACAGGGTTTCTGGACGGGGCCTTGACCCTGTTTGATAAATGAGACGCCAGAAAGCCAGAACTGAGGAGGAGCAGGAAGAGAGCAAGAAAGGACGGTAGAAGCCTTTTTTCCCTGCATAGAGAAGATGAAACATTGTAGGCCTCAATTATCAATGTATGGCTGAGGGTTCTGGAATTAACAATTATGGCTCCCATACATCACTGCTGTCAGTGCTGCCGAAGACACTTAAAGGGATATTCCAGGGTAAAATTAAGTTAGGGTCAAACACATTGTAACGCTGAGTTGGACACCCCCTCAAGAGATGAATGCTGCCGACTGCTTGCTTCTTTAGTTATGCCAACTTTAGTTTTTAGCTTTGCCTGATGAGTCGATCACAGAGTGCAGCGGATCATTTCCTTTAAGTAATAATCATCATAATAATAATTTTGCACTGCAGACGCCGTAGTTCCTCTGCCTTAGCGTCTCGCTCTGACTGCATTTCCATGAAGTAATTATCATAAATGTTCTTCCTTGAGCTGCGAAACTCCGATGCACTTGGGACCGACTCGTCTGGGCTCCCCCACAAACAAGCGGCTGCTGGAAGAGAGTGGGTGAGTTGTGTTTAGTCTCTTTGCTAAAGAAATCAGGCGAAGCTAAAAAGATGTTTGGTGGCCATTATTATGGCTGGGATCCTATATGTACTGTTGATGAAGTTAGGTGCTGTTCTGATGATTGTTTGTAGCTATAGAGTGTCCTTTTGGTTGAGGTTTGAGTGTGGAGACTTAGACCACTGTGTATTGCTATCATACGGTCGTTACTAAAGTTGGTATAACTAGAGAAGCAAGTATTCTGCAACATTCATCACTGGAGGTGGTGTCTAACTTGATGTTACAGTGTATTTAACTTAATTTTACACCAGAATATCCCTTTAAAAAAGGTTTATTATCAGTCAGGTTGCCTTTGTATAAAACCTTTAATGATTTGCAATAATGATACGTTTTTATCTACATCGAGAACATGCTAAGGTCACCCCAGTTATCCTTGGCCCCCTTAACACATTTTCTTGCCTTTTCATGACTAAACCAGATATCTCTGCTGCTTCCCAGTTTTATGTAGTCCAGAAGTATCCACAAAGACAATCAGTTTGTCTGTATCTCAGAACTTGGAGGTGCCAATCCTCAGTTTGGCATCTCCCCAAGAAGCAACTTCTGGTATTAAAACATAAGGTTAAAAAAACTGCAGCTTCTCAAGGGTCCACTTTAGACTGGCTCCAAAAGCCAAGGAATCCCCATGAAATCCCTGAGTAAAATACCTGTTATTACAGCAGAAATAAACATGGTTACAGCCTGGCACTACAATTTGTTATAGTCTCCGTGGCTAGTTTCCTTATATGATTATTTCTTTATGTATATGAACTCTACAGGGCATACACAAAAGAGTCATCATAGAAGGTCCTCTCCTGCAATCCAGGCAGCACAGCAGCAGGTAAAGGCCATCTCTAAAGCATCCCCTCCTTGTTATCCTTTCTTGTATTTCTAGTCTGCACCAGCACCATATCACTTTCCACCACAAGTGCCATAACATTGTCTACTGTCTCCTGACAATAAATCCACCCTGTTGAATTTTGGCAGTCTCACATATCCTTTTTTGTGATGTTTAGCGTTGTTAATGTAAACACAGGGCTTTTTCTTGAAGCAGCTTCACTGACACCTAACTGCTCACTGTGGATTCAAATGTTAAAAATTACACAGTAAAAATCCTCAATCTTATCACTGATGGTTTTGATTTTTTTTGTATACTATAAAAAGGAGTCAATGTGAGGTAAACACACCACACACACACTTTTAGACATGCACACACTGGGCTGTTCCTCTTGGTCCCACCATTCTTATTAAAGGTGAGATGTTATTGTTTTAGCTGTATAAATAAATCAACTTTAAGTCAATGTTTGGTGTCATCTTGCTTTTGTTTAGTTGGTGGCAGGGTTATAAGTGGGATAATACACTGAACAAAAATATAAATGCAACACTTTTGCTTTTGCTCCCATTTTTCATGAGCTGAACTTAAGGATCGAGGACTTTTTCCATTTACATAAAAGAAACAATTTCTCTGAAATATTGTCGACAAATCTCTCTAAATCTGTGTTAATGAGCTCTTCTCCTTTGCCGAGATAATCCATCCACTTCACAGGTGTGGCATATTGAGATGCTGAGTAGACAGCATGATTATTGCACAGGTGTGCCTTGGACTGGCCACAATAAAAGGACACTCTAAAAGGTACAGTTTTATCACACAGCACAATGCCACAGATTTTGCAAGTTTCAAGGGAGCTGAAACTGGCATACTGACTGCAGGAATGTCCACCAGAGCTGATGCCAGTGAATGAATGTTTATTTCTCTACCATAAGCCGTCTCTGAAGGCGTTTCAGAGACCTTGGCAGTACATCTAACTGACCTAACATCCGCGAAGTACATGTAACCACACCAGCCCAGGACCTCTGCATTAGGGTCGACCGATTTATCGGCGAGCCAATTAAATCGACCAATTTTAGCCCGTTTGAGACCAATCTGTAACCGGCCAAAACTCGCCGATTTTCGCTGATATTTTCAAGAGTAAAATGCAGAGAATAAGATTCTGTTTCACTTCAAAAATGTTCCACCATTTGAGAAGTTCCCGACTTATCCTGTAGATGGCGCAGTGACCTCATGACAATCTGTTGAAAGTTGAAAACGCATTCCTAGTCCGAGTTTGATCATTCTGTCTTCCTGTCGATGTGAAGAGCAGTAGCCTACAGTATATCTACAGTATATAGTATACTGTAGATATCTACAGTATGTATATATATATTTATAACTTCATAAAAAATTTTAAAAATCGGCCGATTAATCAGTAATCGGATTTCTTTCCCCTCTAATTATCGGTATCGGCATCAGCCCCAAAAAATCCATATGGTCAGACCCTACTCCGCATCCAGCATCTTCATTTCCAAGATCGTCTGAGACCAGCCGCCCGGACAGCTGCTGCAATAATTGGTTTGCATAACCAAACAATTTCTGCACAAACTGTCAGAAACCGTCTCAGGGAAATTCACCTGCATGCTCCTCATCCTCATCGGACCTCAGATTGGCCTTTTACTGTGGCCAAACCTGTGCAATAATCTGAAGTAGTGAGAAGTGCTCACTAACACAGATTTAGACAAATTTGTGAACGAAATTTGAGAGAAATTGTCCATTTGTTTACATGGAAAAAGTATTAGATCTTTGAGTTCAGCTCATGTAAAATGGGACGACTGTATATGTAGGGTGAGTTGTTTTGTGGATCAGACTCTCAACAGGGTCAGACAAGGCTTGGTTAAGGGGTCCTCTATATCTATGTGTATGTGCTTCAAATGCGCTCAAAGTTGACCCAGAATTCACTATAAATCACACTGAAAATTCAACAATGTTAAAGTTAGAGTGTAATAACAGGATGTATGTCTGGAAAGGTATAAGTAGAGAAATAAAAAGTGACAGAGGACAGAAACGGAGAGAAACTTTCATTTTGAGTTGTTTTTCTTCCTCTCTCAGTGGATATGAGGTGTGACTGCATTGACATTTCCCGGGGCTAAAAGGCCTGTTTCCACAGTAACACTTCAATCCCAAACTCGCAGACAGAGGAGACATACAGTGGCTCATGAGGCCAATAAGCCTCAAAGACAAACTCAGCCCATTACGCTCTGTGCCACACTGCTCGTCTTTAACTCATTTGGATTGGAAAAACTACATTCCCACATCTGATGATCATTTATCATTTACACTAGGATGAGAAATCAATATGAGGCAAAAACAATGATTGTGATTGGTCCCAGGCTGTGTTCAACACAAATGAAATACTTTCAGTGAGGAAATGGAAAGGCTGGTAGCAAATAAGGAAAGTGTGTGGTATTAATATTCCCAGTGCATTTGAACGACTGTAACCCCCCCAAAGGCTCTTCTGTTTGGATCGACAGTAAATGATTAATGACCATTTCAGAAATACGCCAAGTCTCACTATGCAATTAATAAGCCATGAAATACATTAGTAAATTCAATTCATTATCTTTTCTTTGCGGAAGAACCTTCAAGGATGTTGACTGAACAAACACAGACAAAAGGGGTCTGATAGAGTTTCCTCTGCTCCCCATCACTGACGCTGTGGTGGTGTGTGAGTGGGCAGAATAACTCGGATATTAGAAACAGAAAGCGCCCCGGGCTGTTCATTACAGTAAGACTGGTTCAAAAGGCTCATGTCAGCAGTGACTGTGGAAATGTAAAACATGTCTGTAATGCATTAAACATAAACAAACACTTTATGAAGCCTGTGTGGATACAGTATGACAAACACAAGGTCCACTCCACTAAATAATCATTTAAAAGCACTTAGCAAAACATCAAAGCTTCACTTAAGTTGTTTATGTCACATTTTATGTCCCTACTCCAATGATCTATTCACTACTCATTTATAGTAGAGCACGTGAAGTAAACCAAGACTGTGTAAATACATGAGAATGGAGTCTAACTGTGGTTATGGACCTCTGCGAATGTCTGTATGTTCATTGAGTTGAAACCAGGGTCAAGCTGGGACAGGAATGGATGAAAACCTTTGCACAGAGCACCAGAAACAAGTTTACAATCTGCAGTGTTGTTTGACAAATACTACAGCATGCCTAACCTTAGTTTGTTTAATGTTAGAACACACAATGAAGTGTGGGGGTTAGTTTGCCTAAACACACCTACCACTAAACCATATTCACAAGGTGGCCGTTTCCTTCAACATCATGCATGGAGGGAAGTTAAGGCGCCACCCACTGAAGTCTATGTGGAGGTGGTTAAGTGGCCAAGTGGCCTGTGTGTGTACCAATACTTTCTTCTGATGAAATGATCAGAATCCTCAGCAGGAGTCAAACAAGATGATACAGCAACTCAAATAAGGGTTGACTCCAACTTGTCGAAGCTAAGTCCAATTGACAGCCATGTCAGAAAGCCCCTGTCTTACAGGAACATTAACAAGTTCAATGCAAGTTCACAGCCTTGTGCAAGAAACAGTGGTCGTCTACAGAGCTTATTTCCTTATGTGTTTGCATTGTGCTTGTGCAGCGGTGATTTTTTTTCACACATCTGTTTACTGTCAGGAGTGCTGCTGAAGTTTGCACAAGAAGGAGTGTGGCGGAGTTGACTGGCAGGTTGTGACAGGTGTTACAGTTATATGGCCTGTGGTGTTCATCAAAGCTTGGATTTCCAATATGGCAACTGCCATCATTTTGCTTCATAAAAGCTCCACAGCAGGGAGCAGTGGGTGATGTCATGGAGACTTTACAGTCTGCAGGTTCTGTACAGTCAGTTCAGCAACTCTCCAACAGCCTTGAAGCTTAGTTTTACCATCACTATGTTTTGGTGCTTGATTACACACTTGAGCACTGTAATACTGGTGCTCAAGTGTGTGATTACGCTTCATGTTATGTTATTATGAAGTGCACACACACACTCAGCCATGCATGTGCTGTTCTCTGCTGCCAGCTTCGACTAACTAGTTTCACCTCGGGCAGATAAAATATGTTAAAGATAAGTATTAATACATCTAAATTTATAAGTGTTTTCCTTTCGTATCCATGAGATACAGATATTAGGTGTCCACTGATGGCCGCCAATGGATGACCAAATAAGCTGTCCAATTTGTAGTCTGATTTCTTTTGCATGATAACAACATTAGAGCTCCTGCCCCAAACAGGATGTCACAGGAAGATGGCCATAAATTGAATATGGTCTATTAGGGAGCATAAAAGGTATGCATTAAAGGAATATTCCGGTGTAAAATGAAATTAGGGTCAAAAACACTGTAACACCGAGTTAGACACCCCTTCGAGAGATGGATGTTGCCGACTACTTGCTTTTCTAGTTATACCAACTTCAGTAATGACCGCATGACAGTAATACACAGTGGTCTAAGTCTCTACGCACAAACCTCAACCAAAAAGCCACTCGATAGCCACGAATAATGCTCAGGGTCCCAGCCATAGTACTAGCCATCAAACATCTTTTTAGCTTTGCCTGGTTTCTTTAGCCAAGAGACTTAACACAACTCCCCCACTCTCCTCCAGCAGCCACTTGTTTGTGGGGGAGTGATTGACGAGTCAATCACCGAGTGCAGCGGAGTTTCACAGCTCAAGGAAGAACATTTATGATCATTACTTCATGGAAATGCAATCAGACTGAGAGGCTAAGGCAGAAGAACTACCACGTCTGCAGCGCAAAATGATTATTATGATGATTATTACTTCAAGGGAATGATCCGCTGCATTCAGTGACCCTATATGTACTGCTGACGAAGTTAGGTGCTGTTCTGTCTAACTCAGTGTTACGGTGTGTTTGACTATAACTTAATTTTACACCGGAATATCCCTTTAACACATGGTACAATTTTGAAAAAACAAAAACAAATTCTCAACAGACAATTACAGTAGATATACAATCATTTCAGTGTTTGATTTGACATACCTGCAGTCCTCCAGGGTAGGGACTTCTCAGATGAGCTGTGTGGGGAAAACAAGAGAAGAAGAAGTGAACCAGAGACACCAAAATGAGATAAAGCAGACAGTCACATTGAGAATAATCATGTGGAAGAGGCACTTTAGGACAGCATTTATTCTTCCTTTGGGCTTTTCACAACAGGGTCACAAAGTTATCACCACTTTGTTTGAGATACACAGCCAGAGGTGTCGAGTATATCTCCAGAGCGCGGTTTAAAGTTTATATCACAGATGATGCTCATCCCTGTCATCTGTGTTTAATATAAAAGCAGAAGGGGCAACTGGTGACAGCAAATGACCAGTGGCCACTGCCAGAACAGCTGAGTGTAGGACGAGCTGTTTTTCATAAACATGTTGATGAGTACAAAAGGCCAGAGGATTGATTACATCCTGATGGGAGCTGAAACTGAGTACAGATTAGAGGAGCGGTAACCTCTGCTGATAGATGTTAGAGGCATATGATGCTTTTTGGTGTCAGATGTGTTTTGATTTCATCTGTAGTTTTAGCATTTATGTCCACTGCTGTAACTGTGACTTTTGGATAAAAGCAGAAATGCTGGCGGCCAATGAAGCCGGAGGGACTATGATGTAACTCAGGAACCTGTAGGCGATCACCGGACAGCAAATAAGCCTTAGCAAATCTTCTTAAACAGATATCTGCATGCAAGAGCAGCTAATTATCCTCTCTTAGGAGCCATCACTTTTTAGTGTCTATTGTTGTATTATAGTCATGCACGCTAGGGCTGGGCGATATTGCCTCAAATCAATGGAGTTCACCTCGATCACGATAAATAGATGATAACTACTCCACAAGCTGCTCACCTCCTCCCACATTAACTTTGTCTACGTCAACCCAGCTGCTACAACTTTTAAACCGTCTTTTCCCTCTTTGTTATGGACTGGATGGGGTGAAGTCACGTCTCTGACATAGGACAGCGTCTTAAAGGGACATGAGACCATAACCTCCCTACACAGATTTATTTCTTTGACACCAAATATACTGACACGTGCAAAATGACGTTGGTTTTTGTCGTAAATTTTTGTTTTATCACCCAGCTCTGATGCACACTGTATTATGTTTGTATCTTATGGTTGGACATTATATGTGGAGAACTTTCTTAACAGTTTTGCTGCCTGTTTCTTCATAAATTTTAATTTTTCAGCTAAATGAAAACATAGTAAGAAAGGAATTCTAAACTGTAACCAGTGTAAAGCCCAGCATAGAAATACACAGACCACAGAGAATGAAGTGGCAGACAAGGGTCAAACCACAGAGTGATAAGAGTTACTGACTGTTTCAATCTGTGTGGTGACTGATGATGAATCATCCTGGAGAAAAGGATGAAAAATCATAATGAATGGCAATCTCAGAGCAGAGCAACAGCAGACTGAGCATTTAAAAGACAATGGCATAAATACCAAAGAGATCCCAAATGAATTTTCAGAATCTACACATTGTACCTCGCCTTTAATTGCCTGTCTGCACTCTTGATCACATTTGGAAAAATGCAGGCCACTCCCTGTCACTGTGAAGCATGGCTGATATTTTTGTTTGTGGTTTTCTTAAGGGCTTGTCTTTTGTTGTGAATACTGTTTTTAGGACTTCTATTCTGTATGGACAATGCTCCGTGTCTTTAGAAAAAATATCACGGGCGGGTGCATCTGACAGCGAGAAAGCTCCTCCGTCAGTCAACTTGAGTTTTACTGGTGAACCTTTAAGTGCTGGAGGAATCTCATCCTGCCATATGAAGGAGCAGGCTGTGGGTGTAATCTTTATTCCTGCCATGTTTTCATGGAGGAAGAACGTCTGCTATGGCATCTTTGTGTCTGGGTTTGAAGTAGATGGAAAGGGTCAAGGTCCCGTCTTAAGTTATCTTTGGTTACAGTTTTGATATTTGAGCTTCAGCTCTTACCCATTTATATCAAAATCTCTACAAACATCAGAAGATATTGTGGAAAAACACAACAACCCATGCTGTCCATTAGCAGATACCCTGTCTTTTTGTTGTTGTACCTCTATTTTTATATATTTTTAAGGAGGTGCATGTTGGCGCCTCATGTAACTGTACCAGAAACATATTAGTCTGAGTGAGGCTCCTATAATCATTCACAAAAAGGAAAATAAGACATAATCATTAGTCAAGCTTGATGTCAAGAGAAGGCAGAGGAAGCAAAACAGGGAAAATATGACCAAAGTTATGCTGCCGCTAATTTGCTCCTCTTAATTTCACCTTCAGCTTCTTTGATGATTGAAAGCTTTTCTTCCACTTCTTTACTGTTTTGGGTGGAAAACAAATTTATCCTGATATAGTTTTCTGGTTTGTTTCGTTGTATTTACACTTTTCCAATAATTTCTTCATTACAAAACTCCTGAAGACTTCCTGGAACGGAGAATATGTGAATGCCGACTGCTGAACTGTTCACCTTCACTTTACCCAGACTTTTCCTTCTTGTAAACTGAGGTGAGCAGATGTGAGCAGGGCGGGGTTAATGGTCTAAGTATCACTAACCCGACCAAGCTACACTAACAGGATAAATGAAAATATCTGAGGCTTACATCTGTGTGTTTCCATATACCAATGTGGGATATAAATGCTTAAACTGGATGTAGATCTTACCAGATGTAAGAAATAAAATGAAAAACCAAAAAGATCAAACACTTTTACTTGTTCTGTGGGCTCTATAAGTAATCCCCCAGCTGCAGGACTCCTAAGACTACACACAGGCAAAGCTTTGGGCAAAAGGAAAATGCAGAACAGACATGAGCTCTCAAAATAGCCTCTTAATAATTATATATCAGCAATCATAACCAACCCATGTATCTGCCTATTAAAATTCTTTCTGGCCAACAGGAAGCAAATCACTTTCTACGAGCCATTTTTCCACAGCTGCTTATTATGGAAGACGGAGGCCAAGCAGGAGACCCTAGCAGCAGTGTTCCCACCTTTTTTCTTTCAAACATCCACTTTCATCTGGTCATTATTATCAAGTACCTGATGTTGCAATTGCTGCTATTTTTCCATCTAAGGTGACACTCAATGAGCTTTAAGAAGCGCTGCTGTCTGAATTTTAATGAGCACATAAGCAATTAAAAAGAGGAAGTTGGGAAAGTTTTGCTCCACTGAACCATGGCAGATGAAGTTGAAGAATGGCGACCATATAACAAGGATGCACCATGCCTGCTGCATGCCCACCCGCTGCCTGAAAGAAGGCAGTTTAAAGTGATTGTAAAGCTGCCGCAGCTGATAAACAATAGACCTAACCCTGACAGGACACTTTATATCCCATCAACCCCTCCAGCTAGGTGGAGGTTGCATCTTTTAGTACTTTTCGCCAGAGGTCAAGTTAAATGACCCACCCCCCGTATTCTTGGAGAAATGAAGGCGGTGGTCGGCTCTGGAGGTGTCGTGAAATGTAATGACTCCCATCAGGACCCTTCACTGCGCTTTCACCTCCACTGCTGTCCAGCTGAGCTATTGAGCTGAGCAGTGTGACCTCTATGGTTAAAGCTAATCTCTATTCACACACAAATTTCCAGTGACAGCCATTTTATTTGTCCTTCTCTGGCTCCACAAAAGGTGTGAAAATGGTGTTACATGTTTTCTTTATTCAGACCTTTGCAGGAGGTGGACTGGTACAAGTGCCCCAGTGGGAAAAGTGGCTGCATTTACATACGCTTAAATGATGGGATTACACTTTTCAGCACCAGCTTGGCTTCTGAAACTTTACTTACATGGACACCTTGGCAAGTTTCTAACAAATGGGCCACTTCATCTGCCCATTATTTAACTCTAATTCAATCTATATTTCTGAGAGTTCTTTCAGGGTCATGTTTGGGCCGAAGATTCATGCCACTGAAAGTTCTGGTGTCTCTAGGGCAACAATTCAGCAAGCTGAAAAGAAAGTACTAGACTTCTTAAAACTGTTAGGGGTACTATCCAAAGTAATTAAATTCAAACTCAACCTCTAACACAGAGAAGAAAGCACTATTGATTTTTCTACTAGCACTGAAAACACATGCCATAAAATATATCTATAAGTAGAATTTGGATCCTAGGACAGAGCAAAAACCAACCATTACTGTGAATGTAACATTTATTAAAGAGTTGATGCACAGAGAGAGAAAAAAAACTTTTGAAATAGTAGTTACTATAGTAACAGTTGCCTGTATTTAGTATAAATAAAAGTGACATACCATTAAATCTCAAGGCTAGAGGGCAACTCCAGTCACTCTGCTCACATATGAGAGTATGTTAACAATTCAAAGAGAAACAAATATAGATTCGAGTAAGGTGAGGTTGAACTATTTATCTGCTCTTAAATTGATTCAAAAAGTTGGGTTAAAGATACTTCAAGCTCTACTCAAATAGAAAAAGATTGATTATAAACCTTTCAGTTGCAACCTTGGCACCAATAAATCAAGATAATGGGGTGAAAGCCACTAAAAACAAAACAAACAAACAAAAAAAAACATAGTGGCCAGTACGGAAATCAACCTTTGAATATTCGGGACAGCTTTAGTGAAGAAAATATTTCGTCTCTTATCTTTTAGAGGGATTTTAAAGTTTGTCAAAAGTGAATAAGTGACTACAGGATATATACAGGAAAGAAGTGTGTCACTTTCTCCAAATATGTGTTGTAGCTGAGTATACCATATAGCCAGGGTTGAATTAAAGTCCTTCACAGAGGAAATGAAAGCAAATAGCGAGGCTGTGTGTATATTTTCAGAGTGCTGTTGTCCAGACCTTTCTGACAGCACTTGAAGCTTTTCTCTAGCTGTGACCCTCACCCTTTCTAAAAAAAGGAGAAAGGGGAAAAGGCCTCTCACTCCTGAGTACTGCAATCTGCTGCTGGTGGTAGGTGGGTGCTCTTTGCTGGGGTCCGGGCTAGAGTGCAAAAATGTATTATATCAGGGTCTAGTGCTTGTCATTTCAAAGCCAAAAGAGATCACTGAGAGCCATTAAAAACCACCAATGTCATGGATCCAGGTATACCTCAATGGTATCAGGGTCCATTTGAGAACAAATGCAGCTCATACCTGCCATTAGAGACAAATTTGGGGGACTGTTTGAGGATGATGGGCCAATGCCTCTAAATTGAGCACATTGCACATATTCGGAACAAGGCTTGTAAAGTAGCATGCGGTTTAACAATGACTTTTAGCATCCATATGCACTTACATACTTCTAGGGCTGGGCGATAAACCGAAAATTTACAGATACCTAAATTTACGACAATAACCAACATCATTTTACCCATATCAGTATATTTGGTGTCAAAAAAATTAATTTAAAAAAGGTTGATTTTGGGTGTGTTAAGGTAGGCCATGGTCTTATGTCCCTTTAAGACGCTGTCCTACGTCATAGATGTGACTCCACCCCATCCAGTCCATAACAAAGAGGGAAAGACAGGTGAGGAGATGGAAGACGGTTCTAAAGTTGTAGCGGCTGGAGCGGCAGCTGAATTAGACAAAGTTAATATGGGAGGGGGTGAGCAGCTTGTGGAGTAGTTATTATCCATTTATCGTTAGCAATGTGAACTGCTCAATATATCATGATATTGATTTGAGGCCGTATCGCCCAGCCCTACATACTGCCATCTCATGGTGTGTTATTTATGCCCCTGTTTCACTGTGAATGGTCGGAGTTAGCAAAAGAGGTGGAAAACAGAGAAAGACAGTGGCCACATCTAGAGTTGGAGCCAGCAGGGCAGTACAAACCTGTGTGTGTGCATATCTAAGTATGTATATGCACAAGCTATGCCCCTCCTGCTCTCCTGAACCTATATTACACTGTTCTGGTTAACTGTAATTAAAAAGGTGTAGTAATGTTGAACAAATTCAAAGTTTAAGAAGCATAAACCTCTGTACAGAGTCTTTAATCAGAAAGTTTGTTTGGCAAAGCAGCTAGGCTACAAGACAAGCTAAGGTCTTAAGATAAAGTGTGTACTAGACGAGCGCCAGATGTAGCACTACTGCACCGCATCTGTCAGCCAACCAACCTCTAGAGAACAATATATAGGGCAGTGAACTACCAGAAGGCTGTCTTATCCAAACAGTCATCAGTGACACAAAGCTCTCTCCACTTCACATCCCCCCAAACCACACTTGCTTTGAAGACATTTCAGCATTCAAATGCAACTCTAATACTCAGACCACAAAGCGTGAACTAATACCAAATACCTTTAGAACACCAGAAGGATTAAAAGTTACCTATTATTGTGAATTAATTCTGAACACTGTTAGTCTTTCACTTTTAATTGGTTTTGGACTCTGCTGGTTTGATTTCTCAGTTGATAAATGCTAATTCAGCTAAAACCTCTTGATTTTTGGAGGAGCGGCATTATATTTTGGCATTGATTTATGTACTTGCCAATACCTGATACTGTTACTTATATATCTCCACACATTTTTAAGACTGAGAGAATTGACGTTTCATTCACATTCTCACATCTATATCATGAAATAAACAATCGGATGTGAAATCATTAACTTTCCTGAGGTGTCAAACCTCAAACACAACATGATGACATGAATGTATAGGCTGTATAATCATTAGTGAAGTACTCACACAGTACAGCACACACTGCCTTGCACTTAAAACTGCTGGCCTTAGCCAAAGCAAATAAGCAAAAGTGACAAAGAACCATCTTATTAATAGAGCCTGAATAATCTGACCATAAAGCAATCTCTTAAATGTCACAGTCTATTAACCTCTATTGTAATTTCCCTTGCCACTTAAAGGAATTACATTTAAACAGCCTAAAAGATTATTCAAATTTCACTTACTTTTAAAGGGCAACTATGACTGAAAACAGGGATGCATGAGTGTAAGAAACAGTCACAATATTTCAAATGATCTTTCTCCGGCTCGTTTTGTTCTGCTGTTGATCACTACTGCAAGATTTTTACAACTGTTGTGTTTATTGCAGCTTTCATTCCTACAATTTACTATATTTCTAATCCTTCTGCATCTTCAACAAAGACTGTGAGGTTAACTATGAAGCCATGAGGTAATATAAAGCCGGTGTCAGCCCTTCTCCACAGAGCGTCTGTGCCCACTGGGATTATGGTACGTGGTGTTGAACTGTACAAATGAACCTGACACGTCTGTGCCGGAGCGGACGGGACAGAATGTGTGGTCACTGAGGTGTGATGATCAGGCCAGCTTGTGTCTTTGCTGATGAAGTGGGAATGAGTTTCTAGAACAAACTCAGATGCTCCCCTCTCCTTTACTGACAGCAGTGCTTCACTGAGCAAACAACGCTCCAATATCATGCAGTTGTGCACACACATAGATATGCTGTCAGAGACAAACATAGGCTTAGTATTCTACCTACAAAGTCACGATCTATATTTTTCTAGACTTAAAAAGGACTGAAGATAAAGAGCTAAATATTACTATCTATCATCTATCGCAGCACAACAGGGCAGGAAGGGAGGATGTCAGAAATAATGTTGAATCAGATTTGAGCCCAATGGGTAGCTGTAACACTATGCCATAAGGTTACACTATGGAATAGGGCCACTGCTGTGAAGGATGAAAAAGCCATGTGTTGGATTGTTTTTTGTGTGTTGTGTGTGTGTATGTGTGCATCCTCTCATTACCTGCTGCTACCAGCGCCTGGCGACTCGGCCCCGAGTCTGCATCTTTCCAGCTGATTGGCCACAATCTGCCTCTCCACTTCCAGCTCCCTGGTTAGCCGCTCAAACTGGAGCTCCTGCTCGATACACAACACACAAAGAAGAAAAGGGTCAGGGATTTATTCTCATCAAAGAGAGCTTTATATGCTACCATTGACAGACCTGACAAAAGTGAAGTCAGTATAAGGAAGGAAGGTTGACAGTCTGACAGTTTGCTGTAATAGCGCTGTGCTTCATTACAGTATGTAGGTTAATGATGGAACTTAAAGAAGCTTCAGGTACTGCAAACAGGATGATGTGGAAAAGAAATATTCGCTTACACATAGTTAAAAAAATAGAGTTTGAGATCATTCCAGTCGAAGCACGAGTTTACACAGACACACACACACACACACATAAATGCATAACCAGGCCGTGAGGTACCGCCGTTTCTCCTGCCCACACAGAGAGATAAGCACCACTTCAATGGCTGATATTTAGCCTTGGCGGCATTGTTCCTATGGGAGTCGTTTAGAAATCAGCATTTGACTAATTATCCAGACTCAGCAAGGCTATTACTTGCGCAGCTCTCTAGTTCTGAGCACTGCATCCTGCCACTCATAAGAAACACACAGTCTTTAATATAAAGAAAAACTCTAACACACTTTCATTTCCTTAAGTTTATCACCCATAGCTCTTACATGGCTGTGTTAAAGAGAGTACGCACTCCAGCGCCAACTCTCCTCACACAGAGGCCTCACTCACCATAACTCCATGTACAGATGGCAGGATCCCTCGCATTGCTATCCCTAGATTAACCATGTCATGCCCATTACCACGGTCACTTACATTCACAAACCCATTCACACAGACCGTCTCCAGGCTCCATTTGTGACCTGAGGGAGGAAGTTGAGTCACTCCATGGCACTAGGACCAGCCTACTTTTCACACCTACTCTCTAATGTTCCCTCAGGGCTCACAGAATTTTTTCTTCACATTGTAGATTTGTTCCTCTCACCCCTCCCCCTTACTGATGCTTTTTACCCTCCACTGTGCTCCTCTCCTCTCCTCTCCTCAGTTGTGGAAATGTGAGGCTGCAGAGGAAGGGAGAAGGAAGAAGGGGAAACTGCTCAGTCCTGTTTCCTGATATTCTAACATTTCTTTATGTTACTGAGATAACCGTGCTGAAGTGATTTTGGAAAGGCTGAAAACATCTTGATCACATCAGTGAATAAACAGTTTCAGCACTCAAACAAGGACAGTATGTTTTTGGAAAATATGTCCTGTACATTCTTGGCGAGGCACTATTGTTTTGATCCACACATGCCAGAATAAAAACCTGCAGTTTACAGCAGCTACATTGTTCTCTAGCAAAATTTCCAAATGAATCATCCAAAGAATGGTGTAGAGTTGAACAACAAATCTTGTTGTTAAACCAATTTTAATTGAATTTAATTTCAGCCAACACAGCACTGCTAATCTGTGAGAGAAACAAAACGTGTTCCCCACAGCTGCTTTTCAGTAAAAGCTTCCTAAGAATTCCCAGTGGAGAGCTTTTAATCTGAAGGCACAGCAGGAAGCATGAGAGTTTGCATTAGCAGCAAATAAAAGCAAATAAAGCCAGAGGAAAGACCTCAGCTGAAAATGATGGAGAAATATTTTCAACAATAGTTTTTCGTTGCTTTCAAAAGTGAACTTCACAATAAAAAGGGATGATTAAAACATCACAACACATTCTCTTATTCACGGTCTTGGTAAGTATATTCAGTAAACATGTTATGTTATATTTATAGCTCCTTTTTGCAACGGGACATTCCCCTGTAAGAGTTCGTATAAATACCAAAAAGTTAGCTACACTTTTAGGTTTACTTTTAGGCCCCTTTCTTAGTCATTTTTTTAAGTACAAGCTCAGTTAAAGAGCAAAGGCGGTATAAAACATTGAGACAGAACAACAGATCGCCTTAATAAAGCCAGAACTTTTAGAGCTCCCCCTGGTGGTTGGCTGCAGTAAAGGTCCTACATCACAGCTCCTCCATAGTGACAGATGGAACATGTCAAATCATTTTATTTTTCTCAAATATGTATACTAGTTTATCTTATCATCCTGATTTAAGTTTTGGTGTGCATTTGTCTGAGAATTTAAATTTTACTTAATTTTTTTTATGTAAAAAAAATGAATGACGTTGACAAATGCTACTCCAGCAACACTCTGTGAACTCACTCACCATTAGATTGAGCCCCGGTAATAGCTTAATTAGGTGATTTTATTAGACTAGTATCCTTGTAATCCCAGATTACAAGAACGGTGCGAGAATTGGTTTACTGGGAAAAGTATGTCCTTATTCAGGACAGTAGGTGGGGACATGCCTCCTTGTAGTTGACCCACTATATCACATATCAGGACAATCCATAAACGCAAGAGACTAACGGATTGTACATCACTTGATGATAATACTGGTGACTTTGCAGACCTGGACAGGTCTTTTTTTCATCTGTCAAGGTTTTGAGTACTACCCCACTTTCTAGCTAACTCAACATCCCAGCGTGCGAATTTTGGAGCATTTGCAGATTAGGGCTGTAAAGTCCTAGTTTACTGGTCGATTTATTCGTCGATACGTGCTAAATTGATCAAAGTTCTGATTGGTCTACTTGTTTTTTTTTCCCAGTCAATTTACAGTCAATGGTTAATTTCATCAAGAGGAATGTACCAAGTGCTAATGGGGGTGTTTTCAGGGACTCCCGTTTCACAGGTAACAGCCTGTCTATCCCCACGTGCATTATCTAGGGTTGTTAGTCTGATCATGCAATTTCAGTTGGACTAATGTGTTGATAAGTGTTTTAAAAGTCCAGTTTCAGGATTTCAACTTATTCAGATTGGACTCAGTTTTTTGATCAACATGTAAACATATTTAATGACATAAGAGTCATAAGAGTGTTCTGCTGTACAAACCTGAGGGGTCTTTGGCATTCTGCAGGTCAGTTAAGTGCATATTTTGGAAGGCAAAATGGCAGTGATATCAGTACAATATGCAAGCTTCAGCTGCAGAAACTTAGCAGGAGATGTAGGCGTACTGACCGTGCTAATTTGCTGTCAGTGATTAAGGAGACAGAAGTGATTACTGCACTGAATACTTATTTCTGAAATAAAAACAACAACACTTAATGCCAAAAGGTTTTGTGTGGAAAAGATCGATTTATTACTCAGTTTCATCCCTCATATAGACCACTCTGATGTTTGAAGGACCGTTTAATGGAAGAAAACAAACAATATCAACTGTAGCGACATGAAGAACTGATAACACGCCTTTACTGATCTTGTTATAGGTCAAGTCAACACTTTATAAAGCTACTGCTACTTACATTAGCAGCATGAAAGCCATTGAGCCCCATGTCAAATCAGCCTTTGCCTGTGTTGTGTGTCTGCCTGTCCATGCTGGCATGCCAACAGTGTTTGAATGGTCTTGTGATACGCTTTTCCAGGTGTGTTAGCATGGCTGGAAACTGGCTCTGGAATAGGACTAAGAGGCTTGTCTGGATGGGGATCTTTTTATCTTTTTAAAAAGCTGTTTGAAGACGAAAACTCCACAGTCTGGTATAGCCCGAGAAGAAGGAATGAGCCATCAATCCTTTGCGTGACACCTAACCCCTGCTGAGAGATTAAGTCACATGAAAATTGCCATTTTCAACCTTTCATTTCAACCTTCCCTGTATCCATGCCTTTTATCTCCCTGATAGATGTGACTCAATTATAAAAACACAAGTCTGCTTGTATTTTTTCACGGTGTTTCTCTGCAGATTGACAAGAGCAGAATGACTTATTGAATTCATACGCTGCTTTTGGCACAGCATTCATTTCAGGAAATTGGCTCCCGGAGAATGTTTTTTAAGTTTGAATCCTGGGATCTGAACTCCTGAACACTTGAGCATATCCTCATACAAATGCACATAGAGCCTGAAGGCCATAAACGATATTGTCAGTTTAGCTACAGATTGAACCTTTTGAATAATAGCGCAGTACAAACTGAAGGAATAGTTCACACAGCTCAAAGACAAAACCATCAACACATCACTTTTACAAACACACAAAAGTCCTCTGTGCATTTCTGTTTGAGTTAATACAGGCCTGTGTTAATAGGAGGCCCTGAGTGTATAAGAGAGAGAGAGAGAGAGAGAGAGAGAGACTGAATAATAGTGATAAGAGGGTGATTCACACAGGCATGCAGAAAGGGAGAGCGAGGGGAAGTGATGATTTAAACAGCTACTTGATACAATTTTTGGATTTACTCCAGTGTGAGATTCAGCCACCGATGTGCCAGAGATAGAACATAAGGTGAAAGCGACAAGAGCTGGGTTGAATCCATATGGACCACACCGCTATAGGAGGAAGGGGAGCGGAAATTTCAACATGCTAGATATAGTTTGATTCCATCTGCTGTACAAGTATGGAAAAGATTGGTTATATTCTGTTCTGAAATAAGCATAAGGGTGAGGTATCACTCAAACACCCATGAACACACCTGACAAATAACTGTCAGTACACGCAAGGTTCATTGATTGAAAGTGACATGTATGAAATTGGAGCAGAGGTTTATGAAAAACAGATTAAACATATGGTGTGTGTGTGTGTGTGTGTGTGAGAGAGAGAGAGAGAGAGAGAGAGAGAGAGAGAGAGAGAGAGAGAGAGAGAGAGAGAGAGCAAACTGTTGTTTACTGTCTTAACAGAAGACACAGATTTCCTGCCCCTGCAATTGTCACTATTTTTGGCTCGCCATTTCTGTGCCGTCTTTCTTTTAAGCTCATTATCCGATTGTTTTGTTTGGCAGTGTGTCACCCTCTCAAGTCCAGCAACTTCATCTCAAGTCGACACCTCTCATTATAGAGCGCTGCCTGAAGGCGGGGGCGAATAAAAAAGCCGTGTCTTTCTCGATACTTCAAACAAAAAAGTGGCAGGCTTTCAATGTTGCTGATTAGATGGTTTGTGATCTTCATCAAGCATGGCAAAGAGAGACATCTGTTGCAACCATAAGGCACAGACATCTCTGTCATGATTGATATTCAAAGCTGCACCGAGCCTATAGCAGGTGGACATGTTATCTCTTCTTTCTTTGTGTGGAGTGTTGTGGAGACTGATCACACCCTTCTTCATGGATCTCTGTCCTCAAGGGTATTTTTCTTACCAGTTCAGTCATAGATTTCCCAAGTTGTACAACCACTGGGTGTTTTGTAGTTTTTTTGTAAATGCATTTTATACGTTTTTTTAAAAGGTGTTTGAATGAAATTCCAAATATTTGCCCATGGAGAAGAATTTCCATCTGTAACAAGTATTTGGTCTGTGTCAGTTTATCAGATAAAAAAAATACATCTGCTGGTTCCAGCTTGTTCAGTATGAGGCTCAGCAACTCCCCTCAAGAGTTTTTTCAACAGTTGGTTTAAAAAGGAAAAAATGCAAAGAAATACTGAGAAACTGTGACCTTTGGCGATTTTAAACTAAGACTTGATCATGAGTTTAACCAACAAAATAACAATAACTTTTTTTTTGGGAAGAATTTTTCAGGGCCAAAATTTTCCCCTCAGCCCGACTTTTTCTTGCCAGTACCCTGACAAAATTTCAACAAGAAGTAAGAATAAGTGGATATGAGAAAGCAGCAGGTAAAAGGAAAGAAAATTCACCACAGCCAGTGAGTGCCAATTGGTGTTGGGTAATGGTGAATGAAGCGAAGAGTGGCGAGAGGCGAGAGAAAGAGAGGAGATGATGACACTCAAGCAACCAGTGAGAGACTGGTGCAATCTTTATACACACAGTAAGCAGGGCTTGAATTTAACTTTTTCACTTCATAACAAGCACCAAAAAAATAAGGAGCACCACACTTCACAATTACAACAAATGTGTGGATTTCATGGTGGACGCGGTTTTACCTGCAGCTTGTGTCTCACAGGCTGCACAGTGAACGAGGTGCATTGTGTCATTTTATGGTGAAACTATCCAAAGTCTTTCAGCCGCTCTCTCCTAAAACTGTGAGCCTTCTCTGCCCCTGGAGCTTTCACATTCACCCCGGCACCTCCATTTCCTTCACTCATCTGAGGAGGTACATTTCCAATAAGGTTGACAGAAATCTCTCAGTGCCAGACTCGGCTTTTGGGTATCTTGTAAACATTGCAATACTATGTGACACAGTGATGGGCACGGCTTTAAGATGTGCTGATTCACTAGAATCAGTTCACTAAAAAGATTTGTTCAAAAGATTTGTTCACTAAAGCACTGAATCATTTAGCAGAAGAAGCCTGCAACTCCGACCTCCTGAACTGATACACAGCTGAACGGTTCAGGATTCAGTTCAGTTCATAGCTTCTGGGACTGGGAGACGAGGGGTTTGTAAAAATGCACTTGTTTATAAGTCATGATGTTTTAAGTGTACTGTCTTATGGTATGCTATTTATCAGGTCAGCTCAGTAAATTGGGGTCAGTGAGTAATTTGTTCACTGAATGTTTAGAAGAATTCACACTGAACATAAACCGTTCCCTAGCAAACCGCTGCAATGATAGGCTGCTGTGGGTTTAATGCACTACTTGTTGAATGTTGTGTCCTATTGTATGAAAGTTGTTGTGGTGGCAGTTTAGCAGTGAAAAAAGAGGTATTTTTGTCTGACAAAAATGATTCCAGAGAGTGTAGTTCAAAGCACGATTCGTTCACCAAATGATTCAGTTGCGGTGCATGTGGCCCCTCATTTGCCGGCTACTGGCCTGGTAACGCTGTCTCTCACTTCAGTTAACTGAACCGAATCACTCGAGGAAGTGATTCGGTTCAGTACGTTCACTTAAAGACCGGGTTCTTTTGAACGAATTGTTCGTGAACGACACATCACTATGTGACAAAGCATCATTTAAAAAGCATGTCCAGCCTCCTAAGACCCTCCTCTTTCTGTCCAACAGAGAAAACATAAACAGTGAGGGACATAAGAATAACAACATCCTGTTATTTCCAGGGCAGGTGAGTAGAAATTTCCAGGAGTGCATGTTAAAATGTCTGTAGTATGAGAATAAGGATGGTGGCAGGGGTTAGAGGTATACCTTCTGTTTTTATTGTCCACCTTGAGAAACATACTGCTAGGACTGTAATCAAGCAAAGGAACTCTTGGTTGACGAAAACCCTGAAATTTTCGACCAAAAATCGACTAATGGGGGGTGGGGATGGATGCGGCTCGGCAAGCGCAGCTCGACGGGGTGAAAATAAACTGATATCAGCACAAGAAGGCAATTAAACACTGAAGCTAAAATATAAATATTCAGCAAACCACTGGACGTTGATTAACGTGGCGCCCTTCAATCATTCTGTCTCCAGCGGTCTCCATGTGGGTTGGGTGAATCCAAAATGGTGAAAACAAGGGGGGGTTTTGAGACAGGCTTTCCTTTTGAAACGGGGGTTCTCTTAAAACACCCCCATTAGCACTGTGTATGCTTAACCCAATGAATTTAACCTTTGACTGTAAATTGACGCATAAAAAAATCGTGTTGACCAATCAGAATTTTGGTCGGCTCAGCACGTATCGACCAATATGTCGACCACTCAACTAGGACTTTACAGCTCTACATCCTGCATCACTCTTACCCTTCTACCTCTCACTGCTTCCGCCTTCATATCCTCAGGCTTTTCTTCAGATGAAAAAAAAAAACTGCTCCTTTTGATCACCACATTTCAACTGACTTATAAACTTCTGTATTTATGCGTGACTTATTAAAATTATTATGAAAAAACGGCGCCAATAAAATCATAATTAGACTGTGACAGGGCAGGGCTTTGAGCCAAAACGGGTCCTGGTCTAATGAAACAGAAACAAGGATCACACTCATAAATGGGCCTCACATTAGCCATGGAGAGAGCGTACTCACTGCTCTGTGTAATTCATTGCATTGGCCCCTACACAAAATGGGACACATCCATTCAGCATAACGATCCGAGTCAGACTTAGCGCAGCAGTAATGACCATTAAGCAAGCCCTATGCTTATTTAACGGGTGTGGGCTCAGCCTTGGTTGGGACCAGAGGAGGACAGATACAATGGGTGACCGGCTCTCCTATACCAACAAGGCCTCTGATGCTTTTATTTGCTCATTACCATAAGCCTGTTGGGCCTGATCTGCCCGAAGTCCAGGAGCTGATTCAGATCCTGTCCCCTTGTGTCCTCGGAAAGGCCCTAAAGAAACAGATGACACATGGCGGAAAACCACGCAACCAATATACAGTGTCTCCTGTCATCTTTATGGATGCTGACTATACAAGACCCATCTGCAACGCCTGGAGTAGCTTCTGCCCGCTGCTGCTTCAGCACAAAGACAGCGCTTCAGCGTAGATAAGAGAGGCTTATGCACACACAAAACTCCAAATGCCATACAGGAACATACACTGACCTACACACACAGACTCTACGCTGTCAAATCAGGCTGTATGCCTTATACACTAAAACACTGACCATGATAATTCAATGAAAATGCAGCAAACAGAATTACAGAATACAGCCATGATGGTAATATACAACTGTGTTCATGGACCATCTCACGGCATATGTAAAAAGTGTGATGCTTTAATTTAAACCAACTGATAGAAAAGTTCAGTTTCACACATTGTAATGTTATAATATTTGTAAAGAAGAAACCTCCTCTACAGTGAGATGCTGCTGCCTTTGTACCAAACACAGCGCTGTCATTCTTAAAACAAGAGAAGATAAACTGTTTATGAAGTGACGAAAAGTCTCTGTGCTGTGGGATTTTCATTCTCACAATAATTTGTCTAGCGGCACAATAATGATTTGTTGTTTTTCTCACTCAAATTTTCTTTCAAATAGACTACCACAAAAAATAGCAATGGGTGTGAGCAGTTCTTGCTGCCTGCATGATGGGGAAATTTTCAGGGAGCAACTGTCAGCTAGAAGAAAACTCATAATATTATTCAGCACATTTTGTTGAATATGCAAAGCATTTTTGGGAGAAGGTTCAAGTGCATCTGGTTGAGGACTTCTGAAGGAAGACTTTTGTTTTGAAAAATTAACTTGAGTTGTAATTGCTGCTCAAACTTCCTGTCCAAGGGTTTATCAAAAAGAAGTTCTGAATATTTCAGCCAAAGTTGGTTGCAAATCATCTTCAAGCATAAAAGCTGAAATTTGCATCAAAAGAAACCATTGCTGAGGACTTCTTGTTGTGACATGTAGAGAGAAGATGCACATGTGAAGACTCCCGGTTCACTTTTTGCTAACCTCCTTAAATTACAACTTTTCTGTACGAATTTTGACATAATTCTATCTGTCTAAGTCAGTTTAACTAATTCTGTAGTAATTAGCACATCTAAACACACGAAAACCATTACAAACTCCGGCCACACGTGCTGCAGGCAAGTTAGCAACCTTTGCAGCTAACAATACTCCGACAACAGCAGAAGCTCCCGCAACACCCAAAAAACCTGCAGCCACGATGGTGGCTATGGTCCAACTGTCTGCTAAATCTGCCATACAGACAACAGTAACATCTTTCCAGAAATGTCTTGCCTCTGTAGAATCTGTAGCAGATGGTAACTTTGAACGGCTAACAGAAGCGGAGTCCACCATCAAGACGCTCCAGAGCCAGAACCACTCGCTGCTGGACCGGTGCGATGACCTAGAGAACCGTTCGCGGAGATCTAATCTCTGTATACTAAACATTCTTGAAGGCAGTAAAGATGGCAAAGACCCCCTAAAAGAAACCTTTGCTCATGCCTCATCATAAACTGCTTTGCATGTCAATGGCTACATACAATGTTATTAAAGTCCTTACACAAGAAACAGAATGACATGCACATGAATTCAATAGTTGCGTATTAATCAGGGATGCTACTGTGCATGTTATGCTTTGTGCAGACTTGACTTTGTTTTAAAATGGGGTTAAATTAAAATAGAGATAGATTTATTACATCCTTACTATTTTTGCTGAATGTGTCAAATGCAAAACAGGTTAAAGAAAATTACACTAAAAAACATGGCGGAAACCAACACAACACCATCATGTTAAAAGTGTCTAAAGTCCAGGGGCATTTTACCCTCAACTCTGCCAAATCTGAAAACTGGGGCTTGCTTATCATGGGAGAGTGACGGTAACACAGAAGCGTTTGTAGACACTTTGGATTTTGATCTGTAAACATCAACAGTGATATTCAACTCAGCAGTCCAAAGTTACTGTTGTATTGTGTAAGTCATAGATTTTCAGTTCTTCGCTTTTAAATCTTCACCTCTCTTCTTATCTCCTTCCACTAAAAACTGGACCAAACTCTCGCCATGTCACTACGATAACCATGTTACACACTGAAACTAAATCATCTGAAATTAGATTTCTAATGGAGATGGAGAGAGTAGTACTTCATTCAAAAACTGATCACTACATAAGAACCACTGAATAGTTGTGCAACTTAACAATGAGTGCTTGACTGTCAAACTTGCGGTCCTGGATGCATGTTTGCCTGCAAAGTAACAACTATATTTGTCTAGGGTGACCATATCCTGAATCCCCAAAATGAGGACACTACTACATGGGGCTGAGTCGCACAAAGAATTCTGAGGGTTTTTCAGGTCGAGTCGAGTGTTTTTTATGTGCTTCTAACTCAGTTAGACCACAGTACACAAACTCAAAACTTCCATACAAAACACTGGACATTTGAAGGATTTTATAACCCCCCCCTGTTGGACAGGCTGGACGGACCCACAAAAGAGGACATGTCAAGAGGACATATGGTCACCCTATATTTGTCTAAATTGATGGCAGATATAAACCATGATTTGTAAGACTATTCAAACAGGTATATTTTACAGGTAAACGATGATAATATCATGTTAGCTTCAACACTGAAACACAGCCGAACAGGTGCATCATTTCCACTCCTGTATGTAAAACAAGGACCCTCCATTGTCATACACGCCACCTATACAGTATGATGAATAATGATAATGTGATGCAGTGGTAGTGGTGTGTGAAATTGTGCTTGAATATTCTCAGTGACAGCAGCCTCCTTTCTATGTCAGAACTATAATTGTCAGGTATAAATCATATTAATCTACGCCTAAGACATGGAAGTGGAGGCCCACACTGTGCTTTTAATTAAGTCTTTAGATCTTATCCTTTAACAACTCTCAGTACAGCCACTCCGAGTCTGCGTTTCAGTCTGTTCAGATTGAGCTGATTTTGGCTCAGGCCCGGGATGAAAGGGCTCCATATTCATTTTAGGAGTTCAGATTCATTTCGTATAAGTAGTGCAGATGGTAGATTCCCTCATAAGCAAAGATTAGAATCTAACAGAAATATGTTCGTTCATTAAGTGGCAATGAGGCTTGACAGGTCTGCATCCTCACTGCAGTGTGGCAGACCCCGAGCCGATGAGAGCACGACAATGCTGCACAGTGGGAGTATGACAGCAGAGGTTAAAGAATTTCTGCAGCAGTGGGGACAAAAAGGGAGGCCTGAGGTGTGAGAGAAGAGAAACAGTCCTCTGAACAGGCTGTGTGACCAGACCTGGAGGAACCACGCGGTGCAATTACTCACAAAAAGCTGCCACAAAGTCACCTTGTTAAAATACTAGGGTTTTGAGGAAACTGGCTGCAGAATTATAATAACCACAATGAATAGAAAGGCATTTAGGAATACAGTAAAGTGGCCACGCTGAGGTAAGAGAGAGCGTACAGCTGCAGGCACAGCTATAGGTGAATCAGAGGGAGGAAATTGCTTTAGCACCCACTGCTGCACTGAAGCTTTTATACTGTTGAGGATGATAATGTGACAAGAAGCCACATACCGAAATATGAACCATCATTCATGCTCGGATAATGGAAAAAATTCACAGAGGATGATTATTTCTGGAAAGATTTCTGATGTGTCATTACAAGGACTTATAGCAGGAATCTCACAGAGCTACTAAAATTACTCTTCTCCTCCTCATCAAATTAATAAACTGCTTCGACAAAAGCTACAATTCATAACTGGAAGACACTCACTGGCTGCCTCCTGTTTTAGCGCTCAAGTTATGACAGTGTTCTCCAGACATCATTGCTCCAAAAATACCTTTTTTTTAATTAGTGGCATTTGAGATGAAACATGCTGGTGACACAGATGAGTAAGACCCTAGAGAACATTGTTTGATATACTGGAACACTGCACAGAAGTTACAATTTGGCTTGATAATTAAAATGTCATTAAAGTTACTGTCATTTCTGTGGCGAACGCTATTAAAGGAGCTGTCATCTGCATTGGCAAACGCAGCAGCCATTACTTGCCACACAAGAGATTGACGACTGAAGAATGACTGTCAATAACAAAGACGGAGAGAATGACTTCACGAGAGGGGAGAGTGGGAGAGAAATCCTGTCAGTGCTCATAGACAGATCCACCACTTTAAAACGCGTTTAGAGGATTTCCTCACCACCAGCTATTTATTTTGTTGTGGTGATTTGCCAGACTATTTTTGTGCAAACCTTGGCCCATGTGCAAGCATTCGAATGGAAGGTTTTTGTGCACTTGCAGATGAGGTATGACCGGCACAGGTCATTTGTGCAGACGTAAGGAACAGGCTGGAAAAAGACTCATATCAGATCAAGTGCTGAAGTAAATTCCATTGCATTTCTGCCTCATTAGCATACACAGTGAGCCACGTATAATTACACTTAAAAAGCACCGTTTATGCACCAGAAGTAGTTCAAGTGGAACCCAGATTGTGTGCCATCATTTAAAATGATTTCAAGTTGATATTTCTCTGCAGTAATGGGCAGAAATCAAGCAGCAACCTCCAGCATATAAATTAGGCTAACGCTGAGCCAAGAACAAAAACTGCAGTTCCTCAAGGGTCCACTTGAGGCTGGCTCATAGACATAACTGCCATCTGCCTCCTCGCTGGGTGAAGCCTCTGCGAGAACAGCACCCTCTAGTGATGGGCTGCAGTATAGGTCATAAATCCCGCCTCCTCCAGTAATCCCTATGGAGCTGTGGACAAACTTAAGAAATTTATTACACAAAATATAAATTTTTCTCCCCCCTGTTTGCGACGTTGACATGTAGTTATTGTAAGACTGGTTTGTGCTCAAGTCCTCTTTTTTCTTAAAAGTTATTAGGGGGTTCATGTTTTCTGTGATTGACATTTGATACAGCCTATGGGCGTACAAAGATTGTGTAGCTCACCCGGGAGATACACTGTTTAAGCCGAGTGTCATCACAGTGACTCTCTGTGACTCTCCCATCCAATGCGTACAATGCTTTTGCGTAATGTTGAGTTAAGAAATTGGAGACATACTGGGAGCTTTTCGGTTTCAAATTCGTATAATGAACAAGGGCGGGGCCGAGTTGTCGCTTCAATCGCTAAGGAATCCCCACCACGACAAATGTAGACATGCCTATTTCTGACTTGACTGACAGAGGTGTTTCTTGTTGCTGTTTGCCTGGAGGTGCCATCTCTTTGCACCTCCGTATGAAAAATTCAGTCGAGTCAGCATATCCATTTTGGGGACTGACACTTTTCTGCTTTACAACTCCTTCAGTTGTGAGTATGGTAAATCCTGATCTTTCTTGCTGAACAGCCAACTGTACCCTTGAGTGCCTTACACAGGGAGCATCATGGCTGTCCGAATTGAAGTGTAAAGTGCAGTGAGCTTCATGTGTGGCCTACATGCCAAAAATCATACTATGGTGAGATATACATTGAGATCTGTGTTGATTTTGTATCAGCCGTGTCAAATAGCATCAAAGCACTTGCAAAATGCTTTTAAAAGCATAAGCCTGACCTGAGAAGGACTCTCTGGGTTTTTATTATGAATTTATTTTCAGGACACGGGTAAAAGAAGGTGAAAGGTAACTTTTACAGTGCTTAATTTAAGACTTTGGTGAACTCTGTTGTAGAAAAATGCCCCAGCTGCAGGTCGGCTATGTTAATTGTTTAATACAATCAGGTTATAGAAAATATTTAATCTTGTGTGACCTCCCTCACTCTTTGCACCCATTTCTCTTCCCTTAAGCACCCTTTTTAATAAAATCGTATGCTAATAAGACCAACCCACACACCTCTATAACACCAAGAAGTATTCCTTATTATGAATTAAAAGGCACATGAAATGGGAGTTGTAAATAGTGAGATCTTAGTGATCTTTCCTCCTCCTACCTACTCACTTAATAGATTTCAGTGTTAGTGGCTCCATCATAGGGGTAAAATAGGTAGCTTAAGCTTGGTACCCCAATAGAGGGGAGCAAAAAAGAATGATACAGATCCGTTGTTTTGGTACCTGTCCAAACCATAGACTGTATATAGAATGGATGCCATCTGCCTCCTCGCTGGGTGAAACCACTCCGAGAACAGCACCCTCTGGTGACAGGCTGCAGTACAGGTCATAAATCTCGCATCCTCCAGCAATCCCTATGGAGCTGTGGACAAACTGTAGAAATGTATCACACAGAATATTTTTCTCCCCCCTGTTTGCGATGTTGACATGTAGTTACTGTAAGACTGGTTTGTGCTCGAGTCCTCTTTTTTTCTGCGAAGCTCCGTTTTTTAAAGTTATTAGTGGGTTCATGTTTTCTATGATTGACACTTGATACAGCCTATGGGCGTACGAAGATTGTGTAGCTCACCAAGGGGGTACGCTGGACTGGTCAAGCCGAGCGTCATCACAGCGACTCTCCGCAACTCTCTTCAAAATCGTATAATGATTGAAGGCGGAGCCAAGTTCTCCACAGTATATACAGTCTATTGTCCAAACTTTTGTTAGTGGAAATTCTACATACTGAAGTGGACTGGACTGCTTGGTGGAAATGTAACTAGATAAAAGTAGGCACCATTAAACCATTTCTATACGTGTATAAAGGCAGGTAGAAAGACTCACTGTTACAACTCACAGGAGTCTTGAACTGCATCATCAAGCCAAATATGTTTTCTTCTTCTTCCTGCACCAGGTCTGCTGATCTTAGTTTCATACTCAACCTGCTGTTGTTTTGTTCAGCTACAATCTGTTGAACCTCAACTGAAGCTCTTATGTGATGCTGTTGGTGATAATGCCTTGGCAGAGAGGCAGTAATTGAGAGTAATTCAAAAAGGCAATCTGTACTCTCTGGACTGGAACAAAAAAAAAAGTTAAAATGCTGCAGTGCCATCACACCGCCTGTGCCATTCACATGAGAACATACAATTCCACTGAGAGTTCGAAAGCGTGGTGTCAGACTAAAAGAACACTGCTTCAGGCAAAATGAAGAGAGTGTGCAATCTAAGGACTGTCAATCTAGAGTTTGGTGTGACGAACAAAGACTGCAGTGACTGGTGTGATTACCTCAAGATCAGTCATTGTCTGTGTTTAGGCAGAGGACGGATACAGGGATGTAAACCTGATTGGTAATTCACTCAGTGAACGTCCTAAACTTCCTCAGTGGACAACATATGGCTTTCCAAGGACAGCCCAGCAGACTTCACTGCTGCGCTCCTTTAGCTCATGCTCCAGAACGATCGGCTCCTCTGCGGGTGCTATTGATGGTGGCAATGATTATGGTAACACTGATGATGATGACAGTGATGCTGATGAGTATTAACAGGGCTAGTTGCAGAGGGATCTCTCAGGGCTTGGCTCAAAATGACAGCACTGTGCCTGGCCAGAAATTTCACACACACACACAGACACACAAACACACACACGACTCCTTTGACATCATGTCACATTGGGAGCAGATTATCTCCTCCTCCTTTTTTTCATCTTTTCTGTTTTCCACAGCGTTGACAGCCCCCTGCCATAGTGCTTTAGAGAACCATTCACAGGTGACAGCTTCACTGACTCTACCTCTTTCCATCACCCTCTCACTTTTTGTCCTTTTTTTTCCTTCAGTCCCCACCCTCGGAGGCCTCCCCTCTCTACATGAGTATTTTGTCTTTCAGCTGTATATCTCAGCACTCTCCTTCACCTGTACTCCTCCCTCCTGAATCCGTTTTTCCCTCTCACACTTGCTCTGCTCCCCCATGGGGTAATTGCTCAGAGCCGTGCTTCCATTTTTATGACTATAATCGAGGCCAGAATGCTTATGCCTCTAGATTTCTCCTTGCCTGTGTCACAGCAGCAGCAGTAGGGAGAGGAGGGCAGATAAGACCCTGAGGAGTGGAGAAAATCACCAGTCGATTGTAATTAGAGTCCTTATTTCGCCCATGGAGGTGGAATAGACACTATCGCCTGGAGAGAGGATTCAACCTTCCTGCTGTGCTGCTGGCTTGGAAATTCATAACAGTGATATGCTGCCATGAAGCTTTGACCTGACCCTGACTATTAACTCCTTAACCTGGGTCAAAAAGAACAAAAAAAGACTCTGACTTCATTATAACATGATGGAAGCTTGCGTTTGTATCTCAAGTGGGTATTATTTCAGCAAGCTCATCAAGGCTTTAAGAAGGAGCTGGACTTACAGCACTCACAGCAAGGTCAGCTCACGGGTTCGACACAGAAGACCAAAGTCTGTCTGTGCTGGATTTGGAGGAAAACCGGGTCACAGAGTGCAACTCCAGTTTGCCAGAGAGAACCAGGAGGCAGACAGCCTTCGCGTGTAATGGACCTTCACACAAAGAGGGAAATTTCCACTGTGGCTGTGAGTTGAAAACGCCATACTGCTGCAGTGTGGTACACATAGGCGTGTTCAGGCACAGAGATGACTGCAGTATTTTGTGGGTAAAGCATCATTATGGAGGAAAACAAGAAGCACACAGCCTCTGCAAGGGCAAGAAGTTGATACTAAATGATCTGCTCTGTACTGTTGCACCTAAGATTGAAAGGACCATACTGAACACAGAGTCAAATTTTTGTTCCTTGAAAATCTCTCCATAACTCAGAAAAGATTAAATCAACTGTCTTTTATTACCATCTAAAGCTTTTATTGATGTAAACACATCTCTACTACCTGCCAAATAAAAAGCACTGATTTAAACTGGGCTTCAAATCAAGATCAAGCAACAGAAAAATAGTCACAGAAATATTAGCTACAGCGGCAAGAGCATGTTGTAAAAGTCTGTAACAAAAACAACACTGCCCTGACATCAGGGTTAAACTGATAGCTGTTAAAACGCCAACTTTACACAGCAAGTTCTCCATTGTGAGTTGTCCGAAAGCACAAGCCTTGTCATCCCCAACTCCCCCACCACTGCTTCCGCTCCCACTCGTCTACTGGTGCTGTTACACAAACATGACTAAAATAGGCATACAGACAAGCCATTGAAGAAGTGTGTACATTAAGGAGTGCCTGTGAGGATAAAATCACAGTTGACTTGAGTGAAGAGCCCCCACCGTCCTGCAGCTATTCTTCTCCTGGGAGCTGCAGTAGGCGGCAGAGATGAGGGCAGAGTGATCAATATGATGCTCTTTAAAGACCTGACCTCACACTCATTGATGGCTGCGCTCAGTGGGTGCCACTAGCTCTCTTACAAGACAACCTGAGGGCTCCTGTATATTTGTTTCAAAATCGAAATTTGGCTTGGTTTAAAAGGCTGTCGAAAAGCTGGGTGCAACAGCCAGGATACTCCAACATCTTCAGCCCATAATATTAATACTTATTTTTATGCAGAAGGATTCCTGAATGGAAATGCTTAGACAAATAAAGTCAGTAATCTTTTGTTAGCAAGTATACCCTCTGTCTTTTTCAAACAAAACCAAAGCACTGCAGTGTATTGTCAACATATTATAACCTCATGAGGCCAATCATCGATATTTGGGATCACTATGCATTTACAGTAACAATAAAAAAATGATGACTGAATGCCTTTAGCAATTTTTTAATCAAAGCCAAGACATTCAACATCATGTACAGGAATCAATAGTTAACCTGTTACACTTATGGGACACTTGTATCACACAGCCCAGGGACCTCTTGCCGATCAGATAGTGTTGTAGGCGTGATATTAGAGGAGACAACGTGGTTCAAGAAAACAGATTCAAAGGAGAAGCCAAAATAGCAAACTTTAATTAATTTGTTTTATTGGCAATCTGTAAAAGAAAAAGCCTCTTCAAAAACCGGCCAAATGCCAAATATTGGTCCTGATTATCAGCCAAGACCAGTAATAAAAGAGTCATTCTACTCCTACTTAGATTGTGTTAAATCAAAGCTACTTCTAATATGTGTATTAGTTAAGCCTCAGAAAAGCCAAACTGGTGCCAAAGGTATCTCACCAACACCTCATAACACCTAGTGCCACATACACTGGCTGAGAGTAATGCATAGGCTGGTAATCAAGGGTTACATCCTGGTGTGTCAGAGCTCTAGCAGATATACTAACAAATATAACATTTAAACCAGTGTCTGCTTCTTTGTTTAAAGCTACTCTCATAAAATATACCCTGGTTCCTAAATGTATCTTCTAATTATGTTGGTATTTATAACTGCATCCATAACTTACTTTTCAATCATGTAATCTTGTTTCATGCTCTTCCATATATTAACATAACAGTATCTGTTAGCATCACATTTGAGTTTCAACAATATGTCATTTGCAATTTACATACTATTAAGACAGACCATATCAACTCCAAACTAAGCAGGGCACAATGGCTGAGAAGAACAGCCATTACCTGGCAGTTTGGCCTTTAAGAGAACTGTATTTAGCGCTCTCTCTGGTCCTCTGGACACTTAAAGTGCTTTTACACGGCATGTCACATTCACCCATTCAAGCTACTGTCACACACTGATAGCAGAGGCTCCTATGTAAAGAGTCCTTCTGTATTAACTAATTCCACATGCTGCCACAGCCACCAAGGCAGTTCAGGGTTAAGTGTCTTGCTCAAGAGCACTTCAGCATGTTTTCAGTGTACCAGGGATTAAAACACTGAACCACAGCTGCTTATATGACACATTCTTCCATATCTAGTAGAGGTGGGAGAAAAGATTGATACAGCATAGTATTGCGATATTTTGTCTGGTAATATATCGTATTGCCTCATTTACCAAGTATCGATTTTTTCAAATTAATTGCTAATTTGAAGTCAAGTCTATGACAATGGAAAAATAAAACCAACTGTTTGTCCAGTAAGGTTGGTAGAGTTGACATCATAGAGCAGGAGAAAATTAGTACAACAAATATATATGTAAGGTTTGCGTCATGAAAGTAAAATACAGTGTAAATAAGATGAACATAAAGGAAAGATAAATGCTAAATTAGCTAAACAGTTGAAAAAATTGTATAGATTGCAATATATTGTATCGCAATACTCACTCACACAAAATCGTAATAATATTGTATTGTGGCCAAAGTATCCTGATAATATCATATAATGGGGCCACTAGTGATTCCCACCCCTTATATCGAGTTTCCTTTATGCTGTTTTGTGTTGATACCCACCTACAGACTTTCTTGATTTCATTTTTTTCAATTGTTCTTGTTCTGAGTTGTTTTAACAAGCACACAGGACATGAAGAAATAAAAAAATATTCAATCTATTTGATTTTGACTTCTGTATTTGAGATTGGAAATGCAGGTTCTTCATCACGAACAGTCAAGTACACAAAAGACTTAACCTAATCAGGCACCATTATGGCACTTCTCACATGTACACCATGTTAACGCAGGCAAAAGGCAGTCAACCATTTCATTTATTGAACAGCTGTAAGCTGTTGATGGCCAAGCGGTTGAAAGCCACTTGATTGAACGCACGGCCATCTACACACTTTAGTATCAGTGAACGCTCCATTGAACCTGTATCTGCACTCATTAGGCAAACTGGCTACAGGCATGAGGACTTAAATGGAAAATCTTTGTGTAAGAAGCAGTGCTACCACACTGTAAGACTCCTCAGCTGTTTGAGACACTAACGAACAAGCTATGTTAGTGAATAGCAGGATCATATGTGTTTGTTTTGTTTGACCATGTAACAAAGCTAAACCACAAACAGGTTCCACTGGGCTGAGGTAAAGATTTGTGGTAAGAGTTTGAACATGTAAAAAGTGGATCGTATTATCTGAAAGTATGCCTTAAAAGGCTTTTTCAGCACTTCCACTGGTTGTTTCACAGAGTGTGAGAAAATAACTCTTGGTCAGAGAAAGAGTTTTGTAGAGAAGTTCGAACCCTGTTGACTTTCTCTCTTCTACACTCTGGGTCAATCACGATATGAAGTGGGTGTGAAAATTGGATTGCAACAAAGAGTATCAAGGGAGTGGGTTTCCAAAGCTGTTTGAGCATCGGATAAGCACTTTTGATGGAGTGTACCAGTGCCTTAAAGGATCCACCCTGACATGCTCCCTGAGCGGGGCCCAGTTAGACGAGACCACGGCAGGCTCAGAATTATTTAGGTACTGAAAAGTCGAACCTCAAACGACAAAGAACAGGAATAAACCAGGTAAATAATGCTGCTTCTGCTGCTGCAAATTTAACCCCATGATTGCACCAGCATAACCATATAATCTTTGTATCATATCTTACAAATTAGAGTCATAAGATTTCCTAATCTGGAGGAGAGGTCAAGGTTGCATAATGTGGCTTTTCTGATATGCAGGTTTTTTCATGCGACATGACAGTAACCCTCATGGCTCAACACACTGCAGTTTAGGAAAACAAATGCCTGTAAATAAAATACAAGCAAATTAAGAAAACACTAACTGGAAAACACATGTGTAGCATTCAGGAAATAGGCTGCCAAAACAGACGCTCGCAATTAGCACTGCATGATAAGTAATTAATAATGAATAATTTATGAGGGGATCACAGCAACAGTTTTATGAATGACTCTACCATGTAAGTGTTTATCTTTCTAATGCTTTGAATACACGCAGCACACAGCACAGACAGCTATATTTTTTGTGATACAAGTTAAACACACAGAAAAAGAGGACCATGAGCGCTGAATAATCCACACTCGACAATTAGTCTGAATGAGCGCCACAGCCTCCCTCTGCTTCAATTACACTTTAGATGAAACAGAGAAAAAAGTAGGTCTTAGATAATCCTCAATATTACCCCTTTGGCTGAATTAAATTTTAATGAGATCATAAACACAGAAAAAAAAAGGGAAATTTGTAAAGTTAATTCAAAATTACTTCACAGTTTTAGGTTGTCTGGATGAGTCAGACTGAAAGAGCAGTATGTGCAATTCTTCAAAGCGAGTTAGAGCGTGCAGAAAGAAAAACACTGACATTTAGAGGCTCAAATAGGGTCTGTAATAAACCATTATGGATGTGATATCTAGATGGTGGATCAGTGCTATTAAAGGGGCGCAAAGGAAAAACGGGACACTAATAACCAGAAACTGCAGCATGACAGAACCAAATCCTCAAATTAATGGCAAAAAGATGGGAGCTTGTTAGCTGTCAGAACCAACGGAAGAGTTAATCCAAACCACAGTAGATGGACACACAGGGGAATCATAGTATGTTGATGAATCTGTCCTTGTTTGGGCATCTGTGCAGAGCCCATGCAGCTGAACTACAGCGGTGACAGTCACAGAAGTTTGTGAAAAAGAGGGAAAGAAAATGACTCAAGAGAAAGAGTGAAAAGAAAAATGAAGACGAGGAAATCAGCCGATGCAGAGGTAATAAAAATTACTTTGAAAAGAAAGGATAGTCGAGTCAAAGAGTAAACACTTACCGAACACCCAGTCATTTCAAGCCCTAGTCCTAACCACGACACAGCTACAGCTCAGCAGCCACGCATGTTTACATCAACAGAGAGAGAGAGAGAGAGAGAGAGATCCCTCGAAGGTCTGCCGCTCAACAATCACAGGAAAACCTCATGCAAAAAGCACAAGAGGAAACAGCACTCTCACACTAGCCTAGTCTCTGACCTTTTCTATATATTGGACTCACACTCACCCTATGATTTGCTTCTCCAACTCTGCTAAATACCGAGGAGAACGGTCATTTTCCAGGCTCGAGTCTTTAGCAGGAATCCCCTCCGAGGCATGTCTCCTGCCTGTCGCTCTAAAAGCAACAGCTCAGGCAGGCGACTCACTCTTCCTGCTTGCCTGGATAGATCTGCTCTAACCGGACGAGCCGCTGAGGAATACTCCAAGGAAGGAAGTGACATCGACAGGTGCTACCTCCTTCCTTCCTTCCTTCCTTCCTTACTCGAGTAAACAATACAACACTTTCCCACAGCAAGCCTAAATGAGATTTCCTCGTGCTAAGTCTTAACACACACTGGCTAACACATTCAATTCATCTCAGAGTGAAGCTCAACTTGAGTGTCACTCAGGCCAGAAGAGATATGTCAGGTGTCACAAGAGGGAATTAACGTCATTAATAAGAGCAAAAGCTCCACAGCTCACTTTGCCCTGTGCTGGATTTCCAACAATATGCTGTGCTGGAGGCATGCCAGAGAGGAAAAGAGAGTGTGCATGTGTGTAACAGGAGGCAGTGTGGATGAATCACAGAGAGAGAGACAGGCATAGATGGAGTGAGTCACAGGGCATGTCCCTCTATGGGCTCACAAACCCTGCAAGAAATGATCTCCCTCCTTGTTCATTGATGCAAGCCGAGGCCTTGGCTGAAGGCAGTAAACAGCCAATAGCTTTCGAAGTGCTTATCCCAATTAAATTTCATAAAAGACAAAATAGTGGGCCGAACAGGAGGACCGCAGTTCTGCTATAAACAAAAAGTCATTTCATCGTCCCTCACACCGAGAAATTACAACCCCTAACTTTGGGTTTATGATTACAGTCACAACAGGGTGTGTGGCATTTATATGCAGTTAAACATGTCCACCTACTCGACCCTGTGGGCTCCTATGTGCCAGTCAAAAGCACATTAAGCATTCTGTAAATGCCACTGTACATAAACAGGTCATAAAAGCTATAACAGGTCTTAATATGGGACTTCAAACGTGAATCAATGGGCTCTTGGAAACCAAAGGAACCCGCTACCTGTTCTTTGACCGAGGCCAGGATGTTGTTGGCGGTGTGTTCAGCCTCCATGTTGCGTCCAGTTGATCTGTCGCGGATGGTCAACAGAAGCCCCTCCTCCGTCACTGGGCTCTGCTCAGGAGCTGGCATTCCTCCTGTGAGAGCAAACAAACGCGCACACACACACACACACACACCATGATCCGGTCAGCACAGGCTCTCCTCTAAAAACAACGCTATCTTGTACACACATTCCAGGCTGCGTGCTGCATGCATGTGCAATAACACTCTTACAACACACTTGTATCAACCACTTCTTGAAACACACAGGCGAGTGGTGCGATGAAGTGACTATCAGTGGTTGCATGTCAACACTGGCAATACACAAACACACACCCACACACGGCATATGGTCCATAGAGGAAAAGACTGTCAGTGTTTCATGTCTGCAACCGTGCAAATCAGTGCCATATGGGCAGAGACAACACGAGTTAAATAATGATTAGTGTATGTAATACAATCAAATGAAAAATACAGCACAAACAGGAGGACTGCCAACAATGTAACGCTGGCCCCGAACATCAGAAATTCAGATCATAGTGATGTGCAAGCTGACCCTAAATACGAAGCATGTTTGCAAAGATGGGAAATATACCTGTTTGTGTATAATATCAGTAAAAAGGTTGTAGCAGACTACAGGGCAGGCCGCCAAGAGACAATAAAACCAAAAACAAGTCAGCAGCCTGACAGTGGAGATAAGACGTTCCTGTCTCTGTCGCTCTCTCTGGCCTCTTGTCCAGGATTGAAATGAGAAAGTAGAACGAATAGTTATGGCCTCATTATATCTGTTGACAGGGGGGAGTATCAAGGGAGCACTGCTGAAGGTGGATCCATATTTACTAGAAGGAGTCTGTTGAGCCAGACAGGGGGGTAGAGGGCTGCCTCACAGCTAAGGGCTGCAGCAGAAAAGAAAAGCAAGGGCTCCAATAACACAGGAGGTATGTGAGTTCGGGGAAACAGGGATTTCACTGTGACTTTTACTGCCTTCGAGATGCACTGCCTCTGTCATCTCTGGGATACCAAAACAAAGACATATTCAACCTGTTGGTATCTGCACATATATCTCAACCTGCAGATTTATATTTACTGCACTAATATAGTTGGTATTAGGGGACAATTCAAGTCAATGAGATGAAAAATGACTTCTGACTTGGCTTTTTTTAATCTACAGAGGATGCTATTGGTGTTTATTTGTCTTGTGTGACCATGATTATGTTTTTCTTATGGCTGTAGTTGAACACAGACTAAAGACGAGGTGACATCTGGTGAAGATTTCAAGGTAGAGGCACTGCCAGAGTTTCCCACACACTGACAATACCTGTGTGGCCAAAGTTTGCCAACCATTAAAGCACTTTCTAATTATTATTTTAACTCTTAGAAACTGTTGAAAAGTTGTAGCAAATACCCAGCCTTGTGATTTATAAAGGTAGACTGTGAGTGGCTGGAAGACAGGGATAGGAATAGTAGGATATGATGATCAATAAACAAAGTACAATGCGATATCAGCAGCTCTTTGAAAATTAATACAATCTAATACGACTAGAGCTGCGACAATGAATCAATAAAATTGATTAAAATTGATATTAAAAGTGTCTGCAATGAATTTCATTATCGATTCGTTGTGTAGCACGATTTAAGCGTCACTTGCCATTACGCGGGGCCAGCTGTTAACTCAACCTGCAGTGCTAGTTGAACGCAGAGTGAGGCAGAGGCAGAATTTACAGAAATAAAGACCTCATGCACACCACGGCAAGCAGCTGTTTTGTTATAATTCAATATTATTGTAACAGAACATTCGTTTTTTGTGCAAGCGTTTGCTCTGTCAGTTCAAATTTTTCCTTTTTCAAATAAGAGATGGAAATTAGAAATGTTTTTGTATCTGATTCATTGACTGATTAATCGATTATTAAAATAATCTGTTGTTGCAGCCCTAAATACGATCCAGTACTAATATGATATGACATCTACTTGTCTTCAGTATCTTTCAACATTTATTCAATCTCATGTAAAAACAGACACACTTTCAAAGGGTTGAATACATCCTAAAGCAATGACAGATCTGGATAAACAACCGCGTGTACACACACACACACACACACCAAAGTGCACCCACATGGACAAGTAAGGAGTCATTTAGCTGCAGCTGACAGACAGTTTGTGTGAGCTGGTTGTTGTGTTTACAGTAAGGACAGGAAAGTTTTGGACCAGGAATCCGGCATTGATGGGGGGGTATGTAGGAGGTCCCCCTGGCATTTACCAGAAATGAGACCCAGAGGTATTCTGGGAGTCTGTCACCAGGACAGCGTGAGCATTTCAAGGTGTCTGAGCTTAACAGAGCCATGTGCCTGAGCTGGTGTTAAATGACAGATAAGGTTTTTACTACTACAAAGTATGTGAGTCCACACTGGCTATTCCATGTATCTCTCTGTCAGTCTCCTAAATTCCTTTCCTGCTCATTCATAGTGTTGCAACACACCCCCTGACTCCCTCCCACCTACATTACAGTCTTTGAAATCAAGAACACGGCAGTTTACTTCCAGAAAACGCAGTGACAGGAAATGGGGAAGCTGTTTGAATTCAGCAGAACTCCTCCCCCTCCCTGACTTTTGCACAAACACAGGCAGGACTGACCAGGTGCAGTTTTTAAAAGTGACAGAAGTTGCCAGCCCGGTCGGAGAGGACGAATTCTTTCACCCTTATTTTCACAGTACCCTTTCACGGAAGGATTAAGAGGTGTGCAGCTAGTTGTCATTCAAATTAAAGTAGAATAAAAAGGGGGTTATTATTATTATGCCTTTCTGTCACTGTTCTCTTTTAGATAAAACACAGTCCCCAAACAAGGCGGCCTACCCGCGTGTCAAAGAGCGGAAATTCCTCACGCCTTGACCAGAATCTGTGTGTTTAATCTGTCCATGCGAATAAATCTCAGCAGAATAAACTTGACTGGAGGAAAGTGCACATTAAGCAGACTGTAGGAAATGAAATCATAGAAGAAACAACATACAAAGGAAAAGTGGACTTGTACTGTAGGCACCACTAAGCAAAGAAAATTGTGATGTGTATCTGAACCTACCTCTGAAATTCCCCATTAATTCTGGTCCGGAGAAAAACTATTCTCTCTGCTCAGCTTAGCTTGGTCTTCTCAGCAGCTCGGAGAAAAAGTAAAGACAAAGATGCTGGAGAAAACATACCAATGTCCTCTATGCACACGGCTGACTGGTTCTTCAACATTTCTCTTAGCGTTTCCCTCCATATACCACGGAGAAAAATAAACTCACTGAACTACCCGGTTTACAGCTTTAGTGTGTCAAGACTTTTGCAGGTTTGAAGCTATCTGAGCCGAGAGGCAGAAGAGACGTTAAGTAGTCAAGCCGGGTCTGTGGGGCTTTTCAGGCTGTCATTAGGTTAATGCCTGAGGTCCAGACCGGGTAGTTCCCACAGAGTTAAGATGACCTCATTCAGGTCTAAACAAAAAGGCAGACCAGTGTCTAATTATTACCATCGCGGTTATTTTCCCCCACTAAGAAGAACATAAAACTCTATAGGACAGCACGACAAGATCTATGAGCACCAAGGGCTAAACCATGAAACACTATGACATCTAGAACTGAGACAAACACCTGAAAGTGAGAAGATCAGTTAATGTACTGAAATTAAATCTGAAGCGGAAATGTTGAGATTGAAACTGACGTATTGAGGACAAAGTCATAATTCAATATTCATGTAATGACTCTAAAGAAAAGGTGTCATAGAGGCCACTCTTGATACTCAGACCTTAAAAGAGGTCACAAATTAGGAGACCTGAAAGTAATGTACTTAATATGTCAGGTCAGGATGTTTGAAGTTATTTTGGGGGCACAGCTTCAGAGACACAAGGGAATATGAGGAGATGAGAGTAAAGGACAGATAAACATGTAAGTGTCATGTCCAGGAGTCCAACCAGTTGCGACAAGGACTACGCCCTTCTGCAGTGAAGTGCTGGGCGATATAGCCTCAAATAAATATCACAAACATTTTACCTTCACTACTTCACAGTCTATCTCTTTGTGAGGAGAGTGAAACACACCAAAGTCTGTTTATAAGGGTACAACAAATTAAAATTGAAATTTGGGAGAGTGTATAGAGAGTTTTTAAATAAGTAACTGACATGAGCAAGGCTGCGTCAATTAGATGTTTGGAGTCTTTTTTAAATTTCATTGACATCCTGACCCTGTTGTATGCAAACTCATGGTGCGTTTCCACCAAGCGGTCTTGTTTGGTTCAGTAGGATTTGGTACAGTGAACGCTGATCTTGCATGTGGTTTCAGATTGTACCTTACCCCGTTGCTTTGCAAGCAAGCTGACAAACAGCTGGACTTTTGGCATGCATGAATCACGTTGGCTGCAGGTGGGAAAAGCTGGACCTTCTCAGCCATCTCTGCGCTCTTCTCACTGCTCAGATGGTGTTTTTTTTTTTTTTTGTGTGAATTAAGCAACTGGCTATAAACCCCCGGCACCTGTGCAACACCCCAGAGGATTCCTTGATAAAATGAAAGTGCACATAAAGGAGGTCACAATGCATTAATCAAATAAAAGAAGAGCTACAAAACAGTGTCTCAATCACTGCAGCTTGACTCTTTGGTGGAAATGCAGCATCTGACCAAACCTACACTCCACTTTTCTTAGCGTGAATCTTTGTTGACATTTGGGGAGGTTCACAGGTTCAAGACATTACACTAGAACCAAACATGCAATGCTGGTATCTCTGATAAACGTGCTTTATTTTTCATAAATTTTCTTGTAAATCTCTTTCAATGAGGGTTTGCAGAGTCAACACTGCAGATAAGTCAAAATGATAAGAATAAGTCTGGTTTTGTTTTCAAGTTCTGTGGTTTCTATGTTGAGGTTTTCAGACTTTCTAAGGAAAACATTACAGAACTCGTATCAGGACAAATAATCAAAAGCAGATGTAACACATCAGATCAGCCTGTTTTCCTTTCTGGTACTGTTATTAATATAAGACAGATCCAAGAACCTCTTGGTGGATTCAAGCTCTCATATCGGATCAAATTTTGCCCAAAAGAAAGAAAAAGCAATCTGACATTGACTTGAGTCTGATAATACAGGTTTGTTTTTATCCAGACAAAAACCTTCAATTTGTGTTATAAACTTTTAAATAGGAGTGAGACCTCTTTGATCCAAAATTTTAGGATTACCCTGATCCCAGCAGAGGGTTTGAGTCAGGCTGGATTTTAGGTACAAAAACTACAGAGGGGAGTTGACATTTCTGAAAAAAGCTTTTTTTTTCTTAACATTTGAAGAATAAGGAGGATTGACAGAAAATCTTATTGATGTGATTAAATTCTTTTTTAATTCCACCAAAGTGATGAAAGTTTGACACTATTCCCAACATGTCAACTATTTTCTTGACATTTTGACTTTATTCCCTCAGAAATAAAAATCCCTTCTTAGATTGATTTTCTTCTTACCTGTCAGACATACTCGTAGTTTGACTTTATTCCTGACATTTCACTTTCAGTCAGGGAATACAAAATAAAAACATGAACCCCCTCTCGTTCCCCCCAAATGCCCGGCTGATCACTTTTAGCAGTGTTTCTTTCAGTTATCGACTCGTCGGGCTTTTCATCACGGAGTAATAAGCATCTCAGTAAACGAACTCTCTTTCAGTTAAAGCTTAAGCTCCCCTCTAAAGCCTCAATGTCTCCCGGTCTGCCAAGACACAGTATTAGCCTGACCCCACCCTGACTCACTACACCATGTGATCTGATCTACTGACCTCAGACTGCGGCCACTCCTCTGAGCTTCTTACACAACCCCTCTGTCCGTGACTCTCCCTCTTTACGTGTACTTTATGGAATGAGGAAAGGAGAAAGAGAAATGGAAGCTAACAGCGGAATAGGTTTCTCCAATCTGACAAAGCGTCACATCTCCATAGAGGAGGATGTAAAGGCAGCCTTAGAGGGTTCAGACAGCTCCGTTATAAATACTGCCTTATGCATCAATTTCCTGTGCAGACATGAATTCATCAGTTCGCTGATCCCTCTGAAAGCCACCTGTGCCTTGTGTCACCTTCCCTGCAGGAGCACTGTAGCAGCAAATATAATATCGCTCGTCATGTTAGCTGCCTTTACAAGCACACAGGAATCCCAGTTAGTAGAAAAACAGGTTAAAGTACATCCACCAAAGTATCATGACTGCTGCAGCTTGTGTGTTTACAGAGAGCTGGACACTGAGCATACGGTATTTCTTACAGGGAATACTTGAAGCCAAGACTGCATATTTTCTGTAAGCGTATTACTGAGTCATCGTTCTTCTGCCAGAAAAATGTTTCTTTCTTCTTTTTATTGGGAGTGACGGGGAGTGAAGTCATGCTCTAGTTATTGAACTTTTTTTTTTTTTTGGACTCTAACTGCTCTTTAACAGTTTAGACCAACTTATTCATTACAGTTTCTATTTCAGTCAGACTTTCTGATGGATCACTCTGGATTCAAGAAGACAACATTACAGTTTTCTTTTTTTAAACACGTCCCTGAAATATCTGGAAAAATATGACAAGGGACGCTGCAGAAATCAAAGTATGTTGTTTACAAGGTATCAAGGACGGCAAACACCATGATGAATATTTTTACTCTATATCCATTAGGGCTGGGCAATAAACCGAAAATGTACAGATACCGAAATTTACAACAATAACTGACGTCATTCTGCCCATATCGGTATATTTGGTGTCAAAACAAATAAATAAATTAAAGTTGGTTTTGGATGTGTGTAGGTAGGCTATGGTCTCATATCCCTTTAAGATGCTGCCCTATGTCAGAGATGTGACTCCACCCATCCAGTCCGAAACAAAGAGGGAAAGACAGGTGAGGAGATGGAGGACGGTTCAAAGGTTGTAGCAGCTGGAGCAGCGACTGAAGTAGACAAAGTTAATGTGGAAGGGGTTGAGCGGCTTGTGGAGTAGTTATCATCTATTTATCGTTATCGAGGTGAACTGCTCAATATATCGTGATATTGATTTGAGGCCATATCGCCCAGCCCTAATATCCATGCTATGTACTTTATGTGCATCAAGACCCGATGAGTCTGGCATGATAAAAACATCTTCACCCCTGTCCTCATGCACACATTATGCATTCACTCATCGGCTCACCCCAGCTTCTTGCAAGAAATTTTATGCAGGAGCTGGGGAAAACAGCTGAAGTCAAGTTGGAGTAAAAATTTCAGCCATTTGGACAAAATTTTGCAGAAAAATTCAGTGAAATTTTCAAGGGTTCAGTGCCTGTGTGAGAACAGCTTAGAAAAAATAATCTCTCCTTTTGTGCCCCTGCGCACATGCATGACTCATACAGGTTTGCACAGCAAATATTCACCATGTTTTGCACTGTTTTATTTCAATCTCTCTGTGCTTAAACAACCTTTAAGACTAAACATTACCGCAGAAATACGACAGTCACCAAGCAACTTAAAAGCATTTGCTGATGTATTCCTTTATTTTTCTCTCTTACTTCAAGGAGAGATAAACTACAGCCACCTGAGCTCAGGCACTCTTTCTCTAAGTCAATAGATCCATTGTCTGTAAGTCAGAAAGAGGAAGAGATTTGTCTCCAGGAGGCTGAGTGACACTAGGTCACAGACATTCAGCACAGACAAATGGAGATGAGCTCAGAAATAATTATACATCAGCCTGAATTTCAATTGCAGGGAGTCACGGGGGAAGCAGCAGTTCAAACGCTGATTGCTCCGCCTTGCTGAGCCTTAAAGGGCCGCGAAATCTGCTACACAAACAAGAGCTGAGAGCTGCCTAAGAAGCCAGTAACAGGACATATCTCCCTCTATACACCTATTTAACAAAAGAAGAGACAAGTCATTGTTGATTACTTTACTATTAAAGGCCCAAAGGCACAGAAATGTAGTTAAACACAACAACATTAAATCACAACTCATTTGAGCCACTTTGTGTGCAGTGAGCTAATAAACGTTTTAGAGTTCACCACCCCACTTAACCTCAAAACCTCCAGTACTCACAATCACACACAAACAAGAACCAAGCCAATAACTAAATTAGATATTCTCTGATTAACTTCATTTTGTGCAGGGGGAGCTGATCAGGGAAATTATGTTGTTTATTTCAAATGAAAATCCACATGCTCCTTGACTTTGGCACACGGGTGCTTCAACTCATCTAGAATGACCTCACATGGCTCTATGCACTGTATAAAATCCCTCTGGGGACCAAATAGTTGTGTTGCTTATCGCTTGGCAGTTCTAAAAGACCCACAATGCTTCATTATGTCTTCCCAAAAGTGCACTGACTTGCCTTCCCAGAATAAAACGATCATTTCGAGTCCAGTGTAGCTTAACAGCCCCCACCAAGAAGTACAATAATATGTTTCTGACGTAGTAGAAACACTTTTCTATCAACCCAGAAACCATTCATAACAGCAACATTCTGGTTTCCAGTCTCCCAGTCCTCAAACAATTTCTGAAATCCCCTGCTGCACACACCATTTGGCTAAACACAGGGTTAGGAAGTGCTGAACTAAGCTCGGAGAGAGTAATAGCTCTGAGCAGACCATGAACGTGTGTAACACAAATATCTCAGTGGTCCTATACATACTACATGTCATTGGCTAACCCTCACCTCAGGCAGCGCTGAAGCACTCTGAAGTATTTGTGACCTCTGTGTCACACGTGGAACATTCAAATACTTGCTAAGTGTATGATGGATTTGCCATCAACAAAACATACAAAAACTATTCTTAGATCCTTCTGTGTTTCCCTCAACAGCTGAAAACGCTTTTCTCTTATACTGACACACCCAACAGACAAGAACACCTCTTTTCCAAGGCTGAAACTCTCCAACATGTAGAAACTCTATCAATCATTAGCTTGAATAAGCCACAGAGAATTTCTCTTTAAATAGACACTTACCTTCTCTTCTGTTGATATAGGATTAGACAAGGTGAGAGGTATGAATAGAAACATCAGCCAGGCAGCATCTCCTCCACCTTCTCTAAGTGGGTACGCTGAGTAAATCATTGAGAAGCTGCACCCACCCATGCCTTCCTTACACCTTGTACCTCGACAAATGTTGCAATAACCTGTGGCCGATCGGAGCATGTGTATCCACAGGGCAGGGCTTGTCTCTGAGCAAAGGCAGGAAACACAGTCATAGTGTACCACACCAACCTGCAAAGACTAATGCCAAACGCTGTATGCATAGAACTCCCCAGGCTGCACTCTATCTTCCAAGATATGTTTACTCAAAAAGGACATGGGGAAGATGACTGCAGACCAAATAATCCCTGTTTGCACTGCGTGGCAGTAAAAACACAGGACTCGCTCTCCACTACTTCTCACAAAACTCATTCACCCTCTAAACCATTTCCTCACAACAATAACTCCACTAATGGAAGCAACTCCTGGCTCATCAGCTGCTTCCAACATGTCACCACTCGTAATATGTAGTGACAGGACGGGACATAAATTATTCTGATTGCATGTAAATCCCTTTAAGAGAATCAGAGTTTGTGCCAGACCTAGACGTGCTTCATCCTGTCACACATTGTTAGACAAATACATTTAACACCCTAATGCTTTTCTGCATGCAATTACAATGCAAGCACAACAGCTACAGCAGCAATGCCTACCAAGAAGGAATTACAACATAATGCTGTGTGTACATCTCCGGAGGACTCAATAAAGTGAAGGCAATTCTGCTGTATTGGATGTGGCACTAAACCAATGTAATGGAAGATTTTACGCGCTGAGCTTATCGACAAAGTTAAATAGTGGCTGTGGAAATTGATTATTCAAGTTAGTAATAATGTACAGTGAGTGGGTGGGTGATTGCCCACACTGAGAGAAGACCTTTTGGCTTTGTGTCAGGGTCCAATATATACATTTTTTCTGCTGAGTACACGGCTACAAACACAACATGAAGGAGTTGACACCAAATGTTTATTTAAAATGATTTATTTATACAGCTTGGTAAATAGTTCCTCTGCTTTCAAGGTCAATAACGTTTCCATAATTTGGATTAAACTAAACATTCCTGTTGAAGGTAACGTTTGATGAGGTGAACGTCTATATTTATGTTAACATTTCAGTCTTCATTCAACTCTCCTTAAACTATTGGTTGAATGTTGTTATGATCACTATCCCAAATGGTTTGAGATCATATGTGGCCATCAGCAATTTAGAAATACATTTGTCAACTCTAGTGCCGTTGCCTAGATTGCAGGGCTGTTACCAAAGATGGTTGGGGCCCAGTAACTCCTCAGGCTGCTGTCACATCTAAGCAGACTGTGATTAATTTCTAGGGGTGGGAGAAAAAATTGATACAGCATAGTATTGTGATATTTTGTTTGGTGATATATCGTATTGTCTCATTTACCAAGTATTGATTTTTTCAAATTGATTTTTAATATAAACTCAATTCTATGAAATAAAGGACAAAATCAACTGTTTGTCCAGTGAGGCTGGCAGAGGTAACATTACAGAGCAGGAGAAAGTTAGCACAACAAATATGTATCAGGTTTGCAAGATGTGCTACATGAAAATAAAATACAGCATAAATAAGACAAACATAAAGGAAAGACAAATGCTAAATTAGTTTAACAGTTGAAAAAATTGTATAAATTGCAATATATTGTTTCGCAATACTCAATGTGTTGCAAAATGTTAAAAATTGCAACAATATTGTATCGTGGCCCAAGTATCGTGATAATTTCATATCGATTCCCAACCCTATTATTTTCCAACTTTCAGAACCAACCTCAGATGTAAACTTACATTTTTCACACAACATTGAGCTTAACCTTTATGCTGGTTGTGAAACGTGCCAGACTCCTTTGCAGAGACTGATTTTATATTCATTAATTTCAACTGTTGTTGGATTGTGACCTGTCTGCTACAGTATTTTACATAACAATTTTTGCATGTCATTAAAATGATCACTATAGATTTGATGCCATGCAAGATCCTGAAAGGAAAAATCCTCTTAATGTAAAAGGGAGAGAATATAAATTAGCATAACAAATACCTGCTTTCAGCAGTGCCCTGGCAGCTCATAATGTGAGGTGTCTCCAAAGTGAATAACCATGCCAACTCAGCACCTTCTATTAAGAGTCATTACAGCAGGAAAGGAACTATCCATGAAAAAGCTTTGACTTGAGCTGACTGTACCTTTAGGAAAAGACAAGTTTGTATGTGAGGAATACTGAATATGGTGAGAAAAGAAGAATGGTGTCTACATCACATACAAACATCTAGCTGTGACATGTTTATGATCCATGTAAGTAACTGAGGAAAAACAACTATGATAACAATCAACCAACCAGTTCAGTTTTCATGTTGTGGAGCTCGCCTTAAAACGGACCCAGTTATACCGCATGTAGCACAACTTCATTTAATGATTTTCTTAGTGGAATTAAAAAGCGCTGCCATTACTTCAAACTGCCTCAAAGACTTTGTAATGACCAAAGTTTCCAGAATTAAAAGATTCTTTAGTAAATGAATATGATCCAAATTAATCCGAGACTAATCCAAATCAGATTCTGGTCTTAACCACTCATGCTTGATTTGATTGTGAGCACACAGACCTCTTAAGCCCCCTAACATACAAAGAACCATTACAAATAAAACCTCATTAGGGCCTGGCCACCATATTGAACAGAGTTTACAATTCTTAGAGAACAGAGATCAACTTTGGGAGCCAAATCCATTCAAGAACACAGAAAAGCATCTCTGACTGACACAGAGGCTTGTGTCTGAAATGATTACAGCTTTTCTGCTCCTCTTTCTCTCATTTACATTTACGTTCTCTGAGACTAAACTTATGCAGTGATTGTTTGGCTTTCAGATTTGCTGAAAAAGGTCTTCGTATTTCTGTAATAGAATATTTATTTACATTAAAACAGTTTATAATTCTTTTGCCTGTCACTTCTGAACACTGGTGAAGTTAAAAACTACAAGAGAGGAAAGTCTTGTTTCTGTGAAGTGTTATGAAACCAGCTTAAAGACAGAGAGGGATAAGCACATGCCTGGTCGTGCACTTCCTGACTTCTGATTTGTTTTGGCACTGTCTACTTAATACTCTGCACTACAGAGTGGACTGACAGAGGTCATGAAACAACAAGCTGCTATCCATTCAAATCTGAGAACAGTTAATGCAAACCACACCAACACTCTTTTGAGCGCAGAAACATTGTACTGACTTGAAGCAAAGACTTCCTGAACAAAACAAGCCAAACTATTATTCATGTTAAAAGGTGTGAGATTGAAAATCCTACAACTTTTAACAGTCATGGTTTCAAATAAGGACTCTCATTAATCTGCAAATCCACAAACTGATTTCACTTTCACTCTTAGGGGTCAAAATGCTTTAACCCAGATTTTTGCTCCACAAAGCTGACAGTTGTGCTTGGGATCGCATTTAATAGCATCTGTCTAATCTATTACAGTGGATATAGCAATCTTCCTGATTTAACACAAGTCTTTTCAGATCACATCTCAGGCAAAATGTAAAATATTATAAAAAACTGCATCTCCTTGTTTACAGGGTACTATTGATGTGACAACAACAAAAAGTTAAAAACTGTAACCTTAATGTTGAACGTGATTATCAAATCTGAAATCTTGACTCTGTGAATTTCGAATATGAAATTGAAATGATTTCACCCCATGAAGTTGTTTAGAGGTAAAGTAATTTTAAAAGTGATTTCATTTTTCTGGTATGTTATCCTTATCCTATCAGTACAGTGTGTCTGGAATATTACAGTTTACGAACATTTCCTAAAGCCTGATAGTTGTACCTGTCCTGGTGCACTGCTCTGGACCATGCTGTATCTGCAGCTGCTTTCATTCATCTCCAAAATACCCTCAAAAATAGAGCACATGCAACAGTAACAAGCCACCTGCTTTGACAACACTTGACCTTGGGCTGGGGATACATGAAAAAATGACTTTAGAGCATCTCACAAAATTGGAAAAAGGAAGAAAATGTTAAATATTGATATTCTGTAAGTGACAAATAAGACAGTGTTCAGTCTCTGCAAGTCAGAGATAGCCTCTTCTATGATTCTGGGCAGCCCAGATACCCTGCACCTCTTTCTGCAGACAGCCTAGCAGCACCAGAATCTGGTTTTCTTTGCATCATAAGTTTAATTTCCTATGACTCCACCTGTACATGAAGCAATGAAGCATGAAATCAAATAAAGGAAAACTAGAGCAAAAAAACTGGCAGGTATGCTCTGCAGACTAATTATTTTATAATCACCCTTCAGTTTGTAGTTAAGCGTGGGATGTTTCAGAGACTGCAGGTCACACAGTTAAAGGGGCTGCTGCAGCCTTTGCTAATATTGCAAACAAAAACGCAAATATACAACTAGTTCAATAATCCTTGTACCTTCACATAAAGCTATTCAAGTGATAAATTACCAAGGAAACACTGACTAAAAGATTTGCTTTTGAAAACTGAATAGCCACACAGTTAGACATGCTAGGATTATACTGAGAATTAAGTCCAGAAAACACTGGTTAAATCTGTATTAAGGAGAAAGTTCCAGATCAACTCCTGAACCTGACCATCAGGTCACTGACGTGCACTGAACTGTGATGCAGACTGAAGGAGAAAGAAAGAGGGAATGTAGTTACTTAGGTAAATGTCAAGTCAGCCAACCAGCACCAGCTGGCCTTTTAAAACAACGATTTGGGTCATGTGAGTTTACGCACTGAATATCCAAACTTTAGATTTATTGGCATTGTTAAAAAAAACAAAACCTTTCGGTGCTCATACAAAGACTGAAAAAAGAAGATTAACTCTGACCGTGTTGTCTCTAAAAGGAATGCCAGGTTTATTCCAAAGCACCATATGGATAATTCATCACAGGGGATTTAATTGAAAAAATAAATCACGCCACAAAAGTTGGTTAAAATAAATTCTGTTTATATGTACTCTGTAATAACTCACAGAGGATATGTTCGACTTTGCCGCTCTGCTGCGGTACACGGTTGTATTTGAAGCATTGCCTTTAATTTATATCCTTAGGGTGCTACAGATTCCAGACTGGGTGCCATCACCTCCATCATAGGGACAGATTTTTCTCATACCCAGAGTATGTGATTCCAGTATGTTATGCAGCATATTTGCATTTTTTTCTTTAAGTCAAGTTTCCCCACCAGCTCTGAGGTGATTTGGTCAAGGATAAAAACAATCCTGAACGATGATTGAGCACCTAGGAGTGAATGTCCATCCTAAAAGGAAAGGGCTTGGCATCATTCAGGGTCACTGATCCATGAAGAGGAGAGTGCACTTTGAAAGCTTGAGAAACGGTTCTTCCTACGCTGAAAACAACCATTTTAAGAGCTCCGAGATTTTTGTGTTAGACCGGGAGGGGCTGGTTGTTCTTGGAGATTTCCTTGGTTCTTGACAAAGAAGAATCACAGATCTGGGAACTAAGCTCTCTTGTAGAAAGAGAAGAAAACTTCTCACTTTAAGTTGTATCAAATCCGTGCACTGTTGCCTTGAGGCTATGGGTTTTTCTGCTTTGATGTCGTCACTCTTATCTAGTTGCTTTGAAAAAGACAGAAAAGATGCAGCATTAGCTTTGATATCACACAGTGTACACCTGCTTTCCAACTCTATGGCCAAATGCAAAGCTTAGCGTCCATAAAATGCCATTTTAAATGTCATGTGCCTGAACTGTATTTGTTCATTTCCAATGTCAACAGCTCCCTTTTCAGAGTTAATTTTACTTTGTAGTTGTCTTTTAAATGCCTTGACATTTAAGAAGTGAATCTGCTTTCCACTTCATGACTGGGTTTTATGGAAACAGGTGAGGCAGATAAACCAGACTGTTTCAGTTTTTAGTTGTAGTCCAGGGACAGGCAGAACCCTTGTGGTCGTGTAACCTGACATTGGGGAGATGCCTTCACCTTCGGACTAAATCCAGCCACCGAGTGCACTCACATACCAGCCTGGGATGATACCTGACCCCACAAACAAGCTATTTTAGGTTTAAAAAGTCTAAACCAAGAAGCACACAGCTTTGATTTGTGACATTGGTGCTTAAACAATAAATAGTGAGAGGCACAAGTTAGTCGACAGTGTTTGGGTTGTTAAAAAAACAAGCTTATCCCACCAGTTAATATCTCAAGAAAGGCTGCTGGTGTTGTATTTATTAAATGGAAGTTGACCCATTAACAGAAATGTGTTTTCAGACATTTTCATGGGCTAAATGGTCAACCAGCACAAATGAAATCAGAAAGAATCCCTTTATGCTTAAATACAATACAGCTAGGGCTGGGCGATTTGGGAAAAGTTTATCATAGAATATTTTTTCATATCAGTCGATATCGATATATATCATGATATAGAAAATGAAATTTAACAGTGTTTATTGGTAGCATGTCTTTTGCAAAACAATAAGCTACTGCATCTGTGAGGTCTTTGTGTCTCTGACATTTTGTCATAAGGTGTTGCGCTAGAGAAAGCAGACTGAATGGTCGGCTGTTGCGACTGCACAGGTGCCTTGGGCTCCTTGCTCTGCTCAGGGTTTATAACCTTTTGCATTGTGCGTGCTCTGCCGTGTGACAGTGTTTCAGGTGGTGAAAAAGATTTGAGGTATTCCCCGACATAATTTGCAGTGAACAATACTCTGCTTCATGCCAACCTCAAAAACCCCAAATACCTCCACACCACCGAGGTTTTCGTGTCAATGTTGTCAACAATGTCGTCATCTGTTGAGCCTTCATCTGCATTTCTGCCAGGGGGTAACACTCATTTTCTTTTTTCTCACTGACAGTGCTGTCAGCTTCACCTGTTAAAGTGCTATGGTTGCATGTAGCTGCAGCCTACCACTATACAGTTGTTTACTATTTGGTACCAATTCAGCACATGATTGGTTCAGCGTGAAGAGGACCCGGAGCAACTCCTCTTTTCATAGGCTATTCGTATAGTCTACTAAAATATGGCAGAATGCTTACTATCGAAAAGCTTATTGACCATGTTTTATATTGATATTGAGGGAAATTAATCTTTGATATATATAATTGTGTTATGATATAATTAATTTTGATATATATAGTTTTATCACCCAGCCCTAAATACAGCTAATGATCTCCCCTGCCCCTGTGTTAAACTCTTATCCACAACACCGGGACAACTCCAAAGTCACTATTCAGCTCTAAATGTCACTTTGGAGAAACTCCTGTGTTTATGACTGCAGAGGACATAGTAGTGTTTTCAGAGGTGCTTATTTGTTATGTCATTCTTTCTCTCCAATGGGATGGACTCCTGCTCCACTCCTCCTCCTTTAATCGGGAAAGAGATAGCTTTACCTGGGGTGATAATGTGAGTAGCACTTTGAAATATTCAAGGGGGTATTACGTGCCCTGTTGAGGTAATTCTGTAGTCAGACAGGCTTAGATTGTTTGAGCAGTGAGCTCGTAGGAAGTCCCAAAAAGTACAATAAGAAAAGGAGTGTGGAAAAGCTCCATCTCCTCAATGCTGCCATCCACATCGCAGCAGACGCTGGCGAGAGGCCGTCTCTCAGACTCAGCATGTCAGGCCTACAGAGGGCTATTTTACTGGACAAAAATCTATTGTGTGTCTAATCCCTGAAAGCGCTGACATGCTTTTTGTTCTGTATTATCTTTAGCTGTCCGGGATCCAACCAAAGCATGAAATCTGGGGACTCTTTCAGGAATCTATCTGCATATCCAGTTAGATCAACAATCAGCCCGCAGACGCACATGTCAAAGCTTATCCAGAAAAGCCTTTGCAAGTCTGAACACCATCGACACCTGCAGTATGTTTTTTTTCAATTACTTTGATCATTACAATGATAGGAAAGCCCATTTAATAACCGAATGAGCAAGACTGCAAATTCATGATTAATGTTGGGCTTTTAATTCTCCAGCACATTAATACCATATTGAATCTTCACACTACAGTTTATTAAAGATTTAAAAAATGAATGAAGCTTTTTTTTTATTATCTCTGTGTGTGTGGTGGTTTACTTCATAAGTCTCTGGAGTGATGCAACAAAGATAGATATTGCATATTCACAATAGAAATCACCCACTGTAGCATAGTGTATGTGTGTGTTCTCCAGGGAAACAGGAGAGAAAGAACAACTCTCTTAAGACCACATTATGTTAATGTGGAGGGAAAGAAGCATATGTGGGGTATGTGGGATTCAGTGAAAAAAAAAAGAAAGATTTTCCAGTACAAAGTATGAAAAAGGCTCATCTGATTTCACCACAAAAGCTGAGAGTCCTTCCCAGGCACCAAAAAAACAAACCTCAAACATTGGTTCAACATCTTTCACACTATTCATCACAAATTTACATTATAATGCAACCTTTTGAATTTTCCAGTAAGAGATTCTTTTTGTAATGTTGACATGGACAGTCCAACATAAATGCAGTTTCTTAGTATAAAAGGCACCTCTGTATTCATGTTAATTTTGCATCATAGCTATGAATAGGCTGATGTGAGGAAATGAACTTTCAAGGGTTTGTGAGGGAGTAAATAAAACTCAGAATGCAGACTGTCACACAGTAAACGCTCTACTTCTAAGAGCACTTGACTCTTGATTGAATTGTGCACAGGAGATGCTGACCTTCTCTTGCTTGACTGAGGAAAGAGGTTGATTCTTCACCGTTTTCCTTGAATACACACATGCAAGCTCACATAGCACAGACACAAGTCTGATAACCATTTGGTATCCTGACAAAACAGCTGTGAGGCGAAGACTGGAAATGCTTTCCTTTTTCTTACAGAGAGGGGAAAATAGTTTTTGATCATGGTAGAAAAAGTAAATCTGACATGTAGCCTAACTCAGGGGTTAGGGATTAAGCCTTGATGTCGGAGCCAGAATCAGGGAGTGAAAAAAATACAAGGAAGAGAGGCCCTCCAAAGGGCGCTAAACTATTCAACTGTTGTCAGTCCCTATTAAGAAGAAGTCACCATGAAGACTGAGTCAAACAAACACAACGACAAACCAAAGGTCTTCTGCAGGCATTTTTTGTGGTTTTGTTGTCTAAGAAACAGGGTCGCTTTTCATGCAAACAATCCTCTTATTCCATGTAGAAGTATTTCCATAGCTAATGTGAATAATAACAAATGCATGTATTTTCACCTTATGCACAGCAGCTGTAATGAAAATATGGAGAATGGCAGATAAACTGACAGCCAGCTGGTAAGAATGTCTGACCTGCTTTAACGTCCCTCTTTGTGTCAAATCAAGTGTCACTGCTAAGAAACTAGTGACAAACAAAACCAGAGAGAGCGAGTTTGACTCTACAATCCAACGTCCTGCTGTCCTTTCAATCCCACTCCAAAACCACCCTGAATACTTGTCAGCTGTGTGGCAGTGCGTGTCTAGTGCAGTAATGTGAATCACGAGGGGAGTAACAAAGTGATTCCTCTCGGGTATGTGTGAGAATGAGTGAGTGTGAGGGTTAGTTCACATATAATCACATTTGCCATATGCACATCTTCTGTTGGCTCGGAAAAGAAAAAAAAGGTATTTACATGATCATGGTCACACCACAGATTCAGGAACATAATCTTCCCACACCTGCATGGCAACAACAGAGACTCGAGGCCCTGCTGCCGGCAAAACTCATATGAAAGCCTGATATGAGTGACAGACATGACTTTTGGTGAACAAGCTTTATACCTAACAAGTAACTGCACTCTCAACCTTAAGGCTTTCTCTTCCATACAGTCCCAAATCAAACTAAAACAAAACAGAGGGAAAACAGTAAAAGGCATTACTCCTATTCTACGGAAGCCTTGAGAGGACATGTATCCATACATACATACATATACACAGCCTGTTACACTTACACATTGCACCCTGAAATGGCATAAAATTTCTGTCTTGGATAGTGATTTCATATCACATAGTGGAGTAAAGGGCAGGGCTGTTGTGGTAACCGCAAAAATTAAAAACTGCAGTATTAAGAAGCCAACAGGAGAGCATGGTAAACCACCAAGCAACTGCTTGTGTCTTCACCTCACCCTAACGTTTCTGCTCCTTTCAGAACATTTCCGCTTACAGCCAAACAAGAACAGAAAACCAGCTAAGTTAGCTAATGCAACGTAAAAATTTTGTGACTAAACGATCTGTGTGAAATGAAGAAACACAGAAAATCTAAGGGAAAGTTACAAATAAGCTACCAAGTAAAAATCAGATGATTCACCTCCCTTCCTGCTCAAATGGAGAGGGTCCCCACTATACAAGTCTGGTAAAACATTTGATTTAAACATATTATATATGCATATATAGACCCATGAACAAGGATGTATAATCTTGTTCAAGCTGTCAGCAATCTGTATTGGCAGGGTTTGGATTCATCCTCTTTCTTTGGGAAACAACCTCAGCGTCGATTTCTGCTCGTGTTGGCAATCCAGGCTCTTTTTAGTGATCCTGATCATTTTTCCTTCAAGTTCTTCATGACCGACACATAATCCCCACCTTAGCATATCATCTGTAGTCACAGTGCTGTATTCCTGTGGAGAAGTCAAGTAGTTCTAACATGAAAAATAATAGGATTGAGGAAAGGTGACAGGGAACTAAAAGGTTTTGATAACCATTAACTCACTGTGAAAGCACTAGTTGAGGGATAGCGAGGAGCACAGCCTGTAGTCACACAGCTACAGTGCCACAGACACACACATCCAGGCGGGCAAATTCACACAGTGCTGTTCTGCCCTGCTGGCTCTGACACTGCACATCTGAACTCCCTCTGGTTCTGCCTCTATTACTACCTTCAATGGAGGATCAGAAACGGAACAACTTCACCCCACCATCCTGATTCGACGAGATACAACAGAGACACAGATATTCCACCTAAACATTGCCGTATGTAAGAGGCAATTAACAAAGGCATAGCTTACCTCATTAGTGTGACAATGTCAGCAAGGCCTGTTGTGTTCAGAACAGTCACATTGACCACAGCCTGTTGTTTTGTTTTTTTAAAATTGCCTGAGAGTTATTCTGTTGTCACGAGTAAACAAGCTTAGGTATCTCAAGATAATACAGTAGGTTGATCTTTTATCATGGGAAAATCAGTGCTGGTCACTTAAAGGTCCTTACACACCGGGGCTGACATGAATACAGAACGCGAAATCACGAAATATTCAGAGGCGAATTTTGACGCGCCTGACTATACACATCAAGGCCCATGTGATTTTGTGACTTTCCAGGGGGAAAAAGACGCATCCCGGGGAAGACTTTTCCGGGGGAAAGGCCCACCTCTTTCGCCTCTGATTGGCTAGAAAAGCTGGAAACGTCATTAAATGCTCAAGCCAAAGGGTCAGCACTTATAGCCGTTTAGAGGCTAAGGAGGGCGGGACCTTCCCTTAACAACCAGCGTCCCGGGTGGAAGCGAGAAGACAAAAATGGAGTCTACTTCAGCTTCAAGTGATGGCGAATTGGTACTTCTTTTGCTTTCTCAAAAGAAAAAGAAACGTAGCACATGGGTGCTTCCTATATTAAAAAAAGAAGAGAACTTTGGTGAGTTTCACTGCTTGGTTCAGGAGCTGAAACTGTACCATGATCGCTGATTGTTTTCAGTTCTGATTAGACACTAGTATTGAGATGGCTTTCTGTCATGATAGCAAATACTGAGTCGGGGCAAGTACCAGATAAGCACATGAAACTATAGTAACAACCGTTAGCTTACACTAGCACAGATGAAAGTTCATACAAAGACGTTTAGCAAACTGTTAAAGCACACAAAACATCGTCATATGAGAGATCCGATGCTATGACTCTCCACAAGTTGTCCTTCAGGTCAGTATCTTTGTAATATTTGTGTCTTTCATCAAAATGCACTCTGTTTCCGACATATAAACAATCAGCCGGTCGGATATGTTGGATATACCGGTGAATCTGACGTCGCAACAACACGCAATCTGATTGGTCAGAAGTGGACACACAGTTTGCGAAACTTTAGAAAAACCGACCATGATCCGAAAAAATAAATGCCGCAATATCGCAGAATGGGAAAGCGTGAACACTTGTATTGACAGGATACGGGTTCGAAAAAAAATATTGCCGTCGGAAATAATCACACGACAAAAACGGTCCTGGTGCGTAAGGACCTTTAGATGACAAAATAAACAAGTCAACATCTGCAGGAAAACACCAAGAGATGAGATTAGAAAACTGAGAGAATAAAATATTTAAATGCATGTCCATTTAGGGCTTCCATACTACTCTACTTAAAGCAGCATTTCTCACAGGGTTATTAAACAATTGCTAGATGTTACTTAGGGTTTTTGAGACCAGGGCATTGGTCTTTGGTTGTAAACGAAACTGTTCAAGTCAGACCTACTTCTAAAACCAAGGAGGGATAAGGTGGAGGACATTTGCCTAAGTGACTGTTAACTCCTTGGCTCGCTCATTAACCACGCTAAAATAATGCATTAGGACAGGAAGATTGACTATTTATTAACAGCCTTCATGACAATAAAAGTGGGTCCACCCTTCCCTAAAAAGCGCGTGGGTATTTCACGGTGGAAAGCCATGAATCTTCAATTCAAAGAAACGCCCCTGCTTAAAATGCAGATTAGGGTCATTAAATATGGCGTAGTTTGACTGTAGCTCGTAAACGTGAGGGTAAAGGTAAGCTTATCTGGTGGGACCAACGAGTCTGGATCTCCGCCCCACAGTGGGCTCACATTCCACAGATTCCCACACTCTAAGCTCACCTGCCTTTTCCTTCACCTTTTAACAACCCGTTTTCAAGGACATTATCACAGGGGGTAAAAAGTGAGTTGCTGCGTATTTCTCAGTGTCCAGGCAAACTAACACCGACCCAGTTTCGCTCGTGCACGTTAGCGAGTTAAGTTTTCATCCCGACGGCTGAGCAGGACGTGGAAGGCGACGCGTGAAGGTCCCTCAAAGGTGCGCGTCGTGGGCGATGAGTCGGTCACAAGAACAAGATTAGCGTAGTATTAGATTCACTCCAGCTGGGAAGAAGCCCTAAGAAGTTTGTCTTGTTCTAAATACACACACGAAAAGCCCACTCTCACTTATCACAATAATTCCCCGACTTTCTGAGTCCCCTCTGCCTTGCGCACAGATTCTTTAATTTTTTTCCCCAACCTTTTTCCTCAGTTATTTCGCAGTTCGTGAAGAAGCAGCAGCGGGGGAAAGGAGTTACATACCTTAGGAGGACTGTTGTTAAGCTGGCTAAGGCTCGGCCCGGTTCTGCATTAGTACAGGTAAGTTGATCGGTAAAGTCCAGTCCTTTAGTCCCATGCATGTGGAAGAGTGACTCGCGGCTCCTCCATGAAGCTAAAGCCGAGAAGAGGAGACCGACCCCTCCACCGCTGCTCCCTCCCTCCCTGCCTCCCTCCTCCAGCAGTCCCAGGCAATGCGAGCGTGCATGACGTCAGTGGGAATGTGGGAAAGCACTGCGCACTCCTGATTGGTTACGATGTGGGTAAGGGGCGTTCCCAAGGAGGTTCGTTTTCTTGAATAAACCAATAACAAAGCAGCTGATAGTTGCCGTGGTTACAAATTTTGTCAACCTACTGCACAGAGAGGGAAAGCACAAGGTAAGGAAGAGTTCAGAGGGTAAATGTTAATCTTACATGCATGTTGCGGGCATAATACATCTGGTAGCGGTAGTGTGCATTGTTATATGTTATCCAACTTCACAGTTTTTTCTTCAACAATATTTCTGTCTTGTAAACATATTTCTGACGTCGATGTAGTTAGCTTGTTAGCTAACCGACCAGGTAGCACAGCAGTGGTTGGTTCATGACCTAACAAGTAGCTCATGTCAGAGCCGGCCCAAGCTTCAATGGGGCCCTAAGCAAAATTTGATTTTGGGGCCCTCTATTTCTGCCAATAATATCGATTGATGATCATTCACACACCTTCATAAATCTCTTTGATTAAGATTTCATGACGTGCAAACATACTTTTATCTCTGCGTTTTTTCTCTTCTTTCTCTTTCTTCCTCTTTCCTTTCTCTGCTCCTGAAGGATATGTCCTTTTCTGCAACATTGTTTTGCCCACTGTATATAGAATGGACAGAGTCTGCCTCCTTGCTGGGTGAAGCCACTCCGAGAACAGCACCCTCTGGTGATGGGCTGCAGTTTACCTCCTCCAGCGATCCCTATGGAGCTTCGGACAAATTTTATAAATTAATTACACCAAATATAAATGTTTCTCCCCCCTGGTTGTGGTGTTAACATGTAGTTACAGTAAGACTGGTTTGTGCTCAAGTCCTCATTTTTATGTGAAGCTCCGTTTTTAAAAGTTATTAGGAGGTTAATGTTTTCTATGATTGACATTTGATACAGCCTATGAGCGTACGAAGATTGCGTAGCTCCCCCGGGGGATACATCACAGTGACTCTCGGCGACTCTCCCACCGAATGTGTACTACACTACTGTGCAATGTTGGTTTCAGGAAGTGCAGAAAAAACACGGCAATACCGAGAGCTTTACAGTCTGTGGTTTTAACCCACAACTACCTGCGCTTTGGATGCTCAGTGAACATCGCACAACAGAAGGCACATAACGGAGCTTTGACACATCATTTACTTTATTTTATTTTTACAATAATCTATATTTGATCATACAAAAAAGCATCACTCATACATGCAAAAAATAAAAAATATTTAGATTATTATTATTTTTTTGATTGCCCTTGGGGGCCCCCTATCGGCTGCGAGGCCTAAGCAGGTGCTTAGTTCGCTTATGCCTTGGGCCGGCTCTGGCTTATGTAAAGTGTTTATCACCACATTTTTTTGACAAAGTATTGTTGAATTTTTTGAAAATCAAGACAGAGTGAATTTCTTTCAAATATTAGCAACCATTAAATCGTAAAGCAGCTGTGAGAAAGAAAATCAAATGACCAAAAAAGGTTTTTTGATTATGTTTTTGTCCTATCAGTAAACTGGCCAGCTCTAAATTGTGTATTTAAAGGTACGTGTCTTTGTAAAGGGAAGTCAGACAAAAGTAAATCAATGACTCATGTTATGCTGCCACTCTGTCCAGAAACCTAGTATTTTCCTGTCACTAGTTTTTCATTAAAAAAAAAAAAAAAACATTGTGTTCTGTCCTATAAGAAGAAGCTCTTTTGTCCGCTAAAAGTGGGCAAAAATGGCAATTATCTTCACTGAATCCAAAAAACAGCATATTAATTTCGATCACAGTTTAAATCAGTTCCTCCACACTTCACACTAATCCATTACATCCACCATAAAGCTTAACTGACACTGTCTGTGTGGCCATTTTTTTTAAGTTAAATTTTAAAAAATGAAAAAAAATTGTCCCTGGGGAATATTTCTGCGTCTCCATATGCCCCCTTTGAGTTCACAGTCTTGCAAGATCTTACTGATTTACTCGTATTACTTTTGCTCATATTCCTCTTTTTGTCATTTGAGATACCGCTCAAAAAACAGGCAGATGTGCAGTTGAATAGTTATTTTTCATCATGTGTTGACAAAAATCTTAGAAATGTCTTGTATAATGATACATGTCTTACTTGCAGGCAAGCAAATCTAACTCTGGTAATGAGTGGGAAGGATCTGCATACATTTGTTACAAGCTACAGAGCAAAGGATGTGGGTAAGTCAGCACAAACCGGGTCTGAAATATTGCTGACTTGTGACATAGTGGCCCATTGATCTACTGAATAGATCTGACCTGAAGTCTTCATGTTGAATTCCCCAGGTACTGCCAACTCTTTTGATGCTTTTGTCAGAGGCAGCGTTGCTTGTGTTTATTCACCTGCCCCTTGAGTCACAGCTGAACTCTTAAAAACTGCCTAACAGTTAGTTTGCACTCACCACCCCCTCCACCCCTCCACTGCAGTTATTTCTGAATTACCCATGAAATCCATTAGCTCTCAGCTGGTGTTGTCTTTACTTCTATTTCTTTTTTTTTTCTGCTGAAGTCAGCATAAAGACTTTACTTAGGACACTAAGAGTGATGAGACTTTCAACAATTCCAATGATCCTAATTCAGCCATATCATTTGCTTTCACCCATGCAGAAAAACTGACAGTACGGATGAAAAATGGTCTCGGCAGCTCAGAGTACAAACCTGCTGAATATGAAAGACTGCAAGCTATCATTGATGCCAAGCGCCTGGAGTCTGATCTAATTGGACAAAAGGTAAATTTTGGTTGTAATCAATACAATGTCCATGCTAAAAACAGCATTTTCATTTTAAAATCAATCCCTGTTAAATTTGATTTTATGGTGATTCAGCATGCAGCAGATGAAGAATAATGTTCAAATACACTGGGATATAAAATGTTTTTACAGCAGTCATCATAGCCCTCCACAGGGGAAGCAGAACATGACCTTATTGTGAGGCAATAAAAAGCATGTTGTAAAAGAAGGAAACAGCAACATTTATCTCTATTAGTGTATCTTCTTTCTCTTTCTTATTCTCGTATTATGCAAAGGGATTCAATACCTCTTAAAACAGCTATTGCATAACGTCTCTAATTTGTTTAAGTACATGAAAAAGAGCTGTAATATCACCACCATACACAGCAGCTTTTCCAGTTTTATGAATATTCATTTGGCTGCCTGGGGTTTTTCTATAAAACTGATTGAAGTTCATAGAAGGCTCTGAGCAGAGCTAAAAGTTAATGCCAGGGGCAATGAAGATAAGGCTGTTAGACCTGCGGTGTTTTAATTGGTAAACTGTGGCAGGAGCCTTTAGTATCATCACAGTCGCCCATGGCGCCTTCCAACCCTGTTCTCTGTATAACCTAGATAAGCCCATAGTCACATTTGGTCTCCCTGCTGAAAGGCAAGCTTTTAGAGTATCTCCCATTGGAGATGTGATAGAGGGGGAAATAAATGACCACGAGTGGCTTCAAGCATAGGATCATTTTTGCTCTCCAGGATGGGACTGGAAGCATTAGGAGATACTAAAACCTTTAAATTTTACCTCATTATAGGATTTCTTACCAGGAGCTCTGTGGAAAAGTGTACAACTTAAGAAAAAAAAAAGGAAGGCGGGGGGCATTCACACAGCCATTCTGCGCTCACATACTGGTATATGTTTGAGAAATGCAATAAATTATCATTTCTCAATTTTACCAGAAGAGATAAAAACTAATAACTTACAATAGCAATTTATTTATCTTTGTAGCAACTTTTAAAAACTGGTTTACAAAGTGCTTTGACATACAAGCAAACATGTAACACAGCAAGAACCCAAAGTACCAAAGAGCTCAATAGAACTAAATGAACGATATAGAACTATATAGAACTAAATGAAGCAAAATCACATTAAAAAAAAAAAATAAATAGGAAAAAAAAAAAAATGTGGCCCAAATAGTTCTCTGCTGGCTTTTGTGATGTGGTTGCCTGCTGACATCATTCTGGACCTGTATGCTTAGCTCATAGGTGGTAGCTCAAACTTGAAGAACTTCAGCAGCACTTGAAGTGTATGATACTTCTGACTTGTCATCTGAGCCATCTGAAACGTTTTGGAGGGGATGTGGCTTTGGAAAGTGCAGTAATGCTGTTGTTTTTAATCACAGCAGCAGTAGGAAACATGAAAAAGCTACAGTGGATGAACTACAGTGAACTGAAAGGAACAAAAAAGCATGTGGTTGAGAAAATCTTATTACCTCTTTTTATGTATTTGTTATTGTTTGTTTTAAGACTGATGTATTTTAATAACTTTTAACACTTTATTTTCTTTATTCTATCTTAAAATGGTTTTATTGGTTTAGCCTTAGGTCCAGTGTTTCCTTTTTTACTCCAAGATAGCGTTTCCTTGGTCTTTTGTGGCAGTTTGAAGAGTCCTCACTTAGTGTCCTTGTGTGTTTGTGCATGAGTGCTGTGTGTGTTGAATGCAGGTTGAGAGGGTGGGTGGGGTTTTGCTTTTTATTTTGTATCCGGCACTTTGTACTACATTGTTTCGTATGAAAGGTCCTTTATAAATAGAGTTTGATTGATTGAAAAAGATAACCTTGATCTTAATCAAGTTGTAATAAACATGTTAAGGCCGACAGCCCTAATAAACCCCATACCAGATACATAGCAGTTCTGTAGGATCATTAAATTGTAAATTCAGTGTGATACTGAAGTGCTTGTTCAGTGGTTAATTTATACACAGAGTAATGATTATCTCCTTTTTAAGAGCTAGATTTGAGGAAATACAAAATATTCAAATAATTTTAAAGGAGCTCTTAAGAATAGACTTAAAACTCTTTAGAGTTTAACATAGTAACCTTGAAGTCGAACAAGAGATGTGATTGTTGCAGCTTTTATACTTGTAGGGAACATGTTGCCAAAGGGTTTTATACCCATTGTTGACCAGCACAGGTGAGATCATTATTTTGTCTGATAGAATTCTATTTTTAGGACTGTGTGGGCATGAAGGGGACTGAGCTTTATTGCCATCTTTCTGACCCTAAGGTTTATTTTAAGAGGGAGAAGGTACACCATTGTAATTCTCTGTGAGCCAGGATCGATGACCTTATGTGATTTCCAGTATATCCCCATCCACCAGCATCCTGACAAGAGATTTTATCAGTCGAAATAAGGCGCAACACCTACAGTATGTTGATGCAAAATTCTACACAATCTCAGAAAGAGGTGTACATATCATGGTTTCAGGTAGGTACAAAAAAATACTGTGACTTCTCAACATACATTTGAAACTTTTGGTCAAACAGTTTTGAAAACAAGTCAAGAAAAATGCTCACTGACACTGTAGCTGTTTGTTTTTTTGATAAATTTAGAGAGAAGTTGGCTGGCTGAGTGTAAATATAACATGAAAAAGGTGGATTTTGGCGGTTGTTTTATTTGGCACAGTGAAACTAGAATTGAGTAGATGTAAGTTTGGCTCCAGGCACAGTTTTTGTAGCTCAGCAGAGTTACTTGACAGCCAATGCAAATTAAGATCACCTACAATTCATTGCCTGGAAGAGGCCTGGAACGACATTAATTTGGCCTTTTTCTTTCAGAGCAGCAGTCGTTTCACATTGACTGCTGATTCCAATAACTATAAAATGAATGTCACCTCCAGGGTAAACCTTTTGCACAATACAGTCAAACTTCTTTTTGCTCCAACAGCAGCAGAAATATGACACATAAATACACAGTAATGACATAAATCAAAACCCTAACTCCTTTACAATTACTGTTAATGTGAGATAGAGTCAGCATACCCATGTATTCGTTATTTGAGATTTCTTTTTGTACAATTATCTGAGCCAGTGGCCTGTGTATGAAAACACTGATAGAGGAGTGCTCTGAATGGGCCTTGTTCCTTCAAGATGAAAAGAAAAACAAATGAGAGTAGATTATCTTTTCTCTCTCCACCTCCCCCTCATAATAACATGCCTCATAGTCATTCTGCGTCATGCATGTTTCAACTTGATTGTTTTAATTTGCAGCTGTTTATGTTGCTATCACACTTTTAGTGGGGATACAGTTTCAGTTGAATTACTAAAGTTTATGAGCCTTTCACAGACACGGTGATGCTAATAAAGGCTGAAGCAAATGCCTGTGTAAAAACACCCTCAATGTGCCAAACAAGGGAACAGTCAATTTTTATCTTTAGTACACAAACTTTACACTTTTTCATTACTCATGCAACAGTATGATTTATCCCCTGTCCTACCATTTTGGTGTTATGAAAGGTTCCAGATGATTGATGCATTAAAGCCCTCCATATCCAGGTTTGTCCCTGCAAAGTTAATTATTTTTATGAGGGAATAAAAGCAAGCACTTTCGTAATCGTTTTTTGTTGCTTGTTCTATTTTAGATTTGCGTCATACTTTTTTCTTATAGGTCACGAAGACCTGCCGCACAGCCAAGGCGACCAGAGAGAGCTCCATACTACAGCAGCACAGACAGGTGTGGAGCAGAGAGTGCCTCAGGCTGCAAAAAGCTGAGTAAGAGCTCCCTATTACTCCCTGTCATTATCTGTTGCTGTTTTCTGGATGTGCTATTACACCGCGTAACCGTTTCAGTTAAGCCCCATTGAACCCAGATCGGAGCCTGTATATAAAAATAAGGTGCAAAAATAAGCTTGACAAGAAGAAATATCAATGAAAAAAACAAGAATGGAAGAAAAAATGTGTTGATTTTCTTGTAGTAATGGCATTGAATTAAAGGTGAGAAAGAGAGAAAAAGTTTGGGGATTGGAGCTGTGTGGGTGCTGAATGGAGGAATACTCTCGCTACTCTCTACGTGTTGACGCAAGAAGTGTGGGATTGGGGCCCCAGCAGTGTCATGCCTCGTGAAGTGAGAAGGGCAGCGCTAGCTCTGGGGGTGCAGCTTGTTTGGCTGCGTAATGACTGTGTCTGAGCCACCCAAGGTTAATGATGTACACAAGTGTGAGCCTCGGTAATGAGCCCAGTCCTAAAGATGTGCCACTGCTTGCAACTCTCTATGCATATACCCAGTCAAATTACCATGGGATTCAAAAGCCACCTTGTCAGAAGGGAAACAGAAGAAGATATCTCTATGGTTACGCTGCCTTTATTAACAATAATGTCAGCCCCTTTCTTACTGTCTTATTATTTTGCAGCACTCTTCCTGTCTTCTGTTATTTTTATTTACCATCCTCCCCAGCCAAGTCCTTGTTTTTTCTGTTTTGTTTATTTTGACACTAACTTTTTATCCTCTTTTGTATAGTACAATGACAGGCTGTCATCACTTAAAGTTAGAGTGATCACACATATGGTGACTCACAGACTGCATGACCTTTTTTTGGAACCAGACAATCCAACATAACTCCTCCACTGTCTTAAGAATTAAGTTGCTTCTGCTTTGGTGATTTATCTCAAGTTTCTGCATTGCCCTTTAGTCTATATTGCTGCCCTTTATTGCCACAAAATAACAAAACACTTAAATTTATGCAAAATGTTAATAGACCGCGAACCATGAGCTGGTTATTTCATCGAATATCCCCTCTGGAAAAATAAAGCTCTTCTTATCTTACTGTTTCTGTCTGAGTTTCAGCCTGCATTATTTTTAATCAAAGACATCTAGAGATGATTGATTCTTTATCACCATGGATTACAGATTCTATCCAGTAGTTATAGAGGTCTTGAGCAGTGGAGATAAAGTGGAAAACAATGAAGTCATTTTTTACATCCACAATGAAGACGTCATAACTTTTAATTCAGACATACACTCCAAGAGAAGAGCTGTGCCCATCATAATCAAGTATATTTCAAGGATAGACTGAGTACTTAATTCAAGATCAATTTTCCACACCTCAGAAGCTTATTAGCAGTCCAGATGTTTGCACTGGAGGAAAATAATACTTTGATTTGAGTATGTAGGTACTAGTACTTTGATTTAGTAATTCAATTCGATGCTACTTTGCATAAATAAATTCATAGTAAAGCTTTTGTTGCTTCTTAAACATTTCAAACATTTTAAAGAGTGCACCAAAAGTCATAATCTTGGAATAAACTAATGCATTCTCCTTTAACCACTAGCTGTATTTATTGATCTTAAGGGGGGCAAACAAACAGCAAGTAAGATTTGGGTATATCTTGGTAGTTAGCCTAAATTAACTAATGCAACCAGCTAATTTTTGCATAAAAGTGTTAATGAGACCTTCAGGTTATTATTTCCTCAAGAGTTTGATCTTGATTAATACAGGTGACCAAAGCACTTTAAGCTTGACAGTTTGTATCATGTTAATGTTGCTGAATAAACTTATTAACTTGTTTTTTTTTTCTGTGTGAAACAGGGAGGAAGCTGAGAATGACATCCAAGATATTCTGGAGATGATCAGACCGATTGACAAAACAGACACTGCCATCTTCTCACTCCAAGAACATGGTAAACAAAAGAAGGCCAGTGGGTATTAGAAGATTGTTCGATTATCCTCCGTTAGACTGTAAAGGTTTTACTAATGTCTCTCCTTGTTTGTCTTTGTTTGGGTTAAGCACTGCTCCTAAAGACGGAACAAGAAACATTCAGGACAGCCACTGTAGAGCCTGTCCATCACCTCAAAGATGACCTGTGCTTCAGACTGAGTGAAATACACCAACAACACGGAGCTTCAGGATTTAACTGGGAACAAGTAATTCAGCAGGTATCTACATAAGAGAAACATGGCTGACAGTTCATGTCCACCACAGTGACTTCAGTTAAAATGAAGTAGAAAGTTGGCAAAAAGATTTTCATCTCTGTTCCTGTGAACTTAAATCAGGTGGATCAGGATCTGGGCTTTTGGAGTCTCTGCGTCTTCCAACTCATGTCCTTTTCTTTTTACTGGAGTTTTTTAATTCCTGCAGTTCATTCAAAGCCCCAAATAATGAATCCTGCCAAACTGAAACAGCTTGTACACATCCAGCAGCAGTTTCAACTCTCTTGCCTGATCACACAATGATTCCCGCTTGCACACAGCGTTGCACTCACAGTCCAAGAATCTCTTGTTTGTCAGATATCCACGGTACCAAAGTCAAAAACTTGCCTTTGACTCTCAGAGGCTTTATGCAGGCTCTGCAGATGAATGGTGAGATTAAGGAGCAAGCAGGGGTCTTTAAAGACAGACTTTACTTGGAATGTACCGTCTGCCAGCCATTTTGTCTCCTCTGTGAGGCTTACCCATGCTTGCTTCTTTCCCATGACCCCCTCCACTCCTGCTGGCCCACAGCCTCATCCCACCTGATAACATGGGCACAGCACAATGGAACCCCCCTTCCAATCCCACACCCACACACACACACACACACACACACACACACACACACACACACACACACACAAACACACACACACACACACATAGCTGTATATTGATGCCTCTTGTTGTCCTTTTTTCCCACTCCCGACTTCTGACCATTTGGTATGTTTACTTATCTTACTACATGAATTTGCTCTCCAACCAACTAACAACATGAGAGATCCCCTTTTAGTGCCATTAATACATCCATGTTTTAAATAGGAACTTAAGATTCTGGAAACACAAACAGGGATTTGAAAGCTTATTTAAGAAAGAATCAGAAACAAGACAGTCCAACAGGAATAATGCCCCATAGTCAGGGATGAATTGATTGTGAGAGTCAGGGTCAAAAATAATCTCTTTTATTACCTCTTTACATTATCTCATAGCTTTCATAGATATTGTCATAATCTGACATTGCTAATATTCACATTTGATAACAACAACAAATAGTTTCTTCTGACTAATAAAACCCTTTTTCACAAATTAGCCATTGAGTATACAAATATGCTAGCATGACAATAATGTAACACAAGTACGTCAACTCTGATGTCTGTACACAGCTCATTATTTCCTGATAGCTAATGTTGGCCAGTAGTTGTTTTTATATTCATGTATATTTCTCTTTATATGTGTTTATTTGAACATTGTCCAGATCTGACAGCTTTGTTAAATACTGAACTAAAAGTGTTGCAGAGATGATGGGCTATAATGATGAAGATGTATTTATTAATGCATCAAAGTAAGATTTTTCAGCCATCAGTGTTCCTAATCTCTTACTCCTTCTTTAGCTGAGATGTAGATGTTCTGGTTCTTCTTTCATTTTTAATTTTGCACGTAAGAGTGTGCATTCCATTAACCAAGCTAACCAAGCTAACCAGCTATTCTCATGCTTTGCTGATGTACATGCGCTTCTAACTCAGAGCTCCTTTGATTTTTGGCCTTTGACCATTTTTTGCCAGAGCTTATAAAGAAAATAAAAAAAAACAGCAGCAGTTGTGGCTCAGTAGCAAAGTTGTTTGTATCTCACTGTTGTCGGTTCAATTACAGCTGTACCTGCCAATGTGTTTTAAACTCTGAGTTACTCCTGCTGACATATTCAGCAATGTGTGAATAAATATGATTACTCTCTACTGATGGGCACTAACATACACTAGCACTCTTTGCTGTTAGCATAACATCAGTGTGAACAGGTGCACAAGACATGCAGTTAGAAAGTACTTTGGGCTAGGAGTTTGAAAAAAAATTGCAATTTTTTTCCTTTTTGTAAAACATATTGTGAAAAGAAAAAAATACTGGAGAAGAATTCTACTTTTTAAAAAGTGGTTACAATAATAATACAATCGTACAATTTATCGTTTGGGTATATCAGCATATTTTCTGCTTTCATATCAAATCCCCTTCCTCACTATGATCTCTGACATCGGCACTTACACATACTTCAGAATATTTTAACTACATACAGGGTTAATTTATTTAATAGTCATCAATAATCCCTGACTGGGTTTAAAATTATGCGTAGTCTGCGTCACAAGCAGCGTAATGGTAAGTTACGTAGAAAGTAAGTAAACTTTATTTATATAGCACCTTTCACAGACAAAAAGTCACAAAGTGCTTCACATAAACAAAAAGTAAAAATGTACATACAAATTTAAAAGGCCATAACCACAACATGAACTATTATAGCAGTCCCAAAACAACTAAACAAAAGCCTGAGTAAATACATACATCTTGAGTTGGCTTTTAAAGGGGTCAACAGAGAGAGGAAGATCATTCCAAAGCCTGGGTGCAACAGCCTGGAAGGATCGGTCTCCTCTGGTCCGAAAACGAGAGTGCGGAACCATCAGTAGATTCTGATCCACAGACCTCAGAGCCCAAGTGGGGGTGTAAGGCTGGATCAGATTACATATGTAACATGGAGCCTGACCATGCAGGGCTCTATATAATAGGACCAGAATTTTAAAATGTACCCTAAAGGATACAGGCAGCCAATGTAGAGCTTTAAGAATAGAGGATATGTGAGTATTAATGGTATTAAACAGCAAAGAAGATTCTGGTGAAGTCTGTAGTCTGTAGTTTGACAGTTGTGAAAGTGAACTGCTGAAAACAGACAAGAGGAAAATTAGATACTGTAGATCTGTTTAGAGAGAGTGCTAATGACTATAAATAATCTGTTTGCCTATTAAACTAAGCAGTGAATGCATGCCACTGTAAAAAAAAACAAAAAAAAAACACATTTATTCTATTTAAGTACCTTACTGAATAGTGTAAAAGTAATTGCTACTTCATCCATTTGGAGAATGGGTTAAGATTGTCTGTTGTTAAACATAACTTTAAAAATCTTGACAGGTAAACCAAATTTCTGATGATTTCTAATTTCCACATTTCTTTCCAAAAAAGACTCAGTTTAGATTAATAGATAAATGTTGTTTCCTTTCCAAAATAGCTGTTTTTCTCCCTCTGATATTTGACATCTCTGGGGTGAAGCAGTTACAGAGCACTTACAGAGGCACTCTGATGATAAATGTTTCTGAATCTAGAGGTCTGGGAGATCACAGGGAACTGGAGTTCAAGCATTAATGTTGATCTCAGCAGACGCAGCAAAAACAGGAAGAATAGAAAGTGTTACAGACGATAGCTGTGATCTCTTGAGTCTCGTCTTGAGATCGGCACTTGATTTTTGTGAACTGTAAGAAGAAGAAAGGCGTTTCTCTTTTAGAGCGTTATGGATACCAGACTTTGAACTCTAAAAATAAATGCAATTCAAGAAAGGTGAAAAATCACTCTTCTCAGTTTGATTGTGAGTTCAAACTGTGCGTGTTTTACGCTGTTTTATCACCAGATAAACTTTGTGAAAGACCAGCAAAATGGTATAACTGCCAAACTTCACGCAGAGTACCTGGCCTTGGAGGAGGAGATTACTGGCTTGGGCTTAGAGGTACAAATTTCTCACCTACTGTTCAATCTAAGTTGATTGATAAAAATTTACATTTTGTATAACAGTGTTCAGTGGAGCCAGAGAGGTGACTGAATAAAGAGTGAATGTCTAATCATTTCAGTTTTTGTCTCAAAGGTGGTCATTTTTTCTCCACAGAAATATCTCACAAGTACTTCAGATGATGTGGTTTCAAAAAAAGATGTTCCAGAGGAGGTTTTGGGTTCGGACTGCCCTTACCCAGAGCTAAAGGACTCCCTGATCCAAGCCTTTCGGTCTCTGTCAGAAAGGTATCAGAGCAGGCTGCAGAGTCTCCATGAGCAACTACATGCAATCAACAGGTACACCTGACAGCAGCTGACACTCGTCTCTGCTTCCTATAATAAACTCGAGAGCTATTTATGTTGATTGATCGAGAAAATTGAGTAGGTTTTGCAGCCTATGTGAAATATATGTGATGACACTCCCTCCAGTTTTCCTCTCTTTTCAAAGAAACAGGCTTTAAATGATTCTCATCTATCCACTTTGATAAATCTTTCTATAGGCAGAGCTTAGAAGATCAGGATGAGAGATTATGTTCTCAGCAGGACGTTAACGGCATATAGAAGCGCAGTCAGTTTCCTGACAGACACAAGTGTTTCTCAGCAGGAGGTTGATGATATCGATGTGTCAAAGCCCCTTCACATTTCCACTTCGATTTCCATATGTTTTCCATACAGCACGGCCTGCTCCTGTTGATGTGTGCAGTTGAATGTACAGTATATATGAATATATGCACCTGCGGGAACAGGTCAATAAGATAACCTGTAAAGTAAAGTGTTAAATAGATGAATTTCTTTTTTTCAAAACAAACACTACAAAATATTATATTTTTAGTATATTTATATTTGTATGTATTAATGAAGCTAAGTAGTCTTTTCTTGTTTGATTTGTTTCAGGTTCTGTGGCTGGTGTGCAGATGATCACCATTGTTTCCAGTTCATTTTGTCTCAGTACACTCCACATGACGTGCCCAACTACAGAGTCCTCTGCATGGACATGCTGCAGAGGCTGTTCCCTCACAGAAGTAGACATGAGCTGGTCAGTGTTTTATTTAATGTTAAACCTTTGAAAAACTGAGACAAAATTGACACAAACTAAACCAAAAGAGTCGTAAGCCATCATATGTTTTATTAGATTTTTTTGTCCTACATTTATACAGAATTTATGATTTCAATGATCAAATAATTATCTTAGTTATTTTTCAGGAAGGAGGTTGTTGCATTGATTGAAAAAAACATTATTGTGTTATTAAACAGAATCACTGCAGTGCGCTTTGGACTGGCAGAAAGTTGTACTTTCATTTTTTCTTATTTTTTTACACATGCAACAATTGCCTTCCCTGAAAAAAATGGAGTTAATACTGAAGCATCAAAAGAGCACCTGCAATTGGCAGGTATAAAGACCCAGAAGTACGTCTACTCCTTTTTTTGTTATCTAGGCAATGCATTCAAATTAAAAAAGACAAAAAATGGAGGCTGTCAGTGTTTGAAATTCATTTTAATTTTATGAAAGAAAACTGGGGGGAAATTTCACAAATAGTGGACTGCAGACGCTAATAGCCCCAAGAGCTGTGCATCATTTGCCCCTGCTGTCTGCTTTATCTCAAGCTCTGATTCACAAATGATATTAAAGTCCAAAAATACCCACCAGGTCCGGTAGCTCTGTGCAATTTTCTTCAGTTTTGTTTTGTAATGTTGCTGAGATGAGCCGTGGACATCTCTTCACTCTGCTGCACAGAGCTGCACTGTGTGCTCTAAGCATGACGATACAAATCCTATCTACATATGTAATGAGCTGAATGGAGAGGTAATGTTCTTACTATTTTATTATGGAGTCACTTCACAACAGATGTAACACAGATTTCACAGTTTATACCCAGCTTTCTTCTTTGAGGAAGCCTGCAAAGAGCAACTTGTCAGATGGGGCAAAACAAACTCTGTGTGTGATGGCACATTTGTTAGTGTGAGTGTTGAGCCCCAGACACCCACAAACTGTTTGTTTTAAAGATAGGGGTGTCAAAGTAATGACAGACTCTAACAAGGCTTACAAATACTTCAGTGCAAATAGTTTATACTCTCAGCAGATGGTTAAACTTTTCACTCAACTGTGCTGGTGAAGGTGAATTATGTGTTTTTAACACGTCTGTTTGCATAGAAAAAGTCACATTTGGCTACAAACAGATAAATAATGTCCCATTTAAGTATATAGAAACAATAATGCCAAAAAAAAAAAAAACTGCTTGCAGAGACATTTGTTGAGCTTTCAACACTGTATTGATGCTTTTGTTCTGCTCACAGGTTTAGTGGGTGCAAAAGCATTGCAATCCTGACAGTAAACCAAAAAAATCCCAGATTTTAAGATGTCATCTTGTACTTTGGCTACTTGGAGGATATATTTGTTAATTTTTTTTTTTTTTAAAACTGGAGTCTAAACCTCTGAGGGCTAAGTATGATGAGATGGAATTTAATTATAGAAAAAATAAACATTTGTTTGTACAGGGATTGCTTAGACTTTCTGATCTGCAGCTCTCTGAGCATTCAGAGGTTTTTCCTCTTGGTCCAGTGCAGACTTTGGATTCATCTAGTGTAGATGTCCTCTGCCATTTAAACATTTTCTGGTTGAATGGACCACAGAAAAAAAATGCACATCCCAGCCCCACTTCTTCATACCAAAGTATGTGCATTTACACTGTTTGTTCATGGTTAAAAATGTGGCCCCCCCGCATCCCTGCAACGTGAGTCCCCGACTCCCTGGTCAATGTGACTCAGCACCCTGAACCGCTTAGACAGACACACAGTTAAGCTTTGACAATGACTTGCTCAGCACGCTGCAGGATGTGCCATGTCACCCACTGTGGACAACTCGCTCAAGCCACCACCCCAGCATCGCCATGACAACCGCCAGCCCCGCTCTCCTTCCTCCCTCACCCGCTCCCGGAGACCTGTCCTCATATCAGTTCCAGCTGGGTGCTGCATTTAGAGCCGTGATCGTTCAGCCTTTGGGGGGTGACAGGGAGAGATGTGTTTCTCAACAGTCTCTCTCCACACTTTTCACCTCCTCTGAAGCAGAGTTGATGCAGAGTGTTGATGTGGCAGTGAATTCACCTTATCCAGCTATTAGTCATAATTAAACTAGCTCACATGTGGTAGATAATTAGCGTGCACGACAGTAGGTTGCTGAAACCTCACTGATTTAGTGCATATATGCCATTTTATATCAGCGTTTGGAAAACAGATTTCATTCAGGGTTGTTTTGACATTTTCTGTTTTCGAAACCTAAATTAAGAGAACAAATACACAAGTAAGTCAGCATTGATTAGAGCTTATTAAGCTCAAAGGACAGAGACTGTAAGAGCTCTGCTCCATGAAATCTAAAGTAAGGAAGAAAATCCTACAATTGAGACACCATTCTGCTTAAGAAAGATATTTGTTTATATTTTTCAAATAATTCCCTCTGCATTTTTACAAATGTGGTTGTCAATTTGACTTTCTACCAGTATGAGTTTATTTACAGAGTGGTTTCTGCCGAGCTAGGTCTGAGCTTTAAGGTTGTCCTTTGTCAGTTTCCATTTCAGAGCCTTGAAAGCTGCTCTTGTTTGAGCTTTAATAACTCGCCTGCTTGTCATTTAGATCCCTCTGCAGGCAGTCATATCATAATGATGCACAGTCTTCCTCGACTTTTGTGAGCATAATTTAAATTCTGACACAAGACGCAACAGTTTTGTTTTATAGCCAGACAGCAGATGTGACATATAACAACCACAGCCTAAGGGTTTGTGCAGTCAAACCACCTCAAGGCCTTGGTGATAAATCTGTAGTAAGTGCTCTCTTCAAATGGCTGCATAAACCTTGTGTTTTGAAAATATTATATCTATTGTTTGAGAAAGAGTCATTGCGAAGTGGTTTGTTTTATATATTTTTTGCTTTTATGAGAATAAAAGTGTTTTACATTCTTTTTTACTTTGTAGGAAATATCTAGAATAAAGCAGAGCTGTAGTAGAAGTTGATTTCCTAATTTAAGATATTTGAAGTTTGCATTTACAATTCAGTTAACCCTCACATACTGTTCAAATCCTGTACCCTCACAGTATGTTCCGGGTCAAAATTGCCCCTTCAAAGAGTTCAAAGAGCAGCTTTCTGTCACAGAAAGTTCTCTTGACTAGTTAGGTCATTTTGACCTCTGTCTAGGTGTGTCTGTGTGACTGTATGTCTGTGTGCGTGCGTGTGTGTGTGTTTCTGTCAAGGTAATGATAGTTTCATAATGATTTGAATATATCTTTTTGAACAACAAACCTTATATTGAACCCTGTTGTTACTGTTTGTCACTTGTCCCACACTGCTAGATCTAAAATCCATCTAAATAGATGCGGGTCAAATTTGACCCGTAACAGCCTTAGAGGGGAAAAATTTGTAGCACATAAACAAAAATACACATGAATATTTTTAAATCAATTTCATGTATTTTGGGAAACTTCAGGAAAAGTCATCAAGTTTCAGGCTTAAAGAATGACGTTTAGGGTATTTTTACTGCTGTTAAAAGTCCAAACGGGTCAAATTTGACCCGAACAGTATGTGAGGGTTAACTCAGGACAGTGTATTAAAAAAGTGCTCCCTTATACAGCTAGATGCATATGGACATATTCTTGAGTTCTTTCTACCTCTCAATCTTCATTTCCATCAGGTGGTGGTGCTCTAAGTAGCTCAAAGAGGACGTCTCCCCCTGCTGGATGGGGCTCTTTAGTGTCCATTATGGCTTCCTCTTTGATGTCTCCCATGACAAGTAGGGAGCCAGTAGAGTACCGGCAGGATCTTAAATTAATGCCCTCATAAGATGCCCCAGCAATAGCAGGAATAATTCATACCTCATACTTTTTTATGAATATATCTGGGAGAACATTTCTAGTCACTCCTCTGTGTGGATAAGTGCGCTGAAGAGAGGCTGTGGTTGAGAGTGCTAAGCATAGTGTGGTGGATGCTTCCACATGCATACTGTCTGCAATATGTTGACTGATCTGCAAGCATTGGTAGCATTGCAAACACACTTAGCATGACAAGAGCAAAAATCCAAGAAAAGCAAGAGAGGTGCAGAAGAGGACAAAAAGAAGGGGAAAACAAGGGGCGGATCTCCCTCAACTTTTGAAAGTGCATTAATAAACAGGATCTGCTCGAATGGCTCTGGCACTTCTCTTCCATTGGCAGGTCTGTCAGCTCACTCATTTTCAATAAAACCAGTCAGCCGTCTAATGCCTTCCCACCGTCAGTTAGCCGCCATTAGCCCATAGATGAATATCATTCCCTCTGTTCCAGGGAAGCAGCCAAGTGATGCAGCCTCTGTGAGCGCTGACACAATGATGAATAGCTACAGGCAGCCCTCACACAGAAAGGAACTGTTTTCCTTCAGGACATTTCACAGCCAGGAGAGACGGACCATTTTATACACCAGCACAGCTAAATCTGACACAGAGTTTTCCCTGTGGGCCTGATGCCATTATTATAGACACTATATCATGTAGGGGTGTTTGTGTTTGTTTGGATTGTCATTTATCTGGAGCTACACTGTCTGCAATTCAACAGTTACTCATCCCTACATGCTGTCTTCCCCTTATTTATATATATATTTGTTTGTTTTGTGTAAGATAAAAAAATAACACAAGTGATAAGTTCAATAATTCAGCTTTACCATCTGACTTGCAAACACAATCTTCTCCATGTATGTTCCAGATAGAGCATGAACGTGTGTGGGACTTGCAGCGCTTCACCCAGGCACAGCTGAAGGTGGTGACCCAGCAGTGGCAGAGGGACCATGAAGAGCTACTAGCCAGAGCTCTGGTCACCCTGCAGGAGGCCAAACATGCCCACCAGGAGGAGCTGGAGCTCCATAGAGACCGACAGCACCAGCAGGACATCTGCTCACATCTTAAGAAGAGGGTAAGTGTCTGGTGTGCCATCATAATCAGGAACATTTCCATCTTTATGAGATGGTAGTTTTTATGTCAGCAATTATGTTACAGTTCGCTTCCTCCAGTCCATTTCTAAACCCCGGAGGAAGTGGGTCTGTAACTTTAATATAACTCTTGTTCATTGTTCTGCAGCTTTCCAAGTATGAGCCCTCTGTGGTCTTCCTCTCCACCAGTCAGATTTATAGGTTAAACTCACATCTATCGGTGGAGTGGAAAGAACTGGGCTGTTTTCAGTGATATATTTAGCAGGACATCCTTTTCCAACAGTCATTTTTGTGGGACCAGACCAGACAGGCAGCAGCAGTGTCTGGCTGCCTTCTTAACTGTATATCTGCTGACGAGGCTGCCTTTTCCACCAGGCTGCCTGACAGCATCTCTCCCTTTAGCAGCCACTTGGGATGGGCTGTGAATGCAAACAAGCTAATAAGGATGGTCTTACAAACATGATGGTGCTGTCTCAGAGGGGTGCTACTTCATATTCACACAACAAACAGGTTACTCATGTGAACACATCCATGTCTTGTTGATGCAGTGCTGTACAAATTGAATTTGCCTTGCCTGCCAGTTTTTAAAAAATAAATGGGGCTTATGTCCTGTGGCTGATTGAATAACATGACTTCCAGATGAAGTGAAGATGTGTTGTTGTGGGTTTGTCACATGACAGTTTATATTACTAAGCACGTTGTTAGGCTCTGTAGGGGCACAATCCCTGTTATATCCTAATGTAAAGGAAATGCATGAATCAAGCAGGTAAATTTGGACAATGGAAGCACCATAAAATATGACATCCTCTTTCAGGGTCACATTATATACTGCCTAGTAGGGCTGTAATCAACCAAAGAAATCTTTGGTCGACTAAAACCCTGAAATCTTCGACCAAAAATCGACTAATGAGGGACTCGACGAAGCGCAGCTTGGCAGGGTGAAAATATACTGTTATAGGCATGAGAAGGCAATTAAACACAAATATTATATTCAGCTAACCACCGGACGTTGATTAACGTGGACGTTGTTTAGTCTTCCTGTCTCCAGTGGGTTGGGCGAATCCTAAATAGTAAAAACAAGGGGGGTGTCCTGGGACAAGCTGTTACTCGTGAACATAGACTGTATATAGAATGGACGCCGTCTGCCTCCTCGCTGGGTGAAGCCACTCCGAGAACAGCACCCTCTGGTGATCGGCTGCAGTATAGGTCATAAATCCCGCCTCTGCCAGCAAAGCTTATGGGCCTGTGGACAAACTTTCGAAATTTATTAACATAAATTTTTCTCCCCCCTGCTTGTAAGACCGGCGGAATACGCTGGGTTTTTTTAACGCTGTTTTACGCTGGAATACGCTGTTTGAGCCGAGTGTCAATACAGCAACTCTCGGCGACTCTCCCGCCGAATGCGTACAATGCTACTGCCCAAGTGGTGGAGTGCATACAACGCCACTGCGCAATGTTGTTTTCAGGAAATTGAGAAAAAATGGTATTACCGAGAGGTTTTTGGCTTCAAATCCAACTAATAAGTCAACCAGTCGACTAGGGCTTTACAGCCCAACTGCCTAAAGTTGATTTTTTTATCTGTGTGAAACTAAATTTGTCAAATTTTGTTTGAGTACACATCTCTGCACAGACAGGAGAAATGGATTAAGGATATTGTCTGAAAGTCAGGGTCTAATCTCCCAGATCTGGTCGGTGTGACAATTTCATCACCTAATTATGTTCTTCCCCTCATGTTTTATTGCAGTGTTACAATTTAATTTTCTCACAAGTCTACAAAAGAAAAAAAAGGGCTTATAATAAAAACTGTCTCTTTTATTTCACAAGCTTTAGCAAAGTGTGCAAGGTGCAAACACTGAAGGTGAAACATATGTTACTGTGAGTTATTTTAGTGGACTTGATGCTTGCCAACAATACATCTCTTTTTTTTTCTTTCTGTTGCATGTTTGGATAAAGTCCAGGATGTCATATGCTCCCACAGTTAGTAGCTTGCAGATTCTTTCACTTTGACATCATCTCAAGAAGAGTTTTTCCTCATAACTTGCTTTCATTATGCAGCCCTCTACTGCATTGACTTGGACTCTTTTTTTACTTGATCCTTCTCTGTATTCTTTCTATACCTCTGGTTAAAGTGAAGAAGCAAATTCAAGGCTAACATCTACTCCACTCTCAGTTTTGTCAGAATGGAACTACTTTAGATACAACTGCAATAACTGGGGCATAATACTGTAGTGTGAGGGGAAGACATCACAGTTTTTTTAAATGATAGAATGTGTGATTCAAGGCACCAGCATGTTTCTCCAATCTCCTTTTTATTGTATTTTTGAGAACAACGGGGGCCTTTGATTTTCAATATCACAGATCTGGAAGTTGAACATAAACTACACGCCTCTGACGAAGGCTAACACATTGCTTTGTGTTCAGTTTTCAAGGCTCTCTGAGGCAATAAACAAAATAAAATCACATTGCCATTTTAAGTCCCCTGACTGTTCCACATCCACGTTTTTGTTTATTCAGTGAATGTGCACATATTGGAGTTTGTGTGGAGGCTCAGATGGACGCCTGTTTGCATCCAATCTTTCGCTTCCATAGCCTTTATCATTCCTGCACAGCGACACAACAGAGAGGGGAGATGGATTCTCCTCCTGTTTACTACATCTGCCTGTTTACTTTCTTTCTGCAGCTGCTCCCTCAGACCAAAGTAACTCTCTTGACTATTCCATACATCGTGATCAATCTTATTTCTTCACTGTAATATTTTCATACGTTTCCCCTGTTCTTTTTAGCATTTTAATTTATTACACAACACATACAATGTTATACAAAAGAGGATTAGGGCCACAAGAGGAGAAAGAAATAATTACAGGAGGGAGATTTTTTTAATTTCCATGTCGAGATTAAATTCAAAATTTTGAGATCAAGGTCAAAATTTAAAACTATCAAATTTTAAAAAAAAGGAAATTTCAACTTTAATCTTGAAATTTCAAGATTAAAAAAAATCGAGACTGCGTAAACAAAGCCTAAAATTTCCAGATCAAAAAAGTCGTTATAAAGTAATTACTTACGAGAATGATTTCGTAATAAAATAATTATGAGAATAAAGTCATAATAGAATCATTACTTACGAGAATAAAGTTGTAATAAAGCAATTACTTACGAGAATAAAGTCAGAAAAAAGTCCCCATATTTAACCTGTTGTTTAAGATGACAGTTGTTGAAATGAGAGCTAAGAAGCATTTCATGAAAATGTACCTCAATATAGGTTTCTCAAACAAGGAGATACTTAACCTTTTGCACATCAGCACCACATTATTGTAAGTATCATAATGATTTTATTGCAACTTTATTCTCATAAGTACTGATTTTATTACTTTATTCTCGCTAGTAATGACTTTATTCTCATTAGTAATGTCTTTATTCTCATAAATTAATCTTGAAGTCTTAATTTTTGTTTTTCTTAATGTGGCCCTAATACTCCTAATTTCATAATGTTAGGATAGCCCTAAATGTATGAAAACTTCATATTATTGAGCAGTCTAATGTTCAACATGGTCATAATGATCTGTAACTTATAGTTCATCCTTTGTTTTTTTAGTTTGCTTTTTGCATCATATTCTTGAACCCCACAGTTACTTCTACAGTTCCTGTGGTCAGCTGAAATATACTACAATAAACCAATAAAATAAATGGACAATGTTTGGTTACCAAATAATACCACATAGGCCTATTTTATAAGAGGGGAAAAAAATCGTCATTTACTGACAGAAGTTGGAATAAGCCTGATTTGACCTGAGAAAGTTCTAAAACATCGGCAGCTTCTGTTGCAACTCTGGACAATTACAGACTAGCAAAAAAAGTCATTGAAGAAAACATTTCTATTTGTGTTCAAAGTAGTTGGTAATTGTATGAAAACACACATACCAGGTGTTATATAGAATAGGCACTTGGAAAAGTAAAGTCAGGAACAAATGGATCAACTGGTTAGCTTCAAACAGTGGTGCAAAGCTAATGGTTAAGCTAACATGGATAGTTTGTTGAAATGATAAAAATAAACAGATCACTGGATTAGCCCATTTTCACCAACAGTAGGTTAGAAATAGCAGATAACCAGGTAAAATAAGGGACAGTGTGATGGACAAATTTAAAAATAGTTAGCAAACAGTAACATGTCAAGAGCTAGGAGCCTGGAGAAATGTTAACTGTTAAACTAGATTAGTGTGAGTAATAGAAGACAATTGAATTAGTTAGCAAACAAAGCAATAACAATCTCCTTAAAGTAATGGCTTACTAGTGGAAAAGATTGTTGAGAGAAAAGTTTAAATTGTTAGTTGAAAGTTACGGTTAAGCAGTTGTAACCCATTCATGACATATTTTTAGGTTTTCAAAAGTCAAGAATGTTAATCACAGAAGTTTGTAAAACACTGTCCTTTTTACAACCTAGCTCGTGAGGGGAAAGGACGTAACGTAAAACCCCAGATCTGTGATGTCAAAATTGTTATTTATTGCTAAAAGAAATAATGAAGTGCTGTTTGGCATAAAGTTGAGGCGAGGATCAGAGGAATGTGGAGTGCTGCTCAAAGAAACACATAAGGCAACCCTCGAGTTTGAAAAATGTCGCTTTCTGAAATTAGCTCAAAACAGCAGTTGAAACGATTTGAGGGGTGAGCTGCTCCCTATCCCATACAATTCCACAAAAATAAAAAGATATACAATTAAATCGTCTAGCCTCGTGAATCTGCCGCTCCTCCCCGATTGGTCCTGCGGACTCTGCCCATTAACCAATCAGCAGCTGGTTTCTGTAGTATCAACATCCTCCAACAGTCTCACACACAGACCCTACCAAACAAGGTAAATGGGGCTGTAACAGTCCTCATTGTTACGTTTTACCAGTAAGCAGTGCTGCCCCACAGAGAAAGGTGAATCAACTAAGACTGCTCAATGCAGTCTGAATGCTGGTTTACATGTTGTCAGGGTTTTTCCTGGCTCAAATTGAGGCAGAGGTGGCACCATCCTGACCATGCGCCATGACGTGCATGTATTTGTAAATTCAACCGACTCACTTTCTTTTACAGGCAACATACTTTAAGTTAAGAGTTCAAAAAAGAGTGTGACCATTATCATGTTAAAGCATTCATTTATTAAAACTATATACATATACAAATCAGCTGGCAACTTTAAATTGAAAGTACACTTCATCCACACATCTCGCAACCAGACAGAACATTTCAGCCTCCTCTTTTTCATTCTGTAGAACCTCCTCATGCACTCCTTGTAGTCCAAGGCCTCCTGGTCTGGTCCATCAACGGCCACCTTACAACAGACATCCAAGTGCCTCTCCTTCAGTCTGTTCCACAGAGGTGTCTTCACCTTAAACAAAACAATTCATCATACATTAAGTATTTTTGTTTTTATTCTGATACAGACATGAAGAGTGATAGTGTTTTCAATCATATATTATATATATGTATACGCTGCAGTGTCCTCCCTAAAAAAAACGACAACCAATTATTTCTTAAACTATCTAAACTATGTTATTTTAGTTTTTGTAACTTTATTAGTTAAGTGTTTTTAGGTACTACCATCTTTAATATACTTCTCCTTCTCTTCTGCTGCTTTGTGAATGGCTGTTACCACATGTCTTTTTAATGTGTCCAGCCTGTAGTTGGTTGATGGCTGTCTCACTAAGGAGGCAGCAATTGCCTGCTGTGTTGGGGCACAGTGCTTTTGGCATAAATAGCAGTGCATGCCTTCCTCAGTATGCCTGAGCCAGGTAAATTGATTGAGCCATTGCTTGTCAAAGCCACTGGCTCTGTTTTTGAGAAGATCTGGAAAGAGGAATAAAAACTACGTACCCGTTGGCTTTGCGTTGTTATGCTCCTAATTGGAAACTAATTAATTAATTACCCTCGCCTCGCCGACTCGTCCTGTCCTGCATTTTGACCCTCGCGATCACCAGTCCCTTGTGAAGTACTTTCAGACCTGACACAAATTTCCACGTTGTCACCACCATGAATTATAGCATTTTAACTGCCTGTTACGTTTTTTCTCTGCCGTGTTTCACCTGGACTCTTGACTTTCCTCCTCGCGAGGTCGCTTTTTAAAGTACTGGCTGATTTTGCCTGTCATAACTGCAACGCTAAAAACGGAGGAAACTTTTTTTTTTAAATAAATCATGCTCGGATGTAAAAAAGACAAGCAGTATTTACCTGTTTGTACCATCCGCCAGGGAAAATCAGGACGCCGATAGCACCAACTAGCGGGAAAAAAACTTGAAAAAACATGATTCGATCCGTTTCTTCTTCGGTAGATGCTTCAGGTCTTTCCGGTGCACTGCTGTTGATATAGCGCCTCTACAGTGGCGCAACGCTGCAACTGCAGTTAAAATACGTTGCTGCTGCAGAGGGACATCAATCGCTCAATCAACACAGCTGGAGCTTTACGCTGTGTTGAGCGAAATCAATCGCTCTTGCTGGGGGCGGCCCAAAATTAGGTGGAGGCGGCCGCCACGCAATTTTGAACGCAGGAAAAACCCTGGTTGTGTATTTCAATCACATGTTGATGCAAAAGAAACTCTGGCTATGGAAAGTCAATCACACATAATAAGGAAGAGACTATCTTCCTACTGCTTTCATCAATCACTAAGTTCAGGCTGCTTCATTTATACTGCATTAATACATGTGAACACAGCTGTTATGTACTTGATGTTTGATATTTTACAGATATTTTGCAAATAAAGATCCTCTTCAACTCATCTCCTCTGTGGTGCACTGGGTTCAGGTGAGGGCATTTCTTGGATGATTTTGGTCAGTGTTGATCTGGTTCTGACCTCATTATAAAAGGGGAACAAGGCTGTCTTCTTGGGAGGGTGTAGTAGAAAGAAACTCCAGGGTAATTGATTTCAGAGACAGCTTTTACCCTTCTGTTTTTGAAAGGGCACGGCTGTCACACAGAACCCAGCTTCTTCTTAGGAAGGCCATGCAAAGACGACCGGCTGGATCATGTGTCTGAACTCAGCAGAAAAAAAAGAGTTGTTCACTTTAAAAAGGATCTCCAGATGTGTTAAACAGCACAAGATATAATACAAGGTAAAGCAAAATGGATTATTGAGATAAGTAGATACCATTTCATGCATGAGATGAGGCTCATTTTATAACAGTTTATCTCTGAAAGACAGACTCTTCTTTTCAAATGATCAGCTGTTTGTTCTGCAGCACTCTGGCTGCTGTAATTAGCTGGCATTGTTCTTGGTGTTGCTGTTCATTCCAGCCTTTTATTCTGTCCTTGCTTTTATTTTGCCTCCCACTTCTATCTCCCTCTCAGGCATCTTTGATGAGCGATTGTGTTCCCCTCATGAGTAAATAAAGCCTACAGGGATGGCAGATTGTTTCAACATGCTCAGGCGGGAAGCGGTTAAACAGGCCAGCAGGACAGGTGACACAACAATTGAAAGACGAAAGGTATTCATGAGACAGAGGGGTTTTTCACTTATTGAAAAGCTAATGTCCCATTTCCTACTTTCAAGAGTCCTTTGTTAGGAAAACAGCTCAGTTACAGATTCATTTATGCCCACATAATCCGAGTGCCTTTCCTGCAGCAGGAAATGCTCTTCTCTGGGCACTGTGTGTCAGCTGATCCCCTGTCAGCAAGTATTTTGACTAAAAAAGGTGCAGCTCTTCATCCCTCTGCTGGCTGAATGGAATGAGCTCTATTGGTTTAGACAGTGCGTGGGCTAGATAGTATTTCAAATGACAATTCTCTGAGGAGTTAATTGCTCGTTTGTATCCTTATTTACTGTTCTATGCTGCTAGAAGCTTCATTTAGTCTAACGAGTCATTTTCTTAAGTCAGCATTACAGTCTTAAATCAGGAGACTTGGTGTTAGTTTGATTGATATTTGATAGATAGATTTGCAGTGTTGCACATGCTCGCTAGAGCTCTTTACAATCATCTTTTTTAAAGATAAACTTTGACTTAAGAATATGACATGAAAAGTTTTGGGTAACACTTGTTTTGACACCCATCTTTATAACGCATCCAAAATATGTTTATAATGTGTTATAATCATGTTATAGCACTGTTTAGCTATAGTTATTACCACTCATAAATGATCATAGTGCTTTATAGAAATATTAATAACACATTAAAAAGCATTTTTATCATGACTTACAAGGGCAGGTATTATAATGTGTTATAACTGTTAACAACAGTTTCATTGCTAACAGTGATAACACATTATAATACCTGACCTTGTAAGTCATGATAAAAATGCTTTATAATGTGTTATAAAGCATTATGATCATTTATGAGTGTTTACAACTATAGTAATACAGTGCTATAACATGATTATAACACATTATACAAATATTTATAATGCATTATAGAGATAGGTGTCAAATAAAGTGTTACCAAGTTTTGATTGTTGCTGAAACACCCCCTCGACAGAAGACTTTAGGATAACTGTACAGTTATTTTAACAAAGGCCCTGAACATGCTACAGTGTGCAAATATAAAGGCCATCGTTCTTTTGTTATTCTGACATCTCTATAGTCATTTTTGTGCCACAGTGAAAAGGAGGGAGCCTCATTTCCTATTGAATTCATAGAAAAAGAGATCCCAGCGACAAATAACTGTAGACTGTACATAATGTTTGATTCTTTTTGTGCTTTCTAGAAAGCTTTTCATCACTGCCTCAAAAGGAGGCAAACAAGCAAAATACATCCAGCCTCTGTGGCTCTCACAGTGTTCACAGTGGCCCAAACTAAACTGAGATTCATCTAAGAATTTTTCCATGACCTCAGGTGAACACTGCAATCAAACTATGCCTTTTTTTTTTTTTACTTTATGATACAATAAAAAAAGAGTCTTATCTGTCACATGTTGACCAATTTCTCAGAGAAACTATGCAGCACAGGCCCTCCCACCTGGTTGTTTGCGAACCTCATCTCTCCAGAGCATCAAACATGCAGGTATCTTATCTAGGCCAGGCCTGACCTTGATGGATGGTGTAATTATGTGAGCTTGTTTTTCAGATTTTTTTTCAAAAACAAAGCCTCTTTTGTTTTTATTATTGGAGAGAGATAAAGCTAAAGAGGTAAAAGAAATGTCAGGGAAAAAATCCTCAGATTAAACCTGAACGGGGGCTTTGATTTACAATACATCCATGAGCAAAAAGGCGACAGGAAACCCCTAAATATAGTATTTGGTATTCGGTAGTATACAGTATGAATATATGTACTTGTCATCAGGATTAAAATGTGATGTTCTGGTCCAGTTATTTCATTTTCAACAACTTTAAAGAAGGATCCACATGTCTGCCCAAGAGAACATTGAAGCTCCTGAAGGAAACTCTTGTTGCATGAACATCTTCAGCACTATCAAACTAACCTGCATTTGAGGCTCTGTTGTTCTAAATCCCCCCTTATCACACAGCTGCTTCTTTTTCCCAGGCAGACATGCTGTATGATTGACTCGGTGATACCGTTGGTGCTAATGGAAGTGAGACCATGTTAATTTGCAGTTCATTCCTTCAGGGATTGTTGAGCTGTCCTGTGATAGATCTGTGAATCTGTCCGCCCAGCAGGAATGCAACACTCTTAATACCCGGCATGCCGCAGAGAAGCTGCTGCATAACAAACCTGTCACTCAAACCACTAAGCAAATGTGGGCCTGTGTGTGTTTGTATGTGTGTGTTTGTATGTGTCTGACTGTCTGTTTCCAGGTATAAGGCTGGATGAACAAAGACTACTCTCCCTGCAACTGGCAGTTTCTTTTTTAGACCAGATTTTTCATCATTGGGTAAACCAGTTAGATTGGGGTTTTGTCATATTTTTACTGTTTTAGCTTCTTATAAATGAAGCACAAAATCAAGTGGGTTTTCTTTGCTGATTAAAACTTGATTGTTTTTGCCAAATAACATGAACCAGCAGACAGTCTGGATCTTGTGAAATTCACCAGTAAATATAGATTTTTTTTTAATTTGTAATACCAGAGTTGCTGTAAAAGACTTACACGAATCACTCCATTTGTAGTACAGCTCAAAAACTCAATGCTCTGAGGGGTCTCAAGGTGATCCACTTGGATGTGTGAAAGAGAGTTTTGACACCTCTTCCAAAGTTCATGCCACACTTTGACACCGAGTAGGTGGTGCTCAGCATGGTTGCCTCCTTCTGACTCACGCTTTTAAAAGACAGCTGCTGATGGACAATAACCTGCTCTTTGTTTCTCCCTGGTGTGTATTTGCATGTGTGCTTGCAGCTGCAGCAGTGGCGAGCCCAGCAGGAGGAGGTGGCGAAGCTGGAGGCGGCTATAGCTGCTCGCCAACAAGAGGAGGAGGACACGAGGTTAAAGAGGGAGCAGGAGAGGGAGAGTGCCTTCAGATCACAGCAGAAGGAAAAAGTAAACACTGCATCTCAATCTTCATCTCCTGCTGCACCTGTTATACACGTCAGTGCACCTGTGAATGTGTTTGAGCTCAAAGCTATGCTCTAATAATTAACATCATTTTATTTCCGGTTAAACAACCTGTGCTGTAAAATATGATGTGAATTATAATTTATGAGATAGCTCCACAGAGGTTTATCACAATAAGTGTTCTTGTTCAGTGATGGGTGGTATTGTTAATAGTGTTCAAACAACTTCAATATGTTGAGTGCATATGTTATCATCTTCAGGCTAAAAGCCAGTTGTTCAGAAATAAAGTCAGATGACAAATTTTATAATTATGCAGCCAGAATCACTGCTGACGCACAGAGCTGGTTCAAAAACAGAAAAAAAAAAACCCTGGCCAGTCACAAACATAAGACCATTCTCAGCAGGACTGACCTGATGTATTTTTTAATAAAGAAAAAGTAAGGAGATAGGTTACATTGATGTCTCCAACGCGCCAAGGAAATTGCCTCAGAAAAAGGGAAATAAGAGTCATATTTACTCAGCTGGATCTCAGACACTGGGCACACAAATAACCATGATTTCACAGAAAATACAATATTTTTCATAAGTATTAAATCATGCTGGTATGTGGTGTATTGACTCATGCTAGGAACTTTCATGAGGGTACAAATGAGATATGAACCACCTCTTATGAAAAAATTGTAATTGCCTTTAGAAAAAATTCAGAAATTTACTCGAGGCTTTTTACAGAGCCACTGAAATGCTTTTAGTCATCCTTACCTTTGGATACCTCTGACTGACAAGCCCAAATTAAATTACTTACAACCAATATTTTGGGTTCAATCATTTTACAGCATCTGAAGGTTTCAAAAAAATGTGTGCAGAACATGGGAGGTATGGCTCTGCTCAATGGTCGGTTGTACGGTTAATATTGTATCAAATGTCTGGATCGATTAAGATATGAAAGGAAATAGATCGCAGCATGAGCCTGATCAAAACTGGACAGGAACTAGTGAGGCCTGTCAAACATTTTGATGTTTTTCACATGGATCAAATAAAACCGGTCATGACTCAGTACTGAGAACAGTCTGGGTAGAGATATACAGCCTCTGTAACATAATCCAGCCATTTGTTGGGGAAAGAGGCCCAGAAATTGTATTTCTGAGATAAATGAAGTATACTTTGAAGGGGTTATTGTATCTTTTATTTTAACTTGTGGAAAATCTGATCTGAAAAGTGACTACTTTTGGAAGAACATACAAAAATAGTGGGTCAATCATTTGACTGAGGGGCCTAGGGTGTGATTTGAATTTGAACAAATACTTGAAAATACTGTTCATAAAAGAGGCGAGGGGGAAATTCACTCTATGATTAAATAATTAACACATTTTCGTCTACTACTCAGAGGGTACTTGTTTAATAATCTTTGCTGGAAGTGTCAGACAGTAACATGAACATTTTTACACACAGTTTTGGAGTACAGACTTGTTTACCTGGAAAAAGTACAAGAGCACAAAGATAAGTGCAAATATTTTATGACCCTGTATCCCCAAAGCTATAGTATGCTTACTTGGAGAATAGACAGAATTTCCTAATAATTTAAAATATGACACTACAGTGAGAAAAGTAGAGTTTTTCCATCTGTCTGAGGGATCCTTGGATTATGGAAAAGTTCACCCTCTCCAGATTTTAAAAACGGAAAGGATATATTTATTTGATTAGATCTGATTAGTTCAAGTTCAATTCAATCTGATCATTATTTGTAAGACGATATGAATATTATCATTTGAAAATATGTATATATATATATTTTTTTTTTAAATGTTTAAATGTTGAAAAAATGTCTGCTATACTATCATAATAACACATTCATCAATGATGATGAAGGTGAGATCTGCAACTGGTCATGGACCTTTTCAAACAGCACTGAGAAGAGACCCTTTTGAAGATCTGGTTGAGCCATTATGATGCTAAATAATCTTTGAAATATCTATTTATTTGTTTATTTGTTGAATGAGCAAATTTTCTGAAGCTTTTATGCTCTTTTTGAACTGAAGTATATGCATAGAAACTTCAAAACTCCAGTTAGAAATATATCAACCAATCAATCAAGAAGGGGATCAGATAAAAACATAAGTTGTTACAATTATCTGTCCGTATTGATCATTTGTTTAGTTATTGTCTTTACAGGCTCAAAATCACCTGAATGTTTATGTGTTTGTGTTTGTGTGTCTAACTGTTTCATTAACTCTCTCCTCAGGGGTCTGCTGGGAGAGCACGGACAACCTGAGACACTCCTCTGATTAATGAGGACATTTAGGCTGCAATAGATTTTATATAATTTAGCACAATAGTCTGACAGACATTGAAATATCATCTAATTCTTTGTGTTTACACCTATCTGATTTCTGCAATGTCACAATCAATAGGACATGACGGTCCTGAGAGTTTTGCGGGAGTCTAATTAGAGGCAGTGTGAATCTTCCTGTGGCTGTTGGTAACTTTTTCTTGTCATTCTTTGTAAATCGTCGTTTTTCTTCCCATAGGTCAGGCAGTTTTATTTAAAGCAGCAGAAGAGGAGGGAGCTGCTGGAGCAAAGGGACCGAGAGAGGCTCGCTAATCTGAGGAGTGAGATGGAAGAACAGGCAAGGCGAGATAAAGAGAGGTGAGGAGTCTATTACGGTATGCTATTCCTGTAAACTTAAAGGTCCTGTGAGGATTTTGTGGCATTAATTAAATAGGCTGGAATTCATATTGAAGCCTTTTATAATACACAAAAGCAAAATCATAACTTCTGATACTTCTAACAGGTGCAAAGGGGTAGGCATCAGCCAAGCAGATAAAGGAACAGCCCTGTTTTGCAGTATCCACATTAAATATTCACAATAAATGAAAGTTTGACAGTCAGAGGTCAACAGGATTTTACTATACACTGTATAAGCATGTAGAGAGCTAGGTAATAAAATCATACGATACGATACGATACGATACGATACGATACGATACGATACGATACGATACGATACGATACGATACACTTTATTATCCCCTTAGGTAAATTTGTCTTGGGCTCCAAGAGCTGCACAGATAAAGCTGATGACACAAAGTACTAGACCTAACAAAGACACAGTCAACAACCCACCCATATTGCACAAGAATCCCACAGAAATGGTCAAAAGACACACACCGACAATAAACAACAATGACTAAAAACAAGACACAAAATTGACACTAACCAAAAGTTCCTCACAGGAGCTTTTTTTAAGAGAGAGAGAGAGAGAGAGAGAGAGAGAATTGGTTTGATATGAAGGGATTTTGTCTGAGAAGGATCACTATAGGGCAGTGGTTCTCTAGTCCAGTCCTCGAGGCCCACTGTCCTGCATGTTTTGGCTGTTTCCCTGCTCCAACACACCTGATTCAAATGATCAGCTCGTTATCAAGCTCTGTAATGGCTTACTAACGAGCTGATCATTTGAATCAGGTGTGTTGGAGCAGGGAAACATCCAAAACATGCAGGACAGTGGGCCTCGAAGACTAGACTTGAGAACCACTGCTATAGGGGATACACTGAAGTATACCTCTACTTGAATTCTAGCGTACTAAAACAGGCCTGCTTTATTCTGGCCATACACTTCCCCCTGTTTGTGACCTATAAGCTCTAATAAATAGCACAAACTGAAAGCCTCAGCCATCCATGTGCACCACAGGAGGAATTTTCATAGCAAAACTTGACAGAACAGCAGCTGCATGATAGGTTATATAGGTGAAATGTTTGTATTCATAAATGCAGCTCATTGGAGTAATTTTGTGCGGCAGAGACGTTATAAGAATTGTGACAAAGAATCATGAACACTTAGAGCACGGCTTATGACAGGAAAGGCTTTTACCTTTGTGCTTATGAGGTTTCAGCCGCTCACAATTACAAAATAATCATTGAAAAACAAACTAGTTTTCATGATCAGTATATCCAATATCAGGCTTATTGTACTGTTTACTGAGCTGCAGAAGCCTCGGCATTGTGACTGAACCAAATGTACATGTACCAGTGACTGTACAGCACAGCTCAACCTTTGAGAGTGGTTATGTAATCAAGGCCGTTTCAATTTAGACATCAAAATCTAAAGACATGAGTTACCAGGTATAGAGGGCCTTTTTAAAAGAAAAAAAAAAAGGCTTTTGATTGCATTTTGAGACTGAGCACCAACCCCTGGCCTAACCTTGGTTCTTCAAATGTCCACTTGAAACTGGCTGCAAAAGCCTGAGGAATCTCTATCAGGGTGAAATGCCAGTTTTTATACCAAAATTGGACAAGTGTACAGTCTGGTTCTAAAATGATTTGAGGGTTGTTAATTTGTTTGTAGACATTGTTTGAAGGAAGGTTACATAAAAAACAGGTATAGCGATTAACATAAATTTGCATAATAGGGGACTCAGCTGAGTTGAAGGACAGGAGGGACCTCTTTTCCTGTGTTCAGGTTGTGCAAAAGTTGGTTTGCATTTCCAGGCTGCCATCATCAGGTTTTGAAACATTTCTCCAGGAATTATTTAGGGATGTCAGCACTGCAGGGATGTACAAGAGTAAGAATACATGTGTACAAACATTACAGCTAGATGTGGTCAAACATGCCATGTATGCTGAAACGTGCCAAACATGGCCAAAAAGGTCAGAATACCCTTTAAATCACCCTCTGAAAAATGTCAGACCCTGCATTTGAAACATGCCCTGTTCCATGCAATTTGCTCAGCATTTCTTTGCTGTAGTACTGCAGACTCTCACAGGGACTGGCATTAATACCAGATAATGGTGTTGACTCATGGAGGGGTGAGAAAGATAAAAGCAGGTGATGGCAGAGGCGCTGCACTCTACCATAAAACCCTCCACAGCCCGGAGGCCTGCTGTGTCAGGTGCGATAGGTAATGTGGCTGCTGGGGGTGGCGGAGGAACAGAAAGAAGAGGGCTGCTTAGCTCTGATGTCCCTCTGTGCCTCCTCTAGGGTGCAGTTTCGGGCAGATATGTTGCAGAAGCAAAGGGAGGAGAGGGAAGCGCGGGAGATGAAGCGGCAACGAGAGGAAGAAGAGAGACAGCGTCGTCTGGAAGTCCTCAGAAACCAGGTGCATCATCATCTGTCCTTTTTCATCCACCTCGATTTCCAGTTGATGACCCAGAGGGGCAGACTTGGACTCATCCTGATCTAAATCAAGGCTTCACTGCCACCTTGTGGTGGACAGTGAAACGACGGTTTTGTGTTATCACTATATAAAGTGTTTTTCACCTATTTATCTCAGGTTGGGGTGGTGGCAGAGGCAGACCCAGAGAGGATGATGGCAGATACTGAGGCTTGGAGGAGTCACCACTTGAATACAAAAGAGTCTGAGCTCCAAAGGCCTCTCTATAGTATCAACACGTACACAGACTCACAGGTGAGGCCTGATAACATCCCCCCTCCTTTAACCTTTAGCTTTGTATGATTACAGCAGAGTGGTCATTTACCCTGAACTCCTTATCTATGCTCTACATACAATGAGCCTATGCGCCCTCTTTCCCCATATTTGTTGAAGACACACACACACACCTGTTAGTTTGTCTTGGGTGAGACTGACCAGTGTCCCATGGAAAATTATGCAATCTGGTTGGCTCAAACAATGTCTTTCATCATCCAGAGAACATTATACACAGCTTTGATTTCAAGGCCAACCAGTTAAAGAGTGCACTTTGGAGTGTGTTGGTGTGAGTTTGTTTTTGTTAGAACTGCAGAACCAGGTTAGGATTTAGTTATTGTGTAACACAGGAAGTGACTAATGTATGTAAAGGATGAGTGTTTAACCTTGTTCCAAGTGTTGTGTGGACTAAACAATTAAACCTAAAATGAGACACTGTGGGTGGGATTTTGTGTGGAAAAGCTGGAGATTTATTGCTCACAGTGTTTTTTTTTTTTTTTTTTTTTTTAACATCTGTTTTCCAGATTGTGTCTGACCCGAGAGTGCGTGTTGAGCAGGCTCTGCGGGAGGCCGGTCTGCATCACAGCCAGTATGCCAAAGAGGTTATGTCTGTTATCAAGCCCCCCAAACCACCCAGACCGGACACAAAATCCATAATTAAATTCTGACTCAGGGCTTGTAAGAGGTTTCTGTATTAAATCCCTCCAGCTATTGTTGTGTTTGAGTTCAATTAAATAACATTAATGCCTCACGTTTGCAGATGCTCATGTCACACTGTGTCGGTACAAATGCTGCCCTCGAACAAAGTAAACAGAACCTAATGTATTGACCACATGTGACACAATGCAATTATCAATATAGACTTTTATTGTAGGTCTTGAACTATACAGAGAAATACAGAAAAACAGAGCACCTTTGAGTGACAACATGTGAACAACCCGAAATGACCTGAATTCCAATATTAATTGGCTACTTTTGTCACATAAAGGAAAATTGCATTTGGAAGAAATGACTACATTTTATGCAACAATACTTAATAGGAAGGTCCACATTTTGTCCTTTCAGTAAAAGAGAAACTTTCTGATGCATTTCAGTAATAGTTGTAGCTAAAATGATTATGATATACAAACTTAGTCTCTTTTTTGTGCTTGTTTATTATGTGCATTTAATGTCCAAATGTCCAAAGATAAAAAACACAGTCTCCAGAGAGTAAGTTATCTTACACATGCTCTACAGTATTAAATATTAAGATACAACATATTTATTTCTATGTAACATACTAATAATCTTAGCTTCATAAACAAAATCATAAATAAGTGTCTAATGCCCATATCAACATGTTTCACACAGTGTAGGTATATACAAATCCACATATAAGTCAACAACTATTTACATTTTCATTGAGTAGATGGGTCAGGGTAGAATATCGAGGTGTTTTAGGCTATGAGTCCCAGTCGTTTTTTGATAAAGTGGGACACCAGGGCTTGAGGTCTCTGTTGGTATTCCACCAGGACATCATGAGGGGAGGTAATCTGGTCGCCCTCAAAGCGGTTCAGCAATGCAACACAGACGACAGCCGCTGGAAACAAGAAGACAAATAAGTAGAATTATGTTTCAGACAAACTATATCATTATTCAAAAAATAGTAATGCATGCTTATTTTATTTGCAAGAAAGAAAATATCCCTTATTTTATACCAAAAAGAATACCTTTAAGGCCACAGACACGAGACATGGCAGCAAACACTGTGGACTCCATTTCAATATTCCTCACTCCAGCATCGTAGGCTTTCTGCAGATACTCCAGTTTCTCCTCATGAGAGAAGGAGCAGAGAGCTCCATCAAGTCTGCCCTGACCTACAGAGACACAGCGTGACATTTGTCACAACTTATCAACTCTTTTGACCTGTTAGAGCAATGTCATTACAAACACCCTTAAGCATGAGAGATTGCTCAAACCTTCATAGAAGTCATGGGTGCACAAGGTGTTTCCGATCACTGTGGGGATGTTTTGAAGCTCAGAGGAGCACTGCAGAAGTTCACTGGCCACTTCCTCATTCAGCTCAGTGCTCCTGGTGATGACTTTACCAAGAACCACCTGCTCAAACTGGGGGCGGAAGGAGTAGTCCACGGCTTTATCTGTGACCACCACTGTACCTGGTGCCAAGCCTACAGACAACAACGGATCAGCTTTAAATCTGAACTCAAGGTTGAAGAGTAATCAAAGAAGAACACCATTTCCTCTCAAAATAAAGACAGTTAATGAATCTTACCAACACCACCAGAAGTCCCAAGGCGAAACAGGACCACATCAAGGCACTGGGCATGGTGCAGCAGTTTGATGAGCTCATGCAGCATGATGGAGATGGAGGGGACACCCATGCCATGCTGAGATAGAAACAAGGTCGAGATAGAGATTTCTTTAAAGGTGAAATAAAAGTAAAACAACATTTGAAGTTCATCCAATCAAAGAGGAAGCAAACTAGGAAAATCTAGTGTAATACTTACACTTATAGACAGCACCGGTCCTACTTTGTACATGCAGTAACGGTCAGTTCCCTCACAGATGTCCCTCACATCCTCTGGGTTTCCAGATAGTTTCAGCTCCTGGTGGATAAACTGGGCAAAAGCCTTCATCCTATTGGCACTGCCGCCGACACACACAAACTGCGAGGAAGCAAGAAAATGGCAAATGAGTTTCTTGTTTTAAAATTATGAGCACAACTTTAACTTTCGTGTTAAATTCCAGCTCATGCACCTTGATATCGCCAAACATTTCTGGAAGGTTGTGAGTCTTGGTGCTTAGGCTGAAGTGGTAGAGAATATCCTCCTCCATGGTGTCCAGGTAAGGATTTTTCACTTGAACCTGTTGTCTGAAAGGAATAATGAAGATTTTATTCATAAATGGACAGTTCGAGTGAATTCTAAGTAAATGCTCTGAAAATCAAGATAAAAAAGCCGAAAGATTTAACTGAAACTGTCCAAATACTTACTTGATGTACTCATTGTGGTCGTTCCCCATACTCCTCAGTAAAATTGGAGCCATGACTGAAGGTAAAATAGTAAGTTTCGTTTCAAAAGTCTTCCAAAAGTTGATCTGCTAGTAATGTCTGTATGTCTGTTGTTGCTGTTACAGAATAAGAAATGTGTCCAACTGCCGAGCTGATATAGTGTTGACCCCTGACCTGCCCACTGATTGGTTCCATAGAGAGGAGTTTCACCTCTCTTGTCACAAAAACACCAACCAGCCCCCAAACAAACAGTGAGATGGTTATATGATCATGATAATTGGTCAACTTCCACCCTCAACCTTCATAAAGAAATCAGTATCAGAGGGAATGCAAACAACACGTGACGCAAACCCCCCACCAGCTACATTATGCAAAGACATTTACTGGCGTGTTTACGGTCTTAAAAATAGCCAATATGAAGCCAATGACTAACTGCTGTGTTATGACATGAAGCTATTGCAAAAAACGGTTAGATAACCTCTGACATTGGCACGCAGTATACTGGCATTTCAAAACAATGGCAAACACAGCAGCTTAATGTATAACTAAGAGAAACTCAGTGGACGTTGTCCCTGTGAGAATGGACGTCACAGTGAGCAATGTATCGTTTACTTTAAACGGATCACCGAATGCTGCAATGATATGTTTATTTACATACAAACTGATCAGTGTGTGGTGAAAACAAATAGTTTTTTTTACAAGGCTACGTAAAAACAAAACTTAAAAACAGATAACACTTTTGAGAAACTGATTTTATTCAACTTTGTTATAGTTACAAGCACAGCAACAAAATGAACACCAGAGTAGTCTATGCCTCCTTTAGGCGCTTTTAACAATGCATAACTAGCAATAAAAAATCTTTAGACTGCTACTTTAATCAAATCAATTACATTCACACTTGAGTAAAACATGACATACATAGAATATTAAAAAAACAGTAGAACATTTGATGTGAACAAAATCAGAAATGTTGGAGGATATGATGGCAACTACTCCTTTCTAGAGGCCTTGGAGCTTGTATCTCCTTTTCCCACGCACTGGCAGTCCTCTAATCTGTTGACAGGGAAATGTGCACCAGCATTAGCCAATATCACATCATTAAATAATGCATTCAACATTAAACTGCTAAAAGGTATCATAAATTCTTAATGGCTGCCATTTGAATGTTTACAGAAATTTCATGTACATCATTTCATCATGTGCTAAATCCACTTATCGAGCCTCATAAATCGATACAACCGCTTGGCTCCAGCTCCTTTGAACGCAACAGAGGTGAATTATGACTGCCTAATGAGAAGGCAAGGCAGAAACATATTTATGATCTCATGAAGGATTGAACTCAAACCGGGCTCCTTACTTGACAAATCAGTGTTGGATAATTCTGCCTTGTCATCCTCTAAGTAGCCAAAACTCAGCAGCTTAGACATGTTGACAGGAGGGGCTTTCTTGTCAAAAACTCTGTAAGAACACAAAAATGAACAGGATCAACTTGGATGGAAAATACATTTTTATAATGTGGAGATAAAACCAAGAAATTCTCATGTAGTTACAAATGTTATGTAATATTTTGTCATGGCCACAGGCTCAGGACACTTTAAGCAACATTGTGAGCAAACTTTGGCTACTCATTACAGGCGTACAAAATATTGCACTGAGTCAACAAACGGTATCCTAAAAAGTCTGATGTCGATCTATCTCAGTCCAAAAGGTCAGAAAAAGCCTTATGTTGCATTGGTCAACCCTGTTTCTGCAAATTTAAAGCCTCTCAGACCAGATAGTGGTTGCATTGTGTTGACTTAAATGACTGCCCCTGTTTTCTGCTTTATTGTTGTCTGACTTTGTTTTGCAGAGGTTCCACTGCGTGCTTTGTTGACGTGCAGTATCAACAGTACATGTGCTCCCACTTCGGTTTTGACTGTTGTCTCTGGTGTGAGGTATGTACCAGAGGTCATTTTGGGTTTTTGACAGGTCATTGACATTTCACAGAACGTACATGAGACACAAAGCACAGATTAGCAGCAAGCCAAAGCAAACAGGCCAAAGTCCAGATTTGTCTAGACGCTTCGTCTGTCTAGAGCAAATATGTACATTGAAAGAAGTTTTGCTTGTTTTAATTGTTCCCATGATTCATCCAGGCCGCAAAGTTATCCATTCAGTTGGCTTTAAATGAAAGGAGAATGGGGATTTTTTTTCAGTTCTCAATGCAAGATCTGTGTGTTTAGTGTATTGGCTTTTGGCAGCCTGGGTTTAATATGACACAGATGATAGGATAATCTTTTCAGTGCAAAATTTCCTCCATAATTTTCTGTGTACTTGTTAGCCTTAGATACATACACAATACAAAAGAATAAAATATAGATGGGGAAAAAACAGGACAAGGACATCTGTAATATATATCACTCAAAGACTCTGTATTTGAAGATTTCTCGAAACACAATCTCTAGATAAAATCAAATCAATATTGTACTCTGATCTGTGCACAGCTTTGCATGAAAACTAGACATGACTATGTGTTGGAAATCACCACATGGACTTGGAATTACATTTCAAAACCACTATCTTTGACCACAGTTTGTTGATGTACCCACAAATACACATCAGAACTGTACCATCTTTGTCAAGGGTAGCTTATACATCTGTGAACATATCATTAATGCTGAGTAGTAAACAATTTGGAGTGACATATGCTGCCAGCCAGACAATTCCTTTTCACAGAACACCTTGCACACTTCAGCAGGACGGTGCCAAACCACATTCTGCACATATTACAGCAGCATGGCTCTGCTGTAGAAGAATGCGGGTGATAAACTGGCCTGCCCGCAGTCCTGACTTGTCCCCTACCAAAACATTTGGCACATCAACAAACAAAGAGTACTACAAGGAGATCCTAAACTGTTGAGCAGCTGAAATTCTATCCGAGCAATAATGTGTAACATTTAGTTTTCAGAACTCCAGAGTCTTGTCAGTTCCCAAATGTTTACAGAGGGTTGTTGAATAAGAGGTGATACAACACAAAGGTACACAGTAAATACGCCTCCAACCCAACTTCTTTTAAACATGTTGCTGGCATCGGTTTAAAATGTGCACAGATTGGGTGGGCTGGTTATGCACCCTTTACACAGTGACCGTGATCCTCCAGTGGGCAGCCCTGGTTTGACTATAGTCTTTGGCACCTTCCTGCATGTCACTCCCAACTCTCACCCCATTTTTTGCACTATCTTCTAAATAATTGTTAGCTGGTTGGTGTGTCCTACTGCAACCCTAGTTCTAACATCATTTGGATATATAAGTTAAAAAATTGTGAACCGAACTTTCCTACATCCACCTTGGTAATGTTTTTCAATGTATATCTATCATTACTGATTAACGCATACAGAAATGCTGGCTTTGAAATGTTTAGCTAAATTGAGTTTAAACTTTTGTAATAACTGATCTGTACAAATGACCACAAATGTCACTAAAAACCTCTCACGTGGTTTGACACAACGAGCTAACTGATCTATCATAAATCTGTTTTCTTTTCAGGGTGTGTTCCTGTGAGTCTTGCACTTGCTGTTAAACTAGCCACTCATACGGAGAGTAAAGTGAACAACAGCGCCATCTTGTGGTCTTATAGACTTACATCCTCTTGAATTTACTGGTCTCATGATACAGATTTGAAGCCTGCATTTTCTCCATCTGGCTGTGTTGCACGTTGTTGTTCTGTGGAATAAAAAGGCAAACTTACAGATAGTTATTTTGTTAATGAAATATTGCAAATATGCCATTTAAGCTCTCATCGAATCATGATCAAGTTAATGATTAAATGAGAAGTGAAGCACTGGGGCATGTCTTAAATTTCCATCATGAAAATAGGGTCAAACCAGTGTTAAACAATAACACAGAAGATAAAACAAAATGTTAATTTGGTGGTTTATTTTGGCTAAATTGCTTTCTGAAATGACTCAGGCATTTCTGTGTTTACCTTCTCTTTGCCATTGCTGCTGTTATCATCCCTCTCCCAGGCTGACATATTGTCAGTCCCAAAGGGGGGCTCTAGCGGTTGAAAAGCTCCAGGGTTTTTCTTCTCTGCACAGTTAATTAGACTGTTGGAGAAAAACAATATAGGGATATGAAAAGTATCCTTTGCTTTATCATGGCTGGATTATAAAATGAGGGATAAACAGTAAAAATGGGCAGTGTGGCTGTAATTATTACTGTTAATGTGAAACCTTCAACTCAAAAGCATTTTTAAAATTAGTCATAAACAATATTTACACAGTTTGTATTAGGGTCAATGACATGACAGTTTTTTTTTTTTGTTCCCATGGTTTACTTAAATTTAAAAAGGCTAACATTCAAAGATATACTCACCAGTTACTTGGATACATTCTCTTTTTGAAGACCTTGTCTAAAATTTCTAGATTTTATACATTTTGAGAGAATATTCAGGGAATAATGGGAAAAATGTCAATGTGGTGTAACCATAAAAACTCAGTAACTGGTTTGTGTCAATTGGTGTAACCAGTATTTTTCATTAAAAAAATTTAATATTTGAGAAAATGCATGGGGACTGGAATGTACTCCTCTACTGCAATGCACTAACATATATCTTATGTTAGTGAATAGGATAGTTTCTACATGATTTGTCAAATATTATTCAGAAAATGCCAGCCGTTTTCAGCATTTCTCCTGCTCCATATTGCAAAAATGCGTCTAATTTCTTTGTAAAAAAAAAAAAACTGACAAAATGTATTTTCAACTGATACATTATGATTAAGCAATTTTTTAAAAAAGTACTCTTGAATACACCATAGGTGGAAATAAGTATTACATATTTCCCCTTTTGTTGTTGTTACACTACTAGACATTTTCAAGGGAAGTCCATCATTCATTTTGTAAAAAAAAAAGGTTTAAATGCTATTTGAAATGATATGAAACAATGAAAACAATTCATTGAAACATTTTTGAGTTACTCATGATACAAACCCTTATTTGTCACTGACCTATTAATAGAAAATTATTTTTTTAATTTTTATTTTAACATAGACTTACTACAAGTCAGAGTGTGTGATGATAAGACAAATGCCTGTAAGTACCTTTGTTCAGCGCTGTCTCCTGATGCTCTGAACCAGTCTGGAGGTTTGTATGGGTTAGGTGTTGCAGTATTTGGGTCTTGATGCCACAAAAGCCCTGATGAACCAGGTTGAAAAGAGCAAAATTAAATATATTTTTAAATACATTGGTTAAACATCCAGGGTAATGTTTCTAGAAATAATAAATCAGGGTGGCTTTACCTTTGTGTCCCCCTTGTTTTGCAAGTTTGACATAGTCAGAATCACCCTCAAACACCCCGGCCCTCCGTCCTCGGACCCTCTCTTCAGGTAGAGTGCTGATGAAGGGGGACAGTCCTGGGATCTGGGAGATGAGGCCATTTATTCCCTGGCGCCCTGTTACCATGCATACCATTAAAACACACAAACAATAAATAATTAACAATAAAATGCAACATTTACATTTGCCTCTTTTATTAAACTAGACTATAACATGTACTTCTTATTCCAGGTCAGTTTTATCCTGGTAACGTCCCCTCACCAGAATCCAGCACATCATGAGTTACAGGTAAGGTGTTACATTGGCATTGTTACTTGCCAGATTCTGTCGACTGGAGATCGTTAGTCATGAGAGATGTGGCTTTTCTGGTAGAAATGGAAACAAAACCCGGCACAATGTTAAGCTTTTTGACCAGAACTTCGAGAAACCGTTATAAGCGTCGACTAACTTACGTGGACGTTAGCCAAAGTTAGCTAGCAAAAGACGACTTTTTTCGAGCCATGTATCAAACACAAATAACGCGAGATTAATAGAGTTCTACAGGGGGAAAAACTTCAGATATATGCGTGACAATGAAGACAATTTTCTCATTTATAAAGTCAGTGAGTGTTTACTTACTCTGAAGTCATTTCGGATACAGGAACAAACTGTTATGTCAGGAGCAACGTCTGTTTGGAACTGGTGACGTGTTGCCATAGAAACGGGTTTTCATCCAAGCATGGCGGGCAGTTGCTCCTCAGTGAGAAATGGCGGTAGAGATATACGGTAACTGTTAGTGAGTTATTTAGTTGGTTAGCCTGTTTGTAGCCAACGTTTGTTTGGTTAACATGTTTGTAGCCAACGTTTGTTTTACATTTGCACCGGAATCTGGAGTGAAAGTGCAAATTTAGTGCTGATTGACGACCGTTAAAATAATTGAAAACCTAACTTGGGTTAGTAAACGTAATCCAGTAAGCAATCTTATCAATTCAAATAAGCAAAACGAAATCATTTGTAAGTTATATCAGAAACTGTCTGAGAGTTTCCATCGAGATTATTTTTGTAATTTGCAATAATTTGGCTCCACTAAACACAGCGAGTACCAGGAAAAGATCACGTGATGACAAGGCTATATTTATTCAGTGTTTCAGGTGTTGTGTCTTAAAATGCACCCCAGCCGCAGAGTGCATCCCCTGACGAGAACGAGGCGAAATAATCCAAGTTTTCCTTACCATTGGATGGGTTAAAATGCGTGTGCCTTTAATAATTTCATTCAGGCTGTTCAGATAAGCCAAAAACAATAGCCTTCTGATTCGGAATATTTGCTGTCCCGAAAATATTATGTTCTCTACCTTGATAGCTTACTGTACAGTTCATATACCCAAGTACACCTCTGTGTGTGCATTTTTGAGAGACATAAAAACAAAACGAAAGTTTGCTTCTCCATTTCTCATGATTTGATGATCCAATACTCTTTTCTGTTCTTTTAAATATGAGATAATTTTCTTCCACTTTAAGAAGCTAATGAGTGGATGGGACGCAGAGGATGCATTCAACGGCAGGGGTGCATTCTAAGGCATAACACCTGAAGTAGAACTAATTAAACTTTGGAGAATTTAAGCGATGGTTATGGATTTATTAAATAAAATAAAACAATAAAAATAACAGTCTAAAACATACAGCCCATACTTAATCAAAAGTCCAAGTATTAAAAAATTAAGGTTTATGCAGTGATTGACGTGAAGGTTATTAAGTAAAAACAAGTGAAAAAGTTATAGATGAGTAATAAGACATCTCTTATAATACAAAGTTTCTTACATATATGGAAACATGGGTAGAGACATGGTTATCTTTAAACCAGTGTTTTTTTGTTTTTTTTTTTATCATAATGAGTGAGTGAATGCAAAGACGTCAACCTCATAAATGCGAAAGTGTGTATTATGTTCCAGCACAAACTGGTTGCAAACGATCTTTTGTGTTTTAAAGTCAGATAGATTTTTGAGAAAAGCACACGGTAAAATTTGACAGCATTTTTGTAGGGCATCAGGTTTGTCCCTAATCATAAAAGTATCTTTATTAGCAGAAATGTGCTTCCATTCATTCCCTGAATGCTAAATCCTGAACATGCGCAGAGCAAAGGAAACAGCGATGGTCCTTTAATTACAACTAACGTCAAGGCAACAAAACACAACAATACTAAGACCGGAAGTAGAATTTTTTTCCGCTTCAGCATAAAAGCATAGTGTAACGCTAAGGAATACTCGGCTAATAGGATGTTGAAAAAACTACAGCCCTATTTTCCTTCAAAGAAACATACTAAGATATTTCATCCGGGTGTAATGATTGCCTGCGTTAAATGAATGGTTAGCAAACAAAATGCACCACAGCTCTTGAAGCATTCGGAGCGAATGGTACAAATGTTTGAGAATTTTTGTTTGATTTAGCATGAAAATTCAGCTTGTGTCAGTTTGTTGAGGGATCTTTGGAATCCATGTTTACAACCAAAAGATCAATGTAGATGATCAAAAATAGTTAGTAATCCTTGTTTGATTTTGTTTTGTGCTCTGAGGTGACACATTTTTATACTCAATTATAGTAATGCTTCCCAAAATTCATGAAATGCTAGACATGACCTTAGATTGAGTGAGTTATATAAAACTACAAAGCAATGCCATATAATGGCTAAACAAAAATAAACATCTCAACTACGAAACTCTATCCATCCTTAATTATGAAAAATAACAGGCAAGTATTATACGTGTAATATTCTTGTGAAATAGATCACAACATGAAAGAGTTTGCAGCAATATTAGATTTTTAGCATGGAGACTAACACGCATTTGCTTTATTGTGAAACTCCTTACCGGAAACGCTCCTACTTGCGCGTGAAGTTTGACGCTGCTTAATTACTCTGAGTTGTTGCAAGGTAACTTCCTCCTCCGATCCTGACTCCTTTTTTTCCTTCGTGGAGAGAGACTTGTGAAGCCCAGGCAGTGCTAATGTGTGGAGAGACACCCCGAAACAAAATGCATGTTCATCTTTTCTGTCTGAACACAACTAACGAGTGAATTTAACACTTTTTTTTCTACCACCGAGCGAGCGACGGACGATGATGTTGGCGTCATGTAGGCTCCGCTTCTCAGACTTTGGAAAACAGATCGGGTTTTGTCGGTGAATTCTCGGGAGATGGCAGAGTAGTTCGACCTGCGCCAGATACTGAGCCATCATTAAGCACTTTGATAAACACCCCGAAAGGTAAGAGCTATCTTGATGTACTTGAATTGTATTTCGACTTAACTTTAATAGTCATTTTTCTTTTACTATGACGAGATATTTGGGTAGCCGTGGAGAAGTTAGCTGACTCGCAGGAAAATGTTTCGTGACGTGCTGCTCCCAAGAAATCCTGTCCCCCTCCCAGCTTTTCTTCCTAAAATCTTGGCCTGTTTTAATCGCAGCCTGAATCGTCCTCAGCAAAAAAATAAATAAATATATTGATATAGAAATATAAAGCCTCTCCAGGTGGATTGTTTTTTATTATTTGTGATGGGTTAGATAAATAGAGATGCGTTCAAATCGCATTAATTAAATGTCTTTGGTCTACCACTGCGACTTTTCGTCTTTCACAATCACATCAGTCTCGCAACGTCGCGACAAGATGTGACTTTGTAAGGAGTTTTGTCATGCAAACAGTTTTTTGGGAGGGTCGTTCCTGCGTGATCGTGTGTCTCATCATCCCCTGCTGAGCACTTTTAACATCACAACCAAGGCGCAGGAGGGGGGGAGAGAGCCCACAACATTGCTGATCACACAGCATTGTTTGCAAAGAGTTTGATATTGAGCTGGTTTTTCACACTATGTATGATGTAACCTTTCCAGAAAAACCCAAAAGTGTATGTTGACTTTAATGGAGCAAACAGATTGAAGGACACTTCAATGTAAAGCCAGCAGAGCCGCTCAAAGGAAGGGTGCAAACTTCATTACCAAGGTGTCAACTCTGGCTGAAAACATTCAGAGATAATTGTGCAGATTAAAAGAAGTGTGAATGGGGATGTCTCACACTCAAGTGTTGTTCCCCAGAATCCACTCTTTGTGTCGGAGACTTGCTCTAACTAAATTACATTCCCACATACTAATCAGGATTTTCTTCCCTTGTAGCCCGAGTGTCTGGGGAGCACTCCATTGTGCATTTGTTTTCCTGCGTAGTTTGTGTAATTGAACACAACAAAGTCAAGCTTTCCCTAATTGCATTGCATTCAATTGACCACACTTTATTGTTAATGCACACCAGTCTGACAACCAGAGCTGGTGTCTAGAAAGTAGATTGTTTAATCAATATGAATTTACCTCTTAAAATGTATTTAAACATTAATGACCTCCACCAGTTGAGGTTATTTGTTCTCTGCTTCTCAATCTCGAGAATGTAACCCCATAGCTGACCAGTCACCGGGGCTGGACCTCTTGGTGGGCGCCTGCTGTTCTCAGGGGGAGCTTGTGTCGTGGAGTCTGGCTGATAATGGTCAGATAAAAAGCAGCCAGGCAGTCTGGGCTGAGACCGAAGCTCAACAGCATGAGGATCTTGAGGATCCTGTTCTCATGGAGCAGATCAGAGCTTTCCTTATTCTCTTGGGCTAACAGCAATGTTATTGTTTGGCTTTGGGATGTTTCTTTGTTAAAAACAGCCTTTCAAAAGCAACCCAACCAGTCGAGCACTAAACTAACAGTTAAGACCTAACAATTAGGGCCTGACTGATATGGATTTTTTGGGGCCGATTCAGATTTTTTTTTTTGTGGGGGGGGTTGGATAACCGATTAATCAGTGGATTTTTAAAGTTTTTTATGAAGTTCTTAAGAATACATATATACTGTAGATATCTACAGTATCTACTTCCCCGCTGCCGATCGGTGCCTCCGCGTCTTAACTCACGTTACTAATTTCAGCACAGCGGGGAACATCGTGAAGTGGGTTGAACTGAAACTTGTCGACTTACTGTGTATTTCACAAACTGGTTTATTTACCGTTGAGGCGGACCACTCTCCTCCGTGCGTCCCTGAGCTGCCTGCTCCAGATCCGTCACTTTGCTGTGCTGTGAGGTAGTTAGTGGATGGAGATTGTCATGAGGTCGCTGCGCCATCTACAGGATAAGTCAGGGAACTTTTCAAATGGCGGAACATTTTTGAAGTGAAACCGAAGCTTATGCTCCGCATTTTATTTCTGAAAATATCTGCAAAAATCGGTGAGTTTTGGCCGATTACTGATTAGTCTCAAACAGGCTAAAATTGGCCGATTAATTGGGCTCGCCGATAAATCGGTCTGGCCCTACTAACAATAGTGTCTCAACTATTGATCTCTGCATTTATAGACAGGAGGCTTTAAGTTTGTAAAATATATTACTGAACATTGTTTCTTTCATTGAATGTTTTCTTACTAGGGTGAGAAGAAGCAGGATAACTACCTGATACATGTCTCATTATAGTGATGGCATTGTGGTGTGAGAATTTAGGAATCATTGACACATTTTAAGATAATCTACTACTATAAATAATGCTGCTCAATATCTGATTCACTGAAGAACTCAGGACCATTGAATGTCTCAGTAGTCAAGAGATGTCTGCTATTTCTGACACATGAGATGTCTGAACATGTCTGAACTGTTTTATTCAGATTAAATGCCTGACACACGCGGGGCTTGAACGGATCCATGGTAACAGTGATTTTGGAATCTCTGATCAGAAAGGAAAAACTTGACACGCATACACAGCAACTCATGTCATGCTGTTTTGTCTTATTCCCACAACAATAAATGATGTTAGCCATCGATTAATAGTGGGAAGTACATTTCTTACGGTCATAGTTATATCCTGAAATCTAATTATGTAGGTACATCCTGTTTTTCTACCAGCTTTTACTGTTATTTCTAGTTCATTCAGATCACTAAATCACTTCTGATCCCCCAAATGATGAGCATTTGACTGAATAAATGTCTTTGTTGGAAGTTTTGTGAGGAAAGAGATTCCAACTCGTACTCGGCAGAGTGCGATAGTCATTTCCCCCGCTTATTCCAACATTTTTACAGACTTGCTGCTTAATCAAAAAAGAAACGTCTCATCAGATTAAGTGATGCTGAATATAATCACGAGATGCAGCGGCAGAAGTGCTTTGAAACAAACTTTTGGAAATAAGACTCTTTGATCTCAATCTGAAAGTTTTTGCCTCTCCCACGCAGAACTCATTCAAGTTTTCACTGCTGCTCTTTCACTGGCTTCAGGGATTCTCGTCTGTCTTTCTGGTGGGTATTATGTGTTTAATTTGCCAACAGAGGTCTTAGCGTCTGAGAGAGAAAGAGGTGAGTGTGAGCAGCAGGATGGGGGGTGTTTGTTGGGGTGGGGGGGCTCTGATAGCAATCATTTCTCTGTGCTCAGTAATTTGGCTGTCAGAAGCAGCTGGCAGTTTGGGTTGGAACAATATGCAAGCTCCCAAAAACCCTGAGAGAGTGTTTTAGAGATGGGGGGAGGACTCTGTGTGTGTGTGTGTGAGAGTGTGTGTGTGTGTGTATGCATTTGTGTGGAATCAGGTTACACAGTCTGTCATTAGCAGGAGAAGCGCGGTTATAAGACCAAGATAGACTGCTTCAAGTCTGAGCAAGAAGAGTCGGAGGCTCCTTGTTACTCTATGTAGGTGGCTCTCAAGTTGAGGGGAAAGGAGGGAGGGAAGAGGGGAGGGGACACTGTATTCCTGCCTCTGTGTGTGTCTGTGTGTGTGTGTGTGTTTGGAAGATGGTTCATGAATAGGTGTGTGGTTGCAGGTGGAAAAAGGGCAGCTGAGTCAAAGAAAAAAAGATCCTGAGTTGAAGTTTGACTCAGAGGAGCGATCTCCAGCTATCTTTGCTATGTCTGTGCCTTATCTGTGTGTGTGTGTGTGTGTGGGTGCACGTGCAGCTTTGTGTTTATACGCTGACTTATCCTGGAAAGTTTGACTAGCAACAAACCTGGCATGAAATGAGGCAGCAGGCTGCGGAGGAATACAGCATGTGGGTTGAGATTTTGCTTCTGCTCTGTGCTTGTGTCCAGCTTTTCAGAGAGAGGCCCTCTGTCTGCAGTGTTATTTTTAGTCAGAAATGAAAAAAAAAAAAAAGAAATCCTTGAGCCTTTTAATAATCATCAGCCTTGTGTAGCCAAAACATATCATGATGAGGAGAGCTGTCTGGGACTCGCGGGCACTGCAGTCTCAGCATGACACAGGAAGTTAGAGAAGGGGAGAAAGAGAATGAGATAAAAGGGTTGCCTGTGTATCTGCCAGATTTTAGTCCTGCTCCCCTCCTCTTCTTCTTCTTCTTCATCGTCGTCCTCTTCCACTTCCTGTTCTTCTGGTGGCTCTGCACGGACGTATTGATTTCTCTGTTTCTGTCTTTCAATTTGGATGGAGACCAGTGGAGACAGAGAGAAAGGAGACAAGACACTACTGTCTGCACAGATGCTTGCACACACACACACTCAAGCACACACACACACACCCACACTCATGCAGACAGATCTGCAGTGCTCTCTCTCTAACCCCAGACTGCACCGGAGACAGTCTGCAATACACATTTTATGAGCCCTTCACTCGCCTCAGTGCTCTTGTCTTATCGCTCAGCTGTTAGTGAGGAAAGTTATGGCTTTGTTTCTGTTGCTGCCTCTTCTCTCTGATCTCATTCCCAGACCCAGAAACAAGCTCTTATTTGGTGCGGGCACCTTGTCCACATATCAGGAATAACGTGTATATTATCCCTGGGGTCATGGGGTCATAAAATAACCAGAGTGGTGGTCAGGTTGTACATTGGTGTCTTGCCACAGAAAATATACCATGGAGGAAATCTATTCCTCTGTACTGGGCTTGAATAAAGTATGTATAACATTTTACTGACTTTATACTATACTGAAGAGGTTCATTCGGCCTGTTGATGGCAAAGTAGCCGAAACTTGTACAAAATGTTTAATTTTTTACCTTTCGGGCCTTTGTAGATGAACCGTCTAATGAATTTAATTGACTTTGTCTTGAAGGTAAGGAAGAAAAACATGGTTTGAGTAAACACCAGGAGACAGTAGGAGCATTAAAAGTTAAACTTTTTTTTATCAATAGATGAATTGATAATGAATGTTGGTTGTCTAAACTTGGGAGCCAGCTAAAAGTTAGCTTAAAAAGGAAATAGTTTGAAGATTTAAGATGAAGTGATTCTTGGTATTTTAGCTCAATGAATAATTCAGCTCCAGTCATTGAGTTTCTACAGATCAATTTTGCTCAGTTTTGTTGTGGGGAAAGTTATGGCTTTGTTTCTGTTCGATGTAAAAATCCATGAGAAAACACCATCGTGTACAACCACAGCGAGACGCAAGGTGCCACACTGTCCAAGTTGGGTTTAAATAACACTGAACATGTGAGATCTGTTTTTGCTTTAGTGAAGAATTTTGAAACTTACTTTAATACAGTTCATTTTTCAGAAACTCACTTTCAATTTGTGTTGATTTTGGCGCCCCCTGAAGACAAAGCCAGCATCTTGCAAAAAAGAAGCCACTGACTGCAAACGCTTTACACGTCCTCCATGTCCTGTTTGATGGTTAATTCCCAGAAGGTGAAACAAGTTAGTTGTTGGGCTGTTTCAACAGCAGTGGCTCTCTGCTATGGCGTCTTTAGAGCAACATCCATCTCTTGTGAACACTGCATATGTTCTTATTGCGTATGCGCTGTATTATCATGTAGGCATGTTTTGATTGGTCCTTGCAAAATAAGTGGCATACTCAAAATCGTGTTAAAACAACAACTAAGATATTACCTTGAAAAACAATGTCATGTTGTTGGAGTTGTTTGCTTTTGTAGCATCAACGGTTTCCTAGCCACCAAAAAACTCCTCACAGGAGCCCAAACTAGATCAGACCGACTTTATTTTCAACAGAATCCTCATTGACCTCTGTAATAAGATGGTTCCAAGCTTCAGGCAACAACACAGCAGAGAGCCATAAGATAGTCAGGGGACTGCACTAGACTGATTAATGATAATCACCCACATCAATGTATGAAGCCCTAAATTCTCACCGCTTGTATCTTTGAAGTTAGTTTATTGGTGTTTTGCCTTCACAGTGTCATCACCTGAAGGACAGAAACTCCCCGGCTGTAAAGCATCCGCTGGCAGCAGGATGTCATCGCCCTGAGAAAAGTCCTTTTAACACGTCCATTGTTCTGTTGCGAGCTGTTTGCTGAGTGATTATCATCACTGCAGTGAATGGCTCAGTTAGCATAGCAAGGGTTACCTACATCATCGTCCCTGCTGTCTTGTTCTGTTAGCTCCGGCTCTGCTTGGTGTGTCACAGAATCATCACAGACTGAACGCTCTCTGAGCCTCGAACAGCTGTACCTACATTAGTTGCTTCTTTCTGTCGTTTCTTGAGAAGAGAAATGTGTTGTAAAGGTGTAGCGTGACACAAATCAAGGTGTCCTTTGGAAAGAAGTATTAACTAGGGCCGGTGAACTTTGTGAAGCGGTCCTTTGGTAGGGAGAGTGTTTGTGCATTCCTCTGTTAGCAAACACTGCAGACATAAAGACTGTTTGAACTAGCTCTTTCAGAAGTTTGATGACTGTGTGAAAATGCTTGTCTAATTGCTATGGTGACCATCGCAGGGTGGACTTGTTAACAGTGTCTCCACTGGGCTGTTTAGTGGTGTCTTACAAGACTTCAAACAACTCAGAGGTACAACCTCAGAAGATCACAAAATCATCTGTGGTTTATCTCATGAACAGGCTAGACTGTGTCAGGACATAGATCATATTTTCTGACTCACTTGCTGTTAATAAGAGTTTAAAACTTTCCCAAAGCATATCACTGTCGTGTGATTTCACAAAGAAAAACTTGAAACCATGATGATCTGTTTTGTGTGTCAGATTGGTGTTTTGAGTGAAAGGTAAAAGGAAGGGGGGGACTTGTGGGACTACAGCAGAAAGACAAGGTGACTATTGTCTTTGATTACATTTGATCCTAGCTGAAAACACTCTTCTGTGTGTGTGTGTGTGTTTGCTCACACCCTGGATTGTATCTAAGAAACAAAAAACCCACAAAGTTGTTGCCTACAACAGTAAACGTGTGAGTGAGAGCTGAACTTAGGGAGGAGGTTATTTGCATTTGGTTACACTCCTATTATCATGTAAGGAGCAAACTACTGAGACACTGCAGGGCTCTGAGAGGGGGATTCTTGCTGAACTGTAGGCCTGATTTGTACTTCTGCATTGAATCTTAACTGTAGCACACACCATAGGTTGTCAGAGTCCTGCACCAATGCAGAAATGTAACTAACAATGCAGACTGCAAGTCCTGTGGCTGATCAGCTGTGCTGCATTGTATTTTCTGCATATACAGCATTTCTATGAACACTGTACACCAACTTTAGTCTTGAAGTCACAATGGTGTCCATGCGTAAACAAGCAGAGACAATAACTAAGGATATGTCGAGCTTAAAAGTTGCACTGCCTACTAGTGCATGGGTGAAGTATTGCAGAACGATGCTGACACTCCAAAGCACAAGTATGAAGCACTCATGAAGATGTCAGCCACTGCAAGCTAGCTATGGCTTACAATCACTGTCCGCTGAGGTATAAACCAAGCTTTGAGACAACACATTAAGATGTAGGTATCTCAATGAAGCAGATTTTTAATAATTTATGTCAGAAGAATCTGTAAGATATCAGCACAGGATGATGTGAGGAGACAAAACTAGTCTAAAACTCAAACTGGTCCAGTAGTAATATATAAACACAGAGCTTTGACACAACACCAGACCAGCATTTCAGGCTCAGACCAATAAAACTATGTGTAATTGTTTTCACCAGGCAGTAATTATGTTGCCAAATTCTAAGCGTGGTAATGTTTGATCATGTCATTAGCTTAGCTCGTACATTCCTAATAAGAACCGCAGCTTTACGATCTTGACTTGGTTATGATTGAGAGAATGTTTCTGAAAGAGCAATCCCTCTGGTAGGGACTGAACAGAAGCAAACGCTGACTTGTTGTCCAGTTCGTGATTGTTGAAAACCTGCAGTTTGTAGGCTCCTCCTCCTCTTCCTGACTGGAGTTGACCACCATTAGTGTAAACCAGGGATATCTGTTCGTGTCAGACTTGGCAGGTTTGGTGACAGCGTGATAGAAAGTTCAAAACCCGTTTTCTGCTCCTCTATCAGAAATTCACCACATGCTTTGAAGGTTAAATCACACAGCCTGGCACAGATGTGGGGCACGATTTTATTAGACCCATCTTGCAACATGCGGCATGCACTGAACCTGCATGATCACTGATATCACTCAACGTATTGGAGCCTCAAGCCAAACATCAACAAGCCGTCAGCTTGTCGACGAGAGCTTTTAGATTCTAAATTGGTTTGCCCTCAGGTGATTTAGAGGTGACAACTTTTTCCAAGTACCATCGTTTAAAGCTGTTTTCTGGGAATTAATAACTTTGGATCGTGGGAAACGGTGGTACCTCTCTGGAGTGCACACCCTCATATTGTTGCTCAGATTTCATTTCAATCTTACACAGATGTTCGAATCATTAGTGTGCGCCATTCTTTCTTTTATAGACAAGATTTATTGGTCTCCTACATATTACTCTTGCAGTTGTGTCAAATCTGAATGTGTATTTTCTCTAAATAGGACTGTTCCCGGCTCAGGGTTCAGACTCAGAATTAGCCCTTGGGGACGAAGCGCTCATTTTCAAAAGTCTGCAGAGGAGACAAACTCTTTGAACAGTAGGGGTTCGAGAAAAAATCAATTCACATAAGCATTGCAACTTTCTGTTTAACAATTTCTAAAACGATTTTTTTTTTTTCAAATTTAAGAATTATTCTTAAAAACTGAGTTACATGTGATATGTAATTTTTTTGGGAAATATGGTTCCTGGAATAGTCAGTAGACAATCATAATCATTTAACTGTTTCACTGGTTTTAAAAATGTAGACTTAAATCAAGAAAATAGACATCATAGAATCGCAATTTAAATCGAATTGGCATCCAATAAATCGTAGAAGAATTGAATCGGGAGAAAAGCATAACGTCCCAGCCCTATTGAACAGCGTACTATTTTACCTCTAATACACACTATTATACAGTACTCAAAGGGATATTCTGTCGCAAAATTAAGTAAGGGTCAAACACACCGTAACACCAAGTTAGACACCCTCAAGAGGTGAGTGTTGCCAATTGCTTGCTTCCCTAGTTATACCAACTTTTGTAAGGACCGCACGATAGCAATACTCAGTGGTCTAAGTAGCCATAAACAAACCTCGACCAAAAATCCACTCTATAGCCACAAATAATGCTCAGAACAGCACCTAACTTCATCAACAGTACATATAGGGTCCCAGCCATAGTACTAGCCATCAAACATCTTTTTAACTTTCCCTAATTCCTTTAGCAAAGAGACTAAACAAAACTCACCTACTCTCTTCCAGCGGCCGCTTGTTTGTGGGGGAGCAGCGGATCATTTCCTTGAAGTAATAATCATCATAATAACCATTTTGCACTGCAGACGCGGTAGTTCTTCTGCCTTAGCGTCTCTGTCTGATTGCATTTCCATAAAGTCATAATCATAAATGTTCTTCCTTGAGCTGCGAAACTCCGCTGCACTCAGTGATCGACTCGTCAGGGCTCCCCCACTAACAAGTGGCTGCTGGAGGCAACATTCATCTCTCGAGGGGGTTGTCTAACTCGCTGTTCCGGTGTGTTTGACCCTAACTTAATTTTACGCCGGAATATCCCTTTAAGATCTCAGACTAGCATTTTCTTGGTATTCAAGGTCAACTTTCTGTTGTTTTAACTTGATAATTATATAAGTTGTTGAAGGATTTGAATGAACTACCAGACCACAGTTAGGCAGCTGGTGTCAGTCCCCAAACTCTGCAGAAGGACATCAGACAACAGTGATTTGAACATGAAACTGCTTTAGTCAGTGTTTAACCACTATTAGTCACCGGTCCTGTTTGTTTTGGAGAGGAGGAGACCTCTGTGGATAATTTGGCTCTGGATAAAAACCTCATGAACAATGACTGAACAATTTGTGGCTTTTAAAGTTTACACCCTGTCATGCTGTTGCTCTGGCTCTGCTCTGTGTATAATGATGCAGCTGAAAAACAAACATGCAGAGATTCAGAGGACAAGTCTTGAAATAAGAGTCTTTTCTGAGACTAATAATCAGAGCTGTCGTCTTGTTGAGGGCAGATCGACTTGAAACCTCCTGAAAATCTGCATTTTTATTCCATTAGCTTAGTTTTAGTCATCCCTGGTGTTGTGTTTGACTGTAGGCAGATTATGTTTTTCAGACGGAGCTGAATGTGTTGATTTGCTGAGCTGTAGTGTGAATATGAATGTGGGCTGCTGCAGAGAGGAGGACTTCGCCCTCAGGTCTGTATTAACACCCACATGCACCTAAGAGCGAGCCATCTGTGTGTCCCTGACGGCATGCTGACTCTCTGGCTGTCTGGGTCTGGGGACGAGGACGGGGAACGGGGACACGCACACAGCAGGCTCTGCATTGCCCCAGTCTCCGCCTGCTCCTTTCCTCGTGCTCCCTGCAGTTTTGCTGCAGTTTTTCTTCAGTGCCCGGGCTATTTGTGCCATGGTAACTGTGCCAGCATGCCAGCTCAGACACAGATTCCACCCCTTGTCTCCCTCTTCGCCAGCATGATGACTCAGCAGCTCCTGCAGGGCCTCCAGCCTCCTCCCTCCTCAACCTCGGTGATACACCAGTGCTCATCAGACAAAGTAGTGTTTTGTCATTCTCTCCTTCGTCATGACCTGAATGCAAAACAGACCAAAATAAAGAAGCATCCAAGCAGACTAAAGAGGTTCTGTTTATGTTTGAAATTAATTTGGACAATCACTCCAGACTGTTGCCAAGAAGCACAAAAAAAGAGATAAACTATAAGATCTAACATGACACATTTAGATGTTGCCATGTGGGCGGAAACATGTACCGCCTCCTCCTAACATGTTTTTAGAGCAACATAACGGTCCACATGTGTCTCTCCTTGGGTTCAGCCGGATAAATCACAGCGTTTGAGTGGCATGTTTAATCATCTCCATCTAATCATGTTAAGCTCTGCTCAGCTTCTTAAAGCGGTGCTTATCGAGATGGCCCTCTGGAGTGGGATCACTGGAAAGAGTCTGGGAAGGAAATGTGGCGTCATAAAATGGGAGCCTTGATATGTAGGATCACTTTCATGTCCCTCCAGCAGCGCTCAGCAGGAGTCAACCCTAACATACTTTTCAGTCTATTCCAACTATTTCTCTCTGGGTTACACACACACACACACACGCACACACACATACTCACAGACTTTGGCTGGCTTGTGCTGAGCTCAATGTGGTTTCTGTATTTCCATGGGCAGGGTCAGTGCTTACGCACCTCAGAGGCATCGATACCACCAGCCAAAATACCTGTGGCAGCACAAGTATTTAGATTAATAACGTAGGTGAAAGGATAAAGGGAAACTGTCAATTCAAAGATTTACACAGCTTTGAGTTATTTTTTAATTAATTCAACAGATTTTAATGAGCGTAAACCACAAGTCCTGGTAGTGCACAGTATCACCTTGTAAACATGCTTGCATAGTACAAATGTTTCATTAGTATTCAGGTATCTTCATATGACCAAAGGCGTAGTCTAAAGAGTTCATTTGAAGTGATGCTGTATGACGTACGCAGCATTAGTAAAATTGCATCTCGTAGATAGCCGTCAGTATGACTCCTCATGAAAAGCTGTCTGGAGTTTGATATGCAAGCTAACTTAATGCAAGCTAATGGGGTTATATGTACCCTGTACTTTAAAGAGGCTCACATATGTGTAAAAGATGGATGGAGTATGTGCTTTATTGGTCAAAATTCCCTATGCTTCACTTGTGCACAGCAAATTCAGAACTGGTTTCCAATGCAGGGCTGTTTCTTCCTACTCTTGGTGCACCTGGTTGGTTAAGACCTCATCAGCGCTCTGTATTTCACATGCCAGGGTTTCTCTCTCCTCGCTCCTCTCTTTTAGGTTCTTTCATCCTTGTCCTCTCATCTACATCTCTTCTAACAGTGTTTGTTTCACCCTTTTTCTGGTTGTGGCAATAAGAGCGAACTGTTGGCATACTTGCACATGACAAGTTTTGCACTTAATCAAAAAAATGTACACAGCCAACATCACTCCTACTCCTTGCTACTTTGTTAGTACCTTAGTAAACACTGTTGTTGTGATCATGTGGGCTCTGCATGCTAGATCAGGGCACTGCTAGATAGGGGTGCCGAAGCGATGTCTGGAATGGACTGCTTGTATCAGAGTGCTGATATCGGAGATTTTAGATGCAGGTGGATAATATCTAATATCAGTTTTTTTGCTAATATTGGACTGATATCCATTATCAATATTGTATTGGGACATCCCTAGATGGCAGTGCTGCTTGTGCTGCAGTGGCCCCCTTAATTCCATTTCTTAGGCTATGCAACTTATAAGAAAGCCAAAAGCACAAGACTGAGCACTTGTCCTTTTTACTAGGGCTTGGGTATCTGCAAAAAAACCCCAAAACAAATGTACGAAAATTGTTTCTATAATGTAAAAAACACAAGGTCTTTTTCCAGAAATCTGGCAAAGTAGACTTTAAACTTGCGGGAACAATTATGCTTCTAGCGTTTCAAAACTGTACTCAAGCACAGTACTTAATTTACTTTCCTAAGCTGCAAAATGTGAGCCTGAGACACCTCCAAATGGCGGCCAATATAAACTGCCTAACCTTTCCCAGATTGAAAGAGGGAGGAGAAGTGAAGGAATCATCACAATGCAGAGTAAAACAAACAACTTACTCATAGTCACACAGTAAAAATAACATTTGGCCACCCTCTTTGAGCTTGGTAAAAATGCTGCTTGAATCACACTCGAGTAAGACCCATTAGACTTTTGGTCCCAACAGCAATAAACATAAGAGAGTAAGCTATAAATACCATGTGGTATTTATACTGGTTTCCTATTACAGCTCCGCATCGGAGGGTAAAGGAAGAGGGAATAAAAGGAAAGATGGGGGTTGAGACAGATAGAGAGGGGGAAATGAGAGCACACCCTTGGCAGGATGTCAGCTCCGTGAACACACACACACACACACACACACACACACACACACACACTGCAGAGCTCTGCCAGAGAATTCAATACGCAGGGATAGAGAGCTGCAACAAACGCACACACACAGACACACACAACTTCATACACACAGCGGCATGAAGTTGTCTGCTCAGATCGCAATCGGTTCTGCAGATGCTCTCGCCCTGCCTCTCTCCTTTCCAAGAATCCCTTCTGAGGTTTCCAATATCAGGACGAGTCCTAGCTGCGCGTTCGTTTGACAAAGCCGTTAGCTAACGTGATGATTCGTGACGTCGACCTCTGCCTCGTGCGTTGATGTATGCGGAGCGAGTATGTGTCGCACAGAATCTGTGCAAAATGAAAAAAGCAGGAGTAAACTTAGTGCTCTGCGGCTGGAAAGGCCCACAAGACTCTGCAGCACATATAGGCGGTAATATTTGCTGTGTGCATACAGTAACTGCAAACTCCTAACAGTGCAACTTAGCTGCTTCTTTGGCTCCCACTCACTTTATGATAGCTTATTTAAGACAAAGTGTCTGCGTGGGAGAGATAAACAGAGACAGGGATGATTGAAGTGCCCCGTCGAGGGTCTTTCTGCAGTAAATGTAAACAAAAAAGCAGCAAATCATTTACCTACACTAATTGAAGCCATTAAACAGAGCCCCATGACATGCTCTACTTAGTTAATTGAGGTGAGTTATTGATCTGTCAGCAGTGTGTGTATCTGTGTGTGTGTGTGTGAGGATATGTGCTCGTTCTCCATGACTGATATATGAGTCAATATGAAGATAACCAGACAGACTGAATCACTTCTTTCCTCAGCTCCAGACTATCCAGACTATTGTTCTTCTGCTTATCTCTTTATCCCGCTTCCCTCCAGCCCCCTGGCGTCATCCGACTGCCCCCTCCCTGCCCCACCCCACCCCTACCAGCATGGTGCCCTTCTTCCCGCTGTCCCCCCTGGGCACCGACACCAGACACCTCCTTGTCCCACTTCCCTTCGTTTAGCCCACCTCGACGCTGCAGCACACGTTGGCCCTGTTCTCTGCCCTTCTCTGACCCACTGTCCCCCAGTTGCCCCTTGGCTACACACCTCCCTCGCCTCCTCATGCCCTCCTGCGCGCTCCCCTGCCTGCTCCTCCCTCACTCCTCTCGCAGACAGAGCTCCTGATTATCTCTGTGTGGCAGCCTCTGTTTTGTGCTCTGATTAAAGGAGCAGCATGTGGTCTGTGTGCGAGCGGCCCGTACAGACGCCGCCGTTGGGCTAATGCTAACATTACGTGCTTAATCATTTATGTCTGGGAGACGGGCACAAAGGCCTAGAGGGGGTGGAGGTACAAGTAAGGGAGGGAGGGGGGTGTGCTTGGGTGTTTTTCTGTGGCACAGATGCACTCAGGCGCTCACACACATGCTTCCAAGATAACATCCTGGCATAAACAGGGTGCGCTGTGGGCAACGGCGTCTCCTCAAAACTCACAGATCATCCCAGTTATGAGATGGGTAGTCGTTCTCTGGAGTTTACAGTGTGAGTTAAACTGGTCGTCTGCTAAAATGTGTCACTGGGTAAAGCAAACAAACAAACAGAGCTGCATGGCGTATGTGGGCACTCCTACAGACGCATTAAATATTGAAGGATCAGACTGTCTCCAGGTCTCTAAACGATAGTATTTGGGCACCCACACTCATTCTCCCTGCTCCTCTTCTTCTTCCTCCTCCTCCTCCTCCTCCTCCTCTTCTCTTTCGTCTGTCTGCTCCTCTCCCCTCACACTGCCAAGCAGCCTGTCCCTCCAGCACATACACACACATCACCACACACACCCACATGCACGCACAGAGGCAGCCAATAGGAGAGCACCAGTCTCCCCATTGCTTGCCACTCAATGCCTTGTTGCCAGGACAACAGGAAGGCATGAGACCCACTTTACTTGAGCATTTTAAACTTGGTGTTGACTCTTTTTTTCTTCCCAAAATAAGAAAGGCCCCTCTCTGTCAAACTGCTCTCTCTAATACTCTTAGGTCGGCTGCAAATCCCGTCCTTATCTGTCTCAGTCTCGTGGTTCTCTGTCTCGCTGCATGCTACTACCCCAAAAACATCTTTGAGAAATATATCCTTGAGCTCCCTGCATTACAAACAAATGTGATCCCTGACTCTTCATGCAGCTGTGACACTTTCTAACCCCTAATGTGTGTCTGTTTTTTCTCCTTCTAGGTCTACAATGACGGTCGGGGGCGTGCCTCTCTTGGTCCTGATCATCCTGGTCCTTCCCTGCTCCACTTTGGAGGGTAAGCGTCGTTTCACAAAACACAGCTTGTCACATCAGACCTTGAGGGGGGAGCGCCGGCTTCGAGACAGGATCTGCTTTTAACTTAGCTTTTTCCCCGCTACATCTGAATGTTGAAAAACGCCGAGTCATCAGCCCTGTTTCAAAAAGAACAAAGGAAATCGGCGGGTCAGACACTCACTTGAAGTCTCAAACACATGCAGGAGAGAAAGAGATCCATGTCTGTTTTCCCCCCGTTTCTTTTTAACTCAAGTAAACACACCCACCATCGCTCAGCCTCTGTGTGTCTCTGTGTCCCCCTTAAGTCTCTCACAGGCATAAACCAAAAATTTGCACATTTTTTTTTCTCTTCTCGCCGCCCCTCCTCAGTCTGTCTGCCTCTCATCTGCTGTCTCTCAGTGTTATTTTAAACAACTGCAGTGGCTGAGGAATGCGGTGGAAAGTGGAGCTTTTATGGGCCGGCTAGCCTCACTTTCTCCACACTTACAAAAATGATACATACGTCCACATTCAAGAGGGAGGGAGGGCGCAAAACATGTTAAAGCTTATGAAAAATTCAGTCCATATCTCCTGGTTCAACTGTTTGGAGACCATGTCCTAGATATTTGAGGGAATACTGAAAACTGGCCCTTTATAGCAACATGGGTATCCTTTAGACCACCAGCTTTGTAGTCGTGACAACAAACCTTGAATCTTAACCCTAGCCCTTCACTCCAGACTAGTCCCTGCATGAATAAACGTCCTGAACACTGACTGTGCACACCTGATTCAAATGATTAGCTCGTTATTAAGCCATTACAGAGCTTTATAACGAGCTGATCACTTGAATCAGGTGTGTTGGAGCAGGGAAACATCCAAAACATGCAGGACAGTGGGCCTCGAGGACTGGACTTGAGAACCACTGCCCTAACTGATATTTCTGGAGGTATAAATTGTAAATGAAGCAGGGTGCTAGTTGACCCAGTGATTTAAGCTGCGCCCCATGAACAGAGGTGATAGTCTACCTCACAGTGGTCACTGTTTTGGCTGCGGGCTGCAGCACTCTGCTCTCTCGGTGTCCTATCCAGTAAAAGCAAAAGTAGATACTAGGGCTGGGCGATATGGCCTCAAATCAATATCACGATATATTAGGCACTTCACCTCGATAATGATTAATGGATGATAACTACTCAACAAGCTGCTCACTCCCTCCTACATTAACTTTTGTTTACTTCAGCCGCCGCTCCTGCTGCTACAACTTTCTAACTGTCCTCCATCTCCTCACCTGTCGTTCCCTCTTTGTTACGGACTGGATGGGGTGGAGTCACGCTTTAAAGGGACATGAGACAATAGCCTACCTACACACATCCAAAACCAACTTTTATTTATTTATTTATTTGACACCAAAAATACTGAAATAGGCAAAATGACATTGGTTATTGTCGTAAAATTTGGTATTGGTAGATTTTCGGTTTATTGCCCAGCCCTAGTAGATACAGAGATAGTTAGAAAGATGGATAGACTGATCCAATCAGGTTGAAAATAAAGAGTACTGGGCTTTGTGAGGTGCATCAATGCCCTCCATTCTTTCCTAATGTGAAGAAGCACTCACTCCATCTTTGCAACATCACTATGCCATCACTACGCCTTTGTACATTGCAGTAAGATCACTGAAGGTGTCAAATCAAGTCCTCCTCTCCCTCCCTCTGACTGCTGTCAGTGCACAAGTTTGGAGTCCAAGTTTGAGTCATCAGCACTCAAGTCCAAAACTGGAGCCAGACTGGAGTCAGAATCAAGCAACAGTGCTCCCATATACCCCTAAAAAGCCAGACATTTGAGCTCTTTGTAGCGCTACACTTCTGCTCCTCTGACAATCTAATCAAACACCCTGCATGTCTGGATGTCGTCTGGATGTCATGATTTTTCTAAAACTGGAAAAGATCAGGGAGGAGCCGAGGAGTAACTCAGAGAGCTGCTTTGAAAAATGCAGACTTTTTGTAACATATCTGAACTTCCCAGTCTTCCTCTGTAATGAAGAAGTTTTACTGTTAGAACTCAATGAATGTTTTTAAAGTAGACTTTTACTAATGTTGATGTCTCATTATCAGTAGTTCTATTTTCTGTTGTATCCTTTTTTTGTTTATGAAGCTCTCAATATCATTGCCGCTTATTATTCTTCTGGGTGGGTTAGGCTGAAAACTAGGGTTGTCCTGTTTAAACTTTTTTACTGCTGATATGATACAGATATTGTAGACTTCAGTATTAGCCGATACCGATATTGAACCGATATTAGCACAAAATTGTGCATGACAAGTTTTGCACTAAGCTGCAACGTCTTTTTTGGAATTAAACAGAAAATACTGCTACACATCAGTCCTACTCCTTGTTAGTACCTTAGTACACACTGTTGTTGTGATCATGTGGGCTCTACATGTTAGATCCGGGTGCAGCTAGATAGAGGTGCTGGAGTGGAGTCTGGAATGGACTGCTTGTATCAGAGTGCTGATATCGGAGATTTTAGATGCAGGCCAATTTAATTCAATATTCTTTTTTTTTTGCTGATATCGTACCGATATCCGTTATCAATATTGTATCAGGACACACCTTCTGAAAACTGTTTAAAACTTTTTTCTGTAATATGCTGAACCATCAGTGTAGATCAGAGACTCCAGAACAGGAGAAGTGAATGAACAGTCAGTTTTTCTAAAGCCTGCACTTCTTTATGAAAAGAATAATGACATAAAAAAGATCACAATTCATTTTCATCAATAAATCCTGACATGTCTCATCACTCTTTTTCTCTGTTGCAGGTGATGTCGGTGTGAAACACTCTCAATGTGTGTGTGAAGGAGCTTCCTGCAGCAGTGGGGACCGATGTGTGGGCCAGCAGTGCTTCACTTCCCTCTCCATCCAGAACGGGACTTCGGTTCTTCAGAGGGGCTGCACTGGAGCTGATGAGGAAGGGTCCCCACGCTGCGGAAGTCCACCAACGACGGAGCTGCAGGTGGAGTGCTGCTCTGGGGATTTGTGTAACATGAACGTTACGTTGCAGTCACGAGTCAAAGGTAAGCTGTGTTTTCCTCACTGCACCATCATACTCTTGAAAAAGCTGGATTTTCCTCTCTCAGTCCCTTGGTTGTGGTCCAATATCATGTTTTCTAAAACACAGACAAAAAAAGAAAGTTTCATTTCGCCAATAACAGTCGTCTACTTTCATATCTCACTGAATTCTATTTATTTGTCATATCTGTGTTGGTGTTTTTTTCCCGACACTTCAGAGGCTGCTGAAAAACAAGCCTACCACTATATTTCAGGGGGGAAACCTCAAAATAAATCAGATAACTGCCCACAATCCCTTTCTGCAGAGTTCTTTATCAGTCAGCAGGATCAGCTGCATTTCCATTTTGACTCTGTTATGTTGTTCAAATCAGCATCACAACAGTACAACATGTACAAATCTTCAAAAGTGATAAAGTTAACTTGATTGGCCCTTTCAGCTCACTTACAGAGACCATATTTCCAACTCCTTCTGACCTAAGTGAGTGCCATTTAATTTAATGGGATACTAATGGTTTGACTCTAATGGTTTTCTCCGTATCTCTGTTGCCTTTTATCAGATACAGAACCGTCTGCTGGCAGACCGGTCCTCAGGGAGCAGGAGTGTGCGTGCGAGGGCAGTGAGTGCGAGCGTGACCGTCGCTGCTCGGGCCAGCACTGCTTCTCTTCGCTGAAGACGATTGATGGGGTGGCCGTCCAACAGAAGGGCTGCCTGAGGGACGATGAGGAGGGTAGAGCCACCTGTGCCACGCCACCCTCATCGGCCCACGTTGTCAAGTGCTGCCAGGGCCATCTGTGTAACATGAACGTCACTGTGCACGCTCCGGGGAGAGGTGACTTTGTACACATTGTGCACATTCCTCCTGGCTGCCATTCATTACAGACCTTATGTCACTCACAGTCATTCTAGTCTTATGACAAAACCCATCATTAATATGGATTTTTAAGCATTTTTATAGTGATGCAGGAGAGACCGTGGTAATTTATTCACTGGCAGTATCTCCTTTCTGACTCTTTTGCAGAGGCGGAGGGAAAGCCCCTGATCAAAGAGGAGCACGAGTGTGTGTGTGAGGGCAGCTCATGCGTAACAGGGAAGCGCTGCATGGGCCACCAGTGTTTCTCCTCGCTGACGGTCAGTGGCGGCTCCCTGGTGTACCAGAAAGGCTGCTTTAAGGTCTACGAGCAGAGCACACTGACCTGCAAGACTCCACCTTCCAGAGACCAGATTGTGGAGTGCTGCCACGGGCACCTGTGTAACATGAACAGCACGGTGCAGCTTCCTGTTAAAGGTACAGTACTTTACTGCCCAGAATGAAGACTACAGTGGGTAGTTATCTTTTTTTCATACTTAAGGTCCTTACACACGGGAACGAATATAGAACGCAAAATTACCAAATATTCGGAGGTGAATTTTGATGGGCCTGACTATACACATCAAGACCGATGCGATTTTGCATTTTCCGGGGGGGGAAAGACTTATTTATTTATTTTGACACCAAATATATTGACATGGGCAGAATGACGTTGGTTATTGTCGTGAAGTTCGGTATCAGTAAATTTTCGGTTTATCGCCCACCCCTACATAGAGATTTTGTTTTCTTTTTTTGTTGTTTTTAACTTTATTAGTCGCTAAATGTGCTTTTAGTTATTGTGTGTGGGATAGGGTCAGATATTGAATTGATCTGAGAACTTTCACTGCCTTTTGTTTTGCAAAAAGAGCAAAAATCATCTTGATTTCTCTTTGTTTAGTTGCCCAGTTAGTCGTACCCCTTTTGCCTGGTGCATTGAGTTTAAATTTAGTGAGTTTCTACAATATGTTTCTCTGTGAGTGTTAAGGAGAAGCAGTTCATTATATGAGTTGAGAGAAGGGGATCATTGTCTGGACTTCAGGCCGAGCTGAGCCGTCTTTTCCTTGGAATGTCTGGAAAGTGTGAATGGTGGTCAGTTCTTCAGGCCCGGCCCCTGGTGACTTGATGAGATCCACTCTGTGTGTGAACGTGTGAATGCTCATGCTTGTGTTTGCCCTACAATCGCCCCAACACTCTGACAGTTTCTGAAGGAGGTCTGCAGGGCGCTACAAGCTTGTGAATTGTGGATCCCAGGGCCTTAGTTAAAAGAAAGACAAGTCCTCCTCAACAATCAAAACTATGATGGTCTTTTCTGAAATCATCTCTGTTGTTTCTTTCATACCCTGTAACTCCACAAACTCCTGACATTGTACTTTTTCCTCTTCTCTTTCAGCTGATGAGCTTCCCAACTACAGCGTGACCACACTGGCTCTGGTTATCGTGGGACCCATCATCGCTCTCATCATCTTCTCTGCCATTGCAATCCTGGTGTTCAGACGCATCCATCACAACCAAATGGAGAGACTAACTTCACGAGATGCAGAATATGGAACTATTGACGGTCTGATCGCGTCCAACGTGGGGGAGAGCACTCTGGCGGTGAGTGGTGAATACCATGTAGGAGGATTTCTCCGAAACTCATTAGAAAGAATCGTAGAGCGCTGCACAAGGGAGACCGATTATCAGAACAGTGTCTGCAGTGTCAGACCACTTCAGATGAAAGAATAAAACCATTTGCTGGGTTTGTTTTGACACTAAAACAGGACAAGTTTGGTTCCTCAGGGGCCAAATGTGGAAACATTTGATACCAAAAGTGTGTTGGTTTTACTTTTTGTATCGGGACTTTGCACTTTGAGCTGAAGTCTGGACTTGATAATGGTTTTATGGAACACTAGATTAATAGGATCATGATCAGTAAAAAAGCTTCCTGGAATAGCTAGAGGTTCAAGTGATACCTTCTCTAAGTGGAGTTGATGCCCCACACTCTCCTAGTTTGTTACCCAGAATTCATTTTTCCTGAATTCCCAGTTTGGAATCAATAAAGCACATCTATTAATCCAGTGGTTCTCAAGTCCAGTCCTCGAGGCCCACTGTCCTGCATGTTTTGGATGTTTCCCTGCTCCAACACACCTGATTCATATGATCAGCTCGTTATCAATCTCTGTAATGGCTTAATAACGAGCTAATCATTTGAATCAGGTGTGTTGGAGCAGGGAAACATGCAGAACATACAGGACAGTGGGCCTCGAGGACTGGACTTGAGAACCACTGGATTAATCCCATGTCTTCTTATATAAACCTTTCAGATTTTTCTGGAATTAAGGTCACAATATTCTTTTAACACTTCTTAGCCTCTCTCAACTCAACTTTACTCTTCAAGCGGACAATTAAAAGCAGTGGCAAACATTGATAATCAAAACTCTTGTTGTTAGACCTGTCATGACTTTATACAAACGTGTTTTCGTTTGCGGTTTTGTTGTGTCACCCTTTATGTACGTATGGAGACACTCTTCAAAGTTGCTCTGGAGCGCAAGGGTGTGATTTATCTAAAATGATGTGTTGCAGTCACTCCAGGGCTGAGGTGACGTGATAAAGCAGTGTTTTGCTTAGATTAGTTGGGACTTCCGGCCCTTTGTACTCTCATGCTCTACTTCCCACAAGATAATATACAGTAGAGACACAAAGGCATGCTCAACCCTGTTTGACTCTTTTTTTTTTTATTATCTAGATTTGTGATCAAAGCGTTTTTGTGATGGCTCTGACATAAAGAGTTAAGTCTTATTTAAGACAACTTGGAGCAGTTCAAAGAGGGAGGAGAAACCTTTTTAGAGGAAACAGATAAACTTCCCCTGTGAAAACAAAAAGATGAAACTTTCAGCCAGGGCAAAATGAAGCTGTTAGACTGAACTAAATGCTGTGAAGTTATTAACTGTTATCTATTTATCCAAATGGCTCCTCAGGTTCTCGATACGATACGATACGATACGATACAATACACTTTATTGTCCCCTTAGGGAAATCTGTCTTGGACTCCAAGAGCTGCACAATACCTCATAAATGTTATATCTGTTATAACCTGTTATATCTCATTAATGTCTCATGGGAACATCAGGGAATCTTAAAACAATCAGTTTAAAGTTGCTGGAGACACATTAAAGGAGTAAAACCGTTAATTCAGTGCTCCAAAATTCTCTCAAACTTTCTCTTCGGCTCAGTAAATGTTTTAAAAACTAGATAATGCACTCAAAAAACACACTAGTGATTTAAGCCTTAATATCTTATAGTGCTTAGTCACATTGGGGTCAAGGCCTGTCTCCAAAAATAATAAAATTCAGTAGGGCAGACTTCTGAACTTAGTGTACTTTCAGGATCATAATCCCAGGGGTATTTGGTAATTCTAATCTAAAAGCATTGAAAGCTGTGTGCATAATGGCTGCATATGCATCAAGTGTGTTTGTGTGTGTGTGTGTGCTGGAGTTGAACTCTTTCAAACTTGTTTTGCATCTTCTCAGTCATTTTTCCAGTCTGTGAAGGAATGTCTTTTTCGCTGTTTATTTTCTCTCCGCTCAAGCGTGGACGTTAAGCTTTCTGCAGAGCGGTTTCTGTTTGGAGAGCCACTAAACTGATCCAGAGTTTAGGTGGAGTCTTGTGGTTAGCTTTCAGTCTGAAAGTCAACCCAGCACATTCACTGGCTCACACACACCATGTAATCAGGTTCAGCAGAAACTGCACATAGTCTAGTTTCTACCCAGATAAAGTACCTGACTGTTACTGTCCATACAGGCATTTTAAAGCTTTTGTTTCGACTGTGGCTTTATCAGTTAACATGGAGCCTTTTTTATGAGCATGTCTAAAACTCAGATGATGTAGTTTCTCTTTTAAGAATTAAAACCTGCAAATGAGTGGTCATCATGATCCATTGGCTGTGTGAATGAGAAAAAGCAGCTGATTTTGGCTTCCAGTCGAGTTATTTCCAAAGTCTTTCAATGCACTCAGCAATAAATACCCCAAATATGGAACCGCAGAATGTTTGTGTCAGTATAATTAAGAAGTTCTTGGCAGGATCATGAGAAAGGTTATTAGGAACAGCGGCGTGGCTGCGAAAAGCAAATCAGACTGAAACACATGTGCTTGTCCCTCAGCAGCCCACTGCCCAGAACTCGTCACTGATTATTCTGATAATATTACTCTGCGTTCTGATTCAGCTGGCCCAAATATGCCCTCCTAAAAACAATCCTCCTGTACCAAAGAGAGGGATTTCAACTCTCTGCAGAAAAACTCCTCGTTCAGCTGATGCTCTCTTGTATTCCTGTGTTGTGATTCCAAATTGTCTCTCAGGCACCTCTTGCATTATGCATCTGTTTATCCGAGGCATCACTCTTCTCTCTTGTTTTCAGTCCCCTTTCTCCCCCTTCCTAGTTTGGTGGTTTGTTTTGCTCAGCTGCAGCCGACTCTCTTGCAGTGCACTGCCACCTTGTGTCAGCTTCAAGAAGCTGCATGTCTCCTAGCTGAGGTAAAAATAAAAGGCTTAGCAGCATTGCGCCTGTTTTGGAGTCTAGCCCTTGGATTAGATAAAATCTCCAGCGCCTACACCAGTCACAGGAGAGGGGGTGGCACTTCTGTTGTTTACTCAGCAGGGGGCACCCTGCACCTTCAGCACAGACACACACACCCACACCCACACAAACAATATCCTGGTGCACACTCAGCGTGCCCCCCTCTTTTCCACTCATGGGTGCCACATCAAAGGCCTGCTCGCATTAATCTCCATCTGAGTCCCAGATGCTCCTTATTTCATCATTTTTAAAGGCCCAAGTCCCTGGAGTCCTTTGGGAAGGTTTCCATTCAGAGAGCTTACCTGGAAATACACACACACACTCCCTCGCACACGCACACACGTGTGTGTTAATATCCAAGTCCTTTACACTGTTTTTTTGTTTCCTTTTTTCCAGGATCTGCTGGATCATTCCTGCACGTCAGGGAGCGGCTCTGGACTCCCTTTCCTCGTCCAAAGAACCGTTGCACGACAAATCACACTCAATGAGTGTGTGGGTAAGTGTCCTGCTAAAGGCTGTTTTCAAACTGACAATAGCGCCCCCTCACAAAATGCTGCCTCTTCATTCATTTCAATAAAGGCACTCTGACTGTGCTGACACAGTGGAAACATGCAAGAAATGCTGCAAAGTCTCACCAAATAGGTGACTCATCGCATTTTAAGCCTCAGTATAGCTGCTGGAACAATCTGTCAAAGACAGATACAGTTTTCTTTGGGGTCGTTTCAATTATCATATGCAAAACAAATGTATGCAATACTCCTCGGTGTTGTATGATCCTACTTTTAGCTTCTTGTACATTGACACAGTTGCAAGAAGTTGCAAACTAAACACTCTTGCATACACCTTACTACAAATTAAGCAGACACAGATTTGTACTCTGCCTCATTTGTACTAAAAAGAAAAAGTTTCAAAGATGACCAAAGACATGCCACAGAGGGGCTGTAATCTTCAACAAATACTCACTTTAAAAAAAAAAAACAAAGTCATTGCAAAACTGTGCTGTGAGGATATTAAACTATTGGACTATTACGACAGTATCAGCAATCCTGTTTTATTAAGCAATTTCCCTCAGACAAAACAAAATTGCACAAACTTTATTTCAAGACTGACTTTAGTGTGTTAAGTGTCAGAGAAATGATCAACATCAACAGCGCGCCTTTTTATGCCTCAAGTGTTGCCATGGTTATCAGTGTTGAGAGTTATGTCACTTGAGTTTAGATGAAGTTTTCTCCCTTCTCTTCTGCGTCACTCTTAAACTGTTGGGGTTGGTAAATACTTACTCTCAGAACGTGCCAACAAATCAAAGTGGTATGTTTTTATTTACACTCATCATAAAGGGAGGTTGACATTTACACAGACACCACCATGTCATCGCACATGACTGCAAACTGTTGCCAATTTACACATCATGTAGCTACACGCGCACTCATGTTGGTTTAGTTTTCTGGCAGCCGGACAAACTCGCTCTGATTCTTATTTGGCTGTTACATTAGTGTCATTTCTTTCAACTGCAGACAAAGACTCTCACATGTAAACATTAACCCTTTCGCCTGAATTTGTGGTACTTTCTTGCATTTACTCTCTGAATAGGGTATTTTCCTCCTTATATGTTCTCACAAAGAGAAAAACAGCATCTTATAAGTCTGTTTCTATTTATTCTTCTTGGTAATTTCTTCACTTTTTTTTGTCCACCAGGTAAGGGACGTTACGGTGAAGTGTGGAGAGGTCAGTGGCAGGGCGAGAGTGTCGCTGTCAAAATCTTCTCCTCTAGAGACGAGAAGTCCTGGTTCAGAGAGACTGAGATCTACAACACAGTGCTGCTGAGGCACGAGAACATCCTAGGTATGTACCTGGTGTAACTTCTATCACAGTAATTTTTAAATCCTGCTGTCACCATGCTAGGACACTTTCAAACACTATTTTAAGTAACCATCCTAAACACCTTCATGCTTCTTCAGAGTGTCTGATCAGACTTATAGAGGTCATTACTTTTTGTTGGAGTAGAGATTGTTCATTGATTCTTGCTTTGTCTTGTTGATACTGTAAGTAGACAGAATGTAATGTTGTGAGGTTTTAAACTAGGTTAGAACCCAACGGGATAGAAGTATCCACCAGTGAGAGAAAGTTGAAGAGAATAATATTCATTTTAGTATTTCTCCTTATGAGGTGCTTTACGGAAAAAAAGGAACAACGCCGGAATAAAAACAATACAGTTATAAAATATTCAATCAAAGATGTTGTTTGAAAAACCAGTATTGTTGTATGAAATGATTCATAGTCAGCCTTCAATTCGACAAAGGTTAATCAAAGTTTAAAATATTATAATGACTATCAACGACCCAATTACCTTTGGTCATAGTTTACAGGAGTGAGCTTTACAAGCACTGAAATTGGAGATCAATACAATCTTAAAACCAGCTTAGTCTATAAAGGCCGCCAGGGTAGTGTGACAGTATTTCTTGGTGTCTGTTAAAATTAGAAGACCTTACATCATGAAGTTGCCATGTGCCTCATGAACAGACCATATTTTTAAAGAGTATAATCTTAGCAGAAGGCCTTTAATAACTTTATTTTTAGAATCACAAGTGTTAATAAAGCTTTTTTTGTCATTACAAGACATCTTTTAAGACGTGTTTTCATTTGTCTAGAAATATAATGGAGTCATCTCTTGTGTAAATCTTCTTCCTCCCGCCTTTCTCTGTTTTGTCATGTATTGCCATGTCTAAACAGATGGTCATCCTATTAATGCCTTCATATTTTTTCATTCAGGCTTCATAGCCTCAGACATGACCTCCAGGAACTCCAGCACTCAGTTATGGCTGATCACTCACTTCCACGAGATGGGCTCCTTATACGACTATCTCCAGCTCAGCACTCTCGATGCATCCGGCTGCCTCCGCATGGCGCTCTCCATTGCCAGCGGCTTGGCTCACCTCCATGTTGAGATCTTTGGCACTCAGGGCAAACCCGCCATCGCCCACCGTGACCTGAAGAGCAAAAATATACTGGTTAAAAAGAATGGACAGTGCTGCATCGCTGACCTGGGTGAGGAAACTGATCACACTTGATATCCTTGTGTTTTGATTTCCTTTCTCCTTCCAAGCCCCTAATTATAAAGCCTAAACTCATTTTTTCCCCCCAGGAAGTAAGAAAGGTGTATTTTGAACTAATCTCTGAACTCGTGTCTATTTGCTTTGCTGTATTTGTTGTTGATTTAGCAGGAACAACCACTGCTGATGGTACCACTCAGCCACTAATCAAAAGCACATTTAGAGCTGCTCAGACCACTTTATCTAAAACACCAATGTTCCAATTGCAAATGCTTCAATCAGAAATAATTCACGAACAAGCCCTAACCTGGCGACAGGCTTGACATGTTTACAAATTCGATTTAATACACTCTGCTCTGGATGACGCATTTCAGGCGCGGTAACGCTGGTTTGTCTCCAAAGCAAGTTGTTCTTTAGTCTGAGAACATCCTGTGTAAGAGAAAAGCACTGATCATGACAAACAGGTAGTGGCTTTTAAACTGGTTGATATAGTGGGTTCTTCTTTTCCCACTCACAACATTTCAAATGAAACTCTCTTTAATAATATGCTTGACTTGCTTTTACTTCTTTGGTTTGAAGACTTACTGAGCAGAATTAAGCGTGGACACTTGAGCATAATTACACCGTAATGTCAGTCCAAAACAATGATTAACTTCCATGCAAAATAACTAATGTTGAATGTTGAATCTAGTTTAATTAGCCCTAGAAATTAGATTTTCTGATCATAGATGGACGTCTCGAGTTAAGTTACACTTCTAAAAATAATAATAATCATTTTAAAAGCTGCATACTTGGACTTTGAAGATTTAAGAAAAGAGAAAACGACAAATCTGAATCATTCTGCTGGTTTGTGTTTCCATTCTAGGACTGGCAGTCATGCATTTCCAAGACACCAATGAGTTAGATGTGGGAAACAACCCTAAAGTGGGCACAAAGCGATACATGGCCCCTGAAGTGCTAGACGACTCCATCCAGATGGACTGCTTTGAGTCCTACAAGAGGGTGGACATCTGGGCCCTGGGCCTCGTCTTGTGGGAGATTGCCAGGAGGACGGTCAGCAATGGTCAGTATCAAATCGTTACAGCGTGCACATGTTGGATTCAGAGTTGTCCTGTGTTATATGTGCTAGTTTTATTTCTCTGCTGAAGTGTTGGGCTTCTTTATGACCTGAATACAATAGACCTTGTGTCACGGGTGAAGATTATGTCAATAATTTAGATCATGTGTTAGTTTCATAGTCAGACTTCATGTACTTCTGCTGCTGAAACAATAGCCTTGGTACCAGCTTCAGTGGTCCCTGACTGTAGTCTGTAGAGAGGCCTCTCCAGTAATAAATCCTAACTCTTTCATCCTGTGCCAAACAGGTTTATCATTTTATTGTGGGAACCGGGCTTTCAGCTACACTTAAGATATTGATTTACCCTCTGACACCATGATCTCATATCTCTATTTTGTCCTGTGGCTGCACTTGAGAGCAAGATAAGGAAAAAAGGGCCTCCTCGACACTTTGTGAATCCCTTTTGATGCGCCTTAATGAATCCTATTTCATTCTTGCAGAGCACTTTTGCTTCGCTCCTGGCTTGAGTTTGTGATTTCTAAAAAATGAACCGCCTCTCACTCTGCTCCGCTTGTAGGCATCGTGGAAGACTACAAGCCACCTTTTCATGATGTGGTCCCGACTGATCCCAGCTTTGAGGATATGAAGAAGGTGGTGTGCGTGGACCAGCAGAGGCCAAACATCCCCAACAGATGGTTTTCAGACCCAGTGAGTAATATTCACAAAGCCTGTTATTTATTCCTAGCCGTGGAGTAATATCATTAATATTGTAACATATGTGATACTTACACAGATTTAACACCTCTTTTTTTCAGACTTTAACCTCCATGGCTAAACTCATGAAGGAGTGCTGGTACCAGAACCCATCGGCCAGATTAACAGCGTTACGCATCAAAAAGACTCTCACAAAGATCGACAACTCTCTGGACAAAATCAAAACAGACATTTGAGCCTGACCCAAGAGAAAGAGGTGGACTAAGAAAGGCCTTTGAGGACTCCCAGAGGGTGGACCATTATCGGAGAAAATCTCAAGAAAAAGAGACTTGATGGTTTGTGTGCCCTTATAGTGGCACAGACCGACATATTTATTTTAAAACACTTGGCGGGACACATTTTGGCATCCAAAGATGGCTTACCGGACATTTCTGAGACTGCCAGTGGTCTTGGAAATAGAAAAATATCTATTCAATCAGTGACATAGGAGCTGGGTTGTTAGCATTGTTCTTCAAGGAAGAAACTGTTACCTGAGCATTTGAGTAGATTTGCTTTTGTTAGAACAGCAGGATTTGTTTGACACCTTTTTTAGTTTGAAAATGTCTGAACATATTAACAGTTTATCTCTTTAATTGTACGGCCTTGTTTACTTGCATTATGGTGGAGTCATTTGGATAAAAAAAATTGCCAATTCAACTTGCATACTTTGTTAACAGTGATCTCAGCAAACAGTGTTATGTTTCCTTCGTGTGTCATGCACCTCTGTTTACAGTTCTGTAGGTTTTTCTCGGGATTTCTCACCCACTCTGTAACATTTAGTTGTACAGCTGCGTCAGTGGCGCTGTCTTTTCCAGAAATATCTCCAACTTAAGGTACTCTGTTGCAAACCGTTTTGTATATCACTATGGACTTTACGTTGAATTTATGTACCTGTTCTATGTTTTGTTTCTTCAGCTTTACAGAGACAAATGCTAAAAGAACAAATAAAATATCTGCTAGGTGATGCTGAACTCTATTCCTCCAGAGGCCTGTAAGTAAGCCTGTAAAGCCTGTATACTGTCTTAACGCGTGCATTGTCAAGTAAATGAAGTCAAACTTCAGCCTTTTTTATTTCTTTAACATTTTATATCAATTAGTGATTTATATTAATTAAATAGAAAAAATGTGTTATATCCGTCTCATTTGTCTTGATGCTTCTAAACATCCTAGCAGCATGGCTCTGTTTACTGAAACGTGGTTACACTTTCATGAATTCAGTAGATATTTTGCACAGACATTCATGGTCTCCTAGAGTCCCTGCAGACTTCAATAATGTTGTAATATTTAATCACTCCTCTTTAGTTTACAACAGCAGTAACTTTGTCTCATATGACTTTTGAATCATCTTACAAACTCACTAGCAAATGCTGCTGCAGACCATTGTCTTTTTTTAAACTTGTGCATGTTTCGGAGAGAAGCCTTGCCTCATTTATGAGATAGGATAGTTAATGAAAGAGGAAATGTGCGGGGTCGTGTGGGGCAAGACATGAAGCAAAGGGTCAAAGCTGGAAATCCTTCAGCAAGGACGAACCTTTGTGGATGGGGTGCACCCATAAACTGTATATCCTATGGACAACTTGGCACTGCCTTCCGTCATACGAATTTGAAGCCGAATTGCTCTCGGTATTTCCCGGATTTTCTCCACTTCGTGGAACCACCGCTTGCACAGTAGCGCAGTACACATTCGGCAGGAGAGTTGCCTTGAGTCGCTGTGATGACGCTTGTCTCAAACAGTGTATCCCCCATGTGAGCTACGCAATCTTCGTTCGCCCATAGGCTGTATCAAGTGTCAATCATAGAAAACATGAACCCCTTAATAACTTTAAAAAATTAAGCTGGACAGAAAGAAAGTGGACTTGAGCACAAACCAGTCTGACAGTAACTACATGTCAACATCACAACCAGGGGGGGGAAACATTTATACTGTGTATAATTAATTTCTAAAGTTTGTCCACAGCTCCATAGGGATTGCTGAAGAAGGCGGGATTTATGACCTATCCTGCAGCCTATCACCAGCGGGTGCTGTTCTTGCAGTGGCTTCACCCAGGGGGGATGTATATAGAATGAATCAAGTCTATATGCAGTCTATGGGTGCACCTTTTAACCCTGAAGCCAAACTAGAGATCAACAACTTTTAATTAGTCTACTCATATTACTGTGGACGATGGTACTGAGTGATAATTTTGCAGTCTTTGTAGTCTTGTTTTTGTGTTTTTTTGTCAAAATTAAGTTGAAGTCAACACTAAATCTTAATATCATTTATTAGTAAGCAAGCGGAGCCTCATTTTTTATGATACTGAGTTATTTCTTTGTGCTTTCTTTCAATTTCAACTTATTCATCCTGCCATCCTGAGATCACAACATTGGTTTTACAGTGATAGAGTCAGCTTCGGGTCGTTTCTCTCAGTTAACAGGCTGTTTTATCTCATTATTTTAAGAAAGCAAAACTTTATTTTATGAGATAATAGGATAACTTCATCCAGAAAAACAAACAAAGGCCAGTCTGTGACAGGCCTGACTATGCCATTTCATGCCAATAAGATATAATCCATTTCAGATCCACAAGAGGTTAACATCCAAACTCTAAAAGGAACAAATTAATTTACATTCATCTGGTAAAGGTCAGAAATTGAGGTATTTTCTCTGCCAGCTGTAATCTGAGACTAAGCTCGTTGAATCCTTTGACAGATGTTGAACAGAAACTCAGCTCCTGTTGGTCTTTCCTCTCATTGATATGCTCGAGGAATTACCGGCTGGAAGATATTTAACACAGTGTGTGTCTAAGGGTGCTCAGATACCCTGCTGGCGTACGTCAACAGCTAAGTAAACTACTTTCACATTCAGTATCATTTAATCCAGTTTGCACCCAAAAAGCGCAGTTGTTGAAGCCCCCCAGCTTCCAAAATCTGTCTGTGTTCACCTAAAGTTTCAATACCCAACATTACCTGCTTTACTCCACTGTCTCTGTGTTTTCTTTGTTTTAATCCCTCCCGGGCCTAATACCAGTCTCTTGATAGTGCCATGATTGCTTTGTCTACGAGTACTAACTTTGCATTTCTAAATTTATTCTTGTTAATACAGAAGAAGTGAAGGGACAAGTCTTTATTGTGTATCAAACACAGAGACTGTGCATCTGTCATTGCTTATATAGACTTTTGAATTAAGTGTGGTTCACTTCTTCGCTCTTCCTGGTGACATTGGCAGCTCTGGTTGCTATGAAACCTCAGCTACTTGGTCACATTTGACCTGCTGTAAATAACTTATTGCACGTACTTGAGCTGAGGTGGAACTTTGTACCTGGTTTAAAGTACAACCAGCTCATTTAGTATTCACTGCCATAGAAGGTTTTACACTCTTGTTTGTGCAGAGACGCTTCAGATCTGTAGTAGATGTTGTACCACATCTGTGGAGTATCAAAACAAATGTGTTATGTGTAAGGAGTTCATGTTGTTGCCCCAAATCAGATCTAAGTCAATGATTTTTATTGACGTAAATATAACTAGAATTTTTTTTATGCTGGGCTGTTTGGCACGATCCTGGATAAACATGTCTCTGCAAACTATTTCAAGCTGATTAACACACAAAACCTGGTGGAGATCTTTAGGAAAACTGGGTGGTTTCTATTTAACAGTAAGCAGGGGTGTGCCCCAAGGGGTGACCAGAGGTGGTATGGCCCTTATGATATCTGATTGGTCACCTTTGGTTCCACCCCTTAACACTGATTGGCTATTTTGACAGAACTAGTTTTAAATCAGCTGTTTTAGCTGAGTTGCAACATGCGCAAGTAGCACTCTTTGCATCTTAAGGTGCAGTATGTTTACTTTGAGACTCTTTTAATTTTGGCTTTGAAGATATAATTTTTTCCTAAAGAATCTAGGTCTATGTACATGATTTAACTCTGCTGTGTTACTGTTTAAAGTGGTCATGGTTATGTGAATTAGAATCCAAACAGAGTGAACAAGGGTGTGAAGCTCTTATATCTGTGGTCTTGACTCCCAAGACCAACCTGATCTGGCAAGGTATGTTTTTTGCCACAGTGTAAATAGACAGAGGTTAACTGGGAGATTGATTGGATAGTACCTGTATGATCAAGTTGTCCCCAGAAGTGCCTGGCTCTCTTGGCAGTGCGTAATACTGTTTCTGATTGGTCAAAACCTTTGATAACACTTGAAATGTAAATCAAAAAAGTGACTTTAAGCACAACATGAGGTAAATTTTAAATTTTATCACAGCTTATTTGAAGTGTGCAAAACTTAAGATTGGTAGTTAGTGGCTGACAGTGAAGGATATATGTCTGTAGACACACGAGTTTGTAATTGTATTCACATTTATTTAATGCCACCCTAACAGGAGTCAATACGACACCTGGTGCTATAGCCAAAATGTATAGGCATGCTGGTAATAAGGCTGCAATTCAGCCTACACTGTGCCGTATGAACTGTACTCAATGGAGATTGTCTGAGAACAGGGTAAACACAAGGAGTAAAACAAAGAGGTTCCAGTTAATGTAAAACTGCTCAATCCATAGCTTGTGCACTTTAGTAACCAATGCATGTTATCATAGTTAATACAGTGGCCCATTAGTACAAAAGGCCTTCGCATGGAATTGCAGTCAAGTGCATCGAATAATCAGTATTTATATATTCTTGTAATATATTTTTTTATAAATGGAAAGTAGCTTGAAATACAGCATAATGATACAATGGGGAAGATAGAATAAGGCTGTATTCATATTTGAGGATAATTGGGACTAAAAGCAATCTGAGAGAGACAACGTGTATACTAGAGTGACCGGAAGCATATCAGGGAGACTACAGTCAGAAAATAGAGAAAAAAATTAAGATTTGAGAAGACAAGACTTGATTAATCTAAACTTTTTGCATTTTATGATTCTTAGTTCAAATCTATAACCCCCTTTATGAGATTTAAATTTGCAACCACATACATTAATGAATTATTTTGACCACTTATTAGTTTATATTTTCTACAGATGTATTCCCAGTTTTTAATTCAGCTGTGACCCAAGAGTTTTGTGTAGTTTATGCTAGTCACTATAGATTTTTGTTGGCCACTACTGTGTGTATTAATTTTCTATGAAATGTGTAGGTTTTTACGTTCAAGTTAAGTGGGTTTGTGTGCTATTGGTGCAGACTGGCTGTTTTGTCCTTGCACAAACTCTGGATTACATAAACATATTCAGTGTACTTTGAACAATATGGCCCCACAAGAAGTGGTTACAGTTGACACTGTCCTTGAGTTGAAGACATGATCAATATGCAGACAGTAGTCGGTGTTGTACTGAACCATAGACTGGATATACTACGGACAACTTCATTCCGCCTACAGCCTGTATGTGGATTTGAAGCCAAATAGCTCTCAGTATTTCCAGGATTTTTCTTCATTTCCTGAAACCAGCGCTGTGCAGTAGCGATGCGCGCATTTGGGTGCGCAGTCGCCGAGAGTCGCTGTGATGTCGCTCGGCTCAAACAGTGTATCCCCCACGACCTACGCAATCCCTGAACGCCCATTGGCTGTATCAGGTGTCAATCATAGAAAACATGAACACCCTAATAACTTTTAAAAAGCGAGCAGAAAAAAAAAGACTTGAGCACAAACCAGTCTTACTATAACTACATGTCAACAGGGAGAAAAATGTATGTACTGTGTAATAAATTTCTAAAGTTTGTCCACAGCTCCATAGGCTTTGCTGGTGGAGGCGGGATTTATGACCTATACTGCAGGCCATCAACAGAGGGTGCTGTTCTCAGAGTGGCTTCATCCAGCAAGGAGGCAGACTCTGTCCATTCTTTATACAGTCTATGTACTGAACCTGCTGCACTTTAATGGATGTAGGGGGGACTGGGTAGAGTTGTAACATGTTTTGCTTCAGCACTGAAAGTTTTAGCCAGGATTTCAAAATATCTGTACAGATGACCCACATTTCAATACTATAAATCGGACTAATTCAAACCGCTTCAACTGAAACAACTCTCTCTTTTTCAAGGTGTATGTGTGTGTGTATGTTTGTGCGTGGTTCTACATTAGTGGGTCTACAGAGATGCAGAGCTTTAGTATGTTGTTAACGGCACACTAACCACCTAGTTAGTTTGCAGCAGTGAGCAGGTATTTTAGTATGTAGCAGGTATGATGTTAGCATGTGGTTTCAGGCACATTTGTAAACAATAATCAAAAACAAACAACATGGAGAGTCACAAAAGCAAAGCTAAATATATTCAGAGCTCCCCCTACTGGTTGGCGGCAGCATAGGTCACAAAGCCCACTTTCTCCAGGTTGACAGATGGAGCGTGGGTCAAAATATAAAACAAAAAATCCCAACAGATAGATTTATATTATATTGCTCTTTTATGTCCTTTGAACACACCTTTTTTTCTAACATTTCTTTCTACCAAGGCATTCTGAAAAAATTATTGAAATCAGTGAAATATAATTTTGGGGTTTGGTTGTTGGAGTTCAAGAAGATGTCTTACAACCTGACCCACCCTGCAAGTCATCATTTGGCTAACTCTATTAGCATAGTTGTTGGAAATTGGGAGGGCAAAATGAATGACATTTTGCAGAAGAAACTATGAGTTTTTTTCATTATAAGACACCCGATTTATCTGCAATACTATAAACCCTGAGCAAAAAAGCCTACAGCCCCAAAACCTTTAATTTCCCCCTTCAAGTCAGTTCATTTCTTTGCATAAACCAGATGCACCTATTTGTAACCTTAAAAATCCCCATGGTGGATCAGGGAGGAGGTGGGTACACTGAAATGAACAGTGTGAAACACATGAAATGCTAGTGCCACAACTCCTCCCATGTTACAACCGTACCCGGTCTCCCCTACCACACTTTCTCTCTGGCTCTCATTCACATGTCTTTATCAGAGGTCTGCAGCGCTAATCCGCTTTAATCCCAGTCAACAGAGGCGGAGCAAACCTCCTACTGCGATTTACAGTTTTCCTGGCTGCATTTATTGAGAGGTGTTTGCGCGGAGGAGAGCATGGTCGACAGACTTCGCCGCAATGTGTAGTCCTGTGTTTGCGTGTAGAGTGCCGTAGTTTGTGCGTGAACGGTGCGTCGGAGGGGGAGCAAATGCGGCTCTTGCCATGACTCGTCCCGGGAAGCAGAGCTTTCAGGCGGCGTTGATCTTTCTCTCTGTCGCCCAGCTGACCGCAGGTACAGTAGCTGACACATCACTCTCACCCACTTTGCATAACACGAGATACTGCATTCATACCATAAATAACTTGTCCTGGAAAAATTATTCAACTATCCAACGTTACAGAAGACCTACATTGTGCTTTACCGAGATTAAAAGTTGCTACAGGTCTAGTTGGAGAAAAACCCAAAACAAATTGATTTACCCATAAACTGCTCAGAGAGCGATTTATAAAATCAGGGGTATGTCATAAAACACAGCCAACAATCTCATGTAGTTTTTCGTTGAAGGACACATTGATATATGCCCATTTAGAAATAGAAAGCTATGAAAAACTAATCATACTAACTTGTTTTCCATCAGAGGCTCTCTGTAGTTGTTGATCATAGCTCACTTAAATATAGAGTAGAGCAGTGGGGGAAAAAAACTGTTGTGCAGAACTGAGGTTTCAACCAAGCATTGAGAGAATTGTCAGATTTATTGGTGACCCTGAGGCTAGGATGTTTCATTTTGTGAAATCATGCTCACAGTAGTAAAGACTACTGCTGGAAGCACGTGCGTCTTATACTACCAGAGTGAAAAAAATACATAAACAAGCAGCCCTCAACAGATGACTGATTTCTCTAGCTGATAGTTTCCAGGTGTTTATGAAGAGATAAGAAAAACTCAACTGCTGTCATGTGGTTTCTTGAATTTGAGATAGCTGATAAATATTGTGACTGTTTAAACAATCAATAAAAGGGACAGCATAAAACACCTGTTTGAATACAGGCTGTGGAAGAGATGTTAAATTTATGTTGCTAATGGGGAAAGAAAAGACTTTTGGTTAGGGAGGTTAGGGAAGCTGTCAATCATCTTATACTTCTTGTGTTATACTCATCGAATAGTAGAATTACACTTTTGGCAAGTTTTATTTGAACTGAATCCCTTTTGCATTCTGTATCTAAAGGTGAGTTGTTTTCAGTGTGCAGGACTGTCTCAGGAATTGCATCAGAAAGATAACCACAACTCTCCCCGTCCAGCAGCTTGTTTTTTTTCTTTGAGCAACTCATAATTCATAGTAGTTCAGTTTAAATTGACAGGCAGTGATGTGCTGGTTGTAGAATTTAGAGGAGATTGATTTTTTTAGGAGTTGTTGTACAAAGACAAGGACCGTGTGCATGTAATTGTGTACATCTGCAGCATTTTTTAAGTAGAATTTTGGGAATATTTGCCTTTGCTGATTGGACAGCTTAATAGATACAGTGAACATGTGGGGGCAGAAAGTGGGGGGAGACATGTAGCAAAGGGTCATAGCTGGGAGTCGAACAAGCAGCACCCAAAATCAGCAGAATGTTTGATTCAAAATACTACACAGCTTCGTTTGAGTCACAGATCACCTGCATAATTTTAGGTTGTGTTCACAATGCAGAAAACAATTACTTTAGGTTTAGGGACAAGTTGCTATAAAAAGAGCGCTGATTCAAAAGTGATTACATTAATTGCACCTGACCAAGCTATAATTCCATAATCTTATCCCTGCATTGTTTATGTTTCCAGACTTTCAATACATTTACTCAAGTTTTATTGATTTGCTGTTTTTACATAGTTTTTAATTATGTTTAACACTCAAGCCGCCATAGTGTCTTTAGTTTGCATTTGTACTGCACACCGGGAACACACATAGCAAGAGGAAATCAAAATGTTAATATTAAACATGGTAATCCATCCATAGCAAGAAGAGCTGCAGAAACTTAGGTTGCAATATTAAATTTCAATCATATCTACAGTGACCCTCTATGTTAGGCAAAGATTGTTTTCTAGAGAGAAAAAAATGCATTTGCAAGATGAAGTGATGTGTCAACCTTGCTAAAGAGTCATGTTAAACTTTTGCATCTAACTTCAGTGCACTCCTCAAGTAGGGCTCTGCTTCCATCTGCCAAAGGTCTATACCTCCACCTCACTCAACACACATCTACAAGAGTGTGAGAAGTTCTCTTACTTAGCCATTGACAGTGTTTTCAGCTTTGCGCTTAGACTCAACGTTGGTGCCACGTAGGTCAACATTTGACAGATTCCCACGAGTTTCTTATCTAATGTGTTTGGTTCTAGGTAAAATGTAACTGTAGAAATTGATAACCTGTTGTTAAGTTAAAATAAGTACAGCTAGTAAACTCAATTTTGATTATTTATTTTTAGAAGCTCCTGTTAGGACTTCTTAGCTAGTAACATGATGAAGCAAACAAAAGCACCAGCAACCCCATTTTTGAATGGTATGTTTGACTGTTGAAATAGCAGAAAGGTTTAAAAAAAAAAAAACTACAAATCAGCAAAGAGGTTAGAGGTACTACTTAGTCTGCATATGGGATGTAGTGCCTGTAGAAGCTTTTTTTTGCCCACATGAGTACTGATAACAGTTTCAATGATTTGATCTATTTCTTTAATTGAAATGTTCTAAAGGTGTAACACTGATTTGAGCCTTGTAGAGGCTTTGTAATGTATGACTGTGATTTTATTATTATTCCTCTGCTGCCTGCATGCAAATACACCAATGTTCGTCATCTCTGCTGCAAAGAGTGTTAAAAATGACCAACCTTGATAAAGCTGATTTTGAAAGTTACAAAGGTTCAAAAGTTCATGCAGTAGTTACCATCCTTGAGAAAGTTGTTGCCAAGCAACTTCCAGTCCTGTTCCAAAAAATGAGAAAAAATTGACACATTTTGGGAAACATTTCTCTAAACCTTGATTTTGGCTTTAAATTTTGTAAAGAGAGCTTTCAAAACTATTTAAACCTAGTGCAGCATGCACCACACATTTTTCGCAAACAATCACATAGCTAATTTACTGTTTTTTAATAGCAAAGCTTCACCATTTCCTTTACAATATTTATCAAACTTCAAGCAGTTTTTTTCTCCACACATATTGTTGCTCAATATTTTAGTTTTGTCTTCTCATTAGCTAAAATGGAGATTTAATTTGTGGTGTACCTCAGGGATCAATACTAGATCCCATTCTGTTCTTATTTTAAATGAGTTACCTTGTATTTGTTCTTTCTTTATAACTGCTACACAGCTTCATCTTTCAGTCACAGAATATGAACCTGCGAGTCAGAGCATTGGACTACAAAGAGCTTTATTCAAGCAGTAGCTATGAAAGTAGAGATCAGCTAGAGTCACTGCGAAGATGTTGTCTCTCACAGTTACAAAATACATGTAGTTTAACATTGGTTTTCTGTCACTAGCAAAAAAGAAGTACAGACAAAAGATCATTGCAACACTTATGTGGTAAAATGCTACTGTGGATCTACTTTTGGCCCTCAGTGAGTGAAAAACATGACTGATAGTCACGCTAATCCACACTGGTGAGATTGTAACTGGTAGTGTAACAGTCTTGGTTTTAAGCCAATGTATCACCTAAAAATGCAAATCAGATTGACATTAATCCAGCGGAAAATATTCTTTAACTGAACAGTCATGCTTGCTTTGCTACTAAACCATGTCAGACATCAAGAAAATTACTATTACCAAATAACCAAATATGTAAGTTTCAGACAAGCCAAGGTGTAAGAATCAAAGTAATTAAGTTTCGGAGTTTAGTGTTGTAGTTGTTGATTAAAAATAGCCACAAGTAGATACATGAACTCTTTGCTGTGCATCCTGCTAACAAACATGTTTGCAAAACTAAGTGATAGTTTCATAGTCTTTGACTTGCTCTTAAAACAAATTAATGCTCAAGGCTGACACTCTACAAAACACCAGATGAGTTTGCCACTCTGTCTGCAGGGACTGTTAAAATCAACATGAACTGAAGTTTCTATTCACTGCTTTAACAAAACTGTCACATTTTCCCAATTGGTCATTGATCATCTGATCATGCCCTAACCGGGACGACTCTAGACCACTTTTTCAGAAGGTTTTTCCCTTAGGAGTTTTTCCCTTCAGAGTTTTCAGCTAATAATATGAACCACTAAAATTAACACTGATGGTTTATATGACCAACAAATGAAAGCAAGACCATCAGGGACAGTTTTATAGTATTGGACAGTCATTTTTAATTGCCAGTAACTGTTGCCATGGGGTGGGTGTTTGATGAGTAACGGTACAGCCTTTCTTTATGTTCCATCCATCCATTATCTTTACCACTCATTCCTGCCAGGGTAGTGAAGGGAATGGAGCCTTTCCCAGCTGTCACAGGGAGAGAGGCGGGGTACACCCTGGGCTGATTGCCTCTCCATCAAATGACTGACAAACCGAGACAAACAACTATTCGCACACTCTCACACCTACAGGCAATTAAGAGAGATCAATTAACCTGATGAGCATGTTTTTGGGGAGAACATGAAAACTTCACTCCTCACTCAGGGGTTTGAAGCAGGGACCTTGTTGCTGTGGCGCAACAGTGATATCCACTGCACCGCCTTACAGCCTTGATCAAAGTGAGTGATAAGTCTGGCTGTTAACAGAAAGCAGGATAACATTTTTCATCAGAAAACACCACTCGTGCACGTGCAGGACAACGTCAGCAAAGAGATAAGATTTACCACTTTGTCCACACAGGGGAGGGTGGAGGAGAGTTCTTACAGGAGCTTTAATTTAAATAAATGGGCTTCACATCCCAGATAACAGAGCCTGAATCAATTAATTATGCTTTTAAAATACATTGAGGAGAACTTCATCAAACAAGAAGAGTGAGTGATACCAAGCAGGTTTTAGAGCTGTTTTTGTCTCTGAACTTTCACTTGAACTGTATGGTCTTTTTCTGCAATATTCAATATGATAAGGTTTGCATTTCTGTGGGTTTCCTGGTGGATGTGAGGTTTTCTTTAGGACAGATGGCTTGACTCAGGATTTGTGAAATGATAGTAATTAAGTACTCCCAGAAGCTATGGTCTGTCATGCGAAGACATACTGATTTAAAGCAGAGGTTGGTGGCGTAGAGAGAGTGCAGTAGGTTCATATATAGTGGTGTCTATAGATCCTTGAACGCTGAATTATCTGGATGTATATTGAATAAGCTTTGATCTGGAATTGGTTTTTGAATAAAACGCAACACTTTTACTGTTTATTTTCCGTTTTTTCTCCCCAGTGAGGAGGCAGTGTAAGCTTTCTTATCAATCACTCGCAGTCTTATCAAACAAAGCATGACAGCAGCTCCAAGTAGAACACAAGATTATCTGGGTGTTAAACTAAGAGGCATTACTCTGGTTCCTCCACCTCCAGCCTTTTAAGAGCATGGGCCGTCTTATGTAACAGGAGCATCCAGCCTCTAGAGTGCTAAACGCCACCGACCATGATGATAGTCTGTCAGTTAAATTGTTTTTGTAATACTATAAACCCCCTCTGACAAACTGATAAATTCACAGGTGTCTGTGAAGAAAATCATATTCTATTCACCTTGTGTTTCAGGGCTCAAGTGTGTGTGCCAGCTGTGTGCCAATCACACCTGTGAGACGACGGCAGACGGCGCCTGCTGGAACTCTGTGATGTTGATTGACGGGAAGGAGGAGACGGTTAAATCCTGCCTGACGCCTGCAGAGATGAAGGGCCAGGTCTTCTGCTACAGCTCCAGAAATGTCTCCAAGAGGAACTGCTGCTTCACCGACTTCTGCAACAATGAGACCCTGCACCTGAATCCAGGTATAAAATGACGTACTTCAACTTATCATAAACACATCTCCAACTTTAATTTGGATGAATGATTTCCCCCCAAAATGTGCACATATTAATAACTTAAAAAAGACACATACAGATATGAAGTAAACAAAAAGCATTAATCCAGATTACCCCCCGTCAGACAGTCAGTTAATGTCACATTGCTCAGTTGTTTTGGTACTCATTCGGCAGCACTGACAGCCCAATCAGCACAGGATTTCCCACTCATTCTGGTCCCGGCTAGACGAGGTGGATGCTGATCCTTCTAGATCCTATGACATAACAAATCTGGCAGGAGCAACGGGACGGCAGTTAGCGATCCTCCCCCTCCCTCCCCTGATTTATAAATAAATACTCTGTCAGGCGGGTAGTCCTACAGCCAGCTCAAAGCCTCTCATAGGTCAACTGGTGGAAGTTGTCCTTAAGGAAGAGGGCAGATTTCCATCACCTAAGGAATTACATGAGGAGAAACCCTGAATATGTTGGTTTACAATATAATTTACACATACACACACAAAAATCTGAGTGTTTGAATTTAATGTGAATTTATTGCATTTAACTTACATTCCCCATTGGTCCATGAAAATTGGATCACTGATACGAAGGAAATTTTCCAATGAATGGTTTCTACTGTGTCCCTGTTCTTTTGCTGAAGTTTTAAAGTCTCTATTCATTCTTTTGGCGCTGTGTTTGATATCCACTCGTAAGCAAGTCGACTCTCTTTGCTGCCTTGACTCAGTTTACCAGTCACAGTCTGACCATGGCTCTGTCTCAGTGTGTTAAACTTCTGCAGGAGTTTATGGCTGCTTATGAAACAGACTGGAATCAATACTAAAGTCTCTATGTGTAACTCATCATAAGGACTGTTAAAGGTTATTTCTATTTAGTAAATTTTAATGTATTACGTTACTGAGGATATGTGTGGGGAAAGCCACTAACTGTTTGCTTAAAAACAACCTTTCTTCCATCTTCCACTGCAGAGATTCTTGATGAGTGATATGTTTGAGTATTACAAATAGCATAATGACACATGACAAGAGGTGCCTCATAAAGGTGCCTCAACAAACTCAATGTACTCTCTGGAGCTTTAATGTGCGGTCAACTTGTATTGAGCTGGGTTTCTGCTCACATGATGGAACAGTAGAGGAATATCAGGCCCATTTTAGCTTTGTTATTATTTAGATTGTCACTCATTCCTGTTGTAGCTGCCGTTTCCACCACCTATAGTTGTACCTTGACCTTTGCTGTTTGCTGTAAAGCATGTGTAGAGTCTCATTTACCACAACAATTCGAAACGATACACAGTCAGAGCACAATATTGTACTCACTATTCAAATAAAATATTGATTTTTGAAGCTTTAAGAAGTTGATAAGACATGTTTTCTGACTGCAGTATATCACCCAACAACTGGTGCGTCTGGCTTTTCAGCGTGTGTGAGAAATCCTTCTTTCAGCAAAATTCCTTAAAAAGCTGATGGACACACCGATGTGGCAGATTTTTTATGTTTCAGATCTGTTTGCCTGTAAAAGATGCTGTTTTTGAAAAGAAAATTCAGGGAAATGCCCCTCAGAAATCAAACAGTCCAAAGATATTCGGTCATTTTTCATACAGCCTGGTGAAAAGTAGCAAAGTAGGGAATACAGTTAAAACATTGCCACCTGTTTGTTTTACCAAATGCAACCTGTTAGGAACCGATCAATAACTATTTAGTCTCACACAGACTGTTCAAAGGTACAAATAATAAATTCACAATCATAGGGCCCCCCAATGTAAGCTGCACTAAATGGAAACATTGTCAAACATTCGGGTGTCTATATGTTGTGATTTTTGTGTCATGAAGCCAGGCTAAAACAAAGGAAAAGGACCCAAAAATGCAGACAAAAAAAAGGATTTATTAAAAAGAACTAAATGAAAAGCAACATAAAATTTAAACTTTCTAACCAAAAAATCCAAAAGACAAAATCCAACAAAAGACACTAGGAAAAAAAAATCACAAGGAGACTAGTAGGGACTCCTAAACACAGGGAAACGAGCAACAGGTGAGGCAAACGAGACACAGGTGAGGCTAACGAGCAACAGGTGAAACTCATGGGTGATTAACAAAGGAGGGAAAACCAGGGAAGTAAAACCAGACTAGAAACACAGGGAGTAAACTACTACAAAATAAAACAGGAAACACTGGAAACTGATCTAAAGAACAAAACAGAAACAGGGTCAAACACAAACTAAAAACTCACAAGACAGGACTACACGGTAACAGAAACTCATTTTGTTGCGCTTACTATACTCAAATTGTATGCTTTATGTAAAGTGTCTTTGAGTATCATGAAAAGCGCTATACAAATAAAATAAATTATGATTATGAGTACGATTATTATTATTATTATTATTATTATTATTATTATTATTATTATTATCAGGAAGACAGAGCTTCATTATTTAGTGTGGTGCACATGGTTAGATTAAAGCTCCTATGAGGAATTTTTAGCTGTTTGGAAAAAAATGCTAAAATGGATGCTCATGCCTCTTTATGAGCTATAAATGAAGATAACACCATCATCAGTGCAGAGGCAGTCAGTCTTTATGCTATTATCAATGCCCAATATCATTAAATGCTATGTCAGATGAAGTGATACAGCACATTAAGATGATGAGTTTTGTCTTTCTTTCCCACAGGAGCATTAAAACATGTGCATTATTTAGTTTTGAGTCAGAAAATGACTCTTTTTACTCCATGATTTATCCATCTCATATATATAGAGAGTTGCCACCTTACTAAAGAATAGAGGTGACACATTAGAAAGAAGAGTTAAGTCCTGCAGTGTGCTGGTGAGATGGGTCAGGAGAGCGCCCCGAGGCTCTGATGGTTTTCACAGTGAATGAGGGCAACAAAATCAATCTGTGCCACTACTCTGCTAAATATCAGCATGTGAGCTCATGCAGTGTGTTTACTTTTCATGTATGCAGACAGAGACTACATGTCCATTTGTACTGTCAGTCAGACTCTTATATAGGCTTAAACAGTGACTAGATGTTAGTCAGGAGGTGAAGTCAAAGATTTACATCCTTGACCCATGCAGAGTCTGAAGTTGTTGTGGTCTGTAGGTCCTGTGCTTTTGGGTCAGAGGAGAAGAGTCTTGTTTTCCTCCATATCTGCTTTACTCCAGTTGGATGTAGTACAGGGTGTATTTAGGCAAAAGGCTAAGAATGTCTTAAGAAACCAGGGTTTGAGTCCCAATGTGTTGTTTTGCACATCAGGCCATCTGCAGATATTGCATGTCAAAGGCACACTTATGAAGAAATCCAATGCTCTGGGGAGTTTAGATGTTGATCAAGCTGCTAGAAAAGACAACATGTCACTTTTTTGTTTTAATATGTATAATTACAATATCAACATGTCTATGCAGCAAGTACAAGAGTTTTAAATTAATGCTAATTACTTATTGAGTTAATACAAACCTGTTTCCATCATGGTTGGCCAACTCAGCTTGGTGTTGTACAAAGTCTAAACATTTTAAATCCACAACTCTCAGGATTTTCCCAGACCTGCCATTTAATAGAAGTGTTGTGCTAAAATCTAATACAGTTTTCACCATCCATTATTTGTCAGGAGTCTTAAAATTTCATTTTATAACTGCACCCACCATCTCTGTTATTTTTTGTCAGTGTCCAGGTCTCATCTGTCCACCCACATCCAGAATGAAGGTCAGAGACAGAAATGCCAGGTTACTCTGTTCATCCAGTCGAATGCACCTGCTGGGGATTAACTTGAGTCACTTACATAAAATTAGGAAGTTTGCTGTGGCAACAACAAAATTACATACCTGTTGTTGCTTTTGAGGAAAGTGTTTTAAAATATCCTGCATCTGTGTCTCTGTAATATCTTTGATTTGTGAGGAAAATGCCTGGGTCTCTGGAAAGACACTTATTTTGGCAGACATAATTTACAATAATCTTCCAAATGTACAATTTATGTCACTCCAAATTCAAAGATTGTTTGAGGAGTCATAATACATCAGCACATAACAGCAAAACTTATGTACCACTGATAAAATATGGTTCACTTAGAGGTTGATTTCAGTGGATTTCACGGAACACAACATGCAATAACCTGTAATGACCAGCAGAGGGAGCAAAGCTCATTTGGAGCTAAATCTATGCAAGTTCCCTCTCCTTTTACCGACTCTTTCTTTGGATTGTTTTGAAAATTTAACTCATATAGTGTCGTCTACCCTCTCATGTTTTTCTGTATGTGTGTGTGTTTTCAGACAGGCCATCAGAGGAATCTGGGTGGAGCACGGAGCAGCTCACTGTGGTCATTGTGGTTCCCTCCTGCCTGTTGTGTGTGGGGATCCTTCTGGGAGTGTTTGTGTTGCAGGGTCACCGCTGCTACTACAGCAGAGCCCACAAACAGGATCCTGAGGAGCCTCTGGATGACCAGATGCTTATGTCACCCGACAAGTGTCTCAAAGATCTGATATATGACATGAGCACCTCTGGCTCTGGATCAGGTCGGCTTAACCAAAACTGTAACTTTCTGTGTTAAAACCTGTACAAAAATATATATAGAGAGAGATTCACAACATAAAAATATCAGCTCACAGCTATTTTTGGCTTGTAGGTCTACCACTGCTTGTCCAGCGAACTATAGCTCGTACTATTGTCCTGCAAGAATCCATCGGGAAGGGTCGATATGGGGAGGTGTGGCGGGGAAAGTGGCGAGGAGAGGATGTGGCGGTGAAGATTTTCTCCTCCAGGGATGAGCGGTCGTGGTTCCGAGAGGCAGAGATTTTTCAGACCATCATGCTTAGACATGAGAACATCCTGGGATTCATCGCTGCAGACAACAAAGGTATTAGATAACGATAAACTCACAAAAGTTTCCATTAAAGCAGTCAAGTATATGCTCCATTACTAAGTGTTGCTTTTGCTTTGCAGATAACGGCTCATGGACTCAGCTGTGGTTGGTGTCAGAGTACCATGAGCATGGATCTCTGTATGACTACCTGAACAGGTACACTCTCTCAGTGGAAGGCATGATCGTCCTCGCTCTGTCCATAGCCAGTGGCATGGCTCATCTCCACATGGAAATCATCGGCACACAAGGTAAGGAAGAGTATGTGACAGTGCTTCACAGGAATGAATCAAAGCGAGACGAACCAAATTTAAATCAAATAAATAATAAATAACTTCAGTAAAGCTATTGAAACACAGAGTCACCAATGATAGGATGGCACAGTTTCCCTGTTGTCCTCATTTAGAAACAGCTGAACACTCAGGAGACCTCTTCCTGAGGACTGATCATGAAATGTATAACATTTTGTGGGCAGACAAACTAAATTACTGTTATGTTTGCAACGACACATAAACTGCTCAGATAGCCTCTTTTAGTTCTCATATATTTCACTAATTGCCATTAATTTTTATGATTATTGAGGAGATTATTTGCATGTCAGGTGCAGATGTTTTTGTTTGCTATTAAAGTGCAATAAGTTATTTTTATTGATCACTAAAATATAGATAGAAATGTTTGTTGCATATAAACCAGATTTTATTTGTTGTGTTTCTGGTTGTAGGGAAACCTGCGATTGCTCACAGAGACCTGAAGTCCAAAAACATCTTGGTGAAGAAGAACGGCACAGCAGCCATCGCAGATTTGGGTTTGGCTGTGAAGCACGACTCCAACACCAACACCATAGATATACCACCGAACCACAGAGTGGGAACAAAGAGGTGGAGTTTAATGATGCTAAAAACCTCCTGTACAATTTGACACCAGAGTAGATCTTAGAGCTTCAGACCTGGTCAATTAATTTGATGTGCAAAACAGTTCAAAATGATTTATGATTGCTGTTGAAGGTTCACTGGGAAATTAACAAAAGTAGTGACCTCTCAGCTAATCCTGATTCCCGGTGGATTGATGAAGGATGTGGGGAAGATGCTATCAGTTATTTTAAAACTGTATTTTTACCAGTATGTGATTTTTTAACATATGTATACAGAATAGATTGAACAAACTGCAGCCCTGTATGTTCAGGATAGTTTAACTCTGGTGACCCCTTGTGGTTGTATCATGTATTGCAAACTCTCCATCAGACTGAAATTTTGTGTAGCGTCTCAGAAATAATAATGTACGACTCTCTGCAGACTTCTAGACTTCCTGAGCTCAATAATTCGTCTCTTTCTCCACATTAATGATTTTAATTCAGGGACCACTTGATAAAGATTCAAAACAAGCTCACTCAGATCTATCAAATGAATATTCTGAGCCGTTCAGGACTTATTGGCTTCATTAAGCTTTAATCATTTTGTCCTGTGCAGGTACATGGCCCCAGAAATCCTGGATGAGACGATCAATATGAGCAGCTTTGAGTCATTCAAGAGGGCGGATATCTACGCCCTCGGCCTGGTGTTCTGGGAACTGGCCCGGAGATGCTCTGTCAGGGGTAACTTGACATACACACTCCTACTTACCTATTGATATTTGTAGAGATATTTCGTCATAGCGTACATGGGTCATATCCTTGCGTTGGTTTGAAAACCTAATTTATTTAAATCACTGCATTAATAAGGGAAAGTCTGACAATAAAAATCTCATTTTTTTGATCCTGCAGGACTTCATGAAGATTTCCAGCTGCCTTATTATGACCTGGTGCCTTCAGATCCCACTGTAGAGGACATGAAGAAGGTGGTGTGTGAGCAAAAGCTCAGACCAAACATCCCAAATCAGTGGCAGAGCTGTGAGGTGAGACAGAAACATCCACCTGAAGTGTTTTCATGTAGTAAAGGGGTCAATAGAAGTATGATACCAGCGCATTCCTAGTGTATATTAACATAAAAAAAGATGCTATAGGCTAAAAGAATATCAAGATTAATCACAGGTTTTTGTTTGTAGCTGTAGAGGTGTTTGGTATGGAGCCCGGGAGGTGACATGAACTTTTTTTTTAATTCACTGAGTTTGAATTCATGCGATTTAGTGTCTCGAACGTGCATTTCATACATATCTCATATGTGTGTTTTATTTGTATCATGCGTTTTTTTAAATGATCCTACATGCACCTCATTTGTAAGAGAAGTAAGGACAGTGTCATGGACAGAGGGCATATTATCAACATTTTCTTTCATTTAGGTATGATTCACAAAGAGATAATTTATAGCTTTGCCACATTTGTTATTGTTTTGAGAAGCAGACACCTCATCAGGATCCTTAAAGCACAGCGACTTTGCTGTCGGTGATATTCAGACATATTGGTTTTGTTTATTAACAAACAATTAAATTGCACCAGCGATATAATGAAATGCACGTGCGAGATACTAAAAGGCATGTGTGAGATACTCAATCGCAAAAAAAAAAAAAGTTCATGTCACCTCCCAGGCTCTTTAGTTTGGTACATTCATGGTTATTTTCAGCAACTTTACATGAAGGTTTTAGTGTCGCAGTAAGATAATTTGAGAAAGATTTTGATGATTTAATATAGTGGTTTAAAGCTGACTGGTAAAAAGTAAATAAATCTAACTACTGAAGTGAACAAATATATTTAAGCTTTTACTTGAGAGCTGTGAAAACACTGGACTGACATAAGTAACTGTTAATACATAAACAGGGTAACTCAAAGGCCACCAGGGCGAGAAAAATTAGAGGTCAAACAGAAACTGAAGTGGAGTATTTATATGAAACTTTGACTGCAAATGAACTATTCATTGAACTAATACAGTTTGATCCTTGGTATTGTTTACCAGGCTCTTCGTGTGATGGGCAAACTGATGAGAGAGTGCTGGTATGCCAACCCCTCTGCTAGACTTACTGCACTGCGGGTCAAGAAAACTGTGTCTCAGATTTCTGTCATCAAGGACATCAAAGATTAGCTCAAACCCAGCCTTAAATCAGCACTGGTGCTGGCACCGCTGCTGCATGATGGGCTGAGAGTTGTTGGAGACAAACAGGGAGAAAGTGCTCTCTGTGACTGCCTGAGGCTGCCCTCTTCAGGACACAGCTGCACTGCTCACCCTAAGACAGCAGGGTCAGGTGGTTTTGGTGCCAAAGTTTTAAAGGGGGGTGTCTGAGACTGCTTGGTACACTAACACTTGATGAACCAATGTGAACCAAAAAGCAGGTAGGAAGAGCCATATGAGATAAGAATGGGTTTAATATTTGTACAGATTATTTTGCTACCTCAGACATTTAAGTGCCCAAAGCTTCAAGTTGCACATTGTGATGTTTTTGTGCCATATCATATCATGTCATGTAGCGACACAGCATTTCTTGGTAAGTAGTGTGCTAATGTACAATCAGAAATGATTCTGGGTATGACACTTAAATGGTCATCACTTATTTAAAATGAAGCGTACGCAGATTGTTCATAATAATCTGAGTTTAAAAGTGCTTTTGCGTTGTTATCAAAGTTGAATGTAGTTAAATAGTTTAATGGGAAGGAAACTAAACAAGACCAGAGCAGTGCATATGCATCAACTTTGTGCTAAATATATCCAAATGGGTTTCTTGTGTGTTGAACATTTTATTGAGAACCACCCCAGGTCAGGTGTGGTTGATCCCTCTGTTGGTCAGATACCTCAATAATCATGAACTGGAGCACAAGAACATTTGGTAAGCACTAGTCATATCCAAGAGATGAACCCTTATAAAAACTTCAAACTTCGACTTAAAGTCAACCTTAAATTTTTTTCTGTACCATCGACAGTTTTTGTTGAGAAAACTTTAAAATTCATCCCGCTGGTCCTGCTCGTTATAACTGGTTAAATAAAGCATCAGCTGAGTTGTTTCTTGATAATAAGCTATGTGCTGCTTTGTATCGCAGGCTGTTGCTATCGTACCGATATCAGCTCACGTACAGGTCTTGTTATGTGTTTCTTTCTGCTGACTGATTGGTTGACTCTGTCCGTGACAGTAACTCAGTGTGTTGCAGAAAACAATTAACAAACACCTTGTGTTGCTCTGCTTGTGTCCTTTGGAAATGCTCGTGGTACCGTTGGATTTTTTTTTTTCTCTGAAGTTGGATCAGTGTTGAGCCAAGATATATTTTGTACGTTGTGTCATATCTGCTTCTATAGCTAAGCGTATAAAAGACCAATCAGTCATTCCAAAGAGGGGTGATCACCATGTGCAATTTCTGACTGGTGTCTTTTTTCTATATCATGTATTGTGTATTATGAGAATGCTAAATTAAAACTAATGTGACACTGCTTTCATAAGATAATATCTATTTTTGATTTTTAACCATCCAGAAATATATTTTTGATTATGTGAAACTGTTTCGTGTTGTTGCTTGGATTTCAACCCATTGCATTGTATCTGTTCTCTTGCACTATTTATTCTGTATAAGTGATATCAGTGGGTCAATAAACGTTGTTTTTCATGGAGTTTTCATCTTTTATTTTGATAAAATGATGATTTAGGTTTCTCTAAGTGTAAAATCACTCACAGGGGAATTATAATAGTGAAAGCTCTGATTCTGCAGAGCTGTGCACAACCGCATGTAGGACAGAGTTTCCAGAAACAGCTCATCTGATTCAAGTCTTCTTATCCTCATCATCACACTTTTACCCTAACTGACATGACTCATCCCCGCTTTCTGTTCGAGCGTCCTCTTTGTGAGGACTTTTTGATGATGTAGTTGTCCGTTAAACAGAGGAAATAAGAGTGTGCAATGAAGCCCATCAGCACTCTGCAAATGAGTCAAACTCTCAGTCAAGATTATGCTGCTGCTTACTTTAACAGTTTTTAGAAGCGAGTCAGTATCAGGTTTGCAGACCACACTCAACAAATTATCCAGGACTAGATTTTCTGAGCTTTACACTGAAAAAAAAAACCACAACTCTGAATGTGTATTCGTCTAATTTCACACATTATACTTCATTTAAGGCACCTAAGTCCAGAAATAAACCTTGAATCAATATCACTCTGACCTCATATGCCCTCATATTTATAGTCTGTTTACTTTCTTAAAGATGACTTAAAAACAAACCTGTCCAAGCAGAAATCAGGGTGAGTGGTTGTTATAGAGTGTCTGTAGCTCAAATGGAAAATTAGTACCACTGACTGTATATTTGAACAAGAGGAAATCTGGTTCATGGAGCTGCAGGACTGATGTTTATTCCTTTTCACAGACCAAAACATGCATTTAACTCAGAAGAAAAACATAAAAGATCCTTCAGGTTGGCACAATCTTCAGCAGAACAGACTATTTGGTTGATTTGAAGCAGACACTGAGAATTACAAGGTTCAGTGACTCCTATGTTCATGTTTCTCACAGTTTCTGTCACCATCCTTCCTCTAATCTGCTAACCCACTAAAGAAATCTGCATGAGCCTCACTTGTCAGCAGAGCTGCCAGTCCTCTCTTCTAACATCAAGTGACTAATTACAACTTAACTTTTCTAGCATATGAGAACAGACTATAAAAACAGACCTTCAACAACAGAGACCTCGTTCAACCTGTGTTTTAAGTTTCTAGTTTGATCCATGTTGTAATAGAGAAGGTTGGCTCAATGAGCGGTACTTCCACCACTCACCAGGGGGAGCTCTAATGGGGCGCTCACACCAAGCGCAAGTAAAATCATCAACTCGCTTAATTCGTGTGAATCTAGACGTGTGAATGAATAGCATTTACTCGCTTCATTCACGTGTCAATGGTAATTTCAGCAGTAATCCTTGTCAATTCCACTGGTTGGATCAAGTGATAGACAAAGGTTTTTTTACAATTTACCACATAATCAAACCTCCCCACTCACTTTCCCCCAGGCAACCTTTTTATTCCAGTTTCAGAAGAAAACGTATCATATAATTCAGGTCACCCACACACCGACACGATCAGTTTGTCCTCCATTTTACATATCAGTGAACAACCATCCGTTTTCATACATCACCCGGCAACCTTCGTGCTGATTAGTTATCGCAACGCGTATATTCGCCCAAGTTGAGACATTTGCAGCTCCAGCCCAATTCACGTCATTCGCACCGCCAGAGTAGTAGGAGCGTCTTATAATCACGTCTTTGCACTGGCTAAACATGTAATTAAAACGTGCGCGTGATCTTACTCATGCTTGGTGTGTGGAGACAGGAAGAGTTCTGGCTTCACTCAGGGTAGTTGTTATGATGTCCATGATTTTAATCCAGTCTACAGTCTTTGTAGGCGGATTCTACTATCAGTGTATGAATATGTGTCACAGTTTCATATAGTGTAGAGGCGCTCTGAGTGGTCTCAAGACCTAAACAAACAATATGAGTGCAGTGTGTGTTTTTGTTGTGTCTCAGTTTCTTACTCTCAGTTTTCTGAGCTGTTTTTACTTGCATGGTTGCACGTCTCTATTTCTGTATGTCACGTTCAAATACAGCGCTCCTGTCCATAAAAAGCATCACATAAACATATTTCAACATTTTTCTGCCTTACTCACTAAATTTGTAATGTCCTGGTGAAACAGGACATCTGTGTTCCAGACAGCCCCATGGCTCGGTTTGCCAACTTCTTTTCTGAGGGTCAGCAGGCTGGAGGGGATTACTGTGAGGCAATCTAGAGGTTCAATGGTTTTTCATTTGCTTCCATAGAAATACAGTAGTGAGTTTAAAGTGAAATCATGGTTTTCTGCTCACCAAACACATGCCTCTTGAATACAGGGTGAAAGCTGATCCTGTCCTGAAGATCAAACAGTGAACCTTTTGAAGGCCTGGGTGTGGTAATGGGACAAGGTTCGTGCACTGTGGTTCAGTTTTCTCTAACCCATCAGCTATTGTCTCCCTGACTGCTCTCCTGTGTGTTTGATTTCCCTTTTGATCCAACCTCGTCTGATGCCTTGGGCCCAATGACCCATGCTGTGTGTTTGGGGAGCATGACACTGGCTCAGAGCTAAATCAGCCTTTTGTCTGGCCCGCAAGTCTCCCTGCTTGACAGCACACAGGACTCAGACTGAGGCTTAACCCATTCAGAAACTGAGAGTGAGAGAGGCTGGAGGCAGGTGCTGCTGGAGGCAGGAGGTGGCAGTTCCTCATGCATTGCTGATTTCTGACAGACCAGAAATCGAATCGCCCAGACTGCAGAAAAGGAGAGGGACTTTTTGAAGATAAAAAAAAAACCCTCTCCTTGACTTGCATTTCAAAACAACAGACCCTTTCTCAAGAAAAAAGGAAGAAAAAAGTTACAAGAGGTGAACAGGAAAGTGGGTATGAGGTAGAGCTCTGCACAGGTCCACCACAGACGTCACATGGTGTGGATTTCCGCTTTGACATATTTCACAGCACAGCGAGGTTGGGCCTCACAACCACTGAAAAGCTGCAGCAGCAACACATGATGGTGCTTTGAGGACTACTCTACCATGCAGTCCACTATGAATTTCAATGGATTTGAGCGCCAGAGCAGCCAAGACAATTACATTGTGGATAACACTCCGAGGAAGAAGTGTTCCCTGTGGTACCGGCGCTCACTGAGGGGAAACAATGAGCGACCCCGGCAGAACACAGCATCTCTGCCCAGAGTGCGCAAGGTGAGACAATAAATCAAGTCTTAAATACTGCAGCTTTGACATTCTTCTGCTTTTTTGACATCATTTTAGAAAACAAAAAGCGTCAGATTAGAAATGGTTCATTCAGTTGATTTGAGTGAAAAGCACTCCACCGATTTTACAGCAGCAGCTTCTGCAACAGGGCAAAAGCTCTTCAACTATTTTAATCTTTAAAGGTTATGTAACTCACATATGTAATGCTTTAGGCTCAACACGTACAGGTTTACACATTCAACAATTTTAACAAAGGAACTCTGCATTTCTCCTTCACAGCATAAACAATCCTTCTCCACCTCACTGGTTGACTATTCCGACCCTCAAAGGTAAATACAAAAACTGATGTGCAATAGATCATGAAGTAGAAGATCTCTCCTTCAGTCTTGCTGCACATAAATGACTGTAAATATTACATTTTCTTGAAGTTTGCATGTAGAACATAAAGAGCAGATCCTACAATATGTCATTTTCTCTTTTTGCATGTTTTTTTTTCTGCACAGGACCTCAATTCTCCTGGAAAAGCAAGACAATGAAACATTTGGATTTGAAATTCAGGTAGGCCTTTTTATATTCTTTCAGCACCTGTACATCTTACGTAAATCTTAAGCTTAACTCTATTGTAAGGTGTCATTTTGTGGAATAAATGTATTTACTTTGTGATGAACTCTCTGTTATAGACTTATGGGCTGCAGCTGAGAGACAGCTCTGCAGTGGAGATGTGCACATTTGTGCGTAAGGTGCAGGAGGACAGTGCTGCTGAGAGTGCTGGTCTGACCGCAGGTGAGCCACCCTTATTCGCTTCGGCACATACGAAACCACTTGATCTTGTTACACCTTGCTGTCGATTTTAGACTCACAGTTAGAGCTCTCACCACATGTGCACATATGTATCCCACCCACACATAGACTTCTCATGCATCAACACAATAGAAACACAACTTAACTTCTTGTAACTGATTTCTTCCCTTATCTGCATCCTCATTTGTTACAGGCGATATTATCATCAATATTAATGGGGCCAGCATTGAAGGACTGTCTCATGAGCGCATACTTGACCTGATAAGAGAGTCAACCAACAAGCTGAAGTGAGTGATGGAAATGAAGACTTGATGGATGTTGATGTATCCCCAAATATTAGCTGCACAACCTAGAAGTTAAAAAAAGACTTACTTTGGCTTTTTATTGTTCAATAAGCAGAATCTGTTGAATGCTAAAGCTACACAAAGTCAAGAAGTAATGACTCTCTCGTTAAAAACTATGGACTATTTTTGTTGGACAACCTCAAACAACTTTAATTATAAAACCTTTTTTTAACCTTTTGTTTTCTGGTGATAGTGTTTGTAAAAGTATGCTTTGTGTTTTTCCAGGATGGAGACTGTAAGTGGCACTGTCCTGAAGCAGATTGAGCTGAAGAAGAAGCTGAACGTGCTCAAGGTGTGTCTCTCTCTCTCTCACCCTGCCCATGTTTGTTGTTGGTTGGCTGTTTGTGAAACTACCAACTGTCACTTAATCACCCAGCTGGTGAAAATAACAGCAACACTGACGTGCATTGGTAAAACACAAGCTGACCTACTGACGTATAATACCCAAATGTGTCTCAAGTGAATGCAGGAAGATTTGCATGTCCTCATACAGTAGTGTTACTGCTCTGAATGTGCAGGCTTAGCTGGAAGTAAAACCTGCTTTTTTTCTGTCTATACAGCAATCACTTCAAGAGAAACTGGTGGAGCTGCAAGCGCTTACATTACAGGAAAAACGCCTCATGCGAGGTGAGAGCCTGCTCAGCTGTCAAACCACAGCACTTCCTTTCTCACAGCGATTGTCCTCTCTGAAACTTTGTGATGCGACATGTAGTGTAAACTCCTGTGAATACCAATAAAGGAGTTCCCCATAAAATCAAACATAGAAGCTGCTGATAAACTTCTTTTGCAGACTTAAACTGCAACTCTTTGTATGTTTCCAGGTGACATGAACAGCAGCAGCCTCCAGCTCTCCATGGACCATCCAGCCATGCAGAGCTCCCCTACAACTCGCTTTAGCTGCCGTTTCTCCAGCAGCAGCAGCTTCAGGAGTGTGATGACTGATGACAGTGAACAAACCAGTGTGTTCGGGGACCTGTGCTCTCCAAGCCCCAGCAGTGCAGCCAGCATTTCAGACGATAGCTGCTTCTTCTCCAGAGATTTTCACACAAAGGACAGCTCCAAACGGTTTTCGTCCGGCTCCAGCCATGATCATTACAACCAACACCAACATCTCTGTCGCTCCAGCAGTTCTAGTTTGGCCTCCAGCAGCAGCTCTCTCTCCTCACCGGTCTGGGAGGAAACAAGGATCTCCTCCTTGTTTGGTACTCTGCCTCGTAAAGGCAGGAAAGCCAGCGTTCGCAAACACATCTTCAAGTTGATACCTGGACTCCAGCGATCAGTGGAGGAGGACGAGACGATCACTCAGTGACGTATTGTTGTGATGCCTCTCGTACCCTCTTGATACAAAGGGCCGACAAGGTTTCTCATTTTGTAACAGACTAAAGAGACACTCCAATGACATGCTTTATGTCAGTTAAAGGAACATTGCAACCCTTTAAATAAATAAGGGCTGGTTTTCATGGAAAGGAGACAGACTTTTTCACAGGAGTGGCATTAAGAATGTACAAGCACATACGATAAAAGCGTTCATTTACATCTCAGTAATCTGATCGATGTTATATGAAAGTGTATATTGTCTTTTCACTCAAAACAGTTGCAAAACCGCTTATTGTTTAATACTTTGGGGTGGCCAGATTCTATGAGTGGCCATGGGACAGACACAAATGACATTTTTGCACTTAGCTTTCAAAGACTCTCTGATTCTCTAAGGTGAACCTGGATCACTGCTTGGCTTTAGCTTATTAAGGGTTCAAAACATTATGAAAATGTAACATGACTTTTCTCTGAATGTAGCCTGTGCGAAAAGATTGTATTGTTTGATGTATGAGGTTATGTTTGCTGCCAGTCTGACTTCAAGACTAAATCACCGTGATCAGCATTAATCACATCAGTCTAACCTGCAGTAGCTGAACTTCTGTAGCAACCTTGAATTTTACTATAAGATTTTGTGCATCAAGTCAGGTAAAGTTTGAGTATTTCTGTCACGTTCAGGTGCACAACCAAAACCAGATCTCATCTCATTTTAGATGTCTGCTCAGCTGAAAACAGGATGTGGGTGTAAGAGGCACCACTGAGAACTGTTTTCATTTCCAAAATTATGCACAAGCTGTATAGCTCATATTTTCTGTGTTAGCTGAGAGACACAGACGCTATATTTGAAAGGCTGAATGTACAAAAAAACGGTTTCACTTGCAAGAAAATGCCACTTCATTAAAAAACCTCATACCTATTTTTATTGCATCAACTCAAGTTTGAATGCAAAACTTCAAACATAATAAACTTGAGAAGTTTTACAAGCTGTACTGTGTTATTCTTCAGTTTCCAGGTACTGATGAACACTCAGTCTAAGCTTCAGTTTTTACAGGAAAGTTGTGACAGGATCACCTAATTCAGGTTAATAATGCAGGTGTCACAGATAAATGCTTTAAGAGATAAATAGTACACTGGGTGGTTAGGGACCTAGAAGTTGAGAATAGATAGGTCACACATTTCCTGTAATTTACCTCACTTCTTTGGTTTCCTGCCGTTTCTTCTAAAGGCTTAGAAAGACGTCCACAGCAGGGTGTTATCGCTCGACGATAAGCTAAACCCTGTTTTCTAGCGCCTCTTGACATTTAAAAGACCTTGTTTCAAGATGGAAACGAAAGCAAAAACTGATTTAAAAGATACACCCTTTTTCACACTCTTTTCAGAATGAAGATGAAATGGATCAACGGATTCATGTAAAGTTGTTAATGAACATAAGATGTGATGCATGAAGGCAGCTGTGGAAAAAACGTTTTCAGTCCATTAATCAAACAAAAGTATGAAAAAAAAAGAAATGCAAAAGTCCTTTAAAACCCTGGAACCAGTATTTGAAATGTAAAATGTGAAAGTTAAAAAAAAAAAAGGACTTTTGAGTAAGAGTCATCACTGTTAAATACTATGTGGTAGTCAGTAGAGTCAGAAATCTCTTAGTTGGTAGATCAAGGGTTTGAACCAAGGTCTCCGTGTCCACATGCCGAGGTGTCTTTGGCCAAGACACTTGACCCCACCTGCCCCCAGTGGCTGTACCCAGTGGTAAGTCATGTAACTGGCCAAAAACTGATGGGTGCTTTGCATAGCAGCCTTTGTCATCTGTGTGTGAATGTGGTGTGAATGAGTGAACATATAAGGTAACTCAAAGGCGCTTTGAGTGGTCATCTTTTATTTGCAAACTGTGGACCATCAGAGAGTCCATGGCAAATTTCCCTATGGGGACATTTAAAGTATATGAAATGAAATCAGGAAGACCAGGGAATAAGCAACATGAACACAGTCCATTCACCATGCTTGATAAAGGGCTTGATGCTAGCCATCACCTCATTCAGCTACTGAGCTAACACCCTGGCGGGTTTGTGGTGTTTGAATTTTTTCAGGTACATATCAAATGTATGGCTTACTGTGTGGTTTGACCTAATTCTCTATCTACAGTAACTAAGATTAGATTAGAAAACTGTTAAACTTTATCAAGATGTGTCTGAGCGAGGAGCGAGTCTGCAACGATATGTGTGAAAAGCTCTCTTCACAGTTTTGCTTTTAGTTTTGCAGAAAATGACTCTGGGATATATGTGGGTAACTACTGAGTGTGATGGCTACTAAATTAGCTCTGATCATAGTCTTTATAATCTTTTACTTCTGTAATTCAAACGGTCTCTTTGGCCTCCAGTATACCAATTTGGTGTCAGATGTGTTTCCAAGTTGAGGCTTGCCTTTCATCATAATACGGATTTGAAGCCAAAAAGCTCTCGGTATTTCGATTTTTTCCCCCACTTGCGCAGTAACATTGTATCCATTTGGCGGGAGAGTCGCCGAGAGTCACTGTGATGATGCTCGGCTCAAACAGCGTATCCCCCGGGTGAGCTACGCAATCTTCGTACGCCTATAGGCTGTATCAAGTCTCAATCATAGAAAACATGAACCCCTTAATAAGAAGAAAGAGGACTTGAGCACAAACCAGTCTTACAGTAACTACATGTCAACATTGCAACCAGGAGGGAGAAAAATTTATATTCTGTGTAGTTAGTTTAGAAAGTTTGTCCACAGCTCCAGAGGGATTGCTGGAAGAAGCGGGCTTTATGACCTATACTGCAGCCCGTCACCAGAGGGTGCTGTTCTTGCTGTGGCTTTACCCAGCAAGGAGGCTGACGGCATCCAATCTATATACAGTCTATGGCAAAAATTTACTGTGTTTTAAGTTCAGCATCTTGTTACATTATCGACCAGTTATTATATTTTAAGTCTTATTACCCATTTTTTTAAATTACTTTTTGGGTCATTAATACATATCGGGCTCTAACAAGACTCCCAAACAGAGTTCCAAAAACCACAGCAGGATATCATAGTGGCTACATCAGGTTTTAGAGAGTCAATGGTTTTCACATGATCAATGTTCAATAGGAAAGAAAAAAACAATTAGTACTATCAATCTGTATTTTTGCAGCCATCCCCTTGAGTTTCTGTAAATTTAATGAAACTATATGTGAATTGCAGCGGAATTTTGCAGCTTAAGGAAGAACATTTATGACCATTATTTGATGGAAATGCAATCAGACCGAGACACTAAGGCAGAAGAACTACCGCGTCTGCAGTGCAAAATTATTATGATGATTATTATTACTTCATGGAAATGATCCGCTGCGCTCGGTGATCAACTCGTCAGGGCTCCCCCCACAAACAAGTGGCTGCTGAAGGAGAGTGGGTGAGTTGTGTTTAGTCGCTTTGGTGAAGAAACCCGGCAAAGCTAAAAAGATGTTTGGTGGCTAGTGCTATGGCTTGGACTCTATATGTACTGTTGATGAAGTTAGGTGCTGTTCTGAGCATTATTTGTGGCTTTTTGGTTGAGGTTTGCATGTGGAGGTGTAGACCGCTGTGCATTGCTACAGTGCGTTCGTTGTTGAAGTTGGTATAACTAGAGAAGCAAGCAGTTAGCAACATTCATCTCTCAAGGCGGTGTCTAACTCTGTGTTATGGTGTGTTTGACCATAACTTTCATTTACGCCGGAATATCCCTTTAAATTTAAACTAATACATGCAGAGAATCTCTAATTCAATGGAGTGTGCTAGACATCAGTATAGCTGTCAGTATTTCAGGAGCCTCACTTAAGCTGCTTTGTCCACTTATAACTCAAGACATAATATGGCTAAGCTTCAGCACATGTGCATTAACAGAGTTGGTTCACGAGATTTACAGAGAACCTATATGGAAATGTTAATCCAGACTCTAAACCTCACAGAATGAAGGTGGTCACCCAGCGGAGATTATTTAAGAGTACAATCACTACATATACAGATGGTAGACACACACACACAAAGAGTCTCTGTTAGAACCACAACAAAACCCCTGTTCTTCTCTCTGTTGACACGTACTCAGACGTACATGGCACTAGCGCTAGAGAGCACACAAGAGAGCTCCGACTGAATGCAGGATGGATTCTTTCTTCACTTGCTGACAACTTTGAAGAAGGAGAAGGAAATATTGTGGAAGGCTGGAGCAGACGATGGAGCAATACGAAGTTTGAGGTTACTTGAACTTTGATTCAGCCAATAATCTACAAAAAAAGAGAGAATTGGTTGTGATCGTTTTATCTTGTAGGGGGAAAAGAAATTCAAGAGATGGACATCGACTTGAGCACCATTCCTCCAAAGCCGCCGAGGATTCCACTACATGTTGATGCACTTGCCTCCCAGGTTCAAGAGATCCTGGGTGAGGCTTCTCTTGAGGCACCGAAGAAACTGGAGGAACCTGAAGAAAGGGAGGTGTGGTCCATGGAGGAGGGGGATGACTCTGTGTTCTACAGTGATGAGGAACAACCTCATGAGGACGTTAAAACAAAAACACCTGCTGATTATAGTCCTGAACATCGTGTCAAAACAAATAGTTTGGCAGAAGATGAACCGACCCAACAGTCAGAGGAGGATTCCGGAAAAGAATCCATCTTCATCAACAGGGAAAGCCCAGAGGCTGAGATGGAAACTACGCCACAGATCAGCCTGAATGAGCAACACAAGCAATGCCAAGATTTCCCGACAGCTGAATCCACTGATCACTTGGATCCTGCAGATCCAGGAGCAGAGTCAAACCAGAATCCAGAGAAGCTGGTGGGCAGCTGTGAAGGGTCTCTTCCACCTAACTGCATGAATCCTGACATGCAAGAAGGAAATACACTGAACGATAAAGGTAAGACGATTTCTGCGTTGTTGTGCTTTGAAACAAAGATTGAGAGGACAGGTGAACAGAATACAAATCAGATGATCCTCTTCTTTGTCTTCCCAGAAAATCTCCTAGTTGAAAAGGAAGAAGTTTCTCTTGTCACACAGACACCAAACCTCGAACCCTTTGATGTTACTAATGAGGAGAGGAGTACAAGGCTGAATGCGGAGACAGGAGTCCCAGAGCAGATGCCTAAAGTTGAAGAACCAATGTCAGGCACAAAGAAGCAGATTCAGACAGACCAGAAGCCAGAAAAGGATCCCAAGTTCTCTATGGGGTTTCATCAAAACCCCAGCCCAGGCTACGCCTCTTTGCCTCACCCTATGAAATCAGGTCAACCAAAGTCTGGTCAGCAGAGCTCCTTTGACCACCTCAGATCCTCCAAATACAGCACTGTGTCCTACCGCAGGATCCTCAGAGGCAACACACGCAAGAAGATAGAGGAGTTTGAGTTCATGATGATGAACTTGTAAGATGCTATTTTTATGATATGAACCATTACAAAAGTGGTGCATGTTAAAGGGATATTCCGGCGTAAAATTAATTTAGGGTCAAACATACCGTAACACCGAGTTAGACACCCAGTCGAGAGATGAATGTTGCCGACTGCTTGCTTCTCTAGTTATATCAACTTTAGCAAAGACTGCAGATAGCAATACAGAGAGCCACGCGCTCAACCAAAAAGCCACTCTATAGCCACAAATAATAATCAGAACAGCACCTAACTTCATCAACAGTACATATAGGGTCCCAGCCATAGTACTAGCCATCAAACATCTTTTTAGCTTTGCCTGATTACTTTAGCAAAGAGACTAAATACAACTCACCAACTCTCTTCCAGCAGCCGCTTGTTTGTCGCAAGACCTCCGGCGAGTTGATCGACTGCAGTGGGGTGACGCAGCTCAAGGAAGAACATTTATGATCATTACTTTATCATTTCTTTGAAGTAATAATCACCATATTAATCATTCTGCACTGCAGACACGGTAGTTCTTCTGCCTTAGCGTCTTGGTCTGATTGCATTTCCATGAAGAAATGATCAAAAAATGTTTTTCCTTGAGCTGCGTCACCCCGCAGCAGTCCTTAATGGACTGGCCCGAGGTCTCGCCACAAACAAGCGTCTCTTTGCAAAAGAAATCAGGCAAAGCTAAAAAGATGTTTGGTGGCTAGTTCTGTGGCTGGGACCTTATATGTCCTGTTGATGAAGTTAGGTGCTGTTCTGAGCATTATTTGTGGCTATAGAGTGGTGTTTTGGTTGAGCACGTGGCTCTCTGAATTGCTATCGTGCGGTCGTTACTAAAGTTGGTATATCTACAGAAGCAAGCAGTCAGCAACATTTATCTCTCAATGGGGTGTCTAACTCGGTGTTACGGTGTGTTTGACCCTAAATTAATTTTATGCCGGAATATCACTTTAAGTTCGTGAAAACTCCCAAACTCAACACAATAGAGTCCAGAGGAGTGATCTCTATCTGTTGTGTAGTGAGATATTGGAGGACAGTATCTAACAGCCACCTGACATCTAAACAGTGATGGATATTTTCAGTTTGAGGAAGAAGTCATCTCATGATGTAAGACAGGTATTTGAGCAGCAGATTAAATAAGAAGCTCAGGGTTTATAATCCTCATACTTGTAATAACTGAGCTACTGTTAGGTATTAGAGCTTCAGTATCTTAACCTCCTGCAGAGGAACTATTAGTGGAAGTACTCAAGTGATTAACTACTTACATGTCTTAATGGTTTCTGGATGTGAGTGAAATAAAGAGATATGAGCTATTAAACTGAAGTGTCATTGTTTTATTTTGACCTTCTCTGGAAAATGTAATGAGGTTGAAGAGTTTGAGAACAGGTTACAAAATCCTGAAATCACAGCACAGGTTTATGGAGTGTTTTGAAGCAACACTTCCCTCTAGTGACAAGAACAAATTCATACAACAGATCAGTTTTCACAACAGAAACCTACACCTTGGTAACACAGTATTTTAAAACCAGAGAAGCAGCAAGTTCCTCACTGACTGAAGCGTCACCGAAACGAGTGATCGATGCCACTTACAAAATTCCTCTTACATTACATGCACTCTTTATGAGTCCCAGCACAAAAAAAATTAAAGACACATAAACCCCCAAAGTCACTTTTTACATCTTAGTTTTTTAAATCCCCAAGGCACTTCCTATCTCTTTTCAGTGAAATTAAATTATTCCCTTTGGCATACACACAAAGTCTCTTAGTCCTCTCTCCAAATGCCAGTAAAGAGCACCTTTTCTAAAATTAGAAAACTCAAGTCCAAAACGTTCCAAAAGCAAAGATAAGAGATGCTCTACTCCTTTAGGCACAAGTGTTTGGAATTTAAACTCAGTCCATGCTGATATGATGACAGGACATTAGAAACATTGCACATTCCCACACCCTGTACTTCAGGCCACAAAAATGTGTTCCCCACCTCCTCTGGTCAGTGGTGAGCTGTTGTCGTCCCTAGTGCAACCTCTAGTGCACATTGAGCTTACTTCACTCGGACCCTTTAGTGTTGTAGTTTGTGAACTGCCACTTTTGGAGATATTTGCTGGAGTCACATGGGCTGAGGTGAAACGTGTCCCCGTGAGTCCCTGCCTCCAGGCACGTGTGGAGGGAAACAGATTTTGCTATGAGGTGCTCCCCCTTTAAAAAGGCAAAACAGGAAACACAATCAGCAGACTCAACTTTAAATACAATGACAACAAGTTCAAATGGGAGCAGGGCAACTCTCTGAAGTGGGTTGATTGGATAGAAATACAGTTAATCCTTACTCAATGGATTACAAAACTGAGAAACAGGAGCAAGACATGTCAAGAAAACATGTACACTGCAAGAAAGATGATGAAGAGGTGCACCTTAATAAATCTGAATATGTGAAAAAGCGAAATATTTTTAAATCAGTTATCAAGAAAATGAAATCTATCAACGAGACTTGTTTCATGTAAACTGAATAGTTTGGAGAAGACTGCTGGCTTGCTAATTGTCCAGATGGCAGTCATGCACACCCACCACAAGGAGGGTTAGCCACAGACGGGCGGTGCTGAAAAAGTCTAGCTGTTTGCAGGGGGCCCTCTATAAAAGCGTAGTCAACATGGAAAGTTTACCAGAGGGGAAGAGTGTGATAGGATAAGACGCATGAGACTGCACACTTGACAGAAAAGTAGATTCAAGATTAAAGAGTGGTCTGAGGCTGATGTCAGTCTATCAACAGCATGTGTGCACTGACAGACCTACAGCTGTATCCTTCCCACTATCAAAACCAATATTAATCTTAGAAAATATTCTATTTGAGACACTAATTCTCCTGAGAATCAGTGTCAAAATTATAAAATTATAAAAATACAAAAAGGCTTGAAATATTTCACTTATCAAGAATATAACAATATGTAAATGTTCACTTTTTGAATTAAGAAAGAAAAATTGTCACTGTATTCTAATTTATTGAGATGCACCTGTACACTGTAAAAAGTGTGTATTTCATAGAATATTAGGTGTACTGAGTAGTAAATGATATACAATATATAGCACAGTAATCATTTATTGCTCAGTAAATAATGTTAACTGCATATTAAATCAATAAACTGCACAGTAAATATAAATACTGCACATTATAATGTATTGTGCACAGTTAATATAGTATATTGCACAGTCAATGATGTCTATGGTGAGGTAATACATACTGCGTAGTAGATAGCTTATCTTTATATTGCTCTAGAGATAATAATATTGAATAACAGAACATATATTGTGCAGAGTAAATAATGTACAGTATATTGCATGGTGGTGTAGGATGCACAGTAAATCATACGCATTGCACAGTAGGTAATATTTGCAGGATAAATGAAATATATTGCATGATAATGTATTTTACAGTAGTAAAATGGACATTGCACAGTGAAATGCCCTTACAGAGACTATAGATTCTGAACCAGCAGAAATGCTATGTGAAATCGAGAAGTCAGTGAATAGGAGAGAATGATAATGCACCAGACAATGGGTGTGTGTGTGAGTTAATGGGGTGGGGATGTGGGTTAGTGCATAATAGGGTCCAGTGTGGTCATGGCTCTGGTGAGGTAGGGGAACTATGTCTTACAGAGACACTGAAACAGACAGTACACAAAGGACAGAAAGACAAAGACAGCACACAGAGAGACAACAGCACATCTGAAGTGAACCTACCATAGCGGTGTTGAAGGATTTATGGATCCATCGCAGTTCAGGATTGGTGTTGTCACAGGGCTTTAAAGTCAAGCCCTCACCATTGGCCTGGGGTGCCATGCATAGATCCCGGTGTTGAACAAGCCTCATCCAGGTGTAATTAAAGTGCTGACTCTGTTAAACCAGAATGAGTGAAGAGTTAGGAGGAGGTAATTATAGAGCATGAAACCTGAAGGATTTTGATTGACGGCACAGTAAAGCTGCACTGGATCCAGCCGGACCACATTTAGAAAGTTTTGGTCTTGTCTTGGACTCCGCCCTTGTTTATCATGGCCCAGGTCTTGACTGCCCTTATCCTGATCTCGTTCTATTCCTGGATATTTTTGTTATACCCACCCATAATCAAGACCGTCATGAGGCCAGATTCCTCGGTTTGTGCACATTTTCAGAGACACATCTAGGAACATGAGCTATTATTGTGCAGCTGAATGATCCGTTGAATAAATGAGACACCCACCTGCTTACTGAGATCACACGTCTCAAACAGAAGAGAGTTGTTCTGCAGAGAGAGACATTTCCTTGTTCCACGGTTAAATACCTGTAGAGAAAAAAAGATTATAAAAATGTTTACAGAAAGCTGTCCCAGGCTTACATGTACAAATACTCTTTGTTTCCAAGACGCACAATCACAGCCTATGTTTGGGATGTTTGGTAAAGATGTTCCAAGCAGAGACAACAAAAACTTCATGGTGAGAGAGTACGACAGATGTTTCTTTTAGATAGATCTACTCATCTACATACCAGGCCTTCAGCTTTCACAAGGGGAGCTTCCATATCTGGATACACGTTCTCCAGGTACCACTTGAAGCTATTGCACTTGAGCCTCTTCCTTATTTCAATCTGCTCTGTGAGGTTGCCAATGTCGACGTAGTTCTTATCTAGCAGGTGGTGGTAGCCATGGCCGTAGAACAGATCCTTATACTCGTCCAGCCAGACTTCAGCCACCCTCGCAAGGTTACGCTCCACCGTCTTCTGTCTGTTTTTTGGGAACTTGTAGGGGTTCTTTCCCCGGTAGATATGTCCAACTCTGGAGCAGGGGATGATCTCAATTTTTCCTCCACACATCCAGATCTGTTCATGAAGGAGCATGTAAGAGAGAAGTTCTATAGAGTAGGAATTATGTACAAATTATACATGAGCTGTGTGAGGGATATACCTTAAATGAAATCTCCATGTTCTCACCACCCCACACATCCAAGCCAGAGTCGTAAGTGCCAAGCTCATAGAAGTACTTTTTGTCTATGGAGAAAAGGCCTCCAGCCATGACTGGACACCTGAAGGAAAAGACAGATTAATAATAAAAGCAGCAGCAGCAATAAGAAGTCAAAAAGTCTACAGTAACAAACTGTCAGGTACTTGATTGGATCGGCGACAGTCATGCTATTCTTCTTGATGTACTCCTCTGGTACTGGACTCCAGCCAAACACCAGTGGCCATCTGAAGATACCTCTTTGGAAGTTGTCCACAAACATGTAACTGGGGACGGAAAGCAAGAAAAGAAACATGAAAAACATAATCACATAATCACTGTGATCACTCAAATACGGCCGTGTGGAGTCACCTCATGTCCTTGTCATTGATAATCTCAATTACTGGACAGGGCACCGTCTTGCGATCCAGGTAGACTCTCTCCAGAAGTGGCTCCAGCCAACCCACGTTACACTCAACATGGGAGTCAAGGAAGGTAAGGACCTCACCTATGAGGAGAGCAAACATCCTGTTGCAGTTAAACAAACAGACACATCTGGATATTATCAATGCAGTCTTTATGGCCTGTGACATGAGGTCTCTGGTAGGGAGTTGTTTGTTTTTGAATGTAAATAACAAATTTTACAGTCAAATCATGTTTGAATACTGTGTTAACAGGATGGTGACTTATCTTGACTGAAGCTATTTTATCCTCTTGAATCTTTGCAGTTCCGTTACAAACCGGTAAGCAGACTTTCTGCTTATTTGAACTACCTTAAATACACATTTCTGTGTCACTTAACGGTTCCAGAAAAGTAACGCTGCTCTATTTTCAAAGCACAATTTCAACTAACTGGATTTTCATTCCCACTTTAACAATCTGTAAATAATCCCTCATTATGGTCTTAGTTATGAACAGGGTTCCTATGCAGCTAGAATTTCCATACCCTACTTTTTAAAATTATTTTTGGAAATACCGACTTTTCTATTTTAGAAAACAGTATTTTAAAACTGTGGTGATAGTCTGGAAACATTAATATTTTCCCATACTTTATTTTTCATTTTCCATACTTTTTAAGACCTGGAAATTGATCAAATTTATTTCCATACTTTCCATACTTGCGTAGGAACCCTATATGAAAGTTTCCAGATTATCACAACTCAGTCTATTTGCAAACTTTTGTAGTTCCATTGAACTATCTGCCAAATCAAAGGCCTGCAGATGTTTGTGTTTTTGCACCCGTGCTTGAACTCCTACATTTAGAGGCATGATACTGTATAACAATGAGTTAAAAGCTTGTACAACAGCACAGCCTACATTTGTCATTTCAAGGGTGTTGAAATCTTGCCCAGCTCAAACATAATTATAAAACCTGGTTGTTATTTGAATAATAGCAGTAGGTGACTCATCAGGAGTGGTCCCACACACATAAGTGCTTTCATAGCAACAATGACTATTTTAAAGTCTGAGCAGATGATCTCATCTCATCTCATCTCAAATCTGTTGCTGTCTTCACCTTTTCTTTTGTGTGTTTCATCCATGTATTCATGTTAGCGCCATCTTTGCAGTGCTTACCTTTGGCTACAGCAGCTCCAGCCAGTCTGGCCCTGATCAGGCCCTGGCGCTCCTTCAGGCGAACGATTCTCACTTTAGGAAACTGTGACATGTACTTATCCAGCTGTTCCTTCAGATTCTCTGTTGGAAAATGGAGTAATTTATTATGATGTATGATGATCCCCTAAACTATATGCACAGAAATGATATTAACGTCACTCATGAGTAACAAGTTCTAGCAGAGAGAAAGCAAATATTTATTAAAGGTAATTTCAAGACAGGGTTGATCCTGAAGTAGTTTATTTGTTAACCACACCTTGAAGCTGATAACTACAGTATATGCTAATACGGGTGGATATAGTATGAAGCTCAACTCATCTGCTTCTAGTGTATGAGTTGTCAAATTTAGTAACTCCAGTGTGAACTTGAGTTTGTGTTGCTCTGACCCTCCTGTAGATCTAAAGGTATCCTCTTTTTTTCTGATTTTGTCCTGGGGAAAAACAAAGATTACCTTTGGAGCTGAAATCATCGACCAGAATGATCTCTTTGAGGAGGTGTGGTGGAGATCTGTTGAGCACACTGTGCACAGAGCGGAGAAGTGTGGACCACACTTCATCCACAAAACAGAAAATCACACTGGTGGATGGCAAGTCGTTGTGGACGAGATTCTTTGCACACCTGGAAAATACGGCAAAAATAAGCATGATCAAAACTCAGCTTTGCAATCAGAATATTCTAATGAAAATAAAACGCAGAAAAAGACTCACGACTCAGGTCTGGTGTCCGGAATGGCTCGGTCCACTGGGATCTGGTCACTCAGGTAAACATTGAAATCCCCTTCATCCCATCTCTTCCTCACCTCCACATTGTCCAAACTGGCCGCCTTTGCTGCCACACCGAACTGACCGACTGCACGGGCATCTCTGGGAGCGTTTGTCATATCCAGAGCGAGCACTTTGTGGAGACCAGCCTTCTTGATCACTTTGACTTCTTTTGTAGCGGTCTTCCCCTCTTGGACTTTGATTGTAGGTTTTGGGGTTTCCTTCTCTGCTTTCTTATCACTTTCACTAACCTTCTTAGCCTGTTTATCCTCTTCTTTCAGTTTCTCCTTCTTCTCCTCCACATCCTTCTGTGAAGGTTTAGGTGTTGCTTTTGAAGAGTGCGACTCTTCCGCCTGATGCTGACTTGCTTTGGCTGCAGTATTGATCTCAGGTCCATCCTTGATTTTGTCCCTTGAATCAGCTTTGTCAGGATGAGGTTTTACTCCATCTTTATCTTTTATGGGCTCCTTCTTTGAGGTTGGTAGGGGTGCATGTATCTTTTCCTGAATAGCGGGTGGCACTTTGGTTTTGTTTAACTTGGAGCCATCTAGGACTGTACTTTTCTCTACTTTTGGCCCACTTACCTCTAAATCTACAGCTATTTTCTTTGCTGAATCAGCCTGCTTTGATGTGGCTTCCTTTTTTTGCTCTGAAGCAATGTCTTTAGGTTTGTCAGTCTTTGGTAGAGCATTTTCTTTGTGCTGCAAAGGGTTAACCCTCTTCTCCTCTTGGTCCCGTTTCTTGCCTCTGTATACATGGGCTAGTTTTTGACTTGAATTGAGTGGTTCAGTCCCTCCCTGTGCAGCAGCCCAGTCCACCCTCTGAACTGGGTGTTTAAAGCCTCTTTTTAAAGCCTGTGTCACCCTGGACTGCTGCTTGAAAAGCTGCCTCTCTCTTATAACTTGCTCTTTCAGCATGTGTCCGTTCACGTCGTTTATTGATATACGCAGTGCTGCCATGTCCAACAGGAGCCACACGACAGAGGCAATGAACACAAACGCGAGGACCCTCCCACTCCCCCTCAAGTATCTCCTAACCTTCATCATTTTCACCTTAAAAATAGACAAATCTACATGAACGAACAAATAATGTCAAAGTCTCCTACCGTGACTGCATGGGCCACTTCTAAGTCGTGGGAAAAGTTTTCTTTTCTTTGGAGAAGTTAGCTGCCTGCGTGGCATGCTAACACTAAAACACAGCAGCTGTCAGTCAGACATACAGCAGGCTCTGACTCCTGCAGACCACCACGATAAAGATCTATCTCCACATACCAACCGTACTAATCCACTCATCTCCAACCGCCGGGGTACATTATCTTTCAACCGCAAAAATCACCATATTCCTTCAAGACACTTTGCTAGAGTTGTAGACGTCTTCGGCAAAACTCATACTGACACAGGGGTTTGTAAGAGTACGTAGCGGCCAACTTCCACCTTGTCACGAAACTCTGATTGGACAGACTGTCAGAGAAGTTTCGGCCCACGCGGAGCTGACAGCAAGCAGGCATGAGACAGCGAGATCAGCGAAGGAAGTTCAGATCTGAGCCTTCAAAATAAAAGAGCAGTAAAAACACGTTCAGGGAGAGGTTTATCACAAAGCTTTGCTACGGTGGCCGAGAACCACCACTGCTGCAAATAAAAAAGAATGAAAAAAAAGGAGGCACAACAGAATTTACTGATACAAAAAAAGAAACCGAAGCCCGCTGCAAATTAAAAAAAAGCAACGGTGCGGATAAAAAAAAAAAAAAAAAAACGACAACAGTTGCAAAAAAAAGGAGTTACTTACTCCGAGAATAAAAGGATGCAAAAAATAAAAAAAAGCCATAACAGAAGTTACTGATGCAAAAATAAATAAATATATAAAGAAACCAAAGCCCACTGCAATCAAAAAAGAAACAGGCAGATTTACAAAAAAAAAGCCACAACGGAAGTTAACGACGCAAAAGAGAGGTTACTTACTGAAGTTACTTACTGTGAAAATAAATGGATGCAAAAAAAAAAAAAAGCCACAACAGAAGTTACTGATGAAAGAAAAAAGATGAAACCGGCTGCTGCAAATAAAAAAAGAAACTGTGCAGATTAAAAAAAAGCCACATTGGAAGTTAACAATGCAAAAAAGGAGTTACTTACTGAAGTTGCTGACTGTGAAAATAAAAGGATGCCAAAAAAAAAAAAAAAAAAGCCACAATGGAAGTTACTGATGAAAAAAAAAGACACTGAAGCCTGCTGCAAATAAAAAAAGAAATGGTGCAGATTTTAAAAAAAAAAACACAATGGAAGTTAACGAAGCAAAAAAACAAACAAACAAACAAAAAAAAAGAAGTTACTTATTGCGAAAATAAAACAATGCAAAAAAAAAAAAGCCAAAACAGAAGTGAGCAGCCAGGAACCCATAATGATGATGCACCGGTGTTTTACCATCTAGGCACAGAAGACCACGGCAAGAAGACAAACAAAGAAGTTAGTGGAAAGGTTATTGTTTAATTTTGCATGTGTGCTTTTCAACGTGTCATTTGGTTAGGCCCATAGACTGTATATAGAATGGACAGAATCTGCCTCCTTGCTGGATGAAGCCACTCTGACAACAGCACCCTCTGTTGGTGGGCTGCAGTATAGGTCATAAATCCCGCCTCCGCCAGCAAAGCTTATGAGGCTGTGGACAAACTTTAGAAATTTATTACACAGAACATAATTTTTCTCCCCCCTGCTTGCGATGTTGACGTGTAGTTACAGTAAGACTGGTTTGTCCTCTTTTGTCTTTGAAGCTCCATTTTTAAAAGTTATTAGGGGGTTCATGTTTTCTATGATTGACACCTGATACAGCCTATGGGCGTTCAGGGATTGCATAGGTCACCTGGGGGGATAAGCTGTTTGAGCCAAGCGTGATCACTGCGACTCTCGGCGATTCTCCGTGTACAACGTTACTGCACAGTGCTGGTTTCAGGTAATGAAATAAAAACTTAACTTCCATTGTGGCTTTTCTTTAAAAATATGCACCGTTTCTTTTTTTATTTGCATTGGGCTTCGGGTTCTTTCTTTTTTTTTTTGTGCATCAGTAACTTCTGTTGTGACTTATTTTTTTTTGCATTCTTTTTATTTGCAGCACTGGCGGCTCTCATCCACCGTACTTTTCTACATATACACCACCAGGACCTGATAGTAAAAACTTTATAGTTGTTAAAAACTTCCTCAAACTGAGCAGCTATAATGGGGCTGTGACATTTAAACTGGATCCTGAATAAGACATGAGTTGTCCACAATTCAGACTGATATGAACCCTGAATTATTAGTGCCAAAAGATCACGTTAATCATGGCAGCTGTTCAGGGTTGAAGTTGGGGTAGCTATGAAGGATTAGAATAACTTTTTTAAGGAGTGCATATGCACCCCTCCACCCCCACCCAATTTAAGCCTAATTTGTAATCCAGTTGTATTATTACTTCAACATTTATAACAGGTCCACCACAACTTTGTCATATGGCTGCCAAACCTTCGTTTTTCCTGAAAGCGCCAATGAGAAGTTTTTTTTAACATCCGTGAAATAGATTGAAACTCACACTGATGCCTTTCATTGATATCCAAAAGCAAAAAAGACCACCAGCAACATTACTGATCATTTGTTTATCCTTACTTCTAATACTTTAAACCATAGTGTGGGGGGTAGGTGTTGTTTGAACAGCTGGAGAAACAGCCCCATTTTTACAATTTCCACTTAAAATACTCACAATAGATGTCACAAATGATCTCTAAAAGTCAGCTGCATTCCACTTTGAAAGTTCTCCATAAGAGCTTTTAGTCAAATGAAACAGGCCCATTGAATGACAAAATAAAGTCCATTAAAAATCAGATTATATCTTCCCTTGGCAAAAATGTTAAATGTGTTCCGACCACAAAATGCATTTCAAAATATACTATACCTATACCTATACACAGTCGACGGTTTGAACACATTAATCACAGCAGCAAATTTAACACAACAAAACCTTTACTTTGTAGGTCCAGACCGGAAATGGCTCCTGCAGACAATAGTTGTGGAACTTCGCTGACTTGGATTAAGGGAAAGCTTTAATTATATTTTTTCTTTGTTCATTGAATGAAGGAAGGTCTACCCGACGTTTCATAGACCTGTCAGACCTGAGGCGTACTTCATCCTCTAATAGGCTACAAGCTTCACCTGATCAAGAGACACATGACACACCTTTGGCTGAGAATCGAAGAAATGTGGTTTAACCTGATTCACTGCTGAGATTTATCTGATTCCCATGGAGCAAAAACACTCTAGGAGCAAATGTTTGCTTGAATCTTGTAAGACAAAACCGTGAAGACGCAGGACTGTTAAAACCTGACTACTGCAAGTTTCTGCCTCATAAAGATAAAGTGAAAGATAATTTAGAAACCACTGTTTGCCACTCTTCCTATAGCTTTGATGATAGACTTAGTAAATGCAAGGCCATAGTGGGAACATAAGCTTTTCTTTCACTTGACAAATACAATTTATTATGAGCTTTAAGTGACCCGTAGTTAAAGTTTCACAGTTAAGATAAAACAGTTTTCCTAAAGCCCATCTAACACCTTTAGGGAACTGATGGCTAATATTTTGGAACATTATTTGACAAACATGGAAAATAATATTCACAAACATCATTTTTTCACTATAAAGGCCTAAAAACACAGGAATTGGTGTGTATTTGTTTCCTAGGATGAGACCTGTAAATGCCACTAAATTGTACATGCTGCTCTTTAAAAATATCCAGTTGGCTCAGTTACACTTTAAAATACCAAAACAATAAAGTGGGTGGAAAGTTTTACTTAAAGAGTGATTAAAACCACCCAATTAATGATTAAAACTGTTAATTTAAGTACTTTACATGAACATACTGATAAAGCAGGTTAATTTATTTGCTTTTTAAGTACATATTTTCTTGATTAGATATATCTAAGCCACTTTAAAAGTGATTAAACATTTAAATTAATAGCATTTTTTGACTTTTTTTTCTTCTGTACTTTTAAATAAGGAACAAACCATAAAGTCCTGGTTGTTATTTGCTCTGTTCTGGTGTTGTTGAATGACAATATCTTTTATAAAATATTTGACAGAAAAAAATGCACATACTATGAAACACAATTTATTTTTAATACTGAGACTCTGCTGCTTATTACCTAAAAAATCAGTATGTTTCACACACACATATAAGGCTCACATGCACAATCCCTTTTGTAAAAGCCGTGTTCCCGCAGCCATTAGGCAGTGATTATAAGGCGACCACAGGTTTCCCTCTTCATCAGTACTCCTCTCCTGGGATTCCCATTGGCTCCATCCAGCCTATTAACAGCCCCCCAATAAGAGGAGGGAGGGGAGTGGTACCTCCCATGGCGGCTGCCCTTAGCCACACTACACACGCTTTCATTAGTGTGTTAGCTAAATGATTGGCCTCGGGATAGCCCCTGAGCCCTGCAATGCATGTGTTAGCTTATATGTTCCATGCACTGGGAAATTTATTCATTTATTCATCCAATTCTGCATTCACACTCATGATGGCATCATTTGGTAAATTTGATTGTTTTTTTCCTGGTAACAGAACCGAAACATGGTTAGGAAAAAACACAAGTAAGACAGAGCTGGCTGAACATGTGGTAAGAAAGTAAATGACTGCTTATAGTTATGCAGGATTTCATCTGTGGTATTGTGACCTTGCATGAAACTATGAGAAAAATACAGGTGTGTGTGTGTGTGTGTGTGTGTGTTGCTTACACCAAATTATTAGTTGATTAATAAAACTGTAGACTCCAATAACTTTCACAAATGAATGATTTAAATGAATTTCTTTATCATGGATCATGTGGAGTTGAGCATCTTGTGGTTATTTTATGTTGAGGTGACAAATTAATCTTCATTTTTCACTATTTGATGACATTTCAAAGGCAAATGTTAACATTGATAACCAGCAGGTTAACTCATAATAAGCAGCCCTTTAGAACAATGATATCTAATGTTTGATGCGATACCTATTAGTTCTTCGGGATTCAACAGTTTACTTAAGATTATGTGCTTTGACCCGCTCTTTGTAGGAAAATGTTCCTGATATGAAAGCATTAGCTATCCCGCACTTGTTCTTCTTTAATATAGAGAACCAGGATTTATTATTCCGCCCTCTGCGCCATCTTTTGACCTAATATCTACTAATTCTTCTATTAATAAAGCCTGCTGGCCCTAAGATGGAGAATGATATATGTATCTTCTGCCCTCGTCTATTAGCGATACTCAGAAAAGTGCTGTTTGAAAGAGCTCAGTCATAGTGTCTGGAGAGTTAGTCTCCAGTTTTGAGAGTGATGAGTCACCCTGACTTGAAAGTTCAGCACTAAACACTGAAAGCATGAGAAAACAACATCAGCCTTTTGTCATAATTGACATCTGTAAAATAAGCTGTCATAACATATCCCTTCAAAGGCATTAGACAAAATTAAGGCGAGTGGAAATCTGGCAGTGACACCGGTGTGTGTAAAGGAGCTAAATGCACTTGTAAGATATCTTTAGAACATGTTAATTAGACCCTGGAATTAAAATGACAACAGTTGGTGTGTGTAATTTACATAGAGGTCATGTTGTGCTAATATGGTGCTCGTTGAAATAGACAGCCGGCAACAATATGGTTAAGTCTGACCCACTGACATTTCCAGCTTCAAATTATGCACATTGTGTGAATTAAATTAATTAGAGAATTCATTAAGAAATATGGCTCGCGGAAACGAGTATAATATTTAGTTATGTGATGTAATTTTCTTTCATTGTTAAAGATAATTTGTTTCATAACACTTCCTGCGGTAGTTTCCCTCCTGTACTAACTATGATGTATGTAATTTGTTAGCCGTTTAATTAATTATGATTAGAATTAGTGAATGTTGGGCTTGTTTTGACAGATGGTTCCCATCAGGGGGACCTTTGCACAATTAACTTATAATCAATTACATCCTATTTCTTCTTGTTTGTTACATCCTGAAGTTTGTGTGGAAAATATCCAGAGCATATGCATCATACAAACGCTTTACTCCGAATACATCAAATGAGCAATTAACTGTAATTTGGTCAATAATACAGAGCTTTGATTCATTTCATTTTGTGTGAGATACCTGCAAGCAAATACATCTGCTGCTAATGAACGTCGGAGCTGCTCGTGTCCTCTGATGCTTTCATGGGATCTTCAAACCGTAAATGTTTCTCCCACTTAATGAGATAACTATAAAATGTTTAATGATTCCTTTAGTGCAGATTTGACTCTTTTCTCCCACACATAATGCTTCTTTATAACTCTACTGAATCAGCGTCTTTTGTTTTTCTTCTATTAACATATTATTTTATATAACTTTCATCATTTTGAGAACATTATTCAAGCTTCTCATGAGAGCGCCTCTTTGTTGTACTTGTTTTGGTCCACAAGATGGTGCTTTAGTTCTGTTCATGCGTCCTCTGTTTGATGGGATGCCGGTGACTTGACACGATGGAGAAATCTGCGGCTGTGAGGGCTCCTGTTTCACTTCAAATACACCTATAAGTTCAATTCATATTATAAATCAAGATTTTACAGTTTAGAAATGTGGCATTGATTTTTTCATGATCTAAACTGATGCTAAAAGTTGGTGCAGAGCTATGAAAATCATTAAAATCTTCTATGCTGTGATTCAGATGTATTATTTTCAATCATGATTAAAGTGAGATATTGTTTTCCTATGATACTTTGGAAAGACGTCACAAAAAGTTGACTTATTGGGTAATTTTATTTTCTTATTCAAGAAGTAATTTACAACAAGAAAAGGAAACGGTTCCACCTTCTGTACGGATGATTCACCGTATATGACAGGGCTTTATTTCACTTTTTGAGGTTTCAAAACTGAGAAAAAGGATTAAAAAAAGCCAAACAAGATGGTCTTTTGCTCCAGTCAGTCACAGTAGTACTAACAATGAATGGGGAAAAAATAGCTTGAAAAAAACAATTAAATTAGCTGCTTATTTTAAACATTTCCTTCTACTGTTGTCAATCCTGCCCCTAAAATCTGGCCTTAATTGAATCAAACCTCATTTCATCAACCAAAATATTTCACCAAATGTGCAGAGCATCACCCCTTTATAAGAAGTCCACAGCCTTTTAATCTTTTTTTAGTCCAGGTGATATGAAGGTGATACTGATTTGGCTCCCCCTGCACATGGCTTAATGTCTGACATAAAAAATAACTACATAATTTGTCTCAATCCAGAGGGCTGACTTGGCATGGACAGCAGCAGTCCTAAATGTCACCCTATAATGAGTTCTGGCCAAAGGTACACAGTTAGGACAGTGCCCGCTGGCACCTGGGATGCCCACTGGCTAGCTTTTTAGCCCACAGCCATTTGGACAGGCCTGGTTTTCTTTGTGAACGCTGCTGCACACGATCTGCATCCAAACAAAAAGTTTCAGAATTGTAAAGTTTTTGCAAAGGACAGAGACAAAACCGACTACAACAGAGGACAACACTATACATTTGGTTTCATGCTGTTGAAAGAAAGCACAAAAATGAGCTAAACACAATATAAAGGATGAGTAAAAAAAGATCAGGTGTCACTATCCTCTTGATAGGAGGTAAATGCAGTGATATCCTAGTCTGAAATAACTGAAATGATCTTTGACAAACTTGGCGTCAACTCAAAATTACGCCAAGAAACGCTCAGTTTGGAGGAACTTGACTTCTTTTGTGTGTCTGCTATGAGCCTTATTGGCAACATGCTGCGTTTATTATCTTACAAAGGCGCAGGAGATGAGGGAACATTGTATCTAAATTAACTTTTTCTATTTCCTGGTGAATGAAATCAATTCCATCCTTTCATGTTACTTTTCATCTGCCTTTTGTCTTGTTGCTGAATCTTTTCTCTTTCTCTCTCATTCATCTGTTTTGCCCTTTCCTTGATCTGATAGCATTAAACATATAATTAAGTCATAAAGGAGGGGACTGATGAGTGTAGCAGATGGTAATTGCGTCCTACATTTGAATGAAATGATATGCATTGCTACAATTTACAGCCTTCGCCTCATATTTTATTCAGCAACCTTTTATCTCTTTTCCTGCAGAATTATTCTGCAATAAATTTAGACATCTTATCAATAGCTGGAGTGATAGTGGCAGAAACACAGAAAAAATGAGACCCAGCCGTTTTATGCTGTTTAAAATAATTTTCCATAATAAAGGAGCCATCAGAGCTGCTCTATCACTGTAGAGGAGCGGATATTCCTATTTCTAGTTAGGCTGCCTTGGGTTTGTGGACAAGCTGTCACTTGCTTCAGTCGGAGGAAATGTGAAAAGACAGCAGGAGAGGGTTTGAGGAAAGTTCAGCTGAGGTTTGTTAACCTGCTAGCAATATAACTAGTAACTTTAAAAGAGAGTACCAACTTCTAATACTTGTTTACTCTATGCACAATATGAGCTGTGAGATACAGAAAAATAAGGAGAGACTTTTGTTATACTTAACAATAGCTGAAATGATAAGGATAATTTAAGGATAACAACTATTTTACTTAAGAATTTAACCACTGAATAACAAGTTAGACACAAACTCGAAAAAATACAAGTTGTTTCAGCATCAATCACTAACTGTCTGTGGATAACACATTCAAATACCTGGAAATAAAGTCAACATTAATGTGGGACGTATTTTATTTTCTTTAAAGCTAATGTGAGGAGTTTTTTACCAGTGATAACACTGGCTGAAATCAATGTTAGTGCCTCTATTTTACCCATAAAAGGAGCCGACTTCATCCCTAAAGTCATTTCTCTAACCTCTAACTGCAGCCATTAAGATGTTGATGAAGCAATTAACAACAGACTGTTAAAACAGCCTTTGTTTGCAATGTCCATTGAAGCAGTTCACGAGGGGAGATAGTCAAAAGGCAGAATAAATGAGATCATAATACGACAGAACTGAAGTACGAACATGACTGGATTAGAAAAGAGGAACCACTTTGTCAATCTAGAGAAAAGACACTTTGTAAAAATAGGTTTATTCAGTTATCCCCCCAAACTGGATGAAAATTTGTGTCATTCATGTTGCTCTGTGTGTGTTAAATTCGACGTCAGAGTAAGTGTGTTTGCCTCAAAACTGAAAACAGAGACGGGTCCTGACTAGGACACAAAATACACCCATCAAAAAACCTATGATACAATCTCTAAATGTAAGGCTACATTCACACTGCAAGTTATGATACACAATTTGGATTTTTGCGATTTTTTTTTATGTGGTTGTTTACATTACAACAACGAATGCGGCATCTAATGTGAACGGAATGCGTCCGTGAAGTGACCCGCATGTGCACAAAGCATGTTGGCTGGCTGTTTTCCTTTCCCTCGTCTGGTGTTGCTTTTCGCGCCTGTTTGTGTTGTCGAACAATGGTGGTGTTTGTCGCATATTGATGACGTATAGGTCGGATGAACGCAACCTGTGCGTCCACACGGCAGTTACATTGGATTCATATCTGATTTAAATTGACATACAAAAGAGGCCTGGGTCAGATTTGAAAAAAATGAGAATTGCACTGTTCACACTTACATGAAAAAATCTGATATTTGTCACATATGGTTAAAAATCAGAACTGACCTGCAGTGTGAACATAGCCTAAGTGACACCTTTAGAGCAGCCTCAACAACATTAAACATCATAACCCTTATGAAGAAACATTTTGCTGCTGGACTGTGGCTTTGGAGTGTCCAAGTATCAGCTAGGTGTAGCTAAAAAAACAGATGCCCTAAATCCAACTTTTAAATCTTTTATCTGAACCCGTCAAGGCAGATGGTTTTCTACCCGTCTGCTCAAGGTTTCTTCCTGTTTAAAGAAAGTTTTTTTCCCTGGCCCCAGTTACCAAATACCGGTACCTGCCACAACTGCCAAACCATCACTCTCTGATCCAGCTATTAGACGGCTCCCTTCCTCACTGGATCACTTGTACCGCCTTCCTTTTGAAAAACTTCCCTCCTGTAATAGCAGCGAGCAGAGCGGTTGAGTGGAGTCATGCCAGAAGGAGCTTTCTGTCCCATTGACACGCTTCCCTGTCGTCAGTCCCTGGTGAAGTGCTGGACTCCACTGATATTTGAGAACTGGTAGCTGGGGCCATATAGGTTTAATTCTCGTGTTTCTCCCAACCTGCCAAGTATGGGTGTGTGGTGCCAGCTGGAAGGCTTTCATATGTTGGTGTGCACACGTGGAGGGGGGTATTAGCAAGGGCAAGTGTACAGTACACTCACAAGTGTCTCTAGACCTTGAAGGTGCTGCAGAAGTGCTTTCCACATCTCGACACCTCGGGCACTTAGCGTTTAGTCATGATGCAGGTCCATTACCTTTAAGCACAAGTGCTTGTGTTTAGTCGCTTGTTTTTACAGCTCCTCCAGCTTGAAGGGAATCTACCCAGGGTGACCCAACTCTATTTATTGATGCCTCCTGAGTTTCCACTTGCCGGTAATAGACTGGAAAACACAGATAATGTGTTTGATCGATCAACGTGAACAAATTTCATTTGTTGGGATCAATAACAGTTTACAGTTGACAGAGCCCAAAGAACTACATTTATTTGAGCTTTTTGATTGAAGCTGTCTCTGCGAGCCGGCGGTGTGAAGCACTCTAGATTGGGCCTATATGTGGCAAGCATGGACTCCTCTGTTCTATTATTGCCAGCAATCTGTATTTAAAACTAATATCACTGTGTGCTGCATGGCTCGGGGCAAAAGGCACCAAAACAATCTGATATACAGCATGTGTTTCTTTTCGGTTCCTTGTGATGTGAATTAGAATGTGAAAAATAACAATTCCCTCACATTTTTCACTGGTATCCCTTTTTTCATTTGAGGGTGTAATGATTAGATTTTTTTTTTGTATCCAGCAGCATGATTTGTATTATGTTTTCATTGTGTTCAAAACATAATAGAAAAGTGATGCGGAACCAAAGGGAAAAAGAGGAAATTAACTGACGTGCAGAAGAAAGACGTTTCTTCATGGCTCAACCTTTAGCAGTTTTCTTCATGTTTCTGCTTTTCATGATCATGCTCTGAAGAACACCCTGCAGACATGCGAGCCCTTGCTCTGTGTCACACAGTTCCAGGCCAGGCCCCTGCCGTCTGCACACACAGACAAAAACAGCATGAGATGGGAAGTCCACATGGATAAACATTTACTACGCTAGGTGTTGCTTCAGGCAAATGCTATTCAGGGGGAATTTACTGTGTATACACCGGTGTAACGGCAATAACCTTCTTATGGAGGTATTTCTGCAAAGCTTTTCACTCCTCTGCAGTAAATGGGCCGATGTTGTTGACTCTACTAGAGTTTATGAGGATTTGGCATATTTTTACTAAATGTAAAAGGGTAATGTGTGCAAGTTTCTATGTGTACTATTTTGAGGTACAAATTTAATTTGACCAAAATCAACAATAAGGGAGACATGTTAGGCCTGATGGAGCTTTTTTGTCAATTAAGGCAAGACTGAAGCTTCTGATGTCACATCTTCAGTCAGAGGATGAGCAAAGGAGACAGACTTATTATATAACAATATAATTTTTTGGGACGGACAATATGAATTTTTTAGAGCCAATGCCAATAACCAGTCACAATCTTTTCCTGATGATCATTACCATAGATTGTGAATCAGAAAGGACACTGTTCGTGTTCACTGACTGGGAGCTACATAAACCTGTTCTTCTGTGGACTGTACCAACCTGAGAGATCTCTGATGTTTTATTGTCAAATTTAAAGTGTGTCTTGGTGAGGGATAAGGATCTCACATCTGTCTTATGGTGCTACCTGATAAGCTGCTTCTGTGCATGCCTCAGCACTACCAGCCCAATATGTTAGCACCCTTTTTAGGGAATATTTTGGCTCCTCAAGTCAAAATAAGCAGAAATGAAGGCATATTGTCCATTTTAAATAGAGTCATTAGCTCATGCCAATAAATTAACAGATATATATTTTTTAATTTTTGTATTTTAAAATGTTATGTTTGTGCAATTGGAGGACAAAAAGGCTCAAATTTAGCCAGAAGAGATACTTTTATATTTTCAGATTTATTCTGTACCATCACACCAAGCTTACTTCTGGATACTTCTGCAAAGTAGTTTTGACTTTGAATATTGTTTCAAATGAGCCATAATTTGTTGAAATCCTCGGTCTTCCACCCTGGAAAAAAGTGGCTCACTAAGAACTGTCCATTCAGGGGACTTTGTCATGAGTTGTTTTAGCTTCGGGTTGTCTCTGTGGCTACTGCTACTTTTATTTCCTCAACCCATCTGTCGCAATGATGACTTTTCAGGTGACTTCAAAGATATCTTGAGCTAAAACTTTGGGCTTTTTTTCCTCTTGGATATCTGTCAGCACATTTGTCAAGTTGCATTTATTTTCTCCTCAGCTATAACAGCTCAAAACATCCACTCTAGTGACACCATTTTTACTCTGTCATCAGCCTGTTGTACAAACTTTATAAAGCATAGATGTCACCCATCTCTTTCTGAAAAGGAGTTTTGAAGCCAGTCAAAGGTAGATGCATACTGACTCAATCTAACATTTGGTCAATCTAGAAAAAGAGGAAGTAGGAGCGAGCTGTAAGCATCCTTGCAGACAACTACAATGCGGTCACCTGTAAATCAAATCGCCTCTAATTATGCAAATCCATCCATAATCCTTTGTATCTTTAGAACAGAAACAAGCTATGCAGAACAATTTTTTTTTTAAAACCAGGCAGCAAAGATGTTTCTTTTTTTTTATTCTAACATGAGTTTTAACAGGATTTTCAGCTAGTCTCATGTGGAGACTCAGGAATTGCAATTTTTTACATCTCCGCTTCAACTTCCCATTTCAACACCAGAGGTTACCGCTCAGTCTGATGTACCTCTGCTTGTTCTTTTCTCTGTATGTGATGGCACTTAACCACTGACTGTGTTTGAAGGCTTGTTGATAGTAAACCACAGTGACTTTCACTGGTGGCTTTTATTGTTTAAAATTCTATTATCTGAATAACTGCTAAGGGTGGGAATCACCAGGGCCCCATGATACGATATTATTACGATACTTGGGCCACGATACGATATTATTACGATTTATAACATTTTGCAATACAGTGTGTATTGGGATACAATATATTGCTATTTACACATTTTTTTCAACTGTTTAGCTAATTTAGCATTAGTCTTTTCTCTATGTTTGTCTTATTTACGCTGTATTTTATTTTCATGTAGCACATCTTGCAAACCTTATATTTATTTGTTGTACAAACTTTCTCCTGCTCTACGATGTCACCTCTGCCAACCTCACTGGACAAACAGTTGATTTTATTTTTCCACTATCATAGATTTGACTTCATATTAACAATTAATTTGAGAAAATCGATACTTGGTAAATAAGACGATAGTATATATCACTAGACAAAATATTGCGATACTATGCTGTATCGATTTTTTTCTTCAACCCCTAATAACTGCTGACAAAAAAATCCTTATATTGGCTCAGTAAAAAGCTAACACAGCAAAAGCATAAGAGTCAATGAAAGATCTGAGAAAACCAACTAATGCTTTTGTATGCATATGTTTTTTATAATCAAGGCTGGATTGGTGATTAAACGGGCCTGATTCAACAACATTTTATTAGCTCTACCTCTGAAAATAGAGGCATACTGAAGCAGAAAAGGACAATAGGAGAAATTAAAACTTAAAGAAATTAAACCAAACATTTACATTTCAAGTTTCAAAAAAACAAAATATAGCGCAGACTTCTGTGTGACGATAATTGTTGATAATTATACTTATTTTCAGTTTAGTCATTGTTACACCCACCACATTTTTAATTTTATGATCTCTAAAGGCATCCAGCACCAACATGACAAAGAAAACTTTCATTTCTTAATCTCTCATTAGTTTCTTAACTTGTTTTTAAACTTCACATTTCTTAACTCTCCTCTCTGTGACTGCAGTCTGTTAGATAATGACCAGTGTTAGTGTAGATAATAGCGAAGATGGCGCCCGTTTGCAGTCCGCTCTTCCTGCAGGCTGTGTGTGTGATTGCTGTGCGGCTGTATTCACGGGGAAGGGCATGCCCTCGGATTGGAGGACAATGCTTTAAGACTGCTGGTCCCTGTGCCTTAGATTTGGCACAGGTTAGGGAGAGGCATGAGATGCATATTGTTTGTGTTCATTTGAATAAGGACAAATGTCAGATTTCCATGGCTCGGGGCAGCCTGCATGTTAGATGATCAACTCTTTTGGGCCCCTGGATCTGGGGTCATCAGTAGCGCTTCCAGGTCACTGTCACTGCATGCCGGTTTGGGGCCATAATTGACCTTTTGACAGAGCGCAGGGAGACAGCCTTTCTCTGAGGGCAAGAATAATCACTTTAGATTTACTTGTGGCTGAGTTCATGTTGGCTAATTAAAATTTTTGTCCTATCAAAAGATTACATTTTAACACAGACTTTTCCTTTACTTAATAGCTGCTATTTTAAAACATTTGTGGATATATCTCCAGAAAAATAGACTTTCTTCTATCTTTCAAGCTACGATTTAACTTTGATCAAAGCCTTAAGTTTTCTGACATTGTCTTTATATGAGTTAGGCCGTCTTTTGCTCATATATATGTTTGGTTCTTATTTTTAAGAGTAACAACATGAGTCAGTGCTTCTCATGGCATACTGTAAAAGCGCCATCATCTTCTGTTTGTTGTGGTGTGTGTGGCTGAAAGGAAAGGTTGAATACAGCCCCTGTCCCACAAGCCTTTGAGCTCCCTCAGGCTTCTTTCCGGTCCTGGATCTCCAAAGAAGCGTGCGTTTACCCTTCACTGTGCATGTTATTCCTCACAACACAGTACCCAGGGCCATGTCTCTGTCTTCATAGCCCTTAACGTTAACTTTCATTCACACCATGCTCTCTGCTTTTAAAGGATGTTTTTTTTTTCTATCCTGGGCCCTGTCTCTTTGAATCTACTTATCACATTCTTCACTTCCATCATCCTCCTGAAGAAAAATGCCTCTTTGTTAAATTCTATGTGCTATCATTTAACCCAAATGATCACAATGAGTATTTTCTTTGGGTTGTACGCCGCAGTAAAACACCAAAACACCTTTCTTTTCAATCACACACTGCTCCTTAATCCTACAGTGTAAGTTTGAAGCATTATGTATCAAATCCAGCTTCATGATTGCAGGGAAAAATGCTCCAAGCATCTTTTGCAGGGATCTTGAGAGTATTTACAAAAAATGGGCAGGACTGCCAGGGGTCAAAGCTTTGAGACCAGGGTATTACATTATTAATTAAAATACAAGTTGCCTTCTTGCCCATGGGTATACAATGTAACACACTTGATTGAATCAGGTGGTGGCAGCCCAGGCCTTTTCTATTTTGTGCTTGAAGGAAAGAGAGGGATTTGAGCTGGGCTGTGTCACTCTACACACACCGAAACGTATTTTTGAAACAGTTGTGAGCTATCACTGAAAGCTGTGTCAGATTTATAACACAGTTAAACTCCCTATAGAAGCAGGACTGGATCATCAGCCAACTTTTCACTCATATAAGGGGTTTGAAATAGCTTTTAAATGGATTTTTATGAGTGCATTTCTTTAAACTGATCTCATCCTGCATCTGTTCTAGTGAGTAGATTAACCAGGAGTTAAATGTCATGCAAATATACAAATATCAGACTCATCCCCCCTGTTTGGGTATCTCCATTACAGCCTGACTTTAGAACGTCCTATTATTCACTTTGACTTTTTATGGCCCATAATAAGAGAACGGTCATCCAACCTCATGTTGCCAAATTAAAAATGGATGAAAAGTTGTTTATAGCCATTTTAAATCTCCCTGCAACATGATGTACGAGACATAAACGCAGGACAGAGAACCGGCTCCTTCATTTAAAGGAAATTCCTCTGCTGCTGACGAGTACGCCGCACTAACTACAACAACTCTGACTGTCATATCTCGGATAGGCCTTGTCATCCATAGTTGGTTCAGTCTGACAATTCATATTTCTTTGTGCCTGCAGAGATATTGGCTTTTTTCTTGCAGTGCACCAAATCAATTCTCATAATCCCAAACAAAAGCACAGACAAAATCAAAAATAAAGATGTGTTTGAAATCTGACAGACGTTTTTCTGTCTGTTCTGGTTCTCCATTACTGCAGCTCAAGACAGTATGAACTGCCTCTCAAACCACCTGAGCTCCTGATTATTTTAAATCGACCATTTCCTTTATTACACCAAAGAGCTATACCTCTACATATGTGTACTAATAAATAAGCATGATGATCAAGTGGAGGTTAAGAGTCAAAATGCTGTTTTCAAACAGTTTGATGTGGTATAAACATTTTCAGTCTGAATCAGAAACACAAAGAAAAAGTCAAACATCCTGAAAATCTCAGAGGCTGGATAATGAATTAATCAAGATACTTGTAGATAGACTACTTTTAGATAGTTTCGATTTAGGCTACTTTGTTGAAGTCAAACACTTACATTTCACTTATTTACTTTGTTAACAATGGAAGAGTCTGAGCTTCTCGTTGGTTCTTTTGAGGCAACAGTGCGTCCAAATTAGAAAATATAAAATGCTAATATAAACTGTATATCAATCTTTGCTCACTTCTCCTCAGCATTTCTCACCAGCAGGCGATTATCAGCATCAGCTCAAAAAAATCCATGTCATCCACCTCAGATAATCATATATGAAAGTGACTATAACAGAGACTCTTGTTCATTTTAATCTTTATTTTACCAGATTTACAGACTGATTATTTTAAATCATGAATAAAGAAAAGAAATTCACATGAACCTTCTAAAAACTCATAATATTCAGTATTCCTGACATCTTGAGAGGCAAATATAGGTCACTCTTACTGATCTATTTACTACATAGTTATATACTCATAAACCATGAAAATGCTTAGCTTTGATTAAATCACCAACTCTGTTCTTATCCGTATTCTTCATAATTAATTCCTGCCATTGCAGACACTACCTTCCTTGGCTCTGTTCAGACGCTATAGGGTATCTTTTTTCTTCTCTACCTTATTGCATATGGTTTATCATAAGGTGAGGACAAACTGTGGGAGTCTCTCTCTGTGCTCATTAAGGCGCTGCTCTACAGAAGTGTGAATATGTAAAGTTTTAATAAGCGCCTTGACAGAATAAAGTTGGTGCCACTTCTTTTAGAGCTGGATAGGGAGTGGTAATAGCACCAAATACTGGACAAAAGGTAGCCATAATGAGTGTTTCTGTGTAAGTTAGATAGATAGAAAGACAGAAAAAGAAAAGGGAGAAAGAAAAAATGTCATGTGATGGCTACTTCAGGGGTTGGAAAAGAGGAGGAAATTTTAACTGCCCCCTTTTTAGATTTGAATTTCTATTTCTCATTCCTTTCCTCTCCTCTCCTCCTTTGATTCCCACTGACCTCCAGTCTAGGTCTGTTAGAAGTAGTCCAGGTCATAGCAGACAAACGAACAATGGAAATATCAAAGCCAGCCCAAGGCCTTTACATTCGGTTTTCTGCTCCAGGTGATCACAGCGTGTAGATCAGTGCAGAGCACAGCTGAGGCCTCGTCTTCTCCTTAGCTTGTCTGTTATTTCATTTCTTTCTGCGTCCTTTTTCTGCGACGGCCAAATTCATTGACTTTGTTCCTGCTGAGGTTAGCACAATGTCGGGTTAATTAGTCACAAATATGGAGAAGAATTTATTACATTAAAAGGCAAAATTCAAAGAAGTGACTGTAAATGCAGACGTGACTCTTTATATGAAAACAATGAAATGAGCTCTGAAATGATGATACGGTCTCTCTATAAGACATAGACCTGGATCAACATTGAGAACACTTTGTGTGTCAGTGAAGCCGTCCAATTGTGTGCGATCATGGCTGCCTGTTCAGCATGCAAGGTTCTGAAGTGTATCGAGAGGCACAGCTGAGTGAGTTGAATAGTCTGTGGTCTATTGATAACTCGAGCCTGTTTTAAAATCCTGGCACAACAATGCAACCAGGGCCTTGTGTTGCTCCACTGCGCAACAATACCTGCTCTCACTGGCAGCTTCAGGGTGACGATGACAAACAACAATAAAGGAGGTCTGATTTTGCATGGGCCTCTTATTCCTGGCACCTTTTGATAAGAATACTTTTCAAGTTTCATGTCAAACTGCGAAATATTTGGAAAATTTGACATCATATATTTAATTCTGAGACCTCCCTATCTTTAATTTCTATTTCCTCTAGTTTGCTCTTTATGTCCTACTCGCCCACCTCCACATAGACACACACACACATTCTCAGACTTCTTTTCTCCTTCCTCGCTCGTCTCCCCGTCTGCCTCGCTGTGTGTGCTTGTACGGAGCTGGTTGGCCAGGCCAGTAGCTGGGAGGTATGGTGGAGTGTAAGCAGTGTTGATGTGGATGGCCCCTGGTCAGAGGCCAGGCCCTGGCTGTTAAAACGCAGCCTCTTTTGTGCGTCAGAGCCAGCACTGCCAGTCCCCGTTCCACCCCTGTCGCTAGGGGTGGGGAGGCATTTACCCACCACGTGCATTCATTCCATTGGCATTGCTTGATGCCGGGCTAAATGGCATTGTTACAGCGCGCCTCTGAGAAGTGTTGACAGGTCCATATGCTAATTTTAATGAATACAAGGGGAGCGCTGGTTTTATTCACCTCAACTCAGCTGCAGAATCCGATCTGCAGCAAGACTTGCAAAATATAATTGCAGCAAACTCAAATGAGCTCATTAGGAGATGTATTGAATTTACACATTATTTCCAGTAGTTAAGCTGAGTTATTTTCCCCAAGGACTCAATTACACACTCATTTGTGACTCAGGTAAATGGCTTTCTGTGTGTGTGACTTTTTCAACTGCAAAATTGTACTTACTGAATAATTTGTAAGGAAGCTGTTGTACAAGCACATCTATTGACATTCATCTGTGGGAGAATTTTAAAAATGCAGACAAGATAACTACTCGCTTTTGTTCCTTTATTCACTTCATTTGATTAACTCATAACATTCAATTCACCCTTGAGTTATTCAAACGTGTGCTCATTTGTCTTTGGAGTAATGTTTTTGTTCACAACAGCCTTGTTGTCTTTCTGACACATGTCATTTCTTCTTCCAGCATGTACATGAACTCTATCCAGTCAAAAGTGCAAGCACAAGTCCTTTTTTCACAACGGGAGGAGAACAGAGCGCTCTATCTTGAAACTCAAAAAAAAGGAAGCCCGGTGAGTCAGGGTTCAGTATCAGGGATTATACCAGCCTACTGCGCTCTGAAATGAAAGTGTACATTCATCGAGTGACTCACTTCTTGAACCGTGTCCTCCCTGAGCCACAATGAGGAGATTGTTGGAGGGATGGACATGGTGTGGAAACTATGTGACAAAGAGGAGTAGCCCAAAATTCAAATTGCTCATCCAATTGCTGTTTGTTCTGTGTCAAAATGGCCTGATTTGCTGGAAAACAACAGAGAGTTTCTGATGGGTAAGCACAAGGGTTTACAGGCGGCTTTGTATTGGCTTGTGATGGATGAACTAAAGTGACTCTGGCTTTTGGCGGAGTTCCCAGGGCCATGTTGGAGACTGTTTCAGGCAGTTGTAGCATACTTCAGTGATTGAAATGTGCCATTAAGTCCGGTTTGCATGATGCAATAATCTTCCACTTGGCTTAGCTGCCGTGTGTTTGTGATCGGGAGATTGGTGTCATCTAGAGAAATGAGAGGACCGAACATTTGAAGGGTTTTTTGGTGCATTTTTGGAGAGCACATTTTGGGGTGGATGGGATTATATTTGGAGGGTATCACTTGCAGTAAAGGTCATCCTTTAGATTCAAGATCCACCGCTTCACAGGCACATGGCTAACCCCACACTAAGCTGAGCCAGCTGGTTGTCCAGTGTACATCAAATTAAATTTTGCATCACTCCATGCGCCCCTGTATGCTGGTTTTATGGTAACGTGGTCTGTGCTGGCTGTCCTCGCTCATGGAGTAGCCATAAGGGAGATGGGACCGGGCCCAGTGCTGCCCCGGCCCTGCGAGCCTGGGTCCAAACACATCCTCTGCACTCATCTGTAAATATCACCAACAGCTGGTGGCACACGAGTTAGTCGTGCTTAACAAATGACTGGCCTACATGTGGAGGGGCAGGGGGGCTTCACTCACCTCCTTGCCAATAAAGTGGCTGCGCAAGTACAGCAAGAAACAAACTGGTTTAAGAAATCCTTTAAGCAGATCTTTGCAGGGAGCAAGAGCGAGAAAAAGAGGGATTTATTAAGTAAAAATCCATTGAGAGATACTAGCTAAGTCGCCTCTTTCAACACTGTGAGACAAAAAGTGCAGGTGATGTGAAGACCTCTTCCCGTTTAAAACAAGAGAAAGGTCAAACTTTTTGGAGGCACGAGCCCATTTGATCCTACCTATCTCCCACTCCTCGTGGGCGCAGAGCTCTGTTTGGAGAGATAGGAATTATCAAAGTCACCTTTGAGCTCAGTAGCCTGTCTAGTGCTCATGGTATCACACATAATGACATTCAGTGTGGCCCAGATCACATTTATGATAGCATATTTGATACAGCTGTACACCAGCGAAGAATAACGCAGCCTAAAAGAATACCCCCCCTCCTTTTTTTTTCAGTTTAAACACAATCCATTTTCCAGTGTAAATCACTTGTCACTCTATTGCAAATGTAACTGCTCTGATCTGAAAGAGAGAGGTGGAGAGAGAGAAAGAGAGAGAGTAAAGATTATCTTTTGGGCCATTTCACTGGCACCGTTGCGTGACAGAGACTGACAGCTCTTTCAGATGACTGACAGGTGTCCTTTGAAATGCCGGTGAAGCAGCTTCTGTTCAGACTGTTGAAATGCATATTTGGAGCTCTTATCATAAAGGCATGGATGGCCCAGATAGGTGCCGTTAACATTGCAAATGGCTCCAGAATTATTCATTGTCAGTGCTGCGGGAAAGAATGGAGGGGGGGTGAAGTTTGATTATTCTGCTCACACAATGGCAGGGTGCTTAATGATTCCTCTCCACCTTGGCAGCGGCATGTGCCGACTTCAGGCGCTAGCGGCGGGTGACACAGGTCTGGCCAAGTGCTAGAGCAAGATCATACGTCCGGGCCCCATTTTAATTTCTAATACATTAATCTTTTCCTCACAGATCCTCCATGAATATTCCAGGGCTCCTTGTTTGTCGGGGAGGCTGTCTCGCTTTCATCTATTCAGGTGGTTTCATTCACTGTGAAAGCCGACTAAATGGACCCGATCAGTCAATGACAACTGGGATACAATGGAGCCCGGTAACGTGTCCCTTTTCTCCTTTCAGCCTTCTGATAGACAACCCTGACACCTGCTCCCAGGGGAGACCCTCCGCCAAGTCAGTGCACTGTTCCTTGAGAGACTTCCCTTACTTTATCAGCCCATAAAGGATTGTCACAGGTGACTATATCAGCAGAGGTACGGAGCTGCTCCCTCTGACCTGCCCCCGGCGCGCTGAGGTCGAGGCACCATGCGGTTGAGGCGCCATGCGCCGCATAACAAGCGGATTAAGGTGGCTTAAACGCTGTCATACAAGCAGACTCAGTGCTTCACACTTTCTAAAAATGTTAAGCCTTTGTTCTCTTCCATTAATTAGCATTGTCTTAAGTTCATTAGACCACTGCTCGTGTTGTTACTAATGAGGCAACGTGGACCACCTACATCGGCGGTAGCTTTGTAGAGCCTGACCTGACAATGGCTCCTGTGCTTTCCTGTCCACACTGTGTAATGACATACAGGAACACAAAAACACAGACCTGAGTAAGACTTGCACTTATTAATGGTTCACTTCTCTATTAAACAACCATTAGGTATTAGATTTCATTGATAAGTTTACGACTGTAAATGTGCCCTAGCATTTACTGCATATGCTAATGATGTAATGTTTTCTAATTGTGACCAGTGTTTTCCCTCTGCTGGTGGCTAAGGTTTAACTACTTCCCATTAACAGATCTTGAGTGCTTTCAAGAGTGGTGTAAAAGTTTGTCCTCTTCTTCAGGATATTTTAGGGCATTGTGCTTCCCAAATGAGCCTATCAGTCAAACCTCCCTTTTCCACCGCCAAATGAGACTCACAGGGGCCTGTATGCCAGAGCGATGCCACGCAGTCCTATAACTCAACACAGAGAGCACCTTAAAAGAGGAAACTTAAATGTGCATTGGCATATATGGATATTAGATGTGTCAAGCCCAGTGATGTAGATTGGGTGCCATTCATAATTACGGTATCTGATTTCGGCTCAAAAGGGGCGCTTTGGAGAGGAAGCGGGGAGAGAGCACCAATATTTTAATGGAGAGGAGACAGCCCTTTCCCTCAAGGAACATCCTCCCTGACACTGGCTGCTGGAAAATTGGGATTTATACTTCCTGTTTTCTATTAATATGGAGATGAATACAGGTGTTCCTGTGTCGTAAAATTATTTTAGCTCTTGCAAATTGCAATTACACGTGTTGGGGAGAGAAAAGCGATGTCTAGGCTTTTTTTCAGGCAAGAGAAAATGTGAGAAAATTAGGAAAAATATTGAGATTTAAAATGAACATAATAACGTGTAATTCTATCCTCTCTAGCCCCCTCAGCCCAGTCTGGCAGCTGTAACTATTTGTTCTGGTTGAGGCTTAACAGACTATTTCACTTTTTCTCGCTCCTAATGCAAGGAAGAGGCGCAGCAAATAAGCTGTGAAACATTTCCTACTTCAAGGGTGAGGACTTGGGAAGGGTTTCAAACCCCAAGGAGGTCATCCAAAATCCCTGCTGCTTTTCTAAAGGGGTTTTGTTGCACAGAGGACACTGGTGAATGTAGCATCAAGGTGAGGGGGTCGGGGGAACACCAAGTTAGAGAGCAGCAGTTATGAACATTGGCACACTAGTTTCCTTTCTGTGAATCTGAGACAAATGCAAGTGAAAAAGGGAGGATTTACAAAAGTAGACCCAAAGCTGGAGAGGCTTTCTGAACCAAATATCACACCAGTTAGAAAACTAGTAGTCTTTCTTGCCGTGTTATCTTCATAGTTTTTTGTATTGCTTTTGAATAGATGCATTTTGGAAATACCGTTTTTTTTTTTTTTTGCTAGATGGTTTCAGAGGAGATCAAAATAACTCTAATGTGTAACTATGATGCTAGCATTAGCTTAGAGACAGAAAAGGGGAAGAAGCTAGCTGAGTTTCTGTAAAATGAAGCCAAGAAAGAAAATGCCAAGTTAAGGTTAACTGGCTAGAAGCTAAATTTGGTACATAATACCACTTTAGTTCAATTTTTTTTTAAAAGGTAAATATAAATTAAAAAACAAAGAAATATATGTGTCTAGCTATTTAATAATAGATGATGTTAAGCTTTGACGTCTTATGTTTTATCATTGTTTAGAGTCAGGCTTGTTGTTAGAGCTAAGCTAACAGGCCACCAGCACTAGCTTTAAAATTATTGGACAGCTTTAATATTAAAGTTTCTCTAAACTAGCTTCACATGATTAAGTTCAACCCCATATTTTAGACCCATAATGTGAGACTTGCTCACAATATAAAACAGACAAAAGAAGTAAGGGAATGTTTACTGCCATTACAATACCTTTTATTTTATGTCAGCTGGTGCTCATACGTTATTTTGACTCTGTAAGTAAATCTGCATCAGTACATTTCAATTTCCACAGATATAGAAACAAACAAAGAAACACGTGCAGCTGCTCTTACCTGGCACTGGGCTAACTTCTCCCCACAGCTAGAGAGGCTCTAGTATTGAGGCGGGACATTAATTCATGGTGTCAACCTGTCCCTGTGGAATGTTTATGATGCTAAATACATTTAATTAGGCACTGGAGCTCTGATGGGAGGAAAACGCACTGTCAGTAAGAAAAAAAAAATTAGTTACCTTTAATGCTGCTTACTCATTCCCAGTGACAGCTGGACTAAATGCACTACAGAGTGGGTTTGAATCACTCTGAATTATTTGTGGCGTGTTCATTACAATATCATCATTGCACCTGAAGAGGACGGTACACACGTTACTGGTCGGGCAATGGAAATATTTCTTGTTTGAGCAAGTATTGTTAATCATTTAGACTTAAGTCAGAGGGAGTGGATGTGGAGGAATTGTTGCGAGTGATACTTGACGCAGATTAAAGTGATAGTTTGTTTACCAGTTTTAATAGGTTTTAGTCACATAAGACAGTTCAATTTGATGTATTACACTTTGATCACACAGCTCCTGACTAACAAAAGCAGTTCTGATTTCCACCAAAATTAAAGAAATCGTGTTTTTATTTTTTGAAAAGGTAACAAAATTCATTAAACTTCCAAATATGACAAAAGAGATAGTTTTGATGCATTTGCTGACAGCATGGAGTAAGTGAGACATCATGTCTGTCTGTGATAAAAACACGGCTACAGTAAATAATAGCCAGTTTCCATCTTGACATCTGTCATCCGAGTGGAAATGGATGGGGAAATGACCAGCTCTTTATCGGCCGAGTTCTGGCTGTGTCACTGGCTGAATGATGCAAATAGAAGATAATATCAGTGCTTTACTGAATGGCATTACTCCAAATGTAATGTCATTAAAAGGGTGGGTATTAGCTTTGCTGTCTGGAGGTGCTGGTGTGGGCTGCTCCAGCTTGACTGACACACAGATTAAGTGCAGTGACAGGGAGCACAATAAAGTCATCAGAGAATGTGACATGTCAGTTAGGGGGGGATGAAGGGATGAATTGTCACTCTCTGTCAGAGCCCATCCTCTGCCTTATCCATGATGTCCCATACACCACCGTGGGAAAACAGGACGGCACGGGCGCTTCAGACAAATATTTATTCAGGTAGAGGACAAGTAGACCCTCTCAAGATTTTCCTGTTCACTGTGTGTTTGTAGATTTACTCCCTGAAGATGAAGAGCGGATAATGGATTAAAATGTGCTCAGCAGTTTTTACGAATATTACAAAAATTTAGTTTTTGTATTTGAACAACAGCGTTAAAATACTTCTGAGCATGATGTCCACTGTTTCTCAGGCAGGCTGGACTTGACCGGAGTATTTAATTTCAGTTGCATTGTCTTGAAATCCAAAATGCAGTCACTAGTCTGAGTAGTTTAAACAGAACACACTTCATTATTTTGAGTTACTTTTAAGCATCAAACACATCTTGAATAATCAGGACAAAATATTTCCTTTCTTGTCATTAACAAATGAATAAATCCATAACATACCTTTGTGTCAGGCTGCTTCAGGACCTCACTGTGGCTATGGAGAGTGAAGTATCCCTGGGAATTTACAGAGGAGTATACAGTCTGGCCAAAAGATGGCAATGTTGCAGTGCTGAATTCCAAATGAGCTCTCTACAGGTCGGCCCCCCATCGCAGACTGGCCACTGCCTTCCCCTGCAGCACTCTTCTTTCCAAAGTAGCCCAGAAATTTGTCATCCTCACAGGGTACAACTGCACTGGAGTGTAAGAATAACGTTAGAGTCCAACCACTAAAAGTTCCAGCAAGAAAAGGTGATTAGATGGAGGATGAATGGAAAGACAGAGTTTGGCGTGATAGGTTGAGGGAATTGGGCCAGAGTGCCATGGGTGCACTTTTCCCCTGACGACCAGTATTTGCTGCTTTTGCTCCAATTAGACTCTTTTTTTTCAGGGACATTTTGTCATCAGAATTTAATGCCATTTTTACTCAGACATTTTGTTCTTTTTAAATGAATTTACTATCACCTGCTGTAGCATGACAATATGTTTTAAAAATAAAAGTGTAGCCAGGTTAAGTGCAAATTCTTCTCAGAAGATTTCTCTTTGAGTGTTTCTGAGTAGTTAGAGACAGTAGGAAAGCATTTCAGAGCATCTGGTGGAGTCGAATAGACTCTCAGCTGGACAGCAATTGGACGGCTATTATAGCGCTAAAATACTGAGAATGTGCCTCTGTTAATGGATTATGAAGTTAAGTCCCATACTGAAAGGGTTATCAGGTCTGCTGAAAATAAATTGTCAATTTGCCACTTTTGCTAAAATGACTTCCTTCCTGCATGTTGGCACAGGGTGGATTTTCAATTACATCACTTCAACTATAAGCACCTGGCTGTGGACTCTTTAGCGACACTTGTTTGCTGTGTTGTTGTTGTTAAAGAAGCAGGAATAGAAAAGGAGCCTCTCCCACGGCCACTTTGCCGGTCTTTATTATTGGCTTATTGCCTTTAAGCTGTCACCACTCAGAGTGTTTGTGCTCTCGGGGGATTGTCTTCTGGGACTCCAGAGAGCCCGGCTGGCTGGGACTACTCAGCTCTGTTGCACACTGCCTCTGTGTCATGTTGCATGTAGTGTACACACACAAACACACACACACACACAGATTATTTTACAGGTTACCAACTTTTAGGAAATCCTAAATATTTGTGCCAAGTGTGAGAGTTACTTTAAAATTTCAACTTCTACAGTTTTGTGCTATTTTGAGAAGTAGTAGACAGACATTTCCTGCTTTGGCCCTTTTAATTGTTGTAACTGTGGATGTTAAACAGGAAACACAAGAGCTAAATGCCACTCGTGCCTCCGTCAGGTAGCCTTTTTGCCTCTTGCATCTGCTGTGTCCTCACCATTGCTTAAGGAGAAAGTGTGTGCGGTGGATTTAGAAATAAAGACCCAGAGAGATTTAGAGAAAGCAGAAAACATTGTCACTTAAAAAAATTAAGGATCCTTTCCGCTGCTAAATTCTGTAACAGATGCACAATTTTATTGAAATATTCCACGCATCTCCTAATTTAACATGCCATTTTGGGGTATAAAATAATTTCATGCCTTTGTTTTAGAAATGTGACAACCGGTGAGGCACGACAAGAAATAGTTGATTTGAAGTGTGTAGAAATCCCAAGATTTAGCAGGAGGGTGTGATTTTCTGCTCCCGAGCCTAATCCCACTATTCCTCCACCTCTCCTCTCTTATGCCAGTCACATTTTCTAATTAGCTTTCCCTGTGGAGGAAGAAGATGGATTATATTTTAATATCTGGGGCCTAAAATTAGTTTATATTTTAGCAAGTTAGCACTTCTTGGAAGTTGATTTACTCTTGAAGCTGTAAAACCCAGTGAGCTCGCAATTAATCATTCTCTTTGGTCTTGTTCTCGAGGAAAAAGAGGCTGCAGTGTCACAGGCTGGATCACAATAGGTAAACACCTAATTTACACTATTTAGAAATCACCTCTCCAGTATTGTACAACACATGACACTCGCTCCCTCAATTGTTCCGTCCTGCTCCAGTTATTAATTACAGCACACTTTTTAACAAAGCGACATTGTCTATGACTAATCATCGACACAGAATGATTAAAGATGTCCCTCGCTTTTTTGAATTACTTCCCCTTCATCCACGTTCATTCATGAGCTTCATGTCGCTGCTGCCTTTTTTCCTTGATCAAGACTTTGGTTTGCTGTTCTGCGGTAGCCGGCGTCCTGAGAGGCTTTCACGGGCCCATCCATCAAGACTAAGGGGCTGAAGGAGAGTCTGCAGTAATGTAAAGCGCAAAAGACGTCCAGTTAAATAGAAACGCAGGATACACGTGGCAACATACAGGACAACATGCAACGTCTGCTGTGAAACTTTTTATCTAGTGGTGATTTTTTTTCCCTCAAATGTGCAAAACCCTCTTGTTTGTATAAAACTTCAAATGGCTCATTAAAAGGATATTACTCCTTTAAGAAATTATTCACTTCTTTTTAAAAACTAAACTTATAAACGATCAAAAGTTGTCACCCAGAAATAAAACTCAATATGTTGTGAGTGAAATGTATCTGACAGTATGGATGCAGTTCTTCAGCCCTTCCTCTCAGCCACACAGAGTGAAGAGAAGAACATCTCCTAAGCCTGGATCTGGCTCGGCTTTGAAGTGCTGTTTGGTGACTGCAGGTAGAGCGGCGGTGTTGGGAGGATCATCAGTGGCTCTCTCCCAGGGAGATGAGCAGCGTAGGCCAATTTCATATGCGGGGCTCGGCCCCTGGGTCTGAGTGGAGGTGGGCTGGGTCCACCCAGTATCCTGGCTTCATTAATCATCCCGCCAAGGCTTACCGGCAAACCCCCTCTCCGCCCTCTCCTAGACAACCCCTCGGATTACACAGAGCCAGCGAAATGTCAGCCCAAATCTGAGTCTTGATGCAGATAATCATTTCAATAATATTTCTCCATTTGTGCCCCCGATGCCAGGGGAATAAAGCTTTTCCACTGTCAGGTAGCATAAGACTACAGTTGGTGCGAATACTTGACTCTGAGCCAGATGGCTTAGCCATGCTTGCAGCATATGTTCAACAAGCAGTCCTGTGCCAAGCATGCATTAGGTTTTTATTAATTTGAAGGAGGCAGGAATGCATACATATATATATTTACCTGATCCAACCAGTCCTCCCCACACTGTTACCTCGGGCTGCCTGAGTGAGGTTCACTACACTTTAATGCTGTCTGAAGAGATATTACCATGCTTGGCAATAAGACATTTATAACAGTGGCATTCTTACATAACCACAAACTATGTATTAGCTGTGTACAGTATAATGAAGGAGAGAATTCAATCACTCTTAAAACACTTCCTATTTTCTCCAGGCCCTTTAAAAAATCTGGATGACTTTCCCACTAATCAAAGACAATTATAAAATCTATTTATGGCCTTGATATCTGCCACAGTGGTTGCAGTTGTTACAAAGCAAATTACCATTTAGATGCATGAATATGCTTGGGTCCAAGACAAAAGAAACAGTACTGCATGGGAGGGCAAATTTATTCATTACCACTAAGTTGAACTTCCCTTTAACAGCCCTGTGCTCTGCAATCCTGGGAGTTCTTCTCTCAGTGACTTATGGTGGTGCAGGGGGAGGGCGGGAGGGAGAGGGGGGTGGCGCGCCGAAAATGTCAATAGAAATAGTAAGTGTGAGAGGGAAGGCTTGCCTAATTAGTGCCCATTTAGATTTTATGACGGCTCGGAGATCTGCTCTTCCTGACAGAGAGCACTATAGTTGCATATTGTCCTAGCCTGAGGGAACCATAGGAAAATCCAGATTTATTGTACCTATCATACCAGCATATTTCATTTGCCATTATGAGATGCCATCTTGCAATGATGCCGGATTATTTATTACAGATTAAATTGTGGGACCTGGGTGGTTGAGGAACATTTCAAAGTACCATTTCTCTTATTAACTTCTTCATTATCTGCCCCACTGTGATCTAAAAGCTCCCTCCTTTCTACCTGTGTTAACAAATACATTACTGATTGGAGGATGGCTAACTGTTTTTCTACTCTCTGCATTTGTTTCCTAACATTAGTGCAAGTGCGCTACACAACTCATCTGTTTCCTGTTTAGGGCGGACTGTGATTTCATTAAGCTTAATTCTACTCAGGGAGGTTTTCTTTCTCTCATTAAGGTGGAATTTTCTGTTCAGATCAGCTGTTTTATCATCTTTTAGGTAAATCAAGAAAAATTAAAAGTAGTAGTTTGGGAAACTAAATGAAATAGTAGATTATATTTTTGTCACTTTTTTTGTTTATGGTCCTCTCACACTAAAGGTAATCTCTACAATCTCTTTTCTCTGTTTGTGTCTTTCTCTGCAGTTTCAAGAAACTTTGGGCTGTTGTTTTTAATACATTTTTTTGTAATCGCTGGTGTTTATTTACTATGTCCCCAAACCCCAGGATGTTGGCATTTATCCTATTTACACATCAATATTACATCTCCATGAAGGCCTTGAGAGTTGCATTTAAGTCATTGTGCAGGGTGGGTATTAAAATGTACTCCATACTGTGAGGGGAGCTCGTCAGGGAATAGTTGGGCCCTGGACTCCCATTACCCAGCATAAAAGTGTCAGCCACTTTAATTACATTCATGCCTTTCCCGGTCTGTTTTACTGCAGCCTACCATCAGACTTCATGCACGGATCTCATGCCTCTGTCTCAACCGTTTGGATACTGTGGGAGGTGACATGGACATCTAGGATGATTTTCAAATTTCTGCTTCATCTGAAGTCATGATAAATGTCTCAGGCTGGTGTTTAGATGTGCGGTATTACAGGTGTGTTTCAGGATGGTCACAGATCTCCAGTCACAGGATGAATACTCGCCCCCTCAATGTGAATTTGAGTGTCTGCCCCTGGAATTTTTGATGAAGTTGGCATACCGAGGAACTAAATATCAGTGCACCCTGCTGAGAGTGGAAGAAATGTACACAGGACACCCTCACAGAGAAGAGGAGAAAGGGTGACAGCAGCAGGGGGAGGGAGGGGAAGGGCGGGGAAGGGGGATGGGAGGGTCAAGTTCCAGCGGTCAGACGGTTAGCGAGCGCAGAAGAGGCAGTGTCACTTACTGTTTCACGGGGAAGCTTCCTGACCTTCTGCGAGTGAAAGCGAGATCCTCTCTTGTTTATACTCAGCCATGGATCAGTGCGTGGAATATGTCTACATCCTCTCAGCCAATTTCACACAGAGGAGGCGCGGTGTGGGCGGCCGACACAAGCCGTTTCCCCCGGACGACGGGGCCCATCCCTCACGGAGCGTCTCTCTGTCTGCAGCTGAAGGTGTGGAGACAGACACAGACAGAGGCACTCTACTGCTCCACTGGGCCACAGAACTATCCTCTCCCCTGGGGACCCCTCATGTTGGGACTCTAGGTCCTTATCTAAAAGCCAAACACTAGATAAATAACTATGAGTCTCAGTCCTTTGGTTGCACGTTAAGTAGGTGTGCATTAATTTTTTTTGATTAAATGCAACTTTTAATAAACAATGCACACTGCATCACTGAGGGGTGTTTTTTCATAAAGAGGAATAAAACTGTAAAAAAAAAAAAGAAAAAGAAAGAAACAGAGCTCAAATGCTCTGTTTTGAAATGACAAGGGAATAAGTCCCTATAAAGTTAATTTATTGGCCGAAAAAGTGGACATAAAGCACTCCGGTGAATTATCAGAGAAGCCATTAATTACCTCTAATGATTTGAACTTGACAAGCGCATTTGCTATAAAAAAGTATTTATGATGCACATTAAGGTCAAGCTTTTCTTAAAATTGAGATTCACACATGTATAAAGGAAAAAAATAAGCACAAAACAATCCTACAAAGTCTTAATTAGAAAGTAAGGGATTTATACCGTCGTGCCTCAATCCAATTTCACATTAACAATCAAAAGGTAATCAAAGCTCCGTCAGTGATCCCACTTGAAAACCACACACTGCTCCTGGATGAAGCCTCTTCACTTCATGCCCAATTGATCTAATTACATAAAGGGGATTCTCTCTCTCTCTGTCGGCCTGATATAGTGGTTCCTGTTAGATCTGGCTGTTCACTTAATTAAGTCTTCATTCTTTATCACAGTGGTGGACCTGCGAAGACCATCCAATATGCTGTCCTTCCCCAGCCCTCTTTCAGTGCTTTGTCTTGTTTTTCACCACAACCTGAGGTGAACACAGCTCCATCCACTGTCCTGTCTTTCTCTATGCGGCTCATCTCGTAATCAGCGACCCCTGTTACTCAATTATGGGGTGTGAATTTAGGCTCTTTGGTGACCTTCTCCCAGTGATCCTACTACTGACCCTTCAATAAGAGCGCAGCCTTCCCACCACTGCTTTCTTGAGTTGCATCGCAATTTTTTTTTTTCATTTGTGGGATCTTTATGAAGAGGGAAATGAAAGGAAGCGGGTCACTCGTGTTGTGTTCTCACATCTCCCCACTTCAGAGGCTCTGAACAGGGGCTCCATGTTTACTTTGATTCTATGTAGGGTACACCTTAAGTTCAAGGGTTGGAGGGCAGGAAGCATCACTCTTCTTGTAGGTAATCATATCCAGCTTTGTGCTCCTTGTACCCCGACACTGAGGGTGGCAGCTTAAAGGCTGTCTGGAGCCTTGTTCCACCACTGGACCGCACTTTTGATAGCCACAGCAGCAGCAGCAGCGGCAGAGGCAGCAGCAGCAGAGAGCTTCCTTCACCGGTCTGTGCGATCCTGAAGGATTCAGAGCAGTTTCTGCAGTTTGTCATGTACCTTATTGTATTTCCAGCTCTCCGTCCAGTTTTAAGATAACACGTTAGCCACCAGCTCCAGAGCGGTTAATGGTGATGCAAAGATTACAGCTATTTACTGAAAGATCTGTCTGTAAGACTAGCCTCATATCTCCGCATATATTACCTTGAGCTTGAGTTTAAAGAGCGATTGCTCAGAACAAGGAAGTTAAAGAGGCAATTACATAATGAAATGGGCCATCAATTCTGTTTTCGTGGCCTTTTTCTCCTCGAACAGAGATGGCCCAGATAGCCAGGGTTTAGCTGACCCAGTAGAAGTACAACTGTTTGTATTAAACTCTCCTTTATCAAGGGACCAAGGAGCTGCATGCGTCTGTCCTGCTATCTGTCTCTGTTCTGTAATTCAGTTATTAATTACCCATCCTCTCTCAGCAGCAGCGGCCATTGTATTTACAGCGTTTCCATGGTGACCCAACCCCATTTATAAGGATTGTGTCAGTATTAAGACAAGACCTGTATTCAAATGGCCTCCGTCTAAATATAGCAGTGCCTCATAATGTGAGGGTTATTACAGTGAAATTAACACTGCTGCATTGCAGACTGGCTTTTATCACAGACAGCATGCTGCAGAAACACAGGAATGAGGCTTTTTTGGTTGAACTGTATTCAGATATTATGGATGTATTCGAGATTTTACATATTTGATCTTACATGAAGTAATAGTCAAGAGTCTGAAAGGCATCATATACTTTAATTAGAAAGTAATTATGAGTACTTCATCGTGTCTGATCAGTTTAATAATGATCTCAAATTTGTATTTAGCTGCAAAAACAATATTGATACAAAACTGACTTTATTTTCATAAAATGCATAATTCTGATTAAAATACCAAAGATAATAATTTACATAAACTATTAATTTTGTTACAATTTAAATAAGATGCTGATTAAAAAGGACATTGTAAAAACAGAGTGATGATATCATTATAGTCATTCATAGATAAATAGATGATAAATGAATAAATACATGAATTACTTTGAATATATAGAATATGATTAAATTAGACTTTAAAATACACTTTTTGCTAGCTTATGCTTCAGGGCATACAATGTAAACAATTCTATATATTATGCAAATGTTAAATTCAATTAGCATAATTTATCTAATTTATCCCACGTATTTCACCTCCTTTAGGTCTAACTATGTCCATATTTATTTCGTCAACTATGGTTACATATGGTTTTTATGTAAACACAGGCTAATAGAGGCTTGGTCTTCAGGTCTAATCAGTTTTTATCACATCTATTGTTTAACCAGCATGAGTTTTTACTTAGTATGTATGGTGAAAATGTGTTTGTCAGTATGCCCCAGTGATTGTTTTACTCAATGCAGTGTGTTTTTTTTTTTTACCTGGCATCGCCTTTAACTTGATATTTATTGTATGATTTTACCAACAGTGTAATAACTTTATGTAATAACTTTGTTATAACGATTCTCTATGTCTAATAAACTCTACATTAACCTTTAACTCTCTATTCACAAGGTCTTTTTTTTGTGGATACCTCCCCTTTATATTCTACTTATTTTCCGCAGCCCAACTTTCTCCATGTTCTGCTCAGTTTTACAGCTTTATTTTGTCCTTCTAGTGTGAGAGTCAAAGAGTAAGATAGTCCACGGCTCTTATTCGGGCCCAAACAGGACCCACACCTTCTGTCACAGCCTCCAGCCCTGGGCCCGACGGCAACCTGCTGCCAGGCCTATGCACGCTGCCAGTTGTAGTTTTTAATTGGCCATCTGGGGAAAGCTGGATCTAGTGTCTGGATATTAATCAGTAAATTAACCCAGCCATAATACAGCTTCCTCCCAGTGGAAGCCCGGCAGCTGTGGGCAGGGAAAGAGAGAGCGAGAGCACGAGAGAGAGATGAACCGTGGGCTGGAGAGGCTGAAAAGGGACGCTCCCGAATGGGCTGGCCTGTGATTGAACATTTCCTCTGTGTCCCTTGCCACGTTCCCCCTGTCTGCAGCGCCGCTGACCCCCAATTTGTGCGACAATCACATGGAGGATTATCTACCAGCATGTCAGTGCAGATGTCACAGGTACTTCCTCCGCACATACAGAGTTACAGCTTGCTTTTCTGGCACAAACTGACAGCTGTATTAGAAAGCTGGAGTGATTGGAGGGAGAGTACTTTGCAAAAGTTCAGGGGGGAGGTTACTTCTGCAAGGTCTTTCTGTGTGTATGCATGCATGCATGTGTGTGACTATCATTAGTGTATTTGACTGACTGGGTTTGCTGGTGGTCCCCTGAGTTAAGCAATTAAAAGGCTAATGAATATACAACAGCTAATTATTATAAGTAAGCTGCATTATCATAATAGCCTGTGTTTCCCACAGTTTCAGCACCGAGTTTGGACATACTGACAATTTGTAGGAGCTTGCATGTATTACTGGATATTGTGCAATAACTTAATTGAACAATTTCTGTCATTTTGATGCTGTAGCTCTTATTCACTCATTCATTAATACTTTATGTGCATATAGCAGGTATCTGTTCTTACATGTGTTTTCTTGCACTCAAAACCAGAAGACCAAATTTCTTTTTTATTCCAACAAATCCATGCAATTCATCACCAGGTGAATTTATGAGGCCTGAACATTGTCAAAAATTCCTGTTTACTTATTTGCAACACTGCCCACAAAAGCATTAGGAAACTACAGATATAATAAAGGTGGCCACTCCAAAAATAACAAAAAAGCAACCTCTGTACCTGTTGACAAAGATTGGATGTCCCATTATATTTCATCATATTGCCAAACAAAAGATTCGGGAACAGAAGGATTTTGGCTGAAAGGATTTTTTTTTTTGTGTTAAATGTAGAAATTTTCGACAAAATCAAACATGGAGTGAGGGAATGTTACAACTATAAAACCAGCTCTTTTATAAACATAGAGGTGATTTTCCTCCAGAGCAAAGCAAACTTCATATCATCATATTCTCCAGCCTTTGCATTTAAAAAAAAACAGCACAGTCCCAGATGTCACAATACATCACAGGAAAGCAATGTCAACCACTGACCCACTCTACATCTCATATATTCATGCATAGCAAACACAAAGACTCAAACCCGCCATCTGACCCTGCAGAGAGCTTTTATGGTGTGATGTCATCACGCCCCATTGTCATAAATGAACCACCTCACTTCTCGGCTCGCCTGTCAATAAATTTTCAAGGGGGCCTCAGTCATATGTCGCTACTCTACTGTGCTCTAGATGGACATGAAATAATTGCCATGCAAAGAGTTGCACGTTTCCCTTTCTAATTTTAAGGGTCAACAGCATTTTAATACAATTTTAAACACACACACTGTGTTTTTTATGATGCATGTACAAGCGGATTTTGATAGCTTAACCAGCCAAGCATGGTTAAAGAGAGCAACCATTGCAGCTGCTTCCAGAACCCACTTAATTTAGTCCCCTGACCCCGGTTCACCTGAGTCTGCATGGAAATCATAATGCAATTCAAGTGTGAAGAAAAATGATATACTGTGTATTTACCCCAAATATTTATGCAGGGCCTACTAACGGTCATGCTTACTCCTAATAAAGGGAAAGTGATGCCTTGTAACACCGGCAGTGCTGGGTTGCTGCTACATTGCCTGAAGCCATTGTTTCCTCTATTATCATTTTCATTGGATTCTATACAGGGCGCTGTTTCCAGCGTTTACAATGCCTGCCTCATATACTGTAGGCCTAAGGTGTTTTACGGAGACATTTTGGACACTGAGAGGGCTCTTTTTGAAATCATAAAAAGTCAGCTGTGTATTATTTCTATTGTTTAATCTGAGAGCCACATAGAGTCACTCAGTAGAGGAAATACACCCCAAAATTAGACACAGCAGCTTCAAGGACCCAAACAAGGGGTACAGATTTTTTTTTTTACTTCAGTGTGAATGTTAATTTTTTGAGTGACTGTTTTCTTTTTAACATTTTTTGAACTATTTTCACTCCAGAGAGAGAACTTTTACAACTTTCCTGTTAAGGCCTCAGACAAACCTGGACTGGACATTTTACCTCCTTCAATATGACTTTAAACTCTTAGTTCAAATCACAAAGTGTTAATTTACATCAAAATATTGGGACCAAAAACTGAAAGATCAATATATCACTATTCTGACTGGTGATGAATATCTATAATTGTAATGTAAAGTAATTCAGCACTTTTAACAGATTTTTCTTTCTGTTGCTAATTCATGACTCTTCATGGTGGGGCTAATCACATTAATCCTGCAGTTAACCTTTTAAGTGTATTTAGTGATTTTCAGTTAATCAGATATTGTAATGTATCAGTATGACTGACTTTCAGTTTGTAAGTGAATGCCAAATTGCTGTATTGTGATTCAAGGAACTTTATTTGTCATACCCCACACCTTTTACAGTTTGTGGTACGAAATTAGTACCCAGGTCCGTTTCCCAGCCAAAATAATACAATACAATACAATACAAGAGCAATCATAAAAACGTTACTGTTTTCAGAGTCAGGTCAAGATAAGAACTCTGTCAAAACAGAAAAAAACGTTTCCTGCTTGATCCCTTTCCTTTGATTTGACTTTTAATTTATCAATTATAGCAGAAATGAAGTAACATGGTATTAGGATTATCATGATTCATGGGGTATTGTGGATTTATCAGAAAAGTGAATTGTATTTATGTCTGTATATTTCTTGAGCTAACAGTGTTGGAGGGTTGTTAATCATTCAATACTTTTATATTTTATTTTTTCTGTTGTGTGGTTGATTGATGGTTCATGGACTTTTTTTTCAGGAACAAAGAAAGAAAGACTTCACCTGAGAAGAACCAAGTGATGAAAAACGACCTGCGTGGACATGGTTTAGGTGTGTGGACTTCCTTTTTCCTTAATGACCCAAAGTGGCAGCTTCTTCTTGGATCCACGGTTGTGTCTGTTGTTCAACATCACTGCTACATGCTGACCTAATGGTGCCGTCTTTCACCTGAGAGACATAAACCAAGTTAGGGAACACCTGAGGATAAAATAAGAAATCCTCTGCGCAGTTCCCCCCTGAATTGGATTGTTATTCTGCAGTTTACTTCCTTAAGAAGTGTGTCAATAGCTATTAGCTTCCTAACAAGGGGATCAGGTGAGCTCTGTAACGGAGAAGCAAAGCTCCCCGAGGCACAGTCATGTTGTATATATTTCTGTGGGGGTCTGCACTGTACTCTGGGCAGCAGTCTCTTCCAGAGGCCTATTAGACGACTGTAGCTGTATAAAGAGTCAAGCAGAAAGGGTGTCTCATCAGTGCTGATAACAGGGTATCTGGTCAAGTCATTAGCTTTCCTCTTATTGAATTCCTCCAGCCAAATAGACCAAATGAAGCTAAATAAAGCTATAGATGGTGAGGAGCCCACAGCCCATTAATATGCTGCCACCTCGCTCTCCTCCTCCTCCTTCCAGAACCACAGACACACACTGCTTTCCCCCTTATTCTCACTTCCTCTCCTTGCATTCCTCTTTTTCTCCCCCTCAATCCATCCTTCCCTTTCTCCCCTTTCCTTCTCTGTCATTCTTAACCCCTTTTCTTCTTTCTCTTCTTTCCTATTTCTTCCTCCCTCACTTTTCCCACTCATCTCAGGGCCCTAATGGTGAGCGTGTACAGCAGCCCTGACACCGTCACATCTGCTGGCAGAGAGGGTCTCTCCCTCACCACACAGCCTGCTAATGAGATCTTCCCCCATTTAATTAATACCATAAGAATTTTAATTCTGACTGAATCAATTTAATGTGATGTGATTTTGTCAGCTCTATTCCCCAAGTAAGGAAAAAAACAGAGCGGGCCCTGATGCTTATTACATACATCATTTCACGGGCCCTGCATTCCCTGCTGACTTAAACAAATTCTAATTAAGACTAATTAAAGCATCATTTATGAAAACGCTTGTGATAGTTATGCAAACATTCTGGGTGGGTATGCTCTGCATGATAATTACCCCCCGGTTTAAATTAAGACCTGTTCCCTGGCAATTATGCTAGCCACACACCAGCACCTCATGGAAAAAAAAAAGGTTCTTTATTCAATTCCTGCAGTTAAATATGAGACCTGGCTCCTGAACTATCCGCTCAGGAAGCATTTTATAGGAAGAAAAGGATGATTATGCATTGTTGTTTTTTGACCTCTGTCAGGTGGAGTAAATGGAGCCAATCCAGTGTTATGTATCAGAGTTAAACTGAGGTTAAAGTGATGATCATAAAGCAGCCAGCAGTGACTGATATCCGTGCTGACACCCACTGCATCTGGATGAGGCGATTAGTCTGTGTTTTCTAGGTGAGTTTTTGTCCCATAAGTGCTGGTTAGGCAGATGTGAGCAGACACACAGTCTTAGATCTCCGCCTCCACTCAACACTGACTAACACTAGATCACTTCAAACACTCACAACTAAACAGGGTGTTTTGTGATGCACCTTAATTTGGCTCTTTTCTCAGTTCAGAGATATTACCTTTAAAACTGGTCTGTTGTCCTTAAATCCCATTTGAGGCAGCTCTATAGTGTGGTTAGCAAGGTGGCTGGGATCATCAAAGAGCTAAAACATTAAATCGATGTTAAGATTGGAAAAACACAATTATTGTTTGTGTGCTAGCTACCTCCAGTAACCAGCTAGCGCAGCAGAGAGTTTGGGTTAGACCAGGACTGGTGTGGCTATAATGGATCCACCTCAAGGTAACCAAATCCAGCTACTAAAAACTTCAAGTTTCACTCTAACAAACACATCAAATGTTTATAAATCAAGTAAAAAAACGTAACTATTTTTTTCAGTAAAGTCGTGTTTCTGCAGGACCATTAGGTAATCCCTTAGACTCCATGGAATAACTAGTCCTAGCCTAGAGCTACAGAGGCCCTGTTAAGCAAAGACCTCTCAGAAATCCTACTTACATTTCATAAAACCACCAATATTTTTTTTTGCAACATTTTAGTTCAACATCATATTTGGAAAATACATAAAGTTGCACAAACACAACAGCACACAACGTTTTAGAAAACTATCTTTTGTTTTCACTGGCAGGTGAGTGTCATTCTGAAGGATTTCCCCATTGTGTCAGAAATCATGGGCCAATCACAGTCCTTAATTTAAAAATGGGGCAGGTTTCCCCAGTAAGAAAAATCTATTTCTTATTTCTGTTTCCTGGTGTCTGTCTGTCTGTTGCTTTGCACTACCTAACACACTGCATTAATCTGATTGGCTGTAGTCATGTATAATCGCTCCCTAAGGCACTTCTGCATGCGACCGTTTCTAATGCCCCCTGGAAAAATGTAATGAAGCGAACAGTTCAAGACCCAGTCACCTTTGGTGATGCCAGACTAGCAGCATTTCAAAATAACATTTCACAAAACACATCTACAACTCAGGGAAATGACTAGATTTCACAAAAGACAGCAATAAATTTGAGGACACCAGTTCAGAAAACCAACGAGGAAAAAAGACAGAAAACTTTAAGCATAATGTCAAAACTTCAAATCAAACCTCTCATTCCCCTTATCCTGATGCTGAGCTACACAGACAGACTACTAGCCGTATATTTAAAATAGTACAATGTCACCCTAATAAAATAATGGCCTAAGTCATTTTTTGACTAAAATTAGTTTTTGGCCTAAATCATCTCTTGATAATGCTGGCCATCTCTGGTAAAAATGCCTCAATCAAAATGCAATTGAATAAGCATTATTAAGAGGTGATTTAGGCCAATAACTCATTTTTGTCAAAAAATGATTTATGCCATTGTTTTAATAAGGTGACGACAAGAAACACTTTCCATCTAAGTCTCTTTAGAGAATTTGGAAAGTTAACATAAATAAAGTATCAATTTTAATATGGACTAGGGTCATTTGTTAGTCTCCACAGTTCTCAGAAGTCTGAGAAAAAGTGAAAGTAGACTCTGAGAGCAGGATTTCCCCTCTGTAAATGAATATGCTGAGGCAGTTGCTTATGTCAGCTGGCCGTTAATAGACATCCTGCAGAAGGTTGCCTCTTTATCAGGCCTTTAGCAGGAGTTTACAGTGTGACGCCATTACACATATCAGCTCTGTTGATACTGGAGCACACTCCCACCGGTGCATTGTTTCACAGAGCCGAGGACTGGGCTACTCTTATGTTACTAGCACTATTTAAAGCGTTTTAGGCATTTTTATGACCCCCAGACTCCATCAGTGCTCCGTCAGTTAGAATAACATATCTGTGGGACAAAGACACCTGTCTTTTGAGGCTTTTTCTGACTTTATTTACGCAGTTGACCCCATTTGCATCATATGAGAGACAAAGTATAGTGAGCGGGTGTTTATGTGGGTCATAATCGCGATATTTGGTTGTCTGTTTTCTTTAATTCAGGGGATGTCTTTTCTAGTCTGCTTGTTTTTAACCACTCTTTCTGCTTCCATTTCCTCCTCTCTTAAAGTTAAATAAATCTTAAAGTTTGTATAGTCCAAATAATTTTGTAGTATTATTAAAAACATCCCCCACAGTCTTCAGCGATTATGAACTGCTAATGAAAGCAAATGATTTTGCCACAGTATCAACAGGCAAATGTGGAAAGTCTAAAAAGTCCTCCCAGCGGATTGATTGGATTTCACATAATGAGATCAGGAGGTTGAGTTTGTTATTGAGAGTTGATTCCTATTGCTTAAGGAGTCTGACCAACCAGAATGAAGTATTAACCACAGCTGGATAACAAAGTCTCATGCACTCAATTTAACTCAAATGATTTAGCAAATGAGAGAATTCCTTGTCTTCCACCACTCCTAATGTCTTATTTAGAGTTAGATTTACTTAAATATCTCTGTTTTTCAAATATCTCTTATCATTGGTTTAAAAATGTCATAATAAATATGATGATACATGATCTTAATGCAACTGGCCACTCATTACAAGCACCTTTGGTGTCTTACAGCTACTGTACATGATACAAGATACTTCGTTTAGCTTTACAAATAATGCAATGAACAGATGTGAAGCTCCATATGAGGCATGGTAATTCATCATACTTTTAAATGCTTTTAATAAAGTAATGGCTTCACTGCGCTCAGATGGCTCGCCTCGGCAGTGTTGTTTATATGTTTGCACAACACTTATCACTTCTGTCATGTTTGTTTGCTTTCCTCAGTGTGTTCGATTTTGGCAACGCCGCAGCATTATTGCGTTTTACTTCATGAGAGGCAGCTGGTTCAATAAGATGAGAAAAAAAAAAGAAAACAAGCCCTATTCCCAGATCAGTTGCTGCTGAGGTTGAGGGATCCAGAGCAGCAGGGAGCAGACCCTCGGTTCCACCCACGTCCTGTTGTACGTGCGCTGCCTCTCCCTGTACATGCAGATGGCACAGCGCTCCCAGATTTCATTTGAGGTAATCTAATCCCTCCACTGCTCCCTTTAGAAAGGAGGAGTATTAGCGGCCATATGTCAACCAGATTTGTCAGATTATTCATTACAATTAATTGCTGTTCCACTTAAGGCCTTTAAGGCTGTGAATTGCTCCGAAATCTATTGCAAACACAAAAATTATGAGTAAAAGACTTTGGCCCTGTCATTCAAATTTCAGGCTGACCTTTAGCGGAGCCTGGCTTTTCTGAGGGAGTGCAGGAGAGAGAGCCTTTCTAATTGGTGTTTCTTGAGTCTTTTTTTATTTTTTTTATTTTCCATCTACAGGTAGAGCGTCTGTCTCTATTGACAAGAAATACAGGGGAGACTGTTGTGCTGGTCCAGAGTGATTTACACTGCCCACTGAAGTCCACTATTCACATTTCACTGCAGCTCCCGCTCCTCTAAATATACTCACATATGGGTTATATTCATATCTGCAATTTGTTTTGCTTATTGTTGGGATGTAGTAACACCATAGTTAGCTTCCTGCACAATGTACACTGTCAACTGAATTTCAATGTGGACCTTTTTCGAAGGTTGGCTGCGAGGCAGCCTAATAGCCACCTGAATTAATGTGCTGTCCAAGGATATGAGCCATAATACTTTAGTGATTAATGTTACACTAGTGCTCTGCTTCCATAGTTAGGGCTCACACCCCAGAGATAAACTATTCACTACAAGCTCAAATCATATTCAACTTACACACAGAGTCACATTCAAACTGAGACCAGAGTTATTTGTGTACTTTTCTTCAGGAAAACCAAAGCTGACTAAAATATATTGATTTAAAATCTTATTAGCCCAAATCACAGCAAGTAGTGCTTGAAGAAAAAGTCACAGCAAATTACAACATTGCCATTGACTATGATTATAATTGAAATCTACGGGGCTGATTCATTGCTGATGATGTGTTTTGGTTAATTATGGAGTTAAAGCACAAGAAGAGTGAACTGAAGCCTCGTCTGATTGGCCCACTTAATTGTGCTTTATGAGATGGGGCTTACCGTGCAGGGCTTAGAGCCTCAGTGTTAGGGCTGAAGTAGGAGGAGAAAATCTCTCTCAGGTCATATTACCCAGGCCAGAGTTAATGAGGAGGTGGAGGTAAGAGAATCCATCACCATATCAATCTGCACCACCTCTACTCCAGCTGTTTTCTATCTTTTCCAAATCAATCATTTCATAATGTCCACATATTCATGCCTATACATCATATCAGTTTGAATTGTTTTATTGCAACATAATAAAATGGTAATTCTCAGATTTATGTTGTTTCACACAGCATGAAGTTTTCCAACAATATTTCTGTTTTTGTGCATGATTCAGGAAAAAACAAGCCCGTATATTGCTCATCATTAATCACAGACCTGAGGGTCCATAAACCTCTGTCTTGTTTCTTATTGTACTCGACCGCTCAGGCTGCCTCGAGTGCCTCAGAACAGCTCGATGAGATCTCGTCTCCACCTGTATATTGGGTAGAAGGAGGCGTTGAAATATTTCAGATTCTCCTCTATACTCCTGGTGCCAGCGGATCGATGCTCTAAACGCTGCTCGCCTGGCCCTGGACTCATCACTGTACTCCAGCCGACTGACACATCCTCATTATATTACAATACGGTTGCCACTAAAGGTCATTCTCCCAGAACATAATCACACACAATCAAAACCACAAACTTCATATATCAAGGAGACAGTAAATAGCCTCGGGGTTTATTTTCTACTGCCACAGAAATGTGTTCAGTCTATTCATAAGCTGAATGTGAGGGTGACTTGATTTAAGATCTGATGGCACATGAGCATGACGAGGAGAAAAAAAACATCCTAGAGTTGAGAAAACTCGCTAAACTGACTCATTCAGGAGTTCAATATGATTCTTGAAGTTGTGCTTGTACTTTTCATCAAATTTTACTTTTCAGCATATTCAGAGGTCACTAATATTTTTCACTGTAGCTTTAACTTGTATTTACAATTTGCAGAAGCAATTGTCTTTTATCTAAATACGTTATTCAGCTTAAAACCGCACCTTTTTTTTGTCATCTCATGAAGATTTCAGCCACAAAATGATCTAACTTTACATTTATGTAAAGCCTCATATACTTAATATGAAAGAAAAATTTCTGGAGTATGATTTCTATTTTGCCATTTTCTTTGAGTCTCATACTTTTCAGTTTTGCTGTTACATATAAACCATTTTTACAGTGCTTTCTTGGGGTGGAAATCACCGGTGCCCCCACGATACAATATTATCACGATACTTGGGCCACGATAAGATATTATTGCAATTATAAACATTTTGCAATACAGTGAGTATTGCGATACAATATATTGCAATTTATACAATATTTTCAACAGTTTAGCTAATTCAGCATTTGTCTTTTCTTTAATTTTTTTTTTTTTTTTCATGTAGTACATCTTGCAAACCTTATATAAATATTTGTTGTACTAATTTTCTCCTGCTCTGTGATGTCACCTCTGCCAACCTCACTGGACAATCAGTTGATTTTATTTTTCCATTTTCATAAATTTGATTTCATATTAACATTTATGTATTGAAAAATCGATACTTGGTAAATAATATAATGTATCACCAGACAAAATATTGCAATACTATGCTGTATCTACTTTTCTCCCACCACTAGTGCTTTCATAAACTTTAAATAAAGATTTGGATTATTGTACATACTTTAAGAGTATTTTTCTCATTAAATCTTTGTTTTATATCTCTTTTATATCCATATAAACGTGTCTTACAAAAGTTTCATCAACATCAGATATCTCGAGTTGACTTGTGTTTGACTTTCTCTCTTGGCTGTTTTTTGTACTCGGCAACACTTGGACAAACTCCCTGTAATTCTTCTTCCAATCACTGATTTGATTCACTAAAAAACATGACAGTTTGTGTCCATGCCCCTAATCTGCTCCTCCCTCCTCCATCAGGAGCAGGTTGTCATGAAAAGAAGTGTCAAAGTAGAAAAAAAAAAGGAAGAGGAAGAAGAAGAAGAGGGGCGGAAACACACCCCTCTCCTCCATATTACCATAATGAGGAAAACACACTTAGTGGGCCATGACCTGATGTCATCTGATTATACCCATGATTAATGATATCCTTTTACCAAAACATGCCACTACTGTAACTGTCTGGGATTAAAAGCAGCAGATGGTAATGTATTCATGCTTCCTCTGATGTGTCCTTATATGAGTCTGTGTATGTTTACGTATGTAGATACACAGTTTTTTAAAGCTTTTGGACGCTGTGTTGTTTGACTCTTTGTATGTACAGCTTTTATGAGCTCTGTGTGAAGATGTTATGTCTCTGTGCTATGTGTTGCAAACTCCTTTTTGTGAGCAATAAATTGCACAAACAAGCTGCACCATCTGTTGCAGAGTGAATCCAATTCTGTTTTAATATTTGTTCCAACTGTGGATACATGTGCACAGTGATATAATAGTCTTTTTTTTTCCTTGCCAATGTAGGAAAACAGTTTGTTGTTTAAACCGTAGTTGATCAACACACAGTGAGATATAGATCTGGAGTTGACACTTAGCTCTTCTTCTCTGGTGTGCCTGATCTTAATGATGGCACAACAATATCCCACGAGAGAGAGAGAGCAAAAAACTGCTGAATCTCTCTCTCAGAGCTTTAAAGCGTCTTGTTTTGTACTCAGAGTCCTGTCTCCAGATCCCAATGTCCAGTCGATGACTCAGTTGAAAATATTTTCCTCTGGTTTTTCCTCTGTCCAGACGCCATGTCAACAAAGCCCCCAGTGTTGCGCTCATGTAGGAGCGACAATGTCAGTCTGTCCGTTTAATTGCGAGTGGGATGAATGTTAATTTACTCAGTCAAGAAGCCTCTTTGTAGCACTTTTACAGCCCAGAGGTGTAGATTTACATCTTAGGGATACAATGAGTTTTAGCTTGTGCTAAAAGGGGGGTGACAGGGCCCACATTCCTCCACCTCCCACCGTATATTGTTCCATTGTGTGTGAACACCTCTCTGCCATGGAACAGCCCTGGTTTGGGTAGGTGTCGACGATTATGGGAGGGCCTTCTTGACCTCTCACTGAACTTGAGTGATACTATATTTGTTCAGTGTGCATGATCAACTTCACTTATAGTGAATTGAGCACAACACACCTGCAACCAAGAGCTGCTGGTAGATCTGAAAGTGCATTTTTATCCCTGTGAGTTTTGATCTTAACCACTTAAACGCATCTAAGCCCTCGTACTGTTGAGGACAAATTGCATTTTGTGAGGCAGATCTACTTCACAAAGTGCAAAGTGTACTACTGTGTGTAATTATAAGAGAGGTGGTCCAGGCCTCAGGGGGATTTCACCAGAAAGGGTTCCTGGTGTACTACATGAATTTTGCTCCAGAAATCCAGCCTTGTGTATTGGGCTGTCAAAAAATTAAATGAAAAGTCATTCTAATAGGCGACCCCTGGCCTAGTTCATATTTCCTGTCAATTATGAAAGTATGAAGTCATGCATAGTTATGAGGCATGGGCGGGCCTATTAAAATTCATAAATGATTTGTGTTTATACCAGGTTACTCTAAACCACTTAATTCCATGTGGTCATGTAGAACTAATGCCACTCGCCACAGTCTAACCTTAAAAAGAAGGTGCAATGTGCTTCGACAACATTTTAATGACTTTCTTAAGGATTACATTTTATTAAAAAAAACTGAATGTTTTCGTACTGACCGCATTTTCATCTCCTGTTGTTTGTTTAAAGCGAGAAAGTACACTGGAAGAACTCTCCACCACTACAATGGGCTAATTGTTTTCTGGTAATTATACCTTCTTCAACCAGTAAACGTTTTGTGGACCTCTTGGGCTCTTGTGTAACTCAGGTGTGTGTAATTACATTTCTTAAGGTCAACCTTTCACCAGGATGAATTAGTGAAATTGCATAGTTGACCACTTCAGGGCATGGATCCAAATGCAATTATCTTTGTTAATAGATCTGCTCTTCAGTGGTAGAAGAAGAAGAATCAGAAAGCTTCTGATTGACACACAAATGTGAGTACATTCTCAAGTTGTCCCACGATATCTCATTTGATTGTTTCTGAATGCAAAACATGACGCCAGTCCAGATTATCTGTCCTCTCATTACAACAAATGCAGTGTTTTAGTATGTCACGCTGAATGCAAGTGTAAACGCAGGCCTGAAATACACAAACACTTAAATTGTCTTCTCACCATGTGGGGCCTGGTGCAAGATATCGATCAGAGCATATCCTGGTCAATCAGACTAAATGATTGCTATAGCCTGGAGCTTCTCCCGCTGGCTGGAAGGCACTAGTAGGGGGGGAGTCATGGGAAGGAAAAACCGAATTATAGCAGCCTAGATATGAGCCGCCTGGCCAGTGATAGTTCCCCAAAGCATCCTGGAACTGAGCGATGCAAATGTACAATAAACAGGGCCTAAGCTGGTGGAGGTCTTTCAATCACACAGGGGCAATAGTTCAACCCCCGCCATGCATAATCCCAGCCTTGAAACCCCTGGGACTCCAGCCTCCAACCTGCTCAATGGCACAAAGATATTAGATAGCCATATGTAGATTCACTGGGTAAACAGGCTCTCATGATAACACAATATGCTCTCGTTTCAGGCAGGAATACATTTGAGGCTAAGTTCTGTTTCTTCTGAGGAAGAGGCTCAAATTGAAGGCTTAGCTTTGCACCATCAGAATTCGATGCCGCTGTTTGCTTTGTTTAACATCCCTGATATGTCTTTTGCTGAGAAGAAATTGGTATCTCTTCTTTGTGAATTAAGTTGTAGGGGTGTTTGCATTGGAAACCTGTCAAGAATGGAGAAAAGGAGGTCTGAAATATTTGGTAAAAAAAAAGAAGGGAAATGTTTCTCCCTTGGTTTTATTTTAAAGTTTGACTACAATTTAAATAATCTAACTCCACAAAAAGTAATAATCTAATCGGCATCTGATTGTTTTTTTCACTGTGTTTGATTATCTTTGTACAGTATTTGACATTTATTGTTGACGTCTCCCCTCCATGTTTCACCTCATGAGGCTAATCCTTTCCTGGGACATGTTTACTCACTCACTCCTTCACTAACACACCCACATACTAAAATCAGTCACACACAAACAGGCCTGCATGACAACACACACACATACACACACGTACTATCTCCTTTTCCTTCTCTGGCACATGCATCTACCAGAGAGGCCCGTATGGAGATAAATGACAAGTGCACACGCACACATCAACACACATAGAAAGGAAGGGTGTTTGTCTATATGTGGGGGAGGGTATGTAGGGACAGGGGAGGAGAGGAGAGAGGAATGGGGTGGAGGGGGTTGATAGTGGGGAGGTTTGGGGGGTGTTGACAATGTTCTCCAGGTCTATGGATGGAACCCCACCTCCCTCCCTCGCCAACGGCTCAGTGGTCCCAGCAGGAGCCACTCCAGCCCGGGGAGAGGGTCCTTCCGGCCAGCGGGGGCTCCAGAGGGGAGGGGAAGGGAGAAAGGGGGGGTGGGGGGGCACTTAAAGGTATCACATGATCAGTGTGAAAAGAGATGGCTGATGAGGAGCTGACACCGATCATCCGATCATTCTGCCTGTCCATTATGTCAGAAAGAGTGAAGTGACAGGAGCACGGTGTCTTCAAAAATCCAGCGCATGAGCCTCTTTTTGTTTGCGACAAATGTAGCAGAAATAGCCGCAGGAGTCCCGCACAGGACCTCAAATAGCTCTCCTCTAATGTGATCTCTGTTTTTCTCACATTTGCCGCTCTAATTCTTGGAATTTCAAACCTATAGCATTGATTTTCTCCTGAGCAGTATATCTGTGTATCTGCTGCTAATGATGCCTCTGAGGTGCATTTCAGTTTGCCACATGTACAGTGCTGTAATTAAGAGTGTCTCAGTCCTCAGTACCCAAAGTGCTGGTTGTTTTCAGTCCTTCTAGCTGCTTAATTTCATTCAGCTGGTGTTCTAGTGCTAAATCAGTCCCTGATTACATGACAAAAATGAAAACCAGCAGGGCTCTGCATCTAAGAGAACGACTGAACTGCACAGTAGAGAGCGAAATGCAAATGAGTTCATTTAAAAAGTAACCAAGTTTGTGGGTTTTTGAAAAAAAAAAAAAGAAAAAACTTGTCCGTAGGTAAGCTGAGGGCAGAGAAAAGAAGCTGGAGGCTGTTGGGTTTGACGCTGAACACATGTGAGCCTATTCAGGAACGTAGGCACTTGTAAGTAAGAGATGATAATGATGGGATAATAGGAATCTATTAGTCCTTCAGTTTTTGTATGCCTAATAATTAGATTAATTGAATGACACTCATTTAGCGAAAATGAGGGACCCAGTGGTGTTAATTCAACCTGTGTTTCCAGATGCTCATTTCTAAACAGCTAAGTGAACTACCTAATCATAGCCCACCATCTGGGAATTCCCCTTCCAGGCAGTGATAGGAGATGGCGCCATAATATGTTTTAAAGACATCAACTGATGGCTGCCTGCAACTAAACATATTCAAGCTGCTGTTTAGCCTCTCCAGCTAACAAATAGGGGGTAAAAGTGAGTGCCTTGATTATTAACTCCCTGTTCAGTTGGTGCACCTAATGCTAATTTCTGCATTTTATAAGAAGGTAAATAAGGTCATTATGGCAGTGTTAATGATTAGCATATCTCACAGGTGTAATTCTCTGGGAGTATTGCTCTGAGACTTGCTCTCCTTCAGGAAAAATCACTCAGTGCCATGCCAACAAAGATAGGAGACTGACTAATTTATCCCCAAATTTGCACCATGTACAAAAAATCATGCAAATGAACTGGGTTCTCATTTGGAAGACACAGCATTTGGGTGACATTAATCAAAGAAAAATATGCAGACAAAGGTGACAGTAATCCCAATACTCGTGCATAAGTGGCACAGCTGTGATTTTTCGCTCACTGTATAGTTGTACAGTACCTGCGTGGACTGGAGAGAGACAGAGAGAGAGAAAATGGAAATTCTATACATTACCAAGCCACCTTCTCTCATTATTTTTTATTTTAGCTCACAGTGATCAAGTGGACCTCAAAAATATTTTTTTTCACACTCGGGTGCTCATGCCTCCCAATTACAATAACGCAATTATACATATCTGCAGGTTTTTCCATTATCACTGAAAGTTGGATGGGAGAAAAAAGAATCGGCTTGTCAAAAGAGGGAGACTTGTTTTTGAAACTGAACTTGTAGTTTCTTTCTGAGCGGGGAGAAGGGTAAAAGGTGTGAGAGGAGAGTCAAAGGAATCCAGCTGCAGATAAATGGAGCAGGTCTGTGTATGTTTTCAGTCTGGTTAATGATGATTAATATAGACACGTTATAATTGTAATCATCTCCACTGCCTCTTGCTCTGTACTCATCTTCATTAGCTTAGTCAGCCTATAGGTATAATACGGCCGTATACAACTCCTTGGAGTGTGAAATCTGCCGACATGTGAGAGCAGCGCCTCAGCCCGAGCTCACCTAAGCTCTCCACTGAGTTGTAGTGCAACGCAGCCTAATCCCCCAACAGAGCCATCAAGCCAGCCTGCAAACAGAGCCCACCGCTGGCTCTCTCTGCGTGGAGCGAGCAAACCAACATCATAACAAAGGGTGTTTATGGAAAAATAGATGCTGGCGCAGCCGACCAGAAAGGGCTTAGCAGTGAGCAGACCCCGCCGCCACCTTTATCCTTCACTGTTCACATTGAAATGCAAATATCAAGGCAGGGTTTCCACCCGCGTGCCACTCACAAATTGAAAAGCAGTTTTTATCTATGCAAATGCAAGCATGGTAATTGAAGTTAATCAATCAATGCTAGCTTTCACTAAAACCTTGAACATGATTGAATAAAGTAATTATCATTCAGGAGAAAATGATGAAGTTGTAGACAGCATGAACCTTATTAAAGGAGGATTTTGAGTCACAATGGCTTAATTTAGCCAGCAGCCCCCTCTGTGTCTTCTTTCCTCTTCTCCCCTCTGTCTCTCTCTGCGTCTCTTTCTCACTTCATCCCCTCTTTTCTTCGCTGTGTGACTCAATCTTCTATCAAGCATGATAGCTCATTGTTGGGAAAATTTTAAGGTGCTGTGAAATGTGCCAAAGTCAGACCACTTGTGGTACATGGCATCATTAATCTCCTGGTAGAAGCCTTTATTACAGACCTAAACTGTATTTTTCTCCTCTATATGAAAAAAAAAGAGTTATTTTTGTGTGTTTCACTCTCTTTGAGAAATGACAATCATGCAACTCTGCAGCCCTAGTTCTTGCTTCTTTTGCACTACAATTGTATTTACAGTAAATACTCTAGAGGCCAGTTTAAAAAAGGAAAATTATCCTTGAGCTTTGGAAGACTTACTTTGGAAGTTGTATTTTCAGTTCATAGTTATATGAAGGAAAAGCTGCCAGCCGCCTGCTCTTCCCCTTCAAAATAACACGCAGGATAAACAACCACTCTAATAATGATTTTATTCACTTTCTGACCGTTTTACTCTTACCATTCTATTCTTGACATCACTTTTTATTGTCTTCCTCACTTATTGATCTTATCTTCCTGTGTAGTTTTCAAAGTTGCAACAGTTTTTCTTTGACACACTAAACCACAACATGTCTGATAGTTATGACTTTTGGTCCGTGCTATGCAAATGAGGTGGAAAGTTATGTTGAATCTGTGTTTGAAACATGAAAATCAGTTACAGATTGTTAAACAAATTGCTGCAGAGGTTACTGACACATTTCACCATCCAGGGCACTTTAAAAATCCCTGATTCACCCTGATGCTTCTACCAAACTGTATTTACCTCCGTGAGTATGTTGCAAGAACAAGCCACTGTATGAACTCTGGTTCGGTCAGTGGAGACATGATGAAGAAAAGTCCCCACTGACCGAACCCAAACCTCCTCTGATTCACACTTGATGTAGCTGTTCCCTGACGGTGAAATGACACTTGTACATAATTGTTGAGGTTGGGGATGAGAAAGAGGAGAGACGTCAGTGTCAACCATTTTCAAATGAAGCACCTCCGCCCTCCACGCACACACACACACACACACACACACACATACACACACTACCCCCACCCTCAGAGCTTCTACCTGTCAGCCAGGACGGTGGTAATTGAGACTTCCAGAGAGCTGTGGCTGGCTACCTCACTGTGGCTCTCCTGGCTGCTCTCCTCGTGGCAGGGCTAGTTAAAGGCCTCTTCGGTTTGTCACAGAGTTTAATATGCACCCTACATAATTATGCAGGATTCACAGTGCTATCAAACTGCAATTCAAATTAGTTCAGGATTAAAGGCACAGAACAGTACTGGTTCCTTAATTGCATTGTACTGTGCTGATCACATTCAAATACCCATTACTCATTCCCTCTGCGGAGCAATAAGTCAGAGGGATTAATACTGAGGCAGGTGACAGGGCCAAGCCATTAAAAGGCAGTTATGCAGAAAGCATGGCTGGTTTTATTCACGTTAATGAAATCAGCGAAATGAAACTGTAATAGATTTATCAAAGCTCAGATGGATTTGCAGTAAATCAGTTTGATTCAGGCAATCAAACTGGACAATGGAGATAGTTTTCAGCTACAGCAGTGGATATCAGGCAGCAGCATGTGAGAAGTGCTGATATTCTTCTTGTGAGGATTTGGTGAACACCCGGTGCCTAGGCCCTATTCCCAGAGCTGGGCCTGCTCATTTTTGTCAGCTAAATGGTGCCAGTGACTGATAAAACATACTGCCTTCCAGTTAAACACCAGATTCTTCTCTCATCCCCACACTCTGTCTCCCTCTCTGTCTCTCTCCCTCCCTCGCTCTCCTCCTCAATTTATGGACCGTGTGTTGCTGATTCTGGCTTGTTATACAGAGCACAAGCCCATGAATTAGAACCTAAATTCACTTACATCAAACGGATTAGTGATGAAATCCATCCGTCTGAGCTCGTCTCATGGCACGCGGCTGTGACTAGCTATCCAACACAGGATGTTAGATGGACAAAACTCTGGAAAAAAATACAGAGAACACATTCAGTAAATTAGGAAGATTGAAACATTGAACAGTTAGCTGACGCATAACTTAAAATTAGATAATTTAGCATTAAGGGGCAGAAGACAATCAGTTTTATAACAGGCTATAAAGTTTTTCTAATGAGATAAAATACATATATTTTAGGTGCAGTATTTCTTTAACAAGAATAACTATCCTGATGACATATTTGACTTTTAAACATCCTTGTTTGGCAGTAGTATCTATCAATCCTGCAAAAAAACAGACTCCTTCTACCACTATTTGATCCATGAGAAGTGACTGCAGTTCATAAACACCCATATCTGCTAAAAACCACATTATAATGTCATAAGAGTTTTTTTTTTTTTTACTGCTTACTGGAAAGGACTGAAAAGAAAGTTGTAGCTAAGCGGATCACCCTATTTATAAAAAATATTTCTTTTTCCATTTTAAAACTGAACATCAGCAATATCCTGTATCTTTGTAATTACCTAGCTTTGTCAAAAACGTGGCTCTTATTGGTCAAAACTTCATATCAATATTTAATAATTTTCAACAGCATAGATGAGCCTGGGAATATCCTGACCACACGTCAAATCAGATCAATACACGGGAAGGACTCTGGCACATTTCACCTCCGCCTGTTGACACTGTGGCAAAAATGTAAGTTTTGTTAATTGGTCGACTTAAAGATTTAAAAGGTTTGTCAGCAGCAAAGTTAATGTGTTGATTTTTAATTTATGGTTTATGAACTTATTTTTAAAAATTAATATTTGAAACTTTTAACCTCTTTGATCTCAGCTTTCTTAAATACCTCCTCTTTAATGTTACCTGACTTCCCTACAGTAATGCAGCACTGTGGCAGCAGACTTGCACTGAGCTCAGGGGCCGAGTGGTCAGCCAGCTGTTGTACATGAACGATACTGCGAAAGGCTGACTAGGAATCAAAGTAGCTGATTCTTGCTGAGCCACATGATCTGGATCACTGAAAGAGACAGGATTCCCACCAGCAGATTCCAATACTACCATTTCTGGTGAGATGGATCACAGACAACTTGAGCAAGAGTTTAAGGCTTTTGTGGATTTTAAATCGCACATGGACCTTAATGGACATTGCGTTTGAATTGAATCTGTTTCTGGACTTTCATCGTTGATACCCTTTCCATTGCGATGGAGTGGGTCAGAGTGGGCAGTTAAATTTTCATCAGGTTTTACCTTTCGCTTAGGTGTAAACTTCCTTTTATTTTAAACAAGATTACTGTATTAACTGTCACTTAAATGAACATCTTTGATGAACATCTTTGATGAACTGCTTGTGCCCCTCTGACATAAATGCACTGTATTCCTACTGGAGTTTTGTCCAATGTTATACCTTCAATGGAAATGTTCAGTTCAGTGTAAATTCATAATAGATAAGCAGGCTGAGTGATTAACTTGACTGTGAATTAAGATTTTGAGTTTGTTGTTCATTCGGTCCACAAGGAGACTGAAACTAAACTGTTGTTCCACGGCAGCGATTACAACTGTGGATCAGGAGGGACTCTAATTTTTGTCTGAATGCACAATTCAGTGTGAAATTAACAAAAAGGTATTTTCACTTTAGAGATATTACCACTTTGCTTGGTAGTGAGTTCACAGGTGGGATAATTCATAGTGAGTAGGAGGGATATAAACTCTGACAGGGTGAGCAGGACACTACCTACTCTCTTTATAACATTTCTGTACACAAGCTTCTCTGATCATAGGCCACATTAAATAGATATTAACAGAGGGCATAAATAACTACTTGTTCCCACTTACATTTACAATAGAACATGTTTTTTTTTATTTATTTATTTTTTATTTTTACCATTTATAAAAACTTTAACAGGCGTTCAACAAATACTACATTAGACAACTGGATGGGAGAATTTCCTCTGATTAGTCTGTTTCTGTTTTTGAGTCTAAATTGAATCAAGCAAGGAGCACCAATCGACGAATCAATACGTGACAATGTCCATTCTGCCTGTATGTGGCTACACAGAGAGAGAACTACACCAGCTACTGCCTCACACTTTTTCAATGTAAAAATGGTTAAATGACCTGAGCTCAAATGACATTATTTTTAAATGTGTTCTTAATGAGTCGTCCACTGTACAGTATAAATTCCAATTACATCCAATTAACCCCAATCAGAGGCACCTCATCTCTAGCCTCTTTTTTTATTTAATGGTTCGCTGCGGCTCCAACCATTGATTAGGCTGAATGAGCAGCACTACTAAATGACCACCTTGAAAGAGACGGGAGCTGTTAGCCTTAATAGAGACAGCCTGGCCATTACACCTCTGTGTGCACAGTCCCTCTCTTTTAACAGGAGAGATCAACTTTTATATTGGGGTCTGACGGGAATCTATCCAGGCTGATTCTGACTTTAGCCCATTTGCTTGGAGGGAAAATGTTAAGTAGAAACCCCCCATCCATGAACACAAGCCCATTATTTTCTAATTACAATGCATTTAGGTCCTGCAGTGGGCATGCATGATTATACACTGTGCCATCAGAATGTGTACACAATGGAAACATTTCTGAGGCAATAATGAAGCCAACAGTTGTACTGTGAATCACCTTGTTTCTAAGACAAAGTTTGAAAGTGTGAAATATGATGAGAATATGAACAACTGCTCAGCTACTTTTGTTTGAGGCTAATGTGATCACAGCAACGTACTTAATATCTCGATGCTTCGGTCAGGATCAAGACAAGCTTTGGCCAAACTGCAAGAGAAAGAGAGCCCAGATTAGAAATAAAAGCATAAATCCAGTCAACATCAAGTATCCTCGAGTGTTAAAACTGGCAGCAGACGCTCGGATAAGCCCTCCCACACACTCAGTCTTGAGAATTTCTCTGTTTGTGCTCTTTTGAAGGAGTTTGCATTGCATAATACCCATGAGGCCAGACACAACAATCTGTAGATTAAGCCCAACAAAAGTGTGCATTAGAGCTCCCTGGCTTAAACACTTTGAACAGTGCATTCAAAATACAATTCCCTCCTAATTTGAGCTTTGTAAAAACAAAAACAAAAAAAACGCCACTCGTTTCTTAATGAAAGCACCCATAGTCGACACTGGAAGTGGATTAACCAGAAGACTAGAGATGCACAATATGTCTCTGAAACAGCCCTCATACACAATTGTCAGAGCTGAGCCAAACACATGAAGCCTCCACTTTGACAGTGCGCCTAAGACAATAATTGCTTTATTTATAGATGGTGTGAAATTAAGCACAGTTAAAAGCCTGGGACAGTATGGTTTAATCAACCCCCTTGATTCATGCTCACAATTCACAGAGCAACTGAAAGCAGGCGGTATTAAATACATTCCCTTATTACTCTATAAATGCAAGTGGCCAAGCAGACCAAACCCCAGTAATAAATTAATAGTAATAAAAACACCAACTGCAGGGACAGATACAGAAATTAAAAGCCAGCATCAAATACAACACCCCATTCAGCTTAATAAAACGCAGGACAATCACATTTCTCCGAGCCAATCACATGCACCTTCTGCTGGATGTTTAAACACGTTTAACGTTGATTTGTTTCTCATTTGGCAGCAGCTGAATTAATATAATAAATATTAAGCATCTGGAGCCTGAAAACCCGAGCTCTGATTACATGAAAGGACTAGTACAGAAAAATCACAAATAAGACTTTTCTTGTTTACCTCTTGATATTTGTAGTCATTCAAACCAGTTTGGTTTTACATGAAGAGGTTGTAGCCTTGCTGGTCTTCGGTTAAGCAAATTTTAACCAGGAGAGCAGATGTGTTTTGCTTTGCCAATGACAGGAGAATTTCCACAGCAGAAAAAGAAACCTGTGTTAAAAGATGCAAGCGAAGAATGTCATGCTTAGGTTATATAACAGCTTTGTCATTTTTTACCTCCTTTTTGGTCAGTTCTTTTGATGCTCATGTTCGCTTCTTTACACAGAGTAAATGCTTTTGGGACATAAAGATGACCCCTTGTTCTTGGGCTAAGTCCTGCTAAGCAGCCCTCTGAAAGACGATCAGGCACTTTCTTAATTAGATGTTTGTTGTTATAGTGTATGCCTTTACATGTTACTGATCACTTCAACAGTTATACTTTCTTTTAAATCATTTTAACTCAGTTTTGTAATTAATGATTTACCAGAATTAGCAAACTTCAAAATAAAAACTGAGTATACAGGAATTTCAGCGACCTAGAAAGAAGATAGTAAAAATAGATCAACAATGTGGGAATGTTCATAAAAGTTTTAGTCACAAGGCTGATGATAAATCATAAATTTGAATAATACTCAAATTAGATGCAGACCTGTTAGTTAGGCGAGGTGTTCCCTCATCCATGTGTGGCCATGTTTTAATCATTAAAATAAACTGAAATAGAGGTTTGAAAGGCAAAGTAAATGAATTCAAAACATGCAAAAAGAATCGCTATTAATCATGATTAACTGCTGAAAAATTGGTGAATATTCCTGATTGTTAAAAGACTCTTTGTTTGACAGTTTTGGTTTTTATGACGGATCTTAACACGTGCACACAGAAAAGTACATAAGTCCCTTCAAAACCTCCCTAAAGCAAAAAAACACACAAACATTTCCCCTGAATGTTCTACAAAGCTAACTCTAAAAGTATACAATGAAATTGAATTTAGTATAAAATTGAAAGAAATTAGTTATCTATCCATCCAGTTAAATATAACAATAAAAGGTTAATTTTTCCACTAACAATAGCTACTTACTCCTCCACGCTGATCCAATTACACAGCATCCGCACACTGGAGGACATACAGAAAGTATACAAGGTTTATAATTCAAAACTAGAAGTTCAGAATAAAAAAAACTCTCCTAATTACTTGGATTTCAGCAGAACGTGTCATCAAAATGTCAGCAGCCTCCACACTTTAAACACATGCTGCTAAGGCTTCAGACTACTCTTACAAGTAGAATCTACTTATTACAATGACAGCACAGCGAGTATATAACACAAGGTGACTCTTATAATAATTCCTCTCTGTAGAAGACAGGAAACCTATAGAGGCAGATGAAAGTGAGACCATTTGGACAGTGAGTGGAGTATATTTTAGAGTGTGTGTTCATCCCAGCATTTGAGGATGGCTTGAGATTCCCATGACCCCCAGCCTTCATACCAAGGGCCTTATCTCAGGAGGGTCAATTACCGTTCCCTTTTTGCTTGATCTTGTTTGTTTAACTTGACACAGTGAAGAAAGGCCTGACATTGACCAGAATCGCTGCATTAATGTGTTTCATGTTCTGCATTCATCATTGTCACCGAGCTGCAGACGACTGCCAGTGTCACTGGAAGACAAGAAAGAGTGTGCGTTCATGTGGGTGTAGCACAGAGAGATGGAGGGGGAGAAAGGTGTTTGGGGGAAAAGAGGGCATTGATTACTCTGAAGAATTTACACTTTTATTTCCATATTCTGTGCATCTATTTGAACACTGATGCTGTGGTAGAAAATGTTTTGGGATTTGTTGCAAGTTTAAGCCAGCAGACAAAAAAAAAAACCTTGACAAATAAACTGTTAAAAAAAGTCCACAGGTATCATTTTCATGTGGCCATGCTATCAGGAATTCTTTGAACTTGTTCTTGAAAAGATTTGGGGATTTTTGGGGGAGTGAATTCATTTTGAAGAAATGCCACATAGCCTGAACCTACCTCATTAGAGTTAGATTCAAACTTCACATGAAACCTGTGAGATAACAGTGTATAAATTATGCTATACAGTGCACAATTGCACTGTCCTACAAGCTGTGTGATGAAAGGCGAAAACCTGTAAATGCAATTCTCGAGTGACCTGTAATAAAGGGTCTTTGAGTACAACCAATGGACAGCTACTGCTTCTCAGGGCTTAACTCAGAGTATTTTATAGATATTTCTTTCTCTGAGTTCTCTCCAAGTTTGAAATCAGGACAACCTACCTCCATTTCATACATTTGGGAGAAGAGAAGTGAAAATTCCATCAATGGGTGCTGACATATTGCTGTGGTGACATGCTTCGTAGCAAAGGCAAGCACAGAAATGATTGGCTGTCAGTGCTGTGAGACTGATATAACACCCCCCTTCACTACCTACCGATGCAGGTATTTATCTTACAGATAAAACGTCACAGATCCTCCACGTCTGTGCAGTCTACAGCAGAGCAGATTCTTGATTTGAAACAGACACCTGTGGTTATGGAAAATTCAGTGGCTCTTAGGTTAGTGTTTGCCAAGTTTCCTCAACCCTTCCTCTACCTTCCATATCATGACGTCACATTGTCATATGCCAATACATTACTTTGTCACTCTACATCCTGCAAAAATGGTCTTAAACAGAGAAAATTTCATTCATTTGCTTTTATAACCAACAACTGCAGCTGATAGAGCTCATTGGAAGTGCAGCGCCTGTCCAAGAAAAACACTAATGGACAAAACTACGTGGTTTATTTAAGTAAGTCTCCCAAATTTTATCATTAATACTAACTAAAGCTCATGTTTTGGTTTCTTGTAGGGACTTCGGATGGTTTTACGTATCAGCACAAGCTTGGTGTGTCTAACACAGAAATCAAATTATATTTTGACACATCTGTCAACAATGTGGGAAAATTTTTGTTGTGGATTTAAAAATGAAAACAATGTTTGCCAAGTTAAAGCTCCTGTGAAGAACTCTCTGTCAACCTTTTTATTGCTTCTAACACCATGTCCTCCTTGTAAAAATATTCTTTCATAGTATTTTTTACAGTGAAAGGAATCAACCTCTTTGAATATTTGCGGAGGAAATGGTAACAAATGTTATGTTTCCAGTGTACCCACCCCCTCACGGCAGTTTCGGGGATTAAAAATGTCGCTAAAGAAAACAGTCTTATTCAAAATGGTCACATTTGATCTTATACAACTTAGAAAAGAATCACTGCTCATCTCAGCCTGTTTCATAACAATCAAAAACCCCTTACGGTAGCTTTAATTTGATATAAAGATGTAGTTCAACAATAACTTAAATACATATTTTAGGTTTTCAGGGGTTGTAGTAGGATAGAAGTGGTCTACAGCTGAATTCAACATAGCTGACATATAAGGAAACCACGGTTGGTTAGCTTTAGTCTTAGTGTGCATAAGAAAAGTCTTTCCTCTGCTTTTATTTAGAAACATGCCCTTTCATTGCAAAATTGTATGCGTCTGACTGATAGATGTTGGAAGTTTATTTATCAAAACTCCAAAACACAATTTATTATTGGTTCTCTGGTCTTGAACGATTTCTCAAACTCCAGAGACAATAGTATGAAAAGCCGCCAGGCTGAGCACATTGCAGTGAGTTTAAAACTCATTCAGAGCAGGTTAAATGCAGGATAATATAAGCATTTCATATCAAAAATGATGAAATTTCTCATGAATATGTCCCTTCAGTATTTGCTGATGCTGAAATGTGTTTAATTTAGAAATTGTGTTGACAGAAACTCCCACATAAGCTCCCACAGCAAACTCTCAGCTCATTTAGTAGTGCAGCAGGGTGCACTTACAGAGACCTGTCGCTACCTTTTGCTCATGCAGATAATCCTTACTCTTTCTCTGAGACTCATAAAGGACAGGACCAAAATATAGACCTATTTTACAGAGCTGGTGACTTGGGAATGCCACTGTCTTAATGTTTGCATTTGAAGATGATTTGTGCATATTTTTATTTTACTCTAGTAATGTAAGGATTTGAAATTTAGAGACTAAGAGCATTAAGTATTCATGACGTGTTTTGGTGAGTGGATATTTTTCAACATAGCACTTCCAACCAACTTCCTATGGATTGTTTATAATCACAGTGTTCAGCGTAAAGGTACTAAATGTCGTAAAAGGCAGAATTACAGAGAACAAACAACATGGATGTGCTGTTCCAGTCTGTATTCGAGTGACGTTACTGAACCTGCATATCAGACTGTGAGAGTGAAAGTGCCATGGTTACTGAGCTAAAAGAGGATCATCAGCACAGAGAGAAATCTAAAACCTATCCACCTCTCATAAAGGCACAGCAGAAATATAGCACAGGCCGATAATCCTTAGACATAAGCAAGTTCACTCGGACAAACACACCTCTATGTTTACCTCTAAAAACCTGAACATCCTTTGTTAATTGAACAGTTTGATCTCTTCCCTAAAACAAAAATGTGGAGATCCCTTTTATGATGTAATCAGAGCCAAAAACCAGGAACCCTGGTAAGAAACCCAGCAAGGACTGGGCTTAGTTGAAGGGACTGTACATTGCCGTTATATAATGGCATCTTTCAAAAAGTATCTTTAAAATGTTTTGAGCTCACAGTTCAAAAATGTGAGTGTCAAACTTGTGTTATTAAGGACTTTGGTATATCAAGGCTTTAAGAATATATTGTACTGTACAAAAACATCAATTATGGCAGCTTTTATCACATTTTACATCTATTAAATTCACAAAAATGAATTTATGGTTCTTGTAATATTGTTTCAAGCTATGTTAATGTAAATAATACAAGAATTGAGGCTGAATACTGTGTACCATATGAGAAAACCATATTACTCAAGTAAATTATGTGTTACTTGGATTTTTAAATTGCTGTAATCACCATCAATATGTTCACTGACTGAAGAGTTTCTGCCTGGCATTTCATCCTGGCAACCTCTGACAGTCATTTTTTTTTATTTGTTGTGAATGTTAATATGTTAAATGTGAATCTGGGCTGATTCTAGCTGCTTGGCTAGAGCATAGAAATTATCATAAAAATTATCATTAAAATGGTATTTTAAAAAGTATAGCATAAAAAACATTTATTAACATTCTGATGGTCTTGTTTGCTTTTGCATATCATTAAAAGGCATTCATATGAATTTTAGTCTGTTTTTTAAACATCAAAAACTTAAGTAGTTTTTCAAAGTTCTAGTATCCACAGTGAGCATTTAAGTACCCTGCTTCCTGGTGAATATCACACAGCAGTATTTGTGGAGGAAATTTAATCATACAGAAGGAAAAATACAAATTATAGTAACAGAATAATGTAAAATAATTATCAGCAGGAAGCTCCAATATAGTAAGATTTATTCTATTATTTGTTATATGGTTATTTAAAAGCAGAATCATTTATGTAGTCCAATGTAACACTTGAAAAAAATGTTGTAAAGCATTAAGTTTAAGTCACATAGTCAGATCAATTTACCAATTGGGCACTTTGTTTACATGTAATTCAGTAGGAGGAGCATCCTGAAGGCACTTTGTTTACGTTGCATTCACTTAAATAAGAATTCAAAGGGCACTTCGTTTGCATGTCATACACTGGAGGGGCATTCAGAGTGCTAATTGTTTACATTTACACACTGTCAGGGTAGCTAAGAAGGCATTTATTTTTGTGGTTCCCACTGCAAGGACACCAGAGGCAGCATTTTCATATGTTTCATCTACTTTAAAGGCATCAGAGATGGCACTTAAGTGGCTTTTTAGAGCACCAGGGAGGATGGGACAGTCACTCCCTTGACCCCACCTCTGAGTACACAACTATTGTCAGACAAAACTAAGCAACCAATATTTACATATGAGAACCCTGACCCATATAATTGGAATTTAAAAGTACTTGGAGTTTAAGGACTTAAACTATTGTCAGAAACAAACAGTTGGTTTGGCTAAGGGGTGAAATAGTACACCCCATGTACAGAGTCTGCAGTCTTCATAGTAGGTGTCCCTTGACCTCATGCCACTCTCCATTCTCCCCAATACTCAACAAACAAACAAACAAACAAACAAACAAACAAACAAACAAACAAATAAATAAAAAACAATAAAAACTTCAAATAATTAAAAACACAAATCTACTCAAACGTATTTTTCAAAGAATCAGTAGAAAGTCTGTGTGAAAGTCTTATCTAACAAATACCCAGACAGCATGCTGAAAGTTTACTCATTTTTCCCCAACAATGACTGGTTCTCTTCACATAAAGGTGCTGTGAGAAATGCAGGGACAGCATTCAGATCCACGTCTGGGCTACCAGTCTGATTACTTATTAAGGAGAGAATGACAGGAAGGGCAAGGTTTCAGCTAAGCTCAGTGGAATCAAACTGTATCAAAGTACTGCTCGGCAGTGCGCTAATAATAGAGCAATACAAACAAAACTCCCGACAGGAATAGAAAGATCAAAACAATGCCTATTTAGTGCTCACACAGGCAGTGTGTGAATGCCTTTTGTGTGCTGCTTATTATTGCAATCTCAGTGTGGCAACGGCACAGAGCAAATCTCAGTAATTAACCTATGGTAATGACAAAAGCCAATTTATGGCTCTTAAAGATCAAATGTATCTGGGTTAATGTGAGGTCAATCTAATGCATGTGCGCGAATAGCAGCGCTGCAAATGCAGGAGCTGTTTGGGAGAGGTGTAGCAGTATTACTTGTTGTGTGAATGGTGCTGTCAGAAACATCCATTCTAAAGAGACAGTAATGCATAAGCTGCTGTCAGGCCCACTTTGACACAGACACAGTTCACATTGTGGTCACATTTGTACACTCAATCACTGCTCTTTACAGTAATAATGAGCCGAACAAAAAAAAAAAAAAATATATATATATATATATATATATATATATATATATATATATATATATATATATATATATATATATTATTTCAGGTAGTTTCTACACAGCATGTGCTCACACTCATTTTAAATGTGAAACCTGAGTCACCTGCTCACTGTATTGCACATGCTACAAACTAGCTTCACAATTCAAGGAAGGGCCTCCTCTGCTGCCTGCATACTCAGGAGGCCTATATGCTTTAACAATGGCTGAGGATAATAAACACACTCTTTTACAGCACAAGAATTTATTAGCTGTAACCTGCAGGTTCCCATAACATGAACTATTAGAAACCTGTGAAATTTAAAGAATTTAAAGAACAAAAAGTTTTACATACATTCAGAAAAAGTTGTTGATACTGTTTCCTCTCTGGTTTCTATTTTGTTTTGTTCAAAATGATTAAGATGAATTTATGTGTGTGATGTTGCTCCATTAAAGGGATATTTCAGTGTTTCTGAAGAGGTATAATGTTAGGGTTGTAGCAGGATACTCGGTATGCAACAGTTTTCAGCAGTCAGTTGTATACCAACAGTACATGCTCGTCTGCATACAGCACACTGCCAAACTGTTCAGATCAGCATGTGTCAGAGAGACAAACGTGTGAGGAATTCTGAGGGTGCCTATGATGTGCTTTTATTGCGGGAACACATGGAATCCTTAATGAAATAAAGTTTACAGAGAAATAAGGTAACTCTAGCACTGATGAAAAAAGCTGAGAAACTTCTATGCAAACTGGGGAACAGAAGAGATCCCAAGTCACCTGGTGGTGCAGGTGTGTAAACTTCAAACTAAGGAAAAAAATCTAATATCCTACAGAGAGCCATAAAGCATTTGTACAGTAGATGTATTGACATATGCAAAAATCTCCTGTAAACTTCCTGAAATTTTGGAGGTGAGCTGCATGTGTGAACATTTTCACCTGGCATTTTCCCTGCCAGCCCCTTGAGGCTGGAGAGAGTTGATGTGATAATGTGGCAGGACACATTTGTAAAGATTCACTGCAAGCAAGCAAACAGTCAGGGGTGGTAATTTAAAAAACATAGGACCAGTGCAGACTTGAAAAAGTGACACTTAACAGAGTGGATATAAACAGCCGAGGCTGAAGCAGGAGAATCAATTTTTGAGACGTTTGATATCACATCCTGACCCCTGAGACTGATCTTGTCCACAGTCCTGCCCATCACCCACTTGTCTGACATGTGAAAACGTCAAGCTGTTGGGGACATGTGTGAACAGCCAATTTTGCTGAAACTTAGAATTTCTTAAATTTTTGTACTACACGTGTAAAAAGTGCTCATAGAAAGACAGCAAAACATCATATTAAAAACCTTTAATGTGATGCAAGCATCAGTAAGCTGCAGTGTTCAGACAGCTGGAGTATAAAACCAATGACTTACCTTTCCCAGTGTTATCTGAGCCCTCCTGTCCACTTGTGGAGTCCCGCCTCTGTAGGTGGGGGCCAGATGTTGAGCCACCTGGATGCCATGACAGACAAAACAGGCATTAGTTATTCAGCCAGACTCCAAACAGAAGCCCACTGACAGATCATGGCTCCTGGGGAGTTATGCTGCATTTAAATAGCACCTTTTGATATTAGATCAATACAACGGATTAACAGTCAAGTCACTCATGGGCAGATGCTGCAGGGAGACAGCATGCTTTGACTGTGATACATTATGTGCCAGAACTAAACAAAGAAGTTATTTCAATTCCAATGGTTTTGTTACTTTTTTCACAAAAGGTCAAGCGCTGTCAAAAATATCAGCATATTGACCTTTTTAAACATTCCAGAAACATTGGGATCATAGATTATGCTTTCTTCCCCTCTTTCTCGCTAACAAAGGGTTAAAACTCATTCACACCAAAGTCACAGGGGGCTGCAACTCTCTGTGCTTGTCATTTGCAGGTTATTGTACAGTTCATTTGAAGTCTAACATGGCATGGACTGTCCTGGTGATATGTGTGTATTGTCAGCATGACAGCAGGCTCTAGTACTACTTGTCTTGAGTGGATCTGTTTGCTTCTCACACACACTAGCAGCTCATTCACTCATATTTCAACATCTCCACACATCTCATCTTCCATGTTTGCAGTCCAGCCCTCACATTGCTTAAACATTGTTATATTTTTGAATCTTTTGATCTTGTTTTATCTGTTCACACACCAGGTATTTTTTTATTCCATAGTAATCCCCATGAAAAGTCAATGGCCTGTAATTCATTCATCCTGCCAACAAAAAATAGCCCATGTAGCTGAAGTCTGAAGTGTCTCATTCCTCAGTGATACAAATTAGATAACTATTTAAAACACAAAACAAAATAAATGCACATGCACCATTTACATGGTCATTTTAGCATTCAGCGAAAATTTTATTGTACACAGTAAGAGATACTGAGGAGCCTGGATCTCTAACTGTATTTCCACTCACAGCAACACAGATTAACTACAATCCAATAAGGAGTCCCACAGGGCTCACCTCTAAGCCCACATTTATTTCCAACATGCTCTTAATCATAGCAAAGGGAAACGTATCTACTTAGCTACCTCAAAATCAGTAAGACTAGCCAAAAGTCAGACACTAATGCCAACCCATCTTTGAGATCTTACATCATCCTCATGCTGATATCTGAAGTCAGTTAAACATAAGAATCTGACGTCAGCCAGTTTCAGGATCTAAAGCCAGCCTAAAGTCAGGATATCAAAGATTTAATGTAGCTTCAGTTAAATTTTAGGATTTAATGTTTGCTCACTGTAAAAATCCGATGTTGGCTAAACAGAAGGGTTTGATGTTGACCCATCACTGGAATCTAATATCATCAGGCTCAAGATGAGATGTAAAATTAATCAGACACTGTGTTGTAACTTCTGCCAGCTGTCAGCCCAAAATCACTGATTGGCAGTTTATTGCCAGATTTTGTCTTGAGCCCGCATCAGGATCAGGGTAAACCCAACTCCAGACTTGGATTTGATGTCAATTCAATGTCATTATATTAAAGAATGTTAAATTGCGAGATTTCACGTCAACATAGCAGATCTTAAGTCAATTCAATGTTGGGATATGACGGGCCTAAGGGACTCGAAGGTCCTGGTGTCACTTTAACGTCAGGTCCTGATGTCGGCCCAACATTAAGAACTGACATTAAATCTGGCATTGGGATGATGACAGTTAATGATGTTTGGCTGGCATTAATGACAATTTATAATCAGCCCTACATTTAGATCAAAAATCTTTTTTCAGATGCTGGATCTGACGTCAATTCATGATCAAAATCTTGGTTTTTCGAAGTCAAGATGCCATGCCAACTTAATATCAGGATATGATATAAGACTAACATCAGGGTCTGAAATCAATCTAACGCAGCCGTCTGACTTAATGATATAAGGACATTATTTGTTAGTGTAATGTTATTTTCTGGGATCCCTGACCTCAGCAGACCAAACTTGTCTGTATAAAGGTTATAAGATAAAAAATATCATGTGACTTTTACTCACTAACTTTTACTCTTCACTTGTGAGAGGATGCAGATGGATTTATTCTTTGTTCCACGCAACAAAAGTGGTTGAAAAAATGTTAAAAAGTAAGGTGGTGGGAACTGCTAGGGCCACAAGTTTAATGCCATTAATGTCAATGTTAGTCTTCCTGCAGACTGACAGAGTGTCCTTGGAGTTAGGCTTTATTACTAGGGGACAAAACACACTTCAGGGGAAAAGAAATCTCCTCTTCTGTCTCGAACAAAGGCATGCGGACATCTATGATTTGAAGACACTCACATCCTGCAGAAAAATGCAATGTGTGTTTGCCTGTAAAACCCTGAAGTGAATGTCTGTTCTCTCTGTCACGACCACAGCAGGAAAATAAAGGAGCTCCAGCTGCTGCTTTGTAACAATCCATTTTTTCTTCTATCTTGCTGACATATAAAGAATTAAATATTAATACCCTATTGTGTATCGATTGAAAAAATACCTGCCACCGTAATGGGCTGGTTGATATTTCTGAATAAAACAATGACAAACTCGTTATCAAAGGGCATTTTTTAAACATTCATGACAGAGGAGTAGCTGTGGAGCAGAAGGCCTCACATGGGTAATAAAAACACGCAGATGAAGACAATACCCATTTGTAGTTGTTCAGAAGGAGAGTTATGCATGATAAACAAAGTCTCTTGAGCTGTATTAACCTTAGAGGACCTGGCACACCAGATTTAACAGTCCAATTGATTATTCTGATTGGGGAAAAGGTTCGACTGATACTTATCCTGAGTGCTTTCAAGCCAGTACAGTGTGCAGGTAAAGTGAATGAAGACATTAAAAAAACGAGTGAACATTTAGAGTAAATAAGAATGTCAAACAAAGGGGAGGCATTCATGTGAATGTAAGGGCTTTAAAGCTGGATTGCAATGAACAAAAAAGTTTCTCATTTTTTAATCCAGAAGCAGAGTGAGCGGCACTGATGCCTCCTTTGTTCGGCTGACTCATGGTTGGGGAATGGGAACTGTTCTGTACTGTGGAAAGATTTCACCACCAAAACAGAAAAGAGAGTCCACTTCAGGCTGAACAAAGACAGTCTTCAGTCCAGTCAGTGAGAGTCCAGTTGAGTCAAAGTGAGTACAGTACAGTTGAGATCTGCTGCTAGACACTCAGAGACTCTGGTGTGACTGTGAGAAGCCATGGTGACCATCCTCCCTTCAGGGGAGGACTGGAAAGAGACTCTGGCTGTCCACTGTGGAGGCCAGTAGGTCCTCTGAGGTGTCACCTCCACACAATGTGACAAACCCCTCTGGTGTGACCCTTCTTCACACTCCCCCATCCTCTTTCTTTCACACTCTTAGATAAATGAGTGAAGACCCTGGTCTGGGCACAACCACAGGCAAGGACAGAGACAGTGTGGACACGCCACTCATGGCTTCTCGCTCCATCACTTCACACTTATATCCCCGACTGCTGGCCTCCATCTCTTGCTTTTGTAAGTCCTTCTAAAGCTTCAGGCTCTCTCTGCTCATTTTGTGTCTACAGGACTTTTACCAGGGTCTCGCCCAGACATACGCCACACGTCACCAAGCTGTCCACGGCCACTCTGCCTGAAGCTGGATGTGGTCTGAGGCTCAAACCGGAGAACCTCTGTGATGCCTGGCCAAGGAGTATTTCTCTGTCTTAGTCTTTGGGATTTATGATGGGAGGTGAACACAGGTCACAGTAAAAGCATCTAAACATATTCAAATACCAAAGTCAAAATTTCAATGACAATACAAACAGGGTGTTATGTCAGGTTTCAAAGATACTCTTTGTTTTATGTCTTCAGTTTTACTGCATGAAAATTCTCTGTTCAATCAGGACATATACCTCTTAATAGCACAAACTCATTTAAGTATCAAAGAAAGGTCATCGAATGTTTATTATTATTCTTATTAGATTTTATTTATTTCTCTGATGCATCTTCTCCAGCTCATCTGCAGCTAACTCTGTTTTTTGTGTACTTGTAGGTAGTTTACTCAAGCGGTCTCAGCTGTGTTAGAAACCTGTGAGGCGTTACTGTGCTTTCAAATAAAGGCTAACATATACTCAACTCAACAGTTTATTATTAATGTTGACTTGCATAAGTTCATTTATAATGTATGAGTTAATGCATGTTGTTACATTGATTGGTTTGGGATGTTAGAAAAGTTGATGGTAATGGAAGTCAGGGATGAGCCTGAGTCTGAATATAAATTTGGAAAGTCACAAACAAAGAGATCAATCTTTGCTTTAGTCAAACCTCTGCAATTTGTGTCAAAATAAAACTCATAAACCTTCGTATTAGCAGGATGATGTTAGTTTCTTTAATAAAAAAAGCCCTAGTGAGAAGTGATTTCATTTGGCCCACATTATTGGTGATCTTCACCTGCCTTGTGTATGGCAGGCAAATTTCTTTAAAACCCGACACACCACATATTTGCTCTAAGCTTCAGAAGATAAAGTTTTTAAGAGTGTGTGTTGATTTCCTCCTTTGGTTAAGGTATTCCAGTTTAGTTAAAAATTTGTCTTCATCACTCAGGGAAAATTGGTCTCACACTGGATCGAAGAGATGGTCAGGAGGAGCTAGCATCAGCAGACACTAGCTGTTAAAAGCCTGGTGTGGTGGATGGTTATACCTTGTAACTCAATCAATTTTCATCCATTTAAGATGTGAAGCCAGCGTATGTTTCATTAAATTTGGATTTTGGACTTAAGATTTGGAATGCTCATTGGTGATTTATTTAAACCTAATCTCAACTTTTATTATTGTCGACAGAAACTTTGATTTGCAGGGTACTGAATTATTCACTGAAAACCTATCAAACAGTTTCAATCATACTGACCCCTTGTTGGCACAAGAGGAAAAGTCAAGGAACCAAGTTATCAGGATACAAAGTCAAAAAGAGGCAAAGGAATTTCTGTTATAATCAGTCAGTTGCGTTGTACACATTTCACCACTTGCGAAGTAGTGTTTTACGCATTCAGCGGGAGAGTTGCTGTGATGACACTCGGCTCAAACAGCGTATCCCCCAGGTGAGCTACACAATCTTCGTACGCCCATAGGCTGTATCAAGTGTCAATCATAGAAAACATGAACCCCCTAATAACTTTTAAAAATGGAGCTGCACAGAAAAAGAGGACACGGGCACAAACCAGTCTGACAGTAACTACATGTCAACATCGCAAGCAGGAAGGAGAACAATTTATATTCTGTGTAATAAATTCCCTAAAGTTTGTCCACAGCTCCATAGGGATTGCTGGAAGAGGCGGGATTTATGACCTATACTGCTGCCCTTCAACAGAGGGTGCTGTTATCAAGGTGGCTTCATCCAGCAAGGAGGCAGATGGCGTCCATTCAATATAGAATCTATGGTTATAATCTATCCAACAATTCTTCAGATATAAAAGCCTTAAGGCAAATGTAAAAATCATTATATTTGTTGAATTTAGTAAACTCTTGTAAGCAAAAAATCCTATCGCTGGGTCATATACATATGTGATACTTGTACCCAACACACTGCTAATTCATGACCTCTTCAAAACGCCGCACATTTGTCGGACCAAAGTGGTGAATTGGCCACCAGAACAATATATCATACCAATCCCCAAACACTTTTACGATCTCAGTGCCTGTATAATTTTTATTCATTATTTTGCAAATTAAAGATAACCATTCTGCATTTTCTTTCACGACTGTTTATGGAGGAAATTGGTAAGTTTGTTCATAAATGCCTGTGTAGTGACATGAGGCTTCAGTCACACACAGCTTTTTTGCAGGGGTAATAAAAAAAATATTGCAAATAATGAACATGTAATTTAATTGTCAAGTTGATGCATTGTTTTTTATCATAATTGAAAAAGTTTTAATCGTGTTAGTCAATGTGGTGCAATAAGTAGATCATTACACGTCAATAACTGTGTCACAATATCTCCTCTGCCTCTCACAGGAGCGCAGATGGATGGTATGAGCCGACTCTCCTCCATTTCTTTCCTTTAGCATATCGAAGGCAGACCTAATATTGAGGAATGCAAAAAAAAAAAAAAAAAAAAAACCCTCATGGACTAATCTTGTGCTGAGCACAGCCATGATAATGATGATGGATTAGAAATACAGCAGTGTATTGGGATTACAGTGCTATTAACTGGCCGGGGGAGGAGGATGAGGAGGCAGACCAGTATCAAGCTAATCAATCAAATAATCGGGACAAGCCCTTGTCTACTAGAAACAATTAGACCACTTCTCTAAAATCAATAGCCCTGCATTCTGTTTAGATACCCACTGGTCACTCATTCAATAAAGCCTCCATGGGTTTTGATAAGCCTGCCAGTCGGCAAGGGCCATTTGAGGCTCCGAGTGGGAACAAAATACATCAAATGGGCTCCAGGAAGGCCTCATAAAAATTGCAAATCGAAAACAATATAATTTAATGTGGCAAAGGTTATTTTTCCACTTGTTCATTATCAAATGTCTCATGTGAAAGCATGGCTATGAAGGGGGAAAAATCTATTCTGTCCAGGGCGTTCTGGGAAAACAGGAGGGACATGTATTATATCTAAAGGAAAACAAAATAACGATGGAATCAAAAGGGGGTTCATAAAGTTGCTTTGAGAAATAGTCCTGCGAGTGGAGGTGTCTCCTGTTTCCAGCACAGCACCCATACATAATTAAAGCTGGAATTTGTATCTGTCTGCACTCTGTGGCCTCCTGATGAATTAATATCTGGTGGAAGTCCTACACAGCCATCAGATTAGCTCATTTATTTCTGTCAGCTGCTTGCTCTATCAGCTATTTGTAAATCAGAGAGGGTGTGTGGGTGGGTGGGTGGAGGGGTGGAGGGGGGTGTTGTTGAGATTGTTGGACGTGTATTTATTATCATAAATGGCTGTTATGAATTAGGTTTGATTCAAACGTCCAGGCTACAGTGCCGCAAGTGTAAGTGCAGAGTGATGACTCATTTTTTTTCTGGGAGAAATGTTATGTTGACGTTGTCGTGCGAGTTATACCCTCGCATAACAGCTTTTCTTTGCATTTACCAACACTGCGCTTGATTATTGAGAGGGAATGCAGAGTTAAAGGACAACTTGATGTTTTTGTAAAAATTTGTCAAAGAAAATGGCAAAATTAATTTATATTATGTGATCATTGATTTGGTTTTGGAGTTTTTTTTTTGCCGAAGCAAACTGTGACGATTAAGAGAAAATTTTGTCATAGAAATAAATAAAGATAGAAGGAGGGCATTGCTTTGTGTAACAGCTGTTGAGATAGCTATCTTTGATAATCTGGCTGAGAGAGCGGAATAGCTGCCAGTAGGTGCGACTGGGCATCCCTTCCCACTAGTGGATGACGTGACAGGATCCAGGAGCTCCATGTCATCAGGACTTGGAGGTGCGTGTGCGTCATGTGCATGAGAGAGGAAGTAGGGGTCTAGGGAGGGGAACAAACAAGAAGACTGCATTAACCTTTGGTCTGCTAGGGAGGGGAGGGCACAAGCGGGGCCAGGGCTGGTTGAAGGGACACCCCATAATCAGGCTCCTGTCAGCGCTGTTTCCAGGAGATTAATTCAGCTGGTTTCAATTCCAGCCGCTGCTCCCAAAGCCTCAACCAGGCGCTGCACATATTGTCCTGTTTAAAACACATGCACGTGGCGCTGACTCAATTTAACACAGGCATAGCTGAGGGGGAAGGCTGGGTCACAGGAGTAGCCTTGCCTCCCTTGCAAACACAAATAACATGCATCAACAAGAAAGCAGAAATCCCAGCTCAGGCCGAGGAATCCAATCAGAGCTGAGCTGCGGCTGCCACGGGAGGAAATGATGTTTGATCAGGCTGGAATGACACTCAGGAGATGCAGCACATGTAAAGCTTCTTTTACAGAGTGATGCTCTCTTCTTCTCGCCGAGCTTCTCCCACCTTCAGACAGTCTGGTTGTTGAGTTCGAGGAGTCTCTACCAGCTCTTGCTAATGAACTGATGAGATGGCAGCGCTAAGGAGCAGGTGATACAGGGGGACAGTGACAGAGACGTAGGGGCCCACCGTTAGTTACCTGTAATAGCCCCGGCATGACGATGTGCACCCCAGCACCAGGCTGACAGATGTTGGGGGTTCTTCTGATCATCCATTTTCCGCCGCGTGTCTGTAAAAGGTCCCGTGGCATTGATAACACATTTGGCTCTGACATCAAATTCCTGCCCTATGAAAGAAAACAGCATCAATCACCAGGGGCTATTCATCTGTGGCTGGTGACAAGCCGGATTATTAATTTATCAGCGAACGCCCCCCTCTTGCCGTAATAGAGTGGCTCGAGTGTGTCCATGGGAGACTTCCCAGGATTGTAATTAATAGGAAACAGACATACCTAATTTCCCTCTTGCCTCTTTGTGTCACAGAGGAGCTCAGTGGCAGTGACTGAGGGAGCCTTTAGAAATTGTGGAAGGGAGAAATGTTTGTTAATATGACGCTTGATGTGGACGAGCTTTAGTATATAAATATATATATATTTATATATATAATAGGACGCATATCAAAAGATACCATGGGGGTGGCGAATGATCTGTTTTGACAACAGGATGAATGACGGGCTAGCCTTTCTCCTGTGACATGTGATGGTTCCACCGTTAAGAGACCAAGAGGAGAAGTGTGATGGTAGGACTGAAATTCTTCTATTTGCAGGAGAAAAAGACAAAGAAAAAAAAAGGAGTGATGATAAAAGTGTTTCTATTATCCTTTCAGTCTAAGCCCTCCCTATGCGAGGCCCTCCTCTCACATTATTAAAGTGAGACATCTCCTCCAAGAGCACAATTCCATCTTTTAAAACATCAGGGGGTGGTCATGTGTTGAGATCCTCAAATCTTGGTTATTCATGAAATGTTTCAGAATACCATCTCTTACCCTTAACTGCTTTATTCTTCCAAAGCCGGCCCGATGCATGACATTTAAAAGGTAAGTAAGGCCATTTGGAGTACGCTAATTCCGTCTTATGTTCCTCCCTACAAGATCTGAAGCAGCCTTCTACACCATAAAATGCTTATAAAATATTAAAAGCCGCTGCATTAGATGTGCAATGACTATGTGCAAACTACCACTGAGTAAGAAGTGCTGGAAGGGCTCCTGTTGTGAGAGAGAGAGAGAAGGAGAGAGAGAGGGGGGATAGAGCGAGTCAGGAAGCGGCTTTTGTTGGATTTACCTGTGATCACATCCCTGCAGTGCGCTCCGCAGACCCTCTCCTTTCCCCGTCTGAGGGTCTGCCCTCTTCAGTAGGTGCACCACTTCAGTGTAATTGGCTATGGCAGCCCCATACCTGGCAGCAGTGAGGGCGATGGCGAGGTTCATTCGAGCATCGTTGTGTTGTCCTGCAGCGGGGGGACAGGACCAGAGCAGGGGGATGTGAGTCACCCCGAGCCTGTGACTGGTGGTATGGAAGTGTGTCGGAACCGATATGTCACATCTGTCCCTGTCACTTTGCATCAGCGCGATGGCTGCTCTGGCCACACAAGGAGCACACTTAAAGCCACAGCGGCCCTTTGGCCCTCCTCCCCTCCTCTTTCTTCCCTCTCTCTCTCCTGTACCAGGAAGAGGAACTGCTACCCGGGAAACGGCAGGGAATGCAGGGATATGGAGCAGACGCATCACAGCCTAAAAGATACCCGGAATACAGAGACATGAGCTGACGAACCTGCTGTTTGACAGTGATTTTTTTAGCCTGATGTCAACACGTGACAGCAGACTGATGGTGTTTTCTTTGCTGCTATTCCTTTAAAGAGGAATAAATCATCACAAACTGACACCTTCCTCAAACATTTTCACAAAACCAAGAGGCATCCTCCACCTGTAAAGGAAAACTAATCTCCGGAAACAATCCCTTCCCCTCCTGATAATCACTTTTTCAATATGTCAATATGACGGTAAACAGCTCTTGACAGCAGCTGATCTGCTTTTCAAACCGAGGATCCCTCGGCAGAATCCTTTTAATGAACAGAGAAATCTAATATCAAGATTTATGGATTAATCCCTCTTCAGCTCTAAAATACCAGAGATCTATATTCAGAGTCACAAGGTCACAAGTTTTGTAATTTAAATGAAAGGGGTCTAAAAGGTGACAAATGAACAAAGCCTGGTTTCATTAGGAAGTGATTCTTATGTACATCTTTGAAGATTTATTGCTGGACGATCCCTTGGTTCAAAAGTAAAGAGAGAATAGAGATGATTAATCACTTTTAATGTTGGTGTCTCGAGTGACTTTCTTTCTATTTGTTATTGCCAGGGAAGTTCAAGTCCTCATTGTTGGCCGGGGAAAATGTTGCTACTTTGCAGGAACGAGCAGGGTCCTTTGTGCCCTGATTTATTTTACGTTTGAGCGACTTGAGGCTAGCTAGCCGGTAGGCTCTGCTTAATGCTACGGCATGCTGGAAGCCATTCCCCCACTACAGGAATAAAATAAATAAACTGAAAGCAAAAAGTAAAAAAAAAAAGAAAAATAAGAAAACAACAGATTTAAAGGCCACATTTTAGAATGAATTACATACAAGAGTATACACCCTGCCATGATGTATTAGGAAGACCAAGGAACCCACTTCTTCATCTCTGTGTGCTGAATGTGACCATTATAGGATGTGGTTAGCAAACTTATGCCACCAGTGGCGTGTGTGCACATATACACACATGCACACGCTCAGACGCACACATACACACACATAGAAGCATAGCAGGCTTCAGAGGGGCTCGGCACCGGTAGGCAGCGTCTGATCCTTAGTGATTGCTGAGCCTCCTGATGACCTTTGACCCTGTGATTCACAGCTCTCTGTTGTGAGCCTGTCACAGATTGGCACCAGGCGAAGAACAGGAGCATTAATACTACATTAAATGTCAGGAATTCAAGGATTAGTCAGATCCCGGTAGCAGGATTTATGAATGAAGAGCGTAGCGCGGCTATAACAGCCTGACACACTGATGAAGATAACAATAATGATGATGATAATTATCATCAGCAATTAAAAGGCAAAATGGACGAATGACAGAGCAGAGCTAAATGAGCATCAAAGCTCCCTGGAGGAACAGAAGCATCCCCCCCTCCCCTTACCTCACACACACACACACACACACACACACACACACACACACACACACACACACACAAACACAAACACACCCCTCCCGCCTTATTTCCTCCTCCAACATCCCTCCCCTAGCTCCACTCCGCTCCGCTCGCACCACCACCACCCGCTCCAGCCTCCTGGAGGTACAAAACTCAGTGGAGTGAGAGGAAAACTCTGCAGCCGGACAAAATGCTGCAAAATGACAGAGACAATAGTGACAATGAATTTCATGTCTTGCAGTCATAGAGCCAGAGATGCTTGGCTGGGCTGACTTGTTCGATTAAATTGTTACAGGTATTGTGGAAGATGAAGTTATTATCCCAGGTGCTTTTGTCAATTACTTATCTAGAAAGAAGAAACACGCAGTTAATGGTGTATGAGTACGCAATAAGAGGCGATGTTACCCTAAAATGTCTAAAAGTTTGTGTTAATAATTACCTTCATGGGTTTTTTCCACAATGCTCTGAGTCTAATGATTTGTTTTGTAATCTCTTCCTTAATTTTATGTTTACCAAGAATGTTTCTTTCAGGCTAAAGTATGTCTACATGCTAATACTATCTGACCATGATGGCTTGAAAAATCCTGAGGAGATGAACCCGAGCAGTCAAAGCCCGATCCCAAGTAAAGAAGGTCAGGACAGAAAATGTCACTGCCATAATGTACCCGGTCGCATATGGGAAAAGGGGTGGAAAAGACAGCTTGAGGAAGAATTAAAAACATGCAAGTGGCTTTAATTTTTCTTTTCCTTTGTCTGATTTGTTTGAAAATTTCACTAAAATCTTCAAACTCTTTCTTCATATTTACATTTCAGATCTGGCTGTTTTTAAAAGCACAAAAAATCTGCCTTTGAATCTGCGCAAATAAAAATAGCTCATGTAAAATACCCCCCTCTCCTACTTACTTCTGCTAAATGAATAGGGTTGACAGATCACTGCTCAGATAGTGGCTGTATTCCCGCAGAAGTACGTTGCCTTTTTGCAGTACATGGGAATCCACATGTCCTCAAATGCTAAATGAAGTCTGACAGATAGCCTAGAGAAACAAAGTTGGGAGTTTGCAGCTACAAGGGAGACCCTGAGTGAACAGGACATGCTATGTACACCCTGGCTAACAATCAACATATGCTTTGTTTTTCTGATGCCAACACGAGGCACATATAGCCTGCAGAAAGATGGGTCCTGGGACCGGTTGGAACGCAATGCCTACTGGCTATTTGCTGCTTTAAAAATGCTGTTTGTAATTTGTTTACGCTTGCATAGACAGCTATTACACAGCTGTATGGGAGACGGGATGTTTACGCAGAAGATATCTGGAAATACAGATAAATAATGAATAACGTGTGTTGAATTTTCTTTATGCCTTGTGTCAAGCAGCTTCTGATCTAGACAGCTTTGAAACTTCTTACTTAAAATATCACCTAAATTTTATAAAATAGGTAACATGTGTTTGGATTAATGGCAACAAAGAAGTCTTCAAATGCAGCTGCAGATTCACTAACGCTGCAGCCCTCACACTTGTTGTTTGTATGAGACAAGAAAAAAAAAACAAGTTTTGCAATCACTCCTGACAGATAACAGGACAGATTTAGAGTTCTACAATTTGCTGGCAGATTGCTGCTCCAAGCGTCTCCAGCTGTGATAAGTGCTATAATTTTTAACGTTGCCCAAAGTAATTTATACACTTTCCTGGAGCATTGTAATCTGTACGGAACACTATATACACTGCAAAGCTTTGAGCATCATAATAAACCTTTGCTACAGTGAGTCTCTGAAGAGCATGCAAGAGGAAAAATGTGGCTTCAGCAGGGCTGGTAAAATGTGTCGTGGATCACAGAGTTACACTCTTTGTTCCCTGTGATAGTGTCTGCAGCATCGCTCTCTGTGACAGTGTTTGCAGCATTAAAAAAGACTCTGTTTTATGATAGGCTTGAACTCTGGTTTGACTGATGATAGCTGGGTCAGATACAGCTTTGTGTGAGTGAAGGAGAGGTTCTGGGATAGTGACAGGCAGTATGATGAGTTAAGACACTGCCACGGCCCGGCAATGAGAGAGAAATCAGAAAATCTCCAATCCCCCCCCTCTCAGTAATGAGCCACACCTGTACACTGCTTTAAATACCAGAGAGAAGCTTTAAATGTCAGGTGCAATTAAAGCTTATGATTCAAGGCTGCACAAATCAAATCAAGGCCCCCGAGTTCACCAAAGTCTGAGGGAGCAAAGGCGAGATGGAGCAGAGATGCCACGAACTGCTCTTCCTCTGCCACACACTTCAATGGGCCTCTCAGCCCAACGGTGATAGTAAAGTTTACTACCACCCGGCTGAACTTCTCCATCTACCCAACTTCACGCCTTTATCAAGGAAAAGGTTTACTGCTGTTTCTGGCTTATGAGGTGAAAAATGATCGGAGAACAGGTGAAATGAGGTTTGCAGATATACCTGAAGTACTCTCCATAGTGGTGCTGAGGGGTGTGATTGTCAGGGATCAATTTCAGGAACATGGACTAAGAGGAGGAGAGCCAAAGTAAAACATTGAACTGATTTTTCTTCTTATAAAAAACACTCCAGAGTTTGTTTTTATGTCTGATTAAGAACATTAGTCGTAATTTATTGTTAAATTCTGTAACAAAAACTGTAAAAATTGAAACGTTTTCAGAGTCGAATGACGCTTGTCAAGGATGTCTTTGTCTCTAAAGAATCCAAAACCTGCAAATAATCCATTTACAATCACATCACTAAAATTAAATAAACAACTTTCCTCTACATTAGGCTCTTAGAGGGATTAGATTTTGTCCAAAAATGTTTTTACTGAATTGTTTTGAAAATCTCTGTTAACACTTACATACACCAATAACCTCGTAGAGTTTTCTTTGTTCTACTTGAATCAGAAAAAGTGTAAATGTCTTTATTTTTTAGTTAAATTTCTTTCTTTTTCAGAACCTCAATTCGTCATGACATCTTTCTAGTAGACAACTGAATTTGAGCAGCGCTGCAGACCGAGACAAACTTCTCTTTAAGGAGCTGTATAGTCTTAAATGATAATGTATAGGATCATGTGGTAAAGTGTCCCACGGTATTGCATTGTATCATATTATAACCTATGGTATGGTATCATGTTGTATTGTATCGTATCATATATAATCTAATCCTTCGTATCGCATCATAATGTATCAAATAGTTTTGCATCATGTATTGTATGTAAACTGACTTCTGCACAGCTTGCTGTTTATTTGTATATACTATTTATATATCATATTTACACATATATATAACATTTTTAGACTGCACTTTTCTTAGGTTACTTTTTTACTACTATTTTTCTACTTTTTTCCTCTTCTGTTTAAACACATTTTAATAAATGTACCATGTTGTTGCTTAAAAAAGAGAGATGCTGCCAAACAAAATATCGTTGTATTCCTGTACAGTGACAATAAAGCTTCTTCTTCTTCTCTCTTCTTCTATTGTATCACATCATATTGTATTTTATCACATTATCCTATTGTATCATATGGTAAAATGTCTATAAGTATAATAAATTTATTGTAACATAACAATGTTTTATTTTTTTTATCATGGCATACCATTACATAGCATAACATTTCACATATTGTTATATCCCACAATGATTTTAAACTTATTGCATCATGTCACATCATACTCTATTGCATTGTGTCATTACATACCATAAGGTATCGCATTGCTCCTTACTGTAGTGTATTGTAACATATCACAGCCCTTCATAACATAATGCATTACATGTATGATAACATATCGTATTACACTGTATTGTATCATTCTGTATTGTATTGTGCCACATTATACTTGTATTAGTAATTAGTCCGTTTTGAGATCTGAATCATGTTCGAGGAAACACATTGGGTCTAGCAGTTTCAAGTTCCCGGTACCATCAACTGTTTCTATAATTTGCCCTCTGTTTCATCCACGTGTAGCTCAGCCTACATTTTACTGTCGAGCTGCTGACTAGGCAGTTGCATTGGCTGCAATCACACTAATTGGTCTCCTCTGCTGCTCACCTTCAGGACCCTCGCATGTTCATACAGATAGAAAAATAAGGCACCTAAAGAAAACACAAGCTGAGAATAATGAGATTTCTTATCTTCTGTGAAATGTAACAGAAAATGGTGACATTTGAGTTTGAACCTGGGTGACTCGTCTTAAACAATTCACACACACACAGAGGGACACATTGGTTTCATTTCACCTATTACTGGGAGATAATTTTATGAATTAATTCACAAAAGGAGGACAAAAAGGGACTCTGATAAGTTGTAAAAATTCTTGAAAACAACTTCAGCGAATTTCAGGCAGGCAGTCATTCAAGGCAAACATGTCACTGCTTCCCGTGAATGAAAAATGAACACAGGAGGGTAAATAAAGCAATATGACCAGAGGGACCAGGAATTCTGCGGATAAGTGTCAGCTGCGGAGAAAAAATGAAGCATTTACCTGTTTGTAATCCAATTTCATGATGGCTTTGTGTAGATATCGGACTCCTCCGTGAATGAGCTCGCTGCTCTGGCTGCTGGAGCCTGATGAGAAATCGTCTCCCCTCACAAGGGCAGTTTGAAGATCTGACAATGGGAGCCAAGAAAACACATCAACATTTGGATACTTATTGTCCCAAATCTTTAGAATAGATCCAGATGCTATTCTCATATGCACAACTTTCTACTGTAATATTCATGATGGGGACAATATTGTGGGGCCATACATATTCCATTGGTTAAAAACAACTATCATTTCCAGCAGTGTGACAGCATGAATCTCAAAAAGGAGCTGCAAGTTTTGGGAGCTCAGTCAAGTGGAACCAAACTACAAAAATAAATAAATAAAAAATCTGTCCTCCTCTGATCTCTTTGAAACAAAGGACTTCTTAAAACATTTTTAACTCTAAATATGCTTTTTATTTGGCGTATTAAAATCCTCTTTGCCGTCCCAGATGGTTTTTAAATCTCACTTTGAAAAGAAGAAAGGGAGAAAAACTGAGGATTAGAGGGGTTTGAAACCCCCTGTTATACCGCCATCAGACAACACAAGTAAATAAAAGAGAAAGAACAGATTTAAGAAGCCTTTAACCAGAGGCATAGATAATTGATTTGGTATGTTAGAGTAACAAGAGGATGCTATGTCTTAATAAAGGGAGACAAAAGACTTTTCTTTAATTCTTTCGTGTGATTAGACTTGTTAAAGACAGAATTTCCCACATGCTTAACATGCTGCTGCTTCTCCAGACTTCATAGCAGACATAAGAAGCTCCTTCAGATGAAGCCCCAGAGAGACAGATTGGAAGCAACTCCATCACAATGGCAAGGAGGTTATGCAACATCAGGATGCAGAATGCCCATTTGTGGTTTCAAGCTGGGGCTGATGAAAAAATCCTCTCAAAGAGCTGCTCCCAAAATCAGGATGGAACTGATGCTGAAAAGAAAAACTGGGATTTATGAAACTCAAGAAACCGAGTTTGTTTTAGTTTTGACTTTGGATACTCATTTGTTGTTTGTATTTTATGTAGAAATGATGAAAACAAGGCTGTTTCTTCAGCTGGTCGCCTCACACCTACCACCCTCGCACCAGTTTCATGCATTAAATAATTAAATATAAACACCTTCATTTTTGTTGGAAAATCTCTTATATGAATTTCAGTCGGTGTCATTTTTATTTGACTTGGCACCAAGTCAAACAGTTTCCAATGTACCTGTGCAAAAACAGCAAACGACACCTGTTCTATTCAACTCACTCATTTTGTTCATAGAAATACAGGAACATGTTACCATCATGTTACATCTATGAGTGTTTTTTGTGCCTGTTTTTGACTAATAGGATAATGAGATAATCAAGAGATAACAAGTTTGGCAGGTTCATTGAGTGCTGATTTAAACTTTTAGTGTTCAGAGTGATCACACTTGTCTTTTAAGAGGTTGTAGATCATGTTAACATCGATAGACTTTAATGAATCTTCAATGAATCATGTCAAAATTACTTTTTTTTTGTTGTCGTCCCAGATGTCCTGAAAGTAGAAGACTCAACCTAAAGGAAGACTATTTGAATAACGATGGCTAGCATGTAAGTGTTTTTTTTTTTTTTAATAAAACAAAATGGCATAAGTACGAAAGAGGATTAGGGCCACATGAAGAGAAAAAAAAAGTTTAAGGAAAGAGATTGACGTCGAAATTTTGAGATTTACATCAAAATTTCGAGATTACGAAATGTCGTGAATAATCTTAAAATTTCGAGATTAAAAAACATTAAAATTTCGAGAATTACATCGAAATTTCAAGATTAAAGTTCACATGAATAAAATCGAAATTTTGACTTTTTAAAATTTCAACCTTAATCTGGAAATGGAAATTTAAAAAATCTCCCTCCTGTAATAATTTTTTTCATACACAAATACTTCCCTTTTAGCGTGGACAGAAGTCCCAGGCTCCTCCTCCACTAATGGACCCCTCAAACTCCTGAGAAACCTTCCAAAGTCCACCACCTTTGCTCCCCTGGTATTCTCTTCACCTGTTCTGCTGCCTCCACATGTGATACTCAGGCTTATAGCATCCATGCAAAACAAAAGGCAGCCATCCATTTCATTGTCATGTGACTCCAGGGGACAGTGCACATTAATAAATGTGTTTCATTATTATGCATATGTCTTTATATTCCTCATGATGGATTTAGGAATAAAGAAGCCATGCATTTTGTGTGACAAAGCTGTCAGACACCATCAAGCAATAAAAAACAATACATCACTTGCTTATTTATATTCCACTCCAAATAACATTTCAAAATAGTGTCTTTCCAGATTAATCACAAAATCTGCATGTGGCACGCACAGGGGCCGCACTGACACGCAGTAACAAGCAAACTTGACTAATTACATGGCAGGTACTTAGTAAAGAAGATGATGGTACAGGATTATCTCAAATAAGCAAAACAGAGCAAGACGAATGGCAGCTGTTTGCAAGTTCGCTGTGATTGTTAGTCATGTTCACTACAGAGGATCCACACAGTCTGCCATCTGTTAGAGTGAAGAGGAAACAGTGAAGAGGACTCCTGCACAGAGGCCATGTTACTAACACGTCACCTGAGCTGTTTTTCTGCTGTATTCTGCCACAATAGAAGGTAAACTTCAGGGATAAGAGGATGAGTCTACCCCTTGTGTCTCAGACGAGCATTACCACCTCACCCTACAGAAAAACATCCACTACCTCCTCTTGCAAAGTACAGACAGCTCAGCTGGTGATCAACAAGAAAAGAAGAAAAAAGAAATCACAGTGTTAAGTAATCCATATTCAAAACAAACAGAGTACAGTAAGTGTAATGTGGCATCATATTTCATAATCCTTAATGTTGTTATTTCATTCATCTGCAGCTCATAGAGAATTTTGTGGTTCAGAAATTGTTGAATCTATCTCGGAGCTTGTGTTACCACTTTCTTTAAAAAAAAAACATAGAGAGGGATTGTAAAATGAAATACACTGTTAAAGGTTAAACTACCGATTGCCAACATTTTTTTGAACAATAACCTTTTACAAAACAGTGCCATGTTGAGGCTCCTTGTCATGTTTTGGGTATCTGAGCTGTTTTAGCAGGGATATACCTGTCTTCATTTGTTGCCATTTGAACAACTTTTGAAGACCAAAGAGGTTGAGCTACCCAATATTCATGAAAAAAAAAGACAATAAAAAAGTCAAAATGTTAAATACTGATTTTCTGTATCAGAGCTTTTTCTTTCCAGTTGATCTCACAGCTTATCAGATTTATCTGGTGACCCCTCGGTCAGAAACCAAGCCAAGTAATCATATAAAACCAGTTTAAACTAGCTCCATCTTAACCAGCTGCATTGACATTATAAGTCACAGTTTTACAAGAGTGTCCTTGCAGCACATGTGCACCAAAGTTACAACATATATCACATTTCAGTTTAAACCCATGACCACAGATCCTGGATCACATGACAGAAAGTCATCAGTCAAAGCACCCACTACCAACACCTACTTCAAGCATGTAATAAAAAGACAAATACAGTTGGAGCCTGATAGGAGCAGAGAAGTAAATAAAAGTATCATCCACATATAAAGTATAACAAAAGTGAAGATAACAAATAGTGGTAATTGCACAGAACACGAAACAAGGTTGTAAAAATGATTGAGTTAAAGCTGTAGAGTAAAAAGTGATAGTGATAGTATTTTGAAAGCGCAATTTGCAGATGTTTTGTGCTTTAAGTCCCACTCTGATCGTTTTTTTTTTTTCTTTTGTACTGTTTAAAGTGTTCTCAGTGGTCATAAAATTGTGATTATGAAGTTTTTAGCCTAAATCATGTCACCTGTGTCATTTTCAAGGGCTTTTCTTCTGCAGAGCTCCAGTAGCTTATTAGCAATTCACCTCTGAGTCGTGGGCGGAGACAGCGCTGCTCTGCACACTTCTCGTCACGTTAGCTTGTTGCCTAACATTGCCGGTGTAGTAGAAGTGGCAGGTAACATAGAAGCTATTCAGCTCTCGGACACTAATGTCTTTGTGGACATGATGAAAGTTGATCTCATAATCAGCTTTCTTACGAGTATTGCAATCTGCTAACGCACACACTTGTTCCACGATCGTCCTCTGTATTTCTCAGAGGCCTGGCTTGCGTAGTGGGGCTCTGGGGGTGGAGCTTGGATTTGTGACATAGAAAATCTCGCTGAATCTGAGCCTGCAGTTTAGGTCTGCCAGAGATTCACATGATTTTCATCGGAGTGGGTCTCTAATGCAGGACTTTTGCTTAAAATTGAGAGTTTTTAGTTGTTTTCATGAGACTGCTCTCACTTAAGCAAATGATCTCCCTTTAATACCACTTACACCATTACCAGCTCCGTGTCTATGATTGTAACTTTGTTCAGAACAATGTTACCATCATGGTACTGCCCCCTTTTCCTAGTCTGGAAGCAGGTCTGCCTCCCCACACCACAGTCTAAACTCCACTCTGCTCCAGAAGTGAGGCCGCGAAGAGAAACCCCCTCCCATCTAGCTGCTTAGAAGAGAGAGCCTAGCAGCTTAGGCAAAGCTTTATCCAATTCCCTCATCGCCCATTCTGGGACACTTTAGTGGAGCCGAAATGGAGTCGCAACAAATTCCAAGACAAAGAGAAATCTGCGAGCAGGCTAGCTTCTGAACAAGCTGCTAAGACTAATCACACCTCAAACAGCTTCAACAGGAGATCAAGTTCATGAAGCACCATAACAGTGAACAAGTACATCCTTGATTTTCTGACAGAGCCTAATAACCAAAGACATGGCGTATTATAATACCCCTTTAAGGCCTGCATTTATAACTATAAGAAAAAGATCCTCTTTAAACTATTTCTCCCTTCTAACCTTTTATAATTCAGATATGATGTTAATCAAAGAGATTGACAAAAAAACTAATGGTTTGTCTGATTTTCACTGGGGCAAAATCCAGCCAGCAATTGATTGTGGCACCAGGGACACCTGCAGCTTCAGAATACATTTTCACTTTCAGGAGAAGTGAGGGAAAAAAAAAAAAAACAGCACCACGAGGAAATATTGCCCCACCACATGAATATGCAGGGGCTTGATACCAGCAGTGTCATTACTAATGTTGCTGCCAATTACAGAGCATGTCATGACACTGTGATTCATGAATATTCATGGCTGACTGATATAGACAGCAGCAGTGTGCAGAGGCCTCTATTCCCATTTTACTGTCTCATTGTGAATGGTGAACAGGTACCTCCATCATGCCATGCAGGCGCCTTCCAGCTGCAAGACAAGCTGTTCCATAAGGCATTGCTAGTTAACAGTGTGTTATATAAAGGTGTATAAAAGTGATGAAGTGCTCCCCGGTTCTAAAGAGCAGGCATTAAAGCATATTAAGTAGACATTTAAGCTTGTAAAGAGGGAATCCAGAAATGGAAAGAAGACACCGAGCAAAGGGATGCCTTCAGGGTTGTGATGTTCAATTCTCAGAAAGTTTGATACCTGCTGGTTCTCGGGAATGAAATGAGGAGTTTGTGAGAGACAAGGAACATTTGAAAACTAGCTAAGATTAAATTGAAGAACTGTGGGGAAAACTTGCTTCAGGTTTTTTAAAAATAAGTTTGAGGTTAACTTTAGCGGACAACCAATGACAATTACATTTTACAGCAATTACAGCACTCAAGCTTGCCTTACAAGAGAGGGTAAGAACAAGACAGAAGTCCACAAAATAAGTTAAAACAATGAAAAACCAAAGACAAAAAACTGAACTTTGGAAATTAAAAATGAAGTGTTAAATTAAAATTGTCATTGTTTTATAAAAATATACGCTCATTACAAATTGCTAGGGCAGGGTTGTGTTCACATCTGTGTTACTACAGCTTTTTTTTTTTTAACCAACAATCCGAAGAGACCAGTTTCTGAAATGTTGACCCAGTTTGACTTGATATAGGATTTCAGCTGCTTCACAGTTTGGGGTTCCCTCTGGTGTATTTCTTCGTAATGTGCTGAATTTTATCATTGGGTAACATGCTGGGACTACTGATAAGTCCATTTAGTACCTGACCCCTTCTACTACTGGGCCATGCTTTACTTGCAGAATTGGATTTTACATTGTTTTAATGAGATGTGTCCAGCTCACACCAAATGTTGCTCTAAAAACCTGTACATGTACTGCTCAGGATTAGTGGCACCTTTCCAGATGTCTAGCACTTATGAATATCTATACTATCACCTATGATGACGTCTGAATTGTGTGCTGATTTCAAGCCAGACGGTCCCCTCTTCTCTCTCTCTTTCTTTGCTTTGGCTATCCTGTATCTGATGGCATTTCTGCATGCTGTTTATGCCTTGTGTGGTGTCAGACTAACTTTAAAACTGACCTCACAAACAATGGATGCAGTGATTTCCACTACAGAGTCATGTTTGTTTTTGAGGCATCATCAGCCTGAAGGCCAAAAGAGTCCACCCATTGGAGTTGGACTTTGTCCCTTTTGTACAGAGATGTTTCCAGAGTCTCTGAATCTCTTCCTGATCTACTGTTAATGTTTCCGAAATGTTGAACTTTATACTCACACAGTCTCTCACAGAGTGGTTAGTGTTTGACTTGTAGAAAATTAACTTCATTAGTTTGGCGATGGGCCCCTGGGAGTTTTTTGGCAGTGTGCAACTTTTTCTGTGTCTGTGGTCACTGTCTTAACTTTTTTGATATATATGATGCTGGCACCAAATTTAAAAGGATCAGACATTTTTCAGAAAACAGCATATTTTTTTCAGCCTCAGCACATCATATGTTGTGTTTGCTCTATATTATCAATTGAATATCAGGTATAAATGAATGAAACAATAAAATTATACTTTTATCAACATTTTACATAGCATCCAAACTCTTTTGGAATTGGAGCTGTACGATTCTAAATATAAAAAACATTTAACATTTACAGTGATAAAATCACAGACATTTCATAATCATGTATTTATATATCATATAATACATTATGATATATATTTGATTGTTTAATCTATCTTGTGAAAAGGATGGTTGCATGTAAAAGTCAACTCCACCATGCACCTATTAGTTAAGGCACAGGCACTATGTAGGATTTGGGCAGAATTAATATGCCTTCATTATTTTACATTGCATAATATCCTGAATATGGCTAATATGTTGCATCAAGGCTACTTCCAAACACTGCTGATAATGGCCTCAATGATCTGAGTAGGTAGTGATGTGTCAGCTATCATGAAGACACTCTTCTACTTAAATCCTACACTAAGCCTTGAATTATTTTTTTAAGGGCAGCTGCAGTTTTCATTATTTTCTACTGAGTTGACTTTTCACCCGCATGCAACAATCCCTCATCGTAAGATGACTCAAGCACAGCAAGTCTGAAGTATCACAGAGCACCTGTTTGTGATCAAAACAAAGACCCAGCAGCATGCCGACTCATCTGTCTCCAGAATTACTTGTTTGTTTTAGAAATCATGGGAATTTATTCTGTTCATAATCCACAAGTAATTATCAAAGGATACAGGTCAAATACCATCCCCCTCTTGTACAAAGGAAAGATGGTCATTGTTGTAACTCTAGAGTTGTATTCTTTATGCATGTGTGAAACCAGCAAATGTCATGCTAATAGGTCTAGTCACTGATACTGGCAGGATTTACATGTGAGGCTTTCTCAACTGAAGAGTAGTAGTCAGATAAATACTTGTAATGTGTGGTTAAATATGCTTTTTTTTACGCTGAAGTGGAAATACAAATAATCTATAAAGAATATGTAATTGTATGGTGAGTGAATAAACAAAAAATTACCTCTGGTACCTAAAGTTCTGCATGGCTACACTGTTTGAGAGCCACTTTAGCCACATTTCTGAATATTTCCAGAAAGAAAGCTGGCCTTTAGTTTCCTATTTAAATGACTCTCATAGTGTGAAGTTATTTCTGTCAGATTAGGAGTAAGACTCAGGAGGTAGGACATGGTGTGAAAAGTCTGCAACAGACATTGCAGTGTGAAAAGAAAAGCCACTATCTCGAAGATGGCTGATGAAGCCACACAGATCTTTATTATGATGACATATGTTATGTAATGCTATGTGGATGTTTCTACAGACAAAGACAACATATGAGGCTGCCTCAGCAGACACAACATGACTGCATCAGTTACTGTGAGGCTTCTTGAAAATGTTTGGAAAAATTCCACATGAAGTTGCTGTTAAAGTTTGTATGTGTGTGCTTTCACATGCAGCTCAACCTGAAAGTTAAGAAAGCTCATTATACATTTTGGTATATAGAGGAAAATGTTTAACAAGCAGAATGAATTAGAATCCCCTTGGATTTGCATACTTTTTCCACTTAGTACCCAGCTTCCTGCTAAAGCTATTAACAAGGCAATATAAAATATTTAAAGATGACTTCATTGATTTAACAATGATACTTCTATATCATGGTGAATACTGCTTTCAGGCAGTCGATTCCTATCAGCCTTCTTGTGGGACAAAGTCACATAAAACTGGACATTTCAATTCACAGCCAAGTAGAAACATCGGCCTGCTTATCAGTCAAAGTTCACCTAAATTTGACAATTTCACTGACATACACAAGGTAAACAGGACTTCTGCTGGAAGTCTGCCTCATGTTGACAGAAACCCTCCTTCTAGGAGCTTTACAGTCATTACACTTTTAAACATAAATGATGCAAATATTATACTGTTAACACTGTTTATACTGTGACTATCACCTCTGCTTCAATCTGCTTTGAAAACACCCACCATGTTGTTTGGTTTGCTTATTTGTGATGCTAAAGAAAATGTACATCTTTGCCACAGTGTCAACAGGCAGAGGTGAAATGTGCTGGTCCTCCTTCTGCAGATTGATTTAATATCACTTATGAGGTTGTCCCGTTTTTACATACCAGAATCATTCAGCACACACAGGCAAGTACGCTGATATGCACATTTTCACTGAAAATGACCACGTTTTCAACCAGAGGCATAACCTAATCACAACAATGACACTGTAGTAAACATGTCTGAGCTGAAATTCACTCGAGTTGAGCTTGGTGAAATTGTCAGTGATATAAAAAAAGCTGTGCCACATATAAGCAGAAGACAACTCAAGGGCTGGCATCTGGCATACTATTTGTTGGTATATTCAAAGTTTGAGTGGAACCTTTTAGTTATTTAGTCATAGAATTGACATATCTTCATTATTTCTTCTACCTGCCTCTGACCACACATTTGTCTTACACTTATATTACACCTGGTGTAGCTGTAACACCCACATTTTCCTCCAAGGGATAAATAAAACATTTCTGATTCTGATAATTCATGTCATGGCCGCATCTTTAAGATTTAAATAACAGAAATCAAAAATGTATGTTGTTAAGGTGAATATGACCAAAAATATGAAGACACCAACCACAACAGGCTAAGGGGTGCTGTAACAAACAGTTCTGTGGTTGAATGCTAAGTGCGTACAGGGAACAAAAAGATTCCATAAATAATAACAGAGAAAGAGGAGAATAAATCAGTCTGTAGTGAATCAAGAAATGTTCACAGTTCCCTCTCCTCTGGATCCACCCTCACACTGGTCCTACTGGTCTATGAGCATCATATTAGCTTTGCATGATCACAGAGTCTCATCCATAAAGGAAGAATATTTCCTGCAGATACTTTACTTGCAGAGAAGTTAATTACAAAGGTAAGTCTGTAAGCCAGTAAAAAGAAGCACCTCTCATCCTCTCTCTCTCTCTCTCTCTCTCTCTCTCTCTCTCTCTCTCTCTCTCTCTCTCTCACACTCACACACACCTACATAAACTTTCAGCTCAAGGTGAAAAACTGGTAAAGTCAGTTGACATTTCCTTAAAAAAAAGTAAAAAATACAATCTGCGGAAAGAATTTCTGTGTGATTAAAACCAACTCCCCACTTTTAAATGATTGTCAATTAATTGTGCATATAAATGGGAAGTTAATTATTCTTTGGTGAAATGGCCAATTAAGCTGCTAATTGTGTTTTCATTCCAAATTCTAAATGGTAAGTGGATAACAGAAACATGATATGACCATGCATGCAGCCTGCTGTCATGCATGTTTTTCAGAAAAACTAGAATCTAGAGTCTCTGTGTGAACACGTGTGCATGCGGGTCAGAAAAGCTTCGCACACACTGGAGGGTTTGTGCAAAAAGCTACAAAATAAAAGCCTAAAAGGGTACTCTTTTAAGCAGCTAAGGCAAGACAAGCAAGAATCTAACAACTTCCAGGTGAAATTTGTTTTAATTTTACTACATTATTCTGCATTTCTAAGGCATTGTGGGAAATTTACAAATGCTACCACCTCAGAGTGAGTGGGCGTGACAACACAGCCTTAATGGGTTTGGGTTAATTAAAAGGTTAATTGTAAGAAACAGGAGCTGCTTGATGTATGGCTGGTGAGCAATAGTGTCCTCTAGAGGTGAGTGCAACCATGATATACAGTTTCCTTTTCTCCTTGCACACTCTGTCCTTGTGTGCACTGAGTACAGGCTATGTGGTGAAAAAGCTGCTGTGTCTTCTGTGATAACACACCACGCTGCTGCAAACACACATGCATCTCTTTTGGTGCACACTTGATATGCACACTCCCCCACTCATTTTTTTGGCTTGCTGCCCATGCAGGCCAACAAACATCAAGAAAAAAATCAGGCCAACTTTGATTGGCTACAAGGTGCTGGTGTAAGATTACTCTAAGATCAGTTATTCCATCGCTGCAGAACAATGAGGCTCAGAGATTATTTTGGCCACTGCGTCAACTTGAGCGTTTTTCTGCGTCACTCTCCATTCTTGCTCTCTCCTATCGTGTTTCCCTCTCTGGGGACTAAATTGGTTCCCTTATGACAACTGGCTACAGGCCCACTAATTACCCCCCCCACCCCCCTTCACACACGCATATACACTACAGTACCTCTAAGAATAGGCAGCCTGGCCTGTGAAACCCCACCTTGTGCATGTGAGGTCTAAATTTGGAACACAATTGAAATGCAGAATTGTTGCAGAAGATAACAAAGAATAATATTGACCCTGTTTTATTTGGCCAAGCAGAGTGAGTCTGGCTGAGAAACCTCATTGTGACATAACTGTGCATATATGTGCCAATGTACACTCACCTCCATTTTCCACTACAAGAATGACTATGATGCAATAAATTGACTAAAGACTAGTCAGCAGTATGCTTGTGATTTGTTTTTCTAATTTATAAAGATTTGTGATTTTTTTTTTTGGCCTGCTGCAACCTGAGATTGTGGCTCTGCATTAAAAGAGTTGTGATTATAATTTTTGTTTAAATGCTGGGAAAAGTAAGATGACAAACCCATCAAATGAAGGAGAATACGCAGAAGTGCAAGCAAAGTTTAATAAAGCCTATAGGATAACAAGCTAATCATAGCCCTCCTCATTGACTTTGTGATCAATCTATCTTGAATGTGGGTCAATATCAGCTCAAACACGCCTGGCTGAAGCCCCCTGCAAACACAATAGTTGTGTCAAGTGAACACAGAAGGATTTACCCTCAACTACAACTCTGCTAATGTCCATGTGGGAAGCAACATAGAACACATACCACAAGACAAACATACTCGCCAGAAAAATTGGGGCTTGAGAGAGCTCCCCAGCGGATTGGTCCGTGACGGTGTCGACGCCGATGACGTCGCGCTGTGAAACACGTGGGCCACGGTATCCAGAGCTCACATAAACAAAGCCACATTGGCCAGACTGGGTTAGTCGAAGCTGGTGTCGCTGTCAGTGCGCGGAGTCACACGGTTTTGCTCAGCTGCCTGCCTGCCCTCCTGCCTGCCTGCTTGCCTGGCGTTGTTGGAGACCGACGCTCATGATTTGGAGCTTTTACACAAATTGATGAATCCCCCCTGCATGCTTATCGCATGGATTGAAAGCCACGATCCTGATGTGAAAGAGGTAAGCTCCACGCGTCTTTTTCTTTGCAAAATAATCTGTCTGCGCTTTACTTCCACCGCAGTCCGGGAGACGGTTAAATCTTTTTTGATATTTTCTTCCATTTTAGAACTTGTTTTAGAGAAATTAAAACCTGCTGTGACTCCCCAGATGTTTAGCTGCAGCCCGATACTTGACGAGATTTTTCGAGCGTTTTAGTTGTCACTGATGACAAGTGCAAAAAGTTGGTCCGCTCATCAACTGCACGCTCTATTATAAAAGTAAAATACAAGCTGAGTGGCTTCTTTTTCTTTTCATGTGACAAACTTGTGAATATTTTCCAAAAAGCTGTGCGTAATTGAAAATGTGTCCCGGTTTGTGCGCAATTTTCCTTCCAACATCTGTCTTTACCTGGGCTGATGGAGTTAGTTTTAAAAGACATTGTTCTATTTCATAATTGAGTAAATGTCAAAGTTATGTGTTTTATCAGGGGAAGATCCAGAAGAGATCCGTTTTCTTGAATCCTGACACCCACAGAACTCCTGACATTACCCATTTCAAGTGCCACCGAAAAACTGTCAGAAGACTTGAGGTATGCCTGAAAATGAGTTACAATTTGAAAGCATAAATGTGTTGTAATTATGTGTTATTTTATGCTTAAATAACAAATTAAAAAAGGTAAAAACTCTTGATTTTTAAGTTTAAAGAAAAGCCATGTTCAGTCGAGTAATATGCGGAAGTTTTTGCAACATTTATTCCAGTAATTTTGGTGTGTTTTTCCCGGCTTGCTTTCAGCCATGCCCTGCGTCCAGGCTCAGTATGGATCATCACCTCAAGGAGCGAGTCCTGCCTCCCAGAGCTACAGCTACCACACCGCAGGAGAATACAACTGCGACTTCTTAACACCCGAGTTTGTGAAGTTTAGCATGGACTTGACCAACACTGAGATCACAGCCACTACTTCTCTGCCGAGTTTCAGTACATTCATGGACAACTATAACACCAGTTACGACGTCAAACCGCCCTGTCTGTATCAGATGCCGCACTCTGGAGAGCAGTCCTCCATAAAGGTGGAGGACGTCCAGATGCACAGCTACCATCAGCAGAGCCACCTGCCGCCTCAGACAGAAGAGATGATGGCGCACTCTGGGCCTTTGTACTTCAAACCGTCCTCTCCACACGCGCCCAGCACGCCAAACTTCCAGGTTCAGCCTAATCACATGTGGGAGGACCCGGGCTCCCTCCACAGTTTCCACCAGAACTATGTCGCGGCCACTTCTCACATGATAGACCAGCGCAAGAACCCGGTGTCGAGGCTTTCGCTCTTCTCTTTCAAGCAGTCCCCGCCCGGCACCCCCGTTTCCAGCTGTCAGATGCGCTTCGACGGGCCGCTGCACGTTTCCATGAACCACGACAACGGCGTGCACCGCGGCCTGGACGGCCAGAGCTTTGCGGTGCCGAGCGCCATCCGGAAACAGGCGGGTCTGGCCTTCCCGCACTCCCTGCAGCTCGGCCATGCGCACCAGCTAGTGGACAGCCAAGTGCCATCGCCACCGTCCCGAGGATCTCCGTCAAATGAGGGTCTGTGCGCGGTGTGTGGGGACAACGCAGCCTGCCAGCACTATGGAGTGAGGACCTGCGAGGGATGCAAAGGATTTTTTAAGGTGGGATGACATGACAGCAACCACACATCACTGTTTAAGAAATATTTTATCCAGTGTTGGCAGGGATTTTTCTCCTTTTTTCACTGTGCGTCTTGGAAAAAAATGAATCCAAGTGCATTTCTGTTCGGGTTACACTCAATATTTTAAGCAGCAACCAAAAGTGTGTGTAAGAAATAACTCTGTCCACACTTATTTGATCTCATAGGAATAAGAAACATAGAAAAGAATAAGGAATAATGCTTGTATGGCTATTCCCTCTTGTTGCTTAAACGCCCAAACTGGAGATATGACAGATATCATATCGTTTCCATCTTTCAAGTTTTTATTCTGTGTTGGTGTCACTTGTGCAGCATTTTACACTCCGTGTTCTACATGTCTTGGAAATAGAGGCCCTCAGACTGACATGATGTTTCTCTCTCTTTCTCTCTCCCCAGCGCACCGTGCAGAAAAATGCAAAATATGTGTGTTTAGCGAATAAAAACTGTCCTGTTGACAAACGCCGAAGAAACCGGTGCCAGTTCTGCCGTTTCCAGAAGTGTATTGTCGTTGGGATGGTAAGAGAAGGTACGTGTAGGCCATGTGCTTAATCATTTTTGAACACTATTATATTTTATTCTATCTTTAATATCAGGTGTAACATGTGCGTTTAATGCGTCTGATATAATTTCTAGATTTAAGTTTTTAAGCAAAACGACAGAAATTTGTTTTCAGAAAAAAATAAGTCATTTATTTTCAACGCAGTTGTCCGAACAGATAATCTGAAAGGTCGAAGAGGACGCCTCCCATCCAAACCCAAAAGTCCCCAGGAGCCCTCTCCTCCCTCGCCGCCGGTGAGCCTCATAAGCGCGCTTGTTCGGGCCCATGTGGACTCCAACCCCTCCATGTCTGCTTTGGACTACTCCAGAGTAAGTACCACTATCCAAGAAATAAAACACGCACACTGGACACTTAAAGAGGAAAGTGGGGTGGACTAAGATTTAGGGTCTTTTATATTTAAACTTCTTTTAGGAAACAATTTACTGCCTTAAAGTTTTCTCGCTGAATTCTTCACTTTCTCAGGCTTTAATGTGGCATATTTTTCCCGGGTAAATTACGTTGAAATAGAGAACTTAATAAAAAGAAGACATGCATTTAATAGTAGAAAAGCACTCTCTCTCACTTGGAAATGGCCATTTGCAATTTCACGGATTATATATTTTAAAGGACCTCATTAAGGCGCTGTTTAAATTAAATTCCAGTTCCAGGCTAACCCTGACTACCAAATGACTGGAGACAACACTCAGCACATCCAGCAGTTCTATGATCTCCTGACGGGCTCCATGGAGATCATCCGAGGCTGGGCGGAGAAGATCCCCGGCTTCTCTGATCTACCGAAGCAGGACCAGGATCTCCTCTTTGAATCCGCTTTCTTGGAACTTTTCGTGCTGCGGCTGGCGTACAGGTGAGCTGCGTAATTATTAAACCAAACAATCAGGGGCTTTGGATAATCATCAGCTCCTCCTTCAAGCTTCATTGCTTTGGGTTTTATTAGCTGCCTAATAATAAGACGGCTCTTAAATCCACATTTACTGCCGTTTGTAATTAATGGCGTTTTCTTGTTAATTGCAGGTCCAACCCGGTGGAAGGCAAACTTATTTTTTGTAATGGAGTGGTGTTACACAGGCTACAGTGCGTCCGTGGATTTGGAGAGTGGGTGGACGCCATCGTGGAGTTTTCTTCCAACTTGCAGAGCATGAACATAGACATTTCAGCTTTTTCCTGCATCGCAGCCCTGGCCATGGTAACAGGTGCGTAAAAAAAAGCGAACGCTGCTCGAAAAACTCCGTCTGTGTAAAAACGCACGCAAAAGAGAAGAGAGGTGAATGCAGTGGAAATAATTCAGGTGTCATCTCTTTTCTGTTTCAGAGCGACACGGGCTGAAGGAACCTAAGAGAGTCGAGGACCTCCAAAACAAGATAGTCAACTGCCTCAAAGATCAAGTTACATTCAATGGCGGTGGATTGAATCGTCCCAACTACTTGTCAAAACTCTTGGGAAAGCTCCCTGAACTGCGCACGCTATGTACCCAAGGTCTGCAGCGTATCTTTTACCTTAAACTAGAAGATCTAGTCCCTCCGCCAGCAATAATTGACAAACTTTTCCTCGACACCCTACCTTTCTGAGTCCGACTCGCTGGAGAGACCTCAAAGAACTTCCAAAAGACTGTTTGAGTCAGACTTTTTAACATTATTATTATTATTATTTCCGAATACCTGCAAGATACAGTGCAACACATGAATAGGAATTCATTAAAAGAATATCACCAAGAAGAAGAGGAGGCAGTGAGCTTAAGATGTGTAGGCCTTTTCAAATCCTTCAAATTGCTCCCTCGAGTGCCAAACAGAGAATATTCGGCGATCCATTCGGCGATCACTTACACTTTATTCCACATCGGCTCCTCTGGTTCAGCATCTTCAGCTGTAATATATATATACCCATTTATATATACCACCACACGCACACACTGTATATTATGATAGATTATGTGATGCTTCCAACGCATCGGTTTATAACATGTGTACAAAGTTTGTTACGATGAAAAGATTTAATTCTCTTTTCTTTTCTGACTCGTGCCTATGTGTTTCTGACAGGATCCCCAAAAAGTATCCAGAAAAGACAACGCATGTTCTAGATCTTTCTTTTCCTTTCAGTTTCCTTTTCTTTTATAGGCACTTGCTGAGGTGATGTCTATATATAATATATACCGGACACTATGTAGTCTGCTAGATTTGATACAGATTCGTAGTTATGGCACTCCTTTTATGTATGACGCATATGTGGAAAAATATCTCATGTGTATAGAAAATGAGGGACCCATGGTGTTTGTAAAACTGTCAGACATTCCTTGTTTGTATGTGCTGTAAGTATTGTTGCTGTTGAATATAAACGTTTCTATATATTTATTATTTCTATTGCCAAGAGCTACACTAAGCATGGTGCAATTTAAAACGATTTCAAACCCATTGGAGTTCATGCTGAGCACGTTGTCTATGTTTTATGTCTTAGAAACGTCTAGCTAGTTTTGATTTAACACGTTTTTTGGAAATTGGATAAAGTCCATCTTATATGGAGAGGTTCATGAGTGTGTGATGTAGGCCCACATCTTTGACATCATGATGTACCCAACCACTTCTGTAACGCATTTGGTGCCCGACTCAAAAACTTTAGAGAGAAAGAAATATTTAATGTTTACAAATAAAACCTTTAAATCAATCCATTTGCTAAAATTTCTCTGAAACTAATTCATTCTTTAAAAAAAATTAGATCTTTTTTGGGCGGAATGAGCAGAAAGATCCTGTGCGCGCAGGCCTGTTTGCACAAAATCATGAAACAAGTTTCTCTGGGTATTTCCTTCAAGCACTTTTTAGCCTTGAACTGAATTTATGTATCAAAATTAATGTATTTAATTAAATACTTAATAACAGACAGGCCTGGTCATTTTGAAGCCTTACTCCTTTCCTTTTATTCGACAGTTTTCATGGATTATTTACAGCTAATGCTGAGCAGAGTTTTCACTTATCAAACAGAAATTTAATGTTGGACTATTTCTGATAACACTTTAAAGTCATTTTCGCATTGCGACATTTATTTTATTCAACTGAAATGATAAAAACGCTTTCATGAACTTATTCCAGGCTGGGAAACTATTTCCATTTTGTTATTTCTATTTATCACCTAAATTGGAAAAAAAAGTTACGGTGCATTTATTGCACCGATTAAAGATTTACCTGAAATTAAGAAATAAAATTGAGCGATCACTTCAGAAAAAGAGAGTTGAATTTTAAGTTTTGTTATATAATCGGAGGCTATTTGGTTTTGTATGAAAACTGACGCAAAAGTTTGCAGTCGTCTGTTTTGGTCAAAGGCTTTAAAAAATACGGTGTATCCTACAACTTCGAGTCTTTTTATTTAAAATGGACGTATTTTGCGCAGTTTTAAAGGCTCATTTGTCCTCCTTTATGTTACCCGAAATACAACCTTAACTTGTAGCCTACTGCCCCGCTATTTAAATACCAAAAACCCATCATTAAAACTTGTGAATAAGATGAAAACGTCTCAAATCAGAGAGGGAAAACAATGACTTGGAAGATTTACGCAAAGATGGCACAGCCTTGTCTGCGCGTCACGCTGCAGCGCTGCACTTCTCCGAGTCGTTGCGGTCAGGTTGAGGGAGTTAGGCCGATGCCACACAGGTGTGTTTGCACTCTTTAACACAAAGTAGCGCAATTGTTTAATAATAATCATGTCACCTCATGCGGACCCCAGGGGACAACCCGGGTCCACACCTTGGAGTCCACTCAGATAAAAAAGGAAAAGTCCGTCTGCTTATTCTTTACTTTATTGAACTCGCTGTCCTTATACAAAAGCAGTCTGCATACTATAGCGGCTAAGTGCAGAAATGAGAGTGATTCCGGCTCGTACATAAAGCGGCAGTGATTGGCCTGTGCGCTGTCACAAAGCCTCTCCGTTAGTCTGTCAGAGCAGAGAAGTGACGCCAGGCTCTGAGGCATGTCTGCGACTTCTCCTCCCTGATTCCACATTTATCACATGATCGAGATGAAGGGAACAGCTTATTTTGAGAGATATTAGCAGCAGGCAATAAATTGTCTAAATAATTAGATCGTCAGTGTAAAGTGCTAATTCCAAGGCAAATTGGGATTACATTCAGAACCAGTTTGCTGACATTTAGCAGATCTGCTGAAAGGGTGCATTACAATGTCACAAGTTCTCTCTATTGACTCAAAGTACAGTTAGGCTTTAAACGTGTCTGTCTCAGCACAATAAAACATGACACAAGCAGCTAATACTTCTGTCAGTGTTTGTGCCTGATTATATGCTGGAGGACTCCAAGTCTAGATTCATTAACAGCATATGACTTAATTTCCTCCCCACACTCGGCAGCAGTGGAGGGAAAGATGTGGTAGTGTCAGCACAGGCAGGAGAGGAAGGAAGACAAGAAATCAGTTTCTAGTTGTTCAGCCAAGTTTTGGGCTTTTGCACAGAGAACAACAAACCAGAGTCTTAGTACTAGCCGTCTTCTGAGAGCGGACACTTCATGCACCTGCAGCTGAATGCTTGTGCATGAATTTGGAAAGGTTTCACATTAGAGTAAAAGATGCTTCCTCACATACTAGTTGCATTATCGTGATAATTACGGATCATGTTGCGTGCACAGCTGCACGGCGCCTCTCTTTTGTCAAGTTCTGTGCAGTTTGACAGGTTCAAAAGCCCTCTTTTTGCATATTTTGCTATAGCTGAAATTGACCGAAAAGCAACACCAGTCTGTGTGATTTTTGTCTCTATTGGCTGTGACTGTGGATTTGTTTAATGAGTGAATCATCATTTAAGGAAGCAGAGATAAGCCAGACCTTAACCTCATCTGATCCCTGTGGTGGGATAGCACTTGACCTTTTACCTTTGCACTGCATGGGAACTTGGCAGACAGACATCTGACAAGCAGTACTCACTACTACTCAGACTGAATCTGCTTCTACTTAGTGCGAGCTACATTTTCAACCACAGCAGCAAACAGAAAGATGAAGAGGAAATTTTAAAAATACAAAATTAAGTTTTACATGCAGCCTGTTTGTGATCCTCCATCATCATGAGGTGTAATTTTCTCCCTGCTGGATGACACAAGGGTCAGCTACAGTCAAGTTTTACTGCTCTATTATTTCTCCGATGTTGCATATTATTTCAAGGAAGTCAAAGTCTTCCCAAAAAGCCTTGCCGCTCCTAAAGTAGATCCACCTGCTTCGCGAGTGAGTTTAACAACTTCACTGACTTTTTCAACTCCCTGGTCTTCTTGTTATTTCCCCCATAGAGGTTAAATTCCACCCGCCTTATGAGCTGATGTGTTTGGTCACGTACCACTCGGTTAAATTCGGCTACTTTTCTTTTGTTTGTTCCACTTGCTCTGCTTCCTCTCATGCTATCCCCCTCCCCTCTCTCTCTCTCCACTGTGTGAGCCCGCAGTAAAACATGTTGATTACACAACTTATGAATCTCACGAGCCCCGCCGACTCTACCTCTAAACAAAATGAATGAATAATGAGTGGAATGATGGCCCTTTGGATACGACTGCCCATAGTTATATTACTGTGACTATTTGATTTACCATATTGAAATGCTGATGATTGTCCAATAAATAATGCAAAAAGCTGATTTCCAAGTGGCGTGGCAGGGAAAGAAATCCACCTTGCATATAGATGGAAGCGAGCCGTTTGTGGATGTGTGTGTGTGTGTGTGTGTATATGTGTGTGTTTCCCCTCTCCTCTCTCAGCCTGTGGCCCACAGCGGCTTTATCATTCATAGGACTAAACAGACAATCAATTCAGCAGCCATGTATGAAGGATGAAGGGATGCGACAAGCTGTGAATGATGAGGAGCCAAAAATCAAAGGCCTCACTCCTTCTTAGCTCTAATGGCCATTACCAGGCCAGACAGCAGCAGTAAAATGAGGTTAATCATTCGCACAGATCCTCTCAAAGAAGATTGACTGGACTTGATGCCTAGTCAGATCACTCATAAATATTTACTTCATATTAAACAGCTGTGTACGCTCTGTTATCATGCATTGATTTCTGACGGATGCCATCAAATTATTGTTTCAAGTGTGGTCAGTAAAAACCATTAAGGCAGTGTTTGTACCAAGACTCAATTAGGCTAACCACGAGAAATTAATAATGCAATGAAATTGACAGGATATTATGTTAGAGGGGTGTTTCCTTAAGGAACTATGAGTCAAAATTGGAAAGAAGAAGACTAATTTTTGCAGCATCACAAAACCATCAGATACCACATGAGTCTGGATGCTTCATTTAGAGAGGGATCGCTCACTGAATCTGTCCAATTTAAACAGTTGAAGTTTACAGGCGCCGTGAGTATCAGTATTGAACACACAGGCTCAGTCCTTTGACCTTATTGACAAAGTGAAATCGGAAATTTCCTTAATAGAAAGAGTTAATGTTTCCTCGGGCGGACATGTTTCCGATTCAATTAGTTTTAATGAAGCCGGTGCTCAGTGGTCACTGGAGTAGAAAAAACAAGCATAAATGCCTGATGGTAATAGAGGACATATTAAGGAGGTAGGGATCGGACACACAGTGCGTGTTTCTAAGTGGCGAAAAAATGCCTCTATCAGGCTGGTGGAAGCCAGTGGCTTTGGGAAGCAGTGAGTTGTATGAGGCTCAAATGATGCATTAGGTCTCTGGGGCGAGGCTGGAGGAGACTGAGGGGTTAGCCGTAAAAACAGACAGGAGGATCTGAGTGTGGTTACGGTGATGTGTGCAGGGTGCCACGGAGAAGATAAAATTATCCCCTTCTAAAAACCACATCTACCCTGAAATAATGTATTTTTTAATTAATTTTATTTACAGAATTTGACTTTTGATTTCTAAGAAAGAAAAAAAAAGCTTTTCTATTCCTGCCTTTGTATTCCACCACGTTTACACCTTCCTCTGTGACAATGTGACTGAATGCAGAGCTGCAAACTACCCCCCCCCCCCCTTCCCCTTCCCCTCCCCATCTGATGTCAGTGTGTAAAATGTCAACATGGTCAGATGCACTGGCTCGGTTCCTGCAAGAATATGCCCTCGTCCTGTGTTATGGTTTTGTGCTGCTGCTCCATGTGAAGTGAAACATATTAAACACACCCATGCACATGTAATCTGCTCATGTCCTTGGGTCATATGTGTGTGTGTGTGTGTGTGTGTGTGTGGTGTGTGTGTCTGGTCCTCGATCATCTGCTAAGTGTCAGAGTTCCTCTCAGATTTAGCATCACTGTTTTTATGCAGTTTAGAGGTAATCTAGATTAAAGAGATCGACGCGTATGTGTGTATGTGCAGACTATGACCACTTACCATGTCTTCTCTCACCTGATCACCTGTTTACCTCTGCTCTCTCATAGTGGCATGAACAAATACACCTGAAAAAACGAGAACAAAAAAGCACAAAGTTAACAATTTAAGCTCCACTTTTGAGAAGATTTAGGGATGTGTTTGGACATTTTTGGAGCGACAGGAAAAAGTTTCACTGAAGACTTTTTGGAGAAAAAATAAAAATATTTGTTTTTCAAAGCTCCAAGACTCCAGTCGTATCAGAGGTTAGGAAAAATGTTTTGTTCCGTGCTGAATCTGAGAGGCAATCAAACCAAGCAGAAAAATAATGATAATAGTTCGAGAGCTTGCATTAATGTATTATTTTTTTTTACTTCTACAACAACATTTTACTCACTACCTCATAATTTCTCACTATGACTAACAGAAAGTAAACAAGCCTGAAATTCCCTCACACTCGTCTGCATCTACAGGGCATCTCGGGCCCTGTGCATGAATTTCTGTGTGCATGAATACACACACTTACACCCACAGTGACAACAAAAATAGATGCATTTGATGGTTTAACAAATCTCTCTTAGCACACAGAAGTACACATCTACAGTGTGAAGGTGCCAGAAGATAGTGGAGTGGAGGATTCTTGAGGGGTCAAGAGGGGAATAATATGTGTGTGTGTGTGTGTGTGTTGGACAAAAGGGACAAGGAGAGGGGGCAGTGCAGTGTGTGTGTGTGTGTGTGTGTGTCACAACAGACAGAGGAGATTCAGCCGGGCTCCCACACAGCTTTGTCATATCACTGGGAGATTAGGAACACACACATGTCAAGCTAGGCAGAGCCTGCTGCAATAATGCACCTGCCAGCTCTCCAGATCCACTCAACCCCCTGTCCAAGCCCTTGTCCCGCCATGCTAACACAATGACACACACAGACACACAGACACACAGACACACAGACACACACACACACACACACACACACACACACACACACGCACAGCTACATATATACACATAGACATACACACAGAAAAGGTGCCACATTTAAAATTCTTAATACTTTCCGTTGAAGAAAAAAAAAACTGAGCCAAGGCAAGTGATGTGATCAGAACACACAAGCTTATATTTTAAAACAGTAAATAGAGTAGAAAGGGTAGAAAAGTAAAGAGGAGAGGAGAAAAGACTAGAAATACATGATAGAATAGAATGAAAACCAGAAAATAGGAAAATAAATTAGAATAAAAGATAATATAAGGAAGGAGTATAGAAAAAGAACAAAGAAGAAAATAAAAAACAAAGACATGAAGATATGAAAAAGGGAGGAGATAAGACTAGAAAGAAAATTAGTAATTTAATAAAGAAACAGAAGTGATAAGAATATTTTGAAATACCACAACTCAGCATGGGAGAATGGATGGTAAACAAGGCAAAACAGAACAGAGTAGAGTGGAATAGAATAGAACAGAACAGTATAGATTTCCATGGAACAGAATAGAACATATCTGCATAGAATAGAATAGCAAAGAATAAAATAGAGTAGCAAGGCAAAAAATAGAAAAGAATACAATGGAATAGAGTAGAATACAGTTTCTCAGAATAGAATAGTATAAAACATTTCTGCATAGAATACAATAGCAAAGAATAGAATACAATGGAATAAGAGTAGAATACATTTTCTTAGAATAGTAGAGTAGAATAGAATAGAACATCGTTTCTTAGAATAGAAAAGAATAGAACATATTTGCATAGAATAGAATAAAGCATATCTAGATAGAATAGAATAGCAAAGAATATAATAGAATGGAATAGAGTAGAACACATTTTCTTAGAATTGCAAAAGATAAAATAGAATAGAACATCATTTCACAGAACAGAAAAGAACATATTTGCATAGAATAGAATAGAATAGCAAAAGCATCATTCCATAGAATAAAATAAATCTTCATTCCTACTTCCACAGGTGCTTGGCAGTATACGGAGGATTCATTTTGTTAGCGCAAGCTGTATAAAATTAAAAAAACAGTCCCCCAAAATGAGTCTAAGTTTTCATGAATGTGAGCAACCATGCATAAAAAACCACCAAATGTTAAAGAAAGAACAAGGGCAGGACTGGTGAATCTGTCATTACATGAAAAACCTGAAAGGAGAAGGTTGTTGTCTCCCTTTATGACAGAGTTCCTTGAAAAGAGAAAGAGAGGGGGGAGGCTCAAAGAGATTCATCTCCACCAGGATCTGAGGTCATCCAACCTAGTCATCCTAGAAGCACATGAAAAATATGGAGTGAAGACTGAAGATATTCTTCCCCCTAAAAAAGGAGAGTGCAGGGAAGACTCTGACTGAAGAGAATCACTGACCTTCAAACAAGCTCTCTATCCATATAGAGTAGGGGAAGACATGCACAATCCATCAAAAATGCACATGAACTTTCCCTCTTCAAATAGTTCCCGCTTGAATAGCAGTCAATGGATCAACTATGAATATTGCATGTAGTGAATTGCTGGGGATCAGATTGAATTCAGCGTGAAAAAAAACAACCAAAAACAAATCTGCGATATTCAAATATCAAGATTTCAAATTTATTTGAATGAAAACATTTTCAACTGTGAATTGGAAAGAGCGGATCGCGTGGTTTAAACGGTTTTGAACAAATAACCATGCAAAAAAAGGAGAATGTAAACATCAAATAAGGAGGAAAGGATGACTAAATATCAACATAAAGTGTAAAAAGAAATCAGAATCCTCACTATGGTCATGAAATTGCCTTTTGCCTCAGTCCCTCTTCAGGAATGGAAGGATCAGTGTTAATTTTCAGTTGTTCTTTGATTGGATGAACCTGGCTCCCTCGTGCACGACACGGCTACCACAGGTCAGTGCCTGGTGCACTGTAGCATGAAACAAACAAATAGAAAAAGGCACCTTGTGGCACTTGACTCTCGCCAGAATGCGACTGACGGCAAGCCTGCCAGCGTCCTTTAATAACGACCGGTGCCTCCTAACCAAAGAGTGAGGGGTGGAGAGGTGCTGGAGGGGACGGAGCTGGCATGGAGGGGAAATGATGGATTTAAAGCTGCAGATAGGGAAAGGAGGTAGAGAACATAGTTAAGGGAGAAAGGGCATGTAAGTGCTCTGAGATCTTCAAGCTCATTGAAGGATTAGCATGTTTGATACTGAACAAGAAAAAGGACATAGATGTATGTTTATTAAAAAACAAAATCTAACTCTTTCTAAAGTCACAATGTATTTGAATATAGAAAAAGACCGTTTCTCTAGGGGTGGTTTGACTCACTTCACCCGACACCTACCCCCAACAGCAGCAGTCTGATACATTAAAAATAACTATACTGAAATGGATAATCTTCATGCTGATGGTCTTGTTGCTTTTGAAGCTCATTAAGAAGCATCGCCCTCAATGTCAGTCTGTTTCATTACCAGCCAAAAACTCCACACAGGACATTCAAGACGAACTGAATGCAGCGAAAAATGATATATCAACATCTGTGTCTTCAGAAATAGCTGCACCAAAGTTCAGAACTGACTTCGAGTGAGGACATCAGTGTTGTGAGGGTCTGAGTAGTTCAAGTTTGGATAGAAATTGGCGCTTTTATGATGAACTCTTTATCTGTGTAAATGTTGGCGTCTCCTGGTACATGTTGCATCTTTACTGGTTTTGTCCTAGGCTTTGGTAAGCAGCCTTTTTTTTTTTTTTTTAAGTAATTTTTTGGTTGATTTTTGCCTTTTATTGATAGTATAGGATGAGATATGGGGAGATAGAGAGAGATGGGGGAGGACATGTAGCACATGGTCGGTGCCGGACTCGAAACCGCAATCGCTGCAGGGACTGTGGTCCCCATACATGGGGCGCGCTAACCCACTTAACAATCTGTGTGCCCACATGTGCTGCGCTTTTTGACAAAAGTTTCATCCCACTCTCTTCTAACAGCTAAAACTTAAGTAGAATGGTAAAAAAAAGACTGTTTTGTATTTAATTCATAGGCTGCATAAAACATTAAAGTCTCAGTGACGCAATTCTTGGTTTCTTTAGATAAACAGTGACTGCTGCCATAGAAAATGCTGACTCAACTTGGCCTTTAGTCAACTTATCCACAGACATCCACTGTCATTGCAGCACGACTTGAAACAGATGTGTTAAAGTAAATACAACTTCTGTATGTTATGACTAAAGTATAAGGACAAGATACTAGTTTTTCTTGCCCTCTGCTGTAAATATTATCCAAACAGGACTTTATTTCTGGTGTCTTTTCTAAAATTCCATGAAAAGATAAAATGATACATGTACAGGAGGACAAGACAAGGCAAAAAAAAGGTATTAGGGGTGGGGGGGTAGAGGTTGGGGAGGAGGAGGAAGAGGGGAATGGAGAAGAGAGGCAGGAGGCCGATCATCCTGTGATAAGACAAGGAATATAAGTCTGATTATCACAGAGGCCGGGAGCATTAGACAGACAGTTGGGAGTCATCTCAAAACTCAGGAGGGAAGAGGCAAGACAAGAGGTCACAATTATGCCCCGCTAGCTGCTCTCCCCTCCTCCTCATGAAGTGCTCTAATATATTCGGTTAGTTCCTGTATGGCGCGGAGGGGAAATTCTAATTAAAGGGTGCGGGGAATTTTGACACATGTGAGGCAGAGATCAATATTTAGCACCATAATCAGCCATTCCTGATGGCTTGACGGTGTCACTGCAAGCGGACTGCAGCTCTCCATTAGAGCGCTCAGGAAGAAGGAGGCAGACGGGCAGGCGAGCAGGCAGGCAGCCAAGCAGGCAGGCTTGCAGCGGAGCGCCAAACTCCCAGCCATCATGAATCAAAGCAAGTGATGCCTCTCGTGCTCCATTCTGCTTTGCTTTTTATCTTCATTCATCCTCTTAAAGGAGAAAAGTGAACTCTGTCAGACTGCTTTGTGATAGGGGTGCAGGGGAAGGGGGAAAGAAAGGGAGAAAAATGCCACGGAGGGGACACACTAGATCAGGAGGAAGTGCAGCTGTCAGGACTTTAGACTGTGAGATGATTGGAAGGTACACAGATGGTCCCGTCTATTGAGCCATTTCTCTTTTTGGTGCCACACATATTTTATTTTCATTTCAAACAGTGTTGGAAGATGCATTTATATACTTAACTTAGGAAACAACGGAGGCAATACAACACTGAGAAAATACACCAAGGAAAAGTCCTGCATGAACATATTCCTTAAATAAATGGACTTGGAAAAATACAAAACATGACTTCTGTGTGTTTTTAACTATTTCCATATTCAGTATTGTCTATATAGAAAAGCACTATGACTGGTGCTTTCAATCATTGCAACTGGTGTGGATAAAATATAGCTGACAATTTTAAAAAGCGTTGGATGGTTTGACCCCCAATTGTATTTTAGTTTTATAATGGTTTAAAAAAAAAAAAAAAAAAACACCCCTACAGTGACTACTATTAAATTTCACTTTGGGGATAAATTAAGTTATTCTTATTTTATAACCTAAGACTGATAAAAGCGTTTAAAGAGTCATTTAGTTAACACAAATTTGGACTGAAAGCATCAAATTGAGAAAATGTATACACCGATTCTAATGAAGTACAATCTAATTGTACTGCACTAAATCAAAAATTGATTTCATGTCATATAAACTAAAACTTAGTTTAACCTACACACTGGTCACCGCCACAAAACAGAGGTGATATATGCAATTTAGCCAGCTGGTGCAAAGTACAGTAATACCACACAAGGATGCAAACATGAACATGACAAGACAACATAGAGCTGTAATAGACAGAATGTGCCCATAGTAGGATATCTTTGCATTTGCAGATCATGGACATGTTATCAGTCTTCAATAGCATAATAGTGTCCTATCGCCTTCATCGCAACTGCTCTGCTGTGAATTCTACTTTTGGAGGATTCTATGTTTTTTTTTTTTTTTTTTGACATGATTAGAGGGGTATAAACTGTCCTTCATATTTTTATTATTTATACCCTAATATACCCCAGTTTTTTCTACTCAGAGTCTGTGCTGTGTTTTCTGTTGTAGCTTTTTTTTTTTTTTTTTTTTTTTCCACCAGGACCTGGGCGGGCACTTTATTTTTGCTGAACTGAATTCCAAAATAACATTCAGTGAAAAAGTTAGTGATTTCTTTCTTTTTTTTTTTATCACAGATGCTGTAGTCATTTTACACACCCAGCCAAGCACACACAGCATCGCATGTGAACAGAGGTGTTCAGCTAACATGAATATGACCAGTGACTCAGTATCAGGAACATGGTGTTGTTTCCACAAGGCAAGGAGGGGGTAAAGGTGGGGGCACTTGGAGGTGTGTGTATGTGTATGTGGGTGTGTGTGTATATGTATATGAGTGGGTAGGTGGGGGTGAGCCCAAACCCAGCCCAGGGTGTCCCCTGTCTCCATGTGTCAGCCCATCTCCTTGTTCTTGCATGTCACTGACACACACGTGGGTACTTACCAACCCAAGTTGCTCCAATTAATGGCTGTCCCACTGCGCTGTCCGTTGTGCGGTGTGCTGGCCCGGGTGACAAGATCTGGTCTGGGATCTGTCTCTCCAGTGACATAAGGAAGGAATTTTAAGAGGGAAAAGTGATGCAAACACACAGCGCCTCACGCTGCGCCCAGATAGGTAGATAACAAAGAGTCTGGTAAATGAGTGGCAGCGAGGAAGGCATTGAGGATTCTCTAATTACTTGCTGCAATCTATCTAAGTCACTGGCCTTCTAATTTGATTTATCAGAATGCATGAAATCCCCTGGAATAATGCCCTTATTAGAAGGACAGAATTGACGGGGGGACGAGAGGTCTGCCGAGAGGAGGAGGAGAGCGCAGATTTAAGCATCAATTACAGTCAAAAGAAGAATTAATAGTTATTAATCCACAAACATGGCGATCGTTCTCTCTGCTACTTCTGCGCCACTTGGAGACAATCCCCTTTACGCTTCCCCACACACACTCACAGACACACACACAACACAAAAGATCCTGAAAAACAGAATGAAAATAAAAAGCTAAAAGTAAATGTATGTGTAAAAGCAAGTCAGCAGTTACAAAGGCAATAAATATCTCTTACTCTGGATGGTTCCTATCATTTTACCCACCGGTAGATCAAACGTCCTTAACTCTTTAACTAAATTCTTGACTGACAAATTCAATTGCTGTCAGTCGCCCAGGGCCCTGAATGTAATATGTGCATTTTGATTCAATTTGCCCTGCAAATACATACATATACATATTGTTTATCTGGTTACAGGCACAAAAAAATCAATACTTATATCTGTGCTTTGTCATCCTTAAGTGCATCATGAAATAGCAAGATATGCCTCTAATTGAATCCAGCTGGAGAACAAGGATTGTTAATTTTGTGCTATTAAGGTTTTGCAACATTTACAATGTCTTCTTTTGGCCTGTTGATGACGCTTGTTTGTCCCTTGTATGAGAAAAGAACATTTTATATTTCAAAAAATTGAATTTGGAAAGGTCAATCACAAAACAAAAAACGATACATCAAACAGGATGTGAACTGTCGTCTTTTTTAAGGAGAGGAATTCAAAGTACGAGGACGGTAGTTACAGTAGAAACAGGAGATGATTTGGGCTGCATGTGAAAACTAGCACATTACGATGATTATTCAGATTTTCTCATTAATTCACATGCTGCAACTGCACTTTTTGTGTCGTCTAACACGCCAAAGAATAACAACAAAAGGACGGCTTGTCATGTCAAATAGTTTAAAGAGCCGTGCAGGCAGCAATGCAGCATCAGGTGACACCCGGCTCTGAGTTTTATGTTAAACCCTGTAGTTTTTGTTAAAGGGTTGCTGAGTGGCTGAAAGGAGAATGCCAGTGTGCTGTTGCCTTGCTGTCACTCACACAGAGGCAGTATTTAGACAGGGAGCTGAGAGGTCTGCTCTGCTGCCAGCTCCTGCCTTTTAAACAGTCCTTTCCTCAGAGAGACAGCTTAGCACTGAGTGCCAGTCAACCTCAGCCATGCACCCCCCTGCTCATACACACACACACACACACACACACACTGACAGACACACACACTTTGATAGCTTTCTTGATAAAGAACAATTTGGCAGAAGTGAAGAAATGATCATATATGGTCAGACCAAAAGGAACAATGTAATGGGTCCATCCCCGTGTTTCAACAAAGTGGAGCGTGAGGCGTCTGGACAGCAGATTCATCAGCATTACTTGAATGGAGGAACAAGCTCATACAGCATTACAGGGCTGACAAGGGAAGATGAATCTAGGCGACCCGGCGCATTGGGGGATCCTCATAGACCTTCAGTCATGGCTCGTGGTAAAGACTGAAGGATGGGAGAGAGGCTGTGGAGATAACACATCACGCCCTGTCTGCGTCCTGTGTTATGATGCTGTCCTGGAGAGCGTCTGGGACAATCCCGTGTCCGCTTGCCAGAGTGCCGTTGACATCAATGACAAACCTCTGTGGTGTCAGGCAGTCACTCACACTTCTGCTGGGTGTCTGTCATCATGCTCAAACGGTCAGGCGCTGACACCTTTTCACGTGAATGAAGATTCTCCAGCGGCTGACAAAAAAATAGTGGATGGCCTTTAAGGAGGGGAAAAAGACACAGCAAGAATAGCACCTCTCCTCAAAAGGAGAGGCTTATAATTTGCAATAATGGCACACCAGTAGCTCTTGGAGAGAAAATTACAGGAAAAAGCCGATCTGAAATATCCTTTTAACTGGCAGAAACACATCCATTGTAGACAGAAGTCTTGTTTACTTGGTAAAATGGCATCAATTAGGAGCGGATGGCAAAATTAGCATATTCTCTTAATGGACTGGCCTTTCTTGTGCGGCGCGCTCGCACTGATTGTATGGAAGGGACATGTTAAGGGAGACTGAGAAAAGGTCAGGTGTCTGCACCATTCAGGTGATCATATTTTTCACCAAACAGTTGTGCATTCTCCATGGCTATTGTCATGTTACACTGCAGCTGAGAGCAACATGCCAGTGTACCGGGATATTTCATCTTAAATCATGGCAGAAAACAAGTCCTTCATCCTGACAGATCCAAGATACTGAAGGAGCAGCCCTTCAAAAATCAGCTGGGTTTACGTTATTCTATATATAATCTAGGTCACAATTCACATCACTAAAACAAACATCTAGATACTTAAATTAACTTAAATTTATGTTAAAATGCTGCAACAGAAATCGTCAAGAAAAGACATCTTAGAAGATATAAAGATCTGTGAATAAAAGTCCTGTTTCTGAAAAGTTGAGTACTACTGGGTAATTTCTTCCCTGATTGATTAACATTTGCACACTGTTGGATTCAACCACAGGCTTTAAAATGTGAGGAAAAAAGTAGCTAGAAATTAGACAAATTAACAGACAATCTAAAGTAGTGTTCAATATCCTGCTCTTACCACCGAGCTAATCAATTTGGATAAATGGCCAGTTTTTTTCCCCCTGTATTAACAGCCAGCCGTCACTTTAGCAGCTAATTAATTCTGAAAATGATATTTCATCATCAGTGCTGCGGTACATTTCTTGAGAAGGGCTCAGCTCCTCCCAGCCAGACCAAAGCCGCAGACTGCAAATTTTCCTCCCCCCTCCTCCCTTGTGCCTCTGCTCCCACCTCCCCAAATTGACTGGTCTTGCACAGTTGCAGCTGAACAAGAAAGGAATTGCTAGTGTCAAGACACAGTTTACAAATATGACATCTCCTCTGCCATGGCTGGAAATATGAAATATTGATTTATGTGCAGTAAAAGGTCTTATAAAAATGATCACATACACATGAGGGATTAATGCGCGGAAGATCAATAGAAATTTCATTCTTGACACTGGACTGTCACCTATGGTGAAATGCTAAAATAAAGAAATCAATATTATCTATGAAATGTCAAATTTATTATAATTATGTGGATGAAAGCTGGCCAAGTGGCTCCCAGGGGGCCTGGAGGGATAGGGTACTGCTCTCCAGCATCCCTCATGTCCCTCCTGCTCGTGCTGCCAATTTTGAGAGCAATATTGGTGTAAAGGGTTTTCACCCGTTATGTATGGCCTTGTTGTAACAAATTCCTCCTGGAATATTTAACTGTGGAGAGACTGACAATGGACAGAGCTGCAGTTCATAGCCTGCAGGTTGCGTAGTTAACAGCTGTTAGCTTTGGCACATATTGTATGACTCTGCCCTCTCGATTGAAACCTATTTGGCAGCTGCTGCTGACACTGACAAGTCACAGGCCGCTAAAGTACAACATCTCAGCAGGCGTCCCCATTCAAAGATGACAGGTTCAGTCAGGCTGCGTATTGATCTCAAGGCTTGAATGTGGACAGTAATCATGCAGATTTGTTTTGTATTTCTGGACATTAGCTGTTTGGAGAAGAAAAGACGGGACATAAATTACAGAAAAGCATAAACAATCATCATTACGGAGGATAAAAACAATTCAAAAATGAGTCAAAGTGCAGCTCGATTTTGATATCTGGATTGGGAAACTTGTTTGTGCTTCCTGTTTTTAAATGATATGAAGCAGCATCAAGGGCTCTTAATGTGTTATTGGGCTTTCTAAAATCCCCCTCAATGTTTTATTTGCTATTGCATTTAAACTAAGAGCTATTTGTGTTCATTCACTTGTTTTCCATGTCTAATTAATATCCTTTGAATGTGTGGGGATCAATTTATTTAATCAATGTTGGGTAGAGCTTCTGGCCTTCTAAAGGTCACTTAGATATGGAATAGGAAATCATCAGAGTCAAATCACAAAGGGGGGAGCAGGTAATTTGAATGTGGAAGGCAAACTTTGCATGTATGATCACTCATACCAGAGAAAAAAAACACACATTTTTTTCCCTCTCCGTCTTCCCTTTTCAGGCAATAGTCCTTTTTTTCCACCAGAGGCCCACTGTACACACTAGAGTGTGGCAGCTGTGTAATCCCTTTAACAACCAACGGGGCTATTAAATGAACCGGCAGTGCAGCTGCAAATAGCCAATAAAGCCAGCACAATATCATCCCTATTAAACAGTAATCTCGGCAGGCTTAAGAAGTTCTCTGAAAAATGGGAGGAAAACCATAACAAAATGTAATCAAGCAAAACATGGGGATTTTCCTCCACAAAATAAGCCAAACAATTTTCACAGTGGCTTACATGAAAGGTGTGGAGCAGCAGCAGCAGCAGCAGCAGCAGCGCCCGCACTCAAAACCTCAGAGAACTTCTCAGCCCCTTCAGGTGACCACGGTTTGCTGCCTTATCACAAGTACACACAACAAATAAAATGAGCCTGTCAATCGAAGCAATTTATCACCACAGATATTAACAGAGAAAGGGGGAAACAGGGGAAAATAACAAATTGTGCTGTTACATTTTAAAAGTGACCAAATCGAATTCATAAGATCACAATTTGAGAGATAGAACCCAGTTTATTTTTTCCTCCCTTTCACCGGCTTATGTGCTCTGTCAGATGAAAGCCGAGCAGAGAGCCGCTGTTGATGGAGCCTTTGAGCCTGGGAGAGGAGGCAAACGCAGCCTCTTGAAGGGGTGCCGGGGACAGCGATAACCGAGGAAGGCCGCGGGAGCTCCCTCTCTGCTGCCGGGGGAAGGTGTTCCAACTTATCAGAGTCCGCACGTGGGGAATGATTACCCCTCTGCCGGGCCGATTACTGCTGCCTCTCCAGGTCAAAAGCAGGCCAGGATGAAAGAGAGAACTGAAGCCTCCTATCCTGCCTCCAATCATCCATTAGCACTCGGAGCGAGGGGCTTGTCTTTTCCTCCACCCCCCTCTCTGACACAAGCTTGTCAGTCTGGTGCATAAGAAGAAGAGAGACATAATCACAGGCGGGACTCTCACTCACACCCATGTCATGGAGGACAGCGCGGGGCCTGCAGTAGTAATTTATGGATCTGAGTATACGCACTTCCTTGACATATTATTTATTCATTTGAGTTTGTTTAAGAAGAATCCTCGTCATCTGCAGGCTGAGGCAAAGTGTTTACACAATTGATGTATGGTATATATGCTGATCCACCCACATGAATAAGAATGTGAAACAGGCAAAAAAGCACATAACAACAGACACATCAAACAAGGGTAACTGATTGCAGCAAAGACACTGACACACTCACAGACCCACACAGACACAGACACCTACACAAACAGCTTGAAGTCTTCTAATCAGGTAAAAAAAAGTGTAAAAAAGGCACTAGTATTCATGTTTTAGTGACCACACTGATGTGCTCTTTATTTATCTTATTTCCTACTATCTAGATCCTGCTTGTGTTGTTCTTGCTCTTAAATATATGTTGTTCAGACAAAGGCGTCTGCTTAATAACACTAACATTATAACATTGAAACAGTACTGTTTCAGATACCTGTACTAGGTTGATTCTAACACTGGCGTTAGTGTAGCCCATGCACTTAAGTGAGCTCATGATGAACGTCCACATCTGTCATCATTAAATGTACATCAGATGAGAGGCGCTCTGCTGACCATGACGTGGGAGCATGTTGTCAGTATAAGCTAAGACATCATGAGAGCAGGTGAGATTTCTAGTGTTACCAAACTAGATTTTTACCTTCTGACTATTATTCACTTACCAACAGCTCTGGCTGTTTCTGATTGGCTGCTGTGCTGTTATTGATGGAATTTAAAAGTTAAAGTCTGCATATGAATGTATCAGGAGCTGCCATTAATAATATGTCTACATAATGCTTCTGTGCTTTTCTTTTACTCTGTGTCTAAAGCTTTTCAACAAACAGCAAAGTAAGCTTCCTGTCGTCTAAAGCTGTTTTGAACGGTTTATAGTTAAAATTAGCCAGAATGTGGTGGTTTAATGCAGGCTGTAAGGTAAGAGTAGATTAAATGTGTGTGGATGACTCTCTTCCTAAATATCATATTATTACTATTATACAGTACCATAATATAATTCCATTCATAAATTTGAAACTGTTGGGAGTGGTTTTCTATGGTCTATACATGTAGTTAAATGAGCATGTGCTTCTGTTTAGAGCAATGAAGAGGGCCATTGAAATATTTGCACCAGGGCCTATCACAGTTAAGTTGCACTATTTTACACTTGTATAAATACTGCATCTGTAGTGTTAATAATGCTATGGCTGGTATACCAGTGCTAATATGGATCATTTTAAAATTCTGGCAACAAGAGTGACACTGATAATACTGGAACCTTTAATAAAATCAGTTCTTGTATAACATTTAATATTGGAAAAGCATTGCATACAGTTACCAATGCTGGCTTTTTTTTTTGTTTTTTTTAATTATCTTTTTTCAATTCTAAGGACTGCAGGAGTGCTTGATCCAGGCTAATACTTGCATGCAGGAAAGGGGTTGTAACCAGGCTAAAAGAAATCTCAGTTGGAACATCTGTTGTATTTTATTCACACTAAAAAAACCTGATCTCCAATAAAAATATATGGAACAGTGTATTCTCTGCTTCATCAGTCTGAAACTGTGCTACTAGGCCAAAGCCAATGAGAAGCTGCATGTAGAGTATCAACATTTAATGCTTCACTCTGTATGCATTCCCCAGCCACCACCATGATATGGACAGACAATGGGCTGGTGCAGCACAGCTGACCAGACTCACCTCTCACTATAACAGCCCAGCCCTTCAGAATAAGGTCAGTGCTTCAGTCAGCTACCTCTCACTCTCCTCTCTTTAATACCAGAAAGGGACAGGGGAAAAACTCTGTGCTGATTGCTGGTGGCATCTCTGATGAACAGAGTGTAAAAATCTGTCTTCCTATGCTTCCATGCACAGGTCAGTGTAGGGGTCTTTACAATACAACAGAGTAATGCCTTGCTCGGAAACCTCAATCGTGCAATTCTACTGACCAATCTGTTTGGGGATATGGAGAGCCGGGCCTCAGGGGAGCAGGTCAGGCTGGTTGCATTTGGGGTGGATGTATATGAAAGCTGTGTTTTTTCTCCCACAGGTGAGACAAGAGAAAGCCTGCAGGTCAGTCCTGAGGAAAGACAAGCATGCACTGCCATTTACAGGCTGCAGTCATACAGACAGAGAGAGAGAGAGAGAGAGAGAGAGAGCAGCCACACACTGACTGAAGTCAAAGAAGACACTTTCTTGAACATTTAGATTTCCTTGACAAAGTCGGAGAAAGTTGCTCTAAAACAATCAAGGTACATATACATCGCATACCAACTTCAACCAATGATTTAGACTGCTTCTGAGGAAGATGGGAGGATAATATAAATGTGGCTATAAAGAGGCTTTAGATCCTGTATGATGAAGCTGATACTGTACCAATGTAAATTCTCATCAGAGGAACTGAAAGGTGCAGATATCTTGACATGGACTCAATCAGGTAAACCCTGGTATTACTGACAGATCATGGTAATGACTTGAACAGCTTTCCAGAGTGACCATCTTCACTTCGTGATGCTTATCTTTAAAGGAAAGAAGGAAATCTTTAAAGCTGAAACCAAAACCTATTAGCAGTAATGTTACCTTGATGTCAAGGACTCTGGTATGACGAGGTTTGATCCATGTTCTGTTTTCAGAAAATACTGGAGCGCTGTCTGGTTGACTGTTCTTCTGCTTGGATAGAACAGGCACGCCAAATGTTGTCTCAAAATTAAATAAGTCTTTGCACTAGCAGAGTTCAAAACTGACCTTGGCCCTCTGAGGGTAAATGGACGAAGACTTTGACTGAAAAAAAGACAAGCCACACCTAGGGCTAGGCGATAAAACGCCAACAATATGTATCGAAAATTACTTTCCCTCAATATCAATATGAAACATGGTCAATATGCTTTTCGATAGTCGCCATGTTTTGGTAGGCTATATGAAAAGCCAATAAAAAGGGGAGTTGCTCCCGAATAAATTAGAACCAAGTAGCAAACAACTGCGTAGTAGCAGGTTGCAGCTGCACGCAACCATAGCACTTTAACACGTAAAGCCGACAGCACTGTCGATGAGAAAAAAAGAAAATGAGTGCTACCCCCAGCAGAAATGCAGATGAAGGCTCAACAGATGATGACATCGTCGACAACACTGGCATGAAAACGTCGGTGGTGTGGATGTATTTTGTTTTTTTGAGGTCGGACATGAAGCCGAGTAATTTGCACTGCAAATTATCTTGAGTACATGTTCTCGCAAAGTCGGGGTATACCTCAAATCTTTTTCACCACCTGAAGCAGTGCCATGCGGCAGAGCACGCACAATGCAAAAGGTTACAAACCCCAAGCGGAGCAAGGAGCCAAAGGCGCCTGTGCAGCCGAAACATTCAGTCCACTTTCTTTAGCACAACGCCTTACAACAAAATGTTGAAGAGACACAAAGACCTCACAGATGCAGTAGCTTATTGTATTGCAAAAGACATGCTACCAATAAGCACAGTTAAATTTCATGTTTTATACATATATCAATATAGACTGATATGAAAAAAATATATTATGATAAACTTTTCCCATATCGCCCAGCCCTACCCACACCCCTGCAATGACAACAAGCTAGTGTAAAATCTTTGTACCTTTGTTCCTTTATTTTTTTGACCACTTCATTAAGAAAATGTCATCAATCGGTTAAAAAAGAAAAAAGTTTTGCCCAAATGTCCTTCCAAACTGTCCGAACCTGGGAATCAAATGTATTAGTAAAACTGTTCAGAGGCCCATTCATCATTTGGTACCATTTAGATGAGGGTGGAAGTCGAACAAGTTAACAAATTTCTCCTCAAACAAAGAGGCTGATCTCACTACATGGACAGACCTGTGGAAACGCTGTTTTCAATGATCCAAAGCATCTTGTCTTGTCCTTTTCACATGCTTCCAATGAATTATGTATCTGCCGTGATTTATGGTACGCCATGCTCAACACTCTTCCTCTCCCTCAACGTAGAATCCCACATAGATTTTTCACAGGGAGCCCACTGGGAAAACCAAAATTGCTCAATTTAAGGAAGTAATTAAAACTGTCCGCAATCAATATTTATCTCTAGACGGACCCTTGTGGGGGTTTAGTGACCATCCCCCCACCATACTGCCCAATGTCTAGCCTTCTGTCCCTCTGCTCTTCTCATTGACAGCTGTTAAGCTCCTTCAAATAAACCAGAAACAAGAGCAAGCTGTTCCCACTCAGGACTAAAGATGACATTTGCCGTGAATAAGCAAATGACCATTTAACATGAGCCAGCACAAAACTCAGCCCAGAAGCTGACTGTGATACAGATCAGTTTGAAGTATTTACAGACAGTTCATCAATATTTTGCATTCAGAGGAATATTCAAATATTCTAAAACAGTCAGTCGATCATTTTCTCACAAACCAACATTCGAACGATCTGGAAGTTTCCAAGAATTAGGCTTAGAGATAATCAGGAGTTGAGGACTCTCCTGTTTTGATTCTCCGCTGTCAGATAATTAGTTTGACATTATCCTCTCACCTGTGCACAAGCGTAAGGACTACATCACTGAAGACTCCCCTAAATGAGTTTTCATCATTTTGAAGGAATCAAAACTTCTACTTTTTTTTCAAAATAGAGAGTTATATTCCTGATAGACAAGGTGAAATAAATGTGACAGAGAATCTCTTCTAGTTTAGTCTGGTCTTAGACCACTTTTCCGTTTTATAAAAGGCAGCATAAAGAAAATAATGTTTAGGTTTTACTGTAGGGAGGTCTTGATTAATGGACACAAACAGTTTTTACTGCTATTTTTGACCTGAACACTCTTAAAAACAAAGGCTTAAATCCAGGACAGCCTCACAAAAATAAACCAAATTACCCAAGATTGAAGGCCATGAAAGAAAAACGGCCATCAAAAAAGAGATCATCTGGATTCCCCAGACTGATAAATCACACTTTAATTCAATAGAGTATTTACTTGCAATCAATTTAGTGAGGTGAAACAGTCATGTAAAACAGAGCAGCGGTGGCATGACAGTTGGGCTGCACAGTCTTCAGAGACCTCTTGCTGCAGGCAGAAATCATGTCTGTGTCATTCTATATCATCAATTTTAATTATCCTCACAAGTGCTCATTCTGCTCCAGGCTGCGGCGGGAAAGGCAGAATCTGGGAGAAATTCCTTTCATCTATTTGGGACGTCAAGTGTGAGGTGCTACCACTGTCTGTCACCCCCTCTGCTCCAGCACCACGCCACCTCACCCCTAAGAACCACACACAAACACTTGATGGGCTCACGCTTGGATGCACATGTACAGTAGGAGGAGAAAACATACATTAAAAAAATACATGTGTGTGTGTGCTTAGTGTATGAAATGAATGATATAGGATCCCTTACAATGGATTCAAAGTTTTCCCTGTTTTCCTCCTGGATGTGCTCTGTTGTGTTGTTGGAGCACCCCTCTAGGTGTCAACCAGTAGGTCAATATAGCAAAGGTCATGCACCATCTTTCCAATCTCCTGCTGTAACTGAACCCCACACACAGTGATCATTATGAGTCCTTCAGTTCCTTCTGTCCTCAATGAGCGGTGGTCCGACTCTGCAGGGGTCTCACTGTGGCCCCTGCTGAGCGAGACCACCTTCTATCTGCAGACTGAAAACAGTCAAGCACAGTCACTGTTTGAGGAGTTTTCCCTAATTGGGGGCGGTAGAGTTAGACGCTCTGTCAGTTGGGGGTGCAGAAACCAGACTGCATCATCATGTTGACCATTGTTGGAGTTTGGATCAGTGCAGTTATACAATGGACTAAGAGCCTATTACTGATCTTGAACAGTAAGGATTATGACAGAATAAAAATATATAGATGTTACTGTTGCTAATAGTAGCTTACATCTATATAAAGAACTCAAACTTCTTAATTCTGGGAAAGGATCTTTGTCAGATCCTTTTTGTTACAAGCTAGTGAGTCAACTTTCAGCTGTTTGTTCTTAAAGACACAGCCTTTTCTGACAGGATTCAAGGTTAAGATGATTGGGGTTTAGAGCAGAGCAATAAAAAAGATCTCAGCAGGGGAATATGACATATTCATGCCAATAACAGAGATACACTTCAGAACAGTTTTCTCTCCATACGATCTGATCAAAAATCCTGTCATGCAGTAGGGCTGCCACAAACGATTATTCTGATAATCGACACGACTATGATTATTTTTGCGATTAATCGATTAAACGTTGGTTATTTGCAGATTATTGAAATAGTTGTTGACCATTTTGATTGTGGAACTTTAATTGATTAATCGAATTATCATGGCAGCCCTATCATGCAGTGAAAATTGTGACAGCCAGCTAGACTGCAGTATTTATGCTTGCATGTAAACTGCAGACCCCAGTGTGCCCCAACTTCCACCAGCAACACAGTGTTTGAGCTGTTCAACTGTTGACAAAAATGTTAGCATGATATAATTCATGATTTCACACAAAGTTGCTACTTACAGCAAGCTGAATTGATAGCAGCTGTGTTTGATGAAGAGCGTTCACGAGTTGATAAACCCACCTGCAACCCTTCTCCAGTTAGCATCATACGTTATACAAGAAAAACACTGATCATGATTTCACTTTGAGACAAAAGTCAGTGGCAACAAGAGATGTACATACTCCACTGAGAGAATTGTAATTTGAAAAAAAAAGAAAAAAAAAAAAGGAAAAAACAGTGAATTTGGCTCAGGTTTGACTTACAGAGCAAAGACAGCATCTTCCAAATACATGTGCTATTAAAATAATGCAAAAGAAAACAATTTATGACTTAATCAGAACTGCAAAGGCACTTCTATCATCTACACCTACAGCTAGCATAACTGCTGCTTCCATTAGGACTAAACATTCAGTATGCTTACTTGATACAGACGCAGAAAGTGAATTATCATTAAGGTGCTGACAGATTTAACATCACTACCATGGTAATATTTAGTTAAAAATACATATTTGTACTGTGGCTGACTTGTCATGCCAGTGTGACTTTTCTATCACAACCTGAAACGATCAAACTCAAAGAGAAACTTCCAACTTTGCTTCTAGTTTGATCTTTTACAGTAAAATGCTGACTGTATTTGCTCGACTGTTCTTGCTACTGGCTATCGTCTTTGAGATTATAATCAGCCTCTGTCTAAATTAATTATCAACTCATGTTTAACAAAGATATAATCATGCTGTGATTTTACTTAGTGGAGAATCAACACCAACTCAACATGAAGAACAGTGGAGAATTAACCCACTGTGGTAATTAACACATGAACTAACAGCATTAATTAGTACTACGCATTAATGGCTAATTAATTAATGAATAAATAGTGCGTCATTATCAATTAATGAAGAGCATACATGATAAAGACTCTGTCTTATATGAGGTAATCATTAATGCATGGATGATCAGATTAACTCATGATTTTTTAAGCGATAACATAGCGTAAATAAATGTGTATAAGTGGGACAGTAATGTAAAGTCCTACTGTTAGTTTTAATTAACAGTAAAACTGTCAGGGGGAAAAATACAGACAAATAAAAAGTTCCCCAAAACGAGAAAATGACTAATTTATTCAATATCAAGACAGAATTTCCAACATGAGAGATTATTTGACCATATTTCAACATAAATTGTTATTTTTGGCACATTTTCTTGATTGTCTATAATTTTATTCTTAGACTAGAAACAATAAAAAGTATAACACATCTATGTTCACGATAATGGAAGAAGTCAACACACGTAGCAAAAGTAGAGAAATGTTGCTGTGTTAGTGATGGCTGCAGATTCATGACTTCACATTAAGCCATGTTAGAATAGCTGTGGTATTTCCTGGCTGTTGTTGTTGCTGTTATTTTCTATACAGTGTCTGAGGCTGTGATTGGAAATCTGTAGGTCCCAGGTATACAATACGGTTAAATCCAAGTGAGGCAAATTGCATGCATTTTTAGGGATCATTAAGTTATTAGCATCACCAGAGGGGGCAGAAAAACACTTGAAATAATCTCTCTACTAATTGCAATCAATGACTCCTTTTCAGAGCAACTTCTGACACCTTCTGGTGTTTACCGTTTTTAAGTTGGCCCTCATGGATCTCAACCTTGCTATAGAAACATCAATGCCATCCCTGAGAAAAGACTTACAGATAAATATTGAAGTTTAGTGTGGGAGCTATTTAAGCACTGCCCTGCATATATCCTCCGCCATAAAGAACAGACAGGAATGACCCATATAAAGACACAATTAATGGAGAATGGGCAGCCTATGATTGGCAACCGCAAGAGAAGACCGAGGAGCTGATAATGAGTTCTGGCGTCAGTGAAAAATTCCTCTCGCTCCAGGGTTGAAAATGAAAGGTACCTCCCCCTCCATAAAAAGAAAGGATAAAAGAAATAAGTTAGAGAAAATCAGCGGGCAGCTTTTATGTTTCACTCTGTCAGCTGAGTGTCAGGGATTTGCTGTCATAAAGATAGTGAAAGCTCAAGAGCTGGTGCTTACCAAGAATTAATCAGTTTAGGGTTTTTGGTCCTGAACATAAAATGTCAGACACTGCCTCTCAACTCTTGTAGGTGATTTCTTTGAGCTGAACAACACAATAATCCCGCTCTCACTTCTACTGAAGGTCAAAGTTGGTCAGTGAGCCAAGAAATACCATATCAGAGCTTCCTTCCTCCTCGATTGCCTCGAGTATAAATTACGGAATTAGTGTATTGATTGCCGACGATGGCTTCCAGCAATCACTTTTACAGCCATGACAAGATTATTTTATCCTACTTTTCCTGTATTATTATATATTGTGTTTGAGTTATTCCACCAGCATGGGAAGTGACAGCTTGAATTTATTCAATAAAGCGAGGCAGTTAGGGGAGTCAGTGAGGCAAAAAAAAAGAAAAAAAAAAAGAGAAAGCATGGCATGAAAGAGTAGAGACAGCGTTTTCCTGCCTGTGAGCCTGACATCCTAAATAAAGAAAGATATCTGCCCAAATAGAGCGCTGATCAATACATTCATACAAACACGAGCGTGTCGTTTGTTAAGTCGAGGGTGATAACCTCACAGTGATGCACATGGGAAACGGCGGGAGTGAGGAATAAAAAAGACATCATAAATAACACATAATGGAGTTTATGATGATTTGTAACACGGCGTCTAAAAAGAAAAATGCTTTGTTGTGCCCTCATATTTGAGATACTTGACATCAACATGGACAAAAGTGATATAACTCCACAAATTAATCCCAAAAAATCTGATATACTTTAATCGAGGAATGTTTGATGATTAATTCAAGCATGGACCTTCTTTTTTTTCTCTATTAAGGTGAGAAAAAATTTGAGCCTCATTATAAGTTCAATACTTGTCATGATAGTGGCCACATTCTCAGAAGTAGAGCTGCGGTTGTATCAGGATACAATAAAATTCAGAGCTCAACTCCTGGTTTGTGCTTACAAAGTAAAGGTGCATGCTAAAAACAGACTTCCTACTAAAAACACACTGATGTAAAGACGAAGAAAAAGCTGCATCAAGCACTATGTCATAAACAACAAATAACAAGGTAAAGTGCCAGAGTCAAAGTGCTGTAGCACTAGTGGATAATAGTCTAAGGTGGATATACTGCAGCTTGCTGAGTCATTAGATTGCATAGTCCACATAAATTCCTGTAGCCCAGTTGTGATTAGTTATTGCTGTGTAGAAAAGGATGTAGGCGGGAGTAGTGAGAGAGTAATGTGGCTGTTCATTCTGTATAGCCATGAAACATGTAAAATTAAGAGCAGAGCAGAGCAGTAAGCTGACACTAAATATGACTATGAAAGTGCTTAATCATGTTTACAGTACTTCAAGGCAAGCATGCACTGACACATGCAGGCACACAGACACAGTGTGCGAAAGAGCGTTTTCTTTCAGATCAATTAAAGGCACACAGAGAGATTGAAAAAGAAAGAAAAGAAACATTCGTTTACGTGTAATTGGAAAAAAAAACATCAGAATTTTGCCTTGACTAAAGATGATAATCTGGCTGACAGAGGGTTTCTTCTCTGTAGTGTTGCAGCTGCAGGTTAAAGAAAAAAGTAATAACACCTGTGAGCTGTGATTGATGTTCCTCCCTGTTTATAATCCAATTTGTATTGGTTTTTACTCTTTCCCAAGGCACTTAAAAATTATATCAGATAAAGAGCATAAAAGCTGGTGAGAAATGAGACAAAGTGCATGATCAAAGGGGAAGAAGGCAACTTTGAATCCTGGATTTGATGCCTTGTAAATTTTGCAAACACATGTTTTTGGAATATTTGTGGATGGGACATCTTAAGATATATTTCTGAACATTTTTATGTCACAAATAAGGAGATGGATTATCGAGAATCTGATTTTGAGTGGCTCTGTTCTTCTGCTATTGTTTTAACTTATAGCAATGTAAAGAAACCAATTTGTGGAAAAAGCACAACACCCCACAGTCTACACATGACAGCCAAGCATCTCCAGTCTGTATTGCATCAAAATGACAGGACCCAACACAAGTAATCTGACACATCTTGATCACGGCACAGTCCTGATCTTTCTGTCACACTGAGGATTAAAACAGAAACACTGGGCTAACAAGGGTCAGATATGAAATTTCAAGGAAGTGACACATGACAGGACAAACAATTAAGTGTCAGTGTGCTGACCTTGGGGCAACAGTTTTACACCATGACCCTCCGTGCATTAGTCATTTCAGCAGCAGCACGAAAGGAAGGGAGGGGGAAAAAAGAGCAGCCTGGGTGCTCTTGTTCATTCGATGCTTCCAGCCCAGTGTTGTTCATTGTTTAGTCGTTATGATTTAAAGATGTACAGCACTATGGAAATCCGAGTGAGTGTGATTTGTCTTTGTCGGGTCAGCCTCCTACAGTATTCTGTGTGAGTGGTAGAGGTGCAGCTTAACTTAGTGGTGCTCTTCACTACATGAGCGCAGATACATACGCGCATCTTAATAGACCATACAAATGAAGATCTGCGCTCCTTCTTCCTTTTTTTGTGTATTTTGCCATTATAATAACAGTCCCGTCATACACAGAGCCTCTATCAATCTTTGGACTTTTCTGTACGTCAGAAATCAAGGATGTAATTACTCATGCAGAAAGCACAACATGAAGGAGAAAAATCCACGTTCTGCTGAGTATCGCTTTTAGAGGAGGCAACAAAACAAGCAAGGGTGGCGCTGTAATCAGTCAAAGCCTGAAGACTGTTCATTCTTCAGGTGGTGAAGACTGCATACTGCATTTTCACCTCAGAGGTATCAGTGTCCCTTTTTAGTCTACACTAAGTACAGAACAACAGCTTGACCTTTATACCATGCAACCCCTTTTAACAAAAGTTTCACCACATTTTTTCTCTTTCTTTTAAGAGAAATTATTCACGTTTTGAAGCTAAAATTGGCATTAAGTAAATTACGTCGATAAGAAATTAAAAATCTAAAATTAGCGCAACATTGAGTGTAAGTTTAGGTAGACTGGTTGGAGGTGTTAACCTGTATTTCAGTTAGGAGTGGGAGAAAATAACGATACAGCATAGTATCACGATATTTCTTCTGGTGATATATCATATTGTCTCATTGACCAAGTATCAATTTTTTTCAAATTAATTGCTAATATGAAGTCAAATCTATGATAATGGAAAAAAAGAAAATCAACTGTTAGTCCAGTGAGATTGGCAGAGGTGACATCATAGAGCAGGAGAAAGTAAGTACAACAAATATATAAGAGGTTTGCAATATGTGCAACATAAAAATAAAATACAGTGTAAATAAGACAAACATAAAAGGAAAGACAAATGCTAATTCAACTGAACAATTGAAAAAATAGTATAATATATATTGTATTGCAATACTCGCTGTATTGCAGAAAGTTAAAAATCATATTGTGGCCCAAGTACCGTGATAATATCATATCATGGGTCCACTAGTGGTTCCCACACCTAATTCCAATATGCATAAACATGAAAACTTTAGATTTTTTAAGCAGTTCGTGCTTTATATTCCACCTGTGGAACAACTTTTAGAAACATTAACACCCTTACCTATGATAATCTCAAACTCTACAACTCACTGATGACCCGTACGGAATATTTATGGCATGGAAAGAAAAATCAGCTAATTAATGACTAATTTCTAAATGTGTTCTTTAATCATCGTAGACATTGGCCAGCATGGTCTCATTTCACCGTGACAGCTGGTGATGCTTTCCTGTGATTCACGGTAATCCACTTTTTATTATGAAGGAAAAACTGGTATTTTTTTATACAGCAGGGAATGAATAAATATTGTACGTGGTGGGGACATATGGTCTAAACAGAACACAACAGAAAAGAGAGGCCAAATTTCAGACACACAATTCAGCACTAAAGACATCTTATTGAACTTTATTTCAATAATCAGACTGTTTTGGTTTTTTATTATTGAGATAGAAACAAAACAGTCTGGCTAAAATTCAAGTCTTTAAAAACTATATTTAAATACAGACAGTTGCAGGATTTCTGCTGGCAGAACACAGCCAGCAAATGTGACACAAGTTTGGATATCACAGAAACGTGATGTGCACAATCTGTACGAGACAAGTTTCATTATAAAGCACCTTTAAGAAGACAGCAGTCAATCAAAGTGCTGTACATAGGATAAATAAAAGAAGTGAATAAATAGATATATTACAATAAAACAATAAAGTTAAAAACAGTGGAAACAAAATACAGACAGTAAAAGAATAAATTGATTTGTGTGTGCTCATTTATGAAACGCAAGGGAGAAAACGTGGGTCTTTAAGGACGATTCCTTAAGTCTCTAAAAGTACAAGCACAAAAGCACTGATTTTAGTGTAAACATTGTTGTTTTTGTCCTCTCATACAGTGTCATTTAAGTTGTGTGTGTTGTTTCAAGTTTGATTAAAATTTGGGTCCATAAATGACGTCCTCATGTCAGTTTGTGCGCTCCTTCTGCAACACAAGCCTCCCCCCTGTGGGACGATAAAGATAACCTGAACCTGAACCAGTAAACTTCCTCAGTAGTAAATACCGTCTGTTTGCATTAAAACAGCAAAGATATACAGTGGAATGCTCCATATATTAACTTTTCATGTAATAAGTTAACACAACAATGATTAAGTGTTCGCACTTTGTCTCCTACTGCAGTTTACCTGCTTTGATAATGCATACTATTATGTAAATGAACACACAGCATGACCCAAATCTGCTCCCTGTAAATGAATGTATTTTACCTTTAAGATAAGATGTTGTATTTCCACGAGATGTTTGTGTAATATGTTAACAAGAATGCATAGCGCAGATTTGGTGGCTAAAAAGTGGCATAAATTACTTGAAGATGAAGCTGCTGAGAAATTCTCTGACTAAGTGATTTCCATAAACACTATTTATATTTGTCTATTAGAAATAATAGGGTTTTAAAGGTGTAAGTGTCATTGCTCATCTGTGGTTTTGATACTGAAGCTGCAAACCCGTTGATAAGTCTTTTAGTTTACAGTGAAGTTTTTGGTTCTTGGCTCGCAGGTACAAACCCACAACCCACAAATCTTCTGCTATCTTTAATTTTTAGTCAGGTACAGTCCCTTCTCTGGCTTCAGGTCTGTGTGCAAACCGTTTTTCCCTGAAAAATATCAGTCTGACTGAAAACCATGTTGCCTGGGTATTAAGTGCTAATTTTGCAACAGAAATAAGCTTTTTCTTCAGTTTAATCTTGGGGGTAGCACCTACTAAGAGCAAATACACACACAGACAAAACAGAGAAATCCAGACAAATGTAAACCTGAATCAAAACCATACAACCAAAGAATACCCGGCTTTGCGAATGAAAACAAACAACACAAACAAACAAACAAGCACACACACAAGTTTAAGAAGCAGATAAGTGGGGTTATGACCGCTACAATATGAAGCAGGGAGGTTGACTGGATGGAAAACGGGGGGCTGGGGACACCTTTTTTAAACTACTTCTCCTGCAAACAGCATTATCTTGATTAAAGTTTAATTAAGGATCACATTTGGCTGTGCCTTTCATAGCGATCTACATGAGCAGATTTCCTGGGGCTTAACTCTATCGCTGGGAAAATCCTCCTTTATTACTTTCAACCTGTTGTAAAAGCTGTTGGCACGGAGGGACGGCTGCCTCATTCACTGGCCTTGTTTGCTGCTGGAAAAATCCCGAGTCTCAGGAGATCTCCCCACAGTGGTTCAATTTAATATCTGTCCTATCACTACAAGGCTTGGGCTCATTATTAATGATACTATTCATTAATTTCTTGTTGGGCTGATGTTATTTATTAAAATATTAAAGAAAGCTCCTGAGACACTCGCACGTAATGAGGGATGTGTCCTCCTTCCACAAACCCCCCCTCCTCCTCTACTCCCTCTCTCCAACCCCCCTCTGGTGGATGGATGGTGGGTGGAATTACCCCACTCGGACGCTGCTAGCCTGCGCACCCTCATTAGTCGTTCTCCAGGGCTGAGTGACACCATAAATCCATTCTACACATCCACCACCAGCAGCCATACACAAACGCACGCGGCTTGCCTCAGCCCGTTAATGAGCCATTCCCATGCACGGGGAATTGACTAGTGTCCATCCAACATAACTGGACAGTATTTTTTGGGAGCGCTAAATTGCAGCATTGGTGAAGATTTAGGGCTTCGGGAAGCATTTTCACTTCTAATTAATAAGCTATCATGTTATAAACTTGAGATTGAGCTGATTGGATATGTCTGCAGTGGTAAAGAGAGGGGCGCTGACTGTTAAAACAGAATTACTACAATACTTGAAGACATAAAAATGGCTTTTTTGTTATTTTATGACAGAAAACTTTAAAATTAGTGTCTTTAAAGTTATTCTTCACTATAAGCTAAAAATACACTGTAATACTGGGTAAAACAGCAGGACTAGTGAAGTTCTATGTCAACATATACATTAAACCTTCTGATAAAGACATTAATCAGATTTCTGTAAGGTGCTTAAACTGCTCCGTTACCTCAAGTGTGTGTACGCTGCCTCTTTCAAACCCTCTAATATTAATAGTTATACACAGAAACCAGGGAATCCATTAATCATAATAATTAATCTGATCCAATTATATTGCAAAGAATATAACAAATTGCAGGGGAAAATAATGATATATCACTGCCATGTCAGAGGGATATAGACTAAAGCAGTAATTAGACAGAGGGATTTTAAGGACTACACAGCAAGCCAGCAGCTGATGGCTCCACTGTTTGAGTCTGATGATGTAATTAGATGAAGAAGTTGAACAGTGTGTTTCTGCTGGTTCAACTAATGAAGCTCGAGGTTTTAGATTCAAGATGTAGTATGTATTGAGGTTTCTATGGCAGCAAGTGCAGCAAAAATAAAAATAAAAATACTATTGTTGTTTGGTGAGATGTAGGCTGTGCAGTTGACATCATTCCTGCACTGACAGTTAATGCATGTTTAAGAGAGATCAGGATGGTAATATACAGTGGTATGAGTGGAGTGTTTGTGATAAAAATGATCCAAGATTCCTCATACTTTGATGTCCGCGTCACAAAGACATGAGGCGTTTATCGCTGCTCTTTAAAGTGTTTGCACAACAAGACCTCAATGCAGCTCTGAAACATACAAAGACGCATTTATTTCCAGACTAGCTCGATACAATTAAAAGGTATAAAAACATCTCAGTACAAAATAATTTCTTCACCACTTAGTTGGTTCTAATACAGGACAATAAACTTGGATATGGAAATGCAAAGACAGGAAAAGTAGAAAGTAAAGTGAGTTTTCTCGGCACAAAGCCACAGGAATCGTCCTCCCTGTTGTGGAATTGTTGGCTCCTCATGAGTACAGAATTAATCACCTGCCTGCCTTCCTGGTCTCTGTGCTAGGACCCGAGGACAGAGGTAATAAGACAAGCCCTTCAGGGACGCACCGCCGAGTATAAATATCAGCTGCTGTGCATATGTAAATCACTCCCAGATTTATTTATTTTTTAATTTCTCCTCAAAGGCTCAAGTGTGCTAATATCAAATAGCGAGCTTTTAGGGAGTGTTTAATGGCTGTTGGTGGGTGGTAGGGAGCGGCGGACTCTGGAGCGTGCGCCCGTTCATGAGTAATTAAGGGGTGTTTTGCCGAGCATAAATAATGCTGTTTGTATTGGCCCTGCGCAGGAGTGGAGAGAGAGAGAAGAGAGGAAGAGGCTAGGGTGGGGGGTGGAGGTGAGATGGTGGGTGGTGGTGGTAAGGGGGGTGGGTGGGTATGGACAGACAGGAACAGCAGGGGTTAACCCCTCAACACACACCTCTCTGCAGCACTGGGCGCCTCTTAATGCGACATGCACAGGGAGGTTCATTTGTTCTATACCACTCAGCATTACTTAAAGAAAATTATTGTTCATGAGGATCGCTGTGACGTGGGGAGAATTACAGTGTTTCTTTTTCACTAACCTCCCTAATCGTTCTCTGATAAAAATAAATGTCATAACACGGGAGAGAGCGGCGCAGCAGAAAGATCTCAAACACTTAGACTTACATAGTTGTTGTGCTAATCTACAAAGACAGCAACACATAATATTCACTATATAATAGCACAAATAAGAAGAAAGGAGAAGGGGGTCTTGTGCTTCTGTTGTTTAGCCAAGTTGTTTTCAAACTCCAGACGGATGCACCTAAATTTTTAACTGTACTACAAATTTAGAAAGAGTACATTTTGAGGCTTGACTTTTTTAAGGAACAAAGCTAAATATGATGTTTCCCTTGATTTCTAAAATGCTGCAGATATACAACAATATCTTTGATTTGTGCCGATTATTTTCAACCCAAATGTTCTTTTTTGCTGTATGGTTATTGCTGCTGTTGTGACATTTTTGTTGCTTTGACCTGCTTTTAATTTTCTTACTTCAATTCTATCGATAAACTTTAGAGTGTTCGACCTCCATGTTATTTTTTCTGTGCGTATTTCCTCCAAACACCTACAACACCATGTTAACTTTGCGGTATTATCAAGTGGCTATGGTAGCAAATTCTCCATAAGGAAAAAAAAAAGGAAGAAATCTGAACAGTGTGTACTCTAAGTCATGTCAGAGCAGGTGATTTTCACTGGCTTGGGAAATAGAGTTATTTCCTCACACATTAGTAGAAGAGTTGACAGGCCATAGAATGTACTGCACTTGAGCGCACTAATGGTCAGTGAGTACCCCCACCTCCCTCCCTCTCCTCCTCCTCCACCACCTCCCCTCCTCCTCCTCCCCAACACCACCGCCATCGCAGACACCAAAGGAGTCAGAGCCATTTATAGATCCTTTCTTTCTTGTCTCTTCTCGCCAACATGTTCACCTTCACTTTAAAGTGCTCAGGTATGTGCGGCTAGATATCGCTCCGAGTGCTGATATATTCCCACCAAAAAAGCATCGGGTGGGTTACATTCAAAAGCTTAAATTTGGTCAAATTGTAAAGTCACATAAATAAACATCACCATGCATGTAAAATATGCCTCATTTTAAAATAAAACAATTAACACAGAGAGTGCAGTAAATTGGTCTTGAGAGGAAAATCAAAGCTCCACAGTAAGTAAGTGATACTAAACGGTGCCTTACTTTATGAACCTCAGTCCAATATTGCCTCCAACAAAGAGGGAATATACACCACCTCCTCCTCCTCCTCCTCCTCCTCCTTCTCCTCACAGTTTAAGTTGCCACAAAGGACTGCGCTCCTGAAGAGAAACACACTCACAATATAGGCTTACAAGTTCCTCTGGGTACAATTATACAGTACCTCTGCAGTAACAAGTGGCTAAGGTAAAGGGGGTGGGGGGTGGGGGACAACCTCTTGAGTGAAACAATTTAGCTGTCATGACTGTGTGGCAGGACCCGGTCCTGTTTGGGAAGCAGGCTGATCCCCAGAGTCAGAAGATAATCGTGTCCAGGCCGGAGGACCAATAAATCAATCTGGTTTAACCGCAGCCGTCCACGGACCTCTGTTTATCAACAAAAAGAGGAACAGACTGAGGAGTGGTATCTGGTTATCTTTAATCATGTGATATCCAGGTAATCAACAGGACAAGAATGGAGGTTTCTATTTTCCTGCTAATTAGAGATACTACTTTTGTCATTGCTGAAAATAAAGGATGAACAATACAGTCAAGAGAATGGAAGTTTATCCCAGTACCAACTCCGTGAACAAGCACACCAAAGCCTTTGTTTATTCATTAGACTTTTAATAAGCGGAGGTATCAGAGCACACACACGCTGGGATTGTTTGTGACTCACCAGGAGCTACTGTAAAGCTAACAGGGCCTGGCAGCACCTGTGGCCCCCACGTTCCAGCTGCCAGCGCTGTGCTGCGGGGCCCAGGAGAGCCACATTAGCAGCGAGGGTTGCAGCGAGTGGAGCTCCGCTATAGCGCCGGTCATGCTGTGGAAATGTCAGCAGCGAAACCAGCCAGGTCCACCGAGCCCTGAGCCCGGCTCTGGCGCCCAGCGTGACTCTGACATGATCATGGACGGCGGTTGTGACACATGTAAGCAATGACTCCACACAGCTATCTGATCAGCATTACGCCTCTGTCAGAAGGCTCTGACTACAGGAGCGTGATGAGAGCTGTGATAGGGCTCCCTGGCTCATGTGGGTCAGAGATGGAGGAGGCTGCTGCACCTCCCTGAAAGGACTCCCTCAGACACTCTACTTTTTTATCACCAAAAATGTTTCATCCATCTAAAAAGCCAAAAAAAATCTTTTCCATTCATCAATGTATGTGTTTCTCACTTGATGTATTTATTTTTAATGAACACACAAGTAGGATTTTAAACACACCAGGAGCAAAAACAAGCATTATTTGTCATAAGCCGTGTGTGTGCATCAACCATCAATCATTGCCATCACAATTGCCACAGTCTGCTGTCAGCGCCTATTACTGCTGAATTCATTTCCCTCAATTAATTCAAAATCTAACCCCTTGGCAACCACCAATGTATGTTTTTTTCTTTATCCATCCACCCACCTATTTGTCAAAATGGACTCAGTGACAGTGCAGTGATGCATTCATTATAAAAAGGAGAAACAATAGTGCACACATACCATTAATTAACTCAGCATTTAGGAAAGACAAATATACAGCCAGAGTATCTCTGCCTGTACTCACATCAATATTTTTAACATACATAGACAACTATATAGGCTCAAATATTAATGTATTAAAGTCTCTTCAAAAAGAGTAAAACTGAGGTCTTTCCTGACTGTGTTTGTCTGTCACTGAACATTTTCTACGGTAAAAGTCTCGACCTGAAAGCCACACATGTGATCACATCAGTTAAAAAAGGAAAGACAAAGAAATGTCATCAGTGTAATACCATCTGATCTCTATATTATCCAAACACATGGACATGAATATAAAGAGCAAAACACAAAGAGGACATAATTAATTAATAAACAGCATAAAGCGTAACTCTCCTTATCACAGAGTCTACTGTATCCTATTAAATAACAGTTTTGTCTTAGGGAGGACTTGAAGACTTTTATCTCCAAAATGAAGTGTTTAAATTAATTAAGTGTGAACAAGATTTCACTTCAGGATGTTATTTGAAAGTAAAATTGCCCATAGGGATTAAAATGAACTCTGTGGGCCTCACTGTCACCCCACTGAGCTCCCCATGTTTGGAAAATGTCCAGTTTTAAAGATTAATTTGAATCTTTGAGGAGAAAGTCTCAATCTCAATCTTAAAGGATGTCAGAAGAGAAGGAAAAAAAAAAGTCTTTCTTATAATCAGATGCCTCTTGACTGAAATGTTCAGCGTACAGAATCTATATAAGATTTTTCTCTGTGCATGATTCCAATCGCGTTAGCTGCCGTGTAGGGAGCGTTTCAGTGTGCATATTAATTACACCAGGGCTTTGTCATGAGCAGGTCAAAGCAGACATGCTAGCCAGGCTGGGTCATTTAAACCGAGAGTGCAGCTTAGTGAGCCTGCTGTGCACATCACGGTCTCAGTCAGAAGTTAAAGCCCTGCAGAGAGAGGTTGTTGGTGTGATTACCAGCTCAGTAATAAACACTAATTTCTCACCAGCACCTGCAGAACTCATGCGCCTAAGCAGCTCTCAACGGGATTAAAACACGCCTGTTAGACTGTGTTTATTACAGATTAAGACGCCAGGACCTCTTATTATACAAACGTATAATTCTTTAATTTTATAAAGAGAATAGTAAAACACAGCTAAAGAATAGAAATGTTTGAAAATGATGCTCATAAAACCTGCCATGGTATTATGTAGGTGAATAAATTGCACTTTTTTTAACCTATTTTGGACAAGATCTCTCCGTGGTTAAAATCAAGTATTTTCTTTTCCTTTTTTGTGAATTTTCATCCCGTGCAGTCTCGGCTACAAGTGTGAGCTGATGTGAGCTCATGTGACATTTGGGAGGAGGGACGGGCATAAGTCGAGACTGGTTAGCAGTACAGCAGTGACTCAGCCTGCTGATGTGTGGGATGTTTCTCACTTTTCTTCAAATAGCTCCTAACAACTCCCAGAGCTGAGGAAAAGAGATTCTCTCCCCTCCTGGCTCATTTATTTTAAATTTCTCATGATTTATACTTTGTTAAGATGGTGTGAGGAAATCTCACGTGTTATATTCTCCAAAAACTTTTCAAAGTAAACTTATAAAAATAACTAAAACCGTTTATTTTGAAATGTATTTTCATCATATGAGCCTGTTTATTTCCTTTTGCCGTCTGTATCTAATTGTGCAGAAAAAAGGACTGTTTACTGAGATTTAATACTATTGTTTGAGGTCTAATAACTAAAGCCTGAACATTTTTGCACAAATGATTTTTCCGGTGATATTTTCATCAGAAAGCTGCACCTGCAGCAACTCTGCGTCCTTGAAATAATTACACTTGTTCCGTCCTGCAGGTCATAATTCATCCTCATTGTCCTGAACTTTCCTGTATGAAATAAAAAATCTCAATACACACATGCAAATGCCCATAAAGCATTTGTTGTTGTTCAGTGGGAAGCATGAATTAGGCCCCACTCAGTATACAGAAGTGATATCCAAATCCGCGGATGTGTCCTTTTGAGGCTCACCTAACAAGTTTGGCCGTTTCTGATTAGCTCAGCAGAAAGTGTGATAGTTTACCTTGATAAATTAGAGGAGGCAAGATTTAATGAATGGAACATGGGGGTCACCTTTGTTTCTTGGGGTGATACAATAAGAAAAAAACAAACAAATTTTTCTTACTGCCACATGCCTCTCCTTAATAATCAGATTTCTCATCCTCCTCGTAATAGAGGGTGCACAGAATCTCATTACCTTCTCTAGCTGAGGGGAGAGAGGCAACACTTCTTCTTTGACTTCCTCTGTAAAACAAGGTAAGGAGAGGAGGAGGGGGTGGGGGCAGAGGAAGCACAAGACACACTGAGTTCTGCTTATTTGCACATACATCGACATCCCCTTACAGATATGTAAATTACTCAGGCAACACCCAAATGCTAAAGTCTACACCATTAGTTTTCCACTTCATAATCTCCACATGGGGCCGTTAGAGGGATAATGTACCATACAATACGTGGTTTACTTTTAATTAATAGGGAAAACGTATTTTGAAACGAATATTAAATCTAGATTAATGTGGAAAACCTCCCAGCTCTTTGTAAATGTAAGCGTCTGCACCTTCCTAAGAAGAAGGAGGGAATAACAGCTAAAGCAGTCCACCTGGGGGGAGTTTGGAAGCAAATGAATGCCAACTCCCTTTATTTTTCAAGCACAGCTATTGGCCTGATGCTGAGTGAATGCTTTTCTATGTGACTAAAACAGCAACAGTAAACTCTGTCAAGTAAGTTATGTTCATAAAACCTGGATAAACACATACTGATATACTCTGTTGATATTAATTCTGTCAAAAATAGCTCAGCTTATTGACAAACCGAGGAAGTTTTATGCTTTTCTAATAATAACTCGGGGACATTTCTGTGTGTGTCACTTCTGTGAACAAAGTGAGAACTCTTCTCTTTGCTGATCTTGTCCTGCACATTTGCAGAAAGAGTTAGGGCTGTCCCAATACACTGGTATTGACAATAACCATCGTTTGGAAAACAAGGTTATGCTGTGAATTTATACGAGTAGTCCTCTGTGCTGGTTGTCGCACATTATTAAATGGAGGGAGGGATAAACATCTAAAGGTTTACAGTACATCTGAAAACAACCTCACAGCGTTTGTCTCTTCAGGTTACAAATCAATTAAATGTTCTTAAATTACATCGTTCTTTTCATTGTTTTCATCCAGGTTCACAGCTAACCATCTGCAGGAAGTAGCTTAACCCTTCAAAATAAAAGCATGGTTTTGTCATGCTGGGAATAGAGCTACCTTAACACAAGACTGAAAAAATAAGAGGATGACATCTTTAGGTTAATGTCTTCTCCAAAGAAGTCTTAGTCATAGAGCTGATGACGTGGATAAATCCCATATTTGAACAGCTTTGGAAATGGACGATGACATGTAAATGAACTGTATTTATTGATAAGGTTTACAAATTAAGGTATTTCTCTGTCATTATTTTGCCTATCCTCAATTTGACAGCTCAAGATGAAATAAATGCTCCCTTTAAGCAGTTAAATGGATCGCTCACTTTGAATATTTGCTGCTGAAGAATTAAAAAAGTTTTTTTCTTCACCAACACCAACTCTCTCATAGTAGTTCATATGTATGAAAAAAAGTACAATATGGGATTGACTAGTCTTGTTTGCCTTTTTAAGTCACAATCAGTTAAAATCAGTCTGTTTTGTTATAAGCACAAAACTCCTCATAGGGGTTTTAAAAGCAAAATTAACCTTTATAGGACTACAAGCAGAGGCAGTGATAAGTGATTGCACCAAAAACTATCAAAAACGTCTTCAATGCGAATGATCAGTATCTTTATGTTATTTCTAAAGTGGTAACCCTTGCTTTTGGTGGAAAAGGGGATGACACAGATTGGGTTGCATTTAAAGCGATTTAGGAGTAACACCAATAGTTACTAAAGAGACTTAAAGTGTCTTTACAGATACCTGCACCTATGAGGCATTTTAATAGAAGGGGCAGTTGAACATTTTCTAAATACACCTGCAGGGATTATACACTTTTTTTTATAATAGTTATAATATTAGGTTATTAATGGTTATTTATACGGTCCATTTATGTCAGTGCTGATTGCAAATAAATTTCCTTAGAAATACATCAAGTAATCCAACAGAGCAGCCATCCTTTTCCTGTTACCTTTGACTTTATTCAAGATATTAAAAAGACAAGGGTCCACCAGGACTCCCACTCTAAAGCCACAACAGCAGAGGCCCTGCAGTGGTATACGATTGGTACATCCACAGTCCTCATCTGGGGTTTGAAAAAACATCTTTTTGATCTCCTTTGATCACCCCTCCATCTGACAGACCACAAAGTAAAGGCGAAAAGGACAGCTCCTCCACTACTCAAAGTGGCACCGTACAGTATAACCCTGAGAGCGTTCTGCTCTCTCCAAATGCCAGACTTTATTGCCAGGTTGAGCCCTGGTTAGACCAATCTGCACTTCTTATATCCCCTGTTCTCTCTTCCTTTGTCATAAAGCCATCCTTCCAACATCACAAACTCCCTTGATCAATACGCTGCGCCGTTCCTTTAACTCACAGGCATACATGTCAGCCCAGCCTTCCAGCTGAAGACATGTTTGTTTATATATCTGTCACTGACAGAGCTTCATGTACACTGTAGGAGCGCTTCTTCTTTCACAAGCTCATGGAGTGTTTCCACTCCCCTAAGCAGGAGGTGACAGAGCATTTAGCAGCTCCTCTACACCAAGTGACACATTTGGCTTCAGTTTGCGTTAAGAACAACAATTAATGCATGTTAATTCTTAATTATGCTAATTTCATTTGAAACGAGCTGTGAGGTTCTTCTAACAGGGTGGCTGGGTGAGAGAGGATCCTTGTGTGACGTGGGCTTGTTGTTGTCTCTGGTAATGCTGCTCGCACATTCACATGTCCTCTAGTGTTAGGGACTCTTAATGAGCAGGGAAGTTCAAACATGACGTGCTCATAAAAATAATTGGGATGTTTTTTTTCTTCTTTTTTTTTCTTATGAACCCAAAGAAAAAAAATCAGAAAACAATGTAATTCATTTGCATACACCCTATCACAATTTACAACAGACCCTTTTTAACACCAGGACTATGTTTTAGCATCAGGGTACTCGAGATCTTTCATCACATGATTATTCAACGAGAAACACAAACAATGCACAGCTAAGTGTTGTTGTTGTGTGTAAAATATTAGCCCTCCACAAAATATCAGACTTTCAATGCTGCTGTGATTTTACCAGAGGAACTGAGCACATCTCAGAGGAACACACAATACACCCTCACTCAGCATGCATACATCTGGCCAAGCTAGGCATCAGCAACCCAAGCTAAAACTCAGGGGCTTTAGTCTGAAGATTATTTTAGCCTTTGGTAGGGATGATTACTTTTTTGACTGTTGGTGACTTTGTATAGTAGTAAAAAATGACTTTTTAGAGTGCAATACAACATCTTCAGTAGTATGTAAAAATCTGTTTCAAGTCGTCTATAGCAAAATCATTAAGTGACTGCTGATGGATTCCAGGATGCATGTTGCCTTCCACACACACTTGTTTCCTGGTTACAATAAGTGCTTACTTAAAAACTAATGGACAATTCGACCTGGACTAGCAGCATAAAAAAAAAAAAAAAAAAAAAAAACAATAAAGTTATAGTTATTTTGGGTGATTAATCACTTTCATTAATTTCATTTACCTAGGGTTACGTTACTGAACCAGCACAGCTGCAACAAGCTGACAAGAGAGTAAAAATGGCATCACTGGTGGGCTTGTGTTTCACTGTTCCAGACAATGATGGCGGCACAATTGTTGCCTGGAAAACATGCTGTTAAAAGGAGGAAAACTAAGGATTGTTACACAAAAAATCTTTTAAGTCACCTGAAAAGTTAAAGAAATCTAAAGAAATATGAAGTGGCGGCACTTGCAGCTAGCAGCAGCGTTTTGCATATAAAAGTTTTAATGTGCATCTGGCACACTTAATCATACCCTCAAGTAAGGCTGCATGAAATTGAAAAAAACGAACATTGCAATTTTTTGTACCCCTGCGATACATATTGCGATATTAAAAAATACAGGAATGACCTGAATAGCACTGTATGCTATACTGCACTGCTGAAATCTTCAGGACAGTTAACCTGCACTGATCTAACCTCTTTTTGTGAATGTTAGTAGAATAGCTTCTGTCTGTCTTAGAGATATTTTTAGCTTGCTTTTATTGTGCAGATGAAAGGCACTGCCACAGAACACATATTTTGGTTGACATCATGCTTCTTGTAACCTAAATAATTCCAGATAACCGACTTTCCTTTTCTTTTTGGCAACAAATCTTCATTTTCGGTGGTTTTCTCTTGTTCGTTGCTCATTTTGCAATTGTTGTTGTTGTTACCGGTGTTGTGCTGAGAAACACATGTCAGCCAAGAATTGCATGCACCTCGCAAAACGCGCACTGCTTATGGTAGAGTGGTCCATGGAAATGTACAATTTAAAACCCATACATCTCTAATTTTTTGGGCTAAACAGTCATGAGTAATGTTCCGAAAGTAATTCTCAGTGGACACGCATTTCTAGTCATAACACCGGCAGCACCACTCGCTCCATTTGTAGGGGCGTGGATCCCTTCTCTCTGATTTTGATTGACCGCTGGCAGGGTAGTCCGATTGGCAACTGAGGAAAGGACAAATGTGATTGGTGGATCGCTGCACAGCACATGCAGCGTATCTCAGTCAGCGACCCTTGAAATTAGATGAGTTCATTCGCCTCCAACATCGCAGGCTCTGCAATGTGCCAACGTGCACAAGTTCATCGTGATGACGATGCTCAAACGATATATCGTGCAGCCCTACCCTCAAGTGTGCAAAAACTGCGAACTGTTTCAGACTAAATGCAAGAGATTTATCTTGGTAATCTTGTTTAAATCAGCCATCAAGAGCAGGTTGTTACTGGGATCAGCTGAAAATACCCTGCATCCAGAACCTTTAAGTATTGGTTATAAGCTATCAAATTTATCTAGAAGCCAAAAGTGTGGCTACCACAGATGGATTATGCATTATGGATTTATTGTAGATACAGGAGGAATGAGGTGTTTAAACGCATGATGAACAGGAAAAAAGAAAAGCCCAAAATCTACAGAAAATATGCATTCTGCTTTAATTTTCTTGTTTTTCTTGTCACATGTCTTACAGACACGGTTATTGTAACAGAGAGGGAAAAAATGGTTTAGTGGGAAAATGAAACTTCAGAGATGACTGTATTTAACACACTATACTACATATAGACAACCAGACAGGAGATAAAAGTTTTAGGTGAAACAAAGAGCCGTTAAAATTCCCTCTGTCCCTGCTGGTTAATAAACATGATAAATTGAATCTCTGTTTCAACCTACTTAGACCATTCTGGCTCTAAAATTTCTCTCTTTGGCTTCAGCACTGCGCCTGGTCATAGCTTCACACTCAACATGGCACAATAATTCCCCTGAGGAACATAGCAAAGCGATCTGTCTGGTGGGTAATGTACTGTACACATGTGCTGTAATGAGATACAATTAAGTCAAACCAAATTGTGTGGACAACTTAGTGTATCTAATTTTCTGATCTTTTTGCTGTAAGCAATTTTCAATTTTTTTTTGTAAAAATCAGATTTGTGTGTCAGAAAAAGATCTGTCTCTCTCTGCTTCTTAAAAGTGTGCAGTCTTATTAGCGTAATTCCCCAACCAGAAACCTGCAAAATGTGCACTTTTGATTTTACAGTTTCATAAAATGTCTCTAATTCACTCTATTCTCCTGTGTTTAGGGTATTCAAGGAAAATGAACAAGACATGGTTGGGCACAGTTAAAGTCTGAGGCAGTCGGAATATTTCACCTGACATGAGCTGAGCTAGTCGCATGGCACAACCTAGCACAACTGGGCCATTAAATATATGTAAATGAAGAGAAACACAAGAGAGCCGGGTATAATAGCACGCACAAGGGAGAGATGGATCCTGGGTAGTGATTAATTTATTTGATGATGCCTCTAGTGAGGAATTTTAGGTCACAAATGAAGTGACAGGATGACAAATTACCATTTTAAGGAATTTACTGGGAATCATTAATGAACAATTGTAAGGTAGTATACAGCATGAGGAAAAGATGGAATAAATGTACATCTTTTTCCTCATGTGAGATAGATTACTTTACTTTCTTGAAACATACTTTCAAGAGTGTCTTATTGTTTTATTATTGAGTGTCTATTATGTTATTCTTTTTATTTGGTGTCAAAAATGCATAAGCAAATCTCTGTATTGTTGGAGAATGATGTTTCTAAGTGTCCAAGCAGCAGTGGCAATGGAGTTGTATTTCAGTCAAAACCCTGCAGTGATTTTACATTAAAGTTTAAGCTACAGCAGCACTCAAACCAGTGCTCTTATCAACATGAAACTCTCTCATTTCTTTTACAGATGTGACAGTCAAGCCAGGCAGAGTTAATGCAGTGATTTAGGATGGACTGTGTATTCTTCATTTTCTAACTACATAAAAATAATTAGGATTACACTGTAGATCAACACTTCTAATGATGCTCTATAATTTCAAGCACATGTCTAATTAAGAAAAGGATTATGCAGAGTGATGCAAAGCTTGGCATGCTCCTTATAGGAGGAGTGGACATATTGCTTCTGGCATCTCTTAAATAATTTGGCTTTGTCACTGACAGAATATATCAATTCATTAATTAAGATTAAGTTCATGTGTAAAAGACAGTATCATAGTATATTTAAGTGTTAAAGGAGACAGATGCTCTTTCAAGAGTCGCTGTCAAGCTTGTCTGTCCCGTTCACTTTTCTGCCTTTAAATGGCTTTTAAAAGCCAGTGGTAAAAGAGAGCCGAGATGACAGGAGGAATCTTCACTGCGTGGATTAACCCGACAGATTCCTTGATTCCCCTCCTGGGCCCCTCCAGAGGAGCCGACGCTTCAGAGACTTGATGGTGCATTACAGTAGGTGTGACAAATATCTTTGGTTTAGAAGTGTTAGTGGTGTGTTGGTTCACAGATGACACTGGAAAGTCTGAAAACACTCCTAATTGCACTTTCCAAATGGGAAGCAATGTCCCAATTTGGTCTGTGCTGCAGTGATATGTCCCTGAGAGGAAGCTACTCTGTGTTGGATAATGTTATATTTGTCACATGTAGGCCATCACTCCAGAGGAGCGTATTTCACTTTGACTAAACAAATTTGAATAGAGTATTTGATGACAAAGAGCGGCTTATTTCTCGTGGAAGAATTAAACAACATATCAGCATTTCAAATGTGTGGATTCTTTCCTTCATGATGAAATCCAAAGTCACACTGAATTGTATGTACATATTTAATATTTGTTGTAAGTAGTAGATTCTTGGTTCTGTCTGAGATCATACTTTATTGGCACCAGAAGTGTGTAAGAAAGCAGAGTTTCAGAGCAGTAGGATAAGGGCACAAACAAGGTCCCAATGAATAGGATACTATGCAGCTTTGAATGGGATGGAAATAAATAATATTTGATTAATTCAAAGGCAGTGATTGACTCTGCTTATCTATCCAATTCTTCACCAATTCCATCTGTCCAGCTGTCAACAACACTTAGACTTATATTACCTTCACTGTTCACTGAGGACGGGGAAGTCTGGCTTCTGATTGGGTCTTTAAATGTCAGCTGATTGTAGATACAGCCTCCATTTAATCAACAGGCCATAACAAAGATGGCAGCCGTTCATTACCAAGCTCAGCTAAGAACAGAAACCACAACCACCCACTCTCACACACCCACAGCTACTGTACCTTTTATTATTTAAACCTTCCAGTGAGGTAAGTTTTGAAAGTCATGTCATCTTTACGTTATAGATTCACATATGAACATTTGCTATTCCCCTCATATGACATGTAACAGAAAAAAAAAACATTGTTGAACTTGGTTGGAAAAGGTCAAACTAGCTCCCTTTATCCATATTAACAACAAACTTGACCATAACATGAGGTTCTCCTGATATTCAAAGTTGTAAAGAGATAAAAAACAAAAAACCCTTCTTTTTTAGGCTCATTGAAAATAAGCGGGAATTGTTGCCAAGTGCTTGATAACTGTTGGGTCTCTATAAATCATGGAAGTCTATGTTTTAGACCTGCTCTTACTTTCCTCATATTACTTTTGTTTTGATTTAGCACAATAAATTGAAAGTTTTTTAATAATTCAGCTAGATTGATATCTTTGCTTGTTTTTGACTACTGTAAACCAGGCAGGGAAATTAATCTGACATAACATTTTTGGGATAAATCCAGTAGCTCCATTTGCCTGAAAACTGTCTTCTACATAACTTCTACATAGCACCGCTCTTGATTTATATCACTGAAGAAAAAAGCAGCATGCCCATATCCCTTTCCTTTGTCCCATAAGGCATTAAATCAAATAACACAGAGGAGCAGCTTTCCGTTTCCACGATAGATCTGGGTTATTTTGCTCGCAAGTTTCCTCTAGATTAATTACATGAATGATTACTTTTGCTCAGAAAAGCTGCACTCCTGCTGAACAGAAGTCTGGCAGTAACACAACAGCCTATCACAACTCAGTGGTGCAGACACAGTCTATTTTTGCTCACTACCTAAGTATTGCATTAGAGGGAAACATGTGGAAATTGGATGCTGAAATTGAAAAGTCTTTGAAGAGCTTGAAGAATGAGCCATTTCTCTCCCCATTTCAAACGCCAGAAAACAAAACCTGAACTTTGGAGTATTCAATTTACTGCTGTACAATTTCACTAGAAGTGTGTTGAAAGTTAGTATATTAAATATAAAGACATATATATATATAAATCGATATTTGTTTTTCTAAAAAGTTCAGCTTTTAGAAAAGTCACCATGTTTTAGGAGATGGATTTCTGTTTCACATGTTTACAAGACACTTCAATCCTTTGGTACAAATACAACTTGAAAATAGAGCTCATTTTATTTTCAATACCAGCAACACATTTTTAAAAAAACTAGAAAAGAGACAACAAAACACGGCAAAAGTTGTGTAATGCTGAAAGGACACCTTAAAAAACATCTCTTGACTAAATAGGTTCATTTGTAACAGGGAAGCTAACATTACTACATTTGAAAAGAGCAAATCAGAGAGGCCAAATCTCTCTGAAATAAAGATCACTGCTCTGTGAGAGACTGTGTGGGCAAATAAAATAGTTCAACAAATTCAGTCAAATGTTCCTCGGCATTAAATTGCGAGGAATTTTGGGTTTTCATTACCCCTTCACATCAAATGATTCAGAATCTGGAGAATTCTCTGTACCAAAGAGACAAAACCAAAAGCCAGGACTGGATGGCTGTTTTCTTCTTGCCCCCAGCACTGAATTAAAAACAGACCTAACTCTGTAATGGAAATCACTGCATAGACTAAAACCCAGTCTTTCAACACGGGTTTGTCACTACATCCATGAATGAAGGCTTAAACTGTAGGCCAAGTTGAGATGGACTGAGATGAAGTGGAAAACTATATTTCACATCCTTTTTGAAAACCATTTCTTCATGTCTAAAGAGTAGTGGGTCCACCTTTTTGTCTTCAGCACACAATTCAAGTGTGCATTCAAGACGGGGCTGCTCAAAGACCAGTGGCATGGACGGCTTACACATGGAAGGCATGATTACTGCAATAAGTTAGGGCTTTAAAGCAAAATATGCTGCCATTCAGACAATCCCTATTGGAGGGAAGATCTTACAGAGATCTTAAATAGATTTTGGAATTTTACCCCTGTGGGATTAAGAAAAGGTATATCTTATCTTATATCTCAGCTAGACATTGCTGAAAGGGTTCAGGGTTCAAATGGTTTGCTAACACAGGGTCCCCTAATTGTTGGGATTTTGGTTTTCTGGCACACATAGATGATACTTTTGGAAAAAAACATCCCAGGGACCCTGAAGATGAAGACAGACTGTAGTCATCATCAACAACAAAACTGACAGGTGGATATTGAAAATTTCAAACCAATGTCTGTGCAAAGCCTTGTTTTTTTTCTTCTTTGAACCAGTTAGACAAGTTTGTCTACCTCTGCATAACCCCTGACCAAACCTCTTTTGTGTCACAACTGAATGCATGACTGACCCGGGTAATGTTCACACTTTGCATTGGATACACACTGCATGTACCATGAAAGTGACTATGAGCTTCTTTCCAGATTGTGCCCAATTTCATGCTGCTGTACACACACAGCATCAGTTGATCACACTGATTTGCCAGATACTGAGTGTTTTGTGTTTTTCTAGGGACTGTTGATAGCATGCCTCGCCATGGACAGTAAATGGTAACAATCCAGAAGAGCAACATACAGAGGAACAGGGGAGTTCTGTAGTAACTATTTCTCAAGTCAATATATTTAAGAAAAGCATCATTTATGACGTGTTTTTTATGTGTTTTAGAGCAGGGGATGTCAATGTACATTAAATTTAATGAGAACCTACTAAGATCTTCTCCCCCAGTGATGCAGAAAGAAGTTGATACTCCCTCTCTCCCCTCCTCTCCTGCACTTGGCCTTTGTGGCAAGAATAATAAAGCTGAATGCAAGTGATGTGTGTGTGCTTTCGGTTTGATTAACCTCTGCTCCAAGCTGTTGCTCCACACAATATCATTGCCTATTGACCTGCAGATGCTTGGAGGTAGGGCTGGTGCAAAGGTCTGGAGATGTGGGACTCGCCGCAGTAACAGGCCTCGGCCTAATTGTCCGTTCTCTGTAAGCTGAAGTTATTGGCAGCTGCCACTGTCTCCACCGTCCGAGCTCCAGCGGAAAAAAAAAAAAAAGACTTGGGGCCTACTAATTGCAATGGCCTTTTCATCATCTCAAATCAAACGCTTTCATACAACCCAGGAGAGGCGGCATCCTCTCAGACCATTAGGGAAGTACTGTACATATAGCAGCTGGACAGGTGCATCACCACCACCACTCCCAGGATGTTGCACACACTTCCTTGCTAGCTATGGAAGTAGTTAGCACACAGCACCCTTGACCTCCTCTCTCTCTCTCTCTTTCCCGAACCTGAATGCCATAACCTGATTTTACTAGTCATTTAAGAGGGTGGTTGGTAGGGGAGCAGAAGCAGCTCAGATGGCTGGTGAAAGTGGGGGTGTGATGGCAGTGGCGCTGTATCGTCAGGGAGGGCAACTGGTCCTCCTGACAAGAGATCAATACTGTCCTCGGAGTGGCTGGAGTCAAGCTGCTGGGTCTGACAGGGGGCCGTGTGGCGTAATTGGATCAGGGGGCGCAGCAAGTTGCCTGCCCACCCCCCCTCCTTCAGTACTGTCACAGCTGTCACATGTCATCCCCCTGCACCGCTGTCACCCCAGGAGGCTAGTGGTTCCCCCTCTCTCCCCCAATCTTCCCCCTCGCACCCATGCAAATGTCCACTTAGCAGATGAATGCGGCCGATATTAGGCGCATTCTTCATGCTTTTATGCAAAAGTAAAATCTATGTCATTTGAGAATTTCATGGAAATAAAGTCGCCATTTATTCAAAGCTGAAAGAGTGAAACCGGCTGTAAAAAACTGAAAATGGTTTGGTTCAGCTTATTAAAAATGGAAAGAAAATAAGGCTTTGGAAAAACAAACAGTGAGGGAGTGAGGATTAGAGGAAATAAAAAGGAAGGCGAAAGAAAAAAACTTTATAGACAACATACAGTAATGAAAAATCTCCCACCTCTATATTACCTCATATAACTCACCAGTAACACTTAATCCAAAACTATTGATTGACTGATGTGTAAGCTTGCTGAATGTCTGTAAATTGAACCGTGCATTGTGAGGTGTCGCTTGTTTTCCAATAAATTTTGTCGCACCAAGGGCAGATAAGATTTAAGTCGATAGACCCTCAAGCAGAAATAGACAAAGAATCCGTCCGGTATCTTAATTATCTGTATTTTAAAATGAACTGCATGATCACTTTAATCTGTCATTTTTCAGCACAGCTCAAGGGACGTGATGATCGATTTCAATAGCAGGGACCGTGTGCTGTAAAGAGACAATAATGGAGATAATGGTTGTCTAGTGTTAATCTGGTTATTGAGGATTCAGGCCAAAAGCCCCTTAAAAGCTCTATTCAGCTCCTGAGGGAAACTGAGCATGTTTTGTCCACCGTTACTAAAAAGCTTCCTGAGTCGAACAATTTGAAAGCTTCAGTAATTGTAACCGTTTTTTTCCCCAAAAGAAAAAGGAAGAAGCCAGAGAGTACTGGGAATAATCACATCATGTGACAGAGGAGGATGTTTCTGACCGCAGACATCACAGAGCGGGCTGGATTAAGGACTGGTTAAACATTAAACAGGAATCCATATGTAAATTTACAGCACTAATTAGGAGATGCTGTCTGAGATGTTATCCTCCAAGAGACTCTCTGCCCTCAATTTTCACACACTTAATCAAATTAAAAGCTTAGGAGCAGCATGATGATCGGATTATCGCTGATACATGTACAATTCCTTTTAGTTTGGGCAAATAATGGGCAGATTCTTGTACAAACCATCCGATGGTTTAACACACTCTTGTTTGTTTTAGATGTCTGGTCTAAGGGGGAAAAGGCAATCACTTTCCTCTGGTCATGCTACATTCATCCCTTTTTCATTAGAGTCTCTGGAAATAAATCTAGCTAATTCTCTTGATTTTTAAAATAGAGGCCCAGATGTTTAGGAAAGAGCCCTCTATTTCAACGCCTGTCCGTCTTCATGCGAGATTTGATATAGACATCAGTTGTGGCACAGTTCAGATGGCACCACTTTGATCATAAGGCCTGAAGACTCACGGACCTCAGGGCTGGAGGGGCTTTTCACACAGGCGGAGCACGCTTCATACATGTACACGCACACGCAAACACCGCCAGGGTTAATACACTTAAAAGAACATGCACAAGTGAACCCACATAAACACACGGGTGAAGCTGAATCACTGTTTCACTGATCTATGACAGCAAAGCCTCCTTCTGGGACTGCACGTTCACCTTGGCAGTCTCAACGGTTCAGTGGCCCCGAGGATGTGGTTAACAAATCGGGAGAGAGCTCGCCGGCTCCGGGGTGCACGACGGCTTGTGCTAAGTGATCTGTATTCCTTGAGAATCTGCTGTTCCTTAACCCTGTGAAATTAAGAACACTTCCTGAAACTAGCCCCTAAGACCTCTCACATAATACAAAATTCAGAAAGCACCATGCATCAGTGTCCTTGTGATGGTGTTTTATGGCAAAAAAAAAAACAGCCACAGCAGAGCCAGGAATGCTGCTCTAGAAACCCTGTTGGAAAGAGCTTATCTGTATCTATATTATACACATATAGTCCCTCCCTATTACTGTGCAACAATTTGCCAAATAACACGGCTGTTTAATTCATGTATTTTCTTTTCTAATTCGCTCTCGATTTTAGAGGCTTTTCACCACAGTAGGAATTCCACAAGGCTATCCCCAAGTTTTGTCAAAGTGTTTTGTAGACATAATTTACCAGATACCACCTGCTGTAAGACAGTTAACAGTAAAAAGAACAAGGCTCTCTGAGTATCGAGGAAAGTAAAGATTGGCAGGTGAAAGTGAGGCTTACAGGCTGACCTACACACAAGACCTCTTCATCCGTGACTCATAATCACTACTCTGGGGGAGTCACATGGTCTGCTAAAAGGCAGCCAAAGCCATTATGGGGGTGCTTAAAACTCCACTTAAAGATCACTTTATAGCCTATTACTTTAACTGTGGTTACGTATTTACATGACACCTCCAGCAGCTTTTTGGTTTAGTAATACATTGCTTGTGAGTGGAGCATCTTATGTGACTGTCTGCTGTGACAAAAGTAGTCAACATCCAGGCAATTGCTAAAGGTGTCATGTATTTCTCTTTCTGTGCCTCAGACCCACATGTTGTATAAAAAGACAGGAGAATAAGAAGAAGCATCATATATTTTGAACATCATGTATTACAGCAAACTTCCTTTTATAACCACAAACTGTACACATGTCTTAATTTCTCTGGGTAATTTTGCATGGTGGCATGCTGCTGTTGTTACATTTGTATGATATGACCGGGGCCTTGTCCCCCCAGCAGGCTCCGCTTGGATCAGTTGAGACAGCCCTTACCCTGGGGTCAGCCGCGACCGCGCGACCACACCACTCTGAGGTGACGTGGAGCCAGGGCGATGGTGTGTAAATAAAGGGAGAGAATTGCGAATCTTGTCATGGCTGCAGCGAGCAGAGCAGCTCAAGCAAAGATGGTTGCCCTCAAACCTGACTGGGAGGGGGTTTGCCGCTCCGTACGGAGGTGGCAGGGTGGCTGGTTGTCTGGCGTGGGGAGGAGGATGACTACCATCGCTGCGTCCCTTTCACAGCCTCCCTCTGGCCTGACAGCTCAGGAGCAAATTCACTGCTGACATATGACTTAATCAACAGCACTAATGAATGGCCATATGAAAACAATTAAAGCTTTCAGAGCGGCCGTGGCAGGTATTCTGCTGTTAACAATTCAACTTTTTTATCAGCTGCTTAATCATATCTGAGGGACTATGACTACATATATATTCGGTGACAGCCTCCAATTACTACTTTCATTTTTTCCCCTGCCACTTTAAATGTATGATAGATAATCACGCTAAATAAAAGGCCATTATCAGGCGTTTTCTGACAATTAAGCTACAAATGGATCAGAATTATTATTTTACTTCAATATTTCAATATCCTGCTCGGTGTGAACCCCATGCATTGTGCAAATGTCTCCTCAACAAAGGATTACAATCAATTAAACATTTATGGAAATGGCATCGCTTCCTGTAACACCGGGCTATTTCCCCTGACATTTTGCACCTATTATATTTTCAGACATTTGATGATGTTTCTGACTCATGCTTGGACATTTTGATAAACACTGACATGGAAAAGACTGATACAAGGTATCTTAATACAGATCTCCAGTATGTCTTCTGTTTCAACAGTAAGATGGAGATATTTCTCATAATCCTGAGACATGACTTTAACTAAGAAAGAAATCGGAGGTTGAGCACAAAATAATTACTCATCATCTATTCAAGATTTTTATCATAAGGGACAGCATTGTTCTGGGATAGAAACAGTAAGTCTATCATGTATGTGAGGCATATTTCTTTAGATAAACAACTCAATTAGAATATATATATATTTTAAAAATGTACACTACTCATCAGGTTTTCTTTGGCAGTGAAATGCTCAAGCAAGAAAATTAGACTTTATGTTTTAGAGTCAATTTTTGTGCGCGTAAACCTAAGCCTTATATTTGCTAACAGAGTAAACATGAATATTTCTTTGTGCCAAAGTTTTTTTTTGTGTGTGTGTATTATTCAAATCTAAGTTTATAAATAAAAAAACTTAACCAGCATCTATTCATTTATATGACTCAGTTTAATCAAGAAGACTTCTGTGACGCAGACTCCTTTAGTTCTGACAGTGTGTTTCTATTATGAGTGAGGCCATGGGGAGAGGTCAGCACGGTTTGCTGGTGTGTTGTTTCATAGATGAGATTGTGATGAGCATCTCGACACTCTGCATCCAGCTGTTTTTAATTCACAGAAAGAGCTTTAATTCCAGTCAGAGCTTTGAGTTTCTTCATGACTCATTAAAAGCTGATTTTGTTTAAATGTTTAAACAAACTTGAATTACTCTCATAGTTTTGTCATAATCCACAGAAATTTGGTAAATGGACTTGTACTTAAATACTGCTTGTTTTAGTTAATTGTAGTTTACATTCACCCATTTGTACACATGCAGACACTGGGGAATACTATAGTGCTATAGGGATCGTCAGCATGTACTACTACCCTAAATGTGCATGGGTTCAGTATCTTGCCCACAGACACTTAGGCATGAGACTGCAGGAGCTGGGATCAGACTGACAACCCTCTACTTGAGAGACAGCTGACTCTACCACTGAGAAGAGATTTATCTACTCTACACCTCCTCTTGATGCTGAATCACTTTTTAATTTTTAGTAGAGAACTTTTCTCATCTAGTATTATAGGGATGCAATGACACCTGGCTCTCCATGCCATTCAGATCAACTAACCTAACCTTCTTTCCATCCCCAGCTCAAACAAAAAGTGTCTCTTTGCTGTTTCTTTGCGTCTTTGCTTGTTTGACTGTCTAGTATTTTAATACGCTATTTTTGATTCTTTGTACTTTGTACTTTGTTTGTATTTCTGTGCTTACTTTAGTGCTGGACGATAATTCGATAACAATATATATCGATCGATAGACGTGTGGTGCGATAGAAAAAAAACGGGTCGATAAAAAGTTCGATAGAAAAACACAGTTTCCCTTTCTTTTTCATCATAGCCTATCATGTAGCTTTTACTACAGTCATTACTTCCTCCCAACCAATCACAAACGCAGACCCAGGTACGCTACGGCACCAAGCCCAGCCCCTCTCAAACCACAACAGACAGCACGTGTATTAGAAATAATGTTACAGCAAGGAGAAGCGGAGGAAATTGTCCCGAAAAAAGGTTTCAGTAGTTCACCAGCATGGCAATGTTTTGGTTTTTACAAGTCTGACAAAAAGCGAACAGCGGTCGTTTGCAAAATTTGCAGAGAATTAGTAAAAACCAAGTCTGGTAACACAACCAACTTGCTCTACCATCTAAACCGATCGCACCCGCAGGAGTACGAGCTGTGTCGGCCGCGCCGCAACTCCACGTCGTCGTCGGAGGAATCCTCTGGAACCGCTGCCAGCACAAAGCAAGTGAAGCAGACCAAACTGGACTTCGTTTCTTGCCAAAATACGACAAAGCGTCCAAGCGGCATAAGGACATCACCCATGCAGTGACATGCTCCATAGCGAGGGACATACTGCCAATAACTACCGTTGAAAAGCCTGGCTTCGACCAGCTTCTAGCCACTCTTGACCCGCGATATGAAGTGCCCGGCCGCAAGTATTTCTCAAACACAGCGCTTCAGGCATGAAAACGGGTCAGGGGTTGAAAAGCTGAGAAGGGTGCGGAGGAAATATGTTCCGGTGTTGTGCTGTAGAATGCACCCCTGCATCCTGTCCACTCATTAGCTTCTTAAAGTGGAAGAAAATGAGCTCATATTTTACAAAGACGCGAGTATTTGGATCATGGCTACTAGCAGGGGGTGCGTTCGGCAGGGGTGCATTCTACGACACAACACCGGCGTGGATAAGTCCTGCTTCTCGTGCTCAGTTTGCGTATTAAGTCAATCACATGATAATTAAAAAAAACAAATCTCCCGACCCCGGGAGAAATATTTCAGTGTTCAGACACCAGGCTGTGGGCAGTTTCTCACACAGTTAAAACTGGTAGTATGCTATTCCCACCTAAAGCTATTCTGTTTATTTATATATTTGTTTGTTTTGTTTATTTTCATCAAAAGTCTATTTAAATATTTATTTATCAGATTTTCTGGTCACTTTAGTCTTTATGTTTGTCAGTATTTACTGACGTCACTCAGGCCACTTAAGTTGATTTCTTTTTTTTTTTTTTTTTAAGTTCTTTTTTAAAAAACTTTCAGTTGTGGTAAAAAAATAAATAAAAAGGTGGTTGAATAAAGGTTTGAATTTGATTTCAGTGCTTATGTGTTCTTTATTAAAAGTAGGTCATTAAGCAATAGCATAAAACATCCAGGGCTGCAATTAAAATATATGTTAAATAATTATAATAATTATATCGATAATTATCGATATCGATCAATATGATTTATTTTTTATCGATATGCTTTTTTTCTATATCGTCCAGGCCTAGCTTACTTTATGAAAGTGTGTTAAAGGTGTGATTCTAAATAATTTTTTTTCTGAAATATTTACAACATGATTTAAATTCTATACTAATAAATGATCAATGACAGAAAAAATACGCAGCAGTGTAATTTTCCAAAACAATACACAGAGATCTTAAATCTGACAACTGCGAACTGATTCAGATCATGGGATCTTGACCCCCCTACTGCCTTGTTTTATATCCAAATGTCCATAGTTTAGATAAACAGCATGGTTTATTAGAACGATAATTCTTTATTCTACTAGCATTATCATGGGTATTTCAACAGTCATAGCAGATTAACCATGTGAGGGCTTTCTACAGGCTCCTCTTTGATATGTCTGCATGCATCCTGGTTAATATCGTTTCACTCCCTCCTTTCTTCTTCACTTGACCTTCTTCTTGCAAAACAGCCACTGCCATTATGTTAGAAAGTTGGTCATAGTAATCATAAAAATACTGAATCCCTCACTGCTGGAATTTCTCAGTGAACCATGCTTACAAATCATGTCAGCCTCCTGTATTGTACCAGACCTTTCCAGAACCATATCCATCCTGAATCACCTCTGGAAGGTCATATAAGGTAACACAAAATAGGGGAAACTTTCACTCATGTTGTTAGAACTGGGTGATAAAATGATAATGATATATATGGTAAATTAATTTCCCTCAATATCAAAAACATGGTCAATAATCTTTTCAATAGTCGGCATTCTGCCATGTTTTAGTAGACTATAAGCATAGCCACTGAAAATGGGAGTTGTTCCGGGTCTGCTTCGCACTGAACCAATCGTGTGCTGAATTACAGGCAACTATGGCATTTTAACACATGGAACCGACAGCAGAAATGCAGATGAAGGCTTAACAGATGAAGACACTGTCAACAACTCTGGCACTAAAACATCACTGGTGTGGAGGTATTGGGTTTTTTGAGATTAGACATGAAGCAGAGTAATTTGCACTGCAAATTATATCGAGTACATGTTCTCGCGAAGTCGGGGAATACCTCAAATCTTTTTCACCACCTGAAGCAGTGCCACGCAGCAGAGCACGCACAATGCCAAAGGTTACAAACGGAGCAAGGAGCCCATGGCACTAGGGATGCAACGATTATAGATTTTCACTGTAGGATTATAGTATGAGAAATAATCCCGGTTTCACGATTATCACGATTATTATACATAAATTTCACAACACTTCTAATACTACTTTATAAAATTACATGAACATTCTTGAGTGTTCTTAATGTGCTATTTATTGGCAGAAAACAGTAATCAAACACCACAGTACAAAATAATAAATAAAGATAAACAAAAAAATCTAACTCTCCTTTGAAAGGGAGAGTAGCAAATAAACAGTGTCTTTGTCTTTTTGGAATCAAATAGAAGCTACATATTAGCTATGTGTTTCCCTTTAAAACAAAACTGCTCCGTAAACATCTGTTTTCCCTTTAGAATAATACATATGGAGTGATTGATCAACTATATTACAAAATTATTTCGTATTTTCAGTTTGTTATTTTTTCTGCATTTATTGACCTGAGTAGAGAACTTGCAAACATGGTGAAAGCTGTACAGCTGCCTTTTGAAACAATAATACTCTAATAGTGAAAATAAAAAGAAACAAGGTCCATATCTTTGGAATTAAATGCAAACCTTTTTGCCTTTTTAACAGAACAAGTACTCAAAGGCTACAGAACCCATCTACATCAGGGCCCTTTTCACAAACAGCACATTTAGTTCAAGTCCTTTTAGTTCAAATTATAGTGCAAAAATGTGAGCATGTTCACATTGTCGGCGCTCAGTCTTGACCGCTGAGGAGACAGGATATGGCCACTTGCACTGAACACCCTTTCTGAAGGCACACTTGTTGCAGGAATACACAGATACTTTTTGGCTACTTTCGAAATTGTGGCACTGTCTTTTTCATTAGATGGAGAAATCCAGGTTTTTCCACAATCTGAAATGGCATGTCTTTGGAGATGAAATAGGCCACAGCTTCAGTCAAATCCTGGGCTTGTTTTGAAGAGGGAGCATAGGTCACAGACTTTGAAAAGGATGCCGCCACAGTAGGTTGTTGAAGTGCAGAACTAGAGGTAGTCTTAAGCTAAAAGTGAATAAGAAAAATTAAAATAAATAAACATGCCATGAACTTTGGATTTGCAGTAATGATTTAAGTTATTTTTAAATGTTTGAAATAAAGTATTTATAAATAAAGTATTAAATGAAGTAAAACATCTCTTATGCCGTGTTAATAATAACTGAAATGCAATTAATTAGATCCCAAGACGGGAAGAAGAAAACTTCATTGACTCCGCCAGATGGTGCCGGAGTCAGGTAAAACATGCCGCTTTGCGGCTGTTTGTTTACATTGAATTTAGAGCTCAACTCTCACTGCTACGCCACTGATTGTATGTGACACGTTTACACTTGACTCCCTACCAACTCAATGTTTCCTTTGGTAACTTGTTCTAAACGGAATTTTACTCGGTCATTGTGTGTTACCTTTACTTCAGCGTGTGAAGTCGGGTGATGATCCCGCAAATGCTGCATTAAATTTGATGTGTTCGATCCCTTAGCCGCAACTTTTTTGCGGCAGGCTTTACAAATTGGTGCTCCGTCGTCCTGAAGGACCCCCTGGTCATTTTTAAGATAACCAAAATGCTCCCAAACTCCCGACTTTATTTTTTTTTTCGGCGGAAAGAGAGCGTCGCTCCCAGGTGCTTCTGCCATCATTAGCTCATTAAGCGTAGCCGCGTTCTTCTTCTTCTTCTTCTTGCGTTGTTTCCAGCAGAGTAGTCACGTGTCTCCTGATCATATGACAGCACGGCACTAAAAGCAGGTGCATCGCTGGTGTAACTTTGTTTTCCTTTCGAGCAGGTTGCGCCAAAATAGCATGTCATCCGTTTTTTGCGAGTGATAACAAACACTCGGTGTTGCGGAGCCTGTGGGATTAATTAACCGTGACGTTTTAAATCGCGGTTAATAGTACTATGGGTTAATCGCTGCATCCCTACATGGCACCTATGCAGTCGAAAACAGTCGACCATTCAGTCCGCTTTCCCTAGCGTAACACCTCACAACAAAACGTCAAAGAGACACAAAGACCTCACAGATGCAGTAGCTTATTGTATTGTTAAAGACATGCTACCAATAAGTACTGTTAAACTTCATTTTTTATATCCTGATATATATCGATATCGGCTGATATGAAAAAATATATTGTGATAAACTTTTTCCCGTATCGCCCAGCCCAAGTTGTTATCATTTAAAAAACATTTCACTGCATTTCTTTCACACTTCAATGTTTTCCACTAAAGAAGGGCAAAAGGGTTCTGGTCCTTTAAGAGTCATTGACGATGTCAGAGATGACATGGTGATGGTGGCTCAAATCAGAAGCAGATTTTGACTTAACTGTGAATTCTATAAAAATCATTGTGGTAAATTGACTCATTCGCGTTTTCGTTTTGTCAGGTTAAGTTTGTATATTGATTGCATCCATTCAGGAAATTTCTCCTATCATTTGTACCTAATTTTAGAAATTATTTAAAATCTACGGTGAGAAGTTTTTGACTGGGAGTGAAACAGACTGAATTTTACATTGGTGTCTTTCTACATACATGACTGTGGTTTCTCACTTCATCTTATTCTCAGCAAGAAAGCAAATCTCAGTGTTTCCTTTATATTGAACTGCTCCTCCGAGTAAATGTGCATGCAAAATGCAATTGCCACCTTCTAAGGCAGACAAATTAAAACTCTCAGAGTGCAAAACTTCAATCAAAATCCATTTTTTCAGTTCAGATCCCAACCCTCCCATTCTCTCTTGTTATTAACTTCTATTTTCTCCATCACGTAATCACAACCAGTGAAGGCAAACAGACAATTGTTCTTCTGGAAAAGAAAAAGAGCAATATTTGTCTTAAAATCCTGAAATATGACTGCTCTGCTCAATGAGTTTTGAATATTTTTGTCCAATACACAGTTTGTCATGTCTTACATAGAGCTCTGATGTCCTTCTTGTATTTCTGACTGTCATGAGCAGTAGTACCTCTTTCCATCACATGGTTTGTCCTCTAATGCAGACTTGCTGACATTGTTGAGAGATGAGTGAACACGTAACACAGCTGTGTTTGTGATATGCTTCTCATTGGACTTGATTCACACCACTTTAAAAAAGAATTAGTAATGGTATCCCCAGGTGTAGCACACAATATACAAGTGTGTGATTACAATATCCATATGCACTGTGGGTACCAAGGTATGTAAGAATAGATAGGAATCCTCCATACAAATATGAAAATCAACTTTCTATTCCATATATAATCAGTCGGCCCACTGCAGTGGGAGATATCAGCCGAGCTTTCCATTTGCTGATAGTGGCATGCGGTGGTATTAAGAAATCACCCTGAATGTGCCGGGATAGATAACTGAACATGTTGGGTGTCTACAGGAGATATATTTACACAAAACAGGGAGCAGACAGGGTAGATCTAATTGACTAGGTAGCAGTTTGCCGAGGTTGGTGCAGCAGGTCTCTGAGTGGAGTGGATGAGGGGCTTACAGAGAGGCCGTCAGAGAGCAAAAGATTAGTGCTGACGTCTCTGCCACATCAATTACAACCCGCTGCTTGGCCAGAGAGAAATCCCCACCATTGTCTCTTCAAGGCCAGCGAGCACAAACTGGGTGTGTCAGAGATCAGCCAAAGGAGGAAGAGCAAGGCCTCGAACCTCCCAGTGGGAGTCGCTCCTGTGGGCTGGTGGTTCAGAGTCCCCTGTGGAGGGAGGTGCCACAGAGAGTTTCGCAGCCAACACCGTACCTGTCATTCAGCTGGGGCACATGGTCCAGCACAGTGTGGGTGAGGGGAGGGGAAGGGAAGGCGAGCACAGTTCAGATTCAGCTTTTTGTCAATCTTTGTTATGTGGCTTTGAAGTGGGGAAAAATGATAATACTATGTTTTTTTTTAATTATTATTTTAGTATTCAACTCAAGGCCTTCAGTCCTTTCTTTGGCTTTTAACACAAACCATTCTCATGTTGTCTGTTTATTGATTACAGTTTAATTGCTTTTATCTGGTCTGTTCGTGTATTTTGCCGAGTGTTGATTTTGTTTGTTTTTTAATGTCTATGTAAAGCACTTTGGTCAACTTGGTTGTTTTAATGTGCTCTACAAATAAAATTGTATTGTATTTTCTTTTTCTCACTCTCCCTCTGTAAACAAACCTCTTTTACTATAAATGCATACAGGAAAGAGAGTCGAGGTTTCACAAGTTTCTACAACACAAACCTTTAAAACCTTTAAAAAAAAACACATTCTTTCTGCATGTCTCACAATCACAGTAATAAGTTCAATCTACACTGCAGTTATACTCAAACAACCTCTGCTTCCAAACACTGCTAATATCAAAATATATCAAGTCTCAGCTAACACGATGTCTTGGCGTGCTGGCCACCAGGCCCGAGCGGCATGAAGCCATCAAACAGAGTCAGCCTGCCCGCTCTGCCTGCTTCTTGTTGTTGGACCAGTCAGAACCCCCACCCTAATACACCCAGGTCTGCATCCTTCTCAGTAGGGGGCTGACACCAGGCATTAGCCTGCAGGGCCTCTGATATCACCAACACCTTCACCTTCGGCCTGAACCCCTGCAATGAAACTGCACCCTGCACAGAGGCACAAGGACTGAGACTGCTAAAATATTTGCAGACTGTGTCTTAATATCGACATTATTTCAGCTGCTCTGTGAGGAAAGATGCTTCCCACTATCAGACAGATTTCCCTCCAGAAATCAAAGTTTCAGTCCTTCATTTTGCTATTGCTCAGAAGTCATTTATACTCTTCGTCCAACTCCCTTATCTTTAAAGTCTATAATTTCAACAATCAGTTTGACTCAATTGGATTACCTCAGCCTATTATATGCACACATGCAGTCATTAAGTCAACACAGAGGGACAGCACGGTGATGATGAGACACTAAGAGACAATCACTCATATGTCTTAACAACTGTAAAACAGGACTTCAGAGACTCAGAGAATGGGATCATAATCCCATTAACTTTAATTAGATCTGTGTGATGCTCACCTTTCTTCTGTGACAACAAATTAATGATAAGCCAAAGAGAATTAGAACAGTGGTAAGTGAAACCCTTTTCTTCCCCTCAAGGCTCTCTACTGGGTCCCAGCCTCACCTAAAAGCTCATGAGAATTTAGATCAAACCCCTCCTGTGTGGAGCTGAGTGAGACCGGCCATAAATTGCTAATAGACTAAATGAAACGAGGTAGGAGGCTCCTGCTCTGCAGCAATTACCCCTCAGATGTAGTCATTCATATCTCTGCATGTCTCGTTTCATCAGGGGAGCGCGGGCTCTTTGTCAGCCTGTCTTTGTTGCACAGCGCTGGGCTGGTTAGAGGACTGACCACGGTACGGATATGCAGGGGAGCATTTGAAACAACAAAGTGCTGTTTGACTGGCTGGCCGTTCACAAGAATGGCACCTCTTCCTGCCTTTCATGTAGTGTGGGTTTATATAATCAATTATTAATCAAAGTGGGGTTTTTGAAACTCAAACTCAAAGACTCGTCCACTACACTTAAGTGTCTCCCGGTGTTTTGTATTTGCCTGGCTGCCTTTTTATGGCTGTATTTATCAGGCTTTAATGGTGTGTGTTTATGAAGACCTGCTTCAAAAGTCAATGTTCATGAGTGGGATGCACCACTTCTGGTTGGCATGATGTGTATTAGACTATGGACACATTTCATGGCCGCTATTTGCTCTATTTCAAAACAGTGCAGGACTTCCTCCATGTTATTGTTGATAAAATCAGACCAGTAGTGAGCCAGTCACACTTAGTTATTTGGCAAAGACAGAAGAAATACTGATTTTTGATCTGTCTATTTTGAATTCATTTTTTATAAACCAATATTGTAATGATATTTTAAGCCCATAAAAATAACAGCTAAATTATTGATCAATGGTGTCCCTGTTTAAAACAATACTGTTTTGAATACAATTTTAATGTAATTAAGAATCAGACGGCACTAAAAATTGTAAAAAACAGATCTACAGTAATTTTTTTCACCTGATGCTGCCTTGAGCAATGCAAGGTACAACAGTCCATTACCAAAGAGATCAGTACATTACTAATGTTAAAAAGCATGCAGCCCTGCTCTTCCTAAAAGTCATGCTGGAGGAGGAGCCCTCAGGACCCTCTCCTTCAAAATTCCTGGTCAGGGTGTAAGAAGCAGACACCCTCTGTACTTCTCAGAGTACACTTATTTTCCTCTTTCATAAAGTTTATTGTTAGGGCTGGAGTTTTCCAAACAATGTTTTCATGTCACTAACTTTAACTTTAATTTCTCATATCCAACTAAAGATTCCTCTTTTTTGTTGCTGCAGATGGCTTGCTGCTGTGGGCCTGCCAGACTAACAGCCACAGCTATGAGTTTCATTCTCACCATTATTATCACTATTACAATGCCCATGATACCGTGTGATCTGTGACTTTCATTCCTACCCTTATTGTTTGTATCATTAGTATAAATGCTTAAATCAGACTCGTTGACTCTGACTGCGTTAGACATTAAAATCAGTCTAATACTGTCCATATGCATCCTCTGCAAATATCACAAACATTTTTTTCCATTAAATCTGTAACTGTAACCATAATACTGTGTGACCTGTTGTTGATGTTGTTTGGGGTCCACCTCTCTCTCTCTCTCTCCCTCTCACTCTCTCTTCCTCTCCCTCTCTCTCTCTCCAATCCAGACATGGTCATGGCAGATGTCTGTCTGACATGAATCTGGTTCTGCTTGCGGTTTCTGTCTGTTCACAGGAAGTTTTTCCTCTCCACTGTAACTTGATGTAACCTGGTGAGTTTTCTGCTTATGATGGATTAAGATGAGGTAAGGCTGGGTCTCACCTGTAATAGGGGACTGAATCTTGTCCTGTTTTGATGTTAGGTCTAAATAATAATACAATGACTATGGTCTAAATCTGCACCTGCAAAGTCTTGTCACCTGGTCCCTTTATATTTTCCATTATTCCAACCTGCTGCTCGACACTCCAGCTCCCTCTGTGGTCTCATGTTACTAGTGACAGTATAATGAACATTAGCAAATGAAAAGGAAGTGCTGGTTTGCATGTCCTATTTACTGCGTATCCAAATGACTCCAGAAGCAAATGGAAGTTGAAAGTTTGCAAGATTCCTACATCAGTCTCATTGTATTGATGTTAAAGTACCATCTAACTGGCAGTGGAGAATTTGTGTTGCCCCAGATTGTAAAGGCCCACAATTAGCATATCTTGTCAGACATTTAAAAAAATCAGGTAAAAATGATGACAATCAGATTTGAAGAATCCTGTTTACTCTGAGACAGAACAGTAGAGATAGAGATAATCCGTCTCAAGTAAACCTTTACACTTGTTGTCTTTTACTTTCAACACAATACCTCTGACTAAAGATCTATGAATAAATATTTCGCCACTTGCAACTCAATTCAAGCATTTGATAAAAAATTCATCCATTGTTTGGAAAACTCCAGCTCTTCTGTCCATCTTTTATTGTTAGACAAATTGAAGTGTGCTCTGGGAGGGTGGCCAGCGGTAAACACAGAGAATCCATTTAGCTATCCCATTCCCAGACTGAGAGGAGAGCTGGGCCCTTCAAAGGCAGAGGCAACAATGTGAGTGACATCAGGTCATCCTGCCTCTTCACACTCACCTGGCTGATAGAATTGTTCTGGGGGGAGATAGGAGGAACCTGTGAAGCACAGCTTTTTTGTCATCGCCATATCTTATGATTGATGGCTCCATGGCCGCAGTGAATGTGCCCTTTTTAAATAATTTATGTTGCCCATCGCTATGGACAAGTAGCTTATAACCGGAGTTGTTATTTTTTCATTGACTGGAGGGATCAATACTTTAAAGACATGACATAGCCACTAATGAACTACTTAAATGTCTCTCTGGAGTGGGAAACAAGTGCAGTGTTTACTCAAAGCAAAGAATAAAAACACTTTTATCACAGTAAAGCTCCACTTTCATGGATTCACATGAAAAGAGAGACATGAATGAGGCAAAAGTTAGGGTCTCTTTAGATTGGCAGGACTGCAAACCAAATAAATTCAGCAGCTTGTTGTTTGTTAGACTACAAAAACACAACAGAGAGATCTGCATTTGGACATATGACCTGGAAGTGATTGGGCCCCTCAAACCCTAAACACAGTTGGATTAAATGCATGGCTGTCACCTGGAGTGGATAAGACCACAAACGTGAACCTAATGCATTATTAGCTGAGAGTATAATCCAAAAATAAGCGGTGTAATTACCTCAAACAACCCAGTAGAGTTATATGTTGTAAATCAAAAGGCCCTTGTTCATCCTCCTTCTTACAAAGTGACAAATTAGGTGAACAATATTGTTTGAATTCTTATTAAACTTGATTAATTTATATCATTAGTTGATCGCACAACAGCTCATAAAATATACTAAATTAATTTCTTTGCTGTGATTAATACACGAAACACTTGAATTAACAACAATAAATCAATTTGTGAATCAATTACATTATCATGTTTAAATACAGAGCTAATAGTGTACATTAACTAGGGCTGAAGAAGTGATCATATATCATTTGGCAATTCAAAGAGGAAGAGCAGAGGAGCATCCTTAAATGATCAACGATGAAAGAGATCCAACTCTGGCCTTAATGCTGGAGGTCCAGATACATCTTTACATGTTGTACAAAGGGTAAGTTATCTACCATCAGGGTTCATTGTCACCACGGTTACCTTTGATCTGAGATTTACTGTCAAACAAGTAACATGTATCCCATCTTATATAGCTAGTGTGACACTAACTTTAACAGCAAAGCCTTCACAATAACTGCAAATATTGCAGGACTGACTGTAAAAGTAACAGGGATGTAACAAAGAATTTAAATCTGTGAGATATAAAAATTACTATCTGCACTTTTGTTAACAACTGAGGTGGATCTGCCCTTGACTTGTGATGTTGGACATGAGTAATCCTTTTAGTTCCTAAAACAGGCTTAAAGACATGGCGGCAGCAGGTGAGGACTTCACAGCAGAGAACATGCAGCTATGTGTTTAGAGCCATCATGCTTTAAAGGGCCCATTGTGTCATAATGGAGCATTGAATGCTGGGCCATTTTGAGGGTCCATTCAAATGTGTCCAGCTAATGCCCTTCTTTTTTTCCCAGGCTGCAAAGAGTCCACCACATGCTTCCTTTGTGGGATAAAATATTCTAGGATTCTTTGTTTGACAGTTTAATGAACTTTTAAGTGGTCAGGCAATACACACTTCAACTTAATTTCAACTCAGTGGAACAGTGAGCGCTTAAAACACTTTAACCCGACGGGTAGCCATGTTAGCTGGGTGGCTAGCTAGCTATCTGCTGTTAGGCAAGGGTTAAAGGTTGTATGACATTAAGGGAAAACTCCACAGACCAGACTCCAACTTTCAGTTTAGCCTAAGTGAGTCAGGCTAAGACGAGGTTCTTCCTAGAGTGAGTCATTTTAAGGACACTATTGGCCTGAAAGCTATATAGAAAACCTTAGATGCTCAACAAAGTTTTTCCTGGTCCTTTAGACATTTTTCTTTTTTTATCTTTTTAATTGAGCTATGTCCTACCCATAAAGTAGAGTACAAGCACTCTTTGTCATTTTTTTTGCTTACATGTAGCACATAGTTCTCAAGCTATTAGCTCTTCTTGTAATATTACCTTTAAAGACAGTTGTTAAAAAAATACATTTAAATATATTTTACTTATTCTCTCCGTTTAATTTATTATACGATTAAGCAGGAAGAAATTCAAGTCAGCCACCCTCCTGTCTCCCATAAACTGACACTTTGCTCAATGCTTAGAATAAAGTAAGAACAACAAATCAACAACTGTCAAACAGCCAAGAAATAACATGCCACAGAATGCAATGTCCAAAGATAATGAGCAGTTTAAGACTCATTTAAGATTAAAAAGCTCACGAGTCTATTTAAAAAATAAGATACCACTGTGATGCTTACACATGTGATCTAAAATGATTCAACTTACATTCAGGTCAATACAGTAGTAATATTTTTTAATATGAACATAAAATGCGAGATTAAAAATAATATATTAAGTTGCAAAAAGATGATTATTTTAATCTATTTGACCATCAGACAGGGTTTACTGATTTCACTGTCTCTAGTTAGACTGATCTAGAGATAACCCGCAACTTTGTTTTTTTAAACTAGCTGATGATGAGTGGGTGTAAATTCAGTAGACTAAGTTTTTCTTAGGCTGATGACCGCCCAATAATTTTCATTTACTCCCAAAATATTACTATTTAGCAATTTTGCATTCTTTCAAAACAAAAGCATCTTTGTTATAAAAGTAAAAAAAAATGGAGATTTTAGATTTAAACATAAAAAGAAGCTCACTTTCTACAGTGTACCCACTCCCACTATGAACCACATCATAGTACAAGTCAACTTTGATTTTTAATCTGAGCCCAGTACCTTGCAAGTTAAGTCAGGAGACTTCAAATGAGACACTTCATCCACTTGAGCACTTTACAATTACGGTATAGAAGTTACAGCCTGCTACCAGCCAGCTATGAAAAGCGTGTCAAAGCTTTTTCTGGTTTCACTGCAGAGCTACAGACATTGCTGCCCCCTTACAGGGCTGCTGCAGGTGTGAGAGGTCCTCTCAACCAGCTGTTGTATGGATCAGTCAACAGAGTTAACGTGACACACTTTGTAGAGAATTACACCTCCACCGCAGTGAGCTTTGGGCCTATATGGTCTCGCTAATAAACCTGGACCTTGTAATAGCTGTCTGATCACTCAAACGTAGGAGCAGCAGCAACGGGAGGGCAAGGAAATGTCATCCAACATCGATAGAAAATGTACCTCCACCTTTGTTTAAGGTTCATGCGGGCTGAGTTTGATTGGTTTCTGTGTTTGTGCCAGGGATTGGCTTGTTATATGGGCACAAGACTTGACTATTATTTCAACCACTCAGCCCGATTAGGCGCCAACGTCCACCAATAAAAATCGAGTTTATGAATGAAGCTGCTAAACCACACTTTAAGGAGAAGTGCCGCACCTGAGCTGGGTGGAGAAGAAGTCTCACGAACCTTTTCATTAAAATTTAAATGCTACAGCCCGCATCATTGCTTCACAAATTGACAGATTCCCTACTTTTGTTCAAATGTAGCTCAAACAGTAAAGCAGTCAAGAGTCTATTCTCCAGGTAAGGAGGACCACCGGGTTGATGTCTGGAATCAATTTGAAGTTATCATTAAATCAAAAATAAGAAACAACCTCAGTTTTAAAAAGTGGCTTATAATGGGTTATTTTAGTTTTAAAAAATACTATAATGTACAAACCCTCATTAAAATAAGTTCTCCCTGCGTAGCCTAACTAGCATCAATCCAAACACCAGTTGTTGCATTTAACCGGAGCACAATGTTGTGATTATGGTTGCAGAAACGTATTTTAACCCTTTGTATAAACTGATCCAATTCAATGTTGTCCGATGTTAACTGTGTTTCTGTGTCCTCTCTGCACACGCCCGACATACTTATTTAATAAAGTAGTTAACAGAAGGTGACGGCCTTGAAGTCCAACGAGGTGATGGCAGAGAGTTTCATCCAAGATGTTTGCATGAGCTAAAATAAGTAATGGCTTAATACTTGTTAAGGCTACATTGATACAGAAAAGGGGATTTCACAACAGTTTATTGATTTTTCTGCCTCTAACACTGACACATAAATGGATTACAAACATCATTTCCTTCCTCTTAAACTCCTGTAACAACATTTACTTCCATACCTATAGATGCCATTGCTCAGCTAGTAGGCTGGCTCCTTGAGCCTGAGGCTACCACAAGCAAAAGAGATTGAGCAGCGGGGGTTAAGTGACATGTAAAGAGAGTGAGCACTGCTATAGAAAACAGTGCAGTGACACAAAGAAGATGTTTTCAGATTTTTTTAACTGCAGTTATGCTCTAAAAATAACTATAGATACTCTGCTCTGCACAAATGTGCTACTAGGGATTAGATTTTGAGTGTACGTAGCCGTCCTATTCTTTATCAGACCTGCTGTCGCACAAGATTTAAATGTTACCCAGGTATTAAAACAGGCATTAATATTGTTGCTACAAGTGACATATTCAAGGTTGAAAATCTGGTATTTGACATGGACATCTTTAAATATTTTTGACTCAGTTTATACAAGTTTTATTCTCAGCTGTGCTTTTAAGTTTTCAGTGAATTATGTAGAGAATTGCTGTGTATTTCACTATGCATATGACCCATTAATCATGGTATATATCACCCAGCCTGCTAACAGTAGTTATACATCATATTGATCTGATATCATATTAAATCATGTTGTGTCATGTTGCTACATTTCATGTCTCAAACAAAACACTATTTACAGAGAACCTAGGTTAAAGCCATTTTTCATTTTATACAAACAAAAACACATTATAAAAAAAAAAACTATTTTATTTTTGTATTTGCCAGTGGATCATCATAGCTGTAGGCATAAAAATATGAGAGACTTGACAGTCCCTTTAATTGGGTTACAAAAGAAACAGTCGAATGTAAGTATCGGCATTGGCAATTGTCTTATATGACATTAGCATAATGAATATTGGCAAAAATCTAATAAAATGCATCCAAATTATAACCTGGTATACCCTGTGAGTGTCCTCCTGGTTAGTGCATGTCTTTTGTGGCAACATATCATGTTCCTGTCACCTTCACATGACACTGAATTGCAGTATGATGACATATAATCAATAGTGTGTCTGTACCATTTGCATATTTGCCAATTTATTTTGATGTATCTAAATGTTGCTTTTTGATCAGGTGTGAATACAATTGTTGATATCATTGATCATTGATCATTAACATCTTGAAATCTCCAGAGCCAATTCAAAAGTAACCCAAAAGGACTGTCATTTCCACAGATATAAAGGGCCTCTTACGTCGCCTCCATAAACTGATGTATCTTGTGATATTATAAAAGACACACTTACAAATGCATAGCTGAATTTAAATGCTTACCAACTTGAAACAATCCATTATCATGGAGAGGATGGGATTAATTCAGCCTCTTGCATCAAGAATTGCTTGATGCCTCAGAAGATAATATGCCATGTAATTCTTTTCACCTACACAGACGCACCAACCATACAGTACATGCTTTGTTTTTTTCAACCCTGATAACGGCTGTTAATTCATCAAGAGTAAATAAAATGTTTAGTTGGGAAGGAACATTAATTATCACATTCATCTGCTTGCTGTTCCCAAACTGGGCTATAATGAAATGTGCTGTAATAGAGATTGCTCTTGGGGAGGCGAGCCGTTTATGAATCGCTAGAGGTGCAGCAGCTGCCTTCCCCCTCGAGAGATAGAAATTTATGCCGTATACCCCGCTGATTGTTGAGAAGGTAAAGAACCAATAGCAGCATGTTCAGAGGTTTAATTTAAAGTGTGTTTCTCACTAGGCTGCTCACAACACTTAATTAAACTCTGCTGTTTTGGCAATGACAAATGCTGTGGTGCAGGAGGAAGCTGGGCTGCTGTGACTGAGAGGCTTTTGTAATTTCTTTCATGTGTAGCGATGGCCAGATCCAGGTCAGAAACTGTAGAATTAAAGAACTAAACAAGATTTAGACACGGGAATGGGAGGGCAAGGGGGTGGGCGGTTACAGTCATTTCCTCCTTAGGAATACATCTATATTAGCCTCTTTTTTTGGTCTCTTCTTTCTCATTTTCAGAAAGTTCTGTCATAGATTTATGAGGGTTGAGTTTCTCTGCCTGGTTTTCCACGCTTATTGCCTTTCACAGTGTCTTTTCCTATGGCTTGTGTCTGCTTGATGGAGACTTCAACATTTTACTGATCGGTATGATGAGTAAAATGAATGGTGGGTTCCTGCACAGCATACTGGTCTTTTTATTCTATAATAGACTGATCTTTCTGTTGTGTCTCTTAGCATGATTCTTGATTTGCCAAACCATTTCACCATAGGAAGCATTAAGTTGGAAATATGCAACTAAGTGTGAAATTTAACTTCAGAGGTCGAGCACAGAAAAACATCAAACTGGGAGCAGCCAACAAACTGACAGGGAGTGACTAATAGCTTTTTCTTTCTGGGTAGAAATCCAATTCATGCCAAACAAAAATCTTATTTTGTTTCTGTAATGGTATGACTGTATTACTGTGCATTTCATGAGATCCATTTAAGAGGTGCAGCCACTCTAGCACACAGTCCCTGCACAGCCCTGCTTGCTGCTGTGTTATGAAGTCGCACAACTCTGGCTATACTACCAGGAAATAACCACAGAGATGCCTGCAAGGCACAAACAGGAGCTGGAGCATTTCATTCAATAATGTAATCCATACTTTTAAGTAAAAGACCTCCATTCTTATGTCCTTTTTTATTACTCGAGTGAGCGGTAGCACACATTATTTTTCTGTCACCTGCCAATCTTTTTGCACAGAGCTGTATCACGGCATATACACAGAGAGCTTTTACTAGCTGTGTAGCCAAGTAAATAATAAGTCACTGTGTTTAATTTGAAAACCATACCAGCTTAAACTTGATTTTAATGTAATATTTCATCATTCATATCCTAGTGCTGTCATAACCAAATGGATTAGATATATTAAAAAAATCATACCTTAAGAACCAGCCTGATAGATATCATGGATTTGCTCTATTTCTAATTTGATAGGAAGGGGCCTTCACATTGTATCAAACCACACTAAAATAGACTGATATACACAAACTGACAGATGAAACTCTCTTTTATTGAGTTAAATATCATAATTATGCCGTCATTCCAGCACAGGTAAGGAAAGAGAAACATTTTGGCTAATCCTGTCTGATATTAGAACAGGCAGGTAATATAACTGACCTTATTTGTGTATAAAAACACATACAGCCATTAAATTAAAAAAAAATAAAATCATTTTGATTCAGGGAAAAATGGTTTTGACCAGTGCTTTGATAGTAAAAAAAAACCAAGGATTATATACGTAAAGAAAAAAATAAGTGTAGTTATCCTGTTTTATATGGGGGATGCAAACAGCTCCATATGTATGTTGGTGTTGTGTAAATGCCAGAGAGACACAGCAGCATCCGTTGGAGTTAACGGTGCAGCACTTTTGTGTTCAGTAGCACAAATCATTAATCATGAGGCCGGCCATATTCTTGTAGTGCCTGTGCTTTCATTACTGGGCCTAATTAAACAGTTCTGTGAACTGGAATCTCAGATTCCTCTGTTACAGATTATCATTAATTATGGTGAAAGTGCTCAGAGATGTTGGACTCAATTATATTCTGCTCAACCCTGGCAGCGGGGTGATTCATTGTTCTGAGCACTCCACAGCCGTACTGTCTCTGCTTATCACCAACCTCCACTTTTGTAAATTGGGCTCTGCCAGCCAACAAACTAAGAATTATGTGCTGCTTTTTCATTACAAACATGTTGGAGGAGCACAGACCAATTAAGGGTGGGATATTTTGTGTGGAGTGATGAGGCAGGCATTGGTGCAGGGAGATGGGGGGTTGGACGGAGGGGGGTAGTATGGGAATGAGCTCAAGTTGTGGCTTTATTACCATATGTGGTGCAGCCCTCCACCAGGTCTACTGACTGATTATGCTCCACATACATCCTCAATATCTCAAAGCCATCACAACTGTAATGGTCAAATTAGAATTTGGACTGAGTATTATGATGAGATTTCTGTGAATGAGCTGTGTATACACGCAGATTTCCAATGTCCCTGGGGAGGGTTTAAATGGAGATTTCTATTGTACCTGCAGCTATGAGGGAAGCGTTCACTTTTCATAATATTTGTGTATGACATGCAACTTTTTATGCAGCTGAACAATGTCAATATTACTTTTATGGTCTTCTGTAGGGTATGTGAGGGTCTGCGACGGAAACAGTGTGTGAATGAGATTATTGGCCACCTTTTTTTAGGGTCAGAGACAAGAGAGGAAAATCTGAATCAAAGGGAGGCAGAAGTTCCACTGGTAAGCTGAGGCCTTAGCAGTTTGCACAATTTCATATGCCACAGTAGGTAGTGATTTTAATATATATGAAAATCAGCCCGAGCTGTGTGCATGTGTCTCTTATAATATCACCGGTGGGAGATTTTCGCTGCCTTACAAAGCAGGACTGTTTACGTTTCCCCTCACTACAGTGTTGTCTCAGTGAGACTCAATAAGATATCTGTCTCTGCTCCATTGCTTTAAAGAATTAACACAAAGTGCAGTCAAAAAGAGACATGGGAGAAGAAAACAAAGAAAAACACAAGATCTCAGAATTAAATTTTATAACAATTTCTTTGTTTCTCTCATAGTTCCTTAAACTACGGTTGGTCTAATCCCATAATTCCCCTGGCAGAGGAGCAAGAAATGGGATTTTTCCTCCAAGTGACATAGCAGCAGCTCATTGAAAATGTAATACACTACTTCCAAGTCACAGGTCAGCTGGCAATCTGAATTTTAAAAGGACTGTGAATAATATTCTGTTTTATTTTGAAAATGAACTTTGTGGCCTCCATCATGAATCCAATATATGTCTTAATCTTCTGGGCTCTTGAAGCCCAAAGCCCGGGAAGAGGGCCTTTGACTCCTGAACCTAATAAGGAAATCACTTGTTTTCTCATCCATCTTCCCATTTTATGGGGGCCGACACAAAACAGTCCTTTATTCCAAAAGCAATTGTTGAAGCATGAAATATATATTATATAACATCAAGGCTTTCTCACACATACAATAATTGTGTTATGCAACTGCTCTGAAGCACAAAAGCAACAAAAGCACAATAAAACACAAAGACTATTTAATATTCAGATGCCTTTCTTTGGGTTTAGTTTACAGTGTATTCTCACAGATGAAAAGATGAACATTGGAGCATCTATTGTTATTCTGAACTGAACACAGCTGACAGTGGCAGTGAATTTAAGCGTTAATTACGCACTAACCTTTTCAGAATGGATATTTAGACACGCTGTGTCCTGCGACTCTGAATGTTCAGGAAATGAAAACATCCAGCGACCAATCAGTATCTGCTCACATTAGCATAGTCTTTTAAAGCCCAATGCCCCAAAACATGCCACGGAAATCCTCTCCTATTTATCTTAAAATAGCCACTTAACTTTGACTGACACTAATTCTTACTACATGAAACTGTAGGAACCCCTTCATTTCCCCTTTCTGTCTCTGTCAGAAAATTACAAAAGACAGAGTTTGTGATGTCCCCAGTGTGCGAATCCCTTTATTCTGTCAGATTACAGCATTTGATATGACGTAGTGCGGCATTCTGGCCTCACATGCCTGCCAGAGACAAGGGACCTGTCAGCAGCAGAGGGGAGCAGTGCAGATCATCACTCTGACTGATCCGCAGACCCGGAGACTGTCATCTCCTCCAACTGTACAAGTCAACACAAATAAAAGTGAGGAAGCAGAAGCCATAATGGCTGGGAGAGATCCAGGCTCATCCTGGCCATTACTTTTATTCAAACCTTACAGATGACATGATGTGAAAAATGAGCCTGTGTCTAGTCGGGTGCCCATTAGTGAGTGAGCACATTATCTCCCCTTTTTCACATTGAATCTCCTCCCTGCATGCAATGGCAGATGCTCCAGAGGAGTCACTCACTTTTATGGGCTTTTGACTGCCGTACTCTTTTAAATACAGGGGCCTGCACCAGGCATAGATGACGTATGGCTGTCAGCGCTCTTTACCTCACTGACAGATGCCTGCAGTGGATTCCTCCCTAAGCCTTCTGTCTCAAACTAAGGGGGACAGCTAACCTCTTCCCTCACAGAGCAGACAAGCATGCATCAAATTGATTATTACAGCAAAGGGGGGTAATTTCTAAAAAAGGAAAAAAAAAATCTCTATTGCCAGGCAATTACAACGCAATTTACTTAAGTACAGTCTAAAGGCCATCACGAAACAAAATTCCCAAAAACCCTTAAAACTGATACCCGTCAGGGAAACTCAAAACTTCATTAAACAGGAAAACGGCTGAAAAGTGACGCACATTATACTGCTAAAAATTCATTTTCGTGAAGTTCTTATCATACAGATATCAAGTCCAAGGCTCTTCCCTCACTCCCCTCCAACAGCTGTTAAAACACCTCCCCCAACTGATGAAGGAAAATCAATCGCTTTGTCCAATCCCTGTGTTCCTGTCACATTGTTGTGGATGGATATGACATGACAAACAAGTGCTGCGCCCTTCATCCAGAGTGTGAATATGACATCCCATAAAAACACCTAACATTGAGGCCTGAGAACTGCAGTTTTAACACCCTCACAACACCCAGACTCTCTGCTTGGCACAATGTGGAGTAAATGATGCAACCCAAACTTGCCAGCCACAAGGAGGCACTGACTACCAAGGGTGGGAGAAAAAATCGATACAGCATAGTATCGCAATATTTTGTCCGGTGATATATCGTATCGTCTCATCCACCAAGTATTGATTTTTTCAAATTAATTGCTAATATGAAGTCAAATCTATGATAATGGAAAAATAAATATCAACTGTTTGTCCAGTGAGGTTGATTCACTGGTTAGTACAACAAACATATGGTTTGTAGGATGTGCTACATGAAAATGAAATACAGTGTAAATAAGACAAACATAAAGGAAAGACAAATGCTAAATTAGCTGAACAGTTGAAAAAATTGTATGAATCACAATATATTGTATCACAATACTCAATGTATTGCAAAATGTAAAAAAAACGTAATAACATTGTATCCTGGCCGAAGAATGGTGATAATATTGTATTGTGGGGCCACTAGTGATTCCCACCCCTACTAACTACCTAGGAAAACCCGGACTGATTCAGATATGGATTCTGACACTAATATAATAATAGAACAGATACTGCAGGATGTCCATTTAAACCCCTGATTTTTATCTTGATTGATGGAATAAAGGCTTAAAACAACAGAGACAAAACACTGAATACAAACTAATGTAAACACATCTGTTGTTTTAGGTTGAGTCAAACAAAAATATGAAAAAAAAAAATCAAAGATAACTGACATATAACGGAGACATGTATTTAAAATAACCTCTTTTCCCTACAGTCAGAAATGCACCAGCGACTGTACGCGACGGGAGACAAATATTCAAGTATAGAAACCCCAGAGGGAGGCCGAGCCTCTTTGAAAATAGTATACATTTTATTCCACAAAGGGAAATAAATCTGGATTCAGTATTACAGAGCAAAGCTCAGAGGTTGTGGTCAGTGACAGGGAGTCCCGACTTCTTTCAAGCAGCAGTATGAACCAGAGCTGCTTGGTTCAATCTAATCTCTGACAAGAAACAACAAGCCTTTGGGACACCCCTGCGGCCCACCTCTACGCCGAACAACATCATAAGCAGATCCACTCAGGGGGTAAGATCTACTGTAGCTGTCAGGGGAGAAATATGTTTCCATTTTACAACTTCAGTGGCAGTGAAGACCATACAAATGCTCCTCTATTTCCCTCACTATTGCTCATTCGTTTGAATCTTTCTGCTCTCTCTTCTGCTCCTGTCAGTTTTCCCTCAGTACACACACTCAAAGGGTTCCCTGGTGACTGCGTCCCATTACTATCCTGAGACTGCTGCACAACAGAGCTGAGCCGCCAGTGTCTATAGTGATACCACTCAAGAGTCCCTCAGTGCCAATGTCAAGCTGTGTGCACGACAAACAAGGTGCAGAAGTCAGAATACTTTGAGTTCAACCTCTTCACTTCTGTCTTTCAAAAGTGGAAGGTTTGGCACTTTATTTTAGGTCGTTTAAAAAAGTTATCTCAGGCACGAGATTCGGTTCTGGTTCCAAGCATTAACTGGACAAAAGACTTAGAAATATTACATCTGTGCAGAAAAAATCTGTAAAAATGAGAATTCAGGAAAGAAGTAAGAAATTTCAAGAAGTAGAGAGGACTACAGGATGACTCAAGGTATGACAGGATACAGTTGAGTTCAATACGCTTCAATAAAACACATTTTGGTGTGATACTGCATGATATGGGAAACAATATCACATAATACCATGGGAGACAAGACAAACCAGGCCAGGAAATGTCTTACGATACAGTACAACATGATACAATAAAATACAATACGATTCGATATGATTCGATACGATACGATACAATATGATTCAATACGATTCAATACGATTTGATATGATACAATTCGATACGATACAATACGTTGTGATACAATACAATACAATATGATACGATGATCCTGATATGACTGAATAGTACGTTACAATTCAGTATAATATGATATGAAACATAATGAGATTCAAATAAAAATATATTAAAGTATATCACTATATTAGGTTAATGTGAGACTACAACGTTACCCAAAATACGTAAGAGGGCTGGATTCATGTAATTAACTTTATCAGGAGGGGAAATCAATAACTGATGCGGTGAGTCATATTGGAGGGGTAAACTGATGAGAGCTGTATTATTTCAATCAATATATTGGTATTTGGCAGCAGTTATTCAATGATTGTTTGCACATATCAGAACAACAACAACATAGTGCTATACTGATGTTCTGTCCCCAACCTTTAATGAAGTTTATCCACCAGATACACTTGTCCTTGTTTAAACACTTGAACTGAGCAGTAATTTGATAAAATATTAAAAAGAGTAATATCAACTGAGTGGTATTTTGAAACTGCATTACAATCAGAAATCCACAAGCAGACAAGCATGTAAAAACAACATTTACACAAAGTCGACAAATGAAATGTGTAGTAAACAATGATGAATCTAACTCAGCTACACACAGAAGCTTTTGGAGCTGTTAATGTTTGATGACATCAAGGCAATGTTCAAGTATACTCAGTGACTTGTATAGTGAAAGGTTGGAGAGAAGCACTGTTCACATGATCCCATCTTTGTTACAACCTGCCTGCACTGTCAGTGTTTATCCAAACACACCAAGTTCCTCTAATTCTACAAGGATCTCAGGCGTGGTTGTGCTAATCACCTGACACACCTGATTTTCCAATTCATTTTCTCCATTCATCTTGAGCAAATGTAGCGACAGCTTGCAATCTGTTTGTTTTGACTTGTCAAAAAGGAACCAAAGGCATGTAGCAACATGGAATAAATGCTACTGCAAGATGTCACCAGCTGCACATGGTATGATGAATTACAATCATATGTTAATCAGGCCGAGTTGCAGTAATGGGATGCTTACGTGGCGTTCCAGCACAAACCTCTTTGGTATGTTTGTTTTTATATACAGAAACAGACTCTTGAACAGACAGGAGTACTACGCTGTTTGAAATACTAATGAGCAGATTCAAGTTTTTCTTATTCTCTAAGTTTGTTTCCTTGCAGCAGGGAGCTCACTAAAAATGCATTTATGAAATAAGAGCTGCCTTCAATGAAAAATTAGCTGAGTTTGTTCATGCATTTATAATTACTTTGTTCAAAGCTGCCTGTCTTTTGTTGTTGTTTTTGTTGTTATTTCACATTTTTGTCAGACAAGTGCAACTAGGACTGCATGAAAATATTGAAAACCTAATATCATCACTGACTGTATTTATCTGGCTAGCATGCAAAATCATGTAACGCATGTGTGTTAATGTTAGGGATGCTCCGATATTGACAAATTCACTGGATCTGATATCTGATGAATAACACCGATCCAGCGTTCCAATCTAGACTTTTTTTCTTTTAATTAATTTTTCTTTTAATACTTGAAAGTCTCTTTTCTTTTTGCTGTGCAATTTGTTATTTGTTAATAAATAATGTTAAGTAAATTTACATAAGTGTTGATTTGTTACCTTTTTTTAACGAGGCTAATGTCCAGCCTGATGCCTTAAACTCATAGGGTAAGGTATACAGTTCATTCATTCAACAGTAGTATTGGATCGGTATCGGACATCTGCCGATACGCACAGCCCAGGCATCAGTATCGGATTGGATCAGAAAAAAATTAATGGGTGCATCTCTAATGATCGTGTGTTGGTTTTGTTGTTAAAATCTGACAAATTAGCCGACACTGTGGGTCCAGCAACAAGGTCAACACTAGCATACTTGGCACCTTTTTCCCAATGACGGGAAGTGTGTCACTAATTTACTGTTGTTTTCCTCTTCTAAATGCTGGTAAATGACGAGCTATTACTAACACAATCATTTAGATAGAAAGGATAAAATTAAGATAAACAGTATTCATGGTGAGAGGCATTTTTTACAGATTTAGCTAGAACTAAGCAAATATAAAATCAGAACCCGTTTCATCACAGAACTCTGTCAAGTATCATGAGGAAGTATCGAAGGGAAGTGTCCTGACAGCTTAAACTAAAAGTCATTACCAGTCCTGTCGTTTCCCAGTGAGCAGTGGTCAAATTTAGGACAAACACAAACATGGTGCTGTTACCAACCCAACTTCATCTCCAGCACAAAACATATTAAAGTAGGAGAAAATAACAAAGGTATGTGAAGTTTCCTAAGTCTTAGCTGCCTGCTGCTCAATAAAAATAGTTCTACTCTCATGGGAGATTCATTCAATAAGTGAAACTGCAAACAAGGTAATATTTTTTTTATGAAAATAGAAATGATGTTATCAGTAAAACAATTATTACAGTATATGAGATATGTGCAGCCACGCTACTATGCGTAAATAAATGAGAAGCAAGAGTAAACAGAAACATCAAAAGCACAGACACAGTTATAAACAAGGCTACAACGAAATTGCTTCCAAACTCCATGGGCACGATATGCGATTTAAAAGAGCCTGGCAGTGGCAATATTCCTCTGATATGGTGTTTAGTTTTAATAGGAACCCTCAGCTCAAATATGAGCTGACAAACACAGCAAGACAAACACAGTCTCTCTCCGGCAATGAAATATACACTATCAAATAGACCTGTACCTTTTTGAATCCACTGTGTGGGTGAAACTAAAGCGCAGAACAAACAGCATTCTGATATGGCTTTGAGGGTGATAACAGCGTCTGACAGGGTGGAGAGAGCAGGCTTTGGGCTCAGTGCGAAAACACAACCTGTGATTGACATGATTCCCTGGCCTTAGAGAAGTTTACCTTTTAATAAGAGCTCAGAGAGCCCCTCTCAACAAGACGGTCCGGGCTCCCGCCGACAGCTGGGAGCGGCTGGGGAAGTGTGTGTGCATGTGTAAATGTGCACATGAGGGCTGTTTGTGTGTGTGCGTGCATGCACACCTGTGTGTAATCGGTTGTATGTGTGTGTGCTTGTGCACGTGTGTCTGTGCCCACTTGTAGCAGATTTCAATCAAGGATTTCAGCCGTGCCCAAATATCTCTTCTCTTTTGGGCCAGGTTGTTTGAAGAAAATGAGTGGATTCAGGATCAAGAGCCTTTCTGGAGGAATTTAAGTCTGTTTGAGGATTATGACTTCTTCATCCTGTACAAAGCCTGCAGACGCTGCTATATGCTAGCCCTTGGAGGCCTGGCTTACCAATGCATTCCAGACGTCGATAGGGAAGTGATAAAACCCAGGAAAGACATCACAGTTTTGTGCACAAATCTTCAAAATGATAGTGGATAGAAACTTTCTAGTGAAACTCTGAGGGAGCAGTTTTATAACACTAGAACACGCACAATCAAAAGAGCATTATGCATTTGCAAAAAGAAGACATAAAAGTGAAGAAAATCTTACTTTCTAACCTAACTGTGAAATCCTTCAAACATTTCTCTGCATCTTTTTCATAGTTTCTCCTCAGTTTTTATTTCTTGCTTGGGTTCATCTCTCTGGACTGAACTGCAGTAAAAGCCCCGCCTCCTTTCATCTCACTTATAAATTATAATTAGCAAACTAACACATCCCATGCCAGCTCTGATCATTGTCTTCAGGTGTCAGACAGCCCCTTCGCAGCATCGACAACATGCCTAATCTGTTTCTGAGAGATGTCACAGCCTGAATGACTGTCATAGTCCCTCTCCAAAAACTGTCATTAGTTACACAGCTGATGAGGGGACTTTGTCGGCAACATAGTCAGCTACGCGTGGATCATCTCTGAAGGGAGCTCTGATCAAATCTGTCATTATTTGCGCTGTTTACAGCATAACCTGAAAGCAAAACAAGAAATCGATGGAAAATGGGGACAAATTACTGTAAGTGTCAATATTCACGACAGCTGAGATAAAGGGCGCTCAGCCTGTAATAGATTCTTTCCATTTACCTTAAGCTTATTGAGCAGTGCGCTCGCCAATCGCCGATAAGACCATTAGTTTGTTGTTGATAAAACTATTTAGTATCATTATAACTTTAGATGTAACAAATGGAGTTTGTTCAACAGAGAAGTCCACATTCAGCAAATAAAAATGACGTTTTTTTTACACCAATTTCTCTTAAATAAATATAAGTTTAAATTCTGAAGCCTACATCCTTTATACGAGTTATATTCAGGGTTCCTACACAGTTGGAATTTCCATACTTTTCCATACCCTACGTTTTTGAATTATTTTTGGAAATACCTACTTTTCTGTTTTAGAAAACAGTATTTCAGAACTGTGGCAACAGTCTGGAAACAAATATTTTCCATACTTTATTTTTCATTTTCCATACTTTAAAGACCTGGAAATTGATAAAACTTATTTCCATATGTCCCATACTTGCGTAGGAACCCTGAATATTCAGCAAAATCAGCAAATGATGCAGACTTTGAAAGCAAAAACTATGAATGACGCCATGGACGAATCAGCTTTCAACTCCAAAAAGTAAGCCAAAAGACGAGAAATGATGGTCAGACACCCGCAGCAAAGAATCATAGATTCTTCACTCATACTTTTGTGACATTAGGAGGACCTAAAAACTACAAAAAGAGACCAGAAGTCTGGTAATATTCTTACTTATTAAAGTCAAAAAGGCACAAACTGATCTCCCAAAAGTGTGAGTCTCTTGAGAAGCTTTGTTGAGAAGGTTACTAGACTTGGTTTGACCCTGGAGCAGTATGACTCTCAGAGCTGTACTTCACACTTAAATCTTTTGTTCTTGATCAAGTGCACCCAGCTCCATACAAAATGCAGTCAAACAGACCGAGCGAGGCGAAAGGAAGCCATGAACGGCGAGCGAGCAGGAGAGAGAGGAAGTCGCATCTCCTACAGACAGTCACAGCGGGGGACGGACTAACTATAGCCACATCAATGACTAACTCTCACAGCACGGACACCTCCCTTCACTTTGAAAAGAAAATAAATTAAACAACAAAGGGGGACACTGACATTCACCGCCTTTCAGTTTATTGCACCAAATACAGCTGGTCGTACGTCCAGCGCAGGATCACTGTGGAGTTCAGCTGACAGTAAGACAACAACGAAAATGAAAAAGCATTTTCAGGACAAAGTTTCCTTCCCGCCAGGGGACGATGATTGCTGTATGGATTATAGATGAAGCCAAAAAAACAAAAGGCCCCTCATCTGCTGGCCTAATATGGTCATTCCAACACAGGAGGAGACCCATCTTTGTACTTCCTCATGCATTACATACACAATCAATAATGGAAAAATATACACTGCGAAAGGCCTTAGTCGCACTGCCTACAAGCGGCATTGATAAATGATTTTGTGCCAGTTATGACAGCAAGGTGCATGCAGTGAAGAGAGTGGAAGGCCTTTTTAATAGTGCAAGGAGAGAATTAAATCAAACCCAGGAGGGCCTCCTCTGGAAAGGAGAGATGCTGCATCTCTCTGCTCTAAATCACAGCTCTACTTAAGCCCAGCCCTCTCTTTCCCCATTTTTCTACATTATCAGAGGAAACCTGTCACTGCTGTCTATGGGAAAGTTTACAAATCATGATTTATCAGAGAGAGGATCTCTAAACACCTGTGTGAGAAAATAAGCATCCCCTGCATTATTATTTATAGGCCAAAAAGTTCTTTCAGACCTCCTGTAAAGTTCGGAAAGAATCTTAAACAATGTGCATGCTTTTTTCAGAGTATTTCCTTTTGTGGGCACTAGAGCATTTGTGTTTGGTTTAATTTTCTAACATTAAAAATCGGACTGGAATATGCTGATGATATAAAGTGTAATTGCTGTTTTCTTCTCTGTCTAAAGTGTACCTATGTAGTTCACATGCAAACTGTGTGCTCTTTCAAGTTCTCGGTGTGAAACCCTGTAGAAGCTCATTATTATCCCAGGGAGGGCAAAATATAAAAGGGGGCTTAAAAAGGAGTGAAAAGTTTCCAAAGGTCAAAAATTAATCAAACTCATTACCTGAAGAAGAGAAGGATTCTGGTTGCTGCTAACTCGTTTAGCAGATTTTTAACCTCTATTTTCTTTTCAAAGAGGCAGAGATTCCCAAAGGAGCAGACGTCCATGACTTCTCATCTTCACCAGACAGGTGAACTGTAATGATCCCCTTAGGCCTGCTTCTAAAGACACAAACATCAGAAACTACAAAATCGTCTCACAATCATACCGTTTATTCAAATCTTTGACTTCTAGCAAACAGAATGCTAAACAACAACAACAACCCAGTTTTTGAGGCACAATGTGCAGCAAAAACAAGCAAAGCCACACCAGCTGGGGAGAGAAAATCCGTCTTACTGGCCACCAAGGCCAGTTGCCACCAGTTTATCCAGTAAACCCTGCAGAAGAAAGCGACAGAGCCAAAGCCGTATAAGGGGGAAGAAGTGAGCTCGGGTGATGGGCTCTCAGTTCAATGCCTGCTCTCTGTGCAATACACAACTTTCTCCATGCAGGAGGAAATACAAAACAAGGGTTTATGGCAGATGGTGGAAACCTGGAGCAGAACAAGGTTTTCTATGCATTTAGAAAATTTATATCAATATATTAACTCTGAAATAAAAAGGCTCTAAAATAGGCAAGAAAATATAATGCTCTGTACAATTAACGATTACACCGATTAATACATTAATAGGAAAATGCTCATTCTGCATCTGTTTTATCATCAGCTCTATTTTTATTGCATAGAGTGTTTATCTGAATAAAAGGATGTTGAAATTAATTAATTCTAAAATCAGGATCAGTGTAAATTGTTTTCTCACAGGGAAAATGATAGGAGACATCATTTAGGGTAATTTCTCACGCCTAAATAGTCAAGAGCCTAATTTGAGCTGATTTGGGTTGTTAGGTTTATGGCCTTGAGCTGCCCAAAGTTTGACGGTAAAAATTTTGACTTGTCACAAGAAACATTGAGACACCACTCAGTCCCCGTATGAGCTTTCAACAAAAATCATCCGCCTCTCTCTTAACCCATGCACAGATTTAAACATTTAAAACATTTTTTTAATGCTTTCTCTATTGATGAAAATAATCTAGACGGTCAGCAAAATACTAAAAATGTATTATACAGTTCAAATAAGAATAATAAAAACAATAGCTCTAGATGGAAAATAACTCATAATATTAAAAGCTTTAAAATAAATGTGTTTGTTTTGAGCCTTGTTTTTTCCCACAAAAAAAAAAAAAACATGAAAAAAAAAGAAGAAAAGCGTTAATGCTCTAAGGGAAGTCCAGGCTGTAAATGTGCACAATATTCCACATTATATACATGTCATTTCAGAGTGCACTCCAAGTGACGCAGTGTCAAATCTGTGTGACAGATTTAGGTGAATGCTGGTGAAGGGAACCCTGCGTGGGGAGAGCGGCTCAGGGCTGACTCAAGCAGCCAGTACAAGATCTCCAGCAGGCAGAAAGGAGCCCTGCTCACCACGGAGCTGCTGCTTGTCCAGCCCACCCAACACTGACAGCCAAAAAATAACCTGACACCATTGCCATCTTCTGACTGCAGTCTCACATGACTCCTTGTGCCAGCTTTGCAATCCAGAACTTCACACTAAGTAAGGAGGCAATGCATTGACAAGAACACAAACAAGTGAGTTTTTTAGTAAATGATAAGTAGATGGCAGCGGTCTGATTTATTTAGCAATTTTTTTTTTTTTAAATAATAAAAATAATGGATGAACTAAAATCTGCAGACAGATTTATTCTGCAAATTAAATGGTTTGAAGAGAGGGACATGGAGAAAACAGAGCCACAAAATCAGACTGCAGAATAGGTGGAGGTTTTATTTGAGGAGCCCGTGTTTGTCCTTATTTTTAACGTAATGTCACCCTCTTTTGGTAGCTTGTAGAAAGAATAAAGGACATAAATTCCCTGGTAACAAGCAACAATCAGCTTCACCTTGTGCTGAATTTAAAAACAAAACAAGTTTGATAATGGCCTATATTTACCATACATTACTTTAAAAACTTTCACCTGATTTTTCCTAATTTAAAGGGTAATCCAGGTCTTTTATCACAGATCCAGGTGTGTGCAGCGAAAACTAGACTTATTCAGTTCAAACTTTTGTATCATTGCACCACAGAGAAATTTAAATGCAAGACAAGATAAGGGGTCATTCTTTTGCTTACCTATGATCATATTTTTTGACTCAAGTTAAAGATATGAAACAACATTAGTGCCAGAAAACTCAATCTTAAATGTGAGAGCCTACTGACATCTAGTGTACAAAATTTAGAGTGCTACCAGAGCAGCAAAGAGCAGCTGTAGTGAGGTGTACTGAACAGACAATGCATGACTCAATCCCTCATAAAGACTATTGTCATGGACAGAAAAACTGAAATGTTGTTTATGATTGATATGTTATTTTTTGGTTTACAAAATTAGATCTAAATACTCAAAACAGTGCTCTATAACATCTATTCAGTACCATCTGAGCTTCAGTCTGAGTTGAAGTATTATATAAGAAATGTGTTTTAGTCTTACAGGTGAGACAGCAGAGAAACAGCTTTGCTGTGAGGATCATAGAACTCGTAGATAAGAGTTATTCATAAAATATACTGCCTTACTTTGATTTTACACCTTACCCCTGAGTATCTAATTAAGCATGCATATAAATATTTGTGTATTTTTATTCTATTGTATTCTTCTTAGTAGTTTACTGCGTGTTATTTTTACCTTCTTGGGTCAAGCGGTTCTTCTCATCCAGGGCATTTCATTGCATTGTTGACGATGTTTAACCTGCATACGGCAAACAAACCAATCTTGAATATTGAAAAAGAAAAAGAACTAAGGAAGGTAAATCTGGACTTTTATATGTGATATTCTTAAAGATTTTGTTGGAGCGCATGTGTTTTCTATATCCTACCAATAACTATTTAATTTGTGTGTAAAACTACCATTGTCCTGAATGTGAATACATATCCTGTCAGCAGAATAAAAGTCTGCAATTAAGGTTCAATAATAACCATTAGGGCTAATTTCATTTTTTATTTCTAAATTAAACAATACTGATAGTTGCATTTGTGACCAAATATGATGGTAAAGCCATATATGACCAGAAAGATAAATGATTGAGCCTACAGATGAAATTAAAACAAATGGTTAAATAACCCTGTTAATCAGAGGTATGCAGTTCTAAATGCCAAGCTTAAACCGTTTAGCACGAGGTTTCTTCACTGTAACAGAGATTTTAACACCACCATTGCTAGAGCATTTACAGAAAAAAAACAAGCCTGCTTTAAAATGGAGACATTTGAGGTAGGGGTGTAGCCTTCATTTCAAAAGTTAGGGGGACTGATTGTTCAGGAGCAAGATTACAGGCCAGAACAGTGCAGAAGGGGCGGATACTGGGCGTCCGCTACGCCCATGATTTGATGTGACATCTCACAGCCTTGCAAAGCTGAGGGTTGTGCAGATTCCATATCCGTCACCAGGTAAACTCATCTTTCAAAGATTCAAAGGACCGAACCAATCAGTGTCATTTGAAGAGACAGAGGCGATAGCTACAGGTGAATTTAGCTGTTGTTGCAAGAAGTGGCTGCAAGCTTGTTAGAGCCCGATGTGTAACAATGATCTACAGCAACCTGGAGTGTAATAAAATAAAAGTTAATAAAATCTGAAATGTAATAAGTGACCCAAAATGTCACATAATGCTGAGCCCCAAACGTAATAACTTCTTACCCAAAATGTAAGAATTCGTAACATTTTTGGTCAGTTATTACATTTGGGTGTTATTACTTTTTCTTTTTTACTCAATTCAGGTGGTTTTTACATATCGGGCTGTAATGTGGCCTGTGGAGATAGTGGCATGGATGCAGTCATAGCCACAGTTTTATCAGAGCTGAGAAAATATATCAGAGGTGTGTTGTGAAAACTTTAGAGGACTTGCTGTTGACGAGCTCATGCAAAAGGATGTGTAGTAAAAATAAAGTTGCATAATTCAGAGTAATTCAAGGTCTTTGGTCTGAAATTTAGTTGAAACCATAGACTGTATGGACAATTTGGTTGTGCCTCCTGCCAGTATGCGGATTTGTGGCCGAAAAGCTATTGGTATTTATTTATTGGTATATTATAGCGTTGTATGCACTCCACCACTTGCGAAGTAGCATTGTATGCATTCGGTGGGAGAGTCGCTGTGATGACGCTCGGCTCAAACAGTGTATCCCCGGGGTGAGATATGCAATCTTCGTACGTCTTTAGGCTGTATCAAGTGTCAATCATAGAAAATATGAACTCCCTAATAACTTTTAAAAATGGAGCTGTACAGAAAAAAAGAGGACTTGAGCACAAACCAGTCTTACAGTAACTACATGTCAACATCGCAACCAGGGGGGGAGAAAAAATTATATTCTGTGTAATTAAATCATAAAATTTGTCCACAGCGCCATAGGGATTGATGAGAAGGCAGGATTTATGACCTATACTGCAGCCCGTCACCAGAGGGTGCTGTTCTCAAGTTGGCTTCACCCAGCGAGGAGGCAGACATTGTCCATTCTATACACAGTCTATGGTTGAACCTATCAGCTTACATAGTGCCTGTTGAGTGCAGGTTATGTAGTTCACTTCCTGGCAGTGAACACATACTACATCATATGTATTGTTGCTTTGATTGGACCCTATTTACTGTGATAGAAAATTCAATCAATCAATCAGCCTCAAACTTTTCTTTTGAAAGGTTCTGTCCCTCCCACACACTGTCTGTGGGGTGTTGGCCCAAAGGATATTAAACCTTTCCATGCTCAATCTATCTATGTGAAACAGTCTACCTGGCGAATCAGGTTAATAATGATAATAATAGTAGCAGTCAGACAGAAGAAATATCTATTCTAAGATCTAAGTGTCTCAGCCTCAAGATGTCTCCTGAGCAAAAGGCAAAACAGACTTTCAAAAGCTACATTGCTGACAAGATCTACAAGACACAAGTGAAGGAACTTAGCAGCACAAGTCGTGAACTTCAAGACAGCAACAAAGTCAAACAACAAAAAAAAAGTCTTAATAGGTTTTCATGGGCTACTAAGTTTTCAGATCAATTTCAAGGTTGCAGTGAGTAAAAGTATTAAGATAAGATCAGCTTCAGGAAGGGATGGGGATGGATACCCGAGTAGTTGAGTACTTGTTATCATTACTACTCAAGTATTGTTACAACACTCCTGCATGTGTGTTATTCTAGGTTAGAGTACCACAACTCAGTAAGCTTTATACATGCACCATGTCAGCCATGTCCAGAAATAGTGATATGTGGAAGTATTTTTACATTGAGGACAATGATAACACTAGGGGTGGGAATCACCAGTGGCCCCACTATACGATATTATCGCGATACTTGGGCCACGATACGATATTATTGCAATTTTTAACATTTTGCAATACAGTGAGTATTGCGATACCATATATTTATACTATTTATTTATTTATTTATTTATACAATCAGTGGTTTAGCTTTTGTCTTTCCTTTACTATTGTCTGATTCACACAGTATTTTATTTTCATGTAGCACATCTTGCAAACCTTAGTCATTTACTTGTATCCCTAATGTCTTTCCCCAGGTGCTGCTATATTTGTTGCACTAACTTTCTCCTGTTCTATGATGTCACCTCTGCCAACCTCACTGGACAAACAGTTGATTTTATTTTTCCATTAATATAGATTTGACTTCAAATTAGCAATTAATTTGAAAAATATCAATCCTTGGTACATGAGATGATATGATATATCACCAGACAAAATATCGCAATACTATGCTGTATCAATTTTTTCTCCCACCCCTAAATAAAACACTGTGCAAGATGTGCGGTGTTAAACCTATATATCATAGAAATACTAGTTTGATGCTCAACTACATGCACTTAAAGCTGGTGAAGGAGAAGATTAGCCTGCTAGTAACAAAAATAGTGACTGGAGACATGCTCCCATTAGGTTTGGTGAAAGGGGAAGGCTCCTGTGAGCTGAAGTACAAGCCACCATCACTTTGGACAACATCATCAAGAGTTGAAGCATGTTTGAGGAAAGTGCAGCAGAATTGAGGACTGTTTTGCAAAGTGGTTGTCATCACAGATGCATGGACAGGTCTCACTATGGAGAAGTATATTACCATCACTTATTTCATTCACATTTGGGAATTGAAGACTGCTGTCCTTCAGACACACAGTTCAGATGAACGGCATACCAGGAAAATTTAGCTGACTGGTAAAAAATGCTTTTTGTGGGAAAATCTACCCCACTTCATGAGGAGTATGTGGGTTTCAGGTCATAAATTAAGAAAGGCCCTCAAAGATCTGGGTGAGGAGGCAGAACAGGGGAGTTTCTGGCTTTGGCTAAGGAGGAAGGATCAGGCTTGATGCAACATTGTCATGTCACATCTATCTTTATACTGTTCATTTTCTCTGGTCTGTTCTGTCAGGCAGTTTGTTACATTCCTTCAAAATTGCCTCAATTTTGGTCTGTGTTCACACAAAGACTTTCACATTTAGACCACAACATATGAAGCTTGTTACCAATACTCTCTAATCGGTCAGGATTTCTGGCCGTTAATGAATAACACGGACAGGGAATACGAGCATGCAACCTTTCAAGTTTGACCTGAGATAAAATACATCAAATACATAAGTCAGGGTCACATTTTAAATCACACTACTTCCACAAGCTCTTTGGTTTGTCAAAGTAACCTTGATTTCAAATTAACAATAAAACACATAATAGATCATTAAGAATGACTGATATTTACTGCTAGTTTAAGCAGCAAAACAAATATTTTGAATTATCCGAATATGAATGTTTGGGGAAAATAGTTAATACTTTTACCATAATGTTAATCCCAATTTACTGTCTCCTTTTTTGTGTTTTCTTCTTAAAAAATGATAAATTTGTTCAGCTTTTATCCACCATCATCCGTGATCTGCCAATGCAGCAAAATCACACAAAGAGGAAACTTACACTACAACACGATAGCATTAAAAATTACACTGTGTACAAACAGCTGCATTAAAATAACAGAAGATGACAATAAACCCAAACATCCAAAAACGACTGCTTTGTTGAGGAGAGGGACAAAATGCGTATGCTCCAACAACATCACATTATCACTCTATTTTATCATGGCCATTCAATCTCACATTGACAATATTATCAAAATACTTTTGGGAAACTGGAAGACACATGGACCATGTTTACAAAGCACTTTCTCCAGTATTCTGACGACCCTAAGCACTAATCACATGTCACATTCACTCATGCACACACTGATAGCAGAGGCTGCTATGGATAGAGTCCATTAGTTTTTGACTAATTTATTCACACACCACTGGGCACAGCCAGTGAGGGTGAATGGGGTCAAGTGTCCTGACCAAGGGCACTTTGGCATGTGGACAGCCCTGGGATGGTTCCTCTGACCTTCTGATTTAGAAACGACTGACTACCACTGAGCCACAGCCACCCCTCCAAAAACCAACACATTCATTAAATTGAGGTAAGGCAAAACAGGGGTGGGACTACACATTACTTCACAAACTTCACCAATGAACACAAGAGACTTTCATTTCGTAATCCATTTCAAATGATGTCCAAGTTTGTGATTTAGCAATAAAACCAACCCTTTGACTGTTCTATGGAGAAGACATTAACTTAAAAACAACCGTTTGTCACATTTTTGTTTTGTTTTTTTCTCATCTTGTGTTTAGGTAGCTTCTTCCCTCATATCAAAATGAAGCTTGTATTTTGAAGTATACCCTAGTTAGTTGCGGATAAGAGTTAAAAAAACAGACGGAGAGTATGAATGTAGAGTATGAATGTTGAATTGGTTTGTGAACCGAAGAGACACAAGCTCTGACGTTGTTGCTTAGTAAGTGAGACAAAGTTGTTCCACGTCTGATCCCCCACCATCAGTGGTAAAAGAGGTGGAATAAGGGGGATGCCAATGAGTAGCACCAGGAATTGTAGCACCAAGCAATGCCTTGTGTTTCTGAAGTGTGTGTAACTAAATCCATGGATTGAAAGTAGTTATTTAACTGGGAATGATACCTTGGTGTATGGCTTTCACACCAGCTCAAATTAAATGCACTAACTTGGCAGTTTTAATCAAACCAGACAAACAAGGTGTAGTATCCTCAGTCAACTAGTTTGCAACACAGAGCCAGGCCAAAGGCTGAATGAGCACTCAGAGGCCAGTGGCCACCCAACTATTGAGAGGAGATGTAGGGGAGAGAAGATAGTATGTGCTACTAGCTAAAATGTAAATTGATCTTTTCAAAAAAAAAAGTTTTTTCCAAAGATCTTTTTTTGAAATTAGGGTTCTTTGAAGTTTTTATGAATTGTAAGTGTATTACCCACAGGGGATGCTGAGAACTGAGATGGGAGGTAGGCTATGAACTGCTGCAGACAGGGTCAAATGTATTCATAAAGTCCAACCCAAACATTGATTTCAGTTCACCACTGCACTCAGATATCAGAAAGCCACTTTGTTTTTGCACTATTTGTGGATGCAACACAGACATGTACCTCCCCATGCAGAACAATGACTGGAGACAAAAAATACAACCACACTAAAACAGTAGTGAGCAGCACAGCAATCAAGATCCCCTTACTCATGACAAATACCTTATACCACCAGCCTTACAAAAAACCACACCATCCTTTTAAAACATAAACACTTTTCAACTATTGACTCAAACTGAAAATTACAAGCAAGACACTCTCCTGGAAAGAGTGGAAAACACTCTGCTATCTGCAAACTCTTTATTTTTTTAACCTATCTTTTGGCTAATACCAAACAAGTAGTTGGGCTTCTTTTTAACCTGGTGGTTGATATAAAATCACAGCGTAATCTGTTAACACCTGCTGGAATAAACCACAAAGCAGCTGATGTGACTTACTAGCTACATGGAAACAGCCTCAAGATACTGGAAAAGTTCGTCTTTTCACAATCCCCTGAGAGGACAGTAAATTCAAGCAAGCTGTATAAATGCTCAGGTAATGTCCTGATCCCCAAAATTATAGCATTTGGTGTTTAAACATAATAGCAGAGGGGAAAGTGCTTAGGTTGTGATTTTCCTAAACAAACATAATCTTTGGAAGTCACACAATTTTAAGTTTTGCTTTACTTTTGGTTGAACACAACTTTGGAAATTAAGCTGTTCGAGTTTCTGATGCAAGATATGTAGTTGCTGATAGTGGAACTAGAAATCTTGACTAATCTCAACTAAAGAAATTACTTAACTCATAAAGATGACTGGTTTGGTCAGCCTAAAAAGAGAGAAAGAGAAAGACAGGTTTTACCAAAGTGAAATTAATTATTGCTGCCCGTTTTTCGGAAAAAAAAAAAAAAAACATTTGAACACATTTTTGCATTGTTCAGGCTCAAGCAAAGCTACCTGATCAAAAAAAAAAAAAACAATTACCATAATAAGCTCTTTCAGAACACATCTTTCAGCAAACACACCAACCAACCATAAAGTTATGAACACCTGGGCAATCTAATCCAACCCAATACAAACGCTCTTCCTCAACTTTTACTTTTAGGAAGCTTCTGAGTGTTTAATTTTTCATGACATGATCAGAAATGCACTCCAGTACATCAACCCACTTCTACTGCACCTCCAACAATTACATGCACGTTAATCAAATTAAATCAACCTGTAAATGTAGTTTCGAAGTGGCTCAACAGTTAGCCAACGCATTGCTGTGTCCTTTCACCTGTTCGCGTAATTTACCGAGCTACCTGATGACCAAAGTCCTTTTAAACTGTCAGCATCAAGCCAAGCAATCAAACATCTTTATAAACACTGAACAAACACGTCGTTTGGCGATACTTACCTTGGAGCATGATTTTCCTGTTCAATCTTCTGAAGTGCTTGGATCAGCAAACCGTTTATTCCTCGTAATAATCACAGGCGCCCGACCGGTTGGCTGAATGGTTGAAACGTGTCGTTTGAATTTCGAGTCCGGAAGTGATGTAAATACGTTCGATCAGTTTATGAGGTAAACACTAAAAGGTGTTCGATTTGATTGATTCGACTTACCATGAAAAAACATGGAAAATAAGTAAGTATTCGCAGTTATAAAAAGACCATTCAGGCATATTGATACCATCTGCAGTCCAAGGATTGCTATACATCAGGTAGGCTAGGATTTCTTTTGCTCAAATTATTATCATAATTATTTTTATTGTCAGGCTTTATCTCAGAACCAGCTAAATTGGCTTTTCCATTTCACAATGGAAAAGTGTAAAAAATATCCGATGAAATATATGATATTTGCTGACTTTATATTGATTTTCTGTTCCCCATATCAATTTCATCTTGACAGTCTATTATGTTACTGCCAGTGTTTTGCACTTCAGCTGACAAATTAGTCAGCCTCAGAGCTGTAATTTTTTTCTGTTTATCATTCAACTGAAAATTCAACTGCTCTTTACTCTTTAATTGACATTTTTTTACCATTAAAAATTCAACTCTACACTAATTTGATATAAACAAACGCTGTCACTACTATGTAAGTGCTTGAAGTTGAATTGCAACCTCTATTCAATAAATTCTCTAATAATTATGATCTGTGTAAATTAGCCATTACACTACAGGCCAAAAGTTTGGAAGCAAGGCCATTACAGGCCGTACAGTTAGGAGTAACTTCAAGTTTTTGTTCACAATGCTTTTTGAGAATGAGTTTTATGTATTTTGGGATGTATTTACTCCATGATCAGATGTTGCTTTCATGGAAATGCGCCATTTTACTCCATTTACCTTTAGATATACATTGATGTTAACACACCATTGCTAAATATATGTCAACAAAAGATGATAAGGGCGGCAGTAGCTCAGGAGGTAGAGCGGTCGTCCAATAACCGGAAGGTTGGTGGTTCGATTCCCCCCTAATCCAAGTCTGTCCGTTGTGTCCTTGGGCAAGACACTTAACCCACCTTGCTCCCAGTGTGTGTGTCCTCCACTGGTGTATGACTGTGAGTGTTGTGTGGTGGTGGTCGGAGAGGCCGTAGGCGCAGAATGGCAGCCACGTCTCCACCACCACCAAAGTGTGACTGTGTGAGCGAATGAATGATGTATCCAATGTAAAGCGCTTTGAGGGTCTCTGATAAAGCGCTATATGAAATCTGATGCATTATTATTATTACTAGTTTTAGGGTTGAAAACATTTGCAAGAGTCACAACTTCAGTGCAAATGCAAAAAAACAAATCACAGTTGGATAATTCACTTCAACTTTTTGGCTTTTGAGAGTCTGCATACAAAAATCCTAATAAATCTCAACTGCGTTCAAACTACCGCAAAAATGGCTAGAAAGAAGCAACTAAGTAAAGAAACAAAAGTACAGATTTGTACATTGAGGAAAGAAGGATACACAGAAAGAGAAATTGCAAAACGCCTAAGGGTGTTTAACAAAGGTGTCCACTACACTCTGAAGAGACTAGAGGAACCTGGAAGTTATGATGATAGAAAAAGGCCTGGACGAAAGAGAGTTACTACAAAAGCAGAGCATAAACATAGCATTGTCACCAGAAAGAGATCAGTGAAAGACAGCACCACAAAAAAGGGAGGAAATCAACATGACAAGGTTGAAACTCATAAATCTCTAACAACTGTGAAATGACGTTTGAGAAAGGCTGGTCTGAAGGGTTGTGTATCTGCAAAAAAACACTACTTCGTCCACAGAACAAGAAAAAGAGATATGAGTGGGCAAAAGCTCACAAAAATTGGACTCATGATGACTAGAAACAAGTTTGCACTGTTTGGTTCAAAACACAGAGTCTATGTCTGCAGACAAACTGGTAAACGTCTGAAAGCACCATGTGTTACACCCACGATTCAGCATGGAGGTGGTAGTTCCATGGTATGGGGATGTTTTGCTGGTGATAGAGTAGAAGATTTGTTTGATGTAAAGGGTATCATGAAGAAGGAACAGTACCACTCCATCCTCCAGCACCATGCTGCTCCATCTGGACTAAGACTTATGGCTCATAAGTTTATTTTGCAGCAAGACAATGACCCGAAGCACTCTGCCAAGCTCTGTCAGGGTTACCTAGACAAAAAAGAAGAGGAAGGTGTTCTTCAAAAGATGGTTTGGCCCCCTCAGTCTCCAGACCTTTCTCCAATTGAGCTTGTGCGGGATGAATTAGATCTATCGGTCAGAAAAACGCAACCCAGGAATCAGCAGTCTCCTTTTAATGAACTTAAGAAAGCTTGGAATGCAATCCCTGGAACATACCTTAAAAAACTTGTGGAACGAATGCCTGGTATATGCCAAGCTGTTGTTAAAGCCAGAGGATTTTACTTTAAAGAAAGCAAAGTCTAAGCAACAATAACTCAAATACCTAATAATTATAGTCAAAATGTCTTCTGATAAGTTACTCTTTACACAATAGTCATGTTTATTGTGTTGCAAATTATATATATGAAACTATGATTTTTTTTGTACAAATCTGATCTTGCTTCCAAACTTTTGGCTTGTAGTGTATATTTTTTTAAGTACAGTGTGAATAAATGAGAATATATAGTCATTTCTAACATTTAGGTCTTAGATTAAAATGCTCCCTTGCTCACCCCTTCTCCTGGTAAAATTCGACAGGCCTTCACTAATAAGAATGATTCATGTTAAAATCCTACATTAACCGGTTTCTGACCACCAAAAGCCTTCATAAATGTAGATCCCTTTGAGCACAACAACAATCAGTACATCTTTTAACTGGTGCATTTCTGGCAGCCATCCATTCAACACTAGTTTGTTCACTTCATTACTCTAAAAACATGGTGGTGGCATTTTGATATGTTATATAACTCCTGTGGAGATAGAAAGGCTCACTGCAAGTTAACAGAAACAAAAGATTTCCATACTCTGGTGTCTAAACACTAACTTAAAACATATTTAAGAATGATCTCTTTCTAGTAATTATTTTCTGCTCATTGCCACAAAACACTGCACTGTACCTTTTATACTTGAGCAATTATGTGTTAGTTTTAAGATGAAAAAATATTCTTCTCTAGTTAATTCATTAAATTAATGTATGCAATTGTGTTAAGATATAACTTTGTTGCCCTTATTGGAGTATTTTTGTACAGTAATGAATTAATAAGAAAATTTGTTTTAGTGTAGTAGTTTATGTGGTACCATAACTAACAATAACTAACTAATGTTTTAGAGTAAAAAAAAAATAAGAGGGCAAAGAAGGAACTAAAAAGAGAGAGGGACAATTTATTCATACAATGAGGAGTGTCTAGAGAAAAAAAAGCTTAACCATTTAACACAGGAAATTTTGGTCCAAAGTAAAAGAAAAGATGATGCCTCAGATAGTGACTGACTAGTCCTGACTGTGTGGTTTTGAATTATTGTGGGGTGTGTATCAAGTGTCCTGTGAGCACCAACTTCAACTTGACTGAAGTATTTCAAACGTATATGAAAATATTTCTTCTGCTGCTCCACATAAGAAGCTTTGTGACCTTTTTATAGACAGCAGAGCACTGTCACTTTGACTGTATTGATGGAGAGAAATAATGGCCAGTGACATATGGTTTGAAGCTCTGGAGGTTTCTGTAGGTCTGCAGGGTGCATCACTGTGGGGTCACCAGCTGAGCACCTCCAACTGAATCGCCTCAAGGCCAGAAGGAGATAAGATAGGAGAGTGAAAGTCCAAAAATAAAGATAGAAAATGAGTGTCCTGGTCACTCGGCCCATTGTCACAAAAATATCCTTTAGGCATGCAGAAAGAAAACATTAGCAAAGACTTGGCTTAATAAAGCAGAAGTACTGAAAACTGGACATGCATTTCAAGAGGTGTTGCTGCCTGTATGGTTTCATCAAGAATTTCCCAAAAAATTAGGAAAAACAATCAAACTCACTCTTTTCACTTGAAGGGTGCATATGTGCCGCCAATCCTTTTTATGTGCACTAGATGGTGCTATTGTCTTTATAATGATTATAGCTGCATTTAAATCAAATGTTACTCAACTCAACATCAGTGTGACAAGCAATCAGAACAAATGAAATCAACTAGTACATGACAGTTTTGTTGATTAAAAAACATACTGCCTCCTGTGTACTGTGGTATAATATGGTTACATTTAGGCGTCATTAAAGCTTCATGTGTCATTAAAGTTTCAGTCGCTGGAGGTGATCTGTTCATATAATAACTCGGCTGCAGCAGAGGAAAGAAACACTGTCAACACAATAAGAAAGTAATGAGTACAATTGGTTTGGAACACGGTTGTCACAGATCAGTGCAGCAAATTAGCATGAGGTTATCAAAATAATTGAATCAGTAAAACCTTGTGAGCAGATTTTGAATGTAATAAGAATAGACCATGGTGCTCATCACAAACTAGTAACACTTGTTGTATCTTTTAAACCCTTTTTCTGGTGATGATTCCTGACTCTGGAAAGGCAGGCTTCATACACCTGACTTTTATGTCACAAAAGCCCAAGGTTGTCATTGAAAATGAAGATGCATGGAGCTAACAGGCTCACTTCCTGCAGCCACCGTGCCTTCATGGATTCCCTTTTTTTTCCTTATTATGCATGCTATAGGTTCCTAGATTTGTGAATAGCAGCAAATGTAAACAAGCAGAGCACTCTGATTGTGTTTGTGAATGATTTCATATTATTTGATCACAGAGGCAAAGACGCTGAAAAGACAGATCAGGATAATCCTATTTGCTTGGAGATATGCGAAGGTAAATGAAAGTGTCAAGACAGCATTATTATGAATGGTTGAGGGAACCAGGGAGAAAGTATTTTTGTGCCATATTGCCATAGCTTAGATATCACAGGAATATTTAGGCATTTCTTTAATCTGCCAATACACTACAACACAAGCATGTGAATGCATTACATGAAATCAGCAGCTTATATGTATGAAGCAATTGTTCCATATTTTCTGCTTATCTTAAACATGTATATCAATGTATACAAATATTGCTTCTTAAGGCTGTAATGGTTTGCCTGACATTTTTAAAGCTTCTTGCTCAAATTCACAAATCTTACTACAAGATAGATTCTCTCTTGGTGTTCCAGGTGTTCACTATGAACAGCATAGAGTTGCCAATAGCACAGCAGTGAAATAAGCAGTGTTCACCACCCAGCAAAGAAAAAAAACCTGGGTGCCACATCAAAAAGTAAAAATCTCACCTGACAGAGCTTTCTGACAGCAGAGCTGTGTCTCATTAAGGGTGACTCATTATCTGCTCTACCTGGTGTGTGTGTGTGTGTGTGTGTGTGTGCGTGCGTGCGTGCGTGTGCACATCATTGCAGTGAAATGACATTTTCCCTTTGATCATATGTGCCAGTTATGGTGATATCATGTTTTATCCAAACGCACAACACAGGAGAGGCAAGTTTGTCTAAATCGCACATGAAGTGACAAAAAGAAGAATGGAGGTCAGCATTTAGATAAACAATCCTCTGACCTTTCCTGCATGTCCATTGTTGTAACTAACACACACACACACACACACACACACACACACACACACCCTTATATTTTCTCTTGCCATGTGACAGCCTCCTCTCTGTCTCCTCCCTTAAACTCTCTTCCTCTGTATGCTCACAGAGATAAGTCTATCACCTGCTGTGCCTCACTGAAGAAAACTGTTCTCACCCCCCAGTTGTCTGATTTAAATTGCTGAGCGAAACACCACGTTTTCCTTTGGAGTGGCTGTAAGGATGATATTAATTAGCATAATTGCAATGACCATGTGGACTGAGATTATTGTGTGGCTGTGAGGCTGTCTGTTGTATTGTAGCCCCTCTTTAGAGCCTGTGGATTGCTCATTGACTCACCCAGCAGTGCGGTTACCTAGCAACGCCTCTTGAATGTACTGTACAGTACTTCCCCATCTCATGGGCGCCTTTAATAATCTGCTTTGCCATTTCCATGTAAGCTTTGTTAAAAGATTTATGGTGCATTTGAAACTGCTCCTGTTCTTCCATTGTGTTACAGTTAATGGTGTACATTCATTGGATAAGATGTAGTTAACATCAGGGCTTTTGTATACACGTCTTTATCCGACAAAATGATTGAATGATGCAAGAATGTGAGGACTCTAAGAGGTAACATACTGACATATGATCATGGCTTTGACTGAATGACCTGAAAAATCCACCCACAGTTTTTGATAGACACTTTGAATGCGCTGAATGCATACATTATAATGTTGCATAATGCGGCTGTGTTTGCTTTCAATCAGGCATTCGCAGGTAGAGAAATAATGCACATATAAGATAACATCTAAATGCAATAGTCTGAGATAATCATTTCACAATAGCCTTGTGTAAAAAGCTGGAGCACGTTTGCAAGCTCCAAGCTGAAGCAAAGGTTATCAGCTTGCAGGTGATGAATCCTTACATCACATGTATTGTTGTTGCCTGTGTCCGGCTGTGAAATTTATGGCCCATATAAAGGCTGCTCATCATGTGGCTGACAGACTGTATATATTCTCCACGACAGGAGATCATGACTCTTGATGGCTTGTGAAATTGTGCCCGAGATCTCACTGTGAATCACCATGAAGGGAAGCGGTCTGCATGTGGGTTGGTATGTAGACCTCAAAGCTCCGGTCTTTGCGTACATGCCCAAGTGCTTTCAACCCTCAAACCCAATACCTGAGCTTTACCCTGGGTAATATGTATGTACATTTATTCGACACACCTTCCTTGTGCCTTTTTACATAAATATGTGCTGCAGGGTTTTGTGTTATCAGCTGCTCTGGTCTAACTAACCCAACATGTATAAATATTCGGCTCTGCAGCCTCTCAGCATGCAGCAGGGAGCCTCTCAGGAGCAAAACATGTTTTCCTGCATCTAGTTCACCTTGCTGCTCGTCCACCTCTTCACCATGTTTTGTTTTATTCATGTTCCACACTGAACTCCGTCTCCCATCATCCAGAAGCTAACCCGGATCTGCGATTGCCGCTTGACTGGTGCATCCAAACATCCGTGTGTCAGACTAGGAGTTAGCTCCTCTAATTCTGTTTCTCTTCTCTTTGTATTCTGCCTCTCTCTCGTTCTTTTCCTCTTTCTCTTCACCTGTTTCTGTCCACTGCTTTTCCCCAAGGAAAAGAAGATGTTGTCTCCCATCTGGCTGACTTCACAGCAGACTGACAGTCTGTTGCAGTCCTCTTGTGACTCTCCTGCTGCATAGTGTTCAGCCTGCTGCCAGAAGCCCTGCTGAATTAATCCAAGCACATTTCTGCTAATGCAACAGACTGATATCTAGTTAAATTTAAGAACATACTACCTCCCCATATTGGTGAAAAAGATCCTTTTTATCCCATCATGGCACACTCCATCTGTGTCTGCAAGGACCGTTTTATTAATCGTCTGGGATGATAAAATACGGTAAGTGTGCAGTTAAGTTTTTTTTCTCTCCTTAGAATCAACAGTCATATTGAATGCTTAATAGCTCTTTAGTGTCAGGGCTGGGGGGAGGAAATTGACATCGATATTTCCCCACTGAGATAAGATTCTTTCAAATCTGTTCTTAAATTTATCCTGTTTAGCCCCTCTTGGTGTCACATTTGGAGCCACAGAGTTACTGTAATCCTGTAACTGAGAACATGGCTTCCAGCATAAGTAAAAACTGTCACCCAAACACTCTCAGATGTGTTAATGTTTTAATTCATGTTCATAATGAAACAGCTCGATGTTTGCCGTGTTATGGTGAGGTAACAAGCTCATATTTGCACCTTTATCTCTCACTGTCAAAAATCTGCCTCGCAATGGTTATTACTTTGACCTCTAAACCCTGGAATGAACAGATGCTGTAGTTCAGACCCTCTACTTCTTAATTTCTTCTGTGGTACTCTACATTACATTGGCTTATTTCCCACCCCCTGGTAATCATTTGCTTTTATGTAGTTTTTTTATTTTTTATTTTTTTATTTCCATATTTTAATCCCATCCCAACTTATTGACATAATATCTTTTTTAACTGTGTCCCCCACCCCCCAAAAATGGCCTTTTTGGAGGAAAGAAACAGCTAAATAGAACTAAGCTAGTGAAATTTATGCTAGGTCTTGTTTGTGTATTAATTTTATAAGTCTAGGGGCTTATTAATATGAGGGCTGAGTCTCAACACTTCACTTTGCGTCAGGTGTGCTTTATGTAATGTAAGAAATGTATTCCCTGTTCTCAAATTATGAGCATGCATGCTTAAGGGAGTTTGGCTGTCTTGAAAAAGGACACAGGCTCCCTTGACAGCCTCCCAAGAGACATTTAGGGTGAGCTAAAAAAAAAAAAAAGTCCACTTTAGGTTACATTTTATTTTCCACACAGTGATGGTCAGGAAATAAAAAACTACAGTGTAAATATTTCAATGTTTGGCATTAATATAATAAAATATTTCAATATAAATATTTTATTCTAGCACCAGCACTCAACCAAGAGCAGTTAGGTCTGGTCTCTCTGAATTTTCTGCAATCTTTGCTCTATTTTTCATATTTTTATCATTTTCTGTCGACGACTGATGGATATTTCTGCAGGGAGTAGAGCTTCTTTCATTGAGAAGGAGCAAACCTGGATAACACCATTCAATTCCAGCGAGCATCTGAAGGTGTTTTTGTGGTTGCCGTGCTGGTGTAAAGGTGATGGCAAAGCTGAAGGCTAGGAAATGGAGGTATAAACCCTCTCTTCCATTAGTCATCATGAGAAACATGAATTCTCTGCCCAACATAAGCAATGAGCTGGAGATATTGGTGAAGACTGAGAAAGCAGACCGTTAGTGCAGTCTCCTGTGTTTACCAAAACCTAGTTGAATCAAAACAACTTGGACTCCAGTGTTGAGCTTCACTCTCATAGGGTAAGACAGAGATGCTCAAGCTAGCGGCAAGAAGAAAGGAGAAGGTCTGGCTTTATTTGTCAACCAGAGATGGTGCAACCCTCTTGTCGAGGAGAAGTTGTGTTGTCCAGATATCGAACTGTTGGCAATTGCTCTCCAGCCATGTTATGTTCCAAGGGAGTTCAGTCATATCATGACAATACTTGTTTACATCCCATCCCAGTCGATGGCTGAAGTTCCATGTGGTGTTCTCCATGACACTGTTGCTAGGATTTAGTCTCAACATCCTGAATCACTTGTAATAATATCAGGAGACTTCAACCATGTCAGTGTCTCTTCTCACCTGACTGGATCTTTACAGTTTGTTAATTGTCCAACCAGAAAAAAAAGCAAAACCCCGGATCTACTGTATGCCAATGTCAAAGAGACTTGAAACTGCAAATGCAGACTTTCCCTACAGCAGCAAACCCAGGTCTAAACCTGGCAAATCTGGTGAGGACTGGCTTTGGACACATTAACCACAGGTATATTTTAATTTGTGATGTAAGTCTGTTTCCCAAGTGACATACATCTGATCCATTCTGTTTTAATGGAAATGACATCACATAGGATGAAGCCTATTGTTTCAGCACCTTGGACAGCGTTGTTTGACCTGTGTTTGTTGGAGCCTCTGCCTGAAACACTTGGTTTGGCTGCTTTTCCAGAGATAAGAACTAGACAAAGCTTGTGGGTATTACTTTTACACAGCTTTGAAGTCACAAAATAACCCTACAGGTACGCCTTAGTTAAAAACGTTGGAGGATATGTCTGGGTCCCCACTTAGGTTCCCATTTAGCCACATTAGCATACCATAGCTATTTTTACATTTTCTGCTGTTGTAATTGTAATATAAATTTTTGGTTCCCAGCCTTCATGGATTGTCTTGGAGGTGGTACAGACCTGGATTTTAGATTTTTAGAACTGAAATGCAAAGGCTTGTTCTGGCCTTTGTTTACAAAGGAGTTCTCAAGTGACGAGTATGAACTGCCCCACGAGCTAAGTCGTCAAATGGATGTTCCATTGTCCAGGTAGTCATTTCCATGATGGAACTGTTGGTGGGTTTGTCCTCAAGTACTGTTCTGTTAAGATGGCATGACCGGATATTACACCTGGGGCCATGTTTTGATACAAACTATTCAAAGCCAAAATACACATACGAAACTTTTCCAAGGTTTAGTATGTACATCCAACATTGTAATATTGTATATGTGTTAAAGTGCAGATCAGCATGAGAGGTCTTCTATAATGATTTTCCACTGTGGCCCTTTTTTATGATGGTGGGAGATAAGTTGATCAGAAAGTACACTTGAACTCCTGAAATTTTTAGGACCATTTCAGGCCCTGAAGTTTTCTAGACACTCTCGATGCTTCTGTTATCCACTCACAACTATAAATACAGATTTCATATTACAATATATACAAAGATAGCTCAAAGCAAACAGCATACTGGAAGCTCAGGAGAGTAGCAAAGACAAAAAGGCAGCAACTCGGCTCACTGTGAACACCGGCTTCAACCCGCCCACTCTCTCACAGTGAAGGTTCCAGACTATTACCTGCTGCATTCACACATCAGCTTACTCTGAGTTCACACAGACTTTTTGTGAGGGGGCTGTCTTGAAAAAAATCTGCACTACATTAGGGTGAATAAATTTGGATAATGAGAGCATTCAGATGGGTAAGTTCCAGGAGCGCAGCGTAAAAGGGACTAATGTGTTTATTAGGATAAGGGTGTAAAATTACCAAGAGATCTGGGTGTCACTGTGGCTTCCTGCTCCCACAAACATGACTGAAGTTCGCACTGATCCTAACTGGAGCATTGTAAAAAGTGAAGCTTTTAAAAGGTAGATTCTGTTTGTAAATTATAAGTAGCCACAGCCTCTTTACAATGAAATCCTTTGCTTTGTTTCTGTGCATCACATCTTGATGGAAGTATTTGGAAACACATTTCATGGACCTGGGCATGTCTTGTGTTAATGAGCCACCTCAGCTGTCCTCTGTGGTTACTTCCAATGCCATGTGCTTCTCTTTGGGTGAGGATAAAATGAAACGAGGAAGCGTGAGTCAGCAGTGAGAACTCGCAGTGAGGTGATTAAAGGTAGCTGCGAAGGCTCTTCCTGGGAGCAAAAGATTAAGACGATGCTGCTCTCTCATCTTCCTCAAAGCAAAAGCCATTTGATGTGGCCCCTACAGGCCGCGCGTCCAGAGCCAAGGTTTCCTCGGCAGCAGATCACAAACAGAAAAACACACATATTCAAATATGTTTTGATATGAGTGGCTATCATTAGACGATAAATTGAAAGATTGGCTTGGCACATCACAGAGAGCATTTGAAATTCTTCCCGCTGAGGATTTGGCGACAGAGCAGATTTTCTGTGTCCAGAGCCAAACATTTGCAAATATAGTATAAAGTGGCAGAGTTCTTCTGACACTGGGGTATTAGACATTTGAATAATACCAGTGACAGTAACAGCAGAAAATATGTCAATGAATCACTTCACTGAAAGAGGGAGAAAGGTCTGGCAGCACTTTTGACATCAATCATTAAGACAACTGAGCAAACAGCATGTTGAAGCCTCTGTAATGGAAGATTTAAAGTTATATGTTTCCTCTTATATATCTGTTAATTTATTTAACTTTTGCTTATCTTTTTTGCAGGAGTTCTAACCGTGGAATAATAAACTTACCTTTTTTTCCATTCATCTTTTAAGGATCATACATTTTTATTGAAAACCTTAATTCAGGCAAAGACCTTAATGTACCGTAAAACCAGCATGCAAATTTACATGGTGTCTAAGTATTCCAATAACCCCTAAAAATTATGTTAACCAATGAAACATTCAGTGACACTGCACATGAAGAATGGTGACATGTCATATTTTGTCATTGGCAGGTCAAGACACTTTGGTGAATAAGTCTGTAATCATCCAATTCATTCCATTTTCCAACAGTGACACACATAAGTGTAAGCTATTGTACGTACCTACAACCAGCTGGATAAACACAGCATGTGACCTAGTGAACAACAGAAATGTAAACAGACAGTGGCATGCAGAGGAAAGAAACACACCTCTCCCATGTGCAGTTTTTTCAGTCTTGTTTAATGAAAATTGCATGAAAACAACAGCAGTAGCCGACCCTCCAGTGGTGGAAACTGCCATCTTGGTTGTTTGCAGACATGCTCATGCAGCGCTCTTGTGTCATCACCTTGAATAAAGGACTGTGATTGGGTTGGTATACCTGACACCAGGAAAAGGGAGAAGTATTTGGTTATGACAGCGGTTCCAGAACAACATACCAGTGAAAATGGTTATGAGTTATGAAAGACCATAAAAAAGGAGGCAAAACCAAGTGTAAGACAGTGTAAGCCCTGTCTGTGTTGTATCAGTGGAGTTTCCATGTTGCGGATGTTGACTCTCACTTTAAAGTACTCTAAAAAACTCATTCGGCACCCTCTATGTATGAAGAGTGAATTTCATTTTAATGCTTTTGTTTGAACAATAAGGTTACAAAATAGGCAAATCAGAGACACAGCTGACAGGTGGGCATACTGCAGCTGTTTGTTCGGAGGCTCAAGGCCCACCTCTGATAAATCAACAGAACATAAGGTTGAGTCAGCTTTACCAATATGGTGACCACTGCTGCTGGTAAGCTTCAAAGCCTCAAAGCTCCACCCCAGAAACAAATGTTTCTTTGGCTTAATATAGACACTAAGCAAACCTTGGTTTTATTTGCTTCTGCATCAGCTTTATTTCTCATCAATGATGACTGACGAGTAGACACAACAGTTGGAGCTCCTGAAGGACTCATCGCACCATTGGACACGTAGCTAACCTTCTCTATGTTAGCAAATGGGACATGAACCAAACTATAAGACTGAACATACTGTAACGACCGCTCACTTCACGTCAATATAGTCTTATTGAGAGAACCATCTGGCAGAGCTCTGGAGCTGAAATTGTCCCTCAGAAGACCTCTTTCTTTGTCCTTTTGTTGTCAAGGAGGTCATCTCTACTAACCATCCATAACATTACTGCCGAATTGCTTCCTGATTTCCCTCAGGAGAGGCCAAGGGTTGTGATTACAGAATGTGCATGTGTGCATGAGGGTATCACACATTTGAAAATTAGTGGTAGTGTGCTTGTAAGGCGGTTAAATCACAAGCCCCTATAGGTTATTGTCCTCAGTCTGGCTCTGAGTTCGATTCCAACCAACAGTTCCTTTCCCACATGTCACTATTCAGGCTCTTACCCTCACCTCTGGTTTTCTGCTCTACCCACAGTCTGGTCCAGTCTGAACAAAGGCATGAAAGTTTTACCAGAATATTAAATGTGTGTTTGTTGGTGCAAGAGGCCCAATGTCAAAACCAGTGATCTTCACTTTGGCTGCAAAAAACATTGCCATGACAACTCTATCACCAGTCGTTGTAAGTTTCCTGGCATTGCTTTTATTTACAGGTAGTCCAACTCAAAAGACAGTGAAATAAAAAAGCAACAGCATGCAACAATTTGTCATGGCAGGAACTGAACTATGAGCATTGGCAAAGTATTACATGTTTTTCAAACAGGAGGCCCTTTTTGTCTGCTTTTTGGTCTCTGATTTTTAAATTACTTTGTTGTTTTAACTACTTGTTAGAGGAAAAAAAGATTTTAAGATGTAAGAATTCATTTCCCTGGAGAAAAGAATGACTTTGTAGTTATAATTTCAGAGAGATTACAAGTACTTCTAAAATCTCCCTGACCCTACAAACTTTGTTTAAGCCCCTGGCTCTTCCCTCTTGACTTAACTTGCTTTATCTTTAACACACACAGTTCCAGGGGTGACAGGCCTTAAGGACTTAAAATTCATAATCCTGCTGTTGAAAGCCTTTTTCTCTACATGGTGATAATTTGTCAGAGGAAGGTCAGAGCCTGTTCAGAGAGCTACACAAGCAGCTTTTAAAGACAGCTTGTTTGTGAGATTCTGCTCACTGTTTGATTTATGATCATGTGTACAGTGCAGTATGTGCGTGGGTATGTGTCGATGTGCATGTATGTGTGAATGTGCAGAGGGAGTAAATGTGGCTTCCATGTGTCCCTCATATATATTTCTCAGGGGTATAATCACATTAAAGCGAGTCATACTTGACCGCCAGTGCACAGGATTTAAACATATCATGAATGCAGCTGCAGTGGTCAAAGTACGGATATGTAGCTAATGTGTCACATGTATCTTGATAATGAGATATGAATTGGAAATGGTGAAGTTATAAAGGGCTTTAATTCGTGTGATAAATTTCAGAAGGGTAATTATTCGAGGTCATTCTCACTTCAGAGGCGATGGAGCAAATGATGCAGATAAAAGGTTGTATTGAAGGATTCATACAGCTGAGGTCTCTCCCCTTCATTGCTGATTTCCTGATGTGGACATGGCCATTGTACTGTACATAGATGATGCCATTAGCACAGATACATTAAACATGAGGCAGGCAGGCGCTGGAATAAAATGGAACAGATGGTAAGCATATTTTGAGCTGGGCCAGAATGAATAATTCCCCCAACTGATGACACAGCAATGCCAGCAACAGCTTTGAGAAGTCCGAACTTGTTGTGATCAAAGTTTTAACCACTGTGTCAAATTGTTGGTGTCACAAACCTTGAAATGAAGCATTTCTAGACATATTTTTGACAAGTTTATATGCAAAATAAGTGAGAAAATTCCAAGAGAAACACTTTAAAATGAGAAGCCTGTTCCTAAATTGTCTCCCTTCAGTCAACAGTCCCCTCACTGTGCTGATCTTTGGTTTCCTTTTGTAAACACGTTGCTGCTGCTGTGTGTGACATTCTGCCTTTACAGCAGCTTAGCTCTCCAGGTTCAGATGCTGGATGTTTGTCCTTGAGGGGACAGTTGGCCCCAGACCTACCTGTCAGCTTCAATAAGAGGTGGCAGAGCGTTTTTTCGCTACATTTCCTGGAAGCACTCAGTGTATGATCCATTTTTGACAAAGTAATACACCCTAATAGATTTCTTTTCCCTCCAAGCCGAGGTTAATGTTTCTGTACAGTATTTAAAAAGTTCTGGTATATTTTATGACCAGAGTCAGTGACACATTCAAACACATTATGATTTCCTTCTGAATTGCCTCACAGTTTTTTTCTTTTTTTTATCACTCAGCTGGTCTCTTACAAATCTAGGTGTGACCTTTTACAGTCAACCATTAGCTCAGGAAAAACCTCCACTGAGCCAGTAAAACATATTTGAGCTCGGGGCTCTCCAGCACTTAAAGCACATGGGGTGGTATAAGCTCTGTATGATTGGTCGCCTCAAGAACCTACACTGTGATTGGCAATTTGCCTGATCGGGGGGGGGGGGGGGGGGACTCAAATTAGAATTAACTATTTAAAATTTGCCAGCAATTTTCTTTGTATATTAATGTTGCACATATCTGATCATACACTTGGGGCCTGATCTACTAAAGGTTTGTGTGTGCAAAAATACATACAAACTTGAAAGCGCACGCAAACCTGATCTACTAACAGGGTGCACCGAGGATTGCGTCCGTCGAATGAGCAAAACAGCGCACGCAATCGATTTAGCGTGTTTGCCTTCTTGAATAAGCAGAATGTATGTAGATCAGCACGCAAAATTCTGGGAGGAGCAGATGCAAATGAAATCATTTAGCACCCGCAACGGGATTTATCGAACCCGTAAACCAATTGTGGTCACTACTTTGCGTCTATATTTGGCATGTTTGAAAGGCACGTGCAAACTGGAGCAGCATTACGCACGGTCATCGTGGAGCGAAGGATGCAGAAGTGCCATGATACACGCCATGATCTTTGTCCAAAAGTTTGTGATTTATTTCATTTTTCCAGTAAATGACAATTTTCATAAATAATAAGGTCAAACACGAAACAGACGAAAACATGTATCTGTATGTCTTACTGATTTTAAATTGTTTTAATCAATTTTTTGATTTCTAGTATATCTTGCATCTGTAAAGCACTTTAAATTGTCTTGTGTATGAACGGTGCTATACAAATAAACTTCCCTTGCCTTTTATGCAGTTCCCCAGAACAATATGAACAACTCCATGGCTTTAAACACCCTGCTTTCACAAACTCTCCATGGTGACAGCCGATAGCGCACGCAAAATCCCAGTTTAAAGAGGGTGGTCCACACCACTTTTGCTTCCGCTATCAATTGTGCACGCAATGATAGTAGATCACCCGCAATATGCCCACTAATAGCATGTGCAAATTTTTAGTTTGCACACGCAATTTAGCGCTCGCTATTTTGGAAAACAAAAGTGAAGTTGCAATTTAACACTGTCATTTTAACGTTCAAGTGAATTGCACCCATGTTTGCGCCAGTGGATGGGCTGGTTTTTAAATGAGGAGTGGTCAGACACAAGGGGGTCTTGTCGCTATACAGGAGGTATTTGTACCTCAGACTAACACCTGAAGTTATCTGTGCTTAGACCAGGTCTGTTTAAATAGAAAGGCTAAAAACCTGTTGTATAAATACCTAAACCATGCAGGCACACTCCAGGGAATGAGAGCAGAAATGATCTTATTATACTGATGGTTTTCAATCATACTACATTATAGACAGAGTATACTATGGACAACTTGGTTCCGTCTGCCACCAGTGTACAGATTTGAAGGCAAAAAGCTCTTGGTATTTCCAGGTTTTTTCCCCTCTTCCTAAAACTAACATTGTGCAGTAGTGTTGTACGCATTAGGCGGGAGAATCAAAGAGAGTCGCGGTGATGACACTTGGCTCAAACAGTATATCCCCCAGGTGAGCTACACAATCAGCTGCTGCTGCAGCGGCTGAACAGATGATTTGTTTCAGTGATCAGATAAGTTATTTACTTTAAGCCTACATACGAATATTATAATATTCAGTTTTGTGAGGCAAATTTATTTTATATGCCAACATCTATGAAAGAAAGAGCCAGGCCATGGAGCACGATGCGTCATTTACGCACAGATGGTTCTGATTTTAATGCAATTATTGGAGTTTATGTTGTAATCTGTGCGCTCAAACCACCTTTGTCACGTGAGGTTTGAATATATGCAACTTTATGTGAGTGTCTTTATTTGTGGAGAGGGTGTTTGTCTTACCAGTAGTTCCAACATTACACACACCAAAACCATCTGTGCTCATATGAGAGAGTGTGAAGGACGCCCTCTGCAGCGTTTAGAGCGACACTTGTTGAGGGGCTGCCTTCTGTCGCCATCGTGTGGCATTACTGTCTTCAGACATCTCTTGATCTCTTTGACTACTTCACTAAAATAGTAATACGCTTCGCCGGTGGCGGATTTAAAGGCAAGGAGAGGAGCTGATGTGATTGGTGAAAACAGGTCTCGGCTGTGTTAAACCCACTCCACACCCTCTCTCCTCCCTAGCTACGACTTATGCCACTGGGAGGAGCTGAGTTAGGGAGGGGGGATTCTTACGCCGGGCTGCGGCACTCACCAAAATAACAAATTGTGCTTGGGAACGCCTTGTCGGCGTGGCGGACCTCACTTACGCTGCGCATGTGCCGCGTCGCCGGAGAGGCACGATAATAGAGCCCTATGTGCTACATCCAAACAATAATCAAGAAACTTTCAACCCCTTTGTGCCCTGTAACTTACTTATCATTCAGATTGTGCGCCGCTGAACTGGCAAAATGTAGCTGGATGATCCCTTGTTTACTTGCACTTTGCACCATGCATATTAAATGGTTGACATAAGGCACTTGATTTTTGTCATCTCTTTTAAGTGTGTCTTTGGATATGTGTGTCACACCCCCGAACCTTCTACTTTTCTGACATCCTTTGTTCCAACTGTGTTTTGTTCGGGAGTTTCTTTTTTGTCCTTGCCGATGATAGACTTTGACATTTGATGATAAGGCAACACAGCCAAACTGCCACAGTCATCAGTCCTCCAGCATGGGAATATTTTTCACATTAAAGTTTTGTTTGACTGCATTATGCATTACAGTTGCTGAATGATTTATTCCATCTGACAAGTAGCCCATAATTGAATATAGCCTTCAAACGCGACGCTGTGAAAGCTATCACACTCGCCCACATCGCCTGCAGGAAACCTACTCCACATTCTAGCCCAATTAAGATTGTTCCTCTGTGTTATTACCTTCAGTCTAACTCTCTAATAATGAAACACAGGGCAGATGGGGGAGAGGAAAGATAGGTTGAATAAAGTGTGAGTACAACCAATTAGGTGGAGTTTTTCTATGGCAACACTTCTCGCAAGTATTTTTTAATAGACAAGCACGTCAATCATTTATCTGTCTGGATTTGAGTGTTTGTTGAGAAAAAGATCTTTAACTCTAAGCGTTCTGAGTCAAACTTTTTAAGAAACAATGTATTTAATAATAACACTTTAATACAAAAGTGTTTTTAAGTCAAATAAAATGACTTTTTTTAGTGCCTCAAACCTTATCTTCAAAGTGATCTCCCCTCCTTCAGGGTATCTCTCTTCATTATCCTCACCTCTGTCCCCTATCGATCCCACCACTCCTTCAAAATAACAGCACAGGGAGAGAATTAAGGTTGCTTTTGTGCTTACATGACCCTGACAACAAAAGTAAGACACAGAGAGGAAAGGAAACAGAGCTTGATTCATGGTGCAATGTTTGGTCCAATCAGCTACCTGACGCTGAGCACCAACAGGGGGGCCTAGCTCCTGTGGTGAAAGCAAGTGTGGGCTGGAAGCTTAGCCTATTTTTCTATAGCGTTAAAAATGCATGTGGGTTAAGTGTGTTTCCAGGGGGTGGTCTGGGGTGGCAGAGTCCCCATCTCCCCATGAATTTTGATGGGCTACCCCAGGTGTCACCCTGCATATGCACATATCTCCAAAAAGCTTCCCAAAAAATTTCAAGGTGAGCTGCATACAAGAATGCAAGTTGACATATAAGCTGATGTCAATGCATGTGAGAAGTATGGGAAATAGCTAAGAAATCTGTGTATGCAAGTGTGCACAAGGGCAGGGATGATGATATTAAAGTTATGCAACTATAGCGCAAACCTGGAAAAACAGCATGTAACAGGATAAAAAGACATCTGAGGTTGAGGGAGGAGGCTCCTTTCCAGGGCAGAAACAGTGAAGTTCTCTGCACATCTGCTTATTTACACATAGCACTGATAAAATACAGAAAACTGTAATCATCACAAAGGTCTCTGTTGATTTGTCTGTCTCTGTATGGTAAACATTACAGTAAAGCTCTGGCAGCGCGCTTTAAATGTCACATCCTGCCTTACGAGACTCATTTCCCACCGCCTGCCCATCATCCCCCTCGTTTGACAACATTGTAAGGGCAGATGTGAACCAGCAAATTTAAGGGGCAGTGCTTCTAAAAAATCCTGCAGTGGGTTGAATCAGCTGGTGTAAGTTGAAACATTGCCCAATTTTAACATTATCTCTAATTTTGGGCAGAGTTTACGCTCCTTAAGTTTTGCACCAGCTGAGAACTCAATGCAGAAGCCAACAACAACGTAAGTCTTTCACCAAGCTCTACACCAAGCTGTTGTAGAAATTTAACTACTGCAGACAAGGAGAAGAAGTAAGGGAGGTAAAAAGACACAAAAAGCCATAGACTAAGAGAGTCTAGAAATCAAGAAAAATCGAAGATGGCATGTGAAAGAAACACTGAACAGAGCACTGTGAGGATATGACAGCTTTGGAAGGGGTGAATGTGAATAGAATAGAAAATGTGATCAGACTAAGTTTGATGTAGCAGAAAATCTCAACCAGGTGCAGAGATATGGAAAAGGACTAAAATCATTTTGAATCTGAACAGTTATTGTCAAATCAATATTATCTGTTAAATTACCGATTCCTTAAAGTGCCACTCAATTTTTTTTTCCTTGACTGAAACTGTTCTCAGTGGTGTTTTAATTGTGATTATGACGTTTTTCGCCAAAATCACGTTACCTGTGTCATTTTCAAGGGCTTTTCTTCTGCAGAGCTCCAGTAAACAATAAACACTTCACCTCTGAGTCGTGGGCGGAGACAGCGCTGCTCTGCACACTCCTCTTTATACTAGCTTGTAGCCTGACATTGAATGAAATAATTAGCTTTATTGCGAGCAGTGCAATCCACTAACTCACACGTTTGTTCTGCGATTGTCCTCTCTATCTGTCAGAGTCTGGCCTGCACAGTGGGGCTCCGGGGGCGGAGCTTGGAATTGTGACAAAATCCCATCGTGTCTGAACCTGCTGTTTTGATCTGCCAGAGGTTCACAGCGACTTGAATGCAGAAATAGTCAGAAATGCAATTTCACACTTATTTTTCTCATCATCATCATGTCCTGTAGCATTAAAAAAATGCCATATGAACATGAAGACAACTAGAAAACACGATTTTCATCGGAGTGGGTCTTTGAGGAAGTAGCTGTGCATTTCGTAGAAAAACGTATTCAAGTGGGTTGTTAAATATGTGAAATTGAATGCTTTGACAGTCTGCACTGTATAAATTATCTTGTTCCATACTTGGAAGTGAAATTAGGTATTAATAGTAGAAAAAATCATTATGATCTAATACAATTTTAATATTTATGTGTGCAAACATTTGCTTCATGCCAGGCCTGCATAAGCCAGTATCTGTGTTTGGCCATTCCTGTCAAAGAAGTCTAGACATGTCCCTTGCCAATTCTTGTTGTCCTCTCTGTATTTGAGAATACTGTCAGTAAGAATCCTGCATGTCTAAATTAAAGGTGCACACAGTCTCATAGTAAATGCAGAATAGGTCAGAAATGGGCACACATTCCTGCTGTAATTGCACACTATAACAGCCAAGTGTCTGTGTACAATAAACAGAGTTTTTTGGCAGCATGAAAACACCTGACTACCTTGGGAAGAGCCCAACGCTGTTTACAACCTGAGTACAGTAACTAAAGGAACACAGTGTATGTGTGTGGCCCTGCTGAAATATTCATCCCTGTGCCACAGCAGACTCTGAAACGGCTGTGAAAAGACAATGATGAAGTGAATGACCACCAGCGGGGGAGAGAGACGTTGCCCAACCAAGTGAGACCAGCTTTGAATCTACTATCAGTTCTGCTCCTGCTGCTCAAAAACACCTAAGAAAGAGGTCTCGACTCGCCCTCCTAGGGAAAAGATTCAGTACACATGCAAAAACTACATGACTATTGAAACATGTGAAGTCCTGGTCATATGCAGATTCAGTGTATTCTGGTCGCAGTTGCTAGGTAACAAGTGCTTCAGGGGAAACCCTCATTATGAAGTATTTTAAACGCGTCATTAATTGCTAATTTGGAGATAGAAGTGTTTGAATACTTATCCTAAATACTTTTACTGTTGTTAGTAACAGCTAGTATACATTTGATGTGGTTTCAAGCTTTCTTAAAAGCAAGAGAATCACTGCTCAATCGTCTTTATATGTTGTTATATTTATATATATATTGTTATATTTTAACACAATGGTGTTTGAGCTGGGGGCTGTTACACTGTACCGTGATCCAAAAAGCCTTCATGTACTGTATGTCACGCATGCAGAGAAAAAGAGCCGCACACAGTTGCACAGAAGCTCTTTCTCATAGCTCCACACTTATCAAACAGTTGCCTCCACAGCCAGAGCCGAGGATGCAGCCGAGAATCCGCCACCCTCGTCTGAACAGGCTTATTTTTAGCATGCATGGATTGTGAGAGAGCACTTGTTTTATTTCAGTCCTACTGGCTCTGCCTGAAGCACCACAATTATTTGGTGCCCTTCGAGTATGCAGAGTCATTTTCCTCAAGCGTACATCCAGCACATGGATGAACAAAAGGTGGCAGGATTTATGAAGGTTCACTGCAGCTCGCTGAGACCTTCCTCGTGGCCATGGATGAGTCGTTCTTTTAGTCTCACTGTAACATGACATCAGTAGGTTAATTATGGGTTGCTTCGTCATGACTAAAACTTCAGAAAACACCACAATCATGATTATTGTAATCCTGTTTTTTCAGCTTGAGAGCACAAAGAAGTGAAAAATCATTACACACCACACTCTCATGAGGAATTGAGTCTGATCATAAGTCAGCATCAGATTACTTTTCTAATTTCAAATCTGGATGAGACAGAGTAAGAAATAGATCGAGAACTCTCTAAAAGCAATAGTTTTCTGTCAAAAGCAGGGCGACATTTGCAAACTGATCTTAAAGCAAACATGAAATGAAAGTGAGTAGATAAAGCGAGCATCAGGCAAACAGGCTCATCACTCTAGAGGGAGAGTAAGAGTGGGCTTGGTGTGATGTGTCCTCTCCTCAGCTCCTTCTTTTCCCTGCGCTGTTGGCGACTAAAGCAGAGAGAGAGAGAGAAAGAGAGATTTTGACTCAGGTGCAAACTGAGCTGTTTTGCAGACGCCCACACCAGCCCCGTTATCGTACAAATACAATACACCAGAGACAAGGCATCTGTTGTGGCTGTGTGAGTGTGTGCGTGTGTGTGTGTGTGTGCGTGTGTGTGTGTGTGTGTGGGTGTGAGGATGCAGAAGTATGCAGGGCTGTGTTTGTGTGTCTGTGTGGATGTTTTAAACGATGGAAGACAAACAGAGGATGAGTTTTTTAGCATCATTCGTCCTTTCGACCTTTGTGTTTCCATTTTTAAAGCCAACTGCTCACCCGCCGTAAAAAAAGAAGAAAAAGGGTAAAAAGAAAGCAGTGGGGATTGGTCCCTGAGTCGGTAGCAGCTGTTTGAAACGTGATAATATCAGACCCATTTGTATTGCCAGGAGAGGAGCTAAGGGACAAAGAGGGGAAGTGCAAATGTAAAACAAGTCATGACAGAATCTGACAAGAGACAGAAATATCCCCTCTTTCCCTCTGGTGTTCTCTTTTACACTCGCTCAACCATTTTAATCTCCCCCTTAATATCATCCCTCCCCGACTCAACTTTGATCACTGTCATCGCGCTAACTTACAGGATTGGAAGGATTGAGACAAATGCATTATTCATCCCACACACCAATTTGAGTCTCCTCCTCTGCCTGTAATGCACTTCTCTCATCTCTCTGTCAGTTTCTGCTTTTGTTCCATTTGCTCTGTCGGACTGATCTTTGGGGATCTGTAATGGACTGCAAAGTTTAAACGAAAGACATTATATCATTCCCACATGAAGGAAGAACTTAGACAAGTTATAAATTATTATTAGCAATATTATTTTGGATTTATAATCAGATTAAAGATGCCCTTGTACAATGAGATTCCCCTTTCAGTGCCCTTACAGCCATAATGATTCAGCTTATGTTCAGTGTCAGAGAGCATGTTGAACACTAAACAGTTACAGGCTTCCTCCCTCATATCTGTTTCATGGAGCAGATATTGTCTAACCACTATCATCATCGCCTTGAGCAGAAATGAGCACTAAGCTTCCCAAATCAACCTGGTCGGCATTAGATCACACCCAGAGCTCAGCTCATGAGTCAGGAAGTGCTGCAATAAAAAACTGAATTGGAAATCACTACATGGGCCTTGAAAATTTGATTCACTCTCTAGACCTAATCTCTGGACTTGAAGGAGATCAGCATGTAAAAGCCCTCGACAAACTGAAAAATGTTACAGTGACAAAATCTGACTGTCAGTCCAACAAGGTTACATTTAAGCCCGACAGGCTGGCTCATGCTGAAGGATGACTCAATAAAATGGATCTCCAGGAATTCAAATATGTGATAAGACATCCAAAATGTGGTTTTAAAACACTGAAAGAAGGACTTTTAGATTTTTAGAAAATATATTCATTCACAGATAAATAAGAACACAAACAAAACATCAGTTAGCATGAGGCACATCTTTAACGTCTGAACCAATGTACTTGGACACCTAATAAATGGTTTTATACGGCAGACTTCTCACTCACAGTCAGAAATGACTGGCTCTGTCTGTCAAAATAGCACCTTTTAGCAGAAGGATGTGCATCTCAAGCAGGCTAACCAGTCACCACTGCTTCATGAATTGTTTTAAACACTGACCTCTTGCTAAAATGCAGCTAAATAATTTATTATAGAATAAAAACTTGACAGGAACTTAAAGGGATATTCCAGCATAAATTTAAGTCAGGGTCAAACAGAGATGAATGTTGCTGACTGCTTGCTTCTCTCGTTATACCAACTTAAGTAACGACCGCACGATAGCAATACACAGCAGCCTATGTCTCACTCTATAGCCACTCTATAGCCACAAATAATGCTCAGAACAGCACTTAACTTCACCAACAGTACATAAAGGGGAGCCCTGATGAGTCGATCACCAAGTGCAGCGGAAAATTTATAATTATTACTTCATGGAAATGCAATCAGACTGGGACGCTAGGCACAAGAACTATCGCATCTGCAGTGCACATACAAGACACACAAGAACTCTGATTCCATGAAGTAATAATCATAAATGTACTTCCGCCGCTATCAGTGATCGGCTCATCAGGGCTCCTGCACAAATAAGTGGCTGCTGGAAGAGAGTGGGTGAGTTGTGTTTAGTCTCTTTGCTAAAGAAATCAGGCAAAGCTAAAAAGATGTTTGGTCACTAGTACTATGGCTGGGACCCTATATGTACTGTTGATGAAGTTAGGTGCTGTTCTGAGCATTATTTGTGGCTATAGAGTGGCTTTTTGGTCACCTTTTTGGTTGACGTTTGAGCGTGGAGACATAGACCACTGTATATTATAGTATGGCTTTCTTTAACCTACTTAAAATACAGAAATAGATCAGTGCTGTTAGTTTTGTATCATATGAGGGGAAAAATGTCACATTCGATGGTCATTTCTTCTCCTAAACTAGTTTGGTTGTTCAGTTTACTATGAGATTATAAAACTCGTGCATTATTGTCTGTGTTTTCAAAAGGTGTGTTTCACTTTAAACTAAAGGAGAAAAGTCTGCTGGGATGAGGACCGTTGTGACAATCACAACGCTATTTAATGAAGTATGAAGTCCCCAGTTTAAATAGAGCAGAACGAAGACTCAGACTTTTGTTGGTAATGAAGTGAGATTTACAGAAACAGAGTGACAGAGTACAGCTGTGACTGCTTACTTCTCCATGAAAACAGTCTGAACCTGTAAGGAGACATGAATACGAACAGGTCTGCCTGTTGTACCTGTTCGGATTGGACAATCACAGAGCAGGATAAAAGGGGATTTTGAAATTTAAACTTCTTCTCCAACACATCACAAAATAAACATCCATTTACACATTTCATCTCACCAATACTCACATGAACTATTTCACCCTTTATTTGGAAGCAGTCACTCATGAAGAACTAAAATTGCATGTTCAGACACAGTTGCACTGATAGACAAGCAACACAGAAAATGACTGGTGTGAGGGGGGACATTTGTTCTTTTTAGCAGTTTGCAATGTAGTGCAAAGTCACCAGCACTGGGCTCTTATGTTGTACCATTCTTCATATGCGATGTGTCATGTATCGACCCATCTTGACGCTTGTGATGTGGCACAAGAAGTGAGAGGAGCGCTTCAGAAGCCAGTCAGTATGGCATATTTATTTCTGAATGTACAATGAACTTAGTCTCATTGTCTGGGAGTCAAATTACTAATGCAGAAAGTTGTTTCTCTTGAAGTAAATAAATTTGATTGTGTGCTACCCAAGGGAACCATTTGGTTTCAAAACAGCCTTTGAGAAATAGAAATGTGCCATTTCAGTGCAAAATTGGGTTTCATTTGTCCTGCAAGCATTGGCAGCTGTTTTCTTTGCCATAGGCTGAGTCTGTGACAGAGATTATTTGTCAAGAAACCTGATAACAACGGGAATCAAAACACCTTCCAAAGAATTACATTTTCTTTCTGGACAGCAAACAGGATTCTTAAGTCTGACTAACCCTTTTTCTTGCCTCCTACTAAAATCCTCCCACCTTTTCCAAATACACTTGAGTCAATTATTTTAGCATCGAAATGCTATTTCTGTGGAGAGGCATTATTGGCACTGCCGGGGAGAGCACACATGATGAGAAATAAAACAACAAAGTGACACAGGGCAAAGATCCCTGTGGTGATAAAAAGGCAATTGTTTTCTGGCAAATCAAGTGCTTATATAAGGTAGCCGAAAGCGATTTACATCCCATTCCCTTGGAGTCAGGAGGAAATGTAGAGCGCAGTCTTGATATCCTGATACATCCAACAGGATTATTTTAAATTCAGACTAAAAGATGGATTATCCTGTAGCGAAGAAAGAATTTACCGACTAATTAAGATACACCTACAGTCATACCTTTGACTTTATCTCTGCGATGACTTCCAGGAATCTCCTCAAATGCAGTTAGTATTTACACATATTTGCATATTTGCCAGCAGTGGAGAGGGTGCAGGGAAATATGAACAACAGCTGAGATCAAAACTTTGAAAATGTGGGAAGAAAACACCGGCTGAGTGTCCAGGTTCAATGCTTTACGTGGCACAGATTTGGTTACACGAGTTTGCACAGATATGTGTCTTTAAATGTGTGTTTAAATGAGTGAGTTGTGTATTTTTTTGTGTTAAATATAGTTTGTAGACTGTCCCACTGACTAGAAAAAGATGCAATCATCTGCATCTGAGCCCTTGAGATTTTATATCAGGGTTTTGGTCGTTTTATCAACTAGAGCATATGTTCATCTTAAAAATGTGAGGTGATCATTGAAGTTTATGACTTTTAGAGGGCTTTGCTTTTACAGCTCATTTAATAAATAATGCGTGTGCTCAGAAACAATAAGACAGACATGTATATATTTTGTCATGAGATAGAAACTCCCTTTAAAGCAGCAAAGTTAATACGAGGCTTCGGTGAGCATCTGGTTTGCTCAACTTAGTAAAAACACTTAAAACATGCACAAATTTGTTGTACCCAAATAATCAGGATCCTTAAAGAACATTAATTATCATGTTACAACAGAGTATTAAGGCCACATTAAAGAAAAAAAGATTTTAGATTTTTTAGAATGGTTTAGATTTTCCTTTTTAAGATGTACAGATTTTTTTTCTGAGTCTATTTTTTAAATCCCTAGAAAGTCCTTTCTAAAAAAAAGTTGTTAATTGAGTGACCAATTAGCAGCATAATAAAGCACAGTCTTTTCACAGTCCTGATACTTATTACAGTGTAGTGCTGAGGTGCCAAACATCAAGACCAATTTAACAAGTCGCTCCACGATCCTCATTTTGATTCAGACAGCAGGCTGCTCTCTGTAAACCAAAATACTTTATCATGACTTTAATTTCAGAACATGATGACTCTGTTCTCAAAATACTCTGACCTGACTATGACTTTATTTTTTCAATAATTTGACTTCTAAATGTAACCATACAACTTGATTTTCCTTTGGTTTTTTTATATTGAAAAAATTATTCTCTTATAACTTTATTCCTCTGAGAAAATGAGTGTAAAAATGTGTCTTTTTTAAAAAGGTTAAATCTTCGCCTTTTTCCTTGAGTGTGGCCCTAAAACTCTGTCCTACTAGATAACCTCACTAGGAAGAGTATATAAGTGACTCTCCAAGGCTGGCCCCTCTTTTTACTGAGAAACTGAGCTGCTATCTGTAGCTTAATGTTTAACACTTGGCTGTAAAAGTGAAGTCAATTTCCTCCAAATGTCACATCATATACAATTTATTTAATATTGTACAGAGGTGGCATAGAGCCGCTCATCTAGCTGTCAACCACACATTGAAAGTGTGCTCTATCCCCCACCGGTAAAACTCTTTTTCTTGAAGCTGATCAGACAGAGGTGTGAGCCTGTGCACACACAGTGATATGGATGTGCCTCGCTTTGGCTGTTCCTTGATAACCGGCCTTTGGCTTCATTATTTAGAGTTAAATGTGAGGTAAGAGTGTCGATAGCCTCCTATAATTCTAAAGCACCCTATACTAATAACTTTCTATTGATTTGGACTGCTAAGCACGCATTAAATTTAGTCAAAGTAGCAAGATGCTAAACAGGTATGTTAGATCTTTATTCCTGAAGAGATTGGGTATCATACAATGTCTTTGATGCATTTAGAGAAAACCAGATTTCATGGCATGGATTCAGTAAACAGAGTGAATATGGGGCTGTGGTAGACCCTGTGGCTATATAAAGATTATATTCATTATAATATTATTGCTTTCATCACAGAGGAGGGAGATTATGGGCCTTTAAGACAAAAAGGTTATGGTTTCCTTACAGGCCCACCTCTAATCTAACCAGTAACACCTAAGTTGAAATTCTAATGACGTGTTTTTGTGTCACTACACAGGCCTACTGAAGATTAAGTTGGTTTTATTATGACATAAAGTGATTGCACAGTACTGAGCTACTGCCCTATAGCAGTTCATCAATAACAAAATATTCATAAATGCTTTCTAATATCACAGGGTATTATAGGATGGTTTTGTGCTTATCAAGTACAAGTATCGACGCTTTCAACTTAAGTGTTACTTTAATAAGCAAGTGAAAATTGTGTAGCAGTATGCCCAGTTCAGACAGCTCATATGATGCCATTAATGCATTCTCAGGTAGAAAAATGCATCGCTTAGCAACATACTCTGTATTTGATCAACTAATAAAGTCATAAAATTGCACATGGTAAAATAGTCTATATATGAAATACCAAAAAACCCAGCTGTGAACAAACGTGAAAATGGAAACAAGGTAATATAGTTAAGGCTAAACATCTTTGTCTATTACCTTTGTATAGCTAAGTCAATAAGAGGAGCATGCAATCAACAGAACATTTGCCACAATTTTACATTAAACAACAAAAGCAATCAACTCAAAACAAATGTATGTGCCTTTCGTATGTCACCACAAATCAGAACCGTGTAATGTAGGTTGTCCACATCGTAAATCATTATGGCTTTGTGCAATTTTTCACCGTCAGTAAATTCACTAATGATTTTTTTTTTTTGTAAAATAAGATATCAATAAATGTCATGCCAGAAATTATTGAGAGTCTGCTCTACATGCGCTGTTTCTTACATGCCAGATTGTGCTAATTTTACATCATCCTAAAAAAAATATCGGAGGTCTTTCGCCATAGCGTGTATACACTTATAGCCAGGAGCAAATGTGCTCAATTCCATCACCCTACTTTATATAAGGTATTTGTGCACATATTCTACATTTCTTTTAATATAAGAATATTGTCCATTAATAAAAGGGTAATAGTACAAGGATTTCAGGTCGGGGAATAAAGGTGAATGGCATTAGTTAAAATATGTCGCCTGCTTTATGTGAAGCGATCTGAATTCATCTTTCTGAGTTTTGGGGGCAGGTGTCCGTCCATCCTGCCTCCTCCTCCCCCAGCAAGTCGCTGCAGCTTGGGAGGTAAGTCCGCCACAGACTTACTCATGGGCTCTGTGCTGATCTTGGAGGCCTTGCCAGCCATCTTATCGTCAGAAACCCCGGGAACAGAGCTGATTCGCTGCAGCTTCATGGGCAGATCTCCAAAGCTGTAAGTCATCTCTGATGTGGTGGAGCTCATCCGTAGCAGCTTCTTGGGCAGGCCGTCCCGCCCTGTGATCTTCTGGAGCTTGGTGGGCAGCTTGGTGGTGCTGTCATTGTCCTCCAGGGTCTCTAGGCAGTCCAGGGAGCTGTTCTTGTCCCCGCTGTTGCACAGGGACGGAGCCATGAGGGGCGAGGAGAGCAGCAGGGCCTCCTCCTGCTCCTTCACGCTGTACGGAGGGGTGGGCACTTCAAACGTGGCATGGAACTGCGAGTAGTCCACCTTAAAGAAACCCTCCTCCAGGGAGATGACTGGGAAGAAGCGGTGTCCCCACAAAACCTCGTCTTCTGTATACGACGTCCTCGCTTGGCAGGTCATCCCTGTCAAAGAGAAAACCACAACTTGGTCACACATAGATCCCTTTGCAGGAGGTTTCAAATGATGACGAATTATGTGTCTTTGCCTTTCCACGGGCCAGAGCACTAGAAGCTAAAATTTCAACATGAAGTATTTCATGACTCCAGCATGAAACAACAGAGCTCTGATTTAATTATATGCTTGGCACAGTTCCATAAACAAGACGGTATTCATCAGGATCCTTGCAATTTTGGATCACAGAGCCAACAATAATGCAAACAAAAGTGCCTCAGTGAATGAGTACTTACTGTATTACAGAGCCAGCTGCCTAAATAAAAAGCTTAATGGACTTTTCAGCTTCCAAACGTGATGTTTAGGAGCAATTTCCAGCCTAACTTGAAAAATAATTAGAAGTACGGCTGAGTTATTTGCTGTGTTTGTTTAGCTAATTAGTTAATCATAAAAGGCCTAATTCATTCTGAAATGACTGTTCATAAAGAACTGCCAATGCTCTCGTCATATATATTCCCTGATTAAACACAGTATGACATTAATTTGATTTATTCAGTGTTAAGTTTCTTGCTGTTTTGTCAAAGCTCCACAGGAATGCATAAATAAAAAGGTCGAGGCTAAACCAAGGAAGACATAAAACAATATTGTTCGTTCTATTTTGAGCAGGGAAAAAAACTCAGGCTTCCAGGATAACAAACAGGCGTTCTCCACATCGACTCTCATGCTACTTAACAGTTCAGTCCGCATCTTAAGCTTGCCTGGTAGCTACAAAAGATGGAGGATTAAGATAATCAAATTTCTGGAGAGGCAAACCCAGAGGAGTAACGGCTGCAGGCGAAGGCTGCAGGAGGTCTGACTTCGAGTGAAATGTCTGTGAAGCTCTCTGACACAACAAAGAGAATCCAGTTTAATCAGAAACACGAAGAATAACACAAAGCTTTTCTTACATAATATTATTCAGCTTGAAAAAAGGCAAAAATGAGTGCCACAATTTCAGTTAACGCATTTAATTGTGTCATTTAGAGTTTGCAAATTACAACAAAATATCCAATTTAGCAGATGCAGGGTTTGCATTCGTTGAACATGCAGCCATGCTGTGCAAATTCAGCAGAAGATGCACGTTTTGTAATGAATTAAGGATAAAATTTCCCTCACAGGGGACTCTGAATTAAATCCCTGCTTAAATATTCTCCTCTTGTCCTGGGAAACAAATTAATGCAATTAGCAAAACCACAAGGTTTGAATAAACGATCAGCAACATTTCTTATTGGATGCTTATTAGTGATTTTCAGCAGCTGCTATCAAAGCTGCTGTGTATTATATCATTTCACAGTACTGAGACCAAAGCACTGTCTGTCAAAGTGCAGCTGAAAAAAACACATTCAATTTCTCAGTAAAAGTGAGCATAGAAAATCTATAATTAGGTTTTTATCCTAAACAAAACTCTAATTCGGTTATATCGGTCCTAAAAGCTCTGGTTTTAGTACAGACGGATGGCTGGAGGCACTCTTGCTGAGACTCGTTGAAATCCATTAGGAAATCAGTGACTGCACTGTGTTATTATCACATGTTTTAATTACCAGATTAATATTGTTCGAGCTCAGACGGTTGAGTCCAGACTGAGACACACTCACACAGTGAGACTCTGCAGCTCATTGTGTAGACGTCACCATCAGAAACTAGAGGCATCTGTGACTCTGCCCGATTCCCAAGGTTATAAAATAATTCAGTGGTAACAGCTCTGTACACAACGGCAGATGTGCAGGAGAGTGAACATCAAGTGCGTTTAGGGTATTCAAAGTATTACTTCTGCACTGTCGCTTCAGAGTCTCTGAGCCTTTGGGCATATGGAAGTGTGCTGCGGTGAATAAAATCGGCGACGCTAATGAGGACTTTCAGGCCGGAGCGATTGAGAGTTAAGTGTGAATGAAAAGCTTATTGCATTGTGAGCCTTTTTAAGCTGCCTGCAGCCAAAACACAGTCAGCATTTGATCATCAGCAGGCTTACATGCACTGATTCTGAGAAAAGCGCTTTCGAGCAGCTTGTTTATCACCTCCAGAAGTCAGCCATACCTTCTTTTTTTCACTACGGTGGATGTTTAATGGAGGTTGGGTTAGTAAATACAGGACTAAAGAATCGATAGCAGCTTTACTGGACAGAAAAAAAAAAAGAAAAAAACAAAGGTTGGAAATAAAAAGTGCCCAGAGCAAAATGTTACTACAGTAATCTACAAGACACATATATAGCTTTGTCTTTCATCTATTAATAATGCTCTTTTGTTGCTGCAGATGCTGTATGAGTGACTGTCAGACCTCTGGATGCCCATGAACCCTGGAAGGCCTGGGGGCTGAATCCAACCCCCCTGTCTTCTGGAGCCGCTCAACCCACACAATAAAATAAAATTCTCAACAATACAGAGGGTCTGACAAACAGTACCATGTTCAAAATCCAGCAAAAGTTCTCAACTCATTTACAGCCGGTGTTATGAATATGATTCTCCATGCATTATTCACTAATTGATGCCTGGTCGGTGCCTAATAAGCATCACAGCTGCATGGGGTATATACAGTTGTGCTTCTCCAGACCAGCTGTTCTGCAACACCCACATTCATACAGCCCACAATGTAATAAACACAGAAGTAAACGGTACACCTCGATCTTTACTGAGTCCAGGACTTAAGGGGTCTGATCAGTGATGGAAATGCACACTTATATAGAGGAAGATATCAGACAGAGACCCGAAGATCACAGCAAAGTACAGTCACAGAGCTAAAAATAGCACCAAGTGTGAAATAACAAAACATGATTTCACATCAGTTTTCAAATGTGCTTCCTAAAAATAGGAATCTAGACAAATAAGAATACCCGTGTCGGTGTGTGTTTCGTACTACAGGCAAAGGCTTATGTAACTCTAAAACACACGCCTGCCTGAGACTCAGTGTTTCTATGGAAACAAAACTGTAGGAATGTGTGCATGCGACAGCCATAAACCTTCTCACTGCTGAGTTTGTGCGAAAGAAACAGTGACAACACAAAACAAAAGTCTGTTTTAAAACAAAACAGTTTGAAGAAAAGAAATGACGGAAACTGATTTTCAATCAGTCGAGATCAAATAATCAATAAAGAATCAGAGTTAGAACAGCGAGGGAAGCTTAGAGGCTTTTCGGTGAACGGATTAAATGATTTATTTTAGCTACTTTTTGCTTCTGCTTGTAAAACAAACACAAAGGTCTCTACCTCCATCATCTATCACTTCAACAGTACTACACTAATGTGTTTTATTACGTCCTCACAGCACCTCTATCTGTATCATATGAGCTTTGTGTTGTAAACACAGTCGCAGCAGGAGAAAACAAAAATCCCATCCTGTCTCTGCTGCTGTTTGCTGCCGGGGACATCACACACAGGCGCACGCACACACCCGGGACATCACACCAATGAGAGAAAAAAAGAAAGAAAACACATCAGATGTGCGCTTTGCAGTGTTGTCACAGCTGGTTTGTTGTGTTAGAAGCGTGAAAGTTTCAGAAAGTGAAATCGAAAATTGTTCATTAGGAAATTTCTCCATTTGAGATTCATAATGATGTTGTTTTTTTAAAACAAGATATATAGAAACATGTGAAATAAGTTTCTGTATGTTCAGCTCATTTAACTGACTGACCACACAGATCTCCACACATAAAAGTTTCTTTCCAATCTCTTGTCACTATTGTCATTTAAAAACTTAATTCTTCATTTTACCTGAAAATACAAAAATCCTGCAACACTGACTACTTTGTGGAAATACTTTTGAAGAGATAACAAATGAAATAAGACTTAAAAAGTACAATAATGTGGTGTGTATCAGCTGTTTTTGAATAAAGATCATCTATCTATACTGAGGTAAATATAGTACAGGCTTTAGTTATTTGCTGCAAGCAGTTCACCTTTTGTCATGATTAAATGAAGTCCTCGCTAAAGTTCTGTCTTAGTGTGCGAGCGCCATGTTTAATTTAGAGTTCTGCATTGACTCCGTCAAGGTTTCCTGCAGTCATTGTGTGCAGCTTACAGCTGATATAGCAACACTGCATTCAGCATCAACTTGACTTAGCAAAAGGTTTATTAAAAGGAGACTCTAATGCATTGAATGATTAATGATTTTTCTCATATAGCACACTTTGGAGGCATGTTGAAGTTAATTGGGTGTGATCTCTGCCACAATCATCTATCAGGGTTCTTTAGATATGATTCTTCCTTTACTTCTATGCTATTCTTGTATTTTTTAATGTGAAATAATTCAATACATCCTTTGTACTGAAGTATTTGCAAGTGAAAATGACATTTTCTATTATCAGTAAATTGCTTTAGCCAATTGTTTTCATTGCATTTACAGACCCTTGTAACTCTGAAACCACCCAGTAATTGCGCTGACTTGCTTGTAGAACCACTCTGCTACACAAAGCAGATAGAAATCCCGTCATTCAGCCTTGTAGTTTTTTTCTACGGTCTGTGGAGGTAAAAAGAAACAAACAAACAAACAAACAAACAAAAAAAACAGCTCACAAACAGGAGCTGACTCTTTGAACTGGTTCGTTTGCGACCTACACATCTCTAATAACAAGGCAAATAGTCAATCATTGCTCAGCTAATCTTTTTTTTTTATGGCCTTCATGTCTGAGACAATATTTTTTTTAAGTACAACTTCTTTCTCTTCAGAGTCTGAGACCAGAGATTGTCCAACAGGATCACTATACGCTTCTTTATCAACCTATTTTAAGGTCATTAACTAAGCTAAATAGAAATAAAAACTGTCAAACAGCAGCTATTGATGAATAAATTTAATTATTTACAGTTTGATGATCACTTTTTGCAGTCTGTAGGCTACTGAACAATAAATCAAAATAACATCAGCAGATTTATAAACTCTTAACTCATTCTGGGTAAAGTACATAATAAATGAATCGCTCTTACGCCTGTAGTCTTTTGAACACTCACAGTGATCACACACTACATGCCAAATTCCCTTCAAGTCACATTCAAACACTGATGGCAAAGGCTGCTACATGCAGTGCCAGCCTGTTCACAGTAATCCCATTCACACACATTTATACAATGCTGGACAATTTGTGGTTCGGCATCTTGCTCAAAGGCACTTTTGCACACAGGAAAAAAAGTCAACTGACTTTCCCAGTGAGTTGCAGCTGCTCCTATAACAGCATCACAGCTGTAGGTGGAGGACGGTGACACCAAAGATACCAGACGGGAAAATAAAATCACTGAAATCCATGAGGAGACGGTCCCTCATTATGTTCACTAAGAGCTAAATTTGTTGCTGCGTGGATCAATTGCACTTCTAATTTCAGTAAATGGTTGTCTGTTCCTCTCTGTGACTCTGTAGACAGCAATACCAAAACATTTCAAATCCCTGATGGAGTGGCTTTTGGCAGTAATGTCCTGAACAATCAGATACTCTCCACCACAGTTTCTGTCAGAGGAATAACTCCTGCTGTAAATGCTACCATTATTATTGATGGTTTATGATCCAATAAACACACCCTTAAACGTTTTACCACCACTTTCAGTGACTTATTTCTCACTGTTTTACAATGAAAAAAAAAAAACATCAGCATGCAGATAATGAATTTATCCCAACCTTGTATCTCATAGTAGCTGCATTTTCACCGAGTAAGAGTAATAGAGACCTTAGTTCATATTATTTTCTCACATTTTCCCCATGTTTCAAAGTAATAAATCAACCTAAATGTCACAAGAAATGCCAGAGAACTTTTCTTTTGTAAAAGTAGGTTTGCAACATCGGAGAAGTATCAGGAATGTCAGTCAAAGTGATTTAAAGCTGCACTAGTTAATTCATTTCTAAATTAAAACCAGAATAAAACATGAAAGTTTATAAGATAACCACAAAAAATGAGAATTTCTGTTTTTCCCTACCTAAATAAAATTATTTTTTTTACCATCTATTGGCTTGATGTTTCAGTTTTACTGCCTGAAATTTTCATTATCATGATTAAATGCTGCAGCAGAAGCAAAAAAGCCTGGTTTCAGCAAACTTAACAGTTGACAACAGAAATGTAAAAAAGCAACATTCTGAAGGGCCTTGTTAAGCATCAAGCATCTTCGGTGACGTGTATTCCTCCACAAGAGAAGACCCCCAGGTGACCTGAAACATGACTCTGGGTGAGCTTTAATGCTGTTTTGGCTCAGCTAAAATCACAAGCTCTTTTTCACCCTTGAGTGAGCAAATGCAGCAGTGGCAGGATGTAAAATATGATGTTGTAGGTATCCTTCAAGAAGCAACTTCAAGGCCTGAGAAATGAAGCCGCTGCAGGAGTGCTGAATAATGGGCGAGGGTCCACTTGAGGCTGGCTCCAGAGGCAAGAAGCTGCATACACACCCATACAAATATCTTTGTATCATAAATAAACACATTTATTTCTCATTTCTTTATCTGCTCACACACACACACACACTGAACCGGGGTGGGGGGAATGACAGGCGGGCACTGTAGCTGTGAGTGAGGAGGCTTAAGGCTTGCCTCAACTCCACCTCTATGCCTCATGGTAAATTGACCAGAAACCAGTGAGGCCTCATTCATGTTTTATACAGTCTCTCCCTTCAGTTTCACTTCTGGGCCATGTCGTCCTATTACTCTGGCTGTTGGCGGTTGATGGGAAATGAAAGGTTTTTTCTTAAAGTCGCATAAATAAATTTTGTCATGATGTGAGCTAAGTATAAAATGTTTTGTAGTCATAAAACTTGCTTTTATCAACTGAACAAGTCTGCGTATTACAACTCAGCTGATGGTGTCAGGTCATTTACTATTGACTGTAGAGAAGGACAGGTGCAGAGCAATGATGGAGTCACTGTTCTATATCGTTTACACTGTTTTATGACAACACAGTTCTTAGTTTTCACTCAACAAATCTTTCATGTCACCTGAAGAGTTGTTAGCTAACATTAGCATTGAGTGCTGTAATGCTGATTCCTCGGGTATTTATTAACCACAGAGCACGATAGAGACAACCCAAAGCTCCAGCAACCACTGATCAAAACCCTGAAGTTACAGCACTCGGTGAACAAATGTTGTACCAGGCAGATGATCAAGGATTTCTTCAGCTAATAGTGTAATTGGATCTGCATCCTGAGTCACTGTTACTTTGCAGACCTGCTCTGTATGATGCAATATCTTAATGCACAGTGTGATCAACATCAGAGACATGTCTTTAACCACGGATATATGGGTGATATATGGGTGTCTGATGTTATCCAATCCAGTCAGCATACTTAGTTTGACAACCCAGAGGCTGAATGCAGATTAAACATGATAAAGAGATCATTACATTTACAGGAGTGCACCTACATTGGAAAAAAATCCTGTACTTTGTACCTGAATTTTCTTGGTTAGAGTAAAAATAACAGCTGAGGAGTCAGAACTGTTCTTTGTTTTTTTGTGAGTTAAAAAGTGATTAATTGGTTTGTAGTTATCAATTCTTTTGGTAATGAAGTCTTCAACGAGGCAAATTACACTGATGTGGACTAACAAAGGGTTCTCTTATCATGTCTTAATATCAGACCTTTATTAACATAGGCCCTGTTTTAAGTTAATTAGACCAGTCACATTTTTCACCAGTTTCAGCAGATAAAGATACACTTGACCAACACTGGTCCAAACAGAAGACTTTTTTCCCCCCTTCAAAGTATTTGTGTGAAAATCTGGATCTTCTTATTAGAATATATATAAGGGATCTATATATTTACATCCCAGTATGTGCTAAGCACTCAAACTGGACTCTTCTCCTCTGTAATCCCAAACAGTGGAAAGAATTCCCCACTATATTTGATCCACACAGTCCCTTCCTACCACTGAGGGCCCAGCATTATGTGCACAACTCTGCACTTGTTAGTTTGGTGCTTAAGATGAAGACGATGATGATGATGCTTTGATGATGATGATATTTTAAAATACCAGCATTTACACGTGATGTGCATTGCCTCAAACACCTGTGTTGACATGCAATCAGACTAAAAATAGTTCACGGCTCCTTTTATTGGTGTTGTCTCCTGTTTTGATCTTTGCTCGTATAACCGTCATCTTTAGGTGACTTCGACAAAAGCCTCTGCTAAATGAAACTGTTACATGTTCACAAAAGCGCAGTGATGTTTATCTTCATCCAAATAACATCACATCTACTGATTGATTGTGGCCCAGCGAAAACAACATGCTGTCAGGCTGACAAGTTTGCTCAAAAAAAAAAAAGCCAGATAGAAATGACTTCTTTTTAGATATTCCAAAGAGTGGCAGGACACAAAGTAAAACATTCTGTCAAAAGAAGACAGTAAATAAGTGACTCCTGTGCTTGTGGGAGGACAAGGGTTAACCTGTTATGGATAGAGGGTTGGCTGGAGAGTATCACGTCCAAGTGAATCCCCAGCAAGAAAATACAGCTGGAGAATTGTATGCCATGCTAAGTGACAGGAGGGTCGAGAAGGAGCTGTAAATAAATGTGGAAACAACAATAACAGCAAATTAAGCATACTTGTTTGGGCAGCTCGTGGCCCTACATGTCCAAACCAAAGGTACATGTTTGTTGCTGTTCGTTAGTCCTTGTTTTGGATTGTGGTGAAGCACTACTGAATTAACAAGTTTTATTCACATGCAGATCACTTTTAGTTGTAACTGAATACCAAATGAAAGGCACAGTTGTGTTATTTAGTATATTTATAAAACATGCTGCTGATGAATGATGTTAAAGTGTTAGTCACAGAATAGAAATATCTCTATTTAATCATAGGAAAATTGTACATGTGAGGGGGGTAACAGAATAGAAAGCAAAATTAGATGAGGCAAATTAAAGTTGTTAGTTTGCATTCATATGTAAGTTTAAGAGTTCATTTACTCTAATAACCATTTTAATATTTAATAAAGCTATATTATATAAATGGGCCATCATCTTTCGATGTCACACTCAAGCTCAAATAACGTTTTCAAGTCTTACTAATGTGTCATATGTCATATAGCTGATGTGGTCATTTCACAGCCCCAGGATCAATAAACAGCCTCAAAGACAACAGACAGTTAAAACCAGAAGAGAGGCGGGGCATAGTTAAAGGTTTAAAAAGCATATTTGATGGCTGATTAGCTGCTATTAGCAACCAGAACTTAAAGACACAAATGTGGAAAAAGAGCAAAAGTTTGGACAAGCATAATTATTATCATTTTATAAAGGGATATTCCAGTGTAAAATTAAGCTATGGTCAAACACACCGCAACACTGAGTTAGACACCCCCTCGAGAGATGAATGTTGCCGACTGCTTGTTTCTCTAGTTATACCAACTTTAGTAATGACCGCACGATAGCAATACACAGCGGTCTACATCTCCACATACGAACCTCAACCAAATAGCCACTCTATAGCCACAAATAATGCTCAGAGCAGCTCCTAACTTCATCAACAGTACATATGGGGGTCCGGGTCATATTACTAGCCACCAAACATCTTTTTAGCTTTGCCTGATTTCTTTAACAAAGAGACTAAACACAACTCACCCACTCCCCTCCAGCAGCAGCTTGTTTGTGGGGGAGCCCTGACGAGTTGATCACTGTGTGCAGCGGATCATTTTCATGAGGTAATAATCATCATAATAATCATTTTGCACTGCAGACGCTGTAGTTTTTCTGCCTTAGCGCCTCAGTCTGATTGCATTTCCATGAAGAAATGATCATAAACGTTCTTCCTTGAGCTGCTAAACTCCACTGCACTCAATTGGGGGCGCCAGAATCAACACAGACGAAGTATCTCACAGGAGCTTTATGTACAGAGTATTACAATATGAAGTACTGCTCACCAAATCTTAGCTTATTGGTATCTGCTGAAATAAACTGCATCTAAGTCATTGAAAAATGTGAATAACATGCATGTCAAAAAGTTTTTATACTTTACATAGGTGGTTTTATTTTGGAGTCTTACAGGACATGCAGCAGTAATTGATGAGTGAGGGTTGAAAATGTGTCAATTCAACAGCGATAAAAGGAGTAATGCTGTGTTGTAGTATGAATTAAGGCCTTAATAGGACATAGAAACAAGAATATGGTTGAAATTTTACTGAAATATCCAATTAAAATACTTTATGTTGGATGTATTTGTTACTTTTGACTGTACACCACCAGTCAAAAACCAAACCGATCACCTTAGCAAAAAGTAATACCTGCAGCATACAGTACAGGATAAGTAGCAGCAACAAACTTGGAAAATATGATGTGACAACTTGCTGATAAAGTCACATCCTGTAAGAACTGCCGATGTCACCCTGCCAACAGTGCACAGGCTGCAGGATATATGATCTCTGCTGATTGGCTAATGTATACCTTAATCCTACACAAGTGTGAAATCCTTTCAGAAGCCCCCCTTGTCGCTGAAGTTCACCCGGCAGTTTACTGCTTTCACACAGCATGCAATATCCATGTGACAGCATGAGCAGCATTAGAATAATCCTCCGCTGAATCCACAAATTCAAGACAGACGTGGAAAAAAAAGGCATCTCATTAGAGGTGAATTTCAGAGGGGGGGAAGAAGATGGAAAATCAAAGAGGACACTTTTTCTGCATTGATGTGTACAGGTTGGTTTCACGCTGAGACTTTTTCTCACCAACTCAGCAACAGATATGTTTTCAAGTGAAATCTCCAGGCGTAATCCAAATAAGAAAATCAAATGGTGTTTGAAAAAGTGGGCTGAAACGGCAATGACAACACAGCAGTGAGATATGATGTGTGTCTCTATCTGCACTGTACAGCGTGGAGATATTTCACCGACTCCCAGCTGATTCCATTACAGACTGGAATAAAGAAAAAAGGCAAGGAGGCAGGAAGTTGTGTCAAGAATAAACTCTGAGATTTAGATGCCCAAAAGCCATCTCAGCTTGAGACTCTAAATAAATGCACTTTTTCCTTGATAACACAGAGCTGGCTGCTCCTCTGGTCTAACAAAGTGAGGCAGCCGCACAGTCAGAGGAGTGACAGTGAAGATAAAACGGCTTCTTCGGGGGCTGGGACAGAAAAAAGAGCACTGTAAAGTCGGAGGCAGCCTGCCAGTGTGCCTTGATAGTAGCCGAAAAAAGAAAAAATCTAAGTGGTATTCAAAGACAGGGTCGTCTAAAAGAAGCTAATCCAGGTTGTTGAAGCCAGGGGATCATGTCTGTTTTTTAGCCTGCGGTAAGCCACATATTCTGCTCTTATACCCCTGTGGATGGAGGAGGGAGTCAAAGGGGGAGCAGCTCTGTCACACCACTCAGGCAGGGTCTCAATCTGAATTTGTGCAAAAAGAAAAAAAGAAATCACCACTATTATATGATTCAACAACCCCCAGGCTCCAAGCAAATGACACTCCAAATTGACGGCTATGTGAAAATGAAGGTTTATTCAAATGATTCCTCGAGATGAACTCTCACAGTGCAAGTCACCAACAAAAAAAGAAGGGTAGGCGTCAGGGACTCTATACGCAGGCTCCTATTTAGTGACAAATTCACAAATAACCTCCCCTTCTCTCTCTCTCTTTCTCTTTTTGTCTGACTCTCTCTCTCACTCAGTCACTCAAATGGTCACACACACACACACACACACACACACACACACACACACACACACACACACACACACACACACACACACACACACACACGCAAACTCATTCACCAGTGCAGTGCTGTCAGCAAAGTCCCCTGACAGTCTATCACGGCTGTGGAAACAGCTCAAGTGTTATGTATGAGAAAAATGCGAGCAAAAACAAGCATGAGGATCTGGACGCTGCGCACATACGCACACACAGAGCAGCATTACAACCACACAACGCAGTCCAAGATTCATCCTGATCTCATTGTCGGGTGCTCACTCGCTCGCTCGCTCTGGCCAGGGCTGTGCACAAAAATGCCTTTGCTGCAGAGCTGGATTGTGTGGAGAGACAATTAATTCGAGACAATTATCCTGTTGTTCATTTGTGCAAAACAGGAAGCAGAATTCCCCTTTGTCTTATTTTGGGATCTGTGTTACAACAGATTAAGCCGCTCCTCTGCTGAATATGGTAATGCAAAGCAGAAGAACAAGAGAATATAAGGAAGCAGGGGTGAGTTTAAGCTTACTGAAGAGAGGAAAGTTCAATTCAAAGGACTGGTTAATTTGGGTTTTAGTGTTTTGACATTTCACGGCTGACTTGTTTCTCTTTTCAATAAAACGTAACAAAGGAGAGGACAAATAGTGGCTGCAATAGCTTTTAAAAAAATCTAATTTTGATACAGACACTGCTATTGTGGCCACAAGTCCTGTCTGATCATCTGTTTCTATGGTGACCACCATCAAGTGCTAAAGTGTAGAAACATCCACAAGCATTCAGCGACCTGTTTTTCACAGTTTGACTTTACAGAGACTGAATTCACTGCCTTTCCCTAAGTGTTTTTTATGCTGTTTTAGTGTGTGATCCTTTTGTGAGGGTTGCTCCCAGTCAACCCGTACAGAAGTGAGAACAAGAAGGAAGATGATGGAGGGGAAAAGGCAGGGGGAGCGCACGGCTGTGGGGGAGGGGAGAGCCTGAAAGCTGAGGCAATCGTGGCTGTTGGAGAGCGAAGGCAAGGGAAGGGAGTAGGAGCAAGAGCTGCCAACCATCTCCACACAAGGTGGGGTGTCATGCAGGCTGGAGGAGCATATGGCTGCAGGCCATTAACACAGCCAGGAGAGGACATATTACCAAGCGAAGGCAATCCTGAACGATGCGTAAAAGGAACCAGTTGAGCAAAACAGCAATCTATTGATTCCCCTGACACCAAACAACCAGAATCAGTCATACAGGAGAATCACTCTGGGAATGTGTCCAAATGCACTGGGCTGCGAATTAGTTTCTCTGCAAGATACATTGAGTGCAGAAGTGATTAGAAACCCTTTTTTTTTTCTCCCTGCAATGTAAGAGTGACAGCTGTAATCTCACATCGATCTCAGCTATTACATGTACTTAAAGTACGCAGAGGAAAAGGGGAGACAAAGAGAGATTTTTTAAACCCCTGGAGATCACACATGGTGTGATTTAGCTGTTAAGAAATTGCCTTTTGATTTTGTCACTCAAGCTGAAGTGCAGATTATTATGGTAGACCTGAGCATCTCCAAGAGGGGAAGGGGGAGAGAGAGAGAGAGCGAGAGAGAGACATCCCAGAGGAGGGTCTATGTTGAGAGGACAAGCTTTAAGAACTTGTTCATGTGGCTTTGCGTTTAGGCCACAAGATTGATCCACCTGCACTTCAGGGACGGTCAGAGCGCTGACAATCAATGCTGCCATCGAACAGCATTGTAAGTGCATCACAACCGTCCGTGTAATCCCTGAAAGAAAATGTTTTTCCTGTGTCGATCCAGGGAAAAGATGAGGGTTAATATTGAGCGATATAGTGTCCTTTCTCCAAATATCGGGCACAGAGTTCCAAAGGCAAACATGACAAAGTGACTTATTCCAGGTTCCTCATTTAGTGATTAAGACTGGGGCACTGATGGTACCTTCGTCACACAAGTTCATCTCAGGTCTCCCTCCACTCCTCCTCAACTGGTGATTTATTGCCATCCAATAGGGACTTGACAAATCCCTAAAGACACAATTACTGTACTCCCCCTCGGGAGGCCAGCACAGTTCATCTAAAAGGGATAATGAATCCAGGATGTCATTGCTGGTTGGCTGCAGTGCCCATTATGTGGAGTTCATCCCTGGTGTTATTACTGTAGGTACAGTACAAATATGTCCTTATTTGTTTATCTTTTATCAGCAAGGCTAATGTCTCTGTTATTAGATACAATATGCAGGTTAAACCAGGCTACCTTTATTAACCTGGTGTTTAAAATTTAACTCATTTATGATCACCTGACAACATACCGCCTCTGGAAATGGCTGTGAAATTTTCAGGTATTCCTTTGTAGCCAGCGGCAAAGGATTCATAACTTCTAGCTAAAACTCTCTTCACTGTGTGCTCAATTCTTTGCAGTTCAAAAGACAACAAATCGAAATTGACAGTGAAGCAAAATTCAGCCCTCTAGTTATGTCTGTAAAGTAAAGGCTGTCATTTTGGGGTTTGTTCAAAGCTAGAGTACTTGTTCATCACTGCAAGCAGTAAATTACACAGAGGCTTCACTCTGGTTTACTTTAACGATATTAACAGATTATCTTCTTGTTGATTTGATAAGCATTTAACAGGTCTTTAATTTGCTGGAATAGCAAGACCATGAAGGCATGTCAGGTCTGTTTTCAGGAGGAGAGGAAACAACTTTAGTAATGTTTGTTTGTTGAACAGAGGTCAGATGAATCATTTCAAATGGAAATCCAAACACTGATCAGCTGTCACAACACAGTGTCGAGCAGATTTCAATACACCATCTGATTGTCTCAGGGTCACCAGGCTGCATCGTTTGGAGCTGCAACATCATCACTGCTGATTGCATTCAGCCTGCTTTTGCTCTCCATACGGACTGTTTTTACTGCATATACCAAAGTCACTGGTGAGTACTACTCATAGACTGTATATACCATGGACAACTTGGCTCTGCTCTCCGCCATTACATGAATTTGAAGCCGAATTGCTCTTGGGATTTCCAGGATTTTCTCCACTTCCTAGAACCACCACTTGCACAGTAGCACTGTACGTATTCAGTGGGATAGTCGCTGTGATGACGCACTGCTCAAACAGCTTCGTAAGCTTTGTACGCCGATGGGCTGTACCAAGTGTAAAGGTCCTTTCACACCAGGACCGCTTTTTTCGTGCAATTACTTCGGACGTCAATATTTTTTTTCGAACCAGTATCCTGTCAATACGAGCGTTCACATCAGCGACATTTTCCCATCCTGTGATATTGCTGAATTTATTTTTTCTGATCACAGTTGATTTTTCCAAAGTTTCACATACTGTGTGTCCACTTCTGACCAATCAGATTTCATGTTGTTGCGACGTCAGATTCACCGGTATATCCAACATGGTCGAGCGGCTGATTGTTTATGTGTTGGAGAACAGAGAACTTTTTGATAAAAGACACAAACATTACAAAGATAACAATCTGAAGGACAACTTGAGGAGTCATAGAGTCGGATTTCTCATATGACGATAGTTTGTGTGCTTTAACAGTGTGCTAAACGTCTTTGTTTTAACTTTCATCTGTGCTAAGTAACTTTAGCTCGTAAGCTAACCTGTTCAGATACAACATACAATATGTATTTTCACTGTCTCAAACTCAATCGCGTTGCTGTCACAGCACCATTAGGTCTCGGTTGTTACCTTACGTACATGGATTATAGTTTAATGTGTTTATCTGGTACTGGCCCCGACTCAGTACATGCTATCATGACAGACAGCCATCTCAACACTAGTGTCTAATCAGAACTGAAAAACAGTCAGTCTGGTGTTGTGTCAGTCTTCTCACTCCCACCCAGGATGCGTCTTTTTTTTTTTTTAACAAAATCGCATTGCACTTGATGTGTATAGTCAGGCACGTCAAAATTCGCCTCCGAATATTTCGTAATTTTGTGTCGTATATTCATCGTATATCGACGGTCCCGGTGTCTAAGGACCTTTAATCTTAGAAATCATGAACCCCCTAATAACTTTTAAAAATGGAGCTGCACAGAAAAAAAGAGGACTTTAGCACAAGCCAGTCTTAAAATTACTACATCTCAACAACGCAAGCAGGGGGGTGAAAATTTTATATTCTGTGTAATAAATTTCTAAAGTTTGTCCACAGCTCCATAGGGATTGCTGGAGGAGGCGGGATTTATGACCTATACTGCAGCCCGTCACCAGAGGGTGCTGTTCTCAAGGTGGCTCCATCCAACTAGGGGCAGACGGTGCCCATTCTATATACAGTCAATGGTACTACTTTGGACAATGAGCCTATCATAAATGGAAACCTGAAAACTTAAACTAATGCCCAGACTTCCAGGTAGAAATTCTTCTCTTCATGGAAAATCTGCAAATAAAGATAAGCCACTGTATAATGCAGAATTCTCTTCAATGAAAATGCATCAAGTTCCATCAACACAATTCACTAATCCTGAATTTGCATAATTCTCTGCCTAAATATAACTAGGGACACTCTTGCAAAAGAAAGAGTGCAGTAGAGAGTATCTGTACACCGCTGTTTTTCCCATATCCAGACTTTATGTCTTACTCCACCTCTCTGTGACACTAAAAACATGACCTTGTTTGTCAAACTGAAATATTCAAGGCAAGTCGTTGTTGTTTGTACTCCTAATAAAGTCAAATGAGCCAAAAGCATGATATCCAGTTTAACTTGAGGGCTGCAAGGTATCAACACGTGGCCTATCACTGCACAGGTGGAGCTCAACAGGGACAGCCGCGTCTCCCCAGATACCTCACCCTGAGCACATTAGCTTTAATTGGAAACTCCTGCTCTCACCTGATCTGCGGCTTCAGCTCCCACACTGAACCATCTTTAACCCTTTGACCCGCAGGGCTGAGATACCAAGAAAGAGCGCAGACACAACGCCATTCAGGTAATGAATTATGCTCAGTTTCCTGGCTTGTACCTCGGGTTCATTTGTGCTGCTGTTTGCTCAAGCTATGATTTTCCCAGCTATAGGTGACCCCTGACCTCCAGGGCTAAGACTGTAAAATCATACCACTGACACTATGGAGCCTCTGGAGCGACAAAATGCTCTCCATTTACTTTTCAATTACTGCTGCTGATAATAAAACAGATCGGGCTACGACATCTGCTGCTCTGCTAATCAGTGGCAATAGATGTTGCCATTTAATTATCTTGGCTGAAAGAGTCTGTATCAAAGTGATTATTCATCTTTATTTAATTTTCTCAATATGCACTTTATGTATGTTTGTTGCACAACAACAATGAATTAATTCAAGCTGATGAAGCCAGTATTGTGTAACATGATAGTAATTACTCTTCACAGCACAGGTCCACTAATTAATCATTTGATTGGCATTGTTGTCTTGGGGTGTTTTTGGTACTCAAGCTAAATACATGTCCTCATAAATCTCAAAACTTAATCTCTGAATGTTTATTTTGCTTATTTACTTTGGACTGTCATCCTGCACAGGTCCTTTGCAGCTGCACAATCTGAAACTCGGAGCATACAGGTGACAGAATCATAATTTAAAGCTGCTCTCGCCGGTCACATACTGCATTTAAACACATGAATAAACATTACCACTTGATCCTGTCTATATGCAACCAAGCCCCTGCCACCCACACTCATTTTAAAACGAGCAGATAGCTGGGATATTCTATTTTTTATTCTGTTACAGTGAATCATAGGAAAAGCCTTGTAGCAGTATGAAAAAGAGGGGGCCGACAGAAATCTTTGAAAACAATCAACGCACGACTTAAGAGGAGAAAGAAGAGAGATTCTGATCTTTTTTTGCCATAATTTGCCTCCTAATCAAATCAAGAGATGAAATGTGACGCTGAGTTTCATGTACAACACACATTGAGGGGGAAATAATTTTCAAATATGAGACTATTAGTTAGTTCAGTAAGCAGAGATTGTTTGCCAGCAGCACAAATGTGCCGTGTCACCAGAAGGGTGAGGGAAAAGTTGAGATTGAAAAGGCTCTGAGCAAACAACTATGAGCATTTAAATGAACAGCAGGACAGCTTGGTTTATCAAGAACAAAACTTTATGCCCCCTAATCCCTTAAACCTTGACAACTTTGCTGGAAAACATTTCCTAAATATTTCTTATTTGCACTGTTCTCTGAATTTCACGGCAAGTCGAGTGATCACACAACACACATTTGCATGAAAGTCACATCCCTCTGAACAGAAAAAAAGGGTTTATGCTGATGATAGAGTTTATGAATCATTGCTTTTCATAACTGATGAGTGAATTTAAAAGCACTTTGCAGAGCTTTGAGGATCTTAACACTGTGGTTTGCCTCCATGTTAGATCCCAAACACTATAAATTCAGGGATAGACTGATGTGCTTCTTTCAGACTTCCTACTGCTCTGAAAAAAAAATCGAGTTTGCCCTTTAAAAAAATCATCAGCTTGTTTATCCCAATTAGTTATTATTTCTCTAATCTGTAAACTGCCTTCTTTTAAATTACATAAACACATATTCAGCTCTCCGTACGCTGCAGCATTCAGACAGGGCTGTTGTGGCGTCACAGCATCCTGTACAAACCCTGCAGAGCAAATAAAGAAATGAATTTAGTTACAATGCACTGATTAGTTTCATGGTTGGGGGAACATAAACGTCTGTTACTGGCAGCTACAGTTTATTTTGGGTCCTCAAGAATCAGCCCCACTAATGAACAGATTGCCTCTGGCTTGACGTTTAAGCCTTTGTTGTGTTGAGCAGCATTACTGGTGTGGTAATGGGACACTTATCTAAACTTGTGATGTATTTTAAGAAGGCTGCATGTAGTAGTTCTGAATCAGCGAATGAGTCAAAGTCAGGTCATGATCAGCTCTGTAGAATGACCTTGCAGTGCTATTTATAACGCACTTTTTCAACATTTTTTTTTGAGTTGTTATGGAAACACATTTATGATAAACTTGACACATCAGGAATAAGATTTGTTTCTACACAGGACAATGTGAGAGGCATGTAACTCTGTAACACTGGTACATCTGCACAGGAAGGAGCTGTTGTTAATATTATATGTAACACCTGTAATTTTCCCGCTGTGACACAGCAGAAAGTCTGCTGTGGAAACTGATTATAATCAAACTCTGAATTAAACACCTTGTGCACCCATGCAGGTGTTTTCAACTAGACCACCGAGTTAATAGCTGTGTCAGAATCAAGCAGCAACCTCTGCTCTGGAGAAATGAAGCTGATGCAGAGGTGCTAACCAGTGCAGTTCCTCCAGTGTCCACTTGAGGCTGTCTGCGGTACCACTGGAAACCACATACATACTAAGGCAAAAAAGAAGCCACTTTTGAATCAAAATAAGATGTGTGCAGCCTTATTTAACAAAAATGGTTTGGATCTAAGTAACTCTGATGCTGCGTTCCAGTTACCTTGGAAGTTGGAGCTGGAACTGACGCTACACCCGAGTTGACGGCATTCCAGTTAACAAGTCGGAAAATCAAGATAGACGCCTACAGTTAGCCGTTGTTAGCTGTTGTTTACAATTGTTAGCTGTCGTTAGCCGTTGTCAGTTGTTGTTAGTTGTTGTTAGCTATACCAGTTGTAAACAACACATAACACAGTATACAATTTATTCAGTTTACTCTTACAATCACCATAGCACTGTGTTCACAGTTAGACATCGGGCAGCACAACATATACCACTTGTTTAATTTCACAAAAACAAAACAGAAGTGGTAATAAATAATACATTATGAGAGCTTTCAATGTTACTCTTTACTGTTAATGCACTGCGCTGCCATTTTAGATTATGACGTAGTCGTCAAGTTGGGGTTGGTGAGGATTGTCCGACTTCAGGGGTGCGTTCCAGAGGAATTTCCGGCTCCCAGCTCGGATAATCTGACTTCCAAGTACAACTGGAACGCAGCATGAGTGCATTCACTGTAAAGACGTTATTTTTTCAAACACATTCATTCTGAAGTTACCATGGTTAGGAGGTCCAGAGACGGCCAACCAGATACATGGCTGACTTGACTGTCAGGCAAGCACACTTTAACAATTTATAAGAAAGTTAAAGGCCCGCCTCTGCTAGGTTGACCTAATGTTCACTTGTGACCGCCACCAACAGGCTTCAAAACTCTCTAACTTGCAAACCTGCCAAACACTACGTGCAGTCTATGGTCAAATTTCAGTCTTTGAAGCCTGGGTAGACCACTCAGGCCACACGGAGGGAGACTTCCTTTTCTATGGAAGATTTCTTGTTTGTGTCATCAACTATCTCCGCCCTTACCCTGTCAATCTTGGACCCTGCTCCTGTCGCCTAGCAACCTTAAAAGCAGTACCAGAACTAGGGACATACTGGTCACTAACATCACAAAATGTAACCTATTATTTCAAAGATGATTTGAAGTTTTCACGCCCCTTTCATACTTCAACATTTGTGTCCCCCTTCATTGAAGGAGCCTCGGGAATGGGGCAGCTTTCAAAGTGCAGCTGTGACACAGTTAGTCTTGAGATGTACTCTTTGAAGGAAGCAGCCCCTGAATTGGGACACCACTAATGAAACAGCCACCATATTGCCGAAACAGCAGTCCCGTAGCCTTTAATGTGGCATTATTGCTATCATCACTTCGTTTGTGTCAGAGGTTAAAAGGGGTGGAGGATAAGCTACGGGATGATAAGTTAACTAGTTAATGCTGGAAAGTGACTCTAACATACTGAGATCATATTTAAAGTCGTAGCTTAACATAGTAGTTATTAAATCAGACCAGAAATTCTGGGAAGGCTTTGAGAGCGTACCAAACTAGCCTTTTGCTTACAAACAGTACATCTCCAGCATGCAGGGTTAACTCAAGAGAAGTAGTCCTCTCGTCTCTGCCTTGTTATTAGCTAACAAGGCAGATTTTTCAATAAAAAAACAGTTAGCTAATTCTACTAAGATTGGGAAAACAATAGATTTTCACTCATCCAAAATTTAAACACAGACTTTATAGAAAATGTACAAAAAGTATGTCCATTAAACACACACAGTTTAGATGTTAGATTTAAGTGACGAACTAGCTGCTTTTACTTGTCACTCTGCTATACTCTGATATTTAAAAATATCACTGGACTATCAGGTTTCTTCAGTGTTTTTCCTATTATGCATTCATCCATGTACTGGTAATGTATTTACAGCATGGTTCTCAAGTTGAGGTATTTTAGCAGAGTAATTAAAAGCTATTTTTTACATAACACAAGGTAAATGTAATTTCAGATTCAAGTTCATCATTACATGGTTCTAGGAGAAGGTAGCTGCTGTTACATCCAGCTCTAGAGGGATATTCTTATAAGCACACGATATGTGTATTTCATATGTGTTTTTATTTAGCAAAAACAGCAGTTTGGCTTATGAAAAGAAAAAAGCTGTTTCCTAATCCGGATTTAAATATCATACTAAGGCTTGGTGTAACCATAAAGACACGTTGCTGAAAGTTATTTGCATGTTACCAGATGAACATGGGAGCATGAGAGTTATTATAGCAGGAAACTTGCTGAATAATTAGTGTTATATATGCAAGTACTTGTGCACAGATACAAACAAGTTAGTGCACATTTCTAAGGAGTAATATGAAGACAGCAGAAGCTGAACTGTGATCAGTTTGTTCAGCAGATTCCACCACATTGCAAACGAACAGATGCTACTGCATTGCAGACTTGTTCAACTGAAAAATCTAATTGGTGCATACTTTTGTCACAGCTCAATGGTAGCAGAAATTTCCTCATAGATTACATTTATAATCACAATAGTAATTGGCATCCACGCTTTTTGGATTTCAGTATCAGCAGGACTTCAGATGCTTGTAATTTGCTTTAGCAGTATTAAATCTCACTTTTGTTATCTAAACACCTGTCTTTCAATACACAAAGCTTGCATAAGTCTGTTCTTGTCTTGAGGTTCACATTAACACAAAACTACCTGACATGCAGATCTGCTCTGTAGCCACTGACACCTCAGCACCTCCAAAGGTACTTGGAGAATGGTGAATGTGGTGCTTGTATTGACTTAAATCGTGTGAGGCTTTATCTATTTGTACAGTTAACTCAACCAAAACTTGTAACTACAGCCTTCTGATTTGTGCTTCTGCTCCCTCCCCACAGCTGGCTTGTGTTTTCAGAAGACATGTACACTACATTAACTGCAACGTGATGTAAACCTAATTTATCCTCAGCGGTATAACATCTTCCTGCAGCCGTGTTAGAAAAGCAACTTGATACCACAGAGCCACAACTGGCATCACTCCAAGAGAAAATATGCTGCTACCAGACATCCTACATGTCTCATTTGGAACGAGCAACGCACCGGGGTGGTGATCAAAAACATCTTGGGCTCCTTTTCAAATGGAGTGAGGAGTCTTTCCTGCCTTTTTATACAATGAAGAGGTCATCAGAGGTTACAGCTAAATGTAACAATTCTGAGCTCGTACACGATCTCTTCCTGGGTTGTTTTGTTGTGTAGAGAGAAACTTCAGTTGGACCGAAATATGTGTGTGATCTGAGGGAACAAGAGGTAACAACACCAGAAAGGGTACTCCCATGTGCTTTGTCATTATCAGGTAAGAGGGAGCAAAAGCTGGTGATTGTGCAAGCTTTAATCTGCAGTACAGAGTGTTTTAACTCGTGTTCCAGACTTTTTTTTCACACATAACAAATAAAAAAAGATCTGGGGAGTTAGGCAGCATCCTTGCTAGTAAACAACAAGCCTCATAAATATTTCATCTTATTCTTTCTCTGCTGTATCACCTGTTCCAGCCAACACTTTCTTGTACAGTACCAGGCCCTCTTTGATTATTATAGACCTCAGCGGAGATCCGCTCTAATACCAGGTGATGCTGTCAACAAAAAAGCAATTTCATTCCATGTTCGGCATCACATGTTTGCCCCGCTTTTATTATTACTGAAATTGTGTTGTGAGCCCTATACCATAGGAATAAAAAAATATCTAAGTTTAGGTGCAGTGCTGCAATCCTGAATACTCAAGGAGAGGTTGCCATGGAAACAGAGTTACATTGGCCAGAAATGAAAGCATCTGAGGATTTAGACTTTCACTGTACATAAATTTTTAACCATAGATTGTTTCTACATCAGCCTTTCGAAACCAACTTCACATAGGCTCGACTGTCCCTGGATGCAGACATTTCTGTGACGTGAAAGCGTGAGAGGCGACTCTCCCAAAATCGCTCAGTCAGAGGTAATAGTATGACTATTATAGGGGGACATGTGCTTCTTTGGTAACTACTGTACCTCTATAATTTTATGCTGAAATATCAGCGAAAACAATTATTCCTCAAAACCAAAATAGCCTGCACACAGCCCTGTATTCCTAGCTATTAAAAATGACATATTGAGAGCAATGTGAGACCACATAAACTGAGAGAAATCCTCTCCTTTCAACAATAAGCAGGCTGAACTCTAAAATGTTTACACACAATACTCATACTATATTTTTAACAATATGTATGCATGTGACATGTGTGTCTAAATATGCAAAATACTGTCAAAGCATCTCAAAGTAAATGCTGCAAGTCATAAACTGCAGATTTTTATGTCAAATACTCTCAGCGGCAAAGAGACTGTAAGACCCGGCACTAACTATCTGCTAATTGCTGTCTGCAGAGCCAGCCTGTAAGCCTCCCTGTCACATCTCCATATGCTGCTTTCTCTCAGCCACCCTTTTACAACTATTCAGCCCTATAGCACTGAAAAGAGCTCTCTCCTCACACACTACATCAGCTGTGTCAAATAAACGGTTTGAATTTAAAATGACCACAGTGGAGGATTTTTACTTCAGGCATTACTCATCTTGTGGAAATGGGATTCCCTAATTCCAAAGGGACCCTAGAAAGGAAATTATTATCCCCTGCGAGAATAGCAGCCCTGAAGTAAGTGCTGTGCGGGCACAAAAGCAGGAGATGGAATTTGTTTCAGATGGGGAAAAGAAAATGTTTATAGCCCAAAAGTGACCTGCTGAAGTGTTTGTGCGCCTGATACTCATACAGAGCTCGAAACTTCTGTCCTTTCCCCCGAAAACCAAAAATGCAGGGATTAAAAGTGTAGCTTGTAATGCCCACAAGACAAAAGCAATCATCTATTATGTATAAATGTTAAACACTGCTATTATTAGCTGTGCTGTAAGTTTGCCACAGAAGGAAAAATCAATGAGACGCAATCAAGATGTCAAGTGCGAGTCCTTAAAGGCATCAGCTGTCAACAACACGATGTCTCTAAATATTATTTATGAGATGTATTGCTAAAAAAACATTGTGCCAGCCTTAAAATACATAATCTATGACCTGAGATTCAGCCTCATGTAGTTAAAGAACTCATTTCCAAAAGCACAAAAGTGTACATCTGTGGGTACTCACCTGTCGTCTCCACTATCCCTTCAAGTATCACTACGATTTCAAACTGCTCCGTCTGCATGGACCTCTGGGAGAGGTCATAAAAGGGGCTTTTGGTGTCAATCACATGGCAGATTGTGAGTGGCGAGACGAGGAAGAGTTGGTCTGCCCCAGTACTGAAACCCACGTCCAACTCCAACTGATCCAGCGGAAGAAACTCGCCTTCGGGCGTCTGGCGAGACTGGGGAAGCGTACAAGAAGAGACAAGAGACAGAGATGCTTGGTGGAGGGGGGAAAAGGGGGTAAGACATACTTTTGTGCATCTTATATAGAGGCTGTGTGAGACTTTCTCACAAGTAAGGTGCAATCAGAGCAACCATCAGTCAGACCATTGGGTCATTTCTACAATTTTCCAGGATGCCATCCAGGAAGGCTTTTGTCCTGCAGGTACATGTATCCTACATTACACCAAACCAAAAATGACTAAAACATGTTACTTGAACTGCCTACACTCACCAAATGTTTACACAAGCTTCAAACAACCAAAACAACAATGAGTTTTTTTCATTTCATAGTTTGGATTAGATTGCAGTAATTCTTTGAATTAGAGTTTCGTCTCACCTTAATCTGAATGAAACTGTTCACATAATCTTATTTACTATCACTATATTCCAATAAATTAACAGGTGGACTGGTGTTAAAAACTTATTTTTTAACATTTGCTATTGATTTTGTTAAATCAGGAGGATTAGTACAGATTTTCATGGATATTTTCCTCCTATTAAGAGGTAGCAGCACTTTAATCACCACCTGTTACACTTCTTTAGGACTTAAAGGGTACAGGACCAACATTTTATTCCTAAGGTCTGATATTTCGTTGCTGGAAAGGCCTCCTTGTAAACTTGGGGAGGGTTACATTTTTCTCTATCCTGTCTATAAAATATGAATATTTTTGGAGAAGATAAAAAGCCTTCTGTGCTCTAACTTTGGAGGAGCATGTCTGATGGTGTCATCGTTACTTGTGGTCTTCATTTTTTTGTGTGTCATTGTACTCTTAGACGTTTGTTAAAGAGGATGAGGCTTTGTCTTCAAAGTTTCCCCGTAAAGTGATGGGTAGGCTTAAATATTGGTGTATTGCCCTCTACAAAAATAAAATAAAAAAACAAATTTGATCTGAACAGATAAAAAAACCACATCAGAACTCAAATCTTTTCCCCTTATTGACTAAAGATGGCATGACTTACTTTGAGTAATTTGCAGCGGATCTGTGCAGACACCATATGGCTGTTACGCAGGTTGCCGACCCTGAACATGAGAGTTAGTTTCCCATCTCGCATGGAGATCGCCGCATGTTCACTGAACATCAGCGTCTCGGCCCTTTTCTTGGGCTGAGACATCTTGATGAACATGCAGCCAATCAGAAAGGCATCGACGATCGATCCGAGGATCGACTGGAAAAGAAAGAGAATGATCCCCTCGGGGCATTTGTCTGTGATGTATCTGTACCCATATCCTATGGTGGCTTCGGTCTCTATGAAGAAGAGGAAGGCTGAGGGAAAGTTGTACACGTTGGCCACACATGGAGTGTACTTGTCGTTGTGTGCTTTGTTGAGATCTCCTCTGATGTACGCGATGAACCACCACATAGAGGCCATAAAGAGCCAAGCCACCGTGTAGGTGAGGATGAAAATAAACAGATTCCAGCGCCATTTCAAATCTACAAGCGTTGTGAATAAGTCTGAGAGGTATCTGCTGGTTTCACCACCCAGGTTCCCATGCTGGACGTTACATCGCCCGTTCTTGTCCACGAAGCGCTGCCTCTTCTTCTTTTTCTCCGGGGGAGGCTGGTTAAATCCAGACCCGCTAGATGAGGTGGTCACTACCTGATAATCGTCCCCAAATTTCTTTCGAAGTGCAGACATACTACGATGACAGCAGCAGAAGGGATAACAAAGGATTCAATGATGAAAAATAAAAACAGTGTGGCTTGTAGTTGCTGCAGTGCCCGTGCGCAACGTCTCCCCTTTTGGAAATAAGGCGATAAAAGTGCGCTGTCTTCGCCACTAGTTAGTCTTGCACCGTCCCCTTTCGCCACACACTACTGTTGCTACACCTTACAGCCATGAAACGTCAATAATGTAACAGTTCTTTACAAACCTCGATGATAGAAGCCATGTGAATGAAATAAAAAAGACGCACAGGATGAAGTATCCAAACGCGCCAGTCGCAGTCCAGGTTTTACAGGTTTATCAGTTGCTGCGTCGTGGATTACTCATCGCCCGTGAAGGTTGGGGCTGTATCGACCTGTTCAAAACTGTACTCACACAGTTAGTTGTCGTGCAAAAGTTCAATATCCCTCACCGGCCCATGAAACAGCAAAATCTCTGCGTAATCAGTCGTTGGAAACGGTTCCCAGGATAAAACGTCTCTGTGCGCGCTTGTGTTGGAGATGATCTGGTTTCCAGTCCTTCTTCTGTGATGTGTACACATAGGAGATGGATTGCATCCGAGCATGAGAGTAAAAATGACAAGCTGGAGGGAAAAAATCACTGTCCCACTGTCGTCATTTTTGGCTGCGCGCATCGACGCTAGTGGCCAGGTTCTTCTCGGGCATCTCTTACAGAAATGTCGACTGATTTTTCATGATTCAGGCGGAGAGATCCACTGGATGATCTTTTCTTTTTTAAGGCTCCTTGGATCCTCGTTTCCCGTCAATTTCCCTGCGCGGCTCCTGCGCACTTCCACGTTTCCAATGATGCACGCACTGTTGCCTAGTGGTACTACAAAGACAGACAATTTAGGAGGAGGAGGGAAGAGGATTCGCCTGATTTGACAGTTTTTTTTCTTGTTTTTTTTTCCCTCAAGTGATCAAATGTGTGAGGCAGCAGCTAAGATGTTGAAATGACTCTAAAATAAGCACACTGAAGGCACATTTTGGCCTATAAGAAAAAAAGGCTGATTCTTTTCAAGATCATGAAAATACTGAATTCTTCCTGATAGAAATAAGAACAGAGAAAGGTATTTTACACCTCTATCATCTATGTTCTATGAAGGATTCTCTTTTTATCATTCCAAACCCATATATTATATCTTCCACACTATTTGCTCTATGTTTAATCTGCAGTGGACATTTACAAATGCACTGCATTTGCTCCTTTTTCTCCTGGGATTGCACTAACAGCCACTTATGACCCCACATCTAACCCACGGGTGACTGCACACACTTTATCCGGTGAACGCTGCACATGGGAGATCTTCACAGAGTAACAAGTTCTGCAGGGAAGCTCCTGACTGACACTCACGGCAGGCTGGATAAGATAAAGTGGGGTGGGGGTTGGGGTACACAACTCAGAATACACTCATATTACAGAGATCAGGGCCACGGAGGAATACACCCACACCATGGCTACCCAGCTTTTACACACAGCATGTCTCTCAAACACACGGGTGGGATGTGGGATGAACAGCAGCAAACCCACCACCTTTTTTCACACATACGCCCTCCCTCCCCCACCAGCTCTCTCTCTCTCTCTCTAGCTTTTCTTTTTTCACTCCACATCAGGATGTTAAATCGGGATGTTCCAGCAATACGCTCTGCTTTAAGCACAATTATCACTTCATCATGAACTCAGGGATGACTGCAGCTTTTACATTTAAATTGCAACCAGGAAATTCAGTGGAATAGAAACACTTGGAGAATACAGTCTTAGTCATTTTTATGTCAGATGTCATAAAACATGATAAATATACACCTCATTGTGGAACATCCTTACATCTGAGCTGTGTGCAGTACCACCCTGTGATTATAAAACCTCCCTCTTCTACTCTTATGTCATGACATGGAGCGTCTGTTCATCTTCTCTGCTCTAAAACATGATGTAAATGTCTACAGCAGCTTGGTGATTTCATTTTCTAACAATTTTTCATCCATTGACAAGCTCACAGGGATCAATTTGTTGTCTGTTCGCTCTGCCTCGAGGTGAAATCACCTCTCCTCTCATCCTGGACCTCCCTGTGTTTTATGGCACAATATCTCACATTCACTCTGGGCCCGGCGTTTCCCACTGTACAAATGGAAGCTTCTAAAAACAGCACCAAGGCCTGACATAACTATTTCCAAATGAGCGCCTGCATGGCAGCTCATAGTGCAGCATTGATGTGCCTCAAAGTGTTGTCGATGTGACCCTCTAGAGGAGGGACAGAAAGGACCAAATTTCCCCCATCAGTCACCATCCGTCATAATTGCCAGGTGAATATTAGCAGCACCTTCTGCGAGTGCCTAAATAATGAGTGCAGGGGGGGGGTACAGGTCATTCACCACCCATCCTGGCCCTCATTAGGAAGAGAAGCCTATTCACATATTTGCAGAGCAGAAATAAGGCTATTAGTTTGGACTGGCCAACAGCCAGTCAGCCAGCCAGCCAGCACCATGAGACAGAGATTTTTAATTGCAGTGTTTCACAGATATACTCAAAAGTTTTTTCATAGCTCTTGTCAAAGTGTCTGCTACGTGTGTGCTTTTAGAAAAGACAATTAAACCCATGGGTTGTTTGATGACACAATTTTATATAGCACTGCCAGTGTTCTTGGGTTTCAAAGCCCCTGAAACTTAAAAGTACTTCTTATGATTAAAAAAATCTGGAGAAAGTCATCCCTAAACAAACATCTTTAGGCTTCATTTAACGAGCGGCAGTCAATGGGATCCTCTGCTTATTCGTTTCAGCCCAACTGTGGGGGCGTCTTATGATTACACCGAGAAAGAGAAAGTTGATTCAAGTTAAAGCCACAAACTATCATCCGGAACTCTAAAAGGTTAGCTTTATTTTGATATAGGTGCACTGTTAGTTGGTTTCATCATCCTGTTCTGGTCCCAACCTATTCAAAACGGTCTGAAATGGGCAGTGCAAAGAAAACTGTAATCCCTCATTTGTTTTTCTTTCTTATATTTGACTATGAAAAAAGTTTGACAACATCAAAGCTCCTCTAAAATGACACCAAATCACAGAGAGTGACTCCGCCTCCTCTATTTTAAAGGATGGGGCATGTGTCAAAAACAAATCACATTTTTAGTTTTTGCAACAACATTTAGCTTTGACAATTGACTGTGTATAGAATGGACGCCATCTGCCTCCTTGCTGGGTGAAGCCACCTTGAGAACAGCACCCTCTGGTGACGGGCTGCAGTACAGGTCATAAATCCCGCCTCCTCCAGCAATCCCTATAGAGCTGTGGACAAACTTTAGAAATTTATTAAACAGAACATAAATTTTTCTCCCCCTGCTTGCAATGTTGACATGTAGTTACCGTAAGACTGGTTTGTGTTCAAGTCCACTTTTTTTCTGTGCAGCTCCATTTTTAAAAGTTATCAGAGGGTACACTTGATACAGCCTATGGGCGTACAAAGTTTACGTATTATGAGCAGAGCGTCATCACAGCGACTCTCGGTGACTCTTCCACCAAATGTGTACAATGCTACGGCACAAGTGGTGGTTCCAGGGAGTGGAGAGAATCCTGAAAATCCCAAGAGCTTTTCAGCTTCAAATCTGTGTAATGATGGAAGGTGGAGCCAAGTTGTCTATAGTATATACAGTCTATGGGTTTGACTGTATAAAGTATCCATGTCACAGCTTCAAGAGCAAATCCAAACAGCTTAAGCTCTTATTTTAGACGTGTAAGATGTTTCCTTGTTGTGACGGGTGGTTTGGCATCACGTTTACTCAGCTGGAACAGGTGGGGAGACATGTCATCCATTTTTATAGCCAAACCTTCAAACAGTAAGATTTCAGTCATAATGTCAGTCACATTAATGCAGCCTTTGGTTTTAAAAAGTCTAATTTGTTGCAGCCATAGGGAGATATTATAAACCCTTATTTGAAGTATCACTCAAACATCGCCCACCCTGTAGAAACTCTCCTCTCATTCTGCTCAACACGAAGGCTTTGTCTCTGACAGCTTAATACAAGAGAGAGGTGAAGGTCTGGGCTTGTTCTTGTCACACGCCAGGAGGCAGCTGATGTGTTACACTGTGCACTAAATTAGAATATATGTAGATGAGGTTTTATCTAACAATGCCTGGCTTTGCTGCACTTCTTGCCTCTACAAAGCAGAGATTTACTTCTTTTGCCACATTTTTAATCACTACCAGTGTCCAGCTTGTGTTTATTTGGAGGTCTTGCCAGAGCTCGTGTCAAACTTTGGCTCATCTCTAATAAGAGAAACTTTTCTGATCATCTGTAACCCATTTCACAAAAATAGCCCCGGCAGGAACCTGATGGGCGGGTGAGGATGGAGATTGATTTATTAATCTAATCGTCCCAATGTAGGACACGGCATCCATTTGTCCTGGTCTCTGAATCAGTCAGGATAGCACTTGAGGTCATTCTGCCAGAAGATCAGCCAATCGCTTCAGACAATCTTCTCTAATTCTCCATCTTCCCGTCATAATCTCTACAATCAGGAGCCAGGCAGGGAAAACCGTCTCAGCTTTGATGTTTTAGCTTCGATGGATTTGTTCTTCTATTACCCCCTCGTACAATTTTCCAACTTCCTTGGCAACAAAGAAACATCCCTAATCATATTTTGCTGCAGCGGTATTGATTTTTGAGTTCAAAACAAACAATCCTTTTCTCATGGAAGACATGCATGGTATTTCCCCCTGAGAAGATCAGCTTTTTACATGATCCGAGGCATGTTTTCTAGATACCGACCGCACTAACAGCCTTTTGCCTTCATGCTTCTGGCGTGAAATGTGAAACCATGTGGTGGCTGTGCAGAGCAGCAATGACTCCGTGGGGGTGCAGCAGCAATTGGGTCAGAATCTGGAGCCTCTGAGGGCCGTATGAGATTGTCAGCATCTTGTGGTAATCAAAGGACATTACAGCTGTTCATGAGTGAGCGTGAAAGAAGCAGCAGCATTTAACCACAGACTGAACTCTCAGTGGAGGCAAACAGCATCTGATAATGAGCAGGATACCTCTTAAAGCCACATCGGATGAGTTATTATTATCTCAGGTACACTAAGACAGCCAATGCAAATATTTTTCTGGAACAGTCTATTGTTTTTTTTTGTTCTCCAGACCTTATTTACTGTCGCTGAGGTCAAAAATAGCATCCAAGCAGGAGTGTTTTGCAGAGCAGTTCCTGGAGATTGATGATTGATTACTCCACAATTACTGCTGAAAGCAGCAGGGCCCCTCCTCCTAATCACTGCTTTCATCGCTAAAAGGAGATTATCACATAGGAGAAGCTTGTTAGAGCCACTTCCTCCCTGCAAATCAATAAAAATTACTCAAGAGATTGCAAGCATACATCAGAAATGTCTCTTTTGAGTCCCCATTGGCTGGCTGGCTGTGCACATTTGAAAGCAGGTATTGTGCATTGTTCTGTGTATATGAGTGTGTAGGTGTGTGTGTGTCTCCTGTGGCAGCAGATCTGACCCCCGCTGAGATAACGGCCTCAAACCATGTCTAATTAAAGCTGCTTTTCAATGCTGCCGCTTTGGAACTTCAGGTCCCCTCAACAATTAAGTGCAGGATTTCTCCTCCGGTCTCCAGCGAGAAGACAAGGCACATCCACAGGGTTGATTACCCCCCTCGCTCCCCCCAGCCTGCTACCCATTATTGGATTCACTTAGTTGATGGAACCCCATATATTGAACAGGGATAGACAAGCAGGCCTGTGTACGATTTAAGCACACCAGAGACTCTGGGAGGAATAGGACAGAAAATGTATAGCGTCGTATTAGAAGTCGAGGCACGGAGAGCATCGAGAGGCCCTTGTCATGATGGTCTAATGGAAATAGGTTAGCGAGACAATCCCATAACCAGGAGGTAAGAGGTTCAATTCCTGCTCCTGTGTCCTTGAAAGCAGCCCCCGATGAGAGCATCAGAGAAAAAAAGTGCATTTGTGTGCAGCAGGGTTAGAAAAACAAGAAACTCAGAGCTTTCACATCACCATAATTCAAAGACAATCTGAAAGGACTGACATCTTCAAAGACTGATATTTTTTATTCAAACAATCATAAAGTGTTAATCAAAGGCTTCAATCAAAGCTGCATGGAGACGTGAAGACTGGTGGTGCTAGCTCTGCTGTTAGCCATCCCCTGCAAATCAGCCACACACTGTTTACCTGTCGACTCTGGGAACTTGTGTTTGACAGTGTTTGATAAACTGTGCTCAATTTTGACAACTTTCAGAGTGTTTTCTTACCCATGGACTTGTTAGTTAGTTACGATTTATTTTTTTGTTGAACATCGAGGATCATCCCACTTTTGTTTGATCGCCAAAGTTTATAAAAGAGCTGAATAAGAGATAACTGCAACAAGCTGCAACAGGACCAGTTTGATGATATAATGCTACAAATGAGTTCATATACGTGTATAAACAAGTCGTGGTTTGCCACAGTTATTTAGAAAATGACCAAGTTATTGACCTGCCACAAGAGCAATGTGTCTAAAGGGTCAAATCATAGACTGTATATACTATGGACAACTTGGCTCCACCTTTCGTCATTATACGTATTTGAAGCCAAATTGCTCTCGGTAATTTCTGGAACCACCACCACCACAGTGGGAGAGTCGCTGTGATGCCGCTCTGCTCAAACAGCGTATCCCCCAGGTGAGCTACGCAATCTTCGTACACCCATAGGCTGTATGAAGTGTCAATCATAGAAAACATGAACCCCCTAATAACTTGTTGAACAGAAAAAGAGGACTTGAGCACAAAACAGTCTTACATTAATTACGTCAACATCGCAACCAGAGGGGAGAAAAATTTATATTCTGTGTAATTATTTCTAAAGTTTGTCCACAGCTCCATAGGGATTGCTGGAGGAGGCGGGATTTATGACCTAAACTGCAGCCCGTCACCAGAGGGTGCTGTTCTCACGGTGGCTTCACCCAGCTAGGGGCAGACAGCGTCCATTCTATATACAGTCTATGGGTCAAATATATCAAACTTATTGCAGCAACTGCAGGATCACCACCCAGCACTGCATGCTTAAGTGAGTATAATACATAATAAGTGAGGGTTATTACATACATGATAAGTGACCTCATGAAACATTGTAAGGAGTCAATTGCAATCAGTAGCTCAACAGGGAATATGGGCTTTCAATCAATTATTAATAATTCAGTTGTAAATAAGTGTATGATAGATCACTTTTTGTCAAAAATAATAAACTGGGATTTTAACATTTTGCCGGTGATTCTTGTTTTGTTTTGTTTTTCTTCAGGCTTCGGTGAGTAACTTTTGCTTTGTGTCAATTTTGTCCATCTAAGTTTGTTGTTATTTTTACCCTCTTTATACTTAACAGTTGTCTCTAAGAATTGATCTGGTCCAGCTTTGCTTTAAGGGTTAAATAAATCAGCTACCCTGTGGTGGAGAGGGGAGTCTTATAAAATAACTAAATAGAAATAATCATTCTTACTAATGATGGTCTTATTTGCTTCTGTGTGTCATAAAGAAACATCAGAATTAGTTTTAGCCTTTTTCATCACCTCCTCATAAAATCTTTAATACACCCTGAAACGCATGATTTTTTACTTGGTGGTATTTAAATGAAGTTAAGGTTTTTGGTACTCGTTCTGACATATATAAACAAAAGAAACTATTATAGCCTTTACTATGTATTAAGTTAAAGTAATGGTGACACAGACTGAAGCCAACGGGGGAAAATCACATCACTTTCAATTCAGAAACTAGTCAACTATGAGACAAACTATATGGCTCTATTTTACCTTTGGCTTTAAAACTCTTTACACATTTGAAGAAAAACAATTGCAACACTTGACTAACTTAAGGGTTTAACTGAATGAAATACGAAAATTAGACAGCATGTAATAGGATCCTTGGGCACTTAGGGCCCACAGTATGTGTTTAAAAGATTTATACATAGCTGCAGTTGCAGGTTTCCTGAGCTTAAACAAGCCCATGAACTGTGCAGCCTCCATGGTGAGAAGCTCTGATCACGTACATGCTCCTAAAGCCCCGGTGAGCCACAGATAAGGCGTCCATTAGGGGCTTTTATTTTAAAGCATCTAACTCGTTAATGGACTCCTCTGGCTCGGCCACAGACCTACTATCTTATCCTCACAGGCCCAGTTAACCAGCCCGGCTTCTGCTTACAACAGGTGTGAGACTGTCTGAAACCACAGACAGGCTCCCTGCTGAGAGTGTGGTGAGGCGCTGATGTGTTGTCAGCTCTGCAGCAACAACTATTAATATAGCTGCAATAGCTACCTTAGAGAGGTGAACAAATGTTTATAAAGAGTTAGGGAAATTAAAACATACAGGATTTAAGCATGATGGAGGTGGGTTATTAAAAAGGGAATACTATTCCCCGAGCTCTGTGAAATGCTCACCACTTGACTGCATTTATGATTATGTACCATAAACCATAAAACTCTGCAGTTTTCACTTTGTCTTGAGGAAAGGCTAACTCATTCACTATGATTCACATTATGCAGCTAAAAAGGTTTGAGCTTACATGATCAGAGCATCTTCATCATGTTTGTGCTGAAAATACAGTAACCAACATTTTAGTTTTACTTAGCTTGGGGACCTGCAGTTAGCACCTTTAATTTCAATGAAGCAATATGGAGAGACATAACTACCACACGCTATGGCTATAGGTGATATAACTTTCAAGTCCCACTCTGGTTGATTTTTTTTTTACTACTTAACGCATTCTCAGTGGATTTTAAGTTGTGATAATAAAGTTTTTATCCAAAATCGCATTACCTTTGGCATTTTCAAGCGTTTTTCTTCTGCAGAGCTCCAGTAGCTCTTTAACAATTCATCTCTGAGTCGTGGGTGGAGACAGTGCTGCTCCGCACACTCCTCTTAACGCTAGCTTGCAGTAACATTGCTTGTGCAGGAGAAGTAGCAGGTAACATTTGAGCTATTCAGCTCTGAGACACTAATTTATTTAGAGGACATGATGAAAGTTAATATCATAATTAGCTTTCTTACAAGCATTGCAATCCACGAATGCACACAATTATTCTTCTATTATACCTCTCAGAGTATGGCCTAAAAAGTGGGGCTCTGGGGGTGGAGCTTGGACTTGCTACCTTGGAAATCTCACTCTGCTTGAGCCTGCCATTTGGGTCTGACAGAGATTCACAGCGATTTGAATGCAGAAATACTCAGAAATGCAATTTGGCACTTATTTTTCTCATGATATGTCCTGTAGCATCAGAAAAAATGCCATATGAACATGCAGACAACAAGAAAAACATGATTTTCATCGGAGTGGGTCTTTAAACACATTTTATGGAGCAAGTGGCTCTGTGCTGATTTTCATATAGGCAAACCAAATGCAGCTTGCAGCATTACTTACATTTAAGTATACAATGTTAAAACTTCATTTAAAAAAGCCAGGACCATCTGAAAAATCAACCTTCTTTATCTCTGCAAAAAACAATAATAAACAGTTTCAGATGTATAGCTGTCTTTTCAGACTCAGGAGAAAAGGAAGAAAGAAAGTATCAATGCAGTCTTTTTCTGATGCCGCCACGTTAAATGTGTTTTCCTCTAATGGTCGCCGTGGACGAAAGGCTGTAATTTACCACCTTTTAAAGCCCACACATGACACCTGGTAATGAGATATACAGGGGGTCTTAAAAGCTCAGCGGACAAGTTTTATTAAACAACTGATGCATTGGTGTGATGTGCTAGGGTTCACATTTACACCAGTTGCTTTACATGGTAAATTGATGCCAAATTGAAGTTCAGCTTCTCTACAAAAGAAGGCAAAAATGTACAAACAGGAAACATCACTTTGCAAACAGTACATTGAAACATTACATTCCTATTTCAACACCATGCACTTTAAGATAATGAAAAACAATAAATGTGTGTGTGCATAATATGAAAGAGGTGATTGAATTTGGGTCTGAAAGCCAAGCAGGCCCTTGGCAGGGATTCAGGATTCAAGCAGCATTGATACTATTTCACCATTAGTTGCTCCCTCATGTATGCACGCCTAAGGTCCTTTAGGTAGTTTGAGAATTGGTTTCATGGGGCCGATGTTGATTTCCGAAACACACTGCAATTTCAAAACCCAAGGTAAGCACTGGTTTTTATTACCATGATTCAAAATAAACCACTGCAATATCTTGTGTTTCTGTTTCATCATTCAATTTCTTTTTCTCCAAAGAGTGTTCAAGTTTTACAGCATCTTAGAAAAATAATCAGTTCTGTATCTACAATAACAACATCAACAACGACATCAAAAACAACAACGAGAACAACAACAGTGGTGATAGAAACATGAGAACAGCTTTATATACAACAACACATTGTTGTCTGATCTGCAATGTTGTGAAACCCGTAACATCTGCATGGATGATAGTTGGGTAGAGCTGTGCTGATATGGTAACCAAAAGTTTTATCAAGCATTAAAATTATGGTAATATGCTGTATATATTCATCAGATATGACAGTGATTCAAACAAATATGCATTAATCACTAAAGTATTGAAATCAAAAGACCATGCAATCTCCCTTTTCCAACACTAACTAATCCAATCCCCTAAGAGCCATTAAAGAAGTTATAAAACAACTTTCTAAAGGCACAAGTAACTATGTGCTCCAATTGTTTGATTTCTCAGGATTAAAGAAAGATTAAGCAGGAATGCTTCTATATAACTGATTAAGGTCATGTGTTTTTAGCAATGATGCTCACAGATGGCCATTGTAACTCTTACAGATGAAACAGATTATAGTCTTCATCTTTTACATTCAGTCATAATCTAACGTACCTCCCATTAATTAGTTATAAATACAGTAAATCCACAGAGCTGCCTCGTGTTTTCATCCCTACTCTACATTCTGTGATTCCTTTGTCTTAAACATGATTTAAAGAATCAGAAAAACAACAAAAAACAGCAGAAAAAAGGAGGATATCATAGCTGCACTCTTGCCTAACGGTTTGAAGTTTTCAGCTCATCCCTTTCCAAACATCAAATACTTACAAAGGCTAGAGCCCAACCGGTTTTCTCTGATGTTTGCTTATTACAAATATTCAATCATCTGTCTTATGGACGCAACATTTTGATATAGAACTCTTTTATATATCTTTTATCTTATCAAAAAGTCTCTCAAAAGAAACCTCCATATGTAAGCATTGGTCAGCCTTATAATCCATTTGATCACAATTTTGAAAATACACTAAACATAAACAATATTCATTAAGATAATTTCTGTTATTTTAATCTATGTTAATGTGATTTTTTTAAATGTTACCCAGGATCAATTTCTAATTACAAGAAGATTAAACATTTCTTTTTTCAGTTTCAGTTTCTCAGTCTTGGTATCATCCACTATGCTGTGTCATGTGCCGGTAGTTCAGCAGCATGTTTCACCAGCAGTATGGATCTAGACCAGTGTGTTGATCCCCTCACTGGTATGCCATTGCATGAACCTTTCAGGCTGCCACCCCTGCTATGATACATGTAGAAATTATGAATCTCGTTGAGCCACTGCTGTAGATCCGAACAGTTCTTTGTCTTTTGTGACAATGAAAGTGCAGCAAAGTGATGTTAAGTAACTATGTGTTTACATTTCTCTTGCGTGTCTTTCATGGATCATTTAATACCTTTTAATGAAAAAGCAATCCTTGCTGATGTAACCAGTAGAGCTAATGCTAACGATAACGCTAATGCTAACGATATTACCATTAGCTTGGCTTTCATAGCTTGTCAGAGTCATCAATAACAGAAAGAACATGATCATAGAAACCTCCACCTGGAGGAAACACTTACCAACTTGCTGCTTGAGGCATCAGCTGTTTTTCCTTTTACCAGCATATGCTGAGGGGTGGGGAGGTGACAGTAGTGGTCTAGCAATGGGGTACTGGACTTTAACCTTAACCCAGCTCATGCCATTACTGAGACTTAGGGTGTTAACACTCCAGTCTAGCAATGCCATAGTCCCCCCGGGGGTATACCATCAACCACAGCACATGTAGGGATACATGTGGAGAGAGGCTGTCCTGGGTTTGAGGGGCAGTTCCACATGCGACTATGATACAGCTAAGAAAGTGATCTACTTGTTGGTTAATTTCTTGTACCAGTTTAAGAACCCTTTGTTATTATTATTACATTATTTATTAGTTGGTTTATCCTTCGGGCTGTAAATACGAAGAGAACGGTACCAATCTGACATTACTTGTTTGTGACAGATCTTTTTTGGTGCTGCATTTTGGCCGACAGCATCTTGATTATTTGGTTTGCGACTTCTTTGTCTGGGTTGACGTGTCACCATGGCAGCAACTTGTCAAACACAAGTGGCCCCCTGAGCATGCTTTACTTCATTGTTAATTTCAGTTTAAATCGGACCTTGATTTACAAAGTGATTGCCCCCTGCTGGCCACTACAAAGGATGCAGGTTTAAGGCACTTCAACATTGGATTCACTCTTGACACAAAGAGGTCATGTCCTCTTACTATACACATCTCTGTATGTAAATCAATGTTTAATCTCAGGGAGGAGGGTGCAGGACTATATTCAATGAACTGAGTTTCAACAGTTTCGCATTTTTCTACCACCAAAACCAGACCCATGCGAAAGAAAGAGCTGATGCTGGCCAGAAGTATCCTGAATAATGTGAAAAGAAAAAAAAATCGGAGTGTTTTAGCCAGAGAAATGACACTAAATATCATACTGTGAGTATAAAGTAGCATTACAGCTTATAGTTGAGAGTCGCCTGTGCAAAGAGATGAGAGTTAAATTTGAATTTGACTGGATTACCAAATTTTTTAGCGTACATGCAGTATGGTTATCAGATACTTTAAGTTCTCTTGTTGAATAGTGGTACCTGCTTCATAATTCAGAGCAGATTGGGCTATAAAATCCCTCTCCTGTTACTTTGAATATAACTCAAACACTGATGTGGAAAGAGGATGAACAGCAGTCATCGTGACAACACTCCTGCTTTAGGATGGTGACTACAGTAGGAAGTACTGCACTGCATGTACACAGCACAAGGAGGTCACTGTCAGTGCAGACCGTCTCAGAGACGCGCCTTTAAAGCGATGCTCCATGGTTTAATTGTCCAGCAGTTAAGCGGCAGTCTGAGCAGCACGGTGGATGCGCAGCTAGCAGCTGGGTGACACAGCACGAGTTCTTTAATTTCTTAATTCTCCATGCACAGACCTCTAACATCTTCATCCCTGCTCGGATGTGACGAGATCAGCCATAGCTACAGCTTGTCATGTAGCTGTACAGGCAGGTGCAGCCTCTGGCAAACCTGTAAAAGGAGACGCCTCCATAATGGAAGTTAAGCCTCTGTTGTCTGGGTCTCTGTTTCGCTGTTACAGGAAGAGGCGGATGATGTGCGTGGTTGAGAGCCACAAGTGCAGGGTTTGGAGAGCCAGGACTGGTTAGGATAAGGACAGAGCGGAGGGGGGAGCAGAGAGGTGGGAGATCAGACGCTCAGAGTCATGTTACGGAGCAGCCACTGCTGAGAGCGGCTGTTGTTGCAGTCTCTCAGGGTGGGGACCATTTTGTCCTCCTCGGACGGCATGTCCAAACACTGATTGCTGTTCACGTGCAGCAGAGTGAGTCGCTGTAGAGAGAGAGAAAAAAAGAGAGAGGGAGAGAGAGACAAAGCAGTAAAGGGCATTAGAAAGATGCAAACACTTCAGGAAATTTATTTAGTTTTGCAATTAAATCTGCACTTTTTATCAACTTTTTCCAGAGTTATGCGATGTTAAACTTTCCATCCACCTGTGCTTCAGCTCTTCTTCTGTACCTGGATGACTAAGACAAACCTTCACAGACACACTTCAACTATTGATTTCCCACATTTCACAAAAATACCTCTCAACCCGGTAAATGGCCCCAGCTTGTTGCAGTCGGTAACAGTAGCTGGAGCAGGAAAAAAAAACAACAGCAACATCAAGAGAGCAGGATTTTCTTGTGGAGGAACAGTGAGAGTCATGCTCTGAGGCTGCAGGAGGAATCCAAGCCCTTTTGTACTGAGACTGCTGTCATTGCCATCATCTTATAGGAGAATAAAAACATTATGGAATACATTTCTCAATGCCAGAGATAATGTTTTAATGTTTTCATTAACAGCTTTGTACAGTGATACTCCTTATACAGACGAATAAAGGCTGATAGTATTGAATGGGTTTCTATGTGTGCAAGTACCACCATGCTCAGAGCAGTTTAGCTTTACAAACCAATACTTATACTTATTCATCAGCTAGCTGGGCTGGTTTAAGACAACTTTGTCTATGAATCTGCAGGAACATAGTGAGTCTGTAAACTTGTGCTTTTACCTTTAAATGAAGGTCAGGAGACTTCTTGTTACTGAAACCTGCTTCAAACAGCTTTATTTTGGGTTATACTTGATGACTAGCCATCCACAGCTGTGGGATGCCAGAGTGACAATATATTTCATCTGTTAGCACACGTAGCGTGAAGAGTTGAGTTTATTCTTGGTCTGTTAACCATTGAAACTTGAAGCTCTGGTGAGGATCTCTTGGTTTGTTTTAACTGCGGCGTCTCTTTGGATGAAGTAGCACATCCTTCTGACAATCTCGTCTTGTATCCCTACTTTTCTTTTGTATTTCTTTTAAATAAAAAAAAAATACATCCAGCTTTTTAAAAGGCCTTGAGAAATCTTTTTGGTTGGTTATGATGACAAACAGTGATATATTTTTAAGATGAATACAAGCAGCGACAGTTCCTGTGTGATAATTGTTCCTGCCTGTGAGTTCTGTGAAAGGACAGGTACACTGAAGAAACAGCCTTCATTATTTTTCTCTCAGCATTTATTTTGTCAATTAACATCACTTTTACTAAAGCAAAACCAAATCACCAACAGATAAGAGTTATAACTATATGTACAGGGGGCACCAAAGTCAACACAGGACCAAAGTTCCTCAGAGGAGCTTTAACTGTCAAACATAAGACTCACAGTGAGCTCAGTGTCCTACCTATCTACTGTTCTAGATGATGTAACCATTCCTGACTCTGCAGTACAACCTCATAGTGTTCAGCAACACAAAGGACACACTTCAACTGCTCTAAACGGGATCACCTTTGCAGGGTAACATAAACACTAGTTTCTTAAAATAACCTCATGACTTTTGTAATCAGCATGTTTAGCATGCATGATAATGTGTCGTTTCCTATGATCTGCTCCATCATTATTAGTGCTCCTCTAATCATTTTATCATTTCATTCTATCTTAAAGGGATAATCCAGCATAAGTCTAAGTCATGGTCAAATACACATTAACACCGAGTTAGACACCCTGTTGAGAGATGAATGCTGCCAACTGCTTGCTTCTCTAGTTATACCAACTTCAGCAACGACCACACGATAGCAATACACAATGGTCTACGTCTCCACGCTCAACCCTCAACCAAAACGTCACTCTATAGTCACGAATAATGCTCAGAACAGTACCTAACTTCATCAACAGTACATACAGTGTCCCAGCCATAGCACTAACCTCCAAACATCTTTTTAGCTTTGCCTGATTTCTTTAGCAAAGAGACTAAACACAGCTCACCCACTCGCCTCCAGCAGTTGCTTGTTTGTGGGAGAGCCCTAACAAGTCGATCACAGAGTGCAGTGGAGTTTCACAGCTCAAGGAAGAACATTATGATTATTACTTTATGAAAATGCAATCAGAGTTCTTGTGTATCTTGTATGTGCTCTGTAGACACGGTAGTTCTTCTGCCTTAGTGTCTTAGTCTGACTGCATTTCAGTGAAGTAATAATCCTAAATTTTCAGATGCACTCAGTGATCAACTTGTCAGAGCTCCCCCACACTGTAACTCGATGTTACGGTGTGTTTGACCATAACTTAAATTTATGCAGGAATATCCCTTTAAGACTTCATAATTAAAGATGATGCCTGATTAACATGTTGTTAGTCATAAATATGAGCTAAACAGCATCAAAGATGGTCCTGTTCTTGTGTTACAGTGGATACAGTCACTAAGGATATAAGGACAACATTACTGTAGTTAATAAATAAATGCAAACCATGGAAGGATTTTTCGTTTAAAGATCCATTTAGATGTACATCCACCACCCATGTTAAATCGACTCTCTCCATATAGTTTTCCCTCGTCGCCATCAATTTTGTATTTTGTCTACTCAATCCCATAAAAACATGGAAGTAAGAAGTCAGCACACAGGCTTTTAAAAAGAGACACCTGTTGTGATGAGCTGAATTCAGAGTCCACACGAGCATGCACCAAAAAAGTCTGTGGCTATCTGCTTCAGAGGACCCAGAGATAACATCACCCTAACACACACACACACACACACACACACACACACACGCACGCACACGCACAATAAGAGCTGGAAAAGAGCTCTCAATGGCCTTGATTAACCATTTATGCTCATTCCCTCAGAAGAAACACGCTTCCGCAATTTGGTCCCTCACTTGAGTTGCCTTTCTGGTCCTAATGATCACATGCAGAGAGCGAGAGGAGCTGAAGTCGCTGCATAAGGAAAGGAAGAGTCTGCTACGAAAAACAATGTCAGGAGGAAATGGGGATATTATGTATTCAAAATAAAAGTGTGTTTTTGTCAGTTGCTGCTACGACAGTAAATCTTTTAAGTGATGGTTAATTCAAGAGCTTTCAAAGAAAACTGGAAGCATTACTTAACATAACAGCAGTGTAAACAGAGGGATTGTTATTTTGTCTAAATAAGACACGTGCAAAGACAAAAAATAACATGTAAATAAATATACATCACAGGTCATAGAGGCCATGTTACATGAGCTTTGCAATGATTTCTCTTGGGGTTGTGGTGCAATTCTTCATTAAAACAAGACTTTGCTTTGACTGTTGACAGAGGATATTCAGACTAATGAGCACACACAGACGCACAGGCCATGTTTGATCTTAAGCTATAAAACACAAGGGTCTGACATCCCCTGCCTGGATACAAAGAGGTGCACACATACGCACACACCTACACACACACCTTTTCTGAAGTACACATTGCAGACGGCCCTACAGGCGCATTTGTTCAAACAGAACAAGAACAAAGAGAGCAGGTGGCGCTCGACCTTCCACACCTGCTAAAAAACAAGACAGAGCAATAAAGTAGCTCTACACTGGAGACTTTTTACCTTTCTCTGTTATTAAAAAAATTATTCTCCACTCAGGCGGATAAAGACAGGTGCTTCTTAGTTTGGTCTCAAGGATAAGAGGAGATAATCAGAAATTATTGCTTGATTTCTGCTGAGAAAACAAGCAGAATAATCAATAAATACTTTCTTCGACACCAACTCCTGCATGAAGCTTCTCCCATCTGGAGGTTGAGCTAATCTATAAATCATAACAACCTGGTAGAGAGAGGCAGTGATGAGGGCTGTATTTTATTCTTTCATTCAAAGATCCAAACCCACTCTAGAGGCAGAGTTGACAGAAGAAAAGTATAAAAGCACAGGGAAAAAAAAAAAAAAGAAAACGCTCCGCATTTAATGAAAATACTAGAAATGTGGAGGTCCTGTCCTTTGCTCATAATTATTTCATGGCTCCTCTTGGGCAGAGAAATCTCCTATCTCAGCCTCCCAGCAAACCGACCGCCGTCTCCGGAGCGAGTTGCTGAGTGTGTGCACAGCTGAGACCGCCTAATTAAATGAGGACGGTTTCTAACCATGAGGCCGGGCTGAGAAGCATTATCCTCTTTGTCACCAAGCAGCGCACTGGACTTGCTGAAAGGCAAAGGAGTTCCTGTTTGATGTGATCTTGTGCTGACTCTGGAGAAAGATCTAGAGGACCAGGATGTCTTTTGTGGGAAATACAAAAACAGCAAATTCCTTTTGTCTTGAGGCAGAGCGAGGCAACAGTCTCATTTTCTCGACTGGTTCCTTGTTCTTGTGTGCGTGCTCTCCTCTTGCGCTGGCTATGTAGCGAGGACTTCGGAGAGGGAACAACAAATCAGGCCATCTAACAGCAGGTCACTTCACTGTCACTGCTCTGACACACACCAGCAGCCTTGGGAGCTTCTTACCCAATTTACCCTGCTTGGTTGCAAAATCTGAGGCATGCTGCCGTGAAATTTCTCTTAAGCTTTTTGAAAGACACAACAGTGAAGGACTCTAAGGTGCAAAGTTGGTTTAACTCAGCAGAATAAGTTGGCAACAGAGAAAATGACAGACAGACACAGAGGATGGAGCAGGAAAATAACTAACCTGAAACCGCCGGAAACGCTGAGCCCAAAAAACATTCCTGACAAAAAGTATGTAAATCAGCGCGCTGAATAGTGAAAAGCTCGGATAATTGGGATGCATTGCTGCTACAATATGTACATGGCACAGAGTGTACACAGCTGCTTTAGGCCAATAGCAGAGTGGCCTGAGAGGCCAGGGCCATGAAAGCTAGACTCACAATGAAGGATCACTTCAAAAGAACTTGTACACAATAGGGAGCCCATTTTAATCAGACCTGCAGGGAGATAATCAACCCAAAATAAACACGTCCTCCATCGCAGGCATCACTCACCGTACGCTGGCAGTGTGGTGAATTTTCCCATCAAAATAAAATATTGATGTAGGAAAACAAATGTCAGATGAGATCTAATGTGGTGTGAAGACCAGCTAAAGGTCTTTGAGATAGCATCTTATACACAGAGCAGTCTTGATGGGGCATCAGTCGATGCTTGATGTGGCTCTGCCCTACTCTTCATGTGTTTCCTCATGAAAGGTCACAGCAGTGAGCTACTTAATGCCTCCTTACACGGTTTCCCTGCACATTTGGACTCATATCTGAAAGATCAACATCATCATAACTGACAAAGAAAAAAATCCCTTTAAAACAGAGACAAAAATAGATTCAACTAGTCTACTTCAAATATGCTAAAACTAAAACATAACTATGCTACAGCTAAAATGATCACCCACTTCTACGCTTATCTCTACTCAGGAGCTCACCTCAGCCCAGCCCAGCACCCAGAGCTCAGAGAAAATAATCAGTGGGGCTGTAGTAGAGGTGTCTAGCGACCTCCAGATGGGTGTAGTTGTGGAGGATCCAGTTCTGCATGGGGCTGTTGTCACAATACTCCACTGTGGGCCCATAGGAGCCGTCTTCCAGGCGGCTGATGGTCAGACATGATTGGGTGATGATGTGGAGGAAAGTGTGCTTCTGCAGCAGGTGAGCCGGGATTGAGAAGGACAGATGGTAGTGAAGGTAAGACTGAGGCTTCAGCTGCTGTCTAATCTCTACAGCCAAACTTCTCCAGGTCAATAAAGAAGGTGATTTTTCAGTGACAGTCAACTCAAAAGGAATGGCTTTGTTTTGTTTATTTTTAACCAAGACTCAACAGCAGCTGACCTTTAGATAAAATTTAATAATGCTGCTGTGTTTTTTTCTGTTTGAGGTATTCATGATGGATATTCAGCAGAGACATGAACAGTGAGGAGGTGAAAAAAGGTTGAATTCCTGCTAATTTGTCTGCAGAGTTTTTAAAGGACAAAATTTCAGATCACACGGACATTCAATGGGAATCAAAGTCACAATCTGAACAAATACATATTCAAACTAAAGCCTGAGGATGAGATAACTATTCAGAAAGCAGAAGCAAATGTCAAAACATCTGAGCTGAATTTAACCTGACACGATTTATTAAAAACGATCGAAACAGCATTAAGATTCATGGATCTCAAAACCCTTAAAATGGGCAAACACTGTGACGATGACTGATTTTTGTCACTTTGAATTATCTCCATGGAAATTGTTGATTGTTGAATAGAGTAACAGTATTATTGTTATAAGGCAGGATGTCACAATAGGTTCTTGTTGATTTAGTTTGTTCCTGGTTTTGTTGTTTAGAATTATTGTCGGTGTATTTTCATTCTGTTTCTGTTCTCTGTCGTTCTTGTTTCCCTGTGTTTGTTATTTCTATGTTTCTGTTGTTCTTGTTTTTCACTCTTTAGTCGCTCAGTTCAGTTTTCAGTTCAGCTGCACTTTCCGAGTGCAGCTGTTTCCTGTTGTATTTTGTAGTAGTCAGTCCATGTGTGTCACGTCTCGTTTTACTTCTGCAGTTTTCTCTCCTCTGTTAATCACTGTGTCACACACTCACATGTGTTTTGTCTGCCTTACCTGTTCCTCAATTCCCTGCTGTGTGTGTGTATAGTTCCTGTCCTCCTCTCTTTCTTTGTTGGTATGTTGTGCAAGCCTGTCTATGTGTCCATGCTGTCCTTGCTTGTTGACATCTTGTCTATTCCCTGTGCTCCAGTGTTTGTCCTGCTTCTGGTGTTTTTGCACTTTTTTTTTTTTATTTTGTAGATTTGGACTTTTGGTTTAAGTTTGTGCCTTTTTGTTTACTAAATTTTTTTAAAGTTAAGTCTGCATTTTTGGTCCTTTTCCTTCCGGTGACACAGGACTAGGTTGGAGCAACATAATTTCTATGTGCATAAATATTATAAGACCAAATATTTGACTAATTAACAAAAATAACTCATGTTTTTATCCATTTGTAATGATAAAAATTAGTTCATTATCCATCTACATCACCGTCTGTGTCACTGAAAGTCTGTTTTATAACCATCAAAAACTCCTCCCAGGAGTATTGGCCTTTTATGTCTTTGCCCATGCTTACTGAGATTTCTGTTTACACTAGGAATGCAGGTTTTTATTGGCGTGACACTGGCTTTGGCAGATAAAAGTGTAATGAATTGAAGATTAATGCTGGCAAATATGAAAATTCCTGCTGATAGGAATGATCAATGAGTTGGCGCTTTGTGCACTACCACTGAGCTTCAACGTGTTGACTGCCTGGAAGAATTATTTGTGTTGGAAACAAACGACAAAACAGCTACTCTGAATGAAGCACAGTTGATCTGAGGAGGAGGAGCAGACACCACACCTTCAACATGACCAATTTAATTGTGCGTCCCAACAACTGTCACCCTGAGTTTGGGGTGAAGAGTAAGAAGAAAAAAAAAAGCTCCAGCGCCAGTGAAAACCTATCAGCAGCCTCTACTTTCACAAAGATAAGAGACACAACAGCAATCCTCTAAAGGTAAAGAAGCTTAAAGTAATCACTGAATTCATTATTCTGAATAACCAGACGTTCAGCGTGGTGGAAGACTCAGCCGACTAACAATGTAGTCAGAGCCTCACTGTGCTGCTACTCCTCAGATGTTGCCTAACCTGAACTACAAAGCTTCATCTTCAGTGGAGAAGCTCCTAACTAACCATATTCACATTAGTCTGTCTGTTTCTAAAACAGCCTGTGTTACAGGTGAGGAGAGTTGTTATTCTGTTCAACAAAAAAGGCCTTATCCTTTCAAAATACCCTTCAATTCATTTTATACTTCAGTCAGTTTAATATATCAAACTGTATTTATATCTGATTTTTCTTTAAGTTTTAATTCACCAAGCTCAGGGTTGAATAATGTTAAGGCCTCATTACGTCCCCAAGGACCATGTTTGAAGTATCTAAAACCATCATTAATACACTGTATACATTGCACAGTATTTCAACCCCCTGATTACCCCCTGAATTTACAAGTTGCCAATAAAGGAGCATTTCCAGTATTTACCAATCATCCTAAATGGCATGAAAATACTATTTCAATACTTTGAATAAAACATCCACAGCAAATAGTTATATCCTAATTGCTACTGGACTTTATGTAACGAGACCATCTGACAACTGCAGGACAGCAGAGGTATTTCATATTGTTGTTACATACACTACATCTCTTATCTATTCATGAGTGACTGTCAGCAGGAGCCAAACAAACTGCTAATTTCTGAACCATCAGAAAGAGCAGGTGAAAAGAAGGTCTACCGTCCATCATGGCTGTGAGTGAATTCAGCAGAAAGATGAGAAAGTCAGCTCCTCCTGTGACAGTGAAACTGATGACCAGATGAAATGTTAATGGTACTGTAGTTGCCCAGGATTCGGTCCCTGTCTGTCACACTTGGGCTAAAAATAACCCCGGCCACCGACAGCGGTGAAACCCCAACGCTGTGTACAACAGAGACCGGTCCTCTTCGTTTATGAATAATTCAGTCTTTTTTCCATATTAAGAATGCACCAGCAGAACAAAGTGTAATGAAAGGATTTATCTTCGGGTTTGTTCAGCGCTTGATAGAAAGCCTCCAGGCTCCCTAACCTCTCCATGTCAGTGATCGGACATCTCAATCACTGACAGGTAACACTAGATTCAGACCGGTCTTTTCTTAGCCTCTCAGCGCTGGTTTGAAGAAAGGAGAAAAATAAAGGAGCATAAATAGTTAACAGAGAGGATGCTTTTTGAATTATATAATCGATAATGTAATCGGAGTCCTGATGACACAGCTTGATGAGAATATGTCTCTTTACTTTCAATTGAAGAGCCTGCGACATCTGTTTCTGCATCTGATTGAATATTAAAAATGTCAGATGATTACAGCTCGTGTAACCAGGGAAATTTAATCATACATCGCTCTGCTGTTTTTTCCGGCTTTGTCATTTATCTCACCTTCCTTTCTTATTTTAGTGCTACTTTAAATTAATACGCAAAAACTCACTGCCATATTTGTGCGGTGGGTAAATTCAATATTGCTCGATCTGAGTGCGTCTAACAGGCTGTAATGCACGGCAAGGTGAGAAAATGCATGGAGATTATTTGTTTTCCATGCTCATCAATCTTTGTTGTGCTGTTTTGATTTATTACAGATTAGGTGGGTGTTATTTTTAGCTCTGACATTTGGTTTATAGACTGTGGCTGTGTAGCTGAATGTCTGTCTTATTATTTGCGTATATGATTTGTTAATGGCTGATACTGTAGATAAGGACGTTATAGATTTAAATAATAAAAAGTACAGCCTCCAAAGCAATCAAACAGAATAAAAATCATTCTTAGTCTGTTTGAAAAGAAACTAACTTCTGTAAGAGGCATTTATTTTACATAAGCATAATCATTAAACTTGTAGCTGAGTCTGTGAGAAAATAAAAAATGAATGCGTTTTAATCTGGTACAAGAAAAACAGCCAAGATTTGAGATTTAATATCAGCAAACCAGTCTGTGGGATACAGCGGGATTCAAAAGATCTATTCACATTATCACAGACACACGACAGTCCACACAGCGCTATAGGAAATCACTACGTGTGAATCAAACTATGAGGGGATATTTCTATGGAGCGATGACTTGAGAAGCTTACCTCAAAATCATATTCCCACTTGCCAACATACTACATGAAATAAGAAAAACAAGAGAGGAGAGACAGCTGCTGGGTGGAGAAAACAACAGAATTTCCTCGCTGCTAAAAAACTGACACACAGCGCCATCTGGTGGAGACAAACCACTATTACCCAAATCCTTTACCACTGCAATCTCCTCATGACATGAACAAACACAATCAATCAGCATTTTGTCAAAGTCATTTTCTAAAACATCTGCCATCAGGAGGAAAGTATGGCAGCCTAGATTATCAGCGGAAAGTTTGGATGCCTTTTGGGATGTGGATCCTACCTCTGCATCGTACTCGAACATCTGATTGCCCTTCATGTGGTGACACTTGAGCATCACCACGGGTCCGTTGAGGCGGGAGACGTCCAGGCAGAGGTCATCTGTCCTGATTTCTTTATCGGCTGTGTATGAAAACACCTGGGAATGAAAAAATGTGGAGGTCAAGCCATGAAAATATCAGGCTGTGCAACATCGTTCATCCTTTTACAGCAAAGACACATAAAATACGATTTATGATCATTCGAAGTCTGTATTTCGTTCCTCCTCTCACCCTGAATCATGTTCAATCCTTAACAGAGGTCAGTGAATCTTTTTCTATCACATATTGTAAAAGATATTTTTCATGTTGTCTACATGTACAACGCTTTATTTCCTCCTCTTTTGTGTTGTCAGACGGATTACAAGGGGATTCTGTCTCGTATGGTGCGGCTAAAGACAGAGATTGGACCAAAACACAATCAAATTCTTGGCATGAATCATCTTAAAAAAGCCAAAGACTTATCAGTGAACCCCCGCATCGTGCCAAATCAACAATGGACTTAAGAGATGACAAAAAAACAGACTTGACTCCTATTGAAAACCTCTGGATTGACTTGGCATTTACACACACTTCACGTCTAACCTGATTGAGCTCAAGTTTTCCGATAAAGACCAAATCCCAGAGCACATGTATTGGAGATAAAGACATATTAGAGGCTTGGTGGGCTCAGTGTTAATTTAAAAGAGATTTGCTGTACCTACTGTAGAGTGGTCTTTCTAAAAGGACAGTCCTGCTCAGGATTTTGACATCAGTGTCATGATTAATAGCAGTCAAAATAATATTCAGGTGTCACCTGGTTTCCGCCCATGCCGTGACAGTTGAAGAAGCCCACTTTTTCGTTCTCTTTTCTTCCCATGTTATCCACACACTGGTTGGTCTCCACATTTCTGATCTGCAGGATAAAATCACATCAAAAGATTCAGAAATCACTGAATTCATCAAAAGTCAGGAGTTGATTTGTGCCTCTTGATGTGCTAATCTTACATCTGAACCACTTAGTTTTTAAACTATTATCAGATATTTAAAATCCAGTCTACTTCACTCAAACAAGCAAAAAAAGCTCACAAAGTGTGATAATATTTCTGTTATTTGCTTCAGGATGATCCAAATAATGTATGCCTACTACTCCAGACTCAGGCTGGATGTGTGAAAGGACCTCAGGATATCATACAAATCACAACACAAGCGTCACAATACTTCACAATACTGTACATGACTTGATGAAAATGTAAACATACAGCCTGTCAAGTTGAAACTGTCCAAAAAAACTCCACTCTAGTTTATTTCAGCCTGACATTGTCATAAAATCAAATAATAAATTATATCACTATCTGTTTTATCACCAGGACCAAGTCCTGAGCACCAAAGATTTAAATCTTTCTTAATATTTGAAATGCTGTCAACAGTAACAAGAGACATAATGGGGAGATTTTCAGGAAAACAGTGGACAGACAATCTCATCTCATCTCATCTATCTCTCTTTATTTCATTCATAAGTGTGTACTGGTGTCTATATCAGCACAAACCCCAGACTGTATTGATATTTTCATATTTTCTCCTCCTCATGTTACTGTGTTTGAGATGCTGCATGTCAGTCACTGTGCAGGGGTTTGGAGCCTCAAGACAGTCCACAGAACAGGAACAATGTAAAATATAGAGATCAGATGACGTCCCTGTCTCTCCTTTGCTGTTTATCAGTCTACCACATAAACTATATTTATGAGACGTCAAATAAAACCTTGGTATTGATATTGGTTTTGTGAATTTGAACAGTGCGTCTGTGTCATTGCTGTATGAGAACAGCAGGTTAGACAGAGAGAAGACTCACAGAGATCAGCTGGATACAAAACTAATGTTGCTCCTTCTTGCTCGTTTGTGTGGAAATGTTGGTTCACCTGTTTGTTACTATTAGCTGCACTAGCTCTCTCTACCTTACCCTCTGTGATACTCCACCATCAATACTGACACTGTTGGGGCTCAAGGTGCCCGTCTGTGGGCTGAACAGCAACTTCTACAGGTCCAGAGGTTATTTCAGGAGTTTTAGGGGAAGTAAACGCTGTTTTTAATCTTTTGTATCTATTGCTGTGGAGAGCGGGAAAGTCGATACACCACTGTGAGATAAAGAAATATTGCAATACTTTACCATATTGATATTTTTATGAAGCCCAACTCTAGACTGTATCCAAACAAATGTTTTATCCCTGAGGCTTTCTAAAGGTAGCTAGGGTCTGCGCTCAATACTTCTCACTAACAGTGTATCTGTTGTGTTTTCCTGCCCTGGTCAGTCCTACTCTTTTTTAATGCTGCTAATGATTCAGTTTCAGTATCCCAGAGTCCCATTACAATCACATGTTTTAATTACTTATTCATTTAATCAACAGAAAAGGAATGGTCAACTTTTTTAAAGCAGGAAAAAGTCACTGAAAAACATGTCATACCTGTATGACTTATGCTCCGTAATCTCTGTCACTGAGACAGCTGTGACTACATTTCAAAAAAGGAAGGCCATGTTCATTGAAGCTGCTATAACAAGCAGATCAAATGAATTTTAATCAAGAAACAAATATTTTACTATGAAATGAATAAATGTCAGTTATTCAACAAAGAAAAGGGCCAAACATTTGCAAATTCTGGCTTTTTAATATTTTATATCATTTTTTTGTCATATAACCTCTTTTAACTCCTGAGTTTTAGAAAATGCTTAAGCAAAATATAAAAATATATGACAAATGAATTGTAGGGTAGTGCCTAAAAGTCAAAGAAAGTTTGATTCATAAACTTTGTAAAATCCAAACTCCACCAATTATCCTCCCTTCTTAAGCTGAAATGGACAACTGATGGGACTATACAGCCTCTGCTTTCACAGCTTCTCTTGACTTTACCGTCAACTCAGCTTTCTAATGAACTCATACATCCATAGAGCTAAAGCTGAGCTGGCTTTAAATGTTGCCATAGCAACATTATTATGCCTATCATGCAGGACCAGAACAGCGTTCATAATTAAGTGATATAAAACCTAATGGCTCCAGCTGTTAAAGAAAGGCTGACTGTGTGTTATGGAGGATGATAGTCAGTCAGGAGAAGATGGAGAGAGAGACTGAGAGAGGGAGAGCATGAAGTGCAGTACAGCAGAGCAGCACAGATGACAAAAATCCTGTCATCCTCAGCTGTATGACTGTTGGAGGATTACAAGCTCATTTCAGCATGAGTTCTTAAACTGACATTACTTTTAAATGGCCCCGTCTATCCTGCAGACAGCACAGTGCATGTCAGCGCTGACTGAGCCTCGTGCTGCTGTCCACACACAAACATAGGAACCAAGAGGCAATGTCAGGTCACTTAAAGATGAATACTTCTATGTGACTGGGAACCAATTCATACAAGGGATTCCTATTATCTTAGATCTAATTAAGATGAAATTCTCATGTCTAAGCTGCAAATTATAACCTAGTTCCCACAATCCTTACCCAGTATGATTTCTGAAGGAGCCACACTCTATGTTTCATCTCTGCCTATGAAAGTCATCACTCAATAAAACTTCTTAAATAACTCAGACTGTTCTCAGAAACACAGATTCAAATTAAAAAGACGGATGGTTAACATTTTAAAACCCTGCCTGAGAAAAATTCGGTCCGATTTTTGTTTTAAAACAACTTTTTTTTTCCCACTGAGTGCATCCCAAAACAAGGTGGTGCAAAATACAGACATGAGTCTTATCTCACCTTCCTGGTATTTACAGCCAACTGTGTAAACACGTGTCTGGGATCAATACTGCCTGCATGAACATCCACTTGTTTGTTTACCGTACACATTCAGTGCCAACAGCTCCGGCTGTGTCTTTATCTGTTTTCTTTTTTCAGCCCTCGGCCCAACATCCAGAGATCTTGATTTGTCTCACAGCGATATTGTGTTTCTGAAAGCAAAACCCAGAAGCTACAAGGACATCTCTGACTGAATGCAGAGCGAGGCGGTGCGTCTGCAGCACAACAGGGGATCAGAATACGAGGGAGCTCATACCTCACCAAGTGAGAAGTATCTCCTCGGGATCTGGGAGTCTGGGTAGACGTTCTCTAGATACCAGGAAAACGGTTTGCAGTTTAAGGCCTCACGTAGAGCTCGACGGGAAGAAACATCTCCATAGTCCACACGCATCACACCTGCAGACATGATGGAAAGACAAGAATTCAGCCATATAGAGTGATGAGTTGTAGAAAGTATTGAGCAAAGGCTGCATGAAAAGACAGAAAAATGACAGCTCCACTTAAGTTAAGCCAAAAAATCTCGAGTGTAGTACAGGTCACAAAGCTCTCCTCCTGCGTGTTAACACAGACTATAAGTCAAACTTTCAAAATCAAGGACCCTTTAAGTTAATTGTTATCACACTGACTGACGTCTGGGTGTTCATTTCTCTGTAGTTTTCAATAACTGTAATTATCTGGTGCTTTAAAGGGGTGTTTCACCGTGATTGACAGCTCTGTTGACAAATGCACCAGAGAGGAGGAGCGTCCGTGAAAGAGTACAAAATAACCACCAACATCAAAGTCACTGAATTTCTCATAACAATAAGTGTCCGCTTTAAGGAGACATCAGGAAGTGTCCTGTGGAATGTGCTGAATATACTTTACTGGTGAGTTAATCATGTGAGCTGGTGAGTAAAAGGGACACCACACAGGCTGTTAGCATCTGTTATTTTAGCATCATTTTTGTACAGTGAGAGGAGGCAGAGACATGTCAGCAGTCATTATATACAGTCAATAGACACTTACACTCTTGGTCCCCAAACATTAGAATTTCAAACATTTTTAAGGTGTGTGGAAAAAAATGCAGTTTCAGCTCTGGATGACTTAACACACCTGCACAAAGTAAGGACTTTAAAACAGGCATATTCAGCCTGGGCTTATTAAAGTCATCTCATGTTCATAACGTTAAAGTTGCTCCAAATACAGCCAGCTACTTTGCAGAACAAAGAGACTTAGAGATGTATCTGTAGATAGATTTATGTGAAATTGCTGGCCTCAAAACAAAGTGCCCCACTGGGTTAGTAAAAACACTCTGTATATTCAGTCAATAATATTTGCCAGAGCAGTTAAATTTGTGTTGTGAAGATGAAACATGTGTTTCTGCACCACCAAGACTAAACACCAGAGGGACCCTTTTAAAAACACCCAAACACAACCCTAACAGATTATATGTGGGTGATTACTGCAAAATTTCTGTTTAGTTATGCAGCCACCTTATTCCTGCAGTGAGAGCATGTGAGGAAACTAAGGCAAATCTAATTTATACATGTGTGGACTGCTAGAAGCAGGTCATCACCATCAGAGACGGAGCAGTTATGTAATCCTGTGTGCCATGCTTTGGGTTATTTTTCATTAAATCTGAACCGTGTGATGCATCAGCTTTAATGCAACTAAAGACTGAGCAAAGATGTAACACTGAATAAGTACAGACACAAACAAACACACTATGTAGATGTTTCTTTTCCCCAGAGTGCCTCTTGAAGACTCAAAGCTTGCGTGTTTAAAGATCCAGGGGGGGTAATTCATCATAAAAGAGCGTGACTGCAATAATGAAAATGGAATACTACTTCCAAAATACCAGCTCGCATGTTTCACCTTCCCCATTATATAATAATCCATTAGAATGGAGAAAGACACTGCAAAGAGCACCCTTTGTCACACCACAAAGTCTTACACACACACGTCTAAGAAAAAGAAATTTCAAGTCGGCAGATAAAAGCTATCAGTAGAAGCCTGCTCCTGCTCCCCTGGCTCTCTTTTTCCTCTCAATCTCTCCTTCTCTCTCGTTCTTTCTCCGTAGGGTCTACGCATCACATGTTGAAGATGATGAATAGCCTCTTTGATCTTGAAATCACCAGTGCAGAGGAGGGAAATGCACTTTTAATAGGATCACTGGAAGCCCCTTCCAAACTCAGGCTGAGCAGCATACTGTGCTCCTGTGTGCCAATAAGTGAGGTCTGGCAGCAGCGTGGCCCAGATCATTCTCCCTAATGTCCTGGAGGAACAGACAGTCATTGTGGGGGCCACAATACGCAGGGAGCTTCATCCATCACTACACCGGTTCTGTCTGCACACCTGCCCCGTGGAGAATCTTGCTTCGTCTGAGTCGAGGAGAAGGTCACAATTTGTGCTGGGAGATGGGCAGATTATGGATGATCCCTTATAGGTTGGCTGGCATCTAAAACACTTAACCAGAGATTTCCGGGACACTGCTGTCTGCTAAAGGGTAATCACATTACTAAATCGACAGATGGGGGGGTTCTCATCTCTCAATTGGCACAGTCCTATTGTTCTTGTTTGTCTAAGTGTGTGTTTGAGCTTTGTCTGAGAGGAGGCCATTCTTAAAAGACTCAACTTTGAAGGAAAACTACAAATGTGTCCAGAAGCAGGAAATGATAAATCTGATTTTAAAGATGGCAAATGCAGAATGAAGTTCCAGTGCAGACAGGGACGAGGGGTAAATATGGAGTCTGATAATGAAAGGCTGACAGGGAGCAGCAGTTATTTTAAATATAATAATAGTGAGTCTCAAAGAAGCAGAAAAAGGTCTAATTAGGGTCATTCGTGTCTGCTTTGGTCCACGGTGAGTAAATGATGCTGTCTGGATTGTATATATTTATAATCATACTTTAAGAAGGCATAAACCCATCCTGTTTTCACAGATGTAAATGTGGGACTCCCCCAAAGAAAGTCAGACAGAAGTACCTGGTGATATGATGTAGAAGAATTCTTTAAAATCGTCCATCCACACTTCTGCCAGCCGCCTGTTGTTCTTGTTGATGACTTGGCCCGTTCCTCCCGGGAAGCTGTACGGAGTGGCTTTCCGGAAAACATGGCCCACATGTGAACATGTTACGATTTCCAAAGAGCCGCCACACTGCCAGATCTGCAGACACAAACACGGATTATTGATGTAAATAGGGCACGAGGAGTGATGCAGAAAATACCAACCAAAGCAACATAATGGAAATACCAGTCCATTCATTTTATCATTAGGCTTATCAATAAAAACTAGTGCTGTCTGAGAGTTCAATAATCTAATTAACTAAAGGCTTTGTGATCAATTAATTGCATGTATCAATAATGTGAGGAGCACAGCACTGCAGGTAGACTCATAGCTTGACCCCATTTGCAAATGGTTGCTGGTAATTTCCACATATTAATTAGACTCCACTCTTCACCTTATTAAGAGCCCATTCACAAACAAGACCACTTTCATGTGGCCACACACACACACACACCCACACACACACACACACACACACACACAAGCACACACACCCTGCTCTCCGCACACAGCTGCTTGCCCCCCCACCCCCTTGTGTTTTTCTCCTGCATATCAGTTTTCACAGTACGTGAGGTGCATGTGAAGGAGATTTGTTGTTGATGATGCAGCATTTAAAACAATTAAAAAACGGGGTGCAAGCACATCTCTGCGTGTGTGTGTTTCAGTAAAGCATGTGTGCGTCTCTCCTCACAGCAAACATGGGAGGAGTAGAGCTTGCAGGAGGATGTACAGATTAATCTTAAAGCTCCTTTGAGGAACTTTCAGTTTGGGTCAATCTGGTGCCCCCTTGTGGACAACAAAGTCTTTGCTTTTCTCATTACCTACATGTGGAGGTGGTGTTTTCTGATTTTGTGTTTAGTGTTTCTGATTTTGAAAAAAATCTCATCTGTGAATTGTATAATTTATTGTGAATACTGAAAATTATTCACAACACACACACACACACACACACACACACACACACACACACACACACACACACACACACACACACACACACACACACACACACACTGGTTTAAAGCATTAAAGCATTGAAAACGATAAGGGTAAACCTAACTAGTTAATTAGTCTTAAAAAATCAATTTCTTTAAAGTTTTTTTTTTCATATCCCACATTTAGTTATAAGTAATTAATTAATGAGAGCAAACTGCATTCATGAGAAATACATTTGTTTTCCCCATGGTTCACCACACATTAAAGTTGACTCTTTGTAATCTCTCATTTCTCATTCAAGTTTTATTGAATAAGTAAGTGAACTTGTGCCGTCATTAGTGCCTGTTGGTATGCTAGTCTGATAATTAGCAGTAGTCAAGGATACACAAAGCATCTGTGCCATCGACCAACAAAAACCTGGTCTGAAGTCTGAAGTCAGAGGTGCAACACCTTCCTGATATTAAGAGTGCACATTAGTGAGATAGTAAGACAACATGTGCAAAGGAATGCAGCAGCCCCCCAAAGTCTCTCTGTTTTTGCCATAACAGAAAAAAATTAACTTGAACAGAAGGTTTGGGGATGCACCCATTTACATCTACATTACATTATTTACATTATGATGCTGTGCAGATGCCAGAAGACAAGGGCACCCTCGACACGGTCTCCTACTACACCATAATTCACTTCGCTCCATGCACTTTAGACCTTGTGTTTTTCACTGATTAAATAGTACCCACAATCTCTTAATTTCACAGCTGCGATGTGTCTGACAAAGTTTAATTCCTAATTAGTTGCATGTGAAGCTGCAAATAAAATGAATGAGTGATGGGAGGAAAACACATTCAGCTTTAAGCTAACACCTGTCCTATTGTGCCCCCAAAAATAATTGTGAAATGTCTAATTACGTTTCAATTATAAGGATATTTGTGTTTTTTTTAATTAAAAAAAACTGACTTACAAGTAAAAAAGGACATTGGCTGTGAACATAGAAGGTGCTCTGACTTATAACTTCACACATCCAAATCTTTTTACCTCCAAAGGAACACGTGCTACATAAGAACAGTGCTTTTATTAGTTCTTGTTTCATCATCTATTATGTACGAGTATCATCTCCGAGGGAACATCACAGTGTCTTCACTGCTGACTAATCCAGCTGTACCAGAGCAGCCGTAGCTTTGAATTATGCTGGAGAGGTAACAACATCTCATTTCACGAAAGATTTCTACATTAAGGATTCAGCTTTTCTTTGCCTTTTTTCCTTTAATCTCTTTTGGGGGAGTCGCTGTGATTCCAGGAAATGATGCAGCCAAGAAAAACACGGTCACAAGAAAGAAAAGATGGCACGTTTTCAATGACATCCACCAGGTCTGCTGGTATGAAGATAGCTTTTCCTCTCTCAGCCTTTAACTCACTCTAAAAGACATTTCCAGGTTCTCTCCGCCCCAGATGTCCATCCCTGGATCGTAGCTTCCAATTTCTTCAAAGTAGGCTTTGTCTATAGAGAACAATCCTCCTGCCATGGTTGGAGTCCTGAAAGAGACACAAATGAGCCTTTTGCAGTATTTCACCTCTTTGAGCTGTATTTATCATTACTAGTAGTATCAATAATTATAATAAAAGATCAATTAGTTTGACATCCTGAACAAAGCCTTAGAGGTGTAATTAAGTGTATCTTTTAATCTGTTCTGTGTTAAAGTCAGGCCCTTAATTGAGGACATTGTTTGCTGCTGGGAGTAATTTGCATACAGATGACAAATAGTGCCATGTTTTGTAGAGCCAAAGAGAGAGTGGGGAAAAAAAAGCAGCGTTTTTTCTATTTTAAGTGAAATGAGATCACCCATACTTAGACTTTAAAAGAGCACAATCATAGCTTTGTGCTATTTAGGACATTGCTTGCATCAGTGGGATACACAAGAGGAAATGGGTCTATTTTCATCTACAGATAAAAATGGCACTCTTTCATAAAAAAAGGGTCCTCTGGAAGAAATTTAACCATTCATGCCTGCCCTCACAGCTCAAAGGAGAAACTATAAACTAACATCTGAAGACAAACAAATGGACCTTCACCTCCTTTATGTTAAGTCATAATCAAAAGATGCTACACAGGTGGAAAGTCTCTTTTCAGTTCTTCTGGAAATTCATCACAATTCAGCCCAAGAGGAGGAAGAAAACATGTCTTTTGTACCTGACAGGAAGTGTTCTGTCTCCCTTGCGTCGATCCATCTCCCGCTGGGGAACCGGGTACCAGCGGAAGTTCAGCTTCCAGTTAAACCCTCCATAGGTCATATCTGAGCCTGCCATGTATTCAAACGTCTCATCGCTGATGACATCGATGATAGGGCACACCACTGCTGTCCTGGGAGATGAAGAGAAATAAATGTGTGATTCAATGTGAGGATAAGCTAAAGAATGAACAGTCAATCAAAGCCTGTCGACAGTAGCAGAGAGAGGCTATTTTAGATCCACAGAGCAAAAGGCAAAAACTGTCAAGATCTTCTTGAAGGGATGTTTAATTTAAAGTGAAATAAAATAGAGAAAAGGAATCCTCAGCATGCTGTCGATGGCAAACAATCGGCGTTTTCAGTGGAGGAACAAAACAGTAGTTATTTTCTTGATAGTAAATCATTTCTTTGGGCTAAAAAGCGTGAGTGACTAATTGATTCAGGCCTTAACCCAAGATAACTTCCACTTTAAAAGCTGGTGCAGCTGCTGAATCTTTCTGCTGTTTTCTTGCTGAGACTAATTCTCAAAAAGCTTCACAATAAAGTTTCACTATCAAAAAGAGGCGGGAGAATAATTTAATAATCAAATCTCTCTACTTGAGCAACACACTTACCATAATACTGGCAGCTAATTTGATATTCTACTTAAAATAATACAGAATCACCCCTGTACCATGTTGTATAGTAGCATGTTAAGATACTGGGGGTGGGAGGAAAAAATTGATGCAGCATAGTATTGCGATATTTTGTCTGGTGATATATCGTATCGTCTCATTTACCAAGTACAGATTTTTCAAATTAAATGCCACTATGAAGTCAAATCTATGAAAATGGAAAAATAAAATCAACAGTTTGTCCAGTGAGGTCAGCAGAGGTGACATCATAGAGCAGGAGAAAGTTAGTAAAACAAAAATATACGTAAGGTTTGCAAGATGTGCTACATGAAAATAAAATACAGCGTAAATAAGACAAACATAGAGAAAAGACAAATGCTAAATTAGCTAAACAGTTGAAAAAATTGTATAAATCGCAATATATTGTATCAAAACACTCACTGTATTGCAAAATGTTAAAAATCGCAATAATATTGTATTGTGATAATATTGTATCTTGGGGCCACTGGTGATTCCCACCCCTATAAGATACTGTATCATATTATATTGTATTGTATCATGAGCTACTCTAGGATTCCTACCATATCACACTTTATCCTCACAAACTGGATACCGGCCTTTCTCCCAGCACTCTGTATCATCAACCATGTGAATTCTAAATTGGTGCAAATTCATCCCAGCACTCTCTGATCACTTATAAGCATTAACACATCAGTGTTGTAGCACTTTGTAAAAGCTTAACTGCTGCATTATATAATATTCTGAGTCATATGGTAGTGATTTTAATTGAAGGGAAAAATTTATGTGTCTGACCTCGGATAAGAGATGGATCACAAGTGATTCATTACCAATCCATCCATCTGTTAATGTTAAACTCCCACAAACAGCAAATACAGCCTCTTTTTCTGTAACTAGCCTGAAATAACAGCTTAGAGGTCTAAAAACAACAGCAATTAAACTACAAAAAAAACATTTCTACTGAAGAGGCTGAGGAAATCTGCTGTCAAAATAAAAATAACAAAAGGCCTCCTGAACCTGTTTCTGACTTTTATCCTGATTTTTACCACAACAGCTTGAATCAGTTGCAGCAGAATAAACACCAAAGAGTAAAGTTAAAGTTAGCTTGTTTTTCCTCTGAGGCAGCAGCAGCAGCGGCAGACGACGCAAAAATGATTATCTTCAGCTATCAGCAGCGTCAGGCTCACACTGTATATTCAATCCTGATAGTTTGCTGTCTTCTCAATATTCAGATAGAGCTCAAGCCAATACAATGCAACTTCAGTGAAATGTGATATTAGCGGTTCTGATAAAACACACTAAGGACTGAAAAGGAAGAAGACTTAAATAAATGACAAGGAGCTCAAAAACACTAAAGCCACTGGTCCTAATACAAAGGTGAGTCTGCTTGTTATGTCCCATCAGACAAAAATATCAGTGTGGTGCGTTTAGTTCACCTTACCTGTCCTCTTTGATGCGTGCCAGCAGGGGCTCCAGCCAACCAGCAGTGCACTCACAGTGAGCATCCAGGAAGGTGATGACCTGACCTTTGGTAGCAGCTGCTCCCCTCAACCTGGCTCTGATGAGACCGGAACGCTGCTCCATCCTCAGGATCCTCACTGGAACCTCCAGAGTCCGCACGTAGCTCTCCAGTTTCGTCTTCAGGAAGTCTGAGGGGGAAAAAACACATTTCAGCAGATGTGCATGTACAAAAGAAATCTCCTCCTTCCACTTTGTCAATCACAAATATGATCTAAAAGTTAAATTAAGCTTGGTGGAATAACCTGCATCAGAAACTGTTTTGGTTGTAGCCACACATCTCAGATAAATCAGCACAATATATGCTTTCCCCTGCTCGTAGATTGAGTATTGATTGCTCTGATTTCTGTGGTCGTGAAAGCACCATTGTTTACTTGTTTCTTGTATTACTAGTGACTCACAGACTGTTGATTAGAGTTTCAAGGTCAAAGCATTCATCCACTACCATTGACTTCAGCTCTGTATCTGTGACACCATCAGCGTTATATAATGTTTATTATTCAAGCTTCTTATTAGCAGGAGTGTAGTCAACCAACCTCGTTCGCTGGCGTCATCCACAAGAACGATCTCTGTGAGCAGGTGTCTGGGAGAGCGGTTGATGACGCTGTGGACTGTCCGCAGCAAGGTGCTCCACGCCTCGTTGTGAAACACGATGACAATACTGGTGTTTGGCAGATCGTCTGAGTACACTTTGGTCTTACAGCTGATGAAGGAACATGAACACATGAGAATTTAAGAAAGATACACAATCAGTCATTTTATCTTAACTTGCCAGAGGCCTTCAAGGTCAAACCTTTTTTGTGTTTCACACAAAGAAAACCTAAATTTACATTGACATATTCAACCCACAACAATTGTGAAGTTGGTTCATTAAAATTATGAAAATCAAGTTATGTTTTCACCCTTAACTTTACTATAACATTACTCTTGCGTTTCTACTGCTCAAAGGGATATTCCTTCATAAATTTAAATTAGGGTCAAACACACTGTAACACCGAGTTAGACACCCCCTCGAGAATTAAATGTTGCCGACCGCTTGCTTCTCTAGTTATACCAACTTTAGTAATGACCGCACAATAGTAATACATAGCAGTTAATGTCTCCACACGCAAACCTTAACCAAAACACCACTCTATAGCAACAAATAATGCTCAGAACAACACCTAACTTCATCAACAGTACAAATAGGGTCCCAGCCATAGTACTAGTAGCCACTAAACATCTTTTTAACTTTTCCTAATTTCTTTAGCAAAGAGACTAAACACAACTCACCAACTCTCCTCCAGCAGCCACCTGTTTGTAGGGGGAGCCCTGAAAAGTCGATCACAGAGTGCAGCGGAGTTTCGCAGCTCAAGGAAGAACATTTATGATTATCACTATATAGAAATACAATCAGACCGAGATGCTAAGGCAGAAGAACTACCACGTCTGCAGTGCAAAATGATTATTATGATGATTATTAGTTGAAGGAAATAATCGGCTGCACTCTGTGATTGACTTGTCTGGGCTCCCCCACAAACAAGCGACTGCTGGAGGAGAGTGGGTGAGTTGTGTCTCTTTGCTAAAGAAATCAGGCAAAGTTAAAAAAGGTTTTTGATGGCTAGTCCTATGGCTGGGACCCTATATGTACTGTTGATGAAGTTAGGTGCTGTACTGATCATTATTTGTGGCTATAGAGTGGCGTTTTAGTTGAGGTTTGTATTGCTGTGTATTGCTATCGTGCGGTCGTAACTAGTATTGGTAAGTTGTATACTAGTAAGTTGGTATAACTAGAGAAGCAAGCGGTCAGCAACAATCATCTTTTTAAAGATGGTGTCTAACTCGGTGTTATGGACTGTTTGACCATGGCTTAAATTTATGCCGGAATATCCCTTTAAACTACTGAGAGGTTCAGGTGGAGCTTGGCGCAGAGCCCACCTGTAATTTAATGAGGCCCTGGACAGGTTGTCAGCCAATCAAGTGGCAACACTTGAAAAACTGATAACACCCACAGTCAAACCTATGGGCCAATTTTTCCTAACTTTCATATCTTAAGGCAGAGGGTGAAAAAATAACTGCACCATGCAGACAGACTCCAGCTGGTAAGTGGATACCAACCTGAACCGTTGCTGTAAAGGTAATGACTTCACCACAAAGACACTAACTTTTAATGGACTGAATCTAAATTTAAAAATCCTGTGCTTTTTTTTTTTTAACTGCATTCACCAAATTACTCTGGGCTTGCAGCTAGTAACTCTGAATAAATGTGTCTGAGAAAAGAATCTGTGCGCCTTGCTGCTATTCATGCAGCCGTCAGTGCAAATGCATTGACATGTGAGATTTACGAACATAAAATCCAGAAGAAAGTCAAACAAGTAAATCCATAGTTGACAGCAATGTCAGCAAGTCCACAGCTTGATGGGATGTCTGTCAGAGCCCAAAAAGTGAGAACGTGTCAAACTCAGGACGTCGCTGTAGGGGTGATGCTGAATAAAGAATGAGCTGCTTTACTGAAGTGGACGGCCGGAGCAGAGGGAGGGGTGGTGGAAGGTGGCAGAGGGTGAAAGAAGCCATTGGAGCAGACAGCATTGCTGGTTTTGTCCTGTCTATTCAAAGTGATGGCACTGACTGACACATCTAGGCCAGGAGGTTGCCTTCAAGACAGTTCTGCACTGATGTGGATAATTTTCACTGCAGAGATGGTGAAATTTGCTCAGCTTTGCTGTATTCTGCAGTAAAGCTGCTGGATTATTTATAATGAGAGAAGGTTGGAGCCATTATGGACAGAATAACTAGGTTGCAATCAGCTGAATATTCGTTTTTTTTTTTCAGTAAAACAGATCTTCACTTTTACTTTGCAGGCATAATGATCTTTGTATTTGCATCCCTGCACCACAGAAAGTCTTGGGTTGGCATTTCTTGTCGTAGAAAAGAACAGCAGAGAAAAACTGAAAGGATAAAGGTATGGAGAATGCGGTTTCATTTCAGCATCAGGAGCCTCATGAGCTAGTGTTTCACTTTAACTGCTCCTTGAGTTTTCATTAAGCTCTGAAGTGGATCTTGAGTGACAGTACACAAAACCAAACTCCCATTCAAATGTCAGGCCTGATGCAAACAGATAAGTGATCTGATGGATTCTGCATTTAAGCAGTGCTGGAAACAACAGATGACTTTTAACATGACTTTCAAGAGGAAAAGGAGGAGGAACAATATATGTAAATAGCAATAAATCCTCACCTTGGGGGAAATGCAGTTTGATGCTGTTCAAGGAGGTCCACAGAATCAACATTAAAGGGATATTTCAGAGTTTTGAAGCAAAGTTGTGTGCGTTACACATCACTAGTAAGTGTACCAGACACTGTGGCTGCCGGTCAGCTCAGCTCTTCTCATGAGAAACTGCTGATAGAAACAGGATGCTGGAGTTTTTGGCATATGGTGCCGATGCTGCCACGTAATTTAGCTAATTATAAGAGACTCTAACCCAAGCGCTCATCTCGATTTAAGTGTGCACTCTACCAAGAAAAATTTTCAGCACTTTGCCATTAGAAAGCTCATTTGTTCTGCCGACACAACACAGACGTGCTCGTCTGCATGCAGTGCACTGATCGGATGTTCAAGGCAGCGGATATAAAGGGACAAAAGTACAGCCAAACTGGATAATAAGTGATTCTGACGGTGCCTGTGACATGCTGTAGACACCTTTATGAGCAGAAGCTTATAGTTGAAAAAGGCAACTCAATGCAGAAAATCCTCGATGCAAACCAGAGAGGAGAAGAGAGTGACCTGCTGGTGCAGGTGTGTAAACCCTGGGCTAGTACCCACAAACCCAGAGAACTACATGCTGTCCCAGGTGAAACCTGGTAACAACAGCACTTTTAGATCTTTGGGAATCAAACATATCATCAGGCTCTCATTGTTCTGAGACTGCATAATTACATAACCCATGGTCCACAGGATGTGTTGACCTTTTTCAAATACACTGTGTTAGCTGCTTAATTAGGAAACCGAGCTGAAATTACAAACTCTTCACATATTAACGTGTCTGCTGGTGATTCTAGGCCCTCAGTGCTTAACATCGTAAAAAGCTGAGATCCAAAAATTCCGAATATATCAGAGACTTGAACATCAAAGACCTTATTAGCTGATCATGCCTGTGTGTTTTGTCTGCAAATAGAGCAAAAACAAAAAGCTTTCTGATTGCAAAGAGCAAAAAAACCAAGATGAGCGCTTGGTTCAGAGTCTCTCAAAATGAGTTAAATTATGCAGCAGAGTCGGCCCCGTCTGCTAAAAACAGCAGCATACCTGGCGTACAGTTTCTGACAGCAGTTTCTCAGTTAAGGGGAAAAAGTTGACGGGCATCCATTGTGGCTGGTACACCTACTTATGACATGGAACTCAAATGACCTTGCTTCAGAATTAGTGAAATATTCCTTTAAAATTCCCCACGTGACTTTAATTTATGCATCTGTTCTCCTAATCAAGGAATCTGTGATGTGTGAAAAGTTTATGTTTGATGGTGCTGTGTGATCAGGAGTTACTCTCTCGGGATCCTTGTGTACAGACATCTTGGTATGAAAAATTCAATAAAAAGTAAATAAATATTCCAGCCAGCAAAATCAAATTTAAGGGATTAGCTCATTTGCAAAAACAGTCAGCCTCTGATGCTGTGCTGAGACTTTTTTTTTTTTTTTAGGAGTAGACTGAAAACCTCTAGTGCCTCGCTGAGTCATTAAAAAACATTTGTCTAAACACTGCAACAGTTTTTTAATGAGCCGGGTGTGAAAGTCTGCCACATTCAGAGGAGGAAACGCACAAAAATAAAAAATAAAGAAGCAAAAGACAGACGGCATCAGCTGAAATGTCAGCTTTATGGAGAACTTAGTAGTTTATAATGTGTAGTACCACTGCTGCTGTGAACGTTTTTAATGATATTCTGAAGGCCTTGGATAAGAGACAGTGTTGTGTGTCTCTTTTTATAGATTTTCTAAAGCATTCGACTCTGTGGACTGCAGAATTTTTATTGGAAGGTCTTAAAGCCTCTGGGTTCTCAGAGCATGTTTACAAACTATTTTAGAGGCAGGACCCAGGCTCTTCAATCAGAGGGTGTCACATCTGAGTTTTTACTGATCCGTAAGGGGGTTCCTCAGGGTTCAGTGTTGGGACGGCTCTTATTCACTTTTTATATTGATAGTCTTGGACAAAATGTTCCAAACGATTACTTTCACTTTTATGCTGTTGATACTGTATTGCTGTGCATTTATAGTATGTAAGTACGTCTGCACAAACTGTTGTAAATCTTCAGCATGCTTTTGATTTAGTCCACGATCAGATCAGCCAACTGCAGCTTGTTATAAATACAGATAAAACTTAACTCATGTTCTTCATATCTTCAAGAGCAACGAAAAGATCTCTGTCCGTGAAAATTGTCACTAAAGACAGTCAAGAAATCGAGCTGGTTTCTTCGTTTAAATAACTAGGTTTTCACTAGATGAAAACTTGTCCTCTAAGGAGCACATTCAGTATGTTGCTAAAAAGCTGAAGGTCTTGGTTAGCTTCCTTTACAGAGAATAAGTCTTGTTTCTCTTTTATGTCATAAGGAGACTCAGTGAGTCTACTTTTTTACCTGTTCTTTATTATGGAGATGTATTGTACATGAATGCCTCTGCTCAAAGCCTTCATTCGCTAGAAAGCGTGTACTTTAGATTCTAAAGTTTACTTAACTTCTCTACGTACACGCTGCCTTGGTCATTGGTATGATGGTATATCTTCGTATGATGGTATATCTTCATTCATAAAGCTGTTCTCTGCAACATTCTGGAGTACATTTCCTCTCTGTTGATCTTGAAGGAGGGATTGCACGACTTGCATTCGTTTGACTTTGTGCAGTTTGTTGTTTCCAAAGTCTGAACTGAGCTGGGAAAGAAGACTTTTAGGTTCTCTGCTCCTTTTGTGTGGAATAATCTGCAAACTGAATTTAAACTGCAAAACTTGGTGACTGATTGATTTTTAAATCTTTGGTGAAAACTCTTGAATTTAAACTTTCTGAATGTCACAGTGTCAACTGATGATTATTGTTGTTTAAATTTGTTGTGTATTGTTGCGAGTTTGAGTGCATGTGTTGTTGGAACTTGGTCAGGTTTCGCTTAAAAAAGAGATTGATTGATTGATTGATTGAAGTTTATTTTGAACATGTAAAAAATTATATTAATAAAAAAGTAAAGAATACAAAAAAAAAAGTTATCCATGTTCAAAAAGGAGTGGGAAGAAGTCGAGACTTATCTAGTCCCACCCCTTCTCCTACACTCATGATTTAAATATATATCATAATGTTATACAATAATATTAATCATCATAATAATAAAATCAATGAAAGTAATCACCATAATAATCTTTGATCTAAATGGGGCTGAATATAGGTTAAATAAAATGTGGCAGCAAATCTACCAGCCAGTGAAGAGAGCAAGGTGAGGAGGACTGTGTTAACCTGGATGTGTGTGTAGAAGTGTGTGTTTAAGAGTGTAGGTGGTAAAGCATTAGCAGTTGAATTCACAGCGTGCATCTGTAGGAGAAAACCTGAGCTTACGCACCCATCCAACCGCACATCCGGCAGACTCCTGTTGAGGGCGATCATGTCGCTGGCCATCAGATTGAACTGGTTGATCTTAAAGAGCTCTTTCATTTTCTCCTGGTCATCTTTGGGGATGTTCACTGCTTTGCCCATCTCCCCTGGACCCTCGTGGCTTCGAGATATCACCGCTGTAAGGTGGATAAAAAAAAAAAGGGAAACCTGATGAGGAATCAGCAACGCTGTTCCTTTTTTTCTGACTAGAGAGGGAAGAAATGAATGTCAACCTGCGCGGTAAAATAAATCACTGCGTATATAAGGTCATCTCTTGATAAGGAAACATTATGAGAGGAGCTACCAAGTTATTAGAGCCCACTAAATTACAAGTGCTCGACACTTCCTCTCCTTAATGGGACTGAGAGTAATGAGAACTGACTGACCTCACTGACCCGAGTCTGTTGGCTCTGGGCCTTGTTCTCACCAGCGTGGAAAAAAAAGAGTTCTGGTGTGTCGAGAACTCAGTGAACCCCGGGTTCAAACTAGATAAACAAATCTAAAATACAGAGCTAGTTTGTCTACAAATAACACTTTGGTGGAGGCAAACAATATACATATACATAAATGTTAGAAATAAGAGGCTTTAATCATTAAAAAAAATACATAATCTGCTGTTCTGAGAAACAGATGTGCCTGTAATCTCACATTGGAGCACAACAAAGGGTTAAAACAACAAAATCTCTGACTCGTATTGAAGCACTGGGCTGATAAGAGACGTACATTTCTGAAGTGGACATCACAGTTGCAGGGCCTTTTATGTGTCTCTCTAGGAGAGTGCTGCAAAGCATGCTGGGTCTCTCCCTCTATGCTCTGTAAAATGTGATTTCCTATGATAGTAAAGCGCCACGGTATAAACATAATTTTCCAGACCAGTGTGCCTGTAGTAATGCACTGCTATGTGTTTTAATAGCAATTCCTGCACTAGAGGTATGTTTACAGGGTGTGTGCACGTGTGTACAGTATGCTGCATTCCCCTTAATAACACCTAATAACACCTAATAACACTGCACATACAGAGTGTGATGGCTTTCTCACTTGCACTGGGAGGAAAATATGCTCCCTCACACATCAGTGAACAGTGTAAGACATTTAATAGAGACGGTGCCGGCACTGTGCTTATTGCTTAAGCTCTCTCCTGGCTGCTGTGGCTTGGGCTGAGTGGGTATTAAGGCACTGCATAGTCCGGAAGCTATATTTAATTTTAGTTTAATCTATTAGTAGGGTCTGAATTCAGCGATTTAGGGGGAATATTTCAATAGATGTAAAGAACTACAGAAGTCAAATCCTTTCCTCTTCTCTCCTCGAGTCAAACGCCACCATTTAGCGTGGCTGCTGTTGCTTTTCTGGCTGCAGAGCCGCTCCCTTCATCAAAGGTAGATAACCTGCCATGGATTTATTACTGTCTGTGCCACAATAATCTCTTACAGCAGGGGCAGTGATTTCCATAAAAGGGGGACACACAGTTCACATTAGCAGCATGGCCCCAGGTTAAGAGGATTCCCTACGACCCCTTGTGGAGCAGGGCATTTGTTCACAGGATTGTTAACCCTTAAACTGATCCTGCTCTTTTCTTTATGCTGCCGCTGACACTCTCCATTTGGACACTGGCTTAAATGTGATGGACACAGCTCCAGAGCTGAGCTGGATGATTGAACAGAGTGCTGCTGATGAGAACAAATGCTCAGCCTCTCCAATCTATACCGTCAATTCAGACACCAGAACATCCGGTGAACCGTCGACACCAGTCTGGGTCACCTCAGCTTAACCCTATGGACTATTTCAAAATGTGAAATTACATCAACAGTTTCTAATCAAACTCTGGAAACCTGCAGAGAGCAGAATGCAGAGTACATTTTGCAAGAGACAGTCCTCAAGTTTAGAAAAAAAACAAGGTCAATTTTATCCCTACTCTACCTCAGCCTTCCAAGGTCTTAATCACAGCCTGTAAATTATAAGATATCTGTGAAGGTATGATTTTTTTAAAGCATGAATAAATGTAGTACACGGCGCTGCACTCAAACATAGCTGAGACTCTGTCAGAATTATGTATTGCATATTTACGATAGCGTGAAATTTGCACAAAATAATGAGATGTATTCCATTAGTGCCTCAGTCAAGACTACTGCTCACTGACTCGAGTGCTGCTTTCATTATTGACCTCAGCTGCCTCTTTTAACCTTTGAGTATGCATGTAGCATAGCCTGGAGGCTGTGCTACCAGAGTGCATTATCTTTACAGACATAACATGAAATTATGTGTCTTCTTACTTTTCATCTGAAGCCAGCATCCAGTCAGAGTGTGGATCTGTAAAGCACTGTGGTTTATGATATTAGCACCAGGCTTGATTGTACTAAGGTAGTAAGAAGCTAATAAGCAGGTATGAGGATTCAAACTCATTCAAAGTTAAATAAGCTGGTGTACAGTAGGGATGGGCAATATGGGCTAAAAAATTTAACACAATAAGATTTGCCATTCTGGCAATAACAAAAAGTCCTGATAAAAAATATTATGATTCCAATCTATATTTTTGACTCATTTTGTCTTGAGAACACCAGTTGAAATAGTCAAATAAGATACTTAATCACGAGTTTGAGTGGTAGGTTATGGAGAAAACTAATGATATCAAACAAGTCTCAAATGTGAAAACATTTTCAACATTTTTTGAAAACTCTGATTACACAGAGTGAACAGCAGCAGCAGATCCACTGTCCGATGTCAGGCATACCTGATACCTGATTGAACTCATCTAAGCCCCAATCTGAGGCTGCTCAGAGATGTCTTCTGCATTACCTTCGGCCATGTTTGTTTGTTATCCTGCTCTGCGTGGGTTATGGCTGCGAGTCTGTCTCTTGCGCTTATGTCATCAACTTACATTTATTGTATTTATCATATGGTGGCAAATATTTATCATGGAGGATTTTCTGACGCAATATCATGAACGATAATTTATCGCCCATCCCTAGTGGACAGTAACAAACTTGCAACAACTAAGTGAAACCATGCAAGTATAACGCTAACATGTTGTCATTTAGCTCAAACAGCCAAAGATGGATGCAGTCTGGGCTGCAAATACAGCTGATTCAAAATATGAAAGTTGTTTTAATGACTGAGGTATGTGTTTTGCATATACACTCACCGGCCACTTTATTAGGTACACCTGTCCAACTGCTCGTTAACACTTAATTTCTAATCAGCCAATCACATGGCGGCAACTTAGTGCATTTAGGCATGTAGACATGGTCAAGACAATCTCCTGCAGTTCAAACCGAGCATCAGTATGGGGAAGAAAGGTGATTTGAGTGACTTTGAACGTGGCATGGTTGTTGGTGCCAGAAGGGCTGGTCTGAGTATTTCAGAAACTGCTGATCTACTGGGATTTTCACGCACAACCATCTCTAGGGTTTACAGAGAATGGTCCGAAAAAGAAAAAATATCCAGTGAGCGGCAGTTCTGTGGGCGGAAATGCCTTGTTGATGCCAGAAGTCAGAGGAGAATGGCCAGACTGGTTCGAGCTGATAGAAAGGCAACAGTGACTCAAATAACCACCCGTTACAACCAAGGTTGGCAGAAGAGCATCTCTGAACGCACAGTACGTCGAACTTTGAGGCAGATGGGCTACAGCAGCAGAAGACCACGCCGGGTGCCACTCCTTTCAGCTAAGAACAGGAAACTGAGGCTACAATTTGCACAAGCTCATCGAAATTGGACAATAGAAGATTGGAAAAACGTTGCCTGGTCTGATGGGTCTCGATTTCTGCTGCGACATTCGGATGGTAGGGTCAGAATTTGGCGTCAACAACATGAAAGCATGGATCCATCCTGCCTTGTATCAACGGTTCAGGCTGGTGGTGGTGGTGTCATGGTGTGGGGAATATTTTCTTGGCACTCTTTGGGCCCCTTGGTACCAATTGAGCATCGTTGCAACGCCACAGCCTACCTGAGTATTGTTGCTGACCATGTCCATCCCTTTATGACCACAATGTACCCAACTTCTGATGGCGACTTTCAGCAGGATAATGCGCTATGTCATAAAGCTGGAATCATCTCAGACTGGTTTCTTGAACATGACAATGAGTTCACTGTACTCAAATGGCCTCCACAGTCACCAGATCTCAATCCAATAGAGCATCTTTGGGATGTGGTGGAACGGGAGATTCGCATCATGGATGTGCAGCCGACAAATCTGCCGCAACTGTGTGATGCCATCATGTCAGTGTGGACCAAGCTCTCTGAGGAATGCTTCCAGCACCTTGTTGAATCTATGCCACGAAGAATTGAGGCAGTTCTGAAGGCAAAAGGGGGTCCAACCCGTTACTAGCATGGTGTACCTAATAAAGTGGCCGGTGAGTGTATACTTGGTACATATTATTTTGCATCATCCATACCGACTGTAAAAAGACGCACACAGTTAGGCTATATATCAGGGTCAAATGAATCAAGTTCATAGTAGATTCGAAGGCAAACCTCTGTGGTGTTTTAGAGCTCTGTTTGCTCTCCTCCTGACACAGATCGTAATTATTGAAGATGACCCTGATCATCCTGGAGGAAAACACTGGTCCCTGTCCTGTCTCAGGTCAATCAATCTAATTCAAGGTTCCTGCCTGCTGCTTAATCAAAGCAATTACAGCCAAAAGCTTTCTCTCACACTCACAGGTAATGAGTCTGCAGAGACACAATAACTCATATTTCAGTGCTGGACAAAAATAAAGTGTCACATGCCGCCGTCTACCTGTCCACTATTGTGATTCATAAGCTCATAACTCTGACAAAGTAACTGCACATGTGCAAATCTTAAAACTTGCCATGTCATGAGGTTGCTTTTTTATACTATTAATACATGAAAGTCAAGTTTAGATGAGGAAACAGTACACAACTAACAGAACTGTTGAGAAAATAACTCATTTCATGTTTGTATAAAGTTCATTTTAAGCTTTGGTTGATGTTGAAGACAGCAGAGGATAAACTGAGAAGAGGATCAAAATGTAGAAGAAATGCATGAGCCGCATGAAACATAATGTTAGAACAAAATAAATACAATAAGCAGCAAGAAGAAATGTTTTTATAATATAATGTCAGTTTTAAGATGTAAAGGTTTGCAGTGTTACTGCAGATTTGCTGCTGGGCTCAGTTTCCTGCCTGCGAATGTGACCCAGCCAGCGTTGAGTTCCATATCAGAGAAGCTCCTGTTGAACAAACAAGACTGCATGCTGGGAACAAACACCCTGCAGAGTACTACGCTACTCTGATATGAATCATAACCCTGACGGCAGCTAACTATGTATGTATGTATGCGCCCGAGTGAGGAAAGGAGAGAGATTCAGGGCATTTGGGATCAGAAGGCTTGTATGACATTTAAGAGTAATATCTGCTACAGAGGAATGAGCACCTGGAAAACTGTAGGCTGCTTCTGAGAGGAGGATGGTCCATGAACACCCTGAGGCATCACGACTGAGATGTTTCTATCTCAGCTTCTTGAGCTTTTGTGTGCCATCAATACGAACACAACACTGCTTTTTCAGAAAAGGTGCATTTGTTTCTTTTACATAAGCGTTACTGAAGATAAAAACACTGAAACGATGCATTAAACACTGTGTCTCGATGTTCTCTAACACTTAACTCGGATGTTTTCTTCTCACAAACAAAACAAAACATGCCGTGTCTATCTTTGTGCCAACTCCCATCAGACTCATTGATGCCTGAGCTCGTCTTGGAGCTCCGCCCACCTCCGCTGCTGTTATTCATTCAATCATTTATTTATAAATGAGCATCTCCAGCCTATCTTATTCTGCACATACTCGTTGTCTAGTTTTGTTCTAAGTCTGTCTTGCTCGAGTTCTTTCAATGTGACTATGAACAGGCAGAAATAGAGCTATGTTCACTGACTACCAATTTCTATCGTCTCATTATTCCTTTTCAGTTCAATCTTGAGATTTTTTAGATTTCCAGGGAAATTCTTGCCAATAAAAAATCTGAACCTAGCAAAAGTAAAAAAAAAAATAGCGCCTTCTGCCACTGCTCCTTTCTGTTCCTAAATTGCTTCACTGTGATAAGTTAAAGCCCATAAAGACCAGTGGGAGTCTCACTGATGCTCCCAGGGGATCCAAGTGTCTCAGGGTGAAACTTCAAAAATCTCACTCTGATGTTGCACAGCGCTGGTTATCAGAGTAACACATCCTACCTTGAACTGAGCAAAAAAGAGAGGGCAAGCAATTTTTCACAGAGAGACTTCCTTTTATAAACTCCTACCACATCCAGACACTGATTGGAAACCAACTGGACGGTTTAATGGGTGAGTGTTTCTAAAGATGAGATTGCTATAAAAGGGAGACCTTGTTCTTGCTGACCAGTTCACTATGCATGAGAGGCGTTCACACCTTTGTCATAACAGTTATTCTTCAGAGGGTTTTCTTGGGTATGAAGAACCTGTAGACAAGAACCTGTAGTTTTTGGACCAATATAACATCCTGTTCCTCACTTATTAATAAACAGCACAAATGCAAACTGACTCTGGGAATCACAAAATCTCATACAGAAAGAGTGGCCATAGAGCAAATTATCGCTGAACTGAGAAACACTGAAATGAAGTACAGAGCTTCCCTAACCAGTTAAAAAAAGGAAATGGTCATTATTCGCCTCACATAGACAATCTTTGGATCAATGACCTCGCTCAGAGATAATTTAATGGAGTAAAACAGTATAATGGACTTAAATACGGTAAATTATGTTAATCTATGGGCTTGTACAATGAATACAGCAGTAATCAGTGATTTTAATATATCTAAAAAAGCTTAAATCACGTATCATAAATATTCAGTCAAACTGCCTTATATCTTGTACTTACACTGATGCATTTTGCACTCATATTACCCGGCACATACAGCTCTCCTTTGCCAATTTTGAACATTGTTCAAAGTTTGTTAATGTAGTTTTATGTTGTTTAAAGCTCCAGTGAGGAACTGTCTGTCTGTCTGTCTTGACTTTGGCACCACCTGTGGTCAAAGTGGTAACTTATATTTCATTTGAAAGAGGCATGAATTTACAAAAAAAAAAGTCCTTTTCACAGTAAAATTTATGAATAACTAACAATACTTACTTTTCCTACTGTATATACATTGTCAATCTTGGCTTCAATGGACTCTGGCTTTTGCACATCCTAGAGATGCATCACTGTTCATTTCAGTCTATTTCACAAGTCCATAAAAACTCCTCACAGGATCTTTGATAGTGTTTTTTTTCTATTTAAGGTTCCCTGACAGTCCTTGTCCTGTTGCTAGAAGGTTTTTTTTCTTCTTATTTACCCATTTATCTTATTTTTACTAAATATCCTTTACGTGGACACATACTTTGGATAATGACTGAATCGCAACTTATTTTAGCTCACTGTTTTGGTTTTATATCATTCAGAGGGGTTTTCATCCAGCTAGACCCAAATGTTTCCAACAAGTAAGCTTTCCAATGGCAAACAGACAAAGCTACCTTAACACTAAACTGAGCTGAAAGGATGCAGAAATCTGTGTGAAGTGGTTGGACACAGAACTTTGAATGACTTTTTTGTAACTGTTAGAGTAATAGGTGAAATCTTCATTAGGTGAAATGTCTTCACATCCATCACAGTTTCAATATTTCACAGTGTAGTTTCATCAGCAGTTGGGGGTATAAAATACGACTTCACTGCAGACAGCAGGAACAATCCTCATCTTCATCTTCCTCCTTTATTTCTTGTGCAAAACCTTTTTTGGTTTATTACCACAGAGCTTACTTTGCATGGTATTTCTCAATCCTGTTTGATACAACAGTTCTTCATCAACAGAGGGACAGAAAACCTCATCATGAATACGAGACTGTACAGCTATGGGAGTTATTGAGTTTGCCACTTCAATGCAACAAAAGCATGACTAAGTGAGTCTCTGACAGCTTTACAAAATACAATATGACCAGTTTTAAAACCAAAAGCATTAACTTAATGTAACCCAGCAGAGAGGTTCAAGTATTATTAATCGGGGGTAAATGATGCAATTAAAAGGTGAGGATGCTAGAAATAGTCATCTCATTCTATTATAATGTAAGAAAATGAACTTAACCTGCAATATAAATCAGATATTATATGAGGTATCAGGTAAATATGAGATCTTTGATCATCAAGAAGGAAAACTATCAGATAGGACACTTAATAAGCATGGTCACATAAGTATTGGAGAAGAGTAGTCTCAGTCTCAGTAGCTGGCAGCTCTGCATCCTTTCAACCTAAAAGCTGCTTAGCAAGCCTCTTAGAAACCTACTTACTGTAGGTCATGTGAGGAAATGAACTCAGCTAATACGGCGCAGCGGTTAAGTTTGATCGGAGGAAGGGCTACGAGCAAACACAAAACACATGCAGTGTTTCGAGCTTTACTACAGGTCAATCACCTACTTGATCTTATTAGGGATTATTTGGGGCTGAAACGAGGCTGATGCAGGATGAAAAAATGAGAACACTCTGACAGTCAAAATGTATTGTTTACGTTATAACAGCCATCATAAGGTTTTTAAATTCTAACTGTTTCTCCAACCTTTTATGATTTTACCCTGAAAGAACCTTGTAGTAGGAAAAAATATTTCTCCAAAGAATATGTATTCAGGTTGTTGCTTCGAGGGCAAAGTAACTGTAATACCAGAATAGTCTGGATATCAATGAAAAAAGACTGTAATTTGGCTTTAAGAAACCTAAGAGTTTCACCCATTTAAAAGCTAAAAACGCAGCCATGATGAAAAAATTCAACATTTAACTTCCCAAACATTAAATTTACTCATAAGTTCCCTCTAGGGAGCATGAGGGAGAAAGAGAACAACCTTCTAATGGCTCCCTGAAAACTCCGCTCTGTTAATTGGAGGATAGGTGTTGCAGCTGTGGTGTGGACTCACCTCGGAGCGCAGGTAGCAGCGAGCGGTCTTTCCTATCGTCACATTTGTTACACTCACTGAAATAGAGTAGCAGGAACACGTCCACCAGCACCCAAACCAAAGAGGTGGTCAGCACCACCTTACAGTAGACGAACCGTCGCATCACCTCCTCCGGGATGTCTGCCAGGAAGCCAAACAGGGAGGGTCAGGGCAGGAGCTCAGGAGCACGCAGTCTGCTGACGAAGCGTTTGAACTCTGGAGACCGGGTGAGGAATGAGGGAGGAGGAGAACGAGCAGGTTTGACCAGGCGTCATCCTAGGAGAGAGAAAGAGACAAAACACTGAGATGCTGGAACAATCAAACATTTAACATGAGAGGCCAAATCAGCGTTCTCATAGTGATGCTACTTTGCTTTAAACTGACATCAAAAACAAGAAAACCATGGAACAAGTCCACAGGGAGTTGGATTTGGGACTGATGTGCAGCTCAGGGTGTTGATGTTGAAACTATTTAGCCCAGGATGCATATTGAGCCTGAGCAATATTTTATAATTTAATAATACTGAGCTGATATTATCCTGTTAAAGCTTTAATGGAATCTGAGCACGAGCCTCTCGATACGTACCAAAAAAATCAACAGAGTGAGCCATACACTCAGCACTGTCTTCAGCACATGTAGAGCATCACAGCTCAGTGGAGACCTGGTCCAATCAAGATTAACTATGAGACAACAAAGTTATTATCATTCTCATATGAATTATTCTGGAATTCAGCAGCTTCCTTAGTACCCCTATCTGAGTAAAATCACTGCAGAGTTTACATCAGACAGGTCTGTTTTTATATGGCTTTTTTTTTTCGCTGTCTCGCACTAATACATTATTTATCAGGAATATTTTAACATCACTTAGTATCCAGTTTGCACAATTTTATCTATTAAAAACAACCCATAAAAGTGGTATTCATGCACTTATTAGCAACTCTACACAGTCTGACACAGTAGGTGGCAAAATGGGAACTGCCATCTCTTACTGAGAGAAAGAAGAGCAGCTTCAACAAGTGTTACCTCTTTGAATGTCTTTCACCCTTCTGGAGAAGGATAACACAATTGTAATTAGAAAATCATGCGCTGCAAGTATTCCGCAAAGAAGAAAAAGTTTCCAATGGATATCTTAAGGCATTAAGTCTTAATTTGACAAGGACGCATTGAAGAAATATGCAACAGCACCTAAAACACAAGTGCTGTAGGGATGATTCAACAAGCTGTAAAGTGCATAAAGTTTACCGGAGAAAACCAAAACTGAAGTTATTATCACTGAATTTACAGCAGCTTATGACCCACCTTTGTCTAAGGCACAGGGCCAGGGAGTTCACCAGCTAATGGTGTGCTTAAAAAAAGTTACAGCAACTTTGCAGATGGACCTCTGCCCGCCCTGTACAAGTTCAGAATCTGGTCTACAACAGCATCAGTGACTCAGATTTTGTTATGAACGCACAAATTTCTTCAACCAATCAATCTTTATTTATACAGTGCTCATTACATCTCAGCCTTTCTTACCTTGGGCGTGTGTGTAAATTGCATACTTCAGAATAACCAAAACATAAAAATGAAAAATGATATATTGTTCATCAAAAGCAGGTTATTGTTGGCTTAAAATAAGAGCACTTACACATCCCTGATTTTGGTCAATCATATAAGAACTGGTAATCCCTCTCAATATGGTATTAGTCTATAAAATCCCAGGTTCTCCTGCCTCCAGCCTTCTGTATTTTACTTTGAACTGATTAAAAAGAAAGCTAAAATAGGTACAAAAACGGTAAAGAAAATAAAAAGAAAAGATAGTACCTGCTAATTTGGGGACAAAGTCTTAAAATCATATTTAGTAGATCTCGTGATTAAACCTTGGCTTCATAAAAATCTGCATTTTCAGTGTCAGTTCTGTTCATTAAGTCATGGCAGGTGGCCAGTCTTGTTTGTAGCACCACAGTAAGTCCTGGTATTATGCTACTTCATTTAAAATATGATTTTACCAAGGGAGGAAAACAGCTTTTGAATTTGGGTCAAAAACTGTGCTGGCCTGGTAAAATAAATAAATAAAATCAGTATTTGCAGATAACCCGAGGGTGAAAGGTTTCAGAGTTGTACAAGGAGGAAGATGTTTGAACTGTTAATGAAGTCCCTGAAATTTACTCTAAAAGGATATTTTGTGGTAGCATAGCCCGGAACTGCTGACCGTCAAAGTGCATGTATAGCAAAGAGGTCACACAAACTACCTTGCACATGTTTGGCAATCATGTCGAGCAGTTTCTTGTAAATTATCACTCATGTATGTGCATAAACTCATAATCCTGGTCCAAATCCTTTTTTGATCATGCTTTAACCTACATACCTACACAAATCAAATCAGACATGTGCAGCATAATTATAAAAAGGCCTACTTTAGTTTGCAGCGATGGTACTCTGTGCTGAAGCCGCCAGAATGAACTGAAGAGCTTTACCTGACTGTTTCGTTTCTCTCATTTTCCACACAGATTTCTGAACACCGCACTTCGTGGCACTGCTTTAAGCCATGTGCAAATCTTTGCAGGAGTGATCCACTGGATTTGACTCTTACTTCCCATATAAGACTGACCCCAGACCCTCCATATTCCTCCATCTGAAAAGATGCTAATTCTCTATTTACAAGCTTCTTCCACTTCATCAGTAGTACTGCACAGACCATCTGGGAGGCTTTCATACCAGAGGCTATTTGTGGAGGTTAGCTATCTCATTGGCATGGCATGTATTCCTCATAGCAGTGTTGATCAAAAACAACATGAATTTCTGTCAAACAGGATTTCTAATTGACTGGGAAAAGCCATCTGCATCACATGTGAATGCATAGCAGCCTTAATACATATCCCCCAGTGTAGTTGACTTAAAGCGGTAGAGTTAAAATGTTAAATAGATGTATGCATTCGCTGCAGATGTAAGTAGCTATAACTTGACATACCATGTACTTTTAAAAATAGTGTGAAATGTCTGTAGCAGCTTCTGTAGGGAATCTGACAGATTTCCTTATCTTTCACTTGCAGCATGGTAATGATTTTGCACTCCACACTTACACACACAAACGTACTCACACTGTCCTCTCTGCTCCCTGTCTAAATGTCCATCACGAGCTCTGACACTGCTGCCCTGGGCTAATTCTTATCTCATTCCAAAAACAAGGCAGCCCCTGTCCAGCTGCATTAAGAGCCTCTGATTCACACCACACAGAGTTATTTTAGATTTCAAACAGACCGAATTCACCCTCCAATCAGTGACTTTTAACCCGAGTAGACGGACACAATCCAGACTTCTAGATAATACATATAATCAGCACAATGGTCTGAGTGAAACTCTGCAGAAATCCAAGTCTTCACCGCACATATCATTATCAATTTACTATATAGACAGATAAAACATGATGCTGTCTGATGTTGACTGTTTGCATCTCTAACCATCTGCTTCTATGCTCTGGTGACAGAGACATGTTTGGGTTTGGTACCACCAACAGCGCCTCCAGCAGCTTGCTGAAGTCTCGTCCGAAGAAGTCTGAGTCAAATAGATCGACCATCTGCACAGATGAATATTTATCATCTGCAGTACACAACTTCAAAAACAGGTCCCCTCAGTCTCTACCAGACACTTCTGAACAAGGCACTATGAACCATTTTCTAAAGTGACAGTTAACTTCACACTCTTTGCCATGCGATGTCTGGAACAGTGCTAAGAGCCATATTTGTATTCCTCATTCATTGGATTTGAGTGCTCCTACTATGTATGCTGACAGACTTAGAAATTACTGTCTGCAGGGATACAACTGAACATGGCTCTGATCAACACTCTGGTGCAATTAACCAAGGCAAGATACTTCTCTGTTTAAGACTGTTCAGCATAGGACAGCAATTGAACTGCTTTGCTCATGAGCTCAAGAAGGTGGGAAGTGCTCAGACTTATTGTGCAGGAGTTCAAATCAGTAACTTCACATCTACACACACAGGTCTCTGCCATTGCAAGAAGTGACAGTGTATCAAACATCAACTGCTATTGAATGCAGATCAAATTATTGATGTAGCATTGAGTGAAATTGAACATAACGATAAATTATAGCATTAAAAGTACAAAGTTTAGGCACATTTTACTGCATGGGGGAGAAACAGTTATTGTTTTTTTATATCCAGTACAGAAAATACTAAGTAAAATATTACTTGTGATTTACAGCAGCATTGGCACCAGCATTTAAATTGTTTATCTGCACACAGCAAAGGAACAGAAGGTAACAGAGCTCATCCCAATAAGCCCATTAGGCCAGTGACTGTCGCTGCTTTATAACCCAAACAACACAAAAAGATCAGTTTGAACTCTACGGCGGTTTTCAAGGTGTGGTGTAAACACACGCATACGCACAGGCACACACAAATATTAATACTGGATCCTTACCACCGTGTGCATCATGTAGTATCCTGATAGATAACTCTTTTATCCCTGGCACTGTAAAAGCAGCACTAAGATGCCAATGCACACTCATTCTCAGATGTAACCTTGATTCAGTTTGAAAGCATCGTGGTCAAATACAAAGACGTGTTGTGTCAAGATGTACATGTGACAGTGCTTTTCCGCAGAAAATAAAGATACTGTCTGCTTACCTAAATTATGGATGCAGTGAACCAGTGACCTGTTCCAGCCTCGCTCTCAGGCAACGTGTTGAACGCACACAACATGATATATCCACATACCGTACACTTAGAGGCTGAATTCAACTCGACCATTTGCTCCTGATAACGCGCAACGTCTCGTGACGACACCTAAGTTACAGTCCATCTTAACACAGAGGAGTCCACAATCCAGCGTGATACTGTCCATCCAGCAACGCCGCTCGTGGTACCTGTTTGGACTCCTCGAGAGGGTTTGTCTCTCGTTTCCTCGGCTTTACGTGAACAGCCTCCATTTATTTTGCCCGAGTCTTTTCGCTCCTGTGTCTCTGCGGTCAGTGCAGCATCCGCGCACCTGTTCTCCGGCTGAACATTATAACAGTAAGAGGACAGGCGAGATAATATTCAGCAGCACAATCTAACCTCAGCTCAGAACCGACCTGCCAATGTCTCTGTTCTGCTCTCTGATTGGCTGAAAGCAACGTCACTTATTAAAGCGTCTCGGAGAGGAGCGTCACGGGCGTATGGTAAATGTAGGCGGCTGTCTGCACCATCACTACTACTACAGGCAAAAGGCTAAAAATAACGCGATAACACGATAAGAAAAGCGTTTCTGCTTCATGTTTATCTTAAACGTTAATTCGACTAAAAGCAGAAATTTATAAAAATTTACAACATAAGAGTTACTCTTTATGCTAATGTTTGTTTTAGATGAGCAAGGTGTGCCTTTTTCGTCCCTAAGAAGTAATCATTCATAAAATTATGATAACAGCAACTTAATTTGTAATTTAAAAATATAACATTACCATGTCTTCTCTCCTTAATACAACATCAAATTAAAGTCAATTCAATATCATTTTAAATAATTAAAATTACTTTTATGCTGATAAGGGGGAGGTTTTTGGCCTGTCCCTCACTACTATTGTTCAATCAATCAATCAATCAATCAGTCTTTATTTATACGGCACTTTTCATACATAAAATATAGCACAAAATGCTTCACACAGAAAAAGGAATAAAAGAAACAAAGAATACCCAAATTTACCCCAACCTAAGATTAAGAATACCCAAATCAACCCCAGCCCTACCCCTTATTCCCACCCCACGATCTAATTGCAACAGAAACAGTATTAAAATGCATAAACTTAAAAAAAGGGCTTGATTTCATGGAAAGAGTAATGTGCGCAGGAACTGAGGAATTTTAAATTTCAAAATTCAAGATAAGGAAACACTGGAGGTTAATGTTAAAATCTAAAAGCAAAGAAACAAAGAATAAAATTTAAGAAATAATCAATAAAATGAAATGAAAACAACAGTAAAAGATACTAAAATAAGAGCACCAAAATAGCTCAATAAAAGACGATCCCGTGATTAAAACTAGAATAGATAAATGCTAAAACACTTAAACAGAGTTAATCACATAAAATTTAGTTAAAAGCAAGACTAAAAAGGTACATTGTTGTTGTTGTTGTTGTTGTTGTTGTTGTTGTTGTTGTTGTTGTTGTACGTATACAGGACTTTAATTTTGTAAAATGTTGGCAAAATGTTAAAATTTTCACATTTACATTTTGTTTTAAGTATGATCTTATTGTTAAACAGTGTTTTTGGTGATAATAGTTAACATTCACATTTGTTAGGGTATCAAAAGCTTAAAGTGTTCACACATTTGGCATGAGTTTCTAGAGGTGAGAAACTTGATTTTTATTCTAATCTATTTGATTTTAGTTTCGCTGGTTGTAGATTGGATAAATGCCCAAAATAAGACACATATCAAAACTTTTTTCAGTGGTTTTACTGATGGTTATACAGCATATTACTGACATATCTGACCCATGTGACCCATATAAGCCTTCATCACTTTAAGAACTCACCCTCCTGCCAAAACAAATCACGAAAAACTGTATTTTATCAACAGGATAGGGTTATAAATCTTTACATTTATTTCAAATAATACTTTTAGATACAAAGAAGATGTGATGTATGACCATGCATATATCAGGTAGGTCATTTAAGAACAGTATTAGGTGATGTACTGCCAGGAAGTGATCATATTAACATTTAAAACATTTTTCAAAAATGTACATGGTGTGTCTACAGCAGATTAATGCATGCAGTTTGTAGTTTCAACCATAGCTTCTACAGTATCCCTCTATGAAGTCATGTTGAACAATACTGCCATCTGCTGGATTTATTAAGGAACCATCAGTGTTGTACTGAGCTTAGGGCAAATGGTGGACCAAATCTCAGCCCAGAAATAGGTTTAGAATAAGTAATTGATACACTATGGATACAAGACTCTCAGATACTGTAAAGCAGCTTTTATTTTGAAGCTTTGTGTTATTTTGTAAGACTAAGTCAAACCAAAAAAAGTGTTTGACAACAAAGGATGAGATATTAGTCTTAACCTACATCCAAAGGGTCCAGAAGTGCATGAACTTTTTCTGGCAGGTGCATTATTTAAGGTGTAATAAATCCTAACATTGATGATAAAATATTACCTCTTATTCTGAATGGCTACAGTCATCTTAAATACAAGTTGTTTTTTTCCCTGTCCAGGAAAGGTCACATTTTGACACCTACAAACCCAGCAGAAGACAGACCAGAAAAAAGAGACATGATTACTAGAAGTTCATCTGTAACGTTTCCAATAAGCCTGGAGTAGATGTAACTGCTCTACTCCTACTCCTGACTGGACCTCCTGTTTGTGTGCCAGTTTGCGTAGACTTGGACAGCTTGGCTTAACTCTTATCTTTTTCATCATCGGTTTTGTTCAATAAAACAGTAGACATTTCATACAGAATCCACATGTTACTGTAACAGTTTGCTTAACTAGTGCCACTCAATACCATGCAGAGATCAGATGTAACCAAGTAAATATATTTTTACTGTGATCTGTGAAGTTTTTAAGATGTGAGACTACTAACTTTCACTCTATTACATCTTGGCCAGTGGTCCAAGATGTAATAAATGTCCATTTTCTCCAGTGTGTTTATAACTCTTTATTCTAAATTACAATGATAAATGTTCAATATAGATAGATAGATAGATAGATAGATAGATAGATAGATAGATAGATAGATAGATAGATAGATAGATAGATAGATAGATAGATAGATAGATGTACTTTATTGATCCCAAACTGAGAAATTCTCTCAAGAAGAATAAGAATAAGAAGAACTTTATTGATCCCCGAAGGGAAATTCAATTGTCTGTTGTCTCATGTAATATGTCTATAAAAGTAATTTATTATATACATAAGAGTTATAAATCCTGATGGCTACAAAAGATCTTCTAAATCTTTCTGTCCTGCAGCAAAGTGAGAGGAGCTGTCCACTACCATTTGCCCTTTGGTCCATCAAGGTGTTGTGAAGTGGGTGATCCATGTTCTTGAGAATAGTCTCAACCCTCCTCCGTTTAGATCTCTCCACCACATCCTCCACTGAGTCCAGCTTGAGTCCAACCACAGAGCCAGCTTTTTTCACGTCTTGCAAGACGTCTTGCAATAACTTGCAATATCTCCCAACTAAAGCATAAGTTTGAGTGAACTTTGCACCTAGGTATCAGGTGATTGAATGTGTCTTATCTTTAGAACATACCTGGTGACAAGAAGAGCAGATGTCACTAAGGGGTCATATTTGGTTCAGCAAAGGGGTATAAAGATGCTGCATCCTCAGCCTCATCCTCCTCTTTGAAGGTGTCAGCAGTAAATAAAGCCTCCAGGACTCCATCTACCCTATCCCCAGACTCTTGTGTGACCAAAGGTAGCCAGCAAAGCCTCTGTTACTCCAGCATCTTTAGCTTCCTAAATGGCAGCATTAGAAGCAGGTGAAGCCTCTTGGACTCTTTAGATATCTGGATGGTGTCAAGGATTACCACAGCCACCTGGGGTCCTGCTTCTTTACCCTTAGACTCTTAGTCTATGGGTAGACAGTCTAGTTTCTGGTGGTAAATGGTAAAACTGAGGTTTTATCTACTGCAAGGATCAATCGCAGTAATAAAGCCAAGAGGGTGAGCAACATAAAATACAAGTAAGTGTGAACAAGGAAAAGAGTGACATGCCTCATTTCTTTAGCAGAATATAACAGATTTATTTCCTTTTTAGCTCTAAGCTCTCCTGTTTGGAATAAAGACATGATCTCGTTGAAAGAGTTCAACATAAATGACTGCATGCTTTCATCTGGAAGTTACTTTAAATATTCAGCTGTGATAAAAATCACATTTGCACACCACCTTTACCACCAGGGAGTCTCCTTGGCCTTTTCCTTTGAAGGCTCAGGTGTGGGAGAGCCTTTGGAGTCACTTTCACTGTGAGATTCAAGGACTGCTGTAGGTCTATTAAAGTTTAAGACACATTTCTGAATCAAATATTTTGTACAATTTCAGGTTCAAAAAAAGGTCACTGTGACTTAAACACTGATTGCAGAAACGTGTTGTGTGAATGGGAGTAATCAATACTGATGAGTGCTTTACATAGCAGCCTCTGCCAACAGAGTGTTAATGTGGTGTGAATAACTGAATGTGACATATAAAAGCACTTTAGAAGACTAGAGAAAGCACTGTAGAAATACAGTCTACTTGATGGCTGTACCAAATGAAACAGTAATAAAGGACGACAAAATAAATTTGCAAAAATTTAAGAGTTTCGAACATTGTTAGTAAAAGCATTATTGTCCAGTTTCCACAGGTTCCCTCTTTTCTAAATATCTGAGTGGATCTAAGCAAGCTTTCAAGCTAGCTTCATACATAACTCCACAGAAATGACAACAGCAGAGTTTTTCACATGGGGCCTGAGAGATAAGAAGAACCAAAGACCCAAGAACCAAGAACCCAAACTGCAAAGTAAGTTAAAAGGCCTCACTGGGAAAATATCTCTAACCCAGGCCTACAGGTGGCGCCTCGACAAAGTGCTTCTTCCTCTGACAGATGAGCAGTATAGATGCCAGAAGAGGTCGTTTTTGAAGAAGCCTTTCACCTTCATCAAGGAGTCAGCCAGGCTGTTTTCTACTAAAAGACCAGACCAGAGCCCAATCTTCTGCAAATTGCAGGTCCCAAGAGATAAGGGTTGACATGGAGAGGAGGCTGAATTTACCTCACAGCCACCCGTCTGAAGATAGGAAAATAATTCTGGATAAACTGACAGTAAGAGGACAGGGATTGAAGAAGACCACGAGCGAAAAGCCTTGAAGAACCACGACTACTGGACTACCAGCAACAGAGTGTTGTGGTTCTGAGTCGAAACACATAGTGGAAGTTGAACATTATCTAATGGCATCTGCTCCTGGCTGAAATTAACAAGTAGGGCCTTCCTCATGTGGCATCGGAAGATTTAACCCCTTCAGATATAGGCCTATAGCCCAAAGCTAAAAATCGAACCACATATATACAGTAAATATATATATAGTTGGTGTAGAGTTTGCCAAAGTATAGACCACCTGCTGTCGTCTAACCACTGTTTGTTTTCACCTCATAACATGTTTTCATTTCATAATGCATCAGAGGTTCACAAGTCTATCCCCGACAGACTTAAAAACTCCAAAAATATGCTGTTATTCTTGTCTGTCACATGTCATTTTAATAGGGAACGGCTTTAACACAAGGAAGACAAAAAAGGAGGTGAGAGAGTTCAACTGTTACCAGTTTAGGGGACCTTAATGAATCATTATCATTTTAAATTCCTAAGTAAATAAGTGGTTTGGTTAAAATAGAGAAAGTTTAATTATCTTGTGAGGCTACTTTGCCCTCCTAATAAGATACAATGAATTAAAAGTATTCATCAGATATTAATCTAACAAAACTTGATGAATCTTAAAAAAATCAGAGCAGCAGTGTCTGTAAATCAACATACATCCGACATGAACAGAGTTTATAATGCATGCACATCAACACCAGCCGGCTGCATACACTGGCATACATAATAAACACAGAACATCATGTACCACATGTCCGCCTTAGTGCACGTGGACATCGCCGACACGCGCCTTTAGGTCGTGTGGTGGCGCTCTTGCAGCTTCTCTCCTCCTCTCACGCACTTTAACGCAAGCAGGTGCAGCTGTGAGGCTGTGAGGCTATTTAACAGCGGGTTGGTGAATTCATTCCGCTTTGAAATTGGCAGCAGAACACATGAAACTCTCGGTGATGCGATGCCAAGGAAGCTTGTTGAACTCCAGTGGAACTTCATCAGTTCAGCGCCTCCTCATCTTCACTTTTGTGAGTATTTTTCCTGGATTGTGCACGGCGCGCCTTTTCTCATCCCTTTCACTTTAAAGTTTGATTTTGATAAAGCGGACATGAATAATACTGGGCTTAACCAAACGGAGGCTGGGCTGCTCAACAGGACGGAGGAGTTTTTCTGCTGCAACTTTTCCTCCGTGGTGACTGATAATGGCTTTGTGGCTGCCGCTCCGGATGAGAGGAGCCTCTTCATCATGAGAGTGGTTCAGATCGCCGTCATGTGCGTTTTGTCCCTGACCGTGGTGTTTGGCATTTTTTTCCTTGGATGCAACCTGCTCATAAAGTCAGAGGGAATGATTAACTTTTTGGTAACGGACAGGAGACCGTCTAAAGAGGCGGAGGCAGTTATTGTTGGAGCCTACTGATGGATGTGGACCATTGTGTTGTGGTTTCAGTCTGATGAAGATGGAGACTGATGAGAGATAATGCAACTGCCTCAACCAGCCAGCCCCCTGTTTTCATATTTGTATTTAGAAAAACCTCAAAAAATTGTCCCAAGTTTCCTGGAGGAAACGGACCCTTTCTGGTGACTGAGCCTCACCTTATCTCTTGTGGCCTTTTACTGCCAACAAAGACTCCTCCATCTCCAAGAGGTACAGCTTTTGAAGCCTCTTTGTTTAGAAAGTATTCAACCAAGCACTGTTGTATTTCCAGTAGTTGGAGCACCGTTTGTAAAATAAGTAAAACATCTTCAATTTTGCCTCCTTTGTTGCTGATGCAATGGAGAAATTCATGTTCAAACATGTACTGTATGTTGTATGTGTTTTTGCATACAATATGCAACATATAAGTGAGTGTTTTCTCTGGATTTCCTTGTTATAACTGCATGACTGTCTGCGTGGGTGGTGGGGAATCTTAAACTTGCCATGTATTCTTGTTAATTGGAATAAATTCATTTGTGTAATTAAAGATTTCCTCATAATTAAGGTCTATCTTTGAATGAATGAAGGGATATCTCCTGCACCATGCCAAGAAACTCAAATAATATTCTTAAAAGGGCTTTGCAGAATTTTGAAATAGGGTTGTGGTTATGAGAAAACTACTGTGATAAGATTAAATTAATGCCACCGAATCCCGCACTAACTAAAATTACTGTGAGAATTAATTTATGTAGTGTGTTTTTTTTTTCTTTTGCACATGTAAAGAGGATTGGAAACAGCAGATAAATCCAATATTTTTCTTTCATTTTCTATTTTCTATTCACATTTATAGAAACTATCAGAATCGTGTTCCTCTTAATTTCGCACACCAAATACATGAATCCAAAACAAAAAATCTACGAGATTTACAAGACTTCAAGTTCCTCTTAAGGTCAGATTCCGATCCGTTCATCGTGCCACATCCTTCCTCCTTCCCCCATGTCTGCATCTGTTGTGCTCCTCTTCTGTCTCACCTGGACGTCAGCTCCCCAGGGTAACACCAGCAGCCTCAGAAATGACTTGTCATGTCAGCCCGGGGAGGATGAAGCCACCAGGCAATATGCTGCTGTCTGATTGCCCACCTGTGCTCCACATAACAGAGTTAAATAGTTTGAATCTTGCTTTGCCTAAATCGCCCTTTAGCTCAGTATCCCCCTCCTCATCCTTCTTTTCTCCCTTTTTTTTCCCCTCATCCCTCGTGTCTGCCCTGACAGGGTCTTACTTTGTTCAGTCATGGACGGCTGCTGCTTGTCAAGAAACATGCACCGAAACTGTCTGAGGCCAAGAACTTGATGTTTTCATGTCGGATTTGAATACGACAGTTCAACCAACACAACGAAAAAAATACGTTTTTCAGCATGAGTAAAATAAACATTTCTGTACTCAGAATAAAACTGAAGAATATAAACTTCCACTTTGTTTGAGGAGCGAACAAGACCTTCCACATTCACCAGGTCTTATGAAGCCATTATTAAGTCCCTAGCACAGTCGTAATGAAAAAAAAGAATAGTGCATTTATTTGTCTCATAGTGTTAACTTTCTTGCAGTATGCTGTATATGAGAGTTTTTCACCTGACCAATAACACTGTATTTCCTGCTATTTTACAGTTTAAATGAGATATTAAGATTTTAAACAAAGTAAAGTTATTTCTCCTTGTCCAAGTTTCCTGTAAGAAAAGGCTGCGTGACAAATGATATCTACAACAGGTCCTGTCAGAGGAGATTATTACTGGCGAGTTAAATCATTATAAGTGTAAAACAAATTAGATAAATTTTCACGCCTGTCATAATTTCAGCTGTGATGAACAGGTCTGTTAACTGTGTAATGTGTTTTCTTCACTTTAACCTCAGACCTCATTCTGCGTAGTTAGAATGACACATTAACTCTGTAATCAGTTTCCCATCATAAAGATTTCAGTCATAAAAAAATGCACATGAATTATACTCGATTAAAAAAAAAACTAACTCAATCCAAAGCTAATAAATAGCTCCCAAATTACAGCGCAAAACACTCCGAAAATAACATTGACCTGATTCCATATGTTGTGTTGCCAAGAAGAAAATTAACAATTTCAAGCAAATGTAAAATGGAGAATTACTTTCCACATGTCACACCGAGTCTTTCTCTCTGCTTTGTGTGATTGCTTTCATTAGGGAGCGCTGGGAATAGCTCCCGAGGAAAATGCTGTGGCAGTTTAATAATCCAGCAGAGAATAATTTTCTGTCTGCAGCAGAACCACTGTTAGTCCACCCAGCTGTGTCTCACACATGCACATTTATTCAGATCTGATTCTGACTGATTTAGAGACCCTGACCGGAGGTAGAATTAAAGGAAATGAAGGCACAAGTTTGAAAATTAGAAGTGTATTGTGGGAGGATCAGTGGGAATTTACTGCAGGGAGTGAGTTTGCTGATAGGCAGTCTGCACTGGAGGCACGATTTCCCACATCTGCCAGACATCAAAGCTTGGGGAGATTTAGGAGATAGCAACAGCAAACAGTCATCTATACCTCTAGCAATACTGCTGTCAACAAAGTGATCGTCTGCAGGGCTTACAAGCAACCCCTCCCCTGGTATTGAGGCTCTTACTCTAAAAGAAGCAAAAGAAAAAGTACCAAAAACACGTCTCCATTCATAACTTTTGCTAGGTGTTATAGTGTTTTCTCATACTTTATCCCATAGACACAAAGTGTTGTGTCTGAAACATGAAAAAACAACACAGTTATATTTCAATCCAGTACCTCCAGCCTGCTCTGAGACACTTCTATCACAGGTCAAAACAGCATCAGCGACAGCATCCTATGTCTACTGTATGTGTGCTGCGTGTGCAGCTGTGACAGCATCTGCAGGGTGTTGATTGTGAGCTAAAAGAGGCTCCAGGTCCTGGCTTGCTGTCATCTGATTGGCTGGCTGGGTTGAGGTCCAGTCGATGAACTGGATAGAGACTAAAAGCTCCAAATAGCAGCAGGACAGTCACAGTCATATCCTGTGTTTGCTTCTATATCCCATGGAGGCCTCTTTATCCACCGTTTCTCCTTGCTTTACTTCTGCAGAGGTGGAAAAGCTAAATCCGTGAATTTTGATGTTTATGTTGTCAAATTACAATTTTTCCACTGCTGCATTTGTTGTCATGGAAACCACATGTTATGTAATCCTGATTGATTTTACAATGTGATTTTCTTTAGGCACAGTTTTGTAAGAAAACGCAATAGATTTTTTTAAAAAGTGAACTCTGGCTGTGAAATGTAGACATTTCCACCAGCAGCAATAAAGTCCATTCAGTCTGAACCAAGCTGTCGCTGACATCCTGCGGCGTCAGGATTCCACCACAGTGGCGGTAATTGTGGAAGTCAAGCTGTGACAAATCCGTGCAGACGGGTTATGAAGGATGATTCCATTAGTTGACATCTCTGATTCAACTTATGGGATGAGTCACAGCTCTGTTGTAGTGCTGATTGTTTCACACTTAAACATCACAGGGATTTAACATCTGAAGACTCCTGCTATTAGCACTTTTCTGTAATCACTTGTGCGTGTGCATGTGTGAGTGTGTGTGTTAAGGAGAAAAACAAGAGCCTGTTCATCTGATGTAGAATGGTTTGAGGGAAAAATGCAAGTTTTCATCAAGAATACAGTTTTGGTTGTTTCTGTTCTAGTTAGTCGAGTAAAAAGGTACCTATCTGCATTTTTAAATAATTAGGAATTGACTATCACTGTCTGATGACATCATTCAACATACACTTCCTGTGCCACATCTGCAATGAAAATTCCATGCACTATTGGCTCATTTTAATTCCTGGAGTCTGTTTCAGGCATGTCTCAGTGTTACAGTAGGTTTATCTCACAGGCTTTGCTTTGGATACTTCAGCAACATGAGCTTGAAAAAGAAGATTACTTTCAAAGCCATGTACCAACAATTTAAGGGTCTTTGGTTTGCTGAAATAGAATCATGTTTTACATGTTTGACTTGTGAATGAACAGTCCATACCTCTAGAGTGCAATGCAAGGAAATGTACATCTTTAAGGATGCATTGAAAGCAAAGGATCTATGTGTAGCGAGGAGGGATAGAAGCTATTTTTGTCTCCTAACTGAGAAATCTGATTGTATTTCACATCATATATATTTACTGTTTAACCAAGTTAAAGCAGAAAAATGTCACTCTGGCTCATTAAAACCAGATAATTAAGTTCTTCGTGTAAATCATACAGACTTGACAATCAGCAAAAGAATGTGAATTGAAGGGAAAAAGCCTTTTAGAGAGTCAGCAGTGTGTTAGCTAAACTAACACACATGGCAGCTGCTTAAGTTCAATTATTTATATGTTTTCTTGGTAGATTCTGGGCCAAAAATGTAAAAGAGAAGTAGCTTGGCAAGTACATAAGAAATCAGGGAGATTCTCAGATTAATGGAATCATAAAAAGTAAAGTGCTGACTTTATAGTTCTGTCTTTAAGAGGAGGAGAAAACTAACTTTAAATGTTTGTTAAACTGAGGTTGGATCCATCATTTCTGATTTATTTTATGAAGTGAGGGAATCTCAGTGCTGGTTGACTTTTCGTTCAACACAGAGGAAGGGAGATCTGTTCATGACGTTGATTTAGAGCTTTTGTTAGCTGCACAAGCATAATGATATCTGTCATCACAACACTACAGTTTCTGCTTTTTCTCCACTTATGCACTGTTTTTTTTTTTCATCATATACACCTAAGCCTGCAGATACATAACTGGGCAATACTACTACCGCTACAAATGTACTAAAGATGGGAAGTCCAGACCTCCGGGTTTAGATTATACACTTTCATGTAGAATCTGTAAATACAGATTAGTGGTGAGAAAATTACACTTACATAATCAAACCTTACAGTTCCACTCACATTGACAACATTTGCAGTAAACATCTCATGCACAGCTTGCGTGTGTCATTTAGAAAAAGCAATGACAGCATCAAATTTACTTTGAAAATGTACTTTCATTTGTCTTTTCTGATATTTTTATTGAACTTTTGATTATTGTAGAGAGTAATTGCAGAATGACAGTTTGGCAGACTGTGGTTGACTGCAGCTGTATGATATCATCTGAATTGGAAAGATTCTGACACACTGTTGAGAAAAAGTCCCACTCCTATTGGAAAGTAGTTTTCTCAGTTTGTGGGCATGAGCTCATGGTTTACACACCTGCAGCACCAGGCAGCTTGGGATCTCTCCTGCCACCCAGTTAGCGTAGAAGTTTCTCCCCTCTGTCCTTCGGTCCGTTGAGTCTGCTTTTCCTCTGCAAATATTGACTAATAAAGGTTTCCCATGTGTCCCATGCGCCCCAAAGTTTCCCCTGCGGACCTAAACCGCTGAACGGTGCGCTGCAGGCAGAAGAACAAGTGTGTGCCGCATCCATCTGGTGCAAAAATAAACTGGCTTCCTCATGGCAATCTAGAGAGCTGAAATTTTTCCCAATAGAGTGTATACCTAAATCAAGAATATTGCTTTGGCTGTAGTTTGTTAGAATTTGCTAAATGACGTGGTGGAGCTGGATCCATCTTTAGCCCAGCTTCCTTTCAATAAGGGCCAAATACTCCATACAACCCCCCTTAAAAAAACTGAACCATCCCTTTAACAGTGATGTGAGATAAAAATCAAAATCGCTGTATAATTACTTTTCTAAAAATATAGTGTTATGTCAATAAGTTAAAGTCTTTGCTGAATAAGGCAGCTGACAGATCACTTGTTTCAAGCCACTGCTATCCATTACAGGAGGGCTAAAATATAAACTGAGTGAGGGATTCATGAATAGATGGTATAATTCAATCTCAGAGTAATGAGCCAAAACAGGATAAATGATGTTATTGATACTGAACCTAGATTTGTAATCTGGGCATACAGATGAATCCAGGCTAATGTCACTGTGAACAGTGTAACTGATGAATGCAGGTTTACACAGCTATTTCAAAATTCACTCCTTGTGCTTCAAAGGTTATTATTATGTCTGTCTAGTAAAACGATGTAATGTCCTAATGACAGAGTAGGCTGTGGCACATTTTCCCGTTTAAACAATCCTTTTTCACACAATACGTCACAGCCCAGCAGACAATTATCAGGAGCTCATCAATCCCTGCAGTCATGCAAATGTGTAATGAGTGTTGGCTGCTTTAAAAGTAATAGCTATGATGATGTGATATTGACTCTGAAATCCATTTCAATTGTTGTGTGAGCGACTTTCAGGCTTTATTGACCCTCTGATCATTCGGCTCTCTACATCAGCCTGAGCACAGCCTTGTCTCTGAGAGTGAACTATTACTTTGCTTTTAGAGGAAGGTTTCGCCATACTCCATTACCACAGAGGTAATAACCTTTTCATGAAGGTACTCAGCGCAGAGATGAAGTTTCAAGCACAGTTTTTCTGCAATAAGATAAACTTTCAAGGAAGCGCTCAGGAAAATACAAAGCCTTTATAGACCCATTCTGATCGTTTTTTTATGACTACTTAAAGTGTTATCAGTGGTCTTTAAACTGTGATTATGAAGTTTTTAGCCAAAATCACGTTACCTGTGTCCTTTTCAAGGGTTTTTCTTCTGCAGAGCTCCAGTAGCTCATTAGCAATTCACTTCTTAGTCGTGGGCGGAGACAGCGCTGCTCTGCACACTCCTCTTTATACTTGCTTGCAGCCTAACATTGCCAGTGTAGTAGAATCGGCAGGTAACATAGAAGCTATTCAGCTCTCGGACACTAATGTCTTTGGGACATGATGAAAGTTAATATCATAATTAGCTTTCTTATGAGTATAGCAATCCACTAATGCACAGGCTTTTTCCACAATCATCCTCTCTATTTCCCTGAGTCTGGCCTGCATAGTGGGGCTCCAGGGGTTGGACTTGGAGTTGTGACACAGGAAATCTCATTCTGTCTCAATCTGCCATTTGGGTCTGCCAGAGGTTCACAGTGAATTAAAGGCAGTAATATTCAGAAATGCAATTTCGCACTTATTTTTCTCATGATATGTCCTGTAGCATCAGAAAAATGCCATACCAACATGTAGACAACAAGAAAAACTGGATTTTCATCGGAGTGGGTCTTTAACAGCACTTTCCATCGGTATCAACACATGACGCACTGTCTCTAACTGAGCCTGTGAGCAGGTGCTGTGGATAATTTCCTTTGAGTAGAATCACCTAAAGTAAGTATTGGACTCACTAGAGGATGTGGTGGAGAGATGTGCACTGAGGAAGGTGGAGGCTATTCTACAAAAACATGGATCATCCACTTCATAACATCTTGACGGACCAATGGGCCAACGGTGGTGGATGTTTTCTCTCACTTCGCCGCAGTACTGAAAGATTCAAAAGCTCTTGAGCACCTACAGCAATCAGACTCTACAACTCGACTGTAAATAATTGATGACATAAAACTTGAGACATGAGAACCCAGAAAATCGAATCGTAAATCTTCCTCTTATCTTATCCCCCAGTCACCTTCTCAGAGAGCTTACATGGACCTATAGTACATTCTGTATAGTACACTCTGTAAGCGTGGTCTGCGACTATAATGTAATGCCCCTGAGCCTAAGTAAAGACACCATTAGCTGTCATTTTCTAAATCCGCTCTGACTTAGCAAATCATTTTCTAATGCACAGCAGCCTGTTGGCCTAGGGACACCCATTAATAATGAATGGCAGGTGTGAGTGAGCAAAAGGTCCTAATCAGAGAGCAAGATGTTAAATAGAAATATGCATTATTTAGCCAAATGGTTGTCCCTGAAAATACTACCACTGAATGTCTGTTGATGTTTGCGAAGGGTTGTTCATGTTTATATCACAGAAGTTTTCATGTTTCTAATATCTAAGAGGCTCAAGCTTGGGTTTATGTAATATGCTGAACAGCCTGTCACAATAAGACATACTTAGGTACAACATGCTTATATCACCTTTTTCCTGTATGTAACCTTTGGACATTTTCTCCCAGTATATATGTGACCGGAATGTTTCCAGCAGAAGACCCACTGGCTATCCTCCTCCTCTTTTTGTAGTTTGCAGCAGCACAGTCCTCCTTACCTGTCACCATGACTCCAGAGTATCTGAACATGTATTTTTCATCTGTGGAAAAGGTCTCTCTCTCTCTCTGAGGCGATTGTGCCCTGTCCTCTTTGTGCTAAGATCTGACAGGTGGTTTCAGTGACCATAAAAGGACCTCAAAATATTTGCTTTGCCACATAGTACCCAGCTCAAATTTGCAACATAGATCGACGTATATTGTGTCTTAATATTTTGACTTTCTCTATCCCTACTCTCACCATTTCTTGCTCTCCTTACGCTGACAGACTGTTTCCAACTCACTACTTCGCCTACAGATCAAAATAAAAACATTTTCTTTTCATTCTGAGTAATAAGGTTAAGACAACTGTTGACTGCTGAAATAAATAATTCAGGCCACACATCTCAATAGCTTTAATGTTTTTATAAGTGCAAAGCTCTTCTGATACTCTTGGCTGAGCAAAGATACGCTGATAAGAAGCATCCTCTTCAAACCTGACTGTAAAAATCAGCTGTGACAGCTTGGACCTGCCTGCCAAATAGCAGTGTCCTGTCTGCCTGTGTGGTTCACTCCTGTGCCCCAGCTGTCAGCTGCACTCAGTCACTGCGGCAGTAAAGAAGCACCTTTGGCTAATCAGTCCTTTATCACAACATACTGTACTATACCTGATCTTCTTTTAATCACAGTGGTAGTTTACCACCACCAAAGTGTGACTGTGTGAGCAAATGAATGATGTATCCAATGGAAAGCGCTTTGAGGTTCTCTGATAAAGTGCTATATGAAATCTGATGCATTATTATTATTTTTATCACCAAAATTAAGCCTAATGAGGTTTTATTTTTGCAATTTTTTTCATGATAAGTCCGTTTTTTCAAGAGTGTAAATCCTGATTTCATTGTTTTCAGGGTATTGTTGAACACTTTACTGCACTCTAAAGGAAACCTGGACCCGGGAGCAGTGAGCACTCTAAGTATCTGCCCTGTGTTTCCGTTCAGATGCTCCTTGGGAATTCATGCCTAATGGTACACCTCTTGGTTCTGTCACAGCACATGAAAGGAAGTCACACTGCCGTATGATAAAACCTCTACAGGGTCATGACTTATTGAGCCTCCTCAAATTGCCTCTCACGGTGCTGCAAGCTCTTCCCTCAGGCCGAGTGCCATTATCGCCCGGTTCCGTTTGCAGGTGCTTTCTACGGTCACATCACAGACTTCCTCCATTTAAGCTTTGCTGCAGCAAAACTCCAGGGAAATCTATGATATTACATAAGTGGTGGAAGAACTATTACATTCTAAACTAAACCAAAAGTAGTCATATAACAAAGACAAATATTTAATCACAAGTTTCAACTCTGTATCTTTTACCTGTGTAAAGCACAGGGATTTTTCTGTAACTGTTTTTTTTTTTTTTGCTACACTAATGTGAATTTTGAAACTTCTTTTAAGCTATAATCTGAAAAGAAGTGCAAAAACTGTCAAAGATGTAATGGTATGAAAGAAATATAAAGTAGACTGACATAAAATGGAAATACCGAAGTAAAATTCAAAGTATCCCATCATATCTCAAGTATTATGCACTACACAACAGAAAACTACTGGACAGATATGATGCCAAACAGCACAGTAGAGTACACCATACCTTGATAAAGTATTCTGCTCCATAATATGATATGATACTATGCAGTATGCTCCAATACCATATGATAGAAAATGATACAATATGATTTCATGCAATCAAACACAATGCAATGCACTAAGATATGACAGGCTGCAATACTATGCAATATAATATATGAAATGATACAAAGCAATACTTAACAATAACAAGCAATAAAATACATATCAATACAAAATGATACAACATAGTATGATACAATATGATCTGGTACCATACAACCACAGACTGTATATATTTTGGACAACTTGGCTCCGCCTCTTGTCATTATACGAATTATAAGTCGAATTGCTCTCTGTATTTCCAGGATTTTCTCTACTTCCTGGAACCACCACTCGTGCAGTAGCATTGTACAAAGTCGGCGGGAGAGTCCCCCGAGTGTCAATGTAACGATCAAACAACGTATCCCCCGGGTGAGCTACGCAATCTTTGTACACCCATAAGCTGTTTGTCAATCATAGAAAACATGAACTCCCCAATAACTTTTAAAAATGGAGCTGTACAGAAAAAAAGAGGACTTGAGCACAAATCAGTCTTACAATAACTACATGTCAACATCACAACCAGGGGGGAGAAAAAAATTTATTCTTTGTAATAAATTTCTTAAGTTTGTCCACAGCTCCATAAGCTTTGCTGGCTGAGGAAGGATTTATGACCTATACTGCAGAGGGTGCTGTTCCCGGAGTGGCTTCACCCAGTGAGGAGGCAGACGGCGTCCATTTTATATACAGTCTATGCATATGACACCATATAATATGATACTATTCAATGTACAATACAATATGGCATGATGTTTTATAACACCATACTGTATTGTATGGATTGATACCTCTCAACACAATACTCAACATTTACAATATGATCACTTACAATAGGATATGAGACAATGTGTTATAATATCAGGCCATATGATACACTTTGTGTAAATACTTAGTTTAACTCAACCACTATTGTCTCTGTTCTCAAAACTGATCCTAAAAAAGAAAAAACTCTTTTTGACAGATTTGAAAAGAAATACTTTCGAGAAGTCATCATATGAATAATCTCATAATAACGACAAAAAGATGATGAAGTTATATTGGCCTTTTGTGCGGACATATAGAAAGATCAGAGGAGATGAAACATGAAAGATGAACCACGTATAACTATCCAATCAGAGGTATCATTTATTAGAAAAGACAGGAAACTTACTCAGCCAAGATAGTTGTTGCATTGATAGAGCAGATCTATCATAAGGCAGAAGAGATACCAAGGGACAGAGAAAAAGACCCAATTATAAGAGGATGGACATCCAGGCAAATGAGTCAGCAGAGAAGATGAAGATGCCAGTCGGTGAAGGGGATGTTATCTGAGCACAGAAAAGAGAGAGTCAATCACTCAGTGTCAGAATCATTCACTTCACTTCACTTCACTTTACTTGTGTGACTTCTGAGCAGGATGACATTCAAAAACGTCTCTTAGTTAACACTGCTGATCCTGGATAAGTGTGTTGTAAGGTAGCAGACCAGAAATCAGGCAGCTCTCGTGTGTGTTTGTGTGTGTATATGTGTGTGTGTGTGCGCTAAATCTAGTGCTGTTATTTAACAGGTATATGAGCCAAAAGTTTTAGTGTTAAATCTGAGAACTACTCCCCAAATACCTGTCTTTTTCAGATAACTCCTGTACATAAGCTGCAGCTCTCTCCTTGCACTGTTATCTCTATGGTGCTGTGTGTTTTTTTGTGTATGTGTGACATCCTTCTCTCTTGTGCTAATACTCTTGGGGGGGTCAGCATCACATCATGGCCTGTTGTTGCAGCAGTGTGTGTGTGTGGGTGTGTGAAATGACATCCCAGCCTCGCAGAGCCACACCTTACGACACAACATGTCACAAAGGATCAGCATCCGGCCCACTTCACTCCAGGAGCCGCTTTCTAAAAGACCTCTGCTGTTCTGTTGTCCCGTCTGTTTATTCTTACCACTGAAAGGTCAGCTGCATCACATGACCAATAAACTCCCGCCTGTTTGAGTGTGTCAGGTTGCATCAGCTCAGGTTAAGTCATACAGAGAGGATTTTTCTGTAAGTGTTGTTTTTTTTTTGTTTTTTTTTTCTGCTACACTAATGTGAATTTTGAAACTTCTTTTACAAAAACTGTCAAAGATGTAATGGTATGAAAGAAATATAAAGTAGGCTGACACAAAATGGAAATACCGAAGTAAAATTCAAAGTATCCCATCATATCTCAAGTATTATGCACTACACAACAGAAAACTACTGGACGGATATGATGCCAAAAAGCACAGTAGAGTACATCAGTATTCTGCTCCATAATATAATACGATATCATGCAGTATGCTCCAATACCAATAAGATATGACAGGTTGCAATACTATGCAATATATGATATGATATTATACCAAGCAATACTTAACAAGCAATAAAATACATATCAATACAAAATAAGGATTTTTGTTGGTTGTGATGCAGGTTGGATGTCATTTAAGTTCAAATTTATTTATAGTTTCACAACCCCAGACACCTTTTTATAATGATGCGCCGTAAATATCTAGCCTAACATTTTAATCAGAGATCAAAAACACTTTGATTAGCTTTTAAGTGGCTTCAATTAGATGTTGAAAATGATGATTATGACCTTTATTAAATCAAGAGAAAAAACAATCAATCAATAAATGAGCTGCAAGCCACAGCTCCTCCAGAGCACCGCTCACAAGAAGGGTCATAAATCATGTCGAAGATGCTTAAACTATGAGGCAGCGATGCATTTATACTGAGATTGTGGACCTGCCTTTAGAAAACACAAAGAAATCCAGGCTTTGACACCGGGATCATCCACCCAGCCACCCAAGTCGCCACATAAAAGGTTCGTTTTCAGAGCTCTGCACCTGGCTGGCATTGGAGACGCTTTGATCTGTGTCCCTGCTTATTTTACTGCTCTTTGTCACTGTTAAACAGCTCCCTGATTCCTTTCAATGGAAATTGATTAGCGATTAATAAAAGGAAGAGGGGGAGAGGTGTCTTTGTGTCCTAACTTGTGTGGGTGGCTTTATCTGTGCAAAAAGTGAGTGTGGCTTGGACAGGGCTGCTAGACAACACAATACGAAAGATGTTAGATCCTAGAAAGTAGCTAAAATAATAAAGTGCACCCATTAGTGCTTCCAGCAAACAGTCATATCTTTGCTGCTCGAAAGAAAATTGATGCAAGCAAACTCATCTAAGATAGTGGATGATATGACAGCTCCACAAAGGAAAAGCAAAATATTTGGAGTTTCTTTTACTGATCGGTGTCTGTCCCTTCAGTAAGTTCTTCTCATGCTGAATAATTTCCAAGAGTTAAAGGGATATTCCTGCGTAAAATTAAGTTAGGGTCAAACACACTGTAACACCAAGTTAGACACCCCCTCAGGAGATGAATGTAACGACTGCTCAATAGCAATACACAGCTGTCCCAGGAGCCACGCGCTCAACCAAAACACCACTCTATAGCCACAAATAATGCTCAGAACAGCACCTAACTTCATCAACAGTACATACAGGGTCCCAGCCATAGTACTAGCCACCAAACATCTTTTTAGCTTTGCCTGATTTCTTTAGCTAAGGGACCAAACACAACTCACACACTCTCTTCCAGCAGTCGCTTGTTTGTAGTGAGCCGTCCGTCACCAACTGCAGTGGGGTGACGCAGCTCAAGGAAGAACATTTATGATTATTTTTTCATGGAACTGCAATCAGACTGAGACGTTAAGGCAGAAGAACTACCGTGTCTGAAGTGCAAAATTATTAATATGATGATTATTACTTCAAGGAAATGATAAAGTAATTAAGCTAAATGCTTAATAAACTTGATTTACTCACTTCAGCTTTTGACTAAAACATGTCTGAACTTGATCCTAGTCCTATGGGAGTGAGAAGGAGCATGCTTGTGATACAATCTATCATTTGATATAACATAATAGAGCCTTTATTTTGTTGATATCAGAATAGTTAATCAAATCACCGGGGGAAAAAAGATAATTTCACAATTTGACAGGGCGATGTATGGAAAAAATAGATCCTAAGATGTTACTGTTAACTCAAGATAGTGTTTCCTCAGTGGTCTGTGGCAAGTTGAAGAGACCTCACCTGGTCTTTTGTGTATGTATCTGTGTGTGTAAGCGTGTAAGTGCTGTATGTGTTGAATGGGGGTTGGGAGGGTGGGTGGGGTTCTGTATTTGTATTTCTATTTATTTTATTTTATTTTATTTTATTTTATTTTAATATCCTGCTTGAATGGACAGCACTTTGTGCTAAATTATGTGTATGAAAAGTGCTTTATAAATGAAGTTTGTTTGATTGATTGATTGATTGATTGATTGATTGATTGATTGATTGATTGATTGATTGATTGATTGATTGATTGATTGATTGATTATTGTGAAACTTCTAAATGAGAGACAGATCCATTCAATCACATCTGATTTAACCCTCCAGGATCACACTCATGCTTGTTGGCGAGAAGATAAATTACATGATTAGCCACCAGTTTAACCAGTATGATGCTAATAAGGTATTAATGCATGAACACTTTTAATTTCTGTACATTCATTCTTTACAAGATGTTTTGGGGCCACCAAAGAGTATCAGTCCACCACTATTTATGGATGTTGTAGATGCAGAGAACACGCTGTGCAGAGAGGAAGAAGAGAAATTAGGCTGAAAGAAAAGGAGTTCAGAGCTCTGAGATCCTTCAGATCCTTCAAGCTCAGATGCCAAGATGTGTTCATTGTTAGCTAGCTGACAGCTAACATTTGTACAGACAGTTGGCTGTGTATAGAGCAAATAAACAAATAAACACACACACACAAACGCACACACAATTCACTTTCTGAGTACACACTTATGCTCATGTGTATTGCACAATAAGGAAATTACATCTTTTTAGATTGCTCATGGGGGGAAAAAAATCACATATTTGCTTTCTCACCTACTGTCACTGAGCTTCAATTTTTTGACAAATTTTCTGGTCATTTTCAGGCAAAATTGGCATAAACCAGACGTGTTTTTGACAGTCAGCGAGCCTCGTATTTCTAAAAGTGTGGAAATAAAGGTGTTTCGAGTGCTAACAGCCTGCCAGGCCACTGCAGCAGAGAGAGAGGTGCAAGAACGTCATGGCTGTCATTAATCTGAGCCCCACAGTCACAGCAGATCACGGCAGATGCAGCTGGTCTGCCGTCATTTTCGGCTCACTTCCCGACTCGGGCTCTGACCTCCTCCCCTCCCCCGCTTGCAGAACTGATCACATCCCTTGACAACGCCTCAGGGCTTCACCTGACCGACGGCGCCTTTCACTACACCGCTCATCACACGTTTACCTGTCAATGTGAATCCCTCTGGTGGCTGACAGGAAACATCTGTCCTGTTTGTGCCCTTTGAAAACCTGTAAAAGTCAAAGCTACTGAAGTCTGATATGAACAACTAGTTAGAGGAAAATCTATTATATGCCCAATTTCTCATTAAGTTTTATTGTTCAGTGATGTTTTTGTAAGTATCCTGATTTACTCACAGGATTGTTTGCTGCCAAAAGTTTTCCAACTAGTCATTCGGCTCCTCTCTTCTGTAAGACAAATTCTAAACCGAATTTAGCATGACTTAAGTGACAAAATTCTGTCAGTGACACCTCATAAACTGCAATTTTCAAAGCACTGTTAGTTTTTTTGGCTTTTAATACCCAGATAAGGGTCAAGGAGGTTACTTGTTGGTTTGTATCACTTTTGGTGCCCTTTGTGGTCATTGTAGTCCTTGCTTATCTTGTGCTCTTTGTTTAAGAAAAGTCTGACACCCACCCTCCCGCATAGATATCAGACTTTATTGTTTGTTTTTTTCTTTATCATTAAAAAGCATCAGTATGAATTTCAGTCAATTTCATAAATGTCAACAACAACAAAAAAAAAAACTCACAGAAGCTTTAAGTCTTCTAAAGATTCATTTCACCAACCAGATCTGATAGTATCTGATTTAACTATAGAGAGTATGGAGCTTAGCATATCATGACATATTTCCAGGAGAAAGAAGACCACTAAATAAGACACAATCTTTGGAGGAATATGATTTAACTAGTGAAAAACATGGAGGTGACAGTGTTAACTTATAGGATAATAAGAATAACCCCCATGATCAAATCAAGCCAGCATGTTCAAACCACAACATTTTGGGGAATTTGAAATCTGAAAAGTTGCCAACAGTCTGAGTACAACGAGACTCCTCACATTCATTAGCTAACAAATCAAATTTCCCCTCAGGGATAAATAAAGTTAATATCTTACCTTATCAAGTCTTAATGAGTTATAGCGTCATACTACTTCCAGAGCCTGGAAGTTAAACCATACAACAGCACTCAACTCAACATTTGGGAAGATTGAAGATTTGGATACACGAAATAACCGCACAATACAACAAGAGTATTGCATGTTTTCACTTTGATGTCATATTCAATTTAAGTAAATACATTTTAACCCAAATAGAAATGTGATCAGTAGGTTTTGTTGTCACAAAAAAGAAAAAGTCAAAGTGGAAATTTGAAATAATCTAAGTGGACTTTTCTTTATAAAGCTTCTATGAGTAACTTTCAGGGTTGTGATGCTATTGTTGCTTGTGGACAGAGTAATTTGCTGATCTTGTCCTGTACATATTTATACAGTGTTTTGTTTCTTTACTTTTTAATTTTCCAACATGCAACTCACAGAGAATTTCTGTTTCACCACTAACTGAAAATTTCTCACAGGGGGTTTAAATAATCTTTGGTTTATTTTATAACAAGAAAATGACAAACTAAAGGTGATGACAAGAGGAAAAGATTTAAAAAAAACACATGTTTTTGTTATTTACATATATAATTGTTATACACAGGTTTTGCTTAAATTCATATTTTTTCTTAAATACAAATATTTGTCTCATGAGCAAAGTTAATTCTGTAATTACTGTCTTGGTCCAGGCTTAAGTTCATCCTCTGCTCATTTGACTAAGCTATGCCCTGCTGATGCAACCCCTCACATACAGCCCTCTACTGTTTATTCATGAGACAGAATTCAAATCAATGCATATGAATCCATTCTGTTTTCCACTGATGTACAGTGACACGCAGCCAGTCACATGTTTTGCTCAGCTGAAAGCAGAACGCCACAACACCGTTTCAGCGAGGCAGGGTGAGCACAAAAGAGTCTACCTCTCCTGAAGATATTTATAAGTCTGTGTGCTTTCCAGGGCTGACCAGTTCAACATGAACTCCCTCAGCTGACAGCCAGTGAAGGCTGAACTGGTCCCTGTTGGAGTGACCCCAGGGTCAAAAGGGAGAAAGTGGCACGCTGCTGCCCCTTACTTCCGTCACGCGATGCAGATCAGAGCATCCAAAACCTGGCAGCCTCTGAGGAGGGGGGCCTATCGTCATATCTCAGAGGTGGGTCCTTTTTCTGGGGATTTAACAGATATTTTGGTGAAATTCTGCCTCCAAAGGTTTGGTGTAAAAATAGCTCCGTCAGTGTGGTGTGGTGTCATGCCATGTTAGGTTATTTTTACCCTGCAGATGTGCTGCACAGGAAGAGTCATGGCACAAAATGGATGGGACTGACATTAAAAAGGGTGGATATGACCACCTCCTTTAATTTTTCCTGAACCTTGAGCAGCACACAGCAGTGACTGAGGTGAACAGAAACACTGTTTTATTCTTAAAGATATCATTGCAGAATATACAAATGCATTTTTAGGGCTAATTCTTTATGACAGCATAGTGACAACATCAACCCTGAAGCCCTGAGGCAACAGACATATAGGGGTTAGTGACCTCCAATCACTGTACATAAAAGCAATACAACCCTACAATACTAGTTCATACAGCATGCACTCATGCAGAGTTAAAATGTCTGAGGAAATGATGGGACTTCTGGGACTGCAGTGACTCCTGAGTGTATTACAGCCTGTTTCACTTTCAGTGTATTTCTGCTGGTCTGCTGTTAATGGATGAAGGCACCGTTGAATTAAAGTTAGCTTTTAAAATTGAAAATTATAAATAAAGAAACTGTTTAATGGAAATGCATAGAGCAATGTTCAGTAAAAAAAAAATAGCACAAACTAAAATTTGATATTTCTGTTAAAATCTAAAATCAGAGCATGTCAGCTGCTATTTAAGCAACACAATACAAGAACTTGATATACTCAAACTTGTCTCCCTGACTTTCTCAGCATCTACTTTTGTCACTTTTTCTCTTTGTCACTCTGGTTTCCGGTGGTCTTCATATCCTTCACTTTCTACCTTTTTTCACCTGTATGTGTGTTTCACTCTCTCTAGGGTCCTCTGTATCCCTTTCTCTGTTTTCAGCCTGCATTTTGGTGACAGCAATGTCAAAACACATCAGCTATATCCAGAGCAGAGCAGGTTTCAGTGCCACCAGGCTCAACCACCTGGCTCTATGACGGCTGCATGAGTAATCTCTCACAGGGGCTTCACACACACCCCTCCCCATCTTCCTGTGAAACTGTGACATTAAACTCTTCCCCAGCCCAACAAAACAAATGCATTGTTTGTAATCAGTGCCTGACAGACTGCTCTGGGCTAAGAGGAACATAAATTGAACTCTAATAATACCCATAAATGTGCTAATGTGTTTACTGAAGAATGATGGGATTTTAGATAGCAATGTACATAGCAACAAAGCCCTGGAGACAGGAACAGGAAGAGATGTAAAAGATGGAGCGGCCATAGGCAATAAGTACAGTGATTAACTTTGCTATTTACAAGCAGCACTTATTTAATTTTTTTGTTTTAATGGGAACAATCGGACAAAAACACTCTCGGTCAAGACTGCAATCTGTCATTGTGGGTTAATGCAAACTCTGAGGTCAAGCCTCTGGTCGGAAATGAGACGAGTGTACTCTGCTGTTGACCATCCTGGTACCGTTAAGCCTTTTAATCCCCACTTTATTTTGAGGTATCCTGTATCAAAGGCTCATCTTAACACACTCCTGTATGGAGCCCTTTTTAAGTAGAGCAAAAGGCCAACTGCTAGAGTAAATATAGAAACTGCTAATTGCATGTTAGTCTAAAAAAAAGTAAAAGGATCTAACTGTAAAAACACAACCTTGATTACACGTGAAACGGTTGGAGCTCCAACTGCACAGCTGATTAGAAAAGGTTGAATGAGACCTGCTCTATAAATAAAACCTAAACTGAGATCATATGATGTCATGATAGTCAACTCTTCATGTACTATTTATAGAAATTACCTAAAGAAATGTATTTGCAGTTGGTATCTCTCACCTTGATCTAAATTTTAGTGTTTAATTTTTGGAAAAATTGTAGTTGAATGAGTCAAAAAGAGTATGGATTGACTGCTCAATTGGAAAATGTGGAGTCCTCCTTCTAAACTGGATGAGCAGAGTAGAAGAGGAACAGGAGAAAAAAGTATAACACTAATATAAGAGTCATTGGGTCTCATTTATGAAACATTAATAAGTCTCTCTTTAAATTTGCACATGATCATTTTTAATACTAAAAACCTTTAGCTGGTTTATGAACTCAGCTGAAAACTTGGGCCCCGTCTATACGTACCAGGTTATTTTTAAAAACGGAGACATTAACCATTTAACCAGTTTGAACCCTTCATTTAGACGCAAACAGAGAATTCACCCCTGAAAATCAATGCTTTTTAAAAACTCAGGCCAGAGTGGAAATTTTGGAAAACTCCACTTGCACATTTGCACGTAAACAGAGAAAAACGAAGATTTGGGTGGCCAATGGCACATTGTGCGCAGGAAAGAAGGAGGGGATGTTGTTGTTGTTGTTGCTGCTATACAGGATTCTGATTGGCTAAAGTGGGCTTGAGCTTCTCGCTACACTGCCACCCACATATTTAATATGCTTTTGACGGCATTTATACACAGGTTAGTGTAAACGAAATTTTTTCTGAGAACATTGTGGTGTGCACACAGTTTTTTTTTTTTGTTAACGGAGAAGGTGAAATGTCAGTTTATGAAAATAGCCAGGCACATGTAAACGTAGTTTTGGATTGGAGGGGGTGTGGTCATGTGCATCATTTAGGTACAGAGAAAAAAGGAGAGCGGTGAAGAGAGAGAATTACTGAAGAGAACTTGAGAAAAAGGGGTTTTTTTCTTCTGTGGGTGGGGTCGCGACACTCACCTCCAGAGGCCTGTTGATGTGCTCTGTAACAGTTTGAGTCCTTGCGTGGGCTTCATCCCAAGCAGCACCTACCTGTGTGTGTGTGGTGGGTCACCAGGGTCATAAGCCACACCACATGTGCTGCTTTTAGTTCTACTTAAAGACTGGAGCCACAAAGATGCTGAAGAATGTCATGATTTATATGCAGTTGGTTCAATTTTATGACTGAGACCCACTGACATGTGCATCTACCTTATATTAACACAAGAATTTGCTCTGCTCTCTAACAGTCTGAGGGATCACAGCTGTCTTACAGACAAGTTGGATGTGTGTTTCGAAGGATGGGGTCTCATATCAAACCTGACACTCCACTAAGCCAGGTCCTTTTTGTGAGTCCCTTGGATCCACAAGTTCAACATGTCAACAACCATCATATTTTGGCTTCACATTTCACACTGCCAATCCACAGCAAAGATTCTCAGTAGCTGATACAATAGCCTGTGAAATGCAAACAGGGTGAGATTTTTAAAATCTTTTACACATGTGCTTTATCAAGAAATGTTGTAATGGTGGGCACGCGCATGTCTGATCAAGGATCCTATAAATAGCCAACAGCGGTAGACTCTGTTTTCCTAGATGATTGGAGGAAGGGTGACATGCTGCACGGGACTGAGAGCCGTCATGGTATATTATCCTCTGAATGCAGACTTTGTATCTGATCTGGCGGATTTGACAGAAGACAAAAGATACTTTCAGATTCATGTTTGAGCACAAGTAACACTGGAACATTGACTCAGGTGGGGATGGTACTTTTAAATGCTTATGCTTTTGAATGTGAGTATGAAAAGATGCTGTTTTAGAGGTAAATAACTGTACAACTCAATACAGATTTTAAGAAAACAAAGTCAGGATTTATCAGGTGGATAAAAAATTATTGGAAAAATGGTGAATGGAAAATTAACTGGTGGTCTGCATGATACAATAAACATACTGTCATGCTCTTTAGTATGCAATAAAACTGAATTCCAGTTGAAATTAAATGGAACTGACAGTAAAATACCAAAGACATAAATTTAGTTAATTGATTTAGTTGGTGAAATTGCAGGAGGAACCGTGATTTAACTGAAATAATTACCTGTTCTGCTGGTCACAGAGAGTGTCAACAGAAGCATAAACTCTCAGCCACATAAAGATGGGAACCTTTTCTACCCTGCTAAAAACCTACTTGGTCCAAGGTGATATGAATACTTGACATTTAAGTATTGTTTTTTTTTTAGCATGGCTTCACATTGCCTGATTTTGTTTTGAATAGGACAGAAAAAATGCTCATTCAGCTCCATGCAAACACTCCCACATGGCTGTTATACTGCTGACATCCTAAAACAATGTCTATAGGAGCTGTGCAGCAGACAGATGCACACCACAACAGAAAATTAAGACAGACAAGGGAGACACTCCTCCATGAAGCTCCTGTCAGTAGTTGTAGCTGGTTATGACACAGAGTAAAATTAACACTAAAACCTCTCAATGAGCTGCAAAGGTAAAACAAGACTATAAGGGCCACAGCCAAGACTATGACAATGTTTATCATTTTAGGGTTAGGGTTAAGGAAACCACATACGTACCTATTACCTTCTACATCCTTAAACACTCTTCCTACAAGCTTAATAGTTAGTATGCCATTGATAGCATACTAATGCACATTTTCACTGCATCTCATGGCTTAATCAATCTTTTATTTATGGTCTCAGCTAGGATTGCTAGCATGCCTCCTGGACTGTAAACAGACTTTAACAACAATATACAACTGTTAGTGACTTATATACCTACTAAGTTATTTGGATATACATTTGGATAAAACTTAGTAGGTAAATTGTGTTTTGGATATACAGTATTTTTAACTACCTACATGATAATGCTACTTGTTGCTGGCTGCTATTGTATGCATCCAGGCATTAGTTAAATGCACAAAATCACAAACAATGAACTTAGTATCTTTACACTCAACGTGACACCCAACTCTATGTAAAAAGTATGAAAAAAGTCTTCATATGTGGTTCCTGACACAGCCTTGGTCTTTGTGGCTGAAAGACCATGACTGTAATGTAAACATAGTCCCCTTGTGGCTGCTGCTTTTCAGTGGTTTTCTCATTCCCTAACTTCTTGAACATTACAGAAATAATGTACAACAAATAAATGAAACCACAGGAGCATATTTCTATACCTGCTCTGGTCAACAAACATGATCCACTTTAAAGGCTGCATTAAATGTGACGTATATTGCAGCAACAATCTCAGTTTCACTGCGGAGTTTGTCAGAAGTGGTTGCTACCGGCAACTGACTGCTGTGAACACATTACCACTCTAATTATCTTCATTTCCTCACTTTAGGTGTAAATATAGGGAGGAAGATTTCAACCACTTTTTCAAGAGTTGCTAAATAACATAAGCCAAAATAAGAATTCAGCACGTCACATTTTCCCTCAAACTTCTGACTGTGTAAGTGTCTACATGTATGATGAAGTAATAGTACTCTGACTGAATACTACTTTTATGGTGGCACGTGTATTAGTGTCTTAGCAAAAGATATACAGTATTTATCTATTTTGTTGTTACATAACTAATGCACATCATAGATAAGCAGTGAGCTGACATCCGAGTCAGCTTTTCCAGATGATTGAGATGAGTGGTCAGCGCATCTCAATCTTTTTCTTTGCATTTACAGGACAGTGTGGGTGCAAAAGTGGCAGCTATGCATTTGTGCCTGCAGTAATTACAACTAATGTCAAACATTAGTTTTTAATGTGTCAGCTTTGATTGAACCCTAACCTCCATACTACTGTCTTAGTTTGAGTTTAAACTGTAACTCTTTATAAACCTGACCTGTTTTATTTTAAGAAGGCAGAAAGTTCTGTCAACTGTTGCAAAATTCGGATTCCTTTTTGTATTTTCATTTAGATTAAATGTTAGAATGAGTAAAAAATGTAAGAATCCATACATTTTGATCATTTTTTTTCCTGCTGTGCAACACTTGTAATAGAATATGTGTGGGAGCCAATGTCCTGAATCTATGCACATGAATATGGACCTTTGAAAAGATGGTACAGCATGTTTTTTTTTTTTATTATTATTCTAATTTGGTTGTTTGCACAGCCTCATAACAGGGAAATCTGCATTTTTTTTCCCTTCATCTGATAAAAACCCTGTAAGTTGTCTCCATTTTAAAACACACGAGTGATCCTACACATAAAACCATCAGAGACTTGGTTCAGATAAAATAGGTTACCCAATTTAAAAAGAGGACCTAAAGAAGTGCCTTAGACACCTGTTGACTCGGTGATGTGAGTGACATGCCTCAAGACAAGACAGCGGGAAAACAACCCAGCGATGGTCTTTAATTAAAAGCCTGTCTGGAGTCTGACAGGACCAGCCTGTGGTATCAGAGCCTCTGAGAAACAGCACAAAAGGATTCCTCCATGTGTGAAGTCAACAGGATTGCAGCAGCCTCAATGAGAGCCTGCAGAGAGATGGCCTCAGCCCAACTGTTTCTGTGAGATAAGGGAGAACAGAGCATTTGGGATGAAGCAAATGAAATAAGTCAGGCAAACAGAGAGTGACAATTCAACATGATATGTAATTTAAAAAAAATCCTGATTGCCAAATGCAAACGTTCAGATTCTGGCTGGAATGTAGAGAAATAGTCATGCTCCTATTTTTTTAGCAGCTATATTTTTACTGCAAGAATAACCTCAATTTAAAGACATGTGGAATCTTTATGGAGATCTGAATGTTTCTAGCATGTGTAGATGTCGGTTTACATTTCACACTTTTGGTCCACTTAGCGTTGACTTATCAAGAATCATCAGGCTTCAGGGTACGCTTGGAAAACTGTCCATGGAGAGCAAAAACAAGCATGGCTAGAAGAACTCAATCGTGAATTAATGAGGGTGCAAAGATAATAATAAGATAAGATATACTTTATTGTCCCAGAGAGAAATTCATTGTGGGCAGAAGTGCAGGTGGACTGTATCACCATACAAGCCAAGACCATGTCACAGAACAACACATGGTAACACACAAAAACCACAAGACAACAACATCACAGTACAAGCACATAACAACGACAGCACCAATTGTATGATGACATACAGTAGCAAGAAGGGTAGACAGCACCAAGAGACAATAATAAAACAATTGCACATCCCGGATCCTTAAGAAGAATATACAAGTACAACACAGAATACAAGAGTAAGAGCAGACAATTAATAAACAGTGCTGTAATAAAAGATGAGGCACCGCTATTACTAGTATAGACTCAATAGAACTAGCCTACTAAGTAGGTGGGCACAAAGGATAATAAAATAAACAAAACACATGCATGTGACAGTATTGCTGCTATATTTATGATGTAAATTGTTTCAAAATGTACTGTAGAAAAACATACAGCATTTACAGCTGTACAGTATAGTCTGTAGGAGAGGATGTAGAAGTTAACTTAAGTTGTTGTGTAAGCATTTATATGACCCGATCTTACAAAAACAGAGCAAACAGTACATAAAAAGTCAGAACAAAGGTGCAAAACAGCAAGCAATGTGCTATACATTATACTATAAGCTCTCACATCATCAACAGCTGTGGCTCTACAAATGCACATCATATACTTTCCTGATAAATGTTTAAATATTACATAAATAAACTCAATTAATTATGGTATTCTGCGCTGCCAAGAGGAGTACAACCACTATAGTGCTGTGATTATTACATATTTATGCCTATTACAGCTATAAACAAATCCCAGCTTTGGGCTTGTATAGCATTGTGATTTAAAACTGAAAACTGCAGCTTTCATTGTCAGTCAGACTGACCACGTTCATAATCTTTTCCCTCACGGTGTCAAATTGCTTTCAGGGTTCAAACATGATGAACAAAAACCTTGAATTTGATGGTAGAGAGAAAAGGGAGCTTGAAGAACTACGAAAGATCAGTGCATCAGATTCAAGTGGCAACTTAAAGCATCAGTTTAATGAAACACCCGAAGTGTCAGCAGGTTAAAGTGGCGGGGGATTTTTTAACAGAGCCACCCCACCTGATCTTCAGACATGAGGTCATTATTTCTTGTCTGAGCTCTTGGCTCCCATCAGATTTTCACAATCTGATTTATGTGCAGCAAACTCTGCATACTCATTACAGATTGGGAGCAGGTGCTTTCAACTAACTGAATATCATAATGCCGGGTCAGCCACCAGATCTGGGAGGAAAGTGGTTCTGTCTGACTCTTTGAGGGGCCCATAGGTCTTGGGAGGTCTTTAAATTGACTATTCAGTGTGGAGCCTTGAAGAAAACTACCTGCCATGAGAGATTCAAAGGTGACTCATGATATAGAAGAAATAAGACTGACAGGAGTGAAATACAAACTTAACTCACCCCCTATCATAAATGGAGCTAAATGTAGGAAATGAGTTTTCTCTCAGTTTTATGTATTCTAAGGTGTGTTGAAGATAATGACACAGCAATAACAGATAAAAGTGACATTTAAATTAAAATTCCCTTCATTGACTCTTGGATTTAATGAGGCAGCAATGACAGCCCACTCAAACAATGACTTTTATGATGACTAATTTTTAATCCTTTTATAGAGTTTGACACCACTGTTGTCTTCTTGTAAGTTGTTGAGTGTTTGTTTATGTCATTACCTAAAATTATAAATTGAATTTTGATGAAGATTAAACCCGCTTCAAATTAAAAAGTTGTACATCTAAGTAAACTTGTTTGGAAAAGTGTGCAGGAGTATGTTAAGCTCTAGTGCATCCTAGAAATTGCATAGTCTGCTGTGGTGCAATATTAGCTCTGTGAGGCTGTGAAAAAAGCTAAATGCTGTGTGTTAACATGCTTTTATTTGTTTGTTAGCATTTAATTTTAAGTATGCCTACAGCAACTGATGGTACTTCACTAGTGAGTTAGATACAAACCAAGATACTATAAAAATAGACCTTAAATGGAAACTAAACAAGAGTTGACTACAGGTGGTGTTAATTGTACATCCCTCAGTGTGTAATATTGACCATGACAGAAGAATTACCTTGCTTGGCAAGAAGTGCCAGCCCAACATTAGGGTGGCTGTGGCTCTGTGGTAAGAGTGGGTGGGCCCTCATTCAGAAGTTTCGCGGGTTGGATCCCCAATTCCTTCAGTCTGCTAGTCCAAGTGCCAAAGGGCAAGACCCTGAACTTCAAGTTACACCCAAAGGAAACACTATTGGTGCTAGGGGTGGGAGAAAAAATCGATTCAGCATAGTATTGTGATATTTGGTCTGATGATATATCATATCGTCTCATTCACCAAGTATCGATTTTTTCAAATCAATTAATATGAACTCAGTTCTATGATAACGGGGGGAAAAAAATCACTTTTTTTGTCCAGTGAGGTTGGCAGAGGTGACATGATAGAGCAGGAAAAAGTTTGTGCAACAAACAGCACCCGGGGAGGGACTTCAGGAATACGAGCAGAGCGCAAATAAGATGGACATGACATATGAGGTTTGCAAGAAGTGCTACATGAAAATAAAATATTGCGTCAATAAGACAAACATTAGGCAAAGACAAATGCTAAGCAGTTGAAAAAAAATGTACAAACTGCAATATATGGTATCACAAGACTCACTGTATTGCAAAATGTTAAAAATCGCAATGGTATCAAATCATGGCGATTTTTCATCAAGTAGTGTGATAATATCGTATCGTGGGGCCACTAGTGATTTCCACCCCTAATTGATGCATAATTCTGTGTACATTTTATCATTGTTGATTGGCTGAAAGCGTTTACTGTGTTTACCACAGACTTATTTACATGGATACTCTGTGTGTGTAAGCAACCAAAGCCTTGGAACTGCTTTGTCAGGCAAGTAAAAATTAAATTCACAAAAAGATATGCTGTTCTGTTGTTGTATTCAGTAAAAAGGAGACATTTTCACAGGAGACAGAAAAGTGATCATAGTCCATTACATCCTCTTCACTTACACTTCAAGGTGGCATTTTTTTTTCTGTGGGTCATGATTTTTTCTGGTTTATCTGCGTGCCAAGAGATGGACTACTCTCTTTAATGGTATGTCTACGTGAAGGCCGATCACAATGGAAGATTTTCACATGTCCTTGCATCAGAAAAGTGATGTGTCTTAAAAAAGTAAATCTGGTAAACTTTTACGATCAAACTTAAAAGAGCGGGTTCTGTTCTCTCGTGGCCTGATTGGTCAGTCTTGCATGTCTAATTGCCATTGCCAGATGTTTGGAAGCATCCCCATGTGTTACAGAGTGACTCCTTTTGCATAACAGATACCCAGCGGTTCCTCTGGGTGAACATTTTTAGGGGGGGAGCATTCATTTGCAGTTTGTCAAGTGGGATTCAGCAAGGTGTGATGAACCTGCCCCATTTTACAGTACACTTCCCACAGCAGTCCCCTGTGGGATCTGTGGCTTTTTCCACACCTGATGTTGGCTCCCCAACTGATCACGGCGGTGATTCAAAGCAGCCACGCTCAGATTCACAAACAGCTGCTACATCAGACCGAGAGATAAGTCTGATAGGGAACCTTTTCTCTCCAAACTGTCTGCACTGTGTCGAGCAGACAGATTACATTCAGAGAGTTTACTGAGCATGATTATCCCTATGAAGTCACTCTGTCTGATTGACAAGCAGGGTATTACACACAGACAAATGAGCACTGTAATAGCTAATTGACTGCTCATTCATGTCCCGAACACAATGTTCTGTGAAGGGGTGAGGGACTATATAACAGCAATTACATTACAGCAGTGAGCGTCACTGCGCTTATCGATTTGATGTGTTTTTTCTCATCCTTTTTATAAGAAACTCCAGTGCTGTTTCTTAGAGATAGGACTAATATCAGATGGTTTTAAATGGGCTTCTCTCTTAAAAGCTGTCTATATTTCAAAGTAATCTCACTAAAGCAGTATGGTGAGTGTGTTTAAAAGCATCATTTGATCCAGAGATTACACTAACCCATTTGCCCTCAGTTCAGATGAGTGGGAAAAATCCTGTGGCTGAAGTCTTCATCCTGTGTTTGAGTAGAAGTTCCCATGACTATTAGTCAAAGTGATGCTGCACTCACTAGGTGTAGATCTCATGTTTTAATTAAATGTGAAGCTGTGATATGAGGCTGCATAATACATATGTAGGTTTAAGTTAAGTGCCTCACATGTGACATACAGAGCTAAAATCTCATTGCAAATGCCGCACACAGGGAATGAAAGTGAGATTTACAGGGTGCTAATGGCCTCATGGTGTGGATGCCCCACATGTGAGGGCTTTGATTCTCGTTGCAGCAGTTCCAGGCCAGGGCCCTCTTCTGTTCAGACCCACTCCCATCCCATCTTCAACCACATGAGAGTAGCACTTTGTAGCCTTACGCAAGTTACAGTGTTTTAAGCGTGGGTTTCATAAAGTTCTCTCAAATTTCCATGTATTGATATTGTTCAACGACACTTCAGGGGGACACATCGAAATCACTGAATGCTAAAAATCTAATTACACTCTATTAGGACATACAAAGGTCCACTGGGGGGTGAGAATTTAAATTTTAAATCAAACAACACAGGTACCTCTATTAACCTGAAAAAATTACAACAAAAGATGGTCCAGAAAGCCTATTTCAATAGTACCAAAAATCACCCAATCTGCCTCACCTGATAAGATTCACAAAGTCTCCTATAAAAAAAGGACTCATAGTCGCTATTTTTTATTTAGAGACATAGTGTATCATACTTTTCTGTTATTTTTCTGATAAACTCTCCACCAGCACCGTCACATAAACACATTGGAGCAGCATGATCCTTTTTAAGAAAACTGAAATGAAGGACATGGAGCATAGAGGGCCCATTTCATAGACTGCTATACACATAAATCCCCTGGCATCCTCTTTGTGCTCCCACTGCTTCCCTCTTTTTCTACAGCCATTTCCTCTCATTATGGGCCATAGACTCGGCATCCAGTGAGAGCACACAGCTGGACTGCAGTCCTCAAATGAAATCCTCTCATCACTTTCAGGTCTACCTCGAGTGCATCAAAACAGAAATGTCATATGTGACGTTCTGAAATGGAGACAGACAAATGACCCTTAGTCTGAAGGATTGTCCAAAGACCAAGAGGGTGTCATCTTCAGTAAGTAACGGAGCAGTTTGTATATATCAACCATCATACTGTGTTCATGCATTTTAGAAAAAACGAGAACATGTTTTTTTGCCTTTTTTTAAAATATAATCTTTATTTTAGGTCAACTTTGATCCGTTTCTTTTTTAAATAAGTCAATGTGCACAACCACTGGGTCAGTAAACAGCTATATTAGCTTATCTTGAAGACAGTTCAACCCTGTTTTTGTACTGAGTAAACATATGAGAAATAACATGTGAATCAGTTTAAGTCAGGATTTCCAAGAGTATTTTGAACCTTACAGAACAAGGCAGCTGTTTTGTGCTAACATAATCTAACTAGCTGCTGATGTAAGTTTTATATTTAAACCAAGACAAAAGTGTCTTGGGTTTTAAACTGTTTCTATTAAATTAAAGTGATGTAAGTAAGCAAAATAGTTTCAAGCACAGCCAGATTAGCAAAAAACATTATTTCCATTGGAGGAGACAAGTTTATCAGTTATAGATTGGCCTGTTTATTTACTGAACAGAGATTATGTAATATTTACAGTCTTTGCATGTAACACTTGAATTCTGTGAGGATATGGAGTGATTCAAGGCTGTTTGCCCTGCAGCAAAATTTACCTCCTAGAGTCCCGACATAGGAGATGGAGGTGTTTGTTGTCTGAGGCTGATGAGATGATGAAACTGAAGAAATTGCAGGACTAGGTGGTAATGGAAAGGCTGATGGTTGTGTGTAACGACGGCACAAAGCCATGTTAATCGAAGACAGCAGCAGTGTGACAGGCGAACAATGAGGGAGTGTTGCACTGCTATTGGATAGATAAAACCAGATGAAGTGACCTGTTGACTGCCTCAGAAGATATACGTGGAGGAGTAATGCGTGAAGAATAAACCACCAGCATACACAATATTGTCACCCTATTAAAATAACGGCCTAAGTCATTTTTTGACAAAAGTGAGTTTTTGGCCTAAATCATCTCTATATCATCTCAAGAAAGGATTTGGGCCAAAAACCCATTTTTGTCAAAAAATGACTTTTGTCGATTGTCGATGTATGTTTATAACATGTGGCCCACTTATTTGAAATTTACTCCACTCACTCGCGCCATTTGTTGCATCGATTTATGTCAAGGAGCATGAAGTATACATGCATGTAATAGACTGTTTATACCAAGGACAGAATAACAGCCACGCAGAGTGAACCCTTACCTTTTAGAGCTCCCTCTGTAGGCTTGCTGCGGTATAGTTCAAAAAGCTAAAAACTAGAAAACTAGAAATAGAAAGACAAGTCAAATCACTAATTTGAAAATTGTGCTTTCTGACACAGCAGTTAGTTCTTTCCATGCTAAATTATGTGCAAGTGTTAATTGTTCTTAGAAGACAGGTTAGAATTAGTTATTTAGTGTTAGCATGATGATAGGGGGCGCTGGTTTAGCTTGGTGAGCAGGTTTCAAAGCAGAAGGACTTTCACTGTTTGTCGGATCAATTCTCAGTCCCAGCATGATTCGGTGCCTGACATCCCCCTACTTTTTCCCCACATTGTCTCTCTGAGGCTGTCCTGTCAGTCTTAAAGCCAAAAAAGAATCTACCAAACGATGATTGATTGACAGCTCTGTGGACGAATACTGGCTCCTGCAGCATCCTTGCTTAGCAGAGTGAAATAAGAATGGTGAGAGAAAATGTAGCTGACGGAGGAGTCACTGAACTTGAACTGACCTGAGGTATCTGTAGTGATATATAAGTCATATATCTAGTTAATTGCATAATTTTGGTAGTAGAAGGGGTGTGATGTCAGTCCAGTGATTGTATGTCTGAGTTTTAAAATAACAAGATAGTGAGTATATATCAATAAGTATAACCTCCTAATCTATTTCACTGAAACCCCCAAAAGAAGAAGCATATCTTTAACATTAGTCCCATTTCTTGAGGGCGCCTGTTAAGCTTGGTGGTTAAACAGCGTGCCCCATCTACAGTTCCAGTCCTAAACCCTTTGCTGCATCTCTATCTTAACTCTCTCCTCCCAACTTTCTATACCACCACTGTTTTAACAACTGAATAAAGTTATAAAAGACCAAAACTTATTGTTTAAATAGTCTTGTCATGTCAGTCATCTGCCAAGTCAAATAGCTGCATAGTGGCCACCCCATCTATCTGCACTGTTTCTACTGAAATATTGATATTCATATTCATGATATCAGAGCAAGGTGATAGGAGTACAGATTTAAGTATGAAATATTAATATTAAAAGAGTGATTTGAATGTGTTGATTTGTCTAATCTTGCAGAACCTTATTAACTACAACTATTCTGTTATTTTTAGTCCTGAGTGACTAAAAGTTTGTGTTTTCATGTAGCCTAGTGAGTTTTTATGGGTGTGTGTGTTTTTATTTCTCCCAAACACAAACACACAGCCTTTCCTGAATGACAACCTCTATGCAGAAAGCTACAACATCCATTTGCTGACAGATGACAACACACCCTCACATGTCCTCACAGACCTCTGAAGAAGAAGAAGAAGAAGAAGAAGAAGAAGAGGAAGGACTTTCAAGAGGCTCTCAGAGAGTAATGTCAGGTTCATCAGACAGGAGGTACTCATATCTATACCAGGAAATCTCCCTCAGTTGTCATGTTGTGGAAGACAAATCTTTTTCAGAGATTTTCTATTTAAAGCGTAAAAAGAGTAAAACTGACTCAAGTGATAGTGTTTGACATTTACTATGACATTCAGCAGGCATGTCTTATTCATACTTTTTCTGCTGTGCTCTGACATCATGCTCATCTATTCTCTGTTATCTTCTCCATACAAAAATCAGAGTCAGAAATACAATCTACAGGGGTTACAGTGGCTCTTACACACAATATAACGGGGAGCATGCAGGAGTATAAATAAAATAGTAACATAGTAAGAAAATCAGCACTTAAAACACAACCTCACACAAAAGAATATTTAGAAATAAAGCTAAGTGCAGAAGACATGGAGAGTACAACATGTCTAACAACAGCCGTCTGCACTGATGAACAGTAGGGATGTTGTACAGAGTATTGCACACAGGCCTAAAGAAATACAGTGTCTTCCTCGTTTGTTTTAAGTGTTGGAGTCTCAGAACAGTTTTCAATCAGATGGCATAGCTGGAATGAATTATGTATCATACAGAAGTCTACAGCCTCTGAGGACAAGAGTAGTTGGACCTGACGGTGTATGTCCCTTAGAGGGAGGAGTTGTACAATTTAAGGGCCACGGGCAGAAATGAACAAAGAGTCAAGAGGTGCATATAGCATGTCTGTTCATGTGTCTGTGTCTGTGTGCATGTGTGTGGCATTACAGAGGGAAAGTATAATATACTGGCCTAAATCACTGGTATCCATGAAATCAGTAACTCTTTCAGAACAAGAGGTTGTGAATAGCTGGTACTCGGCAATCAACAGCTTTGTGTGTTCTTGCGTGATAATTGCAACCCTGAGATGAATTCCACCAAAAATAGTTTCTCAACTTGGGCTTTGAGTTGGTTGTGCAGAGCTTGATGTTGCTGAGGTTTTGTCACATGTGAGGGCACAGGCCTTATACATTGTAAAGTAAATGTATTCTGTTTGACTTTTTTTGCCTGGAGGTTGTGCTTTCATTGATCACATGACGCAATTGTCAATAATCAACCAGGGGACAAAATGCTTTCAGACAAATCACATTACCCTGGAGCAAAATAAGTGGGAAAATCTATAATCAATGACAAAATCACTCCTAGAGGGTAAATTAGTGTAACAAAACATAAATGAAAAAGTGCATCTAAAGCTACACCACACGTTTCCCTCCTTTTATTGACCATTAACCAAGGTTAGGTTCATGTACCATTATTTGTTGATAATCTAAGCTATACCAATATTTTATGTGAAAATAAAGCTTATCATATCATTTAATTAACAATTAAAAACAAATAAGTTTTCCAAAGCTAATGTAAAACAGACTTACATAACTAAACACAGATCCTTTATTCAAAGAAAGGAAATTGAAAAGCTTACTGCAAATGTACTAGCGGGTGTTGTTGATAGTTGTGTGACTGTGTTTGACAGGGAGCCAATAGTTGGATGGGAGAACAGTGCCTGGAAGGCAGGTCAGCAGCTTGCTGGACTCAGAGCTCACTGAGTAAGATGGCCTGTGGCAAACATTGACCAGCTCATATACTGTGGATCAATCACACAGACAGCAATGAGTCACTGACTGGAAAACTGTATTAGTTTGTATAAATAGAATACCACAGCCTATAAATATACTGTGCATATCACTGCGGTGCACACAACACAATACGAAACTCTTTCAGCAACCAAATGAGAATCATTATTGACACTGAATGAATGATTGATAAAAAATTATAAAAATTTTCATAGACTGAGAGCAGGTGGAAATCATTGGTTGGTTTCTGAGAGAGCTTCTTATACAGATACTGACATGACATCAGCCAGAAAACAACACCTCTGCTGGTATGATGATCCTATGCACTGCTTCACAAACTAGCAATCCCACTAATGCAGCCCCAAGTCAAACTGTTTGACAATTTACACTTGGCTGTATTTTATAGAACACGTTTAATCACAATCATTTATATACTGTTGATTTAAACTTTGGCTTTTCTTGACACTTAAAGGCTGATTTGATCAGTTTTAATGAAAGCTGTCTGTAATATGATATATTAGAAATGTGCTTTATTAATTTAAAAATATTTATTTTTGTGATTTAAACTGATAAACTTTGTATATATTGAAATATTGTGGCTATTAACTCTTTGAAAGCCTAATACTTGATTTGGTTTTTGATCAGATCCTTCAAACAAACTTTTTTGCATGAGCAAAAATATTTGGTGTTTCAGCATTTTTTCTTTCCTCTAATCTTCAGGATTTCAGATTTCTATGTTTTAGGAAAGATCACTTTCGCACATAAATCTTTAACCAAACATTACTTGTTAAGCGCACCAGATTAAGAAAAAGTTCTCAAAAGATCTCATCCTCTTAAATGTGCTTCCACAGTAAACCTAAGTGTAAGATAGTCTCATATAATGTTTTTTTTTACTTATTCAGTTTGATCAAAAACATTTGCAGCTGTACAACGTCGATTAATCATGCCTTCTTTTGTGTTTGTTTGTTTGTTTCCCAGAAGACAGATGAAGCACACTGGTTGACTGACTCCCATCATTAAGCTGAAGCCAGATCCATCACTGCCCCAGACTGTCGCCTTGTTGTCTGTATGGCTTGTTAAGAGAATGGATTGGGAATTCTCCTGCACTTGTCAGTAAATATATCAGAGTTTATTGCAGTCTACCTCAAGTGTGGGCTCATCTGTTTCCCAACTCTTAGTTACATGCTTCATACTCCAATAGCACTCTAAATCCCAGGGACAACAATAGACAACCACACAGCAAACAACAGCCCTGAGCAGTGTATAGATAAGCTGCAAATCAAATCAAATGCACACATTTCTTTTTTAGTTGAAGAGATTTGAAGTTTTTCTATCATCTAAAGTTCTTTTCATGGAGTAAAAACTTAAATTCAGAAGTCCATCACATAAATGATCTAACTGAATAACCCTTTCAGTGACAGAGATAATGCTAAACTCTGCCATGGGTAGAAAATATACAAGAAGACCATGAAAAAAGTAACCATAGCCATGTGGACCAAGCACTTTCTAATGTCCTATCACTGGGAATCATTCCAGCCACATATCGCCGAGAGAGCTGTGTCACAGAATCCAATAATTGCTAAATCACAGCCAGTTCTCCAAATGATCCCCAATACACCAAGGTAATTTTGCAGTGTCTGAACACCAGCTACTCCTGCCTCAGAAATGGGCATCTGTTATGACATCAAAAATTACAGGAGAAAACAGCTCATGTAACGAGAATAACCCCTGGCAAAGATTTTTTAATCATATTAAAGGAAATCCAAAGAGGGTTTCGAATGAATATTTTTACTTCAGTAATGAGAGCTTTAATTACATCAAATAGACATGAGTAGACTTAATCACTCCAGATTTATAATGTGGTTCCCATGCTTCTCTGGCTGTAAGTGAACTGCTGTGATACAAAGATGCAAACAGTTAATACAGGATATTATTGAAAACATATAAAGTATGGATTTAAACTTTATAGAAACTGTAATCAGGTCGGGGAGAGTGGGGTAAGATGAGCCATTTTCATATTTCGGATCACTACATCAAGTCAATCATAGTTTTGTCTCTAACTAGTGTATCTGCATATATTTCAAGATGTTGTGCATCCCTGCAAACCAACAGAATGAGTGTAAACATAACTGTCTTGATTATATAGCATGCCAAAAAAAGTGGTCTCCTATGGTCAACTTACCCCGTGTATGGGGTAAGTTGACCATAGGAGCGGGGTAGGTTGAGCCATATTCCTAACCCCCCCCCAAATACACACACACACACACACACACACACACACACACACACACACACACACACACACACACACACACACACACACACACACACACACACACACACTCCACCCCCAGCCCTCCCTCCCTTCTCTCTCCATAAATAACAGTCACTTCTTCACATTCATGTGTATTTTTTATCTATTATACGCTATTCAACTGGTACAATAATGTTTTTTATTGCATATAACTGCTGAAAAGCCGTTTTGTAAAAAGCCATTTTAACATGAGAATGTCTTTAAGTGATTCAGAACATCCACAGCTGTATTTTTGAAAAGAAAAAGTAACACATTTCAACAATCTGAACTGAAACTCTGATCCTCTCATCATATTCCTTTACTTTCTCAGTTGAGTCACTGACTCAACTTACCCCGGAACTTCTATGATGACTTTATTAGTCCTTTAAGCTAAAATGGTGGACTTTTAGGTTAGGGTTTTGACCTAACATAAATATTTTTTGGTCTGAACACAATTGTAATAAAACTTATGACAGACTAAATTCACTTTCAAGAGTGAAAAATGTTTTTTTTTGTAAATAAATGTCTAACCCCTTCACCCATGTGCTTTTAACCTTCACAGACTCCATGAATTGATGCCCATCTCCTAAATATTTGGTCACATGATCAATTTCTTTTACCATTTCCAAGCAACAGGGGGTGGCTCAACTTACCTTTTGGCTCAACTTACCCCATTCTTCCCTATTTCAATATGAACCTTTCTGTCTCATCTTGAAAGGTAAAGTACAATATCCATAATAATGTAACTAGTAGCCAACTAACTATTGATTCCAATTCTTATAAAGGTTGAAAAGTTATTGTATCTCTCTAATGTCGATTTTGTTTTCCTAAATTCACTCTGTTGTAAAAAATACTTTGTAAAGTTTTTTCGTATTGCGCATTTTTGCCCAAATATAGCGCAAGACTACGCTCCAGAGCTCTCACCTTTACCCTCTCTGCTGATACGAGGAAGCTGAACCAATCGTATCGCTCGTTGTTGAGAGGTGCTCAAGTTAGGCTCACATCCTCTCGCCAACATGGTGAGTACTACATTTAAAAAGAAAATAGCATTTTATAAAAGGTTTCGGCTAACTATGATCAAAAATGTATCTGCTCCATTCAAATTTAGTGAGTAGCCAGCTTTTTTTGTCGCTATTATGCTTGTGTAATGCCAAGTGTATTGAAACATTAGCTGCTGGGCTAGCTTGTCATCTAGCTTCATGCTAATTTAGCGGCACTCGATGTGGATCCGACTAAATCCTGGTCTGAGGCACAGGGAGGATAGGAGTAGATGCTGCTTTTAAAAAAGTTGGCGTAGCCTGTATGTCCAAGACGTAAATATAGTGACACAGTCCTTCTCAAAAACGCACGGCCGATGAAATAAGTCATATTCAGACAGTTTGGCTTTGCGTCAACTATTAGTTGTTACCAGAGATTAGACGGAGTCGGCAGTCATTCATTACAAATGCTACTCACCACAGCCAAGCACAGTGAACGTGCTCAGACATATCGGTGAAAGTTGTGATGATGAACTCGGGTTTCTTCTTGTATATTAGGACAAAATACTCCCCAAAAGACATCAAGTAGCGTCAAAACCAGCCGTAGAGATAACGTGACCCTAAACTGGTCAGCCACTACATCCTGAACACCTGAATCATACAAGAAAAACCGAATCCATCTGCTTTAACATAAATAGTATTTATACGGAAGTTGTACATTATCAGACCTACTTCGACATAGGTGATAGTTGTTCCTACGTCTTTGATCTAACATTAATCCTGCAGTTTATTCATAGGCGCCTTTCAAAGCACCCAAGGTCGCTTTGAAAGAGAAAACATGTAGCAGATGTTGGATTATCGTAAAAGTGTAGCCTGAACATGTCATCATTGACTGAAAATATATAAGCATTGGATTTCATTCAAATGTTATAGATGGCCAGTGTTCATGCTAAAGTTTCACTCTAATAAGCTCTATAATAGTAAAGTTGTAAATTAATTGATTACTTTAGATAATTCACAATTATGTTTCTGGCATGTTTGCAAGTGATTTTTGATGGTAGTTTGGTCACTCACACTGTCACGTTGCTGATACTTAATTTTAGGGTTTTTTTTTACGCCCTCATCTTTTTTAAGTCAACTCATTTTTTCCTGGTGTGACTTTATTCGACTGTCTTGGGTTGTGTTTGCTAACAACTGGAACATCCGCGGAATAGCTACAAACTTCACTCCAACACATGTCGATAAAAGCATCATAATTCAAATTGCTGGCTGAGCACAAAGATAAACCTACTTGAGATATGTGGAACACTGTTGTGATAGTATAGCTAATGTAGCAGCCAATTGCTCCTCTGTTCCTTGAACTTTAATTGCATTCATACAGATGTTACAGTCCTGTTGCAGTAAAAGTGGTTTGTTAAGCCACCTTTTGCAAGATCCAGTACCAAGGAGTTGTCAAAACAGCTTAAGAAACCTGAGAGATCAGAACCAGATGTAGATGTTCAACTACTATGGCGCCATCTCTAACATTAGCTCATAAAGTGGGTAGTTCACGTAACATAGAGTCTACTGAAAGTTCTAAGAAACAATTTAAAACCTATGTTTTTAGACAGGCTTTCCACTGACATCCGCGTCGTGGGGCCTCTGTGAAGTGCTTGTATCTGTGCCATTATAATGATTGTGTTTGTCTTTATTCTATTGCAATTTATTCTCGTTGAATGCAACATGTAGAAGGTATCTGTTTCTGAAATAAATATAAAGTTAAATATTAATTCAAGAAAATCTTGCTCTCCAATTTGAAAAAATGAAGAACACATTTAGAGAATCAGCAGTGTTAGCATTAATGGATTAAGCCTTTGCTAACTATGCTTCACACCACTTGCTGCTGTGAGTTCTCTACTCTCATTGTCTCATAATAACAATAATGTTTATTTTATTTCACTATTTTACCATTATTATTATTATTTCTTTTGGGGTGGGGGCTTTTGAATGCAACATGCAGAACGTATCTGTTTCTGAAATGAATATAAAGTTAAATATTAATTCAAGAAAATCTTGCTCTCCAAGTTGAAAAAATGAAGAACACATTTAGAGAATCAGCAGTGTTAGCATTAATGGATTAAGCCTTTGCTAACTATGCTTCACACCACTTGCTGCTGTGAGTTCTCTAACTCTCTGTGGTGTTTCTTATTCATGACAGTCTTCATCGGAGGCTAATAATGGCCCGAGCCAAGCGCCACCTTATCCAGGTGTACCGCCCTCAGGGATACCTCCCCCATTTGTAAGTCAGCAACAGACATATTCAGAACAATAGCTTTCAGCAGTTGTCGGTTAGGGCTACAGTGTGAGTGGTCTTACTGTTTTATCTCATCTGATTTCTCTAATCTTCCTCTTTTCTTGTTTATTCCATTCAGATGGGACCACCGGGAATACCGCCTCATTTCCCTCCTATTGGAATGCCCCCCATGGGACAACGACCGCCTAGCATGACTCCTATGCCTCCTGGTATAATTCCCCCTGGTATAATGCCACCTATGGGGGCACCACCGATGGGACAAGTGAGTCTAGGAGATTTGTCTCCACTTTGTTCATGATTGAAAGTTCTATGAGAATTTTGGCCCAGGAAGCCTGAGCAGAACCAGACTCTCAGGAAACACTGTCTGCTCTAAACAGTTGGGTAGACGGAGAAGCAGAGAGATGGGTAGAGAGAGAATCTGGCAGACAGACTGACAGACTAAAGAAAGACAAACAGCAGCAGCAGTGATAACAAGTAAAAGCAAGAGTTCGGTCTGAAAATGGCCATAGCAACTTAAAAAATATAGAAAATAAAATAATTGTAGAACTGACATGAATTGAAATTGAGATGTATGGGATTGTTAAAATGATAAATAAAAAAGCAGTTCAAGGACAGCAATTGGTCTGGAGAAATCTGTGAGAGAAGTGTTCAAAAAAACTGTCAAAACGCACTTTTATTCATCTAGTGTAGTCTGCACAACAACAAGACATGAAGTTAGGTGGAAAGAGGAGCTCAGTGTAGAAAATCCTTTAAAGGTTCAAAGCTCAAAGTTGCACTTCCAGGGTCTGACTTTGTTGGTAGAGTAGGCTAACATCCTCACTACTCTTTTTCATGATCAAAAGTATTTATGGCATCTCACTCCCCAACTCTCTCCCCACATTTTTGCGTATAATTCAATATTGACGGGCCTAATACCACTGTTAGAAAGTTCAGGTACCACAAGCATGTGTACATTCTGTGAATATAATGCTCCATAAACCTGTATGACCAGGCGTCTCTTACCACTTTGCGTATCCCTAATTGGAGACGTGTCAAAGCAAGGTGGCAGATATTGTTACTTTTCATCATGAAAGACCCTCAGGGATTTTTTTGGGGCTTTTAATTGATGTGTTTCAACTTCTGCTTTAAGGAGAAAATAATGGGTTTTCTTTGTAGTTTCAGTCCTTTGGTCATTTGTTGCTCTTTTGGACCAATTCTTATTTTGAGTGTTCTGAGATCTCACTTCATTAGTATGTGTGGTTATTAAAAAAGTCACTTATTTCTTGCCTTTGATGAGTGTAAGGTGGAGAGACAAACAAAGGCTCAACTATAATAAAGAAAGTTTAGCTGTGCATTTTTTCACTTATTTCACACGGAGCTAAAGCTCCTCCAGAGAGATGTCTGAAATAGATTGCTTGTTTATAATTTTGAACTCTATCCTCAGTTCATGCTTTGCCCCTGAGGTAGTCACACGTTTTTTCGTGCGTATCCCTTTTTAGGCAAAATTGGGTGAAATTTAGCAAGCATATGTGGTCTTGTCATGCTTATAAAAAGGTGTGATATTCAGAGGTGTTTGATCAAGGTGCCGGCAACACGTAACCGAAAAGGTGGTGAGGCGATGTAGTTTAGTGTGATGCTGCTTCACAGATTTCACGCTATGACATCACACAGTTAAATAAGCACAGCAGACCCCGCGTCAATCTCACTCTCTCTGAGTCGCAGGCAGCCCTTCTCACTTACACCAACACTGCGTCTCACACTGTGTCCTGTACTTGGTGGTATGGAAATGCCTGATGAATATTTCATGATGCGTCTCTTTTTAGATGCCAGGCATGATGCCACCTATGATGCCAGGGATGATGATGCCCCCTCGCATGCCAGCTGCGTCCGTACAACCAACAGGACCGGTAACTTTCCTCACTACATTTTCATCAGTGCTCTGTTTCACACCTTCCAGTCATACACTGCAGTCTGTGAAATGCTAAATGAAGAGCTTGTTCTGTGAGTTATCACAGCTGGATACAGATTGATGTCATTTCCCTAAAAAGCTGTTTGTTCTCTCCCTCACATTGAAAATAAATGGTGTAAATCAGGGGTGGGAGAAAAAATCGATACAGCATAGTATCATGATAGTTTTCTGGTGATATGTCGTAACGTCTCATTTACTAAGTACCTATTTTTTTCATATTAATTGTTATTATGAAGTCAAATCTATGATAATGGAAAAATAAAATCAACTGTTTGTCCAGTGAGGTTGGCGGAGGTGACATCATAGAGCAGGTAAAAGTTAGAGCAACAAATATATTTAAGGTTCGCAAGATGTGCTACATGAAAATAAAATATTGTGTAAATAAGACAAACATAAAGGAAAGACAAATGATAAATTAGCAAAGAAGTTAAAAAAAGTATAAATCACTCACAATACTCACTGTATGCAAAATTAAAAAAAATTGAAATAATATCATATCCTGGCCCAAGTATAGTGATAATATTGTATCGTGGCACAAGTATCGTGATAATATTGTATTGTGGCCCAAGTATCGTGATAATATTGTATTGTGGCCCAAGTATTGTGATAATATCGTATTGTGGCCCAAGTATCATGATAATATCGTATTGTGGCCCAAGTATCGTGATAATATCATACTGTGGCCCAAGTACCATGATAATATCGTATCGTGGGGCCCAAGTATCGTGATAATATCATACTGTGGCCCAAGTACCATGATAATATCGTATTGTGGGGCCACTGGTGAGTAGTACTGTAACCTGTCTGAATCAGGTTTTGTGAAAATTCCCAAAAATATGATTAAAAGTACAAACCATTCACTGCTTTCCTTTCTAACAAAGTCCTCACCAAGTCATGCAAATGAGCAGTCTCATGTACAGTATGCACTGTGTCTACATTCAGACAGCTTCATATATCAGAGGAAATTCACTTAATCATTACAAGTGTTTTTTTGCATGTGGGGTCTATTGAGTTTGGTACTGATTAAGAAGGCATTGTCTTTAATTGTGTCTCGTGAATGATGAGCCTGTTTTCTCCTCTGAATTCATCACTCAGTGGGAGAGCAGTGCGAAGTAAACTGCCAGATTTATTCCTTTTTTTTCTGGTAATAACTCTCTGATAAAATTCTCTGTTCCACAGCCTGGTGTTGACTCTACAGGTAAGATCATAAACTCTCACTTTGCTTACAAATCATATGTTTGCTTAATTTATAGTCTAACTGATTTGTGTATTTATGCTCACAGCTGCTGCACCTGGAACAGCTGTAAGTATGATGATTTTCTATGTGATGTTAATGTAGTTTTGCTGTTTAAACTGTTCTGAGTTTTCACCATCATTAGTTCCAGCCGTCTGTCTTCTCGATAATTGCAGTTTTTCAGACTATTATTTGTTCCTTTGTCCCTGCAGAGTACCACCAATGGATCTCCACAGGAAGAACAGCCAAAGAAGGTTTGTGCGCACTGAAATTTGAAAAAATTAGCTTAAAAGACTACACATCATTATGGAACTATTCCAAGAGCGGTAATTTCATATTCTGTTTCTTTTTTAGTGCTGAAACAGCTGATGTTTCTGTTGTTTTTCTATCTGTCTTTAGAAGTCCCTGTGGACAGAACACAAATCATTGGATGGGAAAACCTATTATTACAACACAGAGACCAAACAGTCTACGTGGGAGAAGCCGGATGACCTCAAATCTCCTGCAGAGGTAAACATCTTTATTGCCTAAACAACACCTTTTACATAAGGGGTGTTAAGGTACATGTATTGTCACGAACTGTTTCATTGTGTTCCTAGTAAAGAAAAATTATGTGTGGGTTTTTTGTTGCCTCTACTCTCATGAAAAAGTACTGAACTGAGACTTCAAAACCATGTATCAAACCACAGTTTTTCTCAACAATACCCCTACCACCCATCTTTAAACATTGGCACTTTCATGTACTTTTTTAAAGCACATTCAAGTCTCGTTTGAACATAACATGTTTTTCACTTGAATTTTGTCAATGTGTGAAATTTTAAATGAACAAGATACAAAAAAAGTGGAATGTAAAAAAAAAATCATTTCTGCATGTATAAAGAGACTCAAAATAAGAACAATAAGACATATGTCACTCATGTTTACAAAGTTTTAAAGTTATGCAAGTGAACAAAGTTTATGATGTATGTTAATAATAATGTGTAAACGTTTTTTATAAAATCTGTTTGAATAATTCTTATAAGGAACCTCACATTTCACAGGTTGGTTCTCTTCAGTGTATTAAAATGTAAACATTGTTCTGTGCCTTTTTTCTCCTCTTTCAGCAAATGCTTTCGAAATGCCCGTGGAAGGAGTACAAGTCCGACACAGGGAAGCCTTATTATTACAACTCTCAGACAAAAGAGTCCAGATGGACCAAACCCAAAGAGCTGGAGGATCTGGAAGGTAAAAAAAACAGCTTTCTGATGATGTCAGAGCTATTGTTAGAGAGACAGTGATTTTTCATCCATGTTCCCTTTGGGTGAACTTCTACAGTAACAGCATGGTCAACAACAGGTCACTGGCATTCAAACCTAATTAAGGCTCAGGGGGGATTTTAGCATCATTGACGTCCAAACACATCATGGCCTCTGCGGTGCATTTATTATCTTATCTGTGATAGGCTTTGAAATGATAACAAGTATCCTAACAGCTATCTCCTTTTCTCTATTCCAGCTATGATCAAAGCTGAGGAGAATGGGTAAGAGCCTCCTGTTTACCTTCAGTCACTCTGTACTGTTGCACTGTTTGTGATGAACAACACACCCAGTAGTTATTGAGAGTGATTTCTTCCTCCATTGTCTTTTCCATTTTTAATACCAGAGGTATTTTATTTTTAGGCAGTAACTAGTCGTGTACCAATGAGGTAACCTTTTCCCGGTATTCCTCTGCTCATGTGATGTGTTTTTGCTCTGTTGTGATGTGATTTTTAGAACGGCAGAGGCAGCAGCTCCTGGCACCACCGCAGCGCCAGCAGTGCAAGCAGATAATACAGCCACTATGGCAACAGTAATGGAGGCGGAAACTGCAACAGCAGTCCCGGAGGAGACACTGTCTCAGGCGGCCGCCCATCTCACAGCAGAGGCCAAGATTGCAGAAGCACCTGTGGCTTCCCTCGACAGCCCAGCCCCCATGGAGGTCACAGCCAGGTGAATCCTAACATCTGATACGGCGATGAGTACTGTCTCGTGATTATGGATAAGTCATACACATCACCCCAGATCCACAGAGTCATAATGACACTGTGGGTTTATGTTAGCTGTTGTTTTATTTTGTTTTGTCTACAACTTTATTTAGCAAAGTGAGAAATGCTCAGTGCCTCTAATCCCGAATGAAAACAGCTCATAACATCTTGGTTTTTTTTTCATCTTCAGTGCCGAAGTCACAAAGGAAGAACGGCCGGAGCTTCAAAAGAAAACTTACAAGTGGAACACAAAAGAGGAGGCCAAGCAGGCTTTCAAAGAGCTGCTGAAGGAGAAGGTGAGTCAAGCTGTTGAATGAGGTCAAGGTGGAACACAAAAGAGACCGTCTTATCTCTCCGTCTGCTGTACATGCTCTCATCACTTTGATTATTTGTCATTTGGCAGATCAGATACAAAGATAAAACACGGCTTGTTTAAGAACATTTGCCTGAACACAGATTAGACTCCATTAGTGTGCTTTTAGCGGTTTCCAGCATCATAAATACTGCACAGTGAGGAGGAGTGTAATGCTGTTACATTTGTTACTCTGTCAGTCCAAAACATTAGTCGTGCTAAGGCAGCTACAAAGACGGCAGGGATGACTGCTTCATCACTTTGAGTGGAGCTGGGTGTGTGTGGAGGATGTGCTGTGTGGAAAGGTACAGACACACTTTTCTAGATTGTCTATGAACTCCAGCTTTGATCAACAGCAGCTTTAGGAATTAGAAAAGCATTAATAGGATTTGTGCGTTGATAGAAGTCAGATTTAGCAAAGTAATCACAGCATGTGTCCTGATGATCTAGTTGTAAACAATTACACACAGAAATAGAGATTTTTTTTCATGTTTTAGGTTTAGTTTTCATCTGTCTCATCTACTCCCTGTTGACCCGCACACATCCTATGCAATTTGATCTGTATCTAATCCTTCCCCTCCTCTTGAGCCCCCGGGAGCCCTTGACACGATTGTTAAGCTTCACCTCCTGTTGTTGTGGACGTATAGTGCGAAACTGGTCTAGCACCACCCACCTTGAACGCGGCTATATTTAGGCTCTTTTTAATTTTGGTGCACAAAGCTCTCCTCTGAGATTGCTTGCCATTTCCAGCAAGATCTTAATGGCTCTGTCTTTATGATTAGCTTTATTGGATCAAAGGCACGAGGCTGGCAGGAATTAAGACAGTGAGAGAGAGAGGCATGCCTGAGTGAGTTAGAAGAACTGTGACAAGTGACAAGACAGAGGCACACGGTGGAATTAGTTCATAATGGATGATGGAGTCAGTCTCGGAGAGAGGCGAGTGGCTGAAAGGGCACTTACATAAGTCCTCCTCACTAGCACTTGTTTGAATTATTGCTACTCCACACCTCTTAACCCGGCATCTTTTAGTAATGAGGCGAATGTGTTGACTCCTGTGAGGCAAAGCAGCTGTTCCTCTTGCTTCTTACATATGAAAACAAAGCAATTAATTTTCCTCTGGGTGTTTGTTTTCAAAATAAGAATCCATCTTCTGTTTTTTTGGCTCAGCAGTACACACCCCTTTAATGTTTTCTTTGTTTCAGGGTGTGTCTTCAAACTCCTCTTGGGAGCAGGCCATGAAAATGATCATCAACGATCCTCGCTACAGGTACCCTTTTCTCCTCCCATTAGTTTATTATAGAGATTTGCACAGCAGGTGAAACCAATGCCACAACTGACACAATTTCGTCTGTGTTCAAGCGCCCTGCCCAAACTGAGTGAGAAGAAACAGGCGTTCAATGCTTACAAAGTCCAGACAGAGAAGGAGGAGAAAGAGGAGGCCAGAATCAAATACAAGGAGTCCAAAGAGACCTTTCAGAGGTTCTTGGAGAACCACGAGAAGATGACGTCTACCACCAGATACAAGTAAGAGCTGCAGCGATCTCACAGTGAAGTTCATTCAGCCCCATTTAATGATTGTTGCTTCCCTGTGTTGTCAATATGATTATGCAGATGGGATCAATGAAAGATAATCAATGGCTTGTAAACACGCGATCAGGCAGTTACAGCATTGTTGGTTTCAAGCAAAGCTACTCTGACCTGCTGATAGATGGTTGACTTAGTTTACCTGGAGGGTGAATTTGATCGTTGCTGCAGTTTACATTTAAATCACAATAAAAAGGACAGAAGAAGAGAAAGCAAACGAGGAGAAAACATGGTCAGACAGCAACAGGATGCAGACATAGTTCACTGTAGGAATGACAATAATAAAGTGTAGTCACATATGCAGTACTAACAGTGATTGAACTGTGTCAGAGTGGAAGCACATTATTAGTGAGCAATAACTGAATAACTTTTGTGTTCTGGTGATTATACATGACTTTAAACACACACTTATGATTGTTCTATTCTGCTGATTACTTCTGATTACTGCTCACTGCACCTTAGAGTGTAAATGTGGTCATGTAACAACAAAGCCTCACGCATATACACACAAATGATATGCTTTCAGGTGTGCTTGTTGAATAGTGTTCATTTTAACATGATGTTTCTAAGGTAACATGATGCATAAGAGAGCTTGATTGGGTCTGATTTTCCACCTTTATCCATTGTACTCTCAGTCATGTTTGTTTTTTTTTTACTTTATTTTTGTGTTTTAGTTTTTATCACAAACACACGGAAGAATAAGTAAACAGGGTCAATTCATGACAGACAGAATGTTTTCCAGCATATTATATTGAACGCTAACTACATTCAAAATAGGGCCCGACCAATATGGATTTTTTGGGGCCGATACCGATTACTAGGGAGGAAAAAATCTGATTACCGATTAATTGGCCGATTTTTAGAATTTTTTATGAAGTTTTAAAATTTTGTTAATTTAAGTAATATATCAAAATATTTACTTATTTTTTTTTTTTTACAAATTGCTGCTTTTGAGCCTTTCAAACGTTTCTGAATAACATTAACCTCAGTAATATTCCACGTATTTATCATGAATCAAAGTCGGACCAGAAAAGCGTTTTCAACACCGCCCGCTGATCGGTGCCTCCGCGTCTCAACTCACGTTACTCATTTCCGGTCCGGTCCGGAAATGAGTAACAAGACATGCAGCTGCCTCAGTAAGAGAAGTAATGTGTACTATTGTTTATTCTGCCGTTACTGGCACGGCCAAAAGTGTCGCAAGGCTAATAGCAGATGGCTAACTCTAACTTTAGCTTGCATGTTATATGGCGCTTCACCGATAACTTTGGCGTGACCGAGACCAGCACAGCGGAACATAGTGAAGTGGATTGAACTGAAACTTGTCGATTTATTGTGTATTTCACAAACTGGTTTATTTACCGTTGAGGCGGACCACTCTCCTCTGTGCGTCCCTGAGCTGCCTGCTTCAGATCCGTCACTCTGCTGTGCTGTGAGGTAGTTAGTGGATGAAGATTGTCATGAGGTCGCTGCCCCATCTACTCGATAAGTCGGGGAACTTTTCAAGTGGCGGAACATTTTCGAAGTGTAACCAAATCTTATTCTCAGCATTTTATTTTTGAAAATATCTGCGACAATCTGCGAGTTTTGGCCGATTACCGATTAGTCTCAAACAGGCTAAAATTGTCCGATAAATCGGCTCGCGGATAAATTGGTCGGGCCCTAATTCAAAATAAAATAAAACATGAATAAGAATTTGCAATATGGTTACAATAAGGTATGCAGATCAGTATTAGTCTCCATTAGTCAAGTCAAATTATGTCCCTTGACCGCTAAAGTCTCTTAGGATATTCCAGGACTGGTTTCTCTAGGAGCAGGAACATCACTTTGGGTGGCATTATGATTTCCAGTTTTTCCAGCAGCATATCTCAGAGATAATGTCAGTTGTTCCATCTTATGTATTTGTTGAATTATTTCCTTCCATTTGGTGATTGTTGGAGGTTCCTTATCTGTCATGTTTTAAAATAATTTTACCTATGAACACGGACAGAATCTGAGTGATGAACAGCATCTACTTCTCACAACTACGATTTGCACACACAGTGTTTTTATATCCTGCTGACATGTTTAAAAGAAGGCTTATACAATTACGCTTTTGTCAACAACATTGCGACTATTTCATCTTCATCTCCGGTCTTGCGTGACACATCCAGTATTAGACGCACTCTTCAGTTTCGCACTGTGGTGGAAGTCATCGTAGGGGACAGATGGGTCGACTGGTAACCTTCACAGAGTGCCAGTAAGAGTTCAGCTGGCACTGAGGTGGTTGTGATGACTGGGGCTCTAATCTGGGATGGCACAACAGGCAGTCAGACTTTGAACAAGCAGGACTGTCAAGTGTGTGTATCATCTTAAGTTTGATACCTGATTTCACTCCAGCTTTGAAGTCAGGAAAAAAAATAAAAATTACCAGAGCTAAATATGGGAGAAAACTGTCCTTCATGAAATCAGCTGCACTCTTTTTTGCCTTCTGCTAACACCTGAGGAGTTAAATTTGGAGTCTGGAGTGAAGGTGAATTTAATCTGTGAAATGCTGCCCTCATGTGGCTAACTGCCTGAACATATTCTCAGCACTAAATGTGTTTCAACTCCCAATCCAGGAAAGCAGAGCAGATGTTCAGTGAGCAGGAGGTGTGGAGCTGTGTACCAGAAAGAGACAGACTGGAGATCTACGAGGATGTTTTGTTCTACCTCGCCAAGAAAGAAAAGGTAAGACTTCGATTTATACAAAGTCATTCTACTTCAGCGGTTATCTGCCTCAAGCCTTCTTCTTCATTTAACGCTATTTCTTTCTTCAAACTGTTTCTAGGAACAAGCAAAGCAGCTGAGAAAGAGGAACTGGGAAGCTCTGAAGAATATCTTGGACAACATGGCCAACGTCACATACCGCACCACCTGGTCTGAGGCCCAGCAGTATCTTCTGGACAACCCAACATTTGCCGAGGATGAGGAACTGCAGAGTAAGAGCGCAGAAATCTCTGTTTACCTTCTTGATGTTTTCTGTCAACAACTTGAAGTTAAAATATCTACCTGCTGGCAGATATGGACAAAGAGGATGCCCTCATTTGTTTCGAGGAGCACATCCGGGCTCTGGAGAAGGAGGAGGAGGAGGAGAAACAGAAGACTCTTCTCAGGGAAAGGAGACGACAGCGCAAGAACAGAGAGGCTTTCCAGGTGAGAGGAACGAAACATGTTACGAATACTGAACTGACAAATAGTCAATTCAAGCTGTGAAAACATGGAGTTTTGTTTTTGCTTCCCTGATTGTGTATTTGTGTTCTTTTCCCCGCAGAAATTTCTGGACGAGCTCCACGACCACGGCCAGCTCCACTCCATGTCTGCGTGGATGGAGATGTACCCAACCCTGAGCTCAGACATCCGCTTCGCCAACATGCTGGGCCAGCCGGGTAGGACAGCAAGCTGGTGCACACGTGGCTTCACACGTCTGCAGAAGCACGTGGACACGACACGTAGACGACACATGACGTGAACACACAGATAAAATATACAAAGCAGAGGGTGTGAATACTGCATGAACCACATCAGGGCGCTGTTTGACCATCCTGTAACCCCTTCAGTTTTGTTGAGTTTGAGTTTACAGTCAGAGGTACAACTCCTGTTCAGATGTTTTCTCTCGCTCTTCTGTCTGCATAATTCAGGTTCAACTCCTCTGGATCTGTTTAAACTGTTTCTAGGAACAAGCAAAGCAGCTGAGAAAGAGGAACTGGGAAGCTCTGAAGAATATCTTGGACAACATGGCCAACGTCACATACCGCACCACCTGGTCTGACATCTCTCTCTGGAGGAAACAGATTATTTCACCGATCATATATTTGTTTCATTTCTTGTAAATATTTTTTTTTGATGGCTCTGACAGGACAAAGGATTTCTGGTGGAAGTCAACACCAGCTTTGACGATTTCGGATCAGTGATCAGCTCAGACAAGAGAGCCACCACACTGGATGCTGGAAACATCAAGCTTGCCTTCAACAGTGTAAGAGTTCCTCCTGTATATACCCGAGTCCTCACCAAACCTCATGACTCCTATACAGTTACACCTGATTATTGTCTGTCTTTTGTTGTGTCCAGGCCTCTTTACATTTGTGTTCATATTGTTACACCAGTTTAACCCTTCACTGACCCTTTTGTTTGTGTTAGTTGTTGGAAAAAGCAGAAGCCAGAGAGAGGGAGCGAGAGAAAGAGGAGGCAAGGAAGATGAAAAGGAAAGAGGCAGCTTTTAAAAACATGCTCAAGCAGGCAACACCACCCCTGGAGCCTGAGGCTACATGGGAAGGGGTAAGTCCTTCATGCACTCCATAGTATCAGCTGTTCTTAAAGCACTTCCCTGAATCGGTTTTCTCAGTACTGATGATTTACTGTCTACAAAATCAGGTCAGGGAGAGGTTCCTAAAAGAATCTGCGTTTGAAGATGTGACACTGGAGTCCGAGAGGAAACGGATATTCAAGGACTTCATGCATGTCTTGGAGGTAAGTCTTTTCATAGCAGGAGTAAAAAGGATGCAATACTGTGAAGAAAGGATGATGTGAACATGTGGTATCTACGGCCTTGACAGCATGAATGCCAGCATCACCACTCCAAGACTAAGAAGCACTCGAAGAAGTCCAAGAAGCACCACAGGAAACGATCCCGCTCTCGATCGGTCAGTGCTCTTCATAGATGTGCTTTTTAGACGATCTTTTTCTCCCACATTTCGACTCCGTATCACAGCTGGTCAATCCCTGAATCTCAATTTTGATTGTTTTGACAGGGCTCAGAGTCTGAGGAAGAAGAGTACCACAAGAAGAAGAAGAGGTCACAGTCCAAATCTCCCTCCGAACGCTCGTCCAGTGGAGAGTCTGGTGAGTGGCCGTTAAACCTCACATCAATCACTCATTATCAAAAATAAAAGAAAAACACAAGCAGTTCCGTGGATTCATACTGAGATCTCTTCCTGAAACCAGAGAGGAGCTATAAGAAATCCAAGAAACACAAGAAGAAGGGAAAGAAGAGACGCCACAAGTCTGTAAGTTCAGAGGATGAAGCCGTAATCCTTTTAATTTTTTAAATATCATCATCTTCATGTGCATGTGGTGTTTGGATATTTGCTCACTGATGGGGATATCCACACCCAGGCCTCACCAGACTCTGACAACGAGAAGAGAGGAAGAGAGCGCGACGGAAAGCGTGAAAAGGACCTAGAGAAAGATAAAGAGAACGACAAGTCGCGGGGGAAATCTCACTCAGACTCTAAACAGAAGTCCCCTAAAAGAAAAGCGGTTAAAGAGGAGGTGGGTTTTCTTTATGACTTCTTTTACAGACTTTTTCACGGCTGTTTAAAGTTCATGGAGACTCGAGCAGTGACAGCTCATTTGTTAACCCTGTTTATACGAGACCATTCACTCCTTGTGTTTTCTGTGTGGGGTTCAGGGCGGCTGGGATACGTCAGGCAGCGAGCTGAGCGAAGGAGAGCTGGAGAAGAGAAGAAGAACTTTGCTGGAGCAGCTGGATGCACCTTGAGGATAACACTTCTCCTAGTCTTTCAATGTGAATGTTAACTTCTGCAAACATCCAAATCATCTGGTTAAACCATCACAAACAGACTGTGTGCGGTCACACAAGTCTCTGGCGGCTACAAGACCGGTCACTCTGAGCTAACCCACTTATTTGGAGACTAATTTGATATCAGAGACTGATCGATCAGTAAATATCAGTTTTCAAACATCACTCGAATTTGTTGCTCTTGCTAGACGAGTACTTTTAGTTGACTGTAGTTGTACATGTTTTCCACTGCTTATTAATTTTTTATATTCAATTAAAGTGATTCATGTCAAATAGACTGACTTTCACATGGACAAGTAGCATGAAAAGAAAAAGGGTTCCTTCATTCACTCATTCAGAGGAAGTTAAACCATTTTTTTCAACTAATTTAACTGCAGCTTTGTTCAGGAGAAATAATCAGAAAGGTTTCTGGTGGGAGCAGTTGATGATATGGACAATGTAGTGTAATGTAATAAACTATTGTTTGAATGAGCGGTGTCTGAAATTGATTATTTAAGAAGACAGAGACAAAAAATTTGATCAGTTCTTCGTTATTTTAGATGTCATCCAAAACTGACAGACTGAAGGGCCTCCTTTGGTAAAATTTGAGCACATTGGCACCACAGTTGGCCTTTTAAAGTCCCACTCCGATCGTTTTTTTTAATACTTTTTAACTGTTGTTTTCGTTGACAAAAATATTTTGTCAACACCCCATTTTTCCACGACGAAGACGTGACATTTATGAGCTAAACATAAGTCTTAGATGACAAAAATGTGGCGAGACAAATGTGCGTTTACGTTGACGAGACTAGATGAAAACGCTAGTGGTGGACGATACAGAGTTGCAAAATTCATGTGCATATAGTCAGTCAAACGCTAAACATGTATTCAACAGTGTTGTTTTTGTTGACGATGACGAAATGTTTTCGTCAACATCGTCAACGAAAACAACACTGCTACTTAAAGTGTTATCAGTGGTCTTTAAGTTGTGATTATGACGTTTTTAGCCCAAATCTCATTACCTGTGTCATTTTCAAGGGCTTTTCTTCTGCAGAGCTCCAGTAGCTCATTAGCAATTCACCTCTGAGTTGTGGACGGAGACAGCGCAGCTCTTCACACTTCTCTTCAGGCTAACTTGTAACCTAATTTTGCTGGTGAAGTAAAAGAAGCAGGTAACACAGGAGCTACTCAGCTCTCAGACACTTGTGTCTTTGGGAACATGATGAAAGGTAATATAACTAGCTTCTTTAGGAGTATTGCAATCCGCTACCGCACACTCTTGTTCCACGATCGTCCTATTTCTCTGAGCTTGGCCTGCATCGCTGGGCTGTGGGGGCGGAGCTTCAAATTGTGACGTAGGAAATCTCACTGGTCTAAACTACAGACTGTAGTCTATGATCTGAACCTGCCATTTGGGTCTGCCAACGATTCATAGCGATTTGAATGCAGGAATACTCAGAGAAGCAATTTCACACTTGGTTTTCTCGATTTGTCCTGTAGCATCAGAAAAATGCGGTATTAACATTTTAAAAAACAAGAAATACTGAATTTTCATCAGAGTGAGTCTTTTAAGGCCTCACCATAAACTGAACAGTGACCTCCTGCACCGAAGATTTTTCAAACCGAAAACCTGAAAACCACTCTCAACATAATGCATTTACAAGTGTGTGTTAAAAAGGACAAACTCTGTTTTTATTCAATGTAAATAGTTTATTCATTCATATTCATTGAAAATCTCATATCACCTAATTAAAGAAAAGCTTGTTATTTTGTAATAAGCACAAACTGCCTAAAATACATTTTCTGGTGAACATAAAAACATGCCAGTATTATCCAGTTAGAGATGTCACTATCACAGAAAAAGGAGATGAACGGCAGCATGTGCTTCAGTGGAGATGATTATGATGATAACAGGAGGGTGTGTCAGTGTGCTCCAAAACCAGCCAACCACAGGTTTGTGATGTTGTTGACTCTGTCAGAGTTTGACTTTGCTCAAATGTACCACGGTTGCAAATCAGAATTTGATGCGTGCTAATGTACCTGGCTCTGAGGCTTCGTGACACACCTGCATGCAAATTCAGTGACCTGCTGCCTCCTGCATGAGAGTGAGACGGTCTGATTGAACACACGGCTGTGGAGAGTCTGGCTGCATTTGGCTTCATTAAATATACAAAACATAAAAATGGAAACAAAACTATAAGTTAAAATAACATTCAAGTTGTATAGCACAAGGCAATGAAAACTTTTGTTTAAACAATATGTACAATATTAACCATCTGGAAATGTGAGTAAAGTAAAAAAAAAAAAAAGGAAAAATGGTTTGTAGCAAAATATCTGTACATTTAGGAAAGTTTTTTTGTCTTCTGCATTTTGTTTGACTATTTTTTTAAATTGACAATGACACAGAGATGTAAAACATGAGCTTCAAGGAATCCTCAGTGGTTAAATACTATACATAAAAATTACAATAAAGTGAGTAGACACAGAAACCTGGAATATTATCTCTAATAATCACAGTTAGCAGAGATGAAATGTGAAGTTCTTTCCAGTTTGAGTTATGAGATCCTCAGGTCAGCTTAGCTTTGTTAGAGTTTCTACATTTGGTTGAAAATTGTTGAAGCCCTGAGCAGAGATGCATGCAAACATGTTATTTACTCTGTTTCCCTGTGATGAGTTACTGTCCTCAGATTCATTTATGACGTCTCATCAGATGAGACTTTTTTTGTGATTCAGCAACTCTGGAGTCTATTTTTGATCATCAGATGAACATGAGGTCTTCAAAGATTCACTTTCTCCTGCAGGATTATGTCATAAATAAAATGACAGATGCATGTCTGCGGAGGGCTTCAGTAGAAAATGCATTTAAGATGCTTTTTGACTTTTCCCAGAAACCAAACTTAATTCTTCTCTGTTACTGAAATGCATCGTTTTGAACAGACAGTAGATTTTTATTTAAGGAGGCAGCCTAGTTAGAAGGATTAGGAGCAACAAGTTCAGTAACTTATGAGAGATCTTTTATACACAGTTCACATTTTACTTTTTTTTGTTCTCCAAAACAAATCACTTAAAATGTTCTTTCTCTTCAGTCTTCATAACCCTTATACTTTCTTGAGTACAAATATAGTTTTTTAAAATCATTTTCTGATCACTTCTTCTTGTCTGATCATCAGCCCTTTTAGTAGAAGTTACGTAGAAGCCTCATGAGATGTAAAGCGAGGTGCAGTTTGAGCACATGTTTTCAGAGGAATGAGGAAGAGCGCTGGAATGTACTGAGACACATCGTGGTGTCAACGCAAACACTGACGGATGTTTTATGTGGAACAGCTACGGGGGGGAAGTCGTCCCATACATTCGACGTTATATTTCCGAGGAAGCATCTCTTCACGCGGCGTAAGGCCACTGCGAGTCCAGTTGAACACATCGTACAAATTAAAGCCAGGTCAACTCGTATTGCTTCAAAGTGGGAGTATAAAAAACAGTCATCATCAGACAAACAGGAGACAGAGTGAGGTTCACCCACAGAAAAGGAGTTCAGGCACTTAGCTCGTCGAAGGTTTCTGAATCAACCTTTCAGACACTTCAAATCCAGTCCCATACATGTCCCAGTCCTTCACATGAAACTGCTACTGTACCACAGACATGGAATAACTCGTATTCTTATGTAATATATATACATATCATCTCTACGGTTGCTACAACACTCATCATCATCTCTCTCATCATTCTTCACTCTGCTTTTCACTTCCTCTCCTTCCTTCCTTCCTTCCTTTGACACCACACATCCTCTCAGCCTCGCCCCTCCAGCACATACGGTTTCCCTCGTCACACGACCACTTCGCCGTTGTTCCCAGGCCGCAGGTTCTGATCATCAAAGCGTCTCCTGACACTCCTCCGCACAGCATCGGCTCGCCTGTAAGGCTGATTCCTCAAATCTGAGAGGGATTGGATTGAGGGGATTGAGAGGGAGGGGGATAAAAGATCTGTCAGTCATCTTGTCGGGATGTTTCTGATGAGCCCACATGCTCAGAGTGCTGGCAGCCTGTCTATCAAAGCAGCGTGAGATCCACACAGAAAGAAAAAAACCCTCGTAGGTCAGCTGTCTGGATGTTATGACTCAAAAGCCTCTGTCAGAAATCAAGAAATTCTTTGATGCATCGTGTAAAAACAAAATGCATCTTCCTCAAAAGTGAGGGAAAAACTACTGTAGCTGTTTCTCAATCAGTAGAAATAAACAGAGGGTAAGATGGTGGTGATTCAAAGAGAGAAAAACAAAAGAAAGGGAGGTAATAAAGAGATGCTTGCCAGGTTTGGGACACATCCACCACTACAGGGGTGCTACTGGAGGAGTTCCTTACCCTCGAGTGGACATTGGGAAATTTAGTAATGTTATTCTTCTTTAGGGCTAGATGAAAAGAAGACAAAATGGAGGTTAAAACTGCAGGAGGAGGAGGAGGAGGTCAAACATGTCAGCCTTTGACATTCACACTGGCTTGCACTGCAGGAGCGAAGCAGAGTGGCAGGAGGCTGCATGAGGGGAAGGAGGCTCTGGCAGGAGAGGGCATGAGAGGGGACAGAGCTGGAGGATGTTAACTGAGGAGGATGGAAGCTGATTTAGAGCTATGAACAGATGTAAAGATCGTTTTCTGTTATCAACTCAGTTTGCTTTGAAGAGCGGCTACCAGCAGCACAGAAGAAGAGCCCGTTTTTAAAAAGTCCAACACACAGAACTGAAATGAACCAACATGGGAGCATTGTTACACTCAGCAGCACCAGGACCAAAAACCAAACAAAGCATGCATGCGGCTGAGAAACACTTGATGAAGTCGATGAAGACAAGGCAGGTGCAGTGAAAAAAGAGTGATAACATGTTAGTGGCACACAGAGCATGCGACCGCAGAGAGTGAGACAGACTGCTGTGATGTAAACATTGATTATATGTGGACATATGCGGGTCATGATGAAAGAGAGGCGACCTGTCAGCAGAAGCAAGCACAGCGTTATGAGCCGACTGGGAAGGCAGGCATGCGCTGTGGGAAGGTGGGTGGCATCGAGCAACAAGCGTTTAGCATGCGAGGAGCAGCCGTGGTGATGTGACGATAATAACAGACATTCACTTTCACATGAAACACTGATCAAAAAACACTGAGAAGCAAGTTATAATGCCACAGACACAGAGACAATGATGACATTAGTCACATCTGCCATGTAGACAATGTTTTTCAGCGTTTCTGTTGACACAAAACAGTCAAGATCAAGTCCAGCTGAACCAAACCAGAACTTTTAACTCCGGTTGTGTTCTATAAGTCACCACTAGATGGCAGCTCAGCTTTTCACCTCCGGGAAAAAGGCTTCACCAGTTAGAGTCTGACGGTTTCCTCTGTGACATTATGTTTTGCTGTGGTTGATACAAATTATGATGATAAATGAGGGTGTCACACTTCATGCAGGTGAGGGGAGAAAATCATTATCCCCGACACCAAGTCATGCTCAGGAGAGGGAGAGGAAAAAAAAAAAAAAAAAACAATCAGTGTGTGTCTCAGGGTCCAAAGTGTGAGGTTCAAATGTGTGAGTTCAGAGAGGAGGAGTGTGAAGAGACATGCAGAGGATGGAGGAGAGGAAAAATAAGGAAGAGTAGGTTTTATTTCAGCAACCTGAGAGAAGAGAGACAGTTCTATAAGCTTAGTAATGGTACTCCTCATTGAGGGCGGGCTCGCAGAAGAACCGAGAGCCGCGCTTGGCTGTGCGGGCGGTAAACGGCACGGTCTTCAGCACTGCATTGAAAACGACAAGGACAACAGCCAGAACAAGACAGAGACAGAGACAATTTCAGAAAAAAGCAGACTTCTACAGGGGTTAGGCACCGGTTAGCAGTCAGCAAATACCCGACAACAGGACCAGGAGAGGCCAGGTTTTAGGCTCTGTGATGATGAACTTCATAACCCAGGGTTCTTGGTTTGAACATACCTCAGACATCTTATCTTTTTAAGAATACAGAGAGGGTATACTTCCTACAGAGATTGGAAACACATGCATATCCACAAAGAAATGCACCTTATCAAAGTACACCCAATCTTTGCTCTCATAGTTAATCTCTACTATCAGAGCTTGACTTTAATCTACAAATATCACCTTTTTTTATACATTCAGCTGTATCAGGTAACATTTTTAACACAACTGCTCTAGGTTTGAGGAGATCTAGAAACTGTCTTTATAATTTAGTAAGAGTGAAGTTTTTTCTGTTTCCTTATATTTTCTTTGTGTTTCATAAAATGTGGCCAGATTTTCTGAATGAAATACTGGTGACATAAAAGTGTCTGAACAATCGTGGCTTCATTAACTCACCTCACCGATAAACAGAGCGTAGATAGTATGAATTTGATACCGACTTCAACAAAAGGGCCGCATTGAGTCGAAAAAAATGGACATGTTGTACTGTTGTTGTGTTATATCATTAAACTACAACAAGTTCCTCAAAATTACACTGAGTGCAAAACTGTCATCAGATGATTTATCACCTTAAATTTATCTGTTAGCTATTTTTAATATATATTTACTCCCGCCCTTTGGTTATTTGTCACCATTAGAAACTATTTGACACCCGGCCTTGTCTCTGTAGAAACAGTGTTATAAAGCAAAGACAAAGCAGATAAGATAAGCCTTGATACACAGACAAATATAACCATGGATGTCATTAGATTAGCCACACTGTCAGTTCATCTTTGTCATTGTTAGCTTGAATTTTTCTGGAGCTTCAACGTCTCACTGTTGATTTTTAAAGAAGAGCCAGAGTCATTGTGTTAGTCGTTTAAGAGTCCCTTTGTTAATGACTAAATGTACAGCACCAAAGAGGACCTTCATGCACAGCGCCCTGGATGTGTGTGTGTGTGTGTGTGTGTGTGTGTGTGTGTGTGTGTGTGTGTGTGTGTGTGTGTGTGTGTGTGTGTGTGTGTGTGTGTGTGTGTGTGTGTGTGGTCAGAGGCTGTAACCAGGCCCAGGTGAGGTTACCCGTGATGATGTCCTCAATCGCTCCATCTTTGCCCTCGTAGACATGCCGGCTGTCTTTCACCTGTTTCCTCCTGAGCTCTTGGATCAGCTCCTGCTGCTGCCGCTTGTTCTTATGAGATGGAGACTGAGGAAGACACACACAAACAAATATGTTTTTCATCTATGTAGAAATTGTGGAAAGATTGTCATATCCGTTATTTCTTTGTTATTTCATGCTTCCCGTTCTTCCCGTTCGTATTTTTACACATATCCTTGAAGTTTGTGGATACAGGCCAGACAGAGCAGTACCAACAGAAACCGTGGGGGCAGTGTTGGTGCTGTCACTACCCAATATGCATCTCTAGAGAGAAACGAGGAAGACAAGACAAGACACGAGACAGCACAGAGTGACAATGACGATAATCGTCAACTCGCGAGGCATTTAGTGGCCTAACCGACCACCGCCTCCTCCAATGCTCCCTCCGTTTTTGTCTATGCAAAATATACATTAGCACTAGCTCCTCCACAGTCGCCATGTTTCTGTTTGTTTGTTGTTGTCAGAAACTTTTGACTCTGGCCTGCCCCCTGGTGGATGCAATGGTTAACATCTGCGCCAACGTAAAGGACGCATCTAAGTATGTGGGCAGTGACGGAACCATCGTTTGAAATGGACGCGTACATTTTCAAATGTATTGATAGAGGACTCACCTTCTGGTCTTCCTCCATCATGGCCTCCTGTTCCAGAAGTTTCTCCATCAGAAGCTGCTCCTGTCTCTTTCTCTGCTCGTTGTCTTCTTCCGCTTGCTGAGGAGGAAACACGTTCACAAAGTTACAGGCTGTAAAAACTAGAATCTAGAAACACGAGCTGTTGACTCTTTTTACTGTAATATATCATCATTTAGGAGCTCAAAGTCAAAGGTTTGCAAACTGAAGAGAACAAAGACAAAAGTGTTTCTGTTGAGCTCACCCTGTAAGCCTTCACAAATCTCACAAACACAGGGAAGAAGACAGAGGGCGGTGTTGTTTTGGCGTTTTCCCCAAAGAACTTCACCACCTCGTCAAAGGCGTCCTATCACAGACACACAGAACATTATTGATCATAAGACTCATCAATGTATCCCATCAGATTCAATAAAGTGAACAATCCACGCATGCTTGTGTTACCTGTGCAATCTTGGCGTCATCCTGCAGCTTCTTCAGCTTGCTCTCGTTGTGTGCGATGAACTCTTTGAGCATGGTGTTGTGGCCGTGCATGCTGTACTCTCTTTTGGTCAGCTCCATGCCTCTGTGCAGCTCTTTCACATCCAGCAGGACGTTTTCCAGCGACACTGTGAAGACCAGAGCATGTATGAGTGCAAATGAAACACCCACGCTAAAAAAAGAGAGCTGGACAGAAACACGACCCACCTGCTGCAGCTTTCTCCACATAATGCAGCTCGTTGTAGAAGAGAGCAACCTGGATGTATTTCTCCTTCACTACATTGGCGATGTAGTGTAACAACGTTAACTTCCTGTCTGTTGATTTGGTATCAAGTAGCTGGAAAGAAAGCGAAAGAAAATGCGTCAAAAATACATTCAAAAGTGTTAAAAATTAAAGTTGCAGACTTTTAGGGCAAGAGAGACTTTTTACCAAGTCTAAACTCTGCAGCTTGAATCCATACACAGCTCCTCTTTTGCTGCTGTTCATGTAGTTTCCGAGAGCCAAGATGATCTGCAGAACAATAATAATAATAACAATGCATCAGATTTCATATAGCGCTTTATCAGAGACCCTCAAAGCACTTTACATTGGATACATCATTCATTTCGCTCACACAGTCACAGTAATTTGCACTGATAACCTCTCCGACCACCACCAAACATCACTCACAATCATACACCAATGGAGGACACACACTGGGAGCAAAGTGGGTTAAATGTCTTGCCCAAGGACACAATGGACAGACTAGGAATAGGAGGGATATCGAACTGCCAACCGTCTGGTTACTAGACGACCGCTCTACCTCTGGAGCTACTGCCGCCCATAACAAGAAGGGACAGGAATGTAAAAAAGGAAACTAAGCTTTCAGTCCAGGCACTAATGATTGACTTACCTCTAAGATTTTCTTTAGTTTCTGTGAGGATTTGATTGACACGGATGCTGCAATGACTGCATGAAGTTGCTGCAGATAAGAAGAAAGAGAAGTTGAGACATTACTCTTACAATAAACATCTCTAGTTTCCTCTAGTTTGCAGAGCACAGCGTTACTCACAGGTGTGAGCATCTGCACGCTCTCGGTGAAGTTTCCGATGAAGGCCATGATGGTCATCTTCTGCATGAGCCGCTCGATTTTACTGAACTGCATCATGAAGCGGTCCTCGTCTGTCAGGCTCTCCAGCGGCTTACGCTCCTTCTCAAACTGTCGCAGGACTTTGATCTCGTTCTCTGTGGGCTGGAAGCGCATCAGACACTCCACAAAGTCCACAGGCAGAGTCCGCAGGTCAAATCTGAAGGATCCAGGAGGGTAGGGAGTCAATTATGACGACATTTATTTCAAATGAGTAGAGATTTGGTATAATGAGACATATTTGGTGTTTTATTTTGAAAGGGCTTACATTTGAATGGCCTTGCAGATCTCCTCAGAAGATTTGCCCACTTTCCTCAGAGTGATGGCAAGGTTTTTGGCTCGATTAGAGTCCAGTAGCGCCACCTTGTTGGGCCCTTTGTGAATGATTTTCTGCTTACTCATGCCGAGGTCAATTGCCGGACCCTGAGCTTTTGTTTTAAACATCTCTTCAAACTCATCCACGTTTAAATCCTGAGAGACAACAAGAGAGATTCTGTTAATGTCCTGTTGTCACTGACGTCACGCCAGCAGCCGGCTTAACCCTCCCCATCTCACCTCAAGTATCCTTTCATCATCAATCTCATTGAAGACAGTCCCGTTGATCTGGTTCGGTTTCAGGGCCACCCAGTTGAAGACGGGCATGCGGAACTTGGTCTTGATGGGTTTCTTGATCTTAACAGCTACACAGAAGGTCGAAGAGTTAGTGTGCCTTAACACTACCAGAGTACACATACAGTCATTCACTCATGCACAGGCAGATATGCGGGAGTGGTGACACAAATGGAAATGATCTCCTTCTTCACGTTGGTCATTTTTGATTCATTCTGACAGGAGGCTTCCCTCCTTAAGTGAGAACACAAAACTGCTCAGTCACTCTGTGAGCAGAGTACAGCCTGAGTCTGCCAGGAGATTAAAACAAATGTGGTATTCCTGCACAGTGAGCGGTACATATGGTGAGGATTTCCTCCCTGGTCCGGTGACAAACTATTTATCAGACAGATTATGTCTATTTGTGGCCACCTGGGCTGTTTCATTACAGCTGAACAGCAGAACGAGATCCTGCTTTGCTGCACAGACGACATGTCACCAGGTTCAGAGAGATAAGACTCGTGTGGGGAAGGTAAACAGCATTCCTGCCCTGCATTTAAGTATCACTTCATAGCATGTGCATGCCACAGCGGGTCACTGTGTCTCAATATGGAACCAACACTTTGAGGCGTGATGATTCTAGATGTATACAAAACAAACACACAGACACACTGACACCACGGCAGCAAGGTGTGAAGGAAAAACATGCAGAAGTTTGAAGTTTGGTATCTTCAAACTTTGCACAATCCCAGTCCCAGAGGAGGTTTAAACATGGTGTTAAATGTTGATAAAAGTCCATTTTGAAGGACTGCAAATCATTTCAAGACTTTTTGTTATTGGATACAGTGTAAAGACAACAAATCTGAGTCTCTGGAAGTAAACATGAGAAGAGGCTCACAACCTTGAGAGACTGTGTTAGGAGACTTTAGAGATCTCATCAATGACACAATATAATTAAAAGTTTCAGAGAACTTGGAAAGATCTGTACATAAGTGTTAGGCCAATAACCAACAATGGATGGGGTGTATTTGTCTGGTCCTCAGGAGTTAAAAACAGACATGACTCTGTAGTGGGAATCACTGCATGGGCTGCAAATTCCCTACCACAAACCATTATCTGTGAACACGGCTCATTGCAGATTAAACTGTATCATATAAAGAGGAAAACTACAGAACCAGGAGGTAACATGAATTTCTTTTTTTTTAATTCGCACGTGCGATTTAGTATCTCAAACATGCACTTTATACGTATCTCCAATGTGCGTTTTGTTTGTATCTTGCACATGCGTTTTTGTAAAAAATTCTCTGCGTGCCTCATTTGTGAGAGAAGAAGGACAGTATCATGGACAGAGAGCGTATATCAACATTTTCTTTCATTGAGGACATGTGTCAAAGAGATACCTAGCTTAGCCACATTTGGTATTGTTTTGAGTAGGAGACACCTCATCAGGATCCTTAAAGCACAGCGACTTTGCCGTCAGCGATATTCGGACTTGCACAAAGTGATTTTGTTTATCAACGAACAGTTAAATTGCACCTGCAGTATAAAACGCACATGCCAAATACTAAATTACACGTGCAAAAAAAAAAAAAAGTTAATGTCATCTCTCGGACTCCTTAGAAAACAGGTATAAACATGAGCTAGAAATGCTGGAGAACTCTCTGAGTCTGAGTCAAAATAAGACGGGCTGAGGTGAAGTCTTGTACTGTTGCTCAAGTATTAAGACTTGATCAGTTGGGCTCCTCAGTTCTGAAACAGCTACAGGGTTCTGTTAAAAGAGGAGGTGATGCAACAAAAATTATAAACATGACTCAGCCCAACTTTTAAAATAACCTGCTGACAGGATTGAATTTAAAAAGGGGATATTTTTTTCATAAAAAAAAATTAGACTATTTTCAATCAAATCATGGGTTTTGATGATTTGCAAACAATGAAAATGTATTTTCAATCAACATTTCACACAGTTTTGGAATTGGGATTGTACCTATTAAAGTCTGAAAATACCATTTTCAAAACTTGTTGTGGAGGAACAAAGTAGAGATAACAGGGTACAAGACACCGAACACGACAAGCAGAACCTACAGAAAAGTTTGATGGGTCCCTCTGGTTGGCAGAAAAGGAAAGAATCAAAGATAGATTAATAAAAGTTTGTCAGAGTTGGTAAGAAAGCTCACACATGCTCATCGCAAACACGTTTCAAAAGAAAATCAGCAATAAAGCATTTCCTAACTTAAAGGTTTCACGCTATTCTGAGTGGCTGCCTGACATACTAACATACACACGCATTCATTAGTGCAACAGGATTTTCAGTACATGACAGAATATCCAGAATTTTACAAGATGTTTAGTTTGGTTCCTGAAAAGAAATTGAGCAGGAAATGGCTTATTTAACTCTCCACATCAAATATATGAAGCCACCCCTCATGCTCGAGGGTTTTAACTGTAAAGAAGATGTAAAAAGTCTTGAAGCAGATTTCTATCAGAAAAGTTCTGATCACGGCAGCAGTCTGTTAACGGTTTGCCAGAAAAAAAGGCAGAAAGTTTTGTGATTCAAACCTCACAAAAACTACAAACAGGTTACAGGATCCTTTCTCAGCAAACTTACCTGCTAACCCAGAGTTCATGATGACAGTGGGTGTCCCACAGCCAGGCAGAGGAGGAGCTACGGGAGGAGGTGGAGGGGGCATGGGCGCTGAGACATCTGGCCCTGGTGGAGGAGGGGGAGGCGGTGGAGGGGGAGGTGGAGGAGGAGGAGGTGGGGGAGCTGCTGGTGCAGGAGGGGCTGATGATGGTCCATTTAACACTGAGAAAGGAGAGAAATGAAGGGATGATCAAAAAGATGATGCAGTGGTTAGCACCATGAATGTATATACATTTGATCCTGATGTTTTAAGTGGGTTAGACTGACTACTGGATGATAATAAGAGAGAATGACAACAGACTTTCAGGCATTTCAGTTTATTCACTCATTAATCAGACTGGTATTAAACCTACATGTGCCGTTCACAGGTAGCGGAGGAGGTGGAGGAGGTGGTGGAGGAGGAGCAGGGCCTCCTGCAACAACTCCCACATGATTTGGACCAACAGCTGCAGAGCCCACTGAGCCCTCCATGCCGAGAGACGGTGAGGGCAGGATGGAGATGTCTCCGTCTCCCTTCTTATGGATCTTGATGGTGCCTTGTCTCTCCAGCTCGTGAATCTTCTTCTCCAGTTTACTCTGACGCTGGATGGCTTCATCTTTCTCCTTCACCATCTGCCGAAGAGAGTGCACCTGCGAGCTGGTGTCTTTGTAGACTTCCTGTGTAGAGGACGAACACATGTGGGGGGCTGAATAGGATTTACATGAATAAAAAGTTTCCTAGTAAAGAGTATATGCTGTTTTAAACTCCCACCATTAGAGTGGAAATCAAATGACAGGAGAAAAATCACTTGTGGAGAGTTGTTCCGTGTATTTACATGGAGCAGTGAGTGTGTGAATGACAAGTGAAAAGAAGAAGAAGAAGATGAAGAGTCTGACCCTGATGGATTCCAGCTCCTTGTTCCTTTGCATCAGCTGCTTCTCCAGCTCCACAATCTTTGACATGGCCTCATTCTCCATGTCCAGCAGCTTCTCCGACATCTAAAAGAGCAACGGCCGAGTGGAGAAGATCACAAAGTGACCTGAGTGTATCGCCATGGCAACGCTAAACTCAGTCAATGATTTTAGTGTATTGAGATGTATGGTTGTGTTCTGAACCAGGAGATGTTTTATTGTTAAGATCATGAAAAATTCACCTCAGACATACTTCCACCAGCTTCCTGACATGCTGGATATTAATTCAAAGGTTTGTTCAAGTTCTGTGAACACTCGTATGATTGGTAAATTCACAAGTGTCTTACATGTGACATGTTCTCCTCCAGCTCCTCCACGCGCTCCAAAGCTGCATTTTTGGTCTCTGCATCCTCCAGAAGTGCCCCCACATCAAACACGTTATCCAAGTAGGCCTGGATCTGAACCTGCAGCTTGTCGCTCTCAGTGTGTTTTAGTTTCTGGAGAACATAAATGAAGACAGCAGTTAAAACTTTGATTTTTTGATCACTGTAGGAGGCGGACATCTCGTACTCTTCTGAAGGACAACATTGATCTGGTCTGCGCAGTAAAGCAGGAAAAGGGGGAATTACTGAAATTTTCTGAGGCAATGGAAAAGTCATTACTGACTCCCTTTGCATCACTGCAGTTTAAGGGGCGCTCCGATGGCAACCTCTGCTCTGAACAGAAGTGAACATTAAGAGAGGGAGTGTTTAGTCTGTCAGCATCATGCCTCAACTCACGTCTAAGTAGTCGTCCAGACACAGCTTGGTGAAGTCGAACTGTAGATGAACCCTGAAGTTCATGTCTTCCACTGAGTGCACGACGATGTTGATAAACTGCATACAGGCAACCTAAAGAAGAGCAGCATGAAATCAGTAAATGAGGATTCAATAACAGTGGAGGTTTCTCATTGTTTTCTGATCCCTTCATCAAAGTAGTTCAAAAGTAAAGAGCTGACAGTTTTACAGTTCACATGTTAACATACATGTGCTAAAGCCTGAAGTTTATTGACACATGTTTGAACTTCGGTTACTGTTTCCTCTAACATTATGAGTACTAACTCTGATTGTTGTGCTTGCTTGGCCTACAGAGAAGTTATTCTTTCATATCTTTTAAAAAAAAAATCTGTCGGTTTAGGTCTGTCAGCATCATATGAGCCTGCACACACAGTCAGAAGGGTCTCCACCCAGCATACTCGCACATATGAACAAACATATCTCCTCATCTTCACACTCACACTTCATGAACTTCTGGTAAGAAGCAGAGTTGTTGCTGTGACAAAGTCTGTCTGCTTTAGTGCCGCTCACACAGAGACAGCGGACGGGGCTGAAGGACTGTGAGATCTCATCATCTGTTACTTTCCACTTAAGTAGACTTAAAACATGGCCTATACCTGTTTTTAAAGGTGCTATATAAATGCAGTTATTATTATTATTTATGATTTATTATTATTATTATTATTATTACAGACTGCAGGTTGGATTTGAACCCACTAGGCTTCGGCCTCTGTCGAGGGGTCTAGCTAAACCAACCACTATGTGGCAAACCATTTCAACTGCTCATAGCTGAACTGGAACCACATTACACAGATCTTTAATTCAGTCACTCATAATGAGTATTTCAGATGCTTACAATGGTGCTCTATCACTTTTACCATCAGTGTTTTCTGTGAATCTAAATTTACTTTTTTCCTATCCAGAAAAAAAACAAAAAAACATTTTTAACATCTGCTTTTGAAACTCCATTTCCAGTTACCTCTAGTCATTCAAGGTATGCATATTGCAATTTATTTACCCAAAGTGCACCACGACTGGTAAAAATGTCATAGCAGACATCCATATTTGGCATTGTGAAAACTAAAATACAAGTTCAGATACCTACACACAGAACAATGACTTTCAACAATGACATTACAGGTATATGAAAATGACTGTTAGGATTTATTACTTCTTATTCGGCGTCGGTTTCACTGTATCTCCTGTCTCTGAGGGAAAATTTATGCTGCTTAAGGACAGATTTGGCAAAGATAGCTTTTTGAGAGTGTATAGTACGGCTGGAAGGAAAAATCTCTCTGTAGATTTTTTAAGGCCTCTGTCCTGTCATTTTTGGCTTCATTAGGTTGGACAGCTACAGAGAGACAAGGAACATGGAGCGCAGAGAGCGAAGGATGACTTGCAGCGTCCACCACAGATTTCACTTGATCCAACCAGGTACAAGCTGAGTCATGTTTTGATTCCATTACATGTGAGTCTGTGTAACCCAGAGGTAACAGTGAGCCCTCATTGCCACTCCTGAAAGCCTGACAGGGATTATTTGTCAAAAACAGCTTTCACTCTTTCAGCTTACAACTTTTTTAGAAGTAATTTACAGGGTTTGGGGGGTTTTTGAGGGATTTCAGAGGGATCAATAACTCATTACTTTGTGAGTTCTTGTGTATTTGTGAGCGTGAGTGTGTGTGAGGTAACACACCATGAAGTCGATGTTGTTGTCTTCATTCTTGAAATACTCCATAAGCCTCTCAAACCTCTGCGTCTCCACACACACCTGTAAAACAAACCACATCTCCTTCATATTAGAAAGCACCGTGCAGTGATTTATGCAATCCATTTTAGTAGGGACATTTCATGACATCTCTGTTAATATAAGGGGTGTCCCAATACAACTTTTTTTGCCGATATTGTAGCCTTCAGTATTGGCCAATACCAAATATTAATCTGATATTGGCACAAACTTGTGCGCGACAAGTCTTGTACTCATCTGCAATGTCTTTTTTGGACTTAAACAAAAAATACTGCCACACAGCAAACATCACTCCTACTCCTTGCTACTTTGTTAGTACCTTAGTACAGACTGTTGTTGTGATCACGTGTAATCTACATGCTGCTAGATAGAGGTGCTGGAGCGGAGTCTGAAACAGACTGCTTGTACTGGAGTGCTGTTATCAAAGATTTTAGATGCAGGCCAATGTAATCCGATATTCATTTTTTTGCTGGTATCGATATCAACATCGTATCTGGACACTAGGATAAGTGTTAAAATTCAGTTATCAACACTTTTTAGTGAAGATGAAAAGTAGCTGATGAAGGCTGCAGTAAGCTCACAGCTTCCTAAAACCTGAGAGAAAGTAAGAGCAGATCCCAAAGTGATAATCACTATAATCAGTTCCTCATGTAGCGCTGCTGAATGAATCTTCAGTTTTATATAAGGCAGCCTGAGAGCATCTATGTTCAGTGGTACTTGTGGGTTTTTTTGCCTACCGCTGAAACCTCTTTTGAACTTAAGTTAAGTAGGCAGAAAAGAAGAGAGACAGAGAAATAACAAGAGGAGGAGAAGGAGGAGGAGGAGGAGAGAGGGGAGATGCTCTGCAGTTCAGACAGTTCAACCAGAGGTCAATGAGGGAGATGGAGCATGATGAAGAAGAAAAAACAGGAGGGGTGTGTACCCAGAAAACCCTGAGTAATGCTTCTTCCAGTCTCAGCACTGCAGCACTAACTATGAAGGTTCATCATCAAACCTGCATTTAAAAGCTGAAATAACAAAAATGAACCGCCTGAATCGACTTTTATAACTCTGATAACACTGTGTCCTCACTCTCATGACACCTGCTTTATCTCATTATGTCCTCCCTAATCCTGATTTTCCCCCAGCTAATGCCAATGCTACTGAGAACAACACTCAATATTTCATTCAGGGGTGTAAATATTGCATTAACTGCAGTCGGCCCATTTTTTCGAGCCGTATGCTACAAAGTGGGGCTGCTTTTGCGCCCACTCCTTTACAAGCCTCCCACACTTTTTTCACTTCGGCAGCCAGGACTCCTGACCCAGACAGGAGAAGGGTCAAGCAAGCCTGTCTGTTACATCTTTCTCTCTCTGCTGTACCGAGCTTTTCAAGTGTCAGCCAAATCCAGTTAACACACACCTAACTGTATGCTCCCCTGTGTTATTCAGCCACACACCGCTGATGCCTGTAATCTGTGTACAAAATAGCTCATTCCTGCTTTTCCGTGTGCAGAAATGAAGAATCTGCAAGTCTCACATCTGCTGGAGGAGAGGAAGGGGGGCATTCCTGCAGGGCTGAGTCAGTGTTTGAAATTGCACAGTTAAAATGTAATGACATATTCGTCTCCTCAGAGCTGCACTTCTACCCTCATACCTCCTTAAAGTTGTCGAACGCAGAGAGAATAATTTCATGGCCTCCTCTCACGAGACAAACTGCCGCCAGGAGCTCCAGGACCAGAGCTTTCGTCCTATAAAGCAGGGAGAAAACAAAGAGAAGGATTGTTGGTGAATGAGAGGTGATAGTGCTGCAGTAAACCTGCGGTTCAAGACCGAGCAAACAAAGTCCAGGGCGGTGTACTTCAAGACCTTTTAAAGACCTTTTCTAAGACCTTAGTGTGGAATGTAGGGATGCACCGAGCCGGTATTTGGATCAGATATCTGCTCCAATATTGACAAATTAATTGGATCGGATATCTGATGAATGACACCGATCCAGTGTTCCAATCCAGTCTTTTTTTTCTTTTAATTAAAATCATACACAGCAACACAGTGATTCTGTTTGCTCTATATTCTATGTCTGTCTATCCTTTTGCACTAAATGTTTACATGGAAGTCTTACTTCTTTTTGCTGTGTGCTAATGTGCAAGTTGTTATTTGTTAATAAATAATATTAAGTAAATTTACATCTGTGTTGAGTCGTTACCTAATTTGTTACCTTTTTTTGTAACAAAGCTAATGTTAAACCTGATGTCTTCACTCATAGGGCAAGGTATACAGTTCATTCACTAAACAGTAGTATTGGATCGATATTGGATATGTGCCGATACGCTCAGCCCAGGTATCGGTATCGGATTTGATCGGAAAAAATGGATTGGTGCATCTCTAGTGGAATGGATGACATTGTATTTGCTGCGATGAGAAAAGCGATCGGAGTGTGTTTGTCCATTAGAAAATTAGTAAGAAGTACCAAAACATCCTCAAGGACCTGAAGTTTTGCCTAAAATAACCCAAAGAAAAGTTGAGTAATTATATAACCCGGACAGGAAAATAGCTCCTCATTTTTATCTCCACTGGATTGAAAGTAAAGGATATAAAAATGACCCTATCCCTCTGTGCATGTGTGTGTGTGTGTGTTCTGAGCGTCCCATCTCCAGTTCATTCATGCAGGATTGCTCCGCCTGGACGAGACGATATGTGACAGGTGATGCGGAGTGGTTTCACATCAACTTTTGAGGAAATCCTTGAGCCTTTGGGGCATCAAGTGAAAGTGAACGCTTCTGGTGGCTGTCTCAGTGAGCAGCTGCCAGTGCGGTGGAGTGTGCCGGCGGTGCCCTGACCCGTCTGTGAGGATGAATGTGCCCCTGAGTTACAAAGACACTCAGTCTGGATCAGACTGTGCTGATGCACTGAACCTAATGCTGGACTCTGGATGTTTCATTATTGGTTTGAGTCTCTGTTGGTAAAATATAGGCGCTGAGTCTTAAAGATCTGAACTGAATCTTTGTCTTTGTCTTTTCGGTCTCTCTTTGTTTGCAAAGAGCGTGTCCATCGAGATCTATCAGAAGAATGAGTAATTCTTGATTCAACTTACCTCGGGTTTTTGTTGTTTAGACTTAGTGCAATTTCATTCACAGCGTGTGGGTGTGACATGACCATGTTGAAGCCATACTGCAGGGTTAAAAACAAACGACAGGGACAGAGAGACAGAGACAAATAAGCTAATTAAGAAAGAAGAGGAGCCAATCCTCTGCATAATAAATGAAACAAGCAGGGGAACAAATTGAATTTGGCCTCAGTTAGATAAATGTGTTTCAGTCCAGAGGGACAGTCAGTGTGTGGACGTCTTCAGGAGGAGAGCAGAGGGCTGACCTGGTAGTTCATGATCGCTCGCAGACACATGATGCAGACATGGACATCATCTTTCTTGGAGACCAGTCTGGAGTTTTTCAGAGTTCTTCGGCTCGGCAGTGTGTTGCACCTAAAAACACAATATGGACAGAAAAAAAAATCAGGGATATCTGAGTCTCTAAGCATCTAAACACAAACACTTAAAGCTTGGATAAATACCAAAACAGATGCCTCCATCTAAACTCCCTCTCTCTCACACACACAGGGAAGCCATTAAACTGCCACAGCACATTACATTAACACTTACAAAGGCCATATAATTTACAGCTGTGCCAGCACCCACAGGATGCCCTCTTTCAATTGTTTTAATTTTATGTCCTTTTCAAAGATATCACTTACAGCCACTACAATAGCAGCTACTCATTTGCATGCAGCGCAGTGATTGTGCAGCGTTACGTGAACAAAACCAAGGCCCGTTTCCCTCCCGCTGGAGCGCCACAATAACACAGAAACGCTGAATAATACGCAGAACCAGTCAGAGGAAAAAAACAGCTTTTTTTTTCAGACTTTTGTCACGAGGCTCCATTACCAGCCGGAGATCTGGGGGAAAAAAACGTGTCTTCAGGGTACTGATAGATACGCTGATATGTGTCAGCTCCGGAGCCTGTAGGCATGACTCCTCCCTGAGTCACAACATGCTGTGTGTGTCTGTGTGCGTGTGCGTCTGTGTGTGTTTGTCTTAACAAGGCCACAGATTTCAAGAAAAAAGAGCGAGGCTGTTTTCAATAAAAAGAAAGATTGTTTTTTTTTTTTTATCACACAAACGGTGAAGATAATCTTGTGAAGAGCTCATCCTTCCTGACTAATCCTCACACAAACTAAGGCGTGGCGCTTTAAGGTGGAAGTGAGCATGAACATTTCTTAATCTCACATCGAGGGGATGATAAACGATTATGCAACACCAGTTTAATGTGCTGTCTTCACCTGCTTTGACTTGTCTGGGATTACTCAACCAAACTTTAAAGAACAAATTACGTACAATACTCTTGGACCAAATGGCTTGTCAGGATGAGATAAAAAGTAAGAAGGTTTAGAGCTTAATTGTTTGAAGTAAAACCAAAACATTTATGTGTTTGAGTGAAGTGGATTTACTCTCACAGAGGAGGGGGAATCTGGATCTGGATCTAAAACTATCAATGCAAAAAAACTACACTGAGTGAGTTCTACAAAAACAACATAAACCACTACATCTATAACTACATCTAACATAGATATGTGTGTCTCTAGCGAACTCTTTGAAGCTCTTCAGACGTACCGGTTTATTTTGGAGCACTTTGGACAGCTTACAGTGCTCTGCGTCCTTCAGGTTGGCCATTTAAAAGAACACAAATCTGAATTTAACACCCAAACGTTGCAGATCTGACATTATTTTACTCTATAGAGATGTTTACATGGACAAAGAAAAAGGTTCTGTATAATGGACATTTCATCCAGCAACAATAGATCAAATACTTCACAGTAATGTGACATCTTTTAAAACAGAAAAAGCATCCAAAATACAGAAGATTTTTTTGCTACCTAATGTTATCTGTCCTCACTGGTCTAGCAACAAGGCTTCACCGTAACAGAGCTTTTGTAGAAACTAGGCTAGCTTCTGCGAAGAATGGCATTTAGGAAGCCACACAAGCAGCACACAGGCACAGAGGCGAGGACAATGAGCACAGAAAAACCATTTGCTCTGAGGGGAAGGAGAATTCAGTCTCGGGGCGCAGGAGGGGAGGCTGGCTGTACAAATAATTCACATCCCCAACACAGACAGCGAGACAAATAAACTGGGCAGCGCTAGCAGGGACCTATAAAGTACGATGAGCTGGGGGGGTTGATTATTTGAATATGTGTGTGTGTGTGTGTGTGTGTTGGACGGGAGCAGGGATGCAGGGTCAGGGCTGCAAGAGTGTGAGCGGGCTGAGTGAACCTGAGACCTGCCTGCTGTCGAGGACTGGCAGACAGAGGAGCAGATGACTATGGAGGAACAAAAAAGACAGTCAGCCTCACTGGAGACACTTCTGACCCTTTTTACCAACTCGACATGTTCTAAACCTGTGAAGGCAGCAGACAGGTACATGTCCACAGTGAGCCGTGGAATATCAGTTACACTAAAGGCTCATTTATGCTCAGCGTTAAATACGGATCCGGATACAGACACAACTCTCTGTACCTGCTTCATGTTCTTTTCATCTGTATTTCTGCACGTAACCTTGAAGTTTACAGATACGGGCCAGGCAGAGCAATACCACTGGAAACCATGGGGGTAGTGTTACTGCTGTCACTACTACTCAATACGCATCTCTAGAGAGAAACAAGGAAGGCAATGGTGGGGCTTTTTGAGGATCATCATTATCAATTTCTCTCAACGAGAAAAGAATTCTCCGTCCACCAACTGAGAGGCATTTAGTGACCTGACTGACCACCGCCTCCTCCAACGCTGCCGCCGTTTCTCTCTCCTATGCAAAAGTATACATTATCATGAACTCCTCCACAGTCGCCATGTTTCTTTTTGTTTGTTTTTGTCAGAAACTTTGGACTCCGGCCTGCCCCCTGGTGGATACAATGGATAACATCCATGCCAACATACAGGACTGATTAAAGTAATGTGGGCAGTGACGGAACCATTGTTTGAAACGAACGCGTACATTTTTATACATACGGCGAGCATAAATGAGCCTTTAAACTGCGCTAACATTGACTCATATTGAGCAATGATACTTTTACTGGTTCTCCATGTAGTCTTACTGGTCCTTTTGAGAAAACTAAGGGACAGGACTGCACAGACTCTGCAGAGGAATGATGGGGAGGATTAGAGAAATAATACACAACTGAATGGGATTTGTGCTGCAGAGCATATATTAGCATGAGCTTATGAATTAACTGCTGTGAAATCCCCGGCAGACTGGATTTGGAGCTAAACTGGTTTATTTTGTGTTCATGAAAACAAAACTATGAAACAGGATTTGCTCTATAAAAGGGGATTTTTCCTTCTGCTGCAGCGTCTGTCACATGAAACACTGCTGTCAGTCTCTTTCTTTATAACAAGCAAAACAGGAATCTCACAATAAAAGTTGACCAAGACAAAGCTGTTCAGAGTCTTACAGACCTCATGACTACATGAAGGGGCTGCAGAGGCATCATATGAAGTGTGTGACTTCTGAAAATAATCATAATATGACCGCACTGCTCTGGCTTAACTCTCAGCGACAGAGAGGAAAAAAGAGGCTTAAAGGAAAGAGTCTAAAGTCATGAATCACACAAAGACACATTATAAACCGTGAATCATTTCAGCCGTCAGTAAGTGCATGTGTGGGGATTGTACCGTAACGTGGAATGTCGTCCAGCACGTGTGATGCCATTCCCCGTGATGGGAGACGGCAAAGTGCTTCCTCCATGCAGGTCCTCTATAGAGCGGCTCCAGGGTTTGGACTTATCCATCCCAGCATCAGGGTTGTTCTCCAAAAGGTCTCCATCAAACCTAGAGCACCAAAGGAACAAGAAAAACAAGAGATTTCAACAACAACAACAGAAGTCAACAACAAATATGTATTATTCTAAGCTTGGTTAATAATGGGGTCATTCTGATATGGCAGAAAGTCATGCTGGTATGTGTTGTGTTACATTATAAACCTCAAAAATGTCAAATATCTCAGAGTTACTAAAGGTCTGCAGAGGGCAAATTCCTCTGCAGGTGAGCTGACAGTCTCAGGAAAGTGTTTGGCATCAGAGCGAGCGTGCTTTGCTCTGAACAGTTATGCTAGTTATGAGCTTTCCTAACCAGCTGTGTTGCATTTTTATCACCAAAGAGATACACCGAGTGAAAGTAACAACTGAAACATAATCCCAAAAGTGAGACTGGATAAAATACTTGATCTCAAATGTGGCTCTAAAAAAACATGCCAACTCTCCGACTTGAGCCAAGCGTACCAGCTTATTATGTAGCACTTAAAGGGATATTCTGGCATAAATTTAAGTTATGGTTAAACACACCGTAACACCAAGTTAGACATCCCCTTTAGAGATGAATGTTGCCAACTACTTGCTTCTCTAGTTATCAACTTTAGTAACAACCACACGATAGCAATACACAGTGGTCTACGTCTCCACGCGCAAACCTTAACCAAACAGCCACTCTGTAGCCACAAATAATGCTCAGAACAGCACCTAACTTCATCAACAGTACATGCAGGATCCCAGCCATAGTACTAGCCATCAACCATCTTTTTAGCTTTGCCTGATTTCTTTAGCAAAGAGACTAAACACAACTCACCTACTCTTTTCCAGCAGCCACTTGATTGTTGGGGAGCCCTGACGAGTTGATTACCGAGTACAGTGGAGTTTCACAGCTCAAGGAAGAACATTTATGATAATTACTTCATGGAAATGCAATCAGACCGAGACGCTAAGGCAGAAGAACTACCGCGTCAGCAGTGCAAAATGATTATTATGATGATTACTTCAAGGAAATGATCTGCTGCATTCGGAAAACGACTCATCAGGGCTCCCCCACAATCAAGCGGCTGCTGGAGGAGAGTAGGTGAGTTGTGTTTAGTCTCTCTGCTAAAGAAATCAGGCAAAGTTAAAAAGATATTTGATGGCTAGTACTATGGCTGGGACCCTGTATGTACTATTGATGAAGTTAGGTGCTATTCTGAGCATTATTTATGGCTATAGAGTGGGGTTTTGGTTGAGGTTTTTGCATAGAGACATAGACCACTGTACATTGCTATTGTGTGGTCGTTATTAAAGTTGGTTTAACTAGAGACACCCAAAATTGGCAACATTCATCTTTTGAGGGGGTGTCTAATTCTGTGTTGCTGTGTGTTTGACCCTAACTTAAATTTACGCCAGAATATCCCTTTAAAATAACCATCAAGATCTCCTTTAAACAAGTTCCTCAGTGAGCCAGTAAAGTCAAACTTCTGTCTTTGACACTAACACTGTTAGACAAAACAACGTCTCTTAATTAAAGGTACACCTATTTGAGTTGAGTCAGAGCAGACCCTGTGTATGAGCCAGACATGTTTTGATGTGTGTTGACAGAGGTCAAATTTTATTCCAGTCCCAGGGCTAAATTTTCAGGATTTGGGTTAAAACCATAATGGGAAAGAAAAAGTCTCAAGTTTTGTTGTACTTGGCAGAAATCTTGGAGAGAGCTGGTGGTTGAAGCATACCTGCCATGATCTATGTCCGTTTTTTAGTCTGCTTGTTTCCATGACTTCAAAATGCTGCTGCAGCAGTACTGAGGGTAAACACACTTTTACGGCTAACCATTCATAATGTGGACAGACCATAATAACATACGGTGGAGTGGAGAGTGAATTAAAACTTAACTGTGTGGCTCTCTGGCCCTGAACAAGAACCCTGTGACTGACTAATAATCACATCGTCAATCTATGAATAGAAGCCTATGGTTGGTATAATACACACTGCCAATGTGTCAGCAATGAGCCCTGAGTGACTCAGTGTTTCTGAGCAGCAGAAGTGGTGCTGCTGTGGGAAGATGCATCAGTGGCTGTGCAGAATAGCAGCATTGTGTTGGTTGTCAGTGTAGATACGACGGTGATACAGAGGAGAGAAAGAGCTGGTAGTGACTTACGTGACGGCATACTGTGCAAAAGAAAGATATTCCACCAGGACATCCAGGCCTTTGTTGTCTTCATTTAAGAACTCTCTCACCCACCTGAAGAGGACAGAAATAGTTTTAACTCAACAAACTTTTAAAAACACAAAAACATGAGATTATTTTATGTCCTAAACTTTCTTTTTTAGGAGGTAGAACAAAATAGAAGTTTGCCACGACTGTAAATGAGACTGAATAAAAATTATGCACCTGGAAAAAAAGTATGTGTATTAATCAGTGTTTTCCACACTCTATGCAGGCTTTGACCATGCCTGACCTTGGCATACTAATGCTTCTGGTTACTCTATCTCTCTCCCTCTCCTCTTCAGGAGGCATTGTAATGAGTCATTCACAACACTTCAAAGAAGTTTCTTGGCTCAGAAACATTTCACTCATGCATGTGTCTGAATCTCATTCTTGAGTCTCTGTGTTTGAACTCTCTCCATTTCTCAGACAAGCACACAGTTTTTCACTCTGGTAGAGACAAGCCTTCAGGATGATTCTTCTCACCCTTCCTTTAAAAAAAGACAGAAATTCCTTCAGTACACTTTCTTTTTTTTTTTAACTTCTGCACAGAAAAATCAGGTGTTGCAGGAAAGCACCTGCTACCTTTGGCATGAGCGGCTCTCCCTCCATATTTATGAGCTGAATATCACAGAACATGTTTATTTAATGGCAACCCATGAGGGATGCATGTCTTTTTAATGGAGCCCCAACTGCTTCCACAGGCCTGATTGCTCAGTGATTAGAGAAATGTGCGGGGCGTAAAGATAATGACACACATGCAGGCTTTTTGAGTAGCACTGCGCTGATGAAGATGTAATGCTAAAGCGCTTTAAATATCCAGTGGCTGCTTCTTTATTGGCACCCCTGTGGTGTGGTGTAACTACATGGGAGCAAGCATGACTAACGAGAGTGGCCAGGAAAGTGGTGCCTGGTGGGGCCGTTGTGTTTTAAAAGGGCTTGGGGGGGGGGGGGTTGCACGGCCTCATCGGGCCTTATGGTAATCACGACCACAGGACACTAACTTAACAATCCTCCCATTCACCACATGTTGTTGACCGCTGAGCAACATGTGAGGAGCAGGCAGGCAGGGCGCTGGAGTTATCATCCACAGCTCTTGTACAGGGACAATCTGCCTTTTATACACACAGGCTGCATGATGGATATACATTTCTCTGTTTCACCTCTGAAAAGAAGAAGCTGTAATCATTCACTGTCTGAATGGGTGACATCTTGTTCCCTCACCACCACCACCCTTTCCTCCTATTCTCTTCACCTCTGCCGTTATGGTAATGCCTCATCATCTAATCTAGATTAGATAGATTAATCATGTAATCTAGTTTACCAACATAAGGCCTCTAAAAAGAGTTAATCCATGTAAACAATGCCTCCACTGATTGGCCAGACAGACCTCGTCTCTGGCTGTGGCTGCAGTTTATTTTGGTTGGAGCAGAATCGTAATCGGAGCGTAGGAGTGTGAGAGACTGCGTTGTTAGAAACAAGCGATGATGTGGGTGAGAGTCAGAGCGGTGGATGAGGAGTAAAGTATTCTGTGTGTGAGATGCAAAGAGGAAAACTAGAAAAACAGAAGGATTATGAGATGAAGTTAAGATAATGTGTGTGTAGTCTTGTGATGGTTATATAACCAATTTATCTCTGCTGCTCTTCCACCACAGATACTCTCAGAGCTGCCTCTTCCTGTCCTTGACAGGGTCTCCATGTCTCCTGTGACCTCCCACTTTCAACATCCTTTTAAACTTCTACATGTTTATTTCTACCAAAACCCAGGACTTCATCTATGAAATTGGTCACACACTCTAATCCATCACCAAAGTATACACTCGTTTGTACACAGACGATCGATCCAGCTTATCAAATTCTTTGTGAGTCTGAAAGAAAGTGCATAATCACATGACCCTCAAAGTTAGGGCTGGGCGATATGGCCTCAAATCAATATCACAATATATTGAGCAGTTCACCTCAATAAGGAACAATGGACGATAACTACTCCACAAGCTGCTCACCCCCCTCCCATATTAACTTTGTTTACTTCAGCCACCACTCCAGCCGCTACAACTTTTGAACCGTTCTCCATCTCCTCACCTGTCTTTCCCTCTTTGTCACGGACTGGATGGGGTGGAGTTACATCTCCGATGTAGGACAGTGTCTTAAAGGGACATGAGACCATAGCCTACCTACACACATCCAAAACCAACTTTGATTTATCTATTTTTCTGATACCGAATGTACTGACATGGGCAAAATAACATCGGTTATTGTCGTAAATTCCGGTATCTGTAAATTTTTGGTTTATCACCCAGCCCTACTCGAAGTCTTATCCCTAATAACAGATGGAAAAAAAAAACATTAGAAACCATGACTATAGAGGGTTTTGAATTGACTCAGAAAAATTCTCATGCCTCTCTTTACTCAGAAGTTGCCTTGAGGAATGAGTCTACTACATCCCACACTTCCCAGAGTGCATTAGGCCTCATTAGCGATGTAGGGCGATTCATCTCAGTCTCTACCTATCAGGGTCTCTAATCACCACGACACGCCCTGTGATCCAGACAAAGACAAAACTCTGAGACACTATGTGCAGCTCATTGAGATATTGATCTTTCCTCTGAGGATGACTGTACAAACCTGAATCAATATCAGCTGCTGCAGGTTGGGGCTTGTTATCGGAGAATACCTGGAATCCCTCAGAGTTTTTTATCTGTTGTGAAATCCTGATCTCTTTAGTAATACGAACAATAAGACCTCTTTATGAAGGAGGATCTGGTTTAGCAGCGGTAAAATTGTGTTTCCCTTCCTGATGTAGTTCATATGTCAACTGCCCAAAACAATCAATGGATTCATCTTTTCTGCATCGCCACATGGCTTTCTGGGTAATATTAGGCCACAACGCTGAGATGAATGGGGGATGGTGGTGGCAGTGGTTAGCGTCAATGTCTGCGTCTCTGGGTGTCTGGAATGTCAGACTTTTTCCCCCCTTTGAATCTAATATAACCAGGTCCAGGACATTCAACACTGCACAAGCTTCACACACAAGAGCCTGCAATGACTCACCCGATGTGATTGGTCCGTAACGAAATTTCCAGTTCTCTGAGGACCTGGGTGGACTCCTGAACTCTCCGCCTGAATTTCTGTGAAGGAAATACGAAGAGAGGGAGTTAATAATTCATTGTTGCGCAGGAATTGTAAAAGATCAATGCAAATCATCGGAGCAGGGGATGTTGTGGCTGGAAATACGTTTTTTCTGCAGGAAAGGTCAGACCGAGGGGTACAGATAGAAACCACAGTGACATTTAAATTTGAAAGCAAGCTAGCCGTGTGCTGATTACAAAATAAAATGTTCTCATAAGATTGTTTACCAAGCCGTTTACTTGCCAGAAACCATTCAGCAGGCTTAAAAAAGAGAGAAAGCTGACTCACTGGAAACTGTGGATGTGGAACAGTTCCCGTTATCCTGTTTGCTCACATTGGTTCTTTATGTAGCAGTAATCCCTCCTCGTAGCACCAGGACAATATCATCTAACCTGACGGGTACATTTGCAAAATCTCTGCATGTACAAAGACATACACAGTCTACATTGTGTTGTGTGGCCACAGCTGGGGAAGACGTGTGTGTGCACTTGAGGCATGACGGTATGAGCCGCCAGAGAATAAACAGATGACAACAGGAAATGAAAAAAAAAAAAGAGGACATGTGCGGGTCCCTCTTTGATTTTGTTCACCAACAGGAGGTGATCTGCACAACCAAACACTAAAAAGGGCCTCCAAGCTGTTACACAACCACAGCAACAACACAAAGGCCGAGCGAGTGACCAGTGGTGATCAAACAGGAGGGGGAATCCCTGATGAGAGGGAGAGACAGTGTTGCATCAGAGGAGAGGAGGAGTAAACATTCAGCTTTTCATACAGCCACACACAGAGACAGTATGTCTACAGAAAAAAAAGGCAAAAAGAAATCACTCCTGGAAGGTTCAGCCATGATAACGTGTGTAATTTTCAGGTGTTTTGAATATGAGTAATATTCATTTAACAATTTTTCAGGCAAAACAGAGTCACCTTTAAACTTCTTAAGGTGTTCACTCTTTTGTCTTCATGAATAGGAAACATCTTTTCTTTCATTTTCCCATGAAGAAAAGAAGAGATTCATCAAAAATGTTTAACTCAAAAAAATGTTGTTTAGATCAAGAAAAATCAAAAAGTTTAATTCTATAAATATATGACAAGAGTGGGATTCATGACTAAATCATAATAAAGCATTTTTCTGTCAAGTGGGTGGTCACTAAAGGAACCCACTAACAAGAGTGGATATTTTTGTGCACAAAATAATTTTGCAGTGAGGAAGTTTCTGATAGTTTAACTTGACAAATGGAGTATCGGGCTTATCATGCATCACAGGAGCTCCTCGTCCTTGAAGGTCACAATCACTTCACCAGTGGGAGGGATGAGCGAGAGAGAGCCTCAGTCTAGATTCTGACAGCTAAATACTGTTAAATGCATCCATTCCTACACACTAAAACTTTCCCTTTTCGCTAGTACTGTCAGCATACATGCACCAATCCAAATATAACTAACATCTGTGAGTCATGAATTATCTAATTTAACCACATGTATTTTTGTCCTGTCTAGCAAACAGTAATGAAACTGCTGCAGTGTCATCATGATACCAGCAACAGATATAACAGCATCACTGTGCTTTTAATTGACACAATTTACTGGTAGGAACTTCCAGAGCGCTCAGTTTAAGACACACTTAAAGGGATATTCCGGCGCAAATTTAAGTTATGGTCAAACACACCGTAACACTAATTTAGACACCCCCTCAAAAGATGAATGTTGCCGCTTGCTTCTCTAGTTAAATCAACTTTAGTAATAACACACTATAGTAATACACAGCAGTCTATGGATCCACGCACACACCTCAACCAAACAGCCACTCTATAGCCACAAATAATGCTCAGAACAGCACCTAACTTCATCAACAGTACATATAGGGTCCCAGCCATAGCACTGGCCATCAAACATCTTTTAGCTTTGCCTGATTTCTTTAGCAAAGAGACCAAACCCAACTTACCCACTCTCCTCCAGCAGCCGCTTGTTTGTGGGAGAAGCCCTGATGAGTCGATCACCAAGTGCAGCGGAAAGATTTTGATCATTATTTCATGGAAATGCAATCAGACTGAGACGCTTAGGCCGAAGAACTACCGTGTCTGCAGTGCACACACAAGATACACAAGAACTCTGATTGCATTTCCATAAAGCAATGATCACAAATGTTCTTCCTTGAGCTGCGGAACTCCGCTGCACTCTGTGATCGACTCGCCAGGGCTCCCCCACAAACAAGGGGCTACTGGAGGAGAGTGGGTGAGTTGTGTTTAGTCTCTTTGCTAAAGAAACCAGGCAAAGTTAAAAAGATGTTTGATGGCTAGTACTATGATTGGGACCCTATATGTACTGTTGATGAAGTTAGGTGCTGTTCTGAGCATCATTTGTGGCTATAGAGTGGTGTTTGGGTTGAGGTTTGTTTATGGCTCCTTGGACCGCTGTGTCTTACTATCATGCAGTCGTTACTAAATTTGGTATAACTAGAGAAGCAAGCGGTCAGGAACATTCATCTCTCAAGAGGGTGTCTAACTTGGTGGTACGGTGTGTTTGACCATAACTTAAATTTACGCCGGCATATTCCTTCAAGTAGTGGTTTGTTTGAATGAAAGATGTTTTATAAAGTTTAGATGAGTTAGGGGAAAAATCAATCAATGATGACAATAACACCTGCTGTTATAAAAAACACCTCTTCTGTTGAGGGTATTTGTGCACTACTTTTAAGAGAGGAGATCCACCCAGGTTTGGAGGGCCTGGTCCCATTCCATGATGTGGTAGTATCAGGGAGGAAACAGAGCTCAGGCCTGTGTTAACCTATTATTAACATCCACAGAGGAGAAAGCTGTTCCCATGGCTTCACTCTCTCTCTCTTTCTCTCTGTAGTCTGTGTCTTTGGGCCTGGGCGGCGTGTTTGGCGCATGAGGAGATGAGAAACAGAGTGTTTTTATTAGGGAGGAGCCCCTTATGTGTTTGTGTGGAAAGCAGAGCATATTTAGGGGTACTGCGCAGGCTCCCTGAGGCACCCCTCCTCCCTCCCTCCCTCCAACTCTTCCTTCTCCTACCAAACGCCCTACACTCCACAGTCTTTAAGTACTACCAGCTGCATCACAGAGAGAGCAGGAAGACAGGGGAGCAGACAGAGGTGGGAGAGGGAGAAGGCAGCATAAAGGAGACGGGTGAAGAAGAGGAGGAGCCAAGAGGGGAGCAGGGAAAGGGGGAAGTAAAAGTGGAGAATCAGCACTAAAAGTGTGGAGGGGGTAAAAGGAGAGAGATTCTGGGGAGTGTGAGCTCAGGAGGGGTCATCCTGGAAACAAATCAATGCCTGATACATTCTTGGGGACTAGTTGGACTGCAGCTCTTCCTCCTTGGCTGGTGATTGGCTGGGAGCTGCCCAGAGGAATGCACCGGAGCCTGCCTATGGAAAGCAGAGGCAATGACCTCCAGCTCTCTCACAGCCGCACAAAGTGGCAATTGTTTTGGGTTTGAAGAAAAGGGGGATGGAGCAGGAATGTAGAAAGAAGCCCATAACTCTCTCCCTCTCTCTCTCTCTCCTCCTCTGTGCTCTCTTGTGTTTCTCTTTTCCCTCTCTCTTGTTCTCTGTCCATCTTTCTTCCCCTCTACGCTCTCTCAATTATTCAGCCTTTCTTAGTTGGATGTTTAACCCCTTGCTCAATAACAGCATATCAGTTAAGCAGAGAAGAGGAATTTTAGTCAGACTATCAAGGCCAGTCAAGAGGGTCAACTGAGACATCAACAAGCCTCTGTCTAACCTTGTCACTATCACTGCACCAGCACAAACCATCAGGCTTTAACCTTAGAAGTGTTTGGTCTTCTGTAGCGTGCGTCAGTGTCCTCTTGTTTCCTGTCTTTATCAGATCTCCTGTGTGCTTTATCTTCCAGGCATTACATCAGACACACACTGAAGCGTATCACTCTCTGACACCAGTGGTAGTCATCCATGGACAGTTCAAACATGGACTGATTTCAAAGCCTAATTATGATGTAAGCCTCATTGGAAACACTGACTCAACCAAACTTTTGGTCAACCCTGAAACATGCAAAAAGGTGGAGCTGAGGTGGGTTTGTATTAGGGGTGGGAATACTCCTGGCCCCATGATACAATATTACCACGATACTTGGGCCACGATACGATATTATGATGATACTTGGGCCACAATACGAGATTATCACAATACTTGGGCCACGTTACGATATAATCATGATACTTGGGCCACGATACCATATTCTCACAACACTTGGGTCACGATATGAGATTATCACAATACTTGGGTCACAATACAAGATTATCACGATACTTGGGTCACGATACAAGATTATCACGATTCTTGGGTCACGATACAAGATTTTCACGATACTTGGGTCACAATACAAGATTATCACGATTCTTGGGCCACGATATGATATTATCACAATACTTGGGTCACGATACAAGATTATCACGATACTTGGGTCACAATACAAGATTATCACAATACTTGGGTCACGATACAAGATTATCACGATTCTTGGGTCACGATACAAGATTTTCACGATACTTGGGTCACAATACAAGATTATCACGATTCTTGGGCCACAATATGATATAATCACAATACTTGGGCCCTGATACGATACAATAATGATACTTGGGCCACAATACGAGATTATCACAATACTTGGGTCACGATATTGCGATATTTAACATTTTGCGATACAGTGAATATTGCAATACAATATACTGCAATTTATTCAATTTTGCAACTGTTTAGCTACTTTGGCATTTCGCTTTCCCTTATGTTTGTCTTATTTACACTGTATTTTATTTTCATGTTGCACATCTTGCAAACCTTTTATATATTTGTTGTACTAACTTTCTAACCTCACTGGACAAACTGTTGATTTAATTTTTCCATTATCATAGATTTGACTTCATATGAGCAATTAAATTGAAAAATCAATACTTGGTCAATGAGACGACACAATATATCATCAAACAAAATATTGGGATACTATGCTGTAACGATTTTTTCTCCTACCCCTAGTCGGTATCCTCCTGGCAAGCAGCTACATTGCAGCCAAACTGTCTGTTTACTCAGCTGTGATGCAAACTCGCATACTGTAAGCTTTTAATAAATCTTAGAGTATGTTCTGTTTGTTCTTGGTATTTTTCCTGTATCGATAAAACCGACTGAGATGCTGAAAATGTTGGTACAGGATGGGGAGGACACGCAACAAATACTGTCAGGATCAGGATTAGATGTCGCAGCTAGTGGGACGAGGACTGTAGCCTCTACATATAAAAACCTGCAGGCTGTAAACATGCTGCCGCACAGTATGCCACATGTATAAACATTTGACCAGTTGGGACCAGCCTCAAGTGGACACTGAGAGAACAGCAGTTATTCTGCAGTGACTACATTTATTAACATCTGAATCTTTCAGCGGGAGTCCTGACTGCAGTGACAACATTCGGAAATCTCGTCCTGGACACCAGTACTGCAGGATTCCCCTTTCTGCATACGCAGCATACATTTTGCACCTTTTTTAATGAGGAGGGAAAAATGCAGTCCATCAGCTCTCAGTTTGTATGTTCGGGGGTGTGTTAGGGTTCCTGCGCCTCTGTGCATACCAGTGTGTTGAGGGTCTTTTTGTTTGTTTGTTTGTTTTCCTGTTTTTTTGCAACAGTCATCCCGGCTCTACAGCTTTAGCTGACCCATTGTTATGCAAAATCCTAACTCCAGTGGCTGTAAATTGAATTATTCAGCAATTTGTTGGTATTCTGGCAGCGTCTGTTGGTTAATTTGGTTATCAGAGAGGCTGGGCTTTCAGTAGTCCCCCCCACGGCCCTTGCTCACTGAGACCTAAAAGACTTTATTTTGGCAAAGACAGAGAGCTGGCTGATATTTAGCTTCGCAGGGCCCCCTCCACTTACTCTCTTCTGCTCTTTCTCCAGCAGCCACAGATGCAGTGAGAGCTGGCAGCTTAGATGACATAAGACCATCTTTATCATGTAGTTACATTGCTTCTGATGTCCACAGCTTGCTACTTTAATGCTGCAAGGCAACAGCAATAGAGCAATTAGTAACTAGTCCTCCTCCTTTCTGGTTGTCTTGTCCTTTTCTGCCTTAAAGTGAGAGTTCTTGTGTGTTTTTTTCTGTTGGTCTTTCTCACAGAGAGGTCAGAGCAGGCTGTTAACCACCAAACAGCACCACAAGGGACTGGTAAGGATTCAATGTCTTGCTTAATGAGACTTGAGCTGGACAGAGGTTTCTTGAGCCTGGGCGTTCCAGATAAACAACTGTCTCTTTTCTCACTGACTCACACTGTTTTCACTCTTTTCTAACTGAATTTCCCAAGCTGTCTACTCCAGCGGCCTTGTGAGCACCCTTTCCTCAGCTGTAGTGGGGATATCCTGGACAAGAGATAGAGGGTCAGAGGGGAAGGAAAAGCTTCAGCAGTGACAGAGCCGGGCTGGGCCAAGGGGAGGACAGGATAGCATGTTAGCGAGGGGGCTCACCTTTCTGGTGACTGCAGGGTCGAGATAACTCCTCAGCTTTTGGAGGTACGTGTGAGGCGGGTTTTTCACTTGGAACCGCTCCTGTCAAACAGAGGGAAACAAAACAGTAAGATAAGCAAAGGGAAAGGAAAAGAAAATGAGCGAAAATAGAAACATGGAAAAAAAAAAAAGTCCAACCGTCAAATTGAAACAGAAAAAGACTTTTGAGTAAACCACCATGAGTCAAGTGACAGAACAGCGAGATGATACTCTGCTCTGAGAGGTGAAAAGTAAACAGTGTGTCTTTGTCTGAGATCACATGAGCTTTAGTGAAGATTTTCTTTTAGACCCGAGCAGTTTTCAGCATCTCCTCACTCTTCAGAAAACATATTTGGGCCTCTTGTGTGGAAAGCTGAACTGGGTGTTTATGAGTCATTTAGCCACAACATACCCAGAGCCTTGCAGTGATTTCTGCATCAGTGGTTGTGTTGTATGATGACAGAAGGGTGATACTCTAAACAGACATGGTCACTGATAAAGCTGAATAGAAGACTTTTACCATCTAAGTTGTTAAGCCTGCAGGACTTAAAAATCTGACTAGTATTGACTGATTGGTTTTAATGAGCTATGAAGCTCCAGAATTGTGACTAAACGTGTATGGCTGTGTGCCTACGTGTCTTAAGTTGGGCCAGGAACAGGTTTTAGGTCAAATCCCTCACCGTTGTGCTCTAAATATAAATACAAGAGATTAGCACTGGATTTGGATCAGTGCGTTGAGCGGGAAACAGTATTTGGATCAGGCTGGGAGTCACACCATCATGGTAGCATGAGTGGTGCTGCGAGGTGATCTAATGTACAACAATTCACAAAAACTCAGAGAGGAAATATTCTCTTTATATCGTGAAATGTTGAGGCAGAACCACAGGCTGACTGACTTTCAGGGAAAACACATATATCTACGATTTTAATGCATTTAAGTGTAAACAAGAATCTCAGATGGACATCAGTAAGTACCTGTGACAGTGTTTCTATTTATACAAGAGCATCATGTGAAGACCTTAGCTGCACTTCAGTACATTCATTAATCGGCTCAAGGAGAGGTGTAAATCCCCATATCAAGGGTTAGCTCTACAGTGTCCTGAGTCAGTACGTTTCACAACATCTCTGCCCTTTTTTTTCCGCAGAAAAGGTTTGAGAACAAACACCAAAACTGACCCCTGACCTTTTCTCATCAATATACAGGTAGTCAGACTCACAGGACCACACAATTCAAATGTTACATCAGTGAATATCAAGCCCTAGATATCTGCATTATTAGGTAAAACTTTAACCCCCCCATCCCTGTGGAAAAATGAGGGATAATATATTGTGACGTTGTTCCTATCATTGTGCCGCTCTCAGTCTGTCTGCACACACTGATGTTGGATCAAATTTCTGGGGAGTACTGAACTATCAGCTACATCACATTTATTCCAGCCAGAGTGAGCCTGTCTGACAAAAACAGGAAAGACATGCGGAAAGAAAGAAAGAGAGAGAGAGAGAGAGAGACAGAGAGAGAGAGAGAAGAGAGAACTGGCTCTCATGCCTGACAGCAACAGGCAGACAGACACGCTCTGAGAGTTTGTAATGTAATAAATGATTTGGCAGGCACTGTATATATCCTGTTTCATGCAATGAAATGTAAGGAATGAAGGGCCGTGAGTAAACGTGAAGCTGAGGATTATATTATGGAGCAGACATGTCTGGTTTGTAGGAGAACATATCAACATGCTCTAAAATGTTCAGTTGTAGTTATTAGGTTTGATTATTATGTACAGGATCTACGTCAAAACACAGGAGGCAGAATCAGGCTGTAAAAGTTTTCAGGTACGCTTCACAACCAATCTTTATGAACAACTTCAGCTGATACTTTTATTAGGACAGAAAAACCAACGAGAGCGCAGAGAATCCTGGGAAGTGATCATCCTCCTGTCTTTGTACTTTGCATGCTTTAACCTTTACATCAAGGACATCCTCTATATTTCATCAGTCCTCCTAATTGCCCTAAAAAATGTTTAATATTTCAACCTCTGGTAGCGTTCGCAGGGCCTGTTTTTCAAAGAGGATACACCTGTCATCTCTGCCTCCCTGCCTCTTTCCATCACTGTTGCCATGGTTACATACAGAGATTCACACTGGCTATGACACAGAAAATACTTTGGTCCCAGAGGTGCCTGTGCTGTCATGGGCTTTGTCTTGTTTGGAAAACAAGAGAGGAATAATAACTACTTTGGAGGACTAGTTTAACTATATGTTCTGATTTTTGACTCATAAAAACTAAGAAGAAACCAGATAAATCAATATTCTTAATGTTAACAGTGAGTTACTCTTTACCATTGAATCATTGATGATACAATAAAATAATCAAACAAAATAAAACCTTCATATAATAAGAAACATTTTAAACAGGGATAACTGTGGAAAGAGTTCACTTTTCCTTTGTACACTGTCAATAAGCAGGGTTCCTACGCAGTTGGAATTTCCATACTTTTCTATACCCTACTTTTAGTCCAATTATTTTTGGAAATACCTACTTTTCTATTTTAGAAAACACTATTTAAGAACTGTGGAGATAGTCCGGAAACATAAATATGTTTCCATCCTTTATTTTTCATTAATTAATTAATTAATTGATCAAATTTATTTCCACACTTTACCATACTTGCACTGGGAAAGGTGAAAACAAAGCAAGGACCCACGATACCTGTCGTGAAAAAACACTTTTAAAAAGTACTCCCATGACAATAACAGGGAAACCATCTATTTTCCTTTCAGGTCTAAGAGAGGAGCATGGAGTCCACTCCAAACTGAAGGAGGATCCCTGACTGCTGATCAGCCGCCAGGTCAGCTCTCTCTGGCACTGCTCCCTTCAGGGTCAGTGCGTATCAATGCAGCTGGAGTGGGTGGTGGTCTTGATCTTGTCTCCGTTTTCCTTTCTCTGTTTACAGAGGCAGAAAAACTCTCTGGCACCGGGGCTGCTGGCTGAGGGGAGCACTCAGACCACAGCTCGCTGCACAACGTGCACCCTCTGTTTTGTCCTCCTGCATGCAGCGCTGACACCCATAACAGGCTGAGTTTTTTTTTAACTGGTTTAGTGGTGTGTGCTCCCTGCTGTGCCGCTTAACCCACTTGACCAGGCAAGTCGAGGCCGGGTGTGAAGGCCAGGACAGGCTTACAGGATAAAAGCAGGGCAATGGAGCATAGGAGCTGTGCTCACGATACGAAGAGCATCAGACCTTCTACTGGATTAGACAAGAGAGGAACAGGTGAGAGAGTATACAGCTGCTTGGTTTATTTGATTCAGCTGTTTTCAAGGTTCTGGTTCTTGATTTAACAAACCAGACACACAGCTGTGTGCACCAGCTCAGCTAACTCTGTACCAGGTATTTATGCTGACGCCTGTATGTGACCCACAGAAACAAACCAGGTCATTAGCTCCAACACTCACTAAATCTATAGGTTGTCTTAATGCCTGTCACGGCTGCCACCAGGTCAGATTCCAATGAAGGGATTTACAATAAGTAAACCAAAGGGCCCTTGTTTATATTCTCCCTGACATGGTTTCACAGAGATCGGTGTTTCAGCAGAAGAAGACTTTTCCATGAGGAGTGTAGCCTGAGTTCATGAACAGGATCAGAGATGAGATTCAATGTACTCCTTTGTCCTCAGATGGTGGTTGGATCAAAACAAAATCAAAGTTATCACATCTGTTGAAAAAAACATGTAAATTAGTGATTGACGCTCACCTGATCACAGATGAGCTCCCACTTCTTCTCGTTGTCATACTGTCGCAGCAGTCGCGCTTTGTCTGGAGGAAGATTCATGGAGTTCTGAAAGAGAGGGGAGTTGGAGATAGTTAGGTCAGGAAAAAATGAAATATTATCTGCCCAGAAGAGAAGTCAAGTCTGAGGAAAGGAGGTCTCTTCTTAATGGGAGTGAGGTTACAACTCTGAGGAAGAGAAGAGAAATATCTGAGCTCTTTTTGTCTGAGCTTCGAGCGTGAGGACGAGGCGACTCAGCATAACCTCGCTGTAATAAACTGAACCAAGTGGACCAGACATCCCAGACAGAGCACCAAGACTAACGAGGGTGAGACAGTGAGACAGTGAAAGTAAAATGAGACACAACCCTTATCACATTTTTCTTCCCTTACATTACAGGAATGAACAAGATATTTGTAGTCTTCAGAGCGGCTTCCTGAGAATCGTATGTCCTGTTCCAGCCCATGTGTTCAAAAAACCCCCAAGAATAAGCCTCATCCAAAATCTGTTACACGACTTCTTTCCCCTGTCCTGTTATCTTCACTTTCCTTCCTTTACTGACACCTCTGCAGTTGTCTCCAATTTGGCTCACTTTCACATAAGCAGGATTCAGCCCGCCCTCATGCGAATTAAAAAAGCTGGAAACAGTTTACCAGCACTTAACTGCCCCACCTACATGAGAGGGAGCGAGGAGGAACCAAATTTGTCAGCAGAAAATTTTAATTCCAACGAGTAACCCAGCTGGAGATTCATTAGCCACCCACAGACAAACACAAACATATAATACAAATATTTACACAGTTAAAGTTTGTGCTCCTCTTCAGCAGTCTTATTTTCAAAAATAAGCAAATCAACCACAACCAGGATATTAAATGTGGTCTGAGCAGAATATTTTCCACTTCTAAGAAAAGAAAATGTGGTCATCGTGGGCTGCTCAGCTTGGGGTTCTTTTCCTCCTTTCAATGGATGGGTTGGATCATTAATCAGTGAGCGTTCAGCGCTCAGACTCCACTTTTCCAGCAGAGCTCAGGGAGGGAGCGAGAAGAAGATGGATGACGAAAAGCCCTGGGATCCAGCCTATTTCCATGAGCGAGTAAGACCAGAATCGAGTCGAGACACTGATGGAGTAGTCTGATCCTAGACTGGCTTCAGACTTGAGCTGTGGCAAACACATGAATCTTACTAAAAACTGCTGAGAAAAGACGACGAAAGTGAAAAACATGACCAGATTAAAACAAATTGATAAGGTTTAAAAGTTGACAAACTGAAACTTTGTAATCTGTACTGCCACACTTCTGTCTTTATCTGTTTGCTTTTGTGAATACTAGGGATGGGAATCACTACTTGCCCTATGATACAATCTTACCACGATACTTGGGCCACGATACGATATTACCACAATACTTGGGGTCACGATATGAGATTATCACGATACTTGGGCCACGATACATTTACCACAATACTTGGGCCACGATACGATATAACCACGATACTTCGGCCACGATACGATATAACCACGATACTTGGGCCAGGATGCGATATTACCACGATACTTGGGGTCACGATACAAGATTATCACGATACTTGGATCACAAAACGATATTATCACAATACTTGGGTCACAATACAATACTATCACGATATTTGGGCCATGATACGATAATATTGCGATTTTTAACATTTTGCAACACAGTGAGTATTGCAATGCGATATATTGCAATACAATTTTTGCAACTGTTTAGCTAATTTGGTATTTGGCTCTCTTTTATGTTTTTTATTTTCATGTCACACATCTTGCAAACCTTTTATATATTTGTTGTACTAACTTTCTCCCACTCAATGATGTTATCTCTGCCAACCTCACTGGACAAACAGTTTATTTTATTTTTCCGTTTGATTTGACTTTGTAATAGCAATTAATTTGTAAAAATTGATACTTGGTAAATGAGACAATACAATGCATCACCAGACAAAATATCACAATACTACACTGTATTGATTTTTTCTCCCACCCCTAGTCAATACACACTAATAAACATGAACAAATTGATTCCACAGGTAGAAAAATACACCTGAAAATTGAAATCTCAGTTTCAGAGTATAATTGGCTTCTGATTTTTACTGCATTCTTTAGGCGTATTGCATTAACTTCAAGTGCTGCATTCAGGTTTATTTAATAGCAATATTGGTCGTGGCCAGTCTCCTGCACTAGCACAGGCAGGAACTGTCATTAGTATTCAGCAGATGTTGCTGGTCGGCTGATTGCTGCTGTGCTGACTGCAGGGAATTCAAGTCAGAGAGTCTCTATTGATTCAGTCTGGCAGCTAACTAGGTGACTAGACTCAGTAGTACCCCCTTTTTCCTTTTCTAAACACATTAAAGCTCAATTTGACACTTGAGTGTGCTGTCAAGCCAACAGGAGTCTCACCATATCACACAAAAGTAAACAGACTTTTACTTCTTTATTGTGGACTGATGTTTTGCTGTGTTTTGGATATTTGAGGAGTATTTGATGGGTAGGTAGATGCTGGACTCATCCTGACTGGCTCGCTGGGTGGTGTGCTGGGTGGCTGTGGGTGCTCTGAGCTGTGGGCTTCCTGCTTGGTGAGGCTCCAACTAAAGCAAATAGAAGCACTTCTAGCGGCCGTCACTTCATCCCAATGCTAATGAGCTGCGACAGGCACTCAGCGAGCCGGGGTCAGGTTACCCTACGTCTACAGTCGCACTAATTCTGCATCTGTGTTATTAATGGGGTGATGTCGAGGAGGGTGGAGGAGCTTTTCACCAACACCTGCTGGCAGACCACCCAGCTGAAAACACACCCACAGACACAAACGCCTTAAAATAACTTATCAGGGAATCCAGTAGTAATTCAGTGTGTCTGCACCAGTACAGAGAACTTTTTGACAGGATTGACCCACTTGGCAGACATGAATCCAGGAGACAGACGATCACCGGATACCAATTAACAACTTATTTTCTGTGTGCTGCTTCATTCAACAAGAAACTTAAGACAGGCAAAATTAGTCACAACAGATATAGTTCTGTTGTTCATTACATCTACCATAGTAGACTTGTTTGTCTGTGTGGTCAGTCACAGCCTCAGGTTCACTGTAAAACCAGCTTCCCTTCACAAACAGATTTCCTCATCATCTTATTAAATCTTCTCATTAAAAGGAGGTTGGATTGATCATTTCTGGTGCATTCGAGGAAGTCGGGTTTTTGCAACAATGCATCAAGCAGATTTCTCACAGAAGTTAAAACATTTGATATAAAACACATTAAAGATGTATGCCTTCCATCACAGTGACATGCATACTGTGATGATAAGCCATACCACGTGATAAGCCAGCACTGCATAAACTACAAGCATACTACAAATGGAGCTACATCTCTCCTCATAATGAAGTGTGGTCCTAGGTGCACAGATTCTGCACAAGAACATCAAACTCTTAACAGGGAATCAACAGATATAAACAGAGTAAAATTATCCCATGATTCAACAGCAGGGTGTTCTCATCAGAAGTAACACACAATAGAGCGTGATACTGTTTTGAAGTGGCCAGTTCAAGTGAGTGCAAGCAGCAACAAAGCTGTTTTTAACAGTTATAATGAAGCATTAAAACTCCCTCCAGCCTAACAAAAAAAAGGAAGAAAGAAGATGATGCACTCACTGGGCTGGATGACCAGCCCCTTTCTGTGAAATGCTGGCTTTTTGCACTCCAACATGTCTGGCCTCATGTCACTCTGCCAAACTGGAAACTCATCTCCAAGAGCAGCTGTCCCACATCTGCGCTCAAAGTTTGCACAACTGCAAACATTTGGAAGAGCTGAAGCTGTGAGTTTGGGCTGTAAGCAACAGTTTCTAATGACAAAGGACAAGTACTCTTATTTGAACTTCACACAACAACTAATACTGAGTTAGAAAATAGAGCTTAGGTTTTAACAGTTCACCTCATCCACAACAAAGTGTAATACCTGTGTTCTTACCATCTTAGTCACACTCTTTATTCACAGGACATGTCCACACCTGATCAAGTTTTTACATGCAGATATTAAGTTATAAAAAGAAGAAAACCTGCTTTTCCTTCTCTCTAGTTTACCAGATTTTTTAGACTTCTCGGTGGAAAGTGTTTAATATTTTGTTGAGTGATAAAAGCTGCTTAAATCACTTGAAGACTACATTTTATTTTAGGGGCTCTATATGTAAATGTTATGGAGAAAAGCTGACTAGCTTTTTACCGACAACTAAGCAATGAGTGTGTCAGTCCAATCTAGTCCTCATCCTCCAGTTTATAATGGGAGCTTCCTCTTTGGCTATTTTGACTCTACAGCATGTTAATCACACTGACTGACTGCTGTTTATTATGTAACAGTACAAAAGGTTTTATTGGAAGTAGAAGTAATTTAGTACCGAGTGTGACACCACACCAGGAGACAGTGAGCCCCTGAACTCAACAAAAGCACTTTAAGAAAATAGAAACTTGAATCATATGTCTAAAATATGAGGTAGAAAAATCAGAAGAAGTATGATCACAACATTCATCTCCACAGCAGTGTGATCTGATAACAAGAGGTGTTTAAGGTGGAATTCAGGAGCTGAACTTTCACTGTTGTTACCGACATCAAATAATGTTATTGTTGAAGACACACCAGGACACAGGGATCAGGAACCTGGATTGAGCTTATGAGTGTCCCTGTATCCCCTCATTAGACAGGTTGAGTCATAAAAAGAGTAAAAATAGAAGGCTGGCCTGAAGCCCGCCAACCACCCACCACCTTCCAGGAGGTCTGGGAAGGCACAGCTGGCTACATAAGCAAACACACACTCAGCCCACATGAAGGTCCTGCTTCAGATGTGGACTAACAAAACTGAGAAGCAGGGATCAGCGTACAATCGAGTCATGTTAAACTCTGGTATAAACTGACCACTGGGCTAGTTAGGAGTTTGGAGATGCAGCTTTCCTTTGATGACGTAAAAACAAAAACTGACATCATTCCATTAGAGAGTTGAGAGTTAATGGTAGGAGGTGTACAGCAAGTCAAAATGGAGTTAAGTGTGTTGATTTCATTTGATGGTTTCAAAAACACGCTGATTAAAAATTAAGCAAGAAAGGTAAATATAACACTGAATAACAAGATACTGAAACAGAATGAGGTCAGAACAGAGAAGTGTGCGGTGCAGCGCCTCCCTGCCCCTCAGACATCTTTGAGAGCAGGGACTGATATGTCCCTGCGGTCTTGCTATTTAATGTGTTTGAGAGAGACACACCCACACTCATGTATCGCTACCTTCATTCTTGCTAATGCACCACAACAACAAACATCTCCCATCTCTCAGGCTGAGCCAACAGCACAACATCCAAATCAATCCAAAGTGTTTTCCACTCTTGAATGCAAAACAAACATAATAAAGTCGAACTTAAGACCCTCAAAAGATTGCCCCAATTTCTATTATAAACACCCAGCTTGCATCATTCAATGAAATGTTCCAACCCTGAACTTATTGCATTTTTTTCAAACCTCTAGCTGTCTTTATACGAGCAGTTAGGACGCCACACTGCATGCCACAACAAGAAAACCTCTGACTGCATCCATTATTGATGACTAGTCACAACAAATACTTCTGAGTTGCTCAATACTCCAGAAATGACTGGATGGATGCTGTGATATTCTCCCCTCATACTTGCTTCATGAGCCGCAGTGTTACTTTCAGTTTAACGGCTTTACATGACAAGAATAGAGAAAGACCTGCAAACTAATCTGAGCTGTAAAAAGACCTGACCAGGAAGGTGGACTAAGATGGGCTGTACCACTCTCCAGTTTTCATTTTCCCTTCAGGCAGGTGAATAAGCCCTGCATCTCACACACACATAGAAGATCTGTTATATTTAAGGTGGAGGGATTAAACCATGGTCGCCTACAGAAGGGAGAAAGCAGTGGGTCCGCCCTGAGGCATGCCATGCGCCATTCCACCCAAGCTGTTCTCCCCTCATTAGCGCCACGTGGGTCCGTAATCCTTGGCGGTCTTTGAGGGCACAGGTGTCCCCTGTCTGTCCTCAGATTAGCTTTGTAATCCCCGGGACCCCCTGCTCCGGCTCAGCAGCCTCCTCCATCGAGACAGAGGAGTTGATGTTTGCGAAGCTGTTTGCTGGAATGTCTCTGGACCAAATGGTGAGCTCCAGTGTTTGAGCTTGGCCTCTCATTTTCTTTTCACGAGCACATTCCAGCAAAATAGTGTTCATTTACCTCAGTGTGGTACCTGTATTATCTTACTGAACTAACAACAACATAGGAGTGTATCGATACAACAATCCCGATGTGCTGATCAGCTGTTTTCATTCAGCTTTTGTTCAAATCCAAAATCTTGTCTGTGCCGAAGCCAAACACACACAGCACTGCAGAAACTGGTGCTATGTTTACATTGCGGGTAATATCATGTTGGCCTGGCTGACACAGAATGGCTTTTAAGCTTCTTCAAATACCGGAAACATTATGAAGTCTCTTTGGAGCAGTAGGAAGTTGTCCAAATAAAACAGTTGATGCACGAACACGGAGGAGTTCCAGCTGGGCCAGATGTTGCGAGGTTGCGAAAGTGTCCGAACTGAGGTGGGGTCCGTGTTCTTGTTCAAGGGAACACATAATATATGAATCAGGGAAGTTGTTTATCTGCAAGATAAACAGTGGCTCACAGGAGTGTATGAAGCTCCCTATAGGATGAATCAGAAGTTTAACTTGAAACTTGTGATGATTTAAAGGAAAAAATGACCTTCAGATAAAGTTTGGTGCGTCTTTAAGCTCTTTTGAGGAGGTGGGATAAATGAGATCACAGAAACAGAGGCTGACTAATTTAATGAGGCAGCCAAGCATAATCCTGCAGAGCTTTTAATCTGTCTTCCCTCAACAACTACACCCTGTGCTTGTTGGCTATATTGTGACGTAGAAATATGCTGCGTAATTGTAAAATATGAAGACGACTGACCCTGTGTGTATCTGTTTCAGGGCTGTAATCAACCAAAGAAAATCTTGGTCAACTAAAACCATGACAATTTGGACCAAAAATTGACTAATGGGGGGGTTATATGACCGTGACGCCACCCCCTGACACGGCTTGGCAGAGCGCGGCTTGGCGGGGTGAAAATATACTGATATCAGCACAAGAAGGCAATTAAACACAAATATTACATTCAGCAAACCACTGGGTGTACTTCAATCTTCCTGTCTCCAGCCGGTCTCCAGTGGGTTGAGCGAATCCAAAATGGTGAAATCAAGGGGGGTGTTCTGAGACAGGCTGTTACCTGTGAACATAGACATAATATACGTAGACGCCTCAAAGCGTGACGCTGCCTAATGAAGCTCATGTATTAGCACGGTCGCCATCTTGGATGGGTCCCCCATGTGCCCCCAGTGTATTAAGGTAGGTAGAAATGCCCAACCATATTAATAATAACTCTGAATCTCTGCACGATTTTCACAGAGTTTGGTTTTTTACAACAGCAGGGATGTAGCCATATTACAGGACAATGTCACACATTAATAATAAACCAAATTATGTTTTGATCCTATTTGTAATTGTAAACCTACGTGGTCTGGTTTCAATACTGCGTCGGGTTTTTCAACCATTGAGTGCACAAATACGGGCAATGTTGCTCATTCTCCATTGACCCCGTTTGGCTCTTGAGCGAACCTGAAGTGGGGAAACCCATCCAACATGGCGGAAACACTGGATTACGCTCCAGCAAGTAACAAGGCGTGCTCTGAAAACACCCCCATTAGCACTTGGTACGTTCCTCCTGATGAAAGTAACATCAGAATTTTGGTCGACTCAGCATGTATCGACCGATAAGTCGACCAGTCGACTAAGATTTTACTGTTTTTGGTCAGTGTCAGAGCACTTCCTGTTGTTGGAGCGTTCTGATTTAGCTCAACCTTATCTAAGACATAAAATCTGATTTATTCATCCCTCATTCAGCTGGAATTCTCTCTGTGATGCAGTATGTCTCCACCTCCTCCTCCGGCACTGAGGCCACACTCAAGAGATCATCCCTTTCAATAATTTCCCCTGAAGTCTTTGTATCTGAACAAAAGAAGTGCAGAATAATCCACTCAGTGACTTCATTTCATGAAATGATTGATGCACTTTGAACTGCGGGTGGTTGTCTCAGTAATGTGATGCTGAATTGTCCAATGAGGAAATAGAAGAAAAGGGTGCTATGAATCTTTGGGTTGCCATTTAAGGGAGAAATTCACCAGGTCTGAACTTCTCTTTCACTAGAAACAAAAGAAATACACACTGGTCCACTCTGCTGTGGGTTTATGTGGGGTGTCCAGACTGTGAGGCACATCTTCTGTCCAATAAAGCCTGAAACAACAGACTGCAGCATTGTCTGGGCTGTGATGGGGCCTATATCAAACTTTGGCAAAGAGCTGCTGAAGGACATTCATATGCAACAGGACCTCCCATCCAGCTCTGCAGATGTTAATTCTGGCAAGTCGTTACGAGACAAAACTTGCCTATTTGACTCCGGAGGCTTCGAAAGCAGCATATGTTGCAAGAAAAGACATTGAAAAGAGGACAAAGTAAAAGAAACTAATCTCATCATGAAGAATAAAGTGCTACTGAGGCTTTTTATCAACTACCGTTCTTAGTGTTGAGGATGTGGTGTTACAGCTCCGTCTGCACACTTTGACATTTAGGGGGAAGAACACAGTGTGCATATTGTAGAAGCTTACAAAAAGTCAAAAGACGGACCACATGTGCAAACAACTTCAAAATGTCAGCTGATAGAGCATGAGTTCTCATCCTTATCCAGCCCTCAAAGATCCACATTATTCACTTCCAAAAAGCAGCAAAATGAGGTTAAATGAGCCAAAACATGAGACCATTATAATGATTTTACAATGAAGCCTCTAATCACACTCTTAACACTCACTGAATCTCAAAGAGAATGACAATGATATCAATACCAATGGATAAATCTGACCCTGAAGCCACAGCACTGCCTTCATGTGTCACAATGACACAAACATCTGAAGGCTTCTCTGGACTTATTTCTGAGAACAGTGCTTGAGAGCGAGTCCATCAATGACTTCTGAACAGTTCATGACAAAAACACCCACCCTTATGCAGCATTCTGGCTTATTTCACTTAATAGCGCAGCTGCCACCCTGGAGCCCAGTCAGATCCTGACCATAATGCACTTCTCCACACAGCAATGACTCTTCTTGTCTTTTGTGCAGCCCCTGGACCAGCCCTGATGGACGACGTTGGCGACTGGCTGTAACCAAATAGAATGGTCACTGCTGGCCTTTTCCAGGCTGCGTCATTATACACCTGCTCCTTACGCAGGAAGACCTACAGCAATGAAACCCGGAGCCAAGCACGGGGCTGCATTCAAACTCCAGCCTCAATCCTGAGTGACGTCAGGGAAAGCCGAGAAAAAAGCTGCCCCAGCTTTTCTGTAACTCAGACAGGAAATAACTAAGCCAGACTATTGAGACCAGTATCTGAAAAAAGGTCTTACACTGTTCTTTTTTATGTGTTATCAGACAGAAAACCCTGTGAGAGGTCTTAGAGAAATGTTTAAGTCAATATTCCTTTGCTCAGTCAAAACTCGGTGCACTCTGCCACCCACGCAGCAGTGCAAAAAACCCAAACACCCCCAGACGTGCGGATGTCAAAACTGGACTAAGAGCAACAATACTGATTGAAGCCCCAGTGGTTTCAGCTCAGCAGTGCCCGCACAAAGCCAACAGACCTGTTCCCACATAATCAGCTGACCCTCTGCCAGCCAAGCAAGATGCCTCCGGGCTCCGCTTTGGGGTTTTGAGCAGCACATTATCGCCCAGCGTCACAGCACCTCGTATCCTCCTCTGAGAAGCTGTAAAGAGCTGCCGGATCTCATCTCTCCCCGGGTATTTCATGCTCGGCTCTGTTACGGCTAATTGGCGGGTGAGCGTCCTGGGGTTCCGACTCAGCAGAAACTCACATGCCATACACAGGCCAATTCGCACACACATTTTGGGGTATGTGTGATGGCCTCTCGCACACTGCAGGGTCTGGGTCCAGCGCCAGGCTTCGTCTTGGGCTCTCCACAGAATAAAGAGCAGCTCTGTTCGGCAGGCCTGCTGCACGGGATTCAGCCAGTGTTCACCCTCTGCTCCTCAGACAATGCCCATTGTGCTGCTTTTTAATGAAGAAGAGTTGACATGGAAAAACTTAGACGGGTAGTTTAGCCACTTCCTGAGTGGTAGGATCAATATGACAGCAGAGAAGTTAGAAAGTCAAAGTCTGTCAAATCCTCAAAGCCATGTTAAAAACTCATCTCATATCTCATTGTTTTCACACTCCATCACCACACCCACCAGATTGGATCAAAAGTCCTGTGTCCACTGTCTTTTTGGTGAGATGCCCACTGCTGCTACAACCAACGTTCATGCAAATAGTAAGACTGAACCGAATCAGTAAGGGCCTGTGTACACTATGTACCTCTAAAAAACAACCACTGCAGGTTTTGGTGCTCAGTGTCTTCAGGGCTGTGTTTTTTCTGTTTTGTCATAAACTCAAGAGTTTTTGGCTGAACATTAATCAAACTCTGAAACACCACCTTGCTTGTCAATGTCACTTCCCCATGACTGACCAATCAAAGCATGAAGGGGGCGGGACTTTGAGTTTTGGCAACTACAACTGTGGAAGAAAACTTATCGGAACTCATCTTTTTCAAGGATACAATATTTACAGCAGCTGTTAATGCCAGGACATACTGTTTTTACTATTTCTTATGCAGCATAAAGTCCACTGAATATTTTAAGAGAAAACTTATAACCTCTTTTTAGACAAGCTTTTAACTGATGTCGATGTTGTGGGGCCTCTGCGAAGTTGCCTGTATCTGTGCCATAATATGTATTGTGTTTCTCTGTAATTTATTGCATTTTATCCTTGTTGTAAAGCACTTTGTGATTTTATCTATGAAAAGTGCTATATAAATTAAATATACTCACTTTCTTACATTGTATTTTTTATTAGGATGTGAAACATTAAGCATACAGGCGGGCTAAAAGGGTTAATTCTGAAGGATGTGGAATTAATGTGGGACAACTTTTATAGCTTAGTAATAAAAGAAGCTCAGTAAAGAGCTGAGGCAGCGTGCACTGCTGGCGCAAGAAAAAAAAAACATGCCAATGTACAAAGGCCCTTAAGATGTAAAATCACATTTAAGATAAAAAAGAGATGTTAAACACATTCATCTGACTCACGAATCCTCCAACAAAAAGTCCATTAGAAGAGCTGTGGATGTACTTTCTGATCTCCACCTGTATTTTTTAATTTCGTTAAAAACCGAAATATTTCTCGGAGTCAGCACAGGAAAAAAAAGCACAGCTAGCCCAGACCTGCCGATGTGACAAATTAGCCTTGGCTTGGACATGACGGCTACTCATGTGATTAATCTGGGGAGTAGATTTCAGATGCAGGACCCCAGCACAAATAACAGGAGCTCTGGATGCTTCAGCAGCAGCCCTTTAAAACAAAGCAGCTTAGATGTAATCTGGGCAGACTATTGAGAAGAGCAGCAACAACCACAGCTAAGCCTATAGTCCCCCATATGGCATTTAAACAGGCTGCAAACTACTCTGTCCCACTGACAGCAGCCATGAAATTTAGACAACAGTGAAGCCGGTGAAGCTGAAGTGGATGCTGTCTGGGATGTTTGATGTAAACTCTGTGGTTTGCTGAGGCAGAGGAGCCGACACATGAGGCCCGAGCTGAATTCCTGTTGCACAGAGTCATTTGCCTGTGGTCCTCATACTGTACATGTGACTCACAGAGATTGCAGTCATTTCACATGCTCTCAGTCAGTCAGTGCGCACTTAAAAAGAGACGCTAAATTGTCACTTTGAAGCTTTGCTCTAATGCTTGGCTAAACGTCAGAGTTGGATTGATTATGCAATAAGAGCAGATTAAACCCATCTAACGTGATGATGATGATATGGCCATCCGTACAGTATATTTACTGGAATATTACAAGAGTGCTGTAAACATAAGAAGGTTTAATACTAGCCAACCCTTATTTACAACCCATCTTCTTCTTGCTGAGATGTCTCCCTCTCCCTCACTACAGAGAGGTAAAGGCTTCCAAACATGCTTCCTTTTGAAACTACAAAGTTGATTCCCCTGGCTGCAGTAAAGTGAAACCTTAGCCTTCAGAGAGCTAAAATCAGTGACACTGAAAACAGGCATAGTAATGGATTAGTGTTAAACTCACAGCAGCTCTGTATAAAACTGCAGTTTTCATCTGGAAGGAAATCCACCCTTTTAAGCGCGTCAAACAATGAATATTAGGCGTAAATTTCTACTCACTTCATAGCCAAGGTCACATGTGAATTAGCGTCTCTTATCACAGCATAGGCCCTGCATTACAATTAGCTTCAGTCTATTTCCAAGATCAAGCCCCTGGGCTCCAGGGATTCACGAGACACAGACTTCAATGGGAGCTTTTCATTAAGTAAAATATGTCAATTCAGCCAGCACTCAACCACAACTACAGAAAAGGAGCTCAAGGGGCGGCTGTGGCTCAATGATAGAGTTGGTCTCTCTCAACTGGAAGGTTGGGGGTTCGGTCCTACTGTCCACATGTTGAAGTGTCCTTTGGCATGACACTTAAACCTTTATAATCTACACCAGCAATGTGTGGATGGGATTGATTAGTGCTCATGGGCGCTTTAGATTCCAGCCTCTGCCATCAGTGTCTGACTGTGACATGTAATGTATAAGCAATTTGAGTCGTCCGAAGACTAGAGAAAGCCCTTATAAATACACTCATCAAGCAGCACAAGAATGGAGAAATGAGCTACTGAGACCAAAATCTACATAAATAAAACTTGTAAAGTTATAAAAACAGATGTTCAATGGGGAATTCTCAGTTTATGTAGCTAACCTCAAGCAGACAATTAATTGCAGTTTTTGCACTTCCATTTTGGCTTCATTTCAACACCATGGGCTGCCAGTTACAGAAAGCTGCCAGTAAGCAGAGTGTAGCGTGCAAGTATCTGTGTTTAAATGGAATATCTTTTATAGCTTGTAGGGCTGGGCGATGTGGCCTCATATCAATATTAAGATAGATTGAGCAGTTCACCTCGTAAACGACAAATGGACGATAATTACACCACAAGCTGCTCACCCCCTCCCACATTGACTTCATCTACTTCAGCCGCCGCTCCAGCCTCTACAACTCTTGAACCGTCCTCCATCTCCTCTTTCCCTCTTTGTTACGGACTGGATGGGGTGGAGTCATGTCTCTGACATAGGACAGCGTCTTTAAGGGACATGAGACCATAGCTTACCTAAACACATCCAAAACCAACGTTTATACATTTATTCTTTTGACACCTAATATATTGACATGGGCAAAATGACAGCAGTTATTGTCGTAAATTTAGGTATCGGTAAGTTTTCGGTTTATTGCCCAGCCCTAACAGCTTGGACATAGTAAATTGTAAAATAAATAAGGTATAGTCTTAATTAAATTGATTAAAAGATCTGTTCCAATTTCTTGTGTTTACTCTGTTAAAATACCTGAAATTTGCTTTAAAGTTTAATCAGGAGTGCATAAAGATTTCTTTCTGCAACGACAACTTAATTAGACTAAACATTGCCCCTTCATATATCTGTGGCAGAAACTGCTGAGTAAAAAAAAAAACATCAGAAAGTGCTTCTGTAAAACTAGTGCATATCATTTGCATTACATTTTACAAAACTGCTCATTTGCTCTCCTGGTACATTTCTTACTGCTCCCCTCGCACACCTGTGATCTGCTCAGATGATGCAGGTCAAGAGGCAAAATATGAAAGGAGGCTGTTTTGCATCCCACAGCATGGAGCCAGAATTCATATGCTGCCTGCCCTTGATAAGAAATTCAAGGGCTTAGTAAGGTGAGTACTTGAATGTGGTCGCACACCGCACAAACCTTTAATCCGAACGACACCCTGCTGTGATCCCGGACTGGCCTGCTGATCAAACCTATTAGGAGTGGCAGGTAAACAGTCCTGCTGCAATGCCAGCCCAGGCTGAATCAAAAACAAAAATTAGCCTATTAATGATGACTCAAAATGGAGCAAACGAGCCAAGAATATGAATCAAAACAGCCTGAGTGTTGACGTGACAATTTAAAGCTGATGAATGAAAGGGTAAAAAAGCTCTTGATCAGCAGCCAAGCACACTTCAGTCTTAATTCATTAGCGCTGAATAGAAGTCATATGTAGTGATACAAAGAGGCTGAGAGGCAGTGACGAGGTATCATCCTGATCATCAGCTATTCAAACTTAAGTGAGGTCATCAGAGTCACACAGTGTCACTCGCTCTGGCAATCAATGGAGCCAACTGCCATCAGGCACGGCTGGGCCACATTAGAGTTTAAATGGCAGTAAATAACAGTAAATGCAGTGATTATAGTGCTAAATTCCTCTAATGCTGGAGGGCTTCCATCCCTGCAAGAGCTGAGGCATCATGCTGGCAGCTGAAAAGAGGGAGGGAGTGAGGGAGGGAGGGGGGGAGATCCTGACATGCTACAAGGATCAGCTTTTCTGACAGCCAGTCAACGAAATCCTAAAGGTAGACAGGTAGATTTGTTTGTTTTGTTCTGGGGAGCATAAGCCTTTGTTTTGTCAACCACCTGTGATCTTTCCCTGTCTCACGTCTACTCTTCAGAGTGTTGGTGAACCCAGATGTCAGAAGAGGACCTCTCACAAGATGTAGAAAGTAGCAGACGTGATTAAGAAGAAGAAAACCTAAATCCCTGCGTGGTGTGACGTCAAACTCCTCGAACTCCAGTCTGCTGCTGCCAGCGCAGGAAGGGGATTCATCAGTCAAGCAGCAACACATCCCTGTACAAATGTGATTGATTTAACTACCAACTAAACTTCACCCACTCTGAAAGCGAGCCATCACAAACAAAACTCTGTAAAGAGACAGATAGACACTTCAATGTATTTCTTCCATCTTAAAGGAAAGTTTATGATCACTGAGCTGTAAGGACTTGCTCCAGTCAAATTCCCTCTGCTCACCAGTTAATGTTTATGAGAGCAGTAGGCCAGGCGACAATCACGTTTGACCCACATTTTGCCAGTTCTCAAATTTCACCAATGCTCCGCTGTTGTTCTGCTCTGACTGATATTCATCGACTAGAAAGCCGCTGAGGACTGAAAACTGTCTGTATCAACTTAAGAGTTCAGTTTGCCTCTCAAAATCACAGCTCACAGTGAATAACAAAATAGAAGGACGTAGATAGAGGCACGACAGTCTGGTTTCAAATATGAGAAACACTTTCTAACCAATGTATGTCTTTGTCTTTCAGCAGCCATCCTTCACAACACTTCCTTTCTTTTAAACGCAATTTAACAACCTGTTTATGCTTTAAAACCTTTAAGATCTCCAAACACCAGGAATGTTCAGCATTCCCTCCCAGGTAAGGTAACATAAGTGTTGACAGATGCTGTTGACACTTTATGATGTGACAGATGTTTCAAAGGACCTGGCACGCTGGGCTTGTGGCGGTTCAGTAGTACAGAGCCGGGATCTAGACCCATAAAGTTGTGAAACACAGAGCCATAAAAGCAATAATTTGACAGCAGGTGTTTCATGTGACTTTACAGAATTTACAGAAGCTGCTACATGTTTGTTATCTTATTAAGAGGGCTAGAAGTAATGTTGGGTGTATCTTAGATTGGGGGCAAAACTTCACATACTAATTTTAGAGGAGAACATTTGTACTACAACTTTGATAAAAGTTGAAAAGAACTAAGACTTCTCAAATGTGTTCTCCAGTAATGCAACAGATGCTAAACTCCTGCACTTTTTACTACAGAATTCCTCTTTTTTCCACAACAACAAAGAGCAGGGAGGCAGACAGGCGTGCTGGGAAGACTGGGGTCTAACCTACACACAGCTGTCCCGTCCCAGGACACTGAAACACGGAGGGAGAAGAAACAAAGAAACCCAAAAGTGATGAAATATGATAACTTTCTTACCAGGACTGTTGCAAATCTCTCCTCCAGCTCCCCTGGCTCTGGCATTGGCAGTTTCAGAGGCATGTTGTGTCCCCTGAAATCAGGGTGCTGGTCCATGCTCCCTGCGTTCCCCATGTTTCCTCTCTGACCAACAATCAAAACTTTTTTCTATCCTCTTTTTTCCCCTCTTCCCTCTCTTCTTCTCCAACTTGAGAAAACGTTGTAAAAAGGTAATAACTCCCTACTTCCTTTGGCTTTAGCTTCCCTCCTTAAAGGTTTCTTCTTCTGGCCACTTCTTCAACATAGAGCACATGTGAGGGAGGAAGGTTAATAATGCGACGGGTCCGAGCAGAGGAGCAGCAGCAGCAGGAGGAGGAGGAGTGGAGCCTCTTCTGAAGCATTTTTCACGACAGAAAAGAGACGAGGGTTTGGAAAGTTGACTGTATCCACACGGACCTTTCCCTCGCTGTTATCCGTATCTTGCACAATTTCGGCTCCACTCCCAGTCGGTAGTAATGACGACGAGCATGATTCACGCGCACTGCAATCCCCCTCCGTCTGCTGTGAGTGAGTGAAGCTGGCTTCTCTAATCCCTCCGCGAGCCGCTGACCAGCTAGTTAAGGAGGGAGAGAAGGAGGAGGAGGAGGGGGTCCACACTCACACACACACACACAAACACACACCGCGGCTGCACACACTCTCATCCGTGCCTACAATGAGTCCTTTGAGGGGGAAACCTCCCACTCTTCTTCTTCTTCTGCGTCTTGTCGGGGCGTAGCTCCCAAAGCCGTAGCCAAGGAGATGATATTTTGTCTGTTGCATTGTGGTACTTTGAGTTTATTGTGAGGGCCAGCAAACTTGAGTTAGTGGCGACCCCCCTCAGACTACTACTACTTACTTTGACTTTGACTTAAACTATGCGCATTTGGAGATTAAAATGTTTGTTTTAGGAGTTTACTTGTTGCATTTATCAAAAGAGTTTTGATCTACCGCATTTCAATTAAAATCCTTTTGACACAACCTATTTTTCATTAATCACCCAAGCATAACTCGTGCTGAAAAACGCAAGATTTCAACAGATCAATGCAACAGCAGGCGATAAACAACAGTATAAGTTTAAGATGAAGTCATGATGACTTGTTTTAGACAAGTCAAATGTCCTAAGAGAGAGCTATGAGTAATTCACTTAATACTTCTTACCATTGATTCAAGAACTACAACATTAGTCAGCAGCAGGAAACACATGAGCTGTTCCCACACGTTTGAAACCTCACCGTCATGTTTTATTGTCATAATAAACTACCAGGTGAATGTTGAAACCGACAACATCTTTTGGTTGCATCAACACTTTTGATCAAGTGGACTCAATATAACTATTACAACTAAAAAGCTATTTGAACTAATGGAAAAAAACAAGTGTAAGAAAGCTAGTGCTCAGCATTGCATCTTTTATGTCTTTAAAGGGGCTTTAAGGGGCTCCTCTGATAACTTTCTAGCTGCTTTACACGATTTACAGTTCAGCAAATTCTCCCCATATTTCAGGCTGCTGTTTTTGTAAACTTCTGTTTTTTAAAAGTGCTATACCAATAGAGTTATTATTATTATTACAGTTTTCAAAGTGCTTTGACATACAGTCATACAGCACATGGAAAAAGATAAAAACAAAAAGCTCAGTAAAACAGGAATTGAAGGCTATTTTTATGTCAAAAGGAACACAGACAATACAAGAACCATGCAACATAAAATGAGACCATGAGGACCAAAATAAACACATAAAATAGATAAGAAAAAAGGAAAATGCAATTAAAAGGGGGGATGAAATGGCAAACAGGATAGTAAATGAAAAAGGCAATGTCAACGATGATAATAAAATAATAACAGGTAATCCTGATAATAAAAGTCATGATAAAATAGAGCAATAGAAATGAGCAAGAGATAAAACAATAAAATGCCTAAAAGGTCAATTAAGAAAAGAGTGTAAGTATAACAAAAGCTAAAAAGACAGTAAAGCCGAAGTAAGATAGAGGTAAAAGAGATAAGAGACGGCATCATGTAAAAGCAAGTCTGTAAAAGTAAGTTTTTAATTTTGACTTAAAAGATGCTGCTGTATGCCTTATCTCCTCTGGCAGGTCGTTCCAAAGTCGAGGAGCTCTGATGGAGAAAGCTCTATGACCTTTAGTTTTGAGTCTCGACTTTGGAACGACCAGGAAGCCTTCGCCAGAGGATCTGAGGCTGCAAGGTGGCTCATATGGTATTAAAAGCTCTGAAATGTAGCTTGGAGCAAGTCTTTTGAGTGCTTTAAAAGTAATCAATAAAATCTTAAAATCAATTCTAAAACTGACAGGAAGCCAGTGAAGGGAGGCCAAAGTTGGAGTGATGGTATGCCGTCTACTAAAACCAGGTAAAAGCCGAGCTGCTGCATTCTGAACTAGTTGGAGGTGGGAGAGTCATTTCTTATTTAGACCTGGTAGGAGAGAGTTACAGTAGTCCAGCCTTGAGAAAATGAAAGTGTGGATTATTTTTTCGAGATCTTAATTGCAGACTCTGCCTGAAATGCCTTATTCAAGCCACTGCTCCTTTAATCCTCCAGAACATTCTGGAAGCCCCCTTTACTTTTGCCATGCAATAAAGTTTTGTTTCTTTTTGTTAAATGACACATTTCCAAATTAGATTTACTGTCTGGTAATGATATGATTTGAGCAAATCTCATATTGATCTTTCTGGAACTACAAAGTTACCTAAACACACATTAATTTGACAATCAGAAACTTTGCTTATGGATAGTACTAGCTTCCAAAATTTTAATTTCATGTTTATTTTCAAAATATGAAAAAGTGTTATACCACCTCTATAATGTTTCATTTAAGCCATGGTCCTTGGACAACATCTTTCACAAGTGCTGACAAGTTTCTGTCCAAATTAAAGAAGAATATTTGATTTGACTCTGGACTTAATAAATAAATAATATATGTGTTAAAATGTAGCCAAATTCACTTTACATGCTTCTGTTTCAAAGTTTACTTTGCATGCCAACTCTATATAACAATGTCCTTTCTAACTGCTTAAGAGCGTATCAATCATTGGTAATATAACCCCATAGTTTTCCTTCTCCTGATTTGTCAGGTTGTCTGTTGTGAATACTTCAAAGTGATTGAAAACCACTGCACACTTCCTCCAGTGTGTTTGTTCACTCCTGGTTCTCAAGACAGTCAAGAATTTTTCTGTGACTACATTTTTTCAAGAACACAGTCACTGACATGTTTATTCCTCCTCAAGATCTCAACATGCATTTGGCTGAAATTTGATCTGCTGACAGGGTGGAGACCAAATTACGCACAACAGGGTGACATCAGCTTGCAGCGCTCTGGAGACGATCCAGAGGTTTACCAGATGCACAGTGCTTTCATTCAGGATGCTGGATCCATTCAGCAGAAGGAGGGTGTCATATCAGAGGCTGTTGGCTGCACACAGTGAGGATGTAAATTACAGCTGACTGACCTCATGTGATCATTATGCTGACCAAGTTAAGTTGATTTGCTTTTTCTTGAGGCCTTGCTGTCCACTGTATGCACCGTGTAGGCTGCATTTAAATGCTCTTTGTGGATTTGATTTAGTGAGAGGATGCTGCTGGTCAGGGAGAATGAAGCTACATTGAGACACCACCTCACTACCCCATATGCTTGAATATTTTTAGACAGTGCACCTGAGCAGTTTTGCGGAAGACTAAAGCAAACATTCAAAATGAGATTCCTTATTAAATTTGTGCACTGTTAGGTGATTACAAAAACATGATAAATAAACAAGCTGCATTATTTGGACATAAGGAAGAAATGTGGTGTTTTAACAAAGGAACATGAGCAGGCATAACTTATTAGAGTGTCTATTATTCCCCAATCATTCCAATTTATTGATTAATATTATCAAAGCTAAGTTTTGAGATCAGGTAACTAACCAGGACCCAACTTAATAAATGCTGAAGTCAATTTAAAATGTGCTTATACTAATTAAAGACCTGCTGGTGAACATTTTATAAAAGAAAGACCAGGAGCTGTTGCCCAGTCGGTGATCCAGTCCACTGACATTCAACTAGATAATCAAATCAATCTTTGTGTACATATGGTTGTCAAACAAATCTTCACTTTGTTTTCTCATGTGAGAGGAACTTGTCATACACATTTCTTTCTCATATGAAACTGATGATTAATTTTTCATTTTATGTAGCAACTGTGAAGTCTAACTCAATGAAAGGCCTGTTTTCTTGTCACAATAGCAAAACAAATGGACCCTTTTTTACAGTGACAGCAGAGCAGTACAAGGCACAAGATGGACAATGAATGAGATTTCTAACAATAACAATAATAAACTGTTCCCCTACATCTACTGCGAAGGGAAAACAATCAGGGATATGCGCTGCCTCACAGGCGTCGCTGACACAGCTGATGCTGACTCGCTCCACAATAGTTCGAAATGGTGATGGGTGGACAGAACTATTGTTTGTAATAGCTGTGTATTTTTCTACAGGATGCAAACATTTTAAAGGAGGCTTGAAATACAGCAAATTTTTACAGTTAGTTTAAAAAATGGACTCATGAAGGTTATTTTCTCTGAACAACAGCCCTTCACCTCACAAATACACAACATATAATCTTTATTATTTATCATTAGAAAATATGGAAAGTATGAATGTATGGAGAGGAGGGGGACACCTTGCAGCTGTATCTCCAAAAGGTCTGGGGAAATGTATGAGAGGCTTCAGATGTCTCCACCAGGAAATATAAAATGCAAAAGAGATGCCAAAAATAAAAGCAGCACAATCAGACCACTGTGTACGGGGGCTCACAGGGAGTTCATTGGCTGCACAGTTTAGTAACATCTGTAAAATCAAGTTCTCTTAAATAAGAAAGGACTCTTGGAGTTATGTGCTCAACCAGCCTGGAGAGGAGCAACAAATGTGTCTTTGTGTTTTAATTTAAGGGCTTAAGTAGAATCCTAAGATCAACAATGCCCTCTAATGCATGCGGGGTGAATTACCTCTTTAGATTGATCAGCACAAGAGCTGTGTGCTATTATTACAGGTAGTTATGCAAACATGCTGACATAATTTTTTTAAATCAATTTTTTAACATTCAGTTTTAAAATGTGTAAGTTTGTGGGAGCAATTCTTCAAAGATGACATTCCAAGCTTGAGGACAAAAGTTTAAATTGTTCATATTGAGTTAGAAATGTTATCATTGAAATGCTAATAACTCGGATGCTGGTGTAACCTATGATCAATCCAGACGTCCACCACTCTACATTTTTTCAAAATATGAACTTTGTGAGTCTGCAAATCTGCAAATGATTGTTATTGTGTAATTGCTATTGTGCCTTTATTGGCACAATAGTTCAGTGGATACTACAGCAATCCCACACTTTTTAAAAACCCTTATTCTGCTGTTATAGTTTCACATTGTTGGGGAGAGTCAGCAAGGCGGCACATATCCCTGATTGTTTTCCCTCTGCAGTAAATGTAGGGGAACAGATTATTATTGTTATTGTTGGAAATCTCAATCATTGCCCATCCTGTGCCATGTACTACTCTGCTGTCTAGATAAATCAGGTTTCATTTGTTTGCTATTGTGACAACAGGCCTTTTGTTAAGTCCGACTCACAATCATTAACACAGAATGGAAAAATAATTAGGTAATAAAAAGTTAAAGAGAGGGATGCACACAGATGTTACTGTTATTTTTATCAGCCAAGGAAGCTAATGGAAAAATATTCTGATGTTGGATTGAAATGTGAATAAAATTTAATCCAAGCATGATTTCTAACCTGCTGCAAAATACTTAGACTGCACTTTGAAAAACAAACTGAAGTTTAATGACTCTTATCGGCCCAATGGTTGGCTGATCAGAATACCAACCAACTGAAAATATATATATTTTTTGCTTCAAAAAAGGTATATGCAGTGTACTAAATTACAGAGACTTTTTTTGTTGGAGGACTCAAATTTAAACAGTCCTTTTCATTGATTTAGAAAAATGCTGCAAGATAAAACAAACTTTTACAGAAGGTGTCTCTATATGTCACCTGCTTTTCAAGAGGCTGTTTATTAGAAAGCACATTGATTGTGAATGTATGGAGAGGAGGTGGAAGCCTTGCAGCTGAGCCTCTGAGAGGCTTCAGTGATCTCCACCAGGAAATGTAAAATACAAGAGATGCCAAAAATAAAATTAACAGTGAAGCCTGAAAATTTAAAGAATGCCTATGATACAAGGTGTCACAGAGGTGTGTGCTTTAGACTTTAATGCTGTAAAATGAAGCAGATATTCTGTAACTATCTGAAGATTAACAATGCCCTCCTCTAATGTATGCAAAGTGAACTACCTTCTCTTGATCTGATTAATTTTCTTTACTTTTAATGTGATCTTAACTTTGCAGAAACTTCTTTTAGTTTTCAGGTTCTGACTCATGTCATTGTGGAAAAAGACGCATTGTTCTTCCATGATAATATAAACAAGTGACTTAAGGACATTAATTTGTAACTCTAGGTGGTTGAGACAGATCAGTCCATTTCCGTTGCAAAGGTCCTCTTTTACCCAGGACCCTTGATTTGTTGTTTACTGCTTGCACCAGACAGAAATAATGCATAATGTTTTACAATTTAAATCTTTATCTTGACCCCACATATTGGCCAAGTAAACTAAATTTATTATGTAGGAAGTGATAATGTAAAAACTTTAGAAAGATGGGTATGTTCCACATAATCTACCAAATGTTAATTTCACAAATGACAGTGGACATTCTAAAAGAAACAAGTTGCCACCAGTACATCAATTAGACAAATCCTGAACTTTGTGACATGACAGAGATGTTTGTGTAGATTTTGGATAAATGTATGTACAAGTGGCAACACAAGCTCCAAGTTCAATATTTGTTTTAGACTGGCTGACATATTTGTAAAACCTTACATGACACACTCAATATTAGAATGAGTAAAGTTTAATTTTTGTTTTGCAATACATGAAATAGTGGAAAGATATTCATATACACTCATGTAGAATAGCTCTCCAGCTGTGACAAGTAGGAATACAGCCACAGTTCTCCATTACATATATGTCTTTATTGAGTTAACCGAATCCTTTTATAAAACAACACTATTCTTGTAGCTTTTTGGTCCAGAAATGTTACTGTACTTTATTTACGGTTGAGTCAAATGTGAGGTAAACCATCCATCTGGATCTTTCCTAGCACAAACACACTGTTTTCCAAATAAACGAGCATGGATACATCAAATTATTTTTAATATTTCATAGAAAAAAAAAGAAAAGACTACTAAGTTTGTTACATGAGAAATATACCATAACATCCATTTCAGTCCATGGTGAGGAACCCCAGTCTACCATCCAGCAGTTTTCCCCCACAGAAATTTTTATCAAGTACGTGATATAAACAGTCAAGAGTAACCTGAATTTGAATGTTTAAAACAAAATATGGAATACTAAAACTAAAAGAAAAACTAAGCAAAGTTTTGGCATGTAGTTCAGCTTATGGTTTGAGACATGCAGGAGTTCATCTCAACATCAAAAGATCTGGTGTTATTTTTTTTTTCCCATTGGGAGCCATATCTAGTCTGAGACGTGTCCCTGCTTTGGACAATTTCAAATCATGCATTTCTGTGACCAAAACACATGTTACAAAAAGAAATTACCCTGCATCTCAAAGTTAGACTCAAAATGGAAAAAAAAACACAACTCTACCTGCTTTTGTGTTGGGGAAAGCTTGACATTTAGCCAAGCACAGTGAGGGAAAAAGGTATAAAACAGAATTTAACAAATACAACATGAAAATAAAAATGTGGATGTTCTTCCAAGAGTAGAGTCCACACCCTGTTTAAGAACACAGCCCCCCTGTCTGTTGTTGGAATACATCAATAGTGTCCTCGTCCTCCATCTCCAGCTGTAAAAACACGCACACAAAAACAAAAAAAAGAACACCCATTAGACATTTAGGAACGAGCTGGTTTTGTCTCCAACAGCAAATACACATTTCCTCATTAAAGTACAGTAAAGAGTTCTGTGTCTGGCACTGAGAAGTAACAATCTTCTGTCAATTTTACATTTGCCTTTGTTTCATTGAATAAAAAAATGTAATACAAGGTTATCCTTATAGAAAAGAAAAGCAATGCCCTGCTTTTTTGGCACTGGAACAGACTTATTAAGATATCTATGGTATTTGTTTAAAAAAGAAGATAAAAGCCATTTCATCAGATGTTTTTTTGGACTGTATAAACAAATATGATCTTTTCAGCCACGCCGCTTGAAAGAGCTCATCCTGAGTGAATTTGTCTTTCGTGCCAACATAGAAATAAGGATCAATAAAACTCAAATGTCTGCAAGCCAAACTCCAAGCTACAGCCGACTGCTGATCAGCTTGGAATAGTATTATGACTGGAAACAGCAAGTCCTGGCCTGTCCAAAATGTACTGTAGTCTACCCACAAGCACTGTAAACGCTCAGGAATGACCTCTTTCTATCTTAAATGATTAATCCATATTCAAACGAAACAGAAAAATTTAAGTGTAGTTGATTTAAGCATTTTCAAAAAGTCCACAGTCAGTGTTTTTGAGCATGGTTTGTTACAATTGTAAATGCCATTATCCAGATCTCAGCTTCTACTCTCATTTTATGAGCAATCAATTGAGGACATAGTAAGCTCACTGATGTTTTCAGAAAATACCTATGAATAGTAGACTATGTACAGCCTGTTCTTACCTGTGCCGGTGTGTCTGTTTCATTAATTGGCTGCCCATCAAACCTAAAGCGTATTTGACGAATTGACAGTCCCTTTAAAAAGACAGAGAAGAGAGGAATGCAAAAAAGAGATTAATGATAAGATTGTCAATCACAGTGTTAATGTAATCCTGTTTTTAAAAACTGTAAAAATGACACACCTGTCTTTCGCAGTATGCCTTCATTAGTTTGTTAAGTGGAGTATGCCTTTTGATTTTGAACTGTACTACTGAGCCATCCTGACCGGCCACCTTCAGGTTAATGTGGTCGTTCTCTGTCTTGACTCCTTCCTGAAACGAAAACAATCACAAGCAGAAGCAGCGACACGCATGAGTGATTTGTATACATAGTCTGGTGCCACCATTTCAGTTACGCACACAAACAGTGAGTACGGTTGTATAAACTGGGCAGCCACAACATTATAAACACCTGGGCAATTAAATGCAATCCAATAAAGCAGCTCTACCATTAATTCTATTTTTACACAGCTTCAAATATTGAGGTTTTGTAGACAGATGATACCTACTCTTCACATTCATTAGTGGGTGTTAGTGATGAGTTGAAAGGCACCTATATTATTGGAATTAACAAATCTGAGGAGTACCTTTCAATACAACACACATCAGTACACCACCACTTTGTCTTTTAGAATACATTTAAAGTACATGGAGTGTATCTTAATATCATCTGTATGATCATGTCAACAAACACTTTAAATTTGAGTAGCCTCCCAAAAGCAGAGGTTGTTATATTGGTTTGCATTAGGTTGCTTAAGTAGTCATACTGTTATGGCTGGTGGGTGTATTGCACATGACATCGTTAAAAGATAAAGTAATACTTTATCTCAGGATGCCTCCTTTTCCTGCAAAACATCCGTAACTACAAGCATGCACCGACACCACCTGGTAATATTGATCTGATTAGAGATTGATCGGAACACCGGTGTCTGGGAACACGACTCCGATCCACAGCAGCCGACTGAAGGTTAAATTAGTTTTGTTTACATGGTAAGCTTGGTCCTCAGGTCACGCATATATCAATAAAACACCACATTTACACGCATTATGCTACCATAAGGTACCACCTGCGGTTCTTTTCTTGTTAGCATAGCATGCTAGTCGGTGCTCAAACTGGCGCAGAGAGCCACAATGGCGCAAATGAAAAGAAAAAAAACCCTCAAATCATTCATTTCGCTGGCAGTGTCTCACACCGTCGTTTCCACATGGTTTCGTCTAATGGTAACACAACAAGCAGTAGAAGGGCGCAGTTATGATATTCGACCCGTATTACCTTAACACTGTGCGCCTGAAAGCGAAAGATCCGCAATTTTGTCAACCTTTGTTTTCTCCGTCGACCCGCTCAAATGCGCTATCTGGAGCCTGGAAGCACGGCTAGCTTAGCAGGAGAGGCTAACGTTAACTTACAACTGGCATCATAAGCCTTAAACAGTTGAGTGAAAAACCGTGAAACCGTGAAACAGAGCAGTACCGACCTTAGGTTTCTCCTCAGACATTGTGCTGTTTTCCCAGGGATTTATCACTAACGTGGAGACGAACCGTTAACGGTGAAGCGGGTTATCTGCTCCTCCGGCTCTTTCGTTTGCACCAGGAGGCGCGCGCACTTAAATTTAAACTGTAATTCGACCAAAACGGTCACGTGCTTCACATTTCCTCGGGATCGCGGATATGTGAGCGCGCAAGCCAATTTGCGCGTGCCCGAGAGAAAGGTAACACAGGGGGCCTATGCAAATCTGACCTACAGTTAAGGCCGTGGTTTACAAAGGAAACATAAACCAACTCAAAGGACGATCTAGTCGACAAGAAATCAGACCTACTTCCACTGCAGACACAGCTATAAAATAAAATCGGTCGTTTGATAACAGAGCTGAAAATGCTTTCATAATGTAAGCTTATTTTTCAAAAAATGGTATCTGAATCTTACTTCATAAACGTACTTCATTCTAGGTGTACATCTGGATAATAAGTTGGACTGGTCTAAGAATATAGACTTCATCTACAGCACAGGTGTCAGACTCAAGGCCCGGGGGCCAAATCTGGCCCGTGGAACAATTATATCCGGCCCACAAGATCATATCATATTTGTTTTATTATTGGCCCACCAGTACGAAGTCTGCAGATTTTCTCCAGTATAATTATGTAAATTTTAGCACCATTATTTAAAATGTTCTTAATAAGACACTAAAATCTGGGAAATTAAAGAGTAAGGAAGATTTGATAAATAATAATGAATGTGGGGGAAAAAATATTTGGTGTTTTATTTCATGTTTTTAATTTTAAATTTCAAGATTACAAGTAAAACATGATTGGATCTTTTATTTCATGCTTTGATTTTGTTCCACTCAGTATTTAGACTAATTTTTATATTTTAGATTCCAATTTTGAATTTTAAGTCATATTTTAAGCTTTTAAACCTGATTTCAACGTTCTCCTCGTGTATTTGCTCTTTAAAAGCATTATTTTTCTATTTTTAATATCATGCCTTAATCTTTTGAACTAATAAACAAAAATAGAATAAAAATAAAAAAGTTTTTCTATCTCAGATTGCCTTTAAACTTATCTTTTTACCTTTTTTTGAATTTCCAAACGATTTATAATCATTGCTGTTTTTGTTACATATTTTTTGAAAAGGAGTTTGACTGTTTTGGTGAAATGTTGACCCTGGTTGGCCCTCAGGTTAGACCTAAATCCAGATTATCGCCCATGCTGTGGTTGAGTTGGATACCCCTGGTGCTAGGTGTACATCTGGATAGTAAGTTGGATTGGTCTAAGAATATAGACTACATCTACAGAAAGGAGCAGAGCTGCCTCTTTTGCCTGAGAAGACTCCGATCAACAGATATCTTTAGTAAGATGCTGCAGATGTTTTATCAGTCTGTGGTGTCTACAGTGTTCTGTTCTACGCTGCAGTCTGCTGGGGAGGAAGCATCAAACACAAAGATGCAAGACGTCTGAACAAACTGGTGAAAAAGGCTGGCTCTGTGGTAGGACTCAAGCTGGACTCAGTGGAGGATGTGGTGGAGAGATCTACACTGAGGAAGGTGGAGTCTATTCTAAAGAACATGGATCACCCACTTCACAACACCTTGATGGACCAAAGGGCCGATGGTGGTGGACGGCTCCTCTCTCATCGCTGCAGGACAGAAAGATTCAGAAGATCTTTTGTACCAACAGCCATCAGACTTTATAACTCTTGTGTGAATAGTAGATAACTTTTAGAGACATATTATGTGAGACAACAGACAATTGAAATTCCCTTCGGGGATTAATAAAGTTATTCTTATTCTTTAAAGAGAGTGAGGCCCTTCTGCTTTCGTCAAAGACGTCAAGTACAGTTTAGATTGTATTGTAGTCCTTGATGAGGTTAAAAAGAAAACATCTGACAAATTCACCATGCCTATAAGAAGAGTATACAGACCCTTTCCAAAAATTAGAATATCATGGAAAAGTTTATTTCCATAATTCCATTCAAAAAGTTAAACTTTCATAGATTATAGATTGAGGGCCCACAATTGAAATGATTTGAAGTATTTATTTGTTTATTTTTACATAATTTGGGCTTCCAGCTCATAAAACCCACAAAAACAGAAATTACAAAAATTAGAATTCTGTGAAGAAATCACCATTTACGTCTGAGTTTTTGCAGAAAAAAAGACAGAAATTAGGATCACATCAAATCAATCAAAATAGGATACTTTCAAAATGATATGTCAATCTTCAATACTTGGTTGGGAATCCCTTTGCCCTAATCACTGCCACGATGTGTTGTGGCATTGCCTGGGAGTTATGGAAGCCCAGATTTCCTTGATGCTTGCTGTCAGCTCTTCTTTGTTTTTGGGTCTGGTGTCCCTTATTTTCCTCTTGATAATACCCCATAGATTGGTTGGCCAGTCAAGCACTGTGATGGCATAGACATCAAACCAGGTTTTGGTGCTTCTGGCAGTATGGGCAGGGGCCAGGGCTTGCTAGAACATGAGTTCTGCATCTCCATACAGATTCTTAATGTAGTGGTTTTTTGAAGCTGTGAATCCTGCCTCATTCCACTCTTTCTGGATCTCTGCAAGATTCTTGAATCTTCTCTGTTTGATAATCTGCTGAAGCCCACAGTCATCTCTTTTGCTGGTGCATCTTCACCTGCTACGTTTTGCCCCTCTACCAGACTTTCCCTTGATATGCTTGGACACAGCACTCTGTGAACAGCCAGACTCCTTAGCTATAAACTTTCGTAGCTTACCCATCTTATGGAGGGTACCAGTGATGGTCTTCCGGCCACTTGTCAAGTCTGCAGTCTTCCCCATACTGAACCAAATTGGGACGATTGAACCAAACTTAAGCAATTTAATGACACCTGGGGAAACCTGTGCAGGTGCTTTGAGTTTAGTAGATGATTAATGCATGACACTCAGTTTAAAACATTCATGACCCGCAAGATTTGGGCTGGTTTCTTCACAGTATTCTAATTTTTTGAATTCTTGTTTTTGTGGGTTTTATGAGCTGGAAGCCCAAATTATGTAAAAATAAACAAATACTTGAAATCGTTTCAATTGTGTGCCCTGAGTCTATGAAAGTTTAACTTTTTAAATGGAATTATGGAAATAAATAAACTTTTCCATGATATCCTAATTTTTTGGAAAGGGTCTGTACATTGATATATGTAAGCCTCTGTATGTCTCAGTGAAAATGCATTAAAACACATTGGTTATCGTGTTTCCCAAACCACATTTATGGTTTTTACCATTGCACACTTTCTTCAGTGCTTATTTTTTTTTTTTAAACTTAAAAGGAATTTTTTTTTTGTTATGTTCAACCTTTTTTCTACAAGGTGGATGGGCTTTAATGGTAATAAATTCAAATCATACATAACAGAATATTAATTTTATTTGTTTATTTTTTTAATCACATTTTCTAAACAGATGCTGACTTAGTTTGTGAAAATAGTCATGCTTTTTTTAATCAAAGAAAGGTCTGAAATAGCTTCAAAATTCAACATCTTTAATCAAAAAAGTAGCAGAAAATCTGCAGGATATGCAAACATCCTATGTATAGAAAATAAAATTTTTACTTTGGACTTGAACATTGTTTAGTGAAATATTACAAAAATAACATGAAATCAAAATGCTACTCAGTAAAGAAGTACCACAAGCACTGATCTGCTCTTAAGTCGTAAGACTCGTACAATACTGCATTTTGTGCAAAACAACACAATTTTTTCATCTCTGTGAAAAGCGTGGCTTAATTAGGAGCCCTTACAAGACAACTTAGAAGCGTGGATTAAAAGCAAATGACCCGAACAGATTTGTTTTTAAACTATTTACATGAAAATTAAGGGATTAGAGCAGAGCTGTTGGATGTAAAAGTAAAGCATTAGGAGTGAAGACAGGATTTTGGAGTGTGTGCTCTCAAAATAATTTCTGACTCCCTTTCACACAGTTTTTTTTGGCAAAGACAGACTCTCTGAAATTCATGTAATCACAGTTTGTAACATGCTACACGTTTACCACTGTTACTGGCATACATCAGTTCATTAAGGAGTCAGGTGGGAGGTGAGATTCTTCTCAGTGATCATCCATACGGGAGTACGGATTATCCTTGGCCAGACCTGAAAAGAGAACAAAGGAGATAGTGTTTGACATTTAAGGTAAATGTGCTCCTGAAGTCCAAATCTTTCTAAAATCATTATCATTGGACATTTCAGAATTTGTATTGACACTTTTATCCAATAGATGGCACTACTGAGTCAAAGTTGTTTGTTGCTTCTTTGAACCATTGTTCAGCTTTTCTTGTTTTTTGTAAACCTTGCCTTTTTAACAGAAGTGTTTAATCACTGCTTATTTTCTGCAAAGCTCAGAAAACAGACAAATCTTTAACTTTTCAAATTCAGACTTTCTGACTCAGTCCCAGCACTCAGTCAGAGAATGTGTCTCACCATATTTGTTTCTGATTTCGTCATGCCTCAGCTGCATTTCTGTCCTCCTGTTGGGGAGAGACAAAAAGAAATTTTTAGATGACCAGAAAAAACACAACTACAGTCTCAGGATGCCTAGTGCACAAGAACTTCTGTGGGGTGATATTGGGATTATCTGTATGACGAAAACCTGCATTACATGTGGTGAACATTAAAAAATGAAGCAACAGCAAAAGCAAAAGTTATGGCGATAAAATTAACATTCTTCACACTGATTTTCCATAAAATGCAACTATGTCAAGGTCTTTTGATTCTGTTTTAATTTTAATACATAAAAATCAAAATGGTCACTCAGGAAATAATGTAATTCAAGATTGTCAATGATTTGGTTTAGTGATCTATAAAAGGAGTGGGAAGACGTACAGACCGATTTAAAACCTAACCCACAAACAAAAGTCATTAATTATCCAACATCCTCATGGATCTGACCTCAACCATCACTATATCCTAAATGTCCTACAAAATACAAACTTATTCCTAATACAACTAGATAATGTCATTACTGTAATAGTCTTTTACAGCGATCAAAAAATATAGTAATTACTGTTATGTTTAACTGTAAGTATGAAAATTCTTGGCTGGAATGTTTGATTTCACATTTATTGAGGGGTTAAAAGGCTTGAATGTCTGAAAGATTCCTTTTTTTGGTTAATTTTTTTTCTTGGACTGTCAAGAAGCAGCATAAAATCAACAGCACAAACTTTAAGACTGACGCCCCCCAGTGTCCATTTACAGTTATTATATTTCTAACAAATCAACTGATTAGTCTTTGTTCTCTGTATCTAAATGTGCTCCTGACCTCTCTTTCTGCCGGGCCTTCCTTGCTCTAGTCTGTCGTTCAATCTTTGCATCTTCTTTCTTGTTCCTAGAAAACAAGAATATGTGATTTTACAGATATAGAGCTATATAAAAGTACAATTTGCAACAGACATACATTGTAAAACAAAAAAACAACAGTTACACTTAGGCTAATGCTGCTGTAAAAGTCAATGAGATAAAAAGTCTGATCCTTCAGCAGAATGATTAAATTGACTTGTTGTTTCAGAAAACTGGAGCATGTCTCACTGGAAAGGGTAAAGCTATTTAGAGAGTTAACCACAGTTACAAATTCTGGCAGGCTTTGGAGATGGCGGTATCAGTCGAGCCTTGCAGAAAAACAAACCCATTGTGCTCCCACGTCCTCCTCCTCCCTCCATGTTGAACCAGATTTCACAGTCAGAGCTTCATGTGACTTGGTGCTTACCCGATTCTCTCACACTTGCAGCAGCAGCAGACGCAAACAAAAATGGCGATGAGGATGACCCCGGCCAGCGCTGACATGGTGATGATCAGAATCTGGAAATTTACTAAGAACAGTAACAAAGACATAAATGGTGGAAATTTAAATGCTGAGATTCAACAGAGACAACGAGTCACGACACAGACAAGGACTGTGCCTGACTTTGGCTCTGACTCTTTGTGCCAGTGTTACCATGGAGTTTAAGTTACTGTAATTAAATCGTTATTCAATTAAGGGAACAGACGGAGACATTTAGCGCAGTCATTTTCCATTATTTCTCATGTAAGTACATAACTACTTCAGCTGCTGACAGAAAACAGTGACAAATGCCAATCACTGATTCTGCAGCACAACATGTGGTCCTTACACTCCTTTTTGTGAAGGTAATTTTTAAGATATTTTCTTCACACAAAAATCAAGGAAAATCATTAAAACTGTGGGAAAAAACTTCATATATTTTCTACAATTTAGTAATAATATCTCCTTATTGCTCCTTTTTGTGCTGTAAAACAAAACAAAACAAAAGTTGTGAAAAGAAAGGCAGACTGTCAGTAAAATAAAGCAGTTATTAGTTAGAAAGTGGTGGGCAGTTTGGGAGCAAAATGAGACAAAGACAAATATAAACACTCAAGATAAAAAAAAAAGAGGAAGGACTAAGAGACAGAACAACATATCACAGTGACAGTCATGTGTGTCATCAGACGCTCCTCCACACACCCAAAAAACACCAAATAGTCTGGGGAATATTCACACCTAAGCATGCATCAGTGAGGTTTTAGGCTGAGATAGTCTTACCCCAACATACCCCCCACCGTGCATCATTCAGAGGACACACACTGCTGGGGGGCAGTATGTTCCTGGTCGGGTAGTCGATGCATCGTGCAGTAGGAGAGCACCATAAACACTGCAACACAAGACAGCAAAAAACACTTTTTCCTACTATCTATAAGTACATGTGTTCATACATCAACAATGTAGTAGTGTTATTTGACCTACGGTCACATTTTTCAAACATTCCTCACAACTTGTGTTGGATCTGGAGGCACAGGGAGCTGAAACAGAGATATGAAACTGTTATTTACACACTGAAAAAAAAAGTTTGTATGCTGTAGAAAGCAGCTAGTCTTCATAATTAGATTAGCCAATACAAACCACCAATTAAGATGATTATCTATGCTTCTATAAGTAAAAGTCCTTACAGCTGCTTGTCATGTGACAGCCTCCTGACCTGACTCTGGACTGAACAAAGCACAAAGGCATTAAAAAAACAGAAACACTTACTTGCTGGAGAAGGAGTCGCTGTTTGCGCCTCTGTGTATAAAAAGAAAGTGCAGAAAACCAAAGTTAGCGTAAACACCGATCCTGCGTAAACTCTTAACATCGTGAGACAACAAGAAATCATCCACAGAGAAGAGGAACAACGGAGAAGAGAGAGAGTGGTTTTCTGAGAGTCGGGCTGAAGGGAGGATCTCTGCTTAACGGGACCTGACGTCACCAAGGCCTGACGCTGCCACCGGTGTCAGAAAACAGCTGCGGAGTGAGACGTCTGTCTGCGCTGTCTGCAGACATCTGTGAAATCCTGTAGAGTAACCAGCAGAAATGCCAACTTTACGAAGGAATAACACTATCCAGCCACCAAATTACACGATTAAACCAAATACACGAATGTTATGTGAAAGGCCCAGCTTTAAAAAAGTGAAATACGTTTTATAGAGTGATCTCCACAGTTATTTAAAATATATAAGTTCATGCTTTGAAAAAATGACAAGTAGCAACAAAAATAAATTTCAAGCTGTTTTTTTTCTTTGTTCAACTTTTTCTTGTTTTTTTTGAAAGGTGAGAAAAGCATTACAAATTCACAACTAATATAAAAAGTTAGAATAAAGGTTATCATGTCACAGTATTACCTCTCAGTTTTGAGCAGCTGACCACCAGAAGATCAGGTTATATCAGACCTGTTAAATTATGTACATAAAAAGGACCACCAAATATTATTATAACCATCTTTTTCCATGGGGCCCTTACCTCTGTTTTTAGTACATTATTTATGCATAGAACAATGTCTAACCATTTCACCTGTTTACAACATATAAAGTACCCAGTTAGTTGTATACTGGACAAAAATATAAACAACAGTTTTGTTTTTCATGAGCTAAACTCAAAGATCCATGACTTTCCCTATGTGCACAAAAAAAAAAACAATTTCTCTCAAATATTGTCGACAAATCTGTCTAAATCTGTGTTACGGAACACTTCTCCTTTGCTGAGATAATCCATCCACTTCACAGGTGTGGCATATCAAGATGCTGAGTAGACAGCATGATTATTGCACAGGTGTGCCTTAGACTGGCCACAATAAAAGGCCACTCTAAAAGGTAAAGTTTTATCACACAGCACAATGCCACAGATGTCACAAGTTTTGAGGGCGTGTGCGATTGGTATGCTGACTGCAGAAATGTCCACTACAGTAGAACTGTACCTTTTAGTGTCCTTTTATTGTGGCCAGTCTAAGGCACACCTGTGCAATAATCATGTTGTCTAATCAGCATCTTGATATGCCACACTTGTGAGGTGGATGGATTATCTCAGCAAAGGAACTAACACAGATTTGTCAACAATATTTGAGAGAAATAGGTCTTTTGTGTACATGGAAAAGTCTTAGATCTTTGAGTTTAGCTCATGAAAAATGGGAGCAAAAACAAAGGTGTTGCATTTATATATTTTTTCAGTCTAGTTAGTTCAATAGCTGTCATCCTCCCTGAGTCCTAATCTTTAGTTTTGTGACTCAAATTCACTATTTTCGATATAACTAGGTGGGTCTGCCTGTCTTGAGCAATACAATACTGTAACTGTTCTAATTTCACTCACACTCCTCCTTGAACAGATGTTTCCAGGTTTGTTTCTCATGTAAGTTTAACACCCTCACAGTTTGGGAGTTGGAAAATTAACATTAAATCAGCTCTTAACCATTTTCCCATGTAGATCTTTTTTTTTCAATTTACTTATTATGCCACAGTGATGATGCTTTTGTTTAATGGGGATTTATTTCACACACAGCCTCTTGAATCTGCCGCTCCTCCCCGATTGGTCCTGCAGACTTAGCCCATAACCAATTAGCAGCTGGTTCCTGTAGTATTAACATCCTCCCACAGTCACACAGATAAGCCCCCCCCCAAAAAAAAAAAACAAAAAACAAAAAAAAAAACCAACTCTATTTCTATTGCCACCCATGCAGGAGAGGAGATTTCAGGTAAATTTGATATTGATAACTGACTGAGTAAGAAAGCATTGTGGTACCTGTCTAGTACTCTGTGTCCCAGTTTACCTTTTTCCACTGGAATAAGAGGAGGTGAGAGGGGGACACTTCCAGCGTAAAAATAATCATTAACAGATTTCTCTTTGGTTGTATCCATTTTAACACAGCAGCTGGTTGGACCTGTCATTGTCAAATAATGTATTCAGGTCACATCATTTAGACTAAATTTACAGGCAGCAGAATATGACATAATGTTTATGTCAGTTTCTTATTCCTTAATATTTTAGGGCTCTAATGATTTTGTTTTAGAATAATACATGTGGGAGGAACCAACAGACTGCATAAAATGTTCCCTTGCAATTTTAGATAATAATGCTACTAAAAAGGACTCAATTAATCTGGGCTATACAATGAAAAAATCTGCAACACTCATTTGAATACAAGTTTCTTTGTATTATCTAACACATCTTCCCTGTTTTTTCAGTGTATTCCTGTGGTGCATGCAGGGCTATTATTGATATGAACCATTTAGTTATCTACAGTAAAGAAACAGCAAACAAAAAACAGCTTTTGAAATACAATAATTTATTAAAGCATCTTTAAATTTCGATATAAAACACTGTCTGATTTTTCTTTGTCAAAACAATCAGAAATCTCAGAAATACAGTCATCGTCAAGGCAACATCAGTCTCTGGTGTGGCCGCCGGCAGCTAACCAGATTGCCTCAGTGAGTGTGATCGAAGAGCAATGGAAGACAGTGATGTGATGTGAGGTAAACACTACGCTCATCATGTCTGGATCATAGTGTCATCATGAAGTACACTGTCAGGTGACCGGTGTTAGCTTCAATCCTTTCTGGTTTTTACACTGTATGAGAGCCAGATTGTAAGGGAGTTGGTGAGGTCGGGTATTAAGCTTAACATACTTTTACACTGGGAACAAAAGGAAGGAAACAAAAGGTGTTTATATTGGAGTCTAAACTTCTGTGCTCCTGTAAGCACCAGTGAAGAAAAACACATGTACTAAGAGAACTGCATCAATACAATTCAGCCTTTTCAATCTTCTTGTAGCTAATAAATACCCCACCCTCAGATGGCTGCTTACATCTTTGAAAACAACAAAATCAAACAATCTCCAGACACAGACATTCTGAATAAGCAAAATCCTATGCATTTCTCACTAAAACCCTTGATCAGCTTTCATTTACAAAAAGATTCAGACATACTGTCAAGCCAGCACACAGTCAAACAGCTCAGCACAAGTTCTCAATACTTGATGTTGCATTTTTACTCAACACTGATTTTTTTATGCATTCATATTACTTTTAGAGGCAGGGTTTCTATTTATCTCAAACTGGGATGTGTTTAAATGGCACCAGTGGAAGCTGTAAATCCTAACAAATTAAAAATGTATAATCAATTCCTGAAAGGCAGCATCTGCACCTAAACTATATTAGTACAGAAGAGCTAAAAATAAACACTTAAATAAGGCAAAATATGGAAGGTAAACTCCCTGGGACAGTTGTTATTACACATTAACCTGAGGGAATCTCCATTCAGGAGAACATTCATTACAAAGGGGAACAATATGTGTCGAAACTACACATGATTAAAAAGAATATTTGCCACAACAGCTCATTTATACATGTGTTGGATGCATGCTCAAAAAAAAAAAACCATGGCCTGCACTTTTTGGAAAAGTCCTAATTGAGATGTGAATGTTTTAATAAAAAAAAAAAAAACACATAAAAAAGACACCTGAAAAATATTTCAAGTAAGATGTGAGACATGACCAGTGTAACTAACACAAGCAGAAGCATGTTTGGAGGGAGGCCACACTCTGACAGCTTAAATGGTTTCAGATGCATAAATGTTCCCACTTTTACTTCAAAGCAGGAGAGACACCGTTTCTGTCTTTACATTGTCTTTTCATGCCTCTTGGTTTTCTGTCAGGTGGACTGAAGCTGGTTCATTTAGTGTCCTGCAGCATCAATCACCTGATCCAGCTGGCTCCAAAGCTGGCTACAGATTTCACACTGCAACGTTTCTTCACAATCATGTTTATGTAGGCTTTCATGATCTTTGTGATCTCTCCAACCTGGAAATGGACAAATAAAACAAACAGTCAGATGTGACATTCTTATTACAAGGCAAAGCAATTTCTCTAAAATTGAAATCATTGAACCCGTTTCCTTTGACTGACACAGATGATGACATACCTGTGGTGTTTCAAAGTACATTTCTCTTTCGTCCACTGTGATCTTGTAGGTGCACGGCTGTGGGGCTCCAAAGAAAACAATGTGCTCGTAGGGGAAAGTCTCCAGAGGTTTGGGCTCTCCTCTCTTATAGACAGACACATTTTCAGCACTCACACTCAACCAGAGATCATGAGGGAAGCCTCCTTCTCTGCACTGTAAAGACACAAACATAGGGACTCATGAGTATCATTCAGTGTCTGTTGAAGCCTGGTATCTAAGACATGTTGAGGCCTAATCAACATGTTTAGAGAGAAAAGGAATAGTATGAGTGGATTGTGTATCTTTACCTCCACATCAAACAGAGTGGATCCATATCCAGGCCACTCCTTGATGATAGTCATGTATTTGAGCATGGCTTGGTGCTGATCCAATCCTTGAAGGCGGGACCACTTCTCCACAATGCTAGCCCTGGTAGCAGATGTCTCTTCTTTTATCCACATCTCCAGCATCTGCTCCTCCTCCATCCGCTGCTTCTTCATTGAACCTGTCTTCAGCCCCCGCCGCAGGGTCCCATCCAGAAAGCTGGTCCTCCGACGCTCCAAAGTCTGGCCAGACCCTGAGGCCCCGCCCACTTTGGTAAACTGGAGGATGCGAGCGCGCAGACGGCCTACAGGGTAGACACTTTCGAGGTTCCAAGTGGCTCGTGCTTTGTCCCCATACAGGAACTGAAGGCGGAGAGCGGCCAGGTGCTGCAGAGTCTCCTCTCTGGAGGGGAAGTGACCTCTGATCAAACTCTCATGAGCCTGAAAGAACAGCAGGTTGTCGTTAGCACTGGCTGCAACATGAGATTCAAAAAAGCCTCTGTGATTATTGAACACACCTGCTCAAACATGAAGGCAAACTCCACTCCTTCTTTCGGCATGCTCTCTACATCCAGGAAACAATAGAGTTTAAAATAGAGTTTCCACTGGCCTTCATCCTCAGCTTCATCACTCCCAGCAAGCCTGAAGAGAAAATAACAAGACTGTTTCTAACAAAGATACTCTTTTGTCCTTTATCCTGCAGTTTGTTTTCATTTTTAACAGATTGCACTTTTAAATAACTCTGAGTCTATCAGTGATTGCAAACAATAAGACAGACCATGACCTGAGGAGATCACTTTTAAAGCTACAGTCAGCAACACTATTTCATGCATTTCTCTCACAACATCAAACTAAATGATTTTTTTGATGATTCAACTTTTATTAAGCTTTCATTATTTTTTAACAAGACCAAACAAACAAACAAAAACAGTAAAAAGAAAAGAAAAAAAACCAAAAACTCTTAAAAAAGTGTGTATGTCTGTGAGCAGTTGGCCCTTTTGGATTTAGTTGTCTAGGCAACCAACCAATCTGCTTGCTAACCACAGCAGACTAGCATCATCCAGCCTCTAACTGACTTGTAGTGGCTGCACTCCCTCTTTCTACCTGTTGCTTTCTCCTCGCCTCAGTGTTGCTGTGACCTGCACAGCACAGCAGCAGTGGCACACAGCAGCTGCTTCTTTTGAATTTATTTGGGATGCATATACATATATTTGGTGTGTTTTTTTGATGCCTCATTGAAGGGAGGGGCTCATCTGAGTGGATACGAGGTTTGCAGAAGGAGAGGTGGGAGATGGTAGAGTGGAGCATTCATGAGGGTCTCTAACACTTAAATTATACTTAAATACTACTAAAAAGCTTGCAATGAAAACCAGTGACCCTGACCATAAATGTGAATCTGTTGACCAGATCTCAAAATGAAAGAGTCACATAATAGTTTTAGATTTACTTCCTGTGATGATTTACAACTCACCTTTCAAATTTAGCCAGAACATCAGCCACTAGCACCCTGCTCTCTACAGCTCTGTCAATAGTGTTGTTGTGTTCGAACAGTGCAAACATGTTCCTGCTGTCCTCCATAGCCAGACCTCTGATCAGCTTTTCCACCACCTGAACAAAGTAAAAGACAACAATCATCACAGCAGCTGATAAAGAGTCTGTAATAGAGTTTAAGTGAAAAAAAGGAATATTCAAAGAAGCTCATGTGGTGATGGTCTAAATATCACACACCTCTCCAGCAGTGGTGTGTGAGTTAATGGAGATCTTGCAGGAGCCTCCACCATGGCAGTACACAGTGGTGGTCATCTCCTGTCTTGAGAGCAGTGCCATGATTTCCTCCTGAGAGGGAACAAACTCTCTGGCCTTCGTCTTTTTCAGAGACTCGCCGATGAAATGGGCAAACATTTCGATCTCTGTACAGGGGAACAGCTCCCTGATCCTGAAAACACCCAAACACACACAGACACAGTCAGCTAGATGTCTCAGCCGGCTGTAATTATACATGTTATAATATGATTAATTACATATGTAATTTTATTGTCCAGGATTATGCTGCACCTTTTGAGGTGAAACTTGAGGTAGCGTAGGATGCCTCGGCTGGGCAGGAAGGTGCAGCTCATACAGGTCAGGAGGTGCCAGTGTGCACGGTTGGCAGGACTGTTAGGGTGAGGGACGTGATTGGTTTGTTTGATCAGCTGGCAGTAGACCTCATCTCTTAATGGCCTCAGATCTTGACAGGTCTGCAGGATCCCCTGGATGATTGGCACAGGGTCTGACACCGCCTCCATCTCCTGCAGTGAGTTGAAAATCTTCAGGGCTTCGTCCTGCAGGCTGGTGTAGCCCTTCTCCTTTTGCACTGGGAGGCAGACACAGAGGGAGTAAAGTTTCAGACTAAATCTACTTTTTCATATCTCTAAATGTTTTTGCACTTGGAAAAAGGACACCTAGCATTATTATTGTGTCCTATTCTGTTCTCTCTGATGGATTAAGTTTTCTTGTTATCCCTGAGATAAGCTCTGTTTTTCTTTTTTGTCTCTTCACTTTTCTTTCTTTGTCTTATTTATGTATTGGTTTGTTTTTCAACAAGCAAGAGAGAATAAGAGCTACTGTATGAATGAAGTGTAGAATGAGTGTTATGTAAGTGTAATGTCTGTCAGTACATGTTTAAGTTCAAATGGAAAATGGAAAAGAAGATAAGGACCCCAGGAAGAATAGTTACTGCATATCTTGTTGTAACTAATGGTGGATCTAAAATAAATAATAAATAAATAAATAATCTAGACTTTTATGTTGATATGCACAGACAGAAGGGCTAAGGGGCTTGTGTAAGTCCATGCAATCCTGTACTGCTTCTGTCCTCTGACATCATTTCTAAATAAATGCATCAATTCATACATTCAATTGACCTTTACCGATGTTTATCATACCAGAAACTTCCCTAACAACAAAGATATTCTTTAAATTAGGATTATTTTTGAGGAAATAAGTTAGTCTGTATTTTGTTTCTTGTGAGCTCTAATGTTGTATTACACTATATGATGGAAATACACATAAATCAAATAGAAAATGCATGTTGTCAGGTTGTACAAAAGCTGATCTGAGTACCAGCTGCACTCACAGTGGATGCTGACATCTCCATAGGGCAGAGGTAGAAGAGGGGAGTGCAAAGGATGCTGGGTATATCTCAGGATGGGGTTCCTCCAGTATGTCTGCTCCACAGCCTCCACATTCAAACTGCTCTCCTGCACAGACACAAAACTTGATCAGTCATCTTAACCTTAAGCATGATGAATAACGAACCATCATATTGTAAATGTATAATTCAGTCAGTAAAGTGAAGTAAAGCCAGGAATGTAAGAAGAGCGAGGCAAACACAAATATGTCGAAGCAGGTGAGGGAGAGGATGAGAGCAGATCACCGCACACACAGTGAGTCTTAGTACCTCACTTTACTAAAACGTGTGTCCCTGCCAAAGATTTGCATGACTGTAAAGAGTTGGAGTCAAACAATATATACATTAACATAAAATACATCAATGAAAAGTCATGCAGACATATAATGAGCATATTAATAGAAATGAGTGTAACACAAAGACCAGTAAATATTAGAACAACATTAAAATGACTGACACACTGAAGGTTCAAAAAGTGGGATTATTCCTTTAATACCTTGATGTCCCTGATGAGCTGTTGTGTTGGTGTCTCAATGGGAACTTTGCTTTCAATCGCTCCCTGTATGGCGTTCGCCCACCGCATGGCTTCATTCAGCATTTTGGTGTAGAGACGGTACGAGTGTTTACGCCCATGGACGATAATGTTCCAGTACCCTGAGTGAGCGAGGCAAAGGTTTACTCATGAGGACTAATCACTCTCAGAAAGAGCAAAGAACTGCTAATATAGATTTCTAATATAATGTTAGAACCTGAAATATGGAAGATAATAAAAACTCATTTGAGATGTTTCAAAATAAAAAGTGTTCATTCCCCTTTCTGAAGATTCCTGGAAATAATAAATCATGAACTGACCGGTATCTTTGAAGACCTTTTCATCCGGCTGCACCACAGAGCACAGGCTGTTGAGGACCAGAGTTCCCAGTTTGGAGGCACTGCGTTCAGAAGACTTGTAATAGTCTAGAGAGTTAGTGGTGAGAACGAACCAGCGCTTCTTCAGCTTCAGAGACGTGCTTTTGGCACCGGACTTCATCTCTTTGTGTAGCCAGCCTGAGAGAGGAAAAGTTATTAACTTTCCAGTCATCAAGTGATTGCCTCTCTTTCCCATCTTTCAAACATTATTTCACACATTTTGCTCTCCAGTGTACAGTCCCATTTGTCATGTGGGAAGCAAAGCAGACATGTCCTACTGTGGTGTAAATAAAACTGCATAAATAAACTCTCTCTGACCTCTGACTATGAACTCCTGCCCGTCCACCCTGGAGTCTCCTTTGGATTTCTGCAGCAGGCCGATCCAGTGGTGCATCTCCTCAGGTGTGTCAGTGTTGCAGTGGATCACCCGGTTAGCAGTGATGATCACAAACGAGTTTGGTCTGCAAAACAGAAAATACACATGTGGTTGTACTGTGTGCATACCACTCAGACTGTTTTTTAAAAAAAAAGAGTTTTCAGGTTGTTTCTCACCTGTCTGGGTTGTCTGATGCACAAACTGAATCAATCAAGCCCACATCTAGTGTGCCCTGCACAGATAAAGAAGAGGTAAAGCACAGAAGTTATCAGCTGTAGACCATTTACAGATGTTTTCCTTTGTTGGTTTTCACTAAAGGGACCTTTGAGTCAGAGCTGTTTAAAAATTAGCTCCACTAAATATTCATGGTGCTAAAAATTGGCATCACTTGAAAAAACACACATTTTTCATGAATCCTGCTAACTTTTCAAAACCCTTTGCCAAGTCTAAACCAACTTTTCACCTTTTTGAAAACTACTGGACTCTTCCTTTTTTATCTAATCAAGGCTCATGTTACTTTAAAATTCTGGTGTCAGTGAGATGGAGAAACAGGTATATTCAGCCAAAAGAATCCTTAAAAATCTGGGTAAAAAGAAGTAGGAGTTCAAAGTAGATAGGGTGACTTTGTAACTCCAATCTAGACTGCCATACTTCAGCAGATTCAGTTATACGCTTCATCATCCCCCCAGTGAAAAATGAGAGTTGACGCCGGGCCCTGGCAGTAAAGAGGTAAAACAGCACTAACCACTGCATTCTTGGGGTTGGCCTGTTCATGGTGCATCTCCACGAGCTGCTCCGGGCTGGCGCTGTGGACCCGACTCAGCACATTGAACCAACCACTGGATGGGGTCAGAGGGAGTTGAAAAAGCGAAAGTCAGCAAGCATGTGATCGTTAATTACACCATGAACTTCCACTGGCAACCACAAGGGGGAACTTTATTTCCACACATCATTTTAAATTAGGGTGATGACAAAGTAAAACACCACCTAGGAAACAGCCAGCGGTAGTCTAGGACCTCAAAAGGAAGTACATACCTGGCGTCTTCTGGAGACTCTGCATAGATGTGGTAGGTCCTCTCCTCTGTAACAATGTTGAGTGCATTTTCCTTCTCATGATTGTCCACGATTTCCCTGAAAAGAGACCCAGAGGAAACCAGAGCTGAGTAAAGAAAAGGAAACCAGGGTTCTTTGACCACAATGAGAGGAGCGGGGGTCTCACTTTGCAGTGCGGACATCGATTGTTCCCTTCAGCTTCTCTTCGCTGTCGTTCTCAAAGTACATGAGCTTGGATTCGCGCAAAACAAACCAGCGCATCTTCCAGTTACGCCGAGACAGGGTGGACATTCCCCCTCCTTTCTTGTAGAGCCACCCAGATTTAAGGGAGTCCTGCTTGGCTCTGAACCACATGAATGTCTCATCCTTGAGGACGCACCATCGGCGACGCCATGGAATCATCAGACCACCTAAAAGAAGGAAAGGATGTTTAGTTATGTTGTTGTGAGTTGAAGTTTTGGATAAGACTCATAGGCTTCTGCAGGTTAATCTTATTCATAGAGTCTATCTCACACCAGAGGGACTCCATAAAATGTACAGTGCTATTTCTGAACTTTGTCCGAGGTGTAAGGTTGCAACAGGAAGTATTATCCATATGTTTTTGGACTGTGCAAATTTGAAACAATTTTGGGATCACATCTTGGATGCACTCAAGGACATCACAGGGATTGAGATTCCTCACTCACCAAGAGTGATTTTGCTAGGTGATTCATCTGTCTTACCCACTGACAAGATAAGGGAATGTATTTTATTAGGCTATCCTTAATTGCTGGAAATAAATGCATCGCTTTATTGTGGAAAAGTGAAACCCACCTACTGCCTTGATGTGGCTTGAGGAAGCAGCATTATACATGGCCTCTGAAGAAATTATGTTCAATATGAAAAAGAAACCCCATCTTTTTGACAAATGCTGGAATGACTTTAAAATATATCTGGATAACTTCTCACAGTTAACTAGATGGTGTGGTGGTGGTTGTTGGTTGTAGCACATCTGCAGACATAGCTGTGCTTTGCCATTGTCAATGTCTTGACCTTTGCTGCATGTATTTTGCTATAATTGGGTTTCTTTATTTAATTATTTAACCAATTTGTTTATTAAAATTTTATGATAATAATAATAATAATAACAATAATAATAATAATAATAATAATAATAATAATAATAATTATTATTATTATTATTATTATTATTATAATCATTATCACAATATTCATATCATAATATTTAGCCTTTTATTTATTTACTTATATATATATTTTTCATATATATTATCATAATATCTTTTTCCGTTTATTTATTTACTTTGATATTTTCTTTTATATATTATTATTACCATTACTATTATTATTAGTTTTAAGAATGTGGGTAGGGGTTGGCCTATGGGGTCTGTTCTGGGAGGGGGTGGGTTTGGGTGAATTTTATACTTATATTATACTGTTTATGAAAAAAATTTAATAAATAAACTGTTAAAAAAATTGCATAAGAGAGGACAAAACAGACATAACAGACTTCCTCAAACAGCTTTAAGACCTCCTAAATATACTCGTTTATGCTCATACTAACTTTGGCACATATAAAAGGTAGGTGGAAAAAAACAGAATAAAACGTGGACAGAACAGGAAACAAAGAAAGGCTGTTTGACTGAAATAACAGTGCCAGTGGTGTTCAGCTGTGCAGAAATCATCTGCATGCCTGCAGAGCAGTGGCTTGGTAAAACTACTCACTCTTCATGTAGAGGTAGCCGTGGAAGTATGGAGGCCCGCTGCCGTTCAGCAGATGCACTCTACCATTGGAAACTTCTTCATCTGTGTCCACATAGCCGTCGTTGTCATCATCGCTGTCTATGAACTGCAGCACAGACAACAACACTTGTGATGGGTCTGCTTCATGAAAATACTTGGCAGTATCTTTTCATGGTAAAAGTGATTGGGAAAATATCAAAAAGAGCATTATTTCATGGAGGACAAATGTGTTTCAACATGATTTCAACATTAGACATGGACAATCCTGCACAGCAGCACATTCATACACTCTTGCACACTCATTCAAGCGTAATCCCTTCTTCCTCTCTGACATTTTGCTGATCTGACACACTGAGGTTTGAGCTCTTTGCTTGCTTGACTGACAGTATCTGGGAAGAGACTCACAAGCTCATCAGCAGAGCCAAAACAAATAATACAGCAGTGATTCAAGAGCTAGCTCTGTATGTTCATATTGGAATAATGGTTTGAGAGGGGAAATCAAGCTGTTTGTTTCACTTTTTTTGCTTCACAAACTGAACACACTGACTCATCTGGATCAGAATATGAAACTATCTTCAGCCTGTAAGTCCTCACCGAATCTGAGCTGCCCTTGAATGAATCCAGGCTGTTCTGGGTGCAGGAGGATTTCCGCAGCACTTCCTCGTCTGTGATATGGCCATCGTTAGTGCTAGCACCTGAGCTCCCATGAGCCTCCTCAAACTCCTCCTGGTCGTAGTCTGACTCTGGGTCATGCAGGTTTGTCTGTGTCGGTTCATCACATGCAGGCTCAAAGTCTGACCCCCTGCCTGTCCTCCGCCTCTCTCCATTAGTGACCACAGCGGGAGCAAGAGGAGGTCTTGAGGTTCTGGACTCTGAGATAGGGGGGGCATGGTTCAGCCCGTTAGGAGTAAGAGGGGAAAGCTGTGAGGGTGCAGCAGAGGAGGCCGAAGTGGAGGAGACCACTTGTCCTTCTGCAAAAGCAGGTGGGGGAGGGGGGATACTTTGGAAAACCTCCTTATCAAGAGGAACTTTAGCAGGAGGAGGGAAGTCCGGCAGAGGGATGCACTCATCCTCAGCGTGGAATCCTTCATCCACCTCTTCTTCGGCCAGAGGAGCAGTGGATTCAGACGGATCATGGAGGTTCTCCTCACTGGAGAGGGACGGCTCCAAACCGCCAAAGTCCAAGAGCTCCAGGAACTCGGTGGCCACGCGGGAAGCCTCCTTCTCCAGTCTGTAGATCTCTGCATCTCTCATCTGGCGGAGCTCCTCACGGGAGACGTCTCCGAGTAGAGACACGCCGTCCTCCTGCTGCTTCTGCAGACGTTCGATCTCCCTCTCGAGGCGCAGGATCTCCTCCATCTGACGGCTCTCCTCCTCAGAGGTGCAATTGTGGGAAAGAGTCTGAGACAACTCCTTCTGTCAGGGGCAAAGGAAAGACATAAATATGAACACCTTATGAACACTTTATACTACCGCATTTACTCCTTCAACTTGAGACATTTGACATTTTAAAGAATTTACCTTTTGACACACTCCATTGACCAGTGAGCTCCTGCAAAAACAAACAAACAAACAAAGAAAAAATTACGAGTGACTGATGTGCTTGAAAACGAACAATCACTGTCATCAGATGAAAACGTCTTTACCTCTTCTCGTCTGCTTTAGCTGCCATTTTCTTCCCTTCCTCTTCCTCCTTCATCAACCTCAGCTCCTCTTCCCTCCTCCTCAACTCTGCCTCCATTAGCCGCTGCCTCTCCTCCTCCTCCTCCCTCCTTCGCCGCTCCTCCTCTTCTACTCGCCTCTTCTCCTCTTCCTCTTCCCTCCGTCTCCTCTCCTCCTCCTCCTCCTCTTGCCTCTTCTTCTCCTCTTTGAGCTGGAGGAAGAGGGATCTCGCCCGCTGGCCTCTGTGGTGTTTCTGCAGGATGATCGCTGCGAAGCGGATGCGCAGGAAGACACGTCTCCAAAAGTGAGCGCGGTAGTTCTTCTGGATGGTGACGACACTGGACAGAACCCTCTTGTATTGTTTCCTGGCGGCAAAAACAAACACAAACTTTGAAACGAGGTCGTGTTTATGTTAACTTTGGCTGATTGTGTGCCACCGCAGACATGATTTGTGACGTTGCTGCATCTGCCCGCTGACATTCTCTGTTTACATAAACACTGGGGTGAACAAAAAGAAAACATGCATTGTGAAATGTGCAATGCGAAGAGGCTGATGAGCCATTGTGGCTGTGTGGGCTGTTGTGTTTAGCTCTGTGACTAAGCCCCACCATCTACACACTGCACATGCATTGAGTACACACACATATAAACACAAGCACGCACAAGTACACATGTGACTTACAAAGGACCACACACACTGCCTTTGGATCTCTGACCTTTACCCCGGCCTTGTCTCCACAGTAATGACTCTGTGGCCCCCCGACTGCTCTAATGTTACACATAACAACACAAAGGCTCTTCTTCTTGTGCCTTGCTTTGACTCTGATGGGAATGGAACTTGCAACCTTTAATTAGCCCCCTCATGCTCCCCCAGTGGAGCCATCGGAGGGCTCTACGGCAGCACACAGGTGAGACACAGCTACAGCACATGCCGAGGGGGTGTCTGTGTGAGCAGATTTTTAAAGCAGCCCGGTGATGGATGTCCTGTCTGACAGCCAGAGGGGAGAGAGTTGGAAAAGAAGCAGCTCAGACTAAGAGAGAGAGATTTCTTCAGGAGATGAAAACATTATAAGCTGTGCAACTGATAGTTGTCTGTGAGAGTGAGAGAGTGAGGCTTTAATTCAAAAACACTCATAAAGTGATCAAACTTAAAGGGAATGGCCAATGTATTACTTCAGATCACTCTGTCTTTGCAAGATACTTTAAGGTTTGAAAAGTCCTGTACTTGTAAAACTATAAGACCCAGAAAGAAAGAGCTTGGAAACTGTTTGGAAATACTGTTTTTACACATTTTCCAACTGTGAAAGGCTCAAAGTAACCTGCGCAGCACTTGTGCTAACTTTAGCAGTAACATATTGTTTCTAAAATTACATTTTACCTCAATGAAGACTGAGGTCAATAATGTTATTAAAAGTTGAGTACAAGGAGGCATCAAAAATGGCATTTAAATTGGATAATTCAACACACGTGTTAAAGAGACCTTGAAGAATCCCAAAAATAGGTAATGGGTGTGACACATTTCTCCACAAAGTCTGATTCTTTTTCCTTATTGCAGGTCTGGCTGTTTTCCTTAAACCAAAGCATGAGTCTGTATGATTCACTCATGAGTGATTCAGCACATTTAAGAGAGGTTTTTAAGGCCTAATTTGTCTGTGATGTGATAAAAAGTTCTTTTATTGCTCCAGTGAACCTGCAACTTCTGCATGTAGACTGTAAATAGACCTACACAGCACAAACTCACACACACAGAGTAAAAGGTAAACACATGTGCAAAGGCATGCACATACACATGCACGGATAATCCTCCCCGAAAAGACACACGCAGGCTGCACACCTCTATAACAAAACAAACACTCACATCTGTCACTGCCACTCAGCCCCCCTTCTCCTCCTCCTCCTCCTCCTCCCCCTTCTCTTCCACACTCCTCCACTCACCTTGCCACATAGCTGAGGATGTGGGCGCGGATCACCATGCCAGCCCGGCGCCGCACCTCTTCCCTCTCCTTCTCCAGTCTTTGCTCCAGGGCCTCCTTCAGGAACACCTGCGGGACGAGCAGCGCCACGGCCCACAGGGAGGGACAGAAACAGAGAGACACAGACAGGGAGGAGGGGGGAAGGAGGTAGGGGAAGGAGACAGGATGGGTTAGTTCCTCTTCTTGGTTTGGCTGCAAAAGAGGGCCCACAGAGATGTGAAGGGCCCCTGTTGTCTGTTGGCAGCACCCTGTGCCTGCTGCAGAGGAAGCTGTGGTGCAGCTGAGGCTAGCAGGTTAGCTGCTCCTCCTGACTGCAGAGTGGAGCAGAGGGGAGAACAAGCAACAGGACTGCAGTAATGCTGCCAAAGCTGCTGCTGCCAAAGCTGCTGCTGCTGCAGAGCCTCATTGTGATCGGGCGTCCTTCCTGAGCGTTTCCCTACTAATGCTGCTACTGCTGCGCTGATAGCTCGACTGACGTGCGCAGGCAGAAAAGCACAGAGAGGGAGGGGAGAGGAGAGGAGAGGAGGGATGGAGAGATGAGGGGGAGGTATAGTGGCTGGTGTCCAGATAGAAAGCCACACCCCTCCTTGCTCTTATGAGGAAGAAAGAAAGAGTTTGGTTAACCCTTCCTTTGCTCCTGGAGACTTTTGGAAAAGTTGATACTCTCTGATGGGAACTTTTCACAGCCTTTTCACAGTTCTCTCTACACTCAAACTCAAACACACACACACAGGGAATAAAGCTAGAGCTGGCACGTGACATTAGACACACCTAATCAGATTTTAAATGTCTGGCTTTGTTTGAAATCTGGGAGATCCATCCAGCTGTGGATGTGAGTTTGTGTGTTAATGAGATATCAGATGCTAGCCTGGAGGATGAACTACTTCTGTAAGACGGGGAGACCTTTGACTATCTGCTTAAGTGTGTGTGTGTATGTGTGTGTAAGTGTGTGTTTGTGTGTGTGTGTAAGTGTGTGTGTGTGTACGTGTGTGTTCCCCAGATGTTCCACTAATCAAAGGATCCCACAGCTGCCTCTGTAAAGTCTGTTCGAGGAGGAAGCTTCCTCTTCGTCCACATCCTCCCCTCGTCTGTGAAACAAACGGCTCCTACACACACACACACACACACACACACACACACACACACACACACACACACACACACACACACACACACACACAATCCATACGACGTCACCCAAGCCCCTAATTCTGGGCACACACTTCCTTTGCCTTGCACACAATCAGGACATATAATTACACACAGATTGTTTCTCTAAAGGAAATGTAGCCCCCCCTTACTCTCTCAGCCCCTTTCCCACAACCCACACTACACTTCCCCGAGCCCAAAAATATTACGCTGCCATCAAAAACACAAGCATGTGGACTCAGACTCCACCACTCTGTGCATTTTTGGGGTTCAAATTAAACGTTTTTTTCCTATGTATATACAGTTTAAAGCGGGGCAGTCATCAGCAGAGTCAGCCACAGGTCAGCGTGTTGACCCTGGATGCAGAGAGGAAAAACAAGCTCTCTCTCTGAAGTGACTGTGTGAAACTTGAATTTACACAGGCATGTGCTCAAATGTGGTTTTTCAGCGGTTATACATTCATTAAGAACAAACATGTGGTTCACTTTAAACATTTTTGCTCCCCACGTATATTTCAGTTTACCATATGTGCAGCTCTAACTATTCATAGCAGTGCCAGCCAAACGGGGTACAACAAAAAATTGTCCAAAAAGGATCCAACAAATTTTAGACGTCTCAGCAATCTAACCATCATGAAGGAACCACAACATTAAGGCAGGAAGCAACAGAGGGAGATACGGAGATATGAGAGAGCCAATAAAAATGTTTTATTTCTGTCCTTATTGTGTTGTTTTGAGGCTGAATTTACAATGAAGCAACAAAGGTTTTGATGTCAGGATGAAACAAGACGCGAAACGTGAGTCACTGAGGGCACAGAGGGTGAAAAGAGGACTTCAAAGGAGGACGGGGTCATTGTTTCAAATGAAGACACAGGAAGGAAGAAAGGAAGGAAGAAAGAAAGAAGGACAGATCATAGTTTCATTTTTGACTTGACTTGAGTTTATCGAATAAGTGGCTGTGTGAGTGTCAAAAGGTCCAATACTCATCCAGCTCCAATAAAGCAGACTTAGGATTACTGTAAACCCCCCACACTAGGTCACTCTTACAGTAACAGCTGATGGTGTCAGAGTTTTGAGGAAAAACCGTGAAACTCTGTGGTTGTCAACGAGAGAGAAGAAGACTGACCACAACCGGACAGAGAAATCTTTAGGACATGAGTCACAGTCAGGGCCGTCCAGGCTATGGCACACATCAGCAGCTTGGGAGCAAAGGCAGCTTGACTTGTTACGAAAGAATCCATTTGGAGGAAAATGCCAACATGACTGCAGCTTTCTTTGGATTAGTCCAAATTTCATACAGTGTGATCAATGTGATGGTGTAACCAACGATGTCTTACTTGTTGATTGTTTTTTAGAAAAGTATGCAAATTATACACCGAAAACGTGGAGCTGGCCATTAAAAACCAACACAGAAGAGCCAAAAGCTGTGATTTTTACAAACAGTGGGTGCAGGGGGTGGGGCTGCTGTGGGTACTCAAATTGTTGGACTGTGTAAAACTGGATAAGAGAACTACCTTGGTGATCAGACAAGTTTATGAGGTGAGAATAGCTAGTTTTAAGTTCTCTAAACCTAGCATGATGTTACTTTGATGAATTCAGGTGCAGTCTACGCTTAAATGGGGGATGTTAAAGGATTATTCCGGCATAAAAAAGAGACTAAACACAACTCACCCACTCTCCTCCAGCAGCCGCTTGTTTGTGGGGGGAGCCCTGACAAGTCGATAACCAAGTGCAGCAGATCATTTCTATTAAGTAATAATCATCATAATAATCATTTAGCACTACAGGCGCGGTAGTTTTTCTGCCTTAGTGTCTCGGTCTGATTGCCATGAAGTAATGATCATAAATGTTCTTCCTTGAGCTGCGAAACTCCGCTGCACTTGTTGATCGACTCGTCAGGGCTCCTTCACAAATAAGTTCAAGAAATCAGTCAAAGCTTAAAAGATGTTTGGTGGCTAGTACTACGGCTATGACCCTATCTGTACTGTTGATGAAGTTAGGTGCTGTTGTGAGCATTATTTGTAGCTATAGAGTGGTGTTTTGGTTAAGGTTTGTGTGTGGAGACGTAGACCGCTGTGTATTGCTATCGTGCGGTCGTTTCTCAAGTTGGTGTAACTAGAGAAGCAAGCGGTCGGCAACATTCATCGCTCGAGGGGGTGTCTAACTCAGTGTTACGGTGTGTTTGACCATAAGTTAAATTTACGCCAGAATATCCCTTTGAGGTGCGGCAATCTGCTATTGACATGTTTTAACCATTGTCAAATTTAGGGCATTCTGATACAAAAAAAAAATTTAACCAGAAGTTTGTGATTTAATAGTTGACTTCACAAGTCCACTTTAATTCACTTGTTTATTTTGGGATCAGGTTGAAGTAGGTTCAGATTTGAGTCTTGTTTGGGTTAGTGGTTATGTTCACTAAAAGTATCAATGGCTTGAATGTAAGTCAAAGAAATGTCTTCTTCGTGACATAGACAAGTTCAGGCATGTGTATGTGTGTGTGTGTGTGTGTGTGTGTGTGTGTGTGTGCAGGTTTGCATGTGTGTTTGTGCTCCACCTTTGTCTTTCCCAGTTGCCACTCTCTTTTGGCTTTGTCATGAAGTGTGAGAAGTTCTAAGCAGCTCTGCTTCTCATCGTCAGTGTGGATTTTGTTCTTTACAATCATCTGGTATCTTCAAAAACACAAACACAGACATTCAAATAAACAAGCGCAGAATTAGGCAGAATCCTGAATGAGTCATCTGCTTTAGTGTCCACTGTATTTTTTGTTACCTGCTGAGGAAATCCTTAAAGGTTCTGCGAACAGGGAATCCAGCTTTGCGGATTTTCACGGTTTCCAGCATCCCAGAGTATCTTAACTGGTTCAGGACCACATCGGGATCAAACTGGTTGGCTTTCTGTGGATTGAACAGGATAAAACTACATGAAACAAACAAGAAAATATCCATTCATTACACTCACAGTTTTTTGTCTACAAAATTCATCATTTTCTATCAACAGCTTTGCATTAACAGTTGACATGAGGTTATTCAGCACGTTGGGAGTTTTACTTTTTATCTGTTAGTGGAAAATTTGGGAAAGCTGAACACTGCATGCAAATATAATCCATCCTCCCAGAGCTCCCTCACCTATTCAAACGCTGAGTGGAGTTAAACCTGAGCTAAAAGGTAAATAACCATACAGAGCGCTATCATTTTACTTTAACAATCAGGTTACTGCACAGAAAACTCACGCTATCAGACAGAAACCTGAACAGCTTTGAGCAACCAGGAGAAGCTTTTTTCTTTCTGGAATAATCAGCTGCATTGTTCACGGCTCACCAGTGATCCCAAGGCTCGCTTATCAGAGAGGATCTATGACGTCTGCCGCCTCACACCTCTGCACAGGCGGCACGATCGCTCAGAGAGACACACACGAAGGCCATTGTCACCCAGAGGTCACACAGCGCTGCTTAAGCTCCACACAGGACTGCAGCATTCCCCAAATGTGTCAGGCTAATTACAGGCTAATGCTAGTACGGATGGAAACAGACACACGGCTGCATGTGTTCATGTTCATAATCAAACACACGGACGTAAATGTGTGCCCTTCTGAGCTCTGAACTCTGCTCTTTAGCTGAGGACTTAGGCGGCTGAAAGAAATACAGCATGTTGACTTGTTTGAGTGAAATCACACTGACCCTGCCCTCTATGAGAGTATTTACCAGAAGAGCAAGTCGAAGTAAATTACACAAATACGTTGCAGTAAGGTTTGTGTGTTTGCGTGCATGAAATCATGTCACAGGATTGTGCATGCAATCCTGTCATTCTGCAGGATTAACGCAGGCACGGCTTGTTCCATCTTGAGAGCAACTGAGGCCAGGTGAGCGAACATGATGCAGTGCCAATGAGACCCGGAGAATGGAGGGAGAAAAGAAAAGAAAAGAAAAAGGAGATGGGCGGAGGGAAAGAAGGTGAAAGGTGGATGCTGAAATTTCCATGCTAATAAGTAAGCAAGAAGGTGTGGAATGACAAAGAGAGAGAGAGAGAGAGAGAGAGAGAGCACGGAGGAGTTCAGTCGCTTCAAGGTGTAGCGGGAGAATTTAGAGCAGCAAATACACTCTGCCACACAGTGAATATAAGTCTTGTATATAATTAAATCTTGTATACAGTTTTCTTGTATGACTCTTGTATATAGTTTTCATTTTATTTTTTTTTACAAACTATATTTCATTCACAATATAGTTTTCATTTCATTTTCATAGCACTGTCCACGCTGTACTAGAGGGTTTTATCTTGTATACAGTCTGTATTTTGTACTTTTAATTCGGTCTCTGTTTTCTTTTTTTGTATCTATTGCACTGAAAATGGAGAAGCTGTCCAATCTCCTCATACCTTCTGTATAATGACAATAAATGGCATTCTGATTCTGAATAAATATAAATCAAATCTTTACTTGCCAAGTGGATGAGGATGCAAATTCTAAAAACATATCTGCAGCTATTTAGTAATAAGCGGTAATGCAATAAGCATCCTCTGACTGGATCTTGGCCAAGCAACTGCAGCTGGATCTGCTGTGGGTGACCTCCGACCTCTTGAAAAGAGGATAAAGTGATAGGAATGTGCTGGTACACAGTCCTTTTCTTTGAAGAAGCACAATGGGAGTCTTTGCACCAAAGCTGGGGGCAGTGTTAGTTTATAAGTAATGAACATTTGCAGTAAAAATGAGAAAAAAATTGTTATTTTTCAAGTGGATCATTAACATGACTCAGCAGTGACAAGACTTGAGATTAAAAGTTAGCTCAGAGCGATGGGAGCTATAAATAGCACAAAGGAGGTTTAACTTTGCAGGGGCTGACCTTGACAAAGCCTGGAAGGGTTTCTGATATTTTTTTTTCTTTGGTGCAATGAAATATGCATGACCTACCTTGTCCATGTTTGGTTTGATGCAGCGTACAAAGAAGGGGTTGGAGGCACTGAGTGTGGCCATCAGGGAGTGAAGAGAGTCCTGAAACAGATCAGTAACAAGACTATTGATATCAAAGCAATGATATTTTTTTCTCAAAAGTACTCTTATATGTGCTAATAATAACACTGTGAACAAAAATAGAAAGTACAATCAGTCAAGCCACACTTTATTATTATGTGCTGAAGAGGACTGGCTGAAGAAGTACCTAAATCCTTTATTTTTACTTTGCAAAATCAAGGGATTGCAGTGTTCACAATATGGAAAAAGTTCAGAGTTCCCTCATTTAAAATGATAAACACATAGACAAAATTTAGTGTGCATAAAAGTGAGTGATATGGACAAAATGCATTAAAAAGTGAAGATCTGGTTTAACTTGTTACTTTCCATTTCTTACAGGCTATTACTCAGCCCGTATTTACTTTAACACACACACACACTCACTCACTCACTCACACACTCTGAGGACCCTTGAACCTCACAGGCTCTGTCAGCCCTGCTCTCCTCAGACAGTCTGTCTCCAGCGAGGCCGGGCCTGGCAGAGCCGAGCGTGATTGGCCCCTGGTTGGCCCCTCTCTGCCCAGCCATCAACCTTAATCCCCCGGCTTTAGGAACTGTAGGCCAGGGCAGCCTGCCAAATCCTCTCCTGCTCCCTCCCTCTCCCCCCTTCCTCTCTCCATCCGCACTGCAGTTAGGACATGCTAAGCTAAGCCCTTCGGTTCACCCCCTCCTCCTCTGCCAAAACCACATATTTCATACATCCCATCACCCATCATTCTCTGGAGATCAGCCACACTGACAGCATTCTCCTCCCCCCTCTGACTCGCTGTGATTTCTGCACTCTTTTTTCCCTCTCTGCCCGCATGCTCACACTCTTCCCCTAAGACAGAGAGCCAAATGTTAAGGGTTAAGTGATAATTACATGCAGCAGTACATGGGAGACTATTGCCTCATTGTCCGAGCAGTGACACAATCGCACAATCACGAGTGCTGAGCAGGGAGTGATATTTGTCTGACAGAAGCTTTAGTCTTACCCTAAACTGGGAGCTGACAGTGGGTTTGCGCCGTGCAGTGCCCATCTTTAGGGTCTCATCTCCATTTCTGCTCCCGACACGCTCAAAGAGGTCATAGATGAAGTCCAGCCTGCAGACAGTCAGAGAAAATCAGTATAAATGTGGAAATCTTGCAAATGAAATGAAGCAAACAGGTGTGTGCAGAGGGGGAGCGCGTAATACCTGCTGTCTTTGAGAATGAACAAAATATCGTCTCTGAAGGTGTCTCTGTTCTTTTCTAGGATTCCACGTGCATCATAAAGCACCTGAAAAAGAGGGGGAAATAAACGACCATTTTCAGTAAAACAAGAAAGGCTTAAACAGCAAGAAAACTAAAAAACATCCCAAATGAAAGCTATAATGGTGTATGAAAACATGATTTGTGCACTATAAGAATACGTATGAACAGAAGTTTTGCATATGCAGCATCAACCCAACTGAGCTTTTTTCTGAGTAAGTGCAGACCATATTTATAGAGGATAGAGCCATGATCATTTACTGCATGTCTTTTCCCCTTGTCTACTTCCTACATCTCTCCTCGGCCTCCTCTGCAGAGGTACAACAATAAAAACTTTTAAAAACAGATGCATTATAAGGTGAGATCTGAAAATGTACATTGTGCTTGTATTATGGATTTCTGGTAGGAAAAAGCTCCAGAGTCGAGGGTCTGAGCAGGTGAATGGAGGATGAAGCCCAGGTGGAATAACATGTGCAGAGAGTCAGAGAGGTACAGAGGAGCAGGGGTTGATGACTATGAGGCTCAGGAGCAGAATCTTGAAATCAATACAGTGACTGATCAGAAGCCAGAGGAGCTGCTGGAGGACAGGAGTGATGTGATTCATCTAGACCAGTTGAATTTGCAGATGCACTTAAAAGAGAGATCAGAGAGTCAGCTAGTCCTCTTAGTTACAGTTACCAACAATAAAGTAAGTATCCTGCTTTTAAATCACAAACTTCTTGAAGGTGTGTTTGTTTGTGTGTGTGACTGTATATAAGTTACAAAGAAGTGTGTGTGTTAAGTAGGGGTGTCCTGATATGACATTGATATCTGTCCGATATGAGCAAAGACACGAATATCACATTATATCGGCCTGCATTTAAAATCTCTCATATCAGTACTCCAATACAAGCAGTCCATTCCAGACTCTACTTTTGCACCCCTAGCTAGCAGCGCCTGGATCCAGCATGCAGAACACACGTAATCACAACAACAGTGTGTGCTTAGGTACAAACAAAGTAGCAAGGAGTAGGATTGATGTCGGCTGTGTGGCAGTATTTGTGGTTAAAGTTAAAAAAAAAGATGCTGCAGCTGAGTGCAAAACTTATCATGCACAAGTTTGTGCTAATATCAGATCAATTTTGGTATCGGCTGATACAGCAGGCTACAATATTGGTATTGTATCGGAAATAAAAAAAATTGTGTTTTAACCTTTCTGTGCAACATTATATTGTCGTTTTTTTGCTCTGAATTCATGAATTATTACATTTGAATGAGATTATCTAACAATAAAATAAGATGATTGTGTTTCAATGTTTATATTTTAACCTGCCAACAGACAGAAGCATCAAGCTTTCTGTAATTATAGATCTAAGCTCATGTTTTATTCTGCACATCTCCTTTCAAGTTTGTCAGAGTGGCAGAAAATCAAGTATGATTGTTTCCAAGGTATTTTTGCTGAAAGTTTTGATATTTTAAACTTTCAACAAAGGCAGCAAAGGTTCCTTTATAGATCAAAAATAAAATACAATGAGTTTTTATTCATCTCAGATAAGATACAAGATTATTGTTTCTTTATATACACATGGATTTAATCTGTTTAGGGCTCAACACCCAGGCTAGAGGATTCATGTTTAGAGGAAAACACAGTGGTATATACTGCTATGTGCACTCAATGTGACATGAGTGAGGCTGTAAATGTGTGTCTGTGTGCAGGACATGGAGAGATATGACGGGGGAGGGGTCTCTTTGACAGCAGCAGAGCGTCTCTGTGTTAATACAGTCACCTGTTGAGTTCTGTTCAGCCTCCATCTTTGCAGCACCACATTCCTCTACCCACCCTGACCCACATCTACACACGCAGTGTTTTTGCATTTGTGTGTGTGTGTGTTTGTATGATTGGTCATGGGTGTGTGCCTCTGAGCAATGAAAGTAAAATGCATAGAGAAGATATGATCTGAGAGATTTTAATGCAATAACATGAAAATGTTCACTGTAATCTAATGGACAGCATATCAGAGTTTGTGTTCGCATGTTATGTGTGTGAGTTCGTATTTACAGCTCTGTGTATACTGTAATCTAATAACCACCCCCATCCCCCAATCCACCCGGCCCCAAGGCTCATGAGGAGCCATGAGATTTCAAACTTGACAACACGTGCATTTCTAAATCACAGACACACTAATTACACTCCATTCCTCTCTCATTGAAACAGGCTAATACAAAAGGGTCCTGTGTCCTCCAGCTTCAAGTTTGTTGCACTAAGATCATGAGCTGGGATGGCTTCATGATGCTGCAGAAAAACAACCTCAGCAAAGGGCTGCAAAATTCTTCACTTTAATTATTTATTATGAATATTTTTGACCCTTGTACCAAAAAGATCTGTTTTTTTTTTTTGTCATGTTCATCCAGAGACCTGATTTGAATCGACTGCATTCCCCTGGAGCTTCACAGATAATCTGATCAATGAGAGGATGCTTCTATTTCCCCCACGGAACGGACGGCATCGTTTCAGATAACAGACAGAGCTTTCAGGGAGGTGACTAAAGTCTCCAGAGAGAGGGAAAGAGAGAGAAAGAGAGTCAACCGGTTGATCTCCCTGTCCTCTCTGGACTGAGTCATTACCATAAACATCCATGCCAGGCTTGTGACTGAGCTGCCACACTCACACTGAGGAGACCTTGTCTGAGGCAGGCTTCATAAGGTCATTCTTTATCAGAGCCAATCACTCTAAACCCCCTACAACCCACACTCTCACCCCTGCTGCCCTCTCAACTTCTTCATTTGTGCTATCCTGACTTTTTTTTATTTTGCAAGTCTCTCTGCAAATGAAGTAAAGGTGCAACTTCTTCAAACTGAGAGAAAACAGCAGATTTTGTAGCAGATTTTGACATAGACAAAACAGTGTGCATATGTAAATTCACTTTGTTACCTCTCCAGCATAGTGCTTGATGCCAAACTGGTGGTCGTTCACTCTGGGCTTCACATAGTATGGATTTGCCTAAAAGGAAAGATAGAAAAATAGGGCAATTAGGGAAAAAAAGGGAAAATAAAAGAGAGAGAAGAAATGTAGCAATAAGATTTATGGTCCATAAAACTTCTCAGGCCTATTCTCTGTAATTAAATAAAAGATAACCATCTAGTGGAGCAGCACCAGGATTGAAAAGCAGCTGAGGCAAGTGGACAACATGTCAACAACATGTCACCAGCTGCTTGTCACAATGCTGGCCACGTAATGCTATTGATTACTCTAAGTACGTCCTGTTTCCCACAAGCTGCATCCATACATCTCTCACGTGTCTTAATCTCTCCCAACAGAGGTACATACAGAGACTCGATCCCAGCCTGTGGCTCCTACATTTCATTCCTGCTCTATCAACTATCCTCAATAAGTAAATAAATGCCCCCCAAAACCCAAAATATAATCTAAAAAAAATGGTAAACGACCCCACCCTAACCAGCCCCCCCAAAAAGTCAAGAAACAGGCGATCCTTTACTAATTAATTACAAAGACAAATAAATGATTCTGAGCACTACGTAAATTGCATTGGTTTTTGAAAGAAAACAGTATTTGATCAAAGTCAATCTTTCTTACTGTCTTTAGTTTTTTCAATGAGTGATTCTCACCTCTGTTCAATAAGGTTTTTTGATGTTGTGTAACAAAGTGAGCCTTTGTTTGAGGTCATTTGACTCCGTATAAAAAAATTGAAATACAAAATTTGATAAACATCAACTTAAAAACTAACATTTCCATTATACCCCTCTTGTTTTTGGTAAATGACAGTAAATCAGCTGATTAAGAAACAAATTACTGATACATAAAATTTTATTAAAGCTCTTGAGAGGAACTTTGGGTTTGTGCTGATTTTGGCACCCCCCGGAGAAACCCACAGGATCCTCTTGATCATTTTTATAATTTAATTTAAAAAACAAAGCAAGATACAATTGTCGAGCATGACTATAAAAACGTGGGTATAAGCAAAAATACAAAATAAAGAGAGAGAGAGAGAGAGAGTGAGTGAGCGAGGTCAAAAAACTGTGTGGCTCCACTCCATGATGCCTGACGTGACAGAACGCTCAGGTTAACTACTCAGGAATGGTATAGGCGATTTTTAAACCCGTAAATATCCATACACAATTTTAAGTTAAAATAACTTATCAATATGAATTATCTAACTGTAAATAATGTAAATAGCTAAAATTTTACCACAATCAACACAAAAATAATTTAACACATAAACTTAAATTATTATCCAAATATTGATGAACTCAAATAGGACCTCGGCTCCTCCACACTAATTATTTTTCTTTTTACGTACGTGTACTGCAGAAAACATTTTAAAAGTCTGTTTCTGTAGCAGGTTGTTAATTTCTCTCCCCCATGTTGTAGGTTACAAGCATAGACTGTATATACTACGGACAACTTGGTTCCGCCTCCCGCCTGTATACGGATTTGAAGCCAAAAAGCTCTCAGCAATTCTGTGATTTTTCTTCATTTCCTGAAACCAGCGCTGCGCAGTAGCGTTGTACGCATTCGGCCGGAGAGTCGCCGAGAGTCACTGTGATGACGCTCGGCTCAAACGGCGTATCCCCCGGGTGAGCTACACAATCCCTTAACGCCAATAGGCTGCATCAGGTGTCAATCAAAGAAAACATGAACCCCCTAATAACTTTTAAAAATGGAGCTGTACAGAAAACTTGAGCACAAACCAGTCTTACAATAACTACATGTCAACCTCGCAAACAGGGGGGAGAAAAAGTTTGTCCACAGGCCTTTGCTGTCCCAGCTTTGCTGGTGGAGACGGGTTTTATGAGCTATACTGCAGCCCATCAACAGAGGGTGCTGTTCTCGGAGTGGCTTCACCCAGCAAGGAGGCAGACGGCGTCCATTCTATATACAGTCTATGGTTACAAGACAATGAAAACCTAGAAGCATTCAATCTCTACGCTGATGTGTTTTTGTAGCTCATAGAGTAATTAATGTTAAATTCCATCTAATACATAACCAGAGGAAATCTCCTCACAGGAGCTTTAAGTTATTCGGCCTCCTTTTTCTTTACCCCTATGACCTTTAACCTCGGACACCTCAGGGAGGGGTCAGACAGTCCTTCCATCTCTTTTTAAACCTCTCCTGTGCACTCTTTCTCTGACAAACAATGCTGACCGGGTATGGTGCATGGCTGATCACATTTCAGTATTGTTGTGTTTGCATGTGAGGGCTCTTGGGGTGTGTACAGGTGCCTCACAGGTGTTCAACGCCGGAGGAAAGAGCAGTTCATTAAGTACACAAGTTTGAGGTTGTACGTGGTGACGGTGTTTCTTCAACAGCGGGTCATTTTCGGGTCTTTATGTACGCTGAAGTAGGATTAAAAGTGTCAAAGATATCTGTGTGTTTTCATCTGTGTGTGCGTGTAAGTGTGCACTCACTGCATGTCGGCTGTGCAGTTTCTCCAAAAGGGTGTAGTCTGTGCCTTTAGGGAAGCGACTCTCCTCATTGATAAGAGCCAACATGCCCAGTTTCTGAAGGGGAGACAGAGAGGGGGAGACACACCACAGTCATGATTGAACTAGTAACAACCCCACTGGGGAACATCTGGCAGCTTTTAATACGACAATGTCAACAGGAAACTGCAGAGTCATTCATTGAATTTTCTTTTTATCCTTTCAAAAAGGTTTGCTGAGGAGGTATGATGGCAGCAACACCTTCTTCTACACACTCAAACTAACATAGCCAGTCACAATTACATTATATATGTAGAGAAAAAAAGGGAGTCTTTAGTATTTTTCCATCCTAGCTTGACCCAGAAACATCGAGTCATCATGAGTCTTTTTCTGCAGAATCTCGATTTTAACCATTATTATAGCCCTGGTGCTAGAATAACACAATTGTCTTAATGTTTCATTTCAACTGTACCTCTAACCGCTGCCTTGTGTATATTACTGTGTACACAAAAATGCAAAATGAGATGATGATAGAGTATGAGTTTGAGGGAGGTCAGCGTGAGCGCAGTGTGGCGTCTGGGTCAGCGTGCTCTGGCAGGAGGTTAGCGGTTGGTCCTGGTGGTGACTTAGCGTGCTCAGGGTTTGATTTTAATGACTCTCTGTTACCTTTTCAATGAGATCCAGACACTCTGCGTTATCCATCCAGTCTATGGCCTCCCACTGAATCCCCTCCCTGTCAGAGCAAAGACACACACACACACACACACACACACACACACACACACACACACACACACACACACACACACACACACACACACACACACACAGGTTGTAAATATAAAAATATAAACTACTAAAAGGACACAATGGCTGTATTGTCTGGAGCGAGCATGTGATGAGATGAGCCATGTCCAGGCTGCTGGCTCATTATACAAGAAAACAACTGTCTGAGGGAGAAACTGAGCCCAAACCTCTGGCAGTCTCCCTCAATCACCCCGAGGAGGACTAACCCCCACCCTGAGTCCTATCAGTCCATGTTCTTTTTCACTTTCTTAAAAACATGATCTGGAAAATGTGAGTCTGTTATCAAAAGTGTCTACCTGTTATACTCCAGCTGCTCCAAAGAAAAGATGTGCTTGTTGAAATACTCCTGCAGTTTCTCGTTTGCGTAGTTGATATTAAACTGTTCAAAGCGGTTCACCTGCAGGACAAAAAAGAAAGATTTCAGAAGGACTCTCATGAAGACATTTTAGAATGACTGGCCTCATCATTATTTTTCTCCACAAAATCTCAATCTGCTTAGACTTGAAACATTAACATTTACTCTTATGTTCCGTATTAAAACAATCTTCACAATAAGAGATGATGGAAAAGTTTTGAGTTTTCAAAAGTCCTCTCACTTTATTATAAGAGTTTCAGTTTTTAACAAGGAACTTAAAAACCCTTTCTTCTTGATGTGCTCAAATAAAAAACAACTGATGTAGGAGCAGATATTATGAAAATGAAATTGTGATATCACTGTTTACATGGGGACGTGGTATTTTTCTAAATAAGGTAGGAACCTTATTGTCTAGGCAGGTGCTCCGCCAGGAAGGGGAAACAGTTTTTGAACCGCACAAATGTTGCTGCAGACAAGTGGATCATGGTTTTTTTGTCAGGACTGTTTTTGTTGCTTGAAGAAGTAAAATTAACCCATGGTGTGTTCAGCAAGGCAATTTCAAGTGGACTTGCATTTATCAAGCACAACTTTTTACATGCATCAATTAGTTAATCTGGGTCACAGCACCTCAGGGGCTTTAAGTGTCGGCTTGGCCTCTAACACTAACATTTCTCAGGTGTCTTTTACTATATTATGTTAAATATAAATTAAACACTTTAAAGTGTAATTCCCTTTCTCATAAAGGCAAACATTTCTAAAAAATAAAATATTAAAATATTTCATATTTGATATGCCTTACAGGAAGTGTGTCATGTGGTTTGTTCATGTTTGATAGCACTTACTTGACAGTATTCAGATTCCTTATGACCTTTTTTCTTTCTACCTATTCATGTCTGCAGTACTCAAACCTTCCACATGAAATGACTGAAACCTCAGTGACTTGCAGTGAAAAGCTGAGTTAACAGATACAGATTTTGGTTGGTAAAAAAGTGGGTCACGGGTCTTTCACCTCAAAGTTCTCAAATCCAAAGATGTCCAGGATGCCGATTGACTTGAAGTTATCTTTGCCTTTGATTTTCTGGTTGATCCTCATGATGATCCAGGAGAAACACTGAGAATATAGCGCCATGGCAACCGAGTCCCTTGAGTCCACAGCCTGCGAGCCAAGACACAGAGAGACAGCGTTACCATGGCTAACCAGTCAGACATAAACAGTGGAGGCCCAGAAACTATGCAGACTATATACAAAACATATGCTTATCACCGTATACATTGACTGTATGTTATCAGACAGCTGTTTAAAGGGTGTCATGTGGTGCTGACAGGTGAGTGCGGCCTCAGGCGACTGTCTATAAAACAAACAGCGGTTAGGAGACAAAGGTGTGTTATGTCGGCGTCTGTGTGCTGCTGCAGGCTGCAGGAGAGACGTCTGTTTTCACAACAGACCTCATCACTAATCACCGTCATATCTCAACATATCCTATCTTATCTTGACATGAAGCTGGCCGTATTTTGGTATTTCAGAAATCAAATCTAAGTCAGAGTTGTGTTCATTGTACAGAGTAACGCACTTTTGCTTTTATCATTTTTCATGCCTGCTCTAGGAAGTGTCACCCAGTGCTTTCACACCTTTCTTTTCTCTTCAAACAGAGACAGAAAAAAGCAAAAGCCAGAGATGTAAAGGAAAGAGGATGGAGACAAGGGTGGCAGGTGAAAGTAGAAGATTTCATACTTTTGCGCCACTAACCTTCATTTTAGAGTAAGTTACTTTTTAACCTTAAAAGTTCAGTGTTGACTTTAAGATCAGGCTCTTACATACTGTCAAGATACGATATCCACACCCCTGTTACTCCTCGTCTACACTGGGTATTGAACTGAAGAGGAGGGGTGCGGCTGGTTCTGTCTTGTTTAGAGGCGGTAAAAGAGGGTGTACCAAAGTCACTTGATCATTTATTATTAACTCACTGATTTAGACCCCTGGATCATTTTTGAGAAACACCTCAAAGAGGTTAAAAAAAGGAAAAAAGAACAAAAACCATTTCCAATCATGGTGTGACTCAGATCTGATTTTCAGCAGCTGTTGTGAAGTTGGCCTCTCTGCCAGACACCACATGTGAATGTGTATAAAAAGCTTGAGCTTCAGCCAGCTGCACTTCCTCCATGGGCATTGTGCTTGAGCTGAAAACAAAACATAAGTGTGGCGGTGTGTACTGTATTTGGGGCAACAATGCTCCTGGGCTCATGAGAAATCAATCACGGCCCTGTCACCTCTTGCAGCTAGCGGGTGTGAACGGAGCGCTGGCAGTTCCAGGATCTCCGTCACACACAGGGGGTTGAGAAGAATGGCTGTTTGTCCAGGAGAGCGGGGTGGGATCTGGGAAGGGGGGGGGGCGAGGGGGGACGACTAGTACTGGCAGAGTTGTCGGGTGGGTGACCCCTGGCCTTTGTGAGAAGACGCCATTCTTACTGACTCCAGCTCTGGAATAATGAACTCTATTAAGAGACGAGCTGCTTCAAAGGCCAGAAAGAACAAGCTGCAGCCGTTTCTTTGTCTGCTGATGAAAAGATATCTTGTGAATTTTGTGTCTGTGTGATAATAGTAAAGGTCCATTCTGCATATTTACTCATATTTATGCATGTGAGTGGGTGGAAAGGCTGAATCTTGGACCAGAGAGGACTGTGTTATGCGTCAGTATGTTCTTATGGCATATGTTGAATAAGAAAACAAACATGCTGAGATATCTCCATTAATTACAGACCTCAGCACAGACAGTTGAAGCTAAACAGTGAATTATCACACCAGCGTTCCTGTGCCTGGCTGCACAGGCTGAAGAGAAGACCCACTTCAGCCTCAGTCATTGGCCCTATTGTGCTTTTGACTCAGATCACTATCATGATGGCTTCATTGTGCCAGGAATCTGGCAGACAAAAAGCAGGAAATGGTTGGGAGTCACGCAAGGGATCTGGAGAGGCATGTGGGGGAGAGAGACGGAGAAAGGCTGTGTTTGAATGTGTGTGTTACCAGGACAAGAGGAGGGAGGGCAGGGGGCAACAAACAGACTTCTACTGTTTGTGTGTGCGTGCATGTAATTCGAGGTGAGAGTATGGTAAAGGTGTCCTAACGGTCTCTGAAATCTGTGAAATGACAGTATGAGCAGGGGGGCGTTGTGTTGTAGTTACCTGCTCCACAGTGAGCGGCGAGCAGATCTCCTCCCCTCTCAGGATCATGGAGCGCTGGGTCAACACTTCAGAGAGCTGGAAGGAGTCCAAACCGAGCAGCTCACTGACATTACTCACAACTGGAACACACACACACACACACAAACACATAAATTTACATGTAGTGTCAGTGTCCCTAATGCAGACCGTTCAGGAACACTTACGGATGTCAAACAACAGATGTGACATACAAACAGAGGTTCTGCACAGTGAAAATGAAACTCTACTCTCTGAGCTGTACTGGAGTCTGAGTCTGCAGTCACTGTAGCTCGCTGATTCTTTAGAAAAGAGGTCAGACACAGCGAACAAAAGAGCCTCCAGCTCATGTTACAGCCTGTTCAGAGCTCTGTGTGCTGCTGTAATGTCAATCAAATGTAGAGGTATGGGAAGTAGAGCTGCACAGTAGACCAGCATTAGTGTTCAGCTGCTGGCCTGATCAGATAATGCAGACTTTATCCAGTAAAAATATGGATCTGAATCTTTTTGAAATGAAAATAACTAAATTTAATAAATATGTGATCAAAATAAATCGTAATTTTCTGCACAACTTCTGCAATTGATTGCAGTCTAAAAAAGTGAATCATTTGACAGGTCGAATATTTTGTGACATTGTGGTTAATGATAGACAATCAGAACTTAATTAACTGAAGATGGTTGAAATTCATAAAGACATTTCACTTAAAGTTTCTGAAGTTCTGACTTAACTGCTTGTAATACAACTGATATATTTCTGGTTCCGTCCACCAACCAGTCAAAAATTATTTCGAAGAATTCCTCAATTTCATCCCAAGCAAGTATTTTCATATTGGTAGTATAATAATGTGAACATACAAGTTCAAATTCAGCAAATATGAAAGTTCTAAATGAGATGAACTTTGTGCTTGCCCACTGACAAGCTTTATCTCTTTGAGGTCTTGATCTAACCTCCTATAGATAGATAAGTATGTCAAAATCTTTCAGAAAAAAAGAAAATTACAGGAAGACAACCCTCATGAAATCTTATTTATAAGTTTTCAACAAATAAGTCCAGATGACAAATGTGTAAAATGCTTTTATCAGGGTCATTATAACCCACCCGGCGCTCTTGATCTGTAACAGATTATGTTTTCAGTTGCCTCTCCTACCTCCTTTAGAAGTGATCTGTGCTCCACCAGCAGTCATGAACTCGATGTTGCCCATCTGGAGCACAGCCGAAAGCAGTTTGAACACGTCTCTAATCTCCTCCTCAGTGAACTCCATCACTTTCAGGGCCTCCTGCAACACAACAAAGACTGTGTGAGATGACATATCATTTGGAGGATACTGAAAAACACGCCTGACTCAACCGTCAAAGTTCTGTCCTGGAGCCACAACAGTTTTAGAAACATACTTTAAAGTGTCTTGGTGTTTATTTAAGCTCCTCTTCAGAACAGAGATCATAAAGAGTTTCTTGAGATGCTGATACAAAGTTCATCAATGTTTCTTAACTGGTAAACTAGACTGTTCACATGCGGATCAGTGGATTATGAAGGTCTAATATTAAGGATTTTGTGATCCAGTTGGCACTTAATGATCAGGAGCAGAGACGAGCTCTTCTTCTCTGCCAGTGTTAGGTTATGGACAGTTTCATGTCTCCACTCTTTATTAGCACCGAGATTGTAAAAGATGGGGATGTTTTCTGCTGTGAATGAAATGTGTCACTGAATGTGAAAGAAACACCTTCAAAGCCGGTGACTGTGTGGCCAAATGGAAGCAGGTAAAGGGTTAAAAGTGCATTGATAACCTCCACAGACAAATACTGGGATGTATTTGAGAATTTAATCACCCAGTGCAACCAAGTCAGACCTGTCTGACAGATAAGAAGAGAGCTGGTCTAAAGCAAGGGGAGGAAATTAACACTCAATTAAAAACTAAAGGTTCTAGGTTTAGAGGTAAACAGCCAATCACTGTTGAGGGTTCTGAGGCGCCCATATTCCCAGATTTTATGTATGAGGCCAATTCTATATAGAAGTGCTTTGTCCTCCATCATGTTGTAAATATGACACGGTGGTTTTTATTTAACAGTATGCCTTTGGTTTCATGTCCTGCATCTCATGATTTATCCTTCCTTTCTCCAACAATCGCCCCCACACCCAACAGGGAGAACATCACCCTGTGAGGGTCACCTGTGGACGGGCAACTAAGGGTGCAGCTCAGGGGGGTTTCTAAAAGCATGACTGACAGAGGCTAAAAAGTTAGGAATTACAAGATGAGGTCTGAGAAAAGAGTGAACAGAGTCCTCCATGTGCTTAGAAAGTTCTTAAAAGTCAAACACAAACTTGGTCTCATTGGTCAGCTGACTTTAGAAGAGTGTTTATTTATTCATGTTTTCAGATGTCTTAGAGAAGAAGAGATGACAAAAAATACATTCATGTGTTTGTCATCACTCCAATAATAAAATGATTATAAAAAACATGCAAATACACCATGAAATTAAAGTTATCAAGCACAGAGTCCTGTTTTGGAATCTGTATCATACTATCCAAATATACGTGTTGAAGTGTCTGTGAGTCCACCTAATTGTTGCAGCTAAAAAACTAGAGCTCATCTTAACTGAGTTAGGTGAATATGTCCAACCTCTCCATTTATGTACTGCTGGGCAGCCAAAGTCCTTCCTAGAGTGGAAGTGTTTAATGTGCAAAAACAGAAATATTTAGCATTATCTTAGGGTCAGATCCTACAGCAAATTGCTCTCCTGCTCACCCCTCACGTTGGTGAAAATCCACAAGGAATCTCTGAGGACCAGGATCTGCAGGGGGTTTGATCCTCCATTTGTCAAGTTTTTACCATCAAATACACAAAGCATAAACCTTTGTACAAAAACCACTCTCTTCTTCTTCTTCTTCTCCTTATTTTAATTAAATAAACAGCCTTTTAGAAGGAGAGAGATGAAGGCGATGAAGGAATGAACAACCAATTAACAACTCTCTCTGTGCAATAAGCAATTTATTTATTTATCTATTTCAATTTTTGTTTTTTTTATCTTTTATTTTCTATTTTTACCTTTAATACTGTTTGCATTTAGTATTTCTAAGTACAATGTTGTACTCCTCGGTCTCTTCTTTGAGCTGCTGTAATTCGAGAATTGGAGGATCAATAAACTTGATCTTATCTTGTGTGTTCAGACCTCACACAGATATCATGGTGGCATTATAGTGGCACCTAACATTCGCATCACATCTCTTCGTTTTGAAATAGCAGAAGATGATCATTTCTATCACGTTAGTAGAACATTTTTGGTGTGCTCTCTCTCTGTGAAGGTGGTTACGGCAGTGATGAAGAATTACACTGCCCCCTAGAGGTAATCCAAACAACTTACAGTAAAATCATCATCGTCTTCTTACCATCACACTGTCAAAGAGCTGCTTGTCATCCAGACTGCTGTCCTGCACACAGCCCGACTGGCTCAGGTAGTGATATGACTCTGGACCCTCAGACAGGAGGTACATATCTACAATACACAAAAGCAGAAACTCACACCAATTAAAATAAAACTTTACACTCTCAGGTCGAACAGTGTCCAAGATACAGTTGCAAATTTACTCTGTTTACTGTATCATGGTACTTTTTTACCCCCATACATAGCACAAATCTTTGGTCACTGTATTGATTTACAGGAGTAGAGAAATAAAGAAATACGCAACACTGAATTGGCAGATAACTGACTTTAAGTTGCAAAAAGTCCCAGCAAAAAAGTACCACTGATATTTTACCCAAAGCTGTTTGAAAAAAATCTAAATGTCAGCCAGATCTGTTGAAGTTTTCCTCTAAACTCTGTAAAAACTAACCTTGGTGGTCTCTGTCTGCCCCTGCTAACAGAGCGTAGAAGATGTGGTAGTTCCTTTCTCCTGGATTCTGTCGAACTACACGGTTCTTGAAGAGACACGACAAACAGAAGACAATGTCAGGATATTTGATAGACTATGATAGACTATGGAGTGATATATTGATAAAGCAAAAAACTTAAAGATGATCCCAGTTGTTACCACAACATGCTCCAACACAAACTCACCTTTTCTAGCAAATCTGTGGGTTTAAAGTCAAGGAGCAACAACAAGAATCTAAAGAAAGTAACTCTAAACTAGGAAGTATGGTCAGTATCATATTTTTAGGACTGCTGAAGGATACAGTCAATGATGCAGCCTCCCTGGATGTTTCCATTCTGGGAAAAGTGGAGCTGGATAAACTTCCCAAATCGACTGGAGTTGTTGTTGTACACGGTTTTAGCATTTCCAAAGGCCTCCATGATGGGACTGTGGACAAAAGGGGACGAGAGAACATCCAAGTCAGTCAGCTACGGAAGCCTTAGTAAGTAGGGAAGCAGACATGCCGTGCAGTGTCGTTGCTGGTTACTAGAATTTGCCACCAACAAATCCCTTTTTCTTTATGAGAGTGTTTGTCATTAATGATGGTCAAAATGGTGTTTTTAAAGATTTTAGTAATCATAATCATAATTTTCAAGGAGACTCTTCAGGTTTTCCATTCCAAAGAAATGTGAAAAAAAAGATCAGAGACAACATTCTTTAATCAATTTGCATAAAAACACACTCTTCCTACTATAAACAGTGCTCAGCATAAATGAGTAAAACCCTTCAGAGTTGTCAGAAAACCTTTAGTTTTCTTTCAAAATCAACATTACATCAAAATACTACCCCAAATGTAGGCCATTGATTTCACACAAAAAAGGATTTTTTTCAATTTAAAATGAGTACACCCCAATCAACGTTCTTTGTCAAAACTCTGGAAATTGTACTTTTGCTCATCTACATAATGAGGAATACATTACTTTAAATAAAGAGTGTACTGACTTATGCTGGGCACTGTATGTGAAAACTTTTGTATTAGCCAGGTATGGAGAATTAAATCAACCACAATGAAAATTAAAGTAATGCTTTAAAGTTATGATCCATCTGATGAAATGAAAAACAGTACCTGCTCTGGACGAGGGCCTGCTCCACCCGGGTGGTTCTCTCCGACAGAGGAGTACCCGTTGAGTTTTGACTCATTACAGAGAGAAACTTCAGAAGCAGTTTAGTGCTCTCTGTCTTCCCCGCACCACTTTCCCCACTGAGGACAAAGACAGAAACACAAACATCAGTTCAAATCGTTTCTTTTCCTTTAAAAGTTTAAAGTGATATGTGCTTGTTCGAGGTGAAGCTGGCCTCACCTGATGAGGACACACTGGCTGTCATGTCGCTTCCACAGGCAGCGGTAACATTCATTAGCCACAGCGAAGATATGAGGCGGCAGCTCCCCCATCTGGTGTTTGCTGTACAGGTCGACTGCAGTGCTATCATACAGGCCGGCTATCTGCTTATAGGGGTTTACTGCTGCCAGGATTGAACCTATATTAGTCTGAGGGAGGAGAAAAAGCAGACAGGAAGACAAGAAAGAAAGACGCAGACAGAAGAAAGAGAGAAAGACAGATTATTAGTGAAAGTAACAGAAAACATGACAACGTGTGTTGACACCTCACTACATTTCTTTGGTGACATTTCTAAACACTTAGATCAGCAGATTCACCCACTTTCCTGTCTCACTACCTGTCAGTGACACTCTTAAACCTGCATACGGCCTACTTAACTCTGAGGCTGGTAATATTTTAAGACCTGCAGCTCCTGCTCGGGTAGAGCGCTTTGGGAAAAAAGTCCCTGGCAAAAGTGTGTTTATGGGTCATGATTCCACAATGATATCTTTTTCTTTGATGCCACACAGACAGACGGGCCACGCCTTCTGGATGGATTAGGAGACGGGATTTTATTTTGAGTCTGGAAACGATGATTTTAATAAAACCTGGTGAATGTATAAAAGAGTACCTCAGTGACCTACAGTGGAGGTAATCCAGGGAGTAAGCAAGGGTCAAATGAATATATTTAAATCAGCCTTTCTTAGAAGAAAATCCAACCGTAAATACTCTTAAGGCTGTTCCAGGAATTGTTTGTTTATTCTTTAGAGTTTGTGTCCTATTTTGACCAAGAAAAGCCCCAAAAACTCTGCGTAAGCTTGTTTGGTTTGGCTTTAAGCTTACTAAAGCATCAGAGAGGAAGAATGCAGTAGTGCATACAAATCTAACACCTAAAGAGGGACTTTCTCTGATTATTTACACTTTGAAATCTCAGTCCTGAGATGCTGCATGTCCTCCTTTCATAGAAACATGTGAAAAACAGCCCTAAATAGTACAGATTCCTGATACATCATGGTGTTTCATAGTAAATATGCTCTCTGGTTAAGATTACACAGCGCCTTACATAGATGTTGTCTTTCTGGTAGCGCATGAAAAGGTTGTGCATGATGGCGGCTTCGTGCAGCTCTGCCAGCGTGGACATGTCCTCCACGCCGTGGATGCTGCTGGGGTGCATCGAGTACACCATCTCCCTGTTCAGTTCTGCCCTCTGGAGGTAAATCACCTGGAAAATTAAACAAAAAAAAACAGAGTTAGATTCACTAGAAAAGAATCTGCAGTTGAGGAATTTTTCAAGGTGATACATGTTAACCTGAGGAAACATATATGCAAGCAAGTCTCACAATCCTTAATCTACAGTGTGTTTAAAAGGGTCTTGTTGAAGCAACCGCACCCTAAATGCATCAGCTTTTAAAGTGAACTAGATAGATGTGAAAAAAGGCCATGTTTTATCCTTTATACAACTATATTACACTGCTGTTGCACACATTGATTTATCTGTTGGCTGATTTGATTTCTTGTTCTCCGACTAAATCATGTAGCCCTAATTTCATCTAAAATATCCCAAAAGTAAGCTGAACCAGCATGATGTCCCAAAACCCAAATGACATTACTTAAAATGTATTTACTGCAACCTGTTTTCCCCAGTGGAAAATCAATAAAGTAAATCTTATCTTGTCTTATCTTAAACTGCAAAAATTCTGCTTCTTCTCTGAAACAGACACATATCTAAGCATTCGAAAAAGTTAATGTTGGTGATGAATGATTTCAACAATTTGTCCTGGCTTTTCTCTGATGGGAATTGATGTGCAACATTCATTCAGAATTACCGAGCGACCTAACAAGCAGCCGTACAGAGCCCCGTACATGCAGAGAACATGCAAACTTCCCCCGGGAAGGTCTGAGCCAAGACTTGAACCAAAAATCTGTATGTTATAAAAAAAGAACAACAGTGCCTGCCACTGCACCACCAAGCAGCCTTCTCATCAACTGCATTTGATGCATATTGCTTACAGCTGATCTGTTGGTTCATTGCTGTTGATGCAGCAGAGGTCCAGAAGTCTCTGCTGAACTTTGCAAAGATAAAACACCTGAACACGGATAATGCAAGAGGAGGAAAGACAAGTTCAAACAGATCTGAATAAGGATGCTGGCAGAACACAAACATATAGTAGTCCTCTTTGACCAAGGGTGAAGGTAGTACCCTGTAAACTCATACCTCTACATGTCCCTCTGGTGTGGTTACTTCCTTCATATCACTGTTGGATAAGTACTAAACATGATGTTTCCATGGCATTTAAAATTCCTTTGTGTTTTTTTTAATTATTATTATTTTTTTTTTTACAAATTCTGATTCCAAATAGAGCAAGTAAGAAGGAGACAAGAAAGGAAGGAAGGAAAGAAGGAAGGAAGCATCTGTCTACAGTATTACAGAAATGAAAAACAGTCAAACAAACCCACAGACAGTCTGGCAGACTCCCTGGCTATCAGAACTCTAATGGAAGAGACACAAGGCGAGAGGGCGGACAGACTGCAACTATGTTGGTTACTTGATGGGAAACTGTGTTCAGGATCAATACATCTGGGTGAGGAGGAGCTGGGCTTGTGGTGTCCCATTGCATTACTTCTGGTCATACTGGAGGACTCAAATGTGTCCCAGCTGGGAGCAGACGCTAGTTTCTCTTATACTGATGAGTCAGGACAGACGCTGCTGAGGACTGAGTTCTGATAATGAGGGTTAAATCGATGGGGCTATTATTTAATAGATATCATATTTACAGCAGTATTTGTTAATTTTATGCATCTTGACAAACTGTAACCACATGACTGTTGTAAGAAATTCCTCCAAAGCAGCTAAAAGTATCCTCACTTTATGAGCATTTCATTCCTGACACTATTAAGTTAAAACTTGATTTGATTTTCGCTTTATTTTTAGTCACTATCAGCTACAATAATTGATATTTTAGCAGTAAAATGCCTCACCCTGCTTACATCGAGCAGCAGATTGTGTCTGTCTGCTGTCTGAAACTTGAAAACAAGCTTACAAGCAGAAAAACATCTGTTTGCTCCAAATTAAACAGGGTTTAAAGAGCACTTGGATTAAAACAAAACAGTTAAGTTGTGCGCTGTAAAACCAAACAATGAGTTGAAAATGCTGTAACGCACTGAACCCTGAGTGTGTTAACGTGGGAGTTTAATGACAGCCTTTATATTCATCTAGTGTTTGGATAAAATAATCGATAAGTGAGAATAAACCAGTGAATGAAAAAAACGTCAAGACTTCGGCACAAAAATTACTGCAAACAATGGAAACTTTTACTTTGTCCAAATACAGACAGGAGCAAACAAACGTATATTTCAGAGAGCACATGTGTCTCAAATCTGATTGTATATAACACATAAACACCTGAAGGAGATGATATGGTTGAGGAGCTGCTATATATTGATATATACTGTATGTGTGTATACTTTCTTTTCTTCTTTCTTACTAGGAGAAACCTGATTAAGTGTTGAAGAAAGCCTTACAAGTATCTAAAATTTTAACCGACTCACTATGTTTGCCATTATATGCTTAGACTCCAGCACATTAACATGTCAGCCATCAGTGGGTTGCTTCATGCTGTTGAGGTATTACAGGTTTGTGAAAGCTTCACCCTTTCACCTTGGGGGGAGCAGCACTTATAGTAACGTCATCCAGTGTGGAGCACAAGTGTCAGATTTACAGCCTCATGCACCCTAAACATGCAGCGTTAACCCCGCCCTGATGATCCACACCCTGGACCATTTCACCAAACAGGGCCTCAGCGACTCATATATTTAACAGGCTGTGCACTTGTTTTAATTTTTTAATCTGCATTATCATTTCACATTCAGTTATATCACTCACTTAGTGTGATTGATGTCTGTGTGGACACCTGGGCTCTGCTGGATTTGTGTGGTCATACCAAACTGTTTCCTATTTGGAGATGTGTAAGTCTGTTTTAACTTATTCAGGAAGAAGTAAACATCTGGCTCTGAATATTTCTGCTTCAAGTTGAACAGTCGACCTGATTACCTTAAAGACGTGCTAAAGAAACACAAGCTGATGTGAGGGGCTTGTATCATTTTTGTCTTTTCTTTTATTTCTTTTCCCCCCATGGGGCTGCACTCTACGGAAGTGTATTGCGTTCATTTACAAAAAAAAAGGAAACAGTTTTTTTGAGTATTTTTTTCTTTGCTGTTTTTCTGACTATTTTTTTTCTTCTGTTTTATTTGTAGTAATAATTTTCCACCGCTTTCTGTTTTCTGACAATTTTTTTCTGTTTTTCATACTATTTTTTCTGTCTTTCTGTTTTTCAGACAATTCTTTTTTTCTGACTAAGCGAGATACTTCAAAATCCTGTGAGAATCTCATACAATCAAAAAACGTCAACCACTGGAGCTGCTCCCAATCAGCTGATTCTCCAGCTCCTAGATAACTGCGATGACGGGGTTAATGAGAGTAAAGCATGTTATCAGTTAAACATAGGGTATGCAAATCCTGAGGTGCCTGCACAAAGTAGACAAACTTATGGTGACTTCATCTATCCGACAAAAAGAAAGGAGTATGTAAAAATTGATTAAACTAAACAAGTGGGCCATGTTTGCTTCCATTAAATCGAGCAGAGGGGGATGAAAGCGTCTGTTTATATATGATCATGATCCCAGAGAATAGGAAAAACAATTAGTCTGAAAAACAAAACAAAAACAAAAAACAGTCTGAAAAACAGAAAAATTAATCTGAAAAACAAAACCAAAAAAAAAAAGTCTGAAAAACAAAAAAATAAGTCTGAAAAACAGGGGGGAAAATTGTCCAAAAAAAAGGAAAAAAAAATACTCAGATAAAAAGAGCTTTTTTTTGGTTAATGCAATACACTTCCATAGCATTCAACATATCTTTATCTGTTTTAGTTTTCTTGATATTTAATTGAAGCAATCACTGACCTTTGCCAACAGGTTGGTTGGTGCGACCAGTAAATCACATTATCAAGTCAGTACATTTCACTGGGATAATAAAACACCTGAAACAGTATTTTAAGCGGCATTTTTTTGTGTGTGTATTTAGTGAAGGGGGTTACATTAGCTATAAAACAGGTTTTAATTCTTATGAATTTAATGCCCTAAAGGAAGAAATGTGTTCTGTCTTCATCCAGAGGAAATAAAGTTTGACTTCAGATAATATGCAAAAGAAAGTTGGCTCTCTGTGTTTGTTATGATTTTAATAAGGGTTTGTTTTCTCATATTTTCTTTCCTAGCTATTGAAATAAAAGGAAACTATTTCAAGCATTTTTAACCATTTGTTTTTATTCATCAGGCAAATATGTGCTGGAAATTGGAGAATATTATCAGCCTATTAGGTTTGATTTCACCTTCAGAGTCCAACACTCAGTCAAACAAACTTTAGAAATGTGAGATCAACTTCTTTGTATTTTGTCAGCGTTCTTTACATTCCCCAGCACAAGTTCAAAGTTACTCTGAGGTGGCTTGGGGCAAAGATAACCCAGAATAACAAACACTGAGAGGAGGCTGAGAGGGTCAATGTTACACCTCAAGTTTCACAGCTGGAAAACAAAGAGAAGCACACGCTGACACACACTGCATGGAATTCACCCTTATCTTAACACAACACCAGAGGAACTGTCTTTCCATACTCTTATCTTTGTGAATGTGTGTTAGTTTGTCTCTTCGTATGAACTGACCTTTGCTATTGATCTCCTCAGGATGTTTCATGCTTTAAAACACCAGAGAATCATCTTAAAAAAACTGAGTTGGGTTTTCCAAAGAGGTTCACAGAGGTGTTTTCCCCTCTGTGGTTTTCTTCCTTTGTTTGGTTTCATTACTATGAAATAAATCACTGCCACTGTATTCCACTTTAATATTCATTTACACTTGAAAAACAAGCTTCAGATCAAACAATGAAGATGAAACAATAAACCTTAAGATGTGGTTATTGGGAAGCTTAGATGGATCACAAGTGCATTCAAGAGCGAAACATGATTAACTGTCTTTATTTGTTTCACACACTGATTAAAGTGTTACCACCAGCAGTGTAAAGCTCTCCAACACTGTCCCAGACTGACCTGGTGGTGATGTAACACTGCATGTGTCTGCTAGGATTGATTTTCAACCTCCAATTAACTAATGACCTCACAGCCTACTGCTCTGAAATTTAAAAAAAAAAAGAAAAATATCACACATTAAGAGAATTTGGTGTCGTGATCGTCGGTGTGATTTTGAAGTAACTTTGTTTTTTATGATTTTACTCAGTAGATGAGTGAGGCTCACACCAGCCTCCAGCATCATCACTGCTAATGATCTGAGTGATGTAATTTCATGCCGCACACATGATCCAGTAAGGCTGGATCAATATGTCACAAAGTTTATATGTAAATCAATATCATGCAAATGGAGCTTGAGCTGAAACTCAAATTATTTTATCACAGTTTGAAACTGTTGTCGCACGATTGTCTTATTTTATCCCCAAATATCTTTCCACTTCCCTCCTGTCCTAACTCTAATTAAAGGCCTGAAAGCTCCAAAATACACTTAAATTAATTCTTTAGGGTGCACTATGAAAGAGAGAGTAGAGTTGTTAAAGAAAAGGTTAAAAAACGGAGGTGACCATAACTCAAACCTAGCTTTCTTTCTAACCTGTTCCTAAAATTGAGTTCGAAATGAGTGCAGTCTTTAAAAAAATTATGTTTTCCTATTTTAATATTATGCATGTTGTCTTTGACCTATTTTCAAATAAGTGATATACACAAATCTTTTGAGAGAAAAACAGGCGATGTAACAGGTAAACTCTTTCTTTGTTTCAATTCTTGTTTTATTTCTCTCTTCCTGTCCGATTAACACACTAAAAACACTAACTGAGATCTGTCTGCTCCACTGTATGTATTCAGAAAGATATACAAATTTTATTTTCATTATGTTATCTCAATATTGTTATGTATTTGCTTGTATTTTTCTTTTTATCTTAAATAAATATATCTGATTTTTTTTTTACTGTTTATGATCAACATAATAGCAAGCAGCTTTTGTTCTCACTTTAATCATTTTGGGAGTGTAATTGCCCTCTCGTGAATAAAATTTGTTAGATATAAGTCAGACAAAACACAATTTTCCTGACTAAAGCCCATGAATGTGAAACTGTTGCAGCTATAATGATCTTCCCTTTTGTTTCCTCGGAGCTGAAACCACACCCTGCTGCTGCTTTGTTCCAACAACTCCACTGAATATTCACACATCAGCCAGGGTGGAGCGGCACTGAGGCTCAGTGGACCTTCACTGGCAGATATATTCAGGCCTTTAGAAACAACACATGTGCACATATAAAACCACAGACCCGTGCAAACAAACACCGTCTTGTTTATCACTGTCTGTTTCTGCCTTGCTTGCTCTTTTTTCCTCTCTCGCCATGTCTGAGTCTGTCTCTGTCTTACAGTGTATCCATCTGCTGAAGGGGGGATCCCACCCAGACCCTGGAGACACAGCAGAGGGGGGGTCATGATAGGAGATAGGCTTATTAAAGGGAAAATAGAGTTTTTCCATTTATTTTTTCTGAAAACCTTCACAAATAATTTCCAAACTTGGTGCTCCAAAAACCAAAATTCAGCATGACACGGGTTTACCAAACCCACAGACGCCCACAATAACATCAGTGTGAACATGTGAGAACATTCATGAATACACATCACCCACATAGAGGGGGGTCACATAATGACTCCATTGACCAATAATTCAGAAAAGACTGAGAGGCCATCAGTGGTCTATTGAAAAGCTCAGAGGCGCTAAAGCTGGGCGTTAAAGCCAACTTCAGAGACCACACTTTGGTAAAGTTGAGTCTAATCTCTTTCTCTGTGTTGATTAAGACAATTAGTTGGAAGAAATAAATCCAAATGGAAATCTAAATCTAAAGATGAATTGGCTGCAGCAGTGAGTAGACAAGCTTTGGTTCAGGTTCTCCATACAGTTTCACAACAAAGGGGCACAGCAGACTGATATCCTCTTTGAATATACACAATGAAAAATACAGAACTATCCCTTTAATTACTGTTTCAACTCATTGTTAATTATGAAAACTGCTATCCTGCCATAACTAATTCATATTTCTGTTAACTCGTGTAAAAATTTGGGTGTATGATCCGAAGTATGAGCTGCTGCATGTGTGTAAAATGATTCATACATGAAACAGTTTGTGTATTGACCCCATACTAACAGAATCAGGTCAAGATCAATATATTGTTCAGCCGAAAGATGACATCATCACCAGCAGCAGCAGCTATTCAGTTCAGGTGACAGAGCCCCTTCCTGCTTTTCTATACATGTGGGTCTCTCTGGGGATAACTCACACACTGTTAATCCAGCTGGTGCCATCTGGCCACAAAAAATACACACACACACACACACACACACACACACACACACACACACACACACACACACACACACACACACTAAGTAACGAGACATTCAGCTGTCAGCTTCTGTGTGTCTGCTGTTTCTTTTTTTTCTTTCCACACGGGTCTGTGTTGTTCTGGGCTGAGACAGTGATGGATGCTGATATGATGGTTAATGTGACAGCAGCCAGGTCAGCCTGTTACAGCCGAGGCTGCGTCTTGAGTCTGCAAGCTCAGACAGGGATCGAGCTGCACCTCAGGGTGAGCATTAAAGCTGTGGATAATGGTATACCCAAACCACCCTGAGGGGAAAATTCTGCCAGTATACATTTACCAATCCACCTCAGACGCTCTACAGGAGCATGGAGACACTAGGATCAGAGGAAAACAGACAGAGAGATGGCACACACGCGTCATAACACTAACACACTTAAGGAGCTGGGTTTAAATAAAGATTATACAACTAAATAAAGAAATGCAGGGATCAAATAAGGTCACGCAGCGACCCTGAGAGTGAAGATGATCTGTTTTTCAATCTCACATTCCTGTCATTCTGGCTGCACAGTCTTAGGACTTGGACAAAGAGGAGACATCCATATGCCTAGCCTGATGACCAGATGATCCTGAGCTTACATGTGAAGATCATATTAGACAGGCCAGCATTAGTTCAACACCCTGATCCTGCTAACGCTCACAGAAATGTTATTTCTATCGAACTGGGAGAAACGCCCTGTGGTTTTCTCCATTCACACCAAGACGATTAATAAAAAGGGTCCTCTTATTCCTTTCTTAAACTCCGACCTATAGCTGTAAATCCCTCTTAGCTGGGAGAGATGGTGACTCCATCATTAAGAGTCATCCCTGCCCCTCTGACCACACATGGCTGACTCCTCACTCTGCAGGAATCCTCACCACTGACCAGAGAGAAACATCAAACCAGTGAGCTCAGGAAGGAGGCGTATGGAGGAGATGAGTTCATACGTTCCATCACTAACATTCACTATGACTCTCTTTAAAACGTGCCACCTCTGCAAATCACAACTGAAAGGTGTAACACTCTCAACAAGACTGAGGCAATTTAGCCCCCGGATGAAAATGAGACTGTTTAACATCATAGCTTTAGACCTGATCTTCCCATTGGCTGCCAAAATCGCACACCACTTTTTCCAATATGAACATTTGAGGACAAAAAAGAATAGCACTGAGGTTGGAATAGTGGTCGTGTGAAGAAAGTAAATGTCCTCCTCTGTCAGAGAGGAAAAAATTCTGTCATCTATAAGAACTTTTGTGGTAGCTCAGCCGGCAGCCCCCCTTTGTTGAGTCTTTTCGTTACAGTTTTATTACCAAGTCCATTTGTTTTGAAAATGATGACTACAATAAGGAATCCTAACTTAAAGACAGATTGATGTTCAGGAGGAAGCTGGGGTAAATAAGCACAAAGCTCCTCCTGAATCCCTTGGTTCGCTGGAATGCATCAAATGGACAGATCTGCAACCTTTAACTCCTTATTCACTTACACTTACAAGACCCACTCCGATGAAAATCATGCTTTTCTTGTTGTCTTGTTCCTATGGCATCATGCTACAGGACATATCATGAAACAAATAAGTGTAAAATTGCATTTCTGAGTATTCTTCATTCAAATCGCTGTGAACCTCTGGCAGATACAAACGCAGGTTCAGATACAATATTTCCTATGTCACAAATCCAAGCTCCGCCCACAGAGCCCCACTCTGCAGGCCAGACTCAGAGAAGTATAGAGGACTATCGTAGAACAATTGTATGCGTTAGCAGATTGCAATGCTCATAAGAAAGCTAATTATGATATTAACTTTCATCATGCTCTCAAAGACATTAGTGTATGAAAGCTGAATAGTTCCTATGTTACCTGCTACTTCTACTACACCAGCAATGATAGTCTACAAGCTAACTTGAGAAGAAGTGTGCAGAGCAGCACTGTCTACGCCCACGACTCAGAGGTAAATTGCTAATGAGAAACTGGAGCTCTGCAGAAGAAAAGCTCTTGAAAATGACAAAGGTAATGTGATTTTGGCAAAAAATGTAGTAATCACAATTTATAAACCACTGTTAACCATAGACTGTATATAGAATGGATGCTATCTGCCTCGCTGAGAGAAGCCACTCCGAGAAAAGCACATCCTGGTGACAGGCTGCAGTATAGGTCATAAATCCTGCCTCTGCCAGCCATCCTTATGACTGGCACAATGCTACTGCGCAAGTGGTGGAGTGCATACAACGCTGCTGCACAATGTTGGTTTCAGGAAGTGGAGAAAATATGCGGAATTACCAAGAGCTTTTCGGCTTCAAATCCATATACTGGCAGAAGGCAGAACCAAGTTGTCCATAGTATATACAGTCTATGCTGAGAACAAAAAAAACAATCGGAGTGGGACTTATAACAAAGCCAGTATCCATCGGTACAGGACAGCTACAGTGAACGTATTTCTATGCTAAATCTTGTGAGCCCCCTACATGTAGGGATGTGAATCTAGGTGTAGAAATGATGCTGTGTGCAGGCTGAAGTCTTTTGGCCAGTTCCTTCCTCAGACCCTGACCTGATTAAAAGACCAAATGGAGTTTTTGATGATCATCTCAACTGCCCACAGAGTCACTTCAGTACAAAGGCATTCCTTTCGATAATAGTTGGACTCATTTTTGACCCACAGACATGAGAGTAAGGATCTTTTTTTAAACCTGCCATTAACCCCCCCCCCCTCTTAAAACAGGATTTCCTCCAGACACAAAGACCTCCATGCTCTGCCAAACAGATAAGCTCAGGCCTATGACTTGACACAAGAGGTCCATTCCTGTCATTCTTACTTTCTTACAAAAGGTGTTGATCCCACCGCTGCACCCTGACATGAAACACACGTACAAGCCATTAACCTTGCCCACATATGCAACCAGATAGAAAATGCATCATGAGTGAGGCGCATCAGGCAGAAAGGAGCCTTCTTACCTTGCCATAGTCGGTGGTGAGGACCAGGGACGAATCATCACAGGAGCTGATGGTGGAGGGGAGGAGCTGCTCTTTGTGTCTCAGCCAGACACGGGCCCCCTGCAACACAAAAGGTAGAAGACCAGCATTAGCATCTGGACTCATGGCTCAGGCTGGTGTCGTGCGTTTGATGAAAAAAGGACCAAAACTTTGCATTAAAGTCCTTTTCAAGAGATGCCGCTTTGAAGGTTGATTACTTACTGAAAGCAAGTAAATACAACATTAATCTGGAAAAACAGTCACATCTGTAAAATTTCTTGTTTTTTAGGCGCAGTCTGAAAGCCAGGAGGGAGAAAAAGCTGCAGAGTCAGAAGAAACTGCTGAGGTTCACTCTCTCTTTTACCAGTTTTCCCCTTTTCCCAGCATAGCTCACCACTATCTGCCACATAGCAGCTCCCTCACCATAACACACTGGCACAGTTATCCTCTCATTAAACTGTCATTGCTTTTTAGAAGAGAAAAGTTGTTTGCCAGGCAGCATGTGCAGGGTGTGTCAGAGGCTTTAACTACCAGTTAGAGTTACACACACACACACACCCAGTGAAGCTGTCAAAAAAAGGGCTCTAGACTTCGTGGACTTTGGTTGTTGGTGCTGAATTGAATGATCAAATGAAATAATGTGACCGGTAGTCAACATTTGCTACTTTGGTAAATCAATCAATCTTTTTTGTGTGTGCACGTCTCGGATCAGATCGTGGTTCCAGACACAATAACACATTCACTACAGCTGATCCGAGCGGCCTGGTCTCCTGTGTTTGTGTATCCATGAGAAGTCACCGACCTTTCCAGACGTGTTTGTTAGCGGCTCAGTATCCAGAGGCAATAACAGGAATCTGTGGCTGATTGCTCATGCCGACGGTCATTTCCTCACAGTGGAAGTAGAGGACACATTTATAGAAACAGCAGGGTTTTAACGACTGTAGTGGACGAGGATGAATGCCTGTGGCCTGTTTTAACGGTGAATCTTTTGGGATGACTAACTCCACGTGTCCATTACAAAAACAACAAACATGGACATTTGGTTAAACTTTATATAGGAGCAGAGACTCTCAAGGGTGAAATTGAACATTTAGAGGAACATTTTCAGATAATTTCAGGATATTTAGGAACTCATTAGCACATGGTTTTCAAACAAGGATGGGTATCATTAAGTATCATTCACCATTTATCAACAGAGAACAACTCCATGATAAATATTTGCCACCTCACGCTAAAAGCGATAAATGCAAGTTGATGAGGTAAGTGCGAGCAAAGGACTTGCAGTCATAGCCCACACAGATCAGAATAACAAACAAACATGGCTGAAGGTGGTGAAGAAGACGTCCCTGAGCAGGTAATTGCTAAACAAGGCTCTACTTGAGGGATTTCCTTCAAGACTGGGGTTAAGACGAGTGCAATCAGTTATGGCTGACATCGGAGAGTGGATCTGCTGCTGTTCACTCTGTGCAATAAGAGTTTTCAACAAATGTTGAACAGTGTTTTTTCACATTTCTCTAGTTTTCTCTATAACCTCCCATTTAAACATGTGGTTAAGTGTCTTATTTGACTATGCCAACCAGTGTCCTCAAGACAGAATGAGTCAAATACATGAATAAGAATTATAATGTTTTTTTATTTGGACTTTTATCGTTATCGGCAGAATGGCAAAACTTACATTACATGATTAACTTGATAAATTTTTTAGCCTATATCGCCCATCCCTAGTTCTCACAAACTCTTTGTTTCTGTGTTTACGAGCACAAACAACACTGTCTCTCTACTGTAAATTTTTCTGATTTTGACCTGCAACATTCATTCACACATCGGCTCAAACCGACATCTCGTGGGCATTTTACTCTAAGGCCAGCATTAGTAAGTCCATGATGAAAAATTTGGTCGTTTATGTTCATACGTGCAGCCAAACTGGATGAAGTCTGGGAATTTGTGTAGCACGTGAACCTGTGCCTTGGTCATAAAAATACAGCTGACACAGCAGGGCAACACAGAGATGAACATCAAACCCCTCCTGAGCTCCTGAATGAGATATCTAATGCCCAATTGATCCAAACAGTGTTGCATCCTCATCTCTGAGCAACTAAACTCATTAATCATTGCAAGTGCCACCATCAAGGAGGCTGGTGAAAACGTGGGGCAAAAAAGGATTTGTGTGGCCAACAGAGCATAAAACCAATCAGATCAATATTCATGGATTCCACTAGGACACCTTATACAAGGTCACCACTTCCAGACATCAATCCTCATTAACTATTAACAACAGGCGACCAGACCACGTGTGTGCACACTCTCATCTGTGGAGCACAAATGTGTTCAACAGCAGGGTCAGAGCAAAGATCAGGATGCCTTTCTTTGATACACTTCAACGCCGTCTCTCTGGGTCTATAACACATTACGTTATTAACACAACAATTGCTCAGAGTGATGACGGTCTCCAGACTCTTCTTTATTTGGTGATTCGCTTTGCCTTTTTTGGACAAAAGGTCACTCAGTACGACCAGTCAGCCTGCAAACCCACTTTCATCATGCAGGTTTTCTTCCCCTCAGTCAGCTAATGGAGGGCAGCTAAATGTGGCTCTTTCAAACCACGGGGGACAGCAGTGAGTGGGGTAAGAGGGTCGAGTAATTTAGGAGGAGGCTGAGGGGAAGGGGGGCTGAGGGGAAGGAGGAAGGGTGCAGACTCCTGATAATGTCCCGCCTCCTATTGTCTGGAAAAGAGGCACAAACAGAAACAGAAAAACAACAGAGGAGCTCTCCAACACATGGCTTTATATGAACTGAGTTTCCTTTTTTTTTAATCATAAGAAGATTGGTGACTCCCCCACCAGTGACCAACTGTTTCTCCCTGGTACTGGCTGAGCATGCACAGCCTGCTCAGGAAAAAAGCTACTTCACGTGAGTCCTCTGAGGTCCACTGAGGGGATTAATAGTGTTGACTCTATAGATTTATAAGAAGATCAGTTGAGGTTATGTAACTAAAAATGAAAGGGACTTGATTTCAGCAGACAAATGCTGGTACAGCACAGCTCATTTCTGTGACAGCACACTTCTTAGCAAGTAGGTTTTAACAAAAGTTAGATTACATAAGATGTTGCACACAGTAAAAAGCAGGCAGGCTCTGACCCTAAGAGCAGCACAGAATTCAGATTTTTCACCACATTTTACCGCATCCAGGATTTTCTTGAATTTCATTAATGCAAAATTGAATGGGTAAAGTGACTTGCTATCAACAGTTCAGTCACTGAGTCAGTGTCTGGGAGATTTTCCATGAAAACGAGCCAAGAAGCCCAGAGTTGATAAGCAAGAACATATGTTATCATAGTTTCTTTTTTTAAAGCAGTTAAGATGACCAATTATTGGCAACAATTGCTGAATGAACATAAGAATGTCAGAAACAAGCTGGTTCATCAGGTTTCTGTGTAAGCATCTGCATCTCTAAAGGATAAATTCAGGAACATGGAACTATAATCTTACAAATGGACAAGAAGTCAGCAATAAACAAAAGATAATTATTAATTGGTCTGATTCAGGCACATATATTATTCAGGCCCAGATGTCACTTTTAACATGTTATTTTTCATTCAATTTGACATTGTTCTACATCCAGAAATGACCTTAAATGGACAAAAGAAAATAACAGGGATGAAAGCAAAGACTAAGGGGCTTTACTGTTTAAGTTTGATCTTAATTTATGCAAAAATATCAAGACAATATTGACTTGCTTAGGCTTGTTTTTAGTTCACAATAAAATATTGAACAAATGAGGAAGCCTTCTGTATTTTTGCCATGGTAAAACTCTTCCCAAATATCATGTCAGGATTCAGCAATGTAGACAATAAGGTGTTGTAGTGGATTAACAAGAAGAACAGTCAAATAAAATGATGCTAAGTGGTTGGATCTCTCGGATGTGTTGGTCTGTTTTTCTTTATGTTTTTACAAGTGAGCATCTAAGTGTGCATGTGAGTTCAAGCAAGAGGGTATAGAGTCAAGAAGAATTGTCTCAGCAACAGATGGTCTCAACAAAACTCCTCCCCTTTGTCCCCTTCATCCTCAAGAGCTCTGTCACTAAGTCAAGACAAAAGCGGCCACCCCTGACAGAGAGCTCAGAACTTAACCAGGCGGAAATATCCCAAACAAAGGCCAGCTGGGACGCAGAGGGGACACAGGTATCAGCTTGTGTCAAGACTTCAATGAGCTGCTGCTGCTGCTGAATGACTTACCATTTGGACTAAACCCCTGATACAGTGTGTGTTCTTAAATTTCCATCAAAATGACTGAAAAGTTTTTATTTATTTTTTATTTTAGGGATATTATGTATTTGCTCAGAGAGGATGGGATTGTGGGTAAAGGAGGAATCCAGAAGGCAAAGGGCTGCAGGTTGGAGCTGGGTAAACCTGAGCCGCCCACTTTGAGGACCATGTGGGTGCACACTGCACAGGTTTAGTCACCAGGCCACCTGAAAGTGTTCAGTTCTTAATGAAACCAAAGATTTACTGGATTTAATCATCAAGCCTTAGTACATGGTGAACTTCACTCCAAAGCCTCTGGTAACCAGATGTTTTGATAACTCCATTGAAATGTAAAGCAGAACTGCTGACACAGACTCAACCCCTTGGCTCCAGGTCTTTCCAACACTCTTCTCTCTACATTTTCTGCCTCTGCAACGATGTCCTAAAAGATTAAAGTCTCACTAGCATCTGCAAAATGTCTGAATGAAATTAAATCCTCACAACTTTTCAAAAAGCTAGCTTTAAAAATAACAGCATATTTTACTTTGTGGCCGAGGGGCCTAACTATTTGAATTTTGACTGACATCCACCTGAAGCACATGTAAAAATCAGCATAAAAGAAAAATACTGTCAAGCCCCTGTACAGGGACATCTTATCATTTTTATGTGTGTTTTGGTTAGCAAAATATTTGTGATGTCCACCTGCCAGATCACTTAAATCTTAAAAATGCAACCAATGCAACATGTCAGCGCCCATCAAGATGGTATTTCAGCTTCACAGTTTTACAACAGGAGGAAATAAAGGCAGTGTCCTTTTTAATGTAAATTCGATTAAACATGCATTCCCCATGTGAACTACAGACTATAAATACACGACTATATAATTACTCGACTCAATTAGTTTGTACATTTAACATGAAAATGAGATCGCCGACAGTCCTAACTTTACTGTAGCTGACAAAAGTGAGATATAGCGGTAACGTAGCCCAAGAGGAGTATTAATGGCAATAAACAGCTGAATAGCTGCTTTTCAACCTATTCTACTGATTGGTTTGTTCCAGTTAATATCAGGAAAGCTTACATTAAGTTAAATAACATAAAATCCTAATAGTTAAATATGCCTACTATAATGTGCACAAACCAAATTATTCGGTTTGAGGCCATTGTGGAAATTGTTTACCACCACCTCATGGTATGTTACCAAACACGTCCAGTACTTTAGAGGCCAGAATTAGCCGACATAAGTAATCCAATCCACCATAACAGGCCGCACACTGACGCCCCATCATGGTTTATGACACAGACACCCCTCGGGCTGAATGATGTGATGGCGGAGTCATAGGCTTGAGTTTCTGCAGCTCATACAATGACATCCAGCTTAGAGATTTGCTAACCAACAAGCCTTAAATATTTAAGGAAGTACACGGTACAAGGCGCCACAGCTCTTTCTCTGCTGTCTGGCGTAGCGTGAGCACAGGTGGTATCAGGTGATCGAATCAGCCAAGGACAAAAGAAAGCTAATTAACTCATCCTAACTTGGACACAGTTGAACAATTAGTCATGATGCAGCAATTTCTTGGATCATCGTTTCATGGAGCAGTGGGAGACCGGCTGCCCAGTGGAGATCGGTGAAGCTGTCAGTCCTGCGGGTACGACCGACTGCTGGCGAGGAATGATGCCCGACTGAGAGATGAGGAGATCAAGCTGGACACCTGACAAGCGTCTCGTTCGTTGGCTCGGACATAGGAGGGGGATAGATGTAACACCGGGAACCTATCTACCAGGAACAAATTTATCCAGGAGTAACTCGAGCTGCTGATACTTTCACTTGTCCCGCTCATGTTTCTCTGCCTTTTGCGTTCATTGATATTTGCCCTAATTTTTTCACCTTTGATAGACTCCAGATCTTTAATGGTTCCTCAATTAGTGGCAGATGTTTCCAAACAAATATGGTTTTTAAAAGAAAGACTGGTCCAGCAATCTATTCACACCTCATATACCAGGACATACAGAATTACCATGACAACAGAGAGGCAGAAGAGTAAGTCACTAACCCTGTGTGACCTCCATTAAAGTGTCAGGACAGATGTGCGACCCCGAACACTGGTTTGAATGAATGGCATTTGTTTAGTGAGGTTAAAAAGCAAACTGAAACTCAAACGACCCAGAAGTTTGTGACCAAAATGGCTTTTACATTTTTGGACAATACGTTAGCACAAACAGACTTCCAGCAAACTAGTAGAAGAAGTGAAGGCCAGTGGATATCTTTTCTTTTTTTTTTTTTTTTTGGCTGTAAAATAAAATTGAGAAAAAAATTGGGGGTTTTCATTTGGTCATGATGTATTAAAGAATAACAAAGTTGCAGGATATAGTACATCATGTTTCTGCCTTTGTTCATCAGAATGGATTTTTGCCAAATTCAGGGATTGCAGCCAAATCTTCCAAATGCTGAGTAAGTGGAATGAAGGGGGGGATTCGCCAAGTAGCTGGTGAGATTAAACAAATGGGCTGAGTGCAGCTAGGAAGAAAATCTGGGCAAAGGTCCTTCTGGGTCTCTGTTTACAGGCTTTACAGTAGGGCAAAAACTGTCATCCTTCAAACAGCAACCCCTTAGCTGCAGCATTATGGGAAGGATGTGATATCACAATCACAGATAGCTTAAGTTATGTTGAGGTCTTAAAGGACAAAACCATGACTTGGTTTGCTCTTTGAAAAAGTACATTTATGTTGTTTTTTCCTGCCTCTAGTTTGAAAATCTTAACCAGGCCAAGAGTGTTTGGACTCACTGAGAGGATTTTGTTTTATACTCAGTCATTCAGCCCTCTAGCTCATTTCTGTGACCATCAGGCAAGTATCACCAGACCCCTGAAACAGATGAATGCAGCACATTATCAAGATTAAAAGAGAACTAGCTAACAAATTGTGCTTGTGCCCATTATTTTTGTTTTCCTGCTGCCAGTGTAATGCCTGCCAGCCTGCTGCTGCTGCTGCTGGTGCGCCCAGCCAGCATGGGGTAAGGGTGGGGAAGGCCAGATTGTGTGACCGAGGGGAGAGATCATATGATTAAAGGCAACCTTCAGCATCTGTCCTGGAAGACGTATGAATTAATGATGGAGGCAGCAGCTGATTCAAAATTAGCTAATGGTGGAGGAGGAGTCCCTCAGGGAAGAGGACTTCCCCCTGTCTGTTGTGGAGAAGAGGGGGAGAAGGGTGGGTTTATCAATTGTTCTTGACTCTAAGGGGCTGCATGAGCCCCCCTACAGCGGAGGCTATAAACAGACTCAAAGCAGGATGGCCTGAAGGCAGCAGCCTCATCAGTTAACACTGCAGATTCATTTTCTTACTGAAAGACAGTTTTTGTTTAAGCAGGAGGTCTGATATGATGGAGTTATAAATACTAACTGTGTCACTGGGTTAATGGAGATCAAACATCACACAGCAATGAAGCAGGATTTTACCGTCATCACTTCATACAAAAGCTGTTTCACCAGCTTTTACCAGAATTAGCATGTAAACAAAACGTGTTTGAAATGAAGATCCATGTGTTTGTGTGCACCAGTGCTCGGCTTTTGTCTGTCTGTGTTTCTGCAGGAGGGGTGACAGACTACCTCCCCTACCACCTCTGACAGAAGCGATCTGCCATGTGGCTAATGAGTGTATTGAAGAGAATTTGCATAACAAATTGTGTCCTCAAGAGTGCAAACGATAAAAGAGTGCTTGCCTCTGCATCGCAGACTTCTTGCACAGTGTCCTGATTTGCAGTCTTATCCTCAGTGAACATACCTCTTCACCATGACTATTCTGCTGGGTGATTAAAGTATTAGCACAATCCTGCACTAGGGTTGTAACTCTGTTTTAAAAACAACAAAATAGGTTTGAGGATGAGGCAAAGAGGCAGAAAATGATCTGATTACTGTACATTTGATTGGATTTTCAGCTGTAAGCCTCATGACTGAATATCTGCAGAGCCACCTGGCATTCCTCCTTCTTCCTCCTGTCTGTCATCTACATGACTGGCTCCCCCTGTACTTGCCCGTGGACTACTACGGGGTCACGCAGCAGGAATCCTGTAGATATTTTAGGAATGCTGCTCCATCTGAACCATCAGTGGAGTAGTTCAGATTGTGGGAGACGTCTGAGGGCACCAGTGGTTTAGGGGGGGTGAGTTTAGTCAACAATATGGCTTTGCTTTTGTTGCATTGCCTTTGGCTTTCACTTGCACCCCACACTGTCTATAGTACTGATATTCATGGAACAATATCATGTTGCTTTTCAACACTCAACACAACACAAAGGAGTTACCCAAGGAGTAGCATCAACAACTATAACAGAAAATACAGAGAAAACTGCAGGTTAGCATAAAGAAATTATAGTTTCAGGTCAGTGTTTAAAACAGACAGTTCAAAGAGGAATGACTGAGAACAAAGTATGCATGGCTGCTAACAGTATTTTGTCAAACTGACATGGAGGAAGGTGGGTTCAAGCGTGAAACATTAAAAACACTCCTTTCGTGGGTCTAAGTACTTTCTGCATGTTTCTACAACCAGCCTCAGGCCAAACCACACACCCTCATTCCTAATAAACAGGCTAAAGATGGATGGGAAAGCTAACGGGTCATGGCTGTGGATTGTGCCATGCTGTGTTGTTTGCTTCTGTTAAGCATCAAGGTGCCTGTTAGAGTCTTCAGGGCCATGACAGTCAAGAATCATGCAGTGTGAGATGTGTACTTAAGCCGGCAGGGTGTTCATCCTGTAATTATTGCAATTATAGTAATTCCTCATTTGTTTGTTGTGACGTTTCTCACCCAAACATGTAGGGGAAAAAGTGACATATTGGCAAGTGTAGACACACAAACTTCAGGGCTGACATCACGCATAGTAATCATAGGGGGCTAAAAAAGGAAAGTCGACATCTGGGCTGGGAGCTGTAATCACAGGTCAGAGGTTATTAAACTGCATGACAAGACCTCCAAACTGAGAGGATTTAAAAGTGCTCTCATACAGATCACAGTGTCTGTCAGGTAGGGCAGATCGGTCAGCGGCTATACTGTCTCTATTCTGTTTAAAAAAGCAAAGATGAAAGATGGCGCCTCATAGTGCAGAGCAGTTTGGCAGAACATTGAGCTTAAGTTGTACGTAGGCTGCATTGGGCAAAACTGGTATATAAGCACTCAATTAGGACAGTGTGTAAACAGTAAGGCTCTGTGGATGTCAACCTGCACGGAGGACTAGAGGCTGGTGGTGCTAGCCTTGCTATTGTTAGCCACACTCTGTGATTGTCTGTTTTGTTGTGCTAAAGCAACATGCTAGGTTTTTAAAAAGTAGTCAGAAATTATATTTCAATTCAAACAACCTGGAAAGTAGCCCTATTGTGATGAATCAAGCCCTACTTTGGTGTTTTACTGAACAAGACAAGTACGCCAGATCAGCTGCTGCTGTCACAAGTCCAGACATGACTCAGCATGACTGTGCAACCTTTTCTTTACTTTATTTCTAACTTAACCATGTTTGAAGCTGGGATTTGTTGCAATTGCTAAAAAAGGTGATTCACCCAAAAGTCTTAAGTGATTTATATGTCAGTAGTGACACACCCATGTCTGCCCCTTAGTTCAGCACACAGGGAGGGCAGGAAGGATGGGTGTTGGAGGACAGATTGAACATCGTCAGAGTGGTTTTTGGAGCTGGGTCCTTTCTTTTTGATTGATCTTAAGTCCAGAATTACACTACGTGTTGGTGAAGGTCAGCTTCAGGAGGAATAGTTTGGGATTTCAAGGAAATTTGGGGCATTGATCTGGCTCAGGCCCTAAGTACAGAGGCTACTACAGTCCTTTCACACGAGTCGCAGTCAGACTGATTCAAGATTTCCCCTCACATTTTCTGCCTCTCTCAAGCTGTCCTATCAAAATAAAGATATATAGACATTATAGTGGCAGAAATATCCCTCCTTGAACTGGCAATATAATTGGGGCAAAAGAGACTCCAATGGGGGTCATAGAAAACTGGTGGAAATGTGTTTTCTGGCCTATAGTTATGGAACTTAACAGTACTGTCATGTCTCTGGGATTAATATGGCATCAGATGACAGTTAACCTTAAAATGCAGCTCACCAACACTGTCTCAAGGTAACAAGTTCTTGCATTTCTAAAGCTCACTAACTAGCTTGTTGATTCTAATCACTTTTCACTAATTCACTTTAGGCTATACAACACTGTACATGGCTATGCTGCTGCATTTAATAATCTTGGCTTATTTGGTTAACTATGAAACCCTAAAACCATTGTTACAAGGTTTCTCGGATGTGATAAACCAGCAGTCCCCAAACCTGTCATGACACTTCATACAAACACTGCTTACCCATCATCATGAACATATTACCAGGAGGATAACCTGGAAAAAAATATGAAGGTGTTCCTGCTTTTTAACAGCCTCTTTGTCTGAAATGAAGGATGTAAGGACTAAAGTCAACAGTGAGGTGTCAGCAGGAGGTTATCACAGCATTGAGCTCTCCATGCAGAGGTCAGCCTGCTGATAGAAAAGGCTCGGGTTACTGATAGAGATGCAAACACATGCTGGAGGAAGCAGAGAGGTAGATCCATATATTTATGATCACACAGCTGACTGTAGAGTGAAAGCAGTTTTGAAATTGGGAGGTTTCTGTGGACTAAATCGCCTCCCTGAACAGCAGTCATCTGTGTCTTTAAAAGAAAGGATTATCCACGTTATTTGGGTTAGGGTGGGACAATGCCTGCTGGTAATTAGTCCTGGTGCTCTCGTGACTGATTAAACCACCTCCAGACTGTACCAAAGCTGCAGGAAATCTGCTGACAAACACATAAAACACTGCCTTAGTAATACCTCTCTGTATTTTTTCATAAACAAACAGCACTGTTTATCCACCTCAACCTCAATGCTTTTACAGTAATGGGTCAAAGTCCAATCATTCATTGTGATAATCTACTCTTTAACCATATCTGGTCCAATGCTTGAGAAAAAAATCCACAAGATGCAGGACCATTCCTTCCTTCCTTCCTTCCATCCTAAATTCACATCCTTATTTCCTTCCGTACTCAAGAAGCACATTCGCATGGCTGGAAGTGGAGAGCAATGATCTCAGTTTCTCAGCTCTCTTAAGTAGCAGCTGGAGGAAGTGACAACTGGAAAGAAAATACCCCCTGGTAGAGAAATACTCTAGCTTTCTCACATTACCCATCTTAACACAGAATGCTCACGTGGACACGCCAGTCCATGGCTCCAGCTTCAAAGACCCAGACACAAACAGCATATAGAGCGGTGAGGGATGTTTCAGGACGGGGAGAATTTGTGTGTCTGTGCGTGAGCGAGCGAGTGGAGGTGATGGTGTGAAACCCAAAGCCTTGTCACCACAGCTCTACAATGTGTGGATGACAGGCGGCCATGACCGGGAATTTCAGGGGTCAGGGCTAGGAATCCGGGATTCCCTGTGTCAGAGGATCTTTGAGAGGGAGGAATTTGGTGTGTAATGCAAGGAAGGAGTTAACGGGTGTGGAAAGATCCTCATGTGGCTTTACAGTGTGCAGCAGCTGCTGCTATAAAGGAACTGATAACCAAGTTTAGAAACACACATAGCTGGGATTCAACTTTGTCAACAGGATGTTTCACAAAGAGGTTAAATATCTGAGGGGTTCTGTTTTATGTCTGTGAATGGACGATTGTGTGAAATGTCACAATACTAACAGAAAGGAGATATTGGTAAATCAATCTGTAAACACACATAGGAAAGCATCACCTAAATAAATAAAAGTATTACATTTAGGGTGACCAAACTTGAGGGTTAGGTAGAAGTCAGAGAAGCCAGGACTTCCTGAACATCTCTGCTTTTTCGGCACTGGGTGTGTTTGTGGGTCATAACCATTCAGAGGACGGATTGGGTGTGGAGTCAAAACAGTGTAGTTGAAGGTTTTATGGTGTTGTGTCAGCTCCTCAGAGGAAAAGGACACACTGATTGATACGATGGGCTCCATGCAGGATGAACCTCTGAGCACACACCCATGAACCTGCGCAGCTCTTCTTACTCTGCGGCTATCTGTTACCTTGTAACCACCTCTGCCATCACAGATAAGAAACCTGGATTAAACATGCTGCTGAGACATCTGATCAACACTCACTTTCTCTGACCTAGAATGAGTTTTTTTTAGATAAAGACACAGATTAAAACACTTTTAAAGAAGTTGTACATGCAAAAGCTCAATGATCAAGACAAGATCATTGACATCCACAACATGTCAGCTGCTACAAATCAGCATGATTGATTCAGTGGATGCACAGTAATGAATCAGGCCAGATTCATCCTCCTGCACTTGTTTTTACTGAGTTGAGTTTAATCCTCCTCTTACTTCACTTCCAGAATTCCTGCTTAATTAAATCCACACTGGTCGCATGAGGAGTTCAGGGTGCTGGCTTCTTTGCGTGACCCAGAAGTCATTTAACACACCAGAATTTACAGTTTTGTTTTTTATCTACAGTGTGAAAAGACGACCACAAACACTGCTGAGATGCTGCTATTTTACTGGCATTGCCCAGTATTCAGTAGCTACACAGGTCTGGCTTCAGACTGTGAGAAGGCCAAGCTAAAAACCTCAATATAACTGTATCACAACAATAGAAACACTGTTATAAGCACTAAAGGGTATAAATGTCTCAAACAATGTTACAGTGAGGTGTGTCATTGCTAATTTGTCCATGAGATTGAAGTATCAAAAGACTTTATCCCCTCTGTCAATGTGCCTTTAGTCAAAACAAACACAGAAAGCAACTCTGACAGCATCATGTAAGTATTAAGAAATGATTACGCAAATCAACTCTGGTAAATAATGAAAGCAAACACAGTGAAGCTGTTTCATAATGCATACCTAAAAGCAAAATACGGATAAAGCTGATTTTAAAAACAAAAACAATCCTGCTCAAATAAATCTTTGAGAAAATCCAATACAGGAGAAAAAGGACACATAACCAGATTAAAGAAAGATTTCTCCTGAGCTGAGCTGAAATAATAACCTTCCTCTGGACAGCATATCACTCTAATAATATCAGATGAAGTCCTAAAATCCAGATCACCTCCAACTGACCACTGAGAGTGAGTTTATGCAACACACAAAACTAGAGTTTATCTATGACATGATTTAGGGTCTATTACAGTTTAAGTTGTAATTTTAAGCATTTCATTTAGCCACAGTGGCAAGTTTCCCACTCAAACCACTTCTTTTAATTTGTTAATGAATTGGGAATATGAACCTGAGTCATGTGAGTCACTGCTGATTAAGGCTTTATATGGTGCGTGGAAAAGGAGGAGACTGACATCACCCACACGTAGGTACAAGCTTTTCCTGAGACTGTGTGTGTGCCCTCGTCTGAGTCAGATGAGGATGACAAACCAGACCCATACTCATCCTCTACAAACCCTCTCTGTGAGAGTGTGTGTGCAGTCTGGGCTGATTTACAGATGACACATCCTACATAAACGGGCACTCACTTTGCCCAGGCAGTTTACTTGAATAAACTTCACCACAAATATGGGAAAATAACCAGTCTGGGGCACAGGGAATAGCAGACAGGCTGTCACGTGAGAACTGTTTGTCTTTGTTTGTCGGTAATGAGATTAACTGAGCAGAACAGGGGGAATTTTTTTTGTAACTCATTCACAGCTTTAGTGTCTGTGATATGTATGAGGTTTGTTGGGATGAAGACTAACCGTCCCAAGTACAGCTGCATCCTGTAGAGCTGCCCTGCTGCCGCTTGTCTGGGATACAGTGTAGACTCGTGTACTAACAGAGGAAGCTCTACAAATGCAATAAACCAGCTAAATGAATGAGAAAAAGTTGTGTTTTTAAGCATTGGGATAATTCAAGCTTTCTATGACCCATGAGAATCCAACAGAGTGAGAAAACGTGGAGCACAAAAGCAAACAACAACAAAACGAAAACCGTCTCGCGCACGTTACGGTACAGGGTTCGAGCCAAAAGTAAATATCAGACTTCAAGATTCAAAGTTTCGTTTTGAGGAAGTGGTTTTACTCACCTCTACAAAGAATATATCCATGTTAACCAGTGACCGACCTCACGTCCCTTTGTAGTCTGAGTTCAGGGTACCACAGCAAAGGAGGAGAGGAAGCTATATTCCCAAAAGATTTCCATCCGCTTCGTTGAGATTGAAAATGAATGACCCTGTTGCTCCAACTGAGTCAGAAATTATGCATTTTTTTAGATCTCGTTTTCTTGCACTTTTCTGAAGCTGTTTTTAAGCGTCAGTGTGTCCCGTGTAGCCTGAGCGCTGCTGCTGCTGCGCTGTTTCTGCTGTCTAGTCATTTCAATGGACCCGGCACATTATGCATAGGGGGCGGGGCCTGCGGGGTCAAACCCAGCCCCTCAGCATACGCCCTCTTTGTGTCCATGTTACAAAGAGGGCAATGGTGGAAGAGGATGTGCAGTTTTCCAGTTTTATTCAGCAAATATTAAAGGATTTTTTCGACTTTAAACAACCAAGGAGGAATAAGTCCAAAATAAGACACAGGCTACTCATTGTAGCTTCTGTTTGTCAGATTGAGGATTAAAGTGATCATTATTTTCAGTCTCTTCCCCTCTTCAGTTTGAACCTGAGGACATGAGCAGGTTTCTTATTCTAACAGTATGTAAAACTGGCTTATTTAAACAATACCCCTCCCTGATCATTCCTGATAGCTCACTCTCTTCCTGACACACATTGCATATTTGTTTATAAGGGAGACCAGGGCTTGTGGTCACACTTTTTAAACTCTTATATATTACTTGGAATCAATATATCCTATGTAAGCAAATGTGAACCAGATTGAAGCCCAAAGTCTTGGGCATATATTTCTTAATCATATCTTTTTCATATCTTGTGTCAGTGCAGAGTTATAAGCAATCAAATAGAGAGTGTGAACATGTGACATGTTGCCTCACCACAGGTTAAGATATCACAGTGGATTTTGCAGCTAATAACACAAAGACAAAATTATTATCCTTCTCTTTTTTTTTTTTTTTTACATGAAAGTGAACATCAAAGTCAGGCGCAGAAAATGTTTATCATTGAGCAACGAAAAGTCATTGAACAAACGTTAACATAAAATATTATGTTTGGAGCTTGGTAATCTGTCTGACTCTGTATTTCAGCTGGGGTGAATGTTTATCAGTACCGAGCTAAGGTATGGTAGATGACATTAAAGTCCTTTATTGTATTCCAGGTTGCTTTATTAGCTAGGGTCACCTGCCTGACTGCCCTCAGCATCACGTCAGGAACTGCACTGCCATGTTCTGTTTTACTTTTGAGATTCCTGACCATGTCTTCTCACTTTCCCCTCTCCTTTAAACCACTCTTTTCTCTGTAAAAAATAAAGTCAAAATTTCAATATGACAACTGCTGATGAACAGAATCTCTATGTTCATTTTAATCCCTTTTAAACATGCAACAACTAACCCCAAAATGACTGAGCTAATTTTAGCTTTAGCTTAAAGTTAGCTTAAAACAGAACAATGACTGAGGAATGACAGGATGTCTTAATCTCTCCTCTAACAAGTCCAAATGTATCACTGTTAGGATTTTTATCTGGAAGAAGCTTATTTTAAAATATATAAGGTTAATTTTTTTTAACTTTGGGTTGTGCGAAATGGTTAATTGGCGCTCATCTCAGCGCACAATGTGCTCTTCTCTTCTCAGACAGGACATGACCCCTGACCATGTAAAGGAAGAAAACTAGTATTCCACCAGAGCAAATTTAAAAAATGTCTCAGCTTTTTTATGTTAATAGGATTTTATTGCTATTTTCCAATTATGTATTTTGACAACCATTGGCCTCAAAAACAGTTTATATACCTCCCTTGTACAAAACAAAACAAGAAAGGCCAGCTTCTGTTAGCATCATCCAATAAAATCCTGCATCAGCTCAGCTTAGGTTTTGTTGGACAAATTTCTGTCATTGCATCAAATCAAAATATGCTTAAGAAAGGATAATTCTTGCAATACATTAGCTATTAAGTCTCAGTCTGAACCCCAATGTCACAATAATCATTCCCGACATATGTGAAATTAATATTACTGACATTATTGAGCAACATGAGATGCACTCTGATGTATGTTGTAATGCCTGTCTAATTCATGTGGCTAACTTATAAGTGCACTAAGTAAAGAGTTATTATTGATTGAAGTAAAAGTGGGGTATGTGCATGCAAAACAGGGGCAAACAGGCCTTGGATCATAAAGACAGTCATGCACAGGAGCATAGCTTTGTCCTCATCAAGTGTAATCTTTCTCTTTTAATCTGCAATCAATCTGAATGACCTTGAGAAAAAACACAAGATTGGTAACCCCTGACCTCTGCCTGCAAGATCAGCCGCCCAGTCATGACCGGCGGATAACAGAGGATACACAGACACAACTTAATCTATATGCAATAATCATGCAGCAGATCAAACCGTGCTGTGTCTGTTACGTAATCAGTGATGGCTACACTGTGGGGGGATTGAGTGACTTTCTGATGCACAGCTATGTAATTTAGCATCCCCAAAATCACTTCTTTGGTGCACTGGAAGTTTGGAGGAATTGTCTGTTATTCCTGATCATAAGCTTAGATGCAGTTTTATTAAAAAACAAACCAGCCATTGTTTCATATCCTATAAAGGTTTAGGGAGAATTATACTCAAACAATCCCTTTGCCAGTGGCTAAGCTTGTCCTCCAGTCACAGACCCTTTCACTGTGGCAGCAGAGAATGTACAATATGTTTAGTACAAGCAAAAAAGCATGCATTTACAAAATATCTAAATCTTTTTTCTTATTTTATCGACAACATATACATAAATGCAAAAAATGCATAAAAACGTATGTGCATAAAAGCTGAAAACTCAATGGAGAAAGAGAAAGAAAACTTGAAAGGCTTCTTGTTGTTCATTATTAACACCATTGAACGTAATCCTGTAAGAGGGTCAAGTATGACCTCACTATAGACCACAATCCTTCTAGGCTCTAACACAGGTGCCCTAGTTTAGCAGCAGTCTTTTTTATTAACTCATAAACTCCCTTAACACGTTGCTTTAGCTTAAGAGGTTTATATCTTCCAATTGAATATATATTTCCATTTGTTGTAGCTAAGGAACATGGCTAAGCAAAAAACTCAGGTTAAGGGTGGACAGCAGGTCAGTGTCTGAAGACCACAGGTTCTGGGTTCAGGGTGTATGGGTTAAAAGGTCAAAGAGGTACTAAGGGGTGAGGGGATGGAAGGATTTGTTGGTGTCTCTGATGCAGGATTTTATTGGGAGCCAGTGGAGGTGGGTGAGAGTTGGGGTGGCGTGCTGCCAGGGTTTGGTTTAGGTGAGAACTCTGGCAGCTGAGTTTTGTACCTACTGGAGCCTGTCAAGGACTTTGCTGGGTATACCCTCGGCAGGACTCTGTTGTAGTTGGCAGGATATGTTGATAGTATGAGTGAAGGTCGCCAGAGCAAAGAGTGATTGTCTGGGAATGTGATGTCATGTATTACATATCAGGACATGTGTGAACATTAACCTGTGTAACATGGCTGCATAACATGGTGCAAGGCCCTTGTAAAAAGTAGGTCAAAATTACTTTGCAAATTGTGTTTATAAAAAGATTTAGACAATACCAATGTCCTCTGAAACAGTTTATATAGTGTTGGTTTATTTTCACACGTACTTTACATTTATAATAATTATTTCACAACATGGTCTGACATTTACACACTGTCAGTGAGCTTGGAGTGGGTTTTATATCTTAAGTGGCAGACTGTTGGTTGTGATTGTTGTTTTAAGCAGGGAAAGTTCACATTACGCTTCATGTGATTTGACCTTAATCAGAAAATCAGAGATAATCATAGCTCAGACTGAGATCAGCAACAGCGGCCTGTTGTTGATTTTCAGTATTGCATGGATTTAATATTTCCTGTTTTTTTATTTGCTGAGATGAAACAATAGTGAAAGACCTACTTTTGGAGTGATTGACTAATCTGAGCCCTTGTGAACACATGAGAGACATGGAGGCGGCGAGTGTATGTGAGACTTGCTGTTCACGACTCCTAGATCATGCTTCAAGCCAGTAAATATAGACTTGATACTTAGAGGGAGACAACTGTGCAAGTGGGCTGTGAGGGATGCATTTGACAGCACCAATGTGGATCCAAATGCTAAAAAGAAAAACATCAAATTTTCACAACGGATTCTGGACAAAATATAACAAAATTGTGCGGTAATTGCAACACTGGAACCAAAAAATGTGTCAGATGATTCCCCTGGTCATGGCTGCAAATTAAAATCACTCTGCATCAAGACCTTTCCACAGATGTTCACCACACTGATGTTACTGTTAGGGAGTTTTTCAGATAAATGCACATGCCGTAGTGTATTTTTGCATTAAAAGTTTTGAATTACAGTTCAAAAAAACTAATATGTCACCCTACATTCCACTGTAAATGCCAAGAGTGACGCCAGACATACCACAACCTGACAAAATGATCAGCTGGCTGTGAGGCCTGAAAGCACGGCACCGTAGAGGGTGTGAAACAGAAAACCATGAGCAGATGCATTTTCAAAGTGGAGGCTGGATAGGAAGGTCTTTTTTTCACACCAGTGAAATTCACTAGAGATAGTTGGGTGGGTTGAGGATAATGGAGTTTAAAGGGATGTGTAATGGGAATAAAATGCTCTAAAACGTTCTCCAGTGTTGCATTTTACAAGATTTCTGATGAAAAGCCTTGAGGCACAGCACACATACAGGTCTACTGTGCAAATTCTGCTCTCCACTCACTCCTCAAACAGCATGTGGCCCATTTGTGGAAATATCTGTGCCTCCAGAAATGGTCTGTGCAACTACATAAAGAAGAACTAAAGCAACAGAGCTAAGGCTAGAAGCTGGTCATACTGAGTACATAATGAGGTACAGGGTAAGGGTTAAGTGACCATATTAGGCCTTAAGCATCCACAACAAGCACAAAAACACAACATAACATGTGAGTAGGCGTACTATAGATGGAGAGGTTATAATGATGACCTTCCCTTGGGCAGAAAAGACCCCTAGCAAAGTCATTCAGGTCAGCTATAGGACTCTCTGCAGCCTCATGTCAGATAATGGGTTAAAGTCTGGCTTTAGCATGTGATGGAGGTCCCATTGACTGAGATTGACAGTTTGTTTACGGTCTCTAAACAGCTTTGTGTGGTTAGTCACAATCAGCCATGATGATCACTTAAACTGGAGGTGGTCTGATTATGTAAAAAGCACTCATCCATGTGTTATTGCCTGAACATTGAGTGCAACACGGACAAACATTGATCTATGCTCGGTTACATCATTAGTGTACCGACTGCTTTTTTATCATTTATGCTTATGCTGCAGCATCCTCAATTATAAAAGACTGACAAAAATGTTGACATTTTCATTCACTGATATGCCCTAATCATTTTAAAACCGGATATTATATTAATTTCCAGTGTTTGCACGCTGGGTTCTGAGCCACCAATGACATCAGGCAGAGAACAAAACCTCGATAGACAAAGACAAGACGTGAAAAAAAATTAAACTTTTCTAAAAAATGGCACTGAGCCGTGAAAGTGACGGTGTTTTCATTGTTGGACATACATGCTTTGAAGGCTGTTTTGATATATACTATGTGGCTCCTTGGTAAGCAGCTCCGTTGCATCCACTACATTCCTCAGACTAGTGGCAACGAAGGCCACGGGGAGCAGGCAGACCTCAAGAACTTCCTGCAAAGACTGTAGATGTGCCCCCATCACCTGCCCTCTGGACTGGAGGCTCCGTGAAGCCAGACATTGATCGGCCACAGCTCCCTGTCCTGCTGCTCTGGCGGCACGGCTGACACAATGATTTTTTTCGTGTGTGTGATCGAACGAGGGATTTATTTTAAAAGTGAGAACAAAACAAAACAAAAAAGACACTTTCATTTAAAATTACCTGTTTATCTAAAGAGTCTGCCAATCAATTCAGTTGCGTGAGCCAAGTTCATTTCTCATACAAACATTAGTGGAAGAAAACGCCGGGCCACGGAGCGTGAGGCAGACAGCTCTCCGGCTCCTCTAACAGCATGCAGCATCTCGCCATTCGAGAGGGAAGAGGAATGGCAGGGCGGTGGTGACATGAATTAAATGTCTTGTTAACTCCATCATGTGTGACTGTTTATTGGATGTTTAATTCAATGCGGTTTTATTTGTGTTATTTCGGTCAGGTTGAGTGTCCATTACAGAGTGCATTCAGACACCAGGAGTAATTGTAAACATGTTGGCCTTACTTTGGGGTAGATGTTGTGCTGTTCAGTATTTTAAACACCCTTGCTGGTATACACGCTATTATGATGAGTCTGGTTCTGCTTGAGGTCTCTGCCTGTTCAAAGGACGTTTACTTATTGTTACACTACAGAGTGCTGGCTCAGTTGTGGCCCAGTGTTTGGTTACTAATGATATAATAAAGACTTTATCGTATTCTTCTTTTAACTGATATCAGCATGGACAAACATGCAATGGCTATTGAGCTTTGAGAAGCAGTAATATTGAAATTATAGTGTTGAAATCATTATAAAAATGTCTTATGTAAAACAATGAGTGCAAGAACAAAAGGCAGTTTGTTAAATGAAAGTGACAACATTAGGAGATAGGTCATCAGTTTATAACAATGGAGTGATATAATGAATTCTGTTCTTAATTTCACTAATGAAATTGATGTTGTTTATTGTCATCTGGGAGGGGGGCTGCTGTGTCAGGGGAGCAGCAGATTATTGGACACACCCAGTAACATGTCAAACAAAGAGGGACAGGGGGAGGGAAAGGGTGAAAAATTGATTGAAACAGATGTAGTTTAGCTGAGATGGATTGCAAGAGGAGAACGTGAAGGTGGAGGTAAAAATGGAGCATGTGAAAATGTCATTACACAAAGATGATTCGATCTTTATAGGATTACTTTTCTAGCAACGTAACAATAATGTGTAAAAATGGTCGATGACAAATCCTGGTGCCACATTTATTAAGTTATGTGGCTGATTCTGGAACACCATAGAGCCATATAAAATAGACCAAAATAAACACTGATACATCTGTATGACCTTCAAAGCAAATCAGTCTGTCAGTTCAAAGATCAAGAAAAAGCTTGTGCGTGTTTTAAAAAATTCTGCCTGAAATAAATGTCCTATTCTTGACGACTATATACAGTATATTAACATTTGCTGTATTTGATGTTTTAATAGGTCTACTTTCTTTCCTTTACTAGCTAGAAGCAAAGGTGGCTAATCACAAGGAGCTAGTTAGCATGCTAATATTCCTACGCTTAGCAAATTAAATGTTTTCCATGTATGCCTCCTTACCAGATAATTAAAAACAAAGGTATACTTTGGTAAATAGCTTTTAAGCATGCTGATATTTCTGAATTTAAAAACAACATGTTCACTGTTCTGTACTTTCTTGCCTTAAATAATAAAAAGCGATGGGAGGCTCCAGGTTAATAGCTAATAAGCATGTAAAGACAAGCTTTAAATGGAGTAAGAAAGCTAACAGGTTATCATACTCCTTAATCAGAGTAAAAGGGGAAATACAGAAAATATTAGTTTCTCACAATGACTCATTTGGCTGAACAAACCTCTCCATCAGATATGTCAGACCTCCCTGTGTTCAGTGGATTTAAGGGGGGCCGAATTTCACAATATATCTGACCACAAGCATTCCTCCTCAGGCACGCTCATCCTCCCAAACGCATACCATACCTTCATCGATGCCGAGGAATCCAGGCTAGATCACACTCTTCCCATGCTCCCCTGCACTGTCAACTTCCTGTTTGTTTATCGTCTCATATTCCATGCTCCCACACTAAAATTGTATCGTACTCACTATTTGTGGATTAATTTCTTTAGGAACACGTTGCCAAAAGTGAACCAAAACTGCTGAGTTATAGAAGTGCAAACATGCCACAGGCCCTGTGTCATGTCACTGGGATGTTTTTGTTTATTGTTTAGTTTCTCAGACCAGTTTCCTCCCAGAGTCCAGCGTACTAGCATCGGTGACTCACTCACCATTCAGAGCCTGGGAAAACAGAGAGGTTACATTCCTCATAGCATCAGGAATGAAAGGGGATAGTACAGTCTCATATCAGATGATTCAAGCATGTGAATCAAAGACAGATAAGCTTTGAGATTTCCCCTACACTGTGACATCAATTATCAATACGCTCTACCTTATATGATCAGAAATGCTGAAGATGTCAAACATCTTTACAAGCCAGGTGGCAATAGAAAGATTCTTTAAGTACAGCAGCAAATCCTTGGTACTCCCCTGATACAAGTCTGAGTGCAGTTATAACAGATTTGCTTAGTTTGAAGAAGCCAGGTAATCCCTGTTACATTATATTGCTCTTATTACAACCGTTGTATTATGTGTAAAGTTAAAACAAAATATACACAAGAATAAAGTCCAAAAGTGTGATTTTTTTCACTCTTGTAATGCTTTGATATTCAGTAACATTAGTCATCCCTGTGATGCTCATATTCCACTCTCACAAACTTTAGCAAAGTTAAAAAAAGGGGTAAAATTCACACTTAAGGGATCTGTTTAAGCTTCAAAACACTTGGTCCTCCACTCCCCGCAATGCAAGTTCAATGTGCCCTCTTTGAACACTCTTCCTTGTTCATTCACAAATACAGATCTTAATTAATGCAGACATTCCTTTTTAAATTTGCTATCTTTTATTCCATATGGTGTTGTTATACCTGGATAATATTTATTTTTAGTTGTTTGATCTTTTATAAGAGATTTTTTAAAATTTCACATAGCCAGAGAGGACGTTTGGTTTAGGAGGTAGAGAGGACTATCTGTCAATCTGGTTATTAAATGGCTTCGAGGTTTGATAACCAGCTCCTCTTGTCCATACACTGACGAGTCTCTAGGCAGGAGAAAGCCTTTATTTCCCTCAAAGGCCATTAATGTACATTTGCATGATAATTTATTCTGTTTGAATATAATCCCTCTGCTTGTTTCTTTTTAATGTAAATGAGTCTTACTTAGTGGAGAGCTTCTGTAACATCAACTGTTCCAAATAAGCTGGACTGTGTCTCTGAGAGGTAGGGGCTATTTGCGGGTGAAGGGTATCTGAATACACCTGCCTCCACCAAAAACAACAAAGAGGGCTTATTTAGGGGGTTTGGTGGGGGTGATGGGACAATTCAATCTAATTACAGACTCTGGGGAGATGACTTCATTGAGGTGACGCCTGACCCTGGGGGAGTTTTTTTTTTCTCCTGTGTCTCTGATCAAATTAAGTGCAGGCCACGGGGATAACTGTAAATATGTCTGGTTTTTATCTCTGTAAGGTATTTAGATGATGTCTACAATGCTTGAAAAGTCAAATTAAGTGTAGTTATAGTGTATTTAGTGCAACCTGATCTGATCAAACTCTCTGAGACTGAGTTAAACAGCCTCTTTAATGTTTGTATTAGTCTCAGTCACTTCCTTTGGACCTCCACTCTTGCTATAATACCTCAGTAAGTGGTTTTGTCCTCGGTGCATTAGTCACTGGGTTTCTTTGTGGTTGAAAACATCCATTTTCCACAAGCTAAGAGGCTGCAAAGATGGTCTACTGACAAGCACTCTTCAGGCACTATCACACTCATAACCAAATTACAGGCCTGTGGATATAGTTCCTCCCCTCATTCCCGGGAAAATTAGTTGAATCCGACAGTGGGCTAATGATCCACAGGACTGCAGCCATTTGTTTTATCTAGAGCTCAAATCAGCTGCCATTAGCAAATTGTGAGCATCTTCTCTGTTTGTGAGTAAAGAGGCGGTACGGGAAAGGAAATTACTGTATTGACAGTCACTACTGCTTAAGTGGTCTGGACTGAAAAGCAGCATTTGTTGAAGTGTGTGCGCATGAGTGAGAGGGCAGCAGGCGTACATACACGTTATCAGCCCAAATAACCAGGGTTAATTGTTTGTATATCAGTGTGCAGTTCTGCATTACGGCATCACCCCCTTAGCTATCATTTAAGAACTTTCTGTAACCATAACGACGTACAAGCAGGCAGCAAATTTGACCTGGACCTAGCTTTGAATTTCTGTGTCAGCGCACTTGGATATAAATCACTGCCAGTGGTATTTAAGCCAAACTCAGTTTTTGTTTCCAATGATCTCACAAAACTGCATGATACTGCTAACATTAAAAAAAGTGGAAAATGATCTCCTCTGGTCCAGACTTGGAGTTACAAATACCTTGTCTACCTGACATTGTCTCACTACAGGACTGCTGTGTCTCTTCTCTTGAAGTATTGAAGCACCATCTAGTGTTCTTTGTAAGAACGTGCTCAGTCACACACACTCTGCCAGCGAAATTTGAATGTATGGACCTATATGTAAACACTTCCCTTGTCTTACAATAGGTCCGTCATTAGGTCCTGAAATCAATGTAAATATTTTAACAAATATCTGCATTTTACATGGCATTAAAACATAATTTCAACACCATTCAAAGCACAAACAGACACAGAGCACAGACCTACAGCTATTGTACGATGAACCGTTCCTGAACTGGATGCTTTGTTCTCTTGCCAGGCCCAACATAAAGGGAATTGTTCTCAATGTATATAATGCAGAGTATAACACCATGTTGTAACAGTTCTATGTTATATAGTGGCCCTTTTTGTTTTGCAGCTCACACATTTATTGTCAATCATTTTTTGCGTCTCATATAGAAATAGGAACATAAAATATCATTACAATGACAAAACAGGTATGTAACCTACACTCTAACAGATACAACAATATAAGCACCTGGGAAATCTAATGTAATCCAATACAACAGCTCAAGCATAAAATCTACTTTCACAAAGCCTCTACAGCTTTAGTTTGTGTTTGTCTGTTCTTCAAATCAGCTGTTGAAGTCATAGGAAGTGTTGGTGATGTATCGTAATATCTTGCTTCCTTCATGTTTGCTAATGAAGTGGACAAAATGTGAAGAACACCAGTACCTACTATTAACAACTTTAACTTCCAATAGTCACCTGTTTTAGTGCGTCAACAAGAGTTGAAAATTTAGTTCCTTTCTGAAAGTAGAATTTATGGTAGATCTTTGGTATTTGGTATTGTGTTCATAATGTCACAGTCGGCAAAAATTGTAATATATAATTTATTGTAATTCCTGTTTGTTTTCAGAAAATTTGAGAAATTTTGTTAAAATATTGCTTATTAGTTGTTTGTTTGTTAGTTTAAGTTGTTTTTCTCAGCTGTAACATAATAGGCCACTGTAATGTAATTTGTGAATGTTTAAGGGAAAAAAAGTAGGCTATTATATACCAAACAATTTTAAATCGTGTTTTGAAATCTAAAAGTGGACAGTTTGCGAAATTTTGCGAATATTTTTTATTCCATTCTTAATCTAAGTTTTCATACTCAATTTTGAGAGTTAGAAATAAAGAAAAACGATGCTATAATAAGCCTTACTTTTTTGAATTTCCCTCTTGTATTATCTATCTATCTATCTATCTATCTATCTATCTATCTATCTATCTATCTATCTATCTATCTATCTATCTAAAATATGCAGGACAGTATAACGGAGTAGCGTCGTTGAGAAAAACGGCGAGCTTTAGGACCCGGAGGACCACAGATGACAGTCACATGACGGCAGTGGAGAAGCAGCGGGCCGGACGTTCGTGTTGCTCCTTCAGTTTGCAGACATGCAGATGTGAAAGCAGTGGCAGCTGCACATACAGCAAAGTTCAGTGATAATGACTTAGTACAGTCTGGTGATGAAGTAGCTGAAGGCTCAGTCCTCGCAGGAAGGCAGTGGACATGACAGCTGGTGTGTTACTCTACGCTGCCTTTTTGGCTGTCAGTGGAAACTTGGTAAGAGAGAGCTTTACATACACGAGTTTTTAAAGAAGAGAAAGTCACCTGATCTCTCACGGGGCCTGTAGTTCTTTGTTGAGTCACGTACATTTTATGATAGTTTTATAATAAAGATTGATTCCTATGATTCGGGGCTAACAGGTAAAGAGTCTACAGACTTATACAAGTGTTACCCCTGAAGACAAATCTTATAACGCTGTTAATACCTGCCCAGACATGTGAGGTGATACATATCACACTGCAAACTTTCCCCTCTTTCAGGATAAACTTCAAAATGTCGTCTTTTTTAGGTCTCAGGAGATAGATCTTTCTCCATAGACTACACAAACAACTGTTTCCTCAAGGATGGGAAGCCTTTCCAGTACATCTCAGGCAGCATTCACTACTCCAGGGTCCCTCGATACTACTGGAAGGACCGGCTGATGAAGATGTTCATGACTGGACTCAATGCCATCCAAGTGTAAGTTCAACACTATGGATTAAGTGATGTTTTTACAACACTGTAATGTATCTTAAGTACTCTGACTGTACCTGCCCACAGATATGTACCCTGGAATTACCATGAAACAGTACAGGGTGTCCAAAACTTCACAGGAGACAGAGATCTGGAGCATTTTTTGGACTTGGCCAATCAGACAGGACTCCTGGTAATCCTACGACCAGGACCGTACATCTGCGCAGAGTGGGAAATGGTGAGAAAATCTGCTGCAAAGGCTTGATGTTAACATTGTGAGCACAACACAAGATTTTGTGGCATGATTAAACAAGTGGAACTAAAGCAAAACCGGTTGGTGTAAACTGATTCGAGACAGAAGTTCAAATTCTCCAGCTAAGCCCTTGTAGAACTGTCCTAATAAAGTTTGTTTAACAGTTTAAACACGTATACTTCGACTATAAAGTCTGAAGTCCAAGCAACTTTGTTCAAGAGTTAAAGTATAAGAACTTTGTATACTTCACAAACTTCAGAAGACGGATGTCATGTTTGTGTGATAAAGAGGCTGCTGCTTATCATATGACAACAATCTGGATATTAGTCATCTCCTTCCTAACTTCTTCCTGTCTGCCTTTTTTCTGCCATGTTGTGCATTTGATAGAAAACACCATTTTTAATACATCTACCTGAAATCATATTATTTCCCACTCAGGGTGGACTGCCAGCATGGCTACTTCAAAAACCAAATATCATCCTTCGCTCAGCTGACACAGGTAAAGCATGCTCCTGTTTTATGAAAATCAGTTTGAAAGTGAGGTTACAGTTTTTTCTCCTACTTTAGATTACATGCAGGCTGTCGGCAACTGGCTTGCTGTCCTTCTCCCCAAAATAAGACCTTGGTTGTACATCAACGGGGGTAACATCATCACAGTCCAAGTCAGTAGGTACTTTTTTTATCTCTTTTATGTGAAGGGTTAACAGGTGATAACTTATACTCCTTTTGACTTTAGGTGGAGAATGAATATGGAAGTTACTACACCTGTGACTATAACTACATGCGTCACCTGCAGACTCTATTTCGCTTCTTTCTGGGTGAAGACACAGTCCTTTTCACCACTGACGGAAACACAGACAGGGAAATGGTTTGTGGGACTCTGCAGGGGTTATATGCCACAGTAGACTTTGGAACAGGTTGGTACAAGTAGATGTAAAAAAAACCTGTAAAACAAGTGTTATTATACATGTTAAATTTACTTTCTAAAAATTTCTGAATATTTCAGACACCAACGTAACAGAGGCCTTCCAGCGGCAAAGGAAGTTTGAACCGACAGGACCCTTGGTGAGTCACATGTTTACTCACCTACTGTAACAAACACACTGATCAGACAGTACATATGATGTGGGAAATAACTGTATTAAATGACATTACAGGTGAACTCAGAGTTTTACACAGGCTGGCTGGACCATTGGGGAGATCAGCATGCTGCAGTTGATGCTCTGAAGGTCAGCAGAGCGCTGGGAGAAATGCTAGCCATGGGGGCCAACGTCAACATGTATGTCTCCCCAAATACTCCATTTTCTATTTGTAAAAAATATATTTATCCTTTTTTAACCATTCTTGCCAGTGTGTGCCTCTGAGCCCAAGGACTGTTCATTCCTTCATAAAAAAAAGAGATGATTAAAAACAGGTCACAAACACTATTTTGGCTCATTTTGTAACATTTAATTTAAGGGATCTTCTAAGACAGCTTAGCACTGTGAATGTCAGTCTGCAAACATTCACATATGCATTTGTTGAGGACTATTTTCAGTTGCAGAATATAGCACATTTAATGCTTGAGTGAGTAAACTGCAGCATGCAAGTTGCAACTGAACTATGTTGCTCTTAAAAAAATAGGAACACCCAGTGTTAATGTTTGTGTAACAAATCGATGTGTCGTTAGTGAAAGAGGAAATGAAAGTCTTCATCACAGAAAATAAGAAGAGGAAAATAGTTGAATATGTCCAGTTTTCCTGAGTAAACATCAATCATCAGTTTAAAATCAGACAGTTTCAGCCCCTGTCGTTTTCAGACCCACGTTTTCCTGGTGTGTAACAAAGCCTACTCTCTTTCTTTCAGGTACATGTTTGAAGGAGGAACTAACTTTGGCTACTGGAACGGTAAAGTCACAGGTTTAGATAATGTCTCTCAGTTTTGCTCCATCTTAGGTGAAGGGTAAATCTGAGTGTGAGATTTATTCATATTTTTGTGAAAGGTGCTGATTTTGACTCAAGATACCGCTCAGTAGTGACAAGTTATGACTACGACGCTCCACTGACAGAGGCAGGAGACCCTACAGAGAAGCTGCTGGCCATCAGAGACATCATTAAGCAGGTAGATCTCTATCAGCAAAAGCTATTGTGTGGATTAGACTGCTTCATGTGTCTAATATAACACATCTTTGTTCCTTATAGTTTAAAGATATACCCTCTGGCCCCATGCCACCAGCCACTCCCAAGTTTGCCTATGGTTTTGTGACCCTTGAAAAGGTAATTTATTCCAATCTTTGTGATAATGAGTTGGAAAGATTCTTGATCCTGAATTTAGCAAACACACTTTCCAGGTTGGAAACATCAGCAGCCTCCTGAATACCCTCGCACCACTTGGCCCAGTGAAAGCCCAGCATCCTTTGACGTTCGAAGATATAAAACAGGTACAAAGAGTTAGAAGGACTTGTATTGACAGAAAACCTCCTGAAACATGGAGAACTTCTACACACCTGACATGTCTTTTGTGCTCAGTACTATGGATACATGCTCTATCGAACCACGCTGCCCACGGACCTCCCAAAGCCCACGCCTCTTATCTCTCCACTGAATGGGGTTCATGACCGTGCATATGTGTCCGTCAATGGGGTGAGCCTTTACAATGAGCTTTTGTTGTACAGCCAATCAGAGGTTTGTGTCAGGTAGAAGCAAAACATGACAGGTAAAGACCAAACATGTTTGTAACACGTCAGCGAGCGCCGTGTCGGTAGTTTTTATGTACAAGCTCATGACAAAGTGTCTTTGTGTGTGGACAGATTTACCAGGGCCTGTTGGAGAGAGACTCTATTCTGGTGACGAACATTACAGGACAGCAGGGGGACACTTTGGACATCCTGGTAGAGAACATGGGCAGGGTGAACTTTGGCAGCAAGATCGACGATTACAAGGCAAGAAAACACTGAAACCAAGAGAGTAATGCTTGTTTTATGCATGTTTTCTGTACTTTCTTATAGTTTTCTTGTAGTTTAAACATTATTTCTGCATTTTACTGGTTGAACTACATTAGTTCATTGCAATTAGTGCTCATAAGTCTTTACATTTAAAGTTTTTAATTTCTTTTTTCTTTCGATCTGAACAGCACTTTATTTTTAATTTGTATGAAAGGTGTTTTATATATACACACCTTTTCTGCCCGATGTTGTGCAGCTCTTTTAAATCTCTGAAGGTGTGCTATATTTACTGAGCAGCAGATCTTAAAATCTTGAGTTCTGTAGAGACTGGCCTCTCTGACATCCAAGGGATGCTCTGTGCATTGAAAACTGGGGAATAAGGACACTAAAGGCCACCTTTTCCCATTGCTCTGAGTTCCAGCTCTGATGCCCATTGTAGATTCCTTTGGGGGTGAATAGGTTTTAGCCTGGATACAATGATCGGTCTGCAGCTACACACAAAAAAACTGGGATGTACAGTGTGCTATGTCAACTTTGTATCAGAGCCAGTGAGAACTTTTTCAGCAGTTTGAGCTCCAGTAGCTCAATCACCCATGACCCTGTATCCCCTTTTCTGCTCTGTCTTCGTTGGACCACTTGTGGTGGGTCCTTATCACTGCATCCTGGGGACACCTCACAGGAGCTGGAGTTTAAAGATGTGCAGACACAGTTATCTACTAATCACAATTTTGCAATCAAAGATAGTCACTCTGTCTGACTGTAGTCATAATGTTAAAATCAGACCAGTGTGTTTTTAAAGACGCTGAATGATTGATTTATATAACTATACTCACACAAGGAACAAGTATACAGTAGTTAAGGGTATGTTTGCATCCTGCAGGGCCTGGTGAGTAACCTTTACCTGGGTAAAGATGTACTGACTGACTGGCTGATCTACCCTCTGGACATTGATGGAGCCATTGCTGCTGGTTGGCCTCATTCAGACAGTCTGAAATCCTTCACCGCTCCTCAAAAGGAGTCTGCAGCAGGACCCGTCTTCTACTCAGGGACCTTACAGCCAAACGGCCTTTCATGGGACACCTTTCTCAAACTCCATGAATGGACAAAGGTAATGTAGATTATTTTGTGGGCATTTTGGTGGCAAACTACAGTAGCTTATCATTTCTCTTAAGGAAAAAAAATGCAGTTTTTCAGAAATTAACAAAATAATTGTCTCAGAATTATGAGAAAAAGCCTCATGAAAAAAAAAAAATTGGGAGGGTAAATGGTTATCTGTTTTCAGCAAATGCCTGAATATATATGGTAAATGGGCTTTCTCTATATAGCACTTCCTATGGTCTTCTGACCACTCTTACAGGTTTCATTCACTCATTCACACTTCATTCATGCACTGATAGCAGAGGCTACTGTGTTTAGTGCCAGTCAGTGAGAACTAATCCCAGTCAGGGCAGGGCAGTCTGGGGTCAAGTATCAAGTACCAAGTACCTTCCAATTTTACCACTGGACCATGTCTGTCCCTTAATTATCTCTCAGCCAGCCTGAATGCATGTCAAACTAATACCAATACATCTACCCTTTAGTTTAAACAGCTGTGACTGAAAGCATGTTATTGTGTGTAAGGAACAATAGTCATGATCTCTACATACATAAAACATCAGTTGCTGCAGTTTGTTTGGAACAGGCCTAAGTTGAAATATATTTGCTCTGTCACTATGAAATAAACCAAAGAAATAAATAAAATACCACCTGTCTTCTTTTAGACACGAGTGTCTTTGAATGCCTCAAACCAGAGGAGACCAAAATAAAACTGAATGAAACTTGACAGCTGAGGGCATATTTGCCTTCTCACATGGCCTTGAGGACACTCTCTGTTGGGACTTGGGAGCAAGTTCTGATATTCATTTATAAAGATTTTTGTAGAGCAGAGATCATTTTCTTGTCAATTCAGTAAAACTGTTTCCCTCGAGTGAATGTGATATGCTTTGGTAGCACATCAGAAATTCCCCTGAGGGTTTTTTTTTTCCTCTGTTCAGACTGTATTTCTTGTCTGTTATCCAGGGTCAGGTTTGGATAAATGGTGTGAATCTGGGACGATATTGGCCAGCCAGAGGCCCTCAACAGACTCTTTATGTTCCTGGGCCTCTGCTCAGCGCCGCCCTACCTAACAACATCACAGTGCTGGAGCTGGAGGGAGCTCCGGCACACCTTCGGGTCCTTTTCATGGACCGGCCTCAGCTAGACTTTCCACCTGTAAAGTCCTGACGGTGTTGTGCCTCTGGACGCTCTTAACAACATCCATAAACATGATATGTTTAAAGCTCTCTGTCTGGAATATTGTTGGGTTTAATGACAGTAAAGCAGAAGAAGTCCTCTGAACAATCTAACTAACATGAGGTAAAAGTTTGTTCTGCATTCTTTCTGTCAACTACCGTAAATCACTTCTTATATCAGTGTTTCATTGTAGCTAAATCACTATCAGTCACAATGCTATGTCAGATTTGATCCTCTCTGCAGCAGCTTTAGACACACAATAATCAGATAATGATCCAATACTTAGAGCTAAAGACGCACTGACACCTTCAAGAAAAAGATGACAATGATTTTTAAACAATGTTACAGTTTTTAATTATTATTTTTTACTTCCAAAATTGCATACTGTTATTAAATGAAACATGTTTTATGATTTTGACAGTTAATTCAGTTGTCTATGTCCCTCTGCCTCAATAAAATTATTTTCAAATGTATGCACATTATTTTTAGATTTGATATGAAATTTCAGACTTCATGAGGTAGCTTGCTTCTTGCTTTGATTTTTTTCATGTCTTGCCTTGAAGGTTGTTAGCTTTTCGATGTGTCTGCACACAGCGTGGAGTGCAGAAAGAATACTCCAGGTATTCAAATGGAATCTTCCCAAGCAGAGACTCTCCACACATCCAGCATCTCCTGGTGACAAACCCCCCCAAAAGCCCAGAAATTCAGTCCCATTTAGACATTGACATTTACACTGTGAATGTATCAAGTAAGAGGCTGGCATATGGAGAACTTACTTGACATTAGAGATACTGGCTCTACTTGCAGCTACTTGCTCTGCTAGCCTCCTCTCAGCTGCCAGAGCTCTCTGCAATCATAGAGAAAGCTGTGACATTTAAAGGATGGTCAAAGAGTTAGCATTAATATCAGGGATTAAACACATTGACTCACCTTTTCACGATCACTCAGAGATGCAAATTTCTTCTTCTCCTCTGCCTCCAGCTCTTGTTTCCTCTTTTCTTCCTTCTGTTCTTTCTCTCTCTGCTTCTTCAAAGCCTTGTGGGCTTTTTTCTTTTCTGACTGTTTGGATTCAATCTCAGCTGTTAGTGGCCCCGGGACCTTGGGTTGGATGAGCATAAAAAAGGTTAGGTACTTTGCTCTAACTAGAAGAAAAAAAACAAACATCTAAATTCAGACTTTGTCACCTTACCTGTGCCTTAGTGTAGTCATACTTGTCAGGATTCTCACCCATGTATTTACGAAAGACGTTCCTCGTGTCTTTATCAGGGGCGACAGTATATGGGGTCTGCCCTTTATTGGTCCTATAAAGACATGTAGCAGATAGATTATGATCCAGGAAATTCAGCACAATTTTGCAAAACACAGAACAACATTTTCTTTTTCTACACTTGACTTTTTTGGTACCTGCAGGCTGGGTCTGCTCCAGCATCCAGCAGTAGTCTGACTACTGCCTTTTGTGCAGCTGCTGAGGCAACATGCAGCAAAGTGAACCCTGAGGAGTCAACGGGCTTGTTAAGAAGTGTTAAAGGGCTCGGGTCATCAGGCAGGTCAGTGGCCTTTGCCTGCTCTTGCCCCTGACTCTCTCCTGTTTCTCCAGGTAGTTTGAGAAGCCTGCAGAGAGTGTCCACATCCCCTATCTTGCAGGCTGTAAACATGGTGTCTGTCACACCGTACACCCAGGACTCCTCCTCAACAACTCCTGTATGAAAAAAGAAGGCCTACTATTGTTAATACTGTTAAATAGATGGAAGAAGTTGTAGGTTTTGAGATTTTTTTACAGATGTAATGTAACCAATAATGATGATTAACATACTCACCTTCCTGTTGTTTTTTGCTTTGTGCTTTCCTCCTCTTTTTGCTCTTTGACTGTGTCTCTTGAGGAGCGTCTCTTACCGGTGAGGCCTCTGGCACCTCCTGTTCTTCATTGTCTGCTTCCATGTTGTCTGATTCTGCAGCACATGGGTGTGAAATTTCATAAAACTTGCAGAACCTCAGTTAAGATTCAGGGGGGGTGCCTTGAGTTTCTATAATGCAGACTAGACTCACCTTCTGTTTGCATTCTGCTGTCCTCCTTCTTTTTCCTCCTTCTCCTCCTGTGTCTGGAAGGGTAGATTTCAGACTCCCTAAGGTCCAGAGTTCCTAAAGTCACCTCCACCATCTCAAGCTGGATCTCTCCACCCCCTTCTTCATCTGAGCTTTCATGGTTTTCTTCTGATAAATAAAAAAAGTCACAGCAAGGACTAAATGTTGTGCCTACAGAAAATCATTTCACCCTCAAACTTTACTTTGAACCAAGTCAAAGCCCCATCCTACATGATCACCTCTTGACCTACCTGTCTCTTGATCGGTACTTATTTCAGCAGGGGGGTTGTTTTTTTTCTTCCAGGCCTTCTTGGATGGGCTGAGGACAGCTGACATGTCAGTGTCTTTCCCTGCATCAACATATTGTGCAGAGTATTGATTATACCTTGGCCGAGCAACAGTAAGCAGATAACATGGCATTATTCAAAGGTGATAATTTTACTCACCATAAATACGGACAGTGGAAAGCATGTCATGTACCCTCTGTGCTTCTCGAAAGGTCGCCCTGCGTGTGGCAAAAGGAAGTGTGCGGACCCGTGAATCCCTCTTATCCAGTGGAGCTGCACGCCCCCCGAAAAAGATGGTTTTATTGTAGCTTGGGGCTCGAATAAATATAGCAGAGGCCTCCTTTAAGTATTCATCCCAGCTAACCAGAAGGTCCTGAATGTCCTGCGAGATTTTATAAATAATCGTGTAAGCCTGTGGTTCAGACACACTAGAAAAACCAAACAGAACTCTAGAGAACTGGCCAAATTAATAATCCAGACACCTGTACATGAATCAGATAACTCAGCCTAACTTAACACTCAGAAAACAATATGAGTTTAATTAGAAATTTTTCTTGGTTTTCTGACTTGCTAACAGATTTCTCTTTTGGAAAAGCACCATCAAATTGTCAATGTCCCAAAAACTATCACAGTGCTGTCAAACTTTCATCTTGCCTTGACAAGTGCCGCCTCATTGTGACGCCGCAGGGCAGCTCCTGCAGACTTTGGGGTGTGACTTCGATTCTGAGAGTCCCTAAGACCTTGGGCAGTGCCTCTCTTTGCTCGCACAGTGTATCGGTGGAAAGTTTTGTGCTGAAGGACTTCTTTTCTGAAAAATAAAAAAGTGAGGTAAAGGTTTAGTTTGACAAATGCCTAGGCTGTTCTTTCAAATTAACAAGGCAAGCAATGACAGGCAGTCTGATGCTCTTTTTACATCTGGTGTTAGCAAAACATACTCTTACAATTAAAACAAACAAACAAATACTGATCACACCCTTGGAAAACAGCACCAGCAAAGTGGCCTCCGCCCGTCATGAGAATCACCCACACAGTCTTCTTATTGATAGCCTTCAGCAAGGACACTTCATCTTGATCATCACTGGTCTGGAATATTGCAGGAACAAAAGTTAATATTATTTACAAAAGAGACCCAAAGGTCTGTTGGATCAATCCTTATTCTGTTATTTATCTGGTGAGCTTCACCTTTCCCTGCAGAATACAGCGGTAGACTGATAGATACTGTCCTGGTGAGTTCTGGAAAACCACTTTGCTGCAGAGCCGGCCAGATATCAAACTGCTCTCAGTCGAGCTTTCGTTATCTGTGCTGGCGACATTGCTGTTTGTTCCACCACCTTCACTACTGAAATCCTCATCTTCTGAATCGGACTCGGAGCCTGAGATACTTGACATGTCCCCTGTGAAGAAACAAAATAAAGTCCATTGACTATCTCACACACTTAAACTGCAGGGCTGCTCCTCTGGACTCTGGCCTTCTCACCTGCTCCAGTTTTCTTCTCAAACTCCTCAGCTGTGAGCGGTGGGAGTCCTGACATTTTCAGTCTCAGGTTGAAGCGATGCCAGTCGAGCTTGTAGTGTTCCGTCTGATATTTAAAAAAGAGAAAGTGAGTCATGCCTGGTCTAATGTATATTAAGTATTTGTTCTAATTTGCTCAATGAAGCAGCATTCAGACTTGTGTGGTCACCTGTTCTTCACGGTTATTAAAGGGACACCTGCAGGCTGAGCAGATCATCTTGTCTGACACCTCTCTTAGCAGACTGGACTCCCTCTTTCTGTCATCCTCTTGAGATTTATCCTCCAACTCTGTGTGGGAGGTAACAAAAAGCTGTTTCAAAAATGGCAGAAATTTGATAATATCCAGAAACAGACAAAAACTAAAAGGTGAGATTCAGACATACCATCTAAAGGTGGGTGTGTGGTTGAAACCTGCTTAAGGACGGGGTCCACCTCTCTCAGTCCCAGCAGAGCCTCCTCATTCAGGCACAAATCAAAGATTGATCGGCTCTCCGTAGAAGTCGTCATTGTTGTTTCTGCTTTTTACCTGCTAAATCATCAGACACAAAGAAAATGAGCACGTTTGGCTGACATAATACAATATAGCCGGCTCCGTGTTCACAATAATGTACTACAGAACAATGTTGTTTGACGGGACACGACTGTCAACAGCTGAAAACTTCGATGATAATTTCACTTATAAGCTTGTGTTATCTTCGCTGATGTAACGTTACTGTACGCTCTTTGAACGACACGTGTAGGGACCAAGTCATCAGCCTCGTTAAAATACAGCTCTAGTAACCCGTTCAATAAGTAAACAAATTTAGAGTTAAGTAATTTTCAATGACAGATAGTTAACTCAGAAAACGACTTACCATGAGGATCGTGCAAAGCTGAGAGAAGGCACTACTGTTTCTTCATGACACGTCTACGGAAGCTCGAAGGTGTCAAAAAGGCGCTATCAAGAAAGCGTGCAATTCGTAATTACCATCAACAAGCGTGCACATACGTAGATCACAGTCACAGAAAATTGCGGTAAATACACATATTTTATTTGAAATTCTACCCATAGCTTTTCCTCTGATTTATTGAGTGGGAAATTAGATTAAATGACTTACACAATGGGACGAATACTTTCAAAAGGTAAACATATAATAAAAATATCAGTCACTTTGTCTTTGCCCTGTCCTTCTAATTTTATACTTCCAGATAGTTGATTTGTATTTTATTCATGTAGCCACTTCATCTACCATATGTACATAACCCACCTGTAATATGATGCTAAAACTGCATATGTGTATTTTTTTTTATCACTCAGTCATACCTCTGGACTCCTCACCATTGCACTGCTTCTTTAAACAGTTTTGAGTATCCAAGTTAAATGTCTAGTGTAAGCTTGTACACGTTTGTGTAATATTTCATGTTAAATATTTGTACAGAGAGCAAAGTCTACCAGAGTCAATTGGCTTGACTATGTACATATACAGGGCCAATAAAGCTGATTCTGACAACAGTGGTCAAAATTTGGTGAAATAAATCAGGAGTGAAATCCCAGTAGATGTCAGCACTTAAATAGTCAGAAAGGTAAGCTTCAAACCATCAACCAGAAGATTTATTTCTATTTAGCTGAAATAATTTAAACACATTGCCCAGAGTTTACAGTCTATATAATAGTAGAACCATCCCACATTCACCTTTAGCAAGTGTCATCTTATTTGTTTTGACTCATTTCATAACTGAGGTCCTTATCCAGTAGGGCAGATACATTTTCTCCCTACACTAGTATGATTGTGATTGCCAACACACCTCACTTTATGAGGATGCAAAACAGCAAAAATGTAGGAAAACTGACTCTTAAAATATACAGTACAGGCCAAAAGTTTGGACACACCTTCTCATTCAATGCATTTTCTTTGTTTTCATTACTATTTAAATTGTAGATTCTCAAAACTATGAATGAACACATGTGGATCATGTGCTTAAGAAAAAAGTGTGAAATAACTGAAAACATGTATTATATTTTAGATTTCTCAAAGTAGCCTCCCTTTGCTTTTTTGATAGCGCTGCAAACTTAAGCTGTTCTCTCAATGAGCTTCATGAGGTAGTCACCTGAAATGGTTTTTACTTCACAGGAGTGCCTGAAGTAACCCTGACAAGGTACTCCTGTCATCGAGAGCAAAGAGTGGCTATTTTAAAGAAACTACAATATAAAACGTGTTTTCGGTTATTTCACACTTTTTTTATAAGTACAAAATTCTACATGTGTTCATTCATAGTTTTGATGCCTTTAGTGATAATCTACAATGTAAATAGTCATATAAAAAAATAAAGAAAAGACATTGAATGAGAAGGTGTGTCCAAACTTTTGTCCTGTACTGTATATCTCTAATAAGTATATTACATGTACTGAGAAAGTATAACGTTGTTCTCTGAAACACAGCAAAGTCAATTACGATTGAGACATTTTTTTTTTTTTTTTACTAGACTGAGTCAGCCTGTGGTTTGATTGAATACCACTTGTGAAATTTTGTCATTTTTGGTAACATAGTCTATATTTGCTTATCTCCAGGGAGCTGCCCTGTCTAGTTATTGAAGTAAGTGCGTCAGGGTCAAGAAAAATTAAAAAATTTATTTGATGTACTAGAATAAACAATGCACATTAAAAACATCATACATAAGTTTAAATACAAGCAAAATGTTCTGTTCTCTTCAAAAGGATCTGCAGAGTTTTGGATTCACTTTTGTTTGTGTTGAGTTCTTTTAGATTTTCTGGCAGGTGCAGCAATCAAAGCTTGTGCTGTTTAAAGAGAAAGCCCTTGATTACAAACAAGTATATTTCAAACATAAATTATCAATTTGGAGAAGCCCCAAAACATTTCTTACCTGACATATTACGAGCTTTTGCCTCTGCCAAATGCTTCTTTACCTCCAGGATTTCAGCAGCAAGGCTTTTTGCTTTGTTTGTCAGGCATTCACTCCTCTCTTGTAAATCATTCCTTTGATTCATGAAAATGAAAACATGATAAAAAAGGGCAAAGTTTTTTGTGTGCAAGGCTATTTTCACTCTCAGTATTTAGCACAATCCTGTACCTTTCTGTAGACTCCTGACCACTCAGTTTCTCATGAAGTTGCCTTTCTTCGAGCAGCAAATGACCCAGCTGCTGCAAGACATCAACGACGGCATTATTTTTCATCATCAATTCCACCCTTTGCTCAGTTTCTCTGACACTGAAAGAGAGAAAAATACTTTTGAGAAAATATGAATAATAATAATTATACATTTTATTTATGATGTGCTTTACATCTAAGAAAACAGACCTCAAAGTGCACACAGTGAAAGGCAATAGTAGCGTTTTAGTAGAAGAGTTTTGATGTAAACACACCAAATAATGTTTAGGCTTGTATTGGTAAGAAATGTGGATGTAAACAATAGCTCAAGAAGTCATTGCCAAAAGGTAGTCAGGTACAATAGAGAAAAAAAAGACATGTCAAGCAAAAAAATACTGATTGATAATAAAAAGATAAGCAAATATCAGAACAGTTTGACCTTCTGAAAAAATAGGTCAAATGTAACAGTAAAAGTGACTTTGGTCAAATAAAACTATACACTGATTGTCAATAAGCAGTCACGTGAGGTCACAGGCAGGGAATGGCTGGGGAAAACAGATAAACCAAACCGCTGCTTAAACATAGTACCATTGAATTATCTCTTTGTCCGCAAAACATCTCTTCTGTCTGACCTCCTCCAGTTCTTGAGTCTTTTCTTGGATCGCATACTGCAGTTTTCTGATCTGCTCCTGAAATATGGTAAAACGAAGACCTGTTACAGCAATAATTTTAAGAACATGAGCTTCACACATAAGACCAAGCGCAAGTAAATGCATTTGCGCAAATGAATGTACATGTGAAGTCAATGCAAAGACGCGACTATTAGACACTCCTGCTACTTTTTTTTTCCTCTCAGACTTTATTGACATGTCAGGAATTACAATAAAACACAAAACGAAGAACAATGTAATGGCAGGGGGCGCCCCTACTACTCTGGTGGCGCGAATGACGCGAATAGGGCGTGAGCTGAAAATGTCTCAATTTGAGCGGATATTCGCTACACGATAAACAATCCGCACGAAGGTTGCCGGTGTTCTGCCGTAGAATGCACCCCTATCGTAGAGTGCATCCCCTGACGAGAGCGCAGTTGAAAGTACATAACAAGGCGAAATAATCCAAGCTGTCCTTGCCATTGGATGGATTCAAAAGTGTGTGCCTAAATGATTTTCAGATAGACTATTCAGATAAACCGAAAACAACAGCTCTCTGATTTGGAATATCTGCTGTCCCTAAAATATAATGTTCTCAACCTTGACAGCTTACTGTACAGTTTATATACCCAAGTACACCTCTATGTGTGCATTTTTGACAGACATAAAAACGAAACGAAAGTTTGCTGCTCCATTTAACATGTTGTCATACATGTTGTCATGATCCAATACTCAGTGTATTTTTTTTTTTAAAAATGAGATCATGTTTCTTCCACTTTAAGAAGGTAATGAGTGGATGGGATGCATTCTACGGCACAACACCTGGTGACGTATGAAAACGGACAGTTGTTCACTGGTATCTAAAATGGAGGACAAACTGATCGTGTCGGTGTGTGGGTGACCCGAATTATATGATACATTTTCATTTAATTACCGAAACTGAAATGAAGAGGCGCTAGCTTGAAGGCAAGTGAGTGAGAGGGTCGGACTACCTGGAAATTGTATAAAACCTTTGTCTATCACTTGAACCCGCCGGTTGAATTGGCAAGGGTTACCCTTGAAATTAGCATAGCATTAGCATATTTTACTCGCGCATGGTGTGAGCGTCCTATTACAACCGTGTGGGTAAAATGGGCTGCCACTGCAGTTTTTATTCATGAATTTTTCGATAAAAAATGTTATTGTACTTTTAAAAAAGTTTTAACCGGCTAATATATTAATATCCCAATTTGAGCAAGCCAACACGGTTTATTGAAAGTTAGCGCTACAAAGTTACTTAGCCTTACCGCAGAATGTCCTTGATGTTGGTTGGTTTGGCCACGATGTGCGGCCATAATAAAATACCTATCTTAATTCTCTGTCAGAAAACGAAATATCTCAGTTGTCTTGATGTGTTAAAGTTGATCAACCGGGAATCGAACTCGCGTTACCTGGTGGTAGGTCGTTATTCTTCTCTAAGCCCTCTAGTGGCGGTTGTAAACCAGTTTATGTTGCATTACTGCCACCAACTGGACTGGAGTAAAGAGCAATTTGGATTTAAAAGAGAAAAAAGGAATTAAAATAAAAACTCATTTTTCAACTACACCATTCAGTTTAAAATGTTTGATATGAAACCTTCACGTTTTTCTTTATTTTCCCTCCTTACCCCATTGAACCAGATACTGAGATGTTGCTTGGTTTTGAGCTCTTTAGAGACTGGGAAGGGCATTTCTCATTTTGGTATATTTTGTCGTAATAAAGAGGTACGTGTTCCATTTTTTCAAGGTGAATGCAGCGTTTCTGGTTGGTCACTTACTTATTTTCGGACTTGGAATCAATTAACTGTTTGATCAGTACGCTTGTAGAAGTTCATAAAGACAGCTTCCTGTTGAGTTAGCAGAGCCCGGATAGCTCAGTCGGTAGAGCATCAGACTTTTAATCTGAGGGTCCAGGGTTCAAGTCCCTGTTCGGGCGATAGTACTTTTCTCCCTTTACCGTACACGCCTGTCAAACATCTAATATTAGGGTGTGAATTTAACGTGTGGTATATCTCATCTGTTATTAGCAACGCAACAGGGCTCGTCAACTGATGTTAATCTGTGCTTCAGAATAAGGAAAACAGCTCTCCTGGCATATACACAACACATTTAAAGCCTAAAATTGTCTCAAACCTGTGCCAAACATTAAACCATTGAGTTTAAAGCCAGTCATTGCAGAGGAACTGTTATTACTCTGAGTGAGACCTCACATTATCTTAGTGTTGGAGTTGTTGTTTATGAAAGAATCAAACTAATTTAGAGATTAAACTCACTCGCAAACAAATAACAGTAACCCTGTAATTTACCTGAGAAAATCATGGGTATTATCTCAACATGGTGATTGGGAACGCCTATAAAGCTAGGAGTTAGTGCTGATAAAATGGCAATACTGAAGACGTACTCTATCTGACTGGCAAAGATGAAGCAGATTATCTTCTTGTGCTTGGTGTCCACCTATCTCTGCACTGTATCTACCCAGGTAAATATATTTTGTTCTGGATGTGAATATTTATTTTAATATGTTTATTAGCAGACTGCAACAGATTTGTCCGTCTTTTTCTGCAGAAATTTTTCTTCAGCCCAAAATGGGGCCCCATTGGCTTTAAAGGTAAATATAACTTGATCTAATAATAACCATTAATGGAAATCTAACAGCAGAAAAAGTGCGTATTTACTCTACGTATTTCCTTTTCAAGATCGTGCTGAACATGGTGAGAGAACGGCAATGGATGAAATCATTAAAGTTAATGAGCTGCACGGTAGGTTGCACACCGTTTATTTATGCCTTATTCATGCACTAACAAATGACCCCCCCTGTTGGTCTGTAATGCATAATTTTAATTCACTGGACTTCTGTTTCAGCTTCCAGAATTATCGACGGCACAACTACTCTCAGAGAGGGGGACATTGCTGTTTCTTCTGGGAGGCGCTCCAAAGTCTGCTTCGCTCGTAGCTGCCTCTGGAATAAGTCCATTGATGGACACGTCTATGTTGCATACAGGCTGTCCCCCGAATACAGTATGTTTTTTTCTGAGTATGGATGTTATGGTACAGTCAGTTACACTTGCAGACTCTGGGGTTGCCCGATGGATTTGAAATTGTCTGTTTCTCTGATTTGACTAAACAACAGCTGAAATGGAGGCCAAGGTGTTAAAGAAAGGGATGGAAAATATAGAGAAAGGCACCTGCGTGCGCTTTGTTCCCCGAACTCACCAGCAAGACTATATCGACATCCAACCAAAGGCTGGGTGAGACCCTCCGATATCAAAATTTTAAATCCCCTAAAGTTCCAGTCTTTCAAAGATGTTATTCACAAAAGAAAAGGTTGTCATTTGTAGAAATTACATGAAATGTAGGTTTTAAACATCTTAACCTTACATTTTTTTATTGCAGGTGTTGGTCTTACCTTGGTGCACGTGGGGGAAGACAGACCGTGTCGCTCCAGAGCCCAGACTGCCTGCAGGTCGGAGTCATCTCCCATGAGTTCATGCATGCTCTGGGCTTTGTGCATGAGCAGTCCCGTTTCGACCGGGACAACTATGTCACCGTCATGTGGCCAAACATCTGGAGGGGTAATTTCAAAGGGGAGGTGGCGTGAGGGAATAAGATATCAACAAGGTGTTATCTAAATAATGTGCTATGTTTGCTCTACCAATTTCCTAGTTTATACAGCAAATGAGTAAAGCACAGAAGACCCCTGACACAAATCCAAAGTTAATCGTCAGAAATACTCAATTAAAACTGAAAAAAATTCTTCCACAGACCGTTTGAGGAACTTTGAGAAATTCAAGACTGACGATCTGGAACTTCCATACGACTATAGCTCCATTATGCATTATGGGATGTAAGTTAACTTTAATCTTGATCAGTTTATTAAGATAAGTATTATAATGTGCTCCGTGCTTTAATTTTGATATGTTTATGTTTAGGTATGCCTACTCTCAGGACGGGGAACCAACTATCCTTCCTAAGAACAGCAACACCAAAGACATCAAGCTGGGACAAACTACAAGTCTCAGCCACATTGACAAGCTGAAAATCAACAAGCTTTATAACTGCGGTTGGTACTAAACATCCTGAATTAGGTTCTAGTGATTAAATAGGTCCTGTAACTCTACAGCATGTGGACTAATTAAAAGGAGATGCGTCATTCATTAATATTTGTTCGATATTTGTCTGCTTCTCTCTGTAGGTGACCTGGATGATAACTAACCACAGTGAACTGAAGTCTAACAGGAATATTCTGAAAGTTTCTATTTAAATTGATGTTCAATCATACATAAAATGCTCAATAAAGATTGATTTAAGCTTCATGTCAGCCTGTTGTCTCTTCTCATACAGAACTGAGTGCTAAAAATCATTCCAGATTAAAGGACGGTAATAAGTAGGGATTTTTTGTCATAATATAGGCAGAAATACATGAGTACAATCAATGAGCAAGGCCTGACTAAAATAAAGCTTTAATGCTGTATGCAAAGGAGCAATTCAAGGAGTTTCACTTTTCAAAGAGCTAATGTTTGGATCATGTTTGGCACCAATTTAAGGAACCCCTTTGATAGAGTAAAAGTATCAGATAAAAATAAAACAGATGAGAAAGTGGAACAAAACCTACCTTTATCATTTAGATCTGGCTATCAGGATCATAATCCATCCATATTTGAATCCATGCACCCTGTATCTAGATACAGAAATGTATGGCACAGCTATCTTACAGTCACCTCACAGGTAGGTTTCACAAACTGCTTGCTCATGATATTCTTTCACCTGCTTTTGCCCTTTAAATTGGCCCCTTGATAAGGACAGAAAATACTGTTCTCGATGGGGTAAGGTATTTTTTCTTGAATACCTGTGAAATGATCGTTGTCAAGACAGTTATCAGCTGATGGTTGATCACAAAATCACTGGTTTCCAGTTTAGTCAGACACAAATTGCCAGTCTCTTGGAATGGCTGAACAGCATTTGTTGAGGTGTAGTGCATCCAACAGCTAACACCTGTTGGTGTGTCATTTTTAAAAGTGCTGAATCGTGTGTGCTAAGTACAGGGCCAAAGTGAAGGTCAGCATCAGGACCACCTGTTGCGGATCAGCAGTGGACTTGAGATAATTACATACTCCGGATGATTAGGGGTCTTAATCATGCTTCATCATAGAACATGTGCCCGACTGGCACAGAGAAAAGGAGGAGAAGCGGGTATATAGATTCATAGGAGGTGAGGACTTCAGTTAGCTCTTGCATTGGGCTGAAACTGGTGGGCCAGGCAGAAAGCACAACAATGCATTCTACTACAATCCTTCTGTGCATCTTGTCTGGCTTGCTGAGCCAGGCATACACTCTACCAGTTAAGGTCAGTACTAAAAGAAAACTATTTTAATATAATATGCCTCTGTATGGTGTCATGCTTTGCAAAAAGTTAATAAAAAAATGACTTTTAATTGTGATGAACTTTGGTTTGACAGAATTCTACTGGAGTACATGAAGGAAAAGTGAGGCTGAAGAGGAAATACTCAGGTGGGCTCTTGAAGAAACTTTTAGGAGAACTCCATGAAGCATGTAAATATTACTCTACATTCTGTTAGTAACAATGTTAATATGGGAAGAAAACTCAATCTGACTTTCTTACTGTGCCCAGATGAAATCACAGACCGTGAAGAAATGAACGCAATGGACCAAATACTGGAGGTCAACAGGAGTGAGTAAACCATTAATCACAAAATGAAGCTGTTATCGGTCTTAACAATGTTTCTGATACTACATGATTGTTTTTCTCATCTCATTAGAGTTCCGGGCCCCTCGAGGTCTAACATTAAGAGAGGGAGATATTGCCAGCTCACATATAAGGAGCGCCATCACCTGCCCTGGCAATGCCTGTCTGTGGCCCAAAGCAATTGATGGATTTGTTTATGTTCCCTACATTGTCTCTCCGTTATATGGTAGGAATCCACACATTAAAACAGGTCTTGACATTCATGTAGAAGCTCAAATATTTCTCTTTAACTTGAGTTTTTTTTTTTTTTTTGATAGATGATATGGACAGAATCACCATAGAAACAGGGATGCAGGACATTTCCTCTTCAACATGCATTAAATTTATTCCACGCACTCATGAAGCCAACTTCCTGGATATTCAGCCCAGATATGGGTGAGTAGGCCTGTGTGGCTTTTAAAACTAGATTTGAAATGTACTGATCATGGATCTTACTTGGTGTTTTTGTATTATAACTGTGATTGTTTTTTTTCTGCACCCAGCTGCTGGTCGTTCCTGGGGCAGACTGGAGGGAGTCAGACCCTGTCCCTGCAGTCTCCTGGGTGCATGTGGTCAGGAGTGGCTGCTCATGAGTTCATGCATGCGCTTGGCTTTGTGCATGAACAGTCTCGTTCTGATCGAGACCGCTATGTTTCAATTATATGGAAGAACATTATACCAGGTAAAGTTTGAAGATACTTCCAGAGAAACTTTCTTCAATTAGTTAGTAAAACTTTATTTTTTTTCAGAAATCAGATTGAATGTTTTTTTTATCTTTGCTTTTCTGCAGACCAGATGCATAATTTCAAAAAACAGCTGACAAACAACCTCAACAGCCCGTATGACTACAGCTCTGTCATGCATTATGGAAGGTGAGCTGTGTGACAAAATAACAGTGATTTGACGTTTTGCTGGGTGTGACAGTGTAACAGAACCATACTCTGTTATACAGATATGCCTTCTCTGAAGATGGCGGACCAACAATCATTCCCAAACCAGATCCTTACATTCCCATCGGCCAGCGAGATGGACCCAGCATGCTTGATCTTCATAAAATCAACATTCTTTACAATTGTGGTGAGTGAAGCAACATCTTTGCAGACTGGCAGAAATATTTCTTACATTTGTATGGATTGATTTTTGCTTTTCTCTTCACCATAGGTGCCACAGATTAACTGGATCCTGCTGTTTTATCTGTCTCATTTTGGAAATGGCTGATCATAACCTCTGGTCTTGAGTAGATTATTTGTGCAGCTTAGCAGTTTTATTTTTTCTGCTTAATAATTTGAGAAATCACAAATCCTATTGTGTGCCTTTTGCATGGTGTTTAGTTTGGTCTGACAACTTTCTACTAATTAAAGCTACCATGAGGGTATTAAAAGGACAAGAAATAGCAGAGCAGCACTTTTGTTCACAAATTTTGTCCCTCTTTTTGCCACTTATCTCACTGCATCCAATTTCTGAAACTGTTTGTTCAATTCACCTGCTCCTTCTCTGCTTTTGCTTACTTTAAATAAAAAAAATGCAACAGCAAAAGTAACAGTCTGTTTTACATTTGTCACATCACTCTTTATTATAGTCTAAGAACTCTCTGATATCTTTTAAAGGGAAATTTACCTGGCAAGATCAATCTTTTCTGATAAGATCTGTGTGAAAATAATGATCTCTTAAACTTAATATGGACCCATGAAGAGCGTGTGAGTGTTATTTGAAACATCCATGTAAAAAAAAGGTTTTACTGTAACATTAATCCCAAAAAACTGCCAAAATTCAAACAACCACTAAAACAATACTTGCTCACACTTGTGGTCTTTAAGGTGCTTTCCTGTACCTCTGCCTCCTAGTGCTATAATTAGTTGTACATACAGTTCAGTTGCTATAACTACTACCACACTGGAAAAGACATTTCTTTATCCACAGAATGCCTTGTATCATTTCATACTGCTGTATGCAAGGAGAAAAAAAAGTAAAGCAAGTGTAAACATTAATATGATACAATCTCATACCAGGCACAAAGAGGCATAACCTCTTGACTGGTATTAATGTTTGGGACTTAATACTATCAGTTTACAAATCTTAAAAGTGGTCTAATTGGCTGATGGTGAAAGCGTCAAATGTTGAAACAGCGAGTGTATGTCTTTTCTTAGAGATAATCAATATACAATTATAGTGGTTTCAAATAATAGGAGGAATTTAGAAGATGCATTTGCTTAAAGGGATATCTGGCGTAAAATTGATTTAGGGTCAAACACACCGTAACACTGAGTTAGACACCCCCTTGAAAGATGAATATTGCCAACCACTTGCTTCTCTAGTTATACCAACTTTAGTAATGACCGCAGGATAGCAGGACACAGCGGTCTGAGAAGCCATAAACAAACCTCAACCAAAACACCACTCTATAGCCACAAATAATGCTCAGAACAGCACCTAATTTCATAAACAGTACATGTAAGGTCCCAGCCACAGTACTAGCCACCAAACATCTTTTTAACGTTGCCTAATTTCTTTAGCAAAGAGACTAAACACAACTCACCCACTCTCCTCCAGCAGCCACTTGTTTGTGGCGAGACCTCAGGCCAGTCCATTACGGACTGCTGCGGGGTGATGCAGCTCAAGGAAGAACATTTATGATAACTTCTTCATGGAAATGCAATCAGACCGAGACACTAAGGCAGAAGAACTACCGCGTCTGCAGTGCAAAATGATTAATATGGTGATTATCACTTCAAGGAAACAATAAAGAAATGATCATTAACGTTCTTCCTTGAGCTGCGTCACCCTGCTGTAGTCCGTAATGGACTAGCCTTAAGGTCTCGCTGCAAACAAACGGCTGCTGGAAGAGAATAATTTCTTTGCTAAAGAAATTAGGCAAAGTTAAAAAGATGTTTGATGGCTAATACTATGGCTGGGACCCTATATGTACTGTTGATGAAGTTAGGAGCTGTTCTGAGCATTATTTGTGGCTATAGAGTGGTGTTTTGGTTGAGGTTTGTTTATGGCTCCGTGGGCCGCTGTGTATTGCTATCGTGGGGTCGTTACTAAAGTTGGTATAACTAGAAAAGCAAGCGGCCGGCATCATTCATCTCTCGAGGGGGTGTCTAACTCAGTGTTACGGTGTGTTTGACCCTAAATCAATTTTACGCCAGATATCCCTTTAAGCAAATGCATCTTCTAAATTCCTGCTATTATTTGAAACCACTATAATTGTATATTGATTATCTCAAAGAAAAGACATACACTCGCTGTTTCAACATTTGACGCTTTCACCATCAGCCAATTAGACCACTTTTAAGATTTGTAAACTGATAGTATTAAGTCCCAAACATTAATACCATTTTACGCCAGAATATCCTTTTAAAAAAATTCCAGCCCCATGCATCAACTTCTGTTTTGACCTTTACTATTTGAAAGTGGCCTTGGTGATATAAGTGCCAAGAGTGCAGAACACAAAGGGCTTTATTTGCATTTGATATGCTTATTGTTAAATAATTTCCTCTCCACGAACGTTCTTCAATCGTGTTTCTGACTACTGCATTGATCTACATTAAATCTCAGACCCTCCCCTACCTTCAGACGCACAGCAGAATAAATTGAGCTGAAATGTGACTTTATAGAAATGTCTGCTCACTTTGCTACAGTACAGTACAGAGCCTTCAACATTACACGTGCCCCCCTGGTGCCCAGCATGCCTGAGGGGGCGGGGTATCGAACGTTCAGCGTAACCGTCGCTGCTGCAGCAGACACGGCCATATTGTTGATTGTAGCTGGGTGGTGGGCACGACACCCCTAATTATTTTTAGTCACAATAACTAACAATGAGCGATAACGACAAAGGATACGGCGAGCAGGTATGTGTGAAGCGCGTAAATTGTTGAAAATTGTGTCATATAATGGAGCTAAAGTCTGACTGACGCGTTTAATACACTGACCGACTGACTGTCCTCACGTTGTGTTAGCTAATGTTAGCTAGCTTGCTCAATTTTCCTTTCGATACCTGCAACTTGATTATCATCGACATCTCATAATCCAGTCAGCATGGCTAGTTACTTGAGTGTGCATATATAACTTTCAATCGCCCGGGGTTAGCCATATAGTTATAGCCATGGTATTCCTTTTAGTGAGTTTGTCGTTGTTAGCAACCTAACGCTGACTTTAGCTCGACATGAGTTGCTAACGTTAACCGTGCCCTGGGTATCTGTGTAAGGAGAAACTGTAAATTCAATATTGTGCTGATGCTAACCTCAGCCAATCAACCAACTATGTTTAAAAAATCTCTTGATACTCAAAGTCATTTATGGGCTATACTTTGTCAATGTGATCATGTGTAATACAGAGGTTTTATTTGTAAAGGGTTTTAAACTTTACTTAGATGCAACAGATGATCTGTAGAAACAGAAAGACTATTTTTATCGTCGATGGTAACGAGAATTTAATGCTCAGTATATTTGGAATTGTGTGAGAGTCTTTACATTCAGTATAAGCTCATTCACAGCAGTACTTATGGTTAGATCTACATTGTTGTGAATTGAGTCAGGTCATGGTGTTTACCGCCATACTGAGTACTACAATTGATGTTAAGAAACAAACACAATAGTTCCTATTTCTTTTCGTTTTACCACAAGACCGGCCTCAAGATTTCTGCTCTCTCATTTGCACAACAAGCTGAATTAAACTTTGTGTGACCCCCCCACCAGTCACCTGAACTTACATGTAAGTTAACACAATTTGCAAAATCTGGACCCTATAGCCTGGAACCAAGGCACAATATCCTGTTAGTTAACCACAGTAGAAGAAGTGTGATGAATTTGGGGTGAAAAATAGCACTGTTGGACGTAGTCTTACAGTTTGGGTATTAAAAACTAAATGCTTTACAGTAAAACTGCTTTGCTGAATTGGCCAGAACTTTGCTACTCCCAACAGTGCCTGTGTCTTCTTTTTTTGAACAATTGACAATTTACATCTTCCATATTTAACATATTTGGCTTTCTAGCCATAAATGTGCAAAAAACAGAAGTATTTACAATCAAACATGTACTATTATTAGCATGGCATAAAAACAATATAAGAAAATAAGAATACAAGTGAAAAACAATTCTATAAAATAAGGTTTGGGGATGAATTAAGAACCACTACGATACACCCCCTCCCACCCAGTCTCTCCTCTATCATATACAAATCATAAATTGACGAACCAGTGTTTTCTGAATTCAGAAAGTATCAGTGCTTGTGAGGCTAGTTAAAACAAATGTATGAGCAGCATCTTGAGGCCATTGGTCATATATTAGATATTTAGGCAAACGTAAAACTTTGACTCTTCAAAATTGGTTAGCATTGGGGTTTTATTGTGGGAAAGAATCACTAACAGTGGTCTGATACACACTTTATTGATTCATGCAGCCATGTAAAAACAAATTTAAAGGATGATGTATTGAAGAACAACAGAATTAAGTTTTTGGTAGTCATATTTTCAAACTTGTCAAATGTTTGCACCCATTGCAAATGCTTGCAACTTGTCACACTGAAAGTTGCTGATGAAATAAAGCTGTAAATTTCAAACCACTGTAAGTGAAACACTTTGGGTATTTATTGTGTGGTCTTAAACATTCCAATGCATGTCATAACTTTTGAAAATTGAAATGAAATGGAAAAAGTTGAATGAGGGTTAAGTTTTTATTGTCGTCATATATTCTTCATCCTTTTCTTTTTCATTAAGGTTAAGTTCGGACGAAGAAAATGCAGAAGAAGTCTCACATCCACTTAATTTTCAATATTATGAAGCTCTGATGTGTGAAGCTCAATTGTTTGGTGCATGCTAAAACATGAGGAGGGAAGAAGTGTGGGCTGTGTGTGAGATGGGGGAAGTAAGAAGAAGTAAGACAATTGAAGAAAGAAGAATAATGTGAAGTAATGAAGTTACTGAAATGAAGTTAAGGAAGAAAGTAATCTGGATAAGGTCACCACTCTAAGTAATTTTCTGGTCTATTTGTCATATGCGTGCATGTTTTCTTTGCTGACTACAACACACTAGATTCAATTATCACAATTTCTACACAACTGATAAGTTTTAATATGTTGACATGTACTTATAAACATACTAAATGTAATGATATTTTATCATTTAAAGCTACAAAAATAGAATTAACCTGCATTCCAAATCTACACTCCTAATTTCTATTCTTTCTCTACCTCTCACAGGGTAGTATTAATTCTTTGCTACATAAAATATTTTAGGTACATTTTTAAATTGAACCACTGGTCTGTGCTAAAAACTCTTGTCCTGGTGTGTGTGGTTCGTTCAGGAGTCTCGCTCTGCATCCAGGAGCCTCAGTCCACGGGGCTCCGGGAAGTCGGCAAGCCGCTCCCCAGCCCGCTCTCCTGCACGTTCAAAAGAAGGATCCCGTCACTCTCGCTCCAAGTCTCATTCTCGATCGAGGTCCAAATCCAGGTGAGTGAGTGATACCGTTTTAAAGCCTTTGGTGACAAAACACATCTTTAACTGTATTTTGATATTTCTTTGACCTGAAAAATGAATTCCAGTGACAGATTTTGACTGAACTGTCTCTATGGGCTCTAGATAAGGGATATTTGCATACCTATGCTTTAAAGCATCTAATCAGGATGGAGATACTTTTCAGTTATCAGCTGGAAAATGCAGAGGAAGCTGTTCCCTTTTGTTAAGTTGTAAACAAACATTACTTCATACCTACTAATATTTGCACTCTGTCCATCCTCTTGTCACAGATTTGGTTCTCCTCCTCTCATCTGTAAATTAAAATGTCTGTTTTCCTCCATTTGTTTATGCATTTAAGTTGAGTCTAAAAATATTTTTTTTCCCAGTAAAATTTTCATATCTGAAGCCCATCTTTTTGACAAATGTTTGAATGACTTAATAATTTATCAGGATAACTCCTCACAGATAACTAGATGAGTACTGTCAATGTTGTGGTGGTGGTTGTTGGTTGTAGCACATCTGCAGGAGTAGCTGTGCTTTTCCATTGTCAATGTCTTAACCTTTGCTGCATGTATTTTGCTGTAATTAAATTTTTTTTATGTAATGATTTAACTAATTTGTTTATTTATTATTTGAATTCTTCCTCTTCTTATCATTATTATTATTATTTTAGCCTTTTATTTATTTACTTTTATATTTTCTTCTATATATCAATATCATTACCATAATTATTATTAATATTTTTAGGGATGTAGGTAAGAATTATGGGGTCTGTTCTGGGAGGGGGTAGGGTTGGGGTGAAATTTGAAGTTCTATTGCTGTTATTGAAGTTGTATACTGTTTATGAAAAAATGTTAATGAGTCAATTGCAAAAAAAAAAAAATAATGTCTCAGTCTCAGCCATACTAACTTCTGTTTGATAGACAGGAACAATGTAGGCCCACTGAAAGCAAACTGACACAGTTGAAAATGTGCCCCCTACTCTGCTGGTTTGCTGCCAGGAGCATGTAGTCATACAAGCCAGGCTAACAGTGCCGCTTTTCAAATCTTTTACCGTCAAAATAGCATAATCCACCATTCTATGCTGGTATCAAAGTTAAGCAGGCTTGTGGTATGCCGTTTGGATTGAAAATACAAGTCTGGATGAGTTTAGCCAAATCAGTGTCTTGCAGTGGGTCTGTCCTTTGGGATTGCAGGAGGACCTACACACCAGTAACCTTCACTGTAGGAATGAAACTTGTCAAAGGAGGGCTGGGTCAAACCGTTCTCTTCTGATTTAGGTGTTTACATAGAGCTTTTGTCTGTTCAGGCTATTCAGGTCAGTGGTGGTCCATTTAGCGTTATTTTAGTCTTGTAGCAACTATGTGGGTTAAAATGACTCTTCACAGGTCTCATTCTCGTTATGGATCCCGCAGACGCTATAGCAGATCTCGCTCCCGCTCCAGGTCCTACCGCCGCAGATCACACAGCAGGTCCTACAGTGGAGAGCGCCGACGCAGGAGCCACAGCCGCTCGCCCATGTCCAACCGTCGCAGACACATTGGCAACCGTGTAAGTGTGGAGTGAAATGTATGCATACATAGCTATGTTTTTGGTTTTGTATGAATAATAAGTTGCATAAGATCATAGCAGGAACGTCATCTCCTTGAAATTGCAGGCTAATCCAGATCCTAACACCTGTTTGGGAGTTTTCGGCCTGAGTTTGTACACCACAGAGAGGGATCTGAGGGAAGTCTTCTCTAAATACGGGCCCCTGGCAGACGTCTCGATTGTGTACGACCAGCAGTCCAGGCGCTCTAGAGGCTTTGCTTTCGTTTACTTTGAAGGCAAAGATGATGCTAAGGAGGTACGGGGATATAAGCAGACAAAAATCCAGCTTTAAGTCTTACTTTTTGACTCTTCATGATCTTAACCAAGTAATTGTGTATTCATTCACTGTCAGGCAAAGGAAAGAGCGAATGGCATGGAGCTGGATGGCCGTAGGATCAGGGTCGACTTCTCCATCACAAAAAGACCTCACACCCCAACCCCTGGAATCTACATGGGTCGGCCCACATAGTAAGTGATCAAAATCACACTGAGAAGAATGCTTGAAACTCAAAGTGGTCATTTCCTGTTAGAGGACTTTTTTGAACTATCTTGTAAAACAGTGTAAAAGTTAATGTCTTACCAGACAAGTATCGAGGATTTTTAGTTATCTGGGTCATTGTGTTACCTAATCTACCACTTAACTGCTCTTGAGTCAGCATCAACATTATCATAAGACTGACAGCTTTATATTTATTTCCTTTGGCCTACTGCATGTTTATCTAAAGAAAACAAGTTCTGGGTAGGTAAAAGAAATCATGAAGCAGTGGGGGTAACCATTCCTCTCTCTCCACAATTTTTTGTGTTTTTTTTATCAACAGTCAGTCACTCAGCCTGTCAGTCTTTGCCCATGTGAAGTCAATCCTATACTGATGTCAAAAAGACAAATTAATAAACTGGAGGAGAGATCTTACAGCTTCTTAGTGCATTCTTGTTTAAAACTGCAAAATACTGAATCAGAAATTAAGATTTTCAAAAAGCTAGGAAATGTTTTTTTATTTTTTTTTTGTAGGCTATCTAGACATGGCTGAGCAGTCCCACTCAAACAGAATGTTAGATGCAGATTTTTAACTCTATTTTATTTGGAGTACCTTTTGCTAAAACATGAACAAAAACCTGAAGTGATAAGAAAGTAGAAATTACATTTCTAAAACATAAACTGACTTCTGTGCAGCGGTGGAGGTGGCCCCAGTGGTCCACGACGCAATTCACGTGACTATGACCGAGGATATGACCGTGGGTACGACAGAGGCGGTTATGATCGCTATGACGACAGGGACTACTACAGATCATACAGGTGGGTGTCTTGAGTGTTTTAGGTGCAGTGCTGCACACGCACGATGGCTGTCCATTTACACTATTTCCTTGGCTCATTTAGATGAGAAAATAAAAATGACAAACTACTAATGTTTTCTTGTTCCAGAAGGCGATCTCCATCACCATACTATAGAGGGGCTTACAGGTCTCGCTCCAGATCACGGTCCTACTCTCCACGTGAGTCCTACTGTAGATATTAACAGTTTTAATTCAGGAACTCAACAGGTTGCAATGTGCTGAACGGTGAATCTGTTTTGTCTTCCAGGTCGTTATTGAGAGCTCCTCCTCTGTCCATAGCTCAGACTGGAAGTGTTTCTGAATGGTATGATTGTTTGCAGAACAGATTTGTTTGTTTTTTTAATCTGAAGATGAAGATCACACCTCTCTTTGCTTGTGTATGTAAACAGTTAATGTATCTTGGGATCAGTTGTGCAGCTGTGTTTGTAAAATGACCCAAGCTGTGTCATGCTTTTAATTTTACCATATGGCTGACTTCAGCCATACACACACATTAATGTTTGATTCTTTTTTTGTATACAGATTTAGCGAAAATACATCTTGAGACTTATTAAAGGAAGATGCATTTTTTTCACTTTGGCTCATGTCTGTCCTTACAGCTTTTCAATACCTTTTACCATTTGCTGTTGTCAGACTTTTGACATACACCAAGCTGATTTGATGAGGATGATGGTAGGAGCTCACATATCAAGCCCAAAATCCAGTCAGACAAAATTGATCAAATCCACCAGTTTTGTGCAAGTAAATTATCCAGGAAAATTACCTAGAAACAGACCATTGTTTGAGCTAAATTAAGGTTTGACGTGATTTGTCTGCTTTTAAAAATCTGGAGCAGTGGTTGAAAAGATGTTGCTAAGTGGAAAGATTATGTTGGTGCTTATCTAATTCCATTAACCCAAAATATTTAGAAAGCTTCCAGACTCTGAATCTTTGCTCACATCTCAGGGTTTTTGCAGCAGCTGAAATAATTCTGAAACTAAAGGCATTTCAGCTTCATTATGAGGCTAATATTTACTGACTTGAAGCTAAAAGTATGTAAGTTAAATGCTGCTGTTTCAGTCAGGCACGAGTTAAAACCAGTCTGAGCGGACCTGTGAGGCTGACTCATGTTGGAGTGAATTCAGCTGAATGAGAAGAGTTAATTTCAATATGTTTTCTAAGCAAACTACCCCTCACTACTCTATCAGGGTACAGCAAGACCTGGGAAGGAGGGGGCAGCTGTTGCTGCAAGGGTCTTCAGTCCAACATCTACCCCTGCTGGTCACAGAGCGGACATAACTCCCCTTAGCATCCAAAACAAACAACACTTTTAGTATACTCATTAAACTCTGATTAAACCTGCGTAGTTTTGCACTCTCTGCTATTGAATGGAAATTAAAACTCAAATCCTCAAGTGAAAGGAGCTGCTCCTCTTAGAGCTAGTACCCTCAAATAATCTGCAAGGACCACATCTCTACTTCCAACAAGGACAAAATGAAGGTGAACAGTTCACGGAATTTGAATGGGATTTCACTTCAAAATATCCAAACCACTTATGAAAAAAAACCTAAGCAGCCCAAATTAGTTGTATAAATATCACACTTGTATTAAACTCTTCTATGACACAGTTTAAAAATCAGTAAATCCTAGCGTGTGTAGATTTACTGGTGGCACTAGCAGGACAAAAGGTTTCACCAAAAAAAGAGTCACTGTAAAGCGTGTGAGGATTGTTCAGATTTCTTTTATTCAGTGTTTGAATATTAACAAACATGTTGGTTTAATACAAACTAAAACAGAAAATAAAGTCCTTTGTGTCAGAGAGGGGTAATAGGATTTTGTAACCTGTTGTGGAATCCTATTTTATCCCACAGGGTATACAGCAGTACAACAAGACACTGTAAGCAGGATGTCAACGGCAATTAAATAATTAAATTTAATCCCAGTTTTTATTTTATCTGTGTTTTTGGGAATGGCCCTGTCATCTAAATCCCCTGGGCTGGGAGCACTGTAATAGAAATGTTTTATTGATGAATAAAATGAACTTTTCACCCTGAATTTCTGTTGAGAGGGAAGAGGAATTAAAATTGATGTGAGTAAATAACGTTGGAGAGTGAAAACAGTGGGAGAGAGAGAGAAACAGCAGAAATAGGGAATAACTGAAAGTGTTCAGATTTAGTTAGGCAAAGTCAAAACCACATTGGGAGCTGATTTCTTCCCTTTTTACAAGTCAAATGTTTTAATGATGTGGCTCTGTTCTCCCCTGACATCACGTTTCCTCTTCAGCTAATTTTACTCTCTGAGCTGAGATGATATTTGTTAGTTGCCCCATTTGTTAGCACACTGACCTAATTGAGCAGAGCATTTTAACAAGAAAGGATGTGAATGACCCTGAGCGCGGAGTGACATTTGGATCTGCATGCTGTGTCCACATTCATGAAAAAAAGGGGACATTTTACTGCTCCTTTTGTGTTAGTTTGATCATTTTTACACAGGTGACTAAATACACAAACATGTCAGCTGCGTTGAAATGAATAATAAGAGCAGTGGATGAGTGTGTCAATTTTTTAAAGGTGACTAAGACTTATCCAGCAGCAGTAAGGCCTGCGCACACTGTTGTTAGCATGTCATCAGGAAAGTAACTAAAGCGCTGTTTAGTAAATAGGGCACAGCTTGGACATTCCTCTGTTCACACACACACTCGTAAACAAGCAGAGGAATGGTGGTCACTCCTGCTGCTGGCACTTTCCTCACTACAGTAGGGTGGCAGTAATGTTCCAAGGCACAGGCCAGTCACATGTAGAAACACTCAAGTGCTGTAGGCTCAAGGCTCCTCCCCCTTGTAGGTACAAGACTACACGTCCATGCACGAGCACTGCAGCTGTGTGTGTGTGTGTGTGTGTGTATGTGTGTCTGCTGCCCTTCCCCTTTTTTTTCACATTTTAAGCTTTTGTGCAGAAATCCACCTTGCTTACTTAGCTTTGCTTTCCCTTCCCCGAACACACCCACGTACACACATGTAGATGTAATAAAAAAAGGGAAAAATATGCCATATCATGTGTGTACTCTGGAGTCTGAGCTCAGACTGACTGAGTGACACTGCATGGAGGGCGCTTTCCCCATGCACAAATACAAGAGAGGGCCAGGAATCCCCTTACTTCTACTTATCAGCTTCTAAAAATAAATATTTACTCAGTTTTACATTTTGCAGTGTGATCTGTTAGCACTATCCACAGGTTGAAATGCAGAGTGAAAGATGTGTCATCACCTTGAATTACATTGTGGAGTTGTTGTATTGGCTCCTGATAAGAATGAATTGCCAAGTGTAGATCTCCTAATTCCACCGCCTAAGGGCACAATAAACACAAATGAGTGTTAAGCAGTTTCACTTTCTCTTTTGTATTTCCAAAAAAACTTTATTTTATGAAGTGTTTCCCAAATATAGACAAATGTAAATAAAGTTGTTATGAATGCCATGACTTTATTCTTAATGGCTGCCTCCAAAACATGCGTCCATGGCGAGGTTTGAACTCCCAGCGTCCACCGTGGCTCCATAAATCCATATCCTCGTGTCAGTCACAAGTAAAGGACAAACTGTGGAGATCAGTCACACTGTTTGGGTCGACAACTCCAGAGACAACGACTTGATTTTCCACACAGTAGCCCCCTTTTTTTTTTTTTTTACTCAAGCCAGTCTGGAGGGACCCAAGGCACGGCCCTTATTATGATTTGATGAAATAACCCCTCTGCCTCCTCTAAGCCCATCCCTTTGCTGAATGCACCCAGTGATCATCATGCCACTTTCAGAGCCTAATGCACTTTCTACGCCGGAGAACCGGGAGTGAGCCCACATGCACCTCCAAACAGTTTTTCTTGTGATTTTAAGGGAGATTTTATTTAGAGGCGGTGCTTGTTGGCTCCAGAGGAGCGTCGTAACGACACTTTTCCCCTCAGTCCCTGTTAAAAGAGTTAGACCAGGGCCAGAGTTGGTGCTGGGGGGTCGCTTATAGCTTAGTGATTTCCTGGGGTGATTGTTGCGTTTTATTTTTTACACCCAGCACGTTTTTTCCCCCCATTTTATTTTATTTTATTTTATTATTTTTCTACTTCTTTGAATATCGCCACTTTCTCCCCCCTCAGATCTGAATCCCCTTCGAGATTTTTCCTTCCAGATCATGAACAAACTATATGTTGGGAATTTAAGTCCTGCGGTCACCGTCGAGGACTTGCAGCAGCTCTTTGGGGAGAGGAAGCTGCCAGCGGCCGAGCAGGTCCTGCTCAAATCCGGCTATGCTTTTGTGGACTGCCCCGACCAGAACTCGGCCATAAAGGCTATAGAGTGTCTTTCTGGTAAGTGTTGGATTTGATAAGTGATGCTACTGGTGACAGGGGGAAATAATTCACAGCGGGTCAAACTGCACGTTCAGGTTAAATACACAATAGCCCCGAGGTGTCCCAAATGTAAAAAATACTGAGTAGTAGCTTTGTGTGATTTTGTTTTTAATGCTTTGGACAATCTTTGCGATCATATCCGTGTGCCATCAGAGTTTAGATGAACGCTCAGTAATGCACGCTCCAAGAGAAATTGGATAAATGATCGATCACAGCATACACTCAGGGCTTTACTGCCCGTTTGCCTAAAGAAAACACGAGCCGTCCTAACGGTCTTAACGCGCACAATAACCTATATTTTGGAGATTCCGATAGTGTGGGGCGCTACTTTGCAATCACCCGCTGGAATGTATGGGATGGTCTGATGGTTGGGGTAGGCATAATTATTTTTCACTTATTTTTTATCTTGATTTTATTGAAGAAAGCAGAGCGACGCGAGCGCGGAAAACTTGTCAGATCCATGTTCCTCTGATGTCTGGCTATGTTTTTACGAGGTGTCTTGGAGGTGGGTCATGGGGGTCCGGAGGAAAGAGCTAATAAACAGGTAGCTGAGGGGGGACGAGGTGAGACGCTAATTCCGTGCTGCGCCAGGCAGGCCACTCATAATAGTAACGAAAACCCGTGTTCAAGCTTCGCCGAAGAGCGCTTCAAATTCAGCCACACCGGCTGGGGCAACACGGAGAATGAAGAAACACCTACCTAAGACAGAAAGAGTACAAGCCATTCTGCTTTCAAACCAGCTCTTCTTTGATGTTGCATTCTTTACTGAGCGCAGAAAAATACCCCTCATTGCACTGAGAGAGGGTTGTGGGAGTGGAAAGCATGGCTGCCCATTTCCCCCCATACTATATAAGCTTAACATGCTTCATTTTGGCGCCGATTCCCTCAATTGTGACCCTTAAAATGTCCCACTTGTGCTTGTTTTAATGTAAACATAGGCAGTTTGACCGTCGCCGTGCGCATAACGCACCCGCGTACAGCACTTTTTTTCAGGGGTAGCCTAGTCTGTTTGAATGGGGACGCACCTACTTGGAGAAGTGATTCAAAGTGTTGCTGTGAAGGCCTACCAGCTTGCATTGTTACTTTCATGGTACACAGCTAATGTTACACTATCAACTTTCGTCCCTACAGGTAAAGTTGAGTTACACGGAAAGGTGATAGAGGTAGACTACTCAGTCCCCAAAAAACTAAGGTAGGCCTACAACCTGACACACACACTCACTCACACGCACACACACACACACACACACACACACACACACACACACATATTGTGTCCTACGCCTATACTGTGCCCCATGGCAGACTGAGTGACCTGTAGGCTTCCGCTGTGAAATATAGCAAGCAGATTTCCCCTCTTTCTTTGCTTCTGTGTGTGGGTTTTTTTTTACGCAGGGTGGTGTTTTTTTACTCACTGGCGACGAAAATGTGATGGCATGGCGATTAAACAAAAGAAAAAAGGCGACAAAGAAACAGTTTTAGTCCGCAAAACACACGGAGGCTGCTGCCATATCGCGTGATCTGCAGTGAGGCCTATCCCACTGTGCAACATGGACACGCACACACATATATTATAATTGCATCTTAATTGAATTTCACTCAAACACTCAGTTAACTTTCACATGTGCTGTTTAACATGCCTTTGTTGGTATCTACATGGCATTTTTCTCGACATGTGGGCGATAAAGTTAGGTTTCATTATTGACTGTAACACTGCAGTACATGGTGCGTTGCATACCAATCAGCTGTGTCTCCCCTCTTCTTACTATAAGCATGTGTGTGTATGTATATGAGCAACACAGGCTCTATGTGTGTGTGCGCGAAGAAAGCCGAGTTGAAGGTTTGTATGGCCTAATCTATAGGTTAACCCTAAACTCCCCACCCACGGCACCACTGTCATTTTCTAGTGTTTCTGTACCAGCTTGTCCACCCTGTTTTAAACACAACATATCCACGAGCTTTTAATTCCATAGGAACAAAGGTTAAACAGTATTTTTCCGCCTGTGCGTAATGCGTAATACACTCCTACGTCTGTGTGAGATTAAACAGCCTATAGAGTGTCTGCACGTATAGATCCACCCTGTTTCACTACAATGCGTTTGGCTTTAGGGGAAGACTACATTGCGTGACAAAAAGGTAAATATTCATGCCCCTTGTGGAGGAGCACGTGACCTGTACTTTATGCTCCAGCATAGTCCTCCCCTTCACTGCTGCTACACTGCCCTGCTTTACTGCAGTAGCTTTTCACTGTTCTCAACTGTGGAGAAAATCATGTTTGTGAGAAATGTGAAGAGATCGGGTTTCTGTGTTATCTCCACGCTATTTCACTCGGTTTGAAGGCGCTTTTTAAGACGCAACATGGTGCTTGAGCTCTGCGCCACTCCCCACAGTTTAGTGTGCACGTAGGCCATGGCAATGTTGGACAGCCTCTTAATGGCTGCCATGATGGTCCTGCTCACTGCTCGGCTATAGGCGGAATCACAAGGAGCAAATGGCCATACATGTGCCTGCCTGCATGTGTCCAATCGGCAGTGTGAGGAGCTGTACAGACGGCTGTGCATGTCCTGAACAGGCCTTCAGAGCTAAATGTTCGCCATGTCAGCGAGGGCGGCGAGGAAATGTACAGGTGTTCATTTTAAAATGAATCCGCAGATTAACAGGGGGAAGAGAGCGGGTCCACGTGGACGTGGAAATCCGTTTTATTTGTTCACATTGTTATTCAAAGATTAGTCTATAATAATATTATACGATTCTATAATTTCCCACGAGTTTCTGTTTAACATTTACATTAATTTAAATATGGAGCTGAAAATGCCAGCTTTTGTCCTGCAGTAAATATTTGTTGTTAGAGTTAAAAAGAGGCAAATGATCAACTTTTTTAAATTCAACTGAATATTTTATTGATGTTCAAAGTTTTTAACAATTATTTTGAATTATTCCAACAAGTTCAAAATACTGGCATTTTACTTTTTAATCCTGCATTTATAGATTTATATCAAATCCAAAAAGGTGCTGTTGTGGATTTGGTTTTAAAATTCTGCATGGCTGCAATAACTGAGGAAAAGATAAACAGGCCTTTTATACAAATCAGCAATTTTTGTTGAGTCATTTGAAGCTCTTCAGGCCTGTTGGTTTTGTTTGGGGCTGTTGTAGTTTCAGCTGCAGTTTGCTGTCTGTCCTGTTTGTTGATATATTTTAGCTGTGTTTTGTTGGGCAATGTCTATATTGTGCTAACAGGTGTAGTTGGTTTAAGGATTAAATTGTGTCTTTTTTAAACCCCAGAATTATAAACTTATTTTCCAGTCACTGTGATAAAGTTTTGATAATTATATAGTTGATTTGTGTGCTCTGGGCCTTCTCAAAGCAATTTTACTGGACATGAAAATAAAAAAAGTTTCAAATTGTTTTAGTTTCAATGTTGTAATAGTTAATTAAATGTGATATTTAAATTTATTTTATGAGATTTCATATTTGTAGAATAATGTAGACCTCATTGCTTGAAGTGTTTTCAGACATAAATAAACTCCCTTCTTGATTTTGTTTGAGGGGTTGTTGTCACAGAAAATACACCACAGTTTGTTGCAGTCTTATTTACATATTCCAGGAGTAGTTTGAAGAATTTCAGGCTCACTTTGGTTCATTTAAAGTTGTGAAAAATATTGATTAAACAACTTGTTGTGTGAAGATAATCATGGTAGTAATTTGTGTCTCTTAGCATGAACTTATTCTGATTTCACTGCTGAGAGATCTGTAATTATAAATCAGTCAGCTGATATATATGTAAACATGAAAAGCACAACTTTAAATTACCTTAATTGTAATTACTAGAAGAATTTAAGCTTGTTGTGCAATCACAGTTTAAAATCATGTGCTAAATTTTTATGATGTACATAAGGATTTTGTTATTTATGTGGAATGAATTTGAATAATTATTCAATAATAATTTTGTAAATTCCATTAGATAAACATAAATTGATTTGCTGAAATAACCAAGTTTGTTTGCAGATATCTAGATGTTTTTACTTTCTTGTACATTTTAATGGCTGCCACATTTTGACAGGAGAAATCAAAACACAGCATTTCTTTTAAAAGTGTAAAGCTCTACACATGGATTAGCCCCTGCTTATGCAGCAAACAGAGTATGACTTTATGTTAATTCATATTTTCTTCTCATAAATTCTATTCAGTGTGCTTTAAACCTCGGATCATGTCAGTGACTGTGTGAACAAAGTGACTAATGTGATCCCCTACTGTGAGGAGGATCAATGAGTAGTATTGGATCTGTGAAGGGAGCATTATCGTCTCAGGGTACACACAATTTTGTGGTGTCTTCCTGAGAAACACACATGCTTGTTTACCTGTTTGTTCAGTTGTCTAGTATCAAATAAAAAAATTCTTCTCTCCTGTTTACTATCTTATCTTCACCTTCGTCTTAAAGCCGAGTAAAGATGTGCTCAAATAAACAGGTAATGAATTTCTTATTAGGTGTTAACTGTCAGTGTTTCACTCCACTAGCCTGCGTCACATAAACACATTTTAACTTTGCTGTTTAATGCTGCTTAATGAAGCTAAATTGATGTAGAAAAAAAAATGTCTGACGAAAGGATATCAACCAATACATGGGTGTAAACATCTGCATTGCACCATAGAGGTGCACGTACAGATGTGTGTGTTGTGTTGACAGCGCACACTGAATCAAAACAGCGAAACAGGATAGCCATCAGTTGATCCACTCTGAATCCATTAATACTCCCTAGTTGATCCTGGGTGAAGGAGAAGCTCTCTTAATCAGACTCTGGTTATGTCCGGAGTGATAGCGAGAGGTGCCGCTCTGCTCCCTTTCCAAATCCACATCTGCTGCGCCCTCCTCCTGACTCTCCGTGTCTCCTCTCACCTGTCTGTGAGGGGGATCACACCCAAGAATCTGGTTTGTTAAGAAAGAGAGCAGGTGTCTAAATGTCGCTCAACTAGGCTGGTTTTCTGCCCTGGGGAGCATTGTGGGAATCTTTTTTAATGCAGTTGACTTTCTGACATATGAAGGATTACAGAGAGAATCTGTATAATGTAAAACATCTTATACTGATCAGTGAAATAATGCAGAGTGAGGTTGCATTTCTACAATTTACGTTTTAATGTTTTAGTCCTTGTATTTAAATTCTAGGCTGCTCCTTAATTTGTTAAGCAACTGTTAACATTTCACAAAAACATTAGTGTCGTTTTCTCCTGAGGGGGTAACGGCCACACTCGCCCAGCAAAGCATACAGCTTTAAGGGCTGATGAGATAAGATGTGATAGCATTGTCAATTCATTGTACATCTGCCAGACCCATGGAAACACAGTTGAAGCTTCTACAGTGTCCAATAAATCTGCTTTTTTTAAACAAATGCTTGCTTGTACATCACAGCAGCATTTCTCTTCGTAAAGTAGTCATTCACATTCCTCTCCAACCTGTTGAATGACTAATAAGTTACTGCAGCATTACAAGCAGAAGTAAAGTGAGATCATGGATGACTCTCAGGAGCAGCAGGGAGGAGCTGCTGAAGGCGTGGCCCCGGATGAGGAGGATTCCTCTGACTGGGCATCCTAAGCTGTGGCTTTTCCTCTTAATTCTGAATCTCTTGAGTATAGCAGAAATCAGAGGAGTGAATATGTCAGCATGTGTTGATGGTTTCACCTGAGCGGCTGTGACAGAACTGGAGCAGCGATGGCTCATGTGTTTGGTCAGTGACAAATCTGAGGAGCACCATTCATACGCATGTTTTTGTGAACGGGAGTTTGTCTTCCTCTGTTTTTGTTTGTGACCTCACCATTACACATTTCCTCACAGTCTAGTTCTTTTTATTGAATGATGACAGTAATGGAGAGACAGCTCTTGGTAAAAGTAAAATAAACCCTCATTGATTAGAGATGAGAGACAAAAAAGCCTCTTTGGCTAAGACCGAGACACTGAGGCCATTTTTCCTCTCGGAGCATGTGTCACTGATTATGAGCTCTTATTGGCTCGTTGATGTCTGATTCAGTTATTAAAAAAAAGACAGGACATGAGTTTAATTTATAGAAAAATATGATTACCAATAAAGAATATTTCAGCTTTGACATTTAGCTTTCTTCTTGGCATGATATTATTCTCTTACACACTGTAACCAGGTGTGGGAAGCTCAGCTGTTGGTAAGAGTTGTGTATGAAATGGAAGAGATCAAAATCCCAATCCAGCACAGAATAAGCTGATATTGTCTGGAGCAGATGCTTGATGATGCTAAGCAGGATTTGATGAATTAAATGTGCATCATATGAATATTTAATGATTTATAAATCATGATTATGAGAAGCGCAGTTTGTACCCAAGTTCTTTTTTGGGGGAAGTAATTGAAGATGTAACAGCTGCTCTGCCTCTCCTTCCTTTACCATGTCCCTCTGTTGCTCAGTCTGTCTCGAATGTTGTGTGTGTGTGTGTATCTGTGTGTGTGTGAATGGTATAGTAGTGGGATGATAATATCCACAAACAGATATGTTCAAGGGCAGCACAGCAGAATTAGAAGCGCTGTGGTGAATACCGGCTGAAAGCTAGATGCCGGATGTAAAGTTTGGGGTTTCTCACCCTCCGTTGTCCAGGGATGCCCAAGGGTGTGGTCTCCATTAAAGGTTCGGTGGCTGAGTGGCACAGCAGGTGGCATTTCTCACACAGGCAGATCCGTCCTTGTTTCATATCAACACCATATAGCCTCACTGGCCAAGCTGGAACCTAAGAGCTTTGATGGGTTTTGAACAGGTGAAATGCATATGGTGAAAGCTGCAAACAGCCAACTAGAGTAAGCCAGGAGTTGTAATGCTCACATCGAGCCAATGCTTTGCAAGCGAATCAAGCCGTTGGGATCCAGGCTCATGAAAATGCTCAGTGACACCGAGTTTCAGATATAAATTTCAGATCTAAAAGATTCATCCAGAAAAAAACTCTCCTTTTCATGTCTTTAAAGTAAAATTCTGCCCCTCGTTCTCTTACCTGGCTGTACCTTTTCAAACAGGAATACTTGAAGAAAGTCTGCCCCCTTTATTCTACTCTTACTCCCCTCCCACCAAACGACTAGAAAGTGACCAAAAACTAAAAAAAAGAGACAAAACAGCAACAAGTGGACACACGAATGACTGCAAAGACATAAAGAAAACACCTTCAGACGCTGAAAATACCAAGTCACAGAGAAGACAAAGAAAATAAAAAGCAATGGCTACAAAGAGAGACAAAACAAAAACCAAGAGAGAATTTACTACTACATTTATCCAAACAGCTGAAAGTTCAAGTTGAAGAAGTACACAAAATTACAACTATGACTTAAAACAACAGTACAAAGAAAGAAAAGTCAGAGAGACGTGGAAAAAAACAACAACCCAAAAAGTTACCTTAAAGTTAGAGTTAACTTAAAAGATACACACAGTGAGATCAAAAAGAAGTAAAACCAAAGACAAAACTTCTCAAAAAGTCAAAATAAGTAAACTACCACAGAAAAAAAACAAACATTTACTTCAGCAAAAGTCAAACAGTTGAAAAGGCATAAAAAATGACCACTAAGTGACGCAAACCTAAAAGAGACAAAAAACAACTATGACCAAGAGACAAAAAATCCCAGTGAAGAGGCAGCAGAGAGACAAAGAGCTACAAAGAGACAAACTTAATTACCAATTGAAACAAAAAAGAGACAAAAAACAAAACCAAAAAAATTCAACAGAAAGTGAAATAAAGTGATGATCAGAAAAACAAGTATGAGCATTAAGAGACACAGAGGACAGCAAAAAGCCCCCAACTACGAACAGTCAAAACAACAACAACAAAGACCCCAGAGACCACAAACTGACACCAAACACCCAACATCAGAATCAACCAGGGAGCCATTTTTTAAATAATCGACTTTTGGTTATTCAGAGCTATTTAGTCCAAATACTGGCTTTACTTCACCTGCTGTGAACATAAAGGATACTTTCCCTCCAAAACCAATATTACACACACCCATGTTAAAGACACACTAACACAGTCACACAGCCACCTGCAGAGCAACATGCTGTACATGTATCTCTTGTTTAGGGAGTTATTGTGTCAAAGAAATCACAGTGTTGTCCGTTGTGTCTCAGCCAAGAACCGATTGATGAACTTGACCATAGTCAAATTTCTAAACCATCACAGACACGCCCTCACTGGTGATGTCTGTGATGAAGACAATCAGGTACTTGGTTTGAAACAGAAGGTAAAATGGTGGTAAGAATCCCTGTCATTGTGTGTACAGTGAAGTTTTGTCTACAGCGAGTAGTCTCCCGTGTAGGTGTAATAATCTCTTTTGATATCTGATTTTTAATGTCAGCTCTTTGAGGAGCAGCTCCGCAGAAAGATTCGCTCTTGTGACATTTACAGCGTCTTGATGTGGGAGCAAAACTGTCCCATTGTGCTCGTGAATGTGTGTGTCCATGTGTACTTACAGGTCGGACTGTGTTCAGATCCAACTGTTTCAGGTTAGGTTCTCCTCGTTGCTATGGGAACCGGTTTTGAGTATTTTGCTTGGTGATAGGAGGAGAAATGCTTCAAAAAATGAACCCAACGTCCTCCAGTGTGCAGAACACCACAGGAAAAAAAAATCAACACCATAAGTTGAGATTTCTGCATGTGACACTTAAGATTCCTCCTTCAAGTGATGATTATGATATCTTTTCATATCTCTGTCGGATCCTTTGATTACAGCTTAAAATTGTCATGAACTGCTGTCAGTTTGGAGACCCTGTAATTTCCACCACTTCCCAGGAAAGTGGAGACTGCCGATTGGTTATAGCTGCAAGCCCCTGTGTGCAGGCCAGCCATGTGTCTGTGGTTTACTCTATGGGTGGTGCTGATTTTATATCTCAACAAATACATCGCCCGGTAAGGTGCCTGCTTAAAAAAAATAATAATTCAGCTCAATCCTTGAAGTGTATTTTTTTCCTTACAAAAAAAGGGAGCTCTGCTGAGTGGGCTGTCCGTCCATGTCACAGACGCAGCCCTTTAGTGACCTTTCTTATTCACAAACCCACTCAGAGCCAACATTTCTATCCTTTTCCATATGTATGCAACGGAAGCGTGGAAACCCCCTCCTCTAAACCGAACAAGTCATCTACAGTAAGGCCGGCACACAGCTGAGCCTACGACACAACCTGCAGCACAGTCTGATCATTGTGTTTCCTCTGTTTCATGACGGAAGAGGAAGACATGGAGAGGACTCACAGAGTCTGAGTTACGTGAATGCGTAAGCTCCTTTCCTCTCAGTGTGGTTGTGTGTTTGTGTGTGTGTTCCTGTGTGGGCAGAAATGAGCACAGCTGATAGAGGGCAGCATTTCTTCCCCCTGTAAAGCGAGGCTCTCTCTCTGTGTATGTGTATGTGTTTGTTTGTTTGTGTGTGTGTGTGTGTGTCTCCTTCTGCAAACTGTTAGAACTCTCTTCACAATTCATTTTAATTCAAGGGCTTTTATTGGCAGGAGTACATTTAATAAAACAGTATTGCCAAAGCACAATTACGTTTACATTTGTGTATGACTTCAAAATAATTGCAAAGGAAAATTTGATTAAAAATCCCAAATCAAAGCGCAGGTTTCAAAATATTTGTTCAATGCGTAGGATTTCTGTTTGCAGATTTAAAACGGGCAAAAAATACTAAATCAAGGCTATTTCTAAGATTTAATTACTCTAATGGGTTTGTTCTCTGATTCACAGCCATGTAGGAAAATTTACTGAGAGCAATAAATTACACACAGATACTCGCTTTGATGAAAAAGATATTTTTATTTATCTTAGGAAAGTATTTTACTCTTAATTGACCCCAAAACTCTTTTTCTTAAACAACAAATATCAACTTTTTTTCAAAACAGAGGGAAAAATAGGTTTCAAATGTGACACTGGGCTGCTCTGCTCATTTTGGACTCAATTGTAGCAGACAAATAAAAAGTTAGTCATTTTTAAAGCAAGCATTGTTGTAATGTGAGGTGTCAGGTGCACTGTGGAAACTGCTGATTTGTGTTTGTTATGTTTTATGCCGCCTCATTTCAAAGTCCTGTTACACTGAATTGAAGACGGGGAAAATAAAAGTTTAATTGGCTTTCTGAATGTTGTTATAAATCATAAGAGATACCAGGGGCCGTATGTAAAAGTCTCTCAGGTCTGATCTGACCGCTGAGCTGCTTGTTTGTTTGTGTATTAAATATGAGGCTTACACGTTATTAGTGTGCGAGCTTACTCTTGGCAAGACTCAGATCAGAGTGTTCTGGTGTTGAAGTATTTATGTAGTGAATTTGCTCTTTCTTATCACCTGATTGTTTAGTTTTCTTTGGTCACCTAGGTATTCAACTAATCTTGAGTTCTTGTAGGACTGAGCCAGGCAGTGGCTTTAGTCAGGAATATGCCATAAAACCTGTTGTGTCACACATCTGTGCGTGATCTTCTTGACTACGATTGCTGAGCTCAGAGATAAGTGGAGTAATGAAGAGGGGAGCTGGGCAGGTGCTGGAGAGAAGGATGGCTCCCTTCACCTCCCTGCCAAGTGACCCAGCACATGCCAACAGCCAGCCCCACACCATGTGAGGTAAAAACAGAGCATGTATGTGAGAGCGAGAGAGCGACAATAACAGAGCAATGGACGGACATAATGAGAAAGCTTTCGCAGAGTAAAAGGGAGAACCCTATGGGAGTCCTTTTGATTTTATCGCACCAAATGCCAGGTTACAGGCAGAGCGGTGGAGGACTTTCACACAGCCGCTGCAGAGAGCTGCACACACAGGCAGCCGTGAGCAGAATGTGAAAAAACAGTTTGTAAATAGTTGTTGTCTTCCTGACCCTTGTCTAAAATTTCCCTGGAGGAGCAGAATATTTTACCGTGAAGTGTTCGACCTGTGTGTGTATCGCTTAACAGCCGGGGTTTCCCATGGGTGCAGTAGCTCCTGCGGCAGCAGTGCTTTACTCTACAAAAGGCATACTATTAAGTCCAGAGGTTTGAAGGCTGTTATGTTATGAATGTTTGCTTTTTTTATGAGCAAAACACTTTGTACAAACACAACTAAATGTACATGCAAGTTGCCAGAACACCAACACACCCGCTGATTGATTTTGGGCCCATGTTAAGCACACAGTCTCTATTATTACCATCTGTTTTTTACCGTTGCCAACACGCAGGTCACCTCTGTCTCATGCATGCAAACAACATTATGACACTGATTGATGAATTGTCCGTCCCCTGTCAGGTTAAATGAAGCACGCACTGACACACATCCAATTAAAACTGAAGTGTGTTCCTTGAGCAGAGCACGGTCTGGTCAGAAAAAAAAAGAAAAACTGCAGAAACATGGGCATCGTCAGCTCACAGGGATGGTAAATATTTGATGCAGGAGCAGCCATGCATGAGCTCTTAGTGGAGGGCTTCAGAAGTTAACGGGGTCGTTTGCATGTTGGGTGCGTGTGCTTTTTTTTCACATGGTTAAAACACTTACTCTGGATTCGTTCAGGGCGATCCCGCTGTCATTAATGGTGAATTCCACAAATGCAGCTGCAGCTTATCTCCATGCTCGAGGGAGGGTCACACACCCTCCACTGCAGCATTTGTTACTTGTCTTCCCCTCTTCTTCCTCCTCCTCCTCCTGCCATGTGCATGTTTTGTGTCAGTGTACCACGTCATGCGTACCACCTTAGATTGCGTGCATCGTCTCTCACCATCTCCTTCCAGCTCACAGAGTGTCACTGCTCCCCTGGCACAGTGAGGAGGTGCAGAGTGAACCAGGCTGTGTGTGTGTGTGAGAGCGTGAGCGGGTGTAAATAGCTGTACAACTCTACGTAATGTACAGTAAGCTGAATGTGAGCCGCCCTATCGGATAGTGTAACAGAGACAGGCAGTTTATTCTTGGTTGTGGTTAGTGTGATTCTTCAACAACAGTAATGTCTGTATGTAATTTAAATGTGTGTGTGTGTGTGTGTGTGTGTGTGTGTACAGTACCTCAGTGTTTCTGCCATTCCCTGAGCTGGAGTCAGTAGTTCATTTCAAAGATGGTTTGCTAAGATGGTTTTGTTTTAAGTGGTGTAAGGAGTGACTGCAGGCAGTCCGGTTTCCGGTCTCTTGACGTTGTGGGAGAATAAATTACAGAGATATGAAATTATTCCCTTCAAAGGCCAGTTTGATGTCAGAGAGACAGTGGTGGAGATGACACAGGAAAAATGCGACATTTGACGAAGAGTCTGTTTCAGTGAGACTTGTGTTAGCTCTTCCTTTTGTTGCATCCTTTGATGAATGAACAGCCTCCTTGGGCATCTTTGAACGACCACTGCTTCAACCCCATCACTACACATCATTAAAGCTGGCATAGTGCTGTGCTTATACTAACACACACATACACACACAGATGGGATCTGATTTGATCAAACGTCTCTGCAAATAACAGAGACACCACTAAACACAGCACAGCCCTGCTTTGTTTTCAAGCTAACCTCTATTTTGCAGACCCTCGACATACACACCACTCTAAAATTTGCTTTTTTTTACATGGAGGCCATTTTCCACATCTTGCTCTGGGAGCTCAAATGCTATCAAAGTCAGAGCTGGCCCAAGCCTCAGTGGGGCCCTAAGCCAAATTTGATTTTGGGTCCCTCTATTTCTGCCAATAATATCAATTGTTGATCATTTACACACCTTCACAAATCTCTTTGATTAACATTCCATGACATGCAAACACACCTTTATCTTGGTGTTTTTTCTCTTCTTCCTCTCTCTTCTCTCTGATCCTGAAGGATATCTCCTTTTTCGCGACATTGTTTTGACCCACAACTACCTGCACTTTGGATGCTAAGTGCACATTGCACAGCAGAAGGCACATAATGGTAGCGTAGCTTTGACATATCAGAATCATAGGCCTACATCAGCAGCAGCACTAAAATGTTTTGACTTTATTTTATTTTTTACAATAATATATATTTGATCATACAGAAAGCATCACTCATACATGAAAAAAAAAAAAAAAATATATATTTTTTAATATTGCTCTTGGGGGCCTCCTACTGGCCGCGGGGCCCTAAGCAGGCACTTAGTTCGCTTATGCCTTGGGTCGGCTCTGATCAAAGTGTCGCACTCTTCACCTCCACTGAACAGAAACTAAAAAGAAGATGAATGATAAAAATCCAGGTGGACTTCTTGCCATTTGTTTTAGTAAATATATTATTTATGATAGCTTATTAGCCATCTGAAAACTTATGGTAGCACAGACTTAGTTGCAGAAATGGATCCTCTTTCCCGTCACATGATATCTGCTCACTTTAACACTGTCAAAAGGTTATGTTTCTATTCCACAACATCCTTTCTAACAGTCTGCTTTTCCTGCTAATGCTCTCTAGGCATTTGTGTTATCAGCTAACATGTAGCCACTCCAGTGCTACGATTACATTCCCTATCACATCATAAAAGCCTTTAAAGGGTGATTTTAGCTGGGAGCCTCCTCGAACTGACCTTGGATGCTAAATGCCGTCGTTAGCTGTTATGAGTGGTCAGATATCCTGTTTCATGTCCTGCTGGATTTGTTTGTATTTTTATTGTCAGTTGCTTATCAGTAGGAAAGAGGTAAACTGATTCAGCAGATCCATTTTTTTGTTTTTGACATGCTTGGACCTTTGAAGCCTTTTTGTTTGCGTCTCCTGTTGTTGTGGCAGTCTGAAAGAATGAGCGGTCAGGTTTACAGGTCAGCCTTTGCTCCTAATGGCTCCTTTAACTTAGTCAGTGTGTTTGTTAAAGAGGGAAACCAGCCTCATCTGTTTTCTGCCAGAAACCATGAAAGCAGCCGGCCTGTAAATGCTTGCAGATTTGTTTTGGTGTTTCTGTGCGGAGGAAGGTCTTAATCCCAACTAGGACTGGAAATAGTTGTTAAATTAGTCGAGTGAACCCTTGAGAAATGAGAAAATGTTGCTTATTGTTATTAATCGTTTGATATGGAGCCTCAGGTGGCAGGGGAAGTGTGTACGCTCCTTCTGTTTGTCCTTCAGATAAATCTCCAAATAGATCTGGGTCTCTAGATTTGAGATTTCTACTGTTGCATGTTCTTTTTTTCCCCCAAACTAATTACTGTTTGTATGCCTGCTGTGTTCACATACCGTGGGATTTTGTCAGAAAATCAAACCTGGAAGACAAACAATAAACAGACATAGACAATTACGCAGGATGCAGCTTTTGCAATTTGTAGGGTTGTCCCTGTCTTGGCAGATGTTTGGGCTTTACTGCGTGCCTTATATTATATCACCTATAGAACAACAGCAAACATTTCCCTCAGGCTTTCTCTCAATCACCAATAATTCTCTCTTGGTTTCTCTGTCTCACTTTGAATGCTGCCCACACAACAGGCTTTTCCAACCGCTCCCCTCTGCTGCAGAGCACCACTTCCTAACTGGAGTTATTGACATCCACGCAGGATATTTACTCAAGTATTTATCGCTTATTGATCAGCACTGACACGCCGCGTGAGTGTCTCTGGTAATTGAATTAGGCTACATATTACAGCATACAGGCATCCTTGGAATCATTGAAATACACACTTATAGACGTGACCCAGACTGCCTTCAGCCTGTTTCTCCCTGAGCCCCCCGCCTCATTTCAGAGAGTAGGTCAGGATTTGGAGCCATTTTAGCCGCAGGATTAAAGTCTGACAAGGATAATGCCACTTTAGCCACTTGTGAATCACGTGACACAAGATGATCTGAGGTTTTAGGAGGAGCACTATGTAATTAATGTAGTGGAGGCCCCTTATCCGTAAGACTCCACCCACTGCTGGAGCCCTATAGCAGTCAGGCCTCAGTGAGGGACACCCGGACTTCTGTCCCACTTTTCTCATCCAATATGGCCCACTCTCATGCCTGGAACCACTCGCTGACACCATTTTAACAAAAACCAGTCGGAAAAGAAGATCCAGACATGCCTCCTCATACATGCACAGTCCTGTTCGCACTTTTAAGACTTATCAGATTTTACACACTTGAATTATTTTTCTTCTTTTAGCTGACCGGCATTTTAATCATCTGTCTGTTTTTGTTTAGTTGTGACTCCCTTTTCTTTGAATTTGCCTATTTAGATCATCTAAGTGCCATCAAAATTAAATACAATAAATGAAAAAATTATTGCAAATGTTGGACAATACAAAATTCTTTCTACACAGTAAAGACCGGACATTTATTAAAAATGCTGCAGCATTTGAATAAACATTTTAGAGTTGCACATCACAATCACATTTATTTTCCTGTATCTGATGAATATGTTGTTTTGTCTTATTTAAGAACTCTTTTAAATTGTTGTTAAAAACCTTGAAATATTACAAATTTAAGTTACTGGTCAAAAAACTGTGAGGTTGTGCATTTTGTGTATTTGTTGAAACAATAGGGGGGCAAAAATGCTGTTTACATTCTTGCTCAAAACCGTCAATCCAGCATCTACAAGTTATTTAGGCAACAAGCAAAGTATCACAATTTGGCAGAAAAAGAAAGAAAGATTTTTTTAATCTCTAAAATATTTCATAATTCACAAATGCTTGTGTGTTTTATAGATTAATTCATCCTGTTTTATAGAGTCATTGCTGCATACATTTGAATAAATGTTTCCTTAAATTAAAGTGGGTGAAATCCTAGATAATAAAAAAGAAGCAGATTCTGCAAAAAAGTGTCAAAATTATTACTAAAAAATCTCACAGAAAGTCAGAATGATCTTCAAAAGCTAAAATGTACTCCATAAACACAGCAAACACATAGATTTCATCAAAGTAAAACAACCTGCTGTTTCTCAGCTCTTTTATCAATCTATACTCGTAAAACTGAGCAAACACTCTGCTTTAGCTTAAGTAAACTTCATGCATGTGTCAGGACCCAGGCCCTGTTTTTCACTGTTCTGCCAGGACTCCCCAGCGACAGCAGCTGTGACTGGCAGGGCTGTGTGTTAAAATATGCCGCTTATCGACCAGCCTTATCAGTGCTTTTTTTTTTTCAGTTTCTCAGAGGATGAATCTTTACTCCCTCCTGCTAGTTTTCACTCTGTGTCAGGAACTTCCCTGCAGATGGGAGGAGGGGAGGGGAGGGGAGGGAGAAAGGAGGGGAGGTGGTGCGCTCATGTGTGCGTTAACAAGTGAAGCTGGCTCTCTCTGGAGGGAGCTGGAGGGAGCAGTGAGACGGGTAGAGAGGGGGGACGAGGAGAGGCAGACTGGAGACGAGGAATAGCAGGCGGGTGAACGGTTTGAGGGCTTGCGTAATGTTGAGTTGTGTGCGTGCTGTATTGATCCAGGTTAACCCCGCTGGGACCTGTACACCTATGGTAGGCAGGCTCAGCCTTTCCCGCTACTCTGTAATACCTTATGGCCTGCAGATTAAAGGATGAGACCTCAGGAACAAGCTGCACAAGTCAACATAAAGAGACAAAAGCAGGCATGAGGAGCAGCTAACAGACAGAGGAGGCACACTGCAGCGCCGCAGTATGAGCTGGTACCCACCTGTCAGAGGCTCTTAGCACTGAGGTGTGTGAGGGAGAGAGAGAGACACAGGAAATACATCAGTGTGTGCATGTCAAGGAGAAAAAGCACGCTAGAGAGTGGTCTATATGTTGGTGTGTGTGTGTATGTGTGTGTGTGTGTGATTGCGTGTCAGTGGTGTCCCTGTAGGCTGGCTGTGTCAGTGACAGTGCTGCTGACTGCGTGCTTTGTGACGGGGGGCTCAAAGGAGTCCTCACTCAGAGGAGGAGCAGCACATGACTCTGCATGAAGGCTTGAACTATCCCTACTGTCTCAAAAAGTGTGTTTTCTTCTTTAGTTTGTGGCTCAGTAGCAAAGGAAGTGGTTCGAGCACTAATCAATCAGCGTTTATGTCATTATTGCAGGTGATTCTTTGCTGCGGTTTTGCAAATTCAGCAGAATTTAGTTACAGCAAGATTGCACTGACTGTTTCCTGTCCATCACAATACCTGATTGAAGCCGTGTTGATTATTCTGTCTTGTTGGGAGAATGCTACTCTTGTTTTTGTGTTGCTGTAGGTTGTTCATGTTGAATATGTGCGAAGTTTGTGTTGCATAACAGAGCAAGTTGATTTTGCTCTTTGTAATAATGGTGCTTTTTGCAGCCTCACTGTTCATGGTGATGAAATTTCAGTTTGATGCTGAAAAGGCTGTTTCACATTTGCTGCTAAAGGGAAAAGTGTTTCCATTATTCATTTTAAATCATTGTGAAAGATTTTTTATTTTGCACAAGATTATAAAAAATTAAATTCTAACAGAAAGAATATTCTGTTGTCATGGATTCACAGTGTGGTGCCACTTGAATCACTTTTACCTCATTAATTGATGTTTTCGAAGGCAGAATGTGTTAAATTGAAATTACTGCTACATTGATGGTTATCAAACATGTTTTTTTTTTCCCTCAGATTACTGGGGTTGGGGTTTAGTTGTTAAATGCCAGTATTTGTTACAACAGCAGATAGCGCCACTTACCTGTAAAGCAAGTGTGCTCCTTAAGACTGAGGCCAGCTGTTACTCACAACTACAGCACCGGGAGATAAGAGGAGGAGGAGAGACTTGGTGACTGAGCAAAGTAACACAAAAAAAGTCAAGTTAGCCCAAAACTGAGAGGGAGTTATGATGCCAAAAACAGAGCAGCAGAGATGTTAAAAAATGGTCACACAGCTGAGAAATACGGTGTTAAAGAGAGTAATGCACAAAGATAATGAGCTTCAAGTGAATATGAATATGCAACTGAAAAAAACAAAAAAAACAAATGAAGGTATTTCTATTACCAGACCTGTCTAAATAGGCTGCAGATTATTTCTATTCAATCATATTGTACTCAATTTAATTGACAATTTCATTTCAAAAAAGCACTTAAAATATGATTTAATTTGAAGGTGTTTAAAAAAATAACTCACCTCATTTCATTCAATGTGTCTGTTTTATCAGTTTTGACAATTAAAGTTGTTTCATCTTTATATAAACAAGCTCTAAAATTAAGGGGTTAAACAGGGGAAGTCTTTTTTTTTATATTTGAGGCAGATTTTGCGGGGCAGGGAGTCTTTACCCTGTCTTTAATTCTTCTCATAACATCCTTTTATATCTTTTATGAATTTGAAGTATTTCTAATTTACAAAGAAGTCTGTCTTAATAAATGTTGATTCTGAAAAGTTCCTAATTCAAAGGATCCATTGGGGTTTAGAGGACATTTAGTCCTAAAAAGATGCGTCCCTCTTGTAAACAGAAATGTCTTGTTATTTCTGTGCTAATATCACACTTTCTCCTCCTCTGAGACGAACTAATCCACTTCCATTTATGGACTTCCTGCTGCAGAGCTCTGCTGTGTTTTCTTGCCTCTGTAGTCACACGTAGGCTGGGACAAGACTCACGAGACCGTGTTTGTAGATAGACCACGATTAAGTCTGTGTGTTTGAGTACCATATACTTAGTGTAAGAGGATACTATTTTTGTTTTTATTAAAGTAGAAAAGCATTATGGCACAGAGATATCAGCAGAACATTTGAAAACATTAATTTCATCGGCTTAATAAGCATGACAGGAGAAAATGTGTTTTGTGTCAGCTGGGCACCCTGTGGCGTTTTAGCACTGAGTGGAAATTAATTTGTGGTGATTACACCTGAGAGCTGAAAATCATTTCATATCTGTGACAGTATGCAAATAGCTGTGGGTCTTCCACTATCCCTCTCATGTAAAAATATAGTTTTGTATGATTGCTCTTTGTTATATAATCCACAAATCTTTGGGGGTGTTGTGAAAATGGTAACACCCTCTGCAAATGGTTGATAATGAGTGAAGGCTGAGGATCTAATTAGACATTGCAGCGCTGTAAGCCGCCTCTCACACTGCTGCTGCTGCTTCTCAAACATGAATGAGATGACTTGTTTGACTCATTCAAATCTATGGAGTCATTTGTAATTCTTTTCATGGGACACTGAATCATTCCCTGATAGGAGACATTAATCCGCCTGCGTGCCGATAGACCTCGTCTGTGAACTTTGCGCCACATGTAACAGATGAAGGGACAACAATGTGTCCTTATTTTCATCTTTCTATCAGACAGCTGTGTATTGAGGAGCAGACAAATGTCAACAGGAAGGCTGTGGCTTCCATTAGAGCCGCGCGTGTCTACCTGCATCGACAGTAGAAACTAATGCGTGAAGAGAAACAGGCAGGCAGGTGAGCCTCCTGAATTCTGATGAGTCCTCCCTGCCGAGAGCTGGGAGGGAAAACAGAAGCGGGCACCTGAGCGCTGCACGCTGAGATGAGATGGTTAGCAGCACTATGCAGCTGCAGCTTTGTTCACTCAGAAGCATCAGTGGGAGAAATATGTGGAGAGGGGGAATAAAAAGAGCAAGATACACTGTTTGATTTCTTATTGGGGATGGATTTGTGATGGATGCAAATGACCGCCTGGAGGAATGAAAGGGTTTCATGAAAATGAATGTAAAGGAGACTGTCACCACTAACAGTCATTATTACACTGGGAGTTTTAGCACTAGTATGTATACTTTAAAACTCCCAGTGTATCTCTACAAATGATCTCAGGATATTTATTTGAATAACTTTGGGGTGTTTTTAGTTATGAAACAGGTGAAAATAAATTCTAATACTTATCTGACAGTCAAAAACGAACAAGACAGAAACTTAGATGACTGATTATTTTTGATCAGTCATTTTTAATGCTGCTACCACAGCCACAGGGTCACATTTCTTTACATTTTTCGCCACAAGGATTCATAATAACTGACTAATAACAGAAGCAGGACAAAGTTTTTCATCAGGAAACTAGAGATGCACAGATCCATTTTTCCCGATCCAACCTGATACCGATACCTGGGCTGACCATATTGGCAGATATCCGATACTGATCCAATACTACTGTTGAGTGAATGAACTGTATACCTTGCCCTGTGAGTGAAGACATTAGACTTGACATTAGCCTTGTACCAAAAAAAGTAACAAATTAACAGAGATATAAATTTCATACAAATTGCACATTAGCTCACAGCAAAAAGAAGTAAGACTTCCATGTAAACATTAAGTGCAAAAGGATAGACAGACATAGAATATAGAGGGAACAGAATCGCTGTGTTGCTGTGTATGATATTAATTAAAAGAAAAGAAAATATCCGACCCAGTTAATTTGTCAATATCAGAGCTGATATTCGATCCAAATATCGGATCAGTGCATCCCTACGAGGAAACACTTACCTATGTACAGGACAGCATCTGTAAAGAGAAAAGAGGGATCAGATTATGTAAAAGGGGAAAAAAATTACAATTGGGCGTTAAGTTTGTTTTATTTGATTGATCAGATGTGTAAAATCTGAATGCTGTTATTTCTTGTGTTGGCTGAACTCCAAGAGGTAAAGTGGGTTGTCCTCTTGCTGGTTCGACCCCACAGTGCTCCAGTCTGCATGTAAAACAGAGGTGTGTCCAAAGATATACTTTAAGGTAAAAGTGAAAGAAAATAAATCAAGATGATCACGGTTTGTTTCAATACATCACAACTCGATGATTGAAGAAATGTCCAGTCTCTGGCAAGCCAAACAGCCAATCATATTTTAGGATTTTGGAGCTGCTTCAGGGGTGCCCATGCAACCCTTTGGTCACCCTTGTGGACACACTCCCGGACAAGAGACTAAATCTGAGATTGTGTGGATAGTTGTGTAAGTGTTTGAGTGTGTTTGTTAAATGTACACTATTGTAATGTCATTTTGGCATCTGGAGTGGCAGGAAGTTAAGAGTGCAGTCCATTTACCACTGACCATGAAAGACTGCCATAGTTATTTCACAGGAGATCCTTGGAAATCAATGGGATGAACTGACTTCAATTAATGTAAATGTGTCCTGGGCTTGTCTGGCCTTTGTCTACACTTGATAGTTTACATTTGAGCATCAATGGAGGGTAAAAACCTTTTATAAAAACATCTTGAACGAGGCTTTATCAGTCAGTCTATCTACTATAAACGTGTGATTTTACATACAGCTTTAGGGAGAGCTTCAGGGTTTGTTTGTCCTTCAAGCGAACAAACAGCAACATATCTTTGCGACTGAAGGACAACAACAATGCATGGACTCTTCTCTCATATAAATCCTGTTATCTCTGCTCCACAACAATGGGACGGGCCTTGGAGAAGTGCTTAGGAGCACTACACAGAAATGGCTTGAGCTCCGTCTTAATCCAGCCACAGAGAGTGTGGACACAGCGGGAGCGCCGGAGAAGTTAAAAAAGAGGAGCGGGGGAGAAATCTAACGCACAGTAGGGTCTCCAAATATTGTTGACTTGTTGCTTCCTCTGAGATTTCAGGGCATTCAGGCGCTTAAGAGCTTACGGGTCCAAGCTAGAAATTGGGTTAATTCAGATTAGACAAGTGTGTGGTTGGTGTAAAAGGACCACCAGACTATCTGCAACCCATCCAAACTGACCCATATGTATAATGTTACTGCTTTAAGTCTAGACTGGGCATGAATCAGACTGTCTATTAGATGTAGAGGGATAAGAAGAGCGCTGACGTATTTGTCAGCAGCTCACATACATGCATGCACATGTAACTGTAAATGCAGCTGATTGTCAGATGATCACATTATCCTGCACTCAGCACTGAGACAGACGACTGACTACTACACATTAAAAAAGTCGAGACATTAGTGTTGCTCAGACAGCAAATATCACTGGACTTGTAATACGATCGTGAAAGAGGTGCATAATCACACGCCTCCACTGTGATTTATGACCATTGAGGTTTTCATTTCCTATTTTATCTGCATGTTATGGCTCTGATGATGGCCGGATCATCTTTCATTTTGAAAGTCATCAATTATCTCCTGTGCAATATGAAGTCTAACTGGACTGATGTAGGCTTCCTGTGTCTGTTGTGTCTTTACGCCCTGCTTTTTGAGGGAACAAGGTCCTCTGTCAGGCCAGATAATGACAGAAAGGAGCTGCGGAGAATGAATATTCCAGCGTCTTTTTGCATTTGACTGATAAATTGATAAACCATATCCTTTAATCACGAGGAATAACTCATCTATTTAAGCACTAAGGAGCAAACGTTGCCAAATTTGTGCGAGAGAGTGGCGAGGCGGTTCATTGTCATTTGAGGAGAGTGTTGACAGCTTAATGGACACAGGAGAGAGGGAAATTGCTGGAAGTAAACCTATAAGTCAGGTGAAACAATTAGGCGTGAGTAGAGGTGAATGCTGTGTGTGTTTGGGACAGGCTCCGTGGACTGAAAGGCTGTCCAGGATGTCTTTTTATTTGCCCACATAGAGCCACCCTGCTGGGCACAGAGCAGCACAGAGCCTTGGTTGGACATCGGCACATAGCAGTGAGAGTAAACAAGGCTTTTAGCGGCTTTATTAGACAGAGTCATTCAGCAGGGAAGGAAATGTTTAATCATTCACTCCTGAGTTTGTTTTAAATGACAGAAATTGTTCTTTGGGACAAGTTTTACCCTCTTACAAGGAAAAATAAAATCAGCCTATTTGATTAGAAACTGTTCTTGTCAAAGCTGATATATTTTTAAACTCACACTTTTTAAATGAGGAAATTTTGTTCCAGGAAGTATTTCTCTTTTTTCCTGCACATGGAGGGAGCACTTCCCTCTCTGAGGTCACTCTTCGGTTAGCCACTGTGAGTTTGGTCAACACAGTGGTTAATTGTTCACCCATAAAAGGACTTTAAAACAACACAGAGCCCAAAATGACATCTTCCAATGTCTTCTCTTTCAAACCAACAATTCAACCTTAAAGCCTTTTATTTTGTCATCATGTAGGATCCAGTTCACGCGTTTTAGAGACACAATTTATAGAGTAATTTCATGTTATCCAGGCTTCAATTCTATGTCCCATGAAAAGACATCCCAACCCTGAACAGGCTCCACACATTTGCTGTGAGCACTCCTCTATCACATGATAACTTATTAAAAGCTTTTAAAACTTTAACTTAGTGTCAGGCTTCATACATGGGGGATCAGTAGTCAACAACAGAGAAAACATGATATTTCCCCAACAATCATAAAATTATAATGCAGTTAGGACTGGGCGATATGGGAAAAAGTTTATCACAATAAATTTTTTTTACATCAGCCAATAACGATATATTTCACGATATTAAAAAAATCACTTGGCAATCTTCAATGTTCCCTGTTACTCTTAAACTAAATTTACCTGACGCCATGGGCTCCTTGCTCCATAGGGGTCTGTAAACTTTTGCATCGTGTGTCCTCTACCACGTGGCACTGCTTCAGGTGGTGAAAAAGATTTGAGGTATTCCCTGACTTTGCGAGATAATGTATTCGACATAACTTACAGTGCAAAAAAAATAAATACCTCCACACCACTGACGTTTTCATGTCAGTGTTGTCGACGATGTCATCATCTGTTGAGCCTTCATCTGCATTTCTGCCTGGGGTAGCACTCTTTTTCTTTTTTTCTCACCTACAGTGCTGTCGGCTTCACTTGTTTTCATGAAGCTGCAGCCTGCTACTACGCAGTTCTTTGCTACTTGGTTATAATTCAGCGCATGATTGGTTCAGCACAAAACGGACCCAGAGAAACCTCTCTTTTCATTGGCTGTTTGTATAATCTACCAAGACATGTATGTCGTAGCAGAATGCCGACTATCAAAAAACATATTGACCAGGTTTACATCGATATTAAGGGAAATTAATTTTTGATGTGTACTGTTATTGTTTTATCACCAACCCCTAAATGCAGTCATAATTATTTTATAAAAAGATAAGTTGTTACAGCTATGTTTTTCTGTATTTGGAAAATATGAATACAAATACAGTTAAACTACACACTTTTGTTTTTATAATCTATCCTGAATTAATCACTCTGCTAGGATTAAGATAATGCTAATTTTCATGAATCTAAGTGATCTCTGTTCTGCTCAGATGTTCATCTAGGAGCTCTGCAAACTCAAAGAAGTTCATTCTGGTTGCATGTTCGTCTGTTGATATACGTGTGTGCAGAGTCAGAGCTCTCTACCTCATGCAGGTGAGTGCAGTAAATATTAGCTTTTCAAATGAACATGGCCACACTCAGATATTTCTAGGCCAAAATCAAGAGGTTTTCATTTTTTCCTCCCAGCTCTGTGTTTCAAACCAGCATCAGACAGTTTGGTTATTTTCAACAAACATGAAGTAACCATTGAGTTCAGGCTGCGTCTTCCACTGCAGCTCATTTTTGGACTCTGGGAGAGGAGAAGGAGAGGAAGGGCGCTGGGTTCACCTTGAATTCAAGAACATAGATAGTAGCTGAGGCCTGCTGCTGCTCCATGTAACATTACCAGGTTATTCCTGACTCATAAAAGCAACAAATGTGAGCTGACAACATGCACATTTTTTCCTCCAGTTTGACTCAAACACTGCAGTCAGACAACAGTACATGCTGCAGGGTGGCATGTGTCGCAGGCCTCTCCCTGTGCTGCAGACAGCAGACAGACAGAGAGCAGTGATCTTCTGGTTAGCCAGCGGCCACAGGCATGCAGAAAATGAGACCTTGAAGAACCATCGGGAGGCACTGTCACTTTTTCCGAGAGCTGTCCATTCGGGGAGCTTCCTCTGCATATTTCAGGGTGATGGACAAGCAAGTGGCCTTTGAAACATGTGAAAGAGAGAGAAACAAAAACAAGGACAAAAGCAGCCCTTCTCCAGCAGGGACATGTTGAACCTTATTGTTCAAGACATCCTCAAAATCCTAGAAATGAAATAAGTTATTATCACTATCATTTATAAATTCTACTTTAGCTTATCTCACTTGACAGCAAATCTGCTAATGTGTTTTGAAACTTCTCGACTCAGAGAGGACGGTCTCACTGTGCTGTAGCTAAGCATCATGTGCTTTAACATAACGTCAAGGTAATCGCAAACAAATTGATGAGTGAAAACAGAATAGAGAAGAGCGCCCTCAGAAATCTTGGGCTGTTTCAGCAGCAGCAGATGACACTGAATGAAAAGAGCCTTCAGTTTTTCTATCTTATGCGGCTCAGGGATGCTTTGAGGTCTGCACTTGGCCTTAGACTTTTTTTTCAGCTATTAGTTGCACCTTAGCAACATGAGCTTGTTTACTACGTTTTGGAAGGTGATGTATTTTAGTGGTGCAGACTGATTTTTATCAGTTTACTCTTGTTTTGTTACTGTTGCCAAGGGAGATCTTTCACTGACGCCTCAACCACCAACAGTGACATGACGCTTGCAGGCCACCATGTGGTGGTGCAACCAGAGAAATGTCAGCTGTAGTTTGATCAGCTGTTTGTTATTTACTTTAAGAGCTGATGTTAATACACAGATTTATCTTTCAAAATTAAATTCACATGGACTTTTCTCTTAGTCAGTTTTATGGTGATTTTGCCTATATTGTTAGTAGAACTGAAAAGAGAAAGGAAATGTGAGGTATAGAGATTAGGGGAAGACATGAACCAAGGGTTGAACCAGCAACCACTTCAAAAGGGACTGCAGCTTCTGTATGTAGAGTGAACTCAATCCTAATAGAGCCCCTTATTTTCATGTCAAAACACATCATTTTTTTGCCCTTAAATTAATGTTTATGGCATTGCAAAAAATCAGTCACTCAAAGTATTGCAGATTAATGAGGAGGAGAACAGAGGGCTTTCCCCAGCTCAGGTACAGTCTATGGTTTCTCCCAAGCGGCACATTTAAGTCCAACCCCATCCTCTAGTCCTCTTCGTCACAGACAGGAAATTACGAACAGCAGTTTTTGTACCAAGTTGTCTTCAGAGATAAAGATAAAAAAGGTAGACAGAGAAATTAATGTGGCAGTATGTGGAGAACCCTCCTGAACCTCCATCCTCCTCTCACTTTTGCTCCTTACCTGTCCCCCTCTGTTTTATGTCCTCCGCTTTAATACTTTGGTGCCGATATTTCCCTTCACGTTTGTTTTGGGGATCCGGTTGCTCAGCTGTGCGGGTCTCTCTCCATCAGTGTCTCTGCGTTGTAAATCGGCAGCTTTCGTTGCAGAACTGGACTCTCTCACGTTAATGTAGTTGTTAACAGCTTGTGGTCACCGGGCGGTCGGTGTGGCTTTGCTGTTTCGAGCTGACAAGCTCTCTGGAGGAAGAGAAGGAGAGAGAAAGAGAGTCTGTGTGGTAGCTCAGAAAAGAGAGAGAGCCAGGTTAGAGAGAGGCACACTGCTCTGGTTGTACAGCCTGGATCTTGTCTTATTGAGCCACTGTGTCATGTTTCTCTTGTTGTGTTACCATACCAACAAAATAAATAAATAAATAAATATATTAAAAATAAGAAACACTGTCATCATGATGACTTAGATTTTGATCATTTTAATGTTACAAATAAAATTCATGGAGATAATACACTTTGTGTGCTAATATGTAACATGAAATAAGCACACAGACAGAAATAGATATAATTTATTTAAGGTAATTTGTTATTGAAAAATAGATTCATGCATTTTAAAGAATAAATGAATAAAAAACTTGCTTTGTCATATTAACTTTTTGTGTGTTTGTACTCTCATCTTAAATTAAGAGAAAAGCTTTGGTTGCACTGATAGACTGGCCTAGTACAGCTTTCAGTGGAGTATTAGTTTCAGCTGAGGATTTGTATTTATATCGGCTCAGTATCGGTATCAGATAATACTTATCTGATACCGATACTGTTAGACAGGTGTTTACCACTAACAGTCTTTGATGTACATTTGTTTCATTGTATTAATTTAATAATGATGTGTAAGCACATGTTTTAGCCCTCTTGTGAATATGATTATTACCTTATCAGTGTTTGTAATTACTTATTAAACTATTTTAAATTTTTTTGGTAACACTTTATATGAACCCACCTCTGAAGCACATTCATAAAGCCTTATACGATACGATACGATACGATGCACTTCATCGTCCCCTTTGGGAAATTTGTCTTGGACTCAAAGAGCTGCACAGATAAAGCTGCCAACTGATGACACAAAGTATTCAACCTGACAAAGACACAGTCACATAACACACGCATATTGTACATAATCATATTGCACGAGAATCTCACAGAAACGGTTAAAAGAAACATACTGACGATAAATAAAATGATAATTTTGACTTTGAGGCTGTATAACAACCTTTGTGGGTGAGTATAAGCATTGATAACAACTTATGATAATGTTTATGAGGTGTTATAAGCAGTGAGTATCATGCCTTACTAAGGTATGGCTTATAAAGAATAATACATGAATGAAAAAGAAAAAAAGGACAGCTACACTAATTTTTTTTGTTGCTGTGAAGTATTTTTGTCCGACATTTTACTTACAGCCACTAAATGCTGCTTAAAGGTTCTCATAAATAATTGTTAATAACCTCATATTATATTGCTGTCACTTTAAAGTGCCAAAGATCATACTTTATCATGATATGCGTATTAATAAGACATTTCCTGAGTTGAGAATCATACTAGTTATGACTCTTGTTTCTGAATATTGTAAGGTCTCATGCTCACTGCTTACAACACTACTTAAACACTGCTATAAGATGTTCTGAATGCTTATTGTTAAGCCTTGTAGCCGCATTAATAAAGCTTTATAAATGTGCTAATGATGCAGTTTAAGAGGTGGGTTCCTTCAATTGTTGTTTTAACAAGTTATACATTTTTTTATGACAAAAACAAGTTTAGTTGAGCAGTGAAGGACTATGAAAGTCTCCCCCAGAGTTTCAAAGCTAGGCTTTAAATATTCTCTTTTTAATGAGACCGTTCAATTAGAAGTTGTTTTTGAAGTGTTGAGTCTGTGGGTATTCAAGGATAGTGAAATGAAGGTGGACAATTGAAGAGAAAAAAGGCTAAACTTTTATTTTCCACGTCAGAATCAGCGTCAGTCCAGGTTTTTCGCTGCAAAACCTCCAGAGCTCTGTCTCTGAAGTTCAGACCTGGTGATCATGATTATGTTGAAACATAGCTGAAATTAAGACCTTTTGGTCAATACATTTTGAGATTTTTATCTGAACTTTACCGTAGATGTTGTTTTGGAGTTGTCAGATTATTTCCTGGTTTTGATTTTACAGCAATTTTCATCCAAATGAGCTCATTCTCATCTTTTTATATCCCATGCAGTCTCATAGTGAGTGTAGTAAGAATAGCACTCGTAGGAGGGTGTTACTGAGAGACACTAGCTGCTGTCTAATAAACGTCTTCTCCTACACACCTACAGCTCCTTCAGCTCTAGCACTATAGCTGCTTCATCTCCTCTAATGAGCTGTGGGCGACGTGGAAAGTTGAGATGACACTGAATGTTGAATTAGAGTCAGTGCAGATCTGACTCTGCATTTTTGCCCTCCTCATTCAAACATCTCCCGTCAGCTGTTCGGGTGAAATGTCTTTGAATATATTGTATGTGTAAGTGAAGTTGGACTTTCCTGTAAACACCCTGTAAGTCTGTGTAAGTGTGCGAGTGTGAGCGTGTGGTTCAGGTCCGTTAATTCCACCCTGTCTGTGTCTCTCATCTCTGCAGGTGTCGGAAGATCCAGATCCGGAACATTCCCCCTCATCTACAGTGGGAGGTCAGTTGTTTGTCTTCGTGTGTAACTGTGTGTAACTGTGTATGTGTGTGTGTGTGAATGTGTATAAGACAGTTGAAGCACCAGGTAGCACATAAACCAGCTTCCCGACAATGACTCATCGGCTTTTATACTGTACTCCTCTGTAGACTGAAGGCTTTGTGTGCATGCATTATGTGTGTACCCGTGCTGTGTGTATCTGTGTCAGTGTTTGGATGACACTGTGTCTCTGTGTCAACATCTGTAACCTCGCTGGAGTCCGAGTTGCTTCTCTCTGTGTGAGCGTCTCTGTTGTCAAGCCTGCCAACTTTACTAATCCTCTTGGGTTTCTGCTGTATTTTTGGGACACTCCTAGAAAACGCACAGGACTTCTCAGACTACTAAGACACTAAAAATACCAGAACTAAACTTTTGAGTTCATTTTTTAAAGTCTCTTTTGTTCACCAGCCTTCCAAGCCTCAAATATAGGTGATAGTTATTACGTAACTGTCAGCTGAGTATCTATTTTCCCTTTTTTGACACCAGACAGAAGTAAAATCTTACACCAGTCCTGTCATTAATAAGTCAATTTAAAGCTACTGTGGAGAACTTTACGTTGACTTTAGAATGTGAGACCGCACACCTATAAAAAAACATTTATTGTTGCATCCCTCTGACAAGACAAATGGCCAGATATGATGTAATGAGGGTTAATTTTAAGCCCCAGTGCTGGTAATGGCTGCGCTGCCTCAAGTCACGTTGGTGGTCATGTTACTAAAGTGTCGTGTTTGCTTTTGTGGGTCACAAATAGACTTCACAGTTAATTTCAGTCCTTCTCAAAACTCAAAGCAGCTTTAAGTAAAACCAAAAAGATAATTATTATTTAAATAGGACTTCAAGTTTAACCAAATTATGTCACTAAACCAGCTAAAGTGAATTTTGTGAACTCACAAAGGTGTCATAGTCAGCAGAGAGCACAAACAATTATTTAAACCTTTCTCTTTTTAGCTTTTGGCAGAGAACTGAAGTCAGTGTCGTACATTTTTCAAGAATATAGTTAGGGTTTAAGAGAATGAATTTGTAAGTGAAAAAAGTAAAAGTTTCAAGTACATATGAAGGGGTTTTTAAGAGTCAACACATCAATAAACAGGACTGAAGTAACTTTACAAGAATAAAGTGATTTTCTACTGAGGATAATGTTAAAAGTATGAACATACTTCACATTCCTCTTCTTTGTTCCGTCGGATGGCTGCTCCTCTGACTTTCCTCTTAAAAAAACGACAAAGCCTGAAATTAGGACCTTTTCCTCACATATTTACAGCTTAATTCTTGGTCATTTGTGACTTTATTTGCATAAATTTACAACTTAAATGTCAAAACCTCCCTCTTTTTCTTCTTCTAAGAGGCCCAATACCTGGACACAGTTATAGAGATGGAGCATTAAGAGCTTCAGCCACTGACTTTAATTTTCAGAAAGACAGAAAAGTGAACATTTAAGGAAATAATCAGTGATCAGGGAAGTCTTTATTATCTCCAGAGGTTCAATCGTTGTACAGTTAGCAGCGTGACACAACTCTCACACTAACATAAAGAAGAGTTTTCAGAAGAACATATGGGGCCAAAAATGAGCATGTTTGATCACATGATTAAACCAAAGTTGAAAGACTTCTCTGATTGTCTCTGAGCTGCAAATAACTGTTGCCTTTTGCCACAAGTAAAACTGTACAATACAATATACAAAAAACTGTACAGTGCAATATTCTACCCTACAAACTGGTTTTGTACACACTTTTATACTTTGTATACTGTACTTTTTATATAGCTTTATTTCTAATATTCTGCTCTTTTTACTAACTGGTGCAATTTCTTATTTTTTCTTATTCATTCTGTTCTCCTTCCATTAATTTGTTTGTTCGAGAGCAAGTGTAATGCTGTAAGGACTGAATTATTCTGTATCCTGATTCTGATGTCTCACCCTAGTTTCCTCCGTGAGTCACAGTCGTACTTCTTATTAAGAGCATAAATGCACAAAATTTAATTGAAGAGACAAAAGGAATTATTGAATTAACTGGTGAATTATTAAATTAACTTGATGTACTTGATAATCTTCTGTTTTCATCTGGTACCATTTGAGTATTATACTTTACTGTATTTTACTTTACCCTATGTTTACACTTAATGTTATTTCAGGATGAGCTTTGTGATTGTTGTTTATCCCAGTCGTTTTAAAAGTAGCACTTGTTTTTCTGACAAATAATTCAGTTTCTCACGCTTCCTCATTTATTAGATAATTAATCTGCATAAAATTAATTGTATCTTGTTTGTTAAATAATCGAAAAATCTCTACATTACTCTAATATATTTGTGTTTCAGTGTGCATGTCTTCAGGCATACCTTTCCAGAAAGTGAAATAGTAAAGAATGAGGAAACTGGTTCATGTAATTTAGGTTGGAAACTGTGTATTGCTATGATTCTATTCATTTTTTACTTTTATTGTTATTATTATTATTAAGAAAAATAAAAAAGAATAAGAATAGGTGGTTATGCATATTACAATCTGGACAGGATGATTTATTCGTTAAAAATGTTCATTTATGCAGCTGAAAAGTTGTACATCCTTGGTCGGTAATCCTTCTATTGCAACAGATTTGATCATCCTGCCTGGAGGACAAACCAACAGTAAACTGAACACTCACCTTCATGGTCAAGTTAAAACAAGGCCTTCTTATTTTTTATAATTCTCATCAAACTGAAAATGTCCTTTGAACGAGGTGAAAGGGACTCCTGCAGAAAAAGCCCAAACATTGGGACATTTCCCTCCTTTTTCGTCTCGCTTTCTTTTCAGTCTTACATTTTACACACCTTTGGACATAAACAAGGCAAATGTCACTGATTTTAACATCATTTGTTTAACATAGTCTGCAACAATTAGGATGCACTCAAACAACCAGAAACACTTTTGAAAAAATGCAAACAGGGATTTATTGTGAGGTTCAGATGTTCTAGTTTTACCTCTATTCTCTGCTATCTTTTCACTCACTGCTGTGTCGCTTGACAATCATCAGCACACAAAGCAGTAAACCGCTGTGTGCACATATGTGTGTGTGGACATGTGTCTGTGGACATGTGTGTGTGCGTCGTTTTGCAGTCGCCTCTCTGACTCCTGCTCTCATCTCTCCCTCAGGTTTTGGACGGCCTTCTAGCTCAGCATGGTACTGTAGAGCACGTGGAACAAGGTACAGGATTTACCTCCTCTTCACTCCCTGCTCATCTCAATCTCATCTGCCTCCCATTGTTTAATGCACATGTATCTTTTTAGCAACACACACACACACACACACACACACACACACACACACACACACACACACACACACACACACACACACACACACACACACACACACACAAGGACCTCCCAGTGAGTCAAGTCGCCCTGTGTGACTTGACTTCCTCTTTGCCATCATCATCCCACACACTCATTATCTAAACATAACCCATCTCTGCATGTAAATCACTCTTTATCATCTCCTCTTTGTGTGTGTGTGTGCAGTATAAAGTGTGGCTTATGAGTTTGACCCATGGGGAGCAGCGTTTGAACTACATGCAGCCTCTATAATCAGCAGCGCTGTGCATTGCCACGTTTCCCCCCTAGTTTCAGCGTTCGGATTGAAGTGGGCAGACATGGTAGGCGTCCAGGAGTAGTGTGTCCACATGTGTGAGTGTGCTGGCCTGTGTTCCAGGGAGGAGCACACACATGCGCCTGTGTTGAGGCTTTTGTCTGATGTGTGTTTGTGTGTGTTTGCTGGGGAGACTCTGTGGAGTTATCTAAGGGGACTTTTTTTCTGGCTACACACACATGCACAATAAGAAAACCTGCACACACAAGGAGAAAGTAACACTCACGAAAAAACGCACACCATGTCCCTCTGAGTGTGTCAAATCAGCCAAGACAAACTACCACCCACTGTAGTCATGACAGGTGCTAAAAGAGAACCCAGCAGAGAAATTACTCCACTCTCAGACGCTGCCCTGCTTATTCGGCGCTGTAACAAAAAACACCACAGTATTTCCTCCTCTTCCTTTGTTCTTCTTCTCTGAAAGTTTAGAGTCTGAGCGTCCAGAGAGACACCTTACGCTTGAGTCTGTCCGTAGCTCGCTGTGGGTCATTGTACAACTTCTTGTCACTTTTCACAGCCGGCGTCCGTGCGCTCTGGTTACGGGGTGAGGTTTTTGGAGGAGCCCCATGTTCATGTGTGGCATGCTGGAGGCTGCCGGTGATGGGGCAGGGCGGGGCGGGGCAGAGCTGGCTGTGAGCACCGGGCGCTACGCCAGGCTCTGCCCATTCACCCTCTCTGAGCCAGCTGGGCACTCTCGCTGCTTTTAACCCTTAATCCAGCTGCAGGCTCAGAAATTTGAATTTTTTCCTCCACTGCCAAAGAGACTCTCAATGTCTTTTATAATTTCTGGCACTATTTAAAAAAATCTCCCAGGGAAAAAAAACTCAACACTTAAGACTGCTTTTCTTGGTTATTTATCATTCCTCTATTTCTGAGATGCCAGAAATTACATGGCATGTCAAGGATCATTTATTTGTTTGTAATTGCCATTGTGTTGTTCATGCAGTTGAAGCTGGAGTTTATTAGTACTTTTTAAAGAAATATCTAAAGCATCTGTCGTGGATGTTTGCTCATGTTGTGCAGGCTTTGGCATCAGTCCCTCCAATCAAAGAGCAGTGACTTCTTTGTTGACTCATCATTTTGACATTTAGCGGTTACACAGAGATCCATCGGTGACAAAGCAGAGATGCCGCTGTGTCCTCTGACAGAAGCCTTTGTAGAGCAGAAAGGCATTTTATCAAGAAGCCATGCTGGATTTTTTTTTTGTTTGTTTGTTTCTTTTACTATTGCTGTCACAAATTTCCCTCTTCACCTGCATCTACACTGCAAACATTACAATGCACACAACAGGAAGAAGGTCATATAGATACACATCAAAACACAGTTATGCAAAACAGATTTGAGTGCTCAGATTATGCGTGTACTAGTAATGAAACTACACCAATAAATATCACCTGATGCAAATGTTTGCACTCGTGAAATCCTGCAGATCAAACCTCTAACTGTGTTAGATTTGTGTAAGTATAGGTTGACAAATCCCCCTGAGATGCGCCTCTCTTGTAACCTCTAATCCAAGTTATCACAGATCACTTACTTTGTTCAGGCTGCCACGTCCAACTTTTTATTTATTTATTTATCTTTTATGTAAGTGGTCAGCAGGTGTTCAACAGCTCCTGTCTGTATAGGCAGTAGAGGGGTCTGCAGGGAAGATGGCACAGAGATAGCTTTAACAGATTCGTTCAGACAAGTGGCTCTCCGGGTCACCACGGGAACATGGATGCAACAGAGACCTGTTATGTGAATGTGTGTATGTGGCCCCAGCTATTGTTTATTTGATCTCATCTTTTGTGCTTTTCTCTCTCTGTCTTGTTGCACAGTGAACACTGATACAGAAACAGCGGTGGTGAATGTTACATACTCGAACAAGGAGGAAACGAAAGTGTAAGCACCTTGAAATGTACCAAATGTACCTGTGTCCTGCTTGCATTAAAGTCCCACTCCAATTGTTTTGTTTTACTACTTAAAGTGTGTTCTCAGTGGTCTTTAAACTGTGATTATAAAGTTATTAGCCAAAATCACACTACCTGTGTCATTTTCAAGTGCTTTTCTTCTGCAGAGCTCCAGTAGCTCATTAGCAATTCACCTCTGAGTTGTGGGCGGAGACAGCGCTGCTCTGCACACTCCTCTTCATGCTAGCTTGTAGCCTTACATTGCCGGTGTAGTAGAAGTGGCAGGTAACACAGGAGATATTCAGCTCTCAGACACTAATGTCTTTGGGGACATGATGAAAGTTAATATCATAATTAGCTTTCTTACAAGTATAGCAATCCGCTAACACACACGCTTGTTCCACAATCTTCCTCTGAACTACTTGGGGTCTGGCCTGCATTGTGGGGCTCCAGGGGCGATGCTTGAATTTGCTACGTAGGAAATCTCACTGTGTCTGAACCTGCCGTTTTGGTCTGCCAGAGATTCACAGCGATTTGAATGCAGAAATACTCCGCACTTCTTTTTCTCATGATATGTTCTGTAACATCAAAAAAAAATGCTATACAAACATGTAGACAAGAAAATCATGATTTTTATCGGAGTGGGTCTTTAATGCACTACAAAACTAGCAACTTAGGTGAAGTACCTGTTTGTAAATTTTGTGTTTATTTGTTAGATTAGAAAGTGCACTCACAAGGGTCAGAGCAGGGCCGGATCATGGTCAAAACCAGAACACCCGGCTGAAACCTAAGACATGCATATTGTGTCTTGGATTACACAAAGTGATGCCCAAGCTAGTTCCAGGTAGGATGAGGGTGTGAAAAAACAAACAAACAAACAAAAAAACAACTGTCAACAGATTTAGTTAAAAGATGTCACAGATTTTATTAGGATAATTCAGGTATTAATACAAAGTACTGGAACTGCCCTTGAAACATTCAATTAGACTAGCCAGAGCTGGAGAGTAAAACTATGAGTCTTTAACTATTTTATTGGTTTGAAAAGAAAAGACTTCTTCCTAGTTCACTTCATGTTAAGTCTCAGTAAAGTATTAGTAGTAGTATACTGTACTAAAGTTTTCATGTGTACAGCTGTTTCATTGTCTATAATCTTATTGTCCTCCTCCTCAGAGCCATTGAGAAATTAACGGGACACCAGTGCGACGACTACTCCTTTAAGGTGTCTTATATTGTGGATATGGATGCTGCTCCACCAGACCAGGGTCCTCGCACACGGCGGGGGGGTCGGTCGTCCCGGGACCAATGCTCCTCTCAGCCTGGGCCCTCTGGAGAGTATTATCCTTCTCGCGGCAAACAAAACGACTTCCCCACACGCATAGTCGTGCCTTCTCAGTTTGTGGGCGCCATCATCGGCAAGGACGGTCAAACCATCAAGAATGTCACTAAACAGACTCAGTCCAAGTAAGCTGCGGTGATGTGAAGAAGACTTAGGATAAGATGTCGTCTGTTTTCTGCTTCTTTTGTGTCTGTGATGCTTTTAGGCAACTCTTACAACTAAACCTTTTAAACTAAATATCTGATACTGTGGTGCATAGTCTGACTGTTTCTCTGTCAGATTTGGAAATGACTTGCAGGAGTTAACTGGGCCTAAAGACGGCATGTTTGCTGCAGACTCATTTCTGATGCATTGCATCTTTTTTTGTGTTCTCTCTGTCTGTAAGGGGCAATATGACAACCTTCATTTTAAATTCACAACAAAGTTGGATCTTTCCTTTTTTCCCCCTCCTGTCTCTGTCCTCAGTGTTGTGTAAACCTCGGCCGGTCTGTCTGTCTCTCTTTCCCTCAGGGTGGACGTTCATCGGAAGGAAAACGCAAGTGCATCGGAAAAGCCCATCACCATCCACTCGACCCCCGAGGGCTGCTCCGCCGCCTGTCGCATGATCCTGGAGATCATGCACAAGGAGGCGAACGAGACCAAGACGTGAGTTCACATTTCCACATACACACAGACATTTACATGAACGCACTTGGATGAGCATCCTGTCCCACAGAGAGATTAGCCATAATGTCTGCAGAGCTGTAATCTTATCCTTTAACCTGCCTGCACACCTTTTAATCTCACTGTGTATTCTTTGGCGTGGACCACTAACACAGTAAACGCAGCGCTCACAACGCACTCACGTAGGCCAACATGTGATCGCAGCTTAGCATTTAAGAAACGAGGCCAAGGCGTCTAATTGGACTTGACAGTTTTAACGAGACACTACACCTTTAAAACTCTTTGAGCTTCTGCTAAATCTTATCACCTGCACCCATCCTTAACACATGATACCAGAGTTTGTCTGTATTTTGGAAGGGCTGCATGTCTCAAAGTCATCCGTGATCTTATGAGCACACAGAGAGTTGTGCTATATCCTCTTATGCTGATTTCAAGAGCTTGTTTAAAGATAATTTCAGCCAGTGTGAATGCTGACAAAACTCTGATTTATTGGCTATATTAACAGGTTCACCTCTTGCCATAAAAATATGTTGTTAAGCTTCTTGTCAAGCTCAAAAATGAAGTATTTTTTGTTTAATACGTGTTAAAAATCTGTTAATTTTGAGTCTGAAATTAAATGTATGACAGAGTGTGAGGGCCACATTAAGAAAAAAAAAATTAAGACTTTGAGATTAAAGTCACAACTTATGAGAATAAAGTCATTACTACCGAGAATGAAGTCAAAATAAAGTAATAACTTATGAGGATAAAGTCAGAATAAAGCCCTTATATTTTATCCTGATGTTTAAGTTGACAGTAGTTGAAATGAGAGCTATGGAGCATTTCGTGAAAATGTACTTTAATATAGGTCTCTCAAACCGAGAGACTTAATCTTTTTGCACATCAGCACCACATTATCATAAGTAGCCTATCGTAATGATTTTATTACGACTTTATTCTCGTAAGAAATTCTTTTAGTAAGACTTTATTCTCGTTAGTAATGACTTTATTCTCGTAAGTTAATGACTCAAAGTCCTATTATTTTTCTTCTTAATGTGGCCCTAATACTCCGTCGTATAAATCCCCCTAGTTTCAATAAATTAGCTAAGCTACGCTAAAAAACTGCAGAATGTGGTTCGATATCAACTGTACTAACAAGACCGCATTACAGATCTTCTCATCAAACCTACTGTGAGAAAATTAATACCAATTTTTTCATTAAAGGTTACAAATAAAGTCAGATATGTGTAATTTAAATGCTTTAAAATACAGAATAGCAAATACATGCTCAAACCAGATCCAAATCAACTGATGTAACTTCAGTTTCTTGTCGTCCAGCTTCTGGTGGGTTTAATGTAATTGCTGTAATTCTTCTCGGTGAAAAGGATCTGCCATAACAGTGATATGCTGTTTCAATAAATCAGTCGACACCTCTGATCCACCTTAATCTGTTAATTCCTCCCTCAAACGTTACAATAACCTCTGAACTTCTGCTAAGTGTTGACTAAATAACACCACCCCTCCTTGTATGAGTGCCACACCTGCAGAAACCGACCTGTTACCTCAACCTCCAAACACCCTGTCATTACCAACACCCAGTGTAACCCCAACCAGCTCTTTACCTTTTAACCCCACAACAACAACACTGTCATCTCTGCCCTACGCTCACCACAGACTGATTTCACCTTACATTTACTATCAAGTCCTATACATGCATGACTCGCCCTACACACACACACGCACACACACACACACGCGAAACCTTACAAAGACTGTGACCCAGCCTAAAAGAAAAAACACCCAACTCAACCACAACACCAATTCACACTTAAACCACATGAACGTCAGCAGAAACATAGATTGAAGATAAATGATGCTCCACCCGTTCACCCAACTTATCTGTAAAACGTACACTTTGGGTTAAAGCAGCTTCAGTTCACAGATGTGTGTTTTGCTGGAATTTCCTTGTAGTTTCCTGAAAAGAGAAAGTGAAACTTAGTGACTCTCTTGAAGGTGAAATATTCACAAAGCTGTGAGACTGTGCTCTGATGTGTAGAGGTTGATTGTTCTGGTTTAGAATCAGTTCATGATTTTGAGAAAATTGACTCGATTTATCCCAGTTATATATTCATTTTTTGTCGTGATTTTTGTAAAATTACTTGATAGGATTTGAAACTTAAATGCGTGTTTGCTTTGAAGAGATTTTTGTGTGGTTGTCCTCTTCATGATGTCAGATTTTTAGCCGAGCGATTTCATGGAAAATTTAATCTCTTCAAAGTACTCCGGACTCTCTCTGCAATTCAACCAACTTATACAGCTTAAGCAATCTGTTTACTTTAGACAATCTTTGAATCAACAAACCACAATAGTAAGAGGAAAAACACCAGCTCTTAGCTTTGACATTTAAGATATTTGGCTTTAAGGTAAATATGACGTAACGTTGGATTTGAGGCCAAACTCTTGTTTGTTTTGCACACAAGTCTTTTATTTGAGTTAGCATTACTATTCTTTAGCATTAAAATAAATGCAACCTGCAGAAACACATTTTACTCTTTCATTTCCAGATGAGCTGTGTGGGCTAATAGTAAGAGGTTTAGCTCCTTTAGCAGTTCCTTCAAATTAATCAGAAGTCAATCAATTCAAGACTTGCCAAATTTAATATAATTACACTAAAATTATAAAGCTCCTCTCTGAAAAGTTAAGCAGGAATAATTGAAAGAATCTGGGTGTTAATGAGCTTTTATATTGTAATGAGTGGAGCGGATGAGCATTGAGCATTAAAAGAAATGCTGAAAAAATGATTGGTTAAGTGTTTTGACTTATTTAGAAGATTGTAGGTTTTTATCACCCTCAGATGGTGTCATCCTTCCTGGTTTTGTCCTGTGAGTGAAAGCATGTCGGAGCGGATGGAGTTGTACTTATTGCAGCAGCGTGTTTATTGTAAACAGACGCAAACCACGAGTTCTTGCAGAGAGTAACAACAGCGTCATGCTGTGACCGTACAAAAACTCAGCTGGAAAGTGTCTTTAAACTGATATTTTTGGGGTTTTTTTTTCTGCTGCACAAATTTGCAAAACCAAAAACGGGACCTTGGAGAACAGATTTAAAATCAAAGCTTCATGTCTTAACATCGGGCCTCGTGCTGACTGCAGCACTTCTCGCGCGCTCGCTCGGCAGCTTTTCACATTCCTGCTCATAACATTCCTCACACCGTCAGCATCAGTGACACTATCGTCTACTATCTCACCGAACCTGTGTGTTTCTGTGTGTGTGTGTGTGTAGGATGGAAGACGTCCCCCTGAAAATCCTCGCCCACAACAGCCTGGTGGGCCGGCTGATTGGAAAGGATGGCCGCAACCTGAAGAAGATCGAGGAGGAGACAGGGACCAAGATTACTATCTCCTCGTACGTTGCCTCCTTAACTGCTTTGTCACACACACCCACCCACAGACTCACACGTGGCCAGCAGCTACACTACTCGCTGTGCTATAACCTCGGGTAACACAAACTCGATTGAGAACTTGTGTGATTGTGTCACAGCAGCAATTACACTCTGAAGGACATTTTTTATCCAAATTTAAACCAGCGCACAAATAACAGGCGGTGATTTCAACCCCTGGGTGCCACACCTCTTTCTCATTAGCCTCCCAGCGTGTGGTTTCACTTAACCGAGTTGTAAGAGAGCAAATGTGAAGAGTCGATTACAGCTCCTTCACTCCAGAACATGATATTAGAGAGGTGGCAGTTACACCCATTTAACGGAGCGTGCTCGCCAACCTTCGTTCATTTGGGTTAATGAATTGCTCTGTCTGCGTGAGCTCTGAAGACGATGTAATGAGCCCTGAGATAGAGACAGGAAAAGGAGGAGGGAGACGACAACAGGAGGAGAGGGTCCTATTTTTGAAGAGTCCAATCAATATTTATGGTCATGTGGAATCCTTTCAGAGTCTTCTTCACGGATGGATTATGGTGCTTCACAGGCTCAAAGTTGCTATATGGAATAAAACACTCACTCTGTTCATGTAATAACAAAGGGAGTTGTTAAAAAAGATTCACTGTGACTTTTGTGTCAGCTCACCTACATGAAAAGATACTCGTCAAAGATTTTGACACTGATCTAAGCTGATTTTCACAGCTGCAAAATCAATGCTTTGTGAAAACCTAAGAACTACTTTAATGGCAGTTTTTCTGTCAAACTTTTTTTGACCTTACTGAGATTAACTGTGGTTTAATTTCCAAAGATTGAGTCGTGATATGGCCGCTGCACAGAGTTATGATATCGCGCTAAATATCTAGCTGCTATCTTTTGACACTAATGTGTTTTTACAGCAGCTGCTCCCGTAATAAGCGAGGATGGATGAATCAGTTTCATCTGTGGACACGTAGAAATGATGACGAAACTCACGTCTTGACCTTGTGAGATACAAACAGAATACAACACGGATTTTTACTTTATGAGTTTTCTCATCATGACATGTACTCAACAGAAAGAGAAGAATGCGTCTCTACTTTTGGATGAGCGAGAATTTTCAAAATGACAAGAGTTCAAAGGATATTGGTTTTCCCAGGCAGGAGGGGGATAATGCCATATTTATTTCCTGACAGAACTAATACATTTATTTATTTCTGATTAATAAATGGTTTTCATGTCAGTGTCAAGGTTATTATATACTACTGTGTTGAGTTTTTATGGATGTTTCAACCTAATTCGATAGAGGATTTTACTTGGGTTGGACACTTGCCTGCTCAAGCTGCTCTACCAAGGAGCATTTTTCAGTCTCTTCCTCTTTAAAACGTGTAAGAAACACTTTTGTGTTGCATTATGGGAAACATTTCCAGATGCAAACAAGTGAAATCAGAGCCATACTGTATGACCCTCCTCCGCTCAGTTTTGGCATTTCTATTTTAAATCTCTGTTTGTTTTACTCTAACTTTATGGAAATGTGGGACTTAATTGCTAGTTAGCTAAATGCGAAATGTAACGCCATTTTTTGATGATGCAGCCTTCACTGATACCCATCACAAAGACAGGAAATGCAACTCAGAGCGACTCAAGCATGTACGCTAAGAAAGTGAAATGAGTGTGCAGGTGTTGGATATGTAAATTCTTACATATCGTGTGTGTGTGCGTGTGTGTGTGTGTGTGTGTTTGTGCGTGTCATCCTTCCTGTAGGTTACATGGCCTAACCATATACAACCTTGAGAGGACCATCACCATCAGGGGCAGCTTGGAGGCATGTTGTAAAGCTGAGAGGGAGATCATGAAGAAGCTGAGGGAAGCCTACGAGAACGACTGTGCTGCTATAAACGTAAGTGGAGCTCAGGGGTTACTATCTGCAGTGTCTATGCATGTGTGTGTGTGTGTATGTGTGTGTGTGGTTATGATCTCAGGTTGACTCACGCAGGCTGACAGGTGAACATCGGAGAGGAGTGTTGATGTAGAGCAGGATAGCGTTGCCTCCTCATTCAGCGCTTGTTACCAGCAGCATTAATAATAGTGTCTGCTTGGTAAATGGATAACAGTGAAGAAGTGTGAGTGTGTGTGTGTGTGTGTGTGTGTGTGTGTGTCTGACTCACACCTTTTTCCCCACTGTGTGTGTCTGTGTAACACACTGCGTTTCCCAGCATCCATCTGATATCTGTAGGCTCCTCTCTCACCCGGCTCCCCTTTCGCGAGGAGCTGCCCTGATGACATCACCAGTGCTGCAGCCTGAGAGGTCAGCCTCAGAGGAAGAGAGCTAGTGATGAAATCACATGCTGCACACACCCCCCTTGTGTGTTGCAGTAATATGAAGATGGATGCAGATTAAGTGACTGTATTGGCTGATGGTGATGTAACATGCAGAGAGGATCACAGTCCTGGTGGATGCCTTTCCCTGGCTACTTTTACACGAGCTGCCAGGTTTCTCACTCATTGTGATCGTACAAATATTGGCTGGGAAATAATCATCAGGAAGCATCACGCAGCATGCGGTTAAATTGTACCGGCTGGTGTGAGCAGATCTGGCACCTGTCGGGCTGAGCGTTGGCTCTACAGTAAGCGGTGAGGGCCATCTAGCGTGACACTGTGGAAATTACACAAAGCTTTCTGAGCAAGGAGGAAGTGGAAAGAGACCGCGTGTGACTCCTCGGCCATGAAGCCAGATCAGCTGATTTGTCAGTGTCTGTCTACCATGCTGTTGCAAATTAAACCCTTTAAAGACGTCAGTTTTCCTTAAGCAAAGACATCCTGTCCTGTCCTCAAAGCTGTGGCAGATTGCTGGTATTTTTAAGTTGTTGTCATAGAGTTTGCAGTTTTTTTTATCTGAAGAATAAGAAGGAATTTAGTCCTCACAAGATGGCCTTTAGATTTATCTGAAGAGAAAAAAAGAAATCTGAAGTTACATGATTGAAAGGAAAAGTTTCACTGTTTCGCAGAGTGATTGTGAGTGAAAGAGCAGCCAGTGATTATCTTTAGCATAAATTATATGTGGATTATTACTTCAATTGATTAAATCATTCGTAATATCGTTTTAGAATCACTCCTAAAGTATTTTAAGAGCATGGGTTCAGATTTTAAACAACTTCAGAAACTCAAACACAAACATGTTTTATTTAAATTGAATAGAAACAGAAGAAATGCTAACAGATTTGGGAGGCCAAAGACCTTTTCGTTGTATTATTGCCTAATATTTTTTTTATTTTTTCATCATAACTGTTGCTGACTGCTTACAAACTATAGAGCAAAGCTGAATTTCTCATCTTTGAGGTGAAAAAATACAAAAACATGATTTACTTTCATTTCTGCGACTCCATCGAAAGTTAGGTGTCAAACTTTCCCTCTATTTCAAACAAATTATGTGAGTTTGAATGATTTTGATTAAAACAGGACTGGGGAACTGTTTTTGACACAGAAAAACTCATTTGCCTTTGCTTTTGTTATCTTTTCTATGTCTAGTCAGAACTAAAGCCATTTTAGTTGAAACCCTAATTGCAGCTGCAGCCACACATTGTTGTCATGCAGTATTTTAAAAGGCGACTGTGAACTATCTTGAACAACCCAGATAGAGCTGCAGGAGGATGCTCGAGAGATGGAGGTGCAGGGCAGCTGTGGCAAAGGCAGAGACGAAAAATCCCACAGACCATCAAACTGGGAGGATACATTTTTAAAGTGATAGAGAAATGTGATATCGCTACAGCTGGAATTGCCTGCTTGAACCAGCACACATGCATTGTCAGGATTGAAAAGGAGCTAAAAATGTTAAAGTTAAAATGAAGAGCCATCTCAAAAACTAACTTACTGCTTCTTGTCACACAGCAACAGGCCAACCTGATCCCGGGCCTGAACCTGAATGCTTTGGGTATCTTCTCCTCGGGTCTGCCGGTATTGCCCCCTACTGCTGGACCACGTGGTGCAGTACCCCATATGGCACCAGCAGGGTACAACCCATTCTTAGTGAGTACACACCTTCTGCTGCTCTACCTCTGCTGGTCTCAGCGACACACGGCTCCTGCAGGGATCAGCTTTGACTTGATAAAGCAATTTGTTTTCTACACTCCGTAAACCAAGCTCCCCCTGAAGTGCTTTCAGAAAAAACAATCGTGTGTTGACTCAGGTCTTCCTGTGCGATGCTGCACACACTTTGAAACGGGCAGAATTCCCCTGTCTTCACCAGAGATGAGTCAGTTTGTCAGTAAAACACAGTCTCCACTCATTGCCAGAGCCAAAGTAGTGTGAGACAGCGTGTGAGAATGTCTTTGCGTGCTTCTTAGGAAACAAAGTTAGTGTATGATTCACCCAGAGTTTATGCCCCAGAATTCCCCTCAATAAGAGCCGGGATTGTGTACATGCCTGTGTATATGAATGAGCATGGTTTTGTGCCGTCTGATTGGTCTGCTTCACTTTCAGAGTCACTCTTCACATCTCAGCGGCCTGTATGGGGTTCCTCCAGCAAGTGCCATCGCCCACCAGCACTCAGTACGTTCCCGCTACAGTCAGTGTTGCCATGGTGATCAGAGAATAAGCCACTAATTTGCCTTGTTATTTCCTAATGCCTAATAATTATTGCCATAGTTTTTGGCTTTTAAAGCATGCAAAGACTTGCCAAGCTGCTTGTGCCTCTCTGAGCAAGTGACTTTTGGTATATGCAGGCATAGACGTAACAGTGCATAGACGCAAATAAAAAAAGATTTAGAGGGATTCATAAATAACAAAACCATGACTACTTCTCTGTCTGTGTCGAATGGTGACCCCAGCATTCCTGCATACCATCACCCAGTCACCAGAGGACCACAAATATTTCTGGAAGGGGACTTTTCAGACCAGAGTTGCCCTGTGGCTCGTAAAAATTCTCTGCATAAGCTTCAACTACACGTGTGTTATCATGCTAAGAAAAACAAAACCACGGGGCGACCATTGACCTTAAGAGGAAAGACGCCAGCTCAGGCCCAGCCTAAGTGAGATGTTTACCTAAAAGCAAAACCCTAGAAGAGGGCTCAATTTAGCTTCCCTTGCAAGTAGTGTCATCATTTTCAGCTGCTTCTCAAGAATCTGTCGAGTCAAATCAGGATTTTTTTGACTATTTTAATCTGCTTTGACTGTTTTTTAGGTTTTATTTCAGTCAGTGTCAGCAGTAGAGTTCAGAAAAAGTGTGGTGAAAAGTTTTTTTTCTGTGTTTTTTTCAACAGCAGGCTCAAGAACAGGAGGTTGTCTACCTCTTTATTCCAACTCAGGCTGTAGGGGCCCTGATCGGCAAGAAGGGCCAGCACATCAAACAACTCGCCCACTTTGCTGGAGCCTCGATCAAGGTGGGTTTTTAAATGTCAACACAGAGCCGACTTCAATTAGTCCAAAGAAAGAAGCGGTCAAAGCGTGTCTCATCACTGTGTAGGCTTCACAAACATGTCTTTGAGCTTCACGCCGACTGTTGAGGTGAAGTAATCAAGTTTGCAGTCCATTCTTGCTGAGTCAGCAGCCTTGCATGGACCACAGCTGAGGATGTTGGTTACTCACGGTCAAAAACAAATAACAAAAAGTGGGATGACTAGTGAGGGGGGAATTTTAGAAAGCCCCCTCAAGCCCCGTCTGCAGAGATGAGACAGCTGGTCAATAAATTCTGATAACATCATGTAACGTCGTTCTTTTAATTGAAGGAATATGCAGCGCTCTTGGATGATCCTTCCTGGATGCATCAGTTGGACCCAATGCAGCTTTAAAGTCACGTTTTCCTCGTACTTGTCTACATAACCTGCTTATCTGTGTGTCAGATTGCCCCAGCTGAGAGCCCAGATGTAACTGAGAGGATGGTTATTATTACTGGAACCCCGGAAGCTCAGTTTAAGGTAAAAACGCCAGATATCTGTGCTCAATAAGGAATCATGTAAGATCAAAATTATGAGCAACATTTTGATAATAAGAGTCTTTGTTAATTTATCTAATGTAGTATGATTACTTGTGTCCTGTGTCATAGTAAACTGCAGCGGATCACTGTGTTCCCCCATTTTCCCCAGTCTCTCCTTGCCTCATTCCCTCCTCTGTATTCCAGGCCCAGGGTCGGATATTTGGGAAGCTGAAAGAGGAGAACTTCTTTTCAGGGAAGGAGGAGGTCAAACTGGAGACGCACATCAAGGTCCCCTCATGCACAGCTGGCAGGGTCATCGGAAAAGGTGGCAAAACGGTGAGTTGTTGTTAGAACTGAACTGAGGCTCTTAAAAGAATAGTTCCATTTCTTTATTCACTCTTCCAGTGGATTTGTGTTTTTTCCTGTAAGTGAAGTTGGAGATCAACTTTAAAGCAGGAGTCTTTTTGTTTTTAGGTAAATGAGCTACAGAACCTGACGAGCGCTGAGGTAATCGTACCGCGGGACCAAACTCCAGACGAGAACGACGAGGTCTTTGTGAAAATCAGTGGGCATTTCTTTGCCAGTCAGGTAAGCAAAAGTAACCAAGTTGCTTGTATATTTATTCCAACAACATGCGCTGAAGAATAAAAAGTTGGGAGTGTTTTTCTTAAAGGACCAGAAAATTATTATTTAGCTGTCACAGTCCGGAGTTAAACAAAAAGGAAAGGACCCAAAATGCAGAACAAAAACAAAGGGATTTATTTTAAAAGAACGAAATAAAAAAGCAACAAATAGAGAGAAAAATCCAAAAGTCAAAATCCACAAAAATCACTGGTGGCAAAATCACATGGGGCAACTGGGGACACGAGTATACACACACAGACATCAACATACATACAATGAACCAACAAGGACAGAGGGGAGGACAGGGACTATACATACAGGGAAACGAGCAACAGGTGAGGCAAACGAGACACAGGTGAAACTCGTGTGATTAACGAGGGAGGGAAAACTAGGGAAGTAAAACCAAACTAGAAACACAAAAAATCAACTACTACAAAATAAAACAGGAAACACTTAAAACTGATCTAAAGAATAAAACACAGAGACCATGAGGGAAACAGGGTCAAACACAAACTGAAAACTCACAAGACTGGACTTCAGGAACAATAGGGAACAGAAACACTAAGGAAAAACACAAAGAGGAAAAAAAACTAAATTAACAGACCATATCATGACAGTAGCTCCTTAAGTCCAAGGTGACAATTTTTAATCTTGTGCACACAAACATGTTCGTGATAGCAGAGGCCAATTGCTTTTTACACTGTGTGAATTGTTCATTCTGTATTGTCTGTGGCCCAATGTGTGAAATTTAGCGTCTTTAAGAAAAACAGATTTGGTAAAATGAAATATAACACTTTTAAGTATGTTTAAATTTGTGTACAGTAACCTGAATTTAAAAGTTTGGTTGACTCAGAAAGAGTGGGCTATTTTATATCTACGTTAGGGGTAGATCCCCCTCCTCATGTACTTTTATGTTTCTACTCTTGCACAGAACAAAGTAACTGAACATACATGTTTTTGTAAAATGCACTGGCTGGAAGATGAAGAAGAGCGGTTGTTGTGCAAAGAATTTAACAATTAGAAAATGTTTTTGATGGTAAAAATGAGACAAATGGTGGATCATACTTGTATGACAAAGGATCCTCTTGTCTTTGGCGGCCACCATTGCCTCTGGTAGACAGGGGTGAGCGGGGAGTGTTTCAATCTTAAAATCTAGTTTTTTTGCTGTAAAATATCGCTAAATGTCATTATATGTGCACGCTCAGAGAATCACACTGGTACTGGTATTTTGTGTGCAACATAAGCGCCCCCTGTTGGGCAGTGATGAGGGGTGTGCTCTGTCTTTTGTTAATTTAAAAAGCGCCGCTAAAATACATCTGATAAAGTGATTTTTTCTTTATGAAATGCTGTTCATTTATATGATATGTTTATATGTTTACATTGATTTGCCCACAGCTAGCTTTCTAGGTCGTGGCTACTTCACTTTTGTAATGTAGTAGTGCTGACCCACATTTAGCTTTTCTATTTTATCATTTTCTTTGCTCATTACTATAACAAAAAATGCTGTGTATGCTGTTTTTATCGTGATAAATGGGGTGTTGGAGCCAAAACTCGATGTTTATGCCTAGTTCATCACATGTGCCAGATAAGAGCTTGTACGGCTGCTGTCCTAACAATTTTTGCTTACATGGTTGAAGTCCTACATTTTATTGCACACACTAATCATACTGTATGTTTTTAATGGTAATAGCATTTTATTCTCAGTACTCTAATTTCTGTTTTTATTTATGGAAGCATAACCAGGGACAGGGGTTGCTAATTAGCTATATGCTATATGAGGCAATTTATCATCCATTTGTTCCTGTGAAATAAATGAATACACAAATATGTGTGCATAGAAAATAGTATAATTTTTAGGTTATTGAATCATGGGACAGCATTGGCTTTGTGCACCAGTACAAATAAAGAATTCTGCCCTCTGTCTATCTCATTCCCCTGAACCAAATTAATCAATCAGGTTGAGTACCTCAGATTTTAATGGTAACATTATTTTCATATGGACACACTGAGATGTTTTAATTATCACCTGGTCTCACGTGTGCTGTCCCTCCATCAGACTGCACAGAGGAAGATCCGGGAGATCATTCAGCAGGTTAAGCTGCAGGAACAGAAGCACCAGCAGGCCGCCGCCGTGTCACCACACCACTCCAAGTGAGCAGCAGGGTGGCTTCAGCGGGCACCAGCCAATGAATGTAGCCCTCCCAAACGGACAGAGACCTACCCTGACAAAAGGCAAGGGCCAAGGGGGACATGCAGGGCAGACCAGCAGCACTGGGATCAAACCAAAGAACTCGGGGGGGAAACAAGTGAGAGCCAAAGGCTGAGGGCATTGTGTGCACTGCCAGCCCTGTGAGAGCAGATGGAGTGGGAGAAACCGTACTGATAGTATATAAGAAAAAGACCAAAAAAAGAGAAAAGATCTAAGAGGAAGGTGGAAAATGGCAGAGAATTGGGGAACTGTTGTCTTCACAGTCCCAAAGGTAAACAGAAAGAAGTTTGTTGCCCTGCATAACGTTATCTCTTTAGTTGGACTAACATAGGCCTAACAAATGGATAAAGCAACCGCATTAGCGCGAGCATATACAAGGATTTGTGATTGACATTTTGGGTTAGAATGTGAGCGAGTGACAATGGACACCTTCTCTCACAGAGTGAGATACTAAGATTGCAAGATTTAATAGCATTAGCAGTATTAATACAGAGTAGAGAGAGTATATTGATACACACTGAGAGTATGCACTGTTATTTTTCTATCAAAATGACAGTCCCACTTGGTGTAGTTCTACGTATTTTGCTTGTTCCAGAGATTGATCGGGCTGTGGCTGTAGCAGCCACAGAGAAGTGGTTTCCTTTTGTTTTTTCACATTATAGGCCACTCAAATCTAAAAAAAAGAAAACCCTATAATAAGTAAATATGGTGAATGAGTCTTTGTAACAAGCCTGTGTGTGTGCCAACGCAAAAGATAACGTCCCTTTGAAACATCTCTCACCATTCATACCTGACGCTACACTTGTTTTATTTTTCCTTTTCTTTCTTTTCTGCTTCACTTTCTCATCACTCTCTCTCATCTCTCGCTTCATGTTTGTTTGATAGGATGAAAACTTTTGTCGTCGAGTCTCACCTTTTTTTTTCCTGTAGCCTTTTTGACATTTAACTGATTGCCACTTTTGCTCAGCAGAGGTTAAACGCAACAGAGGGATTGGTTTTTATCAGAAATCTGGTATCACTGTCCCATTCTGTAAAGAAAAATACGATATCTACATTCATATTTGTCCTGGTTTTATTGAAAAACAGATGTCTGTACAGGCATCAGAGCAAAAATTGACGTCTTAAAAAAAGAAGATAGGTGCACCTTTGCTTGTTAGCCAATTGTTTTGAATGTGCACCGCCTCACGCTCTGCCTTATGAGGACGTCACAAGGGCCAATCAGGGTGTGAGACATGGGCCTAGACAAGGGGACACAGGGGTGGGGGTGGGGCAGGTTGGGAGGGTGCAGACTTGTGGTGTGTGGAGTGGCAGTGAGGAAGCATTTTAGGGGTTTAGAGGAGGGTGGGGTTTCACGAGGAGGCACTGTATGACCTGTGGTGCACACACAACCGCAAACGTAACCGCAGCAGCGTTTGGCTTTAACCCTCGGTGTCAGGGAGCTTTCTAAAATGGCATGACAGCTGTGAATGTACGATATGCAGCCTTTTCAGAAAAACGTCACCCCTGCAGTGTCCAGTGAGGCCGGGCCAGAGGCACAGACACACAGATTGTCATTCTCACTCTCGCTCCTTTTCCCCTTTTTTTTCGGTGCTTTATTTTTATTTCGATTCTTATTTTTGAGAGCTGGCCGACCGCTGTGTGAGCACACTGGACACGCAGGTCCTGGTGTCCCCTCTGTACTTGACTTTGGGGACCTTGGAAGCTTGTTGCCTTATTTTGTCACCTGTCAGAAAAAAATCACTCATCCATCAGCTTCATCTTCCAGACGCAAGGTTATTGCCAATACGCACAGCTCCCTCCGTGTGTGTGTGTGTATGTGTGTGTATGTGTGTGTGCGTGGCATGTGTGTGTGTACATATATATAAAAAGAGAGAGTAATATTTATGAATCTATTTTTTTCCTATTTTGTGATGAGAGCTATTGATAAGAAACAAAAAGAAAACAAAGTCCTTTTCTTTTTTTCCTCAGTGGGACACTGCCATATTATTTTGAAGGGAAGTGTTTATTTTCTTGAAAACTAGACTATGAATAATAATAATAATATAAAGAAAAACCTGAAAAAATAGGAGAACAGTAAAGTGAACCAACGCGTTAACTTTGGTCAGATGTGAACAGTGCGCATGTCAGTATTGTGATCTACCTCAGGCTTCAGGGTACCTCAGTCCAATCTTTCATTTCCCCTTTTTTCCACATTTTGTATGCCTTGTTAACTGATCATTTTGAGCGTTTTTAATTTTCTTTTTTAATGAAAATAAAAAGAACAAGATCTAAAGTAAGCTCTAAACTCTTCAGGTCCAGCCAACTAGTGAATCTTTATAAAACCATAGTGAACTCTGGTGGATTGTCTCTGCCTGGATGCCATACAACCTCTTACAAAAAAGACGTCACAAAGTTTCAAAGTTGATTTTTATCGCTAGGAAGGAATGAAGAGCGGGATCTAAGGGGTACATACCTGCCCGATGTGGTTCTGAATGTGGATGTTGTGTACTGATTTCACCATCAAAGAAAGAAAAAAGAAGACAGAAAACTAACCAACTGTACCTCCTGTTTTTCCCAAACTGTACCTCCAGGTTTTTTTTAAAAACTTTCAAAAGAAAATGAAGTTTATTCACTTGTGAAAAACAAGAATTTTGTAACAACCCAACCCGATCTTTACCAGCTCTGTTTGTTAATACTCTGGGGTTGATTTGAAGAAAAAAACATAAGCTGCAAAAATACACTAACAGGACTCTTGAACATGGTGTAAACCCTCGTCTTCTGTGTAAAATGTAGAACAACTCTAGTCTAGTGGTTAAGATGTCACTGTGTACAACAAGATAACTGTATAACTGTAAACATGTACAATAGAGTCACACATGAAATGCATCAAATTTCTGTCTCTCTATAACACTTACCAGTCTGCACCTACGTTTGTGAGAGATGGTGGGAGGAGTTTGGAGCATCACAGCTTCCCTCAAAAACAACCTCTGAACGGTTTTCTCATCAATTGACCGACTTTCTTTCTCTTGTTTTGTTTTGTTGTGCTGTAAATTTCAGAATTACCTCTCAGAATTCAAGGCTGAATTTTAGTTACTAAAACCAATGTAGGGCAAGAAGAATTAAATAAATGAACAATAATTTAGTGAAAGTTAGTGTTCTTCTTTGGACTTCTTTTTCCTGTCAAGAGCTGACTGACTTTTTTCAGGGCAGACTTTTGTCATCAGTTGAGGTGAATCACTTTTCGTCCCAGCGAACACAAAATAGCAGTAAGAAGAAAACAAAAAGGTCTATCAAACTCACACAATGCCTGAGGCTGCTTCAGCAAGCCTCCACATAGCCGGTACAGTACCTCAAACTGATGACGACAGCTTGCCAGACCTGATTCAAATACCCTGACCTTAAGTACACGAATGCAGTACGGTGCTTCTATGCAGTGGCGGAGCCAGGAGGGGGGCACCCTGAGGACACCCCTGTTGAAATCAACTGTCGGGGTTGCGTTTGAACAGGTTGTTCATCGCTTCTTTGCCTTGTAATGTGGAGAAAAGTCTTTTTGGGACTTTAAATGTTGACTTGAGACAAAAATCTTATTTATGGATTTAAATATTTGGACTCAGCCGAGTCAGCGCTCAAAATTTAAAAAGTTACATCCATGAATTTGACTCTTTTTAAAATCCTCTTTTATATTTGAAGTTGACCTAAATGTGATTGGTGGAGATAAACCTCCTGGGCTCAGTTTAGGCCCTCAACGATGACCATGCTACAAAAGTCAGGACCCCAGTTCGGCCACGCCAGACAAATGGATGTCTCCGCCACTGCTGCTACAGGATCTTAAAGGTTCCTTTGACAGTCTGAGTCAGTGTCTTAGGAAAAAAAAGGCTTTTGACGTAGCACTGGAGTTTGTAGAGTGTCACTCGTGGTCTCTTTGACTGTCAGGAGTAGCTTTTTTAAAGCAGTTTTCAATCTAATGCTCTTTCCTTGTGTCACAGAGGAGTCTGCGGACCTCTCTCTTGTGTTCTGGCTCCTTCAGTGGTAGGTTCAGTTTCACTGTGGTGTCGACAGCAGAGCGATGGCCAATCACTATCTGAGGTTGTTAGGATGACAGTTTTCTTTTTTATTTTTAATTTCCAAGGATTGGTTGTTTTTTAGATTTTGTGGGGTGTTGCTAGACATTAATATTCAGCTCCAGATTAAAAACCACGATTACACACATCACTGCGGGTGTACTGTGTTGTTAGTCATATCACATGGTGGTTGGATAGCTTAGGCTTTTTTTTTCCTGTTTTGTTTTCTGTTGATCTGGCTTTCTCGTCATTTACACTGATTTAATAATGTAGTCTGGGGCAGTAGCTGGGATTCTTTTGCTTTAATATTCATTCCTGTTAGATCACTATCAATGATACTAGCTGTTAATTGTGTTTGAATATCCTATCATGGATTTTAAGTTAATTTAGGAATCAGAAAGGCAAGAGGGACGGTCTCTGACATACAAAGAAGAGTCGACGGAGGATTTAGGTTTGATTTAATGAAAAAAGCTGACAAAATGTGTTCTGCCTTTAGGACTGAACAGAAAAGTGGGCATTCAACAACCATCCAAATATCACAGCTCAACTGGGGAAGGATTTAGTCATGATGTCTGCAGAACTACAGCAGTTTTTTTGTCCTGTCTTGTTTTTAAATGGGAAAAACACAAAGCATTGCATGAGACTGACTGTTGTAGGCGATCCAGCGTGTACTACACTTCATATAATAGCACTAGACTTTCAGTGGTGGTTTGGATCCAACTCTTGACTGATTTTCACTGTTTGGGAAATTCTTTTTTGTTTCCTCGGACAGTCACTACCCTCAAGTCCTACATTTCCCAAGGGCCCCTAAAGGTCCCAAACACCTCAAGGTTATCAGTGACTGTGTGCTGGACAGACATATGATCCATTTTTATTGCATCTAGTGGATCCATGCCTTTCTGGATACAGCCATGCTGTTGTTTTAAGTTGTGAGTGAACTGTATTGCTGAGCAACCTGGATCTGAGCAATAAAGAACATTTGAGAAACACATTTAATGTTGTTTTATTGTTTCAAAGGGTTTTTTTTCCCACTTCAGACAGAAAAACAGTCACTTGTGATCTGACATAATACAGATGTACAAGTAAAGTACAAACAACACACTCATAAAACTCCACAAAGAGAGCTGATGCAACAAATCTTAACCCACATGACTGGTTTAAAAATAAAACTTTGCACAATGAGGACATTAATGGACCTGTACAGAACAAAAGACATGTGGACAATAAAAAAGGCAGCGAAGACAGAGTCCACACAGCAACACTGAGGCTTCACACTGCCTGAAATAACTCCACATTCACTTTTTAGACAAGAATCCAGATGATTGAAAAGGATGACACAGCGAAACAGAGCTTTAAATCCGGCCACATACAGAGAGTATGATTGAACTGTTAGCTCATTACACATCCTGAATGTTACACTCTGCTCTCTGAAATACATCATTTATGAAAAAACTCCATCAAATATGAAAAATAGTACAAAAATGTTTCAAACACCCACAGAATTTCTGCTTCATTAACAAAATGCAAAGTTGAGCAAGAAAATACAACTTTTAGTCGTACACTTTTATATATGCTGCAATCACTGCCAGTGCTTCTGTTGCAAATACTTTCCATCAACAGTCCAGTTACTATGGATGGTTTACTTCCATTGGCTTGTCCACAAGTCCAGATTGGAGGTAGAGGTTTGAAACAGTCAGCCACCGTGCAACAGGCACTTCAACTTACAGCCGAATATAAGAAGAGTGCAGGTTTCCTTTAAAATCCCTCCCTCTGTTCATTTGATCGTTGTACATTCAAACATTTATAGTTTATCTACACACACAGTGTGAGGATTGTACCCACAACATGTCTGCTGCATAAACACCATTTGGTAAAACAAAATACTTCTCATGTAATCTTTCTGCAATCCATAAAAGTTCTCCAGATAAATAAACTTTCACTCATGTGAGTGCGAAAGTTGTCCTCTAACATCTCCACTTTAAATACATTCAGTGCGCCTAGGAGTAAAATAGCCTAAACTGATTTCCAGAACAAATCACTTGACCTTCTTATCTTCAACAAGCCCGTTCTTTGTCTGTACGTCGAGTTTGAGTCGCTTCTGACTGAAATGTCGGATGAGAGCGCCAGGAAGCAGAGCCATGCAGGCGATGGCCAGCAGCTGCAGCAGACGCTCCCAGGAGAACAAGTCATCCAGAGAAGACACCTCTGACAGCATGACGCCTGTCTGCACACAGATAAAGTTGTACGGCAGCAGGCCTACCAAAGCACAGAGGGAAAATAAAAGTTATTAAGCTTTATTTACACAACAAAGAAAAATGTTCTTTTTTTTTTTCCAAACTAATGCATGCCTGCTTCTCTGTGATTTGTGACAAATAGCCAAAATATGACAAACAGTTTTTCCATTATTTATCTGGAAAACCCAAGAATGGAAAATATTTGATTTTGTTCGGATTCACAGTGTCAGCACAGGTTGTGGAGAGTGTGTCATTTATCATTTTCTGACAGCTCTGACAAGCAGTCAATCAGGAGAAGCGCATGTTTGCTTACCAATGAAGACTGAGCAGAAGAAGAAGGTGATGGGGATGTTGACGATCGGGGCAGACATGTTCAGGAACCAGTTCGGAGACATGGGAAAGAATCTCAGGAAGAGCAGAAAGAAGAACAAACAGTCCCTGTTGTCCTCAACCTGAGAGATAAAGAAGAGATGTTTGAAAAATATATTCCAGCCTATGAGGGGACAACTGATCCTTTTTGTTTTTTCCTCTCTCAGGTTTGACATTTTTGTTACTGTAATGGGAAAAAGAAAATAACAGTCACCATAGCAACATGCCTTTTTGACTTTCAGAGTCATTATTTGAGATCTATTTTGGTGAAGAACAATGTCAGACTAAACAGCAACCACCAGAGCTATAACACAGAGCTCAGCACACCAGAATCCCACTTAGAACATGAACCAGGTTTAATGCACAACTACTATACTGTGTGTGCTACACAAGACACACAGGTCTTACCATATCTCATTTTGATAAACATGAATATAATTAAATTTTTATCTTACTAAAGGCAGGTTTAACATTTTTTTAAGTATACATGTGTATTTCTCTGGCAGGACAGCTTCCAGAAGTATTCTTTGTTTAACTGTGAATGCAAACAATGAGTTTAAGTTTGTGCATGTGCTTTTCTTAACCTTAATCACGTGTAAGGGTGTCCTGATATGGTATTGATATTGGTCCGATATTAGGCCTGGACGATATAGAAAAAAAGCATATCGATAAAAAATAAATCATATTGATCGATATCGATAATTATCGATATAATTATTATAATTATTTAACATATATTTTAATTGCAGCCCTTGATGTTTTATGCTATTGCTTAATGACCTACTTTTAATAAAGAACACAGAAGCACTGAATTCAAATTCAAACCTTTATTCAACCACCTTTTTTATTTTACCACAACTGAAAGTTTTTTAAAAAAGAACAAAAAAAAAAAAAAGAAATCAACTTAAGGGGCCTGAGTGACGTCAGTAAATACTGACAAACATATAGACTAAAGTGACCAGAAAATCTGATAAATAAATATTTAAATAGTCTTTTGATGAAAATAAACAAAACAAACAAATATATGAATGAACAGAATAGCTTTAGGTGGGAATAACATACTACCAGTTTTAACTGTGTGAGAAACTGCCCACAGCCTGGTGTCTGAACATTGAAACATTTCTCCCGGGGTCGGGAGATTTATTTATTTTTAATCATCATGTGATTGACTTGATACGCAAACTGAGCACGAGAAGCAGGACTTATCCACGCCGGTGTTATGTCGTAGAATGCACCCCTGCCGAATGCACCCCCTGCTAGTAGCCATGATCCAAATACTCGCGTCTTTGTAAAATATGAGCTCATTTTCTTCCACTTTAAGAAGCTAATGAGTGGACGGGATGCATTCTTCTCACCTTTTCAACCCCTGACCCATTTTCATGCCTGAAGCGCTGTGTTTGAGAAATACTTGCGGCCGGGCACTTCATATCGCGGGTCGAGAGTGGCTAGAAGCTGGTCGAAGCCAGGCTTTTCAACGGTAGTTATTGGCAGTATGTCCCTCGCTATGCAGCATGTTACTGCATGGGTGATGTCCTTATGCCGCTTGGACGCTTTGTCGTATTTTGGCAAGAAACGAAGTCCAGTTTGGTCTGCTTCACTTGCTTTGTGCTGGTGCTGGCAGCGGTTCCAGAGGATTCCTCCTCCGACGACGTGGAGCCGGGGCGCGGCCGACACAGCTCGTACTCCTGCGGGTGCGACCGGTTTAGATGGTAAAACAAGTTGGTTGTGTTACCAGACTTGGTTTTTACTAATTCTCTGCAAATTTTGCAAACGACCGCTGTTCGCTTTTTGTCATACTTCTAAAAACCAAAACATTGCCATGCTGGTGCACTACTGACAATGTCCTCCGCCTCTCCTTGCTGTATCATTTTTTCTAATACACGTGCTGTCTGTTGTGGTTTGATAGGGGCTGGGCTTGGTGCCGTAGCGTACCAGGGTCTGCGTTTGTGATTGGTTGGGAGGAAGTAATGACTGTAGTAAAAGCTACATGATAGGCTATGATGAAAAAGAAAGGGAAACTGTGTTTTTCTATCGAACTTTTTATCGACCCGTTTTTTTTCTATCGCAGCACACGTCTATCGATCGATATATATTGTTATCGAATTATCGTCCAGCACTATCCGATATCAGCAAAAAACAAATATTGGATTATATCAACCTGCATCTAAAATCTCCAAAATCAGTTCACTGATACAAGCAGTCCATTTCAGACTCCACTCCAGCACCTCTATCTAGTAACATCCAGATCCAGCAAGCTGAGCCCACAAAATCAGAACAACAGTGTGTACTAAGGTACTATGAAAGTAGCAAGGAGTAGGAGTGATGTGGTAGTATTTTTGGTTTAAGTCCGAAAAAGACGTTGCAGCTGAGTGAAGAACTTGTCATGCAAAATTTTGTGCCAATATTGGATCAATATCAGTATTGTATCGGTAGTCAAAAGTTGTATAGGGACACCCCTAATCACATGTGAACAGAAGCAAGTATAAAACTGGATAAAATCACTTTGTTTGGGGCTTTTTAAGGGCCTAGTGGTCTAGTGCGTCACTTGCAGAGGCTAATGTCCCCGTTACAGGGGTCGCTGGCTGATTTCACTCCCTGGCACAACCATTGACTGTATAAAGAATGGACAGAGTCTGCCTCCTTGCTGGGTGAAGCCACTCCGAGAACAGCACCCTCTGTTGATGGGCTGCAGTATAGGTCACAAATCCCGCCTCCGCCAGCAAAGCTTATGGGGCTGTGGACCAACTTTAGAAATTTATTACACAGAACATCATTTTTTCTCCCCCCTGCTTGTGATGTTGACATGTAGTTACAGTAAGACTGGTTTGTGCTCAAGTCCTCTTTTTTCTGTGAGGCTCCGTTTTTAAAAGCTATTAGGGGGTTCATGTTTGCTATGATTGACACCTGATACAGCCAATGGGCGTTCAGGGATTGCGTAGCTCTCCCGGGGATACGCTGTTCGAGCCAAGCGTCATCACAGCGACTCTCTGCGGCGCGCATCGCTACTGCACAGCGCTGGTTTCAGGATATGAAGAAAAATCCCGGAAATATCGAGAGCTTTTTGGCTTCAAATCCGTATACAGGCGGCAGGCGGAAGTTGTCCATAGTATATACAGTCTATGGCCACAACCCTTTGCTGCATGTCTTCCTCCTCTTTTTTCTCTCCATGTGTACCATCCTATCTCATACCGGAAAAATCCCCCGAAATGTAACTTTAAGAAGAAAAAAAACTGTTTTCACTCTCAAAGTGAAAACACTTAAAAAGGTCTACACAAATACTCACTGTTTGCTTTAGAAATCTTTCAGTTTGTTTGTGTGTGTCTGATTTCATGAGACCAGTTAGCTGGTAAAAAGAGTCTGCCTGACTTCATCAATATTTCTCTTGGTCCTTGGTAGTTTACTGATGCTCACAGATGTGTCTTTCATTTCCTCTTTCACTTTAACCTGAACCCTATTTGCACATCACAGATATCATGTGTAAGAAAATCAAGAGCCTCTTGGTCTATTTATAGAAGATGCACTGTCAGCAGTGTGTAGATCCTTCTTCTCTCTGGAGGAACTTCACACCCTAAGAAATGATTCATCTTTCAGCTTTAAACTTGTATAGTGTTAATTTCCACAGTTGTTGTCTTGTGGTAGTGAAAAAAACTTACCTTTGTTTGCAGCATGGACACTTTGTCAGGGAAGAGGTTACTGATGTACTGTTTTCCAAAAGCCTGCGACAGGAGGTAGCACATGGTGGAGCCCACAGTGGTGAGCACACAGGCAAGCAGCAGACCTTGGTATGGTCCAAATATAGCTCCTGCTAGAATATTCTGCACACAACACACAAATCAGAGAAGGCTGAGTTTAGCAGACATCATTACTATGATAAGCTCTGACATGCGGCTCTACTGTATCTCCTCCTGTGATCTGGCAGTGGTTTTAAGTGTAGGACACTTGGTGTCAGTCACTATAACCACATATGTAGTGTGTGGTTGAGACGCGTTCTTTGAGCTACACTGTCAGCTGTAAAGATAGGGCTACTGTGAGCAGGAAAGACAAGCTTTCACCAGACTCCAGAGGCAAGTCTGACATTCCTTTGTTGTTTGAGCTTGCTACATATTTTTATCCTCTGCATTTTGTCTTTAAAGAGGAGACTCAACAGGATCAAGTGCCTGGACTTCTATCTTAAAATACATCTTGGCTGTGTGCCTTCATTCTCTAAACCTTCTACCCATGACAGCTTTCTTTTGCAAACTTTTGAGATCTATTTTATCTCAAAGCCTATTCCAAATTAAGGATGAAAACTGCTCTAGTTAATTTTTGAAAGATGTCGAGCTTTCTTTCTCACTATACCAGGAATGAGGATCCAGGAATGGCAAAGGACTGCTTGTACAGATATGCACTGGAGAAGAGCAGCAGGACATATCCAGTGTGCTCCGTCTTGTAAAACTGCAGGAGCTCGGCCAGTTCCCTCAGCTCCTCCAGGTCTGATGGGAACTTCAACCTGCAAGAATATCAAAGACAGACACACATAGTTAGTCATGAACACGAGAGGTTTACAGATAACTGAATGAGCCTGTGTAATGTCTGCTAATGAATGAAAGCCCTTTAACCTTTGAAATGATGACCTAAAACATGATGATGGGGACAAATAACCACACCACAATACACATGGTGTGATGCAGTTTACAGTATGCACGGGACCAACTTTGATATTGTCATTCAGATAAAAGTATGACACAATAAATAGATTTTTTTTCCAGTCTGATTCTCCACAACACCACCTGATGAACCCTTGCTGTGACCCTAATAATGACTTTAACCCTGCACCTTTAGGAGCACGGTGTATTCAGTGGCAATTCTCACCTAAAATAGTGGTATTGTGAGTATTTTTAACATTGGTTAAATCCTTTGTTTTCTCCAAGGACTCTAGCAAATAGCTTAAATAATGAACATCTCTTTTTTTAGTACTGTAAGCTGTGTAACCATAGACTGTATATACTCTATTTGTTCCAGTGTTTGGCTCCATTACATTCTGATAAGCATTTAATATGATAACTTTCAGACACCTATTTGATGATTCAAGTTGAAAAAATTAGATTAGGACTAAGTTACACCAGTAAAAAGAAATCAAAAGGTTAAAAACGGTTGATGTTTTCTCAGATTTCCTGATTTGTAGCTGAAAAAAAGTGGATTTATCTTTGAAAACTTTTGTTTGCAACGATTTCACGTTTAGTTTAGAAGGTTATTCTTTAGTACTTTCTCAGTGGCCAATTCACAGGTTTATATTTATTGCTCTGAACTGTTACCCAGTTAGTATAATTTCTTTTTCACCTCAGAAAACTGTAGTAATTCTCCTTATCTGAGAGCTCAGTACAGGACACTGATAATAACCTCCCCTACAGACAGTAACGTTACAGCAGCACACCGATTAAACACCGGTCAACATTTTGATTGTGAATTATTAATGTGAAAAATCCAAACGACAGAGTTTATTGGATTTTTCTTTATTGGATTAAAGGACCATCATCATTACCTGCGGGGCTCTTGGGAGCTGTCAGCGGGCTGCTCACTCTCCTCTGTCTCCACATGTTGTCCCTCAGCAGCGGCAGGAGGAGGAGGAGGACGGTGTCGTGGTCCCGCAGGAAGATACAAGGACAGAGAGTACAGGTACAAGCTTGCTGCGACCACAACAGTGATAAATCCGATAAGTGAGCGCATATTCCTCACTTAGTCCGCCGGCTCAGGGCTTCGTGTTGTCAGGAAGAGAAACAATGGCCAACCGCTGCATTCCTCTCTTCTTCTTCTCTGTGCCTCAGTGATGCTCTACTGCCTCACTGAGGAGAGGAGGGGTATTGCTGCAGTCCATGCTCATTTGGTTTCACTGTCACACACCGACTGGAGCGACATTTAAATCTGATTTTTCACATCCTCTTCTTCTTCCTTTTTTTGTGACGACGGACTAAAACTGCAGCAACTCCAGCAATATGCAGATGACATATTCCTGTCAATGTTTGGTGTTGGGGGATTTATATTTGCCATGCTTCTAATGAGTAGTTCACATACCAGGGGTCAGGGGTGTCAAACTCAACCACAGCAAGGGCCATAATCTGGATTTAGGTCTAACGTGAGGGCGAAGGAGGGTCAAAATTTCACCAAAACTGTCAACCTCCTTTTCAAAAATATGTAACAAAAAAGCAAATATTATAAATAATTTGGAAATTCAAAAAAGATAACACGATAAGTTTAATGTAGATATTTTAAGATTTTTCAATCAAGAAAACCTTGTCTTAAAATACAGTTTTCTTGATTGATAACTTCCTTAATAGATTTTTCTTTTATTTAATGAAAATTGTCATGAAAATTTGCTTGCTGCATTTGCAGACCTTCTTTTCACAATACTGCGGAAGAGTATTGCATTCACTTTGGAGTAAAAAAACTTTTTTTTTGACAATTATCATAAAATTCTGAAAAAATGTTATAGATTAAAAAACAACGTTTTATTCTGAAATTAGGTTATAATTTCATTAATTCAGAATAATAGGGCAGAAATGGTTGTATCAAAACCTATGAAAAAGTTGTCACATTTGTCTTACTTCTATACATTACCATCATCTAATGCTTTATTTTGCCTTATAAAAGCGACTACTATTTTTATGAATATCATGATTATTTTTCCTACAATAATAATAATAATAATAATAATAATAATAATAATAATAATAATAATAACATACCTAAAAAAGGAAAAAATAAAAAAAGATGAAATAAACAAATTGAGATTCCATTCCGGCTCCGGACCATAGGGTGGCGTTATCTCACCAAGTGTTGACTCTAAACTGCCAGCGGTAAAGAAAACATAAACCAAAGAAAACCGTGCAGTAAATGAGTGCATAATCTTCCATGACTGAAGATACAAAGTTCAGTCTGCAGCTGTGAACACCAAAAACAAGTGCGAAAGCTTGCAGGATTCGTCGAAAGTCTCGATGGCTCAATATTCTCTTGTTTCCGGCTCCGTGGGCTTGATTACTCTGAAGAATCCGCCTGTGAATGCACTTGGGTGAGTTAAAAAGAGAGACACTGTACAAACACTGTACAGCTGTTGCATGACAAGAAGGTCCCATTATTATTACAGTTATTTACATTTTTCTGTCTTGCATGAAGACAGTATGCTTCAATCTCAAATAAAAGAAATGTTTTGTGACTTCTTTCATCTAAACTGTTAGTTTGACTGACTCAGTGGTTCACAGGTCACTGTCAGGTCAGTTAACATTTAACTATATCATGATTTTAATGCTGATAAGGGTCTGTCTCCACGGAAACCAAAGTCTTGATAAGTACACTATACTTTGACCAACACCTTATACGGGCAGATGTGTCCTTGCTTTAGGACAAGTACTTATGTGACCTGACTTGCGTCCTTATTCAGTTATGCATAGATCCTCATATGCAATCCAGCAATACTTTGTATTTCTTACAATTGACAATTGAAGTTTAATGCATTTCAGTTTAGAGAGTAAGAAATAGGCACTTTCTTGACCCGTAGTCAAGTAAAGTTACAGCTTACACAGAAATAAGAAAAAAAGGGAGGAAATGTGATTGTTTTGATACACTGACAGAGCCCGCCATGCTGTAAAATATGAGGGTTTTGAAACTTGAAGTACATTTTCTTATTATAGCTCATTTTCAGTGCTGCAGAAGTTTGTGTTTAAAAGCAACAATGAGGATTAGAGAGTAACCACAGGGTAATAATTAATCTTGATCACACCATATCCCAGGAGTTACCAAGAAAATATACCATAAAACAATTCAGGGTAAGCTTACATAATAAATGATTTTGTTTGTGAGGGCTGGTGTTGCAGAAAGGTCTGCACTTAAACTTAAATGAAAAATGAGGAATGAATAACAAGGATAGATTTCCACTTAAATTGTTTATCCAGTGTAATTTTTTTCACAGTGCTGTGGTGAGGCATGGCATCGTGGACTCGGTGGAGAAAGCGCTAAGTGACCCAAAGGTGAAGTCTGTGGTCATATGTGGCCAGAATGGGATGTTCTGTGGGGGTGAGGATTTTTGTGTTTATCTTTTTTATTCTCTGTTCTGCAGGCACCTCAGATCTGTCATTGTTAAGCTTTCATCAGTGTGCCACTGTGCCCTTGTGAAAAATAACCTTTTAAGAGCAAAATGGCAGCATTTGGACCAGCATTAAACACTGTTTCCCTGCTGTTTCTCTGTAAGGCTTTTTTGTCACTTCTTTATGTCCCTCAGCTCCTCAACAAGAGAGTTTGGCAGTGGATTCAGAAATGAAATTACTGTGTGAAGTAGGAAAAGACATTAATGCTATGCCAGGTTTAAAAGAGAGATCACTGGATTAAACTTCAGTATGTGTATGAAATCGGTCAACATACTTTGGAGTATCCTTCCCCTCAATGTGTAGTTTTCTGTTTTTAATATTTGAAACTCATAGCAACATCATCAGATGGATTTTTATTACAGGGGCGGACATCAAGGAGTTTGGGACAGACATGAAAGGGCCTCCTCTGATACCAATGTTCCACAGCCTTGAGGCAGCTAACAAGCCGGTGGTGGCCGCCATTGAGGGAGGTGCTTTTGGCGGAGGCCTGGAGTTGGCGCTTGGCTGTCATTATCGAATTGCACATTCAAAAGTTAGTTCATACTTCAGATTTCTGTCTGTCTGCCAAAAAGAAGTAGTGTATGAGTGTCAGACTCTCAGTTTTAAATTCTAAAAAGGGAAAGAAGAATATATTTATATTTTAATTAACAAATGAAGACTCATGCAGTGTGACTTTATTTTTGTTCTGCCAAGCCATCGTTAATGACATGCATTCGACTCAGTTCAGCCCCTTTTGTTCTTGTGACTTTGTGTCCTTACAGGCTAAAGTGGGGCTGCCAGAGGTGACTCTTGGTCTGCTGCCAGCTGCAGCAGGAAGTCAACGTCTGCCAAGGCTCATTGGTGTCCCAGCTGCCTTAAACCTCATCACCACAGGTCACAAAAACACCCCAACTTTGCATGGTTACCGCAGAAACAAAACACTTTGAAGTACCAAAACCAGATACAGAGAGCCATCCTCATACTGTATCACAAAATATACTGACCTTTGTTTTCCACCAGGGCTCTGTGCTTTTTACTGCCTTTTGTAAGCTCTAGACTGTTGCTTTAAATAACTCAACATGTAGATGTCTTTGCATATCATAGGAATAAAAATCAATTTTGTAGACTGCCGTTGCAGACATGTATCTTGTCAAAAATCATGATGAACCTTTGCCACCCTGAGGTGTACTAAATAGTGGCCAAAATAATAATAATTGCCAAAAGAATGTATATCATGTAGGTGAAAATTGCAGGAAAATGCGTATTTTTGTGATTTAAAGAGCTCTAGTGACTTCCATGTTGGGTGGGGGTGGTTAACTTCATGAGCTGCCAAACAATATTTAGCTAGGCACCTGGAAAGGTTATCATACAAAAATATTGCGGTGCTATTGATTATTAAACCCTAACTGCTGCTGCTGCTGTATAGAGATTTGTAGTGAGTACTGATGACCAGCAGGGGTCACTGTGTGCTTAGTTTAATCATACTGCCAGAACAGGCCTGTTTTTATTCTCAGTTTATTGGAACATTTCTGGTCTAGGAAAACTTTAATACTTGATCTTTTTCTCTCACTCATAGTTTGATTGCTTTATTTAATATGATTAGGTAGTTCTGTTTTATATGTCTATAAAAGAAGATCATTTGGACAGCCGGTCATCCCTCACCTGACAATTTAAAATGTCACTCTTCATCCAAATACAGCTCTGATGCCTTGTATATCTCTCTTTATTTCAGGTCGTCATATTACTGCTGCAGAAGCACTGCAGCTTGGATTAGTGGATCAGGTTGCTGATCACAACACTGTGGACACAGCTGTGAAGTTTGCCCAGAGTGTTGTAGGTGAGACCAAAACTGCTAACACAAGGTACCCACTGGTGTAAAATACCACTCACACTTCACTGGCTTGAATTAACACCATGAAAGAAAGAGAGGTCCTCCCAGAGCAGTTATTCTAGACAAGTCGGACTTGAAAAAACGCAGACATGTAGGTTGTGGAAGTCAAAGGAAGCAGAAAACACGGCAGGCAGATCCTCCTGCACAGAAGCCATGAATGTTTCATGGCTTCTGTCAGATGTGCTCTGATGTCTTCACTGCGATCGCTGTATTATTCAAGAGGGCGAAAAGGGACAAACTTTCCTAGAATATTAATCTTGCACTCTTGCCCATCGTTTGGCCGGATGAGGATTTCCCCTTGCACGTGAATCCGGCTCATTTAGTCACTGAATGGAGAGTCAAAGTGTGCCATGTCCCTGCAGAAGGCCAATTTCTCAGTCAGTGTGAAGAATAACCCATTCACATTCCGCTGTCTGTCGGGCTGAAATGACACTTTTCTGACATGCTTGGATTTTTCCAGCCGTCAAAAAATGAAAGTATGTCAGAGAAAAAGACTTGATCTTATGCAGGTGGCATTTTCTTCTGTCTAAAACACCTCAGAGCAGCTTATTTATGTATGTTGTATATCAATTTTAGTGAAATTTGTCGACACTCAGAAGAGGCCACTCTTTCCCTCTTGTGGAGAAATTCAGTTTTCATGCCAGAAACCAGCAGATGATTAACCTAGCTTGGCTTGATGCAGCATAAAGACAGAATACAGTAGAAAATGGCTTGACGGGCTCTTTCACAACTCTTCGACCAATAAGTCTCCATACAAAAGGTCTTTTTATTCCTAGAAAAGAAACAGAAAAATGAATTTGGGTTTGCTGGGATTTTATGTGCTTGACTTCTCTAAGGCACACGGACCTCAGTTAGCCTTTTCTCTATGCCATGATTAGCTGCCCTCTGACTTTAGTTTCTATTTTAACATATACAGGTGTAACCCGACAATGAGAATACTGTAGAAAAGTTCAATATCTCTTTGTACAGTTCACTTCATTCAACCCTAATCATGGGAAGGACTTGACAGAAAATGAGGGTCAGCCACAGAAAAGGCAGGCAGTTCACAGAGTGCTGTATCAAACCATAACATGGCATCAAGCATAAGTTAACAAGAAGTGTGGCGGAGAAAGATGCAAGAAAGAGGGACTGCTGCAGCCTTGAGAGGATTGTCAAGAACATTTGCTTCAAGCACTTGAGAGAGCTTCACGAGGAGTGGACTTAAGCTGGTGTTAGTGCATCAGGAACCAGCACACACTGAGATGTTCAGAGAGAGACTACAACTGTGTGTTTGCCAATGTCAAGGCACACCTGAACCAGAGATGCCAAAGAAGTCTTATACCTGGGCCAGGAAGAAAAACACTAGACTGTGGCTCAGTGATCCAAAGTCTTCTTTACAAATGAAAGTGAGTTTAAGATTTCATTTAGAAGTCAAGGTCCAGAGCCTCCTGGAGTTTGGCACAAAAGTGAAGAGGCACAAAACAGAGGGATTTTTGAAGCTTTGTATGAAATTTCCACACTCAGTGAGGATTTTTGGTGCCATGCTGTCCGCTGGTGTCAGCCCATCGTGTTTTATCACAACCTACGTTAACCAGGAGATTTTAGAGCCCCTCATGCTCCCAACTGCTGCCAACCTTTAAGGAGATGCCAATTTTCTTTGACAGCAGGACTTAGCACTTATCTGCAGTGCCAAAACTACTACCAAATGGTTTGCCGACCATTATATTGCTGAGCTTGATTGCCCAGCCAACTGGCCTCATCTGAACCCCATCGAGAAAAGGGATTGTCAACATGAAGAGGAGAAACACCAGAAACAGAAATACAGACCAGCTGGAGGCCACTATCTTAGCAACCTGAGCTTCAAAAGCAACTAAGCCATGCTACAGGCTTATCACCCCATGAATGTGCTAACTCATTCAAGGAGCCCCAGTGTCTATTTTATTGAGCTGGATCCCCATTAGCTACTACAGAAGCAGCGACTCCTCCTCCTGGGGTCCATTCATGCAAACATAAAATTACAATTCACACAGATTACAGTATTAAGAGTCAAAGGCAAGATTTGAGTAATACGTGAGTAATACAAACATGAGTAATACTGATAACACACAAAAATCAAAGTCAGGACCACAATGAATATTTGACTTTAGATGATAAGAATATAGAGTAGAGCTGAAAGTTGGACTTTTTGGTATGAATTATGAATTTAAATTCACTTTCTCACCAAATTCAAAATGTTTGAGCCTCACCTGTAGATATGAGCTAAGTGTCAAACTCCTTTTCTTACTTCTTCTACAAAAATTTAACAACCAGATTTATAGGGAGTACCTGAGGGGGAGGTTCTATTTATTTAGCCTTTTTAAGCACAGTGCTGTTGGTATGATAATCTTTGATGTCAGTGCGTGAAATGAACATGACAAGTCATATGCCTCAAGGTTATTTTTTCTGCAAATATACCTGACAGAGCCAGCCTGTCTCTACTACATTAAAGGGATATTCCGGCGTAAAATTAAGATTGGGTCAAACACACCACAGCACCAAGTTAAACACCCCGTCGAGAGATGAATGTTCCCCGACTGCTTGCTTCTCTAGTTATACCAACTTTAGTAACGACCGCAGGATAGCAATACACAGCGGTCTCAGGAGCCACACGCTCAACCAAAATGCCACTCTATAGCCACAAATAATGCTCAGAACAGCACCTAACTTCATCAACAGTACATATAGGGTGCCAGCTATAGTACTAGCCATCAAACATATTTTTAGCTTTGTCTAATTTCTTTAGCAAAGAGACTAAACACAACTCACCTACTCTCTTCCAGCAGCCACTTGTTTGTACAGAGACCTCGGGCGAGTCCAAACTGACTGCCACGGGGTGACGCAGCTCAAGGAAGAACATCTATGATCATCTCTTCACAGAAATGCAATTAGACCGAGACGCTAAGGCAGAAGAACTACCACGTCTGCAGTGCAAAATGATTAATATGATGATTATTACTTCAAGGAAATGATAAAGTAATGATCAATTTAATTTTACGCCGGAATATCCCTTTAAGGTAGATACTGTAAGAAACCTTCCTAGTTTGCACCCGGTATTGTGCCCAAGGTAAGAAATCAGGTTTAATCTGAACATAATGTCAACAGTCAGTTTCCAGGGCTGCATGTAGAGCTCAGTTTTACTATCAAAAGATGAGTGCTGTCTTTGGCTTTTTACAAATGCTTTTTTTTTCCACACGTCTCTGCCAAGATGACTTTGAGTGGGTGAGAAAGTGAGTGTTGTTCGTAAAGCTGAGTCTTACAGTGAGTCAGACAGAGAAGCCGACAGCACACAAGATGGGAGATTGGAGGAGATAGGAGTGAAATCTGTGGAGGTTTTGTCAAGTACTCGAGTCTCAAGCTGATTAGCAGGGGATGAGGAACATGCATCTAAATTTACAAACCTAGTGAGAATGTTTGCCACGCTGAGCTGCGAGGCTGGCTAGTCAATTCTTCTGACCTGTCTAAAAATGCAAAGCTATAAAATACTGCAAGAACTTCCAGCTCATGAAATGGTATGTATTCTTGCTGCACATGTGAGCTCATGCAATAACACAGCCCCGCACATACAGTACATGGATTGAAGCCTCTGCTGGTGACGAGATTAACTTTTTTACCCCAGTAGTTGCAACATCTGCCCGCTACATCTGTCAGAGGACAACCAGGCTTTCCACTCGCTGCACAACAAATCCATCGACACAGCTCAACCATTTACAGATTAACTGCTGCAATAATGCTCGGCTAAAGTACATTGAAATCACATTGCAGCGCCACACGGCGCCTCATTAACATTTGAGGGAGGACGGAGAGTACATTTAAGTGACCTGAAATGAACCTCACCATTTAGTCTTCATCTGTGGTGTGCATTGACACCACCTTGATTAATGGTATTTGACAGAGCTGTTGGTTAATGGACTCCATGAAGATCACAGATCAAATGTGGCTGCTGTCCCTTTAAGCTTTGCCATGCTGACCCAGTTTCTGGCCCAAACCCATGGCTGAGTGTAATTCAGTGGAGCTGTGAAGGATTCAGACTACTCTTTCATGTAATCATGTCAGATGAGACAGGAATGGGAATTAAGATGCTTTCAGTGGTGCTGCTAACAAGGTTTTAGCAAAGTGGCCGGCTTCTTCACCCCACTGTTTCCGGGATTAGGGTGAAGAACACTGTCAAGTTTTAAGTCCAGTAATAAATCTTGTCTCAAAGTTTCAACTGAAAAAAACTCCTCTGCTATTGTAGCGTCGCTCAGAGGCCTTGGAGTCATAAAAATTCATTTCCATTTGCTCCCAGAGTTGGAAATGCACCAACTATTCTTCCCCAGACCAAATTGTTGCTTTTTTTCTGCTTCAGATCAGTGTTATTCAAGGTGAACTGTAACTGTAGTGCGCTGGCAGAGTCACTCCAATTATCTTGGAAATGGTCTGTCAAATCACTCTGCTCTTAAAATCCACTGATCGAGTGGCCAATTATACACAGACTGAGTGCTGGCTGACAAATTGGAGAAAGTGGAAAAAGGGTGCACTAACGGCATCTAAGAGACACTTTTTAGTTTAGAAAATAACATTATGCAGGCCTGAATGTACAGAAATGTCACTCCAGAGTCAGTGTTTAATTTTCCTTTACCTTTAAACTTGCAGCAAAAGCCAAAGAGATTAATTTGAAACCTTTATTCTCCTAATAACATATTCTATGTTTTCCTGCCAGGTAAGTCTCTGGATTCTCGACGAATAAGCAATTTCCAGTGTCCTCCTGTGCCGAATGTGGATGTTCTGTTTGAAGAAGTGATGCAGAAAATACGGCAGACTTCACGTGGAGCCATAGCACCCATTGCATGTGTACAGGCGGTGCGGGCAGCCGCCACCCTGCCGTATAAAGATGGTTTGCAGAAAGAGAAAGAGCTCATGGCCACCCTTTTCACCTCTGGCCAGGCCCGCTCCCTGCAGTACTGCTTCTTTGCTCAGAGGGTTGTGAGCAGGTGGAGCATGCCCAACGGAGCCAGCTGGGACACAAGCAAAGGCAGGCCTATACATAAAGCAGCTGTCATTGGTAAGAGCTCTGATGCTTTCATTTATATTTGTCTTTCAATAATAGAAGATGCATTGGCTCACTCAGGCTACCCATGTGTCATCGACAAACAAACATGGCCTGTGGAAACGAGGCCTTCATTTATGGTTTAGCTGAGCGTAAATGCATGAACTTGCTCTCTCCTGCAGGGAGGGCTGGATTAATGACAGTTTGGATATGTGAAGCTCAGCAGCCTGCCCATTAAAATTGCAAGCTTTGGAAAACTTTCTGCTGCCAGGCTAAAACTATGTAGAGTCTAGCATTGTGTGCAAAAAAAAGGGGTTTTTCTATGATTTATTTTAATGTACTGTAAGTTTCTTTGGACAGTATTTGTGTGATTGTGGATTCTGAGCGGATTTTTTCTGTATCTAAGGTCTTGGGACTATGGGAAGAGGCATAGCAGTGGCCCTGGCTCAAACGGGGTTTTCAGTGGTCGCTGTGGAGACCCAGGAGAAACAGTTCATGGATGCAAAGAAGGCAGTGGCTGGCATGTTGGAGCGAGGGGCAAAGAGAAGCGGCAAGGTCGCTGCACATGATAAAATCATATACAGCCAGAACCTCCAGGCCATCGCAGATGTTGACCTGGTCATTGAGGCTGTGTTCGAGGACATGGCTCTGAAGAAGAGAGTCTTCCGGCAGCTGTCAGATGTTTGTAAACCGGGTACTTTCCTGTGCACCAACACCTCCACCCTTGATATCGACCAGATGGCCGCAGAAACCCGGCAACCTGAACTGGTGGTGGGGATGCACTTCTTTGCTCCAGCTCATGTCATGAAGCTCCTGGAGGTGGTCTACGGGCCACGCTCCTCTCCTGAAGCTGTTGCTGTTGCTATGCAACTTGGGAAGAAAATGGGCAAAGTCAGTGTAGCTGTTGGCAACTGCAGGGGGTTCGTGGGGAACCGCATGCTCAAACCGTACCGTGACCAAGCGTACTTCCTGTTGGAGGAGGGAGCTACACCTGAGTTGATAGATCAAGCACTGGAGGAGTTTGGTTTCGCGATGGGTGCATTCAAAGTGTATGACCTCTCTGGGCTTGATGTGGGCTGGAAAGTCAGGAAGGAAGAGGGGTTGGTGTTGCCTGGAGGGGGTTCAGGGAAATCAGCCAGAATAAGACAAGGCGTCAGGTACAGTCCTCTCGGAGACCTCATGTGTGAGGAGGGCAGGTTTGGCCAGAAGACAGGCCGGGGGTGGTACCAGTACGACAAACCTGGCAGTCGGGATGCAAAGCCTGACCCATGGGTGCACCGATTCCTGGAGGATTACAGAGCCCGCCACGGTTTGGTGGCACGCCGCATTTCCAACCAGGAGGTACTGGAGCGCTGCCTCTATGCCATGATCAACGAGGGCTTCCGCATCCTGGAGGACGGGATAGCCGCAGGACCTGAAGACATCGATATCATCTATGTGTTTGGTTATGGTTGGCCCCGACACCGCGGAGGGCCCATGTTCTACGCCAACATGGTGGGGCTGCCGATAGTCCTTGAGAGGCTGGAGCACTTCGCTCAGGCTAACCCTGATGTGCCCACCCTGCAGCCTTGCAACCTGCTGAGGAAACTTGTGGCCAGTGGCAGCCCACCCATCAGCAAGTGGAGAGAAGCCATGAAGAATGTCCACAGCCAGCTTTAAACGTTTACACCCACAGTCAGCTTAAAACTAACGCCTCTCAGCTTTAATCTCTGTGCTCCTGATGATCTTTCACTCTGATAAACACTACATGGACTGCTCTTAATTTGCACTTTTGAAACAATAGCATTTTGATTTCTTTTTCTCTAATATAAGCTGATTACAGATGATACTTCAGGAGTTTATTGTGCTTTTCATGATTACCAATCAAGCCATCTCTGGCTGTGAGCCTACACTGAGTTTCCAGAGTATTATTATGTATGAAATACAATGTCATTTACAGCACCAAAATAAAACCTGCAATTAAATCTAACAACTGCAGTGCTAAGAGAAAATTTGTTGACTCTGTATCAGAGATGTTGATTAAACTTGTGATTTACTGAATGTATAAATGTGTTTAATATGTAGTATAACACAAGTATGAAAATAAAAAACTACTCTAGGAGGTGAAATGAAACTCTTTTGTGCCTTTATGTTGACAAAAGTGAACTTGGTATGTACTTGCATTGCAAAAAGTTATTGTTTTTAATGTTTGTACTGCAGAGTTTGTTGTAAAATTGCTTTAAATCACACATTTATCATGTAAGTCCTCAATAAAGACATTTACAATCAGTCATGCATTATTCTGTTGCCATTAATTCTCAGTAAAGACCAATACCTGCAGTTTTAACTTTATTGTAAGGCTTGCCTCTCTGACCTGTAGTATACTCTTGTGTCCGCATGTGGCATTTGATTTTAATTGTTACATCAAGCGGAAATTGTTCTGTAGAGAAAAATGCTTCCTTTGTGTGCGCACGTGCCTGTCTGTACGCGTGCGTGTGCATTTTGCTGACCCAGCTGAAGTGATGACAGGGGGAGATCCGAGAGAGACACGCAGCACCACATTGCTTTTATATAAATCAATGGTTCACTCCCCGTGAAACTCGACACCCATTGGTGAGCAGATGTTAGGTACGCCCCCTAGCGATTGAAAGCGTGAGATTGAACAGCTGGATTATACAGTATGACGCTCCATTTTGTCATGTACTATTTTTAACCCTTGGATTATTTATTTTTTCAAGAGAGGTTCAATAAATTTACCAAAAATAAATCCACAGTTTGAAATATTATTGGTGAAATGTGAAATGGTCACATATCTGGAACTATTTAGAACATTTTGCTAATTTCAGAACATTTTTGGTCGATTTAAAAAGATTTTTTAAAAATCAATCTAATCCCTGCAGTCCCAGGGTTTGAACAGGCGTCGATAAAGGCATGATTGTGTACTTGAAGTGCGCAGAACAGCTGGCTTTGTGTGTGGAGTGGACTCCTCCCGTTGTGTGATGAAGTTCAGATGCGCGCCGTTGTTCCGTACGCGCGTCACCAGCGCACAGAGGAGCTTCCCGACGCGAGGGGAGGATGGAGAGCTGTGTGGATCACGACCATGGGAGGCTGTGAATCTCACTTTAGCCCTCGCTAATTGACGTGCTTCTACTTTTACGGGATATGTTTCTATCTTTTGTATGAGCAGTAACCCTGCTGCTCTGGATTCAGAGATCCAGCACCGCCTTTCGCGTGTTTCTCACAGCTGAAAAGCTTCCTGGGCTTCGTGGACTGTGAAACGTCGGCTCGGTTCATCGCGGTTATGTTTTAGTATACTCGGACAAAGCTGTGTGGGGGTATTTTTTTCTATCCAGGAAATGTTGGCATGGCCACCTCGAGAGTACAGAAGTGTCCGAAGAGTGAGAAGTTGGACGAGGCGCAGGCTTTGGCCAAGAGCTGCGCGGGGAGACCAGACTTCCTGCCTTGTGATGGACTCTCCATCTGCGCGACGCACAGCCACGGGAAGTGCTTCAAGCTGCACTGGTGCTGCCACTTGGGCTGGTGTCACTGTAAGTTTGTTTTACGTGGTTTAGAACCCTTTAGATGGTCCGGAATGTATCTAAAACCCACTATGATTCCCTAATAATCTGATAGTTTGGTCTGTTATGTGATTTCAGATACCAGTTCTGAGTCTGTTCGTCGACTAAAATGGAGAAATCCAACAGACATTTACTGAGTGTTTATAAAATCCTCCTAAAGACGACATATTTTGAGATGTTGTGGTCAGACTGACACTCACAGGAAACATTTACAGCCATATTGGTGCTGTTTCAGGTCTGGGGAAACTTCCAAACAGATTTTAGCCTCGTTTGTATTCATGGCGATAATTTTGAGGTCAAACTCAGAGACTCATCCTCGATCAGAGTCAAACCTTCAAACAGACGCCCTGAATGAATAGTTAATGCAGGCGAGTCTAAACAATGGAGGCTGCAAAATTCACACGCAGGGTTGGATGATTCAGGGCCATGGTGTCACTGTTGCTGTTCATCTGAGCAACACAAACTGACAGTAAACAGAAACAGTGAGGCCCATTAACATTTAGACCCACAACTAATCCCCTGTACAGTCCCCCTACACCTTTATGCATGAATGTGTAGCTGTCTAACCTAAAAATGTGTGTATTTGAAAGTGCAGATTTTTGGAGTTTAGCACAACCTAGAACAGCTAGAATAATTTAAACCAAGTAAATATGTGGATGGTTGCGCATGCAAGTCTGAAATGCTGTCCTTGTAAATATAAGTCCATACTGTTGTAAGATGATGTTAACTTAAAGAATAGAAAAAACTCCAAAGCCAAAGAGGGTCACAAATGTGATTAATCCACCACCAACTGTGCTTTACTTCACAGTTTTGAGGGGGTGTTTAAAGGCCGGAAGACGTCACACACACTTGGGTCATCACTTTCATTTCTGCTTTTACACAGTCTGGTGAAATAATGATTTTCTCATAGTCAACAAATTCCATTAAAAGACCAAATCCGGTGAGACATTTTATCTGTGTCATGGGCTTTTGAGTCACAGTTATAAGATAATGACAAACATGAGTCCTGTAATAGTCCCTGAAACTGTTGTTTATTCATGCTTGACCAGTGTTTGTTGAAAATCAGGTGTAATAGGACTTTACTGACCCCCTTTTCACAGTCAAACTTCATATTTTGGATCTAATTATAAAAGTCCACTCCTGCAGTGAGGGATGACCATTGAGCTGAAGGTTACAGATAGTGCAGGGATAAGGGAAAGTATACCAGGAGATGAACTATCCCAGTATTGATCTTGATGGGATCTGGTGACATTCAGTAAATCTGTAGAAAATTGTTAGTTCTGCATTTTAAAGAAGGACATCTGGTCATAAAATCATGTTGTTTTTAAACTAAGTAAAAACAGTATGACCTTAACAAAGCCAGCATCATCCTTGCAGACTGTTAAATTGGCTCTATTGACCGTGAAGCTTTTCCACTCAATCACAAATAATTCTCTCCTCGTCACTGGTGTGCACCTCAGACATTTCCTCCTCCGTTTGAAACTCTCTGAAACTGACACCTGGACACCACCCAGCACTGAATAACAATAGCTGCGCCTGAACCTGACAGGATGTCCGGCACTTTGTGCTGCCCTAACTTATCCTGGAAATCCTCTGCTCAGTGTAAAACACCATCAACCACCTCCGCTGCAACATTAACTCTCTGCTTATAGTGTGCAACTGGAGAAGTCACATTGTAATCTTTGCCGTGTAATCACTGGATTTAGATTCCTGCTGCGGTCCACAGTGAGCCAAGTGATTTGAAATATCTGATGTGGCAGAAAAGCCATGAATTCTTTCCAGTGTTTATGATGAGCAACATGCTGGATTTATGTCTCTGAGAAAAGCCTGCTCAGTCTTAGATCAGTTTTTTACTCTGAAATATTCACCAATCTACCCAAAAAGTGCTGCAAAATAGACTCAGAACTCATGCCTCCCCTTTGTTTGACACAGACTTGTTGTGGTAGAGAGGAAAAACCTTCATAATGAGGTTTCTCACCTTCACATCTCCTTCCATCATAACTCACAGTTTCCCCTCACAGGACAGCCGTGCACCACAAGAATAAACCCACTTAGACTGCTGAATCAGGCTGAACCTGGGCACCCAGCGAGGAAAGTATTACAGGGTGCGTCTGCATGCACTCCCTGCCTGCTCTACTCAGCTCACACCCTTCTTTCCAGCAATAACACGAGAATGCTGGGTACAAAAATGTTGTTACACCCCCTTATCTCTTTTCATTTTTGAACATGCCTTCAACTGTCGCCTGGAGTTTAGACTTGTTCTGAAGCTGATAATTGTGCATTTACCACAGGGAGCCCCGCTAGACTGCCTGTTTTAATTACATCTTTAATAGGTTTCCAGGCACACAAATACAAAAGGTTAATGTGTAGTAAGAGCAGGCTCAGCACTTAAATTTCCCAAACACAAGTTATTTCCATTATCTTTCCTGTGGAGCAGTATTGAAGGAATACCCTTGACTTCCTTCCTTGCTGCTCCTGCTTCCTGAGGACCTTTCCAAACCAAACATCTTCAGGTTTTCTTCCTTGGCTGAAGAAACTCCTGTTGTTTCTTTAAAGGCCTCCCATGAGGATGTAGTTCTGTTGAAGCGTTGGGATGATAAAGTGGTGGAAACTGGAATTGTACGTAGGTGGATGCAGTGTTCCCAGCTGGTGACAACATCAGTCCAAGCCTCTCATTAGAGGTAATTAGCTGTATTTAGTGTCACCGCCAATATGTCATGTCTGATGAGAGCTTTTGCTTGCAGCAACACTAGAACCACCTGGTTGGACGATTTTCCTCCCTTCTTATGCTCTTCGTACTGATTACAATTACCAGGCCGCACAGTGAATCACTCATTTACAAAGTCTAACGCAGTCTAATTAGCCTGGAACAGACTTGTACTCACTTCTTATACTTCTTTTGTTAAAAAGGAAAGCAGGGTCTCTTTGTCAGATTTCATCTCATCCCCCACGCCACACAGCTGTAGCGTGCGACTATCTCTTAAGGGAAATATGAAGCCTTATTGGATGAAGCTCCACACCACCATGATTGATATGGGGCCCAGCTCAAAACTGACAGCAGTGCTGAATCATGAAAAGTTTCACCTTTTATTAAAAGATCAATACTTTTGTCAGCAGTGGCCTGTGGGAATGTTTTTTGATTGATCCTTTGTGTTTGGGGGCCACAGAGCTTCAATCACTTTAACTGCAGGACTCTCAGTGATGGAAAAGTGCAGCACCGAACCAAAGTCTAACAAATATTTACTATATTTTAAAGAATTGAAGTTCTTCTGATAGCTTTGCAGTTTGAATGTGATTTATAGAGCAAAAGAGTCTTTACTAACTTCAGATAGGAGACTTTGAAAACCTGATTTCAGCCTCTGTTTAGCTATTGTGTCTTTAAGGCTCCCCTCAACACTCCAGAGGATTCCTTCACTGTTGCCACTGTTGTTGCCATGCTACAAAGTTAAGCTTCTGTATTTAAAATCCATGTTTTGTATCCAAAATCTGACCCATTAAGTTTGGGAAGGGACTAAATACATCCCCAACAACATTAAACAGAGCAACATGTTTCTTCTTCTTTTTAATTGTGATCTTTCAAGGATGTTATAATTTGAGCAAATCTTAGCGTGGCTGTTACGTAATTCTCATGTGACTTTTTGAACATGCCATTCACAGCTTTCCTACCTTATCCTCCTGAGATTAAGTATTAACATCCAACATTTTAACCTAATATGTTTGTAAATGTAGAAAAATCATAACACCAGCTCTCTGAAGTCTGTCCAACCTCATTCTCTGCGACTGTTTCTACCCCCTAAGTGCACCTCAGCAGGAGACACTATCAGGGAATAAACAGAGAAAATTATGTATTACAAGAGTGTGACTTAGTAAAAAAAGAAGAAAATCTGGCTGCTGCAGCCTCATGTTTGCTTAACCTAAATACAGAACCCATTTGCATGAAAGAGGGTAAAGCATCCAGATAAAACTGGTGAAGTGGTTCTTGTTGTATATTTGTTGTTTTCTTCATTTTGCTACACTTCTGCTTTTTCTCTACACTGACAGGTTAGAGCCTGATTTATACTTGAATCCAAGCAGAATATTTGCTGTAACTTATATACAGTATGTAACCCACAGTGTAGTGACTATGCTGAATTTTAGTCACTGTCTGGGTGCGGGAGTGAGGTGTTTTTGACGCGCTTCCAGTACAATCCATTGTCCAGTCCAATGTTGTTGTTGTGTTATATTTTTGCCATTTATTGATTAAATGAAAAACAAACAAAAAAAGACATATATGTACGATATATACGACAATGGTGATGTACGTGATGAGGGTGAGAATTGTGTCGGAGATTGGCGGTAAAAACTGTGTCCCTTTTGTAGCATTTACCCGCCCATTCACCTGAAGTGCCTCTTGTGGTGATTGTGCGAGTAACAAAACAAAATCTCAAAAATAATACAGATAAAATGGCTCATACACACAGCACGTGGAGCATTTGTGCCATACAGTCCGCAACATGTACATTGGTTTTCAAGGCTTCTTGTTGAATTTCACACAAATGTGCAGTTTCACTTTCGCTGGAGAAAAATAAACATGAAATAATTGCAGATTGAGTTACAATCAGTTTGAGCTTCAAATGGAAGTCAACAGGCCATAGTAGCAACTTACTGGCCCACATTACCTGGGTCCTCTGCGGTAAGGGTTCAGATGAAATGCAGTATTGTGAATCAGGCTGAAGAGGTTTTACTGCTGGAGTAATGCTTTTAAGACAGCTCTCAGCCTCATCTTTGCCAATGATCTCTCCAAACATGGGGCTGAATACAAATGCTCCTCCTCGCATAGTTTGGTGGACAACATCTGGCCATGCTGCTACTGCATGAAGAAATGTGAACAAGGCCTTTTCCTGAGTGGAAGACCTCAAAACAATCAGTCCTGACACAGTATTACATTTTCTCCCTGTGGTGACAGACTTAACAGTGGATTTAAAACTGGCTGCAGGTCAAAAACAGCCTTTCCCTCTGGAGCCGCTCAACAGGAAACAGGAAGGGAGTTTCACATGGTGTCAGGACAGGCTGTCTCCGGCGCTGAAACCTGAAACTTATGTTGTCCCCTTGTCCCACCACCCCTTTGTTGGCCGGATTTGAGCACAAAGAACAGCGGGTGCCTGCGCGGGCTGAATCCAATACTACAGCTGCTGTGATAAATGAGAATAATCTGCTGAAGTAATTGTTTTTCTTGACAGAGTTTGACTCAAAATGCTGCCTTGAACTGGTGAGCAGCATTAAAAGCAGATCCACTCAGTCTGCGCATAAAGACTGCTGGCTTTGGCTCTAACATAAAAAAATCAAGCTGAGGGGGCTGTTAATGACTCAGTCTCTGCTGAGGCTTTGATATAAGCCGATATTAAAATGACACAATCTGTGAGAGACACTCGTGCTCATTCATCTACATGTGGAGTTTGTCTGCAATAAACCTCAGCCTCTTTAGTGTTTCCCTTTGAGCTGCAGTCTGCAGAGTGACAGAAGAGCTGGAGTCTGAAGAAGTGATGTTCAATCTGTGCGAGAGAGAGTGAGAGACTGAAGGGCTGCATTATTCAGAGAGACTATCTCCTGTGCTAAAGGAGAGTGTGCAGCCATCAACCAGCCACAGGCCCACTGATAGAGAGAGAGAGAGAGAGAGACAGGTGTGAGTGGAGTGGTTGGAGCTCCTCATACCTTCTCTGTTAAACGTCCTGCTCTTGTGACTTCTCCAAGAAGAGCTGTCTGTTCTCCTCTGTCCAATTAACCTTTTGAACTTCTGATTTCCTCTATAAATACATTTCTTCAGCATCCTCTGGTGATTATTTGACAGACTTAATCTCTTGGTCTAACGCTGTACTGAAGCTAATTAATTTCGACAATGATTACAATAATTAATCCCGAATTTTAATGTCTTATTTTGTAATGATGTTGTTATATACGGCTGTATCTGGACCCATAATTTTTTGTATTTAGACTGAAAAAAATCCAAAAGGAGGACGAGTCACCACCGTGGCGTTTAAACTGAAGCTATCCTGAATCCACACTACAATTTTTTTCTAATGAGGAGCTTTTCCTTCCTCTTTTGATGTACCCAGCAGCCTCATTTACATCCCTTTAGTTCTCCATCCTCCAGAACGCCCGTCATCAGCTTCCAATGATCTTTTCTGTGGTGTTTAATTGTAACTTGATGAAAGCTTTACCAGTTAAGGAGGAAAGAAGTCAGGAGTCATTCCCCTCCGTTCTCACAGTGCAACATGCCCTGTAGCTGCGTATCATCCTGGTCCATTGAGGCTGCTGTCAGTGGAAACTTTGAGCCTGTATTTTCTCTGCAGTTCATTTTTTCTCGCTGTAGTTGTAGGTGTAAAGTGGTGGGTCTGCAGAGAAGCTCCTATTTTTGATTCTGAAGCACTGACTCAAATCTGTTACGTCTCCTGCTCCTGCTTCTTTTCTGCTGTCAATCTTCATTAAAGCGGGACTGGGGAGGTCTCGTGACATCGTGTTGTCTCAGTTTGGCCGGCTTTCTTTTGGGAGAAAAAAAATACAGGAAACATGAGAATGTCAGATACAACGCCAGAAGCTGTTTTGTGCTATTTCTGGTTAGATTTGCTCTTTAACCTCGGCTAATAAAAGAAAAGTTTTGAAGGCTTTTCATTTTGTACTCAAAAATCTAACAAACAGCAGTTTTTACAGTTTTTTTTCTCCATTTATTGCTGAGCTGTGTTTTAATTAATCAAGATTTGTTCCAAACACATGAATATTTATACGTTTTAGTGTTTATCTACAGTAAATTTGCACATTTCCACAAATAATATTTCATTTTATAGCTATTGAACTACATATTTTGTGTCCCTTTTTTTAAAATAATGTACATCTTTATTATAAAATGATGATAAATTACATAAAGTCCCAGTGATTAACACTTACATTATGTCTCATGTTATGTTGGTCTTTTGATAGCATTTAGTTGCAGCCTCATCCTTTTAAGAGATTACTTATATCCTAACCCTACACTAAAAAGTTAGGGCTTGGAAATTCTTCTCAGTATTGATGTTTATTTCATTTCTTTGGGAGGATTTCTGGTCCTTCTCAGTATGGAAATATAAAAACATGAACACACAGGAGAGTCAGAGGGTGCATAGGCAGCTTAACAATTGACATTGTCATGCAAGGGCTCAGTGCAGGGAGGCAGCAGCATACAGCTGAATATCAATAAAGCAGCAAAGACAGTGTTCACAGGCTGTCAGCTAGTGTTTGTATTTCTCTTAGAGAACAGTCTAAACAGTAAAGGGACACAAGAATCTCAACTCTATATCAGCTCATCTGTAAAGCATTGTTTGGGTTTTCGTCTTGATCATTGAGTTTACTTATGTTGAAGTTTGTTGCCTAGGTTGTAATTCTGCAGCCAACATTTTCTGTGAAGTTTCAAATTGAAGCTTTTTTGTAGACAAGCTGATTTCTATAAGCGTGTCTTCTTATGGCCTGTCAACAATGCTGACAGGATGCCAATACACTGTGAAATATCTTGCATTTAGGGCTGCACGATTTTGGCCAAAAATATTTTTTTGGGGTGAAAACTGATTTCGATTTTTTATTCAGTGACAACTTCAAACTTAACTTTAATAAGTTTTTCAATCATCTCTCAAAACAAAACCACTGAAAACGATGTAGTGCATATGCCAAGCCAGTAAGTGGTGCTAACGCTGCTGAGGAAATGCACAAAATATAGAAGAAAAGTACATAGCATGCGTATAAAGGTTGTTTTGGCTGGACACGCACAGCCGCCATAAAAGACTCATGCTGTGTGTCACATAATCATTTTGGGAGATGCAAATAGGAAGGGTTGATACCGCCTTCATACAGACTTTGCAGCAGGAAGTGGTTTGCTCTTCGTCCGAAACAGTGAAGTTGTACCAATTCCACACGACTGACTTGCTCTTGCCCCTTTTAGCCATGAAATTATCGCCTTCTTTTGCAAACGCCATGTTTGTTTACCATCTTTTATCTTTTTTCTTTTATCGCTGTCTTTTATCTCTCATCTCTTATCTCTTTTACCTCTATCTTACCTTGGCTTTACTGTCTTTTTAGCTTTTGTTAAACTTGTACTCTTTTCTTAATTGACCTTTTAGGCCTTTTATTGTTTTATCTCTCGCTCATTTCTGTTGCTCTATTTTATCATTACTTTTATTATCAGGATTACCTGTTACTATTTTATTATCATTGTTGATATTGCCTTTTATATTTACTATCTTCTTTCCGCTTTCGCCCCCCCTTTTAATTGCATTTTCCTTTTTTCTTAACTATTTTATGTTTTAATTTTGGTCCTCATGGTCTCATTATATGTTGCATGGTTCTTGTATTGTCTGGGTTCCTTATGACATGAAAATGGCCTTCAATTCCTGTTTTAACTGAGCTTTTTAGTTTTTATTTGTCTTTTTCCACGTGCTCTATGACTACATGTCACAGCACTTTGTAAACATCTGTTTTTTAAAAGTGCTATACAAATAAAGTTATTATTATTATTATTATTATTATTAGTAGTAGTAGTAGTAGTAGTAGTAGTAATAGTAGTAGTAGTAGTAGTATTAGTATTATTATTGTTTACACTGGTGTGTGTGGGAACTGGGGAGCCAATGGTGGCCTGGAGGCACAAGACATAATAGAAATGAAAATTGATTTGACAAATAAGATTTTTTTTAACATCATATAATCCAATTATGATTTAAATTCGATTAATCCTGCAGCCCTACTTGCATTATTAACATCCATAAGCTAGCAAATTTCCTACTGTTGATACATTCACCAAAATACAAATAAAAAAAATACGAAGACTCCACCTCATCTATTTTGAAAACAGCCATACTTACAGTTTTCATTACCTGTTCATGTCTTTTGGGATCACTTCTGTGTGATTCTTCCTATTTTTTTCACTGAACTGTGAGACTGCAAGATCAGGTGTATTTAAGATGTTGTGGTGAGATTATTCTCACACAAAACATGCTCTCCTCAGAGAACCTTCTGCAGACTGTAAATCCAGTCTCAGCTCGGGCTCAGGGTGTGAGTCTGTTCAGGACTACCAGTGTTGGTGAAGTGTTAGCTCCGTATGTCACTCTGTTTTGTTGTCTGCATATGCATCTGCCTGTCCCTCAGTATTGCTCTTGGTATTTCAAACCCCAGATGGATGCATGCAATTAGATGTAATATGCTACAAACGAAATGTCAACACACTGCCTGCTTCAGCTTTAGCTCTCATTTGTTGCTGCTATCTTGTCTGCCTGAATGAGCCCGTCTCAGTGTGAACATGGACCATTAAACTCTTCTCATTAAAGTAAGGATGGCTTCTATTTCTCCTATTTGTCTGTAGCCACTTCAGCTCATGTGTTAGAAAGCACAAGGATGTACAGCCTCAGCCGCTGTGGCTTTTCACAGCGTTATATGAGTGCATGATGCAGGCTTTGTGTCCTGTGATAAAGAGGTAGTGGTTTGAATACACGTGCACAGAAAAGGAAATACAACAGAGCTGCTCAGCTGATTTAGAAAAACTCAAATCACTAAATATCCTTTGTGCGGTGCAGAAATGTCTCATCAGCATCACAAGCTCTCCTTGCCCATTCAGCAGTAAAAACAAAGCCTCTCTGAGGTAGTTTGATGTTGTCAATGCAACCTGGGGAAGGATTTTTGATTGAATGGCTCCCCCAGCCAGTGAAACAAAAGACAAGGACACAGAGTGAAGGGAAGTGATGCGTAGGCCTGTCATCTTCTGTAGCTTCTCTCTCTCCAGGGAGCCAGTTAAACACACAGCCGAGCAACACTATTCAGGCAGCACGGCTCAGAGTTGGAGGCAGTGGGCTGCAAACAATGAGTAACATTTGGGTGCAGTCATTTTGCACAATCACAACCAGTACATGAAATGCCAAAATGGGAGGCATAACTTACTCTGGAGGTGGAGAATATTTGTGTATGATTGAGGCCACTTATCAGAAAATGGACGGCCTTTATCTCAGAGAGGATTTATGTGGTATTATACAGTTTATTACAGTAATGCTCAAGTAATGCAATGTGTTGCAGTTTTAAATCAGCATCACATCATAATCCCAGAGCTGTAAATGTTGTTTTATGGCCGTCATCCTGCTTCTTTTTCATCACTTTTGAATTAAGTCTTGCATCAGTTTCTTCTTCGCTCTGCATGGCCTGAAATACAAACTGTGTTACACTCTGGCTGCAGCTCAGCCTGAAATGGTGGAAGGGCAGGTATTTTTGCCTTTGGCAGCACAAATGCTTTGTAGTGTGAAAATTGCAGCAGCCTCCAACACAGGAGAGATGATAGGTTATCACAGACACACTTCTCTCGCTCGCTCCAATTCACGCTCACCAGCATTTTCACGAATCGGTGGTAGAAACCACTGAGAAACACTAATAATATCACCACTCTACAACTGTGCTGGCTGCAATAACTCATGATCATCCGAGAGGGACCATTTGTTTTCTGAACAAACTGTTCACATTTAACTGATTCAGGTTTGCGCTCTCCTCAAAGTCACTTCAACTTCATGAGGTTTGTTCTTATTTGGATATGTAAGGACTGCAAGCTGTGAAGAGTACTTCCTTGAGTTAGTTTATCTTTAATGATTTATGATTATCAAAGGACTTGTGCATGCTGCTTTTTAGATTCTGGTCAAATTTTGAGTCTGAATTTACAGTTTTTTGTTATTTTTTCTGGCTGCTTAGTCTCTGGAAACAAGCATTGAGAGCAACACTGACATATCACCCTTTTAGCTGACATGTTGAGCATTTCTGAAAATAGTCACATGTGAAAATATCAAGCTGATACACAGCCACAATTTGTACTTTTTTGATGGAGCATGTGTCTGCCAAACAGGTGCATATGAAGTCCAATGTAGTTTCATTTTGCTCAGTAACACCTCCAGAAATATCTGTATTCTTGGCTGCTGAACCCATCAATTAATCAATCTTTAATTAATCAATACAAGGTGCTTAAAAAGCTAGTCTAGACCAGACCCTTTTTTATAAAGACTCAATGTAAAGATGGGATCAGACTGAGCTCTGTCCTGTTAGATCAGACCAACTCCCATCCACCTTCAGCCACATGAGTGAAACTCTTTACAGCATTTAGAGAGTTAGACTGGAGAGGAAGAACTTACTTTAACAGGCAGAAACCTTGAACAGGACCAGATTGATGTTGGACAGTCATCTGCTGAGACTGAGCTGGGTTTAGAGAGGACAGAGAGAGAGATGGAGAAAGAGAGAGATGGACAGAGGAGAGATTGATGCTCATTGTTGGAGCAGCTGGAAAGCAGACAGGTCAAACCTCAGCAGCGATCGAGAGGCACGGGTGTCATGATGGAGGTCAGGGACCCCCAGTAAAGACTGCGTATCAGTGACTGTAATGGCACATGATGTTGTTTACAGTTAATAACACAGTAGGAACGAGGTTGGAGAAGGAGGGAAGGGTGCTCCATGTGTCAGCCCCCCCAGCAGTTTAAATCAGCTCTCATTCGTCAGCTGGTTTTCAGATTTATCAGTCTGTGCCTTGAGTTCATCTCTAAAGTCTAATTTCTGTATTTCTTTCTCTTCTTTTTTCATTTTAGGCAAGTATGTGTACCAGCCCATGACCAATGTGTGCCAGCTGCCCAGCACAACCGTGCCGTCTGTCGACACAGAGTACAGCAACACCATGGACCTGTCTGTATCTCTGGCTGAGCGCTTCCTGAAGCTCGCTCCCTGTTTCCAGTCACCCCCTCACCTGGAGTCGCCCAAGTACTGCGTCATCGCTGACCTGTTTGTAGACGACTACATTGTCAAGCGTATCAACGGGAAGATGTGTTACGTGCAGCGCCCCCCGCCTCCTTTACCGGAACCCCCTCATGCTCCAACCCCTCCCCCACCTGCTCCCCCAACACCGCAGAGGCCCCAGAACCCCACTCCTCAGCCTCGACAACCAGTGAAGCCGGCACCACCAACCCAGCACACAGCTGCGCCCGCACAGCCGGTCCAGCAGACGTACAGTGAACACAAACACCCGTCTCCTGTGGATAAAATCAAAGGCCCCAAAATGGACCACTGCTCCTCTCCGTCCAGCTCAGAGGACTCAGGCATAAATGCGCTGGGTCTGCATTATCTGGAATCCTGTGAGGAGGAGAGCGAGGAGGAGGAGGACGAGGAGCTGAGCACGGATGGGAACTCCAGCCCCGGGAGCCTCTGGGACCAGGATGATTGCTCTCTGCTGTCCCCCTCGAAGTCTATGATAGAGATCATCGAAAAGATCGAAACAACTGTGTAACTTACATCAACACGGATATTGCTGTGAAGGACCTCGATCTAACAGAGCAGCATGATTTAACTGAGAACACATCCTGCAGGTGGCTGAGGACTGTCCGTCTGCATTCCCACACAGCCTCTCCTCTGTCCAGCAACCCTGCATGGAGTGAGTTTCTCAAACTTTTCAGAGGTGAAGGAGGAAGCACAGGAATAAAAAGCACATGCACAGTGGACCAAAAAGAGCTCTTGTACATGGTAATTACACGGTGACAAATCTGAAATACAAAAGGAAATATTATAGAAACACTTACATCAGAGGAAAGTGAGAAAAAGTGACTTTTTCTGAGACTTTTTTCAAGCATACATTACTGGAGCTAAATTATGTATAAACAAAGAGAGGTATAAGTGGGTTTGGTGATGATAATAAGCAGTTTGGGGTTTCCTGGTGTTCTCCAGTCATCAGTCTGGTGTTCAGACTCTATTTTAATTCGACATTTAAGTGGCAGATAGAGCTTGCCATTTCTAGCTCTCTGGCCAGTGGCTCCACCCACACCTATTAGTAATTCTGACACTTCAGCATAATAAGTACAAGGCCAGCTACCTCTCATGGGCCTAAAGCACATCAGCCCTTTTACCCGTGAATTACTCAGCTCTGAGCAGCAGCAGGGACACAGCTGCTTTTATCACGTTATTATTATAATAAAAGATTCCAGGCCCTCAGTTAGTCTGCACTTTACTGACACTAACACACACACTAGGTATAGGTAGGTCAGTGTTTGACAATCAAGGATTACACAAAAGCACATTCCCACACTGTACCTGCCAGTGAGCACCACGGATGCTTTTATACAGCTTCTTAAACCATTTGTCAGACTTTGAAACACTGTTCTGACCAACTTTTGTGGTCACGCTGTACTGAAGTGCAGCGCTGCTCGAGGATAAATGAGGCATTAAGCGAAAACAGGATTTGATTTGAGCTGTAATGTCAGGACTTGAAGAGCATGGACCAGTCTTCAGCAGAGCTCTAACGACAAAAGTAGGAGTTAGTTTAGTGATGGGAAGAACACTGAGTCTTAAGAATCCATTCATTAAAATGATTCGTTCAAAAGGTTCATTCACCAAATCAGTCAGTGCTTCGGAGCCCTGTCGTGCCAGGTGCAGTACACGAGTGAGTGACACAGCGGCGCTGATCGGGAGTTCGTTCATTGTACAAACCCCTCCCCCGCTGCTGAAGTCATAGCGTTGTTCACTGGGTGACACATGTTGTTCATTCGCCAAGTCGTGAAGGAAGAATCACTCCCCTGCCCTGAAAAACTCACCTCTCTGTGTGCCGCCGACGTTCACATTGCGACGTGAGTGAAACAACACAGCAGCAAGCAGCACGCCCACTGTGGAGTGGTTAAAGAGAAATAAACATTGCAGCTGTAGTGCGGATTCTGATACTTTTAAAGATATCAAATCGTGTATTGCTTTAAATCGGCTGAAATTAAATCCTTCTTGCAGGAAAGTTTATAGACATGTATTAATGTAAAGGCACTATAACGCACTGTTTTATCTTAGCCTATGTTCATCCTCACAGTGAACAAACCGGTGCTCGGCAGTTTGTGAACGATGCTATGCCCCTCCCTCCTCTGCCTGCCTCAGTTGGTCGGAAGTCGTTCGTTTCGTTCACAGTTTGACCGACACATGCGGTTCATTCGCTGTGAGCAAATCACAAGACTTCGCCCGCCCTCTTGCTCGCTGGCTGGCTGTGTGTCATTCACAAGTGAGTCAGAGGCAGCAGTTCCACTCCCGACCGGCACGCCAATTTGCGGCTGAGCTCAAATGACCTGAGAAAGGAACAAATCAGGTCTTGAAGTGATTCAGTTCACATTGTTGTTAACTCAGCAGTTCTGGTCTTTTGAACGAATCGTTCAAGAACGACACTAAGTTACATTGTCATGGCAAAACTTTGTAGGACACTTAGTGAAGGAGGGATCTTCGTAACATATAGATATGAACTTGATAATGAAACTGCATTCTTACGTCCTTCTCCAGGCTTGAGGGTGAGATGTCCTGTGTTTCCAGGTGACAGGGGAGTCTGGGAAAAGGTGTGCAGGCTAGGATAGATTAGTATGTCACAGTTATTTTGTGCTATGGGGCGTAAAAGTGTCACTTAATGCACCTTTTAAAGGAGATTGCAGTATGGAATAGGATGCTGAGTAGGTGTTGTGATGTTGTGATGGACATGATATTAGAAGAAATGCACCTCATAATCCGATACGTGAGACAGCCCCTTATTAGTCAGGTAGTAAAGTGAAGATGGGCTCGGTATTTTATTTTGTATCTTTAAATGTTTGGAGCTGTTATTTCCTGAGCTGTTATCTGCAAAAATCACCATAATATTCAGAATTATTGCTGCAAAGCTGCACAAGATGTAAAAATATTTAAAAAAAGAATAATTATGCATGACTGCATACATTTGCAGAAGTCCCTTATGTCCAAGACTAATCTGATAAATTTAGCTGTTCAAAGAGCGGACAAATTGTTCATCTGTTCATCAAATGAAATGATTTTCATTCAGGGACAGCCTCAACATTACACCCACACACAGTCCCTCCTAATGCAGTTTAAAAATGTCTTCTGTTCTCATTATTGTTATATTATTTTCATATGAATAAATCTCAATGAAACATTACTTCTTCTGTGTCTTTTGAAATGTGTGGGCATTTACTGTCGACAGAGGTAACGCCGGAGCTTTCTTCTGAAAAGCACTCAAACTTCTACTACCTGACACACAGATGACTAATGCTCTCCAGAGATTGGGCGGCATGGCAAAGTAGAGTGAGAGATAAGCTAAAATTGAGTCATTACTTTTCACTGTGCTTGTTTGCTTCCTCTGAAATGTCTTGAGAATTGTTCTTTGTTGTTTCTCACATTCCCTCTTTTGTAACCTTTTCTTTCCTGTGACGCAGCAGCAGTGGAAAATCACACAGAGGCAAGAGAAAAATCAAACCAAAGCAAGTGCAGAAGTTAAAACTCAAGACCTCTGACCTTTTGCCATAATTGTAATCTTGCATTTAAAGAAAAAACAACACAGGTTAGAGACCTCGCTCTTCTTTTTTTTTTCCAGATTTTGTGTTGCATCTGCGTTAATGAGAGATTTGCAAGTGTCTCACCTTGACTCCCAGCCCAGATTGATTTCCCCTGTTTCTCTTGCAGAGTGTCTATTGATTATTCGTACTCCTCTAGCGCACAAAGAAAAACCGAGGCCACGATGAAATGCTAATCAGTTGATATAAACGTACATTCATTGTTCTGCTCGGTCATGAAGAGGAGGAGTGTGCAGCTGACTGCTGCTGCTGGAGAGCCTGCATGACAAAGCAAGAGTGGGAGACAAGAGAAAGAGTAAAGTGGAGAAGACAAGAGAAGAGAATAAAAGGCGGAGAGAAAAAAGTGGGAGTGCATGGAGGGAGTGAAGCGTGAGCAGAGCAGAGCAGAGGAAGTGCAATTAAAAGGATGATGATGCAAGCACATGCAAAGTCTTTGGAGGGACTGTATGTGTGTGTGTGCAGTCCAACATTTTGAAATAATTTCAGATTTTTTTCAAGGGCTTCAGACAGATCTCATGAAGAGATAGATTTGCTGTAACTGTTAATCCCTTGCAGCAAAGTCATTCAACTGGCAAGCACCTTGAGCAGTCCACAGCTCCCACTCATACACACACACACATATGTGCACTCACACTCAGTGGATGATACACACCAAATCAAAAAACGCCCTTGTACAAGGACTGCTTCACAAGTTCAGCTGGAACAGCACGAGTCACAGGAGCTGTAGGGAGATGTTGTCGGTCGTCCTTTTTTCCCTTTAGATGTGAGCACAAACACATTACCTTCCTGAGGAGGTCTCCTTTTAATTTCAGACAATTGCCTCCTCTCTCCAGGGGCCACTTATTAGAAGAACAAAACTCAAATATTCAGAGGAGATTTTAAGTGGCAAAATGAAAACACGGCGTGCCAGCACTGCCTCACCTGAGTTAGAGAAGCGTAAGTAATCAAGTAAACAGATTTTCTCATTTCGTCTGCTCATTAAATTGGCCTAAATGTAATGCAGGGAGATGCAGACAATTTAATACTCACAGAAAGGCGTATCATAAAAACTAACCCCTAATGTTTGTGCATAAGAGTCTGCAGGATGAGGGTGAGTGTCTCTCCGTACTCAAACTGTAAGAGCTAAACTTGTGTTAGTAAAGACCACAAGGTTTTGTCCAATTATTCAAACCAGCTAGTGATTGGGGCTACACCTGAAACCATGAAGTTACTCACCACTGCCTACCTGGTTTAATGGCCCATTTAATGAGTCCAAAAACTTTTAGACTTAACTTGCTGTCCCACCGAACACCTTTAATGAGCTCATTGTTGCTGCACTAAAACAAGTAGCTCAACACCAGGATTGTTATCCAATTTTGTCTCAAGTTTCTGCAAAAGAATAACATCCTGAATGTATTTTCACATAATAGTTAAATACACAAATAAACAACACAGTATTTTCAACAACATATTGAGACCTTGATTTGACTTTGTTATTTTGAATCTTGAAAGCAGGCAAGTACGTCCTGTCTCTCAGGAGGAGAACAACAGGAACATCTACTCTTGGGAAATCCTGTACTCTTTATGAAGCTGTATATATGCCTCTAAACATGAACCTTTTCTGTCGACTTCCTTCTTCTATCTGCCTCTGCTTACTGTACGCCAATGCATGATAGCGTTTATTGTTTGGTTAGTGTCCAAGGTTAAAAATAAGGCCAACACAGAAGTGCAAAACACTACAGATTCTATAGCGTCCATTTGAGGCCGGCTGCAAAAGCCAAGGCATTTATATGAAAATGCTCAACTCTGCAGGAGAAATAAACTAAAAACGATTTACTGTCTGGTTAAAAATAAGCTTTGGTGTAGCTTATTTATACACAATCAGCTTAGATGGTGTTTGCTGAAGTTCTTCATCAATTTTTGCCTATATCTAGGTCAATGAAAAGTTCGATTGAGTCAACATTTCAAACTGTTAGGCTGCAAAATGACCACCAGGTCTACTGTCACAATGTACCCTGGGATACAATGAGTCTGCTAGAGGGTAAAGTGATTCTTTCCAATAGTATGGACAGTTCTATAAAATGGAGTAGTCCCTCTCCAGAGAAGTATGTAGTATGTAGTGAGCAGTGGGTGATATCTTATTTAGATTTTCTTTACAAACTACGTCTTCTTTTGTCTATCTGAGGTGTTTACAACAAGTATTTAACAGTTTCTGAGCGTCAGTGTGAGCAAAAGAATGTCACAAACACAATCAAACAGTGACTGATTATGGATTTCTACCCTTAAAAAAATAGTAAAAATAAAAAAGTGCTTGAAAAAAAGCAGAAACTTCCAAGTACAAAACAGATTTTTAATAGTGGTAGGAATATGACTCATACATATCAAAACTAGCACACTAATATTAAGAATATTTTTATTACTTTGTTATTATGAGACTGGTGTGATGAGGAAAAGGTCCTCAAAGTTTCTGAAGGGAACTTTTAACCAGATTTTAAAATGTATCTTGCTTCTCCTGATATGTCTGTGTCACCTACAACAGCAAATGAGCCCATCAGAGGAGAAATAAGATATTTTTAAATAGTGTAACTCCTCCTATCAAGATTCATTGGTCGGGTCTGCCCACTGACGAAATGATTTACGGCACACAGGTCGGAGGTTACAGTAGTTAGAGAGGGACACCAGAGGAGCAGTGAGGGCAAAAAAGAGGATAGACATTGGTTAATTCTTCTGCGAGGTGGAGAGAGTTGCTGGGCTTGAAGGGATTCAAGTCAGATCCTGAATTTGCTGAATTCCCCCTACACAGGTAGCTTAAGCTGCACTTTTTTACACCGCTGGCTTATTGATATGAATATATAACCAAGGAAAGCTAACATCTTAAGCTCAATATATTAATCTGCAGCTGAGTTATCTAATCTGTTTGTTGTAGGTTTACTGTAATGAATGGGACGCAACTTTGGGCTAAAAATACAAGTCACAATAATACAACATTAGTTAGTTTCACAGGTGGCATATTATATTTCATGGAAATGCAAATATATACATTATCTCATCGCTACGCATCCTGCAGATAGCCAAAAAACAAACAAAAATAAATTTAATGTACCAGTAAGTCCCCTCGTTTCATTTGCCTCCAAAACAACTACATGCCAGCCCAAAGACCTTGTAAGTGTCTTCACAACAGTATTCGCAAGAGCTCATGGGAAATGCAGTCATCATCCCGGCAAAACATCACCACTTTTGTCCAAAGTGGCCTCCAAAAGCAACGGAGAATGAAAACTCCATTCAGCTGCTTTAGTAATAAATAATAATGTAGGAATATGCAAACCAACAACATATTCATGTAACTCATGTTAAACGTCACCTAAGTCTGAATTTTTGTTATAACCACACCCATAAAAAACACGGTGCATGGTGCATTCATGGTCTGAATGAGGAGCAGTAAAATTAAAAACCTTACATCGAATACATAGAAAATATGATTTGGTTGAAATCAAACACTTTGAAGCCATTTAAACAGAGCTTTAAAGGAGGAAATGGGAGGAAAGGGTTAATGTAGTTTATAATTCGACATCATAAAAGTCTGTATCAGCTTCCAACAGGGGACCAGCAGGATATTACAGGCAAACAGCTTCCTTATATAGCCACTCCCTAATCTGAGACATCCAGAGCCAAACTTCACAGCAGCACTCTATTTCAAAAGGGCCATTGATAAGTCCAATTTACAGCTTAATGTCCTGGTGATTGGGCTGATGCAGCGTCAGGCAGGTAACAGGGGAACCCACCATCAGACTGCTGATAAACAATCAGACACATGGCATTGCCTTGGCAGAGCTCGATGGGTGATAGGTTTCTGATAAGCTCTATAAACGCCAGAGTGTCACCTGGAGTGCAGCCCTGCTCTCCCTGCCTGTAAAATATTCATTACTTTTTTCCGTCACTGTCTGCCCTCATCTTAGAAATGAATTTAGAGCACTTTTTCCTCTTAGACACAGAGTGAGACTCTCCCCCTGCAAACTCCAGACAACAGCTTGGAGCTTTAGTTCGGGTAGACAAGGCTGAGTTTGAAAGTATTCCCCTTTGTTGCTCAAAGCTGCTTGATGATTCATCCTTTCACTACTTAAGCGAAAAGCCTCTGAGTGCTTTTTTTGGGGATGGCAAAACGACTCACATGGTACCTTAATGTGATTAGTTGGCTTTGTTGCCGTGGATTAGTCTGCATTAGATGATGATTCAGTGGTTGGGGGAAACACAGGATGGATGATCACATTTGCACATGAAATTTGCAACACCCGCAAGTTTAAAGCGGGGGACTATGGATTTTACCACCCATCTTTAACAATAATCCTGAATTTAATTGATTCAGATTTGCTCAGTATTTCCCCACTCTTGTTTTCTTGTTACTCTGCAGTTTCCTGGCTGTCGATAGTGTCCATTAGCGGGCAAAGTTTGTGGTTTCGTGCACAGACAGAAAGTCTGTATCCATCTTAATCACATCAAAGAGTCAGAGGATGTTGGGGATGCCTCTGCTCTCTTTCAACTTTGAAGCAAGGAAAGTCAATATGGCTGCCTTCTCTGGTGTCAGCTTTCTAACTTGATAAATCTTCTCTCACTTAACTTTCCTTCTTTTCTGTGCTCTTGATCATATGAAGCATGAAACAGGGAAATTAACCACTGTTGGTGTAGTGGGCAGATGTTATTCTCAGGGGTTTGTAGCAAAACAAGATTAATGTGCACGCTTGTTTTGATTCTCTCTTTTCTAAATCTCCTATTGAAGCTGTACATAAGAGTAAGTGATTTATTCTGAAAAGAGCGCGTCAAACGTATTTTGACATCAAAGAGCCATGGTCCTGGACTGGCACTTTAGATAAGGCTCTTTTTATTCAAATATCACTCAGATATCCAACAGGATGAAAAAAGTAATTTCTCAGTGGACATGGCGCTTCTGCGGCAAGGCTGTGTCTACAACTCAAAGGTCAGAAAAGCTAAAACCTCTCAAAAAAATTCCTCATAACACAGGTGGCCTGAGTTTCCACTGAGGGTTTATAGTGATTTGAACTCTTCTGGCACACGTACGGCAGCTTTATATCAAGTCAATTGGAGGTCCCAGTCCCCCAGCATGCACAGAAACTCTACATTCATGATAGAGAAAGAGACACACTGAAAATGTAATAAAGTCAGCATTCTGTGTGTCTGCAGCAGTAAGGCTGATTAGTATCACAGTCTACATTCCCATGATTGATGTCGCTTTAGTCCTCTTCTACAATGCTGTGGACAGATGTGACTCTCATCTGTGAGAGTATTTCATAAGGCTGCCACTCAAAAATGGTATTGTCCTTCTCTGTTTAATATTTTCTAAAGGGTTGCCCAAAATAGAGGGAGAGAACTAGGCCAGCACTGGACCCAGATTGCTCCTAGCAGATATGACAGAATAAAATATGGGACGTAAGCTTTCTAAATCTAAACGCCTGCTGCTTTGAGCATCAAAAGCATTGGTCTCAGGGGAATTATTGCATTATGAGATCTTAGCCATAATGGCACCCCCAAGACCAGCTTCCTCTGGTCCATTAATGTATGTGGAGATCTGTGTCCTCTAGAGTCATCCAATAAAAATCAATACTAGATCTTCTAAGTCGAAACAAGCTCTGATTCAAAGTTTTAGAAAATATCAGTATATATAACAACCAACCCACACAAAATAAGTGTTTCATACTGAGATGATTGGCACCATTGGTACTCTTGAATCTTGATACTATGAAGCTGCTCGAGTTGTTTTTTTCTCAGCTGAAGTCAAAGCTAACCTCTGTATTCACCATTTTATTTATACAGGGATGAGCATGGCCTATGTGTTGCTAAGGAAGCAATTTTGTTAAAAAAAATAATAATGGTGTTTTGAGAGGCAGTGAGTCACTTTAATGGCTAAAATTGGTGAAGGAGATACACATCAAACATGTTTTTGAATGTAGCTAAAACCAACAAACAGCTTAGTTATGAAGACTGGAAAAAGGGGATAAGGCTAGCTACATACTGTATATAATAATAAAAATAACAATGCATTAGATTTTATGTAGCGCTTGTTATCAGAGACCCCAAAGCTCTTTACATCGGATACATCATTCATTCACTCACACAGTCACACCTTGGTGGTGGTAAACTATTTAAGTACTCACAGCTGACCTGACCTGACGGAAACATGGCTGCCAGTTTGCGCCTATGGCCTCTCCGACCACCACCACACAACACTCACAATCATACACCAGTGGAGGACACACACTGGGAGCAAGGTGGGTTGAGTGTCTTGCCCAAAGACACAACGAACAGACTAGAGGTAGTGGATATTGAACCGCCAACCTTCCAGTTTTTGGACGACCGCTCTACTCATTGGTTATCTTGTAAACAAATCTTCCTGTCTCACACATCAAGGGATCTATTTTCGTGTTTCGCCAGAGACGTGGCACAGGCGCGGCGTAAGTCAGGTCCGCTGCGCCAACAAGGCGTTCCCAAGCACGATTTGGTATTTTGGTGAGCGGCGCAGCCCGGCGTAAGTATCCCCCCCTTCCTAACTCGGCTCCTCCCAGTGGCATAAGTCGTAGCACGGGAGGAGAGAGGGCGTGGAGTGGATTTAACACAGCCGAGACCTGTATTGACCAATAACATCAGCTCCTCTCCTCGCCTTTAAATCCGCCACCGGCAAGGCTTATTACTATTTCCGTGAAGTAGTCAAAGAGATCAAGAGATGTTAAAACATATGTATACCAGGCGGTAAGCATGTTTAATTTTGATGTAAAAATTAATTTAAATTGATGGGATTTATGGTCAGCCTCATGTAGACACTTGAGAAACTTCTCTACTGAGCTTCATTTTTCTAACCAAGACACGACACATTCAAGGTGTTCTAACCAATGTACTATTCTTGTGCTTCTTTGTGGTATTTGCTCCAGATAACCTCTAAATTGCATCAGTGAGAGTGTACAGTGTAGGTCTACTAAAGGTTTCTCACACTCAGTCTCAATTCATGCTCCTAGAAACACAACATGAAAAAAGTACAGTGTATAATATGTCCTCAGCTCAAAACACAAAAAAACAGTCCAAAAACACTGGCTGCAGTAAGACATGATGCTAACATTGAACAAAAGGCAATCAAAATCCCTCAACAGGACAAAAAAACAGGTGAACAGCAATCAAAATCCCTAAACAGAAGGACATGCAAGACAAAAACCAGGTGTACAACACCAACGACCCGGCAGCAGGAAATAAGACACACTAATTTGTGTCTGAAAAGAGGCCTGGCAGCCAAAGAGGAGGAAGAGGAGCGTCAAACAGACATGTCTGATTAAGCACTGAGTAAATGGACCTGCTGGCTGAAGCAGATGAGGACCGGCAGATGGTTTCCACACTGAGGGGCTGTATATGCTGTGGCACACTATGCCACTCTATACGGCCCCTCAAAAAAACCTCCTAAACTAGCATTGCAGCGTGGACCCCTGCTCTGGCCCCATTCTCATCGCCTCGGCTAACACCATTAGCATGTAAATGACAGCTGAGCCTCTTGGCTGCCCTGTGGGTGCTGATAGGCCGCAGCAGACCTCCAGTTTCCCGGTGCATTAATATCATTTTCTTCATTGTTATGGGATTATGTGGGGGTTGGAAGCTGGATGTATGGGGGTCAGGCTTGCTTGATTCCCGGTATGAATATTAAAGATTGTTGCATCTGAGACATTCACACCACTTCAAAAGGCTAAAGAGGAGGCAGCTGAAGAGGAGGAGGCTGAAGAGAAGGAGGCTGAAGAGGAGGCAGCTGAAGTGGAGGAGGCTGAAGAGGAGGCAGAAATAAATTAAATAATTATTTTTATTATGTGTGGTGGTATACAAACAAAGATTGATCGATTTACACTCCATAGACTGATATGAAGAATGACAGCATTCCCATTTCTACACTATGAATCACTGCTCAGACTGCCATGTCTAAAATTGCGGCTATTGTTTTTCACATCTCTTGAATTTTATAATGTTGTGTAGATGTATTTGTTTTTCCAGGATGTTCGTGAAATAAAAATATTAATTAAAAAAAACCAATAAATTAATAATTTATTTAAAAGGCCTTAAATTTTTCATGCCAAATTTTGTTTGCTGCGGCATATTGTGCATGAGATTATATGACGCAGCAAACAATTGTTTTTGGAAAACTGTACGGGTCACTTGCGAGTGAAGTGAAGATAAAAAACTTACACTGAAAATGGCAAATAGAGCTTGGGTTCTGTCTCTTCATGCGGCAATTAAATTGCCACTGGTGATGCAATGCATGACGGGATGCCCACCACCGGTGCGTGACCATCGGATGGTCACTACATTTTGCAATGCTTTATGGGAAATTTTGAGTCGCCTATATGGGGCACTGGAATTGATCACCCAGGTTTCAGACACCCCTCAAAATGGCGCTAACCCCCATATGATCGCCTATATAGGGGTTAGGGATCCATTTCAGAAACTGCCTTAGAAAACGTATATCAGCCAAAGGTCACAGCTAGTCTCTCACTGATGCTTTCTCCCAGCCCCAAAGCTCACTAAATACCACTCTGTTCATTTCTTTGATAAGTCTAAAATCAGATATATCAAAATCAACCACTGGGTTGCATGTTTAGTTCAGCCATCAAAGTGTATCTACTGAGGCTATAGGCTATAGTGCAGCTCCGAGTGGATCAACTCCCAACCATGCCCATTTACTGCATGACACTCCCCACTTTTTCCTCCCATTATGACATGTTCTCTTCTATCAAATAAAGAGGAAAACATCTTTTAAAAAATGGTCCATTAGTTGTTTTCCTGCTAAGCTAATCAAATGGTTTTGGGCTTTAGTATCTGTTTACGACTCCTGGCACAAAAGGATGTGTTATTTTCTGCTATGTTAAATAATTCACTAAAGCTGTACAAATGATCAGTTAAAAAGCTCCAGATAAAAGAAAAACAAGCACTGCTTTGCAGCCACTTTTTCTTTCAGGAGTTATACCCAAAGGATCCAAAAATCTATCTTTGTAGTTCTTCTTTCTGTTCAACATTAACATCAAATAGATACTGCAGCACCATCAATGAGGAGTTTTTGTGTTATATTCTTTTATCATTTAAGTCAAAGCCTGATACTGATCTGCATGCAGCTATTGTTGATTCTTTCACATTTGACACTCCAACTATGTCCTTATTTCTCGCTCCATTTCCTGCATTTCCCCACTCCATGTTCACTTCGGATTTTTGTGCAGCACATTTAACATCCTGAGTACAATTACAATAAATTCAATTAGTTGCTGAGTGTTACATGAGTATTTTTAGCCAAAGGCTGCAATGCTGTATCAAGCAAAATAACAGGCATGGTGCTACTGAGGCATATGCAAATACAAAACACAGGCACACTGAAAAACTACATGAATATCACATCCTGCACCCACCTCGAATCAATCCAGGACAAACACTCACATCCATATTTAGTATGCAGAGCTGGGGAGTTGTTAAGTTGCATTAGCCAGGTTATTTTCGTATGGCAAAATCTGCATTGACTTTTATTTGACCTCATCTCACATCTTGAAGTCGCCTTCCTTTGATCAACCTCTTTTACTCTCCTGTCCTGACATCTGCAGCCATCCAGCTGATGTGCCCTGACTACATCCACCCCACTGCCTGCCTTCACTCAAGTTTCCTTCAATTTCAACACCCACACTGTTTAATCTTCAGGTTACTAAAAGTCAGATGATAAACAAACCGTGATTTGATGTAGAATTGTTGTTGGCATCCTGATCGAGGTGTTTTCAGAAGTTTAGTTCACCTAAGAAAACCTTCACTGTACTTTTACTTGTCTGATGTCTGCAACCTTCAAAGTAGCTTTTGCACTTCTGCAAGGCAGCACTGTGTGCACATACTCACTCACTCACTCTCACAGAGGTGTAAATTCGTGGTCTTTGCAATAACCATTTAGAGCTGTAAAGGGAAGGGGAGGTCAGTGGGTTTAGATCGCCTGTAGATACAGTACCATAAGCTTTTCTCAGTGAGTGCCTTTATCCTCTGCTGCTCTGAGCTTTCTGTGGCTGCACTAAATTATTTAACAGACAGCAGTCATCTGTGAGGAAACCCAACAGACTCTCCTCAGGTCCCCCGAGCCCCCAAACAGGCAGACGGGCAGCTGGGGCAGCACTGCCGGAAATAACATGGCAGGGAGATTTGGCTGCAGCGCCGTGAACACACGGCTGGTATGTGGTTCAGAGATTCCTGCTGAAAATGAAGCTGATGATTGCAGTGAAATCGAGTCGAGGTTTCCAAGCAGATGTGCTCATGCCAACCTGGGAAAAACGGCCTCTTCTCTTGGAAAGCGCAGGATCACAGTGGAGGGGATGGCTGTGTGTCTAAAGGGCATTTCAGATTGGTGGGTCCAAACAAAAGAGGCTCAGTACTTGGCTGCTTGTTGGCTCACTGCCAGCCTCGACTTCCCCACACAGAGACGCCTCTCCTCTGTTCAATGTGACAGTCCATCTCCTCTCATCCCCAGGCATGACCAATCAACCCTGAGGAGGCTGATGGATGATCTCTGAGTCCTCTCACTCCTGCTTTGAGCAACTCCTCGCACAAAGAAATTCACGTGTGCAGAGCCGTACAGTCTGTTTTTTTCCTGCACTTACCTGAGGAAATACAAGCGCACATATATTTGCACTTTAAATTTAGGAAGCTTTTGATTCAGCTCTCTTTCGCCTCCAGCCAAGAGGTACAAAAACTGCATGGGGGCTCTGTGTGCATCAGAATGTCTTACTCAGTACGTCTAAGTTGAAAGACTTTAACCTTCAGTGTATCTGTGGAAAAAGTAGACAAGCATGCAAATTGCTGAAATTAATGCGCTCTAATTAGATACAAATTCAAGATGACGGGACACAAAGTTTTACTCACCATTGCACCTCCACGTGCACACATGCAGACACGCTCTCCGTGTTGGCAGTGTGTCATTTCAAACTCCGAGCCAGGAGACGTCTGGTGAGCGTCTGGGGCCTGCTGTCATCTTTCTCGCTCCAGATAATCATCACTCATCATTTGGATCCATCCTGTCAAAGCAACCGTCTGTGTTTCCTCCATGCTCACTGACTCAGGCTGCAGGAATACATGATGCAAAGGTTTCTGTAGAGCAATAATGTAAAGCAGCTGATATTGACTCTGAACTGCCTCTGGCTCAGAGAAAGACACGCTAGATGAAGACTAAACTGTTTCAGTTGGCGCCTCTCATTTTTTTCTCTTAAATGCAAAAAGGGTTTTCTTATTCTTGTTTGCTTCCTCACAACACAGCAGCTCCAGGAAGGAACCTGTCAAAAAAGAGAAAAACACACAGTCCCCCTGTTTTAATGGCCCCTTAATTAATCTCCTTTAATTAAAAACACAGTGAAATACTCAACACATGCTGTTAGATTATGTTTTTTCCTTAATTAAGGTCTTATAATTTGCTCCAAGTGATATGCTGTTTACCCTGACAAATCTGGCCATATTTCCCAGGGTTGGCAGTGAGGCGATTTTTTTCTTCGAAGGAGTCAGGCTCATTTTGTTTTGTGGGTGACATCATGCGTTACTGCTGCTCATTGTGGAGAACAGACTCATGGGACCATTGTTAGAGGCTGTCTCATTTTCTTGCTGAAATCAAGTGAAACCAGGACTAGGAGGCTGAACAGGAGTGTGAAATGTCTGAATGTTGGATATTTCCACTCCTATGAGAAAGAGGCGCAGACCACACAGCATTTGTAGCATATGGGGAGATAATCTTTCTAATTTGGCTTCAGAGGATGCTATTTTAGAGGCTGATAAACCACAGTATAAGCTAACGGATGCGTCAGAATATCTAAAGCTAGATTCTGGATGTTGTAGTACATATAGGACCCAGTTACATCATGTTTCCTGTATGATTTAAGGGCATAACAGGAGGTACAGAGAGGTTTCAGCCTCACAGCAGGACCTCTGTTGTTCCTGTCAACAGTTCCGCCTGCATGGTGAAATTTGATGCAAGATTTTCCCCTCTTTATTTCCACACTCCATTACCCAATTTAATTCCCGTTTGTTTTCAGCTATAAGTCTTTCTGATTGATGCTCCCGTATTATTTTACATTATGGATCATTACAGATGTTCTTGTGCGCTCTGGATTTCACATGCTTACTTCCTTGGAGCTTGTAAAAAATTGGGTGTTTTTATGTTGTGTTGCTGGTATTTTGGGCAACACAACATAAAAACAACCATTTTGATATTTTGAAAAAGCTGTGACTATTTGAAGAGAAAGCTGGCTGAACTCCAGCTGTCTCTTCTTTCTTTCTTTTTTGTTCTCCAGCAACCTGCAAAAGTGGAAACACGACAAAGGAAAAGTTTCAGAGTTGGTAAATAAGAAAAGATTTTAAAAAGATGAGTGCCTCAGAGTTCAGCCTTTTTAAACTTGATGCATATCGGTATAACTTAAAAAACAAAATCACGACATGTTATGGCAATAAAAAATAAATAAATTTAAAAAAAGGCTAATCGGGTTTATTTAGGTGTTTTTTACTGAGCCCTGAAAGGGACATGAATGAAAAAATAAAAAAGGATCTTCTTAAGATCCTCTGTGAGCCTTCACAAAACTATTGCAAGATCTTGCAAAGTTGTCGAAGGGTTATAAGTAAAAAGATTATAGATCAGTGTATTTCTTTCGTGTTGAGTCAACCCAAATGATGGAACGTACGCACCCGTGGGAGAGGTTCACTGCATCTTTTCTGAGATTGGGCTCAGATAAAAACATATTGAATCAGTTCTGCGACGCAGGAACTGTTTTCTCATAAAACACAAGATATGGAGGACGAGTTGATAGGAGTCTTACGATCAAGGGACATCCCGAACAAGGACATTATGTGCATGCAAAGGGACAAGGTGGGCAGGAAATGAGTTCAAAATAAAAACTCAATGAAACTTGACCACGGATGCGTACGTTCCAATAGTACATTCCAATATTTTGTTGAATTGACACGAAAGTATTACACTGACCAATAACTCCTGAGACAAAGTTTGCGAGAGCTCGCAATAGTAATCCATCTCCCTTCAAGGGCTCGGTAGTTTTTTAATGGCAACCAATGAGTCTTCATTTCACTTTGTTATATTCACCAAATAAATGTCAGGGAACCACTACCACATCATCAAATTAAGGCGAGACGACACATGAGCAGTCAGATGATAAGGCAGCTTGTATTAGAGCCAACAGTTCAGACAGATTAACAGATTATCTAAACCACTGTATTTGAAAGTCAATGAAAGTGAACAAAATGCCCATAATGTTGGAAATAATCCCTTATTGCATGGGGCAATCTACGTCAGCCCATGACTACAGTAAGTACAGTAGGTCAAGGTTGAAGAGTCTTATAGGAGTGCAGAGCAGAACAGCTCTTTCTTAACACTGAACTGCTGGATGAACTCTGAAGGAAACGCCTCCCTGTAAAAACTTGTTTTAGAGGAGATGCAGCCGCTGTTTACTGTGTGGAGTTTGTTTAAAATCCACATGACTGTCTGGAGATTAGTGCTGTCAAGTGATTAGAAAAAAAATGAACTGATCGCAGGCTTTGTGATTAATAAATCAAGATGAATCACATTTTGGTTGCGTTACATCACAGGAGGACATACGACAATACCCTACTTTTAGACAGTTATTACGAACGGTTTGAATCATCTACTTCAGGGTGGTCACCTTTAAAAATGATGGACAAGGAGACCATTAGGAATGACGTCTGCACTTTGTACAAGCTAAAAACAGAAATGCAGAGGAGGTGACAGAGGTGACGTGGTGATAATTGATCGTGGGTGGTTGTTCTCTCAGGTGGAAAAGAATCACTCGTCTAGTTTGTGTGTTATGTGTTTTTAGTGTATTAGATTGTAATGAATCTGCATTAATCTTGAATGACTTATTCTTAATCAAACATAATTAATGGGTTCATTTATACTTTCTCCACAACAATGGCAACCTTTGAAAGTATTCCCTTTGGAAGAGTAATGTGAACAGGAAAATGTATAAAACCAGGAGAACCAGATTCAAGCAGTTGTGAGATGATTATTATATAAAACTTACAATTAATCTAGAATTTCCTTCTTATATAACAATAATTAAAAGTACAATAAAGACAGCTTTCTTTTTGAACTTTAAGCATGCCACTTAAAATTCAGTCAGCATATATTCAATAAAAACCCTGACAAAACCACAGCGCTCCGTGTTTGATGTACCCGTACCTCAGGTTAAAAGATGCTGAGCGGTGTCACAGCTACAGTTTGGTATGCTGTAGTCTCTCTAATTCCTCTCTTGGGGAGCTCTAAATTGGCATGTCATTATAGCTTAGGTGTCAGGACAGGAGTTCCTCTGTCTCGCTGTAGGGCATCCAGGTGCATAAGGCGACACACAAAAGGCAAACCGAGCTGTCCTTGGGCTGAGGAACGAGACATTTTTAACGTCGCTGAAGCCCTGCACCCTGCCTCTTTGAAAGTTGCAGGTGACTAATCTTCACTTGTCAAACAGACAGGTTAACTTTTTTATTTTTTTTAAACTGACACTTTGAAGGTCTCAGCTCATTCCCTTGACTCTTTTCCTGCAGAGTTCAGATGTTGCTGATTCATGGTGTCCTCCTGTCGAGAAAATAACTATAGTATGATACTTGCACTTTAAAAGCACGGTTTTGCCTGAAGGAATCAAGTCTCTGACTCATGACTTAGTCAAAGTCTTTGAAGGATATCATTAGCTGCTGCTGCTGCTGCTGCAAATGTCAGGTGAGAAATGATTTCGTGAGAAGGGACAGGAGAAGTAGTTACACCCCTGTTATGAGCTTTGATGAATCCATGCAAACCCTAATAAGAGTACATTGATTTTTACCTTGATCCCAAATTACAAGAAATTTTGCCGCTTAAAAAACAAAATACAACATGCTATGGCAAAGGGGAAAAAAGGCTAATCTGGTTTATTTTTGGTGTTTTTTTTATGGCAATCAATGAGTTTTCATTTCACTTCATTATAGTCACCCAGTAAATGTCAGAGAACTGCTGCCACGTCATCAAATTTGGAGCGACACATAAGCAGTCAGATGATAAGGCAGCTTGTATTAGAGCCAACAGTTCAGTCTGCACGATGCATAGAAGTTGTGCGCTCAAGTGTATCCCACTAACCTTTTCACCTCGCACCTTTCTGTCATTATATCACCAAACTGTGCAAACAGGAGGCTGACACTTTGGGGTGAAAGAGGAAGGTGTGTTGCGAAGAACAGAAAAATGCAGATGAATTGGCATCAGAACTAAAGGTAGAGGGGAACAGCAGGTCCCCACATGGCCCAGCCCCCTCAGCTGGCTTTGTTTCTGCATCTCCTTTGCAACAATTCAAAAGCAGCTTGCACAAATTAGACCCATGGGAAGGGGAACAGACCAGCGTGCGGAAAACTACTGTCACTCAGTCGGCCCTCTACTGAGGAAAGAAAGAGGAAGGGGGACACTGGATACACAATGTGCCCGAGTCGATGAATTGGCCACGAGGGAGCAGAAGCTGCTCCGCAGTGACACTTCTCACTTATAAATGTTACTGGCATCACATCGTAAGGCACACAATATGAATACTCAACAACATCACTTGGTAGCTATATCTTACGGGCAACAGAGGATGCATTGATTTATGTTCCTTCAAGCCTCTAAAGAAGTGTATTACTGCTAGTGTCATAATGCGTGCACACACACACACAGTGACAGAGGAGAGATCATAAGTCTAAAAGAAAAACAGACACAGAGAGAAAGCCGTCTCATCTGGGAGCAACTTGGCAGCTTCCTTAACTTTTTTGTAGACTGCAGGTGTCGTGTTCGTGACCGTGATCGAGTTAGGAGTGCCACACATCAGCGCGGGCTGGCAGGAAAAGTTGGCAGGTGTTTTCTTTGGAGAGACACGCTGGCAAGCATGAGGTGTCGTATGCAGGGTGGATACGGAGGAAACAGAACAAACCCTCATTCTGTCAAAGCCAGACCTTGTGATATTTATCATAGTTAAGTCTTGTAAACTTAAGCAAACCAAATTTTACAGAAAAATAAAAGCACACAAACAGCACCACATGAATGTGTGTTTAAGTCTGCGTGTGTTAGTGCTTCAGTATTTAGCGGTGCAGTGTAGCGCTTCAGCGTGTCACAGCTGAAATTGGATTCTCCACACTTATTAGTACACTTTGTATTTCATCCATGAACATGAATTACTTTAGTTATAATGACCAACATTATGGACCTGAAAGTAAATGAATCATCATCATAAAAAAACAATCCTTTAAAAGGGTTTGGAACAATTAAGCTGATGACATTTTTACTGCGCAATTAGCAGTAAATGAAAATCGTTTAAAGGCAATGTTAGATAAATGTAATGAGAGTCTCTGTGTTTAGATAATAATTAAAGTCTGAACAGCAACAAACTTGATCTTTTGCTTTTTGGATATCGAAGATTTCCAAAGGTGGAGGGAAACATAATTTTCTTTCTTTTCGGTGCTATCATCGAGGATGGCATGCAGTTTATAATGGCAGCCACTTACTGAGGCTTTTCATCTTAGACTCAGCATCAAACAGTTTGAGTGTCTGCTTTTGTTGCCAGAGGCAGACAGGCAGGCCAGTGAAGGGAGAGGCTGATGCACAGCAGTGCTGCGAGTGCCCACTTCTCTGTGATAAATGGCCTTTGGAGTGATCGGCCCTATACTCCGCAGCAGGTACAGCAAATGACCTTCTTTTAAATCAGCCTGATCAACCACTGGGTGAAAAGTAAGCATGTCCTGCATGGAAACTAAACAGACCTAAGCTTTAGTGTATCAGAGAGGTCCTTGGTTAACCTGTTTGTCAGTCTGCTGCTGTGTCACCCTGTTGCCACCCAAAGGACTTTCCCAAGCACTGTAGCTGCCCCCCTCCTGAGATCTGACAAATATCGCGGCTTCAGCATCAGAGAAAAGGGAAAGCACTCCACTCACGCACACATACACAAAGAATGCATACACACAGACATAAAGGCAGCGAGGGACAAGCGTTCCTGCCTGGGAGGGGGTATATTTAGAGTCTTGCGTAATATGCTTTTAACACAACACAGAGTGGATGAATATTTAATGCCAGGCAAGAGAGAGGGCGGAGAGAGAGAGGAAAAAAATGAATAAAGTTAAGTATTTAATCTGTGCTGTTGCTTAGAGGGGGGAGACAGAAATCTGTGAGCAGCCTATAACACCAGGAACGGCACACAGGATAGCCACAGATTCACTAGCTATGGATGAATGAGTCTGCAAGAAAGAGGATGGTAAGAGAGAGAGAGAGAGAGAGAGAGAGAGTGAGAGAGAGAGGGAGGGAGAAATATTGTGAGATATGTAAGACAAGAGAGTGACGAGGAGAGAGTTTGCATGAATGAGCGAGCAGGAATAACAATGAGCCATGTCAACGCAGCGCCGGCTAACCTCAAGGAAACAAAGAAGTGCACAGTGCCACAGCTTTTCCAACGGATAAGGACTGTGAATGTTTACATGCAAAGAGATTATTCTGACATGTTTACCACAATGTTCGGCCAGAAGGAAATACATCTGATGATAACTGGAATTAAATGAAAACTGTAGCTGATACAACAGCATTTCCTCAGCCTTTGTCCTCCTGTAAAGTGAATTTGTAAGCCAGTTTTTATCATATGAAAAGCTGTGGAGATTAAAAAGAGGCCAGCATCAGTTAGAAGACAGGAGTGTATGAGAAATACCCACAGATACCTGAGGTATAGTCCTCTTTCCAATTTAAATCAGAGGCAAAACAACAAGATATCAGAGGTGACATTTTTGTGGCTGACTGCACATTCTAAAGGGCAGCGATAAGATGGTGTGCAGTAGTTTGCTCCTCCACAGGGGTAAATCAGACATATTGCTTTGTGTTTTTTATGTCAGCTCATAATTCACAAGAAATGAAATGTCTGATCTTTCTTGTGGAAACAGGGCCCTTCATGATTAGCAGGATCTTTGAGGCAGACTGAGCATCGAGCTTCTGTTGGTTGGTCCGTCATCCGTGGACTCAGGAGGGGCAGTGGGTTAGACGGTGCTGCAGCCTCTAGATACAGATGAATGCCCCTCTACAAAGCATAGAGTTTCAAATTAAAGAGCTGCTGGGCTCTTTTCTGTAACGGCTGTTGAAATACCCTGCTGAAAATCTCGTTTTTGCTCTAGTTGGTTTAAGGAGGCAGATGAGAAATCTGGACAGGATGTGTGGGGATAGCAGCCTTCGCAGTCTTCTCTGAAATGTTTGTTTTGATTGGATTTCTGTCCCCGTTGTAAAGAGACCATCACAAAAATCATATTCAGGCATCAGTTAATTTTTAAATCCAATCAAGTCTGGCTCAAATGAAGAGCAGAGCTGTCACTGAATCGCCATCTGGTTTTCTACCGGATCAGATGGTAGGAGAGGCTGTCTGACAGACCTGGTAGCCCGCACATGTAATAAGGGCAAACTAGGAACATCTGCCTGAAGTGTCTCCCATCTGGAGGAGTATCTTATGTACTCAGTGAGATCTGATGGATGCAGACTCAAAGTGGGCCGGGATGAACAGTGGTCAAAAGGTTGACAGTGCTCCTTGACACTGATAAATAAACAGATGTCAGTCACTGCCACATATAAAGTCTCAGTCTGTGAGGAAAAACAATGTGAACCTAGCTGAGCAGTAACTGCCAAATTAACCATTGAGGTGCAGAGAAGCTTGACTTCCACTTTCTCTGCTAAATATGTTTTGTAGCTCCAAAATACTGGCATCTGCAAAATACTAAAGTTGACCCTTTGAGAAAGCAAGACACCTAAAAATTACATCTTTGTTCTATGCAGACATAGACTGTATATAGAATGGACGTTGTCTGCCTCCTTGCTGGGTGAAGCCACCACGAGAACAGCATCCTCTGGTGACAGGCTGCAGTATAGGTCATAAATCCCGCCTCCTCTAGCAATCTCTATGGAGTTGTGGACAAACTTTAGAAATTTATTACACAGAATATACATTTTTCTCCCTCCTGGTTGTGATGTTAACATGTAGTTACTGTAAGACTGGTTTGTGCTCAAGTCCTCTTTTTTTCTGTACAGCTCCATTTTTAAAAGTTATTAGGGGGTTCATGATTTCTAGGATTGACACTTGATACAGCCTATGGGCATACAAAGATTGTGTAGCTCAACCGAGGGATACCCTGTTTTAGCTGAGCATCATCACAGAGACTCTCCCGCCGAATGCGTACTACGCTACTGCACAAGTAGTGGTTTCAGGAGGTTGAGAAAATCTCTGAAATACAGAGAGCAATTTGGCCTCAAATTCATATCATGACAGAAGGCAGAACCAAGTTGTCCATATACAGTCTATGTATGCAAACAATATTCCTCTTTAGGCTTGATCAGACCTTTACCATCAGCTTGAACTGGGATGGTTTGTAGTTGCATAAAACTGAGATGATATTGAGGCCATGGATGTCTGCACAAGAATGGTTAACTGCTCACCGAGTTTTGAGAGAGTATAGCTTTCCCTCGGTGAAAAGTCAAAGATACACAGTGGGAGCCTTTAGGAAGATCAGGTGAATATTGCAGGGGGGAGACCCCTTGTGCATGCACTCTGGCAATTTTCAGACATTAAAGGAGCTATGAGTAGATGGGGGGTTGGGAGGGCGAGTAGAGGGTGGGAGATGACATCAAAAGCAAACTGTGGAAGCCACATGCAACATGATGACAGACAAAGCAACAGAGACCAGGCTTTGATAACAGTTTTTGCATTCATATTCGAGCTGTGTTTTTATTCATTCTTTCATTTTGTAACTCTACCAGTAACACAAGTTTCTTAAGTTTCTTAAATTGTCTCTCCCCTCTTGCTGAATTTTTACCCATGTGACAGAGGGGGAACTTAGGGTAAAACCTACACAGTAAAAATATAAATAAATAGAGCCTCTCTTGGCTCTATTTGGTTCCCCCCTGCAGCCTCTTGCCTCTGAACTTATCCAAACTGTCCTTGCATTTCCCACGTGTTGGCCAGGCGACTCATACTTCTTAACTGGAAACATCCTCAACCTTTATCTCATAGTAAGTGGGTGAAAAAGTGCTTCTGTCCATCAAACTTGAAAAGCTTAGATTTTCCCTCAATGGTTCCTGAGGTCATTTTGAAAAGACTTGGTAACCTCTCTTAAATTATATATATATATATATATATATTTTTTTTTTTTCATTTGCTTGTTTACATTATCATTTTCCTTATTCATGCATTTGTTGTATGTATTCTGTACTGTCTACATGTTGTTAAGGATTCATAGTACTGCTCACCTTTGAGTAGTGTGGTATTATGGGAGGGATAAAAAACTGTGAAAAATGAAAAAAAAAAATCAAATCTAGGCAAGTATTTTTTTTTGTCAAATTTCTTATAAAAGTATCTTTGAATATTAACTTCAATTCACCTGGCAAATCAGGAAAATGTCTTATTTCAGGTAATACATGCCAAAAATGAGACCTTGTAAAAAATGAAAATATTTGCCAATGGAGTAAGACAAAATCACTGTTCAGGTATCAAGTTCTTCAAATAAGACAATGTTTTTATTATAAGAACTTTTCAGGGACATTTTTTTCTTATACTACTGGTATTTTTATTTTGTTTTACTTGTTACAATAATTTTGGTGCCCATCATTTTTAAATAAGATGTCTTCTGGACTTTTTAGGTGAAATCTGCTCAAATCATTCCTAATAAGGCAGCTTTGGCAAGGTTTGGGTCCTTTTAGTTTATATGTTAAACTTTTGTCTGCTTTGCATTAACTCATGAAGCCCACTTCTGAGAGTTTTTGAAAGTTTTACATGAGTTCAGTACATGCGCGGCTAAAAAAACTCACTGCTTTTCCAGCTGACGCTTCAGTATGGCTCTAAATAAGCAAGAGTTGTGCTTCGAAAGGTGAAGATTTAGATTCTCATTTATCTTTTTCTTTCCTTCAATATTTTTATCTAAAGCACAACAGCTGAAAAGCATCATCCCATAGCTTAAAATTGCTTAAACACATGTTCAGACATGTTTGCATGTTTACAGGCTGTTTCTCTGTGTTTTAATGTCCATTACTGTTGACTTGACATCAAACTTTCTTAAAATAACTGTTTCATTAGGAGGGTGAGGCTTACAAAAACAATATATGAATAGCGGGCTAGTTTTTGAAAGCATGCAACTAAAAAGAGACCAAAGCTGATCCTCCAAATGAGGTACTGCCTCCTTATTTTGATGAGGGCCGCCTGAGTGACAGAGTGGTGGGTGTAGGACTCAACAATAACTATGCAGGGATGAATAATGTACTTTCTGGGGACCTTATCAGCAGTGGATTGATAAATATTATACAGAGGAAAGAGGATTTTTATATGCAGGATTTCATCAACAGTGTCCACAAGTCACCTCATAAAAAGACATCTCACCGATGAGCCTCGAATAGACTCGATCAGACTTTTGCAAAAACATGAGTAAGAAAATAATTAACTATTAGCATGTTAATAGATAAATCTATTCCATCTTTTGTGACAATGATTAAATCGTCTTTTCTATTCAAGGAGAGGGACTGTAGCTCTCAGTGATGTTGTTTTAGGTAGCTGACTGTTCCCCTGCCAAAGTCAACCCAAAGCAGCAGTGACTGTTTGCTTCTTTTTCTCATTACCTGCAACTACAGGCATCAAGACTTTGCCAAATGACATGTGCTTCAGCACAAACTCCAGGAATAGAGCGCTCAATCATACACTAGCTGCCCAAGAGAAACTTGGCAACAACATTTCATAAGAGCTGAGCTGCATGACTGACATACAGTATTACCGACTGTTTAAACCTGAGACCAAAATAGAGTATGCATAACACGTAGTTGTGAAATAACAACACTCTCTAATTAAAAAAAAAAAAGAAATAGAGTACATATGAGATGTCTTAAGATGCCTTGAAAACACCTCCAGTTAAATCCAGCTGGCTGGGCCAATCCCACTGGGAGCTTTATCACCCACTGTATGACTCACTCCATGTTTTTTCTCTCAGTTTTCTTCACCAGAATAACACCTGAAAGAGAATAAGACCACGGAGGACACGCCACAAAAGCTGGCTGGCATTTCCCAGAGTTTGCCACAGTCAGAGTCTCTGAAATAACTGAAATAGCTCTTGGATTTGCAATGAGGCCACAATCTTTCCCGCGGATGGGAACTGTAAATGACAGATGGCCGATCAAGAACTCCCCATCCATCTTCTCATATGGCGTCTCACTGTATAGGGGAATCTGTAGGGACAGAATAATGATCAGAATCACTGATCGGCAGATGTATAAGCTCCCTGCTGCTAATCCTGCCTATACCCTGGAGTCTCCTAAAAGAGGAAGTACAGTGACATAACAGTGAACGATAGTCAGATTACATCACATGTGGGTGACAAGGCAATAACCTCTCCGTAGGCAGCAGCGGTGAAAGGAGAGAGGTCAAATGAAGAGTCAAACATTCAATAGCAGTCATTCAGATTGACTGTGAAAGCACCACAGTCATCCTCCTTTCACCTCTTATTTCACTAGCTGTCAGTAAAGAAGATTTTCTCTCTCTCAAAAGCAGTATTTATCACAACTCCAAAGCTTTAATCCATCCTCCCAATAGCTTTTACCAGAGAGAGTAATGGTCTCCATCTATTGATCACATTTTAGAAAATCATGACTAATCAGAGTCAACGTATAATTGATGGTTTGTTGTCCTGATTAGATTCATTCAACAGTCAAATGTGTGTGATAACCAAACTGAAAGAAATTACCAAAAAGACACTCGCTGTGATTAAAGAGCTTCTTAAATTGAAATTTAAACATTTCCATGGCAACATGGTGAAATCGGTCTGAAGAAAAGGTTCATATAATACTTGATAATCAAAGCATGATACAACTGTGACTTTATCAACAAGATCAGACAGATTTTTCTACTTTTTCTATTTATTAATAAGAGATTAGGAATCAAATGTGAAGCCAATTTCACATATCTAATAGGGGAGACCAGGGCTGGTTGTGTCACAAGTTGATTCACACATTGTTCGGCTTACTGAAGCCGAACAATGGGGAGACATTTCATCATGGTGAAATCAAACAGAGCCTGATGCCATACCAATCTTTCTCTGGCAATGTTCTCAGCTCACAAGCGTTGAGCTGAGACGACATACAGAGATTTTTATATGTCAGACCATTTTTCTTGTCATGAAAGTTGAAGCTTTTATTTGAGCCGACTCTCAGCTAGGTAGCTAAAGCCACAGGGTAGCTCCTGTAAGACCTTTGTCCAAAGGTCAGGAGGGATGGTTGTGTCTCCGCTCTAGGAGCTGGTTGTCACAGCACATATGAGGATGTTGACGCTTTGAAGGATGTCTTTCTAACCCATATTGTTACCAGTTTTCATGATATGATACACTCCATATGTTTTCAAATGATTTTTTAAGACAGAGAAAATGAATAAATTAAGTTAAATTGATTAATACATTTGTCATGTGAAATCCTTACTTAAAAAAAAACAAAAAAACTCTTTGTTTGATGTGATTATGAGGACAATTCAAGCAAATAAACACAACTTAGTGATGGATTAGTTTATAAGGATATTCCAGCATAAATTTAAGTTATGGTCAAACACACCGTAACACCAAGTTAGACACTCCCTAAAGAGATGAATGTTACCCACCACTTGCTTCGCTTGTTATACCAATTTTAGTCACAACCACACAAAAACAATACACAGCGATCTACGTCTCCAAGTGCAAACCACAACCAAAAAGCCACTCTATAGCCACAAATAATGCTCAGAACAGCACCTAACTTCATCAGCAGTACATATAGGGTCCAAGCCATAGTACTAGCCACCAAACATCTTTTTTAACTTTGCCTAATTTCTTTAGCAAAGAGACTAAACGCAACTCACCTACTCTCCTCCAGCAGCCATTTGTTTGTGGGGGAGCCTCGACGAGTGTCTAATTTGATGTTACAGTGTTTGAACCTCACTTAATTTTAATCCCTTTAATGCCAACTCAGAACATGTTTTTTACAGGATAGAGCACGGGACCCTGGGATGGATCTGTGCATGCTGAGGAAACACAAGGTTGACCGGTGGGTCTAGATCAGTTCCACAGTGGGTGTCACACACACTTACTGAGAAACAAGTAATAAGATGTAACAGTAATGAGGGATTCACATTAAATTAAACCACCCTGGTGTCCTCTCTACATGTATAACAACTTTGCTCTTGGGAACATATGCTGAACAGACAGTTCATTTGTCATGTTTAAACGAGGATCGTCAACATTAATGCCCTTACTCACAGTTAAGGTCAGAGACTGGTGCATAATTACCATTTTTACTGCGTGTCATCTTTGTCCCTTTTAGTTAAGCCTCGGCCCCTGCTGCTGCTGTTTCAGAAAATACAAACGCTGCTGCACTTTTGAACGTTATGTTTTACTTTGAAAACTCCCAGATGGCTTAATTAACAAGTCAAAAGTAATAAAAACTCTGTGTCAAACAGAATTAAAACATGACTGAAGTTCTTTGAGTTTGAGCTACCACCTACAAGCTGAGCATACAGGTGAAGCTAATCAGACTGAAGTCAGTGAGCAACTCCATCTGAGGAGCTGGCACAGCAGAGCACTATACTTTAGAGTGTGCAAGTCATCACAGACCTGTGGATGAACCCAAATGTATACTGTATCTGAAGTTAGCAGCACTTGCTTAGTGAGAGGCAACTTACTGCAGGCCAGTGAATGCTCTGTATGACTCTGATCAGAGAGACGTCCTCTGGTTGGCATGCTTTAAAGAGGGGAAAAAAGGGGTGACAGCCATACAAGAAATGCATGAATTAGAGAAGGCAACGTAATAGGAACTCTTGAGGAGTGCAAATGCTGTCACATTAACACTGGACTTCAGTTGATTTCACATAATTACCACTTAAAAGCAGGTTACCACCTTTGAGATATGTTTCAGATTGTAGTAGAATAGCAGCTCAGCATTTATTTGAACCATAGACTGTATATACTATGGACAACTTGGCTCCGCCTTCCATCATGATATGAATTTGAAGCTGAACTGCACTCTGTATTTCCGGGATTTTCTCCACTTCCTGGAACCACCACTTGCGCAGTTGCATTGTACACATTCGGCGGGAAAGTCACCAAGAGTCGCTGTGATGACACTCAGCTCAAACAGCATATTCCAGGGTGAGCTACACAATCTTCGAACACCTATAGCCTGTATCCATTGTCAATGAAAGAAAACATGAACTACCTAATAACTTTTAAAAATTGAGCTGTACAGAAAAAAAGAGGACTTGAGCACAAACCAGACTTACAAAAACTACATGTCAACATCGCAAGCAGGGGAGAGAGTAATTCATATTCTGTGTAATAAATTTCTAAAGTTTGTCCACAGCTCCATAGGGATTGCTGGAGGCAGGATTTATGACCTATACTGCAGCCCGTCACCAGAAGGTGCTGTTCTTGGGGTGGCTTCACCCAGGGAGGAGGCAGATGGCGTCTATTCTATATACAGAATCGAACAATAAATCTAAAAGTTAAGATCACTGAAGTACATCCAACAAGTATTCATTTGATACCCAAATCAAGATGCTGAATTGCTCTATATTGTTAATATTGACCTAAAAGCTGCTTTATATGAGTTACAACTGAAACGTACAACTGAAAAAAAGATTAACAGTTATTAGGTATTGAAATTCTGACTCTGACTCTCTGTCTCTCTGACTCTGAAAAATAAGTCATTTTACCGCCTTAGATCAAACTCTGTCCAAAACAAAGAAATATTGACTTGGAGAAATCAAACAACTAGTAAATTCACATAAATCCCTCTGATTTTCAGCATGTGCCATGAGTATTTTTTTTTGTGTAAAGCTCTCTTAATCAAATCTGTCAGTGAAACTTCCTGTCATTAAGTTCAGTGTTGTATAAGATGTTACTAAAACGTCAGTAAAAAGACAGCCCAGGATCACTTTGTGAATATCTGAGTATAGAGTGGTTTATGACAGATAAACGCTAAAAACGCTCACGGGACCAGAGAATGTTAAGCATTTATTTCTGGTAAATAATTAATGTTTTGATTGCCAGTCAAATTGTTGCTGATTGACAGTAATTGGGCTGTTTTTTTTAAGGGACTATGATAAAATATTGATCGACCACTTTTGTTTATTCCTAAAAAAGAAGTTCCAGCATTTCTCCCCTTTCACTTTCTTTTCAGCTGCAGCGTGTCAGCGCTGTGCTGGAGCATCAAACATGTTTGTGTACACACTCAGGGGGCATCTCCTCATGCTGACTTTGCTGATAGCAGAAATAAATTCAGAGGCCCATCAGTCAGAGATGTAGGAGTGATCTTTCTTCCTCCACAGTTTCACACTGAGGCTATAAACTGATCTCTGTCACTGGGGGAACAAAGAAACCTTGCTAGACAGTACATCTGCAGCTGCAGCATACAGGAGCAGGATTACTGCCCCAGTGGAGCTTTCTGTTTGGATATTTCACCGTCTGCACTCAAAGCTGGAGCACCAGGTGTGCAGGTGAGATTTCTTTCTGGGTTGAAAATTAATGTGATGCAACATGAGACCAAGAACAAGAAAGAGAGGGTGTCTTATTTGTATGAGCTTGATATGATGAAAATTACAACTTGTAACCCATAATCAACACAGTTGTCTCCTGCTGTTCGGCTCATTGAGGTCTGTATTTGGTTTCACATGATCAAATTGACCTGCAACACTGATTAGAGGAAAAATCAAAGTCCTCCCAGGCACTCTAGCAGCCCCTCGACTTTGCCCCTTCCTCTCTCACAGACATGTCATGACTGATGGAGCCCAGAGGTGTGGGAGCTGCCATCTAGGGCTCATCTGGCCCGTGACGTGCCCGGGGTTTGTGACAGTCACCAGCAGAGCAGACCTCCTGCCCCCGGCTGTGGTTTCCGTTGAGCTGAGGCCGGCTAATGAGGACATTATCAGATCAGTGTCTTCAGCCTGACACAAGCTCAGCCTGCAGCAAAACTGATTCGACCTTTTCCCACCTGCTCACAAGATGAACGATGAGGAGCTTCACACAATTTAGTTGGAGGAAGAAGGAGGTTGTGGATGTTATTGCATATTATTCCCAAGAAGTAAATAACTTCAGGGGTAAATAAGAAAAACAATATGATTTATGAAGCACAATTCAATTTAGAAAGTCTGCCGGTTATTTTGTCCATTTCAGTTGACTAATGGCTGTATTATTAATGATCAAGATTACTAAATGAAAAGATTGAAAATGCAAAAAAATAACTCTGCTTTGGTTTATAATCTTATTTTTGTGCCAAGAATTTTTCCTCACAGTAGTTCACTTAAAGAGGCGGATTTCATGTTGATTTTGGTTTAGAAAGACAATGATTTTAAGAATTATTGAGTCAGGACTTAAGGGCAGAACTATTTGAAATTATGGGAAAAACCAAAAAGCCTTTTAATTAGTCTGGAGCTCAGATCTAAAACAATGCATATGCAGTGATTTTCTAGGTTTCCAACTGTTTTCTGTAAGTGCTTTACAGAAAACATTCACCCCGCATTCACAGGTGCAAAGATGTGTGAGTTAAGTTGACTCAAGAAAGGACATACTGTATTTGTGAAAGAAATAATATTTTCATAGCTGTTGTCCCTAAATGCCCTCATTTGAGGTGGACTAAGGTGTTTTCCAGGAGATGTGAATCTCTCCCTATAAAGACAGTTTGAGTGGATTTGATCCTTGTTGGCAAGTACTTCATTCAAGGACGATCCATCAAAATAAAGAGCTATTCAGTTTGATTCATTTCACAATAAATCAGTTGGATCAGATTTGATTCAGTGTAATAATTGATCCCCAAACCGTCCCATCAGGTAAAATTAGTCTTGCGGTTAATGTGAATAATAGCTTGTTAGTCACTGCACAGTCACCTGGTGAGCTAACTAACACTACCTGAACAGACACCTGTGCTTATACTCTTGTGAAAGGTGAAAAGTCAACTTCTGAGTCTCCTGAGACTGAAGCTGCTGAACACAGCATGAAAACACACACAGCAAAACATCAGTCAACTGAATGGAAGCTTTGAAACAGGTCCATCAACAACTTAGTGTGACGTTTTTACCAATCCTGTACACCTTCATCGTTATGATGGATCACTAGTTCAGATTAATTAGTCACACACAACAAGATTTTTGATCAAAAATGTGTTTCATATTTGAAATATCACATCGGGGCAGCCCTGATCGTCTTCCCAGCTGCTTCGGGAAAGTAAAACCACTCTTAACACACCACATGAACATTTGAGAAGAAAACCTTGTGAATAACTTGATAACCAGGTTTTTACTGACTTTTGTCAGAATAGGAGATCTGCTCAATTATAATGTAGTCTGTACATCATTTTAGCTACACTTGACAGACCAAGTTGGCATTGTTCACCCGCTGACTCTGTGGTCCCATGTTTAGCTATTTTAAAAAAGTGGCGTTCAGCTCTGAATGTTTTTAGTGTTGAATGAACTTTAAACTCATGTTTGAATGACTTGAAAAGAGTACACCCCTTGTCACACATGTCGCATCTATCAGCTTGTCCAAGTAGCTCAAAGACAAGAGAGAAAATACCTGACCTAGTACAGTCTAAAATTGACTAAATCCCCTAAAAACGCACAAGGGCACTGATTCACACATTACGCCTTGTGTTTATAATTTGTACAGGAAACATGAAGTTGGATGATGAATGACTCATTTAATGTGTTGATGTCCTTCAGGCATTCAGCTTTTCACACTAATGTGATGATAAAATGTGCCACCTATCAACAAACACAAACCTGAGGCTGGCTGAGGTGTTGGTGGTTTTGTTGGGATTTCTCACTGAATGAACAAATGAAGATGTTTCACTATGACACTTGAGTTAAAGTAAAAGGGCCACTAGAGTTCTTATTATTCAACACCAGGATAAAGGAATATCTCCACAATATTTTATTGCAGTCTACTATCTATTCAAACAGTGCTGGGATATTTATCCAAAATTAAAAATAACCTCACCCTCTTGGAGGCGCTAAAGGAAAAAGTCAGCAGGATAAATACTTACAGACCCACTCTGATGAAAATCCTATTTTTTCTTGTTTCTACATGTTCATATGGCATTTTTCATGAGAAAAATGAGTGAAATTGCATTTCTGAGTATTTCCATATTCAAATCGCCGTGAATCTCTGGCAGACCAAAAGGGCAGGTTCAGATGCAGTGGGATTTCTTAAGTCACAACTGCAAGCTCCACCCCCGGACCCCCACTATACAGACCAGACTCAGAGAAGTTGAGAGGTGATCGCAGAGCAAGCGTGTTTGTTAGCGGATTGTACTGCTCGTAAGAAGGATAATTATAATATTAGCTTTCATCGTGTCCCTAAAGACATTAGGGTCTCAGAGCTGAATAGCTCCTATGTTACCGGCTTTTTCTTCTGCACTGCCAATTTTAGGCTGCAAGCTAGTGTGGAGAGGAGTGTGCAGAGCTGCACTGTCTCCGCCCACAACTCAGAAGTTAATTGCTAATGATCTACTGGAGCTCTGCAGAAGAAAAGCCCTTGAAAATGGCACAGGTAATGTGATTTTGGCTAAAAACTTCATAATCACAATTTAAAGACCACTGAGAACATTTTAAGTAGTAAAAAAAATGATTGAAGTGAGACTTTAAGTCAAACACAAACTTCCACACAAAAATCAAGGCAGCAAATTAAACTTTTTAAAACCACTTCTGGCTTTATCAAAGAGGTTCATAAGCAAATGAACAGACTGACATTACCAACCCTCAACCTTAAAAGGTTAAAATTATCATTTTAAAGACCAAAGCCTCTGATGAAGGCTTTGTCAGACACTTATGAACTCTTCCTCTTGTTAAAAATGTAAACATCACAGAAGTGTGAGGTGATTTAACAAATGCTGCTGCTATTTTAAAAACTGCTCTCAATCAGTGACAGAGCCACGACGGCTCTGCCCTCTTCACGCCTCTGTGGTTATGGGTAATTGTTGTGTTTGTATGTGTGTGTGGCTCTGAATGAAAAAATAAACTGTGCACCAGCTGCAGAAACAACAGCAGCCAGCTATCACATTGTCAAACACCCATCTGCACACAACACTTTAAAGCAGGAAACAGTGGTGCGGCTGCCTTGAGAAGTCTCGGGACTTAAAGGGGGTGCAAATCAAGCATAAAAAATAGCTGTGATTGCTGCGTATGCACTGCTGAACATTTGCTTGGCAGAGCAAAGTAACATCGAATGAGGACCGAGCATCAGCAGAGAGCCATCTGTTTTACCTCCAGTCCTGCCATGACTGTAAACACACTGTTGTGATGTAGATCATGAAGAAATAAACAGCAGCATTAGTTTTTTTTTAGAGCAAAAACCTTTGCAGCAAAAAATAAACATCGACCCCTCAGCTCTGCAGCCAGAGGAGCATCATTTCCCCACCCCAGAGACCAGGGTGCAAATAAGCTTTGTTTACTGTTTTACACCAATACATGAACACAATTATCACCACTATGATGGAAGAGAGGTGTCTCGGAGCTGAAACCAATTTTAACTTTAAGTGTCATCTTCAAAACAGAGCCATTCTCTCATTTTGAAAGCCTTCTGCGGGCCATTAGTATGCACAATGAGGTGCACTTCATCTGCACGCACAGGGAGCAAATTAATTTCAAGCACTGGAACTGTAGTGGTTTTGTGTAATGGTAGACAATGAAGGCTGGTGTTGTTTATCAGCTGTTGGCTGCATGGTCAGCGAGGCAGAGTAAGGCTGTGTAAACATCACTAAATTTCTTATTTATGTATTAGTCCATCCATCTACTTTACTCTGGCAGTGTTATCACTTTGCCAATAGCTATCACTATCCTTTATCATCTCATCCATTTCAAACATGGCATGGCGGTGACATTCACAGAGAATCTATATGCTGGAAACATGTTTGAAAGGAACCTCAGAAATGACAGCTTAATGTCCTCGGTGACAGCTAATTTGGTTGTGTGGGAGGAAGAGGGAGCTGCCAGAGTGTTTATTTCCCTGAGAAAAATCAACATATCTGATCTTGGGTGGGAGTGAGAGTCGTTTTCCTGGTTGAATTTTTCCTCCTTGAGGAGAGTAACAGCTGCTAAGAGCTGCACAAGATCACATGCGGCCTATGTTTGCAGGATGCCATTCCAAATTGAGATTAGTCACGGAGGTCATGCTGCTACTAAATGCATACATTTGACAGCGTCTTGCTGGCAACTTAATGAACCAAGCAGCAGCCTTGGATGAATATGCCAGAAACAAAGGTGCAGTGAGAAACACAGAGGAACACAGAGCTGGAACCATTATGCTGGTGGCCTCGAGAATACCGTCTTTTCTATGATTTCCTGTGCTGGTGTTTGCAGCCACATTTGCATGCAAACAGACAGCAACATGAATGTTTCTCTTTGTCCTTCAGCAGGGCAGTTGTTACAGAAAATACATTGGTTTTAATGTCATAATATCCTGGATAGATTGAACATGCCTGAGCAGGTTAAAGCTCCTGTGAGGAGTTTTCACACTCACATCAATATAAATGTTTCTTCAAAGCCTGTGAAGGCAAAGAAAGATCAACAGCAAGAAAAGCAACCCTTTTTCAAAGAAATGACAAACACTGGCAAGAGGTTAATGTCAGGCAATGTGACAAGCTGCACACTGGAGATACAGCCTTGTGTTAGATGTTCCTGGGAAAGAATGGTTAATGTTATTAAACTGACAAAAAAAAAAACCCTGAAAGTTCCTCACAAGAGCTTTAAAATGGGAGTGGGCCAAATTTGTGCACCATCACATTTGTGTCTCATCATCATTTTCCTGTTAAAAGCAAAGAAATTCTGCTAAATATATTTTCTTAAATCAGTGTGTTTTCTTTAAAGTTTGATTTCCTTTGTTAGAAAAAAGTAAAAACCTTATTATGACGTATAATTACGACTCCCATTTTGTAGGCCTTTTTATGGTGGATGTAAGTATGTAATAAGCACTGCATTTAGCTGCCAGGCGCCACCTGAGGATTTAAATGTTAGTGGGTATTTATATTTCTTTTTACAGCCCTGAGTGGGAAAGGGGCATTAGGGGTTCAATCGTTCTATAGTTGAACTGCAGCATTTATATAATTGTTAACACCAGGATACAAGCAAACTTTGCAAACACGTTAGAGAGGACATTCAGCACAATATTTCAAGGTTTCAATTACTGAAATACCATCATCGTAATATCACTCCCTGCGCCCAGAGGTAATAAAAAAATCCAAGCAGTCACATTATTGTACTTGTTTAAATCATGTCGAGTCCCTCGACAGTCTGAGAGGCTGTCATATTTATCAACACCTTACACAAAGCCCGGTGCTTCTGACGCCTCAGGTGTGAGTGTGCACTTATAAAAGAGAGAAAACGCAGAGGGGATGCTCTGAAAGACGAAACAACAGGAAGTGGACATTGAAGTGGAGAAAACCCTCATCCTTCAAAAGACTGATGTTTGTTTTTAATTCACAGCGTGTTCTGTCCTGTCTGTGAAAACCAACCCTAAGGATGTGATTGATGAGCTCCTCTGCACATTCATGTAAAAAACTGGTGAAACAACTTCATATAATGTATATAATTAGCTGCTTGCTGTGACAAAACCCACAAAAAAATGATCATCTGTCTCACTGTTTGCCCCTCTTCATCTGAAAGCTTTAAGCCCCCCCCCCCCTCCGCCAATCAGCATCCTCTTCAGTCTACTCGATCGACTGAGTATCAAATGTCAGAGAAACATGGTGGCTATAGACAGTGACTGGTAAACATAGTAAAGCATTAAGATGCTAACAAAATCCAAATAATAATTGAGTTCAGTTTTTGATTGATGGGTGAATTAAAAATAACATATCAAAGGAAATCAATATTATTATATATTTGATCTTGCTTCATTTTTTTCCTCTTCTCCCAAACATCTCTGATCATGCAACCCTCAATGTCTGTGCTGTGAACATGATAGTGACAAATACAACAGCCCATTAAGTGCATTTTACATGCACAGTTAAAGGGATATTCCGTTGTAAAATTGAGTTATGGTCAAACACACTATAACACCAAGTTAGACACCAAGTTAGGGGAGATGAATGTTGCCGGCTGCTTGCTTCGCTAGTTATACCAACTTCAGGAACATCCGCATGATAGCAATACACAGCGGTTTATGGATCCACGCACACACCTCAAGCAAAACGCCACTCTATAGCCACAAATAATGCTCAGAACAGCACCTTACTTCATCAACAGTACATATAGGGTCCCAGACATAGTCCTGGCCACCAAACATCTTTTTTAGCTTTGCCTGATGTCTTTAGCAAAGAGACTAAACACAACTCACCCACTCTCCTCCAGCAGCTGCTTGTTTGTAGTGAGACCTCAGGCTAGTCCTTCATTGACTGCAGTGGAGTTTCGCAGCTCAAGAAAGAATATTTATGATCATTGTTTCATGGAAATGCAATCAGACAGAGATGCTAAGGCAGAAGAATTATTGTGTCTGCAGTGCAAAATTATTATTATGATGGTTATTACTTAATGGAAATGATAAAGTAATGATCATAAATGTTCTTCCTTGAGCTGCACTCGGTGATGGACTCGTCTGAGCTCTCTCCTTTAGTACACACAGCTTCTTTCCGTTCTACTTTGTCTTTGTCTTCTTCTTCATCTGTCTATAGGTGTCTCTCAACAATGCATTTATGCTATTCAACCTCAGGGTCCCACAGCCCTTTGCGCAAACTACAGAGCATGTGCAGAATTCTTTGGGTAGTTTCATTCCTAATAAGATGATGTGCTGTTTCACTCATAGTACTTGAAAACAAATCTTTCACAGTCTCCTCTCTTTCCAAATAGCTTTAATTTCACAATTACTGACCAAAACTGATGAAAGTAAAAGATGACACCTCTGTTTCTGCACTGGTCTGAACCTCTTCACCTCCAGATGGAAAAAGGCTGAGGACACTGTGAAGGTGATGAGAGCACAGTGTGTCTGATTCACCCTGCCTTTGTCTCTCTCTCAGCAGATGCTGAGCTGGATGAGTGCCTTTAGATTGGCTACTATCTTCTCATCAGTGCTCTGTCCTTTGCTATCAACAACTGCCTCTCAAGCAGTGAATGTATTGATTACAGGTGCCACTGATTTCCAAATGGCCAAAACCATAGCATCTCTGCGACTGAAATCAAGACAATAAGTCGGAGCACACTGCTATTCTAACAAATATAAGAACAGGAACATATAGATATCCAGACATCAGTGAGGGAGTGAGTGACACCTTCAGCAGCTGCCTTTGACTTCTAGCAGAGAAGTGTTAAAATCACATCAATGCTGCAGGGCTTGTTATATACAGAATACTAATTGGCAGGAAGTAAGGTAACAAATTTAATAAATGTCAACATATGTGTCAGATGCAGACATGCACACACACACACAGACGCACACCAATTAGTGACGGTGTACTTCCTGATGGATGGCTAACACCAGGGGATCATGGTGTTCTCCCAACTTGTAACTGAAGCCACAGGTACTCTCTTTAAATATCCGAGCTGTGCAGAGGAGCCTCGTCCTTAACCCTCATCAAACCTGATTACACCAGGTGGCCTCATTACTTAGCCTCTCAGTGTCGATGAGGATTTACATTATCTTTGATTTCCTGAAGCGTAATTAACAGACATGTGTGTGTTTTTTTTCCTTCTTCTTCTTCTTCTTCTTCTCACTCTGGGTGAAAATTAACTTTCGACTAGCTGCTTTGATAGGGGTGTCTTATCCATCAGTCAAAGCCAATGTGAAGCTCAGGACCACGCTTTTTTTCCAAGAACTGACTGTCAGAAATTCCTTCGAGTCCTTTCAGAGCACACACACGTCATATCTGACTCAGGGAAGCAGCCAAGACATTAATTTCAAACATTACAGGGTTTTTTTTTCTCCGAAATGTGAAAAGTGAGGCTGTCACATCTTGTGATTGTAGGAAAAGCTGAATTATTCAAATCAGGGCAATTTAAACTGTGATGGTTTCTCACAACACCTACACCCAGATCATCAGCAATCAAACTGTTACCTGTTTTTATATTACGGCACTGTATCTCCAGTTCTTGGGTCCATCATGATTGAATATGACGAATAATGGAAACTCATTCATCCACCTATGTGGAGGAAAATTATGTCTAAGTGTGATGCAGATTGTTAAAATGCTCAGTGTGGGTGTCAGTGATCTGTCACTTTGTACTGCTTTGATTTAAACTGACTGTAGCTGCTGTTAAATTGGGGTACCCTTTAAAATGCTATTTCAAAGGCTTAGATATAAATCTACATAGACTTACCAGCTATAATATTATGAAAACCTCGGCAATCTAATGCAATTCAAGACAACAGCTACACCACAAATTTCTCTTTATATTAAATTGCTCAGCCAATATTTATTTAAACAGCACAAATTCACAATAAATGTTATCACAAGAGACTAGCTTGTAAGGAGACCCACTCTTATCTCTTCTTCATCCCCCACCGATGAAACACTGCAGCATTTAGTAAGTTACAAAGGAGAAGAAAAACTTAGGGGAGACCGGGGCTTGTTGTCACACTTTTTACACTCTTATATAATTCTAGTAATCAATACATCATATATAAACAAAAAGTGAACCAGATTAAAGACCAAAGTCTCAGGTATATATTTCATAATCATGTCATTTTCATATCTTGTGTCAGTGCAGAGTTATAAGCAATCAAATAGAGAGTGTGAACATGTGACATCTTACCCCACCATCAGGTAAGACGTCACAGTAGATTTTGCTGCTATTGAAACAAGGACAAAATTATTATGGTTCTCATTTTTTAAACTTGAAAGTGAACATCAAAGTCAGGCACAGAAAATGTTTATCATTGAGCTAGAAAAAGCCATTGAACATAGCCACTAAACAAACGTGAACATAAACTATTATGTTTGGAGAGTTGTCTGACTCTGTATTTCAGCTGGGGTGAATGTTTATCAGTATCGAGCTAAGGTATGGTAGATGACATTAAAGTCCTTTATTGTACTCCAGGTTGATTTATTAGCTAGGGTCACCTGCCTGACTGCCCTCAGCATCACGTCAGGAACTGTACTGCCATGTTCTGTTTTTCTTTTGAGATTCCTGACCAAGTCTTCTCACTTTCTCCTCTCCTTTAAATCACTCTTTTTCTGTAAAAATAAAGTCAAAATTTCAATATGACAACTGCTGATAAGCAGACTTTCTATGTTAATATGAATCCCTTTGAAACACGTGACAACTAACCCCAAAAAGACTGAGACATGTTGCCCCAAACTACTATGTTTGCTAATTTTAGCTTTAGCTTAAAGTTAGTCTAAAACAGAACAATGACTGAGGTATGACAGGATGTCTTAATCTCTCCTCTAACAAGTCCACATGTATCCCTGCTAGCATTTTTATCTGGAAGAAGCTTATTTTAAAATATGTACGGTTAAAATTTTTTACTTTGAGTTGTGCGAAATGGTTAACTGGTTCATCTCAGCTCACAATGTGCTCTTTTCTTCTCAGACAGGACACGGCCCCTGACCATTTAAGGTTGGAGCTAGGGTTAGGGTTAGGTGTGGGGTTGGAGCTAGGGTTAGGGTTAGGGTTAGGGTTGGAGTTAGGGTTAGTGTTGGAGCTAGGGTTAGGGTTGGGCTTGGAGCTAGGATTTTTCTGAGTGCAATGAACCAACTCCCGAGTCTCTAGGACGTTCCTAAAAAAATTTGATTTTTTTCCCATAGGAATGCATGGGTTAGGGTTAGGGTTAGGGTTGGAGCTAGGGTTAGGGTTAGGGTTAGGGTTGGAGTTAGGGTTAGTGTTGGAGCTAGGGTTAGGGTTGGGCTTGGAGCTAGGATTTTTCTGAGTGCAATGAACCAACTCCTGAGTCTCTAGGACGTTCCTAAAAAAAATTGATTTTTTCCCATAGGAATGCATGGGTTAGGGTTAGGGTTAGGGTTAGGGTTGGAGCTAGGGTTAGGGTTGGCGTTAGGGTTGGAGTTAGGGTTAGAGTTGGAGCTAGGGTTAGGGTTGGGCTTGGAGCTAGGATTTTTCTGAGTGCAATGAACCAACTCCCGAGTCTCTAGGACGTTCCTAAAAAAAATGGATTTTTTCCCATGGGAATGCATGGGTTAGGGTTAGGGTTAGGGTTGGAGCTAGGGTTAGGGTTAGGGTTAGGGTTGGAGTTAGGGTTAGTGTTGGAGCTAGGGTTAGGGTTGGGCTTGGAGCTAGCATTTTTCTGAGTGCAATGAACCAACTCCCGAGTCTCTAGGACGTTCCTAAAAAAATTTGATTTTTTCCCATAGGAATGCATGGGTTAGGGTTAGGGTTAGGGTTGGAGCTAGGGTTAGGGTTAGGGTTAGGGTTGGAGTTAGGGTTAGTGTTGGAGCTAGGGTTAGGGTTGGGCTTGGAGCTAGGATTTTTCTGAGTGCAATGAACCAACTCCCGAGTCTCTAGGACGTTCCTAAAAAAAATTGATTTTTTCCCATAGGAATGCATGGGTTAGGGTTAGGGTTAGGGTTGGAGCTAGGGTTAGGGTTAGGGTTAGGGTTGGAGTTGGGTTAGTGTTGGAGCTAGGGTTAGGGTTGGGCTTGGAGCTAGGATTTTTCTGAGTGCAATGAACCACCTCCTGAGTCTCTAGGACGTTCCTAAAAAAATTTGATTTTTTCCCATAGGAATGCATGGGTTAGGGTTAGGATTAGGGTTGGAGCTAGGGTTAGGGTTAGGGTTAGGGTTGGAGTTAGGGTTAGGGTTAAGGTTGGAGCTAGGGTTAGGGTTAGGGTTAGGATTAGGGTGGAGCTAGGGTTAGGGTTAGAGCTAGGGTTAGGGTTGGGGCTAGGGTTAGGGTTAAGGTTGGAGCTAGGGTTAGGGTTAGGGTTAGGGTTGGAGCTAGGGTTAGGGTTAGGGTTAGGGTTGGAGCTAGGGTTAGGGTTAGGGTTAGGGTTGGAGTTAGGGTTAGGGTTAGGGTTAAGGTTGGAGCTAGGGTTAGGGTTAGGGTTAGGATTAGGGTGGAGCTAGGGTTAGGGTTAGAGCTAGGGTTAGGGTTGGGGCTAGGGTTAGGGTTAGGGTTAAGGTTGGAGCTAGGGTTAGGGTTAGGGTTAGGTGTGGAGCTAGGGTTAGGGTTAGGGTTGGAGCTAGAGTTAGGGTTAGGGTTAGGGTTGGAGTTAGGGTTAGTGTTGGAGCTAGGGTTAGGGTTGGGCTTGGAGCTAGGATTTTTCTGAGTGCAATGAACCAACTCACCGAGTCTCTAGGACGTTCCTAAAAAAATTTGATTTTTTCCCATAGGAATGCATGGGTTAGGGTTAGGGTTAGGGTTGGAGCTAGGGTTAGGGTTAGGGTTAGGGTTGGAGTTAGGGTTAGTGTTGGAGCTAGGGTTAGGGTTGGGCTTGGAGCTAGGATTTTTCTGAGTGCAATGAACCAACTCCCGAGTCTCTAGGACGTTCCTAAAAAAATTTGATTTTTTCCCATAGGAATGCATGGGTTAGGGTTAGGGTTAGGGTTAGGGTTGGAGCTAGGGTTAGGGTTAGGGTTAGGGTTGGAGTTAGGGTTAGTGTTGGAGCTAGGGTTAGGGTTGGGCTTGGAGCTAGGATTTTTCTGAGTGCAATGAACCAACTCCCGAGTCTCTAGGACGTTCCTAAAAAAATTTGATTTTTTCCCATAGGAATGCATGGGTTAGGGTTAGGGTTAGGGTTGGAGCTAGGGTTAGGGTTAGGGTTAGAGTTAGGGTTAGTGTTGGAGCTAGGGTTAGGGTTGGGCTTGGAGCTAGGATTTTTCTGAGTGCAATGAACCAACTCCCGAGTCTCTAGGACGTTCCTAAAAAATGTGATTTTTTCCCATAGGAATGCATGGGTTAGGGTTAGGGTTAGGGTTGGAGCTAGGGTTAGGGTTAGGGTTAGGGTTGGAGTTAGGGTTAGTGTTGGAGCTAGGGTTAGGGTTGGGCTTGGAGCTAGGATTTTTCTGATTGCAATGAACCAACTCCCGAGTCTCTAGGACGTTCCTAAAAAAATTTGATTTTTTCCCATAGGAATGCATGGGTTAGGGTTAGGGTTAGGGTTGGAGCTAGGGTTAGGGTTAGGGTTAGGGTTGGAGTTAGGGTTAGTGTTGGAGCTAGGGTTAGGGTTGGGCTTGGAGCTAGGATTTTTCTGAGTGCAATGAACCAACTCCCAAGTCTCTAGGACGTTCCTAAAAAATGTGATTTTTTCCCATAGGAATGCATGGGTTAGGGTTAGGGTTAGGGTTGGAGCTAGGGTTAGGGTTAGGGTTAGGGTTGGAGTTAGGGTTAGTGTTGGAGCTAGGGTTAGGGTTGGGCTTGGAGCTAGGATTTTTCTGAGTGCAATGAACCAACTCCCGAGTCTCTAGGACATTCCTAAAAAAATTTGATTTTTTCCCATAGGAATGCATGGGTTAGGGTTAGGGTTAGGGTTGGAGCTAGGGTTAGGGTTAGGGTTGGAGTTAGGGTTAGTGTTGGAGCTAGGGTTAGGGTTGGGCTTGGAGCTAGGATTTTTCTGAGTGCAATGAACCAATTCCCGAGTCTCTAGGACGTTCCTAAAAAAATTGATTTTTTCCCATAGGAATGCATGGGTTAGGGTTAGGGTTAGGGTTGGAGCTAGGGTTAGGGTTAGGGTTAGAGTTAGGGTTAGTGTTGGAGCTAGGGTTAGGGTTGGGCTTGGAGCTAGGATTTTTCTGAGTGCAATGAACCAACTCCCGAGTCTCTAGGACGTTCCTAAAAAATGTGATTTTTTCCCATAGGAATGCATGGGTTAGGGTTAGGGTTAGGGTTGGAGCTAGGGTTAGGGTTAGGGTTAGGGTTGGCGTTAGGGTTAGTGTTGGAGCTAGGGTTAGGGTTGGGCTTGGAGCTAGGATTTTTCTGATTGCAATGAACCAACTCCCGAGTCTCTAGGACGTTCCTAAAAAAATTTGATTTTTTCCCATAGGAATGCATGGGTTAGGGTTAGGGTTAGGGTTGGAGCTAGGGTTAGGGTTAGGGTTAGGGTTGGCGTTAGGGTTAGTGTTGGAGCTAGGGTTAGGGTTGGGCTTGGAGCTAGGATTTTTCTGAGTGCAATGAACCAACTCCCAAGTCTCTAGGACGTTCCTAAAAAAATTTGATTTTTTCCCATGGGAATGCATGGGTTAGGGTTAGGGTTAGGGTTGGAGCTAGGGTTAGGGTTAGGGTTGGAGTTAGGGTTAGTGTTGGAGCTAGGGTTAGGGTTGGGCTTGGAGCTAGGATTTTTCTGAGTGCAATGAACCAACTCCCGAGTCTCTAGGACATTCCTAAAAAAATTGATTTTTTTCCATAGGAATGCATGGGTTTGGGTTAGGGTTAGGGTTGGAGCTAGGGTTAGGGTTAGGGTTAGGGTTGGAGTTAGGGTTAGTGTTGGAGCTAGGGTTAGGGTTGGGCTTGGAGCTAGGATTTTTCTGAGTGCAATGAACCAACTCCGAGTCTCTAGGACGTTCCTAAAAAAATTTGATTTTTTCCCATAGGAATGCATGGGTTAGGGTTAGGGTTAGGGTTGGAGCTAGGGTTAGGGTTAGGGTTAGGGTTGGAGTTAGGGTTAGTGTTGGAGCTAGGGTTAGGGTTGGGCTTGGAGCTAGGATTTTTCTGAGTGCAATGAACCAACTCCTGAGTCTCTAGGACGTTTCTAAAAAAATTTGATTTTTTCCCATAGGAATGCATGGGTTAGGGTTAGGGTTAGGGTTGGAGCTAGGGTTAGGGTTAGGGTTAGGGTTGGAGTTAGGGTTAGTGTTGGAGCTAGGGTTAGGGTTGGACTTGGAGCTGGAGGATTTTTCTGAGTGCAATGAACCAACTCCCGAGTCTCTAGGACGTTCCTAAAAAAATTTGATTTTTTCCCATAGGAATGCATGGGTTAGGGTTAGGGTTAGGGTTGGAGCTAGGGTTAGGGTTAGGGTTAGGGTTGGAGTTAGGGGTAGTGTTGGAGCTAGGGTTAGGGTTGGGCTTGGAGCTAGGATTTTTCTGAGTGCAATGAACCAACTCCCGAGTCTCTAGGACGTTCCTAAAAAAATTTGATTTTTTCCCATAGGAATGCATGGGTTAGGGTTAGGGTTAGGGTTGGAGTTAGGGTTAGTGTTGGAGCTAGGGTTAGGGTTGGGCTTGGAGCTAGGATTTTTCTGAGTGCAATGAACCAACTCCCGAGTCTCTAGGACGTTCCTAAAAAAATTTGTTTTTTTCCCATAGGAATGCATGGGTTAGGGTTAGGGTTAGGGTTAGGGTTGGAGCTAGGGTTAGGGTTAGGGTTAGGGTTGGAGTTAGGGTTAGTGTTGGAGCTAGGGTTAGGGTTGGGCTTGGAGCTAGGATTTTTCTGAGTGCAATGAACCAACTCCTGAGTCTCTAGGACGTTCCTAAAAAAATTTGATTTTTTCCCGTAGGAATGCATGGGTTAGGGTTAGGGTTAGGGTTGGAGCTAGGGTTAGGGTTAGGGTTAGGGTTGGAGTTAGGGTTAGTGTTGGAGCTAGGGTTAGGGTTGGGCTTGGAGCTAGGATTTTTCTGAGTGCAATGAACCAACTCCCGAGTCTCTAGGACGTTCCTAAAAAAAATTGATTTTTTCCCATAGGAATGCATGGGTTAGGGTTAGGGTCAGGGTTGGAGCTAGGGTTAGGGTTAGGGTTAGGGTTGGAGTTAGGGTTAGTGTTGGAGCTAGGGTTAGGGTTGGGCTTGGAGCTAGGATTTTTCTGATTGCAATGAACCAACTCCCGAGTCTCTAGGACGTTCCTAAAAAAATTTGATTTTTTCCCATAGGAATGCATGGGTTAGGGTTAGGGTTAGGGTTGGAGCTAGGGTTAGGGTTAGGTGTGGGGTTGAAGCTAGGGTTAGGGTTAGGGTTGGAGTTAGGGTTAGTGTTGGAGCTAGGGTTAGGGTTGGGCTTGGAGCTAGGATTTTTCTGAGTGCAATGAACCAACTCCTGAGTCTCTAGGACGTTCCTAAAAAAATTTGATTTTTTCCCATAGGAATGCATGGGTTAGGGTTTGAGCTAGGGTTAGGGTTAGGTGTGGGGTTGAAGCTAGGGTTAGGGTTAGGGTTGGAGTTAGGGTTAGTGTTGGAGCTAGGGTTAGGGTTGGACTTGGAGCTAGGATTTTTCTGAGTGCAATGAACCAACTCCCGAGTCTCTAGGACGTTCCTAAAAAAAATTGATTTTTTCCCATAGGAATGCATGGGTTAGGGTTAGGGTCAGGGTTGGAGCTAGGGTTAGGGTTAGGGTTAGGGTTGGAGTTAGGGTTAGTGTTGGAGCTAGGGTTAGGGTTGGGCTTGGAGCTAGGATTTTTCTGATTGCAATGAACCAACTCCCGAGTCTCTAGGACGTTCCTAAAAAAATTTGATTTTTTCCCATAGGAATGCATGGGTTAGGGTTAGGGTTAGGGTTGGAGCTAGGGTTAGGGTTAGGTGTGGGGTTGAAGCTAGGGTTAGGGTTAGGGTTGGAGTTAGGGTTAGTGTTGGAGCTAGGGTTAGGGTTGGGCTTGGAGCTAGGATTTTTCCGAGTGCAATGAACCAACTCCCGAGTCTCTAGGACGTTCCTAAAAAAATTTGATTTTTTCCCATAGGAATGCATGGGTTAGGGTTTGAGCTAGGGTTAGGGTTAGGTGTGGGGTTGAAGCTAGGGTTAGGGTTAGGGTTGGAGTTAGGGTTAGTGTTGGAGCTAGGGTTAGGGTTGGGCTTGGAGCTAGGATTTTTCTGAGTGCAATGAACCAACTCCCGAGTCTCTAGGACGTTCCTAAAAAAATTTGATTTTTTTCCATAGGAATGCATGGGACAAAAAATTTTCAAAGTGCCAACCCAATTTTTCACCTTCCAGAATTGTGTTAGGAGCACGTTTCAGGCCACGGGGAGTCTATAGAACCTAATTCTGGGGGAAGCTTTTTGAAAAGTTTACTTAGGGTTAGGGTTAGGGTTGGAGCTAGGGTTAGGGTTAGGGTTAGGGTTGGAGCTAGGGTTAGGGTTAGGGTTAAGGTTGGAGCTAGGGTTAGGGTTAGGGTTAGGGTTAGGGTTGGAGCTAGGGTTAGGGTTAGGGTTAGAGCTAGGGTTAGGGTTAGGGTTGGGGCTAGGGTTAGGGTTAAAGGAAGAAAACTAGTATTCCACTTTTTAGTTACACCCTCTGGTGGCAAAGATGATTGCAATGTGACAACTTACCCATGTGACAACAAGCCCCGGTCTCCCCTACTTTAGCAGGCAGAAACCTCGAGCAGAACCAGACTCATGTTAGACAGTCATCTACTGAGGCCGAGCTGGGTTTAGAAAGAGACAGACAAACAGAGACAAACAATAACAACAACAAAACAGTGGAGTGTTTTATTTTGAAAGAATGGACTTTATTTTAATTATTCTATTCTACTTTATTTTACTTTACCGCTGCTACTGTTGAATTTTCCTTGGGGGATCAATTAAGTTTTTCTACTTACTATTTTATTTTACTTTGTTTAGAAAAATATATGGCAGAGCTGTTGCCCAGGTGCTAACTGTGTTCTGCCATGTCAGTTTATATTGTTTTTCGATTACTAACAGGGTTAGATGTGGTATGAGAATAAGGTGAGCATAGAGATTTTGTACTTTTGATTCAGTCTTTCAAGATTTTAGAGGAAGTGTTTCATGACAGACTGATACCTCTTAACAAATTCAGCACAGAGTGAGAAAATAAATCCAAACTCCCATGCTCAAGCTGCTTTGAAGATTGATTATATCAGCGCTGCTGCAATGATTTATGGGTGTGGATGTTTAACAGCTCAGGTGTATTGCTCTTTTATCAACAGTAGGCACATAACCAAGTTGGTCTCAAAGGGTCACTCTGATTAGCTACCTTTTTTTAGTCAGAAATGCAACAAAAATGGTGGTTGGCAAATTTTGTTGCTGAACTTGTAGGCTACATTATTGAGTGTGATTTTTATGCAGTGAGTAAACATCAATTTCTGGAGCTCTCTGCTGTGGTTCTCACATTTTATGTTATTTCATTTTTGTTACAAGGACAGTGTGTGACAATATCAATCATTGATAAAAGAAAAATGAAAAGATGGTTGCACCAAATTAAGCACATTTCAAAACCATAAAATGAACTTTAAAAGACAACGTATCCTATTCAGAATGAAATTTAAAAAAGAGGACAGTTAAAGGAAAATTATTACTCTGAATTCAATGCTGGTAATGCTTTAGCATAGACAAAATATTAATTAAATTAGAGTTTTTAATGTCATGTTTTTGTTCAAGGACCTGATGGTTTAAGCACCAAATGTATGAAGAATACAGTCCTCGCTGTAGTAGTCACTTGTCTGACTCCCAGCTTCAACCTTTTGCTGTATGTCTTCCTCTGCACTCTGCTCCCCGCATTTCCTGACAAATTAAGGTTTTAATTAAGATTAAAAGATAATAGCAAACTAAAAGCCATCAGCCAGTCAGGCAATAGTCAGTTAAACGTTTGAATAATTGGGTTGATAACAAAAATATCCCACTCTAACCATGAAGCATCACCTAACAGTAGCAGAGCCTAACTCAGTCTAAAGGTCCTTACACACGCTGGGGCCGACACGAATATAGAACTCTATACACACACACACCAAGCCCGATGCAATTTTGCGACTTTCCGGGGGGAAAAAGACGCATCCTGGGGAAGACTTTTCCCGGGGAAAGTCCCGCCTCCTTTGCCTCTGATTGGCTAGAAAAGCTGGAAACGTCATCACACGCTCAAGCCAAACGGTCAGCACTGATAGCCAATCAGAGGCGAAGGAGGGCGGGACCTTCTTTTATCATGCTACAGCGTCGTGGGTGGAAGCGAGAAGACAAAAATGGAGTCTACTTCAACTTCAAGTGATGGGGAATTGGTACTCCTTTTGCTTTCTCAAAAGAAAAAGAAACAGCACATGGTTGCATCCAATATTACAAAAAGAAGAGAACTTGGTGACCATGTAGATTCTCATTCATCAAGGTCATGGTTTTCTTGAAGACTCCAAAACCAGACAACTGGACTGTGTAGAGTTGAGAAGACGTTTCGACTGGGAGGAGTTGGAAAGAATGTCGTTGTCATTGTCTGTCCCCTTCTCCAGTAAGATAAATATCTGCTTCTCACACTAACAATAATTAGAACTGAAGAAGCTTCTTGGATAAGAGGCGAAACATCTTCTCAACTCTACACAGTCCAGTTGCCTGGTTTTGGAGTCTTCAAGAGAACTTGGTGAGTTTCACTGCTTGGTTCAGGAGCTGAAACTGTACCACGGTCACTTCAGAACCTATTTTCAGATGTCCATTGGACAAGTTCTGCTGAAACAATTTGCTCCAAGTTTGAAGAGGCAGAGGACTAGACACTAGTGTTGAGATGGCTTTCTGTCATGATAGCATGTACTGAGTCGGGGCCAGTACCAGATAAGCACATAAAACTATGGTAACAACCGTTAGCTTATGTTAGCACAGATGAAAGTTAAAACAAAGACATTTAGCAAACTGTTAAAGCACACAAAACATCATCATATCAGAAATGACTCTCCACAAGTTGTCCTTCAGGTCGTTATCTTTGTAATAAACGATCATAAACAATCATCCAGACGGCCATGTTGGATATACCGGTGAATCTGACTTCTCAACAACACAAAATCTGATTGAACAAGTGGACACACAGTATGCGAAACTCTGGAAAAATCGACCTTGATCCGAAAAAATAAATGCTGCAATACTACAGGACGGGAAAATGTCGCTGATGTGATCGCTTGTATTGACAGGATACGGGTTTGAAAAAAAAATATTGACGTGCAAAATAATCGCACGACAGAAACGGTCCCGGTGTGAAAGGACCTTAAGGTGGGTCATTGGACTAACACTGCGCCCAGCTGTGATCACAGGCAACTACATTTAACCTCCAGCTCTTTATTGGCCAATTAATTCACATGATTTGTGGTGTGCAGAATTCAACAAATGTCAAAAAAGAATACTTGATTTGCTGGGACGGTGATTTCAATCTGTTTTTGTGTCAGAATGTTTAAAACTCTCTCGTTTCAGACCACCAGAGCACCAAAAGACTTGATTAAAATTTCTGTGTATTTTTGGTAAATGAGGCTGAATAACAACACCTACACTCCCAACCCAGGGAACTGCAGCATCAGTGTTTTTGTTATCTGCTGTAACTGTGTTGATGTATGAATGATGAAACCAGGGACCAAGTACATGGACAACAGCAGCCTTGTATGCCCCTGGACAACAGAGTCAACATGTTTTGAATTGTAACTATGTCAGCATCATGTGAGGTTCACTGAGTACAAGCCAGCATGAAAAACACGCTGCACCCTGGAGCTCAAGTGAACAAAGCTGCTATGGAGAATCAAGGCAAAGCTAGCCTAATAAGACTGACTTTTAGCTGCTAAAATGTCACCGCGTGCACTGACTTGGAATTTATTCAGACCCCAAACTAAAATTAGATTTTTTTTTTCGCCTCGGCATATTGAGGAAGGCTTAAGTACATCTGAAGGTATTTCTCCAAGGCTGTAATAATAAGGTTAGGGCCTAGTGGAGCACTTTTTAATTACTTAGTCATGGCCGGAGTCCTGCAGGAGGCCTTTTACCTTGCCCCTAATATTCCCTGCAGTTGCATCAAGGTCAAACTTGAAGAAATTAACAGACTTAAAACAGCAAAATCAAATAGTCCCTACAGGTTCCTCTCTTAATTAGCGAAGTTTTACCTAATGTGTTTAACTTTGCAACAGTTGCTGAGGACAAAGAGTTGGGGTAAACAAGATAGATATATATAAATATGACACTGACTAATCCTCCATACCTCAAACTCACTGAAACAGCGTGTTGCTGCTTCCTCATGAGCCCGATATTGTTGCTTAACGTCATGGTAACAACCTTGACGTGTGGGTTGACACAGATCCCCCCCCCCCCCCCCCGACTTTCATGATATAAGAGCACACGCAGACAAGAGGTTTGAAAAGTGTGCTACCATTGAGCACCCTTGAAAGGAAGCCTCTTTTCATTTAGTGGTCTACTGAAGATGATTTGCATTCACGGGTTTTAATTGTGCCGTGTGATGTTCAACAGGCTAAGCTGCTCTAGAAAGCTCATTCCTCTCATCTGCATCAGTGATTGATAGAGCGTGATTTTCCCTTGAACTTTCAAGGGAGTTCAGAGCGCCGAGGGCGGGGGTGATGGCGAAGATGGGGGAGGGAATGACAGGAAGCATGTGGGCTCAAGGAGAACCAGCTCTTTAGTTAGTCCATATTCATAGATAATCAAACAATCAGCTTGAGAAGCTTTTTGAAAAGGCTTGATTGTAGATCTCTACGAGAGTAAATAGTCATCCAGTAATCTTCAAAATGGAGCTTTTAGCTATCCATCCATGACTGAAAAACCAGATAAATTACCATTAAATTTCTAGTGAAACCTCTCTTTGAAAGCTTCTTGCATAATGTGACATATTTTCAGTATTGTTAAGAAAAGAGGCAATTTTATAAAGCCTGTCTGCTAATCTCTATTTGCAGGCCTCTGCCTACAGATTCAACATTCTTATGTCGCATATGTAGGCAGAGGGCTGGATTCTCAGAATGAGAGGTGTTCAGGTTTACGTTTTTTAGTACATTCAAGCTACTACGTTAAATCAGCTGTGTATGTCTGGACAGCAAAAGCAGCCAGCACCACTTTTAGCTTCTGTTGATAGAAATCCAATGGCAAACTATCCCAGATTCAACTTTTTAACTTAAGCAACTAATTTGCTGGATACTGTCACAAAACTGGATGGCACAGTGGTTAGCACTGTCGACTCACAGGAAGAAGGTCCTGGGTACGAGTCTGGGCGATTCTGTGTGGAGTTTGCATGTTCTCCTTGTGTCTGTGTAGGTTAACTCTGTTTCCTCCAACATCCCAAAAACATGCAGAAGTGGGGTTAATTGGCCACTTTCAAATTGCCAGTAGAGGTGAATGTGGATGGTTGTTTGTCCCTATATGTCAGCCCCACGGTCCCCAACAGGATAAGTGGTAGAAAATGGATGGCACAAAACCCTCTCAGTGTTTTTTTCCTGACTCCCCTAGATGCACCAATGATCTGTCTGATCTTCATTCAACAGTTATTAATTTCAAAATGTTTTTTCTTCTTGCATTTCTATTTTTTTTGCAGATCATCACTATAATGTTGTTATTTCAGAAAACTTCATATCTCTTATTTGCGAGTAAGTCAGAAGAAAATGAGTTTCTTTTCCAGGTTTATTCTGCAGTAGGAAGCAATAGCAAAGCCTCTCTGTGACAAACTGTTTACAGTAAAAAAAAGTCTCACTGGAAACAGATAAGCAGGTGCTACTCTAAGAGATGGAAAGACCTAAAAATATGAAAGGTATATATCAGCGTCAAAGAGCGGCTGTCTCCTAAAAATGGCTTTTTTTTTAACCCTCCCTGTGCTTCTGTGGCTCATGGTAATTCATAACCCTACACAGTTTCTGCAGTGACAGCTGAGGGTGGAGCAGTTTTCTCAAACTACACTACAGGCCAAAAGTTTGGAAGCAAGATCAGATTTGTACAAAAAATATCATAGTTTTCATATATATAATTTGCAACACAATAAACATGACTATTGTGTAAAGAGTAACTTATCAGAGGACATTTTGACTATAATTATTAGGTATTTGAGTTATTGTTGCTTAGACTTTGCTTTCTTTAAAGTAACCTCCTCTGTCTTTAACAACAGCTTAGCATATACCAGGCATTCGTTCCACAAGTTTTTAAGGTATGTTCCAGGGATTGCATTCCAAGCTTTCTTAAGTTCATTAAAAAGAGACTGTTGATTCATGGGACGCGTTTTTCTGACCAATAGATCCAATTCATCCCGCACAAGCTCAATTGGAGAGAGGTCTGGAGACTGAGGGGGCCAAACCATCTTTTGAAGAACACCTTCCTCTTCTTTTTTGTCTAGGTAACCCTGACAGAGCTTGGCAGAGTGCTTAGGGTCATTGTCTTGCTGCAAAACAAACTTATGAGCCACAAGTCTGAGTCCAGATGGAGCAGCATGGTGCTGGAGGATGGAGTGGTACTGTTCCTTCTTCATGATACCCTTTACGTCAAACAAATCTTCTACTCCATCACCTGCAAAACATCCCCATACCACGGAACTACCACCTCCTTGCTGAATTGTGGGTGTAACACATGGTGCTTTCAGACGTTTACCAGTTTGTCTGCGGACACAGACTCTGTGTGTTAAACCAAACAGTGCAAACTTGTTTCTAGTCATCATGAGTCCAATTTTTGTGAGCTTTTGCCCACTCATATCTCTTTTTCTTGTTCTGTGGACGAAGTAGTGTTTTTTTGCAGATACACAACCCTTCAGACCAGCCTTTCTCAAACGTCATTTCACAGTTGTTAGAGAGTTATGAGTTTCAACCTTGTCATGTTGATTTCCTCCCTTATTTGTGGTACTGTCTTTCACTGATCTCTCTTACTGGTGACAATGCTATGTTTATCCTCTGCTTTTGTAGTAACTCTCTTTCGTCCAGGTCTTTTTCTATCATCATAACTTCCAGGTTCCTCTAGTCTCCTCAGAGTGTAGTTGACTCCTTTGTTAAACACCCTGAGGCGTTTTGCAATTTCTCTTTCTGTGTATCCTTCTTTCCTCAATGTACAAATCTAAACTTTTGTTTCTTTACTCAGTTGCTTCTTTCTACCCATTTTGCGGTAGTTTGAAAGCAGTTGAGATTTATTAGGATTTTTGTATGCAGACTCTCAAAGGCCAAAAAGTTGAAGTGAAAAATCCAACTGTGATTTGTTTTTTTTGCATTTGCACTGAAGTTGTGACTCTTGCAAATGTTTTCAACCCTAAAACTAAGCCCTTATTATCTTTTGCTGACATGTATTTAGCAATGGTCTGTTAACATCAATGTATATCTAAAGGTAAATGGAGTAAAATGGTGCATCTCAATGAAAGCAACATCTGATCATGGAGTAAATACATCCCAAAACACTTAAAACTCATGCTGGATTTAAAAAAAAAGCATTGTGAACAAAAACTTGAAGTTACTCCCAACTGTTCGGCCTGTAATGGCCTAGCTTCCAAACTTTTGGCCTGTAGTGTAGGGAAATACTTATAAATGAGGAGACATCTTACATTAACAAAGATAGCCCACCACATGAAACTATGACAGGAACACATTTACAGGTAAACACAAGAACCGCAAACATGTCTGTATGTCTGTTTGTGCTCCTGCAGAGCAGTATCCACTTAGAGCTGAAGCACAGAAAAAGTATAGTCCTCATTCAACAGCCTCTCTATACTGGCCGCAAAACAAACCTTGGAATAGGGTTTCAATGCTTGTTTTTAAAGCCCTGAATGACCTTGGTCCCTCCTAAACCCTTACACCACCCACAGGCCCCCTCAGATAATCTGACATGTGCTCCTGGTCATCCTCTGCTCTGAACCAAAAATGAGAGGAATGCATGCTCCCACGGTCTCAGCCCCTATAAAAGCCTGCTCTCTTGGATCAGATCACCCTCCCTCTTATGCTCCCTTAAGTCTTGCCTCATAGCAGCCAATCCCCTGAGGTCTGAATAGGCTGTTTGTATAGTCTCTTTGCCCTTTTGTTGTTCACTCATTTTTCTCCTCTCTTAAATCTTGTGGAGAGTCTTAATGCACTGCTTCTTGACCATGTGATTAAGGCAGGGTCTTCAATCAGCAGTGTTATGAAAGTTTTTTCAGTTAGAAATATAATTCTGTCTCTTCTTAAGTTCTGTCTGCACTAAAACAATAAAATATGTCAGAGAGGAGTATCTGAAACCATTATAAACATCATTTCTGTGACAGAGTTTGGACAAATTAACAGAAACTTCTGCAAAACATCTACAACCCTGAATATTCATTTTCACCGAAAAATACTTCTTCATGCAACAAAAGCCTGACAATCATGTGTCAGGTGATCTCACCTTGCCAACATGTTGCCAACATGTACTCCACTTTGGTAGCTGGCAGGTACCAATTTTATCCCTCTGCATACAGCTACCTGTGAACTTACATCCACCTCATTAAAGCAGCATCAGCTCTCAGAGCACCATGTCCCAAGCCTAAAATAACATGAATACTGAATACCTACAGTTTAGACATTCTGTTATACACAATGGAAGTTCATAAAAGTTCAAATAAAACCTCCGACAGTCTTTTCTTTTCGTCATGCAGTTTTAAATGGTCTGTACTAAAGGGGGAGAGAGAGAGAAAGTGAGTGAACTTTGCTTTTCTTTTATCAAGTGGACAGAAACAGGACTGAACATAATAAGTATTCAAATGTGTCTAAAGCATTGATATTTTCCAACATGGATTTTCTAATGTAAAACTAAAGTTACTACTGAGTGTTTGTTGTTCTGCCATTTTTGACAAATGGTAGTGTCTTTAACATATTATAAAGAATGCACTGATCAAACATTTAAGTCTCGATACAGAGACCCTTACTCAGGCTTTGGTTGGTACAAATCTGATCCAATCCTCTAAACAGACTTAATCATGATCAAATATGATGTTGAAAACTGTGGAGGGAATTTCAAGCATTCAGGTGTCAGAATATTTTGTTTTTAAACCACCTCTGCATAAGAAGTCTCTCACAACTTATACCACTCCTTCCTATCCGCCTCTGTTTTGCTGTGTTGGATTCATTGTTTTCTTTTGCTTGATGATTTATGACTTTGCACAAACTGCAAGCTGCAGCTGAAGTGACAATCTGGTATAAACCTGAAACCCTTAGCATACCTGTGAAGTTTTGGTTTGGAAAATAAGGGATCAGTGCAGCAAGCTTACATGAATAAAAGTGAGGAAAAAGTACTACGAGAAGGAGCCCCCAGTGGCAGCCAATTGGGAGCGTGGGATGGCATACTTCAATTATAAACAGCATAGGTAACACACACACCACATATACACCAGAAACAGCCAGGCCAGAGAAAAACACAAAATACGATATACAACACTGGAATATTATGACCCTGTTTTATGATGCCCATGTTATGGGCAACAAGGACATCATAAAACGTAGCAACAATAAACAAATCAGCTTTTGTACATTTGTTAATTTTCTCCCAAGAAGGGCTGGTCACAAACTCATCTATGGAAAACTCAGTGTCAGTTTAACGGGCCCCCAGTCTGCTGAATTTATAGTGAGTTCCTTCCATGACGTGTTACCTTAATGCAAAATGAAGGCTGCTAGTGACTTTCTCCATGCTGGTATACTCCATAAACACGCGATAATATAAAACATATCTGCCCCTGTAGCCTTGTGGATCAGCGTTTTGTCCCTAATACTTCGTGGTATTTCCCTTTTTTCGGCCAGTATATGATCCAAGGGTCTGGTCAGTGCACTGGAAGTGCTGTATAAGCTTACCAAAGTAAAGCAAATTGCCTTTTATTTTGTAACTCCTTTTAGTATGAGTTGTTTTGTCTGATGGTTTTAGCCTCCTTTTCTTATAATAAATGTGTACAAAAGCATCCTGAGAAACAAGCAGTGATTAAAGCCTTTTATACAATCATTTATTTTGATGCATCAGCATCTACAGCTGTGCAATCCACTATGTGAGGTTAAATATTACATTTGTGATTTGAGCAGAAAAAAATGTCAGGCTTTGTAATCTGTTGAAACTAGAGTGTTGTCTATCTAAAATTCACACTTTTCTTCCCCTTTCCTGCCATGGTGGTCCTCAGTCGCATGATTATTGGCACCTGCATGTGCTGTTTATTCAGCTCCCCCTGATTTTGACACTGGTCAACCCTGTTCATTTATTCCCTTAATTTGACATTGATTTCTCTGCTCCCTATAACCAGTTTGCTTTTGCTCATTATCACCTCTCCTGGTGTTGTTTTGGCTTTGCTCCTTATTGTTTAATTAATTCTTGTTTGTCTCCTGCCAGGTAGTGACTTCATAAACAAGCAGGTAAAAAAATGTAACTCACATGTCAAGACATCTATTAGCCTGCTAATTGTCAGTCAGCATTAGCACTGTGTCTGTTTATCTGTCTGGTTATCTGTCTGAGCTGTGTATTCCCTATAACAGGCACACAATGAAACACCATACAGGGGCAGGCTGGCTGGCATGCAATACATTTTGTACTTAAGATTAGCAGCACCTGTCAAGCAGCTTGTTCGCCTTAAGTATAAACGGCTTAAGAGAAGTATCTCGCTTTATGAGCTTACTCAGACACAATCTGCAGTTAGACATCTCATATTAGGAGCAGTGATTCTAGCCTGATTCTCCAAAGGTGAATAAGGGAGCAATGAGGGATCTTAAATGCATATTCCAATTCTCAGCGAGCCAAATCCACCATTCGGGGCTGTCACCATTTACACCATCATGCCTTGTGAGTGTTAACACTAGAGAGCGGGGGATACCTTTCAGTGCTGAGGCAAAGAAGATTAACTCAGTCTACAGATGCAAGTGTGCTGCTAACACTATTTGGGGATGAAAGCATAGCCTGCAGAATGAAAGTAAAAGTGACAATCAATTCCTATTCACTTCACACACAAGGCTAATTCAATCAGCTGTTATTTCCCATACATATACGCCCTGAACATCAGCTGATATCTGCTGCTAAAGAGTGTGAATACATCCTCTTTATTGTAAGGCAACAATGGCAGACTGCATCACTTTTGCAACAAGAAATAATAGCACAACAAAGATGATTTTGCAGGGTGTTCGTTTGCTTAGAGGTTTTTTGTGGGTGCTTTTAAAGGAAATACATTTGTGTTGGTGGGATTTAGCTGCACCGATGTTCTGAATGCCGAAAATAAAAGCTTTTATTTTGCTTATGGGGAGAGAATATAAGCAGTGTTGAGGGAAAACGGTTTGCTGTCTGAGGACATGGCGGCAGTCCATCCTTTAGTAGGGTGAGTCAGGCACATCATCTTTACTGCATTCAATCTCTGAATAATGCATACTAGATAGCTGCATGCATCAGCAGCAGATGCATGAGCCTCTTTGGCATTTCTTCTCCTCACAGTCAGACTGCAGGCACCCCATCTGCCCCCATCAACGCTGAATAAAACAGGAGAAGTAACACCAGCATCCCAAGTTTAGCCCTCTTGCATGATGTGAACGCTGGCCTCCTAAAAGTAGAGTTTTTTTCTGGAGATCTTGTCGGTGATACTCCTTATAGATGGATAGACTTTTGTTGCTGCTATACAGTTTTCATTGCTGTTACAGAATGAGCACATTTGCGAATGTGTGAGATGAAAGACCGAAGCAGGAGCTGGATGTTCGGTTCCTCTGCTCTCTGCATTTAGATGCCAAAGATCACAGCTCCATACTCCATTTTTACAGCTCATTTTGAGCCATCTGCAGCACTCTAAGGATATCAGACACTTTACCATGAGGTTACTTTCCCTCAGATTGTCACTGGCACCTTTTGAGCGTATCAGACTTTATAGTGTCGTTTTTTTTTTAAAGCATCAGGGAATTGTTGTTTTTTTCTGTCTTCTGACAATGCAGAAGCTCTTGCAGCCTCCACTGATGTTTTGTTTGTCTCACTACTCAAAATTGTTGCAGGCGGCTTTGTCTGGACTGAGGTTTTAGGATTATGTACTTTGAGTTTCAGAAAGATTCATTTGTTATCTTCTTTTCTCTTGTGCTGGACATGCAGACAGGTCTGGCAGCAGTTGTAAATCAACTGCTGCCATGAAAAACCAGTGTGGCAAAGAATCAAACAACCTGGCAGCTTCATGAAAGTGTCTGGAGTCCTTAATCTCTGCGTGAATGTGGAGTTATTTTTTTTAAATACTGCGGCTGTATTATGAAACCTTTCAAACAACAGACAGAACCACTAAAGGTAATGGAAGAATTTTTATAACAACGCTTTGCTGGAGCTGCCAGCTTCACAAAAAGACCCACAACATAAATTGGAGGGGCTGCAGTATTTGCTTGTTTTGTTTCATGACTCACAGCGCCCTCAGACTGATTGCTTTTGTCAAGTACACGAGAGCCGTGCTATTGTGAGAGCCCTTTGGTGAAATATATATATAAAAAAGGTAAGGAGTATGACACTACAAATAAAATCCAAAATTTGTAATGAAACGTATTTTTGCCACTGCATTGGTTTCTGTTCTCCTAAGACTGCCGGTGAAGGCAGATGAAGTCAGCTGAGAACTGGCAGGGGAATTACATCTAAGAGAACCGCAAGCATCAGTAGGAGAAGCCTATTATCTCTAATCATTCGGGAGGCTATCTGAAACAAGACCTTTAAACCACAACCCAACCCTCCCAAGACTGCCTCCCCACTAATAAACTGTCTTTTCAATTAGCACCTATCTGACGTTACAATGATAACACAAAACCAATTACACGCTGCGCTGCAGATAACTCCTAATCCACTTAATAGGTCTGATTTGACTTCTTCTTTCTTCTTCTCCCCTTCCAACACCGCTGCCCGCGGGCTCTTTCTTCTCCAACTAGGACAAGGTATCACTTTGAATCATCTGTATTGAAGGCACATCAGCGATAACAGGCCAGCCAATCTCCTGGAGGTCCTGATGGTGTTTTTGTGTCTGTGAATGGGGTGTTGATGACAGCTTTGGGGCTGAGAGGAGCAAGGCTAACTTTCCATTTGTGGCCTAAGGTGCTGACACTCGAAGTCACAGCTCTGCATCACGCCTTCACTGTGCCCTCATTTGTGTTTCTCAGATAAAGTCGTTAATTAGCTTTAGCCATAACCTCAAGGAATAACATCCACCCTCTGTCTTTGCCTTCCCTGTGTGTTAGTATCAGAATGACAACAACGATTGTCTTTGCATGCAAAGGTTTAGTCTCAGGGTTCCAGCGCACAGCAACATCTACCAAAATAGAATCAAACTAAATTAAGACAGCAATTTCATGGCAGGGTTCATGATAGTCACATGAATATAACAGGAAAATAAACCAGGTGTCTATTTTAAATTGTAACAATAAAACAGCTGCACAACATGTAGGCTACAGGAAGGTGCAGAATACTGCTTTGAAGGTGTGTCAAAGTTAAAGGGATGAACGTGATACAGAGATGATAATCCAGCATGGAAAGAGGAGTCAGATATGAAGGCTAACCACCCAGCAAAATGTGGTTAAAAAGACATTGAAAAGATGTCCATTTGTCTAAACAACATCTAGATTTTGCTGAAAAGTGAAAGGCGAAAAGATGTAATTTTCGTGTAATTGAAAAGACATGTCTATCGGGACATTGCCTCTTACGTTTAACTTTGGTTGAAAAGTCAAAGGTGAAAAGAGTGATTTTCAGGTTGTTGAATAGGACTGTTAGAGCCCAATATGTGACAATGACCTGAAATGTTATAAAAACAGATGTAATAAAACCCAAAATGTAATAACTGGTCAATAATGTAACAAGATGCTGAGCCCAAAACACAATATCTTTTAGCTCCAAATGTAGCAACTTGTCACATTTTGGGTCAAATCAAACACGACAGCCTTTATAAAGACAGTAGTGTTTGATTTATCTGACATTAATTTATTGTTTATGTGCAGTAAACTTTGGTTAACTGATGAAATAAACATTTGCATCACCTCAACATTGTTACGTCTTTATAGCCAACTAATAAAACAATGAAAAATGCCAAACAACATATTCTTTTATTTTAAGATAATGTTGGTAATCCTTAAGTAGCAAAGATATCTTATTTTTTTGCTGATCCCATCCTCTACATGGATGTTGTGTAGGTGTAGAAGATAAATATATCCTATTCAATTTAACATTTAACTTTTGTGCAAATTTGTTGCAGAAAATGTCAATGAGACATTTAATCTGAGTCCAACCATTGATGTCAACAGGCATTAGAAATTGAAATGTAGCTAAAATAAATCTCTTCTACTGAGTCTGTAAACCTCCTACAGTGCATTAAATGTATCTAAAACCTATTTTTCTAAAACCTGATCAGTTATTATACGCTTATCTGTGAATGGACTGATTTCATCCCAATACATATTACTGAGTTTCAACATCAGATTTTTTTATGTATATATAAAAATATTGGTTAAATATGAGTCATAGATTGAAAAACTGACCTTTATGAAACCCTATTAGATAAAGATGATTGTAGTTTTTTGTTTTCAGTCTTAAAACCAAATGATTCTGAGCAAAGAGAGTGAGTGAGCTGCAGATTTAGGACCCGAGTGTCTCTGGAAGCAGCAGGGCTGAATAAGCGCACTGAGGCAGTACAGCCATTAACCTGGACCTGTTTGAGCACTGACAGATATCAGAGACCTGCCTCTAATGATGCCAGACAGACACAGCACTTTAATTAAGAGGTGAAACAGCACCAAATTGGCTGCCTTGTTAAAGTGAGACCAACACTCACACTATACCCTGTCTAACAATCTGCTGCAACTTTGCTGCCTGTTAAAGTCAGACAATAAAAGTTCAAATTTTATATAGGATAAGAATAATAAAACCATCAAACCATCAAAAGGTAATCATGCAGCTCCATGTTTAAATCAAAGCAGGTCTATACAGCTGTGAGTGATTTTACTGCATTGTGCAACTGAAAGGAGGAGACCCATCTCATGCATCATACAAAGAACAAATCAGTCATAATTTCAAAGAAAATGATTGTTCAATGGCATCACGTCTTACTGCGAGTTCCTCCTGTTCAGAAAAGCAAACAAAAGGCACTTTTTGCTTCAGGCTTATTTCTATGAAGGGGGTGAAAAAAGGGGACTTGCTGGATGCATTTATCAAATATGGCAATTTGCTTAATGGACTCTGACAAAGCCATTGGCGGTCTTTATTTAGATGCAGATGACTTCCTCCACTGGCTTCCTCTGTCACTGGCGGAGCTGCCTGTCATGGAAAAGGAGGAGAAAGCTCCCTCCTGTTTCTTACAGACTTCAGTCAATCACTATCTGAGTCTGTCTGTGGGTGAGACAGACTGCCTGTCTACACTCCCTCTCACCCCTTTTGGCTCCCTCTATTTTCCCCTCTCTCGGTGTAAATTCTCCATTAATGCAGCCAAGAAGAGAACAAACCATCTCTCAGTTGGACTCCTCGTTGTGTATTAAAGCACAGAGCTGCACATGGTCACGGTTGTCATGATACAAAGGAAAAATTGGGAGTTGGCTGAGAGAAATCCTAACAGGTCTGAACAGTGTCTGTGTCTAATAACATGGAGCTCCATATCTCCCAGAAGCAAAGCTGTCATTCCTAAAAACAGCCTGATGAAAAAGTGAGATTAAACATGCTGTTTCTAATTCTTTCTTTGTGACAGAATTTGACATTACACACCATGACTTATAACAAATATGCCAGCGAAAAATTAAGCTATTTCTGTATTCAACTGCTGTATTGCTTACAGGATAAGTTTTAGGCCTGGAAGAGCTGATAAGCATGCAACCAGCATACTGAAAGCACATGGCTTTCCGGCTATTAAAAAAACTTGCAGAGCAGTGCCTGTGTGTGAGTGTGAGTGTGAGTGTGTTAGGAGGGTTGTGATCTTGTGAAGGGGTGGCTCGATGTTTAGGCAACAGTGCCCTCTTGGAAAAATGTGTCAAACTGAGCTGAAGCACAGATTCTCATACACAATTTACAACATGAGTATAAAAATGTAGTTTTTTTTTCAAATGTGGCAGTCCTAACCAATGAAATCTTATTTTACAGTATGCTTGGATGTTGTATGAAAACCAGTAGGGATATGCTTATAATGAGGGCTGAATTGTAGAGGCGGCTTTATTAGATTGGGAGGTCCAGACAGTGTCAGCTGACTGAGCAAATAACTCTGACAAGGGAGAGGATTCAAGCCATAAGCCTGAGCTGTGAAGACAGTTCACCACACCCAGGGAGGGTTTCTGTTATCTGGTTTATTTAAAAATATGATTAAGTCCACACATAATCCAAATATATCAAAATTAATAGCGAAAAATAAGAGTTACAAATAAAGTCAGGTATCACAGATCTGACTGTGATCATTCCACAAATGTGTGAGTTTTTCCAGTGTGTTCTTGTGGCTCATATGAGTGTTAGATGTTTTTCATTTCAGCTGTAGCCATGCAGTGTCAAACACAAAATAAAAAGGTGTCAAAGCAGAAAGATGGTTTACTTTCTTACTGTAAAAGAAGAGAAGGAAACAAAAGGCCACAACAACCCTCTCAAATGCCCTGGCTCAGAGACGTCCTTTACTCTCTTCAATCAGAGAAAATTAGACTGTCACTATGGGGGTCCACTGATAGTTTTCACAGATGTGGGAAATGTTACTACGAGTGGCTGGGCAGACTGACTTTTCTTTTGTCCCAGACTAGTGTCACTTCTGCTGTTTTGTTTTATTATATTGTATCATTATTATTATTCCTTTTTTTTTCTTTTCTTACTTTCAATATGCTGTGCTCTGGGTGCTACAAGAAGTGAACTACAGTTCATCTTGTATATTTTGTCTCTGAGGGATTGTTTGGAGGTTGTTTGTCTGTGTGTTGTTCTTTGTTTTCTACGGGATTGTACAGTATATTTCATATATATATTTTTTACACTGTGAATGCTGTGTATAACTGTGCGATGTCAGTACAAAACTAAATAAACAAAGTTTGGAAAAAAACAACAACAAATGACCACAAAATCAGGGCTGTGAAGTTTTCTTAACCTCTGCTGTAGACGAATATCTTTTATGAATGTGAATTTCAAATGAAAAATCCGACAGGAAAGCCAAAGTACCCCGTCTCCCCTGTCAGCTCATCCCCACTGACACCTGAAAAGTCAGCAGAGGCTAACTTTTAATCATTTTTCATGAACAGGATGCTCGATAGCAAAGTTTGTGTAGTAACCATGGCAATACCCAGGTAAAAGGTGAAGCCAAGCTGTTGTAACACGTGCAGAATGTGTCTCGGTGTTGTCTTGCTGAAATCAGCAGGGACATCCCTGAAATAGACAGAGCTCTGATGGCAGCACATTTTACTCCTAAACCTGTTTGTGCCTTTCATAGAGCCTTCACAGATGCGACAGTTAGAAATGGGCACTAACACGAGATCCTGACCTTTGACTTGAGAACAGTCTGGATGGTCCTTTTCCTCTTTACTACAGAGGACACCATGTCCATGATTTCCAAAAACTGTTTGAAATGTGGATTTGTCAGACCAAAGAACGGACTTTTTCACTTTGGGTCAGTCCAACATCAGATGAGTTCCGGTCCAGAGAAGCCGGTGTTGTTTCTGTCTGTTGTTGATATCTGTCTTTGTCTTTGCATGGTAGAGTTTGAACTTTAAGATGTAGAGACCTACTGTGTTAACTGACGATAGTTTTCTGAAGTCCTCCTGAGCGCACTTGGTAAAATCCTTTACAGACTGATGTTGGTTTTTAATACAGTCCCCCTTGAGGGGTCAAATGGTGGTGTTGGGTCTAACTGCTTACATGCAGAGATTTCTCTGATTCTCTGAATCTTTTGACAATATTTTGGGCTTTAGATGATAAAATCTCTAAATTTATGCAGTTTTATGTTGAGAAACATTGTTCTTAAACTTCGGAACTATTTGTTCATGCAACTGTTGACCGAGTGGTGAACCTCGCTCAATCTTTGCTTGTGAAGGACTGAGTTTTTCAGGGATGCTCCTTTTATACCAAATTTGGCCCTTACCTGTTTCTAATGAACCTGTTCACCTATAGAGTGATCCAAACAAGTATGTATTTAATTGAATATAGGTGAAAAAGGATTTACAGATCACTGTATTCTGTTTTGTTCACCTTTTACATAATGTCCTAACGTCACTGGAGTTGGGGTTTGTGCCTCTTATAATAGCTGGCCCCCTACATTGACAAAGAGCCTTCCTGCCATAACTTGGCAAACATTTGCCCATTATTACACACAAATTACTCTACATGAGAAGCGGACACGCAATACAGGGAGTTCATATTTTAAATGGTATTGATGTTGCCCCAAAGTCAGGTTGAATCTCACAATGAATAAGCCTTGAGCAGAGGAGAAAAGAGATCAATACTCTGTTATTATTTTTGTGATTATTTTTGCTAAGTAACAAAAAAGCATTAATGTTCTCAAATTGCAGCTCTGCAAGCCCTATTATGTTAAATCACTGTGTGTTGGGTTAACATACATGTAAGCTGGGCAGCTACTAAGTGAAGAGAAGAAAATTACCTTATTTAGACCTACTTAAAGACAAAATCACTTTATGAGCAAAATATGAGTCATGCACTCTGTCGGTCTCTTTTTTGCTCAGGAATAGAAGACAAAAGCGAGAGTAACAAGCAAAAACCATCAACAACAGAACAGCATTTTCACCAATTACCACTTAACCTCTTCAAAAAGGCCACATCTTTCCATTTAAGTTTTCAGCTTCTAAGTCGAGAAATAAATAGATGTTGTGAAAAACAGTATTAGTCAATTTAAATGAAGTTTTTCTGCTCCAGATTTCAGCAGATTTTGCAAACAGAAATATGCTGTACCCTGTACTGATTGTAGAAAATGGTTTCAATAAGATGTAATCTCCTAAAAAGCAACTTAAGCATCTATAAACTTTGACAGAATTGTCAAAGTGGATAAGTAATAAATCCATTAGTCAGTCCACAGAGAAATAATCATTTATTATTTTGACTATTACTTAATTGTGTTAAACAGCAAACAGAAAACGAACAGATTTTCCGTTTGTCTTTCTTACTAAATGTGAACACATCTTCATCTGCTCTTCAAAGGTTTTTTCCTCTACTTTCAAAATGACTTTCATAATATATAGAAAAAAATCATCAGAAGAATTATTTCATGTAACCCCTCTTTGGAAATGACATTAGTCTTGTGTTTAAAAAACTGTGTGCCTCACAGTGGTGAGAAAAAAAGATAGATTGTGATATTTAGTTTGTTTGAATGACTTCTCATTGGCAAGATGTGAAGGACCTGCTGGGATTTCTACAACGTTTGCTTTTCAACAATTAAACCAAAGCCCTGTGGGCCTCTGCTGTGACAATAGTGGGATGAAGCCTCCTCCAAAAATAAACACAACAAATTGAGTTTTTCTTTAATGAGGCTTAAATATGACTTCTGTTCTTAAGATGTGCTAATGGAGATTAATCTTCAGAACTGTCACAGCCTCAAATCCTCTGTGTCTTTCATCACTGAGTACAGATTAACAGCAATGCACCAGGGAAGATGATAAGTGGTTTCTTTGAGTCCATATGGGGGCAAGGACTCTATTTAGGGACCAAGAAAGGATTTGCATCACACCATGGGACCCTTTAACGACAGCTAACTCAAGTGAAAGACCCTCAAAGCCTGTTAAATAAATGGCCCGTTGCAAAAACCAGCACCCAGCATAATGATCTTTGCTGAATTCAATGATGGGTCAGCTGTAAATCACTGTTGGATTCATACATACTTCATTCAGAGTATCTCATTTGAATGAAACACAGAGTTTTGAGGCCAAATTACATAAAAACCTTTTTTTGTTGAGAAATAATTGAAGTGGACAGGGTCACAGAGGACTGTAACTACAGGCAAAACCCAAATGAATCAGAGAAAATTTTTAAATAATAGGAAAACCATCTTCTTCTCAGAGTGCTGAAGCTTCTTTAATAAGGAGAATATTCAATGTCATGTAAAGATGAACTCTGAGGGTATGAAAACTCACCACTATTTAAACATTCTGGTTTTAAGCATGCACAGCCACTTCTTGCGTGAGCCAGGAGCAGTGATCAATTGCACTAACACGGTTATGAACAAGATAGCAACATCTTGTCCAAACACTCCTTAATAATCTTCTCCTGGAGCATTCCCCCGGGACAGAACAATCTCATTTCAGCATGCAGGAGCATATCTGTTCAGCATATTGTCAACTGCAGGCAGACTGCAGGAGTCATTACTGATGACATTTGATGACACAAAGGCCAATATTTGAATTGGGTACACGGGACAAAGCCTCAAATCGATGTTTCTCATTGACTTGATTGGACAAAAGCAATCACTTCCTTGAATCTCCCTGATGAAAAGCAGCAGAAAAACACAGGCTGGCGTATTACGCACTGTATGAATGTTATTTCTGTAGGCAAGCGCTGTGTCAGGACCTTGTCAGAGCCACAATGATGGAGAGGAGGTGATTGTTGTTCCCATCTGGCTGCATAATGAGCTCCGAGCAAGGCATAGGGTCACTAATAGAAACATGTCATACAGCCCAAAGAGCGCAGTGGGAGTAAAACAAATTGTGAGGCTGTTTGTGGAGCCATAAAGGATCCGGCAATTTCTTTTTGAGTGTTTCATATCATAATTGTCTTTCTCAGTCATTACTACAGTGCACTATGATTTGTCCTTTTCCACAATTACTCTAATTGTTCAACCTGTTTTTCTAGGTCCTCTCTGTGAGAGAGGGAGGAGGCTGTGGAGCTGAACCATGAAAGTGCAGCAGTGCATTGAAATTCATGTGGGAAGAGCAAGAAAAAGTGGTCTGATCTCTGCAGAGGACCTATTTCACCATTAAATAAAATGTTACAGCGGGATGGAAACCTTGTCGAGGTGTCACAGAGTAAAAAGTATAAGATTTCCAACTCCAAGGCAAAAACATCGAGGCTCCTGCTGCTTTCTTTTGAGGACTTAAATGACCTACAAAACTTGCTGTAAATCTTATCTTCTTCTGACTGTGATGTTTGTATGGAGGACTTCAGTCGGTCAAAAGGGGTTATAATTTGTTGTGGCCATCAGCAGTACAACTTACAATGTCTTCAGGGTCCTGGGGTTTTCACAAACACACGCGACAAGGAAATACTCTCATTCAAGGCTGAGAGGAGACTAGGGTGTAATTTAGAGCAAATGTTGCTGAAACTTGAAGTACAAATAAAAAAGGAAAAGCAGAAAAAGTTCAGTCTTTGTGTGAGAATAAGCTGAAGATGTTTTTCCCACTTGAAAGTGTGGCTTTAAGATGCAGATTCACAGAGACATATTTAGCTTAAAGGGAACTGGAGCGATTTCTGGTGAAGTTCAGAGGTTTGCAGGTCGTGGTATGGGGAATCTAAACTGATGCACTGTGAAAGTTTGACCTTTTAATCTTGTGTATGGATAAATACTGAATCCTATACTTCTAAAAGTGACCTCTTATTACATCTATTACATCTACATCGCCAGTGAAGAGAAATAAAGATTCAAAGAACTCATTCAGGATAGATTATATTATGATTGTTATCATATTATCAGATAGATGTAGACTATTTGTGTAGGTAAGACACATTATGAGACATAGAGTGATTCTCTCTTTTATTTTCAGAAAATTTATCTGATTTTTACCTTAATCCATCAATTTATTTGTAGAGCTACAAAATGTCATATAATGTGAAAACTTTCAAAAAAATTTTTCATCTTCAAATATCTTGTTTTGTCAGAAAAATCAGTTCTGCAACAAGAATTTTCTATTAAAGAAGAAAAAATTAGCAGAAAAGAGAATGTTAATCCAGTAAATATTTGGTATTTTTGGATTGAGGAATTCTCCAAGTGGTTGGCCTGAGTTTATCAAAGTAACAGGGACTGTCAGTCTAAGTTTTCTAACTTAAATAAACTCAGTGCAGCTCTAGACGATTATGAGCTTGATTTTTAAGAACATAGACCGAACACAGAGACAATTCTACTGTTAGCAGAACATTTACAATTTAACCTGTCAAAAGTACCTGTCAGTGATAAAGTACAAACATAGTGCGCTCAAAACCAGATTTAAAGAGGAGACTAACATGGAGCCCAAGGGCCTCAAACCTCTTTCTGTTCACAGGCTGCATTATGGGGTGAAAGGTCGTCATAATCCACAACGTGCTGCAGTGAGTGGTATTTTAATACACATGGTTCATGAAGGTTATGTGTACCCAATGGTAAGAGCAGCACTCAGACTATTGAAATGACAGCCCTGAAATGTATTTTCACAATGAGCCTCTTATAATGAGTCGCACAGTTCCATATGAACAACTTCCTGCCAGATCTTCTTTGTGTGTTTTCTGCTTATGTAACCCGTTTTAAGTGCAGTCAAAATGGTGAGTCTATATCGTTTAAAACTGTTATGGGTTGCTTGCTTAAGGCATCTATTCCCTGCCAGACAAACTAATCAAACCATAGCCATCCTACAGAGTAATGAGGGTTAAACTCTCAATGAAAAACCATGACTTCACTTTGCCCTTCTCGTGTTACATACAGAAACAAATGAATGAAATTTAGCCTACTACAAATAAAAACAAGCTAAAAAGAAACTTAAAATTGGACTTAAATGCAAGTGGCTAATTAAAAACACAATTGAATATCATGAAATCAGATGTTCAGTACATCCAAGTCAGTGTTTAAGAGCTAGGATAAGTAGAAAGGCAAATGCACCACAACAAGATGAATAAGTTTGAACTAATATCTAATAATAGTCCTATGCTGCATTCAGGTGCTAGTCCCAATTTCCGACTTTGGTATTATCTGATTGTTCTATTACGGTTAAATGCTAACAAATAGCCTACCAACATCAGCCACTGCTTTACCAAACTCGTTATTTAGGTGTTAATATTGTACTTTATGTGACATCTTTATTTTCTAGGTTAAGTCTAGACAAGTCTAGGTCACACTGCGTGGACAACAACTCATGGTAAAACATGAAAGCTGAGCTACAAATTATATTTGAATGATAAAGCGATAAAATGATAAATTAAAGTTTCTTTAACTTAAAAAAAAGCCGTTTCCCCGGCATGTTGCTGACAAATTTGAGCTTCTGGGATGCTGTCAGGTCTTGAGTAGGTGTTCACCTGCATTTTTCAACTCGGAAACTCGTTTATCCGATGTGTCACCTAAATGCAGCATTTCCGGAAGTTGGAAGGCACCGTTGCTAAGCGACAGAGGACCCAAACAAGCGCGAGAAACATCTCTGTAGTATGACTGTGAAACGTTAGCGACTCTTCATTTTGGCGTTTTATGTCAATGACTGAACCCCTGCTACACATTTCGCTTCCTCTCTCGCTCTCTGTCTTCATAAATTAAATTTCATGAGCTTACCAAATGGCCGGAAAGAAGAAAGAAGCAAGTCTACAGGTGAGACTCGCGCTGCACGTAATGACGTCAGTGGTCAGAAGTTTCTCGATACCTTTGTGAAGGCCTGATATTAACTTTAATGTTAAACTAACTCCGTTTCCATGTCCAGGTGTCAGTCACAAACCAAGAGCAGTGGGAGGAGATGTTGGCAACCAAAGGGTTAACAGGTAGACTCTCCAGAAGTAAAACAGTCATTGTAAAGTCCTGTTAGAGGAGGAGGTCTACATATTTAAGACTCGTAGTAAAGGCTGTTTAATCAGCCTGTGAATGAACGCTGTCATTGAGCTGTTATTTATTGTATGCTGCTGCCCCACTGTGTTCAATGAGATAATTGCATGTAGATTGAGCGCACTAATTTACACTCACTTAAACACACTGTTTGCCTGTTTCTGTAGTTGTGGATGTGTACCAACAGTGGTGTGGTCCGTGCCGAGCTGTGGTTAGTCTCCTGAGGAAAATAAAGAATGAACTTGGGGATGATCTTCTACATTTTGCCACAGTAAGGCCGGAAACTTTTAAATAGCCTAGATGTCAAAATCTGTAAATGAAGAGGCCTAAAGTTGAGTTTATGCGTTTGTATGAGCGTTTGTTTGGTTGTTTCAGGCTGAAGCAGACAGCGTCGATGCTCTAGAGAGGTATCGAGGGAAATGTGAGCCCACCTTCCTCTTCTATGGGGTGAGTGAGGCTGAGAGTGTACATGTTTTTTTCACATTTTACCATCGGTTTTTTTTTTTGTAAAGACCTCAGAGTAATGTCATTCTGTAATTATCTCTATTTTCATCTGTTTATTTTCTTGGTTTATGTCTTTTTTCTCTTTTGTCTTGGCTTTAAAATCCTCAGAGAGGTTCTTAATGAAGGCAATAAAACAGGGCTGACCAAAGTCATAATCTACCTGATGATTATTTTTTACAGTTTTGCCCATTATCTACTGTTCTTCTACTTTTTTATTCATGAGAAATGAGTATAATCTTGTACATATTTTCTGTTTGCTGACTTTCAGTGGGTTGCTCAACTGCACCTGCTGTTGTCAACATCTCTTTCTGAGCTTGTTATGCTGAAACCAAATTTAAAAAGTTGAAATGAAAACAGAATGAAGCTCTTTTTTTTGTTAAATGCAAAGGGTGGGGAGCTGGTGGCGGTGTTGCGAGGAGCCAATGCTCCTCTCCTTCAGAGGATGATAGTAGAGGAACTGGCCAAGGAGAAGTTAGTCCTTGAGCAAGGTGGAGAGCGCAAAGTGGTGAGCCCTAAAACATCCACACACTCACCTACACACCCACACAGTGTTGTTATCCATTCACACTTGTTTTAATTTAAGAGCTTGGACAATAGAGATTTTTCACAGCACACATTTTGTCCGGTCACAGTAGAAATAGCACTGTTAGTACGAATAACAGTAACAATGACTGCATCCTATTTAAGTGTCCCAGTTAGCCATGACAATGTGAGAGTGAGTCAGCATGCACATTACCAGAACCCTGAGAATGATGGAGCCCAAGTTATATTCAGCCAACCTTCATTACACTGTTTGTACACGTGCTTTTTCTGCTTTTAACATTTCAAAATTAATCCATGAGACAGAAAATTAGTCAGCAAATCTTTTTTTTTTAAATTACCATTTATCAGCTTTTTTGTTTAATTAAAAAGTTTCAGAACCAAAAATAATAAGCCAAAAAAAAAAAACTTATAAGACACATTTATTTTCACTGCTGCACTAATGCTACACAGCTGTGTCTGCTGGTATCTTTTGACAGTAATTTCAATGTTGAGGAAAACTCAACGACAATCATCCGTGTCATGTCCTGTAACAGCAGCCTCAGAAATACTCACACCAACAATTATTCATGTTTTTTAGATTAGATTACAGGTTTTAAACAGAATTTAGGTAAAAACTTTTTTGAAATTACAATCTCAAACTTGAAAACAAAGAGCAGCAGGTTAGGATCAAACTTGGACTCCCTGCATTGGGACTACAACCTCCATGTATGGGGCCCGCATATAGACTACCAGATCAGCAGCACTCTGCATTCATTATTTTGGAGCTTTTATGTTTTGTTCAGCTTTGTTTGTTGTCAAATCTATTTGATCTATTTGATTTGGCTGTAAAATTAACTATACAATCATTGTTTTGACAGTTTTTGTTTTGGAAATTAGAAAAAAAAAAACTGACTCAACCCACTGACATACAATCAGACAAAAAGTGAAAGTGCTACGTTCATCAGAAATGAACCAAAAATTCTGTTTTGTATGCACAGGCTTCAATAATCCATACAGTTTCACAGTCAGAAGATATTAAAGTTAAAAAAAAAACCCAGTATTTTGAATAAAAGGTGCAGACGTTCACACCAGGGCAAAACCTTAAGCTTCATAAAGAGTTTGTTTTCATCTGTGTGTCCAGGAGCCCAATATTTGGTAATGTCTTGAGCAAAAATGTGCAAAAATCTCTAGAATAAAATTATCTACTTCTTTTTTGTGACGGGCAATTTTCTTTCTTTGTCAACAACATACACCAACAAAAAACAGGATGTTTGAGGATAACAACTGGCAGACAAATCAATACTTGGTTAAAAAAAAAAAAAAATCTCTTTTCACTCTTTGTGTATTTTGATGTGTTGTGTCTGCAGGTTAAAGATGATGGTCTGCTGGCTGATGAGAAAGCAGAGGAGGAGACACTTGAGCAGTCAGAAAACAAAGAGAGCATCATTGGTAGTGTGAAAACAATATAGTCATTATTGCCATTTGTATGAATACTTGTTCTTTTGATACAATGATGACTCATATTTCTAAACCTGTGTTGCCACAACACTCTAAACCACTTTGTCTGGATTACTAAACTAACACTTGAGTTTCTCTTTCCTCCTGTAGTTCCTGCCAGTAAATCCTACACAGTTGCCATCATCAAACCAGATGCTGTTGCTCATGGCAAGGCAAATGAGATCATTATGAAGGTACACAAAGACCAACACTGCTCACACTCTGAGACGACAACATCGTCTCAAGCCTTCCTGCTGATATTGTTAATTATCTGACAATGCTCCCCTGGCTAGATTCAGGACGCTGGCTTTGAGATCCTCGCCCACGAAGAACGTGCACTGACTGAGGTGGAGGCTCGAGACTTTTATCGGCACAGAGCAGCAGAGGTATATAGAGAAGGATAGAATAAAATCAACAATGCACATACAGATACACTCATTCATATGTACAGTTGCAGTGGTGGAATTTAAGTCAAACTAGTCCATGGTTCGGTGAGAGTCCAGGTGGTTTGTCTGGGTAATTTAAATTCTAGGTCAGCACCCTGATGGGAGCAGAGTCACGACCAGGGCGAGAACCATTTCAATTAGTTTGCAATACATCACACTTCCATCTGCATTTCTGCTCAGGGCTTAAAATAGATCTGCTGTGTTAGCAGCTTTTGTGTTTTTGCTTATCACGCTGTTTGTGATAAGACTAAATCATTAGAGATTCAGAAAAACAAAACATGAGAAAAGATGGCCAGGTCTTAAGGATCGGAAAATTTGGTCGTAAATTATCATGTTGTTTTTTTTATTTATTTTTTTATTTGAACTCATTGCCCTTGTTTCAAAAGCAACAGGCAACTATGACCGTTAAAACTCAAACATTTGTTAAACTATCTCATGTGTATGCTCTTGTCTCTGTATGCGCCTGTGTCTATGTGATAATGGTTTATAGGAGTGCTTTGAGGACTTGGTGCAGTTCATGTCCAGTGGTCCGTCTCATATCCTGGTGGTCTCCCAGGCTGAGGACTCAGCCAATGTTGTAGCAGCATGGCGTGAGTTCATTGGCCCTGCAGATATTGAGGAAGCCAGGAGAGAAAAGCCTGGAAGGTAAATTACTTGTATACATAATGTTTTCAGGAAATGGTTAAAATTAGTGAAATAGTGGCAAAATGTTCCTTAGATATGATTTGATGTGAAAATGGTGATTGTTTCTGTGTCTTTGTGAAGACAAACGTTTGTTTACAGCACAGACGTTATTCATGCACTGTTGAATTCAACAGTGTTAAAAATCTCAGGCTTAAGTCCGGAAAAGCGAATAAACAGCACATTCTCATCCGCTCTGTCAGACACACCCAAACATTATGCTTCTCTCTGGTCGAGCACCAGCCGAGCAACCATCTGCTCTCCTCTCCTTTCTCTCTCCTGGCTTCCTGCAGCTTGCGGGCACAATACGGCACACAGGCACTGTTCAACGCAGTGCACGGTAGTGAGGACATCGACCAAGCCGGCAGGGAGCTCGCCTTCCTCTTCCCCAACTTTAGGACGGCGTCAGTGAAGGAGCAGGATGGGGAGGAAGAGCGTGTGGAGAGGACACTGGCTCTTATCCGGCCTGACGTTGCCAGAGAGAACAGAGGTGGGGTCTGTGCCAAATGCACAAGAAAACTCATGTGTGAGCGCAGATACAGACACATGGCTGTTTTTTTATTGATACTGTGAGACTGTCTCTTGACTCCCCTCACAAAGGTGTTGAATAACACAGATGCAGCTATAGTTTTCTGTCACTGATTGCACTTTCAAACTAGAGCACACCAACTTCCCATATTCAAACTGTCAGGTATCACTTGTTTTTTTTAGGTTTTTGTTCTAACTAGCTAAATCTAGTAATCTTATTCTGTCCATCCCATTTTTATCTCTTTCTTCTTATATCCATGGTACTGCAGAGGAGGTCCTCGCCAAAATCCAAGAGTCAGGCTTCACAGTGGCTCTGCAAAGAGAGGTGATGTTAACAGAGGAGCAGGTCAAACAGTTTTTCTTCCAGTATGTCGAGGAGGACTCTTTCCCTGCTCTGCTTCAAAACATGACCAGGTGATTTCAACATGCTTTAGATATGAAGAAATTCGAGGTGTACGTTGTTACCACTGAGGTGCATTAAATCTGTGTTTATTGACAGTGGGCCAGTATTAGCTTTAGCTCTGGCCAGAACGGGGGCTGTCGAACACTGGAAGAACATCATGGGTCTTACTGATGAGCATGAAGCCAGAGAGGAGAGCACTGAAAGGTGAGTGATGTAGGATCTCTTAATGTACAGATTGAATGCACTGAAAGGAAAGGAGCTCTCACTGTTGAAAAGAGCTCTCTTCTGACCTCTCTTTCTCACCTTGTTGGTGTTACAGCTTATTAAATACACAAGTGCTTTTAGAGGGGAGAGAGAACTCACTGTTCTGCACATTGTACAATCACACAAGGTGAAACGAACTGCTTAGACAAATTATAATTGAAGAGACATTTTTCGAAAAATCACCATAAGAAAGAGAAATCTTAGAAACAATCAGAAATAATCCATTAGATTAAAATGAAATTTGACAGTCTGCTTGGATCTATAATCCTGACTTGTGTATTTCTCAGTTTTGGGACTCGGTTTGCTGTGGAGAATGACTCCATCAATCCACTGCTACATGGCAGTGCAAGCCTTGAAGATGCGGAACGAGAGATCAGCTTCTTCTTCCCCAAACAGCAGACACTGGCAATGATCAAACCTGATGCCATGGAAGAGCACAAAGGTCGTTTCTGATCATTTAAACATGCACTTACCTTAATGTACAATTTTTGAGGTACTGATTGCCTCATTATTTCTGTCCTCTCCAACAGATAAGATTTTGGAGGAGATCCATGCCAATGGTTTTGCTGTGGTGCAGCAGAAGGAGTTGGTGCAGTCCAAGGAGGCAGCTGAGGAGTTTTACACAGAGCACAGAGAGAAGCCTTTCTTCAGTCAGCTGGTTGAATTCATGTGTAGGTTAGTCTCTCCCTGAACACAGCCAGAGGAGAAGGACAAAGTGACCACAGCAGACCTGTCCTCGTTTTATTGCCTCTGCAAGTTTAACAGCACTTTTCACAGTAATTTAAGCAGCTTAGACTTAAGGAAGCCTCAGGCAAGTGGTGAGGACGTCCATCTCAATTTTAGTCTTTGTTCCACCACACATACATGGATTTTGGAGTTATCTTCCGCTCTGATTAGTCCCTTCACTCGGTTGTTACACAACTGCTTGAACAGAGAATAGTGCAGTTGGATACTTAAGCCTGAAAAACGACCTTTACTGTCACTCTTTCAGTATCAACTCAGATTTAACCATTATTGTTAATTCCTATCCAACTGCTGTAAAAAGTTGTCTTGTGCTTCAGTGCCTTTAAAAAAAGTGTGCGTTTCTGAAAGTGGAAATGTCTGGATTCTATCTGGGGTCTTTTTCATGTGTGAAGATGCCATGGATGAAGAGATTGACAGACTGGTGGCTGTAGCATCAGCAGCAAAGCAGCTGTTATACCAGACACAATGGTGAAGAGGGAACAGAGCCTGAAAGCAAAGCTCGTGATTCACAGAGAGACTTAACCTTCCAACCCTCTCCTCTGGTCATGAGCTTTGAGTTTACAGATATAAGCAGCTGGAACAAACTTTCTGCAAAAACCAGCTGAGCTCAGCCATAGAAATAGGGTCAGGAGCACAAAAAAACAGAGGGAGCTTAGAGTAGGCCTGTTACTGCTCTGCATCCAAAGAGGACATTAATAATGGTCCAGGCATTTGTTTAGGGTGCAACCTAGACTTATACCTTTAGGAGAGGCCCATCTGAACTGGGAACACCTCAGAATCCCTTGAAAGGAGCATAAAGTGATGCTGTATGGAAGAGTCTTGTATTCACTTATGAACAAAGAAAGGACACTGTTGGTTTTTTTTTAGTGTTTTTTTTTCTTTGCTGTTTTTTTTTTTTTTTGACTATTTTTTTCCTCTTTCTGTTTTTCTGACAATTTTTTTCTTCTGTTTTTTTGTACTAATAGTTTCAAGAATCTGTGAGAATCTCAAACAACCAGATTATATTAACCACCACAGCTGCTCCAAATCAGCAGATTTTCCAGCTCCTAGATAACTTTGACTATGGGGTCAATGACAGGTTGCACAGTGGTGTAGTGGTTAGCACTGTTGCCTCACAGCAAGAAGGTCGTGGGTTCGAATTTGGGTCAGGGCATTTCTGCGTGGAGTTTGCATGTTCTCCCTGTGTCTGTTTGGGTTTACTCCAGGTACTCTGGTTTCCTCCCACACCCCAAAAACATGCAACAGTGGGGTTAGATGAAGTAGGTGTGAATGTCAGTGTGGATGGTTTTTCATCTCTATGTCAGCCCTGCGATGAACTGGCAACTTGCCCAGGGTGTCCCCCGCCTTCACCCGAAGTTGTTGGGATAGGCTCCAGTCCCCCCCACGACCCCCAACGGGAAAAAGCAGTAGAAAATGGATGGGGTCAATGAGAATAAAACATGGTCTTAGTTAAACATAGGGTATTAAAATCCTGAGGTGCCTGCAGAAAGTAGACACATTTATGACAATTCCATCCATCTGTCTTAAAGAAAGGAGTATCGACCAGTGTCTCAAACCCAAAAGAAAGTGAAACTTGATTGGACTAACAAGCGGGCCGTGTTTGCTTCCAATAAATCAAGCAGAGGGGGATGAAAGTATCTTTTTTTCAAATTATCATGATCCCAGAGAATAGGAAGAACAACTAGTCTGAATGACAAAACACAAAAAAATATTCCAAGAAACAGAAAAGAAAAAAATGCTATGAAAAACAGAAAAAAATGAGTGCGAAGAACAGAACAGAAAAAGAAATTACTCTGAAAAACAGAGCTTTTTTTTCCCCTTTTTTTTATGAATGCAATACACTTCTGAAGAGCTGGGACCAGGATGTCTAGGTAAAGTAACACCATGTCAAGGAGCAGTGGCCTCAAGTCTAAAGTGTATCATCTGTTGTGTGTTATTCATGTACTTATAAATACACCTGACAGTGATGTCACCAGGTGCTGGACCTCACCTTCACACCACCTGACAAAATTGTTAAAACAGACAAAAACTACATCCTAATGTTAAGCCTGTCTTATCTGTATTCTTTTATTAAACAGATCTGTTGAAACTAGATTTACCCTGGAAACCTGAAAATTACAGATTTCAGTTTAGCAGAGTCCTTGAAAATGCCACCTGAAAAGATTAGATCAGAGTATAATTTAACCTCAGAAAGTTATAGTAATTATTTTCATTGTTTTTTTTCCCTCTTTTTTCAGTGGGCCTTGTATGATGCTCATCCTGGATAAGGAAAATGCAATAGAGGACTGGCGGGCCATTATGGGTCCCACAGACCCTGATGAGGCCAAGGAGACTTTCCCAAATTCTCTGAGAGCCCGTTTTGGGTCAGATGTTCTTCACAACTCAGTCCACGGCAGCTCCACTGAGGAGTATGCAGAGGAGGAGATACGGCTTATCTTCGGGGACATCAGCTCAGATGCAGAGCTCGCCGATGATGGAGAGACTGACACAACCGTTATAGGTAATCATACGATGCGTATGACAGTCGGTTCCATCTGCTACACCACCTGCTTTTATATAAACACCAATTTTCAGCATTCAGCTCCATGTCTGTGCTTGAAATGAAAGCTGCTGAAAAATTGAGCTTGAGGGAGATAACATTTTCTCTCAGAGTAAGATCGAGACAATTCTCCTGATGAAAACTCAAGTATGTTAATGTCTACATTTCTGGTTCATACACGTCTGCTAAAGTGCCCATCCAGCATGAGTGTTATTGACTTTTAACTCAAGCATCACACCGTCTACTTTGCATATGTCACTTTGAGTGAGGACACTACTCATAGGTTTTGCAAGGTAGTGGTTATCAGTCTCAAGTGAATAAAGAAAACATTAACGTCTACAGTACACGAAGCAGGTTAACTTAATCCTTTATTAACTAATTAACAGAGAACCAAAATGTCCCTCTTTTTAAGTCCTCTGAGTGAAAATCCACCAGCTCTGGTCTTTGTGAGATTAGGTTTTATTTGAGGCAGGTTCAGCCAGACCTCTCTGTGTGCACTGTTTCCATCAGAGAATCCATCTCCTGAATAGCAACACAGCTATCACTGCCTTCCATCCTGGGAAATAAGGCTAGCTAGCAAACAGACATGTCTGTTAATGATGGCCTGATTCAGATAACCTTCCACAAGCAACAGGAGTTATCTCTTCAGGTTCAGAAAAATGACGCTACAGATCTTCAAAATCTCCTTAACAATGGCTGTTGCAAAGACATAGACAGCTCCAATGGTCTCTTTGTCAGGAGAGGGCGCGTGTTCATGCGCTCTGCCTCTTTTAGTCTTGTGGCTGGTTCATTTATCAACAACTTACCCAAACTACTCCAGGGTTATATGCATTTAAGAGTCAGGTCAAATCATCACATATTAAAAGTGACTTACCTAGAGTACCCCAGACTGACAAGTGCCATCCTAGACACTACTTTTAGTTATATCATAGCCTAACTCCTCTTGTTCGGGGGTGGGAGTTCAAACGTCTGAAGAAACAATATCACTGTCTTTTCACAAGAAATGAATATCAAAGGGTTTTTAAGATCAATAATAATAAAAAACTAGAGTTTATTGTCGCTTTTTTTTCTCTTTACAGGTGAACCACTAAATTTAAATAATGGCAGCCCACAACCAGGAGGAGGTGATGATCCAGAGCCTCCAAACTAAAACAATCTACACACCCTGGGATTTTTCTTGTATGGTGTACCCTGTAAAATATCGAGGACATAAAAGCAATACTTGTCATCTTATGGATCATGAAATAATGAAAAAGTACGTGTTTTATGTTTATGTGTTTTGTATACTGTATGTTTAGGTGGTGGGTCAATACTATCTAGCATCATATTCTCTTCTTGGAAACTAAGGGGTGAAGTTTTATAGTACTGTGAGTATTGAGTGGTCAGCTTACATGTTGCCTTTTCTCTTTACAGCAGTGGTAAAACACACAATTCTGACCAGGATCATAGTCATGTAAAAGTAACTTATCAGTAAAAGAGCATTTTCTATATCTGGAGATCAATTAGGGGCATGCTAAATTCAGTCCATCATAGATTGCCTGCTATGGAGAGCCATTTCGAGGTCTGACGACTAATATGTGACACTATGAGTGGCAGTGGGTAATCCCTCAAGAGAGCGAGAAACACAGAGACTAGTCTTCTACATGAACATCACAGAAACATCACATTGCATTAAATCAGAAACTGCTTTAATTAACAATTTTAGGACTGAAGAAAAAACACTGAAACAAACATTTAATTATCTCTCATAAGTAAATTTATAGTTTTATTATTGCTCTATTAAAAAAATTAATCAGACATATGTTCAGTCATGATAGGCTGTATAAAACAGAGAAAAAAGACAGTTCAGAGTCATCTGCTAAAATAGTCTTTAATGTTCTTCTTGTTGGGGCTTTGTGCGGCCATGCCTCGATGCTGACCGCAGCTGTTTTCAGGTGGGGAATCCTCCCAGTCATTCGCAGCCTCCAGCAGGATGTCTTCATCCATGTCATCACCTTCACAGAAAGACCTCTGGAACATCTCCACAATACTCTTCTGGTTACGGTCCTGAACGACATATTTAATTACACCTCTTAGAAAGTATCATAATTTCACCTATTTATTCTATGCGTATCTGTGGACACTTAAAGAAACTGTGAAAATAGTATTCCTACCTTGGAGTGAAAGCTGGCGTTGACTGCTTTGTCTGAGAGGTTGGACTCAGACAGGCCCACTTGCTCCAAGACGTTCATTTTGGCCTGGATCATTGGCCTACATGGTGTGATATAATAGAGTGGGTAAAACTTGCCTAAGTGCGTATTTTAGAAAATCAACATGAACATAAACCCAAGAGTTTCATCTTTAGCTGGATGGCAGAGGGAAAAATGATGCAAATCACAGTGTGATTATCAGCAGAAATAGGTCATACTGCCCACTGACTGACACATACCACAGGTGATCATCAGCAGTTCCCTTGGCAACCAGGTAGTGAATGTTCACATTGCTGGTCTGTCCAATACGGTGCACTCTGTCCTCTGCTTGAATAAGAACCTGCGATGAAATGTTACAAAAAAAGAGCAATTAGATTTTTTCATGAAATTACCAGATGCTCTCTGCATTCAGCAGCACTGACCCCTCCAAGTCCACTGCTGCTCCAGGAAAATATAAGTTATGATTCATGCTTACTCAGCTGCCATGATTTGAAATTAATGCACCATTAAAATTCTTGTTGGAAATTAAGTCGTGGTTACAGCGACAGGGGTCAGGCTAAGTGCAGGTAGGGCTGAAACGATTACTCGAGTAACTCGAGTAACTCGATTAATAAAATTCCTCGAGGCAAATTATATGCCTCGAGGAATCGTTTAAATCCGGAACCACGGTGTTTGACACGGACGGTTATTTCTGTTGCGCAGAAGCGTGCTCTTTCCGCTCCTTCCGCTGCCGCGCGTTTGGTTCAATCATGGAGGGAAACGAGGACAGACAGAAGCTGTGTCCGAAATGGCATACTGCCTGCTATCTACTTACCTACTCAAGCAGTAGCTATTGCCTACTGACTACTCAAAGATGATTTGAGTATGCCGCGGCTGCCCGAGCGTTTACACACATACATACTAAATACCCCAGAATGCATTTCGTGCCGGCCGGACGCAGCGCCGGGAAAATTTAAATAGTCCTACCACAAGCTACATAGAACGACTGCATACCGGACAAATTATATAAATTCATTCAATAATAATATTTTTTCTAGCGAGAAAGTAAGTGTTTACATCACGATTATGAGCCCAGTTGTTTGAAATAGTGGCTGTTTGTAAATTTGTCTCGGCGTTTTCGGAGACCGAAGCGTCCACTTGGTCGGTGTTTGCGTCTATTTACCGTAAACACCGGGCAGCAGCAGCTCCCCCTTCACGTTTCCAAATTATTGCGAAGTGTTTTCATAATCAACATCTACACGACACAAACCGGGCGGCAGTGGATGAAAAAAATCACACAAACATCCGTGTATCCATGGTGATAATGCTATACACCACCTGCTAGGCGTGTGATGAGCAGCAGAGGGCTGCAAAATGACCAACACACAACAACATGTAAATAAAAATGTAACACTTTTATATATTGAATAAATGTACATTTGCTTGTCAAATTATGTTAGTATCCAAGAATTATATTATTTCAGCCTATTAATTAAACAAGTAAAATTAGATCCAAAGCCTGGAAATAGTTGTGACTGGTTTAGTGAAAACTGCAAAGATCATTACCATAGCAATTAAAAGACCATCTGCAGACCTTGCCTTCAGTAGTTTCATGTGAACTACATGGTAAAATGTAAAACTTTTGGTTCCTGATTTATGCAGTAAAAATATTCATTTGAAAGACCTGGCCTATTTCAGTTTTGTGTGTTACTGATGGTTTTTAATGAGGCAAACGTGATTCAATGCAAAGTATTACAGTGAGAGCAAAACATTTCTTATCCGATTACTCGATTAATCGACAGATTAATCGATAGAGTACTCGATTACTAAAATAATCGATAGCTGCAGCCCTAAGTGCAGGGCAATGCTTTAACAGAGACTGAAGCTGTATTTTTCCCAACACAGAGCTGACAGACGCTAAAAACAGGTTTGAATCAAATCTGCGCCTGAAGATATTTCTATGAGGGTATCACACTGACTGAGCAGTGTGGACTTTCTCCGGCTTACCCCTGGGTTCCAGAAAAGCTCAGCAAAGATCACCAGGTCAGCAGAGTGCAGGGTCAGACCCATGTTAGCTGCAGTGATTGAAAGGACAGCCACACAGCTGCTGGTGGAGAACTGGAACTTCTCACAGAGCTGCTGCCGCTCAGCAGATGGAGTGGCCCCGTCAATACGGATGTAGGTGACATTCTGGGTAAGAAAGTTTATGACTCATTACAAACACTTTGAAAAAACTCTTAATCCACATACAGGGTTTATGTTGGTTAAGAAAAATTGAACTCAATGAGAAACACTTTCTAATAAAACTAGTTTTATTTATTACTGGTCCTGGTTCAAATGTGCTTGTCACTGCCTACACTCATTCTCTGCAGTTACAGCTGAGTTGACCTAGGAGTTGACTTAAACTTCCACACAAGAGCCAGTCTTGTTAGAAAGTCAAAATGTGCTTTCATAATTCAGACTCCTGTGGGGGTCCTGATGTACTCACCCTTTTCCCCAGTTCACTGGTGATGTGATCAAGGACTGACTTATGATGGGCAAACACCAGAAACTTCTCTCTCCCACACTCCAGCATGTCAGTAATGTACTCCCTAATAGTTAAAGAAGAAATACAGTCAAATATTCAACTTCCATGTGCATTTATCAGAACACTTCTCATTCTCTTAAATCTAGTGCAGTCACATCAGTCTGACAAAAGACCAATTCATTTTGCATTTTAATCTCAGCGCACATCATTCTTAATATGATATGACGCACTGATCCCACCATTAGGTCTGTACTTACATAATAGCTTGTAGCTTGGCTTCAGCTGTGTGGTTATAAAAGAGGAGCAGGGCCTCCTTCTCTTCCTTTTTCTGAGAAAGATAAGGAACAGCCCAAGATAAGAAGTGACAGGAGGTTCTTTTTGATGATTGGATAAGACTGCCACTACTCCAAGAAGCAGTGCGATTATGAACAATCAGGATCAGGATCCCACTCTCATCGTCAGGTATTTACTCACAAATGAAGCTGAGTGAAGTACTCAGGGTGAGCTGAGAGGCATTTGTGAGGCCTGAAAAGACCCTATCAGCCTTCAATCTGACTGTCTCCTGTTTAACAGGATCCTCTTTGCTTATTTGACTCTGCAGTGCATCAAAGTAGCACCATTTAAAAACATTAATATACTGGTTTATCTATTTTCAGAGAATATGAGAGCTAGTGCACAAGGGTGATCCATAGAAGAGGTCATACGACTAGACCACATTCCACCAAAACAAGATTAAAAGGAGATTCCGGTGTAAAATTAATTCAGGGTCAAACACACCATAACACCAAGTTAGACACCCTGTCGAGAGATGAATGTTGCCGACCGCATACTTCTCTACTTATACCAACTTTAGTAACGACCGCACAATAGCAATACAATACAATACAAACCTCAACCAAAATGCCATTCTATAGCCACAAATAATGCTCAGAACAGCACATCTTTTTAGCTTAGCCTGATTTCTTTAGCAAAGTCACTAAACACAACTCAGTGTACGGAGACCTTGGGCGAGTCCATTACGGACTACAGCAGGGTGACACAGCTCAAGGAAGAAAATTTATGATCATTACTTTATCATTTCCTTTAAGTAATAATCACCATATTAATCATTTTGTAGTTCTTCTGCCTTAGCGTCTCAGTCTGATTGCATTTCCATAAAGAAATGATCATTAATGATCTTCCTTGAGCTGCGTCACCCCACTGTAGTCCATAATGGACTGGCCTGACATCTCTGTACAAACAAGCGGCTGCTAGAAGAGAGTGGGTAAGTTTTGTTTATTCTCTTTGCTGAAGAAATCAGGCAAAGTTAAAAAGATGTTTGGTGGCTAATACTATCATTGGGACCCTATATATACTGTTGATGAAGTTAGGTGCTGTTCTGAGCATTATTTGTGGCTATAGAGTGGCTTTTTGGTTGAGATTTGTTTATGGCTCCTCAGACCACTGTGTATTGCTTTTATACAGTCGAACTAAAGTTGGTATTACTAGAGAAGCAAGCGGTCGGCAACATTCATCTCTCGAGGGGGTGTCTAACTCAGTGTATTTGACCCTGAATTAATTTTACGTAGATGATGTAGAGTAGTCAGATTTTTATATTTTCAGTTCTCTGTCAAACAGGATCTCATAATTATTTGGAGTTAAAGCCACTGAGCAGAATTCACAAAAAGATTTACCTTTAGTTATTACAGTTATTTCTTTCTTCATTCACACTGAGAGTTACACCCTTACACTGCAGACTTTTGACTCCTGGTTTCTTCTCACTTTGAATCAAGAATTAGAAAACAGACAACATTTCTAATGCTGTGCCTTTTCAGTGTTACGGGGGGTCATGTTCACTTACGTTGTTGTTTACACGGGTTAAACGCTCGGCAGCAGCTGACAGAGCAGTCTTTAAGCGGGTGGTGACACCATCTATGGTCACTGTGACCACCTTGCGTTGTTTCGAAGGAAGCTGGGAGAGAACTTCTGACTTTAGGCGTCGCAGCATCAGACTCTCCTCTAGCAGCAGCTTCAACTCCCCAAGGTTGGAGGAACCTGAGTAGTCCCACCCCCAAGCCATCTTTTGGGGGGCAAAGAGAGGAGGAGTAAAACTGAGCCAGCAGCACTGCGACATCTTAAAGCAAATGTTCGTACAAGAGCTGATTTATCAAGCTGAAGACCAAACAACAGGGGACTAAAGTTCAAATTTAATTCACAGGAATCACACATGCTCTCGGAAAGCTCCTGCTGGTGTCCATCAGGCTGTGAAGACCAAGTTGTAAAAAGCACTGTGATGAGGATAAACCCAATTTGCTTAAAAGCAGCACAAAATCCCCCCAATCTTAGCTGGTTATTAGTCATCATGAACAAATTAAGGCTTTAATTGCTCCTTAAATCATGCAGAGTGTGCCCCATTCAAAACCACTAAAATTAATTTAGAAGATTTAATGGAAGGAAGCAAAGTCACAAACTGGGTGAAATAAATGAAGACCCAAAGAGAATAATCACTGCAGAGAAAAGTCTACACGTCTAAGAAACTAATTGGTTTATTTTGAATATTTATTAACTTTAAATTGTGCTGTCATCTTTGTTATGTAAGGGCGGCTGATAATACATATTTGATAATCCAACATCTTCAATTCTCCAGCCAACTACAGTGTAACAGGGTTAAGCATCGCCATTAAAAAAACTTAAGCTACCTGTTTGGCAGCACAGTAGCGCTGCCCAAAATCATGGAAGCGAGGGAAGAGAGTTGGCCTGACAGCAAGGATCTGTGTGTAGAGCTCTGAGGGTCTGGACATGGCTGGGGTCCCAGACAGAAGAATCACCCTCTTTGCTGCCTGGAGATGAAAAAAAAAAGAGAAAAAATCTGATCAGAGACTGCTGAGGGGAGCTGAGTGACAGGAACAAGAAATTAAACCAAGCAATGTCCAAAATCCTGCAATGCTTTGGACCAGAAGTGGTTACTGGATCTATTTTACCAACAGATACTCATGAACTCTACAGGGACAAACGATGATGGGTCTGCAATACAGTAATGAAAGAGCTATTACATGATGCCTCCAAAAAATTCACAGTTCAAAGAAGCAAGATGTTTATTGAAAATGTATTTGCTTGCTCTGTATTTGGGCACACTGTAAGGATTTTGTTTAATGTAATTTGAACATAGTAATACAACCGTTAAATAATATTCCTGTTCAAGTCAGTGTCTACTTGTATATTTTCTAGATTTTTTTTTCTCCCTGTTTTTAACAACTCATGTCTTTAGTTTCTTAGAAACAAAACAGTATTTATGTTTTTAAAAGGGGTTTTGTTTAGCTGTGAAATTTGTTAAGTTACTAATTTTTTTAAAGCAAAGCTGCTGAATGGGTTTTGGAAGCAAGTAAATCAAGTACCTTGAGGAGAGGTAAGGCTGCTTTACAACGGGCAGTCTTCATGTTCTTCAGAAAGTGAGACTCGTCCTGCTCAGAATGACCAGATCACACACATAGTTTAGATATCACACTACATGGCTTAAAGAAAAAGAATAACTGACTTCATCAAAAATTGTGTTATTACAGGTTAGCATGCATCACCTATGGGGACCAAGGTCCCCGCAACGGTTGCAGGTTCGAGTCTGGCCCTGACCATGTGCTGCATGTCCTTCCCCATCACTCTCTATCTCCTCCCTATATTTCTAATCTATCCTATCCATTAAAGCAAAGATTGCCCCAAAAAAATACTTTAAAAATTAATAATAATAACAATAACTAGAACAGATAAATAAAATAAAATAAAATAAAATAAAATTTGTGTTATTAAAAGTTTCATTTCAAAATAGCTGAATAATACACAGTCCAACCACATGACTGACCATGATGAGAACACTGAAGGGGTTTCCTAGCTGCTGCTTATCCATCCTGCTCAAGAGGTCATAGCTGATGATGTTGACCAGACCAGACCGCAGATTTTCTTTGGCCTTTACCACCACGTTGATTCTGTCAGCACTCAGGGAGGGAAGCCAGCGTCTGAAGGCCTACGGGCAGAAACACTTTGTCATGTTAGACATGTAGAGTGAAGCAGCAACACTTCCCAGAATAACAGTAAAAACAATTGGTTAGTCTTTGAAATACCAAAGAAATATCCACACGTATTTCGCTGACAAGTCGCTGATTCAAATGTTGCTTCTCACTAGAAATTCAGCTCAACTGCTACTACGATGTTTTCATTTATCTAAGCAGAGCTCAGAAAACAGTGGCCCAAATGTTCCTGACAATTTGCTTACTTGCTCTACATTCCCCTGTCAACCTGACTTAAAGTCAAAAAGTTACATCTCCCATGTTCAACAGCTGCAAACGCACAGCGCTAACAATGCAGATAATATCGAAGCCAGACAGACTAAGTGTCCTTTAAATCGAACAACATCCTGTAACTAACTCTCCTCTGTGAATCTAACTCCTGATTGGATGACTGTGTTTGATCCAAGTGACTATTTAGAGAACAGACTGTCTAGTCTTGTCAATAGACAGAAGGCAAAGTGAGGCTCTTCTGAAACTGTGCAGCGTGGAGAGAAGAGTGAATAGATGCTGCAGAAAATCAGACACAAAGAAATAAGTGGGACCAGAGATGAACTCTGAGAGTGCTGAGAATGTAACAGAAAAAAAACATAGAAAAGGACACAGTCACATTCAATAATGCCATGTGCATTATTCAATGGTAAATGGACTGTGTTTATATAGCGCTTTCTCTGCTCCTCTGACCACTCCAAGTGCTCTTACATTCTAGGTCACATTCACCCATCCACACCACAGTCACACACGGATGGCAGAGGCCACTTTGCAGAGAGAGTACCCATCAGTTTTAACTAATCCTTTTAATACACTGTTGGGCACAGCCAGAGGGGGCGATTCAGCATCAAGTGTCTTACCAAAGGACACTTCAGCATGTAAATAGCAGGACCTGCAATCTAACCCTCAACCTTCTGATTGAGAAGGTTAACTTCACCACTGAGCCACAGCAGCTTCTTATCGCCAGATTGGCTCAGACTAGTACATCAGACTCTATGACTCCAACTCCACCAGAGGTGGTACATGTGTGAAACTAGGGCTGGGTGATATGGCCTCAACTCAATATCATGATATATTGAGCAGTTCACATCGATAACAGACGATAACTACTCCACAGCTGCTCCAACTTTTGAACCGTCCTCCATCTCCTCACCTGTCTTTCCCTCTTTGTTACGGACTGGATGAGGTGGAGTCACATCACTGACATAGGACTGTGTCTTACAGGGACATGAGACCATAGCCTACCTAAACACATCCAAATATTTTAGTATTGGTAAATTTTTGGTTTATCGCCCAGCCCTATGTGAAACATTCATAAAAACAGATTTTAAACTTCAATCATTTCAGCTGAACAAGGTCACTTGCAAAGCCCTGCTAAACTTTCTATAAATCTCACCCACTTCTATTTTGACACCACTGCACCCACATATAGAAACAACATGTTTGTTACATGAACATTAAAGTTTTCAAACTCAAAGACACAGAATGTTCACGATGAAGGTGAGCAGGAGAAGTGCAGCCATGGTGATAATTATTTATGTAAAGACATATTTATGCAAATATCAAAAACAGTTTGAGAAATAAAATTTGAATGATTTAAAAATTGCACATAACATAAAAAAAACCTGAGCAGGATTGTTGGCAGTCCTACATCATATGTTACTCTCAAACCTGAACATATATATCCCTCAGGCCTTCCTAGATGTGTAAACATGTCATCAGCACTTAATGTCTCCCCATCTCATCAGGGATGCTGGCTTTTGAACTGAGAGCTGACAACAAGCCAGGCGATCTGAAGGTTGTGGTGTCCATGCTTTCCAAAAATAATGTCCAATTTTGAAATTTCAGACCACAGGAGCGCTTTTTATTTTGCTTTGGTCCATCTGAAGTGGGCTTGGGCCAAGAGGAGTCACCAGCATATCTGGACCTTAACTCCTATTTGTGAATACAGTGACAAACTGTGTTCACAGATGATGAGTTTTGGATGTGATTATGAGCCCATGCTGCGATTTCCACTGCAGAGTCATATCTGATTTTGATGCAGTGTTGCCTCTCGCACAAAAATCATATCCAGACAATGTCCATTTTCAGTCTAGTCTCTTGTTACGAAATTACTCCCAATTATCAGATTTTTTAAACATTTTATTCCACAGTTGACAAAAATTCGGAAATTCATCAAAATTTTATGCTCAAGAACATTATCCTAGAATTGCTAAATTATTTCCTCACCCCATCCCTCACAGAGTGTCGAACCTCCTCTATCTTTACCTTTGAAAGACTCAGTCTCTCTGAAGAGCCCGTCTCATACCCGTCATCTTACTAACCTGTTGCAAATTAAGGTCAGTATTTAGGAGATGTTTCCCCTGGCCCAACTTAATTGAGAGATGTTGCTGGGATCAAATCCGAGGTTTTACATAAGAACATTTTTAACATTCCATTAGGTGCCTTTGCAATAGTTTAAATTAAAGGTTAATATGGTTTTCAAAAGCATTGAATTTGGTTTTAACAACATTTTACACAGTCTTTTTGTCTTCCTGTCTGTTAATAGAGAGTAAGTAAAAACTGGTCCCATCAAAACTAGGTCTCTACCAGGACTTGAACTGACAATCCTTTCAGTCCCATCTTGTCCATATAAGCTGACCTACTGCCCCCTTACAGTTGTTGATCAGCTGGTAAAACTGACCACTTCATCTTTCAATTTTTAAAGTCTTTGAGGAAAGAAAAAAAATGCATATGCTCCATAAATGAACACTTTGACAGGTATGAAAAACAGTTAAAAACACAGTTTCATTTTACCATCTTCCCTCGACAAAAAGAAAGCAGCCTTGAGGGACAGGAGAGTGTTCACATTTCTCGAAAACAGAAAGCATCAAGCAGAGAAAAGCATCATTTTGGTGTGAGGCTTTAGTCAGAGGAAACTAGACCGTTGTACCCGAGTGCTGACTTGATGCAAACCGAGAATGACAACATTAAACAGAAAACAGAAACTAGAGGATCAACACCTGCACCTACTAATTCACCAGCTTTTTTTCAACAAGACACAAAACTTTAATTTTTTCTGCCGATCTCTCCTACCTCAGCCCAGGTGAATCTCACAGAGGACGGAGCCACCACTAGCAAAGGCCACTCATTCCTGTAGTAGGCTGCTATGCAGATGGCCTGAACTGTCTTTCCCAGGCCCATGTCATCAGCCAAGAGGAGTCGACCTTGTTTTAATACTGCAAAACTGATGGGTCACAAAGAAACTTACAGTTAGAGGTCATGTGAGTGATCAAACCATCTCAGACCCAAAATTTGTCAAGTTAAATCACAGATAACTGCTGTGGAAATACTGATTAATCATGCAAAGTCTTTTCGTTTGTGCATACACTGAGAAAACTATGGACAAATGGCTGTCTCTTGGCATTGACTTATTGGCTAGATCATGCAGAGAGAGCAGCGGTGGCTTTTCAAAGGCACCTACTTGACTCCTTCCCTCTGGAAGGGCATGAGGCTGTGAGTAAGTGTGGAGTCGATGCTGGAGAGGTCTGCTTCAGGGACGACTAAAGACCTGGCTTCAGACCCGTCAAAGCTGGCAGAAAATGCCTGGACTATTGCCCTGGGCAGAGGCTCCACCTCCACTGCTGCTATCCCACTGAGATGATCCACTGGGTATGGAACAACGCATGGTCAGACAAGATGGCAAATGTCACGGAGACAAACAGGAGCAGAGAGATAAAAGCAGCCAAATACAGCATATGCTGCTACTCACTGAGTCTCTTGTAATCCTTGAGAGAAAAGCTCCATTTTCTTGTTTGCATGTCTGCCACAAAACAAATAAATCTTTATCACAAGCTGTGAAATTTAAGAGCATAGAAATAGAAAGGTGTCAAGAAAACTCTGTTACCATAGTTCTTTGTTGGCATCTGCTTAAATCCTGCAATGACATCATTATGGTAACCTATGTCGACTTCAAACTTTGTATGAGACAACAGGATGCACTGGCCCTGCAGAGTGGCCCCAGGTTTCTGCCAGCCGTTGCACAGTTTCAGCAGTGCTCCTAGTGCCGCTCCGTCATGGGCTCGACTGGTGGCTGCAGCAACGTCCAGAGCTTCCATTCCCTCCAGAGGCCTCAAAGTCACAGAGGGGATTGAAACTGCTTCCTCCACTGTATTACAGGGGAAAAAGAAGAGGAGATGCAGCAGGGGAGGAAGAAGAACTCCAAATAATGCATTGAATTCAGGCTACTTCTGTATGTTCCTTATGAACACACTTGGCTTTAACTAATGATCATACTTAGCTGTTGGTAGTCTTCCAGCCCAAAATTCCACATCTTTGTGGCAGGATCTAAGGCGGAACAGAATAATCACATATTACATTTGGACAGTGAGATAAATGAAGGCAAACGTGCAACAACAACAACAGAATTACAAAGGAACTCTAGAAGGTTGTTACTTTCTGAGTCGGAGGATTTGTGCACGAAGCATCTACCATTGATACTATTTTAAAGCTATGTTTGAAGGTTAACAGTTTATATAGAATGACACCAGCAGGTTACATTTTTATTCATTGGTTTGCAGATTACCCTGAATACTATGAAGTGGTGTGTTTGAAAATTACACAATTTGTCGCTGCAATACCTCAAGTCAGTGTTAAACACTACTGAGGTTTGATTCTCCTACCTATTTGTAACACAGAACCCAGTTGAGTTAAAGGAATATTCCGGTGTAAAATTAGGTTAGGGTCAAACACACCGTAACACCGAGTTAGACACCACCTCGAGAGATGAATGTTACTGACTGCTCGCTTCTCTACTTATACCAACTTTAGTAACGACTGCACAATAGCAATACAGAGAGTCACGAGTTCAACCAAAAAGCCACTCTATAGCCACAAATAATGCTCAGAACAGCACCTAACTTCATCAACAGTACATATAGGGTGGGGATGGGAATCGAGAACCAGGTTTTGTTGAGAACTGGTTCCAAATGGTTCAAGCCATCGACATCGTTTACATCTTATCTTAACCATTCCCTAAATGATTCTTTTCTTCCGGTCGTAGCCGCTGCTGCTCCGTCTCAGCAATGGCATGGAAGGTACGTATGTCCTGTGTTAACATGAACACAATGCATGCCAGACTTGGACTAACTGAGTTAGAAGCGTATCAAAAACACTCAACCCGACCCAAAAAACCTTCGAAATTTTGCGCACGACTCGGCCTCCCACTTAGTAATGACCTCTTTTTGGGGATCAAGAATATGGTCACCCTAATTTGACTTAATACCGACTGAAGTAAACACTGTACAATTGGTTTATCGTTTGATTGTTTTTAGACTACTGTTATCAGAGACTCAATAAAATTTTGAGTTAACGGTGAAAACCTATAGTCTACTTTTTTTTTTTAAATCAAAGAAAGGCATCAATAAGGGAATTGTTAAAGAATTGAATCGATAAGCAGAATCGATAATGGCATCGATATCAATAAAATCTTAACAATTACATCCCTAATACAGGGTCCCAGCCATAGCACTAGCCACAAAACATCTTTTTAGCTTTGCCTGATTTCTTTAGCAAAGAGACTAAATACAACTTACCAACTCTCCTCCAGCAGCCGCTTGTTTGTACGGAGATCTCAGACAAGTCCATTACCGCAGCGGGGTGACGCAGCTCAAGGAAGAACATTTATGATCATTTCTTCATGAAAATGCAATCAGACCGATACGCTAAGCAGAAGAACTACCGCGTCTGCAGTGCAAAATGATCAATATGATGACTAATACTTCAAGGAAATTATAAAGTAATGATCATAAATGTTCTTCCTTGCGTCACCCCGCTGCAGTAATGGACTGGCCTGAGGTCTCCGTACAAACAAGCGGCTACTGGAGGAGAGTGGGTGAGTTGTGTTAAGTCTCTTTGCCAAAGAAATCAGGCAAAGTTTAAAAGATATTTGGTGGCTAGTGCTATGGCTGGGACCCTATAGATACTGTTTATGAAGTTAGGTGCTGTTCTGAGCATTATTTGTGGCTATAGAGTGGCTTTTTGGTTGAGGTTTGCGTATGGCTTCTGGGACCGCTGTGTATTGCTATCGTGCAGTCGTTACTAAAGTTGGTTTAACTAGAGAAGCAAGCGGTCGGCAACATTCATCTCTCAATGGGGTGTCTAACTTAATGTTACATATCAATTTTACACCAAAATATCCCTTTAACTTGGAACAAGGGGAACATTTGAAATTATCTCATTAGCAAAAAGTTGTTTAACTGTATTTACATAGCTGAAGACTAAACACCTGTGGTTTGACAGGTCCTCACTGTGCACTGAGGATTTGAAAAAAAAAAAAAAACTCTGCAAAAAGGACTGGGCATTAAACCGATCTTCAAACAGTAGAGGTCTGGTCAGTAGATACTTACCATAATTCTTTGTTGGAATAGATTTGAAAACTGCAATTAGGTCTGCATGGTAGCCCACTTCTATCCTAAACCGCCCCTCTGTGTGAGGTACACATCTTCCTCTTACAGAAATGGCAGGCTTCTTTGCAGGTGCACCATTTAAAGTTGTGGAGTTTGTTGGAGGCTGAGCTGTGGGGCTCTGTGTAGGTTTGCTACTCTGCTTGTAGAAAGAACCAGTTGCACCAACAGAGCTGCTGATGGAGAGATTAGGCTTCACACCAAAGTTTCCACCACTGGAGGAGACGCCACTGCTCACTTGTTGACTTGTTGTCTGGGAAGGTGAGTTACTGACTTTCACCTTCAAATAAAGAACAAACATGAAATAAGCAAGTGAAAAACAAGAAGTTAATCCCATAAACAGAAAAAATGGATGCTTCAGTAAAATACTCACCAGTCCCACAATGGAAGAGTTGGGCAGAGCACTTTGATAGATATGGTTGCCAGTGCCACGTGACTGCTGAAGGTTTGGGTCATGGTTTTGGTTATGGAGACCTTGTGGGTCTGTGTTGAAAGGAGGACCGAACCGTTTTCGTTCAGGGGCTGAGCTCTGAGGTCGAGCTTCTCTGAGATGAGTGGGAGCAGCAGGAACAGGACCACTGCTATGTTTGGGAGGCAGCGCCTGAAACGACGGCTTATTGACGTGTCCTGCTGTCTGTTTATTGCTGCTGGTAGTAAGTTCGAGTTTTTGGGCTCTTCTTTCCAAAGCCCTCTGTCTGTTTTCCTCTATTCTTCTCAGCTGCTCTCCTGTCAGCTGGTAAGACATGCTGAACTTTTCTGTAGATACAAACGCCAACTCTCGACTTCTCTGTCCCTAAATTCATAAAACAAGATCCATCAGAACTATCACACATCTATTTACCTAAAGTATGTAATCAGTGAGTCCGCATCAGCAACAACAGCACATCTACGACCGTTGATAAACTTGCATTTTAACAACAGCGACTAACGCTTGCTAACGTGGTGGGCGGGAGCAGCAAAACTTAGCAGCAAAGTAAGTCGACAGAGTCACCGTGGATTCAGAGATGAGGTGGTATTTGTCCCAGGGGTGGCATCTCACTAAAAGTCGAAGAGTGAGAGCTAAAAACAGGAGTTCTTATTAATTTCTGAGCTCGCAACGCGTGCAGAGGGAGTTCATGCTAGTCGGTTGCTGCTTCAGTGTCTGCCGCGCAGGAAATGACGTTGAAAAACAACCAGGCACGTGCCGGTGGCGGTTGCCTGGTGATGTAGAGACGTTGCTCAAAACTGGAACGAAATAAAACAAACAACAAGCAACAAAATTAAATCAACGTCTTAATGACAACTCTCAATTAAGTTTTTTTATTCATATCTATAATATTTAAGCATTAAAGTGAAAGGAAGGTCAACTTTTTTAAAGAAAAAAATGGATAAAGTAGTCATTCAAGTTAATTTTTTGTCAATATAAAAAAGTAATAAATAAAGTAGGTTACTCTAAAGTTAACTGATGCAATACCAGCAATGTCTCACTGATGTTAAGCTTGGTAACTTTAGGCAGATGTTATTGAAAACCTTTAATTTTCAGCCTTTAATTTTACTTCATAAAATCATAAAAATACAGTTCTTAAAGTAGATTGGGCAAGTTTGCTCATTTGACTATGAATAACAGATTTGGCATCCCCACTTTTCATTGAATAGCCCACTGTGTTGCTGATGGTATCTCTAGTGTGACTGAATCAAAGACTTGTTGTAAAATGTGTGTAGGCTACACCTTAGTCTACTTCCAGGCCCACTAACGCATTTTAAAATGCGGCAGCTTTTACCAAAATTACTGATCTGAGTCCACAGTATTTCTGTGATCTGCGTCTCAAACACAGACTGTATATACTATGGACAACTTGTTTTCGCCTCCCGTCAGTATACAGATTTGAAGCCAAAGGGTGTGTCCGAAATGGATCCCTAACCTCTATGGGCGACTATATGGGGGTTAGCGCCATTTTGAGGGGTGTCTGAAACCTGAGTGATCAATTCCATTGCGTCATGCCATGTAGTGTCCGAAACCTCTCGTGATTGAGCTCACTACATAGTCAACTATATAGTGAAATCCCATATGGGGGTAAGGGGTTAGGGATTGAGTGATCAATTTCGAACACAGCTAAAAAGTTCTCAGTATTTCCGTGATTTTTCTTCATTTCCTGAAACCAGCATTGCGCAGTAGCATTGTACGCATTCGGCGGGAGAGTCACCGAGAGTCGCTGTGATGACGCTCGGCTCAAACAGCGTATCCCCCGAGTGAGCTATGCAATCTTCGTACGCCCATAGGCTGTATCAAGTGTCAATCATAGAAAACACGAATCCCCTAATAACTTTTAAAAATGGAGCTGCACAGAAAAAAGAGGACTTGAGCACAAACCAGTCTGACAGTAACTACATGTCAACACCGCAAGCAGGGGGGAGAAAAAATGATATTCTGTGTAATAAATTTCTAAAGTTTGTCCACAACTCCATAAGTTTTGCTGGCAGAGGCGGGATTTATGACCTATACTGCAGACCGTCACCAGAGGGAGCTGTTCTCGGAGTGGTTTCACCCAGTGAGGAGGCGGACGGCATCCATTCTATATACAGTCTATGGTTTCAAACCATCAGCTGCATTGGTTTTGCCACAAGAGTGTTGGGTTGTACAATAAAGACGCCCAGCTGCCCGGTTAGCCAGGTAATCACTTTCCCATGAGTCTGCCTCTAGGTCCAGATGCTTGAGTTTATGGCTGTGTCCGGAATGAATCACTCAATCCCTGACCCCTAACCCCCATATAGGGTTTTACTAAATAGTTGACTATGTAGTGAACTCAATCACTGGAGGTTTCAGACACTACATGGCAAGCCACAATGCATGACGGGATGCCCACCACTGGTGAGTGACCATCGGATGGTCACAACATTTTTCAATGCTCTATGGGAAATTTTGAGTCGCCTATATAGGGCACTGGAATTGATTATTTAGGTTTCGGACACCCCTAAAAATGGCGCTGACCCCCATATAGTCACCTATATAGGGGTTAGGGATCCATTTCAGACACAGCCTTTGACTCACTTTTTCTTTTTCTTTTTTTTTTTCTTTATCACACTGCACTGTGAGATTTATTATGTATTGCCCTCGATACAACCTATTTAAAATGTAATATGTCACTTTTATTGGCCTATTGCAATTACCCTAAAAAAGTCTGAATAGCCGAGCTTTCCTTTAACCAAGAGAAATACAGTGCTTTCTATAGCCTTGATAAAAGTACTACACTTACTGATATGACCTGGATGATTTAATAATTGTATGGCTGAAGGAAATGAGTCATTTTGTCACCTTTTGACAGGTAATTCATAACTCACTGTATGCAACACCATAGAGCTGGAGTGATTTAACTTAAAGAAGAAAATCTGTGCCTTTAAAATAGCATTTTGTATTTTTTTATTTTATTTCTGTTAGCCTTTTAATCTTTTACTCCATCTGAAAGTGTGTGTTATTCTTTTGTTCTTTCATATTAGTACTACAAATATGCTGTCCTTCATTGATCAGACAGAGTTAATAAATAACCAATCTGTTAATTAATCAATACCAGACAGCTGTGTTGATTGATAAGTGAAAGAAAAATTGTATGTGTATGCTATCACATGTGTATTTTATCATTAAATAAGTATGTTAATCATCATTTACTGAAACTCACTTGGTGTGAATGCTTTCACAGTCATATCTGTTTCTTTTTAATGAGCATGGGAAAGGAGAAGTATGGCCTTGGAGTTGGGACTGATACTTTTCCGCTGAAGCCGTGCAACTAGATGAATGCTATAATTTCACTCACAGGTTGTTTTCCCAACAGTGTGACATTGAGCTGATAAGCAGGAACCTGATGATGAACTAAGCTGTCTTTGTTCTCCCAGTACAGACCACAGCTGCAACCCGTGCCCTAGTTGGATACTGTTGTAATGTCATGCCACTTGTGAGATGATGTTAGTGGGCAGGGGTGTCTGTTTCTTGACTGCATAAAGGATGTGTAAAAATCTGGATTCCTCAGTCAGAGGAAGCTGCCTTTGTTGTAAGCTGCTGACTTCTTGCAAGTAAAAGATATCGAAGAAAAGGAAGTCCACTATCTCTGTCGTTCTTCTCAGCTGGCTGCAAGTCAGATGCAGTATTATTTTTCTGACAGTAAGTCAGTCATGAAATACAATTCAACTGCAGCACTTTCCACTATTCTATTCATTTATTATGTTTGGAGGAAAATGTGGAAAATAAAGTGCTTTTAGTGGCTGTTTGATTCAAGCTAAACCTATAATTTGTCCTCGTACTCATTGAGGCCACTTTCAAAGTTGATGATATTCATGTTGAGTCAAGTGGCGCCATTTAGCAAGGTTGTTATCAGTAATTTGCGTTAGTCTTGTGATGTCTAATGGTTGAATTGTTTAATTATTGATTATTGGCTGCTGCAAGTTCATTTTCTCGAGACTGTTGCCTGATAAAAATAGGTAAACTGAAAAGTCCCCTTTATTCAACTCATTGGCTCCGTCAGCCATGATAGATAGCTTGCCTTAAACAGGTAATTAACCATTTCCCCGTGTGTGTGTGTGTGTGTGTGTGTGTGTGTGTGTGTGTGTGTGTGTGTGTGTGTGTGTGTGTGTGTGTGTGTGTGTTCGTGTGTTTGTCTCCGTCCACGGTTGTAGTAATGAGTTGGCTGCTTGCATCACCGTGCGCTGGTGACGTGTGGCGTCTGGGAGCTGTCCCAGGAATCATGGTGCTGAAGCTGCAGCACCGATTCAGCAGCCAATGATCACAGGAGAATCCAGGGCTACGGATGCTTTCACCCAGAGCAGGACAGTCCGACAATCGTGTTGGATTATAACGGAGATTTGAACCCCCCCAGCTTGTTCCTCAGACATGGAAATTCGATAATTGGGGATGTAAGCTTCACGTTGACTTGCCAGCGACCTGCAGTCTGGCTGGGGATCTATGAGAAAAATCCCGAAACTGTGAGTCGTATAGAAATCGGGGTAGCTCGCCAGGTAAGACAGATTTCGCTTCCTAACATGGCACGCCATCGATTGCCTTGAAAGCCGTACAAGACGTCGACAGTAATCTGAGCTGTGTTGATGTCTTATCCGCTGTGTGCTGTTAAAATGTTTGAATTGTAAGAGTGAGCGCTGACATTTTGTTTTGTAGTCTGTATCAGTCCATTGTACCATAGGCAGATTGGATTCTTGGGTTTCTGGGCTCGTCGTGAATCTGGAGGGAGAAGCCTGTCGAGATAGTTTATGTTGTACAGAGCAGGCAGACTATTAAGGCCATGAAATGACAGTGGGCACTGAGTGAACGGGCCACAGCCTTATTACTTGAATGCATATTCCTATCAATCTAACATTTGACTTTCTTCTTTTAGCTGTTCCATTTATTGAACTTAATGGCTTCAGACACTTGTTTGCATCGATGGGATTTATTTGCCTTTTGGATTTACATTCCGGAGGAAAGACGGTAAAAGACCATCAGTTATAATACATCAACAAAGAAAACCAAAAGGCTGAATTCAACCAACACTCGCAGAAAAACGCACCCTCTGTTCCTACTTTCCCTCCCCTCCACGTATGAAGAAGTGTTTGCACATGCCGGGGATTTATACAGTACATGCTGATTTCTTCCAGCACATTTGAATGGTGCTGTGAGTTTGTGACCGGAGACAGCCTGATGCTGCGCAGCCAGGGCATGCTGAAGAGCCGCTGCTGCGTCCTGCTCGGTGACCTGAGGGTGCTCCTGCTCGGGCCACCGGCACCGCCGACACCGCTGCCTCCGCTGACCCCCATGAGCGGCCAAACCACTGAAAGCCATGAAACAGGCGTCATCGTCCCTGACAACAACAACACGTTAACGCGGAGCCACCAGCACGCAGGCGACCCCGCTTCCGCACCTGCCGCGGGAGCCATCGGGCAACCGGGTGGAGAGCGACCGGTATCGGGCTGGGTGGATGCGGCAGAGCTGTCGGCGGCCCTGCGCGGCTGCAGCAGCTCTTCAGATGACTGCTCAAAGGGCAAACTGGAGGAGAGGTTCTCCCTCACGAGCTACACGGAGAGTGGCTTCAGGACGCCCGTGTGCAGGATCTGCTTCCAAGGACCAGAACATGTAAGTCAAGGAAAAACGTCTCCTAAATAAGGTTTGTAATGAAGCCCATGTGAGTTTAATCTGTTATCTAATTACTCTAATTCTTAATATTTAAAGGCAAAAATGTGATGATTTACTTAGAGTAAATGAAACCTTCTGCCTATTCCTACTTAAATCAGCCCATAAACCAGGTAACTGGAATGTTGCACATGCATGTTCAGGAACCAGCTCTCATTTGTGCAGCCTCTGCTCTGGTTCATACTCTCTGTTACATACTCTAGTCAAGCTTTTTGAAGAAATCTAGAGTGGCCACACTGCTGGCAAGCCCTTTTAGCAGGAATCCTCTACATCCTACCGTCAGTCCCTTGCATGGCTTAAAAAGACAGCTATAGCTGGCAGTGGGAGGATAATGAAAGACCTTATCCCCATGGTTGACAAGTGTGGAGGATACACCGAGATGCAGCATCAACTCATTATAGTCAAACACTGTGAACTCATATTGACGCATTACATGCGAGAGAAAATAAAAAATCAAATAATACCTCTCACTTTGACGTTCACACTCACCACCAGGAAACAGAAGAAAAAGTAATAATGATAATGTGCACAGAACAGAAGGGAAGAGGCACAAAGTAAATCGCACAGCGTGCCTCCATCTTTTGGACCATATCAGTGATAATGTCACACTACATCAATCTGGAGTGGGAAATCTGAAAGAATCTGGCTAAGGTGTGCAGCAATAAATAATAATAGATTATAACAGAGAGGCTGGCACTCTGCAATTTGCCGACACATTAGTTCCACTGTTTGACTGAGCCTTTGAAACCACATTGACAAATATGCCACACCTTACCAATTAGTAATGGAGTTAAGCTTGTTGGAAAAATGTGAAGCATGATAAGTCAGGAGTAGAACATAACTTTTGATCCTGCTGTCCATACTCACGGTTGCTTTTTCTTTACCTAAGCAGCAGATTTACTGTATCATTTCACGGCCATTGCACTGTGTACCGCCTGCAATCTCTCTATGTTTCATCAACTAATTACTCCAAGAGCAATTCTGTGCATCATTCCACCTCTGAGCCCAGGCCTTGTAATTATTACTGACATGGGGTCTACTTAGGAGATTGAAAACAAGGCTTCATCCTCATTTCTTTTTTCCCCCAAAACTCCAAAGATAGTCGGCACATCGCGGCGCATACAAAGTACTGCCTCCAAAATTTGCAGCAGGCTATTTCCCATGGCCTCCCCCAGCTCGCCTCATCGATGCCTCCTTGAGACATTGCAGCTAGTCAATAGCACTTGATTTGGTGCCGTCTTATCATTATTCAAGTTCTTGTCTATCAGCATTCTTTCTTTTCCTGTCATCACTGCTGTTGGCTTGGGTGAAGTCCAGGTATGGATCTGCTGAGGTGTAAATGGGTACAAGGAGAATGAGGCTCCATTTAAAAAGAGAGATGAGTGGACTGCCTGTGTGTCACCGTGTGATACAGGCAGTGGGGACATTAGTTATCCTCTGTTCTGCCTTAACGTCCAGGATGTCACATAGACCAAGGCAGCCAGTATCTGATTTGACAATCCACCTCCAAAACACTTCCTTCTCCAAGGCTGAGATACTCAAGTTAGAGTAAAGACGGGAGCCGGGGCATTGCTTTCCTTGAGCATCCCACTAGAAAAGGGCCTTGAGTCTCTGACAGAGGCAAACGCTGAAAAGGGAATGTGCTCTGATGATTTAATATGACATCAAGCAATGTAATAACTTTGTGTAATCGAGTTCTTGTTGGTGTTTTTGTTGCCCTATTCTTTGAGGTAACTCACAGCCCAAGGCTTTTTGATTTTTTTTTAGGATGGATAACACAGTTTTAACACAAGGAATTTCAGAGTAAACTGCTGTAACTTTATAACAAATCCATTTAAATCCTAAAGACCCATTTGTTTTATGCAACAATGGGATATTTCCAAGGTCTGTACATTAATGAAAATTACACAAAACCCAACAATTATCAATGAATATATGCGTTTTGTACAAGGATGGGGTTGAAAAACAGTCAAACTGACTTAGGATGCAGACTACCCCTGTCAGAGTGAACATGTTATATCCCCAAACACACACCTTGTCAAGTATCATGATCAGCTGAGCTAATGTTGCATGAAATGACACAAAGCAATGTGTCTTTCAGAGCGGTGCCCCTGTTGTTCATGTTTTTTTCACAGACAGTTTACTGAAGACATATTTCAACCCATTATCATTTGCATTTAAGGTCAGCCAGAAGCTTCACAATCACAGAGGCTTTTTTTTTCTTCAAGCTTGTTTTGCTGTGCTTTCAGACTTGAACATGACCTTGTCCCTGGAAGAACAAGAGATTTCTTTGTTTCTCTTTACAGACTTTCAGGAAATAATCAAGTAGTACACTTATAAAGCTTACAAAAAGACAAATTTAAAAGAAATTTACAAAGAAAAGTCATGAAACATTTCAGTGCATGTGGCATCCTCTCCTGAAGTGTCATGCACTATTACATCCAAGGACCCTTTAGGGCTGATGCTTCTAGTGTCCCATCCTCACTTCAGCAGCATGTTGAGAATATGCGAGTCCCTGCTGCTTAGAAAAAATGTTGGCTTTTGCCCCTAAATCACAACACACATAAAGCACTCCCACAGTGTGTTTGTCTGAGGCACAATGAGAAGCCTTGAGGGGTCAAGTTAGCATCATTCTTTCTATACGGCTTCGCTGTGCGGAGGCACTTTGCTCTCCTTATCTATCATTGGACGGCTCCTCTGCCATTTGTTAGGAATGGATTATAAACAAGTTACGTAAGCATAAATTTTTTTTCAGTCTGGCTCTTTTTTATGAGCTGTTAATTCATAAATTTAGATTATAAACTCTGGCAGCTCCTCAATTCAATTGCTTTGAGAGAGCCTTTAACTTTCCTTCTAAGCCTAATGGCTCCTGTAAAATAGCAATAAGTATAACGCTCCCAGCACGGGTTTTATGAACGGCTGTTAAAGGTAAATCAATCTGAAATGATGTGACTGTAATCTTCCTCGATTGTCCCTCTTTCACCTCGAACTTGTTGAGTATGGTTAAAATGTGTTTTGTTGGATGTCTGTAGTGTAGCTCGTTCTCATAAGAGAAATGCTTGTGGCTTGAATGTCACCGGCTATTATCAAAATTGCTTCATTCAGTTTCTTGTGGAGCTGGTTTGTTTAAACACAATTTCCCTTCGCCTTAAGTTAATGAAGTTCACTTTCATTGATTCCAGATCCTTAATAAATGTGAATAGCAATCTCTAATTTAGTCTCATGTCATTATGTAGGTTGGGAGTTGATCCAATTTCATATGGAGGAAATTAGGTGCACTGGGGTGTTTGAGGGAAAATACAGCACAAAGAAATGGAGTATCTCAGCCAAGTTTTCACAGTCTTTTTTTAAGACATTGTTCTAATGTGTTATTTTTTTCAATGATATTTGCTGTTTGATCAACAAAAGGACATTTAGTTATCACTTTCTGTTTGCGTGGGCTGTAATGCCACATTTGTTATCAGCCTCGCTTACTCTCTATACAGCCTCAGTTGTACTGGACTGATCTAGGTTTCAGCTCTTGGCTGCAATCAGGCCAGTCACAGTGAGCGGTCTGAGTCCCACTGGACACGGCAGAAGTGTTCTAGTGCTCCTGCCAATACACTCCCACCCTGACCATCTGTAGATGGGCCTTTTCTCCTCCAGATCCCTGCTTTTTCCCTCCTTTCTCCTCGACCAGGGCACTGCTCTGTCTGTCAGAGATGTCAGCACAGTAATCGTGTGGACAAATCATTTGGAAACTCACTGCAATTTGCATTTCTTCCTACAACTTCTAAGCTGTGTTCAGGGCAGATAGGGACACGGGTTATATTCAATTTTGAATTAACAATACTGTGGCTTAGAGAGTGAATGCCTCAGCTTAGAGGAAAAGCTCTCTTGCAGCAGAAGAGGTTGGCTAATTTATTTTTCATTCACTACAGGGCTTTTGTTCAGTCTCATTAAGATTAAAGGGTATGTACAAGAAGGTCCTGCTTTGAATTTTATAGATCCAGGTTTCTTTAACTGCAGGTCAGGACCTTAAAAGAGAGCTGGACTCCATCTTTTGGGTCATCATATCGGATATGACATGAGTAGTAATATATTTTAATGAGTTTGGGGCCCAGGGTGAGAGCTTATAAATCTCATTTGTTCCTCAGGCTGAATAGGGCTTAAGAATACTTGCTGGTTAAGGATATGACTGAGCACATGCTGCTGTTAAGTGAAAAGCCTGTGTTGCCAAATTTAATGAATATCTCGATTCATTTTTCGTTGATGGCTCTGTTGAGTGTAAAAACCTTGGAAGAAATGTGTCACACAGCTGAAGTCCTCTTCCCTCTGCTCTGATATTCTCCCGACAGGCGGTGTCAAAAGTGTTTCCAAGTGGATAGTATTAGGTTTTCTTCTAGTCGTTGACACCTCTTTGGACATTTCTGGTAACAAACCCAGCAGTTATTAAGCCACGGCTGTAACACTGTCTTCACTCCTCACTCTGACAAGTGATGCTAAAATTGTCACATTGGTTTAGCTCTCGATTTTAGTCTTTGCTTTAAAAATACTTCATTTGATTGAAAAATCTATTACTTCCTCAGGGTCACAAATTCAAACCTTTTTTTACCCATTATTGGGGACAAACCGAGGTCTGCGCAAACATTTGGTTCTTCTAAATTTGTCTAAGATTGAAGATTCCTTATCCATATTTTTTACTGCATAGCAACTGCAATGTAGTTTCTATTAAATCCTTGTCACTATATTTATATTAAGCCTTTCTGTAGAGCTAAGAGCCTCTTATCTTAATGTCTGTAAATCATTTTAAAGCACATATTGTTGAAGGTAAAACACCAGTAGACTTGAAATGTCTATAAAGATCAGCTGCAAGTAGAGAAGGAATCCAGGGTGGGTAGAAAGGTGGGAGAGAGTGACTAAAAGGGAGAAATGATGGGTTTCTTTTGAAGTTGCATGTATTTGGAGCTATAAAAGAATATACTTGTATATGTGACAGCCAGATTCCCTGTAGCTGCTGCAGTAGCAGTGTACCTTCAGCGTGGTATTTTTCAGCTTTGTTGGGGTTCGCTCTCTGACAGAAGCTTCAGTGACTAATCCTCCCCCTTTCAAAGCTACTGGTAATCAAGCATTGTGCCTGTCAACTAGGTGTGAGGCAAAGCTCTCATTTCACACCTGAACTGGTGCTCTGCTATTACATGACTGTGCAGAGCTGTGTACCCCATGTGTGCATGTGTGTTCGCTGAGCTGACTGTGCATGCAACGAAATTTTCAGAAAATCAATAAGCAAGCACAAAGAACTGCTAAGGAATATAAATGTATGTATAGTGAAACCTGGAGTGTATAGCTAAAGAAAAAAAAAGGTTATAAAGCAAGAGGTTGTCAGCCGGTCGATGATGGCCATAGGGAAATATGTTTTATTCTCTGAATCACAAATCACTACAAAGTCTGCTCTGAAGCGTGAGTCAAGTCAGAGCAAAACCTTTTTCTTTGAAACACTGTAGTGCCAGAGAGGCTCATGTTTCACCAGCAGTAGAAAATATGATGAACCAGAGCTGTGATGACTGTCAAATTGAAAAACATGTATTAATGCTTCTGAATTCACTGGAATGATCACGTCCTGTTTTTGCCTTTGTCCTACAGGGGGAGCTCTTGAGCCCCTGTCGGTGCAGTGGGTCAGTAAGGTGCACCCATCAGCCCTGCCTCATCAAGTGGATCAGTGAGAGAGGATCCTGGGCCTGTGAGCTCTGCTACTACAAGTATCAGGTCATTGCCATCAGCACCAAGAACCCACTACAGGTAAAAAGGCTGTATGGAACAAGGAGATCATAATGAGTTCACAATATGATGAGAAGCTAAAAATAAAGATCCCAAAATATCTGTGTTGCCAGATTTGTTGGGGTTTGTTAGCAAACAAGAAGATAGCCCAAGGCTCTCTCCCGCTGGGGCTCACTCAGAAGCAGTTTTGGTTTTTGAATCAAATTTTATGAAGCACAAAACACCATTTTCAGGAACTACACTGTTTCACCGCGGCTCTGGTGGTGCTCTGATCACAAAGCAAGAAATCCAGCTTAAAAGGACTGATGTTCTTGAATTAAACACGGCTTTAGCTTTCTGATCTCCAGAACAGAAACATCTTTTCTCTCAGTTTTAGACCTTGATGATATGAACAGGTCCTTTGTGGTTGCACATGGATTTTTTAGGTATTATTATTATCACTCGGGCAGCACTGCTGTGTGAAATCCTGCAGATACTGTCTAATATACTGAGAGTCAGCTGTGGTATTCCCTTATGAGAACGAGTCTCAATTTGCAGATGTTTAGCAAAATACCAAATATAAGTGATTTAAATGTTTAGTGTTTGCTGTTTTTATTTCAGCACTCGATCGAATTAAACAGTTTGAGAATATGATTATCAGCCTCATTAATCTGAAATACAGATGTTTGAATGACTGTTTTGTTTTTTAACCCAGTGACCTTTATTTCTCTTGGTCTCATTCTTGTCCCACAAAGGTTTTTCAAAGCACAAAACACTAACTTGTTGTGTGGTCTGTGTCTCACTTCAGTGGCAGGCCATCTCCCTGACAGTGATCGAGAAAGTGCAAATAGCAGCAGCAATCCTGGGCTCCCTGTTCCTCATGGCGAGCATCTCCTGGTTGGTGTGGTCGTCCTTCAGCCCGTCAGCTCGCTGGCAGAGACAAGACCTGCTCTTTCAGATCTGCTACGGCATGTATGGCTTCATGGATGTCGTCTGCATCGGTGAGGGGCCGTGTTTCACATAACTTTAGTACATTTTCATTTGATGATTTGATGTGAAACTCTTTTGCAATGAGTGTGGGCATTTAAAAACAACGAATAATAATGAGTGTATCTGTTCTGGTTACATTATTCTCAGTTCATTATGCATTCAATGAGCAAAACAAACAAAATGCCAAAGGTGTTGAGTAGAATCAATAATTATGCCCACTGGCTGAGCACAAATGATTGTGAATGGCCTGAACTATTGACAATCAATACCACAAATCTATACAAACTAATTCCTACTTACACCCAATGTGTGGAGTCCTGTCACATCACCCTGGCTTATCATTTGAATCACACACAACACTTCTCTTTGTAAAATCCACTTTGTAACAGTCGCTATTTTAAAGATGATGAAATGCTCGCAGCTTACTTTATCAATAAAACATGAATTCTGCTTTTGCAGCAGCTGAAGTGGTCTCCATAGCATACATTAAAGAGTGTTTCTCTCTATGATAAAAGCTGCAGCAAAATTCATGAGCACTTTGAAGACCACGATGCACTGACATAACACAAGAGGGGGAAAAGGTGCAGGAACCATCTTTCGGATTTGCGTGGGTGTCAACGGTGAAACTTGTGGAATCGGCTTTAGCCTGCTGTCCTCCTCTTCAGCCTGGGGGGGCCACATGTTTGGAGAGACAGCGTGATGGCATCTCACACTAGGAAAAAGTCTAACTGCCACAGCAGCAGACGGGAGGATGAGAGGAAGAGCTGATTGATTGTCTCCGGTTTGGTGGCGGGGACTGACTGCCGAGTCATTAACTCTGCACTCTACAGAGATTAACTTGTCACCTGGCAGACGTTAAAGAGCAAAGCCTTGAATTTTTTTCTCATGTGCAAATTCTGAGTGGGAGAGAAACAGAGCTGAAGAGGAGGGTCTGGGTTTTGTCAATGAATTCTGTAAATGTAGAGGGTGGTGAGAATTATTCAATCCCCATATTTAGCAGTCAGCTTCTACAGGAGTTTTTGCAGTAATTCAGTTTTATGTTACCCATTAGAGTAAAGGAGAATTTAGTACCACAACTGCAATAAAGGATGTTACCACTTGAAGAATACAAAGGCTATATACTGCCCTGCATACTTGCTGTGGCAGCAATGTCAGAGAGTGAATATCTGTTACAACAGAGGAGAATAGATTAAGACAGCCTCCCATTTATAACGTACGTCCCTCTACATTAAAAAGCAGCAGGATGTTGGGGTCGGGGCATTCGCTGTTACGGATTGATTTCAATTTTCAAGACACTAAGTTCAATGAACCTAAATCAATAAGCAATTTTAAACTGAGATAAGATGGTATTGAACAACCTCAGACACCGCATCATAATTCTTGCTAACCTGCACCAAAAGTGTGGACTTTTGCTGTGTCATAAGTTGTTCCACATCTATAATTATATAAGAAACAAAGATCTTATCTGCAGGTTATGGTGCTGAACTTTAAAGATGAGGTGTTTTGTTCTGCCGCTTCCCAAACTGAAACCTCCTGCAGGCGTTGACACAATGAATCTACCACTGCAGAGATATAAATCACTTTGTTGTGTCATAAAGTCCGCTGCCAGACACTGACATTGTCTAATTGATGCTCTGATCTTCACAGCACTAATCGTCCACGAGGGACCGTCTGTGTTTCGAATCTTCCACCGCTGGCAGGCCGTGAACCAGCAGTGGAAAGTCCTGAACTATGATAAGTCGATGGACAGCGATGACCTGAAGAACATTGCGGTGGACAGAACTCTGTCTCAGCCCAGCCCGGGCTTTCAGACTGGCTTAGGAATGTCCACCTCCACTTCCTCACTGATGGTGGTAGCCTCAACAGCCGCTGGCTCCACTTCTACAACCGTGGTGACGGCTGTACCAGGGGGACTGGGAACACATGTGGACCCAAACAGCGGAAGCACAGTGCCAGACCAACACTGTCCTTACAACATCCTCCACCTCCTCAGCCACCTGAGGCAGCCGGAGGCCCGCAGCCAACCCAGCAATAGCACACGAGAGCTGGTCATGAGAGTCACAACAGTCTGAGGAGTCAGACGAGGCCTTATCTCACACCGAGGTGGAAGATTTATGAACCAGCCAACATTGAAAAAAAAAAAAGTCTTATCTTGACCGCACCAGATTAATACCATGTTGTTGTTTGTTTCAAAATGCATCTTTGATGTCCTTACATGGATTGAATAAAAGTCAAGGGTGTTTGATTTGCAGATTGGTCGGAAACTGTTCTGTCTGGTATTAAAGGTAAAAAATATTTGCTACCATGTCCAGTTATGTTCATCCTTAACCTTTAAAAGGAAATCAAGGCCAAAGGTCCCCCTTCCTTTGAGAGCTTTCAGCATCGTCTCAGGTGCCAACAACTGCCAGCTTTATCCAATTACTGAGCCATGAGATTCAGTCGAAAAGAGGATTATTAAGATGAATTTCTCTTTTTTCTGTAAACCACTAAAATTACTAACAGGACATCTGTCTGTGTTACATAACAATGACACAAAAATAACTATAGAAATCCTCGATGTTCTATTTTTATCACAGAAAACCAAGATTTTAAAATCAGTATCTGAACCCACATTTGCATCTAAGCAGAAGTGTTTTTTCGACCATTATGGGATGGATTTAGCATTATTCTGTATGTCTGTAATTCTCAATGTAAGCACAAGACAACAAGAAAACTACTTTGCGCCTTTCTACAGGGTGTGTTTTCTGGTCGTGATCTGCCCAAATACAGTGATTAACATGCTAAAAATGTTCATATGATTCAGTGATTACTGAAAGTTAACCATGTTGGTCACAGTGAAGCATTGATAAAGGTGCAGCAGTCTTCACCTGGTGAATATTGTGGGGTTAGATCCTTCAATGTAAAACTTGACAAACTCTCCATTTGTGTATGAAAAAGTTCACAGAGCTCTTTGTCCTTCTCATACAAACTGAATTAATCCATCGTCCCTCTGGTGCAGAGAGATGCCAGCATTAGATTTGTCTCATAAAGTCGTTGCAGCAAAGGTGTCACATCAGAGAGAATATTACAGTAGGTCTGATGCTGATTAAATCTTTGAGTGAATGTAAATGTCAGGGAAGATATGGAGCAGTAAACAAGTTTAATGTACTGCTTTAATGAGCACTTTTTCCCCTAATCAGACTCTATTCTTTGGATTTTCTTGATTGTTGGTTTTGCTCTTTTTGGAGTATTAACAAAGTCGATGTGCATCTATACATTTTACATTTACTCTGCTTTCCTGTGATAATAAGTTAATTTTGTAGAGCTCTTGTCTTAATATCAGATGATAACTTGTATCCCTAACACATGAAACAATCATAAAGACTGGTTTTACTCACTTTGCGTATTTGGCTAATAGCAGCGTGGCATGTCATGGTCTGGCTTGTAGAATCCTCTTATCATGAAAATAAAGGTGTAATTAGACATAATCAGTCATAACAGGAGAACTGGATGTGTTATCTTGTGGTGGAAAAGATAAGTTGAGATCTCAAGAAAATAACTGATATAAAGTGATTATCAGGGGAAAATGGCACAGATAAAATGTATTGATGCACATCTGCTCAGTGATGCCTATCTGCTCTTTACAACTTTACAGTCTTTATGACCGTCCATCTCAACGACAGAGAAAATGAATACAACAGACAGACATGAGCTAGTTTACTTCATTGTCTTTGACAGTGTCTCCATGAGTAGACTCACGTTCTTTAGTTCCAAAGTCATTTCATTCGCGGTTCATATTCGTGTTCAGAAGTGGCTTACAAAGCCAGTGATTCTCCCGCCTCTTGGCTCTCAGTTTCAGATATGCTCTTTGATATATTTTTTTTCACAGCTCTTGTTTCATGTCCATAAAAGATCAATTTTATCCCAGGGGACACAAGATCTCTAAAGCATCTAGAGAGGGAAGGAAGAAACCTGGTTTAAAGCATGTTCACAGCAACTCATAGATGGAGTTGCCTGTTTTATTTCCCCTAAAAGTCAACAAGCTGACACTGTGATGGTGTGCAGGGAGACACTTTGCATTATCACACTCTCATTTAGATGCAGTCTCCTTTAAAAAAAACAACATTTTGATGCTAATATTATCTGTTACAAGCAGAAAGCCAAAGCTGATCATAGTGTGAAACATTTTTCACAAGCTTCGCCTCAGATGCCTTTGAGCCGTCTCCAGCATGCATTACATTAAAACACATCATTAGCTTAAAATACATCTCATATGAATGATCTGCATTCAATTAAGAGAGGCTGGAGCCTAATGTCGTGCAGTTTATTTTCACTCCTCTGGGTTTTCGCAAAGCAGCAGTTCACTCTAATGTTGTCCAATCAATAGAGACTGTCTCTCCTCTCAACTTGAACAACTTATCAAAGAACTGTACTGCTGTTTTGGGGAACATTAAGTATTCCCTGTGTAGTATTACACATCTAAAGAGAGAAACCACGAAGTGCATCAGCTGCGTTCTGTTTAGCCTTTTGTGTTCTACCCAATTTATTTCCGTGTTACCTGGTGGATATATGCTATTTTGCAACTCTGCAATTCCTCATCATAATCAAATGCCAGGAGAACAGTATCTGCAGAGAATCAGGTAGCGCTGGGGTTTTCTGCTGAATTATTTAAGCCATGAGGTGCTGATATCAATGGGATGGAGCTGCTCTATAGCACCAACTTGCAAAGGAGCTCAGAGGTTGTACAGAGTTCATGCATCTGCCTTCCTTTGTTCGCTTCACACCTTGTCTCTTTGAATTCACAGACACACACACACACACCTGGCTCTGATAAAAGTCACAAAACACACATGCATGAGGATTTTTACCTGTATGTCATCTTCCAGGATCAATATGAAGCCAGGTCTCCATACAGTTTAAATATTTAACTTCTCACTTGCTGAGCTCAGATCTAATCCATCCATTTTCTACCACTTTTCCCATTGGGGGGTCACGGGGGGGCTGGAGCCTATCCCAGCATCTTGGGGCAAAGGCAGGGGACATCCTGGACAAGTCGCCAGTTCATTGCAGGGCTGATTAGAGATGAACAACCATCTATACCAGGGGTAGGCAATCATGCGCCATGGAGGGCCGAGAGGCTGCAGGTTTTCTTTCCAACCCAAAACTCCACCAGGTGATTTCACTGATTAGTCCCTGCTCTCTGCTTGGAGGTAAGGTAATCAGTGAAATCACCTGGTGGAGTTTTGGGTTGGAAAGAAAACCTGCAGCCTCTCGGCCCTCCATGGCACATGATTGCCCACCCCTGATCTATACCTACAGGCATTTTGAAAGTGGCCAATTAATCTAATTCTACGTCTGCATGTGGGAAACCCACACAGACACAGGGCGAACATGCAAACTCCACACAGAAACACCCTGACCTGGATTCGAACGCAGGACCTTCTTGCTGTGAGGTGACAGTGCTAACCACTACACTACTGTGCCGACATAAATCGAATCCATGTGTGGAAAATAACTTGTGTCATGTTTAAATTCTGTCCTTTAGATGTCAGCTCTGTTCTTTTAATCTAAAACTGTGGTTGCTTTCCGAACCTCTCTCTTTAAACCTGACACCACATCTTGTGAGGTTGTGTTCCTCATCGTGTATATTCATACTTTTTAAATGCTACTTATCCCAAATTTATGCTTTTTTTTTTTTGAAAGCTAAGTAGAATTAGTGTAGTAGTCTTTGAAAGTTTCAAGCTTTGGGTATTTTTCGTCTTAATTTTGAAATTTGTCTACTAAAGCAAAAACACAGGGGCACTTTGCAGAGCCTGAAAGTGAAGCAGTCTTTACAAACCAGTGATTTCAGGAGGGTTATCTGTCTCCTGGTTGGTGCACGGCGTAATAAAACCCACACTGCTTTCATCTGCAGATAATTGACCCAAAAAGGATTTTTGCAGACTATATAGAACACTGAACCTTTGAAACTGAGTAAATTTCATACAGCTAATGCGCTATTCAAGCAGGTCATCTGAGGCTGAATCGCACCGGCAGAGAGCACCGTATTCATCCCCTCCAACTTTTGCTACATCTGAGAATGAAAGGGAGCATTTTGAAGTGCTGAGACGAGGTATTATAAAGACAGGAGTATTGACAGTCACTGACAGTGTTTGGTGAAATTGCAGGAGAGGCAGCCTTAGTACTTCAGGACAGGTTCCTATTGAATACTTATATTCACATCCAACCTTTTTGGTGCACTGAAAAAATCTGTTGCAATGGACTTATTGACCCTGGAAAATAAGGATTCATTTATGCTTGACGGAGAGTTGGTATTTCTGAAATTAACATGAGTTATGAATGTCAGCTTAATGGTCATGTCTTACAAACAATGTGACCTTCTGCTGTGCTGACATGACTTCTTAATATATACACACATTAATAAACTTGAGATCGTCATTTCAAGAATTTAATGCACCTGAAAAAGTGTAGTTCAAAACAATCAGTTGATGACACAGCAACATACAGTATTTACAGTTTCTAAACTTGCCTCTTTTTACACGTCAGCCTCTATTCAGGTTCTTAATTAAACACACTATTTAACCGCAGGCACTCAAGATGCAGGACACAAATGTTGCTAAATTTGCCCAAAGCTCTAACAAAAGTAGGCCAGTACCCGAACAGGAGTTCAAGTTCAGATCATGCATAATACATTGAGTTCACGATCAGTGCAATGGAGCCAGCAATATTCAAGATGGTGAACACAAAGCTGCATCCTGCGTGCCTCACTGTTACACACGCTGGTACCAGCTTTGGCTCTAAACTTAACATCAAACCACCAGAGTGCTTTAGAGGTGGACTCCAGGTCAGGAGGGCAGTTCAGGTTCAAGACGAAAAGCTGCCACAAATCAAGTTCTGCATGAAGAGCAAAGTGATATGAATGAACATTCGCCTGCACAATTAAAAAAATCAAAATCTACTGAGTGTACTTTTCTTCTTATTATGAGTGGAAATAGGTCTTTACACTTTATAACAGCCACATTGACCTAACATGTCTGGATCCTTTCTCCAGATGTGTAAAAATTACAGCTTCAGTCAAGAAACTCATTGAGAAAATTTTGCGTGCAGCACTGGCAGCCTCTTTAACTCATTACAATACATTAAGTTCTTGTTGTGGCTTCTTAAAAAGGATTTATATCTGAGCTTGTAAGATCAGTTTAGCTTATAATATTTCTTAATATTTCTTACATAAATGCACTCTGTGGTATTTGAAACAAACATTATCATCTCATCTTTTTTCTCTCTCTGCATATAAAGTCCTTGAGAAATCAGCATACTTCCTCACGGAGAGTTTAAGTAGTTCATCAAGGTGATTTTTCAACCAACCCACAGTTTAAATTTCAATCAAGTTGAATCACAATCCTGATTTAAAAGCATCAGTTCACTCAAAGCAAAGCAGAAATCAGTTTTTGCACCAGGCAGGAGAAAAACATGATAACAATTTTTAAAAATTAAATAAAAGAAAAGGTTAATACACTTCGGCACAGACACCAATGAGCAGTACATTAAAGGGTCCTGGGAAGGATTTGGAGACACACAGTCACACAAAAGTAGCAAGGGCATCTCCAGATCCTTTTTGATGAGGGTGACTCAACTGGGGCATTGCAGGGGTGGCTGGGGTATGTGAACACACACACACACACTCACACACACACACACACACACACACACACACACACACACACACACACACACACACACACACACACACGTGCGCACAGATTAACAGCTTTTACCATCACGGTCTTTACCATCTACATTAACAACTATCATTTAATATCATCCAGCTGTTTTAATCTTGAGTCAAGTCAGATTCTCATATCACAGTTTTATTGTGGCTGAAAATGAAAAAGTTATGATAATATTGTCACAGTTGTTATGGTCAATTTAGAAGAAGAAAAACCAATGCAACCAGCATAAGGAACCACCACCACCCCCTTTCTTTAAATCTGTAAACTACATTAGTATTACTGAACACTCTTTAATTTATATATTTTTTTGCACAATATCAATATTTATTCTTCTTAAAAAGACATTATTGCCTGTTTATTCCTGCTGCCCTAGTCCTTAGTATGATGTTATTACTTTGAAAGACTGCATCTGCCCCCGAGTTCATGTATCTACCAGTGCTTTTCCACCAGCACCTACTCAGCTCTACTTTTAAGGGTCCTCCATTGTGTGATAGCACCTGGTACAAGGTACTATTCTGGTACCCACTCGGCTGGGGTCCCAAGCAAACTGAGTCAAGCTGAAAATATGATGCCAGAAGACCACTGATTGACCATGTCACTGAATGAGTCATTAGAGCAACTTCTTTATGAGAATCAAACCCGCCATTTTTAAAACCTGGCAAAAAGCCACAGACTGAGCTGCAGGTGTACCATCACCTTAATGTCCTCCATTGTTGTGTGGGGCTTGTGCCGCTTACAAATGACATCATGGGGGTTTCAGGTCTCCTTGTCATGATGACCCAACCCACATTGAGGTGGTCTTCAATAGTAATGTGAGTAGCACTAAACTGTGTTATAGAAAAGCAGCATAAAATAGTCTGTTTTAGTGTGAGTGATGCCTCTGATAAGCCAAATAGCCAGTCATAGCTTGGGATTTTGAGGTGGCCACATGGATCTCAAGGGGGCCAGTGCCACCGTTGGCCACCCCTCTGGACATGCCCCTGTATAGAGGACACCAGAAGCACATCTTGGTGCAGAGTAAATGAAACATCAATGCTGACAGAATAAACTAGGAAGATAGTATCTTAAGTCTGGTCAACTTGCAGGATTAGATGAATGTCTGCATCACAGTTGTTAAATTTGGTGAATTTATGAAGTGCAAGAACTCATCGCAGCCGAACTACCAACACATGTATTAGTGTGTGATACAGTTCACTGAGTGCTAAGAAAAAATTGAAAAGGAAACACAGGAAAGTCTGATGAAAGAAAGTCTTGAGAGACAACTATGGCTGAAATTGTCTTTTCCTGATGTTTGGTCTTTTACTGCAAAGTAGAGCTTTATATTTTCACAGGAAAACAAACATGAACCAGTCAGAGTTTCCAGTGCAGGCATCTTTATGAACTGTGGGTATGAACTTTCACACTTCGACTCATACAATCACACAAAAACAGACTAGGACCTCTTACTATTAGACAAAAGACTTGCTTCAAAACCTTTTTAATCTGAAAACTTCCATCATGCAGAGATAGACTTTTACAAGGGAATGAACTGAAAGATGATGGTGAGTCTGTACTTCACTTGTCATAACTGATTATCAGCAATAAAAATGATTCTCACCAACAGGAAATTTTGTAGCTTATCTTCTCCCCCTGGTGGCACAATAATGTACTGTTCACATGAGACAGGCTTTTCTCAGTATCACAAGCTTCAAATTCACACTGAAGGGACAAATAAAGGTGTGAAGGGCAGTTACTCACAGGAGGAGCCAGAACTACATTTTGACCTTTTGGATGAATGATTATATTAATTCAGGCTGAAAGTGAATGTAACTTGTTTCAGTTTCTTCAAATACCAGCAAAGTCTTTCTGTTTCAACCACTTGGAGAGATCAATAAGAATTAACTGGGAAATTTCCAGTTAATCTGGATCTGGATCAAATCCAAGGCACACAAGCAAATTTACTGATATGCTTTATATCAGGACAAATACTGGGCAGAATCTACAATGTATAATACTACTGAGTGTGATGTGTCATATGTTACATACACATGAAATAAAATAGCCAAATATCCTAAATTAATTACAATTTAAATCTCTTCTGTCACAAAATGATTTCAAAATCTGTACATTTTTAACGATTGAACATATTGTAGAGTATAAAAACAGCCAAACATACTGTGATAGAGCAAATACCTTTGTGATCTCCTCTCCTCACAGTGCGCAGCTGCTCTACCTGTTATTGTTAATCTTGATGCAGCAGGCGTTTAAAGAGAGCTGTTGCCCAGGAGAAACAATCTCAGATTGCCTACCTCGCTCTTAATCGCTCACTTGCTCACTCAGCATCTCCCCAGAAATGCACCCCACCCACCCACCCAGACTTCACATATACAACTACACACACACACACACACACACACACACACACACACTTACTATCGCACTTGGATGCCCTGCAAACAGCAGCGCGCTCTGTGAGCAGGTCAATAGGCGTATCACTGCATTTCTCTAATTGAGCCTCTGATGAGGAACTTCCTGAGCTTGCTGCCTTTGAATGTCGATAAACAGACAACCCTGCACACTAATGCATTCCTGCTGCTTGTCACACAGTGTCAGAGGACAGAGTGTGACCTGATTAAAATACAACTTTTAAATAAGGGCGCATGCAACTCATCAATGGACAATGGGCCTGCTCACACCTACTTGTGCATTGAAAGTGTTATTTTGAACTTTTATTTGCCAACTAAGTGATGCAGAATAAAATTTAGAGGTGGTTTTCTGGTGGTAGCTTCCTCCCAAACACAGAGTGCATGATAGAAAGGCTAGATAAACTCTGTTTGTTTATGCGTGTCTTCAGCTTTTCTTATCCACACAGCAGTGTCCTTATGTGCCCTACTTAACAGGCCTGGAGCTACTTCACCACCAATAACAAATTATATATAAAAGGAATTTTTACAGCTTGGCTTTCTGTTGATTCATTTCAGTGCTGGCGGGAAAGTCAAAGCCATTATTTAGAAAGAGCCTTATCCAAATGTGTCAAAAGATTTGAATATTTTTCTAAAATCTTTCAAAAAAATCACCACAGCTAACAGTTATTAGGTTAATACTTCAGTGCTGCCAAGTATTTCCAGATTTTTGTATCTAATATCTCTTAACAGGAGACAGTTTGAGCAGGTAACTTTTATGATTCATTTCATTTATTATTGTGAGTATCTCTAGCAAGAACAAACCAAAACCAAGATCATCCCCTCTGAATTCATCCCAACACTGATGAATAGAAATGTGACAAATGATTGATAGGAGCCCCGCACAGACTTACAAAAACTTTCAGTTCTTAGAGAGTTACACACTCAAATACAAACAGGAACCCCACCCTGGTGTGCATGGTTTTCATCACTGATGTTATTTCTGGAACAACAAACACAAGGACACCAGCTTTATGTGGCTGTGCTGCAAGACATCTCAGTGTAGTGAGTGGGACCTGCTTAACGCTCGTGCTCAGTCCAGACATCAAAAAATGCTCTCACCTACATTGATTTGTGGGGACCAATTCATCAAGGAAAAGGAAAGATTAACTGAAGATTAATTGAATATTAATTTTATCTTGTTTTTATGATTTTTCTGTCAGTTGCAACAATATACTTACATTCTCTTTGTATGTTCAACAAGAGATCTTTTTTATACGGCAAAAGAGACTGGTTTGTATCAATGTGTGTACAGTTGTGTGTACTAACTTTAACTTTTTTTTCTTTTCCTGATAGCTATTGCTAACACTTCAGAGAAAATTTGTTAACTTGCAAAAACATCAAACACAAATCTGTTGTTGAAACACACTAATTAAGAGGTGATGTAAAAAGCACAAGCACAAGCATGGGGATCTCTAACATGCAAGAAGAGATGGGACAAGATGAGACGAGACGGGACCAGTCAAGCCAAAATGACGGAACAGATGAGACCAGATGAGATGAGACAAAATTATGGGACATGACAAGATAAAATGACAAGACGGAATGAGACAAAGTACGCAATGAAATGGCAGGACCAGACAAGACGACACATGACATGACATGACATGACATGACATGACATGACATGACACGACATGATGGGACAGGAAAGGATAAGACTTGACAACTCTAAGTGAGATGAGACAAGGGACTTGGCAAGACGGGCGGGACAAGACAAGATGAAACGGAACAAAATGGCAGGATGGGACAGGACAACTTGAGATGAGGCGGGGCAAGTAGAGATGAAAAAGCTGAGACAAGATAGGAGGTTCTTTATTGTTCCCCTATTAAAGAAAAGGTATAAGTTTGTTGTAAGTTTCTTAGGCTAGTCCTCACACAGCTTGATAGAAAACTTCTGCAGTGATAAAAAAAAAAAGCGTACTTTTTTTCTAATGTATTAATGGTATAGACATCTTTGACTTACAGGTTATTTGGTTATTGCTCAGTAGAATTGTACTGGGTTGTCCTAACAGTGTGTAGCACTCAGACATTTTTAGTCAATAGAGTGCATTAGTGAATTAGGTGATTTATGAGCAGATGAGGTAAAAGCAGAGATAAATTAAAATATATTGTGGTAGAAAATTTGAATATAAAATATATGAATGTAGTTAAAAATATAGAAAAATAACTGGATAATGTACTATAAAATAGATTCACATTTTATGGTAGTAACATAAGATATATTTGAACGAATTATTAAAAGCTTTAATATTCTGCCAATGATCAGACTGCTGTCCCACCTTTGACCTTTGGTGATCATAAATTGTCTCTTGGTTATTACAGTTAACTTACAGACCACTAAAAGGATCAAGGTTAAGAGAGGTGTATAGCTGAAAGCATTTTAGTAGTAATTGAACTTCTGAACACTTCATATATGGTGTGCAGTGATGAAACATAAACATGTGAATGTTGTTTTTGTCTGCAGCTCGACAAAGACACACGTGTGAAATTTAAATCACACACTCAGACTGACTGCAGCAGAACTTCCACAGATCTTCAGAAGAGCGGTCCAGCTCAGCGTTTCTTTTCCTCCTTACTCTTTCCTTCAATCTGATTCTGTACCTCTTTTTTGATCCTCTGGGTTCTTGGTTGTATGTTCGTGCTTCACTATTGAGAGTGTTTCACTGATATTTTTTTATTATTATTATTGCACTCCTAACTGCTGTCTGTGCAGAGAGTAAATGTGAAAAAAATCTGAGTAAAACTTCTACTAATTTGCTGTAGCAATATCCCAGTCATGCTCTCCTCAGTAGTGGTATAAAAAAACGATGGGAGAGGATAGCGCAGAATACTAAAAAGAGGAGGGTCCTGTGCACTGACCCCTGAGGTACCCCTGTTGGTAAGCTGTCAGGTTTGGACACATCACTCCTCAAAGATACTCTAAGAGATCTCCCTGAGAGGTAGAACATGGATCAGTGGGGGGCACATCCTTGGATACGAAGCTCAGAGAGTGAGGAGAGGAGGATTTGGTGGTTGACTGTGTCGGAGAGGCAGCAGACAGATCCAGCAGCACTGACGGAGGACTGACCAGCAGCTCTAACTAATCATAATTAATCCATTACCTGCTGTGGTGCAGTCTCGGTGGGGTGGAGCGAATCTCTATTTAGAATATTTTCCATTACTTGAGTCAAAATTTTCCATGAAAGTGTATAATAATTTTCTTTTATGCAGCTTGTTGGCTCAGAGTTTTATCTTACACAGCTTGTTTTGTCTTTTTTTCCATGCCTACATACATACACACCATTGGGACCTTTTTGCACGGGTTGCTATGAAGTGCTGACTTCCCCGGACCTCAAAACTGAAGCCTTTTGGAGGGTTTGTTCCTCAACTATATGGACTCATGTTCTATTTAAAGGTTAACCTTACTTATTTCAACCACATTAAACCCTTCACCCTTTATATTTCATTACAGGATAATATAAAAACAATAAAAACTGAGATGAAATAGAAGTAATAAAACACAAGGATGGGACTGAGTGAGCCCCAGAGTCCATTTAAATACTCCAAATTACTTTTAATACAGTTTGGTTTCACTCCACAGTCTGTTAAGAGCAAAACACAACATTTATAAAACAATGTGTCGGTGCTTGTTGTAAATACTTAAGTTAATGATGCAGGAAGTTTCAATCACCACAGAGTGACCTTGTCACAGTAACTACAGAGGGGATGCTCCCCTGCCTGTGATTTATGTTAAAATATAATGAATAAAACCATGAAGGCATAAAAGGACAGGCAGGTCATCAGTAATAATCTCTCCACTGTACAGGGTGAGAGAGGAAATGTCCTCCAAGAGACTATGAGAAATTGATTTAGTGTCTAAGCTCATGATGCATCATCTGTGGTGTCATTAAATGCAGAGCACCTTGTATGTTTACTTATTGATATGATATGATTAAGTACGGGTCAAACAAACTGGATTAAACTGGAATTACCTTAAAACACTTCAAAAAGAAACACTCAACGACAATGAGTGAGATCATTCCCACTTTTGACCACCAAAGGACAGAAATACTAACAAAATACACAACTTTTGTTAAAAAATGCATCAAATGTACCATGAAGGGGAGTGAAGAAAAAACTGCCAACATACACATGAATGTAAACAAAGTCAGTTAGTTACAGATATACAGCTATCTGTGTGTCTGTGTGTGTGCATGTGTGTGAATTACACTGGATTAAAATAGAAACATTTGCAGGACTGCACTGGGACTAAAGCCAATGGGTAAGACTCAACAACTTAACTCTCTGGTGACGGTGACCCCTCAGAGAAGAGGACTATAGACAAACTACTGGACATTATGGACAATGCCAGTCACCCTCTGCACACTGCCATCATCAACCAGAGGAGCCTGTTCAGTGACAGACTGATCCTTCCCAACCAACAGACTGAGAAACTCCTTTGTCCCTCATGCCATCAGACTGTACAACTCCTCTAGGGAGGAGGAGGAGGGGTTACAGGAGGACAGAGGATGGGAAGGAGCAGCAGCAGTAGTAGTTGTAACAGTAATGTGCAAATATCCATTGCTTCAAATCTTACTGTTTATATGTATATATTTAATTTACCTTAAGTTTCATTATGTCTTCATTCTTTAAATATATATTGCATTTTTTTCTTATTTGATCATTCTGTTTTTTGTTTTTTTTCTGTTACACACTAATGCTGCTGGAATTTTAATCTGCCTGAGGGAACCTTCCCAAAAGGATCAATAAAGTTCTGTTTTATTTCATCTAATCTGCTCTAATCTGTGTCAAATTTAAAGGCCCTGTGAGGAATTATTAATTGGTTTCAGTTTTGGCGCCCCCTGTGGACAAAGCTGTCTTTCCTTACGTTGTCCTCTGCACTAAGAAGTGTTTCTGACAAAAATCTCATCCTTCTGACTTTTGTTTGTCGAATAGATTATTTTTGTAAATATTTAATGTGAAAATTGTAAAAACAGTTTTTTTTATTCAGGAGCTCTGCAGATACCCACCCCCTTTCACTGATTTCTAACATTTGAAAATATGATATAGAAATTAGAAAGCATCAACATAAGTTTCAGTCTGTTTCATAAAAGACCAAAAGTTTCTCACAGGAGCTTTAAGGACACTGGTCTTTTCTGAAAAAACTGCACATGGGTGGGCTGAGGGGCCTTAAATCTTTGATTTGCTCTAAGTTCATTATTATGATAAGCCTGTCTCCAAAATTTAAGGCTATATATCACAATCAGATGAAGTCAAATGTAATACAGGTAAAAGTATCAAAAGAAACATGGACATTTTTACTTGAAAAGAATCCAAATTAAGTCAAATCACCAGAAAGAAAGCAGACAACAGATGGATGGCATGATTATTTGAATAACTGCCTCTAAAACGGTGATTTATAGAGTTGCAGGAGTTAACCAGCATTCCTTTATGACATGTCTCTTGCATAATGGTCTTAAGATATAAACAAAGTGAGAGTCTCCACAGCTCTCCCCATGTATGGATATGCAGCAGTTCAGTCTAAGTGTTTGTAAAGCAGCTGTGAGTGGGACTTAGTCTCTGACACTCACATTTATTCTGTCAAACAGATCCATCTCAGCCTGTTCTGTTTGTTTAAAGCCACTCAGTATCCCAGGATAATGCCTGTGTTGTTAGGACAATGTTTCTCTTATCTGCAACATTAGACTCTAATGTACGCTTTAACCCTTCAATCACCGTCCGTGTGTGTGCGTGTGCACGCGTGCGCACCGACCGCGCGTAACGTCACTGCAGACTCAAACCCGGGGCGGCTCCTCGTCCACAAACTGACCCGACCTGGTCCACTGTAATCGGAACTTCCGATTGAGATGATTACCTCCTGAATTTCCTGACAGCTTACAAGAGCAGTTTTGGTTTCACACGCTCTGCACGGTCGCCGTGGTGAGTATGCACTTTATATTTCAACTTTTATTATGGTTAAGAGCAATAAGGACCAGGATGATATTGTCTGCTCGTGGGAGTGCAACTGTTCATGCACACTATGAAACTCAAATAGTCGAGACGTTTGTCTTCAGTTTGTATTTTCAAGATAGTTTTGTTCTTTTTGGAAGACCAAGTTGATCAGGGCTAGTGAATACTCATCTGAACACTTTGTTGTATGTTGTATCCAGTCATAATTCTACACTGTTCTTTAGCAATATGTATCTAAATTAAAAGTGAAAATACTTTGTAGTTTCACATTTTTCCACAAACAAACATACAGAACTTATTTCACAATCGTTTAAAACAGAAAAAGCAGCAACTTCTCACTGATTAGGAACTACATCCATAACTCTGAATAAACCACCTTTTAAAAATTGCCCTGTTGTATTTCAAGTTTAAGCCAGTTGAATGTTTAAGCTCCACTGACATGTAAGTTAATCAAATGAATTGTATGTAAACTAGAGAGTTGCTCAGTCTCTCATTAATAAAGCACGTAGTTTGGTGTTATTGTTTTCTCATTGTGTCATACATATATTTATATTCCCAGGCCACATGGACTTTACATGACACTATGAATTTGTACAGTTTGGGGTCAGAGTGCATGTTAAGGGTTTTCAGTCTCATGAAAAAGGAGAATAAATTCAAAACAAAATAAACACAAATTAAACACGGTCTTCTTGTCTATTTGCAGATGTATTAGATAAATATAAGTTTAAACACAAGAATCTAACTATCTTCCTCAAATTTAAGCAAGTGCTCATCTTTTATAGATTTACCATTACAGCACAGAATACACAGAGCCTTAGAAATATAGTGTATTCACCTTGACAAAAGCTTACTGAAGCTCTTTTTTGCCCATGGAGAGTTACGTTTTTTTGTTCCATAAGTTTTTTCCATGTATTCTGCTATCAGATCATTTCACATTTTATGGTACAGACCCTGGTATCTTACCTATATCCTCCTGATTTGTTGGGATTTCACAAAATATATGAACCCCCAGAAAGCATCATATATATGTGTAGCTCTACTCTGTGCATTTAAACTTCACACCCCTGCAGATTATTACAAGATGGGGGGAGACACATGAATCATAGGTCATGAACCCTGCAAGAAAAAAACACAAATGCTCTTGTGTCCCAATGTTTTTCTAAATGAGCATTTGTACTGGTCAAACAACTGCTCTTAGTATAGCTTAAGAAATGCATTTGTGTTGTTCCTCTCTCTTCCAGGATCTCAGAGTGAAATACTCAAAGAAATATTAGAGAGCTCACACAGGGCTGACTTTCAGACTGAATCGCACTTTTTTCCTCAGGACTCACAAATAAGACTTTTTTTTTTTTTTTTTAAAGGATGAAATCTTCTCCTGGTCGGGATTAATGATGATTTATGTCAAAGAGATAAAAACAAGATGAGACAAGCAGAATTTTTTTTCATAAAATTTAGAAGATAAAAGTAAAAGAAATAAAAGATGATAAAAACTCTCAAGTACCTCCAAATAGTGCTTGAAGCTCCTGTGAGGAACTTTTTGTTTGTGTCTTATTGTGTCATATATTTCCTTTACTTTGGTGACAGCTCTCCTTTTGCAACACTTTCAGGCATCAATAATACTATGCAGAAATTCTCCGTCTTCTTGCTAGTGTTCTTGTTTGCCTTTGCAGGTCATAAAAAGGCATTACTGTCAATTTCAGCCTGTTTAATACCCAGTAAAAAAAAGTCCTCACAGGAGCCTTGTGAAAATATACTCAAGTGACATTTCAGGACAGCACAAATGTCATGTCTTAGCTCTTTAATCTCGTTTACTTTGTAGTTGTCTTTATGTTTTAGGAAACGGTTCAGTCTGTAATTTGTAAGTGAAGTTGTTTGCTTATGTTTGGTAATAGGAATGTAGTGCTTTTATCCCACCAGATATCACCCAACATCAACTTTTCTGCTTTGGAGGGGATTTCCTCTCAAGACTCCTTATCTCGCTCCTTTGTTGCCTTTTTCATGTTTATTGCTTTTGGCATCAGACTCTTTCTAAAAGGCCATTTGTGGATTTTGATGTAATGAAACATGATGCGCAACATCTACGATTTCTATTTCTGTTACATTTCAAACACCATCCTCTTTCCCTCACAGTCTAGTTACTCACTAACGTTGTTTAAAACACAAACATTCCTGCGATCTGTGGAGACGCCTGCTGTGAAGACTCATTGCGTGACAGCTACATCCTGCATTTAAAAGCAGTGTGTGTTTCAAAGTGAGCCTTCAAATACTCTCCTATTTTTTTGCAGGATAAAATGGCGATGATTTGGGGGGTCATCTTTCTGTGCATGCTCCCAGCTGCAACCCCTCAGGGTGTGGAGCCCCGTGGACCTCGGCCAATACCTGGAGCAGGTGACAAACCTGCACCGACTGAACCTGCAATTACAGATTGCATAAGTAAGTGTGAAAAAGATATTCTTAGACAGATAGTCACCGGACAATCAATTCAATCTAATTCAAGTATCCAATCCCACCAGTGAGTACAACAAGGCAGTAAAGACCTTTCCATCCATATTCTGTCCTTCAGCTGGTATTGTGGATTGTCCAGTCAAGGTGTTTTTCACCATCGACACCTCAGAGACCATCGCCCTGCAGGAGGCCCCACCAGGAGAGCTGGTTAATAGAGTGAAAGAATTTGTGAAGGCTTTTGCTGAGAGACTGAATGATGTGGAGTACAGGGGCCAAATCAGGATCAAATGGTCTGTAGGAGGCCAGAACTTTTCCCAGGATCAGCACGTCTTCAGCCAGTTCACAAATAAAGACACCTTCATCAGGAACGTCGACCAGATCGTATACAAAGGAAAAGGCACCTACACCGACTGTGCCATCAAAAACAAGATCCAGCAACTGACCCAGTACCGCACAGGGATGAGGGATGTCCTCTTCTCTGTGTTCATCACAGACGGTCATGTGACAGGAAGTCCATGTGGAGGGATGAAGGCGATGTCAGACAAAGCCCGAGAACAAGGAATCCTTACTTTCTCAGTGGCAGCGTCCAGGAAAATCGATGAGATAGGGATGAAGGAGATAGCCAGCTCTCCTGTTGAACTGTACCGGGATGAATACTTAGCTGTGGATATCGGCAGTGGAGGGAGAATAGTGACAGAATCCATCAAACGTATCTTAGACGTGATGGTGACTAGAATCTTTTTTTTCTTTCTGCTTTATTTCCTTCAATTCTGAAAGCATTTCTAATACAGCATCAGAGTAAAGATCTTTTTCAGCCAACATTGTTTTCTTTTTTCAGAAATATCAAGCCTATTTAAAGGTGAGTTGTTATTATTCATAAAAAAGGAAAAGTTGGTCGAGTTTATATTTCCACAGTTTTATCTCAAACTTGATTTGATATTGTTTCTTCTAGTGTTACAAGCCCAAGTGCTCAGAGGTTCCTGGGATCCCTGGACGAAAAGGGTCCCCAGGTCAAAAAGTGAGTAAAATTTAAATATAAAGAAAAAACAACTTCTATTTCAGATTTTATGGAAAATCTCTTGTTAAAATAATATTTTGTCTCATTTTCAGGGAGTGAAAGGAGACAGGGGTCAAATTGGGCCAAAGGGTCAAAGGGGTAACCCGGTAAGTAGAAGAAAAATTATGATCACTTCTTAAGAAGTCTTTAACAACTTACCTTTGTGAAGAAAATTCTAAATAAAATCTGTGATATTGCAGGGTGATCCTGGAATTGAAGGTCCAATTGGAGCACCTGGTCCTAAGGTTTGCTGAGGCCTTACCGCTGTTTCTGCTTAAAATTTTAGTTATCTGTTATATCTTGGGTGTCTTTGTCTCTTGTTTATTTCTTTTTGTTCTCTGATACAGGGTACAATTGGTTTTAAAGGTGACAAGGTGAGACTTTATACTTACAGAACTCATTATTCCTCCTCTATAATAAAGCTGAGGGAATTACTGTTGGGACTAACGGCTCTGCTTTCTTTTACAGGGTGACATCGGAACAACTGGTTCAAAGGTAAAGTGGCTTTAATATTCTGCCTGTTTGCAGCGTTTTTACTTTATCCTAATCTCTTCTAATCTTCCAATGCTCAAATTTTCAGGGTGTGGCTGGAGAACCTGGAAGGAACGGCACTGACGGTCAAAAGGTGAATCTTCCTGTGACAAATGAAAAGTAGACATTTAACCATGACTGTGACATTTTCCCTGAATTAACAAAATTATCTTGGGTGATCATCAGGGCCGAATGGGCCGAATTGGAGCTCCTGGTTGCAAAGGAGATCCAGGTGACAAAGTAAGTCCAATAGTTTAATGGATATATTGTGATCTGGATTTTCTGTCAGAAAGGCCTCTACTAGCCAAAATGAGAAGTTATATTTTTTGCATCATGTATAGTTTCTGTTATTACCCTGTCATCTCATTTTATATTTATCCTGTAAAGATAATAATTTATTTCCAATTCGAAGTGCTGTATAGCTGTAAAGTTTGGTACTTGGTACTTAATTGTTGGTGTGGTTAAATTCTACCAGCTTGTGAAATCAATCACTATTATGAATAGTGTGCATGTGTGTTTTTTTGTCATTTTGATCAGTTCTTCTATAAAGTTGTTGAAACTGTACAGAGTTTAGATGTAAGATTTTGATTTCGTCTCCAAAAGGGGCCTGATGGTTTCCATGGAGATGTTGGTGACAATGGGCCCCCTGGGGACAACGGAGAGCGGGTCTGTATTAAATCACAACTTTTATTATTTTTGAGTGTAAGACACAGTGCTGAATCAAACCATCACTAATTCTGTGGTTGTACGTTGTCACAACAGATAACATACATGGAGTTACTAAACCTGTGTGAGTTTAGCATACATGCTAACATTTTGGAACACCAGAAAAAAGTGGGGTGTTTTCCAAAGTTATAAAATTCAACATCATTGGGGTGTATGTATCAGAAACAGTGCACAGAACCCTAGTCAAACATTGTATTATTATTTCACTCTGAGTTAAGTTGCTGTAATGATCCTGTTTCATTGTAAAAACCCCTGATAAGTATGCATGGATGCTTGTATTTAACATGGTTGTGGAAAATATGTATTTCCATTTTTGGCAATGTTCAGTGTTTCCTGTCTGAACCTGAATTAGTGAACTTTAACTTCTGTCACTAAGGGGCTCCCCAGCTTTGCTAGTTTTCTAGACCTATTTGTGTTTACAATGCTAACATAACTATGAAGTCTCAGCTGAACCACTGAGCATTGCAAATGTGATTTGTTTCATTGGTCTTCTCTAGCCAGACATGAGCGAGCAATCAAAGTACTTTGTACAGTTTTAATTATCCAAATAAGTAAACTGGAAGTAGCCATGCTGGGGCGAAAGGGATGACTCACTAGCATGTTTGTTAGCCGATCAGTCCCACTGTAACACTTAATGTCCAGCAAAGAGTGCCTTCAACCTGATAATTGCTTACCTAAAATTTACTTCTGTATGTCAGTCACAATGTTTAATTTCCTCTTGAGCCTACAACATGATTATTAATCAAGAAAAGGACTTTCATTTGGTAATTATTAATGCTATTGGTCATATTTGTTTTTTGGGGGGGTTATTTAGGGAGCCCCAGGCCTCCCTGGAAGGCCAGGCCCCCCTGGTTCTGAGGGTAACATTGGAGTGAAGGTAATCTTTTCAATTTGAATATCACAGAAAACCCATCTGAACATGAAGATTGTTGTTACTGAAAAGACAACCTCTAAGATGAATTATTGTCACTTAGGGTGAAACAGGAAATCCTGGAAATCCAGGGCCACCAGGAAGAAAGGGAGATAAGGTACCAAGCAAATTTATTCAACCGTAAAACATCGATAATAACTATGGGTCAACGTAACGGAGTCGACATTACGATAACAATGTTTCTCTTCACAGGGGAGTCTTGGAGGTCCTGGACCAAAAGGCTACCCGGTATTTGGAAAAAAATTGTCACAAATCTAAAGAAATCAAGAAGATGCTATCAACTATGATAAATGACTGTATATAAAATATTTACAGGGAAGGAGAGGAAATGCTGGAAAAAAGGGAGCACAAGGTTCAGAAGGCCGTAAAGGAGAGAAAGTAAGTTCAGAGCTCAGAAAGTTCTTTTACTTATAGAATTTATTCAATATATTAGTATTTATACCTAAAGGGGACAGCCATGGTCATATAATTAATGATAATGTTTTTTGGTCATTTATACGGTAATCTCCTTCACTTACATCCAATATGTCAGAATACACTGAGAGAGTTTGTCCAAGTTTAGCATGAACTGGTGAGAAATGTCAAGATCAGAGCTCAAAATATTTGAGACTTGGACCTTAAAAACGTGTTTTTGGCAGTGAAAAACTGAAGTTTAATTATTAACATATTCATATTCTTTACGTTTTGAAGTGTTAAGATTCATAAAACATAATTTTAACATACCTAAACACTTATTAATGTGTGTTTTTCCATACTTTTACAAGAACACATGGAAACATACACATTGAAAGAGAACGATAGAAACACTGACAAATCAGACTGGACTCTCAACAGCTTGAAAGAGTCCGGTCTCATGGGAGTCAAAGCTCTCTGCGGGGCGTTATTTTTACAGTAAAGGATTGCAAACACTGTCTGACTCACAATAGTTGGACTCTGTTCATGCAACAGGCCATTTCTTAACAGAATTCTGTGGAAATCTATTTCATCTGATTGGTGATTAATTGTGCAGTGCAGATCCTGACATTTACGTTTTTTTCCCAGGGAGAACGAGGGTCATTCGGAGACAGAGGTCGATCTGGGGAGGATGGACTCAAAGGCTCAAAGGTAAAAGGATCATGCAGTGGGTGGATCCTGGCAAACGGTTAGTTCAGCAGTTTCTTAGACAGAAATCTTATAATGCGAGTTTAGTCCTCATGTTCTGGGTGTCTTGCCAAAATAGCTGCAGCCAAGCCTGTTATCATAACAACACAGTCTCCCAACTTACACAACCACACAAAGTGTCTCACAAAGAAGCCTGAACTATGCGTGGCTAAGTTAACATCAGTATCAGTAAGTTTCAGTATGTTGTTGGAGTGATGGTGATCTCATGAGTGAAGCATTTTATCTCTTTTAGGGAGACCCGGGACTGCCTGGACCAAGGGGTCATTCAGGAGAACCAGGGGGCCCTGGAGAAATTGTGTGTACATACATATTGATATCATAACTATCAACACTCTCGGCTTTTTGTCACTGTTGTATTTTTAGTTATACTTTGGAAAATATCTGCCTGAATTGCAATGGTGATCCAATGTTTCATCATAAGTGTCTTCTGTGATTGTAGGGGAGTAAGGGAGAACCTGGAGACCCTGGACCCAGAGGAGACCCAGGGGATCCAGGACCAAAGGTTGGGCAGACTTTTACAGCACTCTTCCCCTAATAAAAAATATTTGAGATTGATTGTTTGATTGTTTGTTTTTTCTTCAGGGTGATAGAGGAAGACGGGGATTCAGCTATCCTGGACCCCGGGGACCCACAGTAAGGTTATTCTCTTCAGCTTATCATATTCATATTTGAGTCTGCTGACACCTCAATTACTGTTTTATTTTTATTTTTTTAGGGCGAACCAGGTACTCCAGGTAAAAAAGGACTGCGGGGGGGAAGAGGTGAATGTGGTGCCAAAGGAGAACCTGGAGATAAAGGAACTCTAGGACTGCCTGTAAGATTCACCGCTACAGCATTTATTAATGATCACTTTCTGGTCCAAGATTTCCACCCTCACTCTGTCTAAACTTGTTGAAGCTTAGGAGTTCACAGCATAAAAAATTATTTTGGCAAGTTTGAGAATAGCTTTTTCTTTCAAAACAACTGGCCAGAGCGGTTATTCCAAGGAAAACTCTTCATGAGGCGCTCAGTGGATTATCTTCAGAATCAGGACATTGTTACGGGAAACAGATGTTATTGGATATTCCAGTGAAAATGTGATGGATTTTGTTCTCAAAAAAAAAAATAAATAAATAAGCCTAATGGAAGTTCAAATCTTGTAGGTACACAAAGTACATCAGCTGATCAAACCCATTAAATCTGCTCAGCATAGATATTAATGCACTAGAATTATTTAAGTGCAAATATATCCTCTTTAATTTGGCGTTAAATGAGTCTTTAAAGAGTTCATTAGAAAATAAATTTTCATTCTTTATTAATTAAGCTGCTGAAAAAGCTGTTGAGTCACTATTGTTCTTTCAGCTTGTTGCCTGAGTTGAGCAGAATGATGCAGGTTGTGACCACATTACGAGCGTGATTACAAACAGGGAGACCCCATGCAATAATGGATGCCTCCTTTCTTCACTTACTTATACATAGTTCTACCATATGGATGTTAACATGCTACATTTCAAACCGTAGATCTGAACTAAGAATTAAAATCAGGGGTTGGTTGGATTAAAAAAAAAAAATCATTTTGACTCCATCTAATACCAGTAGTCTGGTTTTTGACTGTAAACCAACGCTCAGCCTCAAAATATGTACATAAATTATGTTGATTTCTCCATAAATTATGTGTCAACTAACCAACACAAGACAGAACTTCTGGGTGTTACCCTGAATCTTGAATAATCACAGACAAAGCAAACAGATAAAGTAGCTGTTAAGATGGGTTATAGTGTAGGTGAAACTTAACAGGTAACTCAGACATTGATTCAGTCTCACCTGATCGAGTGCCTCATGAATAAAATCAAGCGATGCATAAGAGGAATTCAAATTTCCCTCAGGATCAATATAGTATCTATCGAGTGTGAAGCTGTGGTGGACTCCAGGTATGACAGTTAACTGAGATCATAATCAAATTCAATTAAACTGAACTATTCACCAGATAAATCACAGAGTACGGTGTCTCATCTTACAGGAAGAGTTGCACACCAGCAGCCCCAGCCAGACTCAGAAACAGTCATCAAAACTGTCAGACTGTTTTTAAAACATCATTAAAAAGATATTAAACAGGACTCCTTTGCAGAATGACACATCCGTGTTAAGGTTTATGTGGGGCAGGAGACAGTGAGGAAGATAAGATCTCCACAGAAGAGCAATATTGTGCAGAGGTTAGTCAGCCCTCCTGGAAAAAATGTGTTTTAATTTTTTTTTTTCTTTGAACACAGGGGGATCCAGGTCAGCCAGGTGAGCCAGGAAACAGAGGACCCAGCGGCGAACCTGGACCTGATGTAAGCAACAGCAAAACCACTCAAATGATGACCCGACCATGCAAGCAAATTTAAGTGCTAACTGTATTTCACTCTCTGCGTAGGGGGGAGAGGGGCCACAGGGCGATCCTGGCCTCACTGTGAGTAACCTTTATAAAGCACTACTTCTATGCACACAATGTGTTATTTATACATTCCTGGTTTTTAGCTCTATTTTAAGCTGCATATCTGTCACTGCAGGACTGTGCTGTCATGACTTACATCAGGGAGACTTGTGGTTGTTGTGGTAGGTGGATATCATAATAGACTACACTCAGCTCAGATTTTCAGTTTCTACTGCATACTGATCCTGCTCTGTTTTTTTTTTATCCTCTCAGACTGTGAGAAGCACTGTGGAGCTCTGGATATTGTTTTTATAATTGATAGCTCAGAGAGTATAGGGCTGACTAACTTCACCTTGGAGAAGAACTTTGTTATCAACACCATCAGCAGACTGGGATCTATGGCCAGCGACCCTGCATCGCAAACTGGTACACTCAATCAGAAACCAAAGCAGAGCACAGATGTCCCCGCAAATGCTTTCGCAGACGCGGTTTCAAGTGACAACAAGAAGAGGCAGAGGCTGCCATAGAAGATTAACAATTTCCAATGAGTGAATCATGTAATCCAAAACTAAATACACACTCACAGCCAAAAACATTTGGACAGGACCTCATGCTGGCAGCGCGCTCTTCATTAAAACTGTGACTGCGCAGTGACGGCAGTTTGTAAGTGTTGTATATTTTCAGCCTTCAAGGTGTTACCAGTAAACAGTCAGACTGAAAACAAGCATAATTTACTTTCAGAGTGACGCAAGCACCGAGCCAAACATCAGGGTGTTTTTTCCTTTCTATTTTCAATAAGCCATTTTGAGTATCAAACACAAATGCAATGATTCACCTGCAAGAATCATCAACACTATTAAGTTTCACTTTGCTTCACAGAAAGTGCAGGGACCACACCTTTTAGTACAAGTAGTCCTTTAAAAAATACACATCTATGCGTGACTTTTTGTATTTATTACTTTTTTTATTTTAGTACTTTTTGGAAACACCCTCATTCTTACGTCTTTCTTCCAGGTACAAGAGTTGGAGTTGTCCAGTACAGTCACAACGGCACTTTTGAAGCCATTCATCTCAATGACCCGAGCATCAACTCTCTGTCAGCCTTCAAAACAGCTGTGAAGAATCTCCAGTGGATCGCTGGAGGCACCTTCACGCCTTCTGCTTTAAAGTTCGCTTACGACCACCTCATCAAGGACAGCAAGAGAGCCCGAGCCAAGGTGTCCGTGGTGGTGGTCACAGATGGCCGATATGATCCACGTGATGAGGATCCTCTGCTCACTTACCTTTGCAACGACGACCAGGTGGTGGTGCATGCCATCGGGGTTGGTGATATTTTTAAAAAGGCGGAGGATGATGAGACCTTGGGGTCAATTGCTTGTGACAGGAAGGACCAAGTTCAAACATTCAGACTTTACACTGAGCTAGTGGCAGAGAACTTCATAGACAAGATGGAGACCGTGCTGTGTCCTGGTAAGGCTGCTCTTGCACTGAAACACATTAGTGATACTACTAATCTTTAGTCTAACTCCTGCCCTCTTGATGTCTTCATAGATCCGCAGATCGTGTGTCCTAACCTCCCTTGTGAAAGTGGTGAGAGCTCTTCACAGCTTGATTATTTCTTACTTGCAGAAATGGTTTGCAGCTCAGTGACTGATTTGTTTCTGTTTTTAAAGAACCTGATGTAGCTCCATGTGTCCAGAGGCCGGTAGATTTGGTTTTCCTACTTGATGGTTCTGAGCGCCTTGGATCTGAGAACTTCCGACATGTCAAAGAGTTTGTCTCCGAGTTTGCGGAGCGGATGGTGATGGCCCGTACCAAGACTGACCGCGCAGGAGCCCGTATGGCACTGTTACAGTTTGGGAAAGAGAATGAGAACGCTGTCGCTTTCCCCCTCACACACGATCTTGCTGTCATTATGGACGGCATAGCCAACCTGACTTACTTTGATTCCTCCTCCAACGTGGGGCCTGCTATCTTCTACGCCATTGACAACATCATGGGGAAGGGAACCGCCCGCAAGACAAGACGGTACGCGGAAGTTTTGTTTGTTTTCATCACAGATGGCGTCACTGACACCCGGAACCTGGACGAGGCGGTCAGCGCCATGCGTGGGGCAAAGGTTGTTTCTGTAGTGTTGGCCACAGGAAATGACGTTAACCAACAAGTCCTGACAAAGCTGGTCATGGGTGACCAGGCCGCCATCTTTAAAAGTAAAGACTTCTCAGGTCAGGCTCGATCCAGTTGGTTTGACCGTTTCTACCATTGGGTATGTTAAAGAAAGACATCAGGGACGCTGACGCCGTATTGGTGCTAATGCTCTTAATCAGGTATTTTAAGCAAGAGATAGCAGTCAAGTATGTTTCTGCTTCACGTTCCTAGTGAAAATCACAGCATCACTCTACTGCACTATTCAACTCCAGACTTTTGATACAAACACACCATTCAAGTTGAGCAACTTTTACTATTGAGCTTATGATTTTGTTTAATAAATCTACTAAGACAATGAAGAGCTGTTTTTTTTTTTTTTTTTTGGTGTCAGAAAAGGACGCTAATGCACTGCAATTTTAAGACATGAAGAAGACATGAAAAACATGGAGTATAAAACAAACACCACCAATAAAAACCCTGAACTTACAATTACTTATATACTGATGTTAACTTTGCACTTTGCGGTTAGAAAGAGTCTTTGCGTGGGAGGGGGAACAATGGACAGCTGATTTGGTTTGGACTGAGGGATCACATTCTTCTCATTGCTCTGTGTGTCCACAGCAAAGCCTCCCTTCTTACATCATGTCCAGCTGCACAGGAAGAGAGTAAAAGGAGGCGTTAAGGCTGGGGAGTTGGTGTCGGGTCTCTTTAGGCCAGACCCATCATCAAGCATTAGGAGGAAATGGCTTTAACATGAGCAGTAAAAAATATTGAAAAGAAACTTACCAAGTCGTCAAAGTCGCCTGTATCTTCAGCTGGTGGGGGTGCAGCTGCCTCCTCCTTTTTCTCTTCAGAAACAAGAAACTGAAGACAAAACAGACTTAGGTCAGGAGATCTGTCTTATTATGGCCAAAGTTACAAAAATAATCATTTTGCCCCAGCAGATTTAAAAGGAGCGTTTTGCCTTAAGTCACCTGATTGGCTTCACTTTTGGAAACTTTGCATCCTTCAACTTCGTCCTTGCTGATCAAAGTTACGCCGTCTGTCAGTCAAGCAGTGAGAGTCATTTAAAAGACAGAGCTATTTAAAGGAGACTGTGATTCAGCCTCCTTTTTTGGTTGTGTTTACATATTTGAGACTCCAGCTATTGTTTGGAAACTTCATCACTTCTCGAGGGAAGAGCAATTTGCAAACAATTCTGCAGCCCAGTGGTAAAGAGGCTTATCGCACCTTGAACAAGCAGGTCCCAGAAGACCCCCAGCCCTCTGTTTGGGATGCTCCTTTTCAGGGATTGGAGGTAGCTATTGTACAAATCTGCATTCTCGAGCTGAAATTAAAAAAAAAAAAAACAGAAAACTTCAAAACCTTTTTGAGTCTCTGAGAAGCCCACATCTACATACAGGCACTTAAACAGACTCGCATAAGTACTGGCCCCGGTTCAAGTCGTGAGAAATGAAACAGACTCTTCGTAATCTCAAATTGACTCATAATCTCCACTGCAGAGCCAAAACTTTGTGTTCTTCTTTGTGAAAATCCTTTTAAAGAAGCACCTAAACAGACCACCACCCACCTCCGGCCTTACATCACCACACACTCCCAAACCTGAAGATAGTGACTGTATGTTTACCTTAATCGACTGCTCCCTGAAAGCCTGAATGCAGGTGATGCTTTTCATGTAGTAGTGCGTGTTCTTGTTGCTAAGCAACTGCTCGATCCTGTGAGTCAGTTGCTGACAGGCTGGGAAGGACACGGGGGTCACCACAACCAAACAAAGAGATAAACACAATTACAAGGGCTGAACATGAGTCATGAGGGTTTATAATACCACCAGGAGAAAATGTTTATCAGACCAGCATGCCAGAGGAGCGAGGAAGATTAAAACTGGACCTCACCCTCTCCAAATGGAAGAGTCTTCTGCTTGATGAGAGTACGGAAATCTCGGGCTGGATCCACACTTCCCACCTGGTTCAGAGTTTAAAATTATTAAGTGAAGGAGTAATGCTGTGTTAAGACTATTCAAACAAGGGGGACTTTATCTAATTCAATATTGGTGATGTTTATCCAAAGTTATTATCTCTCAAGGATGATTTTGCCACCCAGCCTCCCTTGCTACTTACTGAAGTAACAGAGCCTTCGGCAATGTCAGCCAGATTATACTCCCCCTCCTCTTCATCTCCTTTGGCCTTCTTGGCATCTGGTTCCTCTGAGCTGTAAATGACAAAAAAAGGCCAGTTTAAGTACAAAAATCATTCAAAAGACTCTGTTAAACCTCTCGCACATTACACAGAAAATGACTCACAGGTGTATGAGTATTAACAAACTTAAAGGGATATTTCAGTGTAAATTTAAGTTATGGTCAAACACACCGGAACACAGAGTTATATATCTCCTCGAGAGATGAATGTTGCTGACAGCTTGCTTCTCTAGTTATACCAACTTCAGCTTGTTTGTGGGAAAGCCCTGACCAGTCGATCACCGAGTGCAGCAGATCATTTTCTTGAAGTAATAATCCTCATAATAATCATTTTGCACTGCAGACACAGAAGTTCTTCGGCCTCAGTGTCTCGGTCTGATTGTATTTCCATGAAGTAATAATCATACATTTTCAGCGGCACTCAGTGATCGACTCATCAGGGCTCCCCCACAAACAAGCGGCTGCTGGAAGAGAGTGGGTGAGTTGTGTTTAGTCTCTTTGCGAAAGACAGTAGGCAAAGTTAAAAAAGATGTTTGATGGTTAGTGCTATGGCTGGGACCCTATATGTACTGTTGATGAAGTTAGGTGCTGTTCTCAGCATTATTTGTGGCTATAGAGTGGCTTTTTGGTTGAGGTTTGTTTATGGCTCCTCAGGCCGTTGTGTATTGCTATCATGTGGTCGTTACAAAAGTTGGTGTAACTCGAGAACCAAGCGGTTGGCAACATTCATCTCTCAATGGGGTGTGTAACTCGGTGTTACGGTGTGTTTGACCATAACTTAAATTTATGCCAGAATATCCCTTTAAATGGCAATTCTATTCCACCTCAATACAAAACCAAACTTACTCTTTGCCAAAGATCTGAGCACTCGTCTTAAGCTGCTTTTTCTTCTCCACCTCTGTGAGAGGAAACTGCTTCTTCACATCCCCTAGAGGAGCCTTGCAACGTTCACTGATGACTTCAGGACGCTCGAGAGCAGCCTTTAGCCATGGCTCCATGGCGGGAAGAGGAGTGTCAGGGTTCAATGCCCGATGGTGCAGACACTGCAAGAAGAGTTTTTTTTTTGTGTGTGATTGAGCTGAGAATTAAACGCATATCTTCATAAGTACACCGCCCACCCTAAGTCGGACAAATCAAAGGAGTTCTGTAACTTTGAAATCCAAGCTGAACTGCAGTACCTGGAAGTGCCTCTGGAAGGCAGGATTGGGAATTTGATGAACCTTGAACAGGTCCTTCTTCTCTCCATCTTCTTCCTCCTCCACCAGCATCATGGAGTCAATGAGAGAGTCCACAGCTGACAGTTGGGATTCTTGGGAAAATCATACAGAGACCATTAAAATCCAAGCTGTCATTGTTTCTGTCATGTAATTACTATCAGCACAGCCGGTGTGATCCAGTCTGCAAACACTAAAAAGGGTTGGGTTATCATGGGACCAGAATATATATATAATCAGGTTTAAGTGCTTGTAAGAGTCTCTATCTGCAGACAATCTGCCCTCCGTCCGTCGTGATGGGTATATGAAAAATGGCTTACATAATCAGGTTGAAGTGCTTGTAAGAGTCTCTATCTGCAGACAATCTGCCCTCCGTCCGTCGTGATGGGTATATGATTTCCTGATCAAACAACAGTGTTTGGGACATTTTTGTGTGTGAGTCGTCGTCTGCTGGTCAGGACATAAAAAACACAGCGATCAGGTGATATCACTGTCTCCCTCCTCTGTGCTCTGTTAACAACAGAGCCCGGATGACTTCATCAGTGTAGATGATTGCCAATTGTAAATGAGAGCTGTTATTGTTGTGGCTATTTCAGAGCTGCAGGTATGACAGAGAGTACAAGGACACATAGTATGCAAGATGAAGCAGATCTGCATTTAGACTAAATCCAGCTCATTCGAGCTCATTTGTGTGGAGATGTGGATGTGTTTGTCAGTTCATTAGAGTTCAACTGTATTAGTAACTGTGAATACACTTTCCTGCTCAACTGCTCCTGCCTTTCTCTCATAGCAGCATTTGGTTAAAAATATAACTGCAAACTCCAGTTTTTCTACAGCTAAGGTACTTTCAATCCTATCCTGACACTGCAGTCTGAGAGCACATCCAAAAGCACCAAAATCTGCCACAGTCATGTCTACCAAAAACCCAAAGGATGCGTGTGCGCCTCGTTCTGGTTCAGCTCTGTCTAAAGGGCATACCCTGCCCTGCTGGGAGCATGTTTGAAGTGTAACTCAAACAGAGTGCAGCCTGGAGCGGTTGTACTCAGTAAACAGATAACAACACTAACTACAGGTCGTTTTGCATATCGGTGGTTCATTTACAATTCATCTGGGTTATATTCAATGGTTGGAGTTCCTCTGACACTGGTGAGCATACTATGCGATTACAACATTTAGTTTCGTGCAGGTTTTATTGTTTTTAGTATCCATAAAGATGTTTCACTTTGTTGCGCTGTTACCTACAGACAAAGTTAGCTGCTCAGAGTCCTGTTGTAGTTGGCATGGATCTCATACAAGCCATGTGGTTGTTTTGTGTAAACAATAGATCAATCATCAATACAGGATCTGATATACAGTGCCCAGCATAAGTCAGTGCACCCCCTATTGAAAGTAATGTATTACTCAATATCTAGATGAGCAAAAGTACAATTTCCAAAGTTTTGACAGGTTTTGCTCCCAGAACTTTGATTGGGGTGTACTCATTTTTGCATCCTGATTTTAAATTGAAAAAAATACATACTTTTTTTGTATGTAACTTAAAAAATCTTGTTTGCAATCAATGGCCTACGTTTGGGGGTGTATTTTGTTGTAAAGTCTGACATAGAAAATGTTGATTTTGAAAGGAAACTAAATGTTTTCTGACAACTCTAAAGGGGTGAACTCATTTATGCTGAGCACTGTATGGTCTGATGTACGGCCAAGATAAGAAAACGGTCATCTCTGTGTTTGAAAGAATGTCCCTGTCAAACTCTGTTCTGTGCCGGGTGCAGGCTCTGTCATCAGTTTTAAAGCGGACCTTCCTGAGACGGGCATGAACTCACAATCTTGAAAACACAGAAGAACTTCCTGACACTCCAGGGAGGTTTATTTCGGTTCTGGCTGAAGTTCAGGGTCAATCTGTCACACTTGCCTGTGTTTATGGATTTTGTGTCTAATCTAGAATTCCTTCCTGGCACAGAGAATAAACTGTTTCTGTCAGATTGATTTCTTTGTCTCTCTTTGTTGATGACCATCTTCTTCAGGCTTTGTCTTCAGTTGTTTTGATGTTGGTTGTAAAATTATAAAAATGTGAAAAAATAATAGTAGTTTGGTCATTAAAAGAAAAAACTTGCCAAGTGAGGTGGTGGGCATCAAAAATGGTTTGGTAAGATCCAACCAGTCAAAATCGTACCTGATGGAGTAAACTTTTTGTTGTTCTCAAGAGATGGAAATGTAAACAGTCTGAGGTCCTCCATGAAGGGCAGCTGGACGTACATTAAGCACTGTTGAGGTTGAACGAAGGATCATTATCTCTTTGCTCATTTCCTCACAGATTCAGTCGATTAACATTATTCTCTGTGATCTCACCTCATAGTTCTGCTTCACACAAGGAAACGCTGCTCCTACTTGAGGGTTGCTGACCTTGTTGTAGGCGTAACGTACAATAGCGACCATTTCAAGTTCATCAAGCGCTCGAATTAAAGATGACAGAGCAACTGCTGCATGCTGCTCCAAGAAAACAGGAAACAAAAACCTGTCAGCAACAGCACAGAGCCTGCATCAACATGAATCCAGTTATTTTATTACCACCTCGTCATCCTTGGCAGGAAAAATCTTCATGACTTGATTCCCCATGAAGTGATGGCGTTGCACCTTCAGGTAAAGGATGGAGAAAGAAAAGTGAGTAAAAATAACCACTGCAGTACTGAACATGAGATTAAGTTTATTTGAACACTTTTTAAATGACGTGTACTTAAAAATAAAGAACAATACCAGGCTCTGCTTGGTAAAGCCTAAAACTGCAAAGCACTTCCCGTCGTGTCTGTATTTCATCTGGTCTTGGTCGACTTTTGAGAAGGGGACAATATCACTCCCGTAGCGAAAACCTGAATATTAAAGACAGAGGAAGTCTTCTTTGAGGATCTTATTTCACAACAGAATTATAAGACATTATAATTTCACCTTCTCCCTCACCTTGGATAGTATCATCCATTTGCACCTCCGTCTCATTGTCATCATCCAGGCAGTAGACAGTCTCTCTCTTTACGTCCTCTCTCTGGTTGCTTTGTGCATCGACTGTAACCCACATTTTTTTCATTTTCTCATCTGTCACCTGGAGAACCAGAGTTTAAGCGTCACTGTCAGGACAACCAGGTTAAAAGATAATGAAAAGGAAGACATCAAATTTGCCTTGAATTTATATTCATCTTTAATGAAAGCAGAGTTTATGTTTGTCTGTTTGACTTCACTGAACTTACTGCTTTGTATCCAATAATACGAATCGACAGACAGCTGCCGATGGTCAGCTGACAGGGCCAGGCAGTGGGCCTTTTCTCGATCCGCTTGAACATGCGCAGCTGTTCAATTGCATTCCTGCAGCGTAAATACAGCACAGAGAACGCCAAGTTTTATGACATCATGCAATCAGAGAACTCAGTGGGACAAATCTGTTATTCACATGAAAATGGATGTCAGGGAGAAAGAACTGCCACATGACCCCTCAAACCTGAATGTATAAATTTCCCCCAGGCCTTCGTCTTCATCCAGGGTGAGCATGACATGTTTCACCATGTCCAGGCCATCCCTCTGTTCACTGGTCAGTCCCTTTCCTGTGCCTGGGTGACCAGGACCTCGTCTGTCTGCATCTCTGCCACCATTTTCATCTTCATCTTCCTCTGCAGGGAATGGCAAACTGAAAAACATTTAAGATTAGTTACAGAAGTCAGTAGACTTCACTTCAACTGGAACAATCCATGAAAGCATTTTTTGAACCAATGACTGATTTGATTTAATCAAATTACTCACTTTTGGTAAAACAATATATCTCCACAATAAGCCTGTATTCGGTGCTGTGTATCAGCACTTCTGTTTTGTTGTTTTTAAACCAAATTAGAGAATTATTTGTTGAAACCTCTGGCAGGATTAACTATGATAGTCGGCTGTTTGTATCTGAACTTACAAAAACTGCAAGGTGATGTCTGTTTGTTTCAGATTTTCAATGATAACGTCCAGGTGCTCAGAACTGGCCTGAGTACTGAGGTCAGTCAGGAGAGCAATGATGAAACGATCATACTTCTTGTCCCTAAAAGAAATGATAAAAAGTGACACTATTATAAAACTATCATTAAAAAGCAATTAAAAAAGTAAAGGTTAAATGAGTTGCAAACAAACAAATCAACAAAAAGCATGGACAAAGGTGAGTTTGTTTTTTTACTTTGTTTCAGTCTTGATGAGATCCATGCAGACAACAAGTGCATCCAGCCCTAATGAAAAAGAGTTAAGGTGACCACAGACTCTAATGCATCCCAGATTTTAAGTAAATTCTTTTATCCCCTTCACAATATAGTAAAAAAATCAAACACAACCTTTCTCAGACTGCTGCACAAAAACTAGTCCATGAATTTTCTTTCTCCTGGTTAGGTGTATTTGAGGCCATGAATAATCCACCATTACCCTTCTGTGTTAAAAACCATTTAGGATTAGTCTAAACCCTGAACAAAGATGATGTATTCTCAATAGCAAAACAACCAAAGGAAGAACCAAATGACATGCATGATATCAAATCTGGCTGTAAAAAGGGGTCTGGGACATTTCACATCTGCTTGTTGACATTTTCTTAAGTTTTCATTGACAGTTGAAGAACATAGAGGATGATTTTTTTAAAGTGCCATTATAAAATAAGACAGGTGAAGTGACACAGGGAAATTGAAGAGTAGCATACCAGCAACTGTTGCAAAACCTTTGAACCTTGACTTGATAAAGGTTCAAGGAGCTTATCAGTTATACTGCTTTTCAGTACAACACTCTCTAGTACATCACCGCCCACTACAACTCCAATAAGTATAATAATCACCTGTTTGATCATGTCAAGAACTGAAAAAGAGGCCTCCTGAAAGAAGTTAAAATTGCTCAGATGTCCACAGTATTATGACTAGTCAGCCTTAATGTGTCCAAACCGGCAAAGCCTATAAGTAAACTGATAAATACAGAGTCCAGTAAAAGGATACAGTCTGCCTGTGAATTCTCTGGCTGGATCTGATTCTCTATTTCCTCCAGGAGCTCAAAATCAGGTATCATCAGATGACGGTGCACTGTGATGTTCTGGTACTGTCCATCCTGGTCCAGACGGTTATTTGTGGAGTCTGTGCCAAAGAGAACTAAAGCCAGTTCATCCTTTGTCTCTGCAAACACCTGTGAAAGACCAGTGCAGACTAGAATGTCAGACAGATTAAGACTACAGTCAAGCCCAAAATCATTCATACCCCTGGCAAATTTTGACTTAAAGTTACTTTTATTCAACCAGCAAGTTTTTTATTAATTGGAAATGACACATGCATCTCCTAGAAGATAATAAGATGATGTACAAGAGGCATAATTGTGGAAAGAAATATTTCAAAGCTTTTATTTAAATTTGAACAAAAAGTGGCATGTCCAAAATTATTCATACCCTTTGCAAACTGTCACAGACTATGAGAGAATCCAAAGTTCTATACCATTCCAAATAGTCCAAGCTGTTCTAAAGCATCCTAATTACCCTGATTAATTGGAAACAGCTGTTTTAATCAACTCAACAGGTGAAAAACAGCTCTCTGCAGTTTTGGACAGTCGTGACTAAGACAAAGGAGCTCACTGAGGACCAGCGGCTGCGCATTGTGGCTGCTCACAAGTCAGGAAAGGGCTATAGGGCCATATCTAAATGTTTTCAAGTTCCAGTGGCTACAGTGCAAAGTGTTATTAAAAAATACAAGATATTCTGCACTGTGGAAAATCTCAGAGGACGTGGTCGGAAGCCTAAAGTGACACCTGTGCTGGCCAGGAGGACAGTGAGAGAGGTGAAAAAGAATCCAAGGATCACCGGCAAGGCCATCCTGGTGAATCTGGGCTCTGCTGGTGGCAACATCTAAAGGCAGACAGACCAACGGACACTGCACACTGTGGGGTTCCACCGACGTAGACCAAGGAGGACGCCACTTCTTCAGATAAGGAACACAAACGCCTGCTCGGCCTTTGCAAAAGCTCATCTGGACAAAAAAAAAAGACTTCTGGTCTTCTGTCATGTGGTCAGATGAAACAAAAAATTGACTTGTTTGGCCACAATGATGTAGCCTTCATTTGGCGTAAAAAAGGAGAAGCCATCAACCCTAAGAACACAATCCCCACTGTCAAACATGGTGGTGGGAACCTAATGCTTTGGGGGTGTTTTTCAGCCAGTGGACCAGGGAACCTAATCACAGTAAATGGCACCCTGTAAAAGAACAATACATCAAGATTCTCAACAACAACACCAAGCAGTCTGCAGAGAAACTTGGCCTTGGGTACCAGTAGATGTTTCAGCACCACAACGAGCCAAAACACACAGCAAAAGTAGTAAAGAAATGGTTAGCAGACAAAAACATTAACGTTTTGCAGTGGCCCAGCCTGAGTCCTGATTTGAATCCAATAGAGAATCTGTGGAGGTAAGGGAGCTTAAGATCAGGGTGATGGCAAGGAGGCCCTCCAACCTGAAAGAGTTGGAGCTCATCGCTAAAGATGAATGGGCGAAAATACCAGTGGAGACATGCAAAAAGCTGGTCAGCCATTATAGGAAGCGCTTGATCGCTGTAATAGCCAATAAAGGCTTTTCTATTGATTATCGAGAAGGGTATGAATCATTTTGGACATGCCACTTTTTGTTCAAATGTAAATAAAAGCTTTGAAATATTTCTTTCCACAATGATGCCTCTTGTACATCGTCTTATCAACCTCTGGGAGATGCCTGTGTCATTTCCAATTAACAAAAAACTTGCTGGTTGAATAAAAGTAACTTTAAGTCAAAATTTGTCAGGGGTATGAATAATTTTGGGCTTGACTGGATAACAACATTAAGACTATATAATTACTAGTCCTAGAAATGATACATTTACCTGGCGCTGGACAAACTTCTGCATGACTTTTTTGGCCTGTTCATAGGCAGACTCTTCACCCGGAGCATTGTTGGACATAGAGAGTCCAACATCCATGCAGAGCACCAACGCTGACTACGGGGAGACATGTAAATCAGGTTTGGAAAGCAGGCGAAATCACAAATAAAAACGTGAAAATAAGCTATTACAAACAAGAAATATAAAGTATTTGTCAAAAGTATTAATTTTAAGGAACCAAACTGCTCTGCCAGTATAAAGAGTGTATACCATAGACTGTATGGTGTATACATGTTCAATAGAGGGCGTGAGCAAGCGCCAGACTAGACATGTCCAAACATGTCGCTATGGTGAACCTCTGTTTACTACACACTTATGTATCTAAAGTGTTACCACCACCCACTGCAAACGAACATCTGTTCTGGTAAAGCTTTATTTAAGTACAATTCATTCATTTTACAGATGTATTTAAAAGTTACTCACTCTTGAACCTGCCATCCTCTTCTTTCCCTCTCTCCCAAACTGCGTGCCTCTGTGTTATGGCTCCGGGTAGAAACTGTTGATGGCAGACACAGAGCGCAGGTTCCTGCTTGCGGTGAAACGGTTCCGCAGTAAATCTCAGCGAGCTTTATCGGATCGATTTGGTCGGTTGGTCTGATATAAATCCCAATACACGCGTTTAATGAACCATATTCAACCTCTGATAGGGTGCAGTAGTTTCTGTAGAGGTGCTTCAGGGCTCGAGACGGGTCTGTGCAAATTATGAAATACACTTTTGGGATGTAGGTCAAACGCCCTCCAGTGTTTCAAATAACAATGTGCAAAGAGAGGAGTCATTCTGTGTTGGCGGATGAATGCATGCATAAAATTAACATGGGTGAATAAAAGCAGAGTTTTATCAGGTCAAACCCACAAAACCACACATACTGCCGACCTTTTATAAGATCTGCTTATTTCTTGTCTTTTCAAAGGCTTCTTTTCAGTCATTTTAGTTGATGTTGTCCCAGTCCAATCACCAGAATTAACCTTAATGTTTCAACACAAGGTTAATATTCTTTGTAGCAATTGCCCATTAGTGTAGTGTTGACCTACAGACTAGTTCCATGATGCATCATAGCTTTTTACAACATATAGCCCTATTAATGGATACAGTAAAACTGGACAGTCAAACAGGCCAGCATAAGCAGTTTCCTACTGCACTGGATTTGGCTTCAGGGCAATTAGCAACCCACCATAATACCAGGGTGCCAATAATCAGATCTCCAATACCCCTGAACGTTGCTTCAGTGTGTACTATGTTAGGGATGTGGCCAATAAAGATTTTAAACACTCAAAACACAAAGAGAACAGCAGTAACTGGCTATAAAATGTTCTTCCAAACCAATCAACAATACGGTGTGCCACTGCCACAAAAGTTATTTAAATCAACACACAATTGCAGTGTAATAACACAATTTATTTCATTTGTGGAATTAGTTTGCAACCTGAAGTTTTATAACATACAATGTTTGATACAGCCTCAATCTACAACCACTGATCCATGTCTTTACCTGTTAGAAAATAAAACTGATTTACTTAACACAGCAGGTCTGATCATTTGGACACATTATCTAACCATCATATCTACCTGAACAAAGGTCAGTTGTTTCTGAGTGCCAGAGTACAAAACACCTAGCTACAACAATTCCCGGAAGTGTACTGTTGTTAAAAAGTATTAAAACATATTAAATAAACATTGAAAATATGACTGTTCAGCTATGTAACAGAAGCTATGAGCTTGAAAATCACTGAGCCCACATAGTGACAAAGACGTGTAGATTGTAAGGAAGTAAAATACCAACATCTGTGTAAATGGTGCCACAAACAGATGTAAACATAAACACATATTCATGGCTATGGCTTCAAATCATGGCTTGATTATTCTGCCAGTGGGCCCAAGAGCAGTGATGAGCAATAGACCAGTATTGATCACTATTGCTTTTCCTTCTTCTCTTTAGATAATGTACATTAAACATCAAGTTTAAATCCAACATCAACACTGGATTAATCCCTAAACCAAATATTTAATTTGAATCTAACTCTGACGATGCAGGTTTTTCAGAGCTAAATGTCTCTATTTTCTATAAAAATCGTGCATAACCCATTAATCAGTGACATTTTAAGCCAATCTACAGTAGACAGTAACATACGAGTTACACTTGTTTTGAAAACATTTGCTCAGATCATCAGCGCTAAGCTGTTTCAGGGCCATTTTCCCCCTCATGAAAAACTCACGTTTTTGAAAGGCTTACATCTTCTTGAGAAACAGTTAGCATTATTAAGGGGTTTAGGTAGAATAAATAAGTCTCAACTTCATAAGAGAGACAAAACATTGCTACTTTTGACCTTTTTATGGGATACATTTGTTGCCATCTATACTTTTTTTTTTACAATAGATGCAAACAGAGGCCGAGTATAAGAAATTCCCTATCTTAAATTTCAACATACAGGTAGCCTGCATCTGTGGCCCTTGAGGCAGCTGCATCCTTTTTCTAGTTGAAAATCCAGCCTTACTTGACACACAACTTTCATGAGCTATTATGATGACTTAACAAACAAGACAGCACTGCCTCTGAAGTGGAGGCTGCTTTTGATGTCAGTGCATCACATACAATAAATAACACATATTTACAGAGAGTATGAATCTTGACTTCAGACAATTTATGTATCAGTGTCCGCAACTTGCCTCGCTAGAGTCTAGAATCCACTTCAAGGAGCACCATGGCCTTCATATATAAAAATATGTGAGTGAGATTCGGTGATAGAAGGATGACTTCAATAACTTTGACACGTAAAAATGTAAAAAATTACAATATTTGACTCCCATGCTCAAAGAAATAGTTTAAATATATAAGGATCAAATAATACCTTATAAAATTTGAAGTAAAGTCCAGCATTTTAGGACAATTCAGGCAGTGTTTGATAAGTTACAGAAAAGTGAGATAGTTTTAAAATACTTCCCTGTGAACAACTGAAGCTTTCTGGCACATGCTCGGTATACCACTGTAAATTAGAGCCTACGTAAACACGTGCTTTTTCCTCTCTTTACACTGATGATGTCTGGGCAAGTTCACTGGGGGCTTTGCTCTGCAGAGTTCCTGAAACAGTATCAGAGTCAAGCAGCTCCACAATGCTATAAGGGGAGCAATCCTCCAGTCCTAGTTTCCCACAGGCCCAGCCACAGAAGCCCTTTTCCAGGTCTCTCACAGCCTGCCACCACTCACTGGCAGCCCAGGACACCTGCACCACCGCTGAGTACAGGGCCAGAGACAGTGCCATTGGCATGATGAGCATGGGGTAGAAGATGATAAGGAAGGGGCATATTGTAATCTTGTGCCAAAATGTCCGCTCTTCATTGTACACTAAGAAGACGTTGTACCAGGTGAGAGTGCCGTAGTAGAAGGAAGTGATGAAGGAGAGAAGAAAAACCACTGGAGCGCAGGAGATGCTCCACAAGACAACATGCGGGCCTTGGCACACACCTAAACCGCAGGTGCGTTTGGAGCCCTCGCCTGCCTCACATTCTGCATCAAGACGTTCCTTTGACTTGGCCAGGTCCCTAATTTCTTTCTCTGTCAAAGTGAGGTGAATGTCTACCAGTTGGCCCTTCTTCTTCCCTCGGGTGATGGTGCCTGTCAGGGTGACATAGCGGCTGTCTGGAGGGAGGCTCCATCCTCCACCTGTAATGACACAAAAATAATCACCAACAAGGTCCATCATTTTGCAAAATTCTAATTCTAAAACCTTTTTTCTTTCCATGATTTTATGGTGATTTCTCATCATTTTCATGGTATCATATTCTACAATTCTATCTTTGTATAGTTTATGCAGTTTTCAGACAGATTATTTGATGTAAATTTCACTGTATATTTTGTTTTTAGCTGTTTACATAGGATTTTTTTCTTTTCTTTTTTTTAAGTATACACATCTTCTTACCCTCGCCTGTAGGTGTGCAGAGGAACTGAGCTCCCTCCTCCGTGCTCCTCTCTCCTCCCTCCTCACCGCCTTGCTCCTCTCCAGAGGCCCTCTCCATCTCAGAGCGGTAAACAATTATGGACTCTGGACGTGGGTCCTTCTTCTTCCTCCTCTTCCTCCTTATGGAAGGCCCCAAATCTCTGTCGTCCACATGGTTCCCTGATATGTCTGACCTTAAGGAGATCATCTGGGGGCTTCCCTCTCCTTCAGTCTGAGACTCCTCTACCTGTGCCATGCTCTCACCTGGTCTGGTAAACTCTTTGACTCTTAAAAGCTACCCTTTAAAAGGCTGCTGATGTGTATTCATCCATTGTGTTTGAGGAGAAACTGAGAACAAAGTGATAAAAGTAAAAACATAAATTAAGAGAAAAAACAACGCCTGAAAGGCATGCTCTATACACTAAGAATAATCCCCTCGTACAGTGATCCTGGCCTAGATTATCCAGAGTCGCCTTTGCTGTGATGATAGTTGATGAGATATGTCTAATGTCAAATCATCATTAATCTAATGGCATTTTGCATTTAGGCTGACACAAACCAAATCGCTTTGGACTGGTGTTAAACAAAGCGTGAGAGGTCTATTCAAAAGGGGGGTTGTTTCTCCTCCTGTACATGACAGCGCACTCTCAGTGGATACCCTCCGAGCTCAGTCTCAGTAGCCCATCAAAAACATCACTTTCCTCAACAGCCAAAACGATAGGATAACAGACTTTTTGAAGATGGCGTGTGATGATCTTCGAAATGAATGCATGATTTCACATGAAGCTTATTAATCGACAATGAAACCCATTCTTCCCACAGCTGATCCCCTCCCATTTAAATCCCACCCATGTCCGCTCTTTTGTCTGCAGACGCCAGCCGGCGAGCAGCATGCATTCAAACTACAGCTGCATATTGAGTATTATCTTACCTTTGATAGGTTCAGCGAAAACCAAATTGATACAGCCCCGCGTGTGAGGAAAAATCACCAGATTTAGCTGACATATTGCGGGAGCCCACGCACCACAGCGCGGTGTTTGCCGATACAGATGCGCTACGTAGAGGATTTCAAGAATAGCACAAAACCCGCCCCTCCAACCCCTGTCACACCAATCCTGCGCAGATCCGGAGACATATCCCTCCTCTTCACTGATGCCATGAGGATATATGTGAGGGGAAATAAAACACAAATGTCTACAAAACATATTTTCTGAAGCAGAGGTTAAATTGTGATAGAAAATAAATAATATTAATATAAAATATTGATATCAATAAAAATTTAATATAAATAAAAAAGTTTAATTAGATAATAAATCGTAAAACTACATTTTCAATGTTAAACAGCAGGTGCACATTTCAGAAGAATACGTTGGGCTGAAACCTTATAGATTTATAAAGTTTTTCCAATAATACTGTTATTCATCCAAATGATTAGTTCTTTAAATGGGGTATATGCAAAAAATAATGTTTATTAGAGTGATAGGATACAACCATAGACTGTGTATACTATACTATTGTTATGCTACTATTATTATACTAGCATATACTATACTATTTTATATATTGTCTATGGATAACAGCCAAAAATAACACTGGAAAAATAAATAAGCCAACAGTATTGTGAAATTCATACTGAATTGCTTGTTTTATTGTTATCTTTTAAAGAGACGGAAATTACTTGAAGAAGCCTTATGGTTTGAACCAATCTGAACCAGTTTATAGTCAAACCTAGACCTACACAAACAGTAGGCTAAAATTCAATAATTGTTATTACTATTTTTATATTTCACAAATTAAGTTATAAAATTAACCCTAAACTTACAGCCCGGTTTACAACGTTGATAGTGCATGCAGTAATTTTAAATAAACTTAAGTACGTTAGGTGTGTCAGGTTAAGGTGGACATGTCTCCCTAACGACCGTTGATGGGCAGTCAGTCGCACGAGCCCCCGACCGTTGATGTAGGAACAGCTAACATTACAAAATGGACGACCAATACTCATTCGACAACATCGACAGTCAGCTTTGTCAATTAGGTTTGTTCAAATTTTCTTGTCTTTAGTTTAATGTTTCTTACTTATAGTTTAACTTTTGGTTGTACATATTTGCTTTATCTGCTGTTGAGGTTTAGCTAGCTAAAGTAAACTACCTAACAACCCTCAACAAAGCTAGTTTTTGTATGAAAAGAGCTTACAACATTTGGTCAATTAGCTTATAATGAAGAGAACACTCAATTTAATGTAAAACAACTCAATAGTTTTTTTATTTTACAGCACTTCAAACCCGAGAGCTTTCCCAAAAGAAAAATGAAATCAACCAACAAATCAAAGGTAGCCTATAGAGCTTTGTATTGTACTTTACACGTATTGTCTTGAAATTGTGCCCATACATTTTTCACATCCTTTCTAACAGTTTGTAGAGATGAAATTGCTGAGAAGAAGGCTTACATGGAAACCCTCAAGAAAAATATCCAGAAACTCGAAGGAGAAATCACAGAGAAGCAAAGCACTTGGACTCACAACAAAGCATGTGCTAAAAGGTACATTTATATGGTCAAACCCTGATGGATTGATTTTTATACAAAATCAAATGTTGCACATTAATCTGATGGTGTTTTTATTTCTCACCTTTATCTTTGTAAATATAGCATAAAGGCCACAAACAGTATACTTCTTCAGTATGAGCGGGAACTAAAAGAAGAACTGGAGAACAGAAAAGCGCAGTACAACCATGATCTGTAGGTACACCAAGCTGAGGTGTTAAATCGTGTTTAACCTTTTCTTACTTTTTTTATCTTGTGAGAATTGTTAAGCAGTTTTGTCTGTTTGTGACCTTTCAAGGATGGCTAATGAAGAGAGAATTGCAAGCTATAAGAAGACATTTCAGTGGCATAAAGACTTTTATACCAGAAGTCCTCTCGCACAAAAGCTCATCGCACTGCAGGCTGAAAATGAGAATATGAAGTCCAGGATCAAGGCTTGGGATGATCAAATAACAACAAAGCAGAATGAGCTGGATATTCTAAATGGTAATAAACATAACATACATATTATCACTATACCAATTGCTGTGGTAGTGCTGTAAAATTTCCTTTTTTTCTCATGCGATTTTTGCTTTAACAGGTCCAGCAGCCAATTCTGTTCCTGCTGAGAAACTATCAGACAGGTATTTTTCAGTGAGTCTTTGTGATGTCCGCAAATTGTAATACATTGCAGAGTTCAGTTTTTCTCTGATAAGTCCATTTCTGTTCCTAGTATTTCTGTACAACAACCCCCAGCAAAACCAGAGGACCAACTTGCTCCTCAGACAGAGGACAGTGATTCTTTCATTGACATCCTCTCTCTTCATCTCAACCAGACAACAGTACTCTGATACATTAGTCAATAAGTAGAGTTGGTCCTGATATAACCACAAACCACTGTTGCTAAACGTGTCACTTGTTTTGTAGGATGACTATCATATGTCTGAGGATGCAAATGCTGAGGAAATTTCTGAGGAAAACAAGGTCCAGAATACCTCTATCCCCAGCCATGACCCAGAGGAAGAGGAAACTGATGGGATAGTGTCACAGCATCTGTTGTGTGGTAGGAAAGGAGACTGGAATGTATTTTATTCAGTGCCAGCACTTCATACTCCAAGATGCAGGATTTTATTTATGTATCATCTAATGTCTATAGCAAAGTCAATGTTTTCCCAGAGCAAAGAGGGCCAGATGTGGTGCAAGGTGAAGAGGAGAACCAGGAAGTTAGACTAGACGACCAGATCTTGGTAATGTTTCAGTTAGATTTAAATTGTTTTATATTAAACACCCAAAGAAAAAAGTAAAATCCAGGGTGATGCTTTTGAAGTTCAACTCATACTGGAGACTGAAAATTAATTGGTAGAACATCTGCTGAATTATGCTCTTACTTTGTCTTTTAAGTTATTCCTCATAAATCCCTCACTGTTATTAAACTGAAATGATACTCAGGCTGTATATGTATTCTCAATGGCTCTGCAAGCTCTGTAAAAAGGTTCGATTATGAAAAACTAAAAAGCAGCAGCTCCTACCATAATCTCAGGCAACCTAATTTAAACCACCAATTAGTAAAGTCACTGCTCTGAACTTTTTTCCTCAAGTGAAGTAGCAAATACCTTTTTGGCTGTAATTTGTGTTTAATATTTTGTTTACTTAAAGCGTTGATTGATTGGGATAGGAACACACTGTAGTTGTATAATGGTCTGTTTAAGTTATGCAGTCTCAAAGTTTTCCCCTCTTGGGAATATTTTAGCACTTTGTTTATTTGTATTTCACTGAGCAGGGACATCAGTCTTCTGCATCAGACAAAGAGGAAGCACTGATGGAGGCGGTGGAGGAAGTTGTTGTTGAAGAGGAAGAATGGGCACCAGTTGAAGAGAGCATTGAGAGAACCACTACTTTCCTTCAGTTCTCATCTGAAGAAACTAATCCTCAGTCTTCCTCAGCAACTGTAAAAACTGCACCATCAACCCCAAAGTTTCCATTTAAGTAAGGCTTTATCTCAGTGGTTTAAAGCTTTAATTCACTGTCAAGACAGCTTCTGAGATCCATGTTTCATGTGTTCACTTCAGCTTTAGCCCTGCCAGCTCTCCCCATCATGGGACCTCTGATACAAAATCTCCAGCCTTCATGTTCTCTCTGAACCCTGATCCCAGCACCCCAGGCTCCTCTGGGTTTGGATTTAATATGGGCTCATCACAGGATGAGGTGAGGAGCAGGCAGAAAGAATAAGCAATTTGACAGAAATCACTTTTTTTTCTTGATATTTAAATAAATATCTTCTATTTTCCACAGGAGTCATCTTTTGCTTTCACCAGCACTTTTTTCAGTGAGAAGGTACAGTGATTTTACTGTTAGAGCTCTTTATTTTGTTAACTTCTACTAGAGCTTAAATACTAACCCGCGTGCATCTTTTTACAGGAAACCCCAGAATCAAAGTCCTCAAACTGTAAGTCTCCTTTAAATGGTTCATTTTTACTTGATAGATCATCCACCTTGAACTGCAGGTATGTACATCTTATTTTCAGGCTCAGGGTTCCCATTTGGCCGAGCAGAGCAAATTGGTGATTTTCAGTTTGCTTTCGCCGCAAAGACTCCTCAGACAAACACGAAGAATAACCCAGAAGAGGATTTTCCTTTTTCATTCAACTTTTGAGAACTACAAGCAATTTTAAATGTTGAATACTTTTGTTGATAAGACTATTGTTTAAATGTTGTTGTGTTTTTTTACTTTCATTTGCAACAGTTGGTTAGTATTCAACTTAAACTATTAAAAAGTTAAAGCAATCCTTTCCATGCAGTTCTTTTAAATTGTTGTTTTACTATATTGTGTTTTCATTTGCCAGTCAAATTTCTATTTAAAGGCTTATTACTAAATGTGAAATAGTAAACATTACCACTGAATATCATTTTAATGTTGAAGCAGGATTGAAATAATACAAATACGTCGATATATGTGGAGATTTCCTTATTTTTTACATAGCAATTATTCAAGTGTTATAATCAACTGTTCCTTAATATATTGTTCCTTGTGCTGTGATTGATAAATGAAGCACTGTTTCAGTCTTACATGTGTATTACTGAATTAATAAAAGAAGTACAAAAACAACCGCCAAAGTCATGATCAAGTCCTGTTCTGAAATTGATGTGTATCACAAAAGCATCTCAAAGTATATGTATTGTAAAATACATGCAATAAGAAAGATTCGAAAATGTTCAGAAACCACTTTAAGCTTTAAAAATCTGGATACAGATAATTATTGATAAAGATTTGTTCAGGGAAATGTGTACTGTACTTTTTCAAAGTCAGTTTTAAATGATTACAGTTAAAGCTTGAAGGCAGGTCTGTCCTTTTTACACATATCTGACCAAACATAGGCTCAATTGGCACATGATGTAGCTGCTGTTCTGTTTTTAATGCTTCTTCCGATGAACAAATTCATGCATTCAAATTTTATACCGTTTGATATACTACAGCTACTTTAACGCTTTAGACAGAGTGTGCTAAGCTGTCCCTATAAAACCTTAATACCTGTCAACAGAAATGGCAGCATTTTGAAGACCTTTCAGTGTCTGTCGGGCCAAATGAGAGGCAGATGAGGATTAAAAGTGCAGAGAGAATGTTGCAGTATAAGAGAGCCTAAAACCCTGGGTCTATGCTGAGGGAGCGTCTTGTTACATGTGCAATCTCTCCTGGGACATATTCACAGAAGCTGGTTTGGTACTTGGCCAACATTTTGAGCAGTGGCCTAAGTTTAAGCCACCACTGGTCCTTTGGCATCCGGTGCCTGAAAAACAAACATTCACAAATTACTGACTGCTTCATAACAAAGGCTTCATCGCTGACATAAAGTATTTTCCTTACTCAAAATCAGTCACTTCCTTTAGTTCAGTGACGGGAGAGAATGAGATGACCTTCCTTTTGAGGCCGAGCACACATGCAGTATCTGGTGAGTTGGCAAACACACGACCTGTTGGAAGAAACAAAGGGATTATATCACAATGCAGTGACTTTCTGCGTCTGAGCAATTAATATCAGCTAAAGCTTTATGCAGTAACTCTACCTTGTCTGAAGTTTTCAGTCAGTCTGTCTGTAATCCACTGGATCGCTCTCACTCCTAACTTGGTGCCGAAATTTCTATCAAAAGGAGAGGGTGATCCTCCCTGGAGTACAAAACCACAAGATGAGGAAAACATGCACAAAAACCCTTTGTTATTAAAAGAAGTGTAATTTTGTTTCTACTGTAAATAATATTGTGGTAGTTTCTGTTCTGTGTCAATGGATCTTATACAACGGCTCTGAACCTGCTGCAGGTGTCCCAGCACATTGACTCTGCAGTCAAAGACGCCCTTTCCCTCTGATGAGTACAGCTTGTGGATGAAGTCTGTGGTGTAGTTCTCGTGGCATTTTTCATTCCTGTTAGAACAAGAGAAAACAGGAGCACAGAAAGTTTCTCATGTGTTACAGAAGTTTTTTTTTTTTAATTATTATTTTATGGAAGATGTGCTATGGTCACTTTACATTAATCAAATATTAGGGCACATACAAAAAAGAGGGTTGCACGGATAAAGTTAAAAAAAAAAAATCAAAGGTATAAACTTTGGAAAATAAAATCGTAATATAACAAGAATGACATTGGAAAGCTGTGTTTCCATGAGGCTGCCTATTATTCTGCCTGTCTCTGGATTAGACCAGATTTCTTTTCAGGGTCCCGATACTTATGACCCTTTTTCTTCTTCTTTCTTCAGCCAGCGTAAAAATATATAAAATCACATATTTGTACACCCACATCAGTCTACTTTCCCTTTTTTGTTTCTATCTCATTGTGTGTCTTTGTTTTTACATCAGATTCAGATTCAGATTCAGATTCAGATTGGATTTATTTGTCATTGCACATGTCACAAGTACAGAGCAATGAAATTGCCTTCCAGCAGAGGAGGGTGAGGAGGAAGCTTGATATGTACTTCTAAGTGCATCAAAACAATCAAGACTAACACAGGGAGGTTATCAGGTCACGTTCCAGACAAGCAGCTGAACTTACTAAAACTGTATTAGTTGATGTTGATGATTCACGCAACTGGATGGCCCAGCCAGGCTAGGACAAATGTGGTATTTAGCACGGCCTGTTTGATGTAGTGAACAAATGTTGGAGAGCTGAAGAGTGAGGAGTGCACTTATTGGTTGAATATTGCATTTAATATCAAACCTGCTGTGGGCCATCCAAAAAAACATAAGCTGCTGGGTAAATGCCTGTGTGCAACTTTTGATCCTGAAAAAACTGTTTCTGAGTAGCTGATGTCTCATCAAGTGGCTTATGGTGGCTGACAGCTCAGTGAGTGCATGCATCAGTGTACAATGACACATTATGTTTGCATCAGCCTGTACTGACAAGCTGAGAGCAGAGGACACAAGCTGCTGCAACACCAAAGGATGGTAAATCTCAGTATGGATTTAATTACTAAATTATTGCGGTGCAAGTTTTCCAAGCGGAAAATCTACCCATATTTGGTACTTAACAAGTGTTAATCTTGGTATGGCTGCATAAGTGTTATTTACCTCAGCACCAGACCCCTCTGAATGTCCTTCTTCATCTTCTCAGTCAAATGCTCCACATTGGTCTGTCAGATGAGCAAATAATTAAAAACCCAGACTGTTTGAAATATTTTCAAATTTAGAAGACAAAACCAGCAGAGATTTTTCTATATAGTCTTCTTACCGTCAGGTCATGGATATCGAAGGAGTCTTCAAAGATGTAGGCTGCATCAGCCCCAACTGCGATGCCAGTGGAGGTTGCCAGATAGCCACAGTAACCACCCATGGTTTCCACCACAAACACTCGTCGCTTGGTACCAGTGGCAGACTGCTTGATCTTATCGCAACCCTACAAAGGAAATAAGTCAGCAGAGTGTAGTAACAGGGTAGGGGGAATGGAGAAAGAGCTAAATTCAACTAAATCCAAAAATCAAGACAGACCGAAAAGCAACAGCAGGAGCAGATGTAGGTAACTCCACAAATAAAGTTTTTCTTGGACAAGAACTACAGGTGTAATTTAACTTTTTAAATTAAGTGCAATGCTAAATATAGGGGCAAATTCAAGTCCTCTCTAATCTGTCTTCTTCCCGCCAACAGTTGAAAGATGAAATCTTAATCTCAAACCACGTTGCCATCCCTGTTTTGACTACATTAACAGGGTTCAAAGTGTATCTGTGTAATGCAGCAGCTCATATTAGATGAGAAGTACTCTGGATGGCTCATCTCTATTCATGTCGGGCCTCAAACATCAAAGTCACACTGTTAATTTGCCATCTGCTCAGCATTACCTCCATGGCAGCATTGACGGCCGTGTCTGCCCCAACGCTGAAGTCGGTTCCAGGGACGTTGTTGCTGATGGTGGCAGGGATTACAACCATGGGGATGCAAAGCTCATCATAGCGACCCCGGGCTTCAAAAAGCTGCAGCACACCTTCGTACCCCTTGGCAAGACATCAAGAAACAGACAGAAAACTTCTTTGAAGTGACGGCCACACTATATTAAGATATATAAGATTCAGCTCAAGCTCTTCATAGGGTTGTCTCTTACCTCAAACCCTCCAATCACAAGTAGAGCGGAGATGTTAAACTTAGTGATGGTTTCAACAATTTTCTCGAGATGTTTGTTTGGAAGAGTTCTAAAACAGGACATAAAACGAGGACAAAAATGTGTTAATCCACTTTGGTTACGACAAATCAGGACACTGTGCACAGCTGGTGCACCTGGTCTCTCAGCTTTGGTGGGTTGCTACATTTCTTTACACAAAATAGAGGGCCTGAATTTAAAAGAAGTGGGTAGAAAGGTCCTACAACTGTCCACCCAAAAATCCTTGACTTTGTTTAGTTGTGTGCCTTATCAGAGTCTGGGATTACAAGATGTGGGATTTATTTTGTTGGGCTGTATTTCAACTGCCTCCCAGCAGCTGTCTTTGCACTTCAATGTAGCACAATTTTACATTTAGGTAAGAGAAAGAAGGGAGACGGGTCAATAATTGCAATTCCTTTGTGTGTGAGTGTGACACATACATGTTATTAGATATATTACAAGAAGGCACTTTGATCATCAATTTTCTCTGTTTATCTGCCCCCTCAAGACCACAAAACTTCTTTAAGTTCAAATGTTGATTCACTCTGAACAACTTAAATATCTTTGTAGTTATTTAACCGAGGTCTATGAACAATCACCTCTTTGTCCCCAGCAGTGAGCCCCCTTGGCCAGTCCATCCCGCCACGTTGTGCCATTCCATCTCAAAAATCTGCCATCCAGAACATGCAAGTACACAATAAATTTACATCCATACAGGGTTGTTATTGGTGAGAGATCTTTGAATGAGATTTAAGGGGAGGAAATTCTCACGTCTCCTTTTGCAAGTCCTTGAAAGCCATCGTGGACAGCATAGACTTTGTGTCCATGAGCAAGCGCCAACCTAATAGCAGACCTGGCAGCTGCGTTCATCCCTGCAGCTGGAGCTCCGACATTCAGAATAGCCACAGAGAAATTGCTCTGAGGGAAAATAAGGAGATTTGGGTCATTTTAGTGTTTTTGTTATATGCTATAAATTAGGGTGACCATATTCTGAATCCCAAAAAAGAGGACATGCACACAAAATTTTGAGGGTTTTTCAGGTCGAGTGTTTTTTAAGCGCTTCTAACTCAGTTAAACGCATATTCTGAATTACAAAAAAGACACTTAACCAGGCCTCTAGGAGGTACTGAAAAATACTTAAACAAAGTTGCATTTATAAACAATATATTCATTTATCTAAAACATTTCTCCTTAACATAATTATCAGTCACATACAAATATATCTCCCTTTTCTTTTGCTCACCGGCAGACAGTGCATGCGTGCATCTCGTCAGTGGCTTTGCTTAGAACTGAGCGGAGGAGCAGAGCTGCAGAGAGCACTGATGCACTGCACTGTTTCATAATAAATGAATACACGAACACACGTCTTAGAGTGTGTTTCCAAATGAACCATTGAACGTGTATGGTAAATACAGAGGAAAAAACGGGCTTCCGTACAAAACCCCAGACATTTGAAGGATTTTAGAAACTCCCCCTGGACAGGCCGGACAGCCCCCCTAAAAGAGGACATGTCCGGGTAAAAGAGGACGTATGTTCACCCTATGTAAATATATTCTTTTAATCCTGCATAAGTTGTTCCCCCTTTGTATAGTCGCAAGACTTACCTGACACTGTGCAGGCTTCTGAAAGGCAAGGAGTTTGTAGATATTCCAGTTGTTCTCAAAACTCCTGCAAGAAAACCATACATATGACACATCATACTGACATACCTTAACTCATTTTAAAAATACATGCGTATAAAAATGTGCAGACAGAATTTTGGCCCTCACCCTCCACGCAGTTTTACAGCCTCCTCAAACCTTTTCTCATTCATGGCCGTCTGCACCAACTTTGTCTGAGGATGATGATGATAGAGTTAAAAAATACATCAGCCCTCCACCAGCGATAGAACTTCCATTAAAACCAATTATAGAAGACAGGAGGGTGACTCACCATCTCCACACACTCCATTAGAGGCAGACGAACAGGATGGTTTCCTGACAGGCCGATGGCACAGGCAGGGGTGTCAGGAGAGGCCTCCATAAGAGCCACCACCGCCTCCACACCCAACTTACTGCTCTGAAAATAGCAGCGTACTTCACATTTGAATGCACTGATAATGTGTCACAGGGCATTATGGGTAATTTCTTGTGTTGGCATCATGGAGAATGGCTTGTCTGAACAACGATTTCATTTTAGCAGTATTGATTATTTTGAATGTACTGAGGATATAAAGCACTGAAACAGGGAGAAATGTGAAAAACTTGACTGGGCACATGGTACAGTATGATACAAGTCATTTATCTGAGCCTGTCAGTCAATCAGAAAACAGTTTTCTCCACTTTTAAGCTAAACCTATGAAGAAAAGGCTTTGGCAGAAACACGTCTTTAGGCAGTCCATGGTTGAAATATTGCCATGACTGGTCATATTAACTGTTGTTCACTTCTGCAGTTAGTAGCAAATAAAAGGTAAAGCAGTATGTTTTCTAACTCACCAGTATCCTGTCAAAGGCAGAGGGAGTTCCTCCTCGCTGAACATGACCGAGAACTGTCACTCTTGTGTCATATCCCAGCCTCTTTACCACCAGCTTCAGACAGACACACATTTCCCCAGATTACAGATTTGTCATTCAGCAGGCGTACACAACAGAGAGAAGTCTTTCCTGAACTCTCCACATTATTTTAAACTCAGGGTTTACACATGTTCTATTGATACAAAATCAAAGTATATTACTCTTTGCTTTAGGCATTTGAACAAAACTAATGCATTATAATTTAATTATAGCACTGTATAACTATAGTTATAAACACTCATAAATGATCATTATGCTTTATAGCAATAATCATAACTCATTTTAAAGCATTTTATCATGACTTAAGAGGGCAGGTATTATAATGTGTTATAACTGTTAACAACTCACTGACAATGCCCACATAGATAATGCATTATACATATATTTATGATGTGTTATAATTTGCTTATAAACTTGTATAACTATCATTATAAACACTCATTAATTATCATAAGGCTTTATAACAATACGCATAACACATTATAATACCTGACCTTGCAAGTCATGATAAAATGCTTTTTAATGTGTTATGATTTCTGCTATAAAGCATTATGATCATTTATGAGTGTTCATAACTATAATTATACAGTGCTATAACGTGATTATATCACATTATACATATATTTATTATGCGTTATAGAGATAGGCGTTGAGTAAAGTGTTACCCAAAACTTCACTTGAAATTTGATTTTCAAACTACCCCTTACTTGTTGGACAGCTGTCACAGGACAGACAACCATCAACCCCCCTTCTTCCTAAATGTTATAACTTACCTCTTTTATGTAAGTTGAGGAGATGGGCTTGCCATTTCTGTCAATAGCTCCTTCTGCTACGATTACAATGTTAAGCCTAGACCCCTTGATACGGCTCTGGAGGCAAACAGATATATTTACATTAGTGAGTCAGTCAGCATCATCCTACCTCCGAGTGCTGAATGTGAAGCAGGGAAACTGAGTCTGGTATGCAAGTAGACCAAAAAGGATTTATTTAAAAACTACTTGAAAGCAGATGAACTGACAGTAGATTTAAACACACAAACATTAGATGAAAAACAGTCATGATATCCTGACTTACTGTTTCTAGGCGGGCACACATGCGGTCCTCCCAGCCCTCCAGAGGAGGAGCCTCTGGGATGAAGAGCCAATCTGCTCCAGATGCCAAGGCAGACACCAAGGCCAGATATCTTGGGTTACAGAACAGAACATTAACACCATCAAATGTTTCAGTCAGAGGTAGAGTACAGACTATGGCTAAATAGATCATGGTTTTACTCACCCACAGTGTCTCCCCATGACTTCCAGAACAAAAGTGCGCTGATGGCTGCAGGGGGAGACACAGCACGTCAATTTAAGAAAGCTAATAAAAACCGCAACAACTATGTGTGCATGCAAACAGATTTTTAAGATTGCAGCAACATGCAGGAAAAGGGGCAAGTCTGGACATGAGTATGGAAGTCATGCCAAAAAGGTTTGTGAAGGGAAAATGAGCTTTAACAACCTCACCTAAATGCATGCATTCCATTACGACTCTGATAGAAGGCTTTGACTGCTGTTTTATAATCTACAAAGCTGCTGATAGATAATAAACTCATAGCTACTTTTATTCGGCTGCAAATTCTGTTTGTTAGTTCAAAAGTACCCTTTTGTTGTCACTGTTGTTATATTTTCATATTAGCCATGGTATCATGTCAGTACAGGCAGATAATACCTTTAAGTGTATCCATAAATATTGAAAAAGTTCTGTTGTTATGTACGGCTGATATGATGACACATTGATTCTTTCACTGTAGACAGACATCAAGTATGACAGGTAAATTTAAGTGCAGGAGAGACTTAACATTGTGTACAATAAAAAAGTGTAAAAATAGCTATTAAAACAGGTAGTTTAAACATATTGGCATCGTCTCATGTTCTTTAATATACTTTGGGCCAAGTACTGAATAATCTGTATCTGTGAAAAACCAGCTGCATGAGTGCTGTCACTGCTCAGTATCACGCAGTGCCTCACCTTTGAGCAGTGGTCATGATCGCATCAATTATCTCCATGATACGATGCAGTGCAGAGTCTGCTCCAATGGTCATGTCTGTGCCGCAGAAGTCATTATCGATGGAGCCCACAAGCCCCACGATGTTCAGGTGGTCATGCTGCTTGGCCAGGGTGTCTGTGATCCTCCCTGAAGTGAAACACACAATCATGAAATGTTAGATAGTATGCAGGCAGTTAACCATAAAATAAAGCTGAGAAAAACTGAAACCCTTTGGTGGGGGGCTGGGGACCTATCACTCTCAGTGTGTATTCCATGTTTGGACATTATTTCTTCAGGAGCTGGTCCTATCTTCTCAAATAAAGTCACAAAAAGCCCAAAATTCACATTTAAAAGGAGAAAAAATTGGGCTCTACTACAAAGCAAGCTCAAGGATTATTTATTATTTCATGGATGATACAGCTGCTTATTTTTCTAAATCTATGCCACCCTAATCTGGTAATGTATAGGTTTTATGGAGGAAATCGTGGTTTCACTGTTTGCATTTAACATGATTTATATTCTGATAGATTACACAGGTACTTTTGAAGTACTTGACAACAACAGCCAATAAGAGAGGTCTGGGGGGAAGGAAGCCTTTGATATTTTATATCATAGACATGTCTTTTATGCACAAGCTGCTCTAAGCCAATTTCCTCTGATGGATAGATGAAGATTTTAAACTCAGCGCAGTACCAGTGTTAGTGTAAATTCAATCCCATACCTCAGATTGTAAAACTATGTCTTAAAGATATTTTAAAGCAGAAAAAAAATATTAGCCTGAGATTTCAAATACTAAATAAAAGTGAGGTTAATCTCAGAGGCAGTGTCAATGGTTTCTTGGGAGCACTTTACCTTTTTGTACGAGATCATCCAGCAGGCTGCTCCACTCATTGCGGAAGATATTGGCTCCAGTTAGGCTGCCGTCTCCACCACAAACACACAGGTTGGTGATGCCTTTTTTCACCAGGTTGAAGGCAGCAGCAAGCCTGCCCTCTCTTGTTGTGAATGCTTTGCATCTGGCACTTCCTATCACAGTCCCACCCTGCAGTCATGTACCAGAACATAAACCAAACATGGTAATGGGTCTTTAAAACATACTTGGAAAAAAAGCATGCATCGGGCACTTCCTATCACAGTCCCACCCTGTAGTCATGTAACAGAACATAAGTCAAACATAGTGATGGGTCTTTAAAACATACTTGGGGAAAAAAGCATGTATTGTAGTACTTTGCAACGATGATTGTTTGGGATATTATCATCGTTGACACATGAGAACTATTACATCACATTAAACAGGAAAAGAACCAGGTCAAGCAATGCACTCAGACAAGTTTGTAATGCAAACCACCTCCTATAAAGCCATGGCAGGACAGACAAAAATGACTGTGCTCTATAAAATTTGGTGTACTTCTGGGTATTTGCTTCAGAAACAATTAATGTAGCATGAGAAAAACAGGTACAGAATCAGTGATGTACTTTCCTGAAGCTTGAATACAACAATAAAAACCAAACGATGCATTAGCTTTAGTGAGGCCCTTCACACCCTTCAACAAACATGCTATATACATTTAAGACAGCTAATGCACAATCCTCTTTGAAAGTGTTTTTTTTTTTATCTTGTAAGCAGTGCAACTTGTTGCTGCTTCTAGGATAGTGGCTTAAAGCACATGCAGCAAGGCCCCTTACCAGTTTATACCCAGTATTAGACAGGCAGAAGAAGAAGAGATGAGAGGAGATGGGTGATCTAACAAAATTCATATTCAAACTACAAAAAAGAGAGAAAATTAGACATTTAAGGGTAAAAAGAAAAGCAAAATTAAGGCACTATACACTGTAACTTTGAAAAGCATGAGTGTGATATACGTAATAATTGTTCTGCATAGCTTGTTGCTAGGATACCTGAATAGTACAAGCCATATTAACATAAATGGTAACACCTCTGCATGTGTTTATTTGACAGGTCAACATGTCTGCTGGGAAAATAGCCTATTATAGCAACCTTTTCCACTGCTACCCTGTCTGATTGAGGCAAATATTTGAACTTACCTGTTGAATGATGTTGGTCACACTGTGCCAGTGAGCTGGTTTGATATTGTCTCCCCCGTCTACCAAGCCCTGGTACCCCTGAAAATTCACAAGCATTTTAAATGTAATTCTAATGGCACAAAAATAAAGACACAGCCTAATATTTATGCGTAACAGAATGATGACTATGAGCATAATTAGCAGAAACATAAGCAGAAACAGCTTGTGTACCTCATATATTAGATAGACCTTGGCTCCCACATAGATGCCCATTCTTGTCACAGCTCTGACGGCAGCATTCATACCTAAGTAAAGGATATTTGCATAAAACTGTAAGCTGCTTCTGAAGAGATTTTTCACAATCTGTTGCACCATCACCCTGCAGGAAGAAATCTAACAGCGAAGTAGTGATGACTTCACAGTCTCTTAGTGGGCAAAGGTGCAACCCACTCTGTTGAAACTTCAATCACAGTCCTGACAAGTATTACTCAAACACATCCTGGTACAATGGCACTCAGATATTGATCTTCAATAAAAGTACCACAACGGAGAAACACTTTGCAACAGGTGACAAGTGTGCGCTCAAGTCTCAAACAAGTAGGCCACAAAAGTGGGAGCATTAGAAATGTGAGTACAGTACAAAAATTCGACTATACACATTGCAATAAATGGCCTACATCCCCAAAGCTTAAAATATAAGAATATAATCTAATAATAATATAGTGTAATAAATATTTATATGTCACTTGGTGTTGGTCCTCTTAAGATGATACTTCAAATTAACTGTTATTAAACATAATTAATTTCCTTACAGTTCATTTAAAGACATTTTGAAGATAAGATTGCACATTAGTACACTACTTGAATGTGGGTGTGATTAATCAGTGTTCACTATTGTGAGTCAACTAAATGTATGGGGCCTATAAACGGCCTTTGACCTTTAAACAGAGTACAAAACTATCAAGCTGTTGATTAAAGGTTGCTCAAATTCCCTGAAAAAATCCTTTAATTATGTCGAACCCTTGCAAACATATGTTTAAGGGTCCCCGTTTAATGCCTACGTGTACTTGACGGCTAAAAATGTATTAGAAAGCAAACTTGGCTGTTTAGTAAGTCACCTTGTGCATCTCCACCGCTGGTCAGCACCGCTATGGCCCGACCAGCCCCTGTCATCTTCAGCTTCTCCAAGTCCATCGAAGACATGTTGACTCCCCCTGTTGAAAACAGCCAAACTGACCGGAAATGAAGAAATGACCGTTAACTTGCGGAGTAAAGTGTGTGGTGTGGTTAATCCTGTTGTTGCTTCCTCCTTTCCGCAGGTTTTCACTCAGTAAACATGATTCTGCAGGCTGTCTGTCTGTCTTCTTCTGCTGGGTTTGACTCCGCCCTGTCCAAAGGAGAGCTCGCACTCAAGAGTACAGTGGGCGGTGTTCACTTTATGATCCAGAACAGGCCGGAAGTGTTCAACAATGGCACGTTCAGCACGCAGGACTCTGAACGACATATTTGACAAAATGAAATAAAACACAGCAACATAAACATATACATCCATATACGTATGTGTTTTCACAGTTCAATGAGCCGCTCATAAATGTTGGATATGTTCAGTATCAGGGTCGATAGAGGAAACAGGCCCATGATTGTGTTCCAGTTTTATTTCAGTCTTACATGTAAATATCAATTTGGCCTCAAGAGCGCGCCTGAAACCTGGCTGAGCAGCTGTTTGACTCCACTGGGCTGATACACACATTGTAACGTGTACAAATAGTGAGGTTGTAAATCCAGAGAAATTACCACTTTGACCTGCTGGAAAACTTTTTATGGTTACATAAAAAAAGACTATACGGTGGCCGGGAACCGCCACTGCTGCAAATAAAAAAAGAATGCAAAAAAAAAAAAAAAAGAAGAAGAAGCCACAACGGTAGTTACTCATGAAAAAAAAAAGAAACCAAAGCTTGCTGCAAATAAAAAAAGAGGCGATGCAGATAAAAAAATAATAATAATAATAAAAAAAGCCACAATGGAAGTTAATGACACAAAATAAAATTGCAATTTTGAAGTTGATTTAGAGGATGCCGGTGTAGCGTTAGCTTCTGTTCAACTTCATATCAACTCAGGCGCCTCATGGCCTAACCAAATGACACATTGAAAAGCACACGAAGCGAAATTAAACAATAACCTTTCCACTTACTTCTTTGCTGGTCTTCTTGCCGTCATCTTCAGTGCCTAGATCGTAAAACACCAGTGAATCATTACTAATGGTCCCTGGCAGCTCAGTTCTGTTGTGGCCTTTTTTTATTTGCATCCTTTATTTGCGCAATAAGAAACTTTTTTTACATCACCACTTTTTTTTGCATCGTTAACTTCTGTTGTGGCTTCGTGAAAGCTCAGGCAACCAACTTGACTCATTTTCTGTGCTGAAAAATATTACTACTACTACTACTATATGAAAAGTTTGCACACGTTTGCCTCAAAACTGCTCAATTCAAAAAATTAAATCATCTGTTCTAATTTCAAAACACTGATCGTAGAACTTGGTGTTGTTTCTAAGAATTAGGGTTTAGGTTTTTTAATCTATCTTTAAATACTTTAGGATCCAGCCTATCAAATGTGACAAATATCAACAAAGAATTATAAAAACTTGGAAAGGATACTGTACTCTCTTGAAAAACCCTGCTACATCTACAGGAAGATAAAACTGAACTCTCAAATAAACACTATTAATTTCGAAGGGAGATGATGTCCAATCTGAGTGCTACAAGTATCCTGCTCATGAGGTAAATAAGATATACAGACCATGGGTTCATGCTGCTACGATGAATTCAACTCTTTGATTTAATAAACCTATAAATACTATAATAACCACCATAAATTGTTACCTATAATCATTGATGTTGAGATGAAAATCGACGGTCTGTTGTGCAACAGAAGAGACAAAGCACAGTGTGTTGGGTACAGTACATCAGCATTTATTCCATGCAGTTGTTTGCTCTGATTTTGTTCTCCCAGATACCCATTGCACTGTACACTGGATAATAAAGGAAACTGACAGGATTGGTTGATCGTAATGCCATTCAACAGGAAGGGAGTTGGAAAATGAGAGTAACAAAGAAAACAGATGTTTGATACACGGGATGAGGCAACATGATGTCAACAGTTAGAGACAATTTCACAGAAATTCAGATATAAGTAACTGGTATTCAGATTAAAAATGAGGGGAAGGGATCTCTGCAGAAGCACAGAAATCAGCATCACACATAACAACAGGCTTGACATTGCGTTTACCCTGCTGCCACAGTCCAATTACGATGTCAGGTTAAATAAAACTTGATGTTGCTAATCAAACCTCAATGAAGATCAGAATGATGAATGGTCCCAAATAATAATAATAATTTAAAAAAAAAACAGGAGATGCTCGTTTTATGACAATGCTTTTTGTTCTATCATAAAAATACTGTCTTCTTCCCATATCAATTCATTGTGCTTCCTTTACATAATACTTTTCAGGAGAAATCACATTTCCAAAGCTGCCTGAAATTAAAAAGAACACCTTAGCAGTCATTCATAATAAATTAACTCAATAATCATGTAGGCCAGCTACAAAGAAAAAAAATAATCCAAATTAAATTAAAACTTTTCAACATTCAATCATACTTCACAGAATATATGCCAGAGAGACAAATGTTAACAGCTTGATGGGATTATCCACTCATTACATTACACTGGGTTATTTCACACAAACGTAAACAAGAGGGTGAAGAGGGAGGCTTGAGGAAAGGCAGCAGCTACTTTCAGTACCAGGTGTTAGCCTCTCCAAAGCTTTCAGGCAAAAGGTAATTAATTCATCAGTACAGGTTTAGATTCACTGCCTGCAACTATGATCACATGACTCACCCCCTCCTGCAGTGTTCAATACTGATGTGATATAGATTAGAGTATTTCCTGCTCATTTTCTACCATTTATCTGGTTGTTAGAGCTCCAGGCTTCTGTCTGAGATGCGCAGTACATTACAGAGAGGGGACAAAAACAGGTTACATTACATTTACAGATGATTATATACAGGAGTAACTAACACTGAGATGAGGTTGTTTGAAAACCAAGAGCAGCTTAATTGCTCTGTGGCCTTGTCTCTGGCTTTTATTCCTAACTTAGAAACTCAGCCGTCTGCATACACTTAAGCTTGACATCATTATCATTAGATTCAACCCTGGCTGGCTGTTAATTCAACTGCGCAGTCATTAATTAAAGCGGGTGACAAACACGCTCACGGGGTAAAAATACAGCTCTCACGGGTGCAGTATCCCATTTCAAAGACAGCAAGACAAAAAGTGATATTGCTGGGATTCTTGGATTAGATTAATTCCCTGGGGTCAGAAAAAAAAGTCATGGATTGGGGATGTTTATATAACACAAAGAAAACTCATTGTAACTGTCGCCATCTAGTGGCTGTGGATATATTGCTCCTGCTCTAAATAACAACATGAAACCTGAGCGTCAATCTCTGGAAAGGCAAGTTTACAAAGAAGGGACGATTTAACAAATAAAGCATCTATGTTACTACTCCTTTCTAGCCACCAGTCACTGTGTTGTGTCTAGCCTGCTAGACGCCCCGATCTACAATGTTATTGCTGTTTTACTCACTACAGCACAGATATACAATTATTGGATGCTGCACATTGGACAGCATAGATTATTACCCTGCGAGAAAATGGTACATGGGAGATGCTGCACCCAGAAGTTTCGGGAAAAGGGATACTGCACCTGGATTGCAACTAAATGTTCTACATAAATATTATTTTCTGATACAGCGATAAAGGGTTGAACATCGAGGCTACCTGTAAGACATTTTTTTTGTTAATAATCCTGGTTCATATTATGTGCCACGCAAAGCAGATTCCTACACACAACAATTGGTCCAGTCCAGTTTCTCACAGTCCTCGAACTATCCTGAGATGAGACTTGAAACTGTAATGTCTAATGAAGAGGAGCAGGCTTTGTTTTCACACTCACACACGCACACACACACACGCACGTACACACATCAAACTCCCTTAACAACTCTAGGTCATGACATCTGATTGTTGATGACAATGACGTTGGCGTGTCTCCTAGAAGGATGGTCTGTGTCACAGAGGAATAGTGTCTTTTTTTCTGTGTGTTTAATCTTCGTCGCTGTGACCCTGCTGGCTCGTCCACTTCATGCAGTCTTACGGCAGCGTCTGCATTTTTGCGAGCTGCACCGGCATGCTAGAACAGTTCAGCATGGATCCTTGATGACTGGACACTGGTTCTAGGAAGAGAGAGAGAGAGAGAGGGAGGGAGGGGGGAGTCCGGCTGCGAGGCAGGTTGTTCATGCTGGTGATCGCACTGTTTTCATGAGCTCCCTTTTTCCCCACCCAGCGTGGGGGGTGAAGGGATGGAAGCTTGGGAGGTGAGAAACTGAGGCTGTGCAGTGTAAACTCATGATAAAGCCATTTGATCGTAATTGGAGCAGGTCTCTGCGTCAGTTGAAGAGTTTGATCTTTAACAAGAAGAAAAGACAGACAGCCAGATCAAGGCTTGAATCTCTGTTTTGATGCCAAAAGTCGCAGTGATGTCATTTCATCTTCTGGTCATCAGCCTCTTAGAAACACTTCAACATATCCTCCACTTTTTCATCATCATCAGTATCATTTGCGTCTTTGTCCAGTCTCAGTCTCTCCCCAACGCACAGTTAGCCCAGTTTCAAAATGTCTTCAAAAGTCTTTTTGTCTCTGTTTGGACCAGAGAATATACAGAAGTCCTGAATTTTCCTCCAAAACTCAGACAAAAATAAATTATGAGCACTATCTACTGTACATTATCATTCAAAAGGGAATCCCTGCCATGGGTTGCCTGGATGCTGTGCTAGCGATGGGGTAGACTGGGTTTAATGCAAGGAAGGGAAGGAAGGGAGAGGGGTGGGGGGGTCTGGGAGAGACTGCAGGGTGAATTTGCTGTGGGGATCTTTGTTTACAATGTGGTCCTCTTATTGCTGTGTTTTCTGCAAAGCAGAGTGGGACATGTCGACCTCCAGGCAAAAACAGAACCGAGTCCTGGGGCTTTTCACCAGGAGGAGGGGGCTCCAACTTTGTTGTTTCTGATGGTGGCATCGGAGCACTCTGCCTCTGATGAGTCACAGTCCGAGTCCCCAAACTGTAGTGGATTCTGGGAGAGGGAAAACAAGAGCGAAAGATGGAAAAACATGAATGCAGTACAAATACACAGGTGAGGTACCTGCTCTTTCTCTTTGTACTCGTGGTTTATGATCATACAGCTCTTGCTATCCTCAAAAGTGGTGTGGTTCATCCTCTGGGAATAACAAATATCTGCTCTAAATTTGAAAATCATCCACGGCTGACATGGATGAACTTCACATATCCCCAGTGCTCACCTCGTAGCTGTGTTCATCTGAGCACAGTTTCCCCAGCGAGATCTGGGTCTTCACTCTGCGGACAGCGCACTCCTTGTCAGAGAGTCCGTCTGACTGGGTGGAGATATCAATGGGGATGTCAGGCGTGTGTGACAGCAGCTCATCCAGGTGCTCCTCCTGACTGGCACTCAGCCTCTCCAGGGGTCCACTGTGGGAGTGGTCGCTGGTGTTTCCCTCCTCACCGTCAGACACAGACAGGTTCTCAGAGCTGAAGGTGGAGTAGGACTGGAAACTGCTCATACAGCGATGAGGTCTGTGAGGGAGAAAAAAAGACACTTTTTTTAGGCTGCTTTTATACAGAAGTTTCCTTTAAGACTGGTAATGATGGTGTTAATTCCTATTGTGGACATGATGAGGTGAGACTAACTTTTACCATTGTTGCACAGCATGATATATAACAGTTTTACATCAAGGTGGGAAACTTCATGATCAACTTTACCTCTGTCTCCTTGGAAACTCCACTTCACTGTCAACCTCCCCCTCCTCCTCTTCAGATGACTCATCGCCGCCCTAAAAGAGACACAACCCCAGCTGTTAATCCACCAGTTTCACAACACAAACACACACCACAGGGCCAATCACGTTAAACTTCAAGCTGTGCTCACCTTCCTGAGAGGTCTGAGGACGCGCGGCAGTGCAGTGGGGAGGGTGTTTGAGTGTTGGGATGTGTTTTGTTCCTGCGGCTCAGCTTTCTTTGTGGCCTCTCCGTCCAAGGAAGGGTCTTTGCCAGGAACCCCCAAAGAGGACTGGGTGTTTTCCTGGGTGTTGAGCAGTGAGTAGTGAGGTAACTCGGGGTGGTTTGTTACAGGAGGAGTCTCCTGACAGTGAAGGCATCCAGGGAAGGGGTGCGCTTGGCAGCAGGGACACAGAGAACCAGCACCAGGGACCGGGTTAGAGCTGGTGGACGAAGTCCTCTGTCGTGTATCTGCGTCCACTGCAGTGGAAATGAGGTCTGGGCTGGATTCAGAAACACGGCGCTGCAGGTGGTCCGTCTGAGGGCTACGAAGGGCGGCAGCGGGGCCGAAATAGCGTAGGTTATTGGCACAGTTGACGACGGCCTCCTCGCGGCCCTTTAAGGGAAGGAGGGGCCCCTCAGGTAGTGGGTGGTGGTGGTGGTGATGGTGGAACTGTTGCTCCTGGAGAGACTGGGTGTCTTCTAGAGCTCCAGCTATAGGTTTCAGCATCCCAGGGAACTCGCTGTGGCTTCCTTTGCTGTTGGCGCGGCGATGGCGAGGCTTGCTTCTGTATCGAGCCTTGCCGGGAGGTGTGGAAACCTTTGGGCTGGCTGACAGAGGTGAGGGGGAGGGGAGAGGGTCGACACTGGGGATGCCATCCGAGCGAAGCAGATCTGGCCTGAAATAAATGAATTCAGCAAGATTAATGAGAGACTTGTCACTTTTATATGATCAGTAAATGTCAATCTCGATTTGAACGCGCTAAGGCTGACGTGGTGATAGGAATTTGAAACAAGAGTAAGACTTTTCACGTCTTCTTGCTTTATTCGAACAGCTTCTGACCTTTTAGCGGGCGGCATCCCTGGTTTGTGGGAAATGCTTCCCTTCTTCTTGATGAGCTTCTCCACAGCATTGGACCTGACGATGGGTCTGACCAGATGCCGCTTGTAGGTGCCGGGGTATTTCTTCTCGACGGCCTGCTCTCTCCTGCAGGGATGACAGGATAAAATTGAAGGTTATGAAATAGTTCAGAAAACTCACTTCCAGGTTCCCATTCAGTGCAGGCTGTCCTGTTGTACTAGGACGACACACACAGGAGTGATTCAGGGGAGGAAGGAAATTCTGACAGGTGTAAAAATAGCTGGTAGGAGGTAAAAGCGGAATGTGGGATGTTGATGATTCTCATTCTTCTTTATTTCTAAGTCATTCAAAGCAAAAACAAACAACAACAGAAATTCCAAGAAGCTTCAAGGGAAGTTCATTTGATAAAAATGTCTGAGATTGTTCATTGTGTGACTCCAAATGTCTTAAAGTTCAAGTGGGAGCAAACCAAACAAAACACTGACTTCTGTTTCCTGCGGTCTTGAATACACCCTCGGCTGTTGTAAAGGACTATTGTAATCATTTCAAAAGCCTTTGAGAAGAAGGAGGAAGTACGAGTATATTTACAGTCTGTCAGGTCTGATAGGAAAGAAAGGAGCAGGATAGTAGCAAAGCACGCTCATGACTACTGTGATAACCTGTTTACATACTTCATCAGTTCCTTCTCTCGGACCTCCAGCTGCAGCATGATGGCGCTGAGCTCCATGTAGAGGTTGTTGGCTCTTTCCAGTTTCCTCTCGTAGTGCTCCCGGATGTCCAGAGCATGCCTGGAAATGTGCAAAAAATGTCAGTTTGTAAACTGGACATCATGTTGACTTCTGCTTTCGTCCTTTCATGAATGAATTTCTCTCTCCTATGTTACATACCGGAGTTCATCTCGTCGGCGTCGGATGAGCTCCTCGTCCAGCCTGTGGATGCATGTGCCTTCACTTTTGATCTTCTCAAAGTGTTTCTTCACCTCCTCCCTCCATTCTGACTGTAACATTGGCAAACAAATACAAAGTCACTCTTTGTGTTTAAAAAGAAAAGTAATGACGAAGACGAGTGGTCGATCGTTTCATTCCAGCAGCTTTAACAAAGACAGCACAAAGGTGTTTTGATTGTGGTAACAATGCAGACCTGAGACTTGAAGTACGTCTCCTGAGGAGCTCCCAGGACGTCAGCAGAGGCAATGTCAAGGTGTAGGAGGATCTGACGAAATGAAGGCCTGTTCCTGGGTTTGCCTTGCCTGGTGTCAGCAGGAAACATGGGGAGGAGATGGATTTGAGATCAGGTCAGTAATCGAAACAGTGCTGGTTTCAGACTTGTGTTAATTAATTAGTTTTGCAAGGATTCTACTTCACCATGTTTGCTTCATGAGGATTTTGAAGCCATCCGGGCAGGTGGAAGGGACAGGAAGGTGGAGACTGTTGCTGCCAACCCCCCAAATGATGGCTGAGGAGTCCACGTCTTTGTAGGGTATCTCTCCAGTCAGAAGCTCCCATAACACAACTCCAAATGACCTGCAACACACAAGCAAACAAAAATCAGGACTTGGTAGACGACTCGATGTTTACACTAGAATAAAAGATTGTTTTTAACATTATTAGAGTCTTCAAAGACCATGCCTTCTAAATGTACTAAGTTTATATATACGTCTTTATAATATGTGTGTGTGTGTGTTTAAGTACTCACCATATATCAACTTTTTCAGATACAGGCTCATTTCTTATCACTTCTGGGGCCATCCAGGCCACCGTACCCGCAAATGACATCTTTGTGCTCTTGTCGCTGAGCTCTTTGGACGTCCCGAAGTCAGAGATTTTCACAGTGTCGTTGTGGGTGACCAAAACACTGAAACACACACACACATAAAACACACAGACTTGTTAGACTGATCAGTGATCTTTATAACCTGTGTTGACCCTTTCATAACCAGGGCTGAGCAGCGTCAGCCTGACACTAATTCTGGTCGAATGACCCGCGTTCAACTATCCAGATATCTTGAAAGAGGAATGAGTTTTATTGGTAGCATTTCAAAAGACTCAGCTGTGACTGAAGCCCATTTCTGCATCTGAATCACTCCATTAGCTAAATGAGACTGACCTTTCCAGCACATTCAGCCTGCTATCGTTCTGCTGACTAATACAGTGTTCAGCACTGCTGCAGCATGATAATATTGATTAGAGAAACAGGGCTACAGTGTGTGCAGGGGTGAGCTTGGATGAGCAGCATCAGAAAGGACACTGAGTCTTCCTCAAACACTAAGGAGACTCGCTTTTTATTAATTCCAAGAATGGCATTTAAGTTAATGTCAAACCAAGCACAGCTGAAAAGAAGGATTGTTTTAGTCGCTGTGGGCTAAGAAATACAAAACAAGGCTGCTAAGCAGTTTTCGTGAGATTTACAGATCAGCTGCTGAATAACCATAACAACACAAGAGAACACACTGTACTCTGCTGCTCAAGTAAAGCTACAGATATTCACTTCTTTTAACTAATGGAGATACAGAACAGGGTTTCCCCTACATGTGGTTGATCGTGACACTCAGTCATGGCAAAATAAAAGCCTCCACATCTTAAATTTTTGTTTGATTTTTTTTACGTGAGAGCAAATTTACGTAATATATTGTATGAATGGCAGTATGCTGCACCACGGGGTGAGCATGTGCCAAGTATTAGCGAGTTGTCGTCTGGATCCCACAGCTGATTAATCACCCCCTCCAAAAAAGTCTCACACCGCCAAAAGGTGAATACTCCCCTCTGGTCTCAGATCACACACCACCACAACTAGATCCCCGTCCTAAAGGGAACACTGCAGTATCTCAAAACTCAAACCTTTATTTCGCAGTAGCTCTTCCTGTTTTTTTTTTTTAACTCGGTTCAGAGTTTTTTTTATGAATGTAAAATCGAATCAGAGTCTCCAGAGATCATTGTCTTGTCTGGTTTTACTATACAGAAAAAAAATCTAACTCACTTGGGAGACTTCAGGTCTCTGTGGATGATCTTGTGCAGATGAAGGTAGTTCATGCCACTGGCGATGCCTGAGGCCCAGTCCACCAGCAGCCTGGGGGTCACCTTCCTCCCTGCCCTCAGCACCTCGTACAGCTGGCCCTGAGCGCAGTACTCCATGATGATGCAGTAACAAGGTGCCTGCGTGCACACACCCCTTGAATGAAAAAACAAGGCAAATACGTAAGAAAACTTAGAAATGGTAAACCTCAGAGCTGCAAACAATACACATTCTAAAAACTTCGTTATACAATCATGAAAATCAAGATACCATGAGGTAAAAGTGCAAGATTCAATAGTTTAGACTCACTTGAAGCTGATGATATTTGGATGCTTGAGTTTCCTCAGGTGCTTGATGTCTGTTTCCTTCTGCTCACGCACCTTCTTGATAGCCACCTCCTCAGAGCGGAACTTGCCCAAGAAGACGGCCCCCTGTGCGCCGCTGCCGAGCCACTGCAGCTCTGAGATCTCCTCAAACGGAACTTCCCACATGTCTGGAAACAAGGTAACCACATTTTGTTAAAACAGGAGCAACACATGGTCTCTTTTAGATGATTTGTTTCTGCTCAGTGCTGTCATCTTCACTCTTTTTTAGACAACAAACCAATTCTCTATCATAGCAAGAGTGTTATTAAGTGGACTGACAACATTTGTTCTGCAGGATCAATATGAAACTGAAAAAGCAGCTGTCAGCAGCTTAGTTTAGCACAGGGACTGGAAATAGGGAGAACAGCTGGCTGTGCTCGGGCCAGTGACAACAAAGTTTATCTAAAAGCACGTGTAATCATATCCTGTGTAATAATGTGTTTCAGTATTTCTCCTGAAATAGATGCAATGACTTTCTTTAGTCTCTGTTGGTTGTACATTAACCTCACATCAGTGTCAAGTCGGTTAAGAGGTCAATCTATTCGTTCAAAAGTTCTGTGTCCAGGTCACAGTCACTTGTTAGTCCCATATGGTTTAGCCACACTGAGCATCAATAAATCTTCAGCCCTGTAAACAACTGTTATAAATGTCTCCGATATATAAAGAGTGAGTCAGATATATAAACACTGAGTCAGATGGTTATCCACTCTTGGTATGTGGTTTAAACCAGCAGGGAGGAGAAAATACACTGCTGCACGTTAGCTGGCTGAGCCTCGCTCTGTCTAACCTCCACTATTGTCCTGACTCTGTGTGCTTGCAGCCTCTGTGTGCAGGCATCCCTGCAGCAAGGTGAGTTTACCTTTTACCACGACCTCAATTCAAACTGACAGCAGAGCAGTTTCACCCACAGCAGCCACACTGTGTGAAGCTAAGGGTGGCTCTTTCATTGTATTTGCAGACTGCATCAGATGGACTGAGACTGACCTTGCTGTTGGAGCTTGTACTCTGTCGAGTACGTCTTCCCGATGATGTTCCAGACAGGCCGCAGACAACCGAACAACCCCTCCAAGAATCCACCTGAGCCGGGCCCCGCTCTGTGGAAGTGCAGCTTGATGTCATCAGGATGGTGGGGGTGATGCTGCCTTCCCTCTCCGCTGTGGTCCATGGGACAGTCCCCTTCACCCATCTGCTCCTCCATCCCACTCCCACATCCGTGCTCACAGGATGCAGGTGACACAGCCTCCTCGTTGTCCTGCTCCTGCAGCTGGAGCACGCTGTTGTCAAAATGCCCGCCCTCGCTGCGTGTGGAGTCCACACTCAAAGCTATGTTTGGGGGACTTATACCCCCCAGCATTGAGTCCTCATCCTGCCCAGGTGTCTGCAGGGGAACGGGCAGGTGTGTGGGCGGGGCCAGGTCGGTAATGATCTGAGGAGGTAGGTTGGATGGAGGTGCCAGTGGAGGCTGAGGCTGGGAGTTGGGGGAGTTTGACTTCTTCATTGCGTCCCCAACCACGGTGAGTTTGAGCTCCTCTTTCAGCTTCCCCACTAGCAGACTGGGGCAGGAAGTCCACGAGAGCACCTCGGGGGAGCTACCCATGGTGTCGTGCATGTGCATGGGCTGCCCAGTGATGGTGAGTGGGGCACGTCCTAACACCAATCTGTTTCGTCTGAATGCTGAAATTCACCTGCATAGATAAGAGACAGATGGAGAACAAGAAGGACAGAGTGGTTAGCTGAAATCCAACATAAGGAAGACAATAAAATGAAATTCACATCTAAAAGCTGGACAAGACTAATTTGTCTGACTGTAGACACTGTGACACAATATAAATACCATTATAACTGCATGGGGCATCATTATTAGGGGTGGAAATCACTAGTGGCCCCACAACACGATATTATCACGATACTTGGGCCACGATACGATATTATAGTGATTTTCAACATTTTGCAATACAGTGAGTATTGCAATACAATATATTGCGATTTATACAATTTTTTCAACTGTTTAGCTTATTTACCATTTGCCTTTTCTTTATATTTGTCTTATTTAAGCTTTATTTCATTTTCATGTAGCACATCTTGCTAACCTTATATATATTTGTTGTACTAACTTTCTTCTGCTCTATGATGTCACCTCTGCCAACCTCACTGGATAAACTCAGAGACTTGAGTTCATATTAGCAACTACTTAAAAAAATTAATACTTGGTAGAGGAGAGGATACGATATATCACCAGACAAAATATCACAATAGTATGCTGTATCGATTTTTTCTCCCATTCCTAATTATTTTACCCACAAAAACAATGCAGTACTCATTTCTTTGCATAGATGTCCTGTTGTGGAAGCTCACATCTCACATCTACCACTACAATTATTTGAAACCATAAAGTGAAATCACAGCAATGATGGAAATCCTATAAAATGAGTGCATTTATTGCTGAATCAAAGATACTGCACAGTGCATAATGCAATTCCGGTCAATTTCTGGGAATCAGTTGGACTAAACCCATCACACACACACACACACACACACACACACACACACACACACACACACACACACACACACACACACACACACACACACACACACACGTGGCTTTACAGTGTTCTCTGTGAGGCAGAAACAGTATCACAAGGATTAAAAGTCTTGCTGTGTATTAGGAAGGCTGAGAGTGAAACATCTGGCATAAAGAGCCTCTTCTCACTGCTTAACCAGCAGGGCCGGCCTCAGCCACCTCAGGGCTGCAGCCAACGGGGTTACACAAGACGCCGCTGGACTCAACTTTCCTGAAGGTCTAGACGCCGATTATCAAATTTTTATAAAGACAGCTTTCTCTCAAAGGAAACGATTTAAAAATGTTTATTAAGGTGCTGCAAAGTTAAATAACAGTATAAATTTATCCACAGATCCACAGCATGGATTCATATGTTGGATTTTACTGCTAATTTGTCTTTGCAAACCAACACATTTAAACCTCCTTCACACATGTGCTCTGTCTAAAAATGTTCCACAGCAGTTTGTTTACACATGTCCCTCACAGAGGTCTGCTGGCTCACCGGTGAATAATTATACAAGGAGGCATGGAGAAAAAAGTCTGGACAAAGTGATGGCTGTTCACGTGCACACATGCAGATCACCTGGAAAATTAAAGACGATTTCATGAGTTTTATGCATGTGTGAATAACGCTGCATGGGCTGTTCTTCATTAAGAATCCCTCTAAAAAACAGGACCCAAAACAAATGGGATAAATCCATATATGTTCCAAAGTAGAGAATGGGCCAGTTCAAATAACAAACCCAGATTAACAAGGATTATAATGGGTGACAAATTACTCACAACCCAGTGTCCACCTCCTGCTTTTTCTGTGCTATAAATAACTTTGTGCAATCTAGTGACTCTTGAGTTGGTTTGATCTGCTCCATCAGTCTTTTTAAAGCCTTGACAATGACAGTTAACTCATCACTGCACGTCCATGGTGTGCTATGATGCAAAATGTTGAAAATCCTAGAAACTCAAAAATCTCCTGCTCCTTTCATGCCAGTGTTTCTGGGTCTGTACTGTGTTTAATGCCACTATTCAGTGACTAAACCAGCACTACCTAAAGGAGCTCCAAAATTGATAGATACTTAAATCCTTCACATATGGGTTGTAGTTTGTTTCAGCTGTAGAGTACACTGTTGTCAGACAAACAGATGGTCATTTATTCTATCTGAGGGCTTGGGAGGAAAAAAAGCAAAAAGCGCTAAAGACTTGTGAGTCAAATACTTCGTAAAAGACACTTGACTTTACCCCATCTTCCCTAAACCCATGAGGACATGGCTTTAAAAATCCAATCATGTGCTGAGGGAGTGTTAGGAAACCAGGACTGATGGAGAGAGAGAGAGAGAGAGAGAGAGAGAGAGAGAGAGAGAGAGGGAGAGAGAGAGAGAGGGAGATATTGAGAAGCTGTACAGAGTGTACAGTCGGGAACAGAAGATCAAAGTCCAGTAGGGAGGAGACGGAGTGCGTTGGTTTTGGTTACGTGGAAGTTTCCTGAAGGGGAGAGGGCAACAGCCAACAGACGTCCAACTGAAACACACTTTGTTTGTGTTTCCTTCTGTGGGACAAGTTGGCACGAATGCACAGCCTTTCCTGTTGGCATAGGTCAAAGTACAACAAAGCTGTGATCTCTCTAATACAAATAACATTTCTGCTATACAAAGCTGCAAAGCTGCAAACCCCAACCATGCATGCTTTAAATCACTGGACCAGGAATGAGTCATCAGAATATGTCCATTTTGATACATTAACTCAAACAGCAGCAGCTACTAAGAACCAAATTAATACCAGTGTTAAAAAAAAGCACCATTTCATTATTTGAAAACATCGAACTTAAACTCAGCCAGTATAGATCTGATATAAGGCTGAGCAATGAACCGAAAATTTACCTATACTGAAATTAATGACAATAACCAACGTCAATTTGCCCACATCAGTATATTTGGTTTTAAATAAATAAATAAAAGTTGTTTTTGGATGTGTGTAGGTAGGCTATGGTCTCATGTCCCTTTAAGATGCTTTCCTACATCAGAGACGTGACTCCACACCATCCAGTCTGCAACAAAGAGGGACAGACAGGTGAGAAGATGGCGGACGGTTCAAAAGTTGTAGCGGCTGGAGCGTTGGCTGAAGTAGACGAAGTTAATGTGGGAGGGGGTGAGCAGCTTGTGGAGTAGTTATTGTCCACTTATCGTTATCAAGGTGAACTGCTCAATATATCGTGACATTGATTTGAGGCCATATCGCCCAGCCCCAATCTAGTATGATTTGTGCATGGATTTGCACATGCTTCATTTCATCATTCATTTAATATTTTCCTAAACATACATCTCAGACAAAGCAACAAAACAAAGATTCATGACAAGGACATCTTAGATAAGCTTCCTAGTGGACATTTTGCGCTCTTGCTTCCTCATTAGACATTACATTAGATTTGATATGTTTCTTTATTATGTAAGCAGTGAAACCAGAACCTGTTGGCTCTTTCTTTGGTGGCATGTGAGGAGGGTTAATCTAGACAAAGACTGTCTGTTGTATCATTAATTAACAGTGCCCAGAACAGCTGAAGCAGACGGCTAAATGTAGTTACAAACCCCAGAGCTGCTGTACTCTGAATCACAGCTCAGGGGACCCCTCTTATCCGATCAAGCAGCGATCTGCAGAATGAAGTTTTTTTTTGTTTGACAACTTCCTTTAAGAATAAGAAGAAAACTTTATTTTTGTCCTTTTGTGTGTGTGCGTGTGTGTAATAATTTATGATCTCAGATAGGCGCACTGACTGATGTACTCACTGAAACCTGATACAGCATTGAAGGTTGTATCAGAGGCAGTCCAAATACAAACGTTGGCATTAGAATTAATCTCACAACCATGCTGTTGTTTCATCGCACTTTGCCTTTTTCCATATTTGCCATCAAAACAATGAAAAGGAATGACAGACAAGGGGACGAGAGTAGATTCCCTGATGGGACCTACAGCGACATGGTCTGCATCTGAGACCATCAGTCCATGGACACAGATGCTGCTTATATGTTACATACTGTATCTGCTGAGGGGGTAACCTGAGCGCTGTGAGAGTGCAGTGGCTGCCAGAAGCTCATCTATAATGCAGGCCTGTCTCTAAGCAGGTTGCTGAGAGTGCAGGGGAAGGAGAGAACGCTCTCTCAGGTATCCAATAAATCCGTCCCTTCCACAGCCGAGACAATCGAGCTGTTCGTGAAGAGGCCCGAGCTGTAATTCCATCCCACGGGCGATTCTCAAAGCTGGGCTTCTGACGTGGGCCAAGGTGGGTGGACGCGGTCCGCTGGACAGAAGCACGCACTTGAAGACACAGGTCAGCACACACACTAGCTACTATAAACCCAGCTATATAAAGAACTATCATTTTGCCTTAATTCTAGCTACAAAGCAGAGTTTGACTGAAAATCAGAGGTTTGAAAGCTCTTTCTGACCAATCTTTTTCCTAATCTAGACTGCGCCTCTGCATCTGTATCTGACACCAGGGGAAGGAAACAGACCTCTTGCTCTCTCCCATTAATCTCTAATGGAAGATCTCTATGGGCATAGAATCCAATGAATAATGTCTGTGCTCCATCAAGACAGGCTCAGGGTTTCATTTACAGGACTCTCAAAAAGTGACCTTAATTACGTAAAAAGGACACACCGATCTGTTGATGTTACAAAAATAAAAGATAAGTTACATGTTGGGATGCTGCCTCGGGGAATAAAACAATCCAGATACTCAGCAGAGGGGAAAAAAGAAAGAGAGGGAGCGACAGAGAGAAAGAGAGAGAAATTATCAGGGGCTGATCCTATAATCCCTCTACAGGCCTCTAGAAACAAGCTTGTACAAACACAGCCCCTATTCAGCCCTCCCCCTCCATATACCCCTCTATACACTTACTTTCATTCCTTGCCCCTCCAAAAGCAACCTAATGTCAAGGACCAATAGCACAATGCATCATGGGAAGTCTTTCTTTAGTATAAACACAGTTCTAGATGTGGATCAGGCCTTTCTGGTAGGGTTACTGTACAACACTTTATATGAGGGTGTGTGGACACAGCAGCTGGTGCAGGAGGGGGTCTGGAGTTTACACACGCACATGTGCACATACACACAAATACACGCACAAGCCTGGGGCGTGTCTGGCAGGATCCAATAATCCCACTACTCCCAGCAATCCACTGGGGATGGGGGTGGGGGGGTTTCTGTGACACTCAGCAAAAGCCGATATGGTTGTTTTGATGGTTGTTTTCAGTGTACTGAATCTGCAGCTACAGACAGTCAGACTGTCAACATAGACTGTAGTTTATGGAGGTGCATTAGTGCTTACATGTTAGCTGAAGAAGAAGCATCAGCGTCATCTGTGTCCCCATCACTCTGCTCCTCATTAAGGGAAGCCCTGCTGGGCCCCGTTGGGGGGGACCTCCCTTTAGGTGACAGCTGCGCCAACAACAAAGACCCAATTTAGGCTCTATCCCACCTCATCACTCACACGTTACCATGTCAACACAGCATCCATCCTGACCTTCTGCTAGCAGTCACACTCGCTCTCATCCAACACTCTGGTGTGGAGAGGCAAAGCCTGGAGGTAGTTTTTTTTGTACGCTTGTCCCAGAGTGAAAGCTGGCATAGTGTTTCATGTCATTATAAAAAAAACTGCACAGACATGCTCTCTCTCAACTGCAATATTTGCAATTTATAGTTTTTTTTTTTTTAAAACAAGACAATAAGCTGCATCCATTTGACTCATGAGAAGATGGATAAAAATGCTAGCCCCATAAATTTACCATACTTTTAGCACCAGTACAGCCAAATTTTCCAAAATACTCAGACTCTAACCTACAATTATGATTTTGATTAAAACACAGTGAGTCATGGCTAGACCTTTTTAGAGAATTTATGCAGCTCTGGCGGAGTGGTCAGCTCCTTTGCCTTATCACTGGAGGGAGGGTGAGATAACTGCTCCAGACTGTTTTTGTCTTTTTTAACCTCAAACAGTGGAGCAAAGCAGGACCAACCAGCCGCAGAAAACCCTTGATTTTAGTCCAGATACAAAGTTAGTAGCAAAGGAATCTATGTACTGAACTGCATGTTACACACTGTGATCTGGGTCACAGTTGAACCCGGTTATCAGTATGTTTCTTCAGTGCAGACACTTTTTCCTATCAGTGAATTACAGTATAACATATTTACTATTATGAACATGTAACACAGACACTTGGAAAAGATGACTCTGCCCGCAGAGCAGCTCCGGCCTGATTTGATTGTTGGGATGTGGGCTGACATCTAAATCAGCTTTCCTTCACTATCATGGCCGTGAGTCCTGCCAGAGGGGGATTGTGTGGTCAGCTGAAGGGAGGTGAAAATAATAATCTGCTGCCGGTTTCGGCCTGACCATGAAGGAGAAAAATAAAAACATGGCTTCTGCTGTAACATGGCTGATTATTTCCTGTCATCTGTCTTTACTCATTCTCTGATTTCCTGTAGTGACTCACCTGGGCTCAAACAGGAACAACAGGCCACAGACGAATATCCCACTAACCTTTGTATCTTCAGGATACAAATATCAATACTATTACTTTAACCAATAATGATCGTGATACTGGTAACAATACAATTACCACTGGCAATACATTTCACCTAAAGCAAAAAACAGCAACATTGATTTGACTTGACAACTCCTGGTAATCTTCAAATCATTAACATAACCATGCATGTAATCTGGGCGTTTTATTTTCAGGGATGAAAAGGTGGTCAGAGGTGAAGGTGGCAGCATCCTCATCATCTATGCCAACATTAGCAGCAGGATCAATACTGTGTTTGTGCTTCAGGTGCCTGACGATGTTTGTCTTGTTTCCTGTGTGATCCATCATGTAACGCCATTGTTTGCATCATGAATGTGTCTGATCTGCTGATGTCTTTTTCATCCTCTTTGTCTCAACTTAGAATAAAACTCATATTAAAAAAATGATGTCAAACAAGGTTTAGACTTATTACTGATTTGAGTGGGTCATTGTTCAACCAATCCATGGGCTGTTGTTACACCTTAAAAGCTTAGTTATTGCCTGATATGATTTTTCCTCTCTAGGAGAAAAGTATCGAACACTAAAGCTGAGCAGAAAAGTAGAAACAGGTCGGCTTTACGGTATACTAAGTATCTGATGTACTAGGGGTGGGAATCACTACAATACGATATTATCATTATACTTGGGCCACGAAACGATATTGTTGCTATTTTTAACATTTTGCAACAAAGTGAGTATTGTGATACAATATAATGCGATTTCTACCATTTTTTCAACAGTTTAGCTAATTCAGCATTTGTCTTTTCTTTATGTTTGTCTTTTTTACGCTAAATTTTATTTTCATGTAGCACATCTTGCAAACCTTTTATATATTTGTTGTTCTAACTTTCTCCTGCTCTATGATGTCACCTCTGCCAACTTCACTGGACAAACAGTTGATTTAATTTTTCCATTATCATAGATTTTACTTCATATAAACAATTAATTAAAAAAAAAAATACTTGGTAAATGAGACGATATATCACCAGACAAAATATTGTGATACCATGCTGTATCTATTTTTTCTCCCACCCCTATAAAGGTCTGTAACTGCATAAGCATACTCTCAGCTTCAAATCATGGTTTTGCTCTTGTTGTGAAGGCTGAACTTTTCAGAGAGGAGGATGAGAGCTGTAAGTCAGATGAATTTAACTGCCAAGCAAAAGACAGACAGGAGGATAATATCAGAGTGTGAGCTCCACATCAGCTTCATCTTCATCAAGGCACAGACTTGGTGAGTTTCTCTGGTTTGTCAGTAAGTTTATCAATTCAGAATCATGTTTTCACTGCTAAGTTAACAAGTTTTAAAGTTATAAACCAATATTTTAACACATCTGAGACACCCGTGTGAGTCTCTAGTGCTTCAAACATTCATGAATGTAACTTGTGCTTCAAATAGCTTCAGCCAGTACCAGCCAGAACCGAGAAAAATAAATAACTGGAGAAAAGAGTGTGCGCCATCGACACGTCACACGTTCCCCCTCCAGCTTCGTTCTCCCAGCCTCACTCTCAATGAGGCTGCAGCCGGCGCTGCAACCAGGACACTCGGCCTCCTAAAATCTGCAACTATCACGCACGCTCCGCTCTGAAGAGCTCGCAGGGCTACAAAAATCGGCCTTTTCAGTCAAGCTGACTCTTTGTTCCTGCACTGCTTAATGATAAAGCTCTAGAGAGCTCTGTTTATGAGCTCCAACCAGATTCATCCGGATAGATGATGAATGCAAACAGACAGGGAGGGACGGAGAGGCCAAGGAGACAGTGAGAGGAGAGAAGGGCTCAGAGAGGGAAGGAAGGAAAGGAGATTAGGGAGGAACAGACATGGAGGGTTAGGATGGGTTTTGTGGCCTGGAACAGAAAAGAGATGAGATGGATGAAGGAGAAACAGACAAAAGGAGATCTAAAAAAAAAAATGCTCTTCTGTTGCTGTTGTGGCTGCTCACGGCGTGATACTGTACCGTCCACGCTCCAATGGGAAAGACTCCCAGAGCGACAACAAAGGACACAAGAGGAGCCGGCTCCATGTGAACTGGGCCTGTCTGCCCCGCACGGCTCGGAGAAAGCAGCACAGACACACACATTTAGACACAGACAGAGACAAACACACACACACACACACACACACACACACACTCAACGCTGCACACCAGAGCAGCTGCTGCCACAACAATCCCCCTTGTGCTCTTTTAATAGGGACGGCCTGCCTGTTCCGCCAACAACAAGGAGCGAAGAGAGAAGCAGACACACAAAAAGTGACACAACAGACCAATACGCATATTGTGAGAGCCTGGCTGCGACTGACACCACTTTGACGGCTGCAGTATGAAAATACACAAATCTACTGACGGGGGGGAAAGTGGGGTAGGTGAGTTTAACAAGAGGAAGTGGGCTTTGTGAACAAACTCTTCTTTTCTGCCTGAAGACACTCTGCCACAGCAGAGAGCCAAAAAATCAATACACATTAGTGCCTCTATTAGCTCCTAGGTTCATTATATCCCAGCATGCATCTCATCTACGTTTCAATATTAGATCTTGAACCTAAAGCAGCTGGAGTCAGACACTCAAGAGGCAAAAAGATCCATACTGCAAACTCCTCATGGATGTGACTTTGCAACCATGATTTCAAACTCCAGAGCAGGATGAGGGGACGGATGGACGGATGGATGGATGGATGGATGGAGCTCTCCCCTCCTCCTCTCTTTCAAAGCCCGGCTGCCGGCTACTCATCCAGTGCGGTTACATAAACATGCTTAGCAGCAGAGGACAGAGGTGGACTCTCACACACACTTACGCACACATCTTCCCCGCTGCCGAGCCGAGTGAATAAAGAGGGATGCAGATGTAAAGTGGAGGGGAAGAAGTCAGGGATGCTGGAGCAGGAAGAGACAGTTCACGGGAGACAAAATGAGACCCCTGAAAATGAGAGTGTTATGTGCACATATACTGACATAACTGGGCTGTGCACAATACACGTGTGTCCCAGAAAAGTCTCTCATCTCTGACCGCTGTGTGCTGTAATAATGCCTCAGAGGAGGATTTGGCTGCTACATCAGGAGAGAGAGGGCTGGTTCTACTGGTCTATACCTTCACCTACAACTCAACCTGTCCTTCAGAGGGCACAGAGAAGCACTGCATCAAAAAAAAAGAAAAAAAAAAAAGAAAAAACAGCAGCAGCATCACCGCTGAGCCCAAAATAGCTCCTGCACGCACCGACGCACGACAGCTAGATACACACTCCTGCAGCCGCACTGCTACTGAGCAAACAGCTGATTCAAATACAAACACACACTTACACACACACACTCACAGGACAGGCTCCGTTAGCAAGTACAGACTGGGGAAAATGACAAAGGCAACTATAACAGAGGAAGATGTGAAAGTACATTCATATCAGAGGTAGTGAAAGACAGAGCATCAGCAGATTACTCACAGCAGACAGAGCTCAGATTCATGGTCCTCTCTCAGCTCTGAGGCAGGGATGGAGGGATAAAAAAAAGGAAAAAAGCAGCCAGGGGAAAGAGAGACTGAACTGGCGGTCAGGATGGAGGAAAACAGCGAGAAGAAGCAGTGGGAGAGAGGGAGACAGAGGCAGGAGGATGACAGACATTCCTCCAACTCCTGCAGCACCTGGGCCGTGAGTGGGTGGCCGGCAGCGTCACCGAGTCGCTGAAGACCTGCTCACGTCACACTTTTCATGAATGGAGCCGTCTGACGCAGAGAGGACGCGGCTCAAAGAGCAGAGGAGGAGGGAAGGAGGGGGGTGTGAGGGGATGCAGGAGTGGGTGGAGCCTTCTGCACAGACTCAGAGAGGAGGGGCGGAGAGGAGAAGAGAAGGAGGAATACGGAGGAGGAGGAGGAGGAGGAGGAGGGGGGATGTGTTTCAAAGCAGCACCAGCTGGGAACAGCAGGTTCGGCTGCGGTGGTGTCTCTGTAAGTAGGACACACCGTTTCTGCACAAGAGAAAATCCCTTTGTATGAAATCAGCAATCAGTTCTCTGCATGTCAATAGTATCACCAGCCCACATACAGTCTCTGCACACTGTGTCCTATACATCACCATAGATTATCATTTATGTGCGATTAATAATATCAGAGTGTTACATTTAATATCGAATTAACCCTCAGGGATGAATCAAGTTCTTCTTATCTTATCTGTAAAACACCATTTTCCCCTAAACTGACAGAAATACTTTGACTCCAACTCAAAGATATTTATTTTATCATTAAAAAAAAAGAGAAACAAATCAAATCCTCACAGAAACCAGACCATTTTGCTTGAAAATTTCTTAAAACAATTGTTAGAAAGCCAATTTGGTGATCAGTTTTCAGTGAAATGAGATGCTACAATCTGCTGATGGTGGTTTGAGTGTGCCCTGGGAAACTGAACGGGTCCCTAATAAAACTTTAGTTTCTTGAGAAGTTTTAGTGTTAAAATTGAGTCTGATATTGTGGCGGTATGATATTATAATAAACAGACGAAAACACATGAAATAAAACAATAAAACCTGGAAGATTATAGGATCTTTCTTTATATGTTCAAACTCATTTAGACATCCACACCGTTCAGAGGAACTCTAATTGAGAAATGTTGATTGTATTTATCAGATTAACATTACTGACCTATTTTTCCACCTCAGGGGTAAATGCTCTGCACAGCTGTGCTTTTCCTTCATCAGCTAATAAACACTCCTCATCATAACACAGACAGAGGCAGATATTCAATGTTTCCAAAGAGATGGGAAACAGTTTTGACCATATGTTCATAATCTTAGTACACAAATACAACAAAATTAAAATAATCAGACATTTAACCTCAACTTTCTCACAAGGCTGAGCAGTCAAATCCACAATCACACCATCAGGCAGTAATCCATACTCGAGAGCAGAACTGGAGTTCAAGTTTCAGGACTGTCGGGCCACAGCGGTTGGAGGGAAACCAAAAGGTCAGCGCTAGACTGTCAGAAAAACAGTTCTTTTCTCTTCCCAAAAGGTCATTTTATAGCTCTCATGATCCCTCACACGGCTGTGGCTGAATGCTCTGAAAATAAAACCACTTCATTCAGCCAGTCTTCTGTGCATGCCTCTGTATTAAAAACACACTAACCTTTCAGTTGGTCTCTAAGCATCTCACAGGGTCTGCTGAGTGTGATCTGGGCTCGGGGTCCTTGCTTTTCACCTGCAAGTACACACAAAGATCAGGAATTAATATGGTCGAGTGTCTATTGTGTGTGTTTGTGTTGATGGCAGTGATTGAGAAAACACCTGCAGGGAGGGTGTATTAAAAGTGACTGATTGAGAGGGTGGGCCGCTGCTGAAAGGAAGTACTCAGAGAACAGATGCTCCACCCTATCCTGTCCTTAAGAGCCAAAAACCTCTGGGGAGGATAATGAAGTGGGGGTGTAGTAAGAATGTAATGATGCATGGAGGGTGGGGGTTTGGCATATTGTTGCAGCATTGTCCAATCTCAATCCTCAAGCCACACCCACCAGGGGACACAGCCAGAGGGGGGAGGTTTGGTATCCCGGGGCGAGGCTGAGGGGGAGACTTCCAAACGCGGCCTTTAAATGGTGTGAAATGACAGTCAAATGAGTCATGGCGCAGATGGCTGAGGATGCTGGCTCTTAAAGAGCCGACGTTAGGCCGTGGTGATTTTGTTAGCAGATAGTTAGATCTGTTAAAATTACCCGTTTGTGATGCAAAATGTCTAAAATTAACACAATGTCAAGCATTCTTCTGGGCCCGCAGAAAACAAGAGTGGGCGTGAGCAGACATTGTTATTCTTGCCTTGTTGCTGCAGACACACTCCTGTAAACATGTCGCCACATACACAAAGACACAGCAGGGGAATTCCCAAATACAGCACTAGTTAAATATTGGCAGAGAGAAAGAGAGAGAAGGAAGAGAGAGAGAGAGAGAGAGAGAGCAGTGTAGATTCAAATACCTGAACTGTTTGCTTAGCAAGAAAGTCTCGCTCTCTCTACAGCCGAAATTCCAAAGGTCAGCAGATCACAAGCCTGCAAGCTCATGTGGAAACAAGCAAAGCCGCAATTCATTATGAAACAAGTCTAACATGCCCAGCTAAGAACTGTCAAACAGCAACGAAAGACTATTTAAGCCGCTACAGCAAAGGATGCTCAGTCCCTCACCACAACACCACACAAGACTTCTTTATGGTCACCTATAATCTTTATAACACCACAGAGGGATATCAGAATATTTTTGTAGGTTGTATGAATGATCAATTCAAGACAAGTCTGAGTCTAAGATTCACTGTGAAAAGTAAGTAACACCAAGGCTCCACTTTGGTGTACAGATTTGGCTGATTTATGAAAATAAATCACTGTTGGTGGAAGCTGAGCTGCAGTCATGGTGAATCACCCTCCTCCTGTTTTTACTCTCCATACAAACTTTTTTTATTATTGCATTCACCAAAGCTGGCAGAAACATCATTGGGCAATACTCAGACACCAAAAGATTTGTTGGATCTGTGAATAGATGTTTTTTTAAAATAAATATCTCACTTACTTTTAACTTATTCAGAAATATTGATTTGTGGAGACTCAAATAATGCACAAATGCCAAGAGCCAGCAGGTAGCAGATTTAAAAGCAAACTCTGGAAAGTTACAGAGACAGACAGTTTGTTGTCATTCTGCCATTTAGCTGCCACCCTCAATTTCCTACACAGATCAGGAGTCATTCAACTTTAATCAAAGTTTCAAATCACATTTCGAAAGCAAGAAGCAGAGCAGCTGAAATCTGAGCCTTTCCATTTTCTACTCTGATCACATCTTCCTCAAGTGGAAATTTCCTCCCATCAGAGTTTATCTGTTGATAAACGATCAGAGTCATCACCTCAGATAGAAAGGAGTCACAAATATATCAGGAAAGCTCTTTATACTAAGATTAAAGGATGAGATGATCATTATTTATAATCATTTAAAATATTTATGGCCCTGAGTCCCAAAATATTTGAGCTGACCTTCTTGTCTGCTTTATTTACCTCTGCTGGGAGAACATCTCTTTACTTGACCCCCTGTTGGGATGCTGCTCTGTGCCTCGATCTGCTTCATACTGTGTCCATTCACAGTGTGCAGGTCACTGCTTGGCTATAAGCCACGCTGCTGCTGCTTGTTATGCAACAGACAGGCAGACAAGCTAAAAATGATCCACAATCACAAGTCAGTCATGATTTGTCGATCTTTGGACCACTCTGACTTGATCACAGTCGTACATTTAATTTCCAAACTCTGTAATAACTGGTATAATTCATTCTAAAATGTACAAAAGACTAAATTCACAAACCTAAAAAGGGATTTATATGTCACTGAAGTGAAGTAACAAGTGAATCAAACTTTATAGGTTATAATTTAAATGGCTTGAATGGTTAAAAAAAGAAGAGTTCTTCGTTTAACCTTCACTCTAAGATTTTTATTTCTAGTCTTATGATTTATGACGCTGAAAGCAGAGACTGTTTGCTGTTTTGTTCTTTCCAAATGATTCATCGCATATCAATGTGGCTGATGAATGTTTTTCTTGAATAAATTGTGAGATTTCAACTTTAAATCACACAGTGTCCCAATCTTAAAGCTCTTATTCTTTCAGAGCAAACACCATCTTTACATCACTAACTCCATGCTTCATCTATTTAAACTGACAAACTCTGTGGAGGTTTTTATAAAATACTATGGCTGTCTACCCCAACACGATGTACAGCAGAAAGAGACACTGACGCCCTGATGAAGTTTTCAGAAATTCTTTATGTGTTGAAAATACTCCAGATCATTTCTGGCTGAAGAAATAGTAATCATTTAAACTATTTCAAACTTCAGAGGTAAAAAGAGTCTGAACAGAGTGTTTAAGATCAGCTTTACCCCAGTTCTTTTCCATGGCCTGCTGTCCAGTCTCCATCACCAACACACAAACACTATCGGTGGGTCAGACGATGCCCTGCCCTCTCCTTCCCTGAGCAGCAGAGGTGTAAACCACACTGGCTCTGCTCCGTTATACACACTCATTACTATTTCACCAGCAGCGGAACAGCCGCACTGACAGCTCCTGTGTCCTCGCATTAATAAGAGAAAAAGCAGCATCGCAGCTTGAAGTGGTTTACTTTTACAATCTGACATCGCATGCAGCAGCCAGGTACTAACAAGCAGACGCACACACACAAACACACACACACTCACATCTACAGTTACCACAAAAATAAATAAGAGTCTGTGGCTGTCTGATAAGTGGTACAGTATGCTGACATGTTCAGTTATGAGGCTATCATGTGGCTTCATCTGACTCGATGACAAAGGCACAAAAGCAGAGATTTACACTGTCACCTGAGCCTTTAGCTCGTCTTGTGAATGTGCACTGTGTATTGATACTGCACAGTGTTTAAATAGCTGCAAAAGCAACATGTTTACTTAGTGAAACATCCTTTGTGTTGTTGTAGAATCTTTATCTATGTTCAAAAATGAAGACGCTTGACTTCGGACTTAAAAACAGAAACTGTCTTTAGTGGATAAAAACTCCACATTTTAATTCGCTCACAACATACTGAAGGGATTTTTCTGCTGAATTTCATGTTTAACAATTTCCGTTTAACAAACTTAAAGCTTTGGCCATGAGATAATGCTCTTACTCCTTTAATCAATAATTAGGAAAGAGGATTAGGGCCAAATGAGGGCCAAAATAAAAAATCGAAATTATGTCAACAAAGTCGAAATTTCAAGAGTGAAAATTGAATTTTCGAGATTAGAGTTGAAACTTCGAGATTACTAAATGTCGGGAACAATCTCAAAATTTTGAGTTAAAAATGTTAAAATATTGAGATTCAAGTCAAAATTTCAAGATTAAAGTCGACATGAATAAAGTAAAAATATCAACTTTTTAAAATTTCGACTCTTGTATTCTCTATCAATTAGAGTTACAACAGTGGAGTCGAGGGCTCAGAGGGAGCCTGGACCAGCATCCTCTAGAACAATTAATATGATAAAGTTGAAAATAGTTTGTAGAGTAACTTAAACTATCTACAAAGGCCTTACTCAGCATCTTTGATCGACTGACAACCAATGATTTGTGAAGTAAAGGTCTTAATCGGGACAGAGACAATTTTAACACATCTATAGGAGGTTTCACTCTTTTAGTATGGTAGTGATGGGCAAGGCAGTTCTTTAAGATGTACTGAATCACTAGAATCAGTTCACTAAAAAGATTTGTTCAAAAGATTCGTTCCTGAACTGATACACAGCTGAACAGTTCAGGATTCAGTTCAATTCATAGCTTCTGGGACCGGGAGACGAGAGTGTTTGGCTGTGTTGCTTTGGCAAACAGGTTTGTAAAAATGAACTTGTTTATAAGTCATGATGTTTTAAGTGTACTGTCTTATGGTATGCTATTTATCAGGTCTGCTCGGTAAATTGGGGTCAGTGAGTGATTCGTTCACTGAACGTTTAGAAGAACTTACACTGAACATGCACCGTTCCCTCACAAACTGCTGCAATGATAGGATGCTGTGGGTTTTATGCACTACTTGTTACATGCTGTGTCCTATTGTATGGAAGTTGTTGTGGTGGCAATTTAACAGTAAATAAAAAAGGTCTGACAAAAATGATTCCAGAAAGTGCGGTCCCTCGTTCGCCAGCTGCTGGCCTGACAATGCTGTTTCTCACTTCAGCTCGACTTAAGTGAGAAATGAACCGAATTACTTCCTCGAGTGATTAGATTCAGTATGTTCACTTAAAAGATTTGTTCTTTTGAACAAATCGTTCGCGAACGACACATAGCTATAATACGGACTGAATCAAACTGATGATGACTAATCCTGTCTACTTCCTCAAGTAATACACCACATACCAAATCCAGCTATTACCGAGTACATCATAAAAGAGCTAAGTCAAGTCAATACTAGCTTATTACTAGCTTGGTCAAAGTTCAGTTTTTAAAACATCTGAATTCCTTTGACTGAAAAATAAAAACTTCATTAACCCATTAATATCAGAGATGGAGTCTGAATTTCTCAGTTAATTTCAAAATGAAAAATATTTAGGATTTTTTTCTGAATAGAAAGTCTCGTGATGTGAAAAACTGGGACTAACTGCAGTCCCATAAAACCAGTCAGCCTGGAGGCAGCTGGTCAGCGGTTGATTTAACATTAACACATGCGCTGGTCCTCAGTGTGTTGACTCCATGCGAGAGGACAAAACTGTTTTCCTGAGATAGAAACAGGCCAGCCTAACTGATTGGTTGCTTTTACAAAGGCTGGCATGGATGAGTGAATCCTGCACACAACAAGCGCTGATTCTCAGAGACAGATAATGCTGGTGAGATTACTGTGCTGAGCCCACCGACAACCCTCAGCCTGACCAATCCGCGCTCAGAGGAAATTACATAACAATGACTGTTCACCACTACCGGAGGATTCTGCCCGCACCACAACAATCCTTCTATCCCGTTCCTCTCTTTATCATCAGTGCAGAGTCGACAAGGAGGAGCAGACAGAGCGCCTGGTTGGCTGGACCGGTCTCCCTCTGAACTGTATGCACCTGATAATCCAGAGCCTGATTTATGGGATTGCGTGCAGAGATATAATACAAAACAGCAGCGAGTCTTAGATAACAGAAAACATTATGAAGTCTTCTTGCTTTAAATTATCTCATGTTTGCAAATACTCCACCTCCTCCTTCCACATCCAGGATAAATGGGATCAAGTGAGCGTGGTGGTGGCGGGCAGCTGAGTCTTACTTGAAACTATGAAGCTGTGGGTCTGCTGTGCTGTTGCTCTCTGGGGTGAAAGGTCAGATGAATATGTGAGGTTACAGCTTAAGGGAGCAAGACACTGCAGGCTGAGCACACACTGTACATGCACTGTACATGAACTGAACGCAATGTACAGCCACCATCAGGGTTATCATCTCTTTTCCCTTTTTTGGATCAGCATCTGTGTAACAGACAAATATCCATGTACAAAGACATTTCTAAAACAATGACCAATAATAGTTTCAGAGTGCTTTACACTGAAATACCAAAGTACAGTCAAAATGGACCAATAAGCACCAGCTCTTAAGGAATACAACAGCAGAAAAATGTCCCTTTCTCACGGACTTAGACATAAACTCAAACTTTTCCATCCGTATTAGAGCTAAACCGATTAGCTAACAGGGCTGATCACAGTCAGTCCACAAGTGAGGAATGAAGACCAAGAAGACGCTTGTTTAGCTCAAAATCACAGTATCTACAGTAGATATAAAAAGTCTACACACCCCTGTTCAACTGCCAGGTTTTAGTGATGTAAGAAAATGACAGCAAGATAAATATTTTCACAACTTCTTCCACCTTTAATGTGACCTATAACCTGTACAATGCAACCGAAAAACAAACTGAAACCTTTAAGGGGAAAAATGTAAAGTAGAAAAATTAAAATAACCTGGTTGCATAAATATGCACCCTTAAACTAATACTTTGTTGCAGCACCTTTGGCTTTCATTACAGCACTCAGTCTTTTTGGGTAGGAGTCTATCAGTGTGGCACATCTTGATGTGGCAATATTTGCCCACTCTTCTTTGCAAAACTGCTCCAAATCTGACAGATTGCGAGGACATCTCCTGTGCACAGCCCTCTTCAGATCACCCCACAAATGTTCCATGGGATTCAGGTCTTGGCTCTGTCTGGGCCATTCCAAAGCCTCAGTCACATTCCGGTGAAGCCATTCTTTTGTTGATTTAGATGTGTGCTTTGGGTCATTGCTGTGCTGAAAGATGACGTTCATCTTCAGCTTTAGCTTTCTAGCAGAAGGTCGAAGGTTTTGTGCCAACACTGACTGGTATTTGGAACTGTTCATAATTCCCTCCACCCTGACTAAGGCACCAGTTCCAGCTGAAGAAAAACAGCCCCAAAGCATGATGCTGCCACGACCATGATTCACTGTAGGTATGGTGTTCTTTTGGTGATGAGCAGTGTTGATTTTGCGCCAAATATACCTTTTGCAATGATGCCCAAAAAGTTCAACTTTGGTTTCATCAGACCATAAGACATTTTCCCACATGCGTTTGAGAGATTTGGGAGAACAGGGGTGTGTAGACTTTTTATATCCACTGTATTTAAGTATCCACTGAGAGGGAAGATGTATAAGGATGGAACCAAAGCACACTGCAGAGTGACAGGTAACAGACAAAATTACAGTCACTCACTTTTCTCATTTATTTCTGCTCTAATTGTGTTTATCAAATCATTCAAGGCGCAAATAGCAGTTTGGCACCGAGTTAAAAAAAGATTTCCAGTCCAGATATAGACATTGTATGCATTATAGATCACATGAGTAGGGATGCATTTTTCTTTTCACATATATTATTCAGCAGATGCACACATCAGCAGTCGTATACACTGCAACACACTAACACACACACACACACACATACACAGCCTGTGTATAACTTGTGCATGTGCTCTGGTTCTTGCTCCTCCACTCGTGTGTGTTAATATGCTCCCCATGAGGCGCTGCAGGCTGTGGTAATTATAGAAGCTCAGCTAGCAGACACATCACAAGAGTGAAGTACATTTAAAGCCATGTGCAGTATGGTATGAATACACTTCATGTACACAAACATGTATGCATACAAACCAAAGCAGAGAAAATGATCACAGTCTTTCTTGAAAAGTTGCCCTCTGAGACGAGGTTTCCTCATGGTGTTTAGCCACGTTTATACTTTAAAAGGTGTAGATAAATTTATCTTCTTCTAAATGTGTCTATGACTAGAACGGTGAGGTATAAGAGTTAATCTGAGCCCCTCCTCTTCATAATACCCCTGCCCAAATATAAAGAAGATGTGGGGCTTAACCTACTTCTCAGCAGAATCCAAGTCCTAAAACTGGCGGATGAGTTTGTCCAATAAACCCTTTGGCAATGTACCACTTTATCCCCGTCAGAGCCCACAGAATCGAGGAGCCCACAAGATCGAGGGTGCTTACTTTCTCAATCAAGCTGAGTTGTCCTTATTGGCATTTAGTGGTCTGATATAGATGTGAGGCGTGCCAGGCGGGCTCTCGGTGTGACAAGCTGGCCCTGCGTGTGGCTCACAGTAAGCTAGGGATGGGATGGAAGCGGGGCCTGTGGAGCTCAGACAGTGTCATTACAGAAATGTCAGTCAGGAAGAAGGAGGGGAGGAAAGGGCCCGAGGGAGGAGAGGAGGAGGAGAGAGGGGGCGAGCGAGTAAAGAGGATAGAGACAGAGAGGGAGAGAGTGGGACAGAGGGCAAGACATTCATGTTCACATCGTTTCCCTCAGCCCGGCGTTTGTTGTTTGGCTTTTTCCGCTCAGCTGCCCTTCAATGGCTGCACGCGACGTGAACACTCCACACAGAGACAGAAAGGCTATTTTTAAAACAGCTGTTGGGCACGCATTACTGTCGACCCTGCTCACCTGAGCACTACATGTTTCATTTATCCCTCGAAAATGATAAAAAGAGATGACATTTGAACCAAGACAAGACTAATTCAGATTCACTTTAGGATCAAACTTGTCAAAGCTGATCTATAACTCCTGACTATTAGTAAAAAAAAAAGTGAGCAGAATCTTCTTTAAATGTACTGATTAATGGTTCATTAGGGAAAATTAGGGATATGCGAACCAGCATTTCAGAGAGGCTTTTCCTTGTGTGCAGAAACAGTGACATGACAATGCAAAGATCATCTGTAAACTGATGATTTAAACTATCAAATCTGGTGCAGACAACCAGCTTTAATGCTTCTATGACACGTGCTGCAGACAGTGCTGAAAGTCTTGGAAACAAGGCAGTCTGACTGCAAAAAGCAGGACAAGTGGACACCATTTCTAAATCATCCAAAGCAAAATTATCTTCATGGCATATCCAATCTAAGAAATTCTCATGCTTCAAAACTTTACTGTATATATTTAATATGTCTGCAAAAAGGCAGTGATTTGTGAAGGATGAGGTACAGCAAGCAGGCTTTTTAACTGACATAGCATAAAAACAGACAGTTACTATATATGAAGCCACACAATAACCAATCAGAATCAAGTTCTCAGCACGGTCGGGTTATTACAGTCAGTTCGAGGTTTCCGGTGTTGTTGAGCCAGAGAGGAAAGACCAACTCTGAATGTTTGATCAACCAACCACAGCCTTTTGATTCTTCTTGCTGTGCTTTTAAAGGTAACACACACAAACACACACACGCACACAAACACACCTTCAGGATGTCTTCGTGATTTGGACTTTGTAGTAGCATCAAAGCTAACGGCAGAGAAATGAAGATTTTAATCCAGCAGTCTGCACAAGGTGTTATGAAGAGGTCCAAAACACCAGACGTGGAGGAAAGCTGCATGAGGAGTGTCTTATAAGTACTCACGTTCCAGACATCACAACAGCTGACAGTTATAGTGAGTCTTCATCAGCGGCAGTCCTCCACTGACAACACAATAAATCTTTACATGGTAGATGTTTTTTCATGTTACGAAACACAGCAATAAGCTTATTCATTAAGCCTGATGGGACAGGGCTGGAGCCACTGCTATACAAATGTGACCAAAAAAACAAACAAATCGAGTCTCCGGGGCCGGGATTAGAGAGATCAGACCAGCTGCAAGGCTACACTGCTGCTGCTGCTGCTACACATGTCAATTACATAAATACAGCTTCCCGTCTCAAACCCAGCATCAGGACCCTCCCGCCCTCCTGCGCCACCAAGCTCGACGACGTGGCACCTGATAGATCAGATGTCCAGGTATTTCTTGAAACGCCCGCAACAAACTCTGTGTTGCCATGGAGCAGCGTTTCCAGGGTTACCCACAACTTCAAAAATAAATACAGAGGAGAAATTCAATGACATACACTTAATGTCAGCAAAACCCATGAAAACAAAGATGAATGTGTATCACATCTTGCAAATCACCTCTCTACCCTGTCTGTGGCACTTGAGTCCAAGCAAGTTCACCTCTCAAAAAACACAAATCTGTGGATTAAAATGTTTGATTTTAAGGAGGCCTGTCAGGTACTGCCATCTTACAGAAGTATGAATGATCAGATTCACATGTAATAATATGTCATACAATGAGACTGCATTTTTCATGATTTTATATACTTTAAATACAGTATATTACTGTACTCAGGGCAATTTCCAGGTCTGGAATACAGTTATTGATGAGTCAAGCTGTTTAAACATGACCTGATCGTAGCCTGTTCCTCTGTGTGCCTCTGTGATTATTTACCCTTTTATTATCAATATTCTTTTTTTTTAATAAAGGAATATTTAGCTCCCTCTTGACTTGGTGACAGCATCCGAGTGTGTGACTTAACAGCTCCAACATGAACCAATACATGTGACATGAAAATGAAACATGACTGTCGTCTGTCGTTGCTCTGTTCGATCTTCATCGGTGTATGTAATAACTCTCTGTCAGCAGAAACATCCGCAGATCAGTGTGTAATTTCAGACATAATCCACAAGCAAGACGCTTTCTACAGAAAACTTACTTTTTTTCTCTCTATGGCAGTTTTATTATTTATTTTATTGCACCGAACTGACTAGGATACAGCGCAACATCATCGGCGTAACGCCATAATATCAGGTAATAATGAGGAGTGCTGTCCTCAGAAAACAGTGTATCTTGCAAGTAAGTTCATCACACCAATAATGACCAAATATTAAAAAAAAAAAACACAAGTAACATTACAGCCACAAAGGACAAACAACATGTGATTTTTGGTTGATATCTTCATGTTCAAGTTGAGGTAATATTTCCAGACTTTGTATTCTCACTTTTTCTACTTGAAAAAGTATCACACAGTAAAGAAGATTGTTTTGATTTCTATGAGACTTTTTAAAGGGGTGGAGACATAAATCTGCTAAATGCTACACTTACAAAACCTGGACTTTGGAAATTTCATTCACATTTGGTTTTGTAGTTGAATATAATCGGCAAGTATCTGGTAGGACATTATCTAAGTGTATTTATTTGTTACTTCAGCTGCCGTCCAGTTAGTTTAATACAAGTTCAACCGCAGCGTCAGAGCCTTTCAGGTCAGCCATCTTGGTTATTCGTGAAAACACCTCCGGGCTCTCGAAGCGGGCGCATATGAGATAAACGTTTGTGATTGGCCTGACCTCAATCATGCCCGACAAAATCAGTCTGAAGATGAGGGAGACCAGATGCATCTGCCTAAAACATTAAATCAAGAACTTGCAGATTTGGCAGATTCCCATAATGAATATGTTTCTGCTTTACACACAATATTCCTGCTTTATCCAGTTTAGACTACAGCTGATGAAGTGCAGCATGGGAGGAAATACCAGGACTCCACTTCTCTTTCTGATGTCTGGAAATTGAACAGATGTTATAGTTTCCTCTAAACTGAGGCGTTCACAATACTTCACTAATTTTCACTGCTGAAATAAAAAACAATGCGCTCATCATTTATTGACGTCAGGGTTCAGGTTCATTGCCAATGTTCTCCTTGTAACGTAAAAACAAATGTAGAAAAAAGCTTCAAATGGCTAAAGTGACGAACATGTGTGCAGTAGCAGCTCACAGTGGCTGTGAGTTTGGTGTTGGGTGTCTTTGTGCCATAGTTAAGAGCACCTGAGAGGTGTAGCCTTCAACACATAGTCAGCAGGGGACTACATTTGGCTGATTGGAGCTGAGCGTGACCTGTAACTGCACCACAGTCGATACGAGAGAGGCAAAGCCTTTACAAACACACATGTGGACACTTACTGGAAACGTCGCACTCAGCACAATGAGAGAGGAACACAATGCCAACAGGCCGACAGATCACAGCATCCAGCGCTCACACGTGTAACCCTCTCCACCGCTCGCTGACTGTCAGAGTCTGCGGCACAGAAACGAAAAGCAGCCGAACCATAAAACTGTTGTGACATCAAGTCATCCTAAGAGACAGATGAATGATTGCATGTGATTTGTGTCAGATGGTTGCCGGGGGTCGCTGAACTGCTCACACAAAGCAGTCAGACACAACAGTCAAGCAATAGATGCAGCTTTTATTCAGTGTTGTTTTAGTTGACGAAAATATTTCCTCAACGTCATTGTCAACGAAAACAACACTGCAGAATATACGTTTAGCATTTGACTGACGGAATGCTCATGAAGTTTGCAACTCAGTTCGTCGTCCACCACTAACGTTTTCGTCTAGTCTTGTCAACGTAAACGCACATTAGTCTTGTCACATTTTAGTCATCTAAGACTTATATTTAGCTTGTCAACGTTATGTCTTCGTCGTGGAAAAAAATGGGCGTTGACGAAATATTTTCGTTATTGAACACAACACTGCTTTTATTGAGGTTTTCACGATTTTGTTAAGGAGAGTCGACTGTTTGGAGCATTTGAGGGCTCCACAACATCTAAAACTACAAACAAATCAGACGTAAATCTTCCTCTGTCTAAAGGTGTAGGACCAGGTTATAAATCTGGGTCAGTATAAAGTGATTACAATGTTAGGATTATCAAATCTGGATGTTGAGAGGGACAAAAATCTCACAGTAACAGCATAACAAGGTACGCATTTTCACAATTACACTTTATGGACACTTTGCCAAATGTAGAGTCTTGTATAGAGGTGGAATTTAAACCTAGCATTGCTAAATATTAATAACTGCAAACGCTCAGTCTGAACTTCTGTGCAGATTTAATGTTGATGCTTTACCTGTCTGCTCTTTATTTCAGTTTTTTACATGCTTATCATGACCATACATGCTTCAGTTCACATTTTGTTTTTGCACAAGCTTCACTTGTAAATATAGGAGGGCAGGTTTTTTCATTTGTAAATGAATCTAAAAGTATTGACACAAGTATTACTCAGTGCTAAAATCCTAACAGCATCACATTTTTTTTTGCTGAAGTTGCACAACAGCTTGTCCGGGACATGGATTTTGGACTTGGACTTGACTCAGAGCTTCAGGACTTGAGCCTAGACTGCAAACAAATGGTTACAGTATAATGCATCACATGAGGATATTAAGATCTGAGCTTCAAATGACAAAAAACAACAACACGTGCAAGGTGTGACTGAAAAGTATAATAGCATATTAAACCCAAAGTGATCACTCACAGCCAGTATGACCCAGCCGGAACATTATGCTGCTGTCTCCCTCAGCCACGTACTCAAACATAATAAACAAAAGCACATTGTGACTAACATGTTTCTCAAAAACAAACACTTCTTCACCGCCCACTATAATTTAGTCTCCTCTCCAGCAGCCTGTAATTTCCTCCTTCTGCTTCAGCTTCACACAAGCAAAGGAAAAGTCCATTTCTAAACAAGTCAGGATTCAACCAGATATTGTCCACTGAGTTACATAATGTAGGCGAAAAAGACCTCTACAGCCCTGCATTATATCTGCTGCGTGACTACAGGACAGTCTCTGCTGACTGCATTGGGTGTTTATTATCAGTACCTGAAGATTCATTCATAAACAGTCAACAGTAGCAGACCCTCGTCGTCGTCTTAATTCTTGAAGCTCCACTGACAGCTGCCCCAGTCAGCACATTTAAGCTTCATCCCACAATCACATTAAACCGTCTCACGTCATTAAAGCACAGCTGTGGACTTTCTAACGTAACATTAACGCCGCAGCTGTCGATACAAGGACGATAAATGTGAATATTACCGTTCAGCAGTGTTGAATCCCGCAGAGATGTCCGACTGCTCTCACTCTCTCCTCGGTCCATCTATTTACTGTCCAATCCTCTGCTATCTTGTGAGCGTGCTACGTCACTTCCGGACACTCTGGACCCGTACACCTGAACCCCGGCGCTCACGCAATCGAAGATCGTCTATTGAGAAGAGTCTCATACAGAAGTAGAAAGAGCGGATAAACTCGTTTTTGGCATTTCTAGCAGGCAGTACTAGCTTCAAACGTAGCCTACGATTGAAATAGTGTTTTATTAATGTGATGTTTGTATTTTGCGTTATTATTTTAGTTTTCACTTGATGTTTAGGGCATTGTGGTACTGTAGGCTACGTTTTTATATGGCCTGATTAGATATAGCTGTAGCAAATGGAACATTTTCAATAAATTTTAAACATGAATATTGAAAAAAAACATTTTATAAGAGTTTATCAAGTTTTTGAAATTTGCTTTGCCTGTCTATGTTTGAAATATACTGCTTGCCAGAGCCAGCCCAAGCCTCAATGGGGCCCTAAGTAAAATTTGATTTTTGGGCCCTATATTTCTGCAGATAATATTGATTGATGATCATTCACACACCTACTACTGTATAAATTTAATGTGCCTGACATGTCTTTACACATTTAAGGGGGTGACTTAGGTAATGACATAAATAATACCAATGCAACCATACAAATAATACCAATGAATGATGTTCAGGGTGCCACGTATGGTTTTTAATCTCAAAATGTAACACTTCAGGATGCTAAGTGCACATTGCACAGCAGGAGGTACATAACGGTAGCAGAGCTTTGACATGTTGACAAAATTTCCTTCAGCTAAATTATTCAAAATCTGAAATAATTCTCTGTAACATACAAAACTCCCCCCTCATACAGTCTTGTCTCGGTCCACATTCAGTCATCATCAAACCAACAGCCAGAAATCTAGGAGTAACCTTCGATTCAGACCTCACCTTCTCCACCCATATCGACAAGATTGTCCAGTCCTGTTTCCTTCACCTGCGTTCTATTGCAAAGATTAAACAGATACTCACCCCACCAGATCTCGAAAAGATAATCCACGCCTTCATTTTCTCAAGACTGGACTACTGTAACTCTCTCTTCCCTGGTTTAAACAAGAAATCACTCTCTCGCCTCCAACTAGTTCAGAATGCAGCAGCTAGGCTTTTAACTGGTTTTAGTCGACGGCATCACATCACTCCAATTTTAGCCTCCCTTCACTGGCTTCCTGTCAGTTTTAGAATAAATTTTAAAGTTTTTATTGATTACTTTTAAAGCGCTTGAAAGACTTGCTCCGAGCTACATTTCAGAGCTTTTAATACCATATGAGCCAACTCGCAGCCTCAGATCCTCTGGCGAAGGCCTCCTGGTCGTTTCAAAGTCGAGGCTCAAAACTAAAAGTGATAGAGCTTTCTCCATCAGAGCTCCTCGACTTTGGAACAACCTGCCAGAGGAGATGAGGCGTGCAGAGACAGTCACGTCTTTTAAGTCAAATTTAAAAACTCACTTTTACAGACTTGCTTTTATGTGATGCTGTCTTTGACCTTTTTCTCCTTTTTCTTTTATCTCTTTTACCTCCCATTTTATGTTGTAGGGTTCTTGTATTGCCTGGGTTTCTTATGAAAAATGAAACTGGCCTTCAATTCCAAGGCTTTGTTTTTAACTGAGCTTTTGTTTTTATTTGTTTTTATTTTCATGTGCTGATGTTCTGTGCTTACAACTGTTGTCAAAGCACTTTGTAAACTTCTGTTTTTAAAGGTGCTATATAAACAAAGTTATTATTATATCAGGAGTAAGAATCATAGGCCTACATCAGCAGCAGCACTGAAATATTTTCACTTTATTTTATTTTCACAATAATATATATTTGATCATACAAAAAGCATCACTCATACATGCAAAAAAATAAAAATATATATTTCAAAATTGTATTATTATCATTATAATTATTATTTTTGATTGCCAGCGAGGCTTACCTGGTGGGTCTGTTCGAGGACACCAACCTGTGTGCCATCCACGCCAAGAGGGTGACCATTATACCCAAAGACATCCAGCTGGCTCGCTGCATCCGTGGAGAGAGAGCTTAAACTCACACACCTGACCAACACTGCAAACCAACGGCTCTTTTAAGATTTGAATTTCCCTCTGAGGATTAATAAAGTTCTTCTTATCTTAGTGCTGATTGGTTGTGAGGAAGATACTGCTCCCTCATGTTGTGAGGCAGATGTTGCTCCCCAGTGTCGTTCAGGAGCCCAAACAAAGTTAGTGTGCTACAATATCAGACAGTAGAAACCAACCAGAAAGTACAGAAAGTTGTGTGAATCCTCCTTTAGCCACGACGACCAACACAAGCAAGAAAACGAACTAAATACCAGAGACTCTGGCAGAATAACAGGCACTTAAAAAGGAGGTAGATCGAACAAGAGCTAAGAAGCCGGGTCAACAATGATGGGGGATGCTTAAGGACCCACAGACCCTGTAACCTTTCTGTTGGACAGCGGAAAACTGGTTGGGAGGGGTCGTGTTTACATTCAAGATTTCTCCCCAAAACTGGCACTTCCTCAGATTCTGCCTACCCCACCTTTAAGCGGCATCTTCTGTCAAAAAAAGTGACCAACTTGCCTTTTGACAGTCAATTTAATCCTTTTTATGAGAAAAGTTAAACAGGCTGTTTCTTCATCTACTTGGCTAACACCTACCCTCTTACACCAGTTTCAGGCATTAAAAACCCTGATTTAAAATTTGTCAATCTTGTCGCTGATGATCTTGTATGTTATATAAAAGCATCAGTGTGAATTTCAGACCATTGCACAAGTGTCAAAAAACTCCTCACAGGAGCTTTAAGCATATGTACTGTGCATAACCATGATGCAGAGGCCCTTAACAAATCATAACAAGTAGCTACATGCAGCAATTTAGTCTTTGACAAGTGTGGTGTAAATTAAAGAACTGTTAAAATTAATTGAACATGTGGGCAACTGCAAATAAATTCACTCACCCCCCCATAACTTACATTAATTATCTATTGACTGCATGTGCCTCTACAGTCGGTCAAGTTTCTATTCACTTGTTTATCTGTGATTTAACTCTGAGAACTGACAAGTTTCCTCAAAAATGACTGTCACTTATGGTTCAACAAAAATCCAAACCACCAAAACAATAACAACAAAACTGAAGTTGCTCCTGCTTGTCGAAAATGTAAATCTGTTTATTGATGTTCCCGAAAGATCCAGGAACTAGGCAGGCTAAACAAGAAAAAGAGGGAACTGATAAATCATTTACTCACAACCTGATGCAGTTATGTAACTAGCCGTTTCAAGTAAAACGGATACAGGAGTCAAATCAGTTCAAGCTTATTTTAAGCACCAAAATGGCCATGTGAATCTTAGCTTTTTAAATTTTTATGTTTGTTTTTTGTCAAGATATGCTGACATGCATAACTTGTGTGACAACAAGTCAGACAGAACTGTGTTGGCATCATTTGTGACGCTGATAAACAGCAAAAATTACGAGCGGAGTGATGCCTCTTCATTGTCTTACCATCTTTGTCAGTGTGGTTAAAAATAGTTTCTGGAGCTTTTCAATGGCCGTACGCTGCCGGGGGTTTACCGGACTGTTTCATGAGAAGTGGCTTGAAGAGTGAATTAGAGTCGACATTTAATGAATTAGACATTTGTGCTCTAGAGCAGGACAGCCCGAGGAATGAGACAGAGTTTCATCTTTTCAAAGAAAATCCATTCATATCAATGTTTGAGCTTCACAGACAATTTCGACTGAGAGAGAGAGAGAGAGAGAGAGAGAGAGAGAGAGAGAGAGAGAGAGAGAGAGATCTAAGGAGTCTTTCATTATTTCTCTGACTGAGGAATATGTGCAGCTGAGAGAGAGGAGGGTGTGAAACCGATACTGCTCTGTCTGGCCACGTGTGTCTGAGCCAATGAGCGTCCTCTGGGGCTGCTCCGAAACTAGTGCAAGGACGAATACCTGGGCAGGTGGAGGAAAACAATGACGAGAAACTGAACTGATACATAAACAAGGAAGGCTTCAGAAAACAGCAGAAAGACTGTCTTTTCTATTTAACTCTAAACTTAGACAAGACAATTCAATGAGGGTACATTTTTATTCATCATTAAGGCAATTCAGGGTTTGTGTTAAGGGCACGTGAACTTTAGTGCAAAATCAGTGGCGGCTGCTGGTCTTTCAAGGAGGGGAAGCTCATTTTTCTGGCCTACATCATAATTGTATTTGTTTATTAGTATGTAACAGAACAGAGTCGCCAAACACAACGGCAGTCGTTTTTAACAAAGACAAAAGTCGCTGAGGATCGGTAAAGTCTCTAGAGCAGTTAAGAACAACGGAATGAATGACTTGGAAAATGCTCTGGTAGATGTTTTATTCTTCAAGATCGCTGATTCGCTTGTTTAGCTGTCAATCAAAAAAGGATTTCGCCTCAGACAGCTCATCCAATCATGAATGCAGAAGCTTGGAGTCCGGGAGAAAGTCGGGACCGCCCTCTCGCCATAGAACTCCAGTGAAGCTTAGCTTCCATTGGGCGGGACAAAGCCCAGCATTTATCCAATGAGCGTCTAGTTTCGCTGCTGGAACAACCTACTTTAAGCTTCCACATTGAAGTCAGCAGAAGCCCAGCGTCCGACTGTTTGAAGCGCTGAGGCGCTGCGAGGATGAATGAGAACGAAGTTATGCCGGTTACCTGTGATTATCAGATTCTTATCACAGTGTCTGAACAAAAGTTGAAGGCTTTCTAGTGCGTATTTAGTTAATGAAATGTACACACAGCCGTACGTATTTCACCACTTTTTCTTTTTTTGGGGGGTGACATTTTAAGGGAAGCCGAGCTTCCCTTGCAGTCTTAGAGCAATCGCCACTGTGCAAAATATACATATGCAAACAGGAGACTTGGCTGTAAAGATTATTGAGTGCTTCATTTGAAAGCTGCATTAGCCAAACAAAAGTGTAAATGACTGAATTTGTCATTATCTCTGGCTTTTGAAATGTTCCCATTTAAAAGTGCATTAGTATTAGCAGCAGATAAAGCATCGATAACATTGTTAATGCCGTCCCTTCAGAAGTTGATATTGCTATCATATGCCATGTAATTCTGTAACTATTTAGGCTTTAACTTGTATTGTATTGTTTAAGTTTTGCAGCCACACATGACTTTTAAAGCTTTTTTACAGTGTTGAACTTCAATGCTCTCTTTATATATGTTCTGTATAAGACATTTTTGACAATACAGACAATATTTTTGTGTAGATGACGAGAATGTAAAATATAGTACAAAACCCAATTCCATTGAAGTTGGGAAATTGTGATAAACATAAATAAAAACTGATTAGCAAATTCTTTTCAACCCATATTCAATTGACTACACTACAAAGACGATATTTATTGTTCAAACTCAAACCTTTTTTTTTTGTTGCAAATAATTAACTCAGAATTTCATGGCTGCAACACGTGACAAAGCAGTTGGGACAGGTGGCAAAAAATACTGAGAAATTTGAGGAATGCTCATCAAACACCTATTTGGAACATCCCACAGGTGAGCAGGCTAATTGGGAACAGGTGAGTGCCATGATGATTGGGTATAAAAGCAGCTTCCCCAAAAATTCACAGTCATTCACAAGTAAGGATGAGGCGAGGTCCACCACTTTGTGAACAACTGCGTGAGCAAATAGTCGAACAGTTTAAGAACAATGTTTCTCAGAGTACAATTGCAAGTCATTTATCAACAACATCCAGAAACGCCGCTGGCTTCTCTGGGCCCGAGTTCATCTAAGATGGACTGATGCAAACTGGAAATAGTGGAGGTCGTGTCCTCCGGGCCAAAGAGGAAATGAACCACCCAGACTGTTATCGACGCAAAGTTCAAAAGCCAGCGTCTGTGATGGTATGGGGGTGCATTGGTGCCCAAGGCATGGGTAACTTACACATCTGTGAAGGCAACATTCATGCTGAAAGGTACATACAGGTTTTGGAGCAACATGTGCTGCCATCCAAGCATAGTCTTTTTTGCTTATTTCAGCAAGACAATGCCAAGCCACATTCTGCACGTGTTACAACAGCGTGGCTTTGTAGTAAAAGAGTGCGGGTACTCGACTGGCCTGCCTGCAGTCCAGACTTGTCTCCCATTGAAAATGTGTGGTGCATTATGAAGCATAAAATACGACAACGGAGACCCCAGACTGTTGAACAACTGAAGCTGTACATCAAGCAAGAGTGGGAAAGAATTCCACCTTCAAAGCTTCAACAATTAGTCTCCTCAGTTTCCAAACTTTTATTGAGTGTTGTGATGTAACACAGTGGTAAACATGACCCTGTCCCTACTACTTTGGCACGTGTTGCAGCCATAAAATTCTGAGTTAATTATTATTTGCAAAAAAACATTTATGAGTTTGAACATTAAATATCTTGTCTTTGTAGTGTACTCAATTGAATATAGGTTGAAAAGGATTTGCAAATCATTGTATTCTGTTTTTATTTACGTTTATCACAATTTCCCAACTTCAATGGAATTGGGTTTTGTACATGCCAGTGAAGTGTAGGCTATCAAACTGAGGTATTTCTAAGGAGCTCACCTGTGAAACATCCACAAACGAACATGAACATCAGAGTGAGTGAGCTGAACAGGCTAAACAATCACTGCCTCTCCTATGACCTCTTTGCAAAGGTATCCACAGGCACATACATTCATAACTTTTAAAGTGACTTTGTTTCCTCAAGTGCATTTAGTGCAGCAGAATCAAACTACGTCAGCCAACAGCAAAAAGGCCTCATGAACCGGCAGGGTGAAACCTGTGAGGCACATACACAGCTGCGACACATCAAAACTTCCTGTTATGCAGCTCAGCCACCAGCCGCAGGGACTCTCTCTGGTTTGAAGCCAGCCTGGTTTTGCCGTTCACCTCTTGCCACTGCAGGGTGCCATGGCTGCTCTCCACCTGAGAGAAAACAATTATGAAACAATGCGTTGACTACATTTGTTGCTAATTCACGCCTTTAAATTACAAACAGAATAACATTCTCACCATGTTGTTGAGATCTAACAACACCTCGCTCTTTCTGTCCAGCTGAATGTTAAGCACAGTCGTGGACACCCAGGCGTTATCTGTGTTCCTGCAGTCATCCACGTAACCCTCAAATACCTGAAAGACCAGAGACCAGGTCAGAGTCAACAAGATCCTCAGTATCATAGTCAAGAAAAATCAGCTTTCACCATGTAACAAAGGCTGGAGAGTAGACCTGCTTTTATTAAATAACCCTAAGATGGCGCTGTATATACAGAATATGAATGAGTGAACTCTTCTATTGATACCCTCTAAATATAGTTTACCTTTGCCACCTTTACCTAAAGTTATTAGGGTCTGTGACATGTTTCAGATAATACGACAAAATGTACCAAAACGGACCTGCCAGCAGCTGCAGTTACCTGAGGTCATTCTTCAGCGTCTTCTGACTGTCATTCAAGTTTGTATTTAAAAGTCTCTTTTCATTTATGGTAGTTTTATCACTGCTCTGATTTCTTTTAATAAATGTTCATTTGAACAGACGTACCTTTGTCCCCTCTGAGGCTTTCTCAGATAGTTTTTCATGTAACTTCTTTCCAAATCTCTTCCTCAGAGCCACCGGTAACTCATTGGCAGATTGGACAGGACCCTAGAATATTTAAGATAAAACATGTTTACACTTTTTTTCAAACAGAGCAGAAAGTAAAAACACTCCTGCAGTGAACTTCAGGTCTCACCCCAGGTAAAACTAAGGTCCCGTGGTCATCCCAAACTGTGAGGTACTCCAGAACAGATCTTTCCCTGTCCCGCCAGCTGCAAGACCACATCCAAAGCTGTAACTTTTGTTATACTAACTATTAGTCTATAAATAATCTTTGAAGGCATGTTTTGACCTACCGTGTGATCACCAGGTCTACATTCTGATTTGGACCGAGGTGACGGAGTGCACCTCGTCCCGTGACACCCGTCCTTCCTTCTGGGTTTCTGATGACACATTAGATGCACATCAGACATGGAGACACACTCGGTAAGCCACTAGAAGTGTTATTTGATGCTTGGTGTCTCTTATCTAGTATCATACCTGTAATTATCTATGGTGTCTTGTTCTGATCTGCAGAATGAATAAAGGCACAAAGGAAATGTAAGATAAGGAGCTTAAAGGAAACCGTCTGGATGGAGGTAAACTTAAAGGCTGTATTTTCAGTGCTTTCAGTCAAACATGTTTAAACTATAGTTCCATCTTTATTTGTGTTATTGTGATAGGAAAGTCACGACAAAAACTCTCATCATGACTTGTCTTTGGCACAAATGTGTCCACAAATCACTGCTCAGGGAGTAAAAGTATCATGTTTTGGTAGAACCATACCCGTCTGCATTGTCCTCGCTGAGTTCACAGGCATAATAAGTCGGCATGTATGAGCTGAAGCCGACCTGGAAAAAGAGAGAAGTTGAAAACCACTTGAATCCACTAAATAACATGAATTATGTCAAACTTGTTTAGTGATGTTCTCGGGACCAGCAAATGGTGTAAATGTAAATAAATCACTGTACCTCCCAGGGCACTTTCTCCTCAGGTACAGGGAATCGTGTGATTTTGCTGTTTGGGTAGTAAAACTGTCGGGCATTGACGTGAAACCTGTCCTCTTTCTCGGACGTGTTTTTGAAAGTGTCAGGGGACTCGTCTGATGCTGAGGGAGAAATAAAGGTGAGCCAAACAAAGAGGATGATGTATTGTTGTTGTAGATGTATTAAAATCAATGAGTAAAGTTGGTGGCTGACTGAATGATGGCGCTTCTTTGGATCCAAAACCCTGAGATTTCAGACTGTCCATAATCCACTGCAGGGCTTTGGCTGACTGGGCTACCTGATGATGAAAAAAACAAGTGGGTCAAATACTTTTGATTGCTGCTTGTACGTCACTGAAGATTTATTTTGTTTGTTTCATCAGGAACAGCTTTGAATAAAATTCAACCAAAGTGTGTCATCTGTTTTCCACAAAGCGCCTCGATTCAGCTGCCCAGTGTAAAAATATGTCAGTCTAGATGCAGGTGCAACATTAGTGATAACCAAAAATCAGGTCACAACCTGCTCCTCTAGTCGAGCCAGTCTTGTCGTCATGGCAGCAGAGCTGGTCTCTTCTTCCCTCTCGAGTCGTTCATTCATGGTCGTAACCCTCAGAAAACAAGCAAAAAACAATGAATAGATGGTTCTGATAGTTATATAAATCACTTATCACTAATATTGGTCTACATCACTAGTTTCATCACCATACTTCAAGATCAAGATACTATGGACTAAAGATATGTAATCTTTCATGAACACAAATTCTGCCATGATGACAACTTTGATCCCCTTCAAACCAGGGGCCCATGATAGATTTCAGGCAACATCATTCACGCATTTAACAAAGGACATTTCAATGAAAATCACAATGTCAACAAGTTCCAAGAGCCAGTTTCCATAACCGAGGATCAGACCGCCAAGGCTCCTGCCTAGGTCCGCCGCCCAATCCCTCAAGCATTGGACCCTTCATGTTCCTCCTGTGGGTGGTAGGTCCACTGGAGGTGGTGCCCATGTGGCTCGTTCGGGCTGAGCCCGGCCGGGCCCCATGGGTGCAGGCCCGGCCACCAGGCGCTCACCTGTGTGTGAAGCGGCTGGGATGCGAATCAGCAACTTCAAGTCCGAGGTCATGGTCCTAAGTCGGAAAAAGGTAGATTGCTTTCTCCAGATCGGAGGGGAGGTCCTGCCTCAAGTGGAGGAATTCAAGTGTCTCGGGATCTTGTTCACGAGTGAGGGTAGGATGAAGCGGGAGATCGACAGGCGGATCGGCGTCAGCAGTAACGCGGACGCTTAACCGATCTGTCGTGGTGAAGAAAGAGCTGAGCCGTAAGGCGAGACTCTTGATTTACCGGTCAATCTACGTGCCGATCCTCACCTATGGTCATGAACTTTGGGTAATGACCGAAAGAACAAGATCGCGGATACAAACGGCCGAAAGGATTTTCTTCGCAGGGTGGCCGGGCTCAGCCTTAGAGATAGGGTAAGGAGCTCAGACACTCGGGAGGCGCTCAGAGTAGAACCGCTGCTCCTCCACGTCTAGAGGAGTCAGCTGAGGTGGCTCGGGCATCTGGTTAGGATGCCTTCTAGACGCCTCCCGTTAGACGTGTTCCAGACATGTCCCACCGGGAGGAGACCCCGTGGTCGGCTCAGGACCAGGTGGAGGGATTGTATCTCTCGCCTGGCCTAGGAGTGCCTGGGAACCCCCCTGGAGGAGCTGGTGGAAGTGGCCGGGGTGAGGGCCGTCCGGGCTTCCCTCCCGAAGCTGCTGCCTCCGCGACCCGGACCGGGATAAGCGGAAGAAAACGACGACAACGACGATGACGACAATGTCAACAAAAAGATCCAAAGATTTATCAATCCCCTAATCAGCGATGAGAAAGATCGTTGTTGTAAAGTGATTTTAATGCTTAATGCTTTAATGCTTGAATGATTTTAACGATATGATAGGATACACTTTATTGCCCCTAGAGGGAAATTTGTCCTGGACTCCAAGAGCTGCACGGATAAAGCTGCCAAAAAAAATAGGTGTCATGTGTAGAGCATTGTAGTACACTTACAGCCTTCACTCACTTTCACTTGGAGAGATATATTAGCTGATGACAGTGAGATAATATTTTTCTTTCGTAAAATCTACTTGTGCATATACAGAGCAAGATCAACAGAGCGATAGAAGACACCACTTTGTCCACAGGGGGGCGCCAAAGTCCATGCAAACTAAAGGATCCTCACAGGAGCTTTAAGTTCAGTTTAAAGATGTCTTTAAATGACTGGTTAAGGGTCTAATCTTAATCTGAGGGCTCAGTAGATGATAACAGGGAAACAATAGTACCAAACTAAAGAAATAAATAGTTTTCTATGATCATTTCTACAGATATAGTAAATATGTGTGCTGAGGGGTCTCACACTGACATCAGCCCTAGAAGACTGTCATTTATCAACCATGAGCTAAAATCAGGATTTAACGAATGAAATTATTTGGGGAGGTTTTACTTTATGGCAGTGTCCAGGATGCGTCTCTCCATGCTCTGGTTCTGCTCCTGCTGTGTGAACAGCAGATATCTGTCTTTCATCAAGGCCTCCCAGGACAACAGCTCCTCTTCCTCTACCTGAGGAAGTTCATTTTCTGAAAGATAACACAACCTGCTTTTACTCCTGGTTCTGTGCACACATATACACACATGGCCAGTTGTAACACGGTCAAAACCACCACTTTGTAGGTTATGTCTGATAAACGTTTTGAAACTTAAAGCTTAAAAATCATATTATTATGATTGTAGACTTTACCAACAAAGTCCCTAACTGCAAAGTCTGACCTCACAGAGACTGTTGAATCGTTTGACAAAGGTTGTTATAAATGACGGAAAATTGTATGTATCTTGATTGTAAAGGCTGTCATATGAAAGTCCTCATGAGACAGAGATGGCAGCTTTTCCGGAGCAAGTGAGGGTGGTATTAAAGTTGTCCATCTGAAACAGTACAGAAGGTGTATGACGGTAAGATCGATAGCTTCACTTACTGAACTCCTTGCATGTGATGGGGGGCCTGCGTAACAAGAGGAGCCTGATGAAGAGGTAAAGATGGCTGAAGATGATAAAGGGAGGAGGTGCAGCAGGGCGGCTGTGGTACTCTTTAATCAACTCATATCTTTGAAACTTCCAGATTGTGTCTGTGTTGTCCTGAACCTCCTGGAACGTAAAGCTGTGAAGGAGTTCAGAAAAGAGAGGGGTCTATAAAGAGAAAGAAGCAGACTAACATCATGTAGAGAAAGCTGCGATCAAAAATCTTACAGAACTCACTTGAAGATGGCTATGAGCAGGTTGAGCAGCAGTATGTTGGCAAAGAGCAGGTAAACACAAAGCATGATGATGGTGAGCCACTCAGGGAAGGCTGGCATTTGGTTTTCATTCAGGACTGGACATTTGGGTTTTAATGGATCTGTTCCATTCATGCTGCAGGAGTCAATATCAAATGCAGCATCTGCAGGAGTCAAACAGATTGTTTTGTGAAAAGAAATCAGTGTTTCTACAATGAAGAATGAATAAAAATTTATAAATCTCAACTTACAATCAATATTCGTTGGAAAGTTCCCAAAAATGATAAGGTACGGCTCGTAAACTGCTCCACGGACAATCCAGTCCAGCCGAATGTCATTGTCAATAAGGATGCCTTGTTTGGCCACACCATACGCCACCACCCAGATACTCAGCAGGAACATAAAGAAGAACATATCCATCATCTGGAGGAGAAAACACAGATCAGATTTTTTAGTCTGTGTAAAAATCTTACAAATTGCACACTCTCCAATTGGAAGTTTCCAAATTTAAACTCCTTTGAACTCTTTTAGAAATGTGAAATAGTTGCAAACATGTCCAATCTGAGTGAGATCTGGTAGGTAACAAACAGACCAGCTGCAGCACTTTGTTCAAAAACACTTTTATTTATCTCTGCTCATCTGCAGACAGCAGATGGAGGCCCAGTGAAGCAGAAGCCTCTTTTTGTATCCCATAAAAGGTGTTTTGGAGCGTAGCATTTTTTGTGCTCTGTTGTTGCTCCCACATCGCATCAGGTCAGCTGTTATTTTATCTTTGTGACACTCTCTTACCATCCTTTTCACAATGATAATTTTGGGTCCCAGGGTTCTGCTGATGGTGAAGATGGCCATGAGACGAAGGCAGAACACCACAAAGTCGACGCAGAGGAGGATTTTACCCGCATAGAAGAGCAGAGTGTTCAGCCTGAAGAAGGAAAACATGGTGATTCATGGATGATTCCTCAGGACATACAGCATTTTTGTGGTTTAACTTGGATTTTCAGAGGCAGAACTTACCGAAATACAACGCCAATAATAAAGAGGATGATGGACAAAACATCTAAAATGTTCCACACATCATTTATGTACATCCTGGCTTTTTTTCTGAACCCAAAGCCATCAGGGTCATGAAAGAGCTGAAAATAGAAATAAACTGTTTAGGACTCTTCTCGGGTATTCATCAACATGTTCCTAATATAACACAAAAAATTTGTGAGTGGAATATATGAGGAGTAAGTGAGAAGAAAATGTGAATAATGCCTTGTGATTTTTGCTACTTTGCTTGACTTAAAGTCAAAAATTTAAAGGAAATGTGATTGGACAGAAATAGTCCAGCAGCAGGTCCTCCATAAAGGGCTTAGTTTTTGAGATACCCCTACCCGAGTTAGAACCAACCACTACCACGTCTTTTCTTATCTTTAGGGTCTCCCATGAATGAAATGGATTGTTGTGAAATTTTATTTTGGGGCAAAATGTGTTTTTGACTATTCTTTACACCTACCCCAATCTCTGAAAGGGAAAATCTTAATGGGGCAGATATGTCAAAAAAAAAAACCTATAACCTGACAATGCTCACTCTTTCCTTCATCAAATTTGCTAATGTATGAATTAGGTGTCTACTCTACATCACCAAAAAGTCAGAATGTAATTTACCAAAATAAATACTGAAATATAATCCTTTAAACATATCTTTAGTTTAGGCGGAAATTGTACTTTTGTGGTGAAAACTCCTTTACATTCCAAGATTTATCAAAAAAGTATACATTTATGTCAAATAAGATGTTACTGCATTGCCTAAGATGCTATTAAACAATAACCAGTAGTTCTGTGGAGACAACTATTACAGCTTATTGCAAATTGGACTTCTTTAGACATAGACCGTCTCTGGAATCATTAAACATTATTTTAATGTTGGCATAACATTTTACTTTTTGATATTTCCAATAAAAACAAAAAGGTTTTGAAGTCAAATTCCTCCTGCGTTGGCATTGCTTAACCCTCACTGAATATCCATTGTTGTGTTTTGGGATTATGTATTCATATTGTGGCAATCCATTATGTAAGCAGAACCATAGTCAATCACACATCGCTGTGTGTTGCAGGGACAATATAAAGTCCTGTCATTCATTAATAGGGTAGGGGCGTCTTAAATTCTTAGGGCCTCTGCTGCTAGAGTAAAAGATTTAGTTCTCTATATGCTTCTCATTGCAGGTCCTCCAGTGTACCAAACCAAGTAATACGATCCCTCAATACTACTGTCAATAATCATCAGTTTAGTTAGGTTAGTAATTAAAAGATAATGCTGTATTTAGATATGAATATGAACAATGTAAATAAATTCCCAGAGGAAAAAAACAATCAAACAATCCATCCAGTTTACGTCTCATGATTGTTTCACTCCTCACTTAACTGAACAGCTGTTTCTGCATTTGAGGTTTCTGCTGATTTCTTAATGGGTTTTCTGGAAGTTTAATCAGGAGGGATGTTATTTACAATGTAGTGCTTAAAAATTCTTTGACTATCACATGCAATAGAGATGAAATGGTAACTCATGATAAACTGTTAAAAAAAAGTGCAATGCTGGTTGAATTATTGTACGCACTCCGTGTTTTGAAGCATGATAGTTTATGTGCTGTGTGCTAAAAACTCATGTACATGTTGTATGAGTAAAGGGGTATACTGTGTGTTAAAAAGAAATACAAGCCTGAAGTGTAATCACAAAGACAGGTGCAGCTAACCAGTGTAGATACTGACTGTAGAGGACCACAGGTGAGAGAGAGGGGATTTTTCTGATGTGTGACCCCAGAGGAGAGTATTTTTTTCACTCCAGTAAATGTAAAGGGGAAATAATCAAACAAACAAAAATAATTCACCCACTCATGTGTGTAAGTCTGAGCCCCTCTTACCTGCCTGACCTCCTCACACACCAGAGAGAACAGCCAGATGTAAAGCAGCAGCTCAGCAGGAGAGGGCGTAGCCTGAAAGTCTATCATCAGCACCACAGCGAACAGGAAGAGGAAGGCGAAATAAGACACGATGTTCCCGTAAAACTTGACCTGAGGAGCGCTGTACAGGTAGGCCAGTCTGGACCAGCTGCCCAGGATCTTCGAGCGCTGCAGTTTGGCTGCATCACTGTGGACAGACAGGTAACTAGGATCAGGTTTTCTTCTTTAACTGTTTTATTTCACTTGAAGACCCACTTCCATGAAAAACATGTTTTTCTTGTTGTCTACATGCTCACATGGCATTTTTCTGGTGCTACAGGGCTATCAAGGAAAACTAAGTGCAAAATTACATTTCTGAGTATTTCTTCATTCAAATCTCAGTGAATCTCTGACAGACCCAAACAGCAGATTTAGATGCAGTGGGATTTTCTACGTCACAAATCCAAGCTCCACCCACGGAGCCCCACTCTGCAGGCCAGACAGCCAGAAAGCTAGTTATGATATTAACTTTCATCACGTCCGTTAAGACACTAGTGTCTGAAAGCTGAATAGCTCCTATTTTACCTGGTACTTCTACTACACCGGCAATGTTAGGCTACAAGCTAGCTTGAAGAGGAGTGTGCAGAGCAGCGCTGTCTCTGACCACAACACAGAAGTGAATTGCTGATAAGCTACTGAAGAAAAGCCCTTGAAAACAACACAGGTAACACGATTTTGGCTAAAAACTTCATAATCACAATTTAAAGACCACTGATAACACTTTAATTAGTAAAAAAATATGCTTAGCGTGGGACTTAACACTCAGAATCTGGTTTCTTGCTTATCTTCTGAATTAAAATATCAGATTGAGGATAATCACTAAATTAATGTACAGTTTCTTCTAATCAGGAAGTGCTCACACTGTCAGAGTGATTCTGAATGCTTTCAGCAGCTCGGGTCATTTTAAGTGAACTCACAGGCGATGAGTGTTCATTCGAAGAACACTTCCTGTCACGTTCTCCACGGTCTTGATCTCCTCGTTCTTCTCAGTTTCTCTCTGAACGACTTCATCACGTCTAAGGAGAGTTGAACAGAGGACAAACATAACAGAAACCTCTACACAAAGAATTGATCTAGACATAGGAACTTGTAGTGCGTTTATTATGAGGCATTAGGAATAAAACATGAATCATTTTGTGTTAAACATAGAAAATAGATCAGGAAAAGGTCTTGCTGCCACTCGCTGGTGTCAAATGTTGTGTTTGCATCTATTCACCACTGTATAGATGTATTATAAGTTATTACAGTGTGTTCACAGAGACTGAAATCTGAACTTCTTCATGTAGTCGAGGTTTTAGGATGTGTGCTCAAACCCTGGGAAATTCTCAAATGGATTTCATTTCTCTGTGCGTTTTGTATGATATACTGTATGTGCAAGGCCAGGTTCCCAAGAATCCTGGCCCTCAAACATCACTGCGACATGGTCAGAGAAATTCAACTGCATTTGAGAGGGAAAGGACCACTCAGGTTGTTTCATAGACTGTATATACTAGGACAACTTGATTCTGCCTTCCACCAATATACAGATGTGAAGCCAAAAAGCTCTTGGTTTTTTTTTTGCCCAGATTAGTTTGTCCACAGCTCCATGGGGATTGCTGGAAGAGGTGGGATTTATGACCTTTACCGCAGCCCGTCACTAGAGGGTGCTGTTCTCGCGGTGGCTCCACCCAGTGAGGAGGTAGACGGCGTCCATTTTATATACAGTCTATGGGTTGGTATCTGTGCTCAAAAGCCAGTGTCTGTGATTGCATGGGGATGCACCATTAATGCTCAACACAAAATGATGCCAGACCACATCTGCACATATTACAGCAGCATGGATCTGAAGTAGAAGAGTCTGATTGCTTAACTGGCTTGTCCAGCTTGGCATCCGTTGAAGACATTTGGAGCATCATGAAACAATAAACATGACAAAGGAGACCTTAAAACTGTTGAGCAGCTTAAAATCATCTATTCAGGCAAGAATGAGACAGTATTTGTTGAGTTTCTCTGTGGAGTATTTGTGAAAGTGAAAATGTAACAGCGTTATCAAAGGTAGTGGCGTATTGTGGAAACTCTTTCAATAAGTGAAAGTTATGAGGAAGCAGAGTTTGAAACTAACCTGAAAACAAGAAATGGAGTGTAGATAAGAGGGAAGAAGACCATGCAGACCAGCACTCTCCACACAGGATTGACCACAGACAGCTCACCACACCAGATCTGAGTCAGAAGAGCCTGAAAGATGGACATGCTGTCAGACTCAGACATACTTAATCTTACGAACTCTTTCTTTTCTTTTTTAAACCTTCAGAGAAAACTGCTGCAGATGGTTCAAAGGCAGGTCCCCAAGGATGAATATAAACTTCAGCTCTACCTGAACACCAGACTGAGCTACAAAGCTTTTATCGTCGGCCTCCAGAGCCAGCCTGAGGCAGGTCGTCCTTCCCCAGTACGGTGACGCTCGAACCAACAACTTCTGAGCTCGCTCTTCATCGTTGTTGTGGCACTCAGTTAACACACCTGAGACAAACACACACACAAAAAATAAAAACAAAAACTTCACTTGAGAAATATAAAAAAAAACACACACACATGCCTCATGTTTTATGATACCTATGGCATGTTTCTCATAGTGGTTGGCCAGCTCTCTCATGACCTCGGCCTCGTCTGCATCACTGCCCTCTTCAGCCATTTTCTTTAGGATCTTAGTGGCGGCCAGAGCAGCAGACATGCAGTCTCTGCACTATACACATACAAATACAGATGTGAGGCCACACATACACAACTCATGCAGGACTGTTTCACAAACTGTTGGGTCAGATCACCTGCTCCCAGGCAATCTCAGCTAGCTCCTTGTTGTCCTGGACCACAGCCCAGAGGAAAAGGTCCCTGCCAAAGTTCCTCTGTGGTTCATCATGTGGGGACAAGGAACCTGCCTGACTCTTAGACAGCTAGAAGAAAGTAAAGGCCATTCGTGAAAGGAGAGGTTATGGCTGTGTATGATTCAGGAAAAAACACAATAGATATTAGATAAAGAGACTCACTGATGTAGACGTATCCTCCATAGTCATGTTAAAGTGGTATGAACCAGTTGAAGGAGGGTAGATGTGCTGAGTGAAGCTGCCCAGCAGGTGGCGCACCTCCTCAGATACATGAGTCATAGATATCGTTTCCCCCTGCCCTGGGAGAGCTCGAACTCTTCTTTCCAGTATCCGTCTCTTGCTGCGGCGAGCTCTGTCAACCCGCTTGGCCAACTTGCGGAGGAAGAAGCAGCTGGGCAACTGTTTGTAGAGCTCACACAGCGTTTCCTCATCTTGAAGGAAATCCCTCAAACTAACACCGTTCTCCAGCAGCAGACTGACAAACTGAGGCTTATTTCCAACCAGGGCTGAGAACATGGCCCAGTGGAGATCACTGGACTGTTTTGGAACAAACCAGTAAAAAAGAGAAACAACAGAAAAGACAAACAGCAGGCATTCAAAAAGACAATTCTCAGATTGTATTCATATCTAGTGATTTATTTTATCATATAAATAATAAATATATATAAATCATATAAATAAATCATATAAATACGAAAGACATTCAGATCCTGTTCAGAGTCCTCTTGAGAAAATCCTGCCCTGATTGAGACTGCTTCAGGTGTTGGTGGACTTACAGTTATCTTCAGAGTGAACCCACCTTCCACTGACTCTCCTCTGTAAAGATCTCCGTCTCTGCTATGTCCACTCTGTTCCAGGCAATAGCCAGCTCCAGCTGCCTCTTCCAGCACTCGATGCCCAAAGGCTCACTGATCCTTGAAGCTGGAGGGAAAATTTAAATCAATCATTCATATGTTTTATCTATCAAAATAAACAGAAAGATTGACTTTTCTTGAGGTGTAAATCTTTTTGTTAGAAGAACATTTCTGAAAGTAATCTCACGGCCACTCTAAATCAGACCCCTCTTTACTGCATCAAAACAAAGGCTGAATAATATATAAGATTCTGCAAACTGCTCATCATAGTTGCTCAGAGAACAAGGCAGCATTTTTAAACCACTTTATATCAAGTATTATGAAAAGTGTATTGGAGTAAAGCTGAAAACATAGGTTCAGTACTTATGGCATGTTTTTTCTCGACTTCAATGACGTCTGAATCACAAAATCTGTTGATTATTCTCCGTTCTTACAAGTGAGAGAAATGCTCTAAATGTTTCAGTCTTCTGATGCTGTAATATGGAATAACATGGGACAAAGAGGCTGATGCAAACAGTAACAAATCATTTTGTGCAGTTACACTGTAAAGCACTCAGAAACAAACATCATAACATGAATTTAAGGCCACCTAAGATAAATCAGACAAGATGTTGAATATTCAAACTGATAAACTTGATAGTTTTTGTTTGTTTGTTTGTTTTTTTTTTGTAAATTTTCACTCATTTTAAATTCAATGTTTCAAAAAAGTTGGTTCAAGGTCAAAAAAAGACTGTAAACTGAGGACTACTCCAAAAACACCTGTTTGGATCATTCCAAAAGGTAAACAGGTTCATTGAAAACAGGTGAGGGTTGTGATTTGTTATAAAACAAGCATCCCTGAAAAACTCACCACTTTGTCAACAACTGCATGAGCAAATCATCCAACGACTAACTAACAATGTTTCTCAACGTACAACTGCAGGAATTTAGAGATTTCATAATCTACAGCCCAAATTATTGTCAAAAGATTCAGAGAATCAGAGAAATCTCTGCATGTAAGCAGCTAGTCAAGTCAAGTCAACGTTTATTTATAAAGCACCTTTAAAAGACAGCAGTCAAACAAAGTGCTGTATATGGGATAAATAAATGAAGTAAATGAATGGAAAGATAACAATAAAAAATAAAATCAAAAACAGTCGAATAAAATACAGACAGTAAAAGAATACAAGCTACAGTGCCTTGTGTGCTCATTTATTAAAAGCAAGAGAGAAAAGGTGGGTCTTTAAAGATGATTTCAAAGACTCTAAGGTCTGTGAAGCTCTAATATGGCCAGGTAAACTGTTCCACTATCTAGGGGCAACTGCTGAAAAGGCCCCGTCACCTCTAGACTTGAGTCTGGTTTTCGGGACGCTTAACAGTAACTGGTCAGAGGACCTTATGGCTCTGGCTGGGGAGTGGTGATACAGGAGCACAGACAGGTAAGGAGGGGCAAGACCATTAAAGGCTTTAAAGACGATAAAAAGAATTTAAAAATCAATGTGGAAGCGGACTGAGAGCCAGTGAAGGGTCGCTAAAATAGGAGTTATGTGGTTGTGCTTTTTCTTGCCAGACAGGAGTCGAGCAGCAGCGTTTTGAATGAACTGAAGGATTTACCACATTGGGACAGGAGGACTTCAGAAAACCATTGTCAGTTAACACAGTTGGTCTCTACATACACAAGTTCAAACTCTACCACGCAAAGACAAAGACAGATATCAACAACAGACAGAAACAACAACAACTTCTCTGGACCAGAGCTCATCTGAGATGGACTGACCCAAAGTGGAAAAGTCTGCTGTGATCTGGTGAGTTCACATTTCAAACTGTTTTTGCAAATCATGGATATGTTTTTTTCTTTTTCAAGGATGTCCCTGCTGATTTCAGCAAGACAACAACAGGACACATTCTGTGTGGTGGATCTACTCTGAGGAAGGTGGAGACTATTCTCAAGAACATGGATCACCCACTTCACAACACCTTGATGGACCAAAGGGCAAATGGTGGTGGACGGCTCCTCTCTCTTCGCTGCAGGACAGAACAATTTAGAAGATCTTTTGTGCCAACAGCCATCAGGCTTTATAACTCTTCTGTAAATAATAGATAACTCTTATGTAAATAATAGATAACTTTTATAGACATATTACATGAGACAACAGACAATTGAACTTCCCTTCGGGGATCAATAAAGTTCTTCTTCTTCTTCTTCTTCTTCTTCTTTCTTCTGTACGAGTTAAAGCAGTGCAGTAAAAGAGGGCGGGTACTAGACTGGCCTGCCTGCAGTCCAAACCTGTCCTCCATTGAAAATGTGCGGAGCATTATGAAGCCCAAAATACCACAACAGAGACTGTGGACTGAAGATCAGCTGAAGTGGTCCCTTAAACAAGACTGTGAAAGAATTCACCTCTAAAGCTTCAACAGTTAGTGTCCTCATTTCACAAAGGATTACATGACCCTGAGACCAGACCTTGAGCCAGGTTTTTAGGAACGTGCTACAGACATCAAATTAAAAATGAGCGAATATTTACAGATAAACTATCCAGTTTATCATTTTGAACATTCAGTATCTTTGTTGTGTATTCAATTAAATTTAGATGGAAAAGGATTTACTCTGTATTATGTTTTTATTCATGTTTTACACAACCTGCCAACTTCATTAGAATTGGGGTTAGTACTTCCTGTAAATGCATTTAATGACTTTTTGTTAATGGCTCTTAGAGATGGAAAGTATGGGTAACACAGTTCTGCGAGAACGATGATTCATCACGACCAAAACATTAAGTGACTGTCCAGCGTGCTGGATCTGCACTCTGGTGCTGCATACTTATAACAGCATGCATTAACTCTCTCTAAATGGGTTTCATCTGTCTGTCTCCAAATCAGCTCGAGGAAGAAGAAGATAGCAAGAAGCACTGAAACATATCAAGTGTGGGTATCAGTGTCATGTATCAGTGAACAGAAAAACATTTCTAAGGGGAAATATCTGCAAGATTATCTGTGATGATTTTTTGTCTCAACACATTTGACATCACAATCCAGTTACATAGATTCTGGGATTAGATTTGCTGAGAACTCTCAAACTTCCCAAGCTGTTTCACACATCTGCAGTCGGTCCAGTAAAGTACAAATCAACTCTACCTTTGAGGAGTGCCTGAAGAATAGCCACATCCACATCCCCATGACTGTCCTCGCCTATTCTGAAGACTGTCAGCAGGTGAGGCTGTTGGATGATATCTTGAATCTGAGAAAAGCAGAATTTGTCAGGCAGTAATTGGCAATACATGAGCGCTAAAATCTCTGGATATAATTTAAATGCATGGCAGAGTGTTCTCAGTACATAATAAAAATGACTGCCATACTTTCTAACAACACCTTCTGATGCATCAGCCTGCTCACCTGTCTCACACTGAGTCCACATACCCTATACCCATGTCCTGGTTCTTCAACCACTCACCACCAGATTGTTCAGTCTACCTCTGTGAGGCCCAGCTGTGTACCCTTGTGCTTAAATTTGATTACTTTTTTTGTGTGTTTTTCCTGCCACTAATATTTCTACTGTACTCAAGGATCAACCTCAGCCAAAAGTCTGCCATCTTCAACTCTCGAAATATGGGATTATTGATCAACCTTCCCACCTCTGGCCCAACCATCAGTCCTGGATCAATCTACATAGATTCACTTTATAGTTGTACAGATTTATATAGATTGGATCAGTCTATATAAACACCTTTTTAACTGATTTGACTGTGTTCCTGCCCCCACCCCCCCAATTATCCTAACCCCAGTGAAGCCTGGTGAATCGAAAACAGTTTGAATAAATGTTTAAACTAGCCAAACAGCACAGAAATTTTATATGTAGCTTTGTAGAGATCAAAAGAGCTCCAGCAACACTTGTAGTTTAGGAAACACCTTTATTAGACCAACACGTTTCAGCTTGTGGCCTTCATCAGGGTCATCAGAAATACATTACAGACATTTAGGTTTGAATTTTAGAAAGATTGAACAATTTGACCAGTCATGTGCAATTACACCTGAGTCAGCCAATAGAATGGTTGCAGTGGTGTGTCTATTCTGTCACCATGTGGTTTTGGACCGCACCATCCAATGGAAGGCCTACATGATGGACCTAGATGGTGCCACTGATACCTCTCTTTGGACACTCCCCCTCACCCTGTTCAATTTTCTCCTACCTACCCTTTTTAAATGTTGTTTGTAATGACCCTGATGGAGGCCGCGGCCGAAACGCGTCGGCCTAATAAAGGTGTTTCCTAAACTATAAGCTCTTTTGATCTCTACAAGACCTTTTCTCTCCGAGCACTTTGGAAGTTGATAAAGTTGTGCCAGAACTTTTGTCCTCTGATATGTAGCTTTGTTTTGGGCTACGATAAAGATCTTTTAGTTTGTGTGGTTCGAGTACGTGGGATAAAGTTCTCTTTTGAGCGTCAGCTGTTCTCAGGATTTGTTATTTCATTATAAATTTGCATCTGGATCAGAATGATTGACGTCAGTTTATCTTTGATACCAGGAAAAAAAGTGAGGTTAACTACATGACCCTACACAGTAAAGAGCAGATGATCAAATCCAGATGATTCTTACTCAGATTCATGCATTTGAACAGTTAGCCCCTGATCTTCCACCAAGGGCTCTAACTATGTCCAACTCCAATTTGTTTAGTGATTTTTTGGATATAAATATCTTTAATACAGCATCTGTACACTAGATAAACATCACTTACTTACATTTTAGCAAATATAAGCTCAAAAACTGGAAAATAAAATGATGACAATGCTTTGTGTCATTAACTTCAGACTCATAACCTAGATTATATGAGAAGCTTCTCGATTTTGTGCTTGTGGTGAGCCTCAGCTTCCTCACAAACCTTTTTGGTCCACTCGATGATCTTCAGGTCGGGGAAGCTTTCAAATTCTTGGCCAAAGAAGCGCTTCATTAATTGGTGGATGTAGGCGATAGTGACCCGGCTTAACGGTTGTCCTGCTGCCTGGGCGATCACGTCTGCTATTCTCCCGGAGCCCTCCATTATCACACATGGTGTACCGCACAGCATGGAGTTATAGATAGTCTGAGAGGAGAAACACAGAAGTGTCAGACAGGAAGACAGACAGAGAGAGGGACAGAGACAGAAACTGATGACTCACATTCAGAGTGCCGGGTCCTCCATCCAAAACCACACACACCACAGGGATGGTCACTCCACTCTCTGGAGGTTTGACAATGAAAAGTCAATATTAAAAGCAGGACAGATAACCAGATCAGATTTGAGATATACTCTGAAATGGGTTTCTGCTTTTGTAGAAGCTGCATCGGTTATTTTTAACCTTTGATTCCAAGGCGCTTTCTCGAAATGTATTTTTCCAGACAGCTACGCAGCTCAATCTCCACACCATATCGCCCCTGGGTACCATCATCCACCAACAGGAAGTGGGTGTGGTTGTTATCCAGGCAGGACAGCCGGCCCTGGCCCTTGAGGTCCATCGGATAATGGGCTGGAAAACAACCCTGCAGGAATTGAGTAGCAGGATGAGGAAATAAGGAGGAGGGGAACAAATCTTCCTCAAAGCAAAAGCGTTCATGTGTTTCTTTTACCTCTGGATGCACCAAAGTGTCTTTGTTGTGAATGATCCCCCACGTTGCCACTCCGATAGCCACAATCTGTTGGCGAGTGGAGTCGCTCAGGGCGTAGTCTCTCACAGCCTGGCCTACATGCTTCATCACGCCTGTGTGTGTACCACCAGTGATGATCCATGCACCTGGGAACAACACAGCATATGTCCTGATTCCACACAAACGTACACGTCAGATTGAACCGTGTCAGTAAAGAGGCCATGAGTCGATTTTCTTTAATGTGACGAGTAGACTCCAGATTTTCAATACTCAGACTCCAGATAAAAATCCTTCTTACACTTTGACTTTTTACACTGTGTTACTGGTAACACCAAAAGACGTGCTGAAATGCAGATTATGTCGTCCAATCAGAAAGCTAGTTTCACCTTTCTACAAGTCTATCTGGTTTCTGACTGAGTTACTCCTGTTTTTACCTAGGTATTTAAAATACTGATATGAGTCTGATAGAAAAAGTGCATCCATGGTTTATCTGCTTAGCGGCAGAGTCTTGTATTACTTAAGTTACCCACTCACTGTAATCTACCCTTAAAACAAAGAAAACTCTCTCATATGGAAAACTTAAATGCTTTTCTGGAAGCTGGCTGCTGGGATATGCTGTCATTTGAGCATTATTTAAACCTGGTATCAACATTCATCCTGGTTGACTGGATCATGGGTGAAAAACTGCTCACTTGTGAAGGGCCAAACCTTAACCCTAATATAAAAAAATGTAACTGTTGATATGTTTGCAGAATCTTTTTAGCGCTGTTTCCCTACAAACTATGAGTTATTTGTTTTTGTTTTTGAGTGCATGTGCCAAAAGATTTTAATTTCAGATAGACTACAGGCAGTAAAAAAATCTTACAAAGCACACATCAGGAAAAACTGGAAAAGCCACGAGCAGAGGGAAAAAACCCTGGACTTATTTGACCTATCCCATCAAACATCGGACTGAGAGGGAAATCCCTCACACATGGTGGGCTTACCTGTTGTCTGGGCCACTTTGATGAGACCTCTGTGGAACATGCTCTTGATACGAGCCTTTAGATAGAAGTTTTTGGCCCCCCCAGTCACTGAGATAAGCAGGTTTGGAGGGGAAAGTTTCCACTGTTCAGTCAAAAGTTGGTACAGGATCTCAGGGCTGGTGTCTGTAGAAACTCGTGCATACTGAGGATAGATGTACAGCGAGGGTTCAGTAAAACAGGCAGAAAAGTACTTTTGTTCTAGTATTTGAGATGAAGTCAGGATGTACCTTGCCGGTCCTCTGGCCCAGACCACCAAAGTTGATGTCTCCAAAAGCATCTGTAGGCACTTCATGGATGTGTCTGTGTTTATTCCACAACTCGCCAGTGAAGTCTTCAGGCTTGATGGCTTCATCCACATGTTCAATCTTTAAGTAGCCGCACTTACAGACATCCTCTTTGGTGGGACAGCTAAAACTCAAAACAGTCATGAAGACATACAGATTAGTCAGCGACATAAAACATATCAGTTAAACCAGCTGACAGACAATTTAAAAAAACAAAAACTTATCATGTATGTCTATCCTGACAGGGAATGAGGGAGATGTCTGAGCACCACAATACTAAAGAGCAGATCATCCTACCTGACATCTTTTTCAAAGAAGCCACATTCCCTCTTGTTGACGTTCTCCCTGATCCAGGAGGCAAAGGCACAGCGCTGGAAAGATGGAGACAGAGACAGTTGCTTAGAGGGACCAGCTGCACTCTTCACAAGACTATGAACCAGCCGGGACCCTGACTCAGATTCCCCCATCCTGAGGATAACAAGGTGGGGCTCGGAGCACAGATCTGCTTCAGGATGAGAGCTAACTGCATGGCAGCAGAGAGGAGCCTCTGCAGTGGGTGCTGCGCTCTGCTGGGGCTGCCGGTTCTCACTGCATCAGTGATGTCAGAGCCGAGCTGAAGCCGAGCCGACCGCTGAAACCCGATTAACCTCCCTCTTCCAGGACAGGATCGATAGTGAATTACTGAGAGTGGAGCATTTTCACGCCAAATTCATCAAAAAAGACAGGAGTTTATTTATGATTGATTGAAGACAGAAGTATTTGTTGAACAAGTAATATAAAAGAAATTGGTGGAAGTATCCAGCTATGTAGTAAAGCAAATAAGTAAAGTTTCACATGTAATGGTACTTTGTCACTCCCAGTCCACTAAGTTTTAAAGAGATAAGATAAACCTTTATTTATCTCAAGGTGGGGATAGTTGCAGTTTTAAGAGCTGCTAAGCAAACATGTACTATGTTACATGTATTTTACTCCTAAGAATAGTCATACAAAACAAAGAAAGTATAAGCCATGCTCTGTAATGAGTAAAGTATTACAATATCCAGGACTTCATAATATACCTATTTTATGTTTTATCATAATTTTATCTTAGAAAAATATTCTTAAAAGCCATTTAAAGTTCCAGAATCTTGCTGTGCCTTTCAATAATTTTCACACACATCCCACATCATGGTTTTATGACTTTTTACAACATGCACAACACAGATACAGAAATAATCTGACGAGAACACACGCTGGATTCATTTATGCTTTAACTGTGGGGCATGTGCAAGTCAAACACTTACCTTTCTGAAATGACACACCACTTGATCCAGTTGAAATGTGTCCCGCTGCGTCCGTCCATGTGTCTCCTGTGGGGCAACCTTATTTGCATACGTAGCCAGCATTTCTGTGAAAAACAACAAAAGCCTAAAATCATTCAAAATCTCTTTGTTGGCAGAAGTATTTAGTGCTTTCTATTGAAGGAGACAAGAGGGAGAGAGCGCTCTTCGTCGATCCATAAAATCTGCACAGCCTGAGTATTTGAAAATGCTTATCTTGCTGACATGTGACCTGTTCTGCATTATCCTTACTTCCTCTACTGACGTTGTTTGAGAAGCTCTTATCTCGAACAAAGTGGTTTGCAGTTCTGCCTATGTATAATCTAAAAGTAAGACATAGCATTAGTTCACACTTACCAACTGATTCAGTCATGGTTATCAGCGATCAGGTGGACAAAGAGGCTATTTTGCCCTCTTCCTCTTTACACAATATTAGTTTCCTCCACTTGACCCTACAAACATCACGTGACTTCTCCATAAAAGATAATCTGCTGTTCACTCAGGCCACTCATTACCACCAATTAAATGTGACTTTAATACACAGAAGCACTCTTACCAAGTTAAGAGTGTCCACATGCAGACCAGGGTGCATTTCAGTCAGTATCTGCAGAACCTGGGAGAAAGAAAAAAAAGAAAGTAAATAAAAACCTCAGCTATGAGTTCACATCCTACCTCTGCTTTCAATGTTTCCTTTCTCTGAGACAACTTAACAAGAACAAGGCGAGAAGATTAAGTTATTTACGGTACACCGCTTTAAAACCCTCTTCCATGTCTGACAGCGTTTTCTTACGTGTTCTTCACCAGGAGTTACAAAGCACTTGTTGCTAGGTGACTTCTCCAGTATGTTAAACCAGGGATCCTGTTACTGAATGAAGCTTCGGTTGGTCCTTAGTAATTATTATATCCTAATCTGGGAGTAATAACAGTAAACATTAATTACATCTGTTATTGTTTCTGAGCTTAATATTAGTTAAGCCTGTGTCACTTATCTGATACATGGTGCTGTTTATTTACTTCAGTGTGTCAAGGCTCCAGTAAAACTCAATTATACCTGAACACATGTAGGAAAGACAAGAGTTCGTGCTCCAACAACTTTCTCTGTCAGGAGGGCTTGGCAGGGGAAAAGCCTGTTCCCTGCAGCCATAGCCACCCTAAACAACAGGCCCCGCTGATCTGTCTGTCTGCTATTGTGTTGTCATTTAAGTTTGTCATTATTGTTGTTATGTATGTCATTTATTGTTGGTGTGTATGTCGTGTCCGTTGCCGTCTGTAATGTACAATGCACTGCCAGTGAAGACAAAGCTTCCTACATGACAAATAAATCAAATCAAATCAAATCAATCAAATCAATCATAAATGTAATTAAAAACTGTGTCACACGTCACCATTTTTCACATCAAATATATTTCTAAAGGTGCTATTGGCATGAAATTTTCACCAGATGTCGGTAACAACCCATGCAATCCACACACACAAAGAAATCAAACCATAGATTACGTAAGTTGCGTATACTGTGAAATGACAAAGGGAAAAGTATTGAACACGTGAAGAAAGGGAGGTGCAAAAAGGCATGGAAAGCCAAGACACCAGCTGAAATCTCTCAGTACTTACCTATAAAAAGGTGTCTCCGGTAACACACAAGAAACATCTCATGATGGGTAGAAGTAAAGAGCTCTCTCAAGACCTTCGCAACCTTATTGTTGCAAAATATACTGGTGGCATTGGTTACAGAAGGATTTCTAAACTTCTTAATGTTTCAGTGAGCGCTGTTGGGGCAATAATGCGGAAGTGGAAAGAACATCATTTCACCATAAACCAAGATTTCTGACAGAGGAGTGAAAAGAATTATCAGAAGAGTTGTCCAAGAGCTAAGGATCACTCGTGGAGAGCTTCAGAAAGACCTGGAATTAGCAGGTACAATTGTGTCAAAGAAAACAATTTGTAATGCAGTCAACTGCCATGGCCTGTATGCACGCTCACTGCGCAAGACTCCATTGCTGAAAATAAGAGCATGTTGAAACTCGTTTAAAGTTTGCTGCACAACATTTAGACAAGCCTGTGAAACACTGGGAGAATATAGTCTGGTCAGATGAGGCCAGAATTGAACTCTTTGGATGCCATAATACACATCATGTTTGGAGGTCAAATGGCACTGCACATCACCCCAAAAACACCATACCAACAGTGAAGTTTGGAGGTGGGAACATCATGGCGTGGGGCTGTTTTTCAGCATATGGTACATGCAAACTTCAAATAATTGAAGGAAGGATGAATGAAAAAATGTACAGAGACATTCTTGATAAAAATCTGCTACCATCTACCAGGATGATGAAGATGAAACAAGGGTGGACATTTCAGCAAGACAATGACCCCAAACACACAGCCAAGTAAACTCTCAATTGGTTTCAGTGAAAGAAAATAAAGCTGATGGAATGACCCAGCCATTATATATGGCCAATATATATATATATATATATATATATATATATATATATATATATATATATATATATATATATTTTATATATATATAATATATATATATATAAATATATTATATATATATATATATATATACATATATATATATATATAATATATATATCCTTTCTATTTTCAAGTCTTCACAGCGTACAATCAAACGGGATTAGGTGCAGTGAGCAAATTAACCCTGAAGTGTTATACTCATGACAGGTAAGGACATCAAAATTTCTACAGGTATTTCCACAGTAATTGACTCCTCAATGGCAGGTCTCCAACAGTTCTAGGTATACTATTCAAACACATCAGTAAGACATAAAACCTGCATTTTTACTGTTCACACTTTTGGAGGGTACTGGAAAACAGGAAACAGCTATCTCTTTCACTTAATTCGACTGACCTCTGAGGCTGGGTTCTGCCTCCTTTAACCAAGAAAAATGCCTTTAAGAGTAAAACTCTGGATTTTTACTCAAAGAAATAATTATGATGTTTTTGGGGGTAAATACTGCTTTGAAGTAGGAATCCCAAATCCATCCACAAATATACAAAACTGAACACTATCGAGAATACTAAGCATGACTTTTATCATTACATTCTTATAAATGAACAGATCTCCTTCTTGTTGGAGTTTAAAATCATTTGTGTTTCCTGCCTTGATCTATTTAAGGGAGTAGATTGCGTGTGTGTGTGTGTGTGTGTGTGTGTGTGTGTGTGTGTGTGTGTGTGTGTGTGTGTGTGTGTGTGTGTGTGTGTGTGTGTGTGTTTACTGACTTTATCATTTAAACCAGAGAAGGAAAAGGAAGACACTAATATGAACATTTAACAACAATCAGTCTATTTACAGCAGTAGACATTTTGTGTATCTTTGGGGTTTTGTGTTCTGTATCCTGTCTGTCTGTCTGTGAGTAAATACAGCCAAGACTTCAACACTGAAAATAGCTCCTATGTAAAAGTTATTCTTTGGTAGCAGCTAAAATAACTGAGTATAACACCCACAAAAAGATGTTTATGAATACATGCATGTTTAAAACATACTTACAAAACATTGAATAATGTTCTTGTTGTCATACCGTCATGACGAAGCAGCTCAAAGCCAAGGAAAACGTAGAAAACGTGGTTTTCGTCCGGCTCGTTGAAAAGGCCTGCTTTAGTTAAAACTTAAGGAGGACGCCATTTTGTGGCCTTATAAGGAAATGCAGCAACAACATAAACATTGACTGGGTATTGACTGTACAGCCTCTCAGAGCATCTGTAACTCTAAACTAGTTTCTGGAATTAAAACATATTCTCATGGCAGGTTTTCTAAGTCACTTTTCAGCCTGTTTTGTCAGCCTGTAACAGCTGTTTCTACATTTAATATTACATTTTAATTTAAACAGAAAACCCTAAATGAAATAAGTCTCAGGACAATGTTCATCAGCAGAAATAAGCTGAACCACAAACCAGTAGATCTAGCACTTGACTATCATCAGTATCACGGTAATTGACAAGTTGTTTTTCCTGTTCTTATCCATAAAATGTGTAAAAACAAAGATAAGAGGCTCAACCACTTCATAGATTGATTGGTAAAGTTTAAAACGTAAGGCTTGTTGTATCTGATAATTCCCTCCACAGGGAAACATCTTTCTTGTGTAACTAGTTCCACCTATACTGGGTGTTTATGTTCGAGCAGAACAATCCTGCAGACCTTGAGTTAACAGATTTTATTTGTCTGTAACTCATTAAAATTCACTTTGCTGCACTTCACTTAACCCATCAAAGGAGCCTGTCAGGTGCGGTGAAGGTCAGAGGTGCACAGCAACCGACTGTACTTTTTTATTGGTAAAGTGCGACAAAGGCCAAACTTAAGGTAGCTGAGTTTACGAGTGACCAAAAACTAATTATCTGATTCAACTGCAGGCATCTCAGAAATATAAGTGTTACTCTGGAAGAAAACAATATTTGTTACAGTTGCTAGAGCTGATTTTAGACCAAGGAAGTGTACCTACAGATCGGTTTGAAATGGAAAAGGCAGTGAATCCCCCTGGAGAGATTAAATGAACCACCAGTCACTTTTTATTTTGATATGTGAAGTTTGAAGTTGGACAGCTGGATGTTGATTGTTGTTCTGGATAAACACCACCAGGTGTCAGCACATCACCAGTGACCTCAGCATTACCTTCCTGTGGCCAGTCAGGTGAATTTTCACTTAAACCCAACTGGAGTAAGATGTAATTTTGACTGTTACACATAATAAGAAGTCACTGGGAGGTCAAGAAGAAAACTTCAACAGAATCTGCTGTATAGAAATATTTCCAATCAAAACTTAATTTGCTGAATTCTATCTTTAAAGCATTATCACTGCTTGAAATGATTCATTTTTAGGTCTGTCAACTGTCAGAAAGTTGTCCATCAGTATTGTCTCCTAAGGCCCAAAGGTCAAAACTGTAACACAGAGAACAGACCAACACTCCCATGGTTTACAGCACAATATTTATTCAACAATATACAGATTAATTTCTCTACATCTCAGACAGTTTCTTATATTTATCTTGCTTTCACCTTTGTACATTGTTTATTTACACAATTTAAAATAAGTCTTTCTCTCCATTTATACAACATCAATAGTACAGTGTTATCACATGGTCCAGCAGCTTCCAGCGAAGCATTTAGTTTCGACTCATGGTTGATAATCTATTTAGATTTCATAAACCGACCGATGTCTTTGAGCCACCGAGCAGCAAACTGACAGAAGGGCTCAAACATGCACCAAAAGTCCGGGTGTGGCTTTCTCTCTGTGAGGGCAGTCAGGGGACGAATGGATGGTCTTCTTAGTTTACCTACATGAGAGAGGTCCATCGTTCTGTAGCACCACAAAGGGTGCAGAGACAGAATCACTGAATAGGGACACTGTTTGGGACTTGCACCTTGAAGATGAGCTCAAATGAATCTGCCCCACCCCGCCCAGCAGAAACCAATGAAAGCCAGTACACCAAAAACAAACAAAGGGGGGGGGTGGAAATGTTGCATAGAATCAATTCTGACTTCAAGAACTGAAAATTTGGTGCTGCCATTTTTTTTTAAAAAGTGGCTTTTTTTTTTTTATAAACTCCTGAGACCCTTCCAGACCGCGTAAATATTTTTTTGGTTTTAAAAAGAAAAATAAATAGCTGTACCCTTAGACTTAAACAAAAATAGCATTGTGTTGGATGTGACATCACATAGAAGTACTACTTTAAAGAGACTAAAACCCTGCATTGAGTGTATACACATTTGCACATCTATATATATCATTTCTTTAACTATCTTGAGGAGAGAGGTGGATGGATTAAAGTGCATTATACTGCAAGAAAAAAAGCCCACAGTTATCACATGCAGGGCGGGAAATGAACTTTGTCCTCCAGCAACAGCGGACAACCAAGCGTAATTTTTTTACTGCTTGACTTTGACCTTTTTATTTTAAGAAAGAGAATCTCTACAAGTTGATTTCTGAACAAAACAGAATGACAGTTGAGTTTTAGTACAATCAAAGCTGGCGTTCATTTCCCGCCCTGATCACATGCAAATAACACCAGACACTGAGGGATATCTGTCTATGCTTGACTCTAAGATGACATACCTCACCAACATGGCTGCTGGTAACCTTAGTCAGGGGCACTCATATTAATGACATGAACACGACACCAGATTTTTAAAACAGCAAAAAAGGTGCCACTCAGCTCACAGCATAAATACAGCAAAATGGGATCACAGCTCCACGTGGGAGCCACACAGCACAGGGATGACAGCAGACAGGCCGGGTGCAAGTGTGAACTGTAGCTGCACTCCTTTCCTCCTCTTCCTCCACAGTTCAGTCCAGCAGAGGGTTGAAAGGAGGAAGGTGAGGAGGACAAGAAACCAAGGAACCGACAATTGAGGCTCTGCGGCCTGAAATGTTTAAGGCTGAAGCGCACATTGGGGGCTCACAGGGGGGGACAGGGAGCAGCAGCTATGAGGGTTTCCAGCACGGTGAGGGAAGCATGATTGTGTGGGATTTATCACTGCAGACCGAACTGACTTTTATATATATTTATCATTCATTCTCAATTTAAACAAGCACGTGAGCAAGACATGGAAGATGCAATACGACGACTGACATCCACAGTAAGTACACAGACACAGAATATACTGCTTTTACACGTCAACAGCTAAGAACTGATTGTGAAACTACACTGTGTCACAGTAAAAAGAGGTCATGGCAAACAAAACAAATAAAACAAAAAAAAGGTGGAAGCTGCATCTAAGGGCACATTGAGCCACACGTCCAAGCATCCCTTTTATATGTCCCTCTCCTTTTTTAAATAAGACCCTTAAACAGAAAAAAGGCATTTTAACTTAAGACACCCAAGAAAAATAAAAGTTCCTTAAGAGGAGGATGTGTTTTGGCACATCTGGCAAAGTCAAGGATGGGACTCTGGGTTTGGCTTGTTGGCTGTTTCATGCGTTTGAAACAGTGGTGCTTTGCAGGGGGGCAATAACATGCAGACAAGCGCGCCATGTTCAAAATCACTCAGCCTGGGCAAGGAAGCACTACACAAGGCTAGAGCTAGCACTGTGCGCAGACGCAGGCATTTAACAGCAGAGATGATCCAGCTCCATGCACATGAGGATTGAAAAAAATTGCACTTCAGAAATCATTTCGTAAAAAAAGAAGAAGGGGGAGGAGGACATTTCTCAGGGAGTTGAAGTAATCAGGTCAATCCCAGTGTTGTTTGATAAATGACAGAAAAAAACCTGAAGACAGTCATGTTTCTGATTGCAGCTGTTTTTTGTGCATGATGTGATTGAACTCAATTGAAATGACAAGCTGTTCAGTCATGACTCCTCTCATAACCCCCAAATATTTTCAGGGAATGGGTTACAAACTAGAGGGGCTCTTTAAATCCTGCATCTGATTGGGAGACAGGAGTCTGAGTGGCAGGTGAACGTACAATGAGGTAGAACAGAATGTTTCTTGAGCATCCAATCAGAGCACACAACACAAAACCACCGTCGTGACTCGGACACGCCTCTAGAGGGCACTAACTCACCGGCTCAGGACATGACATTGACAGCATCGACTGACGAAAACGCCCACAAGTGCTTCGAGATGGAAGGACATATTAAATGGTTTGAACCACAATAACAATCCAATAGAAAATACAGTCATTGCCTTTAGCTTCAGACACAGACTTGCACTGTCCACGCTGTTTTTTTCATCCAGTTCTCCCTCAAGATTCAGCTTCCGATTTCAAATCAAGAATTCCTCTTGTAGCTGCACAGTAGTGATTTCCTCAGTTGAGTTCAAACTTTGGGACAAGACAAACTTTAACCACATTCCAGTTTGGTTTTAAAACAATCTCAGAAGTCTTATTGTACAGATCAAAGAGCTGTTACGTCTAAAAGAAAATGGGCATGGGCTGGAAACTTAGTCGGACTGATTTCTGCCCAATCATTGTCGGACAAGTAAAGAAACAATCGACCTTCTTTGGATTGTGATAAAAAAATAAGTAAAATGACTTTCTCGATAAAACCATTCCTGCTTAATTTAAAACAGCAATTAACAAGGAAGATAATCAGCAAGAATGATTGCACATGAGCCCAGGAATGAAAGGGAAGGAATGAAGACAGAGCAACAACAATCTTTGCTCTTCTCCACATGAAGTGACGTTAAGTGTTATTGCTGATTCATTTTTGACTGATTCAGTCAGGAACTCAACAAATTAAGAACTGAACTAAACAGAAATGTCACACCTCCTACAGCTGGTGTCACGTCCTTCTTCAGGACTGCTCCACCGCTTTTCTTTGAGGAATGCTCCACTTGGTCACTTTCACACCAGTCTGTAGATACAGCAGTTCATCATTCACTACTTTACTTGCATTTTCAGTGATGCTGCACCCACCAGCAACAACTGCAGGTCATGATTGTAAGTTTAATGGATGTTAAAAGGGTGGAAACACAACTTAAGAGATCTCAAGATGTGCCCCTCCTACACACACACACACACAAACACACACACATTGACACAGATACACGCACACACACCACAGCACAGATAAGAAGACATGGGTGTCAAAGTGAGACTGTAAAGAGTTGCAGAGAAATACTGCATGAAGATGTGTGTTGTCAGCAGGTACTTGTGTGTGTGCGTGTGCATGTATGTGTATGTTTGTGTGTGTGTGTGTCTAGCATGCTCTGCACAGCACATTAGACCTGTGATATGATCTGCATGTTGAAGCTGGGGGAGCGGGACTGCTTGGTGAGAGGAGCTCCAGGAGAGAGGAGATCCTGGGCGTCCTCTGGCCTGATGAGGTGCTCCTCCTTCAGGCTGATGGTGGAGTGGCGGTGGGAGCCAACCACCGGGAGCCCCCCCTCCTTGTCGGAGCCCCCCGCCACCTCCCCTTGCTCCTCATCGCCTCCGTTCAGGTTGAAATTCATGCAATCAAAAGACTTGCTGGAAGAGGTGCTGCCAGTCCGCACCAGCATGGGCCCTGTAGGGAAGCTCAGGTGCTTCTTGATGGGGCTCAGCTGGATGGCGTCCAGCTTGATGCTGGCTGGAGGAGACTGCTGCCTCTGGTGGTGCCTCCTCATGCTAACCTGGTGAACTGCGGACAGATCGGCCTGCTTCTCTGCCTCCTTCTCTCGTTCCCGCTCCTTTTCCCGCTCTCTCTCTTTGTCGCGAGACAGCCGGGCTGTGATGGCTTTCTTGATGCTGCTGCTGCTGCTGTTCAGACTCCCCCCCCTCGGCCCCACACCACCGCTGCTCGGCTTGGTGCCGCTGGGCTGGCTGCTGTTAGACGCCCCTGAGGAGAAACCTTCGTCTGGGTCGTTTATGTTGAAGGAATCTTCCCCGCCGCTCATCCCATCAGCATCTGATCACCAGTCACAGACAAACACAGAGATAAAACATGATAGACACGCATTAAGGTCAGAAAGATGGAGCTTTAACTAAGATTCTCCACCTGATCCTGAAACAAACCTTTTCAAACCAAAGTTACAGATTTTAAAAATCGGCTAAGATCGTTTCTAATTACAATAAAGTATTAAAATTTTGAATGCAGCCACATTCCTTCATCCTCATTTAATATTTTAGCTGCTGCTTCCTGTAAATGTGCTTATGACAAACTAAAGGTAAAATGAACACTAAGATTTTACATGTTCAGACTATAATTCAGAGAAATTAGCATATTTTGAACAGGTTAGCACACAACAGACCACACAGCTTCATTATCTTGCACATTATGTACCAGAGATTCATTTAATAACAATCTGAGCATCGACTTTCATCATCCTGTGAGGGTCAGATTGACTAAATCTTTTTGTTTGGAGAACATGCGAGATGTCTGATAAGAAAAAGAAGGACAAAGTTGGTATAAAACATTACATTTGATATCTACAGATGTTCCTGAAACACTCACAAATGACTTTGCCTACATAAATAACATCACTAAAACGTGATCCATATTGGTTTGAAAGCTAGAAAGGAAAAAGACAATACAATGAGTTAGAAAAAGCAGATTATCAACATTCAGTTTTCAGGGAGAAGCCTGTTAAAAAAGAAGAAGACAGACAGGATCAGCCCCCTGTCTCTGTCATGCATCGTTGGGAACAAGCAATACTGGAGGACAGGGGACTGCAGGCAGCGTCAGAAAAGAAATGGAGGAACCCGAGAAGAAAAAAAGGGTCTGGACTGACATGCACATATCATGAGGAGAAGACGCATGCTCTCCTGCCTCATCCCTCCTCCTCTCTCTCTCTCTCTTTCTTTCTCCTGCAGCGCTGACCCAGCGGTCACATGGTTGGCCGACCGAGACGAGCCCGCCAATCTGTGGAGAGCACTGAGGCGAGTCCGTACACCTTATCAGATCGATAGAGCTGACAGCCCACACGGCTAAATGAGCCAGTGTGCAAGACCTCGGTGGACAAACCAATCCCAAATGAAGAGCTAAAATATCTCCAACACCTGAGAAACACTGAGGCAATTACAGGACTGTACAGAGTTGGAGCAAATTTGAACCTTCTGACTCCAATTCTGCTTTGGAAATGAAATCTGCTTGAAAGTGACGATCCACTAAGGAAGCACCTTTTTGATTTCTCTTTAAAAACCTCTTTGTGGGGTAATTTGCAACAAGCCTGAAGTGCAGCCTCTTACTAAAGGAAGTCTATTAAAGCTCTGTTTGTGTCAATCTGGCACGGAGTGGTCCCTCTTCTCTCTTTGCTGGTTATTTTCTATACACAGCATGTGTAGTAGGGGTGGGAATCATCAGTGGCCCAACAATACGATATTATTGCGATTTCTAACATTTTGCAATACAGTGAGTATTGCAATACCATATATTGCGATCTATACAATTTCTTCAACTGTTAAACAAACTTAGCATTTGTCTTTCCTTTATGTTTTCTTATTTACACTGTATTTTATTTTCATGTAGCACATCTTGCAAACCTTATATATATATTTGTTGCACTAACTTTCTCCTGCTCTATGATGTCACCTCTGCCAACCTCACTGGACAAACAGTTGATTTTAATTTTCCATTATCATAAATTTGACTTCATATTAGCAATTAATTTGAAAAATCAATACTTGGTTAATGAGACGATACGACATATCACCAGACAAAATATTGCAATACTAAGCCTTTCGATTTTTTCTCCCACCCCTAATATGTAGGTAGTTTATTTCTCAGCAAAAATCACAATAATGCTCTTTTAACAGTCTGGTGTATCAGTTCATAATCTTTAAAATGGATGATTTATAAAAAGCTGTTGCCTCAGCTTGTTGATCATCCATCACCTGACCTGTCCAAGGGCAGAGCTTTACAGCATTTAAATCCACTTTAAAAACAGCTGTTTATCGAAATGCTCAGAGTCTGGTTTGCTTCTGTGTCTTCAGCTAGATTCTAACCATGAGAAAGATGTGTTGAGGTTAGAAACATCCGAAGGTTTAGAGCTTTCTGACAAAATAATCTTATCTGACTTTTTCTTAAATGTTTTTCTTAAAGTTGTTACTATGAAAAGCTCCGAAAACAAAGTTTCTGCAGCTTGCTATTAGTCCTTTCCTCTGACACTTAAACCGAAAACATACAGGATCTGTATTGAGTGAGTTCCGTCAGTGTCACGTCTCTGCTCCGTTAAGCAGCGCTGTTTGGATATACGCTAATTTGGATACAATTCAGTGACTGTTGAGCCTCTACTGTATGTGAAAAAGCAACGTGATAATACAGTTTTGGTTTTTGCATGTTTACTCTGTTTAATAAAGTAAACTATGTTCCTTTATGCCGTGCTGTTAACCTCAGACAGCGTTAGCAGATCAAAGTCCAGTTGGGGTCCACATGGATCAGGGATTGACCATCAAATTGTTCTGTGTTACTGATAAATCCATAACCAGGAAGTATTTTACATCTTTATGAACTGATACACAGTCAGGAGTCTGCATATGGTGTTTTATTTTGAAATTTACCAAATGACATGCACGGTTTTCATGCTTGACATCCTGTCTAGAACAATCTTCTCTGTGTAGATTGACAGGTGTTGGAAGCGTAGAGCAGCAAAAATAGACTTGGTATTTATCTTAAGCAGAGCAGTGCTCGATATGCTTCTAATACAGAGCTGAGACGCGTCCTGTATGCTTTGCTGCATTGATTAGAATGGCAACGTATTTGCTGTGTGATACGCGCGGACTCACGGATCCTGTATGTTTTAGCCTTTAACCTACAGTTATGAGGGGAAAGCTAAAAGATATCCATTTAAAAATAAAATCCTCTCTCTGATGGTTGAACTTGTCTTTAAAGCTCAAATGAAGGCATCAGTATGAATTTCTGTTCCTGTTTTATCACCAGCTGTAAGCGTCTCTTTCTGCCAAAGCATGTCTAGACAGTAAACAAGGAAACTGACTGCAAAGTCCTGAGGAAAATATTACTTAAAATCGAGTTACTCTTTCTTCAAAATGCACAGTTTGTCAATGTGTCATGTGAAAAAGATGGGATGGCCCGGACAAACACTGACCATAAAGCCAGGGCGATGAGCTGATCTGTTGTCAAAAATATGTATACACTACACAAAGAAAAAGACACACACTAGACAAGACAAAATGGGCCGTAAGATCAGTCTGGACAGTATCAAAACGCCTTTTTCTGTTCTGATTATTAGGATTTTTGAAACTTGTTGATTTCTCCTGACATGGCCTTGTCCCTGGAAATATTAGTGTTTTGGCAGGAAATCAAGAAGCTTGCTGCAGCGTGAGCATGCATGATGTCGGGCCTGTTCCCACTCACTGAGCTGAGGAAAGAAAAATGTAAAATGGCGGAACCAAACATTAGCATACACCAAGTGGAAAACAAAATGAGAGGCCTCTTCCTGCAGAGTGTTGATGGCAGCAGATGGGCGCTGCTGGCCTGAGCGACCCTTAAACTTGTGGTGCTGGCAGTACAGAAACAAGATGTCCAGTTTTTTGTGCCAGTTATGTAAAGCCGATGATTTCAAAAAGACAAAAAAAAAAAAAAAAAAAATCTATAGGATCAGTTTTTGAGAGTTCAGAAAGCCCAAGCTGCAGGCAGGGAAGAAAACATGCTCAGTGAGTGAGAGGGGCAGCAGTCTAGAGAACTTTGGAGGCATGATGAGGAGAAAGAGAGGATATGACATGATGACATAGCCCATGCAAAATGGCCGCTAGCCACACTTCCTTCAAACCCAGAATAGGCGACTCTTCCGCTCTTGGGATGAGCTGAGAAAATAATCTGGTAGCAGAGGGGGTTGTTGGCTGAGGGTCTTAGAGACTGGATGAGTTAGTATACTCTGGGGAAGTGAAGAGGCAGCCAAAAATGGGAACGGCAGAATTAACCCTCTCAAGCTGAGGAGGGGCAGTAGGAGGAGGTGAAGTAGGAGGAGGTGGGTGGGGATGATACAGATCGAAAGGGCACCTCCTCCTGTGACCCACTCTGCTCTGAATATCCGCCCCTGTCCCCTACCCTCGAATGTGATGGGGGGAATGATGCTGCTGCTGCTGCTGCTGTGGTGGCTGGGAGGACGCCCTCCTTGCTCCTCTTTGGCTGCAGGGTCCCAGGGGGTGTTGTGGTTGTTGTAGAGGTGCTGGGCGAGGCTAGGAGGATTGACGACGAGGCTCAACTCTGCATCGGTTGAGTAGTCAAAACAATCTGGGAGTCAACAACACAGATGGGGAAACGTGTTTCTTTAGTGGCAGCAGGCCTCAAGTGATCGGGGCCTCATCATGGGCTCAGCAGGACTAATAGCTGTCTGAAAACTCATGTGAGGAATATAAAAAAGAAATGAAATGGTACTCCATGAAATTAAAATCCCACTTCTCGCCTATCTACTGGGTAAAATGGAGTCAGCAGAACCTACAGGCACCATTTTGTCATGAGTTTCTTGTACACCACAAACCTTCAATTTAACCAGTGATACAAAGCACAGCACATACTGAATAGACAAGACGAGCAAAATAAGAGTAATACAGAGCAGTGAGTGGCACAAGCACTGGGACACAGGGACTGTATGACCATTATAACATCAATACCTGACATGAAACACCTTTGGGTTGATGCTAATGGTGTGACTGGTTTACACAGAAACAGAGAGCCTATCTATACCGAGTATTGACAGCAGGTCCTGGCTGCTCAGATCACAAGTGGACAGAAAAGTTGACTTTTCTGAGATTTTGAGTTTTAGTTAGTTAGCTATTACTAAAAAAAGGGGGGAATGGCATCCTCTTTTTTAGCTTACTGACAAATGTTCATCCTGTGAACTCTGAATGAACACGAACAATCAGCGGTCTCACTCACCTTCCGTTTTTAAGGAGACACTTCCTTTTACCAGGACTAGGGCTGCGTGATATAACCTCAAATCAATTTCACCATATATTGATCAGTTCACCTCGATAACGATCAAAAGATGATAACTACTCCACAAGCTGCTCACCCCCTCACACATTAACTTCGTCTACTTCAGTCACCACTCCCACGACTCCAACATTTGAACCGTCCTTCATCTCCTCACCTGTCTTTCCCTCTTTGTTACGGACTGGATGGGGTGGAGTTTCTGACATAGGACAGCATTTTAAAGGGACATGAGACCATACCCTACCTACACACATCCAAAACCAACTTTTGACAATGAATGTATTGACATGAGCAAAATGACGTTGGTTACTGTTATAAATTTTGGTATCGGTAAATTTTTGGTTTATCACTCAGCCCTAACCAAGACTCTGGTGTTCACAGAAGTTTCCTTCTCTGAGATCTGTTCTTGGCTAAAAACTAAATCTAAGGATATTCTTGCACATTTGAGTGCTTGACATGCCAAAGCAAAAAGACTGTATCCCGTGTTTCCCTTAATTTAGCACTTCAATGTCACTGAAAGAAAAAAATGTAATCTGCTTTAATTTGAATTAAAGACGTGTTTGGTTTTTTACTTTTTTAATTAATATTAAATTATAAAAAGTATAAAAGTAACAAAGAGACTTGAATCAGGCCTGTATGCTTGAAACATTCAAAATCTAAATAAAATGTGCAACGATGGAGGTCGCAACTTCAATGAGGATCCATATCGATAAGAAAACTCTTAACACCTTCCTTTACACACAGGTACTGAATGGCTGATCTGTCACACGTTTACTTATTTAGCAGTGGCAGCTCTCAGAATAAAACCAATTATCAAATTTTATTAAATATGACAAAAAAAATGCGATAAAGTCAGCGTCTCTCTTCTGTCTCAGGCAACTTTACCTTTTTATATATGATGTATGTCCTCCTCTGACTACAGCCTTCTATGAACAACTGGTATCACTGAATGAAACTTTTTATTTTCAGGATAAGGGCCACAAAAATAAGGGCTGCACTACCTCAGTTTCAGAACTACAGTCTGGTTTCATGTATGCGTGGATATCTGAGCTGGAAACTCTCAGCATGGGCTTCAAACTGACAAGGACATGACACTGATCAATTCAAGACTAGGTGCAACAATTCTGCAGTTTAATACCTGGTTCATGAATCTGCCTTTAATGAGAAATTATCAAACACAAATAACAAAAAAGGAAATGATGAATCTTCTCCACAGCCTGGGACACCTCTTAAAGAAAGTCACCATCTGCACCCCAGACCACTTTAAATTGCAGTCAGGGTGATCAGGTTGGGATGCGTCCTGAATATGTCCTGATAGTTCACAACTCCACTTAGACCTGTCCACTTGTGATCGGGGTTACACAGACTGCATGTTAATACCGGGGCCAAAGAAAGCGTTTCAGGTTGAACTTTCCTCTCACTGCCAAGGACAAACAACAGAGAAGTCATTCTCTCACCTAAGAGCTCCTTCTTGTGGATTTTCACTGATCAAAAAAAAAAAAAGGAACAGCTTGTAAGATTGGACTTTTAGTCATCACTGAACACTGGTCTTTTACTTACGAAACTTTATCGTTCCTCGGTTACTATTTCGTAACAAGGACATTTAAAAGAGAAGAGTGGTGTCATGGATCTGGGCTGCTGCTCTACTAAGATCTCTCCTGCACTGAGGCCACCTAGGCAGATTCTTCTATTTACACGGTTGCCGCAGTCTTACCCTCTCTCTTCCAGCGGTGGCGTCGTATGGAGGCGGTGGTGATGGCTGAGATGGAGATACGGCTTATAGTGGGCGTCACCTCCACCTGGAGCACCTTACGCCCCCTTGGCTCATCGGGTGCGCTCTCTGGCAGCGAGTTCTTCATGGCGTTTCCCAGCTGGAGTTCATAAACAGAAAACAAATGAACAAAAACGCTAAGAAGTTATAACCTAGAGATGATAAAAGATTTAAAAGCCTGATGATGACAATGATTGTGCGGGTTTGAAAGACAGTGGAGTGCCAGTGCTGATGTGACGGTCTTACCAAGAGAGGTTGGGAGTAAAGCTCCAGCTGAGCTCTGTACAGAATGTCCTCCAGAGCTTCCCGTCCCATCTCCCACTCTCCATTGTATCTGCATCAAACAAAACAACAACAAAAAAACTAAAGCAACACCGTCATTTAATAACGACATGCTGTGAGCTTCTGTGAGTAAACAGGAGTGTCTGAACGGATGCCTTGATGTCTGAGTCACATCCTCCTGAACTATTATTAGTTATTCAGTCAGGCCTGCAGCTATATAGAGAGAGGGAGGGAGGGAGGGAGGCAGGGAGAAGTTAAGGACATAACCAGTCACACTGATTATACCTCTCTGCTACACTGCTGTCTCTTGAACCTGAACTGCATCGTTTCTCTTGGAACCAATTCATACAGCTTTCTATGGTATTCTTTTTATAGAAATAAAAATAAATGTTGCTCTAAAAATGTTAGACACAAATCTTGTAGCTGCGCCCTCCATATTAGGCGATAATAGAATCTTTTTAATTGCAGATTCATGCTCAATAAGTGTGTAATTCAGATAAAATCAGATGTTTCAAAATCAAGACCTATTATTATCATTAAATACCACAAAAAGAGGCGAAAATAAGCTAACAATGAGTGAACTAGCAGATATATACTAAAGAGGAAAAAAAAAATAATAAATAAAAAATAAATAATAAAAAATTTAGATAAAAACCGAAATTTCAAAAAGTTGAAATTTTGACTTTATTCATGTCGACTTTAATCTCAACATTTTAATATTTTTGATCTCAAAATTTGACATTATTCACGGAATTTTGTAATTTGGAAATTTCAACTTTGATCTTGAAAATTTGACATAATTTCGATTGTTTTAATCTCAAAATTTTGACTATAATCTCGAAATTTCGACTTAAATTATTTTTTTCTCTTCATGTGGCCCTAATTCTCTTTTGCAGATATAAATCAACCAAAATGAGTGACAGTGAAAAGATATGCTCAACACATGATAAGTTTAAGACAACAACTTCGAGTACAGTAACTGAGATCAACATTTAATCACATACACAACACTTGATCATATATACACAGCAGATTTGAAAATGCTGATCCGACCAAGAGCAGAAGTGTTCATCCAAATCTGGTTCTCTTCCTAAGGTGTTGGGTTGTCTTCAGCTTGGAATAGTTAATGGACACATGATTAAAGGATAAAACATGAAATACAAAAATAAAATAGAGAAAAAAGGGTAAAAGAAGGAGAGCACAGCTGATCTCTCTTTGATGTTGTCCTGCACATGAAACAAACCCACAGCCAGGGTTAAATGCCTAGGGTCCCCTGTAGACTCCAGATAAAAGGGACAGCATGAATGGGCAGGTAAAAACAGACTCTCTGATGTTGTTAAATTGGGACCATCAGTCCAGAATACATTTCAAACCTCGCCGAAACAAAAGACAGAAAATTAGGGTTGTCTCTCTGCTCTGGTATCCCTGCATGTCTCTCATTCTCTCTCTCTTCATGTAGTTTGAAAGCGTTAAGCATTAGCGGACATATTAACCCAAATCCCAGACTGCCCTCTGCGGATGCCAAGGTCCCTCTGCATGTGCAGATTCATGTTTATCTGTGGCTGGTGTGCGCCTGCTCAGGCCAGGGGTGACTGTGAGAGCTCACACTGAGGTGACCTATGGTGGGGATTACTAAGAAGGCTGTTCTTCTTACACACACACACACAGACATGCTCACACAGTCCTGATTGCTGCCGTGCTCCCTCATGATGGGGGCCATGCGGCAGAATGCATGCTCATTCTCTTGGTACGACACCCTCGTTACAACGTGGACTCCAGCCACAAGCCTATCAGGGGATCCATCTCAGAGAACGAGCTATCATCGAGGAGACGTAATCAGCTTTGCAGTGACTCTGCTCAGAGGGGACGAAATCACCTGCTCCCACAATGCACTACAGATGTAATCAGTCAGTACAGTGAGGAGCGTCTGTCCTTGGTAGACTTTAGGTGTATGCCATGAGGAGACTTTTCCACCATACATACCAAGGCTGCACGATATTGGAAAAAACTAACATTGCGATTTTTTTAAACCCTGTGATATATATTGCGATATTAAGCTAAGCAGCTAAATATTGTTTAGCAGCTCATGAAGTTAACCACCCCCACCCAACATGGGAGTCACTAGAGCTCTTTAAATCACAAAAATAAGCATTTTCCTGCAATTTTCATCTACATGATATACATTCTTTTGGCCATATATCACCCAGGGACATCAGGAATAGGAGCACATTATTCACACATATTCACATCATAACCTCACAGCCAGTGTTGCCAACTTACAGCCTTGTTGCTATATTTGGCGAGTTTTCAGACCCCTCTATCTATTAATTTAGAAACTTTAAAAAAAAAAAAAACATGTCATCCCCTCCCATCAACTCATGATGCAACCATTGCTTTAAAGACCACCTATGCATCCAATCAAAACTGTATAGAAAAGATTTACTGCAGTTTGACTGAGATCAAGTCTGTCATGATTGCAGATTTTGATTGGCATTTTTTAAAAATTGAATGGAATGTCCCCCTGCACTGCATTTTTTAAAATTGTGGTGATGTCACCGAGCATGACTGATGACATCAGAGGTTAGCCATGAACTCAAACAGAAGTCTCTTCACCTCCAGACCGAAGCAGTATAGCCAACGTCTAGGCGAGCGACAAAGTTTGAAGAATATTTCAGCCGAGTCAGCCAAGTTATAGAGAAGAAGAGCAGTTTTCTTCAACCATGACAACTCCACCTCCATCACCAACGTACCCTGCGGGTTTGGGGTTTAACACCCCCCCTCCCGCAGCAAAAAGTTGCAATGGAGATTTTGAGGAGTTAACATTTGAAGATCTACTCAAGCTTGATCTACAGAGCCCATTGGACAGTCCCCACACAGTGTTCAAGACACTGTGTGACAACATGCTCTTTGAGGCAAACCACCTTACAACGCAGAGCCAGACCACTGATCCTCTGCCTTCATTTTCACCTCTACCTTCATCACCAACACACCCTGCTGGTTTTGGGTTTAACACCCCACCTCATTCAGCAGAATGTTCCAATGAAGATTTTGAGGGTGTGACATCTAAGAATGTACTCAAGCTTTCTGACCTTCAGAGGCCATTGGACAGTCCCAGCACACTGCTTGAGACACTGTGTGAAGATAGTGAGCTGCTCGTAGATTACATGCTCCTTGAGGCAGACCACCTTACAGAGCAGAGGCTGACCACTGACCCTATGGCTCTCTTTTCATCTCTGCTTTCATCATCAACAAACCCTGCTGCCCCTCATTCAGCAGAAAGTTCCAATGAAGAGGTTATAGACTTAACATCTGAAGATGGACTCGAGCTTTTTGAACTACAGAGCCCATTGGACAGTCCCCGCACACTGTTTAAGACACTGTGTGAAGATCGTGACCTGCTGACAGACAACATGCTCTATGAGGCAGTCCACCATACTACACAGATCCAATACACTGACCCTCTGCCTTCCTTTTCACCTCCACCTCCATCCCCAACATACTCTGCTGGTTTGGGGTTTAACACCACCCCTCACCCAGCAAACAGTGGGGCTGGACGGTTTACTGAGGTCACAAGTGTTGAAGATGCTCTTCAGCTCTTTGACCAACAGCGTCCATTGGCCAGCCCTTACACAGCGTTTAAGTCAAATGAGCCCGCTGTTTCTCTTCCCACAGCCTCCAACTCAAGGTAAGTATTGATTCAAATTACTCAAACTTTATTTTATTCATAAACGATTGTGATAATAAGCAAAGAGAATGGAAATGACATTAGGCATACCTTAACATTTATTCAATTAAAAAAGTTTGATAGAGCAACAACATTAACTTTCTCTCTGATTTTGACCAACAGGAAAAGAAAAAGGGAAATGGAGCAGGAGGACAGCTCGTACATCAAAAAGCCACCAAATGCCTTCATGATGTTTATGAGGATGTACAGAGAAAATGTACCAGCTGAAGTTGCAGAGAAAGGGAGCGCAGAGACGAATGCTTTCCTCGGCCAGTGGGTAAGTGTGTCAGGACATGGTTCACTCGGGTTTAAATAAATCAAAGATTTTTACTTTATCTTTTCACTGTAACTGTTAATGTTGCTTTTTATTCACTGTCTCATGTAAAGAACTTTTAAAGGTATGAAAGTTTGCATAGAGGAAATGTTGTACACTCACTAATGAGTACCTGGTGTGCACCAGGTGTTGTTCATGCGCAAGTGGATGATCCAGTTTGGAAATGAGTGTGTTTCTGACGGTATGTTTTTGTCTGTTCACAGTGGAATGAGCTTACAGAGGAACAGCGAGGGGACTTTAAAGAAATGGCCAGAGTGGAAAAGGAAGAACACAGTCGGCTGTACCCTGGTTGGTCAGCCATCAACAACTATGTAAGTACACAATCTATGCACAGCAGCATCACAAATGTTGTGATGTGAGATTTCAAAAGCAGCTTTATACTACTGACACTGCATAGTCTGGTGTTACCAGGTATCAGAAAAGTAACAATGTTGTGTTGTTTTTCAGGGCAAGAAAACGAAAAGGATGACGAAAAGTGCACCAGCTGCAACTGAACCATTTAATCAGTACCCATACTAGCAGCAAAAAATGTATTTAAAAAATCAACTAAAGAAAAAGAAAAACAATTAAAAAAAAAAAAAATAATAAAAAATTAAAAAAAAATAAAAAAAAAAAAAAAACAGTAACTCCGCCAAATTGTCTCAATTGAGTCAATTTTGCCGGTCCCCAGCCCGGATAAAGGAGGAGGGCTGCAGTTGTGACATTAAAAAAAGAAGAATCAACAGAATAAAGTTCATTTGTTGTTCTAAACATATTTGGGGTGTTTTTTACTCACTTTTTTACTTACTTTTATCTCTCCCACGACATTGTTCCTCTCACTTACAGCGTTCATTACAATTTTAGGCTATGGGCCAGAGGCCAGAATTTCACTATTTAGTACACCTCAGGGTGGCAAAGGTTCATCATGATTTTTGACAAGATACATGTCTGTGAAAACTAGCACAGACTCATTTCAAGGTGAATGTATCCCTCTCTGGGAGTGTATACCGTGAGTAAATCACCTATGGCTGTTCCTTCAGTGTACCTTCCCACTCACAGCAGTTACAGACATTGAAAATTACATTATGGAGATGGTCGGTCTTGTTGTTTATGGTCTCATTTGCTTTTGCACACCATATAGATACATCACTGTTTAACTGAGTCTGTTTCACAACCAGTCAAAAACTCCTCACAGGAGCTTTAATGTGAAACACACTTCATGTTTTAGTACTAGTCTACAAAAAATATATATCATATTATATGTACAGTGCTCGGCATAAGTGAGTACACCCCTTCAGATTTGTCAGAAAACCTTTAATTTCCCTTTAAAATCAACATTTTCTATGTCAGACTATATAACAAAATATTCCCCCAAATGTAGGCCATTGATTGCAAACAAGATTTTTTAAGTTGCACACAAAAAAGGATTTTTTTTCAATTCAAAATCAGGATGCAAAAATGAGTACACCCCAATCAAAGTTCTGGGAGCAAAGCTAAATTTTAGTTACCATATCATCCTTACTTTCATCTTATGGTAAAAATGTTATGTTAAACTCAGCTTTGTCAAAACTTTGGAAATTGTACTTTTGCTTATCTAGATATTGTGTAATACATAATTTTTAATAGGGGGTGTACTGACTTATGCTGGGCACTGTATATGATAAAAATAGAGCTGACAGGGAGGGAATGTGACAATTTTTTATGCAAACACAAAACACCATGTAGCTCAGAACTGGTTGATAAGTAAATAACTGCTAGCTAACATTTTGCTAAGTGTTTTGTAAATAGAAAATACATACATGGCATGATAAACTGCAGTCAGCATCTGCACCATGAACTCAGGATCCAGCAGCACCCTATTGCACGGTTCCCTCCAAAGCTTCTGCTGCTGCCTGGGGAATCCACAGACACACAACCTAAGGAGAGAAAAACAAATAATCAAACGAGAAAGACTGGTGAAGTAAAACAAGCATGAGAAAAGGTTAATGAGGGAAGACTAGGCTAAAGTTAAGAGGTGTTTGACAGTTTAACACGTGTTTATCTGCAGGAAATGGTCCAGATCGGATAAGGACGACAAAACACCAATATCCTCCCTGGATAAACACACAAAAATGAAAAACAGCTCAGAGGGAGCAACATTTACACAAGCACTTAACACTTAAGGAGGTCAGACAGTGTAAAGAGGATGGAGGTATTAAAGGTGTTCACAGTGAGGGTGAAGTCAAATATTAAGTTCTTGTGCTCTGACATCTCCACATCCACAGCTTGGCCTCTGTCTAGACTCAAGCTTGCTTCAGGCGTTGTCGGCTCGCTCACAGCAGGGAAAGTCTTCATATCCTGACTCGTCTCTGAGCCGCTGGTGGAGCAATCACTGGGCGTCGGCTCCTCTTCAGAGCCTAGTATTGTAAATCCCACATCTATCCTTCTCTCTTGACTTAGGTAGACAGACAGACTCAGACAGGTATCCGGCAGTTGCGTGTGGTGCTTTCACTTGCCCCATCACATGCAACTGAAATCATACTTATCAAATCCTGCAGCAACAGGGGCAATCAGTAACAAGGTCAGTTTATGGCTACAGGGCAGAGGAGGTGATTTACACTGGGTTCAGGAGAGAAAGCAATGGAGTGAGGAGGAGAGGGTGATTACAAACTGACCGCAGAAAAGAAAAACTGCAGTGTGGAAGAAGATAGAAACAAACAAGGATTTGCATGTGTTTTCTCACCGTGAGCTCATTCTGCAGACTGACTGGTAGGAGGATAGGGGCATGTAGACCACGGCAGAGTTGTAACAGAGCATGAGGAAACACAGCACCTCGAATCTGCAAAGTCACATCATCAACAAAAAAAAACTTAAAAATACAAACAGAATATCAGTTCTCATTTAATCTGAGTTAAACCTGTTCCTGCAGTTTTGTTGAATGCTTGATCACATCGTTTCTACCACACTTGAAAGAATCCTTTTAGGCGTCCTTCCAGCACCTTATTTTTTCTTCTGTGAAAACTGCTGGTCTCAGCAGTTTTGTCCATTGTGAGCTACTGCACTGGATGCAGATGCTTAATACACTGCAGTAATCACCCTTCAGCTCTCTGCACACACACACATCATCATCATCATCATCAGTAGTGGTGTCGAAGCAGGACAAATGTAGAGTGAGTGAGGCGTCACTTCAGATCAGTTCCTGGTGGATGAACCTGCAGTGATTTTATGTCTCCAGGGTTTATAGGTCTGAGTTTAAAGAACATTGAAGGGGTCAGGTACTTTCGTCTAGTACCTTCACTTGGTTTTTGATGTTTCTGTTTGGGACCTAACTTATGAGCGGAGGTGAACAACACCCTGATTTAGGTGTACAATAAAATTATTATTTCTGATGGAAACTAATGAACTCTAGATTATGAAACCTGTTTACTCTAAATTCTTCAAAAATAAGAACTTTTATTTGAGATTGGGTTAATCACTAAAACATCTGTCTATTCCTGCCATCATGTTATTGTTGATTTGTCCAGTTGTTTGGTTGACGGGAGCACAATGACGGACACAAAACCTATATATCTATTTATAGTTTCTGGATGCTTGTAGTTTTTCAGTCCTGCAAATATCCCATATTACAAACTACAACATGTACTGTATGTCCTTGGAGACTTCCTATTGGATTGTTCTTTTGGGTGCTGGAAAGGACAACAAACCAATCCTTTGTGTCTTGCATTTGTATAGAACACATATTTAAAGACTGGCTGTTTAATTTGAGGAAGTGACTTTCAGCCAAATGTATGAAGTATTTTCGAATCTCTCTGTTGTAGGATAACTGTGAGGAGAAAATGTTTAAAAAATCTAAAACATAAATAAACATCAATTTTTATAATAAGAGTTTGTACATCTTTAAGATAAATACCTGAGAAAAGTCACTTTCTTTAGATCAGTTAGCATCTAAGCTGTCTGATGCTGATCCTCTGTGTCCACAAAACAATACAGTCAGTCTACGCTTACAGCCTGACAACAAGGTGAGTACTTTGAATATTGTACATTTCATACATCAAATTAAAACCAGGGAAAGAAGTCACAAGCACATCTCTAAAAAATTTTAATTTTTTGTGAATTTACTGATGTTTCGCGCAGAGAAAGATTTTGTGTAATGAGGGAGGATGTATCTGTTTGTGTTTAAAACTGTTTTCTGCCTACAATAAAAAAAAAACAAGAAAGTACCCTCAGGTTTAAGCACTCTTAACACCTTTGTCTTGAAGAGGCAGCCTTCGCCAAACCATGGGAGAAATAAAAAGAGGAGCAGGTTGTTTGTGTGCCTCTCTATAGACGACTTTTGGCATGACATATGAGGACTGACTTCAAGCCCAGGTACACCACAAGGTGTGCTTTTTATTGCTCTTGCTTGTAATTTTTAGCAAAACTGATCAGAATGAAAGAAAATATAATATTAATATTATTATTGTTAATTCTTATTTGGTGTGTGTTCATATTGAGAGAGTGTGTAGGATGACCATGGAGAGGACCTGCTGTATAAAAAGGGTCGTAACTGACTTCGAGTCCAGCGGGAGGTAAAACGCCCGGTTGTATATCAAGAGTGGGAGTGAACTGGCTCTCCCAGGAGCTCGGGGTTTTCTCCTCATAAACAGTGTCTCAGGCTGAGCCGTACAAATGGATTTCCAGATAAGCTATGAGGTGGAGCCCTGCTGAAATCCATTGAGTTTATTTATGACACTGTGTTCATCATAACTGAGCTCCACAGCCACACAGGACGACCGCTCTTATCCGTGCGGCCCGTACATTATCAGCTGTCATAGACCCGATGTGTGTCTATCTCTGCAAACTAAACCTGTGCATAAAGTGCAACTCTGCTCATTTTGGCAGCGCAACAGGCCGTTTTTCTGGCAGGACTCCAGCGTGCTTAATTACTATGCTTAGATTATCATTCATACAGAGTAGCAAGGAAAATAGTGAGAGCCAAAAAAGCTTTCAGGCCTGCTGAGTATGACCAGAAGAGGCAGGGTTATGCTCTGATCATCTTAAGAGGTCTTTTTTCATCTAGTGGGAGGTGATAAGAGGTGAAAGAAACCATTTTGTTTAAGAAAAAAGAAAAAAAAAGAAGATAAAAATATGAAAATTAGAGGGAATGATAACATTCAGAGCAGAGACTGTATATCAAAAGAGACGTCTTAAGTGTTTCCTGACTGCGAAGCCAAAAGATTAAGAGCTCCTAAGCTGTCTAGTAAACATCACCTCCCTCCTGTTAACAGATGGGACTGGGGTCAAATCAGAAAATTAAAACACACCTCGAATAAATCTTACTCAAATATGTTTTTTTATCATTATAATTAGTTCTTATCAAAGTTGGTCACCTGCCACTAGTGTGCTGTAGATTTTACTAACCTAAGGAGTTTTCAACATTTAATCACAAAGTTCAATATTGAGTACTAAGAGTAGGAAGAGTGTGACATCCGTCTCATGGCACCAGCTTTGTGTTTTTTGGCTTCACATCTCATAACTCGGCAGAAATGAGTTCACGCGGTCCGTTCTATCTCCAGTCAATGGCGCAGAGTGGCGACACCGCCTGTGTTTGCTGAGGTGGAGCCGCTCATGTTGCTGTCGATTCTCAGTATCCAGAAAAAGCAACACTTCCTACTTTTAGTCATTCATTCACAAATGTATCTCAGCACTGTAATTTCATCTCTTCTTTACGATGTTTGTACAGCCTCCCTAAACAGCTGTTGGCTTTTAAGTGTTACCTGTTCTGGGCTGTGAAGGTCTCCCTCTGAGGGTGGAGGCCGCTGTACACCACTCTGATCAGGTCATGCTGACAGAGAGCTCCCTCTGTCAATGCCATGGATCCCAGACTTGAAGGCTACGCATACACAAACACAGACACACGAAAGACAAACACAGTTAATTAAACACTTGTCCGTCTTTTACAGCATGCCAGCGCGTTGGCGACAGTGTGAGTGCAGGAGAAACCCAGCAGCTGTGCGTTTCAAGGTGACGCATTTGGGCTTTTGCTGAACTTCCTGCTGTCGTTACAGTTCAGCCTTAGAAGCTATTTGAATTTAATTGACTTTATTTTCATGGGGACCAATTCATTTAACAACACAGCTTAGAGTTTACAGCTCGAAAATACAAATTTTGTCCCTAGTTAGGCCTTACATATATGGTGTAATTATACAGTATTTACAACATTCATAAAGACACAGATGCTCCAGTGTTTACACGCCGGGCTCTGAGCCACAAGTTGAATAGCACGGATGCGTTGCTATGAAGCCAGGTAGTAAACGAAACCTGGACAGACGAAAGAAGGATGTAAAAAAAAAAAAGAGAAGGGACTTTCCTAACAAACGGCAAAGAGCTGTAAAAGTGACAGTGTTTTCATTGTTAAAAATACATCCTGTTATCTTCTTGCTAACACATTTTGCAGATTATTTTGATGTGTAACATGTCAACCAGGAGACACATTACGGGCTGAAAAGAGGACATGCTTCCTCCTACTGTCAATAACTCCATTCTTGCCCAGTGTATGTAAACTGGGACAAGGACAGTGGTCCAGCTAAATCACCTAATCATGCTTCGACTGTAGCGCGACCTAGCTGTGCATGTATAGGTACCGAAAGACTGATTACACTTGAAGCTTCAGTGTGAATAAAGCCACATCATTGCAAGGAACAAAGTCACCTCTGAATTGAACCTCACTGATACTGCATCCTTTGTTATTAGTTAGTGGACAAGGATGGAGGAAGGACTGATTCAGAGAGAGAGAGAGAGAGAGAGAGAGAGAGTATGACAGTGCTGAAGGCCGGAGAACAAGACCACATGATACCTAGAGCCTCACTCCAGCCAATGAAGCTTGTTGGGATTCACATACACTCACGACCCTGCACCCGGTCCTGCCTCTCTGCTTTCTTCATTCTCTCAGCATGGAGGGGAGAGCCTCTCAAGCTTGTAATTACTGCGATAAATGGCCCTCAGCACATGCCACACAGTGTAGTCTCATCAACACTCACAAGGACTCTCACTCTAGCACCCGCTTAAGGTCCGCGGTACAACATGAAAATATACTGCTAAGGGGTAAAATCTGGAAAGACTGGACAGTCAGAAACAATGTTTACCTCTACGTTAGGAAAAAAGGTTCAAAGGTTGGTATTTCTTTTTTACTGGATGGAGAAGAAACCAGCAGAGAGAGTAGAGAGTGAGAGAGTGACAAGTGGAAAAGAGGCTACTGGAATCAAACTGGGACCACCTGCTTGACAGGTTACATAGGAAGCATGACTTAACCACAGGGCAGCACAGGCGAACCCTCTAGGTTAGCATTCCTTTTTTAACACCTTATAAATGAGTAAATAAATGAACTTCACCCCAACAGCCAATAGTCCTATTTAGCAGTCAAATCTCAATACCTAAATGTGCAGAGTAAAGAAAGAGGAATATTTAGTGATGTCTAGGTATCAGACTCTGGATTTTAATGCTGCCTTGCTCACCCCTCTCATCAGTAGCCCTTGAAGACAAGAAGCTCAGGGTGATGCAGAAGTATGATCCTTCATAACTGTTTCATAACATAATACAATATACCTTACATTATTTTGGACCCTTGAGTTACCGCTCAGATCAACAAAGATATCATGATTACTGTAACAGCTGGAAGCTTGGCTCAGTGTACTACAGGAACACCAGTTACAAAAATCAAACTGCTGAAGTGTTTTTAGATATCAATGATATCTTGCCTTTAGATAAAAAAAAAACAGCCTTAAAATATGTGGTAGGAAAACACTGATTCCAGACAATTAGCTCATTAGACAAATGCTGCATTGCATTGTTGTTGTTTGCTACTGTTCACAGGTAATTGACCTCGTGCAACTGTTACAGCTATGATACACATTTTCAATGTGTTCACCACAGTTTGAGGGATTTTAAAAAAGAAAATAATTTTTGTGGAATAAAAAGTAATTGCAACTGATTGGTGCACTGATTTGCTAAAATCCAAAAGTGCATTACGGACTGTAACACAGACATTTTAGAAAGAGACTGTAACTGCAGTAAGACGACTCAAAGTTTTTCACAGTCTGACCTGTTGATCATTTCTTTCTTTAGAGAACTTAGAGCAGAAACAAACACATACTATAATTTTACTAGTTTCACACAGGGTTACTACACAGTTGAAATGTCCATACTTTTCCATACCGTACTTTTTAGAATTGTTTTTGGAAATTCCTGTTTTCTATTTTAGAAACCAGTATTTATTTTTTACTGTGGTAATAGTCTGGAAACCTTAATATTTTTCCATGCTTTATTTGTCATTTACTATACTTTTTAAGACCTGGAAATTGATCAAATTACTTCCATACTTTTCCATACTTGCGCAAGATCCCTGCTCATGTTACAACACTAACTATTCTCTATTCTTGTGTGTTGTCATGATTTGTGTTGTGTCTGTATATAAGTTAAGTAAAACCATTAAAATATGTATCAATCCACCTAAATATCTATCTAATCAATAAACACGGTACTTACTCACAGCTACAAATAGTTTTTATTTTTCTCAATCATCAATATGCATTCATCTATTTTACTTGCCTGCAAAAGTCTTACGTCCTCTGCTGCAAAATAATAAATCCAGCACAGCTTGAAATGTGCATCGTTTGTGTGTGTAAAGCTGAGATCAGCAAAGGGTTGATTATATTCAAGGACTCGCCAGTCAAAACTGAACAAGCTGAAACTCTGCCGATCTCAGTCACCAACCCATCAGTGCATTTCTGATACACCTGCATTGTTGTCAGTCAGTTTAAGAATCAGCACGAAAATGAGAAAAATGGCTTTGGCGGTGAGATTCTGAGCTTGATGTATCCTACAACAAAATGGCAGCAAACTTCCCTGCAGGACTCTGAGATTAAAAGCTTTCAGCTGTGACAGGACACACACAGAGGGGTAAGCCCTGTGGCTGAGGTTAATTAAAATGGCGAAAAAAGGAGGTATCATCTTCCAAATAGCCACTTTGGTTAGGTTCTGTAATGCTCAGAAGTCAGTAAGAAGGTGGAAAGAAGAAGAGAGGACAGGAGATAAAATAAGGGGAGGGATCAGAGGAACAAATAAGAAAGACACTGATTGACATTTCAGACAGGAGCCTCACCTCATGATATACTGACGGTTTGGACAGAGATGGGATTGTGAAGGAGAGGAGCTTGCTGTTGCCGTCTTTGTCCACTATCTCCTGCAAAAAAAACAAAGAGAAGGATGCAGAGTCAGAAAAAGCTGCATCATTAAATAGTTAATTCTCATTAATGTGGAGAGTTGATGTAAATCTGGTTTGAGTGCAGACTGCCACTCTAATAAACAACACAGTTCAGCCCCTCTCTGCAGGCAGCAGCGTACTCTTTACTGTCCCTCACAGTGTTGTGCAAGTGTAAAACCAATCTGCTGGTACACGTTATTGACCCAGACAGATTAAATGTCAGTGGCAGCACCCCTACCTCTCCATCCTAGTTTTACACAGCCAAACATAACACAACGATAAATGCATCCTTGTAAACTCTGCCATTTCTACACACATTCCCTGATTATCTCTGCAAGTCACGACCGCGGTTAAATAACAATGAATCTAGATCACTGAGACGTAAAGCTGAGTAATTTTTATTTGGCAGAAAGTGCTTGGTATTCTGACTTTGTTGTGTAAACCAATTACGTGCAGCAAAAAGGGATTTGAGTGTTGTGCAAGAATTATCAAAGTAATTGTTTTTACCTCATGTGAACACAACTGGAACTGTTCACAGACGTGACTTGTTTTTCTTTGCGTGTGTTAAGTTTTTATTTGCATAATCTACATGAGATTTAAAAAAGTTAGTCAGGCTCTGCTGCACCATTAAATATGGATAACTATCCTTTGAGTGCTATGGTTTACATGGTCAGGTTTTTATTTTCTTCATGTGCGAGGCCAGGGCTTGTGAAATAACACAAAGAAATCACAAAACATCACATCCAAGCGGGTCCATAATCTAGGTTTTGGAAAGCAGCACCAAACTGGCTTTATCCCTTTATCTCCTATTCTCTGTAAGGCTACAGTTGGTCAAAGCCTCGTGCTGCCCTTCACTGCATGGCAGTATATCTCTGAATATCTGATAGGGCTGCTGAAGGCAAAGCAGTTTATCAGAGCTTAGCTGTCACTGACCACAGGCAGGAGGTATATGAGCATGCAGTATGAGTGTTTGAGGGTGTGTTTTACTGGTACAGACACAGAAATAAATTATGCATGGATATACCTTGAGCCATGCTTCCTGACATGTAGCTCTTTCTATTGATATCTGCAGCTCTTAGCTCAGTTCCCTGAGGGTGTTTCCCGGTGATGCAATCTATCCAGGGTCCATCCATTAAAAGGGTTTCTCCCTGTAGATCGTCTTTAATGTCAACAGACTCACAGCCTCACTTATGTTCCAGCTAAATTAGTACAGGGCTCAAGAAAGATGTGCACACCAGTTTTTTTTTTAAATCTTTCCTACATATCTGTTTGAAACTGTGACACAGATACATTCATGGCCGTCTCTATGGTTACAAAAAAACATACACAAACATCAGCCTTATACTGCTAAAAATACCACTGCAATTATACTCCTGTCTTTGATGGCAGTTAATTTGCAAACACCATTATGCAATCCTCAAAGTATGAAAATGAGGTTCCTAATGAATGATGAACTATATATAATAGATAATAACTATATATAATTTATTCTATAGAAAGTGGAGAAGTAAGGAACAAAACCAAGGCTGTGTATGTGAAGGGGCTCTTCATCTGCCACAAAAATTTCAAACCAGCCTGGGCAGCCAGTCATCTTGTTGTGTGTTGGAAACGGTTGAGCTTCCCCACAGAAATGTGTAAACTGAGGTCATCCTTGTGCAGGCCATTGTGATTATCTTTATATATACCGAGATGCTTTTTAAGATACACCTCCATCTCTGCAGTCATGGAGAGGCTCCATTGCATCCCCAGCACTCACCTTATAATAAAAAACTTTAAAAATACGGGATGCAAAATGGCGCATATAAAAGAAACAGAAAGCAAATATGCAACTTTCTTTCTCATATTTGAAAATACGGGATGCAAAATGGCACATACAAAAGAAACAGAAAGCAAGTATGCATCCTTCTTTCTCGTATTTGAAAACACGGGATGCAAAATGGCACATACAAAAGAAACAGAAAGCAAGTATGCATCCTTCTTTCTCATATTAGAAAAGTAGGGATGCAAAATGGCAAATACAAAAGAAACAGAAAGCAAATATGCATCTTTCTTTCTCATATTTGAAAATTAGGGATGCAAAATGGAACATAAAAATATCTGACACCTACCAGGTTATACATGCCCAGTAGGAGTGCCTCGATGCAACCATTACTCTGGCGATCCCTGCTAGCCGTGACGCGCAGGTATACCCACACCAGCTCAGGTAAGAACTGCAGGGTGAAGCGGCGCAGGCGGTCTTCAGAGCTCCTGTACAGCTCGAACAGCTGGTGGCACACCGGCTCCAGTAGCTGGATTGGAGTAGGGGAACCATTAATTAATGTGAATAAATACGAACTGAGACTCTTGTGTACAAACATTATGTCGCTGTAGTTGGTTAGAATGAAAATATGACATGGAGACCTTAAATTACAGCCAGTACTTGATAAAGAAGAGTTGAAATTCATAAATTCATCAGATTAACACATATAAAAAAATCAAGAGAGATGCAATAAACACAACATTAATGAGAGAAATAATCAGATATTTTCTCCCATTTCTGAAAGTCCATATACCATTAGAAACATAACTCCATAACTCCTGAACAGCCCCTATTTCAAAGCATGAATGAATGTCAGCCTGACTGCACCACAGTGGAGTGGACAGACGGAGGGAAAAGTTTTGCAGTGGGTCAATAGCGGGAGGCGTGTAGGAGCAGAGGGGATAAATCACTACAATGGAAGTCTGGTCAGATGTAGTCTCAGGGGAGCCAGCTGAGCCAATGTGTTTATACTGTCTAGGGGTCAGTGAAGTGAGTGCCCACACAGCACTTCTGTTTGTGTGTGTGTTTGTTGCTCGTGTGTGTGTTGCACTGTGACTGACCCCGAAATAAGCAGCTAACTTATTAATGAACTTGGTGAGGCATTTGCCCCTCCGTGTCCTCAGCTAGAAACACACAGCAGTCAACCATGCACTGGAGCCTGTCCCTCTCTCTTTTCTGTGCACACAAACACAAGCACACGCTCTTTTTATCTCTCCCTGCTGGGTTGCTTGTCTGATCATAAATGGGATTGCATAACTAGATTGACAGCACTAATCGAATTTAGGTCCTCAGTTGCCTGACACCCCAGCTCATTCATGAAAGATGGGGAAATGAGGGGCACAGACTGTATCATTGGAGTAAAATTAAAGCCAATTGAGATGCATACGGTGCCTGGGGCCTTTGCTGAAAATAGGATCATTTGATAAAGACAGAAAACACTACTATAGCTTTACTAGCACAGGAAACTGCCTAGTGCATGAAAACAGTGCATGCGATGAAGTACACTTAATACTAAATGAGGTTTGTGACCAAGTACAACATCCTTGTTTGCATCTTTGAAAATGCATGTAGCTTTTCCTGTGCGTGCAGCAGATGTGAAGAGAGCTGTGTGTGCATCTGAGTACAACACACTGTGCGTCATCTCACAGGTGAAGCTCCTGGCACGACGCCCGTCCCTCACACTCCTCGGAGAACAGCCTGCCTGTGTTTTCAGCGTGCATGTGTAGCCTGCAGACACCGCTGTGTGTCAGTTTCTGTCTCACCGCCAGCTGAGACTACATGATGTGAGTCACAACCAACACATTTCCCTGAGCTAAAAAAAAAGGTCTTAACTTGAAAGCCCCGTATGCGGCCTCACCTCATTGTTGGGGTCCTGGATGACTCTGTACAGTGCTGGCACCAGGGTCTTCTTCAGGTGAAGGCTGCCAGCATAGCTGTGAATGTGGGTTTCTGGTAAGGTCTGGAGAAAGGGGAAAGATTCAGAAAATGCTCACAATGCTTACATTTTCTGTAGGAGAAGCTGCAGGTATGAAACATGAGGTGTATGCATCCAAACGTCACTATCGTGGTAAAGATGGACATCTGATCTTTCAAAGTCAAACAAACTGGAATGACAAAGACTTCTGTGAAAACCTGAACAAACTGTGTTTGATCATCTTGTTGCTTTAGCTGAAGCATCTTCCAGCACAGTTACCATCACTCATCACTGTTTGAAATCACTCCCATTGTTCACTCATTCACCTCTTCTTATGTAACATCCACTCAACACTTTACCTAACAGGCAGTAGTAAATGCAGATTTTGGACAAATATTCATCGATGTCTTTTCTACTATCACTCACAGCTAGAAGAGCACATGTCTCATTTAGAGTTAGAAGTGAACTTCTTTGTGTCTATCTATTACTGAGTGACAGTAAGTATGAGCGACACGACTGCAGGTTAGGTTGAATAACAGAGTGATGATTTCTGATGGGCTCAGAACATCCTGGGGTCGGATTCTTTAAATGGTCAAGATTGAGAGTTTGTCTGCTGATGACAGACGGCAGAGAGATATCCACTGAGCACGGCCCAACTATGGTCATTTTGAGGACAGAACACAGTGTGCCTGCCCGGCTTGTACCACTCACACAATGACTCATACAGATCTATTTGCCTTGCTATTCATCATACTCCCTCTTTCTCTTGCTTTCGCAATTTTTGTGTGCTCCTCTGCCATCCGTCTGAATACAAAAGAAGAGGAAAAATCTTTTGTTTTGGCCCGTGTGTACCCTTTTGTCTGAGTTAAGTAGCAGTGTCCCATGCCAACATTCCCAAACTGCTCAGGGTTGTTTTGCTGACACTTTTTGAGTATTAAAAGCATCTCAAATATGGATGTGGAGCTGATGGATGTTTAATAAGGTAACAGACACAGGGGACGAGGGTTATGTGTGTTTGGTTTACTAAACAGTTAAATACAGTCACCATCACTAGCAGGTACCAGAGTTACTTGCCAGCTTCTGTTGTTGAGGGCCCAAAATGAGCAGAGTCACCTGCCATCAGATTGGGCTCCTCAAATCAAAGACTACTGCTGTAATGCTATAACACTACCTGGATGTAAACAAGCACAGATGATGGACGGACAGAATCTTGTTTTATGGTGTGGTTTGGCTCTACACTCACAGATATATTTAGGTCTCATTGCAAACAAAATTTCCATCCATTTGAATGACTTAGATTTAACATGAACAGGCCAATCAACAAAGGAATCAGATTTATGTAATAATACCAATAAACCCAATGTGTTAAGGATAAATAATGAAGATTTATGTCTTCATCATTGACAACTCTGATTTGTGTCTGATTTTTTAATTAAACAAATTTTGGTCGATCCACAGTTCTTCATATTTAAACTATATTCATACATTTTTACTGATTAAATTGAATTTTTTTCCAGAATAACAGATTTTAAGAATTTGAATAAATGAATTTTAAACATTTTATAGTTCAAGTAAAATCAAATGCAATTACTTATGTATTTAAAAATTTTTTTTTTGATTGGTTAATGGGCCGAGTCCGTAGGACCAATCGGGGAGGAGCGGCAGATTCAAGAGGCTGCCGATTGGAGCGCTTTGGGGGCAGACACTTGGGTTCACTAGATTCTTTGTCAGGAAAATCTGTGTTGGCATTCGTGTGTGGTTTTAATTGGATTTTATTGTATTTCTTTTTTTTTTTGTGGAATTATCAGGGATAGGGAGCTGCTCACTCCTCAATTTGTTTTAACTGCTGTTTTGATTTAATTTCAGAGAGTAACATTTTTCCACTCTAGTTTAGAGTCGCCTTTTGTTGTGTTGATTTGTTTCTCTGAGCCGCACTGCACATCCCTCTGTTTCTTGCCTCAACTTTATGTTAAACAGCACCTCATTATTTCTTTTTGCAATAAATAACATTTTTTACATCACGGAACCGGGGTTTTATGTTGCGTCTTACTAACTCACGAGCTGGATTGTAACAACTTCGAAATAAACTCTGCCATGATTCATTTTTCTAAGTACATCTGGAAAAAGGAGATAAAGTTGATATATTACCCACATATACACAAGTACAGAAGATACATGGCATCTCATAGTGTGACACAGTGTGGCAGTATTGTGATCTTGAAAAAGGAGCTGTGTCTGGTTAAACTGGCACTTGACCACTTGACCGGAGCATTGTGTATCCAGCAGAAGCATGTTACGTAAGCCTGCATTAAGTAGCCATGTTAGCTAACGTCCCTGCATAGTTAACCTGCTGAATGTCAGATTCGTCTCATAGGATGACTCAAAGTGGATCTGTTCTTGTAAATGGAAAAATGCTCCAGGTTGAGTTAATGTGTTGACCCTGAGCTGTGATTCATTATAAGTATACAGTGATGAAAGCACAGTGGACCAAAGTCTAACCTGTCCTTACAAGGCCACAGTTCTTGCATGAACTCACTTAATTGAGTTGCCATATTCAAAGGCTTGTAAAATTGGAAGAAATGACGTGCAAAAACTTGTAGGCTCAATAGTTTCTTTAATCAGAGCTGCTACACCCACAGTTTGTGGTTTTCTTTATAGGAAAAAAAAGCCTCCAAAGATGACCTCCAGGAGAACATTTCACTGAAATGAGTCATGACCGAAAAGCAGAGGAGGAGACAGCCTTTACCTTGAATTCTGAGAGCCATTCTTCGACAACACCACGCTCTGAACCCAGCATCTTCTTCAGAGACCCCCCCTCGGCTGCCTGGTGGATGGACAGAGATCAGTTAATGCTTATTTAATACGTACAGTTAGTGCTTGCAATGATGGCAAAAGCAGGTTCATGTTTGAGCCAATTCACCATTCTCAATGTACTTAAACTTTAAAATTCGGCCAGCTATTTCCATTATGTATATCAATAAGACCTAAAACAGGTGGACCTTGATGCCTCCGAGTGTGGTAGCTGTGAAAACAGACGCACTGTTACACAAGGAGCAAATTCAGCGATCTCACCAATCACCATGGCTCCGAGACAACATGACATAACAGGAAGTTATATAGGATTTCCCTTGAAAATAAAACTGTGAAATGCCAATATTGAAATTAACACACAGTTTAGGAACAAGATGATTTAAATGGCATCAGTCTGACATGATTTCAACACAGACCTCGGGGAAAAATGCACCAAAAGCTCTTTAAAATGAAAAAATAACAGAAAAACAAAGAAGTGAAATAACCAGAGATCTGCTGCTGACCAGCATTTTCTCACAGGTTTTATCCACTACACCTATTCAAACAAACTCTAATCTCAGGCAACAGTCACTCTTATCCATGCTCTGGGTCTCTGCATGCAGCAGCTAAAAATAACTTCAGCAAACTGCCCAAAATAAAAAGCCATTTCTCCTTCAGACTTCATCCCATGGAAAAAAAATTAATTATCCCATAAAAAGGCTAGCTGCAAAGGAGACGTGTGTCTCAGAAAGTGTGTGTGTTCAAGTGTTTGTGTTGAGTGAGAGGTGGAATATTCGCACAGTCCACTGACAGTTGGGGACGGATTAAAAGTCATTTTCAAGGATCTGCAGCATGCCGAGCTGCAAACATAGACAGGAGTTTGACAATGACAGCGCCAGAATTCTATCACACCACCTGACAAGTATCAATAGATGAGTCACATTTTTTTCATAATGAATGCATCTGTCATCAAGAGAAGATATCAAGGTCAAACCAAGGTCATTCATGAGACATGAGTCAACAGTTGAGTCATCAAACACACGAATGAATAAGGACATACTGTGAGCTTGAGCTGTGGTTGATAACTGTGTTGTTTTAGATGTCTGTTTTAATGTGTTCAGCTGCAACAACCCTCCAGGAGGCCTACCTCTGGTTTTGAGTTGATGGGATTAGGGATTAAGGCGAACTTAATATATTCTAATTTCTAAACGGAAGATCCAATTTGAGGCAATTGCCCTTGTTCGTCTCCTGCAGCCGAGACACTGAATCTGATACCTGCATGACTCCAGACAAATCCCCCGTCTGAGCTTTTTACCCGATTCTTTAGCTGTAAAAAAAGGTGAATTAACACTCTCCTTAACTGTTCTCATAAAAGCTTTTTTTTTTTATATCAAAGTCAGAAACAAGGAGTGACAACAGTTGAACAGGGGTGAGTCACGCTTTTTTGAGCACTTGCAAAGTCACTGATTCATGAAAAAATATGTGAAGAAATAAGTGAAAAAAAAAATTCTGCACAACGATTACGCCCAGAGAGTGAAATAAGGAGGGTGACTATTCCATTCTAAGTTGAGTAAGTCGAGTGAAGACTGATGAGTATATTTGCTCGACATACCCATCCCTACATAGATGTGACCCTTTCACTGTCCACATCATGCTCCTCCCTTTGCGCTTTCACAGCAAGAGACATGTGACAGAAGAGGGATGTAAATAAACTCCTTGCAGCTGGATCTGGGTCAGTGTCCTTGGTCCTTGGCTTTCGTACATGCAAGTAAACACGACCACCCGGGCAAACGGATGAAGCTTGGACAGTTTGTCAAAGAGCTGAACAGTCTACTCTGAGAGAAGTGGACAGATGTGAGAGTAAAGAGCTGTGTGGACAAAAAAAACAAAAACACTGAGAATGTGCAATTGCAGAATTTGTCAGATTTAAGCGACCGCTGCTTCCAGTATCTTTCTGTGAGTCTTAATGCTCAAGCTAACAGTAAGCCAGAATGGTGACACACCCCTGTTTGATCTCATTAGTTACACCAGAGTCATTACAGGCCGGGAAGTTTGCAAAAGCTCCGAGGCCTCTCTAGATTTACATTTCACTTTCTCTTCATTTTCAACCGCGAGATGAGACATACAGCATCAGTACTTTCCCTAAATTACTGCAAATAAAACTTGTTAGATAAAAAAGTACCCAATTCTTTTATCAATCTCAAAACAACAATAAAAAGTTGAGTATTTTGAAGACTACACAAATCTTCATCAAGGCAAACAGGCTTTGGTTTTCTTAAGCAGGCTTTCTGTTTCTCTTTCATCTTTAGGACAAAATTCAACTCTGTATACCCGGTTTTTCACCTCAGATAGAAAAGGTCCTCCTTTAAACAAATCAAATGTAAACCTTTATATGGTCCTCTGAATTGTACCAGGAATTGTAGCACAGCAGGCTTGGAGATACAAGATCACTGATTTGTTCAGCGTCTAGAGGGGACAGAGATCACGGTCACAGCTCTGAGCAGATGACAATCTGAACCGGTCTAATCTTTTAGTGCCAGCGCTCTCCTTTAATCTGTGAGCGTGAACTGAAAGGCTCCATTTAGTTAGCTTGTTCAGCTCTTCATGAAAGGCTGACTCATTCATTTCCTCTGGCTTGTCAAACTGTCAGAGACTTGCTGAAGTGAAATTCTCCATCCGCTGGGCAGGCTTATCAGTTACCATGGGAACTGCAGTCTGGTGACTTTCAGGCAATGGCAAATATTCACCATCAAGAAAATGACCAACGCTGGAAAAACAAATAATGTTGTAGATGTAGAGGAGCAGTGTGAGACAGGGCTGGGCTGAAGTGTTCAGACAACAGTGTTTACAGAAAGGACAACATCCCCTTATTTTCACTTTTTGTGAGATGAGAAGCCAAAATACCTCGACAGGGCTGACACGCTGCGCTGTTTCAGCTGAGGCATGTGCAAAAGTGACCCGTCGATGTAGGACTGACGTCACGCCTGTGATATCAACAGAAACCTGCACTTATCTCAGCAGAACACAGCAGAGCAGATGAAGAGCTGTTACTCATGACGTCACATCCCCTCTGCTTAAAAATGAATAACTACCCTGATAAAAAAAAAGAAAAAACTCTGCACTATCTATGTGAGCATAATAAGAACTGTCCATAAATCCAGAAACCCTGTATGAGAAGAAAAAGTTGACCTGTATTTTAATTGACCCCAGTTGCATCTGTCAACAGCTGGATTTATGACTGAGACTGCTGCCAGTCAGCAGAGAAGAATCTACATCTTTAGCGTCACAAACACTTAACACTCATGATGCCCCCTTTTAAACACACAGTGTGTGGTCCGGACCAAAACCATCTTAAAACTACAAATCCCATTTCTCTAAACAACCAAGCACAAACCTAAACAGGCTGATCATGTCGTATTCAAACACCATCTTTAACACTGATAATTAGGTATGACCAGTATGAGATTATTGGAGATATTTGAAACTCATTTCAGCCTACACTGATACCAATGCAAACGTGCCTTTAAGTCCCCGCTGTCTCTCATGAACGAGGATTTACCTTGAAGTCCTACAGACATGCTCTGTCCTACAGACCAGACAGCAAAGAATAAAAACATTTGTCTCTACTATCAACAATAAATGTAAATTTTACTATAAATAAATACATTTTACTGACACAGGCTCATGACCATTCTTTGTCAGAAACCCTGTGTGCTTTAAGATCATAATTATTGTACAGTTAAATTGGTAGTGTCAAAGAGCTGTTGTTTTTCTCACTTTTGCATCACTTGTGCTTCATAAGCATTACAAAGAGCTGTTTTGTTGCCTGTTTATATCCCTTCATAATACTTCCATAAACCTGACGAGCTGAGGCTCATTGTTGGCGTACATGAGCTGTCATCTTGGAGGCATAATGACGTGTCTATCGATTATCACTACTTCTAAAAATACCCAATTTCTAATAACCTCAAAAGTTTGTGCAGAAGTCTTCTCAGTATTAGGTTTATGTAATAAAACTGAGATAAAGAAGAAGAAGAAGAAGAAGGACAAGGAGGATAAGAAGAAGCAGAAGGAAGAGGAAGTGAAAAAGAAGAATGAGGAGGAGGAGGAAAAGAAGAAGAAGTCATAGAAGTGGAAGTGGAGGACAGGGAAGCAGCAGAGGAAAAGAAGAAGAGAGGTGCTGCTGTTAATTAAACTGTTCTAGTGATGAAAACAAAGGGCTGCAGTTGGAGGCATGTTAGAGATTGACTGATTCACAGTTATTATAGAAATCAAAGAATCTGAGAAATGAAAAATGAAGTCAAATAAATTTTTTTCCCTCTTTTCTGTCAGTAACAGTTTTAAGACAAAACCTGTTTTTGTAATGTTTTTATCATTTAAAGGCACAAGTAAGGCAGATCAAAGTAAAAATATTAAACCTGAGGGATAAACATGGACTGAATTTTTCACTAAAAACATTTTTACCTCCGACAGAGCAGCAGAAATCTATTAATGGGATTCTTATGGGGAGAGTCACAAAGAATAAAAAGCTTGCTAAAGTTTCATGTTAAGTTTGTGGCAGATTCATACAAAGATATTTACAAGACAATATTGATAACAGAAATCTATTGATCCATTTGTACTCTGAAAAAACACACTCATATCTTCTAATTCCACATAAAGAGGAAACGGTCAGTTTTCAGTCTTTAGAAAAACATGTTTGTAAAAGAATCACCTGTTTCAGGTAAGTTGGAATAACATCTACTTCCAGTCTCCAACCCTAATAAGACACAAATTCGTTTCTCATTTACAACCTCAGATGTCACCTTCAGGTGATCATGAGAGCCAGTTCAATAGAAAATGTGAGGTGGTCAGTGGGGTGTGCTGGGCTTACCTCAGTGTCCCACAACTCAGATCTCCACTGGGAGAGGCAACTGGTTCTCCACAGTGTCACACATCTGTCAGTCACTGAGGGTCACCTGTGAGGAGGAAATAAAAGTGAAACCATCCATTAGATCATGACAGGAAACACTCTCGTTCACATTCAGCATTTACTGTGATAGTATGGCTTTAAAGATCATCATTTAAACATATTAGGGCTAGTGTTATGATGTAATTGCTGAATCTGAAGATAGGGGTGTCCCGATACAACTTTTTTACTTCCGATACAATACGAATATTGTTGCCTTCAGTATTGGCCAATACTGATATTGGCACAAACTTGTGCATGACAAGTCTTGAACTCATCTGCTATGCCTTTTTTGGACTTAAACAAAAAAAAAAAAAGAAACTGCCACACTGCCAACATCACTCCTACTCCTTGGTACTTTGTTAGTACCTTAGTACAGACTGTTGTTGTGATTACATGGAGATTTTAGATGCAGGCCAATATAATCCGATATTCGTTTTTTTGCTGATATCAAACTAATATTCCAATATTAATATTGTAAGGATGCTTAGCCCATGTTTACACTTTAAAAAATGGAAGGCCCACACGAATGATCATTTTGATAAGCTTCACTGGTTGCAGATCTGGGTTACAGCTTCATCATGCCACAAGTGTAACAATAATTTGGTTTGAAACTGTTCAAGTATATATAGCGGTCCACGTTTCCAAAACATTCCACTTGCATCTTGTTGAGGATAGTTGTCGGAGGCCCATGGCCTCAGAAATCTAGCACCAAAGTATCCGAGGTATTTGAGTGACACAGCTCCACCACCCTAAAGGCTGACATGACTAGCTAAAGAAAATCACTAACAAATATCGTATTGGGATATCCCTATTTGAAAACGTGAATTTGAACCCTTTTCTAGCCTGTTATAGTGACATGAAAAAAGGTTTTTAATACACCCACTTGGACAAGAAACAGTTTTTATCTAATTTGTTTTCACCTAAAGTTTTAATTGACAGACTGATTACTGAAACCAGTTAGTGTTTGTATTCCTGAACTATGAGGAAAGTTACAAAAGACAGTTGTTTCAAATGTCAAATGTCTTTCTTTTCAGACTAAGTAAAGACAGAACTTCAAACAGAGCATGAAAGACTGGTTTAAGATCTTTGAATATGGGACATCAGTTTGGCTTAGGGGTTCAACCGCCCTCTGCAGACAGACTGTTGTCCTTGGAGCAGGTTACATTTCAACACAATAGCTGTGGCCTTCTGAAGATAAAATGCAAAGCAGCTGACAGCACACTGACTTGGAAATCAACAGTTGGTTGCTCCACCAGCTCCACCCTCCCCCAAAACATGCACAGTGATCACATTAAATGACATAACTGTGATATAAATAAACATTATATATAAATCAATTACACTCCTTTGAAGGTTATTTTGAGGAACTGCAAAAGGAGTCAATTTTCAACTTTCCTTTTGTTGCATAGCAACAGTCAGCTGGCCAACTAGTTGTCCTCGCTTGCTAAAAATGCATCTTAAACATCCACACCCAAAGTATTTACTGAATTTGGCATAAAGAATGAAGCTCCGGTGAACACAGGAGAAGACAGTGAGGCCCTGAGCAGCAGATAGAGCCACATCGCTGAGCCCCTCATTTCATGTGGAGCGTTTCAAACACAGCCTCGTGGTTATCTCAAGGACTCTTACATTAGCAATTCATCACAAAGACTCGAGGAAATTACCATGCACAAGTCCCATCTGTCTAGAATGATGTGTATACCCTCTCTATCTAATGAAAGCTGTAAAGAAGCTTTTCATTTTCCTTTGGCCAGATAAAGGGAACTCATTTTGTATGAGTCATCAAAGCCCTGGGTAACAGTGCCGCCAGGTTCGGTGAATACAGCAAAGGGAGGGAAAAGGCATGAATAATACAGCTCAGACCAAATCAGCAGCATGAATGTATTACATAGGAGATGACACCACCAGGCAAACTAAAGGTTAGACGAGCAAATATTTCAGCTCTCAAGGTCTTTAAATGTTATCAGCAGAGTTCTGAAGAAATCCATATTTTTCTTTTAATGTTTTGAAATGATGTCACAGAACTTTACCAACCTGTACAGACTAGCAGGGGGGCTCAGGGTACACAGTGTTCATACTGAGCCGACCATCCTTTTAAAATCTCTGAGTGTATAAAGAAGCCATGGTAGGAAATGTCATCAATCAATGAGTAACGCTGTTTACTGGTGGCATTATTGAACACAGCAGTAGAGATGACAGATATGCAGTAGATATGCCTCAACATTTGTGTTACAATGCGATGAGTTTAGAGTAAATTAGATTTTACTGATTTAAATAACTTACAGGCAATAATGAACTTTATTTTTTTGATGTTGTAATTTATCTTGCATGCATTGTATTAGTGCCAAAAAAGTGCATTTTTCCCATATTAAAGAGCCTGTTGGGAACTTTATGTTATTGTTGATTTTGGCGCCCCCTGCAGACAAAGTGATACCTCTTTTCTCTTTGCATGTGTAAGAAGCATTTTCAGACAAAGAAAAATCCCTCCTGGCCTACTTAAAAGCTCCTGTGGGGAACTTTTGTTTAAACCTGTGAGCTAAGCAGTCTTTGCTTGTTTTTTTCTTCTATATACTTAGGTAGTGTCTTCTGACTAAAATGTCATCCTGCTAAATGTTGACAGACAAATGTTTCATGTATTCTGAGTATTTCATGTGGAAAATTGTAAAAGCAAACCTGGTTCTTCAGCTGCTTTAAACTAGTTTCAGACATTAAAAAATACTATTTTGTCACCCTATAAAAAGAATGGCCTAGGTCATTATTTGACGAAAATCAGTTTTTGGCCTAAATCATCTCTTGATAATGCTGGCCATCTCTGGTAAAATCACCTTAATCCTTAGTGGAAAGGATCGTGGCACGATATAAAAATCTACAGTCTTCTTGTTGGTGGTTTTATTTGCTTCATTTGTATTTTTAAAAAAAGCATCAATATGAATTTCAGTTTATTTCATAAACATAAAAAACTCAGAGTAGGTACGATGTGACATTTATAAGATCTCTAAAAAATTACTCTGTAGACACATCGTGACATGTGACTACAGAGTAGGCAGTTTTCACCTACTTCAACAGTATTTGATATTCCCCAAATAATCCTTCCACTGTGCATGACTCTTGTTTGCTCTTTGTTTTAAGAATACAGCTCTGTTACAATCAGGAACAGTGAAAACAAGAGGATCTACATCAACAAAGTCTCTCTGAGGACCTTTCAAAGAATACCAGACAAATAAAAGAGACAACACTGTTCCAGCTGCAGTGGATTAGTCTTTGAATGACTGTACAGGCCTGATGAAATTTAGTAGGTGCCTCAGATTATACAGTAGGAGACAATGGCTGTGCTGTAGCAAAGAAAAGCTCTAAATAACAGTCCATCTCAAAAAACGACATATGGTTATGGTTGGTAACTGTAAAAGGGGAGAACGCAGCTATATCCTTCTTCCTGGTTAAAACAGAGAACAAATGGCTGGAGCTCTACAGAACCGTGACTGAACACTTTTTCCCAGACTTCATCCCAGTGTTTTTATATCCAATTACAACAACTCTGTGCAGTTAGCCCAGCCGTCACTGTTAGCTGAATAAGTCAGACACCTAATGAGGCCTGTCAAATGACAATAAGCACATTTTCCTTCAAGCGCCGCTCTTCCTCTATGCAGGACCTGCTCATTGTCCTGCAGCGAGGCGCACTAGGGAATTGGAGAGTGCCAGCCCATCCTGTTTACAGCACTTCAAACCCCAAATCACAATGACATTACTAAGCATGCTGTTTCACCGCTCACACGGTTGAAGAAAAGCCAACAAGCACTGCAGTTGACGACAGAGCAGCTTTGTGAGGTTACAACTAAATGTCATACAATACAGTAGATCATTGAGGAAGTCCTAATATCAATCATAGACAAGAGTCAACAGCTCTTCAGAATAAAATGACAAACATCAATCTTTATCAGGAACAAATGATATTCAAGGTTGCTGCACACATACAAACACACACATACACAGTGCTGCTCTGCACTGCCAGCTCCCTTATTTACATAGACACGGTTTACCATCTGGTACGCCCTTTGTTACCAACTCTGCTTCCAGTTTTATAACAGTACAACTTTACTCCACCTAAGTGGCTACGTGTGATAAAAGGCTTATATCCTGAGGTTTGTGAAAGGGGCTCAGAAGTTGTCTACACAACCATGCTGACAACTCTTTGGAGCTCAGCTATGTCAGCAGCATCTTAACATGCAAAAAAAAAAAAAAAAAAAATGATGATGTTAACCTGCAGCAAGTTTCATTTATATATTTACCGTTAGGGCTTGGCGATATGTTCACCTCGATAACGATAGATGGACGATAACTACTCCACAAAACCACTTCTTATTTAAAGGGGACCTGCCATAAAAATGTAATTTTTGGGGTTTTTTGTGTCAGTTAAGGTCCATATTATGTTCGTCTTGTGTTGTACATGTGAAAACAAACCGTTACGTCATTTGCATTCTGTAAAGGTTTAAAATAAAGGAACGAGTAAACCAGGCCAATAGAAAAAGCAGGTCGGTGTTACGTTGCGCCGACGTTGCTCATTATAATTCACGAGCGCGTCCTCGGTGAGCCGCGCCCACTCTCTCGTTCTCGTACTCAGTCACAGCCAGAGCGAGACCTAGCTACCGCTGTATCCGCTATGGGTCTCTTCCAAACGACCGGTGTTTCCTTCGGTTCACTGCCGGGAAAATGAACTTAAAGCTGGGCAGAATGAATGAGAAAACACCGCTGGAGATCTCCAGCTTCTTCCTCAACTTCCACCTCCTCTTCGGACTCGGAGTCTAAAATATATGGTCTAATACCTGCCGTTTTTAGCCTTTAGCATAAGGTGACCAGACGTCCCCGATTTCCGGGGACAGTCCCCGTATTGGATGATCTTTCCCCGGCAAAAGCTATCCCCGAAAATGTCCCCGATTTAAGCGTTTCATTAATGAGAGCAAAAATGTTGCGTGTGGGCTCGAACAACGGTTATTACAGTAGCCTAATCGGTAGGAAGCACAAGTTAGCAGTCCTGAACAACAGTTCTCACGGGGGTATTACAAGGGGCATGCGCTGCTACTAAATAGTACCGAGACTTTGTCTGTGATCACACAGCCCCTGCAGCCCCTGCACAGCCGCCGCCACACCGAATATCCCCGGATATCATTACAGACATCTGGGCACCTTACTTTAGCACACATTAGCATATGCTATTAGCATTAGCATAATAACAGTGGATAAACCGAAATCCGAACCTCCACTGCTGAGCCAATCAGAGCACAGCAGGCTTCACAGCAGCGATCCAATCAGAGCAAAGCTCATTACCATAAATGTTAATGAGCCAAAACCAGTTGGTTTTCCTGTAAGGTTTTTTAGGCATACTAAAACAAACCATCAAATAACTTTTCAGCTAAAATTATGTTGCAAACATGATCAGAGGACATCAAGGATTATGAAAAAATGATAAAAATGGGTATGAAATTTTGGTGGCAGGTCCCCTTTAATTTTTCTGTTCTTTAAATTTTCTGTTTATTGCCTAGCCCTATTTTCCATTAGTTTTGCATTTTAGTATACAAATAATTTATACTGATACCAAAGGACAACTTTTGCTAGCAGAAGTATCATCAGGTTTTTAAGTATTTGGTCATGAACGAGAAGACTACACAAAGTGAAATTCTTTGTATTGTATAGATTATTTATGAGCACCATCCCAGAGATTTTTGATTACCTGAGCAAAACTGATGTCAGGGAAGTGCAAGAGGAAAAGACAGAGACCAAGAGTCACTGGGATTTGGAAAAGAGCAGGCAAGTCTCTGTAGACCCCTCTCAACCCAAACACAGTTTAAACTCCTCCCCTCAGGTCGGAGTTACAGAGCACCATATGACAAAATAACCCAGCACAAAGACAGTTTCATCCCCGGGGCGGTTGCTCTGTTAACAGCCACAGAGCTGCAGAACAAACACTACACTATGAAACAAACACTCTCTGTGTCCGTAATAAGCATTTATCCTCATAATCCTCCTATTATTAAAATCATCACACTCTTACCAGGTAAACAACATCCTCACCTCTTATGAATGTTTACACTGTACAAGAAACAGACACACATGTATATCGACTTCATGTAAATAAAACCACCTGTCACATTATTAAACACTCTTTTTTTTCTACCATTCATCACCTTACACTCCTCACTACTGCACTACTGACTAACAAAGTCCTCTGTGTTGAATGTCTAATGTAGGTCTGTACATATTAGTATAATATTTCTCATCTGATGTTGATGACAGAGTGCAAAGTTTACATCCGTTCAATTCCTTTTCTGTGCAAACAGACCTCGCCAACGCAAACAAAACCGATTCTGTTTCTGTTTCAGCTGTTTGAGTCCTCAACATACACTCATTCAAAAATATTAGGGCTGTAATCAACCAAAGAAATTCTTGGTCGACTAAAACGCTGAAATTGTGGACTAAAAATCATCTCGACAGAGCGCAGCTCGGCGGGGTGAAAATATACTGATATCAGCACAATAAGGCAATCAAACACAAATATCATATTCAGCAAGCCACCTGTCATTGCTTAACGTGGACGGTCTTCGATCATCCTATCTCCAGCCGGTCTCCAGTGGGATGAGCGAATCCAAAATGGTGAAAAAAAGGGGAGCGTTCTGACACAGGCTGTGAACATAGACTGTATATACTATGGACAATCTGGTTCCGCTTACCGCCTGTAAACGGATTTGAAGCCAAAACGCTCTCAGTATTTTCTGGATTTTTCTCCATTTCCTGAAACCAGCGCTGCGCAGTAGCGATGCGCGCATACGGGCGTGCAGTCGCCGAGAGTCGCTGTGATGACGCTCGGCTCAAACAGCGTATCCCCCGGGAGATTTATGACCTATACTGCAGCCCATCAACAGAGGGTGCTGTTCTCAGAGTGGCTTCACCCAGAGAGGAGGCAGACTCTCTCCGTTCTTTATACAGTCTATGCCTGTGAAATAGGGGTGCTCTGAAAACACCCCTATTAACACTTGGTACGTTCCTCCTCATAGACTGTAAATTGACGTGGAAAAAAATTGAGTTGACCAATCTGAATTTTGGTCGGCTCAGCACATATCGACCCATAAATCGACCAGTCCACTAGGACTTTACAGCTCTAAAAGATACTGTCACGTTTATGGCTGTGAAACTAAAATAGAGGGGCTGGAATACTGGTGACAATAAGAGAAGTTAATATAGAAATGAACAAGGGGCCATTAGCAGCCCAGACAGACAGACAGGCTGCATATCTAATAACAGGGCTGTTTGTAAAATAATCTGACAAAATTATAATCCTTGTGAGAAATAATTTGAATCAGTCCAAGATCATTTTTGTAAATGTTTCATCTGAAAAGTGTGTGAACAAGCCATGACTTCACCTGTCCTCTCTGCCAGCTGTCAGGACATCCAGACCTGATAACAGCTGCGGCATGCTAATCGACATGCTGTGCAACTCCATAAACAAACCCTACAAGCATGCTAATCAAGTCAGCTCTATGACAGACAGTCTGTGTGCTAATCCCACTCTGCTCTACTGTTTACTGTGAGTGTTTACCAAACCTTCAGCTTAACAAACCTTTTACCGGCAGTCTGAACTCATTAGCTGCCAGTCGTTAGCATAACTTGTGATCATTTGGATAAATGAAAGTTCTCCTAAAAGGTGACACTTTGACACTGGATGCTTTCACCGGCAATCATCTCCTTGGTGGCTGAAGTTTTGTTTCAAATGAGTATTAAAAATAAGGCTCCCTCAGGCTTCCAACAATGCTCATCATTCATGGCAGAGAGATGAATCACGAGGGTCTCCGTGACTAAGTGACTCATTAAACCAGTGTAAACAAACGCAAGGTTAGAGCCCTGAAAAGTACAGAGAAACTCTTTTAACTGTGCTGCACCAAGAGAAGAAGAGGAGGAGCTACAGACCGCTGCCTGTCTACAGCACAAACATTCTGGGAAGTCTCTCAAAGAGTTCATTATTAGCATTAAAAAAAAATTAGCGAGAAGTGGTAGTGTAGGACTGACCTGGGAACATTCTCAGAGGAACTTTGAGTGAGGAAGAGACAGAAACTTCTACCTTGATGATGAGGAGGTGTGTTTGCCAGAAAGATTTATGACCCTAATCACAGAGTCAGGCAGATACTGTGTTTCATTACTTTTGACAAATCTCTATAAGATAATTGTGAGCCTACTAACTGCTTGAAACTAATGCTCGCTTGTGCAGTGGCCTCTTCACATGTTGATGTTCGAAGCAGTATTTCCCACACATACTACACCTGGGTGGGCCAACCATCTAGACATTTTTGTGTAGGAGGAGGATGTCAGCTGTTCTGTCCCCCTTTAAATGCACTGATCACAGTGTGATGTGTCCTGTCAAATATAAACCTTCTAATCCTGTTGTCTTAATGGTTTTCTTACTGCTGACTATACTCTGCACTCCTTTGGTTTTACTGCGTCATTAATAACAAGCCTCCCTGCACAGGGCACACCTACTGTGAGAGCAGAGGCACAGGGAAACGGCTGAACTACCCTAGAGATCTAATACCTAGATGCTGTGATCACTTAGTTCAGGTCACACTGTTGTTGTGTTGGCTTGGAGACACGCACCAAATTGATCACTACAAGGTTCAGTCTGTGGAATTTAATTAAATCACTGTTATTGATTGTTGGGAGCGCATTTCACCTATTTTACTGTCTTTCTGTCAGTGCTGTGCCTTGATGAAAATGACAATAAATGTTAATCAATTACCCGTTTTTCCATGATGAAGACAAGCTTCAAAGCCTCAACAATAAGAAAACTCAGATGAAAATATGTTCATTTTGAAGACAATAAGACATTATTGTTTTTAGGTGGAAGTAAGTCGGATGTTTCAAATTCACATTTTCCCCACTGCAGATCTAAACTGTCACTCTGAAATACCAGTTAGTCGAGAAATGCAGTGTTCATTTTGTCACTTGTCTGCAATGTGTGCACTATAATCCTCTTCACCTCTTTGCTTCTTTTGATTTGTTATCAATTTTCCCAGCTGTATGTTGAGCTGCTAGAGCCACATCAAATCCGTGTCAAAAACCTTGTTTTAGCAAATTTACCAAGAAGTTTCATAGCAATGAAAGATGGAGATAAGATTAACATGCGGTGAACTCCGCATTTGTCCACTTTGCCTGTCCAGTGGTGTTTCTAGAACTTAAGAATAGTAGGGGCTGATCCCGGATTCCCTGGCCCCACCCCATAAACAAGAAATAAAAAAAATAAATATATCCATTTTGACCACAGGAAGAATGTCTGACCTGGAGCAAGGATCATTCCTCTATATTATCCTAGGAGATTAGCAGGGACGACACAGCAGAATTGCATTGTGGGAGAGTCTAAACAAAATTATCCAACCAAGGTGAGGAATCTAGATTATACTCAAGCTAAATTATTTAAATTAGAGTTAAGAGTGAAACACAACAGATTTAAGCACTAGTACAACTTTGATACCAGTTTCTTATCGATTAATCAAGTTGGTCTGAAAACTGAAAAGAATAAAAAGTGACAATTTTTTATTGTCCACATAGAGTGCCTTTTGATAAAAAACACAAATATTACAAAGATAACGACCTGAAGGACAACTTGTGGAGAGTCATAGCGTTGGATTTCTCATATGACGATAGTTTGTGTGCTATAACAGTTTGCTAAACATCTTTGCTTTAACTTTCATCTGTGCTAAAATCGCATTGAGCTTGATGTGTATAGTCAGGCGTGTCAAAATTCACCTCCGAATATTTCATAATTTTGCGTCGTATATTTGCGTTGTTCCCGGTGTCTAAGGACCTTAAGGCTAAATCTAGGATAGCAGCTCTCTTAAAGTGATGTTAACTAGGATCCAACCTAAACCTTAAGGGGAAACACTCTGAAAACATAGTTTTCCTGAGTGTTGTCTCAGAATATCAATTACAGGAGCAACTCACAAGGAGTCTTTTGAAATAAAGCAGCTAAATAGTTATGAGTCAATGAGTTCAATTTATGATTTACTAAATTAACTTCCACTAATTTTGACCCAAGATGAAGTAAACTCAGCTCTAAGCCCATCTAAGACCTTGTATAGGATTCTGAACCATGGATGTGACCCCCCCAAAAAAAAACACCGGACACACCCAACATCAGGGGTATTACGTTGGGGTTTTGTGATTAACACTATTAGTTGCTGCATGACAGAAACAACTGTTTTTAATCTCATGCCAGTCAAGTCCAAGCATGAGAAGTTCTGCAACCTTTATGACATGTTTCAGGAAGTGAATGTTCCATCATCTGAGGAGAAACGTACAAACTTTTGAAGGAGTCATAAGTGCAGAAAATCACTGTCAGAAATGCAAACGCTGCTGTCGCATTAGTCACCAGATGTGATAGCTAAGTGCAACACTTGTCAGCGTGATGTGTTGAGAGATTTCCATAATACTCAAGTAGGAGATGGTGTCAATGTGCTGCAGGCAACCTCCACACAAGGGTTATGGTGATGGGTACAGTTTGTCTCATTAGCACCACAGCTGAGAAACTCTGCATGTTCATGTTGTTTGTTAACATTCAACAGGCAGCCGCACATAAACCAGTAGATGAAATCAAAACTGATAAACACACATACAACTATTTATAAGTTGGATAATCTGACTGATTTGGGGTCAAATGTAATGCTTCAAATTTGGCCTAGAGGCAGCGGAGGAGGAGTTAGGAGGGTGAAAAGTAAGCTGATAGTAACCGATGGTTCAGGGTTCATCTGCATTGTTTTTATCTCAGCAAAAGTTAAAAAAAAAAAACTTAAAAATAAAATGTCAGAAAACACATTTTAACACAGGAAAAAAGAAATTATACAACCTTTTCAATGTGAGTTAACAATAAAGAGTAACAAAATTTTGAGGAATGCCCCTTTTTCTAAGGGCCAAATACTCTATGCACAACAAAAGCAAATGGTTGAGTATCGAATCAGTCAGGTCTTTAGGTATGGTGTGTATTCTGGACACATTTCTTTATGGTTATAAAACAACGAGCATGAGGCTGCACTCAAGCAAAATAAAAAAAAAACACTAAATAAATAAATGTAGTAGGCGGGTACATGTTGCTCTGCACGTTGCTATGCACAGTTCTCTATTTATGCTTTCTCACATTATAATCTCTTGGAAAACATCAGGCAGAATGCTTCCCTTTTTTACTGTGCTACAATAAATCACCGCAGTGGAGGGATGTTTCCCTTTGACATGTGATTTTAAACGTTGAATACAAAATATTATTAGAGATGGAAACAAAGCCCATGAGTGACACTAATGACAATGACTCTCTTAACCTATATCAACAAATGAAAGACAGACAAGAATAGCCTTAGAGGAGGGATAATAGAACCGTTCTAAATCTGTGGATCTGTGACTGTCTGTCTCAACTTCTCCTCTCTGCCCTAAATGAGCAGTGCCAGGTTTCAACAGTCCAACACTGGGGATTTTTCAAGGTCAGCTTAGCTCAGTCAGCCATGAATTATTGAGCTTGAGCAAGCTCTGTGCCTGCTCACTTCTGACGCTGTCCCTCTTCTTTTAAGTTTGCTCTTTGAGACACGTGACAACATAGATGTCCAACCATCATGGTGGGACTGCCCGATGGTCCTTGTTTGGAGATTTTCTTTTTATATGACCTTTTAAAACAATGTGGTCAGATCACACAGGGTCAAACACAGAGAGGAAAGGGAGGATGCTGTGTCCTGTTAAAGGGATAGAAATGCATGGTGGCTGCTGGGAAAATATATGTTTAATTCAACACCCGACGCGATGCAATACGAATCAGTTCAATACGTGACTTTACTCTACAATACACTATGATGCGATGAAATACAATTCAATACATTGCTATACAATATAATCCGACTCAGTACAATATGATTCGGCTTAATATGATATGATATGCTACGATGTGATACAATTCGATAGAACTTGATAAATTCAAGTCAGTACAATACGCTTCAATTGAATATTGTACAATATGATATGATACAATATAAAATAAGAACTTTATTGATTCCCAAAGGGAAAATAAATATAATAATCAGAATACTAGACACAAGGTGATACAATACAATAAGGTATGATATGTCACTAGGGTGTACCGATTCGATATTGATATCGGATATCGGTCCGATATCAGCAAAAAATGTAATATCGGCCTGCATCTAAAATATCTGATATCAGCACTCCGATACAAGCAGTCCATTCCAGACTCTTCTCCAGCACCTCTATCTAGCAGCCCCCAGATCCAGCATGTAGAGCCCATGTGATTACAACATCAGTGTGTACTAAGGTACTAACAAAGTACCGAGGAGTAGGAGTGATGTGGGCCCTGTGGCAGTATTTTTTATTAAAGCCCGAAAACAGCGTTGTAGCTGAGTGCAAAACTTGTCATGCACAAGTTTGTGTCAAAATCGGATCACTATCGGTATTGTCAATATTGAAGGCTACAATATCAGTTTTGTATTAGAGGTAAAAAAGTTGTATCGGGACACCCCTATGTGTTACAATTTGAAATGATATAATATGATACTATTCAATACTATACTATATGATGTGTTTCGCTGCAATACTAAGCCTACTCGACAAAAGTACTTTAATGATACAGCAATACTGGGGTAATCAATATATATTGCATAACCACTGTATGACAATTTTATGTAGTATTAAAACAAATGACAAAAAGTGTACAGTGATCATTTTGTATTATTTGGTGTTTTTGCATTTTTTTAGATGTTCGAACAAATGTAACTAACTCGTGCAAACTCGTTCACCTTTAATGCTAAAAACAAACGCTCTTCTGTTAACCTGGGTGACTGTACTTGTAACACTTCAGGTCCTTTCACACCGGGACCGTTTTTTACGTGTGGTTATTTCAGACGTCAATATTTTTTTCGAACCCGTATCCTGTCAATACAAGCATTCACATCAGCGACGTTTTCCCGTCCTGTGATATTGCGGCATTTATTTTTTTGGATCACGGTCGATTTTTCTAAATTTTCGCAGACTGTGTGTCCACCTCTGACCAATCAGATTGCGTGTTGTTGCAACGTCTGATTCACCGGTATATCCAACATGGATATACTTAGCCATGACCGGGTAATTGTTTACGTGTCGGAGAACAGAGTGCTTTTTGATAAAAGACACAAACATAACAAAGATAACGACTTGAAGGACAACTTGTGGAGAGTCATAGCGTTGGATCTCTTATATGACGATAGTTTGTGTGCTTTAACAGTTTGCTTAACGTCTTTGTTTTAACTTTCATCTGTGCTAAGTAACTTGAGCTCGTAAGCTAACATTAATGTATTATAGTTTAACGTGCTTATCTGGTACTGGCCCTGGCTCAGTACATGCTATCATGACAGACAGCCATCTCAACAAGAGTGTCTAATCAGAACTGAAAAACAGTCTGCTGACTCGTCTGCTGTATGTTTTGTGCATCATGCTAGTTTGTAGCTCACTGGAATGCATTCCTCATTGTCAGTTAAACAGGTAGTGATTATGACTTAGGACTCAGTGGTCTGTTAAGTCCTCCTCTCTTCTTCTCTTATCTTACAGCCGTCAGCTCCTTCTTTGTCCAATAACTGCTGTTCACACTCCTCTCATCCATGTCAATACAACCCCTTCAGTAGTGACGCGGTAAGTCAAATCAGCAGTGAAAGCTATTTGGAGTGCCATATTTTTTCAATTAAAATAGCTATATTTCACCCTGGTGTGTCAATACCTGCATTACAAAAGGGGAAGATTGCTATTTATCATAGTTTTTGTCCTTCCCCTAATCAATATCAATACTAGTTTGACAAAATCCTGACGATACTCATCCTCACTCAGGAGTCAAGTTACAAGATTCAAGGCTAAGTTGATGACTAATGTGAGCTCTGCTTCACTCTCCTGATTTGCACATAAACATGTGGTGCAGGTTTAATGCATAATAAGCAAAAAACAAACACGAGCTTGGCTAATTTTGTGTGCCGCCGTCCAAGAGTTCCTCTAATACATTCAGTATGTCAGTCTCAGAGGAATTTAACTCATCCTCTTTGGTGCATATGTGTTTGCAGGTGGCGAGGCACACACACACACAGACTTTATCCAGACACTTTCCCTAGGTAGAGGGATTAACTCTAATACCTAATGCAGTAAACCAGGCAGCTGTAATCTCCATCCCTGTGACTCGGTTAGTCGTAACAAGAACCAGCCACTCACCGCTGTAGTACGCTGTCTGCACAGGAATAGTACTGAGTCTATTAATAGAAAATGCAGCACTAGAAAATTACCCCAGTAGGGTTTACTGGGCAGAATGATGGCCTTGTGAAACAGGTCGGCCCACAGTTACACCTCAGTCAGACACCAGTTTACAGAAAGGGCTCTCTATGAGTAAAGGTCAAAAACAGACAGGAAGCTGTGACTACTGTCAATATGTCCCTGTATGAATCAATAGTACTGCCTCTGGGACACATGGACACAAACACACACTTGTGCAAAAGAAAAAAAAAACCACACAGGTAATAAAAGCTACAGGTAATGAAAGAGACATAAAGGAGGAGAGATAGGTGCATGGCTCAGAGAAGAGGAAGAGAGAGTGAAAGATTGGCCACGCGTTCTCCCTCGCATCTTCTCCTCCACTCTCATAGGCCGGGCACGGGGAACTGAGGCGTACGCACATCCTAGGCTAAAATTAGATCTGCTGCAGCTGCAGGGCCAGACGTATTGGGATGGGCCAACTCAGTACACACGCTCACACACATTCACACACACACATACAGTTCCACCAATTAGACAGGTCAGGCCACTATACACAGCAGCACAGGTGAAAGCCAACAGCATCCTGCCGACTTCCTCCCTGATCAAACACACAAAGGCTGTGATGCAAATGTTGTGTGCATTCACATCTACATACAGGATGAACAAACACACCCATGCATGCTGTATCCAACCCTCCAGAGTGCCCCACAATAACCTCCACTACACATGATAGCACCACAAGCACGGAGGAAATCTTGGCTCAGGCAGCTGATCACAGTTGCAGCAGTTACAGCATTTAGTATACAGTCTTCTGCAGAATACATTACAATTATGTTAACTACAATGTGCTCAAATCCCAGGCACTGCATATGTAACAGGTGTAGTGTCTTGACATTTGACATTGAAGCTATTTTGTGATGGTGTCTGCTGTACATGTGCAAGGAGTGTGTTGCACCTGATCAAAAAATGTCTGCTTTTCTAAAACAGTTGGACCCGTCACTCTCTGTAAGTCTCAGCTGTGTAATGACCAGTCTCCAACAGTTCTTAAAACATCTGTATCAGAATCCTCAGTCTGAAAGCTGCTGGTCGTATTTGCCTTTCAGGTCATACAGAAGCATCAGTTAAAGTTAACTCATTCATGGACAACATTGTTACTCACCTTTGCCTGTATGCCACATACAAAGGGAAGGAGTACAAACCTCCCCCACTTTATATAGCACACCTTTAAGTTGATTACACCTATACCCAGAGATAATTCCACCCTTATCAAAGTATTAAAGTTGATACGAACTTAAGTGTTAGTTTAATCATTTCAATCTAGGCTTCTTATTGCTGCTACATTCTTGATTTCTATTCTCAGTAGGGGTGAACAATATATTTTGGATCCACATCTAGAGGGGCTAATTTTTATTTCACTTCAATTGATAGGAGCCCAGAGGGAGTGACAAAGGAAGTTCAAGTCCCATTACAATCGTTTTTTCTTTTTACTACTTGAAGTGTTCTTAGTGGTCTTTAAATTGTGATCATAAAGTTTTTAGCCAAAAAGTGTGTTACCTGAGTTGTTTTTAAAGGCTTTTCTTTTGCAGAGCTCCAGTAGCTCATTAGCAATTCACCTCTGAGTCGTGGGCGGAGGCAGCACTCCTCTTCATGCTAGCTTGCAGCCTAACATTACTTGTGTAGTAGAAGAAGCAGGTAACATAGGAGCTATTCAGCTCACAGACAGGAATGTCTTTAGGAGCATGATGAAAGCTACTATTATGATTATTTTTATTAGGAGCATTGCAATCTGCGAATGCACGTGCTTGTTCCGCGATCATCCTCTCTATTTTTCTGAGTGTGGCCTGTCTAGCGGGGCTCTGGAGGCGGAGCTTGGATTTTCTACATAGGAAATCTCACTGTGTCTGAACCTGCAGTTTGGGTCTGCCAGAGATTCACAGCAATTTGAATGAAGAAATACTCAAAAATGCAATTTTTGCATTTACTTTTTTAATTATATATCCTGTAGCATAAGAAAAATGCCATATAAACATGTAAAAAACAAGAAAAACATGATTTTCATCGGAGTGGGTCTTTAAAGAGAATGCTGACTATCTGATTTTACAGATTAATTGCACGGCCCTAGCTGCTATCAAGCAACGTTCATATTCATCTAATGATATCAGGTTTTTCCCATTTTCAATCACAGCATCAAACAGTTATTGGCCAGTGTTTGATATTCTGCCATAGTGTACAGAATTATTCATAATTTTGTTCCTAATATAAATATCAGACATGCTCTACTATATATAGAACTGTATAAATTAATGTATTTTTCCATTTTAAATGTTGATTAAAAAAAAAGTCTACAACATTTCACTGGCCATGTTGCTGTATACGATTGTAATGTACATGAAACAATTGCTTTAATAGTTATGAAATTATCATATTTTATCAAATACAAATAAAGGCAAGAACAACAACAACAACAGGGTTATTAAATATTGGCCATCAGCCATACTAATCTCTAATTATTGACATTGGCCATTGAAAAAAACAATATCCGTCAATCACCCCTCAGAAGTTCACTCCCAGTTGAAACCACAGACATGTGAGCGCTCAGTCCACACAGTATTTAACACAGCTGCTGCTGACAGTGTGTGAGCACGGTGTGTGGGGGAACAGCTGACCATTTAACTTTACTCAAGGGACGTGGAGGAAAACACTGCACTGCCACATAAGCCGCTCAGCACTCTGCTAACAATGGGCCACCTTGAGGTTTTCGTGACATGCCAAGACCACTTCACAGCCTGCAGACCCCAGGACCAAAGCCTGCATGACCAAAGGATTAACAAGGTGGAAAACAGAGGAGAGTGGTAGCTAATACACATCAACTTTAGAAGATGGGGGGCCCTGCAAAATCTGCTGAATGCAGAGAAAAATCAAACCAGAGAGCTTGACCCCTTTCTACTTCCTCCCACCCCAGAGACTCATAATAGCTGTTAAATCAAATTGTTTCCTACAGTATGAAAACCAACAATAATGTGGGCCCATTTCTGGCTCCATATTTCCCACTGCAGCAGACGTAAAGACATTAAACTAGCAGGACAAAAGCAGAGTTCTGTTTGCCACTAAAACCATGTTCATAAGCATTACGAATTGAGCCTCTGCCAGGCACTGGCTGCTCATCAAACACTCAATCACTGAGTATTTTTAGTACCTACATGCCTAAGAAAAAAACAATTACACAGAGCAAGCTGTTCCATCTTTTTGTACTAAGTTTACTGGTTTTATTTGTGCGTGAGGTTGCATATTTTGAGACACTGCCATCCTTCTGCAAGCCGCAAATGGCTTGACTAAACGCAAGGAGCCACACTTCTCTCTGCTTCAAAGCCACCATTTTCCTTCCATGTCTTCTCTGTCATATTGCAAAAACAAATAACTGGCAATAATGGAAAGGCTCCTGGAATCAACTGGGCTTTGGCACCTTTTCAACTTTCGTCGGGCGCTGAGTCGTGACCGGCAAGCTGAGCAGGAGAGCGTGGAGCTGATCTACAGGGAGGTAAAGCCCAGGAGAGAGAGCACTGACTCTGAGAGGATGATGACCCGTCTGCAGCAGCACGTACACAAACTGTACATGCTGCTTTACAGGGTTCCTACACAGTTAAAATTTCCATACTTTTCCATACCCTACTTTTTAGAATTATTTCTGGAATTATCTACTTTTCTATTTTAGAAAACAGTATTTTGAAACTGTGGTACTAGTCTGGAAACAAAAAAATTTTCTATACTTTATTGTTCATTTTCCATAATTTTTTAGACATGGAAATTGATCAAATTTATTTCCATACTTTTCACACTTGCATAGGAACCCTGTCTTTATTAACCCAGAGTGAGTTTTTCCCCGTCATAACACATACAAACTGTTAGTCCAACACATCAGTTTCATGAGCTTATACTGGGTCAAATCTTCCACCCTTGACAGACCAGACTCATGAAAAGTTTTAGGAGAGTGTGCAGCAAATTCTCAGGCTAGCACCACAGGGAAAGTCATGCAAAAAACAAGCAACACCTTGGCTGGTGTGTATGAAAACAAAGATAGCTTGTTGGAAATAACACACGGTAGCATCGCAGCACAGCTTGAAGCATATCTGGACAAGGTTTTGTACTTCATCTGTGTACTATTTCAGGAGTAGTGGGTAAAAACTTTTTACTGTATCACATAAAGAAGGTCCAAAAGATCCTAAAGTTATTTATTAATCACAGAAGTTCTGTTGTTTTTGGTGTGGGTAAAACATGTGTGATGGTCCCTTTCTATAGCACTTTGACCCCTGGAGCCTGACCTCACTGATCAGGTAAAAACATCAAACATTCACCAGCACTAACTTCTCCAGTGAGGATTTGCTGCTCCTCCTTTTACAAACTAAACACTACAAGTAAACTATGAGGTAAAGAACAGCTACAACGTGAGACGATGCATCAAATTCAAATGATAAATCTGAATTTTAGCTTTTTTTCCCCCCTCAGAAAAGACTAAAATTGATTAAGATATTAGTTTTGATTAGAGATAGACAGATTGTATCAGCTGGTTGATCAATTGCATTTTTACGTGAATGAATTTGACATCATATTAGCATCATCCGACATTAAGCGGATATCATCTTTATCTATTCTAAATGAAAAACAAATCAAATCTAAAACAGCTCAAGACTGTCAAATTCATATTTTCTCCAGGCTTGTCTGTTGTTATGTTTCACAAATTCACCAATGCCTGTCAGTCAAATCAGCTGTGCCTCTGATGTGCCATACATGTCACAATAATAACTTCAGAATGAGCATGTAAAAAAAATCCGCCCATGCTTATGCCTCCAACACCACATTTTGAAGAAACAGCTGTGTATTTCCAAAGTGATAATTGTTTTGACATTTTTTCGAGCGAAGACGCCACATACTAAATAACTCCTGCTTCTGAAATCAGGGGATTAGATCCTTTTCTCTTCCAGAGATGAATCACCTTTAAACATGGGGAAATCACAGCAGGCATTTTCACTATCATCTATTTCTTTGGTGTTTTCAGAAAAAAAGAATCTGCAGAGTAAGTGTTGATGAAAAAAAAGCTAATTGCACAGTTATTATGGTGAAACATCAGTTTCTTTCCTGACAAGCTTTTGCAGAGTTGTCTGGATGGAAATACCATTAGCTTGGGCAGTATACCCTGTGAGTCCTAAGCCTTGTTGCAATCAGTTGCGAGAGCATTGATTCATTAACAAACAACAGAGTACACACACACCATCCTGCCCCACCTCTTTGGAGTCCCCAGAGGAACAGTAAGAATTCTTGTTTGGCTGACAGGGAGACAATGTGGGGGGGCTGAGAGAGCAACATACTGTACATCACAGAGACAGCCAACATGCAGACAGACCTCATACCTGGCAGTGCAGTGAGTCAGCAGCCCCACAGCTCTGTCTGCATGCCAACCACATATCCAGCTGATTCTCAAGGCTGTCTGCAACCTCAGTACAAAAAGACTCCACTGGTGACTTCATGTAAGTACATCAAGATCCAATTTTGAAGTTGAGATCCAGAAAAACACATACACAAAAAAGCCTCAAAAGATGCAAGATCACCAGAGTCTCCAGGACAGAACTGCAAGGTTTCTTGTTTGCTGGACTCGGCAGCAAACATGGCAATTCAGATTCTCTCTGCTGGAAGAGGAGGAAGTGCAGGGGGGCTGGCTGCCTGTGTGATCTTCTGGCTCTGTGGGAGCAAGTACAGTGGAAAATAGTCCCCACTGCTAATCCATGGCAGGCTAATTACAGCTTTGATCCCCTAGGCGTGTGCATCAGCTCAGGTGGGAGGGAGGCAACACACTCTGGGGCTCAATACAGTTACCGTTACATTTGTTTTGGTTTAGAGCTGTCTCACTGACTGAGCTCACATCTGCAGCAGATGTGTGCCTGACAAAACAGTAATTTCAATCCCGTGCAGAAATGTCACAAGATTGGACTTGATCTGCTACTGAATCCCCTTTGAAGATTAACAGTTTTAGACAGCACATGCCTCTAGATCAGTGTGATCACAAACTTCACAATATGATCCAAGCTCACCAAAAAAACAGGCAGAATATGCTGCCATTTATACCAGCAGGGATAAAAGAGAAAATCACCTCTTTGAAATAGAGACACAGATTAAGTGGGTAAATGGAGATCCTGTCTAAAATAGGCCACAGCTCTGATGATAGCCTAGTCCCAAAACACATGATGGCACACAGTGAGCGAATGAGGAGGAGAGAGGAGGATGATGACTGAGGATGAGCAGCAGATGGCAAGGAATTATCTGGAACTTTAGCTCCACATCTTTGCCCATGATGCCATTATTTGAGGGGTAGTAGCCCACACTTCTCATGAAAAATATAAATCCAAGCAGGATTTATTTGACTCCCCTCAGAAATGACCAGCTAAGGCACATGATAACTGGCACTGCAGAGTGGACAGCAATGAATAAGTGATGTTGTTGGCTGTAGTTAAAGGGATATTCCAGTGTTAAATTAATTCAGGGTCAAACACACTGTAACACTGAGTTAGACACCCCCTTGACAGATGAACGTTGCCGACTGCTTGCTTCTCTAGTTATACCAACTTTAGTAACGACCGCACGATAGCAATACACAGCAGTCTCAGGAGCCACATACTTCATCAACAGTACATATAGGATCCCAGCCCTAGTACCAGCCACCAAACATCTTTTTAGCTTTGCCTGGTTTCTTTAGCAAAGAGACTAAACACAACTCACCTACTCTCTTCAAGCAGCCGCTTGTTAGTCGCGAGACCTCAGGCCAGTCCATTACAGACTGCTGCGGGATGATGCAGCTCAAGGAAGAACATTTATGATCATTTCTTTATCATTTCCTTGAAGTTATAATCATCATATCATTTTTCATTAATTAATCATTAATGATTAATCATTAATCATTTTTCACTGCAGAGGCAGTAGTTCTTCTGCCTAAGAGTCTCAGTCTGATTGCATTTCCAAGAAGTAATAATCATAAATGTTCTTCCTTGAGCTGCGTCACCCCACTGTAGTCTGTAATAGACTGGCCTGAGGTCTCGCTACAAACAAGCGACTGCTGGAGGAGAGTAGGTGAGTTGTGTTTGGTCTTTTTGCTAAAGAAATTAGGCAAAGTTAAAAAGATGCTTGGTGGCTAGTGCTATGGCTGGGACTCTATGTGTACTGTTTATGAAGTTAGGTGCTGTTCTGAGCATTAATTATGGCTATAGAGTGGCTTTTTGGTTGAGGTTTGTATATGGCTCCTCAGACCATGGTGTATTGCTATTGTGCGGTTGTTACTAAAGTTGGTATAACTAGAGAAGCAAGCGGTCGGCAACATTTATCTCTTGAGGGGGTGTCTAACTTGGTGTTACGGTGTGTTTGACCCTAACTTACATTTACGCCAGAATATCCCTATAACGCTGGGCACTGAATTCACAAATATAATACCAGACAGATATAGGAGAAACTCAGACCCAGTTAAAGGATGTGGGTGTAAGCTCAGGGCTTCAAATAGCTAAAGAGATCAAATGTTCCCTGAGTGAAACTGGATATTCAGTCTGCACTCTTACCTTTGTTTACTATGGCAACTGTAAATGAACAGGTCTTAGTCACATATACATACTCAATGCTCACACACTGTACACACACTTATGTACAGACAGTATAAAGTGGTCATTCAAATCAATGTCAGGTTATAGTGACTGGCAGAAAAAAAAAACAGTTAAATATAATAAACAGATTTCCTTAAGGCAACTTGTCAGACCCAACCTTTTAATGTTACTTTACATCGTGAAAGGCACATTAAACAAGAAGCTTCTTTAACAAATAAAAAAATACACAAAACTGCCAAACACTGCAATATTTAAACTTCCGCTCATAGTTTTCAAAATAAAACAGTAAACAAACAAGCTGCTGCGTTTTAGTGGAGATCAACTTTAAATGCCCCCATGGAAACACAGTATACAGATGATCATTTTATAGTGGGTGACACGAAGAAACTACCAAAGTGATGTTTATCCTGCTCAGGTCTCTGTACGCAGCTGTTAGCCGTTTAGTTAACTGCTAACTAGCTAACGTCTGTTCTGACGTTGCCACGACAGCCTGAACCTGTATGCCGACGTTAGCTGCCTTAGCTCGGCTTACATGCTGTTAGCGTGCCTGTTTCAATAAGCGGCTGTTAGACATCTTCATCCTTATTTATCTATACCAGTCGTGACCGAGCAGGAACGACAGGCTGCCGGGCTCAAACACTCAAGCATCTGCTTTGTGGTCCCTAGCTAAGAACAGTTGACTTTAAATCGGCACTGCCCTCATCTCACGGCTTTAACTCACATCAACACACCAGAGCTGATGCTGTTCCAACTCACCAGCAGCCCCCTTGGCTGCGACTGCTTGGAAAATCCTGAGTGTTTTACCAGTCACGGGGTAACTACACACTCACCTCCACCGAAGCTGCTTATGGCAATGACACGCTGTGAGTTGATCGGGGAAGGAGGGAGGTGATCTCCCAGAGCGGTCACCCCGGTCGAGTATCTTTCCTCCAAATGATCCTTCTATAAGCGAGCTGGAGCTGCACCTCCGTATGATCTCTCCACACTGCAATGGTGCTGAACAGCGGGACCAGCGATTGGCCAGAGAGAGCGGAACTCAGTGCGCTTTGGTCGCTCCGGCGACCTGCAGGGGGAGCAGCACTGATGCCTTCAAAACTGTAGGAAAACTCAGCTTCGTACCCTGAGAGCACCTGTGTATTGACCGGGGATACAGAAACTTAAAGGATGTGATTTTATTTAAAAAAAATATATTTAATGTTTTTTAAACTTACAGTTAAAAAATAGATATAATGTGTAGTATATATGAATTTTATTACAGGCTCAAGTCCCAATAGCATGATTTACACCACAACATTAAGAGAAAAAGACAATATGTAAGAAAAAAAAAACATAGAAACATAAAAACATAAAAACATACTCTTATTCACGAGAGTCTTAAAAGGCACCCATATCAATGTTTCTAGTGATATTACTGATTTCTGACCGAACTGCACCTGGGGCTTGTAAGCATCATTATAACCCAGTTCTGTGACTTATCAGGTCGAACCATGAACCTAAAGAGGACATGAAACATACCACAATGGCATCCTCACTTGGTAAAAAATCAATTAGGAGAGAGTCTGAGATGTTTTTTTGTGTTAAAATCAGCTGTTTAATAGGAAAACCGCTTTCGAGAGTGTATTTACGACATGCGCACAGCGCCATCTTGAGTTTACGACAGTTGTGACGTCACCGGTTGTGCAGGAACAGAGCAGTGAAATAGTTGTTAGTATACGTGACTCAATTGCTTACTGTAAGATGTCGGAGGACGAATATGGTGGAGGTCTATGTGGATTATTAACCTGTTGGAGCTGGATGACTGATAATGCTGACTGTTTTAGACACCAGAGTGAAGGAAAGACATTTTTCCCTCCGTTATTTTATGTCAGATCTCTGTTAAACAGTGGAGACTCTGGTGATGAAGTTTATTACATTAAATACCGATGTTTACATCTGATCGCTGCTGCTGCGTGCATGTGTGAGCTGCGGAAAAGCTTTGTAGAATCACCGGCGTTTCAGCAACAAATGATGAAAATGCAACGTTTGTTTTTATTTCTTACGTTGTAAAATTGGTTGGAGCAGCCTGGCACAAAACAAAATACCCCTCCTCTAGTGAGTTTACTTGTTTTTGGCTCTCGATTCGCCATTTCAGCCATCCTAATCTGCTCTCATTCAATTGTCAATACGCAGGCTACACAATCGATTACGTCACGCGAAGTAGCACTGCTTTACGGTTCCCCGCAGTGTCGCTAAAGTGGAACTTCAGTCACAGTTTTCTAGAAATGTATTACAGTTTGAGAGTCATGAATACAGTGATTTGTGAAGTCGATAGGCATTCTTAAAAATAATAACTTGGGTCAGTGTTTCATGTCCTCTGTAAACATCAGGTTTAATTGAATAATTTTAGTAATTTAATTAAAAAGTATATTAATTGAAACAAAAAAAAAAAAAACAACAAATAGTGGAAATGCAACTCCCTTTTCCGCGTGCTATCAACTGTCGGCATACAGAGATAACAGAAACTCACCTTTGTTTATTTTTGTGTGTAATCACTCTTCTTTCATACAGACAAATAAGATATAGCTGTAGAATATAAATAATATTCAAAAATTACATAAATAAAGGACTTTTGTTTTTGACTTTTGTTTTTAAAAATAGCTAGACAAAACAGAAATGATTTCACCCCGTTGTAGTAAAAAAAAATCCCACATCATACATATGTAGGTGTATTCACGCAAATGAGACTTGAGTTACGTAGGTAAGGGGCTCTGTGGGATCCTATGACATTGGTCCCTTTAAGGGGTGTTTTTATTCAGGCCACGTTGTTGCTTTCACTTTCACTTGTTGAGCCGTCGCCTTTGTAGCAGAGTTTCAGACTGTACTACTTTAAAACATGTGCATGTTGCATATATCTGCTCCTGGAACTAGACTAAGGACCTTTTTGCGTTTGAGCCTGTCCGCAGTCGACGAGAAGTAGTCTAAGGCTTTCCGTGTTGGTTTGCATAAAACAGGTACTTCCCCAGCGATTGTGCGTCAACTTTCCAGCGCAGTGCGTTAAATTCCGATTTCCTCTTTGATCGTAACTTTATTTTGAGTTTTCTGCTGCTGTAGGTAGTTTATATCAGTGATCTCCTCGGGATAGTATGATTTAAACGCCACGCATCTGCTTTTGTTGATCGTTAAATATGCTATTGTCTCTCTCTGGTCAAGTGAACGCAATGGCTGTTGCAGAGCAGCACCAGCTTCGTGTGATCAATCAAGTGGCAGAGGCTCTCAGCACCTCAGAACGCAGGAAGATCCTTTACCTGTGTGGAAGTTTGGACACGGATCACAGTGAGGCGTTTGTGAAGGAGATACTGAAGTCTAAAGTGCTCAGCCAAGAGAGAGGTCACCTGCTCCTTACAGAGCTGCTGTTGCAGCTCAGACGTTTCGATATCTTGAGGAAGGTATTTAAAACCAGCAGAGATGAGGTCGAGAGGACTCTGACTTACATACAGTGTCTGCCACGTTTCAGGTAAGTCCTGTCTTATTTACACTTCAACAGTCCATTTTAGCAAATGCCACTGTGGTGATCATGTTTCCTCTATCTGTAGAGTATTGATGGCTAATATAAGTGAAGATGTGACTGGTGAGGATCTGGACAGTGTAAAGTTCTTGTTCAGCAGCATATTACCGCGTGAAAAGAGGGAAAACGCAAAGGTAAAGTTTTTTTTTTCATTTGTGTGGGAGGGGAGTTTTGGTCACTTCCAGAAATAATTACAAAGACTGACTTTCCGTATCTCTGACAGAATTTCCTGGATGTGATCATTGAACTTGAAAAGCTTGATAAAGTTTCTCCTGAGCAAGTGGACTTAATAGAGGAATGTTTTAGGAACATCAGCAGAGTGGACCTGGCTAAAAAAGTGATCAAATACAAGACATCAGGTGAGAGTGAAGTTTCACTGTGTGACATTCACAAAAAGTATTTCTCAGGACAAGAATGAAGAAGTACAGAAAAAGGAATTGAAAATGAATGACATTCTTGGGTGGCTGTGTCATAAGAGTGGGTGGTCTGTGAAACAAGACACCACTGTAGGACTGCTGGACTAATACAGAAAGTTAAAGATGCTTTATAAAGAAAGAGAAGAGAAACCAATCACAAAACTTCACTGCTCACCTGTTTTCCATTAGGTTTAAAATACATAAAATTTGCTTGTTTCTCCTTTTACAGTTGCAACATCTGAATGTCAGTCACCTCAGCAGCAAATGTTCAGTGCTCCTGTGAGTATGACATAATTCTGCAAAAGCTACTGTCTATAACTCACTCCTTTATACAACTTATACTTCTGAAAACATCTCCTCATTAGAGTCCAATTACCACAACGTACAGCTCTCACCCTCCACACCAAACAAGACAAGGACAGTACCACCTCAGAGGTAAGACTGGTTTCATTTAACTTAGTAACTTTAAAGGCATTGAAAGCGTCAGACATATGTGTTTGTGAACAATAATTCAGAGTAAAAGTGTATTTTGGGTAATAATAACAACTGGGAAGCCCCACTTCACCCTGTTTCTCACTTTGATTGCCAGATAATTGTATTACTGTACGTCATCAAGCTCCAGAAAGTGTGCTTGGGGCTACATACAGAGAGAACAGCTGTCAGGTAGGATTTCCCCCACCTTTACTGTGGTCTTTTTTGTCCTGTTAACATGAATAGGTTCAGTTATTGAATTACATGAATTTGCTGCTCTCCTGTTTTACAGAGTCAACTGAGCAGGTACAAATTCAACTCTAATCCCAGAGGTGTTTGTGTTATCATTGACTGCGTGGGAAATGAGGGAGGTGAGACACCAAACACCTTTAAGCAAATGCTTTGATCTTTATCACTTAATTGTACTGTTTTTATGCTAAAAACTGCAACGTTGGGGTTGGTGATGTTTGCTGTGGAAAAGTGTCTCTTTTACATTTTCCCATCCCTCAGTTTAGAGATATGGCTTTGTCATCAGGGGTGTCAGAACATTGACTGAAAGTCCCATACAGGATCTTTAATATCAAAAGTAAAACATTCATTACACAGAAAATAAACTTGTCTGACTCGTTTCTGTATTAATAGAGTGACAGCTCTGATGCACCATGTTGTATGAGTAAAACTGGGTGTCACCTCCAATACAGTTAAGTAGACTCCGCCAGTTATAAAAAGTGCCTCCCTCTAAAGGTCGTGGTTCAGAGTCATGTGTATATAAATGGCACATAAAAAAAGAAAAAATAGAAATTCTGTGACACAAATTAGTCTTGTTTGTTTGGTAAGTTATTATTGTCTTCTCTCTATAAAACTGTTGTGAGGAACATATGGTTTACGTTGTTTTCGGCAACCCACAGGGACAAAGTGATATGTCTGATCTCCTTTTCTTTACATGTAAAAGTGGTGAATTCAAACTCAAATCTCACAATGTTGTTTGTTAGCAGTAAAATATTTTACCCACTGTAATTTATTTTCATAAAAAATAGTCTAAGTGGTGGTTTCTTTAACCTACTGTGGTCTGACACCTGCGCCCTCATATAGTGGTACCAGGCGTAAACATTACAACAGGGGAATGATATGCCTCATTGCTGTTAGTTTCTTTTTCATTTTAAGATCATAAAGAGGTATCAGTATTAGGTTCAGTCTTTTTCAACTTGTCTCGTGACAAATTTGAGGGCTTTTTATGGTGAAACCCATTCCCCCAGTCTTCTCTATTTGTCACCCTCCAGCAAACTGAAAGCCAAAAAACTAGCAGTGACATTTGATGTAGTTCTCATACTAACTAAAGAATAAGAACTTTATTTATCCCCAAAGGAAAATTTAATATATTAATTCAATGTATATATACAATATTGCCCAATCCTGTTCTTTTATTAAACAAATTTCCAGTTGAAGATCATTCCTGTCACTTATGTCCACAGGTATCAGAGTTTTATTTTTCCAGTCTAGATTACCATAGTGCATGATAAAGAAGTGTAAATCAGGACTTCCTCCACAGGCTCCAGATGGTTCGGAGTGATGTTGCTTGAATTTTAAGAGATGCCCAGATACACACTAAAACTAATAATGTGATTTTGTGCTTGTCACCGTCCATCAATTTTCTTGAATATATCTCAACCTTTTACTGATTATTTGTAAAGCTTTGACAGCCTCAGTCCAAAATGTGTGATTGCTCTATTGACTCCCCATGTGCCTGGACTCCAGACACCAGGGCATGGAGCTGTACTGGTTGTTGGAACTTGGCAGTTAAAGCCCTCAGACTGTGAAAGTCTCTGACGATTACAATAAGACAGGCCATGTATTCATCCCTCTAAAATTCTCCCTTAACTCATAATAAAAGGCTTTAATAAATTTCTAGATTATGTGCTGTTTTATCAGTCTGATGACTCATTTTATGTGTTTCTTTCTGCTTCTCCCTTTTCTCTGGCTGTTCTTTGGTGGAGCACTGTCACCTTGTTCAGAAAAGTGTTTTAGAAATAATTATTTCATATGTTTTTTTTGTCATAATTTGTTAATTAAGCTTAAACTTAAATGCTGGATTTCTTTCAATCCTTCAGATATGCTGGAACAGACATTTAAGGCTTTCCACTTCAACGTCCTCCTTCACAAGTGGCTGAGTGTGAATGCCACCCTCTCAGTTCTCAGAGAGACGTCCAGACACAGAGAGCACCTCCAAGGTGACGCTTTTGTTTGCTGCATCATAAGTCGGGGCACTGAAAGTCACATCCTGGGTACAGACACTGATGTTGCAGGTCTTAGTCTGGACAGTATCCGGCGTCTTTTCACTGCAGAATCATGTCCCATGCTGGCTGGCAAGCCCAAACTCTTCTTCATCCAGAGGTACCACGTACCCGAGTTTTTGCCCTCTGCCAGGCACTGGGATGAGGATCTGGAGACAGATGGGGTCTCCAGGTGTGATTTCATACCTACAGATGCAGATGTGTTCTGGAGTCACTGCTGGACAGATGAGAGGCAGCTTGAGGAGGAACACCATCGCTCTGCCTACCTGAAGGCTTTGACTGACACCTTACAGAGAAGGTACAGAACATTTATAACCCCTTTAGTACCTCATACTTTCCATACAGGCTATAGGTGGTAGCAGCTGAAGGGTAATCTGTTGGTTTTCTTCTGCAGGAAAACACATCTTGTTGAAGTTCATACTGAAGTAAACGGAGCCATCTATGAGCACAACAGGAGGAACCCTCGATATATCTACAACTTTGATCTGAAGCACACTCTCCGCAAAGATCTGTACTTAGAGTAGCAGAGCTAGTCACCAAGACTTTCATTTACTCCTTCATACAAGCAGCTAACCTTTAGTTTTCTTGTGCAGCCCATTCTTGCCATAGAAGAACGTCTTATTTATTATGTATACAGTGACATCTGCTGGTTGAATTCATGAAAAACACTCTGATTAAATATTTTTATTTAATGTGTATTTTTTTTTTTGTCTCTTAACTTAATTTTGTCTCTTACTTAATGAAACTCATTATGTTTAAATCATGTGCAACTCATTATTTTTATTATACAATTTGATTTATTTTGTAAGCTGATGATATTCTTTATAGAGCAGCTAAAAGAGGTAAGGTTAGGCTATTTTTTTTTTTATTAATCTCAATCATATTTATTACCTTCAAAGCCTGTATAGAAATGTGATAGCAGTTATGTTCTGTTTATTTTGTTTATCCTGTGCATTAACACTTCTAATTCAAAATAATTTTGTGTTTGGAGAAATCTGTTTTTATATGATGGCTTTTTTGTTTTTTATTTATAATCTTTTTTTTTTACATTGTTGTCACAGGTTGGATTAAAAAATACACATGTATTTACTTGTTTGTGTATGTATACAAATTGTAGACACCACTATTATAACTAAGCTGGCTGATAGCCCAATTTCATACATAAAGGTAACATGAAGTATCATTTAACTATTATTACCATTATTAGAATTATAAAAGGCAAATAAGCTCTTCATTTTAAAGAACCACAGTGAAAGTGATGTATTCCTGTGCCACTGTGTAACTTGCATATGTTACCTTTATTAAAATATTTTAAAAGATTTTACTTATTTACTTGTTAAAAAATTTTTGTTTCATCTCTTATGCATGATCTTTTCCCACCCTGTCTTTGGCCTCTGCAGTCTTCCTCTTCCTCAAAGACTACATCTCCTCTGTTTAAAAGGATGCCCCTTCAGGGCAGTGCTATCAAGGTGCTGCTGAACTTAAAGCTTGAATGATACTATACAACTCAGCTTTTTCAGTTGTTAAAGCCCCTGTGGCATCTGAAACAGATTGAAAATAATGTAATGTCTCTTTATGACCTACAAAAGCAAACTAGACCATTAAACAACAAAATGGACTATTTCTACACACTTATTTGTGATACCTATAACCAGTGCTATGGGGCAGGTGTCAGATGTAGTGCAGCTGAAGAAAAACAGCCTTTCATAAAAAAAGAAAAAAGCTTATACTTTTAACAGAGGGTGCCAAAATGACCCAAACTTAAAATCACACCGGAAGCTCCAAACACAAGTTTGAAACAAACACTATACACTGAAGTGACTCTCCATCTGAATGGGTCTTCAGCTTATGCACTAGAACCTGAATTAATTTTTCCAAGACTTCCACTTGAACAGGCACTTCGTTCATGCTTAATTTACCAACTACAATTTGTAAGACATCTCAACTCCTATGAGTGCTTGTATAATAAATTAATCATTAACCTCGTTCAGTTCTTGAATAATAACTTATACTTAACTTTTCTCAAGTGTTAACACTTAAATTGACTCTTAAAATTAGTTCATTCTTAACTGAAAATTTGACTTTAACTTCTTTTGTTCTTCATATGTCTTTCAGTAGGACTATTAAATGCCTTATACTTTTCCAAATGCTTTAACAGGTCAGCAAAGGGCAGAGTATTTTCGTGCATGGAATATTGTTGTGGTGTTAGTGATATTCTATTGAATTTTATAGCGAAACAAGTTCTGTCTGTAGTCATTTCCAGCCACATCCAGGCTTATTTGTGCTGCAATTAGTGATTAATTCACTATGACTTTCCTGTAAAGCATGCATATGATGCATATGGTATGCATACTGAGGAAACACTTTAATCTAACACCTAGTAAATGAATAACCAGAGAGCTATGTCTTTGAGACATCTAGATAAACAGCCTAGAAATTAGTAACAGCATAGGGGAGAGTGGGGTAAGTTGAACCACACTCTGTTGCTTAGAAATGGTAAAAGAAATTGATCATGTGACCAAATATTTAGGAGATGGGCATCAATTCATGGAGTCTGTGAAAGTTAGAAGCACATGGGTGAAGGGGTTAGACATTTATTTACAAAACAAACAAACAAAAAAAAAAACCATCAATTGTGATATCTATGAGCTACAACATGAGGTCAAAACCCAACATAAAAAGTCCACCATTTTAGCTCAGAGGACTAATAAAGTCATAATAGTAGTTCTGGGGTAAGTTGAGTCAGTGACTCAAGTGAGAAAGTAAAGGAATATGATGAGAGGATCAGAGTTTCAGTTCAGGTTGTTGAAATGTGTCACGTTTTCTTTTCATAAATACAGCTGTGAATGTTCTGAATCACTTAAAGGCATTCTCATGTTAAAATGGCTTTTTAGAAGACAGCTTTTTAGCAGTTATATGCAGTAATAATACTAAAAAAACATTATTGTGACTGTTGAATTACAGATGATAGATAAAAATACACATGAATGTGAAGAAGTGACTGTTATTTGGGGAGAGAGAAGGTGAGGGAGGGCTGGGGTGGAGAGTGGGGGAGTAGTAGGGATGTGGCTCCCCCCTCCTATGGTCAACCTACCCCATACACGGGGTAAGTTGACCACTTTTTTTGGCACGCTATATATATGAATTTTTATATGAATTTTATTACAGGCTCAAGTCCCAATAGCATGACATACACCACAACCTTGAGAGAAACAGACAATATATTAAAAAAAAAAAAGATACATATACACATAAAAACATACTCTTTTTCACGAGAGTCTTAAAAGGCACCCATACCAATGTTTTCACAGATATGAATGATATCAGATATGACTGCTATATTATCAAGAAAGTTATTTTTAACACCCATTCTTTTGGTTTGCAGGGATGCACAACATCTTGAAATATATGCAGATACACTTGTTAGAGACAAAACTATGATTGCCTTGATGTAGTGATCCGAAATATGAAAAATTGCTCATCTTACCCCACTCTCCCCTACACTTCAGCACCACGCAGCACTGTTGTTGTAACAGTAGGAGGCAGCCAAGTTTTATCAGGGAGCACCAGCAGACAGCGTGCAGCCACTCAAGCGCGCTCACAGTCACAGGAGTATGGCTCGTGGACGCGCACGGTCGAGGCTGCTGTTGCTATGATGCAATGGCGACTGCGCCGTGGGAAGCGAGCGAGGAGTTGAATGAGTTCTCTCCACAGTTGAAGTGAGGCAGCCGCGGACACCGTCAGTGCCCAGGGACAGACTCCGAGACACTTAACAGTGGCCCTGTCCTCACTACGCTACATGGAAACACACAGCCAGGTGTGTCTGCTAGCCTCACAGCTAGCCGTGTCATGACGCTTGGAGAGATTTCTCACACATCTGTACGACGTTGCAGCGACACTGGAGAAGCACCAACACCCTGTTTGCTCTCCTTATCCGAAACCAAGTGAGAAGGAGGTGTTGTTTTATTTCATTTCTAGTCGCATTGTTCCCTCCACCTGCGACTCAGTGGACCTATTTGTGCTTCTTTCTGGACCACCATGGCTGAGAGAACCTCCAGCGGGTTGCTAACGATGATGTTGGAGCCCACGCCGGCTGTCGCTATGACCCTGCCGGCGGAGGTCCGGGAGAAGCTGGCGGAGCTGGAGCTGGAGCTTTCAGAGGGTAAGTTGACAAAAACATGCACTAAAAAGTAATGCAGCGTGTGTCTAAAGCATGCTGTATTTGTTGCCAGAGGGGTGCTTTAAACATGCAATTGTTTGACAGCTGTCAGAACCACCGCCCTGTATATTGGCTTTGTGGTTCATGTTTGAAAACATGCCAGCATCCCAGAAGTCCCTCTGCTACTATCAGTCATCCTCAGGACTCAACTTCTGCTCTAGTTATGTCCTCCTGACTGCTTTCTACAGGGAGAGCTCATCTAAACCTCTCTTGTTAATGACTTACACTGATTTTTATTATTTTCTCACTTTTAGAGGTGAAATTGAGTTTTTGAGAGAGCTGAAAGGCATTACCAAAGTTGGCCAGATGACTATCTACCACAACGTTCAACAGCTGAGCTGACACACCCATGCTGCCCTAATGTGGCCCTGTGTTACACCTGACCAGAGAATTTGTATTCTGCATAGTTATGAGAAAACTGAGAGCCAGTTTTGTTCTCATCTTGTATGGCCAGTTGTCAGCTGAATTACATTGCCTCCTATTTTTAAAACCTTAAATCAGTCTGCAACAGGAAAAGTCAGAATACAGAATCTCCACAGATTGTTTAACAACAACAGCATGGTCTGTAGTTTTTATATAAGAGACTCTGATGATCCTTTTGGACATTTATCCCAAAATATTGCCAATGTTGCTGCTGACATGCACACTTTGTTTGAGTGCATCCTTGTCTCTGGTGCACATCTGTTTAGGTTCATGTGCTTTCTTCATGTTTCGACTATTTTAACTTCTACTATGGTTTTGGGGAATTTTATCACTAAACCTGCAAAAAGAGGCTTTGGTTCACAGATGTCTCGTAGTGGCATGCCTTTAAAAGTACTATGAGATCTACTTTACAATCAACACTCCTTAAGTGAAGTTATTTTTTGTACTCCGACATTGAAATTTAATTTAATTTTAATTGAATGTATATTTTTCGTCATTCCCTCTGGTCATGCTTGCTGCATACTCATTATACTCATACTCATTAGAAAGAAGGATGTCTTCATAAGTTGGTCCCTCGGCTTCAGTCTGCTACCGAGGCTGCTATGGCATGTTATTACTTTTCCATACAAAGCCCAATATGCTAAGAAAACACTTGATTTAGTACGCTACCTGATGGCTTTACTACAATGAATGTTAGACACACATGTTCTGGATGGCCAACTTTATGATTTAGCAGTGATCAAAGCAGCATGATTTGCCCAGAAACTCTCTTTTTCACATTGTTTGGTGCTCTGAGGGTATTTGAAACTAAGTAAGTTGTAATTACCTGGCACTTTATGGAGTAAAAAAAGCTGAGTTTATTCTCATGTTGACCTTAAATCTTTAAATGCAGAGTTGTAGTGCACTGTTAATAAGAGTCATAAATTAGGAGCTTGTTTTTCCTCATGCTTCGCTTTTGTTTTTCTGTTACCTCAATGAGACCCATTGTTTTAGTGTGATCCGTTATTTGAGCTGCTCTCACGTGGAGAAATTAGCCGGGCTTTGGTCAAATTATACTAATTAATGACCTACTTGAAGTCTGGTAAGCTTTGGAGTTTGACCCAGGGGTGGGACCCTAATTCTTGCCGACTTACAGGAAAACTTTAGATCTACCATGAAGCTATTGTAGTCTGAGAACTTGAAATAATAGACGAACAACTGATCCGTGGATGAATTCAAGTCTTTTCTTTTCCTGTGTTGACTGGCTGCAGCAGCAGCTCTCCAGGGTGAGGACTAGGACCAAAGGTGCACGCTTTGATAAGCACATTAACTGCCACCAAGGCCCCCTAATGGGATAGACGTGTTTTCAGGAGCAACCACCAAATTAATCTATATCTGTCCAGTTTCCTCTTCCTGCTCTCCACATGTCACATCCTGCCATGTTGGAGCTCTGATAGCAGTATCCCCCCGCTGCCTCAGTTACCCTCTGCTTCTTCTTCTTCTTCTCTCTGTGGCTCCATGCTACCTCGACTTTCTCCCTGATCAAAGAGCAGAATGTCATTCTCTTTTTTTGTATGGAGAGAAATCAATGTCTTTCTTTCCTCTCTCAAAATCCTTTTCCTGTAAGCGGCTGTGAACTCTTCACCTCATGATGTTGCCCTTCAGTTGCCTCCCCAATGCATCCTGTCTCAGGATAGAATAGACGTCTAGGCTTTATTGGAAGGAGATGAGAGCCTGACAATCCTGCAGGTTTTCTCTCCTCCTCATTGTGCTCTTCTCACGGGGATTTAAAGTCAGGCATGTCTGTGTCCCAATGAGGGATACACCATGGTTCTTTTCAGCGTGCATGAGCGTAGAGGGACACTGTATTATTCATGATATTGAATAGACGGGTCATGTATGTTTTCTTAAGTAGTTAAGTTGATGAAGCAGCCATTGGAATAACATCATGAGTCTGAGACAATTCAGACTCCATAATTCTCCTGTGTCAGCAGCCTCAGCCTGCTGATGTGAGAAATAAACAACTTGTGCACTCATATTGTGTTTTAATGGAGTGTGGTTCCTCAAGAGATGCATTTATTATCAATTTATCTTTCTATTTCTTAGCGAGTGTGTGTCTTACAATGTTCGCTTGTTCTTTTTATTCCCAACTTCACTCAAGACTGCTGGTACAAATATTATCCCTGTAGCTAAATAATCAGAAAAGGTTTTACTTGAGAGACTTGGGACGAGTATAGTGTAGCAGGATTACTAAATAATGTGAATACACTTGGTGAGTTAAAGCAGGATTCATTGTTAGTGTAAAAAGTAGACTTTATGTAAGTAAGCCCCTGAAAAAAAGGTGACTGTAAATCTTTTTTTCTCTCCATAACTAGGGGTGTCCCGATACGATCTTGATATCGGTCCAATATCAGCAAAAAAACGAATATCGGATTACATCAGCCTGCATCTAAAATCTCCAATATCAGCACTCCGATACAAGCAGTCCGCTCCAGACTCTGCTCCGGCACCTCTATCTAGCAGTATGCAGAGCCCTCGTAATCACAGCAAAAGTGTGTACTAAGGTACTAACAAAGTAGCAAGGAGTAGGAGTGATGTTGGCCTTGTGGCAGTATTTTTCATTACAGTCCGAAAACGACATTATAGCTGAGTGCAAACCTTGTCATACACAGTTTTGTGCCAATATCGGATCAATATTGAAGGCTACAATATCGGTATTGTATCGGAAGTTAAAAAGTTGTATCAGGACACCCCTATCCATAACAGGAATTCCCTCCTGGGGATTATTAAGGTATTTCTGATTCTGATCTGATTCTGATAACTTAAGATATTCCTAACTGAATAAGTAACGCAAAGAAAAAAAACATCTCCAGGCATTATTGCTAAAAGAAGGATTTGAGATAATGCAAAATATGCTGACTTGCTTGCAAAACGGATGCATATAGCCACGCATGTTGGTTTCCAACCATGCTCCAACTGCCTCTTAACTTTCACTTGATCCAAGAAAAGGGAAAACCGCCTCCAAAACACCCAACAAAAGGTCTTACTTATGGTATCTGTCTCTAGCAAACTGACATTCCTTCATCATCTCACAACCCGGCTATGGAAAAGGTCTTGTCTGTGGTATTCCTCCTCAGCTGACCTGGATGCAGATAAGCGGTCAAAAGTTGGGGCGTAAAGGAGGCCAAGAAGACTGATGATCCCTATTATCTCCTGCAGGGAGGAAAAAAGGGAAAGAGACATGTCTGCTGAGTAATTCATAGACTCGCTCCATCATTCTCTGCTTCTGCTCCCTCCTCCTTTGTTTGCTCCCTAAACCCTCTGATTACAAAGTCATTTTTAGTCCAGTGCTGGTGAATACTGGGACTGCCAAACCCTCGGGTCGGTCATTACATTTGTTTGGCCTGCTCTATTTCAGCAAACATTTACAGGGAGGCAAATCAGGTTTTTTGGTAGTTTAGCTGGTGCTTTGCTTGTTTACTGTTGTCGCGTTGGAAGAAGATCCATCAGCATGAATTTTTGGGACTGTGTTTTGAGAGTTTTCTGCTTCATTATAGGCCAGATTATGTGTTCAGTTTAATGACAGGCATTGCTTTTATTTGTTGCTATTCTTATCTGTATCCCAGTATCGGCTGCCTCAATGACCCAATTTCCCCGTGGCAATCATTAAAATGACACCTTATCTTATCTTTTAGATTAGGTGAAACTTTACCCACTGTAGGATGCAGAATGCTGTCAGGTGGAAACTTTAGTGAGGAGATGGGGATGATTTAACTTGCGCTCTGGTGACCCTTGGCGGAGGACTAATGGTGTTATGGGCTGTAAATTGTTGCTCTTAAGGTAGCACCGTTACCTAAAGTCTATTTTCTCATGGTTTGAGAGCTCACTTGGGCACATAAGTAAGGCTTGGGGGCTCATTGCTATCAGTCTTACTGTTCCCTGAATATTCTGCAATGTTTGCAATAAACAGTAAGGTCCATAACACCAGGATAAAATAAAGCTGTGCCATGTGGGGAATGTGTACAGGCAGAGGAGGGGAGAAACAACAAACACTAAGTGTGTGATAGTAACATTATTTTCAGTTTTAGACTTATTAGAAACTAAATCAAAATCTTCGCATCACTGAGACTTCATACAACCATCAAAGAGCTTTCAAGGGCAGTAAGACACAGTTGCACACCCATACCTAACAGACTGACTCATAATGCGATTGCTCTGTTTTGCTAAAACCATGAACTCAGTTTTGAGGGGAGTGATTGTCACCCTTGTTTTGTATCTATTATTGCAATTTAATACTGCATCTATAACAGTAAGAAGTTTACAGTTAGTGTGATTCTCTCTTTGGCTTTGGTTTACACTGATACATACACTATCTCCACAATATATCATAAAGAATCACAACCTGCATTTGTTCACCAATGTTTTTCCTGTGCATTTTTAGGCCATCTTGAACAAATCAGGTCTGCAGACACTACAGACAGGTTTGTCAGTGTAGCTGCTGCAAAACTACATCAATATCCCCTCAAATGACATCAGATCATATCTAACATGAACCAACACGGGTTTGACAAGTATTCTGTTCTGACTCATAGAATAACTGAGTCTAATATTACCTTTGGCATAAATATGTCATGCCCCCACATCTATAGCATAGCCCAATTTTCTACTATTTTATGATTAATTCAAAATCCATCTAAACATGCTTCTGGCTGAGTTAACCAAGTATATTATCTGTAGAAGCTAAGTTTGTACTTTAAGATACTGAGATGCTTGACCCAGAGTAACCTGGTTGATGCGCCGCGCTACTGGTTTCATACACTACCGTGAGTCTTTGATGATCAGTAAGAGTCTGAGCGCTGTTCCTCTGATGCAGCGAATATAAATTGATTGTGATAAAAATTGCCCAAGTTTGAGCTAGAAAAGCTGGAAACGTCATCACACACTCAAGCCAAATGGTCAGCACTTATAACCAATCAGAGGCAAAGGAGGGCAGGACCTTCCCTTAACAACTACAGCGTCCCAGCTGGAAGTGAGAGGACAAAAATGGAGTCTACTTCAACTTCAAGTGATGGCGAATTGGTACACCTTTTGTTGTCTCAAAAGTAAAAGAAATGTAGCACATGGGTGCATCCAATATTACAAAAAGAAGAGAACTTGGTGAGTTTCGCTGCTTGGTTCAGGAGCTGAAACTGTACCATGATCGCTTCAGAACCTATTTTCAGATGTCCGTTGGACAATTTGAAGTTCTGCTGAAACAATTAGCTCCAAGTTTAAAGAGGCAGAGGACTAGACACTAGTGTTGCGATGGCTTTCTGTCATGATAGCATACTGAGTCGGGGCCAGTACCAGATAAGCACATGACACTATGGTAACAACCGTTACCATACGTTAGCACAGATGAAAGTTAAAACAAAGATGTTTAGCAAACTGTTAAAGCACACAAAACATAACAGAAATTCGACGCTATGACTCTCCACAAGTTGTCCTTCAGGTCGTTATCTGTGTAATTTGTGTGTAAACGATCATAAACAATCAGCCGGTCGGCCATGTTGGGTATACTGGTGAATCTGATGTCGAAACATCACGAAATCTGATTGGTCAGAAGTGGAAACACAGTTTGCGAAACTTAAGAAAAATCGACCATGATCCGAAAAAATAAATGTGGCAGTATCGCAGACTGGGAAAATGTCACTGATGTGAACGCTTGTATTGACAGGATACGGGTTTGAAAAATAATAAGGACGTCCGAAATAATCGGACGACAAAAATGGTCCCGATGTGTACGTACCTTAATATTGTCCTTTTGCACACCCCTGGTTTCCAGAATAGATGGGCAGCAACAGGATGGATCCTCAGAGAGGTTCAAGGTAGGCCTGAACGATATATCGTTTGACTATCGTCATCGCGATGTACGTGTGTGCGATAGTCACATCGCAGAGCCTGCGATATTGGAGGTGAATGAACTCATTTAATTTCAAGGGTAACCGACTGAGATACACTCCATGTGACTCTGCATGTGCTGTGCAGCGATCCACCAATCGCCTTCGTCCTTAACTCAGTTGCCAATCAGACTCACTTCTCAGTTGCCAATCAGACTACCCTGCCAGCTGTCAATCAAAATCAGGGAGGAGAAAACCCACCCCTGCACATGTTCTGCACATGGAGGGAGACGTGTGTCCGCTGAGAATTACTTTCGGAACTTTACTCATGACTATTAAGCCCAACAAATAAGAACTGTATGGGTTTTAAATTGTACATTTCCGTGGACCACTCTACTATAAGCAGTGCACGTTTTGCGAGGTGCATGCAATTCTCGGAGGACATGCGTTTCTCGGCACAACACCGCTAACAACAACAACAACGATCGCAAAATGAACAACGAACAAGCGAAAACCACCGAAAATGAAGATTTGTTGCCAAAAAGAAAAGGAAAGTCAGTTATCTGGAATTATTTCGGTTAAAAGAAGGATGATGTTGACCAAAACACGTCTTCTGTGTTCACGTGTTGCCACAATAACGTCCCAGCACAATAAAAGCTAAAAATATCTCTGAGACAGACAGAAGCCGTTCTACTAACATTCACAAAAAGAGGTAAGATCAGAGCAGATTAACTGTCCTCAAGATTTCAGCAGTGCAGCATAACATTAAGTGCTATTCAGGTCATCTGGTGAAAATACTGTATTTTTAATATCGCAATATATATCGCAGGGTTGAAAAAATCGCAATATTATTTTTTTCCAATATCGTGCAGCCTTAGTTCAAGGTATAATTTAATACAATAGCCCACTCAATAATAGGTTATAAAGGCTCATTATGCAATCAAGGTCACAGCTCTGCAAACTAGGTGGTCTAGCTTTGGTGACCAAGCAGCGTCATAAAATCTCCCTTTTTGGAGAGTGTGAGTGTGCAGGAAACCCCAGTGAGCTGGCCTACAGATCTTGTCAAGGAAAGACCGCTATGACTGCTTACTGATCCTGACTCATTCCTTTCTGCGGTCACCAGCTCCCACCAGCAGCTCATGAAGAAACAATATCCTCAGTGAGTTCAGCCCATTGTTCAGAGGAAACAAACATTTCTCCCAGTGTAAAATCCCTTTGTACATGAAGAGCTTTCAGAACATGCAGGATTTAGGACAATTACTGAATGGCCTGTGTGTTGAAGGCTGCTTAGCTCTGTAATAGGATCCAGAAGAGAAGAATGTTCAGCCTTGGAGCTAGCTAGCTGGCTGCTGTAAAGTCCAGTTCAGAGATAGAGAGGCGGCCGCCATAGTGGAGAGGAGAACGTGGTAGAGGGTCATAAATATTTCAAGGGTGTGCCTCAGAGCAGAGTAGAGCTTCAGATTCTTGTGCTGCTCTCATGTGCTTCAGCCTGTGTGTTCAGTCCATGCACATGGAGTAAGTGAGTGAGTAAGTGTGTGAGTGAGTGAGTGTGTGTGGTACTATGGCTGTGTTGGTGGGTTGTTAAGGTGCTTCTTTCCATTTATTAACCACAGAGCAGTGTTCATTTCCAGTTATTGTCCTGGTAATATCACTGCGTTTATTACTCTCCTCTGTCGGTCCCGTCTGTTTTCTTTTTACAGCACTCTTTAACATCCTGTCAGTGTCTTTATAGGAGCCATGCATGTTTAATAGATAACAGAGCAGGAATGTCATGTAAAAATATCTCCTCTGCTTTTAGCTATGACAGGAAAAAAGAATGGTAAAAATAACCGTGAGGACTAATTAGAAAGCAAATAACACAAGCTGACTTTTGATCAAGTTTTGACCTCTAACCTATCGTTTTTTGCTGTATAACATTTCACACAACACTGAAATGAGCCTTTAATTCCAAACAAAGATTGTTAACACTTCCATATCTTGAAAGCTTTTAACCACAATAGTTTTAAAGTTTGTACTGACACTTGGGATAAGATGTTAAAAAGAACTTTTTCTCTGCATGCTTGCAAAAATAATGACATTTCTCTCTCTTAAAACTGGACTCACTGATCTACACGCATTATTTCGTAGGTGTTTATTGAATTTCACCCCTCCTGATGAGTCTTCAAACTAAGTGAACATCATTCTTTTGTTATGTTTTTTTGTTGCTGGCATTATGCTCGCTTAGTAAAAATGTAAAATGTATAAGATCTGTACTCATGAGGAGAAGGAAGTGCTTGTTTGTTGAATGGAGGTCAGATTGATGATTTCTGATTCCTTCCAGGAAGCTGGGAAATCCAAATGTTGATAGGATTTTGCAAACCTGCATCGAGCAGATGGAGTTTTCAATCTTAAGATGGATTTTTTTGCGGCACTCAGATGCAAATGTCCGTTTAGGGAAACAAACAAAAAAAAAACCCCATCAATTTACTGCTTATAGAGCCAGCGTTCATCAAGGCTGACTGTGTTCAGTTCAGTTCAGCTCGCTGGTTTGTGGCTGGTTAATATGTCTTCTACAAATCTACTACAGACTGGAAGTAGAACAGGTGGAAAACAAACTCTGCCCTCCTGAAAACGGAATGACTCACTTTGTTGCTGTTGTTTTGTGTCTCTCTCTGTTGCGTTCAGGTGGGTGCATGAGAAAAGGTGTTTTGTCATTTCCAAGCACACCACTGACCTGATCTCCTCCCCTCTTGGAAAGTTGATGCAAGTCTCCTGCCAGGTCCCCACCCTGCCCTCCTGCCACAGATAATCTTCTCTGTGGTTGGTCAGATGGTGCATCTTCTAGTACTGAAAAAACTAGGGATGGGAATTGATTAGATTTTATTAATATCATTGCCATTATCGATTCTGCTTATTGATTCAATTCTTTAACGTTTCTTTTATCAATGCCCGTCTTTGACTTGAAAAAAGAGAAGGATTGGTTTTCACCGTTAACTCAAAATTTTATTGAGTCTCTGATAACAGAAAAAGTGTATGTCACCTTAAGTGAGAGTCTAAAATTATTCAAATGACTATTTGTACTGCATTTACTTCGGTCAAATTAGGGTGACCATATTCTGGATCCCCAAAAAGAGGACACTACTACGCGTGGCAGAGTTGCATGAAAAATTTTGAGGGTTTTTAAAGTCAGGTTAAGTGTTTTTTAAGGGCTTTAAACTCAGTTAGTCCATGCTAAACAAACTCAAAACTTCCCCCCAAAAAAACCAGCACATTAGAAGGACTTTATAAACTCCCCTGGACAAGGCTGGATAGCCCCCCAAAAAGGACATGTCCAGGTAAAAGAGGACGTTGTATAAACACCAGACATTAGTACCTTCCATGCTGTGCTGAGACGGAGCAGCAGTGGCTGACAACCGGCAGAGAGATTCGAATACATGTGACTCTTAATATTTGATAGTGTGCCCTGTTGACAAATGTTTAAGTATGTTGCTGGTGTTTCCACCTTTGCATGTTATAAATGCTCGACAAATGTTGCGTGTCGCGCTGTTGTTGTCTTTCTTAGTAAAATTAAGCCACGCTTTAGATCGTTTCTGCCGACTTTCTGCCTACATACGCCATGATTTTACCTCAAAGTCTCTGTTCAAGGCACCGTAAGAAAGGAATCGTTCAGGGAATTGTTAAGATAGACAATGTTGATGGATTGAACCATTTGGAAATAGTTCTCAGCAAGAACTGGTTCTCCATTCCCATCCCTATAAATAACTAACATCTCAGGTTTAGTATTTGTCCTTCATTATAATGGATGGTAGTATTGGTACACTTGTGCCCACAGCCATTAGACTTTGTAATTCTTCTGTAAATAGTAGATGACTTTTTGAGACATGACAAATGAGACGACAGGCAATTGAATTTCCCTTTGGAGATAAATAAAGTTCTTCTTTTTCTTCTTCTAGGTGCAGTACATTTGGTGCATGTGGTGTTGACAGCTCATGTGTCCTTGCTGTGAGAGAGAGAGATGGCACATGCAGTGTAGAGCAGGGTATTGCTTTGGGCACCGGCTCCAGTGAGATCTGCTGACCAAACAAGCCGCATGCCCCACTTCAAGGACACATTACAAAACTCACCCTGTGCATTCTCCTTCCTGCCACGGCTCTTTTCTTCCCTCATTCAGCTTCTTGATGTCAGTTCTTCTCTGTCCACTTACCTTCCCGTGTGTGTGTGCATAATTGAGCTCTAACCCCCCCGTGCCCACCGAGATGACTCAATGGCTTTCTGTGAGATTTGAATAACAGAGAAGGTATAAAGTGTCAGAAAACTGATTTCAGTGTCAGTGCTGTGAATGTGAAGAGATGTCTCTCAGAGAATCTTCTATTATTCATGTTTCTTGCATAAGTGGAGGATGTTCATAACATTTCTACTGCAGTGTTTTCAAGGTGCTGAGGGATTTGGTTGAGAGGAGAGAGGGGTGGTGGGGGGAGTGCAGGGCTGAGGTCACAGAGCTGTGCAGGGAGTTTTTATGCTTCAGAAAGTCTTTCAAACCTCAAGGTAAAAATTCATGAAATGCCCTTTTAACAACCCACGGAGCAGTATTTATTTGATGCGAACTCACTTCTCTCAGTGGATATTTGATTTCAAGCTATTATATTGACAACTAACACAGTTTCCACAAATGACTGCATTACTTGACAAAGCCACAATTAAGGACTTTACAGTAAGCGGTTCTCACTTTCTATTGCTTTAGCTATTACTCTCTTTGATTAGGCTCCTTATTTTCAAGCTCGGTAAATTAAATGTTGAGACCCTGGCAGTTTTTTAAAAATAATCAATGGTAATTAATTCTGCAGAGGTGGTGTAATGATGTGCTGGTCAGCGCCATAAACACCTATTAGCTTCTCTTGACCTTCTCAGGCTGGGACTCGGAGTAGCACAGCATGTCAAAGGATTGCGTGGAGCCCATGAACTTAGCTCTGTGAGCAGCTGGCCTGAAAGCAACCATAGGTTTTACATATGGTGGAATAAAAGCTGTAAAGTTAATCTTTTTTAGAGTCAGGGTGGTTTATGGTGCTGAGGAGCTCATATGGAGCTTCTGCCTTACTTACAGTCTTTTTTTTTGCTGCAGAGAGAGAGAGAGAGAGATGCATAAAACATCAATGCCCAAAATTCAGCTTCAAAGAGATGTCTGAGGAGACAATAAAAAGATTAGATTTTTTTTTTCTTTCAATCAATGTGTAGGTTTTCTCAGGTGTGACGTGCAGATCAAAGATGTGCAGGGCCCTTTGTAGCAGCAGCAGGCTGCATTGTGAGTCTTCCTGGTGGAAAACAAACACACAGAAAATGTCTGGAATGTGCCTTGACCTATCAACTTCACCGTGTGGAGAGGGTTTTTCAAACCCCAGCCACTGCTGGAGGGCTGAACTACACACAACAAACATGAGCACCACCTTACAGGTTGTCCTGGCCTTTTAAAAGAGGAAGGCTAAGATTCCCCTGTAATCTGTTCTTGTAGGGGTCCCAGCAGAATACAGGGGGGGAAGAGATCAAACACGTCTGCGTGAGTTGTTTTAGTGTGAGGCATAAGTCTTTTTTTTTTTTTAAACATAAACCTACTTTAACTTTCCAGAAAATGTGTCTCCATGTGCGCTCCGAGCATGCAGGCAGATCCAGGTGAGTCCTGCTGCTGTTGCTCCGCAGAGACTTTCCCACCAGTGTGTACTTGTATATCCAGAAAGAGAAGAGGGATACAAAACAGGACAAGTCGGGACTGAATTTAAAGCTCCTAAGGCATAACTGACAAACTGCGAAGTCTGTTTCAGCATTTAACAACCACTAACTAATGCTTGTAAGACATAAATCATCTGGATAAACAACAGAGCCACCTCTCTGCTATAAAACGTTTTCTCCTCTAAGTTGGCTCCTGGTGGTAGATTTAAGAGCCGGGGCATTTTCATTTGAGGCATCTTGTGCGGAACGAGTGCATCAGGCTTATATAAATGAAGTCTTTCCAGTGAGGCTGAGTCAGAACCCTGTGAGTAGGAGAATGAGGTGCAGCTGAAGAACCCGCAAATAAATATAGAAACGTGAAAAAGGTAAATAAAGACACATGAAAAGGTTGATGATGTGAGCAGCATTTACAAATACTCAGGTTTTAATGGAGGTACAAATGCATGTTATAAGGTATGTGTGGATGTTTATCTTCTGTTATAGACCACCATGCTTTTGTTCACTACTGAATGTAAAAATAACAGTAATGTATTGTTTTAAAGCAAAGAGCGGTACTGCAAAGTGTTTAGGAACTAAATGTGGACAATTTGTACGTCCCTTAGTGCAAAAATTGGAAAGCTGTGCAAAGGTTTTCACTGCAGCTCAGGACCATAACCGCTAGGGGTGGGAGGAAAAAATCGATAAAGCATAGTATCCCAATATTTTGTCTGGTAAAATATCATATTGTCTCATTTACCAAGTGTCGATTTTTCAAATTAATTACAGTTTAAATAAGACAAACATAAAGGAAAGCCAAATGCTAAATTTGCTTAACAGTTGAAAAATTGTATAAATCACAATATATCATATTGCAATACTCACTGTATTGCAAAATCGAAAAAAAAAATCACAATAATATTGTATTGTGGCCCAAGTAGATAATATTGTGTCTTGGCCAAAGTATCCTGATTATATTGTATCATGGCCCAAGTATCATGATAATATTGTATTGTAGCCCAAGTATCCTGATAATATTGTGTTGTAGCCCAAGTATCATGATAATAAAGTATCGTGGCCCAAGTATTGTGATAATATCGTGTCGTGGGGTCACTAGTGATCCCCACCCCCAATAACCGCCAATTTTGGAGCCATCAGTTTTATCGGCTCCTGAAGTTCAAAGTTCTCCAGTTAGCAGTGCAGGAGGAATTATCGCTTCTAATATTTCTTGACCATTTTATCTTTCATCTGAAGATTTGGATGCAGCAGTCAATGAGAGATGAATATTTGATCAAAGCACGGTTGCAGCTTTTATTGTATAATTGATGTAACTCAACCTGACCCAGCGTCTGAACAGCTTCACTTCTTTCTTTTATAATATTTGAAGCCAGAAGATAACTCAATCCAATCTGTAAATCAGTAAATTTACCATTGCAGTGGGCCTTTTAAAGTCAGGGAGTACGTGCTGTCCAAGAGATTGAATCAAATCTCCATTCCTGAGTAATGATGTATGAAGAAAGTTTTTCATTCTGTATATGTTCAGACTCTAAAGTAATCACTATGTTGTTTTCTCTGGCAATGCTACCACTAACAGGCCAGATGTTTCACTGATAAGAAGCTCAGAGAGGAGAGTAGTGGTAAAGATTTTGACTCTGGACTGAGGCTTCAGAACGTGTCTGAAACAAGTCTCTTAGCTTAAACTGCATTTAACCCACACCCCAGAGATTTGGACAACCTTTTTACACAGTGTTACAAATGTGGAATCTCAGGCGTCCAGGGAGGAACAATGAGTCTAAGCTGTCCTGTAATCTAATAAAACACATACACGTACACACACACAAACACGTCATGTCTGTGTGCTCTTACTCACTGCATACTTGGCATAGAGGTCACAGGCCCTCGCAGTCTGTGGTCAGCGGCCGAGCACCCTAAGTATGTGTGCAACTCTCTTCATGATGACAGTTGGAGCTCAGTTGTTGAATCTCAGAAGTCTGTCCTTCATTCCTCGAAACCCCTCCCTACAGACTGCTCTGTCACCATCCTAGAAACTTTTCTCTAAACTCTCTGTGTCTCATCTTTAACTTGTAATGACCAGGAGTTCCTCTTAAGAGCTTGTCTTGTTCAACATCCCTAATAATACCTGGTCGTATTTGCTGTGAAGACAAACATATGCCATGCAATCTTGAGTCTATCCTTTCTGTCATTAGCGGGGAAGAAGCAGTCAAGTCTGAAATTCCTACAAGTGGCAGAAAGCTGTTGGCAGACTCTCCAACTGTGTCATGCCCCTCATGACACACGCACACACTCTTCCTCACGCTCACATTCCTGGTGCAACTGACAGTTTTTGCAAAGTGTGTGTGTGTGTGTATGTGCAAGAGTGCGCCACATGACCTGGAAGTGTGAAAGCTAACACATGACAGAGTTTGTGATTAATGCAAATCAGACATTATGCATATGGTGGTGCAACTCTAACACGACTTAATTAGAAACTAAATGGCAGTAAGTCACCTTGCTTTGAGTATGCAAATGTATCAGAGCATTCAGTGCTGTATGCTGGACTCTAAAACATGCAGCATACCTGCCATTGAGCTGCATTTTCATCGACATGGTATGATCAGTTTTGCCTTGTTGCTGCTTTTAAAAAATCAGTGTATCTATCTAATAGAAGTGCAATAGTTTATTTTCTATTAACTAAATGACGATGCACAGATATCATGTTAACCAAGCTGGGCCACAAACCAGTGTTTCTAATTCAAGGTGAAATGCTCTTAAAGTCCACTCCAGACTGGCCGAACAGCCTGCTTTCGTGAGGTTAAACTCTGTGCTTCCAAGTCAAATCTATAAAGGGAGTAGTATTTACATGTCTGTGTCTAAAACAGGGACGAGTAGAGAAGGAGTGGGAGGGATAAAGAGATCTGGGTTTAGAATGTCTCTTACTTACACAAAAACAGCTGGGGCATGTCAGATCTCAGGGAAATCGACATTTGCTGCTGTTCGTATTACTTGTTTTCAGCTTTTCTGTACCACATTAGTGTGCTTTTGCTGCATAGACTGACACTGGAAGACATCCCAGTACTTCATGCCTGTTTTTTTGTTCAGTTGACTTCTCCCTGATTATAGTTATCCTGATGCAGTAAATACCATGTTCAAACAAACGCTTAGAGTTAATACTATGCACTCAGCAACACTGTATCCTCATATTCATTCAGGTAAAAGAGCCGTAGTGACTGCTGTCAACTCTGTATTTCCATATCAGCTTTTCCAGCTTATGTGGCACTTTTGAAAGCTTGGTTTGCAATCACTGTGCCTTTCATAAATGTAGATTAATCATGCAATGTAAAGTGGAAAAAAGTACTGTGTATCTTTGTAGAAACTAAAGCCAAAAACATACAGAATCCGTATTGAGTGCGTTCCGTCAGCCTTGTGTCTCTGCTCTGTTGAGCAGCACTGTCTATCGCTCACAGGATGTGTATTTGAAGCGTAGCAGCAGCATAGTTCAGCCCCGGTCAGCTGGGCTCAGTATAGAGGAAACAACATGCTCACAACAGGTTGTTTTTCCTTTCTGTGGTCTATTTCCTGCTAATTTAGATAAAATTCAGTGACTGTTGAGCCTCTACTGTATGTGAAAAAGCAACGCGATTTTACGGTTTCGGTTTTAGCAGGTTTACTTGTGTTCAGTAAAGTAAACTTTGTTCCTTAATGCTGTGCTGTTACATTCAGACAGAGTTAGCAGTTCAAAGTCCTGTTGGGGGCCACATGGACCAGGGATTGACCATCGAATTGTTCTGTGTTACTGATAAATCCATAACCAGGAAGTATTTCACATCTACAAGACCTGATACGCAGTCAGGAGTCTGCATATGGTGTTTTATTTTGAAATTTACCGGATGACATGCACGGTTTTTTAATGCTTGACATCCTGTCTAAGACGATCTTCCCTGTTTAAATTGAAGTGTGCTGGAAGCGTAGAGCAGCAAAAATAGACTTGCTCGATATGCTTCTAATACAGAGCTGCGACGGAGCTGATGCGCGTCCTGTATGTGATGCTGCTTTGATTAGAATTAGAATGGCAACCTATTTGCTGCGTGAAACTTGACGTTACCAAATGCCCTCAATGCGAACCGTGTATGTTTTAGCCTTAATGCTCACCCACCTTTTTCGCTGAATCAGCAGTATCATGTTTTAGTATGGCATTAAGTAATTTTGATACTTCTTGTTGATGTTTCACACAGATTTGCTCATAAAAAAACAAACATCTACATATATTTAATGCATTAATTGACAGTTATTGCTTTCAGGAGTGTGATGATAAACGGTTCACGGGCCTCATCAGGGTCGTCCTCTAGGCCTTGACCTCTGACCCTCTGTTAGTGATGCTGCATCTGGATGAAGGCTGAATTCCCTGCAGGTCACAGAAGACGAATGAAAGGCTAATGCAGAGTTTCAGTAGCGCTGCCATCAATCTACACTTTCTCTGTAGGGTAAAAGGAATTGGCCTCAGGCTGGGAACCATGTGCTGCTACCGCCTCCGCCTGCCCTGATGAACATCTGAGACCCCTGAATCTGCTCTGTTCTTTATTATTTTTAATCCAGCATGATTAATCTGCACATCTTTGTGTGTGTGTGTGTGTGTGTGAACATATACAGTGTACCCACGCTCCTCCCTCCTTCCCCTGGGTCATGCACTGTTTGTTGAGTTAGGCTGCGGGTTTGGCCCTCATCTTACATGAATGTGAGGATAAGTGCTAAAGCAGATCCTGCACTCGCCACCCTGTCTGTCTATCCGTCTGTCTTTCTGAAACTGACAATTTATGCTTGCTCTCAGTTTCTTCCTTCAAGGAGTGGTCGAAGATCACTGAATGCCTTACTCGGAGGAAACTGCTTTTACAAGACCTAGCCAAGATGAGGGTTAGCTTTTGACACCGAATCAGCTCCACTTGTTTTCAAAGGGTCTGGTAACAAGTTTGACCCCATCCTTAGCAATCTAACACTAGTTACATAAATAAGCTTTTCTTTTTTTGTCTTCACGAACTGTTTCCTATTAGTTGTGTTTCCTGGAATGTTTATTTAGAAGAAATAAAACAAAAGTTCATGCATTCCTGCAGGGACTTTTGGGAACCTTTGGCTGGATCCTGAAGAATGGTTGTGATGTCTGTGGTTTGAGTTGAAGTGATTTAGCTCACCACTCGCTTGTTGTTTTCTCCTGGAGAACAGTTCAGTCTGTGTCAGGCCCGCAGCTGGACTAAAGTGTTACTTAATTGACTTTGAAATAGACAGTTTTTCTTTTTTTTTTTTCAGATTATTTTACTTAAACACAATAGGCGTTGACCATAGTTTGAAACTGATGCAAAGATTTCTTTACAAATAGTTAACTCCGGTCTGTTTGTTTGCAACTTCACGTAATGGACTCCCAACGGACCTGCATGAAACTCTTTAATTTCCCTGGTGAGGCAGATGCTTCACCACATTAACTAATAGAGGCCGATTAGCCTGCAGTGCAGTTGGCAGTTATCAGCCAGCTAGTGTAAGTAAGCCAGGGTGAACAATATGAGCACAGCTGACTCTCTGCGCCTTATCTTCGTCTTGTCTTAGAAGAACAGCGAGCGGTCCTGCGGCTGCCTGGTCCAAAAAGCTGCCTGATTTTTTTTAATTGTGGGCGTTTGTGGAATGTGGAGTTGGAGAAAGGCCTGGGAGGGCTTTGGAGGCATTTTCGAACAAGCATCTTATTCAGTTGTTTTCTCCCATGTAAGGGGAAGCAGCAGTGAGAACTGGCAGAATACCTCAGGAGACTGCTGAGACGGACCTCAGGCTGTTGTCTGGCAGATGTGAGCAAACAGACCTGTGTGTTTGTACGATATAAGACTGCACGTCATACATCATACATCTGTGATGTTCTTTACCTGAAAATAGTAAATCCTGGGAAATCTATCGCGGGTTCACCCTAAGGCTTTTCACTGTTTGTCAGACTGAAGGTGTGTGCACAGCGCACCTTCAGGACATGTTGCGTTTCTTTCAGAGAGAGTGTTTTGCATTTTATCTTTCCTACATGTTTTCGCAGCACAAATTTTCCAAAGCTGAGGATTTGTTTCTTCCCTCTCCCCTCACACACGTCTCGAAGAGCAGAAAGCTTACCTCAGCCCACCCCAGCCTGGAATCTACGATTTGTGTTCTGGGTTCATTTATGTCTATCTGCCTGTCAGACTCCTCGCTGAGACACTCAATCAGGGGTTTGACCAGTGACAGTAATTCTCGAGGTTTCAGCATGGAGGATATTGATTGTGGAGCTGAAACATCAAGAAGTAAAGTAAAAGAAAGAATTGCAGGCAGGTTGAGAGAGCGTGAAGTTGAGATTTGTGGAAGTGAATGATAGAGGGAAGATAACAAGAGCTGTTGGGTGTCAGGATAGAAGTAAAGGATAGGGTACAAAGAATAAGAGGGTGGAAAATCAGTTTAACATCTTAAATAAGGATGTGTGCTGTAGGAAGGTCAAGATAATATAATTGTGTTTTATAACCTGAGATTATTTTACTATATAACTTTGAAATCTGTAGTAATTCACACGCTCTAACAGTAATCAATGACATTGGATTTGCATACTAATATTGTATTGATGTAATTGAGTGCTTTGAATTGATTCAACAGACATTATCATCTGATTAGACAAGTTGAACACACTGATTTCATCGCTGGAAAAAAAAGCCAGGAAATATCACTCACTAATTGCCATCATTGTCTCATGCAGATCTTACAACAGAGATGATCTCTTATTCAATATAGTCATAAATGGCAGCTCTTAATTGACTGCACCATGATAATGGTTGTATCAATGCCTCCAACTAATTAGACTGAATTAGACTGAAACTGAGGGAGCAAGTCATCTTTATTTTGGGATTATCCTCAACCATGAAAGCAAATTTCAGAGCTGTGAACTTTCAAATTTCAGAGAAAAAAGGTTACAGGCTTTCAAAAGTATCCCACTGAACTGGTTTCTGAGAGGAAGACTCATGAATAAGTGTACAGTATGTATCCACACTCAGTAGACAGAGCTCTTTGTTACACACGAAGCCTCCAGGCTGTGTCGGCTATGAGAGAGGTCTGTTTCGATCTCGCTCACAGCTCAGGTGCAGCACATCACAATGAAAGAGGACGAGAAAACTGGTCGTCGAGCATTGCTGCGGAGCACGAATCACCTCTCTGTAAATTGATCTGGTTGTGAATTTGCTTTCTGATGAGTGGTTAAATGATCCCAGGTAGCAGGTGTTTGACAGTATTAGTTTCCATTCAGGAGGTTGTTTAGATGCTGACAAAGTGAAAGGACATTAAACTGACACTCTCTACTTCCTGGCATCACAAACCTGGAGCTCTATGTGTTCTTAAATCAGTCAATTATAAGAAAATGTTGAGAAACCACCCAGGTTTCCTGCAGCATTTTACTGTGAACTTTGGTCCTACACTGACTGTATACGCAACATATATATAGTATATGTGTTAGGAGTTTAAAAGGTACATATACTCTTAATGAGCTGTCTCTGTATGGCACTTTCAGGTCTGTGCAGAAACGTACTGACCTGAATATATGCAGTAATTCACATTCAAGGTCCAAAGCTTCAGTTTGTAGATGGCAGAGGAGCAGGAGAGAGAAAGCGCAGCTACAGTAAAATGCAGTAAAAACTCAGAATAATCATTTTTGATTACGTGACTATTTTGGTTCAGATATTAATCCACAATCAGTACCTCAAAATGAATAGTTAAATCTTTAACTAGTAGTTTACTCAATATTAAACTGAGCAATTATAAACCTGGGGTTAGAGGGAGTCCTTACTTTTAGGTCTTTGTTTTTGCTCTACCCATATTCAACATATCAAATCCAAAGGGTTGGATTCCTCTTAAATATACAGCTTCATATCCACTGAAGCATAAATGAAAGCTGTAGTTTCCTCTTGCTCACTACAGTCACCTCACTGTTTGTCCGTGTGTGTGAGGCAGAATAGGGTGAGGTAGGGTCCTCTGCACAGCACTTTTTAGTCCCAGAGAAATCGTTCAGGTCTCAATGGACCGCTGAAGCTCTGATTTTTGTCCATTCATGCCGTTTGTGTGCTTCCTGTCTCATGCTCGGGCCTTTTAAAAGTGGCTTTATCCCAGAGCTGGGATGTGTGACTGAGCAGCGAAGCATCCCTGGAGCATTTCTCTTGGGAGAAGCTGCTCCTCTTCATCTGCTTACCCCTATACCATGCTGCTGGTTTACACATGTATGTGTGAACCTTTACTATATGTGCCTGCTCAGGCAAATGTGAAAGTGGATGATGTGTGTCCTGTGATTGCACAGAGGAATGTGTGCTGCGTTAACGTCTGCAAGCAAAGCACAGTCACGGGTCAGCAAGTGCCTCAATCTGTTATTCCCAGATCCCTCTCTCTCTCTCTTTGGCCCCAGGAGCTGGGCAGCTTGCCTGCAGAGAGGAGAGGTGAGGCTAACACCATCCTGCACAGAACCACTACACCCCTGTCCTTAACGTCCTTCAGCATGAAGCACCGCCCTCTTAATTGGCTGATGAGTCAGTGTGTAGGTTTTTCTTATCCAATTATGGTGCTGCTTCACTGTCATCATTGAAGTGTCAAGTAAAAGGTTTAGACATTAAAGGGTGATTTCCACTGACCTTTTTTCCTACTCTGCTCCTGGAGTCCCTTTCACACATGAACTCCAGACAATGTCAGGCCATTGAGTTCCTGACATTTTCAGAAATTGCTCTTTCACACACATCCAACACAGACACAGACCTCTAATACAGTCATCTGCTCTGCTTTTATTTTGCCCTTTTTACTACCATAACATGTGCGTTGTCTCTCTTTCTTTCTATGTCATCAGCAGAGACACCACAGGCAACAAATATGACATATGTAGTAGGGGTAGGAGAAAAAATAGATTCACATAAGTATTGTGATTTTTTGTTGGACAGTTTTTAAATCGATTTTTATGTTCAAACTTTTTTATTTTTTTTCTAATTTAAGAATAAATCTTAAAAACTGACTAACGTGTGATGAGGATTTTTGGGGGAAATATGGTTCCTGGAATAGTCAGTGGACAATCATAATCATTCAACTGTTTCTCTGGTGTTAAAAATGCAGACTAAAGATTGAGGAAAATCGACAATATCGTAGAATCGTAATTTAAATCGAAGCGGCATCCAAAAATTCGTCGAAGGATCGAATTGGGAAAAAAGCATATTGTCAAAGCCTTAATATGTGTGAGAGATTTCTCACTACATTTTTGACAGTGAATTTTAATGTCATTTGGATCAAGAGGAAAACTGTTGAAGATTTTTGTAAAATATGTCACGCCATAAAGATTAGAACAACGATGCCGTGACAATAAAGTCTGGATTTGTGAATTTAGAGGTATTAACCAGCAGTTTTATTCCATCAAAAATTTGTTTAAGAGGTTTAACTCTTTTGCAATTATGTTTTATGGGAGAAATTCAATAGTCTCCCTCAGGTGTTTATTTGAAGTGAACACAGACTGTGGTGGAAGTAAATCTGTCAGAGGACGTAATGGATTTCTTGGCCAGTTGGTTTGATCAGCAGTGCAGTAAAGTCTTGAATGGATGAAGAGTTTGCTGTGAGGTAACTGGTGTAAATAGTGTTATCAGGCAGACTGCAGGAGGAAGCGTCCGTCATCAGCTGAGCGATCAAACCTTGGCTCTCCATCATGCTGGTATTTCCGACCACTGGATGCTGGACCCTGTTCCTCTTTGTGAGAGACGGATATTGGAAAGGTCATGCACTGATGAGCGGGTGTGTTTCCAAACACAGGCGCTACATGTGCTTCGAGTACAGGACTGAGAAAATAACTTCCCTTCTAGTTTGAGTTTTATTTTAAGATATGTAACGTTGGAAATTGTAGAGAGGCCTGAAAAAACTCTCAGATTCCTGCACAAAGTAATGCAATAACTTAAAATTTGAAAAAAAAAGGGAAGAACATGTAATTTATGTTTTACTCGGTTGCACTTCAAGGCTCTTGCAGCCACTTGCTCTTTAACCTTTGAACTCTTTAGTCAGCCTGCCAGCTTAGATTTAGATACTCCCTTTGTGGATGACTAGCGCTGTCCACACGCTAGGGTCATACGCAACACACACACACGTACAGACACACAAAAGCCCCGAGTTCTTTCTTCCGCAGTCAGAGGCCACGGCTTCAAAGAGCCTGTGCCCTGTGGCTCACCTTTTATGCCTCACCTCCATAATTACACCTTTGAGCTGAAAGCTACGTTGGTCTGAGTCCCCTCGTAGCCGTTAAGCTAAAGGCCACTCGAGCTGCAGATGAGCCGTTACAGTGCCACTAAATTAACCAAAGGTCAATGAGGCCACACCTGGTGGGCAGCTTGGCTTCCTTGCATTGGATGCGCAGCTTGTGTATGTGGTGCATAGGCGTGTGTGCGTGAGGCTGAGACAGAGTGAGAGGGAGAAGCTGCTCGGGATTAATGTTATTGAATTCTGTTGGAGGAGATTAATGGAACAGTGGTTTCATTAGGATCAAGAGCATGAGAGCGTATTGCTGTATCCTCCACTTGAGAGAAAACTGCAGTGAATGTATTACAGCTTGTTACAGTCCTTCCCTTATATCTTTCCTATATAGTGTTATTCATGAGTCATAAAGCCCAGTCTAAACAAAAGACAGTTTCCATGTCTTCACTTGTAGCTGGGGGTGTTTTGGATGGAGGTTGCACTTCTGAAAGATGAGACTGAACTCCCTTCTGGACATCATGAACACAGAACTCTAATTATTTTACAGATCCTCTGAGGAGGACATTAAGGATGGTCTTGAAGACAGATGGAGAAGAAATACAAGAAGACAGGCTGAGATAAAGAAAGGGCACAGGGAGAAAGACGAGTAATAAAAGCCAGTGTTCCTCCTCTTTTGTGCGGAGTCAAACTTGGCAGATCCCCAGGCTGCTTTCACCCTGATGTCATCGAACATATCTCTGACCTCAGCTAACATCTTGCCTAGCAGCGTAGAACCAAGTGATATGGCAACCAGATGACTGATTCGCAAAATTATCCAATGACGTAGTGCTTTTTGTACTTTTCTTTTTTGTGTGGGACCTTTCTCACCATACATGGTCACATTGAATCATGTGTTGCCTCCAGACACAGAAAAGAAGAACACAAAGCTTTGCGTGTGGTTTGTGACAGACCCTCTGAGGTCAAGAATATAAGTTACTCATCCTGGAGATAATGACATTCTCACTGTCAGTGTTAAATATCAATTAGGGAGCTTGACAAAATTTCCTATAAAGCAAAAACAGCTGACCAGGCGCTGAGCGAGAAGTTTGACATGGATTCAGAATTATTTGTTCACAGTTTCTGATAGTTTTAGGGTTTGAAGGAACCTGCCCTTTATACACCTCACAGCAGAGGATTAAACACAGTGGACATCCCACTCCTTGTTTGGTTTCAGAGGGGAGGAGGTGGCTTAGTAGGAGAAAGAGTAGTCATCTTTTATAAGGGTAACTGTCTCTGGGTTAAAGGGATATTCTGGGTAAAATTAAGTTATGGTCAAACACACTGTAACACTGAGTTAGACAGATAAATGTTGCTGACTGCTTGATTCTCTAGTTATACCAACTTTAGTAACGACCGCACAATAGCAATACACTGCGGTCTACGCCTCAATGCACAAACCTCAACCAAAAAGCCACTCTATAGCCACAAATAATGCTCAGAACAGCAGCTAACTTTATCAACAGTACATATAGGGTCCCAGCCATAGCTGTGCCTGGTTTCTTTAGAAAAGAGACTAAACACAGCTCACCCACTCTCCTCCAGCAGCTGCTTGTGTGTGGGGGAGCCCCGACAAGTCAATCACCGAATGCAGCGGAGTTGCGCAGCTCAAGAAAGAAACTTTATGATCATTACTTCATGGAAATGCAATTAGAGTTCTTGTTTATCTTGTATGTGCACCGCAGACGCGGTAGCTCTTCCTGTCTTAGCCTGATTCTGCCTTGGTCTGATTGTGTTCCCATGAAGTAATAATCACAAGTTTTCCGCTGCACTCTGTGATCGACTTGTCAAGAGCACTACAGCATGGATGGGGAGTTTTCCTCAAGGCAGACACAACTGGGTAAGAGAGTATAACTAACTAATGTTAACAAACCCTGGGTACTCTTTGGTCAACTGGCATCACTAACCCTGACAGAGGAGATCACACCAATCACATAAACAAGGAAGAGTGAGCAACATCTGACCAATCACAAGCATGAATAAGAGCATAGTCAGCAGATTATCGTATTTTACAACCTCAGAGCAAACTTAAAAATGTGGATGTTAAATATATAATCAACACGGCTGCATTTAAAATAAAATGGGTGCCGTTAGATAGAGGTGCTGGAGCGGAGTCTGGAATGGACTGCTTGTATCAAAGTGCTAATATCTGAGATTTTAGATGCAGGCCGATATAATCCGATATTCCAATTTTTGCTGGTATCGGATAGATATTTAATATCAATATCGTATCGGGACACCCCTATCCACCATCCAGGTTTCTTATCATGCGGGTGCTTTTATTTCACCTCAGCATTGCCTGTATTTTGTGACATGGACTAGCCTGTTTTCAGTGGCCGTTAAGTGTTTATTGTGTGTCTGGTTCGCACGTGCAGTCAAGTGTCTCCCTCTTTCTCTCTCCTGTCTTTTGCCTTTGAGTCTGTTAAGGTGGGGGTTAGCTCCTGTGTGTGTTGTTTGAGCTGATAGATAGCGGCAGACCGGCCATGACGTGTCCCTTGTTTCCTGTTGGAGGCCTACAAACACACGCACACCTACTCCGGTCTTCTTTACAGTGTCTCTCGTCGGTGTGTGTTCACCTCATGCTGCTATGCTCTTTTTCTTTGTCGTCCTCTTGTTTTTCGTCTCCCGTCATCTATCATGTGTCTCTCAACCATAAACATAGCTTATTCCTTTTCAGAGTTTAGTTTCTGTGTCAAACCCTTCTCCCTCCGCTCTCTTCCACACCCTTCATTCTTCCTGCCTCCTGTCGTGCCTGTTCTCGTTCCAGTGCTATTCAACTCGACTTCCTGTTGTACTTGATGAAAAGTGGTTAAAGTTATTCGTATGTACAGCAGCCCTGCAGTGTCGCTGCATCTCCAGTCTGTTGGACCTTTTAAGGGAAGGATCCAAAAAGCTCTGGCTGCCTCAGGGAGATGTTTAGCTGATGATTTATTGTAATACCTCCTTCACTATCTCAATTCTAGGGTTTCATTTTTCCAGGATGTTGCAGAAATTCACGACTTGAGTCAGCATTGTGTTCAGACTTTGCTGTGAGATCTGAACCTAGATAACTTCAAGGAACTGATCACTCAATGGGGGCCTCTGTTGAAAATGTGGGTCAGATTTGCTGTAATAACGCACCTTATTTAACAAGTTTGGGTTGGACGGATGAAATAATCAGGTCTGTCAGTGGAGCTGCTAGACCGTGTCCTGAGTCAGAGAGCGCATGTTTACATTAGTAATCCTTCCAGCACAATGGATGTGTGTTATCCATGTCACTCATCAGATGTGGACAGTGTGCTGCATAGGAGATAATACCAGCTGAGTGCCAATAGCTCAGGTTTAACAGGGATCTATGCTGTAAGCTTCCTGCTATGTAGGTTATGTCTTCATATCATGACAATCTGGCTGGATTAGGAATTAGGATTAAGCTATTGTACAGTATGTCAAACTTGTCTTTACAGTGTGCACTCACGCCTGTGTTATATTTATTGAGAGAAAGCAGTGCGTGCCTTTGTGCCAGTACATTAATGCATGCGTGCATGAGCATGTGTGTGTGTATGGATCTGTTGCAAAGTGCATAAGGAAAAAAAACCTGATTGCACCTACATGTGGTATATGTGTTAAAAATGTTCCTTTTGCCCACTGGCAAACAGAGCAATAATGCTGGGGTGTACAGTGAAGGCCACAAAGGGGGCTGAGAGAGGATCCGACAGCAGTTGGCTGTAAACTTACTCAGCTGGTTTTACTCTCAGTGAGGAGTGGAGATATGAGGAGAAAAAAAACACACAGCCAGGTTCACAGGTTCACAAAAACAAACACAACACAAGGTGGGGGCTTTTTCAGAACTACACACAGTATTTGAGTGTGTATATGCAAGAACACAGACCAACAGATGTGTGTTTATGAGTGTGTGTGTGTGTGCTTATAGAAAAGAGGGAAACACTTTGTGAGTCACAGGTCGACATTAGGATCAGTTCAGGATGTGTTTTGGAAGGGAATCCCAGCGTGAAACAAAGGATTAGTAGGGCCTCTCGTGTGTGTGTGTGTGTGTGTTATTTAGAGAGTGAGAGAATGAATGGAGTGTTAATGTAGTCTGTTATTAGTGTATTGTCCTGTGCAGATGTGGCTGGAGGACAGAGGGGGATTTTTTTAGTGAGGTGAAAGAGTTCAGGATCTCAGAGGGGTCAAAGGTGATTGATGAATATTTAGACATTTAGAAAGGTCTGTAAGTTTTTTGCTTTATTAGGGCCTGCTTCCACTAAAAGTACTTGTTGCAGTGTCAGTGCCCAAAGCATTTATTTGAGAGTGCTGCTCGTTGCATTTGTTTTATAAAACATCTTGAAATATCTTAAAAACAAGAGGTAGAAATGTGTTGTAGCAGCAGCAGTGGCAGCTCTTAATTTAGAAATTGTGACCTGAAAAAGTGGGTGTGGTCCTCTGTTTAGACCCCAGTTATAGATTTTGAAATCGCACCTATCTCTCCCTTATTTTGATTGGTTGATAATGAAGAAGTCAGCTCTGTGAGAACAGCATTAAGGAGAGCTGAAAATGCTAAGCTCTATCAGTTGGGTGTAGAGAAAATAGGCCCTACCAGTGCAAAACTGCTGCCAGTGGACACAGGCCCTTTTGCCATTTGACTTGATTGTTGTTTTTGTTCTGTAATTTTTTTCCCCTTATTATGAGTCTGTTGATATGCTGTGCCAGTGAAAAGACAGGATGTTTCACTTCTGTGGAGTAAAGTGAAAAGAAGGTTTCTGTTTGACAGTTAGATTTGCTGCATTGATTTGTATAATCACAGTTTTTTTTGTCTGTGAGCAGTGTGTGTGTGTGTGTGTGTGTGTGTGTGTGTGTGTGTGTGTCTGTCTGTCTGTCTGTGTGGTCCTGCAGCCTCTGAATCCTGTTTGTCTTTGTAGCATTCATCCCACATTCTGCCTCTTTGTCTGCCTGCCATATCGAGGTGTCGCCTTGTAAGCAACATGTGCAAACAGCCATGTGGACTTACCTGTGTGTGCATGTGTATTTACTGGTTTGTTTACATTTCCCACAATGTGTTTAGTATGCACACAAGCACTCGTAGAGACAATTTGTGAGGGTATTTTCTGCTGTGTGTGTGTGTGTGTGTGTGTGTGTGTGTGTGTGTGTGTGTGTGTGTGTGTGTGTGTGTGTGTGTGTGTGTGTGTGTGTGTGTGTGAGTTACAGAGAGACAGACTATGCCAGCAAGGCAGGTGTCAGGTGGAGTGACAGGTGGCAGCTGAGAACAGGGAGGATTTCCTCTTTTTAGTAACGGCTGATTACCTCCCCTTCCTTTCTCTGGCCATGCACAGTGAGTCTCAACCAGGAATCCCCTTTTAGGTTTGTATATTTGCAGTTTGTCAACATTGCAGAGTATCTAGTTAGTTTAAAAAGTGTAGAATTGATCTTTGAAAATGTATTTGAGATTGTAAAGAAAATAAAAATGATCCAAAATGTGTAAAAACTTAAACTGGATCATTGTGTCTCCTACAAGCATGAAAAGTAGGGTTCATTTCCTATTACAGTTAACAAACAAAGGAAAAATTCATCTAATTTTCAAGCTGCATATAGTGAAAATTTAACTGTGAAATAAAAAAAGATCACTGTGGTCATCATGGACATGAAAAGTTAGAAACAGTAAGTGTTGTCACAGATGGTCTAGTTTGTTTTTGTAGCTCACATCCAGGCGTCGGTATTAATTTCAGTCTGTTCAAACCTCCTGGCAACAGTTTAAGTAAAAACATTTATTTTGACTCTTAGATACTCTGTCAATATACATTTTTAGACTGAATCATAACAGCTGTGTGCAGAATTTCTGAAAACAGAGATGAGATTTTGATGTAAAGGGGAGCTGACAAGAAAGAGGAAGAGGGAGACACACAATGACAAGGAGAAGGAAACGGGGTAATGGAGGGTTAAAATAAGCTGTTAGTGTGAGACAGGGAAGGAGGAGGAGGGATGCAGTTGTTTGTTTTCCACGTCAGTCCTGTCTGAGGGATCTCCCCCGTGGGAAAAAGACATCTTTACCATCAAAGAGCAGACAGATACTGTAAAACCGCCACTCTGTCTCCTCTCATACCTCTGACTCACTTATCGCTGTCTTATCTCTGCGGCTGCATTAGTCAGCTGCAAGTTGAATCGGATTCAGTTACAGATCAATATCATCTCCTGGTGGGCTGTTGTGAGCCCATAAGGCTTTCCTATTCTTCCATAAATCTGCCCATTATGTGTGGAGTTTCCCGGTGGCACACACACACTCTCCCTCCCTTTCTTCTCCTCATGTGTTGACCCCAAGTCAGTCAGGGTCTCTTGACCTGCCGTCACCCCACCAGATTAGTTGCCATAATTATCACACTCCATTAAACTTCCATGAACAGCTGAGATGGCCAAGAAGTGAGGGGCCCAGCTGTCTCCTCTGTGGTCTAATCTGCGGATCCTCATCATCCTTGTATGTGTGCCTCAGGTCACCATACAGGCTAAACACACGTATGAACCAGCAAGCATAGACAGGATCAACCCCTCTGTTGTTAGATCTGGCGCATGTAAACACACTGAAGACCCAAACACGTCTTCATTCTTCACACTGGAGTGGACACAGTAGGGATTAAAGAGCTGGAAGTGATTACAGCAATAAAGAGAGTCTATCAGTGTGAAGTAGGTTAATAACGTTTGTTTGGCTTTCTCTAAATGTTTGCTTTAGAGGAGGGTGTAGAAGAGCTCTATGTATTTTGGTGGGTGGGCTGGAGTTGACAGCGTGTTAACAGTTAACATGTTAACTATGTCAGTTTAACCAGACAGCTTATGAACAAGTTTATCTCCACATATGTCGTCTGTGCTTGTTTACATCTGGGTAGTAGTAGAGCGTTTTCTCTAGGGATGGGCGATAAACTGAAAATTTAGGGATACCAAAATTGACGACAATAACCAACGTCATTCTGCCCATGTCAATATATTCGGTACCAAATAAATAAAGTTGGTTTTTAATGTGTGATCTCATGTCCCTTTAAGACACTGTCCTATGTCGGAGGTGTGACTCCACCCTACCCAGTCCGTAACAAAGAGGGAAAGACAGGTGAGGAGATGGAGGACGGTTCAAGAGTTGTAGAGGCTGGAGCGGTGACCTAAGTAGACAAAGTTAATGTGGGAGGGGGTGAGCAACTTGTGGAGTAGTTATCGTCCATTTATGGTTATCGAGATGAACTGCTCAATATATCTTGATATTGATTTGAGGCCATATCGCCCAGCCCTAATTTTCACATTACAGCAGTATGCTCCAGCTTAGGCATTTGAATAAAAATGTTATTAATTCATTTGAATTGTTGGTAATTCTGGTGCAGATTAGTTAGGGTGATAATTTTTAGACGTTTACAAATCAGGAAGGCTCTTGCTGACTTTGGGGATCAGCTTTCCTCGAGCCTCTGCTAAGAAAGTGTTAGCATCATCACTCATGTGGTTTTCCTCTCACTGTCTCTAACGTCCTTCTTTCCTATCTTCATACCTCACACACACTCTTGCCCTACTCTGCCAGTCTTGTAAAACATGACACCGTCTTTTCATTTCTCCACTCTGTTTAAATCAATCTTGCCGACGGCTGCTCTCATGTCTGACTCTCTGCTCCTTTTACTCTCTCTGTCCTGTCATCTCTTTGTTTCTCCCTCCTCTGACCTGTCTGTCCAGTGAAGCTGGTTTTTCCGGTTGTTGGTGGCAGCGTGTTGACATTTCCCTCTGCTGATATTTAAAACGTGACTCCAGAGTTTGTGCATGTTAAATCAAATGCATATTTAAATGTTACACATTCTTGTAAACCGAAAGTGGTACAGACATCCTAGGTGTATTTGATGCAGCTGATTATGAAGGAACCTAAAATGAAAGTGAGACACTAGCCATGTTAACATGTGCAAAATTTCTTTATCTGATTAAAAATGAGAGGGATTGAATAATCTGAATCCACTGTTTATATGGGCGCAAAGTCAAATGATCCAATCATGACGTGCGTATACATGCACCGAATTTTATTTAGATTAGAAGCATTTGGACATGCGCATAGTTGTCTGATTTTGCGCAAACAACTGCAGAAGAAGAGTTGTATTTAAGCCTGTGCTGTCAACAAACAAACAAACGCAGTAGTGGCTCACTTCATTCAATTCAGGAGTTTTCCCCTCTGTTAAATGTTGTCACTAGATGGCGCCCTTGCCTACTTATTTTACTGTTCTGTCAAAGGTTGCGCTGTGCGTGCAGATGTGACATCATTACATCGTATGTTCGCCTTGTCATGTTATCGAAGGAGCAGACGCAGCACCTGCGGTTGTGTTTAATGCCAGAGTGTTAAAAATGAAACTTACTGACCTTGATACACTAAAGGCTAAAGAGTGAAGACCGAGTTAGGTAAGAGAGTCACGATCAGAGTGAGTGTTTACATGGACGCGTTAACAATCGGCATAAACTACCCCTCTCGATCGGAATGCAATTTCTTTCCGATTAGGCTGAATAGGATCAGAATCTGCTGAAAAGGATCGGAATCTTCTGATCAACACGTTTACATGACGCTTTTTTATTCATATCAGGTATTTATTCTGGTTATTTGTGCCCATGAAGAACATGAAGCAAAAACACACAACAGTCAAACAATAATAAGATACTGCTGCAAATAAAGCCAGCAAAGGTGGAAATTTGCCTGGCTGCCTTTTTCTTTGGAATAAATGCTCTCTGTGTTGATTGTTGACAGATTTAGAGGCTCATAAAAAGTCTGTGAAAGTGTGAAATTACACTAGCATTAAACTAGTTCTGAAAACCAAACAGAAGAGCAGAGTGTTTTTTCATTTATACTCCCGTATAAATAGGATGTGAGGAGAAATTTTTAAAAACTAATGAGGTGCAAATGTGTCAGACAAATTCATACTAAATCTGTTCCAACACTGGCAGGTTTGGAGGTAAAGTTTTCATTTTTGAACAGCTTGGTGATTAATTCCTGGTTTTCTTGGCCACACAGGGAAGATTAAACAGAGGCTGGTTAGGTTTATTTTGAGGAAAAAAAACAAAAGGTCCACATTTTTCGGGCCTCTCTTCAGGCGTGAATCAATAGAGCTTGGTGAATAGACTCAGCTGACATGACATATGCTGGGGCTGAGTGCCTGACATTGATGATTTATTCTGTTCCCTAATGGGTCGTGAATCTGATCGATTAATCAGCAAGGATCAGGTGTCCAATCAGAGGAGCTTTAATACTTGGCATGTGACCACCTAAATGTGTGCTGGCATCGCCCCATCACCCACTGAATCACCCTACACTCTATTATTGTGCTGGTCTCCAAGTCCAGGACCCTCTTCCTGGTTACTCGCAAACACAGTGTGTGTTGTCCCTCCCTCTTAGATCCACACACACACACGCCTTCCTCTCCCCTCACGGTGCTCCACACCAACAGGAAGGAGAGAGGAAACAAAGAGACCACTTCCCGTGCGTACAGCCAGCGTGCTACACAATAGAACAGGAAGTGCCTGGCAACTGTAAGAGAGGCTGCAGAGTGTGAAGGAAAGATAAAGTGCTCTCTCCATCCCCCTCTCATGCCTGTCATTTTCCATCACCCTCTCTGTAAGGGCCTGACCTTCTCCTGCCTGCCTCTGTTTATTTTGCCTTGATGTCCTCTTCATGGAGGATCAAATATTCCTGCTTTTATTTTCAGGTTTCTTTCCTTTTCCAATACATTTGCTCGACTTTTTCTTAATTTGGTCTCATTCACTGAGGGAACAATCAATCTTTTCAGTGCAGTCACGCCCCATGTCAGACCAACTCTCCAGAGGGCTGCTGCTGTCACCATGGCGACCTTTGCCTGGGATGGACAATCTTGGACAGCAGGGGACTCTGGACTTTACAGATGCTCAAAGCCTTGTTTTAAATCAAGCCTGCTGGCCCGGCTGCATTGAGCAGACTGACTCACATGCTGCCAAAGGTCGTCAAAAGAAATAAAGCAAAGTTAAAGCAGTCATGACGCAAAGATTCAAGCACCTGAGTGGCAGCAAAGACATGAGAGAAGAAAGAGTTAGGACAAGGTCAGTTTTTCTTAGAAAACACATACAAACACCCAAAAATGGAGACTTAAAAGGATCCACGACTACTCGTCCTGGCCCATCATGATTCATCCCCTCTCCCTCCCCTCTGGATGTCCACTCTTTACGATTCCAGGCTCCAACCTTCCCCTAGTGTTACTCTCGGGAGGAAGGTCTTCACTCTGCTCACAACTTCAAAGAACTCCCCCCTCTCCTCCTCCTCCTCCTCCTCCTCCCTCTTCTTCCCCCCCTTACCTACTCAATCCCTCTCTTCCTCTATTTGTATTCTTCCTCTTCTCTCCATTGTTCAATCAATATCTTTCCCCCTTTTTTCTGCTTGCCCCCCTCCCCTCTTCTTTGTTGCCTTCTATCTCTCAGCACCTCTTTCCCTTTCCTACCCCTTCTCGTACTTTTTTTTCTCTCGCCGTCCTCCTCTCTTCAAGTGAAACACATCAAAAGCATGCTGTCTTCCTCTCTTGTGGTGGTCATTTATCCCAGTGGTTGAGCTGGGAGGCGGGCTTCATGCCAAGGCCAGGTATCCTCAGGGGAACATCTGGAAACACACACTGCACCTTATCTGGTGAAGAGAGAGAGAGTGGAAAAAGAAAAAAAAGCCCATAAAAGGAAATTATGTCATACTTTGTGAAATATGTACCAGGCATTGTTAGTGAGTGAGTGGATGCTGGAGCGATCCCACTGAGACCCAACAACAAGGCGATAATCCAGAATGACTTGCATCTATTTTCTCTTTTTTACTTTCCATCTTCACAACTATTTTTAGAGAAGCTTCCCATTCCAGGAAACGCAATAAAGCCAGTTGTCACAGCATGAAATACTGCGCTGAGAGGCTCTGTATGGCATCTATTTAAATAGCTGCAGAACTCTGTACCACATAATATCTCCCTTCAGTCAGGATTTTGCAGCAGGCCTAACTATGGGTCTCCACAATGACATGCCTCTATTATCAAATTTCCTGCTCTGCTGCTCTGTCATGCTTTCCATGAGAGAGAGAGAGCGACACTTCTCAAGTTAAAACGCACTGCTTTTGCAACTTTGCTCTGATTTATTTGATCTCCTTAAGGTAACTCTGTAGTTTGTGTTGTGTTTGCTCATTGTCTCACTGAAGTTAGTTAATTCTTAAATAGTTTGCAAAGTTTGTTTTGTCTGTTTCCTGCCAGATCATGGTTGCTACTGGAAACCACACAAAAATATGCAAAATAATTAATGTGCAAATGTACGGATTGTGCTCATGTCTCTGTTCAGTCAGTGGTGACCTTCAGTCAGAGGCAGCAGGTAGTGTCTGCTATGCTGTACAGATTAGTTCAGCTTGAAACGAGCTGCAGACTTTCATTAGCATTGTAAATCCTTTGAGGGTCAGCCACGGGCCGGCATCACGCTCTCAAAGGCACAGTGAAGAACAGACATCTGTCACTCACCCTCACACTGTATATACAGTATCTCCTCCATCTCTGCTTGCAATGGCCCACATCTGCATTATCAGCGTTGCACAGAAGAGGGCAAAACTCATTGATAGGGATGTGCTTAACTGTCTCTGAGATCAGTAGGTGCTCTTCAGGCTAAGATGTACCCTGTATGACTTTTAAACAATTCGAGGCTCATACTTGGATGAAACAATAACATTACTTGAAGTATGTGATTGAGTTTTTCTGCTTCATCACTGTAAACTCTGCAGCAGACACGTTTTGCATCTTTTCTTGCTTTTGCTTTTGCTCCCGTGATCAGCCGTGTCTTCCTTTCTACTATTTATATTAGCGGACTATTTCAACACAGTGTTTCGGAGTATGAGCTTATCAAACCAATTACTTAACACTGTGTAAAAGAATATAGAGTCAGAAATCTCAAGAAACAACATGTGGAAAGAAGGGGTGGGAATCACTACTGGCCCCACGTTATGATATCATCACGATACTTGGGCCAACTGTTTAGCCAATATAACATTTGTCTTATTTACACTGTATTTTATTTTCATGTGGCACTTCTTGCAAACCTTATATATATTTGTTGCACAAACTTTCTCCTGCTTTATGATGTCATCTCTGCCAACCTCACTGGACAAACAGTTGATTTAAATTTTCCATTATCATAGATTTGACTTCATATTAGCAATTTTTTGAAAAATTGATCCTTGGTAAATGAGATGATACGATATAACACCAGACAAAATATCGCAATACTATGCTGTATCGATTTTTTTCTCCCACCCCTAGTAGTTAGAGATTAGTATTTAGTGCATTTTCATTACCTTATCATTTCAGACTTCAGTTACTCAGTTTGGAGGACATTGAAAATGATCAAAATGGAGACAATAAAACCAAATAGTTGCAAGAACACATTGTTGACATGAATTGAATATTATTTTTTTCTCTTTTATTCCTTAACCTTGCACTTTTCTATTTTCACATTATTCCCTCACAGCCACATGCATTTAAAATTGATCCAGCTCCAGTTCAAACCTGTCCTTTGTTTCTTTCCACACATCATAAACAAATCAGGATACATGTACAGTTTTAATGGTTGCATCTGCTCTCTCCCTGCAGCAGATTACCAGCAGAGTACCAGATTATATCTCTTAAAATAATAGAGATCATCCTTTCAGCACTCTGAGTTTAGCCCGCATGTAAACACAATAGTGTAAACATAAACCCACATGTGAAGAGGATGTGTACTGTGGCCTGTACGGGTCAGGGGATGGAGTGAACTTTTTATTTGTGCTGCAGGAGCAAGTTGATTGTTTTTTTTTTAAAGCTTGGCCTTTGTTAAAGAGAGCTGATCAGACAGAGCTCGGACTCATTAGGAGAGCACTCATTAAAAAACACGCTCACAGACACTGTGATAGATGAGTACAGGCTAAGCGCTGCCACTTCTCATGCACACACACACACTCTGAAGACAAGGTTTCACTTCAGCACTGTGTCTCAATCTGTCAGGATCTAGTTATGATAGAATCAGGCTTTGTCTGCTTCATACACTTACTCTCTTGGTCTCATACACTCCTCACACATCTTTGTGCTGCTGCTGCTCCAGGCCATTGAGGAATAATGCTGTTATAGTCTGGAAGCATGCTGTAATGGTGAGGTGAAATGTGATCAAATACGATAAGGGAATCTTCTCAGAAAAAAAGAAACGTAAAATAAAGAAATAGATGAAACTATTAACTACTTTGTACTATTTCAATGTGTTAAATGATAATGTGGTAGAAGAACGAGAACAAAAAGAGAAGAAGAAGCTGTGCAGACAGAGAAGTGATGGTGTGGATACCATCAGGCTGCACATCCCTCTAGCACCCTCTGTTGGACACATTAGACAAATGCCCACCACTCACTTGGAGCGAGCACTCATACGGCTGGTAGAGATAATCTCAGATTTGTAAGTAAGTAAGTGTTTTTGTACAAGTTTATATATAATATATTTGTGTGTGTGTGTGTGTGTGTGTGTGTGTGTGTGTGTGTGTGTGTGTGTGTGTGTGTGTGTGTGTGTGTCTGTGTGTGGTATTAATTGTGGTTCTTGTGCCTCTGAGTAATAGACTCATTAGAACAGGAGCTGTGCACATGTGCTCCAGCTGGACTGTCTCCTTATACCACCTCTGCTCTCATTATTATAGTGCCTGCTGTGTGTGTGTGTGTGTGTGTGTGTGCGCGCGCATGGTGAGGTGGGATCTCATATGGGGCTACCTTTAATGAGCTCTCTCTTATTTCTCTATCTCTTTCACTCACACCCACTTTGACACCAAAACTTAAACACATATTTTCCTCACTGTCTATAATCGGAAAATGATCAAACAGTGATTGACACACATCCTCTGTCTTCTCCTACCTTAACTTTCAGTCTATGTACAGTATTTGTTTTCTCTTGTCTGACAGCGACCAGATGTCCCAGCCAGCCCTGGTCCTGTTAACACGAGCCTGGGCTGTGTTGAGCTGTGGTGTTAAATTTTAAAAGGCTTAAGTCTGGCCTTGAGAGCACTATCACTGCTCCGGTATAATTGTTTGGGTACGGCTAGAGGAGTGCCATTTGGCTGAGGAAAGTGAAAGTGCCACCACGCTGAATTATAGATGAACAATTTTGTAAGTATACATCCTGCAAAGTGTTGGCAAATGCAAGCTTTTAAAAATACGTCACAAGCATAGATTGTTTTTGAAGGTTGGTATTGACTATTACTTCCTGACGTCAATAAAGGAAGGTTCTTGGTGAATGAGCTTAACTTTAAAAAAGGTAACAGGGAGAACTTGAGGCGCTTCTTTCCTGAAAAATGCCGTCTCAAATGCGCCGGAGCGTTGTGTTTGCGGTGCAGAGAGGTTGTAAATGAAATGTGGAGGAACAGATGGTGTTGGAGAGAAGGTGAGGCTTGTGGTCATCCTTGTCCAAAGCCTGCATGGTGAGAGTGGCCTGTTGTCCTGTTTGTTTGCGCCGGAAACAGGGAGAATCATAACGGAGTGGTGAGTCATTTAATCCATGCATGTGAGCAAAACAGAGAAAAACACTTTCAATTTTGTATCTAGATGTAATCTGTAAGGACTCCATGAAAACCTTTTATCTCTTAACATAATTCTGCTTCTCATGCGTTGCAAACTTGAGTGCACCAGCAGGCGTTGTGTGTGTCCACTTGCTTGTTCTGAAGCTCTGCCCAGGTGTTGTGTTGATCCCCACACACTTGGATAGTGCTTCACTCTCTGTAAACTAGGGAAATATAAGGTCTCTCTTCAGTGTAGATGACATGAAACAGTGAGTCTTTAGTACAGTTTGTGCTGAGCAGGGTAAACACGGCACATGTACTTTTTCATTTAATCATAGCACTGATGCTGGACTCCCCTCTGAGCCCCGGTCATGAATCACAGGCAAGAACAAAAGACTTTGCCATATGGAGCTGAGCTTGTTATCCATAGCCCCTGACATATAGATATGGATACACAAACACACACACACACACACACAAATGCCCAGCTGGGGCCACGGCTTCTATCTCTTCTATGTGTGTGTCTGTGGTTGCACGCTCAAATTGGATTGCCATGGTGCCCCTGTGAAGATGTTTAGCTGTTTTGTTTCTCTTATGCAAAGACCCCCTGCTCTCTCCCACCCTGCTTACCCACACTATAGCAAAGGTGCTGAGGTGCAAGTGTGTATGCAAAGGGTTTAATGGCTTAGGCTGTGTCAGGCTGGGGAAAACATGCTCATTCATATGATAATCTCCAAACAAAGAAAAAAACAATAAATCTGTAAAACATCCTCTGAAACTGACGGAGAAGGGGGCAGATCCCACCGAGCCGCAGCTTCAGATGGGACACCAGCTTGCGTATCTCATCTCAAACATGGGAGACCTTTGGATTTAGGCCACAAAGACACACAATGGAAACTGTTTCTGTCATGATAATAGTAGCCTAAGCAGTGTTACCGCTGGTAAGGACAGTAGGTTATAGTTGTTATTGTGTCTGATGGTTTAACATTGAGGAAAAAAGTAACTATCTTAGCATATGACGGGGTATAGCTGCCACTAGGGCTGGGCGATATGGGCAAAAGTTTATCACAATATATTTTTTTCATGTCAGTCAATATCGATGATATCACGGTATAAAAAATCACTTGTCAATCTGAAATGTTCCCTGTTACCCTCAAATGAAATTTAACAGTACTTATTGGTAGCATGTCTTTGGAAATACAAGAAGCTACTGCATCTGTGAGGTCTTTGTGTCTCTTTGACATTTTGTCGAAAGGCGTTGCACCAAACAAAGCAGACTAAATGGTTGGCTGTTTTGGCGCCATGGGCTCCTTGCTCTGCTCGGGGTTCGTAACCTTTTACATTGTTGGTGCTCTGCTGCGTGGCACTGCTTCAGGTGGTGAAAAAGATTTTGAGGTATTCCCCAACTTTGTGTGAACATGAACTCGACATAATTTGCAGAGCACACTTCTCTGCTTCATGTCCGACCTCAAAAAACAAAATACCTCCACACCACCGACGTATTCATGCCAGTGTTGTCAACGATGTTGTCGTCTGTTGAGCCTTCATCTGCGTTTCTGCCAGAGGTAGCACTCATTTTCTTTTTTCTCATCGACAGTGCTGTCAGCGTCATGTGTTAAAGTGCTATGGTTGCGTGTAGCTACACAGTGTTTTGCTACTTGGTTCTAATTCAGCACATGATTGGTTCAGCGCGGCGCAGACCCGAAGCAACACACCTTTTCATTGGCTATTAGTGTGGTCTACCAAACCATGGGAGAATGCCAGCTATTGAAAAGCAAATTGACTTTGTTTCATATCGATATTGAGGGAAATAAATTTTTAATATATATCATTATCGTTTAATCACCCAGCCGTAGCTGCCACAAAGTTTGTTCTTACTTTCATGTCCTTATCACTCAATGAGACGTCAGAATATCCTGTGGACATCCTGAATTCCTCTCAGTAGCCTTTAGAGCCATCTTTCAAGAAAAGTGTGTTGTACAGACAAAATGCCATTGTTTCAGCAGGCTTGATTTGTGCGCACATTTACTTGAGTTTGAGGACATGTTCAGACAGTGAAAAATGTCCTGTTTCGGGAGCTTGAGAGAAAGAGGAATAAGAATAAAGAGGCTTATCTCCTGCTGCATCTCTGTCAGTGCTTTGACCTCAATGATCAAACAGGCTCTTGGCTGATAGTTGCCCATTACAGTGCTTTTTAAAACAACATACACTATAACTAGCAAAACAAGTCCAATTTATTCACTTTCATGCATCAGCATTGAGTTTATTTTACAGGTCCTCTGAGGGAGGTAGAAGGTCTGACTGTGTGCTGTAGAGCTGAAAAGCATCTGGACAGTCACAAGATAACCCATCAGGGCCGGCCGCTCTGGGTCTTTGACTCTTTGAATAGAGATTGAAGGTTTACAGATGTGAAGGCCTGAATGGACGACACCTGAGAAACTTCTTTTACAATGAGAAACTTAATAACCCTCAACATCTGATATCAGCTTTGCCATGAGTTTTCTCAACACTGGCTCAGGTGTTTAATGACTTCATATTAAAACAAAACATCTTCTTGCGTGTTAAAAGACACAGCTGGACACAGCTCCAGCTTTAAAATTAGGTATCATGCTTTTTGTTGTAGCCGCTTGAGCTTTTTGCTCTCTGTAACTACTCCACCAGCGCTAATGGATTGGCCAAATGACAGCAGCACACATGATTTTATGCAGCTAAAGAGGGATATTGAAAGAGTTGCCACCAGCAGGATGGATATATTGAACTGCATCCCATAACTTAATCAGCGTGGAGTACAGTTGGTTGGCACTTCTGAGTCTAGCATGAAGACAACTGTAGTTTTTACATGGGGGTGGTGTAGCTGCAGGCAGACGCTATTCACAGATTCCTGTGTTTATTGCCAGAGTGAGGCTCCCAGCCTGGTCATGCCTGTCACACAGATGTCTTGCTCCACAAATCACACACAGGAACCTAAAAACATATAAGCAGCATGAAAGGAGCTCTATCATTGGAGTTTCAGGTGGTTTGACATGTTGGTTTTTCAGTATGTTTAAATATAAAAACCGAGGTAAACCTGCATGACACTCCCTGCATATATAAAATCAATAGTTTTTATGGCTTGGCCTTTTGTTTGCTGCTCTTTGTTAGAGATGAAGCTTGTTTTTATTGGAGCATGATGCTGGTTAGGAGAGGTTGTCCTGTCGTCTGTGTAGGAGAGACGTGTGTTTACACCGCTGTCAAACTCTGGCTCAGAGCCAGACCAGCAGCACATTGCTCAGTGCAGCCGGGGCATCATGCATTTGAATGGAACAGAGATTAATATGTTTGGACTGGAGCCACATCTCCCTCACACAGACACATGTTCAGATATTTGTCTGTAAACCCATTGATAAGATATTCTTTCCTCATGGCTTAACGCAGAACCTCACATTTCGACCAGATTTAGAAACATGATATTTAAGATCTGCCTAAAAAGTCTCTATGGTTGAAAAGATACTCCTGTTCCTGATCTCAAATGTAGACACACAGGTGACCAGTTCATTCCTACACTCTAGGCATGTGTGTGTGTGTTCGTGTGTGTGTGTGCAACATCCCCATCTGGATATTTGCTCTTGAGTGGATCAGCATCTGTCCCTTTGTGAGGACTGGTGCAGGCATCACATGTATGTATGTGTGTGTGTGCGCGTGTTTCTTTGATGATGTGTGTGCGTGTGTGTGTGTACAGTATCAGTGTTTTTTTCATCACTGTTAATTATGAACCCCCCCACCCTCCTTGTCTGCTCCCCAAATCAGTGCACAGCTGCAGGCCCCCCCTGAGTAAAACAGCGCTGCAGCTAATGTCTTATTATTCACGCTGTCTGTCTGCTCACCAGCCATACAGAGCCTGGGGGACGGAGGGAGATTTGGGGATGTGTGAGCATGTGTGTGTGTGTGGGTGTGTGTGCATATGAAATGAGGGAGCTATGTATTAGCAAAGTGGTAATAGAGGGCTCACTCAGTCCCCTAATTCATTGGCGCTACTTAATTAAAAGTGATGCGACAGTGTGATTGGAGCGGTTGATGGATGGAGACCAAGACATGCCCAGACCCTCTAGGATCATGGATATCAGTGCGCGTGTGTGTCAGCATGCGTCTGTGTGTCAAGTGAAAGGAAGAGGAAGTCATTACCTTTTTAATCATATTCTCCTTAATGTCTTTTTCTGTTTTCCTTCCTTTTATTTCCTCATCCCCCTTTTTTGTCTCTGGATTCTCCCTAAAGCCTCCCTCGTGTTCGCCCTGCCCCCCTTTCCGTTTCTCCAGCTGGCTCTCAGTGTCAAGCTCCTTGTCATCTTCAATCAACCCCTCTTTTCTGTAACACTTAGCCTTTTTCCTCCCGTCCCCGACTGTCTTTAACCTTCCAGTGGGATGTGTGTCAGAGAAATGATCCAACACTGTGCAGACATGTCATTGAGTGTGACTCAAGCTGTACAGAAGAATAAATCTGGACTCACTGTATGTGTTGATGCTTTGATATATTTTGGCTTCATTGAAGGTTATCATACTGCTGTGCTCAGCTGAAAGCTGCTTCCAGTATGTGATTCAGTCTGGAATCAGACCATGGAAGCTGGTCTGTGACTTCTCTTATGCACTCCTGTTTTTGCTGCATTAAAGGCTGTGATTATACTTAACTCTGAGACCCCCGAGTAGAAGCCCTCATGTAATGTGATGGACTTGAACAGAGCTGTCTAAAAGGGAAAATCAGAGATGTTTCAGGATGAAAGATTAATAAACCTTTACATTAAACAAGGCAGACTAATATTTATTCATTACATTTCCACTTTTCTCACTGGTGAGTTAATCCAAGCTTGATTATTAAAGGATACCTGACTCCACATGTTTTGAACTGGAACTCTGACTTTACGTTAGGTTTCATCATTTTGACCCTTGTCTTTGTGTCTTAATTTATCTTGTCCTTCACATGCTTTGGTGGTTGTTTATGACAATCCCATCCTGCTAGCTTTTAAAAGTCAAATTTATAATTTATTTAGAATATCTTATGCAGAAATGATGAAGACAGGGCTGGTAAGCTGGTTCTGATTCTGCTTCTTCAGCTGCAAGGACTAGACTTACTCCGTCACACTGGTTTTTAATTACTGTAAAAGTTGGATTATGTGTTTTTAAAAGATCAATTGTCTTTATTTCACAGATTTCTTTAGTTAAGACAGAAGACAAACCAGTATCTTAAATATCATATATAAGAAGCTGAAAGTAAGACTTTTCTGGAAGAACAGAAGTTAAATACTGAATTTTAGGATGGTTTAGGATTAATTTGTGTATCTAAATTAAAGGCGCTGTGAGGAGACTGATTCCTCTTTATGACTCACATAGTTGTTGTTACTAGCAGACTTGATTATTTCTTCATACAGAAGTTTTAGTGTCTGTGTTTGAGTTGGATTTTCTGTAAAAATCTCCCAGTTAAATTTTGGCAGTGAAATATGATAAGAAGAACTTTATTGATCCCCAAAGAGAAATTCAGTGTATCCTGGAGTGTTTTTCCTTCAGATTATTTACTCTTTACATAGTATCAACGCAGGTTTGACAAAAATGCTTACACATTGTCTGCTGAAGCATTGTGAAAGACAGGGTAAATCTACAACCAGGGCTTTACAAGGTAACAGAGCAAAACGGCTCTGAACGGAATTTCATGTTGACGCTGGCTTGTGAATGTTTCACTGCTCTTTAAAAACAAAAGAGTTCAACTGTGTGTATATTTGTGATATTTGTAAATTCACTGGGACACCAGAGCACACACTGTGACATTGGGGTTGAGAGGGGTAAAGCCAAAGTAGGAAGTCCGATCATAGTTTAGACCCAAACTTCAAATAATGGATCAGAGTTTGCAAAATTCAGTCACTGGTACAGTGCTGTTGTACTTGTCTCCTCACTCTGCATCCTGCCCTGAACAAAGAAAATCAGTGTTAAGAAGATCTGATTTTCGTGCACTTGCTTCCACAACAAATGCAGATGTAGGCAAGAGCCGCATCTTTACATCAGTGGGTGATGTGCATTCTGGGAAATCATCACCTATTTTGTCACCAGAATCATCACAGCATCAGAGACGCTCTAAGAAGGGCTGGGCGATAAACCGAAAGTTTACTAATACAGAAATTTACGACAATAACCGATGCCATTTTTCCCATGTCGGTAAATTCAGTGTCAAAAAAATAAATAGATAAAAGTTGGTTTTGTGTGTGTAGGTAGGCTATGGTCTCATGTCCCTTTAAGATGCTGTCCTATGTCAGAGATGTGACTCCACTCCATCCAGTCCATAACAAAGAGGGAAAGACAGGTGAGAAGGTGGAGGACGGTTCAAAAGTTGTAGCGGTTGGAGTGGTGGCTGAGGTAGACAAAGTTTATGTGGGAGGGGGTGAGCAGCTTTTGGAGTAGTTATCGTTTATTTATCATTATCGAGGTGAACTGCTCAATGTATTGTGATATTGATTTGAGGCCATATCGCCCAGCCCTAGTGCCACTTTAACAGTCTTCTTTATCAGGCTTTTTACCGGGAAGCTTTTCTATTTGACGGTACTGTATGTTTCCTCTGTAGATTGTGTGTATCACATGTGAACAGCCTCTTATCTTATGAGCTTAAGCCAACACACAGAGTATATGTGTTTGACCCACTAAGTTCAAGGTCACTTGTAGTTCATCTCAGTCTGTAGAAACACAGGAGGTGATCCATTGTGTGTATGTGTGGGTGTTAGCTTAGCTGTTTTTGTGTGCGCTAGCAGGCAATAATTGAGCCTAATTATATGCAGCTATTCACGGAAAGTTACTGCCACAGGGTGAATAGGTCTCTAATTTCGAAAATGAAATAGCAATCCACGCGCACGCACACACACACACACGTGCACACACGCTCAGGCAACGAGCCCACTGGGACAGCTGTAGTACTCTTTCTCCTACCAGTCTAAACACACAGCAGTGTTTTCCTGCACATCAAAGGGCTCCCTGCACACAATAAGCCATATTTTACCCCTGCAAAGCTCCTACTGCACTTTAAAAATTCTCACCTAGCAATTTTAAGGAAGAAACTCCAGGAGAATAAGAGCTTGAAGAGGTTAGAGAAACTGTATCTGTATAGTATCATCGCAGCCTGATCTCTCTGTCCAGGTGAATGTGTGATAGATCCACTATAAAGCAGATTCATATAAATAAACCTGCACCTGTGGACTGCCAGATGTTGTTGCAAGCATTATCTTGTGTGCTACGGTCGCCTGCATCTGTATGGACGCTTCCTCTTGACAATGAGAAAAGGTTTGCATGCTGTAACTTCACCTTTCCAAACGTGTTTTAACAGGCGAACAAAGCTTCCTCCGTAGTTCTCGTACAGTGTGTGCATGTGTGACATTGGTATGTGGGAAGGTGGGGGGCAGGGGTCTGCTTTTGACACCCTAATCCTCCAGCCTAGTTTGGCTTTGTGTGAAGACCTTAGCTGGGAGGAGATAGATGGAGAGAGTGAGGAGAGAAAGAGAGAGGGAGCAGAAGAAGGAGGGGGTATCAGGGGCAGTCAATTGAAGAGGAGGGGGGGTGATAGGAGCGTGGGGTTTGAGGGAGGGGAGTGATGGGAAGGCAGAATGAGAGAGATGGGGTTCGTTCATTCTGCTGCTCTCTCTATGGAAGGAAACAAAGGATGCTGAAGGGCCTGACTTCTGTCAGCTGGACTCCTTAGTTTTCCTGTTTTTGGCCGGTTAGCGTCTGCTGACCTGTTTGCCTGCCTGTATCTACACCAGCCTCCTCAACTCTTTTTATCTGCCTGTGCATCTCTCTGTCCCTGCTGAAGACGTCTTGTTGCCGATGTGAGTTTTTCTGCTCTTGTCCTTGCACGTTTAAAGTATCCCATAGAGGTCTTCTGTGGTCATTGCATACTATACTTTTTCTGCTTCTGCTGGTTTGTGTTTTTGTCATTTCGACAGTCTAATAATTCTGACGTGGATAAATCTGCAGTGTGAATCTGCTTCTTTGCTCTTAGTCATGTCTCTACTCTTTTTAATCTTACAGTGGTACTGGACACATCTTTTACCACTTTTCTGTCTAAATCAGTGCCTAGAACAGCATGCCTGCTCCTCAGGCTGTGGATGAATGAGGCAAATGTCACCCACAGCTGACAAAGCCCACCTGAAAGAGTCCCTTATAGTCAACCAAACTCTGCTCTAATACACACCTCTGAGGTTCACACTTCATCTATATCAGTAAAAGAGGTGACATGTTAGTTTTTTTTTTCTTCCAGAGAGCTAATGCCACATGACAGCCGGCTACATCTGCTTTTGTTAAAGTCTACACACGCACACACACTCACTCACACAAGCCTAGAGAGCAAGCGTGCCCTAAATATTTAGCTGTGGTTTTCTGTGGCTGAAGGGCAGACGGCTTGGTTTGCTGGCTTGGCAGAAGTTTTGGCACACTGTGGGTCAGCCCTGGCACAGGAACTGACATTAAGAGTGGGTGGGGCGGGCTGTCTCTGCTGTCTGTCACTTTTAAAGAGGGACGTTTGGCAGAAGGGCAAAGACATACAGCTTTTAACTTAGAGGAGACAGGCATATTGGATAGATCATCAGCAGTTTAGGACAAATAGTACGACACTGCAGAATTATCTTGATGTTGATATGTTCATCAATGTTTAATCAGGACATTCATTTAGAGTCAGATCTCGTATCCTGGTGTCGAGCTTGTCATCAGTTGAAGTCGATGCACAAAAGAACTGATTTCTGACTAATATTCAAAGTGTTGCAACACTGCTCTCTTGTTCAAACTTCTTAAATATAAAGATTAGTTTGTGTTTTTGCTCCTCCATGAAAACATGCTGTAGTGTGTCCATGAGGCAGCCAGGAAAACTGACCTTTAGAAGTCTCAACACACATACTAACTCAAACTTGACAGTCACACAGCTCAAGTTTAAAAACCGTGCAACAGTGTGTGCATTACTGTTATCACAATCCAGAAGCTTTGATTCATGCTTGCAAAAAATCAGATGATTAAGATTCCTGTTTTGATGCCACAGGGCTAATGAGAGGCAAAATAAATGAGATTTTCCTAAAAATAATGTTCAACCAAAACAAAATGCTTCCTTGAGTCATTATTAATAATCCCAAGGAAGTGTTTTGCGGTGTGTGTGTGTATCTACAGAAGACATTCTCTCTGTCTGTATTTGCTCATTTTCTGACTAATGCACTTACTTTGTGGGTGTCAGTCACTGTGCAGCGCTCTGAGGCTCCCTGTCAACAGTCTGCAGGTCACGACCGATAGTAAAATGCACATCATTGTCATTCTCCTCTCTGTCAAATGTAATATTTGTGTCTTTTTGAAATGCTAGTAAACATCTGTGAATTTCCCAGTTTGGGATCAATAAAGTATACCTTCCTACCTACCTACCTACCTACCTACCTATCTATCTATCTATCTATCTATCTATCTATCTATCTATCTATCTATCTATCTATCTATCTATCTATCTATCTATCTATCTATCTATCTATCTATCTATCTATCTATCTATCTATCTATCTATCTATCTATGTATGTCAATCTTAAGTGTTTCCTGTTATTCTTAAATGAAATTTAACAGTACTTATTGGTAGCATGTCTTTGACAAAACATTAAGCTACTGCATCTGTGAGGTCTTTGGGTCGCTTCGACGTTTTGTTATAAGGCATTGCACTAGAGTAGTGGTTCTCAAGTCCAGTCCTCGATATTTCCCTGCTCCAACACACCTGGTTCAAATGATCAGCTCGTTATCAAGCTCTGTAATGGCTTAATAACGAGCTAATCATTTGAGTCAGGTGTGCTGGAGCAGGGAAACATCCAAAACTTGCAGGACTGGACTTGAGAACCACTGCGCTAGAGAAAGCAGACTGAATGGTCGGTTCAGCGCGGCGCACATCCATAGCAACTCCCCTTTTCATTGGCTTTTCTTTAAGCCGACCAAAACATTGCAGAATGCTGAAAAGCATAATGACCATATTTCATATTGATATTGAGGGAGATTAATTTTTGATATACTACATTATTGTTTTATTGCCCAGCCCTAATCATGCTATTGAAATGTGTCCAAGTATTAACATGTTTTATAACCTTCATGTGTATGCAGCATGTGAAAGTGTATGTATGGACCCTGCAGGTATAAATAAATTAGAGCGGACGTTCATGCCTGGCCGTCTGCTTCTGAGAGAGCAAATGAGTGTTACCATGGAAATAGGTAGATGTTGTAAATCAAGCCTCATCCTTACAGTACATAAGACAGAGCTCCTCTTCTCCATCCCGACCATCTGAAATGCTTTGTGCTACCTTGTGGAGGAATGTGCTGCCTCAGTATCCGAGCTCTGTCTGGGCAGTTGTAGGGTAATTCTCTAATGGGTCTCAGTAGAGGACCAGCATCACTCAATAGTCATCAGTCAATCGTTGTCAATAAGACGAAGCAAAGGACAGTGGGCTCTCTTGCTGTCACTGTCCAGAGCGTCACAAGATTGACCGTCTCTCTTTCCAAATTGGATTCAGTGCCTGCAGAGAGGAGTGTTTACCGTTACAACATTGTGCCAAATAAAAATGCCTCCCGTCTCTGGGAAATAAAACCCTGTAGATGGATGGATGGCAGCTATACAGCACACAGCATGTATTAATGATAACTCTGAAAATCTGGATATAGGCTGTGATCGTACTCTGTTCTTTCTATCTGCTCTCCTCGGCAGAGCTGCAGCAGGTAATTAAAAAGAAAGGTCAAGAGATGAGTGGACTTCTTTGTATGCAGGGACAGCGAGCCTTGGAGGGTTTAGAGGAGGTGAGGAGGTCACTTTGGAGGGATAAAGGCATTAACATAGGTGGGTTAAGTGAAAGGTGGAAAAGAGAAGCCAGCCCTCTCTGTCTCACTCGTCCTCTTTCATTTCATGATTCCTCTCTTCCTTTGACAGATAAGGCGCTTACATACTGCTGTTTCAAGGCAGGATATTTACGCCCCTGTTTCTCTTAGTTTGTAAGCAAGAGGTTACGCCTCTGAAAAGTGGGGGAAGAAGATGGTGAAGTGTAGTGTCCAAGCCCAGGTGTAGGTGTGTGTGTGTGTTAACAAGTGGCAGGACGACGCCAACATTTGTCTGTGTTGGGGTGTTACGGTGAAATGATGACTGTTTTGCAGAATTGCAGTCTACAAAAGTAAGGCTGTTCTCCCTCATTGTTACCCACTCCTCCCTATTACCTTGTCTCCACTGCTCTTTTGAGATATACTCTTTCCATTTTTACAGCTCAATGCATGGCAAAGCCTGCTGTCAGTGCAGAGGGGTGACAGAGGTCGAATAAGGTGTATTATACAGCTTTTCCCTTGGGGCTGTGTTATTTGGAATGGGCGCTGAGCTCTCCTCCATACGTCCATTCATCTCTTTCCTTCACTGTCTCCATCTATCCTCTCTTCTGTCTGCTATTCCCCAGGCACAGCAGCACATGCTGACCCCTGAATCATCAAATCATCCTGTTTTTAGCCTCTAATGGAGGCACTTAAAGCTCAAACACTGATGTAGAATCTGAACGTATGTAGGAAGTCATACGCATTTGTAAGCATAAGCACAACCACTGAGATCCACTGGGGCCTGAGACTCTTTTGTTTTTGACTCTGTCATTGTTTACCATTGAATGTCGTTCCTCCATATTAACTGACAAAGCTGTTTGTTCTCCGATCAAACGATTAGCTTCACTGAGACATAACTTGATGGATCAGTGTGTGCTAGGGGCCGCTCTGCCACTGAGGCCTCCAGCCAGAATTTGGAGCTGTCCGAAGAGAATAGGCTTCTATTGTGTGGTTGTCAGGCTGGCTGACCGCTGTGGTGTGCACACTCAGGCACACATACACACACAGACTTACACTGATGTACAGGCAGACAAACAGAGACACTTATCACCAGAAAGAGTCAGTGTCAGGTCAGCCAGCCCAGCCTGTGGACAGCGCTGTATTGTTGCTAGCCTCCAGCTCTCCTGGACGGTCAACAGTAAGAGCATTCAGCTGTTAGTGGTGAGTCAGGACCGGCGGACAGCACAGCAGCCAGTGTGACCAACAACACCTGCCTTTAACACCATCACATTGTTGTGTTCAAGAGGCTCTGACTGATAAATCAATAATGAAACTTGAGGGACTCTAAATCAAGTCAATTATCAATAGCAGGGGCCTAAACAATGCTTTGTGTGACAGGGGGGCATCAGTATGTCTTTTATATCATTAATTAATGTGAGTGAACTTATTGCTTTTTCACTTGGCCTGCCCTCTACAGCGACACTCACCTCCTATTGAGTGGTAACATCAGTGGAAAACCTTACCTCTTAGCCGATGACTCTTGTTAGCATTTCTTTCTCCCTGCATAAACAGCACGTCATGTCAAGTGGCGGTTTGACTTTGACACTCAACGCAGCCGGACTGTTTGACTGACATGTTTTCCGAGAGGCGCCTCTTTCTTCCTCAGCTTTGTCCTCTTTCTTTTTCCGAAATCCATCTGGAGGGTTGTTAAAGCTTGTCTGAGAATTCATAGAGAGGAGCACAGCTGTATAGATGCTCCTGGTTCATGTCTCAGAGGTGTAGTTGGTCAGCCCCCCTTTGATAGTCCCCAGTCAACAAATGTGTCTGATGTACAAAAAACGTTGACATCTCAAATCAGCAAATCAGCCAAAGCACTCAAGTTGATGACAAATTCTGTCTCATTGACTGGCTAATGTTAAAGAAAATGATGTGTTTTCATCCTTCTTGCATTTTGGTTAAATAAGACATCATTTCATTTTTTATTTCTTATAATAAATGACAGAAGTAGTGATATTAAGTGCCAGTTAATTGCTAACTGTTTCGCAAAGGTCGGACCTACAGTATATTGTTGCCAGCACATGAAGCTCTTGTAGCTAAATTTTAAATCTGGTTGCCTCACACTGGAGCAGCAGTTCTCTCCCAGTAACAGAAACATTCACACAACAACGGGTGTGACAATGCCATGATGAATGCCAAGTGTCTTATCGCTTTATGAAGTATGCATCCATCTATTTCCAGTGTGCATTTAAGCTAGCTCTTTTAGTGACACTTAACTGATGGTCAACATGTCAGTGTTTGTAATTTAAGGGTTTTTATGGACATCAGTTTAACAACATTTTAAGAACAGATACCCAGTAGTGGTGGGAGAAAAGATCAACACAGCATTGTATTGCGATATTTTATCTGTTGATATATCGTATCGTCTCATCCACCAAGTACCGATTTTTTCAAATTAACTGCTAAGAGATTTTGTACAACAAACATGGCAGCAACTAGGGAGGGACTTAAGGGATGCAAGCAGGGCAAAAATAAAATAGAAATGACATGAGGTTTGCAAGAAGTGCTACATGAAAATAAAATACTGTTGAAAAATTGTAAAAATTGCAATTTATGGTATCGCAATACTCACTGTATCGCAATATGTTTAAAATCACAATAATATTGAATCGTGGCCCAAGTATCGTGATGATATCGTATTGTGGGGCCAGTAGTGATTCCCACTCCTAATACCCAGAGATCCCATAGAAGTCTAGTAAAAATTTTTAGAGTTCAGCTCTAGATCTCTATCATGCCACAAGGTCACGATATTTCTCACTTAGCCTGAGTTTCCATGGTCCTCTGCTCTAATTTTCCTCCTCCTGTGCTGTAGTTGAATTCCTGGTTTGAAAACCCTTTACCTTGATATTCCTCTCAAACAGGGCAATTAGAATAACATGCAGCGAGATCTTATTTAACAGACGGCCTTCTAATTATGTGTCAGGAGACAACTGAGACAGATTCAGTTCATGCTGACATCAGCAGAGTTTTTTCTTCTGGTTAAACACTGCGAGGGAAAGTGTTCCAGACGCAGCAGACAAATGATCTTTTAAATGCCTCTTGCCTTGCTGATGTTACCGCTCAAGTATTCAGGAGGAATTCACCACAGTACCATATCTGTCATCTAACTTATGTTACCTATACAATGTCATTTCCTGTATGAAGGTGAGAGAGGAACATTCAGAGGGTGCAGGCTGGTCATCTGCTGCCACAACCCTCCTCTGGTGCCCTGTGGTGCCAGTGCAAGCGGCCAGAGAGTGTGATCCTGTGGCACTTGTGCACACACGCACACACTCGCACACTACCACAGATCAGCCGAGCTAATGACTCATCTCTCTTCCCCCCTCCCTCCCTTCTCCCTGTCTGTCTGTTCCTCTGTTTTCCTCTGTCTCTGTCTGAACAGGGGACATCACTCAGAAGGGCTATGAGAAGAAAAGAGGCAAGCTGTTGGCACCGTACATCCCACAGATACAAGGTAAGGCACACAGGCCTGCAGGAGAATTTACTGCCCAGAACAGAGCAATATTTGCTCTGGCTGCCTGTTAGCATAGCAGCTAGCATGGAAATATAATGCTGTCTATACAAAGTGAAGAGTTAAAAACAAGCAGGATATTTGCAGGAGTTTGGAGAAGAAAAAAAGTAAAACATGATGAGTGTGCAAAAGAAGAGTAAAGAGGAATCACAAATTAGAAAATGTAAAGAAACAGAAAAAAAACATGTCTTTCAGGAAAAGGAAAAGCTGATTTTTATGGCAGATTGAATTTTGTGGGTTCATAAAGTTGTTCATACTCGAATTGCTCTGGTTTTTCCTCTGCCTGTGTATTCTTGATGCTTCGGGTCAGGACTCTAACCATGGTCCTGTGACCTGTGAGTCTGTTATTAACGCTACAGCCTGCTTCAGCTGTCTGTCATGGTGTTTATTTGCCAGTGCATATACTGTATGTGCTAACTAGACTGTCATGGTTTTGTAAACATAAGGTGTAGCTGCTGGAATTGTAAGTGGTCTAGACCTGGTCTCATTAACTTTAACTGAGTGTGCTGCGCTCTCATAATGTAAACACCAAGCATTAAACTGAAGGTTGACTTTTCTTACTAAGTGTGAAGTATTGAGAGGAGTGTTTTGGGTTTGTTTTTTTAATTGCCAATTTGTGCCTCTCCTCCTGTCTTTGGTTGTAGGGGGCTTAACTTTGAAAATGAAGGAGGAGAGACGTTACCAATCTGAATGTTCATGCTCATTGTCTGTCTTTGTAGGAGTGGTGCATGGATGTATATACCAGCATAGTGTATTTTCAGCTCTGGTCGTACAGTCAGTGAGTTCCAGCTTCCTGGGCAGACTCTAAGGTCAGGGAGGTTTGTGGTGCAAATGTATTGTCTGTACGCTAAATACTTCTCCGTCCTCCATCAGAGGTCCGCGGCAGTCTTTGGTTTGGCTTGATATCCAAACACCAGGAATCAGTGGAAACCAGAGTCTGGTGTGGGTTGCGCGCTCAAGCCTTTCCACTTAAGTTTGGAGGCCTGTTATTGAGCTTGAGCCGATCATCTCCTTCACCCTGTATCATACTCTCTCAGGCCTCTGCCTCCTTGTTATCCTGGATTTATGTGCCGTCTCTCTGTTGTTTATTGTTTGATCCATTCAGTGTGGATCCTAACAGCTGAAGACAGGAACTGACGGATTTAGAGCTGCAGTGGATGGGCTTTTAAGTGAGTGAGATTCTATATATACAACACTGGCTTCCAGCTGGATGAATACATTTGGTGGAAATTAATGACACATCTATCCAGCAGGATGAATCGGCGTGTTAAGCTTTAACAGCTTCAGGCTTGAAATAGTAGACCAATAGAGTATAGGCTGAGCTCCATACAGAATTTCATAAGCTGTTTTATAGCCTTGTATTTCACACTTGTCATATTGTGGAGCTGTACATGTGCCAAGTGCAGTAGAATAGGTGGAGGAGATTGTTAACATCTATGCTAGAAATGATGTATTGTCTTTCTGTCCTCAGTGTGAACTCTTTGGAGGTGTTTTTTCAGGAGTTGACCCCTCTTGGTCAAACATTTCGGGATGTTGGGTGTGTTAATATGAATTTATCATTATTAACTAGGTCTCTGTGGAGGATGTGATGTTCCTCCCATGTGCAAATAAAGGTCTGTGGCCAGCCTCGTCTTTTCTTAAATCATGTGTGTTGATTAAAAGTGAATTTTTCTGACTCTGACCACAGTTGCCATCCACTATTTAAACCCAGCTCATGACAAATACACAATTGAACTGCCGTGTGTGTTAGTCATTACCCAAGCAGTGTGTCATCAGGAAGCGAGACGCCCCACACGTGCCGTCAGCCGCCACACCGGTTAAATGTCGGCTTCAGACAGGTGCTGAAAATTCATCAGGGCTCGCTGTGAACCAATAACAACATCTGCTGTGACAGAGCACACCCCTCATTGGCTATGTGAGGCTTGTCTCTGAAGCGCGTTCTGCCCAGCAACGGGTCTGGTGTCCTGGCTTGTTTTATAGACCTGTCTCCTCTGGGAGCTGGAGAGCGGCTGTAGTGTGACTGGGCTGTCAGAGCAATATAAGGGACCAGCATATATAAATGTGAGTGTGTGTGTGTGCATACTCAAGGGATGCTCTGTGAGTGTGTGCATGATTGTGTGTGTGAAACTCCGTGCATTAAGTGTCCTTAAAAGTCCTCAGTCCTTATTGAATCTTGTTTTGAAACTCCTGTTTTTAAACAGATTTAGTTGAAGCCTGTGAGAACGTTGCTCAACATTTCTGTGTGTGTGTATGCGTGTGTGTGCTGCTGTCTCAGACTTGCTGACTGTGTGGAGCTCACTGATCCCCGCTAAGCTGCCGCTGAAAAGCCGGGCCGGCTGATGGCTGGTCTGCTGGCCGGGTGTCTGACTGACCGGCCAGCTAGCTGCTGCTGAATCTAGCTGGCTGAATTTGGCAGGATACAAGTTTGTCTTCAAGGGGATTTTCTCTAATGGGGTGTACATGAGATAAGCGGCCATTCTGCAGGGTTTGATCAGTCACAGGCCAGCAAAGGTTGCAGCATCACAGCGACCTCAAAGCTGACCACAGTCTGGCCAGAGATGCTGCTCAGCTGTGCTGTAAACCCGGTAGTCACTTGATGATTTGTACCGTCTGTTGTTGCACAATGTGATGATAGCTGCTGTAACATTAGATCACTCCAGAGGATATGATGTGCTCTATCACCCCAGCTCGGTCATGTCACTGTTACTGTGTCCATTTGTGTGACTTTTTATCAGTAGAATCGGACTCCTGTGGGTTTTATTGATCAGTCCACCAGACTTGAATGTGATGCAGTATCTCAGCTGATCCCCAAAATGTACTCTTTTCAGTAAATTACTCATCTTTGAAGCCAGTAACAGTTCTTCCTCTCAAAGCCTCCAAAAGTGTTTGCATGTAGCAACAAAGTCAAGAAGTCTTACAAAGCTTCTTTTTATTTCACTCAGACAGGGAAGTCAGGCTGTGCGGCAGAAGTAAAAGTTGGCCTCTCACTGCAGGGAGTTAGGATCTGGTTATTTGTAGTGTTACCAGTGGTATGGCAGTGCACCTCAATGATGAAACTTGAAGGGATTAATGTCTTTGTTAGCATCCAGCAGGCAGTTGTCATGGAAATAAATGGAAATAGTCTTCAGAGTTGTTAAAGGGATATTCCGCCGTAAATCTAAGTTATGGTCAAACACACCTTAATACCCCCTTGAGAGATGAATTTTGCCGACTGCTCACTTCCTTAGTTATACCAACCTCAGCAACGACCACACGATAGCAATACACAGCGGTCGACGTCTCCACATGCAAACCTCAACCAAGAAAACACTCTATAGCCACAAATAATGCTCGGAACAGCACCTAACTTCATCAACAGTACATATAGGGTCCCAGCCCTGATTAGTCGATCACCAAGTGCAGCGGATCATTTCCACGAATAATCATCATAATAATCATTTTGCACGACAGACACGGTAGTTATTTTGCCTTAGCGTCTCGGTCTGATTGCATTTCCATGAAGTAATTATCATACAATGTTCTTCCTTGAGCTGTGAAACTCCGCTGCACTCGGTGATCGTCTCATCAGGGCTTCCCCACAAACAAGCGGCTGCTGGAGGAGAGTGGGTGAGTTGTGTTCAGTCTCTCTGGTAAAGAAACCAGGCAAAGCTAAAAAGATGTTTGGTGGCTATTGCTATGACAGGGACCCTATATGTACTGTTGATGAAGTTAGGTGCTGTTCTGAGCATTATTTATGACTAGTGGCTTTTTGGTTAAAGTTTGTGTGTGGAGCCATAGACCGCTGTGAATTGCTATCATGCGATCGTTACTTAAGTTGGTATAACTAGAGAAGCAAGCGGTCGGCAACATTCAATTCTTGGGGGGGTGTCTAACTCAGTGTTATGGTGTGTTTGACCATAACTTAATTTTACGCCGGAATATCCCTTTAAGTGTTCCCTATAGAAAGTCTTTGTGCCACCCCACGACCACTAAAGATGCAAATTTACTGAGTTAATTTGGGGATGACGCATATTGAAACGACATTTTAATCTTTAACATGCAGAACTTTATCGCCCATAATAGGGGTAAGATGAAGGTTTTCTATCAATAATTGATGGATGAAGAAGTTAATCTGGGATAAGTAAAAGAGTATAGGAAGACGAAGTGAAGTGGTAGACGACTAATAGCCCTCAAACTGTGACCTTCCTTCAGGAGACAGTCTCAGGCTCCCCCCTCCGATTCTCACCTCGAGTCATTTAATGAGGTTTGAATAAGGATTGCATAAACCAAAAAGGATGGATCACAGCCTGCATCACACAGAGCAAAGAGAGGTCGATGAGTCTGAGTGTTTGATAATTTTAGTAGGCTCCAGTCAGATGATGTTGTCTTTTTGACATTCATGGTGCTTAATAACCTCCTCTCTGTTACCACTGTGTAATTTGCATTTGCCTCTCTTGGAAAGCTTGAAGGCGTCTGGAAAGCTGAAAGAGAGTCTGGATTAATTAAAGTGAACGCTTTCTCAACACCAAGCTACAGTATTAGAAGAAAGAAAGCAGCCTAAAAGGGATTACCTTTAAGCTTTCAGATACTTGATCAGGCGATGCTTTGACATGGAGCGTTTCCCTGCACATGGTGTAGAATATATGAACTAATATCTCGGTTTTCAACAAATGTATTTGTGTTTAAGAAAAATCTAACTTCTAAAAACTAAACTGTCCTGTCCTGGTTTAATCTTGTCCACCCACAGGTGTAGATCCATCTTTGCAAATTGACAACAGGATCCAGTCCTCCTCCCAAGCAGTTCTCCCAGGTTCCAAACACAACAAATCTCGAGCGGCCAACACTCGGGATGAACGCTTCAGATCTGGTAAACGTGTGTCCATGCTGCCTGAGAGTTTCACAGCCCAGTACTCTTCTTTTATTGTTTTGATTAACTGTTCATGTCTTTTCTCTTAGATTTGCACACAGAAGCCGTCCAAGCTGCTCTGGCGAAGTACAAAGAGAGGAAGATGCCAATGCCCTCCAAGAGACGATCTGTGTTAGTTCAGTCTTCTGTAGAGGCATGCACCCCGCCAGGTAAGACCCCTTTACCCATAAACCAACTGTTCACCAAGGACAGAGTTTGCTGGGTTTATGTTGTAAACACGTGTTCTCATGAGTATCTGAGCGTTGGTTGTGTTCAGTGATTGAAGGTGATGTCGTTGTCACTGGAAAGAAATGTGAAATTCGATGAATGTGGCCATTCTTTCCACTATAAAGGAGTCTTTTCTCACTGATGTGTTCCCAGGCAGACCTTCCCACATGAGTTGCATAATAGAAGCATAATCAGATTTTTAACATAGTGTTAAAAGTTTGACCTTTTGCTTGCTTTTGTAGAAGTTTGTGTTGTGTGGGCCGGTTCATTTGACAAGTTTTCTTCTGCAGCTTCTTTCAGTGAAAGAATAATTGTCAAACAAACCTTTTGTGTTTTATTTTTCTTCAAATATTTTTTTGAATCTGTTTCTTCCAGTCTTTGAGATATTAGTGGGATTGAATGACAGAAAACTTGCAAGTCCCTCAAGCACTGCAGTGGCTTTTTCAGTGCATAAGTTAATTGGTGGGGGGCCTTAGAGCCTCATGTTCTGGGTAAAGCGAGAGTACACAGCGGTGGACCAAGTAACCGGATTAAGAGCTCAGACATTGGAGTTTGGACATGAGAAGGAGGGGCTGTCGTCATGGTTGTTTTTAGTCATTCTCAGCAATCTACTGTAATCTATTGAGGGAAAGTACACCAGAATGACCGGCATACCCACAAAATCACACATTTCGCATTTGATACAACTGACTCTACAACTATTTTTCAAGCAAACAGATGCTGAGATCACATGATCGAAGGTTAATCTGAGATACTGAGACAATAAGTTGAGTTTTTGTATGAGCAGGCCACGATTTTGTGTTTATATACACATTCACATGAATTAACACTTTAATTTTCTGTCCCTTATTTTGCTGATCTTGTCACTCTATGTGTCAGATTTCACCATGTGTAGAATTTGTAGTCGTGCCCACAACTATGTTAAGAATGCCATCCTAAAATGATATACCAATTTAATGTAATTTAACTGAGAGAAAATACTTATTTTAAACAACATAAAGTAAATGTAGCTAATGAAAAGGCAGTAGTTCATGAGATTCTTGCAAACATCTTTATAAGTTAACAATAATAGGGATCTTATATTTATAATGTGGAGGTAACAGATATAAATACAGATGCACAACAGTATGACCACTGACAGGTGACGGGAGTAGCAGTGATTTCCCTGCTGCAGTTGCACCTGTCTCAGTTGATGTGCTCTGAAAGTAGAAAACTGGGGAAGTGAAAGAATGTAAACGACCTTGACTGGAGCAAAACTGTAATTACTGGATGACTGAGCTGGAGCATCTCCTTAACTGCAGCTGGGCTTTGGGGTGATCGGTACCTTCAAAAAATAGGAATCAGCAACAGGGTCCTGGACAGCCAAGTCTTGCTGATAAACACTGGAGTGTTTGTTCTGATCCATCTGTCAATGTAAATGTAGGTGCTTATGACGGAAAGGTGTCAGCAAAGTGGGGCACTATACTTGGTTGTGTGGTGTCCATTTTGATCCCTCTCCAGGTCCTTACACACCAGGGCCGACGCAAATGTAGAACGCGAGATTACGAAATATTTGGGGAGAATTTTGATGCGCCTGACAATACACATCAAGCCCATTGCGATTTTAAGACTTTCCGGGGGGAAAAAGACGTGTGAAAGCGAGAAGACTGACACAACAGCAGACTGACTGTTTTTTCAGTTCTGATTAGACTCTAGTGTTGAGATGTCTGTCTGTCATGATAGCATGTACTGAGTCAGGGCCAGTACCAGATAAGCACGTTAAACTATAATCCATAAACGTAAGGTAACAACCGAGACCTAATGGTGCTGTGACAGCAACGCGATTGAGTTTGAGACTGTGAAAATACATATGGTATGTTGTATCTGAACAGGTTAGCTTACAAGCTAAAGTTACTTAGCACAGATGAAAGTTAAAACAAAGACGTTTAGCAAACTGTTAAAGCACACAAACCATCGTCTTATATGAGAGATCCGACTCTATGACTCTCCACAAGTTGTCCTTCAGGTCTTTATCTTTGTAATATTTGTGTCTTTTATCAAAAAGCACTCTGTTCTCCGACATGTAAACAATCAGGCGGTCAGCCATGTTGGATATACCGGTGAATCTGACGTCACAAAAACACGAAATCTGACTGGTCAGAAGTGAAGACACAGTATGCAAAACTTTAGAAAAATCTACCGTGATCCGAAAGAATAAATTCCACAATATTGCAGGACGGGAAAACTTCGCTGATGTGAACGCTTGTATTGACAGGATACGGGTACAAAAAAAAATATTGACATCCAAAATAATCGCACAAAAAAAAAAAGTCCCAGTGTGAAAGGACCTTTAAACCCCAGAAAACACCGACAAAGGACATGTGAGAACCAGAACTGGACTGCAATTGCAGAAGGTGAAATGGAGGAACAGAAAGACGAGATCAGGGCGTTGACTTGGTCTTCAATCCACTGAAGTGTCTATTTGACGTACTGGATAGCCAATAGGAGTGGATTGATTTGTTGCAAAAACAAGTAATTGAAAACCAGTTTAAGGTCACAGTAAGTTTCAGAAATACATTTGCTGTTTGGTGCATTAGAAAATTGAAGTATCTGCATCAGATATGGTCTCTCTTTTTTCCTCTTTCTCCACCTATCTCTACATCCTTAATCACTTTCCCTGACTCACTTTCTTCCATGTTTTCATGTTTTTATTTCCTGTTTATCTGTGACTAATACTTCTTACTCTATTTCAGTTTCTTTCCCAGTATATCCGCCTCCTTGTTTCTGCTTTGCATTTGTTCTCTGACCCCCTTCCATCTTCTTCTTCTTCTTCTTCTTTTTCTTCTTCTTCTTCTGTGCATGTGTGTCAAGGTTACCAAGATAGTTGGGAGAGATTGTAAAGAGGCAGTGGAATAACAAACAGAATCATAAATGCGAGATAGCCCCCATGAGTCGGTTGCTTGTAGAGACATTAAATTTGAGGTTGTTATGATCAAACCTCCTCCTGCCTCCCTCTGGCAGCCTCTGCAAGGCCACTAGAAAAGCTTGTGGAAAGTAACAGATATTTTAGTATTTTCTTCACTGGTGGCTGAACTTGTGGCTACGTAATGAGTGATTAGACCTTGATGTATCACATGAAGGCTCATTAGTGTCGATGATATCATGCTGATCACACACACATAGGCTTCATCTGTTTCTAAATGTCTCACTCCTGTCCACACAGAATAGATTTTCCATTTTATGAGGGCTTTATTTGAAGGATTGCTTGATTTCATTTCAATGATTCAAGACATGTGAGCGAGTTCTGTGGTTTTACTTGGCGAGAGCATGGAGTGCCGTGTGCTTCATCAGTGACAGATAATTGGAAAGAGTTTTGGTGTTCTTAGTGGATTTGAAAACACTTCTTTTTAACTTATTATTTTGTGTCAAGCAGATGATGTCTTGGCTTGTTCGGTTCTTTTATTGCAGCCATTGCACAGCAGACTACAGAGCTCAGACTGGCCCGCTTTGGTTTAACTTCAGTGATTTGGCTGAAAAAAAAAACAAATATTTTGTTGGAGCTCAGTCGATGAGGTTGAAAGTGCTCGTTTTGAGCGGTTCTAACCTTGTTTGAAGTTGTTCCCGTTTGGTCTATTTTTGCTCAGACCAACTGCTCGCTGATGCCTCCAGGGAGAGATGCACAATCATCAGTGACTGGGTTTGAGTCCAAGCCATTATACCATAGCATGCTGTGCTATTAATACAGAAATATGATTTTAAGGCAAAATCAGATTTGTTATATCTGTTCCACTTTGTGTTGTATTTTCTGCTACTATTGTAATGATTTGAATGTTTTTGCTCTCTCTCTTTAACCCACCACCTTAAAGCAGTATTTAAAGGGATATTCTGGTGTAAATTTAAGTAATGGTCAAACACACCGCAACACCGAGTTAGATACCCCCTCGAGAGATGAATGTTGCTGACTGCTTGCTTCTCTAGTTACACCAACTTTAGTAATGACCGCACGATAGCAATACACAGCGGTCTATGTCTCCACGGGCAAACCTCAACCACTCACTCTATAGCTACAAATAATGCTCAGAACAGCACCTAACTTCATCAACAGTACATAGAGGGTCCCAGCCACAGCACTAGCCACCAAACATCTTTTTTAACTCAGTCGTTACTAAAGTTGGTATAACTGAAGAAGCAAGCAGTCTGTACCATTCATCTCTCGAGGGGGTGTCTAACTCAGTGTTACAGTGTGTTTGACCATAACTTAAATTTACGCCGGAATATCCCTATAAAATACTAGTCGGATTATGCTGACATGAAGAAACTGAAATCTGTAATATTTTTAATTCGATAAAATAAAAATCAATTAGTTGTCATGGTTGCCAAGCTTTTTAGAAATAATCATAATATAAACATTGTGTAAATCTTCATAAGGAAACAACCCTCTGTAGATCTGCCTCTTTCTCTGTATTCATTTAAGCTCATAGCCTAGTTTTTAGTACAGAAACACAAACTAACTCCCGTTTTCTCACAGCATGTGATTTGTATTCTTCAAATAAGAAACACTCTGTTGTCTGCTCTCAAAGTCTGTCACACTTAATCATTCAGCACAATCAGGGTTTTAATGTGCCTGTGTGTTAGTGTGGCTCCTTTCAGAGGCAATCAATATTAAATATACACAGGACAAGCAAAGTCAGAAAACATGTCATCTAAGCACCCCAGTTTCATCTCCATCAAAATCATGACCATCCCACTATCTTATATGTACTCTCCGCAGTATGTATGACTTAAGTATTGCATCATCAGCATATGCGGTAAATCCCGCTGTCTTCCCATTCCCGGTTTTACTTCCTTGGCCATTTTCTTAAAGACATGATAGACCTCCCCCGTTTCTGTTCACTTTTGTGACGCTGCCCCTTCTTGACCTGTCAAACACAGACACCTCCTCAGCGTCAGAAGACGAGGGCTCGCTGCGCCGGCAGGGACGTCTGGCCACCTCCACACCCTACCAGGGCCACGGCCACCCAGCCGTTGAGCACTGGTTTAACCGTGTCATCCAGGGTTCGTCCACCTCATCCTCCGCGTCATCCACCTCATCCCACCCGGGAGGGAGATCTGTCACCACCACCACCAACACCACCACTGCCCACGCAGCCCTCAACGCCAACGCCGCAGCTACCGCACTGGCGGACCTTATGGCACACACCCAGCTAGGTCAGTGACACACCTGCAGTATTACACTTCATCATATACCAGTTAGCAGATCTGTGACAATCCTGTCCCCTTTCATAGACAAAGTACTTTTACTCATAGCTAATCAAGCTCATTTGCTTCCCCAAGATAATCAGGGAAAGCCAAATATGTATCCTGGTTGTTTTCAGCCAGCATTGGATTTTGTAAAGCAAGGTAGCCATGTTGGATGCTATAGTGTATTTTCTGGATGTAGCGCTCTCAGTATCCTTCTGTGCAGGTGCAAGAATCCTGATTTGAGTTTCTGAGGTGACAAGGATGGTAAAATTAGATTCACTGTCTTACATTTGCCGACATCAGCAGAAGCTTTGTGCATTCAGTTACTGTCACACGGGACTTTCTAATCTGTGTCATGTTGCTCAGACTGATTTTCTACAACAATCATATCGATCGCAGACAGACAGACATCATGTCTTACACATTTGTTACAGTTGAGGCCTTATCTCCCCCAATACCTCAAAAGCTCTCAAAGTAATAAGACAAGTGGAACCAGCAATGGACTTCTTAATTATGTGTCTTTAATTAGTTGTCTCTGTCTACCATCTAACTGTCATTCAGTCATGTGAAAGGCTTCACAGCCACTTCCCCATCAAAACACCACATTCCATGTTACCATCAAGTGTCACTAGTGTCGCTATTTAATGAGATTGAGTGGATTTATCTCTGCAGCAGCACAGTGAGACGTGTCTTGCTTGTGTGCATGTGTGTGTGTGTGTGTGTTCTCGTGTCTGTATGTGCTGCCAGCAGAACGATATCCTATTAGGATGGAGCTGTCTGATTTCTAACCAGCCTGCCTCCCCTCAAGGTTGCTGTCATAAAGTAGCGACAGTGACTGGAGCTGAATGGAGCTGTAAATAAATGCCTCATATTTTCCTGTGTCTTGGCCTCTTCCACTTTGATTCTGCCGGTCGTTTACTTCAGTAGAGAACGGCTGGTCGGCCATCACCCATGAGCACCATTTAATGGTTATGTAGAAGGTAAAATAAATGGATACGTTTAAGTAGTTAAGGAGGAAAAACTCATCTCACATGCTGCAGTTTTCTATAAAGATTTACAGCAAAGTCTCAGTGGCATTATCTTTCAAATGAAGAATTTATGGTAGATGAGGAAGAAGAACTTTATTGATCCCTGAAGGGAAATTCTGTTCTAATCAAATGACAAAGCTTTCTCAAACTGGCCAGACAACAGCCAAGCAGCTTTTTCTGTCAGTTTGAAGCACACACTCGTGGTTTTGGAGAGCTCAGTGACTTCTGTGTCGATGTTCATTCTGTTTTTTTTTTTGCTGTTCTTCCTCTAGTCTGCTAATGGGGTGCACACAGCACAGCAGGAGCTGCCAGTCAACTTTTTAAACCCAATTCTGGCACGAAAGAAATAATCAAAACTGAACTGTTCAGAAAAAGAGAACATTCAGGCATAAATCAGCAATGAGAATGATTTATGATGACAGAAACTGTGCATAAGAAAAAATAATTTGACTTGTACCTTTATTGAATGGTTTGAGCCATGTTTTACCTGTTCACATGGAAGAGACAGGAGGTGAGCTCTGGATATGTAGACTTTTCTTACAGTCTATGTGTTGTTATTGGTCTCACTGATTTGGTTCCCTTAAAGTATCATTTGTAAAGTTGGTAAGTGTTCAGGCGTTTCCATCGAGGAGACTGACTGTCTCTTAAAATGTTCAAGTTAGATTAAACAAAAGGTTTCACTTGAAGGGGTCAGCAGAAAACAGGCTAAAATTGAAGCTTTTGCTGCGCCTTTAACCATACTATACAGACATTGTGTTCTGTGTGACGCATGATGAGGACAATATATCTGCTTCCACAAAGACATTAATTCATTCATTATAGTGGCAGGCAGTTGAAACAGTGGAAAAATAACGTGAAACCCTTGTTTAGATACACCGTTTTGCAGGGAAAGATTTTGCACTTTGCAAAGCCGCCCCATCAGCGTTTTACAAAGTAGACTTTCACTGAGCCAAAGAGAAGGCCTTCTATTGACCTTGTAACCCCCCTGACACCCCACTCATCACAGATAACCACTCAGCACCCCCCGATGTGACGGGGCTGTCGGAGCGCTCCTCGCTTCATGCGGAGCGGCCCCAGGTGGCCTCAGTGCGAGGCGTTTCCCGCGGCTACAACCAACACACCAGCGTCATGGAGACTGCAGATGGTGAGTTTCCTATGTGTGTGTGAGCTCCGTCTCGTGCACACATACACACACTCATGCACGCACATACAAACATACATGCATAAACTCAGTCACCTCCCTTTCCCTGTCTCCCCTGCTGTCTGTCCCTCTGTCTTCTTCTTTAGTCAGCCTCAGACTGGCACAAGCTGCTGACCAACCCTCCTGTGTTGCCATAGTAACACTGAACCTTTCCAAAACCCCCCTAAGACAAGACTTGTCTACCTCGATGCTAAACATGTCATTTACAGTGATAAAAACACACAATCGATAATGAGGAATCCTGTTTCTTTTTGAGTGGAAAAAGGTGAAAAAACTCATCAAGGCAGAGCAGGAAACCTTGTTATTTGAGGTGATTCTTGTGCTCATTTCTTCTCATGTTGTTTGTGAAACAGTGCATAAAATGAACAGCCCCCAAACATCATTCATCATTCACGCTACCTCGTCAACTATGCAGCTGGTATTGGGATTTAGACGCTATACGCAGTGTAGCAGTGGATGACCTGTGAGATCAGCTGCAGAGGATGTGTCATTAAAGTGTATGAAGTATCAGTTTAAGTTTAACTTTCCCTAAATCATCTGACATTTCAGTAGAAAAACTCAAAATTGTTTCAGAAGTTATTTTACAGTGTTTGCATCGAGGCTGTTTTCTTGAAAGAGTTTCCACCCGTGACAAGTGGGTCGAGCTGTCTGTGAAGGAAGTGCCAATGTGTTTCTGCCACCCCTCCTTCTTCATTCATTTTAACATCAGAGCAGCGACACTGCTTTGAATCAGTGTCCAATGTGTTAATAAACAAGCAGCCAGAAAAACTAGAACACAGAAGAGCTATTTTCTCCCTGCCATCCACCCTCTGTTAGTGAGAAGGTGTTTGTTTTGGGGGTTTGAATGCTCATGGATGCTGATCAATGCTGCTCATGCTGATACAAAGACAAAGAGGATGGGTTGGACCTATGGATTTATAAAAAGAGGTGTAATCAGTCTTATTTTTGTCCCTTTTGTTTGGCTGCTTGTTGTTCAAGATGTTTTAAACCCACACTCCTTATGCAAGTCTCACCAAGTGAGTCATTAAAAAGACGACAAAAAGAACAAAACAGAAGACTGTACTCATCATCATCTTCATCAGGGTATAACAACTACAAAAGTGTGTGTCTGAGTGCTTTGTATACCTTTCTCTCACCAGTGTGTATCTGCTGATGAACTCCTCTAGTTCACACATTCACAAAGTTAGCTGGACTTGTTCATTGACATCCCAATGTGTCTTTCCTCCAGGCTGTGAGTGGAGAAGTGAAGGATCCCTCAGTTTAATGGATGGTATTTATAACCGTTCCTCCAGCTCTATGGCAGTCTGCTTTATGTGCACTCTGCTGCGTGTGCGTTTATGTCTGTGTGTCTTAGCAGCTTGAGCATTCGCACTATCTCCAAGCTGCGGTGAAAGTAAATGCTTCTAGGTTTGATGACACTGGACAGACATGGTGTGTAAATCTCTTGTCCATTAGAATGTAGCTGTTGTGAATTATTAGTCTGTTAACACTCTGGTTTCTGTCCTCACACTGAGATATGAAGACGGTTCAGTTTATGTTTCCCGCTGTATTGTGTAACACAAGCTTGTTAGCCTGTAGCCACACTGTGGGCTCAGCTGTTAGTATCACCATTTTGATAACAGCTCACACTAGAAATCATTCAACACAGTGACCTGGTTTTTTCATTTGTACTCTGATACTGGTGCTGTATGGTTCGGTTTCTTGACCTGGTATACTATTGTCAGTGAATCTTGTACCAGACATAAGAACAATAACATGTTAATGTTACTATTCCTGATATTGTTTATTCTCCTGTGCTGTAAATCACCATTATTGTAAAACAAGACAGAAAGATTATTAAAAATAGACATACAGTTAATTAGTTTTGCGGTAAACTTGAAGTAAAATCAACAGACATACCCTTACTAAAAAGAAGTTTGTTTAAGTGTACCTCAAGTATACTGTTTTTTTTTAACTAAATATGCTTTCAGTTTACTTTTTGTGGACTTTTCAGACATATACTGAACAAAGTTAAGTATATAACTTAAGTATACTTAGCTTGTATTCAAGAATTATACTAAAAGTCTAAATATATTTAACCTATACTTATACATACGTTTTTGATTAAAATATACTTGTGTATTTGTGTCTTGGGTTTAAGTGTACTTGGTCAACAAATACTTTCATATTTCTTTTTAGGAGTATATTTTTATAGAATATACTCTTGAAAAGATAAGCAGTACAAGCTAAGTATACAAATATGCACTACTAATTAAATGATAGCACACCAAAAGGTAATTGTGATTATGCTTCACAGTCGGCGCGCACCTGTGACCACAGCGGGGACCACAGTCCCCAGCATGAGGTGCACCTCTCATGTTTGGCACTGTGGTACCCGCTGTGGTCACGGGTTCCATTCCCGTCCTGACCATGTGCTGCATTGCCCCCCCCACCACCATGTCCCACATTGCCACTCTGTTCTACCCATTGAAGCACCCCACACACACACACACAAAAAAAAAATAATGATAATAATAATAAGTCAACAAATGAAAGTGTGCTTCAGAGTGTACTTTTTTAAACTAAAAGGTGGACTAAAAGTCAATTACTAGTAAACTTATAGTATACAAAGAACTGAACTTTTATGCTTATTAACTAAAAATGTTCCAATTTAGTCCAAAGAAATATTAAATTAGTATACTTTGTAGTATACTAAAAGTACATGGTCGGTAGTATAGTTGATATACTTATGCTCAAGCATACTTAATAAAATGAACTTTAAGTATACTACTTTTTGCTAAGGGTATTCCTGGTGCTGGGAGTACCAGGGAAGCAATAGTGTCCTAATCCACTGCTAAAAATAGACCCTAATGCAAAACAAATGCAACATTTAGTTAACAATACAATGCCTAAACATACTAAAAAACCCAACCATGTGTGTTGAGCAGTATGCAAAGATTTCTTCATGTTTAGAAAAATCAAACTGAGCTTGAGTCTAAGAACTAAAGTAAGTTTAGAGATATGACAAAGTAAGCGAGTAACTTTCATGTAGTTAGTTGTTCTGTCTGTAGGATTTGTTTGATAAGAAACATGGTGTGAGGCCAGTATTGTCGTAGTTTGTGCTTTAATTCTGTCATGGTGTTACGATAGAGAGGAGGGATGTTTTTAGGTTGAAATTAAACAACAGACAGTGTTCAACGCAGTATTTCTGTGCTATAGGTGGATAATGATGAAGTTAGATATAGTCGTCATCATCATCACAGGCAGGTCCTGGTTGGATGTGATACTAATGCTCAGGGCGTTGAGTGGGTGGGGTTCAGGGTCCTCAGATGTTGTCCTGTGTGTCCAGGGCTTTCTAATTGGCCCATCAGGTGCAGCACTGACCCCCACCTCTCTGCTCCAGCTACATCTGTCCCGACACATGGAGGCAGTGTCTGTCTGAGCCAGGCTTATTATAGTAAGATAGATCAGGCGAGCTGTGTGCAGCTGTGGCCTTCGTCTCATGTGGCGCAGACCACTCCTCCCAAATTAAGTAAGAAATCATTCAGAGGGAGAAATGTCTAGTGATAAACACATACATGTCAAAAATCTGACTTTGTCTCTCCATCTGATTGTGGTTGAGTTGTTTCTCTCCCTTTTCTAAAATTTCTATATTAAGAAGGTTCATGTCTCTGCGGTGGTGCTGTTTGAGTAATTTTTCCTTTTCTGGTTCAGCATTTCAATGCGCATTAATGATAAATGTGCATTTAGACTTGATTTGGCTCCAGTTGATTTTAGCCTCCCATCATGATGAATTTTGCAGAGCTCATTTAAAACAGAAACCTTTCCTATGAATCACTTTATGTAGAGAGGACACCTTTGTTGCTAGGCAGCAGGCAAGGAGGCTCCTGACTTTCTGGTTTCTTCTACCTGTGTGGTTTTATTAGAGACAGTGTCTTGGTGGAAAGACTGTGATCGGTACACCTCCAGGTGAGTGTAGAAGACCTCGAGCTCCACCGTTTTGTTGTGTCACCGCAATGTGAGTGTCAGCTGGTTGTTACTTTGTCTCATTAGAGCCGCACAGTGACCTCTTCTCTTCTCTTATCTGTTCACTCTCATCCATTACTTTCTCCTTACTTTATCAATTTCTCTGCATTTATCTTCTTCAACTCCAACCCACACATTCTCCCTTTGCCATGTCCGCTTTTCTACATATTCTTGTCTCGCCATGTTTATTTCCCTCGCCGCTCTACTTTTCATCCCCTTCGATCTCATTGTGTAGGTGTTCCAGTCAACAGCCGCGTCTCCTCCAAAATCCAGCAGCTGCTCAACACTCTAAAGAGACCCAAGCGACCGCCGCTGCGAGAGTTCTTTGTCGACGACTTTGAGGAGCTTTTGGGAGGTAAGCCAGCCTAGAGGGGGTGACATTGCCTCACTTAAATCAATAAATCATGAAGAAAAAGATTCCTGTTTCTGTGGCATGATCGGCATACTGATCAGATCTGCAGCAGGAAGTTTCTCTGGACTTAGTTTCTTAGGCAACAGCTAACTTCAATCCTCCAGCTCTTCCAGGAAAATCACTCATAATTCACCATTTTCAATCCCTCTGTCACCGTGAATATTCAAAACTTCCTTGTTACATTCATGGACTTACCCGGTTTACCCCGAGGGTAAAGTTTGCTTTGTCCTCTAACTAGTTCTCTTGTGTATCTAGTCCAGCATCCAGATCCTAACCAGCCAAAGCCAGAAGGTCAGCAGATGAGTCCCCTTGAAGGAGAGCCTCTACAGGGTGGTATAGAAACATGGCTGAAATACCTTGCACAGCAGTGGACCAGCCCTGTGTAACCATTTCCTCCATTCCAACCAGTCCATGGTTGGTTTTGGGTGGTACTCTACCAGGCTGAGTAAACATTGTGTAAATGAACAAGCAGCAGGAATAGTAACACATCAGCAGGTAAGCATAAAGCCTCCCTGACTCTGGCACAGAGAGTGTGGCATGGCAAGCCTCGGTGTGAGCAGAAAAACACACAGAGCTGAAAATGACAGCTGGCCGGACTGGACTGGATCTATTCCCGAGATAGGGTGTTTTGATTTTAATCTTCTCCTATGCCCCAGTTGTAAAGATGTAGATCACTCTTAACCACAGGGTTCAGGGGGATGTGAAGGGAAAATAGTGATGGAGAGATGAAAGTCAAACCAAAGAGCAAGTAGGGTGCTTGAAGGAAGATGGAGTTTGAGGGTGAAGAAAGAAACGTGGCCTTTTCAGTGGGCTGCAGCAGGAAGTTTCTCTGGACTTAGTTTCTTAGGCAACAGCATAACTTCAATCCTCCAGCTCTTCCAGGAAAATCACTCATAATTCACCATTTTCAATCCCTCTGTCACCGTGAATATTCAAAACTTCCTTGTTACATTCATGGACTTACCCGGTTTACCCCGAGGGTAAAGTTTGCTTTGTCCTCTAACTAGTTCTCTTGTGTATCTAGTCCAGCATCCAGATCCTAACCAGCCAAAGCCAGAAGGTCAGCAGATGAGTCCCCTTGAAGGAGAGCCTCTCAGGGTGGTCAACAAATGGCCTCCCTCCTTACCAGCAGCCTTACAGCGATGGGGAACCACTCAGCCCAAGAGCCGTGTCTGACCGCGCTGGACAATTCTGGGAAGCCGGTTTACACACTCACTTACGGTGCGACATGGCGCTCTTTGTCTTTTGTGTCTGTTGAAAATTAAAGATTACTGATAGAGCCATAAGAAAATATAGCTTTATTTATCTGATCATATTGGAATATATTTGTTAGGTTTTCAGTAGGTTCAATTATTGCAGCAGGAACCATGTTTGAGGAAAATTTTCAATGAACATTCGATCAGTCCGGCCCTCGGCTTGTAGCTAAATTTTTTATTTGGCCCTCCGTCCATTTGACTTTGACACCCCTGATGTAGATGGTGTCCCACTGCAGCCAGTCAGAGGAAGAAGATATAAATGTTTTGGCTTCATATTTGGGGGACTGTTGTGCTGTCCATCTTTGATACACTACAGTCTATGTTTGACTCCCTATGTGTTCAATTCTGTAGGTAAACTCTGGACCCGCAGTCAGAAACTGGCCTACACTCTTCTGAACAAGCTGAGCACCAGAAATGAGCCTCTGCTCATGCCTGGAGACAGAGTAAGTCATGAGATTTAACAGGGGTGGTCAGATGTTACATTCTTTGATGCATTATCAGCGGACTGGAGCGTCTTAAAGGATATTCAGCACGTGCAAAAGTAGAAAAAAAGGCTTCATTTTCTTAAACACCAGTATCTGCACATACTGTATTATCAGTGAATGGAAGCTAATGTTCAGAGTTAGATCTTGAAATGATAGTTTCTGTACACCATATCCTTCATTTTACTCTACCCTTTCTGACTACCAGATCATCTCATAACCTGTGTGTGATACCCCTGCAGGTTGCACTTGTTTTCCCCAACAATGACCCGGTGATGTTCATGGTAGCGTTTTATGGCTGTCTGCTGGCAGAGCTGGTACCTGTGCCTATTGAAGTGCCGCTGACACGAAAGGTAAAAGAGAAAAACACTCTCCTGGGGACATCAGGGCATTTTTCACATGTGCTATATAACTACTGAGGAGCAGTACTGACCCCTGCTGGACAGTTGACCCCCTGATTGACAGAGAGGCTGGAAAGAGAGGCACAGTTGTTTTCATGTCAGTTTATTTATGATTGAGTCTGACCCCTGTATAATATTCAGAGTGTTATAGTTTCTATCTATCAGCTCAAAATGAGCCACATTCATCCACATTAGTCACACCGGCTGAATCTTAATGTCTGCTCTTGATTGTGTCTTATAAGCATGCTGTTGGCAGATGCTGTGCAGTAATAAACGAGGTTTGAGCGAGGTGAAATGATCTGTAACTTCAGTCAAAATATTAGATCACAGACCAGCTGACTCTGGAGTCACACATTTTTCCTTTTTCTCTGAATGTCTTTCCTCATTTTCTTTGCATGTCCCCCCTTTTTCTTTCTTTCCTTTTTTGCTCTAAACCCACCTAATGTCTTTTCTCCACATTATAGTTGGCTCATCATGGGGCTGGTTTTTAAACTTATTTGCACAGCCGATCTTAAATCAGTGTGATGAAGCGCTTTGCAGCTCAGCAGTGGAGTTATTTTGTACAATGATTGGCCGTCACTCTGCTTTCTCACCTGCTGCTGCTGCTCTGATGTACAGTGCTTCAAGGTTTCTTCTTTTGTCGTCGCCCTTCTTTCTCTGTTTCTATTCCCATATTCCCTCGGAACATCTCCTCTCAAAGCTTGTATGTCCTGAAGTTCTCGTTGTTTTTTATAGATCATTGCTGCATTCATACTTTGCCAAACTTGATTGTACGAACTTCAACGTTTTTTTATCTCCCTTGGTTCACCAGGATGCAGGAAGTCAACAGATCGGCTTCCTGCTGGGCAGCTGTGGCGTCACGTTGGCACTGACCACCGACGCTTGTCAAAAAGGCTTGCCTAAAGCACAAACAGGGGAGGTGGCAACATTCAAAGGTACAGCCTGGTTTGGTGTCTCAGTTTTGACTGTCTGTATGGTTTGAGTATGTTTGAACTAGGGCTGCTCGATTAATCAATTTTAAGTCAGATTTGATTATGAAGATGTTAAAAATTGTAATCGTCAAATCAATTTTCCTCTCTATCATGTCTCGTGCCTCCAGGCCACCGTAGACTCCCCCTTCCTGTGGGAGTGCTCCCTAGTTCCCACACACACACCAGTGTAAACAAACATGGCGTTTGCAAAAGAAGGCGATAATTTCGTGGCTAAATAGGGCAAGAGCAAGTCAGTCGTGTGGAATTGGTACGGCTTCGCAGTTTCAGATGAAGAGCGAACCACTTCCTGCTGTTAAGTCTGTCTGAAAGCGGTATCAACCTGTGCACACGGAAACGAATTCAGGAGTAAATGCTTAAGTTTTTCGTCGTATCGGCGTTTCATCCACATGGACATGGCGTTGCGGGTGACTATAAACTGTAATTTTTGTTAATGGGTCAGAGACTGCATAAATCTGTAAACGACTACCATTTCATCTCCGTGTGGATGTCTATCTGCATCTCTTGAAACGATTATGTGACACATAGCGCAACTCTTTCATGGCGCCTGCGTGTGTCCGACCAAAACAGCCTTTATACGCATGCACTGTACTCTTCTTCTGTCTTTTGTGCATTTCCTCGGCAGCGTTACAGCACCACTTACTGGCTTGGCATATGCACAACATCATTGTTAGTGATTTTGTTTCCAGAGATGATAGAAAAATGTATTATCAACGTATTATAAGTGAAGTTTGGTGAAGTTGTCACTGAATAAAAAAATCGAAATGGAAATCGAGTTTTCAGAGAAAAAAATCTGGATTTTATTTTTGGCCAGAATCTTGCAGCCCTATTGTGAACCATCCTCCTGTCTCATCTCTGCAGGCTGGCCTCGGTTACTGTGGTTTGTGACAGATGGGAAACATGTTGTGAAGCCTCCTAAAGACTGGTACCCTCCAATACGAGAAGCCAGTAATGATATAGCCTACATAGAGGTAAGTGTAAACCCTCTGAAGTTACAAAACAGGAAGAAAAACTCTCATTGTATGGAAAATTAAATACTCATGTTTCACTGGATCCTTGTGTTATTACTTTGAGGTGATATCGCTTATTTATATTCATGGTTTTTCGTCCCAAGTACAAAACCAGCAAGGAGGGGAGCACCATGGGGATCACAGTGTCGCATACAGCCATGCTGGCCCATTGTCATGCTCTCACACAGGCCTGTGGCTACACTGAAGGTGAGGACAACTCCTTGTTTTTACTCATTCTTGATTTAGCTGTGTGCTCTCCTTCATCACTTTCTCATTTTCTAACAAAGAGAGAAGCAAAGTTTGTGAAAGGAGAGAGGAAAGAGGTACTAAAGCTGGCTTTCAAGAAAACATACACGCTTGAGTATGAGGAAAAAAAACTAAACCAAAATGTATGTTGTGTTTTTTCCTGTTTATTCAGCAGGTTAGATAGTGTAGTGCAAATCCATTTTTTTTTTTTTGCTATACAATAAGAAAGATCCTCCCTGTGTCGCTCCCCTTATTCCCAGAGTGTAATTACAGTCTAGGATGATGAATGCAGCAGCTCGGCTGGTTTGGTTTCTCTCCGTCAGACTTGGGTCAGGTCTACTTAAAAAGAAACAGAACATAAGGCGGCTCCTCTACTCCGCTGTCCCACTTTTACTCTGAATTATTCTGCACCAACAGCCCCTTCAGACTCTCTAAAACCCCTATGATCGGAATTTACTTATTACAAGCCGTGTTTTGTGTTCAGACTAATAGGATGATGTGTGATTGCTCAAGTGAAATTTTTCAGATACAATTACTCAAACCTTTTCTCTCACGCTAACCTTGACTAAATCTCTGTTTTGATTTGCAGCTGAGACCATAACCAATGTGTTGGACTTCAAGAGAGAAGCAGGATTATGGCATGGCGTCCTGACTGTGAGTGGACTGACAACCAACAGTGAAGCTAAAAAGAGGGTTATATGATATTAAGTAAAGGAGCTTTATGCTCACTTAGCTGTTGAACTGTCAGATTTTCTGACTGACTTCTGACTTGATCTGTAATCAAACATCCAAACTAACAAAGTCCTGATGAGCAGAAATATCTTATCATAATTTAACAGTAAAGCAGCAATATATAAAAGTATCCTGTTTACTCGCAGCACATACAGAACCTGCTGCTGCACGTTATAATACCTTAAATGAAAGCCCAGCAGAGGAAACATACTTGATTCCAATGTTTCAAGTCCAGCTTGTTTGCGGTGACACCAGGTTATCTTGAAATGCAGTGGCGTGACATATTTTGATGCTTGTCTCCGGTCTTCTTGACAGAGTGTCATGAATCGGATGCACGTGATCAGCATTCCTTACTCTCTGATGAAAGTCAACCCTCTGTCCTGGATACAAAAGGTTCACACTTACAAAGGTAAATCAGCCTGAACAATCCACCGTTTTTACCATTAATCTGCTTCTTGCATCACAGCCCTAAGAAGGATCAAGTGCTTTGTTATGAAACTGAATTGGATCCAAATTTAAGGAGCCACACATTTTGTTTCTACTTCAGATTTATTCTTAACTGTGCTAGTTGCTTGTAGCTGTGTTGATTCTTGCTGCAGATTTGACAGGGCTTGATGTATTGAAGCAATCGTTTGTCACTCAGTGATTTCTAATTCATCTATATTGGTCCTATGGAGGTCGAGGGTAGCTAACCTGCTGCACTGAATCAAAGTCATGTCCTCCTGCTGAGTCACCTGTTGGCGGCTGAGTCAGATCATGCTGCTCTTTGCCGTCAGATTTGGTGATGTGTGATTGACTGTCAGGTTGGATGACAGAGGTGTCGATTGATTGTGAGTCTCTCTCTCTCTCTCTTTCTCTCTCTCTGTGTGTGCTCCCCTGTGCAGCACGGGTTGCGGTGGTGAAGTCAAGGGACATGCACTGGTCCCTGCTGGCCCAGAGAGACCAGCGGGACATCAGCCTGAGCTCGCTGCGCATGCTCATCGTAGCAGATGGAGCAAACCCATGTGAGTCCACCAGCAGGTTCTCATTTCATGAAATAACCTCACAGACAGCCTGAGGTCTGACGAGATAACCACTGATTTGTTTTGTTTGTGTTCGCTTGCATGTCAGTCTAACTGGCTTTGTTTGCGTGTAACGTGTGTGTATGTGTGTGTTTTCACAGGGTCGATATCCTCCTGTGATGCCTTCCTCAACGTGTTTCAGGCACGTGGGCTGCGACCCGAGGTGATCTGCCCATGTGCAAGCTCTTCAGAAGCCATGACTGTCGCCATCCGCAGGTGAGCGGCTGCAACTGCACTGCAAGATCAAAACAAATCACATGCAACATGAGCTGTATCCTGCAGGAGGTGGCGGAGGAGGAATGTTTGTTACCCATAAACAGAGAGACAGACGGCAGCTTTCTGCTTATCATGAGGCTTAGTCCTGGGGAAGGATTTGGATGACAAACTGACAAAAACCGGCTTCAAAGTACAAACCAGTTCTATTTTTAAACAGAAATCCCTTTTTATAACAAGTGTGTGTCTAGAAATGTTGTAATAGATCTAAAGTATCTCACAGCCTCTTTGTCTCCCTCTGAGATGTCAGTGCTCGTGTAACTTAAGTCATACCATCAGGCACGGCATGACTAAGTCTACCATTTGAAAAATACACTGTGCATCTTTAGTGTGAGTCTGCATTTGTTTACTGTGTTAAGTAATAACAGGTATAACTGTGGTAATACTTGCAGGCCTCCAGAAATGGGAGTTCCTCCACCAGGGAAGGCGGTGTTGTCTATGGGTGGGCTGAGCCACAGTGTGATCCGTGTCGACACAGAGGAGAAACTCTCAGTTCTGACGGTGCAGGACGTGGGACAGGTCATGCCTGGAGGTACGGGACACTACAGTGTTTAATAACAGCCTGAGATGCATTCAGAGCATGAGACTGAGGTGAAAGAGTTTCAAGTTGAGAGGTTTTGAGAGGTCATGATGTAGGATTAAACAAAGAAAAAGGACCCAAAAATGCAGAACTAAGGATTTATTAGAGCAAAAGCAAAAAGTAAAAGTCCAACTAAAACTTACTCTCAAAATGTCCAAACAAATCCAAAATTAAAAAAAAACACAAGAAGCAAAATCCAAAGAATCAAATGGGCACTGGGAAAAAAACAGAAGGAAACAACTGGGCCAGTGGTTCTCAAGTCCAGTCCTCGAGGCCCACTGTCCTGCATGTTTTGGATGCTTCCCTGCTGCAACACACCTGATTCAAATGATCAGCTCGTTATCAAGCTCTGTAATGGCTTAATAACGAGTTAATCATTTGAATCAGGTGTGTTGGAGCAGGGAAGCACCAAAACATGCAGGACAGTGGACCTCGAGGACTGGACTTGAGAACCACTGAACTGGGGACACAAGCATACGTTGACATGGACATATGCGCACACACACACACACAATGAACGCACCAAGACAGAGGGGAAGATAGGGACTATATACACACACTGGGAAATGAGTAACGGTTGAGGCAGACAAGACGCAGGTGAAACTCATGGGTAATTAACAAGGAAGGGAAAACTAGGGAAGTAAAATCAGACTAGAAACACAAGGAATCAACTACAACAAAATAAAACACTGAAAACTGATCCAAAGAATAAAACACAGAGAACAGGAGGGAAACAAACACAAACTGAAAACTCACAAGACTGGATCACAAGAACAATAGGGAACAGAAACCATAGACTGTATATAGGGTAAAACACACAGAATATACATTCAAATAACAAAACCAGGAAAACACTAGATTAACAGAACATATCATGACATTTTTATTGTTTAAAAAGAAACCAGACTGTTTTCTTGAATGAGAAGAATCATGAGCACCTGTTAATGTTATTGTTGATACACCTGGTTCATACCTTTGTAACACTGAAGACTAAAAAATAAATCCTCTCACTCAACACATGAACCAAATCCCCAAAACAGAAACCAGAAAAGCAACTTAAACGTCCATTTCCAATAAAGTTGTATAACTTAGTTCTCTGATTCTTATTTTGTGCCTCCAGCTCTGGTTTGTGTGGTGCGGGTGGAGGGGACCCCCTACATCTGTCAGACAGACGAGGTTGGAGAGATCTGTGTGAGCTCAGGTAGTACGGGTGTAGCTTATTACGGCCTCCCAGGCATGACCAAGAACGTCTTTGAGGTTTGTGTCTGATTTTATTAAGTGAGTGTTCATTTTGCACTTCATCATCCGTCTGTATGTGTTTGTAACAGTGTAATATCTTTTCATAGACAATCCCAGTGTTAGCATCTGGGCTCCCGATCAGCGACAGACCTTTTACCAGGACTTCCCTGCTGGGTTTTGTTGGTCCGGTAAGTTCACTCTTCCATTCCTAAAAAACTTCTTGTTTACTTTCTTGTACCTCACTGGTTCTATATGTTCAAGCTTTTCCAACAAATGCAGCTAAGGGAGACAGTTTTCACCAGGAGTCTCTCTCCAGTGACTTACAGTAATTGGAAAGAACATTTTATTACAAGGAGGTCTGTAAACCTTATGTAGATGATTTGTGACAACAGCGTTCACACTTTCAAATTAAAAAGCTGTGAGGGTTTGTGTCATATTTACACAGTCAGCTAGAAGACTGAGTAATCCAGGGTCAGTTTGAAGAACAAATTAAAGGCAAACTCTGCCTGACTTATTATTTGCTGTCATGTGGTGATGGTTTTTATTCCTGAGCTGAAAACACACTTCTTCTTTCTGTAGACTTCACAGCTCCGGGGTGTAAAGATGACAAAGCCAATGTAGAAATGTAAATGTAGAATTACTTCATGACTCAAAAAGTGTCAAGATTTACCCACTTAATAGTTTGAACGTTGGGTTTTCTAACAGGACAGCCTCGTGTTTATTGTGGGGAAGATGGACGGGCTGATGGTGGTCAGTGGGCGGAGACACAATGCTGATGATGTGGTTGCCACGGCGTTGGCAGTGGAGCCTATGAAGTTTGTGTACAGGGGGAGGTAAGAAAGAAGGAATCTGTTAACACACATAACAAGTTTTCTCTACTCTTCTCCTTGTCTGTCATTTTTCATATACATGACTTTCTCGACTCTTTTGTGTTTCAGGATAGCAGTGTTCTCTGTGTCTGTGCTGCATGACGAGAGGATCGTTGTTGTGGCCGAGCAGAGGCCAGACGCCTCAGAGGAGGACAGTTTCCAGTGGATGAGCCGTGTCCTCCAGGTGCTCACTGTGCTCTTTCTCTTTCACACCTTATCACTTTATTCATACAGTAAAAATGAGGACAAGAGGAAACTTCCTTTTTGTTCCTGACTAAAGCTCAAACTGGACCAAAGCACAAAGCTTCGGTTTGTCTGATGACCTTTTTTTTCCTTGTCTCCAGGCCATAGATAGCATCCACCAGGTCGGAGTGTACTGTCTTGCTTTGGTACCTGCCAACACGCTTCCTAAGGCTCCCTTGGGTGGCATCCACATATCCGAGACAAAGCAGCGCTTCCTAGAGGGCGCCTTGCACCCCTGCAACGTCCTCATGTGCCCTCACACGTGTGTCACCAACCTTCCTAAGCCAAGACAGAAACAACCAGGTAGACCAACCAATGTCCTCACATTCACCAGGTTTGGAGATGAATGCATGCAGACTAACTCTTACCTGCTGTGTGTGTGTATATCTAATGCCGTGAATGTCGACCCTGACTCCAGGGATTTTAATGATGATGATACTAATGAGACTTTTGATGCACAGAGGTGAGTCCTGCTTCTATGATAGTGGGCAACCTGGTGGCAGGAAAGAGGATTGCACAGGCCTGTGGGAGAGATGTGGCCCAGCTAGAGGACAATGAACAGGTTTGTGGATTCACTTCCTTATTTCACTCACTCTCATCTCTAGACATGTGTTAGTGTCCGTATTAGCGGGGGCAGAGTAAAAACCACAGAGGAGAGGACATGGTTTTGAGCCCCTGCTGTTCTTTAATTGTATTCTCTTCGCCCACCTTGTACCTCCGTGCCCCCTGTTGTTTGTGTTTGAAACCATCACTGTCACAGTTCTTGTTTGTGCTGTAGTTGTGTGTTACTCTCATTTATTTTCTCTACAGCTGAGCTTGTGTTTCTCCTCTTCCTCCTGTAGTTCCTGTACATACAAGATGTGCTGCAGTGGAGAGCACAGGCCACACCAGACCACCCTCTATTCCTTGTTTTGAACTCTAAGGTATGCTCCCTCGATGTAACAGCAGTTTACAATCTGAATGAATGAATACCTGGAAATGTAGTTTGTTAATAGATTTGAAAAAGTTGGATGGTTAGGCTACTTTTGGATAGTTTAAAACCTAATTAATCTAGGCACTTATTGTTGTGTTTTGGATCTCCAACATGACCTACAAGAATTAACCCTTAGTTCCTGTTAATTTTAAGCTCCATCCAGCCTCCTTTGTCCCCAAAACGGACATGCAGATAAGTGTTCATAAAATAATCTTTTTTTAATTTTTTACTTTTTTCAACTCATATCTCTCAAAACTCCGCTCACCGCATGCCCGGTTATAAACATGGACGCAGATTTGCACCCATGCGTCCTCGCAGGAGCAAACAAACTTTTCCTTACACTCTTAGACATCCATATCTAGTGGCAGGTAAAGTTTCATTCAAGTCTGATGATGTTTAGTGGATGAAATAGCGCTTCAAACATTATGAGTCCATAAATAAAGACCTTCGTACACGGCACTGAAGGAGTTAGAATTATGTGCTGGCACAATCTCTTGTATCACTGTTGGAAAGTAAAATTTGAAACCCTGGTGATCGACTGACTACAAAAAAAGGTTGTAATATGTTGATATGGTGCCATAAACACACGGCCAAAAAACGTGTTTTTAATGGAAGTCAATTGTCCGTTTTGTAGACAAAGTTGGGTGGACGAAGCTAAAATGCTGCGATAGAGTTCTACAGGCGACATTTTTTTTTTTTTTTTTTTTAATATGAAGAAAATAAAAACTCTCACCAAATTTGATGCCCCAGTTTTTAAAAATGTGACTGTCAGCTTAAAATAAAAATGAAAAAAATAACAAATGTCCCTAGTAGGAACTGAGGGTTAAATCCACCAGGAGACAAAAGCTGCCTCTATGCAAATCTTTAAGTTTATTTCTAAAACTTAGCCATACTTATACCTCTCTTCTGCTCCTCAGGGTACAGTGGCTAGCACAGCTTCCTGCCTGCAGCTGCATAAGCGAGCGGAGCGGGTGGCTGCCGCACTCATGGGACGCCTCAACACTGGAGACCATGTAGCCCTTGTTTACCCGCCAGGTGAGAGGTGCAACCCATGACTGTGCTGCTTGTCCATTTATCCCTGTTCTCATGTCACATATTTCTAAAGGCAATGAATGAATCAAAATGATCAAAACATTTGTGTGCAGGAATCGACCTGATCGCCACCTTTTATGGGTGCCTGTATGCTGGCTGTGTGCCTGTCACTGTCAGACCTCCGCACCCCCAGAACCTGGCAACCACCCTGCCCACTGTCAAGATGATTGTGGAGGTAACACAGTCTGCTGAGCTGCATCATAGCGCTAACCTGACCCCTCACCTCACAGTTCTAATACTTACTGACCTTCTTCTAATGGGTTCTCTTATCGCATTAGGTTGCATGGAGATTAAAAATTACATACATACGTGTACTAATGCTGTGATATCTGTTTGTTGTAGGTCAGCAAGTCAGTGTGCATCCTGACCACTCAAGCAATAATGAAGCTGCTGAAATCCAAAGAGGCAGCTGCTGCTGTGGACATCAAGAGCTGGCCCACGGTGCTGGATACAGGTCAGTGTTAGACACAAAGAGGACACCTGCTGCAACTGGAGTGCAACAATTAAACTTGAGCAATTTTTTTCATCGTCCAGATGATCTCCCCAGGAAGAAGAGCCCCCAAATGTACAAACCCCCTACCCCAGAGATGTTAGCTTATCTGGACTTCAGTGTGTCTACAACAGGCATTTTAGCCGGGGTCAAAGTACGTTTGATGTTACAAATCTCAATCGTTTCAATTATTCATTTTTTTTTTCCTGCAATTATAACCAAACTAAATTTAAAACATAATCTGCTTCTTTTTGTTGCTTTGATTAAGTCTCTGTTTGTGTGTGTTATGTTATCTCCTCCAGATGTCTCATGCTGCCACCAGTGCCTTGTGTCGCTCCATCAAACTGCAGTGTGAACTCTACCCATCCAGGCAAATCGCCATCTGTCTGGATCCGTACTGCGGCTTGGGCTTTGCTCTCTGGTGTCTGTGCAGGTAAACCACCAGTTACAAATAAATGAGAAGAGCTTGAATCCAGACTGAATCTACATTTTCCTCACTCATTTAACTCTCCTTTTGTATTTCTGGTTCCAGTGTGTACTCAGGGCACCAGTCCATCCTGGTTCCTCCTCTGGAACTGGAGAGCAATGCGTCTCTGTGGCTGGCTGCGGTCAGCCAGTATAAAGTCCGTGTCACCTTCTGCTCCTATTCAGTCATGGAGATGTGCACCAAGGGCCTCGGCTCACAGACTGAAGCACTGAGGGTCAGTTTTTTGTCTTCAGGTGTTGAGCTGTAACAAACTGCAGTGTTTTCCTCTCCCGAGCTTTAAATTTGATCATCATTGAGTCCTTTCCTTGCTGTTCTGTTACTTACTACACCATTGTTTTTTTTTCAAGACACAGTCAGGGTACTTCACTTTTCTGTACCTCTGCACTGATTACCTCCTGCAGCACCTGAGATTGGATTTTTATTTTACAAATCATGTCTGCGGCTCAATACTAGAAATAAGGTCATAAGAAGTTTTATTAATATGTAAATGCAGTTATTGAACTACTTTGATTTGAGCCTCCACTATCACCTTTGCAGATTGAACATTGTATTATTACGAGTATGGCAGCCTGTTTCCTCACAGCTTCAATGGAAATGCGTTTTATTTTCTCTGATTAAACTCCTTCTTCCTCTTCTCCAGCTGCGAAACGTGAACCTGTCCTGTGTTCGTACATGCATGGTGGTAGCAGAGGAGAGGCCCCGGATCGCACTCACTCAGTCATTCTCAAAGATTTTCAAGGACTTGGGGCTCTCACCTCGAGCAGTCAGCACCACCTTCGGCTGCAGGGTGAATGTGGCGATATGTTTGCAGGTAAGAGGGTTAGTGGTCCAGAGTCTAACAGATCAAATAAACCCTATAAAACCTTGAGAGGGTCGATTAGCTGCAGGTTTCAAGCCAAAATGTGGGTGAGGATGTTTTTAAAAGCTAAATGTGAATCGAAAGTACTTTAGAAACAAGTACCACACACCAGCAAACAACATGACGCCTGCCTGCTGTAAAAAGGGATCGAGAGTGATAGATTCCAAGAGTAAAGAAACTGTCAAAAAATGTATTGATTGAAGAAAATTGGAATCTAACAGCTTTAATTGAAAGCCTTTCTATGAAATCTCTGGTTAGTTGTCAGGTAGAAAAAAGTTTTGTTCCCTCATTTACGTCTTACGAATTTACAGAATAAAGTCAACCTAGAATTTTTTGGCTATATTTTTTTCTTTTTAAGTTTTCTGCAAATGTACACATCCTCTAAAAGTTTATATGACTGCAACATCTTCTTTTAAATCCACTAAACGAGGTTAAGGGATTCAGTGCAACTTATGTTTTTGAACTGGAGTGAAAATACCCACCAACCCACCCACTGACTGCTTCTCAGTAGGACTGCTAGTTGTTTTTTTCTTTCCACTGGTGGCTCCTACAAGCTGTGTTTAGTTTCCTTGCCATTATTCGTGGTATTTTTGTTCATTTAAGGAATGTTTGCATGTGTCCACGTACATCAATCTACCTGTATATATATCTTTATTTATCTGTCCTGCCCTGTCCCGTCAGCCCAACAGGTTAGGGAAGCTGGCTGAGCAGGTAACTGTAGGAGAAGAGTTGCTGTTTGCTCACTGGGCTGCTGCTGAATCTGTGTGTGTGTGTGTTTGTGTGTGTTAGTTTTGTCGGTGTGTTCATGTCTGCGGTTTTATTTGTCTTGCATGACCATGGTTAACTTTATTTGACTGATTCTGTAGTTTTTCTTTTTCTCTGATGAGCTTCACTCTTCATTTTCAGCTCAGGCTGGCTCCTGACCATTGCTTTATGATCCAAGGTTGTATGTAATGTGCTGCTGAGATATAACATGAGCTAGCTTCATGAGCTCTGCCATGATACAGTTCATTTTAGAGGAATTTTATTTGGAGGAGCGCTCAGTAAAAACGAATGAGTGATAGGAACCTCAGCCAAAAAAAAAAAAAAAACAATAAACAGTTACTTTATGTTTGTTTCTGCAAGTGAAAGGACAGTTTTTCTCAAGTTTAAGGGCTAGCCTTTGAAATCCCCGTATTGAACATTTACAGCAATTAAAGGTGGGGTAGGCAGGATCTGAGGAAGTGCCAGTTTTTGGGAGAAATCTTGAATGTAAACGGTACCCCTCCCAACCAGTTTTCCCCTCAGCTCCTCCTCTCCCCTCCCTCTCTGCTCCAGAAAGCTCCACCCACAAACAGACGCTGCTGCTCTCTCGTATCGTTCCAATTATATTCAGATATAACTCAGATAAATACTTCGGATGGGGCACAGTTGACATGAAAGTAAAAAGCATTGGTGCTACTGTAGATGCCAACAGACTACCAGCAAACACAATGTTTGCAGGACATCTACAACTAGGATGAAGTGACATTTTCCAGGACCCGAGGTCAACAGTTTAGTGGCACTACAACACACAGCAGGTCCTGTTTGACAAGAAACACTTCTGTTACAGACACTTGGCTTACTTTGTTAAAGTGGTTTACCTGTCCAGCAGAAAGGTTACAGGGTCCGTAAGATCCTGAAGCACCCTCTATCGTTTTATGTTGACCTGGCTTTTTAGCTTTTGTCCAGTCTACCTCCTTTTTAAGCGCCCGTTATTCTGCCAGTGTCTCTGGTATTTACTTTGTTTTATTGCTTGTGTTGGCAGTCGTGGCCAAAGGAGGATTCAGACAATTTTCCGAACTTTCTGGTTGGTTTCGGCTGTCCGATATTGTAGCACGCTAACTTTGTTTGGGCTCGTGAACATTATTCGTGGAGCGTGCCTCACAACATGAGGAAGCAGCGTCTACCTCACAACCAATCAGCATTAAGGAGCAGTGTCCGCTTCACAACCAATCAGGTCGGCAAGGTGGAGAACGGCTTTGTTTACAGTCAGAATGAACGGCCCGCTCAAAACTTTTGAAATGTTGACTACCCAGGCATAAGAGAATTCAGCGGTATTTGTGATATTCCCAAATGTCATCAATGACTAATAGCCATTGACTGATATTAAAAGCTTTTTTGTATATACACCATAAAAAAAGATGCTTCTTTAACGGATTCCTGCCTACCCCACCTTTAACTGTAGTTTCTTTTGGCATTTGTAGAAGACAAGAATTGGTTTATTTCTATAGTTTTATCTGCTGATAGATTTTTCTGAGAACATTTTCTTTGGGTGATTTTTCTTTTCCAAATAAAACTTTTAAAGGAATGCTACTCACAATTTGAGTCTGGTGTTTACAATGATGAACTAGCGTGTCAATTAGGTTAATAAAAGTACAATGTTGTCTGCTAGTGACACATTTACCAGGTCCACTAGCCTTATAATGTTTTTTTTTTGTTATTGGCATTACTAATCTCTGGATGGAGTCTCACTGGTGTTTGCTGCTGATGCTGAAGCCCCTGCTAAATAAATCAGCCCACTCGCTCTGTGTTTGACCTCACGGACAGAAAACCCTGACTCACTGCTGGCTAGCTTCTGCTCTGGCTATATCCTGGCAGAAGATTGATGGTAAACATAATGTGTTGTGTCTTGTGTTGCAGCAGTAATGATGACAAATCCAGAAGCATTTAAAAATCCATATCTGACAACCAGAACAGTACTTGAGAAATGATCCTTTAAGAAATCTGGTGCATTTAAAGAACTCTGGACATCTAATCCAAACAAATGATCCTCATTTACCTTTTTTTCTGACTTTTGTGTGCTGTATTTGTTACTGGGGAGAAATAGTAGGAGGAAATAAACACTTCATTTATTATTTATTACTTACAAGCTTCCAAGAACTGGCAGTGGAGCATTTCCAAACCCTCTTACACTTGTATGAAAACAAACAAGCCTCATTAGAGCGGCTGAATTTAACTCTGCAGGAACTTACAGTGTCTGTAGTCCTAACTATCCTGGCCTGGCTGGTTGGCTGGCTTCTGGCTGCCCCCTCTGCTTTGTATCACAAGCAGCTTCCACCTCTCCTCCAGGCAGTAAATAGCCTCAACGTGAGAGTTTTGAGGGTCACATTACTGACTTTTATTTCTGTCCTTGTTTTCCTCCAGGGCACAGCTGGACCAGATCCCACTACTGTTTACGTGGACATGAGAGCTCTACGGCACGACAGGTAGGAGCCGTAGCACCAGAGTGGACCCTATACATCCCTACATAAACATGGCTGTGGTCTCTGTGACATTGCCCACTGGTTTCTAAAACAGCTTTGAAGCTTAACAACAGTGCTCAACATATGGCAATGCTTTTGTCGAACTGATGCTTCCCTGATGGGTGTGTCTGTCAGATAAAGTATTTAACAGATGGCTGCTAAAATCACTTTTGTTTATATTTTTTACCTGCAAATGTTTGCAGCAATTGATATTTACAAAAGTGGATTAGGGCCACAAGAAGAGAAAAAAATAATTAGTTTTTTTTTTTTATTTACGTTTCGAGATTAAAGTCAAAATTGAAAAAAGTTGAAATGAAAAAAATCAAAATTTCGAGATTAAGGTCCTCCAAGTTTGTTTGTTTTTTCCTTCATAATCTTCAGCACAGTCTTTTTAGAGTCCAAATACTTATGACCACACTGTTTTTGTGCTAAAAGAGCAAGGATTTCTGTCGCACTGAATCCAGTTCTGAAGTACAGCTTTACAAACTGTTCTACAGAGGACGTGTTGTTGAGTGATGAGCGACAATGCTGTTGATTAATTGTCATTCATCTCATCATTATGACTTTATTCAAGAAATTTTGTCTTTATTTGCGTCGACTTTAATCTCGAAATGTTGACTTTTATCTTGAAATGTCATATTTAATCTCCGTCCTGTAATTATTTTTTCTCTTCATGTGGCCTTAGTCCTCTTAAGTAATGCTTAACTTGAAAGTTGAAAAACAACAGGAACATTTTTACACCTTTTGTCTTTTTTTCCAGGGTTCGTCTGGTCGAGAGAGGGTCGCCTCACAGTTTACCTCTGATGGAGTCTGGGAAGGTACGGCTAGACCCCCTTTACACAGTGATGCTATGAAGTAAATATTCCTCTGTTTTTCTTCATGCACAGTTGTTTAACTCGTTGCTGTGTGCTGTTGTAGATCCTTCCAGGAGTGAAGGTGATCATTGCCAACACAGAGACTAAAGGACCTTTGGGAGACTCACATCTAGGAGAGGTATTGTCACCTAGAGGTTATCAGAGAGACTTGACTGTCACCTATTTAATCCTTCAACAACCAAAGGGGTTACATGAGCTGAAGTTACGTTGCTTTAGTCAGCTTTCATTCTTTGTGTTATAGATCTGGGTGAGCAGTCCTCACAATGCCACAGGCTACTACACAGTTTACGGAGAGGAGGCGCTGCATGCAGACCACTTTAACACCAAGCTCAGCTTCGGGGACACCCAGAGTGTGTGGGCGAGGACAGGCTACCTGGGATTCCTGCGGCGTACTGAGCTGACAGATGCAAGTGGAGGTGAGAATTATCAATGCTTAAAGGTATATTCTGGCGTAAAATTAAGTTGGGCTCAAACACACTGTTAACACCGTGGTGTCTAACGCTGAGTTAGACACCCTGGCGAGAGATAATTGTTGCCGACTGCTTGCTTCTCTAGTTATACCAACTTTAGCAATGATCGCAGGATAGTAATACAGAGAGCCACGTGTTCAACCAAAAAGCCACTCTATAGCCACAAATAATGCTCAGAACAGCACCTAACTTCATCAACAGTACATATAGGGTCCCAGCCATTGTACCAGCCACCAAACATCTTTTAAACTTTGCCTAATTTCTTCAGCACAGAGACTAAACACAATTCACCCACTCTCCTCTAGCAGCCATTTGTTTGTACAGAGACCTTGGGCGAGTCCATCACTGACTACAGCAGGGTGACGCAGCTCATGGAAGAACATTTATGATTATTTCTTTATGGAAATGCAATCAGACCGAGACGCTAAGGCGGAAGAACTACCGCGTCTGCAGTGCAAAATGATTATTATGATGATTATTACTTCAAGGAAATGATAAAGTAATGATCATAAATGTTCTTCCTGAGCTGCGTCACCCCCCGCTTCAGTCGATGGACTCACCTGGAGGTCTCCTTACGAACAAGCAGCTGCTGGAAGAGAATGGGTGGGTTGTGATTAGTCTCTTTGCTAAAGAAATCAGGGAAAGCTAAAAGATGTTTGATGGCTAGTACTATGGCTAGGACCCTAAATGTACTGTTGATGAAGTTAGGTGCTGTTCTGAGCATTATTTGTGGCTTTAGAGTGGCTTTTGGGTTGAGCGCGTGGTTCTCTGTATTGCTATCGTGTGGTTGTTACTAAAGTTGGTATAACTAGAGAAGCAAGCAGTCTGCAACATTCATCTCTCGAGGGGATGTCTAACTCAGTGTTGTGGTGTGTCTGACCATAACTTAAATTTACGCCGGAATATCCCTTTAATGGGGTTTGAAAAGCAGATCATTTCTCTCTATAATGATAAAACTGGAAACTCTGAACCAATCCAATACACGTGTGTTTCTTCTGTGTGTATCTCAGAGCGTCATGATGCCCTTTACGTGGTGGGCTCTCTTGATGAGACTCTGGAGTTAAGGGGGATGAGGTATCATCCCATTGACATCGAAACCTCTGTTATCCGTTCACACAAGAGCATAGCCGAGTGGTGAGAAGTTCACACCAACTATTGATCACTATTTTATCACTATTTATCATGTTAACAGAACATTAGTTCATTTCATATAACCTGTTCTCCACCTCCTCACTCCAGCGCTGTGTTCACTTGGACCAACCTCCTCGTGGTGGTGGTGGAGCTGGAGGGATCTGAGCAGGAAGCCCTGGATCTGGTCGCTCTGGTCACCAACGTCGTGCTGGAGGAGCATTACCTCATTGTTGGAGTGGTGGTGGTAGTGGACCCGGGCGTCATCCCCATCAACTCCCGGGGAGAGAAGCAACGTATGCACCTCAGAGACGGATTCTTGGCTGACCAGCTGGACCCCATTTATGTCGCCTACAATATGTGAGGGTCCTGCTGAAGGAGGCTTACTTTACCCTATGTGTGGCTTATCACAAAAGCAGACTCCGCACAGTGGAGAACGTGGAGGTTTATGGATGTTGCAAGTGCAGCATCAGTCTGAGAAATCAAGTGGGGATGATATATAATGATATATAATGCAGCAGAATAGAGATGAACTCAAAGAGCGTGAGAAAAACCTCATGTCTGTTTCTCTTTGTGATTTCTTGACCCAACAAACAGCGAATTAAAGGGCATTTTGGCTCTTTTGAAGTGAGTTTTATATGTATGACAGAGCCTCTGACTCCAGGACACTGTGAGCAGTCCAGCAGGTGGTTGAGTTATGAAACTTCACTGTGCCATTAACAGACTTTTACTTTGTCAATATCCAACAGTATAATTATTGGTATTATTATTATTATTTGTGTTTTCCATATGTGTGCCGTAAAACCGGCCAGCTGCCAGTCAGGCAAACCTGGTTCAAACATGCTCTACCTTGTTTCCTGTTTTGCAGAGCCTCCTGTGCCATTGACAGCTAAAATCTTTCAAAGTCTCTCCCTCATACAGTTTCATCACATCTGTGGGGAGCTGCTCCTCAGATTAAGCTGCCTCCTAAAGTGAACCCTTATTTTTAATGTTCAAGCTCAAATCTTGTCATCAACAAAGCACACAGGAGCAGATATGGAGGAGGGGCAGACTGTGCGCTTTGTTGCTCATTTTTAGTGCTTTAGTTTGTAGTGTCAGTCAGTAACAGAATACTTCAAAATAATGTCATGGTTTGACTCAAACTTGTTCTTTTCTAAATCTTTAATGTGTAGCTTAGTTTGTTTTTTCATCTGAACAAAATGCAATATGTGTGATGTGAGAGATGATGCATGGAGTAACAGTAAGTGCCGATCATTTGGAGTCATAATGGGGGGTTGCTTGCCATAAGCAACGAGCCAAATGAAATGAATTAAGCCTTAAGTGTTTTTTCAGACGCCTGTTCCTATCCCAGAGCCTGTTTGACTTGATTTTGTGAAGTTTTTCAGCTGTTGGATAGGCTGGGAATATGCAGAGGGAGGTCAGTGGTGGTAAATCCTGCTCTTATTGCACCCAAAGTCTTGATTAAGATGAATATACTTGATCCTTACATCCAGCCATTACAAAAACACTTCTTTGATCGTGTCTTTTCCTTTGGTCAATAGTTTTGAATGTGTGTTTTATAGCAAAAGGACTGGAAGAAATAGTAGCTGATGTGGTTTAAAAGCAGAATGTCTCATCTTCATTTGTAGTGCCATACAGGTGAATGAGAGTTGTTGTTGTAGCTGCATGTGCCATATGCCTATACCTCCCACCTTTTCTCATTGACTTTGTAGAGATTCACTTCACTGTACGTTGCTTCTTTTTCTATGTGCACACCCCTTCAGAAACAGGCTTTGGCCTGCTGTAAGTATGTACAGGTTTTGTGTAAATTATTAATAGATGGAGATTTTAGGAATGCAAAGACTGAATCTGGAATATATCTGAACTTCTCCCTCACAAACAAAACAAATGAATTCTACTCTTGTGTGCGGACATAGAGAAGAGCCGTGAAAAGCCTTGTGAGCATTTATAAGGAATCAAAGTACAGCAGAAACTCACCGTATCCAAGATGAGTGGAGGCACACTCCCAGCACAAGGTGAAGACTGTCTGGCTTTGGTGACTGCAGAGATTACGGATCCTTCACAGCAAACTTTTGTTGTTAACATATGGAAAGATACATTTGTCTGATATATGGTTACTTGTCATTATTTTCATAACATGATTTCCTAATGAATAAAAAGTGCTTTTAACTTAAACTGGTTGTCTCCCCTTGCATCTAGACATGTGGTTGCGGTGGTTTCATGCCACTTCTCTGTATTCTCTCCTCTCTAGTCTACAAACACAAAATGAGTCAAGGAATTGGTCAGATCACAAGTATATATAAATATAAATAACATAATATGATCATTTCATGTTTCTTTTTTATATTTATTGAAGGGATATTCTGCCGTAAAATTAAGTTATGATCAAACACACCATAACACTAAGTTAGACACCCCCTTAGCAAAGAGACCAAACACAACTCGCCCACCCTCCTCCAGCAGCCGCTTGTTTGTGGGGGAGCCCTGACGAGTCAATCACCAAGTGCAGTGGATCATTTTCTTTAAGTAATAATCATAATAATCATTTTGCACTGCAGAAGCGGTAGTTTTTCTGCCTTAGCGTCTGGGTCTGATCACATTTCCATTAAGTAATGATCATTAATGTTCTTCCTGCACTAGGTGATCGACTCGTCAGGGCTCCTCCAGAAACAAGCAGCTGCTGGAGGAGAATGGGTGAGATGTGTTTGGTCTCTTTGCTAAAGAAATAAGGGAAAGCTAAAAAGATGTTTGATGGCTGGGACCTTATATGTACTGTTGATGAAGTTAGGTGCTGTTCTGAGCATTATTCGTGGCTATAGAGTGGCTTTTTGGTTGAGGTTTGCACATGGAGATGTAGACCGCTGTGTATTGCTATGGTGCGGTCGTAGCTGAAGTTGGTATGACTAGAAAAACAGGCAGTTGACAACATTCATCTCTCGAGAGGGTGTCTAACTCGCTGTTACGGTATGTTTGACCTTAATTTATTTTTATGCCAGAATATCCCTTTAATGCCAACAATGTTTTTTTTAATATTTTAAAGCTCCTGTTAGGACAAAGCAGTCTTCACGTATCCTGACCACTACATGCTCAAGTAGTAATTTTTGACAACAAATCTCATCCCGATTTTTGACCGTCAAATGTAGTATTTATTGTAAATATTTTTAGTGGAAATTGTAAAAACAGGTCAGTTTTTCAGCTGTAAGGTTTGAAACTTTCCCCTAGCATTTATTTCAGACATAAAAGGATATAAAATCTTGAGTCTTATTAACGCTGATCTTGTTTGATTTGTTATATCATTAAGAGGCATTAGGATTAATTTGTCTATTAATAAATGCCCTTCAGATTTTTCTAGCTGTTTCAGGTGAAGTCAATTGAAAACCAAACTGGTTACAGACCCCTCCAGATAATTACTGTGGAGATCATCAGCACAGTTAAGACTGATTTTCCTTACACAGGGCAATGACATGCAAGATCTGGAAGCTAATAACAACAGCCTTTTATTGTCCACGCAGTCATGAGAAGGAATCTTATGAGTCTGGATCAATTATCCCAACCATCTACATAGTTTTACCATGGGTGCCTTTTGAATGTTGAATGATGAGACTTTTCTACAGCCTGATACTTATTAGTTCACTGACTTTATTAATGTATCATGTACATGGCATGGTAGATGCATGTGATAGTAACCTTAATTGCAATCTTTGCAATATATTTAGCAAAAGAAAACATGTATAACCACTTAAACAGTATAAGAACTTGTTTAGAAACAGAAAAATACGTGGTCGGTGGAAAAGTGCTCATAGATGTCCAGTTCTGCTGGATCTAAGTAAACCAAATACAAGGACTGGTTAATGTTTGCCAGTCTTGGGAATCTCCATCACAGTTTTTTAGACCACAAGCATACCCCTAAATCTGGACAAGAAAACAGTCAACACAATTAAAAAAAAACAAAAACAAACATAAATTGGATCCTTACTTTAAGTAAACAGTATCCAACCAAATAGGAATGACTCTGAATTTAGTCATGAAGCTGAATAAAAAAAACAACAACAACAAAAAAAAAACATTCATTTGCAGTAGAAAAAGGAACTGTGAGTATATTTACCTTCAACAATGTAGTGATCCTGAGGAAAAAAAATCAACTTTTAACAACAACAACTTTTAACTAATCAACAGTTATACCGTATATCTGAGAGAAAAGAACATAACGCATTCAACATCACACATCCTGAATGTAATGGTCATTAGTGACAGCAATCATGTAAAACACAGAAACCTCTGAGCTTGGTTTTTCATATCAAAGTCAATTATCATCTTAAACAGCAGTAAGAACTTACATGTGATGCCATCAAGCACATTAAAGGGTTTTAAATTGAGTACTTCCAATAACAATGTAGTTATCATCACTTGAGTCTTACAAACTAAGAAAAAGAAAGAAAAAAAAACATGTAAAATGAAGTTATTATTAAGGATACATTTCAATTACCAGGAAGTCAACATCAGTGTGTAGCTTCTTAGAAATAGTCACATTGTGCATAAGAAAGGTTACATAGAGAATTTACATATAGATGTTCAGTACTCATCATGTTGGTCATTAGTCAGCACATTTTTAACATATGAAATCAACTTTACAAAAAACCATTTTACACTTACATTCTTGTCTTGTATTATATAAAGGTGATGTGAGTCGCCCTTTCAGAGACTAGTGCCAGATAAGTACTGAATATTAATTAAAAAAAAAAAACAACAAAAAAAAAAAACCTTACAAAGAACACAACACGCCTGACTGTCTTGCATCTCTAATTCACATACCCCTCCACTTTAGTGAGAAGCTTAGATGCCTCGTTGATTGCCAGGATTTCATTTTCTGATTTGAACTGGCCGTTTGGAATATGAGGAAATCGGTGGCAGTTGGGATACTGAGTCTTTTTAGCATCCACTCCAAGCATAATCAGTCTATCAACAATTTGAGGCAAATCTTTCAGCTGGGCATTGTACAGAGAAACTTGCTCTGCCATGGCTGAAATGGAGGTGCAAGAAGGATGTTCACCATGCCTTTTATACTCTGCAGCTGTAAGAGACTTTTCCACTGCCTGATGGACTTTAAATAGACACCACTCAGTGCTCCCACCACCAACGTCTTTCTGAGCTGCATCAAGATCACAGCGGGCCTGTTTACACCAACGCTTGGCCTCCTCTTTGTTTGGCCTTGGGACATTTTCATTATGGGTCCAAAAGTTGTAGGAGCGGTTACGTCTGGAGAAATTCTCCCGGCCATCCCTGTGACGTCTGGCCTCTTGATTCCACTGCTGATAGAAACCGCTGAAATCTGAGTATCTGAAATTTGAGCTGCTCCTTGGATAGGATGATCCTCCAGTTTTCTGAGTACCTTTGCCTTTGGTGGGCTCGGTAAGTCTATTCATCAGGTATTTGAATGCCTCAGTAGCGAGCAACTGGCAGTCTGGGTTTTTGTCAGGGTGCCATCTCAGGTACAGACGTTTGATGGCTTTCTGCTTTTCCTCCTCAGGAAGAGTCCAGATCTCTTCCAAACATCTGTCAATATCTTCTTTGGCTTCATCAAGAGAGGTTGGTAAGGATGAAGAAGATGAAGGCTTTGAAGCTGACTGATTAGAATGTGGCACTGCTCCAGCTAGAGGCTCCAACTCCATGCAAGAAGCTCCTGCAGGTGTGCTTGTGGTCCCTTTAGATTCTGGCTTTGTTGGACGTTTGAACTGGAATAGGTCAAGACAGCTGACTTCAACTGGCACATCTTCTCCAATATCTATTCTGTATCGTCGTGAATATTGCCCAGAGTGACCAGGCAGTTCTTCCACAATGACAGCATAAATATACCGGTCCCCTGTGCTATAGCCAACATATTCCCCCTCTTCAAAGTTATTGAGGATGTTCTGGTCCAAGGAGTCATGCCATTTATCAGGAATAAATGTCCCAGGACGTGGGGGGTCAAGGAGGGCACTTTTAGTTTTGGCACTGTCATGAATCCCATTCTTGGCCAGAGTTTTCTGGACGTCTCGCATAGTGTCACACAGAAGAAGTTGTCCAAGGACTGGGAGATGATTCAATGAAATTTTGTTCCCTAAAATTGCATTCATCTCCTGTGACAATGTTGTGATGATGTCATTTAGCACCTTGAGTTGCACATCATTGTTGTGTTTTAAGTAAAAGAGACACCCCTGTTGCTCTTGTTTAACTAAAACGTCTGTTTCAGCTGCAGTTTGTGGTAGAGGCTGTTGATCCACCCAGAGCTGTGTTTCCAGTCTTTTGCAGCAGAGGATTTGAATACAGCCAAAAGCCTTTTTGCACATGTCGTCAGCATCTTCTTCTGTTATGTCTCCCTTGGAGTGCTCTCGGATGAGACAAATCAGTCCATGTGTTAACATCTTAGAAGAGAGATGTTTCTCAAACCATTCCCTGAATCCACACTCAGTTCCAAACTTACAAGGCTGCAAGGTTGATTCTACTATTTTCTCCTCTGTATATTTGGACAGCATTTTTGGCTGAAATTTTGGAGGCAGCAACTGCAGCAACCTATAATGAGCGTAGATGTCACGACCCAAATAGCATTCACTGAGGTTCTCAAGCAAGAGGAACTTGTCCACCAGTGCTGCTTCTAACCTTTTGGTCTCAAACACAGTGTCATTGTAGTAGAGGTCACACAATGGATACAGTTTGCCATCAACTGCAGGGAGGTACAACATCTTTACATCATTAAGAAGGGGTTGCTTTTGAGACTTAACTAACTGAAAAAGCTGCTGAACAGCACGTTTCACAGTTTTCCGTTGGTTTGGCTGTAGATCAGGTTTATCATGGGAGTCTGCATGAACAGCTGCCAGGACATTGCTGTACTGCTGTGCAGTGGGTTGCTCATTTACACCAACTGACTTGAAGAACACTTCAAACTTAACATCCTGTGGAGAAATTTTGAACAAATATGGCCTGAACTCAAGGTGATCGGAGAATGAAAAGGCTGCATCATCAGCTCTTACAAGTTTTGTGTCATTTTCAACCAACACAACAGGAAAACCAGCCAGTTCTTTGCCTTTGAACTGGGTTCCTTGTAGGTATGCATATGAACTTCGAAACACACTGGCACGAGTTTCAATCAGGGCCGCATTTTTACAGGGTGACTGACATATATTGCTCATGTTACTGGTAACACATTGTGAGGGTGGTTCTTCATGAGCTCCTGCATTTTTTATCTGTTTGAGGAGATTTTGCATCCTGAATGGCAGATGTATGATAGGCATCGATGACCAAATCAGGTCCTGATGCTTGGGATCACTTTCCAACAATGATCCTCTGATTTTCACAGCAGTTCCCTCAGCAGCAAATGGTCCATGATAGCTGCACAGATCCTTTCTGATTTTCACTGGAAATATGAACTTGGTGTCAGCTATGCTCTCCAGCAAATTTCCCTCTTTGTTTTTGTCTTTACTCACAATGGAACAGGCTTCTCTGAAGAGTAATGATGATTTCTTTTTTAACTCATCCAATGGACCACTTCCCTTTGCCTCTGATTCAATCTGGTTAGCAAACTTTACAATGTCATCGCCCGTCACAACATGCTTCATCCCAAGTTCTCTGAGTAGCTGTTTTGTTTGCTCTCTTATTGTGTAATTTCCATCACACAGCTCAGTCCAAAAATTTTCAGGAATGAATCTTTCTTGGGGCAACATCTTCTTGTACAGCTCAACACTATCATCAAAGTAGTATGATGCTTTCTCCAAATTGCCTTGAGAGTTGCGAATCAGCTTCACTGATTTCAATGAGAAGATGACTTGGTCCCTATCCTGAAAATAGCTGAAATTGAGCGGAGGTGACAACAGCAGCTTGAGGCATTGAATCATCAGCCTCTCTGTGAATGTGTGTACAACAGGCAGGATGAACTTCATGAAATACTCCAAGTCATTCATGGTTTGGATGTTCAGTGTGTGTGTTAGCATCAGATTCTCTGGACTGTTTTGAAGACAAATGCTGTTGCTGTTGTGCAAAAGAAACAAGTCAGGAAATAATCTTGAATGTATGCTGTTGAGGATGAACACCTCTTTGTGTCCATCGATCCTCACTCTGCTACCATCTATTGTTTCAAATATTGGTAGAGATTTCAGTTTTCTCTGATAGTCTTGTTTGTCTTTTGACTTGGAAACTCCAGACAGCAGGAAATTCTGAAGCTCTTTCATGTCATCAGAGGAAAGCTGGGAAAACTCATTGTGTTTCACTTTGTAGACCTGGTCTAACACAGAGCTTTTGTCATTCACATCCAAGAGTTCAGGGTTTAGAAGAGTGCGTCCCTGTATTTGAAGTGTATCAGACAAGAATACACTGTCAAGCTTCAGAAACCCCAGTTTAAAGAGAATGCCTGAGATGTCTCTGTCCAAGGCAAACTGAATCACACTTGGCATGTCTTTCATTGTTTGCAGTAAGTGCTTGTTGTCTAACCTTGGACACACCACAGGAAGAATACAGCAGTCGTTGAAGTGCGTCTTCACATCACTCATTGTCACACTTGATTTCGACTGGTTATCACTGTTTGATGTTGCAGCTTGGATGTTGCTTGTTAAGAACATCCAAAGAGGTTTCAACCACTTCAACATTTTCTCATTTGGGATATGGAGGCCCGTGGTTGGTTCAATTTTGCATGTCTGGAGTTTCTGCTTAATTACAGGCTTCAGAAATTCTGCTGCACGGGAAACAGTCAAACTTTCAACAAGCTTCAAATTTTGCAGAACCTGAACATGGCCTCCGTTGGTATGATAATCTGCAAATTTGTCCTCATTTCCAGAGAACAGGCGGTCATATCTTGATATCAGTTTTGGGGACTCAGAGTTAAACACTCTCAAAACTTTGTCTTTTGTAAGGAGAAGTGGGAGCCCATTCAGTAAACCAGAATTGTTCTTGGATACATTTAAGTGGATATCGCTCAAGCAGAAACTGAGAAGCTCTGAACAGCTTTTTTCATCCCTTATCAGGGTGGAAGTTATGGGCAGGGGTAAGTTCTTGTCTGTCATGGCTGGGTCATTGAGCGGTTTCTGTCTTAGGAAAGTCTGCACAGTTGAAGGATTCACATCTTTCACTTCAATGCCAGCAGCTCTGAAACCTTTCCAAACTTTCTGCATTGCCATGGAAAAGGGAACCAATGCCATCCCAAGTCCTTCCAAAATTGGATGCATCTTATCATACACTGAGTGTGTCATATACAGTGCCTTGGTTGGTTCAGTTGCTCTCACATCACACCAGTCAAAAGAGTATTCCTGAATTTTTCGTTCTGCAGTTGTACGTATTGAGCTCCTTAACACTGGAATCACTGGGAGGCCTTTTTCTTTGATTGATCTGTATACTTCATGGACCATTTCATGCCACTCCTGAGCAACATCCTTGGACACAGACGGCCAAAAACACAGGAACAAGCTGCTGAAGAAAGTCTCCAAGTCTGTTTGTGGAACTTTCTTACCAGCAAACTTGCGGGTCATGTAATGTAGAAGATCTGCATACAGTGGTGCAATGACATTTTGCTTTAAAGACTCATTCCAGTTGGATTTTTTACTTTGACCATCTTCTTTCCATAGGCTTCTTCTGGCAGAATCTACCTCAAAGTTTGCATTGACATGCACTGGCAGTCTAGTTTTCCCTGGCAAAGGAAGTGAACAAAAGGCTTCTCCAACAAAGTCTTCACGGCTGGATGGTGGAATAAATGACCTCTGGCCAAGCTTACAGCTCACGCGAGCTGCTACTGCTGCTTCAGGAAGCTTCTCTGTTTCTGCTTTCCCCCCACAGTTTTTGAGGGAACCAAACTGCTCAGCAATGATCCACTTACTTTGTCGTTTGTCTGAGGTTGAGATCACAGTTCCATAAACAGCTGTGTGTGGTGATGATGGTTTGTTTGACTGCAGTGCATTTAGTCTGAGTTTTACAAAGGCATCTTTCTCCTCTTTGCTACTCTGTGGCAGACTTTTTTCAACTGTGAAAATGGTTGTCAGTTTCTCTGAATGTTCATCGATTTTATGGACTTGTATTTTGCAGATGTTTTTCAGAAACAGAATGAGTCCTTCAGGATCTTCAGAGAGGACGGAGCATAGTTCTTTCATGTCCTGGTCAGTGACTCCCTGCTTGGAAATGTTAGAGTTGTTTGCCATCACACCCATCCTTAGAGGTAACCTGAACATGGTTCCTTCCTTAAGAGGAAACTTTTCTGGTAGAAATGATTTGTAGACGTCCATGTACATACTCTTAAAGGTGTCATTTAATCTGTAGCCAGTGCCAGCTGGTGGTTTGTCTGAGTAACTTTCGATGAATTTTTGATTTGGATCAGAAACGCAGAGTTTTTCGTCTGCAGTGAGGATTGAGGGGCAGTCAGTAAGATGGTACACAGAGTTAAATCCAACCCCATATTTCCCTGTCTTTCCTAGAGAGTCGTGCTTTCCTCCCTCTCCCAACTGTTGAATGCCTTTCAGGTCAGCATCAGAAAACACCTTGTTGTTGAACACACACAGTGCCGGGCCTTGCAGATTATTCCATCTCTTCCCAAATGTCTTATCTTTGCTATGATGCCGTTTATCCCAAACAAAATGGATTTCTGTTGCCTCTGCATCATCAGCATTTTGGATAAGCTCTTTAAGGATATCCTTTTTTGCTGGATAGGCTGAAATGATGTTCTTAATACGAACGGTTAGTTGTTCATGCTGTTCAAAATGAAAGGCAAATGGTGAGATGTCCTCAACAGTGCAGTTCTTCAGGGTGTGATGCCTAGTTGTTTTGATTCCAAAGTGGCGTGCCATTGGACGTGAGATGTTCTTGTGACATAATGTGACACCTGCAGCCACTTCTGGCAACCATGGGCTGTCATTGTAAAACAACTCACTGGCACGCTGTAATACACCATGTTCATTTGGTATCAGAAAGTCCTTTTTTGTTTTCTCTTGGGCCTCATAGATCCCGTTGTTCAAAATTGTGAGGCAAATCGATAGATCACTCTTTGGAAGGGGTTTGGTGCCATGTTGAGAGTGCAATTCCTGAAGCACAGTTTCAAACTGACTGAGTGTAAAGTTTTTTGCGACACCCACATTTTCCCAGAGCCTCCTATAGAAACTATAGGCAGGCGGAAGTACATAAAGATAGGGTTTTGCTTCAAACTGCTCATTTTCTGCCACTCGGTTCACATTCACAAATGTGCTGCCCACAAGAATGAAGGGAAATGAGTTTGCTCTCTGTGAAATGAAGCTGGAATCCCCAGAACCACTGAGCTTCTGATCAAGAAACTTGTAGCATTCATCTGCTATTTCCTGAAGCATTGATCCATTGGTGGATTTGGATTGCTTAAATGCCTCTTGCAGCTGCTGAAACACTTCCTCTATGCTTGGACTGTCATGAACTCCCAACATTTGCAGAACAGGATCAGTGTGGTGTATCTTAAGATTGGCATGATCCAGCACGGGTTGTTTCAAGTTAACAAGAAGGAGGCAGTTGTCACTGAAAATATCAGTGGGCTTCCTGAGTGTGATAGTCTTTCCTTCTTTTCTTTTCTTCATTGTATCAGCAGGAGAAAATGCTGGAAGAAACTCAGTCATCCTTAGTGTTTCCCAGTGGGTGGCATCTTCATCATACATGTGATTCTTCATGAGCTCAAGGAGGCACTTTAAATGTCCATATGCTTTCTTTCTGTCAGTGCTCCAGGTCTTGGTGATGTCACTTGCCTTCTCTGCAATGTCTTTCAAAGGTAGACTATCATTCGCCATTCCAAGTTCCAACAAGCGTTGAATCCTTTTAGGAGAACAAAAGTCCTTACTGGTACCACCAAGCAAGCGTCCCTCCTCTGGTTCAAAAAGGCAGGCTGCTTTCCCAGATGGATTCACAAGTTTTGTGATATACTGTAGTTGGTTGCCTTTTGTGGGGATGCATGGATAATGCACCAGGAGATTGTCAATTTCTTTGATGTTTAGGTCAATGGCATGCAGCACAAGAGCATCTCTACTTTTTGGATCCATGGTATCAAGGTTGTTAAACACCGCTTCTTGGTAAAACTTCTCCCACGTCCATGTTCTGTTCTGCAGGATCCTTTCCAGGCCAGCCTGTCTGAAGCTATTTCTTAACCACAATGGAAGAGAAATAACGTGGTCAGTTGCTTTTGCATTTTTCCTGCACACCTGCACGGCAAGTTTGCAGATGTCTTTGTCCTCTTCAATGCTCTCATGTAGAAATATAGCATTGTTCATTGAGCACCAGCACTCTCCATCACTAAAGAGTTCTGGACCAGTGGAGGGCTGAGCAATGGTACTGTAAAATGCATCCACCAAAGGCTTGAATGTTTCATTTACTCTCTCCCTATCAGGCCAAAAGGTGTAATATTGGTACTTTTCCAGTTGTTGGTTTTCAGACATCTTCTTTAGTACCTGGAGTGCAGTAACATACGCTGTCACTGCAGGATCCTGGAGGAGGGCTTTGTTCCAGTCATGTTTTACTCCACTCTCCCACAGACCTTTTCTGTTGCTTGTCACAGCAAATGTGCCGTTTACATTGACTGGAAGACCTGTTTGAATGGACAGAGGAAGGAAGCAAAATGCTTGTCCAACTAGATCTGTTTGTTGTGGAGCTAGTTTTCCTGTTTCTGGATCATTTTGCAAAGGCACTGCAACTCCTCCAATGGGTAGAGAGAACTTTGCCTGTTTGTTTCCCTGCAAGGCCATTTGCAAAGACTGATGTGTTCCAAAACAGTTATACAGAAGCCATGACTGGGCTTGGATGACACCAGATTGCTCACTTGTTATTTGGACAATGCTAACTTTGCAGCAGTCAATAACCTCTCTGCATTTTCCATTGAGTGTCTTCAACGATTTTTCAGATTGGAGCTGCTTGGACTCACTGGTCTTATCAGGAACAGTTGTTGTTATCAAAGTGGTTTTGGAGAGATTGAGCACTGTTTTTATGTCATCATTTCTTGGTGGAGTTGGTACATCGTGAGCAATGCTTTGTAGAGACAATGTATTGACGTTCTTCAGAAAAAGCAAATGAGTTTTTGAATTCCTGGTGAACTCCTGTTGAAAAGTGACAATGTTGTCTCTGTAGTACACCCTTGAGCTTATCTCTGACTTGAGAGCCTCCTCGTCAGATCTGAAGGGTAGCTTGATCAGAGTGCCTGGATAGGGCTCAGAGAGACTTTGTTTGGTGAAGTCACAGCCAAAGAGTCCTTCATATGGCCCAAACTGGCCGGGAAACCAGCGGAAAAGTCGTTGCTGAGAAAGATCAAGTTTGATTCCTGGGTTTGTCTTATGTTTGATGTGTTTCTTGAGGTGAGTCACATTGGGGTCAAGTATGAGAAGATGATTGCCACTGAGAATGGAAGGAATATCAGTCACATGATACACAGTGTTGAATCCAAGTCCAAACTTTCCAATTTTTTCCACCTTGTCTTCCTTTGAGGCAGAGCCAACCCTTACAACGTTTTCCCAGTCTTCTGCTGAGAACTGCTCATCATTGAATGCCCAAAGACAAGGACCCTGACAAAGAGCCATGTCAGGGTCAATGAGGCTGTTAGGATCATCTTTGTGCACTCGGAAATCCACCAAGAACTTACAATCTTCTGCTCCAGCATCCTCAGCATTTTGAATGAGCTCTTTGAAGACGTCACTTTCTTCATCATACTCTTTGAGAATGTTTTTAATCCTTGTTGTAATAGGTTCAGATTGTCCACACTGTTCTATTCCCACCAGTTCTGGAGCAAGGATGTAGGAACTGAGAAATCGGATGTTCAGCCATTCTGCTGTTGCTTTTGGGATTTCCTCATGAATTACATAAATTCCTTCCTGGCTGTGCTGAAGATCTTTCAACCCATGTTTACTTACATCACAGAAGACAGCTGCTGATGAGGACTTGAGAGTGTATTGTTCACCCTCTGTCAAGACTGGCACTGGGATGTCATCGACAATAGTCTTCTTCTCTCTCCAAAGCCAGTTAAGAATTTCTATTGTCACTTTTACTTCAGAGGAACTTGCAAGGGGCTGTTGCCTCCCTTCAGTTGTTTGCTGGATTGAATGAAGAATGCCGACAATTTCTTCATCTGAAAGAAATGTTTTTAGTCCAAACTGCTGGAGCAACTTCTTGTAGGGCAGGAATTCACTTGGCACCTTCCCCATGTAAGAGCTCAAATCTAGATTAGCTGGGTAGTCCAGAACCAGATCCTGAGGTGAGACAAACTGGTTGCGGCACCAAAGCCAGCATGTGTCCTTGTTCATTATCTTTGTAAATTCTGATAAGTGGTCTTGCATGTGTTTGTAAATGCTGTGCAGCTTTTTTTTGAAATCCACGTTTGTGTCAGGATCATCCATTGTCTCTGCTTTCGATGTCAAGACCTTCAAATTCTCCAATACCTTTCCAGGTGGGGGGAGACGTTTCAGTCCGAATATGCTGCTTACTCTGTCGCTGAACTCTCTCACTAGAGGCATTACAAGTCCAACAATGTCCTCATACATAGAATGTCTCATTTCATCTGGACAGAAGAAACAACTTCTGAGGGATTTGTCATTGTAGTTGTTTCTGTCATCATCAGGTTTTGTGCCTGGTACCCATTTGAGCATTTTGAGGCAGTTAAGTTGTTCTTGGGAAAACTTTGAAAGTAGGTTATTGGTATCCAGCATCTTCAAGAGGACCTGAGCTTTTCTGAGAGCCTCTGCTTGGGAATTGACCTGCTGTTTCTCAATCAGTTTGGCAGCATGAATCAAGTGATCAGGTGACAAGTCTGCTTCTTTAGTTAGCAATCCAAGATCTGTTAGACTTTTGAGCATCTGCAGCGTGTGAGTATAGAAAGGTGGTGGGAAGAAGTCTGAATCAAAGAGTTCCTTGAAAGTTTGAATCCTTGGATCTAAAAAGCTTGAGGTCTTTTTCAGGGCTCCATTCACTTCAATGAAGTTCAAGTCCTTGCATCTTCTCTTCAAGGTCTGATTCTGAGAGAAAAGGATATCACCATGCTGCAAAACCCAGGCCATGATTTTCTGTGTTTCTTCTTTTCTGCAGGGTCCCCTCTCAATACTGTCAATGAGAAGATTTGTTGCCTCGGCTGTGTCTAATAGACTGGTTTTGAGCAGCTGAAACAGTCTGCGATCAGCTTCAGTTGCACACTTTACAACTGAATCGGGCATGGGGAACTCAGTTGGTATTGTCAGACCAGAAATAAGAAGCACAGCCTGTTTGGATCGGGCTGCAACACAGCGTCCCTCCATAGTTTGAAACAGAGGCAGCTGTGAAAGTAGATCTTTCTCGCTGACTGAGAGAGAATCCAGACGAGACAGATAGTCTTTCAGCTCTTCTTTTGCTTCATGAGAGGCTGTCTCTAGTTCCTTGATGAGTACCTGAGAATCCAAATTCACCATGGCCGTCATGACACTCTTTGGGGACGGGCTCAGTACATATGAGTCCAGATCTTCATGTTTGAGCCACTCATTCCCTTTTACCACTGTGCCACCAACTTTGTTCACCAACTGAGCTATCTGTTCTGGCAAATTCATGTGTTTGTTTCTCTCAAAAATGAGGGTTGTGTTTTGCTTTAGTCTCGCAAGAAATACAGGCTGACCATAACACAAGGGACTAACCGGTATTAAGGGCATGTCAGTGAAATTACTTGACTCTGTGAAGTGAGCGTTAAGAAAATTCCAGAATTCTTGGAGCCAGTCTAAAGGTGGATGATGACTGCTGCTGGGGTCCCAGGTAACAAGCCCTGCTCTCTTCTGTTTCCAGTCAGGTGGCAAATAGCTCCTCATATATTCAGCCACCTTGTTTGCATCAACATTGATGACTTTGAAGAACTCTGAAAGAGATTTGTGAAAATAAAAGCATTAATCATCAACTTTATGGATATGTGAAACCAGAACATAAATTTAATCTATACTGACTATCTTCCATATTGTACAAGCCTTACTTTTCTTGGCCAGTTCTCTCAAGTGGTCTCTGCAAGCTGGACTGAGATCTTCAGGGATGAAGAGATTCTTGCAGCACGGCAGCAGGGCTCTGCACAAAAAAAGAAACTGGTAAGTTGTGCAAGCATAAAAAAACTACATTTGATACAGTTTTTGCAACACTCAAGCACCAGAACAGACACAGTTTTAATGTAAACCATTAAAAAAACTAATCTATTACAAAATTCTTGAAATGACAAGCGAGTGTTGGCCAGTACAAACCAAATTCAAACATCCATACATAAACTGGCAAAATGATAGCCTTACAGAACTCACTTAAGCACAGAAACATTTGTCATTTGTGTTAGGAAATTAAGTATGGAGTCCAAAAAATCACATTGAATATGGAGTTATGGATAAAACTTGTTTGATTATAATACAGTCATTTCAGAACGCTATACTCGATCTATAGCACTGTCTTTGGTTTGTAAAATTTCTGAGAGATGACTAAAACCAACAAATGTGTTCACTACAACACTGTTTCCAGGAGATTATTAACATTTTAATTCAAGACAGTTTGAGGCTCTACTTACTTAGCAAAAGGGTGTGCATCAAAATTGGAACAACATTAATCGTTTACTTGAACAGCTTGTGAAACCCACCGGTGACTACATCTACAGAATTAATATCAATAATCCTAAGGAAGCTGTCAATCATCTAGTGACGTTGACAAGGTTAACAAAACCACACAGCAGAAACCAAATAAAACAATACATGTTCACAGTTAAATAAAAAAAATAAAAACACAATAAGAAACAGACAAAGGTTTAGCAGAAATCAAAAGGATAAAAAATGAAAACCCTACCTTGGAAACGAACTGCTGTCAACCAAAGCGACATCTTCCTCTTTTTCAGTGAAACATCTGAAAGTACCATCACTGAGGGGGAGCAACTCAAGACCTGCAAGCTCCCTGTAGTTTCCGTCACTCAACACGAACTCCAAAAGGCAGAATTTGTCCTCTTTGGCGATGGTGTGCACACCAAATCTGCGGAGTACATTCCTTAGTAAAGTTGGGGTCACGTGTTTGAGTGTGCTCAGGTGTGGGTATGCCTCATTAATTGCTTTTGCAACATTGGTGGGCAATGTGACAAGATTCTCCCCACAGGATACTAGTGTTTTCCTAATAGCTTCCAGTGTGTCAGAGCTTGTTGGACCATTACAGGGGAACACGGCTTCTGATGGGGTGATGAACTTTTTTTCGTCTTTGGCTAGAGACAAGAGGGCCACATTCTCTTGGAATAAGTGACGAAGAACATCCAGTGCAACTGCATACCATTTTTCACGGTGCTTTATCTCTGCAATATCAGGCCACAGCCTGTACACGGAAGAAACAGGCAGGGTAGATTTCTGAGCAAGTCTGATAGCATCCTGGATCATCATGACATATGCCTCTGGGAGCACCTCCTTCATCAGCAGCTCATTCCACACAGCATGTTCATCATGTTTCTGGTCTTCCTCTTGCCACTTGATGTGTCTTCTGTTGTCTGTGAGGCCAAAGCAGGCGTTGATATAAACTGGGAGTCCTGTCTTGTTGGATTCATTGTTTGGAAGAGGTAGAAAGCAACTCAGTCTGCTCTCACAACTGTCCCTCTTCTCACCACAAGGGAATGCCAGGTCCACTTGGGGAAAAAATTTCAACTTTTCTGCAAGAGAATCGAGATCTTCTACATTGCCGTCTTTCATGGTGCATGTCGTCAGCAGCCATTTGGATTCTTTGTGTTCTTCTGAGTTGACGGTGATAAGTTTGAACCTCGTCAAACTTTGAACAACTGACTTGTCTTCTGACTCTAAACTGACACCTGAGGGGACTGAGGATTTTACTTCAAGTCTGGTGTTTGCAGTGCCATGTTCAGTGATGTGCACCAAAGAAACTGAGGTCACATTTTTCAAGAAGAGGAGGCTTAATTCTGCATCTACGATGAAGCTATCGAAAAGCTCAACCACCTTCTTGGAGTCGTACAGATTGTCTGAAATCTCTGATGCTTTGTTGCGCAATGGGAACCTGAAAACAGTTCCTTCAAAGTACTGATCCTCTTTGATGACTTTTGACCATTCTTGTCCACTGACAAAGGAAACTATATCTCGATGAGGTTGAAACTGATCACGTATGGTCACAAGGGCTTCTTGGTGCTCTTCATCATCCAAAGACCAACGGAAACCACCATTCTTCTCTCCAAATATTTTTTCTTGAGGGTCCATGAAGCCAAGGTACTCTGAACTGAATATGCTTGGCACATCTGCAAAATTGAAACAGATATTTTCCCATGTATTCCCCAAACATGTTCTCTAAAGACCAAAGGATTAACAGAAACTGCTGGATATGTATTTTTTTTAATTAGTTTTACCTGTTATGTGGTAAATGGAGTTGAAACCAATCCCAAACCGTCCAACTTTGTTTGGGTCATCACGCTTCACACTCCTCCCTGCCCTCTGAATCCCCTCCCAGTCGTCATCACTGAATGCTGCATCATTGTAGGCATACAGAGCAGGACCTTTAAGAGTGAAGAGACATAAATGAGCTACAGAAAGTGCATGAGACATCTAGTGGACACATCAGTTAGTATGTTTATGTGTACATTTTAGACAAGCTTCAGTTGACCGGGTGATATAAGTGGATGACTGCCCCTTTCTCAGTATACAACACTGAGCAAGAATCAAATTATTAACAGACACACAACTAAAAAATTTGTTATGGTGAATGAGATGTATGATGAAAAATGAAAACACCCTCAGCAATAACTCCCTATACCAGAGCCACCAACCAATAGACTGTGGGTTATTGAAACTGTTACGGCCTTGATAATCAAATGACCTATACACTCACTGGCCGCTTTGGGGGTGTAGTCAGAGGGTGTAACCTGATACTAGCAAGGTGTACCTAATAAAGTGGCCAGTGGGTGTATTTGGTCACCCCAATGGTCTCTTATTGTCAGGAAAAAAACTGTTTTCACTTGGTAATGAGACAAAAACTTTGACAATTGTCCTCTTTAGTACCATTATTTTTGCTGAAAACGCATTTGATTGAAGTTGAAAACCGTGCTCATACACTGCTTTTCTTTTAACGTTTTTCATACCTTGGTATTCTCCCAACCCTTCGGTACAAAGGCTGTCTGTCCCATAGCTCCTCTCATCATGGATGAAAACCACTTTTGTGGCTTTGGCATCATCTGCATTTTGAATAAGCTCCTGTTGAAAATTAAAAACAACAACCATGAATGTAGCTCAAAAGCCAGAAGATAAATATCACGCCCACCCAGTGTATATACACAACTAAAGCTTTCAAGTTAATAGATAAGTTCACTGTGAGGTATTATCTCGTGTGTTTTTCACGTGTCAAAAAAATATCACTGGGCTTTTTTTTTCCTTTTTTTTTTGATCCATGTCCAAAAACAAAAACAATCAAAAAACAACCTGTGTTTTTGAATTCAACTACATTTATACAAAAGCATCTTGTTACAGATCCATAATGGGTGTACCACAAAAGCATAAATCATACAAAGTCTAACAAGGGGGAGAAGGAAAACACTGATGGATCCATCTGTAGTCATCTCATGGGCAGTGGTACACCTCACCCTCTAGTGGCCAAAATCAGTATAACATAAAAAAAAAAAAAAAAAAAAAAACACAAATGAGTGACAAATTTTTAAAAAAACAAATGTTACATATCTTTTATCCCTAGATATCATCCTCAAAAACAAACAAACAAAAGAAACATTAAAATAATTTCCAGCCTTATTTACAGTTTGTGTGAAGAACTTTTGAAAATTTAATGTTTTGCCTGCTCTAACACGTACCAGGAACCATTTTCAAGATTTCAGATGACAAGACATTTTCTAAATTCGGTGCCTCTGGGTTTTTGTAGTTCTGTAGAATGTACACAATATACAAAAGCATATGAAGTATAGTATAGTGAGTAATCATCAGTATTTTTCAGATCATGACACTGACCTTCAAAATCTGTCCACCATCTGGATATCGACGCAGAATATCTTTCAGGTAGTCAATGAAGGGCGGTGCCGTTGCCCCGAAGGACGTCCTAAACAATGTGAGAGGGTCAGATAGCATAAAGTTAAAATGGAAATCAACACACAGGGAGTCTTTTAGTAAAAAAGGAGAAAATCATCTTACCGGGATTTTTTCTTTGTCTTGGAGCTCATCCTTCCTGGCTCTAAAGAAAAGAAAATTCCAAAAACATTGGAGAAAAAACTTTAAATTGTGACAAACTCAAAGCCTTGAGGCTGAGGGACTCCAAACATACACTTTATTTTATCTCATAGATAAGATGCTCATTAGTATTGGCGAATTTTGTCAATCAAAGAAAACATGAACCCCCTAATAACTTTAAAAAACAGAGCCGTACAGAAAAAAGAGCACTTGAGCACAAACCAGTCTTACTGTAACTTCATGTCAACATCGCAATCAAGGGGGAGAAAAATTTATGTACTGTATGTAAACTGCCCTCAGTTTTCTCAGAGTGGCTTCATCCAGAAAGGAGGCAGACGCTGTCCATTCTATATACAGTCTATGGCTCAGAACAGCACCTAACTTCATCAACAGGACATATAGGGTCCCAGCCACAGCATTAGCCGCCAAACATATTTTTAGCTTTGCCTGGTTTCTTTAGCAAAGAGACCAAACACAACTCACCTACTCTCTTCCAGCAGCTGCTTGTTCGTCCAGAGACCTCCAGGGATGAGTCCATTACGGACTACAGTGAGGTGACGCAGCTCAAGGAATAACATTTATGATCAATTTTCATGGAAATGTAATCAGACCGAGATGCTAAGGCAGAAGAACTACTGCGTCTGCAGTGGAAAAAAATAATTATTATTATGATTATTACTTCAAGGAAATGATAATGTAATGATCATAAATATTCGTCCTTGAGCTGCGTCACCCTGCTGCAGTTGGTGATGGACTCGTGTGAGGTCTCCGTACAACCAAGCAGCTGCTGGAGGAGAGTAGGTGAGTTGTGTTAAGTCTCTTTGCTAAAGAAATTAGGCAAAGCTAAAAATCTGTTCAGTGGCTAGTACTATGGCTGGGACCCTATATGTACTGTTGATGAAGTTAGGTGCTGTTCTGAGCATTATTTGTGGCTATAGAGTGGCTTTTTGGTTGAGCACGTGGCTTCTGAGACTGCTGTGTATTGCTGTCGTGAGGTCGTTAGTAAAGTTGGTATAACTAGAGAAGCAAGCGGTCAGCAACATTAATCTCTTGACAGGGTGTCTAACGCCTGGTTCACACAGGAGGCCGACGCGCGCGCTTGGCTGTTCACACATAAAGCGTTTTCTGCTGCGCTCTGACGCGCCGGTCAGACATCAACTGAGTGCTCAGCTTAACTTAATTTTACACCGGAATATCCTTTTAAGGAACATGGTGATGGTACAGCAAGGGTGGAGCCACGCTTTTTAGGCTGGAGTAGCCAAACTTGGGCTCTATTGCAGGGTTGGCATCGTGCATCATTCAAGTCTTCACACATAAATGAACATAGTAATCCATTCTATCTAGACTGACTACATTGACAATTATTTTTTTAGTGTCCACAAGGTGTTACATTCCTGTATAACTAATCTTCTTAAAAGTGTCAAATCTTTAAGAAGATAATGTCTAAAGTCAAATTCAATAGTACCAAATAAAGAAGTGCCACAGCAAAATACCAGAAGCCACTGGCAGCTTGTTGTAACTGGTTATACCAGTTTCCAGGTATGCCATGGTTTGACAAGTCATGGTCCCAAAACCACTGATAGTAGCTTTAAAGTTTATTGTATGCTCCAAGTATTCTATCATCACAATCCCATGCTGGTCCATGGTTAATTTGCAACACAGCTGAAATAGCTTACTATAACACATGTCCCGCCTCTATTCTAAAGGTGGCTGATAAAGTGGTTTATCAGATAGTAAGGCCACCCCTTAGATCCACACCTGGGTGCATGTCGTGCCACCAAAGTTAAGGAGTCTGACCAGAACCTGTTAGTAGCCTTTGAGGTCCCACAGGATGAGGTGAACTTCCTCCCCTCAGAGCTGTAGAGTGAGGGTTTTTCAATATGATCAACATTACAAGTATAAGGAAGCTCACAAAGACTGTAATATGCTCTCTAAACTCCTCAGGCCAATCAAACCATCTGTCCTGTATCTTCATCTGGAAACAAGGCCACTGCCTTAGTCTGAAGTAGATCCGAGGGAATTAGATTGCTTTTTGGTTTTGTTAAAAAATGAAATTTAATAAGACAAGGGGGAAACATGTTCTATTATATTGAGCACTGGCCATAGTTCATTGTAGTCCAAGGTAACCTTTTTAGAGAAAAATTACACCAATTGATAGATACGTTTACAAAAAGACTCCAAAACTCTTAACAGTAAAAGTTTAGAAAAGTTCCCATCTGGTGGACTAGTTGAAATCCGAAAGAGGAAAATGTACATCGAATCAATTAAGGAAATCATGAAAAAAAAAAACATGAGACAGTAGAGGCAAACACAATATCCAACACGTCCAAACAGGTTGAATTTACAGCTAGGCTAAATTTCCCTACATTTTCTCCTTCTTTGGAAATGACAGGCCATATTGATTAGCTAAATGCTGCTAAACAGTGAATAATACGGGAAAGTAACAAACAATATCACTTTACCTCAGTCATGGCGGTTAGAGATGCATCCACTTCTTCGTAGTTGCGGCGATCAGAAACAAAACTTACACCGGCTCCTGTATTTATAACCGCTGGTAACGCCCAGTCCTCTCGGTGAATTACTTCACCTCAGTCAGGATCACATCGCATTTCTTTCGTTTCCACCAAAATCAGGCCAGCAGTGCTGTTTCATGTAAAATGAAACTAACAGGGCAGTGATGGAGCAATTCTGGAGACAGCTTTTCCAGCTAATACAGGGAGATGAAGAAACGAAACTTAACCGACTCAAGAGGATGTAAATGATAGACCCCTCTCACCAAGTACTAACATTTAAAGTTCAATCACTAAAATATATAACCTTATTACAACTTATTGTCCGGTCAGGGGAAATAAATTTCTCAATTTTCAAGGCGGAATCATAGTACTCTTGAATGTCGTATTCCCGCGTCACTCTGGCGAGTTTACTGACATTAAATGCCTCTCAGACATTTCTCTCATATTGAAGGAAAACATTTATTCCGCCACACGCTAGATGCTGCTGCAGCCTGTGAGCGGCACAAAAACTGTCTCATCCAGGAAAAAGCAGACAGATGAAACCCGATTCAACAGACAGTCATCCTTATACTATCTCTGTGACAATGAGGTTTACCAGATCTATTATATGAACGCGTTTAGATCATCCACGTTGTTTTCTCAGTAAGGATATACTCGGTATGTCAAATCTTTGTGATTCATCGTTTATCGCATCCTGACACTCGCTTTCATGTGCAAGAGCCGAGGCCTGGAAATACAGTTAAATTGCTCAGTACGCGCATGTTTTCTTGCTTTGTATGAATTAATATCTCTTACGATCTGGTTTTCAGGTCATCAGCCTGGTGCTTTGGGTGATTGTGAACTGATTTGCACCCCGACGTAAGTAACGAGTTATCAATATGCTTGACCGAGTCTCTCTATTAGGCTATTGTAGTGATAAAGATATAGGGGAGAGTGGGGTAAGATGAGCCAAAGGGTAAGTTGAGCCACCCTCTGTTGCTTGGAAACAGTAAAAGAAATTGATCATGTGACCAAATATTTAGGAGATGGGCATCAATTCATGAAGTCTGTGAAGGTTAGAAGCACATGGGTGAAGGGGTTAGACATTTATTTACTAAAGTAAATAAAAAAAAACATTTTTCACTCTTGAAAGTGAATTTAGTCTGTCATAAGCTTTATTAGAATTGTGTTTAGACCAAAAAAGATCATTTTAAATTTGTTTTATGCATCAGTTGTGATATCTATGAGCTACAACATGAGGTCAAAAACCTAGCATAAAAGTCCACCATTTTAGCTCAGAGGACTAATAAAGTCATAATAGTAGTTCTTGGGTAAGTTGAGTCAGTGGTTCAACTAAGAAGGAAAAGGAGTCTGATGAGAGGATCAGAGTTTCAGTTCAGATTGTTGAAATGTGTTACTTTTTCTTTTCAAAAATACAGCTGTGGATGTTCTCAATCACTTAAAGTCATCCTCATGTTAAAATGACTATACAAAACAGCTTTTTAGCAGTTATATGCAATAATAATAAAAAAGAATTGTTGTACCAGTTGAATATGTTATAATAGATAAAATACCCATGAATGTGAAGAAGTGACTGTTATTTAGGGAGAGAGAAGGTGAGGAAGGGCTGGGGTGGAGAGTGCGGGGGTAGTAGGGATACGGCTCAACTTACCTCACTCCTATGGTCAACCTACCCTGTGTATGGGGTAAGCTGACCATAGGAGACCACTTTTTTTTGGCATGCTATATTATCAAGACAGTTATGTTTACAGTCATTCTGTTGGTTTGCAACATCTTGAAATATATGCAGATACACTAGTTAGAGACAAAACTATGATTGACTTGATGTAGTGATCCGAAATATGAAAAATGTCTCATCTTACCCCACTCTCCCCTACCAGGCATCTTTCCCAGCTTTATTCCTGCTCAACTTTCATCTATTTCAGGGTACCCCATGATGTGTCCTAGGATGAAAACCCCACCCCCCAGTCTTTGCTAGCAGGAAGCACCATGTTGGATAAAACCGGTGATAACACACAGCAGACTGTGCAGTGCTCAGACTGTGGGAGTAATTTCAGCCCACCACAGCCTGGCTCTGACCCCGAGTCTACAAGTGCTGCTGCCTCTCCTGAGCAGCAGCAAACCAACACCACAGAGAACCCTTTAAAATGTCCATCCTGTCAGACTGAAAGCAGCCTACCCAATGGTAGACGCCCACACAGACGCATCCGCCTGGACCCTCACAGCTGCAGCCTGTGCTCCAAAACCTTCATTTCCTCCGCTCACCTGACCCTCCACCTCACCACTCACAATAAAGAGAGGAAATTTAGATGCAGCACATGTGGCAAGTACTTCCACCAGTCCTCTCACTTGATGGCACACAAGTTAATTCACAGCGGGGATAGGCCATTTAAATGCCCTGAGTGTGGCAAGACCTTTGGCCGTGCCTCACATCTAAAGACACACCGCCGGCTCCACACAGGTGAAAAACCCTTCAAGTGCACCTACTGTGAAAAATCGTTCACGCAGAAGGCCGGACTCCTTGCACATGTGCGTTTGCACACAGGGGAACGACCCTTCAAGTGTGAGCAGTGTGGCGAAGGTTTCCGCTCTCTGCCTGCTTTGCTTTCTCACAAGGCTCAAGAGTTGCCTGGACACGCCAAACCATCACCAGCTTCAGCTTCAGCTCCAGCTCCAGCCCCAGGTCCAGCACCAGCACCTGTGGTCAGCCAGCCTCAGAAGACCCAAACCAGCTCAGAGGATCTGAAATGTGGAGTTTGTTGCCGCACCTTTGTACGGTCATCATACATCAGGCTGCATATTCGCCTAAACAAAGGACAGAGGCCCTATCATTGCAAAGTGTGCAACAAAACCTTTGTCAAGCTGGATACGTTTGTGAACCACTGTGATAAACACTTACGTCAGAAAAGGGATAAAATCAAAGAGGTGAAAGACAGAGTAGTGAAACCTCCCCTGTTTGTCCCGCTCTCCAGACCTCCGGAGTCCTTACTCTCTCAGCCTCTGTCTTCAGAGGTCAACACACGCTCCAGAGCAAAAGCTAAGATTAAAACAGAGCCATGAGCAAAGGACTTCACTAAGGCAGAAGTCTGCAAACAATAACTAGTATAGGTGAGTTATGTTATGTTGTGTCATGTAATGTCAATTTTATGAATAGTTTTAATCCTTACTGGTACAATGAAAGTCACATGTTTACAAATGATCAGAGTAAGGGAAAAAGCTCATCAGTAATGGAATGATTCTTATTTTACTGAAATGATTTTACGAGTTTTATTGTATTTATCTTTACAAGCAGTGTGATTTTATGTTTTAATGCCTATTTAAACTCGTCTAATTCAGAAGTTAAAGTCTATTTCATGTCAATTGTAGGCATAAAAATAGGAAAAAGAATAATCTCAAACCATTTCAACACATGGTTATAATGATCACAGAAGTCGATTGACGTCTGTCACACCTGTACAAAGTACAAACAGTGTTGTTTATTGTAAAACGATATGCAAAGAGTGAAGACCAACAAAAGCATAGTGCTGTGGATATTTATTTGGTTGCACTTTGAGACATCCTCAAAATCGGTCTGTTTCTGTTCTTAACCCTTCTGTACTTGTCTTGCATTCTTGCTCTGTCAGCAGTTGTTTCAAAGTTAAAATAATGCTTCACAGACTTTGCAAACCTGGAACTACATCCAGGATCACCCCCTTGTTTCATGGTGTGCTAAATCACCAGGGTCTATAGTTCAAAAGCTGAAGGTCGACATGTCTCGCTGGATGAGCCTCATTTGACTGTCACAGCCATTCAAACAAGACAGTCACATGTTATTCCCGGTCAGTAGCAGCTCACAGCTGATACCTCACTGACCCTGACCCCCGCAAGAACTGCATTATAGTGGATCTCCTCTGCAGATGGGGGATCTGTCACCTCCACATGGGGAAACTCTTTGTGCCAATCTATGGACAGAAAAAAACACAACAACTTAGGAACTGATGGAGCTGAAAGGTCAAGTCAGGATCCTGGGGGACCAACAGTATGTATGTAATAGAGGGGCATTGCAAAAAGACTCAAAACGCTCAGTGATGATAATAAATGGAATTTGTTCAGTGCTTAAAATATAATTATGTTGCATAATGTAAAGTTAAGGTATTTGCCTTGCAGTTTTCTGTTGCCTCTGTGCTGCTGTGAATGTTCCAGTCCAGGCTCACGGTCATGTGGCGTCTCCAGATGGGGTTCCTGTGCAGGGCAATGGTTCCACTGATGCTGTCCCCTACACACACACTGACTGGCTTGTCTAGCATGAAGAGAGTCTGCTTCCAGTGTGTTGGCCTAAAAGGAAATTGGAAAATATTGTCATGCATTGCAATTTTGGTCTTCTTCAGACACTGAAAGACTAAATATACAGTCTGAAGTATTTGTAAATATGCATCACCATTTCTTATTATTTAAAAGATGTTTAATGGCATGTGATATCACTGAAAGCACTTAAAGAGGCGCCGGGGGCAGTGAATAAACTGTCTTTTCATTCTGATGTAACTGTAGTTTTTGAACTTTTTACTCAGCATGAGGCCCGGTGTTTAGCTCCACTGTTGCACCTCCTGTCTCCAGGCTGTCGAAATGAACCGTAAACCAGGCAGTGAATCCATGGAAACTACCCGGCTTATCCACACAAAAATGAAACTGACCCTTTATTTCCTGAAAAACGAAACACAAGAGTTGTTTTAAAGCCCTACTCTTTTCCTGTGAAGTGATTTCTATGAAAGGATTGTACACACCCATCATACCTCCAGGTCTTTGACTTGTAGCGTGTACATATCCAGAAGAATAACATCCGAGGGAGTGGCGAGGCAGTCAGCGGGTTCGATGAGGTGGCTGAACTTTGGCTTGGTGAAAAACTCCTGCTGTGCCAAGGGCCTGCAGAGATGAAATGAAACTTAAACCACCAGTAGAGCAGGTTGCTGTTTGCACCTCATGAACTAGAGAGAAAAGGAAAACATGGATTTTAAAACGTGTAAGATCACTTATGATTCAAAACAGATTATTTATGGTAGCGCAAGTGTTGACCATATTAATTCCATTCATACAGTAAAAGATAAAATCAGCCTATCAGACATTATTTGTCCCCAGTTATTAAAGCTTTGATTCTCAAGTGAACTTGACTAAGTGATAACACATATTGATATTTTGTATTATGATTTCTTCTGCTTTTCTAATGATCATGGTTTTTTAAACTTTGCAGCATTCCTGCTTTTCGAACGCATGTTTTTTTTTTTCCACAACTTTTGTCGATACTTAACGAATTTAATGATTTACATGTTGACCAAACTGTAAAAATAAAATTCTAGTTCAACAATACAAAAAAAAAAAACACTGGTCGAACAAGATGACAACTGATAAAGTTTTATAGGAGTCATCTTGTTCAAGCATCTAAGCACTGACAGACACCAAGGTACAACTACACATTGACACCCTCAGGCTATGTCTGGTACATTCTGTTGATGAATTCAGTAAGTTATTGTAAAAAATGTTCCGATTGAAAATTGTCAAAGAAAGAAAAGGAGTCGCTGAAATGCTGTGATGTAAATGACAACACAAAATCATAAACCTCATCAAAGTCTTGTGAGATTCAGTAACAGGAATGCTGAATAACTTAGTTTATAAATGCCACATCATGAACTAGGGCAGGGGTTTAAAACCAGATTAAAACTGATTTTAAAAACACTCTTTGAGATGAAGCTGAGAGCAGCAGAAAAATACTGAGTACGACTACTGCTATTTCCTTTCCTGCCTCTTGAACACAAAATCAGAGCAAAAGTAAATTTGCTAACCCTAAATCTGTGCAGAACAATGATGCAAGTGAAAGTTAAATCTGTGACCGTGTTTTCATAGCAATGCAGAGTGTTTTAAAGTTAACTGAATCCCTCTTAACTTATGATACAATCATGCGTTTGAAATTAAGTTAAGCACTATGGACTGTAGATTCTCTTGTACACAGTACATCTGTTCATCACAGCCCAGTGGCATCAGCCCCATTTGGGTGTTACTGTCATTCAGTTCACCATGGCAACCATACCTGTGGCTTCAACTATGATTGTCATGTATCTTTCATACATGCCAATCATAGTTGAAGCCAAAGGTATGATTACCATCCAGCTTTATGGGAAATAGCTCATGAAAAACTGAGAATAGCTACCTAGCTAACAGCCCTTACTGAAGAGGAGTGAAGTCCAGGCCATAGGGTCGCTCCCAGAAGGCCATTTTCTCTTCGTAGTAACTGTGGGCTTGACACGGCACCAAGGTGAGGGCTGCAGACGAAGGCCACATGACTCCACCTTCCCTAAGCCAGCAGTCCCTGGCCTGCAGAACTGACTCAACCATGAACTCAAACTAAAGCAAACAAAAAGAGGAAGAAAAGTATATGACCTCCACTAGGAATTTTGACAACCTCTGGAGAAAGGCTCAAATTAGGAAGAATCTTCACACCATAAATTACAATATATCATAATTTGCAATTTTGAGAGAGTCATTATTACCAGCAGGCAGTTTCCCATCCACTCAGACACCAAGACATCCACCTGCTCAGGAAGCTCCACTTCTTCAGCTCGTGCCTGGAGCACAGTGACCACCTCCTCACAGCCGTTTTGCTTCACCAGCTGTCTGGTGTAATCCGCCATGGAGCTGGCCTCCACAGCATAGACCTACATTAACACAGAGAGACCTGTGCAGAATGACCTTTTTAAACCATGTAGATGCACTCTTTCTCCAGCAGATGGGAGTAGAAGTGCACAATTGTTTGATTAGGCGTAAACTTAAAGGTAAAAAAATAAATAAAAGCAGGTGTTGAAGCTGGAGTAAGAAATTTTATCTGTAACATATCTGAAAAAGGAATGTAAAATTTTCAAGATATTTAGAAGATACTTAACTGCAGTGAGCTGACAACAAAGTATGTGATCAGGTCATGAGGGGGCTTATATACTATGTAATAGAAAAAAGGTTGTATAAAGCCTTGTGTTTAAATATATCATAATTTTGTTAAACTAAATGGTTGTTTTATTTTGTGGAAATCGTAACCATAATGTAACTTGTGATTATTATGGTGAAAAACCATCTGGCCAATACAACTGACCGAAAAGCTCGGTTTTGAAACATAACTGAAAAGTTTGGGGTATCTTACTACCTTTTACGAACATGTTTTTGAGTTTTGACAAACCAGTAACATCTTGTGATGGCTGCATTTATAAGGCTGGGGTAGGATAAGACTGTTTCCAAAAGTAAGTCAAAACAATTCAGATAAGGGAACCCCATACTCTCTCCTCACAGCACAGCACATGAACAGCAGCCTGCATTTATGTGTGAAGAGCCACAGTGTTTGAGTAACCGGTGTTTGTATTACCAATGATGGTTCTGCCAGCTGGGCGCAGAACAAGCTGATGATGCCAGTCCCACAGCCCAGGTCCATCACCACCTTATTCCGCAGAGAGGCACTGTTGCTGAGAATAACCTGCCGATACGCCTCTGTGCGGCTCTTGTCTGACAACATCTCCAAGTGAAGCCTCTGTGTGACACAAACACAGTGAAACAACAGCTGATATATAACTTAGCATGGACAACCTATTAGCTGAGTCATACAGATGCAGAGAAACAAACACAGTTAAACACCTAAACCTTGACTGACAGACATAGACTGAGGAAGTTAGAGCTTCAACCAGGAGAAAGGGGCATACGGCTCAACTTACCCCGCTCCTATGGTCAACTTGCCCCATAAACGGGGTAAGTTGACCATAGGAGACCACTTCTTTTTGGAATGCCATATTATCAAGACAGTTATGTTTACTCTCATTCTGTTGGTTTGCAGGGATGAACAACATTTTGAAATATATGCAGATACACTAGTTAGAGACCAAACTATGATTGCCCTGATGTAGTGATACGAAATATGAAAAATGGCTCATCTTATCCCACTCTCTCCGACTGCAAGAAAGCACACGTGATATTTATCTGTCTGTGTTGGAGAGACATTTGAGAGCAAGTCTGGGTACTATTTACTCATAAATCCTAAGTTTAGCTGAATCAGAGGCATTTCACTACATAAAATGACAAACATGTTAAATCAAATATGTGAGTCTATAACCAGCTGTTCAACTCACTTTATCAGATGGAACCACTCTTATTTTTTGTAGTATCAATGTAGAATGCTAAATATTGCTACATAAAATATGTATATCATGAATGAAACTTATAATGATAATGATATTAGAGTAATAAGTATTGTTGTTGGTAGTGTTGTTTTTCCTAAAGGCCACACACAGTCAACTTCAAATACACTTAGATGCTCTTTACATCAAGCTCTACATTTCTGGCACATGCAAAGCATTGACATTTCTAACCAGAGTCCCATAACTGCCAAAATACTCTTCATCTTGCCATGGGTCATCTGGACAGGCGTCATCCTCCCCCTCCTCTTCCTCGTCGGTGGCTCTCTCGCGCAGGTAGCTGGCAGGAGCGTAACCTATGACCTCGCGCACCTCTGCCCACCACCACTCCGACGACGGCTTGGCGTGTACGAGCAGTCTGTCCCCGCAGCTAAAAGTGAGCTTCGTGGACAAAAACAGGGGAAAGTGTACAAAAGAGAAAGTTGGAACTTAATTTTCTACTTTAAGTGTGCGGTTGTATACCAGTGTGAGTCTCTAACCTGGTCGCTCCCAGCTCCAGTGAAGTCAGACAGGGCAACATACTCTTCAGGGGAAACATCCCCCTCGTCCTCCGTCTCGGTCTGCATGTCGGGTTGTTTCGACATGCCAGGCGTTTTGTTTCTTTGTAGAAACTGTTTCACCGTTTTCACAAACACCCCGACATTGTGCACTTGTGCGAAACAAGCGCTAAAATCTTCGCTTCAGCTGACTGGGTACTACCACTACTTCCTGTTTTGACGTCGGAGAGTTAAGGTGCCTTCACGTGCTTTCGGAAATATCGAAGTTGTAAATTAAACATGACAGGAAAGTTACAAAATCCCTTTCTAGTGAGTCTTCAAACCGGCGAGCAAGATAAAGACAATGCGTGGTAAAGTGGCATGAACAGTGATGGCGCATCCTCGTTTGAATAACACCCGGAATTTGTTAATGAGAAATCAAAGCATTGCAGTCGTATGTATATTTCTCTATTCATAATTTCTTCTTGATTCTACAGCACCAGCTCCAGTCTCGAAGTAATTATCTGTAGTTTTGGCACAATACACAGATAATATGAAAGTCTCCACATGAACCTGGCATCAGCCTCATGTCTGAGTATAAAAGAATGGCCTTTCAAAGGTGCATTTGAAGGCACCACAACACAAAATAAGCCTAACTTCCAACAGTGTACAGTTAGAAGGTTTCAACCATAGACTGTATAATGAATGGACAGAGTCTGCCTCCTCGCTGGGTGAAGCCACTCCGAGAACAGCACCCTCTGATGGTGGGCTGCAGTACAGGTCATAAATCCCGCCTCCGCCAGCAAAGCTTATGGGACTGTGGACAAACTTTAGAAATTTATTACACAGAACATAATTTTTTCTCCCCACTGCTTGTGATGTTGACATGTAGTTATTGTAAGACTGGTTTGTGCTCAAGTCCTTTTTTTTCTGTACATACAACTATGTACATTCTGCTGTGATACAACTTGATGTAAACATACAATAAATGTGAAATATAGCACCTATGAAACTATTCACACAGTATTTGAGTTTGCACTGGGTACATATGTTTCTGTATATTCTACATTATAAACGTGGTTTTAATACCCAGTAATCACTCTATATGTCACTGACGCATGGATAACAATAACACTACGTCGAGGTAAGAAATGATGAAATGATTATGATGTAACCCAAACTGATCTCTGTGTTTGTGCTCGTCTCTGCTGCTGGAAACCTACCACTCAGTCCTGGGTTTGATCAGACCTCACTCGAGATACTGAGCTAATTTTAGGGTTGACGACATGGTAGATAAAGTATTGTAACTAGGCTCCGTTGTGATTATGATATACAATCATTACTTTGTTTACAGTGTTGGCATAGCTGTTTACCAAATATGCATCACCATTCAGACACATATTTCTTACATACCTCATTGTTGCTTTCCTACAAAAAGTCAGCCACACTGAGTCTCAACAGAGATTTGCAGGGCCTGTGTTTGTTGTAAGCTTCAGTTAGATTTTTGTTCAGTTCAGGCTAAATGATATAGAATTAAATACCACCAGAAATCATTGACGCAACAGTATGAAAATTCTCCATTGTAACTTTAAAGACATGGCACAAAGAGCGCTGAGTTTTCCTCATTTTCCCCGCTGGAATGGAAACAGAGGATAATTGCACGTTACATGGCCTAAACTGTGATAAAATTAAGCTGTCTTTAGTTTGCCACTTCTTAAAGAGCAAATATGTTTACCTTGATTGGATTTAAAAGGGAAATGCTACAAGGATGACATTTAAAACCCATCCTATGTCCTGGTTTACCTGGAAATAATCTACCTCTCAATCTAAAGAAACACCACTGACAGAAAACTCGTTTGAGTCTTATTCCAACCCTTTGAGTTTAGCTAAAAAAATGTGAGTAAAAATAAAAGTGTTGCGTTTATATTTTTGTTCAGTGTACTTAGTTACAAAGGTCAATGAATTGAAGGCAAAATACACAAATAAATTTATGAAAAAGGAAAAATATGAGCCAAAAAATTTAATGAAACTGTATAAAATAAAATTATTGGATAGATTTTAATTTTGTCTTTCACGCACACGCACATCAGTCGTTGCCATGGAGACGGAAAAGGGGTTATTTAAATCAGTCTCCTGATTTAAGAATAAATATAGATTCCCCTTTGCTCTCAAACTTGGTAAAGAGTTGCACGGAACTTTTGGCTGTGAGAAGCAAACTTTGGAGAAAGCGAGAAAGAGACTACAAACCAACTGTTTTTTTAAAAACAACCCACCGGAGAGACCGACGACTGTGCAAAAACCCCCGAGAAGTCTGAAGATGGCCTCCAGGAGACCTCCTCACCTGGACCACCTGCTGCTTGGAGGGGAGCTGATGGACGACCATCGTGCTGCTTCGCTAACTTTCACTTATAACGTCTTTTAATATTAAATTTATGAAGATGCATCGAGTTACTGGATTAATATGAAATTTAAAAGCTTCATGGGAAACCTGTTTTTTGGCGCATCATCAAAACTTATTTCTTAAGTTATCCTTTCACTGAAGTTGGTTAAAACATTTTGAAATTATTTCTGATTCACTGATATTTGATTTCTTAGAGAATATTTCAGGTCCGTGAACAGTAAAACTGCATAAAGTTACAGATTTTCTGCAGCTTTCTTTTCGCTCATTCTCTTACATCTTACTGAGTAAATTTGTTTTTGCAAGTATAAGTTTAGTTTCCACCTTTTGATAATATTTTTAATAAAATCCAGCTTTTAATTTGTATCTCAGACTCTTCAACTTCATATACGTTAAAAATTTTGAACACTGTGAAAATATAACATTGACTCATTATATCAATGCTAATTAAAACAGGACAGTTTATATTTTTTTGATAATACAGGGACTACATGATGTTTGATTGAAGTGTTAAAAGTCTTTTCATGTGTTCATGGATCAGTTGATGTAGAACAGTTGTGAGAAGTTTATGTGAATTCAGATTTATGAGATTTTGTTCAGGTTTTTTTCTTCTGTAAGACAAATATTGTGAGTTAAAGGGGACAGAATTTTAACTCTGGTTCTAAAATGTTCTGACTTTTCCTCATCAGACGATGTGATCGTCGTGGACGACCATCCAGTGGAAGACAACATCCCTGATGTCATCGTGGTGTTGGACGACATCCCAGGTGACATTGTTCCTATCTACATCTCTTCCTCTGATGATGATAGTGATGATGATGTTGTTGTCGTTTTGGCAGGTGGAGATGAAGGCAACAACCTTATTGAGGTTGTGGACTTGGAAGACAGCGACAACAGTGAGGAGACTGACTTTAGCGACGATGGTGACTCTGACGACAGTGACTCTGACGACAGTGACACTGACGACGGTGACACTGACGACAGTGACACTGACGACAGTGACGACTGGGACTCTGACAGTGAGGACTCTGGTTACGGCTCCTTGTCTGAGGAGGAGGAGGAGGTCGTCAGACCTGACTCCCCCCTTGACCAGGAGCTCCCACCAGACGACTTCTGGCTGGGCTGGCGCCAACTGTCTCCTCCTGTTCCAGCTGTTCTTCCAGTCCCCGCTGGTCTGCCTGTTGATCCACCTGCTAGTCCTCCTGCTGGTCACCCTGCTGGTCTTCCGGGTGCACAGTCCTCTGTCCATCAGGGTCCAGAGGACTGTGCGCCCTCCACTTCAGGGCTGGTCTCCTCCTCAAAGAGAAGCAGAGAGGAGAGTAGCCCTGAACAGGTAAGTGAGAAGAGGCAGAGGATGGGAGATGAAGATGACGATCCAGTTCCTTCAACTTCATCAGACCTCAGCTCCAACACAAACAGCAGACTCTGTTTCAGTCTTTCCACACTCTCAAGGTGGTATGCGGACAGTGACTCTGACTGAAACAGAGGCTCTGTTTGTTGTTGGAAGGGGTAGTTGGAGGGGTAGGTATACACACACACGCTCAAACATGCGCACAAACACAAGTCACAATAAATATAATTATTGATGATTTTTTTTTTATAAGATGGTAGATGTCTGCAGAAATGGTGAGTAAGAATTAATGCCAGTGATAAATATATTCTTTAAATTTGGATTCATTGAGTAATTCAGGGATGATTATTCCTTCTAACTCTGTTCTCGTTTCTTTTACTTACAGAGATGCAGCAGCTGACAAAAGTGAGCTCATAACTAAGCGAAACAAGGTTCTGGAGCAGATCAGAAGAAGGGATGGGCGAGCAGAGGACCAGCTGCAGAGCGGTGGCAGCTTTTCTTTTCATTGACTTGGTAAGTTTTCTTCTCTCTGAGACTGTAACAGTAACAGAGGTGATATGAGGTCATCATAAACTTTGTTTTAAAAATATGAATCAGTGCTGTCAGTGTGTGAGCATCTGTCCCTGTTCTGCTTTAAAGATCCTGCAGGTGGAGCACTCAGTAGCTCAGCTGTTTTTTGAGCATGTGGGCAGAAACCTTGAGCAGGACCAGACTCAAATTGGACACAAAAAGACGATGAAGAGGGTGAGACCAGACATAAGGAGAAGAATATTCTGGACCAGATGAGGAGGATGGATGAGCGAGAACCAGCTGCTGATGGGTGGAAGAATTTTTGTTGTGAGGTTGGTAAATCATCCCCTCTCTGAGATTACAGCAGTGACAGTAAAGTTCATTTTGGATATGTGGATTACCAAAGAGGTCTTTGATACTATTGCAGTTTTCACAACTACTTGAACACTTCACTTTCCGTCAACACAAAGATTTCAAAGTTGTCTTCAAGTGTTTTCTCGTGTTTTTCTGTCCTGTAGGGTTGGATTCCTCTCTTTACTGTTTCCGGAGGTCTGAGTAGAAGTGAACCAACAGATCATCCCAGGACAAAGACCACTCACTCACAGAAATATTTAGGCCTTATTGCATATACAAGTTTTGAATCACTTAGATTCAACATAAACAGGCTAATAAACTGTATGTGCTGCATATTTGTCAGTCAAATGTAAATGAAACTATTGAGAATGAGATTTATGTAATAATTGCAATAAACCCAATGTGTTTTGAATGAATAATGACAGATTTAAGTATCCATCATTGATAACTCCATTTTTGGCCTCAGCCACACACTCACATGCATGTTGTCTAATTTCTTATTACACATGCAAACCAGACTCTGACATCATTAGAAACACCTCAAAGAGTTTTGGATGAAATAATTCATGGTCAACATAATGTGAAAAAAAAAATCAAAATTCATCCCAGCAAGATAAATGCTGAAATGACAGCAAAAAAATTCAATTGATAGGACCTGTCCTTAGAAGGTTTCAACCAGTGGCGATTGCTCTAAGACTGCAAGGGAAGCTCAGCTTCCATTAAAATGTCACCCCCCCAAAAAAAGGAAAAGTGGTGAAATACGTACTGCTGTATGTACATTTCATTAACTAAATACGCGCTAGAAAGCCTTCATCTTTTGTTCAGAATCAGCTTCTTACCACACTGTGATAAGAAGCTGATAATCACAGGTAACCAGCACAACTTCGTTCTCATTCATCCTCGCAGCGCCTCAGCGCTTTACACAGCCGGACGCTCAGCGTCTGCTGACTTCAATGTGGAAGCTCAAAGTGGGTTGTTCCAGCAGCGAAACTAGTCGCTCATTGGATAAATGCTGGGCTTTGTCCCGCCCATCGGACGCTCAGCGTCTCTGGAGTTCTATGACGAGAGGGCGGTCCCAACTTTCTGGCGGACACTGAGCTTCTGCATCCATGATTGGATGTGCTGTCTGAGGTGAAACCTTTTTTTGATTGACAGCTAAACAAGCGAATCAGCGATCTTGAAGAATAAAACATCTACCAGAGCATTTTCCAAGTTATTCATTCCGTTGTTCTTAACTACTCTGGAGACTTTACCGATCCTCAGCGACTTTTGTCTTTGTTAAAAACGACTGCCGTTGTGTTTGGCGACTCTATTCTGTTACATACTAATAAACAAACACAATTATGATGTAGGCCAGAAAAATGAGCTTCCCCTCCTTGAAAGACCAGCAGCCGCCACTGGTGTACACATATATAACGGTTATTACAGCTGCTGCTGCTGTTCGGTTGCCTTCAACCGACGTACACTTTCACGTTCAGAGTATTTCAGATTAAGAAATTGAAAAACAAAACATACCTAAGTCATCACACAGTACGTATATAATTCTATGATGTAACATCTGTAATATTTATCAAAAGGTTTTCTTTCCATGTAAACGGTCACAAAAGAATTAAGTACTTACAATGTTTATTGTAATATTTATTATTAAAAATCACCCAACAAGATTTTACACCATATAACAACAATAAGAGAATCTGTATGTAGCTACAGCTAAAGAGTTTATGTTTTACTTTCTCAAATAACCAAACAAATTCTCATCCTGGGAGCAGGAACATATAAACAGGATGTTTGTGCTTATTTTAGTACTGCAGTGTGTTTGAATGCTGTTGGACATGTAGAGTTTTCTTCTTGTCTCCAGCCTTGGCAAGAAGTTTCAGCCATCTTTTGTCTTGGATTTGAGAAAGGGCTTATGCAGCACATCATAAAGGCGCCTTGCCTGAAATGATAAAATGTCATCATAGTTATTTAGAGCTGCAGTGTTTAGTATTTAGTGGGATCTGGAATATAATAAGATAAGTTTTTTTTTTTTTTAACATATGCCTGATTATGACATTTGTTTTGTTTTCATTAAATGGGAGTGCTTCGATGCAGAATCTCACTGATAGATATCAATTAATGTTCCCATTTCTACACCATGTATCTTGGACAAGTGTTCCCCATTCTATTGTATTCTATTCATATGGTGCACATGTACTGTAGTATGACTCACTTTTTGTGGTCCAAGGCCTGGGCAGAGAACCAGATCTTCTTTAGTGGCACTAATGATTCCTTCCACAGACTGTATATAAAAAATACTATCACTTTAGGACATCCCCTCTCAGAACATCACCACATGAAATAACAAAATTAATTTGTAGTTCATAATGAATCAGTGAGTGAATATGTCTCTGTTCATATGGATAACAGAGCAGCATGTATTCAAAGATGGTACAACTCACTGAAAAAGTGGATAGCAAGGTAATGGCATCAGTCTTGTTTATAGACTTCACAGTAGTCAGGCAATCTGTCACCTTGAGGGAAAAAAAAAAGTTTTCAGCCTGCAGGTTAAACTTGGGCAAATACAATTACGGCATAATAATCATATTAAATATAGAAATGGACCTCATAATATCAAAAAATCCACAAAGGATTCACAAACCTTGGAAAGATAGTCTTTTTCAACTTGCTCCTTTAGTAAGTCTGCTGGTTTCTTTTCATATGATTTGTATGTTTCCAAGTAACGTCCTGCCTCCTCTGGACTGTCAAATAAGCATGACAAAGTATTGACGTTTTTTTTTTCTCCCATTTGTTTAATACATTTTGTACTGTAATTGTTGCATGCAGTTGCACTGAGTGCAGGTGGGTTCACCTTTTACAAGCACTAAATAAAAGCTAAGTATATGAGCAAGCGTGTTCATTTGTTTTTAGTGTTGACATGCAGAAAAAGGAAAAATGACCTTACTCAGTCACAGCATTTAAATTTTTCAATTTTGTGTAAAATTGCAATGCATCAATATCAACACAAAAAAAAATCTAATTACCTTTTATACATTATAAGTGTTGAAATGAGATGCTTAAAGGTAATGACAAATATCCACTAACGTATAAAAATGCATGCATCATAATAAAAAGAGAAAATTCTATCTTCTAACCTTTCACTAGACAGGGCTAGTGTGGTAAACATTATAAATGAGTCCAAAGATATTCAGATTTATTAACAAACTGTTCAGATTCTTCAGGAATGTGAGGAAGGCCTTACCTCCAGGCCAAAATGAGAGTGCAGTCAGCCATGATGCATATGCGAGCCAGTTCCTTCAATGCATGATGAGGATCTTTCTGTGAAGGAAAGAAAAGTCAGAGAGTAAATCAAACTTAATCTTTAAAGCCTCACAACTTGAACACAAACTCTAGATTTGATGCATATCGAGATTTCTTGTTTCTGATGACACAACTGCAGTATGATAAAAATACATGCTGTGACTGGTATATGTCAACTCTGCCTCTTACAATTTTCATTATGCAGTAGTGAGACTGCCTGCAGCCGAACACTTCAGACTTCAATTGCACCACCCTTAGTGAAACTAATTACATTGGAGCAGGATTGACAAATTAAAAGTTCTGCATGGATAGTTTACATGACAGCTCTCCCTTAACGGCTAAGTGCTAGAATAGGCTGTTTCATTTGGTTAAATGTAACACCGCTGAACCATCTTATCCTTGTTAACAGCAACATCATTTATCCGAGCTCTGTTTTATTCAACGAGCCAGCATCAGAGTGTAGAGCTATTTCATGTTTCTTTTGTTGAATCATTTATCCTTAAAGCCCCTTTTGTGCATTGAGGGTGAGCAAAACTCTCAAGTGATAAATGATTTTCTTTCAAAAAGATTTATATAACTCTTCATTTATACTAACCTTTTTAATCACACGCATGTATTCTTAAAACTTTGTCACTGAAAAAAGTGCTGTGTGACAAAACATCAAAACAACTGCTCAAGATGACACTCCATGCTTCATATAAATGATTAGAACAATGTACAAAACCCAATTCCATTGAAGTTGGGAAATTGTGATAAACATAAATAAAAACAGAATACAATGATTTGCAAATCCTTTTCAACCTATATTCAATTGAGTACACTACAAGCGTAAAATACGACAACGGAGACCCCGGACTGTTGAACAACTGAAGCTGTACATCAAGCAAGAATGGGAAAGAATTCCACCTTCAAAGCTTCAACAATTAGTCTCCTCAGTTCCCAAACGTTTGAGTGTTGTTGAAAGGAAAGGTGATGTAACACAGTGGTAAACATGCCCCTGACCCAACTACTTTGGCACGTGTTGCAGCCATGAAATTCTGAGTTAATTATTATTTGCAAAAATAAAAAATTAAGTTTATGAGTTTGAACATTAAATATCTTGTCACTGTAGTGTATTCTATTTAATATAAGTTAAAAAGGATTTCCAAATCATTGTATTCTCTTTTTATTTACATTTATCACAATTTCCCAACGTCAATGGAATTGGGTTTTGTAGTTAGATTTGATAGGAAAATAACTCTTACTTGAGATATGTCAACTAGACCTATTAATGGATTATCTTGATAAATGCAGTACAAAATAATGAATGTAACACCATAAGAATGTTACTTACCACATCCACTTGAACCAGTAACACCCGAAGACTAAAAGTCTGTCCAAGCTGTTTAAGACGGTCATGGATATAGTTTGGATTGAGGTTGTGATACCTAAGACTTTCATCCAAAAGAAGAGCACAATTAAACAAAAATAACCGTAAAAGGATGCATGATTCATTTTGCACATCAAATATTAATGGAAAACAGTTAAACAAAAAGATTTTGCAGCTTGCATTGTGTCAAAGAAAGCCTGCAACATTCCTTTCATGAAAATATGAACATTTCGAGCATGCATAATCACACAATATTCTAGGAGCACCAAACAAACCTGAGGAAAAGAGCACAAGTTGTCAAGCCTAAGACATAGTCTGGCACCACCTCTCCAAACTCCCAAGGAACACTCCTCACAAATTTCAGAACAGGATTTCCCCTCTGAAAAGATAAAATTGAATTAAGACACACACCTCTGTAAAACCAATCTCACAAGCCTAAAAACTGCTGCACTTCCAAACTCTTGAAACCTGATGATTCAGTAAGGCACAGACTCACTAAACTTTTATTTCATATGCAATTCTGATTTGGCACAAATGTGTGAAGAGCTTGGGTGTCTGGATAGGACAGCATTCTTGCAAAGATCATTTTCATTTTGAGGCATACCTGTCGAGGACTGACAATAATACTACTGCCAGACCCCACTGGTTTTGGACCTGAGCTGAGGCTTGGCTCTCCCCCTTGGCGGTTCCCCTCCTTCTGCTCTGTACCAGCCGCCTGTTTCTCCTCACTCTTCTTTGCCCCTTCAGATCCATCTTCTGTCTCTTTGGCAGACTTCTGAACTGTGTGACATGTTTCCAAATCTAAATCTTGTTGTTTTGACTTCGTAACATCAGCAGTTTCAATCCTTGGCACCTTTGACGGACCCTCTTTTTGAAGGGGAGCAGCAGCATTGTTTTTACTCTGGACTATATAGTCTGCATATGAAAGGGGTTTGCCACCAGGCTGAAGATCAGGATCAGGCTTTGATGAAGATGAAGATGAGGCATTTTGTCCTCCTTTGAAAGACGACTGAAACTGTGGCTTTGGCTGAAATAAAAGTACACGTAAATCCCGTTAGACTAAAATAATAACATAAATAACACTTGGAGGCAAGCTGCTATATCTATGTTTCTCTAAGTTTTATTAAAAAATTGGACATTTTAGTTTTGAAGTTGTAGTTTCATGCTAAAAGTCAGCGAGCTAGCTTACTGATTCTAGCCGCATTAGAAAATGGGCGCCAATCCAGCCTAAATACTGACCGGTGTTCTTTCTTTGGTGAAAGCAGAGTCGTCCAGATTAATGTTAAATCTCTTCTTCATATCTGTAGAGTAATGGGGGAATTATAAAGTAACACATGCCGCTGACTGGTTTTTCAGTTACGTCCGGAAACGCTGTCTGGTAAAACTATAATAACAATGCTGCGATTTCCGGTTTTGGCTCCTTCAGAATAAAAGCCCCGGCTTCATTGATAACCAAAGGGGAGATCGGGGTAAAATGAGCCATTTTTCATATTTCGGATCACTACATCAAGGCAATTGTAGTTTTGTCTCTAACTATTGTATATGCCTATATTTCAAGTTGTTGTGCATCCCTACAAACCAACAGAATGAGTGTAAACATAACTGTCTTGATAATATAACATGCCAAACAAAGTGGTCTCCTTTGGTCAACTTAGCTGGGATAAGTTGAGCCGTATCCATACTACCCCCTCACTCTCCACCCCAGCCCTCCCTTACCTTCTCTCTTCCTAAATAACAGTCACTTCTTCACATTTGTGTGTATTTTATCTATTAAACGCTATCCAACTGGTACAATCATGTTTTTTTTATTATTATTGCATATAACTGCTAAAAAGCTGTTTTGTCAAAAAAGCCATTTTAACATGAGAATGCCTTTAAGTGATTCAGAACATTCACATTTGTATTTTTGAAAAGAAAAGGTAACACATTTCAACAATCTGAACTGAAACTCTCCTCTCATCAGACTCCTTTACTTTCTCAGTTTCTCAACTTACCCCAGAACTACTATTATGACTTTATAGGTCCTCTAAGCTAAAATGGTGGACTTTTATGCTAGGTTTTTGACCTCATGTTGTAACTCATAGATACCACAATTGATGTATAAAACAAATTTAAAATTATCTTTTTTGGTCTGAACACGGTTTTAATAAAACTTATGACAGGCTAAATTCACTGTCAAGAGTGAAAAAAGTTTTTTTTTGGAAATAAATGTCTAACCCCTTTCACCCATGTGCTTCTAACCTTCACAGACTCCATGAATTGATGCCCATCTCCTGAATATTTGGTCACATGATCAATTTCTTTTACCATTTCCAAGCAACAGGGGGTGGCTCAACTAACCCTTTGGCTCAACTTACCCCACTCTCCCTTATATGTTAAGAAAAGGGATAAGATCGAGTGTGTAGTATTTAAGGGGAAAAATACAGTGCTATGATCATTTTCTGTGGCATCTTTTTTAGGTTATCTGCTACTTAGTCAGGTGCAAATATGACTCGACCCCAAAATATTCTAACAAAAGGTTTCTCAGCTGTTTTTTTTTTTTTATAGTATTAGATGTCCTTAATAACATACTAAAAGTTTCCCATAAAGCATTGCAAAATGTAGTGAGCATCCGATGGTCACTCACCGGTGGTGGGCACCTCGTCATGCATTGCGTCTCCAGCAGCAACGTCACAACGGTAGTGAATTCTCCGGTGATTGAGCTCACTACATAGTCAGCTATATAGTGAAACCCAAAATGGGTGTTAGGGGTCAGCGATTGAGTGATTCATTTCGGACACAGCCAATGTCTCCATCCCATCATGGACGCCATTGTGAAAATGACACCTTTCTAACGGTCAAACTTTGGTAAACTTTTAGTATGTTATTAAGGACACATAATACTGTAAAAAAACAGCTAAGAAACTTTTTGTTAGAATTTTTTTTTTAGGGTAAGGTGTTTTTTTCATAAATGCACCCGCCTATACTTGTGACTCGGCTTCTTTTGGGGTTAAAACTAAGAACAAACTGTGTATTGGCCGTTGAATTAGAAGCAGGAAACAAACAGACACATTCAACCCAGACGTAATATATAAATATGTTGCTTTATTCTCTAACATTTAAACCACACCACTTTTCAGCCTCGGTGATTGTTAAACGATTGTAACCGTACACTGTGGTTGTAACCGTTACCTTGGAGTTGCCTGGGAGACAGTGACGCCGCCATTCAAACTGCGAAGCATGGCATGTTGGGATACCCTTTCCAAACATGGCGGATCGGGTAGCTGGCTATAGTTGACTGATAGCACATTGAAGATTGTTTGATGAAACACAACGCAAGATTTCAGCAACCTTTTTTGGTCTTCACGGGGACTGAAGCCACAGGACAGACTCAAGGTAAAAACGTGTTAGAGTTTTGACCGCCGTAATGAGCTAAAATGAGCTTGCTAAATAAGAGGCAGATAGGTAGAGGACCGCGAGCATGCTAACTGAGCTAGCGGGGTTTCATAACATGATCAAGTTTTAGGGTTTGTATGTGGTTCAGCTCGGAGGAGTGAAAAGCAATATTACTTTGAAAGGAGAGGTTAAATAGTCACGGCAATCTGAAGTGGAGAAATGTCCAGCTAACGTTAGCTACAGTGGTTTAGTTATTGACTAGCGGCGCAGGCCCAGCTGTGGTTATCTAACGTGTCGATGAACTGGATCAAACTTTCTTTCTCTCTGCGTCTGTATGCTCCTACACTTACATGGTCCTGGCCATTATACTCCAGATAGCCTAACTTTCCTTTAGCTACTGCAATTTACGACCTGTACTCACATGTTTGCATTTGTATTAGACGAGTTAGCTTTAGCCTCAGCTCGCAGAGGCGCCAATGCGGACCAGCAGTGCTGGTTTTCCTCCCTACCCCGTACCCTGATGGTAATGGATTGTGCTACTGAGTGAAAACCTTTGTCGTGTACGGAAAGTTCCCTGCACAAAAACATTTAGTATACTGTGAGGCTGTCTGAGCATCAGCAGAGCAAATGATTGATGCATCCAAGAGTTTTGATCACAGGAAACTACTTTACCAAGTTGAATGCTGACTAAAGATCATGTTTAATAACTGTTTAAGTAGAACTGTGTGTACTTTAGACGTGATGATACCATCAGCTGTTCCAAAACATCTAATCTGGTTTAGAAATGATGTGTTGGATTGAAGGCTTTAGTGGCTTTCAACGGTGAAGTAAAATGTACGACGATAGATAGAAAATATATCTTTTTTTCTTCTTTTTCCCCCCCACCGATGCTATCATGTCAAGTAGATTCTGTATGTGTTCTGTCCTTTCCTGCATCTGAGTACTGCTAAAAACACTCCTTTAGTTAAGTTCCATTGGACCATTTTGAGTGTGTGCACCTGTGTTTGGTGTCACTAACCAGATTATTAGTGCAAATGTAAGTCATTATTATTGTTGGTGGTGGTGTGGGATTAGCCATGCTACAGCTCGGATATTCTGTAAGGTAGCTATAGAAAATATACATCTTATTTTGATACTGCAGTCTTTGATGCAAAAGTTAAAATACATGTTTTCTTTTCTAGTGTTGAATACAGGAGCAGCAAAACAGTGACAATAAGCCAAAATCAGGGGCAGGGGGAAAATGGAATGTGCAGTGCACATTCCTTCGGGTAAGTGGCAGATGGGACTCAAATAAATCTGTATTTCCATTTCTGTTTAAATTTAATTATTTTATTCAGTTTTCCCACAGTTTATTTTCATTAACACTGTTGAGGTTAAACAAAACATACGAAGTGTGTTAAAACATAACAGTATTAAAAAAAACTTGCTAATATCCCTTTGAAATTCAAGTCTTCTGTTGTCTTTTAACTCACAAAACTAGTATTGAGGTGACATGTCCAGTGAATGATGACAGAGTGAATGAAAACTACTTTATCTTGGTGCATTGATTCTGCTGTATACTTGTTCAATCTGAAATGCTGGCTGTCCTGTTTAGGTGAGGATGAGGCACCTGAGAAAGATGATATAAAAGCCAAGGAGGAAAACGAACCACCTCCCAAGAAAAACAAGAAACACAGAAAACATAAGAGCAAAAAGAAAAAGAGGAAGAAGAAGGGCGAGAAGGAAAGTAGTTCAGAGTCAGGTGCTGAGTCTGATGCAGAGCCACCACCTCCACCAAGACCTGTCAGGACCACCAGAGCCAGGTAAGAGGGACTGAGATTCAGCTTGGCATAGATTTCTTTTTTCTACAAAAGAGAAAGAATGAATGAACAGGATATATTTTATTTATTTATTTATTTTTCCCAATGTGTTTCTTCGCTCTTTAAAAGCACTGAATACTAAGAACCAATCTGTGTTATAGACATATATTTCTGTGTCCTTGTATTTGCAGTGCTAGACTGGCTGCTGCTGCAGGAGGTGGAGAACATGTTGGGCAGAAGGATGAGAGCAAAAAGGATGCAGTTACAGGTAAGATATCCCAGAATAAAAATATTCAGATTTCTTTGATTAAAATGGATTATGGAGGTGTTTGTGCTGGTGAATTAAAAAAAAGTGTCTTCCCCTATCTCAGATCGCGCAGACACAGAGGTAGATTCAAAATCGAAGAAACATAAACGACACGCTGGAAAGAAGAAGAAGAAAAAGAAGAAGAAGGATGAAAAACAGGAAAAGAAATCCCCATCTCGTTCTCCATCTGAAAGCAGCTCAGCCTCAGGTTCTGAATCAGAAAGTGAAGGAGGTAAAGGGGCTGGTGATAGCAAGTACTCCTCAACTGCAGTATCTGATCTGCAAGAGCCAGTGTCCAAATTGCTTCCAAAAAGCAAACGAGGGGAGGAAAAAGGGGTTTCCATTCATACGCAGAAGGCTGAGTTCCTTGTAATGAAAAAAGAGATTTCAGACATAGATGAATCTTCAGTTATAGAAAGAGGTAATAATACTAATGGATCTGAACAAGATTTGAGGTTTTCCTCTGAAGGCCAGGATGAGATAAAACATACAGCGACAGTTCAGGTTAAAACAGAAGGAAGTCATACTGGTGGTACGTTTAGTTATGCCCAGGAGCTCCCTGACATCATCCCCAAGCAGGAAAGTGCTACTCCAAGAGATGAACAAGCCCTGAAAGATCAGGGTTTTCAGAGGACAAAAGCCAAGGAACAGGATTCCCCAAGGTCCCATTCTCCTTCTCCCACAAGGGTCCCAGATATCAAAAGGTCTGCCTCAAGTCAAAGCCGGTCTCCAACCCCTGGTTTCACCAGGCTGCAGGCTGACACTCAAACAGCAGCAGCATGTGAAGGACGCTCAAGAACCCATTCCAGGTCAACCTCAAAAGGAAAACTTTCCGCAACTCCTATCAAAAATCTTCAGCTATCCCGCTCTCTTTCTCGCTCTCAGTCCCCTAAACCTAGGAGGAAATCACTGTCCCGCTCTTCAAAGTCTCCCAAAAGAGCTACCTCTCGATCACGATCCTCCTCTCGCTCTATCACTCCCAGGAAGGTTTCAAAACCCCTAAGGAAGTCCAAGTCCCCTAAACGTCATGGAAGCTCTATGTCTGCTTCCCCAAGGCGACGCAGAAGTTCCCCATCCCCTAAAAAAAAGATGTCACGATCCCCTAAACGTGGTGGGCGCAGGTCACCCTCTCTGTCCCGTTCTCCAAGAAGAAGTCGAAGATCAGAATCACGCCCTCGAGGAAGTACAAGGCGCTCTAGAACACGCTCACCTCGACGAGGTGGTGCAACTGGCAGACGTTCCCGGTCACGTTCTGTCAACCGAACCCGTCGCTCTTGTTCCAGGTCCAGACGCCCTGTTCGTCGCTCCAGGTCACGCTCACCAGCAAGACGTACTGGAGGCAGGCGCTCCAGAAGTCGATCCTTGTCTCGGCGTAGGAGGTCCCCTCCCCCAAGATCCAGGCGCTCACGTTCCCGGTCATTCCGCAGGAGCAGACGGACACGATCACGTTCCATTGTAGTCCTAAAGCGCAACAGGCGCTCTAGATCCAGGACCCCCCATAAACGGACCAAATCCAGGACCCCTCCTTCGAGACGACGGTCTAAATCACGGTCTCCAGTCAGAAGGCGGTCTAGATCTCCGCCCAGAAGAAACCGTTCCCCACCAAGGTCTGGCAAGCGGTCCAGATCTCGCTCATTGTCACGAAGGCATAGGTCAAAGTCACACTCACCACTGCCTGGCAAGAAGAGGTCCAAAGCCACAAAAAAGAGTGGAAGAAGGTCAAAGTCTAAATCAGTCTCCCCAGGCTTGAACAGATCAAAGTCCAGGTCGAACTCAAGCGATGGGAGGTCTGACAGCTCCTCTCCAGCCAGATCCACATCCTTCTCTCCCATTAAAAAGGGGAAGTCTGCCTCTCCAAAGGCAGACCAGCCAGCTAGTGGAAAGGCAGGCGGAGAAAGTGGAGGACTTCCAGCTCCAGCAGGTCAGACCATTGACATTTTTATATGAACTACAATATTGTAATGTTACACTAACCCTTATAAAGGGGGAAATGACAAAACCTACTTCTTATCCCTACAAACTTGAAATCAGTTCTTTGACTTCTAAAAAATTTCAGGTTTGTGGATCATGAATTTCATTTGTTATTTTATCCATACTATGCAGGTGCATGGAAACCCATGACCTCAGTAGCTACCCCCAGTCCCCAGGCGGAGAGCTCCTTAGAGAGGTTGCAGCCCGAGATGCTTGCTCCCAACCAGGAAGAGGAGCACAGAGAACCTGCCAACTCATGCAATGAACAAGGTGTCTCCAGGTCAAGGTCCAGTTCCAGAGAGCCTGAGACTGCCCAGGATGGGTCCAATTGTTCAGAGGGCTCAGATGAGGAAGAATCTTCATCTCCAATTAAAACTGCCTCAAAACGCCAGAGAAGCTCCTCAGGTTCAGCATCACCAGGAATGCAGAAGAAACAGCTGTCACCGGTGGATCGCAGGAAACTTTCACGCTCAACCTCATCGCCCCGACGATCAACATCAAAGTCTACATCCAGAAAGAAGCTGTCCAGGTATGTTCTGCGTGTGTATGTGCCGATCTTAGGTCAAGAGTTTGTGTTCTGTGGGTCCAAATTTGTGTTGTAAGAAAGGTTGGCAGCTACCAAAATAACAGTTAAGATCAAACAATGATTCCTTTTTTCTTCAGGTCAAAGTCTCCAGTCAGAAAAAGAGAGTCCGTATCTCCAACAGAGAAGAAAAAGCGGCGGTCTAAGTCTCCTGCACGGAGGCAAAGGTCACGCTCTGGTACGAGGCGAAAACGGTCAAGCTCCAAGTCCAGAATCAAAAACCGGCGGTCCAAGTCGCCTGCCCGCAAGAGGCGATCCAGAACTCGCTCGCCCAATGCCCGTGGAAGGAGAAGGTCTAAGTCCACAGACAGAAACAAGCGATCCAAGAGCCGCTCCACAGGCCGGAGAAAAAGATCCCGGTCAGGAGACAGAGGCAGACGATCAAGGTCTCGTTCCACCGATCGCAGACGCAGGTCCAGGTCCAGGGGAAGAGGAAGACGGCCAGTATTTCGCAGCCGTTCATTTGATAGACGGGACAGGTGGAAAAGGGAACCAAGTCACTCTCCAGTTCTTATTCTACGCAAACAACGTCGCTCAGGGTCTAGGACGAGACGCAGCACGAGCAAGACTCCTCCTCGGCTCACTGAATTAGGTGAAACAATTGAATAGAGATAACTCATCTTAACACAAAGATGTTGCATGAATGAATCATCTGTTTTAGATTTGTTCTGTGAATTTTCCACAAATTCTGCCTCATCTTGCTCTTATCCTCTCTACCAATCCTGTTCCCTCTCTGCTACATCACAACTGACTAGGTCTCTCCTGCATGGTCTTTTTCTTTCAGACAAGGACCAGTTGTTGGAGATAGCAAAAGCTAACGCTGCCGCCATGTGTGCGAAGGCCGGGGTGCCCATTCCTGAGAGTCTTCGACCCAAAGCAATCCTCCAGCTCCCTTTGCCTACTCCATCTCCTACCCCACTCTCCCTACCTCTGCCTTTACCTCTCCCAATGGGCATGGGGATGCCCAACATGCCCAATATGCCCAACATGGGTCCAATGGGACTGCCCAATATTCCAGGAATGCCCAGTATGTCCAATATCACCATGAGTGCTGCGATGGCGAGTATGACAGCAGCGACCATGACGGCTGCCTTGACCAACATGGGTGCTCTGGCTGCCATGCCTCCTCTTGCCCCACTTCCCACTATCACAAACAAGCCTCCCCCTAGCCTTGCTCCCCCAGCACCCACCCTTAACCTGGACCACATTGAGGAAGTTAAGAGGAAGGTCACTCAGCAAGCTAATATACACACAATTAAGGAACTCACTGAGGTAAATTTGGGTATAACTGAGTGAATGCACAAATTTTAAAGAAATACATAATTAGAAGTCCCATATGATGGTGTTTTTAGCTGTTTACAACAGGTCCTAGTTGTCTTTTAAACAACATTTTTAAATGACTTGCAACAAGTCAGTGAAGCAGTCCAATATGAAGCAGTCCATTACTTGGACTGAATAGAGATATTTGTGTTGGTTTTTGGAATCAACTCAGCAGTGGCTTGTCTGTTTCTAACCTTTGACATATAGACTCTGCCACACCAAATCAAAACCATAACACTTGAATGCCTTAGTGAATCACTTTTGCTGTTATGTCACCGCAGAAACACAGTGAAAGACAATTTTTCTGTAGTCCTCCTGCTAAAAACACTAAATTTTTTTTCCTTCAAAGTGGAGGATGACAAAAATGCGGGTATAGGCAAGGAAAAACATGTATTTCATTATATGGGACCTTTAATCAAAGAGTATTTTCATGTCGTTTATGTTCACTACTATGCCAACATAAAGTAATTTTGTTTTTGATTGTCTTTTTGCAGAAGTGCAAGATGATCGCAAATAGCAAGGAGGAGATGGCTGTCGCTAGACCCCATGTCTCCGATGATGAAAGTTAAACCTTGAGGCTGTCACGGTAATTACTGATTTCAGTCTGCATTTGTTGTACATGAATGTGTTGAGTTTTAATTTTAATCTTGGAGAGGGTAGGACAGTAGCTGGAGCAGGAGGCTGGGTGAAAGAGTGAGGTGTGACATTCAGGACTGGTGTCTCATTTTCCCTCATATTTTAATAATGCTTTATTAATTTAACCTTTCTGTGATGTGGACTTGGTATTTTTTTTTGAACCATAGATATCCCTCCTCTTCCTTTTGCCTAGCGTTCCCATTGTCACCCTCTCTTTTGAGGATCCATTCCCCTTCCCTATGTCCGTCATCATTTATAATCAAGATTAATTGAGCCATTTATCAGCGACTTGTTAAAACACAATCAAACCATTCATTGTTTGAGATGGTTTTTCCACTCCAATTTTCTCATACATTTTCATCTGTTTAATGACCCACACCAACCATTCAGCCTGCTGCTCATTTTATAAGATAGCAGACACGAAGATTTGAACAGAAATTTTGAAAGCCCTGGTAGTTCTCTAGTCCCACGTTATTGCATGTTCTCATTGTTAACTTTATGATTATTGAATTCGTCATGTACAAAGACGACTTATTTGACATTAAGATAAGCCAGATCAATTAACTCTAAATCTCTCTAAAATTTATCAAGAGTCTCTACCTTAAAAACGCTGCATGCATTTAAAATTTCTGTGTGGAGTGTTTTGCAGGTACTGGTACAGACTAATAATGCTTTGACTTCTTAATGAGCTACACATGCAAATAAGACAGTGCTGGAGTGCGTGCATATGTAGATGAAGGCCAATAAAAAGTTTATACCATAAATAGTTTACACCATCATGAAGGTTTGAGGGTCTCACCCAGAAAACTTTTAGCACCTAACATTTCCCTCTCTCCAGTCTTTTAACTTTTTATGCACCAAATTTTGCATTTATTTAAGACATGCAGCTCTGCAGAAATGTTTGAGCTGTCGCAGTACATAAGAAGCCCATTCAAATTCATATGTAGCTTTTTATGATATGTCTAGACAGCTAACTGAGATCACTTGGAGTAGCAGACATTGTTCTGATTATAAAATTAAAAAATGCTGACTTTTAAAAAGTATCAGCCCTTCTCTGAATCATGGTCATCTCATTCTTTTTCATGTACTCAAATTAGTCTGCTCCTCTTATGATGATCTTCATCAGTATAATATTTTATCTGCAACACGACTCCTGTTTTCAGACGTTTCACCTGTGACTCTGTTATCAGGTGAGCCTCATGTCAGGAGAGTTGTTGATTGTGATATGGTAAAACATTCAGAGTGATATCAAAAATGAGACATTGCTGTGCCAACAGTGCCTGTCATGAGAAAAAACAGTGGGAATACAGACTCTAGTCCTCAATGTATGCTAGCGGCACAGACAGAGGACACACTAGTTTGTTGATCAAACCATCATGACGGTGACTGTGAATAGCAATTAAAATGTGCCACGGTCAGCAAATGTAGATGGGGCTCCTTAAGCAAGTAGTGTATATGTGTGGGAAACATTGGAGACCAAAATCTGTAAGATACACCATTTCTGTTTTTCTGTTTTAAATGCTTGAAAGGGCAGCAGTAATGATATTTCAGTAGAAAATTCAACTCACACAATTTTGAAAGCCTTGGTGGTTAATTAAAAAGTCTGGAGGTACTGGTTTGTCCGTGGGGTGTGTTTACTCAACATAGACCCAAAGTCCTTACTGAACCTTGAAAACAAATAGCCAATACTCTACCCAGTGCTCATTTAAAAAATGCTATAACAAATGTTGACATTGTCTTCTTCTCTGATCACAGCCACTCCGCTCAAAGGACTGAAGGAAAACTGTCGAACTGAAGGACATGCCTGGAAGAGTTCTCTTTGGCAGCCAGATGACCTGACTGAGCCACAAAAACCGCCAAGAAGTTCACCCTCGTTGTCACATTTATGATATAGGCGCACCTGTACCAGCCACTGCCCCTCCCCTCTCTCCTGTTTGCTTGTGTGTATGAGAGAGAGAGAGAGAGAGAGACGGTCACCTGTGAAACCACTGACAAGACTGGACACACTGACATGTGTTGTCTAACTGTACGTCATGTATAGTAAGTGTAAGTGTGTGTGAATGCTGAACAAGTGCGTGTATGCGTGTCTATATAGTGACTCTCACCTGAAACTCCTCAGTGTTGCTGCTCATTTAAGCAGTCGCTGTTGTGATGATTGAAGAGGAAACAAACCAAACTAACAAGTGGCGCAAGTGTTTTTGTAAAAAGAAAAAAAAAAGTTTCTCTAGATTTGTTTTCATTTTATTCTTTCTGGAAAGACTGTGTGAGCTGGAGACCTCCTCCCTGTTCTGCGGTGTCCCCTTAGTTATCTCCAGTCTCTGGTTTTATATACAATTAATGCCGATAAAGTTTTCCTAGATCCTCACATGTGTTTGTTCCCTCAACTACCCTGGATGTTTAAAGAAAGATAGTGACTACAAGTTGTGGATCCTGGGACAGAGTGAGCAATTGGATTTTTCTGCAGGGGGAGAAAAACTGAATAATATTGGCTGTTGTAACTTTGATTCCCAAACATCAATCACTCTGTAAGTGCTGCCCTGGGTGTGATTTTTGTTTTCTCTACTTGATGGCACCAAGTGGGGAATTATCCTTGACTCTTAACAGGTCTTTTCGTTTGGGTGTTTTTAAGATTTTCTTTTTCCAAATTGGAAACGTGTTTGCTGTAGAGTGAAATGCTACAGTTTGAACATTTCCATCCTAACTGCTGCTGTGGTTTGTGTTCTGCGAAAAACAAAAATCTTAATGTTTGATAATTAGAATTAAAGATGCAGAAAAGTTGAAAAGAAAGTTCTTGCTGGTTATTTACATGGTAGTGTTTTAAGAGACATTTGAAGGGTTGGTTTTTATCTAGTTTCTGGGGGGAACTTTTGATGCCTTTTTTTTTTTTTTTTCAGATATTCAGTTTGACAGCAAAACAGAACCTGTCATAACCAAATTGACTGGACCTCCAACCAGCAGACTTGAGCTGTAATATATTTTTTCCTGCTAAGACGGACAAAGACAAAAATCTAACTTGCTGTAAACATCAAATTTTGAATGGAGGAATTGAACTTTGTGTGACTGAACAAGCAGTTTTTTTTTAAACCACTTACCTTTTGTTTTTCTTTTGCTGTTGTTTGGATTAAAATATACATTTTATCTCATGTTGTTTTTTTTTTTTAAATTCATATTAAAAGGGGCACGTATGCGGTACACCAGTTAGCTGGTGGTGACCCGTTCTGGTTGGACCTTCTGTAGACAGGTTTGTGTTTTATTCAACTGTGCCATTAATATTTTTGTGTGTAAGACAATCAGGATCTTTGTTCGGAGGAAAGGAGAACTTCGATAACGCAGCATCATGTTCAGGAAAGATACTGATTGAGGGAAGCTAACAAAGCAAAAACCCAACAACTCCTCTAATCTAATGAGAGATTTCAAACACTCTCAATTGTGAAAGTCACCCTGACCAGTCATGGGTTTTCCCTGTCTTGGTGAAAGGAGAATGTGTTTGGTAAACATTTGTCCCGGCGGGCAACATAAAAAAAAAGATGAAAATGGGGCTTTTGGGGAAACTAGCACCGTTGAGTTAACTTCTTGATCAATCCCTCTTTGTCAGTGTGCCACACCCAGGGCTGTCAAACTTGAACTACTGACTCTGTACCAAAAGTTTTCAACTGTTAACTCCCCTGAGACGGTCTTCAGCTGTTTTAATGGCAGAGAAACAAGTCAAAGAAATGCATTTTAGGGTCCCTTTTGGTCATTTGGGTATAAATTTGCTTGCTTTGTACATAAATGTGTTGATGATTATTAAAACCTCAATGATCTGTAACATCTCGTGTTGTGCTCTGTTTTCACAGCAGCCCGGCTCTTGACAAGTGTTTCTCAAAGTGGCTGAAATCTCTCACGATTACAGAGCAACAGGTCTGTGATGCACTCCATCCCTAACCTCTGAATAGAATGGAATAGAACAGAATAGAAGAAGTTTATTGTCCGACACAAAAAAGTGACAGAAAGAATTGACTTAAAACTGAAAGTAAATGTTGGCCGTGTAAAATCAGTTATCAAAGACTGTAAGAAGATTGTCACACTCAGTCAAATTTGAGAAGTCTTTCTGGATTTGGACTTACAATAATTAAAGGTAATTGAAGACTAAAGCTACACAGTCTTTGTCTCACAAATGCTGAGAGTGCTTTATAACAAGGAGAGGTACACAGACTAACAGTACATAGGTAACCCTGTGGGAAGGTCCAGAACCTTTTGGACTGTGGGATGGATCCATGTCAGTTTTTCTGCTTTCAGCCTTTACTCCTCAGATTTGAACAACTATTCACTGACCTACACATTTTTTATTAGATCACGATATTATAATTAACACTCCAGTTTTTGAGGAATCCAGTCCGGGCTGCAAAGTAGCTTTTGTTCAGGGTGACACTGTAGATAAGTTTGCTGTGCTGGAAATTAGACTGCACCTCCAGGTGTGAATATGGTCACAGAATAAGTGTCAGGTGCAGTAACAGGGGCCCAGTTGTTCACAGCTCAGCAGTGAAATAATTTTGAGATACAGACCAACAAAGAACAGTCAACTGATTGATCAAATTTTGTCTTGTTGCCTGAGCAGCTTTGCATGTAAATACGATGAGTAATCGAGGTGGGCTTGTGCGAAGCTGTTTCTTTTTACTCTGATATACTAAAATGACTTTTCAGAGAAGCTGTGCAGTTATGAAACCGTCCTACAAGTGGTGCAATTTCTCTTTAAATCCATTGTGGTTTTATCATGGATAGAGGTTTTGAACTTCAATATCCTTAAAGGGACTTCTCACTTCAACATATTGTACAGTAATTTAAATAAGTCGGACGAAAAGGTTTTAGTTTTCCAATGCTACATTAGCTTATTGCCTCAGGTGCTAGGAAGAAAGGAGGGTAAGGCATGAGAAAACCTTAATGGCTGAAAATACTGGATTTGAGTACTGTTTTAGATAAGTTAATTTTGCCCAAGGTTTCAGTACACACAACGCCATGGCAACCTGTACATCTGGATGAGAAACAGCTTAAACATACATGAGCTCAGCTATCTAAGCATTGAGCAGCGCTGTGGATGATGATCCTTTTCTAAAGAAACAAATAAGAAACAAACAAAAACCATTTTTTTGTGTCTTACAAATATTTTATGAGAAGCGACTCCTTCAGTTGGCTTGATTTCATAGTGTCTGACAGATCAGAACTCATTCTGCAATTTAAGTCAGATTAAATTAAATCAAGCAACTATTTTGCCTCATGTCCATCTCACTCAAGATTGAACTGGTTTGAAAAAGTTGTAAGTTGTTACCACTCTCAGCATATTCTTGTGTGGGTCTGCTGTTACGGGGGAGGGCAGGAGAGTTTATGCGAATGCTGCCATGCAAACTATTTCTTCTCCCCGCACCATCCTAAATTAATCTGTTCGTATCTGAACACGAGTGGATTCTGGTGTAGGAAGTTTTCAGATTTTCATTTGTGGTCTGGGTAGTTTTGTGTGCTGGTGTTTTAAGCAGGCATTCACTTTATACAGAAAAACAGTCTCAGTGTGCGCTGAAAGCAAAAGGGACAGACTATATTTGCCACAATGCAATCCCATTTTCAGTCATTCAGTGAAAGTAAAGCTCTCATTTTTGTCCTTAGAAATCTGCATCCAAGCACAGCTGACAGTATCTTTTTATAGACTGTGTGTTATAAACTACTCCATTCTTTCCTCTTCAGTTACCAGTCAAATTAAAGTGACCCGCACAAAACAAGATTTTTGTGGCAGTATGTTCTTTATTACGGACTACCGGCTTCATCAAAAGCCCCGAAATGTTGGTCACAGCCCCGAGAAGCTTTAAGGTCATCAGAAGATAGTTGATGGGTTCTGAGATTGACCTTTGATTAGAGGTTGTCTTCGGCGTAACGAGTTATTCTTTCTACTCTCCTCCAAGATCTAAAAAAATGATGAAGAGCACATAATAATGGAAAAACAGCCACTTCCCAATACTGCAAAAGAGCCCTTCTTAGATAGTAAGTCAGCTGCAGACAGAGGAACATATATTTGTCATGTATGCAAATGACACATATTGAAGCAGACTCTCTGACAGCAAAGTACAGATAAAACAATCAGTCAAAGCAATATCAATGTTTGAGCTGGGGCTCCTCAAAGCTCCTGTGAGGACTTTTTGATGTTGATGAAACAGACTGAAGTACATTTTGATGCCTGGCTGGTGATTTTTATGTCATAGGTCTTGATGCTTTCAATCAGTGCGAGGGGGTAGATGTCAGCTGGACAGCTGATAAAACTGCCCCCCCCCCTTGTTTTTCTCCAAATATACACATTAATTGTTAAAAATAAATGAAACACATCATCTTTTTTTTGGCCATTCCTTAGTTAACCTGTGTGGCACTGTGGAGCGCACCAAAGGACATTTAAGGTGCCCACTAATTACTTCAGGTCTTGCGCACAAGAAGCCTTTTGTTTTTTGACCGTGGGTTGGCGGCTGGAATTTGTGTTGTATTAATTGGTTTATGGTGCTTGAGTTTGTTTAAGAATAAAAGGATTGGCATATTTAAAAGAAGCTTTTGCCTACAGAACTTTGATTGTTTTAAACTTAATGGAGCAAGTAACAAATGGACACTCAGTGGACAAACAAAATCTAGGCTAGGGGGCGAGTGCATAACACGTGCGTCACAGGGGACAAGATGTGCAAAAATTGCTTTGTCCACAGGGGGCACCAAAGTTAGCACAAACAGAAAGTTCTGCACAGGAGCTTTAAAATGAACTGAATTAAATGAAGACGTTTTGACCTCGTCTGCAGCGGCTGAGTGTAGCTCCTTGGCTAGTACCCCACCGGGAGTCCTTGTGGGTAATACACAGTAGACTAGAACCTCATAAAACCCCACCCCCCAAAAAACAGAACTATCCCTTTAAGACAGAGCCCAGAAACAGTTTTCTCTTCAAAACAAGTTGGACCACTCTTGCCTTGGCAAAAAAAAAAAAAATGAATATAAAAAGTAAGTTTTCATCCCCCTTTCCTGACCCTCCTTCCTCCATAATAATTTAGTACCCTCCCCAAGGACAAAAAAATCTGCTACAAATGTCTTCATCAGAAATGCAGGGCCAGTTTTTTAATTCCACATTAAGTTTCCAATATTGCTTTCTTAATTACCATGTGTGGATAAGGTCTGGTTCTCTTAGAGGGAGTAACTCTTTTTAGATATTCAGGCCAATTACAGTCCTTTAATTTGCAGACTGTAATTACATTAATCAGTAATTAGGGTTACAGGGTATCCTGTCAGTGTCTGCATGTGTGCTTGTTTATACACAGCAGTCCCATTTACATGTATTCGTATGTGGGCTGCATACTGAGCAGCTAGTGAGTCATTGGATTTAGCAGATCAATGACTGTGGGTCGATGGATGGCTGAGTGCTTTGCAAAGACCACCCAGCCCAAGTACTCTGTCAGGCCGCCAGGAAAAGAGGTCACATACTCAAATTTTCTCTCTCTCCTCCCTGCTTTCCATTTTCAAAATACAGTTTTCTGTCACAGCATTTCTGCGTAGTCTACTCTACTCTACACACACACACACACACACACACACACACACACACACACACATACACATATACACACAAATACACTTGGGATAAGCCGATGAATTGAAGCCGTGCTGGAGTTCTGGATCAGAGTGGAACTTGTTTCACTACAATGTGAGACAGACTAACGAAGACAACAGAGACAGCGAAAAGAAAAGGAGAAAAGAGGATTTGAGAGAAAAGAGAGGTTCAATGAGATGAAAGCTGACGAGAGAACAGAGAAAAGGAAGGAAAGGGAGGGAAGCTGACAACAAAACAGAAAATAAGATGCCAAATTTTGTGGAGAGGGATTAGGAGCTCAGCGTACAGGAGTGAGGGAGCTGAGTGGGGAACTGTGAAAGTGCATGTACTGGTCAGAGGAGTACAATAAAGGTTGTGACTTTGACTGTGCTTGTCGCTTTATTGTACTGTCAAAAGCGTTAGTGTGTGAGTATGTGTGTGTGAATATTTCAGTTCAAGTGTGTGTCACGGTGTCCTTGACAGGGCAGATTTCAGCCAAACTGAAATGTTGTAAAAGCCACGAGTCTGCTGCAAAATCAGAGCCTGAACACTGAAGACTGCTTGATTGGAGACACACATGTTGCATGCAGGTATGTATAATTCATGATGGCACTGAGAGGGAGCAACTATAGATTCATTTATGGATGAGTGAAGTTAACTCATTTGAAATATTCATGCCATCTGGAAAAGCAAAAATGCTACTTCGAAATATGCTTTTCAATTTCATTTCCAGATTGAAAATTTAAATATGTATTAGTCTGCACATTTGCAAAGAATATTCAAATATCACGAGGGTGGTCCTCAAAGACGTCTTCAAATCTATTAGTGATGTTTGAAAGAAGACATGCTGTTTGAAAGGGGCAATGGTTGAGTATGAGAACTTATGCTGTGGCACAGATATAAATTCATCACGCAAGTATCTGTATGCCAGGATATTCGGGCATAAATTTAAGTTAGGGTGAAACACACCGTGACACTGAGTTAGACACCCCCTCGAGAGATGAATGTTGCAGACTGCTTGCTTCTCTAGTTATACCAACTTTTCTTCTTCCTTGAGCTGCGTCGCCCCGCTGCACTCTGTGATGGACTCGTCTAAGCTCTCCCTAAAAACAAGCGGCTAGTGGAAGAGAGTGGGTGAGTTTTGTTTAGTCTCTTTGTGTAAGAAATCAGGCAAAGTTAAAAAGATGTTTGGTGGCTAGTACTATGGCTATGACCCTATATGTACTGTTGATGAAGTTAGGTGCTGTTCTGAGCATTATTTGTGGCTATAGAGTGGCTTTTTGGTTGAGGTTTGTGTGTAGAGACATAGACCTCTTTGTATAGCTATTGTGCAGTCGTTGCTGAAGTTGGTTTAACTAGAGAAGCAAACAGTCGGCAACATTCATCTCTTGAGGGGTGTATTGGTGTGTTTGACCCTAACTTTACACCAGAATATCCCTTCAAGTGACTTCTGTAGAGTCATGATAATAATAAATAACCTGATAAATAACCAGGCCCAAGCATTAATCTTAGCTCATTAACGTGCAGCATAGGCAATAACGTATGACATACTGTAGACTCTGACACTTCTGACACGCAAAAGTGACCACACCTCTATTTCTAATTTTAATCTACTGGCAGTAGATTAAAAAAACATGAGTAGTGTCATTAAATGTACAATTGTGTGCTTTGGTCAGAAATCAAATATAGTACAGTATTCCTACTCTAAAGAGAAAGGATGGTAAACGGAAAGCCGTGTGGTTTTGGGCTGACAGCAAAGAGAACTAGAAAATTCCCTCAGGGAAATTTTGAAATGCTACTGCAAATCAAAATTTGTCTTGAAGAGGAATAAGAAAAATCCACAGTTTAACAGTGGTAAACCTAGTTCTTGTGTTGAGGTCAATTAAATCTCTGTTTGTCTAACAGTAGTCAGCAAACATAGACTGTAAATGGTGATTTTCTGCTCATATCTCATTCATATTTCTTATTTATATGATCATCAGTGAGCACTTGTAGAGCTCCTAGAGACAAAAAAAGGGGGTTTTGTAATGTTTTCCTTTGAATGTCCTGTTGCATTGTATATCTAATATCATTCCTGAAGTACAAATGGAGTGGCTCCTGGTCATCTTGACCGGACTTGGGTCGCTGCACTTTAACCACCAGGGCTCTAGAGATGCTGGTCGTTGTTGCAGAGCTGACCTATGAAGCCAGCCGCAGAGACTGATGATTCCTGACTGTAGCACGTGTCAGTGTGACTGATGAGAACATCCAGGTACTGGTGGAGAGTCGGTGTGTATGTCAGTGTGCATGTGTGTTTTTCTTGCTGCAGAGGCTTTAAGTGATCCATATCTTAAAGAAGAAGATGTGTATATGTGTATGTCAGGGTACTGAGTGTGTAAATGTTGAGGGTGGTATATGTTCAATACGGTTTTGTGCATGTATGTACTCGCCTTACCTGTCCTCTTCTTCCCTCTTTCTTTTTATTCTGTGTGTGTGCATGTGTGTGTGTGACAGCCGTAGGAATGTATATGTTAGTTCCAGTCCATTGCTCGGGATTGAGAGGGAAGGTAGAGCTGTGTGTGTGTGTGTGTGTATGTGCAAGTGTGTGTTGTTTGTCACAGGAATGGAGGCAGAATCCATGATGATGTCCACAGAGATCAAGGTAGATCAAGGTTAATAGTTGTGCGTGTGTGTCTGTCTGTGTCTGTTAGCTGCAGGGAGGAGAACTTCCTCTAGTGTCTGCACTGATTAATATAACACGACTTCCTTCGTCAAAATTAGACCGTGTGAAAGCCTCATTTGTGTTTTACTCACGGTGGGCAGAAAAATTTGGTTTCCCTCTTTTACATTTCCAAAATCTTTCAGAAGTGAGATTTTCCCCTGGTGGCGATGTGAAATTAGACTCTTAAATCTCTAATAATGTCATCTGAAGTGCCATCCTTCCCCCACTGCAGCCTCACACTTTTTAAACAGCTGTATCTGTGTGACAGTGTGGGTTTGTGTATATCATTGTAGGTTTTCAGTCCAGTGCTCACACCTTAAGCCCCAAACCCGACTGTTCCACTCCATCGCTCATGTTAGGGCCAACAGTGGGAGAATATCAAGAGTGTGTCTCTCTCACACAGCGATGTAAGGTCTTGATACAGCAGGAGAGGAGGGGTGTATCTAAGTGTGTACCTTTTAGTGTGCTTGCACCTTGAACTGATGTAAGATCTAGTTCATTGCTCTTGCTGACGTGTACAACAAAAGCATTAAGGCAGAGTATTGTTGGTGTTGGTATGGTGTGCTTTTGTATGTGCTTCAGGAGAAACAACCTGCTCATAAGCAGACTCACAGAACATCTACCAGCTACCATTTCATGCTGGTGCGTGACAGCTACTTGCATGAAATCCCCAGCATGATTACATACTTAGAGCACAGACGTGTTCACACTGGCTGCTCATTCATAAATTACCCACAGGAGCCATTAATGTAACCATTAATGTACATCAATGAGGTTTGTCAGATATATGCATGTACTGCACCTTGCAATGAAATTTTTTTTTCGTATTTTTTTTTGTATGGTAAAGGCTCATAGACTGTATATAGAATAGACGTCATCTGCCTCCTCGCTGGGTGAAGCCCCCATGAGAGCAGCACCCTCTGGTGATGGGCTGCAGTATAGGTCATAAATCCTGCCTCCTCCAGCAATCCCTATGGAGCTGTGGGCAAACTTTAGAAATTAATTACACAGAATATACATTTTTCTTCCCCCTGCTTGTGGTGTTGACATGACTGGTTTGTGCTCAAGTCCTCTTTTTTCTGTACAGCTCTGTTTTTAAAAGTTATTAGGGGGTTCATGTTTTGTATGATTGACACCTGATACAGCCTGTGGACGTACAAAGATTGCGTAGCTCACCTGGGGGATACGCTGTTTGAGCTGAGCATCATCACAGTGACTCTCGGCGACTCTCACGCCAAATGCGTACAATGCTACTGCGCAAGTGGTGGAGTGCGTGCAATGTAACTGCACAATGTTGGTTTCAGGAAGTTGAGAAAAAACCTGCAAATACCGCGAGCTTTTCAGCTTCAAATCTGTATTCTGGCAAAGGGCGGAACCAAGTTGTCCATAGTATATACAGCCTATGCATAGGCTGCTAAAAATACAGAATAGAGTTTGAGTCCAAGGTACACAGTGTAGAAACGTCCAGGTTCCCCATCTTACCTACCTTTGACAGCCTAATCAAATATTGAAATCTGCAACTTGCTGATCAAATATTCATACTTGCCACAGGGCTGTAGAGTACTCACATTAGTTAGCTGAGTGGTCTCCCTGTCTTAAGGAGAGATCACAACTTCTACTTCCTAGATGAACTAGTGTTACCGTTATTACCTGAACCCTTTTGGCTGACTTATTCATTAGCCAAAACTTACACCAATAACACAACGTTTTTTTTTCATATATTTCCCCATTTCATCAAAAGAGTGGATATTAGCTTCGGTAGAATATAATAAAAGACAGCGCAGTGATCACTTTGACCCTCTATTATTTTCTCTAAAAGGTATTAGATTCTGTGGAGTGTCACAGGAAAGATTGGTACAGCCAGAGTTAAGGAGGAATGCTTTTTACCTGAACTTAATAAGGTATTTTACATCAGGGGGAAATAAGGAAGATGTGAAAGACCGAGGGAAAGACTTGCTAAGATAATGAGGCAGACCTGAACCAATCTAATGAACCCAGAATGAAAAGGTTCACATACAGACTGGTTGTATGGGCTTATTCTTTGAGCTCCATATCACTTGATATAATTGTATCATGGCCGATCATATCTGGCTGCCCTGTCCCCTCCTGCCCTTGAGTATTCTTTTTAATCTTTATATATGATTTATTTTATTTTTTGGCAGTGATTTTGTATTTAATTGTCAGTCACACTTCCTTCTTTTGTTAATTCAGTTTCTCCTCCTTATGTGATTGTGTTCTCCAGGTTGGACTCGTGTCTATTCTGTGTTTTTACTTCATATTTATTGGACATTATTTTTCTTTCGGGTATTTTTGTTTGCAAGCTATAGAGTCTTTCAGAAAATTAGTTACACCTGAATGTAATTGCAGGGCCTGCATTTGGGTCCTTTTTAGATCCACCCTACATTTTTTCCCCTCCTTGCATTATGCTCCACACTCTCCTTCATGCACCATTTTACAATAATGATTGAATCTAGAATCCTCCTCTGTCAGTTAAAAAAGCCTCCCTTTCATTGTTCATCTGTAACCTTTTCACAGCAACGATAATCACATTCAGTTAGAATTCATTAAATGATCTAGACCTTAACTGAGGTTTGGGTCCCGCTGACATCATCACCTCCCTCTTTTTCTGTCTGCTTGAATTTGTCCACGCCTCTGACAGTCTTTATCAGCATAACATTTTAGAAAGTCCCCCAACCAACTCATGGCCCATTATAAAATGTTTCACTCATGGTTCAGTCATCAGGAAAGTTTTTAGTAATGACAAAGCAAAATGAAGAGAGTGCAATATAACATACATGGCAACAGGTTCATATCGTTCATGTGATATTTTCTCTGCATCGAAGCTTTTAATAAAACTTAACAGCCAGGTTTCTACTCATGACCATGGGCTGTAGTAAAATTGTCATCATAAGATTAAAGGCAGGGTTGACGATCTGAGAAGCAGTTGAAAAAAAATGAGCCGTTAAGGCAGATTTGAAAAAAGCGTCCCATCCCCCTACTCATACAAACCTCTCCCTTGTGTGTTCCACGATAAACCCCCCTGAACCTGTATCGCCCTTCCTCCTCTGGCAGAGTGAGAAGCCGGCCGGTAGGAGATCCTACACTACCTTCAAATAGGATTCACCATGTCGGATTGTTTAAGACTAGCGGCAGTAAACGCCAGCTCTGCTAGCAAGCACCATCTGCAGCTGCCTGGACAGCTACCGTGTTGACATTGCAGAGACTAATTAGAGTTATTTATGTAACGTGCAACCATAAAAGGCAAAAATTACCTGTTCAACAAAAAACTCTGCTGTCTCTGCGTCTGCTTTCAGGCCCAAATCTTGGCGGAGCTTTCACTACCACTCGAAGGATGACCTGATGTTTATTCGAGCTAGATTCCTCGCTTGGTCACATTTTGCCCTTTCTTCTGTCGGCTTGCGTTTTCTTCCCACTTTTGGCGGTGGGGCAAGCAGAAGCGGGGTTTTTTGCGTCCTTCTCCATCACAGCTCCTGTAGCTAAGCTGCTATGCTACTTTTAGCCTCTCAGAGCTCCGAGGAGGGCTGGGAGAGCGAGGTCTGAACTATGAGAGAGGGGTGTGTCAAATACAGTGAGGTGATTGGATGGAGAGGCAAAGAAGGAGATTTACCAATAGGAGCTGTCTGGGATGGATGGCTCCCATTGGTTAATGTTTTTGCAGCCCTTTTTTCTCTTCACTTTGTGGAGATCACACTATAGGACCATGATCACCATATCTCTCCAATTGTCAACCATGCCTTTAACTCATAAATTGCCAGTGAATATTCTCGGGTGGCCTTTAATACATTTAGTGTGGTATACCTGTGGGAAATACTGATACCCCATCCTATTCTTTTCAATAAATATATGTAACTGTCTGCTTCTGGGTACTTTTTTCTTCTTTTACAAACCATTGTCTCAGTCCTGTCCTCTTCTATACCATCATAACTGTACTGTCATGTCCTGACCAGTCTAGTCCTAACCTACACTGTCCCCCTTTTCCCAGTGCTGTCAAATCCAACCCCTTCCTTTCTGTGCCAGTCCTGTTTTATCCTTCCTTGTCCTATCCAAATCAGTCCTGTTCTATACGCTACTGTGTTCTGTCTAAACCAGTCTGGTCCCATTGTGCCCTGTCCTGTACCAAACTAGTCTTGTCCTATCCTAAAATGCCATGACCTAACCAGTCCTGTTCCATCCTACCTTGTCCTGTCCTATTCTGTGTGTGTGTGTGTGTGTGTGTGTGTGTGTGTGTGTGTGTGTGTGTGTGTGTGTGTGTGTGTGTGTGTGTGTGTGTATCTTCAAAAGAATAGAGGTGTTGGCAAAGGTACAAGAATATTTCCTACATGCAGTAGAAATGGTTAAAGTCTCCTCGCTTCATTCTTCAACAGACAACACTTAGCACATTTTATTCATTCAAGGTGTTTAAAGCGGACTCACTTTCACCAACAGCGACAAACGCTTTCACTCTTAGGACTTTTACCCTGGACAGTTCTCGTGTACACATTTATACATGACAGCTCTTTTAGGGTGAAGCTGCTGTTCCCTGACATAGCAAGACAGCTGAGAAATGTATGTTTTTGCCCGCTGCTACATGCATAAATTATGGCTTCCATGTAAAATAGATTAGCTCTGCAACTTCATTGGGTGGTTGAAGCAGTTGTGGAGTTCACAGCGGGTATTACTTTGCCTTCTTCTCCAGTCCAACTCAGTGAAGTGCACCTTTACAAAAGCCAACCTTATGAATAAATATCAGGCAATTTGTGACATAATGCCCCTCATTTTGGAAACTTTAGTGGAAGAATATTACATCCCATATCAGAGGGGGCCAGTTCTGATACACTGAGGGCTGCCGTGCTGCTGGACTGACATTCATCATTCTGAAGAGGTTGAAATATGCGGCTAATCCTGCTGCTTTTGTAGTCCTAATGCATTTTTGTTTGTTGCTGCTTCACAGGGCAGGTTTTACTCGGAGAGAAGCTCTTTTGCCTGTTTCCAAAACTTGGAACAAGTCCTCACTTTGAAATTGTTTCTAACAAGACTTTGCTGTACAACAGGAAGTACAGAGAGTCTGATGTGTCATTGTTTTGGCTTTTCTTCAAATTTTCTGCAGGACATGTCTGACTTTGAGAATACTCTTAGCTTGTCTCAATATCTCCAAGTTTTGATCGCTGACTGTATGTCATCACTGACCTACAGTGTATCTATCATTTTATCAGTCTCCTCAAAGAAAGTGAATCTCTTTACTGGGTTTCCTTTATGCTTATTTGCCAGAAGGGGTTCATTAAAATTGTAGCGCTGCTACGTTTACTATTCCCTCGTTCCATGTTATGAATGTCAAAAGGCTTGTATGCACCCAAGTTAGAGACCTGCACTGACTGTATGAATGCCAAAAAGCTTGTCCTGACTGAACAAGCAGGTTAAAAGGATCTGACCACAAAAGGAAGCATCTGCATGCATAGCAAAGCAAAGCAAAGCAGAGTGAACAGAGCCAGTTCTGAGAGTGAAGATGAATAGAAAGTAGGTTTGTTTTCAGAAGCTCATAGACCGTATTATATTTATCCATTCACTCGACTGCTTTTCAGAGTTATCACACATGAAAGGGTTTTTCTTTTAATTTGCTCTCTGACCTACTTTATCAAGAGTGCAACACGTGGTTTCTAATTTGGGTCATTTTTACAAATAAGCACAGTTTTTAGGTCTGTATGAGTCATGAATTTAGTCGCTGCCTCTGACACCACCATTGGTTTCTAGATAGACAATTTAAAGCCCATCACTGGGGATGCCCTGGAGGAAATAGTGACTTAAACTAACTTTCTAGTTAATTATGCAGGTTTATGTATAACCATTGGCCTATATATAATATTATATTACAGAGAAACCGCAGCTATTTGCACTACCCCATCAGCTTCACTTTCAATCCCCTATAGGCTGCTGCTTGGTCTCCACATACCGAGCATAGAGTAATTTTAATGTGTAATTTTGTCACTCTACCTTTTAGTTGATGGAGGTAAAATTCCTCCATTTAGGCTGCTTCAAAGCTTATCACAAAAGTTATTGTCCACTCTGTAATACAGAACAACCAGTACCTCCTCTCTTTAGACCGCATACTCTGACACCCCTTCAAGAGCTCTGGTTCTCTTTGTTCAACAGTGACCTGTTTGTCTGCCTGCTCTTGGGAAAAATAAAACCCCCTCATCTCTCCTTGTTGCACCAGCTATCTAAAGACCCAGTTTGCATTTCCACGAGGGCCCATGTTGCAAACATTAGTATATGGAGATAAAAATGATATTCTTTGTCAAGGAAATTGTCAGTACAATAGAAAGATAGACAATGGATCTTCACCTCTTCACTGCACAAAAGTAAACCTTAATTACTGGCTGCTGGAAGGAGTTTGTAGCATATAGATAGACTTTAAAAGATGTAGTTTTCACGCCCTGCCACTCCGGCTAACCAAAATAAATGATTATATTAAAATCACAGCGAGAAGAGCTGTAGAAACCATATTTCAAGGATTTTTTTGTCAGCGTGTATTTTGATATGAAAATTTGACCCATGTCCCATACATATGGAGGAGGTCTACTTCATTACCTTTCCTGCAGCCAATCAGGGAGCTTTCAACATTTTGGGGTCCTTTTAGGAGGCATTATTTCATCCATCCTTTTATTTATTTATTTATTTATTTTAATACGATTCATATTTCAGAGTTGTTCTGTCTTTTGTTTATCAACAGCAATCTAAATCTAAATTTCAGAAGTCATATCAACCACATTACAAGATCATCGTTCTATCATCTCCAAAATATCTCCAAACTGAGGGGCTTCCTGTCAAAATCAGACTTAGAAAAATTAATCCACGCATTTATAACAAGTAGACTGGATTACTGTAATGGTTTAGTCACTGGACTCCCAAAATCAAGTATTCAGAGGTTACAATTAATTCAAAATACAGCTGCATGTATTCTCACTGGTACCAAAAAATATCAACACATCACACCCGTTCTCAAATCTTTACATTGGTTACCTGTTAGAACAAGAATCGATTTCAAAATTCTTCTCCTGGTTTACAAAGAACTACATGGCCTTGCACCTCAGTACATCACAAATATGTTAATTACCTACACCCTAGCAAGAACACTTAGGTCAACAGGCAGTAGCAACTTACCCATCCCTCGCACCAGATCCAAAGAAGGGGAGGCAGCTTTTAGTGTTCATGCCCCACAAAAATGGAACACCCTGCCTGACACAGTTAAACATGCCACATCAGTAGCCATCTTCAAAAACAGATTAAAAACCTCTTTTTTCTATAGCATTCTGTTGAACTTTGTGTGTGTGTATGTGTGTGCATGTACAAGTTTAAGTGTGCATGCAATGAAGTTGTCTCCTTGAACTTACACTCTTAAAATATTTTTTAATAGATTTTTATACGTTTTTTTTTTTTTTTATTGAGTTTTGTATGCAGGCATCTAAGTTAACCAAAGTTAACACTATACACCATGAGTGAAGAATATAAAGAAGAATCAGAAAGTATTTTATTTCATTTTACTGTCATCCAACATCTGACAGTTTGCATTCATGAATTTCCTCTCAGGGTAAATAAGATACTTCTTATTTTATCTTATCTTATCTTATCTTATCTCATCTTGTAAGATAACAGCAAAGTTCTGGCGTCTTTGCTGCCAGTATTTAATTGTAAACTGGAAAAATACAGAAACCTGCAGTATTTAATTTTTACAGTAAAATGCTTTTAATTGTGAAATAACCGTAAATGACTGGTAACTGTGCTGCCAGCACTTAACGGTTATTTATTTATATTTTACAAAATAGTTCTTCACAGTACAGTCAGGTATAACAAACTAGAAGAGACACAACTTTCCCCAATACTTTCTTTACAGAGGCTTTTATGAACGTGTACCTCTGATGGGACAGGATTTAAGTCTAAGGGTGTTTTCACAAGTTAAGATGTTAGTCCAGGGCTTTTAATTCGGGAGCTCTTATCTGTATCAGCGGAGAGTGCTTTGCTTTAAAAGCTATTATTGAACTTTACCCTTGAAGTGTTGTGCTTATTAGCCAGCTGACAACCAATACTGCGAAAGGTCCTACAGCTCAAACAGCACCAGCTGGATCGCCTCTTTACTTTTCACAAACATTATATTCTCTGTGTCTGCCTGTGATTCTTCTCGAGTGAGCACACTTCTGTGCCTCTATGCACACAATTCCTGAGTGTTTGTATGCTGAGACTGCTTGCCTGTTTTTAATTTTGTCTCACTGGCCCAGTCCACTCCAGTTTAACAGCATGAATGTGGATACTACAATATAATGAAAGCCACATGAGACAATTAAGAGTTTCCCATGTAAAATAAGCAGCATGCAATAACAAGATATCAATTCAAATAGAAAAAAATGGTCCGCCCTTCTGTAAGTTTTACTCCCAGATTTGCTGCTTATTGCAGTTGTTATGATCCTGTTTCTGCCATGTTTTTTGTGAAGGTATGTTCTGATCTCTCTCTCGAGGGGCGAGGGGCAGGTCGATCTCTGGGAGCAGAGCTTCCAACACACCTGTAGCTTGTTCTGCCTAAATTACCTGGCTATTCAAGCCGCTCCCTCCCAGTCTCCTGTGCCGGATTGTTCCCTGTGTTTCTGCACCCTGCTCTAGCTCTCAGTGATCGCCTGCCTTTCGCCACGTGAGTTCTCAGTGTCTTCCTCGAGTTTAGTGCAAGTTTTTTCAGTGCCTCACCACTGTTTTTTTTTTTTTGTTGTAACTTTGAGATTGACGTTTTTGAGATTGGTGATTTTCTGTTTTTTCTCTTTTGTTGATACTTTTCCTCCCAGTGAGTGTTTTCAGTTGCTACTTTGTTTGAGCATTTTCTTTCTAGTGAACTTTCTATAGTGACCTTTTTTGTCAATAAAATCTTTTGTTTGAACTCTGCAACTGGGCCCTGGTTTCCTTGACTGGCATGTAACAGCAGTTTCTTAATTTACTCACAGCAGCTACTTCTCCACATCCAACAAACACAACATATACACCAAACATAACGTACAACATGTAAAAAAATGTATATAAAATCCTACAAAACATGACACTCAACCAGCATCAATAAACAAGCTACAACAAGCTTGTGACGGTTCCCTGGTGTCTAATGTATGCTTTTCCCTCTGTCAAGCAGGAGGTTACCAGGGGGCGGTCCGATCGGTTAGTGAGGTTGGCAGCACCTGGGCCCGGTGTCTCCCAACCTATAAAGTGCATCTTCCGTTGTTTTTGTCGCGGCTGAAGAGCCTGGTCGTGACATATACATATAGCAGAACAACTTAAAATTGTTGTGCAAACATGTCAAAGAAGACGCCTGTGTTATTCACTTCAGTTCATCAGTGTTGGTGTTATTTGTTCAAATGTCATTTAATAGAAAAAAAAAATAAAACAAAAAAATAAATACAAAACAAAACAAACAAACCCATCTTAGTCAGTTAAAGAAAGAGCATTTTGGTTTTAACTGAAGGAGTGTTGAACAAAACGTTCAGTCTTAAGCCAAAATAATGTGCAATGCCGCCATTTTTCTGATCAGGATAATCTTTTTTAAACAGTATATACAGTTATGTTCCGTCTAAAGGTTGAAAATGTTCTTCATCATAGCTCAAATTCAAAAACAATTACTAGACATCAGCATTTGTAATTATCTTTTTTTTTTTTTTACAGTTTATACATTTTTCTCCCTATCCTTGAAACTGTCGAACAAAATCAAGATTTTCTGAGGTAGTGCTGTAGACTGGAGGCTTTCTCTCCATCAGTAGTCCAATACTTTTGACAGCTCCTTCTTAGTTTGGCAGATTGTTGAATAAAATGGTTAACATGTTATTAATCTCGAAATTAAAGCCATTTCATCTGCTGAAAAAGAAAAAAAACTAATTTCCATTAGTATAATCCATGTGTGAAGGGAGGGGGGATATTTTCCAGTTAAGCTTATCAGCCTGTGAAGACACTGATTTAGAAAATTGTCATCAAGCGTCTCTGCGTCTTGGGTCAAAGTTCTCAAGGGTCCGTGACTTCATTTAGGAGGGAAATAAGGGGATGGCTGGAGTAGCGGCTCTATTAGCCAGCCATATTGGTGGAAACTCATTTTTCCCCACATGATTCAGGTGATGGATAAAATACAAAAATAGCACTTCACGGTAAATTTAAACGGTCATGTTTCATTATTTTCTCTGGAGCTGCTTTTGGTGGAGAATACCTGTGCTTGTTACTTGCTGTCGTTCCTTTCCTTCATACTTTCCTTTTTTCCCCAAAATAAGAAGTTAATTTAATATTAGTACAGCTTTTATTTGTGGAAGTGTTTTGGTGTATGTTCTCCTCCATGTTTCCTTTTTTGATAGCTGCCCCTCCCTTCCAAGACAGTTTGGAATTTTTACAGTTTTGGATTCCCTTTTGATGATTTTTTTATGCTGTTTCCCTTACACATTTCTGTGGCAGAGCTGCACACAACAAACGTGCAAAAATCCTGCACATACATGATACATTATATGAATATGGATCTATGCAAACATGGATTTATGCAGGTCTGCGATTGAATTGTAATGTGCACAAGCTGTAAAAGTAAGTTCAACCTTGGTGACATTTCCTGTTGATTTCTGGAGAATTTCAGAGCCTTGGGTTTTGCATCTTGGCTGTTGTCGTTTTGCTTTATAACAAAAAGGAGAACAGAAGTGACCACATTTGATGAAAAGGTGATGCTGAAGAAAATGAGGGGTTTACAATTGGTGAGTCGTCACCTGCTGCTGCTGTGTGTTAGCTTGATTAACTCAGTGCATTTATTCTACCAGCTAGACATGGCGCTGGGATGTTGTGATTTACAAATGAAAAACTGGCTTTAAACAAAAAGTTTTAGGAAAAAAAAATAAAGAGCCGGCTCCTTTAAAGGATTTTAGCGTAGCGAGATGATGAAAAGAGGAAATATTTAAACTTAACTTGAAACTTAACTTGAATTATACAATGATTTACAGCTATGGAATGAAGACTCTTAACGCATTAGTAACATCTTTGGTGAAAAGGACTGACATTTTCCCAGTGAACTCTAGACTAACGGATTTATTCAAAGATTTATATATTTCTATAGAAAGGGGATTTGCCCCCTGTTGGCCATTGAAAGAAATGCAGGTTTTAAGCACTAATATGTTGTCAAACATTTATGATCTAGAGCCTTGAGGAGTTCTTAACCCCATCAACGATGTGCAGTTGTGTAAGTGTGCTGTTGTCTTGATGGATATATAGGCTGTCTGTGTGTGTGTGTGTGTGTGTGTGTTCGAGCTGGAAGGGAAGGTAGTCCTTTGCCAGGACTACTGGTTGCCATAGAAACATCACAGGATGTGATGGACAAAGCACTTTTGCTCACTATGGAGATGATCCAGTACTGGACAAACAAGTCCCACTAGCTCTATGGTGCTAGCTATGCTCAAAGCATTGTTGTGGCATCAAGGTTAGTGTACACACAACAACACCCCCCCCCCCCCACACACACACACACACACACACACACATACAGACACACACACACACAAGTAAATTCATTTAACCGAGGTCAGCCTGCCGCTTCATCAATCACTGAGTCTCCTCCCCTCCTTCAAAAGGTCCTGAATACAAACCTGCTCACTGCCAGAGTGTAAAACAGGCTTCTGTCTTTTTAGTCTGTTTTTCAGTGATTGCATTTTTTTACTTCTCTACAACAGACCAATTTTGTTGGCAGTTCATGGGCAAAATATGAGCTTAGTCAACCTCAGTCTGGTCCCTTTGTCACTTGTACAGAATTCACTTCCAAAAAGAAAACACACTATCAATAAATATCAGAGGATAATTATTATTATTTGGATGGTTTCAGGCCCCAAATTGATTTTTATTCTGTTGTTCAGAGAAATTAATATTTGACATGAAGAATAAATACAACACAGACTGATTCAGCTTAAGAAAAATTAAAACAGAATAAAAAAGAACCTTTAATGCAACATAATCTAAAAATTAACTTACCTCTCTGCTTCAAACTTCAGTGGTGAGACCTCAAAATTAAATGTTCTTTATTTCTTTTTTAGCCATTTATAAAGCGTCTGTGAAAAACTGGACAAAGTGCCCCTTCATGATGAAGTCAAACAAGATCAGCAGCAACTGAATGGATAAGTTATTTATTGTTATCAATATCGCCTCAAACAGCCAACCTTAGGGAAGTGTGAGAGGAAGTGATTGAAGGCATGCAACAGGAGCAGCATCTCAACATTTGGAGGAACACAATCTTTTCTTTCAAAGAGCAGGATTATATTTTGATTAGAAAAATTTAAAAATAAATACAAATAAGATCGGCAAAAAAATACAGTACCTAACACTGAAACTCCTCACAGGAACTTTAACACCAGATTTAATGGACCTGCCTTTTAATGAGTGTAGAAAAACTGTGACTCAACAGGCTTTTTATTTGACAGTTCTTTGCAGGCTGTAATGATAAAACTATATTGTGGTTTTGATTTATGTACTTCTATCATGCTTTGTGTATGGAAAAAAAAAAACTTAACTAAAGCTCTGAACTCCCTAAAAGGGTCCCCTCTCCAATGTTGAGAAACACTAATCTGAACAGTCTCTCGACTAAACAGTCATTCTCTCAACTAGAATTATAATCACTCGGGTTATTTTGTTGGAACACAGCTCAAGTAAACGCAGCATGAGGTGTGCAGCTCCTGCATAAATTCATGCTGATTTGAAAAATTGGAGTTGAAGCACTGTTTCCACACAGGGGACTGAAGCACAGACTCATACAGTCACAACACAGAGCTGCACGGCTGAGACAAGCAGAGGAGAATAGAGAGATCTCCAAGTTAAGCAACAGGATTTCACTCACTCTTCGGGAGGCTCTGTCACCTTGCAGTGTCTATAGGAGCCATGATTGAACAGCTGTCTTATCAATTCAGGGGCCAGAGCGGTGGCCATTTGTGGCTCTGAGGTACCTTTGGCAATAAATCTCCTGACACAAAGAGGAAGACACTAGTACACGTAAGACATGCAGGAACAAGATGCTTTCACCTTGCCCTTTTCCACTGCTTCTTTCCGGTGTTGTTGTTGTTGTGTAAACCCTACGAGTGTGGGGTTACCAAAATACAGTTTTCTGTAAAAGACAAGCTCCAGTCCCTACGAGAGCTTCTATTTCTATTCTATACGAGATGACAGCAGGAAGCTCCTCCAGGGCTGCATATATATGCACATCAGTTTCAGGCACTTTAAATGTTTGCTTTAAACAAAGTGACAAATTCCAATGAGGAATTTTTTGACTACTAAATACATTGAAATTCATATAGATGCCCCTTCTTGACACACAAAAGCACACAAGATAATAACGTGATAGACAATTCCTTTTTTTTTACATTGATGAGGTTGACCTTAGCCAAGCAGCTGAAGAAAAAGCCCTGTTTTTATATTTCCACATAAACTATTCACTACAGTTAATACATCTGACTATAAAACGTCTGATTGCTCTGTCGGCAGGGGGGTGCAAAAATTGATACAAATCAAAAGTTCCTTACAGGAGCTTTAAGTGAAATCTGATTGAAAATCAAAGTCTTGAAAAAGAAAGCTGCTGATTATCTGTAAAAATTCAGTAAGTCTCAGCTAATGTTGTGTTTAAATGTTTTAATTTTAACATTTTAAAGAAACCTTTTCAATGTTTCCCCCGCACAAAAAATTAAAAAAGTTTCAGTTTTCACATCGTTGTCTGGTGCTTTTTATTGGTTCTAACCTCTGCCCAAACCAGCCACTAGAGACCGACCAATTATGAGCTTTTATTTTCACACCACACAAGCATGCTCCAGACATGTCAATTTCCTCACAGCCTCTGGATATACGTTCACACTGGTGCTGTGAATGGATCGATACTCATCCTCACCTGTGTAATATCCATATCCTCTGAACTGTGATCACAGTTGTATCATCTTAGGGTTAATGTCAGAGCTGCTACAACACCCACTTTGTGAAAATGTCTCTCATCTGTGCTGTTAGCTTTTCACATATCCTTTTTGCACTTCCTCACCTCCTTTCTCCACTACCTCCTCTGTCTCCTTCCTGCACCAATTCTCCCTGTGATTCCCAGCTTGCCTCCTCTCTTCTTGTACCCTTTGGTTTTAGTCCTTGCTCTTCATTTTCATCTCATGCGTCCCCTCTAGTCTACACGTGGCATCACTGTACTCCCTGATTCTTGTCCTCTCCACCCCCTCCTCCCAAACACCTACTTGTATTGTTATATCATACAACCTACAACCTGAAGGAAAGCAGTAACATCACTGAACTGGACTGCTCTGAACAGAGAGTCAGTGACTTCATACTCCATAGCTGACCCAGGCCTACATGTGCGATACACAAGTGTTGGCGTGTGTAGGCAACATCAATCGGAATCCAGAGCGAATCAGATCTTGGCAAATGAAAATCTGCCAATAGAAGCCAAATATTGATTTCTTTCAGGAAACAGTAGTTTGCAGAGGAATTGTAATATGTGGGTGTTTTGAAAGTTCCTGTAGTATGAAAATCATTCTGCATGCAAAATAAAATTTGACCACTAGTAAGACACCTTGTGTAATACACTTTCTGTACATCCCTGAGTCATCCTGTGGCGATCCAACACACTTAAAACAGATATATACATTTGACCAGCCTGAATAAACTCTTACCCAGCTTTCTTACTCATCTGCCACCTGTTATATTCGTGATTAGTTGGTTAAAACTCCACTAAAAAGGGTTATGGTAACACTTTACAATACAATAATTTATAAATGGTAAATAGATAGTTTATTATTGTTTAATCATCATTTAAAAACAGCAAATAGACCAATTATAAATGGCAAATAGATAGTTTATAAATCTAAGTTAATAGTTACTTTACCATGAACAAGCAATGTTAGTTAGTTACAATGTTGAGTTAAATGAGATTCATAACATTGAAGTAAGACTTATGTGGGTCAGTTTTGATTCTACTGGCAAGGAGGTTGAAAAAAAACCCCACTACTGAGGTCGCCACCAACAGTCAAATCTGAAATATGTTTAATTTTAACTGTTGGAAAAAAATGTTTTTGTTTCAGTAAAATAATCTTTAAACCAGTCCTCATTGTAAACTACAGTGAGCAGGTGTCTCGCTTTGTATTTTGAAATGATGTCCCACATTTGATTGGCTTCTGTTTTCCAAAGTGTAAGTCTTTCACCTTCCTAGAAGTTGACTTTTCAAGCTGTGTAGAAAAAAAGAAAAGGCTGGTACCATAACCTTTGTCAGAGTCCGTCAATCAGTATGTGGGGTCAAGAGTTTTCAACCTGCCAAGATTTTTTTCTGACTATATTGCGCTGTACTTCTAGGATGCACTTTTTGGCAGAATATGATGGAACACATAAGACAAAGAAAAGGAGATGCAGCTGCAACAAATTCTAGATGAGAATTTACTCATGTGTGAAGCTGGTCTAGTGGGGGATTCTCAGGAAGTTTTGTGCAGGATTTGCAAGAGTTTTTATAAATTGTGCATGTAAGACTTCCAAGAAGCACCAGGCTCATTTAGAGAAACACGGACCAATGGATACGTCCCTCCAGAAACCAAAGGAAGATTGCCAAACAGATGAGGTTAGAGCAGGTGACATTACAAACATTAGCCACACAGTGAACCACAAAAGGTGTCACAGACCGTACTCCATGAAACACCACAGAGAGGGGCCCACTTGATAACACTAGTAAAGTGCTTGTCTTGCTGCCCATCGCTATCTGCCCATCTTCATACTTGGATGATGGAGGATACTTTGGGTCATTTGGTCATGCAACTGATTAGCAGAGCGTAGATGTTTGGCTGAGGGTGTAATGAGATGTGGAAGGCTGGGACTTTGTGTTTATTTGAAATTAAAATAATGCATTCAAGCAAAATGTAATAGCTGAGCCCTTTTATTGCTACACGAAGGCCTGTTTGCCTGGGAGAAAGCATTGTTGTTGATGGTTATTGCACACGTTAACTTGAAGCTGATAGTTTCTGCAGGAATGTTTATTTTTGATATAAAATCAAAATTGTAGTTACATGTATAGCCTTGTCTCATCCTGTAAGGATTCTATATAACATAACTACCCACCCTCCATACATTGTCCCTTACTCACACATATTATTTTTCAAAGCATTAACAGCAGGTAATGTTACTGTCACAGTTGCTGAGGATAGATTTACCTTTGGTCATCTGCTCCAGTGTTGAAAATGCATAACAGCAAATTACCCAGGTTAGTACTGGTTCTATGTTACATCGCTTTTGAGCAATTTGCAGATACCTCTCATTTTTGACTAAACATGTATGTGGGTGTCTTATCTAAGAGTAGGGAAAATGTTTCCACCCACAGTGCAACAATCTCTATTTTCTCTTCAGCTGTAACTTTGAGGTGTCATAGTCCACTCCTGTGCAGTGATATCTGCAGACAATGAGCAGGTCTGCATGTTATTTTACCTATTTCATCTTTTTAGACAATATGCCAGACTTTGCCCCAAACTGCAGACCAATTATGTGATAAGAGCTTCCTACTTGACGAGTCACTGTAATTTTGTCTATAGCTGCTTTCTTGTAATCTTTGAAATACTGCCATGTGTTTTAGAGACTCCTGGCTGTAATGTGTCCTCATTCACATGCTGACAGGCACATTTATGAACATATGAGTTGAAGGGTCTTTGTTCTTGGTTTTGTCCTTTATGGGTCCCTGATTTCTGTTTCTGTGTCCTTTGTTTACTTTGCAGCAAAGTTCTTTGTGACAAAGCACTTTGTGACAAGTGCTTTATAAATAAACCTGACTTGATTTGACTGCCCAGTCATGTAATATGAAGGAAGGGATAAAAATACTTCTTAAAGCATGGCTACACTCGATAACCATGGTCAGCCAGATATGCACTAGGAGAGGAGAGAGGCACTCAGACAGTAATATGCAGGTCGACTGAGAATTTTAATTGGAATTTTAGGACGTAAATGAGATCTCATGTCAAGAGGGTACACAGGAAATGAAGAGAGTTGTGGTGCAGCACTTATTTTTATCTGAACTATGTTGTCTGATTACGAGACAAGGACTAATGAAGACTGTCTGGTGTAAATTGTGTTTATTGCTCTTCTGCGCCATAGACAGCATTCACAGGGAGGTTTCTGCCACATACTTTGAAAACTCAATGAAAATTTGTCTCAAAGCAACAATTTTGTGATAAGCAACAGGCTAATCAAATTCAGGAGAGCCCTTTTGTGTAACTGTGAATTCTCAAGCTCAGCCAGGGATTTATTCTTTATTATTTTTCAGATGCAGAACAAAAACCTCAATTTACAAGAGTTTTCGGCTTTCCCCTGTCGCACACTTTTGCTGAGGTTTTCTATTGGGGTCACAGCACAATAAACATCCACTTGTATACACAATATTGCTTCATAGCTTTTATGTGAAACACCTGTCATACTGCCAGTACCTGTCTTTGTAGAGAGGGGCCACACTGTTGCCCATATCCTTGAATATCGTGACATTCGATTGGCATGTAAGATATATGAAATTAATGTATCATTATATCAAATTATCTATGCAGAATGTATTCTATAAGGTTAAGCACCACATTAAAAACCTTTTTAAGAAATAACATTTGATTGAGGAATTAATACCTTTAGAAACAGATGTGGAAAAACATGTCCTTTGTTGTGTGTCCTATACATATGTTATCTTAACTTGTGTGTTCGTCAAACAGAGTAAGAAAAGAGTTAAAAACAGGTATAGTGTGTTTCAAAGGGCAGAAAAAGTGTTTAAGACTTCAATGAATATTTTAAGGGCGAGTGGGAGGTGTAGGAGGAATGGTTGAAGTAAAAGAGAGCTGGGCTGCTGAGAGACGTGGAGATAATTCAATAGACGAGCTGAGCAAATGTGTTTGAGGAGAGACAGAGAAGCTGGAGGGATGGGAGATGAATGAATGGTGGACTAATCTGCACTAAGCGAGGGAGAGAGGAAGTGACATTAATTTAATAAGATGGATGAATGGACAAATAGATGCATTGTGCAATTTTCTAAAAAATCCCTGAACCTGGACAGGCTTGTGAAAAAACCTTAAGTGAGTGCATTTATGTGTGTGTAAGTGGGTTTGTGTATTTTCACAGATGGAATTAAATAGTTGGGAAAAAGCATTACAAAGGAGTCTGACTAAAACAACTTTTAGACTGATGAGGTTTGGAAAGGTAAAAAGAGAAATAAGACTATTGGGATGGAAAAGAAATTGGCAATCTTATTCAAAAAAACAAGCACAGACAAGCTCAATCTTCAGTCTCTGAATACGATGAGGCATTAGTTAAAAATGAGCACAGGTCACGTCTCCAGGGAATGAGTCAAGGATTGAAATTTTCCTCTAGCTTATTCAGCCTTTTGGCTGAGCTCAGTGACCTTTGGCCTAAACAGAGATGAAGGCTCTTGTGAAGAGATACATCAATCTAGCACCAAAACATGCATTCAGACCATAGACTGTATATACTATGGACAACTTGGTTCTGCCTTCTGCCAGTATATGGATTTGAAGCCAAAAAGCTCTCGGTAATTCTGTGTTTTCCCTCCATTTCATGAAACCAACATTGCACTGTAGCGTTGTACACACTCCACCTCTTGCGCAGTGGCATTGTACGCATTCAGCAGGAGAGTAGCCAAGAGTCGCTGTGATGACGCTTGGCTCAAACAGCGTATCCCCTGGGTGAGCTACGCCATCCTTGTACGCCCATAGGCTGTATCAGGTGTCAATCATAAAAAACATGAACGTCCCAATTCATAACTTTTAAAACGGGGCTGTACAGAAAAAAGAGGACTTGAGCACAAACCAGTCTTACAGTAACTACATGACGACATCGCAAGCAGGGGGGAAAAAAATTATGTTCTGTGTAATAAATTTCTAAAGTTTGTCCACAGCCCCATAAGCTTTGCTGGCGGAGGCGGGATTTATGACCTATACTGCAGGCTGTCACCAGAGGGTGCTGTTCTCAGAGAGAGGCTCAGGAGAGGCCACAGGGACCCATGCCAGCCACCAGAGCCAGTCCACCCGATCCCCGGAGCGTGGTGGACCGCAGGGGCCTTGGAAGAGGCTGGAGGATAGGACCCATGTAAGCCACCACCCAGCGAGGAGGCAGATGGCGTCCATTCTGTATACAGTCTATGATTCAGACCAAAGTAGGTCTTGAAAGTGTCCCAGAAGGGCACAAATATACTAAAACTAGAAAATGCTGTAGGTTTTGATAATAATGTCAAACATGTCAAACAATTTGTTCGTGATTGTGGTCTCTTTCATTTTTTCAGATACATGTTTGGTACCCTGGGTTTCTGTGATGCCTTTTGGCTTCTATATCTACCAGATTGCCAATAAACTTAACTTCTATGCAGATGATTGTCTGCTGTTTCGCTCAGATGTATCTCTCATTTCCTTTGTCTTTGGAGCCTCACAGGTAGTAGCAATGAGTGAACAGAAGAAATGTGGATGGCCAGCTTCCCAAACATACATTTTCAAATCTTATTTTTTACTGCCCCCCTCTACCAAGAAAAGAAATGTCCACGTAGACACTTAAATGAGTCATTTGGCCTTCAGTGAAACAGAAAGAAATTCTGAATCAATTGTCCAACACAGCTGTTAAGCAGCGTTGGAAAACCACTGTTGATTAGATGAAAAGTACTCATGCTTTCAAGGACACTACTTAAAGTTCTTTACCCATTTCCATAATGTTCACACTGCCACAGCGGACTATTGTTGTATTTGATTTACCTGATTGAATTATGTACTTGAACTGAATAAAACTTAGAGAGATAAAAGGACTGCTGATGATTGTATTTGATTGAAGACCCACTGAGTAAAACAATTATGCCATTAACCTCCTATAATGCTCAGTGACATGTATAGCAGTTTTAACCAGCTTCTTTGTTGACATGGGGACGGTAGAAGCTTCACTTAGTTGCTCCAACTGGAGAGTAAATAGGTTCAAAATAACTAGGCTGCATGTGCTTTAATTTGGCATTTAAAGAGAAAAGGCACTAAACCTTATTTTGTTACAAAGAATGTCAGTGGAGGGTGGGACCAGTAAACCACCACACTCAACCACATATAGAGTTTTATAGTTGGGTCTGTTTATAGCTCTCCTAGTTTTGAGGGCAAGAAAGAGTACAATGTTTGTAATTTTCAGCAAACTGATGCGCAGAGACATTACTTGACAAGAAGGATAGTCTCTTAGGGGGCTTTCACACCTACGTTGTTTGGTCCGAACTTTCAGACTTTTCTGTTTAGTTGAAGCCAAAATGATAGGTGTGAAACCTCCCCAGGACCTTGGTCCAGACCAAACAGCTGGACCTTGGTCCAACCATAAGATGTGGTCTCAGTCCAGACCAAACTGAACCATGGTTCAGTTTCCATGGTCACCATGGAACCATTGAATGGAGATTGTCTAATAACAGGAAATTTTATAATATTGTAGATTAAGTTATACCTCACTATTGACAGCTTAACTATTCAAGAGTTTTACTACACATACTTTTCTCCCGAGCCAGTGTTGCAATGACTGGCAGGATTGCATACTTTTTTTTCCTTTCCTGTCGATGTCGATAAAGTTGTTTTTTATGATCAAATTCAAGAGACTTCCTCAATCAGTCTCATGTACAGCTCTTCAAGTTGTTGCTGGTGGAGGTAGAAAATCAAAAATAGTACGATGGTGGGAATGACAATTTCATCAATGTTTACAACATTCAAGACCCACGCTTTTCAACATGTTGACGTCAGACGCCCGCCGGCCTAATGACAATCAATGTAAACTACAGAGACATGCAAAGCTTGTAGTTGATGACTATATCACGTAGGTTCACCATGTAAAGTCTGTTAGTCCGTTTGCAATCATGACCGTGTGAAACCGAAACAGACTGGACCAAATGTAAACAATGTAACAAAAACATGGACCTTGGTTTGGACCTTTGTCCGGACTTTCAGGTGTGAAAACACCCTTAGTGTTATCATGATTGGCATACAACAGTTCAGTTAACTCAATAGCAAAGATAAGGCACCTGTGTTGCATATCACCAGACAGGCAGCTTGAGGCATATAAGTAATACTACCAGTCACCCAAGGCGTGCCAAGTTTTGTAACACTAGCTTGAGCCTACAGCCTAGCAAGTGACACTGAATGTGAACCTCTGGTCAACTGGAAAACCTTACTTATCGTGTGTTTTGTGTCCTCGCTCACTGCTTGCTCTCACCCAGAAAGATACAGCATAAAGATAGGAGATGAAACAGAGCAGCAAGGTTACTGTTCCACCGTGACTAACAGGGGAGAGAGAGAGAGAGAGAGAGAGAGAGAGAGAGAGAGAGAGAGAGAGTGTCTGGGTCCACTAGACCGCTGCCTGTGCAACCTGATCCTGGACAATCAGAAGAAAATGGATGACAGGATGGTACTGTACTTTCAGTGCTGTTTCCACACAATAAAAAGTTCTTTAGAACATCCATCACTTTTGAAAACTGATCTGTTTTGACTTTTACTGCTTAGTTTAACAGATGAAACATACATTCAAATGGTATTTTCTGTTAGGATATCCTTATAAGAATTTACAGCTGAAGCCAAAAGCAGAATCTTAGGTGAGGTGGAGGCAGAGGTGTGAGAGCTCGAGGGGAAGGCAGGTGAGTGAATCCGGTACAAGAGTGTGGCAGCGTGGTAGAGGTTGGGCTAAGATCTGAGGCACTGGAGGAGGAAGGAGGAGAGCGGGATTAGTGGCAGGTAACACACACACAAACTAGAAAAGGCTCAAAAACACTCGTGAGTAGACGGGCCAAGATACCACTGAAGATTCTAGAATCATCTGGCGCCGAGAAGCCTCTCAGCAGCGCTTAAGTGCAGGTGGTGATTAACGTGATGAGGTGCATCAGTGCAGGAAGGGCCAGAGCAGGAGAGGAGCTGCCCAACCTCTGTGGGGAGAAGGGGGAGAGACTCCACACACACCAAAATCACTCCATAAAGCCAACAAAATAATCAAACAAGTGCAAATCACCACATTTTTAAATGTAGTCTAATGTTACGTCTTTTAAACGTAAAATTAGACTATACTGCACAGTAATTTGGGGGAAAGTGATGAGAGATCAACCTCACTCCCATGATGACTGTAAGTACTCTAACGTTGTAATGACAATTATGATATCTGTGATACAATTTCTGCAAAAACCAAATCAATAAACAAGATCTGCAATGGATTATTATGTACAAAATGTTATGCATCATGCATAATTGGCCGTGAGTGACAGAAACTGCAAACTTACAGCATGCAGCATTATTTATCTATCACAAAAAGTCATGATACAACTTGAATTTGAGGTAGCTGACAAGTGCAGGAAGAGGGCATCGTATCTTTGCCTTTCCTGAGGCACCACAAGGACGAGAGTCATGTTGTACATTATTCTGAAGGGATGTTTACTCTCTGTTACTTCTGATTCTTTTTGTTTAATTCTTTCAAGGACATTATGTACCCTTCAGCTCCCATGCTCAAACATGAGGGTTTTATATTCCATCAGATGGATGTTATCTTTAACCAGTAAACAACTTTGATCTCAGTTCAAGTCCTGTCAGAAAACACAACAGCTCCGCTCCATACTCAAACAAAAATAGAAGTTTTTGCCTGCTCCTTATTCTTCTCCTGATTCTATTTCAAATCAAATTCTGAGGTCTGTTTTAATCCACTACCCTGATAATAGACTTCAGGTGTCATCTTTCATCTGAGCTCAACCTTTGAGAAGCTCTCCCAAATCGCCACGTTTGCCTCAGCTTGGTAAAATAACCACATTCAAGTCGAAGATGAAGCACGCCCTCTGAGATGTTCGTCTCAGATCCTTTGAAGCCTTATTTGTCTTTCCAATCTAAGAAGATGTGATACGTTTCTCGATAGTTCAAACAGCCAGAGCTTATTTTTTCGCTCCGACATTCACAGCGTGGTGGTTTTAAAATCATTCCTCTGATTTTCAGATAACTTCTGCGCGTTGTACGGGCCTCACCTCCAGCTACAACTCTAACCTCTTAATCCAGCGCGAGCATGAGCACAGCCTTAGATACTCATGCAGGGCTTTTCTGGCAGCCTGGGTTAAAAAGAATGAGTGACAGGGCTTTTGCTACAGGGGGCCCTGTGGCTTTGTAAGCTATAAGTCAGTGTCATCCCTCTAAATCACCTCTCACCTTCACTTTGCCATGTGAAAAAAGATATTTGGACAACCTGTTTAAAGAGGGAGGGAGCGAGTAAGAAGAGGAGGAGAGAAGACTGCTGGAGACATGAGCAGGAGGCTGTGGGAGATGCAGAGGGTGAAAAAGAGGAACAGGTAAATGCAGACAGGCATCAACATTTTCATAGTCGGTTTTATCTTTCTCGTCATTATTTTGATCCCTTTGAACAGCACCAATCATATTTAGTTTTCTGCTACTTGTTCGTAGTGATAAAACAACAATGACAACGCTCTTCTTTTGTCGAATAGCAAGTTCCTGGTGATACTACGCCTAGAAATGATCTAGAAACTTTAAATTGTGTGAAAGGGGCTGAAGTGTTTTATTCACTGTAAGCAATTAGAGCGAGATTCTCATCTAAACAAGGGGCTCTATTTTCGTGTACACCGATGAGGCCGCGCAGTTGTATTTTCGTCTGGTGGAGCCCAGCGTACAGACACTTTGGTATTTTCGTGGACTGAGGTGCATGGAGGTGAACTGAGATCCGCCAAGCTGGGCGTGTTGGCATGGCAGGAGGAGGTGTCGACAGAATCAGCGACCTGGACATGTCTCCGTGTCCTCTCTCTGTCCCGCTACAGCTGCTGCTGCGGCGGCTGAACAGATGATTTGTTTCAGTGATCAGAGGAGTTATTTACTTTAAGCCTACATACGAATATTATAATATTCAGTTTTGTCAGCCAAATTTATTTTATATGCCAACATCAATGAAAGAAAGAGCCAGGGCCAAGGGCCACGAGTGCGATGCGTCATTTACGCACAAATGGTTCCGATTTTAATGCCATTTTTGGAGTTTATGTTGTGATCTGTGCGCTCAACCCACCTTTGTCACATGAGGTTTGAATATGTGCAACTTTATGTGAGTGTATTTATTTGTGGAAAAGGGTGTTTGTCTTACCAGTGGGTCCAACATTACACACACCAAATCCATCTGTGCTCATATGAGAGACTGTGGAGGACGCCCATTACAGCGCTTACAGTGACACTTGTTGAGGAGCTGCCCTCTGTCGCCATCGTGTGGCATTACTGTCTTCAGACATCTCTTGATCTCTTTGACTACTTCACAAAAATAGTAATACGCTTCGCCGGTGGCGGATTTAAAGGTGAGGAGAGGAGCTGATGTTATTGGTCAATACAGGTCTCGGCTGCGTTAAACCCACTCCACGCCCTCTCTCCTCCCTCGCTACGACTTACGCCGCTGGGAGGAGCTGAGTTAGGGAGGGGGGATACTTACGCTGGGCTGCGCCGCTCACCAAAATACCAAATTGTGCTTGGGAACGCCTTGTGGGCGCGGCGGACCTGACTTACACCGCGCCTGTGGCACATCTCTGGCGAGGCACGAAAATAGAGCCCAAGGTAAACTTTTCTCTTTGTGATACCTGCTTCACACTAGTACAACTTCACCCAACCAGTCTTTCTCCTCAGTATCATTTTACCCAGACAGTGCAGCATAACAGAGGTGTAAGACTTTAACCTTAAAGGGGGGAATTAAGGTCACTTTTTAGGCTTTATTGTCCTCCGATAGCTTTGTGGTGGCTTTACTTGATTGAGAAGACACGTTTTGTCAGCCTGAAATGCTTCGTTTCAGCTGGCATTATGGAACCCAGCACTCTAGTAGCCCCCTTCACTGTTGCCATGAAACAACTTTTTTTTTTGCCTTTTTGTCAAATGACAAGTTTTCCTTTTAAAAAAGAGATTTGCAAACTTGATTAAATCTTGTTGATTTAGCAGAAATCTCATATGGCTTTTTGGACAAGCCATTCAGAACTGCCTCCAGCCTCATGTGGGAATAAAACAGGAAAGTTTCCTGTAAATAATATCGCAGGGATAGGTCTGGAGCTGCTCTGCATGATAAGTACCACAAGATAAACCAAATAACAAAATTGACTGACAGATTTCACATTTAGATCTTGATGGTATTAGTGTCACGATCCCGGTTGAAACAAAAAGAAAAGGACCCAAAATGCAGAACCAAAATGAGGATTTATTTCAAAGGAACTAAAAGAAAAAAAATACTTTTCAAATTGTCCAACTAAAAGACTCCCAAGAAACACAATAACCCAAAAAAATCCTTTGATTTTGATCTGTAGACTGGAGACACTGGAAACACTGGAGACACACAGAAGCACTGACATACAACACAATGAACCAACAAAGAAACAGGGGAAGACAAGGACTATATATGCTCACACAAACAGGGAAACAAGCAACGAGACGCAGGTGAGACACAGAGACTCAGGTACAGACAATTACTAAGGAGGGAAAACTGAGGAAGTAAAACAATACTAGAAACACAGGAAATAAACTACTGAAAAATACAACAACAGAAAATACTGGAAACTGAAAATAGAGAATTAACACTGAGAGCATGAGGTAAACAGGGTCAGACACAAACTGAAAACACACAACCCAAGACTACAGGGCAACAGGAACAATAGGAAAAACTCAAATGATCAAAACCAGGGGAAAACTAAATACCAGAACATAGATCATGACAATTAGGTGAATCCAAAAAGGCATTAGGCCTTTATTTTATTTTTTCCAAAAGATACAATTGGGCAGGCAGACACTGGATGCCCACCGCTGTCCACCAGTGGTAGAGGGCACACCAGTGTTGAGGCAGAGAGTCAGCTCAGCAGACAAAGAGATGGATGGAAAGGTTGACGGGAGATTGTTGAGGAGATGAATAGAAAGTTCTGAATGCTGCTGCGGCAGGCTGTGCTGACGTGAGGAGTGTTCCCAAACACAGTTAGTAGTGACTGCAGACCCTCTGCATTACCATACACACACGCGCATACACGCACGTTCACACACACACACACACACACACACACACACACACACACACACACACACACACACACACACACACACACACACACACACACACGTGCTGGCCCTTAGGGAGTAAGCTTGCTTGCAGGCGGAGCTGAAGAATAGTAACAAATCTCCTGTTCTGGTCCTGAAGAGGTCACTGCTACCCCAGCATCATTAGATAATGTGTCAAGGTGTGTGCGTTGGTGTATGTGTGAGCACGCTGGGTATGTGTTTGATACGGATTTGTTAGAGTGTTTTTAAGGAGTTTAATTGAATTGTGCATACATGTTTTGTAAGTGCAATGAGAGCTTTTACAGGTATGTGAAAACGTGCGGAGCTTTGTGTGTGATTCTGCACCCTTGTACTGTAGAAGACGGCGTGTTCCTCTTTCTCTCTCTCAGTGTGTGTGTGTGTGTGTGTTCCCCCTGCACAGGTCGGTCCTCTCCTTTCCACCTCTCTTCCCCATTCCCCCTTTTTTCTTCCCTCCAGTCTGCGCTTCTTCACAGGAGCTAGGTGCGTATCATTGGATCAGTAGCTGCTGCCTGCCACACTGTCCAATCGCATCTAGGGAGAGAAAGGGAGAGATAGAGACTCAGGGAGAGGGAAAGAGAGAGAGAGAGAGAGGCTGTGAGAGAGTGAGAGAGATGGGGGAGGGAGGAGAAAGAAAGGAAGAGAGGGAGATTGATTATTTGAACGTCCTGGGCCTTGCATTCCTTGGAGAAAGACATTCCTTCTTCATCCAGATCGTAATTTTTTCCTCTCTTTTACTCTTCCACCTTTTCTCGGACTGAAGGCTCGAGGCTTTGTTTGTTTTTCCTCTTCTTTCTTTTTGGGTTATTCTCACCCAGGAGACGTGCCAACGCCACCACCAGCAGCAGGAGCAGCAGAGGAGGCAGCAGCAGCAGAGGAATATCTCCCAATATCCCATCCCGGGCACGTCGGATAAGCTGCAGCAGCGAAAACACGAGGCGAATATTGCGGTGGAAAGAGAACGGGAACATGCTCCGCGGGATTTCGTACCCCTCACCCTGGCTGGGTACGGTAGGCGCAAGACTATACATGCTGTAATTTGTCATTTGGAGATTTTTCTTTCACTGCAGCGGGGTTGCAGGTTGGGGTTTTGCATTTGAGTGTGTGTGTGCGTGTGTGTGTGTTTTGCCGTAGTCAGCTTCAGACAGGGTATTCTAACTCACAAGCAAGCGTTTTTTTCACACTTGCTCTGTAATTTTCTTTGGTTTTTCCTTCTTTTGCTCCTTGAATCGGCACACAGAGCAGCTTTTATCTTGTTCTCTCTTTACGAAAATACTAAAGGGGGGGCTGGCAGGCGGGTTTGCCTTGATAAATGGAGCGTTATTCATCAGCGTGTGTGTGATCACCACTGGAATGTTAACTAGCACCTTGGACAGCGAACACCACTACAATCTAACATGGGGAGAGGAGGAGGAGGAGGAGCGATAGTACAGATCTGTTTTACACTTTTAATATCTCACCACGGGCTATATGTGTGTGTGTGTGTTGTTGGATGTGTGCGCGTGCCAACACGGAAATTAATGTTGCTCTCTTTGCGCGCGCGCGTTTGTGTATGTGTTAATATTCTGCCCTAAGGCCCTAAGAGAGAGATAGCAGTATCGGCTGGGGAGCAGCTGTGTGTGTGTGAGTGGGAGGAAGAAAGATAGAGTGTGTGTAAGCATGTGGAAGGATCAAGAAAGTCATCTTTGAGTGCGTGCGTGTTGGTGTGTGTTAGTTTTTACAAAGGAATGAGAGAGAGAACAAAGTCATTGTGTGTGTGTGTGTACGTGTGTTACAGGCTTCCCACCTTATGCTACATGCAGGTCAGCAGCCTCACAGTGTATCCAGGGTTTAATTAAGCATGTGACGTGACTCTTAAACACCCCCCACTCCCACCCACTCACCCACCCTCACCAGGTCCTGTGATCTGCGGAACAGTGTGTGTAGTGAGGATGTGACATATGTCTGCAGCTCGTACTGGGTGCACACACACACACACACACACACTCGCACATGCACACACAAGGCATTTGTGTGAGTCTGACACAGCAGCCCTGACAGTCTGACACAGAGTTAAGCTGAGCGGACAACATCTCGTTTGCCCTATCTATCTCTCTCATATCTATTTTTAACGTGAACAGCAGCGAGGTGGCACAGCCTATTCTCCTGATGTGATGTTTAACTGTGTGTGTGACATTTTATTTATCTTACACTGCCATTATTCTAATGAAGACTAATTAAATCCTCTCCTCTTGCTTCTCTTTCCATCTCTTCCTTTCTGTCGCTCTTTTTCTCTTTTCCAGGAGGCACTTTAGGCTTGTTATGGGGGTGACCGGAAGGAGAGAGTGACAGAGGAACAGTGATGCTACTGTTTACATAACGAGAGACTCACTCACACACACACACACACACACACACATACACACATATACACACACACACACTACACTCACACACACTTACACATACACGTACACATGCTCAAATCGCCAGTACAGGACGTACACACTGGCTTTAAACACTTCCACACATACATGCGCACACACAGACACACATTTAAGGGACTCGCTGACTGAGTCACCACACACTCAGAGGCACAGAACCACTGACTCACACGCAGGACCAAACACGGACACGCACACACACACACACGCAGACATACACAAGAGAAAAAAGGTTGTTTTTGTAAGAGTAAGGGTTGTGTGTTTTGTGAGTGCTATGGGCCAAACTGAGCAGCAGCTGTGTGTGACTGTTGGATACCTCTAAAGGGTCAACACCCTTCCCTACTCCCTTTTTCCTCCCCTCGCATCCCTCTTCTCCCAGCCACCCCTGAACGCACCATTATGTCCAAGCTGAGGACCTGGAGAGTTCCCTATCTGGGATTTCCATCCCTCCTCTTCTCCCTCTGCCTCTCCTTCCTTCCCACCCCCTACTGGGCACAGCAGACCGTGCCTGTCATCTCCACGGCGCAGGGCCGCATCCGAGGCATGTTGACCCCGCTGCCCTCCGACCTCTTGGGACCTGTTATCCAGTACCTGGGAGTACCTTACGCAAGGCCTCCCACGGGGGATCGCCGCTTCCAGCCACCAGAGCCTCCCCTGCCTTGGCCGGGCATAAGAAACGTGACACAGTTCGCTCCGGTGTGCCCTCAGTCTCTGGATGAAAGGAGCATGCTGGGAGATATGATGCCGTCTTGGCTCACAGCAAACCTGGATATCGCGGCCACGTACCTCACTCACCAGAGCGAGGATTGTCTCTACCTCAACATCTACGTACCCACAGAGGATGGTGAGTGAGTGTGTGCTCTCTGAGGAGCTTAAATGTGCATGCAGGGTGAGAATTAGACTTGCATATTCCTTATTGTATTAAGTCAAATCAGAGTGGCAGCAAAGTGGTATTTCGGCTGACTGCAATGTGATTTCGAGGGCAATTTGCCCGTCCAATATGATTAAAACTCAGAGGCAGTCTGTCAGGTCACACACATACCCTTGTTAAATAAATAAACAAAGTGTTATTTGAAAGGTGGACCCCCTGGACCAAGTACCTCAGCTCCTCTATTTCGTTTGCCCATGGTCAAAACAATACTTAATATGCAGACACCTGCGTCAGTCCCGAGGGGGTTACTCTTTTACTTGTGGAGGAAAGTGGGAAGGACGCGCGCTCACTCATGCATACATATTGGTTCATGCACATGCATGTGATCCTGCACACACACACACGCACATACGCACAATGGCAAGCATGAACACTCTTACGGCCTCAATTTAAATCCATCTGCTGTGAAATTAAGGTGGAATGATACAAAGTGAAGGTTAGAGAGGCAGCAGCAAAAAAATGTTCTGCTTTTTTAAAGAGATATCAAAAGCTGTGACACACTCAGAAAGATGATCTGTCTGTCTGTCTATCTATCTATCTATCTATCTATCTATCTATCTATCTATCTATCTATCTATCTATCTATCTATCTATCTATCTATCTAATCACTCTTTCTCCTGTCTTTCTGCAGATATCCACGAGGAGGGGGGGCAGCGGCCAGTGATGGTCTACGTCCACGGGGGCTCGTACACAGAAGGCACAGGAAACATGATGGATGGCAGTGTGCTGGCAAGCTACGGGAACGTCATTGTCATAACCCTCAACTATCGCCTCGGAGTGCTGGGTAAAATAATATATCTTCTATATCCACATCTCATTTGCTCCACACCGCAGTGCTTTATGGTAATAATATGAGTGTATGTGGCTTATATTATGGGTGTTGCTGCATTTTAAATAAACCCCTGTGTCCTTAACTCATTGAAGCACTCCCCCCTATATGTCATTAACATATAATTTTTCATTCTTGGTGCATGTTTTTGACGCCTCTTAGGTTAATGCCAGTTGGCCTTGTGTAGCTTTTTATCTGAGATGCATAAACACCTGAAATGAGAGCGCAGTCTTAAGCAGAAGTGGAGGAAACACCTTGAATAAGGCCAAGAGTGCAGGCCTGTACGAGCTGCAATCACTATTTTACATCTGGAAATATTCCAGAAACTGTCAGAAATATGGCTGTGCCGTCTGAAGATTCCTCATGTTAACGCTGCATTTATTATGTATCTCTCATGGTCTTTCTCGATTGCTTTGGCACACTTCTCAAAAACCTTTTAAAAAATGTTCCTTTCCCTGAAGATGCATTGCTAAAAGCAGTTTACAAATGCAATGAAATAATATATTTTACCTCAAAGGACTTTCATTCAGCCAAAACTTCTAATTCATGCCTTGAATTGTATTTGTTGTATAAATGAATAAGTCATCACGAACCAAAAAGACATGCTTTTGTGAGACTGTGAAAAGCCCAGCTGCCCAAAATGTGTAGACGTCTTGTCAGGATGACAGCATAAGTGCGTTTTTCATCCTTTAATTTCCAAACAGTCATGTCCTTAATGTTTTTTCTGTCATTGCATGCCAAATGTACCAGACTGTTGTTTGTCTGAAGCTCACTGAAGGCTTCTGTGAATCAAAGATAACGCTCTTCAGATGCTGATTTAAAGCTTCTGAGGTTTCACGTCCCAATTTGTAATACAAGAGTGGAGTCAATTTAGTGTTCGTATCGAACCAAATTACAACTCAAGCTATGCTATGACACTTTACAAAGCAGGAAGTTGATCTAGTCTGTTCGGGGAATATAAAAAAAGCACACAAATCTAAATATAGATATATACACATATAGTGATGGCACACTATAACACAATTTATTTAACATTAAAGTGGCTATATAACTGCACACAACCATGAATAAGCCCAATAAGATGAAAACCATAGAAACACCACACATGTTAAAAAGATGCACTCAGTAACACTATATTAGTCACACAGTATATTTCTGCATGTGTTGACCTAAACAATGAAAAATTGTAACACACAGTATTTAATGAGTGGAACTATTCAACTGAGCAGAAACCCAATTGTCCTCCATCACAAAGTCTTTCAGGACAATTAACTGTCATATTTTTGACAACTGTGCTCAGTCATTGGCCTCAGTTAGCCGAAACATTTACATGGTAATGATGAATGAGGAGTGCCCTGTTTGTTGCATGTTAAACAGAATATAGTGAGGAACTGAATAATTGAATTTTAACCGTCATGATCCAAAGCAGCTGAGAAAAACTGTAATTTAATTACAGTTCTGAATGTTTCACATACTTTATAAGCAAATGCAAAAAATACAGATTCGGAACACAGATCTGAAAGTGAATCACATTGTTATGTCACAGCAAACCACAAAAACCAAATGCTCAAGAGAGAAATCTCTGTAGGCCACATCTGCTGATTCTGTTAGCCTGACTCACTTTTCTGCTTTTCCTTTTTGTAAGTAAGTAAGATCTTTAATTATTGTTTATTTAGAGGCTAGATCTGGTTGAAACAACTTGTTCTTAAGTCTGTGAGTTTTTTAGAGCATTTCTCTTGAATAAAGGAACTCTCTTTACGTAGGATTTACATACCCTTGTTCCTTTACATTAACCATCTGTTTTTGTGTCTCAACAAGCTATAAAATGCAGAAAACTGTTTGTGTTTCACCCAGAGTGCCTCTTTGCTTTTTTTTTGGAGTGAGAACATGTTCAGTATGGGTGTCCCTAGTGGAAATAAACCCCCCGAAGCCAATTTTTTCCACTACTAGCACTGACTCAGATCTGATCCTTTTTACCTCCATGACTCTCTGACTCATTGCTCTCTGAACGGGGAAAATCTGATTCCCAGAGGTTTTTCTAATTTTAGAAATCATGCAAAGCTCACAGGCTGAATAAATAGAAAATCTCAGGGTCTCTGCATTTAGACTTTTTTTTGTGTGGCTGTAATTATAAACATTAGCAACACTGGGACCCAGAGGGGTTAAAAGGACACCTTTGAGACATCATTTCAGGAAAACGTCGAGGGGTTAGTCCTTCATTTTACTAGAGTCAGATGCAAGACCAGAGCATTTTATTGGCATCGTACATCTCTTATATTATTTAGCAATTCACATGAATTTAAAAGGGGCCAGCAGGTTAATAAAATGCACATACACTGCCCTCAATTAATGGTAGCACTTTACACAATTGTACAAATGATAAACTTAAGTAATGCTTTCCTGATGAATTTTAAAAGACTTGTATCCCAACAAGATGTTAAAGATCTCATAGATGCAACATAGCACAGTTAACCTGTAAACAGCTCCCTCATCTAAAACCTTAAATTCACATAAGGTGTTTGAAATGGTCGTTCACTGTTGCATCAGTTGGATTTCAGTTTTATCGAAGTGTATTTCAGACACTTTTAAGCTCAGCTTTTTTTTAAAAGCACAAAAATTACCCTTTTTTCTTCAAATTAAGAAGCGTTTGGGTTCAGTAAAATTGGTCAGTAAGATGCAAACACTTCAATAAAAAACATAGATGCTAGGGGCTGTCAAACACTCATTTCCGTAAACCCCTGAATTTCAAGAGTTGTTTGCGAATGAATTTTAATCTCAACATAAAATTCTGTGATTTTGCATATTAAACCAATTACTGTTAAGTGTGTGCAATCAAATGGGCTGTATAATGTTGAATTTGGATTAATTATTCAAATTAATGCTGCACTGCTACACCCGTGCCGTCTAAAACCATCACTTATAAGAGACAGTTGCAAAGTGCTCACTCTGTGAATAACAATGTTTATTTATGTCTTTGGTTGGTGAAAGGATAACACTGTTACACTCTGAGAAATATCCAGGAGTGCATGTACAGAATGTCTCGCACATTTCAGGAAAGTGCACGACAGACAAAAGCACCTCAAAGCTCTGTTGACTTTGAGTGTTGTTTGAATCTGAGGAAGGTGAAAAGACAAAAACAACCAGTCAGTCAACATCTGCCATGGCTGTCTCCAAGACACTGAGCAACAGAAATCCTTCTCTTAAAACTTCAGCAGTGAAGTGAGATTTTAGTTCATTCACAGGTCCGAGGCAAATGCATGCTCCAAAATAGCGCTCTGCCAGGTTTTGTGATGGGTCCTGCTCCACTTGTTTGTGGTAGCTGAACTTGTAGTACTTTGGTGGTAATTCAATTCTGTTGCATACGACTCCTGACTTGCCAAGTGAGTTGTCCGGAGTTTTTAAAAGTAAAAAGTCCATTTAATAGTGCTGTAGGTTCATGCTCAGAGGCAGCAGAAAGATGCTGCAGCAGCTTATTTGGCTCACAGTGAGCCAAAACAGACAAAATAGCACGATATAAAAAAAAAAAAAAGACTTGAAATCAGATCAAGATTACGTCATGATTCACTTGTAAAGCCTGAAAAAATACATACATGAAGTGGCTCAATCAGTACTCTTATGTGACTGAAATCCATCTACCTTGATCAAAACCATCATCATCAGGGTATTGTAAGTTGGGACATTTTGACTAAAGGGATAATTTCAATATGTGTTTATTCAGATCAAACAAGTTTATGAGACAAACCTGCCTTTATTCATCAGTTCAGTCATCATGAATCAATGCATGTCTTACACATACCATCTGTGCACTTATCATAGTTCAACGTCTGCGGTCATTTGTTTGAGCCTATAAAGAATTTAATGTTCCATCTTCTGTTGAATGTGCTTTATAATGAGGGTCTATGTTACAGAAAGTACATTTGTTAAAGAGGAAAGGCGTTTGATCAAATATATTGTATACAGATTAACCAAGACAGTCTGAGACAGCCAGGTAAATGAAGAATTTCCCCAACCTTTGGCTGCTACTTCTCTCTAAATTATTCACTGCAGTTATTCTCTTTTCCTGCAGTTTTAGCACATTTTGTCAAACATGTGTACACACAAAGACGATTAATACTGTATGAGACGTTTGTCTTCCAGAGGGAGGCCACTGAGTGGTCCCACTTCTATTAGACAAAAAGTCTCTTTTGAAAGGCAGAAAATTTGATTTGAAGTTTTTTCAAAAGAAAAAACATGAAACAAAAAACTGGTTCGAGTTTGTAAGACTCACACTGACTCTTTTGTTTCTTAGCTGCTGTTGGCTGTCATTTGTTATGAAATTTACAAGGTGGCGTAAATCTGCATCTGCTTAGCGGGTACAGTCTTGGGGATAAAGTTTCTGCAGCTGATTCTACATATTTCTTTTTGTCATCTCCATCCTCTCTGTTTTCATCACCTACACTCATCATCAGTGCCATCAATCCATCATCCTGAGTATCAGTGTCTTCCCCGTCTTCCTCCTCCTCCTCCTCATCGTTACTGTCATAATAACATGGATGCATGAGGTGAGTCCACACTGGCAGAGCAATGAACAACCTTGCACATTTTTGGCTGGTCTGACTCCAAATGGATTGTAGCGTTTTTATTTTTGTTAATGTATAAAAGTTAAATAAAGATATAACAGAAAAAGTAATCTCAGTAAAAAGCAGATCATACAGTTTTTATGAAGGAATAATAATACCATATAAACCATCGAGTTAATGAAACATTCTTAATATGTCCTTTTTGCATGAGAGAAATTTCTGGTAAATTGCACATAAGTGATGAAATGTATTATTTTCACAGCTCTTTTTTTCTCTCCTGCTCATTATACTCTTATGTGCTTGGGGCTGGCTCGAGGTTCAGAGAAATTAGCGTCTGCAGTAATGAGATATACAGCAGCAGAGTGAGCCATTAGGATCCTTTGTGTTTACTTGACAACGTCAGCAGAAAGGGGAATAAGGGATAGCTGCCTTTGTACCTTAAAGTGTGTGTGTGTGTGAGTGAGCTTATGCTGTGTGTGTGTGTTTAAGTTGATATTAACCTACATGAATATTTACAGAGCTTGTTGATTTGATCCCATTTTAGTGGGTTTGAAGGGGAGACTCTCTATTAATTTTCCCTTCAACTCATAAATAATTGATTCAACTGAGTGGATATCATGATACAGGTTGAGGCAGTCTGAATGTCTCATGATTTTTTCATTTTTCGCTCAGCGCTCAACAAAGCAATCAAGCGCTGATTAAGTCTTTACACCAGAATACAATTTGTTCCACTGCGTGTTTTTACACCATTCCTCTATCTGTTTGTAGGATTTCTAAGCACAGGGGATCAGGCAGCAAAAGGGAACTACGGCCTGCTGGATCAGATCCAGGCGCTGCGCTGGGTGAAGGAGAACATTGCAGCCTTCGGAGGAGATCCAAACAGGGTCACCGTGTTTGGATCTGGAGCTGGAGCGTCCTGTGTCAGCCTGCTCACTTTGTCTCACTACTCAGAGGGTAAGGAAAAAAAAACCTGCTTACCACAGTGCTTTTTGTTCAGGATGAATTATGTAAGACAAACGTGTAAAGATTTAGCACTTTGAAGACAGTCTGGCACCTATTGTCTCTGTTACAGCTGGCTGTTATGAGATTAAGGGTTATGAAACTTTCAAGATCTCTGTTTCTTTTTCATTTACTGGTATAAATCATTTAGTGAATAAAACATGGATGTAGTCTCAGTGGAGGCACCTGCAGAGGTGTTATGAAGTGTCCACTATGTCAGGAGTGCTACCTCCATCAAACTTTCAACCAGGCAAAGAGATGGAACTGAGACGAGTATTAAGCCAACAGTCAGCCAGCTCACTGTTCCCCAAATTTAACTAATACTACATATTTCTCAGGCTTGACATAGTCTGTAAAAATCAACAATTTAAAAAAAAATTCAAATTTAATGAGGCAGTTTTTCATCGTTTCATGTTGGCCTGAATTGTCAACACCTGTAGCGTTGCACAAATGCACATACTTGGTTAAAGAAACAGACAGAGAGCTAAACAAACAAACAAACAAACAAACAAAAAAAAAAAACAGAAAAACATCCAAGTAAGATAAGACTTTTTTTCAAGATAAGATTGGTGTATTTGTCATATGCAGGTTAAACATAGTCAACAATGCAATGAAATGCCCTGGATGAGACAACCGCTTGACCCAAAGAAGTACAAATAATATGCAATAAAGTATGAAAAATACAATGGAATAAAAATACAAAAATATATAAAGTATAAAGAATTGTTGACAAATATTTTAAATTAATGCTTATAAATATCATGATTGTGTTCCGTCCGATGTGTACAGCCTCCTCTTCTCGTCATACAGGCTGTTTAATCTTAATAATGCTCACCTGGATCGGTCAGTGATTCATTGACCAGAAAGCTGAAACCAAACTCTCATCACCCAAAAAATCACGTCCATGGCAAACAGACTCTGCAACTTTTTAAAGATCAATAAATGTCATGTCTAAGTGTTGATTTTTTTTTACATTACTGCATCCCTAGCAGTACCTCTTACACCATCTGACACATTATATCTGTTTTTTTTTTTTTTAATTTAAGATCAAGCTCGGAAATGGATTATTTCTTATCTAGGTGTAATGACTTATTTTGTTTTTCAGTGAATGCTAATTAAAAAATAATCATCAGGGCTCCAGTAATAGTACAGTACATTATATTTTGAAGAGGTTTGAATACACAGTGAGTAAAGGTAGGGGGACAGTAAGGAACCTGTTGGCCCTAGTAAAGGTGGGCATTATGAAACTTTAAAAAGTCTCCTTGACACCGATGCAGCCTTTATTTGTTAATATAAATGCCTGAATACATTTTTGAGTCCTCTGAATAATACAGCATGACTCTGACTCACATAGCTCAGAGCTGCATTATTTAAAACATTTAACCCTTTCCTACTTGCACTTTGAGCTCTCACCATGACCCGTTTTCCTTGTTAACAATTCACTTTGGGGAGTTTGGTGCTTTTTTTCTGTTGAAATGCTTGTTCTGCATCTGATTAGGTTTGCATGTGATTTGTGTAGCTGTCTAAGTGTGCAATCATGTGGTTGTGCACTCATGCATAAGTGTGTGGGTGCTTATGCATCCATTAATGCATCCATGTTGATGCCTTAGAGGATAGGTTTTATAATACACCCCTTATTTGCATTCATGTGTGTGTTCATGTGTGTCTCAGACCTGTTCCACAGAGCAATCATCCAGAGCGGAAGTGCTCTTGCTAGTTGGGCCGTCAACTACCAGCCCAGCAAGTACGCACGGCAGCTTGGTGAGAGGGTGGGCTGCGGCATTGACGACAGCACCCAACTTGTGGACTGTCTCCAGGGCCGGAGTTACCGGGAACTCGTGGAGCAGAATGTAACGCCAGCCAAATATCACACGGCTTTCGCCCCGGTGATTGATGGCGATGTCATACCGGATGACCCCCAGATTCTGATGGAGCAGGGAGAGTTTCTGAACTACGATGTGATGCTGGGGGTTAATCAGGGCGAGGGCGTGAAGTTTGTGGAGGGCATCGTGGACTCAGAGGATGGTGTCACGGCTGAGGACTTTGACTTTGCTGTGTCAGACTTTGTGGATAGCTTGTATGGATACCCAGAGGGCCGAGACACACTGAGAGAGAGCATAAGGTGAGCGAGTCTGGGAATGATCCATCTCTGAACCTGTCCTTCATTACCTCAGGATGATTTTGCCCCTTAGGGCAATGGCCAATATTTAGAGGCCTCTGGTGTAGCTGGAAGTTATCGGGTAATTGGCACTGGAGGACGTCCTCCTTAGTTGGCCAGTTCATTATTATTGTTGTTGTTATTTCTAATTTTAGTTCATTGCTCTAAGTCTGCTTTCTACTTTAGATGCAAGAATGGAGTTTGAGTTAAGAGGCAAATACAGGACCAGACTGTCATCTGCTCTCATGTTTATAAAATGAAAAGCTAGACTGTTGGCCTTTGTTTTGGGATTTTTAATGAGTTATACTGACCTTTTTACATACAAAGTCAACTCAAGTCTGCAACCAAAGCCTGCTTAATTGGATCATTGGTACTTTCAGACCACAAACAGACCGCAAAACACCTGAAATTCTGCATTCACATGAAGATTTCTGATTCAGAATAGTCCATGTAAATACAACATCAATATGCTTTTCAGTTTATTCCTGTATGTTTGATTTAAAACTCCAGTTTGGTGCCAGTTTACCCTTACTTAGCCCCTCAGTGGGAATTAATAGGATTTAAAAGGTAACAAAAGCAGCTTACAAGCTCTTTGAAAGCTTATTTTGACATTTAACCATGTTTTTAATTGGTCTGAGAATTTAAGTGTGAACTCGACCTTTCGTGGTTGTACAGGGGATTATGAGCCGGACTGTTTCTTGGCCTGGGGCTGTGACATGCTTAATTCTTGTCATCACAATGAACAGCAGCGGAGTCTTGCCAAGAAATAGTCACAGCAAAACACACTCAGCACAATAAAAACATGCTGCATGTGGTTAGTCACACCATAGTTAATCAGTGAGCTTTAATTGTCCTGCTAATTTTTTTACCCCCTTTTTTAAACATCCAGTCTGCACAAATGCATGAGTGGTGTCAGTGTTTATAAAAAGTACCACCAAGAAACCAACAAAATCAACTCCAAAAATGTCAAATTCATTTAAACTTAAACTATGAATAGTCTGTTACCCTATGAACTGTGTAAAGATTATTATTATTTTAATACAGCGCTGACATTGTTTGATACATAAATGGACTCCACTTTAGTAGACTAACCATCTGGCTTATTTGAAATGTCACCCTAAAGGTTCATGTACACAGACTGGGCAGATCGTGACAATGCTGAAACTCGGAGGAAAACCCTGGTAGCGTTATTCACTGACCACCAATGGGTGGCTCCAGCTATTGCCACAGCTGACCTCCACGCTCAGTATGGATCGCCCACCTACTTCTACTCCTTTTACCACCACTGCCAGAGCGACGCCACGCCGCCCTGGGCTGACTCTGCTCATGGTGATGAGGTGAGACGTTGGTGTTGTGATTATTTTACCCTCATCATCAAAGATATAAAACAAGAATTGTATCCTCAGGAGATGAGGAAATTTCAGTGAAGTTTTTACTCAACTGTAAAAGACTGAGGCAGAAATGGAGATTTCAGACATATTAGTTAAATGAATGAGGAGCTTTGGGTGTGGATGACCTTGGAGTGCTGCTTCATTTAAATTCCTTCAAATTGCTTAATCAGTGAAATCATTTGAATTTATTTCCATTTTTGGGAAAAGAGGGGAGACCTGCCTGCTTGGTATATGAGCGTGTATTCATAAATCTTTAGTTGCAAGTTGAGGGGGTGGATTTCAGTCTAGATTATTGGTGTGTACTGTCAGGATGAAGATGAATTCAGTGACCTGAGTTTAGGTTCACCACAGTGACACATGAGGCGGTTTCTGTCTTCTCTGGGATGAGGTTAGAGTTTGACATAATTCAGTTATGGTCCTGGTTACTGTCAGGAGAATGAATGTAATCTGTTTGCATTGACAGTAAGCTATCCTAACTGCTGTGTGTGTGTGTGTATGTGTGTGTGTTTGTGTTTGTGTGCATCTTCTCCTTGCTTGTGTAGGTGCCCTATGTGTTTGGCGTGCCCATGGTGGGACCCACTGATCTGTTCAACTGTAACTTCTCCAAGAACGACGTGATGCTGAGCGCTGTAGTCATGACTTACTGGACCAACTTTGCCAAGACTGGGTGAGCTATTAAAAACTGTCCTCATGCTTAGCATTGATTTTCAGCAAGGATAACCTGCTGAGAGGAGTTTTTTACACCTTGTGGGGAAAACCAAGAAAACAAGGGGAACAAAGGCACAGCTTCAGCATGATTTGTTTCATATTTCCAGTTTCCAGACAGTTGGTGTCTTCTGTTGATATCCAACCCCCGAACCCCATGTGGAAACTGTTCATGTTGGTGAATGGTGCTCATGCCATTAAATCATATTCAAAATGTGAGAAAAGAGGCACAACTGTCAGCATTAGTGATTCTTCATACTTTTATTTTTGCCACAGTGCAGAAACATCATTTTAGCACCAGAGTAAAATATTGCTTTTTTGGTGGACAGCTGATGTCAGCTCAGAATGAGACAACCAAGACTCAATTTGGTTTTAATGCCAAGACTGAAGTTTGTGATGCCAGAGGGATAAAACAGATGATGCCTTTGCGCTTTCCACTACTTAAAGGTGCAGTGAGTAGAAATTTTAATACTAAGCAGTCTCTAACAGTCAGATTTCAGACTGAATGATCCCCTTGCTCACCCCTCTTATTGGTGAAGTGACAGTGGCCTGATCCACCATTTATCATGTTTTTTTAAACTTATATCGGGGCAAAGTCTGATATGCACAACTCTTCTCCCCATCTTTCATCTGGTGCGTTTCTCATGGCCAGTTGCTGTATTAAAAATGGCCATGTTACAAGTCAGTCTACTCTGTGCTGAGGTAGAAACATGGTAGTGCAAGATGGTGGCTCACGTAGAATGCAGCTCAATCTGGACTCAAACTAGACAGCCTTTACATTTGGATGATCATACACTTATTAAACATTATTACATTATTATATTCCATTTCTACTAATTGTGTTTCTGCTAAATAATGCTAAATTCTACATTCTGCACCTTTAACATATTTCTTAATGTTAGATATATGTGACATGATATTGACGGATACCGACTTAGTATCCGTGGTGCTGAACTGCTTTAAAGGGATATTCCAGCAAAAATTTAAGTTATGGCTGACTCATCAGGGTTAGGGTTAGGGACCATAAGCAAGCGGCTCCTGGAGGAGAGTAGGTGAGTTGTGTTTAGTCTCTTTGCTAAAGAAATCAGGCAAAGTTAAAAAGATGTTTGATGGCTATTGCTGTGGCTGGGACCCTATATGTACTGTTGATGAAGTTAGGTGCTGTTCTGAGCATTATTTGTGGCCATAGAGTGGCTTTTTGGTTGAGATTTGCACGTGGAGACATAGACAGCTGTTTATTGCTATTGCACGGTCGTTGCTGAAGTTGGTACAACTAGAGAAGCAAGCAGTCGGCAACATTCATCTCTCGGGGGGGTGTCTTACTCGTATTACAGTGTGTTTGACCATAGCTTAAATTTACGCCAGAATATCAGTTTAAATTTGTATTGTTTTATTATTAGAGGCCAGGTAGCCTCATGTTTATGTTGGTCTCTTGGTTTGTTAGATTTTATGTTTGTTTGATTGACTTCAAATCGACAGAACCATGTGTAAATGATGCAATAATGCTCGTAAGCCCTGCTGTTGTAGCCATATGTATGTAAGCGATATTATCATGAGCCTTACTGGGTCCCTGTCATGTGTCCTGCCCCTAGCCTGGCATTGATTTGTTCTGCTAAGGGAGCTGGAGTTAGAATTTGAAGGGTAAAGCCTGTTGGAGTTTTCACAGTTCAGTTTGAATACATCTCTTTCTTTTGCTGTCAGGATTTTCTTTTGAGATGAGTAATGTCTCAATAGCAAAGAAAAACTGTTCTTCCAGGATGAGAGGTTTCATTTGAAATGTTGATTTAAAACCATCTCTGGCTTAGATTTAATGATTTATAAGAGTGAGACACAGGAGTTTTAGAGCAACAAAAATAATGAGCTCACAGGAAAAGGGGATGTATTTATAATGCATTTTCCTTTAAAAGACCCGTGGTATCTGACAGAAAGACAAAGCTTTGTAATAGTCATTAAAAAATAAGAGCTTTACTGGTTTTAGAAAAAGGGTGCACACAGGTTCTCTGCACCATGACAGTATCTTGACAAGGCTGTTCCTCTCTGGACCTTGGCAAGGGACGATAAATAACCTTACTATTAAGAAAGTCCTTAAAGAAAGCCAAGGTAATGTCCTCAAAGAAGAATGAAGGATCAGTCGCTGTTTGACAAATCTTTTCTCTCTTTCTGCGCCCTCATTCGGCCCAAACTGGTGCAATGAGATAGAGAGCTTATTCAATATGTTAAATCAAAATTTAAATTATCTGCCAGCAGCTCAAAAAGCTTTTAGAGATCCAATTTATTAATTGAAAGTGAAATGATGTGCCAGAAGCAGAGGAAACTACAGTTGTTGTAGAAAGGATCCACGTTAAAACTTTAAAAAGCCGACAGTGAGCCCTGATAAGAGTACCTTTTATCTGTCCACTGTGACATGATATACAAGATAAAAGTAATTGTTGAGGATGGACCCTCTGTTTGCAGTGCTCGAAGAGAGTAATTACCCGTAATTAATCCAATCGAGGCTCACTCCGCTGAGACCTCTTCAGATTTACACAGACATCTGTAGTCTAGACCTTGATCTAAATCACCACAGAGCCTCCCTATCTCACAGCATCCAGAATCAGGACAGTGCTCTCACATATTTAGAGTAAGGCTGCACAAAAACACCGTCTTTCACTCGTGCCGGCGCCAGGGAATTGTAATTTAGGGAGCTTTTTCGGGGCTTGATTGTTCGCAGCTTTTGTGAGAGGATTTTGAAAGAGCTGGCTGATAGTGTTGCTGCAGAAAAACTAGATTCAGTCATTTCAGGTACACAGTTGAAAAGCAAATTTTATACAGAACAACAAAAGCACAATTAATTTCATTTAATGAGTGTGCATGTCATCAAATACATACTATTTCTATTCAACAACAACACAATTCAAGTCATTATCACTACAAAAATGGATCTGTGGATAGAAAAAAAAAACTTGTATAGCTCAGGTAATTATAAATATTATACGGTGAGTTTGTGTATCTCTTCTACAAAACAATCCCATTAGATTTGAAATGTGATGGCTCTGGTCTGACTCAGAGATGATTCCTTATTTTTGCATTCAGTTCAATTGATTTGGTGCAATTTAAATACAGAGTACTACTTACTTTATTAATCTAATCACCACAATTAGTCATTTTAAATGAAAATTTTTTCGTCAGTATTTCTTTTCCAACAGAAAGATAACCCCCACCCCACAGTAATGGTCATATGAGAACATAAACCATGATGACTCAAATGATATTGATGATTAGAACAGACAAAACACAGGTACACTGGAGAATCATGTAACATCACGTTAGTTCTCTCTGGTCTGCGGAGAAAACTCACCAAGGAGGGATAAAAAGATCTCAGTGTTCAATTCGATTATCAGCAGGGGAACTTTCTCTGGAAAGATTTCACTTGGTTGAGAGTGTCTCAGATGGTGATGGAACTCTGCGACAGCTCAATTTAACAGCAAGGATATGATTCTCCCTGATGTATGTTTTGTAAGCCTCCATGTGGGTGTGCAAATCCTCAGCTGCTCTGTGTCTGTTTGCATGCCAGTGGGTCTTTATGCTAGCTGCTTTTTTGTGCACTTCATAAGGTGCTGATTGACAAGTGAGCACATAGCATGTAACTGGCAAGTCTGCTTAGATGAGCTGCCGTTTCATTTACATCATTTTCGCTGCCGGCAAAAATGAATGGATAAATCATCAAATAGATGCCTGTCCGTTTGTGTCAGAGGAAAGATACTCCAGGAGATTCTCACTATACCACAACACATAGTTATCCTCAAATGGAGATACCTAACAGTTTTATATTTTCCAGAGGGGGCAAATATCCTCACATTGTTCCATCTGTAGGAGTTGGGGTGCATTTACTGAGGCATATAAACTGGACACAAATCAGTGATCTGCAGCTAAATCCGCTTTGAGCTATGTTTACAAGAAAATAAAACTTGTTTTTCCTTTAATAATATTTTGCCACTGGATTTTCTTATCTCCCTAGATATTGATTTGAAAGATGGATGCCAACACTAGAGAAACTCTTGGCCTGCATGGGAAAAAACTCACTCTTGTGAGGTTGGTAGGCAGCTGAGAAGAGGTGTCAGCAGCTTTGATAGCCAGAGTGTAGGCAGAGACCACAGAATGGATATACACAGAAAGTTGAGGCTGATTACAGCAGGAGACAACGGTCTAAGCATTGATCACTGAGTTATTTCATTTTGGTCTCATGATTTGGGCTGATGACTTTTATGAGACTGACATTTAAAGGGAGTCTGTCAGCAGTAGCCTACACATTTTTATGGACAGATCGAGGAGGGCTAACAGAACATGATCCATTTTGGGAAATATATTGCTGGGGCAAGTGTTGTGGTCCTGGACAAATAATAGATTGAATGAAAAGCCCTGTGACCTTTCCCTGCTGTACAAATGTTTCCATTGTGATGGAAAAGTCTGTGCTGGAGGGCTGAAATAAAGACTTAGTTGTCAGTGATGTTTGACCAAAGAAAAAAAAGAGGCAGCAGCTCTCATAAACCTGTGCACTTCTGTCTTTAAACCTCAGTGATCCGCTTTTTTTGTCACTCACATGTCATCTTAAGAAAAAGATGACATGTGAGACTTTTTCTGCCCTATCTGGTTTTGGCAGATGGCTGTCCATCAGTGCGTATGGTTCTGTTTGGGATTTCTGCCTGATAAAATAGGCGTCTACCATGCTGCTAAGTGCATGCTCATTTATGGTTTTCTGTACATAAGTACATGAAAATGTTATGGGATCTTATTACAACCTGTAGGGGGTCTTATTCCCATAACCACCAGAACCATTATCCTGCTTATCACCAAGTGACCGACTAAAGACGAAAACAAAATGACACAGACTATTGATTTGAGGATGATTTTACTAAACCAGAATTGTTATTTAAGAAACAATCCCTCCAATCTTTTTTTATTTTACTCTGTTGTGTTTTGCAGCTCAAAGATACACTCACCAGTTCTGCTGCCATTGCCTGGATTTCAGGACAGAATCTAGCAAAGCAGCCAAACCAGCCCATAATAGAAAATGACACCTTTCCCAACATGTTTACTGATTTTTAATGCTTGAACTCCCACTTCGATTGTTTTTTTTAAATGATTTAAAGTGTTCTCAGTGGTCTTTAAGTTGTGATTATGAAGTTTTTAGCTCCAGTAGGTCATTCACAATTCACCTCTGAGTCGTGGGTGGAGACAGCGCTGTTCTGCACCCTCCTCTTCAAGCTAGCTTGTAGCCTAACATTGCCAGTACAGCAGAAGTAGCAGGTAATATAGGAGCTATTCAGCTGTCCTTGAGGGAAAGACAAACGTTAATATCATAATTAGCTTTCTCAAGCATTGCAATCCGCTAACTCACTAATTGTTCAGCTATTGTCCTTTTTACTTCTTAAAGTCTGGCCTGCATAGTGGGGCTTCGGCTTCGCTTGAAATTGTGACAGAAAATCCCACTGTGTCTGGACCTGCTGTTTGGGTTTGCCAGAGATTCACAGCAATTTGAATGAAAAAATACTTAGAAATGCAATTTCGCACTTATTTTTCCCATGATACGTCCTGTAGCATCAGGTAAATGCCATATGAACATGTAGACAACAAGAAAAACATGATTTTCATCAGAGTGGGTCTAAACTAAATTTGTTACGCTGACACCAACACGCAGAGGTATAATATTCTGGACTTCTTTTCAGTTGGTTAATTGGATATGATAAGGTTTTCCTTGTTGTTGCTCTTGCCATTGACAACTTAGTAGGGTCTTTATTTGTTTTTGACCTGTAAGAACCATGTGTTAAACATAGCAGGATCATAATATTACTTAAAGCTCCTGTTCCAGTTAGTGTCAACTTTGGCGCAACCCTGTGGATAAACAAGTCTATGCTTCTCAATCAATCAATCAATCAATCAATCAACCAACCAATCAATCAATCAATCAATCTTTATTTATACAGCACCAAATCACAACAGTTGTTATCCTAAGATGCCCCTCAAAAAGGCAGGTCTAGACCAAACTCATCATTTGGTCTAGACCTGTTTTCTTCTCTTGTCCTCTACATGCTTGAGTAGTTATTTATGATTACAAACCTCCCCCTGCTGACTTTTGACAGTCAGATGTATGGTTTATTATATTTATCTTATGAGTGAATTTTGAAACAGGAAACAGTTTCCTCAGCTGCTGTGCTGACACCTACCCCCTCACACCAGTTTCGGACAATAAAAAAGTTAAATGTTGTGTCTCTGGTGTTTTTTTTTTTTTTGCTTTTGGATATCACAAAAAAAGCTTGAGTATAAATTTCAGTCTATTTCATAACCTTAAAAAAACTCCTCATGGAAGCTTTAAAGCAGTGTAAAAGCTGTCTGGACTATATAAAGAGTACTTTTGATATGATTCAGTTAAAAAATATATAAATATCTTATTGTGTGTCTGAACTGGGCACAATCCCAGACCATTTGGGTTCCCAAAAGTTCATGAGACCTGCATCCATGATATATAGAGGAGTTTTCATACATTCAGTGAAAAACTCATCATGCTGGATAGCACTTTTGCCCATTTTTTAAGATAATAATGCATTTTAAAGTGTTTTGTTTGCCATCAGATATCACTGTGATGAGGTTCTGTGATTCACCTTAAAACAGTTTTTACAAATACATTTTATACTCATCCTCTTGTGTTTTCATTTGGTTACAGCTTCATGTAGAATAACAGGTTCTGAGGGGATAAAAAGAAATGTCTTGCCAACACAAATAATTAATCCCCCCTTTTTGCTCTCTGTAAATTATAAAAAACTCTTACATAACCACCACAACCACCCGCATACCACTTCAAAGCAAATGAATACGTTTCTGTGTTTCACTCTTTCCAGTGACCCAAACCAGCCTGTTCCTCAAGACACCAAATTCATCCACACAAAACCAAACCGGTTTGAAGAAGTGGCCTGGTCTAAGTACACTCCCAAAGAGCAGCTGTACCTCCACATCGGCCTGAAGCCGCGTGTTCGAGACCACTATCGCGCCACCAAAATCTCCTTCTGGCTCCAGCTGGTCCCTCACCTTCATCACGTCAACGAGCTCCTCCAATCAGTGTCCTCCTTCACGCATAGTCCCTCTCCGCAGGATGACACTCCTTACTCTTACACCAAGCGGTTAGCTAAAGGTTGGCCGCCCAGCAGCACACGCCACCCAGGTTCCCAAGGAGGTACACCGCAGCCGCCAGAGTCTGTTTTAGGCCAAGGTGGAGGGGAAGAGGGGGTCCGTGTGCCGAATGAGGACTACTCAACAGAGCTTTCAGTGACGATCGCAGTAGGAGCTTCACTGCTGTTTCTAAACATCCTCGCTTTTGCTGCTCTGCTCTACAAGAAGGACAAGAGGCGTCTGGAGCACCGCCGACCACGCCCACTTCCTCCGCCCAGACGAGACATCACAGCTGCTGATGTCGCCGCACACCTGCAGGGGGAGGGACTAATGTCACTACAGGTGTGTTTCATTTTCTTAATCGTGCATGTGTGTTCTTCTGTAGCCATAAAACTTCACAATAACGATAAAAGTTGTATCACACACGTCCTGAAAAGTCTTGTCACACACCCAACCAGCTGAGCATGTGTGAAAAAGTCTGAATGAACTGTGTAGAAGCTGCCAGCAGAGCACTATTATGAAACACAGCCTGTCATCAGCAGACACTATCAGAGTCAGTGTGTGTGTGTGTATGTGTGTGTGCATCTGCCAGTGTGTTTTGATGCATGTGCAGTGTGAGCCGTGTCCAATCGCCTGAATTGCTTCCAATTGCCACCAATTCATCCTCTGACTATTTGGCCTCTTTTGAGCTCTTTTAGTTGCTCCGAAATCTCCCACAGTGAGTGCTAAATGTCACATCTCCTTTGTAGCTGACAAATCCTCTTAATTGGAAACTGAACTATCGTAATGTAGCTCAACGGTGCAGCTGCTTTTTGTAATTGTGTTTTATTTATTTTAAATGTCACATCGGTTCATGTGGTGCTGTGTGCTGCTTCCTGCACCAATGGTACATCTGAAGTGACAAGTAAAAACCCAGCAGTCTCTTGGTATTGGCACACATTAATGTCATGTTGAGTGTTTCTATTTTGTGAAAATGGAGAAAAATGCAATCCAGCACAAATGTCTCTTTCAGTTAAACAGATGGGCTTAGTTTATACTAAACAGCAGCGATCTACTTTGAATTGGATTTTAGCTTTGGATGTCCTGTTTGAAGTAGTGACTGGTTTGGCTGTGAGATGTTGGCCGTAAACTAGGATTGTACAGCATGTCATTCATCAAACCAGCTGGGATGCTGGTAAGCACTCCCTTTAGTTTTGAGGTTAAAAGCAGATTTTTTTTCTGATATTTCTGCAACTGAAATGAAATTTTGTGAAGTTATCTTCATCTTTAAAGCCACTGGCTTATAAAACGTAACTTTCACCATGCATTTCCCCTTTTACAAGATAGCTTTGAGTCCTTACATGAGGAAAATAGGTAGCCTGTTGCTTAGAATGAGGAAAACACTTAAGATAGGATTATGCACTACAAATAGTCAAATCTTAGCAAGAGTTTTTGTCTTATATCTGGTAAGGATGTTTGATTTAAACCAAATTCACCAGGCAAGTCCATATTGATTGTTTTATTTCAAAATATGATGCCTACACTTTAGAAATAAGACCCAACAGCTGGTCATGAGTGAAAAAAATCCGATTTACATTTTTTAAGTTCCTCAAAATGTAAATCTTTATTCCATTTGTAGATTGAAGTAATCCAGGTTTTATTTTACCTTAAAATATATATATATATGTTCTTTTTTTCTGGGCTTGTCTTTTGAATGCTGCTTAAATTACACATAATAAGACAGGTTTCCACCCAAAATAAGACAAAAGACTTGCAGGTCTATTTCATAACTGAACACTGGAATAAACTATGAAACCTTAACTGTCACGATTGTGTTTGAAGGGGATTTTTAAGGTGCTTTTTATATCTGGAACTTTGGAAAAGTTGGTCTTACACAGGGGTTGTTACATACTGTGGCTTAGTCTTATGGACATATGTGAACTGAACTATTGCATGTGGAGGAAAAGAAGCAGCAGAGCTCACCAAAGAGAGGTGGTCTCGACTTGCCTTTGTTTGAAGTGTGGTGTAGTGGGAATACAATCACTGGAGTAACTGGAGCAAGTAGCTGCTTGACTCATCGCACCAGCAGCAGTCATCTGATGATAAATGCAGTAAAATAGCCACCAGGCGATTTCAGTTTTGAGTGATAGTTTGCATGAGAATGGTGATAGGCCGTGTTGTTCACCATCTCTGTACAAGTCGACACCAGATGAAGTGTTGGGTGTATGTAAGAAACCTCTGCCGGTTCAGTTTAGAGAATTTTGTCCAGCTCCTCATATCAGGGAAATTTGTCATTCCCATCGATAAAGCCTCCTCTTTTGCCAAGCTGGTCTCGTACTTTTACACCCTGCTGTTGGAGTTTCTTGGCTTTTTGCTCAGCACTGTTTGACAGAGTAGTTAAGCTGACTCACCAGGCTGTAAACTTATGGATTTTTGAGAGTAGTATCCAACATGTGACAAAAGAAGAGGCATTTGTATCTCCTAATCCTCTGCATCAGACAAAGTAAATGGGCTACAGATGTGAAAATATCTTTGTTTTTATCATAATTACAAGCAACGTTAAAAAAACAAGTAGTGGTTAATTAAAAGGAAAGTAAATGTTTTGTTTGTTTAAGTAGCTCAGGGCTGTCCACGATATGTTAGAAAATATATCTGATTCATCGACAGAGTCACTCTGTTAGAGTTGATGTTGGCAGTTGTATAGTTTATGACTGTTTTATCTGAAGTGGATTTTAAAGTTTAAAATCCATTATACTCTCCTATTCTGATTTCATATAACTTCAGGTAAATTGCATGACAGTTTCAGTGACGGAAAAAAATGGTATTCTTCCTTTTAAAGGTGTTTAGACTGATAAATAACAGCAACTCAAAGTTTTTCTTTAAACTTAATTTTACTCATGAAATTGTTGATAATTTTATTATATTGAATCTGGCCACAAACAAAAGCCCTGCAATAACAGTCTGAGATTTAATCAGGGCTGAAAAAGCAGTTTTTCTGCTTAACTGACAGAAAATAAATCTGCAGTAACATTTTTCATACGGATAATTGTTTTGTCTTTCTTTTGCTCAATACTGCAGATTTTCTGCTCTCTGTGTTTATACGGGTGGATGACCTTATAAAGCATCATAGATGACAAACAAAAAAAGATTTAATTAGTAAAAGAATCATTTTTAATTTGATAACTGGAGTAAACAATCTTTCTTGTACATGGAATAGTTGTAACTGTAGCTGCTGTATTTTCAGGTTTTCACATTTTGAGCCAAACCTTAAAAATTTCAAATGGTGTGGTTGAAGACTGCATTGCTTTTTAACTTTGGGAAATAACTGTGATTTTTATACATCCATAAATTCTTGGAACTGTATGACTCAGTGAAGTTTGTCACCAAAGTCCATGTCTCACAGTTAATTTAGATCCATGTGTCTGGAGCTCTCTGTGATGTGCTCACTATTCGTCTTCGACTTTAACTCTTTTCACAGACATAAAAGTTGTGACAAGTTGTTCTTAGCAGTGACAAGCCTAAATTATTATTATTATTATTTTTTTTTTTTAACAGGGAACAGTTTTTAATATTAGAAACTGAATGACGGGAAAAAGGTTTTAGATGTGTCTCACTAACTTAACTAACTAGTGATGGGAAAATGTCCTTCGTTCTTTGTCACACCAAGATGTCACGAAGGGACAAGAGCTCCATATAAACCATTCAAGAACTAATGTAAGATTTATCGAACTCCCTCTCTTTGACCAGTGAAGCAGACTTGATTTGACACGGTTACAGTAGTTCAAGACTTTTTATCTAATTTTTCATTTTTTGTGTATGACAGAAAGAACAGAGGAAGAGAAATGACTTAAAGGGGGTTAAGACAAAAAAATGAACAATGAAAGGGATCCATGTAGAGAGGAGTTCAGCTAATGCCCCTCAACAGGGGCGTAGCACCAAATTCTGGGCCCCTGTACACTCTAAAAACATCACAAAAAATAAAAAAATAAAATAAAAGACAAAAATCAAGGCTTTCGTGGACCTCTCTCCCTACTCCCCCTACTACCATGCCCATTCCCCCCAGTATCAAATTATACTTCGAATGTTTGTTAAATCATAAATGACTAAATAACTCCTGCTGTGGGGTTTGCATTGTTATCTATTCATGGTTTTATAGCTCTAACAGTGATGAGATTGACACATGATCTGCAGAAAACATGTAAATGACTGATATGAGTCTATACAATCACAGATCTAAAACAGGCTCTAAGATGGGAGGTTATTTTAGAATAGCTCAAAGACAGTTTATTAATGTCATTAGCGAGAGCATGAATCTTGACTCATCTAAATTAATTTATAACTGCTTTAAAAACAACAATAAAGCTCACTTACAGTAATGACAAGTTTCAGATTTTGTACATTTATGGTATGGATTTTAAGTGTTTTTTTTTAAATCTTCTTCATTTGCTTCTTCACATCAGTCAGACATTTCAGATGAATATATCATGAAGCTGATCAGCTGCTGGATCAAAATTCACCATGTTGAAGATTTCTTGCTCTGAGTCTGATTTTGGTTCATTCTCCCTTCACTTAGTTTCTTCTTCTTCTCTAATGGTTCACTTTTCTTCTCACCAAACCTTTCAGGTGAAGCAGCTGGAGTGTGATGTGGCCTCAGCAGATGAGAGGAACAACGCTCACCACCATCACACTCTGGACACGCTGGACGCTCTGGACGGTTTGGACACCCAGGACATCTACAGCACACTAGACACTGTACGCCTCACCTGCCCGCCTGATTACACTCTCACCTTGCGCCGCTCACCTGACGACGTCCCTCTCATGACCTCTCTGACCCCGGGTTCATTGCCTGTGACCCCTGGGTCGCATCCCGTTACCCCGGCGACGCCCATGACTCCCATGACGCCTGGATCAGTGGTGGGGATGAGGATGGGGCATCCGCACCAGGGATACACACATCATAGCCCATATAGTAATACACACTTGCCACACACACATATCTCCACACACACACATTCCACCACGCGTGTATAACCGCAGCAAGATACAGAGACATAATTACAACACTTACACACATAAACACACACACACACACACACACACACACACACACACACACACACACACACACACACACACACACACACACACACAGGCATAAAACAAAGGACTTAAATACCTCTACTAATTACCCTGCAGGATTGTTACAGATGGAGTGAGAGAGAGACGTTTCCAGTAACAGGATGAAGGGACAGACAGCTGTGTGTTGCATGTCGGGGGACTTGAAGACAAGCGGGATCCTGGGAGATGCAGTTCTATGCATCATTTGCTCTAAACCCGGAACAAGACAAGCCAAGACATCCATGAAGTGTCTTGATTCCTGCTTTGGATATTAAATCTCCTGCTTTTTCTACACCTGAGGAGGAAAAGGAGGAATTCTGTGCCACAAAGGGTCAGTCATGGATCGCTTTACATCTCCTGCTGCACCCGTGCTGCACAGTTGAAGCAGTGCTGAGATAGGGCAGAGCAGACGTAGATGCAGAACTGAACTAAGAAGTACCACACACAGACTGCTGATGTCAACTTGAACAACCTGTGAAATGTGAATGTAGCATTTTTTTCCATTAAACGATCAAAGGCCCTATCTGCCAAGGATCAAACAAAGCTGAGGAGAAAAGAACAAATTCAAAGAGAGTGCGGGGTATAAAATAGACCGACAGGAAGCAGGGGATTAAAAAAAAAAAAAACAACAGTAGCTGAGGAAAAGTTTGTCAGATGGTGGAAAAGAGATTAGGTTTATATTAAGAAGGGATTTATCAGCTGAGAGGGAGAGAGACAAAGTGAGATTGAGTGATATGGAAAACACAGGAGTGCAAAGTGTGCCAAGAGACAGGAATTAGCTTCAGAAGAAGAAAGGGCCTCTGAAGTGTTGGCAGACTTTCTGAGGAATCACTCTAACCAGCTATGTGTTCAACTCTTGTAAATAGAATGGAAAGATACAGATGATATATTATGATTTATAGCATTTACCTGCTCTTGCATTAAAACATGACTTATTTAACCACATTATTGCTTTCATTTCAGATATTTACTATATAATTGTATAGATGTCCTGAAGCAAGGCTGGTTGTCTTTCTATCTCACCCACTGTAGTATGTACACAGTACCTTAATTTAAAGGCTTATTTGCTATGCACAGTCATTTCAATAGTCATTTCAACTCTGTAAACATCCAGATACTTGTTTAGTAGTTGAAGTGTAAGACATTTTCACACCATCCTGTCTATTTGTTTGACCATGGGGATGACAAGCTCGTACTGTGTAGATAATGCAATAATGGTTTGATGATTGAGCACCAGCCAAAAAACCACAACCCTTAACCCTTTTAACCTGATCCTGTCCTGTTCACCCTTTGACCTTACCTCTTAAGTTTTTCTTTAAGGCCTTCCCTTTAAATATTAGGAAAAAATATCTAATTAATGTCCCCACAGAGAAACATTTGGAGAAAATCCAGGAGGGGTTTAGTCATGGTGTGTAACAAAAAGAGTGTTTTTAGATTAATTTTTTTATTTTTTTATTTTTTGTGTGTGACCTTTACGGTGTATTGGGGCTCTAAACTACCTAATGCTGACTGAAACCTCAACCCTTTGAGAGGTTTTGAAATAAATCCATTTATATATCATGAAAATGTTATATCTCTTTTTCTAAAACGAAGTATAGAATTAAAAAACAAACAGTGAATGTATGTTAAAACGTTTAAACTGAATTCGATGCTCCACCACTCAAGATTTTGTCATTTACTTTGAGACAGATTTGATTAACTGTGTCTGGGTTTCAGCCCAAAAACAGCTGAGAAGGACTGATCATCTTGGCTTTGTTGTTCTTTACTTTGTTGGCCAACTCTCTCGTAGACATATTGCTTTAAGCTCTAATATGCTCTTAATGGAACAACATTTTTGGAGTTACCCCTTTAAAGCTTTAAAATTAAGTACTGAAGCTCCATTAAACAAGTGGTGTCAAAAAATGAGACTTTTTCAGACGAATGTTGGAGTTTTATTCTTGCTTGTGGAGGTGTGGTGGTTGTTACTGCTGTGTGTCATCACTTTAAAATTCACAGCGCCAATTTTCGCCCATTCACATGATGAAGCTGTGGTGTTGTCATAGCCGCCACTCAAAATGAGGAAAGGTTAAATCCAATCCATGTGGTTGTTTTTGTACAGACAAAACTCACGCCAACAAATCAACTCATTCCTGCATCTAACTTAAGGCCGTGACCCCTTCAACTGTAACTTCCTGTTTTACCTTTCTGTATCCTTACCTGCCCCCCCCCTCCCCAGCCTTACCTGTGCGACTACATGCAGCTTTGTCACAGTGAGGCCTATTTAACCTCCTCTCATCCTAAGTAACTTCTTCATGAGAGATATTTTAGTTTATTTGTCAACAGAGTACATGAAAATGAAAGCTGAACATTTTGTGGATGGCAAGCAAAGGACTTTTACAAAAATGATATAAAAATAATGTTTAATGGATGTTTGACTGACTGAATATTTTTTTCATATGGGTTTATTGACTCAGCGGTTGGCTGGATTGTGTCAAGCATAAAACATTTCTGCTGCATTTTTGAAAATAAAAATATCAGTATTTTACAATTTATGAGCAATTGACATGTCTTGTATGTCTTGATTTGAATAACAACAACAACAATGATAATAATAAGAATAATGTTGATGTTTGCAGAAGTTCAGAGGGTTAAAGGCTTTGGTCATCACATCCTTCAGTTTACTTATTGGGCTGAGCTCTTACATTATGATAGTTGAACATCTACATCCTTAGAGTCAGTTCTCTGAGTTTGAAGCTCAGCAAACATTTGATTTGTTACAGAGGATAGGCTGCTTGCCTGGATTAATCTTAAGATAAGGGGAAAAAATGGCTGACTGATTAGTCTTTGGTTTTATTTAGGTTGATAGTAAAATAAAAAAAAGAGGTTTTATGGCTCCTTAGGGTCTCTAGCCAGACTAAAATCGAAGACCAGAAGAAGTCAAGGTACTTGGCTTAGAAATTGTCACGCCTGTTTTTCTCTTAACACCTTAGAACTCTCGGTTTCTGATCATTTTAATTAAAAAATGTTCCTAAATCTTTTAAGTTGCGAGCAGGTGAGCTTACCAAGTGGATTTGCGAACGTATGCTACTTGGGGATGAAAGTTGAAATGAAAGTTGTCTTCATGTTCTCGTCAACTCTCATTTGAATAAAACAAATTTACTGAAAATAGATACTAGTTTCAAAAAGCACTGGAAAAATCTGTTCATCAGGGTTGCATATGTTATATAATTACTGAAACTACTGCAGCAAAATCAGGAAACATTACTGTAAATCATCATGAACCAGCAGCCCCTGCCAGCTGGCCAGGGAGACCCTGTGAGATGTGAATGAACCAAATTCATGGCTGACTTCCAGCACAGATTGATGTCTCCTACATTGTGTCCCCACTCTAATCCCATTAACTAGATATAACTGCAGTTAATTTGATTTATGTCCGACAACACATTAGAAAGCATGAGTTCAAGTCACAATGACCAGGTGTTTTTGTGAGCCATCAACTGGTGCAGAAAAGGACCCATGTAGTTTCTCAGACCTGATAAATGACTTTACCATCCCCTCTTCGATTCGACATTTTTAGAACTGCTCTCTACATGGCGGATTACTTCTCACTTAATCAAAAGCAATTCGAAACAGCAACAGACTTTCAGACGGTTCAGCTGAACATCTTTTCCAACAGCTTTTTCTTAAATGGTGGCAATTTAATTTGTGTTATTTCCTAAGGATAAATTACAGAGGTGGAGAAGTCTGTCTGCAAAGTGCAAGCCCTAAATGATGTGTGCACTGAGATGTGTCCAGATGGTGGGGAGTGGAACATTTTCATAGAAACCTTACTAATGGTTAAAAACTGAAAGTGAAACACCTGGAGGCTATTTCAAGGTAATATCTTTCTGCATGCGTGTGATGACTGTTAACTCACGAGCATTTATTGCTGGAGAGGAGCATTAGCTAATTTAATACCTGTCCAGACATAAAGTGCTTTTATCTAAAGTGTTTTATCAGTTTTTCATCCTATAATGCTGATCCTGAGGGGAGACTCTATATATGTGAGATAATGTGATCATCATAACTACGTCCATGTTATTTTTCTCCTGACAAAGATATTATTTTTATGATTTATACGTGTGAGACAATTCTCTACAACAAGTGGAGAATGTTTTCTTAAAGAATCGAGATAGGAGTGTGAGTCCTTCTGAATGGGTTATTTGACTCGCTCAGCTGAACAAAGACTGAACATGGGCGTAGTTGAAATGAGACAGAGTCTGCAGTCAAGTTAGTGGTTATGTGAGGCTATTTTTAGGGAAAGAGATGTTTGATTGAAGCGCTAACATGAGCATACTAATGGAGAGTTAGAAACCCCCCCCCGAGAGATGAATGTTGCTGACTGCTTGCTTCTCTAAGTTATACCAACTTCAGCAATGACTGCTTGTTTGTCACAGAGTGCAGTGGAGTTTCACAGCTCAAGGAAGAACATTCATGAATATTACTTCATTGAAATGCAAACAGAGTTCTTGTGTATCTTGTATGTGCACTGCAGACGAGGTAGTTCTTATGCCTTAGCGTCTCGGTCTGATTGCATTTCCATGAAGAAATGATCATAAATTTTCCGCTGCACTCTGTGATCAACTCATCAGGGCCGCCCCACAAACAAGCAGCTGCTGGAGGAGAGTAGGTGAGTTGTGTTTGGTCTCTCTGTTTGGTGGCTAGTACTATGGCTGGGACTCTATATGTACTGTTGATGAAGTTAGGTGCTGTTCTGAACATTATTTGTGGCTATAGAGTGGCTTTTTGGTTGAGGTTTGCACGTGGAGACGTAGACCGCTGTGTATTGCCATCGTGCATTCGTGGCTGAAGTTGGGGGTGTCTAACTTGGTGTTACGGTGTGTTTAAACATGACTTAAATTTACACTGGAATATCCCTTTAAGTCAAGCTAGAAATGACAGCAGAGGCTGATGGAAACGGCTGGCAGTTCAGCAAGATAGGATGCAAACAATAAAAGCTGCACCTTTATAAATGGCATTTAACAGAGCAGACTCGGTAGAAATGGAGTATAATGTGTGTGAGTTAGTGCAAAATGGCCCTCAGATTAAATTGTTTTCTTTTTGTTTTTAAAATGAGCTCTTCCATTAAGGTTGCACCGCCAAGTTTGGATGGTAGTGGTGTATGTGTTTTTGTCATTTGAGAGTGCAAATTGTTAGTAATACATGTTTTTTTTAATTTTAATCTTAAAATAATGAAAAGCACATGGAGTAATTATTTTAGTTCAGAGTGTAATCAAAATGAAGTCAACTCCCGTCTCATGAACAAGACACTTCTGGTCCCCAATTCAAGCAAATTATCTTTGCCTGGGCGCATCCTGTTGCCGAACAACCGTGACAATGTCAACTCCTCCTGCCGAATGAGCAGGGAGGGCAGCAGGAAGATAAAGCCCAAAACAGAGAGGAGTTGAGCAAGGAAATATTGAAAGAGGAGCAGAGTTGTTGGATGCCTGATGAATGATAATGTGACATGAAGAGGGGCAGTGAGTGAGATAATGTAAAGGAGAGCGAATAAAGGATGCATGGAAGGAGGGGAGGAGGGTGACAGATAAGGGGAACTCATTAAGGAATGGAACACAGCCTGCCTGGTTGTTTATTGGCTGGCAGGCTCATTGTACTTAATCACTGCTGCCAAGATACACACACACACACACACACACACACACACACACACACACACACACACACACACACACACACACACACACACACACACACACACATTTTAACGCAAACTCTTGCGTACAAGTACACATTCACACTGTGTACATACTTCTGCATACCTGCTTTGTAACCACTTAATGCATTTGTCTCCCCCCCCGACACACACAAACACACTCACTACTGCATGCCTCTCAGCAACTTGAGTCACTGAATCATTTCTCAGTGGCCTTCATCGCTCTCTTCCTCGCTCACTATAACACCATCCTCCTCTTATCCCCCCTCCTCCCTTCTTGCTCTCCTCCTGTGGGTCCTCTCTCTCTCTATCACAATCTTTCTCACAATTCCTTCATCACCCCCTCCTTTTCTCTCTCCTCTCCTCTCCTCTCCTCTCCTCTTCTCTCCTCTCCTCTTATCTAACAACCTTGAGATGATCTTCAAAGCATCATTGCAGGCAAGCATGTGAGGTCACATCTTCTCCAGCCCTTCTTCTCCTCTTTTCTCGTCAGCTTCTCCCCCTCTACCCTCTCTCCTCCGGCTCCTCTCCTCCACTGCGCTTTACTGTTCTTTTTTGGCTTCCTTCCCCTATCTAATTTGCCCTCTTCCTCCCTCTCTCTTAACTCTCTCTCCTTCTATTGCATCCTTTACTTTTCTTCATCTCACAGTCCATTTCTCTCCTCCTCTTGTAACATCTATCTCCACCTCATCTGGCCTCATCTCTTCTTGTCTGAATGTCGCTCCATCTCTGCTACGTGCGTCCCTTTCTTTTCCCAATTTTCCCTCCTCCTCCTCCTCCCTTCTCTCACTGCAGTCTCCCCCTCCTGCTTTTTTGCTCAACTCATTTACTCCCCTCCTTGCTCTTTTCATTCCTCCCTCTCCTCATCTAAGAATCTGAGGAAAAGAGGTGATACAAGGTTCCTTTTGTCGTGTGTGTGTGTGTAAATGCCTCCTGTCGCACGTGTCTGGGTTTCTGAGTGTGTGGGTGTGTTATTGTGGGGATGTTACACGCCTGTCTTTAAAGCAGCCCAGAGCCCTGCAGTGTTTTCACTCTCTAATTAATTAAGCGTGGGATGCTTTCGTCTGTTTATTGCTTGTCTGTCTCACTTTGCTGTCTGTGTCGTCCATCCGTCTCACTCTCACCAACACACCGCGAGTCACTCCATCTCCGTGTTTATCTTTCTGCTGTCTGCCCTCCTTTCTTCCTCCTTGCTGTCTGTCTGTTTGATCAGGCTCCTCTCGGTGGGAGAACTGCTACATAATTCAGTCCTCACTGATGCTTTCCATGAAGGGCTGTAAACAACAGCAGTAGCACACTCGGTCCAGCTGAGGTCAGCATTGTTCCTGATAAATTAAGAGCAGAAAATAACGCCTGGAGGAGAGATCTTGGGGCAAAGTTTCACTTTTGGAGAGCCCTGTGCTGCTTTTGTTTGTTTAGAGCATGATAATCAGGGGAGCGCAGAGGTGCTGGTGCATATCAAATTGGGAAGTTATGTTTTTCACCCATATGAATTGTAGCCTTAAATAGCAGTTGGTGCAACCTTCCAGAAGATCACACCATTTTGAACTACTTTTTCATGCATGCTGTGCATTTTTGTGAGCTGTGAATTCCTCTGCATTTGTGCAGGTTTTGCTTAAAACTGCTGCTGGTTAAAGATACAGAGAACAACTAGAATAATAGAGAAAACTTAATAACTTATTTTTTAGAGTGAACTGTGATGGAGTATGGGAGGACTTCTGCCTCAAATGTGTGTTTCTTTGCTAAGATGCAAAATTGCTTATGTCTTTTTCTTTTCTGAAGGAGTGAGGAAAACAAATGAAACCAGAGAGTTTGTGTGTGCATGCGCGTGCGTGCGTGGGTGCGTACATACATATGTGTGTGTGTGTGTGTGTGTGTGTGGGCGCTTCTGTGTGTTATCATTGGCCTGTGATATCGCTCAGACAGGAAGGAAGTTTGGCTTTTTCGGCACTGACTTTCCTTACTGTGAAAACTCTTAACACACACACACACACACACACACACACACACACACACACACACACACACACACACACACACACACACACACACACACACTGTACCAGGGTGTGAACTGTTTGTGTGTCTGTGAAGATAAAATCTGACAGTCTCACACCCTTCAGCCACATCGGTTGATCCTTTGCAAGTAGAAATCTGCAGTGACTTCCAGTAACTTTTGGACACCTCACTTGCTCATAAGTTGTGCTGCTAATAATAATAATAATAATAAAAATAATAATAATAAATTTCAACTTCAATTAAATATATATTTTTGGCTACATTTAAATGAGCAGGATAAATGGATGTATACTACCTTTACGCAGAAAACATCTCATTGTGACAGTACTAGTTGTTTTGTTTTCATCCTGACAGGGTTTGCTAACTTCACCCGAGGGAAGGTGCTCTGTGGCCTTCTAATGGAAGGTCCCTCAACTTTATCTACATCTTTACCTGACCTTCATGGTTCCTGTGTCAGAAAAGAAATGAAAGCAGGAAATTTTAGACTGATTTTATGCTTCGCTTTGGAGACTGACTTGGGCTTGTTTGAACTCTGCACTCTTGCAAGAAGCTGTGCTGCTCTGCATATCTAATATGCCTGCATATAAATGATTTAGGTGCCCAAAAATAGCATTTGGAAATGGACTTCTTTTGTTTCAGAGCATTTATTTTAGTAAAGCATGTTTTTCTTTTAAAGTAGCTATCGCCAAACTTTATTCAAGAATTATTTTAAGGAAAATTAGGGTGTTGTCATATATATATATTTTTTTTTAACTAGGATGTAGCTCAAATTTCATTCTTAGTTTAAGTTTTTGGCTCGTGTTTCTTGTTCATTTCTTTTTCATATCTTCACATAAAACATGCCAAATACTAACAAGTCATTACTCCACTTCACTGGACCCACTTGGCAGTGACTCCACACTGAGAGGTACTCATCTTTGTCTGATGTAGAGGAAGTCTGGAGTCTTTCTCTGACATCCGTCCTGCTTTCTTTGGTGTTAGAGTTGAATAGAAAGATTAAATATTTGACATTTCTTCCAAAATCAATTCTTTGTAACCTTAAAGCAAGTTAGGTTTATATTTGGATAATCTTTGGGGTCTGGCTTAATGTCTCCTGAGGCATTAACTGCAAAGGTGGGCACTGTTAATCAAACATTTGACTCTGTTTAATCTCAAAAACATTAACTCCAGTAAGTCACTGATCAGTTGATTCAGCTAAAATCAACTGAAGTTCACATTTATGTTGATATGAAACCTGCTGAAAGTCCTACACCCCACACAGAGAGGGTTGCCACAATCCAAATCCAGTAAAAGATTTAATCCGAACACATTTCATCCATACAGATCCTCAGATTACTTCAAATCTACAAATCCATGAGGGCCATTTGCCCTCGCTCAAGTTATCTGCAGTCCATCTGATCTTATCATGCAAGAGCAGGGTTTGGATCGTCACTCTTTTTCTGGTAAACAACCACAGCATGGATACTCCCAGTGATGGGAAGTCAGGCATTTTTGAGTGATCCAGATCGTTTTGCTCATCCAAGCAAACACAAACACTTACGCTCTTATGGCTTTGAAACAGCTCTTCATAGACTCATTCACGTACAACAGCTGGCTTTTATAGCCAGGTCATCCGCAACCAACATATCACTGAGCCTTGCTGCCACTGTGTTCCTGCAGTGAAATCAGGCAATGCAAAAATAATGGTGTTCAAGTATCAAATCCAATTAAAGGTTTATACAATAGTTTTTTAAAATAATGTTCACACTAACAGTTATGATAAAAGAAAGACAGATGTGTGCTCAGCTCTGATTAGGGCTTTAAAGTCCTAGTCAACTGGTCGACTTATTGGTCAATACATGCTGAGTCAACCAAAATTCTAATTGGTTGACAAAATTCTAACTGGTTACAGTCTATAGTTCATTTCATCAGGAGGAATGTATCAACTTCTAGTGGGAGTGTTTTCAGAGCACCCCCCTTGTTTTAATAATGCATTAGATTTCATATTGCGCTTTATCAGAGACCCTCAAAGCACTTTACATTGGATACATCATTCATTTGCTCATACAGTCACACCTTGGTGGTGGCTGCCAGTTTGCGCCTACGGCCTCTCCGACCACCACCACACAACATTCACACACCAGTGGAGGACACACACTGGGAGCAAGGTGGCTTAAGTGTCTTGCCCAAGGATGTAACGGACAGACTAGGAATAGAGGGGAATGGAACCGCCTTCCGGTTATTGGACGACAGCTCTACCTCCTAAGCTACTGCTGCCCATTTTGGATTCACCCAACCCACTGGAGACCAGCTGGAAACAGGAACATTTAAGAGCGTCCACGTTAATCAACGTCCGGTGGTTTGCTGAGTACAATATTTGTGTTTAATGGCCTTCTTGTGCTGACAAGCCTGCCGAGCTGCGCTCCGCTGAGTCGCATCGCCCCCCTCTTGCAGGAGGGTTTGGGTTTACCCCCCCTTTGCCCAAAGATACTTTGACATGTGAATGCAAGAGTTGGGAACAAACTGCCAACCTACTGCTTGATGGACAGCTCACTTTACCACTGAGCCACAGCCATTCATCATGCAACTCATGCTGATCTGTGTGCAGGTAATTACCATCCAGGAGTCAAAATAAGCTTTTGAGACCTGCCAATGCTCCATTAACTGATTTTCCCTGAAGGTTTCAGCCTGTATGTGCAGGAGGAAAAGATTGCCGTCTTCATTTTCTGGCGCTGCCATCCTGAGTCCATTGATGAAAAGATCAGAGCTGTGATTTTTCATGAGGAAGAGGCTCGACTATTCCTCTTGAGACTTGTTATATTCAACGCTATGATTGAGGCTCCATACAGAAGTGTTTTCCTACGTCTAACAGAGGAGCTTAGTCCTCCACCTGGAAGAGCTTTGTTGCCATACATTCAATTATTGAGGAAATGACTAAAGACATTTACCCAAGAGAATAAGAAATAGAGGCACATGCTAGCTTTGCTTTGGTACCCCTTTACCAGATGTCAGTACCTGTTAAAACCGGCGCCAGGTTACCAGCTGACCTGTTTCTTTTATAGTTGTTACACTTTTTTATCCCATATTTTAGACATCCCCTGATTCCAGTGAATGTCAACCCAACACCTCCTCTGGACTGTGAATGAAGGCCTTGACTTCATCCTTGGCACTTGCCCTTGAGAGGGTACTGCCACTGGCTTTTAGAGAGGTTTTCTTATTCCAGAGTGTAAAACACTTTTTATGCTGCCTTTTTCCAGCCTAGTTTGAAACCACATATTCCGTTACAAGCTCTTTACTTCATGATGTTTTAAGGTGCAACCAAACTTGGAGGAACAAATAGAGGACAAATGAGGTACAGGTTGGAGAAAGAAGCCAAGAGAGAAAAGTAGAGCAAATATAAAGGGGCCTTATCTAAAATTGAATACTTGATGGTTTTGACCATTTATATTTCATTTTTTGTCCTAAATCAGTAAACCAGTGTTCACCACTCTACAGACTGGGCTTTAGTTTCCAAGAAATGAAACCAGACTTAAATTAGATATAGAAAAACTAGCTCCCTCTCACGGTGTTTGGAAAACAAAGTAAGAAGATTTCCCAGTTTTGTTTCATCAGCTCTCAGACATGCACTGAAAAAACGTGTTTATGTTCCAAGTGTGTTAACAGAAAACATGTACAGTTTGCACAGCCTTACTGGAACTGTTTTTGTAAATGTGAAGCTGCTCTCACCCTCGGCGCTTTCCAAGACAGGAGACTCTTAGAAGAATGGCTCTGCTTGTCCAGTCTGGTCATGTACAGACAGATGAGACAAACAGAATCACTTAAACAGCTAGCCAGATACTGTACTGTCTGAGTGCTGATTCACTCCACAGATGCGCAGACACAGCCCACTCAGACCCACGTAGTCCTAATTTTATCTCTCCTGCTCCAGACCTGCAAACCAGCACCTACACTGCTGTGTATGGTATGTGCATGTAGATGTGAGCACTTTGACAGTGGATGCTTGCTTTTGTGCACTTTTCTGCCTCTGTATGTGCGTGTGTTATGTAAAGCACACCCAGGTGTCTCTCTGTGCTGTGATGTAACTCTAGTTAGTTTGCCCACAGCTGGGAGGGATAGATAACTACCAGGATGTGTGGGTGTGTGTGTTAGAAATGGTGTGCAAATTCTCTCAATATTCTCAGCACTGTGGATGTGCTCTTAGATAAGCTCATTGTTGGTGGACAGGATTCCTTATTGACCTTGTAGAGGCGAAACTTTTCTCAGGAAAACTTACCAAGTCCAGACCATGGCTGCCTAAATAGGGGCCTTGTGGAAACCTGATCATGAGATGTCTGATAACTGCTTATTTATTTTGAAAGAGACTCCAGCTTAAACCTTGTATTCAACACTTAAAGCACTTATCAATGGCAGGCTGCTACACCTTTATATATTTGAGGAAAAACACATGCAACTATAGATACTGAATAACAACCTTGAGAGGATCCTCTGGCGTTAATTTAAGATAAGGTCAAACACACCATAAGACAAACACCCCCTCGAGAGATGAATATTGCCAACCGCTTGCTTCTCTAGTTCATCGAACTTTAGTAAAGACTACACAATAGCAATACACAGTGGTCTACATCTCCACACACAAACCTCAACCAAAAAGCCACTCTATAGCCACAAATAATGCTCAGAACAGCACCTAACTTCATCAACAGTACATGTATGGTCCCAGCCATAGTACTAGCCATCAAACATCTTTTTAGCTTTGCCTAATTTCTTTCTTTCTAGCAAAGAGACTAAACACAAACTCAACCATTCTCCTCCAGCAGCCGCTTGTTTGTGGGGGAGCCCTGACAAGTCGATCACCGAGTGCAGCAGAGTTTCGCAGCTCAAGTAAGAACATTTATGATTATTACTTCATGAAAATGCTAACAGACTGAGATGCTAAGGTAGAAGAACTACTGCGTCTGCAGTGAAAAATGATTATAATGATGATTATTACTTAATGGAAATGGGCTGCAGCTCTAGGTGACTCAGTGTGGAGACGTAGACATGCTGTGTATTGCTATCATGCGGTCGTGACTAAAGTTGGCCTAACTAGAGAAGCAAGCAGTTGGCAACATTCATCTCTGGAGGGGGTATCTAACTCTGTGTTAGGGTGTGTTTGACCATAACTTAATTTTACGCCGGAATATCTCTTGCTGGAATATCCCTCTAAAGGACAAAGCTTGTTTGCATGGAAACTGGCTTAAACACTAATTTTACAGGAAAACCACAAAGAGAAATCACAGTGACCGTAAAAAACATTCATGAAGTCTCACTGAAAACACCCATTGGTTTCTGATGAGTCTTTATGAAGACGAATGACGGCCATATTGGAAAAACAGACACAGTTTACTTTTGGTCCAGATGAGCAAAAGCTGCAGGTCTGGTTGTATTCTTTAGTTACTTGCTGCTCCTTAGCCAAAGAATCCAGCATCACAAAGTGTCTTTTCGGTGCTATGCAGATGACACACAGATATACCTCCCTCTGAAGCCTAGCTGCTGTCAAAGACTGTCCAAATGATATTAGCTGCTAGATGGCTCAAGACTTCATCCAGCTTACTTTTTAACACAAAACTTCCACCCACCTCATCAAGTCCAGCCTTGGTACACTTTCAGAAAACATAAAACCCACAGCTAGAAATCTCGGAGTAGTTTCCGACTCTGACCCTCGTCAATAAAGTGTTGCAGTCCTGCTTCTTCACATCTGAACCATTGCTAAAATAAAAACACTACTCACCTGCTCAGATCTTGTAAAATTCGTTCATGCTTTCTTTTTCTCTAAACTTGATTACTGTAATTTACTCCTTCCTGGCATAAATCAAAAATCCCTCTCTGGCCTCCAGCTGGTTCAGAGTGCAGCAGCTTGGCTTCTTAGTGGCATTGACAGTAATCACATTACCCCAGTTTTAGCTTCCTTTCACTGGCTTCCTGTAACTTTCAAGATTTCAAGATCACTTTTAACATGTATGGGTCTGGCTTCAAGCACCCTTGGCGTCTGCAGACTTAGGGGCCTCCTGGTTGTTCCAAAGTGGAGACTTAAATCTAAAGGCAGAGGGTCTTTTCCAACAAAGCTCCTCCACTTTGGAACAATCTGCCTAAGGAGATAGGACATGCAGAATCAGTCACTTCTTTTGAATCTCATCTTAAAACTTATTTTTATGGACTTGCTTTTTTATCTGATGTCCCTCGAGGAACTGCAGTTTCTGTGCTCTTGGGGAAAGGCTAAATTTTCAGAAGTTTCTACTTGAGTATATCAAACAACTTCCAAAGATATCAAAATATGAGGTTGATGTTACAAGACGTGCATTTGAAAAAAAAAAACCCAGATACGGTTGCTTGATTAAAAGGAACCTTGATGTTAAATGGATGAATGCGTATAATGAGTCCTTTTCACTATATTTTCAGCAGGGGTTTTCTCGCTCAGCTCCTCAGAAGTGAAGTTTAATGTTTTCCTGACCCATGATGTTTTCAATTAAGGTTAAGCTTGTTAAGAAATGAAACTGGACATGATTCACTTAGACTAACCAGACACAGCTAGTGTTTGAACAAGTAATTTTTCTTTTTTGGCAGCAAGAATATTTATCCGTTGAAGCTCATCATCTAGGAATTGCAAAAACACTGTGTCAGTATAGTGTTCAGCTCGGAGTTTAACGTCTTCTTCTCTGAGTCTGCAGAAAATGAGTTCCAGCAGAGTCAGACACTGCTGTTAAGCACAGCTTTGTGGACACTGTAAGGAGCAATTCAGTATTCTGATCCTCAGTTTGGATGATGAAGCTGATATGACTTCCAACCAGTGCAAATACTAACAGAATAACAATTTGAACAAACAGGGTGAAGCTGCACTTTTTTTAATTAAGTAGAAGGTGACAGTTTTCTCTGCTGGAGCTTCACCGTGGGATTCTGCATTTAAGGCGACTGTGTTATTGTATACATCTTAAATAACACACAAACACTAGCTTATGTGTGATTTTAGATAACAAAGTGAAAGGCGCTCCATTGTTTATTCACTGGAGAGGAATCTTGAAGTTTGAATAGGGCCTTAAAGAATCCAGCATTTACAAAACAAGCCAAAGAGAACAAAAAGAGGAGAGTCTGAAACCTCCACATGGCGGTAAATGACTCCCTCACTGTTTGCCCTCTCTGTGTGCAGGAGAGTGTGCATGTGTGTGTTTTGGAGTAACTGTATCTTTACAGATGTCAGGGGTCAAACCCTGCTGTCCTCTCCTGCAGGGGTCAAACTCATATTCTGCCTCTTCTTTGATGTTCCAGTCCCCACAGTCTCCTCCTCCCCCCTCCTGCACCTCCTCCTGTTACGTCTGACACAGCAGCACGCTGGGAGAATGGCAATTTTTCATCTTACCAATCCCGTAGCCTCCCTCGCTCCCTGCGACTGCTTTGTTCCCTCTTTCCCATTCTGTCTGTCTGGCTTTCTTTATTGCTTGACCTCGCCCCTTCACTCTTAAACTGGACGGGTTTCACAGAACCAATATTTTCAGAATTGAATGTGCATCTGTCCTCCACCAGGTTTGGAAGATACGAATGTCAGGCTGCACCCAGGTGAAAAAAAAGTAAACTAGCTTGATCAAAAAGTGCTAATTTTGATGTACAGACAATGTACTTAGTTACTCTAATGACATATAATTAGTGCTACTAAAGCTAAACTAAAACACGATAAGGTTTACTGAACTGTACTGTTATGAAATACCATTACGTTGAACTTCAATTTACTTAAGTATACTTTTTGGTATTATTTTAAACGCCCTTTGATCCCAGTTAAAACATACTTTTCCCCACTGTTCAGATGACTTTTAATAAACTTTAAAAGGCACATAAAAATAGTACAACTTTGATTAGGGTGACCATACGTCCTCTTTTACCTAGACGTGTCATATTTTTCTGGGGCTGTATGGCCTGTTCGGGCCTGTATGGAAGTTTTGAGTTTGTGTACTGTGGACAAACTGAGTTAGAAGCGTGTAAAAAACACTCAAGCTGACCGGAAAAATCCCCAAAATTTTGAGCACGGCTCCACCCCGTGTAGCAGTGTCCTCTTTTTTGGGGATTCAGAATATAAGTCACCCTAACTTTGATATAATAATAATATCTGTATGGAAGGTACACCACAAGTATTTACACCAAGTATACTGCAGCATACTTTTTTCTAATCTTATTGAAATTGACCTTCAAGTGAAAATACAAGCTGCTCTCACTTCAGGTAGAAACAAAGTTGGGAAACATTTACTTTATGAGTAAAAATTGTATGCAAGTGCAGTAAAGTGAAGCTGAAAGATGTGGAGTTTCTTGCAGGTACATTTAAACAACAAACAAACATACGTCAGTTTCTCTTTATCATAACGTCTTCATTTTTTTTCACCCAGGAAAATCCTCACACAAATACTCCTGACCCAGTTCACTAAATATAAACCACTTGACCAACTGTAGTTTTACAGGGACCTGCAGAGTTTACATTTCAGAAGTACTCGGTGTTTGCTAGCACTGCTGTGTGTCCTGCAGAGTAGCAGGTGTTGTCTTTACATTATCGACATGTGTCACTGTAACTGCAATGAGGCTGATGAACATCAAATCCACATGTGAACGTTTAAAATTTCAGACATATTAAAGTTTAATGAAAAAATGAACAGCAGAAAAGCACAATCACTTGTTGCTGCTCACTGTTTCTTTTTGGACACCAAAATCTCGTCTGATAAAGCAGAGTCACTTGTTAGGGTGACTCTTCTGTTTTTGTTCAGACCTTCTCTCACCCTGTTGGTGTTGCAGGTATACCACACCTCTAATAAGCTGATCTGACTCATCTGAGAGTTTATGAAAAACACCCAAACCAGAGCTTCAGTCTCTCTCACTCCACTCCTGAGCCACAAGATGTGTTTGCCTGATTGTTGTAAGCTTGCTTCTGCTTGTATCTGACTGAAGTTAGCATCTTAGTTTGAGACAGAGGGAGGGTTGGGAAATCTCTGCCATTTTTGTTAGATTTCTGTTTTCTCCTGTTTTGATGTTTAGGATTGTATTTTAATCTCAGTACAGACAGTAAAGGTGTGCTCTTTTGTTGTTAGATTTGGGGTTTTGTTTGTTAATTTGGCCTTTTAGTTCCCTGAAGTAAATACCTCTGTTTGTAGGCAATGCTTTGTTCACAACTTGATTAACCAATGTTTGATTTTGTTATTACCTAATTTCATTGTAAATAAACCTTTGAAATTCTTGCTATTCTAGTTTGGGAGTTTTTGTTAGCAACACAGGTTTAATTTAAAAACTTATCATGTTACTTCTTTTAGTTACCCTTAGATTGTAAGAAGGTTGTAACAACACAAACAAAATACTACATGTGTATAGAAAAGGTCCCAGCAAGGTGCTATAAAGTGACCCTGCACTACCTACTGAGGTACATTGTATTCTGCTGCAAAATATTGTAATTCATTTTTTAAAAATGTCACTTGTAGGAAAACAAGAACACAAAAGTGACAGATATATGACAGTTAAGATTCACTAACAATCATAACAGAAATCCTTCCTCCCTGTTTGAAGACCTTCAAGGGCCTCCCTCACTTCCTGCTGCATGTCAACATTCATTCTTGATTTAAAAGGGTTTACCTTCACAAACAGGTAAATTTATGTCTGTCCACAGTCATATATATATGTAGTCAAGACTTTGAAGGGATTTCTTTAAAATGTCATCACGTAACACGTTATATCCTGATCCATTGACTGTAGCATGTTTTGAGATCACAGTGAACATGACCTCTGACCTCCAAAATGCAATCAGCTCATCCTTGAGTCAACCTTAATGTTTCAACCATCCCTAAAACAGCCCTCGGATCCTTTTCATGTGGAACCGTTTCAAATTTAAAACCAGGTCTTAAGGTTTATGAGGTCCACAACGAGACTGCTTATCGGTTTGGAGAGAAAAGTCAGATTTTTAGGGACAACTTTGTCCAAACTGTCCAAAAGTTTTTTATTTATTTTTAAATTGGGTGACACCCATTCAGTTCACAAAGCTGAAGATTTTGCTGGGAAATTCAAGCTCGGATGAAAATATGTTTATTAACCACCATCTTGTGTCAGCATGAGTAAATAAATAAAGGAGTGTGAGAAAAGGGGCGGCAGTGGCTCAGGAGGTAGAGCGGTCGTCCAATGACCGGAGGGTTGGCGGTTCGATTCCCCCCTAATCCAACTCTGTCCGTTGTGTCCTTGGGCAAGACACTTAACCCACCTTGCTCCCAGTGTGTGTCCTCCACTGGTGTATGATTGTGAGTGTTGTGTGGTGGTGGTCGGAGAGGCCGTAGGCGCAGAATGGCAGCCACGTTTCCACCACCACCAAAGTGTGACTGTGTGAGCGAATGAATGATGTATCCAATGTAAAGCGCTTTGAGGGTCTCTGATAAAGCGCTATATGAAATCTGATGCATTATTATTATTAAAAGCTAGCAGAGCCTTTTGACTGGGACAGAGTTCTTTGTACTGAAAGTATATGAGTATGGACAGACATGGGTATAAACTCACATTTGACTGGTGTGCAGAGGAAAGTAACTCTGCTTTCCTTTTCACATTCTGTGATGACTTACAGTTGGTCCAGAATCCTGCAGCAGGTCAAGTAAGTCCACATCGGTGTCTCTGTCTGTTTCATCATCCTCACTTGCCAAGGGGGTGGAGGTCATTGGCTTTCAACTCAGCAATGAAGATTTCAGTTTGGGAAGGACTCTTTCTCTCACAGCCTTTGGCACAAGCACTAAAATGAGTATTTGATTTTAAAAAGGAGAGGATTTTGGACAGAATTTATACGCAAATGAGCTTTCCTGACTGTTATTTTTTTAATATCTGTGATAAGCAGGTGTGCAGTTTAGTCTGGGGCTCTTTTGGGACACTGTCCTTACAGAAGGAATGTATACGTAAACTGTATAACTTACTTCTATTCCATTAGCTAAAAAAGTAGACCATGTTCGAGGTCTAGTTAAGACAGCTACCATGACAAGTAAGAATTAAAGTGATACTGCGGCTACTTTTAAGTACAGCATTCAAAATACTCTCAGACCATATTTAATCAGGAGAACAGTACTCTTGTATAGTAGCAATACACCCAAATAGAGTTTCATTGGTTGTATTTTTCATATCATAAAGGAGGTCAAGTTGTATTTATTTTGTGAACCTATGATATTTTTCACATATTTACTTAGTATAATGGGAGTTGTCACTTTATATGTAATTTTTAGTTCCTTTCCAAAAATCAGGAAGATGTGTATCTGCCAGGTTTCTAACAGTTTGTAGTGCTAAAGTCATAATGATTATATATATCATATGATTATATATATATATCAGTAGGATATATATCTGGTGTTCTCAAAATGATCTGAAAATACTTACTCTTGTTTCAGGAACATGTAATTTGTTAATCTGTGTATCTTCTACATCTGAGACTGGATCTTGCAGTAGTTTATTTTATAAACTACTATTATATTTAGCAACAACGTCCCTTATTGTTCCTTTTATCCTTAAATTATCTTCGGATATTCAAACATATTAATTCCTCATCATTCTAGCCTTCTGACAAAAAAAAAAAAAAGCAGTATTTTTTCTTGAACAAGATGAGAGACAATATGTAAAATATATTATCACACTCTAAAAACCCCTGGTTGGGGTTGTGTGTGTCTATATATATATATATATATATATATATATGAAGGTCAAAGTTTACAAGGTCACCAGGTCACTTTAATTGCCCAACCCAATTATTGGGTTACTCAGAAAAATAACTCAGAATTATTAATCCATTCAAAAAAAACCTCAAATTGGGTTACAATATAATCAATATGACCCAAGAAATGAGTATGGATTTGAAAAATAACCCAGAAATTTAACTCAACACGTACAACCCAGGAATTGGGTTGAAGAAAACCCGAGAGTTTTTAGACTGTATATTCAGAAATAAAGGGAAGAAGAAAGAAGACATAAGCAAAAACAACAATATTTGTGTCAACAGGTCAATAATAAACATGTTGTGATGTGATCAGACTGCTTTGATTACCTTGTATCCCTGTGATTTCCTAAATGTAAACACAACTGATTACCGTCCTGTTTTTTCCCCACCAACTTCTTATAGTGATTTGTATGTAACAAAAGTATTAGGTGAGAGGACATGGTGACACTTTTGAATAAATATTTAATGAGACATACAGAATATTTGTATTTGGCAACCTGATCCTTATGCAAAAAGTCATATTCTGTTTTTACATTAAATTATAGATAACATTCATACAGAAGTTGTACTGTAGAATAAGTATTTATTCAAATCACACTTCACACCCTGAAGCGCTTATAAGAATACCCACCTCTTAATAAGAGCAGTTTAGCAGCAGTACACTTCCATCCACCCCTTATCACTCAAGACGTCCGGTCATTTTAAAAGCTGGACGAGCTGTTGCCTGTACTGAGGAGTCACAATATCAGAACCTTTAATGGGAATTGAGCTGTCCCTGAGATAAAACATCCTGAATGTAAACTGAGCCATTTTTCTCTCCACGTTTTCTTTTAACCACATTCAATTTTCACATGGTATTGAAGGTGACCAGCAGGACCACTGGGACTACTTCAGGGTTAATTGGAAAAAATCTACTTTGTGCAGAAGTTTGCTTTGAAAATCTTAGTGGGAATTCTCTGTGGTAGATCTGCTGTCTTCCTAAAAAGTCCCCCAGTTTTCTGAACAAATTCACAAAGTCAAACTCACTCCAAATCACACCTTGTTTTATCTTCTTTTTTGGTCATTAGGTGTGTGTTCACATTTTGCCTTCTATATGTCTCTCTGTCTCTCTCTCTCTCTCTCTCTCTCTCTCTCTCTCACACACACACACACACACACACACACACACACACACACACACACACACACAGACATTGCTAACCTTGATGGATTCCCACTGCAGGTGTGTCGAGACCATGGGCGTCAAACAGGTGTGTGAGCAAGAAAAGTGTGTTTGTAAAAGTGTGACTTTGGTAGCCTTAGAGTGTATGTGTATGTGTATGTGTGTGTGTACGTGTGTGTGTCTGTGTGTGTCATGGGCATTCTGTGGGCGTGTTTTTCCGGAGGCTGTGTTTTAGTTTTAGCTCTGACATTAGTGACTCTCAAAGTACCCCTTAAAGTACAAACTACTACCTTTGTGGCCAATGAACTTCCAGCTATGCTTCTGTGTGTGTGTGCAGCTTGTGCGTGGATGTATGCATGTGGCTTTGCAAGATAAAAATTTATGTGTGCATGTGGTTGTGTTTGCAAGAAGGAGTCACCTTAACTAGTATGAAGAATAGACCTTGTGTTAAGTGTGCTTGCTATCATTGCAGCATCAGAATAGCCATGAGCCTGGGAATGTGGCTCTTTCTGCAGCCAAGGACGCCTCATGTAACTGTTTTACCACTCATACAAAAACAGTTGTCTCTTTTTGTATGTAAAACTGCAGTCAGACTTGCGGGTGGTTTGATATCCACTGGCTGCAGAAATGCTTAGACAAACAAGTCTCTCTGCAGGGAAAGGTTTGTCTCTTACAGGAATCAATGGCCTGCTTAGAATAACCATTTTTCATCCGAGTTTCATCTTCAGCATTGCAGAATTTAAAACCCGAGACGCAATCTGCTCTGTCAGTAAAATATAGTTGTAATATTTCAGCTTTAAGAGTGAAAAATTGCATTAAGAGACAAAGACACACATTAAATAGATCAATATGAGAACACTCTGTATCATAGTTTGCATTTCTGCAGACAGGCCTCTTTATCCCACCTAAACTTCCATCAGAATTACAGGATCGAATTATTAAAAGAATCAATACCACAGACTAGGCCTTTGGGCATTATGTATGAATAAATGTATGAAAACAAGTCAGAGTAATTATAGATAATTACATGCCTCTACAGAATAATTGGCTATTCTATGATAAAAAAGGCTCATTTATATCTTTTTCTGTAGCTCCAAAGACTCATTTTTATTTTTATTCTCATGGCAACTATTTAAATTCCTGTTTATTGAATCACTGTGAAAGTAACCTTGACCTAGTTTAGTGTATCCTAGCTTTTCTCCAGATGGCTTTCTCCAATATCCATCCCATCAGGAATGAACTAAACCTGTATTTCAGATGGAGTATCCATTTCAAAATTAGATGTATAGAACAGAAGTACACAAAAAGCATGTAGCAAGGGGTTACAAGGCAAAAGTGTGTCAGCTGGGATACAAAACTTGCTTATATGATAAGAGTCGCATCGGCTGTCGAAAATGGCGGCAATGGGCCTCATTTCCCAATTTTTTAAAAATTACTGGATATTGTGTTTTCTGTCATTCAGCATTTTCAACTCTTGGAGAAACATGACTTTGAAATGACCAAATCAGACAAAGCTATATTGGCCAGGTTCAGCCTCTATTGTGTGAAACATACAGCACTAAATGAATATGTTCAAACCAGTGACGTTTGGTGAGGTCCATGGCTGTTGGTACTGACTGCATCACAATCAGATTTTTAAACATATGAATCCTACAGAGGAGTTTATTAACCATTTGATTGGTAGAAGTTAACGGGTTCTTAAATCAACTTTCTTCACACATACAAACTAGCACACAAAAAAGCACATTATATATATAAAAAAAACGCCATTATGGTGTTACTGTTACTATGAATTATACTTATAAATAGACTTTCTTTCAATATTACTTCCTGCTTGGATTGAAAGTCCACTTTATAAAACTGTTTGTGTTTCGAGATGTAATCCTCTATTTTGAAAGTAAGGCCAGAGGAGAGGAAAAAATAAATGGATGGCTGTGCTTGACTTACTAGCTGTAGATCGTAGATTGCTGTGTCACTGACCCTGCAGTTGAGATGACTCAAGAAGAATTACTGGGATCATGAGTGCCCCCTACCATGAGGCAGAAGAACTGCGTGCCTCACTTAATGCCTTTTCGCAGCTGTTTTATGATTGTTTAGCACAAGAAACATATTACACACATATGATTGCTGACAAAAAACACTGTGTGTTGTATACAACAGCTAAATTGTGGAGATTTAGTTCATATATCGAAGTGTTTGAACATTTTAATAACGACATACAGAGAAATAGCAATGCAGTCTCACTATATAAAATGCCATTACAGTTAGCTGAGTCATTGCGTAATCCATGGTGAGACTCATCTGGCTGCTGCCTCACTGCACATCTCTTCTCAGTATTTGAATAGTTAATGTGAAAACTCAGCAATTTTGAATTAAAAAATAATAAAAAACTAGTGAAGTTAAATAAAAAAAAAACCTTTATTACTTAGATTTAATGAAACTCTTTTATTTCACTTCCTCTGTGTGAGTCCTCTTCTGCAGTATAGTGTTTCTGATGACAGCCTTCTCAGAAAGACTGATGTCATTTTAATGTTTCTGTTTGCAGTATTGATTTTATACACACTAATGGCACCACTTCATCCAATAAATCACCCTTTTGCATTTCACTTTCAACAGCACTACCTCCATTTCAGAATCATAAAAGTGCATTGAAACTTCCAGAGGTTAGTTAGTTGGTTTAATTTTGTACATACAGTACCTGCTGTCTTTACGTTTCTGTTAATTTCTGTGTGATATTGTACTCACATTACTGCAAACTCATGTCTTTACATTGACATTGGAGGGCTGTTCTTCTGTGCTAGTGAGGAAAAACCAGCACAAGTTTAAGGGCTCTATTTTCGTGCCTCGCTGGAGACGTGCTGCAGGAGCGGCGTAAGTCAGGTACGCCGTGTCAACAAGGCGTTCCCAAGCACAATTTGGTATTTTGGTGAGCGGCGCAGCCCAGTGTAAGTATCCCCCCTCCCTGACTTAGCTCCTCCCAGCAGCGTAAGTCGTAGAGAGGGAGGAGAGAGGGCGTGGAGTGGGTTTAACACAGCCGAGACCTGTATTGACCATTAACATCAGCTCCCCTCCTCGCCTTTAAATCCGCCAGCGGCGAGGCGTATTCCAATTTTCGTGAAGTAGTCAAAGAGATCAAGAGATGGCTGAAGACAGTAAAGCCACACGATGGCGACAGAAGGCAGCCCCTCAACAAGTGTCACTGTAAGCGCTGCAGAGGGCGTCCTCCACACTGTCTCATCTGAGCACAGATGGATTTGGTGTGTGTAATGTTGGACCCACTGGTAAGACAAAGACCCTTTTCCACAAATAAAGACACTCACATAAAGTTGCATATATTCAAACCTCACGTGACAAAGGTGGGTTGTGTGCACAGATCACAACATAAATTCCAAAAATTAAAATCGGAACCATCTGTGCGTAATGATGCATCACGCTCTGTGGCCTGGCTCTTTCTTTCATTGATGTTGGCATATAAAATAAATTTGGTTCACAAAACTGAATATTATAATGTCGACACCTACCCCCGCCACCACGCCCAGCTTGGCGGACCTCGGTGCACCTCAGTTTAGGAAAATACCAAACTGGCTGTGCACCGGGCTCTGCCAGACGAAAATACCACTGCTCCGTGTCCGCCTACCCTCCGCCACGCCGGCGGACAAGAGAATAGAGACCCAAATGTATAACGATAGGGCATTCATACATTTAAGAACATAACAACAGGTTCATGCATCTGCCTAAAGGCTCATGAATTCTTCACATCAGATATGCATATAGATACAGACGGGGCCATTTGTCTGTACTCTGCATTTATTTCAAGCTGGTGTATATAGACCAAATGTTGCAGTAACTCTGAAAAACTGTGGGGGCAGTAAAGCCAATAGTTCAAAGACTCTGTTAAACACCAAACATAACCTCAAACTTTAAAAAAAATGTATAAACCTCCCTCTATGTTTGGTGAAGTATTCAAATTGCAATTCTTAACCCTTCTAGACTGGATATGAATTTGCTTAGCATTCCTGTTCAACTGCTTAATGAGTGTAATTCTATATATATACTTGACTATGCACTGTGCATGTTATTGGGGGGGACCTCCTGTGGATGGTTTTGCACTTTGCACTTCTATCAGGTTGTCTTCAAAGCTCTCTGCCATTTGCAATCCCTGTAATCTGTCTGATAGTTTTTGAGAATGAGCATGGCCAATGCTTCAAACCAGTGCTGGAAATGTGCAGCAGACATCACGCATTTACCTATATGTAACAAACAGCAAGTATATCTACAGCTTTAGACTCTGTAGTTGCACTTTAAGGGTTCATGTCCAGACTCAAGTACACATAAAAACTTTTTCTTTGAGTTCTCTTTACTCATCAAGCATGAACTATTTCTGACCTGGACTTCTCTACAAGGTGTGATGAACTCCCTTCAATGCCAGTGTATGGCTGTTACAGGTCAAAGTTCAGGTGCCAGCAATGAAAGGTGATTCCTTTAGAAAGCCTGTCTTTGTACGTGAAGACTTCCTGTCTGTCTGTAGGTCTCTTCATCCTGTCTGACCTTTTGACCTATTGTCAGTCAATACGACCACTGCCCAGCTGACTGGACTTCTATTTCTGCAGTGTGGAGTTTGTGTGCTTGTGTGAGAACGTGTGGCTTCTTAAGTTGATGTGCACAACTCGTCTGAGGTCAAGAGAAGCTCAGAGACACTGAAGGATCCACTGATTCAATTTTCCAAATTCAGAACGGTTTCATAATTCAGAATTATTTTGTCTAGAGAGCATCTGATAATTAAAAATAAATTGGCCAGTTTGCTCTGGCTCTGAATTCGATGCGACGAAGATGAGAACATTTGATCAGATATTGGATTAGACAGTAGTCCCTTGTGCAATGTTTTTTTCTATTATCATTTCCACACCACTTAATCTGCATGGAGCCTTTAACCTTTTTATAAAACTGAGAGTAGCAACGGAAAGGGAGAGCAAAATTAATTAAATTTGGATTAGGCCTCACTTTGCGGATGCACTGGTGCATATACGCGAGTTGGATTGGGCCCGGGTGTTAATGTGAACCGGATATTTGGCTCCGTCTGTCTCAGCAGCCGAGGCGTCATTCCAGAAAACACAATGTCCAACATACACACAAATCTGTGCTGAGAGTTTATTCAACAACACATGGCACAGGGAGTGTTCAGTGCTGTCCAAGTGGGATGAAAACTGTGAAAATTAATTTAATTTTCCTTATTAACATTTAAATGTTGAATAAATACCTCAAAAGGAAATGTTAATTAGGAAAAATGCCTAGCCAGCTCATAACACTGAATAAATCACTCCTCCTGCTACTTTATTTAACAGATCAGGTTGAAAAGAAAAGGACTCTTCCCCTCAGGATTGCATGTGCTTGTTGCTTGTGGCCATGAAAACATAACCAAAACTGAACCGGGCTAAGCCGGGCCACACCAGAAGAAAGCAAGCACCGTGGATTAAGCAGTACAGTTGTGTTTGTGTGCATGTTGGCGTGTGTATATTTTGTGTTTAGAGAATGCAGAAAGATAAGTAGGAGTCTCTTTGTAGACAAAAGTGTTTGCATATGTACATTTGTATGTGTTTAGCCTGTCTTAATACCTGTTTGTGTGTGTGTGCATCAGGGGAGACATGCTCTCTTTGTCTCAAAGTGCTTCCTTGTGTCAGTAATTATTCTGTAGGTGGTCACTCAAAGGCCAGAGGGGATGTTTATAGTAGTACCTGTAGACTGTGTGTGTTTGCATTTATGTGTGTGTTGGTAAGTAGGATAGTTTGAGCAGGTTTGTGTTGTTTGTCTATACATCTGTGTTTCTGGATTATAATGAGCTTTTCTGGGCCTGTGTAGTTAAATTATAGTTACCTGTGTGTGTGTTTGTGTGTATGAGCTTATATAACAAGTTTGTGTTTCCTGGCTGGGGAACAGTCTATTGGTACCTGGGGATCAGTGATCAGTGTTATTGCAACCAGCAGCTTCAGACAAACAGTCGAACAGTGGACTCATTCATACTGAACAAGAGCAGTGTGCGTCAGTGAGGTGTGATTTCACATAATAACACTTGCAGGACTCGCATGAATACTAATGCTGTGATACAGACAGAGACGCTTATCTCAAAGTATAGAAGAGGTGGTTGTGATTTTAATGCCATTTTTGGAATTTATGTTGTAATCTGTGCGCACAACCCACCTTTGTCACGTGAGGTTTGAATATATGCAACTTTATGTGAGTGTCTTTATTTGTGGAAAAGGGTGTTTGTCTTACCAGTGGGTCCAACATTACGCACACCAAATCCATCTGTGCTTATATGAGAGAGTGTGGAGGACGTCCTCTGCAGCGCTTACATTGACACTTGTTGAGGGGCTGCCTTCTGTCACCATCGTGTGGCATTGCTGTCTTCAGCCATCTCTTGATCTCTTTGACTACTTCACGAAAATTGTAATACACCTCACCGGTGGCGGATTTAAAGGCGAGGAGAGGAGCTGATGTTATTGGTCAATGCAGGTCTCGGCTGTGTTAAACCCACTCCATGCCCTCTCTCCTCCCTCGCTACGACTTACGCTGCTGGGAGGAGCTGAGTTAGGGAGGGGGAATACTTACGCCAGGCTGTGCCGCTCACCAAAATACCAAATTGTTCTTGGGCATGCCTTGTCAGCGCTGCGGACCTGACTTACGCTGAGCCTGCACCACGTTGCCGGCGAAGCACAAAAATAGAGCCCCATGTCTGTTATTTGACTGATACTGACCAGTCTGTATCCATAGATGTTAGACGTTAACAAGAGCCCTGACAGAGTAGACTAGGAGCTGCAGTTATGGAGGGGTACCAAACACTTCCATCCATAGTCAAATCAAACAAGTTGAACAAAGCCATTTCTATCTGCCCTGCACCTGGTGGAAGTTTGTACTGGCTTGTTGCAATCAAACTATTCAGTTCCTCCCTCTGAGTGCCACTTATTTCATCCTTTATAGCTGCAAACACCTCCTTCCATTATATTATGTATTAAATGTAAAGTAAGTTAACCATGCAAACTGATTCTAAACTGGTCAACAGTAGTTTTAATTCCCATATGTACAACACCAAACTGGGGAACATTGCCTTTTTGAGCCTCAGCTGAGCCTGTGCAGTACCGTCTGCAATATCTCAACTGTTTATATTGCACTTGGATTTTATCTCATCTCAATTCACCATTGGCAGAGCACTTTGCAGTGTTCAGAAAATTACAGTGTATAAGAAAGTCTTCTCTTTAACAGGCATGAGGAACCTGAGCAGAACCAGACTCATGGTAGACACTCATCTGCCTCAGCAATATCAGGGTTGATAAGTGGATGGAGGGAGATGCATAAAGACAGAAATAATCAAGGACAAACAACAACTCCAATAGCAAGAGCTCATACAGACTTCTGTGTGGTTACAGTCCCCATAATCATGTTTAAAGTGTGTTTTCATTTGCAGCAACTACAAACTAATGAAAATAAACAAATTTGATATCTAGAGCAGGTTAAGTCAACACAACTGGTCCAAGCACTGTACTGTGAGGTACTTCATGGCTAACCTTGGTGTGCTTGGAGGACTTTAATTAACTTGTACAAACTTAAATCAATCTTAGAAATATCATTTAGACCAAGCTAAAGCTCTACCTGTGTTGTCAATTAAACCTCTAGTCTCTGTAACAAGATGTGATGGTCAGTCATATTTAATGCAGTATAAAGATCTAACAAGACAGATACAGAGAAGACCACTCTGGCCATTGATTTCATCATTTATGACATTTATTTCTATCAGAAGTGCAGACTCAGTGCTATGGTTTAAATCCTGACAGAAAATCTGCACATAAACACAACTTTCTCTAGGATGTTTGACCAAAAGGGAAGGCTAATCATTAGATTAGATGCCTTAATCAAGGGTAGGCTTAAATGGTCCATTACCTGTGAATAAAGACTTATCAACTGAATAGGTACTAACCAGGGGATGGGCTTCCTTCAGTGGTGTGGGAGCCAAGTCAGTAGGTGAAAATAGTGTAGATATGTATAAAGTTTTGTGGCCATTCCCATGAGTTCTGAGTTAGAAGAGAGATCCATGATCATTAAGAGCAAGAAGTAACTAATTCTGTCTCTAATCTTTGAGTTATTATCCTGAAAGAAGCTCATAAAGTCATCACTGCTCAGGGCTAGAGGAATTTACAGCTCAGTTGTCCTATGACTGACTGTCAGCCTGTAGCCACAGTGCTGAAAATGGTACCTGGGATTGTTTTTACTCTCCTCTATTAGGAAAGAGTAGTAGGTTGACCGATCACACTGCAGGGCCTTCCCATAATAACTTGGACTGCATTGCCAGAGTAAACTGTTTTAGTGGAAAGTCATATTCCTTTAAGTTTTCTGGACATTTGTTTCAGCTCATAAGTTTCAGTGCTCACCTCTGCCGTCTAATCGTCTTCTTTTTAAGAAAAGCAGCTGAATCAAGGATAACGTGCAGTAAACCAGTGACATTGTAGGTAAATGAGCTTTCAATTAAGTTAGGACAATGTGCTGAAGTCAAAGCAGCAGTAATTGCTTCCTTTTTCACTCCGTGCACCATCTTCAGTTCTGTCGATTTCTCTGTTAGAGGTCTCAGTTTTTGTGTCACTAACCTCTCCTGCCGTGCTTCACCACTGTAAACAAATCAAAGTCCAACTCACCAGACTTCTTTTCCCCCATTGGTATTATTACAGTTAGTAGTCTTCAGAGTCTATGATTAGAGCTGCAATGTGTTCTTCATCATAACAGTCTGCTAACAGCGGGCTGAACTATAAACTGCTGCTTTGTGATAACCAATCAAAGTCAAGTACTTAGCATGGTCATGTAACAGCATACATTAAACATTTCTCTGCTCAAACTGCAGGCAAGAAACAACTCTTGATTATGCGACTAATGGCAAAGACTGCTGGTGGACTTGACTCATGAAGCTCCCGTCCCCTCTTCATTATAGATTCATGTCATATTAATGTATATTACCAACTATTTATCTGCCCTGGAGTTTCTCAGCTCTCTTAACTGCTCAGTTCCTCAGGATCATCATTTTAGACCTCCTGCTGCTGCTGTGGACCTCAGACTATGGCTGTTAATATTGACCTCACTGATATTTTCATCATTATAGCTGCATATGTTAATCTGCCTGACTTCATCTTCTATGATCAATACAGTCAATCTTATGAATGTGCTAATACAGCTGTTAGCACTTACAGACTTTAGTATTAACAGCTATTAACAGTCCTCTAAATTGCTGACATTTTTATCATTATTTACCCATAAGTCTTATTAATCCGCTGAAGCTGTTGTCACTCTGTTTGCCTCTATTCATCCCCCTCTCTCGCTGCTTCTCCTTTTGTCTCACTTCCCTACCAGCTCAGTTGTGGCATATGGCTGTTTACTATGAAACAGGTTTTGTTGGAGGTTTCTGTCTAAGTGGAAGTTTTTCCTCGCAACTGCTGCCAATCATAGCATATCGTGGAGATGTGTTAAATCTCTGTTGATCAGCGCGCAAGTCTACTGATGTACGGTACATATATATATATATATATAAATCTCTCCTTCGCCCACCCTGGGCGTTATTGTGTCTCTTCACGCTCGGGTCCTTGACCGGAGGTCTGGGAGCTTGACGGTCCTGTGCAGTATCTTAGCTGTTCCTGGGACTGCAATCTTCTGGAGTGAGATGTTTGACATTTCCCCAGGGATCTGTTGGAGCCACTCCTCCCGTGAGGGGGCTACTGCCCCAAGTGCCCTGATGACCACAGACACCACTGTTGCCTTCACCTTCCAGGCATCCTCTAGCTCCTCTTTGAGTCCTTGATACTTCTCTAGTTTCTCGTGTTCCTTCTTTCTGATGTTGGTATTGCTTTGGATGGCGACATCTACCACAACGGCTTTCCTCTGCTGTTTGTCTATGATAACAATATCCGGTTGGTTGGCCATTACCATACAGTATATACAGGATATATAAAAAAGAAGAAAAGTAACTTTATTGCCATCTTTTTTGAAATCCTCTGGAAAACTAAGAACCATGTAACCTGTTACTGGTGATAAACTGAATGGGTAAAGCTGCTCTTTAAAGCCCTTTAATAACCTCCATTAACAATGTATTGATAGACTGATTGATATAACCATACACGGATTGGCTTCTGAAGCCAAAATGTGATCAGCTTTCTGTTAAACTTTCACGTTTCATGCTTTTATATCAGGCATGAGGGCAAATGAAAGCTGGTCAGAGTGTCAGTCTGAGGGACTGATGTTGGTTACATAACCACTATCAAAGTCGAGTGCTTTACAAATACTCTCCTTGGCGGTCGTCATAGCAACATGGATTTGGACTGAGAGAAGCCCTTACATTTTCAATGACTTTACCATCCTGGGCAAGTGTGTGTGTGTGTGTGTGTGTGTCAGTAGGATTGATATGGTATTTTTTTTTTCATTCAGACAGCAGGCGGAGGGGCAGCTAAAAATCATTCTGTTGCACAAAATCTCAGCAGTTCACTTGCTGATAAATGTCTTTTGTGTATTTAATGTTTATTTCATCAGTGTGAAGCTGTTAATATTTATTTATGCTGACCACCTTTCTGTTTTTTCACTCTCCCTCACTTTGTTTAAAGCTACATCCATCTCAGTTTGTGGTTATGGGTCCTTTGAGGTCTCTTTTCTTCATAAAACCGATTGTTCGTAGCTGAGGGTAAAAGCAATTTACAGTTTTAAGAAAGCTTAAAAAACCACCTGACAATTTTAAGCATGAAGATCTTGCATTTACGTTTTTGAAGACCTTTCGATGATGTAGCAAATCAGCTGTTTGTCACAGTGGACACTTCTATCTCAGGCATTTGTAAGGTCTAAACAGGCTCTGGCCACAGGGAGTTTTCTGCCGTGTTTCTGAAAGGTCATTCTTTGAGAACAGATTGGAGGGAATTTTGCTCTTTATCACAGGGACAGGAGAGTGTGACTCAGTGGGTGCAGGGCTTTAATGATCTCATAAAACCAAGAGCAAAATCTGAAGGAGATTACTGAGATGTATTAAGTTTAATTAATCTCTTTGGGTCACATCTCAAATTTGGGGTCGCAAGGAGGCCAAAACCCAAACAGTGGCGAGTTCTCACCAAAGTGGTCACCTGATCATGTCATCTCTGACTCTGCTCCATTTTCTTCTCAACTACCCCATCTAATATGGCAAAAAATAAATAAAATAAAATAAATCATAAATAAACAGAGAGCTGCAGACAACAGCATCTTAACCTAGCACAAAGACTTGAATCAGCAGGCAGAAGCTGACCCATCTGGCTATGCTAACCATTTTACATCTGTTAAACGGATCTGATAAAGATCATTTCTTTATCATTTCCTTGAAGCAATAATCACCATAATAATCATTTTGCACTGCAGACGCGGTCGCTCTTCTGCCTTAGCATCTCAGTCTGATTGCATTTCCATGAAGAAATGATCATAAATGTTCTTCCTTGAGCTGTGTCACCCCTCTGTAGTCCTCTGTAATGGACTGGCCCAAGGTCTTGCTACAAACAAGTGGCTGCTGGAAGAGAGTGGGTGAGTCATGTTTAGTCTTTTTGCTTAAGAAACCAGGCAAAGCTAAAAAGAGGTTGGATGGCTGGTACTATGGCTCGGACCCTATTTGTACTGTTGATAAAGTTAGGTGCTGTTCTGAGCATTATTTGTGGCTATAGAGTGGCCTTTTGGTTGAGGTTTGTGTATGGCTCTTCAGTGTATTGTGTGTATTGCTGTCGTGCGGTCATTTCTAAAGTTGGTATAACTAGATAAGCAAGTGGTCGGCAACATTCTTCTCTCGTGGGGGTATCTAACTTGGTATTACAGTGTGTTTGAACCTAAATTAATTTTACGTCGGAATATCCCTTTAAAAATAATTTTATCTAATTCAATTTAGGAAAGACCATAATCACAGCTCTTTTAAATTAGTTTTTTATGTTTACATAATGTAATTAAATTCAAATTAAAGCCTTTTCATGACAAATAAAAGCAAACTAGACGATCAGGAACAGTGGTTGCAAGGGGGTAGGTGTAAGCCAAGCGGCCGAAGAGACAGCATTATTTTTACATTATCTAAAAAAGATATTAACAATCAATTATACATTTGAGTGTAAAAAGCCACAAGGATGAGGGTTTTTGTCGGATGACAATTCATATGCATGCAGGAGATGAGGTAAACAGAGACTGCTTTGCCCACTGGGAGGCGCCAAAATTGACACAAACTGAAAGTTTCTCACAGAGGGCTCTATTTTCGTGGCTGCTAGCAACGTGGTGGAGGGTGGCGGAACCCGCGCAGTGGTATTTTCATCTGGCGGAGCCGGGTGCACAGCCAGTTTGGTATTTTCTGAAACTGAGGCGCACCGAGGTCTGCCAAGCTGGGCATAGTGGCGCGGTAGGGGGAGGTGTTGACAGAATCAGCTGGCACTGTGACATTTTTCGTGCTCACCGGTGGCGTGTAAAGTGCGCTGAAAGCTAGCCGATTCAAACCTGGTCAGCTTTCAGCGCAGCTGATCTAGTGGTATTTTGGTAGACCGGCAGCATATCGGCATACATCACCGATGCCTCACCAGCAGGTTTCCACAGAGTCAGGCACATTTCAGTGCAATAAATAATCATCAACAACTAATAATCTGAGTCAGCACATACATTTAGATCTATATCGATATATTCTGATCTATATCTGATCTGATGAGCGCGTTTGGCACGCGTTTGGACACACAACCTGACTGAATTACCACAGCTGAAACCACATTAAATTATATAAATATCTAGTAGATAGACACACATGATGAAGTTAACAAGATATTTAATTCGTCTCCCTCCTTTTCTTTCTTCCTCTTATTCCTAGCGCAGCTCGACCTGGACATGTCTCCGTTTCCTCTTCCAGTCCTGCTGCAGCTGCGGCGGCTGAACAGATGATTTGTTTCAGTGATCAGATGAGTTATTTACTTTAAGCCTACATACGGATATTATAATATTCAGTTTTGTGAGCCAAATTTATTTTATATGCCAACATCTATGAAAGAAAGAGCCAGGCCACGGAGCGCGATGCATCATTTATGCACAGATGTTCCGATTTTAATGCCATTATTGGAATTTATGTTGTAATCTGTGCGCACAACCCACCTCTGTCACCTGAGGTTTAAATATATGCAACTTTATGTGAGTGTCTTTATTTGTGGAAAAGGGTGTTTGTCTTACCAGTGGGTCCAACATTACACACACCAAATCCATCTGTGCTCATATGAGAGAGTGTGAAGGACGTCCTCTGCAGTGCTTACAGCGACACTTGTTGAGGGGCTGCCTTCTGTCGCCATCGTGTGGCATTACTGTCTTCAGACATCTCTTGATCTCTTTGACTACTTCACGAAAATTGTAATACGCCTCACCGGTGGCGGATTTAAAGGCGAGGAGAGGAGCTTATGTTATTGGTCAATACACGTCTTGGCTGTGTTAAACCCATTTCATGCCCTCTCTCCTCCCTCACTACGGCTTACGCCACTGTGAGGAGCTGAGTTAGGGAGGGGGATACTTACGCCGGGCTGCGTAACTCACCAAAATACCAAATTGTGCTTGGGCATGCCTTGTCGGCGTGGCGGACCAGACTTACGCCTACGCCACGTCTCCGGCAAGGAACGAAAATAGAGCCCAGAGGCTTTAAATTCACCAAAACGTGAGACTGTGAATTCAGTCCTCAGAAAGTTCATAATGCTATTCATCTCTCTATGTTTACTAAACTTGCCGTAATGCTAGCTTGTTCTGTGGTTCTTCGCTTTCAGTCCTTTTAGTTCCTCAACTGGCAAACTATTTCAGAACATGAACAAGTTATTGCACTTCAAATTACACATATCAAACAGTATGACACAAGGGACAGAAATGACTAAAAAGTAAGTGGTACTTTAAAGCACTGTGTTACAAGGTACTTAACAAGCACAGAAAAAGACACAAATAAATAGAAATAGATGAACATGAACAGGTGGACGAGGAGGGGAATATTGAATAAGGGGGTCAGAAATGGAACTGGAGGCTAGACCATGCAGTGCCTAGGAAGTAATTAACATGATCTTCAAATTAATTCTTAATTTATTAGTAAGCCAGTGAAGTGAAGCAAGAACAGGAGAGAGATAGGACTGACAGCTGGTTCGAGTTAATAATCGAGCAGCTGCATTTTGGACAAGCTGTTATGATGATTGACTCAAGCAGGTATACAGGCAATTACAGTCGTTTAAACAGAAGTAAACAAAAGTGTGTGTTTATGCTTTAAGGTCTGTAAAAAAGAGTATTGATGTGAAACAGGGTAAAATACATAATACCTGATGAAAGAATGATGACTTCAAATATGTGAAATGGCGAGGATTTAAAAGTAATGTCACTGAAATGTAGTAAATAAAAATTTAAGTCATCTCAGTGAATTGTGTTTGCAGTTTTGGCGGATTTGGCTTTAAAACTTACCAAAAAATTACAATTGTTACTATGCAAGTCCTTTCAAAATGTACTCGATGTTCAGCAGTTCTAAAGTGACCCCACATTAGTACTCTGGGACCTTAATCTTACATCAAGACCTGATTATGGTTGTTTTTATTAAGGAAACGGCGCTCTGACTTCTTTTATTTCTCACATTTGTTTCCCGCACTAAAAATTAATCACCTACGTGAGTCTGACCCAGATCCTGTGTTCATCCCACAAAACTGCTCCTCTCTGTCTATTTACATGTTTGCGGCCAAGCCTGAGCTACCAGCTATCCACCACATGAAGAGAGGGGGGATTTGTGGGAAATCCTGCAGAATTTCCTGTTTGTGCTGTTGCCTTTGCACTACCAGCACACCAGCAGCCCGGGCGTCTGTCGTGTAAAGGCCTTTGTATACATTCAGCATATGTACATGTGTGTGTGCGTCCTATATGTGCACACGTTCATTATCTTTATACGTATGTGCGTTCACATCCTTGTGTATATACGAGCCCTTGTGTAAGTATTTTATGGAGGTTTCTGGATTTACTCTGCCTTTGCTTTAGTGTTTGGCTGTTTCTCTCCCATTGTAAAATCTTTGCAGTAACTGGATGCACATGTTGGGTAAACTTTCTATAGGAATGGAAACAGACAGAGAGAGAGAGCGAGAGAGAGAGAGAGTAGCAGCCTCAGTGCAACCTGTAGAAAACTTGAATCAACCAGATTACTGCAGGATAAAGGGCGAAGTTTTCATCCAGTGAACATTTACGACACAAAAATCAACTTTAACACGACAGCAACATGACAAGACAGTGCAAAGAGACACAATATGGAATTAGCAAATGATTAATGATGGCGCATGTACAGTATACAATACTTGTAGCTCTGTGGCAAAAAGTAGCAGTGAGTATATATATATATACATATATAGTATATATGTATATATATATATATATATACATCAACATACAACATACATCACAATTAATGTGTCAGTGCTGACAAACCTTCATTTTAGGCCCACATCTGAAACAAGGTCAGTGACATTCACGATCATAGTGCTGCTAATAGATCATCAATTACACCTGAAATAAAATGGTTGAAATTGGATTTTTGAAATCATGTTAACATTTGACATCTAGATGATGAGGTTGGAGCTTGATCTTCTCTGTCATGTAAGTGTTCTGCACATGATCAGTGTTTGCACGGACTTCTACAACTAGGATAAAATGACATACTCCAGGACCCGTGGTAAACAGGTTACCGGCGCAACAACACGCAGCAGGTCCCATTTGACAAGAAACACTTCTGTTACAGACACTTGGCTTACTTTGTTAAAGCGGTTTACCTGTCCAGCAGAAAAGTTACAGGGTCCATAAGATCCTGAAGCATCCCCCATTATTGCTGACCGGACCTCTTAGCTCTTGTCCGGTCTACCTCCGTTTTAAGCGCCCGTAATTCCGCCCCCGGTTTTTAGTTGGTTTTCTTGCTTGTGTTGGTGGTCGTGCCTAAAGGAGGATTCAGACAATTTTCTGTACTTTCTGGTTGGTTTCTACTGTCTGATATTGTAGCACGCTAACTTTGTTTGGGCTCCTGAACGACACGGGGGAGCAGCGTCTGCCTCACAACATGAGAGAGCAGCGTCTGCCTCACAACCATAGACTGTATATACTAAGGACAACTTGGTTCCACTTATTGCCTGTATACGGATTTGAAGCCAAATAGTCCTAGTCCAGGATTTTTCTTCATTTCCTGAAACCAGCTCTGTGCAGTAGCGATGCGCACATTCGGGCGCGCAGTCACCGAGAGTCGCTGTGATGACGCTCGGCTCAAACAGCGTATCCCTCGGGAGAGCTACGCAATCCCTGAACGCCCATAGGCTGTATCAGGTGTCAATCATAGAAAACATGAACAGAAATGCACAGAAAAAAGAGGACTTGAGCACAAACCAGTCTGACAGTAACTACATGTCAACATCACAAGCAGGGGGGAGAAAAATTTATGTTCTGTGTAATAAATTTCTAAAGTTTGTCCACAGCTCCATAAGCTTTCCTGGTGGAGGCAGGATTTATGACCTATACTGCAGCCCATCAACAGAGGGTGCTGTTCTCAGAGTGGCTTCACCCAACGAGGAGGCAGACTCTTTCCATTCTTTATACAGTCTATGCTCACAACCAATCAGGATGGGGGAGGTGGGGAATGGCTTTGTTTATCGTCAGAAAGAGCGCTCTGAAATTTTAAAATGTTGACCACACAGACATAACAAAACACAGTGATATTGTTATATTACCAAATGTCATTAATAACTAATAGCTATTGACTGAAATTGAAAGCTAGTTTGTATATACACCACAAAAAAGATGCTTCTTTAATGGATTCCTGCCTACCCCACCTTAAAATCTAGATTTAAAATAATCCAACCATGACTGAAGCTTGATTTAACTGTGCATGTTAACATCCTGGATCTTTTGAGAACTGTTTTTTTTTTTTTTTTTTCTCCAAAAAAAGGTCTCAACTTCAATTTCAAGACCATCCAAAAAATCTCCTCACAATAGCTTTAAACAAGACCTTAACATACAATTCAATACATTTCATTTCAGGTCATATACAAAAAATTCATAGCAAATTGTTGCAGCGTGAAACTTCTATTTTAAATAACTATCTAATTTTAACAAGTAAAAACATCTCAGTCACTAACAGGAAGATAAATGAAGTGAGGTTAAGGATGTCTGCAGCAGTGTTTTTATCAATGAGTTAGATTATCATATTTGGTTTCTTGGATGTTACAAGTCACAGCTGCTGTGATTATTGAACATGAATGACTCTGATGATTTCTAACTACAGCTCTATCATTTCACTTTTTTCTTTTGCATCCCTGATTGTATTACAATTGGTTTTTACAAGTATACAAATTTACACGTGCAGTTTGAAGTATTTAAGGAAATGGTTCATGCAAAGTGCTTACACCTGTTCTTCATTTTCAAAATAATTTGTAAAAATGGAGAAAGATAAAAAAAAACACGATATAACACAAAACAATATATGACCTAGAAGTGACATTTTCCTTTTAATTCTCATCTCCTTTTGTTCCTAATCTCTTCATCTCTGCTTCTCTTTATCTTCCCATCTTTCCTTTTTAATGCTTCCTTCCCCGTCTCACTCGACTTGGAGAGCATTATATTGTCCTTTAATGTTGAGAGAAAGGAAGGGGGGAGATGAAAGAGAGAAGATGTTTCATTCCTTCAGGATTAGACTGCTTTATCTCACAGCAGATGCATGTGCATGGCTCTGCTCTCTCTCTCATACACACATACACACGAACTACACACCACACACATACATACATACACATGTAGACAGAGTCAGCCACTATGTAGCCAGAAGTCATGAACAGAGCATCAGATGTGATGTGATTAATACTGGATAAGGATAATCCTGCATGCCTCTGTGTGTGTGTGTGTGTGTGTGTGTGTGTGTGTGTGTGTGTGTGTGTGTGTGTGTGTGCAGGTCTATATTTATTTGTGTGTGTGCTGGACTGTGTATAAATGTCCAAAAACCCTGCAGTAGATAGCACTAATCCATCTAAAGAATTACACTGACCTTACTGGTCAGCCTGCTTTTCAGCCTGCTCTTCCCTTCATCTCTTGATCGTTTTTCCTTTTTCTTCTGTAAACCTCTTTCCTCATCCGTCTCCCAGTTTTCCGGTCATTCTCCTGCACGTCGTCCAAATCCACTTCTGTCTGGACAGCCCGCCAACATCAGAGATCAGGGCCGCTGTTGGCCCTGACTGCAAAAATCCCCTGTCACATTTGATGATTTCAAACAACACTGAATACCCAAAATAGCACAGAGCAAATAAAGGTGGTGCAAGCTGGGCGGAGACGCTCCTCTGAGCTTTGGTTTTGGTGCACATATTGATGGATCATTTTTTTCTGTCCTTATTTTGTTCGTCTGGAGCACCCTGCCACACGTAGCCCAAAGGAGTGATGTTTAACTCATATTAAATTGAATTTTTGTGTTTTTTCTACATCACTGATTCTCTGCTGACTCTCCAGCTGTGCATGCTCAGTTGTCCCCCAGGATGTTTGCAAAATAAATAACCAACACTTTCGTACTCAGTTAAACAAGATTTAAGGGCAACACTTTAGGTGCTTTGTCTGTGTCAGCAGATTAAAAGGAAAAAACAAAAAAAACCATTGAATTTGCTGGACGGTGTTGAAGAAAAAAATTCTATTTGTACCCTCTGATTCGAAATTTGTTGCCTTGTACCCTTGTTGCCTAATTTATATATATATATATATATATATATATATATATATATATATATATTTTTTTTTTTTTTACCGTAGAATTATGAAATTACTCACATTGGCACAATAGAAACCATAGACTGTATACAGAACAGACACCGTCTGCCTCCTCACTGGGTGAAGCCACCCCTATAACAGCACCCTCTGGTGACGGGCTGCAGCATAGGTCATAAATCCCGCCTCCTCCAGCAATCCCTATGGAGCTGTGGACAAACTTTAGAAATTAATTACACAGAATATAATTTTTTCTCCCTCCTGCTTGCAATGTTGACATATAGTTAATGTAATATTGGTTTGTGCTCAAGTCCTCTTTTTTCTGTACAACTCCATTTTTAAAAGTTAATTTTCTATGATTGACACTTGACACAGCCTATGGGTGTACAAAGATTGCGTAGCTTGCCCAGGGGATATGCTGTTTAAGCTGAGCGTCATCACAGCGACTTTCGGTGACTCTCTTGTCAAACGTGTACAATGCTACTGCGCAAGCGGTGGTTCCAGAAAGTGGAGAAAAATTGCGGAAATACCGAGAGCTTTTTGAGTTCAAATCCGTACACTGGCTGAAGGCGGAACCAAGTTGTCCATAGTATATACAGTCTATGATGGAAACTTACAAATGTCTTGTATATCAAGCTCAACACAAAATATGCCCTCAATTGAGTATCATAGACAAACAAACTCAGCAAATCATCCTAAACCTTAGTGATCAAGAAACTCCACATGGGAAAAAAAAAATCAAATTTTTCAAAACAGCAGAAAGAAGCTGGGGAAAAAAGTATTCCTGTGGTGTGAGCAAAGTTTATTCAAAGTCTTATTTTGATGCCTTGTAACTCTAAATGCTGAGATGGATTGGTTTTAAGCGGTTTGTTTTACAATCTCTGCTCAACCTCTCTATTTACTTTAACTGAGGGTATGTTTGCTTTTCTCTGCCTGGAAAGTAATACAGAGACTTTGTAAAGTGAATAATTGTGTGAGAGTGTGTGAAATCGATCCCTTCACACCACGATGCTGAAACACTCCTCTCTTCACCCCAGCTGGTCAAAGATTACAGAGCAAGTCCTCCACCAAAACACACATAGTAAGCCACAGTGCCACACACACTGTGCCCCACACACTGTGACACACACTCACTTCACACTCATCTTTCGAATGCGGCTTGCAGAGGGAAGTCTTCATTATTCAGCTAGCAGGAGCGAGCCGAGGACAGAGAGGCGGGGACAATCAGCAGTGATCAAAGGTTCAGGGACTGCAGGCAGGAGGTTTAAATAAAGCCAATGAAAAATTAATTTTGCACAGTTGAACTGCAGGGCAATGATTCAGCGTCTGGACTGCTTTGGATATGCTCATTGTTATATTACTACTGCGAGGTGTCTGACAACAAGACGTCAGGTAGAAAGATGAAGCCACTTAGGAGCAGCTGTGGGGCAGGATCCTGACAAAGACCTTGTTTGCATAGATATGCAAGACTCTAGAAGTGCGTGATGTACGCTATGTGGACAGAGCCATTCACATTTTTATATCCAATCCCTCTCTACTAATTTACTGCTCTCAGCGCATCATCTAAAATACAAAGGTCTCAAGGTCATAAAGACTCATATTGAAAAACACACACAGACAGATAGAAGACATAGGTTGAATTTGAAAATGTGCATCTCATATGCAGAAAGACAAAGTCCATCCTCGCAGTCAGGGAAATGAAAAGACCCCAAAAATGCATAATTACAGGAATACTGAGGTTAGGGTTAGGGTTAGGGTTATGTTTAGGGTTAGCGAAAAAATAAAAGACGATTTTCGCCCCGCGGAAAAATCGACGCCGGTTTGGAAGCTTGCATTGACTTTATGCTGTTTTTAAAAAAGGCAAATAAAGGGGAATAATTCGCCTGGCGAATTTGCGCCTGGTGTGTAAGGACCTTAAGAATGAAGCGCTTGCTTTTCTAGGTGTCAATGAAAATGTCTCCAAAAGTAAGAGACTCAGAATTTCTGCAGCCAGTAAGACGTCAGAAAATCGTTCAGTGATGTGACCAGAACTATAGTGACCCCTGGGTGTTCTTGACCAGGCATGTAACTGACTGTATTTACTACTTGAGGGCATTAAGTTATCCTGTTTGATTCAACCCAGATATTAACCCTGATAAACCTGTGTGCAAATGTTACTATACCTAAAGCACTTGCATGCATCCATCACATGTTGGAGTAGTCTGCTGCCACTTGCACTGGAGCAGTGACTGCATGCCAGCCATTCAAGGCAAATCACATAGACTGTATATACTATGGACAACTTGGTGCCACCTTCCACCAGTATATGGATTTGAAGCCGAAAAGCTCTTGGTAATTCTGCCATTTTTCTCCACTTCCTGAAACCAACATTGGGCAGTAGCATTGTACGCACTCCACCACTTGCGCAGTAACGTTGTCCACATTCGGTGGGAGAGTTGCTGAGAGTCGCTGTGATGACACTTGGCTCAAACAGCATAAAAAAAAAAAAATATATATATATATATATATTTTGTGTTAATTTCTAAAGTTTGTCCACAGCTCCATAGGAATTGCTGGAGGAGGTGGGATTTATGACCTATACTGCAGCTTGTCACCAGAGGGTGCTGTTCTTGGGGTGGCTTCATCCAGCAAGGAGGCAGACGGCGTCCATTCTATGTACAGTCTATGATGAATCATAAAATCTAGCCAACTTATCATCCCAAACCCTGGACACACAGGGTTTGATCTCAGAATTATTGCATATCATATTGACTCTAATATATTTGCATATTCCTACATTTGTGACTGTGTAATAAGAACATATGGTTTGGCAACCATAAGTCCAAATTTTAACATCAAAAACTACAAGAACTGCAGATAACAAGAGTTGCAGCAGTTTAAGTCAATTGAGTCCATATCAGCAGGTGGTCCACAAGTATTGCACACATTAACTTGTGTGACAAGAGAGCTGTAAGGGTCCCCTGAAAGCCAGAAACAATCACTTACAGTACACGAACATGTGGTTCGTAGCATACACCTATAACTATGGCAGGGCACATATGCATACATGTTGACAGAGACACGCCAGAAAGGCTTAGATCATTCTTTCATGCACCTTCACCATATCAAAATTCAACCTCTGGAAACCTTGAAATGAGAAATTCAACCAACAGTCAAATATTTTCAGCACCAGTAGAGAACCATCGGGTCAAATAAAGCAATTCAAGTCAAGATATTCTTTACCTCTTCAACTCATACGTAACATTTTATATAAATGCCTCTGATAAAGTTATCTTTATGTCCTGGCCACAGTTTGAGAGCAGTGCCACCCTCTTAGTCCTGTACAGTTAAATTGCTCCTCATCACAACCAAACACCCCATTGGGTCCAAGTGTGCAAAATTACCGCCTTGAGCCAAACTAGCAGCACTCAAAATGTACTCTCTTCTTTATTTATGAAGTCTCATGCAGGCAGAGGGCTCGGGGACTTGTTTGTGCATGTGCATGATTGCTCTCTGTTTCATCGAGGTGCCACTGGCGTGTCATGTTGTACTAGTTGGCTGGTTCTCATTTCACAAAAGCTCCTTTTCTCTTGTTGCAGAGTTGTGAGTATATTTAAGTGTGTTAATGAGGCAGCCTTCCTGTGTTGTTGCCTTGTTGATAAGCTGAGTTATAGGTTAACAGCTTTACTGGGGTTTTACCATGGTGTTTAAGTGTGTGTGTGTGTGTGTGTGTGTCTGTCTGTGTGTGTATGTGTGGATTTGTATGTACGTCTGGAGCCAAGGAAAGGTTCCCCAGCGGCGTCAGACTCCTCATTAACCTTCTCTTCATCTTTTCCTCTTTCTGCCCAATCTAGCATTCCTCAGCCCCTCCAACTCTCCATTCCCCAAACTTCACATCAGAGAAAATAATGCGAGCTCCCTTTTCATTTTCAATTCTTTTCATCTGTGCTTAAAGCTCCCACGAGGGACTTAAGTTTCTGGCAAGTTTGGTGCCCCCTGTGGACAAAGAATTCTTTGCTTATCTTGTCCTCTACATGCTCGAATAGTGCCTTTTGACAATATCTCATCCGGCTGACTTTCCACAGTCAAGTGTACCATTTCATGTAAAAGTGGAAATTATAAAACAGGGCTGTTTCTGAAGCTGGTCAGCAGATGCCATAGACTGTATATAGTATGGACGTCGTCAGCCTCCTCGCTAGGTAAAGCCACTTTGAGAACAGCACCCTCTGGTGACAGGTTGCAGTAAAGGTCATAAATCCTGCCTCCTTCGACCATCCCTATGGAGCTGTGGACAAATTTTAGAAATTAATTACACAGAATATACATTTTTCTAACCCTGGTTGCGATGTTGACATGTAGTTACTGTTAGACTGGTTTGTACTCAAGTCCTCTTTTTTCCGTGAAGCTCCATTGTTAAAAGTTATTAAGGGGTTTATGTTTTTTTTATGATTGACACTTGATACAGCCTATGAATGTATGAAGATCGCATGGCTCACCCAGGGGAAACGCTGTTTGAGCTGAACGTCATCACAGCGACTCTCCCGCCGAATGGGAACAATGCTACTGCACAAGTGGTGGTTCGAGGAAGTGGAGAAAATCCCGGAAATACCGAGATCGCTTCGGCTTTAAATTCGTATAATGACAGAAGACGGAGCCAAGTTGTCCATAATAGGCTATATACAGTCTATGTCAGACACCTAGCACCCTGTGCACAAGTAAGCCATAAAACATGATGGTATAAAAATTTTAAGTCTTGTCTGCCTGTGAAAAGTTTGAATTAAGAATATTTCTTTAACATCCAAAACTCCTTGTGAACCCACAAACCAAAAGAACTACTTGCTGTCAAAAGTGAGGCTTGGTAACAACAGCACCTCTGGATCTTTGGGAATCAAAAAAATACACATAAGTGTCATTGGCACTGTAAACTACTCCAGTTTCATGACACAGCAGAAACCCCTAGTTTAATCGTACCCATGTGTCTAAGTTCATGATAGTTCATGAATGCCAATCGATCGTAAAGTGACCACCTGCAAGCCCACAAGCCTCTGATCAGCATAAATCTCCGCCCATGAATAGCCAATAAACATCATATAAGGATCTGCTTCCTCCAGACTTAAGAGAGAATAAAGAAAGAGGAAAGGAGGAAAACCTCTCAGATGCATGTAGTGGAATTAAGAAAAATACATTTTATTTTCTCCTGTGAGTGGCAGGGTGACACACTCCTTCAGATCACTGTTAGTACTCTATAACAGTCTAAGACCTCATTGGGTGTCATAAAAGGCAGATCATGCAGTGTGTGTGTAGGGTCAATGGGGTCAAAAGCCACAGCTTTAAGTGGGTAACTGTGCCTCCTCTGGATGGGTTAGACCTCTACATAAAACACATGTACGGATTTCCCAAAGTGCTAAGAAGAAAAAATAATCAAAAGCAAATCTGTGTGCGTGGATTGGCAAATGCATGTGCATAAATCTGCCCAACATTTGTTCATGATCTGGCACCTGAGGGCTTAGTACACGTGGGCGAATGTAAACAGGTTATAATCTTACTTAAAAACCAAGCCATCTCTCACTGCTTCATGCTCCAAACCTGTCCCATCTACACCGTTGTGCAGAGTGACGCTGCAGCACGCACAGGCAGGCCGCAGAGCCACAGCACTGAGTCATCAATATTTTGATTGTCATTGATCACATGTAGAACACAAAAATAAAACAGCTCATTTCAAGTTCACCTTATCCAAAGCTTAAATCTGCTAATTTAAGATGCTTCATAATTTTGCTTATGTGTCATATATTGTTTTTTTTTATCACGTTTAAAGGTATCTGTTAGAGTTATAGTTAACATAACAGATCACTGTATGAATTGATTTCTGATCATTAAAAGAAATATTTTTGTGTGTTCTTCAGTTATGCAAACTGACTGTGGTAAGCAGCAGATCTGAACTACTTAATTATTTATGTCTGATGGGTAACCTTAGACATTCTGTTTTCAACATCATGCAAAACGAAGGCGCAAAAACATCAAAATCCTCAGTAAACCTGATTAGCTGGTCCTGCTGTATGCAAAATAACACATTTGTGTGTAGCGTATGCAAAAAAAAGCAAAAACACATAAGCTCTCTGATGGCAAAGTGCTGAAAATATGTGGGTCAGAGTCTCTCAAAATCTGCTAAATTATGTGGCAAAGTTGGCCCAGTCTCAAAAAAAAAAAAAAAAAAAGGCGCAAACCTGCTTCCTGTTTCTAGAATGGAGAATAAGGGCCAGATAAAGTATCTTTCTTTAAGATTAAGAATTTTTAAAAAGGATTTTTTTGTAGTTGTAAGTTAATTTCTCATGAGAATGAAGTCCTGGCATATTCATATTCACAGCTGCCACATAATGTTGTTTTGAAGGTCACAGCTTTTATTTTAGAGTCCTGACACATAATGTGGTGCTGCGCTGCCAAAACATTAAGTACAACTTAACGAGACGCTCCAAGTTTCTCATTTTGGCACAGGCAGCTGTCTGCTGACTATCAACCAAAACTATGACTCCAAAACAACTCTATTTTGTAACAATATGACTTTGATCTAAATGTAACAGTACAACCTGATTTTCTCATAAACTTATTTTTGTGAGAAAATGTAAATGTTACAAAAAATCCTAAATCGTTAACGTGACCCTATCATGATTGTACGTCTCTGCTGCAGATTCTCTGTACAAGGACTGTCTGACATCCATTGTTGCTACTATGCTTACTGTCATGCGACCTTGGTTTAAAAATACTGAAATATTCCTATTTAGGATTAAGGCAAGACAGAAAATTGAGTGTCAACCTTGTTAATAATAATGGCCGAGATGAGGCTACGTGACGTTTGTTCCATGCATCCTGTTTATTTATTCATTTCTGAGGGTACAATTTGAGGTCGAGAGCTGCTGCTAATGTCAGCACACACTTTCTATGAACATCATGTAAGCAAATGTGAGTTCTTCAGAGTATTTAAAACAGACTTCTTGTCATCACTCAGGAAGCTCAGACATTAAGGTAGTGGCACTGCCTGTGCAGAAAAATCTGTTAATGGACATAAGCCCTTGTGAGGGAAAGCTTGCTGCACACTCACTGTACTACCGAGCCTGGCAGGTGACATGAATTTTTAATTTTTTTTATTTGCACGTGCAATTTAGTAGCTATCTTGAACGTGCATTTTATATGTATCTTGCACATGCGTTTTTGTAAATTACCCCTGCACCTCATTTGTGAGAGAAGAAGGACAGTGTCATGGACAAAGGGCATATTATCAAAATTTGTGTTCATTTAGGTATGACTCACAGAGAGATACCTTATAGCTTAGCCACATTTGGTATTGTTTTGAGTAGGAGACACCTCATCAGGACCCTTAAAGCACAAAGACTTTGCCGTCAGCGATATTTAGAATTGCAGGAAGTGATTTTGTTTCTTAACGAACAGTTAAATCGCACCTGCCATTCAATAAAACGCATGTGCACGATACTAATTCGCACGTGCAGATAAAAAAAAAAAACAAGTTAATGTCACCTCCCAGACTCCGTACTATACCAACACCACCCCATCAAATGCTTTTACCAGATTATTCTTCTAAGTAACTTTAAATGTAAGGATTGATTTTGCAGGTTCAAACATAAACCTCTTTTTCCGTGTGTAGTTAAAAGATTTGTCTAGACGAATACTGAGCAAGAGCAATGGTTTAAATGATTAACACTCGACTTATCTAAACTGGCTTCACATAAAATATTTGGAATGGAGTTGAGGTAGTGCTGGACGATAATTCGATAACAATATATATCGATCGATAGACGTGTGGAGCGATAGAAAAAAAACGGGTCGATAAAAAGTTCGATAGAAAAACACAGTTTCCCTTTCTTTTTCATCATAGCCTATCATGTAGCTTTTACTACAGTCATTACTTCCTCCCAACCAATCACAAACGCAGACCCAGGTACGCTACGGCACCAAGCCCAGCCCCTATCAAACCACAACAGACAGCACGTGTATTAGAAATAATGTAACAGCAAGGAGAAGCGGAGGAAATTGTCCCGAAAAAAGGTTTCAGTAGTTCACCAACATGGCAATGTTTTGGTTTTTAGAAGTCTGACAAAAAGCAAACAGCGGTCGTTTGCAAAATTTGCAGAGAATAAGTAAAAACCAAGTCCGGTAACACAACCAACTTGTTTTACCATCTAAACCGGTCGCACCCGCAGGAGTAAGAGCTGTGTCGGCCGCGCCGCGGCTCCACGTCGTCGTCGGAGGAATCCTCTGGAACCACTGTTAGCACCAGCACAAAGCAAGTGAAGCAGACCAAACTGGACTTCGTTTCTTGCCAAAATACGACAAAGCGTCCAAGCGGCATAAGGACATCACCCATGCAGTAAGATGCTCCATAGCGAGGGACATACTGCCAATAACTACCGTTGAAAAGCCTGGCTTCGACCAGCTTCTAGCCACTCTCGACCCGCGATATGAAGTGCCCGGCCGCAAGTATTTCTCAAACACAGCGCTTCAGGCATGAAAATGGGTCAGGGGTTGAAAAGGTGAGAAGGGTGCGGAGGAAATACGCTCCGGTGTAGCTTCTTAAAGTGGAAGAAAATGAGCTCATATTTTACAAAGACGCGAGTATTTGGATCATGGCTACTAGCTGGGGGGGCATTCGGCAGGGGTGCATTCTACGACACAACACCGGCGTGGATAAGTCCTGCTTCTCGTGCTTAGTTTGTTTAATAAGTCAATCACATGATAATTAAAAAAAATAAATCTCCCGACCCCAGGAGAAATATTTCAGTGTTCAGACACCAGGCTGTGGGCAGTTTCCCACACAGTTAAAACTGGTAGTATGCTATTCCCACCTAAAGCTATTCTGTTTATTTATATATTTGTTTGTTTTGTTTATTTTCATCAAAAGACTATTTAAATATTTATTTATCAGATTTTCTGGTCACTTTAGTCTTTATGTTTGTCAGTATTTACTGACGTCACTCAGGCCACTTAAGTTGATTTTTTTTTTTTTTAAGTTCTTTTTAAAAAAAACTTTCAGTTGTGGTAAAAAAAAAAAAGGTGGTTGAATAAAGGTTTGAATTTGAATTCAGTGCTTGTGTGTTCTTTATTAAAAGTAGGTCATTAAGCAATAGCATAAAACATCCAGGGCTGCAATTAAAATATATGTTAAATAATTATAATAATTATATCGATAATTATCGATATCGATCAATATGATTTATTTTTTATCGATATGCTTTTTTTCTATATCGTCCAGGCCTAAGTTGAGGTATAAAATAAAGTGGCATGAAAGTTCTGCCTGTGAGTAAAGCAGTGGTAACAAGTGTAAAGAACAACTTTCTGATGTGTTTTCACTCTGTCAGTTTCCTTGTACAGAATGTCCCCTCAAGCAGAGTGGTGCGCTGGCAATATTGCCACTGTGGGGACAAGAAGCCCTTACTGTCTTATAGCGCTTGCTTGCTATTTCCTGCTCGCTCTCTCTCTTTCTCTCTCTCTCTTTCTGTCCTTCTGTTCCTCACATGCTCCATTTATCTTTTTCTTTCTCTCTCTCTCCCTGCCTCTCTCCCTGCCTCGCTCTCTCTTCCTGTCGCTGTCAGAGGGGAATGACGACCATCTGTAGCCCTCCTGCCCCCTGACATCTGGAGACAGGCTGAGACACAACGACAAGAGCACACACACGCGCGCACAGACACACATATACACACACAGATGCACAGCCTTAACTGCAGTGAAGGCTGTGCAGCAGAGAGATGAGACAAAGAATGAGGTACAGGGTGGAGTGGAAGGAAAGAAAGACGACAGACAGTCCAACAGCCGAGGTCTAATAGCTGTATCTCATCATGCTGCTGTCATCATGCAGAATCTTATTCTTCTCCTAAAAGGAATTAAGACAGAGTGTTTGAATGAGGATGTGAAGGCAGCTCAGTCAGTGATTCTCATGGGATCAAACCCATTATCTCTGTCAAATAGGGGAAAGCAACTATTGATTTATTTTTTCTTAAATGTCTGTTCCCTGGCTCTTTAATCTTCTTTAACATACTGGCTCATTAGCAGTAAACAGAGTCATTAACATGCCAGGAAAAGTGCCAGAGGAATATTTTTCATCTGCTGTTACTTGACAGATATTGCATTGTCACCCTATAACAAAATCAATAATTAAAATGGTCGTTTTAATACGAAATGAGCTCAAGAGACAATAGGACTAACCAAAGAGGTTAGACTTTTCCTCTTTAAAATATCATCCCTCTCAGAAACACACTTTATCCCGGAGCCAAACTGTCCAAAACCTTTCGGGTGAATATCATGATTAAACTCCCTTATTACCCGTCTTTCTTTCTAATCATTTGGCTGTGTTTCACACTTGAACCACAGGAGTTTATTCTGAATAGAAAATCAGATCTCACAGGTTATGTCAAACTCTCTCTGCTTGTTGACCCTGAAGCTTCTGTTAGCATTTTACTACTAGCATTGTGACTAAACTGTCAGTCTTTGTCTGCATACTTAAGTGGTAGGTGTTGACTAGTATTCAGTGCCATCTAGGTCTAGAAGGATCTTATATTAATCTTTAAGCCCACATATTCTCATACTTGTCACTGAGTCCTTCGAGGATACTCCCACTGTGTATTTACAGTTGCTTGAGTTTCTTTGTTGGAAAAACTTGCTATTCAAACGTGGATCTGCAAAGAGATGGTGTGGGTGTAACAATTTTTTCAGGTATCTTTACACACTTTATGAAGGTGTATTTCTTTTGGAGACAGTTGTTAGTTTATATATTGAAAGTGTCTCACAGTCAGGAACAAGCTCTTACCTACTCTTTACCACATTATGTCTAAATTTAAAAGTTCTTATGTCTATCAAAAGTTTCTATGGGAGGAAAACAGAATAGTTAACCTTCTGAGAGAAGAGGCTATCCCTTTACCCGGTTATATCTCCCATACATATCTGTGTATCATATATAACTTTGATATTTCTGAGACTTACCTCTGTGTTTCCTATGTATGGGTATTTAACGGCAAGGAGAATTCACCCAGAGAGCGAAGGTTACAGTCTTTGTAATCTGTGTGTTGACTGTGGTACTGAGGCTTTCTCTCCACACAGCTACATATTTCATGTGCACAGGGACCCTGTCAGACACACTGCTGATGTAAATTACTGTGGTTACATGTCTGTCACCAAGTGGAAATCAATGAGTCAGTGTGTCCATGCTCACCTGGGCATTAAATGCCTGCACATTGGCCGTAAAGTGCTGTGTCTTAAAGAAATATCCTTATCAGCTGCTGAGGCAGGGTAAGTCTCTGTTCAGGGGACAAGGGGCGGTTTGTGTGGGACAATGAGGGGTCTAGAGATAGCCGTGATTTTGACATGCCAATCCAATCCTATAATATTACCTTTCATTTGAAATCATTTGCTCATTATGACAGCTATAGTGCTTAACCTCTATCGCCCACTAGAGGATTTCTGCATTATTACAACAATTCGGCTGGCACCTCAATATGACGTATGGCCCGTTGTAACCCGTACACGGAGTAACACTCTCAACTCACCATATACTGCTCGTCACGGTACACGGTCTGTAACTGTCTACACAAAGTGTAGGCGACTAAAGTTACTCATCACAGCACACAGACTCCCTTCAGTAAGGTACACACAGCAACACGGGCTACACAACTTGTAACTTACTGCTTGTTAAGCTAACGTTACACAATGTGGCAAACACCAGGCTGCTAACAATACATTACATTCATCGCACCGACTCGGTCCTGTACATGTAACAGCAACACATCCTGCTTGTAATGAGCAGAGTCACTTACTTATCCAGCAGTATCAAGGCAACATTGGTGTCGGACCTCAGTCCAATCTCCGCCTTCAGGGCTCTCCATCGAGAAAAAGCAACGCTGATGTAAATCTGCATTAGTCTTCTCTGTTTGCCACTCTCTTTCTTCACCAACAGACCTTCTCCCAAACGGGAAGGCCATGTTGCCTCTAGCAGCGCTCGCCTCTCCTCTCCCTTCTTGTTGTCAGGTAAAACAAAGTAAAACGCATAATTTCCTGTGCGCCAGCGCAGAAAGCCACCACCAACACCAAATATAAAAAGAAAAAATACTGAAAAATACCACAAGGTGTTAGAGGAGCTGAACGGCTTAATCAGCGTTGTATCATCTCCTCTTGTAGTGGCTTGGGTGACACAAATATTTACAGACTCTTAGCAGTAACGCACTATAGCTCTAACAAATAGTTGATTGAATGGTTTACTTGAGTGCACAACAGTATTCAACATCTATCTGAAGTACTTGCTCTCATCACTTGTAAGTTCCACCATATTCCACCAAAACCTGCATCCTGGTATCCTGGGGCTTTTATTTGGTGCCAGTGGGGCGCCATGTAAGTGTCAAGTTTGATGACAGGTTGGCAAGCCCCTGACCCCACATGTGTTGTTCAAAGAAATCACTCATAAGTAATAGTGGTTTCTACACAGCTATAGGAAGAAAGTCAGCTTTCACTAGGAGACAGCCCTACACTTAAAAAAACAAACTAAATGCTTTCGGAGGGGGTCAACATGATATACATTGAATGACAAAAACACAATCACTTTTTTAACTCTGTACTCTGTACTTATTTGTACAATCTGACATTTTCACCTTTTTTCACATCCTTTCAACCAGCTCAGAGCCGGGCATGCAAACATTAAACAGTGCATGCACAGAACAAGAAGGACAGTTTTAGTTCAATCATGAATATGCATGGATGAAGAAATCGTTCCCCAAGCGCATCATCCAGGTTTGTTAATGTAAATACACACTGATTTGAACCTTCGTATGATTGAGAATATGGCTTTTTACAGATGTGAAGCCCCCTGGCCTGAAATATGAGCTACAGATGTCAAGAAACATATGTCTCAACAAATGTTATTTCAGTACCAGCTATTTAAAACAACCCCACATCCTAAAACACAGCCCTGATAGTTTAACCTTTGTGTCACAGGTCAAGTTTGCAAGTTGTAACTCTCTCACTACAAATTACTTTCCCATCTTGAAATTAGTCCAAGTGCAGTCCCTGCCAGAATGATAGATGACCAACTTATCGTCTGAACTAATTAGGAATACAGGCTCTTGAAGTTTATGAAGGATCGTATTTCCAGCAGAGTGAATTTAATCAGCTTGCTTTATCTCAGTCACACTTACAGCTAATTCAAAGGACAATCTCTTGTAAGAGATGAAGGATCATTTTTCTATCAGAGCAGAATTAAGCTATCTTATGAGGCTTCCTACAGGCAATAACACCACGCAGTGAACAAAGAAATTAGGGTTTAGAATTCCCCAGCATGCATTTCAAGACTAAGTCTAGCCACTCTAGTGTACAGCCTCCAAACCTCATCATACTAAGATGATTAATTTGAAAAACACAATATTTACCTCAAAAACCTCATCCTGCTCTCTCTCTTTAACATATCACCCATGATGAATCCATACTGTAGAAAAGTAAATCTGTATATGCAAACAAAACTATATCGCACATCTACCTGCTGTGGGGTTTTTATTAAAAATATAATTACAAAATCATCATCAGTATTGATTTTAGTCAAACGCCTCTCATGATATTTAAGGTCATATTGTATTTTTGCCTTTTTTTGTTATTTAAAACAGTAATGAATGTTTTACGAAATATCAGCTGACATTTAACCTAAAACCTAAAAAAAACCCACATGCCTTTACCTTAAGCTAACATTATGGCTGACTTCTATCAGGCAGGATGTTTACATGCACAGGTCAGTCAAGCTATTTGTCATATCTTGATTAGTTGGTTGAAATGGACATCTGTCCTTGTCCCAGTCTACATGCACTGGACAAGAATTGAGTTATTTACAGAAACATGTCCCATTTAGTTTGTTAGCAATGGATTACCTCCCGTTTGATATATTACACATTGAAACGTAATGTAACGTCCCTTTAACAGCTCTGTGCTGCTTGTTAGGAAAGTTCATGGACTGTATATACTATGGACAACTTGACTCCGCCTTCCCTTAACGATACGAATTTGAAGCTGAATTGCTCTCTGTATTCTTGGGATTTTCTCCACTTCCTTGAACCACCACTTGCGCAGTAGCATTGTACCCATTCAGCGGGAGAGTCGCTGTAATGACGCTCGGCTCAACCAGCGCATCTCCTGGGTGGGCTACGCAATCTTCATATGCCCATAGGCTGTATCAAGTGTCAATCAAAAAAAACATAAACCCCCTAATAACTTTTAAAAATTTAGCTGCACAGAAAAAAGAGGACTTGAGCATAAACCAGTCTTACAGTAACTACATGTCAACATCGCATCGGGGGGGAGAAGATTTTATATTCTGTATAATTAATTTCTAAAGTTTGTTCACAGCTCCATAGGGATTGCTAGAGGAGGCGGGATTTATGACCTATACTGCAGCCCGTCACCAGAGGGTGCTGTTCTCGTGGTGCCTTCACCCAGCGAGTAGGCAAATGGCGTCTATTCTATATACAGTCTATGGGAAAGTTTCGTCTTTTTTTACGTTGTTTATTCTTCTGTCAAGGTTTCATTTACTAACCGGCTTCCTAGTAACGAATACATGTTGTTTAACCACTGCAGCATGTGCAGAATGCTTGGACCAGTTACAGCTCGACTGATTCGTATACATGACAGAGAAAATTAATCTAACAGCATTATCTAGGTAGGTTAGTCTGATGATCAGTTTCAGTGTGATTCCAGTCTGACTGATGTGTTTACATGCATTTTTAAAGTCCAGTTTTAGTTGGTCTATTGCAATAAATTGTTTTTTTAAACTGTATGAAAACGTACTAGTAAGGTTGTGCTGTCATTGTTTTTTCAGTATGGTGCAATTATGGGAACATTGTGAAGCTTTTTCTGAAAACTAATAGGAAAACTGGCTGAAAAAACTAATGAACTGTGGTTGTCACGCTTGATTTATACCTGCAGCAAAACTTCATGAGAGGCCAGAGACTGCAGGCTAATTTGCTTAAAATATCTCAGCGCATGTAAGTCTCACAAAACCTGAAAAGAAACTGACGACTTAAACCAATTTCGAGCTTTAATCCTGATTTAATCCTCGTTGAGCTGGCTAAAACATGAATAAATAGGGATAACAGGTGTTATTATCCAAATCTAGCAACCTTGACGTACATTCCTGTTAGTCACATGATTTGCCTGCAGCTACCACTTATTTGCCATTATATCTGAAACAATATGGCTGCTATATGATGCAGGCAGCCATGTGGATCATTAGGGCAAACTAAAAGCCAAACCACAGAGCTGAAACATGCTGTTTCTTTGCGTGGCATGTTGTTTGTCCTTTTACAGGAGCAGGATAAATACTGAGTACACAGACTGCAAAGCCAGCCTCAAGTCACGCAATAAACCTTGTTAGGCGACTTATATGTGAGCTACATCCATGAGACACTGAGAAATTAGTGTAATTAGCATTTTCACTGCATTTCTGTGTGAGTTTAGCTGTTACATAAGAGAGTCTACATTACTGCGTGAGGGTTCAACGTGAAAGTCAAAGTGCTCTGCTGAGATATTTACAGATTCTGCTTGTCAGTCCTGCAGGGCAGCAAATGTGACTGCCCTGCTGCTTTTGAGCAAGTTCACAAGTACTCGTGTGAATGTAAATACTCCTCCAGGTCTGAGGAGAGAAAGAGCGAGGAGAAAAGAGTGTCCCAAAGAGTAAAGGCCTCAGTGCTTTGGCAGATCCTCGCTGTTGGCTCTGCAAGTAAGAAATGTGGAGCCTGGGCAAGACCAATAATTTCATCAAACTCAGAAACCACTCCTTTACACAGTCCTTCTGTCATTTGCCTGCAGTAATGCAAAGTGTAATATCTGTGAAGTGTTTGACTAACGTAATCCTCCAGTATTATCTTATTTGTTTCCTCTCTGTCACGGCTGTCTGTTTCTGTCACAAACATGATGTGACAGCTCTGAGATGCAGCGCTCATATCTAACCTAACTGAGCACATCCACAACCTTTCTCTGGGCAAGGCGGCTGCCTGCCATTTTTTTAGCACTCTTTGGTATACTGGCTAAATGGCTGTGGCGAGCCGTGAAATGCCATTTTACCCTTTTTAAGATTGGTGTTTATCACTTAGCATTAAAGACCTACTCAGAAAAATGGCATTTTTTCTGATGCAAGAGGACATATCATGAGAAAAGTAAGTGCAAAATTGCATTTCTGAGTATTTCTTCATTTATATCGCTGTGAATCTCTGGCAGACCCAAACAGCAGGTTCAGACACGGTGAGATTTCCTATGTCAAAATTCTAAGCTCCACCCCTGGTGCCCCACTCTGCAGGCCAGACCCCAAGTAAAAGAGGGGATGCAGATTGCAATGCTTGTAAGAAAGCTAATTATGATATTAACTTTCATCATGACCCCGAAAGACATAAGAGTTCAAGAGGTGAATTGCTCCAATATTACCTGCCACTTCTACTACACTGGCAATGTTAGGCTACAAGCTAGCATGAAGAGGAGGGTGCAGAGCCACGCTGTCCCCGCCCACGACTCAGAGGCGAATTGCTAATGAGCTACTGGAGCTCTGCAGAAGAAAAGCCCTTGAAAGTGACATAGGTAAAATGATTTTGGCTAAAAAATGTCATAATCACAATTTAAAGACCACTGGGAACACTTTAAAAAGTAAAATGAAAATTTGAAAAAAGGTTGGGAGTGGGTCTTTAAATTATTAGTTGAAGGCAGAATCAATTTTTTCAACAAGAATAACTTTCAGTCCTGGTTATAATTAGATTTTAATTTTATTCTTTGTTTGTTTGTCAGTGAATATGAAAACTTCTTCAGTGTCCTATATTCCTACACTTTTCAAGACTGGAATTTGGAGTCTGGGCTCTGCTCAGGAAGACTGCCCTTATACAAGATTAGCCGGATAACTGTAATAGCTCATGTCTGTAAATAACCACCCTGGAGGTGATGTTCAGCTCTCTAAAATCTGCTGCCTGCACTTGAGAGATGACTGAACTGTAAACAATATTTTCACCTGGACCAGACATATTACCACATTTTCCTAAAAACAAGCAGAGCAGAAAATATTGTTCACAGAGAACATAAAATGAGTATGTAAGGCTTTGTTTGGTTCCAGCTAGAGAAGATACAAGAAAATCGTACTTCATTATCATCAACTTTTTAGCTGACTCAGTCCGAAGACTCCTATATTTCTAGTTAAGTCTCAGACTGTGAGTGCTTCAGGAAAACAAGACCTCAGGGAGTCGAGAAAACCTCTGAAAAAAGTGTTTGAGCTACTTAGCCCAACAGCTTACTCACACCTCTGTGTGAATGGATTTTATGGACCTGAACTCTAAACAGCACCAATTGCAGTAAATGACTGTTTAAATAGCTAAGGCAAAGATGAGCATAAGATCACGAAACACTCACAGCAGTTCTCCTCCACAGTTTTTAAGGCAACATGCAAAAATGTGGGGTTTCTTGGATCCATATTTAATATGAAAAGTACTGCTGAGCTTCTCTGTGTGGGGGAGTGGTGGATAGAGGAGAAACAGAGCCCTGAGCAATTTTGTGTTTCTTGTGAAGAAGCACTTGTGTCTCAATGGCATCCTTCACTGTAGGGTTTGACTTAGAACGGAAAGGCCAAGGCGGAAAAGAGATTCAGACCAAAGACTCAGAGCAACATTTCTGAAAGAGAAACTATGCTTCAAGCTGGTTTATTAATGCCAAAAAACACAACCCCTGATTGAACATCAGTTATCTCTGTATGATAAGAAAAAACAAAAATGAAAAAAAAAAAAAAAATTGCCATCACGGCCCAAAGACTAGAAAAAGAGGAAAATAACTCTCCTGCCCAGAGCACACTGCTAGATCTAGAAATAAATGAACAACTTTTTTTCAGAAACAGACAATCAATTCTTTCTGAGTCAAGAGTTCACAGCTAACAAAACAACGCTATGCTAAGCTAATACGCAGCTGATAACAAAGACTGAGAAGATTTGTCTGAAATCTACAGCGCTCCTCCGCTGACATGGAAATTTGTGGCCATGATGAAATAAAAGATAAAAATGTATGACTATAAGCTCATAACTGCTAGTTTCATTCCATGCACTGACTGTTTCTAACCATGTGTTTGACATTTAATGGTCTTGAGAAAATTCTTTGAAGCAACGTGGTGGCACAAAACTGGTTTGAGACTGAAACAAGGTCCATTTGGGCATTTTTTTTTTAAATTGAACATTGATCATTGGCTTGATGTGCAAAAATAAAATAGAAATAATGATCTATTTTGTAATAATAATGCTAAATAATAATGCATCCGATTTTATATAGCACTTTTTATCAGTGACCGCAAAGTCCTTTACATAAGATACATCATTCATTCGCTCACACAGTCAAACCTTGGTGGTGGTAAACTACCTTAGTAGTTACAGCTGACCTGGGGCAGACTGACGGACACAGGGCTGCCAATCGGCACCAACGGCCTCTCTGACCACCACCAAACATCACTCACAATCAAACACCAGTGGAGGACACACACTGGGAGCAGGCTGGGTTAAGTGTCTTGCCCAAGGACACAACAGGCAGACTAGGGACAGGGCGGGGATTGAGCTACTGCCGCCCAATGTCACGTCATGTCTCATCCGTGAGGAACTGGAAAAATCTGGCATTTGTCATTTCCTGGAAAAAAAGAGGCAGAAGACAGTTTAAAAAGACACTAAAAAGCCAGGACCAATCCACAACAATGAAGCATCCCCCTGCAACATTAGTTTTTAGTACCAAATTAAACAAGTTTCTGAGGGGTAGCCTCTGGATACCTATGGAGCTGTGATGATGCCCAAGTGACCCGAAGACAGCTGCTCAGGTAAGATGTGACATTTGTTGTGTTGACACATCAGCACCTTGAATAAGTCATACTCCATTTTAACCATTTTTAGCTGTTTGAAACTGTCTGTATAATGGAGACATTATACCAATGTATAGCAGAAACATATAGACCACTTGGTGTATATATATTTTTTTATTTTGTGTGTAGTTTAAGATCCACACATGGGTCTGAGTTGGAAAAAGTCATTGTGCTTAACACTGTAATAGGGTGTAAAATCAAATCATCGTTCATGAGGTTGATGTGAGTAATTCATGCTTCTAATTAGAGCAAATTAACACAGTATTAAGTTATTTATACTGTTTGGGTTTGTCACGCTGTATAATGAAATCATATGTAATCTCCCTAATGAGCTGTCGCCAGAAACAGTTATGCAAGGAGGAAGTGGAGCCTGAACACCAGAGGAAGAAGGAGGAGTCTGAAATGGAGAAAAAGACCAGGAATGTACCACCTGAGCTTTTGTTATTAACATTTTCTACACACTTTGTGTGTTGGTGTGTCATGCTGATTTACAGCCCTCATTATGAGGCGCATATGTAAAGGACCCCATGGTTGCCAGACGTAATGCCTCCAGGATTGCCCCACCCCCACTCCTCTTTAACACGCCCCGATGATTGACTTTTTCAACCCTCGGCCACCCCTCTTACCCCCTCTGTCTCCGCTCCCCTTGAGCTCCTTTACTCAGCCTGGTACAGATTCCACAAAGCTGACCAGGATTCTTGCTTCATGCCACCTTTCTGACCCCAACCTTGTCTATATATCCTTCTTACTCACTTTACTCTCACAGTAGTCCTGTCTTCATGTTTTCTCTGTCATGACCCTTTCTCCTTATAGTCAGAGGTCAGAACTAACACCAGACATCTAATGGGTAAAATGTGCTGCTCCCATGCTGCTCATTGACATCTTTTAACCACTACAAGTCCTCTAATTCAAATTTAAACTCACAAACTATGTCAGTGCCAAGTGAGGTGACATCTCAAAGAAGTAAATCTGAACTTATTTACTTTAGATGGCCTCTAAAGTCCCACAAAGGTCAGTACTTTGATTATTTTGCACACACTAGATAAATCACTTTTGCACACAAGAGGACAACAAGATGATTAACATGTGTGCATTAGATTTGGACTCATGAGCAAAAAGAAAGTCATCTTGCATACACATGATGACAACTCTCACAAGATCAGATAACTTTCCAGCAAGCACAAGACAATAAAAAAATTATTTAGTAACGCACTTAAGATAATAACTCCTGTGCACTTTAGATAAATTGCTTTTCCCTGCAAAGCTTTATTGTTTGCACAGACAAAATATTGTATTATGGGACTTCAGGGGCCTGTACTCACCAAAGGTGATGTCTATTGAGTGTTCAGTTTTTGGCTCGGGGATACTAACAAGCAGGAGCTGAAGAAGGAACTGTTTATTTTCAGATGCTGGAGAGTTTCGCACATGTTTCTACAAAGCTTACAGCATGTTTTAAACTAAAGGATCATTATAATGAGTTTTGGAGCCCTCTACCTGATGTCAGTGAGGTTTGACCATATTTGCATGTTTTAATAGTTACCCAACAAACTGAGTAGTCCAGTTGCCCCACTTTGGCAGAGAGTTTCCCATGAGTAGTGGGCTATCTAAATGTTCTGTTTTGTGTCTGGTTTCATCAAAGTTTTTATTTATTTATTGAAATAAACTCAATTGAGTGACATTTGCTTACCCAAATCTACAGTGATGGATTTTTTTTCATTTTGTGTGGTCCCTGAGAAAGTCCCACTCTCTGCTCTTTTATTTACACTCACTCTAATGTTTCAGCTGAAGAGGACATTTTTCTACAACCTCTTTCAAAACAAGTGGTCACCAGATCTTCCTTTGAGTTTCCTGTTGTTTGGAGAATTAAAATCTTTTCAATACTTGTCTCTGGGAATGCAGTGGTACCGTGGCAACAATTTACTGTTGCCTTCAGGTGATTATATAATGGCCACATCTGTAGATGATAGACTTCAAACTCAGTGATGGACCTCTGTTAACCTTAACCCCTTTTTTTTCCTGTCAAATCTTCTCTTTAATCCACTGGACAAGGGTCAAAAGCTCATGGGTGCAAACTTCTGACCATTTCTGTGCTGTGTATGTGAGAGATTTACTCAAACTCTGTATTTCATTCAAGACAACATAAGCATTGCTTGATAGCAGCCTTTGTGCGCCTCCTGAGTACCGCGTTTCTCCTTCAAGCTCTTACATCAAAAAAGAATGGTGCCAGCTTCCCTTATCTTTAAGTTGTAGCATAAATAACTTTCATTTGCAGTGGCGATAACTCTTACCATTCATCCTACAGACTCTTAATCCCTGGTTCAGATCCAGACCCAGGCTAAGTGGTGTTTCTGTAGGATGTTTTTTTTTTCTGCACTCTCTAATCTCGCAGTAGTAAAACGTTCTCTTTGCTTTTACACCCTGCCAGCGAGCGCATATGCTCACAGCAGAGGAAGGTAATTAGACTCCAACACTACTTACTGGGTAGTTACATGTGTTTTGGGGTGCTATGTATTGAAACGGATGGGTAGGTGATTTGTGTTTTTTCTCTGTGTGAGTGTTTCACATTTACTTTCAACTGGAGCGTGAGCATAATTAAAAACTTCAATGTTCAGACTGATATGTGACGCACTCCCTCTTTTCCTCTGTAATCAATCATGTGAGATCCAAATATTAAAACCCCAAATTTGCTGTTAAACACAGTTCAGCGAGTATTGAATCCTTCACTGTGACATATTGATATGTTCAATTTTCCATATTGAATTCATAATAAGACCTCGAAGTAAAACAAAATCCAGAAGTGCATTATTTTATGTGCATCTGCACAGTTTCACAGTTCACCACAGATCGTTTCAGTCTACTGTGAGACCGTTTTATATAAATCCAACTTCTTGCATGCATGCATAGTGAAATATGAAGCTTGGACATATACGCTGTAGATTTTATACCATATATATATTATATTTTGCTGACCATGTGTTTTGAATATGTTCTGTGTTGCCTCTGGACCTTGATTAAGCAGTATGTATATGAATTTACATATTATCATTTGATATCACAGAACAGAGTAGAGGTCTGACTTATTTAGCATAGCTTTGCATAATTGTTTCAATAAGGCAATGACCCCACTCCCCCCCATTCCCAGAAAGCAATCTCACAGCTTATTATCCAAAAGAGACCAGGGCTGAAAGATTGTGGAAAAAGTCACACTTACATCCCACCAACAACCCAGTGGATTTCCGCCATGACCGCCTACCTAAGTTACTAAGCTTCAGGCTCTCACTCCTCTCCAGACAGGCCTTGACCCCATGGTGTGTTGGAGCCTCTAATCAGTAATAGACCATGAGGTCCAGTCCTGTTGCCCTGGTGTGCCCTCAGGCTACGAGAGCAACACCTCTTCAAAGTCAGACTTTGGGAAGGTTGGCTGTCATCTAAAGCATGAATCTTTAAAAGACTGTTGCAGAGTTATCCAGGAGATAGTTATGTAATATAATCACATTTTCAACTGTTAACTTGGAGTATTGTTGCCTGGTGGCCTGACTGCAGTTTCAGGATGAATACCAACAGAGAAATTTATATTGATTCATTTTGAAGACCAGCATATGGATGAGGTTTTTATGAAATACTGTGTCTTTATTTCATTAAGAGTATATTTTTGCTTGCAGAACAAATCATAAAGAGTTTAAAGTAAACTTCAGTGGATTTAGAAAGATTAGTATACATTGTGCTTAAAATCAGTGATGGAATTACAATTCTTTTCTGTCAACACTTGCTCAGAGTGACCAGCCAGTACACAAGCATAAACCAGGGTGCTTGGTCCGTGTTGGAGAACCTGTTCTTACCTGACCAGAACTTTATGAGGCCTCAACCTCAACCTACTTGGAGTCATGAGGACATAATGAAAGGTCTCAGTTTTCTAAGGATAGCGTTTGGCTTCCTGCCCTTTCTGATCTGTCTAGTTCTGTTTTTACTTTCTGGAATGACCCTGGCAGAAAGGTTTCTATGTGTGAAGATGTTTGTCGTGATTATTTCTCTTCTTTTGTAAGGTGCACTATGTGACCTTAAGGACATGCTAACCAAGTTGAAAATACTGGTCAATAACACAGTGAAGTGTAAGTATCACCTATCTACAAATACCTTTACCTTCTAGCTTCACTGCTTTGTATCAGTCTGAGTTTTTCTGACACAATGAGAGCAGAAACTAAAGGTGTACTGTAATTAGAGAACAGGCCCTAAAGACCCACACTGCAGCTGAGCTCTGTGATGCAAAGACCAGATCTGGAAAATGGATGTAAGTTTTAATGGGATGCATTTTTTTGTTTCTTTTTTTAGTTTATTTAATGATCAAAGCCGGATCAAAAAGAATATATAAAGCCTGCGATCTGAAATTATGTATCAGCAAGCTGCTCCCCTCTTGGCACTGAGTTGTTTACTCCTTGAATTCATGACTCAGCACACCATGGTTGACCTAGAAAGCAAACCCCAGAGACAAAAAGATAGAGAGCAATCATGACCAGAGTTTTTCCTTTCTTCCCTGAGGGGTGGCCTGTCAGACGGACTCTGAAAGCCAAACAGCAACTTGACTGACTAACTGAGAGATTGTACAGAGCATAACAACTGTAAGTGAGACAATGGTGGTAACAGAAGGTTGACAAGTCAGCCGCTCACTTTTTGATTACACGATTGACTGATCCATTCAATTATTCATTTGCTAGTTTCTGAGTCAAAGGACAAAGGAAGATTGTGTTGGAGGTTCTCCATCTTCCTTTCTGTTCAACTTTGCTATCCTTTCATCCACTACGTGTCCCTTTGCGGGGGTAGCTATGCAGTTCACAAGCACTGGCTATGAATTAATTGGTCGACAGGAGTAGGTCTGCTAACACCTTGGTGACAACATGCCCCCTTTTAGCTTGTTTCTTTTGGTTCGTCTCCTAGTTTAGCTGTAACACATCAAAACAATCGACAAAATGCTAGCAAGAGGCTAACAGGATGTATGTTGAACGCTGACAACACCATCACTTTTACAGGTCTTTATTGTTCGTTTGGAGAATAGGAAAATTTTGTTGTTTTTCAGTCCAGTTGAGCCGTATATATGGAAGAGAAATTTAATCCCTGACTGCAATATACAAGTATGTTAGTCTAGCTATGAGAAGTTCTTGGACTAATGTGTTTACATGTTTTTCTTAGAAGTCCGGTTTCAGTGGAATCTGTGGAAGACTAGCCTGTTACTTCTCTGTTACACTTCACCAACAATGGAAATGTGTTGAGGGGCGTCACTATGGGGTGGAGATATCCTCCTGCAGGGCTGGCAACAGAGAAGGTAACAGAATTAAAACGGTGTCACTGTAAAAAATTACCTGCTGACTGTTTACATTGTGCCTCTTGTGCTACTGGTGTAACGTGAAACATGATCACACAACAGACTGCTAATATTTCACTTTTTATGGGTTTAGTATAAAAGCAATGAGGTCGGGTGATGCAGGAATGTTAATGTACAATGCGCCCTAGAAAAAAACAAGACAAACTAACACTGATGGTCAGTTTAGATTCACCTGTTGACTTACAAGCATCTTTTTGGACTGTGGGCATTGATGCAGCCACACACAGACACGGAAACTGTCCAGTTTTTCTTCAAAAGTTGACTTTGTAGCCTGGAAGTAGGGCTGCACGATTAATCGATTTAAAAATCATAATCAGATTATTTGATTATGACGATGTTAAAAAAATTTAAATCGTCAAATTGATTTTCCTCTCTATCATGTCTCATGCCTCCAGGCCACCGTAGACTCCCCCTTCCTGTGGAAGCAATCCCCAGTTCCAACTCACACCATTGTAAACAAATATGGTGTTTGCAAAAGAAGGTAAAAATTTTGTGGCTAAATAAGGCAAGAGCAAGTCACTCGTGTGGAATTGGTATGACTTTGCAGTTTCAAATGAAGAGCAAACCACTCCCCACTGCAAAGTCTGTCTGAAGGCGGTATCAATGAGTCTACACAGTAACGAAATCAGGAGTAAACGCAAAAGATTTTTGTTGTATCGGCATTTCATCCACATGAAAACGGCATTTCGGCTGTAAACGGTACTTTTTGTTAACTGGTCAGAGAGTGCAGAAATCCTTAAATGACTACCATTTCATCTTCGTGTGGATGTCTATCTGCATCTCTCTTGAAATGATTATGCGACACATCAGGCCAGAACAACCTTTGTACGCGTGCGCTGTACTCTTCCTCTGTCTTTTGTGCATTTCCCCAGCAACATTGTAGCGCCACTTACTGGCTTGGCATATGCACTACATCGTTTTCAGTGGTTTTGTTTTGAGAGATGATGGAAAAACCTTTTACTTTCAAAGTGAAGATTGGTGAAGTTGTCACTGAATAAAAAAATAGAAATGAAAAACCGAAGCTTGTGCAGCCCTACCTGGAAATGGTTTCACTTACTGGACGGAAACGCTTCAAATTTATGAGAATTTTCTTGGGTGTGCTGATTTTTCACTGAATTATAAACCATTCAATAACAAATATTAATGTGGTGTTATGATTGGATTGAGGAACAGAGACCACGCCACACATTCTTTCCCCTTGGCGTGACCGTTTAAGCACACTTAATCCTTTTCTCACCTCTTTGCTCCATGTTGCATAATAAGCTGTTTCAAATCCATATCTTCATTGGTGCAGTGAGAGACAAAACAGGCCTGCAGTTCTACAGCTGAAAAGAGCAATAAACACATTGAATGGATCCAATCATCATACGAAATAGTAACCACTGCTACTTCACTTAGATGAGAGGATGTGAAATTGTCCCCCAGCACTGTTCATTCATTCAGTCATTCACCTTCTCCAGAGAGCCATTGATATTACATTATGTCTTCATTTGTTCCTTTCTGCTGGTCAGACATTCAGTGATTCATTTATTACGGTCCAATTCATTCCAATACAGTGATGAGTATTGTAATGAAGTCACTTGGGACCGGGCCTAATGCTTTTCACAGCCATATCACAGCAACAGAGAGCCAGTGTAGAACGAGATCTGTTCAGGCTTTACAGACAGACATCGCCTGCAGAGACAAGCATTAAGATCGGGTCAAGTGTTGAAAATCATCAGAGATATTTGCTGGTGACTGTTAAGCATCAAATCTCATCTTTTAAGTTATTTACGGAGCTCCACTTGTCGGCTGTCAAGCTGGGGGGATAAACAGTCATTCAAGATTAATTTTACGATCCATTATTCAGACAGCTGATGTGAGAATTCAGTCATGACCCTGTTCTCACATCTGCTGCTGCTGCTCTCCAGTTCTGCTCCCTCTGCTGTGAGTAAGGATGGAAATAAGTCAGCTCATGTATGAACAGATTAAAACTAAAATAATCTTGTGTCTGACAACTATGGTAAAAATCTCTCAGCACAAACACCCTCATACATTCACAGACAGAGCTTCAAGGACCTGTGGTCGGGGGTTACTGTGCTTACAGGAGACAACAGCTGAGGAGCATCAGTCTATTTTTGTTCTCCCTCTATTTAAGTCTCCCTACCTTGGAATCTGGACTATCTCACCCTAAAGAGGGCACAAACCTTATTACACTTGCCCTGACCAACATTTCAGGAAATGTATTAAAACTTCATGAATCTACACAAAAACAAGCCAAAGCCAAGAATTTGTTGTTGTTCCAAGGTCACTGAAGGTAAACTGGGTCAAACAGGCAGAGATAGCCGGAGCCCCTGATACAACACTGTGGAATAATACCAGTGGTTATTAGTTATTGGATTAAACTTGCAAACAGAAACAGAACCACTTGGCACTATTAGGTGGATGTCTTGCCCTGAAATAACCTTCAACCATAAAGTCATGGCTTAGGACACAGAGGTCATGGTTCCCGGGTTATTTGTGGAAATTGAGGGTTTAACGACCTGGAGAAATTCACACAAAGTTTAGTCGTTATCTGAAGATGATATATGTGAAAAAGCCCTGAATAAAATGAAGTGTACTGGTTTCACTGGTCTGATTAGGACTATCTAATCAAATATTTGCAACCTTTTGAGTCTCTATGGTGAGCAGGGCAGGCAGAATGCAATGTCATCTAAGCTTCCATTATTGGCTATCAGATAGTGATTTATTTACCTCCTTTATTGAATATCAGGCAAATGAAGCTAACCATTTGACTGGCTTTTCAGATTTACACAGATTTGCATTTGAAAAGCCAACCAGCATAAAGACTTCCTGAAATCCACTGTAAAATATTCAACCAAGCTCCATCCAACAAGTAAACATTTTAAAGATGATTTTACCTGCATTTGGGGACAGACGTAAGAAAGCTTTACTTTTACTGTAAACAAATCTGCAGGATTATGTTATTTCAGCAAATTTACGACCCATTAATTAAAAACAAACAAACAAAAAAAACACATAAAAATGTGTTTTTAGGGTGTATAAAACATGGATGTAGTGTTGGTGACATCAGTCATTTGTTTCTAACATGGAGTTTTAAAGACTATCGGTGACAATTGCTATATTGGTAATGCTAACTCAGCCCCACTTTCAGTCAGCCTAGCAGAGGCGGGCCTTGAGCCTCCTCACAAATGACTGCAGTGAGCCTGCCTATCAGTCAAGTCAGCCTGGACTCTGATTTGCCAATCTTGTCACCTTGACCACTTAGAAATTGAAAAAAAAAAAAAAGGGGGCCCTCCAGACCAAAACTATTATTTGAACTAGGCTGTTACTCTGTGTTATTTTTTCTGTTACAACGCCTTTTGTGGTTCGATGTGTGTTTATGGTATTTATGCTGCGTTTAAGTTACCTCGGAAGTCAGATGTCGGAGCTGAAAATGATGTCACACTTGAGTTACCAGCGTTTCAGTTACCAAGTGGGAAACGGCAGTGAGCCTGCCTATCAGTCAAGTCAGCCTGGACTCTGATTTGCCAATCTTGTCACCTTGACCACTTAGAAACTGAATTTCCCAGTTTGGAATCAATAAAGTCTATCTATCTATCTATCTATCTATCTATCTATCTATCTATCTATCTATCTATCTATCTATCTATCTAGGCTGTTACTCTGTGTTATTTTTTAAAGCCTCAAGTGGGCATTCTGCGAACTGCAGTTTTTAGCACCTATGCATCAGCTTCATTTCTCAAAACTGGAGGTTGCCGCTTGGGTTATACAACTTAATATACAAAGGTTAAAAAGCTGTCCCACTTACTTGGCACATGCATATTGCAAATTCACACTCCCCATTTGCCTGTGAGGTAATTATATCAGTTTTCCCCCCTTTTTGGGCACATGAATTCAAATAAAATAGAGCTTTCTAACCCTCTACCTCAGGACTCTGTTAATGTGTAGAAGGGAGGCCAAAAGAAGAAGAAAAAAGCCATGTTTTCAAAGAGATTCACAAGTGTGGGTGGGGTCACAGACACATCTTTAGTTGGTAATTGGACCATAAACAATGTTTCCTTCACAGGTCTTGGCTGGAAGTTATTTCATGCTAACCACTGCAGCTTTGGACAAGTCTGCCCAGGAATTAAACTTTTGAGGATTTCTTTTGCTGAAATGTTGTCACGCAAGTGGGAAAAGAAGCTACTTATGCAGCTTCAGGGCCTAACTGCAGATCATTTACATGCTACATACTCATAAATAAATGAAAACGTGTGAAAATCCTAATCTAAATCAAGTATCAGCAAACCCATTCTTGTTTCTGGTTTGTTTTATTAAAGTTTTTTGGGTTGGGTATGGGGCTCTGACTGGTCCACTGTATGTGAAAAAAAGCGTATGAGATGAATGTAGCCCTTTGCCAGAACCTTTCACCTCACACATTTACAATGTCAGTGGAAGAGGAGTGAGCAGAGAAAAAAGGGTTTTACTCATAAATGAGACAAGGTGTAAAACGAGCGGTCTGTCCCTCTTTGTGGCCTACATTCAGAGCTGAAGGTCTGAGAGAAGATGAAACTTGTTACCTCTGAGTTTCCAGAAAGCCCCTCCTTGGACAAACCCCTCCGCCTGAGCGTCACACAAAGTTCACTCCAGTGCAGTCCCCTTTCCCTAAGCTCTAACACACTCTCACACACAACCACTGTCATCCACACAGACGCACACACACGCACATACACCAAAGACGTTTGCAAACCGCGCGCCTGCAGCTACTTTTTTCACTCCAGCGGACGCAGAAGAGGACCTGTTGGATGCTACTGCAAAGATTTTTTTTCTCAACTTTTCTCTATCTTGTCACTCTCTTCAGCGACAACTTGTATGACAACTTTTTTTAGAGGATCTTCTTTTCACTTCTGCAATATCGGAGTTTATGGAAGAATAAAGCGCTTAATTGCATCCAATTTTGGAACGGTGCAGTTGGATTTAAATCAACATTTCACGGTGAAAATGAATAACTCCGTGAAATAACTCACTCCTCCGGTCCGAAGGATTTCAAGGTATGCTTTTATCAGCCGTGACCATGCATTACAGTAATCTCTCCATCTCGGAAGCGTCCTGCCACGGTGCCTAATTTACTTTAATATCAGCCTCAAGTTGAAAGGCGTCTCGCAGGTATCTCTCCATAGTAAGTTTGATGGAGTTGAATGCCTCAAATGGATTTTGCGCTTTTCTGTGATAAGATAAGAGAGAGAAAGAGCAGGAATGTGTGTGTGGGATTCAGTTTAAGGTTTCTTTATTCTCCCTTCATTGCTAAACCATCATGCGCGTTTGTGTCAGAAACCGTGATTCACAGGATGATTGTGATTCATGTCATTCAATTAATCTAATGGGCAAACGCATGCGCATTGCTCAGTGTTGTTGGAGTCAGGTGCCCTGTCTGAGAGAGGCTGTGTTTCTCTGGAGTGGGTCTAAGGACAGGGAGTATCGTGTGCTGTCCAGACAGCAAATCCCCTGGAGTCAACTGTATGATTTTAGGCTGTATGATTAAAATTGACTTGACGTTTGTGTGTCTTTGTGTGTGTGTTTGTCAGAGAGTGTGAGAGAAAGAGAGAGAGAGAGAAAGACAAGAGACTGTACATTTTTGGACATATTACTCTGGGGCACTTCACTGCTCTCTAACAGTCTTAACTTCTCTCTTTTTCCGTCCTTTGCAGTGTTAATCCCAGTATAGCTTCCCCTCTTGTGGAGTGAGGATGTGTCGGAGTGTGTGTGTGCCAGGGGCTCTGCTCACTCTCCTGGTGCTCTCGCTTGTGGCGCCTCCAGGCCAGGCCTGCCCAAGGAGCTGTAACTGTTACCAGGCCAGTGAAGTCCACTGTACGTTTCGTTCCCTGCTTACTATTCCTCCTGGTCTGCCTGCACACACGCGCCGTATCAACTTAGGGTAAGGGTGCAAGAGTGCCAATTTACAGTAGCAGTTTACAGTATATTACTATCATATGAGTCGAGTCATTGGTAACTGCATTTGTGATACTGTTTCGGTGCTGCTTTAGGTTCAACAGCATCAGCAGGATCCACGACACCTCTCTGGCTGGGCTGAGGAAAGTGGAGCTTCTGATGCTCCACAGCAATGACATCCACGAGCTTCCAGACTCGGTGTTCAAAGATTTGAAATCACTGCAGGTAAACAGATGGAGGAGTGTCAACAAAGTGGATAATAATCAAAAAAAAGAGAAGAAATTCAATTGAATCCAAAGCAGTAAACAATGACTTCAGAGGACAGATTATGAAGTAAACTGGCAAAAGCTGCTTTTTCTTGATTTACACAGTCAACCTTTTTCCAAACTAACAATAAAAACTGTCCTGAACTGCCCTTTGCTTTAAGATTGATCAATCTGGACCTCATGTATGACTTTGAATGGGATCAACAAATGAGTGTGACCTGTTTAAAGTCCTTTTCGGTCCCTAACTGTGAGTGATAATCACACTTTAAACTTTGACAGGGCAGATCTGAGTTTGTAACAGAATTGATGACGGGCAAACAACAAATATATCATTATAAATCATCATATCAAAGTTTTTTGGTACAGTTCAGAGAGGATGCTGCAGTGACAAATGGGCCAAAAATATGCAGTCATCCTTTCAATAATAAATGGATCTGCAGAAGGAGTAGTCAAACATTTGTTCTGTGCTTCAGTTATTTTAACAGTGAGCAGAATTCTGTTCACATTTTTCTAATTTCTCTACAACTAATATTTAATTTATGAGCCATCCTTCTTTCGCTGCTCGGTGACAGGAAACACACTGGACAGTTTAGCCGCAACCTTAGGGCAGAGTCAGCGCTCAGCAGGGAAGTGATATTACTCAACCAGCAATTGTTCCCTTCATCTCCCAGGCAGATGCTGATATATTTGCCATTGTGTGGTAATACGTACCGTATTTCCATGTGCTGACATCTTCACGTGCTGGATATGTCAGCAGCTGGAGCCCTTCCAGCTAAGTAGCCTCCCTGGAGAGCAGATTTATCATAATCCTCTCAAAATCAGAGTCCTAAAACCTGGTTTTCATGGTGTGCCTTCTCAACTTTAGATCCTCTGGAGTCTTTTGCTGACGATAAAGGGCTAAATTTCATATTAGAAAAGTTGAAGACCCTAAGTGGTAGAATATCTTTTAGATTTCCCTGCTCTGACCCAATAAACTTGCAGTCTGAATATATCCCCCAGTCATAATATGGGCTACTTTTTGAGTCTCACATTTTTTAGATGCAGGAATCTTAAAGATTTGCTTACATTGAGTTTTTATACCAGACTCCTCATCCTCATTCCTCTCTCATCATTTGTCATAAATTTAATTTACAAGCATGTGGAGCCCACTGACAGACTGATGATCATAGCACACTTTCTTCGTCAGCCTTGAAGTCTGTTTTTTTTTTATTCCTCCTCTAATCCTTCTTTTTTCTCCCCCTCGCTCCATTTCCTCTGCCCCCACAGATACTAAAGCTGAGCTATAACAAGCTCAGAGAGATTTCTTCATCTTTGACCTTCTCTGGCCTGACCTCACTCCTGCGGCTGTACTTGGATCACAACCATCTCCAGCACATCCACCCCCGGGCCCTGCTCCAGCTGCCTAGCCTCAGGCTGCTACGTCTGCAAGGGAACAGGCTGCATCAGCTGCACCCACACACTCTGTGCACTCTGTCTCTGCTGAATACTTATTACTTCTCCACACTCAGGTGAGCCTGAACACTTAGAGCACATCATGTAATATTAAAAGCAGGGGAAGATATAACATTTTCAGCGTTGGTTTGCATATTAGTGGGTATAAACGGTGAGGGTAATGAAAAACGCTGACTTGTTGTCTTTAAAGAGTTTACAACTGCAATGAACTCAAATTCAAGTAAATCCATTTCATTCAAAGTTATTTCTAATCCTAAAAGGCTGGTGCATTAATTATATCCTAAATTAAATGATGTTTGATCCTGACAACCAAAATGATTGATAAAATTGATCAATTTGTGACTAGTTTGATAAGTTAATAATTCATTTCTTCTTCAGTGTTACTAATAGCTTCATAGACTGACAAACCTCATACAGATACTCTACAGCCTTGCTCCTCTTACATTACTAGTCCGAACATCAGACATGGATGAGAATGATAAAAATGATGGATGATTCCGGCCTGACCCGTCACCTCTCACTGCCTCCTCCCTCTCGTTTCATTCATTACTCCATTCCTCTATGACTTTGATTCAACCTCTGACTTTGTCCCACCTCCTCCTTATCTCAATTTTGTCTTTCCTCATGTAGACACCTCGACTTATCCAACAACAGTCTGACCAGTCTGCCCAGTGAGACCATAACCACAGCACCTCTGCTGGAGACTCTTGTACTGCAGGCCAATCCATGGAGCTGTGACTGCAGGATGAATTGGTTTCTCACGTGGAGTCTTGCTCATCCAGGTGAATGTAATATCTTGGAAATCACGTGGTTTGATGTCTTGCTCTTTCTTTTAATGTGCTAAAGTGATTAACAGAAAGAGATAGAGGGGTAAAACGAAACAGAAATCAGAAGCAGAAGACTCTTATATTGATGATTTACGTCTGTAAACAACCTAAGGAGAGTACCATAAGTCAAATCCAGACAGGTGATATGAAAGTGGCCATCTAGTGTTGTTATCTTGGTCCTTACACCTGCTTTTTATCACACAGTCCTCTCCTGTTTCCCTCTTTTATCTGCATCTCCTCCAGTCAGTCTTGATGCTGTTATTGAGATGTGAAAGAAGACCAGACCGGAAAATGTGTCTCATTGATATGCTTGAATTAACCTGCCGTGACTAATCCACGATGACAGCATTGATGTGTGCAGGCAGATGAAATATAGGCTAATGATTGGTGTGTTGAAATAAAGTGATGCAGATTTCTGATTTATGAGAAGATGAAGTAACCATGTGAAATTGGCATGAGATATAAAGGGTAATGGATGCTCGAGAACAGCCGGCATGACTAATGTATGGCAGTATTAATATGTGCAGATAGCTGAAGTGTGCACTAATATGTTTGTAGCGTGTTATCGTTTCACATACAAAGATAGCAGGGCTGCCTCTGAAACAAATGCCCCTCTTTTTCTACTCCCATAGGGTTGATGAAATGTCCTGGTGGGCTTCAGTGTCCAACATGTGCTTCACCAAAATCCCTCCAAGGACAGGGCTTGTTTGATCAAATGGAACTATCATGCAACCTGCCTGTTATCCCCTCCCCTGGAAGAGACAAACCTTTAGAGACTGAACTCAGTGAGATCCAGTCAAGAGAATCCTTCAGAGAGCCTTTAGGCACTGCCTCTTTGAGTCTGTCTGACCAACAAGGGAACAGCGTTGATCTAAGATGCAACATCACGCACTCTCCTGATTCCCAGGATATTGCTCCTCCTCCAGATCTTTCCCTCTCCTCCTCTGCTCCTCTCCCCCTTGCTTTGTCAGTCTCTTTGGATTGCCCTGTGGAGAGGCAGAGCTATGAGCATCTCTGGAGGATCCTAGCTTACTACAGTGAAACTGCTGTACGCCTGGAGAGGGAGATCATGCTGAGTAAAGCCCCAGAACTGGCCTACCGTTACAGGCAGACAGCAGAGAGTGATGGGTATTATCACACTGGGGTCAGAGCTTCTGTTAAAGCCAGGCCGCAATGGTTGCTACAGCCTGCAATTAGTTTCCAGCTTAACAGAGCACAGTCTAATGGAATCAAAGTTCAACTCATTTATTCAACAAGAGTTACTGCTCACCCTGACCCAATTTCTCATTCGCCAACACCCTCCTCTACTTTTCACCCGTGGGCACTGATTTCAACCAATCATACCACCACAGCACTGGCAGCAGTAACAGGCAGTAAAGTGGAGCTGCCATGTCCTCTTCTGAGCTCTTCTAACCCAAAAGTAGAGTGGCTTGTACCTGATGGATCCAAGCTCATCGTCCCATCCAACAACCTCGATAGCCGGCTTTTTGCAACAACCTCAAGTCTACTGATTCAGAGAGTTCAGATGTCAGATGCCGGGATCTACTATTGTGTGGCACGAGCAGGCAGGGATGTAGATGTCCTCCCTCTGCGCCTGGCAGTTGAAGACTCTGCAGTTCCACCCTCAGGAGAGCAAGTCGGACCCCTTATCAAGGGGGCCGTTGGAGAACCTGTAAGCCTGTCTTGTAAGGCCTCTGGATCACCAACACCTTATTTAAGTTGGGTATTACCAGATGGAAACATAGTTCGGCAAGGAGTAGCTGTTTCAGGTGGAGTTCTACTACAATCCAATGGGAGTCTTTCCCTGCCCAAACCCTCTCAGAGGGACGTCGGTCATTACCGTTGTATTGCAGTCAACCAGTATGGCAGTGACTCCTTGTCAATGCAGCTGGAGTTAAAGTCACAACATCCCCCTTCACTTAGGACTTCATTCCCAAGAGGGCCACAGTCAGCAGCTGGCCGTTCAACCAGAATACGAGCTCCATTACTTAGTCAAGTGGAGGAAGGATCAGGTGATGAAGAGGATGAAGAAGAGAGAACTATTGTTAGCAATAGAAAGCGTCCAAGGCCTCTCCAACCTCTACCAAACAGACGGCATCCCACCGGACAACCCAGAGGACGTGGGTTTACAAGAGAGAGAGAAGGCCCTCTGAGAAGAGGAGGAAGGCCTGAATCACCCCCTGACATGAGGAGAAACCGCTTTGAAAATAGACATAGAGTTTCCACAAACAAACAAAGAATAGATCCTCAGAAATGGGCTGATCTCTTGGCTAAAATACGACAAAAGACTACCCAGACTGCCAACAACAGCCAGCCCATCCTAGAGGAAACAGCAGGAGCTGAAGAGGAGGAAAGAAGCAAAGGTGGGAACACAGGCCGACAAGAGGGAGATGATGATACAGATAAAGGTAGAGCTGAAGGTTCAGAAGAGGAGTCAGAGACTGAAGGGTCCACTGTTGATGAGGATGATGTGAAACAGGAAGGCCCACAATCTGTTCCTGCTGTTTTCACAGAAATGCCAACACACACCAGAACAAAAACAGACACAGTGATAAAAACAGAGACAGATAGGTCAACAGAAACACAGACTGATACAGAGAATGAGACAGAGACACATAAACACACAGAAAAAGCTCTTCTGCCGACAGAGGCTGTAACAAACCCAGAGACACAGCAAGAGCAAGTCACATCAAAACCAATCATGGGAACAAATGAAATTGTCCCAGAAACAAGCAAGAGAAATGAGCTGGAAGTAAACCCCAACCTTCCTACTATCAGGCCTCAAAAACCACTGCAGGGTCTCTTCCCTAATTTGGTGCCAAACTCACGGCCACAAAGTCCCTGGAACTCTCGCAGGCGGATCGGACAACGAAGACGAATCATGAACAGGCCAAGAGGGCGAACTTTGAGTCCACCTCAACCTCTCCCTGACCATGTGAACCCAAGGCCACGACCTGACACTACCACAGATCCAGATTCGTTATTGCTGGTGTCAACAACCACATCTTCAGCTGCTTTAATTAATCCTCCCTCTCCCTCCGTCTCTAACAATCTTGGCATCTCCATCCCAAAAGCTGACTCCCCCTCAGTGACTCTCTCTCCTTTCTCTCCCACATCATTATCCTCCTCTCACACAAAGGCCCATATAGACTTGATGACTCATTCAGCCAACATCCCAGACGTTGCAGAGACGGATCTCTTCAGCACTCTGATACCATCGCTCTCTCACTCTGACATCTTGGTCACAGAGACACATGTGCCAGACACACATGTTAACACACATACACAAAATATGTGGGGTAAACATGCTGAAAGACCACCAACCAAACACACTGAAGAGCTGGAGAGGAATTCACCGGATGTAACATATGTTTTCCAGCCCTCCTCTTCTGTGTTGCCCACTTCCTCCTCCGCTGCTTCCGCCACAGACCCCAGCGCCGTGACAACTGTGATCACTGCTGTAAAAATAACACCGTCCACTTCTCATTCTGCTAGATCTGCAAGCACTGAAAGAACTACATTTACCACAACAGATAGGGAGGATACACTTTCACTAACAACTGCATTTAGTCCTATCATGTTTACTAAAGGCCCCATTAATACTCCAAAATCTAGCACTACCAGCAGTACAACTACTCTTACCTCTACTACGACTACTACAACTCCTATTTTAACCTCTACTACTCCCACAACCACTACCACGTCAACCAGCCACTCTACTACTTTAACTACTACAACAACTGCAGCCACTAGTACTACAGTCCCATTTAAAGCTGTTCCAAGAGTTCCAGACTCAACTACTACTACGACTTCAGCAACTACAAAAACTTCAACTCCCACAACAAGCAGTACACTTAAACTCTCAGCCAAATCTCCTCCAACTACAACACAAGCAGCTACATCCAGTGCCTCCACCACTGCTGCAAGAACAACATCGACAAGTACTGCAGCATCATCCATACAGAGGCCCAGCGTGGGTCAAGTGGACCCCAGAGGGAGGCCTGTGTCAGGGGCTCCAAACCAGAGTCGGACCCCCACTGAATGGAAGAACCCTGGGGCTAACTCTATCCCTGATTCACACAGCAGCAGACCACATCGCCCCCCCTCTTCTCCACTCCCTGGGGTGAGTTCAGATCAATTAAAATAACACATTACTGCTATTTCGTGGATAGCTTTATCCAGAATGGGTCTTAAAACAGCCACATAGATCACAGCGAAACTAAGAGTCAAGCTTGACTATAAATTGGTCTTTATTTGGAGATTAATGACTATATATTTAAGGTAGCCTCTCTTTCTGCCGTTTCCATCAGCTCGTCATTAAAATACTCATTACACTTAAACGTTTGCTGTTCTTAAATATAGTAGAGATATTTTCTTTATTGACAGCTAAAGGGAACTTAACATTTCTTTGAAAGTACTACATAATAAAATGCAAATACCCGCACACTAATACACACACATAACTACAGACTCTGTGAAGCCTGGGGCAACAGCTTAGCAGAAATGCACAATACATCTAAAGATAGTCTAATCCGTATTCGCACAACCTGGTGTGAAACCTGAGGGATGCTTTTGACAAATCTTTGATTTCACAGATTTTCCAGTGAAGTAAAGAAGAGATGAACACATGTTCTATAATTAACAACATTAAGCGCTATGAGAGCCTGATCTCCTGGGATTTAAAATAAATAAATAAATTTAAAAAATCAATTGTTAATTAATGCCTAAAGTTTTGTAGGCAAGCTTAAGCAGAGCAACCCTCTGAGTGTAGCGTCGATGACTCTAATACAAGGATCACAGTGGGGGTATTAAGAGTGTGATCCTACTCCTCCACATCTACACAATGCTGCAGTCTCTGGAATCGAGAATCAGGCTTCTCATGAAAAAACAGTCTGAGGTTTTGATTGTTTCACTAAGTCCAGTGCTTTTGTTTGATATGTACACTATAGTGATATTGTGGTTTGCTATTTTTGCATTTAATCATCTCAATTATTTCATCAAATGCTGCTGTATGCTGTTCTAAAATTTTAATCAGAAGTTTTTACAAGCTAAAGAAATTTTAGTAGTCATGGAATCCTGATTATGTTGTAACATATTTTATTATTTTATTGCAGCATTAATAGCCACTACAATCTGGTTCTGTAATCTTTATCATAGGCTCCAGTTGTGAGATCCAGACCAAGGATTGCAGACCCACACATCAGGACAACATCATTTCCAGCAGAGAGTACTGCCAGGCTGGATTGTGAAACTCAGGGAGAACCAAAGCCCACTATCACATGGACCAAAGTCGCAACAGGTAAACCCAGTGCAGCAAATTCACTCATGGTGATATACACCCACTCACATACATATAAATCCACATGAAGGAAACTACATGCCTTGGAGTACATATATTTAACTGTGATCAGGGTTATTTTCAGTAGAGGTTTAGAATAAATAATCCATGAGGTCTGTCAAATCTGGTTCACTGACTGATGTAAGATCTTAGCAAAGATTTCCACATAACTGTACAGACCCCGTCTCACTGAGCAGGCTCCATGTTTTATTTTTGATTGTGCTGTGAGGAAAAAAAAATATGGCATATTTTTTCATCCAGAGCAATCCGTCTGAATCCTTGACATGTCTTTAATTAGAAACTACAGACTGTAGAATACAGAACACATGAAGATGTGGATTTTCTACAAGGTTTGAAGGAACTGATTGGAACATTTCTGAATATGAACTCATTTGACACTAATGAAATAACCCATTAACAACCAGCATTGCGCACTGGCACTCACACAAAAGTCTTTTCTCTTGCTTTCCATGTGGGAAAGGCATATTGAGAGAAAGTAATGGAACAGTTTGTGCATTGCATCACTGCCTTTACTTCACGCTGTGCCACTCGCCATGTCCCCAATCCTCCTCTCTCTGTCTCTTACTCACTCTACAGCTTTCTTTCCTAATTTGTCTCCGTCTTCCCTCCCCTGTTCTATGTCTTCATTTCTACTTTCTCCTTTGCTGTCCATCTGCCTGACTGTCTCTCTCTCTCCGTCTTTCTCTGTCTTTCAGGAGCAGTGATGTCAATCCACTCCAGGGCTCAGCGGTTTGAGGTTTTGCCAAATGGCACCCTTGTTATCCAGAATGTTCAGCTGCAGGACAGGGGCACATACATCTGCAGTGCACACAGCTTTCTGGGTCGTGACAGGTGAGGGTTCTGCTACCTGCTATGAATATTGATGCAGTGTATACTGAGCTATTCAGTTATAATGACCATGAGAGACAATATTTCTAGTATAAATTATGGAAGCCTGAAGCGTGCTGCAATTTAATTACTGGGTGTAATGCATGTTTTGTTGCTATTCTCCCCACTTAATTTGCGAAACAAATTAATCTTTTTAAGAGCAAACACACTTGGACCTACTTGAATAATAATATTCAAGCAGCCCGGAGCATTGTGTAATTTTCACTCTCTATAAAATCTGTTGATACAATTTAGTTTTTAATTTCATGTGACACTCAATGTATCAGGGGAACTTGAATGGATCATTTCCCTGTGGTGATTCTTTAACACGCTGTACAACATTCAAAGTTGTGTTTTCATTTAAAATGTGTTTTTTGACATGCTGGAAATCTGTTTGTGCACTCCTGTAAACAAGACGGTTTGACACTGTGTTTGTGCCCCACAAAACAAAGGCTAAGTACAAATAAGAAGTAAAAGATGTTTTGTTGGTGTTTTACTCTAAAAACATGTTAACCTTCTTTGGTGGAAATATACTTGATGTGCCTTTTTCAGCTGTAAAGTCACATGAAAATCTCTCTTTTAACTATTTAATCCCACCAGAGTAAATCTTAGAGCAGCACTTCCCTTGAATTGCGTTTTAAAATAGGGGTTAAATATGGGGTTTGTTGTTGTTTGAATGTCTATTTGCTGGACAAATTTGGTTTCTTAGGTGCAAAAAACTCATCGTTGCCTAATTAAATTTATATAACAGGCAGCAAAAAGTCATAAGGGAATGCCTTTATATGACAACACTTCCCATGATTCTTGGTTACTTAGCACATGTTTGCTTTCCGGATGTTTCCCAAATGTGTCAGATACCATTTACAGTATTTGTTTTTCTTTCACATGTCTATTTGAAAAGCTGCAAATTTATTTATGCATTTCTGTTTGGCTAAGTGTCTGCTTACCCACCATGACAGATTGCTAACCACCCTGGAGGTATGGACCCGTCCCCCTCGGATGAAGCTGGCCAGCTACAGAGAAGCCACCATTCATCAGGGTGGAGAGCTGCACTTGGAGTGCCAGGCGGATGGCGTTCCCACGCCTCTGCTCTCTTGGGTTCTACCTGATCGTTCTGTCGTGACCTCCACTTCCCCCTCCCACAGTCGCATCCGTATGGACACAAATGGAACCCTTCACATCTCAGTAACATTACCCAGTGACAGAGGAGTATTTCGCTGTGTAGCCTCTAATTCAGCGGGCGCTGCCAGTGCCTCTGTGCGTGTACTGGTGTCCTCTTTGCCTCCAGTAATACAGCAACCAAGAGATGAGAAACTACTCTTGTCTCCAGGATTGCCAGTCTATGCTCACTGCTCTGCCCGAGGTGCCCCACCACCCATCCTGCGCTGGAGAATCCCAGATGGGACTCTAGTTCGTCCATCCCAGTTTCTGCACGGTAATCTTTTTGTTTTGCCCAATGGGACTCTGCATATTCGCAAAGTTGGGCCTAAAGACTTAGGGCATTATGAGTGCACAGCAAGTAATGCTGTAGGGGCTGATAAGAGAACAGTGAGGGTAGAAATTCAAGGACAACAGAACGGAGCAAGACCACCTCTTTCCTCTTCTTCTCTCCATGAAGAAAGAAAGCTGTTGGTCCCCAGCCAGCCCTCAAATCCACCCGCGCTCTCCCCTCCATTGCTCTTTGATAGATCCGGGAACTTGCACCACTCCCCCAGCTCCCCTCGCTCATCTTTTCACCCTCACAAACCCAATCCCACTAACTCAACTCGCAAAATCAATAAAGCAGTCACTGCTTCCCCCACACACTTGGCCTACATCAACAAAACACCCTCCAAAGTGTCAACAAATAACACCAGAGTCTCAATCGGCATTGTAAACAACACAAGAGTTACTTCTCCCTCCTCAGATAAAAGCAGAGCCTCTGCTGCTCTGCCTTCCTCGCCCGTATCCCCTTTCAGTAAAGCCCGAATCGTTTCTACAGCACCCTCAATCAGTACTGTTCACTATGGGGGGATTTTGCAGCTCCACTGTTCTGTAATTGGCAACCCAACACCCATCATCATTTGGAGGACTCCCAACAGGAAACTGGTGGATGTCCATTTCAGGTACACCTGATCCTGCTGGCTGTATCATTATGTCTTTACATTATCAAGCAGGTATTGTTCAGAGCTTTTCATTTTTCTGTGTTTGTCAACCTTTGAATTACAGTTTTGACCCAAGGCTGAAGGTGCATCCTAATGGCACCCTGTCAGTTCTGGCAGTCACAGAGAAGGATGCCGGAGATTACCTCTGTATTGCACGCAACAAGGTCGGAGATGATTACCGCCTCCTGCGTGCCTCTGTGGCTACCAAACCAGCTAAAATCGAACCCAAGCAGCCTCTCAATCAGATGGTGTTGTTTGGAAAATCACTGAAGGTGAGCAAAGATTGATTTTCAAGCCCTGCTTAGGTCTTGACTAGGACCTTTTGCCAATCAACCATATTCCAAAGGAGAGCATCTACTTGTAATGTCATGCTCAAGGATGGGGAGCTCAAAACCTGTTATCCCATCTCACTGCTGTGTCCTAGGTCAACATTAGCACCTCTAATGCAGCTGTCTATTGCAGTTTTAAACCAGGATCTTGTTTGACATGACATGACAACAGTTTTGAGCTTCCCATCCTGAGAGTGACTTCACATTCAGATGGCCAGAGTGGAAATACAGTCTAAAATTAAAGTTATCTGTCACATTTAGAGAAGCAGTTGCCTGTTACCCGATCCATAGATCTAATGTGTAAGCATTTATATTCTTGGATTCAGACTACAGCTTCAAACAACCAATCTCCAACATCTCTGTTTTTAAGCTTTAAGAGGCTCTGCTGTGTTCTACCAGTGATACGTGTTGGCTGCCTGCTATCATTGGGTGTTGTGCCACAACAGTCTTGGTTGTTTTTTTGATTAATAATACTGCGTGTTGGGTGACTCAAAAAGAACAGAAAGACCTGTCAGGTCATAGCCGGTATTGAGTCATCATCTGCAGCCTGCAGGGAATAACACACACAAACATGAATATTTAACAGCTCAATGAAAAATAATGTCAAACCGGGTAAAATGCAAGAAAAAGGGCACTGTATTATAGTTGGAATTAGTTTCTCTTCCTTTTCTGTTGTATTTATACATTTATGAGCTTCAAATGGTGCTCTTTGGATGCATCAATTGCCAGAAGCTTTTTACACTGTCAGTTTCTATTTTAAGGGGCAGAATTCAAGCCAACAACAGGCTAAATATGGAGTACAGTACATATTACTCCTAACAGGAGTAGATCATGTTCATTTCAAATTAAATAAACGCCCTAAACATGTTTGAACTGTTGCATTTTTCCTGTGCCCTGCAGGTGGACTGCCAGGCATCAGGGCTGCCTGACCCAGCAGTCCGTTGGAGCCTACCAGATGGAACCATGGTGAATAGTGTGCTGCAGGGGGAAGAAAGAGGAAGGCGAACACGGAGACTAACGGTGTTTGATAATGGGACATTACTGGTTCCAGAAGTGGGTATGGGAGAGGAAGGAGAGTATACATGCTATGCTGAGAATCAAGGAGGTAAAGACACCATGAAGGTAAGACAATCATGTTCCTCCTAATTTTCTTAGTAAAAGTCCAATGATTTGTTCATTCTATGAATTTAAGATAAAACTAAAGAAAGTCAAGTTATTTGATTCTGTCATTCTTATTCAACCCTGTAAGGTCAAAGTCAAGATTATGATGACATCCCCACCAACCTTCGTCAATGACAGAAGCCACAATGTCATCAAAGTACATCAGGGGGCCACTGCTACCATTCCCTGCCGGGCCACAGGAGATCCTGCTCCAACTGTGACATGGTTTTCCCCATCACGACGTGTCATCCCTCAGAGTCTGGGATCTGGATTTTACTCTGAGCGGGTTGTCGTGGTTTCAGGTGGAACGCTGGAGGTACGACAGGCTCAGAAGATTGACACGGGAAACTATACATGCAGAGCAAGCAACTCGGCAGGGGACAAGAGCATGGTTGTAAGCCTGGAGGTGGAGTCTCCTAACTATGGACTGGGCAGCCATGTTGGAGGAAGAGGTTGGAGTACCAGCAATGGGCAAGGCATTAGATCAGGGGATGATAAAAGTGGGCCCATAAACAAGCTTGGTGGTAAAAACAGCAACAATAATGCTTATAGTGATGCTAATGGAAGGTTTGGGAATATTGTGCCAAACACTGGTGGCAGCTCAGTGCCCAGCAGCTTAAATCCTGCTCAAACTGGGAGCAGTAGAGATGCATTTAACAGGCCTAACAGTGGAATAACAACACAACTTGGTAGCAGTGTAATCTCTATCGGGGTGAGTGGTGCTAGCAATGTAGGCTTTAAAGCAGATAACACAGGAACAAACAGAAACGGACCAAGCATCACGAGTAGGATTAGTAGTGCAGGGAACAGTCACAACACAGTGAGAGGAAATATTGAGAGGAATTCTGGGACTTATAATAATGAAGTCATAGCAGGAAAGAGTAGCAGTGATGTTAGCAGCATCTCAAGAAGTGTTGGAGTTTCCAGCAGCAGTGTTGGGATCAGCAGTGGTAGCAAAATTGGAGGGATTAATGCTCATGCTAGCCCAGCTGCTGGTGGTACAGGTGCTAAAAACTCTACTAACACACCTACGGGTACAGTAACAACTGTGAAGCAGCGAGCAGTGAAAGGCCAAACAGTTATTTTGTCATGCCCCTCCCAAGGTTCCCCTCCTCCACGACTAGCCTGGCTTCTGCCTGGTAACGGTGTGTTGCCATCTCCTTATTATGGCAGCCGACTCACCGTACACCGAAATGGGTCTCTAGAGCTGCGAGGTGTGCGGGCAAGTGATAGCGGCACTTTGGTTTGTGTGGTTAGAGGTGAGCGTGGAGAGACAAGGATACAGGTTGAGCTTGAGGTCTCTGAGGCATCTACATACGGGGTACTGAATGGGGATAGAACCCTGCAGAGAAGTTCTAGTGTGAATGAAGTGCCACACCAAAGAATTCCAGTAACCCAAAAGCCGCCACAGAGGGGTCCTTCTTTGCCTGTTGTACCTCCTCCAGTTGTCCCTCCACCTGGCCGCACTGGGCCAGCCTCAGAGCCAGCAGTGGTCACCAAAACCGCTCCCTTGGTTAGCATTATTAATGGAGAAACTCTTCGCCTGCCTTGCCCTACCTCTCAAAACAATGGATACTCTCAGGGTTCTCTCTCTTGGACCATGCCCAGTGGCAAGGTACTTTTTCTGGGCGAGAGCAGTGACGCAGGCCAGTATGTAGTCCAAAGAGATGGAATGCTAACAGTGCAGCAAGCATCCGTGTTTGACCGAGGCACCTACACCTGCAGATCCACCGGTTTCAACTCCCCCTCAGCTTCAGTCCTCACTGTTCCTGTCATTGTCATTGCTTACCCCCCTCGCATCACAAAAGGCCCTGCCCCTGTGACCTACACAAGACCCGGTGTTGCTGTGGAGCTGCCATGCCTGACCATAGCAACCCCCAGGGCGGTAGTCACCTGGGAGACACCAGACCTGACACAGCTGACGGTTATGGGTCAGGCCCGTATCTATGGCAACCGCTACCTTAGTCCACAGGGTTCCTTGGTGATACAGAACCCAACAAGTAGGGATACAGGATTTTACAGATGCACCGCAAAAAATGTAATCGGAGTGGACACCAAGGCAACCTACCTGCATGTTATATAAAGAAGTCAAGAGACAAACACACACTCACACACAAACAAAGAAACATGCAGAAAAAAAGAGACCCGACCAGACCTCTGTGTTGGCGAATGAACTCCTCTGCTGTTAACACTTCAAGTCCAACAAGCCCAAAGGAACTGCAAGAAACTGTTAAAATCTTTGAAAGACACTCCTAAAATACAAGTATACGCCTCATTTTTGTATTTTAACATATGTCAATACTGTACTTTTTCACCTGAATTTACAATGTGGTGCATTTTTGTCTTTGTTATATAATACTTTGGCCTCAATTTTTGTTTTATTGACTTGGTGATACACCATTTACATCTGAACACTGCTTTCTTTCTCACTGGGCCATAACACAAGACAGTGAAGTCAAATACACAAATATATAAGTGTTGTATAAAGGTAAAAAAACTAGAAAGTGAATTTTATGAGTTTCTTTCCCCCTGGTTGACATTAAGGTTTGGAAAGAAACACAATGCTAAGAATGAAATGATCACAATTATGCCACTAAAACATTGCTTTAGAGAAAATTAGCCCTAAAGCTACTAGGCTTTTACCCTGGAGGAAGAAAATGTTGTTTTTATGGCATCCTTACCCTTGTGAACAATTTTAAAAGTACACCAAATCCAGGGAACAAAACATTCATTTTGGTACTGTTAAACACACAAGTGCTTTACTTGGCTGGATTCTTATATTTTCTTACTTTGTGCAATCATCTGTTAACAATCACAGTTTTACTAAACTCACTCTGTGTTCACTTTTTTATTTATGTTGGATTTTATTTTTTTGCAGTGCAGATGTAGCAAATCTGAATGAACAGCCTTGTTTGCATCACGTACACGTTTAATCTTTAACAGATATGATGACTGACGGATGCAGCTCCATGATCCAAACTAACACCAGCTTATTCAAGACTTTCTCAGACTTGTTTACATATTTTCGGACTTACTTGTGCGATCTAAACCTCTGCAAATATTGTTCTACCAGCATCGTCTGTATCTTGTAGCTTTACGGCACTATTGGAGCAGAATGAGATATGGTAAAGAAGCATCCATGTAAGCACAGTAACCTTTGAAGACTGCTCTTGTGGTTATTTTGATTTTATCGACTGTATAAATGTGCGTGAAATTCAAAAGCTTGTCCTAAGCTTGTGCGCAAAGCCAGCAGCTTATAGCTACTATGTTTCCTCCTCTTATGTTTTTATTTGTGCTTAAGTTATTTGTCTTGTAAAGACTCTTTTGTAAGACACCGGTGTTTTGTCCTAAAGGGAGATTTTATTAAATATTATGTACTGTGTTTGATGTCTCACTCCTTAACAAGGAATTCCTGCTATATTTCTCACACTTTTATTTTGTGAATAAAAATGGAAAGACTCAGGAGTTTTTACTGATGCACAGTTCTGTTTGGCAAACATACAGTGTGTGTGCTTGTGCGTGTGTGTGGAGGCAGTGAGAAAGGAAAACACCCAGTGGGAGGGCAGGGGTGAGGAAGGACACTTTTTCTTTAGTATATTATGAGAACAGAGACCGTTTATCCCCACTTCAGCTGTCAAACCAGGAAATGGGTTCTTAACTGTAGATGAGACACATGTTGATGACATCATGGTCCTCTCCCTGGGAAATGCAATAAAACTAACAGCAGCCTGCAGAGCAACAGCATGCACCACCCTGTGCTTACACCTGGCAAGTGTTTGCAGTGTTTGCTCTGAGTACACACAACACTCATAAAATACCAATACTCTGATTTACTCATTCAGTCTAGGGGCTGTGCACTGGTTGGAGCACTTATTAAACCACAAGCATGAAAGGAAATAAGGCAGCTGTTTAAAATGATGCAACCCATGTGAAAGTGTCTGTCATGTACAGTAAACTGTCAACCCATCAGGAATAGTCAACATTGATTAACTCTCTATCATTGTTTTTTAAATGTAATTCATGCTGCTTATGACCACTTCTTTCTATTTTGCTTTGCAGTTATAGGCAAATAGAACCAAACTCAAAACTTTGATATTTAATCCTGGAAAAAAGCAATTTAGTGTTTTATTCAACATATTAATACCGCATGGAAAAAAAAATTGGTAAAAACTTTATTTGACGCCTGTCTCTATAATGCATTATAAATATATGTATGTGTTATACATATATTTATGTTATGGCACTGTATAACTATTGATAAAAACACTTATAAATGATCATAATGCTTTATAGCAATAATCATAACACATTATAAAGCATTTTATCATGACTTACAAGGTCAGGTATGATAATGTGTTGTAACCGTTGACAACTTACTGACGATGCCCACATAGATAATACAGTATACATATATTTATGATGTGTTATAATCTGCTTATAAACATGTATAACTATCATTATAAACACTCATTAATTATCATAAGGCTTTATAACAATAAGCATAACACATTACAATACCTGCCCTTGTAATTCATGATAAAATGCTTTATAATGTGTTATGATTATTGCTATAAAGAATTATGATCACTTATGAGTGTTTATAACTATAGCTATACAGCACTATAACGTTATTATAATGTATTATACATATATTTATAATGCATTATAGAGATAGGAGTTAAATAAAGTGTTACCAAAAAGTCTTATTAATCAAAATGTCCCTTTAAAGAAACAAAGAGATGATACAATACAAACAGCAAAATTTGAAGCTAAATTCTAAGTGGACAGTTTAATATAAGCTTACAGTGCTGTGCTGTATAATGAAGACACAGCAGATCACTGACCTCATAGAGTGTCAGTGTTAACACTTGGTTCTGCACAATGCACAAGTTGACTGATGGTTCAAACATACACTATGTGACACCACAGCCCCTCTCCTCTGGATTTATCTACCAGTGGAGATGCAGTGTGCAGACACCATCTCCACCTTTAAAAGTAGCCTCAAAATGTTCCTCTTTGATAAAACTCATAGTTAGAGCTGGTTTAAGCTTGGGTCAGCTCTTTGTAATGTTGCTAAAAGTTTAGGCTGATGGGGGACCTGAGCACCTTTCCCTCCTTCTCCAACCTCTTTCTGTCTATATCATTAACTTTAAATCATCATGTCCCATTAGAGTCACAAACACAGTCTTTTCTGGGAGTCCCTGAGCTCCATTCCCCTGGATCACTTCTGCAGACGTTTTGCTGACATTTACCTGTCTGCTTTCCAGCTGTTTAAACTACAAGCATCAATCTCCTCTCTGTCCTTCTCTCTCTTTCTCCATCTCCCTCTCTCCCCTCTTTAAACCCACCTTAGTATCAGCGGATGACTATCTATAAGTCTGGTCTTGTTCAAGGTTTCTGCCTGTTTTTCCTCTCCATTGTAACTTGCTTAAGTGTTTTACTCATGTGGATGAGGATAGGATGGGAGAGGGTCTGATATTGCAAGATGGGGCTCAATCTAATCCAATCTGGTCAAGAGCAGCTTTTTCTTAAAGCATTCTTAGACGATATTTGTTGTGAAATCCCGCCCTCTCTCTCTCTACCAGTTCACATGTACAGCTTTATCGGACTAAGCTCATAATTCGTTTCACCAAATCGGACTTCTCTCCTTGTCCGCTGCGAAAATCAAATAATTGACCTGAACGTGTCCTCTTCCCCAAAACTAGGGGGTGATATCACAATACAACTGTCAACAACAACAGCAGGTCCGCGCCAGATGTCAGAAGTGGCTACAACCGCCGCTGGGCATTTTCAAGCAAGAAGACAGGGCATTGTACCGTGTTGTTTTTGTCGTACATGATGTGCATGCTACTTTTTCTGCAGATGAGATGCACGCTACTCCTCTTCTCTGGTGTTTCATGCCCACATGCATTGTCCAATCATACTCCGACTCTGCTGGTTACATGGTAGAGAAAATCGAATTCCATTCACATTATCTGGGTGTCTTTATCGGAGTTCTCAGGCTCCAGTCAGAGTTCTCAAACTTCGATTATAGTCGGACTAAGGGGTTTACATGCGCTTCAATTGTCTGGTCTTAATCGGAATAAGGCAATAATTCGGTTTTCTCAAGTGTCATGTAAACGTACTGACTGACATCTCCTCTGGAAATCTTTTCTTTATAGATCTTGACCTGTACATGCTGAGGTATCTTTCTATCTTTTAACATCCAAACATCCCATTTTTTTGTGGATATTTGCAGAGAAAAAAGCATAAAGGAAAAACTGACTCTTCAGCTTGTTGATATTCGTCTTATGTGTCATTTGTTCCCATTTCAGCTGCATTTACAAGCATCAGAAATTACAAAATTAACCATTAAACTGCTGTTTGCTTTCGGGGGGCCATGGGCCTCCAAAAGCATCTCTCGTAATTCTAGCGTGTTGCCAAAGGACTTCCTAATCAAATCACTTACAACAGATGTTATTTGTTGGGACTGTGAGATGATGTTGGATCATGGGAACTTTGATTTTCAACCACCACACTTGCTAACATAAAAACAATTTCCAATGACACACAAATGCTCTATTTGTGTTACTGACAGCTGTATCTTTTTACATTATATTGCCTTATTTGACCAAACCTCCTTAAAGTTAAAATCCCCCTAGTTCTAGCACATCATTCGGGGTTTCCCATGGTTACCCTGAAAATGGGACCAAATAATATAAAACACAAAAAACGTAATTAAAAAGTTAATGGTGGGAACAGTTTGGATAATGTGCGACGATCAACCAAATACAAAACATGTTAAATACCTTATCTTTGATAACAGATACTGTATAGAGGATAAGTTACATCTGAAGGCATACTTTAAGTCTTAATCTGTGAATATTGGGGTCAAACTTCATGAAGAATGAGAGTTGCTGGGTTCCTGACATGCATAAACAAACAAACAAAAGTTCTGCATCGTGGCTCAATTTGTGGATTCACTTATCAAAGACAGAGCTCATTAAAATCACTGCCTGTCCCACCCATTAATTTAGAGTTTGATTCAGTTGGAGTATCTGGTGGGAAATCCAGCACAGAGGAACAACATTGGAGATCTGTTGAGCAGAGTCCTCACAGTGCGATGAGCACAGTTGTTTTCTGTTTTGAATTATCTCTTTTATGGTGTTGGAGCTTTTCCATCCATTGTGGGACACTGATTTTATGGTTCCATGCTTGTAATCCATTTCAGCAAAAAGATGATTGTTTGTTATCCTTTTGTGCTGCAGAAAACTTACAAGCATAAAGCTAGCAAATAAAGAGTATCAGGAGTTTTTTTTTTTTTTTTTCCAAGCTTTGGAATGATTTCACTTTCACTGCAGAGAGCGGAAAGAGGGGAATAGAGAATGGGAAAAATGACTGAATGGTTTTGAGGGGTTGCATATGAAACATTAACCAGATTAACTTAGTAATGAAAACTCCATGCAAAAACAGTCTGTACTTAAGCAAATTGCTCTTAATCAACACCAGCGTTTAGGTTGAAGGATCCTGCAAGAATTCAGGTGCCTTATTACTATCAATATTACTGCAACATGTATTTGTACATTTTAAATATTCTATGTTGCTGTGATAACTATAATGTTAGCCTGTTTGTTGGAAATCTCAAATGTTTTACGTCATAATCCTAAAATAACTTTGCTTGTTATCCTGTGTCAACCAGTTATCATCAGATCTGTATATATTTTTCTTGTCATGTCAGGATAACAAACTTGTTTTCCCATCATGACAGATACATTTTGTCCAATTATGTGAAGGATAAATGATAGTGAAACGTAATTATGCAAATTACAATCCTACCAGAGTAAATAAAGCACTGACAAGAAGCACGGGGCACACTGACATGCTCATTTTCTGGCTACCAACCACAGAAATGGACAATGTGGTTTAATTTAATCTAACTTGATTTAAGGATGATTTTATTACTTTGAATATGATTTATTTTAACAATCAAAAAAAGCCATAAGCTTCATTGTTTTACAATTACACATAACACTGAGCCTTTCAGATCATAGTTAAGTTCAAACATCAGTCTGCTTCTTCTCAGTCAGAGATGGTTGACGTTTAGGACTCGGGAGCTCTTACATCTGTGCCTGGTAACCATCATTATTTCCTGACTCTCAAGACCAGCCAGAAACAGAAAAATGACATTTTATTCAATACTGTAAGACTTTTTGTGACTATTATGAATTAAAATGGTTTTCCTTTAAAAAAAAAAACAAGATGCAGTCTTCAAAAGTTTTTCTTGATGGGGGGTCATCTACAATCAGGGCCATCCTGTATTGGGCCAATATTGTGGTTAGCATTGAAGAGGGTTTTTGAAAGATCAGAATCAAAAATTTAATAACTGGGCAATAACTTTAGATAAGACAGCTCATTTTTTGAGATCTGGAGCACAGCAGGATGGGCTGCTCACTTACCAATTACCAATCATAAGGAGGTCAGTTCAGCCCATTTCTGTGATTGTTCAGAGATTTCCAGCTGTGGAGGTAAGAGGAAGTTGTGCTCCAACATTAAAGAGATATTCTGGCATAAAATTAAGTTATGGTCAAACACACCGTAACACCAAGTTAGACACCCCCTCGAGAGATGAATGTTGCAGACTGCTTGCTTCTCTCTTCAAACCAACATCAGCAATGACCGCAGGATAGCAATACTCAGTGGTCTACGTCTCCACGCACAAACCTCAAGCAAAAAGCCACTCTATAGCCACAAATAATGCTCAGAACAGCACCTAACTTCATCAACAGTACATACAGGGTCCCAGCCATAGTACTAACCATCTAACATCTTTTTAGCTTTGCGAAACACAACTTCACCCACTCTCTTCCAGCAGCCGCTTGTTTGGGGGGGGGTTCTACAGCTCAAGGAAGAACATTTACGATTATTACTTCATGGAAATGCAATCAGCCTGAGATGCTAAGGCAGAAGAACTACCAGTACAATAGTACAGTCTGCAGTGCAAATAATTATTATGATGATTATTACTTCAAGGAAATGATCCGCTGCACTCGGTGGTCGACTCTTCAGGGCTCCCCCCACAAACAAGCGACTGCCGGAGGAGAGTGGGTGAGTTGTATTTGGTCTCTTGGCAAAGCTAAAAAGATGTTTGATGGCTAGCACTATGGCTGGGACCCTATATGTACTGCTGATGAAGTTAGGTGCTGTTCTGAGCATTACTTGTGGATATTGAGTGGCTTTTTGGTTGAGGTTTGCGCGTGGAGACGTAGACCACTGAGTATTGCTATCCTGAGGTCGTTACTGGAGTTGGTATAACTAGAAAAGCAAGCAGTTGGCAACATTCATCTCTTGAGGGGGTGTCTAACTTTGTGTTACGGTGTAATAATTAAATTTCCTCATTATTACAGTAAAACAGACTATTGCTGCATGTCTGCTCTGCGCTATATATTTACTCAAAAAACCAAACTCCAAAATGATGCCACATCTGCTCGTATTTTACATTTTCGTATCAATGGTGTCATCACACATTAGTCATGCCAGCTAAATCTGGCACATCCACCACAGTCGAGTCACAGTCCACGCAGCTCTCCAGTTTGTATCAGGGAGTAAAGAGAGACAACAGCTCATCATCTGTTTTATATGCACTGATTTTCTGTGTGTTTAAATCAAAAACAGGCAGTGAAAGCTTTGCCCTGCTTTACTGAGTGAAACTCTTTCACAGGAGGCCATGAAAGGAAGTCCATTTCACTTCGCAGTGAGCCACATGCTCCCAGGTGGAAGATTTATTTCAAAGTGTGCGCTGCTGCTGATTATCTGCTTAAACTCTAATGAGTAACTCAATCACGGCACTACCCAAATTGGGTGATGTATTTTATACCATGAAAGCATTCCACCGCCCACTGTGAGGCCTGAGACGGCTTCATTACTGCATGTCTTTAATGTCGCGTCAGAACAATGATGCACTTCAGAGCAAAAAGACATTTTGCCTTAATGCCTCATTAGGTTTGAGCATCATGAACAGTGTTTTTTGTTTTTTTTTTGATTTGTTTTTCAATTTTGCCCCTGAAATATGAAAATATTAATGTTATGAAAATATGAAAAGGTTTCCGTTTCACAGTAATAATGACTTTATATCTGGAAATAATGGCAAAATTATTCCTGCATGGAAAAGCTCTGCTTTGCACATGACATCCCCTCTCTGTAGTTCTACATACAACCCTGTTTTATTTTTACATATTTATCATAATGGTAAAAGGACAGTTATTTAGGTAATGTCTGACTATCTATCTATAGCTAGGAACTGATATTTCTTTGCTGCAAATAAGTGCTTGTTTCCTGTGTGTTCTTCCTTTGGCAAACAGGTGTATGTACAGCTGATAAGCATGACTCATTCTTGCCTCAACGCAGCAGGGTGACGTTCTTCCTCAGATGTATATTACAAAAGGCAGACCTATGCAATTATGAGATGATGGAAAAAGGGGAAATTAGGCTGCAGTGTGTGGGAGGAGGTATACTGTACCAATTATTAAGATCTGGACTTCCACATCATAACCTTTAGCTGTTGTCATGTAGCTTTCATCGGCCTGACTCAATGGAAAAACAGATGTTTATTTAAAATATAAAGTTTAAGAGAACATAAACCACATGTGTACACAAATATCGAGTTAACAGACTAACACATATGCATCTGCCCAAGATGAGTTATATATCACAGTCACAAACACGCAACATCATCTCTATGAGGCTAAATAGATTTTACAGTCAGTACAAATACATCCTCGCCTGCAACTTTTACTCAAAACACATCTCATCACGCACGCTTCATGCTTCACTTTTACATCAGCTCTTTACTCTGTTTTCATAGCAGCAGAAAAAAACCTCTTGACTTAGTTTAAAGGAGTGGTATTTTTTGAAGGAAAGATCAGCTCTGTCTTTCTTGCATTTGTGAACTTTTTTAACAGATTTTCACAATGCACACGATCCTGGATATTTTAATGAACATCTATGCTTGTATGCAGTGGCTTCATAATACCTTTATTATGAGCAAATGGCTTCATGAAAGAGCTTATGAACACAAGAGTCTGCTGAACTTGTTTACATAGGTTTGAGGAAAAGTTAAAATATTTAAAGTGGATGGTGACAGAGACTTTACAGGTGCCTACAAAAAGATGATGAATGGGATAGCCACTGTTAGGAGGGTTTGACTGACAGGGTTTGAAGCTGAACATACAGCCTCTCCAAATACGCAAGTTTACCTTTAAATCTTGAACCTTCTCGCTACTTTACCTCGATGACAGTCATTTCCTTCTTTCTGTGAACCACAGAGGTTCTGTGGGGTCTGTTGATTTCAGACTTGCCACAAACTTAAATCCACTTTACAACATACCTTCTTATGAATTTGCTAAAATTTGAAAGTGTGGTGGACTCCACACTTGATGCCAAATGATGACAGATTTTTATGTTTTTATTTTTTTTTATTTAGTGTGCATAAAGTAATAGTATAGTCAAGATGGCACATGACATAAACACATATTCCTCTCAAATCTTCAACATCACTCATGGTCAACAGTAAGTCAACTGGTGCATCTATTGTACTGTTTCTGTTCAACTCCTCTCCTTTACAGTTTGACCCAGTGTAATAAATCAGTTTGACACTTATGTTCTTGCCACATACCAACAAGTTGGTCCTCCATTCTGGTGCTCAGAAGAAGCTGTGTCCCAGTTCAGGGTCTGCAGTCTTTGAAGGCAGCATTTGAAGACCGCACACACCACAGCAGCATGTTGAAGGCTGTCCCAACTCGGGGGCTCCTCCGAATCCAGCCGGCAAATCTGTGCTGCTTCACTCAGACTATGAAGGCCTTGTAGTTAGAAAGATGAAAACCTGTATTTTCTCAGTATTAAAATACAACAAAATTACATTTGTTTAATAAATAAATAAATAAAGGATGGCAGCATGCATGAAAGCAGCTTGGCTTACCTTGAAGGGGAAATTAGTGGGGCCCCCCACATATTCTATGTGTGCTAATACAGCCAGAACAGCAGACCCTCAAATTGCTCTGTAACACTCTGGTAATACAGAAACCATGCTTGCTGGTGAGCCAGGTGGATATCTGTTGTGGCTTACCTTCTGACAAGTGATGAACGCTGGGCCCTCTGACGGCTGCGGCCCCTGGATTAGCATTGCTGTCACTTGGTTCCATGACAATCCACAGAGTGCATGCCAGACTGTCCTCAGGTTCCCCCCACAACAGGACATCTGTTTGTGATATTGAACAAGTTTAATATTCGCGATTACAAATCAGCTTGAGCATGGTTTTCTCACAGGCAGTTTTTGGGAAGTCAGATCACTTTTTACACACCTCACACCCCAGGACAATCTGGCAAGATAATCTTCAAAACTGAAAAAAAAATCAGGACTTTGCAGACATTCGTCAGAGGAGGAGAATCTGGTCATCTTGTAGAACATGTCCTTCTTTACCTGAAACAAAACTTCAGCTCTCTAAGGAATCAATGATGGTACATGCACGAGTCTTTCAGGGTGGTTTGAGGGTTAAGCAGGAAAAGTATTTTAAATGTGACATAAACCCAATGTGATAAAACATTGTAGGAGAGCTCTTTCTAAGAAGTTGAAGTGCACTTTGCTTCTAATCTTGTCCAAGGTGGTACTGAATCCCGTATTTGTACGTATGCAACTACTCAGTATATTTAAGGTTTGTTGGACTGGGCTCTGTCGTCTGTTTGTGTGCTACTGTGTCTGCTGTATTGACACCAAATCACTGTGTTTGCATTGATTCAGTGTCCCAGTTTCTCTTTCTGGCAAAGCTTTACTTTCATCTTATCTGAGAGACTAATGAGTCAGCGTTAACATCCGTCATGCTGTGCAGATGTCACCACTGGAAAACATACTTTCATTTTTTTTTCCATGTGAAGAAGATCCAGAAAAATTCACCACTGTCAAATGGTGCACTCTATGGGAAAGGGTCACATATGGAGCCAAAACGCTGGGAGCAGCAATGTCTGAGTAAAAAAAAATGAACTAAAGTGAGCAGATTGAATGGAACAGTGTGATAATAACCAGGAGTAAAGTCAGTTCAGTATCACTGAGTTCAACACGGCTCATGTCACCATTTATTAGGATTCAAGAGAGAGTCAGTGACCTCAGCGTCACGTTTTTACTCCAGGGGAGACAAAAGGTTACAGTATCCATCACTGAGTCCTGCTGAGAGCCACTGTGGGTGTGTTCACACACATGTGGCAGGTCAACTGAGAGTGTGTGTGTGTGCAGTTTTTTACTGTATGTGTTTGTGTGTAAATAGACCACATATGAGATATTACTTGCATGTCTAAGTTAATATAAAAATGCGTGTGTGTATGTGTGCGTGTGTGGGTGGGTGTGTTGGTCAGCTGTTAATGATGCTGTCATGTCAGGGAGTCGCCTTCCTCAAGAGAAAAGGCTGACTCATGGGCTAACTGGCTGGCCTACTTTTACTGGGATTGGAAACTGGATCACTGCAGGACCTACACACAAACACGCAATCACACACACACCCACGCACACAGGCCCCCATGCATTACCTTGAGCTTATTTTTGCAGACCTTGCTTAGGTGCAGAGTACAAAGTCACAGTTGAACCATGGATGGATGATAAATACTCTCTTGGGAGACTCAGCTAATTTAAACCAAAACATACTCTGTGAGGTTTTCAGCACCTCATTTGTGTGTTTATAGATGCCTGTTGACTTTACTGAGATACATAAAGCTTAAAAACGAGTCTTCACAGCTGCTGAGCGTGTTATTATTCCTTTGTCCCAACTTTACAGCTTTCCCATCACCAAACTCTAAAATATAGTCGCTTAATTCTCCCTCTAATTAATTATTGCTTTGTTGCATGTTTTTCACCCAATTTCAGATCCCCGAATGAAAAGATGCAGAAACTTGCCAAAAAGAGCTCAGAGAGGAACACATAATGATGCCTCTGCTCAACGCAGAGCTGCACGCTGCTTTCAGCTCTCAAAACTAATTCTGTTAAGCGAGCATCAGTGTTGTTGTTGCGGCCCTAAAGTGCAACTCAGAGTTACATAAATGTTTTAATTGTCTTCCAACTTCAAAGTGTACTAATTCAAGACTGGAACAAAAATAAAAAGTTACCAAAAAGGGATATTTCTCAAAAAGAAACTTGACACACTTTAAAGAACTTTTACTTTTACATTAGACTGCATCCCATCACAACCTCCACACCATAATGCAAAGGTGGAGAAGAGGGTTGCCATCACTCTCTATACAATATTGAAGCACTGGATATCCACAATTCAATCTGCAATTGTGAATCAAGTTTCTCACTGTTTTGTCATGACTAGTCTCCATGCATCATATAGTATTTCACTCAGAAGTGGCTGTGTTTGTGTGTGCATGCTGTGTCTACAGGGACGAGGAAACTCACCATTGTGAGCAATTATCCAATTATCATGCCCTAAACGGACCTCATGGTAGATGGGGTCACTGTGATCATGTCCAATGAAAGAGAGAATAGAGCAAAAGCACAGAGGGCATGAAGTGGCACCATAAGGGTTTAGCCTGAATATGACTAAAGTGCAAAAACCTCTTCATGAATGAGTGAGAGGTAACTATGAAGCCAGTTTAAAGGGAAATTGGATCTGTTGGTCTTACATGTCAATATTTTGAAGATGGCTGAATTACCATGCACCCAGCAAAGCTAACCTGGTCAGGACTGTTGAACTGTTTAGGGTTGGGACCAGGATATGTTTGGAGTTTCAGCCCTGCTAAATACTTCATACATAGAAACATTTAGATCTGTGATGATATGTTGGTAAAGACATGAAGTTTAGCCAGTTATAAGTATAATGCATACGTTAACTTATATATGCTATATTATATAATACACCAGAAATGTGTATAAAAGGGAAAGTTCTCTGGTTTTGGTGCAATAAAGGAACAGGTTTTGGAATTTAATCAAATGTAGCTTTTCTCTTACTGAGATATTCATGTAAAATGTTCCTAATTTGCCCGAGGATAGAATATAAAAAAAAAAAATCTGCTAACTGTATTAAACTGTTAGCTAACTGCTTTGTTGATTCCCTGGTGAAAATGCTCAAACAAAGCTAAGGGAATCTGCATCATTATGACCATCCTGCCCCTTCCACTAACCGAAACACAATTTCACTCCACAGGTAGACAGAAAATCCTCCTTCAGGTTAGCACAGTCAACAGAAAATTAAACTGTTAAGAAATATTGCGATTTTGACATAAACCAGCATAAATATTACTGTTTTCATCCACCCCCCACCTGTTAACATGCAGGGGGTGACACCATGACCTGAGCTGCAGCTTTATAAGTTTTGACTTCACTTCTGGGACACTGTCAGGTTGTCCATCTTTTTATATGGTCAGAGATGCTGAAATAAGCAGTATTTTCAGCTGTTGAAAAATGAAGCTTAAATTCAACTAAGGGCTTTAAAAACCTCACTCTGCCTCATGTTATAATGCCCATAAGAGAATAAACATATTTAAAGTCTGGCACAAAAGTGGTGTTAATCCCCCACAGCTCATTCATCCACTTTGGTTATATATCATATTTCATCACTCACTTTACCTCAGGGTCACACTGAATCTATGGTCTATTTTTAAAACATCTGATGTACATGCTTTGTATATTCATACTGATTATTTAGGCAGGAACAATAGACAGATAAAACCATCAAAAATGGATTCTCATGGAAATTCAATGTGACAGATAGAAATCACTGCAGGGGCTTTTTTTAACATAGTGTCCCTTTTTTGTTAGATTATGATGACAACACTCTGGTTACCATGCAGGTGTGAATTCATGAGGGTAATTAAAGCGGATCCCTGACTCATGCAGGGATTGATTCTGGAAATCCCAACAGCGTGAAGACTTTAACAGAGTCTATTTGTTATTAACCAGCTCGTAATTCAGGCGAATGGGGGAGACCACATGGAAATTTCTGTTCAAATTTAATTTCAAAAAAGGTCATTGAATCCTCAGTATGTGAGATATCAGTGACATCAACGGCGACTGTGAGGGCCGGGGTGAGCTGGGATGTGGAGGTGTTGAATGTGATGAAGAGAGCCCAAACAAGGCCACCAAACCAGGAGACCAATAAACAAAACTGAATGAGGCAGAAAGGAAGTTCTGGATTTATGGAGGGAATATTGCAAAAGGGAGTGTTTCTATCGTCATTATAACTCAGTGATTTAGAAGAGAAAGCCTCAGACTTTCACCAGATTGCATAAATTCAGTGTCACTCTGGGACTCAGGCCCATTAAAGCAAAGCTCTTCTCTCGTGCTGTGGAAGATCCCTCAGAAACAAGCCTGCAAAACAGTTTCGGGTTGATTCATCGCGAAAGAACCGCAGATTTAGTAATTGAAAGTGACATATTTTGAAAATATGTCTTGCAGATTGAATTGCAAAAGCATCCTTATGCACACACACAAACATTCATATGGATAACACTTGGTTTACTGCAACATTTTCCAACACATGTACCCTGTAATTACTGCCATAAAATGCAGAGCAGCTGTCAGATGACCTCTCCTTTCAGCATGACAAGTTGAAGACACACACTTTGTGTAAAACCTCCACAACGATGGAAAGAAACTCAAAATCATCTCATACACACACACACATATACACACACACACACTCATCAGGTGGTGCAGATAATGAGACTCTGCAGCAGGTGAGCTTGCCTGAGGTGATCTGGGATGGAAAAGATTAGCAGAGGATTGAAAAAGAGGGAATACAGGAATGCATGAACAAATGGACGAGTATGAAGAGGATTAGCAAAGCACTAAATTGGCAGATGTAAGACATCTATATGTAAAACAAACACAGCTGAGTTATGAAGCCTGCACTATGGTAGTCTGTGGGGGATTCAGGAAGAGAGAACAATACTGCTGGGACAGACAGAGTGGAGGGAAGATGGATGTGGACAGATGTTTGTTGTCTTGAACTAACATATTGGAAAATAGCAATAGTGAATCACAACCCCAGCTACAGAAAGGTTGTAATGCTGAGTAAATTGTTGATAAAAACAGAATTCAACAATTTGCAAATCATCAAAACCTTATTTTCAGGTGAAATAGTGCACAGACAACAGCTCCAAAATGGAACTTTTTTTTTTTTTTAATAAAATGTAAAACTAAAGTTTGATGCCGGAAACATTTTTATTGTGATGCATTAGTTTACCTCCTCTTTTCACTAGGCTGTAACTGTTTGGGAACCAAGGAGACCAGTATCTGGGGTTTTCAATTGTTGCCTCAGTCTTGCCTGATGCAGGATTTCGGCTTGTCAACAGTTTGGGGACTCCTTTGACATGTTTTGTTTTTGTTTTTTTTTCATGACATGCCCAATGTTTTTGATGGGAAAAAATCAGGACTGCAGGTAGTTCAGTTTTACAGCAGGACTTCTGCTACAGAACCATGTTGTTGTAATACATGTCAAATGTGGTTTGTTACTGTCTTGTTGAAATATTCATATTCCCATCTTATTGATGGGAATATGAATCTTCTTTGAAAAAGTCATTGTCTGGATGGCAGCACATGTTGCTCTGAGACTTATATTTTTCAGCAGTAATAATGTTTCCCCAGATGTAAGAGCTACCCATGACATCAAGGATTCATGCTTTTGAACTATAGGCACTCATGATGAACCTGGTTGTCTTAAAGGATGGAGCGTCCATGATTTCGAAAATGAATCTTGTTTTTATTTATCTGCAGTTTTCCAATTTGGCTCAGCCTACCTGTGATATCTGTCTATCTCTCTGTCTAATTGTGAAAGTGATGTCTGTTTTTAATGCAATTTTCCATATTTTTTCACATATAGTCAAACATGCCTTAATACCGAATTAGACAATGGAAATGCAATCAGAGTTCTTGTGTATTTTGTATGTGCACTGAAGACGCAGTAGTTCTTCTGCCTCAGCGTCTTGGTCTGATTGCATTTCCATGAAGTAATGATCACAAATTTTCTGCCTTGAGCTGTAAAACTCCGCTGCACTTGGTGATCGACTCGTCAGGGCTCCCCCACAAACAAGTGGCTGCTGGAGGAGAGTGGGTGAGTTGTGTTTAGTCTCTTTGCTAAAGAAATCAGGCAAAGCTAAAAGATGTTTGGTAGCTAGTACTATGGCTGGGACCCTATATGTACTGTTGATGAAGTTAAGTTCTGTTCTGAGCATTTTTTGTGGAGGAGGCGTAGACCACTGTGTATTGCTATTGTGCAGGCGTTACTAAAGTTGGTATAACTAGAGAAGCAAGCAGATGGCAACATTCATCTCTAAAGGGGATGTCTAACTCGGTGTTACAGTTTGTTTGACCATAACTTGAATTCAAGCCGGAAGATCCCTTTAAGTATAAATGAACTTTTCTTTTTCATAAGATCATGACTTTTTTTGGACTTTTTTTAAATGAAATGTAACGGTAAAATGATTTGCAAAGTGTTACTATTTGTATTTATTTTTTGGAATTGGGTTCAAAGAGGTCAAATTTGATCAATGAATGTGCAAATGAAACAAACACAGAGAGGAAACGAGGTTCAAGTGAAGCTCCACAGTGTCAACAGCGACTTAAAGTGACTAACAGCATTGATTTATAAGTGTTTGTTTGCTCACGAAACACACTGCTGACAAAGAGAGACAAACAATATCCATCAGAGCACTTTATCTTCTGGAAATCATTAAAGCACAGCTGATAGTGCTTGGTAGATGGAGGAAGACGTGAGAACGCAGACTAGACTGTAAGTTGGAAAAGAAGGCAGTGAGAAAAGGGCAGGGACAGGAAATACAGTGCTGGGAACTGAAGGTAGGTGAAGATGAAGTGAAAGGACAGAAGGACGCAGGAGGAGATAGAAGGGAGGAAGGCGGGGATGGAGAGACATCTGTTTTGTGTCAGAGGTAGGTTAAAGGCTGATAGCAGGGCTTAGAGGGAGAAAGAATGAATGGAAGCGAGTAGAAGAGGGAGAAAGGGACAGAGCAAAGAGGAAAAAGAGGGCAAGGAGAGTGGAAAATATTACAGAGACAGAGGTGCTTAATTGAAAGAGACAGACATTATCATACACTGCAGAGCTCCCTCTTTCTTTCTGTGTGTCTGCCTGTCTATCTCCCTCTCCGTATCTCTGCTGTTAGTGTGCGAGCTGTTTCTAGATATTGTTGTATCTCATTAGGGAGACTATTTCTGCGCCCTAATGTGTTTTAGAGTTTGTGTGCGTGTGTGTTTGTGTGGGACTGAGAGATTGAAAGAGTCAGAGATTAAAACAGACGGATAAGAGGAAGACGACGAAAAGAATATCTACAAAGAGAAGAAGCCGTAATAAAAGATGAAAGCGAAAGCTCAGTGTGGGAGCAATAAAAGGCACTGTGACATGGAGAGAGCTGGTTAGTATCAGGGAGCCATAATAATACATAGTCTTACAGAGGCAGGAGGCTTGTAGCAGAGACTTTGAGGCTTTACTGCCCTCAAGAAATGCATTTAGGAGTCATGAAATCAAAAATACTTTCAGAAATCTTCACAGGTTTTCTTCTAAGATTAGTTTTTATTTGAGGATCAGGGCACCCTGCTATACCTTGGGACATTTATTAAACCACCTTGTTCAGGCATCCTTATATGCCCCTACATGTCTTACACTTATCCCATAAAGCCTTTTATAAATTGACTATAAGATTTTCTGTAAACACAACTCTACCATTTCCATTTTTCAGACTAAAGTGCGGCACTGCAGCTGTGAAAATTAGGTTTCCTGCAACACAAAAAAAGGGCCAAGGGACTCTGGCTAAAGCCCAGACACAGTAATTATGCTGTCCTCCTCTGAGAGACAAGAAAGGAGGTCTTGCTAATGTAATCTCAATTTTATCTTCTTTGGGGGTGGGGGGGACGGGGCAGAATAAAAAGGGAGAGAAACATAAGGAAGAAAAGAGAAGAGAAAGAGCATCGACTAGAGGAAGTGGGAAGGCAGGGAAAGACTTACAATAAAGGCAGGATGAATATCAGTCACTATCTATGGTGATGTCTTCCTATTCCCCCGTCTCTGTCACAGTCTACATTTATATTAAAGTCACTGGAGCGATTCCCCTCTCTGCACAATGACTTACACTGAGTGCATCAGATATACTAAATATACCCTCATCCCCATGTGCCTGTTCTTGCTTAAATGTTACATTGCTTTAACACCATCGGCGCTGAGCTGACAACCTCTTCTGCGGTGACTTGCAAAATAGCACTGACATAAAATCTGCTACACGCTGCTTGTATGACTTTCAGTGAGCTCTGCAACATCAGAGCACATATAGTGCTGAAGAGGCTGGAGTACAAATAGGATTAACTTTGCCAGATAAGACGGATAAAATGAGAATATTGGAAGCAGCCTCTTGTGAGTCCCGTTTACTGGACTAAAAATAAAATGTAGATTAAGCATTTGTGATTATGTTGTGTATGCGTATGAATCTGCGTACGCAACAAGAGCAGGATCCTCATGTGTGTCACTACATTTGCCCCTGTGAACTGCTGTTTGTTTTGATTATATGTGTGTGTTCAATGTATATTTAATCAAGTGTGTTATGTGTATATCATCTCATAATATATAACCAAAGCAAAATAAGCCGCCGTTAGCCGGACATAATGAGATCCTCCAGTGGTTGTGTGGAGAGGAATTACATGAAGCTCCCAAAAAAACAGACTCCATGAAACAGAGCTGAGTGATCCTCTGTGCGACATGATGCATTGATTGAATCAGATGCTCAGAGGTTTCAAGCTCCACAACAGTGCTCAAATATGAGAAATAGTTAGCCAACAGGGGGACATAGTAAAGCAGATGATACGCAGCTCAAAACCTGATAGAAATCCACGCGCAGAAAAAATGAAATTATATGCATAAAACACCCAAAACAACATCTTATCTGGCCTCTGTTTTAATAAAGAAAAAAAAGACTTTCCAGTTGATACAAAACATGCCTGCACATGTACTTACAAAAGCTGAAAACAAAGATCACATTTCTCCCATATTAGCTATTCTGAACTTGTGAAAATCTTATTGACGGGAATTACGGCTCTTTTTAATCATTCAGCTTAGCTCACCAAGAAGAGCCGGTTCTTTCAGCTCCAAAACGACTCTTCATTTTACCACTTTTACATTTTCTAATTCAGACAAATTTAGCATTGTTCAGCTTATGATATGTACGTACTCTATGTGTACACTGAAGTATTCACAAGTAAAAATTACATTTTCTAATATCAGTAAATTGCTGTAGCCAATTGTTTTCACTGCATTTACAGACCCTTCGTTTACGTTAAAGAGCTGGCTTTTTGAATCGGTTCGTTCGCGACGACACATCACTAGAAAATCTTAACCAGAATATACATTTTTGGCACATTACACTGTGACAGCTGAAAATACCCCGTAACCTTTTCACCACAAGTAGGAGGAGGGTCATCTAGTTTCTATAAGTCCAAAAGTTACATGGGAGGTAAAGCCTTCAGTTATGAGGCCCCTCTCCTGAGGTATTACCTACGACTTTGGGTCTCAGAGTCACTCACTGTCATTTGCAGGGCTTAATACTTCCCAGTTTGTCTTGGACTAGCTCCTGTTTATGCAGCTATGGGCTTTAATTGCTGTAATACCAAACCAGGCTCCTGTCTTTCTCTTTCTGAATTCACCAATAATACATGCTTCATACTGCATAATCGTTCTAAGAGACCAATTTTGTGGACCACCTGCTAACCTCAATCCACTTGACTCTTTAAACTTTGTACATTGTATGATTATCAAGCCCTGAACCAAGGATGTGCGTCCTCACCCGCTGAAGGTTTGTTTGGAGCATAGCAGCAGTGAAACGCAAGAGAGTAAGCAGCTGAAGTCCTGTTGTGGTTGACATGGATAAATCCACAACCAAGGAGAATTTCTCATCAGTAGGATCTGATTAACAGTTAGAGGTCACAAGCGTATGGTGTTTTATTTTGGAATTCATTGGATGACATGCACCTTTCCTGTGCTTGACTTCCTGTCTAGGTAAATCCTCTCTGTTTAACTTGACATATGTTGGTCGCAGTGTCTGTTGAGAATAGATTCAGAGCATATTTTCACGGTACTGGCAGACTAAATGCACCCAGAACGCCTGAAGACGCCCACTTCACATGCGTCACTAATTGTCTTGTATTCAAACGTCTTTTCAATAAAATCAATGCAGAGCAATGTGTATTTACTCAAAAGTTGAACCACTGTTCGTTTTACAGACATCATTTTGCCCTAATGAAGGAGAAAATTCAAGGAAAGCTGCACTGCTGGCCAAGTCTGCATGGTCTGCCAGGAATCCCAGAGTACCTTGCATGACTGCGCATCTGTGCGCAATACACACTGAGTGAAGGTGAATTTTCAGAAGCCTGAGGACACCTTTGATGTGCCAGTTAGCTGAGCAGAGCATAGAGATGTTTCTGGGACCGACGCCATGGTGCTTCCTGTGCAAGGTTTATGGCAGATTGAACTTAGCACTGAGGCATTCTGGGATTCCTTGCATCTTGGGTGAGCCCTGAAATGCCACATTTTTTCTTCTTTATTCTTTTACCTAACTTTGGTAAAATCATGTCCGTAACTAAAACAGTTGTAAACTTTACAGGTACATGCACATTGCTGTGTTTCAAAATTACTGAAAAGACATGAGAATACCAGACATATAGTGATGCGGTTGAAGTGGGTATGCGTCTTCTGGTGTTTTCAGATGCTCAAGGATGCGTTTGGTCTTCCGGCACCCTAACATAGAGTGTGGACTAGAACTTGAACATATTTGCTGTGTCGTGTGTGATGCTGACACCATGAAGACACACCCTGTGGGTTTTGGGCTTCAGTCATATGCATCTTTGACACAGCTGTTGTTGCTCAGTTGTCATTATTTTGTCATTATTTTTGTTGCAGTCTGTTTGTATGTCCATCTCACTACATTACTTTCTCACCCATTCACCTTTGGTTCTGCCTTTCTAAAGGAGATCTTTCTTCCACCCACCACTTAGTGATTACTTACTTAGAATTTATATTACAAAGGGTTTGATCAGCTCTTTATGTGAGGTATCATCATTTAAAGGCAGTTTGGCACTTTTTACATAAAGATTCATTCAATGTTAAGGCAGCTGCTATGGTGTATTGTTAACAGCATGATGACTGTCTGACCTATGGCCACCAAGTGATCCAGTGTACAAACGTAAGTGCACTAAGTAAGAGGTTGGCCCAGAGGCCTCATGATTGTAACCCTGGAAGCCACCTCCATCCTTCACATTGAGTCACCTCTGTTTTCTTTTCCATACTCACTCTATCAAACACAGCCAGGTGCTTTTATTTTTCAAAGCTTCAAGTCCTTTTTGTTGTATTTGCATGACTACAGTAATTATGTTTGGATAAGATTAAGCTTTTGGAGAGCATGAATGTCAAAACTAATTACATGAAAATCCATCCTGTACTGTGGCTTTTGAGATAATTCAGTTTGGGCCAAGTGGTGGACCAAAGACTAACGTTGCATTCCCCAAGAGCCATGACTTAAAACTTAAAAAGATTTAGAAAAAAAAAGAGTGAAGAAAAACCTGCACTTCCACATGATCCATGAATATATTTGTGCGTTTATGTGTTTTTGTCTATGCCTAAATTTGTTAAAGTGTGCGTGAGAGGCGGTGATATACATCAAGTTGAGCATGTACTCAAGCATTCTTTGTTATAAATGTGCATGCAACACTGCAAAGTGCATGTGCAAAGAGGGATTATAGCATCAACATTTGCTATAGACTGTGAATGTGTGTGTCCGTGTGTGCAAAGCCAGCTACAAGGAGTGCAGGCGATGCCTTCAGAGATTTAACAGACAAGGTTTTTGAGTCAGCAAATCTGGGGGGGCTCTGACTCATCTCTCGACTGGTAGAAGCTGTTTGTGTGTGTGTGTGTGTGAGTGTCCGATGTTGATGCGTTTGTGTACAATCAGTGTGTTTCCATGTGTGAGGAGTCAAAAGTTTATGTCCAGCATGTGAATTCGTGAAAGGGCAGAGGATGTTGTTTATGCTTATGGTGTGCAGTGGTCAACAAACATATTTATCAAATGATTATCACAGTTTCTTATTTTTCTTACTTTTATCCATGTTACTGTGGCTGACAGGTACAGACAGTTCAAAATAAATCATGTGAAGAAATCTGAAAAGTTGCTAATTTAATAAAGATACAGAAAACTTACCTTAGACCATGATATTGTTGCATATCAGTCATTACTCTTGCGGTGTTTGCAGCCAAGAGGAACATTTGAATGGATTGAAAAGATTAGTGTGTGCAGGCTGAAGACAACTCAAGATCAAGATCTGTTGAAATCATAAATGGTGTGCCTCAAGGCTCAGTTTTGGGGCCTTTGCTCTTTACAATTTACGTAAGTGGATTGACAGCTAAAACCCACAGGATCCGGAACGGCTCCGCTCCGCTCTGAAACGGCAGCTGGATCAATTATGCAAGCATTATAATCAATGTGTATGATTCCATACAACCCGTCTGCCATCCAGCTCTGCTGCAGATCAGCTCCAACGGCCAGATCAGATACACAAGGCTTCTATTTTTGCCAGACGCCGCAGCACGGCGCATCAATTCAATGCAGCGCAGCACAAGCAGCAGTGGAAGTTATATGCGGCTTCAGAGTAAAATATCCAGTTAATTTTCCAAATAAAATAAAGTCAATATGTTGAACTGTTCCTCACTTGATAATAGGAGAGGCCAGGGATGTGGGTGCTTATATACACTTGCGTTTATATACACTGATCGGTGGATCTCAATCAATGTCTCAAGGGAAACACGTGAGATCTCGCCCAATCTCGTGAGAATTATTGCAAATATCCCAAGTGCTTCTCCTTTGATGGCTGCGGCGATTGGATCCAGTGGGCGCTATATGCTTGTGTATTTGATCCACCTGCCGGTCAGGAGCAGAACCATTTCAGATCCAGTGGAATCCTCAGGTGAGTCATAAGTTCCCTATTCACATTTTAACCTAATATGCAAATGATACTGTCATTAACTGCTCTGCAAACAGTATTGGCTCTTTTGATGCTTTATGAGACAGTTTTTTTGTGAGTTAAAATTGATCTAAAATCACTCTGAGACAAGAGTGGATGTTGTTTACAAGCTAAAAAACTTTACTACCTGCCCTCTGTTATGATTTCTCAGGGTGATGTTATTGACTCTGCATCCTCCTGTAATTACTGAGAAAGTTCTTGTTGCTGTTTTACAGCTCGGTTGTTGCTTTTGAATTACTAAATGTGCTGTTACATCTGCATTTGTTCTAAATTTACAGTTCATTTCTCCCATTTCATTTACATTTGTCAGGCTCGTTATGCTTTTTCAGATACTTTAAATTGACATTTATTTTTAGGATACAAAAGTTGCATTAAAACTGTAAGTAAATGCTGAATCTGTTCACTTATCAAAACTTATCTTTACCAACCTACCTAAAAACATATGGGTTCATCATATAACCTCATACTAATCATTTTCCATGGCGTGAAATAGCCTCTTTAGGAAATCCACATGAGTGTGGATAAGAGAGATTAAGAAAAGATGAGAAATGGTACAGAGCAGTGAGAAGTAATGGAACCAAAGGAAGGATCAGCTTTAGTAAGGATCGCCGAACAAACTAACAACTGACAAGAATAACTAACAGAGGATTAACAAAAAGGAGAAAGTAAAGAGAGGGAAAGGGACAGAGAGAGACTGGGACCCAAAAAGACAAAAGGGGAGAGGGAGGAAGAGGAGGAGGAGAAGAAGGAACATCCCCTGAAGCACTGGGCTCATATTTAGACAGTCTGACAAACAGAGGAGTCAGCCTGCCAACTCTACTTACCAAACTGATTCAGATTCACTGGCTGCTGCCGACTTCAATATGCTGCTCAGATCAAGCGTTCCTAAACATTTCAGGTTGAGAAAATTCAAAACTTATATTTTAGCCTTAGGTCCCGCTGTGGCACAGAAACAGCCCTTTAACCCTGAAATATGCCTCAAAGAACCAACTCTCTCTTATATGCATGTAACTATGCATGTAAGGGGCTTGAAAAAGAGAGATCAAACCACTTGAATCACAACAGTGTGTTATTATTTGGAGATACTGTGATGCATACTGTGATGCATCTACAGTAATAATGAGACCATTACGCCTACAGTGAGACATAGAGACAGTATGATGGATTTTCTCTGAGTTATGTTACACCCTTTAGTTGCAGCACAAATGAAAAGAGCTCTGTTGTTCAAAATATTCCCCAGGCTGTTTCTGCAGTCTGTTGAGACAATTGAACAACAGCAAAAAAATAAAATCCTCCTTTTTCTCCAGTCTGGTGGCCTGATGCAAAAAAAAATGTGCTTTCTCTTCAGATGAGAAAATATAATAAGAAATAAAAAGGAATCAATTGTTGCATTTCCCGATTTTTATTATTTTGTGCAAAAGCACTAAAGTGAGAGGGATTGGGTGCTCAGGCAAAGCAAAACACTTTTAACTTTATACTCCTATGAAACTTCAATTAATGATGGTTACACATCACTGTTTCAAAAGTAGTGATGCCTGAAACAGTGCTTTCACAATAACTGATTCTGGCCAAGTTGATTAGAGTAAAACAGCAGGACACTAGTGATGAAAACTTAATTTGGGATCATTTGTAGCCCTACATCTTATCTTGACTTTGCAAAAACTTTTGTTACAGTAATTGGGTTCAGTGTTTTTATGAGAAGCCTTATACATTGCTCACGCACTGTCGGTTGGCCCCATCAAATCTTCCATTGGCTGATCTGATTTCTTCTCCTGTGACTGTCTGTCCCCCTTTCTGTTTCCACATAATGGTATGATCCTATATCCTCTCATGTGATTTGCCACATGGCCGCCATGCTGGCCAATCAAACAAAGTCCTCAGGCACTGTGAGAGCACAGGGAAAGGAAAAATCTGGGAGCCAGCTCTTCCAATTCACTATAAAGCATCGTCTCTCAGAGCTGCAACTTATGCGCACAACACATCACCACAAAACACATCAGCACACCGATTCTCCACAACCATTGACACAATATCTCATGTAATTGTACTCCCACGTCTATCTCATCTCCTTAGTATTACAGGAACAGCCCTCTCCTGGATTCAGTCCTGTCTTTGAAATAAAAAAGGGTCTGTCACCAACTCCCACCTCCTTCCAGCCCTTGTCAACCATGGTGTTCCTCAAGGCTCAGTGCATGAACCTCGTATTTTTATTATATACATGCTTCCCCTCAGACAGATCATTTGCCAACCCAGTCTCAATTCTACTTCTGCAGATGACACAGCTTGACTTTATAACAAAGCCATCCACCCACCCAACATATAAAACTAAGCACATGGTCCCTGAGGTGCTCCTTAGGAAGGAAGGTTGGCAATCTTGTGGATACATGGGTGCATTCCACTCCCACATCAACTCCCTTACTTAATCTGCCTGCATTCATCTGAAAAGCATCTCCAGACTTCACCCATCACTCTCTGACTTTGTTTCTGAAACCCCCATTCATGCTATCATCACCTCCTGGCTTGATTACTGTAATGGAGTCCTGTCCAGGCTACTCTACAAATCCCTGGACAGGCTCCAGTACATACAGGCCTCAGCTGCCAGGGATCTCACCTGCACAAAGCCCTGGCAGCACATCAACCCAATCTGGATCCCCCTCCACTGTCAGATACAAAATACAACAGCTCACCCACAAATCCCTCCTTACCTTTGCCCCTCAGTACCTCTCTGACCTCCCACACCCCATTCTAGAACCTCCATCCTTCAGACACTGTCTATCCTAAACATCAGACTAGAAAAAATCAAGTGAGCTAGAGAGAGAATGAAGGAGGTAGCATTAGTGAGAAAAACAAATGTTTTTCCTTCTTTAAACCTACAGTACAACTTTGTGGGAGGGTAACCAGTTAATCTGATTTCAGCCAAACTATTCACTTGGCCCTGCCTGCTGTGGACTCTCTATTCCACATGATCATCTAATTCAACCAAACTGAAGGATAGACAAAACAAAGCACTTAAAGTTGTCAGCTCCAGAAATCTCCCTGTGATGATTTGAGAGCATCCAGAGAAGGTTCTTGGATTCATTATTTTGGAGGAGGAAACCCTGTAAGTCATTACAACCAAGGGATTCCACCTCCCGAATCAACACCAGTAACAACGCTGAAGTTCGCCATCAAGTAAAAATAAAATTCTGACACTGCTCAGTCTTAACTCTACAAGAACATGTGTACAAGAACATCACTGTTAACTGTTAACAACTCACTAACAATGCCCACATAGATAATGCAGTGCAACTGTTAAGAGTTAAAACACATTATAATACCTGACCTTGTAAGTCATGATAAAATGCTTAATAATGTGTTATGATTATTGCTATAAAGCATTATGATCATTTATGAGTGCTCATAACTATAGTTATACAGTGCTATCACATGATGATAATGCATTATACATATATTTATAATGTGTTGTAGAAATAGGCGTCAAATGTGTTACCAAAAAGGGTATGTGTCGAAGATAAATCACTATTATATGCCAATGAGCAATTATGCAAGTTAGATGATGATGTCATCTGGCGACTTCTAGGACAGCCACTTGGTACTCTGCTAACTGAGGAGTTTGCAACAGTACTCACACACACTTTGGTTTTAACTGCCATCAAGTAAATGCTTTACAGTAATACACTGTAAACTAAATAATCTAAGTCTTAAAAAAAGACAAGGACAAATGTGTATCTCAGGCTACTTTTTATATACAAACAGCTCATTTAGAGTTGTTTCTATGTGCAAAGCACTCATGCAGTTTATTCTAATGTATCATTTATTTCATCATATTTAACAAAGTTGGAAGAGCCTGATGTTACCTTACACATAAATGATTCACGGTGTCATCTTCGCAGAGAGGAACACACGTTATTAATTTAATATGGGTATCTATTTAGTATTCAGTGCCGTAATACCCCAAATAAAGATATCAGTACTTCTGCCCCTGTTGTGCCATGCAAGATCAGCATTTGTGTACACCAATCTACAAAACCGAGTGGTGGGGGTTTGTTTGCCCTGAGCACAGGCTCACAGTGGCTTACAGTGGCTTACTCTCGTCAGCCCAGCCTTGCTCATCTCTTCTTGGCGTGAACTGAAGTATTAAGCCCCACAAGGTTTATTCTCTTAATAATGTCTCACCATTTTCTTGAGATGGATGGTTATGACGACCTAAGGGAGAAAAAGCTTTTAAAGGGCTTGTTTGTGCCACTAGCCTGTGTGTCACAAGATGTCCCAGCATGCTTTGCACAGAGAGTAAATTAAGCCCAGATCAGAACACAATCTGTGAGGGCAGATTCACTCAGTGTAGAGCATGCAGAGAAGGCGGTGAGATGCAGAATCTATTGATGCAGTGTGGCAGGTGTTTAAAATCTGTCTTACGTGTCACAAATGTCTCTAAAGGCCTGTCCAACTGTAGCTCAGGATGGGATGCATGTTTTAGCTCTGCTGTGAGGAGATTTTACTGGTGAAGCAACAGACTAGATTAATATTAATGACTTCATGTGACCTACAAAAGCAAACAAGACCGTGAGTGACAAGATTGATTATTTCTACACTGTAATTATTAATCTTTTAAGCTGCTGCCTCGGGATAGTTGTCAGACAAAGTGACAAGCAATATGCAGCTAAAGCAGCCTCTTTTATTACAATTTTCACAGAGAGGTTTCTCATCATGTGACAGTGACAATTAAAAGAAAGCTAAATGAGATTGTAGGTCAAAAGTGACACTTGTGCTGGACTAAATCTAAAAAAAAACTTTATATTCAGGGGGCACCATGATCAACACAAAATTTCCTGACAGGAGCTTTAAAGTCTCAGAGTGTGATATTCAGTTTGATCCAAAAGGCCATCACTGACATGGTACTGGCTTTGGTAAGAAGGGATTGGGTCCTTCTTCAGATCGCCAGAAAGCACAGACAAGAGTTTCAGAAAAAAAAACATAACGTCTCTCTGGAAATGCAGTCCCTTGCATTTCACGATGTCAATGGTGTCATTCAGGGTTAGTTTCTGTCATCTTGTCATGCTCCACCCTGACGAATTTCAGCTGTCTTGAATGAGGATAAAAACCTCACCACCCTTTTGTGGCAAACTATTTGTTCCATTTGCTCCATGCTGCCGTCATTTTCAGACGGATAGGAAGATAAAGGATATCATGTTTACCAGACTCTGCCGTAAATGATTAAATCAGTTTTCATCTGATAAAACTATTTGCTTTTTTCCTCGACAGTTCGGCCTTTTCAATTGGCTTGGTTAGAAATTCTACAATACAAACAAAGAAAAAAGATGAGACCAGGACGTGACTTTCTTCAGGAACGCTAACCTCAAAATCTCAAAATCAGTGTGAATCAGTTTTTGGCCAAGCCCTGTTCAGAACCAAAACCCAGGGACCTTGGAAAGGCCTCAATGGGTGATGTTCAGTGAAGCTTTCTGCCGTCTCAGCTGCTTGTTTACAGTCCATGCAGTTTAAAAAAAGTCACCTTCTCACCCTTTATTCAGTTTTACACCCAGTAACCTTAACCAAGAAGTTTTGTGCCAAACAGAACATTTGTCTTATCAATAATAGAACTTGTTGCTCCACCACAAAACACACCAGAGACACATTCCAGCATGTTGTCAATATCAGTTCAAAACAGGTGTGAGGGTTGACCTACTTATTTTTAATGATGGTAAAAAGATGACTTCACTCTTACCACTCCCTCCTCCCTCCTACCTCTCCTCATTCTTCTCTCCCTGCATCTCTCCATTACCCTTCTTCTCCATCTTTCTCTCTCTTTCTCTCTCCTGGGTCGGCATTCCCCATCTCTGCCCTCATCTCCCCTCCATCTCCTTTCACCCACTTCTTGCTGCCTCACCCATGCTTATTACAACAATTTTCTTACCCAATGCAGTGACTCTGCATTCTTTCTCCACCACTGTCTCACCCTCTCATTTATTTCTTGTTCGGACTTTTCCTCAAATTTAATAGTTTAATTAAATCTCCTTGTTTGTCTTGTTTATGACCACAATTGAGCAAAATATTGCTCAAGCATGCTCTTGAAAGTTCACTGTATAAATAAATTAACTCAGACTACAGGCAATTTTTCTTCTAAATTAGAGGTGGAGTTTGGCGTTATTCATCTTAGTGTAAGTGTATTTGTTTCACTGTAATGACTTTTATTTGGGTGGTCTTATAGTCGAAGTTTTGTGAGGATGAGGCAAACTCAAATTGGATTATGCATTTTATTATTTGATAAATTAAAGGTTTGGAATTTTGGAAGAAACAGAAATACACAAACACACCAAAACTTTCTCCACACTTACTGGATCTGCCCTCCAGTGGTTTGTGTCCACCCTCCCACAGAGATCTTTCAGAGAGAGGTCCCTCAAGGGTCAGTGCTTGTTGCTCTCCTTCTCTCAATATACTTTATGTCACTCACATTACATACACATACATTATGCAGTTTCCTGATCTCATGGTTTCTCATACCACTGCTACACTGATGATACCCACCTCTACCGGTCATACCCACCAGAGGAAACCGCTGTTTTAGCCTAAATCTCATCATGCCTCACCGATATTACTAAATTGATGAAGAAACACCACCTACAGCTCAACCTGTCCAAATCTGAACTTCTTGTCATCGGACAACAACAAATCAAGATCCTTCTCTGATCAAAGAACTTGTGCTCACTAAGGTCATTACACACCAGCGAATTAGCAAAGCCACATGAAAAGGTGAAACATTTGGCCTACACCTTTTCCTATATACACCTGGTGCTACAGGAATAAAATACCCATATATTACCACGGGAGAAAAGAGGGGGAGAGACAAGAAGGAGAAACAATGGCGACTACATTCTCAAGTGATGATGACGTGTCTTTGTAAGCTTATTAAATTACAAAAAGACAAAGAAGAATCAAACTGTCTGGGTACATCCAATACTGACCTTGTGACAGGAGACTGGGGAGCTCCACACAATTCAGGATTCAGGAGCTCAAATTGTATCCTGAAGAATTCCGACAATACTTAAGAATGTCCCTCAGACGATTTCAAGAACTGCTCCATCAGCTTACTTCACGTTTGCAGAGGGAGAGGACAAATTACAGAGAACTGATTGATCCAGAGCAACAGCTTGCCACATGTCTGAGGTAAGATTTTTTATTAGGCCATAGATTTATATAGCGGTTCAACTGTGAATGTTTGCAAAATAAGCTACAAGGGCGAAAAAAATTGCAGTCGCTTCTTCACTCTGCGGAAGTTTGTAGCTGGTGCGGAAGATTGCATTGACTTTATGAGGTTTTAAAAAAAGCGAAAATTTTCCCTTTGCAAATTTATCCCTTTATGTAATGACCTTAACTCTGCCTTGAATCTGGGTGGCATGTTTGATGACCACATAATCTTTAAGGTTCATGTGGCCTTGATTATTCTGCTGTGCCAATTTGCCCTCTATTACTTCAGGATGATCAAACCCTACCTGACAGAGCACACAACACAGCTCCTGGGTCTAGTAATTAAAGGCACTGACAGCTTAAACTCTTTACTGGCAGGCCTCCCTGCAAGCACAGTCATCTGCAGATGATCCAGGATGCAGCAGCCCATCTGGTTTTCAGACAAACCCGAAACAGCACATGTCACTCTGCTGTTCATTTCACTCTGCGTCAAATATGAGACCCTCTTTTTGCCTACAAAGCTACAATTCAAACTGCTCCTGCCTCGTCCCTCATGGCTCTTCTTCTCTGATGTCCCTCGGTGGTGAAATGAATTACCCAACTGAATTGGATCCACACAGTCCCATTAAGACAAAGCTAAAGATTCATCTCTTAATGGCACACCTATGCACTTAGCTCAGCTCTTCTCCTCTATGGTCCCCAGTGGTAGAATGACTAATACAACAACTTTTATCTAAACAGTCCCTCTCTACTTTTGAGGAACATTTTGACCCTGCTCTTTCTGTACAACACCACTCTTGGTAGTTTGACACTTAATGGCGATGATGTATATTTAATAACATAATATTACCTGGTGCCGAAACCGCATGCCAAAACAGAAGCCATGCTATTCAGGATTTACATGGAAAAAGATATGGCTCTTTCCAAACAAACAGTTGATACTGAGTAAAAGATCAGAGTTTGAGTTATTCACATCATTACTGCACAGCAAGATATCTGAGTAATTTGACATCAGTTTGTCTGTGGTTGGAAAAGCAAGAAAAGGCAGGAGATATAAAAGACACAAACACAGAGAAAGAAGCAAAACCCAAGATGGCCCAAAGAAAGGAGCTGGTAGTCATCAGTTATAGGAATTGGCAAAATTACTCAGACACCACTATGCAGTTCTGTGTTTAAGGCTAAATCTGTTTGTTTTCAATAACACAGACAGCCCATCCTTTGTCAATGACAGCCGACGGAAGTGCCTTGTATTCAGTCCTAAATGCGTACAACAATGTGTTTGTTCAGAAGTCTTCTGGCTGACTTTTCAGCCATTTTTAAAGAGCTCTAAGAGTGCACCTGATTCACAGACAAAGCAGAACGTTTGCAGATGACAGCTACATCTTTTTCTCTGGAGAGTATCTGACAGAGCCCTGGGTACGTTTGCAGCCAATTCTTTCTCTCTCTCTGTCTTTATCCCTCTGTACCAACGGGAGGTAAAGGATTCTTCATGCTTCTCAGTCTCTTCTCTCAATTCCTCCCTCATCAGAATAGAAAGCAGTGAATTTGCAGTAAACTGAATCCCTGATGTTTCCAGGACATCAAAGAACCGTGCGTTGGCCTTTCTATTCTCATTGGACTCTCTTGTCTCTGTTTTTCCCTCAACTGTCTCTTCTCCCCCATGACTTTTTACCCCTCTCAGGCTCTCACCATTTCTGTCCCTCATTCCCTTCATCATCCCTTTCTCTTGCAGCACCAGAGGGTCTCTCTTCATCCCAAGCTGTCTCTCCTCATCTCTTTCCTCCCTCCTCACATCAATATCCCTCAATCTCTCCTCCTCCTGGTAAACAGAGTGACCCTTCAGTCTGCTGTCGCCTCTCTGCCTGCAGACTCTCCACCGTCTCCCTCTCACACTCCCTCTCCTGTGGGTAAACATGACCCATGCTTCGATCATCCTCTTGTCATTTTGTCATTATTGTGCCCCCTGAACTCTTCTCCATCTCTCTTAATGTCCCTCCTCCTCTCTCCCTCGCTCTGTCTCTCCCTCTCTCGTCCCTTTGCTCATCTTACTCCCCTCCTCTTGTGTCTCTGGTGATGACAAATACTTCTATCAGTCTTGAGCCATCTTTCAAGAAAGCCGCCTCTCCTTTTTGCTCCTTCAATCTTCTGTGTCATCTCTCTTTCTCTCTCAAGTTGAGCTGCCCCTCTCTGAACATCAATCTGCTCTCTCTGTCCTTATATTTCCCCTGGACAGAATGACCTACACGTCTACTCGACACATCCAAAACAAAACAGCCACCAAAACTTTACACCAACAGTTTGTGCTTTTTTAACCTCTAATGGGATGAATATGCTGCTGTAAAAGCTTCCACTCCTCTGGGAAGACTTTCCATTTTTGGAAGCTGGCTGCAAAGATTTTCTCCCATTCAGCCTCAGAAGGATTAGAGAGGTTGAGGCGGTGATGTTGGGCGGAGATTGGAGTTCAGGCTCCAATTAATCCCAAAGGTTTTTGATGAGGTAGAGCTCTGAGCAGGGTGAAAGCAAGAAACTTCCTGCACACACACGCAAAAATAAGCCTCATACTCCTCACTGCATGCACAGAGGTATTGAAATAATGTGAGAAAAGTGTTCCTGAAAATATCTCACCATGCCTCCACTTATGTTATCAAAACAAAAACTTTAAATTCAATGATGCAGATCTCTCTTTAAAGTGCAAGAACTATGGTAATCTATGAAGAGACATGCTGTGGATAACATTTTAGTATGATTGTGGTCATAACTCTGTAAATCCCATTTACTCTGCTTGTTTTGCAGCACAATAAAGATTATAGAACTAATAAGACAATCAGTACTTAAACTGATGAAGTGAATAAATCCAGCGTAGTTTGATTTAGCCAGATAAACTGATCTCCACACATTCATGCTGTGGGCCATCAAGGGATAGTTCAGTTGTAAATGCTGTGACTTCCTTAGAAGTGGTTGGTGTATTACCCAAAGGGGATGATAATTGGTTTGGTGAGTGTCGCTACCCGATCTGTCCTGGAAACCCAATTTGTACTGCACATGTGCGAAACATACGTTACTTCTTTTCCTCGTACGTCAATGTATTCTATGGCAGTCCGTTGTACTATTGCTACCTACCCGATCCGTAATGCTTGAGTGCAAATTTTCGTCACCTTAAAAGGATTTTCTGGCGTAAAATTAATTTAGGGTCAAACACACCATAACGCCGAGTTAGACACCCTCTCGAGAGATGAATGTTGCTGCTTGCTTCTCTGTTTATACCAACTTTAGTAACGACTGCATGATAGCAATATACAGAGGTCTGAGGAGCCATAAACATACCACAACCAAAATGCCACTCTATAGCCACAAATAATGCTCAGAAAAACCTAACTTCATCAACAGTACATATAGGGTCCTAGCCAGATAGATTAGATTAGATAGATTATACTGTATTGTCCCACTCAGGGAAATTCATTTTTCAGACTGTACATATAGACACATCAAATAGACAAGATAGGTCAAAGACAGCACATTATGAGACAGTCAGACATCCCCACCACCCAACCAGATAACAACAATGGACAAGAGACATCAGAGCAACCACACCATCAACAATGGACAGTCATTCAGGGTGGTCTGCTGTTCAGGGCAGCAATTGCTGAGGGGACAATGGCTTTTCCCAAAGCATGCTTTATTCCACTTGTATGTCCTGTTTCTTACCACAGAGGGTAGAAGGGGGAAGTGGCGGTAAAGAGGGTGTGTGGGGTCCTTTTCAATGCGGATGATGGCCAGGTTACTGCATCCCGAGAGGCACTAACCATCAAACCTCTTTTTAGCTAAACAGAGACTAAACACTACTCACCTACTCCCTTCCAGCAGCCGCTTGTTTGTAGCGAGACCTCAGGTCAGTTCATCATCGACTGCAGTGGGGTGATGCAGCTCAAGGAAGAACATTTATGATCTGTTGATGAAGTTAGGTGCTGTTCTGAATATTATTTGTGGCTGTAGAGCGGCGTTTTGGTTGAGGTTTGTTTGTGTCTCCTTAGACCGCCATGTATTGCTAATGTATGGTTGTTACTAAAGTTGGTATAACTAGAGAAGCAAGAAGACGGCAAAATTCATCTCTTGAGGGGGTGTCTAACTCTGTGTTACGGTGTGTGTGACCCTAAATTAAAATTTACACCAGAACATCGCTTTAAGAACTTTATGTAAAATACCAATCAATTTCAGAAACAAGCTGGCGTTGTAACAGGCTAGCTAGCTGGAGGCTCCAGAGGTAATGCCAAGGCATTTGCCAGAGCTCCTGCCCAGCATGGTGGGACCTTGTAGGCAATAGAGAACGCCGCCACACGGTCAAAATTATAGTTCTCTGACTTTTCAAAGTATCAAGGGGGGATTTATTTCATTTATTTTATAAATTGAATTAATTAACAAGAAGCCTACATATTATGAACAATGAATTTCAGTGTTTTTATACAGTTTCAATTTCAACAATAAAATACTCACATTCATTCAACCCTTTTCTTACTTCTTTGCAATTTTACAATCAAGCTAGTAGTAGGAACCTTTAATCATAAAACTGGGCACCATTCTTTTCTTTCTGGTGCTCTGTTTTAGTCGGGGGAAGCACTCTGTTCTGGAGAAAAGTATGTAGCTGATGATAAACTGAAGTGTCCGTTCTGAATTTAGCAAGCTCGCTGAAGCTGTAGAACAGGTGTCGAAGCTGTCGCAAACCATGAGAGGCAAAGAATTGCTGAGCTGTCGCAAAGATGGCTAGTAGATGAAGTGATGTACGTTTCGCACATGCGCGGTACAAATCAGGTTCCCAGGACGGATTAAGTAGCTACAGCGAGAAACTGGCCGAAAAGCTTAAAAACCCTAACGTAGTAATGGTGTTATCATATCTCCACGCCACATTTTGTTTACTCTAAAAGCAGACTGAACCTTGAGAGAATTCACAAACTTTCCAGTCTGTTGAGCCAGAACTCCAGCTTTATGTGTGGAGTGCTGTGATCACTACATTGGTGCACACCACATAGACGGAACCAAACTATTGAATCTGTCATCACATGTCTTGATGTGTGGGGTCTCTGTTAAGATTTTAAAAATACTTTGGTGGATGCCAGGCTTTACCCAGTAGTGCAAGTCTGTAAACTGAGGGAACATGCCCACGATTGCAGAGACCTTCTGCTGTCAAGTGTAAGACTTCGTACTGAGAGTATTTCTGAATCAGAGGATAATCCATGATGCACATGATTTGACTATCTTATCAAAATACACAGTGTTATTTGCAGAGTGGAAAAGACTGAGCTTAAATATCAAACTCTGCAGCCATTACTGTGGCTGAAGGGTGATCTAACCATGTGTTACTTTAAAAATTTCCTAACTAATTTGCAAAAATGTCAAAATGCCCAAGAAATCAGTGCACTGGGCAAAAGTCAAAGTGTCTCATGATGGACCTGCACAGCTGATCAGTGTGCTGCAGGCTGAAGAACTACAAAACTAATGGGCTTTTAGGTATAAAGGTAAATCACTGAAAAATGTCTAAATAGTGCACACTCACACTAACATAAGTGTGTGGGTAAGAATTTCCTCAAAGCAGCTAAATTACATATTGAGCCGACTCTGACTCTGTCTGCAGCAGTCGAGAGCCAAACTTTCCTTTTTGTTCTGTAGCTGATTTCTCAACAAAGGGGCTGAGCTGACCTGCATCTCCTGTGGGTAATACACTTACTGTTGACAGGTACCTCATATAACCCCACTAAAGAAAGAACTGTCACTGTCAGGGACAGTTTCTGCAGTTTTTAAGTCTCCACTCTCAAAAAAGGGAGCCTGTTTTTGTACTTTAGAGGTAGAATTGCTTGAACGTGTGATAAACAACAAGTCCAATAAGACATGAGAAGATATTTAAAGTCCAGTTTTTTTAAATGTTGGCAAAAGTGATATTTTCTCCAACTAAATGACAAGAGAAATTAAAGGACATTTTTCAGCTATGGCAGATAAAATTATCCCTTTAAAGGCTCATTTATGCTCGCCATACATATTAAAATGTACACGTATGTTTTAAACGATGGTTCCCTTACTGCCCACATACTTCCATGCGTCCTTTATGTTGGCATTGATGTTAACTATTACATCCACCAGGGGGCAGGCTGGAGACAAAAGTGTCTGACAACAACAAACAAAAAGAAACATGGCAACTGTGGAGGAGCTAGTGATGATGTACATTTTGCATAGGAGAGAGAAACGGAGGCAACATTGGAGGAGGTGGTGGTCACTAAAGGCCACTAAATGTCTGGGAGGACGGAGAATTCTTTTCTCTAGTAATACCGATGAGAGTAATTGACGACAATCCTAAAAAAGCCCTGCCATTGTCTTCTTCGCTTCTCTCTTGAGATTCGTATCGGGTAGTGACAGCAGCAACACTGCCCCCACAATTTCCAGCGATACTGCTCTGTCTGGCCTGTATCCGTAAACTTCAAGGATATGTGCAGTGCTACCCAATCCATCCCAGAAACCTGATTTGTACTGTGCATGTGCGAAACGTACGTCCCCTCCTTTTCTTGGTATTTCAATGTGTTTTTACGGCAGTGAGTCGCTACCTTCTTGATACATACTGGGCAAGAGCAAATTTACTTCACCTTCAAAAATTTTATTTAAACTACCGATCGATTTCAGAAACCAGCTGGCATTGTAACAGGCTAGCTAGCTGGAGGCTCCAGAGGTAATGCCAAGGCATTTGCCAGAGCTCCTGCCCAGCATTGTGAGAGCTTATGGGCCACAGAGAGCGCTGCCACCCGCACAAAACTGTGGTTCTCTTACTTTTCACAGTATCAAGGGGGGATGCTCTGGAGGTGTGTGACCACCCATTGTGCACTCTTCCCGGGCCACAGAGAGCGCCACCACCCTGTCAAATTCATGGTTCTCTGAAATAAATAAATTTTTTATACAGCGTTTCAATTTCAATAATGAAATATTCACATTCATTCAAGCCGTTTATAACCACATTGCAATTTTACAATTAAGCTGGAGAAGGAACCTTTAATTGTAAAACTGGGCACCATTCTCTTGACTTTCCGGTGCTCTGCTTCAGTCGGGGGAAACACTCCGTTCAGGAGAAAAGGAAAGCGTGTGGCTGGTAATAAAGTGAAGCATCGATAAACTGAAGCATCCTTTCTGACTGACTGTAGCGAGCTCGTTGATGCTGAAGCTGTCGAACAAGTGTTGAAGCTGTCGTAAACTGTGAGCGGCAAAGAATTGCTGAGCTGTCGCAAAGATGGCTAGTAGAGGAAGTGACATACATTTTGCAAATGCACAGTACAAATAGGGTTTCCGGGATGGATCAGGAGGTGACATGCAGAAATACGGAGGAAAAGAACACAAAGCACAGACAGAGATGTTGATCATAAATGAGCCTGTAAGGTGCAATAATTGACCCCAAAGGATCTATTTGTGAGGATTGTACCTTTAAGGACAGAAATGTACACTTGCCAACAGATTGGTGTTGAGATCAGTGTCATGTTTTTACTTAAAGCCCTACAAAATAAGTTTATAACCTTGGAGTGAAGGAGGGGTAGAATACTGAAAGTGTCTCAAGTGTGTCATGAACTTATTTATTAATGAGTCATGCAATAATTGTCTGCAGCATTCCTCTCTTGCCTTATTTGCAGCAGGAGTGTCAGTTTATTACCTTTTTTCCCCTCAGTGCTTCACATGATGACAGTCAAACTAAGGTGAACAGTTGGTGGTCAATTCTTTTTATGCCAGCATGCACAGAGCCTGAAGCAGAAAATCCTCTCTTAAAAGAGCGAGCTGAAAACTCCCTTTTTGTTATTTGTTTTCTCTTTTGCAAATTTCAGGCTTCCAGCCAGTTGAAGTTCCTGTGAGGATTTTTTATCTGGTAATGAGACCAACTGAAATGCAGACTGATGTCTCTTTATGAACTACTGAAGTAAACAAGACCATCAGTGACAAAATTTAGAAATCTTTATTATTATCATCATTGGTAGGCAAACTAGTCAACAGCACGCTAAATTTTCATTCCAGTGATTCTCAATGTGCGGTGCAATGAACTATTAGAATAAATCAGGATGAAATATACTGTGAAAAAGTATGACTTAGAACAAAACCGCCTTGTCCTCAGGGAGTACTAAACTCAGCACAAAGCAAAAAGTTCTTCACAGGAGCTTTGGAGAAATATAACCTGGGTATGTTGAACTGGCTTTGCAATACAGTCCAAGTCTAGACAATATTCCTGTAATATTTCTCAATGGGACTCAGTGTTGAACTACCTTGAGCAAGTACTTCGCAACAGCAGCAGTGAAAACTTCCTTTTAACAGGTAAAAACCTTAAATGGAGGACAGCATCTACCCTGAATAAAGAGCTGAATCATGGGCCAGAAAGAGAGAGTAAGAAAATGGATCAGGAAACTGGGCTTAGTGAAGCGGTAAAATCTCAAATGTTTTATTGAGTTAAAGTAGCATCACCAGGGAAGAAAAGATTTCTGTGGCCCTTTTTGGAATAATGTAATATCTTGAGCCATAAAATCACAGCTTTTATTTGTCAGTTGGCAAAAGTGGGGCTCATTTTGATTACTTTACAAACTATTTGGAAAAACACTGTTTTCCCCTGCAAATCAATAATTAGTAATCTTACTTAAATCTTCATAATTTTCATTTTTTTAAATATTTGTTATGCTCAATCAGAATCTTCTAAGAGGCTGGAGCTGTTACATCATTATAAAACAATTCTTTCATAAGTGTCACTCAATAGATCAACTATTAAGTCAATTTTAATTTATATATATATATATATATATATATATTTATTTATATAATAGTAGATAGCGTCAATTAACTACATGTTTTATTCCAGGTGTTATTCTTACTTAACAAAACAAGCAGATCCGGACCAGACTCTATTTACAAAAAAACAATGTAAAGTTGGGGATCAGATTGATCCTGTAAGATGCAAACCTTTACCCTAACCCCAATTTTGCAGCATTTATCAAGTTAAAGTGGAGAAAGAAACCTTCCTTCAACAGGCAGAAACCCTGAGCAGAACCAGACTCAGTCATCTGCTGAGACTAAGCTGGGTTAAGAGAGGAGAGGGGGAGATGAAGAAAGAGAGAGATGGAGTAAAACTAGACTTGACTAGAGGAAAGTTCTGAGCCTAGTTGTTAAAAGTAGAGAGGGTGTCTGCCCCCCAGACCTCGACTGGTAGATGATCCCAGAGGAGAGAGGCCTGATAACTGAAAGCTCTACCACCAAGGTTCCTCTCTACCGAGAACGTCTCAGAATCAGAGGTATCCCTGATGGCTTGGTCAATATTATTGAAAGGAAATAAAAGGTAGCTTAGGTAGAAAAGCTCCAGTAGAGGACAAAAATATAGTAAGTAATGAGCAGATGCAGTTGATGCTGTAGTACATTTGTCATACTATGTGGTGCACCTTTTTTTCCTTTGAGCCTTCCTCCTGTCTCCCTCTTACGCCACCCTTACCTGGTTTTTATGGTTCACTTAACCTTCTTCTGGAGAGATAGACTCACAGTCTACATCATATAAAATTATTCCTTCCTCTTGCCACCAAGTCACTTTTTTATTTCAAACTTTTATCTTGAACCCTCCTCAGGTTTTCATACACATCTTGGGATTGTTTTCTTTCTCTCATCTATAATTCAGCCTGTCTCTTCCAATTTTCCTCCCCAATCACCACAGTTTACATATTTTCCTCCACCTGTTCACGTCACTGTCAATCTTTCACTCTCATGAGAAAGGTGGTCACAGTCTTCAAGAATAATTCACCTCCCTTCTCTCCCTTTTCCTCACCTTTAACGCTCCTATGAGGGGTAAAAAAGTTTCTCTTCGATTTGTCATCAGCCAGTCTGTACCATGTTGGTCACACCTCGAGCACCTCTCCCATTGTTATGCCTCCTTCCTTTACTTCTATTCCCACTATCATTTGTTCCATCAGACATCAGTTCTCCCTCCTTCACTGACCATCGCACCACTTTTCCATTATTCATTCCTGCTCCGTGTCCTATCCCTCTGCTCCTCACCAGGCGAGACCCTGTCAGGATGAGTTATGGGAGGAGTATCTGCTGCTATAGCTAAGAATGCTTTAAACTGGTTTCAGATGGATTAACATATTGTTGGACTAAATCTGAAATATCTTGTCAGGAATTACACCCTGTTTTATTTCCCTGCTGAGTTCCACGTACATTATATTCATTTTTAAACCGATAGTTTGGGTTTTAGATGATAACACTGTATAAATAAACGTTTCAGTCTGTGTGAGCCCACATGTTTCATTTATACAACTGTCAAATAAGGACAACAATTAATATTTTATTCACCATCAATCAGAGAGTTTAAAGTTCAGTCACATTTTTTATCATATGTTTGAATTAACAGGCTGTGGTGACTTTTAAAATGGTATAACCCCAAGATTAACAATTTGCTTGAAATGAATGGCGACTTGTATAAAAATAAACTATTTGTACTCTGTTACAACAGGCTACAAGAAATATTAAAAATTCAAATTCAATTCAGTTATTAGACCACACAATTAATCACAGACCTTTAATACTTATCCTCAAGAAAATTAATTTTTAACCACTTTCAAATTTACATTATTTAGCATTTCAGAATCATATTTAAATCCACATTAAGCATGTAAAGTGTTCGTCTCATTTGCAAATCAAATCAAATGCAGTGAAATGTACTTTATGATCTTGGATCTTAGGTTTATTATACAGTACATTCTGCACTGCTACACCACTATGATCTGAAAACATCACTCAGAGGCAGGAGACAGCTTCAGTGGGTTTTTTTCTGTGAAATACAGTTTGGTGTGGTCAGTGACAATTCACTCCAAAGAAATCTCCTGTAGGGGTTTCCCTTTGACATCAGTCAGATAAGCTGCGCATTTATGTTAACATAAATGTTGGTGAGAAGATTAAACTCAAAGAACTGTGTTGTCGTTTTAATTCTGTTTGACACATTACATTTATTTGTTAACAAAGACGCCTTGTTTTTTTTTTTGTTTTAAGTGAAATATGCCCTATTAGAGCCCGATATGTAGTAAGGAAATTAAATGAAATAAAAAAAATAAAACCCAAAATGTAATAATTGACCCAGATTGTAACAGGATGTTGAGTCAAAAACATCTTAATAGTTTGCCCAAAATGTAAGAACTTGTTACATTTTGGGTCATTTACCACATTTTGGGTCATTTATTTCATATTTTATAACATTTCAGATTGTTGTTACATATCTGGCTGTAAGTAGCCCATATCAGCTGATAACCTTACACACAACCTATTGGCAAACATCAGAGAGGATGTACCATTAAAACTGCTCCAGCCTTCCTTTTCTTGCTGCTTCCTCCACAACCACTTGAAAAACCCATCTCCAACTCAGCTCTTCCATTTATGCTGTGGTTGATCTTGGCTTTTCACGTATGTATGATGGCTCATGGACTAAAAGGGAGGTGCTCTCCCTGCTGCAGGCTTTGGCGTTCCATGTTAGCATGAGGAAGGGCAGGGAACTCTCTGATCAGAACCATACCGCCAAATGTAACCAATGCACGCAAGTAATTGATTCTCCTGGTGAAAGTGGTCCTGACTGACTTATGGTAAGCTGAGGAGGACAAAAAGTGTTTGCTTGATTATTGCATCAGATGAATGTATTTGTGCCGACTGCCTCGGTTTAATTGTAGGACATTTTCTTCTGTTAGTAGATTAACTTGCTGAAAAGCACACACCTATTCCATTAGGCAGGAATAGGTGCGTGGAGAGGAGTCAGTACAAAAACATGTTCTTAATAAACGTACTTTTGACCATAAAGCTGTCCAGTTTGACTGTTTGACTGCAGTTGTTCAAAAATCCTTAAGTTGTGAGTTTGAGCACGTCTCCTATTTCAGTCCCAAACGAAGTAAGTCCTGGACGTTTAGGAATCAAAGTTCTGTATGATACTTGAATTGTTGTAGCCATAGTAGATATGAACAGAGGGAATCACCAGGTACACCCCTGCATGAGTCAGAGCCCCATTTAGGCCATACTGGATATGCTCCTACTAAGCACATTTGTTTATATCAAATACTCCATACACCCCTCTTTAAAAAAAGAATCCAGTATTCCCTTTAAATAGGACCTCAAAAAGATGCAGAGTTCTTTTAGGCTGCAGCGACCTTTAGTGTTGCCTTTTGTTTAATCAAATCTCACTCTGTACCAGCAGTGAGCTCGCGTCTCATGGTTGTTAACTGAGTTACCAGAATGATAATGTCCCATTTCTCAGAGTTTAACAGCATGTGTTCTGTGAATGGCTCAAAGGAAGTGTAATGTTCTTTCATTTTCTGAGTTAAAAGACTGGGGGCCACATGGGTTTGTTTATATTCATCCAAACAATAAGGAGCAATGCCAGTCATTAGTGTCAAAAAACCAAGTTATGGTTTTCATTTCAAAACCTAAGAAGGCCTCAAAGTCTGAGGATTGCACCCAGATTCGAAACGTTCCAACACCCATGGGGTGTTTTTTTGACCTAATTTATGTCAGACTAAACTGAGTTATTTTCCTCAACAAAGGAAGTCTAGGACAATAAAACACAAATCCTGGACCTATTTTGCTCTCCTTTGGGGTGATGTTACCATTAAACAGGATGAGTGAACAGGTCATACGTGGAGTTTACAGGAAACCTAACAAACATGCTGTTGACATGACTGTGACATGAGCAGCCCTGGTTATAACAGACTTATACAGGATATGTGTGTGCATGCGTGCGTGCATGTGTGTGTGCGCTGAATGTAAGTCGAGGTGTCAGATGTGCTGTTGGGTCTCTCTTTGAAAACCTGTAATTCTCCTAAATTACCCTCACCGCTCTGACGCGTCCCAGTAACTGGGAGTCATTTAGCATTTTGCTGCAGTTGTTCTTTTCTCGCCCCTGAATCAAAGCGTGCCTCGGCAAACAAAAAGCCAGAAAGAGCTGCTGCTTTTGAGTGCTATGCTGGAAAACAGATGCGAGTGCGGGAGCCAAATTCTGAGAAATTTAAGAGGGATATAACCCCTATATGTGTGTCTGTGTGTGTGTGTGTGTGTGTGTGTGTGTGTGTGTGTGTGTGTGTGTGTGTGTGTGTGTGTGTGTTATAGGTTATACTTGTCCCATTAGGCCAGTTAATTTAGCTATCTGTTCTTTATCAAACTCCACCTCACTAAACACTTCCTGTCAGGAAGGCGGGTCTCAATAGTCCAAAGTTCAGAGGGGAGTGAGGGGATGTGTGTATTTCTATGTGTGTACTTCAGTGTGGTAATAACTAAAAGTGATTCTTTTATCACTGCATATGTGTTTGTCGTGTCAGTTTTTGTGCCACACTCATCTAAAAAGTGATGAAAAGTGAATATTTGTGTGTGTTTCTTTACTCATATGTAAATCCACACACTCTTCTTCTCTGCTTGCAGCCTGCCCTCCAAATGGAATAAAGCTGACCATATGGTACACAGCATAACACATACTTAAAACACATACTGCAAAACACAGTGGATCACAAAAACACATTGGTTGTGGTGCAGTAAAATTCCCTTGCAGGTCTCAGGGATCAGAGGAAGATTTACATTTAGATATAAGAGCCGACATGCTGAGATTGAGAAAGGCTTAGAGTCCATTAGTGTGTGTATGTGTGTACATGTGTGTGTAACTGTGTAGAACAAGTTCCCCAGCAGAGGCAACATTTTATCCCCTGCAGCCTATATCTCACACGGTAACAATTTGGCCTAGATCTACTGCAAGCATGCACATATATAATCTCACAAACTAATACAGTGTGTATATATACGTGCATTATGAGCATGCAGCTTCTCTATCAAACACATTTCCCTCTATATACTGAATCCACACAGATAAAGACATGTCCTGCGTGCACACACACAGATCCTGAAAAAACACCTCAACCTGTTTCCTAAAAGCCTCATTCGTTGACAAGCCTGACACAGAATCTCTCTCTTTATCCCCTCCACGCTCACATTTTCCATGCTTCCTGATGTAATAGAGTTGCAATGATGTAAATTTGCTTCGCCACTGTAATATATTTCTGTGGGTGAGGCCGCTATGTAGAAGAATATACAGGTTACGAGGTAAGTAAAGTCACTGATGAAGCAGTATTGGCTCCTTTTTGAAAATGTCACCATGGAAATGAGATTAATAGTAGAACTATTCATTAGAAATCTCACTGTTTCCCCTTTAACACGTACACTTTTTGGCACAGCAGCTTTTTATTTCCATTTAGATCCCAGGTTTCCTAACTGTGGGCATTTCGACCCACAGCACTAAAATGCATTTTGAGGAAAATAATAAAAGGCACAAGAGGGCAGAGAGTTTACACCGTGTTGGGCACGAAGCAAAGATTTTAATGGTATGAGATAGCTTTACCACCAAGGTCAGCTGTGAGTTTAACAAAACCAATGTGTACTCGAGCTGTAATACGGCCACAAACACTCTGCCCTCATTTTCATGTGTATGAATAGAGTTTCTATTTCTTCCCTTTCCACACTTCCACAGCCAACAGGCAGCTATTGTGTTTAAAGTCTCCAATTATCTTGCAAATCTTCTCACAGTGGCTCCAAAAACAGACCATGTGCTCTCAAGGAGAGGAATGTAGGATTTATCATTTGAGTATTTTCAGTGATTGGAGGCAGAGCACATTCATCTTATTTTTCAGTTTGTCTTGGTGCTCCATCATACAGGTAATAAGCATTATTTCCTCAACCAATAATCTAGTTTGGGAAACTTAAGGGAACTTGTTTAAAGTACAGGTAATTGAGAGTAAATATCCAAACTCAGGTTCAACAATTTGGGAAATTGATTTACTCTCTTTTTTTGTGGAGATCTGGAGCACCGGTTTGGCTTTAGGTACTCCATGTGCAGTGGTTGGTGGTTCAACTCCTGACCTCAACCTTGTACTGTATGCCTCTCCTCACTATCTGCTCTCCACATTTCCTGTCATTACAGACTGTCCTCTCTAAATGCCAAAAGTCCCAAGATTAATAGATATTTTAAAGACGTTATGAACAGAGTTGAAATTTTCAGTTTGTGTTCTGCACAGAGGTGAACCTCAGGGAAAATCGACCCAATTAAAGTGAAAAGTGTAAAACTGATATTTTGGCTCTCTCTTGAACCTTTTGTTATGCACCTGGATTTTTGGAAGTATTCAGACACTTCATGTTTTGTGGATAATGCAGACAATTATCCTCTATTCCTTCAGGAACAACAGTTTTTCTTTTCTATTATATACACTTCTGCACAAAACTCAGGTCTTTATGCAGATTGTGAAGTATGATTAGTATGCAGAACACCCGCTATAGTTACCCGCTCAATATCACACTTGACAACCACAGTACTACAACTTTGCCAGACAACAAGTCATAACATCGAGCTGTCATCAGTTAAGATTTAGCCACAGCAACTACTCTATATAAAAAGGTAAAACCACCTTTTGTTTTGTTTTGTTTTCTGAGTTGAGAGTCTGAGCTTGTGTCCTATGAATGGAAGTTGCAGTCTTCACATGAGTGGCCCAGGTTTGATCCAGCCTGTAGTTCCTGTCCCCCATGTCACTCCTTGCCCTTTCCCTGTTTCCTAATCTGTCCACTGCCCTGTCCTCTCCATATAAAGACAGAAAGTCCCCCAAAAAGGAATAAAAGAACCTGTTCCAGCCTGCTTTCTGTTTTAACACTCAGCTAAGCCTAATGGCTCCACTCTTAGAGGCCTGTGTCCACTGACACTAGCAGCACACATAACGTCTACCAGAGTTTATCATGGTGCTCACTGTTGCTAGGCTACAAAAGCTGTGCCACAACACTTCCACTGTCCTTGAAAGTGACCATACTGTCTCCACACACCAAGTGCGAGTATAATCATTGGTGCGACTGAATAACATTTTGGGTCAATGCAAAGACGCGATTAGAAGCTCATACTACTCTGCCGGCGCAAATGACACGAACTGGGCAGGAGCTGAACATGACTCAATTTGAGCGGATATTCATGTAGCGATAACTAATCAGCATGAAGGTTGACGTATGAAAACGGACAGTTGTTCACTGATATCTAAAATGGAGGACAAACTGATTGTGTCAGTGTGTGCGTACCCAAATTATATGATACCCTTTCTTTCAATTACCAAAACTGGAATAAAAAGGACCTTGCCTAAAGACAAGTGAGTGAGGAGGTTGGATTACCTGGTAAATTGTAAAAAACCTTTGTCTATCACTTGATCCCGCCAGTTGAATTGGCAGGGATTACCATTGAAATTACGCACAAATGATACCAGTAAATACTATTCATTCATGCATCTAAATTGGTGTGAGTGCCTCATTAAAGTCTGTTTTGCTCCAAAATTTCTTTTATTTAATAAAATTTACTGGAGGAAAAGGTAAAATAAATCCATGGAATCAACGTCAAAGCTTATATAGACCCGGAAACCATCCTGTCCATTCTTCACTTGATTGGTCGGAGATCAAGCATTGGCACAGTTAGGTGAGGTGGCAATCCAAAAGTTAAATTCTTTTCAACTTAGAGCGCTCAAAATGATGGACTGAATTGGTTTTGTGTAGAAAACAGGCCCCGCCAGCACAAAATTCACTGTCAGTGGACACAGGCCCTAAAGCTCTTCTCTTGTTTGTGGCGTTTTTTTAAACTTCTACCTTGAGATTGATCTTGTTCCTTCACTGATCTTGCTCTGTGTGAGTAATGCCCTCTGATTGAAATAATAATAATCATTAGAAGAAGAAAAAAAAAGCAAACAACTTAATTATACCTCTTGTTGAATGGTAGGGGTTGGTGTAAAAAAAGGAAACAAAAGAAAATCTAAAGCTTATTCGAGGAAAGTAAAATACCTGTCTATGATTTCAGAACAGGACAAAGTGAGTTCTGATTGCAGGATGTCAATTTGACATTTAATTGCAATATATCAGGTCTTTTTTTATTTAGTCTTGAAATGATGAATACAAACACTTTCAAGGCCAGTGTTTGTCAGTGAATTTGAATGACAGCAAGTATAATTATATATTATAATAATAATTGCCAAGACTGTTTTGGCAGAAGAGACATTCAACAACAAAAATACTCTGCCACAACTCAATGACAAAGTTAATTAAAAAAAACACTCTCCAGTCTGTAACAACCTCTTTCCCTGGCTTTATCCAAAATGCACACACATGCCACAAACCTACAATCAGAAAACAATGCAGCAACAAGTCCTGAGATTTCAATACTTGTGTACATGCCTCGTGCAGAGGTGCTATTTCCAGTGCGCTTAAGCTGCCAAGCTATATCCTTATCTCTCCAAGCTGCGAGTGTTCGTGCATCACACAAAGGATTGTAAAAATGCTTTATGGCATCTTCTGAAACACTGACCTTTACAGGAAAGCAGTGATGTGTTCAAAACAACATGATATACTGTGTGCATGTGAGAGACTTCACACTGTGTGTGCACATGGTCACATGTGTGTGTGTGACGTGATGAACGGCCGGCGACATTCTTCCCCACCAGCTATCATTAACTTTGATGCAGAGCCAAATGTCGTTCTGTATGGTCGGCTGCATGATTTACTGTAACAGACATATAATGGAGGAGTGGCTACTGTAATGAACCTGCTGTGTGTTTGACGCTCGGGTGAGGAAGGTAAATACAACTAAGAGCCTGAAAACACAAATTAGGCTAATGTGAATGGTAATGATGGTGATGATGATGATGATGATGATGATGATGATGATGATGGCAATGATGATTGTGATGAAATCCCCCTCCTCTCTTGAAGATGTGAGTTTTTCAAAGGGAGGAGGAGGAGGAGGGAAAAAGAGCAAACAAAGAAAAGGGGGGAGATGAAGGAAGCAGTTCCTAGAGATGAAGGAGAGAGCAGGAAAGGAAGGAAGGAAGTAAGGGGACCAATTACAGGCTGCCACTGAAGCAAACTTTGATGTTTTGACAGGCAGCCACTGCTGGAGGGAGAGAGCGTGAGTGTTGAAGATGATGATAATCAATGATGATGACACCGATGATGGAAGAGTCTTTAGAGTCTTTTATTATTAAAGATCTGTGAGGTATTGTGGTCAAACAAGGACACCCCGCTTGACAACATCCACCCTGTCCTAGTGTCCTTAAGCTGCGTCTCTTATATTACTTAAGGATGATGACTGAAAGGAATGTTTTATTCTGAGATTATGGAGTATTATACTACCACTACACAACTCACAGCAATGTGAGAGAGGAAGAGCAGAGCAAGAAAGACAACAGGATTGAGTATGAGTAAGGGTTGAACAGATAAAAAGGAAATCACTGAGGGGTATGTTGGACCTTTAATGCCCCCTGACCCCCCTTCCACACACACACGCACACACTCTCTCTCTCTCTCACACACACACACACGCACACTCTCTCTCTCTCTCTCTCTCACACACAAACGCACACGTACACTCTCTCTCACACACACACACACACATGCGCGCACACTCTCTCTCCCTCTCACACACACACACACACACACACACACACACACACACACACACACACTGTAAACAGAAAATTATGTCTGTTCTCTGGGAATTTTTCATAAAACAACATTGTATAAATGTCATGTGCTTTAAATGTTCATTCATACCCCTATGCACCTCAAACGGTCCTGTTTTTCATGTCACCCTTATAAAAATAAACAGCAGTTTTCTATCATCCAAACACAGTCTAACTCTGCCCCCTAATGGCAAACACCCTGAAGTACCTCATTCTTAATTTTTTTTACCCCACTATTGCACTATTGAGCTGTAACCTGCAGAATTGTACAAATGACTTACAGTAAAATCTGTGCAACATGCATCCTAAGTAAAGTAACCTTGTCCTCAGTCTCGATGTAAGCATGTAACTGAAACATAACTGGCTTTTTAAGAGTTAAGGTCAAAATAACAGAACGAGTCATGTACTCAGAGACAGAATTGCAAAAAAAAAGTTTATTTTGAAATGTATAAAAATTAAGATTTTTGGTTTTGTTCCTGGATATAAAAAGGCAATGACTTAAAAAGGTCCTTCACATGACGAGAAATCCTCATGAAAACAAGAATTTATCTACATTTGAGTGCAGAATCACCGTCTTTTGGCTTTGCAGCAAGTGTTTGTTCCAGTGTAAAATGTACTGACATGTAAAGTGCTTTGTTCAATCTCTTTTCATCTATTACATTAATATTTCCATTTATTACAGGCACTCTGAGGAACTCTCATGTAGTGTTCATTCACGAAGGCAGCATTTCTGCATGAGCACCACCTCCCATGGTTGAAGAGATCAGGCTTTGGCCAAAGTGTTTGTTTGTTGTAAAAGCAAATAAAGGAACACATAATCTCCTTATAATACTACTTTTCTTTCAAGGTAAGAGATAGTTGAAGAAATGTGTTGAATTGAAGCTACACCGTATTATTATCGTAGCAAATTCACAAAACTTTGTAACTGTGTTGCAGTTGATCTAATTTTACCATGTAGGTCATAAAGATGCATCAGTGTAAGAGTCACGCTGAACATAATCAGTTAAAAGTCCTCAAAGTGCCTTAAAAGTGACCAAAATTTACGCAAAAAACATATTTTTTTAAACTTCAGTTTTACAGAAATTCAAGTCTTTGAGTTTCACTTCATTTGTAGAGTCAACATAAGTCACCGGCCACTTTATTAGGTACACCTGTCCAACTGCTCGTTAACACTTAATTTCTAATCAGCCAATCACATGGCGGCAACTTAGTGCATTTAGGCATGTAGACATGGTCAAGACAATCTCCTGCAGTTCAAACCGAGCATCAGTATGGGGAAGAAAGGTGATTTGAGTGACTTTGAACGTGGCATGGTTGTTGGTGCCAGAAGGGCTGGTCTGAGTATTTCAGAAACTGCTGATCTACTGGGATTTTCACGCACAACCATCTCTAGGGTTTACAGAGAATGGTCCGAAAAAGAAAAAATATCCAGTGAGCGGCAGTTCTGTGGGCGGAAATGCCTTGTTGATGCCAGAGGTCAGAGGAGAATGGCCAGACTGGTTCGAGCTGATAGAAAGGCAACAGTGACTCAAATAACCACCTGTTACAACCAAGGTAGGCAGAAGAGCATCTCTGAACGCACAGTACGTCGAACTTTGAGGCAGATGGGCTACAGCAGCAGAAGACCACGCCGGGTGCCACTCCTTTCAGCTAAGAACAGGAAACTGAGGCTACAATTTGCACAAGCTCATCGAAATTGGACAATAGAAGATTGGAAAAACGTTGCCTGGTCTGATGAGTCTCGATTTCTGCTGCGACATTCGGATGGTAGGGTCAGAATTTGGCGTCAACAACATGAAAGCATGGATCCATCCTGCCTTGTATCAACGGTTCAGGCTGGTGGTGGTGGTGTCATGGTGTGGGGAATATTTTCTTGGCACTCTTTGGGCCCCTTGGTACCAATTGAGCATCGTTGCAACGCCACAGCCTACCTGAGTATTGTTGCTGACCATGTCCATCCCTTTATGACCACAATGTACCCAACTTCTGATGGCTACTTTCAGCAGGATAATGCGCCATGTCATAAAGCTGGAATCATCTCAGACTGGTTTCTTGAACATGACAAAGAGTTCACTGTACTCAAATGGCCTCCACAGTCACCAGATCTCAATCCAATAGAGCATCTTTGGGATGTGGTGGAACGGGAGATTCGCATCATGGATGTGCAGCCGACAAATCTGCCGCAACTGTGTGACGCCATCATGTCAATATGGACCAAGCTCTCTGAGGAATGGTTCCAGCACCTTGTTGAACCTATGCCACGAAGAATTGAGGCAGTTCAGAAGGCAAAAGGGGGTCCAACCCGTTACTAGCATGGTGTACCTAATAAAGTGGACGGTGAGTGTAAGTCATTATATTGTGCAAATTAATTTAGGTTAAAGAAGGTTTCTCAGATGAGGCAAATAACTTGTTGAAAATGCACTAAAAGAGTCTGCAGATGAGGTTTTTACGCTATTAGTGCAGCCCTAACCTTAGAGAGTCTAATCCTTATAATGTAAAAAGCTCTTGAACGCACCCTGAACTGTGAAAAGGGCAGTAGTGTATTATTAATGACAATGTGATAACCCTGCTGTGGATTCAAAAGGAGCTTCACCAAGCCCAGGCTGTTTTTTAAACTTTTAAAGACAGTCTGGCGGCTTTTTCCATTAAATATTTGTCATGTCCTCTTTGCAGCCACAGAATGGAAAAGTCCCACAGCATGGCTGCAGCCAGGGTCTCCACAGAATCTTATCCCACGTCATCTGGCTCTGAACACTGGGAGCGTCTGTGCTGGACTTTAAAAAAGCAGCATCAGACTCCTGTATATTAGTGAACGTGTTTCTATGGCTCTTTACAGCTTTTACAGTCTGTTCAAGGATTTCTGTGTATCTTGGCTCAGTATCAGGGGTCAGCGGGCGAGACTCAGAGGGGTCGTGGAAAAGGTCGTACAGGAGAGGTGGGTTGTGGTGTGTTACATATTCCCCATGGCACAGACAGACCTTAGTGTCGTAGCATCCACCAGCCCCAGGAGGAGAAAAGTTGGGGGTGAAAAAGTGCGCCTTATAGATGGAGTCACCTGGGTAGAAAACCACATCAGGAAAGGTTAATAGAACATAGTGTTAGATTTTTTCAGGCTAAACCGCTTCTTTTTTTAATTTTTTATTTTCAGAGCTACTGTGCTGAGAGAAAGAGGTCATTAATAAAAGATTTTAACTTGTTAAGGTACAAGAACTGGCTTAAAATGGAAAGTGGATCTATCTGTGAATATTTAAAACACTCTAAGTAATAAAGTAATAGGACAAGAAACCCTTACAAATCATCACGTACCAGTACATCGACATACCCAGCTTATTTCTAAATAGACAACACATAAGACTATGTTTTAGTAATTTAACCTCTTAGCTATAAAGGAATATAAAAACCCTACAGCATTCACACTCACTGTTTTTCTCTCCCGATTCTGTTTTCCAGTGCCTTAAAAAAGTATTCATACCCCTTGAAATTTTTCAAATTTTGTCACTCTACAACCACAAACTTAAAAGTATTTTATTGATTTTTATAACCTAACCCTGCTATAAACTTCTCCACAACTTTTCCCCTGACCTGTCTGGTGAGTTCCTTGGTCTTCATGATGCTCTTTGTTGACTAGTGTTCACTAACAAAGCACTGAGGCCTTCACAGAACAGTTGTGTTTATGCTGATACTAAATTACACACAGGTGGACTCTATTAACTAATTAGGTGACTTCTTAAGGCAATTGATTGCACTGCATTTTATTTAGGGGTATCAGAGTACAGGGGGCCTGAATACAAATACACACCACACTTTTCAGATTTGTATTAGTTTACATTTTTCAAAACCACGTGTCATTTTTGTTCCACTTCACAATTATGTGCTAATTTGTGTTGGTCTATGACAAAAAATCTCAACAAGATACTTTTAAGTTTGTGGTTGTAGAGTGACAAAATGTGAAAAAGTTCAAGGGGTGTGGGTACTTTTTCAAGGCACTTGAAATAAAGGTGATTAATGTAAAATATTTTGGTATCCTCTCTTGTCAAATGTACAGCTAACAGTCTGGTTCTTGATTCTGACATTAAAAAAATAAAAAATTCATATTGAAAAAATGTATTTGTATTTTTTTTTTTTTTTAAGTGGTTGGAATTCATTCACACAAGTAAATACAGTGGACATGTTTGTTGTGTAGCCACTAATACATAAATTGAGACTTAAAGAATCCATAAAGGCTCATTAACTTAAAACATGGTTGTGATACAGAAAGGACATTTGAAGAAATCTTCATGACAGTGCATCACAAAAGTGTCAAAAGGTGCACACTAGAGTCTAACTGCTCATGTCCAATAGGTGGAACTACTGCTGTGATAAAAAAAGCTGTGCCAGGCTGTGCCATCATCAAACCTGTGATACTTGAAGGAAACAGATACAGTATATGAAAGTGAATGGCCTGTATTTCCACAGGGTGGCGCTATGATTGCAGTAGATAAATGGGCACATAAACATACTAAGGCGCAGACCTTGAAATATCAAAGTGATATTGTATGACTGAGTTATAAGGACTTCCTGAAACATCAAAGCCCGATAACTGTCAACAACACACTGCAGGACGTTGGACCTGATCGAACAAAAGCTGGAGGACAAGTTCATCCAAATTTGCACACAGGCAATCAAATTCATGAAATTAGGTTTAGGAAATTGGTGCAAGAGGATTTTTTTGTAGGTTTCAGCATGATAGAGGGGTTTCTCCAAGAGACGAAGTGGACCCCAGCTGCTACATGTGGCAGAAGCAAAGTCTCTCATTCAGCACCAGGGCATTGTGGGCCAGAAGGGGATTTGGCCTGGAAGATACAAGACCTTCTTGGCAAAAGGCTACACCATCTGGATGCCAGCTCTTGGTGCTGGGAGAGGTGCATTGTCGAGAAGAGGCAGACAGGTGTGCCAGAGCCACATCCCAAGCCAAACAATGCTGCTGGCTGAAGAGGGATGCAGCAGAGAGGAGGAAGGACACACGAACAGAGCTGTGAAGCATGGAGTCAAACATGCTGAGCTTCATAATCAAGGCCACATATGACGTTCTCCCCTCACTTGCCAGGTAAATCTCTGGCTGGGACGGGATCCAGCTTGTCCACTATTTTCTGTCTCTGCAACTCTCAATCCCATTTTGGTAAGTTTTAGGACCAGAGTGACACAAGGAAGACACACCTGGCAGCACTACAAAGTACTGAAGTGCTTAGCAGCTGAACTTGAGACAGTGAAGAGCCTTGAATGCTGTGTCTCTCAAAACAAGTTCCCAAACTTGGACACAGAGGAAGAGAAGCGTGGGTCCTCTCAAGTCCACTGCTCAGAGCCAGGGACTGAGGAATGTGAGCTGACTTGGATCACAGACTCATATTTCCATCTGAAACCGTATCAACCAACTTGACACAACTATCTGATCCTCTGGTTGGATTGCTGATGTGCCTCCAGTGGAGGTGGGTGGAGGCACAGTTTTGCCACTTCCATCATAAGGCTCCTGGTGGAGCTAGGATTTAGAGGTCAGGCTCAATGGAAAACATCTGATGCCCTGACTAAAGTGCAGTCACTGGCTGTGGCTGGAGAAGGGCAAGCCTGTCTGGACTGACGAGAGTGAAAAACAACCATGAGACACAAAACCCAGGTCTGATCAGCCTGTTGGGGGTCTGCCTTTGCTGAGGGTGTTTAATGTTAAATGACTGAAACACTTGGTGATGTGGTGCTGAACTGATAATGAGTCTTTATGGTATAGATTCATCTGTTGGACTTTTCTTATAACTTCATTCTGCCAGATAATGTGCTGGTTCACCAAATAAAACTATCTACTAAACCTGACAGAAATCAGATACGTAAGTGGCAGGGTGAATGTTTGAAAACTGGAAACTGGGTGGGGTCTGAGACCATTTTGGAGCGTGTGCAAAAAAACAGAATGTTTTGGGGCATGTGGGGACTCTAAATCTGCAATCACTGAGGCAAAAGGATGGAACAAAGGGAGGAAGGAAGGAAAGAAAGAAGGAAGGAGGGAAGACAGAAAAAAGGTAAGCAGGGAAAAAAGGAGAACATACAGGAGAAAAGAAAGGAAGTAATGAGGAAAGAAAGGAGGAAAAGGAATGAAGGCAAACAGGAAAGAGGAAAAAAGAGAAAAATGGAAAAGAAAGAAAAGAAAAAAGAATGAAAGGAAATAAAGGAAGGAAGGATAATAGAAAAAAGAAGGAAGTAAGGACATAAATAAAGGAATTAGAAAGAAAGAAGGGATGAAGACTGATATAATGAATGACAAAAAGAAGGAAAGGAAAGAAAGGGAGAAAGGAAGGAAGACAGAAGGGTGGAAGGAAAGAAATAAGAGGAGGATAAAAGGAAGGAAGGAAGGAAGACAGAGAGGTGAAAGGATAAAAAGAAGGGAAAGACAAAAGGTATAGATAAAAAAGGAAGGAGGGAATATATGAAGGAAGGGAGGAAAGAAAAAAGAAGAAGGAAGGGAAGAAAGGAAGAAAAGAAGGAAGATATGCTGAAAGAAAGACAAAAGAAAGAAGGGAGAGAGGGAGCAAAGAAGGAAGGAAGAAAGGAGGGAAGACAGAAAAGAAGAAATGAAGTAAGTAAGGAAGGAAGGAAGACAAAAACAGAAAGGACGGAAGGAAGGAAGGAAGGAGGGAGGAAAGGAAGGAGGGAGGGAAAGAGGGCAGGAATGAAGAAATAAAGTAAGACAAATAAAGAAACTTAATGTGGAGGACTTCACTGTCTGGCACTAACAGTCAAATCTGTGTTTGGTGGACGCCCAGAGAACAGTAGCTACAGGAACACAAGGAGCTGTTTTCAGGGTTTTGGAGGTGGTCCCCTAGTTTCACTGAAAGGTCTTCATAAAACTATGACATGGATTTATAAATGATGCGTGGTAATACTGGGTACCTGATCTGACAATGGCTAAAGGGGACATGTCAACTTTTAGATGCAGCTCTCAGACATAACCCCTTAACCCTTGTAGTTATTTTGTCAAAAACACTCCAAAGTAGTAGTTTGACGCCCCTTAGTGTCAACATGTGTGAACTTACTTTCAGGTGGGTGCCAGCGTACTGCATTCAGGTAGATCCCACAGTAGTGGAACATGAACTCATGCTCTGATCGCTCTGCTTTCCCCTCCAACAGCGGCATGAGGTTATGGCCGTCTAACAGTCTGGGAGAAATGTACAAGTCAGAAAAAGAAAGAGGATAAAAAAGCCTAAAAATTAAGAAAAGCAACATTAATACAGTAGATTATGACCTTTCAGTGCATGATAAACTATCTCACAGTGTTACCATCATATTATCACTACTGTATTAAGAAACATAATGATCTCAGACAAAGCAGAACACAGGCTTATTATGTCAGGATGAAAAATTAGAGGATAAGTTGTTTATGTTCACCACACTGCTTTCTTAATTGGCTTCATTTGTTTCCAGCATAAAATCAAGAGTTACCATCTGGCTACAAAACACTTGATTGTGTGCAGGTTTGTAGTTATTTTATGGCACTTTCTCCTCTCCTGATTGTTTTATAGAAATACAGAAATGTTTCAACCTTTCTGAGGATAAAACTGCGTAAAGAGTTTACAGCGTACAAGCATGAACACATACGTGAGTGCTTACCTATCAGGTTGTGTGTCCTTGGCCAAATATTTCAGTGTTGGATACAGGTCCATGAGGCTGGTGGGTTCTTCCACAACTCGACCTGCTGGCAGCTTGCCAGGCCAGCGGAAAATACCAGGCACCCTGATCCCGCCCTCCCAGCCACCCATAGCTTTCCCACCTATAGGTCAGATATTACACAACATAAATACCTCTATTATTGCAGTAAATGCAGTACAAACACTCCTTATAGCGGTCATTTGACCTATAGACCCAAATAGTCACTCACACTACTGTCCTAAAATGCTGCTGGGAACAGTTTTCACGTCAGTTATTTTACAAATCGAAAACTCAGGGGAAATCTTCAACTACAACAGTTGCATCAAAATTTACTACTAGGTTAGAATCATTTACAACAGAACAAAACAAACAAAAATGGTGTACCTTTATAGATACCATTCCAGCCTCCTTTCTGGCCAATTTTTGAATCAGAATCCTCCAGGTGTCCACCGTGATCAGATGTAAAATACATCAGAGTGTTGTTGGCTAAGCCCAGGGAGTCCACAGTCTCCACAAGTTGACCTAAAAGACATATTCATGTGTATTAAATTTGATGCAGGGATAAAAAGTCTATTGAAGACGAAGGTGACGGTGAAATGTTCATGACTTACTTCCTATATGGATACAGAACAATTCTGTGCTATGTTTTATTTTGCGACAGCATTGTCATTTCTGGGGGCTGTTTTAACCGTTTAACGCTTGGCTGTCTAACTAATCACCCAGTCATGTTAAATAATTAATCCTGATTGGTCCAAACCCTGTCACAACAGTTTTATAATTCTGAATAGCAACAGTAAGCTCAGCAACAACCTGGTCAACCAAGCCATTCTGGGAAAAGAAGTTTGTCACATTTAAGGGCTTCATGATTTTACCTCTTCCTGTTGACATTGTGACAAATATGTTAATTTCAACAGCACCAGTAAACAACATGGAGGACGGTATCATTTTCAATATATTTGGGGGGCACTTAACATTGGATTGGGGGTCTGTGGGTGAAGAGTCACCAACAGAGAAAAGAAGATGAGAAAAAGCAAAGGACTGTAAAGCACACATGGGGCTCAATGACAGAGGTGTTGACCAAATTACAGAAAAACAGCCACAAACTGTTGTTTTCTGCATCTCAGAATAAGAAGAACTTTATTCATTTGAAGTAAATTTATTTACTTTATTTGGAATTCATTTCAATTTCAATTTATCTGTTAGAAATAAAGCAGTATAATGACAGAAAATCATGAGTATAATGTCAATTTGACCTGAAAGCAGGCTGATAAGAAAACTATTGCCATGAAAGTGCTATCAGAGGCAATAGCTATTTTCAGCTGCATAAATAAATTATCATTCAATCCATAAAATAATACCTTATATAAATAGTCTGTGTCGACTTGTTTGTATCTTTAGTGTGTGGCTGGATAATGAGCAGGTTTAACTCTGCTTCTGATCGGGGTCTTGACTCAATCTGAAATTCTTTCTTTCATAACCACTTGCTCCTGTGTACTTGGTAACCACTCAAACTAACCTTCCACTCAGTGTTTCGAGTGTAAAAAAGCATGCCAGTGTACTAACCAATGATCCAGTCCATTTCTTCAAGGTTGTCACCGTAGCGACCATGGCGGCTTTTGCCAGCAAAAGCCGGGGTTTTAAAGAGTGGCACGTGAACATGAGCCATTGAGAAAAAGAGGAGGAATGGCTGATCCACATTTCTGAGAAAGACAGGAAAAAAAGGGGCGAGGAAAGAAATACAAAGAAATGTAAAACCTCAGCATCTTAGCGATGAAAAAACAGAAAAAGGCTGTGTGACTGCTCATATTGTCAACAGGACATGATTCTTTAATCAGTCCTTCATGCACTCATTCTACCCATGTCCAAAAGACAAACACCCCAATCCTTAACCACAGACTGACATTTTTCTGTTAAGAATTAAAAATGATGCTCTTCGCTAAAATACTGTCATGAAATAAACTGACAGAACAACAATACTGACAAAATCTAGCTTTAAATTTAGAGTTCATGATATTTCCAAACACTCTTTAAGAAACATCAGCTGCTTTCATGTGATTAAAAAAAACAATACCACTCCAAACTGACACAATTTCACACGTATTGACTGTGTGCTTACTCAGACAGTTATTTAAACATGCATGTTATGAAACTGTAAACATGAAGTTACCCGGAGGGGTGTGTTGTGGTTGTTCCGTTTTCTTCACCAGAAAATAGTTTTCAAAAAAAGCTCAAACCACACATCATTCCTACCTCTTTATAAAGTTTTGTGCCTCTCCCAGCAGCCTCTGGGGCACAGTCTCCACTGTCATCGGCTGCTCGATCACTTCCTGGTTCCTCATGAGGATGCAGTTCCATCTTGATAAGAATTTAAGAGGGATACACCACAATGCGGTTGCTAGGATACTGAGAGAAAACAGAGCTACCAGGAGACGCAGGTTGATGTCAAAGAGACCAAACACACGGACACACACCTGTAAATAGAAAGTAGACACACACAATATGTGCGAATGAACACACTGCTTTATAGTATACAGATACACTAAGATACATATACACTCGTCATGTACCAACACTATGATTTCCAGAACCTAAGGATCTGTTTAACGGCTGTTACACTGTTAAGCTGAGATATAATTACATTAATTTGCCACTAGATGGCATCACAGACCATTTTCAAAGACCTTGTTAATTTTGTGAAACAAGTAGCACATTGTTTACTTTCTCCAAGGAACAGTACTCCCTTTAAATTCAGATCTGAACATGGTTTTATGGACTTCTCTCTTCTTGCTGGGAACTCTTACGTCATGGACTTCTCTCTTTGGTGCTCTATGATCTCTCTTCTTTTGGGGAAATTTTCCATTTCCTAATGTTTTTACATTTGCTGAGACAAAAACAGCTTTCTTTGCTCTGCTGTCTTTCTAAATTAAATACATTTTGACAGGGATTAAGTGCATCCCAAGAGTAAAGACACCAGCATGAAAAGACCAGAGATGACTGAACACATCTTTCTAAAAATCCTAAAGAATAAATCATCTTCAGTGTTAGAAATGATCATTTACTAAATCAACATACTTCTATTTTTGGGAGTTTCCAGAAAAAACATGAACTCTCGAGGGCTTTAAACAAGCAGAAGTGAAAAAGCCAAAAGTCTTTTTTAAGGGAATTTTGCAGTGAATTAAAGTAAATTTAAGGGGCAGCTTAGTCCAACAGGGTTTTTAGTGCCACATAAAACTCTACCAAAAAAGGGTCTTATCACTCTCAAATTATATACCAGCGGTTGGCTTCCTGAAATCCACACTGACTCCAACATTTGGCGACCCCTTCAGAAAACTGTATTTCTGCTACGGTGTCATGAAGAAACAAATGAAACACTTCCACCCAAATTCACGCCACATGTGAGAGATTTTACAGTAGTTACACACATCCAGCCAGCCTCATTCTGCCTCTTCCATACAAATGTGCAGTGTGTGTGTTTTGTATGTGTTACCTGTTGCACAGCTGGTTTCCATTCACTGCTCCATTGTGGAAATCTCACTGTGTTTCAGTTTCGACATTTCTCTGCTATCCCCTAAAACAGGTTTCTGGCTGACATGACAGAGTTTCACAATCACAGCTTCTGTTCCCAATCTGTTTTTTTTTCTTTTTTCTAGCCTGTGGCTCATGTCAAAGTGATTACGCATGAGTTATTCTGCTTTAGGGTGAACGGCACAGCCACGCTTTGTTTTCCAGTTTCTTCTTTTTTTGGTGGGCAACTCACGAGGATTGTCCGTTGTGATATATTGCAACTCAGAAAGCTCTCATACTAGCTCTCTTTATATGTCAGGCATGCTTTTATCTATTACATCACACTTACCAGTGTAAAAAGTCCAGCTCCGAGCATCATGGTCAGATTTTGGAGCGTGTGCTGGAGGTCTGCCAGGACATCGCTCCCTTCTCCGGACACACAGTCATTAAAGAGGGTGAATGGCAGCCCGTAGTAGTAGCTAAAGCCATGCTGGTTTGGATGATGGCAGTGGTCTCCTCTGTGCTCACAGTTCACACCTAGATGCCACTTGCCTGCAGAGACAGGAATTTGGATACAAGTCAGACTTCCAGCGTGAAATTGTTCCATTTCAACAAAATAAAAAAACAAATGGTTTGCTACCAATGATGCACCAAATTACATTTAAATATGTCTGTTTATGTGCTAGTATTTGAAAAAAGCACTTTCCATTCTGTTTACTCACACCTAGCTGTGTGTACATATTGACATACTAACCCAGCTTCAAGCCCTACTCGAAGGAAACTATAAACTATGAAAGCCGCCATTAGAGGAGAGAGGGGTAAGATGAGCCATTTTTCATATTTCAGATCACTACATCAAGGCAATCATAGTTTTGTCTCTAACTAGTGTATCTGCATATATTTCAAGTTGTTGTGCATCCCTGCAAACCAACAGAATGGGTGTAAACATAACTGTCTTGATAATCTAGCATGCCAAAAAAAAGTGGTCCTCTATGGTCAACTTACCCTGTGTATGGGGTAACCTTCACAGACTCCATGAATTGATGCCCATCTCCTAAATATTTGGTCACATGATCAATTCCTTTTATGACAATGATCTCTTTCACATGCGCACTCCTGACCAAAGCTAGAAATAATCAGCAGCTCTGCATCCAAACTTACAAAGCTGCTTGTTTACACGTCTCCAGTGTGTAAAGTCCAGTTTGATAAGGGATTGATTTGTAGGGGCAGAACATGATATTAATAGCTCTCTTTAGCAGCTACAATGTACTATGTCGGTGAATAAAGCAAAAGATTCCACGCTATGATGACTGATTTAGCATTTATACCATACCAATATATATACTTTAGACCAATATATAATTTATATAAATGCTACATATACAAATGTGCAAATGCCATTACTACTCATGCCTTTGTCTCTCTTCAGCCTCGTAAATCTTTATTCCTCCTGTCATATGTTGTTCTCTTGGTTATACTATGCTTATACTAAATCTGCTTTCCCACATTGACTCATCCATGTGGGCAAATGATGGATAGAGATAAGATAGGGGAGAGTGGGGTAAGATGAGCCAAAGGGTTAGTTGAGCCACCCCCTGTTGCTTGGAAAAGGTAAAAGAAATTGATCATGTGACCAAATATTTAGGAGATGGGCATCAATTCATGGAGTCTGTGAAGATTAGAAGCACATGGGTAAAGGGCTTAGACATTTATTTCCAAAAAACATTTTTCATTCTTGAATGTGAATTTAGTCTGTCATAAGTTTTATTAGAATTGTGTTCAAAAACCTAGCATAAAAGTCCACCATTTTAGCTTAAAGGACTAATAAAGTCATCAAAGTAGTTCTGGGGTAAGTTGAGTCAGTGACTCAACTGAGAAAGTAAAGGAATATGATGAGAGGATCAGAGTTTCAGTTCAGATTGTTGAAATGTGTTACTTTTTCTTTTCAAAGATACAGCTGTGAATGTTCTGAATCACTTAAAGACATTCTCATGTTAAAATGGCTTTTTACAAAACAGCTCTTTAGCAGTTATATGTAAGAAAATAAAAAAAATTATTGTATCAATGGTCAACTTACCCCATACACTGGTTAAGTTGACAATAGGGGACCACTTTTTTTTGGCATGCTAGATTATCAAGACAGTTATGTTTACACTCACTCTGTTGGTTTGCAGGGATGCACAACAACTTGCAATATATGCAGATACACTAGTTAGAGACAAAGCTATGATTGCCTTGATGTAGTGATCCGAAATATGAAAAAAGGCTCATCTTACCCAATTCTCCCCTACATTTTATGCATGCACACTATACTGAAGATTTCATCACGTTTTGAATTTTGTACCACTGTTTTCTCACCCACAAGACCAGTGGTGTATCCTTGCTGCTGCAGCCTCTTTGCAAATGTAGTCTCAGTTGGTGGCAGCCCTCCTGAACCACCCAGAAACAACAGCACCTGCACACGACCCGTGCTGCCCAATCCTGTGCAGCATCAAAAATAACAGGTATCAAACAATAAAATCTGTGAAACAACATAAAACAACGTTCCTGTCTGCCATAGATGAATTGGTTGAAGAGTGCATGCTACCTGAGCGGGCTGCATAGCGCCCCGTCATGAAGGCAGCTCGGCTAGGAGTGCAGAGGGGAGCTGCTGCGATGTGCTGAGTCAGCTTTACTCCTTCAGAGGCTAGTTTATCTACATTTGGAGTCCTGCCGGGAAAACGGGAGTAAATAAGTTTAACAGTGACAGAAATGTAAAGTCACAAACAGGGTAGGGTGATGACAAAAGACACGGTCGATTTAGGAAGCGAAAATGGAGAGATTAGAAGTAGCAGTAGAAGTTGTTTATTCAGTCAGTCATGACAACACCAAATATTGTACACAATATTGACAGCTTTACAAACTATTTTCTTAAAAACCAAAAAAAGAATGACATGTTTTTAGATTGATGTTGGCATCATTCCAGAATTTAACTCCAGTGACAGAGACACATCTCCTTTTCATACCTTTTTTAGCTTTTTATACAGTAAATTTGCAGGCACCGCTGAGATTATACGGACTGTCCTAAATTAAAAAGAACCTCGGTATTGAGTCAGGGAGCATTTTAGATTTTGCTCTAAACATTATTTGCATTATTTTATAATAGAACAGATCATAAAATTTCATTACATGAGAATTTAGAAAAAGTGGCTCTGTGTGATCATAGTAATTAGTCTTACTGATAATACGTATAGCTTGTTTGTGCAGTTTTATTATTGAATTTATAATGGTTTTAAAGGTAGATCCCCACAGTTCCACACAGTAAGATATAGGGACTAATCAATGAGTAGTAGATCAAGTGCAAAGCCTTGGAATTCAATACTTTACTCGAGTGGGTGGGAGAAGAAAAGAACGTGTCTTGGTTGTTACCTGATGGTATTGTTACCGTAGCATCCTATATCACCGATACCTAAGTCATCCACCATCATCAGAACAATATTGGGTTTCCGCTCCACGTCTCCCCCTGCAACATCACTCCCTGCAGAGAGGAGGGGGAGGAAGAGGAGATGTGCCAGCAAAGGAGCTCTAAAGGTAAAAAGAGAAATATTACAGTTTAATTTGATTCCAGGGAAATAGAAAATACATACTGAAGCAGTTACTTGGCATTTGAATCAGTTTATGGGGGAAAAAAATAACAGTTTTGACTCTTTTTTGGCTCTCATGACTATTTGGATGACTCCTAAGAATCAAAGAGAAAAAATCACTACTATTTAAACTTGACTCAGAGCACACTCATCTCTTGGGCTTTTTCCTCAACATGTCATACTAGGTCTTTATGGCACAATACCAAGAGTTGTAAAAGTATCCCTGTAAACACAGAGTTCCTCAGCTCAGCTCTATAGGAAGACCAATTAGCTTTAATTGTCCCACATTACAGTCTGGACTTCAGCCTTCCAGCAGCAAACATTGATTTTCCAGAAAAAAACTCCTTCCTATATCGTGCTGACAGCTCTGTGAAGGCGATGTTTCTTCTGGTATTCATTAAGGCTTTAAAGAAAGAAAGAAAGCAAGTATAGACCTGCTGATAAAACTTAAGGGAAAGGTGCACAAAGTGAACACTGTCGCCAACATTTATATGAATGCACCGATTTGCTTCCTCATTCTTTCTTTATATATGGAGCATGGTTTAAGGTACAGCAGTACGCATAGGTGCATGAGCGAATTTTGAAAAGTCAAGTAGACTACATACTTAATATTTAGACTCACCTCATACCGGAACAAGGCAGCTATTCATTAAACTATAACGCCACACACTCATTCCTCTGCTGCATCACATGAAACCTGCTTCCTGGAACCAGCCGCGCACAAACAAATTTACCTTAATGTTTAGTATAAATGTGCACCAGAAAAGTTATGCTTGAAATACTTACTCACAGATGTTAGAATCACAATAATCATTAAATATAAATGAATATACTGCCTTTTTTGTTTCACTTGCACAAATTTATGAAAAAAAGAACAATTCTTAATAGTTTTGACATTGTGCAGCACAGACTTAAAGGAAGAAAAAAAAAGGAATAAACACAATAAAATAAAATAAATGCCTATTTTAATAGATTAGAAATAAAAGTATCCATAAAAAAGAGCATTGTTTACAAATGGATCAGTTTACAAATATATGTCATCAAGTAAGAATAAGAATAACTTTATTAATCTCCGAAGGGAAATTCAATTGTCTGTCGTCTCACAAAATATGTCTCCAAAAAGTCATCTACTATTTACACAAGAGTTATAAAGTCTGATGGCTGTTGGTACAAAAGATTTTCTAAATCTTTCTGTCCTGCAGCGAAGAGAGAGGAGCCGTCCACCGCCATTGGCCCTTTGGTCCATCAAGGTGTTGTGAAGTGGGTGATCCATGTTCTTTAGAATAGACTCCACCTTCCTTCGTTTAGATCTCTCCACCACATCCTCCACTGAGTCCAGCTTGAGTCCAACCACAGAGCCAGCCTTTTTCACCAGTTTGTTCAGACGTCTTGTATCTTTGTGTTTGATGCTTCCTCCCCAGCAGACTGCAGCATAGAACAGAACACTGTAGACACCACAGACTGATAAAACATTTGCAGCATCTTACTACAGATATCTATTGATCGGAGTCTTCTCAGGCAAAAAAGGTGGCTCTGCCCCTTTCTGTAGATGTAGTCTATATTCTTAGACCAATCCAACTTATTATCCAGATGTACACCGAGGTATTTATATGATGTCACCACTTCAATGTCCACTCCACAGGTGTTCACTGGCTGAAGAGGGGGTTTGGATCTACGGAAGTCTATGACCATCTCCTTTGTCTTTGAGATGTTGTAGGAATGCAGTAGTAGGAATGCATACTTGATTCCTTTCAGAATTAAGAAGTTTTGATGTCTTTCTTTCTTTCTTTCTTTCTTTCTATTCATTAATTCATTTATCTAATCATATCTATCTCTATGTTTTTCATATCTATCTTTATTTGCATAATAGCTAAGTTGCATACTGGCTTGTCAATGTGATATAAATGGATGAGAATGAGAATCAGCTTTACTAACCAAGTATGTTATTACATACAAAGTTAACTTAGTTATATTCTACGTGAAAACATAAAAATATGAGCAAATAAATGTGTATAAGCAAACCTACTCTAGACATTGGACATACTTTATTCAGCCAGTGTTTCTCAGCAGTCTGAGAAGTTTAACTTCTGTTTTTGTGAACTGGTTATAATTCATGGTCACACACACAGGCTATAACCTGTCTGGAGGGCACCGAAAAGCAGTCTACCATTCTGACTGCTATTGAATGAAAACACTGGTTACCATGGTTTCTGCTTCATGAGGATAAATCTCACACCAAGTCTACCTTCTCCAACAATAAGCTGAAAAAGGTAATACGCAGTCTAAGCCTCAGCCAGCTTGCTATTGTACAACAGTACAATAGTCATAATTACAGGCTACTGTATGAAAAAGTGTTTCATTAGATGTTCCAGCAATAAATCCAAACAGTATTTTTCAGGAGTGAAAAGGAAAAAAGTTAAATTCCCTCAACTACTGTGCTTAAGTAAAGTTGGAAGTAATTATGTCCCTATTAAGCAAATGTCTTCCTCCACACCACATTTAGAAGGACAATTAATCAACTTAATTTCACATCCCTGGTTTATATGATGAGGTAGTGGTCATGCATTTGTTTGTTATGACTTTTTTGATGATTTTTTTTGTCCTCCTGATTCATATGTGTTCTGGGGCTTGTCAAGAGAGGCATAGCGATGGTATGAGCCCCCCAGGTTTTCCAGGTTTTCTCCATTTCCTAAAACTGGCATTTGCGCTATAGCAGCAGGAGAGCCGCTGTGATGACGTTCTGCTCAAACAGTGTATCCCCGGTTGTCCTATGCAACTTTCTTACACCCATAGGCTATACAAGTGTCAATCATAAAAAATATGAACCCCCTAATAACTTTTAAATATGTAACTGCACAGAAAAAAAGAGGAAATGAGCTCAAACCAGTCTTACGATAACGACATGTCAACATCACAACCAGGGGGGAAAAAATATTTATAAAAGTTGTCCACTGCTCCATTTATTTTGCTGGAGGAGGCTGGGTTTATGACCTATACTGCAACCAGTCACCAGGGGGTGCTGTTTTCACAGAGGTTTCTCAGTGAGGAGGCAGAAAACGTCCATTCTTTATACAGCCTATGTTGAAATCCTTCACTGGTATATCTGTTTGCTTTGTCAGGGGTAGGACTTTCAACTAATGTAACTATTTGGTGTGTGTAGTAGCTTTCTTTGCATTGTTATGGTATAAATTCTTCATTGATACTCTAAACTGTGACTTTGGACACTTTTTGAGCTCAAAAGATTTATGTGTTTTTTGTTTTTTTTTCCAGAGCTTGAAATTATACAAATATAACCATTGCATGGCACTAAGACATTGATAGTCAAAGCAGATATGATTATTGGAGACAGACAGTAAAGACATTATAGGCTTGTGTGGGTGGCAGACAAACCTAATATCCTCTCTGCATAAGTCAGTGCTCCACTTTGGCAACCTTGGTCAAAAAAGTCAGGACACGCCAGACTGGAATTGTGACCCTCTTGGGTTTTTGTAACCCAGATTTGAGCTTTGAGCCCCAGATTGAGCCCCAAACATTCCTGTTGAACAGATTGGCAGAGACATGGACTTTCTACGACAGTAAACCTGAGCTGTGAGAGTTACCTGTAATGGTGTTTTATGATACTCTGGAAAACGTGAGCTTTTATCAGATTGTATTATCTGATCGCATCTGTGATCTTTGGTATTTTACAGGTTAGTTTCTCTTGCAGACACTGACACAGATGAGTTTTATTATCTCAATGAAAGAACACTTTGTCTGATTGAACTGGAACTTAATCAGAGTCCATATCAAAGTCCTCGTAGCCACACTCTGCGCTGCGGTTTAATTAAGATGTTTATAGTTTGTGTGGGTGTGATGTCTCATGGGTATGAAATGAATACATAGGAGTAAAATGTGTGAACAGGTGCTCACATTTTACCTGTGAGAGCCTCAGGTTTATCTTGATGTATCTGTCACCATAAATCATTGACCAAGCTGAGACTGTGTGTGTGAGTTCCCTTCTATAAATACCTAACATATCAAGCATTTCAGGTCATGTCTAATAGAGCCTGTTTCTGTTTTTATTAGACAAGGAGACAGCTGCACAAACTTCCCATGCAGGTGTACATCTGTGAATGGGAACAATTACAAATAAAATATGTGTTTGTGTCACATATTAAAATTCTCTTCTGTCATATTTGTTCACACGGGTTAAATAAGGTTATTTCACATAAACAGGAGACCAAAACACTTGGCACAAAAACTACAAAACACTGACTCCCACAGAAACTGTTTAATTGACTCCTTGAACATTATTTACACAATTCCAGAAGAACAACACAAGTGCCAGATGACAAAAAAATGAAGAAGACACAAAACACAGAACATTTAAATAAAGTGTAAGAATCACTAGTCTAAATCAAACATGAGTTGTCTAAATATGTTAAATGAATCAAGATGTATACAGGATAGGAAAGTGCTCCTCCCGTGGAGATTGTGTTATTAAAGTCACCTGCTTGATTAATGCTTGTTTCCATTGTTCTTTACCTTTCTGTAGTAAGGCAGGACTGGTTAAGCGCGATTATTGTTGCTGAAGCATTATCTAAAAAGCACACTTCAGGACCTAGAAAGTCTTCAATTTCCTTGTTTTACATTCTGGTTTGGATGCATTGCTCCAACTATTTGTGTTCACAAGGAATCTGACTTTATGGGACCATAATGCACTACACAAAAGTAGTCCTTAATCCATTTTTCTAAGGTTTTTGTTTCAGTCTGCTTCACATCAAATCAGTCCCAGTTAGGTTTCTGAATGTGCACTGCAGGACAGCAGAGTGCTTTTATTTTGAAGGATTGTGTGTTTTGAAGGCAGCATTGGCTCTGTCCAGAAAGCTTGTACTGTTATTTAATGGGTAAATTGTGCATTAAAACTCCATGCCATTGTTGCAAGATAATTCAAACACACTTTCCACTTGGTCCCGATGAATCGAGAATGACTCAGTCTATCACAGATAAGAGGAAAAGAAGGCAGCGCTTCGATCTGGCTGCCAGCCCACAGTTTATACAGTAGAATTAGTCGATATGTGACATCACAGACTATTAATATTTTTCAGCTTGAGGCTAGGCTGTTAGCAACAGTCTCTGTCCTGTATTGCAGCTATATGGTGCTTTTACAAGTAACACACTTTACATGAACTGCAGCACTACTGTATGCAACACCCTATAACCCTATTTGAAAGTTTAAAGGGAGCAGAGCAAGTACAAAACTGCAAGGCAACAAAAAGACATTCAGAAGTTTACATTATTTGTGCCGCAGCTGCAGAAAACAAAACTAAAATGCTGGGTTCTTTTTTTTTATTATTCTAAAATGCAGTAGCGCTGCTTCTGAGGCATTTCACAAATATATTCACAAAATACCACAGCAAACAAGTTAACTCAAGACTATTCGTGTCAGCTCTGAGGCACCACTGCTAAATGTAAAATTGCTATAAAAAAGTCACAGGAGGATGAAATATGAACGATCAAAACAGACTAAGACAGCAACTGGCTTGTTCAAATAAAGAGACACACAATAAGGAAAGGATTTAGCGCTGAAATGACGGAGCCTGCTCAGAGGTTGGAATGCATTATTGGTTGATATAAAAGGACTAAAAACAAAACAGCACACTGGCCCACTGTGAACACATATACAGCAGCTGTCACATTCATGTAACAGTTTCACATACATGAGCAGTTCAAGGTGAGGCTTTTCAACCACCAACATGATTATCTATGAATGCACTGAAATCATACATTCCTCAAATTTCTGGCTATAATGTTTCGATTTACATTCATCTACTATTTTGCCTGTTTCACTTTCATTGTCCCAGCTCTCTCTGTGTCTGTCGATTGCTCAAGCCAGGCTGTGTCAGTGAAAGGCACTAGAGAGGAGAAAGTACTGCATCACAACTAGACTGACACACACTACATCAGAACATTGTCTATTACATTATTACATGATCTCTTTTGGAGCTTGTCCATGACGGGTAGACATTCAAAAACAGCTGGACTACACTTCGACTCAACTCGGTACATTTTACATACTGTAGTCTAGGTCTCTGTTTCTTAACGGGAGAGTTTTTCCTCTTTAAAAAGTGGGTTTTTCAGTTTGTTTTAACAGGATTTGAGTTTTAAATTATTACAAATTTCACCGTTCTCCATTGAATGTACTGACTGAGGAGAAGCGTTGGTCGCCAAACAGGATTTCAAACTAAGCCCCTTCACCAATTAAAAAGGATACACACAAGAACACACGCACGTACAGTGACATCAGTGGCCCACCGATAAAACGCATTGGACCATGTAACTGCATCCCCGTAATCCTGGGATTATAACCTAAACTATTTTTCCAAGAATCCAGGAGAGACAGTGGTAATTATTGAAGCCCCCTGTTTTCCATTTACCCTGCGTTTGTGCTGCAGACAGTTACAATGAAAAAGAGAAAAACAACTTTAACATGTGTTTCACTTAAGCTCTTGGTTTCCAGGAGGTTTTTTTTCAAATCAAATTGGATGGCTCAAACGATGACAGAATGAGCAGAAAAGAAAAAAAAAAGTCACTGTAAGGTTTCATTACAAAGTATCTGTCACTGGTTTATATTCACACTCAATTACTAGAAATCTATAGTAGCCATACGAATAAAATAAAAAAGATAGTTCTATAATTTAGCCATCTTATGGTCATACTTAATTTGAGATTTAATCTCTTTAATGTTCCCTTTAAAATAAAAAAAAACAAACGGGATTTGGTTTAAAGTAGAAAGTTTGACCAATTCTTCTAATAAATTCTACGTTTTTATTATCATTAAATTCCTTAGTTTCACATATTTCTACTTTCTTTTGCTTATTTTTCCCTACATTTTTTCAAACACACAAAAAAGAACACACATATGTTTGTTCTCAAGCACATTCATTCAGGCACACATGCACACACATTAAAAACAGACAGGAACACACACACACGCACACACACACACACACACGCACACACAGCCCTACTGTGGGGCCTCACAGTAATTTAGCTCCACACACAATAGAGCTGAACAGTGAGATTGCCACTCTGCTAGCCATCGGTTGTTCCAGGCGGTCATGTGATCGTTGCTGGTCTAGGAGGAGTTCAGCAGGTTGCTAAGTACTACAGAGAGGAGAATAAACACAATGTAAAGGTCAAAACACTGCACAGCACTGAATGTGTTTGATTTTTGTTTAAAAATGCTTTTAGTGTGTTTCTGCGCCTTACCCTGGGGATCTGACTGAGCCTCGGCTGCATCAGCTTTGCGTGCAGCTTCTGGATCTGCTTCTGGTCAACCGTCGACAAAGTCATACGGATGCAAAAGTGGAAAAAGAGGAAAAAAAAGGAGCAGTCATGTCAGTTTCTGGATTTCACAAGCATTAAATTAACTGAGCATAAATTAAAAAGTGTGACATCATTAAGCATGACAGTGATAGCACCCTGGGGGATCTTCTGTTAACGCTAATAATTCTCAGCTCTAATTGCTCATTATCACCGCCATGAAAAGGTGTCAGACGTCTTTCTGGTATCAAACCTCAAAAATACAAGTTTCTGAGCTTTCAGGCCCTCCTATTCAGCATCCATAGAGCAGTGTGTGGCTGTCAGTATAATCACTTGTTCAGATTCATGAATACTAACTCAGCTGTCTTTGAAACTAGTGGAAGTCATTTCATTTTTGAAAGCTGCGTTTATTAAACATATTTTACTTGTTAAAAATGCTCTCGCTCTCTCTACAAATATTTGCTGTATAAACCTTAAGCTGAACCTGACTTTTGTCCCACATTGCCAAAGCTGAGTGGCCTTTTGTTGATGTTGACTGTAAATGAAAAATATGCTGAATTAGTGGTATTGGTCTACAGGGTGTGTGTGTGTGTGTGTGTGTGCTTGCGTTGACTGTAATTAAAAATACCTCCTACAGAGAAAAGCTCAGTTTGCTTTGAGTCAAAGGGAGACCGCTGACCTCCAAAACAAAGCAATAAACAAATAGATATTTACAACTAAGTGTTACCTAAAATGGTGAAAGCTCAGTTCAAATTAGAGTCTTCAATGCTATGACAACCTTGGGAAGGAAGCTTGTTGCAACACAGACCATAAAGTCAGTTTTTACATGAATCCCTCGGCAGCACCGAGCTCAGCACTGAGATATGAAGCAGATGTGGAATTCCAAAAAAACGAACAAAAGTTCTCCAGGTGACAACATACGGCTGGCTGCAACTAACCAGGACAGACTTCAGGGTGGACGGCATGATAAGGATTTTGAGGAAAGTGTGTGCTCATGTCGAGTATTATTGATAGAAATTTATACAGTTTTTATATTTTTGTGTTTCTGTGTTTTTCAGGCCATTGTTCTGAGGATGGGACAGAGGAGTCAAAGGGTCGGTGATCAAACCCAGCCTGCCCGCTCAGAGGACTAAAGCCTCTGTAAATGAGGTGAGCGATTTATCACTGAACAAACTGAGTCAATAAGTCATAAAGATACTCACCCTGTCTGTTTTTGAAGCAAAGCATCTTCTTCTGGTAGGTGATGTATGCTGCAACTCCTCCCACTGCAGCAATTACAACTGCACTCAGGATGCCTGCTAAAGAGCTGGAGCCAGACTCTGTGGGGAATAAACACATATCAAAGGTCACTGACACCTGTGAGTCAACCACAGTCAGGTTTGTATTAGTCAGTATTATATCTTCACCATTACAGCTTTGAACATTTATTTCAGACACGTTATATTCCACAAACTTGACTCTGCTGTGAGGGATATTTGTCAGTGTGAGACCAACTCACTGAGACTGTGATGTTAAGTCTCACCACTGGGTGCCATTTTGCAGTTGATATAATGAATAGCAGCTCAGCAGCGAGGCTCAGTGGCATGACATTACGGATGTAAGTGTATGTGTGTTTGTGTGTTAGAGGAAGAGAAACACAGAGAGAGCCATGCATCATCTTGCTCGAGTATTTACTGATCCTCTTCCTCTTGCCTATCCTATAATTTAGTCCAGAAAAAGCTCTCAGTGACAGCATATATCTGTCTGCACCTGTAACCCTGTTACTATGACAACATGAATCTGCATAGTTTTCACGCTGTGTCATATCAGACAGCACAGTCAAAGACTCAGAAAACAGAAGCGCACATACAGCCTATCACGCCATGATTAGTCATGAATACTGATGAAATAATAATGTTATAGGAAAACCACAGAATAGCACACCTGTATCATGTTGCATAGAGAGATAATGCTCAAACAAACATCATGAAAATCTGCTTGATTGTCAGTAAATTGGTGTTATTCATGCCATAAAGCAGTTTGTTCAGATAATTCAATAGTTAACATGTTTAATTAGATTAAAATACAATTATTTCTAACAGCTTTTCTTCTTTGCTAGACCATTTTTTTACCTGCTTAAATAAAGACCTCACATGCCTAGACAAGATGTTCAAAAGATGTAGATACTATGAATTTGGAAACCAACATTTTATTTAAAACATAAGATAGAATAATCCTGAACACTTTTCCCTTATTTCTTTAAGTAAATCAGGATCAGGTCAAACTGATTCACAAAGACAACTGTAATAACAGCTGGAAATTTTCTGTTTCCCATTCCCAGATATTATTTGATTGTCCATACAGCATAAAGCTTTCATACCCAAAATCTATGCTAAAAGGGTCAAATCATCAAAACTATTGGAAAAAATGTATTGACCGATTCAAAAGTTATGCAACATTCTGTTTCTACCCCTCAGATGGTGGTCATAGAGAATCTATTTCCTTAAAGGCCCTGTTGGGAAGTTTTGGTTTGTGTACGTTTTGGCTCCCCCCCTGTGGACAAAGCTTATCTTGTCCCCTCTGTGCTTAAATACCGGCCTCCAAAAAGAAAAATCTTATACTGCTGACTCTTGACAGTCAAGGGGACTACAAATCATAAATGTTTTGTGTAAGTTTTGAAAATGGGGCTCTTTCATCAGCTGCTTGATTGATGCCTTTACTCTTGCACCATTTTAGGCTTTAAAGTTGGCATAAAAAAACCCATTAACCCTGTTGCTGATGTTCCTGTTTGCCATTAGATATCATAAAATGGCAAAAAGAATAATTAAAGTGTATTTTATAAATATCAACAAATTCCTCACAGTAGCTTTAAGAGTAAAATTTAAACACCAATTCCAAATGAATCAAAGTCATCTGGATCATAATCAAAAGTTTAAAGAAACCCAAACTCAATGTTTTATTCGGAGAAGATCCAAGACTGGGTTAGCTGAATTTACTCAGTTACAGAATGTTTATTTGACCACCTAATTTCAGGATTTGATCATATTTGATTCATCCAAATAAATTGGTTTTCAACAAAAAAGCGTAAATGAGAAATCATGTGGATATTAAAGTGGATTATTCAAGGTTTGTCTAGAGGAAAAATAGAGGTATTTTTAATGTCTGCTCTACATCTTGAGAGCAAAACTCTCTAACTTGTTTCCAAATGAGAAGAACTTTGCTGACTTAATGTGACTTAAATTTACAACTGAGCCAAAACTAAAAGAAAAAAAGAGCTGATTTTAAAGTGTTAGATCAACCAAAAGTTGTGTTTAGTACTTTGAGTCTCTGTTGCATTTGTCTTAGAGAAAAAGCCCTTTATGGCCCCTGCAGAGGCTTCAGTCAACACACAGTAATAACAACAGGATATTCTGAAGTGATAATGGAGAGACATGATTTTAGGGTTGAATGTATGAGTCAGCAACGTAAAGTACATGGGAGAACAACATGGTACAATAAATTCAGGTATGAACAAAGATGAAAGCAGTGAAAAACATAGGAGCGCCATGAGTCAGAGGGCACATGTGAGTCAGGGTTAGTTAAAAAAAAAAGTGAGTGAGTCATTGAGATTAATTGAATTGAAACGGGAAGATGTGAGTCAGATAAAGGAAGTAAATGTCGGTGCAGACAGGTAAGAACATGTATGTTATACACATGCAAAGCAGCCAACGTGGACACACCAGTTTGTCTGGTCTTAAATAAACCGACAGAAAAGTATCAGTTTGGAACTATGGAAACAAAAACTATGGGAACCGTTTGAGGTCAGCAGCCACAGCCCCTATCACCTGACTGTTTGCAACATGGCTGGGGGTCAGAGGTCAGGGGGAAAACTGCAACAGCAGACTGTCGAAATGTCAAGATTGATTTGAGACTTTCAGTAACATCAAAAAAGCATAATGAGCCATGAGTTTAATGCACCAAGGTACAGGGAGGACAATGTTTTAAAGCTTTTTTTTCATATCTTCAACCAGCAGGATTCAGTTTGAATGCAGTTTAAAGTGAACACTTCAGAAGTGGTGGAAGTACTTTGACTCAGTAGATTAAACTCAACACATCATGCACAGGTCCGCCTTTACTTTGACCTGTCACTTTCAAAAAAACTGTGAAATACGACTTAGTTTCACAAAGGGTCAAAAACACTTTGAGAATGCCGTGCAGCAGTTGCAGCGACAGCACACCTGTCGCTTTGCATGTCACAAGAAAATAGGGGAGTGCTTATGTTGCAGGTGTGTTTGGAGCAAGGTATAGGGAGGTGGCTTAATGTATTCAAAACAAGAAAAAAGAGCAGGAAAACTCACCTTCAGCATCAGGTTTGTCTACTGTAAAGAACAGAGGACACAGATACAGTTAGTAACATGAAACTGAAGCACCTACAAACTGATTTAACAGTCATGCCTTGAAGTAAAAGTGGAAACATCTGTGGAATGGCCGTGGGACTGACAAGTGATTTGAATATTAAAACTAGAAGAGTTACTGACTGAATGTGACTCGTGCAGACGTTTATTTGAACAGGCGCAAACATGCATCTGACACTTTGTTCAATCTGTTTTCCAGCTGGAGAATTGGGAGCGGAAGTTTGTCACTGTCATTGTGGAGGTGCTTTAGGAGCAGGCACTTTAAATAGATGCAGCATGACTACACGTGAGAATTCATTGTAAATACTGTTCAAAAAGTTACTTTGAAACACTGTTTTAACTTAAACAATGAGGAAGAGCATTTCCTGTTGACTAATGTATCCTGTTTTTTGTCAAGACCCTGCCAGTAATATCCTGATTAAACTCAATTCCTGCCGCAGCTGCAAAGCTTTACCACTATCTGAATTGAATTTTAATTATTTTAACTAGCAACGGTGTGATGTTATTATATTTCCTTTTATTATGAAAATTGCATATAAGCACAAATAAAGTCTTACCATCTCCTGTGGCACCAGCAGCTTTTGCTGGAGAGGGAGAAAAGAAAGACGTGATTAAAGGAGGCATTTTTAGTTCAGGTCTTAATGCGCTAATGATGCATGTGAAGCACTTTGACAAAAGGGACAGAGAAGAAGAACAAGATTATTCTCTTTGAGGTACTTTACACCTTTGAGGCATAGCAGGTCTAGAGTTTCTGTCCCAACCAGTCTGTATACATTTACTCACATGACACAGAGTAAAATGTGCTGCTTGAACAGTTAGAGGGATGTTTTTAAATCCAGAGATGGAAACACATATCCATTATGCTGCTCTCTCTCTCTCTCCCTCTGGATCGATATGCAAACAGCCCGATTATCTTATCCTGCCTGTCTGAATTTGCCTGTGACATCATGGCTACCTGCTCCAACTTGACAAAGCCACTAATCACAGAGCGCTTCAGAAGAGCGTCTTTAACAAGATTATAATGATTATACCGACCTACATGAATCGGCTTTCACATGGGGAGTAAAGAGTGAGTGCCAAAGAGAGAAGCTGCTGCAGGAAAATCTACGTTTGAGCATTGCTGTCAAATTGCTTTGTGGCTGCGATTAAACTTACTCAACTGGGGAGGTGAAACAAGTCAATTTGGAGTCGTTTCATGGGAACACAGCTCTCTAAATTAGAACTGCATTCTTACAGAGGTGAGGGGCCTTGAGCAACAAATCATTCAGAGGCTGTGAAACACTGTAATTTTGACTCCAGAAAGTACATAAAGCTGACTGTCCCATGATGACATGTTATTGTTGTTGAGGCAGTGTTAACACTAAGCTGTAAGAGAGAGAAATGACAGGAGTTTGAAATGCACAAATTGGCCTTAGGTTAGCCCATTTTAGCTTGATTCACTTGTGTCTTGCTTTTGTAACTAACATAACAGTTTTAAACATCCCCCTAATTCCCTGTTTACATGTGCAGTTGTTGCCAGGCTGGGAAACTCAGTGTATTTAGCCATCAATGTTAGAGCTAGAATCATGTTATTCCTTAGTCTGCTGATGCTGTGATTCCATTGAAATCCAGTTTTTTTTCTTTTTGGTGTTTAACAAGGCTGATCCAAAACTGCATCTCAAAATACTCTTGTAATTTTGCAGTAACTGGTAACAAAAGTGCGAGAAAAGTCAGTGTTATTATGAAAAAAAAAAACTAACGTCCAGGCTCCAGACTGCGGCTCTTCCCTGGCTGTGCTGGGTCCTCCACTGCAGCGGCTCCTTCGTCCAGAGCATCTTTCAAGTCGAATCCCAGATCTGAGAAAACAGTACGATATCATTGGTGACAGAAACACGATATCCATCCCTGTACAGAAACTCTCTTTTCACTGTTCCACCCAAGAGGGATATCTTCCAGATGTTCCCCTCAAACATTTAAACTTTCCAGCAGTCTACGCTACACCGTCCCAAGCTATTTGATATGAAGATACTATCTACCATCATGAAATCACTCCCTATACTTCAGTCCTTCATGTCCCCGAGTGAATACCCTGCAGAGACGTCCCTGATGAAGACCCTGAAACACTACCTGCTCAGAGGGTGTGACAACGATCCTGTGAACCAGCAGTGACTTAGATTAAAGGATATCATCTGTCCTGAACAATACCTGACCCTGAATCTAGATTCATTAGGGGAAAACCCAAGTGACTTTATACAACATGTGTGAGTCAGAGCACAGAACAGTTGGAGGCTGGGCAGGGCGAGGTAGCAACGCTGAATTATTGTACAGTTGGAGGAACCTCAGAGGAGCAATTATCCAGTGACCTGTTCTCTCATAGAAAAGCCCTGACATGAAATCATTTTAAGTGAGTGATGTGCTCACACTGCAAAGACTGCGTTAATTCTGAGAAGTTAATGTGGACTTTGAGCTATGTTTCACCCCAGATCCACCTTAACTTTGATTAATAACATGTAGGCCACGGTTGAGACCAGTGGTTCCTAGCCTAATTTCCCTGGAGACTTCTTTTCCTGTATCATCTAAGCAGAGCCTACCAAAGGCCCTCAAAGAAAAAAAGTGATGTATTATTGTAAAAAAAAAAAAAAAAAAATCTTACTGTCCTCCGCAAAATAAGTGAGGAAAAATGTTCGAGTCAAATTCTTGTTTTCACAATCACACCTATCATCGCCACGGTCTCCCTAACAATCAACAAGAACCCCTACCCGCCCCTCGTCTTAAAGACCCTACAGGTAACTCAATGGTATCTTTTGTGTGAGTTGCTTTATCTGATGAAAACTGTCACACTGCTTTTGACAGTCAGACAAATCACTCATTGTGAATTTCTGGTATGTTAAATAACTCACTTCATCTGACACTTAGCCAACAGCATTTCAAAGTATAAAAAAAAATACTCAATGTTGAGCTGACGCTTTAGGTTCATCAGTATTAACATTAAACATGAGAATGTTTGGCTCTAAATATGATCAAATCCCACTTCACTGTTCACTGATCTAGGAAACGTCTCGCTTCAACCATGTCTCCTCTTAAAACGGAGGTGAAGTTGTATAAGCTGGAAGCCAACCTCATAACCTTCCTCAGAGATGCATGCTTTTATAAAAAAGAGGGAACATCTGCTTTCTATTAGTTTGTCCAGGAATTAGGGAGTTGCAGAAAATGATATATGATATCTGTAAAAGTGGGATGTGTATTATCAGAATCACGACTGGTTATACATCACTTACTTCATGGTGATCAGAAGTGACACAGTGGAGCTCTTATACTCTTATGAATACTGCACATACAGGTTACAGTTTACAACTAAATAAACAGCAGTTGCATTGGACTGACAGAGCTTAATAACTTTCAAGCCACAGTATTTCTGCTCAGAGCATGCCCAGTTGTTGTTTTCATTATAGCTTCCACCTCTCCACAGCATTAATTAAACAGGTCAGCTCCTCTGTTGATTCAGTGTTGCTGTAGCAACCAAAAAATAAAGGTTTCGACCACGTTATCCTGGACTGCCTTTCTTTGAGGAAGAAAAGAACTTGAGTCACACTGATAACCACTTGTTTGTGGTGCCTCTCGGTAATTTGTTTAACTGAAAAAAACCTTGTCAGTAAAGGGTGAGGTTTGTGTGCTAAGGCTGAGTAATGTGGTTTAATTTATAGAGTAAAAATCGGTATAAAAAAAACTCCTTTTTACCCGCATTCCCATCAGGTACAGCCACATCTGGTTTAACTGTTGGCAAACACAAAGAACAAATTAGCCGTTAATGAAAAACATCCAAGTGTGAATAACAGACAAGGCTGTGAGCACCATTTACAAACAGCACCAACTTCTTAATGGGATCTGTGAAATGATAAAAAAAGCAGAGATGGTGCCTAATTCTGAAAGACAAGTCTGTTTTCACTATTTAACTGCTCATAAAAGAGGCGTGGTTTAATGTATTTAAAGGTATCACATAATTTCAGGGTTTTTATCGTGACTTAAGGAGCCTGTTGCTACCATAACACAACATGACATGATAATTGAACAGAATGTGCCAGAAGAAAGGCGCCAAGCACAAATTTTTAAAAACAAGTTCGTACAGTTTCCACATGTACAGGACACGCATGTCAAAGAGGTGAGCTCATCGACAGATTCAACATGTGTTTCACTTTCTCAAGAGCTCTGTCTCGATGTGTTACTACTGTACTATGATAATAATAAACACACCAAAGAGGTACCCGCTCTTTAAAATGTCTAAACATGCAGCGATTCATGAATTCCTGCCAAAGGTGTAAGTGCTCGGGGTTGAATGCGGGTTAAATTCTGTGTGTGTGTGCACAACTACATGTTAACTCTTGCTTTTATGAATGAATGTGATCCTTTCTGCATTTTTTTTTTCATTTGGTGCATGTTACAGAGAGTGAGAGAAAGAAACACACTGCTCTCCTCTTACTTGGAATAACGTCAGGATCAGTTGCTTCTTTCTCGGCGTCTTCTGCATCTGGATCTGCTCCACCCTGTCAAAAACAGAACATAAAGCATACTGTATAAGACTGAGGAGGGGCATGCAAAGCAGAGAGGATCTTATAAGAAGTCTGTGTTACACCACAGGTTTTCAGTCATAACACTAACCTAAAAAAGCATGAGTCAGTAAAAGATGAGAAAAAATGTTGACGTACTAAGTGCAGCAAATGAAAAGAAAAAGTTTAAAACTAACAGCTTCTTATGTTACAAATATTAAAAGCAATTTTAACTACAGGTTTAATCTCTTGTTTATAATTTCATTCCTAATAGTTTGAGACATATTTAGATTTGCACATATAAATATATATTTTTGTATGTTTTTATTCATCCATTTGTGTATAATAGCTTAAGATGAATAATCTTTATATTCTAACTTTTAATGCCTGAAACCACTGCGAGGGGGAAGGTGTCAGCTGAGCCACTGTAGAAACAGTCCTGTTTTTTCAATATGCACATTAAGTTCAAACAAGAAATAATTCATGTAAATGTAAAATTTTGTAAAAAAGAGCTTTAAATAACTTCTTAAATAAGATTATACCATAACATAGACCATTTCAGTAAAATTATCTTTGCATATATTCCCTTTTTGAATTTACCTGTCTATCTCTAGAAATATTTAACAGACGTATAGCTGTCCTATGGCTCCTTTCAGTTACTGACCTTTGGAGCCTCAGTGGTAGCATTAGCTTTGGCAGGTTTGTCTTCTTCTTCAGGTTCTGGTTTTACAGGCTCTTCAGTCTCTGCTTCAGCTTCAGGCTCTGGACAGGAACCGAAGAACAGGCATTAGTGTTGGGAACATCTCACTACCTTCAGTGGTGAGTTTTTATCGTTCATGTTGCTAAAGTCTTAAAGGGACAGGCTGTGAGGGTTTGATTAACTGAAGAATTGAAGGAAGGAAAAGGTGATAAGTGAGAGCAGGGGAATTAAGAACTGATCTTGTGGCCTTCTGTTAAATTTAAAAGATTAAACACTGTTGCTTCTCAAAGTAAATAATATCGGCACACTGAGGTTCAAGAAAAGCAGTGGAGAATTTATAAAACTACCAAAGCATCAGATAAACAGTTTACACAAAAATGAACACTTTCATTATCATCTTCATCAAAGTTCTATTAACCACCTGATGTAGCAGCTGCTTCCTCCTCTATGATTGCCACTATAGTAGTCAATATGTCTGCGATCGCCGAGTCTACATCCCCTGCAGGAGTCACTTCTTCAGCCTCAGTAGTTGATTCTGTGGGTTCAGCAGTGGGCTCAGGGTCAACAGTGGTTTCAAAGTCAGCGGTGGGTTCAGGGTCTTCAGTGGTCTCAGACTCGGCCTCCTCAGTTGGCGATATTTCCTGTAGTTGGCACAAGATAAGTAAAAGGGCAAAGATGCATAAAAACAGGGCACATAAAGCCGAGAATGTGTTACAAACCAAAATGCAAGCTTTGTGAGAAACATTTTTTTTTAAACTCCGGTTATTGAATGGCTGCCAAAGGACTGAGAACTATATTTTTTATCAGACTTGAGATAGCTGAAGGAGTCTGAGGTCACACAAAGGTGCAGGTACCTTAAAAACGCTGACAGACCTCATGTGGCCCTGAGAGTCTTCCAGCGTTTTTTCTAACTATGAAAGCTAAAAGTTGTTTGAGCTTAAAGTGAAAAACATGGCTAAAGAAGAGTAAAGCAAAACTGAGCTTTTTTGAGCTGATTCTCTTTGTCTGTTTACATCCATACCAACAACGCAGGCAGCAAATGTCACCTAAATCTACAGAGTTGTTGAGACAGCGATACCTGTCCCAGTGTTGGGTATCAGTGCGTATGCGAGTTAATGCATTAATGCAATTGCATTATTTATAAACCCACCCTAAAGATCAACCTGTTTACTCTTCTCCAAACCAGAAGCATTCACAGCAATGATATACGTGTTATGGCTGCTATTTGTTGCAGCTGGTTCAGAGAGACAAAGAGGAGCGGTGTCGTGCCAGCCAAAACATCAGCATTTTTCAGTTACAGACCTGAAAGCTGTGTATTTCAAAATTTAGAGTTGCAAGTTGATTAAAACCAGTAAATCACAACATGAATCACATATTTGCAGAGGGAGGGTAGCTCGAATCCTTCCACCATCACATGGTTTAGTAGCTGCAGCTGCTAGCTTGTTGCTAGTTGTTAAGCTTGAGTTCCTTCAGTCTTCAGAGGGAACCCAAGCTTCAAAACAAGTTAATCACTTACTTGTATGTTTTTTACAACATTAGTATGAGAGGGGAGACACCTTATTGACCAATGCTTAATTCTCAGCCTTGATATTAGTTGTCACATCACAAGAAGTTTACTTTTCGGGACTTCAGGGGTTCTGCAGCAAACAAACACTGAGATTGTTAAATGAATTCCCCTTCCTTTACCTCAGACGTCTCTTCAGTTTCCTCATCAGCTGCAGTATCTTCACTTGAGTCTGTTGGTGCGTCTGCTTCAGCGGTGGGCTCAGTGGTCTCAAGGGTTGTTACCTCCTCTGTTGGGACTGCATCATCTTCTAAACAGAGATGTGAGCAGAAGGGAAGGAAGAGAATCGATAAAAGAACACTTCACACTTCAGGGACATATCAATTTCAAACTGTAGGGGGAAAATAAATAAAATAAAGGGCTGTCCCGAAACTCTGCTGCTTCAGTAAACATCAAACAACCGACAGAAGTGAGAGGCACTGTGAATTTCTTTGGAAAAGAAGAAAGGAGGCAGGCAGAGCAACCCAAATCAATGTCATGGTTTCAAAGGGAATACTCCTGCTTTTGAAGGTATGCAGCTTGACAACATCTTTTAAATTCAATATACTGACTGAGTTTTTGTGTCAGTGATAAGCAGACTCTCTAAATCATGTCGTGCCTATAGAATTTGATTTAAAACCCTAATGCCTTAATCCATCTGTTATCACTTAAAACCGTTAAAATTGTTCGTCTGAGCGGCCGTTACGATGTTGTGGATTCAACGAATTCCCTGACACAGCTATCACACACACACACTGAGCCCCACCCTGTCCTGATTGGTCCCTGATGTTTACACTCCAGCCCCAACTGTATGACAGACACCCTGATAAAGTCTGACCCGCCCCGACATCGCACACACTCTTGACCCCAGCAAAGCCGTAGCAGCTGCGCGCTAATGAGAAATTACAGAAGTGTGTCTCCCGGTCTTTCTGCATATGCGATGAGCGTGGTGTTGGTGTGTGTTTGAGCTGCTCCTGTGACATTCCCCCCCTGCGTGTGAGAAGCTGAAACAGCAAACTGTGCCCTGACTTGATCAGTTTTTGCGCTGCTGATTTCAGCAGCACCCTGATGCTGGTCCATCTGGGCAGTTCTGCCTTTCAAAATAAAAGCAGGAACCACTAAATAAGAGAGACGGTCATAGATTAAAACTCTTATTTTTAAATTAAAAAAGGGAATGGATCAGGAAGTCCGGGCATGTATGTGAGCACTACTAGAAAAATAGCATCCTCCCTAGTCAGTGTGGCTGTGCTTGAGGTTTCCGCCTCAAAAGGGAGCTTTTTTCTGCCTTTGTTGCCAAGGTGCTGGCTCATTTTGAATTAACTTTTGGCCTGACCTATCAGTTAAGTGTTGTTGCATAACTTCTATGGGACTTTGCCTGAGCACTATCAAAAGCTGAATATTTAATTGACAAACCCTGAAAGATGGAGACATTACAGAAAAATAGCGTGCTCACTCCTCCGTGCTCTCTTTCCTCCCTATGTTCAAAGGAAACGTTCATCCTTTCTCACTCATTGCCAATCAAGTTCCTAAGAAGGATCTGTGCATTTGCCAGGTGAGATCATATCAGAGTCAGTGAAGCCTAGAGGGAGAGCGGCACGAACACATCTCAACTATTTCCATCACACTGAGAATTCTCTGGAAGTGAGCAAGCACCAGTGACAACCTGGCTCCCCACACAAATACACACACACAAACACAAATTCATACCAGATATGATGAAAAAGATCATGCACGCACACACACACACACATTATTAAGCGCACGACCAAAATTGCTAAACACACACCACATGCACTTGTTCACATGACATGGCAAAAGAAAGACAAGCGTTCTTTGTTTCTCCAGATTCCTCATTTTTCCAGTAAATGACACTGTCTCAAACTGCACGCAGCAGAGTTTCATGTACAGCAGGGCTGCATGTGTGAATACATGTATGAGCAGGTGTGCTGTGTGTGGGTGGATGTTTGTATTTCACCAGACTTCCTCTAAGGCAGTTTTTATCAAAGTGCTCAGAGACTCAGGGAGTTGAACATAGTTTAGATGCAGAGATTTCAGAGTCACATGACTGTACAGAACATCTAGAACATAGAAACTACAACCAGAGCATGTTGGCTTCATGTAACTTGATTTGTAAAGGACTTTTAGAGATTAAAGTGCCTTCAAAGGGCAGCAACATTAAATGGGTATGTTGAAAAATCACCCGTTTTAGTAAGAAAATAGATGTAGTTCAGCTTTGGATCTGACTTCAACTTGGATGAGAAGAAAAGTAAAAGATAAAGTTCAAGCACCATTAGTCAAGGCTCTCCAATTAGATCATGTTTTAATTAGAGTTAAAATGTCACATGTCAGCTGACATTTAGGCAGGACTACTGTTTATGTGTGTATGTGTGTTTGTGTGATTAAGTGTATGTGTGTGTGTATATACATTTCTGTTTATGCTCTCATTTACTGTAAATGCGGGCACATTTCCTCATGGCATTATGCTTGCATACACGTGTTTAAGGCATGTGGCTCTCATGTAACTTCTCTGAGTGTGTGTGTTTGTGTGTGTGTGTGAGTGTGTATACATGTACATGTCTGAGGCGTGTGTGTGTGTGTGTGTGTGTGTGTGACAAAGAGGGAAAGGTACATTGCCCACCGTACACACACTCCCTCTTTTTCTCCTGCCACTCTATAGAACATTCTGTTCCCATCTATCAGTTTGCCACTTCCTGCTCTAACTACCTCCACTACCCTCCCATAAACCCCCACCCCCCCACCCTCCAGCACACACACCCATCAACATACATACACACACATGCATGTGCACAACCCTCGTAAAAGCACCTTCTCCTCCCCTCTTCAGTCCAAGTATACAAACAACCACATGTTCACATGCACGTAAAGTTCTTGTGCACATTCACTCTCACATATTAAGTAAGCTGTGTTCTGTTTTGTGTTAGCGCAGTAGTGAAACAATTTGTTGCACATACAAACCTCTCTCTCTCTCTCTCCCTCCTTCTTCTACTTTTCTTCTTGTCTTTGAGTTTGCCTCCCCCCTTTCCTCTCTCTTCTTTCTCTCCCCCCAAACTCTTTACTCCCTTTGTTTCTCTGCCACTACTCTCCCTTGAGGCTGATGAGTCATCTGTGTGTCTCTGACACGACCGCACGCGATTCTTTGGGACTGTACAGGATGAGCGGAGTTAAACAGCAAAAAGGGTCCCCACAGGAAAACTTAACTTAAAACAGTTGACACATGTGGGAAAGCATCATAGTGGCAGTTATGTTGTGATCTTTAAAAAACAATTTAAGTGGTTTGACAGATTAAAAAAAAAACCCTCACCACATTATTAGTTTCTCATCCACAATCTAAAGTAACCCCTAACAACAGCTCTGCCGCATACTCCAGCTTTATGAAGCCTCTAATGGCCAGTTTATGTTACAGCTTTCCAAGAGGTGTTTATTCAGCCATTTTTATTATTAAAGTTGAAGTGCTAGTGTTGTACTGGACCGCATAACACTGAAATGTGTTTCTAATATTCTTCCCTCCTCATGTTTGGAAAAGGGGTGTGGGCAAAAAAACATAAAGCAGTTCACTTCAACAACAGTGAAAACTACAAGCTCGATAGTTTAACTTGATCACAGTGAAGATGTCATTCAGAGTTAGAATATTTACCTCTGCAAAAGTAGAACTGGTTTCTCAGTCTATCTTAAAAGGTGTAGAAATGAGTGATCTGGTAGAAAGCAGCTTCATACATGACAGTGACGGTTTCATAATGCCAACAAACCCAGAAAAGCCAATAAGAGTGATAATCTAATCAATGATTCCTACCACTCACCTACTTTAACCTACAGTCAAAAACACTGGCTTATTTTAGCACACTAAAACAAGATGAAATGATCTGGTCCACATGGTGAAGCCACCCACTTGCTTACCTCAGCATACAGACTGAAACTGGGGAAAAGCTTACCTGGCTCTTTTTTAAGGCACAGTTACAAACACCGCCCGCTAACACCTCCCTGTTTTGAATGTTACGTCCAATTTGAAGGTGTTACACTTCGTTTGGTGCCAAATATTTCTTGGCAAGGTTAGGTCACTTCTTGCAGTCCTGGCATCACAGAGAGTTGCTGGTCAGAGCCAATAAAGTAGTCCAGAATATAGCACTATATTAAACTATAAATTGTTGTTTTTACACTTTACTGTTACTTAAAGATACAAAAATGAGAATTAGAGTGCTTTAGGGGTGCTGAGAGGTGGGTTTTGTCGTATTTCACAGGGCCGTGCTAGCTCGCTATTCTGAAGAGTACACTGACCAGCTACTTCCTGTGTCATCATATTGACAGCAAAGGCATTTAGGGGGTTTCAGTCTTCCCATGCTCCTCTGAAAAGATGCCAAAATGCTTATTTTTTCAATTATGCCATGGACAAAATGACTAACTCCCGAGTCAATCATTCCTCCAGCTGTATGTGTGGGCAAAAATCACAAGCATAACATGTTCCTACAAATTTACTGACTGAGCAAACTGCCACATGGGTTTAACTTTGGGTGAATTTGTAACTTGAAAAAAGTAGAAACAGCTTCAACCTACATACTGGATATAGGCAGAAAAGCTATAGGTGCAAAGAGGAGCACGTGGGAATGAACTGATTTTGACTCTTACTTTATGAAAATTAACATTAATATTCATTTTCCTGATTTTTCTGTTTGAGCAAGCAAGGCTTTGAAATGGCATGAACATGTCGGGTCAAGTCACGGCAGTTTATTTATGTAGCACTGAATTATAAGTAGAAATATCTCCAGGCTGTTTTCACACAGCGCTGGTTTAGACACTACTCTTTATTATGTAATTACTTTTTATCACATTACGAGACGGTAAAAATAATGTAAACAAAGTTTCTCAAAGTTTAATGAACAAATTTGTGATACGTCCAGGTGCCTCCAACAAGTTGCATCATGTTAGACAGCATCTGTGACAACAGGCAATTGAGCATGACGCAGGAGACAGAACTTTTACATAAATCATGTGTCACACTTGGATGTTCGGGGCCTTAATGCAGGTGCTGCTGTTTTCATAACTGATGGAGTGGCTTGACTCGACATCTGATACAGCTTTGCTTTCAGAATAAACTTTTTTTTTTCTTTTATACCACATTCAAACTTTTGTTTTAGCAATTACAAAAAAAACAGAGGAATAAATCATTTCCCTTTCAGCTCTGATGAGAACCACAGTAAATTGGAGTCTAGGACATTTTGAACAAAAGCAGAAGAACTTTGTTTTCTTTCCCTTGGTTCCTGTCGTGAGATTGCCTCTTGTGAGTCATAATGCGTGTACATGCATGCGCGTGTAACCGATAACCAGGCCTTTCCCCGTAACACTAAACCAGACAACTGTGTGTGTATGTATGTGTGTTTTTGTCAGGTGATACAACAGCACCTCCACGACGCATTGTCCCGTCAGGCACGGTCCTATTGTTGGTTTGTAGGACAGAAAGTGCTGTGTTTACTCCAGCCATGCACACCTTAAAACTGCCCCCATGGGAGCAGAGAGGAGAGGCTGTGAGTGCGTGTGTGTGTGTGTGTGTGTGTATTTGTGAGTGCATGAGTTTCACTTATCAACCACAAGTGTGATTTATGTGATAGGAGTTGAAGGTGTAAACAGAGACAAGTCTGTACATACACACACACCTGGTACACATCACACAACACTCTTTGCTTTCATCTGCCCATAACACTGATGTACGCACACACACACACACACACACACACAGTCATACACATTAATCGGACACTCCTGATACTCCCACATGTTCTGTACATTAAAGTTGGACCCCACACCCATGAACGCACACACTAGCTCACAGATGCTGAGGGCCCAGGGGGAGAAAAGGCGCTGAAACTAGTTGCATTGTCGGGTGTTGTCTACAGCTGGAGCTGGATCTAGTTACTCAGACACTCCCTGTCCTTCGCGTCTTTAACCTACACACACCATACATAGTCTGCACACATGAAGAGACACCCAATGCATGATCATTTTCAGCCTAGCTACAAACTAGTGTGCAAACTCGCATGCAAGCACACACGCCCTTGGAGATTTCCTGCCTCACCATCATCCACTGGGCTTAAAGCGAGGTTACAGTTCAGCAATTAGAGAGGAAATGTGTGTGTGTGGGAACAAGAAGGAAAAGAAGGGAACCCTTGCGTGTGTGTGTGTGTGTATATATAAAGGGGTGGTTCCTCTGTGGTGGTTAATCTAGTAATAAAAAGTGAACCGGTAGAGTGAGATTTTCTATATCAACGCACCAACGTTCAACTGAAAGTTTGTTTGCGTAAAGATGACTGTCAGCCACACTATGATCTCTGTATGTCTTTGTTCTTCTCTCAGATACACTTATCTGTTTCCAACATCTCCCCCACTTTCCTCGTGCATGTGCACATTTTTTTTTCAATCTTTGCCTTCTACCCGTCTGAGTTTTACTGCTAATTTGAACAAAGTAAAATCGTTGCATGCGCCGCAGGGAAAGGCAGGGGCCCATGGGCCAGCTAAAGAAGAAGAAGGAAGGGAAGGGAAGAGAAGAAAGCAGGGAATAATGAGGCATGAACATATAAAGAGGAGAAGAATGGGTTATGAGTTCCAGGAGGCAATGGGATCTATTCTGCACAAAAGGAGACGGAAAAAGGGGATAGAAAGAAATCAAAAAAGGGGGGAATTTACTTATGTGAGAACAAAGAGGTTCACCACACCCTTTGTTGGCCAAAAACTCATGTCCAAAAAGATATGGCCACATCACATGACACACCTACTGTATTTCAATCATAATGTCTGGGCTGCAGATCCATGAACAATCATAGCAGGGATGAAGAGCACAGAGCGGTTTTATTCAGTCAGTCAGAACAGATTAAAATGAACAGAGCACAGCTAAAGGTGAGTAAGATTGACATGCCGACAGGGAGGCAGACAGACTGGCAATTACACTCCCACAGACACAGACATGTATAGATGGGTGATGTGAGGAAGGCTGGCATGGCAGAGGAAGAGGAGGAAAAAGAGGGAGAGGGAGATAGGTGAAGAGAGCCATGAGGGATATGATATAACAGACAGACAGAGAGATAAATAGATAGACAGACAGACAGATAAATAGACAGACAGACAGACAGACAGACAGATAGATAGATAGATAGATAGATAGATAGATAGATCCGTCGTGCATGCAAATGAGCAGAACTGATCTGCATTAAATTGCAGACTGGCTTGAATTAATTGGAGAATAAATCATTACCTTGTGCCTTGGCGCTCGCGGCCAGCAGGCTTCCTAATAGCAGAATCCACAGGTATGACATCATGGGAACACGGTGTTCTGGCTGCGACTGAACCGGGGCTCACAGTACCTTGCCTTGGCTTTGAAACAAGACAATTAACCTTCCTAGAGGTTTGCAGGTAGATCTGGGAGGGCGTGTGCGTCGGTGTGCCGGTGCGTTCTTGCGCGTCGTATCAGAACCCGGTGGCGTCTCCAAGGTGCTCAGATGCTCGACTCAGCGCGCGCCGCCGCGGATCCGATGCCCTTCCTTTTGTCTGGATTGGAAGAGAGGTCCAGTCTTTATTAAGGTGGGCGGGGCCCCTTTCGCTAGCGAGCAGATAGGGCTGTGGAGGCTTTTACTTCCTTCGCTAATCAGCCGTGTTAAATGCATTGATGTTTGATGACTAATACCAGCAATCATGACAGAAACTCGTTTTTTTGTGTGCCCCAGAAAAGGTTAATTAGTCATCACAGAAACTCCTGACAAAACATCTTCTATCATGCATACAACTCATTTCTGCACAGCTTTGACTGCAGTATAAACTGGGTATCACTTGCTCTGTCATGTTAAGCACTGTGTTGATGAGAACAATCAATCCTATACGGTGAAGATACACCTAAGAGACATCATGACACACTCATTGAAAACGCTCATTGTATTTTCCATTCAAAATGACCAGTTTTCCTATCATTTCAGGAGTCTTAACTGCTTTCTTACTGTCTAATTAGCCAGTGATCTGCTTGGATTTATTTAAACATCAAGTTTATGAGAAATACACTGAATTGCTGCATTAGGGGAAATTTAAGGCTTTGGCCTGATTTTTAATGTTAGATTAATGTTAGGTTTCCATTTGAGAAAACCACACATAAGCTTATATGAGCCAAGCAGTAGGTCGACTTTTTTTCCTTCCCTCGGGCTCTTGTGCCTCTCCTGACCACTTGGTGAAAAGCCACAAATTAAAACGTGTTTACTCTTGTTGACCAGCAGGTGGCGCAGTTTGCTCGCAGCGTCATAATTCACAAATTTAGCTGGTCATTCATAAGTGGTTTCAGGCTTTGGCCAACTCCTCCAGTCTGCAGTTTGCACTATTGCAAGGACTGTATGTGTCGATATATCAGACATGTGATGTCTTATCAAAAATCACTTCAGGAGTGACTCACAATCTTTGACTCATTACCTTCTTTCCCCCCAAGGCACAACTTTTTAACCACAGTTAGTTTCAGAAAAATCACATGTATTAAAAATCTGTTACAGGAATCCATAAGTTAAGGAGTCATCTGACACATCTACAGTTATAGGGAACATTTAAAAAAACAAGCAGTTTCTGTTTTTTGATGACTCATGTATTAAAGAGTGTAACATGCATCAGCACAACACCTCATGACTGCAAACACAGATCCGCCCATCTGATTTCCATCCGCCGTCTCCACAGGTATCATGGAAAAAAACAGGCCATGCATAGGGGTGAGCTCTGTGTTACCTTGACACACATGATTTACACCAACCTGACATTTAGTAAGGGTTTATTAAAAGTCAGTTTCTTTTATCTTCAAGCTACAAAGAAAAAAAATATGCAGGTCACCAATCATATATGAAATGAGTCACAAGCAGCCTGGCTCCATCATCTGTCATCAAGGTGTGAAAACCTGCTTTGTCACATGCTCCTTATACTCACGATCGTTTCTGATTCCTTCTTATAGCGCTCTCAGTAATAAGATGCAATGAAGATGGTGTAAAAAAGAAAATCTTTTATTAGTGTCATAGCACAATGATTACAGTAACATAAAAAACAATCTCTTATTTCATATATAAAGTAAAAACAGACATCAAGCTTTGGTTTTCATTCATTAAGGTGTTAATCTTCTTCTAAAAAAGGCAGATTTTATTCTGAAACGACCTGAACATCTCACTTCATTTCTGCACCACCTTGTCCTCCTCGTGAGAGTATCAGAAAAGAAAGCAATAGTAGCACATGGACTGAGTATAAAGCATGTTTATTCAGCCAGATTTGGAGGATCAGACATATCTGGAGTTAGAAAGAATGACAATTTGGTCATTATGATTTACAAGCATAAACCTGAGGCACACTTAGAACGTGGTTTGATTATTTTATGCTGTGACATTATAGAGACAGAAGCTCTCACTAAACTCATGTGCATTTTAAGGCAAAAGAGCCTGGCAGCTCAGCTATTGGTGTTCATGTCTGTTTCTTATATCAGCACTTATAGTCACACTTGTGGGGGGTAAAGGTTTCTGGAATTAAAGGGTTTAAACCCAAACAATGAAGCCTAGACAAGTGCATCTCTCTCATTGCTCCTGGCATGAAGCAAAAAGTTCAAAATCAATAAACAAACTTCCCCTCTTCAAGATCTGTACCATATAAGTACCCGGTCAAAGGCTCTTTGGTCAGCTATTGATTAATAACAGCATAAAGACTGACTTCATCATGAAGTGTACGACATGAATCAAAGACATACGATGTGATAGGAAGTGGCTTCCTTGAGTGCGTGCAGCCCATCTTCCCCTAGCATTCCTCCTGATTATTTTGCTCGTATTAATCAGATGATGTTTCAGTAACATTCCCAAAGAGGAGGATGTAGTGAATTAAGGATTATAGTCAGCCAAAGATAGCTTCAGCTTGGCTCATAACCCCCTGAAACTGAATGTGGCTGAGCAGAGGCAGACATAGAAATCAAAACTACAGTCGTCTGAATGATTCCCTTTTGTTTCACTGCTACATTTGAGAGGCACAGGGACACCGTTAATAAAGTCTCTGCACAGTCAGTGTGAAATGTTGCCGTCCTTATAACAGTTAAGATGATCATCAACGTAAGAGTGAAATTTATTGTGTTTCAAAGTGAACTATAAGAGGACAAATGTGTTGCAGGGTTTTTCTTGGATGTGCTGCAAACTTTGCAACAAAGGAAAGCATCAACGATTTTGCATTATGAAGGTCAAATCAGCAGAGTCGTATCTAAGCACGATGAGATGGTATTCTAAAGCCATGGACATAATAAAAGGCCATTTCCTGACATAAATATGCACCATGAAAGGACAAAGGAGGTCAAGAATCCTTTACGGTGGCTTGAATTCTAAGAAGCAAACAAAGTAAGGGCAGTATTTGAGCTCCCATTACTGCCTCCATCAGACTGCAGCCCCCACTCTGAACAATCTGTCTGTCTATTGCTTTGGTGCAGGAGTGATCAGCTGGAAAGTGGCTCACATTTTGTTGAAACACTCCTTGGCATTGGACCACACCTGGATTCCCTGTGACAGCAAATGATTGAGAGAAAAACCAGAGTGATTGAGAAAAAGGAAAAAGGAACAAACAAGTCCATTTTCCAGAAAAACAGATGGGGAGCTACAGTCTGCTGAAAATGCCTGGCACAAACAAACAAAAACAAACATACAGACTTCCATACCTTCTTACACATGCTGATCTGCATAATGGCATAGCTGATTAGTGCTTCACGCAAATCATTGTCCTTCTGCTCCTTGAAGCGCTCAATGTCCTCCCAGGCTGTTCGCACAAACTCTCTGCAGGCACAAACACAAACAAAGACACATGATGCTGTGAGCTTTTTTTGAGAGGAAGAGTAGACGTGAGAAGAAGTAAAGAAGGAGAGATGTCTGGAAAAACAATAAAAAAGTTCAGCTGCTCTGTGTTCACTTACGTTCTTATTGCTGCTTTTTCTAGTTGGTCTTTGTTTGACTCTTGGTGCATCTCAACTAACACCATCCAGCAGTTTGTGAGTTAAAAGGATATTCCGGTGTAAAACACCAAGTTAGACACCCCCTTGAGAGATGAATGTTGCCGACTGCTTGCTTCTCTAGTTATACCAACTTCAGCAATGACCGCATGATAGCAATACACAGCGGTCTACATCTCCACACACAAACCTCAACCAAAACACCACTCTATAGCCACTAATAATGCTCAGAACAGCACCTAACTTCATCAACAGTACATAAAGGGTCCCAGCCATAGTACTAGCTGCCAAACATCTTTTTAACTTTGCCTAATTTCTGACGGAAATCTGACAAGTCAATCACTTTGTGCAGCGGAAAATTTACGATTAATACTTCATGGTTATGCAATCAGACCGAGACACTAAGACAAAAGAACTACCATGTCTGTAGTGCACATACAAGATACACAAAAACTCTGATTGCATTTCCATGAAGTAATAATCATAAATTTTTCCACTGCACTAAGTGACCGACTTGTCAGGGCTCCCCCCACAAACAAGCGGCTGCTGGAGGAGAGTGGGTGAGTTGTGTTTAGTCTCTTTGCTAAAGAAACCAGGCAATGCTAAAAAGATGTTTGATGGCTAGTACTGTGGCTGGGACCCTTTATGTACTGTTGATGAAGTTAGGTGCTGTTCTGAGCATTATTTGTGGCTATAGAGTGGCTTTTTGGTCAAGGTTTGTTTATGGCTCCTTAGACCGCTGTGTTTTGCTATCGTGCGTCGTTACTAAAGCTGATTTAACGAGAGAAGCAAGCAGTCAGCAACATTCATCTCTCAAGGGGGTGTCTAACTCAGTGTTATGGTGTGTTTAACCATAACTTAGTTTTATGCTGAAATATCCCTTTAACTTTTCTAATAGTTCAGAGTCAAATTTGTGGAAATCCGTTAATTCATTCTGCTTTAATGTTTTCAATGATTATTCAGTCATAGTACAAATTGAGGGCACACAGTGTGGCCAAAAAACAGACCGCTTACTGTTTTCCCAGACAAAGAAAGGGTTGACCCCGCACAGATCTCAAACAGTGAGTGGGAGACATTTCAAAGACAAACTAATCAGAGAAAGGTGAAGAATTGACTGAGTGGTGTCAAGCTCACTGGCACTCGCTGTTCTTCTCTTTGAGTGCTTGTTCTCCCTCCTGGATACTCTGCTCCAAAGCTGCCAGCTTGCTCTCTCTCTGCTCAGGGCTCTCTTGGCCAAAAAGCTTACTGGTCATCCCCTTCAGTGAGAAGACACGCACCGTCTGCACACAAACATGCAAATTAGAATCGGGCAACAAAAACAGCTCTTCGAATGTGCATGTAAATCTGCAAACAAATTTACTCTGCTTGGTGTTGTTGAACACGATTTTGTCAACTGATGTGAACTCATGTATACAGGTCTGCTACGCAAAAATATCAAACCTGCCAAGATGTCATTTTACTGTCCATAAAACTAAGTTAGATACAATTTTATTAATGAAAACCAGCTCAGACTGTTACTCTTTACAATGACTTCCACATCGAACTTAGAGTGATTATATAACTCTCGAGTAATTATACACCATTAGTGAACTTCTGTTTCGTGATAATGAAACTCGTCTGTTTGGAGGGAAATATTGTACTTCTCACTTCGGCTGGATTTAGCTGTGCAGAGTCAGATTATTATTATTATTATTATAAAGTAGGGCTGAGTGAGTGTAGGAGGTATTTCATGAGTGGATCGTTTGTTGTTGGAGTTTGTTTTCATTGTAAACAGCGGGGGGCCATAAGAACCTGACCAAAGTGCTGTATCAGACATAAAGACACAACATCTTACATAAAACATAAAATTACATTTAAAAACAGATAAAATGATCTCAAAGGCATATAACACGGGGAAAATAATAGCTGTGCAATAAAAGAAACAATAAAAAAGACAAAAATCTAATTAAATGAAATCAAGCCAATGTTTTACTAGGAAACAAAGGCCAAGGAGAAGAGGGGGTTTTAAGAAGAGACTTAAAAACCAGCAGAGAAGAGGCCAGTCTAATGTTTTGAGAGAGACTGTTCCATAGTTTTGGAGCTGCAAATGCACGGTCCCCCCTCAGCTTCAGCTTAGTTTTTGGCACAGTCAGGAACAGCTGATCAGCTGACCTGAGAACGCAAGTGGGTGTATATGGGTGAGGAAGCTCAGAGAGGTATGACGGAGCAAGACCATTTAGAGTTTTAAAAAACAATGAATCCTAAAATGTATGGGCAGCCAGTGAAGTGAGACTAAAATGGGGGAAATGTGGTCGTGTTTACATATGCTGTTAAAAGACATGCAGCAGCATTTTATTTCATCAAAGGTAGCAGGTCTGTCACAGTCACATGATGCAGAAAAAGACATACTGTCCCCATTTGAGTGAAATGCAGTGTAAAACGAAAAATGCATCTCAACTGAGCACTGGACTTCTAGTGGCCCAAGTATAAAACAGCTGGAACCATCAGTGTGTTCACTAACAGTAAATAGTCAAATACTGTTAAATTATGTGTTGACAGCATTGACTATAACATGTCTTTTAACCACTGCAGTAATGATGTATGCATGGACAGTAGTAACATCACAAGACATGTGTCATCATGTGACCTGAAACAGATGGTGCGTCACATGACTATAACCTGTAAATATGTATGTAAAGTCGCTGCTGTCACAGGTACTCTCGCTAACGCCTTGTGGTTGTGGTTACACATGCTGGCCACTAACCCAACCACAGGGGTTCACTTGAAGCTTCTACACCTGCAACACACATGCACAGTGACTTGTCATGAAAATTAGCCGTGATAACTTAAGAGTTGGAGTTTAAGTCAACTGTGGTCATTCAGGAATTTACCATGTCAGTGTCCGAGCCAGAAGGCTGATAACCAATCTGGAGGAGGCGGCAGAAAATAGACTTCAAGTAATAAAAGTGTAGTTGTAATATTGCTATTCTTATTTATAAAACATCCTGCATTTATCTGGTGTTAATAAATGTGTTTTTACATGTCACGTAATATATATTGCAGAAAGGGAAAAAAATAGCAACATCAGCTTTTCCTAGTTTTATGCATAAAACAGAGCAGAGGTCACTCTTTTATGAATAGACCCCCCTGCTGCTGTTAAAATTAGCCCACATTCAGAAGCTACAACATGCAGAAGAATGCATCCTCCTTAGTAAAGTTATTCCACCCTTTAGCCTCCCACTGTGACAGTGGAGCATGTTATTCATATGGAGAGACAGAGGCCAGACTTCTGAATTCAAGTGTGTGTCTGCACCATGAACTCTGTGGGACCTCTGAAAGTATGAATACGGACTTCACAGATTGTCTGCCACACTGAAGCCCTGTGTTAGCTAAATACAAAAACCCGTGGATGGTGCCTGGTCTCGCTTCTTTTATTTGCCAATTTCAATTCATAACAGCATTTGGCGAGTTGCGGGTGCTAAATTTGGACTGTGAGTAAATGAGTATACCACTTGTGTGTTTGCGCAAGCTGTGTAAAAGAAAATGAGAGAATAAAGCCAGCGGGAGTGAGGGTGCTAGTGTGTTACCCCTGTAGCCAACTCTTCTTTCAGTTGTTTCTTGTGTGCCAGATCTTGTGCTGCAATCTCCAACTCGTACTGGATCAACTCATGTTTCCTGCATACAGACCTTCAGACACACACACGCACACACGCACACACACACACACACACAACATAGAAAAATATGAAGATAACTGATAAATATTTAAGTCCAGAACTTGTGCTGTTGAATCCTAATACACATATTTTTATAAAAGATCAACCAGACATGGCACCTCCACTAGTACTCCTAATAAAGTAGACCGCTGCTGAGCTCCATCCTGGCAGATAGGCCTAACAACAGTGCTTCTACTCTGTTCTGCTGAAAGCTACAGATTTGCATCTGCCAGGAAGTATTTGCATTTGCGCTGCTTTATTTTGAATTAAGTTGGAGAAAAACCAAACATATCAAACGACTGCTGTGGATTTTTATTGAACATCCCTAAAAATCTACCTGCAGTAAGATTCACCAAAAATGTCCATCTGAGTGAGTAGTGTGGGAAGAAATGTGATTTTATTTGTACCACTACTCACATCAACTTTGCCTAATCTTTGTCAAATAAGTGGACATGTACTGTTAATATGAGGGATGTTAGGATAGCAACATACAGGATACAATATTAGGAAAACAAGTCTGCAAGACAAGATTCACTGTGATGTTTTCCTGATATTAAAGCTCTGAGAAGCTGCTGAAATCCTCTTATCTGCGTTGTCTGTGCAACTTTAGTCCTCGTCTCTCATATTCGGAAATAAATCAGGCTGTAATGTCATATGCAACATCTATATTATCCTTTTATCCTTCAAGATTCTTACACATCATGTTATTTTATTTAGTTTTGCCTAACAGCTATTTACTCCTTGCACCCTGAACACAAACTGTTATATCACCTTGTCTAGTTAGCGAACTAGTTTTTTTTCTCCTGCTGATTTCAACACACTGGACTCATAATTTTTAATTTTTGGGGATCTCCCTAAAACTTTGAGTGTGATTTTAAAAGCTGCTTTGATTGAATCAAAAGAAAGTAACTCCCCACAGCAGCACCAGTGACCGAAAGGTGACTTCTTTTGTTTGTTTGTTTCAAACCTGAAGATAATTGAAAGTATTTAGTCAAACTTTAGACCGCTTCACTCAAAGCAACCTGCCACCATTACATTTCTTTTTGTGTTATAAAACCGGTTGGTCAGGAGTTACATTTTTATCAGAAACTTTGATAGATTACAGATGTTTGTGGCTTCATTCAAACGGGGTTCTGTCGGTGCAAGGCATAACATCAAGAGATCCAAAGAAATACTGATAAGTATGAACATTCAAGATTTTCAGATTGAAAATGCTGAATTAGATCCTTACAGAACTAGGTTACAGAGTCTGAATCTCCTCTTTAATCTCTTGTCACAGTGAACCCACAGCCCTTAAACACATCCGATTTAAAAGCTGCAGGAGGATCCACAGTTTCAAAATCATTCATTTCTCGAGCTAACGCCAGTTTATTTCCGCTGTACTACACCTAAGGCAGAGTGCAAAGAACAATGGGCACACATAGGACAATGGCCCCTCCACTTCCCTTTTTCCTGCATTAATAGGAAGATCTATTTCAAACTGTCACAGGTCTGTGACAGTATTGGGTCACTTTTGGTCTTGCAATAGTGATTTTAATTATTTGTTCCATCCCTTTAATGTAGAGGAAATAATGAGATGTTTGATCCACTGGTCTTAAAGGTGTCTATCTAAACATCCATCAGCACAGATTAGCAACATCAACATATTATGTATAACCTGGAGGTGTGTACGAACAGCTTTATATGCTTGAAAATTAACGATTACCCATTAATCTGAATTAATTGTCTTCTTCCACTAGCTGACACCTCAACCAATCACTGCAGTTCTTAATTGATTAAGGGTCATAATTTGAGCCTCTAAGTTGTCACTTGGATACACAAAAATCAATGAGGAGCACTGAAGAAGGTTTATTACACCTATGTTTAATACCTTAGTGTCGATTCTAGTTTAGCACATACAATCAAGACTTCTTCTAATCAGCTGTAATTGGGTGTGCTGGCATTAAACACTCATGAGGACATAATGAAAATGAGTATCAAATGGTAATCTACTCTGATGAACTGTCAGCCTTCACGAGAGCATAGGCTTAACTCATTTATACCGCTACTAATCAGACTGTTTACCAATTAGCTTGTTATGCTGTGAAATAAGAGACTCTTTTTCTAAAACAAACACATCTGCTTACCTGACAGCATCTGTGTAGAAAAAATACTCCTTCAGCTGGTCTGCATAATGCTCCTCCTCCTCCAAAATGTCATCTATTGATGCAGCATACCTGCAAACACACAAAGTCACAATCGTAAGAGAACCAAATAAAGATTATGGGAGATCGCGTGAAATTTTATAGTTTGATGATAGTCAATTTAGGCACCAGAAAGCACGTCTAAGTCAAGACTGAGTTCCAGGAATACCACTTACGTGTCCATGTGGTGGCCCGCACTCTGTAGTCCGTCCCCCATCTCTTTTTCTATCGCACTCCACTCACTGATGACACACAAAAAAGAAGGTTAAATACATTTTTGAATATAAAACCAAGCATTTCCATGAATATTTAAACTATCCTATATATATCAAACTGATCTCTCCTTTTCTTTGTAATTATGACAAAATAATACAAGTGGTGGGGAAAACCAAAAGGAAATGCAAACTCATATGTGCTATAGTTTGATTGTGGCAGAAGACATCTAGACTTCCACTGATGACTTGTTTAGTTTAGCCAAAGCTTTCATTTTCTATTTGAAGAGATATAGCCTTGTTATTTCTCACCTGAAGACTCTGCCGTAGTTCCCATGGACCTTGTAAACTCCATACAGCCGGTCTGCTACTCTCTAGTATGGAGAAAATAAATCAGTTATTTTGTTTTATTTGATTTATTTCCCTCAATATTTGTCAGACTGTTCCCTAAACCACTGACTAAACTTAAGCTGACAGTTTACCATAAAGCCTGCTGAATACTTACCGCCCGCACTCTCAGTAACTGAGAAATGACAGTGTTCAGTTCATCACTGTACTGCTTCAGGGCAGTGAATCGCCTAGAGAACACAAGACGAGACACAAATGATCAAAACATACAAAGAATTCGACTAAATCTGAATATTTCAGCCTGTGATGTTGTCATTTATGGCTCTAAAAAACACTTAAAATGCTTTCTTCAACACATTTTGCTACCAGGAACACTGTTTCAATAAAACTACTACAACATGTTCACAACAAAGGGTTACCAATTTGTAATATCTTGAACTTTTTCAGCTCTGTGCTTACTTGTCAGGGTTCTTGACTCTGAACGCAGCACTCAGAGACTTCAGTCTGGAGTCCACCTGGTAGGAAAAATAACAACAATGTTACTTAACCTGTGTACAGCATACATGAGAATCCACAAAAACAGATGTTTAATGTGACTCAATTCGCTGATCATAAAAATGCCAATAAACCTGAACACAGACGGTCTCAGTTAATAACAAATTCCTCTGTAAGCAATCCAGAAAGAGCAGATTTAAATGCAAACCTTGTCTTGAAAGCCAGTCTCCAAAACAGCCTCCCTCCATCCCTTTTCCTGAGGAAAGATGAGTGACACATGACGGACAGGATTATGACCACACTGTGTTAAACTGAGGTGTTCAATGCAACAACATGACACCACAAGAGGCTGCACTGAATTGAGCTCTTCAGTGGAGAAGACAAAAAAACAAATGTGGATTTTTTTCACCCAAAAGATGATTTTTGTGCTTTTTTCACTCATTAGAAAGGATCGATTTAAAGAGACGTACAGGGAAAGAGTGTGGGGTGATGTTCACCGAATAGCACTAGGACTGGGATCCATCCTATGATCAATGCAGTGAGGACTATAACCTTGATACATGGGACGCCTGCTCTACTAGCTGAGCTAAACTGGCAACCCACAAATGTAGAGTTTTGGTTCTGAGGCATATCCAACGGCAACACTGCACCGATTTTTCACTTGGCCTTTCTCAATTTTTCCTCTTTCTTTACTTCCTCTAACCAGTGCAGCCTCTTGTACTGTGGAGGTGTTCAAAACCTGAAATGTGTTAAGAGACTGCGTGTGAGTGTGTGGGAGAGTGTTGGTCCTCAAAGAAGACTCCTGTGTATAACAAGCTGGACTGCTAACCTCTGTCAGAAAGAGGAAGAAGATTTTGTCATTGGAAAGGACAGGATGTGATGCAACTCGCAGCAAGTAGTTTTCCAGACCGACTCGCCGTCGCTCGACAAAGTCTGGGTCCAGGTTGTCTGCTGACAGTTTGTGCCAAACAAACTCTGCCTACAAGAAACAAACTCACAGAGTAAAATGCTGCTATTCACAGCTAATTAATTACACAAGTGATCTTTTTTCATTAGCCATGAGTTTTCTTTAATGTTTGCGTTACTCACCCTTTTCTCTGGTAGTGGAGGGATGATGATATAAGGGTAGGTGACAAGGAGATATGTTCTGAGCAGCTCAAACTCACTGTAGCGTCTCCACAAAGTGTCAGGTGCTGCAGGAGTGCCTCCCTCTGGGACAGTCTCAGCTGGGCTGCAGACAGAAAAGTCCATAAGCTTTATTTGTAGCTATAGAAGTGTTGAGACATTTGAGCATCTTTTCCTGTTTAAGGCATTTAAGATGTTTTAAAAGAACTAAAACTGTTATTGGAATTCAGAGAGGCACTGAAGTACCAACCTAAAAGCGGAGGGTCAAACAAGGCAGTGAGTTAATCTGCAGACTGATTTGCTCTCTGATCCTGTTTGGCTCATTAAAATCACACCAACCTTTGCTCTACCCACTGATGGAGTTGTGCTCCATAAAGGGTGAGGTAATTTCAGGTTATAGTTAAATAAAACTGTAATATACATAAGAAAGCTGCATTATTCTGCAGATCAAACTTGTCAAAAAAGATATTTGTTATTCAGTGAAAAAATATCATACCCATGTTTTTAAAGTGCAGGTAAGGCAGGTGAAAATTATAAGAAAAAGTAATTTCTCCCCTTTCACCTTTTAGCCACTATTCTTCCCCTCAAATAAGTCATTCAGCTCAGCCGAAAACAAATGTGACAACTGCAGTGCAGAAAACTTAACTATTAAAAGATAGATGCAAAGAAGTGTAAATTTTAGAAAAATATGAATAAAAACAAGCAGACACAGAACAGTGTAATTTACAAAATTTTCCATGTAGCTCCATAAAACTTGTTCATTTTTTGAAGTAATGTGTTAGTTTCTTTATTTCATATAGCCCTAACCTTAACCGTATGTCTTGTTTCTGTTATGTTTAAAAAATACAAATAAAATTTAAGTAAAAAAAAAACAAAGAAATGTAAATTTTGAACATAGGTTGGATTTAAAAAGCGACTAATGTCAAAAGGAAACCAAGATATCGCCTGTTTATGACGCACCGTGTTTCTATAAGATAGACTGTGTAGGTTTCCTGCATGTTGACTGTGTTTTTCCCAGTCCTCTTCTCTGCCTCTGCAACATTGATCTCCATTTTTTTCAACAGAGCAGTCCCTCTTTCCACCATCTACACAGACAAGAAAAGTCAATTAGAACAACAAAAACAGTTGATTGCCATGTTTTTAAGACACTGAGGTATGTAAGGAATGACAGAAGATGTCCATGCAGTAGGGGAGAGTGGGGTAAGATGAGCCATTGTTCATATTTCTGATCACTACATCAAGGCAATCACAGTTTTGTCTGTAAGTGCTAAAAAGCTGTTTTGTAAAAAGCCATTTTAACATGAGAATGTCTTTAAGTGATTCAGAACATTCACAGCTGTATTTTTGAAAAGAAACAGTAACACATTTCAACAATCTGAACTGAAACTCTAATCCTCTCATCAGACTCTTTTACTTTCTCAGTTGAACCACTGGATCAACTTACCACAAAACTACTATTACGACTGTATTAGTCCTCTGAGCTAAAATGGTGGACTTTCATGCTAGTTTTTTGACCTCATGTTGTAGCTCATAGATACCATAATTGATGTATAAAACAAACTTAAAATGATCTTTTTTGGTCTGAAAACAATTTTAATAAAACTTGTGCCGGACTCAGACTTCTTTTACCATTTCCAAGCAACAGGGGGTGGCTCAACTTACCCCACTCACCCCTATATGTCAGGTGACCAGACAGGTGCATACAGCATCTCAGAGAGAAAGAAATCCTTAGTGCAAGATGGAGGAGTGGTTTTGATCTATTCTTTAACAGGTTAAACAGCCTGACAGCTGATCACACACAGAAAAGCAGCAGTTTTACTATCAAAGACTCTGTCACAGTCTCAGGGTTATGACAGGCGTGTGCAGGTCACAAGACAAGATACAACTCCTCAAACCACATCAACTTTTACTCATGCACTCAAGTTACTTTCCCTGGAGACTTTCAGAAATGAAACTTGAACTTTTTACCCATTAGGACGACAGTGTTCACTTCAAACAAAGCAAAACTTTGAACTTTGTGTTTAGAGCTGCTAGCTAACAAGCTAACGTCAGAAGTAAAGTTTACACAGTAGCTCCAGGCTGTTAGCAAAAACAAGTTCAGCTAACTTGGTCATTTCAAAGTTTCAGTGCAGAACAGGGAGCTTCATACAGACATCAAACTGAAGTTTCCACAGTACTACAACATCTCTGTAAAGGTGAGAGAAAAATCTCCGTTTGTCAGTGATACACTTACTCCACCTTAAGTAAAAGCTAACATTACGACGGCCTGTGAGGGAAAGTTTCCTCCGTTAAAGCTGTCTTTTAAACCCCACCGCTATGTGTTATAGATGAAAACAAAAGGTACGACCGTGTTTATTATGTTGTTTTCGGATTCCGTAGATGTAATGTCGGTGTTACCGATCACAGCTACTTCTTCGTTACTTCCAGAGTCTGCCATCATGATTTGGCTGCAGAGGTGCTGCTGTTGTCAGCTGAGCTGGCAGGGGAGCAGGCGCCTTTGCTCTGCTCTGCGCATGCGCGGTTCAGACTAAACCCATGGACTAGGAACATGTACACAAAAGTAGCCTAAATGAATAATATTTGATCAGTGTTGAATAAAATGTTAAATAAATTAATTATAAAAGGATTAAATAAGGACACCAATTAAAGGGGTTATAAACATACACTTAGCAATAAAACCATGAGTATCTCCAAATTAGTAAAAGTAGGCCATTTATAATTCAACAAAAAGCAGAACTTCAAATGCAGCAACAAAGACTGAGAACTTGAGCTCTACAAAATGTTTACCATTATAACTGACTCTTTGGAGTGTAGAATGAAGTGTTACAATAATTACAGCATCATTAGAAAATAGGTCTGTCATTGTGTTACTGTGGCAAAGAGCAGGATGATGGCACAAACTTGTCCACATTTTTCAGTTTCCATCCAGCTGCTCTGGTAAAGTGAACCCAGTCCCCTCTATTTGCATGGTTTGCGGGTTTCTTTAAAACGTGTCTTTAACAAGACTGACATCTAGTGGCAAGATTTTAGACTTGTTTATTTCCATTTTGCCCCAAGGAACTGTACTGTGCCTTACATTGTTTTATTTCTGAATTACATGGCAAAATAAGGAAAACTTATTCAGTAATGGTATAACACTTATCTATTCATGTTAAAATGTTTGAGTGTGAATGTTTGAGTGTTGCTAAAACACAAGACACTGTGATACAAACTTATGTTTCCTCCTTTGATGCTCTTAGATACTGAGATAATATTTAAGATAATGATTACTTGGGCTTTTATAGATGAATAAATGTGGGACAGCATCCTGCACATTTGAGAAATAATGAAACAATACAAACCTACATGCAGATTCCTGTCTAATGATGAAAGTAAAAGAGGTTCCATAACTGATTAATTTCCTCTTGTTGTTGACATCTTTTGGCCCCTTTCTCACTGGTTGTATGGTTGTGGGTCCAGATGTTAATGAGAGGGATGCGGTTTGCCTTAGGCTAGTAAACAGCACAGAAACACGGCCTTTTAGTTCCTGTGGTCACGCTGTTGTGCAGCGTTTAATGTTTAAAGAGAAGGGTGGAGCAGCATTTAGTAAGGGAGCATTTTATATAGATGCCACTGGGCATGGAGAGAGCTGCTGTGAACAGAAAAAAAAGAGAAAAAGAGGGATACGCAAAAGAATGAATACAAGGAGAAATGTTTTCAAGTTTAGATGATCTAACAAATCAATTAACTAACTGTTAATTGATCAGTGTCACACATGCAGAGAGTATAGGGAGATGAATGGAGTGATGGTGGGATGTGGTTTACAGCTTAAGCGTGTCAGGAAACCCAAAGCCTGTGCTGGGACCAGCTATAGTCACAGCAACAGCATAGTTACCATTCTTTCCCGCCACTGACCTCAGACCAGCCACCACCACTTCCTGTCCACACATAAGGGCACGCAGACATACACATATGTGCACACACACACCTCCAGCCCTATTTGGTCGTCTGTAATTGTCTATTTCACAACTTTTTTGGAGCCTCAGACAAACAGTTTTAACACCAAACGCAGTTATGTACAGTGTGTATGTCTGTTTGTGTGTTTGTTCCTGTCTTGTCTATATTTGGAAGTTCTGACCTAAAAAGTCGCTAAGTGACTTTAAATAAGTGTTTGTGTACCAACTTCTTAGCCACAATATTTATGGCAAAGCGCTTGTGGAACAACAGGAATAAAAGAAAAGTTATGCAACTAATTGTTTTTATATGGCATTGCCAAAAATAAAAAGGAGGATATTATTTTTAATTGTTGATATTTCAAAGATAACTTGTTCAGTTTCAGGTTCTTGTCCTGAAAAGTCTCTTAGTTCAAGGGTCCATTTGACCATTTTATTGGTTGTTTAAATGTATTCATAACTTCCTTTGTGCACCCTTTGGTCAGAGGAAAATATCATTGCAACTGTTTAAGTTTGTTGAACAGCAGAGGGAAGCAAAAAGCAGAGTAAGGACAACATGTGGCATGTCAGTATGACAGAGAGAGTCAGTGTAACACTGAGCACTCCACAGTGGATTTGAGTTTGGTGTAATATGAGTATATACATGTGTTTCACAGCAGGAACATTGTGACATGGCTTTGTTTCACTTGAAACATTATACAGTATATGTGAGAAAGTCCTGAAATGACACAACTACCTGGAATCCACTATTGTTTTCTTTTTTATGATTTAAAGCTCCTGTGAGCATCTTTAACTTTGTGTCAGTATTTGCACCCTCTGTATGCGTAAGCAACCAAAATTTCATTCCGCGGTCCTAAACATGTCAAATGTCTTACCCATCAAGAGTTTTTGCTGCAGAGGCCATCAAAAAACAACAACAGCATGCTTTCAATCTCTTCCACTAACACCTCCCCCCAGACAGAGCTATCAGACATTAAGAATAAACACAGGTCAGTCTTTGTATTGATGGTAGTTTTTGTTTCTGTAACTTGCTAAATTTGAGGCATCAGTATCTTTTTGAGCCGATTCCAAAACTCCTCACAATAGCTTTAAACTTTTGTTTTTCATTCAAAGCTCCTGTAAGGAACTTTTAATTTGTCTAAATGTTGGCGCCCCCTGTGGACAAAGCAGTCTTTGCTAATCTTACCATCTGTATGATTAAGTAGTGTCTCCTGAAAAAAAAATGTCATCCTGCTAACTTTGTGAATATGTAGACATTTTTAAAAACAAGGCCAGTTCTTCAGCTGCTCATCTGACACCTATACTCCTCACATTCATTTGAGGCCTTGATAATTATTTTTTGATAATTATCATCTACTTAAGAGAAATCTGTAATAATTTTACTGTTGCACTGCACTACTGGCTATGTTGTCAAACTATTGCACTGATAACACAAGTATTCAGAATGTAAATGTTTTTAAAGACCCACTCCAATGAAAATCATGTTTTTCTTGTTGTCCACATGTTCATGTGGCATTTTTCTGATACTAGAGGACATATAATGAGAAAAGTAAATGTAAAATTGCATTTCTGAGTATTTCTGCATTCAAATCACTGTGAATCCCTGGCAGACCCAAACAGCAGGATCAGATACAGCAACATTTTCTAAATCCAAGCTCCGCCTCCAGAGCCCCACTTTGCAGGCCAGGCTCGGAGAAATAGAGAGGACAATTGCAGAACAAGCGTCTAGGTTAGGATTGCAATGCTCATAAGAAAGCTAATTATGATATGAGCTTTCATCATGTCCATAAAGACATTAGTGTCCGAGAGTTGAATAGCTCCTATGTTACCTGCCACTTCTTCTAAACCGGTAATGTTAGGCTGTAAGCTAACTCGGGAAGGAGTGTGCAGAGCAGCGCTGTCTCTGCCCACGACTCAAAAGCAAATTGCTAACGAGCTACTGGAGCGCTGCAGAAGAAAAGCCCTTGAAAATGACATAGGTAACATGATTTTGGCTAAAAACTTAATAATCACAATCAAAAGACCACTGACAGCACTTTAAGTAGTAAAAAAAAACAATCGGAGTGGGACTTTAACTTAAAAAACTTGGCTAAATAGCTAAATAAACTTGGATGTAAAGCAGGAGCATCTCCACACTGAAGACTCAACCCATGGCCTTTACAGTCCTCACCTAAACAATGAACTGACAACCCCGGACTATTTTCACCAACACATCTGAAACTCTTTATAGTCTAACATCGGCTTGTACTTTTTTATTTCTTTAATCACAGGTACAACTATTATTAAATAAAATTGGAGGTCTCTGACAAACAAAAGAAAAAAAAAACTTCTTACCAAGTTATCACATCCTCTCATTCCTCAATCAACATCTCTTTCAGAGGGCTAGATAAACTCAGCAACAAGTTAGGGGTTACCCATTACTAGACAGAAAATTCCTCATAGGAGCCTGTATGAGTAAATACATTCAATAGTTAAAATTATAACAGAACTAGTTTTTTTTTGGTCAGGAAAAATACAAATACCTGACAAAGTTTACAAAGTAATGAGGAGTTATTGGGTTCACCGTTGTCATAATAAACACAAACCAAAAGCTCCTCAAAGGAACTTTAAACAGCATAATAAAATCAACAGGTCTGCTGTTATATTACAGCACTGACATAACAAGTCCTAAAACTGATCTAATCACATGTTTTCTATAATAAATTGATTTCCCTTTTTAACAAATCAAACAAATGGATCTGGAAGTTGTGTATGATCACAATATGACTATTAATGCTTCACTAATATGATTTCTGTCACTCAAAGTTTTAAAAGGTCTAACTTGTGTGTGTCAGCGTCTGTGCCAGCTGTACACAGGCTGGTCACGAAGGTCATAAAGAGGAAGTCCTTGTGGTCAGTGGAAGGGAACACATGTTTTGCTTCATGTCTTATTCTCCGTCCTTCAATTTCTTCTCATTCATCTTTCTATTCTTGATTTGATGGTGGTGAAAAAGTCAAGCAGTGTGTCCACCAAGCCTATATTTGAGTGGGTCAGCCTGTATGGTAAACGCATGAGTATGAAATGTCTTGAAATGTCTTAATGAAGTGAAGCTTTACCAGGACTGTATTAAGTCATCTCTCTACTTTTAGATAATGCCAATCAGAAATTGTCTAACAGAGAGTGAATGTAAAGAAATCAGTCTGTTTGAGATGGTAAAGGAAGCCATGCCTGTCTTTTTGGACTTAATTTTTATTGCCCTAGAACTTCTATTTCTAGCTCATTTAACATAAGAATTCATTGTAAGATTATATTTCTAACCAACATTTGTAAAAATGTAGTATCTCTAGCCAAAGAGCATCATTGCTAGTTTTTTAAATAATTAAATTGGATGAAACCCCTGTAAAACATTTCATTCTAATGATATTTTAGGTATGTTGTATTCAAGAGACACATTTAGGGTGGGTTGCATGTGTAAAGTGATTATACATCCATGTTCACACAACACTGATATAAATGCAAACACTAGCTTAAGAGCAAATACGTCTGTTGCCTTGTCTACTGTCATGTTATCAACATGACACTGTGGCTTTGCAGAGTGCTTGATGGTATACAGAGATTCCCTCCAAGTAAAAGGGAAGACTTAAAGCTGAGAGGGACATGTATGAATGAAAATTTCAGCTACAGTTTTCTTGGAGATTTCAAGAATATTTCATTTGTCATTAACCCACTACAAGTCAGCAATATAACAATGGCCGGAAAAAACTTCCTTTCAACAGGAAGAAACCTCGAGCAGAATCGATTTCCTTGGTGGACAGCCATCTGCCATAACTCAATTTTTGTCATTGCATTCTACATTAATATAAGAGTAAAATATAAAAAAACAATATAATATTACTCTCTGTATCATTATTTTTATTTTTTTGCAAAGGCTTAACATTGATCCCCAATTAACAAGCACCTTCAACAGGCAGAAATCTTGAACAGAACCAACTAATTGGTGGCTGTCTGCCATGGCCAGAGTTAATTAGCCAATGCAACCATTGCAAACTCCGTCAAAGTGAGGCAAAACTAATAGCTTGACTGCTGTACTTCTGTTAAAATTATGACACTGTCTCTTTTCCTGTTTTTTATCAGCACTTTTTAAAATTTCCTCTGGTATGCAGCCTCCCATCCATCACCAGACTGTTGACAAATTAAGACATGCAAGTCTCATTGAACGCTTCTCTGCATGACTGATGCTGCTTCCCAACCAGCTCCTGCATGCACACTTGCATCTGTACGCATTTACAGTACATGGGCACTTAGTCTCATACACACACACACACACACACACACACGCACACACATGCTAACACACATGCAGAGTGTGAGCAATGCAGTATAATAAGCAGCGTGGCAGCGCTGTGGTCAGTGTTGCCCCATGTTCAATCGTTGAGAAGCCACATGAAGGCTTCTGGGTATTAAAGGACAAGCCTTGGTTGGCTGGGAGGGAATCTGTCATGCAATAAGAAATCTGTGTTTTTCACTCTTTTTTCCCTCTCTCATTTCTTCTCCATCCCTTTTTTCTTCATCCCAAGTTCTGTCCTTCTTTCACCAGATTCTCTCTTTGGCGTTTCCCACTTCTTTTCTCCGTCTTCATTTCTTTCATTCTGTGGCGTATTAGACTCAGTTGTACTACTCTGCAGCTTCAAATGCTGTGACCACTGGAATGTTCTGTCAAAGAGGTGGGCGGACCCCGGGGGCGGGACAGACCAGCATAACCAATTAAGGAGGAGATTGAGGTAAGACAGACAGCTTCTAAATGGTGTAATAACAACCTACTAAAATGTAATTACAATGCAATAGCAATAGACACTTCTAATGACAGGATGGATATGCCAATGTGATTTCCTAATTGTGGCCTTGTGCATAATGGGTGACTGTTAACATGGCGTGGAGATTATAGAGAGGTGTCTGAATGCAGAAACCCAACCACAGGGACTTGTTACAGTGCTGAAGGGCATAATGCCCAGGCAGGACTCCAGCCAAGTATTGATCACTACAGTTAGACTAGTAAAAGCCATTGAGAGGAGTTGATAGGGTGATTTAATTTGATTAGTTATCCATTGATCCACCTATACATTCAACCTTTCATTAAGGTTTTTTTATTTGTCACATCCATCTATCGATTACGCTCTTTTTCCTCCTCCTTTTTTGAGTGTTATTTCAAAGCACTCATGTCCATTCATCGACCATCTGTCTTTCACTTTGTCCATATGTGATGCTGCCATCCATCCATCCATCCATCCATCTGTCCATCCATCCATCCCTCCATCTCTAACAAGAGGACTGGATGGTGGCGTCCATTATTACAGAGCATCCCAGAATAGAGTCTCGTTTTATTACAAGTCCCTCTGGTCGCCGTGGCTCCCCAAATTACAGGCCAGGCTTCTCACACATAAAAAAGGTTGCGCTGCCGAAAACCAGCCACCTCAATAAAGGATGGATTAGAAAATCCTTTGCTTTTTTCCCTTCCTTTCCTTTTTGAAAGGTTTTCTGTACATTTTTTTCTCTCTGGTGTTTTGTTTTATGTTGGGGTGCAGCGGTCTTCTTCAGTGGTTTTGCTCCCCGACCCTGCGGCGGGAAAATACGCTCACTTGTGGGTTTCTGGGAAGGCAGCGGTGGACAAAACATCTGCTGGGAGCAAGATGTATGTAAGTGTGTGCGTGTGTGTGTGTGAGTGTGTGCATGATGCAGGGACACTGCCCTGGCATCCTGTTCAAGTTTACTGATCTGTTTGACTGTTAGCAAAACAACATACGATAATCAAAAGCACCTATTACTGATGTTTTGCACATTTTAAAGGTTCATCCAAAGTTGGAATTTACAATTAGAAACGACTAGGTGGATAATAAGAACAATACTTGCAGACCTTGTGAAGGAATGGTATACTTTTTGATATGATACGAGTTACAAGTAAGATGACATCATACAAGTGCTGTTGCTATTGTTTTCTGCATCTATTAAGAATGATGTGAAAAAACACAAATATTTCGACTTGACTTTGAATGAAGGATGCTCCGATATGCCAGATTTTTTATTATAACCTCTTTCAAAATAGTGTTTAATGATAATGTGCTAAAAATAAGCATAATTGAATGTTGTGAGTACATAGCAGTGTCAGGGCTGCCAAGTTTCAGAAAATGACAATAGTGAGACTTTAGTGTTATGATGTGTTCAGTCGGCGGCAAATTTTTTTTTGCCTTTTTTAACGTTGATTTATACCTTGAGGTTGATGTCCTCACCTCCATGCCAGCTGCTCTCCCTAATACTAGCCTTAATTAAACAGAAATTAGAAATGAAAATTGTAACAAGAATTTTGACGAAATACATTTATTTGTCAATATTGCATTACGTCAAGTGGGTTTTAAATGTCAGCGCTGTTGTGTGTTAAAGATAGTTAGAGACGTCGAGACCCACCTTACGTTACTTCTGATTGGTTTATAATGTGTGGTACCTTCCGTGGTTGGCTAGATTTAAGCACAAGGGACTGATGGATTGGTCTGGGATTGGTTATCTCGGTCCATCAATCAGAGTTACTCGAATTACAGCAAGCCAAGTTTATTATCATGAAAAAAATAAATACAGATTATTGAATGGGGAAAAATAAGCGTGAGAAATGTCAAGTGTGGTGTGAGAATGTGTCAAATAGCATGACTGTCACACTCAAAGCGTGATGCTTGGCACCTCTGTAGTGTTTGTGCTGGTTTACTCACATTATAAAAGGGAGGCGACTGAGCAGCAGCTAGCTAGCTATGGCAGCCCTCTGAAAAAAATAAAAGCATGACCAACAATTAATTTCTGACATGCAAGTTATTTGCATTTATTAGTGAAGTTTTTTAAGGTGCACCTTGCTTTTGCTATCTCTTGCACAGAATATTATAAAACTATAATTTCCTGATATTTTACAGCCATTATAACCTTGACATTATAACCTTGACATGAAGGTCTGATATTGTGACAGCCATGCTGTGACTGGCACTGTGAAACTGGTTTACAGCAGCTGTCCTGTCTGCTTTACAATGCAGTCTTGTATCTGCCTGTCAGGATTCTATTTGGCATAATCACTAATTACAAACATTACATACATTATGTAACCATGCCGCAAGCTCATTTTGAATCAGTAGCATTGACTGGGAGCTACAATACTCATATCTGTCCAATCAATACTCTGCAACAATATTTAAGTTCATCATAATGCCTCCTTATAATGTTTTTGTGACCTCCTCGATGCTGCCGTGCAAGAATACAGACACCGAGTTGGAGCAACTTTTTCTCACACAAATCTTGGCAAAGATCAAGATAAGTTTTCGAAAATTCATTACATTTGATTGACTAAATTGTGAAGGAGAAAAATTGGACAATGAACAATGATGCAGTCATTTCCATGTGAATAAGTCGTGGTCGGATCCTTGAGGGCTGATTACAGAGGTTCAAATACAGAAATTGAAGGGGAGACCAGACCGGTTTTGATGATGGATTAAAGAAAGATGAGGGGTCAAAGAGATCTATCAGGAATGTTTATGGCACTTTTTTCACATACTCTGCCTTTAAAACCAAAAGGAGAAATATAGCCCGGGACGCCGCCTCATTAAACAATATGAGGGCTCTTTATCGTGTGGCAACCCACCGGAAGTAGGGCTGTGACCCATCTTGGGTTCCGACCCATCGTTTAAGGAGCCAGGGTTTTACGGGAAGTGTGAATGTGGTGTACGATGAAAGGATGGGATGAGGTGTGTGTGTATGTCTGTTTGTGTGTGCAGTGCACGCTATTATTATGTTGCTGTGGTTGTAATGATGTAAGATGCTCGCAACGGAGTAAACAAGAGCAGCACGCTATCTACAACCAACATACAAAAACATCATGTTTTTCTCTGACTGAAATGATATGACAAAAATAGGAAACCTTCAAGTTAGGAGATAAACGGATAGTCAGCAAACTTTGTGTTCAGATGACCCTCCTCTCTGTGATCAAAGAGAGCTTTCAACCTTCTTACAGATTTTTTTCCTACTCAAATAACAATGACAACAACGTGGTTACCTGGCAACAAAACTCATTTAATCCTGGGACAAAGAAACTAACCTCCCTAATAGTGCAGTACCGCAAAACAGTATTTAATCAATATGCTATCTAATATTTTTAACTTTAATGTCTGAACTCTTGAACATCAGATACAACAAATTTGGTACATTCTCTTCACTTTAAGAGATTCTTTAAATCTCCTATAGAGCCACTACTACGGTAGCTGATGAGGGCAAACAGACTATAAGTTCTCAAAAACGTTCTAATATTAAAAAATATGTATAGTGGATTTATTTTAATTAGAATTTTTGTGAATGCGTTTCTGTAACTTTTGCACACTTTGCTGTCATCTTTAAGCTCAAGCTTTCCTAAATTTGCAGCTGCATTTATCTGCGTTTATTAAATTAGTTAAAAGTAGTCTCAGCAGCCATTTCACAGCTTCTGTCTGATTTTAGTGCTGCATTTGCCTCTGATAGGTCCAGTGACATAAGTAGTCACCTATCCTGTGAGGTATTTAAGCATCTTATTAGCCGACATAAAGTCTGTGCAGACACTTATTGTCATGAGCTGACATATTGCATCATACATAAAATTTTCTTTTGTGCACAGCATCAATAAGAATGTGTTGACACACAAACACACATAAACTAAGATGTTCAAATGATCACATTTTACCACTTAATTACATTTTAACATATTCACATTTTCATAAAAAAATAACATACTGAGGTTTGCATACAGAATAATGCACAGCTGTCCCTCACTAGATTATCAAAGAGTCCTGTCTGTGCAACATTATGTTTCTGAAGGCTAAAATTGCTAGTTATTTTTGAGGGATATTCTACATGTTGAGTAAAGGTTTTAACAATGCTTTTTTACCGAAACATGTAGTCATGGCTTTGAGATCATCTATAAGACATGTGAACAAACACTACATGACTGTAGGTGAGCTGGTCAGTGTGATAAAATGTTATTTCAAAGCTTCAAATGTTTTATGTGGTAAATATACATGCGTCAGTAATTTCATCTACCTTATTTTACCGCGAAAATGAGTAATTTATGGTTGTTTTTGCAAAATTTCAACTTATCAGCTCATGTGAACAGCACTGTTTTGTTTTTTTTTGGTGTTTAGTGCAGCACTGTTATGTCTGGTGTTTATTGTGTGTATCCCCAGAGCTTCAAAAGCACACAACAAACACTGAAGTGGTTTTAACTTGACTCATTAGTGTGGGAAATATCATGGTCAGGCTCATCACAGTTAGCTTTTTTATTTTGTTTTCCGGGTCAATGGAAATCGTTCCCACTATCAAAAAAACAGCTTTGGTATCCTAAAGAAAAAAGAAACCCAGGTGTCTTTCCATTTAAGGCTTCTGTCTTTCACTTTAATTTTAAGATATAAAAAATGAGTATTAACTTCTAGCCGAAATATTTTTTGTTGCTCTGTTGTCTGCTTATAAATCAAATGTCACAGTAATTATTTAAGTTTTACAGTAAATCCCTGCAGGATGAGAGAAGATCCCTCTGCTTTATGTGTATGGCTTTTACCCAGCAACAGCTACCAACCAAGTATACAAATAAGATGACACTTAATATTGATCTTATTATGAATTTATTGACTTAAAAATGTTTTATTTATGCAGTTTCCCCTGCCAACCTCTAGATATGTTCACCTCACATTTCACTGCAATAGATTGGTATAAAATGACTATAGGAAATATGCTACAAATTTCCCAATTTGATCATTTCAATCCTCTGTGGCAGGCTGATTGATCACGACTTATAATAAATGTATTAATATCAAAATAAGTTATCTAAAATAATTTATTTCCTCTGCCTGTATGAATCAATGAGGCTCATGCACGTTCTCTCTTAATGCCTTATTCAACCCCCCCGACCTCATCCCCCACCCTTCTGCCTTGTCAATCAGTAGAAGGAGGAAAAAGTCATTAAATCTCTCTGTTGGCCATACATGTAATTACAGTCTGCCTGTATGTTGCTAAATACGCCCCGGCGCTAGTCTGGTCTCCCTGGTCATGTTTTTTCCTCCCACCGGTCGTGTTTAAAGCTCTTATAATTGGCAGAGGCAGCGTGTCAGGATTAGAAGCTGCTGGTCTGAAACCTCGACCCCCCCGCCCCCCTTTAGACAACCACAACTTTAAACCTTGGCCTCCCTCTTACCCAACATGTCTTTTGATTAAAAACAGAATATCAGTAATTCTAATACAGTGAAGCTGTAGAGACATGTAGCTCTGAATGTACTCTCTTATGGCAGTCTATTTCATATGGAGATGTGGTGGCTAACCCAACCAAACACTCAACATTTACCAATCAATTTCTCTATTGAAATATCTCTCCCCACACTGTCATACCTGTGCTCTCATTTATCATATATCCCTCTGTAAAACCTTCTCAATTACCTATCTCTACATACTTATATGAAGCCTATCATGGATCAGATTGTTAGCCTTGTAAAGGTTTTTACAAGTGTTAAATAAGTTGGTGTATATTTGACTGGTGCCTGCAGGACGCTTGTGGTTAGTTGTCTACCTCTCTCATCTCACAGCAGTCCTCTCTTCAGCACAAGACTCTCCAAAGTGGCAGTCACTGCAAAAACAGCCCACTGTTGGAGAAAGTCCTCTCAGTATTTATACATATTTAACCCATCATTGGTGGTGTAAAATATTATCATCTTGATTAAAAATCCTGATGTACTAGGATGTAGCATGACCCTTTTTTTATTTTTTTTTAATTAATTCACTTTTCGCAGTACCACAGGGCTCCCCCTGTCTCACTGGTTGTAGTAAAAAAACCTTGTGGGTTGAGACAAATGAAGGTTTTTTGGGCCATCAAAGCATTTGAAGTCGAAATGATGGAGCTGATGGTCAGTGATGTCAGAAGAGATGTTGACTTTGTCTGAGTCACAGCTCTTTCTGGTCAGTAGAGCCCCTAATTTCTCGGTCTGTCCGCTGCAGTCTCCCTGTTTTGGTCTGTCTTTTAACTCGTCTTACTCTCACATCATTTCACTGACTCCTCTCTCATACATCTAAAAACTGTTGCCCTTTCATCCAGGTCAGTGTGCTGACTTGTGCCAAGAGTCAATTCATCGATCAAAAATGTGCATGACATGAATCTCTGTCCTCGAGTGGATATTTAGATGTTTGTGTGGATCGCAGGGTTAATTGGAAACACTTTAAGATCTTCTTTTCATCATCTTGTTGGTTGTGACTAATTAGAGAAAAGGTATCTAATTAAACCTTTTTCCATCAGAAGCTCCTTTCCTTTTTAATACATTTAAGTAATTGTGAAAGTGTATATACCCATCAGTATTGTATGAGGCTTTCTGTAAATTTCACTTGCTCTTTTGTCTGATCAGACAAAATCCGACAAAAGTAGAAAACTATTTTTTTCTGAACTATGTTTGAATTGCACTATAATGTGTTTGTTATTTAAAGTACATTTTAAACACCAGAAAACTGTGTTTTTCCAGGTGTCAGCAGAATGAAGAGCAAAATAAAACAGAAACTTATTTCGAGAAGGAGTTTTCAGTCATTCAATAATGTTATAATTTTATTGCCTGATGAAAATGGAGTGCAGATGTTGCTTCTGGGAAATGAAGGCTGCTCGAGGTATAATTATGGGTTGAAAAGAGGTAAAATGAGGCTTTTGATGGTGAATTTGATGTTGTTGACATGGCTGTTACTTTCATAAAGGATTCTGTATGTGTGGGATAGAAACATGTTTTTGATTCAGATGCAAGACTGAGACCGAAGCTGATGAGTGTCCTGGTATTTTTACATTTCATGAGGTGTCCTTTTCTCAGCAATACTCATGTGCTGTCTTTTTCTCCTTAAATGTCAGGCTCAGGGTGTGAGGTGAACAAGCTGTTATTATGTCATCCTCTCATATTCCTGCAGATCCTTCAGGAATCTTACAAATCCTTAACATTTCTCTCCTCTTTGATTATCAGACAAAAGAAACATCACTTTCTCTCCAATGAATGCTGTCTCAGCAGTTGTTTGGCCTTGTTTGTATAAAGTAGCATTGTCCAGTTTGTCCAAACATAGTAAATTCATCAAACCCTAGTGGTGGAAGCTGTCCTATTGGTAATATACAAGTACAGTGAAGTGACGCTCCTGTGTCACTAACTTGAATAAAGGATTGTGATTGGGTCTGTACACCATCTATTGGTGGGGAAATGTCAAAGACTGTATATACTATGGACAACTTGGTTCCGCCTTCCACCAATATACGGATTTGAAGCCAAAAAGCTCTCAGTATTTCCGGCATTTTCTCTACTCCCTGAGAAAATCATTGTCCAGTAGTGTTGTACTCATTCAGCGAGAGAGTCACCAAGAGTCGCTGTGGTGACGCTCGACTCAAACAGTGTATCCCCCGGGTGATCTACACAATCTTCGTACATCCATAGGCTGTATCAAGTGTCAATCATAGAAAACGTGAACCCCCTAATAACTTTTAAAACAGGAACTGCAGAAAAAAGAAAAAAAGAGGACTTGAGCACAAACCAGCCTTACAGTAACTACATGTCAACATCGCAAGCAGGAGGAGAAAAATTGATATTCTGTATAATAAAAAATTTAAATTTTTTAAAATAAGTCCAGCGCTCCATAGGGATTGCTGGAGGAGGCAGGATTTATGACCTTTACTGCAACCCGTCACCAGAGGGTGCTGTTCTCGCAGTGGCTTTACTCAGTGAGGAGGCAAACAGTGATCTTACATAGTTTATGAGAAATGTTAAGAACAGCAGCATTGCCAGATCCACATGCCAAATCAACACATCACATCCATCTGAACCCAACTCTCACTTTAATTTCATTCAGAAAACAGCAACAGCTTCCAGAGCTTCTAGATGGGGAGTTTTGTTGAGCTCTTCACAGAAAGGTAGAAGGTGTCGGAGGTCAGTAAGCAATGTAATGATTTCTGATTGGTTAGAAAGTTTTCCAAAGAGTTTTCAAACATGGCAGACCTTACAAGCATACAAGTTTAACTTATACTAAATTTTGTCACTCTATGGCTGGCCTTGTTTGTTCTGCATTCCAAGTATCGAGTTTTGATAACAAGTCTTTTCATGTAGTAAGTAATCACTTTGGAAAACACAAACGTACTGATGAATTGGAAGATAGGTAAAGCTCTTAGAATATTTCTTTGCAATCTTGAGCAAATATTAGGCAAATATGTTTGTTTTTTTCTAGAGTCCCAGACAGATAAAAATCTGGGTTTGCAACTACAGTTAGGAGAATCAGTGTCTAAATAACTAATATTGGCAAAGATTTGTTGACCTTGTCACTGCTGAGAAGGGGCCGAAATTGAGATTTTACTGGCTTTAAACCCTAATTAGACTCAGAGGAGCAAGCGAGTTCAGCTTTTAGGGGGAATCATGCAAATCTGCAGGTGTAGCACTTAAATCCAAGACAAGTTTCCCTTGAGAGGAAACAAAGTCTAATATCCTTTCAAACTGTAGTGTACTGTTCATACTGTGTCTTATAAACAGGGATGAAATAGAATATTGTATCATACCCCTTTGTATCATATCAGATCATATCCTTTACTTCTGTGTCATATAGCTTCCTATCGTATCGTACTGCAATATGCTGTTGTTTCGTATTCTTTAACTTTTTATGAATATATGAGGGACACATGATTCTCTGGCCTCTTTTAAAGCTCTCTGTTTAACACCGACTCAGTGTGTCATAAGATTAGATTAGAAAACTTTATTGTTCCCCAGTGGGTAAACTCATTTGCCACCTCATCCACCCATGTAAGCAACATGGACAGTCCATTTATAATATGCAACAAGAAAATAAATGGAACCAGAAAATGAATACATTTGATGCATAATTGACACAGTTTTGGTGAGAGCTTTCATGTGTTCATTATCAAATCTGACGGCTGCAGGAACATGCAACTTTCTGAGCCGCTCAGTGGGACACTAAGCATCACCAGTCGATCACTGAAAAAGTACATTAAAAACACCGTGCAGACGATGACCTTCAAATATGAGGACCATCTTTAGTTTGGTACTACTTCTCTTCCCAAAGGTAACCTCAAGAGAGTCCAGAGTAATGAGTCAATGATTGACCCAGCCTTTTTGATCAGCTCATTGATTCTGCCCCCCCCAATAAATGTACTTTGCAGCCCTATATTAACAGACCATACCCATTTCTCTGTGGCCTTTTCACCCTCTCTGCCTTGTTCTATATGGCACGTAGCCTCTGGTCACTGCTTTGAATGGACTTCATAAAAACCATTGTAACCATCCGAACAATAGTGAAGTATCTAAAAGCGTCTCTGAATGGGAATGTCTTTTTCAATAAACATCTGAACAATAAAACACTAAGGAATTTCCCTAAATTCTGTTTCCAAAAAATAAATATTTCACAGTTGTTGCTGTTGGAGGAGTGAATGGGTGTACCCAATAAAAGACGATTTGATTTCTGAGTTTATTTACCCTTTTGTGTTATTATTGTGCATTATTTTGAGCTTTTCTTGCACTTTTCCTTGAATCAGTAATATGGATTGTACAGATTGTATTGGTTTCATTTTCATACTCACAGTGCCTCATATCTTTGTTGGATTGAATGGATTTCCTTTTCTTCTCCAACTGTGAGTCTGTATTAGATTCTTGTCTCTCAGTCATTCCACTTGTTCTCTGTTAATCTGCACAGACACCCCCTCTACTCTTCCCAAAGGCCTACGCCCCCACCCCCACCCCAGACAGCTGTCTCACCGCAGCACAGAGCTACAATGTGACACCATGCTATAAATATGAGTTCACATAGACACACAAACACACACACACACACACACACACACACACACACACACACAGACTATAAATACCATCTCTGTGCAAAACACACTGCTGCAGTATAAATATTTAAGTATAAATGTGTAATGAATTTATTGATATGTTGCCCATGCCAGCAGGCACTGTTTTGAACCGCAGCGTGGTGAACCAGTGTGGTGGGATTGAAGTGGTGCTGAGGGATTGTGGGAACGCATGTTCCGAGTTAGGCTGCTGACCAATCGGTGGGATGGAAGCTGGAAGCCGCATCAGAGAAAGAGCTACTGATCAGTACCAGTCCTCATAGCCATCCATCTCTCTCGTTTTGCTCTCTTTTTTCACTTTCTTGGTTTCTTTATTTCTATTTTTTATAGCTTCTTTTTCACTGGAGTCAACTGGGACTCTTTCTGTTACTTTTTCCACCTTTCTGTTTCCTTGCTCCTTTTATCTACAAGATCATACAAACACCTCTCTTACTTTTAGTGTTTCAGACTTTTTGGCTAAAAAACAGCAATCCCTCTTTACCCATGATTTAGTCTATTTTCTTTTATCTCTGTTGCACAACATTTAATTAGCACTTGCACCAGAGCTTTCAAGAATGTGTCTGATTTATGAATGACAGTATTTTTGGCAAAAATTTGCTTAAAATGTGAAAAAAGATCCCACAGCTCCACCAACACTCGTGCAAATAAACAGATTTTCTGCAAAGTGATCAACAAGTGAACCGCACTGTCATTTATTTAGCTCGTGTGACACTGAGTACAGCTGACAAGCTGAGCAAAGCACTGAGACAGCACAAGATCAATATGTGAATTTGATGTAGAACTGAGGCATCCAAATAGTTGCAATGTGTGCTTTCACACCAGACACTGCAGCTATTGTAGTCTTGGTTTTATTGGGAGTCGCCAGTATCACTTCCTTTTGATAAAATCTCGATTAACTCTGCTGTTTACTCATAAAACTGTTCCACTGTCCCAGTTTCCTTCCTCAGTAGCAGTTGTTCCACTCTGCAAACTATTACCCTCATGGGAAACAGAATAAGATGAGGATTTCAACAAATACATTTCTGAGCGGATTATGAACAAAAGAGTCAAACTTCCGATAATATAGGTAAGATGGCAATTTATTGAATTAAACTAATTAAGACAAGAAACAACAAAACTTTGATGTTGCTCCTTTGGGGAACTCGATTAATGGCTTGATTTCAAATGTGTAGTCTCCCCCAAATAACCTGTGTATGGCAATAGCTGTTGAAACATGGCATGTGGATTTGTAAATGCTCTGAATCCACAATTAGTCCAAATGAATGAGGGTTAGGGATCAGTGATACTACAAGTAATACCCATAGACTGCATATAGATTTGACGCAGTCTGCCTCCTTGCTGGGTGAAGCCACCATAAAAACAGCATCCTCTGGTGACAGGCAGCAGTATAGGTCATAAATCACGCCTCCTCCAGAAATCCCTATGGAGCTGTGGACAAACTTCAGAAATCAATTACACGGAATATAAATTGGGCCTTTTCTGTTTAACATTTACATGATCTGACTATCAGATTATAGAAAACAACTATATCGCAAGTAGCTTTAGTTAGTAGTGTAGCGAGCTAAAAGTTCCTGACCAAGTCAGAAATCTGGGTGTTGACAAAGAGTCAGCCCTTTCAAGATTATTAAAAGTCAGCCCTCTGTCACTTATGAAATATATAACAGCTTGAAGGACTTTTGTCTGGAGGAAGTGGAAAAACATATACATTTATCTTTAGTTGACTTGGTTACACTCACAGTGTCTTTAAAGGTTTTCCAGTAAACTAGCAGACAACTGTAGCTGATTCACATGCTACTCGAGTCTTCATTAAGACCAAGAAAGCAGATCACATCACTGTAGTTCTGAGGTCTACACACTGACTCCCTCTCTGCCAGAGAACAGATTTTGAGATACTTCTGCTGGTCTATGAAGCATTTAATGGTTTAGGACAAAAATACTTTAAGTGATTGATCTTTTCATGTAGAATAAACCATCCAGACCACTCATGGCATCAGGGACAGATCTGCTTTCTGTCCCAAGAGTCAGATCCAAACACGATAAAACAGGATTGAGTTTTTATACTCCAAATATCTAGAACAAACTCCCAGAAATGTCAGGCCTGCTGAAACACTATTTTCTCAAATCAAGGTTTAAGACTGTCCCATTTATGGCCTCATTTCATCAAACGATTTTGAACAAATTATTTGTATCCTTGTTTTAGTCATATAGATCTGCCTTTTACCTTTTATTACATTTTAAAACTGTTATAGTACATTTAAAAGCTTATTTTTTAGCTGTTTTTATCTTGAATCATCTTAGATTTGCCTTTTGAGTTCCCTTGTTTTTGAAATTTCTCTATATTTAAACTTGCTATGTTACCATGTTGATCAATGATGGGGGCAGCAGCTAACTGATCTTCATGTTTGGGTTGCATCACTAAAACTCAAATTAAAAAATTGAAAACAGTTTTGATGTAAAACAAGCAACACACCTGAGATAACCTGTGGTGATTATGGTTAAGCACCAGCTAAACAAAAATGGTCTTCGTCTAATAACTTTAAACGTTTAAATTTTGCTGCGTGTGATCAGGGGGTCAAACAGCAATTTGTACTCTCCACCCTGGAAGGATTAGTATTTAGTTCAGCCTCTTAACCCCACAAAAAGTCCTGATGGGAGCTCTAAAAGATGGGTATTGCTCAAACTGTCTCAAACTGTTAATACTAAGGTCATTTCAGACAAAGTGGTTGGGCATAATTCTGGGTGAAATGTGAAGGCCTTGCAGCATCAGGCAGGACCTATTAAACCCTTGACATAAGAAGGATCTAGTCCTTACTCAAAATAAGGCTGATCACCCAGTTGCTTTCCCTCTTTATTTTCTGTACCAATTCAGTGCTTAAACTTGAGTAGAAAAGTTCTTATTCAGCCCTATACTCATGTGGAAATTGGATTCATTTGTTGTTAAATGCTTTGCTTAGACTGTAAAATGCAGCATTCTGATTCCTTCAGCATCCTGCTCATAATTGTGGTTTTTTGCTTCACATTTCACCTCCTCATTACCCCCCACCACACACACACACAAACACACACACTCAACCAGTTCCTCCTGTCATTTCTCTTACCTCCCCTGACCTCCTCTCTCCTCTTCTGTGGACTTCCTCATTTCTTATCATCCCCGCTCCCCGCTGTCGCCCCTCCCTCTGTTCTGTCAAAGCCACATCCTCCTGTCATTTATCCAGCTCCTCTTATGAGAGGTTACCGCTGCTTTTATTAGATTCAGGTTAGTGTGTCTATCTGTGTGTGCACGTGGGTGTGTTTGTGTGTAAGAAGAACTTGACTCAACACTGTTTTTATATCCCAGCATCTCTTTATTTGCCCGTTTCTGTGTTTACCTTTGAGCACCAGTGTAATCATCTTGTCACAACCTCTTTATATCCTCTCCTCTGCCTCACTTGTGCTTCTCCCCTCGACTTATTTGCTGTAACGTGTTTTATTTCTCCTCATTTTGCTGAATTTACCTGTTTGTCTCCCTCGGCTCCCTTTTCTGTTTTGACTCTTGTTTGCGTCTTTCCAATTTTCTCCATCTTTCATTCCTTCCTCTCTCTCTCTCTCCCTCCACCCCTTTGCTTTCTCTCCCTCTTTCTGCCCAAAGTTCTGCAGCCCAGCTGGCATGGTTTTCTAGTGGTGTAGTAAAATATAAATATAATAAGGACGTTTTTGAGCTGGTGAATCCATTCTGAGCAGAGAAACATCACCACAGAGCCCACAGATGTGGCACACACTCAGGAGAGAGAGAGAGAGAGAAAAAGAGGGGTGGAGAGAGGGAGGAGAAGAAATCCCTCAATTGACTTGAAGAGAGTGCAGCAGGAGCATTGGCTGCATTATTGTTGGCAGTATGCTGCTACTAGACGTGTTATTAGGACACTTTGCTCAAATTTGACCTGTCCTTGTCGACAATTTTCAAGCAACTCTCAAACATGGGTGGAAGAAAAGTCTCTTAAAGGGACCTGAACACTTAAAATGATTCTAATGGAGTTATAAAACCCATGCACAGTTACTGTTTTAAAGCTAATTTTCTGAATGCAGTTGTATTTAAATGTCATTTAAGTGCCATTACACGCTCATGGAGTCAAAGTTTTGTCATAGTGAAGTGGCCCATGTAGTTCATTATGACCATATTTGGAAACCTTTTAAATCGACGTGTCACATTCGCTCAATTAAAGCTCATGTGATATTTTAGGGTTCCTTTAATGTCATGCTGCCAAAATGAAAGCTCTCTGCGTAACTTAACACTGATATTGTGTGGATTTGAGGACCTATATGGCTTCAGTCACATACCTGCTTGCTTGTGTTTTCTTCTTTGTGCTTCCCTCGCCCTGCGCGTGGTGTTTTAGTGTCAGAGCACAGCCTACTCCAGTCCCCTGGGCAGCTCTTTGTTTGCTTTAGCCATGCGGTGGCTAGCCTAGCCGCTAACTCCAGGACACATTTAGCCCATGCTCCACTTTTATATCATCCTGCTTTTATTTTCCTTCTGTCTGAACAAACACTCTGCTCTGGATTGGCCTTTAGCTAGACAAGAATTGATTCAGCTCTCAAACTTTGATAGATTTTGGTTATTGTGTTTTTTTGACTGGCTGCTATGTTAGCCCCCAGCTTAGCGAATGAGAACAGAGTGAAGGCTCGAGGTAAAAGGGGCACATTCTGTATGTTTTATCTTCTTGTCTTGGAAAGTTAAAGCTCTCTAAGTTTAGACAGAACCAATCTGATGCTTAGAAATGGGGTATAAAGACCTGGCGTTAGGTATTTATTGTGGTTTGGGGTTGGATGCTGAAGTGTGTGGAGGGACAGAAGGAGGAGGAGGAGAAGGAGGAAGAGGGATGGCGGTTTTTGCCACCAGCTGTTGTTACCTTGAGCATAGCGGCCTTTAACCCCCATTACAGAGAATCACCACAAGCCACAAACACGCTAGCTTCCACTGAATGCAAAACAACTAAAACTCGCTTGTTTACCAGCTAATGTGCTATGTACTCACTCACTCTTACTCATTCAGCCCCCACCCTTTCTCTTTCTTTTATCATCTCCTCCTTTCACATCTTGCTCCCTCATTTCCCGATATGTTCTCAGCAGTTTTTCTTTGTACCACTTTCTCACCCTCTCTCATTATCTCTCTGTCTTTCTGTATCATCCTTTTTCTTCCCATATTTTTTCTATTCATCTCCTTCTTTGCATTTCCTTTCATCTGTTTGCCCCACTCAGAGCCTTTGTTGGTTAGGACCCGGGGTATGCGTGGGTAACCCTGGTGCCCATGTAAAAGCCCAGTGCTGTGGACTCATAGAGCCCCAGTGCCAGTAGATGAAAGCAAAGAGAGACTCTGGGGCTGGCACCCATCTCCCTCTGTCCTGCCACCGTGGCCTCTTATTTTACAGAGAAAATTAATAACTTTAACAAACATCAATGAGCCGGGGCCTGATGCTTGGTTGGCGTGTCGGCTAGTCTGGTGTGTGTGAATCTGTGCTGTGCACACATGGCTGGATGTGTGTATTTTTGCTTGTGTGTTTGTCGGCCTGCATGTGTTTTAAAGCTCATACCTTACACTATGTGAAATAAGTTCACACAAAAAAAAACTGTAAGAGGGGAAAGTGACAAGTTGATGAAAAGTAATAGAGATAGTTTTTTGTATTATGGTGTTGGGGCTTCACTCTGGTTTGGCTGGATCAGATTGCTGTTTTCTTGAAGGGCCGTGGTGTCCTTTCTTGAGGCGTGGATGAACTGAAAGATGGATGGATGAAGGGAGGGAGGGATCAATGGATGGATGGATGGGCGAATGTGACCACTTCTGAGGCATTGTCGACAGCCGGGCTGAATAGGCAGCAGGCCTGCCAGCAGCCACTCCCGTATTTATGATCTTCAAAAGAAAGATGACACACACATACACACTCACGCACAACCACAAAATATTGATAGTTACGGTAAAACACATGCTCGTGCAACTGTGGGTAAACAACGATTTGCATAAAGATTTCTGCTTGCTCACTGGCACACATTAACCTTTGTGCACATTTGTTGGCACACATAAGGAGGTAGGCCAAGGAACCAGCTCTGCAGTTTGCACAAACCTTTTACTTACTCACTGATAAGTATTAACATTTCTGTGCTAGATAAGGGCGCCAAGTAAGGGCTCGGTGTAAAATGTAAGGGCCAAACCCGAGGCATGCGCAGAAGGGTTTATGACCTATGTTGCAGCCAAGTGGCAGCCTCTGGTCCTGAGAAATGCAGCTGATGCTGAAGTGCTTAAAACTGCAGTTCCCTGAGTGTCCACTTGAGGCTGGCTGCAGAAGGAAATCACACGCACACTAACCCAATAATGACTGTTTTTAGAGCACAAATAAAGGACATTCACAGTATGGTTCAAACTGTGCTATTGGTCTGAATAACATAGGTAATGTTATTCAAGTCGATAACAAGTCGATAATGGACTGGTTGAGGTCTCGCTACAAACAAGCGGCTGCTGGAAGAGAGTAGATGAGTTGTGTTTCGTCTCTTTGCTAAAGAAATAAGGCAAAGCTAAAGCACTGTTTTGTTGGCCAGTACTATGTCTGGGACCCTATATGTACTGTTGATGAAGTGAGGTGCTGTTCTGAGCATTATTTGTGGCTATAGAGTGGCTTTTTGGTTGAGGTTTGTGTATGGCTCCTCAGACCGCTGTGTATTGCTATTGTGCGGTCATCACTAAAGTTGGTATAACTAGGCAACATTCATCTCTCGAGGGGGTGTCTAACTTAGTGTTACAGTGTGTTTGACCCTCACTTAATTTTACGCCAGAATATCCCTTTAACTGACAGGTGGGCACACTGCAGCTATTTTTGCTTCTTGTAGGTTGAGTTAGCATTACCACTATTGCAACTGCTGTTGATAGACTCCAAAACTCACAGTCTGTGAACACCCACAGTGCCCATCTTAAGTGAGGACTACACATCAGCTGTTTAGGGTTTAAAAACATTATCTGTAGGAAGGCAGGGGTAGCCAAAGGTTTCACCACTAACTCTGCGGAAAGAAGGAGTGATTTCATATTATGATGGATCTTTTAAAATCTTTTTAGTCTTTTTCTTGAAGATTGTGATAAGAAATTTAGGTAGTCTCATTTCTGTGTGATTTAATGCTAGCGCCAACAAGGAGTTAGCTTGGTTTAGCCCCAAAGACACAGCATGGGAAAAATTAAACTCCTTTTGAAAGTAGCAAAACTGAAGTACTGACACTCCATGACTCTTTAACTGATATTTTAATGCAAGATGGAAAGACCATTTATTTTCAAATTTTCATTTCCTCTTACATACATTTGTCCAACTATTTTTTGACCAGGGACAGTGACTTTCTGGGGTTCAAATCTTGCTCAAAGTTTGGAAGAAACTCATTTTGCCAGTTTTTCCCTGCACAAAAAAACAACATTGGGCATGTCCAGACATGTGAGATCAATTCAGTATAGATGTCTGTATGAGGGGTGTACTGACAAAGAAAGGCCCAGAGGACCACAACAAAAACTATTATAAGCAATATTTTCATGGATAATGAAGCCTAAAAAGATTAAATTGACTAAATTATAAAATGCTCTTATTAAAATTATGGCACTTGTCGTGTTGGGGTCGCTGTTGACCAGGTTTGATCAATATCTAATAATTAGAGCAAAAACTGAAATCATAAGTGCACCGTCAGTCACCACACTGACAGTCAGATCCTCTTCCAATCATCCTGGGTGCGTAGTAAAAGCTAACACAGGAGGAAGGTTAAATGTGTTCAGGATCAGCTTCTAAGCTTGTTAGCTCACAACAGAAGAAGGTCAGCTGTCTTCCTTCATACTTAGCTGAATCATTATGCTGAACTGAAACAAGCTAGACTTAATTAAACCAAGTATGCTAACTGTGTCTGAAAACTCACTGGACAGATATATGAGAGCGTTTACCCCTTCAGTCTGATTTTCATCAATAGAGATCAGTTTTAGTAGTCTCACTAACTGCTCTGTGAGGCAACTTGTCACTAAAAGAGCCTTAAAAGAAACCAATGATCATGCCCTCCACACCGGAGAGAGAAATTTTCCTTGTACCATGAGGTGATGATTCTTCATCCGAGTAAAAAGACAGATAGAAATTAACATTGGTGGCTCTATATGATTCAGATTTCTTTTAACCAGTTTGTACAGTCCATACTGGGAAAGTCCTAATGAATTTACACTAGCGTCAGTTGACAGTCTATTTCAGCTTAAAGGTAAACACAGCTATAGATGGCTGTTTACTGTGAGTGAATCCCTCTCTTTGCTTTCCTCTGTCCCATCAAGGCACATGAAAAGCGGCGGTGCAGCAAAAAATACTTTACAGTGTTTACCTTCACAAATAATAAAACATAAATTGTGGAAACCCTCAGCCGTGTACAGTCCTGCTCATTCAAAGGAGGCTGCCCTGAGAAACAGGGGTGAGACCACTGATTTTCAGCAGGCAAATATTTGAAGAGCTAATTTGGTGGGGTCAGGTTTGCTGGTGTTGAACAGTGTGTGTGTGTGTATGCGTGTGTGTGGGTCAGCCACAGGCAGCCACGGAGCCAGACAGCCAAAAGTTATTAAATTAAAGATGTCCATTTTAGGAAGCTTGTGAAACGATGACATTCATTTTGATTCTATGGCGCTGTGATCAAAGTCATTAACAGGTTTAGATAGTGAGTCAAATAATCAGTTTGCTTGTCAATCAATCAGTCAGTGAGCCCTCCTGCCAAAAGTCCAGGCAGTCTGTCTCACAGCTAGTAAATTACTCCATTACTGAGTCAGTCAACCAAACACTATCAAGCAAATCAGCCAATGACCCTTGAACTTATTTGATATTGGAATGCAGCCGAGAAAAAAAAAAAAAACACCATTGGCTACCTACTCTGGAAAACAGATTGGTTTAATTGATTGTGATTGCTTTGTTGTTTACAAGCTAAAACACAAAAACAAGGTTTTCAAGGGCACAGAGAGTGAGTCAAAGACAGCAGCTGGACACGAGAGGTGGCAGTAGTACAGGACAAAGCTACTGTTTACTATGCTGTGTTCGAGTGTGGACAGGGCTTTCCAGTGCGCCCTGCATGTGCCCAGGAGGGGCGGGGTGGGTGGCAGAGCAGGGACAGCGGGAGAGAAGGGAGAGGAAAGAGGAGGAAGGCAGGACTGGCAGGGTGCGGTCTGAAGTGGCAACAGATCGTTTTGGATCACTCAAATCCCTCCAATTCAACTGGAAAGCTGCAGCTTGTTGCGCGCCGGCCGCATCTGGAGAGGAAGAGCTTTCAAACCAAGCAGCAGGGCTGGAGATGTTGTGACAGTTCCCAGCGCAAAAAGAAAGAGAGGGAGAGAAACCACAACACTGCAACTTGGATATCAGTAACCACTCTCTCTCTCTTTAACTCTCTCACCCACCAAATCGACTTTGAACCTGTTTGTTTAAATACACGGACTTTACAGCCTGCACACTTACTGTTGATTCTGTCGGGCGGTGGGAGCGAAGTTTCTTAATTCGGTTCAGTTTTGTTTGGAGCTGCTGGGAACCTTTTGGTGTCCTCATGGTGCCGGGTGCAGCCAAGGTGCTGAGCTTCTTAGATCAGAACTTTTCGGACGTGATACCGCGACTGTCACGGACGATGGAGGCGGGAGCAGAACCGGAGAGGTACTGAAGACATCTCTCTCTCCCCCGGGAGAGTCCTGCCTCCCCCTGGGGCGATGCGGATCTCCTTCCTCCTGCTCACCGCCTCTCTGTGTGCCTTGGTCCTCCTCCTCGCACCTGCCTCGGAGGGCTGCGGACCGGGGAGGGGGTACGGCAAGAGGCGGCTCCCGAAGAAGCTCATCCCGCTTGCCTACAAGCAGTTCAGTCCCAACGTGGCCGAGAAGACCCTTGGAGCCAGCGGGAGACCCGAGGGCAAAATTACGCGCAACTCCGAGCGCTTTAAAGAGTTGACGCCAAATTACAACACAGATATTATCTTCAAAGATGAGGAGGACACGGGCGCAGATAGGCTTATGACCCAGGTAAGAAGGTCAGAGAAGTGAACGGGGAGTTCGTGGATTAAAAACATCACGCACAGATGCGCAAAGGTGGACTATCGATCCCGTGAAAAGAAACAAAGTGCCCTCTTTCTGGAGTTTTTAAATGGCAAACTGACATTTTCTCTAGCGTGTCGTGAGATGACTGCAGCAGACCACTCTCAAAACTCTGAATGGACTGCTTCACTTCAGGCAGATCAGCCACCCTGTTGCATCTCTTTGACTGTTACATATTTGCCGTCAGTTAAATGTTTAAACCAAAATGATTGATTTCATACTCGAAGCCCTTCGTTTCATTCCCGGATTTTACCTCTAAAAATCTGTTACTGTTGTTCCTTTTGAATACATATTTTACTCCAATTCTAGACCTCATTTTAATAGAAAATCACACTGTCTTTGTAAATCACACTTGGACATGTGGAATTAACACCTCTAACTTTCATATTTCATATAAAATGATGATGATTTTTATACTGGTTTCAAGTCATAATCTGAAATTTTAGCACCGATTCCTGTGCGTTTCTATACGATATCCCTCGGGCTGTAAAAACAACTACAGTAGCTGCTTTACGCACATGCGTGCCAACCTCCCGTTTTACTTATTTCAAAGAAGATCCTTTAATCTCGCACGAATTATTGAGAACTGTAGTCCAGTGCTACCTGATCAAATTCTTGTAAATAAATACCCTCAGCTGAGAGGAAACTTGACCTCAAACTTTATGTAAGTGTCTGGAAATTTGCTGAATCATCCCAAGCAGGCTAGTTGTACTTTGACCATTCACCTGACAGAATCCACCTGACACAAATGCAATACAGTAAAAATCTGCCTTTGTTACCATGTGTTACTGTGGAGGTGCTCTCATCATATTTGGTCAGACCGGATGGAAACCTTGTTTATTGTTTATTCATTCATTTGTCCCTCTTGTTGTCCTTCTGTCTCACCTTCTTTGTCTCTGACTGTGATTTGTCACAGTCACTTTGTTCCCATCATACATGCTGAAAGCTCACAATGTTAGTGTTCCTCTAAAGACGAGTAACTCTTGCTCACATTGGTGCACCCAAATTCATCAAACCCAGCTCTTCTTTTTTGTCCCATCTATCTTCCTCTTCCTCCTCCTCCTCTCAGTACTTTTCTTCTTGCTTGTGTTGTTTTATCTCTAACAGCCGACCTCTCTTTTACCCATTTTAGCGTTGTAAGGACAAGTTAAACTCACTGGCCATCTCTGTGATGAACATGTGGCCGGGTGTGAAGCTGAGAGTGACAGAGGGCTGGGATGAGGACGGTCACCATTCAGAGGATTCTCTGCACTATGAAGGACGTGCTGTGGACATCACCACCTCTGACAGGTTGGCAAACCACAGGGAACATGCTGTGGATTGAATGAGATTGATTACATTTAAAAACTGATAATCAAACTGTTAAGTTAACAAGTTTGTCAGCTTATCAGCAGCATGATGAGTCAGCCAGAGCCTCCATGAACTTTCAGTTTATTTGCTGAGTTTAAATTTGATGTAAAAACCTACACATTTATGTTTGAGCCAGAAGTCAAATAGATCCTGAAATGACAACATTTTAAATGAATTACATCATCATGATGAATGTATGGATGTCAGCTGGTATATTCAGAGTCTGGTGCAGTGTGTGCCAAAATCTAATCAAACTTCATCTGGACTTAGTAAAATCTGTTTATACTCTCCGTAGGGACAGAAATAAGTACGCCATGTTGGCTCGGCTGGCTGTGGAAGCTGGATTTGACTGGGTCTACTATGAGTCCAAAGCCCATATTCACTGTAGTGTCAAATCAGGTAAGGGACGGACATGAAACCACAGTTTGTGTGTGCGCGTGTTTGTGTGTGTGTGAGTGTGCGTGTTGACTCTATATGTGTTTGTGGACAGCTGTCATTACCACTAATGAGGTCGATACCAGATCCTTTGTTGGCAATTCACTATTGGTTAAACTCAACCTCAGTCGGGTGTCTGTCTGTGTGTTTGTGTGCGTGGCCTACTGGGAGCCAATCAAAGCAGGGTGTGCACCTGGGCTCTGCAATATTTGCTCTTATATCTCAGCACATTAATATAATAAATATGGAATGTTTGGCTGTTTAATGTAGAAAAAGAGCTTGTGTACATTTTTTTAATTTTAGACCTGAAAATTCCTGTGGTTTTCCTTTTTGAATTTGATATTAAATCTGTGATGAGTTTTTGGCTGGTAGTGTAACAAGCTGAAATCAATATTGAGGTTTCTGTACAGCCAGCATCACAAGCATCATCATTAAGATAGATTTTTTTCTTAATAGTTAGATTAAATGCCTGTCACCCCTGCTGCAGGGCAAATGTCAGACAAGGTGGTGAACACTGCCAAAACAGACACCCCAAAGAATCACCTCAAGTTTCATTAAAGACTTTTTAAATGAAGGAGGATAAGATTTGTGTTTATTAGCAAACTCTAGTTTTGCGCTTTAAAGTGAGATCAGCTGAGACTTACACTTTTTATACCTGGGCTGCCAAAAGCAACACACCTTCTCTGCAGGAGCTTTCAGTCACACAGAAAATTAAAAAAAAAAAAAAAAAAGCTTCATAGAGTTCAAATGTAAATGATCCACCAAGTGATATACCGAGATATTTCCACTCTGTGGCTGTTTGAAGTCACAGTGTGCCAAACAGTGTGAGAGGTGTGGTCTGTTTGAAATAATATCTGCTGCTCTGGAAAAAGCATTTTATGGCTGGTATAAAATACGATGACTGATAAGTGCTTTCTGATGAGTATTATAAGAGGGTTTTAGGTTATCAACAACTATGAGGCAAAACAAAACAGAAGAGTGTCTGAATACTTCAGGTTTGTATAAAAAGGGACTTTGATTAGCTTGAGGATATTAAAACAACATCTACTACATTTATAAAACCTCATTTCTGGAAAGGAAAAAAAAAGTGCAAGAATATCCAAATATATAAAAAAAATGTCCTGTATGTTTAAAGTGACAGCTGACTGTCCTTTCTGCAACCCTGTGGGAGTTGATTTCCCTTTCTCCTTGTTAATATTAACTCACATCATAATCCAACACAAACTCTATGAAACACAAATCAAATGGAGCTCAAATTTCAACAATACTTGGCAGCTTTTCATCGCTTCAAATATTTTAAAAATCCATTTTCCTCTGTCTGGTACCACCAGCTATTTGATGCCAAACTACATTCTAGCCCTGCACTGAGGTTAGTAGGCTGTAAGATGATTAACTCTCTCTTTGTTTTGCTGTTGCTTTTCCTTCAGTAGGTTTCTCTCAGATCTCTTATCTCAGTCTTATCACCTCTCAGTCACAGCCCTCCTTTTTCTGCAGCCCTCAGGCTCACAGACACACATACCTTGGGCAAATATTTGGCTGCCTTAAGACTGCTCTAAGAAGACCATCCCAAGAATAGACACATACATTTGTACGGGTGCTTTTCTGATTTTGTTCTATCTTAAATATTCCCAGCTAGTATTCTCTTCAACTCTATTTTTTCTGCCAGTTTACCGGCTTTTGTCAGTCTCATAGAAATGTGCGAGTGCTCTGTCTTTGTGGAACAGCTGAGAGTGAGGCATGTGACTTCATTTAAAACACAGTCCAAACAAAATCCAGACCCAGGTCTGAGTCTGTGTGCTTTTCTCTCTCTCTGACCCCGAGCCGTGCTCTGACTGCAGTGATACAATCAGCTGGTTATCCATTAGCTCTTACTGACTGCCTTTTCCTGCCACCTTGTCTCACTATGTCTTAGAGGAACAACTTATATATAGAAACAAGATGAAATGTAAATCACGTGGTGTTTTGGCAACAAAAATGAATGTCTACTGACAAAAAACACACAAAAAAACATTTCTTTAATTCACATAAAACGGTATTACTTCCAAAAAGACAGAAGACCAGCAAGACAGATATAAAATCAGATACTTGAATGGGAGCTGGTCCTCTACAAATTTGTTCACATTACTTTTCACATCAAGCCACAGCGTTTCAAATTACAGGATGCACAAATCCCATCAACATGCTATTTTTTTGTCACATTAAGACTGCTGTTGTTTGTCAGGTGTGTTTGTCTGCGGCGCGAATGAGGTCAAAGAATAAAAAGTTTGGACATGACTCAGATTATATGCATATGTTAACAATCTACCACTGATCCACTGAGATAAAGCTGTCCTTGAGTCAGTGTCAAAGTCTCTCAGGTTTATTAGACCACTGAGTGATCATGCACCACTGTACAAGTCCATGTGTGTCTGCTGTGTTGAGAAAAAATAAAGGAATGAGCTAAACTTCATCAAAAACAATAATCCGTCTTTTTCTTTCTAGAACATTCTGTAGCTGCCAAAACCGGCGGCTGTTTCCCTGGTGATGCTCAGGTCACCATCGAGGGCGGGGCTAAAAAACAGATGCGTGACCTCCACCCTGGAGATCGTGTCCTGGCCTCCTCAACCGCAGATCCTCGGGGCCCTCTCACCTACAGCCCGGTCTTAACCTTTCTGGACCATCAGCCAAACACCACAAAGATCTTCTACATTATTGGCACCAGCTCAGGACTCCATATTACCCTCACAGCCGCTCACCTTATCTTTGTCACAGACTGTAAAGGTGAGCTAAATGAGGAAGAGACAGCTAAGGAGGCACTTTTAGGCTCTGTAGGGGAAGACAGGCCTAACTGGGAGGCAGAGCTGAGGACAGTTTTTGCCAGCGAAATCCTGCCGGGACAGTGTGTACTCACCTCACATGGGAAAGAGGGAGCGCAGGCTGAACTTTCAGTCGTCACATCTGTAGAGGAACGGAGGAGCACAGGGCTGTACGCCCCTCTAACCCAGCACGGGTCCATAGTTGTGAATGGCGTGTTGGCATCCTGCTATGCTGCCATGGACAATCACCACTTGGCCCACTGGGTCCTGGCGCCACTGAGGTTCTTCTACAGCCTGATGGGACCCTCAGAGCTGGAGACTGATGGCCTACACTGGTACCCCTGGCTTCTGCAGAAGCTGGGGCAAATACTGCTAGACGCTGGACACTTCCACCCCTGGGGGTTTGAGCAAGGACTCATGTCTGAGCAACAGAGACATGTCTCACTCTGATGAATTCTTTCACTTTTCTGTATTCAAAGACCTAAAGCACAGACTGACTCTTAGGGTGGAAAAGTGTTTTCTTTTTTTCAAAAATTTGCCTGTATTTGCTGTAAAAAAATCGATTTTGTAAGGAGAAGGCTGAGAGGCTTGTTTTATAGACACAGTGAGGTTTAGATGAGTGAACAGACCAAGGTAAAGACAAAAATTCCAGGGCAGGTCCATAAGCTCTTGATGAACTTGAGTACCAACAGAAAATACTTCTTTCTGTATCAAGAACTGAACCCTGTTTCAACAAGATCCCATTGGAAAATGACCAAAAAAATAGGCATGTGACATGAAAGACAAGACAAAACAAGCGAGTCAGTGTTGTTCAGAGCTTTATATGTGCATTAAGTATTTAGATAGCTGCTGTTCACAGTCAGTCATCACTGCAGTCATTTGGTTGTTTTTATGCTGTATATTCACTGACAAAACAACAAAAATTAAGGGATAAAATCATCACTATTAACTCAGTGCAAACTAGCATTTTGCTAGTGTTGCATTGTAAATTTTTGGGGCTCTTCAGAAAAGCTAATGAAGAGCAGGGAGCGATGATGGACATGGTCAGGTGGTACACACTTGAGATTTACAGCATTAGTGACGTGCTGACAAAGGGAAAGACTCACGGCCAAGCTGTCAGTGAACTTGATGGTCTCAAACTGATTAATCGTTCATTTAAACATTAATTTAAAAAGGTCTCATTTTGTTTAATGTTGTGTTATTGTTTTAAGGTTTGTGATTCAGGTCAGTTTCATTGAGTAAAGCCATACAACAACACTCAGGCTGTATTTAACTACTGTATTTAGTAACAGCTATGCATTATAGTTGCCCTGTTTGCAGCAGCCATGGTACTCTGATATCGCGCTCAGTTCAGGAATCTAAAATTCTTTTATAATGCTCAACAGATTTTTATAAGATTTGAAGTATAAAATTTGTAGATGCACTGATTAGTTTCTCAGGTAGTACTTCGGATTTGGCCGACACTTGCTGTTATTAACTACAGACTCATTAACTTTATGTTGTTTCATCATCCATTTTTCATCATCCATGTTTTGTCATTGCGAATATTTCAGAGTATGAAAATATTTGCTGACTCACTGGGTGCTAAAAGTTAAGTCACAGCAGCTAACATTAGCTTTTTGAAACTATAATGTTGAATTATTTCATAGCATACACTTAACTATCAAATGTTAACAGCCTGCCTTTATTAGCTGCCTCATATAGTAGCTTTTCTATCACAGGTGTGTTTTCACTGTTATCTGAATTGATATTTTTGTGAACAGACATTCACAAACCTTACTTACAGCAGAACAGCATTATAACACAATTTTCTCTTTCCGCTCTGAGCTCTTCATCTGTGGTCGCTGGCTGCTGTGTGAATAGGTTGAAATAGTTTATAGGTAGAAAATCTTTGTCATTACTAAGTTATTTAATAGTTTTCCTTTTGCATGGTCTCTTTTTTATATTTCATGTATCAAGAAAGGCTGGGGTTGGAGTGGCAGAGACACAGAAATGTTAGGTTTAAACAGTAAGCAGATGTGAGAAATGGCTCATCAAGAACTGCTACACATTGTCCATGTTGAAGTTTATTGCGCCCTTTTAAGTGTCACCTATTGAGTGTATTGGAACTCCAAGGCTTTACTCTATATGCTTACTAAAAGATATGTCACATATGTATATTGAGCTATTGTTGGAGAGACTATTTAAAGATATATTTTTAGAAAATATTGTAAACTAATATTATTTTCAGCAATGTTTGCATACAATTTGTATTTGAAACATAAAGTTGTTTTTAAAGTAAACTTAGTCTATGCTTTCTTGACTGTGGTCATTTTAGTCCTTGGTTATTCAGAAAGTGCCTGTTTTGATAGAGAAGCCCTCACTCTTGTGAAATAAGACACCATGAAGCATGATGATCATGTGACATATTGATATGCAAACATCAGTTACATCACTTTTGGTCACTGTAAAAGGTGAAGTGTCATATCTGCTGGTACAATGTGGGTGCAGCATGAGCTGTGGTTAAAGGGTGGGCTGCTGGTTGGTTTCAGTACCACGGACAGCAGCTCACAGCCACCCTTCTTTTTCCTCTGCAGGATGCCTCATTTTCCTCTTTGCAGGATAGGAGAATAAGTCCTTGAACACAGCACAACCTGCTGGAGAACTTGGTAACTGCAGACAAAACCGTCAAAAGATACAGGATCTTCCTTGAATAAGTCATGTGCAAAAAGAACGACAAAATATAAACAAACAACAGAGATTCTAGGTAATCTTTATTATTATTGGTCGTTTAGGTACAGGAAAAACATTTTGTCATACCCCATAGCTCATTGGAGGAGACTCATCCATTAGGACAGATAGAGAACCAGACCCAGGTGAAACACTCACCACCTTAAATGAATCAAAAATAAAACTATGAAAGTGACTGGTTTATGTGTATATCTGCAGGTGGTGCCTTCACATGAGGCTTTTTACATACATCTGAAAAAGATCATGCTCTAGTAAAGTGGTAAAATACTCCAAACCATTACAAAAACATGTCCACCTGAGTCTGGAGTTTGAAAATATTCTCTCTGTGTCCCGTCCCCTTGCAATTACCTTCATCTCTGTTTGGACCACGATACCCTGGCAACATTTTGAGGCAAAGCTGATGGACAACCAGCAACATAATCGGGGCTGATTTGAGAGGGAATGGTGGAAAAATAAATAATATAAACCAGCCCACCAACCTCATTGCAAAGATGAACAGGAGTGACTATCCTAAATTGGATGTAAATAAAAATTGCCGGTTTTCACTGCCTCAAAAGTGACCCAAGTATCATTGTCGTAAATTAAGGGTGTTCACACAACAACACATGGGAAGTCAGCATGCTCACAGTAACTCACATACAGATATGAATGTCTTTATAGAATATGTATCTGTCATCACAGCTTGGCAAAATTACACTTATACACAACAAATGCACGAGAACACCTGGAACCATAATACCAGCCAGTGGAAGAAGACCCGAATACGTTTGAGTGGTCTTTGTCCAGTCAGACAAAAAAAACTCCTGTAAAATGGACAACCTCATCGCCTGGTAGGCAGGTGGTGACATCGTCCAATAACGATAGCCTATAGATAAAGAATTTGTTTTCCAAACAACTCACAAACACACACGCATACAAACGCACACACAAGCATTTTCACACACGCTTGTTACATGTTAATAACATCATGATAACTGTGACTATCGTTCGAGTTGTGACTGACTGAATGATTGACTGTGAAGCTATCCCACGTTAAGCCACTCCACCACTGGCTGAATGTGAGATAGTTTGAACTACCTACAGTAAGCGGTTACGTTTCGAGCAGTAAACCTGACAGAGGTACAAAACACTCCAGTACGTCATAAGTTGGCAATTATTTTGACATAGTTACATTAGGCTATATGTAATCATTGCTTGGCAGCATAGAAAAATAAAAGAAGTTGCTCTGGTGCATATTCTGAATCATCTGCATTGAGTGAAGTCGTCTCTCTGCAAACAGAAGGAATTGTTTTTCGGCACACTTTTTATAAAACTGGATGAGGCTGGCTCAGTTACTGTATATTTGAGTAGCAATAGGGATGTTGCCATACTTGTCAAACATTTATACTACCAGTGGCAGCTATGATCGCTGTAGTGTGTTGCAAGCTATCAAGCACACCTGGCTAGTGCATATTTGGACTCCATCATAAGAGAATTAAATCAAGTTCCTTCTCATGCTCACTCCATCAAAAATCACACCACAAGGATTAAAAAACATGAATGTTACAAATCAAAACACTCATGTTTTTCTACTCTACAGGCAAAGACCAGCGATTCTGTTAAGATTTTAAAAACATTTCAGTAGTCCTTGACAACGTTGGTGTCAAATCACCAGTAAACTGCATATTGTTTCAATTTTGGGTTCATGTGACTTAAACCATCAATTTAAACAAACACAACAACCATGAGCCCGTTTTTTTCACAAGTTAATATCAAGGATGGAGCAGAAAGGGGGTGAATTCAGAGGGCTTAGCAGCAAATCCCAAGGTGTCTATGGGTAAATGGCTAATAATATTAATTATCTAAAGCCGGGATTGAAGGGACCCATCAAAACTCATCAAATGGACACAGATGACAAAACTACAACAAAGTACCAGGGTCACATTTAGGAAAAAAAACTGAAACTTCAAGGATGAAGTTGTTAAATTATGAGAATAAAGTCGCTGATAAAGCTCATCTTTCCAGTTATTAAAATTAAAAACATGTTGCAATGACATGATTATAAAGCTGTGATTTACAAGAATGGAGACACAATTGTAAAAGTAAAAGGTGTATATTAAGGTCATGCAAAAATATGTGACTAATATGAAGAATGAGAGTAACCAGCATTTAGGACAGACTGTTTGAGAAACTAGGTATGATAGGCAGACAGTAATTTAATGATGTTTTTCTTAAAAAAATGTTCTTGTGACGTTGACTTTCACCTTGCAAAATCTTGACTTTATTCTCATTTATTAAAAGGTGATTCTCTGAGGACTTCATCCTCCCAAAATTAAGGCTTTATTTTCTTAATATCATGATTTTCATCTTGAAATCTCAGTTTTTTTCTGTTTGTGGTCCTTCTTCTAGTTACTCATCCCTGGTTGTGCAAAACAAACCAAACCTGTGTGCCTGAGAAGAACAAACTTGATGGAGGTAAATGTCTCTTCATTTTCTACATGGTTTAAATTCAACTATCTTGTGTCTGTGTTATTCTTCTAGGTGAGAGGTTCTTAACTTAAGGAGGACCTGTTCATGCTCCTTTTACCTGGTTTAAGTAATCACATGCACTCATCCTTAACAGTTTGAGGACTTACACTACACTGCTACACTTGGCATGATCTTCCTTCTTCTGCACTGTCCTATATCTTCCAGAAGCACATCTCATTAGTTGATTTCCTTTTATGAAGGTGCCTTAGAGGAATTAAAATGAGCCATGACGTAAGAATTAAAGATTATTTTGCAGTAGCCATTGCAGAGTCACCCATCCCTGCGTATTCTATATTTTATATGATCAATATTCCTCTAGCAGAGGTTTCAACAGGGAGTAGGGCTTTTGAAATGGCTACATCTGTAATGGGTACATGTTGGCAGAAAGCCACAGAAATGCCAAGATCCGCTTTTCGCACAGTGTAGCAGACCTTAGAAATGCACGACTTCAGCCCGGGCTGTGAAAGCTCTGCTTCTATGGCCAAAGTCCTTTTGAAGATACAGTATCAGGGCTGGAGAGAGGGAAGGTACATTTGGGGCAAGAGAAAGAGAGACATAGAAAGTAGCTGGAATGACGTCCTGCCCTCCTCTCTCACAGCCTTTGGGTGAAGTTTTCAGGGAATACTCCTTTGGCGGCATTTTCTTTCTTCTGTTTCCATTCTTCCGAGTTTATTCCCATCAGCCAGCCATCATCCTGGAAGCAAACAAACAAATATTATTTTATCTCACTATCTCTGTAACACATCAGTAAAGATGTGAGTGTTTATTTACCTGTTCCTCAGGGTTGTCAAAGGTGACTACTAGCACCACATCGCCAGCCTTCATCTCCAGTTCGTCTGTGTCATTGGCAGCGTAATCATGCATCACCTGGACCTATATCATTAAAACACAAATATCAGTTATCTTGATTCAAACAGGCTAATTTTATGTTCCTACTGTTTTTTTAACCTAGATCCTGTTTCTACCTTAAATAGAAAACCAGGTGGCAAATCTGGCTCCTCTGAAGCTGCTTCTGTTGGTTCTGCTTCTGCTTCAGCTTCTGCTTCTGCTTCTGCTACTGCTGCTGCAGGCTCCTAAAAAAGAGGTATCAAAAGTGCAAAATAAGTCTTATTTCTTAAGTAAGTGTTTCGTTTTAGAGCTTGACAAACTATTTTACTTCAAACTATTAGATAAATACTACCTTTTATCTATAAACCCATTTTACATCATCGTCTTAGTGAAATCCCAACAGTCATGCATATTACAGTAACTCCTCTGCTCTCACCTCCTCTGTTGCAGCTTCTTCCTCTGTTGCTGGAGCAGCTGCTGCTGCTGAATCACTCTGAGAGCACAGACATAATAACAGAGAGAGGTCAGGGGATTATACTCAGATTAACTCAGGCAGGAGGGAAAATAAAGGAGAGTAGAGACAAACCAGACAAAGACAGACAAAAAGACAAGCCACACAGCCTCAACAGTAAAGTTGTAACTACACAGTGTTGTTGGATTGACAGTAAGCTTGTTACAATTGCACAGTTGCCATACCTGTTAAGCTTTTTGCATGTTAATAAGAGCCTCTATACTCATCTCTTCCTCTAAGCAGTTAGTGATCATCAGCTTGATGCATCCATGCTGTTGGTCCAGATGCATCCTAAATCTTTCCATCTCAAGATTTCTCCACCTCTCACTTACAAGTCATTTCTATATCAACTTTTTCTTTCCAGAACCCCATGCTCAAACCTCTGCCTCAAACACTGATGCATCCACCATTTCCTTCCAGATGCATCTCTCCATTTTTTCTCTCCGTAGTTACCTGACCCTCCTCCTCCTCCTCCTCCTCTGCAGCAGCAGCAGGTGTTTCTTCCTCAGCTGGAGCCTCGGCTGCAGCTGTTTCATCAGGCACCTCTGTGACCGGCTGGCTCTCATCATCGTCCCAGCCCTTCTGGGCTTCAGCAACAGGATTGTAATGAGCTTTCTGACTCTCATCATCCACCTCTTCCTCCTGAGCTGAAGGATCATAGTGAACGGGTTGGGTCCCGTCATCCCCCCACCCCTCTGTGGCAGCTGCAATGGGGTCATAGCGTACAGGCTGTGAGCCGTCATCTCCCCAGGCATCTGTAGCAGCAGCCACAGGGTCATAGTGCGGCGTAATGTCCTCTTCCTGGGCACCACTGTCCTCATGCTGAGGGGCAAGGGTCGGGTTTCAAGGGGTCAGAGGTCAAAAGACATATTTTACTTTGTATGCTTTGTAAGAGCATCAGAAATCAATGGCTGGGGAAATGTCAGGGGACAAAGATAGGGAAGTCAAGAGGGGTAATCTGACTGAGAGTCAGGGACCATCAGAATCAAGGTTATTTGTAAGATTTTTCGGGCAACTCATGAGGAGAGGAACCACAAAACTTTACAATTAGGGTAAAATGAAATACATTTAAAATCAAGAGAAAAGGAAATTTATCAGAAATTTAAATGGGTACGATCAAGGTAAACACAGGTTTCATCTCATATCAGCGAATATATCTTAAGAGATTGGGGGGGATACCTTTTTTATATGCAAAAAAATATATATACTTTTTAAACTAAACTAAATATAAATGTGCTTTGACAATATCCTATATATTTATCCATGCAATGTTAAGGCTATAGACATGGCTTGCTAAGCCTTTCAGGCACAACCGCATATTAAGAGTTATTGGATAGATTGCATTTAGATTGTGTGAAGACATTTTTTTCCCTCACCGGAATAATTTATTTCCAATACCTGAATTAATCAAGTGATTTAGGGCTTTTGCTTTTATTTAAACATCAAATCTACATTTAAGGTCTGGGGGAAAAGTTGATATTCGAACTGGGATGAGCCATTCAAAGTAATACAGTGTACCAGCGCATCAGGCCACCTGAAGTAGTGTAGAGGGTGCATTCTTATTAGCTAATCCATGCACTCTTCACCTCAGTAAACTAATTGGGTTGTACAAACAACAAGAAGATAGCTGTTTGTCGACTTCTTGCTTGTCAACAGCGACAAATTTGTGGGCTCACCTGCTGGCCTGCCACTCATGTGACGCAGCAGTGGCAGAGGAGGAGGCGCAACAGTAAGTGATCAACCCTGTATGACTGCCTGATTTATGGCAAAAAAGCCATGACCGATAAAACCGCAACATTGAAATCTACCCTAACATTTGCACATCATGTTTTCAATATTAAAGTCCATTTTGGGAAAAACTGACAGCCCTAATGCCAACACCTGTTCAAGGTCTTCACTACTGAAGTTGACAACCTGACAGCAAACATTCACACGTTAAGATTAGACCAAAGCAAAGGTTACATCCATAGACTGTTTATAGAATAGACGCTGTCTGCATCCTTGTGATGAAGCCACTGCAAGAACAGCACCCCCTTTGATGGGCTGCAGTATAGGTCATAAATCCTGCCTCCTCCAGCAATCCCTATGGAGCTATGGACTCCATAGTTACTGTAAGACTAAGTCCTCTTTTTTTCCGTACAGCTCCATTTTTAAAAGTTATTTAGGGGGTCATGTTTTCTATGATTGACACTTGATACAGCCTATGGGCGTACGAAGATTGCGTAGCTCACCCAAGGAATAAGCTGTTTGAGCAGAGCATTATCATAGCAACTCTTGGTGACTCTCCCGCCAAATGCATACAACACTACTACACGAGTGGTGGTTCCAAGAAGGGGAGGAAATCACGGAATGTAATGACGGAAGGCAGAACCAAGTTGTCCGTAGTACTGTATATAAAGTCTATGGTTATACCCACCGTTAGCATGCTTTAATTTGCTGTGTAAGCATGGTGTTAGCATTTTATTCACAGGTTTTAATGTTTAAAAACTAGCAGTAGTTATGTGTCACTAGCTCAAGAAGATTGGCTTTGGGGATCTAAAGAAGGAGGAGGGTTTCAGGAATTGGCATGAAGCAGGGGATTGAACTTATTTGGCATATTAAAGGGAAAAAATTGATAACTTTTGCAAAGTATGAGGAGGAACAGGGACAAAAGATGCCATGGAGACCAATGTAAAGGGTTCAGCAGCATTATTAGGAAGTCATCATCATCATTAACATCAGCGTCATAGGTCCCAAGAGAATAGATGAAGAAGAGCACAGCCTTGCAGAAAAGGTTTGGTTAAATTAAGAAGAAAAACAAAGATGCAGATAGGCAAGGGTGGCAGCATAAGGCAGAAACGCAAAAACTGTCAGCCTTTTCCCATCAGAAAATAGATGCTGGATCCTCTGTTTGTGGTTTGCAAGCATGATGTGTACTTCCACGGCTATGTTCAGATGGAGAAAGAGGGAGGAAGCTTTGTAAGAGTAGAGGTGTCGTTTCTCTCTGAGCTATCACTGCTTTGTCTCAAAGCAAGATGAACTTAACATTTGTTTTGACACATCTCTCTTACAGCAATAAGGATGAACAAAGGGTTAGTCAATGGTCAGGATGTCAAGTTGTAAGAAAGTTGCCCACTGGCTACGTTTGGTGATCTGTCCAGTCTCATTACTATGAAACAATCCACTGAAAACATGAGCAACTTCACTCAACTTCCTCAACAAAACTGTTCCCTGTGTGTCACATGGAGCATCTAGCTAACATGTAGAAGCTACATGTTGTGCAACATGTACATACAGGGATAAAGGGCAAAACAGAAACAGATCAGTTCAGTCACAAATATTCCCTGATACTCTAACATGATGTCATATTTGAAACCGAACTGTCCCTTGCAAAACCCCAAGTTCTATTTGTGCTGTACGACAGTCTCAGTGTTTAGTGTTGTCACATAAAGCACTGCATACACACACTCAACGCACAAACAGATCTTGGACAAACGAATGACACAGAACCACAAAAAACTTCAGAAATCCAGCATGCAAACTCTAGGTATGGAGCAGCATGCATTTTCAGAGTAGGGCTGTATAAACAAATGTTAACATCAAAACGTGAATGATGGTCAACATGAGCACAATGAAGGGTTTACAGAAACACTATGATTTATGTTTTGTTTTGTTTTTTGCTGATTGGAAATGTAATAAGCTGAGGTTGATACGCTTACCCATGAGTCCCAGTTTGCAGACTGCAGGAAAAAAAAGACCAGAGTTAAAAGAGAAAAGGAAACTCCTCACACAGGTCTGGCCAAGGCTACCGAGAAAGCTCCGGTGCAGGTCCCATGCTGTAAAACTACAAGCCCATAGCAGAAGATCTCCAACAAAACAACTCAGGCAATACCCTGTTTAAAGAGGCCACAAGAGGAAAAGACCTGAGAAGAGTAAAAACTCAAAAGAAATCATTGTGTCTTAGTCTGTGATTGACAGTTTTTCTGTTAAAGCTCCTATTAGAAATTTTTAGCTTGTAATGAAACTGACTGAAATCAATTTTGGTGCTTGAATGTGACCTAAAAAAGCAAACAAGACCATCAGCAGTGGCTGAAACCAGTACCACCAAGTAGTCATCAGATAAAGTAAGTTACAGCAAATCTTTGAAGTTATTTTTCCATATATTTTCTGTTACAAAATGACCCGCTCTGTACCTCTGTAACTAATTAAATGGGCCAAGGTGTAGAGAAGGGAATATGCTAATCCTCTGTCAGATATTGTAATCCTGCATGGAATAACTGAGAACTTATCGATCCCATCCTCTCAGAATCCAGTAAATTTTAGGCAACTCAAGTAGATGCTGGTATCATGAAAGTTCAACTCATATCATTCCAGTCCCACTACAGTCTACTGAGCAGTCCTGAAAAGAAGAAAGTAAGAGCAGAGCAGGGTTTAGTCTACAATTCATGCCATAAGTGACCCGTGGATAGTGCTAAAGCAGGAGAAAGTGTTTTCTAAAGCAGGGCTCTACAGATCATCATGCTGTCATCCACCTCTTGTTTGGTAAGTTGGAAAAAAGCAGAGCAGGTAACACCTCAAATTCTGCCAAGCTTTTCAAGTGGTTTCATTTTTATCCAGACTGAATAAAACTTACTTCAATATCTATAAAAAATCTAGACTACCAACTGGAAACCCCCAACAATCAAAAAAAGGCCTGAAAATTTCTCTTCAACTTATACATTATCGGAAACTTGAAACTTTTTCAGCATAAAAGATCAAACCCCTTGTAAAGCTTGGCATTTGTTGCTGTGAAAGGTCTCTAAAATCTAGGTTTTCATGCCATAATTTGTCCACCTGTGTGACCGTGGGGGCTTTAGTTGCTGCACTGAAAGAGTCCAGGTCCATGTCCAATAGGCTGCTCACTGCTGGACTGTCAAACTGACAACAACAGGAATAGGAGGACTCATTGGCTGACTGGGTGCAATAGAATAGAATAGAATAGAATAGAATAGAATAGTAAGGTAAAGAATAGAATAGAAAAGGCCTGAATAGAATAGAAAGAACAGAGCTGAACAGAATAGAAAAGAATAGAATAGAAAAGGATGGACCAGAATGAAACAGAATAGAATAGAATAGAATAGAATAGAATAGAATAGAATAGAATAGAATAGCAGGGGGAGACAGGCCTATAGAAGAAATATGAAAAGCTCTGACCTGTCCAGGAGAGTAAAAAGTCGATCTGCCTGTTTGACAACAGTAGCTGCTTACTGACCTCTGTTGGTGAAGTGACGCTGATATCAGGGGTGGCTGCAGCATCAAACAGTCCGATGATGTTTTCTGTTTTCATCTCCTTGGACGGGGTCACCTTTGGTGGAGGAGGCACTGCTGGCCTTAGCTAGGTCGGAGAAAATTATAAAAAGATGTAGTCTTGCATAATGTTATACCAGGGCTTGACATGATAGTTACACTATATTGTGAATACGGTCAAGATAGTGTACCCAACTCCTTATTCAGAGGCGACGGGGATGTTATTGAACAGTCATCTGTTAGACAAACTCAGATTTGTTTTCATGGACTGACGTAAAAGAAATTATGGACAGTGTGTCTGAGAAGGATCTTTGACATGCAGTCAAATAACAATGAGAAACACTAACTGTTCATAGAATGAAAGGCACTTCATTTACACTTAAGAGGATTTCAAGCTACATGACTGCCTCTATATGCACTAACATTGAGTTGATGCAGTCAGGACATACACATAAGCAACCTTGCTGGTGGGATTGAGGTCAGACCAGCAACTAACCAAAACATTACGAAAGTCTGAGATGTGCTTGCTCCAGCCTGTCAACAGGGGGAGCTGTAAATCTTTGGGCTTCAAGGTCAGTGAAAACTTATATTGTCCTTTTACATAGATGTATATGGTCTACAGTAAGAAATGCTTCAGTGACAATTCAAGAGAGGGAAAAACCAGCAACAACTGAAATTCAAATATTGTGGCTCACTTAAAAATAGACATGTAGAGGTGTAGCTAGGCTGTGATGATAGAGCAGCAGTTTCAGTATTGACCCTGATTTTAAGTATTGGTGCATCCCTAGAGCAAAGTAAAGCAAAGTCCTTCCTTAATTCAGATCAATTTTTTTTCAGCAGAAATGAACATTGCTTTTTAAGGTAAATTGTAGCCATAAATTAAAAGTGGTTAAAGCCGGCCTGGTGTCATCCATTTGGTGCCCCCTTAGCTGGACAAGAGGTTGGATTTACTTCTCTGTTTTTCTAGCATTATCCATGATTGCAACTCGTTAGTTACAAGAGAGCTGTGCAAAAAGTCATGCATCCTTCTTTATCTCTTTTTTTTTTCCAAATTGAATCATACTTTATAAGTTGACAGAGGTAATAAATCAACCGAGATGCAGAGTCACTATTTGCATACATGCAAACAATCCAACTAATTTTGCTACCAGGGTAGTTCCCCCCACAGGCCGTTAAAAGGATCACAGGTCAGACCAGGAGGCTTCAACATCCTTAGATACAGTCTACAGTTGTAAGTTATTACTTTATCAAGGGCTCTGAAATGATACTGAGTAATGGTTAGTGTTTTTAGTACTACAAGAAACAGCCTGAGTGTGTGTATGTGTCACTGAGTGGGTTTACCTTGGATGGTGATTTAGGGATTGGCGGTGGTCCTCCTGGCCTGAGAGTGTGGTTAGATGCATCTTTCCCACTAAGTGAATTACAGAGAGAGAGATGGGGAGGGCAAAGAGGGAAAAACACTGATTACAGAGAAAGTACAAACAAGGATCACAGACGGTGAGAGAGGAAGTCTGGCAGGGGTTAAAAAGAGCAGCTAGAAGCTAGCACAGCTTGATAAGTTAAAAAAGGCATGCTCTACAAGAGTCTAAGCAGAAGGTGGAACTGCAAGACCTGTCATGCAAGAAAAGTGAGTGGCCTCCTTATCCATCCCTCTCTTTTTACTCCAACCATCCCATGCAAGCAGGCTTCTTTTGTGCGTCCTCTAGTTTCCTCAGAAGCGAGCAGTGATAGAGCATTCAAAAGCAGCCCCAGATCTGCAGGTATTTAAGGGCTGAACACATGCAGCTTCCTGCTGAACCAGGAAATGTTGTTTTTTAGTGGGCTTTACATGGTAGCTAGATGTTACTTCCAAGCACAATTTTAACAAGACTGGAAGTGGATCTCAGTTAAATATACTTTTGTAGCCTCACATGGAAAATGTAGACCAAAGGCAGAAAAGCTGCATAATGTGGGCCAAAAAACTGGTCCTGCTTTCCTGATCTGGCTTGATCTACTGCTTTAGTTTTGTGGTTTCATGTTGTGTATCTGTATACTTTATCATTGTATGAAAGCTTTACAAAAACTGCACAAAGCACAAAGACAAAGGGGCTCTGTGCACCCCAGCTACATCCAATATATGTTTGCCCTGTGGCTCCCATATACACAGGACCATCCATCCAGCCATGTACAGTACAGTACAATACTCCCACAGCACACTAACTGTTTACCTTCCTGGTGCAGCATGAAACATGCAAGTTGCTCAGCTCTTGAATATTTGCAGCTCTGAGTGCTTAACTCTCAGATAACGCTCAAAATCCACTTGCACATCCAAGCACTAGTTAACTCTTTTCTCCCAAGTCTGACTGACAGACAGTTGGACAAACAGGTCAGTTCAACAGACAGACAAGTTTTTATGTCACCATTGTTACCACAGTTGCTGCTGGTTACCTCCTATTTGCTCCTGACGCGGCGCCACGGCTACCTGTCTTTCTGTAAGGGATGTTCAGGGGTGGCTCCAGGTTAATGCATGACATTAACTTTGATATCTTGTGCTTTGATATATTAGTGTCATTTTACAGAAAAAAAAAAAGAAAAACTTATGCTGAAGCTAAAAAAAAATTGATAATTTACATCCACATGTCCTCCAAGACTACTTTTTGATGCAGCACAAACAGGACAGCAAACATCAATGTTTTACCCTTGTGGTATTTTCTGCTTTTTTCTGCTTTGACAAATAGAATGAAATAGTTCTCAGTGGCATGTTAGCTGCAACTCTTTGGAGAGTTGACATGAAAATAAAGTTTCTCTTTTGGTATAAAAAAAAAACATCCAACCAGGGAAATAAATGTGTTTATGGATTAAAAAAAAAGTTTAAATTTGTTATTTCAATACTCATCTAGCATATTGACTAATGTGCTCTCAAGAAGTTGAATTATTCTCTCACATTTCTGAGAAGATTTAGGGCCTGTGTCCACTAATGACATTTTTAAGCTAGCAATGCCTATTTTCTGAACAACCAATGCAGTTCAGGGATTGCAGTGCTCAGCGCCTAGGCACAAAAACACCCTTGGCATCATTTAGTTTTCATCGCTGCACTCTCAGCATTCTCAGTTAAAAATAGTTCAACTTTTGGAGCACCGTCACACTTACTATTTCGTTTTACTTTTCCATCATCAATCAATAAAAGCAAAGACAGACTTTAGACATCAACTTTGTCAGCAACAAAAGTGGCAGTCTGCAGGAAGAGGACTGACCTCGCTTTTTCTTTGTGAATATATTAATTTCATTGAATAAAAGCAAGCATGAAGTATACACAGCATTTTGAAACATACAAACAGTCATTACTAAGAAAATAAGTCCCAGTGTTTCCCCTATGATGTATTTGGTAGGGTGCCCCGCCCTGCCAGTGGATACCCCCGTCCTGCCAACGAGATCCAAAACCAGAAATTGAAATCGTGGATTAATGTATACATTTAATTTCTATTTTTGTCAAAACGGCCAATAAAATATAATTTGCACAATTCCAGACTCTACAGCTCGCAATCGTTTCATTACTTTCGAGAAAAATGTATCCAAAAGAAATGTACCCGCTCGCTCCTCTCTCTATCTTACAACAAACATGCATGCCGACATCCCGCACAGCGTAGTTTAAGGGACAGCATGTCAGCGCCACTGATTCTGGTATTCTGATCGTGAGTGCTCACCGCTCATACCCTGCCAGTTTTGAGCAGGATGGTTTTGACAACCCGGGGTTCTGGCTCATATCCATCATGTTTGCTGCCAACAAAACAATAAAAAAAAACAGTCTTGGAGCACCGAACTGTCCCTGAATATTCAGCACCCCAATTAAAAAAATATCTGCATTCCTAAAAAAGACAGTACTTAGTGATGCAGATGCCGCACATTCTCTTGTTGATGCTAGCTTAAGCACACCCAAAAACAGCACTGGCTCATCTCCCGCCACCATCACCACCACCACCATCAAAGCGAAGAAGCAAGGGGAAACACTGACTCCTGCAGCCTAGCAAAGGTAAGCAACAGTAAGATGCACACTGAAATTGTGGTTGGAGGCACTGTAAGCACAACAATGCAATCAGTGGAAACAGGCCCTTATTTGTGACTGATGTTTGAGGTTTAGCACTAAATACATTTTCATGAAGACATATAGACAGTTGTTTTTCAGGAAACTGGGAAGCGTCATCACCTCCTAAAGGTGTCTATATTTGTGGTACCAAAAATAATCTTCATTATATAATTATGCTGCAAAAATATCTGGACATCTGCCTAGATTCATAACCGAAATAAAAAGAATATGAAACAAAAATCCATTTTCAATATTAATAGTTTATACAGTCCATCTTGAGGCAATCTCCTGCTGCTACAGTGATGACCATGGCTCACTAACCTGGTTGGGTCTGTTCCTTCCAATTTCACCAAGACATCATACAAATCCTGATCCAACTGCAGAGAGGACAAACGACAATCAGGATTACAACAAAAGCATTACTGTCCACAAGCACATTCAATGACTTAATCAATACAATGTTATGGTTTTTTTTGTGAGTGTTCCTAATTGTGCCTAGTGCTACAAGCTTTTTGTGTAATTGTGTCCAAATTCAAAAACTGTAATAATTACTCTCAAGCTTGGTCAGCAATACAAGAGATTATCTCACTGAACACAGTTTTAAGGTCATCCAGTATTTATGTTTCACAGGCCAAAGGAAGGCAGACTTTGCATTAGGTTTCAAGAAGTTCTGAGGGGAACAAACAAGCTTTATCAGACTTAAAAGCAAACACAGCTGACGTAGATAACCCTGTTCTTGTCTGCCTTTCTCCTCAATTGCAATCTGATATTAGCCTCAGTTTGTTTCTGGTCTTTTCCCTAAAGTCTGCTTTTATGAAGGTGTAAACACAAGCCTTACCCGGCTTATTTCCTTGTGGAACTTCTCCTCAAAACCAGCCAAGCTCTGGAAGGTGCTTACGTAAAACCCGACACGACTGCATAGAGCAGAGAGAGAGTATTGATTGAGTTAGTGGCTTGACTTAATTTGATGTCCTCTCAAGGCAAATGTAGCACAGATGTAAGTGAAACGTAATTACAGAAGCAGTACATTAAGAGGAGAATCAGTTTCCACACAGACTCCCTCATATACACATACAGACCTGTTCCACAGTGAAGGTAATTCCTCTTGCAAGTCAATATTAATCTCCTCAAACACCTTCTGGGCTCTCTCCAACTCTTCCTCTGCCTGAAACACGCACATATACACATGCACAAAAGTTTGTGATTGATTCATGTCTGTGCATGCATGTGTGTATGTGTGCAGGATTTTCATGTACCTGGCTCCTGGACAGACTGCTTTGAGCCACATTGTGTGCAGACAAGATACCCTGAGCCCAACCTGGAGTGGCCCGCTCCAGCAAAGAGGAGGGCTGGAAGACAGATGAAATTCAATATGTGCACCCATGAGGCATATTTTTAGACACAGAGCAGTATTAAAATGGACCTTGGTAACCCTTAAATCCTCACGAGTTATTTTGGTAGGGATCTTACTTAGTTGCAATTTGATAAATAAGTTCACAGAGGAACCTGCGAGTATTTGGTAGATTGATTTTTGGTTAAAAGAGCAACTTTGACACAGGTACTTTTGGGCATTCTGGGTGGCACGTATCATTCAGTAGATCAAAGATGTCCTGCAATATGCAGCCATACCTAGCAGGTGTATAGAAGTGTGGCTACCTGAAAGAGCAACTTTCATACAGATACTTTTTGGGCTTTCTATAGGCAAAAACATAGAGGTTGCCGATCACTGCAGCAAAGCATACAGGACACGTATCAGCTCCGTCGCAGCATCGTATCGAGAGCAGTACGGCTAAAGATATGCAACAAGTCCATTTTTGCAGCTCTATGCTTCCAATTCGCATTAATCATCGCATTAAACATATTAAAAACATAATATGCGAACTCCCGACTGTGTATGAGTTTGTGGAGATGAGAAATACTTCCTGGTTCTCCAAATACACATCCTGTATACGATACCCAATGCTGCTCTACGCAGCAAATACGGAATGCGCCCAATACAGATCCTGTATGTTTTCGGCTTAAGAGTCTTTGGGCAACATGTATCATTCAGAAGATCAAGATGTCCTGCAATAAGCAGCCATGCCTAGAAGGTGTGTAGAAGTGTGGCTATCTGGGGCACGTTATGCTGGCTAGAAAGTCAGCAGCTTAACCATCTACATCCAGCTTTAATATTTGCTTTGTGAGTGAGCAAGGTATTACAACATGAGTGAAAGCTACAGTGAGCTGAAACTTATGGCATCAAGTTTTAATGAGCAAATGCATCAAGCACTCTGGTATGCTCTTATTTCTTATCGATATGAGTACATTTTATCAGCCATGCGTGCCAAAAAGCCCTTTCATCATGTCAGAGTGTTTAACAAATACAGCAAGTGAAAACAAAGCTTTGCTGTATGTAGTTTTACCTTGGTGATTTTGATGCCTCCATCCTTTTTCTTGGTCTTGTGTGTAGTAGCATAATTGTGTCTGGCACTGTCAAAATCCACCAGCTTCCTGTCCCTCTTTGCTATACGAGCCTGGATACAAAAAAAGAGGAATAATTCTGTTATGTTATTTAGTGTTATTCACATTAAAGGTGTATTTATGAAACCAAAGTATGCTGCAGTTTCTTCATTTTTGACAACAACACAGTGCTTAGCTTATTCCTGCTTTCACTGATGCTCTTTAACTCTCATTTTGTCTGTAATTTTGGAGCAATCAAGCACTACAATATCCTTTGGCATCATTTGAGTTTTCACTGACCACCCACCTTGATATCAGGGAACTGGCCCAAGTAAGTATCCATGGAGATGAGAGCATGATCAACCAGCTTTTGGTGGTAGTCAGTCCACAGCACGTCACAGTCCTGCAGCAGGAATAAGTATAATTGTACAGAGCACAATCACAAACACACAATATTGGAGAATAAAACAGAGTGATCATTTACGAAGCTCTTCTCATTAAAATAGTCTTGAAATGGTTTTGGTGTGTTGCTTTGTTTCTAATTTGAGAATTTTCAGAATCTTCGTGCTGCAAACTTGCAGATTACCATCTTTCTGCAGATGGTAATCATAATAGCTCATGATGATTTCAACAATAATCTTAATGAAGGTTGAGGGGGTTCTGTGAGGTATGATTTTGATAGGAATTAATTTCAGAAAACTCCAAAGAGCAGAATCTCACACAGCTGTGATTACCCTTGGAAAAGGAAGCTGCTATGATGCATTAGCACACACTTAATCACCTCATAGACAATAGAACAAAGTGGTTTTGACCTCCAGTCTGTCTTCACACCCTTACATCTGCAGGCAATGTCTGCATTTAAAAGACCTCCATGAACAGTGTAACTGACCTCCACTATGGAGTCCACCTCTCTCTTGCCGTACCAGTCGTCTTCATACATGTCTGCCAAACACGCCTGCACATTTTTGGAGGACTCGTGCATTGCTAAAACAAACAAAAACACACACACACACAAAGGAGATCAGAGGAAAATCTATGGATTAAGTCAGGACAAGGTGCATTTTTCAATGACTAAATGTGTGTCCTGTTTGTGTTTATGGAGCAGTCTGAGTTTTCACATGTTAGGGTGTGTGTTACCTTTGACTGCCTCCAGGTACGCCCTAAGGTCTCTTTGCAGTTTACTACCTTCAGCCTGGGGGAGAAACACAAAAGACAATACTTACAACACAAAACAAAATAGTGCGCAGAGACAGATGCAGATGTTACAGGCCTGTTGATCCAGCAGCTGACATATCTTCACTGTGCCATTATTGGTCAATGGCACATTGATTTCTGAGGATTTTAGAAACATGACCCAGCCTCTCGCTGAGCTGTACTCACATATTGTTTGTTGAAGTTGATCACTCCCTCCTCAAATGCAAGGTCTTTGGTCTCGTCAGCTTTGCCAAGCTTCTGAAGAACCTGCAGACAAAAAGGAATAACAGGCCATTAATGATCAGTGACAATACAAAAGGAAGGGTCAGTGATTAAACAGAGCAGAATATGCTGAACGGGTTGGTGAATATTCAGCTTTTTAATGTCTTTACACAAATTCTCTCCTATGCTTCAAATCAAATATGGTTTCTTTGCCTTCATGAGTAAAATGAATGGGTCGCAAAGCAGCACATTGAATCTGATATCTAAACTGTGTTACAATGAAAGGTGTTAAAGTGAATTTGATTGACAGAAAGAGCAACCTGGACAGCACATGGCAAATAAATGAGTGTGTGTCATGTAATTTCTACCAAACATACATATTCAAGTGTTCTTATCAGACATAACTGCTTGGATTACACGAGCTGTATTTACTGCCTTGATTCTGCCTCTGCCTTTTCAGCCTCATAGGACATGATGCATCATGATAGACAAATAGCGCCCCCTAACATTTATTCGATGCCAAACGCGCAGGTGCACAGACGCATAAACCAGGCCTCATATTACTAACCGATACACATTGCAGCGTGGCTTGTATTTACTATCATGCTGTGTTCCTGCAAAATGTAACGCGTTGTATCTGTAACCAACATTGGAGTGACACACACTCGCTCACATGCTGAGAAATTGATCCCTCGTGCCAGTGTCACAGCAGTCGAGGGCTAAATTAAAGGCAGGCCTGCTGTAAGGTTTATCCCACTGCATTATGAACGTGCCCGCTGTGTGACATTGACACGTACATCATTGTTTTTTTTTAAAGTGGACGTCTCCATCCAGAAATAAAGTAAAAGTGCCATGATAATTGTCATGTCGTGATGCGACACTGCGCCTTGGAGGAGGATGCGGCACTGCTGCTTCGAGCCTCTCAGGCCCTAGTATCCATTTACCCCACATATTAACGTGTCACTGAAAAGCTCTCACCTTCTCTTGCGCTCTCGTTAGTTTTTTCTGAACGTTGCTGGCCACTTTCCCCGCAGTCAGACCCTTTCCCAAATTCAACTCAGCCATCTTGAAGCGTAGATCAGTCTTTGGATACGGAGAGGATGGAAATAAAGGCAATAACGATCGGGAGGACCGCTACGGCGACGGATGAAGCAAATGCATCAATGTCCAGTGGAGAAATAATGGTGATAAATGCAATTGTATATTGTAAGGATGTATCTTCACGGAGATCTGTGTGCAGAAAGCTAAGCTGTATTCTCAAATGTTGAGCTGCTGTGTGCGCGTCCGTGTCAGAGGAGGATGCTGTCAGAGATGCTCTTAAAGGCACAGCTGCTGCTACGCGCACACACGGGACGAACAGGGAAATCCATGTAGGCAATACGGGTAATTTGCAAGGAGAGAAGCTGCAGTTTTACTAAAAACAACTGATATTTTTCAGAAAAGAAATGTGACGTTTGTATTTTCCTTTTTCTTTAGATTTTTTTTACCATCCTCTAATATGTCTCTCTAATGATCAGTGTCTGAAATCCCTGTTTATGATGGAATTGATAGGCATGCGTAATTTTCCAAGAAATCCTACCTAACACTGATTAAACAAAATAATGAAAACGGCCTAGAAAATGCCCACGCATGCGCACTAATGACGCCTTGAAGACACATCTGCTCAGTCAGATATTATGGTGTTACATAACTGGTAGAGAAACATGGACAACTATTTATCACCGGGAAATTATCAGAAAGGAGCATCACATACAGAAAAAATGTCTAGAGGCTGCTGTCTTTTATTACACTTGCTTTTTGATTCCAACAGAACAGATATTGAAACAACAGACCCATGCGATATATATCTAACTGATACAATTGCATTCCAAATAAAACTTTTTCCTTGTGAATAAGGTTTTGTTTTTAAATCACCTCAGGTTTTCTTTAAGAGTCACTAAACAACAGCATATTTGCCTCTATGAACTAAAGCAGGTTTTATCTAGTTCCTTAAACGCACTAAGGCAGGCTTCCATGCACTTAACAGCCTCGCTCATTTGCTTTCCAGTAGATGGCACCATTGCCCCGCATCGTACCTACACAACAACTACAGCCTCGAGTAAGTCCTGCCACTTTTTAAGATCTGGCTGGTTTTTGTTCCGAGGCTGCAAATCTAACAGATAAGAGAGCCTGCTGACGTGAGGATTTGACTCTGTACTCACTCAGATCAGAAATCTGTCAGAGATGTTTTTGATCATATAAATTCTGCTTCACTTCTTCTTTATACTGTATATAGGCCTCTGTTTCCCTAATCTGGTGTTTAAAAAACACATATAAAAAGCTGGAATTTAAATGTGATTTGATTGCTTCTCATCAAGACGCACCAATCCAACCATGGCACTGTGAACACTAATGCAACCGAATACAACAGCTCTACCATAAAGTCTCCATCTGCGTATTTCTTTTAAATGTACAGTTTTTGTTTATTTGATATCACAGGTGATTATTTTGCAATATTGTTGAAGATGCAGAGGGTGGTGGGGTATAGGCTGGTGAAATGTGTTACACTGAAATGTATTCCTTACTATATTTGTCCACTTCATCAGCAAACGAAGGTAGTTAAATATCAGGAGCACACACTTCAGTGCACCATGAACACCTATACCAAAACTGACATTATTAACTAAAAGAGCAGTAGGGGAGATCAGGGCTTGTTGTCACATGGGTAAGTTGTCATATTGCAGTGATCACACCTACGGGCAATTTGAAAGTGGCCAATTAACCTAACCCCACTTCTGCGTGTTTTTGGGATGTAGGAGGAAACCAGAGTACCCAGAGTAAACCCACGCAGACACAGGGTGAACATGCAAACTCCATACAGAAAAACCCTGACCCAGATTCGAACCAAGGACCTTCTTACTGTGAGGCGACAGTGCTAACCACGACACCACTGTGCCGCCCCTGTCCTTGTTTTATCAACTGCAAAATCAACTGTGACAACTTACCCCATGTAGTGAGACAACTTACCCAATGGTGGGGCAAAATGTCACATGTTCACACTCTGTATTTAATTGCTTATAACTCTGCACTGACACGAGATATGAAAATGACATGAATACAAAATATATACCTGAGACTTTGGTCTTTCATGTCTACACATTTTGTTTATATATGATGTATTGATTCCAAGAAATATAAAAGAGTGTAAAAAGTGTGACAACAAGCCCTGGTTTCCATTAATCACCTGTCTGATCATGTCAATAACAAAAAATAAAAATGTAGAAACTTTATGAAAAAAGTATTAATGAATTGCACAGATCTCTATAATGTGATGGCTGGTCATAAACTCCAGCTCTTTGTTGACACAGGTGGCTGCTTACTGAGTAGCTCTCCAAGGTCCTGAACTAACACTGTGCAGCTGCTGAGGGAAGCGACAGACAGCTGAACAATAAGCCATAAACAACGCCTGTGGCACTTTTTTTTTTAATGTTTCCTCTACTATATACTACCAGATGTAGTAATAGGCCTATCTCTGTTATATAAGCTGGCACGAGTGTGTACTTAACCCCAAATCCTTCTTGCATGTGAGAGTATAAAGTCTCGTGGAGGGGGCGTCCATCCAGTTTTCAGCAGTTTGTCATAATCTATCAAAGCGAGAACCAGTAAACTGGGTTTAAATGTCAGAAAATGTCAAATAAGCCTCACTGTATTGTCAACACAACGTGGATTCAACTCACACTCGAGTCTTGTCACGTTTTCAACTACACACCTTCTTCTCACTCTCTCTATCCCTCCCTCCTCCGGATGCCTCTTTCTTCTTTATCTCACCCTCACTTTCTCCCTCTCCCTCATCTCTTTTTATCCTCCTTCCGTCTCCCTCGTCCTTTTATCCCCGACAATAACAACATTTGGCCACGAGTCACCAAGCCCATTCGTTCCCATACATTCACATGAATGGCTTTTCCTCGCCCCCCCTCTCGTGTTGCGGGAATGGTTTAACCCGTTATCCACAGCAGCTACAGAGAGACAGGCAGCACAAAGGGAGCGCACACACTGGTCGTTTAGTGGGGATATAATAGGACAGCATGATGTAAACATGGAATAAAAACCGCAAGGCTGTATTTCCATTTCCCGTTTTGCTGGTCCATTAACGGCGTTCAATATTACATGAGGTGCTGACTAACAACAGCGTCTCTGTCTGGACTCGAAAAGGCAACCAGTGAGTGAAAAATAGACGCAAGAGTGGAGGAGTTGAGCTTTGTTTCATATCTCCGCTCCGGGGTTCTCCTGGAGTTGCTGACAGTTTTTGGACCGAGTCTGGTTCAGTTCGAGAAGAATGGTGTGTTTTTCGAGCTGACTGAACAGACGAGTGGATATTTTTCTTGTTTTCTAACATCAGTTTTCAGTATTTTGGACTCCAGGGGGACAAAAGAAGACGAGCTCATAAGATGAATCTTTGAAGGTAAGTGAGTTTTCTTTGTTCACCTCGTATTAATTAGCCTTTTTGATGTTCGAATGTGTGTTTTTAAGCGTCTGCTGCCACGAATCTCTTTTTCTGGTTTTGTCCCAAGCCGTCCAGAAATGAATGGGGAGAAGGTTCTCATGTTGCCAGTAGGCTTATGCCCGTCACTGTAATTGCCTTTGAGAACGAGACACATGGAGGAGTAGCCCAGCTCTTCCATTGTTTTCCCTCTATTGTTTTCAAACCGTTGTTATACGGACCATTTGGAGGTCCAAACACTTCCAGACCCTTCATCGGTCACATATCAGTGGACGCTGGATGAATCCTTCATGATGTGTGGGAGTGAATAATTTACAAGACTAAACTCTGAATTTGATCCCCGTGTACATAATTGGGTTGGACTGCGTGTAAACACTGGGAGGCAAATTGATTTTCAGTCACGTGCGCCCATGTTCTGTCCACATCTGTCTTTCTGTCAGACACTTTCAAACAACAAACATCTGGACCACATCCAAAACCCAATCCAAAACACCGTGAAATCAAAATAAAAAAAAAAGCAAAAATCATTAATATTTCTTGGAATTTTTCCTCATCTGCTCTCCTCTTCGGGGCACAGTAACAGCACATGAAACATCACCATAATTAGTACTTTGCCTGAGCAAAGCACAAGTAATTACAGGCAGCAATAAGCCTGCAGAGCTAAGTGTGCAGGCATTTTTCTTTTTATTGCCTTTGTTAAACATGCAAATTTTGTCTCTCTACCACATGCTGCCCCAGTTCTGCCGCTAACATTATTCATAGAGAAGTGCAATTATCTGCTTCACTCCACATGTTTTCAGTGCTAATAATGTGTTCACATGTTTGGAAATGTAGCTAGGGTGTGTATATGTGACCATGGCTGTCTATGTAATCCTAAAAGTGATGTAAACATAGCCTACTGTAAATATCTCTTTTGATGCTGCAGAAAGGAGGAGAGGAAACAACATCACAAAAGAGGGAGAAGCCGAGTAGATAAGACCACTGTGATTAAACTACGATGTGCCTCTCATGAGCTCTGCAAATTCCTCACAATTTTAGCATATATAAAACATCTTCACCACCTGAAAGAATGGAAAATGAGCAGACACAGTGAATAATAAAAAAAGTGAAATTACACCTCTGAGCTAGAGATCTCTCCAGAAATAATGATGGCTTCAAGTGTCTTGCAGTATTTGAACGGAGGACACAGAGTAAAACGACTAAGTGTATTTGAAACCACAGTTTAGCCAGAGTGCACCAGTGTCAATCCACAGACTGTCTTACTTTAAAGCGCTGTAATAAGTTTTAATAGGACTGCCCCACAGTTTGTGATTAATCCCTGGGACAAACTTTGAAGCTGTGGTTTTGGTCGTGGGAAATGACAAGCATGATAAACCTTTGTTAAACTTACACACACACAGACTTTACTGAAAGAATTAAGTCAGATCACACAGGGAAACCTCACCGGTGGTATTGAGGGAAAGAAAAAAAAGTCAAAGATTTATTTCTCAGTTCCAGTGATGTCTCAAAAACAAAACAGAAATTTTCTTGTCAAACCCTATTTTTCTTGGATGCCAAATGGCACCAACTCTACTCTTTCTGCAATATTTCCACAACGTTCAAACTTGGACAGCTCTTGACATCACACCTCAGTCTTATTGCCATGTTATAATTTGTGAGGTCTATGTTTAGATATGATAACAAGGAGGATGTGAACAGACCGTCTGTGGATGGGAATGTGACAACTTTCTGGGACTCAGTCCCACACCTCCAACAAATCAATTAAAAACTGTTTGAATGATATCCCCATATGGGCTTTCTGATGGTTATGTAACCATAACTGAGAGCCAAGCAGTCCTCAGACTTAGGACAACAGCCAGAGGAACAGGTTTGGAGCTGATGAGATGAGAAGTCTGGACAGAAATCAGAAATTTCATCTTTCAATGTCATTCAGCTTCCTTCGTCACTGACTCAAGTGTGTAAAAAATCTGGTGCTATAAAATCATTGTCTTTAGTTTTGATCTGAACTTCTTCAAATGGCCGTTTCATGAAATTCATGGAGAAAAAAAAATATCCCATTAAAACAAACCAAAATTTAATTCTATGTTACTTCAAACTGTAAAAAATAAAGTCACCATCCAATGTTTAGATTCACACTAAGATAGATCAAACCAAGAGATTCTAAAATAGACCTCAGTGTGGAGGTAAGCAATAGATGGATGAGGATTACAGACTTTCATTCACACATTTGTACTATTCAAGGATTGTTACTGTTGCTACGCACTCACTGTGCAGCACATTGATGATGGGTTACATAAGTCCAGTGAACATCAGCCAAAAAGACTTTAGACTGAGCACAAAATGTCTACAGGGGTTTCTCTTTTTGACAGAGCTCGTGTGCAACTGGCCTCAGTGTTTTTGTTCTGTGTAAAAGAGAAAGATGAATGAGAGGTGAAGGAAAGCGACCTGAACCAGAGAGTGGAAGGAGTGCAAAAACAAAGAAATAACAGAAATGAGGAAAAATGGCCAAAGAATAGTCAAGAAAGAGGGAAAGCGTGTGAGAAAGAGGGGAAGAAAAAAGAGACAGGGTGAAAGAAAAACAAGGAGGAAAGGGTAACGTCAATCCTAATCCCATTTATCCACACCAGCGCTGTCCTTTCACACCACACCACACACACACACACACATACTGGTTTATGCTGGTGAAATACTGTATATCCCTGTTTGGTATGCAGCTCACTCTTATGCTGTCCATATGTCCATAAAATTATGCGATTTCTCTAAACACTAAATGCACTGTAGCAAAGGCGCTGTTATGACTCACACTCTCTGACCATGTGTGTGTTTGGCCTCCATAATGTCTGAGCAGACACATCTGCTGCATCTGCAGACCGTCATGCAGAGATAACAACAATATCTGGGCAAAGATGTGGCTGCAGCTGTGCAGCTCTCTTCAACAGCAAGTATGAGTGCTGCGTGTTTGTTTTCTTGATATGACTTTTTTGGATTATTTGATCATCCTGATAAGGACTGCGGCTAATATTTAATTTAAAACCTAGTCAATTGAACATCCATCATTTGTGATGTAAGCTAATACTGTGTGTTTGTGTATGAGTGTGCTAAAATTGGCAAATATCAACAAAGAGTGAACAGAGCTAACAGAGCTTCAATTGAAAGCAGTAATACAGGACGGGTCTACAGAGAGATACAGAGCTGTGAGCAACACGGTTAATAGAAACAGTGAGGAGTAGACAGAGAGCTTTTTTATACAGGCTCTGTGCACTTTTATGGGATTTCTGTATCTGGGTAAGTGCCTGTATTGTCCTGTTTTTACACCATTAGCAAACCTGTCGGAAAAAAAAACAGCTTATGTGCTCATTTTTTACCCTCTTTTAGATTTTGTAGGTATTTGTGAAATACTGCAATTTGCTATCTTGCAACTCCACCTTAACCTTAATATTTGAAAAGCAGATAACAGGTTCAAACCTCAGTTGGTTAACAGCTTTGGTTGAGCGCTGGTTTTAAATGAAGGATTTCTATAGCAAACAGCGAGCATGTAAGATGAAATTGAGTTTGAATATCTCATCTCAGGGTAAGAGTAAACAAGGATAAATGCGGTGTCAGGAAGTCTGTGGGTAAACAATGTTACTTTGGCTTGCTGATTGTGGCTAATGTTAGAAGTGCTGACACCACCAATCTTGGGTCCTTCTTTTCGGTTAATGCCAACATGCCTGTTCCAACCAGACACAGCCCACATATAATCATAATAATAATGCATCAGATTTCATATAGCGCTTTATCAGAGACCCTCAAAGCGCTTTACATTGGATACATCATTCATTCACTCACACAGTCACACCCTCGGTGGTGGTAAACTACCTTTGTAGTCACTGCTGCCCTGGGGCAGACTGAAGGAAACGTGGCTGCCAGTTTGCGCCTACGGCCTCTCCGACCACCACCACCACACAACAGTCACATTCATACACCAGTGGAGGACACACACTGGGAGCAAGGTGGGTTAAGTGTCTTGCCCAAGGACACAACGGACAGACTAGGGACAGGACGAGGCTCGAACCGCCAACCTTTCAGTTATCGGCCGACCGCTCTACCTCCTGAGCTACTGCCGCCACACATATAACTTGAAGACCCACTATGATGAAAGTCATGTATTTTTTTTTATGTCATTTTTCTGATGCTACAGAACATATTATGAGTAAACTCCTCTCTCTTCGCTGCAGGACAGAAAGATTTAGAAGATCTTTTGTACCAACAGCCATCAGACTTTATAACTCTTGTGTAAATAGTAGATAACTGTTAAGAGACATATTTTGTGCGACAACAGACAACTAAATTTTCCTTTGGGAATTATTAAAATTATTCTTATTCTTAACTAAGTGCGAAATTGCATTTCTAAATATTACTGCATTATAAGACAAGCCCTTGAAAATAGCACAGATAATGTGATTTTGGCTAAAAACTTTATAATCACAATTTAAAAACCACTGAGTTGGACTTTAATCTCTATTTTCAAGAACGAAATTTGGTTGAACTGTGTCACACTACAAGATGCCATCCTTCATCTTGTTTATACCCCTGATAATGGAGCCTTTTCCTTGTTATGATAGCAGCTACAGCCCATATAACCAGGCAGGAATTGTGGTGCTGATTGAACCTTGCCACCAGAGAGGATGGCAAGGTTCAATCATTCGGTGGAATAAAGCTGCATATTGGCAGTAAGGACCCAAATACTTCCATCACTTCAGGTTTTTAGGTTACTTTCAAGACTTGGTGCAATGTTGGTCAGAAAATTTGAGAGGAAAAAAGCTGAATAAAAATGATTATATGGGAAATTGAGACATTATACTTTCAAGGAAATGGCAATTTCTTTTTCCACTGTCAGAATCTCTCTGAGTGTGTCTGATAGATCAACCTTCATACATGAACGGAAATGATTAAAAACAAAAATGCCGGTAAAAGACATTGCTTGGTGAGTTGTTCATGTATTTTGAAGGAGTTTTGAGGAGCACTCGTGAAGTTGTGAGGTCATGGAGGATATTCTGACAGAGACGAATGTGTCTATGACAGGTTGAGGACGAAACTCACACTGCTGCTCTTGGTAGATACAGAGTTTGAAGAGCGATAAAGACAGAAAAAAAGAGCAAAGCGGTGAGATAAATGATACTGGCGAGGGACGATGAAAGACAGCAAATGAGCTGTAATCTGATAAAAGCCTCTTTACTCCTATGTCACCTCACCTTCAAGCCACAAGCAATGACCAGAGATTACAGATGGATCAATGCTGAGGCCACCGACATACAGCACACACTTACACAGACACACACACAAACAAACTCTGAACTCACTTCAGGAGCTCTGTTACTGCCAATACATGTAAAACCTGATGGTTTGCTGCTCCGTCACTACACAACCACCTCCATGCTTTGCTGTTACACTTTTAAGTAGAGTGCTAAATCATGTCTGGACATATTTCTCCCTTTGTGTGTGTTTGTATGCATGTCTGTTTGTGTGGGTGTGAAGGGTCTGTAGGTCACTCAGACATCTCAATAAACTCTGTGCTCAAAAGGAGAGAGGGTGAGTGTGAGGAGGAAGTTTAGAGCTCCCATACTAATCAGTCTTCTGCATTTAAACCTAATGACCCAGCCAACCAAACGACCCAGGGAGAGGCTGTTCTATTGTGGGTGTCCTCGACTCAGAGTTACATCTTACAGACACACAAAAGGCGCATGAAAATGGTGTTATCAAGAAAAAGAGTGCAGAGATTTAAAAGATTTTTCTTCAAGCAGATAAGAAAAGGGTGATCTGAAGACATTTAACAGTTAAGGGAATTAAAAACTTGTTAAATAAGAGATGGTCTCGGACAATTTTTTACTTCAGTACCCAGATGCTGCTTCCAGAAAGTGCAAATTTGCAGATAGCCTTTATAGCCTCATGCAATTCTTATTGTTACTATGCTGCCTGACTCTGCAGTTCTTAGTTTCAGACCAAAAATCGAGCTATGCACTCAAAACATCAGGGTTACGTTAGCAGCAACTTGGCTGACTCCTCTTAATGGAAGCATATAAAGCATGGGCATATGTGAAGTGAAGCGTCACCATATTCAAAACGCTGACTACAAGAAGTAACTACAACAGCTATTCTAGAAACCAGAATGAGGAAAGGTTGAGGCTGCAGTTTCACGACAACAATCCACCAGTCCAAACAGTCTAATCATGCATGACTGTCTAACTCAATACAATCAAACCAAAAAGTGATTTGGAAATCTACCCACCCTGCAGCATGCTGCTTATGAGTTTCATATGTCTTTTTTTGGCTTATGGTGCCACTCTAAAGTGGATGTTTGAAGAACTGCAGGTTTCTACTCTGGCTTTACTTTTCATTGATGGCTGTTTGTGTGCCAAAAGGTCAGAGTAAAAAGGATTTCTGACTTTATTTGGATTTACTCAAACAACAGTGAACCTCACATTTAGTGGTAGCACAGTTCGGTTGTTGTTTGCTTTCATTATACAAAAAAAAAAAAAAAAAAAACTCCTGAAATCTGTCACCTCTAAAAATAAGAGTAATATTTTACCATTCATGTTTTGTTTTTTTCACTTGTAAAATATTCAAGTTTGCAAATGTTTCTCAGCCAGGCACTGCACAGTGTAAGATGTGATCAAAACATGATTAAAACTTGAGGAGAGGAAATTGGCAGGATGGAAATTGGACGGAAAAAGAAAGAAGAAAAGCAATCAAGAGAAGTGGGGACAAATCTCACCTCAGACTTCTCAAGTGTGTGGAACGAAATTATTGGAAGCACGTAATGAACACTTTGAAACTTTGCCCAGTCAAAATGTGTTATTATCTACTATTACCTGGCTTTCTTTGACCAATCAGTATCAAATATCAAATACTTGATACTGATTGGTCAAAACCCCTTAACTATGGCTATGAATGCTTAATAGCAAAGGCCACACTTAGGACGACCTGATCATGTATGTCACACATCATAACAATCAGCAGCAAGTAGTTCAGACACATCAAGCTGACTGTTAATGGTTTTACCTCTTCATACCGACAGTATGACACAAACATTACTTTCCGATAGCAGCAGTAAACAACATGGTGGACATTTTTTAATGATGCACTGCGCTTATTTGCAGAGTACAAACCTTCAGCATGGTGTTTGACCATCGAACTTTAGAGAAAATAAGACAAGACGGAAAATTAAGTGGGAATACCTTAGTGGAGTCAGAGAGATGTCAACATAGACTGTATATAGAATGGACGCCATCTGCCTCCTTGCTGGGTGAAGCCACCACGAGAACAGCACCCTCTGGTGATGGGCTGCAGTATAGGTCATAATTCCCGCCTCCTCCAGCAATCCCTATGGTGTTGTGGACAGACTTAAGAAATTAATTACACAGAATATAAAATTTTCTCCCCCCCTGGTACCGATGTTGACATATAGTTACTGTAAGACTGGTTTGTGCTCAAGTCCTCTTTTTTCTGTGCAGCTCCATTTTTAAAAGTTATCAGGGGGCTCATGTTTTCTATGATTGACACTTGATACAGCCTATTGACGAAGATTGGGTAGCTCACTCAGGGGGATATGCTGGTAAAACTGAGCATCTGAGTGATTCTGTTTCAAATTTGTGAAACTATGTAAGGTGGAACCAATTTTTCCATAGTATATACATTTAATGGACATCAACCAAATTGAAGAAAGCAGACAAAGCAGCCACAAACTGCAACACAAATGAGTACAGGCTTTGGCAGTATTAGAGGGCTGGGTAAGTTATGTAGAAATGCTGTAAGAAAAATGACAGGGGATCTTAAAAAAGGTTCTGCTGTTATCTTCAGCTCCTGTTAAAAATGTAAGCTGAAAACTTTTATGTTTTTACTTTACCATGAATGAGAATACCATTGCCACGAAGCACCACAAACTAGTGCTGGGCGATAGGACGATAGATATCGTGGGCACGATAGAAAATGTCTATCGTGCCATTTTTATTTTTATCGTTTCGGGCGATAGGCTGTATTTTATCCATAGGGCTTGTGCCATCAGATGATTCATAGTAGCAACAACAATAATTACACATTCAGTAAGTGTATTTGGTGTCGAACGGGAAAGAAAACAATATTTTCTTACGAAGAAAAGGATGCGTTGACATGTAGGCTTGCATTTCTCTTTCGATTTTGCGACATGACGCCGCTTTACGTGCCCTCTTTGTGTCCAGCGTCTCCCGCCGTTGCGGGTTACCTGAGTTACACACGTGAGGGGATCATTGTAAGCAGTGCTTAATTTGTGCCGGAGCAAGTCGGAGCGCGATCCGGGACCTCTTTTGATCGGATCCGGGACCTATTTCAGCCGTTCCGGCACCTGTTTCATCTGCTCCGGGACCTTCCCTGTAGAGGATGACATTTTTCGGGAATTCCCGTGGGTCACGTGATTCCCGCGGGAATCCCACGGGATGGGAGTCGTTTTTTAATTAATCCCTTGATCGGGACGGGACGGGAAAAAAGCAACGGGAGTGGGCAGGAGCGGGAACAACATTAAAAGATGATCATTTTCGGCCGTGTTTAACAACCAGATGAACAGGTGCGTCCATTTTTGTAGTCATCTCTCAGTGAGAGCCAACACTCTTGACCGCGCTAGCAACACAAAAGAACTACAACAGTGGTTTGACTTCCTGTCAGCTGGGAGCGCGCCTGCGCATTTCTACCCTTCAAGCCAGCAGCGAGGAAACGTAATTTTGTGACATTCTGTAGTTTTTCAATCATTTCTGGAGTCGTGGCGAATCAAATCACCTTACCTGTCTGCCCCTGATAGGCGAATAAAGCGTTCGGATTCATGCTCGGGTCTTCCTACGTGCTTCAAGAGTAAAGTAAACAATGATGGAGGCAGAGAGCAGCTTTGGAGGAGAAACATCTAGCAGTGTGAACAACCTCTTCAAAAGAGCCCTAAAGACCTACCTTTTTAATAAAGCCTTTGGTTAGTTTTCCTCTATGCTTTATGATTTTACTACCTGGCCTCTTACATTGCAACTCTATATTTTTTATTTTTTTTAAATTCTTTTTTTATGCCAATCTGTGACTGTCATTCTATTGCTTTTTTTATTGTTGCTGCTCTTTTTTTACTGTGTACTGTAGCACTTAACATTTACAAAAAATCTCAAAGTGCATTACAAATTAAATTTATTATTATTATTATTATTATTATTATTATTATTATTATTACTATTATTATTATAGAGTGCTTTGGCTCACACTATCGGCGTTTTCTGTGAGTGTTGCATAACTTTGGGTGAGCACAGACATGAACGCACTTCAGCCACGTATTTATTTATTCATTTTTCTAGTTTTAAGTGCTCGTCTTGTACTGGTACTGTACTAGTGCAGCTGTATACACTTAAATTTTTCATAGAACTGAAAGCATACCATAGCTATATCGTGATATATATCGTTATCGTGATATAAAATGATCCATATCGTGATATACATTTTTTTCCATATCGCCCAGCACTACCACAAACCATCCAAAATCAATAAAATCATGTTTGGATCAATGCTCACAATCAACTTGTTTGTATGTTTGTTAGTCTGGTAGTCAGTGTGGTAATGTAGAGTTAGTACTGCCCAAAAGAATCCCTTTAAGATGGGTTTCTAAGGGAGACAAGACCAGACCTATAGTTGTGGATATTCTATTTGGCACAACCACCGGCTAACTATTCAAATTTCATGTAATGCTAAAGTACTAAGTTATACTGTTCCTTATGTGTGTCTACTGTTGTAAAGCAGCGTTTGTTCAGTAAGTACAGTAGTTTTAACTCATCAGTCTATTAATCCAAGATGCAACAGCCGCCTCATTTCCCATACAGTAAAACAAGCCCTTTGTGCTTTTCTTGTTACCATGCCAACTGACCAGGGATCTGGTCCAGTGATTATGTAGTGCACATAAGCCTTTCAGTGAACGAATGAATAACTCTTTAGTTCATTAAGTTTCACAAGATAAAATAGTGTTCATGCTTCAAACTTCCTGCGCACTCAAACAGCAACTTGATGAAGAAAATCAAAGGATTGCAGCTTTTTTAACATTGATCAGAAAGATTGAGAAATAGAAGGACAAGCTCCTGAACTTTGTCAGGTTTACTAAGACGTCACATGTAGCAGTGTTAGCATCTAAAACAGCATATTTCACCTAACATTGGAGGGATAAGCAAACCATTGTCTTTTTCAATGTAATGGTGACAACTTCAGTGCAGTTGCTATAATTACACTGTAAATTCATCCCCCGGTTTCTTCATTCTTTGGTCGATTTCATGAGAACAGATGCTTTATGGGACTCTTTTGAAGTCTTTGTTTGTATACAGCTAACTCGAATCCTAAGTAGATTCTATTCTTAATTCTCTGAAACAGCCTCCTCTCACACATACATACACACACACACACACACACACACACACACACACACTCACACTCACTCACTCACTCACTCAGTAGTAGTCTTCCCAGTGACAGATGGGCTAGATGGAAACACAGTCATCCTGTTAGTAACCATGACATCAGCAACACTGTTACTCAGTGTCACATGCACATGAATGCTTTCAAAAACAGGACAAAGGACTAACATTGTGGAGTTACTGTCATTTTTCTGAATCCAGAGCCACACATCATTAGTACATGAGGCTGGATAAAATGGCACAGAAAAGAAGCCCATGATTGGCCAAACAGAGATGTGAATAAAGCCAAAAAACAACAAGGAAGTCTGATACAAATCTTTTCATTCATGAGTCACACAATACAAGGACAGTTCGAGGAAATCATTCCAGTCCTTTAATTATTCATCAGACACAGACACACTGGCCATTTGCACATATTAGATAAAACGGTTGCTCAATAATCTTCAATTCTTGGGGAGGTGGGCTGCATCAGACTACTCGTGGCTCCTTTAGGATATACGGTGGTGGTTATTTTCAGCAACAGCTAGAAAAACATATTCAAAGTAACTGGCATGTTGATTTGAACAGGTCTAAGTGAGCATGAGACAAGAAGTCCATGGATGAGGCTAGCTGGAGTCAAATAATGATGTTTGGTGTAAGCTCATGCAAAACACAGAAATTGTACGCCCCTGCTGTGAACAGATGGCTTCTGATTGAATAATTGTTTCTGATTTCTCACAACAAAACAATCCATTAACTCTCATTTTTTCCTCTAACTGATCCTGGCTAACCCAGTGCTGCCCACACTCTGCTGCTCTGCTGCTGGTAAAGCCCACCCCGGCCTCCTCCTTCCTAGTCTGAATGCCCTGTTTTTACCCTTATGAGGGGTTTTGAGGAGTACTTCCTGGAAAGCTCTAGCATGCTGCTTGGCTAAACATGGAGCACTTTATAAAAATAGGGCCTTTGGCGCTGTAACTGTATGGTGACAAAACGGCAATTAATTAAATATCTTAAAGGAGAGTGTTCCTGACTGAAATATTTGCAAATATGAAATTACAAAAGCCAGTATTGAGGATTCACCCTCTAGAGACCATGCAAAAAAAAAAAAAAAACATTGAAGTTGATGTCCAAACAGAGACATTTCTTAAGGAGGAAATGTGATTACAGTCTCTGGTTGGCTTGACAGAAGAAGAAGGCTTGATATCTCAGTAACAGCTTTAGTGGACTTAAAGAGGTTTAACTCTCAAACATTTCACCTCAGACTAACCACGCTAATTCTCTATCCCGTTTTAGCCTACTGACCTCTTTAACCCATTGAACTCTTCATTCTGAAGGTTGTTCTGTATTCTGTGGGATCCACAAACAACTTTAGGCCTGATCTACTAAAGGTTTCCGTGTGCACAAATACGTGCAACCTTGATAGCGCACGCAATGTTGATCTACTAACCGAGTGCACCGAGGATTTCATCTGTCAAATGAGCAAAACAGCGCACGCAATCGATTTAGTGTGTTTGCCTTCATGAATATCCAGATTGTATGTAGATCATCAGACCGCGCAAAATACTGGGAGGAGTAGATGCAAATAAAATCATTAAACACCCGCAATGTGATTTATCGAACCCGGAAACCGATTGCGGTCACTGTTTTGCATCTATATTAAGCACATTTGAAAGGCACGTGCAAACTGGTACAGTATTATGCACGGTCATTGTGGGGAGAAGGAGGCAGAAGTGCAATGATAGACGACGGAGAGAGAGAGTCTGGACTGTCAGAAATTAAAAATAGTAGAGTAATAGTCATAGTAATCCTGGGTGACCTATAGGCTGATTTGGAGCCAGTCACAAAAATGATCTGTGCCCTATCTCCTAATGAAAAACTCTTTGTATGAATAATAAGGTCAAACACAGACCACATAAAAAAATATATCTGTTTGTCTTATTGATTTGAAATTGTTTAGTTTGTTGTTTGCACATAAAATTTAGCATTCGCTATTTGGGATCTTAATAGATCAGGCCCAATATATAGAAAGATTCATACTTTATTTACATCCAAGATCTAATATCCTCTGTGGCCTGATGGGCTTAGTACACTTGAATACATTTAAAAATCAATATCACCACTTCAAACCAGAGCTGTGAGAGACAGTAGTCTACCTAATACCTGACAGAGAAAGCTAAAGACAACAAGAACCAATTTGCATTTCTGGCTTTGGTTTTCAACGGTTTCTTCCTCAAGCTCCATCAACATGTGCAAATCAATTATCTGGATCGTGATTTTCTGAATGGACTGTGTTCATGGTATCAGAAAACTACATTTTCAAACACAGTAGCATTTTCAGAAAGAAACCGTTTCTATTACTCAGGACGATCCACATAACACCCTGTCACGAGACAAGTGGAGACTTTATCTTAAGTGGAAAGTACTTCCAGTGAAACCATTCGGAGCGAGGTCTGTTTATTATCCAGAGCAGTGACAACAGCATTGCTGTGAAAGCACACAGCTGCTGAGAATTCAATTTACAGTCACTGTGTCTGAGCTGAGGCAAAAATCTCTGGGACAAATATCCCAGTCCTGAACAAATGAACCCAAACCCTGCTACATGATGGATTTTACCAGAACTCCTCTGTTTTGGGAGGTGCTTTGTATGAATCAAAGTCAGATTTTCCACTCTCACAAAAACAAGCAAGAGGAGCCCACAAAATGCTGCAGTATTGATTTTGTGATGCTGAAAGGAATGATGTGAGGAAGACTTTCAAAGAGTCTTGTTTTGCTCAGTACTGTATACACTTTTACTAAAAAAAAAGGTGCTCTTCCTCTGAGTGAACTGCAGCTTTGCCTCTGGAAGTCTAACGTACAACCACTTTAGTTTCCTTTTCACAGAAACTAGAATTTACTGGAGGTTTCTTTTTACTGAGGATACCAGCGTGACTTGCACACATTAAAGCTGACCTCAGACTGTGAGGACCAAAAATACAACTTTCTTTTGATTGTTTTTCAGGTCAGGCATATTTACTCTTACTCTAGTTTTTCCTGCAAACCCTCTCAAAAAGAAGCAGAAGTTCACACTTGTACTATCATGTAAAACTTCTCTGATTCTGTTGAACAGCATGTCGTTGTTTTCAGTTTTCCCATATTTCCTGTAGTCCGCCTTCTTTTTGCATGTTTCTTTGCTCTTTTCCAAACCCGTCCGATCCTCACCCTGGAGAGCAGAGTGTCCTCGTTCTGGTGATGCTCTGTCGCCATCACTCAGCGTGGGGCCTCTGAAATATTTATGCTGACACACATACACACACACCTAGAGAAACACTGGCACAAACCTGTCATATTTCCGTGCCTCAGTTTTCCCATATCAATAGAAGATTAGAAAATATAATTTATCTCACAGCAGGTTTGGAGAGGGAAAGCGTCGCACGTTTGCAAATATGTACACAGAGACAGAGGAGACCCTCCACACTCCTCTGAATTATACAGAGACAGCTCGATGTTTACTTCATATTTTCAGCTTGAATCTGAAATTAATATGTTAATGTAGTTATCAGTGCTGAATGTTGCATTAATACACACTGACGTTCGTTCAGGGAGAGCAGCGTGTTTCATGCCAGCTATTTCAGTCTAAAGGGCACCGTCCTCTTCAATAGAGAAAGATCAAAGATGTTATCATCATAGATCTGTAGAAGGCAGCACACTCATAGAGGTGGAGGTGAAGTCAGACTGCACTGTAGCAAACACAGCTCCAAGACCTGCGATACAAGCTGGCATACAGCAGAACAAATCATAAAAGCCTTATTACTGTGCCAGCAGAGCTGCGATTTGATCTGTGACCCCAGACTGTCGACTCATCTGGAAGAGAGAAGAACAGAAGCAAAAACTCCAACAGAGAGCACATCAACACGCCGAAAGGTTATTACGCTGCCTGTGGGTTTGATATGTAACCCTACATTATTTGCCTGTTGAGCTGACAGAAGCATGTAAGCAAGGATAGGGCTGTGATTTGTGTCAGAGGTGCTGTGCTGTGATTTGGTGCGCCCCGTTTGTCAGCAGGGAGGAGAAGCGAGCTTGTGAAACAGCATTTGGATGTTGGTTCATGTAACATATGAAAGCCTTTAAAGTCGAGCTGAAAATGAAATCTTTCTGGGTGTGGAGTGCAGTAAAAAAAAAAAAAAACAGCGTAACCTGTGTTTGAACATTTTGATCTCCTGTAGCACAAGTGAACCAGAAAAACAATGTGAAGGCACAGAGGTAACCACAAACCCCTGCTTTAACTCAGTCCTATGAGCGTGCAGAACTATGCACTGTAGTAATTAGATAGTGATTTATTGTTTTCTCTCTATGGGAGCTTAGTGTCACAGAGTAATGTTTAGCGCCTAACAGAAGCCTTTAGGTGTATTTATCTCAGAGAAACCAACAGTAACAGAGCTGTTCTCCTGCGCTGGTGTTAATTTGCAGTGCGATGTCTTCCCCCGCATGTTTTGGAGGCAGAGCACACTTTTATAATCCCAGGATGATTCTGGCTGCTTTTGAATCGCACGAGCAGAAGTGAGCGCACAGCACATCTGCGACAAAATCTCACCTTCGGAGGAGGCTGCAGATAATCTTCTACCCTACATTCACTATGACTGTAAAATCTCACTCATGATGACTTCAGGTTTTATTTTATGGATAATTCCGGACAAGTTAAACGGTTTCTGTTGAAATTGTTTACAGATCTTAGATTAGCCACAAGCCCCTTTATTGTCTGTGTCATCATTCTATCACGGTTGTGAAAACTGCACCAAAGATTGGGCTGTTTTTGGCCAAAATAAGATCAGCACACTCACTTCAGAGGATTCTCTGATTTGTTGGGGAATTACAAAGGAGCAATGGCTTAATGGGGTCAGAGGTCAGGACCATCTTCTGCCACTGGCCTCAAACAAACCATCAGGGATTGGTTCTTAACACGCAGATTCCCATAGAGACAAGCGCCCCTCCCCATCTGCAGGGTCCTTGTGCCGCTGCTTGTTGTTATAGCAACAGACAGGACGTGACATTGTTGCATAATACCCCTGTATTTTTCATCTTTGTTGTTCTGATGTTATTTGTGGGCTATTTTCTAACAATGTCATCTCTCTGTGGAAGTGACTGCATAACAGAGGTAGTGATAGTTTGCTGCAGGGTGTGAGTCAGACAAACAAAAGCCACTGTCAGTTTGAGTTCCTGAGGTGATATCTGAAATCAAAATGTTGGTTTTTGAGACTTTTGTTTTCCATCTACCGTGTTGTAGTTTGTCCCACTTTGAGCACCTATCACACTCATGGCTTTTACTGGCTCTTGGGGTTTGATAGATTTACAAATTTGGTAAATGTGGCTTGCTTCATAACAAACACCAACAATTCATGTGACGTTGTCATGCAAATCAAATTTCATAAAACTGCAGTAATGCCTCGTATTTCCCTTGAGTTTGAAATCCTCCAATCCTTTTAAAGTTTTTCTGTAACTGAGTTTTGGCAAATCGTCACAAAGCCAACATTTAACGCTAAATATTTGAAAGATGCAGAGAAGTCCCTCATGAATGGACGTTTTGATTGACAAAAAACAAAGGCAAAAATGAAAATAAAGGCAGCTTCAAAGACTGAATCCTTTTAGTGCATTTTCACTTCGGCATTATTCTTGTTGGCAGTGCGCTGGAGTCCCTTGTCATAAATTCTCAGTTGGATCTTTCTCTCCTGCGTCAGGAGCCTGTGGTGTAACTAAGCTACAGCCTTCAAGACATGTTGTACCTCCTCTCTCTGAAACATGAAGTGGCGAATTGGAAATTTTCCAGCTGCTTTTCAGAGATTTCATTTGACGTGTACAGACCACAAACCAAAGCAGATCTCCCATTTGATATTTTATATGAAAGTTGTGTTAACTGAATCTGAATCCCTCTTCAAGTACTCTGATTGTCAATCGATTATTTATTTGATGACTGATCCAGGAGCAGATAAAGCATTTCTCAGCATTTTCTTTCCCTGAAAAGAAACAAACAAACAAAAAACAAACAAAAAAAACAAATCCAAGGTTACTCTTAGCCTCCAAGTGTCTGATATATTAAGTATTTTACTTCATCCACAGCTTCAAATGAGAGAACCTGGCCTTCAGGGCAGCAGGATGCTGTGATGTGTAGGTGGATCGTTCAGTGAAGCAGACAGGCCGAGTTCCTCCTGTCAATAAGTACTTAGCTGAAGTTTCCGGCTTCTCTGCACTTTAGTCTGAGGAAAACTTCTGAAATCAATAAAGCATCACATAGTTTCCTCAAAGTGTCAACATTGTTGTCGACTTGGCTGCTGAGACCGTGTTATGTAGCAAGCGTGATGACCACAGAGGAATATCTGATTATTCAAACACCTACAGAACAATTAATCATCTTCAATTTTCTCTGAATCATGTGCGTCTTGTTTCACCCACAGGGAGCATCATTTACAGCATATCATTGAAAAGCTTAATCTGACTTTATTGTTCATCTGGATCTATAGGAAGGCTTTTAATTCACAGTTAGTGATGAAAGGGGGCTCAGAGGCACAGACTCAGGCTGCTGTTGAAGGCATATATCCAATAAAAGCTTCTGTGGCTCGGACCTCCAAGTAATTAACCACAGCGACTGACATTTAGATGTCTTAATGATACCTGGGACTTTAAAGCGATTAATTATTGAGACACTGGCTATTACTTACTGGCAGTTGTCCATATGACAGCATACTGGTTTTTAATCCCGCCACAAGGCTTTTTCATCATACTGTGGACTGCTGCGTTTCACTTCACTCATCCTTGTCCACAGGCCTCCAAGTCAAATTGAAATCTGTGAGCTATCGAACTGATCAATATTCACATTCGGCTGGTCTTTATCCTGACTATTTAATATGTCAGATTTAGACTGACACACTTTATACTTTAAATGTGACTGCACAGTAAAGCAGAGGAGTTATATTGATAAAACACGCCAAGGCTGCCCATGTGCGCAGGTGTGAGCATGAGTGTGTGTCATTATCTCTCTGTGTGCAATCAGGCAAGAGTGTATGTGTGTGTATTCAAGGATAAATGCTGGAGTGTGAGACTGAGAGGTTCAGGGAGTCTGCAGGGCTATAATATAGGTATCTGATGGCATTAAAGTTGCAGCAACCTGAAGGACGAAAAACAAAAGGAAATGGATTCAGAGTAACAGAACTTAAACTTTATAAGACAGGGTAAAACTCAAAGAGACTATAAAAAAAAATTGTTTAGTGCCTTCCTTAACTTGAGCAGGAGAAATGAATACTGCTCCACCTCAGTCCTCAGAGGAGTTTTTAACTGATCATGAAATATACTGAAATTATAACTTCTTCCTCTTTATGACTCACAACAAAAAGGCAAGGACAGCTTTGAGTAAAAACTTTATGGTGTGTCGGTTAGCGTGAAAGTGCACTTTTGCTTGGATGACTTAATGAGAGATGTCATGTTTGAGACTGAGAGCAACCCTGACAACAACATAAAAGTTGTAGTTTGGCGCTCGATTCGTGAAATAATCATGATGTGGAGTCAAACACTTCAGTTTATTCTGCTTAAGATGCCACTCCATTCAACGGTATCCACACGAGTGAGGCTGTATGTAAGTGGCCTTTAATTTGTGCTGTTACTGAGCTGTGTGTGGGTGGGCTGTTAAGAGCATATCTCTTTAATCCTTGATTCATACATACGGTCATAAGCTTTATAATCTTCACTCTAAAGTTGTTTATTTTTACCAAATCTTAGTGGTGACTGACGCAGTGACTTAGTGTGCCTTCAGCCACCTTCACACAAATGATACAGCATTAACACAACTGACTTTGATCTCTTTTATTAGCCTGTGCCGCAGATGCTCCCAAAAGAGGACAAAGTTTAAGCCCCGGGCGCATTTGATCCGTTAGAAGTCCTCAACTGAAAAGCTAGAGAGTGGAGCTGACACCACTTTCCTAACTGCTCTCTTTGTGTCTCATTGTGACACAGAGAGATCAATTAAGAGTAGAGCTGTCAATACAGGGCTATATCATGTAACAGATCAGCTCCACATTACATACCATTAGAGGAAAGGTTGGAAGGCTGCCTGTGCGACAAACGCAGTACCAAAATGAACTATGAAAAGAGTAATCGCTCATAACTGGAAAATTGTTCTAACAAAAGCCTCATTTACCCTCTGGCAACATTTACAATTAGAATCAGTGGATTAATAATTTACATGAGGTAATCACAGTGAAATGCTGCTGCAATCAAATCATCCTTTTCATTAATATTGTAATCTGTATTAAAGTTAGTAAACAAAATGTTTTCCCTTTTGTTTTGAAGGAGGAAATATGTGAATTGTCTTCATGGAAAATTAACAAACTGAAGCGCAGATTGGTTTTTGTTCCTCGTCTAATAATGCATGTGTTTTTGGTGCAGCTGCTCTTGTCTCAGAAGTTTTGCCCTCTGTATCCCAAAAATGAAGAATTGATTCTTTTGTACTTCCAGCCCAATGTAAGCTCTCGCCGGCGTATTGCACTCATAGATCTGTGTCTCAAGAGTTTTTGTTCCTGACTTTCAGAAACACTAAAGAGGAAAAAATAGACTGTTCAACTGCTCATGTTTTTAACATCTTTTTACACTTTAAATTCGGGCTTTCTTCTCTCTGTTTCTTTCTGAGAGCCACATTTAATCAATCAGTCTTTATTAGTATAGCCCCAGCTAACAAAAACTGTGGTATATCAAGACTTAAAATAAAGCATGTCTAGACTAGAATCTATCATATTATTTACAAAAACTCAGCAACAAGAAAAGATCAAATTCGATCTCTTCCTGTCCTGTCTTTTTTCATGAGTCATATTTGGGGATAATTTTGCCTTTTTTTTTTTTAGATGAAAGCTGAAGAGAAACAGGAAATGTAGGGAGGGGAGAACAAGGGCAGACATGAAGCAAAGGGTCATGGTATTGAACCAGCAGTAGGGATGGGTGATATGGGCTAAAAAATGTATCATGATAAGATTTGCCATTCTGGCGAGAATGATAAATAATATTATAATTCCAATCTATATTTTTGACTTGTTTTGTCTTGAGAACATCAGCTGGAATAGTCAAATAAGATACTCAACCACAAGTTTGAGAGGTAGGTTATGGAGAAAACTATTGACATCAAACAAGTCTCAAATGTGAAAATACTTTCAACATTTACTGAAACTCTTGTTGCATAGAGTGAACAGCAGCAGATCCACTGCCCAATGTCAGGCATACCTGATTGTACTCATCTAAATCCCAATCTTGAGGGAAATCCCTCATGTGGAGCCTCATTCAGCAACAAGCTGCCCAGAAACGTCTTCTTCATTACCTTCAGCCATGTTTGTTTGTTATTCTGCTCCGTGTAGGCTATGGCTGCGAGTCCATTACTTGCACTTACATCATCAACTTGCATTTATCATATGAGATGGTAAATATTTATCATGGAGGATTTTTCTGATGATATATCATGAACGATAATTTAGCGCCCATCGCTAACCAGCAGCTTCTGCAATAAAGACTGTAGCCTCTATACATGGGGCGCTGGACCACAGGGCCATTAGCTCCCAAATCATGTCAATACAAATCCACCATGAGCAGCATTTAGGAAGTTACAGCAAGTACATTTACACCTTGTTCAAAAAAATACATTAATTGTATTAGGTCAACTGACACTGGACTTTTAAAATATATCAGAAAACAATAATTCCAATAAAAGACGGTGTAAAATACAGAGATAATGCAGTTGAGTAAAGTTTTCTCATCCATCCTATTAATGGCAAAGAAAAACTGTCTCTTAACAGGCAGAGACCTCGAGCAGAACTGGACTGATGTTGCTCATCAATCTGCTTTGACTGTACTGAGACTGGAAATAGGGACAGAGGAAATGCAGAAAGACAGAAAAGGCAGACATTGACGGCAGCAATAACAACAACACACAACAACAGCTTATACAGGCTTATAGTTACAGTCCTAACAATGATGGTAAAAGTATGCACACTCTTCACAAGAACAGCAAATGAATCTCAATAGATCGATCTAAATATTTGTGACAGTTAAAGTCAGCTGGTCTCTCATTAGTGCTTCTCAAAATGATGTTGATTATAGGGGTTTGATAATATTAATCAAAGCATTCAGAGTCAAGCTAACCTAGAATTAATGTTACAGAAATAATAATGCTGAGACTTATACATGGTAGCATTAAGAGTGGCAGGTCCACAGTGGCAGGCTGTCTGTAACAATGATCCAGAGGAACGCACAAGACAAGGGAGCTCAGGGACCCTGAGAAAGATCTGTGGTTAGCAACTTAAAAAGGCTGTGGAGTTTTAAAGTTAGTACCATGCACGCAGATAGAGGAGGGAGAGGGAATGACAGAGAGTAACAGGAAATTTCTCTCTAAGGTGTTTGGGGCCAAGAACAATAACTTCAGTTTTTTATTTTCCAAATGTAGGGCAGCAAAAAAGTTCTGATCATGCAGGTCATCATGTTTCTAAGGCAAACAGTACTCCCAGTTTAGTTAGCTGATTGGTTTCTCCTGGCTGAAGTGTTGAGTATAACTGAGTGTCATCTGCATCACTGTGAACATTTACTGACCTGTTATATCTGATATTACCCAGGGCAAACATATATAAACTAAGTACTGAACCTTATGGTACTCCATGGCTAACTTTGCTGTGCGCAAAAGAGGCTGATCTGATAAATATGATTTAAACCAAGCCAAATCTGTCCCTGTATAATCCCAATTAGCTGCTCTTGTCTCTGTAAGACAATGTGAAGGGCAATTAAATTACATGCAGTACTAAGATCTAACAGAAGAAGTACAGAGAAAAACCTAACTGTCTGGGGCCATAAGTTGGTCATTTCAAAGTTTCACCAGTCCAGTCTCTGTATTATGGTGGACTCTAAGCTCCACTGAAAAACTCAAATGAACTGTTTATGATGAAAAAGTCACTGAGACAGTTAGCCACTACTTACTCAAATGGTATTTAAATAAAGGAGGTTTGATACAGGCCTGAAGTTAGCTATCAGACATCTCTGAAATCTGCAAAAAAAACTAATCAGTTATTTTAAGAACTCTGTCATTTTTTGCTTTTTTATTTACCTATTTCTTTTCTATATCAAAATATGTTACAGGGTTAACACTTTATTTGACGCCTTTCTCTATAATGCATTATAAATATATGTATAATGCGTTATAATCACGTTATAGCACTGTATAACTATAGTCATAGTCACTCATAAATGATCATAGTGCTTTATCATAATAATCATAACACATTATAAAGCATTTTTTCATGACTTACAAGAGCAGGTATTATAATGTGTTATAACTTTTAACAACTCACTGACAATGCCCACATAGATAATGCAATGCAACTGTTGTTAACAGTTGTAACACATCATATTACCTGACCTTGTAAGTCATGATGAAATACTTACAATGTGTTGTGATTTATGCCATAAAGCATTATGATCATTTATGAGTGTTTATAACTATAGTTATACAGTGCTATAACTGGATTATATCGCATTATACATATATTTATGATGCGTCATAGAGATAGGCATCAAATAAAGTGTCACCGTTATAGGTTACCCTAAATGCTACAATAGAGAATACAAAGTCTTGGACCTGATAACGGTTTTATTAATGACTGGTAAACACCCTACATGGTCAACACTTCAGTATGTGCTCTGCCCAAGCAGTCCGGCACATTTAAGAGGATTTTGTTGCTTTCCTCCTAAAAATAAGAATAAGTTACATGTTGTAAAGAGGACTTGCAGTCATTTTCTTTTGCCACAACTTCCCACCACATGCAAATATATGCAAATGCTTCTGTTGATCTTACCATGGCAACATGTACGTATGTGCAGCAGTACTTCAGCTACAAGTCAAGCATTTAGAAAGTGTTGGCAACAATTTGTTGCAGCCTCTAACAGCAAACCCAAGTGAGTGATAGTGACTGAATCACAGTTTTTCTCAGTGCAGTCGATTCTTCTGCAGCAGAGGTCGTTACAGCTACAGCACAGAGCTCAGATATATCTTATTTTTTTTCAGTTCTGAAGTGCATGTTTACTGCTCACTCAGCACTAACAGCTAAGGGTTTAAAATGAGTAATCAATAATCACTCCTTCCCATGTCTTCTCTCGTTCACTATCACTTCTGCCCTCATAACTCTTGCTTTCCATCCCTCTTTCACAGGTATACTTGTCTCAATGGGTGAGGCCCACTGATCCAGTAATCCCTCCACTTCCCCTCCACTTCCCTGCCCTCCTCTTTTCTTCACAACGGTGACCCTCCCTGTAAGTTAACATGGCATCCACCAGTAAACTATTGGGTCTGGCTGAAATGGGGCTGAAGTGTGACCAGGAGATCGAGAGGCGATACGAGATTGTGCCGTCGGTGGTCTGCTCCATGTGCTGCCTCTTTGGGATCATCTATTGCTTCTTTGGTAAGTGATGATACAGTCAAAGTTTTACCCATTAGGTTTAAACAGCTACTCTCTGAAATATGTCTAAAAAGTGTTCATGCATTAAATGAAAGCGCTGAAAAGTATGATTTAATTAAAAGCTTGAAATTGCTCATGTATAATTTCAGTATCTGGTGTCTATGTGTTGAAATACAGTTTGCACTCCTGCCTCATTATTTGCTGTGTACAGCACCATCACGACAGGCTAATGTAGCTGTCACTGTGGTAAAACCAGATATCTGTCAACTGAAATGGTTTCCAGTTTGGCTTATCTTTAAAGGAGCAGTCTGACATTTTGTGAAACAAGCTTGTTTATTTTATTATTTTCTTTAAGCAGCTCTTCTTGTCTTCAACCTGCACATTACTCTGCTGTCCATATCCCACCACTATCATCCTGATGCTCCTTGCCTCAAATTAAAAACCCTGCTATTTGTTTACAAAACTCAGCTCACAACTCTCTGCCAATGAAAGGCACCAGGTGCTCCAGTGTTTTAACAGATTTTGAGATCTTTATTGGATTTGATAAGTGAGACTGATTTCCAAACTCTTTGACCTTGAAAATTATTTGGGGGGCTTTCAACTGGACTGATTCATGCATCAAATGAAGGGTGTGCAGTGTTGAGTGCACTGGCAGGCCATGGCAGCAGCTTACAGCAGGGTGGAAGCTCCAACTGCGGACAGAGATTCATTATCAAGATTACAGTCTTGTGTTTTTTTCACTTAATACCCTTTGTTCACTGAATGACTACAGTGGAAAGTGTTTTGACTGTCTTTTTCAAGAAGAAAACACTTCAGGAACTCTTCCCCTGAAACTGATGAGGCACTTTGTGCCCATATTATAACAGGACCAAAGGTCTCCAGCCAGACTCTTCTCCTTTATAGTCCACAGTTGATGGGATGAAAAGCCGGATCAGGGACACCTGCATATAGGGCTGGGTGATAAAACAATAATGATATACATCGAAAATTGATTTCCCTCAATATCAATATAAAACATGGTCAAAATCCTTTTTGATAGTCGGCATTCTGTCATGTTTTGGTAGACTATACAAATAGCCAATGAAAAGGGGAGTTGCTCCGGGTCCATTTCACGCTGAACCAATCATGTGCTGAATTAGAACCAAGTAGTAGACAACTGTGTAGTAGCAGGCTGCAGCTACACTCAACCATAGCACTTTAACACGTGAAGCCGACAGCACTGTTGGTGAGAAAAAAAAGAAAACGAGTGCTACCCCCGGCAGAAATGCACATTGAGGGCTCTATTTTCGTGCCTCGCTGGAGACGTGCCGCAGGCGCGGCTTAAGTCAGGTCCGCCGCGCCGACAAGGCGTTCCCAAGCACAATTTGGTATTTTGGTGAGCAGCGCAGCCCGGCGTAAGGTTCCCCCCTCCCTAACTCAGCTCCTCCCAGTGGCGTAAGTCGCAGCGAGGGAGGAGAAAGGGCGTGGAGTGGGTTTAACACAGCCGAGACCTGTTTTCACCAATCACATCAGCTCCTCTCCTTGCCTTTAAATCCGCCACATGCGAGGCGTATTACAATTTTCATGAAGTAGTCGAAGAGATCAAGAGATGTCTGAAGACAGTAATGCCACACGATGGCGACAGAGGGCAGCTCCTCAACAAGTGTCACTGTAAGCACTGCATTGGGCGTCCTCCACACTCTCTCATCTGAGCACAGATGGATTTGATGTGTGTAATGTTGGACCCACTGGTAAGACAAACACCCTTTTCCACAAATAAAGACACGCACATAAAGTTGCCTATATTCAAACCTCACATGACAAAGGTGGGTTGTGTGCACAGATCACATCATAAACTCCAAAAATGGCATTAAAATCTGAACCATCTGTGCGTAAATGACATAGATGTCATAGATGTTGGCATATAAAATAAATTTGGCCGACAAAACTGAATATTATAATATCCGTTTGTCGGCTTAAAGTAAATAACTCATCTGAGCACTGAAACAAATCATCTGTTCAGCCGCTGCAGGACGGAGAGAGGACACGGAGACATGTCCAGGTCGAGCTGTGCGAGTGACAAAGGCCCTCAAGATGATGATATTGAGGTCAACTAAGTCAATTACATGTGAATTCAACAACTCTCACCGTCAGCCACCTGGATCCATGAATTTTTGTCATCATAACATTTTAACCAGCCAGCATTCAGGGGGTTTTGTATACTTACTCATCAGAGTTGTGCAGCTAAGTCCTTTTCCCTTTACTAGAATGATTAAAATTTCTCCTCTTATGCTGTCTCCAAACCTCAAAGTTAACATGCAGCCCATAAAGTGTGCTTCATAGGTCATTTCATCTGTGTAAGGAAATTAAATGAAGTGCCTTAAAATGATGTCTTTGCATAGACACAGTTTCATCAAAATCTAAAAAAAACAATTTGGAGAGATGCCGTCAGAGTAATCATTGGAAATCATCAGAGCTGTGTAATCCTTCAAAAAACAAATTAGCATATTGAACATGAGGTTGAACTGCATATTTACAGTTTATCTCATCAGGAAAATGCGTAATTTCCTAACAGCTACCTTGAGTTATCTTAACCTACTGTGCTTTACACATTTAAAAGCTGCTCAGGTGTGTTTTACAATGTAAACATCCTTTTTACCAAAGAAAAAAAAAGTATTCAGGCACTGGTCTTATAATCAAAAGGGAAAAAAAAGGACGTCGGCCAGGAGCATAAATGACAGCCTTGATGGAAACACCAAAGGAGGCACATGTAGCTGTGATATATTTCCTGGACGTGTTAGTGCCAGGAAATAATTGGAAGTGCTGAAACATGCAGCCAAAGAGCCCTGAAATCTCCACTGTTTATCATTTTTCTGTCATTTCTATTTCACTCGGCTCAGCTGCTGTATGATTTTATTGATTCAAGAGGAGTACAGGAGAGGTTGCTTTCTTTCAGGCTGGGTGAATCAATTTTAAAATCCCAGTCCAACAGACAAGGCTACACTGTGATAGTACTTTAGCATTCAGTATTAACTTTTCTTCAATATAAAGATCAGACTACACCACGGTGAACTCACAGAGTTACACCAAATCCTTAAATCTACATCACACTTACACACTCTCCCTAACAGATGTCAGACTTATTAGACCCCTGGACTCCCTGCTGGTGTTTAAAGAGAAAAGACATCTTACTGTCTGCTGCTTATTTAAAGACATCCTGTTTCTGTCATTGTAATGCTGCAGCAGTAACAGGCAGAGAAAAGGGAGCACAGAGTTTAATGATGTGAATCCCCTGTTGTTCTGGTTTTGATTCCTCCGTGCAAACACATTGACTCATACTGTATGCAAAGGTCATTTCACTTATTAAGACATTTGTCCTTTGCATGAGGCTTGATTTCTTGACCTGTGAGTGACCGTTTTTATTGCATCAAACTCATCAAAGCCTCATCCTAATACATTTAGAAGTTAAGCCATTACAGGAATGTGTAATCAATGAATAATTAGAGAGAAAGAGATCTGTTATAATGGTTGACATGAGAGTTTATCATCAAGGAATATTTAAATCCCCATGAAAACGGCAAATAATGACATTTAAATCAGAATATTCGATGCAGCTTTTCTACACTGGTACAATTGATTTTAGTGAATTACTTAGAGATGTCGAACAGCAATGTTTATTTATTTTACTGAAGCCTCTCCAGTCGGTGTTGCAGTGAATTTGTTTGGGTTGAGGCTTTGTAAATTGATAGATTTGGGAGAACTTCAGAGACAGACCCAAGCAGCAAAGATCAAACTGCATGCAAATTAAAAAGTAGTTCTTCAGTATACAAAGTAGAAAGACTTGAATGCTCTCCTGCTGCATGCAGGTGAATGCCTTGCAGTCCTCATTAAGTTCTGTGTTACAATTCTCATTTTGACAGCAGAAATAAACATGTTTGAAGCCTGTTACAAAAGATAGCCCTGCTCACAGTAACACATTTCCTGCCCATGGAAACTGTGGGGGGTGAATAATTTATAACTCATCCATTTCGATTACAGCAAGGCCCAGAGTTATGCATTAAACTAAATAATAAGGGGCACAGTGGCATGAGTGACAGTCAGGCCAGGAGGCTTAAAGGTGGGGTAGGCAGGATTCCATTAAAGAAGCAACTTTTTTGTGGTGTATGTACAAAAAAGCTTTTAATATCAGTCAATAGGTATTAGTTATTGATGACATTTGGTAATATAACGAATCATTGCATTTTGTCATATCTGTGTAGTCAACATTTTAAATTTTTTGAGAGGCCCGATCTGTCTGACTGTAAACGAAGCCATTCTCCGCCTCCCCCAACCTGACTGGTTGTAAGGTGGACGCTGCTCCCCCGTGTCGTTCACGAGCCCAAACAAAGTTAGCGTGTTACAATATCGGACAGTAGAAACTAACCAGAAAGTACAGAAAATTGTCTGAATCATCCTTTGGCCACAACTGCCAACACAAGCAATAAAACAAAGTAAATACCGGAGACTGGCAGGATGACGGGCGCTTAAAAAGGAGGTAGACCAGACAAGAGCTAAAAAGCCAGGTCAACCTCAATGAAACATAGGCGCTTCAGGATCTTACAGACCCTATAACCTTTTCTGCTGGACAGGTAAACCGCTTGAACAAAGTAAGTCCAGTGTCTGTAACTGAAGTGTTTCTTGTGAAACAAGACCTGCTGCGTGTTGTAGCGCCACTAAACTGTTGACCTCGGGTCCTGGACTATGTCACTTTATCCTTGTTTTGGAAGTCCTGCAAACATTATGTTTGCTGGTAGTCTGTTGGCATCTACAGTAGCACCAATGCTTTTTACTTTCATGTTGGCTGGGCCCCATTTGTAATCATCTGAAGTATTTATCTGGATTATATCAGAATTTAATTGAAACGATACGAGCGAGCAGGAGCCTGTTTGTGGGCGGGGCTTTCTGGAGCAGAGAGGGAGGGGAGAGGAGGAGCTGAGGGGAAAACTGGTTTGGAGGGATAGTGTTTACATTCAAGATTTCTCCCAAAAACCGGCACTTCCTCAGATCCTGACTACCCCACTTTCAAGGCCTGCCTTAGCTCCATCTCTCTGCCTGACATTTAAAATTAGGTTGAGTCTTAATTTCAAATATTTTGACCGTAATCTTTGGGTTTTATAATTCCTCTATTCTAGAAATTGCTGGATGATTTTACTGAGACCACACAGTCTGTGGTTTTAGCAATTTTGGCTGCCTGTGGACAAAGGGTTATCTCTGTTGATCCTCTCTGGTCCATGTGGGAGTTTATGTCTGTTTTTTTATTTAATCTTTTTTTCAACAGTAAACTTCATCAGCCAATGTAAGTCTTTGCTGTAGATAATGTCAACAAAGTCTGTTCCTACATTACACTGTAACTCACTTTATTTGACACCTATCTGGTGGCAAATAACTGTGGAGATAATAGGTTTTATCCCAAATCACCTTGTTTTGTTGCATTTGGAGGTTACAGAAAAGCACCAGCTTTAATATCAGTCTGTTACATAACCAGTTAAAATATTCCCACAGGAGCTGTAAAGTAAAGCAAACAGAAGCTCAACATTCAGATTGTTTGTGTTTTGTGCTAATTGGCCAAACCATAACCTTTAATACATCCCATAAAAATCACATTCATCAAAACTCTAAATATGCTGTTTACCCTGCAGACGTGAATATTTGTTAGTATCTGTTCCACCAGGGGACACTGACATCAACATAGCAAAAAAAACATCTGTTAAGGGAAATGTAATGTTACAAAACTGGGAATAGTGCTGTCAAGATTACATGTAAACTGTAAATTTTGGGGGGCTGTTTTTGGATGAATATTTATGTAAGTTGTAGCTCTGAGCAGATTTGTTGCATACAAATATGCAGACCCTGACTCATTGGAGCATACAAGTGCCATTAACATTCATTGTATATGTCCTGGTAAAGCATCAGCAGCGTCAGCTCCTGCATCACAAACAAGTTTCCCAACAAGTTTATTGTACAAGGTTGACAGCATGCAGTAAGAGTCTGAACAAATAGCTGGGTGGATAAAAATGTGGAAAACATTGCTTTTGTTCATCCTCACTGCAGGGATGGAAGAAAATGGCAAGTTGCCCTTGACAACGGTGTTGTATCAGCCTTAAGATCTCTCTTCTTTTTATAGCATGCTAACGGTACAATCGTGTCAGTTAGCAAGTTAATTATCATGCAAGCTAATTAATGTTATCTCTAAATGCCCAATTAACACCAGCTCTGAGAGCCTCCAGTCAGTCAGCTCATCAAAAGGTTGTTTGGTATGTTTCCAAAGTAAAATCTCAGCAAAGTGTCAAAAAACAAGGAGAAATGGCACCATTATACTTCGAAAGCATGATCTCTTCAGTTCTTTACCATCTGTTATCCGTTTGTCCGTTTGTTATCAGCAAACTTTGACAAAAAAGGAAGACAAAGAGGCTCATTTTCACCTTCAGCACCACACTTTGCTCTATAACCCTACAAGATCACTTTTCTGCAAATAAGACACAGTGCATTCTGTTGACATTTCACAGACACCCCACAGTCACACTTGAGAAACCCTGGAGGAAAAGCTCCTTCCTGTTGGTTTCTTACGGGTTAGATTGAGTCCCCCTGCTGATAGATGCCTCGAGCTATTGGATTTTTAGATGAAAGGTTAGCCGCCATTTGTTTTCATCAGGAAGGATATAGGAAGTTGCAGCAGATATGATGAGTGATGTTACATTGAGAAGATGGATGAGGCCAAATAAAAGAGAGGGGAATAAAGGGGGGTGGGGGCTGGATCAGTCAGAGTGAACAGATGGGATGGAAGGTTTGAGGGCTGGGGGAAAGTAGGGGAGGCAATGAGGAACAAAAGAGTTGAGTATCAGGGTAAGCAGAAGAGTGGAGCAGTAGTGGGTTAGAGTAAGGAAATAAGGGAAGTGCACAAGGAGAGAGGATGAGGAGCAGCTGAGGAAGAGCAGAATGTTTCAGGCGGTAGTTTTTGATGGCTGGAGACTATCCAATGTGGAAAGACAATCTTTGTAATTTGTGGTAGCTGTTGACAAAATTAATTTTCTGTCCTCAATGTCAGATTTGTGTTCTCTTGTGTTCGGCTGAAAGAGATCTAGAAAGAGCTTCATTCATGAGGGAGGTGCATGGACAGAGGGTTGGATGAGAAGAAGAGTATTGTGTGGCTCGGCTGTGCAACGCCTGATTACACAAAGATAACAATCTGATGTTGGTTCCCCTCGAGACGCAGTCCAGTCAGACGGAGACAGAAGAAAACAGAGCGAGAAATAAGAGAAGACACAGGCATTAATAAACACAGAGGCAAGCTCATGAGATCTGAACTGTTGATAAGTTGAAATTCTTTGGCGGTCAGAGTAAAGCGCATAAAAATGGAAATAAAGTGATGAGAGAGGAAAACCAAGGACAAGGGGGGACAATGCAAAGAGGGGAGAGAAAGGTGGAGGGAGAGCAGCTGTTCTGTTCAGAGAGGCTGTTGACAAATGAATGTGAATGACCTTTTGTAAAACAATGATTATGCACTTTAAAAAAGCTTCATAAAGGCTCATGGAGACTATTTATCCCCTCTTAGCTGGACTTGCAATGAGGTTATATCTCTGCATGTGCGGATAAAGAGCTCCTTGACAGTTAGGGCAAATTAAAACTATTAATTGTTCGGCTGTGCTTCATTATCCCTTCATATAAAACGTAATCCTCTTTGTTTAGATGTAATTACACTCATTAGTTTTCAGTGACTTATGTTTGACTCAAAGCAACCTTTATTGTTTCATGAAGTATATGTGCTTTATTTTTCATTCTGATGCCAGCAAAAGAACTCGGGACAAGAACAACAAAACACTGACAAAGCTGTGAAATGTTTAAAAAACTATCCCCTTACTATCTGGGTTGATTTCCAACAGGTTAGTAACATGACTAGGTATTAAAAAGGGGATTCCTAGAGAGGCTGATAATGTTCCTTGGTGTAAAATTGCAACACGATGACATCTTGGCTGCTGTGGGACCTTTTTGTATATGTTGACATTGGCGCCCCCTGTATACACAGTTTATACCTGTAATATATTGTCCTGTTTTTGTGGAAGTTGGAGGTTATGGCCACAATTGAACCAGCAATTGCGCAGTACGTTTACATGAGACTTGAGAAAACCGAGTTATTGCCTTACTCTGATTCAGACTGGACACCTGCAGTGCATGTAAACACCTTAATCCGACTATAATCGGAGTTTGAACACTTAGATTGGAGTCGGTGAACTCCAATTAAGACACCAAGATAATGCGATTGGAATTCAGTTTTCTCAACCTTGTAACCAGCGTAGTCGGAGTATGCTTGAACAATGCATGTGCACGTGACCCCGGAACACAAACACCAGATAAGAAGTGATGAAAAAAGTAGCGCGTACATTATGTACAACAAAAACAACGCAGTACATTGATCCATCTTTTTGCTTGAAAATGCCCAGCAGCAGTTGTAGCCACTTCTGACGTCTGGCACGGACCTGCTGTTGTTGCTGACAGTTGTATGGGGTCAACTGGAAAGAGCGCCGCTGAAAAGACCCATATCGCCCCCTAGTTTTGGGGAGGAGGACATGTTCCCGTCAATAATTCGATTTTCTCAGCTGCATGTATACGCAGACAAGGAGAGAAGTCTGATTCGGCAAAGTAAACAAACTATGAGCTTAGTCCGATTAAGCTGTGCATGTAGACGCACTGATCATGACGGGGACTTTAGCCTTTGTACATGGGGCATAACTGCTAACCACTAAGCTAGCTAGAGGTTGCAGCTAGATTTAAAAGTAGAGTCCAGGGGCCTCATGTATCAATGCTGGCGGCGCCAGAAAACCTTGCATTCGCCAAGATCGGCGCAAACGTCCAGATTTATCATCGCGACACGAGCGTCGGTTCCAGCGCAAATCCACGCAAAGTGAGGAGGTGGTGAAGAAGTTGGCGTTGAGCCGATACTTGCGTTAACGGCACTTTGGCGACACTGTGTGGCGGTGTTTGGTGACTCACTATGTGACAAGCGAGCACCACATCCCCGTGGCCGAGCAGAACATCGCCCCACATGACGAACCAGCAGCAGACGGAGGGATGCGAGCTGATCCCTGCCGGGCCGCCGTCCTCGCGCGGGAGAATCTCATCACCACAATGTGAATGGGTAAGAAGTGAATACACAGTTCAATGAGCCAAATTAATTTATTTTCGCCACCAGACGCTCGAGGACATTAACGAGCTGGTCCAGCCGCTCGTTGATCCCCGCAATCCCCCTGATGATTTCTTCCTGCGATTGCAGGACCGCCTCCGTGAGGACCCTTCCACTGCGTCCGGGTGGTCCAGCGGAACTGCGCGGCTGGTGGACGCTCCACCGCTTGTTGGCGCGCTGGTGCTGGTGCTGGTGCTGGTGCTGGTGCTGGTGCTGGAGCCGGGGGCCGGGGTGGCCCGAATGCCGCTGGTCCTGGCCGACGACTCCGAGCCGGCGGACGGGCTGCCGCGGGCCGGGGTTCCGCAAGCCGGCGACACGGCCGACACATTGATTTCTGTGACACAATAAAAATATTGGTTCATTTCAATTCCTGCTTCTGTGTATCTATTGCGTTTACATCTATGGCAAAGCATGTGGACATTTGTGTGACACGCCACTCACCCTCTGGCAGGCTGTCTGAGTCGCCGCGGGTAGCGGCGACAATCCCCCCCACAGAGGCGCCCCCCATAATCGCCACCACCCGCTGCTCAAACGGCGTGAGGGTCTCCTCCCCCGGACCCCCACCTGTCTGGCCGGTACTCCTCTGGAGGGCAGCTGTACACCGCTTGACCTCCACCTTGAGGTCCGACCACTTTTTTTTAATCTCCGCGGGGGTGTGTGTCTCGGAACCCACCACGTTCACCCTCTCGCAAACTTTCTCCCACTCCAAGCGTTTTCGTTTTGCACTGACACCACTGGACAGGCTGCCAAACAATACACACTGTCGCTCCTCCACCTCGCACGCCGTAAATTTCGTTTTTCTTGTCATTTTGTCTGCGTACGAGGACAGGAAGACCCTATTTAAATAAATCTGCACATTTATAGGTGGGCGTAACGGGGGCGGGCCCGGTCACTCTGACATCTGCGCTCAATTCCAAGCTGATTGGGATTTATCAAGGAAACACACGTGGCTTTCGGCGCCCGCACACCTTGATACATACGAATTTTTTTCAGCGTGACGGACCTTGCGTGCGCTCGTTTCCGGTATGAGTCCCACGCAAGTGTTGATACATGAGGCCCCAGGACTCCAGGATATAAGGAAACTGGTCAAATTTACAAACGGGGACAAAAAAGATGTTTGAATTCTCTCAACAGCTTGTTTCTATTTTTCAGTCGCTTATAAGTGCACAGTACAGTCCGGATGTTTTATTAAAATGGGGATCATTAGTTACAAGGAGCCCAGCTGCACAGCATGGAGCAGCATTTGTATGCTTGTGACAGCCTCACAGTGGTCTGTTCCTCTTTTCTCCTGCAGGCTATCGATGCTTCAAGGCCGTGTTGTTCCTCACAGGCCTCATGTTCGGCTCCGTGGTCATCTTCATGCTTTGCTACAAAGAGAGGGTGATGGACACTCAGCTCAGTGTCGAGGCATCAGTGGGCATTGGCTTGGGCATCGGAACCCTGTGTGGGCTTGTGACCATGTTGGTGCGCAGTGTGGGACTGTTTATGGTGGGCCTGCTGTTGGGCCTGCTGGTCGGAGTGGCTTCACTGGTGGTGAGGAGACATATTTGATGTACTTTCATTTGCAATTTTGTCCTTTCCTCTTTTTTATTAAAGCACATATTTTCCCTCATACAGCTGTTGATTTTTATTCATCAGCTGACCTTTTATAAATCTGGCAAACTCTGCAGAAGGTGTTCAGATATATTCATTTAAACAGACTTTTCATGAGGCACTTGAAACATGAACTGAAAATACCACACTGCCAAATAAAAACTAACCCCTGTCTCTATTTGGAAGGTAATGGAGGAGTTCTACCATCCACGGACAGTGTGGGTTCCCCTGGGTATCCTCCTAGGCTCTGGGACTTTGTTTGCTGTCCTCACCCTTCAGTGGCAGCGCTGCTTTGTCACCTTCTCCACTGCCACATTCGGCTCTGCCATTATTACCGTCACCGTGGATTACTTTATAGAGCTGTTTGCCTTGGTACACTACGTCTACGAGAGACTCAGGGTAGGCCTGTTTGTGTGTTTGGGTGTGAGTGTTTTTTTTTTTTCTTTTGGTGCTTTTTTCTGTATTTTTGACAGGTCATGTATACAGCACCAGTGGGATTCAATATCAAGTTGTTTGCCTCGGTCAGCAGCTTGCTTTTGTGTATGTTTGCAATTGAGCAGGAGTCCAGCCGCCAGTTTGAAGGCTTACAAATGAGATCTGTGAAATGGAGTTCAGTTTACAAAAGCTGTCTTTCCTGAGTCTGCAGGTTGGAATTATGAGGAGGTTAAAGGGATATTCCAGCGTAAATTTAAGTTATGGTCAAACACACCGTAACACCAAGTTAGACACCCCCTCGAGAGATGAATGTTGCTGACCGCTTGATTCTCTAGTTCCAACAACTTCAGCAACGACCGCACAATAGCAATGCACAGTGGTCTACGTCTCCACATGCAAACCTCAACCAAAAAGCCACTCTATAGATACAAGTAATGCTCAGAACAGCACCTAACTTCATCAACAGTATATATAGGGTCCCAGCCATAGCACTAGCCATCAAACATCTTTTTAACTTTGCCTGACTTCTTTAGCAAAGGGACTAAACACAACTCACCCATTCTCCTCCAGCAGCCGCTTGTTTGTGGAGGAGCCCTGACGAGTCGATCACCGCAGCGGATCATTTCTTTGAATAATCATCATAATAATCATTTTGCACTGCAGACACGGTAGTTCTTCTGCCTTAGTGTCTTGTTCTGATTGCATTTCCATGAAGTAATGATCATAAATGTTCTTCCTTGAGCTGCGAAACTCTGCTGTTCGATGGCTAGTACTATGGACCTTGAAAGATGTTGTAACTTAAATTTACGCCGGAATATCCCTTTAAATGAATACTTCATTAATACTTGATTCTGACAGGGAGGTCTGTGCATTTATAGGCAATGTGGATAAAACTTCAGCTTGAGCATATTTTGACAAGTGACAGAAAGTAAGACAGTCATTTTATGGATTCAGTTTAAAAGCAGTTAAAACTATCCAGAGGTATTTAACTCATGGAATAAAATTGCTCAAAAGTCAAAGCACGTCATCGCACTCAGTTAATGCAGTATGATCATAAAACAGTCCTGCACAAACTACAGTCACTGTGGAGGAAGACAGAGCTACCCCTGTCTTCAAAGTTTATGCTATTGGAATCTCTTTTGCTAAAATATCAGCCCATCTGTCTCTGGATGATGACTCATATCACCCAAATGCTGGCATGAACATCAGAAGTTTCATAAAGTACCTCACGATCACTCAGAAATGGTGGCCAGACAGACGGTGAGCAATCAGCTCCGCTCCTGATTTCACTGCTGAAGTCCTTCTGTCAAAGTCAAAAAGGTAATCAGTCAGTTTGAGGAGGAAAAACTTCCAGAGAGTGTATGTTTTTTACTTGGACATGAGTTTTACTCCTTTGAGTCTGATTTATATAGATGGGTGCATTTAAGTTTGTCCATTTGCTGCTCTTAGTCAATCAAGTCAATCTTTTTGTCAACCATTATCACACCCATGACACTTTACAGGTACTTGTTTCCATGTGACTGATATAACAGAGGTAATCTTTGCAGGTGGCACCCAAGCGGCCTGTGTGCTGGTTTACCTGGGTCATCTTGGGGGTGTGGCCTGTCCTGGCTTTACTGGGAGTGCTGATCCAGTGGAAGGTCACAGCAGAGGGATTTTCTCACACAGAAGGTGAGTGATGCTGCTTCACACGCACAGGCAGACTTTTAATAATAGGTTTAAAGTCTGACTTTCCACACAGGTGTTGTAGGAAAAGCAATTTTACTGCTTTACAGCAGGATGTATTTAGATTTTATAGAGATGTAAAGGGCTGTATAATCAAGATACAGTGGCTCATTGTGTAATTAAACCTGAAAGACAGAGAATTAAAATGATTTACATGCTCTTTGAAGTTCGAACATGATAAAACACCAAAGCACAACGCTGTTTTTCTAAAAAAGAGACTTCATTCTGAGATATTGAGCTATTTATATTACCTCTGAGTTAATCATGATCTCTAAAAAAAGAAAATATAAGCAGTGAAATAAAAATTTAACAACCAGCCTCAAACTGAACTCTGCAGTCTTTGCAGGTGAGTGTTGAGGTCAGGTGATGTGGAGAGGCAGGTCTCCAGCAAGTTTAGACAATCCATAAAAATTCAGGACCCTTTGTGATGGAGAAATGTCTGAGCGAAGGGACGGAGATGAAAAGTGTGTCCTTGTGATATGTCAAACACACACGCGCACACACAAAGAGGAAAAAACTTTGATCGTTTCTCAAAGATTTTCATCAAATCTAAACGAATAAACATCTCATGTATAAACAGTTACCTGCACCGAGGCTGTCCACTTTGTGCTGAATAGAGCTAAAGCCAGACACAGCCGCTGCTCCTACCTGTAAGTGTGAGTGATGGATGAGCTCTGAAACAGCTGAATCAAGTGAGAGTGCGCTCTCCTCACCGTGTCTGCTCAAACTTTATGGTAATAAGAGCCACAGCCCCACAGCCACAGGCTGTAGTCAAGGCCAGTGCAGACTTGTTAGAAAATGTTTAAAAATATGTTTGATCAAGCTAAAATCACACATTTGTTCAGGCAGGGAGGAATAATCTGCAGGGTCTGTTTTTCAGCCTTAATATTGGAGTGTGGATCACAGATAAGAATCAGCTTATGTCATGCACCTCGAAGCCATGTAACAGAATTTATCACAAATATCACCCATCTCCATGGCAGCGGCTGTGCACTGAAGGAGGGCTGTTGCTGTTATATTCACACTATAGAAGGTGTTTAAGTCGCACATGCTGGAAGTGTGCTGTACAGCTGCACTGAACCCAGATTAGGCTTTTAAATGTGCAGCTTTTCAGCAAAATCACATGTTAGTTTTTATTCAGTTTAATCACTTTTGTCAGTATGTCATGATGAGGCTGTCAGTATCAGTCTGACAAAGGTAACTACAGGCTGGTCCTATTTAATGAGGAATAACAAATTGATGATTGCAGTGTATGTGCTGTGCATGTGCGTGTGTGTATGTCTGTGTCTTTCTGTGTGTGTCTGTGGGTGTGTGGGAGGTTCTGAGACAGCAACATGAGTGTAGTCAGCAGAATGTGATATTGATGGAAACAGCCTTTTCTGAGCGCAGGCACAACACAGATGGCTAGAACACGCAAACACACACACACACACACACACACACACACACTGGGGGCACACAGTTTAAATGCAGTACACAAACACCATCACAACCCCACAAACACAGACAGCCATACACCAGGGTAGAGTTTCTCTCCTACATCCTAACTACAGGCGGACTAAAACACCCACACTCATTCATTTGCACAAGCATACACACATTAAGTCTTACATTTGATCTTTGCTGGCGTGTGATGTGCAGAGTTATACTGTCTTAGAAGAAGTCACACATGGCCTCAAATAATGGGATTAAACAGCCAGCTGCCGTGGCTTCCAGTCAGAGGGTGTAGGCAAAGAGATAGAGGAAGCTTTTCAGCACTATTTTAAAAAATGTACAATTGCTTGTGTGGGAGAGAGACCTAGAAATGGATAGACATGAAGGAGGAACAGGCGAGCAGAAAACTGCTTTAAGTGGAAGAGTCAGTCCCCCAAAATTCTGGAGACTTTACTGTCTTTACAAAAAAGAAGACCTGTTTAAAAACCTTAAGCTGTCACAGTGTAGCCACAAGATTAGAAAATAATATATTTATACTATATATGCGTTATAGTACCAGAAAGGACATTGATCTCCCCACTGAGTTATGGATGCTATAACATAACACATACAGGAAATGCACAAACAAGGATTTTTATTTTTATGGCACTGATGGAGGGATATCAGGCTGGGTAGCAAAGATCCCTGAGGATGAGACAGTCCAAAAAAGAACAGCTCCTTGTGACAGTTCAAAGACGTGTGTTTGCAATATATATTTTTTTCTAACAGTTCCTCTTCTATTCTGCTAAAATGGTGAAGAATTCTGCTGGAATTGCAATAAACCATCTTTCCAGGATCAGGCAAAACCACATAGACATAAATCAGCATGATAAGAATGAACTATAATGTTTATTATTTTCCTGGTTTGACGGTTGATGTATTTGTGAAAGTGGAGGCGGCAGTCTATAAGATCTATACTGCAGTCAAACAACAGAGGGAGCTCTAGTTCTTTGGCTTCACAGTCAATGAGTACTTATAGCATTAATTTTAACTTTACAGTCTATGACAGACACATAGTGTAAACAAGCCTAGCTTTGTGGCCATTAAGTCTTTTCTCTGGCTTCCCTCTGTTTGATGGCCGGCTGCAATCACAGATTGTATTGTTCATAGATGTAGTCTCAGTCACTCATTTCCTTCTGAAGCAAAGCATGGCGCCTGTAAGTAGCAGGCGCCATATTGGAAATTCTGGCTCAACCGAACTTTCAGCCAGCCTATCATGAGGCAGTTGGTGTGCCCCCCTCGCCAGTCTCTGATGTCTTCAAAATTGATGTTTAATAAAAAAGAAATTCACACCCTGTGCATGTGCACCATTTTTTTCTTAACCATGCAGCAAAAGGTTTATCTTTGCTCTAAAGATGTGCTTTTTTGAATGAGTGTGTATGCAGTTTCTGGAGCTTTTGCTGTCAGCCTCAAGTGGACTCCCAGGGAAGTGCAGTTTTTAGCACTTAAATGTCATCCTTCATGTCAAAAATGTAACGTTACAGAGAGCAAAAGAAAAAAAAAAAACAGGGAAAAATGATTTTATTCTGTATCAACATCTGTGTTGCATTCACCGCTCCTTACCACAGACACAGCCTGTGATCAGGAGTATAGATTGGGGAAAGAAGTCAGAATGTTAATATGCTTCCTGCAGCTTTGAGATAAGAGTCAGGCCAGCTCGGGTCATCACTGCACTGGTCAGAAACCTATTTTATTGTACTAAGACTGCATGGAATCATAAATGAAGTTTTAATAACCTTGTTCCTTGCTGTCAGAGTTTGTCTGTGGTCTTTATGCTGCTAAATACAATCTTTGTGGCTACAGGCCCTGAACTGGCAGAGAACAGCGAATGGGGAAAGAAAAAAGGCAAACAGAGGGAGCAGGGGAACTGGGGGAAGGGTGATTAACTGGGGCACACTGGGAAAGAGGGGCAGCCAAGTGGAGCAGTGAGGAAAACCATCCGTCTGTCAGCTGATTGAATGGCATGAATGAATTAGCTTGCATGTGTTTGCTTTGTATTTTTTTGAAGCATTTGAGGACGAAGATTAAACGTATACAAACACAGATGTTTCTGTTCCTTCTGCACCATCAAAATCGTTATTTTTCACCAGAATTCATCAGCCTTACATGAACTGAACTGTAGTTTTGAAAAAAAAAAAAAGAAAAAAAGCGTCCTCACTTCCAAGGTCTTAATCCCACCAATGTCCTCATAAAGATAGATATTTAAGTATTCATACACACACACACAGAGTAGCATGTCGCCAAAGAGGCCTGCAGTGGGGTGAGCTGAGGAAAAGAAAAGGGGGGTATCATTAAGCAGTTTCCCTGGCAGATGGTGCCTCGTTAGCTGTCCGCCTGCACAAAGAAACAACAATAGACCTCATAACACTTCCACACCCACCCACACACACATACATCCACACAGGAGCTGTGACGCATGCAGTACATCATGTGTTGGTGGAGTTCAGCAGGGTCCTCGTGCTTGCTGATATAGTTTGACCTGACACACTGAACATGAAACACCATCCAATCAAAGCGCTGACAAACTAAAATAACACATGTAATTAATGGACAGCAGGACAGGATAGGTTTTGGACCTCCTTTGCTGGGGTGGGTGTGAAAATAACACAAACACAGTCAACCCACTCACAATATGTTTGGAGACTAGGCAGCTCTGTCTGAGTACTGCTATCCAACTGAGTAAAATGAGGAAACTCAGGACATAGACATGTGGATTTTGCTTCCTTTGCTTTCTTTTAAAGCCTGTCCTTACAATAAACTCAACAAGGATAGCTTCACATCAGCCTTTAGGTGCTAATTAAAATATTTCCAAAAATCTGATCGAAGGTTTCTCTTGTTCTTGTCAGTTTGAATGACTCTCAAAGTTTCCTTTCCTGCTCACAAGCCATTAACCTGACAGCTGTATTTTTCTTAATCCTCGTTATTATCCTTTCCCTTCACTTTCTTTCGTCTTTTTCACACTATTACATCTCCGGTCTCTTCCCTCCAGTGGTTCTAAGCCGTCAGCAACGGAGGGTCCAGCTCATGCGAATCAAACAGCGAGAAGAGAGGCTGAAAAAAGAGAAAGAGAACAAGAAGAAGAAAAAAGGGCAAAACCAGAAGAGCAGCCACAAGCCGAAATCCCACACCCATCATCACCACCACCACCAGCAGTACCACCACCCAGTGGCATCCCACCCTCACCACCAAGCCCAAAGCTCTCAGCCTCCCAAAGTCCCTCCTCCCCAGACTGAGCCTGGGTACCACCGGAAGTCCAACCCCAAGAGGCGCTTTGATGGAGACGTACTGTCACCGGTAAGAAGAAGGATCATATTGTAACTTGTATTTTTATGTAGTTTTTACAATCGATAGAGAAAAAAAATCTTTTCTATTATTTGCAACAGGCTAATTTCCTAAAAGAAAAAAAATTTCCCAATATGAAAGAATATACTGTACAAACTGTATACAACTCTTCATAATACACAGGGATTTAATACAACAGAATATGGTACAGTTTTAATTACCAGGGATGTATTGCAATGCCATCCGGTACATGTAGGGGTATGAGTATGGTTTTTTATGACAGGGTTTTGATCCCCGCAACACAATACAATAGGATGCGAAATGATATGATAGGATATGATATGAAACGATACGATACAATGGATAATGAAACTAATCAATATACTCGATACAAAACAATATGATACAGAGCAATACGATATGGTGCGATACGGTACATATGAAATGATACAATACAAAACACTACAATAAGGTACAATTGGATATGATACAATACGACAAGTTATGAAGCAAAATGATACAGTACGGTAATATGATACGATTGGATATGATATGAAATGATACAAGACAATACTTTGTGATATACTATAAAAGGATGCTTTACATGTGATGAGATTTGAAACAATATGATAAGACATGATTCAAAATGCTATGATACAATGTGATATGATTTGCTATGGTCAGATACAAGACAAATAGATATGATCAGGAACAATCTAATACAATCTGCTATAATAAAATACAGAATCATGCAATATGATATGACACAATACCGTGCTTGATGACATATAATATGATTCACCTCACTGTCTCAACAGGAAGATTCATTTTCAACTCAAGTGTTTTTAACTTTGATATCAAACTGCCTCCTGTAGATTCTCATATCAGCAAATAAAATATAAGTTAAAACAACAAACCCATGTGTAAAAAGAGAAGCACATACACCATATATTGCACTTTGTACATATAACACAACATAAAAAGTAAAAGGGAACAATAAAACACTGTAAGTGTTGCTGCACAAAACCTACAGCCTCAAGACATGATATGTCAGTCAGAGGCCAGAGATTTGATAACAAACTAGCTTAGCTCTCCAGGTAGACTTGTAGCAATTAGCCCAGAACATAGACTTGGACATAACTGTTGATTTCTCTGAATGAGGATGTGTAGTAAATCAGCGCTCCCAGCCAGCAAAGAGCCCCCGAAAACCTGAAGCATAACTAACAAACTGTTGTTATTCATTTATTCTTTAGCTTTAAAGTATTAACTTTCCAGGTCTTACCTGCTGAGTTCTGGGAGGTTGATGTTGTGTGCTCTGGACAAAGCCAGGCTAGTATACTTTCAAGTATCAATCAGTTACCAATCTCTGTGCTAAGCTATGCTCGTAATCTGCTTACTTGTTTGGAAACTGGTGTTGTTCTTATTCTGGATTCAGAAAAAGCAAATAAGTACAGCCAAGCACATGGTTTAGCTATGTCTTTTACATCGCTGTAAGAGTGAGTCATGAGGTCACATCTGTCACATATTCTGAACTGAACCCTTTATTATCTGTCCATTCACAGAGCTACATCAGGAGCTTCAGGGACAGACAAACCGATAGACGAGCGTACTCCCACAGTCAAATGATGAGCCGCTCCCGGATGGGTGAACTTGACTATGACTGCGGCTCTCAAGTGCCCCTTACAGCTCCCAGTGGGCCCCCAGTCCGTATCTGAGGCAGCAAAATGCACACATGCCAACTGAACGACACACAAAATCACACAAGGATACTGAAACCTTTTTTGACTCTGTTAAGAGTTTGGAAAGTTGACTTTGACTGTGCCATTGTCCAACTGCCTGGCAACCAACTGAAACTCACTATGCCTCCAAGGTGGTTCCTCCTGGTCCTGAACTGATTTGTGTTCATTCCACTTCTGTTCAGTATGAATGTCAAGACTCAAGAGAAGATCTTTTCCTTGCTGCTAGAGCGAGAAGTAGCTACTGTTGAAGAGGATGTAGTTGGATCTTAGACACCATGAGTCATCTCAGACTGTATTTGACGTCAAGGCGCCTGTGTAATTACTCACAGGGCTATCCAGTCAGGGGTTCATTGAAATGTCTCTTTTGAACATTTAAATTAAATAAATTCTGGTCGCTTCGAGCCATAAGAAGCAATTTCCCAAGAAACTGCAGTGAGGAAGGATCAAAACACTCCACACCATTTCAAAATGCAACTTACATGGTGTCAAGGTAGCACTGCCTTCAAATAAAGCTGGAAAACACCTTTACTACCTAATCTGAACAATTTTCCTCAAGGATTTTATTAAGAGAGGAGAACTGGCAAAAACACAGCTGACACTGCAACAGAAAGGCAGCTCTGCACCATCATCTCCTCAGCCCGAAAGTCAGTGCATGAAGTCAGGTGTTCAGAAAGTCATCATCTTCAGAGAAGTCTGACATTACTCCAGGATATATGACAGGGACTTTTTCCACGGTTGAAGTGAATCAAACGGTTTTCACTGAAGACAGTTTAAACATTTCTCCACAGCAAACTCTCCACACGTCATTGCCTACAGTCTCCACTTACCTCTCATCACTGTCCTCCGCCCTCAGGTGGCGTTTGTCTTAACCATGGACCTGGGCTGAAGAAGACACATCTTCGCCTCCCCTCTCCTTATTTTCTTGAATTTCAATCATTACAAACTCCTGTTGGTCATCCAGTCCGCTGACATGTCCTTCTTCCCCTTCCTTGTTATCCTAAAGCCAATTTTTAATTTCTTTGATCAAAAAAAGATAAACTGCTCTCCGCTCCTGCTTACTGTGGACTTTGATGGATGAGCTTTTTTTATTGGTTTGGAGGGGACCACACATGGCAGAAAAAAAAGTCAAATATAGTGTGTTTGCACGTGCCAGTGGACACACTGGCCCTCTGGCAAGTGATGGATCGTACCAAATGTTGGCTAAGGAGAGGGGGGTTTATTTTAATGTGTGCAGAACCTGCTGTATCCCTCTTCTCTGCCAGTATGGTGGCCTGGTAAAAAATGTGAATCCTAGTCTGAATGAAACAAAACATGATGAAAAGAAAGAGGAGTGATGTTAAGAAAGTGATGTGTAAATGTTAAGACATGGTGAGAAGCTGAAAGCATTTGCAAATGGCACCCTCTAATGTTTACTACTGGACCTTGTTTTTCTAGACTTCCTGTTGACGTGTGCATATGTTTGTGTGTACATGCATTTGCCTGTGATTTGCTTTCCAGTTCAAACATTTCAATTGTTACACTCAGCATCCAGAGAGATGAAGGGGTTAAATTTGTTCAGTACAAGTGAATTTTTTTGTTGTTTTGTTTTATTTGAGCCTCTTTATACTGTAGTTCCTCACCATTACCACTACCAATATTACAGTAACCGCTCACGTAAAATGTCACAAATCAATGATCTATTGACTTGGTTTAATACGATCTATCTGATTATTAGATCTTTTTTATTTGAATAAATCAAAAGTACCACATTCCTGTACTTCCACACCTGATGGGATGTGATCAACTTGCCTCTGAAGGACCAATCATTGCTTACACAACCCATTATTGCATGAGAATCCTTGTGTAATTGTTTCCAGTGTGTCAGTGTTTCAGTGTTTCATAGTTGTCATGTAAAAAAAACTCAGATCTGCTGGTTTATTCTGTTGGTCCCAGGGTGCAGAAAACACAATCAAAACTGTGAGAGTACACGATTCTGAAGAAAGACATGTTTCCATTTCACTGTATGTGGCAGAGGAACATGAAAATCTCATTGTTAACAGTGGCCTCAGTGCAGTTTGTAACATTTCTCGTACAACATTGTGTGAATCTTGTAAGGACTAACTCTGATCTGTTCTGCCACAGGGAACTGATCCAACTCTCTGTTTTCTTGTTTTTCTCTTTTCTCTCTCTGTTTACATCATCCAGGTAAAGGGCTTTGAAAAAGCATTTGAATCATTACCCCACTTGTTAAAATGCATCAAGCTGAGGCACCCTCTGTTTTTCTGTCAATGTTATTGCAGTTTACTTCTCAGCAGCAAGTGTTATTAGGGGTTTTCTTCACTCTTCAGTCCTGTTTTTGTTCTGTTTTTTTGTGGGTTTGCTGCACTAACAATGATACACTTTGTTTATCTAGTGGACACTGAATCAAACCCATCAGGACTGAAGGAATAAAATCGCGCAGCTATGAAATTAAACAGATAAATCAAATGAAACACTCTGAAATGAAATGTATTTTGTTGAATTAGGCGATAAATGTATGCAATAACAGTGTGTGATAGAATTTAGCTGTGATTAACAGATGTCAAAGATTCAGCACAGGTTTTATTCTAGTTGTTTCAATTTGCAAACACAAAATTCAACAAAGTAGAGATATGAAACCCCAGCCATCCTTGTTTGTGAGTTTGGGACCAAATACACGAGTCGTATGAGTTTTATTCCTATTTTTTCTAAGAGCATCGTCTCTGCTGAGTATATGTTGGGTTAGAGTTGTAAATACTGGACTGTAAATACTTTTGAAATGTACAAATGCTTTGTTTCATGTTTACACCATGATCGCTCATGTACTTTGTCCAGCTGATTGTTTTCTAATGATTTAGAGCTGTTTTATATTCGGTTACCCTTGTATGTTAACGTAATTTAATTTTGTCTGGGTGGTGGAAGCACTTTTATTCTTCTTAACCTTCAACATGTGATGTTGAACAAACTGAGCCTTCATTTCTCTTCACTAATTTAAGAACTTACACTTTTAACTGGCATTTAATTTCCCAACCACCCTGTTTAAATGTCTGCAAATAATTTTATTATTATTATTATCATTATTATTATTATTATTGAGCATGAATTTATATGGACCTAAAATATGATAAACATTGTGATTCTACCTGGTGTTCTTGTTGTCTTTTCACTTTTCTTGTCATGTGCATATCAGGACTTCTTCATTTACTATAGAAATCACCTTTTTCTCAGGAACACAGGACGGCTATCTAACAACCCTTATGAGTGATATAAGCATTTACAACATATTATAGCTTGTAGTTTATACAGTGTTAGAGCAGTGAGCATAAAATATTTTATTAATACCTAAAACATTCTCTAACATGACTTTGAAGACTTAAAGTACAGATAATACGGTAAAGAACCCAGCATGGTATTTTTATAACAGAGGCGCTGAGTGTATGAAATAACTAATTCACTCAAAGCTGTGTTGATGTGCTATAGAAAAGTATAGCTGTAAATAAACTACACTTTGTATTTGTCATAGTGTATTGTATATTTAATGTATTGTTTCTATGTTTTTAAATATCTGCCTTAGGGCAACGGATTAAAATTAGCATTTATGCGAACTCCAGCATATTTACATTGATGCTTTTGCTGACATGTCAATAAATGTGCATTGTCCTAATCAAATAGATTATAGTGATAAAAAATAAAATTAAAAGTAATGCTAGTTTTACATTTAAAGCTGTCTTAAGGCTGTGTTTCGTCAAGATGAAACCAGTTTCTCAACCAGATGAAGTTTAGGAGGCTATAATGTGTCACAAAAGCCAAAAATTGAAGCTATTGTTAGTTTTGCATTAAAAAAGTAACACATCATAAATCATAATTTTATAAGACATAATGCTCACTGCCTATAACATCATGGACATTGATAAAATCTGCCGTGAGAAGGCTTAATACCACTCATGAGGACTTTCATAAAGCCTCATAAATGCATCCATAAAGCTTCATAAATGTGCCCTGGTTACTTTCCTATAGCACTGGTTGAAAACATGGAGGAAATCTGTGATCTTATTTGGAGAGCACAAAACTTTAGATTGATGATTTATGCCAGACGAGTCACTTACATAGTAAAGTAGACAAAAATGGAAAAGCAGCACGAAAATTAGCAGAGATGTGAGGAAATACAGAAAGCTGAGGCAAAGAGACTGTATCATGGTATACCAACCCAAGAACTGTTTTAGTGAGAATATTTAGACTTTAACATGAATTAAATTATCAAGTTTAATGGTGATAAAACACATAAGAACGTAACATAGACTACAATTTATTTAATTTGATTTGATTTATGTGCTGTTACTCTTACTGCTCAACTGAGGACTTCTAAAATGAATAATTCAGGAGCTTCACACATAACAAACAGAAAACAAAGCATCCGGCTCATCTGCATGCTGTTTCTCTTCCTCTCATATCATGATGTGGTCTGACAGAAGGTTTCAGGCTAATTTTGCAGTTACATAACAACAAAAGGATGGCTTTATTTACTCTGAGTCTGTCAAATACAAAGTCAAATCATGAGATATGATATGTTTCTGATAGAAAACGATTTTAACACTGACTCCGTGACCAGCTGCAGAAGGAGTGAGGACATACAGGAACATAATGTTTTATAATGATTGGCAGTGGTCACAGAGACAGAAAAACAGAGGCAGACAGCTTTGACTAATGTTGAAACACTTCTTCAAGGAAAAGCAATGAAATTAATTTCTCTGGCTTCCTCTCGGTTTAGAATAATCTCTCTGAATCTTCCTCATTTCCTATTCTCTGGGCCTCTGAATATCATTTCACTTGTACCCTCGCTCTTTTTTGTTTTCTCCTTTTACCATGCTCCCTACTTATTGTCTTCTTTCACTGCATTTCTTTTCTCCACCCCCACTCTTTATCGCCCCTGACATTTTCAGTCCAGCGACTTCAGACACAAACTGCACGTTGACTTTATTATTCTTGTTGCTTTGCGCTAATCTGCTTTTTGCTGGAAACAAAGCGTCTCCCGAGTCAGCTCATTAACAAGCCATTGTTCACTTTCCCCTGCACCAATACCAGCTCTGTTACTGATAAAATAAACGCTCACTTTCTTTATAAAAGCAAATTAAATGTTAACAGAAGACGGTCACACATGGCTGGGAAAGAGAGTATCCTTTCAGAGAGCTAGCACAGCCCACATCAGATGATGAATGCAGCATTTTTAAAGGACCAAGAGAAAGCACATGCTGAGGAATGATAATGGTTCAGACTGGAAACAGTCTTATACATGGCCTTTTCTATGAAGTAAAAGTCAGAGTAAAGCCTTAAAAAACTGCCACTTTGGTAACAAATGTCTTTATTTGGAGGTTCCTTGGCACTTTGAAGCAACAAGACATGACACCAATACACATACAATCAGAACCTGTACATGCTATTGAGCCCAAATTTCAAACATGACTCCAGTCCTTATTTCATGTCTGTGTCTCTAACCATAACAAGCCTTAGATCAACACTGCCTTTTCCTTATATCTGTTACATTACTAGGAGTGCCTCCTCGTCAAGTTAAATGTCCACTTCTGCTCAAAGGAATAATGGTGTAAAATTCACTGTTACTCTTTTAAATGGACAATGGTGTTTCAGGCCCATTTCCTGCACCATGCTAACTTCCCTGTGCATGCTGGGTCATTGTCTTCAATTTGAACTTCTTGCCATTTTGTGTAGACAGGATACCAAAAAATATGTCATCTTGAGGGAGGAAAAACGTAAAACAAGCTTAATTCCTGGAATGACCTTTATTTAAAACCAGGGTAGGGGCAACAGTACGCCTTAATGCTGCATCTATGCAGTTTATCAAGTATACATTATCATGTGTAAAGATGTATACTGGTGTTTCCTTTGAGTTAACTGAAATGGTCAACATTTGGTTTCTAAAAACAGGCACGGCTAATGACTTATCATAGTAGTGGTAGGAATCTGTCATTTTTTCTTCATTTTTTTATGAGTTTTATTGTATTTAGTGTTTCTCATGTTGCCTCTTCTGGTTTACATGATGTCCTGCTGGTGCTGTGTGGACTCGCTGACAACCTGAGGAGCAAATGAGAGGCATCATTAGAGGATTAGTTGGCAGTTTTTGATATTCACTTGAATCAAAAGGCATCACACTGAGGGTGCTCAAATTGTGTTATACAGCTGTGCCCTAGGTTGTGAGTCTGATCAATGCTGGTTTACATATGAACTGTTGTTGTTTCATTGTTATAGTTATTATCATACTGGTTGTAAACAATTGATCCTACCATTAATCGGTTTATATCATCCCCTATTTTCTCTCTCCATATTTCATGTCTTTTTCCTTCTGTCCTGTCACATAAAAGCAAAAACCCCCAAAAGCTAATCCTAAAAAAATAAGACCTATTAGCCAAGATAAGAGCTGCCATTAGAAAACAGCAAAAGTTCAGTCTTACTATCTAATATTACTGTCAGCTAAGAAGCTGCTGAAGGCTAATACTACTTCAGAATAGTGTCCCAAAACAATACAGTTGTAAACTCCAACATAACTGCATGTATACTATAAATAAGGAAGTGGTTAATTTGCCTGAGTTAGCTGTTGTCTGAAGATAACTGAAATCTAACAATGTTTTGCTTTTGAATAAAACTCAAAATCTGGTCAGAATATCTCTAGATACTTTCTTCCAGTTACTTTTTAACAGATATGTTTTTAACCAATCAAAATGTGAGATTTCCTGCATTTCCAAAATGTACAACCTTGACTTGAGTACTACATTCTTGAGCACTACATTTCACCAGCAGTTGAGCTTCCCGCTTTGAGCATGGTGGCAATTGTCAGAGAGTGTTTGGAGTGAAGTGCTGTGTAGGGGGGAACAGTGGCCACATACAGTGGAGCCTGAGTGCTTTTTGTGTAGTGTCACAGCTCACAAGTGAGTGTCTATACAGCAGTGACTGAAAGATGTCAGGCATCACCGCAGAGACAGCTTTACAGGGTCTGCGCTTTTATGACCACATGCAGGATTCAGTCTGTGTCAGTGGAGAAGAAGCTTTGGTGGTGGATAGATTAAACCAATGGTTCTCAATCCAATCCTCGAGCCCCCATAGTCCTGCATGTTTTTGGGTTTCCCTGCTCCAACACACCTGATTCAAATGATCAGCTCATTATCAAGCTCTGTCATGGCTTAATAACGAGCTGATCATTTGAATCAGGTGTGTTGGACCAGGGAAACATCCAAAACAAGCAGGACAGAGAGGGCTTGAGGACTGGATTGAGAACAACTGGATTAAATTGACACTAATTAATGGGAGGAGCGGTTATAAAAAAAGTGGAGGAGATTTTGTCATGAGACTTACAGCATGGGCACCCTGGCTCAGAGAGTATTTTATCTGGGTAAAAATGTGACAAATCATGAATCTCTAAATTGTTAAAATTATATATATGCATTGGCTTTCTCACAGCATCTTGGTCTATGTATGTGTTTTGTTTTGTGTACTTATCTAAACTAACTGTGTATTTGTGTGCGTGTGTTTGCATACCTCGCCATCGCGGGTCTCGATGGTCTTGATGAGCACCGTCTTCTTGGAGTGAACCTCTGAGGAGCGCTGATGCTGTGACTCAGGACTGGTCTCTGTGAGGAAACATGAACTCAGCTCTTACTCTTTTTTTCTACCCAATTATCTTTGCTGGAGTTACACCAACTTCATTTAGCTCTGAGACTTTGTTTAACCAAAGTTTAGCTCTAAGAGGAATTTTCAGCCTGGAACAAACTGATGGAACAATAAACAGTCTGTGGAGCTCCTGTGACGGCCACTTAAAAATATAATTAAAGCCTCAATCAGCGGCTGTAATGAATCATGTCCACGCCTAATACATCATCTTTAATTGCTGCTCATTGTTACATTGAAGCAGTGTGAGGGGAGCTGCTGGCAGAGATTAACTGCACATTTACACTGTTATTACTTCAAGTGAATGGGCCAAGTTGTGCGATTACTGATGTGTGCCCAGTGGCTGATTGACCCTGTGAATCATTGCATGCCAAATGTCGCCACACAGTGGTCACTATGTGTCACTATGGCAGTGCAACATGTAATAACCTTTAAATAGTACAGACCATATACAGGCACAGGCTATATTTAGTTTTTTTTATCATCCCTGTTTTGACTCATCAGGAATGTAAAATGGATTGTGTGAAGGGGAGATGTGTATATTTTATTTTATCTTACCTCTGAATCCAATGGAAGAGTAGGCAGACTGCATAGGCACATTAGTGGTGATCCTACGGGACAGAAAAACAGAGTTCAAACTCACACACAAGGAAATCGAGGGATAGGCATATGAAATGTACCTTAATTCCTTATGAGGATTATGAAAAAGACTGTCATTCATATTGATGCTTTCTTATGTTATCCAAAAGCAAACAAGGCCACCAGAGACAAGATTGGTTATTGGATTCCTGTCATTTGTAATGCATGAAACTGGTACAAGGAGGTTTCTAATTTTTCTCAGTACAGTAACACACAGTAAATACACACACCTGCTCTCCTCTCCCTCCAGCAGCTTGCGGTAGGTGGCGATCTCAATATCAAGAGCCATCTTCACATTAAGGAGGTCCTGGTACTCCCTCAGGTGACGAGCCATATCATCCTATAAACCAAGACAGAAAGCACATTATTGTTTGATGTTTTAAACTTTCAATAAAACTGAAAATCTACAGGGAAAACTGCAAAAGGCAGGACTATAATGATGGGTGATAATCCCGGTGATATACTGGCTCTTGGTGCCCATCTGTACACATTTATCACCATATCTGGGGCCATGTAGTTGGCTATATAACTTACCAATTGAGCACAAATATTTGCGCGAGGATGTAATAGGCTTATCCTTTTAATTAGAGTTAAAGTACCTTGTTTTTATTACAAATTGAATTTATTTTTCCACAACAAACGCTTGAGCGAACCTCCAAATTTGATGCCAAACACATCAGAGGCGATTTAAATTTCCCTGCAAAGTACTCACCATGTTATTTTGTTTTTCTAATGAAATTGTAGCGTCATAATTAATCTCCCTGGTGTAGCTCACTAGCCGCTGTTAGCAAAATTATTTCTCACTGTGTTTTAGGAGTTTCTGAGGCAAATTACTGCGACAAAGGTGGCTGTCAGAGACCCAATACACTTCGTAAAAGAAGAGCCTGTTGGAGTCAAAAGAGGACGTTTATGGCTGGTTCATCACATGAAGCAAGAGAGACAGAGCAACTGCTAAACAAACAAGAGGCCAATTATCCTGTGGGTATAAGATAAGATGCCCTTACAAGACAAAAATGACCAAGGGCTCCATAAAAAGAGGACATTTCAATGAAAACTCATGTTTCATGAAATGGCAAAGATACAGCACGAAGAGTAGAAATGGGACTTCTTTTGGAAATCATTCTTTTTTGGTTGTCATGAGTGGACCTTACCGCAGTTATATTACATATAAAAATTTTTTAGATAGAAGCTAAACCCAGTAAACAGCAGCCAGGAGGGCACTGATCCACTCTGAGAGCCAAAAAGTAGGTACTCCAGATGTATGTATGATCCACCTCACCACTGCACCAGCTAGAAAAAGTAATTACCTTCATCTTAGCAATGTCCTCCTCCAGTTTTGTAATAGTGTCCTGGTAACCAGAAGCCTCACGGCCCATACGTTCCTCCATGTCTCTCATCTGGCGCAGCAGAGACTCGTTCTACAGACAACAGAGACTCGATGTTATAGGTGGAACAGTGGGCTAAATATTAATGACGGGAGCTGCATGTTTTCACAGAAATATAGAGTGAGAACTCACGGTGCCTTTAAGTGAGTCGATCTCACAGGTGTAGGACTGGATCTGGTGTCTGTACTCCATGGTCTCCTGCTTGGCCTGACGCAGAGCATCATTGTTCTTATTCACAGCCTGGTTCAGGTCGGACACCTGAGGACAGACAGGACGAGGTTTTAGCTATCAATCAGCTTCAGAAGACTTTCCTTTATTGTGTTTGTATAAGCGTGTCTACCTTAGACTTGTACCAGTCCTCAGCCTCTGCAATGTTTTTGGCTGCGATGCCTTCATACTGGATGCGGATGTCCCTCAGAGCAGCAGTCAGGTCAGGTTTGGACATGTCCATCTGGACCTGCACCTGAGTGTCCTGCATCTGACTCTGCAGCTCACGGATCTCCTGCAGGGTGACAGAGGGATTATGGAAATCTTTTTAAAACAGAAAAATAGGGTTGAAAATTTGTAAGTTCTCAACACTGTAATAATCATATAAATGATAAAAAAGTTGTATGGGGTAACATATTGAGGGTATCTTCTTTCCTTGTTTAAAAGAAGAGTAAATTAAGTGTGGGCTAAATTAGTTTTCCCAGTGAAGCAACCTAATAAAGAAGTGACCCCAAAGCAAATGCAGCATGAGGACTAAACAGGTTAGCTTAAAACTAGTCAGCCCTTCTCCCACTCAGCTGTCTCCTGGTCTAACCAAGAAGTTATAAATATCTTTTGCATCTGTTCATATCCTGACATGCACACACATCCAGCCACACATCCAGCAGCTGACATGCTCTCTTCAACCAATCTGCAGCTCTGCATTTCTGAGAGGTCAAACTTGTGTGAGAGTGGGTAAAAATGACAAGAGGGGGCCTCTACTGTGCTGCCATGTGTCTGAGTGTGTAACTTTGTGTGTCCTTTGATGTCTGAGGGTGACTGTGCACACAGGGGGGCGAGTTGCATGTGCATATACAGTATATACAGTTAGATATGTGACCAGAAAAAGAGCATAAATGTGGATATAAATATGTTTTAGCACCAGTGGGCGTGTTAAAGTGTGAACTATTCGATACCTCATTAAGTTGGATGCCTTTAGATGTCCAAATATAACTATTGGTGCATTATAGCTTCACTTAAGAGTTATGTGATACAGTACACACACTCACACTAACATTCATAGCGCAGAGAACTTGCTGTAGGTGTGGTGGGTGGAAATAATTCATAGACAGATCAACAAACCTCTTCATGTATCTTCTTCAAGAAGGCGATCTCCTCCTGCAAACTCTCAATGCGCCTCTCCAGGTCCAGCCTGGCCAGAGTGGCACTGTCTACATCCTGGAAACAAAAACACAAACAGATCAAAACCTGAAGAACAGAGAAGCTACAAAGTTGCTGGGAATCAAGAGAAAGAAAAAATAAGTGGGATGAAAGGTAAGAAGGAGAAAGCACTAGATGAAACTAAGAGGAAGATAAGCTGTGCAAGGGTAGAGTGTTTCATTTTTGCTTGTGGGTCTGAGAATAAAGTGACAAAGGATTGAAATCTAACGGCAGGGTTTCTTTGAATGGAAAAAAGAGACATACGGCTCTAAAAGCAGAAAGGTTGTTCTCTGCCTCTTCCTTCAGGTGAACCTCCTCCTGCAATCTGTCGAGAGGGAGACAAACAAAGAGGACAAAATAAGGAAAGGAAAGGAAAAGTCAGACAACAGCTGTGTTTGAGACTGCGACTTCTTCTCCGGGGACCAATTATTACACAGATAAACCAGTTACCACCTCTCACTCCTGCTTACTTTTTTAGGCTGCCGGTAAAGTTACAAGAATAGGACTGACTCAACAATGACACATCAGAGTTGAGCTTTGATTCGTAGCCCTGTTCACTCATACACACACTTGTGCTCTTGTTCTTTGAGTCCTAAAGCTGTAGTGCAGCTGCTGTCAGAGAGGTTACAGTGAGTAAGGAACAAAGATCTGCCTATGGCTGCTGCTGTTTCCAGAATTAGGTTTTACAATGCACACTAGGCAACATGAGAATATAACAGACATGCATGTATACAATGAAGTCTGATCTATATTCACACATTTTAACGGCATCTGTTATTAATGTATGCAGCAGAGATGCAGCAAAATGTTAATCAGAAAGAAAAAGCTATGCAAGGTAGATTTCTGTAGAAAACACAGTTGAACTGTTTTCTCTCTAAATTCTGCACTAAATGTGTGTGTTTGTGTGTGTTGAGTGTATGTATGTGTGTTGAGTGCATGCGTGTCTGTGTTGTAACTCTTGGCAGGGCAGAAGGTCTCGCTGTGCTTTTTGATCTCAGTAGGAGCAGCAGGTGCTTTGGCAAGCTTCACTCACTGCTGCAGGCAACAATTTAAAGATGGTGGCAGAGAGTGAAGGGTGAATGGCTGTGTGCGTGCTGTGTATGTGCTGTGCATGTGTGTGTGTGTGTGTGTGTGCGTGTGTGTGTGTGTGTGTGTGTGTGTGTGTGTGTGTGTGTGTGTGTGTGTGTGTGTGCGTGTGTGTGTGTGGAGATTGGCAGGTCTAGCTGAGGTTTTTCATAAAGCTAATTTTAAGTGATGTTACTTGCTGTTGCAGCGACACAAATTCTAAATTCAAAGAGCCAGCCAGGGAGCTACAAATAGACTATTGAGAGATACACCCACATCACAGATCTCTCTCTCTCCCTGTTTCTCTCTACCTCTCTGTCTCTGTCTGTCTGTCTGTCTGTCACTCCCTCTGCCTGCTTTACCTACAAACATAAACACACACACACACACACATACGTGAAGATTTGTGCTCTGCTTATTTAAAAAGTTTGTTCTCTTACTTTGTGTAACTCTCATTTTAATGTCATAAAAATAACAGACTGTGAGTGAGCTCATCTGTTCATTCCTGTGTCTACTTCTCTGTCTTCCTGAAACTTTATCTCTGCCTCTTTCTTCATCTTTATTTTCCTTTTTTCTCTCGTCTCTTGTGGATGAATTATCAAACACCTTTGTAAAAAGCTGTCGGACTGTAACACTCGCTGAAGCGTAGCCGTACTCAAACCTGTCCCCTGTTGTTTTTGTCTTTCTTCATAAAAAAACAAAGGCCCTCATGTATCTTTTACTTCTTTAAAGATCACTTAATCATTCTTCTGCTTTACATTATTTCACCGTTTTCCTTTGTTACTTCCTGAAATGCATCATCCTGTTTTTCTAATGTGGACACGTACTCACAAACATCACTTACTCACTTATGCTGACCTTATTAGCATGTAAAACCTTGAACAGAGAAGTTGCATTATTTTTAAGGGATGCAGGCCTAAAGTATGTGTGACTTCAGTGTAGACAGTTGCACAATCCTACAACACAAGTCTCATGTAGCAGAGATCTAGTTTAAACTATTCAGTTGGTGCTTGTCTCTCTGAAACAGTTGCTCATCCCTGCCAAAGTCCATCTGTTTCTCTCTTGGTATATCAGTGTCATGTGAAGTCCACCTGTTTTCATCATTCATCCACTCTCTTTTCCATTTAAGACACTGGAATCCATCTGTCTAGGTCTGTCCATCCTCCCTCTAAACCATCATGTAACTTACCTGAGTTTGAGTTTCTGCAGGTCATCATTCAGGTTGTCCCTCTCAATCTCCACTCGAGCGCGCTGGTTGGACAGAGCCTCGATTTGCCTCCTCAGCTCCCTCATCTCCTCCTCAAACATTTCAGCGACACGCCCAGGCCCCTCACGGCCCCTCAGCTTCTCAATTTCTACCGACAATGCTGCGTTCTGCTGCTCCAGGAAACGCACCTTCTCGATGTAGCTGGCGAAGCGGTCATTGAGGTGCTGGAGCTCAGCCTTCTCGTTGGTCCTTGTGTTGAGGAAGTCCTGGTTCATGGCGTCAGCCAGGTTGAAGTCAAGTTTCTCACCAGAGTAGGTGCGCATGGCTGTAGAGGAGCCGTACCCTGCCCCTCCAGCACCAGAGGATACCCTGTAGCTGGAATAGGAGGGAACACCAGTACTCTTGACTTCATAGACTCTTGAAGACATGTGGCTTGAAGAGGAGCTGCGGCCACCTCCAGCACCTCCAATAGAGGAGTAGAGCGTGGACATCGGGGATGAGCCGACACCAGAGCCAAAGGTGCGGCGGTAGGAGGAGGCGGACTGGGCCGAGGAGGAGTAGGACTTGCTCATGGCTGGTATTCTGTTTCGGCTGTCTTGTGGTCTTGATGGAGCTGTATGAGGTGCTGAGACCCAACTGTCCCACTGGGCAACTGGGGAGATACGAAGTGAGGAAATACCAGACACTGAGCACAGCTATTTGTAGATCCACCACACCCACTCCTACCAGGACCCCTCCTCTTCGTTCACCCCCTCTGGACTGCCAACACCTCCCACTCCACCCCCTCCACTATACAGCAACCCCATTTTTATTGGATTGATCACTTCTTTGCGATATATCTAAATTTGAATCAGTTTCCAAGACTGGCCCTTGAGTTGAGAAATGGATGCTGTACAAACGTTGGTTCTACCAAAGCTATGTTTACCCATTCACCCTTAAACTGTATATGAACACAAAACTGATACTGTCAAACCTTCCAGAAAACATAGTTACTGTTTAAAGCATGTGTTAAATAATTGTGTCTCCTTGTTTTGGAGGGCTCTTAAATAAGTGAGGGAAATTCTCTTCTTCTTTTGAGAAAAATTGGAATTATTCCCATGATATCTTAGTAAAGTCGTCCATTCATTGTCTTCTGATGCCCTCAATTATCACCCTGTCTTTCCCTCCATGACGCCTCCCCCTTTCCGACCACTCATCTTTCCCCCAACCCCTCTTCTGTTCTCGTTCCTCTCCCCACGTCGCGCCTGTTGCCAGCCCCCAATTCAGCTGTCGGAGGGTCTGATTTCAGCTGCTTGGGAGGGGGGTCTGGGTATGAGTGTGTGTGCCTTTGGTCAGGTCCATGAGTGATTGGGTTGGTCAGTGAGTAAGTCTGTCTCTGCAGTTGTTGCACAGAAAGCTCTCTGTCGTACACAGTCTCATCAGCACACACTGAGAGAAAATATCCACTGGGGAGCTTCAGTCTATATGTCAAGAGACTAAAATAGATCTGGTTTTATTTAAAGACATCCTCATTTAAAATAGCGCCACGTTTGAAATAACTAGGAAGATCTTACTTCTTAAGTGAAAGTATGCAAGTTTAATGTCCTAGATTGTAGAAGCACTTGTTTTAGGCTAGAGATGTTTTGTCTTTTTGAGTTTGATTCACTATCCTGCCAGCAGCCGCAGATACACAGCACAGTATTTACCCTTGGTTACATAAGGAGTGGTACAGCATGACTGATAATGCTGCTGCTGGGAAAGTCACTCATACTCTTCAGATTGTCTGAGTGGCTCTCAACTGGTCACACACACTCAGAAGCACACACACACACACACCATCAGAGAGTGTGCAAATCTGGGCAGACCGTTTAATACTAATAAAATATTTCATTAGTTTGTGTTTATTCTGTTTAAGTTCTTCATAAGTTTTATAAGGAACAAAAACAGCTTACAGCGATACTCTTTCTCACTTCAACTCCAAAATGTCAAACCTGACAAACTATCCGGCTAATCTAATCATTCTTACATATTGCCATTTAAATAATTATAATAATGCGTCAGATTTTATATAGCGTTTTTATCAGAGACCCTCAAAGCGCTTTATATTGGATACATCATTCATTTGCTCACACAGTCACAACCTGGTGGTGGTAAACTACTTTAGTAGTCACGGCTGCCCTGGGGCAGACTGATGAAAAGATGGCTGCCAATTTCCACACATCACTCACAATCATACACTAGTTGAGGACACACACTAGGAGCAAGGTGGGTTAAGTGTCTTGCCCAAAGACACAACAGACAGACTAGGGATAGGGGGAAATCAAACCACCAACCTTCCAGTTGTTGGACAACCACTCTACCTCCTAAGCTGCTGGATCAAGAGTTATAACGGCGATGGGAAGTCTACCAATGTGGGCTGAATGATATTGTGGTTGTCAAAGCAACAGGCTGAAAGTCCCTAGTTTACAGGGTCACATATTTAACTGTAACTTAACATGCACAATATCATATTTTTGGCTCGCTAACATAATGTCAGATCAGATACAGACAAAAACATGAACAATTCCCACCCTGAGCATGGCGTCACAAGAAGGTAGACGCCATGGAAATATGGTTAGTTGGCAGTTTTCTTGCTGATTTCATTCCTCTACGAGATCTTACTGACTAATTTGGACAAATGTTTGATAAACTATGCATTAATATGTTGTAGAAGTGGAGGTGTGTTTTTCTTGAAGGTTTTTTACATAGTGTCAGACTTATTTTGATGGATCCAAAGTAAGTCTCCAGGATGTTTACAAGTGTAAGATCTTTAGCTGCAGACTGGTAATATGTGACTGCATGTGTGAGTGTGTGAGGGGACATTTCAATGACTGCTGGGGGTCTATAACAGACTGAAATTACTCATGTCAGACATCCCAGGCTGCAGCTCAAAGCCAGCTCAGACTTGTGAGGCATCTCTGCACAGCTCTGTGTCACGGGAACTCCTGTGAATAAACGTGTCACTTACAATAATGACAGAAGTGTTTGTAAATCTCAGAGGCAGGTACAAAGTGGGTTATTTGTTTGAAGTTACCACAAAGATATATCTGGATGAGCCTCAAGTGATGAATGTCCAATAGATTTATACATGAGTTTACAGCTGAGTAAACTTAATGTGTTCATGATTGTTCAGTAGTGTGTGCATTCTGTCTGGGTAAAACTGTGAGGGGATGTCGTGTGTGGTCGTGCATGCATGCATTTAACAGAGCAGTGAGTGTGTCAGCTGCTTGTGGAGTCAGTTCTATATTAAGCCTTCCCATTTGAACTGTTGTCCAGCCACTTTCCCAAAGGATCATGGGACTGAGGCCAAGACAAAGCCTGACAGGTCATAAAACTAAGAATTATGATGCTGTTATTACTGAAATGGCATAGGGTTATATATCTAGATACAATCTAAGTGATGTTACACATGAAGTGTAAAACAATTTTACCTTAGTTGACACCTCAAGATCAAATTCAGAACATTAACAAAGAAATTAGAAATATAGAATAATAGCAATAAAAAAATCTTTCTAATCAAGTTGTTGTGGAGCAAGCAGGGTATGACACAAATACAGATCCAACAAATAATATACTTATATTTGCCTCAACCTCACAAATCTGTTCAACTCTGCTAATCCAGGACTTGCTAGGCTCCTTATAATGACTGCTTTATCCATTGGGAAAAGCCCTTGTATATGTGATGCATACAGCAAACAAAGAGTGGTGACCCAGCTGATGCAGGAAACAGATGAATACATAGAAGACTCAACAGTTGTGTGGCCTAACCTTTGCATGCTGCACTAGCTGTCCAGTACTGCACTGGTCTGGTATTGTAGGCGACATCAGGAGCCTCAATCCGGGTTACTACATCTGCTTTGGTGTGGGAGTCTCCTCTTGAAATGCTGACATGGCACCAGCCAGATAAGGGCATGATCATAGTTGCACCATTTTAGAGATATTGGTGTTTTCCATGAACATGCTAGAGAAATCAGTAAAAAAGTGTCTAAGCAGATTTTTCAAAATGGGTGTCAGACGGGCATTCATGAAGGGTGTGACACCTACAGCAACCCCAGTACTATGACAGATCCTCATTGACCTCGAGCAACTCAATTACTTGAACAGTGTCAAGTCCAGATCCTTGGTTGAGAGAGTAAAGAAACCATAATGTTGCATTTCCCTTTGTGGTGTCTGCATCTTATCTGTCTCTAAGAAGTTAGAGCTCTGAGTCCCTCTTGAATGTACTGCAGGATAGGATTGTTTGCAGTGTACAAGTGAAGTTTCCTTCGTAATTGGAAAAATAATAATAAATGATAATGCATCAGATTTCAGATAGCGCTTTATCAGAGACCCTCAAAGCGCTTTAAATTGGATTGATCATTCATTCGCTCAGACAGTCACACCCTGGTGGTGGTAAACTACCTTAGTAGTCACAGCTGCCTTGGGGCAGACTGATGGAAACGTGCCTGCCAGTTTGCGCCTACGTCCCCTCCGACCATCACCACACAACACTTACAATCATACACCAATGGAGGACACACACTGGGAGCAAGGTGGGTAAAGTGTCTTGCCCAAGGACACAATGGACAGACTGGGGATAGAGGGGAATTGAAATGCCAACCCTCCAGTTATTGGACAACCACTCTACCTCCTGAGCTACTGCCACCAAAATCCAACAAGTTTGTCAACAATGTACTGTGGCGACCCTCTAGTCATGAACAGAGTATGTGGTCCCACTGACTGCTGTCAAGAACTTCTGGAGGAAAGTAGGCCACTGCCTATGTAGTCAGTTGGGAATCTTTAAACCTTAACAGTATAACTTTGTACAGACTTTTTTTTTTCATTAGCCTGATAACAGAGTTCATCTTAACATGATCAAGAGAATGCACATGCACTGGGACACCAATGACACCAAAGCTTTGGCATCAAATCAAGGACTGGAAGAAAGTGGTGACAGGACAGGCAGGACAGGGAGCAACTCCAAGACCTTCCAATAACATTGTTCTCAGGGGTGAGAGGATGTCAGCAAGTGCAGGAAGTCTGAAAAGGGGTGGGGGCATTTTGGTCACAGCAGCATCGTCCAGTTGCAGTAACAAAAGACATGAACTCAACAGTAGCAGGCAATGGACCAGAGGATCGTGTGTACAGCGCTTTGGTAGGCCAGGCCAATCCTGATCAAGTGTCTTATCCAGTTGGTCTTTGATGCTTTTCCCAGTCTATCCAACCTGTTGAGGTTTGGGTGGTGTGTCAAAAGGAGGAGATGATTACTGTAGTTTAGGCTGTTGCCCAAAGCTGTACAGAAGGAGAGCCCCAGTGGCCAGGTACTTGGGTTCACTACAGATGCCATCAGAGATTGCTCAAAGCAACCAGTGAAGTAAATCTATTGCCTTTATCGACCTTTGATTAAGACCGCTGCAAGTTCAGCAGGGGCAAACTTTAGGCAACACAGGAATGGCAGCTGAAGGCTAATCTAATGGATAGCTGAAATCCCCCAAGATCACATTTCTGCTATCTGATGCAAGAGAGCAAAGAACCCAAGGTAAAAGGGGGACAAAAGGGGAGTGCTAAAGCAGGGGGTTTGGGAGCCTAGTTTGAACCTGTTGACGCCCTGCTGTAGAGGTTTCACTGTGTCCTTATCGTCAAGCTATTCATACACATAAATGCAGGTTGTGATGGTGAAATATCTGTCAGGCCTGATGACCTTAGTAGACATATTTAATGATGTGTCCACAGGCGTGTCGACACCTGCATATTCAACCAAATAAATGTGATGACACAAAATATTCTAAATATGACTCCCGGGATGTTTTTTAATACAATGACTCAGTTCTGCATGGAGTCAAGTGGGTTGCTGACATTCAACCAACAAATGATGAAAGGAAGAGATGTGCTGTCTAACTTTAAAACAACTCCAGAAAATGTCCCCTTCTGACTGAACTCATGTACCAGAATTAATAGGGGCCTTTCCCGATACGACTTGATCTGAGCATGATGTGTTTCAACTCTGCTGGGACTGTTGCAGCCATCCTGGAGTTTCCCTGCTGAAGACCTCATCTCCAGCACAGGGCAGAAAATGAGCCTCTTACAGGTTGCCTAACTACCACAAACACAGAAGCAACACCTGACCTGTAGCCTAGTAAACGCTCTTAAATAGCACCAGGGTCGCAGGGCGGCTGGGAAAACAGTTATCACATACACACACATACATGCACATACGCACACACACACACACACACACACACACACACACACACACACACACACACACACACACACACACACACACGCACCATGTCTGAAAATATCAACAGCGCATAGCAGCCAAACCCCACTCAGCCATGTCATGATTTTATTTTGGGAACAGGATGCAATAATGTAACGTAAAAATAACAACAGTAATCCTCAACTCTAGCATGATCAATGTGTTCTGGTTTTTTCTGGTTTCCTAAATGAAAATTCACCTCAGTTTTTTTTCAGGCACATACTACAAAGCCACAAGTACGGTTCTTTACAAAGTAATGTAACCAAAAATAATGACAGAGGACTATTTAATTTACATATGGGTAAAAAAATAAGGAGAAACACTTAACATTTTCAACACATCCCAAGAGTGCTGTGATTTGGAGTTAGGTGGGGGCCCTGACTTGTGAAATGGGGTGCTGTTCAGAGCCAAGCAGTGTGGATGACATGATGGGAAATTGTATGACTACCCCCCTTTAAACTGCTGGACGTAATACATAAAAATAGGGTATGTGTTTTTATGACATTGCTAACTTTATAGAAAGCTCTACATGAATTTATATGAAGATAGACCAACAGTAAGTTATCAGTCATTAGCTGGAAAACTAGAAAGCAGCTGCAGTATATGTTTATAGGGGCAAAAAGATAACTGAGAAAGCCAAGCTCATGGCAAGTGACAATCCTGAGATGCTTTAATGTGACTTAAAGAGAGTGTTTAGGTAAAGACTGTTCAGCTGGTTGTATCCGTCATGAACACTGAAAGCAAGTTGCCAGGCAACCACCCAAACATTTGTACACACATGCCACAGAGCCGGGCTGTCACGCAAGAGTGACATGTGGGCGAAGAGGCGAACAAACTAAAGGAGAGGGATACACACAGACTGTGTATGAAAGTACATATGTGCAGTATTCGTGATTGCATGAGTCTGTGTAAGACTGAACCCAGATCATCTTTATAGGCAGCGTTTACCAGGAAATTTGTTCCAGATCTATTTAAGGCTAATCTTAGAAGTGATGCGATATCAAAAGCCGGCGACGACACAATGTGCCTGAAATAGCAATTAAATCAAACCACGTGACTCATGAGTCAAACTAAACACCGCAGTCACTTACTGCTTTATTATAGGCCCACACTGCTGCATAATGAGAGAGTAAACACATCAGTGCTGTAACTGAGGATGACAGGAAACTGAGGTTTCAGTGATATTTATCTTGTTACATTACACGATAGGCCTATTCAATAAATGCTGCCTTTGGTAGGCTATGCCAAGGATCAGATCAGTGTGTGAATACCAGGGCTGATGCCAAGTATCTGGTTCTTCAGTGAGCTGTCTGAGTATGTGTTAGTCGACCCAAATTAAAACCCCAGCACTTAGTACTCTAGGAAAGGGGTCAGACACAACACAAACTTTCTCTTAAGAAATCCCCCTACACTGTTGGTGCAACTCAGAAATTAAAATCTGGGTTTTAATTGAATTATTAGGATAAAAAGACTGAAAACAAACGGTTGAGACTGGTGAGACCATGTAATGTTTGTGTCATAATTCACTCTGCTTGTCCTTTTATTTAATGAGACTGTTCATCTAAATTGGGTGTTTTGAATCATTTCACATAGAGGTGTTATTCCTTCTTGTTCAAATAAAGCATTAACATATTTTGGGCACAAGGGGGAGCTAGAGTCCAACTGCTGTGACACCACTTCACGATCAGTGTTGCTGCAGTCTAAGGGGATCCTTAAAGTTTGAAGTACTGCACCCTTGAACAGTGCATACTTAATATTCACTATTAAAATTACAGTTTTAAGCGCTCTATGGTCTTACCTTGGCTGAGGTGACTTGAACACTGTTTTTATATGCTTGTTGGGGCTAAGGCATGGACCTTTGACTTAACTCTGCTTCCCTTCCTTGTAGGGGAGAGTGGGGTAAGATGAGCCATTTTTCATATTTCGGATCACTACATCAAGTCAATCATAGTTTTGTCTCTAACTAGTGTATCTGCATATATTTCAAGATGTTGTGTATCCCTGCAAACCAACAGAACAATAGTAAACATAACTGTCTGGATAATATAGCATGCCAAAAAAAGTGGTCTCCTATGGTCAACTTACCCCGTGTGTGGGGTCAGTTGACCACAGGAGCGGGGTAAGTTGAACATATCCCTACTAATCTAATTAGTCTAACTAGTCTAATATTACGTTATTAGTCCTCAAAGCTGAAATTGTGGACTTTTATGCTAGGTTTTTGACCTCATGTTGTACTTCTTAGCCCCAGTTTTCGGTTTAGAGGCTGAAACTCTTGTTTTGGACATGATGAGCCTTCATCCAGAGCAAAAACGATAGCCTACGCTTGTTTAGAACTTTAGACCCAGATTTACATACCTGTAGCCTTCAAAACCTGTGAGCTGTCTGATTGGACGGCCCGCTACATTCGTCACGTTTCGTGTGCATGCTCGCGCCTTAATGACAAAGATGTGACGTCGGTGGATAGGTGAAATCCAACCTTGGCTTTTTAATTGGCTTACACCCCCCAGCCCCCACATGTGTTTGAACGCCGAGATGACGTCACAGCAGGTCGACCACTTGCCCCTGTTTCTCCACATTGATCGACTCTACGTTATTTCCTGCAGATCCGCTGTCGTGGGTCGATACTACGCTGCGTGTTCACAGCCAAACCCTCCCCTCCTCTCCTCTCCATCCCCACGCCCCGTCTCGTCCCAGTGAATGAGGATTTAGTTTTTCTCCCTGTTTTTAACCTCTTATTTCTGGTTTCCCGTCACTGTGGCTCACAGCAGCGCTTTGGCTGCGGTGTGAGCTGAAAACACACACGTTATGGAGATGTTTTGAAGAAGAGGGGGGAAAGAAGGACCACAGCAAAGCATCTGCCTTCCTGCATCTCCTCCGCCACTGGGATCATGATCCACCCCACACCATGGCGAGTCCTGCTGCTTTTAACCGTGCTGTACCAGCCAGGGAAAACAGAAAAATACGGTAAGATGATGATGGTGATGATGATGTTGAAGGATACTGATGATGGCATGGGCTTTATCAGAAGTCATGTTATATCCCTGACAGCCTTGTGCTCTCGCAGCAGGTACATGATGTTTCCAAGTAATGACTCCGCAGTGATCTCATCCGGATACTTTATCCCCTGTAGCATCGCTCTTATGTGGCTGTGTTTATCCTAAACTCGGTGGTATATATTTGTGTATCGCCTGTGTGAGTGTGTGATTTCTTCATATAAATTGGGGTCTAAATTATCTGACATACAGAGATGGCTGCAAGGATAGATAAGGAGGGTTTGGGAAATGAAGCTGATGTGAGGGAGAGATAGAGGATGAAAATGAAAGGATAGATAAAAACTAGTAAGCAGCTCATAGTTTATTTTGCTGAGAGCATAGGAGTAAAAACAACAGACTAATGACAAACATTAAATATGAGACTGCTGTCACTGCTAAAGATGTATTCCTGTAAATTAAAGAAAATAATAATAAAGATATAATAGCTGTAAAAGCTGCAGAATAATTTACAGCAGCTTGCATAAATTCAATATAAGCCATAAGTTGTGAAATATTTTCATTTATTTGAGATGGCGGCACAGAAACATAATTAAGCATCAGTGACATTTGACGTTTGGTTAAGATTGAAAATGGCAGCAGTGATGGTTTCAGCTGAACTCTTTAACGCTGACTTTAGCACAGCAGAGCAAAATTAAATTACTTTTCAAAATGCAGATTGAAGCATTGACATGGTATAATTAGAAATCAATACAAGGATGCAACAAGTGTATTATTTCCCTCATCTTCTCTAGACTTACACTTAAAGATAGAGTTTTTTAGTAGTATTCATTCCAAACAGATCAATATGAATAAGTCTCTCTGACATGTGTAGGTGGAGGATTGTCAAGCTTAGAGTGTGTTTATTCATTCAGAGAAAGGCCAAATGTTTTTGTCTTTGCCTCGATAAACACAAGTTAGCTGGATTTTTCACCACTGTCAGTTCCCCTCAAAACTGTATATACTGAGTCATTTGAATATTTCACTGAAAACAGAAAATACTGATTTAATTCTGTTGTTTCTGCATTGACTTTAAGTAGAAATTAAACACTAATCAGAAATCAATATCAAATTATAATAAAAAGCAATAACACTGAACAGTTGCCTGCTCAGTGTGATGCCTTTCTGCAAAAATTCAGCACCATGGAGAGAAACCAGTAACCAGTGATGCTTCCTTCTGTCCATTCATCCATTAACATCTCTTTGCTTCCAGCTCTGCTCTTTTATACAAACATCCATCACAATCTTTGAGCAGCTATTCACTCACACATCAGACTATCAGTGTGATGTCCATGTCAAAGCTGTCATCTCAGGAGCCGGTCTATCTTAAGTGATTGATGTCCTGTTGCTATGACAAATACGATGTGATAGTTCAGGTTTCCCCTTAATTTGTCCATCATGTTTCTGAGACTCCAACAAGCCTTAAAGCAATAATCCACACCAAAATAAACACAACACCATTTTAAGTTTAGACATCTGGACTATAATATGTTTAATTCTTTGTTTAAGCTCTATGTTGTTTGTTGACTAACTCTACCAGCTGTCTTTTCCTGGACAATCACTCTGTGTTTCATGACTAGGACTGACATTTCCACTCAGTACCTTCTCAGATAATGTTAATGTCAGTGCCTTTGTGAGTCCCTGTGAGCTACAGTTAGACAGATGCCTCTTGACTCAGCGTCGATGCAGCTGTATCCATTTATGTTTTTGCTGTTTTTTTAAGTCAAATATTTAAATATGGTAGAAATGCACTGAAACAGTCAAACACTTTTTAAGCAGTCATCAAGTTTATCCTCAGAAGTCAGGGTTACATTTAGTGCAGGTTACTTAACATAAAGTAAAACGAGAGAACAATTTACCTCTCCTGTTCAGAATGTATTCTCAGGTTTAAAAGGTTTAAAAGGTTAAAGGCAACAAAGTACGTTTGTGAAAAAAAAAAAGTGTTTTTCCACAAAGAAAGTAGACGTGAGTCACTCAGACCTCCTTCAGGATCTGCGTCACTTCACTAAGCAGCAGGGAAAATAGCTGTCAGTCTTTTTTTGTACCAGTTTATCAGGAACACATTCTGCCAGCAACACATGCACTTTTTTTTATTTTTTTTTTTATATGATTAATTACTGAGATGGTATATCTGTCATAGCCATCCCCAAATTGATTTTGTGAATGGTTTACTGTTATTTGGCAAAGACAAACAAACAAGCAAACAATTTAATTGCAATATCAGAGAAAGACCTTCAGAGTTATCTTTGTAATTTGTGCTGTTTTATAGTTTTATCGATCTGATCTACCTTCTGCCATGAAACCCTTCCCGTACTGTTGGACACCCTAAGGCCTCTGCTCACCACTAAGAACTTCGGTCACAAATGGAAATCAAGTACAAACCAATGGCCGAAAATAATTAAGAAAAATTATATTCCTGAATTAACTAGTCATTAACTGGAACATTGTTCACAGAACAATAACATTTCTAAAACTAGCCTATGTGTAAGTTGACAGAGTTCCAAGTACTACATTTTACAAAATTTTACAAAATTTAGTTATTTCTTTTATATTTCAAAGGTGCGTATTTTCAACACTTGCTTGCAAAATCCTTGTGCACTTCGTATTCTAATCATTATCAATGATGTTGGTGTATAGCTGCTTAGATGTCTCTGCAGTGGGAAAAATCCCAAAATTCACTTTTATGATTTTTTGGATCAAGGCTTTCAGAAATTCAGAAAAGGTTTAAATGCAGATGACTGTCCTCAACTAGAGGGACTGTAAAAGTGTCCTTGGACTATTATATAAAAGTGTTATAAATGGTAATTGCAGTGAAGGTGGGCTTAGACAATAGCTGCAATTTAATATGACAGATTTTTGTGTTTTTGTAACCACTGTTCAGAACATTTGAAGCAAATTGCAATGAGTAATCCAGGGTGAGACTCATTTTGTTGTGCTCTCATTACAACCTCTTCAAATGTGGATTCAATCAGTGGTTGCTATGGAAATGGCTGTGGAAGTCTTTACTCTGAGTACCTGTTGGCCTTGTGTCTTTCCACATCAGGTTGCCTGTTTGAGAGAAAGCTGTGCACGAGGGATCAGTTCTGCTCTGATGGTGAGTGAAGCACACAAAAAACACACACAGATGCATGTTCATAAACTTTCAAAACAGACTGTCCTGCATCCTTTCTAACCTCTACAGCATTAAAAATGATTAACCCTGCAGCACACACATACACACAATCGCATGCAAACATGCTGACACAAACAGTATCGACAAAAATGTACAAAAACACATCAAAGATTTTCTCCCTCTTAGCCCAATGTATTTGTCTCCCTCTCTTCTATAACCTGCCCCTCTCCCTTTCCCCATCTATATCCAAGCCCCTCCCCCATTCCACAGTCTCCATGGTAACACTGACATCACAGTGAGGTCGACACCCCCACAGTTGTTGTGCTAATACAGCGATGAGTCACTGACACACACTTACGCACTTGTCTGTGGAAATTGCACTTGCGCACACGCACAGTAATTGGGCAGAATAGAGAATGGATAAGCATGCTTGCAGACACTGACGGATTTATTGATGCACACTTGAGGGACTGAGGTCGAAACACCAGAGAGAAATATTTTGCTTCAGGTCAGAGTGACTGAAATCAGCCCTTTCTCTCTTTCATTCTCTCTTTCTGACCCTATGCCTCTTCAATGCAAACTGAGCTGCAAACAATCTCTGTGTTCTTCTGTCACCAACCACAAAAAAATAATAATAACTGGCCTCATTTTCAGTCTAATGTCAAATACAGTGCAACTGCTGCAGTATCTGTACATGCATTCTGTCCTACATATAGAGAAGAAGCAGCCAGAGTGTCGAGTGTAAACAAACTGGTCACAGAGATGTTAGAGTACATGAGGCTACTGGGAGAACAGTGAAATCAGAGTCTTTGGGGTTCTTCATGAACTTCTGCAACCACAATCATATCCAAATGTTATAATTTACAGCCTGTGTTTGGCTAATAAGCAAAATACAGTGCAACACATTGCAATAATATGTCTATAAAAAGGATAGTTGATGACATAATTTAAGAGACCTGTAAGTGGTAAGGAGGGGTGTCTTGAATTTATATAACTACAGCATAATACAACAGCTATTACAGAGCTCATGCATTTTAATAGGCTTGTCATATTATTGAGGATACAGGGTGGGTTTAACATTGACATACTATTGACTCACTGACATTATGAATCATATCTTACACAACTAAGCACGTCATCCACATCCTACCAGCAGACCAGCTCACATGAATATACACTGACCTGTGATGGTCAGGGTGTCTGTCACTGAGGTGCTTGTTGAGGCTTGAAGTGTGACCTCCCTGAATGACACTGTTTTGTAGCATTTTTGGCACACAGGTTTAATTGGTCATGGGTTCACCATTAGGTTCGGCTTCATAGACAAATAATCAAACAGAATACTTAGGCATAGGATACAGAAGAATCACTCTATAAGATAAATCCCTGTTGCCTCAGTAGTGGGCATGTTAAAGTGGAGGTATTGCTTTTCTATTTCTGAGCGCTGTGTAAACAGGAACGACTGCCGAAGTCCCTGAGCACTGACTGTCTGACATGCCTTCCTCACTGGAGGTTCATCTTAGTCCACAATTTTGGTATGCCATGCAAAACTAGCACTGATCAACGCAGACAGGGTAAACCCCTCAGAGTTTGTACTTTTGGTGATGCTTGGACCCAGATCATCACTATTTGGTCCTCAAATCTATACACTAACCCACTTACCCAGGACTGAATTTTCTCTTGCTCTGTGACAAGTAACGTTTAACAGCTCATATACTTTTTTACTCACTTTCTGGAGCAGCCATGTTTGCAGAAAGATTGTAAAAATGAGGTTTATGCTTGTGAATTTCAAGACGCTTTAATTTTTTGGTTGAGATCCTTTGACTTAACAAATATAAAAGACAGTATATTTGCCTCAGAAAAGAGCAGGTAACTGTTTGACAGTGTGCACTCTGGAGTGAAGTTGTACAGGATTATGGGTGCTGATGTGAAAAGGATAGTATAGGGATGTCTCACAGGTTCAGTTGTGCTATGGACCAGACATATAATGACTACGTAGAAGATGCAGAGATGCTGCAGTGTTGCAAAAGTATAAATATCAGTTAAACAGGCCACAAACAGAAGGAAAACATCTATTAGTTTAGATTAATAAGGTTAAGTGCTGGATAATTTGCAGTGATGAATATTTGAAAGTAACTGGCGTAAGATCATGTATTTCACACCTCTGAAACACTGAGGACAGTGATCCCAGCTCATTCGGTAGCATCTTGCAGTACTTTTATGCAGCACACACCACTCTGTGATGCCCTGTGATTTCTGCTCACTGCACAGCACAGCCTTCTCTCCCTGCAGCAAACCCCAGACTGTGACTTTTCTTCGAGTTTAAGTTCTTCTCTTAAGGGCCAGCTGCCTGCCTGCCAGAAGTGATACACAAGATTGATTGTGTCTCATGTGTTTTGCTGTGCAATATGGAACGCACAGCATCTTTTTGGTTGTCTCAGCAGTTGTTTCTTTGCAGTGTTTATGTGTGTGACAGCCACTGTTACAGGCTGGTATTGCTTTGGTTTTGTGCCAGGTAGATAAGGAGTTTTTGCCTTGTTTAACCTCCACTCAGAGACAGTCAGAGGTGGACTTTTTGTGGTTTGTTCTTGTCACGTTTGTGTTGCTGTGAGGGCTCTTTTTCTGTCTTTATCCAGCATCGATTGTGCAATAAATCCTGGGGTCCAGCTGCAATATTTATGCCTGGATCATGGCCATGGCCATGTTTTTCTTAAAGTGTGCATGGAGTCCTTTTGAGTGTGACGCATGAAGCTACTAAGGTCATATATTGACATATTGAGTAGTTGAAACACTCCGGACTTGTTAACAAGCTTGAAGCAGCTGTAAGATGCTGAACAGGTGGATGTTCATCATGCATCCAGATGGTCCACAAAGAAATACACATGCACATGAAAAAGGACATTTAAGATAAGACACAAAAAGCCACCTCTGTTTTGGTGATCAACTCTTTGAAGGGGATAAAAACATAGTTACTTAATGAGGAAAATGTAAAGACTTTAAATTTTTTTAAATGCATTTTACAACCAACATTTAAAGGCATGTGTGAGTTTGAACACCTGATAAATACTAGTTGCTAGTCTACTAGTTGAACGGTAAGAAAGCCTAACCCTAACTGAGCACAGTTTATTTTACATGGCTGAACGAAGGATCACATTGTCTCAGAGTTCACAATGTCAAACTAGTTTTCAAGGAATAGCAAATGTTAGCAGAGTTAGCAATAACAGCGTTGCCGATTAATCTCCACATCTCTGTGCTGGATACATATATTTTTGGATAAGTGCTCAATAAATTAGACACTGCATACATACAACATTTTAATCAAAATAAGGCAAAACCCCACAGTGCTGAGTGACACCTCATATCTTCTATGCATGTTTAAATCAGGGTAGTAAACCTTCGTAGCATGATTGATGTAGCCCTTACCTGGAGTTACAGCCTGGACTAAAGTATAAGGTGCTCTTCCATGGGGTCATGTTTACCCTCTTAGCACAGCATATTCCACTTATCTGATAGAAGTTCAGGACCAGAGGGATCTATGGCAGGTGTTAAGCAAGGCTTTTAACTTCAACAAGGTTTGTCATCTCCAATAAATCACTTCAATTTTGCATTTCCACATTGAGAACCAGACAAACCAGACAAACTGATCTTTTATGTCCTTCTGGCTGATATTAAGTCATTAATTGATTACAAATAAGTTTGGCTATTAATTGGTTTTTGAGTCACTATGAGCCCTTACAGACCCTTAACAACACTAAAGACATATAATGATTCGCCTTTAATTCATGATTACTGAATTTTCTATTTTTTTACAATAACAGTTACAGTGTTAACGATTGAAGTGACACTGTGCAGCTAATAAATCCAGATATCCCCCAATCATGGTTTATTAAGCTATAGATGTTTTAGCATCTCCTGTTTTTGACATTACAACTCAAGGATTGCACACAAAACCAAAAACTTATACCATTTATTAATTATTTTTTAAATAGTGATATGTTTGTTATAATGTAATATACTTTGGCTTCAGGGCTTCCATGAGCTTCACCTACAGAAGAAAAATACTTGGTTTTATGTCACAGTTCATTTGGAGCATTGTTTTTTTTACATTATATTCTTTTAACCAAACAATGCATTTCCTCCATAGAACAGATCCCCCTGTCCAGCACTGAATGCTGCCACACTTCACTGTAGCCTATATCCCCAGTGCAAATATGATATCCACAGAAATAAGCAAAGCTCCAGGAATAGTCCCAATCCAATCAAACCATGCCGTTTGCTGCCTCCTCTCCATTCATCTTTCAATCCTCTTCCTTTCCTCCATGTCCCTCTTCTCCCTGTCATCACTCAGCTCTCCACCAGGAATATGAACCACTCTGCCTCTGCAATTCAATACCACAATACAATATCCTGTGTCACATCAAATCACAGGCAATGCTGGTATGTAATTTGATTTGGGGTTTCTCCGACTGGGATGGAAAATATTTATGGAAAGCTGCTCAGTGGAGGGAAAAACTATAGTTAAGAATTAAAGCTGTCTGTCTTTGTCTTCAACAGACAATTTCTGTCAAATCTTCAAGGAAAGATCAACTCAAATAACAATAAATGACATTTAAATGTTGATGTGCTCACTCTTTTATACACCCGGTGGTGACAGAGAATCGGAGTCACTGTTAACTGGCTTTATAAATACATGAATCCTCTCTAATCTCTACCAGTTTTAGCTGGTACAGAGAGACACAGTGATGACTCATCAGTGCGCTGGATAATGCAAAGTCTGCCCCGCTTTATCTTTATTCCAAACACAACTCACTTATGGAAGCTGAAAGTTTAGGTGCTCATTCCTTACCTGCTTACAAAACTATCATTCCCTTTATGAATAGCTTTCTGCAGTGATATAAGCATCTGTAAGTACTAGCTCTGTGGAGCAGAGATGATGCATCAGCTTCTTCACGCAGATCAGTTGATGCATGAAATTGTGTGGGCAGAGGTTGTCGTATTGTGTAGAAGCAGCACATTTTTTTTTACTGCAGTTGATCCAAACTGATGAATCTGCGAACGTCATATAAAAACAGTTCACAGAATATAATATTCAGGTTGTCTAGAGGTTATGATCAGCTTCTGCCTTATGGAGGCAGAACCTCATCTAAAGGAACTCGACAGGTAGGCGATGTGTGTGGGCTGAACTTCAAAAACTATGACTCACTGCTGCGGGGTAGTGTTGTGTCGGCCAACATAAGAACCACAGCTAACACAAGGCTCTGCGCTGTCCCTGAAGGGCAGCTTGATGTAAGTATTTGTGCTGAACTTTGCACAAAGACGATAAAAACTTTCATCGATGCATTGTTAAGTTCCCTGTCATTGAGCTGCCATTGTAGAAAAGCACTACAAGCACAAACACTGGCTTTGTTATATGTGAGTGTTCCAGTCAGCCCAGACTGCGTGATAGTGAGTCAGCATGTATAACACCAAAGCTCTGACATTAAAGCTGTTAAATTCATCCTTAATTTAAAGTTCAATTTCCACCATGCCTTCACTGCTGTTTCAGGTTAAAATGGGGGAAAAATCAATTTAAAAATGATCTTTGCAGACAAAAAAAAAAAAAAATTGTTGATGTTAAAGTTTTTGTCTGTGTGTTTTTCCAGATGGGCTGTTCGGTCAGTGTCGTAGCTCTAAGCAGGACCAGATCCAGTACCAGGTGACAGTCCCTGTACTCAAGAGGATGCAGGAAGTCCTCAAACAGCTCATGCTACAAGGTAAGACACTACAATCAGGATGTTACCACCAGCTTGATCTTACTGTCTGTAACATGGACAGTATAAAACACTGACACCAAAGCTGGCCATACTGGAAATGCTTGCTCTATAGTACTTCTTGCTTATCTCTACACTGGCTTAGAGCTGGAGTAAGCAAAGCTGTAGTTGGCATAAAGATGGCATTTAACTATAATACAGTTCCCATGGCTGTTGGAGACAGCGTCAAGTAGTTACTTAAAGTATTGCTGTTTTTTGCATCTCTGTACTGGTTTTATTTTTCTTAGCCTGAGGTCATGACTTGGTCTGTATTTTTAAATCATGATCAAAAAAGCAGAGTTAACATGTTGACTGGATAAAAAGTGGACTCGCAACCAGCACTACTAACAATCTGACGCAGGACTGCCACTTTTAAATTCAAACCCCTGGCATGTTTATGTTTTTGGTGTAGTTCAGCTCACAACCAGATGCCAATACTCTTTCCTGTCCTCTACAATTGGTCGTTGTAATTCATACCAGAATCTAAAATAAATTATCCATGTCCCACCATGTGAATCATATGTAATATTATATTTATTAATTTGTTTTTGCTGGAGGGTAAGGTTAAATTTAAAAGGACTCACAAGTCTTCATGGTGTTTGAAAAACACAGAATATCTGTGTAAAAAAAAAAAAGAGGACACCAACTTTTCAACACACAGAACAGCAAGTGGTTATAAGCAGCTGCATATATTTCCACCTAAAGCACTGGCAGGCACTAAATGCAAACTACATTTACATGTGAAAGTGATCAGTTATTCTTGTGTCTTCTTTTTTTTTTATTTTTTTCAAAAAAATCAAATCGTCAAACAAAAGAAAATAGAAATTTGGTCCAAAGGATAAGTACATAGTCCGCCTGTTTGCCAAAAATAAATCCAACCAATACTATCTGATTTATTGCAAGTTTGGAGCACAGTGCTGGGCTCCACAACAGCCTGATACAATCATCGTTATAGATATTAAATTAGTGTAAGCGAAAAGAACAGAGCACCTGTAAATACACTGCAGAGTCTCTTTGGTCATGGTAGCAGTGGTGACCTAGTGTGCACTTTAGGATTCTGGCAAACATACAAAAACTTCAACTCAATGAGAATTGATTTCAGACAATCTCTGGCTTATCTGCCTCTCACTCCCTTCAGTCTCACAGCCTCTGTGGTTGGACTTAATTGCTGTGTGCGTGTGTTTGTGTTTGTGTCTGTGTGTGAAGGTCTTTCCTGGCAAGATGACATCACCCAGTATATTTTGTCAAAGGAGCTGAAAAGAGTCCCCCACACTACCCAGCACTATAAACAGAACTCCTCCTCCTCCTCCTCCTCTTCCTCTCGTTCCTCTCAGTAAGTGCTCTTCAGTTACAGTGATGACATCTTACACAAAACAAATGAGTCAAAAGAAGGAATGAGATCCGTCCATTCATTTCACACTGAGTCTCCATTCATAATCCTGTCCTCCTCCATCCCTCCCTCCTTTCATCCTGGCTGCATCCATCCTAATCCTCTCTTTGTTTCTCCCTGGGTTGCCAGGTCCAAACAGCATATCCCTCAACACCACAGTTCAAAGTCTGGGTCCACCACTCATGGTGGCAACTATCTGGACTACATGATTGTGGAGCCTCCTCAGACCCCGCTACACATGCAGACAGCCTCAATGGACCCGTACACATACCACCAGGTGTGCACACACTCTCACACACACACAGTAACATCTTTATCTTTTGTCAACATGCACATGATAACTACAAAATGCCAATTTAATGTCTTTCTTTTTTCCAGCATCGATTCCAGGATGAAGTGGAGAGATCACTCATTGGAGCAGGAAGCAATTACGCCCGCCCCTCTTCAAGGTCCCAGGCCAATCAGAGAGAGCGAGACCGTGACAGGCAACTGCTACAGGAAGCCTTGTCTCTCTACCTGGCATCTCCACAGCCATCATACCGCCATCGAGGGCCTGCTTCCATGGCTCCTGCAGGTAAACAAGAGTTTTCTTGAAATTGAAACTCATGTGTCAAAAGCTGTTTAGGATTCAGGACACATAAAAACATTCAACTGCTACAGAATCAGATATTGCATTGCAACTAAATATGAAGTACAGCTTATGTTTAGTTTAGAATACGGAAGAAAACAGTTACATACATCTTATCTAACCAGTTGTGTTTATCATTATCATTAACTTTGTTTTGAGCAGGTCTACCTTATTATGAGGAGCTGGACCTGGAGATACCTGTGGACTATGCTGAAGAGTACACCCTAGAGGAGAGACTTGACACTGCCGGCAGACAACAAGCCATGCAGAATAAAAAAGCTCCTCAGGATTTCAGTGCTCTGCCTGGAAACAATGGTGAGGAAATACACTTTGTCTTGTACAAACTAAATCTGTCCAGAAATGTACATCTTTTTCATGTGAAGATTAGAAATCTAAACAGGATATAGCAGAGACAAATCAAACTTTACTATTTTCTGTTAGATGGTCTGCTCCAGAGGATGTCAGGGGTCCTGCAGAGGTATGGGGTCAACCCCAGGGAGCTCAGCCAGGAGCAGCTCTATAAGTTAGCCCTTATTCTGCAGCTGCTGCAGGCCCAGGAAAAACCAGGTACTGTGATTCAATCGTCATGTGTTCTGTAAAAGGTGGACAGATTTTCCTGCAGATGTTACAGAAAATGGATCCACGGAGGTCTTTTGCATGTTTGACACAAAGGGCTCTGCACAAAGTATTCAGTAAAAGTAACATTTATATTTTCTACCTAAAGCTGTTGTCTTTTTCATGCGTGGTTTTCACATTATGTAAAGTAATGAGTGAACTTGCACCTGCGAGTGAGATAGTGAGATAAGAAACAGCACAGAAATCTGCAGCAGGGTCCCCATTAATAATAGAATATCAGTGTTTTTATTGTTACTGTGATATTGTTGTTTTTATAGGGGGAAGGATGGTTGGTACACAAGATTATTTCCCCTCATCTTTATACATCATGATCCTGTTCTGGTTTTAGTCACCAAGCATCAGGCACTCTTTCAAACTTATGCAGAAACAGACTCTGACAAAGACATGCTCACACATGCTGTCAGGGTGACTGAGATGGTGCCCACAAATGTTAATTAGCCTGAACAGTATCCATGACACAAATGGGATCTTACAGCCTTCCTCTCTTTGATTTGAAGCACACTGGACATTTGCCATCAGTGATACTGTCAGCATGTCCTGAGTTACTTTGTTTTGCTTGGTGTGTAAATTTACACATCTGTGTCGATATGATAAATGAGGCTGACACTTGTTTGAGCATTTTTATCTTAGTGTATACTTGAAATCATTACTTTGACTCTCTTTCCAGTAGATCCAATTGAAAAAGACCTCATCTCCCTCAAGGAGGTATGTAAGCATCCTTTTGTCTGCAGTGTTCAATCAGTGCTCATTCATGGTTTTCATTGACGTGGTTTCCCATCATCCCCCTTTAGATGCAGTTGTTAAAAACAGACAGTGTGTCCAATAAGCCAGAGAAGCCAGCCCCTGTCTCTCGCCCCCCTGAGACCCCTCCTGCCCCCTCCTCACTTTCTGTCCCGGCTACACCTCCTGCCAAGAGTGCCAGCCTCCCCCCGTCTGCCTCCCAACCCCCGCAGGCCGCTCCTGTTGGCGCCGGACAGGGCTCCAAGGAGCAGGTGCCACCACTAGTCGAGGGAGCGGGAGGCAAGGAGGAGTATGGGTACATTGTTACAAACCAGAGGTCAGTCAAAAAAATTAAATTAGTCACATTTAAATTCATATAACAGGAATATGAGAATTTTTAGACATGCTAACAAGGATTAATGAGGATGTTTTCCTTTTTAGTCCTCTCAGTTTGTATGACGGTGTGAAGCTGTTGGAGCTCCTAGCTGATAAGATACATCTGACGACCAGCAGCTTCATTAACATCAGGTAGCACCAGTATTTTGTGTGTGTGTGTGTGTGTGTGTGTGTGTGTGTGTGTGTGTGTGTGTGTGTGTGTGTGTCATGATGCTGTAAATGTGACTATTCTAATCAATAAGGTCTGTTGTGGTTTTCAGCAAGTGTCCCTATGGCTTTTTGTTCCCAGTGTGGTTGGTCCTGCGCTGACGTTCCGTATCCGCCAGAATGAGCACAACATGACGGCTGCAGAGGTGGCTGCTAAAGCTGGTGAGGCTCAAAACATCACACACACTAGCACACTAACACCTACCCACCCGCATGTACATACAGGCATGAAGTGAGAAGTATGTGGGCTGTTGTAATGTCACTCCATTTTACAGAACTTGTCTTTTTTCCCACATGGTCTCTTACAATTTTAGCTGTTTTCTGCCCCCCCAACAGTGTCTGAAAAGAACTTCCTGGAGTCTGAGACAGGACTGAAGATTGTACAGACTGGAGTGGGAGAGGTAAATGTCACACAAATACACACTCTGCCGCATTTGTAGCCACAGAAACATGATGCAATTGTCAAGGAAACAGAGATATAATCTCTCCTCTATACTCTTGACATTTTGACTGAAACCTTTTCATTTGTGGACCCTGCTCATTAGCAGTGTAGCTCATGTCCAATGAGGCTGTATAGTTTTCACACAGTAGCTGCCATTAACTTCACATTGAGAAAGCTCACTTTGACCAAAGGTTGTGTAACAGGATGGACAACACGACAGCTCAACCAAAGTGAAACCAAACCAGTTAAAGCTTGCTTCACTGCAGTATATATGCAAATATTTAAACATATGGTACGTTTACAGACACAGTGAAGTTGACCTATGTTTATGGCTCAATTAGGTGATTTAACTGCAATCTCCTAGTCCTGGTTTACAAGCTCTAGGCAGAATCAAATTATTACCTGTCTACTTCTGCTGTGGTAGAAGGCAACATGGCCCCTTTCATTTCATACAGCCTTGCTGATGCAATACGTGCCTGAACAGAAACACAAAAAACATCAGACTAGAGTTGTAAAAAGTTGTTCGTGTTTCACCTTACATGTCTACCTCAGACTAACTCAAGAAACTGTGCTGTGTATTGACCTGTTTGATCTTTGCTGTTTAATAAGTGATGTGTTTGTTCGGGTCAGCATCAGTGACAAGACGTCAATATCACACTCCAACTAGCCCATCTCAACAGCGAAATGCCCCAAAGGCATTACCAGATGCTGGGGTTATTTTAGTTTCTTGTCCAAGTGTTCACATCACATCATGGATCTTTAATTACACTCTATTGTTGCAGTACTCTTAATATTAGTCTATAAATGGGGGTTTATTTGTAGTTAAAGTACATTCTTTGCATGAGTCAGGTGAAACAGGTCAAATGGGAAGCACTTGAAACTTGGAAAATTACTTTATGATTATATTTGAGGTGCTGTATGTGACACACACACATATCATACATTCATCTCAGCTCAAATGCTTGTTTTCCATCTACTGCTATATTTTGTGTTGTGATATGTTGTGTAGCTGTGTGTATCTCTTTGTGTGAGTGGACCACCTGGAGCCCTATCAGCTAGAATAAATCAGCAAGGCGACACATAGTAACAACCAGCATTTTCACTTGTTGCCATGGTGCTTTATCTCCTCTGTCTCCCTCCCCCCTGACTGTGGCTCCTAGGTGCTATGGCAACAGTCACAAGTGTCATTAACCTCATTATTCGCTGTGCTCATACAGCCTGCATCTCTGTTGTGTATATAATGGATGTAGTGCAGTCAAGTGAGAAATGTGCATTAAATGGGAAAAAGGGGTGGAGTTAATTGAAATGGTCAAAACAGAGACACCCTGTCATCAGCATTAGGGATAAATGCTTGTGAGGTTACAGTAGGATTAGGACAGTCTACTGTAATTATCAAAATGTTCGGCTCTAATGTTTGTTCACTTTTTGGAAATGTTAAAAATATTGCTCTGTTTGTCCCTTTTCCCCTCTGATATGTTTTTTCAGACGGTCAGTTGATATTTTTTATGACTGAGGTGCACCAGAGTAGTTAACTACACATACATCAAGTGGATGAGTTTATTTGAATAGAAAAAACTGTTTTGTCAACTGCTACTATTTTTGCACAACATAATTAGAGCAAAGAAGTTGGTGTCAAGGATGGTTCTTCATATCCTTAAGGAGATCATGAAGGAAGCATCATTTCCAGCTCCTGTCCACCTGGCCCTCAGACTATTCAGTTGATTTGTTTCATTAATTTATTCATTCAACTTGGTGATTTTATTAATAAAAACATCAATCATTTTTATGGGTCTCTGCTACATGGGTAGGTATTTGTATCATGGGTCTAATGCAGAGACATAACAGATTATTTTTTTCAGGCCTAATCCCTTTACATTGTCTCTTTTTAGTTTTATTGAATGATGATAAAAGCGAGTCAGTTTTTACAAATGTGCGTGGAAAAATAAGGCACCTGATCAAAACAGACAAGCTGAAAATCAGATTTTTTTGAGTCTGTGAAGGTAAAGAAATAAAAAGAAAGACATGATATAACACACTGTGGATGTGCTCTGTCCTGTACCAGGGTTTATAGATCCCCCTGCTGTCTTTTTAATGGCTTTCTGTATCATACTGCCATGACCTCTTGTTGAAGCTCAGCGTCAGCCTCCCACTGAACAAACCTAACCATCACATTCAGTCATATGGAGACAAATGTGTTGTTGAGATGAAATAAGTGACCTTTAGATATCTGTGGTGGGTGCAAGTTCCCCAGAGTATTGCAGCTCCAGCCAGTGTACTCTTAACAGTGAGCTTAGCATGTCAACAAATGGAGATTGAGCTCTCAGGAGAGACAAACTTGTTTTCATGGTGTTTCCTATCAGTTGCCATCACCTCTCTCACCGCTCTTCATGTCTGTATTCACAGAGGACTGATGCACGGGGTCTCCCTCGGGTAACCAGGGTTTCCCAGGGCTCCAGTGGGACAGTCATCACCCTTGTTTCCATGGCAGTTGTGGGAGGTGTGCTTGTATTGGCCATGGCGGTAGCTTGTTTCAAGCACTATTCTCAGCAAGTAGCCAACGGGAAGCTGGGTTTGGGTCCGGAGGGAGGAGCAGAAACACACTTAGACTATCAGGTATGGCAACATGAAAGGTTTCCTCGATGAGAACAATCATGAATTAAGAATATGTGTGGAGAGGTTGTTGTCTTAATTTTTCTCTTAGTGTCTACTTGTTCATTGTGGGGCATTCAAAAGCTTACCTGTGTTATACCGGGTTATAATTTTATCTGCAGAAGAATGAGAACTGATGACTTCCAGTAGAAAGGCTGAAATGAATGAGAATTAATCAAATAGAGGGACATCATTAAAAGAGTTAGAGTGTTTTTTTTCCTGAATCAAAATAAGTTCTTTTTGGCCGGGTATGCTCGAGGGCATTTCCAAAAGAGTTCCTGGGGTAGCATGGGCAATTATTAATATATAAAAACAGGAATGAACAAAAGTTACAGAAGGTACAGTGTTAGAGTGGAGAGTGCTGAAATAAATAGGGTAATGTTTTACATAGTTGGTAAAGGTTTACCCTGTCATTGATTTATTAACCAATACACTTTTTACCCCCCTGTCTTACCCTCAGGAGCTGTGTCGGCAGCACATGGCCTCCAAATCCTCCCTCTGCCGCCAGGACTGTGTGGGAGGCAGCATGGCCGGGTCCGCCATACCTTCAGGCGCCGGCGGTCGAAGAGGTACAGACACATCCCGTGTCAGTAGTGTCTCCTCCCAGTTTAGCGATGGCCCCCAGCACAGTCCATCCTCCACTCACAGCTCAACACCATCCTGGAGCGAAGAGCCAGCTCAGTCGAACATGGACATTTCTACTGGTCACATGATACTGGTGAGCCAAGATGTAATAGACAGAAACAAAATTCACCTAGATGCAGATGTTCAACTCCCACATTTAACATGTCACCTCTCCGTCAGGCTTACATGGAGGATCACTTGCGCAATAAGGACCGCCTGCAGAAGGAGTGGGAGGCTTTGTGCTCCTACCAGGCTGATCCCAGTTCTGTAGCTGTGGCTCAATCTTCAACCAACATGGATAAAAACCGGCACGCTGAATCCCTCCCTTGTGAGTTCATCCATGTATTACAATCTATGATGATCTGATGTACCTATTAATCATCAAACAACAAATCAGTCGTTAACGCACAAAGCAATGACACTTACTCCTTCAAATATTTAGCACATTCAGTAATTTGGTAAGTATAATCATTTCTGTTTCTTATTTTTTTCTTTTCGTACAGATGATCACAGTCGTGTGAAGCTGAAGTCTGAAGTAAACCCAAATAAACAAGACTACATCAATGCCAGCATCATTGTAAGGACTTTGTAAAACAAACCATAAAATATTGTTTGTAATAAATCATTTTCTCTGACATTTGGTGAATAATACAGAAAACATTCTCATGTGTAAGGCACTAAAATGTCTTCCCGCTATATTATTTTACACTGCAAATGTCATGTTTGCCAGAGCTAACCCTCGTCTTTTAGTATGAATACTAACACCTGATCCAGGTCTGAGCTGTAAATACAATATTTAGGGCCCCAAAAAGCCGACCAGGGATGAACAATACTGGGATATTCTAAATACTTTCTCCTGTAACTAAAAGAAACTCGGCTCTCTCGTTTGGTTTCTCCCAGTTTGATCATGACCCTCGTCAACCAGCTTACATTGCCACACAGGGACCCCTGCCTCACACTGTCGCTGATTTCTGGCAGGTACGGCTTGTCCTCTTATACCTTTATTTTAACTGCTCCATACTTATTTCTTTCCTCTGATTTATGCACTATTTACAACTTTAAACTGATTCCACATTTGCCACAATAAGTAGCCTGTATGCATGTCATGGCACCAATGTAATGCCTGTCTTCCACCCTCCATTCAGATGGTGTGGGAGAATGGCTGCACCGTGATCGTAATGATGTCAGCTTTGGTGGAGGACGGAGAGAAACAATGTGAACGATACTGGCCTGATGAGGGATCATCACTCTACCACATCTATGAGGTTTATCTCCTGTTATAAAAGCTTTTATTTCACATCTAGAAGTGTATATTAATGATGCTTTATTGAGAACAAGCATTCAGCATAATGGAAACAGCCTCAACACTTTATAGACAAGTTGGCATAGTAAGGTTGTGCGTTTGTTAAAAAAGTGAGATATTTGGAAATATTAAAGATATGTCTAAGATTGGTGGAAGAGTTCAGTGATCAAAGTCAGATTTTTGAAACTAATACAGAACAAAAAAAAGATATTTCTAACTCTTGTTAGGCAAAACTGTGGTGTTGAAATGCTTTAATTGTATTTCTAAGCATTTACAGATGCGACCGGTGGTTTTAATTTTGTTGAATAACTTTCAAGTTTCCGTCATTATGTTCTCAGTGCATCTTAAATGTCATTTATCATATTTTCAGCATTATGATGCAAAATGTCACAACCTTTCGCTTCCTGGTTTTGTTTTATTTACAAGAGACACAGAAACTTCTAAAGTGGTCTGCAGTGAAAACCGCACAGCCTATAAATGATTAACATGAAGGGATATAAAAGTGTTGGTCACAGTTTACATGAACCCCCTCTTATGACGAGTCATAAGCCCATTTAAGTGATCATGAGCATTCATAACAGTTTATGTTAATGTTTATGGGGTGTAAGAAGCAGTGGCTCTGTAGGTCAAATATTTGAAATATTCTTCTATTGACATGATTTCAAGAGATATTCCGGCATAAAATTTATTAAGAGTCAAACACGCCGTAACACCGAGTTAGACACCCCCTTGAGAGATGAATGTCGCCGACCGCTTGCTTCTCTAGTTATACCAACTTAAGTAACAACCACATGATAGCAATACACAGGGGTCTGAGGAGCCAAACACAAACATTTATGATCATTACTTTATCATTTCCATGAAGTAATAATCACCATATTAATCATTTTGCACTGCAGACGTGGTAGTTCTCCTGCCTTAGCGTCTTGGGGCTCTATTTTCGTCCGCGCCGGTGAGGCGGCGGAGGGCGGCGAGCCCCGCGCAGTTGTATTTTCGTCTGGCGGAGCCCAGCGTAAGGCCAATTTGGTATTTTCGTGGCATGAGCCGCACGGAGGCGAGCCAAGATGCGCCAAGCTGGGCGTGGTGGTGTGGCAGGGGGAGGTGTCGACAGAATCAGCTGGCGCAGTGACATTTTCGTGCTCGCCAACGGCGTGTAAAGTGCGCTGAAAGCTCGCCGATTCAAACCTGGTCAGCTTTCAGCGCAAGGCGGAACGCAGCTGGTCTAGAAGTATTTTGGTAGACCGGCGGCGTATCGACATACGTCACTGATGCCTCACCGGCAGGTTTCCACAGTGTCAGGCACATTTCAGTGCAATAAATAATCATCATCAACTATTAATCTGAGTCAGCACATACATTTAGATCTATATCGATATATTCTGATCTATATGTGATCTGATGAGCGCGTTTGGCACGCGTTTGGACACACAACCTGACCGAATCAACACAGCAAATTAAATTAAATATCTAGTAAATATACACACATGATGAAGTTAACAAGATATGTAATTCGTCTCCCTCCTTTTCTTTCTTCCTCTTCCTCTTATTTCTCGCACAGCTCGACCTGGACACGTCTCCGTGTCCTCTGTCCGTCTTGCTGCTGCTGCAGCTGAACAGATGATTTGTTTCAGTGCTCAGATGCGTTATCTACTTTAAGCCTACATACGGATATTATAATATTCAGTTTTGTGAGCCAAATTTATTTTATATGCCAACATCTATGAAAGAAAGAGCCAGGCCACGGAGCGCGATGCGTCATTTACGCACAGATGGTTCAGATTTTAATGCCATTTTTGGAGTTTATGTTGTGATCTGTGCGCTCAACCCACCTTTGTCAGGTGAGGTTTGAATATGAGCAACTTTATGTGAGTGTCTTTATTTGTGGAAAAGGGTGTTTGTCTTACCACTGGGTCCAACATTACGCACACTAAATCCATCTGTGCTCATATGAGAGAGTGTGGAGGACACTTGTTGAGGAGCTGCCCTCTGTCGCCATCTTGTGGCATTACTGTCTTAAGACGTCTCTTGATCTCTTTGACTACTTCATGAAAATAGTAATACGCCTCGCCTGTGGCGGATTTAAAGGCAAGGAGAGGAGCCTATGTGATTGGTGAAAACAGGTCTCGGCTGTGTTAAACCCACTTCACGCTTTTCTCCTCCCCGTCTACGACTTATGGTGCTGGGAGGAGCTGAGTTAGGGAGGGGGGATACTTACGCCGGGCTGCGCGGCTCACCAAAATACCAAAATGTGCTTGGGAACGCCTTGTCAGCGCGGCGGATCTGACTGACGCTGCGCTTGCGGCACGTCGCCGGCAAGGCACCAAAATAGAGCCCTTGGTCTGATTGCATTTCCATGAAGAAATGATCATAAATGTTCTTCCTTGAGCTGCGTCACCCCGCTGTAGTCTGTAATGGACTGGCCTGAGGTCTTGCTACAAACAAGCAGCTGCTGGAGGAGAGTGGGTGAGTTGTGTTTAGTCTCTTTGCTAAAGAAATCAGGCAAAGCTAAAAAGATGTTTGGTGGTTAGTACTATGGCTGGGACCCTATATGTACTGTTGATGGAGTTGGGTGCTGTTCTGAGCATTATTTGTGGCTATAGAGTGGTGTTTTGGTTAAAGGTTTGTGTGTGGCTCCTCAGACCGCTGTGTATTGCTATCCTGCGGTCGTTACTAGAGTAGGTATAACTAGAGAAGCAAGTGGTCGACAACATTCATCTCTCAAGTGGGTGTCTAACTCAATGTTATGGTGTGTTTGACCCTAAATTAATTTTACGATCCCTTTAAATTTGGAATTTGGAAATAAAAACCTCAAAGTTTCATCGTCCCCCCTTTTTCCCACTCTCTTCCGGTTCTTCTGCCACCCCACCCTGTTTCTGCGTCCATCAGGTGAACCTGGTCTCTGAGCATATCTGGTGTAAGGACTTCCTGGTGCGTAGCTTCTACCTTAAGAACGTCCAGACGCAGGAGACCAGAACTCTGACGCAGTTTCACCTGCTGAGCTGGCCAGCTGACGGCATTCCCACCTCCACAAGACCACTGCTTGACTTCCGCAGGTAATAAACTTCTCAGTTACACACATTACTTCCTGTTAGAGTTAGTCACTTTAATGAGAAGATCCCAGGTGGTAAGGATGGTGTGTGTAATGCCACTGTGACTCATTAGTCCACCTATCCCCCTGTCGGTCTTCATCCATTAAACCCCCTCTGTGCTGACTCCATCCGTTATCTGAGCTCTCTCTCTCTCCCTCTCTCCCAGTGTGCAGGTGGACAGGTTTGTATTTTAACATCTCCCAGTGTCATTTTTGTGGTTTGCAGCTAGTACTCTGGCTCCAGTTGCATAGTCACAAAAATGAGCATTGGCAGGTGTGACTGGCTACTGCAAGAGGGACAGTGAATATGTGGCTTTCTTCTTTACCTTTTCTTTCCTGTTTAACCATCTCACTTTCCCTCACTAACCTCTCCATTTCTTAAATCATCTCCATACCTAATGTTCTCCTCTCTATTTCACTTCATACTCTACTCTCCCTACATTTTTCACAGTTCTCTTCCTCAGTGCTGCATTTGAGACATTCATATTTGTATGCACTAATTGTGTCAACACTGCCTGTAACATTCACTGAATTTGTGAACAGCACTAAGACTGAGAGGATCGATTTTTTCATTTATAACAGAGCTTTTCCTCTGTTCTTTGCTCTCCTCTCTGTCTCTGCTGTCCCTTGTTTCTGTTTTTCAGGAAGGTCAATAAATGCTATAGAGGTCGATCCTGCCCAATCATCGTCCACTGCAGGTAAAGAAACCACAATAACATCAAAACTGATATTAGATGAGTAAATGTGTGTGGAAGTGGAAAGCACCCCTGCTAGCCCCCTATTACACATCATTTCATTAACTGCTGATACTTAAAGCTTGTGGTCCTGAACCTACATGAAAGATCTTTGTAGATGGATCAGCCCCATGTTCCAGTTAACAGTTGAGACACATCTCCAGCCTTGCAACAGCCTTTTCTTTTTCAAGGAATTATCAGTAAAGTGGTGCACACAAACAGCTATGTTGTGGCAATTCTTGGTATTTTAAAAAAATACTTGCAAGTAACTTTCTAAGACATACTGGATTCAACCAAGTGCAGAGAGGAGGAAAAGGTCAAGTGGTGAGGGAACATTTATAAAAGCTTCATGGTGGGTGTGTTACTGAAAGAGCCTCCAGGGAAAAGGCTCTGCTGTCCTCCAACGTTATCCTAATTGGATAACGTTGGAGGACGTAACAAGACAGAACCTGATGTCAGCTGAGCCAACTTGTCAAAAAGACCCAGAGAATATGTGGTTATGCCAACAGCCAAATATCATGTGGTTTGGGACTTTGGGACAGAGGTTTAGTGTTGATGTTTATTATGATGATTATGTTGTCACTGTTGAAAGGATTTCATAAATTTGAATAAAAAATAAAAAAGCTTTGCATGCCATCATGACTGGTCTCCTTTAAAATACCATAATGTGATGAATGGGCATGTAAATTAAAAGAATGATTTCAAACATCCTTTTTGTCTCTGTCACAGTGACGGCACCGGGAGGACTGGCACCTACATCCTCATAGACATGGTGCTAAACCGCATGGCCAAGGGTGAGTCTCTCATATCAGTACACAGATGCGACAAAGTATTTAACATTAGACTCAACATTTTCACTCAACAGTAGCACATATATTTTAAGTTTTGAAAAGCCCTTCAGTGCTACACTCCGTTAAGCTGTCAAGTGGTTCTTGGCCTAGTGGTTTATGGTGTGCTACTATTGTGGACAGCAGATGGCACTGTAGTTTCAGTATAGCTGCATAATGCATGCTTAAGTTTCAAATTATTCCAAACTGAGTGACTTATTAAGGCTAGATTGCTGGAATTACATAATGTATTGCTAAACTGAAATGCCATATATATTTGTCTGCAAAGCCAGAACAGTAGCTCCTAACTGTTGCTTTTGCTGTTCCTGTTGTTATTAGGAGTGAAAGAGATTGACATTGCTGCGTCACTGGAACACATCAGGGACCAGAGGCCAGGCTTGGTTCGCACAAAAGTACGGTTAAACTGTGTGTGTGTGTGTGTGTGTGTGTGTGTGTGTGTGTGTGTGTGTGTGTGTGTGTGTGTGTGTGTGTGTGCAATGTTTAAGCACCTAAATCCAACACACTAACCAACTCCCCCTACATCTTCTCCTTTCCCTTTTCTCTCTATCTTTCACACTAGGATCAGTTTGAGTTTGCGCTGACAGCAGTAGCAGAGGAGGTGAACGCCATCTTGAAAGCCCTGCCACAGTGAGGATACGCACAGAGACAAATACTCATGAAGACACGTTCAGTCAAACCAGCTATGTCCGTCTGGTCATGTCACTGTAAATAAGAATTTGCTCCAACACATCTGGAGCTGCTACTGCCCTTGATATCAGCATGCAGTATTTGACCAACTTCATTCTCTGGGTTTTAAAACCAAACCAAAACTTATATTTTTGACCCTTCTTCATACAACATCTCACCTGATTCAAAGAGTTTAAATTTGCAAATGCAGTGCCTATAATAACAAATTAAGATTAAGACTCTTTGGCTAGACATGATACGATGATGATCAATCACCATGAAGGATGATTGGCAGTTTGGCATTTCTCTGTTGTGCTGAAGTTGAATAATGTTGAAGTTTCTGTGACGGCTGAGGTCCGGGTATTGCTTTGTTTTCTCCCTCTTGAGTGTGCTGGTTCAAGTCCGCCAGAGTTCTGTGTTGATTTCTGTCAGGTTTTGTTCGTCCATGCCTTGACAACACGATTGTTTGCCTCAGATACTGGCCCTTTGTGGACACTGTTCACTGACCACACAGTTACACACCATCCCTCTCCGTCTCTCTTGGTTCCTTTATTGTCTTTTTGTGTACGACCTTGTGATTTATGTAAATATTCAACTTGATGATTGTGATTATTCCATGTAGCAGACAGATAGAAAATATCTATAAAAATGTATTTTTGACTTGAATAAATTTGTGATGTGATGCAGCACAAAAGACTTGAGTGTTTGTTTTCAGCTCTATTGTTTGAAAGAAATGCTTTTTTGGGGGGGTTGAAATCCATTTGTAGTCTAATTTTTTTTTTTGACAGCGCAACCTGCAGCATGTGGTCAGAACATCCAATAATAATTCTATTAAATTGTTTTACTTCCTATCACAAGAAATTCCTTCCAGGTGTTTTACCCTCAGTAATCTGGTACCAAGCCAGACTAATCTACTTCAAGATAAACTAACAGCAAACACAGAATACGCAGCAGAAAAAGCTTTATTTTCTCTGCTTTGTAACTTGAGGGGCATTTTGCCTCGTTCAACTGTTTCAATGTGCAAGCAAAATATATTTTCAGCTACAACAGTTTAAGTTAATGCAGAGATGATGAGAACCAGGTCCTCCATTTTCCAGTCTTTCACCCCAATGAGCCATGACACACTTACACAAATACACAAAATATACACATATCCTATTAAACAATCTTTTTTAAAGTGTCAGTCAGTCAGTAGGAGCCTCGATGTGCAGAAAGAGACAAGTGCATCGTGGGAATTGACCTTTAACCTGTAAAAATAGATGTAGAATTACAAGTTATATTAACAATATTAAAGGCATTACCTGTTATCAGTGTAACTACTTAGGAAGATGGAAGTTTGAGTATTTCTGGCAAATGGGGCAGGAGAAGGAATAACTGGAAAACAATCAGGGTGTTTCAGGTTCACACTCTGGCTTTACCTCAGGCTTGGGCACAGAGCAGCATGAGCCAATCGGGTTAGCTTGTGAAGGCCTCGAAGTCTGAGTCTGAAACAGGAAGCGAGAAATGTGAGACAAGATAACGAGAGATCAGTGCTACAAATGACGGTCAGTTATGTGCATTGTTACATTTTAGGTTTCAAAACTAACATGTTTTCTCATAATTTGAAAATAATATAAATAAGAATTCATATCTTTGCAATACATTTTTTAAGTTGAGACCAGCAACCACTGGATTGTAAAGTGCACAGGTAAGGCTGCTATACTCTTAAAAAATACAACATCCATGTATCACTGCTATTAATCTCAGTCTTTATTTGCTTTTGAACAATCTGGAAAAAAAAACATAGCAGTTCAATGAAATACAAATAATACAGGCTAGTTATTTATGAGAGGAACCATCTGCCTCTTGTGAGGAGTGAACTATGTCCATACTCTCTAATTTCTTCTTACTGGTGGTATTTTTTCAAAACTGTGCTTGTTTTTGTTTTTGTTTTTTGCCAGAGATTAAATTTGTCCCTGAAAGCAAAGCTATTGCAATGAAAAATCAACGAGGCACTCTTGAAATGTACAAAACGACAACCAAACACATTGATTGTACTCTAGGAGCAGTGTAAAAAAAGGCTGCAGGAACAAACACTGCCAGTTATAAGTTACATTAGTGTACAGCTCGTTAGTAAACAGTAGTGACAGTGGGGTTTTTTTTCATGTTTTTGAACAAACAGCAGGGTCTGTTATTTTGCACCATATTTCACACAAACAGTAATCACATTCAAAGCAGTTAGTAGCACCTCACACTGAATGTGAGGTGTGTAGAGAGAATGATGGCTAAAACATTACGAGCTTGTGCCATTGTGCCAGCTTGGCCCCAAGATGAATGCCAGCTAATTTGCTCATTTGACAAAACAGCCTGTATGAGGTGAGTACGCAAAACTATGCATATGACAACATTTGTTATGGTTTCAAAATGGGAGAGTAGATAGATGCAAAATAAAGCTACTGTATCTTCCATTCAAATGACATTTCTGATCACTGCTGAAGATCTGTACCGTGCTCTCTTGAATGCTAGTGCAGATAAAAATGGAAAATCCCAAACCAGAGAAACCCTGTTCCCTCTTTCAGGGAGAGAGATTTGATCTGACTGAAATATATTTGACATCTTTGCACAATTGAAATATTATGAACGTAGATACTCATCAAAATATACTTTAAAAAAAAAAAAACAATCATGATTATATTGAGCTAATTTTAACAATCAATTATAATGTGGGCCACATACTTTATGGCACATGGCCTTCTATCTGCATAGCGTGAACCCAAACTCTGACCTACCATTTACAGTCTGACCAGACATGAGTATTATTTTTGTAAAAGTGCGTTAAGGATTGAAGGTTTATTTGCATTAATCATACATAAGTGCATCTGTTAAAACTATGTTACGAATTTTTAACCGTTCCAACAAAGTAGAGAAGGCCTGCTTGTATTTACATGACAACTGTGTTTACGCTTCAGCTGCTTTTTGTTCAACACAGTCCTGAAAGGAGCCATTTAATCAGTAAACAGATCACGATTAATCGGGCTGTTTTTAATACACAAAGACAGCTCTGTGGCCTTCTTCTTTAACATTTGAATCTATTATTCAACAGCGGGCTGAGGGTGACGCATTTTCTCTGTATCACCTTTGCCAGAGAGTCTGATCAGGAAAATTCTCTGGCAGGGTCACAACTGACCTTTGCACTAATGTAAACAGTAAAATATGCCACACACAGTACACTCACACACACACACACACACACACACACACACAATACACTCTTATAGTACCATGTCTCTAAATCTCACTCTTTAAATCTCTGTGAATAAAGCTCAGCGGCATTCTTCTTCACTCCTGTGTTTTGTGAACTCACCATTGACTAAGGCCTTAAGCTGCACCTTTAGACTTAACGTTAAGTTAACCTTGACCTTTAACCTCATTTATATAATGATTTGGCAAGTGGAAAAAAAAAAACAATTGATAGGAAAGTTACATGGACACATCTGGATTGAAGAATCACAGCAAAACACTAAAACCCGTCAAAAGTGACTCATCTGTTTCAAGGTGTTCAAACTGCATGAAAGCTTTGAGACAGCTGAGGCACTGCCTTCTATAAATCACATTATGTTAGAGTCTGGCTGTAGGCACAACACTGAGGTAAGTATAAGAATAAGGCACACTCACCAAATTAGCTCACAATACACCCACACTTATTTTTCTTTTTCGCACCCTCATCACTGGTTTTTGTGGCCTGCTCAGACTCCTGTGCATGCTTTGGTTCTGTAGTGTACTGCTGGCTATTGTGGCTCTGTGGTGTACTGCTGGCTGTAGTGGTACACTCTGAAGAAGAGTCTGACTCCTTGCTTTCCTTTCCCCCACTTTCCCACCCACTTTCAGGTCCTGAACCCATTTTAAACTGCCCCTTCTCATCGACCTCCCCTGAAACTGTGTGTTTACTACCATCTGCATTAACAGTTGTCGTCTTAACAAACGTTTGTTTCTGTTGGCCACCACCTTTGGCGGCCATAGCTTTGCCCGCACGCACAGCACCTGATATGATGTCGGTAACAGCTGCTCTCTGCTCGGCTTCCATTTCTGACAGGCTGCATGCCAGAGCCATCTGCAGCTCTTCGTCATCTTCGTCATCATCGCTGATGGTCTCAGCCCCGTAGTTGTAGAAAGGGGCAGAGCTAAATGAGCGGTGTGTAGACGTAGTGTGTGTGTCGGCCGATGATCTGTTTTGGATTTTTGGCTGCTGGGGCGAGTGACCAGGCTGACCCTCTCGTCGGCTTAACTCGAGTGCCAGGGCCATTTCATCCTCCACACCTGGGGATAGGACACATAAGAACATTACTATCTATAGGAAGTCTGAAGTAACAAGTACTCACACATACAAATGTGAGCAGCTGAAGAGGAAAAGACAATCTGTAATTTCCTGCAGTTATAGCTTCAGAGCCAATATCTTCAATTAACTTGAATCTTCATTGTAAAGTTTGTAAACTTTTCTAATGGAGCCAATTTAGCCCCTGTCTTTGTCAAACCCTGAGCCTTAAAGGGATATTCCGGCGTAAATTTAATTTAGGGTCAAACACACCAATACCGAGATAGACACCCTCTCGGGAGATGAATGTTTTCTGACCGCTTGCTTCTGTAGTTATACCAACTTTAGTAACCACCACACGATCGCAATACACAGCAGTCTAAGGAGCCACACACAAACCTCAACCAAAACACCACTCTATAGACACAAATAGTGCTCAGAGCAGCACCTAACTTCATCAACAGTACATATAGGGTCCCAGCCATAGTACTAGCCACCAAACATCTTTTTAGCTTTGCCTGATTTCTTTAGCAAAGAGACTAAACACAACTCTGCAACAACAACTGATAAAGAAATGATCTTAAATGTTCTTCCGTGAGCTGCATCACCGCGCTGTAGTCCTTAATGGACTGGCCCGAGGTCTCGCTACAAATGAGTGGCTGCTGAAAGGTGAGTTGTGTTTAGTCTCTTTGCTAAAGAAATCAGGCAACTCTAAAAAGATATTTGGTGGTTAGTACTATGGCTGGGACCCTATATGTACTGTTGATGAAGTTAGGTGCTGTTCTGAGCATTATTTGTGGCTATAGAGTGGTGTTTTGGTTGAGCGCGTGGCTTTCTGTATTGCTATCATGTGGTCGTTACAAGAGTAGGTACAACTAGAGAAGCAAGCAGTCAGCAACATTCATCTCCGGACAGGGTGTCTAACGCAATGTTACGGTGTGTTTGGCCCTCACTTAATTTTACGCCAAAACATCCCTTTAACAGCTGGAAAATGGAGTTTTAAGAGAGAAAACAGAGAAAATTCTCATACATTTGAATCACCAGAACATGAGGTCTTACCATTAATTAAGATACTCTTCAAAACCCCGTCCTCTTCAATTTCTACTCTTTCCTGTCCGTTCTCTTTTATCCTAAAAGCAAGACAGCAAGAAAGTAGTGAAGTTTATCATAAAACCCTACAAACGAAATTAAGTATAGACATTTAGCTGCATTAGGGAGCTGGTTTAGCCTCATTGCACTAGCTGTACTCTCAATTCCTGGTCTTGACAGTATTTTTCTGCATTTCAACCTTTTCTTTATCAAACCACCCTGTTAAGTAAAGACAAAAAACTCCCAAAAGTATACAAAATAATATGCAGTTGCACTGAGATAAATTACTAAATTATACCAGAGGAAATTATATTCCTCTCTGGATGATTTGTCCTTTAGCTAAAGTCTCCGGCATCATGAACAATAACAACAGGCATGAGATAATATTCCAAAACTCAAAACTACAGTACTATGCTGCAAGACCGTATGAAAATACAACAATACAATAATGACATTTTGACATGATTTGGTGCGCTACTGTTTTACCTGTCGACAGTTATTGCATTGCTCTATGCCCATAAGTCCAAGTTGGAAGAGAAAGTTGGATTATGAACTTTCTTATCAACAATGAGCTCAATTGAGTTTACAGATTAGAGGTCTGGACCAGGCAGACAAAAATTCCCATCACATTTGAAAAAAAAAACAACAACTATACATCCCTGTACAAGCAACTTTTCCAAAGGCGGCATTACATACTTCTTTGTTGTGGTGCGTTTGCCATTTACAATGCGAGTGGAGGTAGATACTGATTTGAAGTTGCCCGTCCCTCCACCCATGCAGTCCATGCCATCAAAACCACCCATGGAAGAGGAGAAGGAGGTAAAATCAACTGTAGAAGGGATGATGATCAGGAAGAGAGAACAGAAGAGAAGAGAGAGATTATTTGTCATGAATCATCAGTTTGTCATAAAAATGTCTAATGAAAGTGTCCTTTGATTTATAACACGGTAGTCACAATATAATAGTTCATGATGGGTTACTAATATCACCCCCAAACATGACACTGAATTTACCATGCACTTTATCTATGAATCTGTATAACTGCTAACCTCCTGCTGAAGGAAAGGAGAAGAACCGGCTGGGGCCCATGCGAGTAGACGAGCTCCCAAAAGATGAAAAGTCATCTGAAAAACAAAAAGAATATTATTGTACTGCTGGATAATATGCAAAGTTATATTTTTCTTTTTATGTCAACAAGCAAAGCAAGACACTCTAAACTTTAACTGGTTATACAGTATATCAAATTACTAATATGCGCTGTTACTATTAAACAGGGCATAAACACTGTGTCACTTACCAAAGAAGCCAGTGAAGGGGTCCTGGCCAGCGAAAAACTCCCTGAACACCTCGTCTGGGCTGCGGAATGTGAAATTAAATCCTGGGAAATCTGATGAAAAGTCTGAAGTGGAGGAACCTGGAGCATTAAATTATCAGTATGACAATGGTGGAGAGCAAGATAGGAAAGAAAAGGCACAAAGGTTAGATGAAGGTAAACATAACAAAACAAACATAACATTGTACCCTAACATATAGCCATCGCACTTTAGGTGTGTTTGAATCATACAAATATCATTGCAGATTTACCTGTCTGTCTCATTCTGTCATTTCCAAATCTGTCATATTCATCCCTTTTACTCTCTGCAACAGAAGAGCACAGCATAGTGTTAGCATAAAATACAAACAGGTAAAAAAAGCCACACATTTCACTACTGTCAAGGACTGTATGGACGTCTTCTGCTGAGTGAAGCCTCTGTGAGAACAGCACCCCCTGGTGACAGGCTGCAGTAAAGGTCATAAATCCTGCATCCTCCAGCAAAATGAATGGAGCTGTGGCCAAACTTTAAAAATTAAACACACAGAAGATAACCGTTTTCCATACTTACACAGTCTATGGCTACTTTACTACCAACAGCCATCTCACAGTCTGACAAGCACACACAAATATAAATATAAAGACACATTTCCCAGACTTACTGTCAGATAAGACTTCATAGGCCTCAGCAACTTCTTTGAACTTTTTCTCTGCTTCCTCCTTGTTGTCTGGATTTTTGTCTGGATGCCATTTTAGTGCAAGTTTCCTGTACCTAGAAGCAAACAGACTCTAGTTCACAAACATAGACAAATACACACAAAAGGACAAAGGCCTGTACTAATGCAAAGGTCATAGGATATTTAAAGGGTAAACCCCCTAAAAATAAACCACTAACAGATCTTTTGAGAGTTTTTCTCAGTGGTGCTTCTTCAGCTTCAATCTGTGCCTGAAGTTATTTCGTAAAAAGAGAAATTGTGTTTTTAAATAAATCATGTTTAAATATAGATTTACAGTTAGGTTATTTGTGTTGACAAAATACTCACGCCTTCTTTATGTCATCCTGAGAGGCAGTTTTTGGCACCCCCAGGACTTTATAATAATCCACCATGTTGCCTCCAGGCACTTTTCACACCGTCCCTGAAAGACATTGTTTCCTTATGAGTTCACAGTATACTCAGAATTGATTGGACAATGATATCACACATAAATCAGATCAAAGTCTGATGAGGAGAGCTCAGGAATCTTTTTGGTATCAATGGTATTTCCTGATCTCCAAATAAGGTTGAGGAAAAAATCAAATATCATTATTTATTAAATGCAGTCAGATGCTAGAGTACAGCAGGGACTTTAAAATGACCAAAGAAGGAAATCTTATTTGCAAGAATGAGTTATTAGTCCTTCAGTGTTTCTAGAATCTTCTCAATCACAAATACCTGTTTTTATTAATTTGGACTTTCTGATCTTTTCTCCAGGTTGAGTGAGTGCTGCAGTAAAAAAAAAACTTGATGGCATCTCTTCACCCACCACAAGTCTGACTGTAAGGGCAGCATGACTGTGACAATGCTTAAATAGTGTAATCATCTAGTGAACAGCTTGATCTTGAGCAAAGAGCAAGTTTGCCATATTTTTAGAGTCTCTGAAAACAAGTGTTTGGCAGGTGCACTTGGATTTTGCCGAGAAAAATCTCCAAAATACTAAGAAAAAAAAAGTCTGGCTATTTTTGTCAAAACTCCCTCAACAATAACCTGTTCAAGACCAGACTGACTGGAAATCCTTAGTCAACTATGATGTCAGAAAATAAGTATAAGCATAACTTTACTGTAGTAGTTAAATATTCAGCAAGTATGTAGTTGGCTCTGAGGAAGGATTTCCATCACTTGTAAATGAGTTTTAGGAATAAGTCTCTGTGGTTAATGAATTTTTGACTGCCATAATGATTTAGAATCAGAGTCCATTAGGTAATATTATTCAAAAACAAACCAAAAATGTAGTTGTCCAATTCTGACCCAGTTGTGGTGGTTGTCATGTAAATATTTCTTATCATAACAATGTTCCTTAAACTTAAGAGCATGTAAATTCATGGTTACAGTTAATAATGGTTTACTTTGATGATCAGTTTTAACCCATTTTTTTATTCTCGTTTGATTGATCTTTTTTTAATGAACCCTATGTATGTCGATCAAACTGATGTCATGAACTGACATACCGATCTTTCCAATCCAAAGAATTGAATAAATAAGTTCGGTTGAATCAATAACTCTACATAATGGTGTGGCAGACAGACCGAAATTGTTTCTGTGATGTGTAGGATGTCGCGTTACAATGTTACTAAGATGTTTCAACGTTATGTGTATGTTGCTGACTGATAGAAAATAAATTAAATGTTTGGCAATTTCAAAGAAATGACAACATCGCACAGCATACCTTTCTGTCTGAACTCAGCATGCTTTATCATCATGCCACTCCCATTAGTGGACTCCAACAGATCGAGGACTGAGGGGGGACTTCCAAACAGGAGTAAAATAACTGAAGTTAACTTTCCAAGGCCCCTCGGGAGCTGCCATGCGCTCACAGTATAATTACAATGTTATTTCTAGAGTCATGGCTTCTAACAACTGCTCCTGACATGACAGTGGGCCTACGCAATCGCGTGCACAGGTGTTGTCCCTTTTCAAGAGGGTTTAAACATTAAGAGGTAGGGGATTTAACTAACATGTTGTTTTGTTTGTATGCTGACACTCTGTTCCCTCATTTGGTAAAGTTATAAAGCAATGATAAACAACAGTAGCCCGTCTACAGCCTGCTGTACCCAGAACTTTTAACGGTCAGCCAACGCTTTGTACTACTCACCGTCGGTGTCTTTCGGGTAATTTATGTGCAGTGCAGCCCGGGTCCACCACTTCGGTTCAACAATGAATCGGTTCAGACAGCGGTGTCTCTGGTATGCGTCCCCTCCCTCTCTTCGTGACAGCGGCACAGACAGCCTCCGCCTTCGGCCTTCCTCTTCCCCGCCTCGGCACAATATGTCCGCAGTGTACCGATATGCTTCAGCGGTGAACTGTTCAGCCCTCTCCGGGGGGAAACAGGGGGGACGGCTACCTCGGCTTGGCCCGCGAGCTAGGCTAAGCTGCACGCGCTACGTCACTCCCAAATGGTATAAAAAATAGAGCGTCTAGAACGTACCAGCGCTCAGCAGCGTCACCGGACCAGCCCGACAACGCCTGCCTGTTGCGGTGTGATAATGCGGCTGACCAACAGTATGAGGCCTGGATGAAAACATTTAACCGACTTCTTACGGATACCTGATTCGGTCAACCATGCAGTTTAAACATAGAACCCCGAGTACTTTATTTGGAAAGTACTGTCAAACCTGTTCATCCAAAAAAAAACAGTACGAGGTGTAACCTGTCATATCAATTACTCCCCTTTTCCATTTTTTGGAACTTTACATAGCCTTTACTTTAACAATTATTGAACAATTTAGACCAGCTTAAACGCAAATGCTCCCATCTCATCATTGAGAATAATTAGCTTGTAGCAAAGACCTATCTACTATAGGCCTATCTACTACTATCCTACAAAGTAAAATTACTTTTATTGAGAGACATTATGTGTCATATATGTAGAAGGCTTTGATGACTCTCTGAACTCACTGTAGACTGATTAGACAGTGTCTCCAAACAGTGTCTTCAGAGTTTGCTTTCACTTCATTATCTGCAATGTCATAGTTGTTTTACAGCCAGTGGTCTGGACTTAGCCATGGGACACCGGCTCTCACAAATGACCATATATTAAATGGTCACATTGCTCCCATCTAGTGGCTGAATGATGCAACTGCATGTAAAAAAGTTGGCCCAGTTGTTTTTGTGAGAATTTGATCAACAAAAACAGAATGGAAGGAAACAGTCAAGGGCGTTAGACTATGATTTCCTCTCTACATGAATAGTTGGCAGTGACACGTATTATAACATCCTGGGAAAACAATTCCACTTAAGGCTGAATGTTTAAAGTGGGGTTAATCTTACAAGAGCATTTTCCTGAAATATTTTGTAGGGGAGCAATAATTTTGTATCTGCTCTGGATTCCACATGTTTCATTGTACCTATTGAATTTCCCTCTGGGGATAAATAAAGTTATTCTCATTCTTGCTGTGGTTCTTCCCACATTGCTGCTTATGATAAATTACCAGTTTCCACTGCCTAGTAGCCTAAGATATTCCATATGACTCACAAAACAAGAGTACCCAGCTAGATGTTAAAATACTCTGATAAAAGGAAGTTCAGAATAGTTCCCCAACAGGTTTCCAGGCTGGGCTACAACTGTTCAAAAATGATCACAGGTTCATTTACAGGTTCTTAAGAACTTTTTATTGATAATACTGTCATTTTACCATCACAGGTTATCAGAGTGTTGCAAGGAATGTGTAACTTTCATGACAACTTTTGGAATGTGTGATGGCAAAGCCCAGGAATTTTTTAGCCCTTCAGTACTCCTCTCCTTCTTCATCCTCATCTCCCATGCTGTCAGTGCCAACCTCTTCATAATCCTTCTCCAGGGCAGCCATATCTTCTCTGGCCTCTGAGAACTCTCCTTCCTCCATTCCCTCTCCAACATACCAGTGGACAAAGGCTCTCTTGGCATACATGAGGTCAAACTTGTGGTCAAGGCGGGCCCAAGCCTCAGCAATGGCGGTGGTGTTGCTCAACATGCAAACAGCCCTCTGCACCTTGGCCAGGTCTCCTCCAGGAACCACGGTTGGAGGCTGATAGTTGATGCCCACCTTGAAGCCTGTGGGGCACCAGTCCACAAACTGGATGGTGCGTTTGGTCTTGATGGCAGCAATGGCAGAGTTGACATCCTTTGGCACCACATCACCACGATACAGCAGACAGCAGGCCATGTATTTACCGTGGCGAGGATCACACTTCACCATCTGATTGGCTGGCTCAAAGCAGGTGTTGGTGATGTCAGCAACAGACAGCTGCTCATGGTAGGCTTTCTCAGCGGAGATGACTGGGGCGTAGGTGGCCAGAGGGAAGTGGATACGAGGGTAGGGCACCAAGTTGGTCTGGAACTCTGTCAGATCAACATTCAGGGCTCCGTCAAAACGAAGAGAGGCTGTGATTGAAGAAACAATCTGACCAATGAGCCTGTTCAGATTGGTGTAAGTGGGCCTCTCGATGTCCAGGTTCCTGCGGCAGATGTCATAGATGGCTTCATTGTCCACCATGAAGGCACAGTCGGAGTGTTCCAGGGTGGTGTGGGTGGTCAGGATGGAGTTGTAGGGCTCCACAACTGCGGTGGAGACCTGAGGGGCTGGGTAGACGGCAAATTCAAGTTTTGATTTCTTGCCATAATCAACAGAGAGTCTCTCCATAAGCAGGGAGGTGAAACCAGAGCCAGTTCCCCCACCAAAGGAGTGGAAGATGAGAAATCCTTGAAGGCCAGTGCACTGGTCAGCCTGAAATGAAAAACCTTTGATTACTGAAAATCCAATTTTCATTGCGCATTTTAAAGAGTGAACATCATGAGAGGTCACAAGTCAGGCAAGCTCCTATATTAAAGGATTACCTGTTTCTCGATATCATTGAAAATAGGTCAGTGGGTTGTACTTCTTTACCACAATACTATGTTTTTTTTTAAAAAGGAATTCTGTTTAAGCCTGTTTCTTGACCTACTTAAAAATGGGTCAGTGGGTTGTTCTTCTATACCACAATACTATGCTTTTTTAAAGGAATCTGTTCAAACTTTTACCAGTTTACGAGTCCTGTCCAGAACCAGATCAATGATCTCTTTGCCAATAGTGTAGTGTCCACGGGCGTAGTTGTTGGCAGCATCTTCTTTACCAGTAATGAGCTGCTCAGGGTGGAACAGCTGGCGATAGGTTCCTGTTCGCACCTCATCTATTTAACAGACAATTAGAAAGGGTTTGAATAATGCTCATGGGCTACAATTGTTTAAAATACAACATTGTCTTGAAGCATACAGTATATTTCAATTTCCAAAAGCACAGCAACTTGATATTTCCATCTGTATTGAAACAGGGTATTATCTGCATATAACATCATACCCCTTTTATCATCAAAATAAAAGATGTAATGTGGAGTGCAAACTGTGTTCATGGGTTTGGGATTTTAGTATGCCATTGTTTGTATCTTAAAAAAATATATATTAATTTATATAGAAATTCTCTGGAGACTGATAAAAGCCAACTGGAGGTACATGTTTATTTTGATGCTGTACACACAATACTAACCAATAACAGTTGGTTCCAGGTCGACAAAGATGGCTCTTGGTACATGCTTTCCTGCCCCTGTCTCACTGAAGAAAGTGTTGAAAGAGTCGTCTCCTCCTCCGATTGTCTTATCACTGGGCATTTGTCCATCCGGCTGGATCCCATGTTCCAGACAGTACAGCTCCCAGCAGGCATTGCCCATCTGGGCTCCGGCTTGGCCGACGTGCATAGAAATACACTCACGCTAGAAGTAGAAAAGAGAGTTTGTTTGAGCAGCATGCAAAGGTTTTCCTCACGGCCTAAAATTGCCATGTCACATTTAAATAATTCAGTATTTGCCTCAGAAATTGCCAGACCCAATGCCATTTGCTCACTATCAACATCTATTAACACTGGTGTGTGTACTAAGATAACTCATGAGGAAGTTCAGTCATGTATCCATTTTATCATAAAATCCTAGTATAGGCCACATCTCCTCATGTTTTTTATTAGTCATCTGGCACTCATGCTTTTTCTTGGTATTTCCTGTCTGCCAGGAATCATTGTTCTGATGGGCCTGTAGTTCAGAGGGGAAATTGGCAATAAACATTGACTGCAGAACACTGTGTGCTAAAGCAGAATTTTAAAGCTTCAGCTGCTCTAAGTGCACACCCTATGAGCAGAGCCAGCAGTTAAATGAAAGCCAGAGTCTGCACTTTGGGGCTTTTCGTGGTAGACATGCAGCAAAAGCTGGCAGGAAATGCCGTCAGATTAGCATACAAACCAAGAAACTCTAAAACAGACAAAAAGGCCATGGTTTGAGTTTATGGGAAAGCCATCCCCCATTTCTGCATCCTGTGTCTCCTCCCTTTCTGTCTCTCTCCTCCCCCATCCTGTCCAGCTGCATAAGGCTGCGTAACAGTCAGGGATGTCTCTCTCCCTCTCCCTCTCTCTCTCCACATTTCTCTCAAACCCAAAACTCCTAACAGCTGCAAAATGGCTGCCAACTAACTCATATGGACCAGGCCAGACCACTCCTCTTTTTTCCCTGTTCTTACTGTCCATCCCCCCACTGCCACGATTTCCCCGATCACTCCTCTGAGTCTAGATAACTCTAAATCATTAACAAACAAATCAAACTTGTTTCTTCTGTAGGAAAATGTTTTTCCAGCTTTATGGCAAGCTGTGCAGCTATAAAGTAATAAAGCAGACTAACTCATAAAGTGGCTGTCATTTGACCTAGATTGTTCAAGAGAATGGAAATGACTTATAAGGCCTTGTTGCTGTGTGTAACGGTTCTAGTACATTCTCCCTCCTGATTCACAACAAGGCATGACCTAAAAGTTTAGTTGAAAACATGAGCTCCAAACCACTATCACATAATAGGATAAAGCTCATTTTGCATCAGTAACCTTTATATCCACAGCAGAGGCCTTGTGAGCATTAAATGAGCCTGGCAGATTACTCTGTAAATGTTTAGCAGAGACAAAGGGAGGCTGGAGCAGAAAGAGAGAGAAAGAGAGGGGAGATTTCCAGACTACGTCATCAGCCGAGCAGTTACTCACCATTTTGTCTGCTTGTCCTTCGACTGACGTTGAGGATTCAGATCCAAGGCAGAAGTGCGGAGGAGAGGGAGAGTCAGGGTTTATATAGGCAAGGATGTGGAGGGGGCAGGCAGGAAACCACAGCAAGCAGCTGCATTGCTCATTGGCGGGAGGGAGCAGCAGTTCAAAAAAAAAAAGAAAAAGGGAAGTACCTAATGCTGTGTGACACATAATCCGCCCTGACATTGATCTGCTTTGTCTGTCACTTTGAGATGTGAAGCTTGTTTTTGTCTCATTTCTCCTTTTCCTCTTTTTTTCCTCATTGTAGTTTTGAGGATTTACTAGACATTCATCTCAAGCGTTTCATTTAGCCTACAAATTCAAAGCTGTTATGTTGGGGAACTTTTGGAAGCATGCAAACCAGTTACTCCTAAAGATTTTTAGTCACATTTGATAGCATTTTACTTTGTCTGCAGGCTGAATAACAATGATGCACATTTAATGCATTTGTCTAAACTCAGACTCTCTTCTGCTATTTCCCATGTGAATAAAATCATTAAATGAATAACCACACATTATCAGAGTGGAAGAAGTCAATGAAGGTCTTTATTTTTTATCATGAAGTATGCAGTTGTTAAGGCAGATTACAAACAAACACAACTTTATCAAAATGTCATGGCAAGTTTTCTGCATGTTTCCGTTGTAACTTTTTCTACAGCCTCTTTTTGATCCTCGAGCTTTGATTCATGTGTAACTGGGATCCTATTGTTGCTGCAGGCTACTGTCTGAGTATGAGCTACACAAACAACTCCGGCCACTGAGTTACACAGTCATTTTTCTCTCTCCCGCTCTCACCAAGTCACAGCTGAATGGTATATAGAAACTGACATAGGAGCCCTTTCATAACTTACATTCCACATGGGAGAGTACAGGGGGGGAGGTGCACAAAAGAGAGGGTTTGGTCTAAGTTTCTCAGTTTGATACAGCACAAAGAGGAGACTCGTAAAGGCCTGAGAGGAGAAATGCTGCAAGGCAGGGCAATAGGTTTTACATTTATTTGAATGATAGGATTTAACAATAGATAATAATCATTTAGCAAACTTATTTTCATAGTTTGATTAAAATGATAAGATTGTTTTGTGACAGAGTTTACTAAGGGTGGAGGTCTAAGTACCTCAAGCAGCAACCTTCACTCAGCAGTATTTAAGATATGATGAGTTATTTTCCCAGTTAACCAGTTTGACTTGTTGCAGCAGTTATAATAGAAAAAGGTATAATTAAAATTCTTCATTGAAAGTAAGCAAAAAGTAGTTAAATTGATTAACTTATACATTTTCTTGAACACAGACATTATATCCCATTTTAAAACTAGGAAGCAAGTCTTTAATAAAGCATGAATGCACGACTAAAGGAATTCAGTATTCATCTTCATCCTCCTCTCCGATGTTGTCAGCGCCAACCTCTTCATAATCCTTCTCCAGGGCAGCCATATCTTCTCTGGCCTCTGAGAACTCTCCTTCCTCCATTCCCTCTCCAACATACCAGTGGACAAAGGCTCTCTTGGCATACATGAGGTCAAACTTGTGGTCAAGGCGGGCCCAGGCCTCAGCAATGGCTGTGGTGTTGCTCAGCATGCACACAGCCCTCTGCACCTTGGCCAGGTCTCCTCCAGGAACCACGGTTGGAGGCTGATAGTTGATGCCCACCTTGAAGCCTGTGGGGCACCAGTCCACAAACTGGATGGTGCGTTTGGTCTTGATGGCAGCAATGGCAGAGTTGACATCCTTTGGCACCACATCACCACGATACAGCAAACAGCAGGCCATGTATTTACCGTGGCGAGGATCACACTTCACCATCTGATTTGCTGGCTCAAAGCAGGTGTTGGTGATGTCAGCAACAGACAGCTGCTCATGGTAGGCTTTCTCAGCAGAGATGACTGGGGCATAAGTGGCCAGAGGGAAGTGGATACGAGGGTAGGGCACCAAGTTGGTCTGGAACTCTGTCAGATCAACATTCAGGGCTCCATCAAAACGAAGAGAGGCTGTGATTGAAGAAACAATCTGACCAATGAGCCTGTTCAGGTTGGTGTAAGTGGGCCTCTCGATGTCCAGGTTCCTGCGGCAGATGTCATAGATGGCTTCATTGTCCACCATGAAGGCACAGTCGGAGTGCTCCAGGGTGGTGTGGGTGGTCAGGATGGAGTTGTAGGGCTCCACAACTGCGGTGGAGACCTGAGGGGCTGGGTAGATGGCAAACTCAAGCTTAGACTTTTTACCATAATCAACAGAGAGTCTCTCCATAAGCAGGGAGGTGAAACCAGAGCCAGTTCCCCCACCAAAGGAGTGGAAGATGAGAAATCCTTGAAGGCCAGTGCATTGGTCAGCCTGAAATGAAAAATCTTTGATTACTGAAAATCCAATTTCTGTTCCACACTTTAAAGATTGAACATCATGAGAGGTCACAAGTCAGGCAAGCTCCTATATTAAAGGATTACCTGTTTCTCAACCTAATTAAAAATGGGTCAGCTGGTTGTACCATAATACAAAGATTTTTAAAGAAATTCTATTCAAACTCTTACCAGTTTACGAGTCCTGTCCAGAACCAGATCAATGATCTCTTTGCCAATAGTGTAGTGTCCACGAGCGTAGTTGTTGGCAGCATCTTCTTTACCAGTAATGAGCTGCTCAGGGTGGAACAGCTGGCGATAGGTTCCTGTTCGCACCTCATCTGACATGTAAAATAAAAGAGCAGCAGCTTTATTTCAGGAGTGATCCTTAGACTCAGTCTCATCAAAGCTTTTACTGAATTTTTTAAAAATAATTTTACAAAACAATGGGGTAGAATCAACATGGACATCACCTGTGTAAAGAATTACTTATTAATTTATTCAGAAATTCTATTGTTGCATTGTATCCTTGTGCTATAGTTCTCCCCATAATTTTTACATGTTTCAAATATTTTAAACAAATGGTTGTTTAAACAAAAGTTTATTTATTTATTTATTTCAAAAATCATCAAAACGTACAAACATCTGATATGACATATCATTAGCTTTAAAACGGGTGCTTACCAATAACAGTTGGTTCCAGGTCAACAAAGATGGCTCTAGGAACATGTTTTCCTGCCCCTGTTTCACTAAAGAAGGTGTTGAAAGAGACGTCTCCCCCTCCAAATGTCTTTTCTGTAGGCATCTGTCCATCTGGCTGGATCCCATGTTCCAGGCAATACAGCTCCCAACATGCATTGCCAATTTGAGCCCCAGCTTGGCCCACATGGATAGAGATACATTCACGCTGTTGGGAGTAAACATCATTGTTAATTTCTAGTTACTGCCTTTCACAGACAGAATACTCTTTGACTACGATTGTGGTCACATTACATAGGTACAATTGACTTTTTTGAGGAAATTAGACACAAGATTAACACAATAATTCAAACATCCTGTTAGTTAATCATGTCTTACCATAGTTAGTCTCTCTTCTCCAATGTTCAGGTATCGGTAAGAAGATGTAGTGCTGGAGACAGCTGTGGGACTCTGCTTTTTTATAGGCTACCTGCAGCTTCAGGTGAACTGTGATTTGATCTGAGCTGTAATGAGAGAATCGACTGATGAAGCCAGGATAAGATCATCCACTTGACAGTTGAAATGGGTACAATGCGAAAGAAGGTCACCGCCCTGATCATTGTGTGAGAGTTTTAGAGGGGTGTGTGTGTTTGTGTGTTCATCTCATATTTCAAAAGTTAAGTAGCAGATATACAGAGGAGAGGAAGGAAGGATAATGTTGTTTCTTTTGGCATGAGTGAAACTACTTGCTCTGATTTAATTTACCATGGTCTAAACTTTTTATCAGTAGAAACAACAGATTTTATCCACTTAAATACTCATTTGGAAAGTTGGGGTATGATGGAAACAAAACTTACAATTGTCTGCTCATTCACATGCAGTGGTTTTTGTATGACTTTGTGTCATCTATTTATGTATGAGAAAAGAAATATGAGATTTTAAAAAACACACATCACCAGCAGATAGAGATTTTTTGAAGAACTGTGAGGTGCACAACAAATTGCATGGATTTTTTTCCCAAAATGCACTGATGCTGCAACACAGAACCTTTAACTAAGTTAAATGCAAACTTTATATAGATTAAAATAGAATACTGAGTCACGATCGAATTACCCCCTAGGTGATTAATAAAGTTCTTCTTATCTTTCTTTTTATCTTCAACTTCCTGTCATTTTAAAGCACTGCACCTAATATGAGATCTGCCTCTCCTGCTTTCCCATGAGAGAGTAGTGAAACAGAATACATGAGAGCTGCCTCTCAGGGAATCAGCTGACTGAAAGGAGTAAAGCAGCTACCGCCTGCCATAGAAGTTTTACAAAAGGAACTATAAAAGTTCCTATTGTAAAACCACACAGACAGTGTATAGATATGGGACAAAAAGCCCAAAACAAACGCTATTTGTTCTCTGGCCAACCCACTGAGTCTGGGAAGCAATTAGCGTCCTGTAGGCTGTGTAGTACAATTCTCACCATCTTTAAAGTGAGTTTCTGTCGGGTAGCAGTGGGTGCCTGCTTTAGTGTGCAGGAATAATCTAAGCTTGTGATACGTTACTTTTACCTAAAGACAGAACATTCTGTTCCAGAAACAAGTTAAACCACTTATTAGAGCAGCAGGTGTGCACTGCCTTTAAGAACTGTTGATTTAGTCTAATTTACTGTTTGAGGTGAAAACACTGCAGCTTCTTCTTTCACAAATGTCATGTTGTTTCCCTCATTGCTCTCCCTGTGTCTTTTTCACAGCATGCAGGTTAAAAAAAGAAACAAGCTAAGTAATTGTTCACTTGGTACTAGTTAATTGCCATTACTGACTATAGATGTGTTTTGTAGCAGTCATGCAGAGTTTGGTGATACCAGAGTTTCTATTGCTCATTTTAAGGTCAGGTTCTCTCCTGAGGCTGTGAGACTCACCTGTGACAAATATGATAAATGGCGTCTCTATCTCAGTTTCTTATCACAAAGCTCACAAAGCACCATTGTCTAAATGAGAAAGCAAGGTCATATCAACTGAAACATTTTTGTTTTATTTTGTCCTTTTCCTGCATGGTGGAATCTTTATACTAATGTGTTCAAGCAATTATGCATACCCTCAGTTTTTACACTTCTGCAAAATGTATTAATCTGTTCAAATATTAAGCGTCACTGGTGAAAAGCAAACACCTCTTTGTGGATTTTTTCATACACTTTGCCCTCATAGGTGTTGCTGGAGTCACAAAGCTTTGTCCCAATTCTATTGTTTGACAGCACAGGTCCCCAACACAAAACCTTTACATCTCTTCAATAATAGTGAGAGGAGAAAGAAAAAAGAAATTGAATGATGGCAGAACAGAAAAGATAGAAATAGATCATCTGCACAGTAGAGGACCATAATGCAGGGGAAAAATTTCAGTTTTCTTTTTTAAAGCAAGCTCCATGTGCAGCACCGCAAAGCATAACAACCCTGTTATACTGTGACAGACGGACACTTAAGTCAGACATAAACACTGAAATACTTTCCAGGGATCACTGTAGTGTTGTGGCGGGAAAAGAAGTCCACTGAGAGTTGTCACATGGGCCTTCTGTATGTTGAACTTCCTCAGTGCTTCATAGTGACGCAACTGCGACCTCTAGCTTTCAAATGGCCACATTGACAGTATTCAAATGAGAGTCCAAGGACAGTATCACTGAGAGAGGTTCACTGTATGTCTATTTATGACTTTAACTATAATGGCAGGATAATCATTTGGGATTATTTAAAGTGGCAGGATTGGTTTTTGTGGACACAAAAAAGAAGTAAAGGTGTTCTGAGATTATAGCAAACCAGTTTGTTGATTAAGAAGTTAATTGAGTCATACTGTATACAAAAATAATAATAATAATGATAAAAAAAAAAATGCATGAAGACATAATCATGCAAAATAATACACAGAAGACAAAATTAAGAGATTCAGATCTTCTAACTCCTAACTGGTGGGTCTGGTCCCAAAAGTGGGTTCAGAAGGTGAGCCCAAAAAAAAGTTGTGACAGAAGAGTCTTTGCTGGGCCTTATCCGTATCAGTGAACTTAAAACTAGTGAGTCTGGTGGTAGGTTCAGGAGACCATGATTAGATAGACCAGATCTTGAAGACCACAGCCAAGGGGGACGTGAACTGGCCACTTGAGACCATGATGGCAATCATAGTAGCAAACAAAGCTATGTAGCTGTATGTAGTTTGTCCATGTTAAAAGCAGGAACATCAAGACCGACTACACGATGAACCATAGAGCCACCCAGATTCACAAACTGCGTCAAGAACTTCAAGGCCTAAGAAAACAGCTCAGGAAGAAGAAAAACAACCACTCGCCGAGCTTTTCTGAGCAACATCCTGAGAAAGAAGCTCACAACGCTGTGCCAGGCAGAGTGTCACTGAAGGCAGGGGGAGGAAAGAGCAAGAAAGTGCACTGCTTTCATCTCCAAGCCTTTTACCTTAACCAAGAAGTTGTTAGATTACAAGCTTAACGACAACCTCATGTGCTCAACAGAGGATCCTTCCTGCATAACACCATGTATGACCCAGAGAGAGACCAGGAGGTTGGACCACAGGGGGCCCTCATAAGCCTACATCCTCCAACAGAAGCCTTGTAACAAGGGAGCCCAGATGGACTGAGGTTCAAGAGGTTGTGAAGGGTCTAGAAATCTAGAGATCCAGAGATCCAAAGGTGCCATCGGCCTGCATCCAGGTGCAAACAGATAGGAAATGGAGGGCAGACATGGCCCTGGGGGTGACTGAGTCTTGGCTGAGGCAGAAGGCACTGGTAGGGGTAGGATCCCCCGTCATTGGGTGTTCACATTCTGATCAACCCTGGTCGCGTTGCCTGTGCCAGGGTATTTGATGTTGAAGGACCCGAAACACCCAATGACCCCAGGTTACATCACTGATGATTTGTCCCGGTGCATCCACAAGCTGTATCTTTCATTCGGTACATCATGTGAATAGAGAGGAGCTTGTAGCCCTCCTTTTGAGAAGAAACAAAGTCTACAGATAAGGGGGGAAAAAAAGATAAAACATGATGAAAAAAGTCAAACATGTCAAGTTTCATACATATGCGATGGCCTTATAAAGAGTAAACTCTGTACATTCACAAAATGAGTCAACTATAGCAATTCCCTCCACACTGACTGTCTGTGGCTAGGATACAGAACTTATACTGCAGTGCTGAGTCTGCACTGAGGTCACACTGGTCTCAATCTAAGCACAAACTAACCTGCTCTTGTAGAAATGCATTCTCCTGTTGCTATGACAACAATGGTCTCCTTAAAGAAAAATGACTTATTTCTTATTTTACTTATTTACTACTTACATTTTTCAATGACAGCCACAAGACTTCAAAAGTGCAGACCACTAGAAAAATTCATGAAATCAAAATAAACAAGCAACCATGAACTGCAGGTAAATAAGAAATACAAATCAGATTTACCACAAATGGTTGTACGGTAGATTTTTGCAGTATTTGAGGCTTTACCAGGAATTTATTTTCATATCATATAAGACTGAGAAGTTGAGTATTTATTCCAATGGTGTACGCTTGATAGAAATTTGGCTTTAGCTCTTGCAAGGAACTTTAGGGTTGTGTCAAGTGTAATATCCCTTGTGGAGGAAGCAACATTTCATCACCCTATTAAAATAATGGCCTAAGTCATTTTTTAACAAAAATGAGTTTTTGGCTTAAATCATCTTTTGAGATGATTTAGAGATGATTTAGGCCAATAATTCTCATCGTAAAATCAATGCTGTTTTTTCAGGTGCCTGCCTGACACCTAACTCAGGTATTATCACAAATGTCGCTGATATTCTTGCTTGCCCTTAAGCATCCTAAAAGTATCAGTATGATCAATCAAATTCAATCGGCATTATTTATATAGCACATTTAAAAAAAAAAAAAACATTTAAGCTTACAAAAGTGCTGCACAATAAAATTAAAAGAACAGACAATGCAGAAAACATCAAGATGCAATAATTAAAAGCAAGTAAAAAAAAGAACATTAAAAATGAAATAAACATAGCATAAAAGCATTAAAGAAATAAATTGATAAAAGGACCATAAAGGACATAAAAGGACAGAGATCACACAACTCTCATGCTGAGCTAAAAACCAAGGGATAAAAATGAGTTTTAAGACGTGATTTAAAAGTAGAAAGAGTGGGAAGTGGTTTTGAATAAATTTGAGTCTATTTTCAAAATATGAGAAAACTTCACATAGGAGCTTCAAAGACAGAGGATTAATGACAATGCCATGGGCCTAAATTTCTCCAGATGATATTCTTAGATGAAAACAACCAATTAAATTTTAACATTGAGTTTAACAGTCTTTTCCGTAAAAACTATTACAGTGACTAATGTGCAATCAGACAAAAATGTAAATTACTGTTTAATCTGAAAAGAGGAGAAGGTTCAATAATCAGCCGTTATTTCTTAGCTTTTGAATAGACTCTACAACATTTAAACTGATTATTTAGGAACGCCTCTCGCACAGGTATGGAAAATATTGTTGTCTTGCGATATTGTTGCCTGCGCATTCACGGAGCGCGTTCACGTCAGAGTCAAGTGGGAGTGGTTAGCTGGTTGACTATAGCGTGACAGCTCCTCGCCCACCTGACATTACTTACTCACTCGGTCCACATTGACGGCGGCTGTGAGAAGCTAGAGGCAACTTTAAAGCCAGTAAAAACCTTCCTCCTCTTCTTAGAAGCTACTACCAAGAATCTACAATGGTAAGTGTTTTTCATTATTATCTTTTCTTTACATATTGGAGAGAAGTTTCCACTCTTCCGTTTATTTATCCTTTACAGCGAAGTTAACGTTTGTTCAGCAGTTGCGTTTTGACGCATACGTCAGTCACTGTTCAGGAAATAAAAGTGTTAAATATATCAGAGTGAAGGTGCGAACGAGCAGCTCTGTTCTGCTCTCTCTGTACTCCTGCAGCAGCTCTCGTGTCAGAAATAGACTCAGTGACTGGCAGTAAAGCTGAGCTGGCTGCTGGCCTGGAAGAGCAGGTGCTGATGATTAGTCTACGTCTTCAGCACACCAGGAAAAACAAACATATCCAACTTCACAAACAGTATATTTTGTTCTTTTCTGTGTTCTTTACCTATCTGTACCTATAATAACTTTGACAGAGATAAGTGTTTTATTCCTAAGAGCGTAAAATCCAGTCAGGTAAGGAATTTAGGCGTGTCTCATGAGAAACTGTCAGCAAGTCAGCACAGATTGAGACCAGGGCCAGTTTTTTTTCTTCTCTGCAATACGGGAGCTTCCCTTTTTCAAATTCAAAGTGAGCTGCATAAATTGTAAAAGTGACTCACCATGCAAGTACAGCTCAGGCTTTGCTGCTTTAGTGAAACCAACAATACAATGTTGTTTGGATATGTAGAAAGCAAAGTCACATGCTTTCCACAATAACAGTGGAATCAGACTAAAAGCTAATCCCTGCTGCATGAAGTTGATTGTAATAACTGTACAATATGGCCCAATGTTTCTGGGCCAGGAACCAGCACCCAAACACGGGCTAATCTTTGGTCTGTTTGCACAGTAGTATAAACACAGCTTGTTAGCATTGCCGAAACTGTGACCAAACGGTGTCATTGTGTACACTTCTGCTGTATTCCCGCCCTTATCAAACAGCTCTGATCACTAAAGTGCAGTTCATATACTAGAGTTAGGTTCAAATCCTTACTTTATCCTGGCATACAGCAAAAGTTACAATCAAACAACTGTAATTTAGATTGTTAAGGGAGCCTCAACTATCATTTAAAAAAGGGTTAAAGAATTACAAGCTGAAGATCATAAGTCAGTTCACATGGCTGTTTCACTCCACGAAGGACATTTCTATAATTGGCATAATCCAAGCTTGTTACACAATTCAATTACAAGTAATGTCCAGTTAAAGCATGACACATAAAATTACATCTGAAGCCTACTCTAAAGGGAGGCATTTAAAGAATAGAGTATTAATAAAACAAACCACCAGTTTCCTCAATTATGTGCAACGGCAGATCAAGTCCTATTTGGCCTCGCCTGTTTGCTGATGGCGCTTGTTGTTGGACTCTTCCTATCTTAAACACACACTCTTAAAGCCGGCCTGACCACATATCATGTTCATTTTCACAGTTAAAACAAGCATGAATGGAGACAGATGTGGATCAGTTAGTTAGCATGTGGGGCCTAATCAAGCTGCTCAGTGACACATCAGTTGAATCAGTCCGGGCCATCACCACAGGAAAGACCCGTGACTTCCTTTTTATTCATAAAGATCAGCAGTTACTATGGTAATGTCCACATTAAACTGAATGACACAGTTGGTTTAAGTCTTCAGCAGGATTATGACTTCAGTGATAGACCAGGATCTTATCTGAAGTATAATCATCTACACACCTGTCATCTTGGGTGTAGACACTGTTTTGTTTAATCATCATCTATCTCCACCTTTTGGTGATGGTAAATTACATCTGTAGAAGCATAACTTTGTTCCATTTTTATCTGTCTGCCTCTGAAAGGATCCTGAGTGAGTTAATAGGCAATTATGACAGAAACAAACCGGAATCTCGAGTTCATATGGACGAAACGTAGACATGCTGTTGTTTTTGTCATCCAGACACACCCTGACAGGTTCTTGAAGGTTTGGCATTTGGCAGTACTCTGTCTCTTGTCTTGAACTGGCAGTTACTCATACATGAACTCATAGGGGACAATACCCCATTCACTTGTAACGTCATGTTCACAGGACATGAATCATTTTCACCTTCAGTGTAAAAGCAGTTGTTTCCAAATTGCAGAACACTCCCAAACGATTGGGTGTAAAATTCAACTCAGCAGTGACCTCTATTTTGGAAGCTGCCAGTCAGTGTTTACTGAAACAGTCAGCCTCTGCTGCTAGGTGTCAGGTTAGCATAAGACACCTAAAATAGCTGCTGCACAGAGCTCTGCTAACCTGGAAAACTAGGGTCACTGCTGCAGCACATAGATATGGCTGATGAACCAGGGAATACTAAAAATATTCTTTTGACCTATATGGACTAAGTGAGAAGGAAACTGAAGTTGTGTCTGGTGATTCTCTTCTACTTTGCAGAGAGGCTAGCCCCCCCCCTCAGCTACCAGCACATGGATTAATCCTTCCATATGCAATACATCATGATCTGATAAGACTTTAGGCACCAATTCAAATTGATAGAGGGGAATGGCAACCAGATAGGAATGTGTGACTTCAGGCTAATCTATATCTGACACTCAAAGAAGCTATGGTTCAAAAAGCCTGTTAAAATCTGTTCTTTCCTTCTGATTGATATACCAAGTTTCCTGCCTTTGTCCAGTGCAAACAGAGATGCAAGCCAGAGATACTTGTATCTAACCCGAAGGGTGGAATCTCTGATAGTGGATAGGTATTTCTAAAATTTGAGTCGCCCAAACTTGCTCTGTGCCTCAGGCCTCAATTCCAAGTACATCTGTTGTGGTTCTGCGAGAACAAGAAGAAATTTGTCGACTCTGATTGTATCATTTTCCCTTATTTGATTCCATACAGAAACAAAGGAAGCTTTTAAAGATGCTTAAACTTACAAATCAGCCTTTATAACATACAGAGAACACCAGATTAGTATTACACAGTCAGGCATTAAAATGGTTGTTTTCTTGAGTAGCGTTATCCTCTTACTCTCAAAAGTGATTTACAAATTTCAACACTGGCATACTATTTTGCATCACAGAGAGACTCATTCAAATAAAGCAATGCAGATCTTGTGACTCATACAGAGGGTATTTTAAAGACCAAATCCCTTTTCTCCTTCTTAATACACCATATAGTTTATTCAGTACAGTCATTGCAGTGAAGCTGATTTCAGTCATCTTTGTAGCAGAAGGGTTAAGTGCTCAGTTGTTCTCTGAACTCAGCCTTGCTCAGACAGTCACAAGATCGACTGACAGCTGCAGTAAATCTGTTTTGCCAGTTCTTTCAACTTTAAACCTCCCCCCACTAATAAATTTGGCTTCAGCCCTCTGGCAAAGTGTCTAAAATATGAACCACTGGGCTTGTGTGTGAAAACTGGTCACATTCAAGAACAACTTGTACTCCACTAGAGTTTACGGTAGTTTCTCCATGTCATCTCGCCTGCGTTTTTCAAGCAACTTCTTTTGTTTCTCTCTTTTTTTTTCTCCTCCAGCGTGAATGTATCTCTGTCCACGTAGGCCAGGCTGGTGTCCAGATGGGAAACACCTGTTGGGAGCTTTACTGTCTGGAACACGGTATCCAGCCGGACGGTCACATGCCCAACCTGAAGACTCCAGGAACCAAAGATGACTCATTCACCACCTTCTTCAGTGAGACCGGAGCTGGAAAATATGTCCCCAGAGCCATTTTTGTTGACCTTGAACCCACTGTCATTGGTCAGTAGTATTATGAGTTAACTTTTTTTTTTTTTTTTGTTTATATCAAGAATTGAAACCTTAGGCTTCTGATGTTCATGTCAATAACCCCCCCAAAAGTTTCCTTTTCTGACAATTTCAGACTTTTTAGTGGAAAACTGGGAGTGTCTCAAGTTGAGGATCCTCCCTTCATTAAATATTCATTCCATGTTATTGTTTCTTTCTTCAGATGAGGTGCGAACGGGATCATATCGTCAACTCTTTCACCCTGAACAGCTGATTTCTGGAAAAGAGGATGCAGCCAACAACTATGCCCGTGGCCATTACACCATTGGCAAAGAGATCATTGACTCTGTCCTTGACAGGATCCGTAAACTGGTAAGGTTTCTGAAGAAAGTCCTCAAATCTTGCACACTTTTAGCTGTGCTGTACCCAGTCCTCACTCTACATCCTGTTTATCTTGGTTCTTTCTATCTGTAGAGTGATCAGTGTACAGGCCTCCAGGGGTTCCTGGTCTTCCACTCCTTTGGTGGGGGAACTGGCTCAGGTTTCACCTCCCTGCTCATGGAGAGACTCTCTGTTGACTTTGGTAAAAAGTCTAAGCTTGAGTTTGCCATCTACCCAGCCCCTCAGGTCTCCACTGCAGTAGTGGAGCCCTACAACTCCATCCTGACCACCCACACCACCCTGGAGCACTCTGACTGTGCCTTCATGGTGGACAATGAAGCCATCTATGACATCTGCCGCAGGAACCTTGATATTGAACGCCCATCATACACCAATCTGAACAGGCTCATCAGCCAGATTGTTTCTTCAATCACAGCCTCTCTTCGTTTTGATGGAGCCCTGAATGTTGATCTGACAGAGTTCCAGACCAACTTGGTGCCCTACCCTCGTATCCACTTCCCTCTGGCCACTTATGCCCCAGTCATCTCCGCTGAGAAAGCCTACCATGAGCAGCTGTCTGTTGCTGAGATTACAAACGCCTGCTTTGAGCCAGCCAATCAGATGGTGAAGTGTGATCCTCGCCACGGTAAATACATGGCCTGCTGTCTGCTGTATCGTGGTGATGTGGTGCCAAAGGATGTCAATGTCGCCATTGCTGCCATCAAGACCAAACGCACCATCCAGTTTGTGGACTGGTGCCCCACAGGCTTCAAGGTGGGCATCAACTATCAGCCTCCAACCGTGGTTCCTGGAGGAGACCTGGCCAAGGTGCAGAGGGCTGTGTGCATGCTGAGCAACACCACCGCTATTGCTGAGGCCTGGGCCCGCCTTGACCACAAGTTTGACCTCATGTATGCCAAGAGAGCCTTTGTCCACTGGTATGTTGGAGAGGGAATGGAGGAAGGAGAGTTCTCAGAGGCCAGAGAAGATATGGCTGCCCTGGAGAAGGATTATGAAGAGGTTGGGGTCGACTCTTTCGATGAAGATGAGGAGGGGGAGGAATATTAGACAGGCTCAGCTGGGATTTTTTTAAGTTGTTTTCACAGACATAAGAGTCTATTTATTTTACAAATAATGCCCAAGTTACAAAATATATTTTGTGTTTTGGTTTCAATTCTACAAATTGTTTTTATTTCCCTCTGTAATTGAAAATTTTCTTACTTTGCAGCTGTGGTTGTAAGTTTTCTATGTGCCTGCAGAACCATTGTAGAACAACTTTTGAGTCCATTAAAACCATTCATTAATTTGTTTAGTTAAAACAATGGAACATTGTGCAATACCTAGACTTTTCTAAGTTTGAAAATGTGTTGTTGCTCAATAAAAAATTCCTCCATATACTGCCTTCTTTGTTGTCTATCTATACAGTATAGATTAACCCCTGTATATCATAAGTGATGGGGAAACATATTAGTGACTTACTCTGACCTCTTTGAGAAGAACAAATGGCTCACTTGCTTCTCCACGTTTGTCTGCAGATTTTCAGATTGGCTGACTCGTTCAAACTCCATATGATTATCAATCGAATTAACTTTTGCCAGTCTGACAAAGGGGACATAGGTGAAATGCGACATGAAGTCTGACTGGTAGCCTGAAACTATGATTGACTTATTACCTTGTCACTGGAGGGATTTATGTTTAAATTTAGAGCCCGAAAAGAATAAAGTTTTGTGAAGTAGCTTGACCTGCTGTTTTTTAAGTTAAACAATTGAATGCAGAAATATTAAAGGACTAAAGGATAAACAGAAACAATTAGTTCTGACGGAGAGGGTAAAGAAATTAACATGAATACAGTCGGTCCATGTACTTGGTACAAATTTCAAATGGAAAAACGAAAATCCTGAGATGTGCTGTCTCCTGACAACCAGTACTGAATCAGGTGACGAAAAACAGAAAACAAACTCTTTTCCGTTTTATCGTTTTGATCACAAAGATTGGAGAATGAAGAAACAACTCAGTATTTAACTTTGATGTGCCTTGAAAAGGAAATTGAAGATCAAAATATGTGCATGGAAATCTTGTGTTTCAAGTTTCATTCACTTTTTTTTGTGACCCAGAGTTGGAGCGAGACTTTGGCTCTTGTTAGCAAAGATAAGAATAGATACCCCAGCGCACTGTTGAGGCCCACTTAAAGACGTGCCTACGACTTGCAGCTGCTGCTTCCCATTGTTTCTTTTTCAAACTAAAGTCAGGATCAATTTTCTCCACCAACTCTGCCGCCTGAAGCTGCAAAGGTGGGTCCGTGCCAAATGAAAAGAAAAAAAAAAAGCTTACAGCACCCGGTATTCCCCGGCAGTCTCCCATCCAAGTACTAACCAGGCCTGACCCTGCTGAGCTTCCAAGATCTGGTGGGGGTTTTTTGTTTGTTTGTTTTGTTTTGTTTTTATTTTTAATTATGAAAAATAATTCCAAATTTACAATCTGAATGTTTACACAAGACAACATCTACAGTAAAGTAAAACAAACACTAATGACGAGTGCAAAAAGTACAAACCCAAAAGACAAAAAAACAAAACATTACAAGATTCTTCTAATCAAGAAAAGGAAGGATCAAATTAAAATGAACAGAAAGCCCAAAAAATCATCTCAAGGAAAAATAAACCCAAACCCAAAGAAGGTAAAAATTAAAATTATAAAAAACATCTTAATGTTGACAGAAATAAAAAAGCACATTATCTGAATCCCATACCAAACAGAAAAAGGAGAAAACTTTATTTCACAGCCGTGAGTATTTAACTATTGCAAAAATAAAAGAGCAACACTCCCTCCAAATAAGAATGTAAAACAATGCAAATAAGCTATACAAATGCAAAAAAAAAAAAAAAAAGGATATAGATAACATGGAAAATGGCTGGAAATGGCTGTACAGAGGCTAAATCCGTCAATACAGCTGTTAATAGCAATATCATAGGGCTTTAGTTTATCATATGAGTTTATATGCCATGAGGTGTTGAGGTCTCTGCATGTGTAGGTTACTGACTTACTGTAATCATCGGGTCTATCTCGTCCTTATAAAAACCTGCTCTATTACGGCGAGTGTCTGTCTTCTTCTGTAGTCAAACCGTAAGATATCAAAATCTACCCGGATACAGCAATGCTGCTTTTTTATTGGCTGTTCAGTAGATATACTTTATTTGATTGTCTTGCGCGTCGCACGCAGCTTCTGAACTCTCGGAGGAACTCGGTTGATTCCTACCTGTTCCATAGTTAAAGAGGTGCAACTTGGTGGACGTCACCATGTTCATTTAAATGCGTGAGAAACAGACATGTTTTGAAAATAGTAGATATGGCGACCGAAACATTTGAGTCTCGAATAGCACATAGCCATAGTAAACACCATTACATTCGGGTACACTCGTGTGGCTAACACCAGAGCTAATCCACTGCTCTGCTTTGATGTTGACTAAAACCACAGGAAATTACACAATTTTAACCCGGAAACGCCATAAAATCTCAACTTTTTACCTGATTAATGCAGTCAAAGTTATTTTTAACATGTTTTTTTTAACCTACCTTGAGGTATATTTGAGATTAATATATAAATAAATGATTCATAGACTGAGAAACAGACTGTGAGTGTGTTTCAAGGGGAAAAAAATAATGTGTCAGGACATATTTAGCAGATATACTGTTTTTTAAGTTACAAGTGACTTCATGTTAAAGCTACTGTGGGGAATTTTCAGCCAATTATAACTGACTGATATTGATAGGGATGCCTCTGTGTGGCCTTAAAAAGCAAATCAGACCACCTTTGAAGGGTTTGTTCATCTCTACAAAGTTATTTGTGAGGTTAGAAACTGTTGTCAGGGGTATAGATGTCAGATGATTTAGCTAAATTGAAGCTTTTTAAAAAGGCTTTTTCAAAAATATCGCAGGTGAAGATGACCAATGACTTTTAAAATTGAGCAGGGAGATTGTTTGTTTGAAAACAAGACTTAACACAATTTGAAAGAGAGGTTATGAAAAGAAGCATAAGAAGCAACACAAACCAAAAATTCCTCACGGGAGCTTTAAGAAAGAATTGATAACACCTGATTTGTGTCCATGATGATTTAACTCATCAGGTGACACCAAAATTCATCCTGTGAACAAAATGAGTTTGTTACCATCTCTGGAGTTCCCGAGGAGGCTTTTGCTGATCTTTATGATCAGAGAGAGGAGACACACGCTTTTCTCTCTAATGGAGTAAAAATAGTTTTGATTTGTCAGTAACAGGATCAACTGAAAGATAAACCAAAACTAATGCTTATAACAACACTGAAGTCCAGACTGGTATTCCTATGCTTTACTTACACTACATCACTTAAAAAACCAAGAACAACTCCATTTCTTCTCCTTTGGTTTCTTGTTTTTCTCCCCAGGTGGGGATGCTGTGGAGCCAGCCAGACCCTTGGAGGTGAAATCTCTGCAGACACAAGCACACACCATTACCGTGTGGTGACATTTGTTTTAACAACCTGTAGTGATGTTTTTAAAGGAGTCTGCAGTGACTAGTCAACATTTATCTTTTGTGGCTGCACAAATAAACAGCTGATTGTTGGAGCAGTTTACTCACCTCCGCTGATGGCTGATTAGACTTGTGACTTTTCTCTGTGGAGTAACAACAAATATAAAAATGAAAACCCACTGTGTCAAATATTTTTAGTGTCTGATTTTAAATGTCACATTTATAAAATGATCTTATTTTAACAGCTCTGAAACATACCAGAGGTTGACCAAACAGCCTGTGCAGCCAAAAGTTCTTTGGGCAGCAGTTTTCTGCGTTAGAAGCCTCTGACGCAGTGTCACTGGTCAACACAGAAACACAGGTTGGTTATTTTAATGAACAAAACAAATCCATAAACAGAAATATCTGCAGAGACACATGACAGTCACACAGACTCAAACCATGGTGATATTCAGACGATAAAATACAATAAACACGCACTGGATGGTCTTTGAGAAAGTATCAGAGTCAAACTGAAAAAGTGTCTTTATGTATCAAAAATAATACAGCACACTCACAGTGATTTAAAATACCTGAAGGTTATTCCCTGTTTTTGTGTTGTTGTTATTGATAAATGAACCCCCTCTTTGTTCACACTTATTCATTAAAAACCTAAGTGCTGAATCTCTTTAAGTTGACACAGCGTTTTTAAAACAAAGCTTTTTTAATGCATATTATCCGGGAAAGGCCTCATACAAAACATGTTTTTGCTTCAATTTCAAACACAGTGAATTAAAATGGTCTTTGTTTCCCTTACTGGGAATTTCCCCTTGTGGGACTAATAAAGGAGTATCTTATCTATCATACCTGACTTTACTAGTTTTTGACTAGAGACTCCCAGTAAGAGCAAACGATGATAAAACTTCTTTATTTCATTTAGTGTTTTTACACATTTCCTTTGTCTGACTGATTAATTGATCAGTAAATGTCTTATGTGAAGCCTTTGAATTGTCTTATTCAGTTAAAATAACCACTGAAATGTATCACATAAATACATGTGTCTTGTGACAAAAACAGTATGAAACACAGTGTAAGTCCAAAATCAAATCCTAAATTTGCGAATCTTTAGATTTTTGCTGGCACTGTCACAGATTTAACTCTGAACTGTCTCAGATTATAATCTGCTGGGAGGTCTCTGTCATGTTTCAAATGTTACACTCTGCATATTAAATGCAAAAAAAGGTAAAAGATTGTTTTAGAGACACATTGGTAAACTACTGTTTAATATCACACCCCTATAAATTTGAGTTTGCATTTTACTGTCATCATAAGTTAAACGTGTTTCTTACCTCATGTTGAAGCTCGACCAGGCAATTCTCAGAAAAAAACTAAAGGAAACAAAAAAAGCAAAAGAATAGTATTTCTGAAAAAAAAAACAACTTTAAAAAAACTTTACAACAGGTAGAAACATAAAATAACGAAAGAAAAAAGAAAAAGAATAGTATTTCTGAAAAAAACAAAGGAAAAAAAACTAAACTAAAAAAACTTAAAACAGGCAGAAAAAAAACTAAAGAAAACTAAAAAAATAAGAAAAAGAATAGTATTTCTAAAAAAAACTTAAAAACAAAAAAAAACTAAAAAATTAACTTAAAACTGGAAGAAAAAAAACAAAAGACAACTAAAAAAACAAGAAAGAATAGTTTTTCTAAAAAAAACCTTACAACAGGCAGAAAAAAAATGAAGAAAACTAAAAAAACAGAAAGAAAAGTATTTCTGAAAAGAACACCCTATATATAAATAACAAAAACCTAAAAAAACTAAAAAAAAGGATAGTATAAACAAAATAAAAAAACAGAAACAAAAGTATTTCTGAAAAGAACACCCTAAATATATATATATATATATATATATATATATATATATATATATATATATATATATATATAAAACAAAAAACTTAAAAAAATTATCTTAAAACTGGCAGAAAAAAAAATAAAGAAAACTAAAAAAAGAAGAAAAAGAATAGTATTTCTAAAAAAAAAAACTTACAAAAAAACCCAAAACAAAAACACTAAAAAAAAGAGCAGAAAAAAACTCCCTAAATATATATATATATATATATATAACCAAAAAAACTAAAAAGAAAAACTCAAAAAACTAAACTAAAAACTAAAAAAAGAAGAAAAAGAATAGTATTTCTAAAAAAAAACTTAAAAAACATAAAAAACTAAAAGAAACTAAAAGAAAAGAAAAGGATATTATAAACAAAATAAAAAAAAACAGAAACAAAAGTATTTCTGAAAAGAACACCCTAAATATATATATATGTATATATATGACAAAAAACTAAAAAAAAATAAAAAATTAACTTAAAACTGGCAGAAAAAAACTAAAGAAAACTAAAAAAAGAGAAAGAAGAGTATAAACAAAATTTAAAAAAAACAGAAAGAAAAGTATTTCTGAAAAAAACACCCTAAATATATGTATTTATATATAACAAAGAAAACTAAAAAAAAGACTAAAAAAAAAACTTTAAACAGGCAGAAAAAAAACTAAAAAAAACTAAATAAAAAAAGGATAGTATAAACAAAATAAAAAAAACAGAAACAAAAGTATTTCTGAAAAGAACACCCTATATATATATATAAATATATATATATATATATATAAAACAAAAAACTTACAAAAAATTATCTTAAAACTGGCAGAAAAAAAGTAAAGAAAACTAAAAAAAGAAGAAAAAGAATAGTATTTCTAAAAAAAAAAAAAAAACACTAAAAAAAACTTGAAACAGGCAGAAAAAAAACTCCCTGAATATATATATATATAAAACCAAAAAAACTAAAAAGAAAAACTCAAAAAACTAAACTAAAAACTAAAAAAAAGAAGAAAAAGAACAGTATTTCTAAAAAAAAAACATAAAAAACTAAAAGAAAAGGATAGTATAAACAAAAAAAAAAAACAGAAACAAAGGTATTTCTGAAAAGAACACCCTAAATATATATATATATATATATATATATATATGACAAAAAAATAAAAAAACACTAAAAAATTAACTTAAAACTGGCAGAAAAAAACTAAAGAAAACTAAAAAAAGAAAAAAAGAATAGTATTTCTAAAAAAAAAAACTTACAACAGGCAGAAAAAAACAAGCACCCTAAACCCGGTGTTTTGCACAGAAAAAAAAACCCTTGCGGTTTTTCCCTCCCATGTGAGGGTTTTTTCCCCTCCTTGAGCTACCACCTTACCGTGGTGGAGAGGGTTGTGTGTCCCAATGATCCCAGGAGCTATGTTGTCAGGGCTATGCCTCTGAAAGGTCACCCAAGGCAAACAGGTCCTGGGGGAGGGACCAGACTAAGAGTAGCTCATCCAGACAGAGGTGCCAGGAAAAAAAAAAAGGAAAAAAAAAAAAAAACTGAAGAAAAAAAAAACTACAGAAAACATCATGTCATTGCATTGCTCGGGAGGTACGGAATGACAACGGCGGACATTAAGTGCAGACCTCTTCTGACAGTTCGCCTCAGAGTGGGGTTTTGTTCACACGACCTCCAGCCCCAGATATCCGCAATGCAATGGGGAGGTTGAAAAAGCAGTAAGAACTGTGAAGGACCTCCTGAAAAAATGCGCTGACCCATACATGGCCCTCATGTAATATCAGGCCACTCCGCTTGCCACTTGCTGATGGGGAGAAAGCTACGTACGACAGTTCTCCCATCTTGTCTGAACCCAAAATGGCCAAATGTCAAAGCCCTGAGAAAGAAAGAACAGAGGGAGAGAGAGAAACAGCAGAAATGGTTCAATGACAGACACAGGGCCCGCAACATGGCCAGCCTGAACCCTGGTGACCGCGTCTGGGTCACCGATATGAAGGAGAAGGGGACAGTGACAGCTGGAGCTGACACAACACGCTCCTACATCATTGACACGCTCCAGAGGGAATCTGCGGCGCAACTGAAGTCATCTCGTCACCTTGCCTGGGGCCGGCGCTGGACCTAAAGCCCCAAAGACCCCTGCTTCGCCAGCGGACATCGCACCGGTCCACGATCCAAGAGACCAGGTTACTGTGAGGCCCAACACTACACCGCCGAGGGTCCAAGCGATGGAGAGGCGTTACCCTACCAGAGAGAGAAACCCTCCGAGGTACCTTATGAACTTTGAATCAGATAGAAGGTACTCTCGTAACTCTGAGTGACCAGCCCTCACTCAGATGAAGGAATGGGTACTTGGAGTGACTAACAAAAGAATGGGCTAAGGATAATCTGCAACCCTCCGAGGTACCTTATGAACTTTGAATCAGATAGAAGGTACTCTCGTAACTCTGAGTGACCAGCCCGGGGCAGAATAATCCCCTCACTCAGATGAAGGAATGGGTAGTCCACCCCACCTTCATAGTTAGGGAAAGAAAGGAAAGATAAGTGAGTGTGATACAATGGTGTTGTTAAACAGTTTGGAATATTTTGATTTATTTTGAAGTTACTTGGAGTGACTAACAAAAGAATGGGCTAAGGATAATCTGCAACCCTCCGAGGTACCTTATGAACTTTGAATCAGGATAGAAGGTACTCTCGTAACTCTGAGTGACCAGCCCGGGGCAGAATAATCCCCTCACTCAGATGAAGGAATGGGTAGTCCACCCCACCTTCATAGTAAGGGATAGAAAGGAAAGATAAGTGAGTGTGATACAATGGTGTTGTTAAACAGTTTGGAATATTTTGATTTATTTTGAAGTTACTTGGAGTGACTAACAAAAGAATGGGCTAAGGATAATCTGCAACCCTCCGAGGTACCTTATGAACTTTGAATCAGATAGAAGGTACTCTCGTAACTCTGAGTGACCAGCCCGGGGCAGAATAATCCCCTCACTCAGATGAAGGAATGGGTAGTCCACCCCACCTTCATAGTTAGGGAAAGAAAGGAAAGATAAGTGAGTGTGATACAATGGTGTTGTTCAACAGTATGGAATATTTTGATTTATTTTGAAGTTACTTGGAGTGACTAACAAAAGAATGGGCTAAGGATAATCTGCAACCCTCAGAGGTACCTTATGAACTTTGAATCAGGATAGAAGGTACTCTCGTAACTCTGAGTGACCAGCCCGGGGCAGAATAATCCCCTCACTCAGATGAAGGAATGGGTAGTCCACCCCACCTTCATAGTTAGGGAAAGAAAGGAAGGATAAGTGAGTGTGATACAATGGTGTTGTTAAACAGTTTGGAATATTTTGATTTATTTTGAAGTTACTTGGAGTGACTAACAAAAGAATGGGCTAAGGATAATCTGCAACCCTCCGAGGTACCTTATGAACTTTGAATCAGATAGAAGGTACTCTCGTAACTCTGAGTGACCAGCCCGGGGCAGAATAATCCCCTCACTCAGATGAAGGAATGGGTAGTCCACCCCACCGTCATAGTTAGGGAAAGAAAGGAAAGATAAGTGAGTGTGATACAATGGTGTTGTTAAACAGTTTGGAATATTTTGATTTATTTTGAAGTTACTTGGAGTGACTAACAAAAGAATGGGCTAAGGATAATCTGCAACCCTCCGAGGTACCTTATGAACTTTGAATCAGGATAGAAGGTACTCTCGTAACTCTGAGTGACCAGCGCGGGGCAGAATAATCCCCTCACTCAGATGAAGGAATGGGTAGTCCACCCCACCTTCATAGTAAGGGATAGAAAGGAAAGATAAGTGAGTGTGATACAATGGTGTTGTTAAACAGTTTGGAATATTTTGATTTATTTTGAAGTTACTTGGAGTGACTAACAAAAGAATGGGCTAAGGATAATCTGCAACCCTCCGAGGTACCTTTGAATCAGATAGAAGGTACTCTCGTAACTCTGAATGACCAGCCCGGGGCAGAATAATCCCCTCACTCAGATGAAGGAATGGGTAGTCCACCCCACCTTCATAGTTAGGGAAAGAAAGGAAAGATAAGTGAGTGTGATACAATGGTGTTGTTCAACAGTTTGGAATATTTTGATTTATTTTGAAGTTACTTGGAGTGACTAACAAAAGAATGGGCTAAGGATAATCTGCAACCCTCCGAGGTACCTTTGAATCAGATAGAAGGTACTCTCGTAACTCTGAGTGACCAGCCCGGGGCAGAATAATCCCCTCACTCAGATGAAGGAATGGGTAGTCCACCCCACCTTCATAGTTAGGGAAAGAAAGGAAAGATAAGTGAGTGTGATACAATGGTGTTGTTCAACAGTTTGGAATATTTTGATTTATTTTGAAGTTACTTGGAGTGACTAACAAAAGAATGGGCTAAGGATAATCTGCAACCCTCCGAGGTACCTTATGAACTTTGAATCAGGTAGAAGGTACTCTCGTAACTCTGAGTGACCAGCCCGGGGCAGAATAATCCCCTCACTCAGATGAAGGAATGGGTAGTCCACCCCACCTTCATAGTTAGGGAAAGAAAGGAAAGATAAGTGAGTGTGATACAATGGTGTTGTTAAACAATTTGGAAAATTTTGATTTATTTTGAAGTTACTTGGAGTGACTAACAAAAGAATGGGCTAAGGATAATCTGCAACCCTCCGAGGTACCTTTGAATCAGATAGAAGGTACTCTCGTAACTCTGAATGACCAGCCCGGGGCAGAATAATCCCCTCACTCAGATGAAGGAATGGGTAGTCCACCCCACCTTCATAGTTAGGGAAAGAAAGGAAAGATAAGTGAGTGTGATACAATGGTGTTGTTGCACAGTTTGGAATATTTTGATTTATTTTGAAGTTACTTGGAGTGACTAACAAAAGAATGGGCTAAGGATAATCTGCAACCCTCCGAGGTACCTTTGAATCAGATAGAAGGTACTCTCGTAACTCTGAGTGACCAGCCCGGGGCAGAATAATCCCCTCACTCAGATGAAGGAATGGGTAGTCCACCCCACCTTCATAGTTAGGGAAAGAAAGGAAAGGATAAGTGAGTGTGATACAATGGTGTTGTTCAACAGTTTGGAATATTTTGATTTATTTTGAAGTTACTTGGAGTGACTAACAAAAGAATGGGCTAAGGATAATCTGCAACCCTCTGAGGTACCTTATGAACTTTGAATCAGATAGAAGGTACTCTCGTAACTCTGAGTGACCAGCCCGGGGCAGAATAATCCCCTCACTCAGATGAAGGAATGGGTAGTCCACCCCACCTTCATAGTTAGGGAAAGAAAGGAAAGATAAGTGAGTGTGATACAATGGTGTTGTTAAACAATTTGGAATATTTAGATTTATTTTGAAGTTACTTGGAGTGACTAACAAAAGAATGGGCTAAGGATAATCTGCAACACAACTGGTGAACTTCTGAGGTGTTCAATTATGTTATGGCCTATTGAAAAAAAAAAACTAAAAAAAAAAAAAAAACTAAAAAACAAACTTAAAACAGGCAGAAAAAACTCAAGAAAACTAAAAAAATAAAAAATAGTATTTAAAAAAAACTTAAAAAAAAATTAAAACAGGCAGAAAAAAGCTAAAGAAAACTAAAAAAGAGAAAGAATAGTATAAACAAAATAAAAAAACTGAAAGAAAAGTATATCTGAAAAAAACACTTTAAAATATATATATACAACACAAAAAAACTAAAATAAACTTTAAACATGCAGAAAAAAAATTAAGAAAAGTAAAAAAGAGAAAGAATAGTATAAACAAAATAACAAAAACAGAAAGAAAAGTATTTCTGAAAAAAAAACCTAAATATACATATATATATATATATATAACAAAAAAACAAAAACAAAAAACAGAAAGAAAAGTATACCTGAAAAAAAAAAAAATATATATATATATATATATACATATATATAACAAAAAACTAAAAAAATTTTTTAAAAAAGACTTAAAACAGGCAGAAAAAAAAAACAAAAGAAAACTAAAAAAAAGAAAAAGAATAGTTTTTCTAAAAAAAACTAAAAAAAAAAACTTAAAACAGGCAGAAAAATAAAAAAAGAACTATAGGAAACTACAAAAAAGAAAAGTATTTCTGAAAAAAAAAAAAAAAAACACCCTAAACCGGGTGTTTTGCACAGAAAAAAAAACCCTTGTGGTTTTTCCCTCCCATGTGAGGGTTTTTTCCCCTCCTTGAGCTACCACCTTACCGTGGTGGAGGGGTTTGTGTGTCCCAATGATCCCAGGAGCTATGTTGTCAGGGCTTTATGCCTCTGAAAGGTCACCTAAGGCAAACAGGTCCTGGGGGAGGGACCAGACTAAGAGTAGCTCATCCAGACAGAGGTGCCAGGAAAAAAAAAAGGAAAAAAAAAAAACTGAAGAAAAAAAAAACTAAAGAAAACATCATGTCATTGCATTGCTCTGGAGGTACGGAGTGACAACGGCGGACATTCAGTGCAGACCTCTTCTGACAGTTCGCCTCAGAGTGGGGTTTTGTTCACACGACCTCCAGCCCCAGATATCTGCAATGCAATGGGGAGGTTGAAAAAGCAGTAAGAACTGTGAAGGACCTCCTGAAAAAATGCGCTGACCCATACATGGCCCTCATGACATATCGGGCCACTCCGCTTGCCACTTGCTGATGGGGAGAAAGCTACGTACGACAGAAGAAGTGGTGGATTTTGTCATTTAGAGTTCATAATATCATTCAAACATTCAGTCTGTAATTTTCAGGCCTTCAACAAGAAAAACAGACAAGACTCTGTAGTGGAAGTCACCGCATCCCTTCTATAACCACAGTCAGTGAACACGGTGTCTGTTTATTTAATAAAATATACAATTTAAAGAGATTTATCAACATTTTACACAGCTTCAGAAAACTCTTCAAGGATTAAGGTTGTAATCATGAAAGATGTTCATCGTGCAATGTTTGGAAAATCATTTATTTTACAGAATCTCTGTTAAACTGATTTTCATTGTTCACTTTTTTAAACTGTATTTAATCATCTTGTGTTTCTCTTACATCTTGGTGTACATATTGCTATTAATATCTATTAAGGAGGTTTTTAAAATGTCCTGTTTGGCTTTATAAAAATCTGTACACACAGTTAAACTTTGGATGGTTGACAATAAAAAAATGCATAAATACGTTTGTCTTTGATTAATAACTTGATTTATCCTCATCGCTTTTAAATGGGTATCTTGAAACAGATGCTACAACATATCCAGAAAAAAACTGCTAATTGATAATACCTAAAACAGACCTGAAATATCTGTGTCACAGGCCCTGCCCACAAGGAAAGAAATTCTGAGTAAATGCAAAAGTTTTTTGTCTTAGTTGCCTTTTATCCGCACAAAAACAGCAATTCAGCTGACTGTAGACAATACTTTTTAAAATCAGTCCCAGTGTGCATAAATCCTTGTACGGCTACTGTTTTGTTTCCGTGTGGACAAGACCACAGAGGCTGAGAGGGACCTAAAAAAAAGCTTCAGTAACCCTGATGCCAGGGTTTTTGAGTGCCCTAATTAGGGCTGGGAAGAATGGGGAAAAATTTTATCATGATATATTTTTTCATATCAGTCGATATCGATATATATCATGCAGCGGCGCCATGAAAAAAAAACATTTTTTTACATACACATAAACATGGCCTGTATTCACACCTTCATCTTTATTAAATTACACTTTTATTCTCATAAGATCATGATATTTTAAAGTTTGAATAATCTCCAACATGTTATGACCTTACTACACTCAGCCAGCAGGGGGAGCTCCCAACATTTTGGCTTCACTTTAGAGGCAACACAATGTCAACTATCTTTTACAGTTTTTTACAATTGGCCTAACACAGACTCTGATACTTCTGACACATTTCCAAAACTGCTCACACACCAACACACCTACAACACACAACTGACAAACCAGCTGACTTCACTCTCAAAAGCTAACACTGTAAACTGAACACCTACACTAGTTTTCAAAATGCAAGAATACACCAACACTATACAGCAGATCAACCAAACACTAACACTAATTCTCTTCCACCAGAAACCTGTAGTCAGTCAGATGACACTGTCATTCAGTTGTATTCATTCTTTTGTAAGTTTTTTAAAGTGCCATTTCTTATAGACTTCTTACAGGTATGTCTGTTTTTTTCCTTGTAGTAGAGTTAGATGCATAAAATGTTTCTTCATAGCAAACATTCAGTGAAAATAAGTTTATGGATAAAGACAGTCACAACTGTAATGGAATTGTTGCAAACACTTTATTTATGTCATAAATTCTGCAAGACTGCAAGAAAAAACAAATCAGTGTGGATACCCTAATCTGCCCGGTCTTCTGCAGTAGGCCATATGGCCTCATCAACATTACACAGGACCAACTCCTTTCCCTTTACCAACTCTTTTTCGTTCTGCCATTCTCTATTGTCTTGTTTCTTCAGACCCAAACTGACACACCACACCAAACTTTATATGTATTAGCTATGATTGTACTCAGCTGTGACTTCAATTAATTGACCAATTTACATCAGGTGCTTTTAATGACAATAAGAAAATCAAGTGATAATTTACTGTCTTTGAATCCATAAAGTGAACTGCTTCTCATTTCAACTTTAGCCTGTTGATTACATTTAGAACACAAGATTATCTGTTCTGACATACTGTGTGAAAGCATTTGTAAATTTTGGTAGGACTTGTTTGTTAAAAAATATTCAAACATTTTGTAAATGTGTCCACTGTATGCAGTTTGTGTCAGACAAACAAGAAATGTTTTAATTGTATAGGCTACACTGGCTGATGTTGTGCAAACTGTGTGAAGAGTTTTAGAAATGTGTCAGAGGTATTTTTGGAATTTGTGTTAGGACGACTACCTGTAAGACTGAACATGATGTTGGACAGTGATATTTGTAAAGTGAGGTAAAGGAGGAGTTTGTGTAGTGACAACACAATCACACTGTGTCCAAAAATAATAACCTGTTCAACAAAATATTGTCATTTAGTTGGAGTATGAGAAGAGGAGTGCTCATATGGTAGTTTGTAGGTTTGACCAGCAGGTGGTGCTGCATTAACTTCAAATTATCAACTGAGACTCAACCAAACAAGTTTCTGTTTTTGTGAATTTCATTTAAATTTGGACTCAGGAGAGGAAGATGATTGTCAAGAACACTGAATTAAAAGATGATCAAAAACTGTCTGTAAATGACAGGGGGAGAAGAATCTGTGATCTGGCGGTTTAGGTTTTGAGAAAAGAGTCAAAGTGAAAGTGAAAGTATGTGAGCTAAAAACAGACTCAATTTTGAGATAAGAACAGAGCAGAGAGAGGAGAGGACGAGGAGACAGGGTGAGTGTTTACTCAGGGTTTTTGCTTTAATGTCAAACTCTTCATCTGTATTATCATCTGTTAACGAAAAATGATTTACTGGCTAATGCACTCACAAACTGCAAAGCAAAGAAACCTGACAAGACAAATAGCTCGATCAGTTCTTGATACAGGAAACTGCGTACCTGCAGTTCTTCCTCTTTTTTTATACACTTGTCTTTTTAGTAACAACAAAAATGAGAATCTTTTAATTTAGTGTCTCATTTTGAATCTAATCCAGTCCCCTTAATTTTTTATGAAAGTTCAGGGACCTCATAGCTTTTTTTGTTTTGTCCATGAATCAGATAAGGAGCCGAGAGAGGCCCTGCAGGGTAGGGAAACATCATATGTAATTCAGTTAAAAAAAACAAAAAAAAACTCCTGTTTCTTACACTGGTGTATTAGAAATTATTATTTCTGCCTCCTCCTAGCTGCTGTCCCTTTGAGCCCACTCAGCCTACTTTAATTTCTGAACACTCTTTTCCTGTTTGTGTCTCACCTGTTTGTTTACTACACCACATTCTCAGTGCAGCCAAAACCGTCAAATTTCTTTTCCTTTCTGTTTGAACCAGAGACATTCAGCTCTTACAGTAAATAACTGTGAAGAGTCAAATTAAACTCCAAATCAGCTATGTTTTTCTATTAACAAAAAGAATAAAATAGATAAAAAAGAAGAATCAGTCAAGAATAAAACAATAAATTAACATTAACAATACTGAATAATAGTGATTTTTAAGGAATGTGAATTTCAGACTCTTTGACCTGATCATACTAGACTGGATAAGAAATAACCAATCAGGACCTTTATGATTAAAATAAGATATAGTATGCAGACAGATTTTTGACATGATGAGCTGTAGAAACTTTATCATCTTCATCTTCACACTCTTTTCCTGTTTGTGTCTCACCTGGTTGTCTACTTTGTCCTCAGGCTGTATAACTCAGTTTTATCTTCAATAAATTTCCACTACATCAGATGGAGAACATGAATGATTCTGTCGAGGAAGAGGAGGGCAGAGCAAAGTCTGTCATGTCCAGCTGTCTGTCTATGAAGAGTGATCGGTCTAAAGGTCTTGATGTGGTCTTCAGTAAAGAACCAGGACCCTCAGAGGAGGGCAGAGCAAAGTCTGTCATGTCCAGCTGTCTGTCTATGGAGAGTGACCGGTCTAAAGGTCTTGATGTCGTCTTCAGCAAAGGACCAGTACCCTCAGAAGGACAGTAAGAGAAATACTCTTTAACCTCCAAACTGTCAAACAGTAATTTATGATGCTCTAAATTCTGACCCCTCCGTTTTATACCATGGTGAGAAAATGATCTCCTCTGCTCTCAAAAGGTGATTTTCCTGTTTAACCTGCCAACCTGGAGAAAGTAAAGAAAAAGTCACTGAGCACATGTTGACTTTTTATTCCCAATGTTGATAAAAATGAAGGGTGTATAAAACAGCATTTGAACAGGATTCTGACCTCCGTATTTTCTGATTTGGTTCCTGTGTTTGAAGCGTTTTGAGCCTGTAAGTCTTTAGACTGTGGTGTATAGGCCCCAGAAAACAGTCTGTGGGTCACAAAATACCAGAAAACCGATGAAGAAATAAATCCTGAGAAATGGAAACTAATACAGAGCATCTGTTTGTTATTAGACCTTTAGATCTGATTGGTTAAAAAAAATGTTTTTAATTGTCGAAGAAAATTTCCCTAACCTCAAAAAACAACAACAATCCCAGCTTAGTTTTTTCTCCTGTCGCGATACTGTCAGGCAGCAGCAGCTGAATATTTTACAGGAGATTATTTATGTTAAAGAAATGAGTGAGATCGGAAACTCTGGTTTAATAAATGCTTCTTATTCTGCATCTTTCAAACATGAAATGATAATGATAAAGAAAATAAATGTTCTTTATTTCCACAGAGAGACAGAGAGATTTGACTCTGTGGAGGGGAAGCTGTCCAGCTTTGATGGAAGTAAGTCTGAACATCTGTCCTCTAAAGTCTTCGGGGATGAAAACACAGCTGAATCTTTTTTATCACAAAGATGTTTTGTGTTGAGCAGTTTGGTTCATTTAATTTTTCTTCTCTTGCAGCAGATCGTGGTCTGCAGGAGGTTTTAGATGAACATAAGATCAGTCTGAAGAGGAGATGTGAACGTATGAATGAAGGAAGTGATGAAGCAGGAAGTAGTCAAACCCTCCTGAACAGGATCTACACTGAGCTCTACATCACAGAGGGACTGAGTGAGAAGGTGAACACCCAACATGAGGTGAGACAGCTGGAGACAGTTTCAAAGATGAAGACCCTCCATGACACAACCATCAAGTGTCATGAAATCTTTAGAGTCTTACCAGGTCGACAGGAAGTCGTCAGAGTGGTTTTGACCAACGGCGTGGCTGGTGTTGGAAAAACCTTCTCAGTGCAGAAGTTCACTCTGGACTGGTCAGAGGGCTTGGAGAACCAAGACCTCAATCTGGTGATCCTGCTTTCATTCAGAGAGCTGAACCTGATCAGAGATGAGCCCTACAGTCTTCTGAGTCTGCTCCATGTTTTCCATCCAACACTAAAGAAGATCACAGCAGAGATGCTGGCTGTCTGTAAACTTCTGTTCATCTTTGACGGTCTGGATGAAAGCAGACTGTCTCTGGATTTCACAGACTCTGAGGTCGTGTCTGACGTCACACGGGAGTCTTCACTTAACGTGCTGTTAACAAACCTCATCAAAGGGAACCTGCTCCCCTCAGCTCTCATCTGGATAACTTCTCGACCTGCAGCAGCCAATCAGATCCCTCCTTCATGTGTGGACAGGGTAACAGAAATACGAGGCTTCACTGACGCCCAGAAGGAGGAGTACCTCAGGAAGAGGTTCAGTGATGAAGATCTGTCCAGAAGAATCATCTCACACATCAAGTCCTCCAGGAGCCTCCACATCATGTGCCAGATCCCGGTCTTCTGCTGGATCACTGCTACAGTTCTGGAGGACATGATGAGCAGAGAGCCGAGAGGAGATCTGCCCAAGACCCTGACTGACATGTACTCACACTTCCTGCTGATCCAGACTAAGAGGAAGAAGCAGAAATATGAAAGTGAGACAAGTCCTCTGGAGCTGACGGAGGCTGACAGTGAAGTCCTCCTGAAGCTGGGGAAGCTGGCCTTTGAACATCTGGAGAAAGGCAACATCATGTTCTACCAAGAAGACCTGGAGCGGTGTGGTCTGGATGTCACAGAGGCCTCAGTGTACTCAGGAGTTTGTACAGAGATCTTCAGAAGAGAGAGTGTGATCTTTCAGAAAACAGTTTACTGTTTTGTTCATCTGAGCGTTCAGGAGTTTCTGGCTGCAGCTCATGTATTCCACTGTTACTTCACAAACCCAGGGTTAGTTTTGATTGGAAAGCCATCTCTGGATGTCTACCTGAAGAGTATCATGGAGAAATCCCTTGTCAGTAAAAACGGCCACCTGGAACTGTTGGTTCGCTTCCTTCATGGACTCTCTTTGGAGTCAAACCAGAGACTCTTAGGAGGTCTACTGGGTCACACAGACAACAGTCCAGAAATGATCCAAAGAGTCATCAACAACCTGAAGGAAATGAACAGTGAAGATATCTCTCCTGACAGAAGCATCAACATCTTTCACTGTCTGATGGAGATGAACGATCTGTCAGTTCATCAGGAGATCCTAGAGTTCCTGAAGTCAGAGAGCAGATCAACGAAGGAACTCTCAAAGATCCACTGCTCTGCTCTGGCCCACATGCTGCAGATGTCAGAGGAGGTTCTGGATGAGTTGGACTTCGATAAGTATAACACATCAGCCCAGGGACGACTGAGACTGATCCCAGCTGTGAGGAACTGCAGAAAGGCTCGGTGAGTCCAGGTTTTATTCTCAAAATAGTGTAAATCAGCCCTGTAGTTCTTCCAATGTCCATGTTACTGATGATGTTCTTCTTCAAATAGAAATCTGCTGAAATATCAGGGAGGGGGTTTCTTTTCCTACTTGTGGACCCCTGAGAACTTATCATAATTGTGGAGGACCTCTTTGTTTTTAATCCAGTTTAATTGACCATGTCTGTAATGAATAAAGTAGAAATTTCAGGACAAATCAGCGACCATATCTGAGGACACACAGAGGTCTTCTGATGATATCAGTCCAGTCCAAATCAACATCTCAATAAATCATGGTGAACTCGAGTTTGAAGAAGGTGGCTGCAGCTTTTTCCCTGCTGGTTTTCAGGTTTCAGAAGAAGAAGAAGAAGAACTTTATTGATCCCCGAAGGGAAATTAGAAATGATGAATCCGTTGTAAATGAGGGTGTTGACAGCATTCATGTCTCTTTACCATAATGTTAATCATTCAATAGTAATAATCAATACAACAATAAAAACTAACATCATTTTCCACCACTCATTGGATATTATACGGTGGACTATTTCATATGCATGATGAGAGCACATGAAGAGCGCTCTCTCTCTTTCCCCTCGGTGCTGCAGGTTGGCACTGACACTCTGCCTCATAACACCTCATAGTATGTTGAAACAGCCGTGCTCTTCCACTGTATGGACACCATGGGCTCTATTTTTGTGTACGCCGATGAGGCAGCGGAGGGTGGCGGACCCCGCGCAGTTGTATTTTCATCTGGCGGAGCCAGGCGTACAGCCAGTTTGGTATTTTCATGGACTGAGGCGCACGGAGGCGAACCGAGATCTGCCAAGCGGGGCGTGGTGGCGTGGCAGGGGGAGGTGTCGACAGAATCAGCGGGCGCAGTGACATTTTCGTGCTCACCAGTGGCGTGTAAAGTGCGCTGAAAGCTCGCTGATTCAAACCTGGTCAGCCTTCAGCGCATGGCGGAGCGCAGCTGGTCTAGTGGTATTTTGGTAGACCGGCGGCGTATCAGCATTCATCACCGATGCCTCACAGGCAGGTTTCCACAGTGTCAGGCACATTTCAGTGCAATAAAGAATCATCAACAACTATTAACCTGAGTCAGTACATACATTTAGATCTATATAGGTATATTCTGATCTATATCTGATCTGATGAGCACTTTTGGCACGCGTTTGGACACACTACCTGAACAAATGAACACAGCTGAAACCGCATTAAATTAGATTAAATATCTAGTAAATAAACACACATAATGAAGTTAAAGATATTTAATTTGTCCCCCTCCCTTTCTTTCTTCCTCTTCCTCTTATTTCTCATGCAGCTCGACCTGGACATGTCTCTGTGTCCTCTCTCGGTCCTGCTGCAGCTGCTGCTGCGGTGGCTGAACAGATGATTTGTTTCAGTGATCAGATGAGTTTTTTACTTTAAGCCTACATACAGATATTATAATATTCAGTTTTGTGAGCCAAATTTATTTTATATGGCAACATCTATGAAAGAAAGAGCCCGGGCCAAGAGCGCGATTCGTCATTTACGCACAGATGGTTCCGATTTTAATGCCATTTTTGGAATTTATGATGTGATCTGTGCGCACAACCCACCTTTGTCACGTGAGGTTTGAATATGTGCAACTTTATGTGAGTTTCTTTATTTGTGGAAAAGGGTGTTTGTCTTACTAGTGGGTCCAACATTACACACAGCAAATCCATCTATGCTCATATGAGAGAGTGTGGAGGACGCCCTCTGCAGCGCTTACAGCGACACTTGTTGAGGGGCTGCCTTCTGTCGCCATCATGTGGCATTGCTGTCTTCAGCCATCTCTTGATCTCTTTGACTACTTCATGAAAATTGTAATACGCCTTGCCGGTGGCGGATTTAAAGGCAAGGAGAGGAGCTGATGTTATTGGTCAATACAGGTCTCGGCTGTGTTAAACCCACTCCATGCCCTCTCTCCTCCCTCGCTACGACTTACGCCGCTGGGAGGAGCTGAGTTAGGGAGGGGGGATACTAACGCCGGGCTGCGCAGCTCACCAAAATACCAAATTGTGCTTGGGCACGCCTTGTTGGTGTGGCGGACCTGACTTACGCTGGGCCTACGCCGTGCTGCCAAGGCACGAAAATAGAGCCCATGGAGTCATTTGTCTTGAACATCTTAACGGTCAATTTTCTTTTTAACTTTGACTTCCTGTCTTCTCTCATGGCTTTGGTCCTGATATTAGTAGCTGGCTGGTTAAAAACAGGCTGTCTTTCAAACCAAAGATAATGTTTGAGTTACTTTTGGTGAAGAGACACATAAAATGACTCTTCCATTAAATATTGTGTGATATTTATGTTGTTACAGACTTTCTAACTGTGAACTCTCAGAGATTCACTGTGAAGTTGTGGCCTCAGCTCTGAAGTCCAACCCCTCGCATCTGAGACATCTGGACCTTAGCGGAAACAAACTGCAGGATTCAGGAGTGAAGCTTCTCTCTGTAGGACTGGAGAGTCCAAACTGCAGACTGGAGACTCTCAAGTCAGACATCATTTCCTTCTGATCTAACAATAAGATGTGACAGTTTCTGCCTTAGATTTTTGTTCTCTGTGGTTTTTCCATCAACTTTGGTCAAGCAGTTTGAATTTGTAGTTGTAAAACTTCAGCACAAGTAGAAAAATCTGACATTTCAGAGTTGACTTTGAGGAGAACGATGGATGTAGAAAGGAAGCAGGAGAAAATCAGTCACACAAATATTACACATGCTTGTAGAGGGCAGAAGCAGCACAGACTAAAGGCTGATATTGAACTGATCCACAGTTAATGTGATTACTAATGAATGAATGAAGTGTCAGAGAAACGATGAGCTGCAGATTTAAACCTGAAGAACAAAGTTAATCCAACTCTAAATATTTTATTTTGAAACTCTTAAAAACTTAAATCTCTTCTTTGCTCAGTTGTGTTCAAATGTAAATACCAGATCCAGATTTTTCTGCAGTTTTCACTTCAGTTTGTTGAACATTAACATCATCTTGTCCAGTTGGTTCATAAAAACCTCTCTGATAAATGATCTGTTGGTTTATTTACAAGTAGTTTGGCAGTTGTTGACAGCAGACAGACAGACCCCTGAATATACTCCTGACTATTTAAATCTTGATAAAGAATTCAGGACTACAAAAAAATCTTACTAAAGTTTTTGTTATCTTTAAAAATTTCTCGACTGAAAAATTCAGCGGGATCCTCAGAAAAGTTAAGAGAGGATTTTACAAAGTTCCTCAAGATCAACTCTGAAAAAGTTCTTCTTCCATGTCCTTCAGGGGCTCAAGAACATTGAATCATTAAAAGCAGGAACAGTTTCTTCAGAAGTTCAATGATTTTTTCTTTTTCTTTTTTCAGACTGTGGGACTGCAGTTTGTCAGAGATCAGCTTTTCTTCTCTGGTCTCAGCTCTGAAGTCCAACCCCTCCCATCTGAGATATCTGGACCTGGGTCACAACAATCTGCAGGATTCAGGAGTGAAGCTGCTGTGCGACTTTTTGCAGAGTCCAAACTGTACACTGGAGACTCTTAAGTGAGACTTTTTTTCCCCATTCAAACATTAGCGTGATTTGTTTGTGATGATGACACTAACCTGATGACTCAGGACTGAAATACTGACCAAGACTGAACATCTTCAGTCCAGAGTAAATTTTCTGCATCAGTGGATTATTTGATTGACTCCAGTTAGATCACTGCTAAGCTCCAGTGAATTAAAACCTGAACACAGGAAGAAAACTCTTTGTAGAGTTCACAGTGAGAAGCACATTCAGACAGAAAACAGAAGCAGGGGGAGATTTGTCAGATGAGAACCATTCAAACTTTTGTTCAGGACAAGATCAAGGAATAAAAAAAACTCAGTTTCGTTTCCGACTCTAATGAAAGTCCAGCTCTGTTTCTTTGAATTTTGTTTTGTTTTTAAATCTTTGTGTGAAAATCTGATTTTTATGGTCTATCTGCACTTTTCTGAAGCCTTGCTGTGTTTAGACCAAAATATTTACCTTTCAAAGAGATTATATTTTTGGTTTAGCAAAGTGAAAATATTCTGAACATCACTTATTTCCCCATCCATCCTGAAGTCGCTGACATTTTCTGGGAAATGTTGTTCTGCATCTACAGTCAGTGAAAAAGAATCTGAGTTTGTTTTCACTATTTAAAGTGTAATTGAAGTCACTGTTTCAAACTTACTTCCTGTTTGGTTCAGCTCTTTGGAGCGTCACTTTTCTTTGATTCCAAACCTTTTCCTCGCTCCCTACAGATTTAAGACATCAGATTTTAAACTAGATCATTTTTGTCTAAAATCTCATTATTTCCTCTTTATTTAGGTTGTATTACTGCAGGTTGACAAAGATCAGCTGTTCTTCTCTGGCCTCAGCTCTGAAGTCCAACCCCTCCCATCTGAGAGAGCTTAACCTGTGTTATAACAATCTGCAGGATGCAGATGTGAAGCCGCTGTGTGATCTTGAGAAGAGTCCAGACTACAGACTGGAGGATCTGAGGTCAGTATAGAGTTGGAGTTAGTTTTTGCTGATCTCTCCTGTTACACTGCACACAGTATCACAGCTGATATTCAGTGTTTCCTGCGGACTCTTCGACCCTCTCAGAGGATTATTTCTAAAATGAAGCTATGAGAACAGAAATCATCAAATGAGGAGTGTACACAGTATCCAAACTCTTCAGGGATTGAGGTTGTAATCATGAAAGATATTTATTGTACAAAATTTGAAAAATCATTCATTTATTTTATAGAATCTCTGTTAAACTGATTTACATTGTTCACTTTTTTAAACTGTATTTTATCATTTTGAGTTTCTCTTACATCTTGGTGTATTGCAATTGCTAATAACTCTTGTGCTGCCCTCGCGGGTCAAAAAGACCCTGTCTGTATAGATTGAGAATTGCAACCATCATGATTCCTTGGTAGGTCAAAAATACCCACAGTGGAAGTTGCAGGTGTTTTGTATGATGTGTTGGATAGTGGAGAAGAAGGTTCTTACATGTTTGCATTTTAGAAAAAGGTACTCCAAATCTTCATCACATTTATTACATTTTGTACACTGTCTCAGGTATTTGTTCTTGTTTGGTTGATGCAGAACGATGCCTTTAAAAATCCCCCTGTGATTGATTTGACATTGAAACCGAGACAGATTTGAACCCAAATCTTTCTGTGGTGGGTGGTCGTTCGATGGTGGATATGAGGAGTTTTTACCATGTGTTTGTTTTAATTTCTTGAATGGGGACCAGGATATTTCTGTGGCACAGGAGGAAATTCAAGTCATTGTTCTGCATCGAGTTGTCTTTTGTCTGCTTTATTTCATTGCAAAAGGCTATGACTGCATTCCCAATGTTTTTCACCAATGTGCTGATGCTGCTCTTCCTGAAATGTATGTTTTTGCTCTTTAAAACACCACACATTTATTTTAGTTTGATATTAAAATCTTCAGCCAAAATGTTTTGGACCAAACTAACTCTGCCTCCTTCAGGTGTGAGCTAGTGATGTCCTTCCTTTATGCAGAAAGCAAAAATTCTTAAGGAAGTGTAATCAAAACACATATAACACATAACACATATCGGCTTGAGGTGGGGCAGCAATTTGCCCCACATCTCAAAGATCTCCTTCTCCGGGTGAAGCATACACAAATTGTATACGTCCCTCATCCCAAAGTCGGCGTGCCAGCACGTCTTCCCAGGAATTCCAGATTCAGAAATTTACTGACTGATTTGGCCCTGAGCGTGCCTTTTTTGGGTCTGATGTCAATCAGCCCGAAACCCCCCTCCCTTTTATTAGCAATTAACACTCCGTAAGCAATCAAATTTCCCTTTCCCTTCCATAAGAAGGAGGACATAGCACTGTTCAGTGAATTTAGCGCCCATTGCAGCAGCTTACAGACAGCCACTTTGTGGTTTATTTCAGTACTAGAGCATTTATCACTATTAGCCTTCTTTTGAGTGTCAAGCCTCTGGCCTTTCAGAGATTTAGCTGTTTTTTTTTTTTTTTTCAATTACACACTCCCGATTTTTTTTCATTGTCTCATTTTATTTTTACCGATATATACCCCTAAGATTTTTCTATGGTTTTGTATTTCAAAAAAGATTCCATATATTTTCTTCACATTCATTTAGCCCACAGTGCATTATATCACATGCTCTAAAACTTTACTTGCATTATCCTTTACGGTTAATGTCATCTGTGTGTCGTACTACTTTGGTACTCTAAGTACCATATTTAGTCATGATGCCTTCTACTTCGGGCAGCACAGTGGTGTAGTGGTTAGCACTGTCACCTCACAGCAAGAAGGTCCTGGGTTTGAATCCGGGTCAGGGTGTTTCTGTATGGAGTTTGCATGTTCTCCCTGTGTCTGCGTGGGTTTACTCCAGTTTCCTCCCACATCCCAAAAACATGCATAAGTGGGGTTAGGTTAATTGGCCACTTTCAAATTGGCCGTAGGTGTGAATGTGAGTGTGGATGGTTGTTCGTCTTTTTATTTCAGCCCTGCAATGAACTGGCGAGTTGTCCCATGCCTTCGCCCGAAGATGCTAGGATAGGCTCCAGACCCTCAGCGGGAATAAGCAGTAGAAAATGAATGAATGAATGCCTTCTATTTCTCTGTCTTTTATGATATGGAGTGCTAGGGGCTCTGCCACAAGAGAATCTTTCCAGTGCAAAATGATTTGTCAGGAGTCCATTTATTCAGCTTTTAGCATTGCTATACAATATTTTAATCCATTTCATAAAACTTTGTTCAAAACCGAAAGTTTTCAAAGTGCTAAAAAGAAAACCATGATCTACTCTGTCTAAAGCTTTTTCTAGATCTATTCCCAAGAGTGTGCCCTGTGTCCTCTGCATTCGTTAGACCATTTCTTTTATGGTTAATATTGAGTCTGATAAATCTCTTTGTGGGATTCTGTAAGATTGTGATGTGATGACTAGAGAGCCAATAACCTGTTTTAATCTGTTTGCCAGTTCCCTAACCCCTTTCTTGAAAATCAGAGTGATTGTTACTTCTACTAATATGGGCGGTACATTTTGGTCATAGGAAATAGTTCTGTATAGTTTGAGCAGTAATGAGACCAGATGCCTCTTGAAAATGCAATAAGATTCAGCAGTCAACCTGTCAGAGCCAGGGCTCTTGTTGTTGTTTTGATTGTTTATGGCTTCTTCAATTTTATTTGCGGTTAGGTCTGTTTTGCACCAGTTTCTGTCTTTAGCTAACAAGGTATTTTCTATGGATTGTAAGTATTGTGGTAATGTATCTTTTTCTATATCAGTTTGTTTTGAAAATAGATCTTTGTAGAAAGCATGAGTGCATGACATTATTTTATCCATTTCAGTGTAGTTGTTCCTATCTTGATCTGTTTGTTGTGCTATGTATGATTTTTTTCTTGTTTTTTCTAAACTTCTTATGATTTCTTTCTTTTTTACTATAGTTAATGCATGCTGTTTTTTCTTCTGTTATTCAGACTGTCCCAAGATTAAATAAAATGTTTATTGTCTATTTTTTCTGCTTGAAATTCTTCAAAAAGCTGTTTGATGTTGTATAAAAGGGGTTTGTCCTTTAAAATGCTGGCATTTAAACACCACAGTCCCTTGCCCCTGTTTTTTTTTTGCGCTGTGCCTAGCTCCCATTGGAGCAGGTCATGGTCACTCCATGTGTTACATTCATATTCTACCTTATTTATCTCAAAAATCGTGTTCAAAGCTGCCAATAGTAAATCTATTTCAGATTGTTTGAGTGTACCCACCACAGTTTGTTTTCTTGAAAAATACCTATATAATTAATAAATAATGTACTATGCATTCTCTATATATCCACTAAATTATAGTTTTGTAATATTTTTAATAGAAGAGTTCTGGATGTATCATTTTTAGGGCCCGAGCCGACACTGCAAGCAGCGCACGAGATTATTTATTATTATTATTATAAACTGTAACTTTTTTTTATTTTAATTTTTTTACTTTTTTACCCTCTAGACAGGCTCAAAAACTCCTGAAATTTTGCAGGCGGGTCGGGTCAAAGTACGTATTTTGCCATTCCCCTATAGATATACACTCACCGGCCACTTTATTAGGTACACCTGTCCAACTGCTCGTTAACACTTAATTTCTAATCAGCCAATCACATGGCGGCAACTTAGTGCATTTAGGCATGTAGACATGCTCAAGACAATCTCCTGCAGTTCAAACCGAGCATCAGTATGGGGAAGAAAGGTGATTTGAGTGACTTTGAACGTGGCATGGTTGTTGGTGCCAGAAGGGCTGGTCTGAGTATTCCAGAAACTGCTGATCTACTGGGATTTTCACGCACAACCATCTCTAGGGTTTACAGAGAATGGTCCGAAAAAGAAAAAATATCCAGTGAGCGGCAGTTCTGTGAGCGGAAATGCCTTGTTGATGCCAGAGGTCAGAGGAGAATGGGCAGACTGGTTCGAGCTGATAGAAAGGCAACAGTGACTCAAATAACCACCCGTTACAACCAAGGTAGGCAGAAGAGCATCTCTGAACGCACAGTACGTCGAACTTTGAGGCAGATGGGCTACAGCAGCAGAAGACCACACCGGGTGCCACTCCTTTCAGCTAAGAACAGGAAACTGAGGCTACAATTTGCACAAGCTCATCGAAATTGGACAATAGAAGATTGGAAAAACGTTGCCTGGTCTGATGAGTCTCGATTTCTGCTGCGACATTCGGATGGTAGGGTCAGAATTTGGCGTCAACAACATGAAAGCATGGATCCATCCTGCCTTGTATCAACGGTTCAGGCTGGTGGTGGTGGTGTCATGGTGTGGGGAATATTTTCTTGGCACTCTTTGGGCCCCTTGGTACCAATTGAGCATCGTTGCAACGCCACAGCCTACCTGAGTATTGTTGCTGACCATGTCCATCCCTTTATGACCATAATGTACCCAACTTCTGACGGCTACTTTCAGCAGGATAATGCGCCATGTCATAAAGCTGGAATCATCTCAGACTGGTTTCTTGAACATGACAATGAGTTCACTGTACTCAAATGGCCTCCACAGTCACCAGATCTCAATCCAATAGAGCATCTTTGGGATGTGGTGGAACGGGAGATTCGCATCATGGATGTGCAGCCGACAAATCTGCGGCAACTGTGTGATGCCATCATGTCAATATGGACCAAGCTCTCTGAGGAATGCTTCCAGCACCTTGTTGAATCTATGCCACGAAGAATTGAGGCAGTTCTGAAGGCAAAAGGGGGTCCAACCCGTTACTAGCATGGTGTACCTAATAAAGTGGCCGGTGAGTGTATATATATGAAAAAAAATGACTGGCTAGCACACCCTACAGTTTTTATGCTGGCGGAGTTTCCTGTATAATTTCCCATACACTGGTTCTACCTCCACAAGATTTTAGTCATTTGATAACAGTCCAACACCGGACAATGTGACACCAAACTTACGTCAGTATGTCTTAGCGCTACCTGGTGGCAGAGGGGATTGCGTTTTTTGGTTAATGGCCTGTAACTCCTTCTTTATGGATGGGATTTGTTCAGGACACACCTGATACGGTACCAGATAAGCTAAAAAAATCAACACTTTGTTTCGTTAAAACTGCGCCTAGGTGGCGCTTTGAAATGTCTCCAAAAAAATAGCAATCTGTGATATTGCTATAGATATGCACAGCCACATAAAATCTGGTACACAGATCAGGAAGGGCGTCCTGTTGAGGGCTCCAATGTCAAATTTGAGATCCAACCAAAAATGGCTACATAGCGCCCACTACAAAATTTCAAAATGTAAGCCTCATTTCTGTGTGTGACCCAAACCTATGGAACCAAGGACACTTACGTTGGACCCCAAGATGAACAAAAAGGGCTCCGATGTCAAAATTAGAATCTAACTAAAAATGGCTACATAGCGCCCCCTACAAAATTTCAAAATGTAAGCCTCATTTCTGTGTGTGACCCAGACCTATGGAATCAATGACCCCAAGACGAACAAAAAGGGGAGTCGGTCCACAGAGGCGGGGCGTAATACAGCTTGGGCCCATCTATAATGAGCGTTTTACCCTTTTTGTCTTCATAAATTACTTTGATATTATTTATTAGGTCATTTATTATCAGAATTAAATAAGTTGTCCTCCCAGCAGAGACAGAGACCATTGACATTTAGGGGCTGGGGACCGAAGCTGCATTGTTCATCGTCGCCACCTGTCTTCTGGAATTTGTTTCAGCCTTGGAGAGTTTATTTTGTGGTGGATGAGACATGGTGCTCGCTGGCAGGTCAAGAGGGGCGTCGGGGATCGGGGATGGCTTGCACCGCCGGCGTCTCCTTCATCACCAGCACACCCATAAGGGATCCCCAGATCCAGATACCAGATCCGGCCCAGTGTCTAGATGCACGACAGCCCTAAACGGCCCGATTCCCGATTTCAGCTCAGTGCCAGACCAGACCCAGAACTAGTGCAGTGCTAGTTTAAAAGTCTCATATGTGTCCCAGATATGGCCAGATCCATGACCACAACCAGCAACAGCATCAGATCCATCCCAAGTACGGCCTGGATCCATGAATCACCTCCAGATCAGCTCTGGCCCAGCTCAGTTTCACAGCACACTTTGCATGCATACCAATAGTGTAATTAATCAAAATTAAATTGACTGAATTCTAGATGATTGTGGGCATCAAATCTCTACAGTTTCTGACTTATATAAAGTTACTACAGGTGACTGTAGTAACTTAAAATCCAAGTTGTTGGAACAAGATTGTAAATCCATTCCCTTTTTTTTATTTTACTCCACTACTATCACTATGGCAAGCCAGAAGGAACATAAAAGATAAACACCAAAAATTTGGCAGCTGATTTTTCCCATTGCATGTTGAATTTTATACAGCACCACCGTCTGTTATAACACTGATATTGCGAAAGGAAATCCACTTTAAGGGCTTTTTAAATGGATTTACTAAGAGCATAGTGGTAGTAAGATAATCGGACATCATTTTTTTAAATGCTGTAAAAACCCTGAACATGATGACTGAATTGTGCAGACAGATGAACCCCCTGAAATAGTAGTCTAATGCTTGCTAAAGCAAAAACACACTTGTAGGAGCCACATTTGAGTTTGTATTCACATGGTTAACATTAGGTTTTTATTGACCTTTCAGTTTTGTCCGCACCCTCCACAGGTGGTGAGGGCGTTCGCCTGTAAGTAGGGGCAGCTGACGCACAGCCACATGACGGCTCTCAACACATACTATCATTTGACTGAAGGCTTTAAATGCAGTGATATATTGTTTAAAAAAACCTTTGTAACTCATTTATTTTATTCATTTATTTTTGGAATAAAAACAACGCAACTTTATCCAGCTCTCCAGGGAGTCATTTTTTGATATTTTGCACGTGTGATGATGCTGTGAAGATGTTGCTGTTCAAACCAGGAATAAAGATAATTGAAGTAATTTTAATGTAATTAAAGTCCCAATAATAACATAAATTTAAATGATTTTCTTTTTTTAAATGTAGGACTTTGATATGAAATTGCTCAAAAATGATACAGTAAATAGGAAAAGTTCTCAGTGTGTCAGTAGTTACAGATGTCTTCTGCTCAAGTATATCAAGCATTGTCAGACATTGTGGAACAATTTGCTTTTACAGTGTCCGAAAAATGAAAAATGTAACTATTTCAAAGAACAAATGTGGGACTTTTAATTTGAAATTGCTCAAAAATGATAGAGTAAAAAAAATCAAGTCTCAGGGCTCCGTTTTCGTGCCTCACCGGCGGCGTGGCGTAGGCGCGCCATAAGTCAGGTTTGTCGCGCCGATAAGGTGTGCCCAAGCACATTTTGGTATTTTGGTGAGCGGCACAGCCTGGTGTAAGTATCCCCCCTGTTAAATATAAATGTTAAATATAAATGTTAAATATAAATATAGATGTTAAATATAAATGTAAATGTTAAATATAATGTGTGTATAAATGTGCCAAAATAAAAGCTCCAGAAGGTCATATTGATGATTCTTGTGTCGAAGAAAATGAATTAAAACCAATTTAAGGGGGAACAAATACTTGGGGTGACGTTTCGTGTTAATAACTACCTACAATAGCAACAGCAACAACAACAACTTTATTAGAAAGACTTTTCAGTTTTCAGTGTCGCTTCTCCGTGTGGCGCGGACACTGTACGAAGACACGCACACACAAATGCAGGCGCACACATGATACTGCTCCTTGGCTACTCATCAATTCATGTAGTGCTTTGGCCAAACGGGTAGCGCATATGACTCTGATGCAGGAAACCGGGGTTTGAAACTCTCCATGATCTCTTTTGCCACTTTGTCTTTTGGGTCATTTATTCATTCATTCATTTATTTATTTATTAGCTTAATTTAATTCATTCACTGCCATTTAGAAGAGTCTGGTGCAGGTTGTCAGCAAATCTTGTGTGTTTTTTTTGGGGGGTCGGATTTTCCACTTTCGACCAACAATCCGCCCATCCTTTGCACCTTTGGAAACATGCATCCATCATGCAAGGCCAACATATTTCCCTCAGATATTGATATGAAGACTCTGGCTGAACGTGTGTTTAATTATGCGATTGCACAATCACGTTTTACTGGAGGGACTGATCAGGGCACTTCATGCATAGCACATTTCTTTAGCTTTTGATTACTGGATGTAATGACATCAGAACACAAAAGAAAATGCTGCTAACATCTGCTAAATGTCTCTTCAGGCCCCTGCCACACCTGGACCAGCCACAAACAGCACCTCCACCGGGACAAACCGCTCGGTATGCACTTATGACATAGTCAGTGGTTTATGCTTCTATCCTAATGTCGCCAGTTAGACACTGTCAGTAGGTCTCCATCTACTGTTTGCATCAACTTTAAAAATGTATCGATGTCATGTAATTTATGTGTTTCATTGATTTCAGTGACAATATAATGAAAATATAATTACACATCTTTAAAATGCAGTATTGGCTATGAAATATCAACTTTCTTCTCAGTTTTGACCAAAATAAATCACTTCTATAACAGAATAACAAACCATTAGAGCTTGTGTTTTGCAATCTCATATTGAAGATTTTATTTATTACCCAGCCAAGTTGATGGCGATGCCAAGGGATCTGACAATACAAGTATATTGATTGTAACTGTTTTGTGTCCTTTCCTTTTTGTAGGATGGACAACCGTCAATCTCAAAAGAAGAAATTGAAGGTCTGCTGCAGCTGGGAACAACACTCACTGAAGTTGCTTCAGTGCTACAGATCTCCAGACCAACATTGTACAAGTTGATGCGTAAATTTAACATGAGGCACACCAAATTCTGTGTAATTTCCAATGAGGAATTGGATGCAACAGTAAGCAACATAAAATCAGAACATCCTTATATAGGTGAAGTTATGCATTTGCGGGCAAGAAACATTGTGATTCGGCGACATCGTCTCAGAAACTCCATAAAAAGGGTTGATAGTGCTGGTGTTGCGTCGAGAAGTACAACAACAGTTCAAAGAAGAGTGTACACTGTGCCTTGTCCAAACTGTATATGGCACATTGATGGAAATCATAAATTAATTCGATGGAAACTGGTTGTACACAGTGCAATGGATGGCTACAGCAGAATGTTGACATTCCTCCAGTGTGCCAACAACAACAGGGCTGAGGCTGTCATGGACCTCTTCGGTACAGCCATCAGTGAATTTGACCGGCCAATTCACATCAGAACTGATCATGGAGGGGAAAATGTCAAGATTTGGGATGACATGAGGGTGCATAGAGGTGATAGTTCTGTTTTGACAGGAAGTTCTGTTCATAATCAACGAATTGAGAGATTCAACCGTGATTTGAACAGAAACTGCCGTGATGTGTTTGCACCAATATTCTATTAGCTAGAGAGCATGGAGGCCTTGGATGTAGACAATGAATCTGATTTGTTTTGTATTCATTTTGTGTACATTCCAAGGATCAATCACACGTTACACAGGTTTAAATCTGCATTCAATCATCATTCAGTCTCCTCTGAGGGGAACAGAACCCCCCTTCAGCTTTTCACACTCGACAAACATCTTCTCACACTACACTATCCTGAGGCTGCAACTGAGGAAACAGTGGAATTTTTATCAGTATCTCAAGCACATTCCTGCTTTTGCCCACTCAACCAGCAGGAGCTGCAAGAATTGGTGGTTGCTGTTGACCCTCTTGAAGATGATGGTAACAAGGAGAAAATATTGTATCATAGAGTACAGGAATTCGTATATAACAAAATTGTGAATGTCTAAATCTTTGAGGCCATTGAAATGTGACATTAGCGTGTCAATCGGTAGTGGTATACGTTTGAAAAAAAATGCTGTACTGTTATTTGGGGTAGGCTGGTAGAAAGGCTGTTTTAAGATTAGCTCAACATTTTTTGGACATTAAGTATAAAATGTATGAAGAGAGAATTAAATGAAAATGCATCAGCAGACATTCAATTGGTTTATTGGCTTTTAAATGCATAGTAGTACTGTGCATGCCTACATACCTACATACTATGCATACTGCTGACACCAAACAACTTCTCAAACTTTCCCACACCAAAAATCGAGTGAAACCCTGAAAATTATTAAATTGTGCTGAATACAGATCCATTCATCAGTGCAACAAGAAAACAGTAGTTGAATTCATCATTATCCTGGGTTGTAGTTGCATTCACAAAAAGCTCAAGCTCATTAGCACAAGTGTGTGCAACGGGAAGATTCTTTTTTCCATCATGATTGAATGTCAACTTCGGAGTCGGCTGGAAGCCAATGGCAGGGACTTTGCTGCTCCCTGTAGCAAATGCCAGGGAATGACTGGGACTCAGAATGTTGAGGAAAGCATCTTCCTCGTCGGTAAGAAGGTCTTCGAATGTGGCTCTCAGCTCTTTATCTAAAGCAAAGAAAATCAAGTTATAACCAGTAGACTGAAAAATACTGAAGTTTGCTATGATTGAAGCATTCATGCTATTATACTTTGGTGAAAAAGCAACTATGGTATGTTCTTAGAAGTGCATAAACATTGGGTAGATTATCAACTCATGAACCTTCATGAGTGGTTGTAAAAATTAGAATGATTATAAATAAATATCCTAGATTAGCGGTTCTCAACTGGGAAAGTGTACACAATCCCCTCCTCTCCTTCCCTCTGTCTCTGCTTTCCTACTCTTGCTCTTCCTCTTCTCCTCTCCACTACTCCAGCTGTGCTGTGTGGCAGCGGTGCAACCTGGTCTATGCCAGTGGTATTTATATTTAAAAATATAGAAATTTAGGGATTTCATCAAAATTTTTGTCTTCAGTGAATACATACACTTCAGAGGATGAGTTGAGAGGAGGAAGGAAGCAGAAGCCAAGCACAGAGCAGCCTGAGATGAGAATGGATGTATGGATATTGAGACAGACAGACAGACAGATAGATAATCTGTCTATCAATCTATCTTGAGTGGGTGGCGCCCGGAGGAGGGGGGCCTAACTGCATTGATCCAGCGTTGGGGGGGCCCAGCTTTCAAAAGGTTTAGAACCCCTGTCCTAGATTTCGTTATTGTTAAATATCCTGAGTAAAGAGTATCTTTCAACTTACCTTCAATACATTGGAGAAAGTCTCGAAACTTTACCACTATCAACTCCTCTTTTGCTCTTCGGTTACTTCTCAGTACTGAGTAGCTTGGTTTAAGAAGAGCAGCAACAAGATCCGCTGCCAGATCACTGTCCTGTTCTGGCATGTCAAGGAGAACATGCAAACCAGGGTTCTCTCTCAGGAGAGATAAAACCTGAAGGGGTAGTCACAAAAAAAAATGATTGTGGTTAAATAATGTAGGTTTTCAAATCTAAACCAGTTTTAATAAAATTTCATGTCGTGAAAAATGTTATTACAACATTTCATGTCATAAAACGACCCATGCTAATATATATCTATGGGCCTTTTTATAGATATATATACTAATCCCTTAAATTTTTTAAACTTTTATTACAGCTAGGTATTAATCGAACATGAGAACTAAGGTAAATCTTACTCCATAGTAGGACAAGCCATCAAGCAGTTGGTCGAGAGAGCTTTGCCGTTGAAGAATTCCATGGTAAAGGGCTGCATTTTTGACAAAATGTCTCTGTTGTCCATTGTGACCATGTGGGGAAGACTCTCAACTTGAAATCGCCACGAATCACAGCAGCTGACTGCTTCCTCCAATTCATGTGGTTGATGTGGTACATCAAGGGCTCTATTTTCGTGCCTCGTCGGAGACGTGCCGCAAGCGCGGCGTGACTCAGGTCCGCCGCGCTGACAAGGCGTGTCCAAGCACATTTTGGTATTTTGGTGAGCAGCGCAGCCCAAGCAGCTTCCAAGTATCCCCCCTCCCTAACTCAGCCCCTCCCAGCAGTGTAAGTCGTAGACGGGGAGGAGAGAAGGTGTGGAGTGGATTTAACATAGCCGAGTCCAATTTGCGCCAATCAAATAACCTCCTCTCCTCGCCTTTAAATCCGCCGTATTGGCATTTTCGTGCAGGAGACTTGCAGATGGCAGAAATGGAAGAAATGAGTGCGAGACAGCCGAACTTCTCCCAGGAGGAAACTGATGTTCTGGTCCGGGAGGTCCAGTCTCGCAGTGGCCGGATATACGTTCACGCAAACAGACCTCCACGAGCCGATGATGCAAAAGCAGCCTGGGAGGAGGTAAGTACTGCTGTCAACCAAGTTTGCCCGGACGTGCTGAGAACCGCTGCGCAATGCAAAAAGCGGTTCAATGATGTTAGATGATGGGCTAAACTGAAATGATCCCAACACCATCGCCAGATGGCAACGACCGGAGGTGGCCCCTCACCGAGTGTGGTGCTGAGCCCTGCCGAGGACGTGGCGTCCTCCACACTCCCCAAAATCAGTATCGAGGGGTTTGGTGTCTTTGAGGTTGGACTCACGGGTAAGACAAACATTCTTTTCCACAAATAAAGACACTAACATCATGTATATTTAACCACGTGTTACAAAGGTGTGTTGTGTGCACAGGTGATCTGAAAAAATGCCATGCGTAATGGGATTGAAATCGGAACCACCTGTGCGTAAAGACAGATCAAACAAAGCCTGATTGTATTTTCCTCCCCCTTTCCGCTAATGTTTGCATGTGAAATGAACTTGGCTCACACAATTTATAACTTCTTTATTCTAAATTAAAGTATTAACATTTTTAAAAAAAATGAATTTCTATGATCTACTAAAATAAAATTTTTGGTCAGCCTCGGCAGAATTGCCGCCGTCGCGGCAGCAGCAGCACCACAGAAGAGAGGAGGAGGAGGAAGAACAGCAGCAGCAGCAGCAGCAGGTGGTCAGGGAGGAGGAGAAGGAGGGAGAGGAGGACGAAGATGACCATGAGGAGGAGGGCGAGGAGGACCAGGGGGAGCCGGAGCCGGTGCCGGAGACGCAGGAGGGGGCAGGACACAGACACGAGCCGGCAACACAGGGTCGGAGACGAAACCGGGTTCAGCGGGAGGACCGGCCCTTCCTGGACACCCAGCGGGCTGGTTTTCAGATGTTGGAGAGGGAGCTGGGGTCGATGGGGGCGCGGCTTGGGTCGCTGGAGGCCCAGGTGAAGTTGTTTCAGGAGGTCCTCCAGGCCAGCCTGCTCCCCCTAGCCTCTGGCGTTGCTACACTACAGCGACTGTTCCAGGTAGCCGAAAGGCTGCTGCCACCAGCACAATCATCTGCCCCCGCCTGTCCCCGGTGACCAGGGAGGGAAGGGAAACATATTTAAAACTGAAAAGCCCTCAGAAAGCGCAGACCTCCGCCAAGTATATGACATAGGTTACATACACATATGCTGAAAATGGCCCTATATCGCAATGATAAAGAATCCTTCAAAAAATTCCTTAATCCAGATGGTGATCCGGATCAACTCCAAAACTTAATCACTTCTTCCTTTTCTCAGTCTGGACATATCCTGAACATTTCATAAAAGTTGGTCCATAACTTTTGAGTTATGTTGTTCACAAACAGACAGACAGACAGACAGACTCTCCTATTAACCTCCCTGGCAGAGGTAATAATAATAAGAGTATATCTTTGAAACACAAACTGATTTACCCACAGAATGACTTGCCTCTGACCCTTCATTATACTAATATACATAATACTTGTAACTAATATCTTTACCTTCAAAAGCTCCACTGTCCTGGAAGATAGCCTTAACCAGTAGGCGGAAGAATTCCCGTCTAGGTCCCCCAAGATCAGCGGCATCTTCCTCACTACCATGTTCATCACTTGCAAATGTGACATACAGCATGTCACAGCTTTCTGCAAACCTGGGCCTCTTGAACTGCTGCAAGGTTGTGGTCCACACATTGGCTCGACTGATGAAGATTTTCCTCGTTCCCGATGTAATGACCTTCTCACTATGAGCTCGTAGAAGGCCTGCAATTTCTTCCTTGCTCAGCATTTCAGAGGATCTATATAAAAATGACAATGAAAAAGATAAACAGACCCTTGGACATCTGTGCATAAATTGGACAATTAACTTGGGAGCAAATTGTTTTATTTTGTTTGACATGTTCACACTGATGTAGTGATGAATTACGCTGAACTGCCTCCTCAAGAGCTTCTTCCTCGTCAAGATAAAAAGGGCTGAGCAAACAAGGAGAGAAACACACAGCAGAACATTCAGCAGACATAACATATGCAGTATATTGTCAACTTCAATTGTCGTCAAACTGCTAAACCTTTAAGACCTGTCAATTCTCTATCTTGCTTGATTCAATTTAAATTTTTACATTCTTTTTACATTTTTAATAAGATTACTCAGGATGTATTAATCGACCTTAAAGGAGTAGTTCAACATTTCTGAAAATTGTCCTTTCAATGATTGTTGGGCGGCCATTAGCTCAGCCTTGCTGGTTCGATCCCCCGGCCCAGAGCCGTGTCGATGTGTCCCTGAGCAAGACACCTTGATCCACTTGATCTTGATGGGTTGTGGTTACTGCTTTGTGTAGCCTTTTCACCATCAGTGTGTGAATTGGTGAATGTGATCTGTGGTGAAGTGCTCTGTGCACTAGAGCTGAGAAGGCCGCTATAGTGACCATTTACCATTCTCCCTACAGTATGCATTGTATACAGTAGATCATATAAAATTTGTAAACATAGGCTACTGTAAATGATAAAGTCACTGGGAAAATCACTATTGCACAGACAACAATTTTTTAAGCTGGGAGAGCTACAAGCAGCATTATGATGGCCAAGCACTAAACCCATTGCCTATGGACTAAAAGACAAGAAAAGACATGATAAATGAAAACCACAAGATAAATGGAAGAGTGGAAATGGAATACTGGCAAACACACAGTTCTATAAAACCAACCTCTCCTTCTCCGGCACACTGGACTTTCAAAGTCATCCTCAGATAGTTCCTCAGGTTCCTCCTGGGAAAAAAGGTATGTGCAATATATATCATGTAAATGAAATGGAAAAGGAGGGTATTTAGTATAAAACTGATGTAAAAAAAACTGATGTAAAGCACAGGTACACCGCTACATGCTCCAGCCACCAACTGATATGGAAGAATATAACTCGCCAGACAGCAAAGACAATTGATGTGAAACTGAATTTTTCCCCTTTGCACACCAGATAATGTACCGTTGCACAGTTGTTTAAAAACAATGCATTAATCTATATTAACAAGCAAAAAAAAGCTGAGGAGCAGACTTTTTTTGCTTCGAATATACAGTACTGCATTCCTACTACGCTACTACATATTACAATACATACTGTGTATTGTAATATGAAATGCTTACCTGTACAGGTTTGTGCATTAATGCCAGTATATATAGACAAGAAGTTGAGGTGATTGAGCCAACTTCCTTTCCACCCCAAAGAAAGTTGCTTGAGACATTTGGTTTCATTAGTTTTTTGCATCCCTTGACTGTGCTCAAATACTCAAAGGGCAATGGTTGGCCGATGGGTAATGCAAATGTTCTTCTGAAAATGGCAGTAATTTCATCTCCAAGTTGAGCTTCAGACGAGTCAGAGGTAAATGAGATTTTCCTAATAAGTCCATCTTGCGCTAACTTTGCTCTGGAGTCTCCCCTCGGAATACGTAATGTTGAAGAAGATACAGAAGAAGAAGAGAAAGGCAAGCACACAACATCCCTTGAAAAGCGTTTGCCACTCTTGTTTTTTCTCCAAACTCGTGAGTGTGTGGCAGGTCTATGAGCGGAACGGATGGAAGAGGAACCTGAATTCAATGAAACACATAAATTACATGACATCGATAAGTTTTTAAAGTTGATGCAAACAGTAGATGGAGACCTACTGACAGTGTCTTTGAGCAACTACAGGCTCTCTATACTACTGATCGATAACTGGCGACATTAGGATAGAAGCATAAACCACTGACTATGTCATAAGTGCATACCGAGCGGTTTGTCCCGGTGGAGGTGCTGTTTGTGGCTGGTCCAGGTGTGGCAGGGGCCTGAAGAGACATTTAGCAGATGTTAGCAGCATTTTCTTTTGTGCTCTGATGTCATTACATCCAGTAATCAAAAGCTAAAGAAATGTGCTATGCATGAAGTGCCCTGATCAGTCCCTCCAGTAAAACCTGATTGTGCAATCGCATAATTAAACACACGTTCAGCCAGAGTCTTCATATCAATATCTGAGGGAAATATGTTGGCCTTGCATGATGGATGCATGTTTCCAGTCATTACTTTACAGAATGTCAGAGGAAGTCATTAGAAATGACTCTGTTCATTTGCATAGTGGGAACAGGGTGTCGCATGATACAGATTTTTTTTAAAATTCCTCACCGTTTTGGCAAGTTCACCCATTGCAAATTATAAATTACAAATCCTGCACATTCCATCACATTTTTTAGAAAATGTACTAATTAAGTACCGGTACTTTTTACAAGCGACAGTTAAAGCATACAAACAAACGAAAACTTTACTGAAGGGAAATCTTGATGAGGCTAATGCTAGCAAGTAGTAGTTAAGTAGAGCTAATAGTTGTAAAGCAAACTTACCGAGTGCCATGGTGGCCTTGTGGTGGATGCTGCCACAGCCACCGATGAAGTTGCAGAGGGAGGAAGACTTCTAATGGCTGCTAATACAGCTCTCCCAATGTTCTCCGCGAGCGCAGAATCCCCAGACATTTTTTCGGACCCCGGTTTCCTGCGTCCGAGTTATACGCGCTACCCGTTTGGCCAAAGCACTACATGAATTGATGAGTAGCCAAGGAGCAGTATCACGTGTGCACCTGCATGTGTGTGTGCGTGTGTTCATACAGTGTCCGCGCCACACGGAGAAGCGACACTGAAAACTCGAGTCTTTCTAATAAAGTTTTTGTTGTTGCTGTTGCTATTGTAGGTAGTTATTAACACGAAACGTCACCCCAAGTATTTGTTCCCCCCTTAAATTGGTTTTAATTCGTTTTCTTCGACACAAGAATCATCAATATGACCTTCTGGAGCTTTTATTTTGGCACTTCCAGTTTCCGACCGTGAATTTGCATATTAGCTAAATATTTAGTTTCGCCCAACACATTTAGATTTAACATTTACATTTATATTTATATTTAACATTTATATTTAGATTTAACATTTAGATTTATATTTTACATTTAGATTTAACATTTATATTTAGAGTTAACATTTAGATTAAACATATATATTTAACATTTAGATTTAGCATTTAGATTTAACATTTAGTTTTAGTATTTAAATGTTGTTGTAAATGTGCAAAAAAATGACTGCCGAAAATTCACATCACTTTTTTAAATGCTGTTTAAAGCTAATTGTGACCAAATCTTGCTGTTGTTTTGCTAAATGTGACCAAATCTTTCTGTTATTTTTATAATGGGCTGCTTTACAAACGGCACCCCATACGCCTGCGCTGAAAGCTGACCAGGTTTGAATCAGCGAGCTTTCAGCGCACTTTCTACGCCGCCGGCAGGCACAAAAATATCATTGCGCCAGCTGATTCTGTCAACACCTCCCCCGTCACGTCCCCACGCCCAACTTGGCGGACCTTGGTGCACCTCAGTCTACAAAAATACCAAGCTGGCTTTGCACCGGGCTCCGCCAGATGAAAATGCCACTTCACAGTGTCCACCACCCTCCGACGCGCCACTGGCAAGCACGAAAATAGAGCCCTCTGTGTTTCAGTAGTCAGAGTTATCTTTTGCTCAGATACATCAAGCATTGCCAGAAACTATGGAGCGATTCGCTTTGATGGTAACACAAAAGTGAGATATGTAACCATTTACAAATGTAGGACTGTAAAAGTCATTATAAATGATACAGTAAAAATTAATAATTCTCAGTGTGAGAGTAGTCACAGATATCTTCTACTCATGTACATCAAGCATTGACAGAAATTATGGAGCAATTTGCTTTTACAGTTTTGAAAAAATTAGAAAAATAACCTTTTTAAAGTACAAATGTAGGACCTATAATATGAAATTCCTTATAAATAATACAGTAAAAGTAATTTATTATCAGTGTGAAAGTTGTCAGAGATGTCTTTTTTTTTCATGTACATCAAGCATTGTCAGACATTATGGAGCAATTTTCTTTTACAGTTTTGGAAAAATAAATGTTTTAATTTCAAAGTACAAATGTAGGACATTTAATGAGAAATTGCTCAAAAATGATACAGAAAAAAATATTGAGTCTCGCTGTTTCAGTAGTCAGAGGTGTCGTTCACTCAGATACATTAAGCATTGCCACAAATTATGGAGCAATTTGCTTTACAGTAACACAAAAGTGAAAAATGTTTTAATTTCAAAGTACAAATGTGGGACTTTATATTTGAAATTCCTTATAAATGATACGGTAAAAATGAATTATTCTCAGTGTGCAAGTCGTCAGAGATGTCTTCTACCCATGTATATTAAGCATTGCCAGAAATATCTGGTATTGTCATGACATTTTTATATCAGAAATTTTACATTTACTGTTTCTAGCATCTGAAGTCCCAATGGTGCCTCCTCGCTTGTTTGGGATCGGTAACATCTTTTTTGGAAAGCTGGAAGTTGGGATAGTTTGAATGCATTTACTGTAAAGGTTTAGAATATGAGGGTACGCTAATTTTAGTGACCACTGATTTGACAGAGGAAAAATTAATGTCCGCTGGCTTGAGCGCAGTCCAGAACCCGAGGTAAACAGTGTAGTGGCGCTACAACACGCAGCGTGTCCCATTTTAGAAGAAGCTCCTCTCTTACAGACACTTGGCTTACATTGTTAGAGTGGTTTACCCTTCCAGAGGAAAAGTTACAGGGTCTGTAAGATCCTGAAGCGTCCCCCATCTTTTATGCTTCATTGATGTTGATCCGGCATTTTATCTCTTGTCCAGTCTACCTCCTTTTTAAAACAGCTGTTATTCTGCCAGAGTCTCTGTTATTTACTCTGTTTTCTTGCTAGTGTTAACAGTCGTGGCCAAAGGAGGATTCAGACAATTTTCCGAACTTTCTCATTGATTTCTACTGTCCGATATTGTAGCACGCTACCTTTTTTGGGCTCGTAAACATTATTTGAGGCTGTGAAGCGCGCCGCACAACACGAGGGAGCAGCGTCTGCCTCACAACCAATCACATCGGAAAGGTGGAGAATGGCTTTGTTTACAGTCAGAATGAGCGGGCGGCTAAAAATTTTTAAAATGTTGACTGCACTGGCATAAGAGAACACAGCGATATTGTGATATTCTCAAATGTCATCAATAATAGCTATGGCTAACATTAAAAGCCTTTTTGTACATACACCAAAAAAATTATGCTTCTTTAACAGATTCCTGCCTATTTCACCTTTTAGTAAGCCTTATATGACTGTCACATTAGCTTAGGGGTATCGCTGACATCATAATATACTTGCCATATATACAACAGAGGTAGTAACAGAAACTTAGCCCTAGCATTGCTAACTTATGCTAGTGAGGTACTTTCACTTTTGTCTCATTCAAGAGGTGCCTAGCTCACATGGCTAATTTGCATATTTACCAATCAGATGTGCGAAAAAACTGTCCCTCACTCCTGTTGACCCACGTTTGTATTAACATTAGCCGAGGTCAATTTGCCATAAAATGACCAACTTGGGAGAAAGTTCCAGCTATAGCTAGCTTTAGCGTTGGCCAAACGAGCTACTGCTTGCTTCGATTTTTACACCAAATTTGCACTCTCTCGACATGAACTTTGTTTGTCGTAGTTATGAATGTAAATGGCTTGTTAGTTTTACAAACACTTTAAAGAAGGACACTTTCCATCTCTGTCTTGCCACAATGTGGTGCAACAGATATACAGGAGGTGGAAGCACGAGAACTGTGAATGATGTGATTATGCGTTGGAATAGTCCAAAGTAGCAGCACCAATTGTAGATGAGGTGGCGGCGAGACGGGACACCTTATTTGGCGGCCATTCGAGTGGCATCACTAATAAGAGAAAGGCCACCGAATGGCACGCCGTTGCTGTGGCGGTTAGTGCAGCTGGCACTGAGCGCAGCGTTGGCGAAATTAAGAATAAGTGGTCGGATCTGAAGATTGAGGCAAAGAAAAAAGTGGCTTTGCACCGTCGGAGCGTGGCGGCGACAGGTGAGGATCAGAAAACACAAGCACGTGTGACACTCATGCATGTGTTCCAAAAAAACTGCTCCGTTATCCACCGCTGCTTATGTGGTGAAAGTTCATAAACCTAAAAGATTTAGTCGAAATATTTAACATGGAAACTACTTGTTACATTTCAAATTAAATGCTAAATCCTGAAATCAAAATGTTGAATGAGAAGTAACCTTTTCTGTGATGTCGCCAGCACCTTGCAACTTTTGACTGAGCAGAAAGTCTACAAATTTTACACACAGGTGGCGGCCAGACCACAGAGGAACCAACAACACTTCACTGCAAAATTGCCTCCGTTACTGGAAGTGCCGGTGTGTGTGGCATTGTGTCGAAGAGGGAGGGGGACACAGATTTTGCACGGACTGAGGAGAGTGGTATGTTACAATTTTACCCGTTTATTGAATCAAATGTTTGTACAGACACGTGGCAAGAAATGATGTGCATTGTGTCCTCAGTCACTTTGCAGTTGGAAGCAGTGGGAGAGGAGGTGGAGGAAGAGGAGGTGTGTCCCAGCGCGTCTGGCACACAGGCTGCAGGCCCGTCTTTCCCCAGCACGCCCAGCGGATCCAGAGTGCGCAGAGGTGGCCGGGTTCTCACAGAGACAGTCCTGCAGACACGGAGGGACACGATCGGGGCCATCAGAGAAGTGAGGGAGGAACTGGCACAAATACGCACAGTCTTGCAGAACATGTGTGACATAATGTCGACGGCAACTGACACAATAAAAGATTTGTTGAAAAAGTGAAACGCACTTGCACTTCACTTTTTACACATGCCGCATCAGTTCCTCACGTAGCCTTGCTCCATGCTAATATTCGTCATGCCGGGGAGGTGGCTGTGGGTCGGGGTCCACGTGTGGCGGGAGGGAAGTCAGGTTGGAGGGGGATGGCGTTCCTCACTGCCAAGTTATGCAGCACCACACACGCCTGTATAATTTTACAGACCTTTCTGGGGTGGTAGAGTAGCCTGCCCCCCGAGGCATCTAAGCACCTCCACCTACTCTTCAATAAACCAATGGCGCGCTCCGCAACAGAGCGCGCACGGCCGTGCACAATGTTAAAGCGCACTTCCTCTGCGCTCTGTGGGTTTGTAAATGGTGTGAGGAGCCACCGCCTCAGTGGGTAGCCGCTGTCACCTGCGAGGTATAACCAGAGTAATTAACAAGCGGGATCCAATTGCATTCCAAGAGCGCCACTCAGTAATGCTGTTCCAGTGGCAGCAACAGAATGGGTCAAATGTAGAGAAGAATTTCCCCGACAGAGCAAATAAAGTTGTGTGGGAATGCTATGGTGTTAGTGTAATACTTACCGAGGAGCCAGCCATCACGAGCAACACCTGCCTGCAGTCTGTTCCCAACACCACTGTGCGCCAAAATGAATGAATCGTGTGTTGAGCCAGGCCACCGTGCCACTACATTTGTGAGCACCATTGAAGAGTAACAAATTATTTGAACATTGATGGTGTGCACACCTTTTCGGTTAACATAAACTAATTCGTTCCTGCTGGGGGCTCTTATAGCAATGTGGGTGCAGTCAATTGCGCTGATTACATTAGGGAAACCGGACATTGCTGCAAATTGCCTTTTGCTGTTGGCCTGTTCAACAACAATGTAGGGAAACCTGATGTAGCGACTGGTCATTTGGATGATCCCATCCAAAACAGCTGGCAGTGCGGCACTGAGGGATGGCTGTGAGATCCCTAGAATTTATTATTAATTTATATTTCGTGAATCTGTACATTTAAATTACGCCTATATTGTGATATCATTGCTGATCTGTCATAATAAATACCTGTCCGACAATTCCCTCTGGAACGAGCCCATTGCCAAGAAACCAATTGTTGTCAGCACCTTAATGTGTGCCGGTATGGCACGGTTCCGGTGTGTTGGGTGCTCCAAAATTGGACTCAATTCAACAATTAGATCCAGGAGCAAGGCTCTAGGGAGTCTAAAACGGCTTATTAGCCATTCATCATCGTGAGCCAGGAAATCTTCCCGATCTTGGAACACCCTCTCCAGCCGGATCCGTCCATTGATGTGGTCTTCGAGTAGCGCAAGTGCATCCATTGTGCTGCATTGTGTACAACTGTCACTGTATGGCTTTTTATACGCGTGCTCTCCATCAACTAATTCTTCTCACCTTGCTCCAATTGTCTCCAAAAAGTGGGTAAGCAAGGTGTGGAGTTAGCTTAAAGTTGCGCACATTCCTACACTAGTTTTTTTTTTTATAAATCCTAACTCTTGCGTAAGAAGTGGCGTAAGAACTTCCAAGCCAGGTTTTGTGCGTAGGCAAGCTTTATAAATGTGTTAAGGGTTCATTTTTTACAGTGTAACGTCTTACTTTACTGAGTGGATCAAATAAAGGAAACAGACCAATCCTGTTTACTTCTTCAGCAGCACTGAATCAGTCTGATCAGATAGGATTATTTTCACAGGAGTTATATTATCTGTCTTTAGTAAATTGATCAGATTCACAGAATTTCAAAATCACATTAGTGTGTCCAAGAGAAGTTTTATTTTGACTGGATATTAAAGGACAGAGGCAGAGAGCAGCTCACAGGAAGAGCTCAGTGCACAGAAAGCTGATAAACTTTGCAGTTTTGCCTTTTTAAATTAATTACATTTGATTATACTCACCGCAGATAGATAGACTAGCGCTCCGAAGCTGAGATGGAGCGTCTGTAGTTTGTGTCCTGGCGAGAGATGCTGCCTCCCACCCGGGCGAGGAGGTCCTCGAACTGTGCCGACAACACACGGAAATACAGCTGGAAGCGCCCATCGTCTAGGTGGAGTTCCTGGAGCAAGCGGTGAAATTCCCCCAGCTCCGTCCTCTCCTGGATGGTTTCATGCACCCGAACACGACGGCGGCGCCTGCAGCAGATGTAAAGATATCTTGAACACTTGTCGCACTGAAAACTGAGCTAGTGACGTCATCGGCGACCAGCCGCATCCTGCAACCTCCACGACTGCAGCTTTGGACCCGGTGTGAACACACCAGGGCTCGACTCGATTACAGCGACCAACGCGACTAGGTCGCTTCAGGTCGTGTTTGGTCTGAACGCGACTTTAGAGTTAATTGTGATTTATAAATGGAAACAGGCGTGGGATGTGCGTGTGCACTCTGTTATAAATCTAAAAGTTTTTGTGTGCACAGATTTCGTGTGTTTCCAGCCTATGCCACCTGTAGTGATCTTTCCTACACGCAGTTTTATAAATAAGGCAAGTCAGGCCTACCCATGTGTGCACTCCAGCCAGCTCAGGCAGATTTCAAACTGAACCGGCCCAAAGACTCATGTTATCTGGGGAATCACTCTAAAATACCATTAGCTGTATTGAATTTTTTGGAAATTCAATGGAGAAAAAAAAACGTTACTAAGTAGGAATATGTACTCATCAGGCTTTCATGTTCTCATCACATCATAAAGTATAAATAAAAAAAATACAACCACATCAGTTTCTATCCCTTGCATTCCATTCTATTAAAAGTGATATAGTAAAGTTTTAATATGTTTCTCTGTAAAATTGCTCCCCTCTATAGATGGGTTTCTGTGCAATGTCATCTCAGGTATGCGCGCGCAGCCAGGGGGCAGAAAGCGGGACATTTTTTATTTGTTTACTAGTGGAGTCATCGGAGAAAGAAAATGACAAGGAGCTATTGTGCTGTAAACTGCAGGAATCTGCAAAAGGATGGATGGAAACTGTTTGACATCCCAAGGGGATCTCATCCTTTTACCAAGAGTAGGAAAAGATTGTGGCTTCAGGCCATTGAAATAGCTGATTAGGGTCCTGAAGGTCCTAATTGCAGCAAGAGTCTGTGCAGCGTACAGCGTAGATCCCTGTGCACTTACACTCAGGCATCATAAGGTTTTGCCTTTACTTCCTGTCTCTGACTGGGCAGGACACCTGGGGCTCTATTTTCGTGTACGCCCTCGAGGTGGCGGAGGGCGGCGAGCCCCGCGCAGTTGTATTTTCGTCTGGCGCAGCCCGGCGTACAGCCAGTTTGGTATTTTCGTGGACTGAGGCGCACGGAGGCGAACCGAGATCCGCCAAGCTGGGTGTGGTGGCGTGGCAGGGGGAGGTTTCGACAGAATCAGCGGGCGCAGTGACATTTTCGTGCTCGCCACTGGCATGTAAAGTGCGCTGAAAGCTCGCCGATTCAAACCTGGTCAGGCGGAACGCAGCTGGTCTAGTAGTATTTTGGTAGACCGGCGGCGTATCGGCATACGACGCCTCACCGGCAGGTTTCAGTGTCAGGCACATTTCAGTGCAATAAATAATCATCAACAACTATTAATCTGAGTCAGCACATAAATTTAGATCTATATAGATATATTCTGATCTATATCTGATCTGATGAGCGCGTTTGGCTAGCGTTTGGATTCACAACCTGACCGAATTAACACAGCTGAAACCGCATTAAATTAAATTAAATATCTAGTAAATAAACACACATGATGAAGTTTTACAATTTTACATATTGTTACAGATGGAGGTAGTCTGTGACCTCCAGCACACCTAACGAGCATCTCACTCAGCTCACCTGTCCTCATTGCACTCAGCTGGTGCTCATCAGCCTGGGTAGTCTATAAAGGGAGGTTCTTTCACTTAGTTAGGTGTGCTACACCAAAGATGCCAACACCTTCAGTTGGCTTCTCTTGGTTTGTTTGTGTGTGTGCGTGCGTGCGTGCGTGCGTGCGTGCGTGCGTGCGTGCGTGTGCGTGTGCGCGTGCGCGTGCGGGTGCGTAAGGAGGGTAAATTCTCGAGTTTTTGTGAGGTTTTGATCTATGAAGAAATGTTTTATTTCTTAGTGTTTTCTCCCCACTGATTCTACTTCTGTTTGAGGCCTTTTTACTTTGGTTTGCCTACTTTTGGGCAAAATTAGTGGGTGGCTGTGAGGAAGCATAACTCCACTCCATCTTTCAGAACCCAAAGGCCTTATTTTTTGTTTTGTTTGAAGGTGCAGATTTTTCTTTTGTTACTTTCCCTGTCCGTGACCCCTGTCCTTCAAGTCATGCGACTTGCAGAAACATAACATTATGATCTTCATCATTTCCTACATTAGTTTATACACTTCGAAATTCAGAAATTTATATGACAATTAACACAAACTGTACTCACTATGAGTCAATTAAATGACTAAATGGAAAAACAAAGAAACAAGTTAAATAAATTTTAAATAAAGAAAATAAAAATAAATGTTAAATAAATACATTAAAAAAAGAAAAAAAAACAGCATATAGCATCCACAGCAATTTATAATGGTAAACTGTTTCCATCCCTTACATTCACATACTCACATACACCAAATTCAGCGCCCAAAGCAGCAGCTCACAGACACCCACTATATGATTGATTTTGGAGAGTCCTTTACCCATTCCTTTCTAATATTAACCCCCTGGCCTTCCAGAGATTAAGTAACATTTTTTTTTTTGGTAATCACATTTTCCCAGTTTATTCTTGCTGCTTCCTTTTTCATTTTTCCCAAGATAAACACCAAGAATTTTTTCTGAATTATTTACTGCCACAAAATCCCATTCGTTTCCACAAGCTTCATTTGAACCACAGAACATGATTTCACTTCTTTTGGGTATTGTATTGATTGTTTATTTCGTATGAATGACAAAACATATACATAAGAAAAGGATAGGTAAGAAGCCAAGGCTTATGAGAAACCTACCCCCTCCAGCACACCTAACGAGCATCTCACTCAGCTCACCTGTCCTCATTGCACTCAGCTGGTGCTCATCAGCCTGGGTAGGGCAAAATTAGTGGGTGGCTGTGGGGAAGCATAACTCCACTCCATCTTTTAGAACCCAAAGGCCTTATTTTTTTGTATTGTTTGAAGGTGCAGATCTTCCTTTTGTTACTTTCCCTGTCCGTGACCCCTGTCCTTCAAGTGACTCATAGTACTCACTATGAGTCAAGTAAATGACTAAATTGAAAAACAAAGAAACAAGTTAAATAAATAAATGTTAGATAAATAAATAAATACATTTAAAAAACAGCATCCACAGCAATTTGTAATGGTAAACATTTTCCATCCCTCACATTCCCTTGAAAGTGACATAACAAAGTATCATTATACTTCTCTATAATTGTGCTCCTCTCTCTGAGCTTGACTGCGTACCAAGCATGGCTTAGGATATAATTCAAAAGATTCACATTTTCCCCTTTTCTCTTTTTCCATTCACACCGAACAACCACAGCTCTTTCCAGTGCATTAATTCCACATACTTTCTTTTCCAACATTTAGTTATCATTTGTTTCATTCTCACAAAGTACATCTCCAACTCTTCACGTTCAAAAAATTCATGCATACACGTTTCTACTCCATTTCCACACACATCACACTCCTTACTCACATTTGGCTCAAATTTGCAAATGATTACATTATTAAAAACTCTATTGTGACATGTCTCTCTCCTCTCTCTCTTCTATCCCTAAATTGACTCCCAGAATTCTTAAGTAATCCCTTATCTCTTTCAACCCCATGCCTATTCTATTTTCCCTTTCATCTCCTATGAACATGATTTGTGATTTCTCAATATTAACCCTCGCCCCTTATACCCTGCCATACATCCTTACACTGTCCAACACTTCATTAACACTTTCTCTGTCCTGTACAGTTACTGTAGCATCATCTGCAAATCGATATAACAGACTTATCTTCCCTTCTGGGAATTCTATACCTCTGATCTTTCTGTTGTGTTCCAACAGCAATGCTAAAGGTTCTGCTGATAATGCATACAATAGAGCTGATAGCGGGCATCCCTGTCTGACTGATCTTTCTAATCTAAATGAGTTTGTGATTATTCCATTTATCTTTACACAGCTGATTGCCCTGTTATACACTCTACAAATCCATCCTCTCATCCTATCCCAGAACCCTACCTCTTTTAACACCCTAAACAAGTATGTGTGACTTACCCTATCAAAAGCTTTTCACATGGGCTAGGGTTATCCCCTCCCGGCCCCACAGGCTGCGATTTGTTGCCTGTTTTTGCCGCTTTTTTGCACGGTGGCAGAAACTCAGTTTCGGGGCTTCGGGGGTCTCTGGCATACCACACGCTCTCAGAGCCCCGCCTGTCTCCCTCCCTCGCACATTTTTCTGTGCTCCTCTTAGTCTTGGACTCGGCTGGTCACCCTCACCTTGGGGCACACGAGCCTGGAGTTGCTCCATGTCCACTGAGTCTCCAGCCACATTTACGCACGGCTCTTCTGCCACATTGCCCTCACTCTCAACTCCACTCATCTGATCATTGTGAGGGGGAGCGCACCGTTGTTGCTCCCCACCCTCACTCTCGGAATTTTTGCATATACATCTCCCCATTTCGTTGAAACAAATTTTACACTTGGCTGGTGCGTTTGCACACTCCCGTGCGTAATGGCCCTGCTCCCCACATTTATGGCAGATAAACTCTGGGCAGTCTCTAAAAATATGGCCCGGTTGTATACATAATCTGCACACTTTGAACTGTCTGTGATTTATGACCCGAAAAAACTCAGCACCCGTTGCTGTATTAAATTTTGCCGAATAAGGCAGTGACTGAATGTCTTTAGTGAACTTTACCTTGCAGTATCTCGTACCATCGGCAATATTAGTGCCGGGCCACATTCTCCTTTTAATCGGTGATACTGCTGATGCTCCCCACATTTGTAGTTTTGTTTGGATGTCCATGTCCGGGATATATGCAGGCAGATTCAGAAAAGAAACCACCAGCTCGTCGTTCGAAAGTTCTCTCGCCCACACATTCACTGCTCCGATCTTTAGACCCTCCACAAGTCTCTCTGCCTTTTTCATGGTTCATTGTAATTTCATATTTCCTCTCCCCGACATATCTGCATGCTACCACTGCCCCACACGCCAGTCTCACCGCCCTCAAAAGCTCCGTCACCGTCACTCTCTCCTGTCCCTCCAGCTCCAGCATCACTGTTAACTCCTTGCAATAATTCATTTCTAGACCGTCAATCTTCTTTTCTTTATGCAGATTCCTTTTTCCATCTCCTGCACTGTCCGTTGTCGATACCGTGGGTTTTTCTCTGCCATTTTCCATGTTTTTAACCGAGTTATCCATCCTGTGAGTCAGCGTTTGTGTGCTGGCTCCGCAGCACACCGAATGCCACGTCACCCAAAAGAGGATCAAATCCTCTCCCCAGGCAGAAAGAAAACCTTGCCAGGGGTACAACGCATCGCAATATCTACCTACCACTATTAACGATCAGACTTCTAACTTACCTATGATAACTTTTTTTTCCACTTTTTTCCTCACCGTTCTCAGACTCAAACTACCGTGTTAATGCACCAAAAATGGGCGTGTTCAGGGTGGTATGGCCGTAAGCCATGACACAGGCTCCAAATGAGCTATTTGAACGTGCTCCTGTGTGGTTCTCTCAATTATAATCAGCATTTCACTCTCAATGAACAATGCGTCGCTCAAGAAAACACCCGGATACGCAGTCAAGCTTAGTTTTACAGCCTTAGTTTTACAAAGAGTCCACTCTGTCTGCTGTTCCTGCTCCCTCTGCTTCAACCACAGTCTGATTCCTGATTGTCCACAGGTGTGCGTGTTCAGGGTGGTATGGCTGTAAGCGATGACACAGGCTCCAAATGAGCTATTTGAACATGCTTCTGTGTGGTTGGATACGCAGTCAAGCTTAGTTTTACAGCCTATCTCTGCAGTCCATCATGCTCCACTCCTATGCTCCACTTTATGACAAGATCTCAGTCTTCCCGCTCTTTGTGCTTTTTTGACTTTTTCTTTCATTTATCTTGAAGGCTCATCTTCAAGTGTATTTGCATTGGTCCAAGCTAAAGACCAGGCTCCCCAAAGACCCATATCCTAGCCTCTTGGAGAGAGAACACGGCACAAGATACAAGAAAAGAAAAGCTTTCAGCACCTGGCATTCCCAGGCGGTCTCCCATCCAAGTACTAACCAGGCCCGACCCTGCTTAGCTTCCGAGATCGGACGAGATCGGGCGTGTTTTTTTTTAATTTATTTACAAGCTCAGTCAGTACAATTGACATATATCGATCATTTTAGATATATGTGTATATATACATATATATTCACATACATACACATTCCGGCATCCATGTTCGTATTCATATACATATGTGCACATCAGTGCATTTGCATACATAACAAAACAACAACACCAACAACAACAAAAAAAATAAATAAAAAAATTTTTAAAAAGTCGGACCTCATTTTATTCAAAATTAAATTCTAGGTAATCACCTTTCCGCTCGATGAATTTGCTGCCTTCTATGAAGCGTTTGTTAAACTCATCTTTTTCTACATAATGAAACAGGGTGTTTATGTGGCGTAATGGAGGGGGGGAGAGATTAAGTATTTTGTTGCCGAACAACACCACCTGGGGAGTTTCACCCCAGGAAATACAACAGACCCTCTCACTAAAGGTCACACAGATTCGTTACACCAAGCAGAGGACGAGAGACAGACTTCCAAAAAGAATTACACGATTTTATTGATTAAAACTCTGTTTTTAAAAGAGCACAATTTGAAGGATAATCGTATGAGTACCAATAAACAATAAATGCAGTAAATAAACAAAAGCAGGAACAAGGAGACTTGGTCACAAACAGACTAACCTAAAAGGAGAAAAAAAAATTCAAAACCAAAGAAACCCACTGCAAACCAAAAGAAATCACTACAAACCAAAAAAAAAAATCACTACAAACCAAACACCACGTGCCACCACCGGGGAAGTCTGTTCCAAGCTCCTGAAAAAGAAAGAAGAAATCAATGATATGGTTGATCACTCAAAAAGCATAGAGTTCTGTTAAGAATTGATTAAATGACCTATTCTAAAAAAACACACACACACATACAGCACACTCGTACGCACACACACACAACCACAAAAAAAGAATAAACCTAATTTAATTGGGTAATAAACTAAATGGCAAACGAAATCCCGGATATAACTATGCAAAATATTAACAAAAAAAGGAAAAAAAAAAACTAGAAACTTCCGTCAAGTAACAACCAAACCCAAACTAAACAATATAAACAGTTTCAACCGATAAATAAATAAACCAAAGAAAAGAAATAATCAAACTCAAGAATAGGTTGTGTTGGGCGAAAACCAGTTCTTTGCGCAGTATGGGACTTCAAAGAAGCAGCAGAGAAACGGAGCGGCCGCACCGGGGCTGGAGGCCTGGGGAAGCCGTCTTTGTGCCCCGCTGGCGACCAAGTAGTGCGCAGAAGTAGAGCCTCGCACAGAGCGCAGAGGAGAGGAGAGCCACGATCTGTGGCTTCAGCAGCCGAGCGAAGTAAGCTTTTACGCTCGGCCAAACCAGTCACCGTCTTTTGATGATAAAAAGAGCCAACACCACACTCGAAGCACCTCTACCTCCACGCCAGCAGCAGACCACGCTTTTCTGTCCCACAATGATCGAACCCAATGACCAGCGGACAATCACACAGCCCGTCGAGTGAACGTCAGGTAGCACTGGGTTGAATGAGAGGACAGAACTTCGGCTCTGCTGACAGTGAGTACAGCAGAGCCGATAGCCGGCATCCTTGTCTAACTGATCTCTCTAATCTAAATGTGCTCGTGACTATCCCATTAACTTTAACGCAACTAACTGCTTTATCATACATTCTCCTTATCCATCCTACCATCCTATGCCCAAAACCTACTCTAACACCCTGTACAGATAATTGTGGTTTACTCTATCAAAAGCCTTATTTAAGTCTAAACTTAATACTATCCCCCTCTTCTCCCTCTTCATATAATCTATTGTGTCCCTGATGCTGCTTATTGTGTCTGCTATGTCTCTTCCTGGTATGCTATATGCCTGTGTGCCCCCCACCACCGTCCCTATAACTCTCTTCATCCTAGCTGCTAGCACCCTGGCTAATATTTTATAATCACTATTTAACATGCTGAGTGGCCTGTAGTTTTCTACTGTTTCCCCTCAAAAAGTCCTTTAAAAAAGGGTATACAAACTAAAATGAGCTCCCAAGTAAGGTCCTTTTTCTGCTGCTTCTGCTGCTGCTGCTGCTGCTGCTGCTGCTACTGCTAATCACCACTGATTGCACACAGGTGTTCAGGGTGGTATGGCCGTAAGCCATGACACAGGCTCCAAATGAGCTATTTGAACATGCTTCTGTGTGGTTCTCTCAATTATAATCAGCATTTCACTTTCAATCAACAATGCGTCGCTCAAGAAAACACCCGGATAAGCAGTCAAGCTTAGTTTTACAGCCTATCTCTGCAGTCCATCATGCACCACTCCTTTGCTCCGCTTCATGAGAAGATCTCAGTCCTCCCGCTCTTTGTGCTTATTTGACTTTTTCTTTCATTTATCTTGAAGGCTCATCTCCAAGTGTATTTGCATTGGTCCAAGCTAAAGACCAGGCTCCCCAAAGACCCATATCCTAGCCTCTTGGAGAGAGAACACGGCACAAGATATAAGAAAAGAAAAGCTTACAGCACCTGGTATTCCCAGGCAAACTCTCCTCCAAGTCCTTATCCGATCCTCAAATTGACCAATGGTTGAGCGACGTTGAGCAGTCAGCGACCAATGGTTGAGCGACGTTGAGCAGGTCGAGCAGTCTCAGCGTCCAATCATTGAGCAGCAGCCGGTCTGTCAGTCACTGCTAGTGTTTCACAGACAGTGATTGATAGCCCGCACTGACTGAACACGAACGGACAAGTTAACCTTTCGGATCTCCATCTCTTCTGACTTTTTACAACTACAGGTAAGTTTATCAAGGGAGCATGTGTGGGAAGTGTTTTTTGAAGCACTTTTCCGGCCGTGGTACTGCTACGAAGTTAACGTACCTCTTTCGTGAACAGCGGCCTGTGTCGCCCACAGCGGATTGACTGAACACGAACGGACAAGTTAACCTCTCGGATCTCCATCTCTTTTGACTTTTTACGACTACAGGTAAATTTATCAAGGGAGCATGTGTGGGAAGTATTTTATGAAGCACTTTTCCGGCCGTGGTACTGCTACAAAGTTAACGTACCTCTTTCGTGAACAGCGGCCTGTGTCGCCCACAGCGGATGAGTATGCGCGAGCTACTGGAGTAAGCTAGTAGCACCGCCACGGCAAACTAACAGGGAAACACTACTGAGAAATACAGAAAAAAACTACATTGAAAAACAGACCAACCACTTTCGTAGTTTTCTTTCTGGCTGCATAAATATTTTCTGACCGCGTCACAAGAACACAGTGTCTGTGTGTGCAGTGTCATGTACAGGGGTTGAAACTTTCAGTGTCATCATGTACATTAAATTGCACCTAGTTTATTATTCTTGTTTCTTAACAGGGTTATGTGATACTGGTCAATCTAAGACTGTTTAAATCCAAGAGTTTTAACAATTATAGTTAGCCATTTGAGTCGAATCTACTAAATGAAATCTGGTCATCTCTTAGGACAAGAATACACATGGTTTTGGCAAAATAGGCTGTTTAAAAATCATACTACGTTGCTTTTAGGCAAATAGGACTGACATAATTATCAATCTTTTCATCATAATACATTATGACTGATATTTCTTCACATTTCACTTCACCAGGTATGGACAGAGTAAATAAGTGCAGTGTATGTGACAAGGTCTTCACGGAAAAGTCCAACCTTACACGCCACATGAAAATCCATGCACCAAAGGAGAACCAGTGTGATGTTTGTGGAAAAAGCTTCACAACCAAACCCCAGCTGAACAACCACATCAAGCTGCATCAGTATCCAAGCATCCCTCTGTACAGGCAGGGAGAGGCCAGGCTGCAGTGTACTGATGCAGCCAGGGCTGTCACAGAGGCTCCGAGGAAAGTTGTAGACCCTACCTGGCTGGATCCCGTGAAGGCGGAGGCTGCTGCAAAGACACTTGGTGGGGAAATGTGGAAAGGGCAGTTAGTTCTGACCTGGGGGAAGTATGCTGGACAGTCCTTTAGATGGCTCCTGGAAAACGATGTTGGCTGGGTCGTGTGGCTGCTTGCCGAGTACTGCAAGAAAGGTGAAAAAGCTGAGCTTCTACAGTGGCAAAAGGAGCGAATGTTGGAGTATGCGAGACAATTCCCCTCTGTAACATGTCATCTTGAGAAGCGGTTGGGGGTAAGATGACTCTTTTCATTCCTTATACTTAGAAATGGATGATATTTTGAATAATCAGTGCTGAAGTAATACCAGATGTATATATCACTGTAGGTAAGAGGCTCATAGAAGTAAACTGGAATCTGTTTTTTTTTTTTTTTTTCATATTTAATTTTCAGAAACAGACGTCACAAAAAGCCGACTCAGAGCTTCACCAGGACCTTAGCTGTGCAACCGATGCTGAGTTATTGGCTGTTGCAGGTAAACTTATGCTGGAGAGGATTGAAATGACCTCAGTAGGATTATTTTGGTAAAATATGGTTATCCAGGTAAAATACAGGATGTTTATTAGTAGGCAGCAGAAAACAATCAAATGCATATCTTTTTGGTAAAATATGGTTATCCAGGTAAAATACAGGATGTTTATTAGTAGGCAGCAGAAAACAATCAAATGCATATCTTTTTCTGTGATGTCTATCTTCATCAGAATCTTACCTTGACACGTCAGAGGTGGCAGTCTCCACAAAGCTCACCACCTGGGGAGAGCTTACTCCAGCTGTGTGTCAGGACACGAGGCCTGAAACTTCATGCCCAGCACCAACATCTGCCTCTGATTCTGGCATCATTTTGGAGGGTTGGCAGAAGTACTGGGAGAACCCACCTGCAGCTTCCCAAGCCCTCGGAATAGCCCTCCCAAACATCAAGTGGCTTAAATCTAATGAGACATTTGGCCTCTTTGAAAGGGCCTCAAAATACAAAAATGCCAAAGGAGAGATAGTGGAGAGGAAGCTTCTTAAGGACAGAATGGAGTTCCACCCACCCCCACCTCCCGTCTCGGTTAAGGGAGGAGTGCCAAACATGCTGGCCTTCTTTACCACCCCGGCCTTCTTCTGGCGGCCAGTTGGTGTGATGCAAGCCATGATCCGCTGCCCAAACGCTAATTGTCCTGCACCTCTAGGGGAGTACCTGCAGAAAAAAGGATTCGGTAGCTACGCAAGGCAAGTCTGTGGTGTCCAGTACAACTACACTCTGTTGACAGAGAAGCTCATCTGCCCACATTGCCAGAAGACCAGGCAGGCACAGGGAGATGCTGAAGATGAGGATGAGGATGGACACATGCAATACACATGACTGGCATACAGTCCCAGCATTCTGATGAACCTTGCCCCAGCCATCAGAAGCATGTTCCCTGCCATACTCTGTGGAAAGCGAGCCATCGACAGGGGAGTGGTGACGTTGCTGAGCGACCGACTCAACGCTGTCTCCATGACAAAGGTGCAGAGACTGTTGCAGCAGGGCCACAGTGTGTGGTATGTGGAGCGGCGTGACCTCTACCAGAATCTCCTCTATGAGGCCCACACAGCTGGATCCACATCATCTCAAAGGGGCATCCTGTCCATGGTGAAAGCTGCTGGCACTTACACCCCGCCCATTCCACAGTCTCCCCTTCCATCTGCTCGTGTGCTGCGGCGAGCTCACCTTATCATGGAGATTGAGAAGATGCCAGTGTACAGAAGCCAGATCCTCTGTGTAACCGGAGAAATCCTCTGTATTGATGGTACTAGGAAGGTATGTATACAGTATCATTCTGGTCAGTGTTTTGTTTTGTCATGTCATGCCCATGTATGTTAATTGTCAATAATAACTTCCGTTCATCATAGAAATGATATAATTAGCAGACAGATTGTTATACACCAAACAATGTATGCTCTGTTTCTTATGTTTACAGGTCCTCAAGAAGATCTACGGTGGTGGTCAGGGCACCATGCAGTACGTCACCAGCGTACTGAATGAATGGGGACAGTTTCTGACAACAGTAGTGGTGGCAGCCGAGTCTGAGGGATGTTACCAGCGTATGGCCAGAGGACTGATTGCCCGGTTTGAGTGTGCCAATGCCCCTGCTCCCAAGGTCATCTATGCAGACAACAACTGTTGCCGGTAACCACCATAATAACCATTCCATTAGGACCCTAATAATTTTATCATTTAATTTAAATATGAGTCAGTTAACATTGAATAAAATTTACATTGACATTGCATATTTTATTTAAAACACACAACTCCTAACACACTGATATTATTTCAGTGACAGTGGTTCATCCTTCCTGGAGAATCTGTTCAGTGAGTGGGTGCAGAGAGGCACTGTGGTCAGACTGGACATCCGACACTGGCTGCATCGCTGGGATGCTGTTGTTATCAAGCAGAGCCATGCCAAGTATGGAGCGTTCATGAGTGCCCTGGCAGGTGCTGTGCTCGCCTACAACAAGGGAGATATGATGCTCTTAGTCCAGGCAGTCAGGAGTGGCAACCAGGAGCTCTACGCCAAGTACTCGGACGAGGAGATGATTGGCTTCCTCAAGCCTCATCAGATCCGGGCTTATGTCAGGCGCATCACTCGAGGGGTTGACGTCAGTGTTAAAATAACCCTATTATGCATTTCCTTGTTGTTTGAAAATTTAATTTAAGTTCACTAACCATATTTCACTGAAAATGGGATATGCTTGTTACAGGAGACAGCTTCAGTGACCGAGTCCATCATTGCTGAGTTCAAGGGACCAGCAGGGCTTGACATTGATGGAATCCACCTCTTCAAGTCATCAGAGGCAGTTGATGCTCACTGGGCCACAGCAAGCAAGCATCTTGGTTGCATGCAGGTTCGTTAACTGACAGCGGAACAGTAATAATATAATGATAATAATAATTATAATACCTATCAATGCAGGGCTTAGTACCTTTTAACCTCAAGCCTTAAAAAAAAAATCTTCTACCGTTTTTGAGCCATATAGCTTTTTAAAATGGTAATGACATCCGTCCAACCCGATTCACAAGATGAAGCTACACAGAGTATAGGAGTAAATGTTTAAATAGCAGGTAGATAGTTAAAATGAATTAAATCAATTAGATTAATAAACAACAAATGAAGCACAATATTCTTAGGTAACTCTTTGGCAAACTATCGGATGCCATGCTACATTTTTTGACCATGCATTTATTCAAAAACATTGGATAGGCATATTAGGCAGAGAGATATTTCAAACCATAGAATGCAGTGTCCATGATTCAACCTTTTACAATCTCCATTTACACAACAGGTAGAGGTAGTTCCTGCCACCCATATAGAAGCAGCAGACCTTGTTAAATTGAAATAACTACAGTAAATCAGGTTAAAACAGCATTTGATGTATTTTTTCTTTTTCTTTCTTTTATTTTATTTGTCTATGCCAAGCGTTTACTGTAGTGGCTTCTCACCTAGCCATTTCTATTGAATATATTCAAGAAAAAAGCAAAAAAGGATTCATTAATCATGTAATCATGTAATACATTGTGTTGCAGATTTTATGAAATTACATCATGTTGTATGTATGTATCTCATTTAAATGATATTGCAGGTGTACCTGGTTGCGTTTGCTGTGCAGTGGAACAACCGCATGGATTCCCTCCGGGTTGCTGGTGGTCAGGGACGGAAGACGTCATGTATGGATGCACGGCAGATCCAGCGCATGAATCAGCAGGCTGAGGTCCTATTCGGCAAGGAACACCTCCTTGAGACCAACTTTGCTGCCCCCATGCCTGACTCTGCAGATCCAGATGAGGGGGAGCTCCTCGGTGTGGAGTATGCCATGTGCCAGTCCACCAACTTCATGGCAAAGAGCTACTATGCAAAGATTGGTACAGTACAAAATCTCATACTTTGACAACTATCCATTATAATATTATTATATAACTATTATACAGAAACCGAGGATATTTTTTAGCCTTATTCTTGCCAATTTGGTCCACTGGGTATTATGAAACCGAAACTAGAGCTATAATTGGCAAATAGGCCTATGAATATAGTGAGTGTTTTAACAACCTTAGCACATTGTAATGATGTATTTTTATGTGTTTGCAGCTGAGGAAGAGCAGTCTCGTGAAGAGGAAGATGATGAGGAGACAGCTGAACAAGGTGAAGAGGAGACGGAAGATGAGGGTGTTGAGATGTCTGCAGAGTCAGAGGACGACCCTATCGACAGCGTGTCGAGGGAACACACCCTCCTTATCCAAGGAGAACAGGTGAAGGAGGAGGACAGTCCTGCTCTGCAGGATGTACTCATGACCCAGCGGCATCTGCATCTGCCAGGGATAGAGGAAGTGGAGAGATTGGCGTTGCTGCTTCTGATCCTGGCAGATAACAGTGATCAACACCTTGTGCCAGCCGACCTCAGACAAAAGATTATTGCTGCTGCCAGCTCCCTTCATGAGCATGACAAGACAGTCTCCAACTTTGTCAAGAAGTACGAGTCCAGGTGGGGCTACACCCTGTTCGGCCGTTGCCTTGGAGCCGACTCACCTGAGACCAGTGCGGCTCAGAAGACAAAGTTTGGGTGGATGAGGTACCCTCAGGCAGCACAGGTGACAGAGGATAGCCGCCTGTTGTACCTCATCATCAAGATGCTGAAAAATCGACCGCCGGCCAGTCAGCTCGCCTCTCCCAGCAAGGTGATCACCTGCTTAAAGGGGCAGTATAAAAGGATTGCTGACCGAGTGAGAGACGATCCCATTCTTGCCAATCTCTCTATCCCTCTGCCCAACATCAATAATAAGTCCATCTCCAACTTCATCTCAAGAGAGGAGAAGAAGGCCAACTACATGGCAACTGTGTTGCCCAAAACAAAGCCCCACAAGGCAGTGCTGTCGGATCAACCAGTACCCGAAGCTCCTGACCTACCCTCAATCCTACCACAACCAGATCGACCTCAAGTGCAGTATCAGCACCCTCGTCATGTCACTGGGAGAAGACGTGGTGAGAAGCGACGGTAAGATGTTTACATCTTTACAGACATTAAATTATTTGAGTAAGCTGTTTTCCTGATTAAAAATAAAATATTAAGCACTGACACAGATAACTGGACTTACGTCTGTTGAAAAGAACATAGATAGACTGTCCCATTGTTAGCAGATTTACCATTCTGTTGATGTTTTTGTTATAGTTTCACTCAAACCACAACATATCTAGTTGGGCTTAAGTGACCTTAAAGTACAATTAATCACTAATTATATTTTAATGTGGCAAACAGCAATCTATGTGATAATTTAGTGTGATGGCCATGGCCCATTCCCAGGCGGTCTCCCATCCAAGTACTAACCAGGCCCGACCCTGCTTAGCTTCCGAGATCGGACGAGATTGGGCGTGTTCAGGGTGGTATGGCCGTAAGCGATGACATAGGCTCCAAATGAGCTATTTGAACATGCTCCTGTGTGGTTCTCTCAATTATAAACAGCATTTCACTTTCAATCAACAATGCGTCGCTCAAGAAAACACCCGGATACGCAGTCAAGCTTAGTTTTACAGCCTATCTCTGCAGTCCATCATGCTCCACTCCTTTGCTCCGCTTCATGACAAGATCTCAGTCCTCCCGCTCTTTGTGCTTTTTTGACTTTTTCTTTCATTTATCTTGAAGGCTCATCTCCAAGTGTATTTGCATTGGTCCAAGCTAAAGACCTGGGGCCTTATGTATCAATACTTGCGTGGAACTCATACCAGAATCGAGCGTACGCAAGGTCCGTAACGCTGAAAAAAATCCGTATGTATCAATGTGTGCGGGCGCCGAAATCCACGTGTGTTTCCTCTATAAATCCCAATCAGCGTGGAATTGAGCGCAGATGTCGGAGTGACTGGGCCCGTCCCCGTTACGCCCTCCTATAAATATGCAGATTTATTTAAATAGGGTCTCCCTGTCCTCGCACGCAGACAAAATGACAAGAAAAACTAAATTTACGGCGTGCGAGGTGGAGGTTCTGGTGGCGGAGGTGGAGGAGCGACAGCGTGTTTTGTTTGGCAGCCTGTCCAGTGGCGTCAGTGCAAAACAAAAACGCACCCCCGCGGAGATTAAAAAAAAGTGGTCGGACCTCAAGGTGGAGGTCAAGCGGCGTACAGCTGTCCTCCGGAGGAGTACTGGCCAGACAGGTGGGGTTCCGGGGGAGGAGACCCTCACGCCGTTTGAGCAGCGGGTGGTGGTGATTATTATTATAGGGTAAGTGGCGTGTCACACAAATGTACACATGCTTTGTCATCCCACTGAGCAAAAGACGTATATTAGACGTCTAGTCTAAGTTTATACTTCATTTCAACGTCGGGATTCAGTCGATTTTTAGACATGATTTATACTTCGCCCTTAACTTCATTTTTCGATAACTTTTTATGCAATAAACAACTGTTATGTGCATAACTGACCTCTAAATACTGGATTACATTACCTATGATACCGTGGAGAGAGATGTAAACGCAACAGATACACAGAAGCAGGAATTGAAATGAACCAATATTTTTATTGTGTCACAGAAATCAATATGTCGGTCGTGTCGCCGGCTTGCGGAACCCCGGCCCACGGCAGCCCGTCCGCCGGCTCGGAGTCGTCGGCCAGGACCAGCGGCATTCAGGCCACCCCGGCCCCCGGCCCCCGGCCCCTGCACCAGCACCAGCATCAGCACCAGCGCGCCGACAAGCGGTGGAGCGTCCACCAGCCGCGTCGTTTCCGCTGGACCACCCGGACGCAGTGGAAGGGTCCTAGCGAAGGGGGTCCTGCAATCGCAGGAAGAAATCATCAGGGGAATCGCGGGGATCAACGAGCGGCTGGACCGGCTCGTAAATGTCCTCGAGCGTCTGGTGGAGAAAATAAATTAATTTGGCTCATTGAACTGTGTATTCACTTCTTACCCATTCACACTGTGGCGATGAGATTCTCCCGCGCGAGGACGGCGGCCCGGCAGGGATCAGCTCGCATCCCTCAGTCTGCTGCTGGTTCGTCATGTGGGGCGACGTGCTGCTCGGCCACGGGGATGTGGTGCACGCTTGTCACATAGTGAGTCACCAAACATCGCCACACAGCGTCGCCAAAGTGCGAATCACAGTCAACGCAAGTATCAGCTCAACGCCAATTTCTACACCACCTCCTGACTTTGCGTTGATTAGCGCTGGAACCGACGCTCGTTTTGCGATGATAAATCTGGACGTGTGCGCCGATTTTGGCGTACGCAAGGTTTTCTTGCGCCGCAAGCGTTGATACATAAGGCCCAAGGTTCCCCAAAGACCCATATCCTAGCCCCTTGGAGAGAGAACACGGCACAAGATACAAGAAAAGAAAAGCTTACAGCACCTGGTATTCCCAGGCGGTCTCCCATCCAAGTACTAACCAGGCCCGACCCTGCTTAGCTTCCGAGATCGGGCGTGTTCAGGGTGGTATGGCCGTAAGCGATGACACAGGCTCCAAATGAGCTATTTGAACATGCTCCTGTGTGGTTCTCTCAATTATAATCAGCATTTCACTTTCAATGATGTTACGGCTGTGTGTTTGTTTTTGCATGTGTTTTTCCCCTTTTGTCTCTCCATAGCTGCCCAGGTGAAATCACTTGAGTGACAATCAGACTCACCTGGTGCTGGGAGTCTAAAAGCCCAGAGCTGCCTGCAGTCTGGAGAGGCATTTGGTGGGGAACTGCTGCCCTACTGCTTCTCATTTGTGTTGTGGGTGCTTTGTGTCTAGTTTGCAATTTTGTCACAATAAATCACGTGTTAAACTTTTGAAGGTGTTTTGTTAATTTAATGGGTACAAATTTGAGGATAGTTGTTCGCCCTATAGGGCCGCCTAAGGGTGGGGCGTAACAATTGGGGGCTCGTCCGGGATCGAACATCCATGAGGTTCTTTGAAGTTGTTTTTTTTCCTCTTGTAACTAGTGACCATAGTTTGGGTTTTTTAGTCTTCTGTTTCTGTCACGATCATTAGTAGTTGCTTTTATTTGTAACTTCTGAGCACCCTGATTATTTAGTCGCCGGGCAGGGAAGAGCTTGCCACTTTTTTATTTTGCCTTTCTTATTTTTGGTGGTAATCCTGAGGAGGGGGCACACTTAGGTGATGCCTCGAGCTCGGCAAGCCACTGAAGACTAGTTAGGTAAGTTAGACATCTTGTCAAGTAGGTAGGGGTTGGGGTGACTCATTTTGCTCTGAAATTGTTTTGGTCTATAGTACTGTTTTTTTTTTTTTGTGTGTGTTTCAGAAGACTACCCATTTTTGCTTGGTCACTCTGGGTGATAACAATTAGGATGTTGTGTGCAGTAACTTGTGTTGTGTGACCATTCGTTGGTGGTAACTGCTCTCCACATTTGGTGGGTCACGTGTGAGTTGCATCTTAGGTGTAAGGTGGCAACAGTTGTGTAGTGGTGACTACTGTGTGACCATTTTGTGTAGTGGTTTGCAGTCCACATTTGGTGGGTCACTTGTGTGTTACTGTTTCGTATACCTAATTGTATGTTCCGTTCGTTTGGCTTGTTGCCAGCCTTCTCACAATAACTTGTGTGTCTTTTTGAAGACTTGTGTCCATTTGTGTTGTGGTGGTGGCAGTCACCTTTTGTTGGATCTCTGTGTGCTGTTTGTGAATGACAGCAGTGTTGTAGTTTTACTACTTTTGTTGATCCGTTTGTGTGTGTGACTGTTCACTCCACTTTAGTGTTGGACATCTGTTACTGTGTGTGGTACTGGCAAATTTAGTGTTTTGCTCTTTGTGTTTGTGTTAACCTCATGGTAGTAGCCATTTTGCTTTGTGGGAGTGGCACCCACTTAATTGGCTGCTTTTGGGATGGATGCTTTTGAATTTGGTTGCAGCATCTTTCTTGGCCCTAATTTAAGATTGTGCTCCTCAAGACCCATTTTGCACCTTTTTGTCAGCAGTGATTGTCTCCAGTTGGTAAATAGTGAAGTGTTTTTTTTAAGCTTGTGCAGTGGTGTGTGTTTTGTAACACACAGCCTTGGTGAGTAACACCCATTTAGTTAGTTTCTTGTGTTAATATAGTTGACACATTGCACTTGAATTCAATGAATAAATATTTGTATTATTTTGGATTTATGGTGTGCAATTGTGGTGTTTATTTTTGCAGTACAAATGATTTATTCATTGTTTTAAGGGTGGGGGTGTTACGGCTGTGTGTTTGTTTTTGCATGTGTTTTTCCCCTTTTGTTTCTCCATAGCTGCCCAGGTGAAATCACTTGAGTGACAATCAGACTCACCTGGTGCTGGGAGTCTAAAAGCCCAGGGGCCTCATGTATCAACACTTGCGTGGAACTCATACCAGAAACGAGCGCACGCAAGGTCCGTCACGCTGAAAAAAATCCGTATGTATCAATGTGTGCGGGCGCCGAAATCCACGTGTGTTTCCTTGATAAATCCCAATCAGCGTGGAATTGAGCGCAGATGTCGGAGTGACTGGGCCCGTCCCCGTTACGCCCTCCTATAAATATGCAGATTTATTTAAATAGGGTCTCCCTGTCCTCGCACGCAGACAAAATGACAAGAAAAACTACATTTACGGCGTGCGAGGTGGAGGAGCGACAGCGTGTTTTGTTTGGCAGCCTGTCCAGTGGTGCCAGTGCAAAACGAAAACGCTTGGAGTGGGAGAAAGTTTGCGAGAGGGTGAATGCGGTGGGTTCCGAGACACGCACCCCCGCGGAGATTAAAAAAAAGTGGTCGGACCTCAAGGTGGAGGTCAAGCGGCGTACAGCTGCCCTCCGGAGGAATACCGGCCAGACAGGTGGGGGTCCGGGGGAGGAGACCCTCACACCGTTTGAGCAGCGGGTGGTGGCGATTATTATTATAGGGTAAGTGGCGTGTCACACAAATGTCCACATGCTTTGTCATCCCACTGAGCAAAAGACGTATGTTAGACGTCTAGTCTAAGTTTATACTTCATTTCAACGTCGGGATTCAGTCTATTTTTAGACGTGATTTATACTTCGCCCTTAAATTCATTTTTCGATAACTTTTTATGCAATAAACAACTGTAATGTGCATAACTGACCTCGAAATACTGGATTACATTACCTATGATACCGTGGAGAGAGATGTAAACGCAACAGATACACAGAAGCAGGAATTGAAATGAACTAATATTTTTATTGTGTCACAGAAATTAATGTGTCGGCCTTGTCGCCGGCTTGCGGAACCCTGGCCCGCGGCAGCCCGTCCGCCGGCTCGAAGTCGTCGGCCAGGACCAGCGGCATTCGGGCCACCCCGGCCCCCGGCCCCAGCACCAGCATCAGCACCAGCGCGCCGACAAGCGGTGGAGCGTCCACCAGCCGCGGCGCTTCCGCTGGACCACCCGGACGCAGTGGAAGGGTCCTCGCGGAGGGGGTCCTGCAATCGCAGGAAGAAATCATCAGGGGGATCGCGGGGATCAACGAGCGGCTGGACCGGCTCGTAAATTTCCTCGAGCGTCTGGTGGAGAAAATAAATTAATTTGGCTCATTGAACTGTGTATTCACTTCTTACCCATTCACACTGTGGCGATGAGATTCTCCCGCGCGAGGACGGCGGCCCGGCAGGGATCAGCTCGCATCCCTCTGTCTGCTGCTGGTTCGTCATGTGGGGCGACGTGCTGCCCGGCCACGGGGATGTGGTGCACGCTTGTCACATAGTGAGTCACCAAACACCGCCACACAGCGTCGCCAAAGTGCGAATCACAGTCAACGCAAATATCCAGCTCAACGCCAATTTCTACACCACCTCCTGACTTTGCGTTGATTAGCGCTGGAACCGACGCTCGTTTCGCGATGATAAATCTGGACGTGTGCGCCGATTTTGGCGTACGCAAGGTTTTCTTGCGCCGCAAGCGTTGATACATGAGGCCCCAGAGCTGCCTGCAGTCTGGAGAGGCATTTGGTGGGGAACTGCTGCCCTGCTGCCTCTCATTTGTGTTGTGGGTGCTTTGTGTCTAGTTTGCAATTTTGTCACAATAAATCACGTGTTAAACTTTTGAAGGTGTTTTGTTAATTTGATGGGTACAAAGTTGAGGATAGTTGTTCGCCCCATAGGGCCGCCTAAGGGTGGGGCGTAACAATGAACAATGCGTCGCTCAAGAAAACACCCGGATACGCAGTCAAGCTTAGTTTTACAGCCTATCTCTGCAGTCCATCATGCTCCACTCCTTTGCTCCGCTTCATGACAAGATCTCAGTCCTCCCGCTCTTTGTGCTTTTTTGACTTTTTCTTTCATTTATCTTGAAGGCTCATCTCCAAGTGTATTTGCATTGGTCCAAGCTAAAGACCAGGCTCCCCAAAGACCCATATCCTAGCCTCTTGGAGAGAGAACACGGCACAAGATACAAGAAAAGAAAAGCTTACAGCACCTGGTATTCCCAGGCGGTCTCCCATCCAAGTACTAACCAGGCCCAACCCTGCTTAGCTTCCGAGATCGGACGAGATCGGGCGTGTTTTTTTTTTTTTATCTTTTATTATCAAAAATATATTCACAAAATTCCATCTTTACAAATCACAGTCAAAGTCAACAATAAAAATAAACAACAAAAAAGAAAAACCTTTAGAAAAAAAACATAAATTATATGAACCCAAACAGTCTGCAAATTAAAAAATGAGCTTCATATATTAAGTGTGATCTTGTTTTGATGTACTGTAAAAAAAGTGTGTCCAGTGTTCAAAAGCTGATTGAAAGTGTCCGGGATGGCGAAGAAGCAGTTTTTCAGATGGTTCAGAAATAGGGTTTTGAAGAAAGGAAGCAGTGACAGTGTCCGGTTTTCATATAATGCATAGTTCCTGACAGTCCAGACTGAAAATCTTGTATAGCTGAGGATGGTGTTGATAATGTGTGTATGCTGATGTGCAGAATCCTTTTTTAGTCCGAATAAGAAAAGCAGTGTCCATTCCGTGTCACTTCCACAGTGGAAGTTGCAGGTGCTTTGTATTGTACGCTGTATTGTGGAGTAGAAGGATCTTACATGGCTGCAATCCAAAAAGAGGTGCTCCAAATCTTCATCTTGTTCATTACATTTTTTACATTTTCTTTTGTATTTTACCTTGTTGATTTGATGCAGAACGATGCCTGTGAAAATCCTCCTGTGCTTGATTTTGAAGTCTAAATGTTGTAGAGTTGGGGGAGTGAAGAGACCTCCCCCACTGGACCATATTGATTGGATGTTAAAACCAGGAAAGATTTGAGTCCAAATCTTTTCGGTAGTCGGAGTTCTTTTGATTTCGGATATGAGCAGTTTGTACCATGTTTTTGTTTTAATTTCTTGCACGGGGACCGGGTTATTGTTTTGGCACAGGAGGAAATTCAAGTCATCGTTCTGCATCGAGATGTCTTTTGTCTGCTTTATTCTTTCCCAAAAAAAAGTTACTGTATTTTTTATTTTTTCCGTAACTAACCTTATGCTACATTTTCTGAAATTAATATTTTTGTTTTTTAGCACACCAAAAATAAAATCAAGTTTAATGCTAAAGTCATCATCCATAATATCTCGGATCCACAACAGACCAGCCTCCATCAGGTGTGAACTCATTATTGTTTTTCCATTATGCAGAAAACAAGGGTTTTTAAGGAAGGGTAATCGAAACACATCCTCTTTATTCCTGCATATCGGCTTGAGGTGGGGCAGCAATTTGCCCCATGCCTCAAAAATCTCCCGGTAGAACGGCCTAAGCTCACCAACTACCTTCTCCGGGTGAAGTATACACAAATTGCGTACGTCCCTCAGCCCGAAGTTGGTCAATTGGCTTGCCATCGCGTCCTCCCAGGGATAGTGCCTGTTTGGATCTAGAAATTTACTAATTAATTTTGCCCTGAGCGCATCTTTTTTGGCTCCAATATCAATCTGCCCTAAACCCCCCTCCCTTTTGTTAGCAATTAGCACTCTGTGAGCGATCAAATTTCCCTTTCCGCTCCACAAAAAGGAGGATATTACACTATTGAGTGAATTTAGCGCCCAATGCGGCAACTCACAGACCCCCATTATATGGTTGATTTTGGACAGTACTAGTGCATTTGTTACAATTACCCTTCCTTTTAGTGTTAAACCTCTGGCTTTCCAGAGATTGAGAATATTTTTTGTTTTGGTAATCACCTTTTCCCAATTGGTTCTTGTTGCTTCATTTTCGTTTTTCCCAACATAAACACCCAGAATTTTTTTTGACTTGTTCACTTCTACAAAGTTCCATTTATTTACACAGTCAACATTTGAGCCACAAAACATAATCTCGCTCTTTTCCAGGTTCATTTTTGCTCCAGCTACCTTCTCGTATTCATTAATGTGATTCAAAACCTTATCGATGCTATTACTGTCTAAAACCATTATGTTTATGTCATCTGCGTATTGAGTTATTTTTGTTGTTTTGTTGTAACCTGTGGGTATTCCTTTTATGTCTTTGTCCTGTAAGATATGAAGAGCTAAGGGTTCTGCTACTATTGAATAGAGTAGTGCTGATAGTGGGCAACCTTGTCTAACTGATCTTTTTATTGTGAAAAATTCTGTGAGGAAACCATTAACCTTAATACAGCTTTTTGCATTATTGTAAAGAAGTTTTATCCAGTTAATGAATTTTGAACCGAAACCAAAAGCCTGTAGAATATTGAAAAGAAATGTGTGATCAACTCTGTCAAAAGCTTTTTCAAGATCGATACTGAGCAGGAACCCTTTGTCTTTCTGCATGTTATGAATTGTTTCTTTTATGGTCAATATGGAATCACTGATGTCTCTTCCTGGTATGCTGTAAGATTGTGTACTATTTATGATGGAACCCGAAAGCTGTTTGAGTCTATTTGCCAGAATTTTTGTGAGGATTTTGTAATCTGTATTCAGTAGACTGATGGGGCGGTAATTTTTGATTAGTTTATTGTCACCTTTTTTGAATATTAGCGAGATTATTCCTTCGGTTAAAGTTGCAGGCACTCTTTTGTTATCAAACATATCTCTGTAAAGTATATTCAGGAGCGGTGTAAGCTCCTCTTGGAAATTCACGTAGAACTCAGCAGTCAGTCCATCTGAACCTGGACTTTTATTTTTGTTTAGCGCCTGTATGGCGTTTTTTATTTCTTCTTCAGTTATTTCTGAATCACACCAGTCTTTATCTTGTCTTTCAAGTTTTTTATTTATACATTTAATGTATTCCGGTATTTCTTTTTCTTTTAAGTCCTTCTGTTTAGAGAAGAGCTGTTTGTAAAATTGATATGTATGGTCTAAAATTTCATCAGTTTCAAACAGCGTTTGTCCTTTATTGTCTGTTAGTTGATTGATATATGATTTGTTCTGTTTCTTTTTTTCCAAGCCGAGAAAAAAGAAGTGCATTTTTCACCTTCTGTTGTGTATTTCACTTTGCTTCTAATGATTGCTCCTTTGCACTTCTTTATTTCTATGTTTCTTAATTGTTCTTTGTAAATTTCATATTGCTCACATGATCTGTGTATGTCAGTATTTAGCAGTATAGTTTCATCTGCTAAAAATTGTTTGAGTTTTATTTCTTCTCTGATTTCCAACCATTTTTTCCTCTTGCTGTAGTTTATGCAGGTTTTTTTTATTCTGTTTTTTATGTCATCCCATGAATCGGTTATGTTCCCTTTTTCAACTGTTTCAGCTATGATGTTTTCCAATAAATTTTTTATTTTATATATAAAAGCTTTGTCATTTAAGATGCTGGAGTTTAGACACCATGTGCCAGCTCCTCTAGTTTTATTATCTATGCCTTGTTCCCATTGTAAAATATCGTGATCACTCCATATATTAGGTTTATACTGTAAATTGTTAATTTCTTGAATAGTGTTTTTTGCCGCTAGTAAAAGATCAATCCTTGATTGTTTTAGTTTTCCTAGTACTGTCTGTTTTCTGGAGAAGTGGGTGCTATTTGTGTTGTTAATTCTCCATGGATCCACTAGGTTGTGCTCTTGCATTATTTTTAGTAATTGTGTTCTGCTTGTGTCGTTTCTGAATTTATTGTTTGATGATAAGTCTATTTTGTTCAGCACTATGTTGAAATCCCCTACTATTATTGCATTATCATTTATCCATTTTACTATTTCTTTAAGTTGAAATAATCTCTCCCTTTCGTTGTTTTCACCATGAAAGTTTATAATTCTATATGTTTTATTTCTATACAAGATATCTATAATTAAAATTTTACCTCTTTTGTCTTTATAAATCTCTTTACTATGTTCTAGTAAGTTATTATTTATCATAACAGCTACCCCCCCTGCTTTCCCCACCCCAAACCCCACAAATATCTTCCCACAGTAAAGTTTTTGTATTTGAAGAAGGGTTTGAGGTGACCAGCAGGTTTCCTGTAGACAAATGATGTCTTGTTTAGTTGAGTTGAAAAAAGAGACCATTTTATGTGAGGAGCAGAGACCATTAATGTTGAGGGAGATAGCTGTGATCATTATAAAAAGGGAGAAAAGTGGTCTATAAATCATTCCATTAATCTGAGAAGTCAAAATTTGGGCTCAATCTAGGTCAATCAATTTTCCTTCTCCAAGTTTTTTCCTGTCCTTCTTTTTCTTCCTAATTTCAACCACTTTACCATCTAAATCCGATTCCGATTCTGTCAGAGATGATGTGGGCTTCGGCTTTTCACATGGGCCAAGGTTTTCCCTTCCCGGCCCCACAGGCTGCGCTCTGTTGCCTGTCTTTGCCGCTTTTTTGCGCGGTGGCAGAAACTCAATTCCCCCTGCAAGGGCTGAAGGGGCTTCGGGGGTCTCCGGCGTAACACGCGCTCTCAGAGCCCCGTCCGTCTCCCTCCCTCGCACATTTTTCTGTGCAGCTCTTAAGCTTGGACTCGGCTCGATACCCTCACCTTGGGACCCACGAGCCTGGAGTTCCTCCTCCATGTCCACAGAGCTTTCAGCCACATTTACGCACGGCTCATCTGCCCCGTTTCCCTCACTTTCGACGTCACTCATCTGATCATCGTGAGTGGGAGAGCACCGTTGTTGCTCCCCACCCTCACTCTCGGAATTTCTGCAAATACATCTCCCCATTTCATTGAAACAAATTGTACACTTGGCTGGTGCGTTTGCACACTCCCGTGCATAATGGCCCTGCTCCCCACATTTATGACATATAAACTCTGGGCAGTCTCTGAAAATATGGCCCGGTTGTATGCATAATCTGCATACTTTCACCTGTCTGTCATGTATAACCCTAAAAAATTCAGCACCCGTTGCAGTATTAAATTTTGCCGAATAAGGCAGTGACTGGATGTCTTTCGTGAATTTTACCTTACAGTATCTTGTACCGTCGGCGACGTTTGTGCCGGGCCACATTCTCCTTTTTATCGGGGATACTGCTGAAACTCCCCACATTTGTAATTTTGTCTGAATGTCCGAGTCCGGGATATAAGCAGGCAGGTTCAAAAAAGAAACCACCAGCTCGTCATTCGAAAGCTCCCTCGCCCACACATTCACTGCTCCAATCTTTAGACCCTCCATCAGTCTCTCTTTTCCTTTTCCATGGTTCATCGTGACTTCGTATTTCCTCTCCCCGACATATCTGCATGCCACTACCGCTCCACACGCCAGCCTCACCGCTCTCAGAAGCTCTGTCACCGTCACTTTCTCTTGTCCCTCCAGCTCCAGCATCACCGTCAACTCCTTTCGATAATTCAATTGTAGACCGTCAATCTTCTTTTCTTTCTCCAGATTCCTTTTTCAATCTCTTGAACTGTCCGTAGTTGAAACCGTGGGAATTTCTCTGCCGTTTTCCGTGTCTTTAACCATGTTGTCCATCCTGTGAGTCAGCGTTTGTGTGCAGCAGCACACTGAACGCCGCATCACCAAAAAAAAAAAAGAGGGTCAAACTCCTCACCCCCAGGCAGTAGAAAACCCCTGCCAGGGGTACAACGCACAAAAAAAGATACAAACTACCTACCACTATCGACGATCAGATGTCTAACTTACCTATAAAAAACTTTTTTTTTCACTTCTTTCCTCACAAACTCTCTGACTCAAAAAATGAGAGGCTGGTTGCCTGTTGTCATTCTAACTGGCATCTGACCCTTCGTTTCTATCTCCGTAAATAATCTCTCTAACACAGGCACTAATTCTTCCCTAAACTCCATGTAGAACTCCCCTATGATCCCATCTATCCCTGGACTCTTGTTCCTCCCTAACCCTGCTATGGCTGCCTCTATCTCTCCTGTCCCTATCTGTCCCTCACACATCTCCCTCTGCTCTTCGCTCAGTCTGCCTTTCACCAGCTCTAGCACCTGCTCTAAGCTGCACTCATCTATCTCTTCTTTCCTAAATAGTTCCCTATAAAATTCCTCTACTCTTTCAGCTATCCCTACAAAGTCTGTGATCTTCTCCCCCCCCCTTTCCTTCTACCTGCTCTAAATAGTTCTTCCTCTGCTTCACCTTCTCTAGGCCTAAAAAAAACCTTGTAGTTTTCTCTCCCTCCATGACATATCTGGCCCTACTCCTAACTATTGCTCCTGCACATCTCTTCTGTTCTATCTCCTTCAGTTCTTGTTTCAGTCTCATAAACTCCCCTATATCTCTCCCTTCCTCCCTGCCTACTCTCTCTGCTTCTGTTTGCATTTCTTCTTTTAGTCTTCTCTCTCTCTCTATCCTATTCCTAATCCTACCATATCTTATACTAATTTTCTTTATTTCCTCTTTAAGCTCCTCCCACCACTTCCCGATGTCCTGCACATACATGCTGTGATTCATTCTCTTTCGTACACATTCTCTCACTCTGTCCTTGTATTTCTCCTCTTTCAGCATTGCTCCGTTCATACACCACACTCCACCCCTTCTCCTCTCGTGCCCCTGCCCTAAACTGAACCTTAGCGCCCTGTGATCACTGAGTGTTGTTGTTTGATATTCTATGTTGCCTATTTTCCAAGCTATGTCCCTCGTGCTCAGTACTAGATCAATCCTACTTTGTTTTAACACCCCCTTCACCACCTGTGTTCTTGAAAATTCCCTCTCCTCTGGGTTTCTTTCTCTCTACACATCAATCATATCATTCTCTCTCATCATTTCTTTGAAAACTCCCCTGGACATGTCCCTCCTGTAATCCATACTCTCAGATGCATCCAGTCTTCCACACCACACATTAAAATCTCCAACAATCAGACAGTCTTTCCCGCTCATTCTTCCCATTCTCTCGAAAAACTCTTTCCTCTCTTTCTCTTCATTTGGTGCATACACGTTCAATAGTTTATACTCTTTCCCCTCGTGCTCAAACGTGATCACAATCACTCTCCCCTCACCATCATCCACACACTTTCTCACATTCTCAACCGCTCCCCTCTTCACTAGAATTGCCACCCCTCTTGTTTTATCTCCCCCATTATTGTTGTACATTTCACCCAACCATTCTCTCTTTACTACATTCACACACCGTTCATCCCAGTGAGTTTCTTGTAAGCATATGATATGGGCATCGCAGGTCATTAAGGCTGCATGTCTCCTTGCTTTACACCTGAGTCCATTTGAATTAAAGGAGGAGATAGTTATCATTAAGGTAAAAAGAAAAAAAGAAGGCCCGAAATAAGTCGAAGATAAACCAATATATCCTTGTTGGTGTTTTGTCTTGTTCTGAACATACTTTTCATGTTTTCTTTAATTTCCCAAAAACTGCTTCCCTTCTTCCTCTCGGCCTTTTCCTATTTTTAACCATATCTTCCATGTCCTCCAAGTCATCCCCTGACTCCCCTGTTTCCCCACTGTCGTATTCCCCTCCTCCCCCCGCCTATATGTCCCTCTCCCCAGTGTCCTCACCTCCTCCCCCCATTGTCTCTGCTTCTCCTCCTTTCACCAGCTCCTCCCCTCCTCTCTCCTCCCGACAGCGTGGCCCAAGATCTTTAGGCTCTGTCTTTGCGCCCCCAGTCTGTTCCCTCTCTTCTTCTGCGTTGGTTGTGCTCCGCCGACTCTCCTCCTCTCTCCTCTCCGTCTGCTCTCCTCCCTCCTCTTCTCCCTCGCCCTCGCCTCCTCCGTCCTCTTCTCCTCCCTCCTCGACTCCTCTGTCCTCGTCTCCTCCCTCCTCCATCCTTTCCTCCTCTCCTCTCTCCTGCTCCCCTCCGGTCTCTCCTCTTCCTCTGCCTTCACATTCTCGTGCATAGTGTCCCTGCTTACCGCATCGGAAGCACCTGAATTCGTGGCAGTCTTTGAAGATGTGTCCCGGCTGGATACACAATCGACTGTTTCCCCTCAAAAAGTCCTTTAAAAAAAGGGTATACAAACTGAATAGAGCTTCCAAGTAAGGTCCTTTTTCTGCTGCTGCTTCTGCTGCTGCTGCTGCTACTGCTGATCACCGCTGATTGCACACAGGTGTTCAGGGTGGTATGGCCGTAAGCGATGACACAGGCTCCAAATGAGCTATTTGAACATGCTCCTGTGTGGTTCTCTCAATTATAATCAGCATTTCACTTTCAATGAACAATGCGTCGCTCAAGAAAACACCCGGATACGCAGTCAAGCTTAGTTTTTTAGCTTATCTCTGCAGTCCATCATGCTCCACTCCTTTGCTCCGCTTCATGACAAGATCTCAGTCCTCCCGCTCTTTGTGCTTTTTTGACTTTTTCTTTCATTTATCTTGAAGGCTCATCTCCAAGTGTATTTGCATTGGTCCAAGCTAAAGACCAGGCTCCCCAAAGACCCATATCCTAGCCTCTTGGAGAGAGAACACGGCACAAGATACAAGAAAAGAAAAGCTTACAGCACCTGGTATTCCCAGGCGGTCTCCCATCCAAGTACTAACCAGGCCCGACCCTGCTTAGCTTCCGAGATCGGACGAGATCGGGCGTGTTCAGGGTGGTATGGCCGTAAGCGATGACACAGGCTCCAAATGAGCTATTTGAACGTCCTCCTGTGTGGTTCTCTCAATTATAATCAGCATTTCACTTTCAATGAACAATGCGTCGCTCAAGAAAACACCCGGATACGCAGTCAAGCTTAGTTTTACAGCCTATCTCTGCAGTCCATCATGCTCCACTCCTTTGCTCCGCTTCATGACAAGATCTCAGTCCTCCCGCTCTTTGTGCTTTTTTGACTTTTTCTTTCATTTATCTTGAAGGCTCATCTCCAAGTGAATTTGCATTGGTCCAAGCTAAAGACCAGGCTCCCCAAAGACCCATATCCTAGCCTCTTGGAGAGAGAACACGGCACAAGATACAAGAAAAGAAAAGCTTACAGCACCTGGTATTCCCAGGCGGTCTCCCATCCAAGTACTAACCAGGCCCGACCCTGCTTAGCTTCCGAGATCGGACGAGATCGGGCGTGTTCAGGGTGGTATGGCCGTAAGCGATGACACAGGCTCCAAATGAGCTATTTGAACGTGCTCCTGTGTGGTTCTCTCAATTAGAATCAGCATTTCACTTTCAATGAACAATGCGTCGCTCAAGAAAACACCCCGATACGCAGTCAAGCTTAGTTTTACAGCCTATCTCTGCAGTCCATCATGCTCCACTCCTTTGCTCCGCTTCATGACAAGATCTCAGTCCTCCCGCTCTTTGTGCTTTTTTGACTCTTTCTTTCATTTATCTTGAAGGCTCATCTCCAAGTGTATTTGCATTGGTCCAAGCTAAAGACCAGGCTCCCCAAAGACCCATATCCTAGCCTCTTGGAGAGAGAACACGGCACAAGATACAAGAAAAGAAAAGCTTACAGCACCTGGTATTCCCAGGCGGTCTCCCATCCAAGTACTAACCAGGCCCGACCCTGCTTAGCTTCCGAGATCGGACGAGATCGGGCGTGTTCAGGGTGGTATGGCCGTAAGCGATGACACAGGCTCCAAATGAGCTATTTGAACGTGCTCCTGTGTGGTTCTCTCAATTATAATCAGCATTTCACTTTCAATGAACAATGCGTCGCTCAAGAAAACACCCGGATACGCAGTCAAGCTTAGTTTTACAGCCTATCTCTGCAGTCCATCATGCTCCACTCCTTTGCTCCGCTTCATGACAAGATCTCAGTCCTCCCGCTCTTTGTGCTTTTTTGACTTTTTCTTTCATTTATCTTGAAGGCTCATCTCCAAGTGTATTTGCATTGGTCGAAGCTAAAGACCATGCTCCCCAAAGACCCATATCCTAGCCTCTTGGAGAGAGAACACGGCACAAGATACAAGAAAAGAAAAGCTTACAGCACCTGGTATTCCCAGGCGGTCTCCCATCCAAGTACTAACCAGGCCCGACCCGTGCTTAGCTTCCGAGATCGGACGAGATCGGGCGTGTTCAGGGTGGTATGGCCGTAAGCGATGACACAGGCTCCAAATGAGCTATTTGAACGTGCTCCTGTGTGGTTCTCTCAATTATAATCAGCATTTCACTTTCAATGAACAATGCGTCGCTCAAGAAAACACCCGGATACGCAGTCAAGCTTAGTTTTACAGCCTATCTCTGCAGTCCATCATGCTCCACTCCTTTGCTCCGCTTCATGACAAGATCTCTGTCCTCCCGCTCTTTGTGCTTTTTTGACTTTTCTTTCATTTATCTTGAAGGCTCATCTCCAAGTGTATTTGCATTGGTCCAAGCTAAAGACCAGGCTCCCCAAAGACCCATATCCTAGCCTCTTGGAGAGAGAACACGGCACAAGATACAAGAAAAGAAAAGCTTACAGCACCTGGTATTCCCAGGCGGTCTCCCATCCAAGTACTAACCAGGCCCGACCCTGCTTAGCTTCCGAGATCGGACGAGATCGGGCGTGTTCAGGGTGGTATGGCCGTAAGCGATGACACAGGCTCCAAATGAGCTATTTGAACGTGCTCCTGTGTGGTTCTCTCAATTAGAATCAGCATTTCACTTTCAATGAACAATGCGTCGCTCAAGAAAACACCCGGATACGCAGTCAAGCTTAGTTTTACAGCCTATCTCTGCAGTCCATCATGCTCCACTCCTTTGCTCCGCTTCATGACAAGATCTCAGTCCTCCCGCTCTTTGTGCTTTTTTTGACTCTTTCTTTCATTTATCTTGAAGGCTCATCTCCAAGTGTATTTGCATTGGTCCAAGCTAAAGACCAGGCTCCCCAAAGACCCATATCCTAGCCTCTGTTCTACGAAGCAAGTTCAACTTAGCGAGGTAGTCTGAGAGCTACCTCGCTCAACTTAGCGCGGTAGCCGGCGGTCTCGCTAAGCGGTTTTACGACGCTGGTTATCAACCTCATAAGTAGATCCGGCTTTGCTATGAGCGCGTGCACACATACAAGGCGGAGCTCGCCGCATCTGACCAATCGCGAACATGGATCAGTCTGGAGCGTCACAGCAGCAGGCTGGAGAGTGAAGGACCGCAGACTTTACAAACGAGGAGCAGGAGACGATCATGAGAAAGTATGAAGAATTGAAAGCTATCACAAACCTCAAAAGCAACACCGTCGCCGCTGCAAAAGCACAGAGGGAATGCTGGCAGAAAATTAGTCTTTGATGCCATTATCACCCTGAAATAGCACTGTTCAACATGCGCTTTTAACTAAGGTGACAGTCCCCGAATTGGATGATCTGTCCCCGGCTAAAGCTGTCTCTGAACATGTCCGTGATTTAAGCGTTTCATGAATGAGAACAAAAATGTTGCATGTGGGCAAGAACAACGGTTGTTACAGTGGGTAGGAAGCAGAAGTAAGCAGTCCTGAACAACAGTATTTACGGGGTTATTATAAGGGGCGTGCGCTGCTACTAAATAGTACCGAGATGTTGTCTGTGATCGCGCAGCCCCTGCAGCTCATGCCCATTCATTCCCAAGATGAATCATTCATTTGTTCATTCCTATCGTGTTTACATGTTTTGTGTAATATGTCGGCCATATGAGCCTTTCATAGAGGTGGTCATCCGGAGAAAACTCTCCCTGAAAACTCTCGCGAGCCGGAGTGCTCCTCCTCGGACAATGCGAGCACCGAGGTCTACAGGATCCTCCAAGAACGGACAAACCGTTTTTCGAGAGAGCTCATTGGTCAGTGGGCGGGGTTTTTATACTCAGTGAGTTCAATCTGGAACCTAACCTGCCCCGGAGCAGGTTAGCCGTTCAGCATATATTGCTATGGAGACTCTCCTCGCTAAGAAGTGAACCCGCGTCGTAGAACAGGAAACCCCGAACTTACTATCGAAGTTACCCCGCTAAGCAGTAATCCTGCTTCGTAGAACAGGCCCCAGGCTCCCCAAAGACCCATATCCTAGCCTCTTGGAGAGAGAACACGGCACAAGATACTAGAAAAGAAAAGCTTACAGCACCTGGTATTCCCAGGCGGTCTCCCATCCAAGTACTAACCAGGTCCGACCCTGCTTAGCTTCCGAGATCGGGCGTGTTTTTTTTTTTTTTTTTTTTTTACAAGCTCAGTACAGTTTACATACATCTGTCATTTTAGACTTGTGAACATATATATTCACATACATACCCATACACACACATTCCGTCATTCGTGTTTGAATCCATAAGCATACGTGCACATCAGTGCATTTGCATACATAACAAAACAACTACACCAACAACAGCATCAACAAAAAAAATAAATAAATAAATAAATCCAGACCTTATTTTATTCGAAATTAAATTCCAGGCAATCACCTTTCCGCTCTATGAATTTGCTGCCTTCTATGAAGCGTTTGTTAAACTCCTCTTTTTCTACATACTGATACAGGGTGTTTACATTTTTCCTCATTAGGTTTTTGAATAACTTCCATACATCTGCATGTTTTTGTTCATAGTGAGCTATGTTTCTCCGTAGTTTGACAGTATATCTTGCATGACTCAGTGTGTAATTCAGGAGACCGATATTCACCCCTCTCACTCTCTCATTCACTCCAAACAGCCACAGCTCCTTCCAATCCATCCTCTCTACATACTTCCCTCTCCAATTTTTCTTTATTAGTTCCCTCATTCTCTCGAAGTAAAACCCTAGTTCGGGACATTCAACAAACTCATGCATACATGTTTCCACACCCACTCTGCACACATCACATTCTTTCTTCACCCTTAGATCAAATCTGCTGATAATTAAGTTGTTGAACACCCTGTTGTGACGTAACTTGAAATCTAAGTTTTCACATTCATGACAGTTCCACTTCACTCTTAAATTTGCCCAGATCTTTTTCCCTCTCACTCCTTTCATAACTCTCTCCCACACTTTTTCTGCAGCCGGCCTCCTCACATCTTTCATTCTGAAACATTTATACAGCACTCTTGTTCTCACACTCACCAGGCTCACTCTCCTCTCACTCCCTCCTACAAACATCTCAATCTCTCCCTTTCCATTCTCTCCAGCCTCTCTCTCAATCAATCTCATCCACTCTCTTGGTATTCCTTCTTTTATTTTCTCCATCATTGTTTCCGCAGTGCCCAGCCCCATCTCCCCCCGCCTCTCTGACTCCATCCATTATCACCTGTGCCCTCATAAACCCTGGTACATATTCATACACTAAATCCTTCACCTTTCTGAACCCTGCTCTCCACATCTCCTTGTTATAAATGGTGCTCCCCTGGTGCGTGATTTGTGGGTTAAAAAACAAAGGTTGATCCCAAACCTGCCTCACATTCACACACTCATACTTCACACTTTTCACAAACTCCCCCCATGCTTCCAGAACTTCTTTGTAAAACTCAGACACTCCATCCATTCTAGCTCTCTTCAAGGACATGAACACTCCACTCTTTCCGCAGCCGCCACATTGGTTCAGAGCCTGTCCCAAAAACGTCTTCCAGACATGATCTCCCCTTCTTTTTATGTATCTGACCATCATTTTCACCCTCAGCGCTCTCTTCATGTTCTTTAAATTAATCAGTTTAAGCCCTCCATCTTCATAATCATTCTCTAGCACCTCTTTTGCTATTTGTACCCCCTTCCCTTCCCACAGGAAATCTTTCACAGCCCCGTCCACCTCCTTCAGCACTCTGTCGGGCACCTCTAGCACAGTCATCACATACACAAGTTTGCTGACCACCAACGCATTTACAACCACCACTTTCCCTCTCAAGGTAAGCCTTCTCTTTTTCCAAAATCCTAATGTCTTTTTTATACCGTTTACTATCCCTTCGTACCGTATGTCCCTGCCTTCTGTGTCTTTTATCCCTACATTTACCCCTAAGACTCTTAAATGCTCCTTCCTTTCTTTCAGCCCTATCTCTACCCTATCTGCTTCTCCTGTCCCCATATACATGATCTCAGACTTTTCTATATTGACCCTCGCCCCTGACACCCTGCCGTACCTCTCGACACTAGCTAAGACCTCTCTTACACTTTCCCTATCTCTGACTGTTACTGTAGTGTCATCTGCATACTGATATAGTAGACTAACCTGTCCTCCTGGTAACTCTATACCTCTTATGTTCCCGTTGTTCATCACCAGCATCGCTAGAGGCTCTGCCGACAGTGAGTACAGCAGAGCCGATAGCGGGCATCCCTGTCGAACTGATCTCTCTAACCTGAATGTACTTGTGACTATCCCATTAACTTTAACGCAACTAACTGCTTTATCGTACATTCTCCTTATCCATCCTACCATCCTGTGCCCGAAACCCATTCTATCTAACACCCTGTACAGATAATTGTGGTTTACTCTATCAAAAGCCTTATTTAAATCTAAACTTAATACTATCCCCCTCTTCTCCCTCTTCATATATTCTATTGTGTCCCTAATGCTGCTTATTGTGTCTGCTATGTCTCTTCCTGGTATGCTATATGCCTGTGTGCCCCCCACCACCGTCCCTACAACTCTCTTCATCCTAGCTGCTAGCACCCTGGCTAATATTTTATAATCACTATTTAACATGCTGAGTGGCCTGTAGTTTTCTAGTTTGTCCCTGCTCCCTTTCTTGTGAATGATTGTGACTAACCCTGTTGTCATTCTAGCTGGCATCTGACCCTTCTCTTCTATCTCCCTAAATAATCTCTCTAACACAGGCACTAATTCTTCCCTAAACTCCATGTAAAACTCCCCTATGATCCCATCTATCCCTGGACTCTTGTTCCTCCCTAACCCTGCTATGGCTGCCTCTATCTCTCCTGTCCCTATCTGTCCCTCACACATCTCCCTCTGCTCTTCACTCAGTCTGCCTTTCACCAGCTCTAGCACCTGCTCTAAGCTGCACTCATCTATCTCTTCTTTCCTAAATAGTTCCCTATAAAATTCCTCCACTCTTCCTGCTATCCCTACAAAGTCTGTGATCTTCTCCCCCCCCTTTCCTTCTACCTGCTCTAAATAGTTCTTCCTCTGCTTCACCTTCTCTAGGCCTAAAAAAAACCCAGTTGCTCTCTCTCCCTCCATGACGTATCTGGCCCTGCTCCTAACTATTGCTCCTGCACATCTCTTCTGTTCTATCTCCTTCAGTTCTTGTTTCAGTCTCATAAACTCCCCTATATCTCTCCCTTCCTCCCTGCCTACTCTCTCTGCTTCTGTTTGCATTTCTCCTTTAAGTCTCCTCTCTCTCTCTCTCTCTATCCTATTCCTAATCCTACCATATCTTATACTGATTTTCTTTATTTCCTCTTTAAGCTCCTCCCACCACTTCCCGATGTCCTGCACATACATGCTGTGATTCATTCTCTTTCGTACACATTCTCTCACTCTGTCCTTGTATTTCTCCTCTTTCAGCATTGCTCCGTTCATACACCACACTCCACCCCTTCTCCTCTCGTGCCCCTGCCCTAAACTGAACCTTAGCGCCCTGTGATCACTGAGTGTTGTTGTTTGATATTCTATGTTGCCTATTTTCCAAGCTATGTCCCTCGTGCTCAGTATTAGGTCAATCCTGCTTTGTTTTAACACCCCCTTCACCACCTGTGTTCTTGTAAATTCCCTCTCCTCTGGGTTTCTTTCTCTCCACACATCAATCATCTCATTCACTCTCATCATTTCTTTGAATACTCCCCTGGACATGTCACTCCTGTAATTCATATTCTCAGATGCATCCAGTCTTCCACACCACACATTGAAATCTCCGACAATCAGACAGTCTTTCCCGCTCATTCTTCCCATTCTCTCAAAAAACTCTTTCCTCTCTTTCTCCTCATTTGGTGCATACACGTTCAATAGTTTATACTCTTTCCCCTCGTGCTCAAACGTGATCCCAATCACTCTCCCCTCACCATCATCCACACACTTTCTCACATTCTCAACCGCTCCCCTCTTCACTAGAATTGCCACCCCTCTTGTTTTATCTCCCCCATTATTGTTGTACATTTCACCCAACCATTCTCTCTTTACTACATTCACACACCATTCATCCCAGTGAGTTTCTTGTAAGCATATGATATGGGCATCGCAGGTCATTATGGCTGCATGTCTCCTTGCTTTACACCGGAGTCCATTTGCATTAAAGGAGGAGATAGTTATCATTAAGGTAAAAAGAAAAAAAGAAGGCCCGAAATAAGTCGAAGATGAACCAATCTGTCGTTGTTGGTGTTTTGTTTTGTTTTGTTCTGAACATACTTTTCATGTTTTCTTTAATTTCCCAAAAACTGCTTCCCTTCTTCCTCTCTGCCTTTTTCTATTTTTAACCATATCTTCCATGTCCTCCAAGTCATCCCCTGACTCCCCTGTTTCCCCACTGTCGTATTCCCCTCCTCCCCCCGCCTTAATGTCCCTCTCCCCAGTGTCCTCACCTCCTCCCCCCATTGTCTCTGCTTCTCCTCCTTTCACCAGCTCCTCCCCTCCTCTCTCCTCCCGACAGCATGGCCCAAGAGGCTCTGTCTTTGCGCCCCCAGTCTGTTCCCTCTCTTCTTCTGCGTTGGTTGTGCTCCGCCGACACTCCTCCTCTCTCCTCTCCGTCTGCTCTCCTCCCTCCTCTTCTCCCTCGCCCTCGCCTCCTCCGTCCTCTTCTCCTCCCTCCTCGACTCCTCTGTCCTCGTCTCCTCCCTCCTCCATCCTTTCCTCCTCTCCTCTCTCCTGCTCCCCTCCGGTCTCTCCTCTTCCTCTGCCTTCACATTCTCGTGCATAGTGTCCCTGCTTACCGCATCGGAAGCACCTGAATTCGTGGCAGTCTTTGAAGATGTGTCCCGGCTGGATACACAATCGACAGACTCGGACCTGTCTGTCGTGGATGACTCGACAGTACTCTACCCCCTCCAGAGTGTCAAACCGTGTGGAGTAGGGCAGGGATCTCACCTCCTTGTTAAACCTCACTTTGAGGAAACGTGTCCCATCGGCCACCTCCGTCCCTGGCCACAGTCTTCTCTTTATTCTTGATACTGGAGTTACACCCCACCCTTTCAGTTTCTCCAGAATTTCATCATCGGTTATGTACATCGGGAGATTGAGGAAGGACACAACCAGCTCATTGTTGTTTATTTCCTCGCTTCTTATAGTGGAGGATCCGATCCTGAAGCCATCAAGGAGCTTGTCCTTCCCCTCCTCTGTTTCCATTGTCACTTCTATTTTTCGTTCTCCTCTCTGTCTGCAGCCGACCATTTCTCCGCACTCTCTCTTTATTGCTTTTATGAGATCCATCATTTGTACTTTCTCCTCTCCTTCTACATATGTGATCAGGGTTCTTTGTTTGAGTTGCTTTGCTCTTTCATCACCACAGCTCTGTTCTTTTGCTGTTTCCTCTATGTTTCTTTTTTCACTCTCAGCCATTGTGTCTGCTGGTGCCAGGGTTCAGCTGTCTTCTGAAAAAAACGAAAAATCACCCCCCAAACAGTGAATAAACACTGTCTGGGGGGGGGGGGGGGGCACACACCGTGAGCTATTTGAACGTGCTCCTGTGTGGTTCTCTCAATTATAATCAGCATTTCACTTTCAATGAACAATGCGTCGCTCAAGAAAACACCCGGATACACAGTCAAGCTTAGTTTTACAGCCTATCTCTGCAGTCCATCATGCTCCACTCCTTTGCTCCGCTTCATGACAAGATCTCAGTCCTCCCGCTCTTTGTGCTTTTTTGACTTTTTCTTTCATTTATCTTGAAGGCTCATCTCCAAGTGTATTTGCATTGGTCCAAGCTAAAGACCAGGCTCCCCAAAGACCCATATCCTAGCCTCTTGGAGAGAGAACACGGCACAAGATACAAGAAAAGAAAAGCTTACAGCACCTGGTATTCCCAGGCGGTCTCCCATCCAAGTACTAACCAGGCCCGACCCTGCTTAGCTTCCGAGATCGGACGAGATCGGGCGTGTTCAGGGTGGTATGGCCGTAAGCAATGACACAGGCTCCAAATGAGCTATTTGAACATGCTCCTGTGTGGTTCTCTCAATTATAATCAGCATTTCACTTTCAATGAACAATGCGTCGCTCAAGAAAACACCCGGATACGCAGTCAAGCTTAGTTTTACAGCCTATCTCTGCAGTCCATCATGCTCCACTCCTTTGCTCCGCTTCATGACAAGATCTCAGTCCTCCCGCTCTTTGTGCTTTTTTGACTCTTTCTTTCATTTATCTTGAAGGCTCATCTCCAAGTGTATTTGCATTGGTCCAAGCTAAAGACCAGGCTCCCCAAAGACCCATATCCTAGCCTCTTGGAGAGAGAACACGGCACAAGATACAAGAAAAGAAAAGCTTACAGCACCTGGTATTCCCAGGCGGTCTCCCATCCAAGTACTAACCAGGCCCGACCCTGCTTAGCTTCCGAGATCGGGCGTGTTCAGGGTGGTATGGCCGTAAGCGATGACACAGGCTCCAAATGAGCTATTTGAACGTGCTCCTGTGTGGTTCTCTCAGTTATAAACAGCATTTCACTTTCAATGAACAATGCGTCGCTCAAGAAAACACCCGCATACGCAGTCAAGCTTAGTTTTACAGCCTATCTCTGCAGTCCATCATGCTCCACTCCTTTGCTCCGCTTCATGACAAGATCTCAGTCCTCCCGCTCTTTGTGCTTTTTTGACTTTTTACTTTCATTTATCTTGAAGGCTCATCTCCAAGTGTATTTGCATTGGTCCAAGCTAAAGACCAGGCTCCCCAAAGACCCATATCCTAGCCTCTTGGAGAGAGAACACGGCACAAGATACAAGAAAAGAAAAGCTTACAGCACCTGGTATTCCCAGGCGGTCTCCCATCCAAGTACTAACCAGGCCCGACCCTGCTTAGCTTCCGAGATCGGACGAGATCGGGCGTGTTCAGGGTGGTATGGCCGTAAGCGATGACACAGGCTCCAAATGAGCTATTTCAACGTGCTCCTGTGTGGTTCTCTCAATTATAATCAGCATTTCACTTTCAATGAACAATGCGTCGCTCAAGAAAACACCCGGATACGCAGTCAAGCTTAGTTTTACAGCCTATCTCTGCAGTCCATCATGCTCCACTCCTTTGCTCCGCTTCATGACAAGATCTCAGTCCTCCCGCTCTTTGTGCTTTTTTGACTTTTTCTTTCATTTATCTTGAAGGCTCATCTCCAAGTGTATTTGCATTGGTCCAAGCTAAAGACCAGGCTCCCCAAAGACCCATATCCTAGCCTCTTGGAGAGAGAACACGGCACAAGATACAAGAAAAGAAAAGCTTACAGCACCTGGTATTCCCAGGCGGTCTCCCATCCAAGTACTAACCAGGCCCGACCCTGCTTAGCTTCCGAGATCGGACGAGATCGGGCGTGTTCAGGGTGGTATGGCCGTAAGCGATGACACAGGCTCCAAATGAGCTATTTCAACGTGCTCCTGTGTGGTTCTCTCAATTATAATCAGCATTTCACTTTCAATGAACAATGCGTCGCTCAAGAAAACACCCGGATACGCAGTCAAGCTTAGTTTTACAGCCTATCTCTGCAGTCCATCATGCTCCACTCCTTTGCTCCGCTTCATGACAAGATCTCAGTCCTCCCGCTCTTTGTGCTTTTTTGACTCTTTCTTTCATTTATCTTGAAGGCTCATCTCCAAGTGTATTTGCATTGGTCCAAGCTAAAGACCAGGCTCCCCAAAGACCCATATCCTAGCCTCTGTTCTACGAAGCAAGTTCAACTTAGCGAGGTAGTCTGAGAGCTACCTCGCTCAACTTAGCGCGGTAGCCGGCGGTCTCGCTAAGCGGTTTTACGACGCTGGTTATCAACCTCATAAGTAGATCCGGCTTTGCTATGAGCGCGTGCACACATACAAGGCGGAGCTCGCCGCATCTGACCAATCGCGAACATGGATCAGTCTGGAGCGTCACAGCAGCAGGCTGGAGAGTGAAGGACCGCAGACTTTACAAACGAGGAGCAGGAGACGATCATGAGAAAGTATGAAGAATTGAAAGCTATCACAAACCTCAAAAGCAACACCGTCGCCGCTGCAAAAGCACAGAGGGAATGCTGGCAGAAAATTAGTCTTTGATGCCATTATCACCCTGAAATAGCACTGTTCAACATGCGCTTTTAACTAAGGTGACAGTCCCCGAATTGGATGATCTGTCCCCGGCTAAAGCTGTCTCTGAACATGTCCGTGATTTAAGCGTTTCATGAATGAGAACAAAAATGTTGCATGTGGGCAAGAACAACGGTTGTTACAGTGGGTAGGAAGCAGAAGTAAGCAGTCCTGAACAACAGTATTTACGGGGTTATTATAAGGGGCGTGCGCTGCTACTAAATAGTACCGAGATGTTGTCTGTGATCGCGCAGCCCCTGCAGCTCATGCCCATTCATTCCCAAGATGAATCATTCATTTGTTCATTCCTATCGTGTTTACATGTTTTGTGTAATATGTCGGCCATATGAGCCTTTCATAGAGGTGGTCATCCGGAGAAAACTCTCCCTGAAAACTCTCGCGAGCCGGAGTGCTCCTCCTCGGACAATGCGAGCACCGAGGTCTACAGGATCCTCCAAGAACGGACAAACCGTTTTTCGAGAGAGCTCATTGGTCAGTGGGCGGGGTTTTTATACTCAGTGAGTTCAATCTGGAACCTAACCTGCCCCGGAGCAGGTTAGCCGTTCAGCATATATTGCTATGGAGACTCTCCTCGCTAAGAAGTGAACCCGCGTCGTAGAACAGGAAACCCCGAACTTACTATCGAAGTTACCCCGCTAAGCAGTAATCCTGCTTCGTAGAACAGGCCCCAGGCTCCCCAAAGACCCATATCCTAGCCTCTTGGAGAGAGAACACGGCACAAGATACTAGAAAAGAAAAGCTTACAGCACCTGGTATTCCCAGGCGGTCTCCCATCCAAGTACTAACCAGGTCCGACCCTGCTTAGCTTCCGAGATCGGGCGTGTTTTTTTTTTTTTTTTTTTTTACAAGCTCAGTACAGTTTACATACATCTGTCATTTTAGACTTGTGAACATATATATTCACATACATACCCATACACACACATTCCGTCATTCGTGTTTGAATCCATAAGCATACGTGCACATCAGTGCATTTGCATACATAACAAAACAACTACACCAACAACAGCATCAACAAAAAAAATAAATAAATAAATAAATCCAGACCTTATTTTATTCGAAATTAAATTCCAGGCAATCACCTTTCCGCTCTATGAATTTGCTGCCTTCTATGAAGCGTTTGTTAAACTCCTCTTTTTCTACATACTGATACAGGGTGTTTACATTTTTCCTCATTAGGTTTTTGAATAACTTCCATACATCTGCATGTTTTTGTTCATAGTGAGCTATGTTTCTCCGTAGTTTGACAGTATATCTTGCATGACTCAGTGTGTAATTCAGGAGACCGATATTCACCCCTCTCACTCTCTCATTCACTCCAAACAGCCACAGCTCCTTCCAATCCATCCTCTCTACATACTTCCCTCTCCAATTTTTCTTTATTAGTTCCCTCATTCTCTCGAAGTAAAACCCTAGTTCGGGACATTCAACAAACTCATGCATACATGTTTCCACACCCACTCTGCACACATCACATTCTTTCTTCACCCTTAGATCAAATCTGCTGATAATTAAGTTGTTGAACACCCTGTTGTGACGTAACTTGAAATCTAAGTTTTCACATTCATGACAGTTCCACTTCACTCTTAAATTTGCCCAGATCTTTTTCCCTCTCACTCCTTTCATAACTCTCTCCCACACTTTTTCTGCAGCCGGCCTCCTCACATCTTTCATTCTGAAACATTTATACAGCACTCTTGTTCTCACACTCACCAGGCTCACTCTCCTCTCACTCCCTCCTACAAACATCTCAATCTCTCCCTTTCCATTCTCTCCAGCCTCTCTCTCAATCAATCTCATCCACTCTCTTGGTATTCCTTCTTTTATTTTCTCCATCATTGTTTCCGCAGTGCCCAGCCCCATCTCCCCCCCGCCTCTCTGACTCCATCCATTATCACCTGTGCCCTCATAAACCCTGGTACATATTCATACACTAAATCCTTCACCTTTCTGAACCCTGCTCTCCACATCTCCTTGTTATAAATGGTGCTCCCCTGGTGCGTGATTTGTGGGTTAAAAAACAAAGGTTGATCCCAAACCTGCCTCACATTCACACACTCATACTTCACACTTTTCACAAACTCCCCCATGCTTCCAGAACTTCTTTGTAAAACTCAGACACTCCATCCATTCTAGCTCTCTTCAAGGACATGAACACTCCACTCTTTCCGCAGCCGCCACATTGGTTCAGAGCCTGTCCCAAAAACGTCTTCCAGACATGATCTCCCCTTCTTTTTATGTATCTGACCATCATTTTCACCCTCAGCGCTCTCTTCATGTTCTTTAAATTAATCAGTTTAAGCCCTCCATCTTCATAATCATTCTCTAGCACCTCTTTTGCTATTTGTACCCCCTTCCCTTCCCACAGGAAATCTTTCACAGCCCCGTCCACCTCCTTCAGCACTCTGTCGGGCACCTCTAGCACAGTCATCACATACACAAGTTTGCTGACCACCAACGCATTTACAACCACCACTTTCCCTCTCAAGGTAAGCCTTCTCTTTTTCCAAAATCCTAATGTCTTTTTTATACCGTTTACTATCCCTTCGTACCGTATGTCCCTGCCTTCTGTGTCTTTTATCCCTACATTTACCCCTAAGACTCTTAAATGCTCCTTCCTTTCTTTCAGCCCTATCTCTACCCTATCTGCTTCTCCTGTCCCCATATACATGATCTCAGACTTTTCTATATTGACCCTCGCCCCTGACACCCTGCCGTACCTCTCGACACTAGCTAAGACCTCTCTTACACTTTCCCTATCTCTGACTGTTACTGTAGTGTCATCTGCATACTGATATAGTAGACTAACCTGTCCTCCTGGTAACTCTATACCTCTTATGTTCCCGTTGTTCATCACCAGCATCGCTAGAGGCTCTGCCGACAGTGAGTACAGCAGAGCCGATAGCGGGCATCCCTGTCGAACTGATCTCTCTAACCTGAATGTACTTGTGACTATCCCATTAACTTTAACGCAACTAACTGCTTTATCGTACATTCTCCTTATCCATCCTACCATCCTGTGCCCGAAACCCATTCTATCTAACACCCTGTACAGATAATTGTGGTTTACTCTATCAAAAGCCTTATTTAAATCTAAACTTAATACTATCCCCCTCTTCTCCCTCTTCATATATTCTATTGTGTCCCTAATGCTGCTTATTGTGTCTGCTATGTCTCTTCCTGGTATGCTATATGCCTGTGTGCCCCCCACCACCGTCCCTACAACTCTCTTCATCCTAGCTGCTAGCACCCTGGCTAATATTTTATAATCACTATTTAACATGCTGAGTGGCCTGTAGTTTTCTAGTTTGTCCCTGCTCCCTTTCTTGTGAATGATTGTGACTAACCCTGTTGTCATTCTAGCTGGCATCTGACCCTTCTCTTCTATCTCCCTAAATAATCTCTCTAACACAGGCACTAATTCTTCCCTAAACTCCATGTAAAACTCCCCTATGATCCCATCTATCCCTGGACTCTTGTTCCTCCCTAACCCTGCTATGGCTGCCTCTATCTCTCCTGTCCCTATCTGTCCCTCACACATCTCCCTCTGCTCTTCACTCAGTCTGCCTTTCACCAGCTCTAGCACCTGCTCTAAGCTGCACTCATCTATCTCTTCTTTCCTAAATAGTTCCCTATAAAATTCCTCCACTCTTCCTGCTATCCCTACAAAGTCTGTGATCTTCTCCCCCCTTTCCTTCTACCTGCTCTAAATAGTTCTTCCTCTGCTTCACCTTCTCTAGGCCTAAAAAAAACCCAGTTGCTCTCTCTCCCTCCATGACGTATCTGGCCCTGCTCCTAACTATTGCTCCTGCACATCTCTTCTGTTCTATCTCCTTCAGTTCTTGTTTCAGTCTCATAAACTCCCCTATATCTCTCCCTTCCTCCCTGCCTACTCTCTCTGCTTCTGTTTGCATTTCTCCTTTAAGTCTCCTCTCTCTCTCTCTCTCTATCCTATTCCTAATCCTACCATATCTTATACTGATTTTCTTTATTTCCTCTTTAAGCTCCTCCCACCACTTCCCGATGTCCTGCACATACATGCTGTGATTCATTCTCTTTCGTACACATTCTCTCACTCTGTCCTTGTATTTCTCCTCTTTCAGCATTGCTCCGTTCATACACCACACTCCACCCCTTCTCCTCTCGTGCCCCTGCCCTAAACTGAACCTTAGCGCCCTGTGATCACTGAGTGTTGTTGTTTGATATTCTATGTTGCCTATTTTCCAAGCTATGTCCCTCGTGCTCAGTATTAGGTCAATCCTGCTTTGTTTTAACACCCCCTTCACCACCTGTGTTCTTGTAAATTCCCTCTCCTCTGGGTTTCTTTCTCTCCACACATCAATCATCTCATTCACTCTCATCATTTCTTTGAATACTCCCCTGGACATGTCACTCCTGTAATTCATATTCTCAGATGCATCCAGTCTTCCACACCACACATTGAAATCTCCGACAATCAGACAGTCTTTCCCGCTCATTCTTCCCATTCTCTCAAAAAACTCTTTCCTCTCTTTCTCCTCATTTGGTGCATACACGTTCAATAGTTTATACTCTTTCCCCTCGTGCTCAAACGTGATCCCAATCACTCTCCCCTCACCATCATCCACACACTTTCTCACATTCTCAACCGCTCCCCTCTTCACTAGAATTGCCACCCCTCTTGTTTTATCTCCCCCATTATTGTTGTACATTTCACCCAACCATTCTCTCTTTACTACATTCACACACCATTCATCCCAGTGAGTTTCTTGTAAGCATATGATATGGGCATCGCAGGTCATTATGGCTGCATGTCTCCTTGCTTTACACCGGAGTCCATTTGCATTAAAGGAGGAGATAGTTATCATTAAGGTAAAAAGAAAAAAAGAAGGCCCGAAATAAGTCGAAGATGAACCAATCTGTCGTTGTTGGTGTTTTGTTTTGTTTTGTTCTGAACATACTTTTCATGTTTTCTTTAATTTCCCAAAAACTGCTTCCCTTCTTCCTCTCTGCCTTTTTCTATTTTTAACCATATCTTCCATGTCCTCCAAGTCATCCCCTGACTCCCCTGTTTCCCCACTGTCGTATTCCCCTCCTCCCCCGCCTTAATGTCCCTCTCCCCAGTGTCCTCACCTCCTCCCCCCATTGTCTCTGCTTCTCCTCCTTTCACCAGCTCCTCCCCTCCTCTCTCCTCCCGACAGCATGGCCCAAGAGGCTCTGTCTTTGCGCCCCCAGTCTGTTCCCTCTCTTCTTCTGCGTTGGTTGTGCTCCGCCGACACTCCTCCTCTCTCCTCTCCGTCTGCTCTCCTCCCTCCTCTTCTCCCTCGCCCTCGCCTCCTCCGTCCTCTTCTCCTCCCTCCTCGACTCCTCTGTCCTCGTCTCCTCCCTCCTCCATCCTTTCCTCCTCTCCTCTCTCCTGCTCCCCTCCGGTCTCTCCTCTTCCTCTGCCTTCACATTCTCGTGCATAGTGTCCCTGCTTACCGCATCGGAAGCACCTGAATTCGTGGCAGTCTTTGAAGATGTGTCCCGGCTGGATACACAATCGACAGACTCGGACCTGTCTGTCGTGGATGACTCGACAGTACTCTACCCCCTCCAGAGTGTCAAACCGTGTGGAGTAGGGCAGGGATCTCACCTCCTTGTTAAACCTCACTTTGAGGAAACGTGTCCCATCGGCCACCTCCGTCCCTGGCCACAGTCTTCTCTTTATTCTTGATACTGGAGTTACACCCCACCCTTTCAGTTTCTCCAGAATTTCATCATCGGTTATGTACATCGGGAGATTGAGGAAGGACACAACCAGCTCATTGTTGTTTATTTCCTCGCTTCTTATAGTGGAGGATCCGATCCTGAAGCCATCAAGGAGCTTGTCCTTCCCCTCCTCTGTTTCCATTGTCACTTCTATTTTTCGTTCTCCTCTCTGTCTGCAGCCGACCATTTCTCCGCACTCTCTCTTTATTGCTTTTATGAGATCCATCATTTGTACTTTCTCCTCTCCTTCTACATATGTGATCAGGGTTCTTTGTTTGAGTTGCTTTGCTCTTTCATCACCACAGCTCTGTTCTTTTGCTGTTTCCTCTATGTTTCTTTTTTCACTCTCAGCCATTGTGTCTGCTGGTGCCAGGGTTCAGCTGTCTTCTGAAAAAAACGAAAAATCACCCCCCAAACAGTGAATAAACACTGGGGGGGGGGGGGGGGGGCACACACCGTGAGCTATTTGAACGTGCTCCTGTGTGGTTCTCTCAATTATAATCAGCATTTCACTTTCAATGAACAATGCGTCGCTCAAGAAAACACCCGGATACACAGTCAAGCTTAGTTTTACAGCCTATCTCTGCAGTCCATCATGCTCCACTCCTTTGCTCCGCTTCATGACAAGATCTCAGTCCTCCCGCTCTTTGTGCTTTTTTGACTTTTTCTTTCATTTATCTTGAAGGCTCATCTCCAAGTGTATTTGCATTGGTCCAAGCTAAAGACCAGGCTCCCCAAAGACCCATATCCTAGCCTCTTGGAGAGAGAACACGGCACAAGATACAAGAAAAGAAAAGCTTACAGCACCTGGTATTCCCAGGCGGTCTCCCATCCAAGTACTAACCAGGCCCGACCCTGCTTAGCTTCCGAGATCGGACGAGATCGGGCGTGTTCAGGGTGGTATGGCCGTAAGCAATGACACAGGCTCCAAATGAGCTATTTGAACATGCTCCTGTGTGGTTCTCTCAATTATAATCAGCATTTCACTTTCAATGAACAATGCGTCGCTCAAGAAAACACCCGGATACGCAGTCAAGCTTAGTTTTACAGCCTATCTCTGCAGTCCATCATGCTCCACTCCTTTGCTCCGCTTCATGACAAGATCTCAGTCCTCCCGCTCTTTGTGCTTTTTTGACTCTTTCTTTCATTTATCTTGAAGGCTCATCTCCAAGTGTATTTGCATTGGTCCAAGCTAAAGACCAGGCTCCCCAAAGACCCATATCCTAGCCTCTTGGAGAGAGAACACGGCACAAGATACAAGAAAAGAAAAGCTTACAGCACCTGGTATTCCCAGGCGGTCTCCCATCCAAGTACTAACCAGGCCCGACCCTGCTTAGCTTCCGAGATCGGGCGTGTTCAGGGTGGTATGGCCGTAAGCGATGACACAGGCTCCAAATGAGCTATTTGAACGTGCTCCTGTGTGGTTCTCTCAGTTATAAACAGCATTTCACTTTCAATGAACAATGCGTCGCTCAAGAAAACACCCGGATACGCAGTCAAGCTTAGTTTTACAGCCTATCTCTGCAGTCCATCATGCTCCACTCCTTTGCTCCGCTTCATGACAAGATCTCAGTCCTCCCGCTCTTTGTGCTTTTTTGACTTTTTCTTTCATTTATCTTGAAGGCTCATCTCCAAGTGTATTTGCATTGGTCCAAGCTAAAGACCAGGCTCCCCAAAGACCCATATCCTAGCCTCTTGGAGAGAGAACACGGCACAAGATACAAGAAAAGAAAAGCTTACAGCACCTGGTATTCCCAGGCGGTCTCCCATCCAAGTACTAACCAGGCCCAACCCTGCTTAGCTTCCGAGATCGGACGAGATCGGGCGTGTTCAGGGTGGTATGGCCGTAAGCGATGACACAGGCTCCAAATGAGCTATTTGAACGTGCTCCTGTGTGGTTCTCTCAATTATAATCAGCATTTCACTTTCAATGAACAATGCGTCGCTCAAGAAAACACCCGGATACGCAGTCAAGCTTAGTTTTACAGCCTATCTCTGCAGTCCATCATGCTCCACTCCTTTGCTCCGCTTCATGACAAGATCTCAGTCCTCCCGCTCTTTGTGCTTTTTTGACTTTTTCTTTCATTTATCTTGAAGGCTCATCTCCAAGTGTATTTGCATTGGTCCAAGCTAAAGACCAGGCTCCCCAAAGACCCATATCCTAGCCTCTTGGAGAGAGAACACGGCACAAGATACAAGAAAAGAAAAGCTTACAGCACCTGGTATTCCCAGGCGGTCTCCCATCCAAGTACTAACCAGGCCCGACCCTGCTTAGCTTCCGAGATCGGACGAGATCGGGCGTGTTCAGGGTGGTATGGCCGTAAGCGATGACACAGGCTCCAAATGAGCTATTTGAACGTGCTCCTGTGTGCTTCTCTCAATTATAATCAGCATTTCACTTTCAATGAACAATGCGTCGCTCAAGAAAACACCCGGATACGCAGTCAAGCTTAGTTTTACAGCCTATCTCTGCAGTCCATCATGCTCCACTCCTTTGCTCCGCTTCATGACAAGATCTCAGTCCTCCCGCTCTTTGTGCTTTTTTGACTCTTTCTTTCATTTATCTTGAAGGCTCATCTCCAAGTGTATTTGCATTGGTCCAAGCTAAAGACCAGGCTCCCCAAAGACCCATATCCTAGCCTCTTGGAGAGAGAACACGGCACAAGATACAAGAAAAGAAAAGCTTACAGCACATGGTATTCCCAGGCGGTCTCCCATCCAAGTACTAACCAGGCCCGACCCTGCTTAGCTTCCGAGATCGGACGAGATCGGGCGTGTTCAGGGTGGTATGGCCGCAAGCGATGACACAGGCTCCAAATGAGCTATTTCAACGTGCTCCTGTGTGGTTCTCTCAATTATAATCAGCATTTCACTTTCAATGAACAATGCGTCGCTCAAGAAAACACCCGGATACGCAGTCAAGCTTAGTTTTACAGCCTATCTCTGCAGTCCATCATGCTCCACTCCTTTGCTCCGCTTCATGACAAGATCTCAGTCCTCCCGCTCTTTGTGCTTTTTTGACTCTTTCTTTCATTTATCTTGAAGGCTCATCTCCAAGTGTATTTGCATTGGTCCAAGCTAAAGACCAGGCTCCCCAAAGACCCATATCCTAGCCTCTTGGAGAGAGAACACGGCACAAGATACAAGAAAAGAAAAGCTTACAGCACCTGGTATTCCCAGGCGGTCTCCCATCCAAGTACTAACCAGGCCCGACCCTGCTTAGCTTCCGAGATCGGACGAGATCGGGCGTGTTCAGGGTGGTATGGCCGTAAGCGATGACACAGGCTTCAAATGAGCTATTTGAACGTGCTCCTGTGTGGTTCTCTCAATTATAATCAGCATTTCACTTTCAATGAACAATGCGTCGCTCAAGAAAACACCCGCATACGCAGTCAAGCTTAGTTTTACAGCCTATCTCTGCAGTCCATCATGCTCCACTCCTTTGCTCCGCTTCATGACAAGATCTCAGTCCTCCCGCTCTTTGTGCTTTTTTGACTCTTTCTTTCATTTATCTTGAAGGCTCATCTCCAAGTGTATTTGCATTGGTCCAAGCTAAAGACCAGGCTCCCCAAAGACCCATATCCTAGCCTCTTGGAGAGAGAACACGGCACAAGATACAAGAAAAGAAAAGCTTACAGCACCTGGTATTCCCAGGCGGTCTCCCATCCAAGTACTAACCAGGCCCGACCCTGCTTAGCTTCCGAGATCGGGCGTGTTCAGGGTGGTATGGCCGTAAGCGATGACACAGGCTCCAAATGAGCTATTTGAACGTGCTCCTGTGTGGTTCTCTCAGTTATAAACAGCATTTCACTTTCAATGAACAATGCGTCGCTCAAGAAAACACCCGCATACGCAGTCAAGCTTAGTTTTACAGCCTATCTCTGCAGTCCATCATGCTCCACTCCTTTGCTCCGCTTCATGACAAGATCTCAGTCCTCCCGCTCTTTGTGCTTTTTTGACTCTTTCTTTCATTTATCTTGAAGGCTCATCTCCAAGTGTATTTGCATTGGTCCAAGCTAAAGACCAGGCTCCCCAAAGACCCATATCCTAGCCTCTTGGAGAGAGAACACGGCACAAGATACAAGAAAAGAAAAGCTTACAGCACCTGGTATTCCCAGGCGGTCTCCCATCCAAGTACTAACCAGGCCCGACCCTGCTTAGCTTCCGAGATCGGACGAGATCGGGCGTGTTCAGGGTGGTATGGCCGTAAGCGATGACACAAGCTCCAAATGAGCTATTTGAACGTGCTCCTGTGTGGTTCTCTCAATTATAATCAGCATTTCACTTTCAATGAACAATGCGTCGCTCAAGAAAACACCCGGATACGCAGTCAAGCTTAGTTTTACAGCCTATCTCTGCAGTCCATCATGCTCCACTCCTTTGCTCCGCTTCATGACAAGATCTCAGTCCTCCCGCTCTTTGTGCTTTTTTGACTCTTTCTTTCATTTATCTTGAAGGCTCATCTCCAAGTGTATTTGCATTGGTCCAAGCTAAAGACCAGGCTCCCCAAAGACCCATATCCTAGCCTCTTGGAGAGAGAACACGGCACAAGATACAAGAAAAGAAAAGCTTACAGCACCTGGTATTCCCAGGCGGTCTCCCATCCAAGTACTAACCAGGCCCGACCCTGCTTAGCTTCCGAGATCGGACGAGATCGGGCGTGTTCAGGGTGGTATGGCCGTAAGCGATGACACAAGCTCCAAATGAGCTATTTGAACGTGCTCCTGTGTGGTTCTCTCAATTATAATCAGCATTTCACTTTCAATGAACAATGCGTCGCTCAAGGAAACACCCGCATACGCAGTCAAGCTTAGTTTTACAGACTATCTCTGCAGTCCATCATGCTCCACTCCTTTGCTCCGCTTCATGACAAGATCTCAGTCCTCCCGCTCTTTGTGCTTTTTTGACTTTTTCTTTCATTTATCTTGAAGGCTCATCTCCAAGTGTATTTGCATTGGTCCAAGCTAAAGACCAGGCTCCCCAAAGACCCATATCCTAGCCTCTTGGAGAGAGAACACGGCACAAGATACAAGAAAAGAAAAGCTTACAGCACCTGGTATTCCCAGGCGGTCTCCCATCCAAGTACTAACCAGGCCCGACCCTGCTTAGCTTCCGAGATCGGACGAGATCGGGCGTGTTCAGGGTGGTATGGCCGTAAGCGATGACACAGGCTCCAAATGAGCTATTTGAACGTGCTCCTGTGTGGTTCTCTCAATTATAATCAGCATTTCACTTTCAATGAACAATGCGTCGCTCAAGAAAACACCCGCATACGCAGTCAAGCTTAGTTTTACAGCCTATCTCTGCAGTCCATCATGCTCCACTCCTTTGCTCCGCTTCATGACAAGATCTCAGTCCTCCCGCTCTTTGTGCTTTTTTGACTTTTTCTTTCATTTATCTTGAAGGCTCATCTCCAAGTGTATTTGCATTGGTCCAAGCTAAAGACCAGGCTCCCCAAAGACCCATATCCTAGCCTCTTGGAGAGAGAACACGGCACAAGATACAAGAAAAGAAAAGCTTACAGCACCTGGTATTCCCAGGCGGTCTCCCATCCAAGTACTAACCAGGCCCGACCCTGCTTAGCTTCCGAGATCGGACGAGATCGGGCGTGTTCAGGGTGGTATGGCCGTAAGCGATGACACATGCTCCAAATGAGCTATTTGAACGTGCTCCTGTGTGGTTCTCTCAATTATAATCAGCATTTCACTTTCAATGAACAATGCGTCGCTCAAGAAAACACCCGCATACGCAGTCAAGCTTAGTTTTACAGCCTATCTCTGCAGTCCATCATGCTCCACTCCTTTGCTCCGCTTCATGACAAGATCTCAGTCCTCCCGCTCTTTGTGCTTTTTTGACTCTTTCTTTCATTTATCTTGAAGGCTCATCTCCAAGTGTATTTGCATTGGTCCAAGCTAAAGACCAGGCTCCCCAAAGACCCATATCCTAGCCTCTTGGAGAGAGAACACGGCACAAGATACAAGAAAAGAAAAGCTTACAGCACCTGGTATTCCCAGGCGGTCTCCCATCCAAGTACTAACCAGGCCCGACCCTGCTTAGCTTCCGAGATCGGAGGAGATCGGGCGTGTTCAGGGTGGTATGGCCGTAAGCGATGACACAAGCTCCAAATGAGCTATTTGAACGTGCTCCTGTGTGGTTCTCTCAATTATAATCAGCATTTCACTTTCAATGAACAATGCGTCGCTCAAGAAAACACCCGGATACGCAGTCAAGCTTAGTTTTACAGCCTATCTCTGCAGTCCATCATGCTCCACTCCTTTGCTCCGCTTCATGACAAGATCTCAGTCCTCCCGCTCTTTGTGCTTTTTTGACTTTTTCTTTCATTTATCTTGAAGGCTCATCTCCAAGTGTATTTGCATTGGTCCAAGCTAAAGACCAGGCTCCCCAAAGACCCATATCCTAGCCTCTTGGAGAGAGAACACGGCACAAGATACAAGAAAAGAAAAGCTTACAGCACCTGGTATTCCCAGGCGGTCTCCCATCCAAGTACTAACCAGGCCCGACCCTGCTTAGCTTCCGAGATCGGACGAGATCGGGCGTGTTCAGGGTGGTATGGCCGTAAGCGATGACACAGGCTCCAAATGAGCTATTTGAACGTGCTCCTGTGTGGTTCTCTCAATTATAATCAGCATTTCACTTTCAATGAACAATGCGTCGCTCAAGAAAACACCCGCATACGCAGTCAAGCTTAGTTTTACAGCCTATCTCTGCAGTCCATCATGCTCCACTCCTTTGCTCCGCTTCATGACAAGATCTCAGTCCTCCCGCTCTTTGTGCTTTTTTGACTTTTTCTTTCATTTATCTTGAAGGCTCATCTCCAAGTGTATTTGCATTGGTCCAAGCTAAAGACCAGGCTCCCCAAAGACCCATATCCTAGCCTCTTGGAGAGAGAACACGGCACAAGATACAAGAAAAGAAAAGCTTACAGCACCTGGTATTCCCAGGCGGTCTCCCATCCAAGTACTAACCAGGCCCGACCCTGCTTAGCTTCCGAGATCGGACGAGATCGGGCGTGTTCAGGGTGGTATGGCCGTAAGCGATGACACAGGCTCCAAATGAGCTATTTGAACGTGCTCCTGTGTGGTTCTCTCAATTATAATCAGCATTTCACTTTCAATGAACAATGCGTCGCTCAAGAAAACACCCGCATACGCAGTCAAGCTTAGTTTTACAGCCTATCTCTGCAGTCCATCATGCTCCACTCCTTTGCTCCGCTTCATGACAAGATCTCAGTCCTCCCGCTCTTTGTGCTTTTTGACTTTTTCTTTCATTTATCTTGAAGGCTCATCTCCAAGTGTATTTGCATTGGTCCAAGCTAAAGACCAGGCTCCCCAAAGACCCATATCCTAGCCTCTTGGAGAGAGAACACGGCACAAGATACAAGAAAAGAAAAGCTTACAGCACCTGGTATTCCCAGGCGGTCTCCCATCCAAGTACTAACCAGGCCCGACCCTGCTTAGCTTCCGAGATCGGACGAGATCGGGAGTGTTCAGGGTGGTATGGCCGTAAGCGATGACACATGCTCCAAATGAGCTATTTGAACGTGCTCCTGTGTGGTTCTCTCAGTTATAATCAGCATTTCACTTTCAATGAACAATGCGTCGCTCAAGAAAACACCCGCATACGCAGTCAAGCTTAGTTTTACAGCCTATCTCTGCAGTCCATCATGCTCCACTCCTTTGCTCCGCTTCATGACAAGATCTCAGTCCTCCCGCTCTTTGTGCTTTTTGACTTTTTCTTTCATTTATCTTGAAGGCTCATCTCCAAGTGTATTTGCATTGGTCCAAGCTAAAGACCAGGCTCCCCAAAGACCCATATCCTAGCCTCTTGGAGAGAGAACACGGCACAAGATACAAGAAAAGAAAAGCTTACAGCACCTGGTATTCCCAGGCGGTCTCCCATCCAAGTACTAACCAGGCCCGACCCTGCTTAGCTTCCGAGATCGGACGAGATCGGGCGTGTTCAGGGTGGTATGGCCGTAAGCGATGACACAGGCTCCAAATGAGCTATTTGAACGTGCTCCTGTGTGGTTCTCTCAATTATAATCAGCATTTCACTTTCAATGAACAATGCGTCGCTCAAGAAAACACCCGCATACGCAGTCAAGCTTAGTTTTACAGCCTATCTCTGCAGTCCATCATGCTCCACTCCTTTGCTCCGCTTCATGACAAGATCTCAGTCCTCCCGCTCTTTGTGCTTTTTTGACTTTTTCTTTCATTTATCTTGAAGGCTCATCTCCAAGTGTATTTGCATTGGTCCAAGCTAAAGACCAGGCTCCCCAAAGACCCATATCCTAGCCTCTTGGAGAGAGAACACGGCACAAGATACAAAGAAAAGAAAAGCTTACAGCACCTGGTATTCCCAGGCGGTCTCCCATCCAAGTACTAACCAGGCCCGACCCTGCTTAGCTTCCGAGATCGGACGAGATCGGGCGTGTTCAGGGTGGTATGGCCGTAAGCGATGACACAGGCTCCAAATGAGCTATTTCAACGTGCTCCTGTGTGGTTCTCTCAATTAGAATCAGCATTTCACTTTCAATGAACAATGCGTCGCTCAAGAAAACACCCGGATACGCAGTCAAGCTTAGTTTTACAGCCTATCTCTGCAGTCCATCATGCTCCACTCCTTTGCTCCGCTTCATGACAAGATCTCAGTCCTCCCGCTCTTTGTGCTTTTTTGACTTTTTCTTTCATTTATCTTGAAGGCTCATCTCCAAGTGTATTTGCATTGGTCCAAGCTAAAGACCAGGCTCCCCAAAGACCCATATCCTAGCCTCTTGGAGAGAGAACACGGCACAAGATACAAGAAAAAGAAAAGCTTACAGCACCTGGTATTCCCAGGCGGTCTCCCATCCAAGTACTAACCAGGCCCGACCCTGCTTAGCTTCCGAGATCGGACGAGATCGGGCGTGTTCAGGGTGGTATGGCCGTAAGCGATGACACAGGCTCCAAATGAGCTATTTGAACGTGCTCCTGTGTGGTTCTCTCAATTATAATCAGCATTTCACTTTCAATGAACAATGCGTCGCTCAAGAAAACACCCGGATACGCAGTCAAGCTTAGTTTTACAGCCTATCTCTGCAGTCCATCATGCTCCACTCCTTTGCTCCGCTTCATGACAAGATCTCAGTCCTCCCGCTCTTTGTGCTTTTTTGACTTTTTCTTTCATTTATCTTGAAGGCTCATCTCCAAGTGTATTTGCATTGGTCCAAGCTAAAGACCAGGCTCCCCAAAGACCCATATCCTAGCCTCTTGGAGAGAGAACACGGCACAAGATACAAGAAAAAGAAAAGCTTACAGCACTTGGTATTCCCAGGCGGTCTCCCATCCAAGTACTAACCAGGCCCGACCCTGCTTAGCTTCCGAGATCGGACGAGATCGGGCGTGTTCAGGGTGGTATGGCCGTAAGCAATGACACAGGCTCCAAATGAGCTATTTCAACGTGCTCCTGTGTGGTTCTCTCAATTATAATCAGCATTTCACTTTCAATGAACAATGCGTCGCTCAAGAAAACACCCGGATACGCAGTCAAGCTTAGTTTTACAGCCTATCTCTGCAGTCCATCATGCTCCACTCCTTTGCTCCGCTTCATGACAAGATCTCAGTCCTCCCGCTCTTTGTGCTTTTTGACTCTTTCTTTCATTTATCTTGAAGGCTCATCTCCAAGTGTATTTGCATTGGTCCAAGCTAAAGACCAGGCTCCCCAAAGACCCATATCCTAGCCTCTTGGAGAGAGAACACGGCACAAGATACAAGAAAAGAAAAGCTTACAGCACCTGGTATTCCCAGGCGGTCTCCCATCCAAGTACTAACCAGGCCCGACCCTGCTTAGCTTCCGAGATCGGACGAGATCGGGCGTGTTCAGGGTGGTATGGCCGTAAGCGATGACACAGGCTCCAAATGAGCTATTTGAACGTGCTCCTGTGTGGTTCTCTCAATTATAATCAGCATTTCACTTTCAATGAACAATGCGTCGCTCAAGAAAACACCCGCATACGCAGTCAAGCTTAGTTTTACAGCCTATCTCTGCAGTCCATCATGCTCCACTCCTTTGCTCCGCTTCATGACAAGATCTCAGTCCTCCCGCTCTTTGTGCTTTTTTGACTTTTTCTTTCATTTATCTTGAAGGCTCATCTCCAAGTGTATTTGCATTGGTCCAAGCTAAAGACCAGGCTCCCCAAAGACCCATATCCTAGCCTCTTGGAGAGAGAACACGGCACAAGATACAAGAAAAGAAAAGCTTACAGCACCTGGTATTCCCAGGCGGTCTCCCATCCAAGTACTAACCAGGCCCGACCCTGCTTAGCTTCCGAGATCGGACGAGATCGGGCGTGTTCAGGGTGGTATGGCCGTAAGCGATGACACAGGCTCCAAATGAGCTATTTGAACGTGCTCCTGTGTGGTTCTCTCAATTAGAATCAGCATTTCACTTTCAATGAACAATGCGTCGCTCAAGAAAACACCCGGATACGCAGTCAAGCTTAGTTTTACAGCCTATCTCTGCAGTCCATCATGCTCCACTCCTTTGCTCCGCTTCATGACAAGATCTCAGTCCTCCCGCTCTTTGTGCTTTTTTGACTTTTTCTTTCATTTATCTTGAAGGCTCATCTCCAAGTGTATTTGCATTGGTCCAAGCTAAAGACCAGGCTCCCCAAAGACCCATATCCTAGCCTCTTGGAGAGAGAACACGGCACAAGATACAAGAAGAAGAGAAAAGCTTACAGCACCTGGTATTCCCAGGCGGTCTCCCATCCAAGTACTAACCAGGCCCGACCCTGCTTAGCTTCCGAGATCGGACGAGATCGGGCGTGTTCAGGGTGGTATGGCCGTAAGCGATGACACAGGCTCCAAATGAGCTATTTCAACGTGCTCCTGTGTGGTTCTCTCAATTATAATCAGCATTTCACTTTCAATGAACAATGCGTCGCTCAAGAAAACACCCGGATACGCAGTCAAGCTTAGTTTTACAGCCTATCTCTGCAGTCCATCATGCTCCACTCCTTTGCTCCGCTTCATGACAAGATCTCAGTCCTCCCGCTCTTTGTGCTTTTTTGACTCTTTCTTTCATTTATCTTGAAGGCTCATCTCCAAGTGTATTTGCATTGGTCCAAGCTAAAGACCAGGCTCCCCAAAGACCCATATCCTAGCCTCTTGGAGAGAGAACACGGCACAAGATACAAGAAAAGAAAAGCTTACAGCACCTGGTATTCCCAGGCGGTCTCCCATCCAAGTACTAACCAGGCCCGACCCTGCTTAGCTTCCGAGATCGGACGAGATCGGGCGTGTTCAGGGTGGTATGGCCGTAAGCGATGACACAGGCTCCAAATGAGCTATTTGAACGTGCTCCTGTGTGGTTCTCTCAATTATAATCAGCATTTCACTTTCAATGAACAATGCGTCGCTCAAGAAAACACCCGGATACGCAGTCAAGCTTAGTTTTACAGCCTATCTCTGCAGTCCATCATGCTCCACTCCTTTGCTCCGCTTCATGACAAGATCTCAGTCCTCCCGCTCTTTGTGCTTTTTTGACTTTTTCTTTCATTTATCTTGAAGGCTCATCTCCAAGTGTATTTGCATTGGTCCAAGCTAAAGACCAGGCTCCCCAAAGACCCATATCCTAGCCTCTTGGAGAGAGAACACGGCACAAGATACAAGAAAAGAAAAGCTTACAGCACCTGGTATTCCCAGGCGGTCTCCCATCCAAGTACTAACCAGGCCCGACCCTGCTTAGCTTCCGAGATCGGATGAGATCGGGCGTGTTCAGGGTGGTATGGCCGTAAGCGATGACACAGGCTCCAAATGAGCTATTTGAACGTGCTCCTGTGTGGTTCTCTCAATTATAATCAGCATTTCACTTTCAATGAACAATGCGTCGCTCAAGAAAACACCCGCATACGCAGTCAAGCTTAGTTTTACAGCCTATCTCTGCAGTCCATCATGCTCCACTCCTTTGCTCCGCTTCATGACAAGATCTCAGTCCTCCCGCTCTTTGTGCTTTTTTAACTTTTTCTTTCATTTATCTTGAAGGCTCATCTCCAAGTGTATTTGCATTGGTCCAAGCTAAAGACCAGGCTCCCCAAAGACCCATATCCTAGCCTCTTGGAGAGAGAACACGGCACAAGATACAAGAAAAGAAAAGCTTACAGCACCTGGTATTCCCAGGCGGTCTCCCATCCAAGTACTAACCAGGCCCGACCCTGCTTAGCTTCCGAGATCGGACGAGATCGGGCGTGTTCAGGGTGGTATGGCCGTAAGCGATGACACAGGCTCCAAATGAGCTATTTGAACGTGCTCCTGTGTGGTTCTCTCAATTATAATCAGCATTTCACTTTCAATGAACAATGCGTCGCTCAAGAAAACACCCGGATACGCAGTCAAGCTTAGTTTTACAGCCTATCTCTGCAGTCCATCATGCTCCACTCCTTTGCTCCGCTTCATGACAAGATCTCAGTCCTCCCGCTCTTTGTGCTTTTTTGACTTTTTCTTTCATTTATCTTGAAGGCTCATCTCCAAGTGTATTTGCATTGGTCCAAGCTAAAGACCAGGCTCCCCAAAGACCCATATCCTAGCCTCTTGGAGAGAGAACACGGCACAAGATACAAGAAAAGAAAAGCTTACAGCACCTGGTATTCCCAGGCGGTCTCCCATCCAAGTACTAACCAGGCCCGACCCTGCTTAGCTTCCGAGATCGGACGAGATCGGGCGTGTTCAGGGTGGTATGGCCGTAAGCGATGACACAGGCTCCAAATGAGCTATTTGAACGTGCTCCTGTGTGGTTCTCTCAATTATAATCAGCATTTCACTTTCAATGAACAATGCGTCGCTCAAGAAAAACACCCGGATACGCAGTCAAGCTTAGTTTTACAGCCTATCTCTGCAGTCCATCATGCTCCACTCCTTTGCTCCGCTTCATGACAAGATCTCAGTCCTCCCGCTCTTTGTGCTTTTTGACTCTTTCTTTCATTTATCTTGAAGGCTCATCTCCAAGTGTATTTGCATTGGTCCAAGCTAAAGACCAGGCTCCCCAAAGACCCATATCCTAGCCTCTTGGAGAGAGAACACGGCACAAGATACAAGAAAAGAAAAGCTTACAGCACCTGGTATTCCCAGGCGGTCTCCCATCCAAGTACTAACCAGGCCCGACCCTGCTTAGCTTCCGAGATCGGACGAGATCGGGCGTGTTCAGGGTGGTATGGCCGTAAGCGATGACACAGGCTCCAAATGAGCTATTTGAACGTGCTCCTGTGTGGTTCTCTCAATTATAATCAGCATTTCACTTTCAATGAACAATGCGTCGCTCAAGAAAACACCCGGATACGCAGTCAAGCTTAGTTTTACAGCCTATCTCTGCAGTCCATCATGCTCCACTCCTTTGCTCCGCTTCATGACAAGATCTCAGTCCTCCCGCTCTTTGTGCTTTTTTGACTCTTTCTTTCATTTATCTTGAAGGCTCATCTCCAAGTGTATTTGCATTGGTCCAAGCTAAAGACCAGGCTCCCCAAAGACCCATATCCTAGCCTCTTGGAGAGAGAACACGGCACAAGATACAAGAAAAGAAAAGCTTACAGCACCTGGTATTCCCAGGCGGTCTCCCATCCAAGTACTAACCAGGCCCGACCCTGCTTAGCTTCCGAGATCGGACGAGATCGGGCGTGTTCAGGGTGGTATGGCCGTAAGCGATGACACAGGCTCCAAATGAGCTATTTGAACGTGCTCCTGTGTGGTTCTCTCAATTAGAATCAGCATTTCACTTTCAATGAACAATGCGTCGCTCAAGAAAACACCCGGATACGCAGTCAAGCTTAGTTTTACAGCCTATCTCTGCAGTCCATCATGCTCCACTCCTTTGCTCCGCTTCATGACAAGATCTCAGTCCTCCCGCTCTTTGTGCTTTTTTGACTCTTTCTTTCATTTATCTTGAAGGCTCATCTCCAAGTGTATTTGCATTGGTCCAAGCTAAAGACCAGGCTCCCCAAAGACCCATATCCTAGCCTCTTGGAGAGAGAACACGGCACAAGATACAAGAAAAGACTAGGACCCCGTTGGGGCACTGGCGGGCCCGAGCCGTGTCGCGTCCCCCCCCCCCCCCCAACGTGCTGCCTCCCCGTCCCATTTGTGTCCTCTGGCCATCGCCCTCTCTGGTAACGCCCATCACTGCAAAGACCCTTTTCCTTCATCGGCGTTTGCTGTTCTTCCTGCCAGTGCGTGTTGCTTTCACTTACACTTGCCACAGCCAGCCTCGTGAGTGCCTAGCCTATTGGATATCACTGTCACCTACACAGGACAGTCATTACCTTTCTATTAATACTTTGTGTTTTAATTTCACATTAATTTCCATATTGTATAAACGACTGGAAAAAACTTGAGCCCCTGCCCCTGTATAATCATGTGCATGTCTCTGTTCTAGCTCCAAGGTGAATCTTCACTGCTCATGTTCTCCTCAGAAGCACTCACCTCACTCCCCTCAGGTTACTGTACACATGCACCAACTGCCTGCTTCAGGTTTGGATGGAGCTTCATGGTTGTCTTTTGGAGAAATGACCAGTCAAGTTGTGTTTGAAATTTGATTTTTTTCAGGGGCAAAAGGAGCCTCTGCATTCTTGTCAAATATGTAAATAGCATGTTTTTGCAGGTGCTAAAAACCAGACTCTGAGTGTGTGTGTGTGTGTGTGTGTGTGTGTGTGTGTGTGTGTGTGTGTGTGTGTGTGTGTGTGTGTATATGTGTGTGTCTGTGTGTGCGTTCAAGTCACATGACATATTTAACCGGATGTAGCTGCAAGACGGAGCCTCGTTGACTCTCCGTTTCAACTTATCTCAAAAGTGAGGACCTCAACCTATATACCAGTTTTTAAATTGTGTTGATAGGCCAAATAAAACCAGAGTTATGATAAATTATGTCCGCGATATTTTTTTTCTGCTTATTTTGATCACGTTCGGCGCTCGATCGCGCTGTATGAGACAGGAAAACATAGCATGCAGACATTAGCGACAGTTCTTACAGGCGGAAAAGGCTAGCCAAAAGAAAAAAAAAACACACCACAACATCTCTCCTATTGGTGGAAAACTTCACCACAACAACCAATCCAAAATTATATGGTGACTGATTGACAAGGGGGGCGCTTACGTTCTTCCTGCAACATGAGAAGGGAGGGAGGGACTCTCAGCAGGGATGCAGTCTGGGACACGTAGTTGCAAACCTAGCGACTTTGTTGTTAGATTCAATGACTTTTCAGACCCCCTAACGACTTTTTTTTAGAAAGAAAGGGACTTTTATCGACTTCTTCTGGAGTTTAGAGACTCTGACATGAAGCAGGCTTTCCATACTGAGGAGTTAGCAACGCTGCTAAGGGTGCAGAGCCACACATGCGCTCAGAGCTCTGCATGGGAGACTGAAGCTGACAGAGCTGCAGCAGTTAGCAGGTTTCACCCTCAGAGACCACCACGGGTTCATGTTGAGGCATTAAAAAATTTTTTTTTTTTTTGTGCCATAGACACTGTCAGCACAATCTGCAGTTACACTAACAAAAATGCTGCAAAAAACAAAGAATTATAGAAAAATTACACATGGACTGACATAGAGGAGGATCTACACAAGTTTTTTACATCATGTTTTACATCATGCATCATTTACATCATGTTTTTTTGTAGTGGCATAAATAAAAAGTGACATTTGTGAGACTATACAGTGTTTTGTAAATAATTTTACAAAGAACGCCTGGGCCATTGCCTGCATTTTGATGTAAATAGAGGTAAATTACTATGTTCTTTGTTAAAAATTTGCATATGTTTTGAAGTTTACAATTTTTATTTGAAGTTTAAGTTTTAAAAACAGTTCATCACACATATTTGTGGTTTAATTTCACATTAATTTCCATATTGTATAAATGACTGGAAAAAACTTGAGCCCCTGCCCCTGTATAATCATGTGCACGTCCCTGTTCTAGCTCCAAGGTGAATCTTCACTGCTCATGTTCTCCTCAGAAATAGTCACCTCACTCCCCTCAGGTTACTGTACACATGCACCAACTATCTGCTTCAGGTTTGAAATGGAGCTTCATGGTTGTCTTTTGGAGAAATGAACAGTCAAGTTGTGTTTGAAATTTGATTTTTTTCAGGGGCAAAAGGAAGCCTCTGCATTCTTGTCAAATATGTAAACAGCATGTTTTTGCAGGTGCTAAAAAACAGACTCTGAGTGTGTGTGTGTGTCTGTGTGTGTGTGTGTGTGTGTGTGTGTGTGTATGTTGGCGTGTGTGTATATGTGTGTGTATCCTGCAGTACTCTGTACTCCTGCAGTGGCCAAAAAGACTTTTAAGAATGTGGATTTTTGGGTCATCTTTGGCGCCCCCTAGAACTGCAGTACTCTGTACTCCTGCAGTGGCCAAAATGACTTTTAAAAATGTGGATTTTTGGGTCATCTTTGGCGCCCCCTAGAACGTAAACCGTGGGGTGCAGCGTCATGATTTTTACAACTTTGAATGGGCATGGGGTGTAGATAGCCCTGAGCAAATTTGGTATCGGTGGGACGAAAGCCTTAGGAGGAGATAGCCACATTCCAATGTGTGCGAATCGGCAAAAAATGCAAAATAGCCCTTTAACCGTACATTATACAGATACGCGCTCTTTGACTTTTTCGTAGATCTAATTAAGATACACATGATTGTCAAATTTTGTGTCAATATGACAAAGCGTTCAGGCGTGACACTCAACAATGTGTATTTTTATGTAAGGGGACAAGAAAAAATGGCCTTTTTTCTCCTACCATGGGGGGGCGCTCTTTTGGGGAGTAAAAATTCCTTCACAAATGTGTTGATGGCTGGACATTGCATCATCCTAGAAAACTTGGAGGCCAGTGAGGACAGAAATAAAAAGTTATAAAACATTTAAGAATGTGGATTTTTGGGTTATCTTTGGCGCCCCCTAGAACCTAAACCATGGGGTGCAGCATCATGATTTTTACAACTTTGAATGGCCGTGGGGTGTAGATTGGCCTGAGCAAATTTGGTGTCAGTGGGACGAAAGCCTTAGGAGGAGTTAGCCACATTCCAATGTGTGCTAATCGGCAAAAAATGCAAAATAGCCCTTTATCCGTACATTTTACAGATACGCGCGCATTGACTTTTTCGTAGATCTTATTGAGATACATGTGTGTGTCAAATTTTGTGTCAATATGACAAAGCATACAGGTATGACAGTCAACAATGTGTATTTTCACCTTATGGGACAAGAAAAAATGGACTTTTTTCTCCTGCCATGGGGGGGCGCTCTTTTGGGGAGTAAAAATTCCTTCACAAATGTGTTGATGGCTGGACATTGCATCATCCTAGAAAACTTGGAGGCCAGAGAGGACAAAAATAAAAAGTTATAAGACTTTTAAATATGTGGATTTTAGGGTTATCTTTGGCGCCCCCTAGAACCTAAACCGTGGGGTGCAGCGTCATGATTTGAATAACTTTTAATGGCCATGGGGTGTAGATTGGCCTGAGCAAATGTGGTGCCGGTGGAACGAAAGCCTTCGGAGGAGTTAGCGAAATTCCAATGTGTGCGGATCGGCAAAAAATGCGCAATAACCCTTTAACCGTACATTTGACAGATAGGCCCGCACTGACTTTTTTGTAGATCTTATTGAGATACATGTGTGTGTCAATTTTTGTGTAATTTTGACAAAGCGTACAGGCGTGACAGTCAATAGTGTGAATTTTCACCTTATGGGACAAGAAAAAATGGACTTTTTTCTCCTGCCATGGGGGGGCGCTCTTTTGGGGAGTAAAAATTCCTTCACAAATGTGTTGATGGCTGGACATTGCATCATCCTAGAAAACTTGGAGGCCAGTGAGGGCAAAAATAGAAAGTTATAAGACTTTGAAATATGTGGATTTTAGGGTTATCTTTGGCGCCCCCTAGAACCTAAACCGTGGGGTGCAGCGTCATGATTTGAATAACTTTTAATGGCCATGGGGTGTAGATTGGCCTGAGCAAATGTGGTGCCGGTGGAACGAAAGCCTTCGGAGGAGTTAGCGAAATTCCAATGTGTGCGGATCGCCAAAAAATGCGCAATAACCCTTTAACCGTACATTTGACAGATACGCCCGCACTGACTTTTTTGTAGATCTTATTGAGATACATGTGTGTGTCAATTTTTGTGTCATTTTGACAAAGCGTACAGGCGTCAGGTGAATTTTTCACCTTAGGGGGCGCTATGGAGCCATTTTGCATTGTATTTTTTGGGCGACTTCAGAATATCAAATTTTTCACCAGGCCCGGTCGTCCTGCCAAATTTCATGAGTTTTCGCCAGTGGGAAGTGGGCCATTTTCCAGTTCAAAGGGGAGGAAAAAGAAAAAAGAAACAAAGAAAAACCACTTGGGGAATAATAGGGCTCTCGCAGCTGCTTAGCAGCTACGCTCGGGCCCTAACTAGGACCCCGGTGGGGCACTGTCGGGCCCGAGCCGCGTTGCGCCGCCCCCAGCGCGACCGCCTCCCCCTCCCGATCGCGTCACACTCAAGGTCCAAAGATGGTGTGCGCACTTGTCTGTGGTCATTTCCCATTATAATGAATGGGAGGCGCAGTTTCTACCAAAACACTCGCTGCAGACAAACTACATGTCCTATTTGAAAAAAGTCTGGACCATGAGTGAGTGAGGGCACAAACACAGCTAGGATATATCCAAACGGCAAGTTGCTCCTCGTTACGGTGTTGCCGGGAGAGTGATGCGATTGAGCCATTGAGTGATGGGCAGGAAAAACTTGACTGTTTCTCCTGCCATGGGGGATGGGGGATGGGGGATGGGGGATGGGGGGGGGGATGTGGATTCTTTTAAGAATGTGGATATTTGGGTCATCTTTGGCGCCCCCTAGAACGTAAACCGTGGGGTGCAGCGTCATGATTTTTACAACTTTGAATGGCCATGGGGTGTAGATTGGCCTGAGCAAATTTGGTGTCAGTGGGATGAAAGCCTTAGGAGGAGTTAGCCACATTCCAATGTGTGCGAATCGGCAAAAAATGCAAAATAGCCCTTTAACCGTACATTTTACAGATACGCGCGCATTGACTTTTTCGTAGATCTTATTGAGATACATGTGTGTGTCAAATTTTGTGTCAATATGACAAAGCATACAGGTATGACAGTCAACAATGTGTATTTTCACCTTATAGGACAAGAAAAAATGGACTTTTTTCTCCTGCCATGGGGGGCGCTCTTTTAGGGAGTAAAAATTCCTTCACAAATGTGTTGATGGCTGGACATTGCATCATCCTAGAAAACTTGGAGGCCAGAGAGGACAAAAATAAAAAGTTATAAGACTTTTAAATATGTGGATTTTAGGGTTATCTTTGGCGCCCCCTAGAACCTAAACCGTGGGGTGCAGCGTCATGATTTGAATAACTTTTAATGGCCATGGGGTGTAGATTGGCCTGAGCAAATGTGGTGCCGGTTGAACGAAAGCCTTCGGAGGAGTTAGCGAAATTCCAATGTGTGCGGATCGGCAAAAAATGCGCAATAACCCTTTAACAGTACATTTGACAGATACGCCCGCACTGACTTTTTTGTAGATCTTATTGAGATACATGTGTGTGTCAATTTTTGTGTAATTTTGACAAAGCGTACAGGCGTGACAGTCAATAGTGTGAATTTTCACCTTATGGAACAAGAAAAAATGGACTTTTTTCTCCTGCCATGGGGGGGCGCTCTTTTGGGGAGTAAAAATTCCTTCACAAATGTGTTGATGGCTGGACATTGCATCATCCTAGAAAACTTGGAGGCCAGTGAGGGCAAAAATAAAAAGTTATAAGACTTTGAAATATGTGGATTTTAGGGTTATCTTTGGCGCCCCCTAGAACATAAACCGTGGGGTGCAGCGTCATGATTTGAATAACTTTTAATGGCCATGGGGTGTAGATTGGCCTGAGCAAATGTGGTGCCGGTGGAACGAAAGCCTTCGGAGGAGTTAGCGAAATTCCAATGTGTGCGGATCGGCAAAAAATGCGAAATAACCCTTTAACCGTACATTTGACAGATACGCCCGCACTGACTTTTTTGTAGATCTTATTGAGATACATGTGTGTGTCAATTTTTGTGTCATTTTGACAAAGCGTACAGGCGTCAGGTGAATTTTTCACCTTAGGGGGCGCTATGGAGCCATTTTGCATTGTATTGTTTGGGCGACTTCAGAATATCAAATTTTTCACCAGGCCCGGTCGTCCTGCCAAATTTCATGAGTTTTCGCCAGTGAGAAGTGGGCCATTTTCCAGTTCAAAGGGGAGGAAAAATAATAACTAGGGCCCCGTTGGGGCACTGGCGGGCCCGAGCCGTGTCGCACCCCCCCCCCCCCAACGCGCTGCCTCCCCGTCCCATTCGTGTCCTCTGGCCATCGCCCTCTCTGGTAACGCCCATCACTGCAAAGACCCTTTTCCTTCATCGGCGTTTGCTGTTCTTCCTGCCAGTGCGTGTTGCTTTCACTTACACTTGCCACAGCCAGCCTCGTGAGTGCCTAGCCTATTGGATATCACTGTCACCTACACAGGACAGTCATACTTTGTTTTTTAATTTCACATTAATTTCCATATTGTATAAACGACTGGAAAAAACTTGAGCCCCTGCCCCTGTATTATCATGTGCACGTCCCTGTTCTAGCTCCAAGGTGAATCTTCAGTGCTCATGTTCTCCTCAGAAGCAGTCACCTCACTCCCCTCAGGTTACTGTACACATGCACCAACTGCCTGCTTCAGGTTTGGATGGAGCTTCATGGTTGTCTTTTGGAGAAATGACCAGTCAAGTTGTGTTTGAAATCTGATTTTTTTCAGGGGCAAAAGGAAGCCTCCGCATTCTTGTCAAATATGTAAATAGCATGTTTTTGCAGGTGCTAAAAAACAGACTCTGAGTGTGTGTGTGTGTGTGTGTGTGTGTGTGTGTGTGTGTGTGTGTGTGCGTGTGTGTGTGTGTGTGTCTGTGTGTGTGTGTGTGTGTGTATCCTGCAGTACTCTGAGAAGAATAATAAGCATATTTCTGAGGTGAATTTTGAAGATTCATCTGAGAGTTAGGTTTGATTCGATTCGATTGACGCTCCCCAGCGTTCAAGTCACATGACATATTTAACCGGATGTAGCTGCAAGACGGAGCCTCGTTAACTCTCCGTTTCAACTTATCTCAAAAGTGAGGACCTCAACCTATATACCAGTTTTTAAATTGTGTTGATAGGCCAAATAAAACCAGAGTTATGATAAATTATGTCCGCGATACTTTTTTTCTGCTTATTTTGATCACGTTCGGCGCTCGATCGTGCTGTATGAGACAGGAAAACATTGCATGCACACATTAGTGACAGGTCATACAGGCGGAAAAGGCTTGCCAAAAGAAAAAAAAAACACACCACAACATCTCTCCTATTGGTGGAAAACTTCACCACAACAACCAATCCAAAATTATATGGTGACTGATTGACAAGGGGCGGGCGCTTACGTTCTTCCTGCAACATGAGAAGGGAGGGAGGGACTCTCAGCAGGGATGCAGTCTGGGACACGTAGTTGCAAACCTAGCGACTTTGTTGTTAGATTCAATTACTTTTCAGACCCCCTAACGACTTTTTTTAGAAAGAAAGGGACTTTTATCGACTTCTTCTGGAGTTTAGAGACTCTGACATGAAGCAGGCTTTCCTTACTGAGGAGTTAGCAACGCTGCTAAGGGTGCAGAGCCACACATGCGCTCCGAGCTCTGCATGGGAGACAGAAGCTGACAGAGCTGCAGCAGTTAGCAGGTTTCACCCTCAGAGACCACCAGGGGTTCATGTTGAGGCATTTTCAGTTTTTTTTTTTTTTGCCATAGACAGTCAGCACAATCTGCAGTTACACTAACAAAAATGCTGCAAAAAACAAAGAATTATGGAAAAATTACACATGGACTGACATAGAGGAGGATCTACACAAGTTTTTTACATCATGTTTTACATCATGCATCATTTACATCATGTTTTTTTGTAGTGGCATAAATAAAAAGTGACATTTGTGAGACTATACAGTGTTTTGTAAATAATTTTACAAAGAACGCCTGGGCCATTGCCTGCATTTTGATGTAAATAGAGGTAAATTACTATGTTCTTTGTTAAAAATTTGCATATGTTTTGAAGTTTACAATTTTTATTTGAAGTTTAAGTTTTAAAAACAGTTCATCACACATATTTGTGGTTTAATTTCACATTAATTTCCATATTGTATAAATGACTGGAAAAAACTTGAGCCCCTGCCCCTGTATAATCATGTGCACGTCCCTGTTCTAGCTCCAAGGTGAATCTTCACTGCTCATGTTCTCCTCAGAAATAGTCACCTCACTCTCCTCAGGTTACTGTACACATGCACCAACTATCTGCTTCAGGTTTGGATGGAGCTTCATGGTTGTCTTTTGGAGAAATGAACAGTCAAGTTGTGTTTGAAATCTGATTTTTTTCAGGGGCAAAAGGAAGCCTCTGCATTCTTGTCAAATATGTAAACAGCATGTTTTTGCAGGTGCTAAAAAACAGACTCTGAGTGTGTGTGTGTGTGTGTGTGTGTGTGTGTGTGTGTGTGTGTGTGTGTGTGTGTATGTGTGTGTGTATCCTGCAGTACTCTGTACTCCTGCAGTGGCCAAAAAGACTTTTAAGAATGTGGATTTTTGGGTCATCTTTGGCGCCCCCTAGAACTGCAGTACTCTGTACTCCTGCAGTGGCCAAAATGACTTTTAAGAATGTGGATTTTTGGGTCATCTTTGGCGCCCCCTACAACGTAAACCGTGGGGTGCAGCGTCATGATTTTTACAACTTTGAATGGGCATGGGGTGTAGATTGGCCTGAGCAAATTTGGTATCGGTGGGACGAAAGCCTTAGGAGGAGATAGCCACATTCCAATGTGTGCGAATCAACCAAAAATGCGAAATAGCCCTTTAACCGTACATTTTGCAGACACGTGCGCATTGACTTTTTCGTAGATCTTATTGAGATACACGTGATTATCAAATTTTGTTTCAATATGACAAAGCGTACAGGCGTGACACTCAACAATGTGTATTTTCACCTTATAGGACAAGAAAAAATTGACTTTTTTCTCCTACCATGGGGGGCGCTCTTTTGGGGAGTAAAAATTCCTTCACAAATGTGTTGATGGCTGGACATTGCATCATCCTAGAAAACTTGGAGGCCAGTGAGGACAAAAATAAAAAGTTATAAGACTTGTAAGAATGTGGATTTTTGGGTTATCTTTGGCGCCCCCTACAACGTAAACCGTGGGGTGCAGCGTCATGATTTGTACAACTTTGAATGGCCATGGGGTGTAGATTGGCCTGAGCAAATTTGGTGCCGGTGGAACGAAAGCCTTCGGAGGAGTTAGCGAAATTCCAATGTGTGCGGATCGGCAAAAAATGCGAAATAGCCCTTTAAACGTACATTTGACAGATACGCCCGCACTGACTTTTTTGTAGATCTTATTGAGATACACGTGTGTGTCAAATTTTGTGTCATTTTGACAAAGTGTACAGGCGTGACACTCAATCATGTGAATTTTTCACCTTAGGGGGCGCTATGGAGCCATTTTGCATTTGATTGTTTGGGTGACTTCAGAATATCGAATTTTTCACCAGGCCCGGTCGTCCTGCCAAATTTCATGAGTTTTCACCAGTGGGAAGTGGGCCATTTTCCAGTTCAAAGGGGCAGAAAAATAATAAGAAGAAGAAGAAGAAACTAGGGCCCCGTTGGGGCACTGGCGGGCCCGAGCTGTGTCGCGCCGCCCCCAACACGACCGCCTCTCCCTCCCGATCGCGTCACACTCAAGGTCCAAAGATGGTGTGCACACTTGTCTGTGGTCATTTACCATTATAATGAATGGGAGGCGCAGTTTCTACCAAAACGCTCGCTGCAGACAAACTACATGTCCTATTTGAAAAAAGTCTGGACCATGAGTGAGGGCACAAACACAGCTAGGATATATCCAAATGGCAAGTTGCTCCTCCTTTCGGTTTTGCCGAGAGAGCGATGTGTTTGAGCCGTTGAGCGATGGGCAGGAAAAACTTGACTTTTTCTCCTGCCATAGGGGGGCACTCTTTTAGGGAGTAAAAATTCCTTCACAAATGTGTTGATGGCTGGACATTGCATCATCCTAGAAAACTTGGAGGCCAGTGAGGACAAAAATAAAAAGTTATAAGACTTTTAAATATGTGGATTTTAGGGTTATCTTTGGCGCCCCCTAGAACCTAAACCGTGGGGTGCAGCGTCATGATTTGAATAACTTTTAATGGCCATGGGGTGTAGATTGGCCTGAGCAAATGTGGTGCCGGTGGAACAAAAGCCTTCGGAGGAGTTAGCGAAATTCCAATGTGTACGGATCGCCAAAAAATGCGAAATAGCCCTTTAACCGTACATTTGACAGATACGCCCGCATTGACGTTTTCGTAGATATTATTGAGATACACCTGTGTGCCAAATTTTGTGTCATTTTGACAAAGTGTAGAGGCGTGACACTCAACAATGTGTATTTTCACCTTAGGGGACAAGAAAAAATGGACTTTTTTCTCCTGCCATGGGGGGGCGCTCTTTTGGGGAGTAAAAATTCCTTCACAAATGTGTTGATGGCTGGACATTGCATCATCCTAGAAAACTTGGAGGCCAGTGAGGACAAAAATAAAAAGTTATAAGACTTTGAAATATGTGGATTTTAGGGTTATCTTTGGCGCCCCCTAGAACCTAAACCGTGGGGTGCAGCGTCATGATTTGAATAACTTTTAATGGCCATGGGGTGTAGATTGGCCTGAGCAAATGTGGTGCCGGTGGAACAAAAGCCTTCAAAGGAGTTAGCGAAATTCCAATGTGTACGGATCGCCAAAAAATGCGAAATAGCCCTTTAACCGTACATTTGACAGATACGCCCGCACTGACTTTTTCGTAGATCTTATTGAGACACACCTGTGTGCCAAATTTTGTGTCATTTTGACAAAGTGTAGAGGCGTGACACTCAACAATGTGTATTTTCACCTTAGGGGACAAGAAAAAATGGACTTTTTTCTCCTGCCATGGGGGGGCGCTCTTTTGGGGAGTAAAAATTCCTTCACAAATGTGTTGATGGCTGGACATTGCATCATCCTAGAAAACTTGGAGGCCAGTGAGGACAAAAATAAAAAGTTATAAGACTTTGAAATATGTGGATTTTAGGGTTATCTTTGGCGCCCCCTAGAACCTAAACCGTGGGGTGCAGCGTCATGATTTGAATAACTTTTAATGGCCATGGGGTGTAGATTGGCCTGAGCAAATGTGGTGCCGGTGGAACAAAAGCCTTCGGAGGAGTTAGCGAAATTCCAATGTGTACGGATCTACAAAAAATGTGAAATAACCCTTTAACCGTACATTTGACAGATACGCCCGCACTGACTTTTTTGTAGATCTTATTGAGATACATATGTGTGTCAAATTTTGTGTCATTTTGACAAAGCGTACAGGCGTGACAGTCAATAGTGTGAATTTCCACCTTAGGGGGCGCTATGGAGCCATTTTGCATTTTATTGTTTGGGCGACTTCAGAATATCAAATTTTTCACCAGGCCCGGTCGTCCTGCCAAATTTCATGAGTTTTCGCCAGTGGGAAGTGGGCCATTTTCCAGTTTAAAGGGGAGGAAAAATAATAATAATAACAAAAGAAGGAAACATGCAGGAACAAGAGGGCTCTCGCAGCTGCTTAGCAGCTACGCTCGGGCCCTAATAACAAAAGAAGGAAACATGCAGGAACAAGAGGGCTCTCGCAGCTGCTTAGCAGCTACGCTCGGGCCCTAAAGAAAGAAACAAAGAAAAACCACTTGGGGAATAATAGGGCCTACGCCCGGCTGCTCTGCAGCTGGCTCGGGCCCTAAAAAGCTTACAGCACCTGGTATTCCCAGGCGGTCTCCCATCCAAGTACTAACCAGGCCCGACCCTGCTTAGCTTCCGAGATCGGACGAGATCGGGCGTGTTCAGGGTGGTATGGCCGTAACCAATGACACAGGCTCCAAATGAGCTATTTGAACGTGCTCCTGTGTGGTTCTCTCAATTATAATCAGCATTTCACTTTCAATGAACAATGCGTCGCTCAAGAAAACACCCGGATACGCAGTCAAGCTTAGTTTTACAGCCTATCTCTGCAGTCCATCATGCTCCACTCCTTTGCTCCGCTTCATGACAAGATCTCAGTCCTCCCGCTCTTTGTGCTTTTTTGACTCTTTCTTTCATTTATCTTGAAGGCTCATCTCCAAGTGTATTTGCATTGGTCCAAGCTAAAGACCAGGCTCCCCAAAGACCCATATCCTAGCCTCTTGGAGAGAGAACACGGCACAAGATACAAGAAAAGAAAAGCTTACAGCACCTGGTATTCCCAGGCGGTCTCCCATCCAAGTACTAACCAGGCCCGACCCTGCTTAGCTTCCGAGATCGGACGAGATCGGGCGTGTTCAGGGTGGTATGGCCGTAAGCGATGACACAGGCTCCAAATGAGCTATTTGAACGTGCTCCTGTGTGGTTCTCTCAATTAGAATCAGCATTTCACTTTCAATGAACAATGCGTCGCTCAAGAAAACACCCGGATACGCAGTCAAGCTTAGTTTTACAGCCTATCTCTGCAGTCCATCATGCTCCACTCCTTTGCTCCGCTTCATGACAAGATCTCAGTCCTCCCGCTCTTTGTGCTTTTTTGACTCTTTCTTTCATTTATCTTGAAGGCTCATCTCCAAGTGTATTTGCATTGGTCCAAGCTAAAGACCAGGCTCCCCAAAGACCCATATCCTAGCCTCTTGGAGAGAGAACACGGCACAAGATACAAGAAAAGAAAAGCTTACAGCACCTGGTATTCCCAGGCGGTCTCCCATCCAAGTACTAACCAGGCCCGACCCTGCTTAGCTTCCGAGATCGGACGAGATCGGGCGTGTTAAGGGTGGTATGGACGTAAGCGATGACACAGGCTCCAAATGAGCTATTTCAACGTGCTCCTGTGTGGTTCTCTCAATTATAATCAGCATTTCACTTTCAATGAACAATGCGTCGCTCAAGAAAACACCCGGATACGCAGTCAAGCTTAGTTTTACAGCCTATCTCTGCAGTCCATCATGCTCCACTCCTTTGCTCCGCTTCATGACAAGATCTCAGTCCTCCCGCTCTTTGTGCTTTTTTGACTCTTTCTTTCATTTATCTTGAAGGCTCATCTCCAAGTGTATTTGCATTGGTCCAAGCTAAAGACCAGGCTCCCCAAAGACCCATATCCTAGCCTCTTGGAGAGAGAACACGGCACAAGATACAAGAAAAGAAAAGCTTACAGCACCTGGTATTCCCAGGCGGTCTCCCATCCAAGTACTAACCAGGCCCGACCCTGCTTAGCTTCCGAGATCGGACGAGATCGGGCGTGTTCAGGGTGGTATGGCCGTAAGCGATGACACAGGCTCCAAATGAGCTATTTCAACGTGCTCCTGTGTGGTTCTCTCAATTATAATCAGCATTTCACTTTCAATGAACAATGCGTCGCTCAAGAAAACACCCGGATACGCAGTCAAGCTTAGTTTTACAGCCTATCTCTGCAGTCCATCATGCACCACTCCTTTGCTCCGCTTCATGACAAGATCTCAGTCCTCCCGCTCTTTGTGCTTTTTTGACTCTTTCTTTCATTTATCTTGAAGGCTCATCTCCAAGTGTATTTGCATTGGTCCAAGCTAAAGACCAGGCTCCCCAAAGACCCATATCCTAGCCTCTTGGAGAGAGAACACGGCACAAGATACAAGAAAAGAAAAGCTTACAGCACCTGGTATTCCCAGGCGGTCTCCCATCCAAGTACTAACCAGGCCCGACCCTGCTTAGCTTCCGAGATCGGACGAGATCGGGCGTGTTCAGGGTGGTATGGCCGTAAGCGATGACACAGGCTCCAAATGAGCTATTTGAACGTGCTCCTGTGTGGTTCTCTCAATTATAATCAGCATTTCACTTTCAATGAACAATGCGTCGCTCAAGAAAACACCCGGATACGCAGTCAAGCTTAGTTTTACAGCCTATCTCTGCAGTCCATCATGCTCCACTCCTTTGCTCCGCTTCATGACAAGATCTCAGTCCTCCCGCTCTTTGTGCTTTTTTGACTTTTTCTTTCATTTATCTTGAAGGCTCATCTCCAAGTGTATTTGCATTGGTCCAAGCTAAAGACCAGGCTCCCCAAAGACCCATATCCTAGCCTCTTGGAGAGAGAACACGGCACAAGATACAAGAAAAGAAAAGCTTACAGCACCTGGTATTCCCAGGCGGTCTCCCATCCAAGTACTAACCAGGCCCTACCCTGCTTAGCTTCCGAGATCGGACGAGATCGGGCGTGTTCAGGGTGGTATGGCCGTAAGCGATGACACAGGCTCCAAATGAGCTATTTGAACGTGCTCCTGTGTGGTTCTCTCAATTATAATCAGCATTTCACTTTCAATGAACAATGCGTCGCTCAAGAAAACACCCGGATACGCAGTCAAGCTTAGTTTTACAGCCTATCTCTGCAGTCCATCATGCTCCACTCCTTTGCTCCGCTTCATGACAAGATCTCAGTCCTCCCGCTCTTTGTGCTTTTTTGACTCTTTCTTTCATTTATCTTGAAGGCTCATCTCCAAGTGTGTTTGCATTGGTCCAAGCTAAAGACCAGGCTCCCCAAAGACCCATATCCTAGCCTCTTGGAGAGAGAACACGGCACAAGATACAAGAAAAGAAAAGCTTACAGCACCTGGTATTCCCAGGCGGTCTCCCATCCAAGTACTAACCAGGCACAACCTTGCTTAGCTTCCGAGATCGGACGAGATCGGGCGTGTTCAGGGTGGTATGGCCGTAAGCGATGACACAGGCTCCAAATGAGCTATTTGAACGTGCTCCTGTGTGGTTCTCTCAATTAGAATCAGCATTTCACTTTCAATGAACAATGCGTCGCTCAAGAAAACACCCGGATACGCAGTCAAGCTTAGTTTTACAGCCTATCTCTGCAGTCCATCATGCTCCACTCCTTTGCTCCGCTTCATGACAAGATCTCAGTCCTCCCGCTCTTTGTGCTTTTTTGACTTTTTCTTTCATTTATCTTGAAGGCTCATCTCCAAGTGTATTTGCATTGGTCCAAGCTAAAGACCAGGCTCCCCAAAGACCCATATCCTAGCCTCTTGGAGAGAGAACACGGCACAAGATACAAGAAAAGAAAAGCTTACAGCACCTGGTATTCCCAGGCGGTCTCCCATCCAAGTACTAACCAGGCCCGACCCTGCTTAGCTTCCGAGATCGGACGAGATCGGGCGTGTTCAGGGAGGTATGGCCGTAAGCGATGACACAGGCTACAAATGAGCTATTTGAACGTGCTCCTGTGTGGTTCTCTCAATTATAATCAGCATTTCACTTTCAATGAACAATGCGTCGCTCAAGAAAACACCCGGATACGCAGTCAAGCTCAGTTTTACAGCCTATCTCTGCAGTCCATCATGCTCCACTCCTTTGCTCCGCTTCATGACAAGATCTCAGTCCTCCCGCTCTTTGTGCTTTTTTGACTCTTTCTTTCATTTATCTTGAAGGCTCATCTCCAAGTGTATTTGCATTGGTCCAAGCTAAAGACCAGGCTCCCCAAAGACCCATATCCTAGCCTCTTGGAGAGAGAACACGGCACAAGATACAAGAAAAGAAAAGCTTACAGCACCTGGTATTCCCAGGCGGTCTCCCATCCAAGTACTAACCAGGCCCGACCCTGCTTAGCTTCCGAGATCGGACGAGATCGGGCGTGTTCAGGGTGGTATGGCCGTAAGCGATGACACAGGCTCCAAATGAGCTATTTGAACGTGCTCCTGTGTGGTTCTCTCAATTATAATCAGCATTTCACTTTCAATGAACAATGCGTCGCTCAAGAAAACACCCGGATACGCAGTCAAGCTTAGTTTTACAGCCTATCTCTGCAGTCCATCATGCTCCACTCCTTTGCTCCGCTTCATGACAAGATCTCAGTCCTCCCGCTCTTTGTGCTTTTTTGACTCTTTCTTTCATTTATCTTGAAGGCTCATCTCCAAGTGTATTTGCATTGGTCCAAGCTAAAGACCAGGCTCCCCAAAGACCCATATCCTAGCCTCTTGGAGAGAGAACACGGCACAAGATACAAGAAAAGAAAAGCTTACAGCACCTGGTATTCCCAGGCGGTCTCCCATCCAAGTACTAACCAGGCCCGACCCTGCTTAGCTTCCGAGATCGGACGAGATCGGGCGTGTTCAGGGTGGTATGGCCGTAAGCAATGACACAGGCTCCAAATGAGCTATTTCAACGTGCTCCTGTGTGGTTCTCTCAATTATAATCAGCATTTCACTTTCAATGAACAATGCGTCGCTCAAGAAAACACCCGGATACGCAGTCAAGCTTAGTTTTACAGCCTATCTCTGCAGTCCATCATGCTCCACTCCTTTGCTCCGCTTCATGACAAGATCTCAGTCCTCCCGCTCTTTGTGCTTTTTTGACTCTTTCTTTCATTTATCTTGAAGGCTCATCTCCAAGTGTATTTGCATTGGTCCAAGCTAAAGACCAGGCTCCCCAAAGACCCATATCCTAGCCTCTTGGAGAGAGAACACGGCACAAGATACAAGAAAAGAAAAGCTTACAGCACCTGGTATTCCCAGGCGGTCTCCCATCCAAGTACTAACCAGGCCCGACCCTGCTTAGCTTCCGAGATCGGACGAGATCGGGCGTGTTCAGGGTGGTATGGCCGTAAGCGATGACACAGGCTCCAAATGAGCTATTTGAACGTGCTCCTGTGTGGTTCTCTCAATTATAATCAGCATTTCACTTTCAATGAACAATGCGTCGCTCAAGAAAACACCCGGATACGCAGTCAAGCTTAGTTTTACAGCCTATCTCTGCAGTCCATCATGCTCCACTCCTTTGCTCCGCTTCATGACAAGATCTCAGTCCTCCCGCTCTTTGTGCTTTTTTGACTCTTTCTTTCATTTATCTTGAAGGCTCATCTCCAAGTGTATTTGCATTGGTCCAAGCTAAAGACCAGGCTCCCCAAAGACCCATATCCTAGCCTCTTGGAGAGAGAACACGGCACAAGATACAAGAAAAGAAAAGCTTACAGCACCTGGTATTCCCAGGCGGTCTCCCATCCAAGTACTAACCAGGCCCGACCCTGCTTAGCTTCCGAGATCGGACGAGATCGGGCGTGTTAAGGGTGGTATGGACGTAAGCGATGACACAGGCTCCAAATGAGCTATTTCAACGTGCTCCTGTGTGGTTCTCTCAATTATAATCAGCATTTCACTTTCAATGAACAATGCGTCGCTCAAGAAAACACCCGGATACGCAGTCAAGCTTAGTTTTACAGCCTATCTCTGCAGTCCATCATGCTCCACTCCTTTGCTCCGCTTCATGACAAGATCTCAGTCCTCCCGCTCTTTGTGCTTTTTTGACTTTTTCTATCATTTATCTTGAAGGCTCATCTCCAAGTGTATTTGCATTGGTCCAAGCTAAAGACCAGGCTCCCCAAAGACCCATATCCTAAACCTCTTGGAGAGAGAACACGGCACAAGATACAAGAAAAGAAAAGCTTACAGCACCTGGTATTCCCAGGCGGTCTCCCATCCAAGTACTAACCAGGCCCGACCCTGCTTAGCTTCCGAGATCGGACGAGATCGGGCGTGTTCAGGGTGGTATGGCCGTAAGCGATGACACAGGCTCCAAATGAGCTATTTCAACGTGCTCCTGTGTGGTTCTCTCAATTATAATCAGCATTTCACTTTCAATGAACAATGCGTCGCTCAAGAAAACACCCGGATACGCAGTCAAGCTTAGTTTTACAGCCTATCTCTGCAGTCCATCATGCACCACTCCTTTGCTCCGCTTCATGACAAGATCTCAGTCCTCCCGCTCTTTGTGCTTTTTTGACTCTTTCTTTCATTTATCTTGAAGGCTCATCTCCAAGTGTATTTGCATTGGTCCAAGCTAAAGACCAGGCTCCCCAAAGACCCATATCCTAGCCTCTTGGAGAGAGAACACGGCACAAGATACAAGAAAAGAAAAGCTTACAGCACCTGGTATTCCCAGGCGGTCTCCCATCCAAGTACTAACCAGGCCCGACCCTGCTTAGCTTCCGAGATCGGACGAGATCGGGCGTGTTCAGGGTGGTATGGCCGTAAGCGATGACACAGGCTCCAAATGAGCTATTTGAACGTGCTCCTGTGTGGTTCTCTCAATTAGAATCAGCATTTCACTTTCAATGAACAATGCGTCGCTCAAGAAAACACCCGGATACGCAGTCAAGCTTAGTTTTACAGCCTATCTCTGCAGTCCATCATGCTCCACTCCTTTGCTCCGCTTCATGACAAGATCTCAGTCCTCCCGCTCTTTGTGCTTTTTTGACTCTTTCTTTCATTTATCTTGAAGGCTCATCTCCAAGTGTATTTGCATTGGTCCAAGCTAAAGACCAGGCTCCCCAAAGACCCATATCCTAGCCTCTTGGAGAGAGAACACGGCACAAGATACAAGAAAAGAAAAGCTTACAGCACCTGGTATTCCCAGGCGGTCTCCCATCCAAGTACTAACCAGGCCCGACCCTGCTTAGCTTCCGAGATCGGACGAGATCGGGCGTGTTTTTTTTTTTTTTTTTATCTTTTATTATCAAAAATATATTCACAAAATTCCATCTTTACAAATCACAGTCACAGTCAACAATAAAAATAAAATAAACAACATAATAGAAAAAACCTTTGGAAAAAAGAAACAACATAAATTATAAGAACCCAAACAATCTGCAAATTAAAAAAAATCTTCATAAATTAAGTGTGATATTGTTTTGATGTACTGTAAAAAGAGTGTGTCCAGTGTTCAAAAGCTGATTGAAAGTGTCCGGGATGGCGAAGAAGCAGTTTTTCAGATGGTTCAGAAATAGGGTTTTGAAAAAAGGAAGCAGTGACAGAGTCCGGTTTTCGTATAAAGCATAGTTCCTGACAGTCCAGACTGAAAATCTTGTGTAGCTGAGGATGGTGTTGATAATGTGAGTATGCTGATGTGCAGAATTCTTTTTTAGTCCGAATAGAAAAAGCAAAGTCCATTCCGTGTCACTTCCACAGTGGAAATTGCAGGCGCTCTGTATTGTCCGCCGTATTGTGGAGTAGAAGGCTCTTACAAGACTACAATCCAAGAAGAGGTGCTCCAAATCTTCATCCTGTTCATTGCATTTTTTACATTTTCTTTCGTATTTTCCCTTGTTGATTTGATGCAGAACGATGCCTGTGAAAATCCTCCTGTGCTTAATTTTGAAATCTAGATGTTGTAGCGTTGGGGGAGTGAAGAGACCTCCCCCACTGGTCCATATTGATTTGGTGTTAAAACCCGGAAAGATTTGAGCCCAGATCTTTTCGGTAGTTGGAGTTCTTTTGATTTCGGCTATGAGGAGTTTGTACCATGCTTTTGTTTTAATCTCTTGCACTGGGACCGGGTTATTGTTTTGGCACAGGAGGAAATTCAAGTCATCGTTCTGCATCGAGATGTCTTTTGTCTGCATTATTCTTTCCCAAAACAGAGTTACTGTATTTTTTATTTTTTCCGTAATTGACCTTATGCTGCATTTTCTGAAATTAATATTTTTGTTTTTTAGCACACCAAAAATAAAATCTAGTTTGACGCTAAAGTCATCATTCATTATATCTCTGATCCACAACAGACCAGCCTCCATCAGGTGTGAACTCGTTATTGTTTTCCCCTTATGCAAAAAACAAGGGTTTTTAAGGAAGGGTAATCGAAACACATCCTCTTTATTCCTGCATATCGGCATGAGGTGGGGCAGCAATTTGCCCCATGCCTCAACAATCTCCCGGTAGAACGGCTTAAGCTCACCAACTACCTTCTCCGGGTGAAGTATACACAGATTGCGTACGTCCCTCAGCCCGAAGTTGGACAATTGGCTTGCCAGCGCGTCCTCCCAGGGATAGTGCCTGTTTGGATCTAGAAATTTACTAATTAATTTTGCCCTGAGCGCATCTTTTTTGGCTCCAATATCAATCTGCCCTAAACCCCCCTCCCTTTTGTTAGCAATTAGCACTCTGTGAGCGATCAGATTTCCCTTTCCTCTCCACAAAAAGGAGGATATTACACTATTGAGTGAATTTAGCGCCCAATGCGGCAACTCACAGACCCCCATTATATGGTTGATTTTGGACAGTACTAGTGCATTTGTTACAATTACCCTTCCTTTTAGTGTTAAACCTCTGGCTTTCCAGAGATTGAGAATATTTTTTGTTTTGGTAATCACTATTTCCCAGTTGGTTCTTGTTGCTTCATTTTCGTTTTTCCCAACATAAACACCCAGGATTCTTTTTGGTTTGTTTACTTCTGCAAAGTTCCATTTATTTACGCTGTCAACATTTGATCCACAAAACATAATCTCGCTCTTTTCCAGGTTCATTTTCGCTCCAGCTACCTTCTCGTAATCATGAATGTGTTTCAAAACCTTATCGATACTATGGCTGTCTAAAACCATGATGTTTATGTCGTCTGCATACTGGGTTATTTTTGTTGTTCTGTTGTAACCTGTTGGTATTCCTTTAATGTCTTTGTCCTGTAGGATATGAAGAGCTAAGGGTTCTGCTACTATTGAATAGAGTAGTGCTGATAGTGGGCAACCTTGTCTAACTGATCTGTTTATTGTGAAAAATTCTGTGAGGAAACCATTGACCTTAATACAGCTTTTTGCATTATTGTAAAGAAGTTTTATCCAGTTGATGAATTTTGAACCGAAACCAAAAGCCTGTAGAATATTGAAAAGAAAAGTGTGATCAACTCTGTCAAACGCTTTTTCAAGATCTATACTGAGCAGAAACCCTTTGTCTTTCTGCATGTTATGTATTGTTTCTTTTATGGTCAATATGGAATCACTGATGTCTCTTCCTGGTATGCTGTAAGATTGTGTACTATTTATGATGGAACCCGAAACCTGTTTTAGTCTATTTGCTAGAATTTTTGTTAGGATTTTGTAATCAGTATTCAGTAGACTGATGGGGCGGTAATTTTTGATAAGTTTATTGTCACCTTTTTTGAAAATTAGCGAGATTATTCCTTCGGTTAGCGTTGCAGGCACTCTTTTGTTATCCAACATATCTCTGTAAAGTTTATTCAGGAGCGGTGTAAGCTCCTCTTGGAACTTCACATAGAACTCTGCAGTCAGTCCATCTGAACCTGGACTTTTATTTTTGTTTAGCGCCTGTATGGCGTTTTTTATTTCTTCTTCAGTAATTTCTGAATCACACCAGTCTTTATCTTGTCTTTCAAGTTTTTTATTTATACATTTTATATATTCCGGTATTTCTTTTTCTTTTAAGTCCTTCTGTTTGGAGAAAAGCTGTTTGTAAAATTGATATGTATGGTCTAAGATTTCATCAGTTTCAAACAGCGTTTGTCCTTTATTGTCTGTTAGTTGATTGATGTATGATTTGTTCTGTTTCTTTTTTTCCAAGCCGAGAAAAAAAGAAGTGCATTTTTCACCTTCTGTTGTATATTTCACTTTGCTTCTAATGATTGCCCCTTTGCACTTCTTTATTTCTATGTTTCTTAATTGTTCTTTGTAAATTTCATATTGCTCACATGATCTGTGTATGTCAGTTTTTAGCAGTATATATCATCTGCTAAAAATTTTTTTAATTTTATTTCTTCTCTGGTTTCAAACCATTTTTTCCTCTTGCTGTAGTTTATGCAGGTTTTTTTTATTCTGTTTTTTATGTCATCCCATGAATCGGTTATGTTCTCTTTTTCAACTGTTTCAGCTTTGATGTTTTCCAATAAATTTTTTATTTTATATATTAAAGCTTTGTCATTTAGGATGCTGGAGTTTAGACACCATATGCCAGCTCCTCTAGTTTTATTATCTATGCCTTGTTCCCATTGTAAAATATCGTGATCACTCCATACATTAGGTTTATACTGTATATTGTTAATTTCTTGAATAGTGTTTTTTGCAGCTAGTAAAAGATCAATCCTTGATTGTTTTAGTTTTCCTAGTACTGTCTGTTTTCTGGAGAAGTGGGTGCTATTTGTATTGTTAATTCTCCATAAATCCACCAGGTTGTGCTCTTGCATTATTTTCAGTAATTGTGTTCTGCTTGTGTCATTTCTGAATTTATTGTTTGATGATAAGTCTATTTTGTTCAGCACTATGTTGAAATCCCCTACTATTATTGTATTATCATTTATCCATTTTACTATTTCTTTGAGTTGAAATAATCTCTCCCTTTCGTTGTTTTCACCATGAAAGTTTATAATTCTATATGTTTTATTTCTATACAAGATATCTATAATTAAAATTTTACCTCTTTTGTCTTTATAAATCTCTTTACTATGTTCTAGTAAGTTATTATTTATCATAACAGCTACCCCCCTGCTTTCCCCACCCCAAACCCCACAAAGATCTTCCCACAGTAAAGTTTTTGTATTTGAAGAAGGGTTTGAGGTGACCAGCCGGTTTCCTGTAGACAAATAATGTCTTGTTGAGTTGAGTTGAAAAAAGAGACCATTTTATGTGAGGAGCAGAGACCATTAATGTTGAGGGAGATAGCTGTGAACATTATAAGAAAGGAGAAGAGTGGTCTATAAATCATTCCTATTAATCTGAGAAGTCGAAATTTGGACTCAATCTAGGTCAGTCAATTTTCCTTCTCCATGTTTTTTCCTGTCCTTTTTTTTCTTCCTAATTTCCACCACTTTACCATCTAAATCCGATTCCGATTCTGTCAGAGATGATGTGGGCTTCAGCTTTTCACACGGGCCGAGGTTTTCCCTTCCCGGCCCCACCGGCTGCGCTCTGCTGCCTGTCTTTGCCGCTTTTTTTCGCGGTGGCAGAAACTCAATACCCTCTGCAAGGGCTGAAGGGGCTTCGGGGGTCTCCGGCGTAGCACGCGCTCTCAGAGCCCCGTCCGTCTCCCTCCCTCGCACATTTTTCTGTGCGGCTCTTGAGCTTGGACTCGGCTCGAAACCCTCACTTTGGGACCCACGAGCCTGGAGTTCCTCCTCCATGTCCACAGAGCTTTCAGCCACAATTACGCACGTCTCATCTGCCCCGTTTCCCTCACTTTCGACGCCACTCATGTGATCATCGTTAGTGGGAGAGCACTGTTGTTGTTCCCCACCCTCGCTCTCAGAATTTCTGCAAATGCATCTCCCCATGTCATTAAAACAAATTGTGCACTTGACTGGTGCGTTTGCACACTCCCGTGCGTAATGGCCCTGCTCCCCACATTTATGACATATAAACTCTGGGCATTCTCTGAAAATATGGCCCGGTTGTATGCATAATCTGCATACTTTCACCTGTCTGTCATGTATGACCCTAAAAAATTCAGCACCTGTTGCAGTATTAAATTTTGCCGAGTAAGGCAGTGACTGGATGTCTTTTGTGAATTTTACCTTACAGTATCTTGTACCGTCGGCGATGTTTGTGCCGGGCCACATTCTCCTTTTTATCGGGGATACAGCTGAAACTCCCCACATTTGTAGTTTGTTCTGAATGTCCGCGTCCGGGATGTAAGCAGGCAGGTTCAAAAAAGAGACCACCAGCTCGTCATTTGAAAGCTCCCTCGCCCACACATTCACAGCTCCAATCTTTAGACCCTCCATCAGTCTCTCTTTTCCTTTCCCATGGTTCATCGTGACTTCGTATTTCCTCTCCCCGACATATCTGCATGCCACCACCGCTCCACACGCCAGCCTCACCGCCCTCAGAAGTTCCGTCACCGTCACTTTCTCTTGTCCCTCCAGCTCCAGCATCACTGTCAACTCCTTTCTATAATTCAATTGTAGATCGTCATTCTTCTTTTCTTTCTCCATATTCCTTTTTCCATCTCTTAAACTGTCCGTAGTCGAAACCGTGGGAATTTCTCTGCCGTTTTCCGTGTCTTTTACCATTTTGTCCATCTTGTGAGACAGCATTTGTGTGCCGCAGCACACTGAACGCCACGTCACCAAACAAAAAGAGGATCAAAACTCCTCACCCCCAGGCAGTAGAAAACCCCTGCCAGGGGTACAAAACAAAAAAAGATACAAAATACCTACCACTATCTACGATCAAATATCTAACTTACCTAAAAAAAACTTTTTTCACTTCTTTCCTCACAATCTCTCTGACTCAAAACTACCGTGTGCATGCACCAAAAAAATGGGCGTGTTCAGGGTGGTATGGCCGTAAGCGATGACACAGGCTCCAAATGAGCTATTTCAACGTGCTCCTGTGTGGTTCTCTCAATTATAATCAGCATTTCACTTTCAATGAACAATGCGTCGCTCAAGAAAACACCCGGATACGCAGTCAAGCTTAGTTTTACAGCCTATCTCTGCAGTCCATCATGCTCCACTCCTTTGCTCCGCTTCATGACAAGATCTCAGTCCTCCCGCTCTTTGTGCTTTTTTGACTCTTTCTTTCATTTATCTTGAAGGCTCATCTCCAAGTGTATTTGCATTGGTCCAAGCTAAAGACCAGGCTCCCCAAAGACCCATATCCTAGCCTCTTGGAGAGAGAACACGGCACAAGATACAAGAAAAGAAAAGCTTACAGCACCTGGTATTCCCAGGCGGTCTCCCATCCAAGTACTAACCAGGCCCGACCCTGCTTAGCTTCCGAGATCGGACGAGATCGGGCGTGTTCAGGGTGGTATGGCCGTAAGCGATGACACAGGCTCCAAATGAGCTATTTGAACGTGCTCCTGTGTGGTTCTCTCAATTAGAATCAGCATTTCACTTTCAATGAACAATGCGTCGCTCAAGAAAACACCCGGATACGCAGTCAAGCTTAGTTTTACAGCCTATCTCTGCAGTCCATCATGCTCCACTCCTTTGCTCCGCTTCATGACAAGATCTCAGTCCTCCCGCTCTTTGTGCTTTTTTGACTCTTTCTTTCATTTATCTTGAAGGCTCATCTCCAAGTGTATTTGCATTGGTCCAAGCTAAAGACCAGGCTCCCCAAAGACCCATATCCTAGCCTCTTGGAGAGAGAACACGGCACAAGATACAAGAAAAGAAAAGCTTACAGCACCTGGTATTCCCAGGCGGTCTCCCATCCAAGTACTAACCAGGCCCTACCCTGCTTAGCTTCCGAGATCGGACGAGATCGGGCGTGTTCAGGGTGGTATGGCCGTAAGCGATGACACAGGCTCCAAATGAGCTATTTGAACGTGCTCCTGTGTGGTTCTCTCAATTATAATCAGCATTTCACTTTCAATGAACAATGCGTCGCTCAAGAAAACACCCGGATACGCAGTCAAGCTTAGTTTTACAGCCTATCTCTGCAGTCCATCATGCTCCACTCCTTTGCTCCGCTTCATGACAAGATCTCAGTCCTCCCGCTCTTTGTGCTTTTTTGACTCTTTCTTTCATTTATCTTGAAGGCTCATCTCCAAGTGTGTTTGCATTGGTCCAAGCTAAAGACCAGGCTCCCCAAAGACCCATATCCTAGCCTCTTGGAGAGAGAACACGGCACAAGATACAAGAAAAGAAAAGCTTACAGCACCTGGTATTCCCAGGCGGTCTCCCATCCAAGTACTAACCAGGCCCGACCCTGCTTAGCTTCCGAGATCGGACGAGATCGGGCGTGTTCAGGGTGGTATGGCCGTAAGCGATGACACATGCTCCAAATGAGCTATTTGAACGTGCTCCTGTGTGGTTCTCTCAATTATAATCAGCATTTCACTTTCAATGAACAATGCGTCGCTCAAGAAAACACCCGGATACGCAGTCAAGCTTAGTTTTACAGCCTATCTCTGCAGTCCATCATGCTCCACTCCTTTGCTCCGCTTCATGACAAGATCTCAGTCCTCCCGCTCTTTGTGCTTTTTTGACTCTTTCTTTCATTTATCTTGAAGGCTCATCTCCAAGTGTATTTGCATTGGTCCAAGCTAAAGACCAGGCTCCCCAAAGACCCATATCCTAGCCTCTTGGAGAGAGAACACGGCACAAGATACAAGAAAAGAAAAGCTTACAGCACCTGGTATTACCAGGCGGTCTCCCATCCAAGTACTAACCAGGCCCGACCCTGCTTAGCTTCCGAGATCGGACGAGATCGGGCGTGTTCAGGGTGGTATGGCCGTAAGCGATGACACAGGCTCCAAATGAGCTATTTGAACGTGCTCCTGTGTGGTTCTCTCAATTATAATCAGCATTTCACTTTCAATGAACAATGCGTCGCTCAAGAAAACACCCGGATACGCAGTCAAGCTTAGTTTTACAGCCTATCTCTGCAGAGGCTTCCGGTTGGCAGCAGGCAGGCGAGCATGATACCGTGAATGCTCCTCACAAATCTCCACAAATGTCTCTAAAAGTTAAGTTTAAACGAGAATCTATGTAGGCTTAAAATAACACGTATATGTGGGATGAATCTGCGATCTGGTGCGGCCACTAAAGTCAATATTGCCAAAAAGAAAACAAAGAAGAAAGACGCGACAAACATTTCAAACAAAGAAATGGCGACGGGTAGCCTCGAAGCTACGATCCAAACAATGATGCAGGAGCTCAAAGGAGAGATCAAAGGGCTCAAAGAAGATCTTATCAAACAAATTGGGAGCCTCAGAACGGACGTCGAGTCTTTCGCGACCGAGATTAAACAAGTTCAAAAGGACGTAAAAGAAGTCCGGGCAGAGATGGGAAATGCGGTGGACAAGATCGCAGAAGCCGAGGAAAGAATCAACCAGTTGGAGGAAGGAGAGGTGACTATAAACAACGCACTTAAACACCTCCTACGGGAACATAAGAAGATAAATCAAAGCCTGGAGTATCAAGAACAAAAATCAAGGCAATTTAACGCCCGAATTTTTCAAGTAATTGAAGGAATAGAACAACAGGATATGGTGGGTTTCGTTAAATCAATACTGGTGGAACAGTTGAAGATACCAGCCGACACATTCCACATCTGTGCAGCCCACCGCTCCCTCGCCAAAAAGCCGACGGGAGAAGATGCAGCACCTCGGTCTATTGTTGTCCGCTTTCTGTCGTGGAACACCCGAGAGAAAGTGGTAAAAACAGCGTGGGCGAAAAAAGACATTACAGCTGGAGGTAAACGCATTTATTTTGACAGAGACCTACCTGAAAAGGTACAGAAAGAGAGACGCAGATATGCCCCACTAAGACTACAACTGAAAGAAAAAAAGATTAAGTCCTTCATAATACACCCGGCGAAACTGAAGGTCTTCGAAGAGGAAGGATCGTTCATTATTTACAACACACCGGAGGATGCGGAGACGCAACTACGGGCCAAGGGATTAATCTCCACAGAGCCGTGCGTCGGAGCGCACCGTGGCAAGCATGGCACACTGCGCAAAGAAGGAGCACAATCGGCACCTTTCCAGAGGAGCGGCGGAGATGAAGAGACTTTGGAGACCCTACTAGAAGACGCTATGAGGGGACTGTAAAAGGACTTGAAGTTATAGTGAACGGTGGCCTTATGCTCATCTCAGGATGCGTAATGGAGAGGTAAACACACTCTTTCTCCTAAGTGGAGCAACACAGGAATGGGAGGACAGTACCCAGCCACTAGACTTGTATGGTTTGAAAGTTAATGACTGAATTTAGCCTAGAATACAGGACTCTTTTTCTTTCTCCACTTTATTCTCATTAGCGGGTTTTAAGCCTACTCTATACTTGCCCCATGCTTTTTCTGTTTTAATGGGACTTAAATACGCCTGATTTCAATCAAGCATGGGGTCTCAGTTTCCCTCTCTTTTCTTTTCATCTTCTTTTTTTTTCATTTAAGTTATGCCATATCTAATTTTTATTTATCATGAATGATCCCTAAACGAACTGGGAATTATAGGGGTGGGGGGTGCTTAGGAGGGGGAAAATGCTTTGGAAAGAAGAAAAGAAAAGGAAAAGTATTTATGCTGGGGTACTTTTTTTTTTTTTAGGTTCGGTTTAATACTCTACTCCAAGTGTGTGAATAACTAAAAAAAAGTATTTATTTTGGGGTATTTCTTTTTATTATTATTATTATTTTCTGCTTAGGAAGGGGGAAAATGCTTTGGAAAGAAGAAAAGAAAAGGAAAAGTATTTATGTTGGGGTACTTTTTTTTTTTTTTTTTTTTTTTTTTTAGGTTCTGTTTAATACTCCACCTCAACTGTGTGAATAATTTAGTTAAAGAGACGGAGGAGGGACATACGCCTGTACGCAGCCCACCATGCAAATATGGGCTCTGTTAAAGCTCATATTGGCCTCATGGGTTACCATGGGGCAGGAGTCTTTCTATGAAAGCTCCCTATTTCACATAACAATATTAATGTGGAATATCTCTTGTAACCATAGAGAGGTTACAGACCCTGGAAGTGCACATCTGGGTCCTTTGTTTGTGTGTGTTATGTTTTCGATACGTGCGTTATTTTTTCAGTTTATAGGCTTTGAATATGAAGCAGCTGGTATCCAAGAGAAGAATAATGGGAAAACTTTAACTAATTTCCTTGAATACAAATGGTTTAAATAATCCAATAAAAAGGAAGAGAGTATTTCAAAAACTTAAAAAGGAAGGAGGGGAAATTATTTTTCTACAGGAAACACATCTTAATAAAGTGGAACACGTAAAACTGGAGAAATTGGCAACCAGCCAAGTTTTCGCCTCCTCCTTTACATCGGCTAAAAGGGGTGTGGCAGTCCTAATTAAAAATAATCTTATGTTTAATAGTGAAAAATGTATTAAAGACAAGGAAGGGAGGTACGTTCTGGTAATTGGTCAAATAGAAGAACAATACATAACCCTCGTCAATGTTTATAACCCACCTGGACAAGGAACAGATTTAATGAAAAAAATCCTAACATTATTAATGACAGAAGGGAAGGGTATGACCATAATGGGGGGAGATTTTAATTTAATTATGAATCAAAAGGACACACAGAGCAAAATAAAACATAAAGCAGAACAAGCTGCAATGTTAATGAAGAAAGCCCAAATCGAGTTGGGGCTAGTAGATGTATGGCGCTGCTTACACCCCCAGGAAAAGGCTTTCACTTTTTTCTCTGGTGCTCATGACGTCTACTCAAGATTAGACTATTTTTTTATTTTTAAGAATGAGATTTCAAAGGTCATAAAATGTGAAATATTACCCATAGCAATAACAGATCATGCACCAGTTATAATGGAAATAAACCTGAAAAGGGAACAAGGGGAAACATTATGGAGGTTAAATAACTCACTGCTGGAGGATCAGAGTTTCAAAGAGTGAAGATGGAACAAAGTGTGAAGTCTTTTTTGAGATAAATGATAAGGAAGTGACACCTATTATTCTATGGGAAGCGGCAAAAGCAACTATAAGGGGTGAAATAATAGCATACTCATCTCATCAAAAGAGGAAAAGGGAAAGAGAAAAAAAATTTTTGGAAAATGAAATAAAAAGACTTCAGGAACAGCATGAAAGAAACTTGAACAAAGAAACATACAGACAACTGAAAACAGCGAAAAAAGCTTTAGACACTATAGAAATACATGAAATTGAAAAGGACCTTATGCTGTGTAGGCAGACTTATTACGATAACAGTCCAAAAGCATTAAAAATATTAGCAACCAAATTAAAGAAACAAAAAGAAAAAAGTGCAATAGTAACTATTAAGGATGGAAATGACGAGCCCCAGAGAGGTAAATCAAATATAGCAGCATGTTTCAGAGACTATTATCAAACCCTTTATACTCCAGAACAAGCAGATGTGAGCATGCAAAATATTAAAGAGTATCTAACACCTCTAAACCTTCCTGTAGTAACAGATACACAAAATAAAGATTTAGTTAAACCAATAACAGAAGCCGAAATTACAAAGGTTATACAGAAAAGCAAAACTGGGAAAAGCCCTGGAAGTGATGGCTTTACAAATGAATTTTTTAAGTGTTTTAGAGTTTTGTTATTACCTATCCTTGGCAGGGTCTTTAATTACATTTTAGAAACAGGAGTGTGGCCAGACACCTGGAATTCTGCAATTATTACTGTAATACCAAAAGAAGGAAAAGATTTGACAAATTGCTCATCCTACAGACCGATATCTCTTTTAAATGTTGATCAAAAGATATTCACATCAATCATAGCCAATAGACTCTCACACATACTCCCAGATATAATTAATTCAGATCAAACTGGATTTGTCAAGGACCGTCTTTTAAGTGATAATTTGAGGCGTACTCTCAATATTATAGACCAAACAGTGATGATGAAACAACAGATGCTGACATTAAGCTTAGATGCCGAAAAGGCTTTTGATAGAGTCTCTTGGACGTTTTTACTAGGAGTATGTGAGAAGTTTGGCTTTCATAAAACATTTATTACACTGATTGAAGGAATGTATAAAGAACCAAATGCAAGAGTAAGAGTTAATGGGATGCTATCTAAGACCATCAATTTGAAACGAGGAATAAAACAAGGAGATCCCATATCACCCCAAATTTTTAATTTATGTATTGAACCTTTAGCAGAACAAATTAGGATAAATAATGAAATAAAGGGAGTTAATGTAAAGGGAGAAGAACATAAACTAGCAATGTATGCAGATGATATCATTGTATACCTCACAGAAATCCGCCAATCTCTGCCTAGTTTATTAAAGGAAATAACAAACTATAGTATTATGTCTGGCTACAAGCTAAATTTAAATAAAACAGAAGCGATGTTAGTGGGGGGCCATCTGGAAAATGAATTTAAAAAACAGTTTAATATAAAATGGGATCAGAATAAAGTGAAATATTTAGGAGTAATCATACCTAACAATTTTGACGAATTATATAATTGCAACTATGTGCCCTTGGAAAATGCTGTGAAACAAGATCTCAGTAGATGGAAAATAACACCCCTGACTCTCCTAGAAAGAATTAAGATTATAAAAATGTATGTTCTGCCACGCTTCTTATTTTTATTCCAAAACTTGCCTTTGTATATATCACCGACACGCTTCCATACATGGGAGGGAATGCTGAGAAAATTTATATGGGACGCTAAGAAGCCAAGAGTTAAATTAAAATTATTGCAACAGAACAAAGACAGAGGTGGGTTGGCCTTACCTAATCTGTGTCATTATTACTATGCAGCACAGATTAAACCTATACTGATATGGATGAACAATAAGAGAAACCCTAAATGGAAGCGTATGGAATTGAGTCTGGTCGAGTCACTCAGCACATTGATCTTTACACCTTATGATAAAGCACAGATGAAAACACTCAACTACTCTATACGTAATACTTTTAGGAGTTGGAAAACCATCTGTAAAATGTGTAAAATCAAGGAACAAGAAGCTACCTGTATGAGAGAAATGTCATGCGACTCAGATTTCACTCCAAATAGAATAGATCAGGTTTTTAAGATATGGGAAGGGAAAGGTCTTCAGAGATTCTTTCAAATGTATAATGACCAAGGAATGGTCTCTTTTGAAGATATAGTAGAACAATACAGTCTTCCTAGAAATCATTTTTTTAGATATCTGCAAGTGAGAAGCTACCTAAAAGATAAACTTAAAATTAGAACTCTTGGAAACCTTCACCCTATCCTGAGATACGTAACAAAATCTCATCAAAGACATGATTACAAAAACACAATTGGACAACTTTATCAAATATTTCAGGAAAACTTTGTTGAAGATCTAGATAATATTAAGGAAAAATGGGATAAAGAGCTGAGAATTACTATAGGAAGAAATGAGTGGAATCAGAGTTTCATGGACATTTTCAAACACATAAGATCTCCCTTCTGGCAGGAATATGCCTGGAAGATGAATATACGGTACTTCCAAACACCACTGTCCGTATCAAAGTACACATTAAACTCTAATTGTTGGAGGGAATGTGGGGAGAATAAGGCTGACCATACCCATATATTTTTTACATGTTCCAAAGTACAAAGCTTCTGGCTGAAGGTCTCACACACTATAGAACAAATATTTGGAAGAGATATTCAATTAGAAAATCACAATATAATTCTAGGAACACGTCCCAAACGATTGAGGAGCCAAGATCTTTATCTCTTCTGTATACTGAGAATGACTGCACTCAAACAAATTACAAGAGGTTGGAAAAGTGTGGACCACCCAAGGGTGGATAGGTGGCTGGAAACAATGGAAAATATGTATTTAATGGAAAAGGTGACATATAAAATTAATGGCAAGGAAACTTTGTTTGAGAAAAGATGGGTCTCTTATCTTTCAAATAAGGATAACCTGTATGCCTAAAAACTGAATTTTCATTGCTGAAACAAACACAACAAAGCCTATTTTTTATTTTTTTTTCTATTTTATTTATTAACATGTTTTTGTGTAGAAATGTCATGTTTTACGTCTCTGTTTGAGTTTATTTCTGTGTGAGAAAAAAAAAAAAAAAAGGGTCAAAATGTCTGTAAAAAAGTGATATAAATGATGAAAAAGAAACATTGATGAAATGGCAATTGATTTGTATTGCTATATGTTACGGACCTAATAAAGTATAAAAAAAAGAAAACACCCGGATACGCAGTCAAGCTTAGTTTTACAGCCTATCTCTGCAGTCCATCATGCTCCACTCCTTTGCTCCGCTTCATGACAAGATCTCAGTCCTCCCGCTCTTTGTGCTTTTTTGACTTTTTCTTTCATTTATCTTGAAGGCTCATCTCCAAGTGTATTTGCATTGGTCCAAGCTAAGAACCAGGCTCCCCAAAGACCCATATCCTAGCCTCTTGGAGAGAGAACACGGCACAAGATACAAGAAAAGAAAAGCTTACAGCACCTGGTATTCCCAGGCGGTCTCCCATCCAAGTACTAACCAGGCCCGACCCTGCTTAGCTTCCGAGATCGGACGAGATCGGGCGTGTTCAGGGTGGTATGGCCGTAAGCGATGACACAGGCTCCAAATGAGCTATTTCAACGTGCTCCTGTGTGGTTCTCTCAATTATAATCAGCATTTCACTTTCAATGAACAATGCGTCGCTCAAGAAAACACCCGGATACGCAGTCAAGCTTAGTTTTACAGCCTATCTCTGCAGTCCATCATGCTCCACTCCTTTGCTCCGCTTCATGACAAGATCTCAGTCCTCCCGCTCTTTGTGCTTTTTTGACTTTTTCTTTCATTTATCTTGAAGGCTCATCTCCAAGTGTATTTGCATTGGTCCAAGCTAAAGACCAGGCTCCCCAAAGACCCATATCCTAGCCTCTTGGAGAGAGAACACGGCACAAGATACAAGAAAAGAAAAGCTTACAGCACCTGGTATTCCCAGGCGGTCTCCCATCCAAGTACTAACCAGGCCCGACCCTGCTTAGCTTCCGAGATCGGACGAGATCGGGCGTGTTCAGGGTGGTATGGCCGTAAGCGATGACACAGGCTCCAAATGAGCTATTTCAACGTGCTCCTGTGTGGTTCTCTCAATTAGAATCAGCATTTCACTTTCAATGAACAATGCGTCGCTCAAGAAAACACCCGCATACGCAGTCAAGCTTAGTTTTACAGCCTATCTCTGCAGTCCATCATGCTCCACTCCTTTGCTCCGCTTCATGACAAGATCTCAGTCCTCCCGCTCTTTGTGCTTTTTTGACTCTTTCTTTCATTTATCTTGAAGGCTCATCTCCAAGTGTATTTGCATTGGTCCAAGCTAAAGACCAGGCTCCCCAAAGACCCATATCCTAGCCTCTTGGAGAGAGAACACGGCACAAGATACAAGAAAAGAAAAGCTTACAGCACCTGGTATTCCCAGGCGGTCTCCCATCCAAGTACTAACCAGGCCCGACCCTGCTTAGCTTCCGAGATCGGACGAGATCGGGCGTGTTCAGGGTGGTATGGCCGTAAGCGATGACACAGGCTCCAAATGAGCTATTTGAACGTGCTCCTGTGTGCTTCTCTCAATTATAATCAGCATTTCACTTTCAATGAACAATGCGTCGCTCAAGAAAACACCCGGATACGCAGTCAAGCTTAGTTTTACAGCCTATCTCTGCAGTCCATCATGCTCCACTCCTTTGCTCCGCTTCATGACAAGATCTCAGTCCTCCCGCTCTTTGTGCTTTTTTGACTCTTTCTTTCATTTATCTTGAAGGCTCATCTCCAAGTGTATTTGCATTGGTCCAAGCTAAAGACCAGGCTCCCCAAAGACCCATATCCTAGCCTCTTGGAGAGAGAACACGGCACAAGATACAAGAAAAGAAAAGCTTACAGCACCTGGTATTCCCAGGCGGTCTCCCATCCAAGTACTAACCAGGCCCGACCCTGCTTAGCTTCCGAGATCGGACGAGATCGGGCGTGTTCAGGGTGGTATGGCCGTAAGCGATGACACAGGCTCCAAATGAGCTATTTCAACGTGCTCCTGTGTGGTTCTCTCAATTATAATCAGCATTTCACTTTCAATGAACAATGCGTCGCTCAAGAAAACACCCGGATACGCAGTCAAGCTTAGTTTTACAGCCTATCTCTGCAGTCCATCATGCTCCACTCCTTTGCTCCGCTTCATGACAAGATCTCAGTCCTCCCGCTCTTTGTGCTTTTTTGACTCTTTCTTTCATTTATCTTGAAGGCTCATCTCCAAGTGTATTTGCATTGGTCCAAGCTAAAGACCAGGCTCCCCAAAGACCCATATCCTAGCCTCTTGGAGAGAGAACACGGCACAAGATACAAGAAAAGAAAAGCTTACAGCACCTGGTATTCCCAGGCGGTCTCCCATCCAAGTACTAACCAGGCCCGACCCTGCTTAGCTTCCGAGATCGGACGAGATCGGGCGTGTTCAGGGTGGTATGGCCGTAAGCGATGACACAGGCTCCAAATGAGCTATTTCAACGTGCTCCTGTGTGGTTCTCTCAATTATAATCAGCATTTCACTTTCAATGAACAATGCGTCGCTCAAGAAAACACCCGGATACGCAGTCAAGCTTAGTTTTACAGCCTATCTCTGCAGTCCATCATGCTCCACTCCTTTGCTCCGCTTCATGACAAGATCTCAGTCCTCCCGCTCTTTGTGCTTTTTTGACTCTTTCTTTCATTTATCTTGAAGGCTCATCTCCAAGTGTATTTGCATTGGTCCAAGCTAAAGACCAGGCTCCCCAAAGACCCATATCCTAGCCTCTTGGAGAGAGAACACGGCACAAGATACAAGAAAAGAAAAGCTTACAGCACCTGGTATTCCCAGGCGGTCTCCCATCCAAGTACTAACCAGGCCCGACCCTGCTTAGCTTCCGAGATCGGACGAGATCGGGCGTGTTCAGGGTGGTATGGCCGTAAGCGATGACACAGGCTCCAAATGAGCTATTTCAACGTGCTCCTGTGTGGTTCTCTCAATTATAATCAGCATTTCACTTTCAATGAACAATGCGTCGCTCAAGAAAACACCCGGATACGCAGTCAAGCTTAGTTTTACAGCCTATCTCTGCAGTCCATCATGCTCCACTCCTTTGCTCCGCTTCATGACAAGATCTCAGTCCTCCCGCTCTTTGTGCTTTTTTGACTCTTTCTTTCATTTATCTTGAAGGCTCATCTCCAAGTGTATTTGCATTGGTCCAAGCTAAAGACCAGGCTCCCCAAAGACCCATATCCTAGCCTCTTGGAGAGAGAACACGGCACAAGAAAAGAAAAGCTTACAGCACCTGGTATTCCCAGGCGGTCTCCCATCCAAGTACTAACCAGGCCCGACCCTGCTTAGCTTCCGAGATCGGACGAGATCGGGCGTGTTCAGGGTGGTATGGCCGTAAGCGATGACACATGCTTCAAATGAGCTATTTGAACGTGCTCCTGTGTGGTTCTCTCAATTATAATCAGCATTTCACTTTCAATGAACAATGCGTCGCTCAAGAAAACACCCGCATACGCAGTCAAGCTTAGTTTTACAGCCTATCTCTGCAGTCCATCATGCTCCACTCCTTTGCTCCGCTTCATGACAAGATCTCAGTCCTCCCGCTCTTTGTGCTTTTTTGACTCTTTCTTTCATTTATCTTGAAGGCTCATCTCCAAGTGTATTTGCATTGGTCCAAGCTAAAGACCAGGCTCCCCAAAGACCCATATCCTAGCCTCTTGGAGAGAGAACACGGCACAAGATACAAGAAAAGAAAAGCTTACAGCACCTGGTATTCCCAGGCGGTCTCCCATCCAAGTACTAACCAGGCCCGACCCTGCTTAGCTTCCGAGATCGGACGAGATCGGGCGTGTTCAGGGTGGTATGGCCGTAAGCGATGACACAGGCTCCAAATGAGCTATTTCAACGTGCTCCTGTGTGGTTCTCTCAATTATAATCAGCATTTCACTTTCAATGAACAATGCGTCGCTCAAGAAAACACCCGGATACGCAGTCAAGCTTAGTTTTACAGCCTATCTCTGCAGTCCATCATGCTCCACTCCTTTGCTCCACTTCATGACAAGATCTCAGTCCTCCCGCTCTTTGTGCTTTTTTGACTCTTTCTTTCATTTATCTTGAAGGCTCATCTCCAAGTGTATTTGCATTGGTCCAAGCTAAAGACCAGGCTCCCCAAAGACCCATATCCTAGCCTCTTGGAGAGGGAATACGGCACAAGATACAAGAAAAGAAAAGCTTACAGCACCTGGTATTCCCAGGCGGTCTCCCATCCAAGTACTAACCAGGCCCGACCCTGCTTAGCTTCCGAGATCGGACGAGATCGGGCGTGTTCAGGGTGGTATGGCCGTAAGCGATGACACAGGCTCCAAATGAGCTATTTCAACGTGCTCCTGTGTGGTTCTCTCAATTATAATCAGCATTTCACTTTCAATGAACAATGCGTCGCTCAAGAAAACACCCGGATACGCAGTCAAGCTTAGTTTTACAGCCTATCTCTGCAGTCCATCATGCTCCACTCCTTTGCTCCGCTTCATGACAAGATCTCAGTCCTCCCGCTCTTTGTGCTTTTTTGACTCTTTCTTTCATTTATCTTGAAGGCTCATCTCCAAGTGTATTTGCATTGGTCCAAGCTAAAGACCAGGCTCCCCAAAGACCCATATCCTAGCCTCTTGGAGAGAGAACACGGCACAAGATACAAGAAAAGAAAAGCTTACAGCACCTGGTATTCCCAGGCGGTCTCCCATCCAAGTACTAACCAGGCCCGACCCTGCTTAGCTTCCGAGATCGGACGAGATCGGGCGTGTTCAGGGTGGTATGGCCGTAAGCGATGACACAGGCTCCAAATGAGCTATTTCAACGTGCTCCTGTGTGGTTCTCTCAATTATAATCAGCATTTCACTTTCAATGAACAATGCGTCGCTCAAGAAAACACCCGGATACGCAGTCAAGCTTAGTTTTACAGCCTATCTCTGCAGTCCATCATGCTCCACTCCTTTGCTCCGCTTCATGACAAGATCTCAGTCCTCCCGCTCTTTGTGCTTTTTTGACTCTTTCTTTCATTTATCTTGAAGGCTCATCTCCAAGTGTATTTGCATTGGTCCAAGCTAAAGACCAGGCTCCCCAAAGACCCATATCCTAGCCTCTTGGAGAGAGAACACGGCACAAGATACAAGAAAAGAAAAGCTTACAGCACCTGGTATTCCCAGGCGGTCTCCCATCCAAGTACTAACCAGGCCCGACCCTGCTTAGCTTCCGAGATCGGACGAGATCGGGCGTGTTCAGGGTGGTATGGCCGTAAGCGATGACACAGGCTCCAAATGAGCTATTTCAACGTGCTCCTGTGTGGTTCTCTCAATTATAATCAGCATTTCACTTTCAATGAACAATGCGTCGCTCAAGAAAACACCCGGATACGCAGTCAAGCTTAGTTTTACAGCCTATCTCTGCAGTCCATCATGCTCCACTCCTTTGCTCCGCTTCATGACAAGATCTCAGTCCTCCCGCTCTTTGTGCTTTTTTGACTCTTTCTTTCATTTATCTTGAAGGCTCATCTCCAAGTGTATTTGCATTGGTCCAAGCTAAAGACCAGGCTCCCCAAAGACCCATATCCTAGCCTCTTGGAGAGAGAACACGGCACAAGATACAAGAAAAGAAAAGCTTACAGCACCTGGTATTCCCAGGCGGTCTCCCATCCAAGTACTAACCAGGCCCGACCCTGCTTAGCTTCCGAGATCGGACGAGATCGGGCGTGTTCAGGGTGGTATGGCCGTCAGCGATGACACAGGCTCCAAATGAGCTATTTGAACATGCTCCTGTGTGGTTCTCTCAATTATAATCAGCATTTCACTTTCAATGAACAATGCGTCGCTCAAGAAAACACCCGGATACGCAGTCAAGCTTAGTTTTACAGCCTATCTCTGCAGTCCATCATGCTCCACTCCTTTGCTCCGCTTCATGACAAGATCTCAGTCCTCCCGCTCTTTGTGCTTTTTTGACTCTTTCTTTCATTTATCTTGAAGGCTCATCTCCAAGTGTATTTGCATTGGTCCAAGCTAAAGACCAGGCTCCCCAAAGACCCATATCCTAGACTCTTGGAGAGAGAACACGGCACAAGATACAAGAAAAGAAAAGCTTACAGCACCTGGTATTCCCAGGCGGTCTCCCATCCAAGTACTAACCAGGCCCGACCCTGCTTAGCTTCCGAGATCGGACGAGATCGGGCGTGTTCAGGGTGGTATGGCCGTAAGCGATGACACAGGCTTCAAATGAGCTATTTCAACGTGCTCCTGTGTGGTTCTCTCAATTATAATCAGCATTTCACTTTCAATGAACAATGCGTCGCTCAAGAAAACACCCGGATACGCAGTCAAGCTTAGTTTTACAGCCTATCTCTGCAGTCCATCATGCTCCACTCCTTTGCTCCGCTTCATGACAAGATCTCAGTCCTCCCGCTCTTTGTGCTTTTTTGACTCTTTCTTTCATTTATCTTGAAGGCTCATCTCCAAGTGTATTTGCATTGGTCCAAGCTAAAGACCAGGCTCCCCAAAGACCCATATCCTAGCCTCTTGGAGAGAGAACACGGCACAAGATACAAGAAAAGAAAAGCTTACAGCACCTGGTATTCCCAGGCGGTCTCCCATCCAAGTACTAACCAGGCCCGACCCTGCTTAGCTTCCGAGATCGGACGAGATCGGGCGTGTTCAGGGTGGTATGGCCGTAAGCGATGACACAGGCTTCAAATGAGCTATTTGAACATGCTCCTGTGTGGTTCACTCAATTATAATCAGCATTTCACTTTCAATGAACAATGCGTCGCTCAAGAAAACACCCGGATACGCAGTCAAGCTTAGTTTTACAGCCTATCTCTGCAGTCCATCATGCTCCACTCCTTTGCTCCGCTTCATGACAAGATCTCAGTCCTCCCGCTCTTTGTGCTTTTTTGACTCTTTCTTTCATTTATCTTGAAGGCTCATCTCCAAGTGTATTTGCATTGGTCCAAGCTAAAGACCAGGCTCCCCAAAGACCCATATCCTAGACTCTTGGAGAGAGAACACGGCACAAGATACAAGAAAAGAAAAGCTTACAGCACCTGGTATTCCCAGGCGGTCTCCCATCCAAGTACTAACCAGGCCCGACCCTGCTTAGCTTCCGAGATCGGACGAGATCGGGCGTGTTCAGGGTGGTATGGCCGTAAGCGATGACACAGGCTCCAAATGAGCTATTTGAACGTGCTCCTGTGTGGTTCTCTCAATTATAATCAGCATTTCACTTTCAATGAACAATGCGTCGCTCAAGAAAACACCCGGATACGCAGTCAAGCTTAGTTTTACAGCCTATCTCTGCAGTCCATCATGCTCCACTCCTTTGCTCCGCTTCATGACAAGATCTCAGTCCTCCCGCTCTTTGTGCTTTTTTGACTCTTTCTTTCATTTATCTTGAAGGCTCATCTCCAAGTGTATTTGCATTGGTCCAAGCTAAAGACCAGGCTCCCCAAAGACCCATATCCTAGCCTCTTGGAGAGAGAACACGGCACAAGATACAAGAAAAGAAAAGCTTACAGCACCTGGTATTCCCAGGCGGTCTCCCATCCAAGTACTAACCAGGCCCGACCCTGCTTAGCTTCCGAGATCGGACGAGATCGGGCGTGTTCAGGGTGGTATGGCCGTAAGCGATGACACAGGCTCCAAATGAGCTATTTCAACGTGCTCCTGTGTGGTTCTCTCAATTATAATCAGCATTTCACTTTCAATGAACAATGCGTCGCTCAAGAAAACACCCGGATACGCAGTCAAGCTTAGTTTTACAGCCTATCTCTGCAGTCCATCATGCTCCACTCCTTTGCTCCGCTTCATGACAAGATCTCAGTCCTCCCGCTCTTTGTGCTTTTTTGACTCTTTCTTTCATTTATCTTGAAGGCTCATCTCCAAGTGTATTTGCATTGGTCCAAGCTAAAGACCAGGCTCCCCAAAGACCCATATCCTAGCCTCTTGGAGAGAGAACACGGCACAAGATACAAGAAAAGAAAAGCTTACAGCACCTGGTATTCCCAGGCGGTCTCCCATCCAAGTACTAACCAGGCCCGACCCTGCTTAGCTTCCGAGATCGGACGAGATCGGGCGTGTTCAGGGTGGTATGGCCGTAAGCGATGACACAGGCTTCAAATGAGCTATTTCAACGTGCTCCTGTGTGGTTCTCTCAATTATAATCAGCATTTCACTTTCAATGAACAATGCGTCGCTCAAGAAAACACCCGGATACGCAGTCAAGCTTAGTTTTACAGCCTATCTCTGCAGTCCATCATGCTCCACTCCTTTGCTCCGCTTCATGACAAGATCTCAGTCCTCCCGCTCTTTGTGCTTTTTTGACTCTTTCTTTCATTTATCTTGAAGGCTCATCTCCAAGTGTATTTGCATTGGTCCAAGCTAAAGACCAGGCTCCCCAAAGACCCATATCCTAGCCTCTTGGAGAGAGAACACGGCACAAGATACAAGAAAAGAAAAGCTTACAGCACCTGGTATTCCCAGGCGGTCTCCCATCCAAGTACTAACCAGGCCCGACCCTGCTTAGCTTCCGAGATCGGACGAGATCGGGCGTGTTCAGGGTGGTATGGCCGTAAGCGATGACACAGGCTCCAAATGAGCTATTTGAACGTGCTCCTGTGTGGTTCTCTCAATTATAATCAGCATTTCACTTTCAATGAACAATGCGTCGCTCAAGAAAACACCCGGATACGCAGTCAAGCTTAGTTTTACAGCCTATCTCTGCAGTCCATCATGCTCCACTCCTTTGCTCCGCTTCATGACAAGATCTCAGTCCTCCCGCTCTTTGTGCTTTTTTGACTCTTTCTTTCATTTATCTTGAAGGCTCATCTCCAAGTGTATTTGCATTGGTCCAAGCTAAAGACCAGGCTCCCCAAAGACCCATATCCTAGCCTCTTGGAGAGAGAACACGGCACAAGATACAAGAAAAGAAAAGCTTACAGCACCTGGTATTCCCAGGCGGTCTCCCATCCAAGTACTAACCAGGCCCGACCCTGCTTAGCTTCCGAGATCGGACGAGATCGGGCGTGTTCAGGGTGGTATGGCCGTAAGCGATGACACAGGCTCCAAATGAGCTATTTCAACGTGCTCCTGTGTGGTTCTCTCAATTATAATCAGCATTTCACTTTCAATGAACAATGCGTCGCTCAAGAAAACACCCGGATACGCAGTCAAGCTTAGTTTTACAGCCTATCTCTGCAGTCCATCATGCTCCACTCCTTTGCTCCGCTTCATGACAAGATCTCAGTCCTCCCGCTCTTTGTGCTTTTTTGACTCTTTCTTTCATTTATCTTGAAGGCTCATCTCCAAGTGTATTTGCATTGGTCCAAGCTAAAGACCAGGCTCCCCAAAGACCCATATCCTAGCCTCTTGGAGAGAGAACACGGCACAAGATACAAGAAAAGAAAAGCTTACAGCACCTGGTATTCCCAGGCGGTCTCCCATCCAAGTACTAACCAGGCCCGACCCTGCTTAGCTTCCGAGATCGGACGAGATCGGGCGTGTTCAGGGTGGTATGGCCGTAAGCGATGACACAGGCTCCAAATGAGCTATTTCAACGTGCTCCTGTGTGGTTCTCTCAATTATAATCAGCATTTCACTTTCAATGAACAATGCGTCGCTCAAGAAAACACCCGGATACGCAGTCAAGCTTAGTTTTACAGCCTATCTCTGCAGTCCATCATGCTCCACTCCTTTGCTCCGCTTCATGACAAGATCTCAGTCCTCCCGCTCTTTGTGCTTTTTTGACTCTTTCTTTCATTTATCTTGAAGGCTCATCTCCAAGTGTATTTGCATTGGTCCAAGCTAAAGACCAGGCTCCCCAAAGACCCATATCCTAGCCTCTTGGAGAGAGAACACGGCACAAGAAAAGAAAAGCTTACAGCACCTGGTATTCCCAGGCGGTCTCCCATCCAAGTACTAACCAGGCCCGACCCTGCTTAGCTTCCGAGATCGGACGAGATCGGGCGTGTTCAGGGTGGTATGGCCGTAAGCGATGACACATGCTTCAAATGAGCTATTTGAACGTGCTCCTGTGTGGTTCTCTCAATTATAATCAGCATTTCACTTTCAATGAACAATGCGTCGCTCAAGAAAACACCCGGATACGCAGTCAAGCTTAGTTTTACAGCCTATCTCTGCAGTCCATCATGCTCCACTCCTTTGCTCCGCTTCATGACAAGATCTCAGTCCTCCCGCTCTTTGTGCTTTTTTGACTCTTTCTTTCATTTATCTTGAAGGCTCATCTCCAAGTGTATTTGCATTGGTCCAAGCTAAAGACCAGGCTCCCCAAAGACCCATATCCTAGCCTCTTGGAGAGAGAACACGGCACAAGATACAAGAAAAGAAAAGCTTACAGCACCTGGTATTCCCAGGCGGTCTCCCATCCAAGTACTAACCAGGCCCGACCCTGCTTAGCTTCCGAGATCGGACGAGATCGGGCGTGTTCAGGGTGGTATGGCCGTAAGCGATGACACAGGCTCCAAATGAGCTATTTGAACGTGCTCCTGTGTGGTTCTCTCAATTATAATCAGCATTTCACTTTCAATGAACAATGCGTCGCTCAAGAAAACACCCGGATACGCAGTCAAGCTTAGTTTTACAGCCTATCTCTGCAGTCCATCATGCTCCACTCCTTTGCTCCACTTCATGACAAGATCTCAGTCCTCCCGCTCTTTGTGCTTTTTGACTCTTTCTTTCATTTATCTTGAAGGCTCATCTCCAAGTGTATTTGCATTGGTCCAAGCTAAAGACCAGGCTCCCCAAAGACCCATATCCTAGCCTCTTGGAGAGAGAACACGGCACAAGATACAAGAAAAGAAAAGCTTACAGCACCTGGTATTCCCAGGCGGTCTCCCATCCAAGTACTAACCAGGCCCGACCCTGCTTAGCTTCCGAGATCGGACGAGATCGGGCGTGTTCAGGGTGGTATGGCCGTAAGCGATGACACAGGCTCCAAATGAGCTATTTGAACGTGCTCCTGTGTGGTTCTCTCAATTAGAATCAGCATTTCACTTTCAATGAACAATGCGTCGCTCAAGAAAACACCCGGATACGCAGTCAAGCTTAGTTTTACAGCCTATCTCTGCAGTCCATCATGCTCCACTCCTTTGCTCCGCTTCATGACAAGATCTCAGTCCTCCCGCTCTTTGTGCTTTTTTGACTCTTTCTTTCATTTATCTTGAAGGCTCATCTCCAAGTGTATTTGCATTGGTCCAAGCTAAAGACCAGGCTCCCCAAAGACCCATATCCTAGCCTCTTGGAGAGAGAACACGGCACAAGATACAAGAAAAGAAAAGCTTACAGCACCTGGTATTCCCAGGCGGTCTCCCATCCAAGTACTAACCAGGCCCGACCCTGCTTAGCTTCCGAGATCGGACGAGATCGGGCGTGTTCAGGGTGGTATGGCCGTAAGCGATGACACAGGCTCCAAATGAGCTATTTGAACGTGCTCCTGTGTGGTTCTCTCAATTATAATCAGCATTTCACTTTCAATGAACAATGCGTCGCTCAAGAAAACACCCGGATACGCAGTCAAGCTTAGTTTTACAGCCTATCTCTGCAGTCCATCATGCTCCACTCCTTTGCTCCGCTTCATGACAAGATCTCAGTCCTCCCGCTCTTTGTGCTTTTTTGACTCTTTCTTTCATTTATCTTGAAGGCTCATCTCCAAGTGTATTTGCATTGGTCCAAGCTAAAGACCAGGCTCCCCAAAGACCCATATCCTAGCCTCTTGGAGAGAGAACACGGCACAAGATACAAGAAAAGAAAAGCTTACAGCACCTGGTATTCCCAGGCGGTCTCCCATCCAAGTACTAACCAGGCCCGACCCTGCTTAGCTTCCGAGATCGGACGAGATCGGGCGTGTTCAGGGTGGTATGGCCGTAAGCGATGACACAGGCTCCAAATGAGCTATTTGAACGTGCTCCTGTGTGGTTCTCTCAATTATAATCAGCATTTCACTTTCAATGAACAATGCGTCGCTCAAGAAAACACCCGGATACGCAGTCAAGCTTAGTTTTACAGCCTATCTCTGCAGTCCATCATGCTCCACTCCTTTGCTCCGCTTCATGACAAGATCTCAGTCCTCCCGCTCTTTGTGCTTTTTTGACTCTTTCTTTCATTTATCTTGAAGGCTCATCTCCAAGTGTATTTGCATTGGTCCAAGCTAAAGACCAGGCTCCCCAAAGACCCATATCCTAGCCTCTTGGAGAGAGAACACGGCACAAGATACAAGAAAAGAAAAGCTTACAGCACCTGGTATTCCCAGGCGGTCTCCCATCCAAGTACTAACCAGGCCCGACCCTGCTTAGCTTCCGAGATCGGACGAGATCGGGCGTGTTCAGGGTGGTATGGCCGTAAGCGATGACACAGGCTCCAAATGAGCTATTTGAACGTGCTCCTGTGTGGTTCTCTCAATTAGAATCAGCATTTCACTTTCAATGAACAATGCGTCGCTCAAGAAAACACCCGGATACGCAGTCAAGCTTAGTTTTACAGCCTATCTCTGCAGTCCATCATGCTCCACTCCTTTGCTCCGCTTCATGACAAGATCTCAGTCCTCCCGCTCTTTGTGCTTTTTTGACTCTTTCTTTCATTTATCTTGAAGGCTCATCTCCAAGTGTATTTGCATTGGTCCAAGCTAAAGACCAGGCTCCCCAAAGACCCATATCCTAGCCTCTTGGAGAGAGAACACGGCAAAAGACAAGAAAAGAAAAGCTTACAGCACCTGGTATTCCCAGGCGGTCTCCCATCCAAGTACTAACCAGGCCCGACCCTGCTTAGCTTCCGAGATCGGACGAGATCGGGCGTGTTCAGGGTGGTATGGCCGTAAGCGATGACACATGCTCCAAATGAGCTATTTGAACGTGCTCCTGTGTGGTTCTCTCAATTAGAATCAGCATTTCACTTTCAATGAACAATGCGTCGCTCAAGAAAACACCCGGATACGCAGTCAAGCTTAGTTTTACAGCCTATCTCTGCAGTCCATCATGCTCCACTCCTTTGCTCCGCTTCATGACAAGATCTCAGTCCTCCCGCTCTTTGTGCTTTTTTGACTCTTTCTTTCATTTATCTTGAAGGCTCATCTCCAAGTGTATTTGCATTGGTCCAAGCTAAAGACCAGGCTCCCCAAAGACCCATATCCTAGCCTCTTGGAGAGAGAACACGGCACAAGATACAAGAAAAGAAAAGCTTACAGCACCTGGTATTCCCAGGCGGTCTCCCATCCAAGTACTAACCAGGCCCGACCCTGCTTAGCTTCCGAGATCGGACGAGATCGGGCGTGTTCAGGGTGGTATGGCCGTAAGCGATGACACAGGCTCCAAATGAGCTATTTGAACGTGCTCCTGTGTGGTTCTCTCAATTAGAATCAGCATTTCACTTTCAATGAACAATGCGTCGCTCAAGAAAACACCCGGATACGCAGTCAAGCTTAGTTTTACAGCCTATCTCTGCAGTCCATCATGCTCCACTCCTTTGCTCCACTTCATGACAAGATCTCAGTCCTCCCGCTCTTTGTGCTTTTTGACTCTTTCTTTCATTTATCTTGAAGGCTCATCTCCAAGTGTATTTGCATTGGTCCAAGCAAAAGACCAGGCTCCCCAAAGACCCATATCCTAGCCTCTTGGAGAGAGAACACGGCACAAGATGCAAGAAAAGAAAAGCTTACAGCACCTGGTATTCCCAGGCGGTCTCCCATCCAAGTACTAACCAGGCCCGACCCTGCTTAGCTTCCGAGATCGGACGAGATCGGGCGTGTTCAGGGTGGTATGGCCGTAAGCGATGACACAGGCTCCAAATGAGCTATTTGAACATGCTCCTGTGTGGTTCTCTCAATTAGAATCAGCATTTCACTTTCAATGAACAATGCGTCGCTCAAGAAAACACCCGGATACGCAGTCAAGCTTAGTTTTACAGCCTATCTCTGCAGTCCATCATGCTCCACTCCTTTGCTCCGCTTCATGACAAGATCTCAGTCCTCCCGCTCTTTGTGCTTTTTGACTTTTCTTTCATTTATCTTGAAGGCTCATCTCCAAGTGTATTTGCATTGGTCCAAGCTAAAGACCAGGCTCCCCAAAGACCCATATCCTAGCCTCTTGGAGAGAGAACACGGCACAAGATACAAGAAAAGAAAAGCTTACAGCACCTGGTATTCCCAGGCGGTCTCCCATCCAAGTACTAACCAGGCCCGACCCTGCTTAGCTTCCGAGATCGGACGAGATCGGGCGTGTTCAGGGTGGTATGGCCGTAAGCGATGACACAGGCTCCAAATGAGCTATTTGAACGTGCTCCTGTGTGGTTCTCTCAATTAGAATCAGCATTTCACTTTCAGTGAACAATGCGTCGCTCAAGAAAACACCCGGATACGCAGTCAAGCTTAGTTTTACAGCCTATCTCTGCAGTCCATCATGCTCCACTCCTTTGCTCCGCTTCATGACAAGATCTCAGTCCTCCCGCTCTTTGTGCTTTTTTGACTTTTTCTTTCATTTATCTTGAAGGCTCATCTCCAAGTGTATTTGCATTGGTCCAAGCAAAAGACCAGGCTCCCCAAAGACCGATATCCTAGCCTCTTGGAGAGAGAACACGGCAAAAGATACAAGAAAAGAAAAGCTTACAGCACCTGGTATTCCCAGGCGGTCTCCCATCCAAGTACTAACCAGGCCCGACCCTGCTTAGCTTCCGAGATCGGACGAGATCGGGCGTGTTCAGGGTGGTTTGACCCAGCTATGACACAGGCTCTAAATGAGCTATTTGAACATGCTCCTGTGTGGTTCTCTCAATTAGAATCAGCATTTCACTTTCAGTGAACAATGCGGCGCTCAAGAAAACACCCGGATACGCAGTCAAGCTTAGTTTTACAGCCTATCTCTGCAGTCCATCATGCTCCACTCCTTTGCTCCACTTTAGGACAAGATCTCAGTCCTCCCGCTCTTTGTGCTTTTTTGACTTTTTCTTTCATTTTATCTTGAAGGCTCATCTCCAAGTGCACTTGCATTTGGTCCAAGCAAAAGACCAGGCTCCCCAAAGACCCATATCCTAGCCTCTTGGAGAGAGAACACGGCAAAAGATAGAAAGAAAAGAAAAGCTTACAGCACCTGGTATTCCCAGGCGGTCTCCCATCCAAGTACTAACCAGGCCCGACCCTGCTTAGCTTCCGAGATCGGACGAGATCGGGCGTGTTCAGGGTGGTATGGCCGTAAGCGATGACACAGGCTCCAAATGAGCTATTTGAACATGCTCCTGTGTGGTTCTCTCAATTAGAATCAGCATTTCACTTTCAGTGAACAATGCGGCGCTCAAGAAAACACCCGGATACGCAGTCAAGCTTAGTTTTACAGCCTATCTCTGCAGTCCATCATGCTCCACTCCTTTGCTCCACTTCATGACAAGATCTCAGTCCTCCCGCTCTTTGTGCTTTTTGACTTTTCTTTCATTTTATGTTGAAGCCTCATCTCCAAGTGTACTTGCATTGGTCCAAGCAAAAGACCAGGCTCCCCAAAGACCGATATCCTAGCCTCTTGGAGAGAGAACACGGCAAAAGATGCAAGAAAAAAAGAAAAGCTTACAGCACCTGGTATTCCCAGGCGGTCTCCCATCCAAGTACTAACCAGGCCCGACCCTGCTTAGCTTCCGAGATCGGACGAGATCGGGCGTGTTCAGGGTGGTATGGCCGTAAGCGATGACACAGGCTCCAAATGAGCTATTTGAACATGCTCCTGTGTGCTTCTCTCAATTAGAATCAGCATTTCACTTTCAGTGAACAATGCGGCGCTCAAGAAAACACCCGGATACGCAGTCAAGCTTAGTTTTACAGCCTATCTCTGCAGTCCATCATGCTCCACTCCTTTGCTCCACTTTAGGACAAGATCTCAGTCCTCCCGCTCTTTGTGCTTTTTGACTTTTTCTTTCATTTTATGTTCAGCCTAATCTCCAAGTGCACTTGCATTGTCCAAGCAAAAGACCAGGCTCCCCAAAGACCGATATCCTAGCCTCTTGGAGAGAGAACACGGCACAAGATGCAAGAAAAAAGAAAAGCTTACAGCACCTGGTATTCCCAGGCGGTCTCCCATCCAAGTACTAACCAGGCCCGACCCTGCTTAGCTTCCGAGATCGGACGAGATCGGGCGTGTTCAGGGTGGTATGGCCGTAAGCGATGACACAGGCTCCAAATGAGCTATTTGAACATGCTCCTGTGTGCTTCTCTCAATTAGAATCAGCATTTCACTTTCAGTGAACAATGCGGCGCTCAAGAAAACACCCGGATACGCAGTCAAGCTTAGTTTTACAGCCTATCTCTGCAGTCCATCATGCTCCACTCCTTTGCTCCACTTTAGGACAAGATCTCAGTCCTCCCGCTCTTTGTGCTTTTTGACTTTTTCTTTCATTTATGTTCAGCCTAATCTCCAAGTGCACTTGCATTTGTCCAAGCAAAAGACCAGGCTCCCCAAAGACCGATATCCTAGCCTCTTGGAGAGAGAACACGGCAAAAAGATGCAAGAAAAAAAGAAAAGCTTACAGCACCTGGTATTCCCAGGCGGTCTCCCATCCAAGTACTAACCAGGCCCGACCCTGCTTAGCTTCCGAGATCGGACGAGATCGGGCGTGTTCAGGGTGGTATGGCCGTAAGCGATGACACAGGCTCCAAATGAGCTATTTGAACATGCTCCTGTGTGCTTCTCTCAATTAGAATCAGCATTTCACTTTCAGTGAACAATGCGGCGCTCAAGAAAACACCCGGATACGCAGTCAAGCTTAGTTTTACAGCCTATCTCTGCAGTCCATCATGCTCCACTCCTTTGCTCCACTTTAGGACAAGATCTCAGTCCTCCCGCTCTTTGTGCTTTTTGACTTTTTCTTTCATTTTATGTTCAGCCTAATCTCCAAGTGCACTTGCATTTGTCCAAGCAAAAGACCAGGCTCCCCAAAGACCGATATCCTAGCCTCTTGGAGAGAGAACACGGCAAAAGATGCAAGAAAAAAGAGAAAAGCTTACAGCACCTGGTATTCCCAGGCGGTCTCCCATCCAAGTACTAACCAGGCCCGACCCTGCTTAGCTTCCGAGATCGGACGAGATCGGGCGTGTTCAGGGTGGTATGGCCGTAAGCGATGACACAGGCTCCAAATGAGCTATTTGAACATGCTCCTGTGTGCTTCTCTCAATTAGAATCAGCATTTCACTTTCAGTGAACAATGCGGCGCTCAAGAAAACACCCGGATACGCAGTCAAGCTTAGTTTTACAGCCTATCTCTGCAGTCCATCATGCTCCACTCCTTTGCTCCACTTTAGGACAAGATCTCAGTCCTCCCGCTCTTTGTGCTTTTTGACTTTTTCTTTCATTTTATGTTCAGCCTAATCTCCAAGTGCACTTGCATTTGTCCAAGCAAAAGACCAGGCTCCCCAAAGACCGATATCCTAGCCTCTTGGAGAGAGAACACGGCAAAAAGATGCAAGAAAAGAAGAGAAAAGCTTACAGCACCTGGTATTCCCAGGCGGTCTCCCATCCAAGTACTAACCAGGCCCGACCCTGCTTAGCTTCCGAGATCGGACGAGATCGGGCGTGTTCAGGGTGGTATGGCCGTAAGCGATGACACAGGCTCCAAATGAGCTATTTGAACATGCTCCTGTGTGCTTCTCTCAATTAGAATCAGCATTTCACTTTCAGTGAACAATGCGGCGCTCAAGAAAACACCCGGATACGCAGTCAAGCTTAGTTTTACAGCCTATCTCTGCAGTCCATCATGCTCCACTCCTTTGCTCCACTTTAGGACAAGATCTCAGTCCTCCCGCTCTTTGTGCTTTTTGACTTTTTCTTTCATTTTATGTTCAGCCTAATCTCCAAGTGCACTTGCATTTGTCCAAGCAAAAGACCAGGCTCCCCAAAGACCGATATCCTAGCCTCTTGGAGAGAGAACACGGCAAAAAGATGCAAGAAAAGAAGAGAAAAGCTTACAGCACCTGGTATTCCCAGGCGGTCTCCCATCCAAGTACTAACCAGGCCCGACCCTGCTTAGCTTCCGAGATCGGACGAGATCGGGCGTGTTCAGGGTGGTATGGCCGTAAGCGATGACACAGGCTCCAAATGAGCTATTTGAACATGCTCCTGTGTGCTTCTCTCAATTAGAATCAGCATTTCACTTTCAGTGAACAATGCGGCGCTCAAGAAAACACCCGGATACGCAGTCAAGCTTAGTTTTACAGCCTATCTCTGCAGTCCATCATGCTCCACTCCTTTGCTCCACTTTAGGACAAGATCTCAGTCCTCCCGCTCTTTGTGCTTTTTGACTTTTTCTTTCATTTTATGTTCAGCCTAATCTCCAAGTGCACTTGCATTTGTCCAAGCAAAAGACCAGGCTCCCCAAAGACCGATATCCTAGCCTCTTGGAGAGAGAACACGGCAAAAAGATGCAAGAAAAGAAGAGAAAAGCTTACAGCACCTGGTATTCCCAGGCGGTCTCCCATCCAAGTACTAACCAGGCCCGACCCTGCTTAGCTTCCGAGATCGGACGAGATCGGGCGTGTTCAGGGTGGTATGGCCGTAAGCGATGACACAGGCTCCAAATGAGCTATTTGAACATGCTCCTGTGTGCTTCTCTCAATTAGAATCAGCATTTCACTTTCAGTGAACAATGCGGCGCTCAAGAAAACACCCGGATACGCAGTCAAGCTTAGTTTTACAGCCTATCTCTGCAGTCCATCATGCTCCACTCCTTTGCTCCACTTTAGGACAAGATCTCAGTCCTCCCGCTCTTTGTGCTTTTTGACTTTTTCTTTCATTTTATGTTCAGCCTAATCTCCAAGTGCACTTGCATTTGTCCAAGCAAAAGACCAGGCTCCCCAAAGACCGATATCCTAGCCTCTTGGAGAGAGAACACGGCAAAAAGATGCAAGAAAAGAAGAGAAAAGCTTACAGCACCTGGTATTCCCAGGCGGTCTCCCATCCAAGTACTAACCAGGCCCGACCCTGCTTAGCTTCCGAGATCGGACGAGATCGGGCGTGTTCAGGGTGGTATGGCCGTAAGCGATGACACAGGCTCCAAATGAGCTATTTGAACATGCTCCTGTGTGCTTCTCTCAATTAGAATCAGCATTTCACTTTCAGTGAACAATGCGGCGCTCAAGAAAACACCCGGATACGCAGTCAAGCTTAGTTTTACAGCCTATCTCTGCAGTCCATCATGCTCCACTCCTTTGCTCCACTTTAGGACAAGATCTCAGTCCTCCCGCTCTTTGTGCTTTTTGACTTTTTCTTTCATTTTATGTTCAGCCTAATCTCCAAGTGCACTTGCATTTGTCCAAGCAAAAGACCAGGCTCCCCAAAGACCGATATCCTAGCCTCTTGGAGAGAGAACACGGCAAAAAGATGCAAGAAAAGAAGAGAAAAGCTTACAGCACCTGGTATTCCCAGGCGGTCTCCCATCCAAGTACTAACCAGGCCCGACCCTGCTTAGCTTCCGAGATCGGACGAGATCGGGCGTGTTCAGGGTGGTATGGCCGTAAGCGATGACACAGGCTCCAAATGAGCTATTTGAACATGCTCCTGTGTGCTTCTCTCAATTAGAATCAGCATTTCACTTTCAGTGAACAATGCGGCGCTCAAGAAAACACCCGGATACGCAGTCAAGCTTAGTTTTACAGCCTATCTCTGCAGTCCATCATGCTCCACTCCTTTGCTCCACTTTAGGACAAGATCTCAGTCCTCCCGCTCTTTGTGCTTTTTGACTTTTTCTTTCATTTTATGTTCAGCCTAATCTCCAAGTGCACTTGCATTTGTCCAAGCAAAAGACCAGGCTCCCCAAAGACCGATATCCTAGCCTCTTGGAGAGAGAACACGGCAAAAAGATGCAAGAAAAGAAGAGAAAAGCTTACAGCACCTGGTATTCCCAGGCGGTCTCCCATCCAAGTACTAACCAGGCCCGACCCTGCTTAGCTTCCGAGATCGGACGAGATCGGGCGTGTTCAGGGTGGTATGGCCGTAAGCGATGACACAGGCTCCAAATGAGCTATTTGAACATGCTCCTGTGTGCTTCTCTCAATTAGAATCAGCATTTCACTTTCAGTGAACAATGCGGCGCTCAAGAAAACACCCGGATACGCAGTCAAGCTTAGTTTTACAGCCTATCTCTGCAGTCCATCATGCTCCACTCCTTTGCTCCACTTTAGGACAAGATCTCAGTCCTCCCGCTCTTTGTGCTTTTTGACTTTTTCTTTCATTTTATGTTCAGCCTAATCTCCAAGTGCACTTGCATTTGTCCAAGCAAAAGACCAGGCTCCCCAAAGACCGATATCCTAGCCTCTTGGAGAGAGAACACGGCAAAAAGATGCAAGAAAAGAAGAGAAAAGCTTACAGCACCTGGTATTCCCAGGCGGTCTCCCATCCAAGTACTAACCAGGCCCGACCCTGCTTAGCTTCCGAGATCGGACGAGATCGGGCGTGTTCAGGGTGGTATGGCCGTAAGCGATGACACAGGCTCCAAATGAGCTATTTGAACATGCTCCTGTGTGCTTCTCTCAATTAGAATCAGCATTTCACTTTCAGTGAACAATGCGGCGCTCAAGAAAACACCCGGATACGCAGTCAAGCTTAGTTTTACAGCCTATCTCTGCAGTCCATCATGCTCCACTCCTTTGCTCCACTTTAGGACAAGATCTCAGTCCTCCCGCTCTTTGTGCTTTTTGACTTTTTCTTTCATTTTATGTTCAGCCTAATCTCCAAGTGCACTTGCATTTGTCCAAGCAAAAGACCAGGCTCCCCAAAGACCGATATCCTAGCCTCTTGGAGAGAGAACACGGCAAAAAGATGCAAGAAAAGAAGAGAAAAGCTTACAGCACCTGGTATTCCCAGGCGGTCTCCCATCCAAGTACTAACCAGGCCCGACCCTGCTTAGCTTCCGAGATCGGACGAGATCGGGCGTGTTCAGGGTGGTATGGCCGTAAGCGATGACACAGGCTCCAAATGAGCTATTTGAACATGCTCCTGTGTGCTTCTCTCAATTAGAATCAGCATTTCACTTTCAGTGAACAATGCGGCGCTCAAGAAAACACCCGGATACGCAGTCAAGCTTAGTTTTACAGCCTATCTCTGCAGTCCATCATGCTCCACTCCTTTGCTCCACTTTAGGACAAGATCTCAGTCCTCCCGCTCTTTGTGCTTTTTGACTTTTTCTTTCATTTTATGTTCAGCCTAATCTCCAAGTGCACTTGCATTTGTCCAAGCAAAAGACCAGGCTCCCCAAAGACCGATATCCTAGCCTCTTGGAGAGAGAACACGGCAAAAAGATGCAAGAAAAAGAAGAAAAGCTTACAGCACCTGGTATTCCCAGGCGGTCTCCCATCCAAGTACTAACCAGGCCCGACCCTGCTTAGCTTCCGAGATCGGACGAGATCGGGCGTGTTCAGGGTGGTATGGCCGTAAGCGATGACACAGGCTCCAAATGAGCTATTTGAACATGCTCCTGTGTGCTTCTCTCAATTAGAATCAGCATTTCACTTTCAGTGAACAATGCGGCGCTCAAGAAAACACCCGGATACGCAGTCAAGCTTAGTTTTACAGCCTATCTCTGCAGTCCATCATGCTCCACTCCTTTGCTCCACTTTAGGACAAGATCTCAGTCCTCCCGCTCTTTGTGCTTTTTGACTTTTTCTTTCATTTTATGTTCAGCCTAATCTCCAAGTGCACTTGCATTTGTCCAAGCAAAAGACCAGGCTCCCCAAAGACCGATATCCTAGCCTCTTGGAGAGAGAACACGGCAAAAAGATGCAAGAAAAGAAGAGAAAAGCTTACAGCACCTGGTATTCCCAGGCGGTCTCCCATCCAAGTACTAACCAGGCCCGACCCTGCTTAGCTTCCGAGATCGGACGAGATCGGGCGTGTTCAGGGTGGTATGGCCGTAAGCGATGACACAGGCTCCAAATGAGCTATTTGAACATGCTCCTGTGTGCTTCTCTCAATTAGAATCAGCATTTCACTTTCAGTGAACAATGCGGCGCTCAAGAAAACACCCGGATACGCAGTCAAGCTTAGTTTTACAGCCTATCTCTGCAGTCCATCATGCTCCACTCCTTTGCTCCACTTTAGGACAAGATCTCAGTCCTCCCGCTCTTTGTGCTTTTTGACTTTTTCTTTCATTTTATGTTCAGCCTAATCTCCAAGTGCACTTGCATTTGTCCAAGCAAAAGACCAGGCTCCCCAAAGACCGATATCCTAGCCTCTTGGAGAGAGAACACGGCAAAAAGATGCAAGAAAAGAAGAGAAAAGCTTACAGCACCTGGTATTCCCAGGCGGTCTCCCATCCAAGTACTAACCAGGCCCGACCCTGCTTAGCTTCCGAGATCGGACGAGATCGGGCGTGTTCAGGGTGGTATGGCCGTAAGCGATGACACAGGCTCCAAATGAGCTATTTGAACATGCTCCTGTGTGCTTCTCTCAATTAGAATCAGCATTTCACTTTCAGTGAACAATGCGGCGCTCAAGAAAACACCCGGATACGCAGTCAAGCTTAGTTTTACAGCCTATCTCTGCAGTCCATCATGCTCCACTCCTTTGCTCCACTTTAGGACAAGATCTCAGTCCTCCCGCTCTTTGTGCTTTTTGACTTTTTCTTTCATTTTATGTTCAGCCTAATCTCCAAGTGCACTTGCATTTGTCCAAGCAAAAGACCAGGCTCCCCAAAGACCGATATCCTAGCCTCTTGGAGAGAGAACACGGCAAAAAGATGCAAGAAAAGAAGAGAAAAGCTTACAGCACCTGGTATTCCCAGGCGGTCTCCCATCCAAGTACTAACCAGGCCCGACCCTGCTTAGCTTCCGAGATCGGACGAGATCGGGCGTGTTCAGGGTGGTATGGCCGTAAGCGATGACACAGGCTCCAAATGAGCTATTTGAACATGCTCCTGTGTGCTTCTCTCAATTAGAATCAGCATTTCACTTTCAGTGAACAATGCGGCGCTCAAGAAAACACCCGGATACGCAGTCAAGCTTAGTTTTACAGCCTATCTCTGCAGTCCATCATGCTCCACTCCTTTGCTCCACTTTAGGACAAGATCTCAGTCCTCCCGCTCTTTGTGCTTTTTGACTTTTTCTTTCATTTTATGTTCAGCCTAATCTCCAAGTGCACTTGCATTTGTCCAAGCAAAAGACCAGGCTCCCCAAAGACCGATATCCTAGCCTCTTGGAGAGAGAACACGGCAAAAAGATGCAAGAAAAGAAGAGAAAAGCTTACAGCACCTGGTATTCCCAGGCGGTCTCCCATCCAAGTACTAACCAGGCCCGACCCTGCTTAGCTTCCGAGATCGGACGAGATCGGGCGTGTTCAGGGTGGTATGGCCGTAAGCGATGACACAGGCTCCAAATGAGCTATTTGAACATGCTCCTGTGTGCTTCTCTCAATTAGAATCAGCATTTCACTTTCAGTGAACAATGCGGCGCTCAAGAAAACACCCGGATACGCAGTCAAGCTTAGTTTTACAGCCTATCTCTGCAGTCCATCATGCTCCACTCCTTTGCTCCACTTTAGGACAAGATCTCAGTCCTCCCGCTCTTTGTGCTTTTTGACTTTTTCTTTCATTTTATGTTCAGCCTAATCTCCAAGTGCACTTGCATTTGTCCAAGCAAAAGACCAGGCTCCCCAAAGACCGATATCCTAGCCTCTTGGAGAGAGAACACGGCAAAAAGATGCAAGAAAAGAAGAGAAAAGCTTACAGCACCTGGTATTCCCAGGCGGTCTCCCATCCAAGTACTAACCAGGCCCGACCCTGCTTAGCTTCCGAGATCGGACGAGATCGGGCGTGTTCAGGGTGGTATGGCCGTAAGCGATGACACAGGCTCCAAATGAGCTATTTGAACATGCTCCTGTGTGCTTCTCTCAATTAGAATCAGCATTTCACTTTCAGTGAACAATGCGGCGCTCAAGAAAACACCCGGATACGCAGTCAAGCTTAGTTTTACAGCCTATCTCTGCAGTCCATCATGCTCCACTCCTTTGCTCCACTTTAGGACAAGATCTCAGTCCTCCCGCTCTTTGTGCTTTTTGACTTTTCTTTCATTTTATGTTCAGCCTAATCTCCAAGTGCACTTGCATTTGTCCAAGCAAAAGACCAGGCTCCCCAAAGACCGATATCCTAGCCTCTTGGAGAGAGAACACGGCAAAAAGATGCAAGAAAAGAAGAGAAAAGCTTACAGCACCTGGTATTCCCAGGCGGTCTCCCATCCAAGTACTAACCAGGCCCGACCCTGCTTAGCTTCCGAGATCGGACGAGATCGGGCGTGTTCAGGGTGGTATGGCCGTAAGCGATGACACAGGCTCCAAATGAGCTATTTGAACATGCTCCTGTGTGCTTCTCTCAATTAGAATCAGCATTTCACTTTCAGTGAACAATGCGGCGCTCAAGAAAACACCCGGATACGCAGTCAAGCTTAGTTTTACAGCCTATCTCTGCAGTCCATCATGCTCCACTCCTTTGCTCCACTTTAGGACAAGATCTCAGTCCTCCCGCTCTTTGTGCTTTTTGACTTTTTCTTTCATTTTATGTTCAGCCTAATCTCCAAGTGCACTTGCATTTGTCCAAGCAAAAGACCAGGCTCCCCAAAGACCGATATCCTAGCCTCTTGGAGAGAGAACACGGCAAAAAGATGCAAGAAAAGAAGAGAAAAGCTTACAGCACCTGGTATTCCCAGGCGGTCTCCCATCCAAGTACTAACCAGGCCCGACCCTGCTTAGCTTCCGAGATCGGACGAGATCGGGCGTGTTCAGGGTGGTATGGCCGTAAGCGATGACACAGGCTCCAAATGAGCTATTTGAACATGCTCCTGTGTGCTTCTCTCAATTAGAATCAGCATTTCACTTTCAGTGAACAATGCGGCGCTCAAGAAAACACCCGGATACGCAGTCAAGCTTAGTTTTACAGCCTATCTCTGCAGTCCATCATGCTCCACTCCTTTGCTCCACTTTAGGACAAGATCTCAGTCCTCCCGCTCTTTGTGCTTTTTGACTTTTTCTTTCATTTTATGTTCAGCCTAATCTCCAAGTGCACTTGCATTTGTCCAAGCAAAGACCAGGCTCCCCAAAGACCGATATCCTAGCCTCTTGGAGAGAGAACACGGCAAAAAGATGCAAGAAAGAAAAGAAAAGCTTACAGCACCTGGTATTCCCAGGCGGTCTCCCATCCAAGTACTAACCAGGCCCGACCCTGCTTAGCTTCCGAGATCGGACGAGATCGGGCGTGTTCAGGGTGGTATGGCCGTAAGCGATGACACAGGCTCCAAATGAGCTATTTGAACATGCTCCTGTGTGCTTCTCTCAATTAGAATCAGCATTTCACTTTCAGTGAACAATGCGGCGCTCAAGAAAACACCCGGATACGCAGTCAAGCTTAGTTTTACAGCCTATCTCTGCAGTCCATCATGCTCCACTCCTTTGCTCCACTTTAGGACAAGATCTCAGTCCTCCCGCTCTTTGTGCTTTTTGACTTTTTCTTTCATTTTATGTTCAGCCTAATCTCCAAGTGCACTTGCATTTGTCCAAGCAAAAGACCAGGCTCCCCAAAGACCGATATCCTAGCCTCTTGGAGAGAGAACACGGCAAAAAGATGCAAGAAAAGAAGAGAAAAGCTTACAGCACCTGGTATTCCCAGGCGGTCTCCCATCCAAGTACTAACCAGGCCCGACCCTGCTTAGCTTCCGAGATCGGACGAGATCGGGCGTGTTCAGGGTGGTATGGCCGTAAGCGATGACACAGGCTCCAAATGAGCTATTTGAACATGCTCCTGTGTGCTTCTCTCAATTAGAATCAGCATTTCACTTTCAGTGAACAATGCGGCGCTCAAGAAAACACCCGGATACGCAGTCAAGCTTAGTTTTACAGCCTATCTCTGCAGTCCATCATGCTCCACTCCTTTGCTCCACTTTAGGACAAGATCTCAGTCCTCCCGCTCTTTGTGCTTTTTGACTTTTTCTTTCATTTTATGTTCAGCCTAATCTCCAAGTGCACTTGCATTTGTCCAAGCAAAAGACCAGGCTCCCCAAAGACCGATATCCTAGCCTCTTGGAGAGAGAACACGGCAAAAAGATGCAAGAAAAGAAGAGAAAAGCTTACAGCACCTGGTATTCCCAGGCGGTCTCCCATCCAAGTACTAACCAGGCCCGACCCTGCTTAGCTTCCGAGATCGGACGAGATCGGGCGTGTTCAGGGTGGTATGGCCGTAAGCGATGACACAGGCTCCAAATGAGCTATTTGAACATGCTCCTGTGTGCTTCTCTCAATTAGAATCAGCATTTCACTTTCAGTGAACAATGCGGCGCTCAAGAAAACACCCGGATACGCAGTCAAGCTTAGTTTTACAGCCTATCTCTGCAGTCCATCATGCTCCACTCCTTTGCTCCACTTTAGGACAAGATCTCAGTCCTCCCGCTCTTTGTGCTTTTTGACTTTTTCTTTCATTTTATGTTCAGCCTAATCTCCAAGTGCACTTGCATTTGTCCAAGCAAAAGACCAGGCTCCCCAAAGACCGATATCCTAGCCTCTTGGAGAGAGAACACGGCAAAAAGATGCAAGAAAAGAAGAGAAAAGCTTACAGCACCTGGTATTCCCAGGCGGTCTCCCATCCAAGTACTAACCAGGCCCGACCCTGCTTAGCTTCCGAGATCGGACGAGATCGGGCGTGTTCAGGGTGGTATGGCCGTAAGCGATGACACAGGCTCCAAATGAGCTATTTGAACATGCTCCTGTGTGCTTCTCTCAATTAGAATCAGCATTTCACTTTCAGTGAACAATGCGGCGCTCAAGAAAACACCCGGATACGCAGTCAAGCTTAGTTTTACAGCCTATCTCTGCAGTCCATCATGCTCCACTCCTTTGCTCCACTTTAGGACAAGATCTCAGTCCTCCCGCTCTTTGTGCTTTTTTGACTTTTTCTTTCATTTATCTTGAAGGCTATAATCTCCAAGTGCACTTGCATTTGTCCAAGCAAAAGACCAGGCTCCCCAAAGACCGATATCCTAGCCTCTTGGAGAGAGAACACGGCAAAAAGATGCAAGAAAAAAGAAAAGCTTACAGCACCTGGTATTCCCAGGCGGTCTCCCATCCAAGTACTAACCAGGCCCGACCCTGCTTAGCTTCCGAGATCGGACGAGATCGGGCGTGTTCAGGGTGGTATGGCCGTAAGCGATGACACAGGCTCCAAATGAGCTATTTGAACATGCTCCTGTGTGCTTCTCTCAATTAGAATCAGCATTTCACTTTCAGTGAACAATGCGGCGCTCAAGAAAACACCCGGATACGCAGTCAAGCTTAGTTTTACAGCCTATCTCTGCAGTCCATCATGCTCCACTCCTTTGCTCCACTTTAGGACAAGATCTCAGTCCTCCCGCTCTTTGTGCTTTTTGACTTTTTCTTTCATTTTATGTTCAGCCTAATCTCCAAGTGCACTTGCATTTGTCCAAGCAAAAGACCAGGCTCCCCAAAGACCGATATCCTAGCCTCTTGGAGAGAGAACACGGCAAAAAGATGCAAGAAAAGAAGAGAAAAGCTTACAGCACCTGGTATTCCCAGGCGGTCTCCCATCCAAGTACTAACCAGGCCCGACCCTGCTTAGCTTCCGAGATCGGACGAGATCGGGCGTGTTCAGGGTGGTATGGCCGTAAGCGATGACACAGGCTCCAAATGAGCTATTTGAACATGCTCCTGTGTGGTTCTCTCAATTAGAATCAGCATTTCACTTTCAGTGAACAATGCGGCGCTCAAGAAAACACCCGGATACGCAGTCAAGCTTAGTTTTACAGCCTATCTCTGCAGTCCATCATGCTCCACTCCTTTGCTCCACTTTAGGACAAGATCTCAGTCCTCCCGCTCTTTGTGCTTTTTGACTTTTTCTTTCATTTTATGTTCAGCCTAATCTCCAAGTGCACTTGCATTTGTCCAAGCAAAAGACCAGGCTCCCCAAAGACCGATATCCTAGCCTCTTGGAGAGAGAACACGGCAAAAAGATGCAAGAAAAGAAGAGAAAAGCTTACAGCACCTGGTATTCCCAGGCGGTCTCCCATCCAAGTACTAACCAGGCCCGACCCTGCTTAGCTTCCGAGATCGGACGAGATCGGGCGTGTTCAGGGTGGTATGGCCGTAAGCGATGACACAGGCTCCAAATGAGCTATTTGAACATGCTCCTGTGTGCTTCTCTCAATTAGAATCAGCATTTCACTTTCAGTGAACAATGCGGCGCTCAAGAAAACACCCGGATACGCAGTCAAGCTTAGTTTTACAGCCTATCTCTGCAGTCCATCATGCTCCACTCCTTTGCTCCACTTTAGGACAAGATCTCAGTCCTCCCGCTCTTTGTGCTTTTTGACTTTTTCTTTCATTTTATGTTCAGCCTAATCTCCAAGTGCACTTGCATTTGTCCAAGCAAAAGACCAGGCTCCCCAAAGACCGATATCCTAGCCTCTTGGAGAGAGAACACGGCAAAAAGATGCAAGAAAAGAAGAGAAAAGCTTACAGCACCTGGTATTCCCAGGCGGTCTCCCATCCAAGTACTAACCAGGCCCGACCCTGCTTAGCTTCCGAGATCGGACGAGATCGGGCGTGTTCAGGGTGGTATGGCCGTAAGCGATGACACAGGCTCCAAATGAGCTATTTGAACATGCTCCTGTGTGCTTCTCTCAATTAGAATCAGCATTTCACTTTCAGTGAACAATGCGGCGCTCAAGAAAACACCCGGATACGCAGTCAAGCTTAGTTTTACAGCCTATCTCTGCAGTCCATCATGCTCCACTCCTTTGCTCCACTTTAGGACAAGATCTCAGTCCTCCCGCTCTTTGTGCTTTTTGACTTTTTCTTTCATTTTATGTTCAGCCTAATCTCCAAGTGCACTTGCATTTGTCCAAGCAAAGACCAGGCTCCCCAAAGACCGATATCCTAGCCTCTTGGAGAGAGAACACGGCAAAAAGATGCAAGAAAAGAAAAGAAAAGCTTACAGCACCTGGTATTCCCAGGCGGTCTCCCATCCAAGTACTAACCAGGCCCGACCCTGCTTAGCTTCCGAGATCGGACGAGATCGGGCGTGTTCAGGGTGGTATGGCCGTAAGCGATGACACAGGCTCCAAATGAGCTATTTGAACATGCTCCTGTGTGCTTCTCTCAATTAGAATCAGCATTTCACTTTCAGTGAACAATGCGGCGCTCAAGAAAACACCCGGATACGCAGTCAAGCTTAGTTTTACAGCCTATCTCTGCAGTCCATCATGCTCCACTCCTTTGCTCCACTTTAGGACAAGATCTCAGTCCTCCCGCTCTTTGTGCTTTTTGACTTTTTCTTTCATTTTATGTTCAGCCTAATCTCCAAGTGCACTTGCATTTGTCCAAGCAAAAGACCAGGCTCCCCAAAGACCGATATCCTAGCCTCTTGGAGAGAGAACACGGCAAAAAGATGCAAGAAAAGAAGAGAAAAGCTTACAGCACCTGGTATTCCCAGGCGGTCTCCCATCCAAGTACTAACCAGGCCCGACCCTGCTTAGCTTCCGAGATCGGACGAGATCGGGCGTGTTCAGGGTGGTATGGCCGTAAGCGATGACACAGGCTCCAAATGAGCTATTTGAACATGCTCCTGTGTGCTTCTCTCAATTAGAATCAGCATTTCACTTTCAGTGAACAATGCGGCGCTCAAGAAAACACCCGGATACGCAGTCAAGCTTAGTTTTACAGCCTATCTCTGCAGTCCATCATGCTCCACTCCTTTGCTCCACTTTAGGACAAGATCTCAGTCCTCCCGCTCTTTGTGCTTTTTGACTTTTTCTTTCATTTTATGTTCAGCCTAATCTCCAAGTGCACTTGCATTTGTCCAAGCAAAAGACCAGGCTCCCCAAAGACCGATATCCTAGCCTCTTGGAGAGAGAACACGGCAAAAAGATGCAAGAAAAGAAGAGAAAAGCTTACAGCACCTGGTATTCCCAGGCGGTCTCCCATCCAAGTACTAACCAGGCCCGACCCTGCTTAGCTTCCGAGATCGGACGAGATCGGGCGTGTTCAGGGTGGTATGGCCGTAAGCGATGACACAGGCTCCAAATGAGCTATTTGAACATGCTCCTGTGTGCTTCTCTCAATTAGAATCAGCATTTCACTTTCAGTGAACAATGCGGCGCTCAAGAAAACACCCGGATACGCAGTCAAGCTTAGTTTTACAGCCTATCTCTGCAGTCCATCATGCTCCACTCCTTTGCTCCACTTTAGGACAAGATCTCAGTCCTCCCGCTCTTTGTGCTTTTTGACTTTTTCTTTCATTTTATGTTCAGCCTAATCTCCAAGTGCACTTGCATTTGTCCAAGCAAAAGACCAGGCTCCCCAAAGACCGATATCCTAGCCTCTTGGAGAGAGAACACGGCAAAAAGATGCAAGAAAAGAAGAGAAAAGCTTACAGCACCTGGTATTCCCAGGCGGTCTCCCATCCAAGTACTAACCAGGCCCGACCCTGCTTAGCTTCCGAGATCGGACGAGATCGGGCGTGTTCAGGGTGGTATGGCCGTAAGCGATGACACAGGCTCCAAATGAGCTATTTGAACATGCTCCTGTGTGCTTCTCTCAATTAGAATCAGCATTTCACTTTCAGTGAACAATGCGGCGCTCAAGAAAACACCCGGATACGCAGTCAAGCTTAGTTTTACAGCCTATCTCTGCAGTCCATCATGCTCCACTCCTTTGCTCCACTTTAGGACAAGATCTCAGTCCTCCCGCTCTTTGTGCTTTTTGACTTTTTCTTTCATTTTATGTTCAGCCTAATCTCCAAGTGCACTTGCATTTGTCCAAGCAAAAGACCAGGCTCCCCAAAGACCGATATCCTAGCCTCTTGGAGAGAGAACACGGCAAAAAGATGCAAGAAAAGAAGAGAAAAGCTTACAGCACCTGGTATTCCCAGGCGGTCTCCCATCCAAGTACTAACCAGGCCCGACCCTGCTTAGCTTCCGAGATCGGACGAGATCGGGCGTGTTCAGGGTGGTATGGCCGTAAGCGATGACACAGGCTCCAAATGAGCTATTTGAACATGCTCCTGTGTGCTTCTCTCAATTAGAATCAGCATTTCACTTTCAGTGAACAATGCGGCGCTCAAGAAAACACCCGGATACGCAGTCAAGCTTAGTTTTACAGCCTATCTCTGCAGTCCATCATGCTCCACTCCTTTGCTCCACTTTAGGACAAGATCTCAGTCCTCCCGCTCTTTGTGCTTTTTGACTTTTTCTTTCATTTTATGTTCAGCCTAATCTCCAAGTGCACTTGCATTTGTCCAAGCAAAAGACCAGGCTCCCCAAAGACCGATATCCTAGCCTCTTGGAGAGAGAACACGGCAAAAAGATGCAAGAAAAGAAGAGAAAAGCTTACAGCACCTGGTATTCCCAGGCGGTCTCCCATCCAAGTACTAACCAGGCCCGACCCTGCTTAGCTTCCGAGATCGGACGAGATCGGGCGTGTTCAGGGTGGTATGGCCGTAAGCGATGACACAGGCTCCAAATGAGCTATTTGAACATGCTCCTGTGTGCTTCTCTCAATTAGAATCAGCATTTCACTTTCAGTGAACAATGCGGCGCTCAAGAAAACACCCGGATACGCAGTCAAGCTTAGTTTTACAGCCTATCTCTGCAGTCCATCATGCTCCACTCCTTTGCTCCACTTTAGGACAAGATCTCAGTCCTCCCGCTCTTTGTGCTTTTTGACTTTTTCTTTCATTTTATGTTCAGCCTAATCTCCAAGTGCACTTGCATTTGTCCAAGCAAAAGACCAGGCTCCCCAAAGACCGATATCCTAGCCTCTTGGAGAGAGAACACGGCAAAAAGATGCAAGAAAAGAAGAGAAAAGCTTACAGCACCTGGTATTCCCAGGCGGTCTCCCATCCAAGTACTAACCAGGCCCGACCCTGCTTAGCTTCCGAGATCGGACGAGATCGGGCGTGTTCAGGGTGGTATGGCCGTAAGCGATGACACAGGCTCCAAATGAGCTATTTGAACATGCTCCTGTGTGCTTCTCTCAATTAGAATCAGCATTTCACTTTCAGTGAACAATGCGGCGCTCAAGAAAACACCCGGATACGCAGTCAAGCTTAGTTTTACAGCCTATCTCTGCAGTCCATCATGCTCCACTCCTTTGCTCCACTTTAGGACAAGATCTCAGTCCTCCCGCTCTTTGTGCTTTTTGACTTTTTCTTTCATTTTATGTTCAGCCTAATCTCCAAGTGCACTTGCATTTGTCCAAGCAAAAGACCAGGCTCCCCAAAGACCGATATCCTAGCCTCTTGGAGAGAGAACACGGCAAAAAGATGCAAGAAAAGAAGAGAAAAGCTTACAGCACCTGGTATTCCCAGGCGGTCTCCCATCCAAGTACTAACCAGGCCCGACCCTGCTTAGCTTCCGAGATCGGACGAGATCGGGCGTGTTCAGGGTGGTATGGCCGTAAGCGATGACACAGGCTCCAAATGAGCTATTTGAACATGCTCCTGTGTGCTTCTCTCAATTAGAATCAGCATTTCACTTTCAGTGAACAATGCGGCGCTCAAGAAAACACCCGGATACGCAGTCAAGCTTAGTTTTACAGCCTATCTCTGCAGTCCATCATGCTCCACTCCTTTGCTCCACTTTAGGACAAGATCTCAGTCCTCCCGCTCTTTGTGCTTTTTGACTTTTTCTTTCATTTTATGTTCAGCCTAATCTCCAAGTGCACTTGCATTTGTCCAAGCAAAAGACCAGGCTCCCCAAAGACCGATATCCTAGCCTCTTGGAGAGAGAACACGGCAAAAAGATGCAAGAAAAGAAGAGAAAAGCTTACAGCACCTGGTATTCCCAGGCGGTCTCCCATCCAAGTACTAACCAGGCCCGACCCTGCTTAGCTTCCGAGATCGGACGAGATCGGGCGTGTTCAGGGTGGTATGGCCGTAAGCGATGACACAGGCTCCAAATGAGCTATTTGAACATGCTCCTGTGTGCTTCTCTCAATTAGAATCAGCATTTCACTTTCAGTGAACAATGCGGCGCTCAAGAAAACACCCGGATACGCAGTCAAGCTTAGTTTTACAGCCTATCTCTGCAGTCCATCATGCTCCACTCCTTTGCTCCACTTTAGGACAAGATCTCAGTCCTCCCGCTCTTTGTGCTTTTTGACTTTTTCTTTCATTTTATGTTCAGCCTAATCTCCAAGTGCACTTGCATTTGTCCAAGCAAAAGACCAGGCTCCCCAAAGACCGATATCCTAGCCTCTTGGAGAGAGAACACGGCAAAAAGATGCAAGAAAAGAAGAGAAAAGCTTACAGCACCTGGTATTCCCAGGCGGTCTCCCATCCAAGTACTAACCAGGCCCGACCCTGCTTAGCTTCCGAGATCGGACGAGATCGGGCGTGTTCAGGGTGGTATGGCCGTAAGCGATGACACAGGCTCCAAATGAGCTATTTGAACATGCTCCTGTGTGCTTCTCTCAATTAGAATCAGCATTTCACTTTCAGTGAACAATGCGGCGCTCAAGAAAACACCCGGATACGCAGTCAAGCTTAGTTTTACAGCCTATCTCTGCAGTCCATCATGCTCCACTCCTTTGCTCCACTTTAGGACAAGATCTCAGTCCTCCCGCTCTTTGTGCTTTTTGACTTTTTCTTTCATTTTATGTTCAGCCTAATCTCCAAGTGCACTTGCATTTGTCCAAGCAAAAGACCAGGCTCCCCAAAGACCGATATCCTAGCCTCTTGGAGAGAGAACACGGCAAAAAGATGCAAGAAAAGAAGAGAAAAGCTTACAGCACCTGGTATTCCCAGGCGGTCTCCCATCCAAGTACTAACCAGGCCCGACCCTGCTTAGCTTCCGAGATCGGACGAGATCGGGCGTGTTCAGGGTGGTATGGCCGTAAGCGATGACACAGGCTCCAAATGAGCTATTTGAACATGCTCCTGTGTGCTTCTCTCAATTAGAATCAGCATTTCACTTTCAGTGAACAATGCGGCGCTCAAGAAAACACCCGGATACGCAGTCAAGCTTAGTTTTACAGCCTATCTCTGCAGTCCATCATGCTCCACTCCTTTGCTCCACTTTAGGACAAGATCTCAGTCCTCCCGCTCTTTGTGCTTTTTGACTTTTTCTTTCATTTTATGTTCAGCCTAATCTCCAAGTGCACTTGCATTTGTCCAAGCAAAAGACCAGGCTCCCCAAAGACCGATATCCTAGCCTCTTGGAGAGAGAACACGGCAAAAAGATGCAAGAAAAAAGAGAAAAGCTTACAGCACCTGGTATTCCCAGGCGGTCTCCCATCCAAGTACTAACCAGGCCCGACCCTGCTTAGCTTCCGAGATCGGACGAGATCGGGCGTGTTCAGGGTGGTATGGCCGTAAGCGATGACACAGGCTCCAAATGAGCTATTTGAACATGCTCCTGTGTGCTTCTCTCAATTAGAATCAGCATTTCACTTTCAGTGAACAATGCGGCGCTCAAGAAAACACCCGGATACGCAGTCAAGCTTAGTTTTACAGCCTATCTCTGCAGTCCATCATGCTCCACTCCTTTGCTCCACTTTAGGACAAGATCTCAGTCCTCCCGCTCTTTGTGCTTTTTGACTTTTTCTTTCATTTTATGTTCAGCCTAATCTCCAAGTGCACTTGCATTTGTCCAAGCAAAAGACCAGGCTCCCCAAAGACCGATATCCTAGCCTCTTGGAGAGAGAACACGGCAAAAAGATGCAAGAAAAAAGAGAAAAGCTTACAGCACCTGGTATTCCCAGGCGGTCTCCCATCCAAGTACTAACCAGGCCCGACCCTGCTTAGCTTCCGAGATCGGACGAGATCGGGCGTGTTCAGGGTGGTATGGCCGTAAGCGATGACACAGGCTCCAAATGAGCTATTTGAACATGCTCCTGTGTGCTTCTCTCAATTAGAATCAGCATTTCACTTTCAGTGAACAATGCGGCGCTCAAGAAAACACCCGGATACGCAGTCAAGCTTAGTTTTACAGCCTATCTCTGCAGTCCATCATGCTCCACTCCTTTGCTCCACTTTAGGACAAGATCTCAGTCCTCCCGCTCTTTGTGCTTTTTGACTTTTTCTTTCATTTTATGTTCAGCCTAATCTCCAAGTGCACTTGCATTTGTCCAAGCAAAAGACCAGGCTCCCCAAAGACCGATATCCTAGCCTCTTGGAGAGAGAACACGGCAAAAAGATGCAAGAAAAGAAGAAAAGCTTACAGCACCTGGTATTCCCAGGCGGTCTCCCATCCAAGTACTAACCAGGCCCGACCCTGCTTAGCTTCCGAGATCGGACGAGATCGGGCGTGTTCAGGGTGGTATGGCCGTAAGCGATGACACAGGCTCCAAATGAGCTATTTGAACATGCTCCTGTGTGCTTCTCTCAATTAGAATCAGCATTTCACTTTCAGTGAACAATGCGGCGCTCAAGAAAACACCCGGATACGCAGTCAAGCTTAGTTTTACAGCCTATCTCTGCAGTCCATCATGCTCCACTCCTTTGCTCCACTTTAGGACAAGATCTCAGTCCTCCCGCTCTTTGTGCTTTTTGACTTTTTCTTTCATTTTATGTTCAGCCTAATCTCCAAGTGCACTTGCATTTGTCCAAGCAAAAGACCAGGCTCCCCAAAGACCGATATCCTAGCCTCTTGGAGAGAGAACACGGCAAAAAGATGCAAGAAAAGAAGAGAAAAGCTTACAGCACCTGGTATTCCCAGGCGGTCTCCCATCCAAGTACTAACCAGGCCCGACCCTGCTTAGCTTCCGAGATCGGACGAGATCGGGCGTGTTCAGGGTGGTATGGCCGTAAGCGATGACACAGGCTCCAAATGAGCTATTTGAACATGCTCCTGTGTGCTTCTCTCAATTAGAATCAGCATTTCACTTTCAGTGAACAATGCGGCGCTCAAGAAAACACCCGGATACGCAGTCAAGCTTAGTTTTACAGCCTATCTCTGCAGTCCATCATGCTCCACTCCTTTGCTCCACTTTAGGACAAGATCTCAGTCCTCCCGCTCTTTGTGCTTTTTGACTTTTTCTTTCATTTTATGTTCAGCCTAATCTCCAAGTGCACTTGCATTTGTCCAAGCAAAAGACCAGGCTCCCCAAAGACCGATATCCTAGCCTCTTGGAGAGAGAACACGGCAAAAAGATGCAAGAAAAGAAGAGAAAAGCTTACAGCACCTGGTATTCCCAGGCGGTCTCCCATCCAAGTACTAACCAGGCCCGACCCTGCTTAGCTTCCGAGATCGGACGAGATCGGGCGTGTTCAGGGTGGTATGGCCGTAAGCGATGACACAGGCTCCAAATGAGCTATTTGAACATGCTCCTGTGTGCTTCTCTCAATTAGAATCAGCATTTCACTTTCAGTGAACAATGCGGCGCTCAAGAAAACACCCGGATACGCAGTCAAGCTTAGTTTTACAGCCTATCTCTGCAGTCCATCATGCTCCACTCCTTTGCTCCACTTTAGGACAAGATCTCAGTCCTCCCGCTCTTTGTGCTTTTTGACTTTTTCTTTCATTTTATGTTCAGCCTAATCTCCAAGTGCACTTGCATTTGTCCAAGCAAAAGACCAGGCTCCCCAAAGACCGATATCCTAGCCTCTTGGAGAGAGAACACGGCAAAAAGATGCAAGAAAAGAAGAGAAAAGCTTACAGCACCTGGTATTCCCAGGCGGTCTCCCATCCAAGTACTAACCAGGCCCGACCCTGCTTAGCTTCCGAGATCGGACGAGATCGGGCGTGTTCAGGGTGGTATGGCCGTAAGCGATGACACAGGCTCCAAATGAGCTATTTGAACATGCTCCTGTGTGCTTCTCTCAATTAGAATCAGCATTTCACTTTCAGTGAACAATGCGGCGCTCAAGAAAACACCCGGATACGCAGTCAAGCTTAGTTTTACAGCCTATCTCTGCAGTCCATCATGCTCCACTCCTTTGCTCCACTTTAGGACAAGATCTCAGTCCTCCCGCTCTTTGTGCTTTTTGACTTTTCTTTCATTTTATGTTCAGCCTAATCTCCAAGTGCACTTGCATTTGTCCAAGCTAAAGACCAGGCTCCCCAAAGACCGATATCCTAGCCTCTTGGAGAGAGAACACGGCAAAAGATGCAAGAAAAAAGAAAAGCTTACAGCACCTGGTATTCCCAGGCGGTCTCCCATCCAAGTACTAACCAGGCCCGACCCTGCTTAGCTTCCGAGATCGGACGAGATCGGGCGTGTTCAGGGTGGTATGGCCGTAAGCGATGACACAGGCTCCAAATGAGCTATTTGAACATGCTCCTGTGTGCTTCTCTCAATTAGAATCAGCATTTCACTTTCAGTGAACAATGCGGCGCTCAAGAAAACACCCGGATACGCAGTCAAGCTTAGTTTTACAGCCTATCTCTGCAGTCCATCATGCTCCACTCCTTTGCTCCGCTTCAGGACAAGATCTCAGTCCTCCCGCTCTTTGTGCTTTTTGACTTTTTCTTTCATTTTATCTTCAGCCTAATCTCCAAGTGCATTTGCATTGGTCCAAGCAAAAGACCAGGCTCCCCAAAGACCCATATCCTAGCCTCTTGGAGAGAGAACACGGCAAAAGATGCAAGAAAAGAAGAGAAAAGCTTACAGCACCTGGTATTCCCAGGCGGTCTCCCATCCAAGTACTAACCAGGCCCGACCCTGCTTAGCTTCCGAGATCGGACGAGATCGGGCGTGTTCAGGGTGGTATGGCCGTAAGCGATGACACAGGCTCCAAATGAGCTATTTGAACATGCTCCTGTGTGCTTCTCTCAATTAGAATCAGCATTTCACTTTCAGTGAACAATGCGTCGCTCAAGAAAACACCCGGATACGCAGTCAAGCTTAGTTTTACAGCCTATCTCTGCAGTCCATCATGCTCCACTCCTTTGCTCCACTTTAGGACAAGATCTCAGTCCTCCCGCTCTTTGTGCTTTTTGACTTTTTCTTTCATTTTATCTTCAGGCTAATCTCCAAGTGCACTTGCATTTGTCCAAGCAAAAGACCAGGCTCCCCAAAGACCGATATCCTAGCCTCTTGGAGAGAGAACACGGCAAAAGATGCAAGAAAAGAAAGAAAAGCTTACAGCACCTGGTATTCCCAGGCGGTCTCCCATCCAAGTACTAACCAGGCCCGACCCTGCTTAGCTTCCGAGATCGGACGAGATCGGGCGTGTTCAGGGTGGTATGGCCGTAAGCGATGACACAGGCTCCAAATGAGCTATTTGAACATGCTCCTGTGTGCTTCTCTCAATTAGAATCAGCATTTCACTTTCAGTGAACAATGCGGCGCTCAAGAAAACACCCGGATACGCAGTCAAGCTTAGTTTTACAGCCTATCTCTGCAGTCCATCATGCTCCACTCCTTTGCTCCACTTCATGACAAGATCTCAGTCCTCCCGCTCTTTGTGCTTTTTGACTTTTTCTTTCATTTTATCTTGAAGCCTAATCTCCAAGTGTACTTGCATTTGTCCAAGCAAAAGACCAGGCTCCCCAAAGACCCATATCCTAGCCTCTTGGAGAGAGAACACGGCACAAGATACAAGAAAAAAAGAAAAGCTTACAGCACCTGGTATTCCCAGGCGGTCTCCCATCCAAGTACTAACCAGGCCCGACCCTGCTTAGCTTCCGAGATCGGACGAGATCGGGCGTGTTCAGGGTGGTATGGCCGTAAGCGATGACACAGGCTCCAAATGAGCTATTTGAACATGCTCCTGTGTGCTTCTCTCAATTAGAATCAGCATTTCACTTTCAGTGAACAATGCGTCGCTCAAGAAAACACCCGGATACGCAGTCAAGCTTAGTTTTACAGCCTATCTCTGCAGTCCATCATGCTCCACTCCTTTGCTCCGCTTCATGACAAGATCTCAGTCCTCCCGCTCTTTGTGCTTTTTGACTTTTTCTTTCATTTTATGTTGAAGGCTAATCTCCAAGTGTATTTGCATTGGTCCAAGCTAAAGACCAGGCTCCCCAAAGACCCATATCCTAGCCTCTTGGAGAGAGAACACGGCACAAGATGCAAGAAAAGAAGAGAAAAGCTTACAGCACCTGGTATTCCCAGGCGGTCTCCCATCCAAGTACTAACCAGGCCCGACCCTGCTTAGCTTCCGAGATCGGACGAGATCGGGCGTGTTCAGGGTGGTATGGCCGTAAGCGATGACACAGGCTCCAAATGAGCTATTTGAACGTGCTCCTGTGTGGTTCTCTCAATTAGAATCAGCATTTCACTTTCAATGAACAATGCGTCGCTCAAGAAAACACCCGGATACGCAGTCAAGCTTAGTTTTACAGCCTATCTCTGCAGTCCATCATGCTCCACTCCTTTGCTCCACTTCATGACAAGATCTCAGTCCTCCCGCTCTTTGTGCTTTTTGACTTTTTCTTTCATTTATCTTGAAGCCTCATCTCCAAGTGCATTTGCATTGGTCCAAGCTAAAGACCAGGCTCCCCAAAGACCCATATCCTAGCCTCTTGGAGAGAGAACACGGCACAAGATGCAAGAAAAGAAGAGAAAAGCTTACAGCACCTGGTATTCCCAGGCGGTCTCCCATCCAAGTACTAACCAGGCCCGACCCTGCTTAGCTTCCGAGATCGGACGAGATCGGGCGTGTTCAGGGTGGTATGGCCGTAAGCGATGACACAGGCTCCAAATGAGCTATTTGAACGTGCTCCTGTGTGGCTTCTCTCAATTAGAATCAGCATTTCACTTTCAGTGAACAATGCGTCGCTCAAGAAAACACCCGGATACGCAGTCAAGCTTAGTTTTACAGCCTATCTCTGCAGTCCATCATGCTCCACTCCTTTGCTCCACTTCAGGACAAGATCTCAGTCCTCCCGCTCTTTGTGCTTTTTGACTTTTTCTTTCATTTATCTTGAAGGCTCATCTCCAAGTGTATTTGCATTGGTCCAAGCAAAAGACCAGGCTCCCCAAAGACCCATATCCTAGCCTCTTGGAGAGAGAACACGGCACAAGATGCAAGAAAAGAAAAAGCTTACAGCACCTGGTATTCCCAGGCGGTCTCCCATCCAAGTACTAACCAGGCCCGACCCTGCTTAGCTTCCGAGATCGGACGAGATCGGGCGTGTTCAGGGTGGTATGGCCGTAAGCGATGACACAGGCTCCAAATGAGCTATTTGAACATGCTCCTGTGTGGTTCTCTCAATTAGAATCAGCATTTCACTTTCAGTGAACAATGCGGCGCTCAAGAAAACACCCGGATACGCAGTCAAGCTTAGTTTTACAGCCTATCTCTGCAGTCCATCATGCTCCACTCCTTTGCTCCGCTTCATGACAAGATCTCAGTCCTCCCGCTCTTTGTGCTTTTTGACTTTTTCTTTCATTTATCTTGAAGCCTAATCTCCAAGTGTATTTGCATTGGTCCAAGCTAAAGACCAGGCTCCCCAAAGACCCATATCCTAGCCTCTTGGAGAGAGAACACGGCACAAGATGCACAAAAAAAGAAAAGCTTACAGCACCTGGTATTCCCAGGCGGTCTCCCATCCAAGTACTAACCAGGCCCGACCCTGCTTAGCTTCCGAGATCGGACGAGATCGGGCGTGTTCAGGGTGGTATGGCCGTAAGCGATGACACAGGCTCCAAATGAGCTATTTGAACATGCTCCTGTGTGGCTTCTCTCAATTAGAATCAGCATTTCACTTTCAATGAACAATGCGTCGCTCAAGAAAACACCCGGATACGCAGTCAAGCTTAGTTTTACAGCCTATCTCTGCAGTCCATCATGCTCCACTCCTTTGCTCCACTTCATGACAAGATCTCAGTCCTCCCGCTCTTTGTGCTTTTTGACTTTTTCTTTCATTTTATGTTCAGCCTCATCTCCAAGTGTATTTGCATTGGTCCAAGCTAAAGACCAGGCTCCCCAAAGACCCATATCCTAGCCTCTTGGAGAGAGAACACGGCACAAGATACAAGAAAAGAAAAGCTTACAGCACCTGGTATTCCCAGGCGGTCTCCCATCCAAGTACTAACCAGGCCCGACCCTGCTTAGCTTCCGAGATCGGACGAGATCGGGCGTGTTCAGGGTGGTATGGCCGTAAGCGATGACACAGGCTCCAAATGAGCTATTTGAACATGCTCCTGTGTGGTTCTCTCAATTAGAATCAGCATTTCACTTTCAATGAACAATGCGTCGCTCAAGAAAACACCCGGATACGCAGTCAAGCTTAGTTTTACAGCCTATCTCTGCAGTCCATCATGCTCCACTCCTTTGCTCCACTTCATGACAAGATCTCAGTCCTCCCGCTCTTTGTGCTTTTTGACTTTTTCTTTCATTTATCTTGAAGCCTCATCTCCAAGTGTATTTGCATTGGTCCAAGCTAAAGACCAGGCTCCCCAAAGACCCATATCCTAGCCTCTTGGAGAGAGAACACGGCACAAGATACAAGAAAAGAAAAGCTTACAGCACCTGGTATTCCCAGGCGGTCTCCCATCCAAGTACTAACCAGGCCCGACCCTGCTTAGCTTCCGAGATCGGACGAGATCGGGCGTGTTCAGGGTGGTATGGCCGTAAGCGATGACACAGGCTCCAAATGAGCTATTTGAACATGCTCCTGTGTGGTTCTCTCAATTAGAATCAGCATTTCACTTTCAATGAACAATGCGTCGCTCAAGAAAACACCCGGATACGCAGTCAAGCTTAGTTTTACAGCCTATCTCTGCAGTCCATCATGCTCCACTCCTTTGCTCCGCTTCATGACAAGATCTCAGTCCTCCCGCTCTTTGTGCTTTTTTGACTTTTTCTTTCATTTTATGTTCAGCCTAATCTCCAAGTGCACTTGCATTTGTCCAAGCAAAAGACCAGGCTCCCCAAAGACCGATATCCTAGCCTCTTGGAGAGAGAACACGGCACAAGATGCAAGAAAAAAGAGAAAAGCTTACAGCACCTGGTATTCCCAGGCGGTCTCCCATCCAAGTACTAACCAGGCCCGACCCTGCTTAGCTTCCGAGATCGGACGAGATCGGGCGTGTTCAGGGTGGTATGGCCGTAAGCGATGACACAGGCTCCAAATGAGCTATTTGAACGTGCTCCTGTGTGGTTCTCTCAATTAGAATCAGCATTTCACTTTCAATGAACAATGCGTCGCTCAAGAAAACACCCGGATACGCAGTCAAGCTTAGTTTTACAGCCTATCTCTGCAGTCCATCATGCTCCACTCCTTTGCTCCGCTTCATGACAAGATCTCAGTCCTCCCGCTCTTTGTGCTTTTTTGACTTTTTCTTTCATTTATCTTGAAGGCTCTAATCTCCAAGTGTACTTGCATTGGTCCAAGCAAAAGACCAGGCTCCCCAAAGACCCATATCCTAGCCTCTTGGAGAGAGAACACGGCACAAGATGCAAGAAAAAAAGAAAAGCTTACAGCACCTGGTATTCCCAGGCGGTCTCCCATCCAAGTACTAACCAGGCCCGACCCTGCTTAGCTTCCGAGATCGGACGAGATCGGGCGTGTTCAGGGTGGTATGGCCGTAAGCGATGACACAGGCTCCAAATGAGCTATTTGAACATGCTCCTGTGTGGTTCTCTCAATTAGAATCAGTATTTCACTTTCAATGAACAATGCGTCGCTCAAGAAAACACCCGGATACGCAGTCAAGCTTAGTTTTACAGCCTATCTCTGCAGTCCATCATGCTCCACTCCTTTGCTCCACTTTAGGACAAGATCTCAGTCCTCCCGCTCTTTGTGCTTTTTGACTCTTTCTTTCATTTTATGTTCAGCCTAATCTCCAAGTGCACTTGCATTTGTCCAAGCTAAAGACCAGGCTCCCCAAAGACCCATATCCTAGCCTCTTGGAGAGAGAACACGGCACAAGATACAAGAAAAGAAAAGCTTACAGCACCTGGTATTCCCAGGCGGTCTCCCATCCAAGTACTAACCAGGCCCGACCCTGCTTAGCTTCCGAGATCGGACGAGATCGGGCGTGTTCAGGGTGGTATGGCCGTAAGCGATGACACAGGCTCCAAATGAGCTATTTGAACATGCTCCTGTGTGCTTCTCTCAATTAGAATCAGCATTTCACTTTCAGTGAACAATGCGGCGCTCAAGAAAACACCCGGATACGCAGTCAAGCTTAGTTTTACAGCCTATCTCTGCAGTCCATCATGCTCCACTCCTTTGCTCCACTTTAGGACAAGATCTCAGTCCTCCCGCTCTTTGTGCTTTTTGACTTTTTCTTTCATTTTATGTTCAGCCTCATCTCCAAGTGCATTTGCATTTGTCCAAGCAAAAGACCAGGCTCCCCAAAGACCGATATCCTAGCCTCTTGGAGAGAGAACACGGCAAAAGATACAAGAAAGAAAAGCTTACAGCACCTGGTATTCCCAGGCGGTCTCCCATCCAAGTACTAACCAGGCCCGACCCTGCTTAGCTTCCGAGATCGGACGAGATCGGGCGTGTTCAGGGTGGTATGGCCGTAAGCGATGACACAGGCTCCAAATGAGCTATTTGAACATGCTCCTGTGTGGTTCTCTCAATTAGAATCAGCATTTCACTTTCAGTGAACAATGCGGCGCTCAAGAAAACACCCGGATACGCAGTCAAGCTTAGTTTTACAGCCTATCTCTGCAGTCCATCATGCTCCACTCCTTTGCTCCACTTTAGGACAAGATCTCAGTCCTCCCGCTCTTTGTGCTTTTTGACTTTTTCTTTCATTTATCTTCAGCCTAATCTCCAAGTGTACTTGCATTTGTCCAAGCAAAAGACCAGGCTCCCCAAAGACCCATATCCTAGCCTCTTGGAGAGAGAACACGGCACAAGATACAAGAAAAGAAAAGCTTACAGCACCTGGTATTCCCAGGCGGTCTCCCATCCAAGTACTAACCAGGCCCGACCCTGCTTAGCTTCCGAGATCGGACGAGATCGGGCGTGTTCAGGGTGGTATGGCCGTAAGCGATGACACAGGCTCCAAATGAGCTATTTGAACATGCTCCTGTGTGGTTCTCTCAATTAGAATCAGCATTTCACTTTCAGTGAACAATGCGTCGCTCAAGAAAACACCCGGATACGCAGTCAAGCTTAGTTTTACAGCCTATCTCTGCAGTCCATCATGCTCCACTCCTTTGCTCCGCTTTAGGACAAGATCTCAGTCCTCCCGCTCTTTGTGCTTTTTGACTTTTTCTTTCATTTTATCTTGAAGGCTCATCTCCAAGTGTATTTGCATTGGTCCAAGCAAAAGACCAGGCTCCCCAAAGACCCATATCCTAGCCTCTTGGAGAGAGAACACGGCAAAAAGATGCAAGAAAAAAGAGAAAAGCTTACAGCACCTGGTATTCCCAGGCGGTCTCCCATCCAAGTACTAACCAGGCCCGACCCTGCTTAGCTTCCGAGATCGGACGAGATCGGGCGTGTTCAGGGTGGTATGGCCGTAAGCGATGACACAGGCTCCAAATGAGCTATTTGAACATGCTCCTGTGTGCTTCTCTCAATTAGAATCAGCATTTCACTTTCAGTGAACAATGCGTCGCTCAAGAAAACACCCGGATACGCAGTCAAGCTTAGTTTTACAGCCTATCTCTGCAGTCCATCATGCTCCACTCCTTTGCTCCACTTTAGGACAAGATCTCAGTCCTCCCGCTCTTTGTGCTTTTTGACTTTTTCTTTCATTTTATCTTCAGGCTCATCTCCAAGTGCACTTGCATTTGTCCAAGCTAAAGACCAGGCTCCCCAAAGACCCATATCCTAGCCTCTTGGAGAGAGAACACGGCACAAGATACAAGAAAAGAAAAGCTTACAGCACCTGGTATTCCCAGGCGGTCTCCCATCCAAGTACTAACCAGGCCCGACCCTGCTTAGCTTCCGAGATCGGACGAGATCGGGCGTGTTCAGGGTGGTATGGCCGTAAGCGATGACACAGGCTCCAAATGAGCTATTTGAACATGCTCCTGTGTGCTTCTCTCAATTAGAATCAGCATTTCACTTTCAATGAACAATGCGGCGCTCAAGAAAACACCCGGATACGCAGTCAAGCTTAGTTTTACAGCCTATCTCTGCAGTCCATCATGCTCCACTCCTTTGCTCCACTTCATGACAAGATCTCAGTCCTCCCGCTCTTTGTGCTTTTTGACTTTTTCTTTCATTTTATCTTCAGCCTAATCTCCAAGTGCATTTGCATTGGTCCAAGCAAAAGACCAGGCTCCCCAAAGACCCATATCCTAGCCTCTTGGAGAGAGAACACGGCACAAGATACAAGAAAAGAAAAGCTTACAGCACCTGGTATTCCCAGGCGGTCTCCCATCCAAGTACTAACCAGGCCCGACCCTGCTTAGCTTCCGAGATCGGACGAGATCGGGCGTGTTCAGGGTGGTATGGCCGTAAGCGATGACACAGGCTCCAAATGAGCTATTTGAACATGCTCCTGTGTGCTTCTCTCAATTAGAATCAGCATTTCACTTTCAGTGAACAATGCGTCGCTCAAGAAAACACCCGGATACGCAGTCAAGCTTAGTTTTACAGCCTATCTCTGCAGTCCATCATGCTCCACTCCTTTGCTCCACTTCAGGACAAGATCATCTCAGTCCTCCCGCTCTTTGTGCTTTTTGACTTTTTCTTTCATTTTATGTGAAGGCTCATCTCCAAGTGCACTTGCATTGGTCCAAGCAAAAGACCAGGCTCCCCAAAGACCGATATCCTAGCCTCTTGGAGAGAGAACACGGCAAAAGATGCAAGAAAAGAAAAGCTTACAGCACCTGGTATTCCCAGGCGGTCTCCCATCCAAGTACTAACCAGGCCCGACCCTGCTTAGCTTCCGAGATCGGACGAGATCGGGCGTGTTCAGGGTGGTATGGCCGTAAGCGATGACACAGGCTCCAAATGAGCTATTTGAACATGCTCCTGTGTGCTTCTCTCAATTAGAATCAGCATTTCACTTTCAGTGAACAATGCGTCGCTCAAGAAAACACCCGGATACGCAGTCAAGCTTAGTTTTACAGCCTATCTCTGCAGTCCATCATGCTCCACTCCTTTGCTCCACTTCATGACAAGATCTCAGTCCTCCCGCTCTTTGTGCTTTTTGACTTTTCTTTCATTTTCTTGTTCAGGCTCATCTCCAAGTGTACTTGCATTTGTCCAAGCAAAAGACCAGGCTCCCCAAAGACCCATATCCTAGCCTCTTGGAGAGAGAACACGGCACAAGATGCAAGAAAAAAGAGAAAAGCTTACAGCACCTGGTATTCCCAGGCGGTCTCCCATCCAAGTACTAACCAGGCCCGACCCTGCTTAGCTTCCGAGATCGGACGAGATCGGGCGTGTTCAGGGTGGTATGGCCGTAAGCGATGACACAGGCTCCAAATGAGCTATTTGAACATGCTCCTGTGTGGTTCTCTCAATTAGAATCAGCATTTCACTTTCAAGTGAACAATGCGTCGCTCAAGAAAACACCCGGATACGCAGTCAAGCTTAGTTTTACAGCCTATCTCTGCAGTCCATCATGCTCCACTCCTTTGCTCCGCTTCATGACAAGATCTCAGTCCTCCCGCTCTTTGTGCTTTTTGACTTTTTCTTTCATTTATCTTGAAGGCTCATCTCCAAGTGTATTTGCATTGGTCCAAGCTAAAGACCAGGCTCCCCAAAGACCCATATCCTAGCCTCTTGGAGAGAGAACACGGCACAAGATGCAAGAAAAGAAGAGAAAAGCTTACAGCACCTGGTATTCCCAGGCGGTCTCCCATCCAAGTACTAACCAGGCCCGACCCTGCTTAGCTTCCGAGATCGGACGAGATCGGGCGTGTTCAGGGTGGTATGGCCGTAAGCGATGACACAGGCTCCAAATGAGCTATTTGAACATGCTCCTGTGTGGTTCTCTCAATTAGAATCAGCATTTCACTTTCAATGAACAATGCGTCGCTCAAGAAAACACCCGGATACGCAGTCAAGCTTAGTTTTACAGCCTATCTCTGCAGTCCATCATGCTCCACTCCTTTGCTCCACTTCATGACAAGATCTCAGTCCTCCCGCTCTTTGTGCTTTTTGACTTTTCTTTCATTTATCTTGAAGGCTCATCTCCAAGTGCATTTGCATTGGTCCAAGCTAAAGACCAGGCTCCCCAAAGACCCATATCCTAGCCTCTTGGAGAGAGAACACGGCACAAGATACAAGAAAAGAAAAGCTTACAGCACCTGGTATTCCCAGGCGGTCTCCCATCCAAGTACTAACCAGGCCCGACCCTGCTTAGCTTCCGAGATCGGACGAGATCGGGCGTGTTCAGGGTGGTATGGCCGTAAGCGATGACACAGGCTCCAAATGAGCTATTTGAACGTGCTCCTGTGTGGTTCTCTCAATTAGAATCAGCATTTCACTTTCAATGAACAATGCGTCGCTCAAGAAAACACCCGGATACGCAGTCAAGCTTAGTTTTACAGCCTATCTCTGCAGTCCATCATGCTCCACTCCTTTGCTCCACTTCATGACAAGATCTCAGTCCTCCCGCTCTTTGTGCTTTTTGACTTTTTCTTTCATTTATCTTGAAGGCTCATCTCCAAGTGTATTTGCATTGGTCCAAGCTAAAGACCAGGCTCCCCAAAGACCCATATCCTAGCCTCTTGGAGAGAGAACACGGCACAAGATACAAGAAAAGAAAAAGCTTACAGCACCTGGTATTCCCAGGCGGTCTCCCATCCAAGTACTAACCAGGCCCGACCCTGCTTAGCTTCCGAGATCGGACGAGATCGGGCGTGTTCAGGGTGGTATGGCCGTAAGCGATGACACAGGCTCCAAATGAGCTATTTGAACGTGCTCCTGTGTGGTTCTCTCAATTAGAATCAGCATTTCACTTTCAATGAACAATGCGTCGCTCAAGAAAACACCCGGATACGCAGTCAAGCTTAGTTTTACAGCCTATCTCTGCAGTCCATCATGCTCCACTCCTTTGCTCCGCTTCATGACAAGATCTCAGTCCTCCCGCTCTTTGTGCTTTTTGACTTTTCTTTCATTTATCTTGAAGGCTCATCTCCAAGTGTATTTGCATTGGTCCAAGCTAAAGACCAGGCTCCCCAAAGACCCATATCCTAGCCTCTTGGAGAGAGAACACGGCACAAGATACAAGAAAAGAAAAGCTTACAGCACCTGGTATTCCCAGGCGGTCTCCCATCCAAGTACTAACCAGGCCCGACCCTGCTTAGCTTCCGAGATCGGACGAGATCGGGCGTGTTCAGGGTGGTATGGCCGTAAGCGATGACACAGGCTCCAAATGAGCTATTTGAACGTGCTCCTGTGTGGTTCTCTCAATTAGAATCAGCATTTCACTTTCAATGAACAATGCGTCGCTCAAGAAAACACCCGGATACGCAGTCAAGCTTAGTTTTACAGCCTATCTCTGCAGTCCATCATGCTCCACTCCTTTGCTCCGCTTCATGACAAGATCTCAGTCCTCCCGCTCTTTGTGCTTTTTGACTCTTTCTTTCATTTTATCTTGAAGGCTCATCTCCAAGTGTATTTGCATTGGTCCAAGCAAAAGACCAGGCTCCCCAAAGACCCATATCCTAGCCTCTTGGAGAGAGAACACGGCACAAGATACAAGAAAAGAAAAGCTTACAGCACCTGGTATTCCCAGGCGGTCTCCCATCCAAGTACTAACCAGGCCCGACCCTGCTTAGCTTCCGAGATCGGACGAGATCGGGCGTGTTCAGGGTGGTATGGCCGTAAGCGATGACACAGGCTCCAAATGAGCTATTTGAACGTGCTCCTGTGTGGTTCTCTCAATTAGAATCAGCATTTCACTTTCAATGAACAATGCGTCGCTCAAGAAAACACCCGGATACGCAGTCAAGCTTAGTTTTACAGCCTATCTCTGCAGTCCATCATGCTCCACTCCTTTGCTCCGCTTCATGACAAGATCTCAGTCCTCCCGCTCTTTGTGCTTTTTTGACTTTTTCTTTCATTTATCTTGAAGGCTCATCTCCAAGTGTATTTGCATTGGTCCAAGCTAAAGACCAGGCTCCCCAAAGACCCATATCCTAGCCTCTTGGAGAGAGAACACGGCACAAGATACAAGAAAAGAAAAGCTTACAGCACCTGGTATTCCCAGGCGGTCTCCCATCCAAGTACTAACCAGGCCCGACCTTGCTTAACTTCCGAGATCGGACGAGATCGGGCGTGTTTTTTTTTTTATCTTTTATTATCAAAAATATATTCACAAAATTCCATCTTTACAAATCACAGTCACAGTCCACAATAAAAAAAAAATAAACAACAGAATAGAAAAAACCTTTGGAAAAAAAAACAACATAAATTATATGAACCCAAACAATCTGCAAATTAAAATAAAAGAGCTTCATAAATTAAGTGTGATATTGTTTTGATGTACTGTAAAAAGAGTGTGTCCAGTGTTCAAAAGCTGATTGAAAGTGTCCGGGATGGCGAAGAAGCAGTTTTTCAGATGGTTCAGAAATAGGGTTTTGAAAAAAGGAAGCAGTGACAGAGTCCGGTTTTCGTATAAAGCATAGTTCCTGACAGTCCAGACTGAAAATCTTGTGTAGCTGAGGATGGTGTTGATGATGTGAGTATGCTGATGTGCAGAATTCTTTTAGTCCGAATAAAAAAAGCAAAGTCCATTCCGTGTCACTTCCACAGTGGAAATTGCAGGCGCTCTGTATTGTCCGCCGTATTGTGGAGTAGAAGGCTCTTACAAGACTACAATCCAAGAAGAGGTGCTCCAAATCTTCATCCTGTTCATTGCATTTTTTACATTTTCTTTCGTATTTTCCCTTGTTGATTTGATGCAGAACGATGCCTGTGAAAATCCTCCTGTGCTTAATTTTGAAATCTAGATGTTGTAGCGTTGGGGGAGTGAAGAGACCTCCCCCACTGGTCCATATTGATTTGGTGTTAAAACCCGGAAAGATTTGAGCCCAGATCTTTTCGGTAGTTGGAGTTCTTTTGATTTCGGCTATGAGGAGTTTGTACCATGCTTTTGTTTTAATCTCTTGCACTGGGACCGGGTTATTGTTTTGGCACAGGAGGAAATTCAAGTCATCGTTCTGCATCGAGATGTCTTTTGTCTGCATTATTCTTTCCCAAAACAGAATTACTGTATTTTTTATTTTTTCCGTAATTGACCTTATGCTGCATTTTCTGAAATTAATATTTTTGTTTTTTAGCACACCAAAAATAAAATCAAGTTTGACGCTAAAGTCATCATCCATTATATCTCTGATCCACAACAGACCAGCCTCCATCAGGTGTGAACTCGTTATTGTTTTCCCCTTATGCAAAAAACAAGGGTTTTTAAGGAAGGGTAATCGAAACACATCCTCTTTATTCCTGCATATCGGCATGAGGTGGGGCAGTAATTTGCCCCATGCCTCAACAATCTCCCGGTAGAACGGCTTAAGCTCACCAACTACCTTCTCCGGGTGAAGTATACACAGATTGCGTACGTCCCTCAGCCCGAAGTTGGACAATTGGCTTGCCAGCGCGTCCTCCCAGGGATAGTGCCTGTTTGGATCTAGAAATTTACTAATTAATTTTGCCCTGAGCGCATCTTTTTTGGCTCCAATATCAATCTGCCCTAAACCCCCCTCCCTTTTGTTAGCAATTAGCACTCTGTGAGCGATCAGATTTCCCTTTCCTCTCCACAAAAAGGAGGATATTACACTATTGAGTGAATTTAGCGCCCAATGCGGCAACTCACAGACCCCCATTATATGGTTGATTTTGGACAGTACTAGTGCATTTGTTACAATTACCCTTCCTTTTAGTGTTAAACCTCTGGCTTTCCAGAGATTGAGAATATTTTTTGTTTTGGTAATCACTATTTCCCAGTTGGTTCTTGTTGCTTCATTTTCGTTTTTCCCAACATAAACACCCAGGATTCTTTTTGGTTTGTTTACTTCTGCAAAGTTCCATTTATTTACGCTGTCAACATTTGATCCACAAAACATAATCTCGCTCTTTTCCAGGTTCATTTTCGCTCCAGCTACCTTCTCGTAATCATGAATGTGTTTCAAAACCTTATCGATACTATGGCTGTCTAAAACCATGATGTTTATGTCGTCTGCATACTGGGTTATTTTTGTTGTTCTGTTGTAACCTGTTGGTATTCCTTTAATGTCTTTGTCCTGTAGGATATGAAGAGCTAAGGGTTCTGCTACTATTGAATAGAGTAGTGCTGATAGTGGGCAACCTTGTCTAACTGATCTGTTTATTGTGAAAAATTCTGTGAGGAAACCATTAACCTTAATACAGCTTTTTGCATTATTGTAAAGAAGTTTTATCCAGTTGATGAATTTTGAACCGAAACCAAAAGCCTGTAGAATGTTGAAAAGAAAAGTGTGATCAACTCTGTCAAACGCTTTTTCAAGATCTATACTGAGCAGAAACCCTTTGTCTTTCTGCATGTTATGTATTGTTTCTTTTATGGTCAATATGGAATCACTGATGTCTCTTCCTGGTATGCTGTAAGATTGTGTACTATTTATGATGGAACCCGAAACCTGTTTTAGTCTATTTGCTAGAATTTTTGTTAGGATTTTGTAATCAGTATTCAGTAGACTGATGGGGCGGTAATTTTTGATAAGTTTATTGTCACCTTTTTTGAAAATTAGCGAGATTATTCCTTCGGTTAGCGTTGCAGGCACTCTTTTGTTATCCAACATATCTCTGTAAAGTTTATTCAGGAGCGGTGTAAGCTCCTCTTGGAACTTCACATAGAACTCTGCAGTCAGTCCATCTGAACCTGGACTTTTATTTTTGTTTAGCGCCTGTATGGCGTTTTTTATTTCTTCTTCAGTAATTTCTGAATCACACCAGTCTTTATCTTGTCTTTCAAGTTTTTTATTTATACATTTTATATATTCCGGTATTTCTTTTTCTTTTAAGTCCTTCTGTTTGGAGAAAAGCTGTTTGTAAAATTGATATGTATGGTCTAAGATTTCATCAGTTTCAAACAGCGTTTGTCCTTTATTGTCTGTTAGTTGATTGATGTATGATTTGTTCTGTTTCTTTTTTTCCAAGCCGAGAAAAAAGAAGTGCATTTTTCACCTTCTGTTGTGTATTTCACTTTGCTTCTAATGATTGCCCCTTTGCACTTCTTTATTTCTATGTTTCTTAATTGTTCTTTGTAAATTTCATATTGCTCACATGATCTGTGTATGTCAGTGTTTAGCAGTACAGTTTCATCTGCTAAAAATTTTTTTAATTTTTTTTCTTCTCTGGTTTCAAACCATTTTTTCCTCTTGCTGTAGTTTATGCAGGTTTTTTTTATTCTGTTTTTTATGTCATCCCATGAATCGGTTATGTTCTCTTTTTCAACTGTTTCTAGCTTTGATGTTTTCCAATAAATTTTTTATTTTATATATTAAAGCTTTGTCATTTAGGATGCTGGAGTTTAGACACCATATGCCAGCTCCTCTAGTTTTATTATCTATGCCTTGTTCCCATTGTAAAATATCGTGATCACTCCATACATTAGGTTTATACTGTATATTGTTAATTTCTTGAATAGTGTTTTTTGCAGCTAGTAAAAGATCAATCCTTGATTGTTTTAGTTTTCCTAGTACTGTCTGTTTTCTGGAGAAGTGGGTGCTATTTGTATTGTTAATTCTCCATAAATCCACCAGGTTGTGCTCTTGCATTATTTTTAGTAATTGTGTTCTGCTTGTGTCATTTCTGAATATATTGTTTGATGATAAGTCTATTTTGTTCAGCACTATGTTGAAATCCCCTACTATTATTGTATTATCATTTATCCATTTTACTATTTCTTTGAGTTGAAATAATCTCTCCCTTTCGTTGTTTTCACCATGAAAGTTTATAATTCTATATGTTTTATTTCTATACAAGATATCTATAATTAAAATTTTACCTCTTTTGTCTTTATAAATCTCTTTACTATGTTCTAGTAAGTTATTATTTATCATAACAGCTACCCCCCTGCTTTCCCCACCCCAAACCCCACAAAGATCTTCCCACAGTAAAGTTTTTGTATTTGAAGAAGGGTTTGAGGTGACCAGCCGGTTTCCTGTAGACAAATAATGTCTTGTTGAGTTGAGTTGAAAAAAGAGACCATTTTATGTGAGGAGCAGAGACCATTAATGTTTAGGGAGATAGCTGTGAACATTATAAGAAAGGAGAAGAGTGGTCTATAAATCATTCCTATTAATCTGAGAAGTCGAAATTTGGACTCAATCTAGGTCAATCAATTTTCCTTCTCCATGTTTTTTCCTGTCCTTCTTTTTCTTCCTAATTTCCACCACTTTACCATCTAAATCCGATTCCGATTCTGTCAGAGATGATGTGGGCTTCAGCTTTTCACACGGGCCGAGGTTTTCCCTTCCCGGCCCCACCGGCTGCGCTCTGCTGCCTGTCTTTGCCGCTTTTTTTCGCGGTGGCAGAAACTCAATTCCCTCTGCAAGGGCTGAAGGGGCTTCGGGGGTCTCCGGCGTAGCACGCGCTCTCAGAGCCCCGTCCGTCTCCCTCCCTCGCACATTTTTCTGTGCGGCTCTTGAGCTTGGACTCGGCTCGAAACCCTCACTTTGGGACCCACGAGCCTGGAGTTCCTCCTCCATGTCCACAGAGCTTTCAGCCACAATTACGCACGTCTCATCTGCCCCGTTTCCCTCACTTTCGACGCCACTCATGTGATCATCGTTAGTGGGAGAGCACTGTTGTTGTTCCCCACCCTCACTCTCAGAATTTCTGCAAATGCATCTCCCCATGTCATTAAAACAAATTGTGCACTTGACTGGTGCGTTTGCACACTCCCGTGCGTAATGGCCCTGCTCCCCACATTTATGACATATAAACTCTGGGCATTCTCTGAAAATATGGCCCGGTTGTATGCATAATCTGCATACTTTCACCTGTCTGTCATGTATGACCCTAAAAAATTCAGCACCTGTTGCAGTATTAAATTTTGCCGAGTAAGGCAGTGACTGGATGTCTTTTGTGAATTTTACCTTACAGTATCTTGTACCGTCGGCGATGTTTGTGCCGGGCCACATTCTCCTTTTTATCGGGGATACAGCTGAAACTCCCCACATTTGTAGTTTGTTCTGAATGTCCGAGTCCGGGATGTAAGCAGGCAGGTTCAAAAAAGAGACCACCAGCTCGTCATTTGAAAGCTCCCTCGCCCACACATTCACAGCTCCAATCTTTAGACCCTCCATCAGTCTCTCTTTTCCTTTCCCATGGTTCATCGTGACTTCGTATTTCCTCTCCCCGACATATCTGCATGCCACCACCGCTCCACACGCCAGCCTCACCGCCCTCAGAAGTTCCGTCACCGTCACTTTCTCTTGTCCCTCCAGCTCCAGCATCACTGTCAACTCCTTTCTATAATTCAATTGTAGATCGTCATTCTTCTTTTCTTTCTCCATATTCCTTTTTCCATCTCTTAAACTGTCCGTAGTCGAAACCGTGGGAATTTCTCTGCCGTTTTCCGTGTCTTTTACCATGTTGTCCATCTTGTGAGTCAGCGTTTGTGTGCCGCAGCACACTGAACGCCACGTCACCCAACAAAAAAAGGATCAAAAACTCCTCACCCCCAGGCAGTAGAAAACCCCTGCCAGGGGTACAAAACAAAAAAAGATACAAAATACCTACCACTATTTACGATCAAATATCTAACTTACCTAAAAAAACTTTTTTCACTTCTTTCCTCACAATCTCTCTGACTCAAAACTACCGTGTGCATGCACCAAAAAAATGGGCGTGTTCAGGGTGGTATGGCCGTAAGCGATGACACAGGCTCCAAATGAGCTATTTGAACGTGCTCCTGTGTGGTTCTCTCAATTAGAATCAGCATTTCACTTTCAATGAACAATGCGTCGCTCAAGAAAACACCCGGATACGCAGTCAAGCTTAGTTTTACAGCCTATCTCTGCAGTCCATCATGCTCCACTCCTTTGCTCCGCTTCATGACAAGATCTCAGTCCTCCCGCTCTTTGTGCTTTTTTGACTTTTTCTTTCATTTTATGTTCAGCCTAATCTCCAAGTGCACTTGCATTTGTCCAAGCAAAAGACCAGGCTCCCCAAAGACCGATATCCTAGCCTCTTGGAGAGAGAACACGGCAAAAAGATGCAAGAAAAGAAGAGAAAAGCTTACAGCACCTGGTATTCCCAGGCGGTCTCCCATCCAAGTACTAACCAGGCCCGACCCTGCTTAGCTTCCGAGATCGGACGAGATCGGGCGAGATCGGGCGTGTTCAGGGTGGTATGGCCGTAAGCGATGACACAGGCTCCAAATGAGCTATTTGAACATGCTCCTGTGTGCTTCTCTCAATTAGAATCAGCATTTCACTTTCAGTGAACAATGCGGCGCTCAAGAAAACACCCGGATACGCAGTCAAGCTTAGTTTTACAGCCTATCTCTGCAGTCCATCATGCTCCACTCCTTTGCTCCACTTTAGGACAAGATCTCAGTCCTCCCGCTCTTTGTGCTTTTTGACTTTTTCTTTCATTTTATGTTCAGCCTAATCTCCAAGTGCACTTGCATTTGTCCAAGCTAAAGACCAGGCTCCCCAAAGACCGATATCCTAGCCTCTTGGAGAGAGAACACGGCAAAAAGATGCAAGAAAAGAAGAGAAAAGCTTACAGCACCTGGTATTCCCAGGCGGTCTCCCATCCAAGTACTAACCAGGCCCGACCCTGCTTAGCTTCCGAGATCGGACGAGATCGGGCGTGTTCAGGGTGGTATGGCCGTAAGCGATGACACAGGCTCCAAATGAGCTATTTGAACATGCTCCTGTGTGCTTCTCTCAATTAGAATCAGCATTTCACTTTCAGTGAACAATGCGGCGCTCAAGAAAACACCCGGATACGCAGTCAAGCTTAGTTTTACAGCCTATCTCTGCAGTCCATCATGCTCCACTCCTTTGCTCCACTTTAGGACAAGATCTCAGTCCTCCCGCTCTTTGTGCTTTTTGACTTTTTCTTTCATTTTATGTTCAGGCTAATCTCCAAGTGCACTTGCATTTGTCCAAGCAAAAGACCAGGCTCCCCAAAGACCGATATCCTAGCCTCTTGGAGAGAGAACACGGCAAAAAGATGCAAGAAAAGAAGAGAAAAGCTTACAGCACCTGGTATTCCCAGGCGGTCTCCCATCCAAGTACTAACCAGGCCCGACCCTGCTTAGCTTCCGAGATCGGACGAGATCGGGCGTGTTCAGGGTGGTATGGCCGTAAGCGATGACACAGGCTCCAAATGAGCTATTTGAACATGCTCCTGTGTGCTTCTCTCAATTAGAATCAGCATTTCACTTTCAGTGAACAATGCGGCGCTCAAGAAAACACCCGGATACGCAGTCAAGCTTAGTTTTACAGCCTATCTCTGCAGTCCATCATGCTCCACTCCTTTGCTCCACTTTAGGACAAGATCTCAGTCCTCCCGCTCTTTGTGCTTTTTGACTTTTTCTTTCATTTTATGTTCAGCCTAATCTCCAAGTGCACTTGCATTTGTCCAAGCAAAAGACCAGGCTCCCCAAAGACCGATATCCTAGCCTCTTGGAGAGAGAACACGGCAAAAAGATGCAAGAAAAGAAGAGAAAAGCTTACAGCACCTGGTATTCCCAGGCGGTCTCCCATCCAAGTACTAACCAGGCCCGACCCTGCTTAGCTTCCGAGATCGGACGAGATCGGGCGTGTTCAGGGTGGTATGGCCGTAAGCGATGACACAGGCTCCAAATGAGCTATTTGAACATGCTCCTGTGTGCTTCTCTCAATTAGAATCAGCATTTCACTTTCAGTGAACAATGCGGCGCTCAAGAAAACACCCGGATACGCAGTCAAGCTTAGTTTTACAGCCTATCTCTGCAGTCCATCATGCTCCACTCCTTTGCTCCACTTTAGGACAAGATCTCAGTCCTCCCGCTCTTTGTGCTTTTTGACTTTTTCTTTCATTTTATGTTCAGCCTAATCTCCAAGTGCACTTGCATTTGTCCAAGCAAAAGACCAGGCTCCCCAAAGACCGATATCCTAGCCTCTTGGAGAGAGAACACGGCAAAAAGATGCAAGAAAAGAAGAGAAAAGCTTACAGCACCTGGTATTCCCAGGCGGTCTCCCATCCAAGTACTAACCAGGCCCGACCCTGCTTAGCTTCCGAGATCGGACGAGATCGGGCGTGTTCAGGGTGGTATGGCCGTAAGCGATGACACAGGCTCCAAATGAGCTATTTGAACATGCTCCTGTGTGCTTCTCTCAATTAGAATCAGCATTTCACTTTCAGTGAACAATGCGGCGCTCAAGAAAACACCCGGATACGCAGTCAAGCTTAGTTTTACAGCCTATCTCTGCAGTCCATCATGCTCCACTCCTTTGCTCCACTTTAGGACAAGATCTCAGTCCTCCCGCTCTTTGTGCTTTTTGACTTTTTCTTTCATTTTATGTTCAGCCTAATCTCCAAGTGCACTTGCATTTGTCCAAGCAAAAGACCAGGCTCCCCAAAGACCGATATCCTAGCCTCTTGGAGAGAGAACACGGCAAAAAGATGCAAGAAAAGAAGAGAAAAGCTTACAGCACCTGGTATTCCCAGGCGGTCTCCCATCCAAGTACTAACCAGGCCCGACCCTGCTTAGCTTCCGAGATCGGACGAGATCGGGCGTGTTCAGGGTGGTATGGCCGTAAGCGATGACACAGGCTCCAAATGAGCTATTTGAACATGCTCCTGTGTGCTTCTCTCAATTAGAATCAGCATTTCACTTTCAGTGAACAATGCGGCGCTCAAGAAAACACCCGAATACGCAGTCAAGCTTAGTTTTACAGCCTATCTCTGCAGTCCATCATGCTCCACTCCTTTGCTCCACTTTAGGACAAGATCTCAGTCCTCCCGCTCTTTGTGCTTTTTGACTTTTTCTTTCATTTTATGTTCAGCCTAATCTCCAAGTGCACTTGCATTTGTCCAAGCAAAAGACCAGGCTCCCCAAAGACCGATATCCTAGCCTCTTGGAGAGAGAACACGGCAAAAAGATGCAAGAAAAGAAAAGAAAAGCTTACAGCACCTGGTATTCCCAGGCGGTCTCCCATCCAAGTACTAACCAGGCCCGACCCTGCTTAGCTTCCGAGATCGGACGAGATCGGGCGTGTTCAGGGTGGTATGGCCGTAAGCGATGACACAGGCTCCAAATGAGCTATTTGAACATGCTCCTGTGTGCTTCTCTCAATTAGAATCAGCATTTCACTTTCAGTGAACAATGCGGCGCTCAAGAAAACACCCGGATACGCAGTCAAGCTTAGTTTTACAGCCTATCTCTGCAGTCCATCATGCTCCACTCCTTTGCTCCACTTTAGGACAAGATCTCAGTCCTCCCGCTCTTTGTGCTTTTTGACTTTTTCTTTCATTTTATGTTCAGCCTAATCTCCAAGTGCACTTGCATTTGTCCAAGCAAAAGACCAGGCTCCCCAAAGACCGATATCCTAGCCTCTTGGAGAGAGAACACGGCAAAAAGATGCAAGAAAAGAAGAGAAAAGCTTACAGCACCTGGTATTCCCAGGCGGTCTCCCATCCAAGTACTAACCAGGCCCGACCCTGCTTAGCTTCCGAGATCGGACGAGATCGGGCGTGTTCAGGGTGGTATGGCCGTAAGCGATGACACAGGCTCCAAATGAGCTATTTGAACATGCTCCTGTGTGCTTCTCTCAATTAGAATCAGCATTTCACTTTCAGTGAACAATGCGGCGCTCAAGAAAACACCCGAATACGCAGTCAAGCTTAGTTTTACAGCCTATCTCTGCAGTCCATCATGCTCCACTCCTTTGCTCCACTTTAGGACAAGATCTCAGTCCTCCCGCTCTTTGTGCTTTTTGACTTTTTCTTTCATTTTATGTTCAGCCTAATCTCCAAGTGCACTTGCATTTGTCCAAGCAAAAGACCAGGCTCCCCAAAGACCGATATCCTAGCCTCTTGGAGAGAGAACACGGCAAAAAGATGCAAGAAAAGAAGAGAAAAGCTTACAGCACCTGGTATTCCCAGGCGGTCTCCCATCCAAGTACTAACCAGGCCCGACCCTGCTTAGCTTCCGAGATCGGACGAGATCGGGCGTGTTCAGGGTGGTATGGCCGTAAGCGATGACACAGGCTCCAAATGAGCTATTTGAACATGCTCCTGTGTGCTTCTCTCAATTAGAATCAGCATTTCACTTTCAGTGAACAATGCGGCGCTCAAGAAAACACCCGGATACGCAGTCAAGCTTAGTTTTACAGCCTATCTCTGCAGTCCATCATGCTCCACTCCTTTGCTCCACTTTAGGACAAGATCTCAGTCCTCCCGCTCTTTGTGCTTTTTGACTTTTTCTTTCATTTTATGTTCAGCCTAATCTCCAAGTGCACTTGCATTTGTCCAAGCAAAAGACCAGGCTCCCCAAAGACCGATATCCTAGCCTCTTGGAGAGAGAACACGGCAAAGATGCAAGAAAAGAAAAGAAAAGCTTACAGCACCTGGTATTCCCAGGCGGTCTCCCATCCAAGTACTAACCAGGCCCGACCCTGCTTAGCTTCCGAGATCGGACGAGATCGGGCGTGTTCAGGGTGGTATGGCCGTAAGCGATGACACAGGCTCCAAATGAGCTATTTGAACATGCTCCTGTGTGCTTCTCTCAATTAGAATCAGCATTTCACTTTCAGTGAACAATGCGGCGCTCAAGCTTAACACCCGGATCATGCTCCACGCTTTGCTCCACTTTCAAGCTTAGTTTTACAGCCTATCTCTGCAGTCCATCATGCTCCACTCCTTTGCTCCACTTTAGAAAAGCTTACAGCACCTGGTATTCCCAGGCGGTCTCCCATCCAAGTACTAACCAGGCCCGCACCCTGCTTAGCTTCCGAGATCGGACGAGATCGGGCGTGTTCAGGGTGGTATGGCCGTAAGCGATGACACAGGCTCCAAATGAGCTATTTCAACGTGCTCCTGTGTGGTTCTCTCAATTATAATCAGCATTTCA